>BSBN01000245.1:0-10000000 GCA_027924645.1 Cunninghamia lanceolata | reverse complement strand
AATGGGTTGGGTCCATATTCCAAACTTGGATGTAATCTCAATGGAGGAGGGTAGAGTTTTATTAATTTCCACATTCACACAGAATCTCGCGTAAACAAAATGAGACTTGGTACTAGTAGGATTGTCTAAGGTGACAAAATGCCCAAGGGAATTACTGATAGATTTGAAAATAGACTTGTCCCAAAACTCAAGGGGGAAGCCAGGTAATCTTACCCAAACAGGGGTGCAGTGGTTGAGATCTACAACTGGGTCCAAGCTAGGTTTCCAGCAGCAAACAGAGGGAGAATGAGAACCGTATAGCCAAGGCCCTCTAGATAGAATGGACAACATGTCCTCCTTGCTCGTGAATCTGAACAAGAACATCCCACATGCCATTGCCATTGCCAAAATGCTACCTTTAAGATGCCATCGGGTGGAAATCCATTTTTGCACCATGTCAATGCTCGGGTGGAGGGAAAAAAACTTACCCACTAGGGTAAGATCCATTGAGGAGACAATCTTGTCCACGAGATTATCAGGGATGACCAGGGATGAACTCTCCGTTGATTCCTTAAGCTGACTGTCCACTGTCTGTGCGTTGGTGGAATGAGAAGCAACATTGCCCGTTAGGGCATTTTTCCAATTGAGCTGTTGAACAGCACCCTGTACGGGTGGGGGTTCCGAGGTACTACCATCGGCAGCACCCTTCATGCTCAAACAATACAAAACACCCAGCACAAAGAAAAACAAGAAACCCTAAACCCTAGCAAATGCAATCCAACCCTGTTCAGCACAGGCTTGATCTCATTACGATTTCTCCTCCATTCCTAATTCTAAAAAAAAAAGACATTTGATGTTTCCATGATTGAATCAAGTTGAATGTTATATATATATATATATGCAACTACATATGCATATGCATATATGAAATATATATATGTATATATATATATACATATATATACATACATATATATATATATATATGCATATGCATTATACACACACACACACATATTTGCATGAAAACCAATGATATACATTGATATACAATGAAAGGAGTCTTAAGTTAATAGGAAAGAGACCTTCTTTTGTAATAAGAGTGAGAGTAATTGAAGAACAAACTAACCATGCATCTAATTGAGTTGATCGCAAATGATCAAGGGTATGTGTGCAATGAAACAAAAAATGCATGGTATACTATCACATCCCCAATTCTAACTCTTACAATTAAAAGAATGATACAAACTAAAATAAAAAATTCATACATGTAAGAGTGATTGTACTTGAAGAACAAACTAACCATGCATCTTATTGAGTTGTTTGCAAATGATCAAGGGTGTGTGTGCAATGAAAAAAATGCATGTTATACTACCACATCCCCAATTCTAACTCTTACAAAACAAAAATATCAATACAAACTGAAACAAAAAATTCATAAATGTAAGAGTGAGACTAATTGAAGAACAAACTAACCATGTGCATGTAATTGAGTTGATTGCAAATGATCAAGGGTGTGTATGAGATGAAACAAAAAAATGAATGTTATACTGTCATATACCCAATTCTAAATGTTAGAAAAAAAAAAGAATGATACAAACTAAAACAACAAATTCATACATGTAAGAGTGGGAGTATTGAAACATTATCATACAGTCCATAGTTGAGGGTGCCATGCACCTATCTTTTGGCCGAGTATGTATGTATGTATGATTGGTTTCCATACATACACACATACATCATAGTAAAATAATGTATGTATGTTACATATGAATGCCATATGCATGCATGTATGTATGTATAGCATAGACACATACATACATATTATGGTTCATATGTATGTATGTACCCATAATATGTATGTATGTGTTATACTATACATACATGCATACATACATACATATGGCAGTTCATATGAATGTATGTATGTGTATATGAACTACCATATGTATGTATGGATGTGTGTGTATACGATACATACATAATATTATAATATTTATTAATATATTAATTTGCTAAATATTATATTAATATGTTATTAATAAGATTAAAATGTTATGTCAATTAAAGAACTAAAATGATTACGAAATTGACGAAATTTATAGAAATAATTTGTTAAATATCCTGTTTAAAATTATTACCAAATTGACCACTAAAAATCCTATATATGCATATGAACTATTCACAAGAATTTGACCATTCCAGCTGAGATGATTCTTCTATGGACAGGGCTGAAAGGATGGTGGGGGTGGGAATTGTTAAGCGAGGGGTTCACAGTAGTGGTGGAAACAATCGACAAAAGTATAGGTGCATGAAACCCTTAACAATTGAGCTATTGAAACCTTTCAATGGTATGTATATGTATACACACAGTCGGCTAAAGGATAGGTGCATGAAACCCTTAACAGACAATGCAGTATGTAAAAAGTGTTTAATAGCTTCGAATACTGCCACTATACATATACAACTTGCAGATGTACAGAAATGAAAAGAAAGGGCTATATTATGGCCGACTGTGTGTATATGTATGTATACACAAATACATTTTCATATATACATACATATATGCATATATATATATGCATATATATTTGTGTATACACACATATACACATAGTGAGCCATATATATGCATATATATCTGTATACTCACATATACACACAGTTGGCCAAAATATAGGTGCAATATTGCTACAAAATAACATTTGTTCGTCGTTTCTATGAGTATATATATGTATTATAGATATATATATAGACATGTATATATACATATATATATACATACATATCTACATATATATATAGAAGCGGCCATGATAAAGCTGCAATAAAGCTTCATTAAACAAGCATATCATTACTTGTACACTGAAGTTGTTTACACAAAAAAAGATTGAATGAAAATATGAAAAAAATATTGTAATGCATAGTTTTTGCCTGTGTGAGGTTGGAACACAACCTCACCTATGTAACCAGAAGATAAATGGTTTCCTTATGCCAAATGTGGTGTTGATAAACACTGAAAGCTCGAGAAATGTATCACCAGTATTCACCCATGGGCTCACCACCGTCGGCGTCCATCTGAACCAAGACTAGTCCTCAATGCAACTGCTCCAAATGCAAATTGTTCTCATGAATGGAGTATTCGTGAAGCTAAAGCAAGACTAAGTGAATGGTGTGCATGCTGAGGAGGTAGGCATTAAGACCGTCAACGGTATGATGTTGGGCAGTTAATGCGCATTAACTGGTAGTAAAATGAGCTAGTACTAGCGTGGTACCTATTGGGTGAATATTTTGTCATTAACTCACTAACGGCAAAATGGGTATATCAGCCACAGCTATGATGAGACAAAGTCTCTCCTCTCAGCAAGGGGAGGTTCCCTCTAATTACTCAACTTTTGCAAATCAAACAACTTATCAAATTTATGTACACTAAAAACTATGTTTGTGGTGGTTCCATCTCATCTCATTATCTTTTTTCAGAATAGATGTTTATATTTCAAACTCTTGATATAAGACTTGTAAATTATCACAAAATCACAGAAACTCAAAGTTTTCTGTTACCTCACTTACTACTTGTAAACGGAACTATTTGAAGTAGAATGCAGCACAAAGTCTTCACTCTTCTTCAAGATGGTAAAAGTAAATCAAATATAACAACTTGCAGCACAAAGTCTCCAAACTATTGTATTCTCACAAACATGAACATATAACCCACAACCGATTTGATAACACAAAGTTTATCAGAATCAAATTAAGAGCGCTCTTCAATCACTTGAAACAAACTCCACACTTCAAATTATTATCAAATAAGATTCTGATAGCAAGACATAAGAACAAAACTATCACAACACAAATAATCCCAAGACAAAGATTGGAATTGAACTTGCTTTCTTGTATTGATAAATATTTGAATATTGATTTTCACAAAAAGCACAAAGTCTTGATTTGCTTCTCAATTCGCCAGAGTTTTCTTGCAATAGACAAAAGATAGTTATTTACAAAAGAGGCCCCCTTTATTTATAGGGAAAGGCCTTGAGAAAATCTAGGAAATCTACAACTAATTTGACTTATTCAAAAATAGGAGTCCTTATTGACTTGGGACTTCCTATATTTTTACATGTAATTACATATTGAAAATGTACACGTAAAAATGTCCAAAATTGTTTTGAAAGTACATGTGAAAATCAGAGAATAAACTAAGGGAAAAAACCAGCTGCTTCAATTTGTATCACCACTTTTTCTCATGTGGTGATCATACATAGTGAAGGCCACTTGCATTTCAATGCTATCTGGGTTGAATGTGTTTTTGAAGATCATCCTGGCTCTCACTATGGCATCCCTCACTGTAGTGATTGACTTGGCATGATTAGTTAACCTGGTTTTCAGATTGTCCAAGGTTAACTGGTTGTCTAAGATGTTGTCCACAGAAGTTATTGAAAATGCTTTATCTTCAAATTCTTTTTGGAACATGTCTTCAAATTCCTTAACCATTTCTTCCGCAGAAAGAAATTGGTTATCTTGTGATACCAACTTACAAGGCAACTCCTCCAACTTATGCAAAATATTAACATCATTTTCTTCACTGGTTTCCTTGGCAGCTTCAAGATCCTTGATAAAATTTCTTAGCATATTGCTCCTGTACATCAGAGCTTCCTTTGTTTTTGTATATGAATCCCTATTGGAAATAGCACCAATGGATATTAGGGTACTTATTTTTAGCTTCCTCATTTCCACCCATTTATCATGAGTATCCTCCGTGCGCTCAATATCTTGAGAGATAGCATCAATGAGATCATTAAGTTCTGCCCTTACTTTCCTCATTTTATCCATCTTCTCAAATACATCCGTGAGCAAAGAGATTCCTTGCACTCGCATCCTGTCTAAGTATTCTTCAAGTACTTTTCCTCTGAGGTGAGTCTTTTCTGCTTTCAAAATGACGGGGTCTTCTACAGAAATGGCCTCTAGAGTAACTGCTTCCGAGTTCAAAGTGATCTTTCTTACCACTGCAGTCTGCTGTTCTACCTTTGCCTTGTAATAACCTTTCATTTCTTTGTCCCTGTCGAACTTCTGGATCAGGATGTCCATGGCTGACTGCATATCATTTTTAGCACTTTCATGGGTAATTTTACCCAATTCAACTCTAGAAATAGAATAGTCATTCATATCAAAATTTTCAACAATTGCATCCTGTGGAGGTTTTGCTATCTCCAGAAATTTATGTCTCTTATCTTCGAGTACCCTGGAAAGGATCTTTGGTTTCTTCGGGGCCTTAGGCTTTGCAGGTACCAACTTAGTGAAATCAAAATCATCTGGGGAGATGACTTGCTTTTTCCTCTTTGGCATATAAGCTGATAACCAAGGTGGAAGCAGAGAAGTATTCACATTGGGATCCATTCCTACCGCTGGTGTTCCCAGAACTGTGCTTGTACTGGTGGTAGAAACAATAGGCGGGGTGTTAGTAAAAACTGCACCTGTTACATTTGCACTTGAAACTTGCTCAGTATTCATCACAAAATGATCAAACATGGATGTATCCCCAATATCAAAAGATGAAGAAGACAAACTAGGAATTGAATTAGAAGAACGGAGAACATTTTCAAAAGTGCCTTGGGGATTATCAAAAATTATTTTAGGAGGAGAGGGGGATTCAGAGGAAGGAATGTTAATAGGGGAAACAGACACAGGGGCTGCAACAGGTGTATTGTCCTGTGGAGACAAAGCCTCTTCATCCTGTTGATCTGAATTCCTGTCTTCAACATCCATCTCTTCTATAGCTGGCTCTTTGATTGCTGGATCTTCAATCGCTGGCTCCTCGACTTCCATATCTTTCGTTTCAGGTTCTTCCTCAACAGCTTTTGCTTTCTTCGTCACAAATCTAATTTTAGGCTTGTGTGTTTTAGAGGATGATGGAACATCACTCTTGTTCTTTGTTCTATTTTCTGCCTTTTTACCAGTCTGCTCTTGAATTTCAGTTTCTGAACCAGTGAGGAATTCTTTCAGCATAATTCCTTTATCCGCCAGCCAGTTATTGGTGTTGGCCAATATAGGCTCAAATCTCTTCCTTAGTGAAGTTGACTCCTTTTGGGACCATTGGATTGGAGGGAGAGGAGTACTAGCTATCTGTTCTGCATCGTACTTGGCATCAACCAATTCCCCATCATCCACAAGATCTTCTGGAATATCAACAAGTCCCAGATATTCAATTTGTTCTAGAGATAGCCTACTATAGTCCAGTTTCCTGATATCTTCCTCTATTCTCAAGTCTATCCAGACATCTTCCACCATGGGTTCGTGAAACTGTGTTTTCCTCCTGATTTTATCCTTTACGCCCCGGTAGTCAAATTTTGGTCTCCTCTTGAATTGCTTCATGGTGACCAACTGCATTTCTGTCTCCATGGCCCTTGCCTTTGCAGTAGTCAACACTGAATATCTGCTGATTTCCACTGGAAATCTGAAACCAGGCTTCTTGAGTTCCATCTGTTTGTTATGCACAACAATCATTTGTCTGCACAACTCCATCAAGACCAGTCTCTCTGAAGGAAACCTAGGAAGCATATAAGGGTAGCCTTGGAAAAAGCCAACCCTCAAGTATGAGAAAGATGGAAATTGCAAAAACATACAACCAAAGTCATTAACCACTGTCCATGCCTCGTCTAAAATTCTTCTCTGCTCTAGTTGGGGATCAAAAAGACACAAGAATACAGCAAAGAATGCATCATTCACCCTCCTGAAATGGTGAATTGAACCTTTCAATGTCAACTGTGAATAATACTGGTATACTGGGACTAGTCTCCTATTCCCTTCTGATGATAATCCAGGAAAAATCCTCATGGAGGCTGCAATGTATACCAGATAGGAGGTCATGAAGAACTTGGAGGTAGTGGATACCTTTGTCAGCTGGTCATGCAAAGCGTTACTAATTTGTTCTCCCCAGAAAATAACTTGCCTGCCCTGGAGTATGACCTTAATGAAAGGATACATCCATTCATGAAATTGTAAAGAAGAGGACAAACCTCTTATCCTACTGAGGAGGGTAATCAAGTCACCAACTTCTTCCACAAAATCACTTTAAGGAAAACTACTTGGCCACCTTGACAAACTTGACCTCTAGTCTTCAACCATTTGTTGTTGATCACTTTCTTTGCTTTTTCTGGATTCTTGTCATATTCCTTCTGAGCTTCAACAAAGTCAAGCTTCAATACCTCTATCACAGGAGGACACATGAACACCTTGTCAATGAACTCAGGATCCAACCTGATTATTACATTACCATTGGCATCCACCACGGCTCTAATATCTTTGTTATAGAAATGGGCACACTGAAGAACAAATTATGTATTGTGAGCCGCCACTAGGAAGGATGATACCAGATGAATATTACTCTCCACTATCTTCTTCATCATAGCACTAGGGTTGCTTGACTTGGTTCTCTCTACAAACTCAACCATATCAACATGGCCAATCTCCGTATCTCTAATGTCCTCAACATTAGAATGGACTGAGGTGATTGGGAAAACACCTTGATATTTGTACTTCATTGCTTTTGACTTTTTTGGGGACAAGTCAGTCATTTGGATGAACTTTCACCGAGAAGAAGTCTGACGTTGAACGAAGCTCCACAGAAGAAACTGCAACAAAAGTCATGATCATGCAATTAGGGAAAATATGGGCAATCTGGGAAAATTGCATGTTGATGATCACGACTATGGGAATGCGCTTGCAAAAGGGCTATAGTGCGAGCTGGCCAAAAATTAGAGGAGAAGCAGGCTCGGGAAATCAAAATTGGAAATTTTCCAGTGTTGGAAAAATTTGGGACATTTTTGCATGGGCGGCAAAATTCGTCGCCCTTGCATATGAGGGTTTTGCATTATTTGCATTGGCAGCAAATTTTGCCGCCACTGCATGTTGATGAAGACTTTGGGTTGGTAAAAGCGGCAGATTTTGCCGACAATGTAGGTAGCAAGTGAATTTGGTAGTCCTTCGCGTTAGGGCGGCAAAATATGCCGTCTATGCACATGAGTTTTGTTTGATTGTCGATGACCTGTCCGGGCGGTAAAAAATGCCGACTTTGCTTAGTAGGAGTTGGTAAAAGCGGCAGATTTTGCCGACAATGCAGGTCATGAGAAAGACAAGGGTTTGTCAGAGCGGCAAAATTTGCCGACACTGCTCATTGCAGGTTTTGATGTTTAGTCGAGAGTATCGACCGCCACTGCCGGGGAATGAACATGCCACAATATAAGGGCGGAAAAACTCCTCGTCTTTGCACATTATGGGAGTTGGTAGTTGGGAAGATCTAGCGGTGAATGTGGCCGTTGTTGCATACAATGGGAGGGTTGGTGTCAGTGAAGGTTTCTGGTATGAAAGACACATCGTTTATAAAATGATAAACCCTAATGGCATTCTAAAACAATCTGAACATGAATCATAAACAACAGAAAAAACCTAACAAAACTTGATAAACTAACAACACAAATAATCAACGAGTAAAAACAGGGAAGAGAAACACAAGAAACTTACCCGTAAAAACTTGAAACCCTAGGTTTAATCTTCAACGCGAGATCCGTCACAAATCGGGAGCATACGATCAAGCGATCGTTGAGAACATTGGTGGATCAATCAAAAGGCTTTAGTATAAGGAATGAAAAGCAACAATAGGAGTGATAACACATTTAAAAGGTTGAGATTGGAGTTTAAATGCCTGGCACGAGTGGCCATTAATGGCACTCGACATCAAAATCCCAAAGATCTCGCTCAAGCGGCAATTTCGGCCGCTACGACACTACAATTGACAAATGTGTAACGTCGGCGAAAAAAGCCGTCATTGAATTTCTGACGGAAAACACATGCGAGGGTGGTGAATTTAGCCGCTCCTGCACATTGAACTTAAAATGATGTAATAGCGGCAAAAAATGCTGTCATTACATCAAACAAAAACAAGCTTAAAAATAATATGTAGGAGTGGCATTTTTTGCCGCTCTTGCAAATCAAGAGTCAAAATTTACTAACTCCTAAAAATAACCAAAATGACCATTTTTACTAGCTTACAACTTTAAATGATCCTCACGAAAATCAAGAAATCAATTCAAGGAAATGTCGCAGACGAGTTTTAAAAAGTCAAATGACCTCGCACGAGAATAAGAAAATCTTTTCTCGATTTGTGATCTTAGAGTGTAGATTCACGAAACGGACAAGTTTCGTGGGGTTGTCTACAAAAACGAGCATAGCTAATTTTGAGAACAACAGTACCAACCCATGAAGGGACCCTACACATGTCTAATATCGGTTGATGACACATTTTAGCAATTTTTTGCAGTTTTTGAAAAATGCACCGTAAACATTGATAAACATACTTAAAGATTGCCAAAAAAAATGGGGGGTGCCAGCTCAACTGTTAAGGGACGTGGAAAAAAAATAATCTGACTCAGACTCTACTGACGTGGACCCCTTGCTCAACATCACCCTACCCACCATCGGTCTTCTTCCCTTACTGAGGAAGCATAAAATTGAACCAAGGTATTGAAATGGACAATGAAGACCAAGAGAATCCACAAGAGACATTCATAAGCCAAAACAAATATTATCATATTGATAATCAATGTGGCTATGAATATCTAGTAAAGGGTTGCAGGGAAATATTATTGAAAGTAAGGGAGCCTAGTTCAGTAAGAACTAGGGGGGCTAGTTTAATAAGAACTAGGGCATGTTGTATAAGCCACAACAAATCACCACAAAAACAAAATAAAAAAAAAAGTGAGACATATGTGTAAATAGGCCATACCAAAATTGATTATGAAGGGAAAATGTGCTTAGACATTTGAAATATAGAATCTCTACTCAATTGAATATCTCAAACAAGTAGATAAAATCAATCTTCAATACACTTTAATTAGACCTTATAAAAATTAGACATTGTTTAGGGGCGCCCTCTACATCATTTGATCATACGATGTGTGGAACTGTGTTCATTTACCCTTTCAAATTTTTAAAGGTCTACACCAATGACAAAAAGAATAATTAGGATTATGTAATTTGATCCCTAAGAAAATAGTGTCTTGCAAATAATGTGAAATGAATGAGCAAACATGTTCTCAAACTTTTGGACATTGCTTCACTGCTAGCCAAGTATCTATACCCATAACGAGTATATCTCTAGTTCTAATCTAGGCATAGCTCTACTAGAAGCTAGGCATCTATAGACCCAATAAGGATACCTGAATCACCTAATGGAATATAATTTCAATAATTTGCTTTTATTTTTGCTTTTCTTTTTTGGATATTCTTTATTTTGCTTAATTTATAGGCATTGAAGCCTATCTTTTGGGTTAGGTACCACCATGGCATATTAGAGGATTAAATGTATGATTTATCTAGATTACTTAAATCCATAGTGCAACACCCTACAAACTAGAAATTTTTAATGTGTTTATAATCTTAATCAAATAAAATAGTTGTATATTGTAAAGATGAGCCAAATTTAAATCGGGATCACTTGACATAAACTACAAATAATGCATTGTTTAACATGTTTCTTCAACATAAAAAAACTAAGATTAGAAACATACAAGAAAACAATCTCATTAGTATGCCTTGTTTAGACCTAGAACACATAATCCCTAGTTTTTTTCAAAGTAAAGTTTCAATGGGTGATCTAGGTGAGCCAATGAGTAAGGAAAATTAGGCCAAAATCTTTATTCCAAAACTAATGGACAATAGACCCTAAACTTTAAAGAAAAATGAAAATAAATTAAACTATTGAAATAAAACAAACTAAATAGGAAATCAAATGAAGTAAAAGTTTCCTAAACTACCTATATAGTATAACATGAAGGTTCTATTGATGGGTATTTTAGCACACTACTCAACCTAGATGAAATACTGGGTATCTTTCTTGTTCTAAAAGAAATCAAATCCTAGAATTGGAAAATAACTACACCAAGGTCTCTCCCTGTCAGGTCTTGGCCTTACAAGATAACTCAGTAATTTGATGTATTTTATTCTTTCAATAATGGGTCTTAAAAAAATGTTCTACTAGAATCTAATAATAGGGTTAGATCTAAAAATGATAAAAAAAAATTATGCAAAACCTGACTCAAAAGTGTTTCTTGATCTATGGATCTAAAAAGGACTTATTGCTAGAAACAATATTTGATCATCTGATTTTCAATTATTTTGATGCTTTTCCTAAATTTAATCCTAAACTAACCACTTGGTATAAAAATGTCCAGAAGATAGGGTGAGAAAGAAAAGGGTTTTAGAAAACTCTAACTCTAAACTGTTATAGCCATTTCATGATGCATAAGTAGACATATCTGAAATAAAACTAATATGTGTTCAATCAAATGACTCACAGTGCTACAAAGACAATGCAATCTTCAATGAAAAAGGATTTTTCAAATCATGAAATGTTCTATACCAAACACCCAATTTGTAGTGCATCTTAATAAGACATTCCACAATGAGAATTAAGAAATGAAAATATTCAAGACAACTTCACAAAGTAACTTACAATCAATAAGTAACCAATAGTATGAATACAAGATCCATCAAATACTTATCACAATTCATGCATAAACAATAGAAAATTCATTTAACTAATTGGAAACCATGAAGAAAACTTTGTATTAATTGTAAAAGTTTGTCTGGTATTACCAACTTCCAACCCCTATACAAAGAGAAGTGGCTACCTTTTATAGGAGAAGAAAGCACACTTAACACAAAAATGAACAGCTAAGATTACTGTACAATCAAGGGCCTAGATTTACAAAGCATTAAATTTTTGGAGCCAAAACAATTTCCATTGTCCATTAATAACTACTCAAGATCTAACACTAGAAAAATAATACAAGTTTCAAGGTAGGTCAGCCTTATACAATGACCTTTTTATAAAAATACATTATAAAGAGTGGCACAATTTCGTAGGCATCAATGTGAAATATGAAATAGGCATCCTATCAATCATTTTATAGGCATGCTCATGTAGGCCACTAGTCCAATCTTTTGTTTCCATAGTAACACATTTTATTTTCTCCAATGTCGATGCTTCTTTCTGGGAGATGAAAACTAGAGGAGAAATTGGTCTATCTATTGCTTGTAATGGAGTAGCTAGATGTTTTATATATGCTTGTAGTTCTACAATTTGCTCCTTCAATGCCTTCTTAGTATTTTCATCCTTTTTCATCCTAGACACTATAGTGGACACGATTGATTGAACTTCTTGAATCTCCTATTCCCTAGTTGCTTGTCTAACATTGACAATTATTATTTGGTAATCCTCAACTCTAAGCTCTCTATCATCCTTGTCAACCACAGGGGCATCTATTTCATCTATCCTAGATCTAGAAGCATCTCTTTTTATTACAAACAAGACTCTTGGTTTCTTTCTAGCTCTAGGTGTGTTTATCTTTGAAATGAGATTAGAAAGATCCAAGGAGACTAGCTTCACTATTAGCTAACTCTACTAAATGTTGACATTTAGCCATACTAGAACCAAAGAAGAGGAATATATTATTTATTTCTATTGTGGAGTGAAAGGAAGCTAGGTGTGCGGAAATCGCTTCCTACACCAATCTAATGAGGAGAGGGCTATGCAAATTCAATTTTATCCTAACTATTATAGAAATGTTAAAACATTAACATGAGATATTATAGAAAAACACAAGAACCACAAAGTAGATAGAAGAAGAGAGACAAAGATTTACGGTGGGGAAAACCCTTATCAGGTGAAAAACCCCACACTCAGAAACCTACACAATGTATTAACAAATCTAAAATATGTTTACAATACACTTGCAATGCAAGCTTCAATGGTCTTCGACACTCATGTCTAGAGTCAAACCGGCAACATAATAGTACTTGTAGAACCTGTGATACAACTCCCTCTCCAAGCACCTATTTATATAGAAAATAAAAGGCAATATTGGACCTTTCTTGGAATGGGTGTCCAACTTGGCTTCATGGACCAAAACCCATGCCTAAGGACACTCGGTCAACATTGTAGAATGTGCCTGACACTTGTCCATAGCTCCCATCCCAAAGGGGTCACCTATTTCCAAAATGGGCTATGATTGATGCTCTTACGACACTTACGACCGTCATAGAATCTGTCATAGCAGTTACAACTTATAGTTGTAAGAGAATCTGTCATACACAGGCTATAAATAGCATATTCTATTACAACATGTCATAGTCCACCTTGGGGCACCCAAATATGTCTTTTTCAAAGATGCTTCATGACACATGTCTTCACATGTCTTACAACCTTCTATTTCTGACTCTTACATATCATAGATTCGTCATAGGAATCTGTCATAACCATTTCAGTCAAACATTCCCTTACGCAACATGGAAGATGCCCACACATGGTGAAATGCTCCTAGCACAAAGTGGGATGCCTATCTCCTCATGTGAGGACAAAATTACAAGTTATCATATTCCATGTACGATTGACACATCACTGTGCCACATCCCACAATATGACAATTGGAATTTACAAATATTTACAACATAGGCAATTAAATAATAAATACAAATATTAATAATGTAAGGAATTTACAAGGCTGAGACACCTTAATTCCCAACATTCTCCCACTTGTCGAACATCTTGTAAGAGCCAATAGAATTACAAGATTTAACTACTATAAGCTGAGAGGCCCATAGACTCTGAACACCATCTAAACTACTCTATGCTCACTAGCTTCGTCAATGCATCAACAACATTCTTCAAAGTATCTACCTTCTCCAAATTTACCTTTCCATCCTCAACCATGTCTTGCACGAAGTGAAACTGAACATCAATGTGCTTGGTTCTAGCGTGGAAAGTTGGATTCTTTGCAAGGCAAATCGTAATCTGACTGTCACAACTGATCGTTATCTCTCTTACATCAACACCAATATCTGAACACAATCTCTTAAGCCAAATGAATTCTTTACAAGCATGAGTTGCTGCCATAGACTTAGCTTCTGTCATGGACAAAGCAACAACAAGTTGTCGCTTACTCATCCAACTAATAGCACCACCAAATAGTGCAAACACATAAGCACTGGTGGATCTCTAGCTGTCAATGTCACCTATCCAATCTGAATCCACAAATCCACGAATGTCAATGGAATGCGGAGGTCCTGTAACATTACCATGATAGAAAATGGAATACTTGGAAGTACCTGTTGTGATGCTCACAACATGCTCTGTTTTACTTCTTAGCAAAATGAGGATCCCTACTATGGCTGTGGCTTTTGCTTGTGTGTGGGTCTGCTTGGTGGTAAAAGGGAAAAAGAGGTAAGGTTACAAATCTTGTTCAAAAAATGAAAAGATAAGCATTAAATACCATAATAGAATAGGAGTGAATTCTTTGACAAAAATGAATAGGGGTTTCTTTTTGAACCATTTCAAAATTCTTAATATTCTACAAGATATGCGTGTTTTGGTAAAATGCACTATAGGAAGGTTTTTATTTTGCATATACAAGTTCATTTGTATGTGGGGTCATTGTCTTAGTGGCATAAAGTGGTCGGGTTTATTACATCGTGGTACTTGTATGCATATTGTTAATGTGTTATGCTTTACATACAAATCAAACCCAACGGGATTCAGAGATAAAATGGATAATTGGGTAGGTCCACGGTTTGTATATCGGGTTGTATGTTAGACGGAAAGAAAGATACAAGGTGATATACAATGCTATATACATATCGCGGACCTGAGGAGAATATAAAATTTGGTTTTATCAAGGCATGTTTCATGGTTTGTATGTTGTATGCTTCGGATACATACATTTTGATACACATACAACCTAGAAGTCAAAAAGAATTAAAATATGATACAAGTGATGTATCCTACCTTAATGCAAATTGAAAGGTGCATTCACTTTATATATATATTGGAGCCGAAGAGTTATGTACTATGGTTTATAAAAAAATGAGAGGTCCAAAGGAAATATACAAGGTGGTTTGCATGTATTTGGGCTTGTATCTAAGGATGGATAGAAGTATTATTGTATTGCTAAGTTACAAGTGGAAAATAAAGTGGGTCCCACCGATTGTATATCGTGATTGTATGTTAACAATATACATCTCCGAGATATACAAGACGATATACAAGTCGACATACAAGAGAGGACACAAACAAAAGATGCAAGACGGATTTGAAAAAGAAGTTAAATAAAGGAAAGTCTTTGTATGTTCAGGCAATTGTATGTTAACAATATATATCTTCGAGATACAAAGAAATAAAAGGACATCGCGGGTGATAAAAGGTAAAAGGAGGGTTGCATGGGTTGAATGCATATGTGCTTGTATCTATGAGACATACAAAGAGTGATATACAAATCAAAGGTACAAATACAGATAGAGAAAAGGCAAATAACATGGTGTATGACTCGTTGCATAAAGGTTTGCATATTGAAAGATACAAAGGGGACATACAAAGAATAACATACAAAGAAACATACAAGAAAATGAGATGTATGCAGAAAATAAACTAAGGGATAGAAGTTTAAAATAAAACACTGAAATAGAAAAGTTGAAGCCTTAGGCACATTAATTGCTGTAATTAATGTTGAGTTAACACCCAAAAGAGTAAAATTCCACGGGTTAGGGTAAACTTAAAGTTATTTTTCTTTCAGAATTGCATTTTCAAGAATTAAAACTGCAGAAAGAGGAATTGCTACAAAAAACTAAACAAAATTCATCAAAGTGACAGAATTCCAGAAGCTGGACGGAGTAAGGAATGGTAAAGTAAGTCAACAACGTTACAGTTCAGTTGGTAAAATGCAATTAGATTTCAGTAATTTTATTGTGAAATATAAACATTTGTTAAATTACTAGTTTAATCGTTAATTAGCTAGGTTGGGTTAAACAAATGTGAAAGTCAAAATGGAAAAGACAAATGAGGGTTAGGGTAAAATGGTAAAAAATAGAAAATTCGTAGTAAAACCCTAGGTAAGAAGGTAAAACGAAAAGTTAAAAGATGTATTTTCTACGGGATGGCTCCAAAGTAGAAAAAGGTAGATACAGGCGGAGAAGTTAAAAAAGAGAGAAAGTCATGCAAGGAAGTGGAAAAGGAAGAGTTGCCATTACACAGAGGATACCCATCATTAATCAGTACAAGTGGAGTGGGAACAGACACAAATATCAGAAACTATGATGCAAATGATGTTTTGCAGAAGATCACAGCAGCAGATGCTACATCTGATATGAAATGTATATGGGAGAATGGACTGTATAGAGGTACGGGTTTTCCATTAGCTATGGAAGCCAGAGATTTGTGTCTAGATTGCATATACCTGTATGATCCAAATACCAGGAAGATAATGTTTTATGACAGACTCATTACAGACTTATCCACATAAGGGATTGCAACAACATTCGCTCTGGAGATCAATGAGAAAATGGTGGATATTGATATAGATCAATACAATGAGGATTTTCACAACAATGAAAGAGAGTGTAGAGTCAAGATCTTCTACAGTTGGTACAATGCAGAAAATAAACCCAAGGTTGTAGCAAGAGTCCACAAGAATCTGCAAAGAATAGACTTTAAAGAGGAAATATACTTGATGATTACAATGTGAAGAAGATTAGTGGGATTGAGAGATGGCACTAAATGTGAGCCATGGATGTTCACTGTCATCTAGTTTATGAGAGAAGCAGAAAAAGAGCAGGGACAAATTCACTGGGCCAAGGCTATAAACATAGCCATATGGAAACAAGCGATGCTAAGAAAGCAAAAGTTGATGCCATTCTATTTGTCTTCATACATATTATATTCATGTGCAGCAGAGGTTAGACCATTCATACATGAGATAGACAGGGTTGGAACCTTGGGAAATGGTCCAGGTCAGAAGCTGGTGTATGAGCATTACCCTGATTTACTGGAAGAG
Organism: Cunninghamia lanceolata; assembly: GCA_027924645.1. Lineage (NCBI taxonomy): Eukaryota > Viridiplantae > Streptophyta > Pinopsida > Cupressales > Cupressaceae > Cunninghamia > Cunninghamia lanceolata. The sequence goes on along the minus strand of BSBN01000245.1, from coordinate 9,983,144 downwards.
AATACATTGAAGAAGTATACACTGGTAAATAATGTATTCTATACATACATGGTTAGAATTTTGAGGGAAGAGCCAGATAAAAGGCTATCTAAAGATGTCGAGGATGCAATTGGACTACACAGTTCCTGGTATATCCAATTTCCACATTTTACTTGTATAAGAACTGAAGGATTTGAGGGAAAACCTTTCATTCTACCCCGATATCCTTCTGATAAATTGATTGTTCTGGAGTTCTCAAGGCATAATCTAAATGCCTTTAAAATGTACAAGAAGAGGTTTAGCAAGAAATGTTAAGTTACCTTGGGCCATTGGTCAATACACCTGCTATAGTGAAGAGGTTGTTTGGTATTCAGAATAGGAATTGAGATATTATGGATTTGAAGAATTTGAGTTGGCACGAAGGTTTGATTCCTTCAATAGAATTCAAAGTACAATTGATAAAAAGTTTAAACATCAAATTCACATTGAAGATTTTTGGTCAGACTGTAAGAATGACAAAGAAGTAAGAAAAAGGGCTCAAAAAAGATTAACAGTTGATCAAATGAGATCTATGGGAGATATATATGTTCCCCCAGAAGTTAAGGAAGATGATAGATTGTTGCATCACAGTTATGCAAGTGCCAGGCTTGCTCCTATGGTAGAACCTGATTGGTCACAACTGTGGAACACATCTTTGGACACATTGTCCAAACCAGTCATTTTGTTTTCAAAAATATGGTTAAAGGATAGGATTGAAGAGCTTAAAGATGAAGGGAGGGAGATCACATATCCAAAGAAAGGGAAAAAGAGAGTAATAGAGCATATTGATGATCTCCAATGCTTCTATGAGAAGAAAAAAAGGATTGTGGAAGCTAAAATTGTAGAGAAGGATAAAAATGCTACTCTGACGGATCCTTATGCATTGGGAGTAAACAGTAGCAGTACCATTTGATACATTTGTAGAGGCAAAAGCATTGAGTCATGAGATTAGTACAGAAGAAGCATAGGCTTCCAAAGAAATAATAGGACAAAAGGTTTAAAAGGCAATACTAATAAGCATATCAAAAGGGGAGACTTCAAAAACTAGTGAAGTCATGGGAGCATAGGAGGTAGGTGCAAAGTTGAGTGATATACCTAGTGCATCCACTCCAACAAAAAAAAGACAAGTATATGCTCAGGTGAAGACAAAATTGGCTGGAGAAATGCTGCAAGGGTCAAAAGCACATGAAGCCAAACAAGCCACTGAGATTGTCCACATTGAGAGTGAAAGCAGTGAAAGTGAGAAAAGAGAAATGTATTTAGGAAAAAAAATTGGAATAGAAGAGGAATCTAGTGAATTCCTAAGTGAAGAAGAGGAGCAAAATACTCAGGCTGAGATGGAAAATGAACAAGGCTCAGAGTTTGAAAGGAAAGGGTACAAGAAGAATCGGGAATAATAGATTCATCTGGTACCCTGGTGTCTCCTAAAATAATAAAAGATGTGCAAGATGAGGCATATAAAATTAAGGAGTCTGAAAAGGAAGATGCACCTAAGGAGACAATAAAAGAAAAACCTGCTCAAGCAAAGGAAGAAACAGGAACAGGCACCTTAGGTGTAGATATACTAAATATTCTTAATAGGTATGGTGAACAGAGTGAATAAGAGAGGAACATAGAAAGCAAAAAAGAACGGGAAAAAGAAGCAAAAGAGGATGACACAATGGTAAGTTCACCTACACATACAGAAAAAGAACAAAAGGAAGGTGAAACTACAGAGGATGCAACCAAGAAACCTGAGGGTGAAGAAAATACAGAGAACATTGATGAAGGTAAAACTGAAGAACAAGAAAAGGACATAAACCTGACAAATATAGAGCAAGCACATAAGGACGAGGACCACAAAAAAGAATCATCAAAGGGAGAAGGTCCTAAGGAAGAGGATGAAGGTGGAGGGGACACAGAAATTGAAGAAGAAGAAAATGAGGGTGAGTCTCAACAGCAGGATGATCCAATGATACAAGAAGCAGCCCCTTAACAGAAACCTCCTCCACAATAGCAACAAGAACAACAACAACAAAAAGAACAGAGAGAAGAAGAAAAACCTTAGGAAGAGGTAATTGATGAAGAAAAAACTACTGAAGGCATAACAGAAGTCCCAGCCTTGTTAGGGGCAGATATAAGGAAAGAGAAGAAGGAGGTACAATTAGTACCTATTGATATCAAAAGTCTATTGGGTAATACAATGCCAAGGAAGGAAAGAAGAAAGGCCAGAATAATGTCAGCCATACAAAGAGGTCCAAATGGATCTAGGATGCTGAACCTTGCCATTCCACAGAAGGAGAAGACTAAGGGAGAAATAACCTTAGATGAATATAAAATACTAAATTTTGACCTAGGGCATACTACAAGGGAGCAACACATAACTGAGTGGGAAGACATACACCAAGTAATGGTAGAAATGTTAAGAAAAGATAAAGATAAATAGGAATATTTGAAAGGACACATTGTCCAATTGCAACAATTCATTAAAGGAATATTTTATCCCAATACAACAGTGCCAGAATTGCCTAGTCATATAGCAGTTGTATCTAAAGATGAAAGAAAATAAATGGAAAATAAGAATCTTAAAGCCAATGTTTTTGAAGAATGGTTCAAAGATTTCATGCAAGAAGGAGAACAGGTAATAAAACAAGTAGTGGAAAGATGGGAAGTGGCTGCAAAGGAAAAGAATAAATGCAGCATACTTGTATACAATGGCCAATTTAGAAGAGAGGAATGTAGGTCTGAATTGGAACAGTTAAAGGAAATTGAAGAGAGAGTAGAAGAATTAATAAATGAAGGAGTAATTACCCCTTCAATGGAAAATCAAGTGCCACAGGCGAGGTTAGAACTAAAATTTGAAGAGGATAATCTTAAAAGGTGCATAACAATTGCTCAGGATTTAGAACAAAAGGCAGAGGACATGATCAGAATGCATAAAAGAATAGTAGAAAAGCTCTTAGATCATGAGTGCATGGATACACCAATGTATGAACTAGAGAGGGCTTTGACAAAATTCAATGCTATTTTTTATACCATGCATGGAAAGTCCTGAAGCATATCTAAGTAAACAGATGATTGATTCATTGATGGAAGAAAATGCCAAGATGAAGAAATACAAGAAGAAGAGCGAGGGTTCAGAAAATAGAGAAAAGAAACTGAAAGAAGTTACAATGCAGGAGTATGTATGGACAAAGAGTCCAGAAGGAGATCGCACCTTTATAGAAGGTGTAATTAATAATTTCAAAACATATTTGAAGGAGTAGAAAAATGTAAAAGGAGCAAACAATATTGAAAGGGATCAAATAAGGAGGGTATCTGTAGACAAAGTCTACAAGAAATAGAAGTCAAAGAAAAGAGGAATCTTATTTTTGAAAAGATTCCAATAGCATCCTTTGAGGAGGAAAAGATACCATTCAGATATTTTAAGAAACGGTTAGAGATGAATATGCATCCTTGATCAATGATAGATAGATCTTGACCGTAGATTAAGTTTTGTAGCCGTAGCAGTAGGAAGCTTCAAATTCTATATAAGAAGCTTTACTACTTGTACAGTAGTTACACAGAGATTTTTGAGAGATAGCTTGCAATTGTAATTTGTTTAAACATTTTGATTTAGAAGTATTTTAGTTTAGAGGAGGAGGTCGCCTGTGTCTGCACTAAGGAATGTATGGAGTATCTAGCTTCCTTATTGTATTTGTAAGACGTTTGTAAGTTTTGTGTTAAGTTGATTAATGAAGTAAAGAGTCATTCATACATTGTAAATCATATATGACTATGTATTTTAAATACAAATAAATCTAGAATTTTGCATCTATTTTTAGAGTGTTTTCTAGCTCTTACTTGTGTTTGAAATATTACCTCTTTAAAATCTTACAATCTTGGATGTGTGTTCATGAAAATACTTAGGGCTTCACATTTAGAGATTTAGTCTATTGATTTGATCAAGTCTGATGTATCTCTTACAACGTGAATAAAAAAGTATTTAGATCCTATAGTAGAATGATATTCAATTTGAATTTCTCTAACTTTTCTCCAAACATTTGAAATAATTAGCTTAAACATAGAGATTTTAAGGAAATTGTCTTACATTTGAAAAGAGCATGCAGAATTGTGTTAATATTTGACAATTTTCATATCAATTTGAAAGGAAAAGCTTGTTTCATTATAAATCATACCAAGCTTTGTGATATAGTAGAAAATTTATGTAAAGAGACGGGTAATTTGTTGATATTTGCAACAATTTGCATAATTCAAGTTTAGTGAGTCACAGATCACCTTAAATCAAGTAAGTCCCCTTGCATATTATAGTTTCACATTAACCTACTGAATTGTCCACGAGGTCAAGACCTGACCATACAGAAACTTGGGATTAAGAACTCTTAATCAATTTCTTCATATCTTTCAAGACAGTTTAGGTTCATTGTGTGAATTTTAACTTTTGTTATGAATGTGTAAAAATAATCATCAATAGTTTTTGGCGCTAGAAGGAGGGCCTGATTGGAGTTAAGTTAGGATTTGAGTAAAGCTAGCTCATAACAGTGGTAGAGTGACCAAGTCTAGATCTAGTTTAGAGAATATATTTGTGCAATTACCTAATAAAAGACAGAGTAAAGGTCCTTTGATTTGGAATCCTAGAATATCCAACATAGGAGGCTCATCTGGAACGCCTCCTGGATCACCTTTTAATATCTGTAACATAGTGAGTCCTGACAGTTCTTCATTTAGATCTTTGAATCTTGGCTTCAGTCTTCCTAAAGATCCTAGTCCTCCTAGAGGTCCTATTCCTCCTAAAGGTCCTAGTCCACCTAGAAATCTAGGTACTCCCAGAGGTCCAGGTCCAGCACAAGGACCTGCAATGGCTTATTTCAATTTCAAATCTCCTATAACATTCAATGATTATCATGAGATGCCAAAAAATTCTGAAAAGATATGTCCTAAATATCAATTGCATCAAGATCCAGAAGATCACATTAGGATATTCAAGGAGGCAAGCTTTAGAGCCAAGTTAGAATATGAAGATGTTGTGTGTAGATTGTTTCCTTACACCTTTAATGAGCAGGCTTCTAATTGGTATGTTAACTTGCCTAATGGATATATTTCTTCTTGGGCACTTATGGAGGAGGTTGTCTAGGTTTAGGGGACCAGTTGATCCTTCCACCTTATATCATAAATTGGCTGCAATTAAAAGAGGTGAAGGAGAGCTGATTGATAATTTTAATGATAGGTTTCAAAAGGCTTATTCCAAGTTAGTAGCTCCTTACACAGTGACTACAGATGCTTTATTAGCCATGTATTATGTTGCCCTTGATCCACTAACTACTATGTTTGTCAAAAGAAAGGTTGATATAGATACAATATCCAAGGCTTATAAGGAGGTAGCCTCAGTAAATTAGGAGATGAGGCAAACAACTTATAATCCATTTCTTAATGGAGGAAACCTTGGGATACAAAGTCAAACACAATCATGGAATGGAGTTCCTACACACAATACTCCACTATTGAACCCAATTCCTACATACACACCTGTGTATAATCCTTCCCCAATCTAGGCTATAGTCCCTTATACTGGTAACAATACTAGTAATAATCAAAATAATGGTCAATCTTTCTTCTAGCCTCCTTAGGACACATTTGTGGCAAATGCACAAGAGGATAGGGAAGAAATCAAAGAAATTACTGCACACTTGAGAAGATTGACTACTGAAATGACACAATTGAGAAATGAAAATTTCTATGGTAGAAATAACCAAGGATACAGTTAGAACCATAACCAGAATTATAATCAGGGTCAAGGTTATAATTAGGGTTAGAATTATAGTTAAAGTCAAAATCATAATCAAGGACAAGCAATGCAAAATAGAGGACCTGCTGTAGATAACAAGGCCTGGGTAATAACAATAGAAATTAGAATCAACCAAGGCCACCTAGAACATGGAATACAGGGCCAAATAATGGCACTCTAGCTTCTCCATTTGAAAATTTGGATAATCAGGAGACAAAACAAACAGCTAGAATTCAAATGGCTAATGTAGCATTAAAGAATTGGTGTAGGATTCATAATACCAGTGCCCATGCTGAACTAGATTGCCCTCAGTTTCATTTGGAAGCAAGTATTTTCAATGTAGATGTATAGGCTCCCACCTCTGAGTTTCTCATTCCCAAAGGTAATGAAATAGTGCCCTCAGGATTTGAGACTGCTTTAGTCTTAGAGACTTTTACCTTTGCAACTAGGGAGGAAGAGAACCAGTTGTTAGAGGATGAACCTTATTTTTTGTGAGAGCCTATATCCTGAATCAGCCTTAGTATTGAATGCATTTCAATTTCCCTTTGAAGCTAGAAATGAAGTGTTATATGAAACAGAGGAGGTACGTGCTTTTCAACAGTCTAACAAAAATCATACCTACAATTTGAGAAATAACACTAGGCCAGGAGGTCTTTTCACTACTTCCACTCCTCCGAATAATTTCAATACTCTCCCAGATCAAAATGCTAGTAATAATCCTACTATACTAAAGGCCAATCATCATGTGTATAGTGAAACAGTAGCACCAAAAATCCAAATAGGGAAAATAGAGACAGTGGAAACAATGAGGTTAATGAGTTACTTGTTTGAAGAGATAAAGAAAATCAAGTTCAGTATACCTTTATGTGAGTTATTGAAAAGTCCAGGGGTTAGAAATGCTTTCATAAAGTCCTTGGATACATCTATGACAAGTGAGGTTTCTGTTGATATGAATGTTCCAAGTAAGGATTCCCATCCCAAAGAAAAGAGTAAGAAAACTGAACAACTTTCCAACACTAATGTGGTCATGTATGCAGATAAGAGGGAAGCCCCTCCTTTCTTGTTAACCATTAGGATGTTTGGAAAGAACATACATAATTGCATGGTAGATTCTGGTGCATTAGCTAATGTAATGCCTTTAGGGATATGCAAAACTTTAGGGCTGACTCCTACTAAGTCTACCAAGGTGGTTACACAAATGGATAAAACTGAGGTCAATGTGATAGGAGAATTAATGCATATTCAAATGCAGTTAGCCTCAGATCCTAGGGTGAGTCAGTTTATTGACATTCAGGTGGTAGATATACCTGTGAATTACGGGATGTTGTTGAGTAGAGACTGGTCCAAAACATTAAATGGATATATGGCCACTAATTTTTCACACATGCGGTTACCTTGGAGAGGTGTTCCGAATCGGATCAAGATAGAATTTGAACCTAGAATGAAACACATGATTACAGAATACAACAGGACTAATGAGATATTATATGCTTCTGTTGAACTTGGGGTTTATAGAGTCACTAACAAGGGGGTACAAATTGAAGAAATCCTGATGCTAAATTTTATAGAAAAACCTGTCAGTAAAGAAACAATAGTGTTCATTGAGTCTGATGAAAATTCTTTTGATGAGGAAGACAATGCAAAAAATAGTTTTGGTCAGATCATTAGGCAGGAAATGGAAAAGTCATTGAACAAAATATTCCAATTTAATGCAAGTTGTACAAGAGCATGTGCAAAGTCCATAATAAGCCCCATTCTGAAGAGAATTGTGGAATGTACAGAGACATTATAGAATATCAATACATAAGGTGCACAAAGGGGAAGGAACTGTAGGAAGGAAAGGTTAATCCTAATCAACTAGGGACATACTTTCAGGACAATATGGATGTATCAATTCCAAATTTAGAGAAAGAAACAAAAGACAAAAGTGTCTATCATTCTGATTCACAAATTGAGAGTATAAACATGCAAGTAGGTCAAAATGAATTTCCCATGAAGAAACAAGATAGTACCGCACATGTAATAGAAAAGACAAAACATGCCAAAATAAAGAGTCAAAAGAATAAAGAGGGCATGTGGACACTGAAATGTGATGGATCTAAATCTAAACAAGGTGCAGGTGCAGGTGTTGAACTTATAGATCCTAATGGTAAGTCATTTTTAGCAGCATATAGGCTACAATTTCCTTGTACTAATAGCAGAATATGAAGCTTTGATTTATGGAATGGTTATGGCTATCAAGAAAAAGGTGAAAATGATCAGAGTATTTTTAGACTCTGAGTTAATGGTCAGACAAGTAAGAAAGTTGTATGCATGCAATTATAAGAAGATGGTATGTTATAGGCAGAGAGTGTGGGATTTAATTGATTCATTTGATGCCTTTAACATAGAACATATTCCTAGGGAGTTGAATCATAGACCAGATGCATTAGTAGTTGCTGCTAGCACTTTGGAACCCTTAACATTGTCAGGTTTAAAATGATTTGTTGTTGAATTAGTGAATGTCCCGAGTATACCAGATAATGTTACTCATTTTCAGGTATTTGAAGGAGATCAGCAGATTGTGGATTTTCTCACTTATAATGAGGTGTTTGAAGCCCAAATCATTGACGAACAGGAAAGGCCTGATGTGTCTTGGGATGAAGAAGACATAATAAACTTGAAAAGCAATTTCTTACCTAAGGGAGTAATTGAGTTAGAAAAGATTTTTGACTTTGATGGGGTAGTAAGACAGAAAGATTTTCCTAAAACTAAAGGGGGTAAATGTGATCCATATAACCTGGGAACAGAGCAAAATCCATAGAATGTATTGATTGGAAACGCTTGCTCTGAGGAGTTAAGAAAAGAAATTGTGGATGTTCTAAAAGAATACAAACATGTCATAGCATGGACATATGAAGATTTGAAGACATATGATACGTCCATCATAACTCATGTGATACCTTTGAAACCAGATGTTAAACCATTTAGATAGAAACAAAGGCCTGTGAATGCTATTTTAGAGCCTTTAATCTTTGAAGAAGTGAAAAAATTACTGTCTTCTAGGATAATCTTCCCAGTAAGACATTCAACCTGGGTAGCTAATTTAGTACCTCTGAGAAAGAAAAGTGGAGAGATTAGGTTATGTGTTGACTTTAGAAATTTGAACAAAGCCTATGAAAAAGATAATTATCCCTTGCCTCCAATAGATGAAGTGTTGCAAGCAGTAAATGGGGCTAAGATGATGTCTTTCTTAGATGGATTTTCAGGATATAACCAAGTCTTAGTGGATAAAGAAGATAGGTTGAAGACTACTTTTTCTTGCAAATGGGGTAATTATGCATATAGGAGAATGCCTTTTGGTTTAATAAATGTAGGTGCCACTTTTTAGTGAGCCATGGACATTGCATTTCGTGGATTATCAGGTAAATGCATTTTTATTTATATGGATGATTTAATTGTTTATTCTAAAGATGTATCCACTCACACAAAAGATTTGAGAAAAGTACTTAAAAGATGTGAAAGGTATGGATTTCTCTGAACCCAAAGAAATGTTCATTTGGTGTAACTGAAGGAAAATTGTTAGGACATGTCATTTCTAAAAATGGGATATCCATTGATCCCGACAGAGTAGAAGGAATGAGAAAATTGCAATTGCCTAACAGTAAGAAGGAATTAAAGTCCTTTTTTGGTAATATTAACTTTGTTAGGAAATTTATTACAAGATTTGCAGAAATTGTGCAACCATTAAATGCCATGCTCAAGAAAGATGCAAAGATAGAATGGACACTAGTAGCCAAAGCTACATTCGAAGATATTAAGGAGGTAATTTCTGATGCTCCTGTGTTAGCAAGTCCAAATTATACAAAGCAATTTTACATATATTCTTTTGCATCCTCACATTCAGTTGCAGCTACCTTGACACAAAAGGGAGAAGATAATGAAGAAAAGCCCATAGCTTTTATGAGTGCACCTCTGAAAGATGCACAACTGAAGTATCTTGATACAGAAAGACATGCATTTGCACTAGTAAGGACAGTTAATAATTTTAGACATTACATCTTATGAAGTCAAGTTAAGGCCATAGTACCAGATGCAACAGTAAAAATGTTGCTAATGTAGAATGAGCTTGGAGAGAAAAGAGCTAAATGGGTTACAATATTGCAAGAGTTTGATATGGAGATTGTTCCAATGAAGTTGGTCAGAGGACAAGCATTAGTACAGACCATAGCAAACACAAATCCAAATTTGGTCAAGCAGTAGTATGTATTAAATTCTAATGATGCATCAGGTTGGTATGATGATTTGAATACTTTTCTGATATCAGGTAAGTATCCAAGTAAGATGAAGTCTTCTCAGAGGAGAGCTTTAAAGATTAAAGCATAGAGATACATGGTACAAGGAGGTCTTCTATTCAAGAAGAACCATGAAGGTATATATTTAAGGTGTTTAAACAAAGCAGAAGCAGATAAGGTGTTGTCAGAGTTGCATGATAAGTATGGAACTGCTCATGGTTCTCATTTAGCTACTAGGCATAAGATATTAAGAGCAGGATACTATTGGCCAACCATGTTTAAGGATACAGAGAGTCATATTCAAAGTTGTCACACTTGTCAAACTACAATAGACAATGGAAGGAATCAGGCTAATCCATTACAGCCAGTCATTGAGTCTAGGCCATTTGTATAGTGGGGTTTAGATTTAATTGGAGTTATAAATCCTCCATCATCTATAGGACATAAGTTTATATTGATAGTAACTAACTATTATACAAGGTGGACTGAAGCCACATGTTGCAAGTTTTCTACTACTGAGGTGGTTATCAAATTTCTTGAGGAAAACATCATAACAAGGTTTGGAGCTCCATATTTGCTAGTATGTGATAATGGCCCTGCATTTTCTTCTTTGAAATTTTCTAAATGGGCATTTGAATATGCGATAGTTTTAAAGTTTTCTTCAAATTATTATCCTCAGGGGAATGGTTTAGCTGAGTCCACAAACAAGATTTTATTAGATATAATCAAGAAACTAATTGTAAAGAATCCTAGAGAATGGAATACATTGCTGAAATGTGCGATGTGGGTAGATAGAACTAAGGTTAAATCAGCCTTAGGCAATGCACTTTATCACCTAGTTTATGGGACTGATCCCATACTTCCAGTAAATTTAAGAATACCTATCTGGAAGTTTGCTAATGAGTATTTAGGATTTGATGATCACAGAGAGGCTAGGATAATCCAAATGTTACAATTGGATGAGAAGAGAGATCAGGCCATTGAAAAATTTGCCAAACATCAAGCAGTGGTCAAAACATGGTTTGATAAAAGAGAAAGAGTCAAAACATTCAGAATATCAGACTTAGTGTTGTGTTGGGATAAAGCACATGAAAAGAAAGGAAATCATGGAAAGTTTGACAAATTATGGTTAGGTCCATTACAGGTCACAGAGATAGTAGGAGATAATACTTTTAGGCTCAAGACCTTGACTAGGGAAGATGTGTCATTACCCATTGATGGCCAACATTTGAAACATTACTTTCAGGCTTGAGGTGAGGGTAATTGGTATGTTCTGTATCATAGTGTAAATAATGTACAGTTTTGTTGGGTTTTGTTTTGTGTTGTAGTGTTGGTTTGTGTGTGGTGTTGCCTGGGTAAGGATGTTTGTTTTGTTTTAAAGTATACAAGAGCAGATTAACAACCACTGAAAACAATAGAAAATTCAAGGCATTCAGGTTAATTATTTGAAATTTATGCATAACTTGTTGTGACTGTCATGAATGTAGGAATGGTTTAGCTTGTGAAATTTTGTATTCAATAACTATGGGTTGAGTATTCAAGGGAAGTTTCTCACAATGACACACCTAAAATCCTTGGGTTTGTTGAACATACTAGTGTAGGTATTAGATGAAAAATCAGAGGTCACCCTTGCTACCATTACAATTTTCAGCTTAATTTCAGCAACTGATCATTCCTTGCATCATGAAGGTACAAATGTAATATCTTATAAAGTCTCCATCTTACCTAAAATATAAAAATAAGTAAATAAATAAAATGGATTTTACTAAAAATCTAGATTAAGCCATCTAAGTGACTCTACCGGGGCTATAGATGCTTGCTGGCAGTGGGGCTCTACTTAGGAGAATTGTAACGATAACCTTGTTGGGGCTATAGATGCCTACTGGCAGTGAGGCTCTATCTGGTTGGCTATGAGGGAATGACATCAACTATGTAGTTTAATATCAGTCACTAGTTTATTCAAATTATTTTCAAGATGAGGATTATTAATCACATGCACCCACTTAAACTGAATGGGGAAATTCATGCACCTTATTGAATACATTAGGTCTCAAGTTAAATAGTGATCTGTAGAAAAGATACTAAGAAGTTATGCATTTATTTCATTTAGTTTTCTTTAATGGTTTTAATTTAATTGTTTTGTTTGATTTCTAGTTGTTGTGATGCTCACAACATGCCCCATTTTACTTCTTAGCAAAATGAGGACCCCTGTTGTGGCTGTGGCTTTTGCTTGTGTGTGGGTCTGCTTGGTGGTAAAAGGGAAAAGGAGGTAAGGTTACAAATCTTGTTCAAAAAATGAAAAGATAAGAATTAAATACCAGAGAAGAATAGGAGTGAATTCTTTGTCAAAAATGAATAGGGGTTTCTTTTTGAACCATTTCAAAATTCTTAATATTTTGCAAGATATGCGTGTTTTGGTAAAATGAACTATAGGAAGGTTTTTATGTTGCATATACAAGTTCATTTGTATTTGGAGTCATTGTCTTAGTCGCATAAAGTGGTCAAGTTTATTACATCGTGGTACTTGTATGCATATTGTTAATGTGTTATGCTTTACATACAAATCGGACCCGACGGGATTCAGAGACAAAATGGATAATTGGGTAGGTACACAGTTTGTATATCGGGTTGTATGTTGGATGGAAAGAAAGATACAAGGTGATATAAAATGCTATATACATATCGCAGACCCGAGGAGAATATAAAATTTGGTTTTATCAAGGTATGTTTCGCAGTTTGTATGTTGTATGCTTCAGATACATACATTTCGATATACATACAGTCCAAAAGTAAAAAAGAATTAAAATGTGATATAAGTGATGTATCCTACCTTAATGCATATTGAAAGGTGCATTCACTTTATATACATATTGGAGCTGAAGAGTTATGTACTGTGGTTTATAAAAAAATGAGAGGTCCGAAGGAAATATACAACGTGGTTTGCATGTATCTGGGCTTGTATCTAAGGATGGATAAAAGTATTGTTGTATTGCTGAGATACAAGTGGAAAAAAAAGTGGGTCCCACTGATTGTATATCACGATTGTATGTTAACAATATACATCTTTGAGATATACAAGTCGACTTACAAGCGAGGATACAAACAAAAGATGCAAGATGGATTTGAAAAAGAAGTTAAATAAAGGAAAGTATTTGTATGTTCAGGGCAGTTGTATGTTAACAATATACATCTCTGAGATACAAAGAAATAAAAGGACATCGCGGGTGATAAAAGGTAAAAGGAGGGTTGTATGGGTTGAATGCATATGCGCTTGTATCTATGAGACATACAAAGAGTGATATACAAATCAAAGGTACAAATATAGATAGAGAAAAGGGAAATAACATGGTGTATGACTTGTTGCATAAAGGTATGCATATTGAAAGACACAAAGGGGACATACAAAGATTAACATACAAAGAAACATACAAGAAAATGAGATGTATGCAGAAAATAAACTAACAAATAGAAGTTTAAAATAAAACATTGAAATAGAAAAGCTGACCCTTAGGCACCTTAATTGCTGTAATTAATGCCGAGCTAACACCAAAAAGAGTAAAATTCCATGGGTTAGGGTAAACTTAAAGTTATTTTTCTTATAGAATTGCATTGTCAAGAATTAAAACTCCAGAAAGAGGAATTGCTACAGAAAATTGAACAAAATTCATCAAAGCAACAGAATTCCAAAAGCTGGATGGAGTAAGGAATGGTAAAGTAAGTCAACAAGGGAAAGTTGAGTGGTCACGAGATACAGGTATTTATCTTAAAACACCGTTATAGTTCAGTTGGTAAAATGCAAGTAGATTTCAGTAATTTCATTGTGAAATATAAACATTCGTTAAATTACTGGTTTAATCATTAATTAGCTAGGTTGGTTTAAACAAATGTGAAAGTCAAAATGGAAAAGACAAACAGGGGTTAGGGTAAAATGGTAAAAAATAGAAAATTCGTAGTAAAACCCTAGGTAAGAAGGTAAAATGAAAAGTTAAAAGATGCATTTTCTACAGGATGGCTCCAAAGCAGAAAAAGGTAGATACAGGCGGAGAAGTTAAAAAAGAGAGAAAGCCATGCAAGGAAGTGGAAAAGGAAGAGTTGCCATTACACAGAGGATACCCATCATTAATCAGTATAAGTCAAGTGGGAACAGACACAAATATTAGAAACTATGATGCAAATGATGTTTTATAGAAGATCACAGCAGCAGATGCTACATCTAATATTAAGTGTATATGGGAGAGTGGACTGTACAGAGCTGCGGGTTTTCCATTAGCTATGGAAGCTAGGGATTTGTGTCTAGATTGCATATACCTATATGATCCAAATACCAGGAAGATAATGTTTTATGGCAGACTCATTGCAGACTTTTCCACAGAAGGGATTGCGAGAACATTCAGTCTGGAGATCAATGAGAAAATGGTGGATATTGATATAGATCAATACAATGAGGATTTCTACAACAATGAAAGGGAGTGTAGAGGTAAGATCTTCTACAGTTGGTACAATGCAGAAAAGAAACCCAACATTGTAGCAAGAGTACACAAGAATCTGCAAAGAATAGACTTTAAAAAGGAAATATACTTGATGATTACAATGTTAAGCAGATTAGTGGGATTGAGAGATGGCACTAAATCTGAGCCATGCATGTTCACTGTCATCTAGTTTATGAGAGAAGCAAGAAAAGAGCAGGGACAAATTCACTGGGCCAAGGCTATAAGCACAGCCATATGGAAACAGGCGATGCTAAGAAAGTAAAAGTTGATGCCATTCTATTTGTCTTCATACATATTATATTCATGTACAGCAGAGGTTAGACCATTCATACATGGGATAGACAAGGTTAGAACCTTGGGAAATAGTCCAGGTCAGAAGTTGGTGTATGAGCATTACCTTGATTTATAGGAAGAGAATGCATTGAAGAAGTATGCACTGGTAAATGATGTATTCTATACATACATGGTTAGAATTTTGAGGGAAGAGCCACATAAAAGGTTATCTAAAGATGCAGAGGATGCAATTGGGCTGCACAGTTCTTGGTATATCCAATTTCCTCATTTTACTTGTATCAGAACTAAAGGATTTGAGGGAAAACCTTTCATTCTACCCCAATATCCTTTTGATAAATTGATTGTTCTGGAGTTCTCAAGGCAAAATCTAAATGCCTTTAAAATGTACAAGAAGAGGTTTAGCAGAGGAAATCTTAAGTTACCTTGGGCCATTGGTCGATACTCCTGCTATAGTGAAGAGGTTCCTGGGTATTCAGAACAGGAATTGAGATATTATGGATTTGAAGAATTTGAGTTGGCCAAAAGGTTTTATCCCTTCCATAGAATTCAAAGTACAATTGATAAAAAGTTTAAACATCAAATTCATATTGAAGATTTCTGGTCAGATTGTAAGAATGATAAAGAAGTAAGAAAAAGGGCTCATAAAAGATTAATAGTTGATCAAATGAGATCTATGGGAGATGTATATGTTTCCCCAGAAGTTAAGGAAGATGATAAATTGTTGCATCATGGTTATGCAAGTGCCAGGCTTGCTCCTATGGTAGAACCTGATTGGTCACAACTGTGGAACACATCTTTGGACACATTGTCCAAACTAGTCATTTTGTTTTCAAAAACATGGTTAAAGGATAGGATTGAAGAGCTTAAAGCTGAAGGGAGGGAGATCACATATCCAAAGAAAGGGAAAAAGAGAGTAATAGAACATAGTGATGATCTTCAATGCTTCTATGAGAAGAAAAGAAGGATTATGGAAGCTAAAATTGTAGAGAAGGATAAAAATGCTACTTTGATGGATCCTTATGCATTGGGAGTAACAGTAGCAGTACCATTTAATACATTTGTAGAGGCAAAATCATTGAGCCATGAGATTAGTACAGAAGAAGCATAGTTTTCCAAAGAAATAATAGGACAAAAGGTTAAAAAGGCAATACCAATAAGCATATCAAAAGGGGAGACTTCAAAAACTAATGAAGTCATAAGAGCACAACAGGTAGGTGCAAAGTTGAGTGATATACCTAGTGCATCCACCCCAACAAAAAAAAGACAAGTATATGCTTAAGTGAAGACAGAATTGGCTAGAGAAATGCTGCAAGGGTCAAAAGTACATGAAGCCAAACAAGCCAATGAGACTGTCCACATTGAGAGTGACAGCAGTGAAAGTGAGAAAAGAGAAATGTATTCAGGAAAAGAAATTGGAATAGAAGAGGAATCCAGTGAATTACTAAGTGAAGAAGAGGAGCAAAATACTCAGTCTGAGATGGAAATTGAAAAAGGATCAGATTCTGAAAAGGAAAGGGTAGAAGAAGAATCAGGAACAATAGATCCATTTGGTACCCTGGTGTCTCCTGAAATAAAAGAAAAACATGCTCAATCAAAGGAAGATGCACGTGAGGAGACAATAAAATAAAAACCTGCTCAATCAAAGGAAGAAACAGGAACGGGCACCTCAGGTGTAGATGTACTAAATATTCATAATATGTATGGTGAACAGAGTGAAGAAGAGAGGAACATAGAAAGCAGAAAAGAAGAGGAAAAAGAAGCAAAAGAGGATGACACAATGGTAAGTTCACCTGTACATACAGAAAAAGAACAAAATGAAGGTGAAACTAAAGAGGATGCAACCAAGAAACCTGAGGGTGAAGAACACACGGAGAACATTGATGAAGGTAAAAATGAAGAACAAGCAAAGGACATAAACATGACAAATATAGAGCAAGCACATAAGGAAGAGGACAAAGAAAAAGAATCATCAAAGGGAGAAGGTCCTGAGGAAGAGGATGAAGGTGGAGGGGACACAGAAATTGAAGAAGAAGAAAATGAGGGTGAGTCTCAATAGCAGGATGATCCAATGATACAAGAAGCAGCCCCTCAACAGCAACCTCCTCCACAACAGTAACAGGAACAACAATAGCAACAACAAGAATAGAGAGAAGCAGAAAAATCTTAGGAAGAGGTAATTGATGAAGAAAAAACTGTTGAAGCCTTAAAAGAAGTCCCAACATGGTTTGGGGCAGAGATAAGGAAAGAGAAGGAGGTACAATTAGTACCTATTGATATCAAAAGTCTACTGGGTAATACAACACCAAGGAAGGAAAGAAGAAAGGCCAGAACAATGTCAGCCATACAAAGAGCTCCAGATGGATCTAGGATACTGAACCTGGCCATACCACAGAAGGAGAAGACTAAGGGAGAAATAACCTTAGATGAATATAAAATACTAAATTTTGACCTAGGGCATACTACAAGGGAGAAACACATAACTAAGTGGGAAAACATGCACCAAGTAATGACAGAAATGTTAAGAAAAGATAAAGATAAACTTGAATATTTGAAAGGACACATTGTCCAATTGTAACAATTCATTCAAGGAATATTTTATCCCAATACAACAGTGCCAGAATTGCCTAGTGACATAGCAGTTGTATCTAAAGATGAAATAAAAGATATGGAAAATAAGAAGCTTAAAGCCAATGTTTTTGAATAATGGTTCAAAGATTTCATGCAAGAAGGAGAATAGGTAATAAAACAGTGGAAAGATGGGAAGTGGCTGCAAAGGAAAAGAATAAATGCAGCATACTTGTATACAATGGCCAATTTAGAAGAGAGGAATGCAGGTCTGAATTGGAACAGTTAAAGGAAATTGAAGAGAGAGTAGAAGAATTAATAAATAGAGTAATTACCCCTTCAATGGCAAATCAAGTGCCACAGGTGAGGTTAGAACTAAAACTTGAAGAGGATAATCTTAAAAGGTGCATAACAATTGCTTAGGATTTAGAACAAAAGGCAGAGGACATGATCAGAATGCATAAAAGAATAGTAGAAAAGCTCTTAGATCATGAGTGCATGGATACACCAGCGTATGAACTAGAGAGGGATTTGACAAAATTCAATGCTATTTTTACACCATGCATGGAAAGTCCTAAAGCATATCTAAGTAAACAGATGATTAATTCATTGATGGAAGAAAATGCCAAGATGAAGAAATACAAGAAGAAGAGTGAGGGTTTAGAAAACAGAGAAAAGAAACTGAAAGGAGTTACTATGCAGGAGTATGTATGGACAAAGAGTCCAGAAGGAGATCGCACATTTATAGAAGGTGTAATTAATAATTTCAAAACATATTTGCAGGAGTAGAAAAATGTAAAAGGAGCAAACAATATTGAAAGGGATCAAATAAGGAGGGTATCTACAGACAAAGTCTACAAGAAACAAAAGTCAAAGAAAAGGGGAATCTTATTTTTGAAAAGATTCCAATAGCATTCTTTGAGGAGGAAAAGATGCCAGTCAGATATTTTAAGAAACGGTTAGAGATGAATATGTACCCTTGATCATTGATAGATGGATCTTGACCGTAGATTAAGTTTTGTAGCCGTAGCAGTAGGAAGCTTCAAATTCTACATAAGAAGCTCTGCTACTTGTACATTAGTTACACAGGGATTTTTGAGAGATAGCTTGCAATTGTAATTTGTTTAAACATTTTGATTTAGAAGTATTTTTGTTTAGAGGAGGAGGTCGCCTGTTTCTACACTAAGGAATGCGTGGAGTATCTAGCTTCCTTATTGTATCTGTAAGACGTTTGTATGTTTTCTGTTAAGTTGATTAATGAAGCAAAGAGTCATTCATACATTATAAATCATATATGACTATATATTTTAAATACAAATAAATGTGGAATTTTGTGCCTATTTTCAGAGTGTTTTCTGGCTCTTACTTGTGTTTGAAATATTATCTCTTTAAAAGCTTGCAATCTTGGATGTGTGTTCATGAAAATACTCAGGGCTTCACATTTAGAGATTTAGTCTGTTGATTTGATCAAGTTTGATGTATCTCTTACAACGTGAATAACAGAGCATTTAGATCCTGTAGTAGAATGATATTCAATTTGAATTTCTCTAACTTTTCTCCAAACATTTGAAATAATTAGCTTAAACACAGAGATTTTAAGGAAATTATCTTACATTTGAAAAGAGCATGCAGAATTGTGTTAATATTTGACAATTTTCATATCAATTTGAAAGGAAAAGCTTGTTTCATTATAAATCATACCAAGCTTTGTGATATAGTAGTAAATTTATGAAAAGAGATGGATAATTTGTTGATATTTGCAACAATTTGCATAATTCAAGTTCAGTGAGTCACAAATCACCTTAAATCAAGTAAGGCCCCTTGCATATTATAGTTTCACATTAACCTACTGAATGTCCACAAGGTCAAGACCTGACCATATAGAAACTTGGGATTAAGAACTCTTAATCGATTTCTTCATATCTTTCAAGACAATTTAGGTTCATTTTGTGAATTTTAACTTTTGTTATGAATGTGTAAAAACAATCATCAATAGTACTCCTCAAATATCTGAACATTCGCTTAAGTACATCCCAATGAACCCATCCAGGATTAGCCATAAATTGTCTAAGGACTCCCGCTGCTTGGGCAATGTCTGGTCTTGTGCAGACCATAGTATACATCAAACTGCCAACAACACTAGCATAAGGTACTCTGCTCATGTCCTCCACCTCACTAGGAGATTTTGGACAATCCTCAATAGATAACTTTGTCCCCAAAGAAACAGGAACACACAATGGTCTACAATATGCCATGCTAAACCTATTGAACATGGTCTTCACATACTTACTTTGGCTTAACCAAAGTTTTATGTTAGCTCTGTCCCTTTTGATTTCCATTCCTACGATGTACCTGGCAGCCCCTAAATCTTTCATTTCAAACTATGCTGATAACTAAGATTTGAAATCAGAAATCATATTCTTAGCCTTCCCAATGAGCAACATATCATCAACATATAATGCAACAATGAGAATATGATCACCATCAAACTTAAAGTACACACAGTGATCCAATTTTGATCTCACAAATCCAATTGACAACACAAAGGCATCAAACTTCAAGTACCATCTCCTAGGGGATTGCTTCAAACCATACAAAGACTTCTTAAGTTTGTAAACCAAATTTTCTTTACCTTTCACCATGTAATGCTCTGGCTGTGACATGTATATTTCTTCCTCCAAATCACCATGAAGGAAAGCTTTCTTCACATCCATCTATTCTACCTCCAAGTTATAAGCTGCTGCGAGAGACAACAGGAATCGAATGGATGTCAGCTTTACAATGGGAGAGAAGATCTCACCATAATCTATACCCTCCACTTATGAATACCCCTTCACAACCAATCTTGCCTTATACTTCTTAACATTTCCATCTGCACCAATTTTCTTCTTGAACACCCATTTGCATCCAACGGGTTTCCATCAAGGAGGCAAAGGCACCAAGTCCCAAGTTTGATTCTTTTCCAAAGAAGCCATTTCATCCTCCATGGCCTCCTTCAAGGACCCTGTATCTTTCATGTCCAAAGCCTCTGATACAGTTCTAGGTTCATCACTATTAGTGAGTAAAGCATAAGCACAACTAGAATCAATCAATGTGAAACCAAACCTTTTAGGTTGCTTTCTTATCCATCTAGACCTCCTCAATGGCTGAGGTTGAGGTTCAGTTTCTTCATCTAAGCTTTTAGAGCTACCAGAGCTCTCCTTATCATCAGGTCCAACATTGTCTTTATGTTCAGTCTTCTCAGGGGTAGCAAGAAACTGAACAACATCCTCTTTCTTTGCTTTTTCTTCTGGTTGTAAAATAGTGGAAGAAGGTGTAAGCTCTCTGAAGATGACACTTCTACTATACAACACTTTTTCAGCCACAGGGTCCCAAAGCTTGTATACTTTCACACCAACACCATAGCCAATGAAGATACACTTAACAACCTTGTTCTCCAACTTTGACCGCTTCTCCCTAGGCACATGTGCATATGCCTCACAACCAAAAACATGAAGATGCCTTATTGAAGGCTTTCTACCAGACCACACCTCCATGGGTGTCTTACCAACAAGAGCTGATGTAGGAGATCTGTTTACTAGATAGCAGGTAGAGGCAATAGTTTTAGTCCAAAACTTTTATTCTAGGCTAGCTCCACTAAGCATACTCCTAGCCTTCTACATCAGTATCCTATTCATCCTCTCTACAACTCCATTTTATTGTGGGGTGTATTGATTTGTCTTGTGTATTTCAATCCCAAGTTCCTTGCAATATTTATCTAATTCTGTAGAAAAGAACTCACCACCGTTATCAGTTCTCAAATATTTAATCTTTTTACCAGTCTGATTTTTAGCAAAGGCCTTAAACTCTTTAAACTTGCTATAGACTTCAGATTTGCTTCTGAGAAAATAAATCCATGTCCTTCCACTGTAATCATCTATAAAAGATACAAAATATACAGACTTTGATAATGAAGGAACATTAACAGGACCAAACACATCAGAATGAATAAGGTCCAACACACCAAAAGACTTATGAGAACTCAAGTAAAACTAAACACGGTTTTGTTTTCCATACATGTAATGTTCGTAAAAGTCAAACTCAAGATTATAATCATCTAACCCTTCAATGAGGTTCTTATTTTTTAGGGTACGCAGACCCTTCTCACCAATGTGGCCAAATCTCTTATGCCATAACATTATCTTTTCAGTAGGAAGTTTATCTTCCAATGCACGATTACAACCATCAAGACTAGAAACAATAGATTTCTTCACTCCTCATTCAGATGGTGGGGATGAAGTGACTGCTGCCCTCTTCCTTAAGTCAGAAGAACTATTACATTGTGAAATGCATGCCTCCAACTGAAACAGAGTACCTCTCCTAGTACCCTTAGCAAGCACCATAGCTCCTCTAGTCATCTTGCATCCTTCTTTCGAAAAGACCACCTGCATCATTCAAACTACTTACAGAAAGCAGGTTCCGTGCTAAGACTGGGATGTGCATAACCCTAGAAATCCCCTTCACTCGACCATCAGGGAATCGGATAGAGACTCTTCCATGACCAACAATCTTCAGATGAGAGTCATCACGGAGATACACCTTTCCACCATCAAACTCCTCATACTTAGTGAACCAGTCTCGATGCAAGTTCATGTGGAATGGTGCACCAGAGTCAATTAGCCACACATCGTCAGATGCAAGGGTTGCTAGGGCTGCGATGAAAGCATCACCGTCATCTTGTGACTTGTCAAAATCTGAATCAGGATCTTTCTTCTTCTTCTTCTCCTCCTCTTTGCATTGCTTTCAGAAATGCCTAGTTTTGCCACAGTTCCAACAAAGAGTCTTAGACTTTCCAGGAGATTTGGATCTCCCACGGGATTTGGATCTACCCTTCTCATCTTTCTTGTCCTTCTTCTTCCCTTTCTCCTTGGCTCTTCCACGAACTGTAACGGCCTCTTTGGCTACCTCAGAAGACTGTCTTCACATGTCTTTAGACAATAGCGAAGAAACCACTTCTTCCATTTTGAATGTGGATGTGGTGCTTCCAATAGCCATGACAAGATGATCCCATGAGTCCGGCAGAGAACAAAGCAGGGTCATACACCAATCCTCCTCCTCCATCTTCACACCAATAGATGTCAATTGTGCAACCAGCATGTTAAAGGTATTTATATGTTCATCGACAAATCCTCCATCCTCCATTCGAAGAGAATACAACTTCTTTCTTAGGAAAAGTTTATTAACTAGGGATTTGGATTGATACACATCCCCCAACTTCTTCCAAAATAGTTTTGCAGTAGTCTCCTCATGGACATTTAACAGAACAAAATCAGCAAGACTAAGTCTTATGAGACCCTTAGCCTTCCAATCCTTGAGATCCCACTCATCTTGTGACATTGCAGCTAGTTTAGTTCCATTAACACTTTCCCAAAGGTCTCAGTCTACAAGCATGTCTTCCATATTGAGCTTCCATAGCTTGAAATTAGTGCCATTGAATTTCTCCACTTCAAATCTTCCAGATGTACTTGCCATCTCCTTGCTGCAATAATTTATAGAATACTCTGCACAGACTCCCACTCAACTTAAGATCAACTCAAAAAACCCCTACCCAACAACTAGGACCAAAGGTGATCAAGCTCTGATACCAACTGAAAGGAAGCTAAGTGTGCGGAAATCGCTTTTTACACTAATCTAATGAGGAGAGGGCTATGCAAATTCAATTTTATCCCAACTATTACAGCAATGTTAAACCATTAACATGAGATATTGCAGTAAAACACAATTACGGTGGGGAAAACCCTTATCGGGTGAAAAACCCCACACTTAGAAACTTGCACAATGTTTACAATACACTTGCACAGCAAGCTTCAATGGTCTTCGACACTCATGTCTGGAGTCAAACCAGAAGCATAACAGTACCTATAGAACCTGTGATACAACTCCCTCTCCAAGCACCTGTTTATATAGAAAATACAAGGCAATATTGGACCTTTCTTGGAATGGGCGTCCAACTTGGCTTCACGGACCAAAACCCACACCTAAAGACACTTGGTCAACATTGTAGAATGTGCCTAACACTTGTCCACAGCTCCCATCCCAAAGGGGTCGCCTATTTCCAAACTGGGCTATGATAGATGCTCTTACGACACTTACGACCGTCATAGAATCTGTCATAGTGGTTACAACTTACAGTTGTAAGAGAATATGTCATACACAGGCTATAAATAGCATATTCTCTTACAACATGTCATATTCCACCTTGGGGCGCCCAAATATGCCTTTTTCAAAGATGCTTCATGGCATGTCTTCACCTGTCTTACAACCTTCTATTTCCAATTCTTACATGTCATAGATTCGTCATAGGAATCCATCATAACCATTTCAGTCAAACATTCCCTTACACAACATGGAAGATGCTGACACATGGAAAAATACTCCTACCACAAAGTGGGATGCCTATCTCCTCATGTGAGGACAAAATTACAAGTTGTCATATTCCATGTAGGATTAACACATCACCGTGCCACATCCCACAATATGACAATTGGAATTTACAAATATTTACAACATAGGCAATTAAATAATAAATACAAACATTAATAATGTAAGGAATTTACAAGGTTGAGACACCTTAATTCTCAACATGGAGGAGGTAAAATTTGTTGTTGCTACTATGGCTACTCACTTAATTGGTTTTGTTCACCCTTTGATGGAGATTTCACTATTTCATCCTTATTATCTTCTTTTGAAACATCACCTTATTTGGTAGGGCTTATTTTAATTATTTTCTATCCATCTTGGGACTTATTTTCTAGTACATTTGAAGCATATGTGGCATTTGGTTGTGCCTGTTAGATCTAGGACACACAACTGAGAGGGGGGGTGAATCAATTATACAAAACTTGCTTCTATTTCAAACACTTAAATCCTCTTTGTTATTTAATAGCATATAAATTAGTTACTCATGAAAGCATAAAGCATAAACACCAGAGCAGATATACATCAACACATGAGACACCAAGATTTTGACGTGGAAAACCCGGTTAAGGGAAAAACTACGGGGTGATTAACCCAAGGATTATTCTCTGTTAGAAGAATAAGAAAAATAGATGGCACATGCCAATTAGGGCTCACTGCCTGAGCACACTACTCACAAGAGGCACACTGCCTACAAGAGACACACTGTCTACAAAATAACAAGTATTACAAACTTGAACTGGAGATTGACATCTTTACCATGCCTGGATCAGTTCCATGTAAGCCCAAAAACTCTTGCTCTGCCTTTTGCACTTCTCTTCACTATACCACTCTCATCACCACAAGAAACACTACAAAATGAATTCACAATCCCTTATTTATACAAGGCATCGACTTAGGAACAATCATCTAAGTTGGAAAACACCTACAAGATCATTCGCAAGATGTGTAATACATCCGGTTGGCCAGTCTCAAGAAGAACACCAATATCTGTGGTTATTCTTCAAATGCGAACTCTAACTTCAATGCGGACCACCAATAAGAATTGTACATGATCCAAAGATCACCAAAACCTTTCCTGAGTCATCAAGAACATCCGCACTTTATTAGCTTACTGGAATTCTTCTGTTCTTCATTCGGAACATCAAGAACACAGTCTGTCATCACTTTCATAATGAAAAAGATGCTTCTGGACCTCCAAACCATGGACAAATCTAGTTGTCACTTCACACAAACTTCGTCAACACTCTCTCCAATCTGCAGAATGAGATAATGCAATTCCGGAGCTCACCAGACCAATCTGTGACACTCTGTCACCACTGAACACCTGCCGGAACTAGTTCTACTTGAGCGATCATAACTTCTTCAAATCTTCATGTAGACCTCTGAAATCTTGACTGGAGCATCTCAAGACTCATATCTACAAACCCTTTAAACTGCATCCTCTGATCCTCAACCTATTAAGGACTTTTGTCTTCTTCTCATCACTGTTCTTCACTGTTCCTGATTGAGACTAATAACCTCAGCACACAGCTCATCTAATCCTTCTCATTTATGCAATATGAGTATGTTGACATCAATGACAACACTAGATATCCTCATACTTGCAACAATCTCCCCCTTTGTCATTGATGGTAACATATGATGTGAAAAACCATCAAGACAAGAACTTCTCCTTTCTGTCACAGCTCCCCCTATCAGCAACAAATCTTCACATGTCTTCTCTCCCTTTACTGCTCCCCCTTTGATCATCAACCACTTGTTTTTCACATGTCTTCTCTCCCCCTTTGACATCAATGGCAAAGGGCTCATACTTACAATTTTAACACATTAGAATCATACCAGCTGCTCCCTCTGAATAGTAGCTCCCCATCATCAATCCGGATCACAATATATGACTATGATATCCACTGAATTTATGCACATTAGTGCATCCTAGTTCATCACCAGAGGGGCCATGACCCATAACTTCTCCCTGAGATACTCAAAAGAGTCCTTGGGAAGAGGTTTAGTAAAAATATCTGCAAGCTGATCATTGGAGGGCACATACTTCAATCTGACTTCACCCTTGTTCACTTGCTCTCTCAGAAAGTGAAATTTGATAGAGATATGCTTGGTCTTAGAATGCAATACTGGATTCTTAGAAATATTTATTGCACTTGAATTATCATAGAAAATTGTGATAGGCTCTTCATATTCTACTTGAATATCTCTTAGCATTTGCTTCATCCACAAAAGTTGAGTGCAACTTCCTACTGCTGCAATGTATTCTGCTTCAGTTGCAGACAGGGATATTGCCTCTTGTTTCTTGCTTAGCCAAGAAACCAACCTTTTTCCTAAAAAGAATGCTCCTCCACTTGTACTCTTCCTATCATCCACATCTCCTGCCCAATCTGCATCTATCTATGCATGAAGAAAAAAGTCATGATCTCTAGGATACCATAGGCCATACTCAATTGTTCCTTTTAAGTACCTAAAAATTCTTTTGATTGCCATGACATGAGATTCTCTGGGATTAGCCTAGAATCTTGCCACAAGACCAATAGCCTGCATTATATCTGGTCTAGTTTGAGTGAGATACAATAATCCTCCAATCATTGATATGTACTTGATCTAATCTATCTTAAGAGAGTCATCATCTTTGCTCAACTTACATCCGGTAGCCATAGGAGTGTTCATTGGCTTTGAATCTTCCATTCCAAATTTCTTCAATAGTTCTTTCACATATTTGGTCTGAGAGATAAAGATTCATTTCTCTGTCTGAGTAATTTGCAGACCCAAGAAGAAATTCATTTCACTGAGCATTGACATTTCAAACTCACTTTTCATTTGGTTTGCAAAGATTTTACACATGCTATCTCTTCCTCCAAAGATGATATCATCAACAAATACTTCAACAATCAAGATGCTTTCATGATCAATTTTTGAAATATAGGTTACTATTAGCAGTACCTTTGTTGAAACCAATCTTCAAAAGATGTTTTTCCAGCCTTTCATACCATGCTCTTGGAGCTTGCTTAAGACCATATCACCATGCTCAGATAACTAAAATCCATCCAGTTGTTCAATGTACACTTCTTCTTCTAAGTCACCATTCAAGAAAGCAGATTTGACATCCATCTGATACACTTTGAAATCTTTGAAGGTAGCAAATGTAAGAAATAGTCTGACTGCTTCAATTCTTGCCACCGGAGCAAAGGTTTCCTCAAAATCAATCCCTTCTATTTGAGAGTAGCCTTTGCAGACTAATCTAGCTTTGTTTCTGATTACTTCACCAACTTCATTTAGTTTGTTCCGAAAGACCCATTTGGTTCCAATCACATTCTTGTTACTAGGTCTAGAAACAAGATCCCAAGTGTGATTTTTATCAATTTGCATCAACTCTTCCTCCATTGCTTTGGTCCAATTTTCATCATTGGAGGCTTCATTTCTTGTCTTAGGCTCAATCTTTGAAATCAGACAACATTCATCTAAATTTTGAGCAATTTTCCTTCTAGTTTGCACACGTTTGTTTTTGTCACCTATGATCTGATCTTCAGAGTGGTTCAGTCTTACATACCTTGGAACTTTGGGAGTTTCTTGCACTTCTACTTCTTGATCAGGCTCATTTAGACCTATCTCTTCTTCCTGATTTATTGGATCAGTCTGAATCTGACTTTCAGGAGAGGATTGAGTTCCTTGAACTAGAACACCATTCTGATCATCTTCATCATACTCATAAAATCTTGAGGGCTTCTCAATACCTTCATCAACCTTCACATTTGTACTTTCTATCATCTTTCTCAGTCTCTTATTGTAACACTAGTATGCTTTGCT
Source organism: Cunninghamia lanceolata (assembly GCA_027924645.1). Classification (NCBI taxonomy): domain Eukaryota; kingdom Viridiplantae; phylum Streptophyta; class Pinopsida; order Cupressales; family Cupressaceae; genus Cunninghamia; species Cunninghamia lanceolata. Next base: position 9,955,467 of record BSBN01000245.1, on the reverse strand, counting down.
TTGAGTGGAGTAACCCAAGAAAATTCCTTCATCACTTCTAGCATCAAACTTTCCTAGATCTTCATCTCTTTTAATGTAACATTTGCTACTAAATACTTTGAAATATTTCACAGTAGGAGTGATGCCAAACCAAAGTTCATAAGGAGTCTTACTTGTATTGCTTCTGATTTAAACTCAATTGAGAGTGTAGACTGCAGTGCTAATAGCTTCTCTCCAAAACATCTAGGGAACATTTGCTTCCATCATCATTGTCTTGGATGCTTCCTGGATGGTCCGGTTCTTTATCTCTACTACTCCATTCTACTGTGGAATCCTAGGGGCAGATAATTGTCTCTTTATACCATGCTTCTCACAAAAATCTATGAATTCACCAGATGTGAATTCACCACCTCTATCAGACCTCAGACATTTTAGTTTTAATCCAGTTTGATTCTCTATCATAGCCTTGAAGATTTTGAACTTCTCAAAAGCTTCTGATTTCTCTTTCAGAAAGGTAACCCACATCATCTGGGAATGGTCATCAATCAGTAACATGAAATATCTATCTCCTTGAATACTCTTGATTCTTGTCGAACCACATAGATCAGTATGAACTAATTCCAATAATCTGGTAGAGGACTGATCCTTGCTTTTGAATGAGACTCTGCTCTATTTACCTAGCTGGCATTCTTTGCACAAACTATTTGTAGGTTTTACCAACTTTGAAAGATCTCTTACAGCCTAAGTATTGCTTATCTTGATGATGTTATCAAAATTTACATGGCACATCCTTCTATTCCATAACCAACTCTGATCAACTTGAACAAATAGGCAACTTTTATTAGTACCAACTAGATGGAAGATATTACCTTTTGTTTGAGTACCAGATGCAATCTTAGCTCTGGAGCTTTCAAAGATCCTGCATCTTCCATTCTTGAACCGGAGATCATAGCCTTTGTCCACCAACTGTCCAACACTGAGAAGATTGTGCTTCAATCCTTCAACATACAGTACATTACCGGTTTTGTTCTTTCCATCAAAAGAGATAGTTCCCCTACCTCTGATTCTACCAGTAGAATTATCACCAAACTTTACCATTCCTCCTTCATACCTTTCCAAATCTAAGAACTTGTTCTTGTCACCTGTCATGTGGTGAGAGCATCCACTGTCAATAACCCAGTCATCCTTTTCTTCAACTTGGGCAGCCAAAGCTCTTTCTACAACCTTATGATTGATAGATTCAGAGGGTATTGGATCTTCTTCCTTGATGGCAATAAACACCCATCCATTTCTAGATTTGTCTCCTATCTCTGATTCATCATCTGTTACTCCTTCATTATCAGCTTCTTCATGAACATAATAACAATTCTTTTGGAACCTTTGTTTGTTAGAATTTGACCTTGTAGATCTTTCCGAACATCTTGAGGCAAAATGACCAATTTTATTGCAGTTGAAGCACTTCAAGGGTAATTTTCCTTCATACTTACCAGATCTTCTTGGCAATCTTTTTGCAATGAGGGTTTCAAGTTGAGCTGTTTCTGCTTCTTCCTCTTCCATATCTCTTCTTGCTTGATCATACCATGACAGCTTCCTTGAAGAGTTTTCTCCCAGATCAAATCTCTGTTTGCCTTTCACAGAGGCACTGGCTTTGAATGCAGATTTAGTCTTGGGGGATCATCTCTAAACTCGGTCATTTCAAATGCAACCAGTTTGCCAGCCAATTGGTCTCTTGTGATAGTTGTATGGGCTCTGAATTCATCAATGGCAGCAACCTTGATTTTGTAGGCAGCAGGAAGGGATCTGAGAATTTTGCCAACAATCTCATTTTTATCCAAAACTCCACCAGCATTCCTAATTCCACACACCAGCTCATTTACTCTTGGCATAAAGGTAGTAATATTTTCATCATCTCTCATCTTCAATCTTTCAAATTTCCCTTTGAGACTCTGCAACCTTGCACTCTTAACATACTCATCTCCTTCATGTAGAAGTTCCAGTTTAATCCAGATCTCATAGGCAGTTGGCAGGTCAATAACATTTGAGAGCTCTAAGTCAGTTAATGCGCTTAGAAGAGCCTCTTTGGTCCGCAGATTATTTTCAGCATCTGTGATTTCATTTAGAGTTGTCAGACCACCCTGTGGAGGTACATATGCTTTTGTGACCATGGACAAGTATGCTTTTCCCATACACTCCAAGTGACATTTCATGTGACCTTTCCAAAGAGAGAAGTTGGTTCCATCAAACTTCAGACTATCCTTCTTGTATAACGACATCCTAGATCTCCTCAAGCGGTTAAGCTCCTTTTAGAGGAACTTGGCTCTGATACCAATTGTTAGATCTAGGGCACACAACTGAGAGGGGGGATGAATCAGTTGTACAAAAATTGTTTCTATTTCAAACACTTAAATCCTCTTTGTTATTTAATAACATATCAATTAGTTACTCATGAAAGCATAAAGCATAAACACCAGAGCAGATATACATCAACACATGAGACACCAAGATTTTGACGTGGAAAACCCGGTTAAGGGAAAAACCACAAGGTGATTAACCCAAGGATTATTCTCTGTTAGAAGAATAAGAAAAATAGATGGCACGTGCCAATTAGGGCTCACTGCCTGAGCACACTGCTCACAAGAGGCACACTGCCTACAAGAGACACACTATCTACAAAGTAACAAGTATTACAAAATTGAACTGGAGATTGACATCTTTACCATGCCTGGATCAGTTCCATGTAAGCCCAAAAACTCCTGCTCTACCTTTCACACTTCTCTTCACTATACCACTTTCATCACCGCAAGACACACTACAAAATGAATTCACAATCCCTTATTTATACAAGGCATCGACTTAGGAACAATCATCTAAATTGGAAAACACCTACAAGATCATTCGCAAGACGTGTAATACATCCAGTCGGCCAGTCTCAAGAAGAACACCAATATCCTTGGTTATTCTTCAAATGCAAATTCTAACTTCAATGCGGACTACCAATAAGAATTATACACAATCCAAAGATCACCAAAACCTTTCCTGAGTCATCAAGAACATCCGCACTTTATCAACTTACTAGAATTCTTCTGTTCTTCATCTAGAACATCAAGAACACAGTCTGTCATCACTTTCATAATGAAAAAGATGCGTTTGGACCTCCAAACCATGGACAAATCTAGTTGTCACTTCACACAAACTTTGTCAACACTCTCTCCAATCTGCAGAATGAGATAATGCAATTCTGGAGCTCACCGGACCAATCTGTGACACTCTATCACCACTGAACACCTGTCGGAACCAATTCTACTTGAGTGATCATAACTTCTTCAAATCTTCATGCGGACCTCTAAAATCTTGACTGGAGCATCTCAAGGCTCATATCTACAAACCCTTTAAACCGCATCCTCTGATCCTCAACCTATTGAGGACTTTTTCCTTCTCATCACTGTTCTTCACTGTTCCTGATTGAGACTAATAACCTCAACACACAGCTCATCCAATCCTTCTCATTTATGCAATATGAGTATGTTGACATCAATGACAACACTGGATATCCTCATACTTGCAACAGTGCCCTACTTATTGTATATGATGGTTGTTGAATGGCTAGACCTTGGCCCTTATTCACATGTTCTTCTTCATGTTGTTTATCCTAGAGACCAACCTCCTTATTACTTTACAAGTCAATTGATTGTTCTGACTACTTATTTTGAATAGAAGAAAGCTTATCTTGTCACATGTCTTCTACATGTACTTCTTCTTGAACTACCCCTTGGTGTACTTCAAATTGCACATATCCTACGGTTGAAGTTGCTCAACTATGACCTTTGCTTTTTGCATGGATTCTTATGTCTCAATCACATCCATAAGTCTATCAATGTTAGGTAAGATTGGAGGCGAGTGTGGAGATGGAGATGCTACAAGGGAATTTGGAGGAGTCACAAGGTTAGTTATGTCCTTTTTATCTAAAGATACATTATTTATGCCTAAAAAGAATGAGGGGGGAGAAATATAAATGTGGTAGCAATGGGATGCATAGAATAAATGGAGGCAATTGGAACATGAGATGAAACGAGAGGTGAAACAATTGTTCCAAAAGAGTGTGGAATGGAAGAAGGAATAGTGGTGCAAGAAATGGTAGATAGGGGATAACATCTTGGGCTATTGGCATTTGGGGCTTATGTTTGAATGAGAATAAACACCCTTCCTAAGGAACCAATGAAAGCCTTCAAGGCCTCTGAAAATGCAAATTATGGAAACCCAGAAATACTAAAAAATTAGATTTTTGATATTTTCTAGGTTTGACCATCTAGATGCCACCCAAGTGCTCCTACATCTTTGTGGGATCAAATAATTTTAAAATTACTCTATTTTTGTCTCTTCAGGGTATTTAGGAGCAATGACTTCTCTATTAAATTTCTAAGTCAAGTCAAGCCATCTCTAAATTCTAAAATAAATATATTGTTTCTTCTAGATTCATATTTAGGGTGTTTATTAAATAAGACTAAAAGTTGTGGCAATTCATTATCTTCATGTTCAATCCATATGCATGTCTTTATATCTCAACCACCATAATTAAAGTGACACAAAGTATCATGTGTGAGTGGCAACGAAATATCTTGTTTTATAATGCTATCAACCTAAGTCTTATGTTTAAAATCACTAATTATCAGTACATCATCCTCATTAGCTTGTGTCTCTTCCTTAATTTCATTTTCACCATGATCTTCACATACATGTACCTAACTCACTTGTTTATCAACTAGTAAAGTATCTCACCAATCCACATCAATTGAAATCTCTTAAATATCAATATCATTCACATGATCTTTAATGCTTACACCACTAGAAAAACAATAGTCACATTAATTGAATCTAAGTAGTGCATATGTAAGTTTTCCTATTTTTAGGAATCCTCAAGTTCTAACTTCAATGATTTATCATTTTCACTAGTCAAATTAGAATTACCATTGTTAACAATCAAATCAGAAATATCATTGTTCACATTATTCTCATTAATTCTCAAGGTCTCGTGTTTTGTCATCAGATATAATAGCATAACTTTCATCATTTGTGTCATTGCAATCTCAAAAATATGTTTTTTTTTTCTAATAATGTCTACGTATATAACCTAGCATCATAACTATTCAAGATATCTAAAGTTTCAATGTGTATAATCACTTATCTATCAAATTGACATAGCTCAACTAAATGCAACAAATCTAAAGTCTTAGTCTTACTATATTTACATGAGTTTAAATCCAATGAGTAAGACTCTATTTCTTTATTGATATCATGATGAATAGTTTCAAATGCATGTATTCCACGAGATACTAAATAAGTTATACAAGGAGTTGTGGTTTGATTATATTGATAGGGAACTTGATTTTGTTGAAAGAAGTTATAATTCCAAAATGCAATCAACAAAGCACAACAACTAGGTCCACTTGCCTTTGGGCAAGAACAAGGAGTCAAAACCATAGGTAAGAAATGGAAAGGGGACACCCTCCTTTTTCTATTATTTGGTTAGGCCTAAGAAAAAAAATACAGAAGAGGTTTGACTAAAAGAACCCCTCATTCTACACTAATTAGTCTAATTATAAATAGGATTAAGGATTGATTTTGGTTGTGTATAATAAAAGAGAGTGTTTTGGTCTATTAGGTAACTAAATGGGATATGTCCAAAACCATAACCCTGATACATAGACTATTGTTCTACTACAATAGCTTCCTTAAAAGAATCATCAAAAGTATATGATCCAAGTGCTTGTCTTACAAATATTAAAACAAGAGATTTAGTGCTTGCAAGTGGTATCCTAAAATGGCCAAATGTATCAAAATATAAGGATAAACAAGTTTAGTAAGTAATTTGTGAAATCTAAGATTAAAAACATGAATTGATTCATTGGGCTCCTTTCTAATATATGTAAACTATGAAAAAAGTCTATTTCAGATCTATAAGCTCTCTAAACTGGTGCACATAAGGGGTTTCAAACTCCACCCAAGAGTGTATTGAATTGGGTGCAAGGTGGAGACACCAATCATAAGAATCATCATTTAAGCTAAAAGGAAATAAACATGTTACATCTTTGTGAATGACTCCTAATAGTACAAGTGTATTTTAAATATTTTTACATGTTCTAATGCATTTATCTTGCCATAGGGAGAGTAGGGAGGGAGAAATTTATAAGTATCTTTAGGAATATCATGAACATTCCCTATAAAACTAAGAGTATTACTAGCCAACCAAGATACTACCATTAAAAAAACTACACTAAGTTTAACCAAATGGAATTTTACAACTTTAAAATCTTACTAGATATTTTTCTTAATTTTCTATTCGAGGCCCTCCTTCTAGAACCAATTTGTTGATGCATGTTTTGACATGACTTAAGTGGAACATATTGTTCCCACTTGAAAAGGAATCACTTACCCCAAGGTTTATATCACTAGTTCTTGGCATGATTGGGTAACCCAAAGGTTGATGGTAGTTATTCCATTCAAAGGACTATAGTGAAAGCTAAGGAAAACTGTACCCAAAGTCATATTTTCAACTAGACTCTATTTTTAAAAATAGTAGTCACAAGATAAACTTATATGCCTTAAAATTAATTACATCAAAAATTTTCATCATATTCATTATGGAACACAACAATGATAAAAATTTGTATCCAAAAAATATTTAACCATTCAAGTAAAAGACACAAGCCTAGATTGATTTTAGTACTAGCTAAACTAATTGAACACTAATTTAATCCTAATCTAACCATCCTTCAAAGAAATTGCAAAATATTAAGGCAAAAGAGATTTAGAATAAGAATGTTATCTTTATTCTAAAATCTTATTCTATAAAGTAGATAAATCTAATCCAATCCAATATTTCCTTGACTAGTTTTCACACATTTAGAAGTATAAGATGAGGTAATCTCTTAAGGGAAAATCAACTATGAAGAAAATTGCTACACCCACCATATTCCATGCGCAAATTAAACAAACAAATCATCATAGTCTTAAAACTTAAGATGTAATATGAAACACTAACTTAGGCTTATCATACTTCAATGAATTGGAGATATGAGATCAAGATATCATAACTTATGTTTGGAAAACTAAGGAAAAGATAAAGGAAAACTAATAAAACTATTTATTAATGAAAGCAACTATCTACAAAAATTTCCAAAATTGGTTTCCAACTCTTAAAAAGGTTAACTCATTGGGATTATATATAAATCCCAATTTACAAACATACTAAGTTTTTCCATACTAAATTTCCAAGAGGCAACAATTTTTTAATGCATATGTATGTGTAAGAGTTGGTATAGAATGCTCTATACCATGCAAGATTTGGCTATGGAGCTAGCCACCCAAGATCTAGGAGCTTCAATGAAAGCACAAGAGAGACCCAACATGAAATAATAATTCTATACTATCAAAGGATGAAAATATACAATATAAATTATGTACATGAATGAATAAGAAGCCCTTGGTTATACAGGCCAAGGTGAAACATAGGACAACATAAGATTATGATAAATATCGTAATATTATGGCTTGAGACACAAAAAGATAACTATCCTAATTGTGCCCTAAGTAAACTTAAGTAGACAAGTGTGAATAGGACCTAATGTAGAACCAATTAGGTAATATACCCCATTCACACCAACAATATGTCCTATGGAAAATTCATTTAATATCTATGTGTGTAGTTGTAATACAAGTAACCCAAATTTTGTAATGATAAATCATCATTTACCTTTGGAGCTAAATCATCATTTAACTTTGGAGCTAAGATTTTATTTGATATCCTTATTCTAGTCCCATCTCTAAGAAGCAATTTAGTAGTCAACAATCCATATTAGGTCTTCTTTAAATTTGTTGCAACAACCTCTTCCAAAAAGTCTTCTTTTCTAGATATTAGTTCCAAAAGGTTCTTCAAAATATTCATTGGTCATCCTCACTTTCCCAACATAAGTATTCACCCTCGAGGTAAGATCCCAAGTTGATCCAATTAGCCAATTGTGACCCTATATACAAAGAAGTAGAGTATCAAGTCCCAATGAAACAATCCAAATATATTTGGTTTTTCTCACCTTACTCTATGCAACATTACATAAATTCAATATGTAAATTAGAAAAAGTAAAAAAAAAAATCTTCTATTTGATTTGGTTGAAAAGAACAAATTTCTTTTTTATAATTTCTTCTTCTATTTTAGGGTTTCTAACAGTTTCCATTGTGCAGATCCTACCTCAATATTTCAATGTCATATCTTAAGGCCAAGTTTATACTTTGGATCATGCTCGTAATTCAAAAGAGTAGAAGCTTTTCATTACATCTACAATCACAAAGAATTTTCCTCACTTAGAAATAGCCTCAAATCATTTTACTTAAGAAACCCTCCATCAAAATTCTTTGCATCCAAACACTACATGTCATATTGTTGTGAGATACATAGTGGAAAGTAAAATATTATGTGGTAATATTCACTTAATTATCTATTAAATACCAACAATAATCAATGACGTATATTATCCTACTTTGAAATCTATGGCATCAGAAAAATAGAATAATTGTCAGGTGTTTTTTTCATTTTGCCTAAGTTGCTCACATTGCATTACATGTTCAAGTGATTTCAAGGTACTCTTTGATAAGTTTCATAAATTTGGCCACACCCAATAGGATTATGGCACATGACTTTGAAAAATTTCTCTAGTTATGCCTTTACCTATAAATTCTTTGTTCTTCAAATGGCTTATATCCTTAATAAAATTAATGGCCCAATATTAATATGTGATGTAGTCATGGATAGAGGGTCTAATTAAATATAGTTCATTGATGCAACCCAAACACAAATAGAAAGCTCACAACAAGAGTACACAATAGAAATTAAATTCTTAGAAAGAACATATTCCTTATTTATAGACATAATTAGGTAGGGACTCACCCCTTCATCCTAATTAGGTTGACTTAAGGAATTACCTAGAGATAATAAATGAAAATGTTAAGGTTAAGCATGCCATAAGTGCTTAATCTTATTACACTTGGAAGATAAAATATTAGAGGCATAACAATCTCTTCTATTCTATGAATTTAGGAAAGAAAGCTCTAATTAAATCCTGGGTGGTCAGTTTATAAAATTATCTAGGAAATAGTTTTACCCAAAATGTCATAAAGGGGAAATATTTATGGAGATTTAAGCAGCATGTGCACATGATCACTACCTTGAATTAGATAGTCTTCCATCTTCCTCAAATTAAAAAGGATCCAATTCTAAGACAAAGAAAGGAAAATGTTAAAAACACAAAGATAAAATCTACAAAGCATTACAACCACTATGATGTGAATGGTCATATGGATCCAACCTACTAGAAGCTACATCTAGAAAAGTGTACTTTCTAAAAAGATAGAAAGGTTAATAAAAGCATTACCACTACCATTGACAAGGGAAAAGGAATTGACTATAGTCCAAAGATTGATTCTAAAATTTCTTGCAATACAAAGAAGGTTATATTTAATGTTTTGACACAAGAATAACAAGAGCATTCAAAATTGTTTAGCATAAAAAACAAATTAATGGTGTTAAATTTGATGCATTTTTTTATTTGTGTTCATAAGATCACCTCATTTCTCAAGATTTGGTTGGAAAACTTAGTTTTGAAACTTAACAACACCCTAAGCCTTATGTAGTTGGATAAGAAGGTGCTGATTTGTCCATTGATTGGCAATGTAGATTGAATTTTTTTTAACCATAAATTTGTTAATGAGTTGGTGTTGGATATTATGCATATGGATATATGTGGAGTTGTGTTTCACAAACCCTACATGTATGAAATGAAATTTGTGTACTACTAGAGAGCTATAAAGTACTACTTGTGTAAAGGTGGATAATGCTTCATGTTGAATTCTTATGAGGGAAACAAGAAGCAACATTAGATCCTAAATCTTGAAGTAAAGAGAATGTTAAGCAAAAACACCCAAATCATTCCTCATGTGTAGAAGAAAAATAATGTTGATATAGTTCCTTTAAAATAAGTTTGAAAGCACTTTTGATCGTCAAACACATTGAATAGTTGGAGATAGAGGTTTTTATATCTTGGTTAAAATGGTACAAAGTGAGGAAGAATCCATGATGTCTTTTTTGAGAGAATCATCCCTCATGTTTTAAACCTTTATAGATTTTAGGGATCAAAATCCTTTTATTAGGGAGGTGCCATTAGTAAAAATGTTAGTTGGCTTTATTGCAGAAGTGGAACATGGATCAAAAGCCACATGAAGTAGGTTTTAGGCATTAGAAGTTGGAAATCTGGAGAGAAATCGATTATTTGGGGCTTCTATGTGAAATCCCAATTTCAAATAGGTGGTAGTTTCATAATCAAAGGAATTTTCTCTAAGAAGTAGTAGTCTCACAACTATTGAAAAGAGGCAATTTCATCATGTGATAGTTTCATATTTTATAGGGCAATTTCATCAAAAAGTGGTGGTTTATCACTATTGAAAAGAAAAAGTTTCCACATGTGATAGAAATTGTAACGCCCCACCAAGGAACCCAGAGGATAACACAACTAAGCTTACAAAAAGCACAATTTTTTTTTTAAATGAAAGAAATAAGAACAATCATATATTTATTTATAACTTTTAAATTAAGCTTTATCCTCTAGGGTTCCATGACTGCATTACTAACGAACTAAAACAAGATCTAACCAATATTATGAATTAACTAACAACAACAGTTCATTCTAAGTCTAATTGCATTAGATGAATAAACACATACAATTCCATATTATATCATCAGATAAGTAACATCAGGATCCTGCGCATAGGATCACAAGTACATAAACAAGTTCCTTTACAAGAGAGTACAACATTACATTGTTTACAATAACGCTATCCAGATTACATTGGAGTACATACATCAAGATAACAGTACATGATTCAACTAATATACAAGGCTGGAACATGATCATAAGTATATGTCTCCTCAAGCTAGAGCAAGATCTAAAATCTGCCATACAAGGTACATCCTTCTCTCACACGATCAATAGCAAGGGAAACCAATGGAGATAAAAGCACAACCACCTGACCATGTGGAACCCTAAGGTCCACCCCCATGCTAGGAGATAACAATAAGGTCCCACTAAGAAAACAATCAAGAAAGATAGTAGACTAACAGGTGCAAGGACTACACAAGACTTCAATACAACACGGGTCAATAAGAACATCACAAGTAACACAAACAACACTTCCAGAGGCAATCACACAATCAAATGGAAAAAAACACATTAGGGAGTGCTAGGCTATAGTAGGGAAAAGTGTCATCGCATGGTCCTAACATTGGTTATCATGGCAATCTCTCACCAAATGTCGGCCCCCATCCATGGGTTATCCTGGCAGTCCAAACGCCCCCATCTATGGTTATCCTGGCAGTCTCTCACTAGACATCAGCCCCATAGGTTGACACATGTGGAACCAACATTCCTTTCATGAGGACAAGGAAGTTGATCTTTCCAACCACGGCCTTCTCATCCCATCCTTAGTCTGAATGAGCACTACGGGCATGGGTGAGGCATCCAATTATCTTATTTAGTGTGGAAACTACCCAACCCTCTAAATTTATTATTAAGTTATCATTGGATTAAAAACTTCTAATGGGTTATCCTGGAAGCCACTCCTCTACCTACATCTAGAAGACCCTATCCATCAAGCAAGACAATTACCATCACAATGACAAGTAACGTATACAACATGCAAGGCATTTACCTTCTTGCATACAAATCATAATCACAGGGACTAATTTTTGTCCCAAAACATAAACCAAGCATAAACTACCACATTCTCATCATGTTGCATTTACAACTTAGAATACACATCATTTCACATCACACAGAGCAAGGCATTATCCATCTTGCATAGTCATCATAACCACATGAATAGGTACACTGAGCAAGGCATTATCCATCTTGCATAGTCATCATAACCACATAAATAGGTACACTAAGCAAGGCATTATCCATCTTGCACATGTATCATACTAACATGAATAGGAGACAATATTTCAAGAATGCATTTCATTCAACTCACATGATGCACACATAGCCAACCCCACACAATCACACCCTCCTAGGCCTCTGGAAACAACTTGATGAAGGGGGTAAATCATAAAACACACAATAATAGAAATTGCACACAGAAAATATAATGATATTTTATTAATATCGGCAAAACATTACATTACATAAGCTCATACACAATCAGAGGATGAATCTTCTACAGGTTGCAACACATTACAGCTCCCTCTCTCAAGACTCTGGAATCATCTGCCTTCTGTAACCCCAAATCAGCTAGGGTTTCTATTTTCCCACCTATTCTTGACTCTACACTTTCCCCCTTAACTCCAATGCCTAAAGGGTTCCTAAAAATGGTCATATATAGCCCTTTTTGGCGGCCACCAGCTTCATTTTGAAATTTGCATCTCCCTCCAAAAATAAGTCAACTTCGCGGGGTTATAACTTTCAATCTAACTGTTGGATTTTCAATTATAATACCTTTTCGAAAAGCTTGCGAAAAGACAATTGTGCACAAGTAGTACCTAAAGGTAGACTGCTTGGGTTTACCACCAAATTTTGGGCCCATCCGAAGCCTCTAAGTGCCTCAAATTTGACTTTGAATATTTTAGTAGAATTTTTAGAATTTGAAATTTTAATATCTCACAAATAACAAATGATATTGAAGTGATTTCTTCACCATTAGCTTCAATTCACCATTCTGGAGGTCCGTTTAAGATTTTGTATCCAACCATGCACAAATACAAACTTACTAAAAATAGTAACCCTGCCAAATTTAGCCCTTATTGAAAAGAAACAACATTTTTTTTTTGGTTGATGCAAGATTGCTCTTACACCCTGGATGCTCCGCATCACAACTTCCCGAAATGACACAACACTTGACACCATTAAAAACACAATCGTTTCACATCACATTCACTCTCAAAGCACATCATAAACTAATACCCTTCAACAATATTTTTAAGGAATGTAACATTAATCCAAGCATGATCAATCATCTAACAATTGTAAAGTGAATCTATCTCAATAATACAAAACTATAACTTTCTAATCACCAGTAACAGTTTGTTGGCCTCATTTTTAACTTGCCAATTTTTAAACTTTTTGATGTCAAAATCCCTACATTGAGTCACTCCCAAGTCACTAATACTCTACTTATCCCAAAGTGTCAAGTTGCTTTCTATCTTGAAGGAAGAATCATCGATCTGTTTTAGTTGAAGAACTGGAAGCGGTTCTGCTATACGGAAAATCATGAAAAAAAATTAATTTTCAAAATCTACAAGGTCTGGAAAGAAATCATTTTATAGGAATGTTTATATGTATATTTTGCCTAATATGGCAACTTTCCACGTCAAGATGTCTTATGGTTTGAGAGATTTTAAACTTTCAATTTTTCAGCGTATAGTTCATGGAAACAATAAATTGTGTTTTATATAAAGGCTGGAGCAGAATCAACTAGTACAAGATCTCATGGCACTATTATGGAGAATGCGGCAAAATTTTGTGAGAAAATATTATCTCGATCCAAAGTTGTGCATGTTTTGCCATTTTCATGTTTGGAGATCAATCAGGTGATTTTTATGAAGATTCTCTGAGTAACGTCGAAGTAACGTAAGCAGTTTTAGATTGACACTTGTGAAGTCATCAAGTCTTCAACAACATCATTGACAATACTTGTACCATGGGAAAATATAAACGATCTCATAAATCTTAAAGCCGAAGAGTTCTTCACACACTGACAATGAGGAGCTTTCTTTTTCAAGAATTTCTCTTCAAAATGGTCAAATAATGCTTTGAAAAAATCAAAGGTGACTAAATGGTTGTACACCACATTTCAAATGCTAACAATATTTTGCTATCATTAGTTTCTATCATAGGTAGTTATCAGCTAAAGTAAAGGGGTTTTGAAAGTAATTTTAATAAGCCAACAAAGAGAAGTCTTCTATTGTCGGGCTAAGCACGTGGTTTCAAAGGTTTTGATGCATCTTTGACAAACATAGAATCTTTCAAAACTAGTTTTGAACATGGATAGAGGAGTCACTCATCTCTAATTGTTTTATTCACTCCTAACTACCTTCAAGCCGATCAATATTTTGATCACTCATATCTCAACAGTGGCAACTTCATCATAAAGCGCTCTCAAAGAGATGAAGCATACTATACAACACTTTAAAATGGTTACATTGTCGATCTTTTTTTTATATGTTTTAAACCTTGGTCAGGCACTGACGGGCTCACAAACATTATTTCAAATGTATCATCCGGAGTTGTGTTTAGTTTCAAAAGCATTTGTTTAGCCCAGACAAGATTTTTAAAATCATTTAAAGTGCCGATGAAGACCTTGCATTCAGTAAAAGTATGAAGTTTCAAAAGTTGCCAAAACACCGTTGAAGTTGTCAATAATATTTTAAATGTCGACAAAGGAAAGTCATATTTCTATGATCGGGGAAATTGTTTGGTTTTGAAAGCTTGTTTTCTTCCGATGAAGTTCTAAAAGCCACCTAAAGTGTCGATATAAGACTAGCCTTCATGCTTAATATGCATTGCATTTACATCTACCACTATTCACCATCAGTAAAAATATTAAGTTTTAAAAGTTGTTTGAAATGCCAATGAAGTTACGAAACACTCTCAAATAGCCGATGAAAGGTTCTAAAATCCATTTAAATTATAGATGGGATTATCTTTCTGGGATTACATGTTCTTTCAAAAGTACTGTCAGTTATTCATAAGACATGCATAACAACATTTTAAATAGTTGTAACTTCCTGGATTATAAGGCATGTAATCACAAAAAAAATGGGCAAAACACCTTTGCATTAAAACGAAGTGAAGTTTAGTTTCAATCTTTACCATCCCTGTGGCCTATGACAAAATGAAAGTTCTCGAATAGTGCATCGATACCTGTCGGAGCATACTTAGATACCATAGTTGGAATGCGCTCTGGTAGACATATTTATAAAATGTAGAAGCATAGAGTCGGCACACAAGTTGTTTGACACAAAACCTCAAAAAGAAGTAACCTCATGAGATGCAAAGATTTCTAGATATGAACGATATGGTTTTGTTAAAAGGATTGTAGAAAGTTTCAAGCAAATGCAATTTGCAGGTGTAGAACTTAATCTGCCACCTTTTTCTAGCATCCCCATGGCCTATTCAAAGCATGATGAAATGAAAAGTTTTGTCAGATATTATTGTTCGAAATGCTTTGGTGGGTGTGTAAAATATAGAGAAGTTATGTGAACTGTACGAAATAATGAAATGTGGTCTCATTGAATGCAATGACTGCAAGATATAACACAAAATGGATTTGTTGAAATAAACGTGCTTGGTAGGTGCAGAACCACATTATGTATGGAAATGCTTGAGTGTACATGTGTGCCAAATGTGAATGTAGTTTCTTGGAACAATGACTCTCTGATATCCCCAAATGTGTATGCCAATGCAAAGATAGGTCACTCCATGGTAAACTCTTCAGAAATAAATGTACCATATTCATTAGCAATGGATAATCAATCCTTCAATACTTGTGAAAGAGGTTACATGGTAGGGAACATGCCATCTCATACAAAATACTTGAATGGAACTTCGCTTCCACACCAGATACGACTTGCGCTACCTTGATCTCAAGTATTGTGGAAGGGTGCTTTCAAACTTGTTGATATTGCATGGTAGCCATGAACAAGGTGTCCCCCTTCAACATTCAAGGTCACAAGGAGTTTCAGAATGAAATACTCATTCTTAGTAGATTACATCACCACTATCTTATGAGGCTTGAATGGTTTTGTGAGGAAAGTGAAGATTATATTTTGGTGTACAAGTTCACAAAATTTGGAATTCGAACAATTTGATATCAAACAAACAAATACAAGAGAGTTTAAGCTGGTGTAGAATGATAAAAATTGCCTTTGCAATTGCACAAGAACTTGTTGCTTAACCTTCTTGTCATACATCGATATGTCAAAACAAGCAATATTTTGCTAAAATAATTTGTCTTTGATATCTTGAGGACCCAACTAGATAACGTATAAGCAAGAGACATGCTTGTCGATATTCCTTGGTTTAAATCATTCGTGTGTGATGCAATATGGTAATAGGATATTGTCAGGTGTTTCCTTTCCAAGTCTACTTTGCAATATCATTTTTCAAGGCTAGTAATGGAGAAAACAAAGTTATTAATTTTGAGGGGAATCACTTGAAGATTATAATGAACATTGCTATTATTTCACAAGATTAGTTGGTTTGGAATTGTCTTAACACTTTCATGCATCTTGTCTTGAAGACTTACCTCCAGATTACTTGTCCAATTCAATGGATTTGTTTCTTCAAAAAACCAACATTATTAGTAACTACTTGGAAGATATAAACAAAATATCAAAATCATATATGTTTTGGCTAGATGAAACATGGAGCAAGTACACCCTCTGTCTTGAATATTTGAAATAGAAGTGATCAAAGGAATGAGATTGAGATAAGTAGTGGATTGCAATGGCATTTTATGATCCTAATTGAGGTGGGAATCTAAGATTCAGGCATACAGAGGAGTCATCAGCATCTAACAAAGTGTGACTACCGAAATGGAGCAAACGAAGGAAAAGGGTAACTTAGCAGCTCCAAACTTAATGTTACCTTTTAAAAAAAGTGACTTATGTCACTTATTGTAATTAAAGTTAGCCTTTTGAATTTAACTTTGTAAAACTTAGGTAAATCCTAACTTACCTTCAAAAAGGTAGTTATTTTAAGCATTGGGTTAGGTAGTTACCCTAAGTGGATTAGCCAGGTAGTTATTCTAAGTAGTTACAAAAGTGGTTAAGGTAGTTACCTTAAGTGGTTATTAGCCTCACCTATATATACTGCTTTGTAATTCAATCAAAAGGGAGACTTTTGCAGGGGAAAAACAGGGAGAACTACTTAGAGATTGTGTGAAGACTTTTGGGCTTGACACTATGTATAGAAGAGTTTTTAGAATTGTATAATTTCAAGGAGATAATGAAGAATGCTTTTGGTTTATATGTTCTAAATGTATTCATATGTTATCATTACTAGTTTCTCATATGCCAAATTAGTGATCTCTCTATGTATTTGTGTAAATCACAGTTATCCATTAAAGCATGCAATTGGGGTGATGAAGCACAATCATGTCTCGATATCTTGATTTGAAAGTGTTAAGATAAATAATCTCTTCATATGTTGAGATTTTCCATCTGTCTTCATCATTGTTGCACATATGTTGTGAAATGCATCATGAAGTTTAGGAAAGTGGTTTGCAGTTTTTGTGGTGAAATCCCCTCGTAATTTATCTTGAGTTTGTGAAATCCAAACCAATATTCGTATGTCTACTGTTAGAGTTTCAATAAATCATTTGTCTTAATAGTTTTTCTTTTTCTCCTTTCTGTACTTTCAGGTTAAAAGTGTTAGGAATTAAGGTGTGTCAACCTTGGTAATTCCTTGCATTATTTATGTTTGTATTTATTAATTCATTGACTATGTTGTAAATATTTGTAAATTACATATTGTCATATTGTGGGATGTGGCACGGTGATGTGTCATCCTACATGGAATATGACAACTTGTAATTTTGTCCTCACATGAGGAGATAGGCATCCTACTTTGTGGTAGGAGCATTTTATCATGTGTTGGCATCTTTCATGTTGTGTAAGGGAATGTTTGACTGAAACGATTATGACAAATTCCTATGACAGAATTATGACATGTAAGAGTCAGAAATAGAATCTTGTAAGACAGGTGAAGACGTGTGTCATGAAGCATCTTTGAAAAAGGCATATTTGGGTGCCCCAAGGTGGACTATGACATGTTGTAAGAGAATATGCTATTTATAGCCTGTGTATGACAGATTCTCTTATTGCTGTAAGTTGTAACCGCTATGACAAATTCTATGACGGTCATAAGTGTCATAAGAGCATTTGTCATAGCCCATTTTGGAAATAGGTGACCTCTTTGGGATGGGAGTTGTGGACAAGTGTCAAGCACTTTCTACAATGTTGACCAAGTGTCCTTAGGCATGGGTTTTGGGCCATGAGGCCAAGCTGGACGTCCATCCCAAGATAGGTCCAATATTGCCTTGTATATTCTGTATAAATAGGTGCTTGGAGAGAGCGTTGTATCATAGGTTTACAGGTATTGTTATGCTGCTGGATTGACTCCAGACACGAGTGTCGAAGACCATTGAAGCTTGCATTGCAAGTGTATTGTAAACAACTTTTAGATTTGTTAATACATTATGCAGGTTTCTGAGTGTGGGGTTTTTCACCTGATAAGGGTTTTCCCCACCGTAAATCTTTGTCTCTCTTCTTCTGTCTTCTTTCTGGTTCATGTGTATTGCTACAATATCTCTATTAGATGGTCTATGTTTCTATAGTTGTAAGGATTAATTTGAATTTGCATAGCCCTCTCCTCATTAGATTAGTGTAGGAAGTGATTTCCGCACACCTAGCTTCCTTTCAGTTGGTATCAGAGCCTGGCCAGTTTTGGTCTTAGCTGTTGGGTAGGGATTTTTTGAGCTGATCTTAAGTTGAGTGGGAGTCTGTGCAGAGTATTCTAAATTCTATTGCAGCAAGGAGATGGCAAGCACATCTAGAAGATTTGAAGTGGAGAAATTCAATGGCACTAATTTCAAGCTGTGGAAGCTCAAGATGGAAGACATGCTTGTTGACTCAGACCTTTGCCAAAGTGTTAATGGAACTAAACTAGCTGCAATGTCACAAGATGATTGGAATCTTAAGGATCAAAAGGCTAAGGGTCTCATAAGACTTAGTCTTGCTAATTTTGTCTTGTTAAATGTCCATGAGGAGAAAACTACAACCTTGCTTTGGAAGAAGTTGGGAGATGTGTATCAAGCCAAATCCCTGGTTAATAATTTTTTTTATGAAAAAGAAGTTGTATTCTCTCCGAATGGAGGATGGAGGATCTGTTGCTGAACATATGAATGCTTTTAACATGTTGGTTGCACAGTTGACATCTATTGGTGTAAAGATGGAGGAGGAGGATCAGTGTATGACCTTGCTTTGTTCTTTGTCAGACTCGTGGGATCACCTTGTCATGGCTATTGGAAGCACCACATCCACATTCAAAATGGATGAAGTGGTTTCTTTGTTATTATCCGAAGAGATGCGGAGAAAGTCTTTTGATGCAGCCAAAGAGGTTCTTGTAGTTCGTGGAAGACCTAAGGAGAAAGGAGAAAAGAAGGACAAGAAAGCTGAGAAGGGTAGATCCAAATCCCGTGAGAGATCCAAATCTCCTAGAAAGTCCAAGGCTATCTATTGGAACTATGGTAAATCTGGGCATTTTCGAAAGGAATACACAAAAGAAAAGAAAAAGAAGAAGACCCCAGATTCAGATTCTGACAAATCACAAGATGATGGTGATGTTTTCATCGCAGTCCTGGCAACCCATGCATCTGATGATGTGTGGCTGATTGACTCTGGTGCATCATTCCACATGACCTCGCATTGAGACTGGTTTACTAAGTATGAGGAGTTTGATGGTGGAAAGGTGTACTTGGGTGACGACTCTCATCTGAAGATTGTTGGTCACGGAAGAGTCTCTATCTGATTCCCTGATGGTCGAGTGAAGGGGATCTCTGGGGTTATGCATATCCTAGGCTTAGCACAGAACCTTTTTTTATAAGTAGTTTGAATGATGCATGTGTGCAGGTTGTCTTTTTGAAAGAAGGATACAAGATGACTAGAGGAGCTATGGTGCTTGCTAAGGGTACTAGGATAGGTACTTTGTTTCAGCTGGAAGCATGCATTTCACAATGCAATAGTTCTTCTGATTCAAGGAAGAGGGCAGCAGTCACTTCATCCCCACCATCTGAACGAGTAGTTAAGAGATATGTTATTTCTAGTTCTCATGTTTGTAATCATGCCTTGGAAGTTAAACTTCCTACTGAAAAGACAATGTTATGGTAAGAGATTTGGCCACATTGGTGAGAAGGGTCTGCGTACCCTAAAAAATAAAACCTCGTTGAGGGGTTAGATGATTGTAATCTTGAGTTTGACTTTTGTGAACATTGCATATACAGGAAACAAAATTGTGTTCAGTTTTATTCAAGTTCTCACAAGTCTTTTGGTGTGTTGGACCTTGTTCATTCTATCCTATTAATGTTCCTTCATTATCAAAATCTATATATTTTGTATCTTTCATAGATGACTATAGTAGAAGGACATGGATTTATTTTCTCAGAAGCAAATCTGAAGTTTATAGTAAGTTTAAGGATTTTAAGGCCTTTGCTGAAAATTAGACTTGTAAAAAGATTAAGTGTTTGAGAACAAAAAACAGTGGTGAGTTTTGTTATACAAAATTTGATAAATATTGCAAGGAACTTGGGATTGAAAGACATAAGACAACTCCATACACCCTGCAGCAAAATGGAGTTGTAGAAAGGATGAACAGGACACTGATGGAGAAGGCTAGGAGTATGCTTAGTGGAGCTGGCCTAGAACAAAAGTTTTGGGCTTAAGTTGTTGCCACTGCTTGCTATCTTGTTAATAGATCTCCTACATTAGCTCTTGTTGGAAAGACACCCACAGAGGTGTGGTTTGGTAGAAATCCTTCAATAAGGCATCTTCATATTTTTGGTTGTGAGGCATATGCACATGTGCCTAGGGAGAAGTGGTCAAAATTGGAGAACAAGGCTGTTAAGTGTATCTTCATTGGCTATGGTGTCAGTGTGAAAGGATACAAGCTTTTGGACCCTGTGGCTAAAAAAGTGTTGTATAGAAGAAGTGTCATCTTCAGAGAGCTCACACCTTCTTCCACTATTTTATAGCTAGAAGAAAAAGAAAAGAAAGAGGATGTTGTTCAGTTTCCTCCTACCCCTGAGAAGACTAAACAAAAAGATAATGTTGGACTTGATGATGAGGAGAGCTCTAGCAACTCTGAAATCTCAAATGAAGAAGCTGGACCTCAACCTCAGCTCTTGAGGAGGTCTACACGGATAAGAAAGCAACCTGAAAGGTTTGGTTTTACATTGCTTGATTCTAGTTGTGCTTTTGCTTTGCTTACTAACAGTGATGAACCTAGAATTGTATCAGAGGCTATGGACATGAAAGATGCAGGTTCTTGGAAGGAGGCCATGGAGGATGAAATGGCTTCTTTGGAAAAGAATCAAACTTGGGACTTGGTGCCTTTGCCTCCTGGATGGAAACCCATTGGATGCAAATAAGTGTTTAAGAAGAAATTTGGTGCAGATAGCAATGTTGAGAAGTATAAGGCTAGATTGGTTGCAAAGGGGTATTCACAAGTGGAGGGTATAGATTATGGTGAGATCTTCTCTCCCATTGCAAAGCTAACATCCATTCGATTTCTGTTGTCTCTTGTAGCAGCTTATGACTTAGAAGTAGAATAGATGGATGTGAAGACAGTTTTCCTTCATGGTGATTTGGAGGAAGAAATCTACATGTCACAGCTAGAGCATTACATGGTGAAAGGTAAAGAAAATTTGGTTTGCAAACTTAAGAAGTCTTTGTATGGTTTGAAGCAATCCCCTCGGAGATGGTATTTAAAGTTTGATGTCTTTGTGTTGTCAATTGGATTTGTGAGATCAAAATCAGATCACTATGTGTATTATAAGTTTGATGGTGATCGTATTCTCATTGTTGCATTGTATGTTGATGATATGTTGCTCATTGGGAAGGGTAAGAATATGATTTTTTATTTTAAATCTCAGTTGTTAGTACAGTTTGAAATGAAATATTTAGGGACAGCCAGGTACATTCTAGGAATGGAAATCAAAAGAGACAGAACCAACAGAAAACTTTGGTTAAGCCAAAGTAAGTATGTGAAGACCGTGTTGGACAGGTTCAACATGGTAGATTGTAGACCACTGTGTGTTTCTGTTTCTTTGTGGACAAAGTTGTCTATTGAGGATTGTCCACAATCTCCTAGTGAGGTGGAGGACATGAGCAAAGTACCTTATGCTAGTGTTTTTGGCAGTTTGATGTATGCTATGGTCAGCACAAGACCAGACATTGCCCAAGCAGTGGGAGTCCTTAATCGATTTATGGCTAATCCTGGATGGGTTCATTGGGATGCAGTTAAGAGAGTGTTCAAATATTTGAGGGGTACCTCCAAGTATTCCATTTGTTATCATGGTAATGCTACAGGACCTCCGCATTCCATTGATATTCATGGATTTGTGGATTCAGATTGGGTAGGTGACATTGACAATAGGAGATCCACCTGTGCTTATGTGTTTACACTGTTTGCGACAACCTGTGGTTGCTTTGTCCACAATAGAAGCTGAGTATATGGAAGCAACTCATGCTTGTAAGGAATCCATTTGGATTAAGAGATTGTGTTCAGATATTGGTGTTGATGTAGGTTAGATCACGATCAGTTGTGACAGTCAAAGTGCAATTTGCCTTGCGAAGAATCCAACTTTCCATGCTAGAACAAAGCATATTGATATTCAGTTTCACTTTGTGCGAGACATGGTTGAGGATGGAAAGGTAAATTTGGAGAAGATAGATACTTTGAAAAATGTTACAAATGTGTTGACGAAGCCAGTGGGCACAGAGAAGTTTAGATGGTGTTCGGAGTCTATGGGCCTCTCAGCCTATAGCAGTTAAATCCTGTTAGTCTATTGGCTCTTATAAGGTGTTCGACAAGTGGGAGAATGTTAGAAATTAAGGTGTCTCAACCTTGGTAATTCATTGCATTATTTATGTTTGTATTTATTAATTCATTGACTATGTTGTAAATATTTGTAAATTCCATATTGTCATATTGTGGGATGTGGCAAGGTGATGTGTCATCCTACATGGAATATGAAAACTTATAATTTTGTCCTCACATGAGGAGATAGGCATCCCACTTTGTGGTAGGAGAATTTTGCCATGTGTCGGCATCTTTCATGTTGTGTAAGGGAATGTTTGACCAAAACGGTTATGACAGATTCCTATAACAGAATTATGACATGTAAGAGTCAAAAATAGAAGCTTGTAAGACAGGTGAAGACATGTGTCATGAAGCATCTTTGAAAAAGGCATATTTTGGCACCCCAAGGTGGATTATGACATGTTGTAAGAGAATATGCTCTTTATAGCCTATGTATGACAGATTCTCTTACAGCTCTAAGTTGTAACTGCTATGACAGATTCTATGGCGGTCATAAGTGTCGTAAGAGCATCTGTCATAGCCCATTTTGGAAATAGGCAACCTCTTTGGGATGGGAGCTATGGACAAGTGTCAGGAACATTCTACAATGTTGACTAAATGTCCTTAGGCATGGGTTTTGGGCCATGAGGCCAAGTTGGATGCCCATCCCAAGATAGGTCCAATATTGTCTTGTATATTCTATATAAACAGGTGCTTGGAGAGAGAGTTGTATCATAGGTTTATAGGTATTGTTATGCTGTTGGATTGACTTCAGACACGAGTGTCGAAGACCATTGAAGCTTGCATTGCAAGTGCATTGTAAACAACTTTCAAATTTGTTAATAAATTGTGCATGTTTCTGAGTGTGGGGTTTTTCACCCGATAAGGGTTTTCCCCACCGTAAATCTTTGTCTCTATTCTTCTATCTTCTTTCTGGTTCATGTGTATTGCTACAATATCTCTGTTAGATGTTCTATGTTACTGTAGTTGTAAGGATTAATTTGAATTTGCATATCCCTCTCCTCATTACATTAGTGTAGGAAGTGATTTCCACACACCTAGCTTCCTTTCAAAAAGTACACAAAAACCACAAATACACCCATCATACAAGGGAGCTGCCCCTCTCAAACGCATAGGAAGATCGTTGCTCTGTTGCGATCTCTCCAACTGTTGGGAAAATTTAGTTACCACTCTAAGGGCAACGAGTCAATTTCAAAGGTTATTTCACCATGACAAATTTGTTTACCAACACAATTATAATATGATCATAAGATATAAGTATCCACGAGTATCAATATTTTAACTAATAATTCTCAAGAATTATTTTTAATTTTATTTAATTAAAATGATTGCAAACAACATGCAAATAACCCTAAGGCATACAAATTAAACACAACAATTGCTTACACTATTTACACTGGTGTAGATTTCATTAATAATCAAAATAATTTTGTAAATACTATTAAATATAACTGTATAACCAAGACTAAAAGCCCATGCTATAAATCTTTTGCACTAGTTAGAATCACAAGATACAAAACCTGAAGCTACAATAAAAGAACCTTCTTCTAAGGTTACCTTGAGAAGAAAGAAATACAGAACAACAAAACATTCCCATAGATCTAACATCTTCATCAATTCTACCTCACTTTTAACCACATGCATATGATAAGATTATTACACATTTAAAGGATCGTTCAAACCAAGTAGAAGTATCATGGCTAAAGAAACTCAAGAGTGAACGCTAAGAGGGCACAAGTAAAAGAACAATCTTTTTCTAGGTTTCACCAAATTCCTTTCAACACACGAATAGGGAGAGAGAAGCTCAAGTTGCTATGGGAAAACTTAAGTGTCAACTTGATCAATCTTCTATAAACCATTACGACATTGGTCTTATGAATACCAAATTGATCATACCTAAAACATAGTTCTTCTAGAGTTGTCTACACCTCATAATGATTACCAAGCTTGTTAAAATCCCTTACCCAGCACTAGTATTAATGGAATAAACCAATACAAAGCATTCTAACCTGCTAACATGTTAAGTCTAGGAATAGGAAGGGTTGATTGAGTTCAGGACATAAATATACAAACATTTTCTCAACAACAAGGTTAATAAGAATGTGACATTTCTTAAGCACAAGATATAAACATGGTCTATACAACTAATGAGCCACAACATCCGTAAAGGACTTTATTATCACATCAAAATTCACTTACAACATCGCATACACATGAAATCAGGACATACTAATCTACGCCTTAGAAAAACTAAACCTTGACAACATGAGCCTATTACAACTACTGATACAACTTACACAAGTACCATTTACCTTATACAATTCCACTCGTAATCAACTAATTTCTAAAACAAACTTATAAATCAAATCTTAAATACATTGTTTACAAACCTAATTCCAAACCTACTTATCATATTTCTACTAATAAATCGTAATAAAACCAATATCAATTTATATTAAATTTATCAATATTACTATACAATCACTCTATCCAAATTGAATTCTTCTACTTCTATTCTATATAGATTTAATAGCCTTCTTATAACCTAACAAACAACCAAAATAAGTAAAGTTATTTATAATTGAAAGCATTTTCACATAAGGTAGCATAGATAAGAAGATATAATTGTTGAAACTACTCAGGTAATGTTTTTTTTTACAAACGTCTCAAAGGGATGGCATCTCATGGATATCAGCAATTGCAGGATCAAAACAAAATGAATTTGTTGAGAAGGTTGTAGAAGCTACCAACAATGCAAAGTGTGAAAGCATAGACAGGGCACACAAACTGATTGGTAGAATGCCTCAAAGAGAGTCATATGATGGAAAGCAATAGTCATAGCATATGCACAACATGAATTTGTTGAAATTTTTAGAGAAGCTCAGTTTGAAAATATAGAGTTATTGGTGACGCAACTAACTGTTTTAACAAAGACGAAATGGGTGAGAGGTAGACAGTCACAAAATATTCATATCTCCAAAATGAAAAACTGGGTAAAGCTGATTTTTGGATATGGTTTAGATAATTTGGTCACACACCATATAGAAAAATTCTAGAGGAACCCAGTTCGTAAAACTAAATCTATGGCTGATGTAACAGACCGATAAAACAGAGATGAAATGGTTGAGAGATAGACAGTCCCAAAATATTCATATCTCCAAAATGACAAACTAGGTATGGTTGATTTTCAGACACAGTTTAGAAAACTAGCTTGCGCGCCATATATAAAAATTCTAGAGGAACCCAATTCGTAAAAATAAAGTTATGGCTGATGCAACAGACTAATAAAACAGAGACGAAATAGTTGAGAGATAGATAGTCCCAAAATATTCATATCTCCAAAATGACAAACTGGGTATGACTGATTTTTGGATATGATTTAAAAAACTAGGTTATACACCATATACAAAAATTCTAAAGGAACCCAGTTCGTAAAAATAAAGTTATGACTGATGTAATAGACTGGGTTCAAAATATGTAGAAGATAATTCACAGAATATTTGACTAAATCTAATGCAACAATAAATCAGTTTCATATCTCAGTCCATACCTGGAATATTGCTTCTATCACATCTTCACAAAATTTCCCAGCTTACATCCATTTTCCCCAAGCTTTTTCTTCTGGAAGCTATGGTTTACGAAGCCAAAAGAAAAAATGAAACTTCCTGAGAGAGAGATCCCCAAAACATAAAACATATTCTCCATTTGAAAATGCACGCTCCTCCCCCCAAATTATGTCTTGAGATTTTAAAATAAAGTTGAGCATGCATAACCACCCCCCATGATTTCTTCCACAAAATTCTCTTTAATTATTTTCTTACAATTTGCTATTTTTTTTCATTTACAACCAAACAAAAATAGCTTATTTCTACTTTTCTAAAATTAGTCTCTTACTCAAAAGAAACAATTATTTCTAAGATTCCCTCTTGAGGTGCATAACTGCCACTTCCTCCAAGTGGCCAATATAGAAAATAATTACTCAAGGCAATAATAATAAAGAAAGAGAATCTTTTTTAGACATAATAATGCATATCTCCCCACAACTATAATTTACATAAAAGCATCTATATTTATTTATCTCTTGTTTGCAATTACATTTATTATTATTATCATTATTATTATTTATTAACTTAACTTCTACTATAATATATTTTCCATAAACTAAATTTACATAAAGGAATTTGTATTTATTTATTTATCAAAAATGCCTTCATAACTAATAATATTATTTTAATGCAACAATTAACCAAATTATTAATCAAACAACTCCAAACTAAATAATCCAAATGCCGAACAATACCTGACTCTATGCACAATCGGAAAGCAAGACCACCACAACAATGACTTACTATCATGCCCATACCAACAACACTAACTAGGTGCAAAACTGAATACTCATCCTTTTCAAGGATGTTGGCTAACTAGGGGACCAAATGTTATCTTCGTTCAACAGTTCCGTTGGCTTTAAGATACGCTCAGACTTGTCAATTCAGGTGGAGTCGATGCCTGATACCTGCATCCTACAGCAACCAAACAGTTGAACAAATAGACACACATATATATAATCATATAATCAAATACACCATAGAAGGGAATCGCAACATAGCAGGGTACTCATGCATGAGTAATGCAACACTGTCCCTTTTACCAACACATCAAACACGTAATCACAACACACATAGCAATCAGTTACTAAATGACTAAATAAGAACCATCATCAGATAATCGCATGATACACATAATAAGATTGATCCACACAAAACATCACAACATAACATCCTATGATACAGAATCAGTCCCATAAAAATTAATTCTAACATATGACAATCATAGTAAGATCAACATCATAATTACTTAAATGTAAATAATGTCAGATCATATGAGTTGTCAGTGTCCCAATACGGATTATCAATAAAACATACTAACTTCATCTTCATGCTCCTTAGTCCGACCATCTGTACAATCAAGGTGAGAATGGAGGGGCACTACATCCTCCCCCCCTAAAACTTGACTTACTCCTGGAAGTAACACACTAGGGCAGAAACATAACATATTAGTATTGCAATTTTCTACTGCCAACAAACGCATCCATATTAAGCAATTATTTGTAAAACAGACACAATCGTTCAATAAAGACAAGAAGGGGATCAATTCCTCACCATTAAGACATATCATTTGATCTACTTATAACCAATCACTTATATTTTGAGAATTTCATATGATTTAGAGAATTACATTCACATATTAACAAGGAAAAATACATCTCATCTCTTATTTCCACTATGGTTCGAACTAATTACAGAACATGCAAAGTACAATCCTCCGCGGAGTCCTCCCTTGAACACACTATCAGAGGTTTGAAATGAACATGATAGAAACAACACTTAACACGAAACGGAGCCAACAGAAATAAACATTCGAAATAGCCACCATAGAAATTTAAAAAAATGCCAACCCAAGTGGGGGAATTTTCAAGTATAAAGAAAGGATTTTTGGTGGCCACTCCTATCATAAGAGAGTTCAAAGAAAAAAATTCATTGTTAGCCCACCAACAACACACAAAACAACTATCAAAAATTCCAAAACAACCAAATTACAAACAAATCCACATCACGGTGTGACTAATTTTAGCCACAAAAGGGAGTATCCGCTACACAACACCCAAGGACACAAGGTCTAGAATGCATTAGAGAAAGTACACCAAACACACAGACAGTTAAGTTATCTTCATCTTCTTCTCTAAGCAACTTTTATACAAGGATTTAAGGCAACACAGTCGCTACTTATATACAAAAATTTTCTATCTTTAATGTAGTACAATTTCTTTTTACCAAGCTATGAACATATGCAATTACTTCCCTAGAATAATTCAAAACTCTAATTGACTTACAGTATCACATTCACGATCTCATGGGTCCAACACAAGCTCCCAATTTGATCTCCTGCACACGGTTCTTACATAGGCATACACAATGTTAACTTTCATAAATCACAACAGAACTTCCTCATGAGGTCATGGCCAACTAGGAGATAGATATTAGATTATCAATCAACCATGTAAAGATACCCCACATACAACAACACACACATAACCACATGACTCGTGATGCATGATGTCACTGAATGATTAAATTATTCCAATACTTACACATATAATGCAATTAACTAAAAGAAGGTATTGTGCTTCTACACCCATAGCTAAGCATAACCCCCAAGTATGATTACTTCACCAAACCAGGGAACATCAAACACCACTGGCCTTTTACAACACCCCACATCAAATGGGTATGGGACATTCACATCACTAGAGGAGGAAAATACCACACTCCTAATTACATGCACTAATAGTAATCATGCTTCTTTCTTCTAAAGCACTAGAGACCACAAGAGGAACTCAAGGCCTCAACAAATCAGCAAGAAATATCATACAAGAAACACATATTGTTAGATACATCATCACATTTTTAGAAAAGGGGGAGAACACATAGCAAACACATAAGTAAAACAAGGCATAAATAATTTATTTCTTCCAGAATCAAAGAACAAGTCTATAAATTTATCAACCTTCTAACATCATACTAAGACACATAGGTGAGAGGTACTATTACCAACTCGCCACGCGGAGAAAAATGCTTAACCTAGAGAAACAACAACAATCCAGAGGTCCCTCTATTGCAACCTTGGCTCTGATACCAAATGTAATGCCCCACCAAGGAACCCAGAGGATAACACAACTAAGCTTACAAAAATAACAAATATTTTTTTTTAAAATGAAAGAAATAACAAAAATCATATATTTATTCATAACTTTTAAATTAAGCTTTATCCTCTAGGGTTCCACGGCTACATTACTAATGAACTAAAACAAGATCTAACCAACATTATGAATTAACTAACAAACACAATTCATTCAAGGTCTAATTGCATCAGAGGAACAAACACATACACTTCCATATTATATCATCAGATAAGTAACATCAGGATCCTGCGCA
Source organism: Cunninghamia lanceolata (assembly GCA_027924645.1). Lineage (NCBI taxonomy): Eukaryota > Viridiplantae > Streptophyta > Pinopsida > Cupressales > Cupressaceae > Cunninghamia > Cunninghamia lanceolata. The sequence goes on along the minus strand of BSBN01000245.1, from coordinate 9,925,798 downwards.
TAGGATCACATTTCCATAAACAAGTTCCTTTACAAGAGAGTACAACATTACATTGTTTACAATATCGCTATCTAGATTATATTGGAGTACATACATCAAGCTAAAAGTACATGATTCAACTAATATATAAGACTGAAACATGATCATAAGTATCTGTCTCCTCAAGCTAGAGCAAGATCTGAAATCTGCCATACACGGTACATCCTTCTCACACACGATCAATAGAAAGGGAAACCAATGGAGATAAAAGCACAACCACCTGACCATGTGGAATCCTAAGGTCCACCCCCTGTGCTGGGAGATAACAATCAAGAAAGATAATAGACTAATAGGTGCAAGGACTACATAAGACTTCAATACAACATGGGTCAATAAGAACATCACAAGTAATGCAAACAACACTTCCAGAGGCAATCACAAAATAAAATGGAAAAACAAACATTAGAGAGTGCTAGGCTGTAGTAGGAAAGAGTGTCATTGCATGGACCTAAAATGGGTTATCCTGGCAGTCTCTCACTGAACGTCGGCCCCCATCTATGGTTATCCTGGTAGTCTCTCACTAGATGTCGGCCCCATAGGGTGACACATGTGGAACCAACATTCCTTTCGTTAGAACAAGGAAGTTGATCTTGCCAACCACAGCCTTCTCATCCCATCCTTAGCCTGAACGAGCACTACAAGCATGGGTGAGGCATCCAATTATCTTATTTAGTTTGAAAACTACCCAACCCTCTAAATTTATTATTAAGTTATCACTGGATTAAAAACTTCCAATGGGTTATCCTGGCAGCCACTTTGGGCACTGGTCCCCACATTGAAAGCCACTCCCCTACCTACATCTAGAAGACCCTATCCATCAAGCAAGACAATTACCATCACAATGACAAGTAACGTATACAACATGCAAGGCATTTACCTTCTTGCATACAAATCATAATCATAGGGACCAATTCTTGTCCCAAAACATAAACCAAGCATGAACTACCACATTCTCATCATGTTGCATTTACAACATAGAATACACATCATTTCACATCACACAGAGCAAGGCATTACCCATCTTGCATAGTCATCATAACCACATGAATAGGTACACTAAGCAATACATTATCCATCTTGCATAGTCATCATAACCACATGAATAGGTACACTGAGCAAGGCATTATCCATCTTGCACATGTATCATACTAACATAAATAGGAGACAATATTTCAAGAATGCATTTCATTCAACTCACATGATGCACACATAGCCAACCGCCACACAATCACACCCTCATAGGCCTCTGGAAACAACTTCCCCAAATGACACAACACTTGACGCCATTAAAAAGATAATGGTTTCACATCACATTCAAAGCACATCATAAACTAATACCCTTCAACAATATTTTTAAGTAATGTAAGATTAATCCAAGCATGATCAATCATCTAACAATTGTAAAGTGAATCTATCTCAATAATACATAACTATAACTTTCTAATCACTAGTAGCAGTTATAATATGATCATAAGATATAAGTATCCATGAGTATCAATATTTTAACTAATAATTCTCAGGACTTATTTTTAATTTTATTTAATTAAAATGATTGCAAACAACATGCAAATAATCCTAAGGCATACAAATTAAACACAACAATTGTTTACACTATTTACACTGATGTAGATTTCATTAATAATCAAAACAATTTTGTAAATATTATTAAATATAACTGTATAAGCAAGACTAAAAGCCCATGCTGTAAATCTTTTACACTAGTTAGAATCACAAGATACAAAACCTAAAGCTACAATAAAAGAACTTGTTCTAAGGTTATCTTGAGAAGAAAATACAAAACAACAAAACATTCTCATAGATCTAACATCTTCTCAATTCTAACTCACTTTTAACCACATGCATATGATAAGATTATTACACATTTAAAGGATCGTTCAAACCAAGTAGAAGTATCATGGCTAAAGCAAATCAAGAGTGAATGCTAAGAGGGCACAAGTAAAAGAACAATCTTTTTCTAGGTTTTACCAAATTTCGTTCAACACACGAATAGGGAGAGACAATCTCAAGTTTCTATTGGAAAACTTAAGTGTCAACTTGATCAATCTTCTATAAACCACTACTACATTGGTCCTATGAATACCAAAATGATCATACCTAAAACATAGTTCTTCTAGAGGTGTCTACACCTCATAATGATTACCAAGCTTGTTAAAATCCCTTACCCGACACTAGTATTAACGGAATAAACCAATACAAAGCATTCTAACCTGCTAACATGTCAAGTCTAGGAATAGGAAGGGTTGATTGAGTTCAAGACATAAATATGATACAAACATTTTGTCAACAACAAGGTTAATAAGAACATGACATTTCTTAAGCACAAGATATAAACATGCTCTATATAACTAATGAGCCACAACATCCGTAAAGGACTTTATTATCACATCAAAATTCACTTACAACATCGTATACACATGAAATCGGGACATACTAATCTTTACCTGAGGAAAACTAAACCTTGACAACATGAACCTATTACGACCACTTATATAACTACACAAGTACCATTTACCTTATACAATTCCTCTCATAATCAACTAATTTCTAAAAGAAACTTATAAATCAAATCTTAAATACATTGTTTACAAACCTAATTCCAAACCTACTTATCATATTTCTACTAATAAATCGTAATAAAATTAATATCAATTTAAATTAAATTTATCAACATTACTATACAATCACTTTATCCAAATTGAATTCTTCTACTTCTATTCTATATAGATTTAATAGCCTTCTTATAACCTAACAAACAACCAAAATAAGTAAAGTTATTTATAATTGAAAGCATATTCACCTATGGTAGCATAGATAAGAAGATATAATTGTTGGAACTGCTCAGGTAATGTTTTTTTTTACAAATGCCTTAAAGGGATGGCATCTCATGGATATCAGCAATTGCAGGGTCAACACAAAATGAATTTGTTGAGAAGGCTTTAGAAGCTACCAACAATGCAAAGTGTGAAGGCATAGACTGGGCACACAGACTGATTGGTAAAATGCCTCAAAGAGACTCATATGATGGAAAGCAATGGTCGTAGGATATGCACAACATGAATTTGTTGAAAAAATTTAGAGAAACCTAGTTCAAAAATATAGAGTTATTGGTGACGCAATTAACTATTTTAACAAAGACAAAACAGGTGAGAGTTAGTCACAAAATATTCATATCTACAAAACGACAAACTGGGTAAGGCTAATTTTTGGATATGATTTAGATAACTAGGTTGCGCACCATATATAGCAATTCTATAGGAACACAGTTCATAAAAATAATGTTATGGCTGATGTAATAGACTGATAAAATAGAGACGAAATGGTTGAGAGATAGACAGTCCCAAAATATTCTTATCTCCAAAATGACAAACTGGGTATGGCTGATTTTTAGATATGATTTAGAAAGCTAGGTTGCACACCATATATAAGAATTCTAGTGGAACCCAATTCGTAAACATAAAGTTATGGCTGACGCAACAGACTAATAAAACAGAGATGAAATAGTTAAGAGATAGATAGTCCCAAATTATTCATAGCTCAAAAATGACAAACTGGGTATGACTGATTTTCAGATATGATTTAGAAAACTAGGTCATGTACCATATATAAAAATTCTAAAGGAACCCAATTTGAAAAATTAAAGTTATGGCTGACGCAACAGATTGGATTTAGAATATGCATAAGAGAATTCACAGAATATTTCACTAAATCTAATGCACCAATAAATCAGTTTCATATCTCAGTCCATACCTGGAATATTGCTTCTATCATTTCTTCACAAAATTTACCATCTCACATCCATTTTCCCCAATTCTTTTCTTCTGGAAGCTATGGTTTGCGGAGCCAAAAGAAAAAATGAAAACTTCCTAAGAGAGAGATCCCCAAAACATAAAACATATTCTCGATTTGAAAATGCACAATTCTCCCCCCAAATTATGTCTTGAGATTTCAAAATAAAGTTGAGCATGCATAACCACCCTCCATGATTTTCTTCCACAAGATTCTCTTTTATTACTTTCTTACAATTTGCTATTTTTTTCATTTACAACCATACAAAAATAGCTTATTTCTACTTTTTTAAAATTAGTCTCTTACTCAAAAGAAATAATTATTTCTAAAATTCCCTCTTGAGCTGCGTAATTGCCACTTCCTCCAAGTGGCCAAAATGGAAAATAATTACTCAAGGCAATAATAATAAAGAAAAAGAATCTTTTTCAGACATAATAATACATATTTGCCCACAACTATAATTTACATAAAAGCATCTATATTTATTTATCTCTAGTTTGCAATGACATTTATTATTATTATCATTATTATTATTTATTATCTTTACTTTTACTATAATATATTTTCCATAAACTAAATTTATATAAAGGCATTTGTATTTATTTAATTATCGAAAATGCCTTCATAACTAATAATATTATTTTAATGCAACAATTAACCAAAGTATTAATCAAACAATTCTAAAGTAAATAACGCAAATGTCAAACAATACCTGACACTATGCACGATCGGAAAGCAAGACCACCACAACAATGACTGACTATCATGCCCATACCGACAACACTAACTAGGTGCAAAACTGAATACTCATCCTTTTGAAGGATGATGGCTAACTAGGGGACCATATGTTATCTCTGTTCAACAGTTCCATTGGTTTTAAGGCACAATCAGACCTGACAATTTAGGTGGAGTTGATGCCTGATACTTGCAACCTGCAGCAACCAAACAGTCGAACAAATAGACACACATATATAATCATATAGTCAAATACACCGTAGAAGGGAATCGCAGCATAACAGGGTACTCACGCATGAGTAATGCGACACTGTCCCTTTTACCAACACATCAAACATGTAATCACAACACACATAGCAATCAGTTACTAAACGACTAAATAAGAACCATCATCAGATAATCGCATGATACACATAATAAGATTGATCCACACAAAACATCACAACATAACATCCTATGATACAGAATCAGTTGCATAAAAATCAATTCTAACATATGACAATCATAGTAAGATCAACATTATAATTACGTGAATGTAAACAATGTCAGAACATATGAGTTGTCAATGTCGCAATAAGGATTATCAATAAAACATACTAACTTCATCTTCATGCTCCTTAGTCCAACCATCTGCACAATCAAGGTGAGAATGGAAGGGCACTACATCCTCCCCCCCTAAAACTTGACTTACTCCTAGAAGTCACACACTAGGGCAGAAACATAACATATTAGTATTGCAATTTTCTACTGCCAACATACGCATCCATATTAAGCAATTGTTTGTAATACAGACACAATCGTTCAATAAAGATAAGAAGTCCATCAATTCCTCGCCATTAAGACATATCATGTGATCTACTTATAACCAATCACTCATATTTTGAGAATTTCTTACGATTTAGAGAATTGCATTCACATATTAACAAGGAAAAATACATCTCATCTCTTATTTCCACTATGGTTCAAACTAATTACTGAACATGCAAAGTACAATCCTCCGTGGCATCCTCTCTTGAACACACAATCAGAGGTACAAAATGAACATGACAGAAACAACACTTAACACAAAACGGAGCCAATAGAAACAAACATTCGAAATAGTCACCATAGAAATTTTAAAAAATGTAAACCCAAGTGGGGGAATTATCAAATTCAATCTTAAGTCACAAAATGCTAGCAATTTTCAACAATAATTCAAGTATAAAGAAAGGAATTTTGGTGGCCACTCCTATCATAAGAGAGTTCAAAGAAAAAAATTCACTGTTAGCCTACCAACAACACATAAAACAACTATCAAAAAATCCAAAACAACCAAATTACAAACAAATCCACATCACGGTGTGACTAATTTTAGCCACAAAAGGGAGTATCCACTACACAACACCCAAGGACACAAGGTCCAAAATGCGTTAGAGAAAGTACACCAAACACACAGGTAATTAAGTTATCTACATCTTCTTATATAAGCAACTTTTATACAAGGATTTAAGGCAGCACAGTCGCTACTCATTTACAAAAAAATTCTATCTTTAATGCAGTACAATTTATTTTTACCAAGCTATGAACATATGTGATTACTTCCCTATGAAAAAATATACTTATAGAGGAAATGTATGATGTCACACACAAGAATAATTCAAAAATCTAATTGACTTACAGTATCACATTCATGATCTCATGGGTCCAACACAGGCTCCCAATTTGATCTCCTGCACACAGTTCTTACACATGCATACACAATGTTAACTTTCATAAATCATAATAGAACTTCCTCATGAGGTCATGGCCAACTAGGAGATAGATATCAAATTATCAATCAACCATGTAAAAATACCCCACATAACCACATGACTCGTGATGCATGATGCCACCGAATGATTAAATCATTCCAATACTTACAGATATAATGCAATTAACAAAAAGAGGGTATGGTGCTTCTACACCCATAGCTAAACATAACCCCCAAGTATGATTACTTCACCAAACCAGGGAACATAAAACACCACTGGTCTTTCACAACACCCCACACAAAATGGGTATAGGACATTCACATCACTAGAGGGGACAAATACCACACTCCTAATTACATGCACTAACAGTAATCATGCTTCTTTCTTCTAAAGCACTAGAGACCACAAGAGGAACTCAACGCCTCAACAAATCAGCTAGCACTAACATACAGGAAACACATATTGTTAGATACATCATCACATTTTCAGAAAAGGAGGGAGAACACATAGTAGACACATAAGTAAAACATGGCATAAATAATTTATTTCTTCTAGAATCAAAGAACAAGTCTGTAAATTTATCAACCTTCTAACATCATACTAAGACACATAGGTGAGAGGTACTATTACCAACTCGCCACAAGGAGAAAAATGCTTAACCTAGAGCAACAACAACAATCTAGAGGTCCTTGTGTTGAAACCTTGGCTCTGATACCAAATGTAACGCCCCACCAAGGAACCGAGAGGATAACACAACTAAGCTTACAAAAAGCACAAATATTTTTTTAAAAAATGAAAGAAATAACAACAATCATATATTTATTCATAACTTTTAAATTAAGCTTTATCCTCTAGGGTTCCACGGCTATATTACTAATGAACTAAAACAAGATCTAACCAACATTATGAATTAACTAACAACCATAGTTCATTCTAAGTCTAATTGCATCAGAGGAATAAACACATACAATTCCATATTATATCATCAGATAAGTAACATCAGGATCCTGCACATAGGATCACAAGTACATAAAATAGTTCCTTTACAAGAGAGTACAACATTACATTATTTAGAATATCGCTATCCAGATTACATTGGAGTACATAGATCAAGATAATAGTACATGATTCAACTGATATACAAGACTAGAACTTGATCATAAGTATCTGTCTCCTCCAGCTAGAGCAAGATCTAAAATCTGCCATACACGGTACATCCTTCTCGCACATGATCAACAACAAGTGAAACCAGTGGAGATAAAAGCACAACCACCTGACCATGTGGAACCCTAAGGTCCACCCCCCATGCTAGGAGATAACAATAAGGTCCCACTAATAAAATAATCAAGAAAGATAGTAGACTAACAGTGCAAGGACTACACAAGACTTCAATATAACACGGGTCAATAAGAACATCACAAGCAACACAAACAAAACTTCCAGAGGCAATCACACAATGAAATGGAAAAACACACATTAGGGAGTACTATGTTGTAGTAGGGAAGAGTGTCATCACATGGTCCTAACATGGGTTATCCTGGCAGTCTCTCACTAAATGTCAGCCCCCATCCATTGGTTATCTTGGTAGTCTAGACGCCGGCCCCCATCTATGGTTATCCTGGCAGTCTCTCACTAGATGTTGGCCTCATAGTCTCACTAGATGTTGGCCTCATAGGGTGACACATGTGGAACCAACATTCCTTTCGTGAGGACAAGGAGGTTGATCTTGCCAACCACGACCTTCTCTTCCCATCCTTAGCCTGAACGAGCACTACGGGCATGGGTGAGGCATCCAATTATCATATTTAGTGTGGAAACTACCTCACCCTCTAAATTTATTATTAAGTTATCACTGGATTAAAAACTTCCAATGAGTTGTCCTGGCAGCTACTTTGGGCACCGGCCCCCGCATTGAAAGCCACTCCCCTACCTGTATCTAGAAGACCCTATCCATCAAGCAAGACAATTACCATCACAATGACAAGTAACGTTTACAATATGCAAGGCATTTACCTTCTTGCATACAAATCATAATCACAGGGACCAATTCTTGTCCCAAAACATAAACCAAGCATGACCTACCACATTCTCATCATGTTGCATTTACGACATAGAATACACATCATTTCACATCACACAGAGCAAGGCATTATCCATCTTGCATAGTCATCATAACCACATGAATAGGTACACTGAGCAATGCATTATCTATCTTGCATAGTCATCATAACCACATCAATAGGTACACTAAGCAAGGCATTATCCATATTGCACATGTATCATACTAACATGAATAGGAGACAATATTTTAAGAATGCATTTCATTCAACTCACATGATGCACACATAGCCAACCCCCACACAATCACACCCTCCTAGGCCTCTGGAAACAACTTCCCTAAATGAGACAACACTTGACACCATTAAAAAAATAATGGTTTCACGGCTGGGCTTAAATAGTACACTCTAAGCTTTGACTTAGATGTGTGCTGGTGGGCCCTCTCCAAATCTGTTTCTATCTCAAAAAAATATGTCAGGAGTTTCCACAAACCATGACTATCCTCACTCTCAACTGATGCCACGATTAGATTTAAATTGGGATAACTTTAATTTGAATGTCTCTCCCTCCCGCTCAATTAATCTGAGCTTTGTTTATGTGGATACATTTTCTGTAGGCAGTCACATTGTTTCACCATATACAGCAAACAAATCTGCAAATTAGATAACATTTGTCAGCTTATGCCAAAATGGGAGCTTGGGAACTATTTAACCGAATTCCACAAAGAAATGTGGTCTCATGAAGTACCATGACTGCAGGATATGTATAAAATAGATTTGTTGAAAAGGCTTTAGAAACTTTCAGGTAAATGCAATTGGCAGGGGTAAAGCTAAACTCCGCAACCTTTGCCAGCATCCTCCCTGCCTATACCAAAATGGGAGCTTTGGGATAGGGTATGGACATCCATCGAAGGATAAAGGATGGAGGAATTTTGTCAGATGTTGTAGTTCTAACTGCCTTAGAAGACATGTATGCAAAATGTGGAAGCACAGACAAGGTATGTGAACTACTTGACGCGATACCTCAAAGAGATGTCATCTCATGGAATGCCATGATTGCAAGATATGTAAAATATGTAAATGTAGGCAAGGCACATGAACTATTTGACAAAAGGCCTCAAAGAAATGTGTTCTCATGCAATCCTCTGATTGCAGGATATTCACAAAATGGATTTGTTGAAAAGGCTCTAGAAACTTTCAAGCAAATGCAATTGGATGGCATAAAGCTAGAAACCTTTGCCAGCATCCTCCTAGCCTATACCAAGTGGGAGCTTTGGAACAAGATATGGACATCCATCAAAGTGTAAAGGATAGATGAATTTTGTCAGATATTATAGTTGCTACTACTTTGGTAGACATGTATACAAAATGCAGAAGCATATACAAGGCACGTGAATTGTTTGACAAAATGCCTCAAAGAAATGTAATCTCATGGAATGTCATTATACGGAAAATGGATTTGTTGACAAGGATTTAGAAACTCTCAAGCAAATGAAATTGGCAGTTGTAAAGCCAACATCCTCCCTGCCTGTGCCAAAATGGGAGCTTTGGAACAGGGTATGAACATCTATCAAAGCATTAATGGAAGGGGGTTTTTTGTCAGATATTATAGTTGGAAATTCTATGGTAGACATGTATGGAAAATGTGGAAGCATAGACAAACAACGTGAATTGTTTGCTAAAATGCCTCAAAGAAATGTGGTCTCATGGAATGCAATGATTTTGGGATATGCACAAATGGATTTTGCAAGGATGTTTCCAAAATCATTGAATTAACGAAGCACTTTGGAACATATCCTAACATTACAAGCTTTGTTTGTGTTCTATGTGCATGCAGCCATGCAGGTTTAGTGGATGAGGGTTGCACATGCTTCAATCATATGAGCAACCCTTATTGCATTACACCTAAAATTGATTAGTATGTGTGCATGGTTGAACTTCTTTCCCATGTTGGCTATCTTGAGGACACCCTAAACTTTATCTAAACTTAGGGAATTTGTTATGAAGCACCTTCTATTCTTATAAAAGATAGATCACTTTGTAACTATCTCTAATGCTATCACACTGGAGGTTCCAAGGGACATCTAAAATTATAAATGAATATTTTTGTGTATGCATTATAAGAGTAGACAACATTTGAATGGAAGCAACTCCATTGTCATTAAAAATAAAAATATTATAAAATAATCCCATAGATAATATTATAGAAGTGGGCAATATGGTAGTGGTTCTTTAAATCATGTAACATAAAATGGTCCCATAGATTAGATCTTGCATCACAAGGGACAAAAATAATTGTTTTTGCATGATGACATGAAGCACTTTGACTAAGAGCCTTGCTTGATAGGTTGGATTAAGCTCTTAGCAGCAAATTTTAGGACACAATAATATCTTCTCGCTATGGCTCACCATTTTTGTTTTGTGGTTATACTCTATCTATAATGGTGAATTTTTTCCCTCTTGGTGCAATGGCCTTTGGAAGTGGCTTAGGGAAGAGGAAATGCTAGGATTGTAGGGTGGAGGCATCAAAATAGAAGGGTAAGAGGTAAAAGGAGAGGGTGGAGAGCATCAAGATGGTGGAGAATTTCATCTATGTCTAGAAAGGGAGATTACAAATCTTGATCTCTGCTCCTAGTTCTATGTATCAAGGGATTGGCCAAGGAGATGGATGAGGCTTCATGTGTGGGCATTAAAGAATCCCTAACCAATTTGATACTAGATCCTAGACTATCCTTAGGAAGGTCAAACATGTTTGATGTGGCTCAATTAGTTAATTATGTGGCCATGTTCTCCTTTGTTATAGGTATTTATCTTCTCTATGATGACATTTAAGGTATCATTGACAAGTCTAAGATCTTAGCTAACTATTATATTAAGCATTTCCATTGTTTGAAAATAAGAAAAACTAAGATATACAAAGGCATGGAAGAAATAACAAAGACATGTAATCTCAAACTGTCATTAGAAAGTAAGTTTAATATTTACATTTACTATGAGGAGGAGGATGACCTAGTTGTGGTCCCTCTACCCACAAAACTAGAAAAATATGTTAAGTGTAAATCTTATCATGGGGCCTTAGTTAGTCCTGCATAATTTTCCAGGCCACCCCCACAAGACTAGAAACATTATCGTTGATTGCATACATATTGGAGGAAGGGTTGTGGTCATTTGCCCTTCCCTGTAGATATATGGTTTCTTTTTGGTAATCTAGGTTTTTTGTTGTAATGGTGGTGTATGCTTCAAGGCTTGATAAGGCATTTTGTGTGGGTAGGCTTCTTTTTGCATAGAAGGTATTAGAGGGTACTGTTGCATGATGGATTATCATTTTCTATGTAGGTCTCAAGTGATTGTATGGAAATGATTTATCATGTTATAATCTAATTCAACTCTTGGCTAGCTATTAGTATAATTAGTGTAAGTGTTTTCTTTTGTCTAGATTTGGTGGCACTTGAAGTTGGTGAGGGGTGGCATCATGTGTTCTATTGTGTGAGGTTAGCTCTAGATTGAAGATTTTATTTTAGTCAGCTAGATCTCTAAATGATAAGTTTAGGATGGATAATTTCAAATTTGGATAGATCTAGTGAGCTCATTTATACAATGAACCTAGGTTTTTAATGCTCATTTTTTGTGTCTTTTGGTGTCTAACCCAAGTATATAAAGAAAAAAATATCAATTTACATCAAATTTTGTATAAAAATTATATCAATTATATTATTTTTTTAAAATCAAAATTTTATTTAAATTGATCCAAGTTTTATATAAAATTTGATCTAAAATGTAATAAAATTGATATATAGTATTAGATTATAAATTGATATAAATTTTATATAAATCAATTGATATTTAAATGATATATTTGATATATTTAAAAATGTAAAGTTAAATTTCTAAAATTATTTTTTAAAAATTTATTTAATTTTTAAATTTGTACCTAATTTAAATTTCATTTATTAAAGTGTTTAAACTTTATAATTTTTAAAATTTTCATTTAAAAAGATTACACACTTTAGAGATTGCGAGATACATTAGCACATATAGATCAAACTGTTATTAACACGTTTGTGCTTCCGAACTACCAATAAGACCATAACCAAAATGAAGACTTTGATGGATCAAGTTGAGAACCCTTTAGATGGCCTAATCTCACCCCCTGTTAGGTTGAAAACCTAAAGGGGATGCCAATAGAGGCTTATGGTGAAAACCTGCAAGGGTGCCATAAGAAAAGTTTATACCAAAGATCCCATACCCAACATTATGTTGCAAGGACACATAAGAGATGATGTAGAACCCAAGAACCAATTGTATGATAGAAGCAAATGCTTTATGGTATCCATAGAAGGTCACAATTGTATGAGAATAGTGCTACAAGCATGCCCCCAAATCTCAAGAGGCTATATAGTAAGAAGCACTTATTACATATATATGTAAAAGGAGCATGTAAAATATATAGAGATATGATATGAATGTAATGGATAGCATGTAATGTACAAAATAGAGAAGATTATAAGCATGTATGAGAGAGATATGAATGTAATCTTAGCATAATGATTATATAACAGATACTGTATCCAATATCAAAGGAATCGTATATATGGTTCCATCTTATGATGTCTATGGATGCATGTGTCCATTATTTCTTTTGATTTGGTCCATATCTTACCACACATGCATGTTCTTCTTCCTTACTGTATCAGACTAAAGTACAACACAATATAATACAAATCTAATCCATAGGTTTCAATTGTTGGTGCAAAGGGAGGAAGAATAAATTTAAGGAAAGAATTTATGATAACATAGACAAAGATAAGGACATTTGACAATTTTATTTATATAGAGAGAATATAGCCATTTTAAAGATGTGTAGTAATGCACATTAAATTCTAGCCCTTAGAGGGGGGTTAGACACCTATAAGATGGCTATGGAATAGGAGGTGAGCTTGAAAAGATGTGACCACTATGTCAAAACATGTCTAACTATTTGAGATGTATAAAAAGGATTAAGAAAAGATAAATTAAATTAGTATGACCAAAGGAGATAACAACAACCTAAGAGAGATAACTGTAGAGAATGAGATGGGCATTAAAGAGAGCAAGATAATGGATTTGATTGAGAAGGAAAATGAAGAAGGAAGGAAATTGAAACAAAGATAAGAACAATGGTGCAGTCACGACTAGGGGGTTTTGTCAAACTACCGAGTCATGCAGCCAAAACACACAATGGAAGTACAAATGTATTCACAAATCTAAAATTATTTTATTAATTTCAAAAACATCAGCATTGACAAATTTATTGGCCTTTCAACATTACACTACAATACAATCTACCATATGCTTACAACACCAAACTGCTTTCCAGAGGATACAAAGATCGCCCCCCAATCAATTATCCACTTATGTTCCATGAGGAAAATCAAATCCCAATCTGGCCAAAAAAAGGACATTTATACTCTCCAGAAAAAAAAAAAAAAAAGGAAGTTTAACCATCCTCCATTGGTTAAGGAACTGAATAGGCATTATACTTCCAACGGCCACAACCATAAATGAACCATCCAATAGTTGAACAATTATACAACGGAATTGTCACTACAAAACATTCTCATTAATATATGATAATCACCATCGTGTATATTCGACAATCGATACACACTCGGCCTTATAACAGTCTGTCGGTAAAAATACCTTTCCATAATCACTGTGTTTATTATCAGCATTCCTTTATGTTTCAAAACTCCAATAGTTATCGGCAAAAGGTGTACTTTGCGAACTTTAAAGGTTCATCTTCTCAAGATGTCGGCAAATGTTACCTTTTCAGAACTTCAACCAATCCAATCACAAATGCCTATCAGCAAAAGTGTTGTTTCTCTAACCTTAGTGATAATTGCCCATCGGTAAATGTTTGTGTTTTCAAACCTTAGTCATAAATGCTTATCAGTGAAAACTCACTTTTTGAAACGTATACTTTATCTCTTATGCCTTTGCTTCTATCAGTGATTTGGTCATTATTCAAACTTGTTCTCTATCTACTCTATCAAAAAAATGTGATTATTTGGAACCTTGGTTTTGATTTTCTATCGACAAATTCTCCTGATCCCGAACTGACGAAGACTTCACATTTTCCTCTTATCGGCAAATTTGGCCTTTCTAAAACCTTGTTGGCATATCGGCAATTTTCTAAATCCGTGAAATAGCCGAAGACTTGGGAAATGTTCTTCTATTGGCAATATTTCAATCCCACGAGCTACAAAAGCCTTGGCTTCAGCCTTAAAATCTCTTATCGACAAAGTGATGTGTCGGCGAACCTATAGGTTTGTGAACTAGTCATTTTGCTGACTAAGTTCAAAATCCTACTACTTCCCTGACAATGAAGGAACTTCATCCAAATTCAAAAGGCTAATAGAAGACGAAAGACTTAGAAAAATTTCAAATTTTCCTTGAAGGCTTTAGTCGGGGAAAATGCCCATCGAGAAGCTGGGAAATTGGCAAACTGTAGAATCGGCAAACTGAAAAGTTTGTGAACTGGGGATTTTTCTGACTAGCCATAAATTTGTCAATTTTCATCCAAATTTCACCAAATTGGAACTGGGGATACCCATTAAGTGATGGTAGTTGTTTGTCATTAATGTCAAAAAGGTATTGAGGGTGTTGAGTTAGTATGCATCTTCACAAGGTATCATCAGGACTTGCACTATTGACATAGGTGGATCATGTCTTTTACAGTTGTTCACTCTATAAGGAACATTAATCAGGAGTTGGCTTGATTAGTGTTTACCTTTCATGTGGTGTGTTGATTATCAATGGTGTTGTTGTTCATCAGTTGCTTATATAGGTGATGGAGTTTGTTATCTTTCTAACATGAGTTGATCTTGTGCAAAGTCTTCATTCAGGATGTCTTCAAGGGTTCATAAGCATCATGTGTGAGAATAAGATGTGTGATGTTGAGATTAGGTTGAAATTTTTTCATTTGGTGCCTTCAAGGATGTAGTAGCAGTTTATGGCAGAAATCATGATGGTGTGATTGATCATCATTTTCTTTCATGTCTACATGACTCCTTTGATCTCATCAATTGTTGACACTCACAGATATTGTTGCTAACTTGTTTATGTTGAGAAGATGCCTTTATTGTGTCTTCATCAGAATGCCTTTAATATGCCTTCATTAGGATGCCTTCAATATAATTGCAGAGATTAGTATTGTGTTGGCAGATGGAAGAGATTTTTAGCTTCCTAATGAGGTGTTAATTTAAGATACATGTTGGAGTGTTTTGTCCTAAGCATATCTTATAATCTCTCTTGTGAAAATCTAAACATTTGCCTCTAATTTTTTGATTCTTTGGTGACTTATTATCCTAGGTCATTTTCACTAATGTTGACCTATTAAAGGGGTCCTTGAACATTCTCCCACTGGCCCTCTTGTCTAAATATTACCGTTAGTAATGGTCTCCACATAAATGTGCTTGGGCGCAAATCTTAAATAGAAAATTTTTTTGCCTTAAAAAAAAGAATCGAATACCATATTCGAAGAGGTGTGAAGAGGCCGATTGAAAGTTTTAAAAGTCATATATGTCATAGAAGCCTGATTATTATTGTTTTATTTTTAATATTAACAGACTTTGAATTTAAAGAGGGGACCATGATTTATGATCTAAGGGAGCTTGATTTTCATAAGGCATCAAAATACAATATGAAGATCATGGTTTTAGAAAAGCATCAAATATGCTTGGAGCCCGAAAATTAAGCCATTTATGGCTTTATTTATTTTAGAAACTTTATTTGTTTTTTATCTTTTATTTTATTGGGGGCTCTTAATGTCATTCCTATGATCTAGAATAGATGAAGGTTATATGCCATTTTTGCAAGAAGACTTTTGATTTTTTTTAGGGGCAGATTATTAAAAGATTCATTCTATTTTTTTATCATTTTTCTTCAAGGCAAGAGAAGACAAGGAGGGCAAATTTTTATTAATACAGATGATTTGTTTGAGAAAAATGATTGACAATTTTTGCAGAGATGTGTTTTGGAATATGGAAGGTTTCGAGATTGTAGAAGAAGATTTTATGAAGAAGAATATGAAGAGAATTTGAATGGGGTTTGATTTTGATGATTTAATTTTTTATGATCTAATTTTTGTTTGAAGATGGTTTTTGTAGAGATGAAGAAGTTGAAGGGGTTTTTACAAAGAGGAGAAAAATTGAATGGGATTAATATTGATTTTTTATTATGCAAATGAAAGGGTATTTTGTTTGCAAGGGAAAGGCTTCATGAAGATAAAAAAAAATTTGGAAGAAGAAATATATGCAGGTGATTGAATTTATTTTGCAGAGAAAAGAATATGAAAGGTCTTATGCACAGTGAAATTGATTTGTAGGATAGAGAATTTGAAGAGACTATTTTTGCAGATGCAAGAATATCAAGGATTGAAATAATTGTGGAGAGAAGACAAAATATGAAAAGTCATCTTGTATATAATGGTTTTGCAAGAACATTGAGGTTGTTTAGTGGATCCACATACAGGGTTGAATATATTTTGAATATCCTCTTGAAGAGAAAATATAGATGGTAAGTTTTGTATGTGATTTGAGTTGATGAGAAGTATGGTGATATGACAGACACGTGAAAGAAGTGATTTGTATTGAAATAGAGAAACCCTCTGAATTCTTGGTTTTAATTTGAGTATGTATTAGGGGTTGGTGCTCCTTGAAGTTGGTGCTTCTAAACATTGTTGCCAGTGAGGCACAGTATGCTAGTGAGGCTTGTAGGTTAGTGAGACCTGTCAATTGTCAGTGAGAGATAATATTCATCCAGTGAGGCTTTGTAAGAAGTTTTGAAAGTTAAGCCAGTGAGGCACTTCATGAGTGGTTTTTCTACCCCTAAGGGTTTTCCACTCGGTAAAAAGCTTGTGTCATTCTTCTCATTGATTTCATCTCTGTGTGTACATATTAATCATTTATCATGAGTTTTTGTTTACATTCTTTATTATAAGTCTTGTGCATATAAACTCAACAAATTATTAATGTCCTCATCTCTATTTGTCTTGGAAAGATAAATTTTGCAAAAAGTTAAAATTTATACAACACTGATTCACCCCCTCCCCTCTCAGTGTTGTCCTAGACTCCAACATTAGGCTCTTCTACAAGATGATGCTCTTACTTGGCCAAAATAAATATGTGTTTTCTTTAGAAACAAAACTACAAAGAAAACAAAGACAAAAACCAACTTAGAAAATAAAATATATTTTTGGTGACACAGGATTGCCAGTGAACCTGGATGCTCCTACATCAAACAAGAGAAAAGGTACTAGAAAAGAATTGAAAAGGTGCAAGAGGCATCTAAGGAGCATACTAGAGGCTGTAGTAAAATATCCATGAGTTTTTGAGTTAGTTAGATTATCAAATGACACACCACTTACAAATCTAAATGAACTTAAAAGGTCAATTACCCTCATGAGAATTGACAATAAAAGTATAAAAAGAATGATAGAATAGTTAAGAGAATAATATGAGGCATTAGTAAGTATGGATGAGTTGGACTCATGGAGGAGATCCACTATAGTGGTAGCGGAGAGAGAACTTAGGAGTAGGGAGGCACAACTAGAGGTTATATTATTGACTCAAGGACTAGTTGTGAAAGATGATTCTAACTTGTTTTTATCTAAAATTCAAAATAGAAGAGGGATTTGAGGAGTTGTTAACACTAACTTCTCAATTTAAGGATCTAAATCTTAGTACAAACCATTTTAATACTAGGATCAATGGGTCAATGCAAGATAATGGGTGCACTTTTTGGCCAAAAAGTGGCAACTTTTTTCTTGAAAATCAAATTTTGTCATAGTTCAGGTAAAATTGAAGCACTTATACATAGAATATTAACATGGTCTAAAAATATGATATCTAGGATTTTATTTCTAGTTTGCAAATATGTGATTTAATTTAACACCTAGATGATAAAAGTTGGTTTTGTATAGGATGTGCAAAAGTGATCTTTTAAAAAAAGTATATGTTGAATGCCAAAACATTCACATGTATGGCCCACAAAACAAAACAAATTCCTAGGTGCCATGGATTCATGAGAATCGCTACGTCAAAGTTTGACACCTTTTTGCTCTTAGGGCTCTTAAGGAACCTTCTCAGTCTGATGTAGCTCAAAAGGATCAGGACATCTAGGGAATGAAATGAGGCATCTTCTAGCATTCACCCACCCACCCTAATGTGTTGGCATCATCGGTTAGGTCCCACGAGGTGTAAAACAAAAAATGTCTACTATTACCCTTACACTAAACATAATTGAGACATTTTGCAAGAATGTATTCATTGTCGGCATGGTCAAATGGTTTGAAGTTGTTAGAAATTGAGATGTATATTATTAATCCCATGATAGCCCACTTGATTTTTATGACTTTCTTTAAAATGATTTTGATAATATTTGACTCATGAATATATCTAAAAGATAATAAGATTATCTTAATGCTACAAGATGACCACTTTCTTGCAAGGTAACATCCTTGTTGGCATGGTATGACTAACAGTCCTTTTAGTGATTAAAATCTTTAGTGACATGTTTCTTGGTTTAGTTGATAGGTCAGTCCCTTTAACTAGTTTTATTTCATGACAAAACAAACATATACCACTAATGAGGCCTCTGGCATCAACTAAGAAGGAATCATCATGGGTGGACCAACTAAGAGTTCTTGTATGAAAAATGACAAGTCCAATGTAAGATTGCATGTACATAATCTGTGAGGCCGATTATTTTATCTCCCTTATTTTGATTGTTATGATATTTAGTAGATGACACTATCAGACCTTAGTGACTATGTTTCATTACGCAGACTTAGTTTTATCCACTGATTATTATAGGACATTGATTTGACATATGTGATTCGATTTGATCATCATGTTATATATTTGATGATGTTTTGTGATGAGATTCTAGTTGTTTATGTGATGTGGACTAATTGACATGTGATGGGATAATACAGTTTAATTTGGATTTATGTATTGATGTTTATTGTTGCATTCGATTGCGTGAATTTAATTCCAGTTGCTTCGGCTATGGCTTTCATGATAGGACTGACACTTGATCGAGATGTGCAGGTTTCACATTCCCTAGCCATAGGAAATTGGAGGTAGAATTCACACTATGTTGTCCCCTGTAAAACTGATCCATTCCCAAGAGGGATAAGGATCACGTTTGAATTCGAATGTTGATTTAAGTACTTGATTTAATCTTTTTATTTTGGCCTTAGTACCCCTTGTCTAATTGATTTATAATAAGTGTTGTATAAATTTTTACTTGATTTACACCACTTGGTATTTATTTTACTTTGGGCCATTTAAAAGTAGATTTTTAACCCCCTTTGTGAACCCTGGAGTCCCAAAAGTTACCCTAGGTGGTTACCCATGAGTCTAGGGTCAACTTGGACTATCTAACCCTAGATTTGACTCACGTTTGGTCACTCTAAACCATGGTTTAGTAAAAGTGACGAAAATTTGAATTAAGGGAAGGTGGGAGATGAGTCATGCCTTGGGAAAGACTCATCTCCCTTCCCAATGTTTGGGAACCCTTTCCCAAGGAAGACTTGGGAGGTCTCCAAGACTCCCAAGTGTGTGAGAGCTTCCCCCAAGACTCTCACACATGTGTGAGAGCATCTTGGAGGAAGATGGCTCCTTGAGAGAATAAGAGGATGCCATATGGCATCCCTTATCCTCTTGAAGGTGTGAGTGGGATTGCCACCTCACCACTTGTCCTCTCACACATTTGTGAGAGCACTAGTGGATAAGGTGAGGATTAAGAGGGGATGAGAGGACGACACTTGTCATCCTCACACTTCCTCTCCCTTGTAAGTGGCATGGGAGGAGGAAGGAGAAGGTGACAAGTGTCACCTTTCTCATTCCTCAAGGCCAAATTCATGGCCTATATTATCTCCTCTTGTTGAGGAGTGTGGGGTTCTTACAATTTTAATTTTCTGGCTATTTTGGAGGAGTTTAGGGAGAGTTGGAGGTTTTTTCTTGAAGGATTGGAAGGCTTGGGAAGGCTTGGAGCTCTTCACCAAATGGGCTTCCATTATAGGGCTTTGAAGGTAAGCCTCTTAAACTTGTTTTCTCACTCTTGCTTATTTAATGTAATGTGTTATAGCTTTTGGTTGTTTTATTGTTTGCATTGCTTTTGTTGGGATGGGAGTTATGGTGAGAGCACCTCCAATGGAGGTAATGCTCAACTTGTATGGGTAGGGGAAAGGAACCTCCTTGAGGTCTCTCCCACATTATGTATTTATGCCTTGAGGGCTTTTATTTGTGGAGAAGTTTATTGAATGGAAAGAGTGCCAAGGAGATTATTGTGATTTTTGTGGAGAGTGGTGTTTTGGAGATTTTATTTGGCTTGAGGCCATGAGCATGATATTTTATCATTTGGGTGCCCTTTAAAGTTGAGGGGTCCATTCCCTACCCTCAACAACTCATTTTCATGAGTTGAGTTTTGTGTTAAACCTATGGGTTGTTTTTGTGTTATTGTGATTGATTTTTGTTGTGGAATGTTCAACCTGTGTGAATCCCTACCTCCCTAACTCGGGGGTGACCCACTTGTGGGTCTACGGTAGGGAGGAGAGCTTTCGAAGTGGTTGGTTTTGTTGTCTTGTTGTTGTGTTTACTTGCAGGTTTTGAGAGAAGAAATGAAGTGGATGAGAGCTCCTCTTTGTGTGTTTCTAGTTGTATTTTCTTGGCTGTTGAGCCATTGCCATGGTGGCCTTAATGTAAAGATTTGTTAAATTTTTCCTTGCCTTGGAGTTGGCTGTGTTAGTTATTGGAATGCAAACATTCAGTTATTTTATGTAGTGTTGTTCACTTACTAATTTTGTGGAGCTATGTAATTTGTGAAATATATGAGAAGTGGCATTTAGATTTTTTGTTACTACTTGTTTCCAAACAAAAAAAAAGTATGCATGTGTTTTAATGTTATTGTTTTAGATCTTGTCATGGATGAAAGAAAATAAATGCCTCCTCTGTTTGATTAATGCTTTCAAAAAAAAAAGAACAAGAGTGTTATTCACTAAATACTATTACTGCCAAACAAGAGAGTTTAGAATAGTTATCTGTATATTATTTGAAGGGTATCTTATTTACTGTTGTTTTAGAAAAGAAGTTTATTAGTTGCTATTTTGGAAGAGAAAAGAAGCTGTTATGAAATTTTAGCCTTCTAGTTTACTGTTGTATAACAATGTACATGTATGTTAAAAAGGAAATTTTATTGCTATGGCATTTAGTTGGTTTCAGATATGACATGGTTGCAACAAAAGAAAAATATTGTCTTTGCTGTTCAATTCACTCTATTTGCTTTTATCTGTGTGTATTTTTTTTGCAGAAAATTAAAAATAGATTTCAGGAAACTTATTGACCTTTGCACAAAATAAATAAATATATATATACGTATTGGTGTATACACTTATTCTGGGTATTTTATATAAACACTATATTAACTCTTGAAATGGTGTATATACTTCTATATACATATATATACTTATATATATACACATATATATACATATATATATATACATATGTATATATATATTAGATGCTGATAGATCCGAAAACATTTATGAACAAATGCTGAGAATGGAATTTAAGGAGGACGGACTGTATTTTTCTTAGCAGTTTATATATATAAAAAATAATAATAATAATAATAAAAGTAAAATAAAAAAAATACAAGGGAGGGACTGTGGGCACTGCTACTAAAAATAAGAGGGGTGTGGGTGGAGGCACCGCCTCCCCCACACCCCATTACTGTTGACTCCCATATCTCTGCACCCATATGAACTCCTTTGTTGGACCACGACCCCACCGCCAGAGACCTCAACACCCCGCTGCCCATCACAGCCTCTCCACATCTGCCTCGTTAACTCCCTATACCCCCATGCAACGCCACCACAAACTCTGCCGCCCGCAGCTACAACCCTCCGCTAGACTCCACTCCTATCACTACCCCTCTTCTCGGATTCCACCTCCTTGTAGTGTGCCACCAGGTCAGCCACCACCGCCGTCGCTCTCTCTCTCTCTCTCACCCTTGAAACCCTAAACCTGCAACAAGAGAAGCAAACAAGAAATTAAAAAAAAAACAAAGTCAAAACAAAAGGAAGAAGAAATGAATAAGATAAGAGATTAGGGCAACATGAGGGAAGAGAACTTAGAAAATAATTAGGGTTCTCTTTTTGTTTAAGAAGCCAAGTGCTAAAGTAAATTAGGTCTTTTCATATATTTTTTTAGAAGATGTTTTATTTATGAGGTTTTTTTATTTGTGAGGGTTGTTTTTATTCTACTCTTAAATAAAACCTCTATTTCCTTTCTCACCTTTAATTTATTCTGGTGATCCTTTTTATTTTATTTTTTGGGGAAAATTGTAAATTGGATCTTTTGCATTGGGATTTTTAAATTTCATTTTAGTTCGGGAATTAAATTTTTTATCCCTTTTGAGGGAGTGTTCTTCCCTTGAGTTAAATTTGTCTTGTTGAGATTTTATTTCTATCTTTTCCTTATCTCATTTTACTGGAGTTTTGCCATTTTAAATTATTGAGTTATTTTAACATTATTTTTACAGGATGAGTTATTTAAACTCTCCTATCTTAATTATTTTATTACTCTATTTTAAGTCATTTGATTTTTTCTTAAGTTCTAATTTTAATTTTTTAGTTTATTCTAAATTTTATTAAATCCCTCCTTGATGTTATATTTTTAAATTTATTTTGCGTTTGTCGAAAATACGTTATGCTATCAGAATTTTGCTAGATTCCTAGGGTTTATTTTATGCATTATTTTAATTATTTTAAATCCATCTTTCCACTTGAATCATGCGCCATCTTGCCATTGTTCTACTTATCACTTTTCGATCTGAGTTAACTTAGGGTTCGATGTTGAAATCATCTTCACCTAGGAAACTTAGGGTTCAGATTAAATCAGTCTAACCCTAGAAGCGACACCCTACGTGTCGCATACCCCCTAGACGGCCTTCAACTTCGCGGTTATGTTGACATGTTTACGCCTTAGGCATGTTGCCACCGCACATGCAGACGCGTGCGAGGGGGTTCCTAGGGATAGGTAGAAAAGGTTTTTGTAGTTTGTGTCATGACCACATGGCAAATGTGGACATGACACGTGTGTTGTGTGTCGTGACCGCATGGGAAATGCGGGCATGACATAATCATAATAAATTCAATTTAACCTCTAAATCACTATAATCAACTATAAACTCTAAACTATCAATTAAAGCAAAATTCAATTCAATTATTTTGACTCGTTTCTAACATTCAAAGTGACATTCGGTGAATGATAATCTTATTGTATGATCATGAGTCCTAATAAATCATGCTAGGAAAGTTGGCACATCTCTCACATTTTGAATAGACTATAAAAGTAAAATAACATTGATATAAATTAATATATAATTACTGATAAAAAAGGAAATGCATAGAGTAAAAAAAGGTTAGATGTGTAGAAAAAATTATTAACATCTAAATCACTATATTCAACTATAAAATCTAAACTATCAATTAAAGAAAAATCCAATTCAATTACTTTGACTTGTTACTGATGTCAAAGAGTCATTTAGTGAATGATGGTCTTATTGGATGATCAAAAGTCCTACTAAAGCATGATGGGAAAGGTGGCACATCACTCACATTTGGAATAGGTTGTAAAAGTAAAGAAACATTGATATAAATTAATATATTTAATTATTGGAAAAAAGGAAATGCATATAATAAGAAAAGGTTAGATGTGTAGAAAAGTTTATACCATCAAGTCTTAGCCAAATTAAATAGTAGAAAGAATACCCTAATGAACTTCTATAAGCTCCTTGTCTATCATCAATTGTTATCTCACTTACATATATTAGTACTAGACTCTTTGTTTATATTAAATTTAAATGGGAATATCACGAAATAATTTTAAATTTTACCTCAAAGAAAGATTGGCCTTGCTCCTATTCTACACTAATTTGTTATGCCTCATCTTGTGTTCTAGTCCCTAATGCCTTGGCTTGTGTAGCTGAAATATGAGGGACATTGAATAGTCTAATGTGTTTAGGGTTGGCTCAGTCGTCACTCCAAGAGGACCTAAGCACAAATTATTGTACATGATGCAAAGATGAGGCACACAAACATGTGTGGATGAGGAGGGTCTACTAATATCAAATGATCCACTATGACCATCTATTTCATGTGGTTGTACTAGTTGAGAAGTTATGTAACCTAGAAATCCTCTGTCAAAGCTATTATTCAACTATGATACATAGAACTAGGAGTAGAGATCAAGATTTGTAATCTCCCTTTCTAGACATAGATGAAATTCTCCACCATCTTGGTGCTCTCCACCCTCTCCCTTTACCTCCTACCTGACAAGCTGTCGTTAATGTATCATTTTTGTCAATTGGGCAGTATCCAAGGCTCAAGGTAGTTTAATGGCATAGAAAGGGTCATTTGATTAATGGTAAAAATGAGGTTATTTATACCTCATCACTACCCTTTTGTTTTGATGCCTCCACCCTACAATCCTAGCATTTCATCATCCTTAAGCTACTTCCAAAGGCCATTGCACTGAGACCAAAGCACTCGCCAAATGAAGAGGGAAAAATTCACCATTCTAGATCTTAGAGCATAGACACAAAACAAAAATGGTGAGCCATAGCAAGAAGACATTATAGTGTCCTAAAATCCACCACTAAGAGCTTAATCCAACCTATCCAGCAAGGCTCTTAGTCAATGTGCTTCATGTCATCATGCAAAAATAATTATTCAACATGTACCTTGTGATGCAAGATCCAATCTATGGGATCATTTTATGACACATGATTTTAAGAACCACTACCATATTTCCCACTTCTGTAATGTGATCTATGGGATCATTTTATAATTATTTTTATTTTTAATGACAATGGAGTTGCTTCCATTCAAATTTTGCCTCATATTATAATGTATGTACACAAAAATATTCATTTATAATTTTAGACGTCCCTTGGGATCTCTAGTGTAATACTATCAGTGATAGTTACAAAGTGATCTAGCTTTTATAAGAATAGAACGTGCTTCATAACAAATCCCCTTCTTCTATTGTAAACATTAAGAATACACTCATTATAAAGACTTACAATAACATAGAAATGTATGTTTTATTATAATCACAAAGTCGTCAAATGCATTTGCATGAGATGAAGAATTAAAGTTCATCATTCTAGATTATTTCCAAAAAAAGCTATTTTTCTTGCTTTCATTGTATACAAACATGTATACTTATGATAAGACTCCATTTTAAAATCAACTAAACAAAAAATGTTATCCACATATCATAAGTCTTTCGACATTATGAAATGAATCCCTCGTTATTAAATTGACATGAATCAAGTACAAGAATTCAAGATTCTTAATACAGTTGTGATTAAGGATTGTAAACAAACATTAGATGTGGCATATGGAATTTAGTCTTCACTAGCATTTGCTAGATATGTGACCAGTACAAAGTTATTCAATTCCTATCTTACCAAATAAAATTTAACTTTACTACCATTTGTTAGGTTTGTACAAGTGAATAAAGTAGTCAGTTTGACCATATTATGGATATAATTATATAATTTATTTCAAACCTATGATGTTGTCCATTGCGTTTCTCTAAAATTCCCCTCATCCCTTTGAGTTCCTCTTGTTTTAAATCCTATTGTCACTCCAAACACTTATGAAATGCCATATTTATCTCTCTCCTAACCACCTTCAAACCCTCATCTCATTAATAGTAATTTATAAATCTCATCATGCACAATTTTGTAATGTCACAAATGTGCAATTACAATGTGATAAATCATTATTTTATTTTTACATATACAAATGTTATTCTTTTCTCTCTAACATCAATCTATACACCTCATTATGAGAGTTTTTCAAGTGCCATGCATAACCACTAATTACAACATAAACACACTTGTAATTTTTCTTTTTCTACTTAATATAAATTATAGTGGTTTCTTTCTAATTGAAGCCAAACAAATTGAAATTAAATCAAATTAAAAAATATCCATGAATTCACAAATCTATTAGCTATCTCATCAAATCTATTAGCTATCTCATCAATCAAAGGGATGCAAATCAACATTAGAATATCTAACCATAAATGACACAATATCTACATACACTTATAAAAAATTACATGTTGAATCTAGAATGTGTAATTAAATGCTTAACCTAACATAGGCGAAAGACAATACGATTAATTGAAACAAACGAACTATACAAAATGGCAAGGGTAATTGTGAGCCCTCCTCTCACATTTCCTACTGCTCAACCATGTTTCCATTTACTTGAAGTGTTCCTCACCTTTTGTCTTTCACTCTTTCTCCACCACCTCCTCCATCTTTTCATTTCATACATATGTAGGTTTTATGAAAATAATTCAATTAAACATCCATGTTATCATAAAATAAGCCTTTGATAGATACCCCAGTGGTGTATATAAGTAGTGATCTCCATTGCACTCTATGCATCTAATTTTATGAAGTCAACATCATAGTCTAGATTGCCAATTACTCAAAACAAAAACAAAACCATTTTTTTCCTAGTAACTGAAAATACAACCTTGTTCCTTCATTATTAGTGTAGGTCTGACATGGTGCACATTATTATAGTGTGAGCCTATTTTTCAAATCACTTCATTTAGCATCACCAATAATCTCCACAAAAACATTCTCCTAGCCTTAAATGATGCAAACAATTCGCATATTTTTTCACTATGGTGGTAGATAAATAATTAGTTTTCCTCCTTTTCCACATGACTAACTAAATGTCTCGAATATGGAAAATACCTTATGTTTAGGGTAAAATTGGATTTTGTTAATCTTTTGTTGTTTAGATGTTAAAATTCCCCCTTCACCCTAACATAGAAGGATAGGGTCGAGTGGCGAGCACTATCATACCCTAGGTCACTTACAAATGAAGGGAAACTTGGATTAGGGAATTAATTATGAATTTTTCCTTCTCTTATGTCCAATTAACCATTAAAACCCTAATTATGCAAATACGACAACAAATTGATGAATAACAGAAAAAGCTCTTGCAGACGGGACTAAAATAACAAATCACAGAATACCTATTTTCAGGGTTCCAAGGCGGAAAAGTTGGGGACTAAGGTACGGGTGCCTAAGTCCAAGGTATTTGCTTTTTTGGGGAATCTGGACCTCCTTTTGGCACTAATCAGCCCTGTAACTTCTGTTTCCTGAGATCTATCTGCGGAGGACACTGTTACAAGCGCCCTAGTCCTAGAAGTGCTCTTGCATCCAACTTTTCTTCAGATCCCAAATCTCTGATGCCTGCCAAGCCTTCCTGTAACTCCACTTTTTCTAGATGTGACACTTGTAACCTACAATCACAAGACTTGGTTTGGGGGTTGTGGTGTTTAGAGGCTTACCTCAATCAAGCCTTGAAGGACACTTAAGTCTCCAAACACCATTGTCAGACAAAGAGTGTGTGCCCTTGTGAGGCAGAGGGAAAAACCAAAGGAATCAATGATAAAAACACAATGATATGTCACCTTGTTGTGAAGCTCTCATGGAGGAAGGTGCTCTTCATGCCATGAGGAGATTGATGCTCAAATCTGCAAATATCAACACACAAAGCACACAAGTCTGCTCTTGCAACACAATGGAAAGCCTTCAATCATCTTGAGAATGCCTAGAGTTCATAATGATCTAGTTTACAAATGAATACCTACACATGCTTATATATGCACCTACAAGCATTCCCACCAAGATTTTAAAAATCAAACTTTACCGTGTCGGCAAAAGAACCAACTAACGGTCATAAACCGACACCCAAAAATTGGGGCTACCCCAAAATAGGGCAGGACTAGGGCATGGGCGCCCAAGTCCTCCCCCCCTATTTTGGGTAGGGTACAGCTCAAGGGGTCCACCTAGGTCCAATTTTCCATGGAACCTAGGTCTCATTCCATCGGGATGTCAAAATATGAACTAAAATGTCCTAAATGCATACTAAAGACCTAGGAGCTAAACCTTATGAGGGAAAAGCCCCCAAGGGGACATTTTCTAGCATTACATTTAGCCCCCACTTTAATGTATGTATAAATGCGAGGCCAATACATGCATTAAAGTAAGGTCACAAACACAGCAAACACACCAAGCACGGAGAAGACACGCCAATCACATAGAAGACGGTAACAAGCACGCAATACATGGAGAAGACATTTACAGTCATGCAAAACACGGAGAATACAGTCAATGCATAGAAGACACATTAATGCATGGAAGACAGAAATGATATCTTTTCTTTTCTTTTTCTCATATATATGAAATGCAAATGCAAGTACTGGAAAGTAAACAAACCTCCCATAATACAGGATGCACTACCAAGGGCGTAGGTCTCTGTATATATGGGGCAACACACATGCAAGACACGCAAAACCTCCCAAAAATGCAAGAAGCACTACCCGAGGGCACTGGTCTCTACATATGGGGCAACAAACACGCCACACAAAACAAGCACACCAAAACACACACACTTGAAGACAAAGAAAACACGGCTGACAAGCAATGGAGTGTACCTATTTCTAGGTCCAACACCATCTTAGGTATATTACAGGCACACATCGACGATTGGGCTTCACCACAACAATTGCCAAAGACACGCTTAAGGGTTGAGTTAGTCACAGAACCGCTCCCCACCTCCGCAGAGGACTTTTGAAAATGATAGGATGATGTAATTTTCTCTGAGAAATACACCATCCCTGCCTCCGCAAAGGGCTTAATAAAAAGGATATGCTTGATATCTTGCCTCTGCAGAGGGCTTACATAATTGATTAATTGATTGCAAATAAACTCAAGATGCATGATGCACTAGCCTGGGGTGCAAGTCTTTGCATCTGAGGTCAAACACATTGATAACATCTATAATAGACAGCTTACCTTATATATTCCCCCACCTTAAGGTGGTTGATATCAGGTATCGATGTCAAGCATGTTAAGGTAGGAAGAAAACACACAAGGGAACACCAACTTTTGCAAAGCCCATGCCCCCCAGAGGTGACATGTACTTTACGATCACCAAATGTTCCACAAACACATCCCTGCAAGAAACATGTTAGTGTCTACAACATCATGATAAATAACATCAATGCATATGATTAACCACACAAAGAGCCAAGGTTATAAAACAAATTTGGAGTTCGAGGATAATCGTGGGGCTATATCATGAAGCTCTCTTAATTGAGTATTGCCAAGGCTAGATTCAAAGACAAACAAAGGTGCACGGAGAAGTAGTATTGTTAAGGTTTGTAAATGCGACAGAAACATCATAAAATTCACAACGTGGAAAGCACAAGTGCTTCCACTAGCCAAGCATTGGATAAGATATACAACCCCATCGTCATATTAGGAACTAAGTCCATTTTTTTATTTCTCTCGAAAGGGACACTAGGTCCACATCAGTATAAATGTTTTTCATCATCCACCCGCTAGATGGAAACACTAGAGGAAGGGAAACAATAAATAAGAGAGGAGAAACAAGTGTCTTAGGGACAATCACATAGGAGGGTGCCCCCAAGTCACCAACCACAACACTATGTCCATAAGACACAACACACAACAATGAAATTAGAGAGAGCAATTTAGAAGAATGATGATACAAATAGAAGAATGTTACAACAGAGGTGGTCTCATGGTATCCCGAACCTTACAGGAGAATCTGAGGTCATCCCAGGAGGCCTAAACAACATATAACACATCACAGGAGAAGCACATAACGAGAGAGATAAAGGGTTAGAAATACTTACCTGTAGGGCCCTGGTAGGCTAGAAGTTGTCTATATGCAAATCATCATCGTCATCTTCCCATTCCCTAATGTTGGAGGATAGTGGGACATATGGTACCATAGCCAAATTCATATTGTGTTCATCATGTTGTTCATCGTTAGGATCATCTTTGTTTGGTTGAATATTAGGATCAATGTTTTCTTGTTGAGAGGCAAGGTTTATATCATATTCTTGTCTTCTTTTTCTTCTTTTTCTTCTTTCTCTTGCTTTTCTATTTCATTTTGTTTTACTACTTATCTCTTGTAAGATAGGGTTATCCTCTTTCATAGGCTTGTGAAAATTAGAAGATGAAGCACTAGGATCAAACCTCATTTGTCACGGTGGAACACTTTGTTGTTGACAATGACCTCCCGATCCTTGTATGGATTTCGGGGGAGGAACCTCAACATAGGGACCTTGTCCTTCTTTTATTAATTCTCTTATATTATGAATTGTAGGAACGACTTCTTCAGCTATTCTCTCATTTTCCATAAATGTTTGAAATTCAGCTAGGTCTTTATCCAACTTTTCTATTTGCTCATTAGATACATATCCTGTTGCCTCAATAGTGTTATCAACATCCTGAAAAGTTTGTTCTTCCATTGAGGTTGGAGGATGTATAATATCTTGCACAATTTGAGTTTCTCCCTTTGTAAAGAAGGTGTCCAAAGTACCAACTTCTTCAAGAGCACTAGATCCCATTAATCTTTTACTTCTCAAAGGGATATTGTTTTTAGGACAGTGTGTCATAAAGCTTATACAAAAGAATACAACGCACAATGCACAAACTAAGAGAACGATTCCTAGGAGAAGGATATGATTGACGGCCAAAATGCTTGATTTTTTGTACTCTCTTCAATGCAAATGAATGAAACAAAGGATGCTGTAAGGATTTCAGTCAAGGGAAGCAAGTTATATGTATGATATCAGTCCAAAATAGAAATATAATCACTCTCAACACACTCTTGATGCAAATCCAAGATAATGCCAAGTCAAAATATAGTGAAAATATGTCAAAATAGGCACTTTTTCACCAAAATTCAATGCAAAAGAGCATAACAAAGGGTGTTGTAAGGAAAATGATGATGGAAAGAAAATAATATCAGTAATAACAGCCACTTGGTGCCAAAATACCCAACACAACATGATTTTAGTGCCACTTAAGGTAAAACCCTGTGAAAATATAGCAAAATAAGTTATTTTTCACTATTTTTCAACTCCAAGACCTAGCAAAAGGGGTATTGTAAGGAACTTTAGGGGGTAAAATTAATAATATCAATAATATCAGTCACCTCAATCCATAAAATTGATCACAACATGCTTGGAGTGCAAACTAGGTCAAACCCTAGGGCAAAAATGGTCAAAATGTGTAGTTTTTCGCCAAATTTTCACTACAAGAGCCCGTTAAAAGGGTGTTGTGAAGAAATTTTATGAGGAGAAGAAAATTATTACCCTAATAACAGAAAATTAACTCAAAAATATCCTTCACAACACACCTATAGTGAAGTTTAGAGAGTCGATAACGCCGATTTTAGTGAAAATCATTATTTTTGAAGCCCTAGGTTTGAGATCTTGGGACAAAATACTATGTGAATGCTTTGAAGTCTGATTTTTGATGAAATTGACTTACTCTTAGATCTGAAAATGATTTTCAAGCCTTGATATGGAAAATGCCCATGCAAATTTAATGAAAATGCATCAAAATTGCTAGTTTTTATTGAAATTTTCTATGCAAAAATGCAAATATTTTAAATCTAAATGCAAATTCACACTAAAATGCAAGACTACAGACAAATTCAAATTTGAATGAGCCTCTAAAATTAGTAGGAAAATCTGATAAAAGATTTTTCCTACAAACCCTAGATTTTGGAATTACTCGGTTATATAAAATTGTCAAAATTTCCACAAAACCCTAGCAATTAAATGATGAAAATGTAATGTAAATTTTTTATTTTTTGGATTTTTATGTATTTTATATCAGATCTGATGCAAAAATCATGAATTAGGAAAATTTAGAAAGAATTGATACAATTTAGTAAGCCAAACAATGCAATTTTTTTGTATTTTTCCAATTTTTCAATTTTTTTGAATTTTTCTCAATGCAATGAAATAAATGACCAAATGAATGAATGAAATCAATTCAAATCTAAAGATAAACACTCAGAAAGTTTCAATTTAAGTCCAAAAACATGGGTTCACCAAAATGTTTAGGGGAAAATTGGATTTTGTTAATCTTTTATTATTTAGATGTTAAAATCCTCCTTTCACCCTAACATTGAAGGATCTAGGGTCGAGTGGCGAGCACTACCGTACCCTAGGTCACTTACAAATGAAGGGAAACTTGGATTAGGGAATTAATTATCAATTTTTCCTTCTCTTATGTCTAATTAACCATTAAAACCCTAATTATGCAAATATGACAACAAATTGATGAATAACGGAAAAAGCTCTTGCAGATAGGAGTAAAATAACAAATCACAGAATACCTATTTTCAGGATTCTGAGGCGGAACAATCGGGGACTAACGTGTGAGTGCCCAAGTCCAAGGTACCTACTTTTTTAGGGAATCTGGACCTCCTTCTGGCATTGATCAGCCCTGTAACTTCTGTTTCCTGAGATATGTCTGCGGAGGACACTATTGTGAGTGCCCTAGTCCTAGAAGTGCTCCTGTGTCTGACTTTTCTTCAGATCCTGAATCTCTGATGCCTGCCAAGTCTTCCTGAAACTCCACTTTTTCTAGATGCAACACCTGTAACCTACAATCATAAGACTTGGTTTAGGGGTTGTGGTGTTTAAAGGCTTGCCTCAATCAAGCCCTAGAGGACACTTAAGTCTCTAAACACCATTGTTAGACAAAGAGTGCATGCCCTTGTGAGGTAGAGGCAAAAACCAAAGGAATCAATGATAAAAACACAATGATATGTCACTTTGTAGTGAAGCTCCCATGGAGGAAGGTGCTCTTCATGCCATGAGGAGATTGATGCTCAAATCTATAAATATCAACACACAAAACACACGAGTCTGCTCTTGCAACACAATGGAAAGCCTTGAATCACCTTGAGAATGCCTAGAGTTCACAATGATCATCTAGTTTACAAATGAATGCCTACACATGCTTATATATGTACCTACAAGCATTCTTGCCAAGATTTTAAAAATCAAACTTTACTGTGTCTGCAAAAGAACCAACTAACAGTCATAAATCGACACCCAGAAATTAGGGCTACCCCAAAAAAAGGCAAGACTAGGGCATGGGCGCCCAAGTCCTTCCTCCTATTTTGGGTAGGGTATAGCTCAAGGGGTCCACCTAGGTCCAATTTGCCATGGTACCTAGGTCTCATTCCATCAGGATGCCAAAATATGAACTAAAATGTCCTAAATGCATACTAAAGACCTGGGAGCTAAACCTTATGAGGGAAAAGCCCCCAAGGGGACATTTTCTGGCATTACTCCTTGTTGTCTTCATTTCCCAAGCCAATTTCTCCAACTTTGCATAGATCTCCTATGTCTATGTATGTGATATATCTCCGACACAAAAACCATGTACCATTTTATGGCCTTGATTCCAACTACATCTAGGGATCTTTATAATTCCTTTATCTTTCATGAATCTTCTTACCATTTGAACCTCACACCACCTGCCCTCATTTTCATGGATGTTTGAGAGAACATAAGTCACGGTATATTTTTAGGGTCCAAATAAAAAGCAACATCACTATAAATACTTCCAAGCCTACATTCATATGTGATTTGTAGCACCAAGAAAACACATGCATAAAAACAACACAGGTTTAACTGGCATCTTAATGGTAAAGTTTAGGGTGTCCTCAAGATAGCCAACATGGGCAAGAAGGTCAACCACACACACATACTAATCAATTGTAGGTGTAATGCAATAAGGGTTACTCATATGATTGAAGCATGTGCAACCCTCATCCACTAAACTTGCATGGCTACATGCACATAGAACACAAACAAAGCTTGTAATATTGAGATATGTTCCAAAGTGCTTCGTTAATTCAATGATTTTGGAAACATCCTTGTAAAATCCATTTTGTGCATATCAAAAAATCATTGCATTCCATGAGACCACATTTCTTTGAGGCATTTTGTCAAATAGTTCACATTCCTTGTCTATGCTTCCACATTTTCCATACATGTCTACCAAAGCATTTCCAATTATAATATCTGACAAAAATCCCCCTTCCATTATTGCTTTGATGGATGTTCATACCCTGTTCAAAGCTCCCATTTTGGCATAGGCAGGGAGGTTGTTGGCTTTAAACTACCAATTTCATTTACTTGAGAGTTTCTAAAGCCTTGTCAACAAATCCATTTTCTACATAATGGCATTCCATGAGATTACATTTCTTTGAGGCATTCTGTCAAATAGTTCATGTGCCTTTTATATGCTTCCACATTTTGCATACATGTCTACCAAAGCAGTAGCAACTATAATATCTAACAAAATTCATCTATCCTTTACGCTTTGATGGATGTCCATATCCTGTTCCAATGTTCCCACTTGGCATAGGCTAGGAGGATGCTAGCAAAGGTTTCTGGCTTTACGCCATCCAATTGCATTTGCTTGAAAGTTTCTAGAGCCTTTTCAACAAATCCATTTTATGAATATCTTGTAATCAGGCGATTGCATGAGAACACATTTCTTTGATCCATTCTATCAAATAGTTCATGTGTCTTGCCTACATTTACATATTTTACATATCTTGCAATCATGGCATTCCATGAGATGACATCTCTTTGAGGTATCATGTCAAGTAGTTAACATACCTTGTATGTGCTTCCACATTTTGCATACATGCCTGCCAAGGCAGTTACAACTACAACATCTGACAAAATTCCTCTGTCCTTTATCCTTCGATGGATGTCCATACGCTAACCCAAAGCTCCCATTTTGGCATAGGCAGGAAGGATGCTAGCAAAGGTTGCGGAGTTTGGCTTTACCCCTACCAATTGCATTTGCTTGAAAGTTTCTAAAGCCTTTTCAACAAATCCATTTTATGGATATCCTGCAGTCATGGTATTTCATGAGACCACATTTCTTTGTGGCATTTAGTTAAATAGTTCCCAAGCTCCCATTTTGGCGCAGGCTGTAGTACATTGGCAAATGTTAACTGGTTTGTAGATCTGTTTGTTATATATGGTGAAAAAATGCGACTGCATGCAGAAAACGTATCCACATAAACAGAGTCCAGATTAATTGAGCAAGAGGGAGAGACATTCAAATTAAAGTTATCCCAATTTAAAACTAACCATGACAACTGCTAAGAGTGAGAACAATCATGGTTTGTGGAAATGCCCAATAGATTTTTTGGGACAAAAATGGAGTTGGAAAGGGCCCACCAGCACACGTCTAAGTCAAAGCTTAGAGTGTGTTGTTTAAGCTCAACCTAGTTTCACATCATATTCACTCTCAAAGCACATCATAAACTAATACCCTTCAACAATATTTTTATGGAATGTAACATTAATCCAAGCATGATCAATCATCTAACAATTGTAAAGTGAATCTATCTTAATAATATAGAACTATAACTTTCTAATCACCAGTAGCTGTTATAATATGATCATAAGATATAAGTATCCACGAGTATCAATATTTTAACTAATAATTCTCAAGAATTATTTTTAATTTTATTTAATTAAAATGATTGTGAACAACATGCAAATAACCCTAAGGCATACAAATTAAACACATCAATTGTTTACACTATTTACACTGATGTAGATTTCATTAATAATCAGGACAATTTTGTAAATACTATTAAATATAACTCTATAAGCAAGACTAAAAGCCCATGCTATAAATCTTTTGCACTAGTTAGAATCACAAGATACAAAACCCAAAGCTACAATAAAAGAACCTTGTTCTAAGGTTAGCTTGAGAAGAAAGAAATACAGAACAACAAAACATTCTCATAGATCTAACATCTGAATCAATTCTACCTCACTTTTAACCACATGCATATGATAAGATTATTACACATTTAAAGGATGTTTCAAACCAAGTAGAAATATCATGGCTAAAGCAACTCAAGAGTGAATACTAAGAGGGCACAAGTAAAAGAACAATATTTTTTTAGGTTTTGCCAAATTCTGTTCAACACACAAATAGGGAGAGAGAAGCTCAGGTTGCTATGGGAAAACTTAAGTGTCAACTTGATCAATCTTCTATAAACCACTACTACATTAGTCCTATGAATACCAAAATGATCATACCTAAAACATAGTTCTTCTAGAGGTGTCTATACCTCATAATGATTACCAAGCTTGTTAAAATCCCTTACCCAACACTAGTATTAACGGAATAAACCAATACAAAGCATTCTAACCTGCTAACATGTCAAGTCTAGGAATAGGAAGGGTTGATTGAGTTCAAGACATAAATATGATACAAACATTTTGTCAACAACAAGGTTAATAAGAATGTGACATTTCTTAAGCACAAGATATAAACATGCTCTATACAACTAATGAGCCACAACATCCGTAAAGGACTTTATTATCACATCAAAATTCACTTACAATATCTCATACACATGAAATCAAGACATACTAATCTATGCCTTAGGAAAACTAAACCTTGACAACATGACCCTATTACGATCACTAATACAACTTACACAACTTCCATTTACCTTATACAATTCCACTCATAATCAACTAATTTCTAAAACAAACTTATAAATCAAATCTTAAGTACATTGTTTACAAACCTAATTCCAAACCTACTTATCATATTTCTACTAATAAATCATAATAAAATCAATATCAATTTAAATTAAATTTATCAACATTACTATACAATCAATCTATCCAAATTGAATTCTTCTACTTCTATTCTATATAGATTTAATAGCCCTCTTATAACCTAACAAACAACCAAAATAAGTAAAGTTATTTATAATTGAAAGCATATTCACCTACGGTAGCATAGATAAGAAGATATAATTGTTGGAACTGCTCAAGTAATATTTTCTTTGACAGACACCTCAAAGGGATGGCATCTCATGTATATCAGCGATTGCAGGATCAACACAAAATGAATTTGTTAAGAAGGCTTTAGAAGCTACCAACAATGCAAAGTGTGAAAGCATAGACAGGGCATGCAGACTGATTGGTAGAATGCCTCAAAGAGAGTCACATGATGGAAAGCAATGATCGTAGGATATGCACAACATGAATTTGTTGAAAATTTTCAAAGAAACCCAGTTCAAAAATATAGAGTTATTGGTGACGCAACTGATTGTTTTAACAAAGATGAAATGGGTGAGAGGTAGACAGTCACAAAATATTCATATCTCTAAAATTACAAACTGGGTAGGGCTGAATTTTGGATATAATTTAGATAACTAGGTCGCGCACCATATATAGAAATTCTAGAGGAACCCAATTCATCAAAATAAAGTTATGGCTAACGTAACAGACTAATAAAACAGAGATGAAATGGTTGAGAGATAGACAGTCCCAAAATATTCATATCTCAAAAATGACAAACTGGGTATGACTAATTTTTGGATATTATTTAGAAAACTAGGTCATGCACCATATAGAAAAATTCTAGAGGAACCCAGTTCGTGAAAATAAAGTTATGGTTGACGTAACAGAGTAGGTTCAGAATATGTAAAAGAGAATTCACAGAATATTTCACTAAATCTAATGCAACAATAAATCAATTTCATATCTCAGTCCATACTTGAAATATTACTTCTATCACATCTTCACAAAATTTCTCAGCTCGCATCCAATTTCCCTGAGTCTTTTCTTCTAGAATCTATGGTATACGGAGCTAGAAGAAAAAATGAAAACTTCTTGAGAGAGAGATCCCCAAAACATAAAACATATTCTCCATTTGAAAATGCATCCTCCCCCCAAATTATGTCTTGAGATTTCAAAATAAAGTTGAGCATGCATAACCACCCCCCCATGATTTCTTCCACAAGATTCTCTTTTATTACTTTCTTACAATTTTCTATTTTTTTTCATTTACAACCAAACAAAAATAGTTTATTTCTACTTTTCTAAAATTAGTCTCTTACTCAAAAGAAACAATTATTTCTAAGATTCCTTCTTGAGGTGTGTAATTGCTACTTCCTCCAAGTGGCCAAAATGAAAAATAATTACTCAAGGCAATAATAATAAAGAAAGAGAATATTTTTTAGACATAATAATACATATTTCCCCACAACTATAATTTACATAAAAGCATCTATATTTATTTATCTCTAGTTTGCAATTACATTTATTACTATTATCATTATTATTATTTATTAACTTAACTTCTAATATATTATATTTTCCATAAACTAAATCTACATAAAGGCATTTGTATTTATTTAATTATCAAAAATGCCTTCATAACTAATAATATTATTTTAATGCAATAATTAACCAAAGTATTAATCAAACAATTCCAAACTAAATAACCCAAATGCTGGACAATACCTGACACTATGCACAATCAGAAAGCATGACCACCAAAACAATGACTGACTATCATGCCCATACTGACAACACTGACTAGGAGCAAAACTGAATACTCATCCTTTTCAAGGATGACGGCTAACTAGGGGACCATATGTTATCTCCGTTCAACAGTTCCATTAGTTTTAAGGCATGCTCAGACTTGTCAATTCAAGTGGAATCGATGCCTTATACCTGCATCCTACAACAAACAAACAGTCAAACAAATAGACACACATATATATAATCATATAGTCAAATATACCGTAGAAGGGAATCGCATCATAGCAAGGTACTCACGCATGAGTAATGCGACACTGTCCCTTTTACCAACACATCAAACACGTAATCACAACACACATACAAATCAGTTACTAAATGACTAAATAAGAACCATCATCAGATAATCGCATGATACACATAATAAGATTGACCCACACAAAACATCACAACATAATATCCTATGATACAAAATCAGTCGCATAAAAATTAATTCTAACATATGACAATCATAGTAAGATCAACATCATAATTACCTGAATGTAAACAATGTCAGAGCATATGAGTTGTCAGTGTCACAATAAGGATTATCAATAAAACATACTAACTTGATCTTCATGCTCCTTACTCCAACCATCTGCACAATCAAGGTGAGAATTGAGGGGCACTACAGAAATGGTAGAAAATGCCCATTAATGTTTTAAAATCCTATTCTAGAAAGTTTCTAGATGCTTGTAAGATTTTTTACATGATTTTTATATTCTATTCAACAAGTGTAAACTCCTATAGGGGGAAAAATCAAAGGAACTAAGTTGAATCATTTGAATTCCAAGTAGAGTTCATAAGCTCAAAAACATTGTCAAAGGTGAAAGAACATAGTTGAATGTATAAGAGAGTTTTGTAGAGATCTTAGAGACTAAAATAAGTTAATTTAAAGTTGGTTGTGTGCCCAAGAGGTCTAATATTATTATTCCTATTGAAAATAATGGAAAGTGAGTTTGTTCCATCACTAATTGCTAGAATTTTTCTAAAAATTTAGGTCCTCCATGGTAAATCCTTGTGTCTTCTAATTTTTGGTGTTATTTCTCTCAATTTCCTTAAGCTATTTGTTATTGTTTTTTCTTAAATTTTGCAGCCCATCCCTCATTAGGAATCCAATATGTGATTTGACTTGTAATGCCCCTCACTTTTTTTGGCTTGTGATAGATGTTATTTTCACATTGTTATCTGTCAGTTCTAGAATAGTTGATAGTCTTATATTTCCTATTTACAGTTTCAAGACATTTGGACTAGTATGTTATGGTTTATGTCCTCCTTGATCTTGATGGACTATGTTCGATGGATATACTTAGATATGTGTTATGAGTTATGATGACATTATGATTACTTTAGTTATGATGTGTTGGATATGTTTAGTAATGGATTATTATTTACATGTTTTAGATTCCTAGATATCTATTTTCAAATGCTATGATTATAATCTTATCCAAGAGCAGGGATGGTGTAGCATTACTCGTTTCGAGTCCCTGCTGTGCCGCAATTCTCTCACTCTCTGTGTGTTGACATATACGTACTTGATCGTATTTAATCAGTCGTTTGGATGCAGGTTGCAGGTACCGAACCTCGACTCCACCTGATATAGCAGGTTTGAGCGGGTTCTTTCACTCATGGAATTGTGGATTGTAGTTAGCATAAGGTTCCCTACTCAGTCAACATCCTCAAAGAGGATGAGTTCTCAATATTGTATCATGTCATCACCGTCAGTTGGACTGTTTGTCGTTATTTTGTCGTCATGTCCTGTGGCTTTACATGGGGTCAGGTATCATCCAGTAAGTTGGGTTTATCCAAGTTAAAGTGTTGATTTAAGCCTGGTTAGTACCTCATTAAAAATAAGGTTAAAATTAAGCTAATGTTAAATAAACATTTGCTAGGAAAATTATGTGTTGTTATTAATTATAAATGATTTAATTGTTTGATAATTGGTAAAATTAACATGAATTAGTAAATAAATAAATAAATTAGATAAATGATTAAATGAAATAATAAGTCACAAGTTGTAAGCAGATAAAATTAAAAGAAAACAAAACACATAAGTAAGATGAATAAACAATTACAATCTTTATAAAATAAATTGATAGTAATAAAGATGATATTCTAAAGTTGAAAAAAATGGGGTTGTCATCTGGTATCATGTAATCAATATTTTGGGGATGTGCAAATTTAATGTCATGTGTCGTCAATTTCAAATTGGAGGTCTGGGAATCCCTAGGTATGGTGTATTTTGAATCCCACAAGAGAGTGGGTTGTTGGAAAAGGAGAGGAATGTTTCTACATTTACTCGAGGAAGTTCAACCCATGTTTTGAGAAAGTGGGTTGTTGGGAAGAGAGGATGTCTCCTACATTTATCCGGGGAGTTGAGTCCTGGTTGGGGAGGGAAAAAAAAGATTTCTGGAGGAGGAACGAGGAAGTGGCTGAGGAGTTTTGGAGGAGGCAGTTTTGGAAGAGCCAAGGGAGTGATTTTGGCACCAAATCTTCAAGGCAGCCAAGCATCCAACTCAGGTTCCACTTTCTTTTAGATTTTTATTTCTAAATTTTGAAACTAAATGTTCTGTTCATGTCCTGATTGTCTTCCAGTTGATTGTTGTGTTTGAGTCTCCTGTAATCGTTGAGCTTGTTGTGTGTATCCTGCAATCTCATATCTACCTTCCCCATGTTGAACATTTCGTTTCTGATTCTAATTTACATTGCACTTATGATCATCTCAAAGCTCTTCGAATATTGAATTGGTTACCCCTAAATTTGATACCCTTTAGAGTAATTGCTTCCTTCCCTGGAATGAACTTGCCCTCTCTGGTTGATAAATATGGTTGTTCCAACTTAAAATGTCCCTGTAGACCCCTCCAAGAAGTAGGCTTCTGGGATAGCCTTTCCTAGTCTCTCTTGTAATCGTATGCCATCCTCTATAACCCTGTATTCTGACTTCAACCCTGAGAAATAAATGACTCA
The DNA here is from genome assembly GCA_027924645.1 of Cunninghamia lanceolata. Taxonomy (NCBI): domain Eukaryota; kingdom Viridiplantae; phylum Streptophyta; class Pinopsida; order Cupressales; family Cupressaceae; genus Cunninghamia; species Cunninghamia lanceolata. The sequence continues at coordinate 9,884,110 of BSBN01000245.1, read as the reverse complement.
ATGTAAAGTTTTCACCAAATCCTTGACCCTGTCATGCTTGCATATTGAATCTTGAATATATTATCTCTTAGATTGTAGAAGATGCTAGTAAGTAGTGATAGGTCTTTGCATATATTCTCCATGCAACCTGCCAATACCTCAATATTTCATAAATTCATTGTTTAGAAACCAATATTTGGGATTGGACTGATAGAAATTGAGCTCATTTTGCCAAATGGAATTAAATGTCAAAGGAATTGTGCTATAAACCATTTGTCTAGCAAATGGAAAATCGATAAATCTTAAAGACTTATTTTCAAATTCCCAATTGCTTTATGTTCAGAAATTTTAATAAATTTGACCTATTTAAATTAGTTAACATTTTTCTCAGGGAGTTTTGAATGAATGAAATTCTCTGTTAGAGACCAAATGTATGATTTTAGCATTTGTGTAGGAAGGCAATTTGTCACATTGTTATTCATAATATTATCTTTTTCCTATGATCTTTAGCTCAGTTTCTCTACCTTAGCAAATGTAATTGATTTGAACTGATTTTGTTGGAAGTATTGTGGCCTAGGTTCAAACTACTGAATGGGGTTTGAAAGAAACATAAAATTTGAGTGTTTATGGTTCATATTGACAAAATAAATGATGTATCTTTCATGCAAAATAGATAAAGAAAGAAAAATAAACATTTAGATGTTATCTTTGAGGCATGTTGTCAAACGGTTCAAGTGCCCTCTCATGCTTCCACATTTTGCATACATATCTACTATAGCCGCTGCAATTTCAACATCTGTTGATATCCTCTCTCCTTTATGCCTTATGGATGTCCATACCCTATTCAAGCTACCATTTTGGCACAGGCGTGAGAATGCTGGCAGAAGCCACAAACCTGGTTGAAGTAGTTTGCATTTATTAAAATTTTCCAAGACATTTCAACAAATCCATATTGTGCATTTTCTTGAATCAAAGGTCATATGAATTTCACCAGCAATCTGTTACCTTGTGAGTTCAATTTACGGTGGCTTACAAATGGAAAAGTATTTGTCATCATATATACCATCTCCATACACGACAGATCTGAATTTTATTTCTTGCATAAGCTATAATTCATTTCTAACTGCCTTTTCCTCTTGTGCTCCAATCCAATACTTCAATACATTTCAACAAAAAAGAATACGGCTACAAAGAACACCAGCAAGCTTTCAATAATCAATGTGTTTCATTAATTCAAAATTTTTGAGAGTATCCTCCCAAAATCCAATGAGTGTATTTTACAATTATAACATCATATAAAACAACTTATCTTATGTCTTCATTTGCTTTTATTTTAAAAAATATATATGGACCAGTTCATTTCCTAAATTAAAGATATGTTCTTTTTAGTTATAAAGAAGAGCCTACATAACTCTCTCTTTTTCAACATTTAAATTAGAAACTAAACTCTTCTCTAATATAAACTATTTCCTTTTTAGAAACATATTAAGTTATAATTAATCCTTTTGAATTATTTTTATTCCTTAAATTGAGCTAGAATTCTACATTATTTATTTAAAGAAAAGTAAGAAAATAAATTATTTTATAGAAAGTTTCTTAAACTTGATTCAATTAATTTGTGATATTATATTTGCTTAAATATGCAAATAATTCCTATATTAGAATAGAAATTAGAGAAAAAAAAAATTAAGTATTAAATTATAGAATGAAGGTGTTAGGGAGAGAAAAATAAATAAATTATTCTTTCTAATGATTTTGTTTCTAAAAACAAAGAAATAGATTAATTTTAGAATGATTTTGAATATTATCCACATTGCATGTTTATTTAATAGAGAAATAGATTATTTAGAATGATATTTTTTTAATAGAGAAAGGATAATAAATATATAGAGAGTTTGTATATTGTAAATGATAAATAGGAACCCTCAAGTTTATCCTAAAGAGTTGAATTTAAATTACATTGTAATTATTTAATTAACTTGATCTATAAAAATGACAAATAGTGGGTTACTTTAGTTGTGTTAATGATATATAAATATATTTGTATCTTTGTAAATCAATTAAATAATTATTTTATAAATATTTACATGTAGTTAACTTTATTGTAATTATAGATTTATTCCTTAATAAGAATACAATCCGATGATAAGCTATATTTTAATGATAATATACTATTGTAATAACTTAGTCAATTGCAATCTGCTATAGTGGATTAGTTGCAAAGAAGGCATAATTTTAATTATAAGTGTAATTGATTGCTCATAATATGTCTAGTAAATTCAATTTGTGGGTCATGAACTAGTTCATATAGTCTTTTGATTTTGTATCTACATGTGGGGTTAGTTTTTCCAGAGGCAAATGTTATTGTGTTTTGACTTTACGTAATGTGTTTATAAGTATCATGAGTTAATAAGTTGTAAAGACATGTTGCCTCTAATCATGTGTTTTGTGAAGTAATATTCTCTAGACGAGATAGCAAACTACTTGTGAATGACTTATATCCATTTGTCGTGATTGTCATATGGAGAGACTTGGAATCTGTAAAAAGAGTAAAGTATCGTAATGCTTTAGATCTTGGTTAACAATTGGTGTTATGATTCTATTTGTAATACAAGAGGGTCTATGCCTTGCAGTAAACATGTATGTATATTGTTATAATGCCTTGTATGATGGTTAAGGTTTACTAGGGTTAGGAAGGAGAGTGGCTTTCAATGTGGGGCCAGCACCCAAAGTGGTCGCCAGGGTAACCCATTGAAAGTAGATTAATCAAGTGATAACCTAAAATGAACTAGGGGGCTAAGGGTAGTTTTCACACTAACAAGATAATTAGATTCCTCACTCATGCCTGTAGTGCTAGTTCAGACTAAGGATGAGATGAGAAGGCCTGGTTGGCAAGGCCGACCTCCTCGTCTCCATGAGAGGACCTGTCGGCTCCGCATGTGTCACCCTATGGGGCCAGGGCCTAAAGAGAGGCTGCCAGGATAACCATAGATGGGGGCCGGCTTCTGGTGATAGATAGCCTGGGTAACCCATGCTAGGACCATGCGATGACACTCTCCTTACTGCAGCCTAGCATTCCCTAGTTGTACTCTCCCCATTTGTTAGGTGTTTGCCTCTAGAAGTACTGTTGTGTTGTTTGTGATATTGACTTGTGATGTTGGAGTCATGTGTTGTCTTATAGTCTACTGTCTACCTGATTGTATGTTGTAGTGGGGACCTTATGTTAACTCTTAGCTCGGGGGGTGGACCTCAGGGTTCCACATGGTCGGGTGGAAGAGCTTTATCCATTGGTTTTTTTTTCCCTTGCCATTGTTCGTGAGTGAGGAGGATATATCTTGTGCATCAGACCAGATCTTGTACTTGTTTATGAAGACAGTTATTATGCTCATGTACTAGCTTGTGTATCAGTTGATCCATAATGTATGTATTCAGATGTAATCAGGATAGTGATAATGTAAACTGCATGATGATGTACTCATATGTATAGACCTTTGAATATGTACATGTAATCTTGATCAAGTTGATTATCTAACTGATGTCATGAAATGGAGATGTATATGTATAATCATTAGTGCAATAGATTTAGAATGATCTGCTGATGTTAGTTAATAATATATGTTAAATTATGTTGATTAATTTGTCAAGTAATGCAACCATGGAACCTTAGAAGACAAGTTGTTAGTTTAATGATGTGTATTGATTTGCTAAACATTACCTTGTTATCTTATACAAAAAAAAAATATTCCGCATTGCATAGCATAGATGTGTTGTCCTCTAAGGTGTTCATTGCGGGGCATTACATGACTAGTTGTAAGGCATAGTTTTTACTAGTTTACAAATAAAAAATTTAAAATATTGAAAAGAATAAAAACACTTAATCCATTAAATCTTAGAGAAAATAAATTATTAAAGTGAAAAATCTATAAATACATGTATCTATTAAAGAGTTGGGACTAATTATGCTACTAAAAAATGTATAGAAATTAAATAATAAAATAAGGATACTTAGCCCTAGGTCCAATGTAGATTTGATTGTGACAAATGTTGCCAATTTATTCATCAATGTGTCAAAAATCTTTCAAATGACTACCTCAAGACTGTAAAAATCATTGTGTTATGCTCTAGTTCATTTTTACACTAGAAAAAGTGTTCTACATACATATGGATTTAAACCCTACCCATATATCTCAGCACTACTATGCATATTTGATTTGATAGATACTAAATTTAGGTTTTACTTCACCTTGATACTTGAACCTACAATAAATGGTTGGTAGTGTGTAGGAACACCTTTGGGATTTTTCTAGGCAAGGATCTTCTCCTTTGTTTAAACCCTTGGATCTAATTAACAATTTGGATAAATGATCAAAGGCATCCTAAGTAGTCATGCAATGTGGCTAGAGTGTTGATGCAATACTAATGCTATGCTCTTGTGATGATGTAATGTGTAATAGAGCTCTCTTAATGCTAGATTCTAGATGTGCTCAATGATTTCTAGGTAACAATGATGATTTAAGGTTTGTCCTTTTATACAACACCCTATGATGCAATTCAAATACTTTTGTACCTTAGTTGATTCATAACAGTTAGTGGGAGGGAATCATCTTGGGCCTAGATTTCAAATTTGAATTTATAAGTTCTAGATTCATTTCCACTCCCACATAACTAAACTAGGTTTGTTCTGTGCCTACAAATTTGAACTAGGGTAAGGAATGGATAAGTAGAGAAGCAAGGTTGATCCCTTGAGTTGTGTGAAGATGGAATCAAGTTAGGTTCATGTTAATTATGAACTTCCATATAGAAATATATTATTTTTCACACTAGTTATTACATTAGAGAAAAACAAATCTAAATGGGTCCAAAACAAAAAGAAAAAATATAAAATATTTATTTTCACCCTTATAGATATCAATATTTGAAGAACATAAATAATATAAAATTTAATCTTAATATCGTAACAAAATCTATAGGTTGAATATACATTTATAAAATCTTAAATATCATAACAAAAAATTATAGCTAAGCATATATTAAAAATTATTTATTATATTATATAATTAAATAATACATTTTAAATGTATTAAAAATTAATTTAGTTTAAAAGAAATTAATAGTCCTCTATTATTATTATAAATATTTTAAGTTATTATAAATTATATTTTTTTTTTTTTATATATTAATATTATTTTAATGTACACATTTAAATTTGAACCATAAGTAAAAGTATATTTTTAAGATTGAATTGGGAAAAGAACAAGAGATTTACTAAGGTTTAGGTCTTTTCTTTTCTTGTGTCTTTCTATTGTCATACTACTCGTCTATGGAGGAGTCTACATAATTTTTATACATTTATTGTAGGACCTTTTCACTTACCATGCATGTGAGTGTTAATGTTACCCTTTAAATGGCCTCAAACTTTATTAATCCAACAGTTGTTGTTGATGTCAAACTAAAGATTTGATAGTGCACGAGGATGGCTCCACAACTTAAGCAACCTAGGAAGTTCATTCCCAAATTCTTCATGAAGTATGTCTTCTAAAATGCCTCCTAATGTGGTTCTTCTCATTCCAAAATTTGATAGTGCTTGTCAATGTCTTTTTTTTGGATTGAGAATCGAGCACAAATTGTATTCAAATATAAAATGAGTTACATCATCGTGGTTAAGGAGACCACTTCAAAAAACCCTCTGGAGCTAACACCAATCCAAAAATTAACTACTTCACTAATATATACGGACAGTTTTACAAATCAAAACATAAGTACATATTAGAGAGATCTATTGACTCAAAATAAACCCAAGATTTTTCCTGGATTTCAATCACTTTACTGTTGTATAGTCTCTGCATTATAACAACAAAATTCATTTGACATTCTGATACTAATTACTCTTCCATATTTTTCTTTTCCAATTCTTCTACCGGTGGTCCTCCCTGATTAGAGTTGACATCCTCCATATCTAAGTATTCCTCTGCCACACCCTAAGGTTGTGTAATCACTTTATCATGTTCTTCAAACTGCAGGTAGTAACCTTATCTATCATCCAAATCAGAATCCTCTGCTCATGCTTTAGTTTTTTTCATTTTATTCCATTGGTTTGTACCTCTATCACTATCTTGAGCCCAGTTAAGTATATTAATGTCTCTCATGTTTCCAAAGTCCTTGCCTAGTGAATCCCTCCACTACTTAGAATTGGTGTTGAAGTTTTGGCACACTATCTCCCATTGCTTGTCTAACTCACTCTTTTCCAGGTCTCTCTATTTTCTTTTCTTATACATCTCTTGAAACTCAGTAGAAGTATTATAGAATCTCTGGTCGGACTTCCTCAAATTCCTGGCACAGAAATCTGATTCCTTAATGTCATCTCTATAAAACATAGTTCTTGTATCCATTAGTTCTTTAAATTTCTCGATTAACATCTCCATTGTCACGACCACCTGTTCAAAGAAATTGTAATTTGTGAGATTTAAAAAAATCCCAGTGAGTTGCCTCTCTCTGCCATGGAATCTTTCCTCGTTCCTTTTTTTCCAAATAAACCACAAAATTTTAGTAGACAATATTAGCCAAAAAGTATTATATTTTTTATTCAAAGCATCCACATGACCACATAAAATTTCTTTCCTATTTTCAATTGCAGTGAGGCTCCACAAATAGATATTACCCATAAATAAATTCTAGACTCTTTTAGCAAACAGACAATCAACAAATATGTGGACAATAGACTCTTGGACATTACACAATGGGCACCAGACAACACCAATACCAATGCATAGTTTTTTAAGGATAAGAAACCATCTAAAGCAGGCTTTTTTTGGTTCAAGAATAGTCAACCAAATCCATTTGAAGTTTATAGGAAAGGTTTCTAGACCTAAAGTGTCACTCCAAGTGTTATTGATGTGTTGGAGAATTTCATGTGAGTTAGAGAGCATTTTGTATATCAATTTAGGCTTTACAAGCAATAAATTACTTCCATCTACCCATTGCATTTTATCAATCTCCTCTTCCCCTTTAACATTTACTCTTGAGTCAAATTTACAAAGTAGAGCTTTATAAATTGTTGAAAAAGTTATGTATTTCTTATCATTTAAAAGAAAATCCTCTTTCATTTGGTTCCAACTTTTTGGGTATCCCTCATTAAACAGATCCTTAAGCTTTGAAATCCCCATTGAGTTAAATTTTAGGGTAGAACATCCCTGAAGCAAAGCCAGAGGCCTATTCCTATGTTTGGCATTCCACCAAATGGACCTATGTCCCAATATACAATGGTTTTTATAATCAATCGTTGCTCTGTCTGAGATAAAAATCTTGACTTGCTCCCAAGCCTTCCAAATGCTTCTGAACACCACAGATCCCCCAGGTTTAACATTAAAATCCCCAAAATAGTGTGTCATGGATATGCATCTTGCCCCAATTTTTTTTCTTAACTAGAATACCATTCATGAGATTGGTTCTCACCAAAATCTTCCATGGCTCATTACCAAACAAAGCATTGATTATCCATTTTGTTGCCAAGGCAACACCTTGGATCCTCAAATCTTTAAGCCCTAGTCCACCTACCTCTTTACTCATGCAACACCACCCCCACCAAACTAAATTATTTTTCTTCTTCCCCTTTCCATCTGACCATAGAAAATTCCTTATCATCTTGTGAATAACATCAAATTGGTAATTTGCAAAAAGCCACATGAAGGAAAAGTAAATTTAATAGGTTGACAGAATTTTTGACATACTTGAACCCTACCTGCCAAAGAGAGGTGCTATCTATTCCAATTATTAAGATTCCTTTCAATTTTGGTGAAGACCCAATCCCACATAAGCTTCAAGGAGGGATTAATAGCAAAAGGTATACCAAGAAATCTAACCTGCATCTCTAGACCTCCCCATTGCCATTTACCAAGGTCAAGCCAGGATGGAGCAGCAAGATCCCAAGTCAACAAAATAGACTTAGAGGGGGAAACCTTAGCACCAGAAGCCAAAAAAAAAATATCTAGTCTATGTTCCAATCTATCAAATTCCAGTTTGTTAATCTTAGGAAAAGAGCAATATCATCAGCAAATTGTACATTAAGAAGTTTTTCACCATTGCGCAAAGAGATACCCTCTAAGTTACCTTTAATACACTCAATTCTTAGTAGAAAATGGAGAGATTCTAATGCTATCACAAATAATGAAGGGGCAAGAGGGCAACCCTGACGGATAGATCTTCCCATAGCAAAAGGATCAAATAGTTCCCTATTCACCTCTACCTGTGTCGAGGCATCCTTAAATAGCATCATAACCATTTTACAAAATTTATCAAGAAAGCCTATTGCTTTGAGAATTTTTTTTAAAAATGACGATTCAACTCGATCATATGCCTTTTCAAAATCCAAAAGAAGTATTCTTGCATTTTGATTAGAATCTTTTGCCCACTGAAGTGCTTCCCAACTAATGATCGAGTTCTCAAGAATATGCCTACTCTTAATAAATCCTGTTTGGGTGGAGATTATTACTTCTGGTAGAATATTCCTCACTCTTAAGGCCAGCACCTTAGCAATAATTTTGTAAGAGACATTCAATAATGTTATAGGCCTCCAATTTTTTATTAATGTTTTATCCCCTTCCTTAGGAAGGAGTCTGATGATGCATTTGTTAATTTCTCCTCCCAAAGATCCTTTAACAAAAGAATCTTTGTACAAATCAAGTAGATTATACTACACATTCCATATTTGCTTTATAGAATTCTACTGGTAGGTCATCTGCTCCCGAGGACTTCCCATTTTTCATGGACCTAATAGATGCTTCAATTTCCTCTCTAGAAATTTCTTGGTCAAGCTGTTTTTTCATCTCATCATTCACTTTTTCCTTATAAATCCTTCCACATAAGTCTTGAGCCTCTTTGCACCCATCTCTGGAGTCTTCTACTTTAAATAAATTTTCATAAAAAAATTTTAAAAGCAACCAATATATCCTCTTGTTTGTTTAGGGTGATTCCATTCTCGACTATAACTCCTATATTTTCTTTAATATTTTTATACTTAAGGAGATTGAAGAAGTACTTAGAGCCTTTGTCACCATCCTCCAGCCAATTCAGCTTGGCCCTAATTTTTGTACTTTGAGCTTTCCTAATCTGAACCTTCCTATGCCTGTGTTTGACTTCACCCAATTTTACCACTAGATTTTCTATCTTTGGATTAGCTTTAACTTTTTCCTCCAATCTAAGATATTCTTCTTGCAAAAATAATTCTTCTTTTTTTTTCTATCTAGAGCATATTTCTTTCCTACAATTTGAAAGATTGTTTTGCAGGATTCTATCATACTATTCCAATATTGGGATACATCTTTATTTTTAAACCGAGATCTACAGATGTTTCTTATTGTTTTAACACCATTTAGGCAATCCTAGTCCTTTAGAAGTTCACAATTAAGCTTGAAAGATGTGTTTTTTAGTTTTCTGGCACTTTTTTCATGCTTTTTGACTTGATTCACAATTTTAATGGGGTGATGATCTGAAAGACGATTAGGGATAACTTGCACTTTATTCACCTCTTTTCTACACTGGATGATAAATGCACCCTTATCAATATAAAACCTATCGAGTCTACTATATATCCTCTTATTGAATTTTTTACAGTTAGACCATGAGAACCAAATTCCACTATTACTCTTCTTATCACCTTCTAACGGGTCTATCAGATTCAGAGATTTTTTTAGCATTTGCCAGAAGAATTTTTCATTTCCTTTCCACCCTATAGGGATTCCACCTTGTTTATCTTCTGCTTGTTCAATCATGTTGAAGTCACCCCCTAGTATCCAGGACACCTTTGGTAACTCAGAGGACATCCAATTCCATAATTCTACTCTGTTATAGTATTCATTAGGAGCATAGATTAAGCAGAGACCAACCATCATCCCTGCAATGTCTAAGGCAATACAAATACACCTATTGCAAGGGGACTACCCTGAGTCTTTAATAAGATTTTCCCATTTTTTGTTGATTAAAATAGTATTGCCTCCTCTGTCCCTTTCATGATTTGTGGTGTAGGATAATGCATCTCTCCAAACAAATCTCAAAGTGTTTTCTGTGAGGCCGATTATTTTACCTCCCTTATTTTGATCATTATGCATTTCAGTTGATGACATTATCAGACCTTTAGTGACTATGCTTTCATTATACAGACTTGATTTTTATCTCCTGATTATGATAGGACATTGATTTGACATATGTGATTCGATTTGATCAGATTTGGTGCTTTTTTTGATTCGACATATGAGATATATATGTGATGATGTTTTATGATGAGATTCTAGTTATTTATGTGATGTGGACTATTTGACATGAGATTGAAAAATGCAGTTTAATTTGGAATTATGTATTGATGATTATTGTTGTACTCGATTGCGTGAATTTAATTCCAGTTGCTTCGGCTATGAATTTTCATGACATGATTGACACTTGATCGAGATGTGCAGGTTTTACATTCCCTAGCCACAGAAAATTAGAGGTAGAATTCACACCTAAGTTATCCCCTATGAAACTGATCCATTCCCAAGAGGGATAAGGATCACGTTTGAATTTGAATGTTGATTTAAGTGCTTGATTTAATTTTATTATTTTGGCCTTAGTACCTTTTTTGTTTAAATTAATTAATAATAAGTGTTGTATAAATTTTATTTGACTTACACCACTTGGTATTTATTTTAATTTTTTTGGGCCATTTAAAAGTGGATTTTTAACCCCCTTTGTGAACCCTAATGTCCCAAAAGTTACCCTAGGTGGTTATGCATGGGTCTAGGGTCAACTTGGACTATCTAACCCTAGATTTGACTCACTTTTGGTCACTCTAAACTATGGTTTAGTAAAAGTGACGAAATTTGAAATAAGGGAAGGTGGGAGATGAGTCATGCCTTGGGAAAGACTCGTCTCCCTTCCCAAAGTTTGGGAACCCTTTCCCAAGGAGGACTTGGGAGGTCTCCAAGACTCCCAAGTGTGTGGGAGCTTCCTCCAAGACTCTCACACACGTGTGAGAGCATCTTGGAGGAAGACAACTCCTTGAGAGAATAAGAGGATGCCATATGGCATCCCTTATCCTCTTGAAGGTGTGAGTGGGATTGCCACCTCACCACTTGTCCTCTCACACGTGTGAGAGCACAAGTGGATAAGGTGAGGATTGAGAGGGAATGGGAGGATGACACTTGTCATCCTCACACTTCCTCTCCCTTGTAAGTGGCATGGGAGGAGGAAGGAGAAGGTGACAAGTGTCACATTCTCATTCCTTAAGGCCAAATTGATGTCCTATATTATCTCCTCTTGTTGAGGAGTGTGGGGTTCTTGCAATTTTAAGTTTCTTTCTATTTTGGAGGAGTTTGGGAAAGTTAGAGGAATTTCTTGAAGATTGGAAGGCTTGGGAAGGCTTGGAGCTCTTCACCAAACATGCTTCCATTATAGGGCTTTGAAGGTAAGCCTCTTAAACTTGTTTTCTCACCCTTGCTTATTTAATGTATTGTGTTATAGTTTTTGGTTGTTTTTTTGTTTGCATTGTTTTTGTTGGGATGGGAGTATGGTGAGATCACCTCCAATGGAGGTAATGCTCAACTTGTTTGGGTAGGAGAAAGGAACCTCCTTGAGGTCACTCCCACATTTTGCATTTATGCCTTGAGGGCTTTTATTTGTTGAGGAGATTATTGAATGGCAAGAGTGCCATGGAGATTATTTGTGATTTTTGTGGAGAGTGGTGTTTTAGAGATTTGGCTTGAGGCCATGAGCTTGATATTTTATCATTTGGGAGCCCTTTGAAGTTGAGGGGTCCATTCCCTACCCTCATCAAACTCATTTTTATGAGTTGAGTTTTGTGTTAAACCTATGGGCTATTTGTGTTGTTGTGTTTGATATTTTTTGTGGATTGTTATACCCATGTGAATCCCTACCTCCCTAGCTCGGGGGTGACCCACTTGCAGGTCTATGGTAGGGAGGAGAGCTTTTCGTAGTGGTTGGTTTTGTTGTTCTTGTTGTTGTGTTTGTTGCAGGTTTTGAGTGGAGAAATGAATTGGATGAAAGCCCTTCTTCTGTGGTATTAGTGGTAGTTTTATTGGTTGTTGGAGCCAAGGCCATTGTGGCCTTATTGTAAAAGTTGCTAAATTTTTCTTACATTGAAGTGGGCTGGGGTGAATGTTGTAATGAGAACCTTCCTTTCAGTTTAATAGAAAGTTGTTGTTCCTTTTTGTGAAGCCGGTATTGAGTTGGGAGAGAGATGAGTTGATTAATGTTTTCTTCCACTTTCTTTTCAAAAGATATTTATATGTGTGAATGTTGCTGAATAAAGTTTATTTTATTCCATGAAAAAAAGAGAAAATGTACTTTCCTTTCTGCCATTATCCTCTTTAAGTAAGGAATACATCTTAGTGTAGAATGATTTTTACTGCATACAAAAGAAAGGAAGGGTTAATTCAATTTTCTGATTTATGCTATGGAAGCTTATAATATTGTTGTTGTAAAAAAAATAGGAGGAAATATATTTCATATGTGCATAATACTTATAAAACAAAAAAATATATAATGAGTTACTGTTTTAAATTACTGTACAAAATTTGAAGGTTCATTTTCTTTTTTTTTAATTGAGCGCTGACTATGAGAGTATATGGATTGAGTATATATATACATTTAAATATATGGATATATACATATGGAAATACATATATAAGCATATATAAATGGTGTTTTTATTCCTTAGATCAAACAATATGTAAATGTTGTGTACATATTTAAATATATGCATACATATATATATTAAGATGTATATATGTGTATGTATATAAAAATAAATATATATGTAGAGATAGAATAAATGTTGTTACTATGGTACTGAATAAACAAAAGAGTATAGACTTGAGTATATACATATATAAATACATATATATACATTCATTATGAATATATATATGTGTGTGTATATATATATATATAAAATTAGCTATAAATAAAAATATCTAAAAAAAAATAGAATGCAATACTGAAGTCGTGGAGATTGAGTCCCTGGCGGACTATATGGAGGGGGCATTTTTTTTTAATATACAAAAACAACTTTAAAATATATATATTTCTGTGGGGCTGTGGTGGGCAGCGCCCACCACAGACCCCACGGCCTGTGCTTTACATTATTCCTGGTAGGGGGGAGGCACGGCCCCCTCCCCACACCTTCCCCCTCTGCTTCCAACACCCCTGTAGACCCTAACAACCATCCGCGGTGCCGCCCTTCGCGGCCTCCTACACCTCCAATCCCCCCCAATGCCTCCGCTAGCAGCAGTTTCCCCTTGGCGCCACTTACTCCGCAGCCCCTTAGACACTTACTCACCTCCATTGCTGCTAATCCCCAGCGGCCCCTCCGCAATAACCCCCTTCGCGGCCCGCTTGGTAATGCCCCTCTACGCCGCCCTTGCCTTCACCACCGATGGCCCTCCGACCCTACAACACACACCATCAAATGCTTAACCTTTGTAATATATAATCACTATTTCTAAGATAACGATATAGTCACATTCAGAACAAAGGCAGCCAAGGGAACTCTCTGAGATTGTATGCATACCTTCGTGAGAGCCATCCATGGCCTCCATTAGATTTTAAACCCTAACCTGCAAATGCATGGAACAAGAACAAAACAAAAGATATGAAAGAATGAGTTAGGGCAAAATTAGTAGAAGAGAAAATAAAACCAAGAGAGAAAAAAACATGAGATTAGGGCAACCAAACTTAGAGATATAATAAAATATATTTAGGTTTTGTTTTTATTTTAGTTGGAGAGTTTTTGTGAGGATTTTTAATTGTGAGAGAATTGTTTTAAAATCTCCTTTACTCACCTTTTTGTCCGTGTAATTAAACTCATTGTGCCTGAATTTATTTAATTGTATTCAAAAAGGGGTTTTGCTATTTTCTTTTATGACCTTGTGCTTTCAAATTTAATTTGGGGAATTAAATTTTATTTCAGTTGGGAAAGGGTGATTTTTCCCTTGTATTTAAATTCACTTTAATGGGGCTATCTATTTTATTTTTCCTGGAGAGATTTTCGTTCCTCGTTTATTAATTGTCTATTTTAATATTATTTTACAGGAATGAGTTCCATAACCTCTTCCCTTCTCTATTTTCTGAGTCTGATAATAAACATAATTGTCGAAATTATGTTTATTAACGGACTCGAATTTTGTTTTATTTTATTTTATTTTTATCGTCTTGAACTTGTTCTTGAGATTTAATTTGAACTTTAATTTTAATTCATAAATTTTATTAAATTCCTTGTTAGTGATTTATTTTTAAAATTTATTTTGCGTTTATTGAAAACGCGTTATGCTGTCAGAATTTTGCTAGATTCCTAGGGTTTAATTTATGTGATATTTTATTTATTTTATTCCATCATCCCACTTCAATCATGCGACCATCACTAATCCTCTTCAACTTTACTTTAACCAGAGTTGAGATAGGTTTCAGAGCTAGCAGATTCATCTTCACCTAGGATACTAGGGGCTCAAATTTAAATCGGTCTAACCCTAGAAGCAACACACTACGTGTCGCATACCCCCTAAACGGCCTTCACCTTAGCGGTTATGTTGATATGTTTACGCCTTAGGCGTATTGCCACTAAGCACGCAGATGCATGCGAAGGGGTTCCTAGGGATAGGTAGAAAAGTTTTTCATAGTTCGTGTCATGACCACATCGCAAATGTGGACATGACATGTGTGTTTGTGTGTCATGACAGCATGGGAAATGCGGGCCTGACATTTTCCATCATGAAGCCAACCGCTTTGACTTCTTGTATAAACAAAAAATCCATGTCTTTTTTTTTATTACAAAAATCCCTCACTGCATATTTTTTCTGAGGATTCTAACCCTCTGACATTCCAACTAAAGCAATGTAATTTTTTCATATGTTTAACAATGAATGAGATTTAGGGTTTCTTTCCCTATATTCCATTTGCCCAATGGTTAGGTCTTGTTGATGTCTTGAAAACTTTACCTTAATTGGTTATTTTTTGGGGAGGGTTCCCCCCAAATGCATGCTCAAAGAATGGGTGACCAAGGCTTGGGTGCCACATGGGGTCTGCCTTGATGTTATCCAAAACCTCACAAAGGGGTTTTTCCTTTTTCGCTTCATTGAAGCTAATCATGGGGAGGCCACCCTCAAACATGGTCCCTAGTTTATCTATGTGTCTTTACTTGTTTTCACACCCTAGACTTGAGACTTTGTATTCTCTAAGGAGAGAGCTCTTTGTGTTCTTGTTTGAGTTTCCTAGTTTGCCTTTGTCATGCTAGAATTTATTGCCCAAAATAACAAGCTCGCTAGGTTGAT
Source organism: Cunninghamia lanceolata (assembly GCA_027924645.1). Lineage (NCBI taxonomy): Eukaryota > Viridiplantae > Streptophyta > Pinopsida > Cupressales > Cupressaceae > Cunninghamia > Cunninghamia lanceolata. The sequence continues at coordinate 9,868,817 of BSBN01000245.1, read as the reverse complement.
GTCATTTGTGTTGAGCTAGATAATTTTTTCTTAGCCTGTTTGAAAAAATGTGTTTGTGTTGAAATTGATCTTTCTAAATTATTGAAGGAAATTATCGACATTTAGATTGGACAAATGAGACACACACAACATGTTCTTTATCTCAACTTTCTTAACACCTATTTCAAGTGTCAATCTTAATATAATCATAATATCAAATATTTCCCCCTTGTCATTTCACACAATAAGCCCACTCCTTATCCTATTAATGTCACCCCTTCCAGAAAATAAGAGGGATGGTCAATAGTTATGAGTTGTAAAAATAATTGAATTGTTCGTAATGGTGGAATGCCACCCAAAACCTTAGCTTGTACTAGTGGTATTGTTTCAAAACCTCAAAACATGGGGAAAATAGGCATTCCCTCACATGGTGAGTCATTTAATGAGGTAAATAATTCTTAGTTCACCAGAATGTTGCTTTCTGCCTCTGTGTTGTCTTCTTAAACATAAGTTATTGTTCATTCTTCAGCCTCTCTCCCTTAGTGGTTCACTATCATTCTTGTAGCCCATTTGGGCATTTGAAACAAGGTGAGTATGTTCAAAATAAAAGAAGACATAATCCACTAGTAATTAAACTAGGTATTTCAAATACCTCTCTAAAGAGTGAATTTATATAGAACAACTCGCTACTCTTAACAAGCTAAATTTATAGATTTTTAGACACTCAACAAAAAAATTTAGACTTATACAGAACATTTTGAGACACTCAACAAATATTTTTAGATTTATACATTCTCTATTTGCAACAAGTGAACACTTTATTTTTTTTATCTCTAATGTCTATGGTGTAATATAGCCAATAAGTCATTTTTTGTGTAGCAATCATGATGCAGGTCATAGTGGTATTGTCACCTTTTTGTATCCTAAAGGGTAGTCACATTTAGTGGGCTATGGATGTAACCCCACCAATAAATCTCTATGGGCCCTTTAAACATTGATAATCATTCATTTGGAGTTATTAATGTTTATGTTTCTAATGATGCTATTGAAAGATCTGTTAGGGTTAGCTGACAGAAGATATCAATTAAATGCAAATAAAGATTAAATAGAGGAATGGAAATACACAGAAATAATAACAACGAGAGACAAGTTTTAACGTGGTTCACCCAAAACTGGGCTACATCCACCAAACAGAGAGTCCAATATTATTATCCAGTAAATCAAATCGATTACAATCAGCAATCCCTGCAACTCAATACCACTGCAAATGCTACAATACAATATATCAAAACCCTAACCCTTAGCCGCTTTTATCAAGCCTTTTTATCGATTACAAAAATTAGGGTTTTCTTATGTCAGTCATAAAAAATAGGATTTTTTATGTCGGCCCTAAAAAAAATTTCTCAGGGGCTGCCGCCCCCAAACCCCCGCTCGAGGCCCGGCCTGACCTCGAACCCTGGCGAGGATACATGGCTAGTGTACAGTACTTTCCTGATCAATCACCACCTACCAACAATCTCCCACTTGGAGACTGATCAAGCTCCACACCAAACAATCTCCCACTTGGAGACTGAGCCTGGACGACACCGCTGCGCATGCAGCTCCCACTAGAAATAAGCACCCTGGACTCTACTGTTCTATTTTTATTGTTTTCAATCTAGAAGACCAATAGAAGCTGAAGAGGAGCTCAGCTTCTCCCTTGTCACTGCCTTTGTAAACATATCCGCTAGATTTTCATCTGTATGTATCTTTTCGAGCCTTAACTGTCCATTATCCAACACCGACTGAATAAAGTGATACCTCAACTGTATGTGTTTGGTCTTTGAATGCAAGGCAGAATTCTTTGCAAGATGTATGGCACTCTGACTGTCTGTATACAAAGAACTATTAGCCTGTTGTTTACCCAATTCTTCCATGAAAGATTGCAGCCATATCATCTCCTTGCTTGCCTCTATTGCAACTACATATTCTACCTCTATGGTGGATAAAGCAACCACCTTTTGCAACCTGGAAATCCAACTCACCGATGTTCCACCTACAGTAAAGACATAACATGTAGTACTCCGCCTGGTATCAATATCCCCTACCAAATCTGAGTCTACATAACCTGTTAAATCAGTATTAGAGCCCCCAAAACATAAGTGTTTATTAGATGTACCTCTCAAATATCTGAGAATCCATTTTACTGCATTCCAATGCTCAAATCCGGGATGACTCATATACTTGCTAATGACTCCGACAACATGTGCAATATCCGGTCTCATGCATACCATGGCATATATTAAACTTCCTACAGCTGAAGCATATGGTACCTTGGACATTTTTTCTTCCTCCTCTTGTGTCTTTGGACACATTTCCTTAGTCAATTTCAAATGACTAGGCAAAGGTGTGCTGACAGCTTTTGCATTCTCCATATGGAATCTCTACAACACCTTTTCCACATAAGCAGCCTGAGATAGAGTCAATTTTTTGTTCTTCCTATCTCTGCAAATTTTCATACCAAGGATTTGTTTGGTTGCCCCCAAATCCTTCATATCAAATGACTGTGATAACGAATGTTTTAACTCTCTGATGTGATCCATGTTAGACCCAGCTACAAGCATGTCATCAACATATAAACATAAAATAATGTAGCTGTCATTAGCTAACTTCTTAAAATAAACACAATGGTCAGAATTACACCTGTTGTAGCCTTGCTCAGCCATAAAACTATCAAATTTCAAATACCATTGCCGAGGTGCTTGTTTCAGGCCATACAAACTCTTCTTCAATCTGCACACTTGTTTCTCCTTTGACCTCAAATCCCTATGGTTATGCCATGTATATCTCCTCCTCCAAATCACCATGGAGAAAGGCAGTTTTCACATCTAGCTGTTCCAAATGCAAATCTTCAGCAGCCACAATACTTAAAACAGTACGAATAGAAGTCATCTTGACAACCGGAGAAAATATCTCATCAAAATCAATGCCATGTTTCTGTGCAAATCCTTTTACAACTAACCTGGCCTTAAATCTTTTCTTACCTCCATCTTCCTCTTTCAACCTGTAAACCCATTTGTTTGGTAAATCCTTTTTACCTGCAGGTAACTTACATAATTCCCAAGTCTAATTTTTCAGCAAGGAGTCCATTTCTTCTTTCATGGCAAGCTCCCACTAAACCTGTGTATTCACCTGCATAGCTTCATCATACCCTTCTGGTTCACCAACATCTGTTAACAAAATAGAATACAAAGAGGGAGAAAATTTTTCAGGAGGTCTACTTATCCTTGTCGACCGTCTAACATTCACTGGAGTTTGTGGTATTTCTAGTTACTGTTGCAGAGCATGAGGAACCACTGGAACATCACTATTTGGAGTATCATCCAGCACCACATAATCTTTTTCTTTCTTCTCATGCTGCTGCAACTGATCTTTGTACAACACCTTCTCATTGAATATAACATCTTTGCTTCTCACAATTTTTTGATTTTTAAAATCCCAAAGCCTATAACCAAATTCATCAATGCCATATCCAGCAAAGGTACACTTTTTTGATTTTGCATCTAGCTTGGTTCTATTTTTAGAATCTATATGTGCAAAAGCTTCACAGCTGAAGGTTTTTAGAAAAGAATAACTCACCTTCTTACCTGTCCATGCTTCCTATGGAATACCACGCCCAAAGGAACTGAAGGACCTCTGTTAATTAAATATACAGCAGTGTTGACAGCCTCTGCCCACATATTTAAGGGCAGCCCAACATGCAATCTCATGGTCCTTGCATGCTCCATTATTGTCCTATTCATGCGTTCAGCCACTCCATTTTCCTGTGGAGTCCCTAGAACTGTTTTGTGCCTACCAATTCCATTAAAGGAACAATAATCTTCAAATTCTTTGCTACAATACTCACCACCGTTATCAGATCTGAGACATTTTAATCTTTTACCTATCTCATTCTCAACCAAGCTTCTCCATTTCTTAAATGTTTCAAATACATCAAATTTCTGTCTAAGGAAATAAATCCAGACCTTCCTAATTGCATCATCTATGAATGTAACATAATACTGAGAGCCACCGAGAGAAGATACCTGAGCTAGTCCCCATACATCTGTATGCACAAGCTCCAACTTTTCATTTTTCTTTTGCTTCCCATCTCTAAGAAAATTGACTCTCTTTTGTTTTCCATGCACAGAACTTTCACAGAAATCCATATTAATACATTTCAGACCTGGTAAATCTTTCTTAGAATGAAGTACCTCCATACCTTTCTCACTCATATGCCCAAGTCTGTTATGCCACAGTGTTGTCTCAGAACCTGCAGCAACTTTTCCAGTCTCTTCCTGCGAACCTGTAGCAACTGTTCCTGAACCTGTTTGTTTTTCCTCTGTAACATCTAAAGTAGAAGGAACAATATGACCTGTACAAAGATATAAGGTGCCTACTTTCACACCTTTTGCTACTACTAAGGCACCTTTCGAAACCTTCCAATTTTTATCAGTAAATGTAACAGTGCAACCTTGTTCAGTTAGCTGCCCTACTGAAATTAAATTCCTACTGAGGCTTGGAACATGCCTTACCTCTTGTAGTAGCCAATGATTCTCATTCTGCAACTTAATCTTAATTCTTCCCTTTCCAACAATCTGACAGGGTTTGTTATCTCCCAAATAAACCAGCCAAAAATCCCCTTGGACATAATCAAGAAAATAACTTCTATGGGGTGTAGCATGAAATGAGGCCCCTAAATCTAAAACCCATGAATCATCAGCATTATCTAGGGAAAGAATCAAAGCATCATCTTCAGATTTATTACTTACCACATTTGCTTCCTTATTGCCTTCTTGTTTGTCTCCCTCTTTATTTTTCTGAGACCAGCAATCTTTCTTCAGATGACCTGGTTTCCCACAGTACTAGCAATCCTTCTGTCCACTAGTTTGGGATCTTTTGTCCCTTGATTTTCCTCGTGACTTCCCATGACCTCCAAAACCTTTTCCTCTCTCCTTTGATCTGCCCCTGCTTTCTGCACTCAAAACACTGCCTGATGTGGATCTACCTAAGCTTTTCTTACGAATTTCCTCACTCAGAATAACACCAATAACATCATCAAATTTCAGGGTATTTGAACCATAAACAGAGTTACTAACCGCCATTACCAAACTATCCCAGCTTTTAGGCAATGAACATAATATCAAGAGAGCTCTAACTTCTTCATCAAATTTTACATTTAAAGAAATCAATTGACTGACAATCGTATTAAATTCATTTAAATGACCTGTCACAGATCCACCTTCAACCATTTTCAAATTAAACAAACACTTCATGAGAAATACCTTATTTGAGGCTGAGGATTTTTCATACAATTTAGCCAAAGCTTTCATCAGACCATCAGTTGTCTTCGCTTCTATTATATTGAATGCCACCAATGGTGCCAAGCACAACCGAATGGTTCCCAGTGCCTTTCTGTCAAGAAGATTCTAATCCTCATCAGACATTGTTGCCGGTTTCTTGGCTACTCCTTCCAATGGCATCCATAAATCCTTTTGATAGAGGTAATCCTCCATCTGCATCTTCCATAACTGATAGTTCTGCCCATTGAACTTATCGACCTTCAATTTACCCTCGTCCGCCATTGCTCCCACTCAACCGTGAGACCTTCCTGCAGACGATAATCGAACACAACCTGGCTCTGATACCACTTGTTAGGGTTAGCTGGCAGAAGATATAATTAAATGCAAATAAAGATTAAATAGAGGAATGGAAATACACAGAAATAATAACAACGAGAGACAAGTTTTAACGTGGTTCACCCAAACCCGGGCTACATCCACCAAACAGAGAGTCCAATATTATTATCCAGTAAATCAAACCGATTACAATTAGCAATCCCTGCAACTCAATACCGCTACAAATGCTACAATACAATATATCAAAACCCTAACCCTTAGCTGCTTTTATCAAGCCTTTTTGTCGATTACAAAAATTAGGGTTTTCTTATGTCGGTCATAAAAATAGGATTTTTTATGTCGGCCCGAACCCTAGCGAGGATACATGGCTAGTGTACAATACTTTCCTGATCAGTCGCCACCTACCAACAAGATCTTCCCTATGGCGATGGATGATTGATTCAATTCATAATACCACTTGGGTACTGTTCATTAATTTTAACATGGTTGAAATGGCTTGTGATAAATGTGGGGCTATGCCTATGTGCTAGACAATTGGTGAAAGAGATGCATGGTACTACATGCCCAATAAATTTGGGCTTTTTGATCCCAATCTTGGCCACCATCATGATCATATGTCATGGTTTATGTGGAGGAATTTGAGGGATGGCTCTAATAGAGTGTACAAAAAGCTCAATAGAGCCATGTTGTCAACATAATTTTTCATTTGCTAGTTGTTTCCACCTACCACTAGAGTGTTTGACAAATTTTGTCCTTTTAGATCACTTTCCCATATGTTTTTGCATTGAATGGTAATTTTCTTGTCCCAAGGTTAAAAATTCTCAATTCTTTCATAACATGTTCTTACTAACTCATCAACCCATGTTGGCTCACATCAAACATATTTGGAATTTAGAGCCACACCCCACACATCACACAAGCTAGATAGATTGGTGGAATGGAAATTTCAAACACACTTCCCACTTCCTCCACATTTATGGATACCAACTAGCCATGTTCCCCATCACTCATACAATGCCACCACCTTGAAGCTCCACCAAGCCATGGCTGCCTTGGAGGCTCAACCCTTTCCTCTTGCCTTGCAAATAAGAGTTGTAAGAGTCCCCAATGGACTCAAGCTCCCAGGATCACTTGGAAAACTAGAAATTTACCTTCCACAAGAGAATATCAAGAGGATGAATTTCTTGATTGTGGTGCAAAATAGAATTATGATATTATGATATGATGATGCAAAAAAAACATGAGGGAACTTGCTTATATAGACAAGGTGATTAAATAGGACTACATAGGATGATGACAAGTGTCTTAATCATATGAAATGAGACATAAAGAGATAACTATCCTAAGTACGCCCTAAGTAAACCTAAGTAAACTAGTGTGAATAGGACCTAATAGGGAAACCATTTAGGTAATATACCTCATTCACACCAACACCACCCTTATTAGGGAGAATATGTAAAGGTGCAATGATGGATGGTGGATGGGTCCCAACTACAAGGCCATGTTAGGTACCCATATACAAAATATCTCTCACAAATGGAGTAAAGGAAAAAAATCCATAGGAAAAACCCCTCTCTAAAAGTGAGAAAATGAGAAAGTGAAAGAAGGAAGGAGGACTCGACATGACCCCCCAAGGACTAAATCTATCACCAATATACAATTAATAACCTCCCCATAGGAGATAAATAATGAGATGATAGATCCTCCCCACAAAGAAGTATCTTGTGTGCCAATGGTGACTGCTTGAAGACATAATACAATCTACTTCTTGCAAGCAACATTTATCCCCTTTAGAAGAGACAAATCCAATAGTGGATGTAGAAGGAATTCCCACAATCTAGATAAAATAGAAATCCAAATCAATAAATGTGTGTCTCAGAATACAACTCGGGTGTCCTCATGCTAGAAAAGGATGTCTTCTCCAAAATAGGAATTGAATGCCCAATCAAAGAAGTAGAACTAGGAGATGAAAGATATTGAAATACACATGAAAACATTGAAGATGTGATGGAATCACTACCATAAAAGAGGACAGATAAACCCTCAAATGTGTCCTCCAAATCTAAAATGTGAGACTTCACAAACAAGGATGTAATGTCTGATAAATAGGAATCCCAATGAGGTGGATCGGGAAGACTGGAATGATTCAACTACAAATAATCACTAGAAGCTCTCAAAGAATCAATAGGTGATGAAGATGTGCTCTTGATAGGAGGAGAAGGGGAGGCAAGACAAGTCTCTATGTCATCACAACATTCAAGACCTACTAGATATTCAAGCTCCTCTTTTGTATCATCATCAAAGGGTATATTATTTGCATCATCAATGGGTAGAGGACTATCCAAAATAGGATCATCAAGGAATGGAAAGATATATTGGTCTCCATAGATCTCCCAAATCTTGGTCCAAAGAGTGCATGAGCACTCAATTTATGTGAGATTGAACACATAGTGTTAAAATCAACACTGGAACAAATCAATCCTAGAATATGATCATTTGTGATATCCCATGCATATTTCCTCTAAGGTGTATCTAGTTCAGGTATGAATTCATAAAGATAAGGAAAAAGATTAAGCCACCTGCAATGTGTTAGAATGCCTTTTTGCCAAGACTCATAATTGTCCTTATTTAGGGTTACCATAGAAGGATGAATAGAAAAGCCCATGATACCTCCTCAAATGATAGAGATCAAAACTCACAATACATATCAATGCTGATAAATGAAGCCCACCCAAGAAAACATAACCTTTCCAAGTGTCAAAATGTCTAGGATATCAACTAGAATATAAATAACTAACAAAATAAATAAAATATACCTAGGGTTGAATCTAGAAAATGTGTATGGATGGTTGTGTAGAGATGCTCAATACTTTTTCACCACCACAAGAATCACAAAAGTTAGAGATTGTGGAAAAACATTATGAGCTTAGAAGCTAAAATGGATGATTAGAATTTAAATAGAAATAAAATTCACCAACAAAAAATATGGAAAAAATAGTGGCACCACTGGAAAGTACTCAAAACTAGCTTCTCGATGCCTATTCATTGTGACTTTTTGATATCATATGCCCAAGTTGTGCCAAAAAAAATACCTCCTTTAGGCTTAAAAAGGGACCAAGGGACCCTAGCTAGGTGACTAGATGGTGACACCTAGGCAGTTCTTCGGTGGCGTTTCCCTGCTGGTGGAAAATCTAGGTAGTAGGATGGTTGAGGTGTCTTGATTGGGTGGCCATGAGGTGGTGGTAGGGCTTTAGTGATAGATGGGTCATGGATCTGAGTGAAGGTGGCCAGATTAGTAATGATTTGGGTGGAGATAGTCGGTACAGTGGTAGACTTTGGTGGTGGAATCAGATCTGAGTGGTGATTGGGGGTGGTGATCGTTGTACTACTTGTTGCAGATCAGCACCTCTAAGATGGAGGGAACTAGAGGCTTAAGGCCTCTGTGTCTAAGGGCTTCGATCCATTTAAACTCATACCCTCTATGTGGATTAGCAAGTAATAACCACTATAAAAAATTTAAACTACTGAATACCCTACCAAAACCACTAGTAAGCCAAAAATCACTAGAAAATGATGTTGGTCACTATGAAGGATTTGCCAACATTGGATAAAGAGTATACCACTAGAAAAAATTGATTTGATCATTGAATAATTGTTGTGATCGCTAGATATTTTTTGTGACCACAAGATTTTCGCAGAGACCAATTGATGATGTAGATCTGGTAATAACGACTATACAAAGTTGTATGGTACGGTTCTGTATGAATCATATAGATTTCGTATGATTTGTACAGAATATTTTGCAACCTAAAATCTGAATCCTAGCAAAAATGGCCAACATTTGCTAAAGCCAAAATATAGGTATTTTATATCAAAATTTATCTTTCAGGCCTACTAGACTTGATGGTGGGGTTCTTTTTTCCTAGAAATGCACCTACAAAAGGTCATTCCTAATTTTCTCCTAGATTTGAGAAGTGGCTTGCATATATGAAGCTTTGATACCATGTAAGAGTCACCAATGGACTCAAGCTCCTAGGATCGCCTACAAAACCAAAATTAACCTTCCATGAGAGAGTAACAAGAGGATGAATTGTTTGATTGTGGTGTAAAATGGAATTATGATATTATGATATGATGATACAAAAAGTACATGAAGGACCTTACTTATATAGACAAGGTGACGAGATAGGACTACATAGGATGATGATAAGTGTCTTAATCATATGACATGAGACAGAAAGAGATAACTACCCTAAGTAAACTTAAGTAAACTAGTGTGAGTAGGACCTAATAGGGAAACCAGTTACTTAATATACCTTGTTCACACCAACAAGAGTTTCCAAGCTTCACAAATAGAAATAAATTGCTAACAACCATACTACTAGAGGAGCACAGATTAAAGCCAGTTTTCAATGACTTGATTAATGATAGAATTTTTGAGTTATTCCAACCCCTACATGCCCATCATACTTCTCAAGCTATACAAATTAATCAAAGAAGGCCAACATCTTTTGACCAAACTACCTGATATCCTTCAAGATTTAATTCATCACTATGAGTAGGTTTCCAAAGCTCAAGAAGCCACTCCTAAATTATATTTTTCTCTATGACAATGCTTGAGTGTTGTTCCTTGCTAGGTTTTAGAATCATGATGAGTCTTCTATGATAAACCTCTCACCAAATGTGATCTTCAGGAAGCTATATTTTTCATGGATAATGACAAGGCCCCTAGTTGTGATGGTTTTCAATATGAATGCTACAAAGCCCTCTAGGAATTGGTTGGTGAAGATCTCCATAAAGTATATCCTAAAGATTTTCATTCTAATTCTTTAGGAAATATTGTAAACAAAGAGAATATAAAGTTCATACCTAAGTCTAGAGACCTCAAGGAAGTCTACAACTAGAGACCAATCACCATGCTCAATTTCTTCTACATGATCATTGCCAAGGTACTTTCTCTAAAGTTGTGCCATCTTCTTCCCCAAATTGTTCGTCTTGAGAAAACTAGCTTTATAAAATCTAGACATTCTCAACAACAAGCTACTTTTATTAAGATTGATTTCAGAAAAGCTTATGATCTCATTGAGTGGATATTTATCCTTGCTATGCTTCAAGCTTTAGCATTTGGTCCCCAATTTGTGCATTCGGTCAAAATGGTCTTTGTTGATGCTTCTGCTTGCATTTCCATCAATGGCCATTAATCTAATATTTTTGGACTTTTTTGGTCCATCTACCAAGGCAACCCTTTGGATTCAACTCTTTATGTGCTTGTTGCAAAATATTTTGGCTATCTCTTGGCTAATGTTGTTTCACATAACCTGGTTGAAGGCATATCTTTGCCCAATTCCCTTGTGTAGCTTCTCAATTGTCACTTTGCAAATGATTCATTTCTTACCCTTTTGGAGGAAGAAATTAATATTAGTCAGGCCCTAAAATGCCTAGATGTTTTCTATTAGGCCTTCAGGTTGAGATACTTCAATGACAAAAAACTTAATGTTATAAACAATCTATAATAAATAATCCTACCTAGTTAAACTCCTATGGTAGGAAATGGATTGACCATGGGGAAGTTTTTAGATTCCTTGCCATTCCTTTTTCCTTTCAAGCCTCTCCTTCTACCCTATAGCAAGCACTTACTGATAGAATTGAGAATAAATTAGCCTATTAAATCACTAAGCCTCTTTCCTTGGTAGGGAAATTCTAGGTGTGTTCCAAAATTTTACCTACTACACCTATCTATTACTCCTCTTGTTGGGTTCCTTTCAAAACTTCCTACTTGAAGGTTAAAAAACTCCTAAGGGATTTTCTCTAGGCCTCCTCTAATACTACTAGAGGATTCAATCATATGGCTTGGGAATTATACTACCTCCCTCATGATTTTGGAGGCCTCAAGTTGATTTTAATCTAATGCCAAGGATTAACATTAAGTGCTAAATAGATGATCAGAGCCCTTGAAGGAAATGAAGCTTGGAAGGTGTTGATTAGATATTACATTTTTGTTGGAGTGCCCTATGGGTGCCACACTTGAAAGGGTCTTCGTCTTCATACTCTTCTTATAATGAAGGAATCTATTCAAATTCAAGGAAGTTTTGTTATTAAAAGCATGTGAAAAACCAAGGAGGCCATCAAACCTTGGCTCTTATAGGGTAGAAATGACTTCCGTAAGGGATTATCTATCAATTATCAGTTTATTTAGTGGTCTCTTGTTCTTTCTTGTAGAGACCCCCCACTTGTTAAGGCTCTATGGATTCAGGTTTTCAAATTATATGACAGCGGTATCAAGACTCATCTTGATCTTTTTCCAAGACTACTAGGAGTTTTCACTCTTGGCCTAAGGAAAATTGAAATATAGACTCTCTAACTAGGATTTGGAGACTTGCTAGACTGCTATTTATTTAGTTCTCCTAAATGCTTCAAAAATAGGGGTTATATGTATCAAACCTTGGTGGAAGGATTGGAAATGGTACCCAAACACACCATTTCACAACTACAAACCTTGCAAGGGATATCCCTGTATTTCTTTGCATATTCACATGGTGTCCAAGTTGAACCATAGATTGTTTCTCTAGTCTTCACTAGGCTCTTGACAACATAGAATTTAGACTATTTTTAATTAGCTAGTCTTGAATCAAAGCTTGCCTAGTGCATTCTTTATCAAGGCCTTACAATGGTACCAAATTAACTGACCTAGAGTTTTCAATGCTCGTTGCCCATTCTATGGACAATAGGAGACTCTCAAGCACCTTTTCTAGTTTTGTTCAAGATCTTAGGAAGCTTGGAATTGGTTTAATGATTTTTTCAAGCCTTTTAGACCTAAGCCTTTCTCATGGCATACAATCTTTTTGGGAGATTGGACCATAATTCCTACTAAATTCACATAGATTTGGCATTATTTTAAGGTTTGAATTCTATTTAGCATTTGGAAAGATAGAAATTATCTTGTTTTCATTATCTATTATGTTTATACTCATTTCTTTTTTTTTTACTAAAATTATGATTTGTTCCAATGTTCTTATGTAGATTTAGGTGCAAGCTAACAAAGTGGGACTTGAAGTGGCACACCTACAAGTGCTTTGAGATCATTGGGGTAATGCCTCATGTATGGTTTCCAGGGTACCATTGACTCTAACCTCTAGTATGGGTCACTCTCCACCCTATGGACATTGACATGGACATAGCCAAACTACTCAAGGAGGTCATGATTCATAGTCACTTGCTTCACAGCCCCCTCTAAGAATAACTAGGGATTAATCTACTCATGGTTGGTTTCATCCCTCCTGCCTACCTTTCGCCTCCTCTCAACTTTATTATTGAGGGGCTCCTCATTGGCCATATTCTAGTAAATTCCCTCACCTTTCTTTAGCCATCTTGCATGTTCATGACACTTAGCCCATCAAGAAAGAAAATGAAGAGGGTGTGATCATTTGCTAGGAGCCTATACCTGATGACCCGAACCCTACTAATGTATGGAGAAAATCAAATGACCGTGAGCCCCCTCCACCCCCTAGTCTTATAGCTCTTGCCACTTAGCATCTTTGTATTGTCTTTGTTTTGACTGTTCAGGCTAGGCCCCATTCAAACTTTGGGGTGTGACTTCTTCCACCCACTCTTTTTTGTGCATATGTATAATATTATTTTTTTATACAAGTAATATAGATCACTTATTCATTTAAAAAAAGTCCTTAAAGACTTTCAGCATATTATATTGGTGCACTTTTTGTATTCAACAAGCTAGTTATCAAAATAAATTGATTACAAGTAATGGCATCACCTAAACATCATGTTACAAAACAAAATGGGATCGTACAACTATACATAAGATCTAAACAACACAAAGAAAAACATGTCAAAAGATAATAGTCAATTTAAACAGCTAAAAATCAAACTTCTTAATAAGAGAGGAGTGCTAGATTTGATGTCCATTTATCTCTCGTGTAATGCATGGTGTGGTAGATACTAAAGATCTACTCATAGGTAGCCTCATTGAGTTTGCCCTCATTGTGTAGGGAGGAGCTAATGTTGAATAGATTGGTAGTTCTTGTAGTAATCTCTTTGAGTTTCGTGGTGAGTCTATATTGTTATTCTCTATTTGTAGTAGTTGTTTTTGGATGCTAGTGATTTTCTTGTCAGGTTATGTGTAACTCAAGAGGGAGTCTTGCAAAAGTTGAGAGAGATTCACCATCTGGAAAAGAATGTTAGAGTAATGTAAGTACACGACAAATCCTTATGGATATGCATGATTAGAAAAACAACCATACATCTCCAAATATATTTGATAATGATTTTCTAATAGATTTCAAAAAAAAGTGAATACTAGTGAATCACCAATAAACAATTTGAAATGTAACAATTTCCAAGTAATGAGTTAGGTTTGTAGGTTTACCTTAAAGCACAAAAAAAAGGCAATATGTTTCATCCATTTCAAATTAAGAAAAAATAATACCATTTAGAATTAAGTCGTTGATCAAACAAAGGTCTTGGAAGGAACGGGGTCTATTTATTGACCTTAGGGAAAATGAAGAAAATGTGTTGTCATTCTGTAATTCCCAATCCTTAAGGAAGTTATAAGGATAGAAGGATGACATTTTGACACTAAGAAATGAGGCACCATCGTAGTGATTTTAGAAATGATTAATTTATCAACAAAAGGTAGTTAGAATTATGAACAAAGTTGTTGCCATGACTTCAATCAAAAATTAGGGAGATCCATTAATCATGAAAGGTTCAAATACCTTTAGGATATACCTTGTTTCCTTTGACTTACAAAACTAAAATTGAAATGTCCATGTGTGTGTGTACACAACACTTTGATTATATATAAATGATAATCACGATAACAAGTTAGTAACCTAGATGATTGTAACTTTTTTAGAATTATTTAATAAAATTTTAAAATATATTTGTGCCTAAACAAGACAATTAGGGGAAAGGATCCAATAGATGAGTGTGCTTCAATAATCGCTATGGTGTTGCGTAACAATGTCTCCCCCGCCGTTCCCTCTTCTCTTTTTTTTTACTTTTTACCTATTATTTGTAAAGTTAAGCACAATGGTTTTTATATTTGTAGTTAAAATGGACAAAAAATATCCATTTTCACAAGTCACATCAAAGAAACAATCAATCATATGGTGACACATAAGGCAATGGGTAATACATGCTTCAATGTAAGAGTGCTTCTAGATTCAACTTATGTATTTTTGCATCGACCTTTCAGATCATACTCAATGATTCATCATTAAGAAGAGGAGAGTTGATCATTGAGTATGGTCCGAAACGTCGATGCAAAAATACACACAATTGAATCCAAAAGCACTCTTACATTATTGTTATGGACTGTGGAAAACTCATGCCTACTAATACATGCCTTGATGCACATGTGTGTCTCTTTTTTAGGGGTGTTTTAAGATAACTAAGTGGTACTAATGTGGCTATATTATTGATACCCAAAACTCCAAACAATAACTTTAAACTCTTAACTTACCAATAAAAAAATGTTAAAATCTCAAAAAAAAAAATTCAATTAAAATACACATGGTCCTTTCCCCTAATCATTATAATCTATAATAATATAAATAAAAGATGCCATGAATTTTAAAACTAAGAATAAAATGTGGGCGGCCGGCGGCATGATTCCAGAATCTGTGAAAATATTAAAGTTATTTCAGAACCATAATTTCAAATATACCTATTTGATATGGACAATAGGACCCTAGGTATTGCGTTTGAAATGTATATTTTATTAATTTAAGTTGTAATTAATTTATAAAACTAATTTGCAAGTAAAAACAAGTGAGGGGCGGCCGTATAAAATCTTTTGCTTTGTCAGAGACGTGTCTTTTCCGCATTGGATTTGTCAAAGACGTGTCTTTTTCCGACATTGGATTTCCCTTGAGCTGACAGCGTGGTTATCCAAAAAATTCAACCTGCTGAGGTGGCATGCGCACCCACATTTTCTCCAAAGGCTGAAAACATTCTCACGTGATTGATTGTCTGACGTGTACAACAAGATATTCCTGTCTCTTTCCTAAACCTCAGAATAATGCGGACAAAACTGGTCAGCTTTCACGACAGGTAAATAGGTACCTATCAATCCTTGTGACTCTATTGAGTCATGTATTTTAATATTATAATATTATTAGTTGTGGTTTCAAAAAAATATAGTGTTGTTAATAATAATTAAATAAAATAAAATAAATTTAGTAGTTACGTGTTCTAATTTTGTACTTTTAGGCTTTTAAATGGTAAGTGAAAATTTTGGAAAAATTTAAGCATAATTTTGTAGATGAGTTAAAGAGTATAAAAATCGATCACATCTTTGTTGGATTGTCAAAGAACACCTAAAAAAATTAGACATATGTATCAAGACATATCATTACCTATTAGGTCACCACATGATTGATAAAAGTTAGACATGTGTATCAAGACATATCATTACCTAATAGGTCACCACATGATTGCTTGTTTCTTTGATGTGATGTGTGAAAAAGGATACTTTTTTGTCCATTTTTTAATAGGTGGACCCTCCTAAAACAAGTTACATCAAAAAATAAAATAATATGATATAACATACATCATGGAGGCACTAAATTTTGTTGTCATCTATGATATGGAGGTTCTCCCTCATAATTGCATCATATTGGACATATTTTAGAAATATAGAAGCAACTACCAATGTGATCCATAGCATGTATGGTGCAATGGTATGACGAAC
Organism: Cunninghamia lanceolata; assembly: GCA_027924645.1. NCBI lineage: Eukaryota > Viridiplantae > Streptophyta > Pinopsida > Cupressales > Cupressaceae > Cunninghamia > Cunninghamia lanceolata. Next base: position 9,852,470 of record BSBN01000245.1, on the reverse strand, counting down.
CGTGTATTGCCACATGTGTCCCTACGGTACCATATCATCATTATATTTGTAATATTTAATCTCTTCCGTTACTATATGAAAATATATATATTTCTCTTCTAGCTCTCTACATCCCAATCGTTGATGCCAAAAATGTGCATACAATTTAATCCAAAAGCACAATTGAGCAATAATATGGACTTTGGAAATTTGATGTCTTAAATATATTGTATGGGGAATAACATTTTAGGTGGTTTATATTTGCTTCTTGTGTATAGAATCCATTGTTTACAAAGTGATTTTTATTTTCCTACCATACCTTTAAAACTTTTAAGCTTTACCAATTTGTGAACAACAAACAGGCATGTGTTTAGCATGTTAGATAAATATTGTTCATCTTTATTAGTCCCTGCCTTGGCAATACTATTGCAATGAGTTTTTTAGTACCTACTTTCGGCAATACTATTGCAATGAGCTTTTTGTATTTTACATGTTGAATAAATTTTAATTTTTCTTAAGTCTAAATGAGAAAATTTTAACAAAAATTATTGGGAAAATCATTTATCTGTGTTGTGATTGTCTCAAAATTTGAGCTCTTAAGGACAAATTTTGCGGAAATACTATTTTGGGTAAAACAAACACATTAAAAACTAGGAGAAAAATATGGTCGGGAGAGAAGTATGGAATGGAATGACGCTAACAAATTAACTTGTTTAATTAAATTTTAAGTGACTAAATTATTGTCAGGAATTTGATTATTGAACAAATAATATTTTTTCTTTTAAGTCTACAAATATTATAACAAAAGGGTAAGTGCACAAAGATGGAGGACCAAAAGGGGGTCTTAAGTGGCCATTTTTTTTTAAAATCAGGAAAGACTGATGTTAGATGAGAAATTGAAGATAGTTACACTCAAAGTTTGAAGATGCAACAAAAACAAGAGTCGTAGTGCTTCGAATCTAGTTTCTAAACTACTATTTTTTTTTTTTTTAAATGGTTGAGATTAAGGGGTTCAAAACGGGGGGCCACACAAATTGGTCCTTTTTTTTTCAAAAAAACATAACATAGCATCTGGTGTGGCCCCCCTAAAATGTTAACTTTTTCAGTATTTCAAAAATCACTTCGGTGAGAAATTGGCTAACACCATGTAGTTTATCCCCGATTTTTCTGATAATTTTTTCATGAATAATTGATTTTTCATAGACGTGTCTTTTATGGCATTGGATTTGTCAGAGACGTGTCTTTTCTAACATTGGATTTCCCTTGAGCTGACAGTGTAGTTATCCAAAAATTTCAACATGCTGAGGTGGCATGAGCACCCACATTTTCTCCAAAGGATGAAAACATTCTCACGTGAATGATTGTCCGACGTGTACAACAAGATATTCCTCTCTTTCCTAATCCTCGGAATAATGCAAACAAAACTGGTCAGCTTTCATGACAAGGAAATAGGTACCTATCAATCCTTGTGACTCTATTGAGTCATGTATTTTAATATTATAATATTATTAGTTGTGGTTTCAAAAAAAATTAGTGTTGGTTAATAATAATTAAATTAAATAAATTAAATTTAGTAGTTATGTGTTCTAATGTTGTACCTTTCGAGAAAATTTCATATAAAAAATTTCAGCATATTTTTGTAGATGAATTAAAGAGTATAAAAATCACTCACATCTTTGTTGAATTGTGAAGAACACCTAAAAAACTTAGACATGTGTATCAAGACATATCATTACCTAATAGGTCACCACATGATTGATTGTTTCTTTGATGTGATGCGTGATAAAAGGATATTTTTGTCCATTTTTTAATAGGTGGACCCTCCTAAAACAAGGTACATCAAAAAATAAAATAATATGATATAATTTTGTTGCCATCTATGGTATGGAGGTTCTCCCTAATAATTGCATCATATTGGACATTATTTAGAAATATGGAAGCAACTACCAATGTGATCCATAGCATGTATGGTACAATGGTATGATGAACCATGTATTGCCACGTGTATCTGTACAGTAACATATCATCATTATATTTGTAATATTTAATCTCTTTCACTACTATATGAAAATAAATATATTTCTCTTCTAGCTCTCTACATCCCGATAGTTGATGCCAAAAATGTGCATACAATTTAATCCAGAAGCACAATTGAGCAATAATATGGACTATGGAAATTTGATGTCTTTAACAAATATATTGCATGGGGAATAAAATTTTATGTGGTTTATATTTGCTTCTTGTGTTTAGAATCCATTGTTTGCAAAGTGATTTGTATATTCCTACCATACCTTTAAAACTTTTAAGCTTTACCAATTTGTGAACAACAAAGGGGCATGTGTTTAGCATGTTAGATATTGTTCATCCTGCCTTGGCAATACTATTGCAATGATTTTTTTAGTACCTGCTTTTGGCAGTACTATTGCAATGAGATTTTTTTATTTTCATGTTGAACAAATTTTAATTTTTCTTAAGTCTATATGAGAAAATTTTAACAAAAATTATTGGGAAAATCATTTATCTATGTTGTGATTGGCTCAAAATTTGAGTTCTTCAAGACAGATTTTGTAGAAATACTATTTTGGGTAAAACAAACATACTAAAATCTAGGAGAAAAATATGGTCAGGAGAGAAGTATGGAATGGAATTAAGCCAAGAGTTGGCAATACTAACAGATTAACTTGTTTAATTAAATTCTAAGTGACTAAATTATTGTCAGGAATTTGGTTATTAAAAAAATAATATTTTTTCTTTAAGCCTATGCAAATATTATAACGAAAGGGTAAGTGCACAAAGATGGGGGACCAAAAGGGGGTCTTAAGTGGCCACTTTTTTTTTGAAATTAGGAAAGATTGATGTTGGATGAGAAATTGAAGATAGTTACACTCAAAATTTGAAGATGCAACAAAAATAAGAGTCGTAGTGCTCCAAATCTAGTTTCTAAACTACTAATTTTTTTTAAAATGGTTGAGATTAAGGGGTTCAAAAAGGGGGGCCACACAAATTGGTCCTATTTTTTTCAAAAAAATATAACATAGCGTCTAGTGTGACCCCCCTAAAATGTTAACTTTTTTTAGTATTTCAAAAATCACTTCGGTGAGAAATTAGCTAACACCATGTAGTATAACCTCAATTTTTATGATAATTTTTTCATGAACAATTAATTTTTTACTAATTTTCAAAGTGGACACATCTGAAAAAAAGAAAATTGAGCGTGCTCCCCCCTAAAATTTTTGAAAACTAATCAAAAATCCAAATTTTTTTGAATACTCGTAGAATGGAGTCTACTTTCTAAAAAATGTAATTTATTTGAAATTTTGATTGTCGGTTAGAAAAAAAGTCAAAAATACCACACACTACTTTTTGACAAAAAACGAATACACTAACAAAAAAATTAAAGATGAAAACCTTAACATACTCAAAACGTGAAAAAAATTATATGATTAGAAAGCTAAAAGAGAGCTTAACATTATCGTGGTATTTTTGACTTGTCATTGAAACAAGTGCAAACCTAATGGGGAGCACACTCAAGATTATGTAAAAAAATCTACAATTTGCAAAAACACGTCTTTGGACGTTCAAAGCTCAGTCCAAGCCTTTGGGTTGGAAGTCCAAGGTAAATCCAAGCCAAAGGCTTGGAAATTACCAAAGCAAACAATAATGCAAGTGTGTTATAACACACTCGCGTTATTGTGAAATAAAACTCTCTCTCTCTCTCTCTCTCTCTCTCTCTCTCTCTCTCTCTCTCTCTCTCTCTCTCTCTCTCTCTCTCTCTCTCTCTCTCTCCCCCCTCTTTACCTCCTACCCTATCCCTCTCCCTCTCCCTCTCCATCTCCCTCCCCTCTTTACCTCCTACCCTATCTCTCTCACCTCTCTACCTCCCTCCCCACTTTCCATGCACTTAAAACACTTATAACTTTCCATGTATGACAAAAAATACCCACATTATAACGCGAGCGCGTTTTGAGGAACCCAAAAAAGGGACAAAAAGCATGTGGGATCCGCGAATTAGACCCACATACTCTATTATTCTCTATTTTCATGCATTATCAAACAAAAAAAACATTTTTCATGGTGTTGACATTTTGACAATCATTGTTTACTTAATCCACCAACTTTTTTTTGGTTTTTCAACATAGAAGAAGTAAATTGGATGTTTTTAGACAGAATTTAATTATTTAAACTAATATTTTCATGTTTCATATTGTTTGAATGTTAATTTTCATGTATTTAGATTGAATTTGATGATATAGATTTGTTGTTTTCATAAATTTGACTAATCCTATTAGAGTTATATAGAATTCAACATTGAATATGAAGGAACTTGCCAAAAAGCTCAAATTTTTGAGGATTTTGAAGCCAAATTTTTAGGATTGGACAACTCGAATCTTGAAATCTAAGGTATGTTCTTTATGTATTCATTTACTTCACTTTATGATTATGTTAAAGCATGAAATCTCATGTTATAGGACAATCATGAGGGAAGTGAGATGATTATCATTTTAATAAGTCATTATCATGACAAAATAAAAAATTTATATTTATTTGAGATAACAATCTATGACAACAAGCCATATCACCATGGGAAGGAAATCATCAAGATAGTATTGGAATATATTTATGAAGGGAGTCTTATCAATATTCAAGGATAATCCTAAACTAGAGCAAGGTCATGGAAACACTTTCACTGTGGAGTAGATGTGCAATCATGTTACTATTATCCTAATTAAAACACTAATCTAAACAATTAGAAGGATATTAAAGGAAATCATGTTGGTCAAATAATTATCATCATGCTAAAATAAAGCTAAGGATTGTCACTTGAGCATACTCACTTGCAAGAACTATCATATTAGCCTAAAGATTATTATACCGCAATAGCTATCATGCAACCCTAGGAATAGCTATGACCTCTCACCCATGGGCAGGATAGCAACTGATACACAAGGTGACAATCAAGACTAAATGATAAGTCAATTAATCTCAAATCCATGCAAAAAGGTATCCATGATACTATATAAACACAGAGGTAGTCTTGAAAGGATATTCATATGGTAGGGAAGATTGTCATGGACACTAGATGGCCAAATTTGACACTTGATTATAATTTCACAACCGATTTGACTAGGAATGAGAGAAGAATTAGAGAAGGGATATGTCCTAAATAGGAATGAATATGTTGCATATTTAATCTAACTTGCCATGTTTTCAAATCTTTCATTGATCTTGATTAAAATCTGTGTTTCATTTTTCATTTATCTCAATTTTTTTGCTAACTAGTAGGAGGTAGTTTGTGGTTCTTTAAAAGAGTTTGATACTTTGTCTTGTGGTTGGAAGAGAAAGGTGGATAATCAAGAAAAATTGTTGATCTAGAGACATGATTTGTTTCTCTACATACAGTATTTTAACAAGAGAAAGTACTAAAAGAGAACCTAAGACAAGATCAAGCAAAATGTTGGCTAAGAGAATGAGATGAACAAAGGAAAAGTTATTGATTTGATGACTTGGTTTGTTGTTGTTTAAAAAAAACTAAGCTCCATACAATTTTATCTATAAATATGAGAATAAAAGAAGGTAAAAAAGGTACGAATTATTCTATTGCTATAAGGAAGTTATCTTTCTATTGAAGATTTATGATAAAAGAAGGAATACTACATGATTTAAAGATCCTTATAGAACAATTTATGCTTGTCAACTAAACTTGTTACCTTGTAAATTGCATTCCCAATTCACCTAGGTGAAGGATACAGGTGTGTTTGAGAAGATATGTTAAGAAAATGTGAAGTTAACCTAGAGATTGTGCCTGCCATTATTTGTAAATGTTGACGATATCCTAAGAGACCTGTATTCAAACGATGGAGACCTCTTGTAGCCAATATGAAATGATTTTGACTTGAGATCATAAGACTAAATATAAACCTTAGGATCAAATTAATCTTGGCCATTGATGTAATGCTAAAAATGTAGTATGGAAAAGTTGATTTCTATATATAGAGAGACCTAAAAGACATTGTAAGTGTTGGAAAAGTTCCTTTGTATTGCTATGATACATCCTTAAATATCATCTGAACGATGAATGTTAGTTACTCCATGAAGTTCAAGAATGGTACGATATGTCATATTGACTTGTAATTCGAATGTTATCCTAGCTTAATCTTGATTTGTAAAATATTGCTAGTATATGACATGTGTGTGATCTTTATGTTTCAAGTTGGACCACCCTAGGAAACTATAAATTTTTAGATTTATAATCATTTATTCACTTTAATTATACGATTATTTTGAGATTTATGTATGCAAATGTTAGTTACTCCATGAAGTTCAAGAATGGTACGATATGTCATATTGACTTGTAATTCGAATGTTATCCTAGCTTAATCTTGATTTGTAAAATATTGCTAGTATATGACATGTGTGTGATCTTTATGTTTCAAGTTGGACCACCCTAGGAAACTATAAATTTTTAGATTTATAATCATTTATTCACTTTAATTATACGATTATTTTGAGATTTATGTATGCGAATACTTTACTCTATTGTACCAAGATGGACTAATTTATCTGTCTTATTCATGATGCATATATAAATCATCATGTCGAGGAAACGAGCAAAGACTCTAACACCAAAAGAGCATGAAGCTAAGAATGCGAAGAAAAGAGAAGGGATGAGGCAACTTTGTGAAAGTAGGAAATTATCAACCATAGAAGAAGACATACCATCATTGCCAATTCAAGAGGAACATGAATCATCTAATCAAGATAAGAGAGAGAGAGAGATAAAAATTGGCAGCACAAAGGCAACGAATGCAAAACCTCTGTTCAACGAGGAAATTGAATCTTGGAGTTGGAGGCACTCCATCTTTTACAGGTCAAGTTGAAGGTGTATCATCATTCTCTTCTCAAGTTGGAGGCACTCCATCTTTCACAGGTCAAGTTGAAAGTACATCATTCTCTTCTTAAGTTGGAGGTGCGCCATCATTCACATATCAAGTTGAAGGTACGCCATCTTCTCGATCTCAACTTCAAGGTTTTTCATCTTCTCCATCTCTAATTGAAGGTACATCATCTATCCTATCTGAAGTAAATATTGAATAAATTCCTAATACTGAGTCAACTTTACCATTGAAAATGTCTCCTAGAATTTTGCATAGAAAGCCTAAGTTTCTAATTGATATCGATGAGAATGTTTTGAAGCCCATGCAGGATAAGATTCCCAAGCGTATTTGCTAAAGATATCCCAATAAGATATGGAAATTATTTTTTGAGAACTTAAATGTAATTGGAAGATGTCAACTATTTGTTGAATTGATGCGAAATCTAAAATTTAGGCCCATTATGAAGATTCTTGGCCTAAGAACATCGGATGCTTCAAGTGAAAAATCAATTGTAAAGAATCTAATGAGTGCAAATGAGAGTGTGGGTTCCACCTCATGCACCAAGGATAGTAATGTCACACAACATGTCATTACGTCGACAAGAGTAAGCCATCAAACAAATAAATCTTGCCTCATTAGGAAGACAAGTGAAGCATTGAAAATAAGTAGAAAAAATCTAATGAGAGCCGTTGGAAGGCGTGAAAGAGTTGAGGACCCAAATAGAAATGAATTGTGGGTATTCTCTGGGACTCCCACAGAAAGATAAAGTTGTTGTTGAAGCCTTGAGATCCCTCATTGAAGAATTTTGGAAAAATAACACAAGGGTATCTCTTAATGCAAGAGATGTTGTAAGAAGGAGAATTGGTTGTCAAAACCGTGAGCCACATCCAAAGCATTTTTTGGATGTGACTCAAAACATAGTTTTTCAAGAAATTTCAAGAGATGTGTTGGCACCTTCAATTTTTGCAAATTTGAAGTGCCTATCTCTTCTCGGTGTATCGACAAAAGCTAGGTTGGCATGCTGCCCAATCTACCCCGTAGCCCGCCTTCACCAATTAAAATCTTACAATTCTGTGATCATTTTGCAAATCCATATGGTAGGAAGTTTTTTGATACATATGGTAACATGCCTATTCAGTTTCGCACTTCCAGGATGAGTTTTGATGGGCTATTTAATGCTTTTTTTACTGCGACTGGGCTAGATTTGGTGTTATGAAAAGTTGCAAATCTCACAATTCTGAGGGCGAACCATTTCTCATTTTGGTTCAAAACATCTCCAATTCCAGTTTCATCAAAATCGGAGACCATATTACAATGCAGTATTTTAATGTATTTTGATTACGGCGAACGCATGTGGCAGGCCAGTTTACAAAGGAGGTCCCTAAAATCATTCGATGATGTGAGTTTTGGGGAAATAGGTTTGCTCTAAATAATTGATAATGGCCCTACACAAGTTTTCATAGCCTCCGGATACCTAGTGTGTCTGCGGTGAAGATGTGTTGTTTGCCCGGGAGGAGGAATTAAATATTTGCCATTTGCCTAAAGTTGAAAATGTAATTTTAAAAGCATTTTATTAGCAAATTTAATATTTCAAGATGCAAATATTATAAGGTAAACATTATAACTTTATGTTATAATGTTTAGGGCAGAAAATAAAGCATTTTATTTAACATTTCGCAGCATCGCACGACTATTTCTCCCTCTCCTCTATTGTTGTGTGACGATGCGAAATGGCCTCCTATGGTCAAACTTTTGGTCTACGGTCTTTTTGTGGTTAAGGTTGGTCTGATTTCTTCTCCTTGGGGGCATTTTTGGAGTCTTTTGGGTGAGTTTTGAGCGGAGGGTTTTAGCTGAATGGTTGTTGTTCACGTTTTTGGCTCTGGGGTAGATTTTTGGAGTTGTGTATGAGCTGCAAATGATTTTTTTACCTTCTAAATGATGCCTGGACTTATCCACATGTGTTGGGAGCACTTTCAATACTGTTCTAGCCTTTTTTCGGGTGCCTACAACCATAAAAACGCCCCTACATCAAGAAAAATAACCCAACAATGAATGAATTGGGCACATATGGTCTGAGAAACTGCTGAATTTTGTTCTCTGTCATCTTAAAGGTTGGATTCCATCAAGGAGGAGCTTGAAGAAGGGCCCATCGCCTCATTTCGCAGCATCATAGGGGAATGACGGGCCCCTTGATATGTGGCTGCGACAGTGCGACAAGGCAGTGTTTTGGAGGCAGAGTTGGTGCCCGACAGCTACAAATTAAAAGTGGACAAGTCAAAAAGAGGATAAACAAATTAAAGACATTTAGTTCCATGATTTATTTATTTTTTTTGTCTTTTCCTCATTTTTGTAAATTTTGTGATATTTCCTCAGGCTCATTGGTAGCATCTAGTCATGTAAAACTCACCTAACTGCTAGGATGTAATAAATTTTAGGGCAACATGCTCTTGTGTCTATAAGAGAGCATGTTGTTCCACTTTGTAAGGGGATTCTTCTAGGCTTTGGATACAAGGTGTCTACATTTTGGGAAGTAGCTTTCTATAGGAGAAGGTGATTGGATTTTGGGTTGCAAAGGCATATTTTGCTGTGTAAGTCAATAATTTCTGAATGATAGCTTTTTTTCGAAGTTGAGTTATATGAGTAACACGTTCTATGTGGATTATTTATGACTGTCTCCTTGGGTATTTGCATTTTTCTTTTGAACAAAGTTGCCAAGGGTTTCTGAGTTCTTCAGTATATATTTGTTGTGTTGCATGTTTGATTATCTACATCTATTCAAGGAGTAGATGTAATATCAAGGGATTAGTGAAGCATATGGTCATAGATGATTCTCTTTCTTGGACAAATTACTGTAAGATAGTAATTTCATTATTTTCAGTTCTCTGGTTATGAGTTTCTGCTATCATGAGGAAACATTTACATTGTTGAGTCTAACTCTGTTGCCCAGATTAAGCACCGATCTGGAATATGTTTGCCCAAAGGTCCAAGAAACCCAACAATTTAAAAGCAAATCATACATACCATTTTATGTTTTATTTTGTTTTAGTTTAGGTGTTGCATGTTCTCAGATTTAACTAGTGGAGGTAATCCAAGAATATTGTCAGTCTAGGGTTTATCTTACAAATCTTGGTGCATACATGAGAACATTCTGCCTGAATTAGTCAAAGATAAATCTTTTGGCTGTGAATAAGGGAATAACCCCTAGGTGCGGCAGAACCAAAAGTGAAGGGGAGATAAGAGATAATCTCCCACTCTGTTGGTGGAGTCTTCCATTGAACTTGAGCATACGAAGTGGCAAATCTTTAGAGTTTGATGTGTGCAAATTTGGGAACCAACAAGATGTATCCTCAAATCAAAATTAGTCAAAGGTATTTTGAAATGGTAAAGCCTTTTTATGTAAAAATAAATCACACATGCACAACTTGTTGTTGTAGAGTGCATATTGAGTTTTCTGATCATTATTATGTTTATAGATATATATGTGTAGATTTGCATACTGACGATGTTTTGCAGGAATGTAATATAAAATGTCCACCTAGATCTTCAAGAGATTTCATATCAAGCATCTTATATCAAGGAGTGGATGGTAAATTATTCCACAAGAACTTATGCTTGGATGGCATGTGTGATCATTGTGGTGCGTTGTAACATTTGCAAATTTGTGAACATATGGAGAACACACATGCGATTGGAAATGAACTAGTAAGTTTTGGCAAATATAAGATAGTGGCATATAGTCTAAAAGATGGTAAAGAAGTAAAAATGTGTGAATTGGTCATTGAAAAGATTCCAGTGTATCAGTTTATCTCTATTTTCCACTCGAGAATATAGTTTATGAGTATGCAAGGCATACCCATAGAGCTCGATGGTTGGACTTGCAATTCAAGTTATGCAAAGACATATTTCCACTTGATATAATTGTTTTTTTATTGATTTTGTAGAGAACTACACACTACAACCATAGAATGAGGTGCAATCACAGTATTACAACTCTACACAGGTTATTATATTTGTGCATATAGCATTCATTCATGCAGATGAAAGTACAGAGGATGAAAAGAAGATCTTGAGGGAGTATCATTTTTATATCAGTGATGATCACACACATTCTACAGAGTTCGTGCACGAATGCTTTCATATGTTCTATCATGATTTGGCTAGTAGGAGCATATCATTTGGTCCACATATCATATGGTCAGATAATTATGCATCACAATTCAAGAACTTGCAGATGTTTTATTATTTGAGCAAGATGCATAAGATGAATGGTGTTACACATATGTGGAATTTCTCTGAGGTCGAGCATGGAAAAGGGGAGCATGATGGTGCAGAAGCATGTATCAAAAGAGCATTAGCACAAGAAGAGTTGAAGTACAAAGACAATGCAAAGTTGACAAATACGAGATCTATTATCGAATGGTGTAATGCTACAATGGGTCCATGTAATGAAGGTAAGTCTACAATTTGTAGATTTTTTTGGTTGGTTGATGATACTAATATTGCAAAATAAGAGGATTGTTGTATGTTGACAAGATCGAGTGAGCTACACTCTTTTAGAAGCTCTAATGCAGGCTCATGGAGTATCCATACACGGCAGATGGTATGCTTTTGTTCTTCATGTACAGATCAAGCTTGGTATGAATGTGAGTCAAAGGAGTGGTCAATGAATGGTGTACAAGAAGTATAAGCCCGATTGACATGTATTGACTCCCGACAGCACTACAACTCACAGAGATTGAATCATCAGTTTACTTTGACCATGTTTCAGATCTAGTTCAACCAGGTATTATCAGCATTCAAATTTAATAAAATTTAATATTCCATCTTATTTTGTAGTTTTTTTGTATTGTTGACTATATTCATTGAACTAAATGTACATATCAATGTAGGACATGTTTATGTAGTTATTGCAGCTGAAGACAAGGAGGAAGGAACATATTATTATTTGTGTCATTGTGTTGAGGAAAAAAAGAAATTAGATGCCCCTGTTATAGATGGAGAAAACATCAAGTACCTTACATGATCAATGGTTGTTACTGAAACATGGCTTAGAAGGTACCCAATGAAGAAGTTTGATGTGTGGTTGTTCGAGGACTTTGACACACATAGGAAGATTCTTCATTATTCTAACCTTGTTGGGCATCAAGCGTTCATTTGATCAAATATGGAGGTAGACCACTGAATAGAAACTTGTGGAAAGTTCATGAGTCTGACAATGAAGCAATACTCGACACACTAAAGAGTAGAGCAGACTCAGATGGTTCATTAGATTGAATTAGTGGAATGACAAAAAGGTATGTTATTTTTCTTTGCTATCCTCATTTCACCTTCTATAGTTTTGACATTTTTCTTACCTTCTTATATGTGCTCCTCAGTCCTGGTTGATTAGCTTCGTTTCATATAGAGCTCATGACTGAATGGCATGGTTGTTGATGCATTTGGATATTCCCCAGGGTCATGATTGGTGAGTTGATTTGATCAAACTAAGTCAAGTGGTTTGATCAAACTCATTTTTTAAGGTTAAGATATTTCAAACAATAGGGTGTGTGAAAAATATCACTACTTTTCAGCTTATGAATAGCAATGGAAGAAAATCAAAATTGTAAGTCTTCAATTTAATTTAATTTATTGTAAGTCTAAATAGTGTAATTGCATTTGCATGCAAGATTTGAGTATGATGGAGGTAGGCATAATCCTTATGAAGTTGGTTTTGGAAGGAAAACAAGGTAGGTTTTCATGATTATTTCATGATGATATGTCATTTGGAGTCAATTTGATGATTGTTCATTCACTTGAAAGATCATGTAATTATCTTTGTTTGAAGGGTCTTGTTTGCTTAAAGGGTCATGCCATTATGTCATTTGGAATCAACTTGATGATTGTTCTGATTTATCTTGTAGGCCCTGAGGTTTTTAAGGTTTCATAGTACCAATGGTGGCATTATTGGCTAAAATATCCTCTATCAAGCTTGAGAGCATCCATGGTTCTTCATGCATCATAGTGATAGGGATTCCTTCGAAGATTGTTTCATCATGTTACATTATGGTTTCATTCATAGAAACCATAGTTGCAAATTATACATCAAACTTATCTTTGCATCATGAAATCATACAAGGATCTTATTTCAAATTGGCTTTGTCATATCCTATGAGGAGATTAAAACCATAATATCATGATGTTATTATGAGTTTTAATGACAAGGATTCCATCATACAAACCCTCATTTGTTTCTTCACATTTGGTTCTAACAATTGATAGCAATGGTAAGGGCAGCCTTAATTCATGCCCTACAACACATTGGATCAAGTGAGAACACATTTATAGTACTGAATTTTCATCTATTAGAAAGGTGCTAGGACTAAATTTTTACATTTGACATCTCCTGGGGCCAAACAGACAATGCCAACACATCTGGGTGGGCAGGTAAATGATAGGGGAGATGTATTTTTGGTGGTGAATCCTCCTAGTCGTTCCCAACTACATTGGATGGAGACAATCTCTTAAGAACCCTAAGACAAAAAAGGTGTCAAACTTTGGACCAGTTGTTCCGTCAAACCGTGACACCTAGGAACATCTTATTTACATGTATAGGTGGATGTCAGGTCCACCTACAAATACCTACCTTAATATTTTTTAAATCAATTTTGTTTGTCTGTGGTGGCAAGGAACACATTGTTCCAAAATGCTTCAGTTTCATGCAGTAGAAAGGTGCTAGGAGTAAAATTTTGCATTCCACACCTCGTGGAACCCAACGGACTACATCAACACGTCGGGGTGGGTGAGTAAATGTTAGGTGAGGTCTCATTTCATGCACCAAGTGCCCCAGACGTTCCAGGTTGTAGGCTACCGACAAAGTCACTTGAGATCCTTGAGAGCAAAAAACTACCAAACTTTGACGAAGCAGTTCTCAAAATTCCTAGCACCTAGAAATGTTTTGTTTAGACCTACAAGTGGACGAGGGGTCTATCCACAATAACCTCTCTCAATTCTTGTCAACTCCAATCTATTTGACCGTGCCGAAATTAAACGCATTCTTGCAAAATGCTTCAGTGACATTTAGCACAACATTGCCAAGAGCCATATTTTTTGTTCTTCTCATCATGGGGCCTAATGGACTGCACCAACATGTCAAAGTGGGTGGTTAAATGCTAGGAAAGGTCTCTTTTCATGCATCAAGTGCCCTGGACATATTAGGATATAGGCTACCAGCAAAGTCACTTGAGATCCTTGAGAGCAAAAACTGTCAAACTTTGACGAAGTAGTTCTTGAAATTCATGGCACCTAGGAATGTTTCATTGGGACCTACAGGTGCATGTGAGGTTTATCCACAATAACCTCTCTTAGTTTTTGTCAACTCCAATCTGTTTGACCGTGTTGAAATTAAGCGCATCTTGCAAAATGTTTCAGTGGCATTTAGCATAACCTTGCCAGGAACCATATTTTTGTTATACTCTTCGTGGGTCCCAACGAACTATGTCAACACATCAAGGTGGTTGGGTAAAAGCTAGGGGAGGTCTCTTTTCATGTGCCAAGTGCCCCAGACATTATGGGTTGCATGCTACTAGCAAAGTCCATAAGCGTGACTTTGTTGGTTGCCTACAGCTCAGAACGTCTAGGGCACTTAGCACATGAAAAGAGACCTCCCTTGGTGTTTATCCACCCACCCCGATGTTTTTATCCACCCACCCCGATGTGTTGGTGTAGTATGTTGGGCCCCACGACGAGTAGAACAAAAAATATGGATCCTGGTAAGGTTGTGTTGAATGCCACTGAAGTATTTTGCAAGAATGCATTTAATTTCGGCATGGTCAAATGGATTGGAGTTGACAAAAACTAAGAGTTTATTATAGATAGACTCTATATGAACTTGTAAGTCCAAACGGAACATCTCTAGGTGCCACAAATTCTGAGAACCACTCCATCAAAGTTTGGTAGGTTTTTGCTCTTAGGGATCTCTAGTGACTTTGTCGGTAGCCTACAACCTGAAATGTCTGGGGTACTTGGCACATGAAAAGAGACCTCCCCTAGCATTTACCCACCCACCTTGATGTGTTAGCGCAATCTGTTGGGCCCCACGATGAGCAGAATGAAAAATATGGCTCCTGGAAAGGTTGTGTTGAATGCCACTAAAGCATTTTGTAAGAATGCATTTAATTTTGACACGGTCAAATAGATTGGAGCTGACAAAAACTAAGATAGGTTATTATGGATGGACCCCACGTGCACCTATAGGTCCAAATAGAACATTCCCAGGAATGACAAATTCTGAGAACCGCTCTATCAAAGTTTGGCAATTTTTTGCTCTTAGGGATCTCAAGTGACTTTTCTGATAGCCTACAACCCAGAATGTCTGGGGCACTTGACACACAAAAACATACCTCCCCTAGCGTTTACCCACCCATCCTAACATTTTGGTGCAGCCCGTTGGGCCCCGCGAGGTGTGGAATGCAAAATTTCACTCCTAGCACCTTTCCACTGCATGAAACTAAAGCATTTTAGAACAATCCATTCCTTGCCACCACAAGCAAACGAAATTGATTTAAAAAACTAAGGTAGGTATTTGTAGGTGGACCTAACATCCACCTATACATGCAAAGAAGATGTTCCTAGGTGTCGCGGTTTGACAGAACAGTTGGTCCAATGTAGCCAAGAACGATCACGAGGTTTCACCACTGAAAAGACACCTCCCCTAGCATTTACCCACTTACCTGGACATGTTGGTGCCACCCATTTGGCCCTAGAAGATGTCAAATGCAAAAATTCAATCATAGCACCTTCTAGTAGATGAAACTAAACTAAAAGCTATGTTACAATCTCCATTTTTAGGTGTTTCCTCTACTCTCCTTAGGTTGATATGGTGTTCTCACTTGATCCAATGTGATGTAGGGCATTAATCAAATGTTCAAACATTCTTGAAGATGATGAACCCATTCTAATCCATGTTAGAACAAGAAAAATGTAAAAGATATGATCATGTTAGCACAAGAAAAATGTAATAATGGGATAGATAACATCATCTAAAACAACAAAATATAATCATGTAAGCACATGTATCTAGTGTTTAAGTAGACAAAACATAATGGAAAAACACACCTTAAAGAATGTGCTATAAAAATCACATGAAATGGTTATCAAACTAGGGTTTATGATGATTTTTGGAAAAAATGGAAGGATTTGTTGATGTTTTGACTGTTGCAACTATGGTAGAAGTTTCAAAATGGATTAAATTTCATCTTTTCAGACTTAAATTGTGGTTTCATGGTCTTCCATGCATATTTGATTAATGTTTGTGTGTAGGGATATTACCTATGGCTACTAGGGTTCTTGTCTTCAGTATTACATCATGGGCTTGCTTTTTTCTAATGAATCCATGAAGTTATCATGTTGAGTTAGTCATTAGATCATCAAGTAAAGCATTATGAGAATACTATGAGGGTGTCATGAGTGGAGAGTAACCTTGTTGAGCATCCAAACCCCTCATTATCACTGTGAAAAGCATGCAAAAATGTGACAATCCTAAGATTGTAGCAGCAACAAGAAGATGTTTTATTCATAAGCAAAGACTTTGGTTTTCATCAAGGTTGTTCTCCCTATGTCTCTCTCCCTATGTGTTAAAGTACATTGGTCACTAATATAGGTGCATAGAATGTGGGTAAGAATTCCATCTTTTGTTTCAAATTACAAAAGGAATAGGCATAAAGAACAAGATTGCAAGTTACAAGTTCCATGAATAATTTATATAAAAATAACCATTATTATTTTATGTCCAAAATGAACACCACCACTAATAAAAGAACCACTCACCTAAGTCAATGCATGTTTTGGGGTGTTGTATCACATGTATACTTGTTGTTAAGCACATATACAACTTGTGGTTTATTGTCACATGTTGTAAGCCATGTATGTGAAGATTATAACATAGTTTATCCATTTGCATGAGAAAGTAAGGGATATAACATGAATTGATGACATGAGAAAGACTACTACATATTCTAAAGTGTTGTAAATATGCATCTTCTTATTTCATCTTGTTGTGCTTCATTGTATCATGAATCACTTGTTGTAAGCATGTACAATTATAGCATGTTATGCACATCACAAATGAAGGAATGCAATGATTGCAAGATGTGCACAAAATGGATTTTTTGATAAGGCTTGAAAGAAACTTTCAAGTAAATGCAATTGGCGGGTGTAAATCCAAATTCCACAACCTTATCCACCATCCTCCTTGCCTATGCCAAAATGGGATCTTTGGAACAGGGTATATACATCCATCAAAACATAAAGGATATAAGAATATTGTCAGATGTTGTATTTATAGCTGCCCTTGTAGACATGTATGCAAAGTGTGGAAGCATAGACAAGGCATGTAAATAGTTTGGCATGACACCTCAAAGAGATGTCATCTCATAGAATGCAATGATTGCACGATTTGCAGAAAATGGATTATTTAAAAAGGCTTTATAAACTTTCAAGAAAATGTAATTGGTACGTGTAAAACCAAATTCCATAACCTTTGCAAGCATCCTCCCTGCCTATGCCAAATTAGGATCATTGGAACAGGGTATGGACAGGCATGAAAGAATAAAGGATAAAGGAATTTTGACATATGTTGTAGTTGCAACTGCCCTAGGAAACATGTATGCAAAGTGTGGAAGCATAGACAAGGCACATGAACTATTTGACATGATGCCTCAAAGAAATGTTGTCTCATGGAATGCAATGATTGCAAGATATGCACAAAATAGATTTTTTCAAAACAACTTTAGAAACTTTCAAGCAAATGCAATTGGTGGGTGTAAAGCCAAATTCCACAACCTTAGCCAACATCCTCCTTGTCTATGTCCATATGGGATCTTTAGAACAGGGTATGGACATCCATCAAAGCATAAAATATATGGGAATTTCATCAAATGTTGTAGTTACAACTGCCCTATGAGACATGTATGCAAAGTGATGAAGCATAGACAAGGCATGTGAACTTTTTGACATGATGCCTCAAAGAAATGTTGTCTCATGGAATGCAATGATTTCAAGATATGCACAAAATGGTTTTTTTGATAAGCCTTTAGAAACTTTCAAGTAAATGCAATTGGTAGGTGTAAAGCCAAATTCCACAACCTTAGCTAGCATCCTCCTTGTCTATGCCCAAATGGGATCTTTGGAATAGGGTATGGACATCCATCAAAGCATAAAGGATATGGGAATTTTGACAAATGTTGGAGTTGTAACTACCCTGGGAGACATGTATGCAAAGCATTCAAGCATAGACAAGGCACATGAACTATTTGACATGATGCCTCAAAGAAATGATGTCTCATGGAATGCAATGATTGCAAAGATAGGCACAAAATGGATTTTTTTAAAAGGCTTTAGAAACTTTCAAGAAAATGTACAAAAGAAACTTTCAATAAAATGCAATTGGCACGTGTAAAACCAAATTCCACAAATTTATCCAACATCCTCCTTGCCTATGCCAAAATGGGATCTTTGAAACAGGGTGTGGACAACCATCAAAGCATAAAGGATATAGGAATTTTGTCACATGTTGTATTTGTAGCCACCCTTGTAGACATGTATGCAAAATGTGGAAGCATAGACAAGGCACATGAACTATTTGACATGATGCCTCAAAGTGTTATGTATGAAAAAATGAATGAAGAAGACTAGAATGCACACTAGATCAAACTCTCTTCCACAATAACATTCAAGGACAAGACTAAGCCAAATCACTCCCAAATGGAGGAAGACTTAGCTGTAGATCTTGTACTCTTGTTTGCTATGGAAAGATTAGATTCAACCAAACCTTTTTATCAAACCCTAGGTCAAATATGCACTAAACCCTACTTATAGGATGATCATCTTATAATAGATAGAAAACAACTAAAATCTAGAATCTAAATATACAAGAATGATTAGAGAGATACTAAAACCTATGTCTTAGAAGTTGAAGTGTTAGAGGATGAAATAGGAATTACCCAAGTCCTGGAAGTGAGAATCTACCGGTGGTCTGAAATAAGAAAATGTTCCAAAGACTACTCTGGATCCAAATTTGGGGTCAAAAGACCCAGAAGACTAGGCTGCCAACCACCCAATTCTTTATAGAGGAATATTCCTAAACTTCTATCAGATCCTGAAACCTTGATTCCTGCACAGTCTTCATGTATCTTCACCTTTCCTAAATCTTATACCTATAACCTGCACACAAGACGACAAGAGAGGGTTTGGGGGGTTATGGTGTTTAGGGATTTTCCTCATTCAAACCCTGGAATGGCATTGAATCCTTCCAACATCATTGATAGATAAGAGAGTGTGCCCTAGCAGGGCAGAGGCTAAACAAAATGATGATAGAATGATTCAAATAGCAATGATATCACCTATGCGGTGAAGCCCTTAGGAGAATGAAGATCCTTCGACTCATAAGGAGATGGATGATGATTTCAAACCTACAACAACACACATAATAACAACACAAATCTACTCTAGAAACACAATGAATGCTTTGAATGCTCAAGTTGCTCCAAGATCATAAGTTTTCTCTATCTATCTAGCTTCATAATGAATTCAAAAACTCACTGATATATGTTTTCCCACTAACATTCGTCAAATTAAATCATAAGAGCCGACAAAGAGGAGCCTTTTGAAAGGTCCCATGTTGGCATGCCACTAATTTACCCTGACCAATCAGGGAGGACTTGGGTGGTTGGCACCCAAGTCCAAGGGCCCATTTTTAGTTCGGGATAAGCTTAGTGAGGTCCCAAGGTCCCAAATTGTCATGGGTGTCAAGCAATTTCCTTCGGGATGATCAATTATAATGCATAATGTTATAAATGAGACCTAGGAGCTAAACAAGGAAGTAAAAAGGCAAGTGTCCACTTTTTACTCCATAACATCTAGCCCCCACTTTAATGTGTGTATGATCTTACAATCAGTACATGCATTAAAGTATGGTCAAAGCACATCAAGCACATCTAACACTAGAGCAAA
Source organism: Cunninghamia lanceolata (assembly GCA_027924645.1). Taxonomy (NCBI): domain Eukaryota; kingdom Viridiplantae; phylum Streptophyta; class Pinopsida; order Cupressales; family Cupressaceae; genus Cunninghamia; species Cunninghamia lanceolata. The sequence goes on along the minus strand of BSBN01000245.1, from coordinate 9,832,629 downwards.
GACACACTCTAAGTTCAGAAGACTATTTCTAGCCCCCAAGCTTAGGCAAACATAAGAAAACATGTTATAGTCACACAAAAAATTGAGAAGACAGTAAGGAATCATGCAATACATGAAGTAGATAGTAAAGCACGCAATACATGGAGAATTCATGAGTGCAAACATGTAATACACAAGGCATACACGAAGAGAAGACATGATTTAACAACTAAACAACCCTAACTAGGCGATGGGGGGAGCTCATCGCTATGCGCCACCACAAAACATGCTAGACACATGGCGTGGGGGGATCTCATTGCTATGTGCCACCACTAAAAATTGTAAGACATGCAAGGAAGACACAGAAAACACATGGAATACACAAGCACCATAGAGTATGTTGTCAACACACTATACGTCTTATACACAACAAACATGGGCGATAGGGAGGATCTCATAGCTATGCTCCACTATCTAGGACACACCAAACAAACCTGACATTTGAGTTATGCTACCACAACTACCAAAGATACACTTAAGGGTGAATAGCTCAAGATCCAACCTTGCCTCCACAGAGGACTTTTTAAAAGGATGTGCAACCACTCAAGGGAAGACACAATCCCACCTTCCACAGAAGGGCTTTCAAAATGCAACCCCACCTACATCCATAGATGTCTTACAGTGAAAAGGAAGCATGTGCACAAAGTATACAACCCCACCTACATCATGGAGACACCTTACATTGAAAAGGAGGTATACGCAAAAAAAACAAAGTACACAACCCCACCTGCATCACGGAGACACCTTATAGTGAAAAGGAAGCATACACAAACATGCTTTATCACAATATCTAAAATATCCAAGTATAATACAACAATATATGCCCCTACCTTAATGTGGTTGATCTCACTTGCCGATAGGAATCACATTTAAGGTAAAGTTGAAAACATGCGAGGGAACAAGAGCTTTTACAAAGCCCATGCCCCAAAGTGACATGTGCTAATGATCACCGAATGTTCCCAACAATCACACACGTTAGTTTCAAATTCTAATCATCAACAATATTCATGCACAGAAATAAGGTAACATACCACATAAACAAACCAAGGCTATACTTGCAGGTTTGGAACCGAGTATAGCCGTGAGGTTATACTTCAGGTATCTCATAACTGAGTGTAGCAAAAGGTGAGATACAAAACATATCAAAGTGCCTAGAAGTAGATTTAGAGTATTACAAAGGATTGTTACAAGAATTTTCACAATGCGATACACAATCACAACACGAGGTGATTCTACTAGTCAAGCGTCAGTAACATATTAACCCCATCATAAATGGATTGGGTCCATTTTTATTCTTGTTTAGGGACACATAGTCTGTATTAGTATATATTTATTTGTCATCCACCAACTAGTATAATCACTGAAGAATGAAAACACCAAAAATGAGAGAGGAGACAAAAGTGACTTAGGTACGCAACGTGGGAAGATGCTCCCAAGACATCCTCCACAATAGTATGCCCCAAGGCACCACACATAACAATTACAATAAGAGAGAGGAAGATAGAAGAATAGAGAAAAAAATAGAAGAAGTGTCACAACAGAGGCGGTCTCCTTGTATCCTTGACCTTACAAGAGTATCAAGGGTCATCCAAGGTGACCTAAACAACATTTAACACAACACGGGGGAACACAACACAACACATTAGAGGAGGCCACCCATGAGAGAAACTCAAAGAGGTGCTACATCAAAGGTGGCTAAATGTGTGAGAAATACTTACCTGTGATAGAATGCAACTGCACTAGTGGTTGTCTTTGATAAAATCATCTTCCTCCCTATCTCGAATGTGAGAAGAAATAGATACATAGGGTACTATTGCCCAACTTGAAACTTCTTCCTTTAACTCTTCATCCTTTAGCTCTTCTTTTGATTCAATTTTTGTCAGTGGGATGTTTTCTTCTTGAGGTGACACTTGTCAAGCTAAAGCTTTTTGTTTTCTCCTTCTTTCTCTTGCATTTCGGTTCCTTCTTGTCTTGTTAGTGATATTTGCTATAGGAGTTTCTTTGTTGATCATCAAGGGTTCATGAATTTATGCGTTCATGAATGTTTGCGAAGAGGAAGTTGGCACAAAAGTGATCTTTTGTGATGAAATGCTTCGCTCTTTATGGTTGTCTCCCGATTCTTGTAAGGATGACGGAGGAGGAACCTTGACAAAAATTCCTTTGCCTCTTGGTCGAGGGGATTCCTTCAACTCAGGTTGCTTTTGACTATCTATTTGTTTAGTAGACGAAATTGTAGCCTCAAGGAACTAAGAAGGTCTAGGAGAATTCTTTCCATGTGATAGTTGAGCTATTAGCTTTGCCTTATATTTTTGATATGCCAAGAAAAAATGATCTTCTCTCGGTTGATTTGGTTCAGTAGGTTACGGCCAAAAGTATTAAAGTTTCCACAATTGACCAAAGTTTTCCATCCACTATGGTGGACAACATGCACTCGACCTTTGTGAGGGAATTTTAAACAATTATGAATGGTAGAAGTGACCGCTTTCATGGACTTGAGCCAAGGATGGCCTAACTTCACATGAAATAGGTCTGAGGTGGGAATGATGACAAATGGTTGTTCTAGGGCTTTTTCCACTACCTTGATGCAAAGTGTTATCTTGCCAATTATCGAAAGAAAGAAGCCATTATGTGCCTTGATCATTATATTCGTTGGATTGTAAGTGTCTTGTGCCAAATCATGCATGTATAAGAATTCTTTGGTTATCACATTTGTCAAACAATTAGGATCAATAAGAACCACTCTTGTAGGATTTCCACTTATTCATGTTGTAATATAAAGAGGGTCATCAATATCTCTAATTGTGACCTCATGTGGTGTGAATGATATGACGGATACAGGAGCCTTCATTTTCTTATTAGAGTGGGGAGAAACCACGCCACCCATGTTTTGATTAGATACCGTGTATGTGAGACCGTTGCACACCAAGGCAGTAGTTTGAGGAAATCAGGTTTTTGAAAATAAAAAACATACTAATTTCACTAGAAACAAAGTGAGTATGGTGTGAAGAGTGCTGCACAAAATGCAATGTGAATGATTTTAAGACTTTGTGCCAAGAAGTGTGAGAAAGATGCAAAAGTTCTTAATGTTGAAATACACAATGTGTAATTGCAGAAATTGTGATTTTTAAAATGAAAGATGGAAATTGATGAAACACTTTGATGCAAAATCATATTTGAATGAATGTCTATGACAGCAACAAAATCTAAAAAAAGATTTTGACTACAAACCCTAGCTTTTGAAATTGACTAGGTTTTAGAAAAGATGCATTTTTTCAACAAAATCCTAGCAAATGAGAACTTCAAATGCAAGGTACAACACTATGAAATGATTTTATATTATAATATGGATCAGATCTAATGTAAAAATTAGAAATTTAAATCTTTCTATCATATGCAACGAAAGCAATGAAAAACTATGCCTTTTTCTAGCCTAGAATGCTTAATTTTTTCACTTTTTTCAAGGTTATACAAATGAGTAATGATAAGTATGCTATGAATTAATGCAAGATCTGATTTTAACACTCATCAAGATGCAAATGCTCGAAGCTACGAGTTCACCAAAATGTTATGTGTGAAAAAGATAATGAAGAAGACTAGCACGCACACTAGATCAAACCCTCTTCCACAATAACATTCAAGGACAAGACTAGGCCAAATCACTACCAAATGGAGGAGGAATTAGCTACAGATCTTGTACTCTTGTTTGCTATGGAAAGATTAGATTCAACCAAGCCTTTTTATCAAACCCTAGGTCAAATATGTACTAAACCCTAGTTATAGGATGATCATCTTATAATAGATAGAAAATGACTGAAATCCATAATCTAAATTTACAAGAATGATTAGAGAGATACTGAAACCTAAGTCTCAGAAGTTGAAGTGTCAGAGGATGAAATAGAAACTACCCAAGCCCTGGAAGTGAGAATATATCAGTGGTCTGAGCTGAGAAAATGTTCCAGAGACTACTCTGGAGCCAGATCTAGGGTCAGAAAGGCCAAAAAGACTAGGGCACCAACTGCCCAAGTCTTTATAGAGAAATATTCTTGAACTTCTGTCAAATTCTAAAACCCTGATTCCTACACAATCTTCTTGTATCTTCACATTTCCTGAATCCGGTACCTGTAACCTGCACACAAGATGACAAGAGAGGGTTTGGGTGGTTATGGTGTTTAGGGATTTGCCTCAGTCAAACCTCGAAATGGCATTCAAGTCTTCCAACACCGTTGCTAAATAAGCGAGTGTGCTCTAGTAGGGCAGAGGCTAAACAAAATGATGATAGAATGATTCAAATAACAATGATATCACCTATGCTGTGAAGCCCTTAGGAGAATGAAGATCCTTCAACTCATAAGGAGATGGATGATGATTTCAAACCTCCAACAACACACACAATAACAACACAAATCTACTCTAGAAACATAATGAATGATTTGAATGCTCTTTGCTCCAAGATCATAAGTTTGCTCTATCCATCTAGGTTCATAATGAATTCAAAAACTCACTTATATATGCTTTCCTGCTAACATTCATCAAATTAAATCACGAGCCAACAAAGAAAAACCTTTTAAAAGGTCCCATGCCGACATGCCACTAATTTACCCCGACCAATCAGGGAAGACTTGGGCGGTTAGAGCCCAAGTCCAAGGGCCCATTTTTAGTCTGGGATAAGCTTAGTGAGGTTCCAAGGTCCCAAATTGTCATGGGTGTTGGGCAATTTCCTTCGGGATGATCAATTATAATGCATAATGTAATAAACATAACCTAGGAGCTAAACAAGGAGGTAAAAAGGCAAGTGCCCACTTTTTACTCCATAACACAAAGAAATGCACAGTCTCATGGAATGCAATGATTGCAAGAGATGCACAAAATGGATTTTTTGAAAAGGATTTATAAACTTTCAAGAAAATGCAATTGGCACATGTAAAACTAAATTCCTAATTACCATAATTGATCATCATATTATATTTAATGTAAACTGTCATATACATAATGTCGTGAACATAACATATAGTCTATATATAAAGCCATATAGGCATGTACAAACAAAGTCATACAGGCATATACAAAGATATACATCGGTAACATACAAAAGTATGTATACAAAGCCATCTAGGCATACAAAAAAAGTCCCATAATCTAATTTCCTATGAATTTCTATCAAATAATTGGCGGCCCTTGCTTGGCCGTGAAGATAAAGAGTCAATCAGTGACTCATCCTCTCTCTCCTATCGACTAGAACTCCTCGACAGAGATTTTTTAAGCTCCACCTATTAATACAATAAAAAAATATCTACATTAATATAGAAAACATGAAATATATAACATGGCATATGTGATCAATCACTTACCACTAGCTGATGATCCCTCTCGATCATTCTTTGTCTCTCTTCGTCCGTAGTTGGATGAGTTGGAGTAGTGACCTCGTGTGAGAAGCATCAAGAAGCAAAATTGAGTAAACATGAATATCATTTATGTACATTAAATGACATGAGATAAAAACAAGAAAATACAAAATGACATTTACATGTTACTGGCTCATACCTCAGTCAAAGGATTTGCTGACAAAATAGCTGCAACAATGTCCACCTCTGCTAACTGACAAAGATGAGGAGGAATCTCCATATTCAACATCTAAAAATAGAGTTCAAAGTTATTTAATCAAAATAGATACATAACATCATTTAAATGCATAATGATTACAAATGGTAAAATTTACCTCAGTGAAAGTGCTTCTATGTGCAAGGGACCAAGGAAATCGTGGTGGTGGTGGTGAAGCTCCCTGTTCATTATCAAATTGTCACTAAATAAGATTATCATTGATATGTGTACTATATTTACGATCTTGTGATAAATTACATACATGTTGACTAGACCTCCTCTCATAACCCTGCACTAGACGGCTAACAAATGCAGGATGAATACTTTGACCCTGGAATTTCATAGTGCAGACAATTACATACATTAAATTTGTCTTATAATATAGATAGTCATATAATTAATTAGAAATTTTAAATACAAATATTTTAATCAAGATGAACCTTGTACAAAATTACTTGGGAGTCAATACCAAAGGTATGCTATAAGAGGTCATCTATGAGAACAATATTATCCAATACAGATGTGTCCATCACTGGTTGTTGCCCCTACATCACAGTGTCTTGACACTCTGTAGCATCATCAGGATCGCCTAAATGGCGAGAGTCATGGGTCCCATAATCGTACAATTTCCCACATGAACTACAAAGATGTGAGGACAAACGATGCCTATTTCTCACCCTCATCAGCCTAGGTAAGATCATCGCCATGATGTGCTAAAGACTAGGTGACAGAACTCAATGAATGTAGTGTCTCCACCTCAATGCTCTCCTTCAAAGCTGAAGGGAGTGAGATATCTGTTGGCCTCATGAGGGGTTTAAGTATGTGGTTCTAGTCTCGATGTGCCCCCTGTCTATCTTGGGCAGAGCCACCACCTCTGCCCTAGAACTTTCAAATGTCGAAGTAATTAGAAATTTGGTTGAGGATGAACTCACAATAGAGTTTCCTCAAGAAATATTGTGATACCTCATTTTTATTACAAGAACGCTCATCAAAGACCATGTACCATCTATCCCAAAAGTTTTGGGATATACCATCATGCACACACCAATAAATTGGGAACCGTTTGCAACTCTCTTCTAGTGTTTGGCTAGTTTAAGATTGATAAAATGTAAACATACTTGAGATTTTGTAATTTTTTTGTTCTTAACTTGTTAGTAAGACAATTTGTCAGCATAGTATTGTTGACTCCTCTCCCTATAGTCATTCCATTCGGTGATTTGGTTTGTCACCGATTCAATATGAGAAACAATGACATCTAATGACTTGGCAAGGGCTCTCCTGCGATCAGTGCTTGAATTTGGAGTATTTAATGTTTCAATTAGGGTTTCAAGATGTTTTTGTTTTCTTTAATTTGCCCTAAATAGTTTTCTTGTGTGTCTCTTTGATGGTGAGGATGTGAAGGTGGGGGGTTTTGAGGGTTCTCGTCAGTTTGAGGGGGGTTGTTTTGAGCCTTCTCTACTGGATTAGGGTTTTGTGGTGGCTCATTGGCTGAAAATTCAAGATAAAAATCTAATCAAAACATTGCAAAATTAAACAATTCATTTCAAATTCACAAAAAATAATCAAACCCTACCTTGTTTAGCTACTACACCCTCTACACTTCGTCCATGACATCCTCGGGAGCGAGATTGGCTAGGTGACATGGTGAAATTGTTAATTTCTCTTTGAAACTGTTGTTTCTATGTCTCCTATAATGCACTCGCGATAGTAGAAGTGAAACCAATTTTTGCAAATGAGCCATTGCTCTTTTTTATTTTATTTTTTACAAAACCTAAAACGTGAGCACGTTATAACATGTTTGCATTTTAGGTCGATAATACTGAGGCACTTGTGTTTTAGGTTCGGTAATACTAAGCCATAATGTGAGCATGTTATAACGTGCTCATGGTTATAGCTTCTATGGGACCAAAAAGTGATTTTTGGTCCCTCAACTTTATGCATTGACCTGAAAATTGTAATATTTGTATTAATGTAATTATTTAATTTTGATTCATTATATATATATATATATATATATATATATATCATATTTTAAATAATAATGAAATAATATAATTAATTATATATTAATAATAGAATGTATAGTAAATTATTTATTATACAAATTGGTAGAATTATCATTATAAGGTATTTATATTTATGTTATATTATAATAAAATGAAATATTAGTATATATTTGTGTATAAATATTTAACATTGAAATATTACACTATACTCATCTAAATATTAATATATTATATTGTGTAATATTCATATTAATATTTATTTTTTATTCATTGTATATATTAATTATTAAATTCTTAAATATCAATAGAATAATATAATTAATAATATATTAGTGATTTTATAATTTTTATATTTAGCGTAGAAAAAATCATATTAATAATAATTTTTAATTTAAAGTTAATAATATTGTTCATAAACAATATTGTTTTACATATTTATATAATATACAAGTCTTACATAGAGTATTTTAAAAATGATATATAATATTAATTTTATAGTATTAAGTATTTTTTTAAGTAGATTTCAAATATTTAAAATAAATTATTGTCTTTATTATATTGTTAAACATTATATTAAGAATACTAAATATAAAAAACATAAATAATGTTAAAAGAGAACAACCTCACCAATAAACTACTCACCTTTAATTTTATATTGATATTTGAAGTTATGTGATGCAATCAACCATTGACATGTGTTTAAATTTAATCTCATTTATCTGTGGTAATTAATATTATAGTAAATTGTTTTTAACTCAATTTTGATAATGCAACAATATTTTATCACCCAACATATAGTGAAATAATTTTATTTATTCACGTGCTAATTTGCCTTTAGAGTTACATTTATGGGGAGTGGAAAGAAAGGAATTAAGATCACGTGTCCATGTATAGCATTTATGTGATCCAATAATTTCTTTCCACATGACAATATACTGACCTTATTAGAATGAACTTTTTATCTTGAGATTAATCTATCTAGAGTAAACCAATCAAAACAGAGTATTATTTTTATGTTAATAAATTTTAATTTTTCCAAAGTCTATATGAGAAAGTTTTAACCAAAATTATTCAAAAAATCATTTATCTATGTTGTGGTTGGCTCAAAATTTGAGCTCTTTAAGGACAGATTTTGCAGAAATACTATTTTGAGTAAAACAAACACACTAAAATTGAGAAAAATACCATCCAGAATACTAACAAATTAACTCGTTTATATTATTGAAACAATGTAGTAAATTGATTAAAAAAATAGTGAAATCTTTTGTAACTCCTGCCATTATAGTTATGTATTGAATTTATTTTATTTTATTTTATTTGTAACTCACATGCCACTAATGCCACCACTGCCATGCATTGAATTTTATTTGTTTTCTATTTTTTTTAGATCTTGTTTATGGGAATCTGAATCATAATGTATTTATATTTATATTATATTATAGTAAAATGAAATATTAATATATATTTGTGTATAAGTATTAAATATTAACATATTTTAGTGATCTAATATTGTGTAATATTCATATTAATATGATTATTTAATTTTTCTTTATTGTAAATATAATTGTTATATTATTTATAAATTTGATATTTTAAATATTATTGAAATAATATAATTAATTATATATTAATAATAGAATTATGATTATAATGTATTTATATTTAAGTTATATTATAGAAAAATGAAATAATAATATATATTTGTGAATAAGTATTAACCATTAACATATTTTAGTGATTTAAATATTAATATATTATATTGTGTAATATTCATATTAATATGATTATTTAATTTTTCTTTATTGTAATTATAATATTAATATTTAAATATATATAAAATAATATAATTAATACTATTTTTATAATAAAATTTATTGAAACATAGTAAAATGAGTATTGATATATATTAGGTAAATATATTCAATATTACTATATTATAGCGATCAAAATATTAATTTATTTTACTGTGTAATATTCATATTAATATAATATTCATCTTTATTGAAAGTTATTTAATTTTTATTATTTATATATATAATTATAATATGTGTTTAGTTGTAATTTTCTTCTTTAGATTAAATATTTGTTGTATACACAAATTGCATTCCAATAATGTTAAACACAAATTTTTTTAAGGCTTATATAAATATAATAACAAAATTATAATATTTATAGTATATTTAATTTTGATTCAATATATATAATTTTAAATTTGATAATTTAAATATTAATGAAATTGTATAATTAATATATGAACAAGGTTTAATAATAAATATTAATAATATAATTAATATTATAACTATAAATAATAACGATAAATGAAATATTTAGTTAAAATATAAGACTATTTATTTAGGACATAAATAAAAAACCATTGTAGAAAACCATATCATAATTGATTAACATTTTGTTTGAAACGAACTATGCCTTGTTATCGGCAAGTCGAGAGATTTTGGAACGAGGAACCAGTTCTACAACTTTCGATGGGAGTTTGGTCGATAAGGCTTTGCTTTAGTAAAACTTGACTTTTGTTTAAAACAGAGAAAGTTTTGTAATTGGCAGGTCAGGAGTTTTGACAACCCAGGAACTAGTTGTAAAAAGTGAGGTTCTTTCAATAGTAGTTTTGTCGATAAGGCATTAGTTTTTCGATAAGCCTTTTTTAGTTATCGGCAAGTCGGGAGATTTGAGAATCGAGGCACTAGTTCTTAGCTTTCATAAAATTGTAAATTGGTTCTTCCAATGGGAGTTTTGCCAATAAGGCTTTGCTTTAGTGACACTTGCAACTTTTGTTTGAAACAGCCAAAGTCTTGTTATCGGCAAGTCAGGAGATTTGGGAACGGAGGAACTAGATCTAAAAGGTGAGGTTCTTCTAAAAATAGTTTTTCCAATAAGGCATTAGTTGAACCTTTTTTTGAAATGAATTAGGCCTTGTTATTGGCAAGCCGAAAGAATTGGGAACAAAGGAAGTAGTTCTCAAATGTTTGGTTCTTCCAATGGGAGTTTTGCCAATAAGGCTTTGCTTTAATAAAACTTTAAATTAGATCTTCCTATGGGAGTTTTGAAGATAAGGCTTTGATTTAGGAACACTTGCAACTTTTGTTTCAAACAACCAAAGTCATTTTATCAGCAAGTCGGGAGATTTGGGAACCAAGGAACTGGGCTGATTACATTGATGAATATGAAGTTCGAAGAAGAGAACAGTGCAGGTTAAATGTAGATCAGATAAGAAAGTATAAACTTGGATGGAGAGTACCTTAGATTGCCGATGACTATGTCGATATTCTTGATGATGCTTTTTTAGGAGAAGATGATAAACCTTTGGGTGAAATCAATTGGGATTTGCGTGAAATTGTTGATCTTAAAACTAGATCTCAGTCTGTTTTAGATAAGAGTTTGGCATGGTTAAATTCTAAGATTGGTAACAATGATGCAAGTTCTTCTGTATGTTAGGAGCAAGATATGGATGCCTCTGGAGGTGCTACAACCAATCCTAATCTAAACAACTATGTGCAGTGTGGCAAAGATGCCAAGTCTCCTCATAAAGATATGTGGAAAGATAGGAGCAGTGACAGTTTTGGATACTAGTCCTATGAAAACACCTCCTTTGTCTCCTCTATCAGATTCTTTGAGAACCCCAGATCGATCGAAGGTGCCATTAGGAGATGATAGCCTAAAAACAAATAAAGTACCTCATGCAAGTGTTAATGACTTTTTGTGAGTAGTACACCTTTATGGTTAAAGACAGTGGTCAATAACAAAAGGAGGTATATACACAGGTTATAGACACAGAGTTCGATGTAGTGGCAAGATTACTGAAAATGGAATCAGTGTCTAAAAAGGCAAAGAAAATGTCGAGACTGATGGTTGACCCAATTTCCAAACATCAATATGTGGAGATTGTTGAACCAATCGTGGATAAAGAAATTAAGGAAATATAGTGGATGACTTCCAAGTGAGCACTGTGGATCTGGGCCCTCCATTTGTTCAGGGCGACATTCATAATGCCAGATTATCTGTTAATATACTTGATGGCCGAGTTGAAGAGAGAGAGAGAGAGAAATTGAAGTCTTAGAAGAACAAGTAGAAATTATTACTTCGTATGTGAAGTCCATTGTAGATATTGAATCTCAGCCTTTAAGTGTTATTTCTGGACCCCCTAAAGGTGTCAATGTTGAGGTTTTATACCAAATCAGCAGATACAAATATTTTGGAATTGCAGTGGAAGAATGGGTAAGCAAAATCATATTTGATGGCACACATTTTCTTCATGATGCTTATACTCTTTATGCTAAGTTTTCTAAAAAATAGACAGGAATTCTAAATTATATAAAAGCAATTAGGACATAACAGACTATGCTTGGTGTAGCTAAGAATAATTTTGAAGCCATGGTGAAGATGGACTCTAGTGCTCTGTTGGCAGAAAAGGTTATAGACAAGTTACAAGAAAATGAGTCAGCCAGTTGGGCAGTGGCGGCTAATTGGAAAATTTACATGCAAGTACAGTGTACAAATGACTTGAAAAGCCTAGCTAAGAATAATAAGTCTTTTGTGTTTGATATCCATAGTTCTTTTGTTTTCCTTGGACTAAACTTGTTGAATGAAACTGAAACTAGCTTGGTCAATTTGGATACTTTAAAGCAAACTTTCAAAGAAAGGATGAATGTAGAACTAAAAATTAACGAAGATATGAAAGGAGATATGATGTAAAGACTCAGTAATGTCTTTGCTTGCCTATCCAATTTTAGGAAAGACCTTCCTGAATTAGAAACCAAACTAATTGAAGCAGATAATGTGTTGCAAAAATGGAGGACAAGACTTGCCATTACCGCAGTTCCCAATATGAAAGGAGTGCTTGCTATTGTGGGAAGGTTTAAATCTATGCAAGCGAAATTGAATACTACTCGGAAGAAGGGAGATGCACTAGAGAAGGAAACACAAGATACCCCTGTAAAGTCGGATACAGCTGAAGACGATGCTGATAAGACAATTCTATAAAAAAAAAATTAATTTATGGGATCCTTGTTGAACTATTTTATTGTTTGTGTATGTAAACTCTATTTTGCAATGATATGTCAGTTATTGTACTTGCATAGGAGGATTTTTTTCCTATGGGATGCTTGTTGAACTATTTTATTGTTTCTGTACATAAAGTCTGTTTTGCAATGATTTGTTTCTTATTGTGGATGCATAGGAAAAGAACTGTTGCAACATTTTTTATCTATATATTTGAAATGTATGGGGGAAAGGCATATTCTATGTTTGTTCAGAGCGGAATTTCATTATACTAGATTAAATTATCTTTGTCTAAATTATTAAGAAAAAGGCGATACTCTGATTATATTTTGTGGTAATATCAAATTATTATCTGGTTGAGTATTGGCTGTGAGTTAATTGCTTTAGTATCAATTATTTGTTCCTTGTATGTCGAATTCTTTTTCTGTAAATGATAAGGTTAAAAATTGTAAAGATCAATGTAAACATCATGTCATAAATGATGATTATGAGAGTTTTCAATTAACAATGTCATCTTCCTTCTTTGTAATTAGACTTGAATGTCTTATGTAGTTTTCCATGACAAGTCTATCGTCCATTACCTTTAAAATGCAATCAATGGTTTCCTCAAAGAGTGATCTACCTTTCCAAGTAGTGACACAAATAAATGAAAATATTAAATTAGTGAATGTTTATAAAACAATTATCGATAAAATTTGGAATTCAATGTAATATTCTTCACTTGTCGCCTAGTTTTTCAGACATCAAGGTTTGCAGAAGTCCCCTTCAAGGATAAGAAGCTTTGTTATCCAGTCCTTGATTCACAACAATTTGGCCTATTTTGGCTTCATGATCCATTGTGATCTGTTGAAGGCCACCCCCAAGCATGTTTTTAGTATTATCACAAACCTCAGGCTACATGACACTATGGAAAATCATTATGTGAAGCGGTGAGACTTAATAAAGTGTACTGGTATCATCAGAATTTAGGAGATAACTATGGCAGGTCTTTTTGTTTCAATAAAGCTTGGCAATTTGTCAGAATTGATATTTTGTACATCTCCAGAAATATAGTAAGACATGTTTTCATTGTGGTCAAATGCCTTACTCAAAATTTCCTTGTACTCATAAAATTTCAACCATTGTGAACCTGTCTTGGTGACAATTTCAAGCTTAGAAGGTGGGCCTGAAGCTAAATTACCTCAGATAGGTCTTCCCCATTAGGGTAGTACCCACTCCATACTCAGAGTAATTTTAAATACATCCACATGATACTCTCAAAGGCCTTGGAACTATTGTTCTAGTCCATGTCAGATCTAGTATGGCAGGCAAAATAGATTGTAGAAATGCCATAGTTTTCCAAGACGGGGTTGGGATAGCAAGTGAGCCCCATCACTTTGGAATGACAAGTATTTTAATAGGTAATGGGAAACAGAGGACAACTAAACAATTAATAATGCTCCAGAAATTGAGAATCAAACTAGGGAGCAAATCAATAAGAAATATTATGAATGCCCCTCAAACCTACTAGTTTAATAATTAATTACCTTGAGAACCAAACTGGAAACCAAACTAATCTTGGCCCCTTGTGGATTTTCGGAAATTCATATTGCAACCACATAGTTTTACTTTAGGCCCTCCACTGAAGATGGGAGTTAATATTTTCATCTTTGATTTTTCAACTGCTTTCTTATGATATACATTATAATAGTAGTTTTTGGGTTGCTTGATTACAGGCTGCATGCACTATCCTGGCGAGGTTTATGTGGGGCATGATACGAATATGCCATGTTCTTTTTGCAATATGCATCTAAGCACTACAATGTTTTATTAATAGAAAATGAAAGTAATTTTTAAAAAAAACTATATTGAATGGTACAGCTATGTCAACCCAATCTTCAGGTAGACATGGAAATTTGTGCTTTAGGTAAATAATATGCTTCGTACTCATCCATGCACTTCTATCCATTTCAGAGAAGACTCAAAAAGTAATAGAGGAGAATATAGCAATCACTGTAATTGAATGGTTGGCACTGCACATGAAGAGAGGAAGAAGAATGTAATATCCCCACTAAATTTTTTCTTTATTTGTTGGGATATGAATGATATATACGCAAAGGAACAAGAATTAAAATATTCATGATATGAAAGATTTATGTAGAAATTCCAATGTAAATATGGAGGGGAACATGAATAAAAAATTTGCATTGTAAGATATAATTACTAGTCACAAATTCTGACATGAATTAGCTATGGCCAAATATCCCAACATCATTGACACCGTAGCACCTTCTGTTCAACAATGCACTTGCATCCTAAAGCAATTGTTGAAAGACCAGCAGATGAAATACAGAGCAACCCCAGATTTCAAGGTCATGAAATTTACGAAGTCGTGACATAGACTTCAACAGTTCAAATATTAGCTCTCTGTTAATAACCATTTGTTTTAAATGATCCCCTTATTCCACAAAGATAACTCACTTTTAACAACTTCAAAGGTTTTACTATTAAAGATAGATTAAAAACAAATTATTCATATAAAAACAAATATCACATAATTTATAATATATTAATATTTTCATATGACAAATAAAACTATCATATTAATATGAAAATAATAATATAATTTTACACAATATTATAATAATATTAATAGGATAGAAATATTTATATCACAACAATTTTTTTTAATTTACTCACTCATTATTTAATGAAACATATTAATTTGTTACTAATTTTTAATATTTAGCAAACATAAGAGAATAAAATATTAATATTAATATTAATAAAAAACAAATTAATTTGTTAGTTATTTTTAATATTTTTATACCCAAAACAATAAAAAAAGCTATAGAAAACTGAAAATACATTAAATCATTATATATTATAATAATATAAATCATAATTATAAAAATGATAATAATCATATAACATTTTAATAACCAATAAGCAAAACTGAATTGTTTCATAACCAAATTTCAGCAAATATTGAATCACTCATAAAAATATTTAAAAAAATTATTTAGAGAATAATAATAATAATCATATAACAATTTAATAAGCATAAATGAATTGTTTCATAACCAAATACTCAGTCATAAAAAAATTTAAAAAGTTATTTAAAACAAATTGTTATGAATAGAGAGCTAAGAATTCAAGTGTAGAAGCACAACAGATTTTGTGAGCTCTTTATCATTGTTTACTGGTACTATTTAACTTATTTTTAAAACAAGTTGTTATGAATAGAGAGCTAAGAATTCAAGTGTAGAAACACAACAGATTTTGTGAGCTCTTTATGCTTGTTTACTGGTTACATGTTTTACAAATTGAAGAGTATTTACTCTATTTATTCCGTGAGAACCAAGATAGATAACAAGTAAAACATTTTATTAGAAGCTCTAGCAATTCCCTTATAGGGCATACATTATTGTTTTCATTTTCCAACATTAGGTGATAGACTTTATAGTATACTTATCCCATGTATATGGTAAATAAACAGTTGTAATGTAAAATAAAGCATACATTATTGTTTTCATTTTCCAACATTAGGTGATAGACTTTATAGTATACTTATCCCATGTATATGGTAAATAAATAGTTGTTTAAGAAATCTATACTAGTTAATATTAATATTATTATCATAATAACCTTCCCATTTATATTATTACACTATTATTAATATAAATATGTTATTAATATTATTATAATTAATAAATACAAGACAAGTTTTATTTGAAAAGGCTAATTCTACTTGTTAATTTCTAATTATTTCAAAAATAATATTATTATAATTATTTATTATGTCATTATATTAACATTATGTTATATTTTAATATAATAATAATATAATATTACTATTATTATTAATTATAATAAATATTAATAACATATTTATATTAATAATAAATAGCTCACAACTATAATCTTCACTCAGTATAATTATAATACATTAAGCTTGGAAGAAAGAATCTATTCATCTCAAACTTCTTCCCACCTACTGTCTAAAATGCTATGTCACAGCTCATCTATCATCAACAAAACACATACTATTATTACAATATTCCGAAAATCATTTATGTGTGTTTTGATTGGTTCAAAATTTGAACTCTTAAGGATAGATATTTTTAATGTTAAATAATATTTTTTCTTTATTGTTTAATTTTGATATATATATATATTTGATATTTTAAATATTAATGAAATAATATAATTAATTATATATTAATAATAAGATGTATATTAAATTATTGATTATTTAAAATTATAATTATAATGTATTTATATTTATGTTATATTATAATAAAATGAAATATTAATATATATTTGTGTACAAATATAAATATTGAAATATTATACTCATCTAAATATTAATATATTATATTGTGTAATATTCATATTAATATTTAATTTATGTTCATTGTAGATATTAATTATAAAATTCTTATTTTAAATACCAATAGAATAATATAACTAATAATAATATTTATATTAAATTTTTTATTATACAAATAAATGGAATTATCATTATAATATATTTAAATTTATGTTAGATTATAGTAAAATGAAATATTGATATATATTTGTGTATACATATTAAATATTTAAATATTTTAGCGATCTAAATATTATATTATATTGTGTAATATTCATATTAATATAATTATTTAAATTTTCTGTATTGTAATTATAATATTGATATTTTAAATATCTATAGAATAATATAATTAATACTATTTTTATAATAAAATTCATTGAAACATAGTAAAATAAAATATTGATATATATTGTGTAGTATTTATATTAATATAATATTCACCCTTATGAATATTATTTAATTTTTATTCATTATATATAATAAAATTTATATTAAATTTTTTTTATTATGGTAAGCGGCAAAACAAGGGTGTCGAACCCTATTACAAAACAACCCACAAAGGCAAAGAACAAGGCTCCAAGGGCAGACAAACAGGACACAAAAGAACAATAGCAGCAAAGCTGTAAAAACCAACAGCCCAAACGGCAACCCAGACAGTGCACCGGATGTGCACTGACAGCAGAAAAACTAGGCTAGGAATCAAACAACAACAGAACCTAAACAAGCAAACCTAACACCCTTTGCTCTAGGGTGCTGCTCTACAACAAATTTGGGGAGCCCTTTCTTATGACGTTGAACCACAGTCCAAGATACCTCAGAGTCAAGGTCTTCAGAGTGTGGCGAGAGGGGCGGAGCTTCCCCAACAGCAGCAACCAAGGAAGGAACCAACAAAGAGGCAGAGCCAGAAACAAGCCTAGCTGAAAGAGAGACCGGAGAGGAGGAAGAAGCAGCCAGACTTGAAGCCTCTGTGTGCAGATCTGTCACGCCAACCGAAGAGAGACCAGTAGCAGAAGCAGAAGTGATCCGGCCCGGAGCAGGAGCCGACTTGGGAGCCACAGTATGATCAACAAAGTCCAATGAAGTCAATGGATTAGCAAAAGTCTCCACCATCCCCACATGAAGTCTCAAGAGGGACCTCATCCTCTTGAGAGGAATCATCCCCAAGAGATGAACTATCCTCCTGGGAAGCACTGATAGTCAAGTGACCCAGGAGAGCATCCTTCCACTATGTTGCAGCGCCTTTGTGGTGCGAAAGATAACAGTCGGAAGCCACTTGACCAACAACGAAACGACGTCGGCATCTAAAGGGGATACCCTCCTAGTCAATCAGTTGTTTCTAAGGCCGATCCCCAACCATTAGCACAACATCTCCAAACAAAGGTTTGGATATGTCAATGTCAACCAAGATACGAGCAACCATGGAGTGCCCCATGAAGGAGGTGGTAGAGTCAACTTTCAGGAAACGACCGATGGCATTGTCAATGCTCTTGTAGCAGGGGTCCTCCCAAAACTGGAGAGGGAGGTTCGGGAGATGAACCCAAACTAGTCTAATATTGAGTGGTTCAGTAAGGGGATTGAAAGAAAGCGTCCATGGTTTAATGAAAAGGGAATGCACCCCCTACATCCAGACCCTAACATCAAATACTAAATCTCTCTACTCAGAAGAAAAAAAAGTCATGATGAAAAAACCTCGTGCACTAGGAAAAAGCTCAATATTACCAGCAACAAACAGCTTCCAAGTCTCTATGACCCAATTGTGGAGACCTAGTAGGGAGGGCCAGAAGCCATTAACTTGCAAATCACGCTTGTATTATGATAAAACTCTTCATTTTCAGCAACTTTTGGGCCACACTACAACTGGGGAGGTGCGAGCACAAGGAACTGGTCGAACCCCACCCTGAGGACGGTGAGCACCCAACCCCGTCACTGCCGTAAATGAGCAATGAAGACCACCAAGAGCCCGCTGCTCTGGAACAAATGAGCCAAACCCAGCTCCACCTAGCACTTCGTCAGCAATATCATTTGCATTTACTACAAGAACCCCTTCACGTCCTGAAGTAGCGTCGAACTCTACCTGCCCTTCATTTGTGGTCACCTGCAAAACGTTTTCTATTGGGACCCCGACTCCAAGGACCCCCGCAGACACCTTTACACCCCCTGAGAACTAGAGGAGCCCGCAACACACGCAGCGCCTAGGCCAACGGGCTCAAGAGAAACGGTTATGTCCGCGCTCACGCCCATTTCAAATTTCTTGATAGCCATTGTTACCTGGAGAAGGGGGGGTACAATTTATATTAAATTGTTGTTTATACAAATTTATAATGTATTTATATTTATGTTATATTATAATAAAATGAAATATTGTTAATAAAACATTTGCACTAAAAAAAAGAAAATAAGTTCTATGAAACATATAATCATTTCATTTTGACATTACTTTGGTATTGTTATATTTGATTAAATTATTGATTATAGAAATTTATAATGTATTTATATTTATATTATATTATAGTAAAAACAAATATTGTTAATAAAACATTTGCACTATCCCTAGTAATAGGGCTCAATAGGCTGATCTGAGTATCAATCCGTGAAGGATGGCAAGATGGAAATTGTCAGATCCTAGTTGGGCAAAGCTGAATTTCGATGGAGCATCATGTGGTAATCCATGCTCAACAAACATAGGATGCATAATAAGGGATGAAAGAGGTAAATTACTGGGAGCTGGTGTGAAAAGAATTGGCTCACACTCCAACAATGAGGTAGAATTTCAAGCCTGGGTAATAGGTCTCCAGTTGGACCTCTCACTTGGAATTCAAAAACTTCACCTTGAGGGTGATTCCTTGGTCACGATCAATGCAATATGAAACATAGCAACACCTAATTGGAAGTTGAACAATGTATTGATTAGAGGTTTGACTTTGTTGGACAAATTGAGGGATTACAAAGTCTCCCATGTTTTCAGAGAAGCAAATAAATTGGCAGATAAGTTAGCGAATGTAGCTTTGGATTTAAATGAATCTACACTAAGATTAGTGGATTGAATATGGAGTGGGAGACTCACATCCTAGACCTAGAAACCCTTCTACAAGATTATGGGGATAACAATTAAGTTATATTAGTGGCCTTGCGAAGACGGGAAAACAACCACATTTTATCCTAGTAAGCCTCAAATCAGTTGGATTGACCTATGTGGCGCACAACTAGGATCGATGTGGCATGACAATACTCATTTGAAAATGGTGGGTTGTAAGGCTCACGTGTTTTGGCAAAGATAGCAAGTAAGATAACAAAGGCCCCGAACTTCACATTATGAGAAGTTATGAGGAAGAGGTTTTTGGTAATTCGAAGCGAGCAAGGATAATTGGAAGAGATGGCTAGCTCGTGGGAAGTAGGCACTAAATGGTAAGGTTGGACGCGATAGATACTAAAGCTTTTTGAAAAATTGAAAGGTTTTTTTCTTACAGTCTTTTCTCTAGTGACCATCGTGATTACTTGGTGCCATGGATACCACGGTGTTTCTAACTGGGAGAAGAGGCAAATGGCATTCTCAGGCGTATCTCTGAGAAACACCTCAAAAAGGTGTTTAAGATCTCTTCCCCTATTGGTTTGCATGCGATGGGGATGGTGCTTGGGTTAACATTTATGGAAAACAAGCAGAAGTATTTGGTGAACTCTAGTATAGTGTCCATGTTCATCGAGGCTTTATTGGATTTGCAATTGTCCAAAGACACGGTAGGAGAGATGACCATGGATTTAATAAGGGTCGAATGGAGAGAGAATTTAAACTTGGTTCTAGATATGGCAGTTCTGAGATTGGGCTTCAATCCGGCGATAGGGACCTGGCATGTGCTACTCCCGACCTACAATGGCCCTTGAGTGTATTTTATCATACTTGCAATGGGGGTTGATGATATTAGCCGCCGCCATGAAACAAAGTGGGGAGTTGAACTTCTCAAACTCATGGTTGGAGTTGCCGATGGCGAGGGGGTAGACTAGGCAGGGGATGTGGAGACAGAAAGCAACAATGAGGAGGTGACAGGGGATGGAGCCAGCTGAAACAAGGGTGAGGACTATCAAGCTACAAGCTATATTAGATAATACATGACTGTATTAGCATAGAAGAAACATAATACAATTGTAATAGCAATAGTTATAAATAAAATATTATGTTTTTAGAATTGTGGCCCTCGTTTGAGCATCCTGGTTTGGTTTTTTTATCTTCTTTTTAAAAATAGGGTAGGCCTCCCTAATGCCCAATTCATCCATCAAAAAAATAAAATAAAATATTTGCACTTCAAAATGAGACCTATGGAACACACAATCATTTAATTTTAACATTACTTTGGTATTGTTATATTTGTACTAGTAATCTACATTGCTAACTTAAAATAAAAATTGGAAAAAAAAACAATCCAACAGGGAAGGAGTGGGTTGGGTTGGATAAACAAGACGAAGGAGTCCGATATTTTTTAAGCTATGTTTTTTATAATATAAGGCGGCTAAAACAAGGGGCCGAACCCTTACAAAATAGCAAAAAGAAACCCCAGAGGCATCAGCACAAAAGAGCCTCGAAACAGCTACAGCATAACCCGCTTAACCAGCATAAACAGCATAGACAGCAAAACCAGTCTAAAGACAGTATATATGAAGTAGCAGAGTAGCGTTAGCATAAAAGAAACTAGAACCAAGGAGAAAGATTCTCTCCTCTTTTAGCCATGGAATCAATAAAATCATCCAACTTTTTAGAGTTCTCATCTGTGTCAACAACAACAATAGCCCCAAGACCCTACAACACAAAAAGATTAAGTAAAACAGCACACCTAAGCATAGTGGAAAAGGACTGCTCCAGCTTCTCAACACGGCCCCTCAGGGCAGTAATGTCATTCCTGTAACTAACATTTGTCTTTGTTTCATCAGCAACTTCCTCCACAAACATCTTTTTCGCTTCGTCAGCATTACCCTCAGAATCTCCAACAGCCCCAGCAGTAGCCTCCAACAATTTGTTCCCATTCTTACCATCAGCATCCTCGGAAATCTCCTACACTTCCATAACCTTAGCCTCATCACCCTGAGTGGACTCGTCAGACGCACTCTCAGAATAATCTATAAGCTTAGCTTTGGGCGCAGGTTTTCCAACAATCCTTCCTAACCGCCTAACCCCTGAGGAAAAGCCCTCCTTAATATCCTTAGCAGACAAATTAGATTTGCTACCCTGCCCCATAGGGGTACTGCAAAGATTTTTAGGGGTTCCCACAGCAACCCCCACAGTATCCTCTTCCACTTCTCTTATCTTCCTCTTCTTGCTCTTCACACTAACTTTAGAGACCGGGGTGTTAGTAGTGGTCGCCAGGGGAATCTCCTCAGTAGTAGAAAAAAAACCCCTTTCGTCTTAGGAGAAACAAGGGAAGGGCACGGCTCTTCAGAAACAGCAGTATCCTCTGGGTTGGTAGACGTTTCCCCACTATGAGACTGAATAGGCTTAGACGGCTCCAAGGCTAGGTGTAAATTGTATAAGCAGAGGATGAGACCTGGTGCAGGGGAATGGGTTTCTTGGAAGGTTTCTTGGCCAACTTAGCTCTAACCCTAAGAACCGAATGCTCAAGGGAAGACAGTAAATAAAACGGAAAACTAATATGAGCATTGCGTCTAAAGTGATTCAGAAGGGGAAGATGATAATTGTAGAACCTGGTGAAACACCCCTCCAGAGTGAAATACTTCATAAGGAGAAAACACACCCCGTCCCACGGCTCAGGCAGCTTAGTGCGTTCAAATCCTCCCTAATAAACGAGTTCTTCACCATCCCCAAGGAATAACTTCTGATTAGAATGGTCCACCACTTTAGCTTTCCTCTATAGTTTGGTCCCCTGAGTCGACATGCCAGACGCCATAGCAATAACATTCTCAGAAATCTCAAACCCAATCCCCCCCACAGTGACACGCCGGTTTTGCCAAGACCTAGCAAATTGCTCAGACAGATTTTCATCATAACCATTAAGATAGGTTTTTTAAGCTATGTTTAAGAGTAAAAACAAAATTGTTTAAAGTTAGTTATCTTTTTGACATTATGAGATTATTTAAAACAAATTGTTAAATTAAAGACTGTTTAATTTGTTTACTGAGTAACTAAAGTAAATAATATTTATTTGCAGTTTTGTTTAGAAAGAAGATCTCACTAAAAAATCAAACAACCCCTACTATTTGTAAGTGAGTTATGTTTTAGAGGAGGAAAAAATTTAGAACAAAAATAGATGAATAACAAGTAAAACATTTTACTAAAAGCTCTAGCAGGGGCGCTTACAGGGCATACATTATTATGTTCATTTTCCAACATTGAGTGATAGACTTCATAGTACACTTATCCCATTTTTTTCTCACATATTCTTTCATGGCATAAATATTCCATATGGTTCAAGATTTCATGGCATAAATATTCATATTGTTCAGAATTTAAAATTTTCATTAGAAAAAATAATTTTCTAGTATGATAATAAGCATGCATGTCCTTTGGTGCAAGAAAACTCCCCTATGCTTAAGTTAGTATACTAGGATGCATAAAAGTATGAGGCATATATCATTTTGAATTTCATGTTGGGTTTCTAGTTTGAGTAATAATTAATTTTTATACTTCATAAATTCAGAGACATTATGAGTTTGACAAATTTCAACTCATTGAATTAATATTTCCTTCACTATGATATATTAATATTTAACTTTTATAAACAAATATATATGAATATTTTATTTTACTATGTTATAATAAATTTTATTATAAAAATAGTATTTTATATTATTTTATTGATATTTAAAATATCAATATTATAATTCATATATGGCATATAATATTCATATTAATATGATTGTTTAATTTTTGTTCATTTTATATATTAATTATGAAATTATTATTTCAAATATGAATAAAATAATATGGTGATCTAAATATTAATATATTATATTGTATAATATTCATATTAATATGATTGTTTAATTTGTATTCATTTTATATATTAATTATGAAATTCTTATTTGAAATATCAATAGAATAATATATTAATAATAAAATTTATATAAAATTATTGATTATACAAATAAATAGAATTATCATTATAATGTATTTATATTTATGTTATATTATAGTAAAATAAAATATTTTTATGTGTAAATATTAATATATTTTGGTCATTTAAATATTAATATATTATATTGTGTAATATTCATATTAATATGATTATTTAGGGCGGGGGCCCTGACTCGATTGGCTAAGTAATTCTGTTGCGGTAAAGATGGTCATGAGGTCCAGTCTCGCCCTGTCCCCGTGGTACCGGAGGACGTGTCGCGTCAGCGTCACTGGTCACGTGAAAAAAAGTTTACAAGGCAAAATATATATATATATATGATTATTTAACTTTCCTTCATTGTAATTATAACATTAATATTGATATTTTAAACTAAAAGAGGGGTAAAAAATTTATTCAATCCAAAAAAGAGCAATAAATAGCAAGAGCATTACACATTCCTATTTATCTCCACTAATTGATCTAACTTTTGAGCCAAATCCAAGGGTAATTGGCCCCTTTCCACAATATTCCAATCCTGCAAATGATCAGAAGCCTATTTAGCCAAACAATCCGCAACCCCGGCCAAATGCCAACTGACATCCTCTAACTGATGCCTCTTTAGCAAAGTTACCACCACCTGAGAATCTGACTCACAAATGATCTGTCTCCACCCAAGAGCACAACCCCGCTCAACAGCATATAAAATGGCAAGGGCCTCCATCACATTGTTAGTATACCAACCCTTATAAATAGAAAAAATAAACTCCACAGTCTCAAAACTGGTACGCCCAACACCACCAATATCAGCGTGGCCAGGATTTCCACGAGAAGAACCATCCGTATTGATTTTCAACACACCCTGAGGAGGAGCACACCAACGCCCCTCCCTATTTATCTTTCTAAGAAGATGGCGACATCTATTTCTCATAATCTATTTCTCATAATATTGATATTTTAAATGTCTATAAAATAATATAATTAATTTTAATAATAAAAATTATAAAAACATAGTAAAATGAGATATTGATATATATTTGTGTCATCCCAATTAGTAAAATGTTATAATAAATGAAAAAGAGACTCACGAATTGGTAATATTAGACTAAAATTCACATTTTCTACATTCTGCAATGCACATTCCATTGTGGTCTATGCTAACCAAACAAATATTAAATCAAACTCAAGATCAACTAATCATTACCAATAAATCAGTTCCACATCGATATTAAGCAAATATTTAATCTAAAGAAAAATTTTAATTACAAAACACATACTATTATTACAACACTACAAAGCAGGCCACTAGGTGGCACTTGTCATGTATTTTATGGTGATATTTGATTAATAGTTTGTCACACTATTCTTATATAAGAATTAATTGAATTTTTTAGATAATTAGTTTTTGTTATTTTTGTGCTGTTGTATAAAGAATTATTTAAATTGGCTTAAATAACTCTTGTATAAGATGATGTGCATGCATTCTAATATCTTGAGAATGCACTCTCAATTCTTAGGAATGAACCTACATGTTATATTTTATTTGAGCTCCTTTAGTGAATGTTATAAAAATAGTTGTGTGCTAGGAATTAAATAAGTTTTCTTAGTCTAAGTGAGCATGTCGAGGTTGGGAGTTGCACTTTCCATGTTGAGTGGTCATATTATAGGTATTAATATTGTAAGGGTGACAAGTGGAGACCTTACACTTTTCTTTTTTGTTTTGGGTTTACTTTGATTTGTTTGTTTTATATGTAGTGATTATGTACAAGTAACATGTTTCTACCCAAAATTTGACAATTAAATAGATCTTTGACTAAACCTAACTTTACACATCTCAAGGATTCAAATTCAATCTATAGATTACTAGTTCATTTATCAAGGTTGAATTCACAATTGTAAATTTGACCTCTAAACATAATTCAAATTTAATTACATGCCTAGCTAACCCACTTCCAACTAGTTGTTACTTGCCAACTTGAGTACAAAATGTTCAAATTTGCAAGCTAGTGTGTTGTATAACCTAATTTATTTTAGGCATCCATCCATCTCTCATCTAATCATCACATTATCACCTAGGAAGCATTGTATCATTAGAAAATTAGCTACCATTAGCATCAACATTAGTAGCAATAGATTGCGAATCATGCATGACTACTTGACTTCTCTTTGATCTTGTTAAATTGATTCCAAAGGTTTGACTATGGAAAAGTCCTAGCACAACAAACTTCAAAGTTTTTTTAGATACCACCAAGTTCAAATATCAAGGAAAACAGGTTCCAACAAGTCACATGTGAACAAGTCAAATCCATAGATTTAGATCAAAACTACACATGTATGGATCACTATCACACCTATGTAAAATGCTCCTAAAAAATTCTACCACCACCACTAAGATAATTTAGAAAGCCCCCCACCATGGGACCGTAGCCTTATTGATTCTATCTCAAAGCCAAAGCTACCTGAAACTAACTTGTTTTCATTTTGAAACCTTTTCACCTGGTGTGCCTATTTTCTCTACAGTTTCTGTGTTCAAAAACTCAAACTAATTATCCTACGCAACACAAATTTAACAAAATCTATAAGAATGTTATTTACTAACGTGTGCACTTTGAAAATTAAATTTGCTTGATATGACAGGTGTTATTTCTAATTTGTTTCTACGAGTTCAAAACTAGGGTAATAATGTGCACGTTGAGCTCAACTGCCCTCAAGCTCATTGCATACTTGGGCAATGGCCGCTTGTACAGTTATGGCATGCCCAATGCCGATTTTTTAGCAACCTGGAGCATTAAGGAGTAACAAAAAGTGGTAAGAAGGGTCCGAAGATCCCCATAATCACTTCTAAACTGCCATCATTTGCCTGCCTGATCTCCAAACTTCCATGGTTCCCATCAGAGTTGATCAGTTCTCAGCCATAGCACAAACATGGGACAAAAATGAGCCTCGATAATTTTGAAGACAAAAAGCACTCAAAGCAAGAAGATAAAAAGCTCATGACCATATACTGGATGGGGTGCTCCATGCCTTGCAAAGCCATAAGTTGGTTGAGGCACAGATGAAAATAATAATGATTCCTCTCCCTATCAAGTACTTGTTGCCACAACAAACTTTTATTTGTCTATACTAAACTAACTAAAGTAAACTTCATCATTCAAAGAATTTGCATACCCACGTTGGCAAATAAAAAAATGTTTGGTATTGAAAGACCAAATTGAAGACCTTGTTCAAGCTCCGTGCCGTGGGAACCCCTAATTTACCCAAAGAAATGCCTGGCCCCCTTAATTTCAAGAGAGATGAACACGTTGTATGGTTCAAAATGGAAGCTGATAGATCTGTAAGGTATCCCTTAACCCTTAGATTTATTTAATGTAAGAAAATGCGAATAACTATTCTACAATGCATTATTTAGTTTGACGGGTAAAAACAAACACATGGCCTAGAAAAATGACATGGACAAGCATCACAAGTTGCCTACTTACGAAAACCAATGACAAATTTTCAGTTGCAACTCCAAAGACTAATCTTCTCTGTCAAGAAGGAACATTTAATTGTACAGTAATTTTTACTCAATTTGTTGTAGTCTAAATTTTCAATTTGATTGTCATGACTCATCACAGTCAATGCAATTACTCCAGACACTTCATTACGCCCTTTTCTGGATGCAATGGATTTTGTATGAGAAAAAACAAAAAGATAAAAGATGGCACATCCTATTAGCAACTTGCCTCGTCTGACACCCACCTCCAAAAGGGTTGGCGTTAACAAATATAGAGATGGGAGATGGGCAATAAGTGGCTTATAAACCTTGATTTATTACCCATCTATATCCATTGGCTTGGGTTCGTCTCATTACCTCGAAATTTCAAATGCTACTGTAAATTAATCCATTCTATTTTCAAAAGTCATCATAAACTATTCATAAATCTCCTCATAAATTGGGAACGAACACCAACAATTTAATCATTTCACCGCCAAATAGAAAACTCTTTAAGAATAGTTCCTTAATCCCTTAGCCCATAGTTCCCAGACTTGATGGGTACTTAGCAAACTCGCTAAGTTCCTAGCCAAGCCAGGCCTTCCCAAGCCAGTAAAGTCAGTGCGAGTCCCGGTGAGTTTCTGCCACTCGTTGGGACTTGCAAGTCCCCCAAGGGTCATATTCGAGTGCATAAAAATCTTTAAAATTGAAAAAATAAATAAACAAGAAAGAATTTATTAAACCTGGAAAGTCAAAAAAGCACATGGTTAGGGTCTAATTGGACACTTGCATTTTTTTGAAGAGTTTATAGTATGTAACTCTTAGAGATTGGTTAGAAGTGATAAAATTATGAAAAATGACATGCACCATGAAGGTTTGTGTAGTCTCGAAAGGTCTTAATTTGGGCTTGGTGGTGAGGGCTCCACCCCTCAACCCTGCCTTGTATCACGACAAAGAGTGAACACAAGGTGCTGCCCCTCAACCCTACTGGGGGCTCTATCCCCAAAACCCCCATGAGGGTGGCTATCTCTCAACCCTAGTGGGGGCTGCCGCCCCTAGACCCCCATTCTAGCTTTAAAAAGCAAAAACTAAAAATCACTTTGCGCCATGCAAGATAGAAAAGCAACAGTTTTTAATTCTTTCAAGTTTTTCCCAAATAAATCTCAAGTAATTGAATTACCTTTATTTATACTTTTTGGTTTGCCAAGTAAATCCCAATCCTGAGTAATGCTACTATGGCTGCAGCAGCATCGCAGATTCGTCAAAGATACAAATACAGGATCCTACATAGACCTAGTGATGCTGGGCCGAGTGATGATGGGTCCTCTCTACCATAATTCATGACTCAATTTTGTGATTTTTGTTTTTGATGCAATGGATATCATAATACATAAGTTTTGTAC
The DNA here is from genome assembly GCA_027924645.1 of Cunninghamia lanceolata. Taxonomy (NCBI): domain Eukaryota; kingdom Viridiplantae; phylum Streptophyta; class Pinopsida; order Cupressales; family Cupressaceae; genus Cunninghamia; species Cunninghamia lanceolata. The sequence goes on along the minus strand of BSBN01000245.1, from coordinate 9,803,686 downwards.
ACCTAAAACACTTGAGATATCTATATATTTAAAAAATGTTGTTTCCTTCAACTCAAGTCCTTTTGCACTCATCTGCAATCAAAGTAGCTTCTAATTGATTAGTTTATCATGTCTTTAAAGTTGATTTAGTGAAGGGTGCATTGTAAAAGCTTTAAATTCTTACAAAATCTTTATATTTTATGATTTTTTCAATTTGTCAAAAATCAGCCTGCTGAGTCCAAGCCATGCAACCATGCCTTAAACCCATCAAAATATTCACAAACCTCAAAACTAAAATATTTAGGGATGAGTTGCACTGCAACGTTCGTGGTTGTAGTTGTATGGGGAGACACTAGTTTCAGGGAAATGTTAGCTAACCATATCAACAGGATTGCAGATGTATGAAAGCAATTGTAAAAAAATAAAAATACTAATGTTGTTAACATTACAATCTATGTGCTGCTCTTACACTTGCCAACAATTAATACGGGCTTTAGGAATAAAAAACTTTGTCTACACTAAGTTCGTTCAGATTTCAAATAGCCTTCCACAGAAAAAGTAAGCACATACACACAAAATTGAACAACCCACAAAAAGGTAAAGAACAAATCTGCTATACTCTTTGAGTTTCAGAGCTGTATGTAAACCCAAATTTCACTTAATGTCTCTGTGCAAGAATGTAATGGGAAGGACAAAATCTTGAAGACACATTTCTAGAGTTTTCGTACACTTTGATCCCTGAAAACATTCATTAAGATGGTCTCATTTTCATTGACCATTGAGAGCAAAATATTATAGGAAACAGAGATGAAGAATGAATCTCACCTTCATAAATTTCCAATTGACAAAGTGCCTGCAATAACGCTAGTTAAAGACGGTCACATTTGATACATTAATTTTGAACAAGGATAAACCAAGATATAATTCTTTATTAGTCAACCTCTGATTGTGAACCATGAAACTGATTGAGAGGATAGAAATAGGTAAGCATGACTCTTCAAAACCTGCTAGACATTTAATTGAAATAACAATAGCAGGATTATTAATCAACATCAAAGATAGTTCATACCCCGTGTATACTAGCGCATTTAAAAATATCCCTAGTTTGTCCACATTTTGTAGATTAAATTGGATACTTAGCTAATAGGAAAGTCAAAGAAATATTGGTGAAGGATTATTGATTATACAAAAGCTTAAAGTATACATATATCAAATACTGTACAGAAAGGAAGGCAATAAACCACGAGAGAAACAAATAATAGGATAAATTTTACCAAACTAAACATTACTCCTCGGTTGATGTTGCAGGGTAAAATTAGTATGGTCTTTATGCGGTATTTGTCATCAATTTATAAATACAAGAGAAAGCTTGTAAGTGTCAATTTGTCCTGCCACGGAAGAATTAGTAGATGTTAGCTGTGTGCCTATAAATCAAATAGCCTGATTAATTTCGAAAGGAAAATACAACCTACAAAAAAGAGATAAAGATTTAGCCACTACCCAAGCCAAAAGTACCACCCAATTAACCAGCATTTTAAAGGCAGAGAATGCATAAAGAGTATATCCTCACCTGTCAATCCCAAAGAATACTTGACACTTAGAAAACACATTTATCTCCAATCAATAACGCTTGAAAGTTTCTCAAACATCAAGTTAAGATCCATCTATGTGTGTACTGAAGTTGAACTAAACAACTGGTCTTAAATCACATCGGTTGGCACTGGAAGCACTACTATCACGGAATTCACTAGACTCTGCTTCCAAATTAGGGTGTGCCTGTGGATCCCTGTCAGCCTGTGCCAACTAGGGAATTTGTGTGTTGCCATCATCATCAGATTCAAATAGAGTTTGGCTGGACACTGGAAGTTGATCATCTTGATCCATCTCTTTACTATTTTCTACATCTTCCCCAGACAATACTGTACTTTCTTCCCCAGCCGCCTCTGAAGTGAAAATAGCAGGGTTGTTCATTACACATTCATAATTTTCTGGCCTCCTACCAACAATAATCTTCATATCTTCAGCAGAATAGCTTCTTGGTAATGTTCCAATATTCATATTACATCTATTGTCAAAAGTGGATCTACGCCACCCAAAGTTTCCTGCCCGTTGGAGAGCAGATTTTAAGGGCAACAAATACCTCTGGGAAGCAGAAAGGTTTATTCCTGAAGAATTTGCTATTGGATCCTCATATCTTTCTTGGGTAGAGGAACTGCTTTCTCTGTTGTGAACACTTCCTTGATACATGCTTGAAGAGTGTGACCTCCAATATGAACTCCCTGACTTCTGAAAAGCAGAATCCCATACAGCTCGTATGGTGTTGCTTTTGCGAGAAATATTAGATTGATCTAGCCCTCCTCCATTTCTAAAAGACACAACACAACAAATTAGGATTCAATCAGCTGTATAAAATGGTAAGTCAGCAATCAATGATATCTAAGGTAATTGAATAAGAACAGACAGCCAACAAAATAAAACCAAAAAAAAAAAGGTTTGCACTATTTCGTTCCGAGGGTCCTATAATAGCAAAAACAAGAAAGTGCCCTACACATAACCAACCTGTTATAACACATATATGAAATGGCTAAATATGGAAAGCTTAAAAAACATTATGAACCTCTAGGAGAGATTCCATGCTAAGAATCTTTAAAATGTGAAGAAAAGATTAACAGCATGCAACATTTTTACGAGGAAAATCTCAATCTGATATAACATAACTTGCAGAAATTAAAAAGTTAAAAACACTAGCCATGAAGTTTAGATTCATTAAAATTTGTTTAAATTATTTCCAAAAAAAACATGAAATGTTCACAACTGAAAAATTAATAGTGTAACAGTTCTTAGTACTTACATGTGATATACTCTGCTACATTTGGAAAACTGAGTAAATAGGTTACCAGCAGTAATTCGAAACTCCCAGCTAAACATAATATAAGGCTAAGCTAGAAGGGGAACAAATATGATAGGTACAAGTGTATTGTCTCATCAATGACTGTTGAAGATTAATTCAAAATGATTGAATCTTCAAAAAGTTTAATAAGTCAACCCTATAGTTCATAATAAATGACTTTTGTGTTTTATTAGTTTGTTTGTCCCTGACTATGTAATTGTCGGCTTGTGGGTAGTTGTTAGGAGTTAGTTGTCAGCAGTTATCAACGGTTGTGTTTTGCTTTGCAACCATCGGGTACTTTAAATAGGCTTGTCGTCAACTAGGAAGGTAGTTTAATTTGCTACACAATTCTCTCTAGTCTACAATTGAATTGTACAAGCACTAACTTTGAATAAAGCATTCAATGATCTTTATCTACAATTATCTAGTATGTACCTAATGATGCAAGATCGAACAGTTTAAAAGACTTTTTATACCTTATTCTAGCAGTTCATATACCTCAAGGTGTTGAATGGTCACGAATATAGAATATAGTTTCAATGAATATATGACATCATTTTATCAGTTTTAATTGGGAAGGTCAACAACATGCACTTAGGGGATTTTATACACCCAACAATTAAGTTGGTACATCCCACATAAGGAGAAAGGGCACCAATATTTGTGGTTAAATGTTAAGAATATTGATCCATACAATGGGACAGCCTTGCCACACTCCAATCATTAACAAATGGATTTAATGAGATACCCTCAAACTACCTCAACATGCACCAACACCATCTATAATGGTTGTCAATCTCCATCACATGTGCAAATCAAGGAAAATCTGAGAACAAATCAAACATGCGAAAATAAAGTAAGTATTGCAACATAGACAAAATTGCAACACAAGGAGAAACCCTCAAATAGGTAGGAAACTCCAGCAAGAGTGAGCACTTGCTCCTTGTGCCACTAATCCACAATAATAGAAGTGATTACATTGCTCTCATGGATTTGCGAAGCTCCACTTCACATTGTGAGCTCCCACATATCCACATACTGTCCTGAAGATAACATATCATTGCAACTACTTCTACTACAGCAACAAAAAAGACTATAACCTCCAAAGAATAGAGAGAAGAACTAAAATCCCCGACTCCAAAGAATAGAGAGGACTAAAAACCCCAACTCCAAATAACGAAGTACCACATCCTCCATTACAAATGACAGAAACCTAAGACTGAACACAAGTAGAAAACATGCCCAAAAAACATGCCATCCTAGCATCAATGGAGCCCTCAAATAGATCTGAAACTTCCATTGTACCTGCAACTACTCTCCACATAAAGGAAAAGTAATACATACACTTGCAACACTCTTAAGATGGACTAAAACCACCAATGGAATGAGAGTCCCCCACTTCCAGGCGTTGAATTATTACTAAATCCTTCCTCCAGCCAAACTGAAAACCAAAACGAAGAGAAACCAACATGTCACCTACTTTGGAACCCAAAAAAAGTCACTCATTTTGGGTATTTTTAAATTAAAATGTGATTTTTTGGCATTCATACAAGTCCATAGTTGCAAGACTCGCCAAAAACTCGGCAAGTTTCCAAAAACTCACGAGTTTTTCTTGGTGCCGAGTTTTCCAGGCAGAAACTTGCCAAAAAAACTCTCCGAGTTTTTGGTAAAAACTCGCCGAACTTTTGGCGAGTTTTTGCCAAAAACTCAGCGAGTCTATAAAAAAAAACTCGGCAAAAGGGGCATTGGGGTATTTCAATCTCTTAAAAAATCAGGAACACACTTGGTCAATATATTTCAAAATACATTTAAGTATAAGTTTGTATATTGAATTTCTTATACTTTAAATATTTTGAAATATACTGTTAGGATGTTTGAGATAGGTTCCGGATCCATGGGATTTAACATGCAGATTCTAGATTTTGGAGGATCCATCAGATTTTAGACTTAACCAATTTTTCAGGGTTTCAAACTTGGCCAAATTCAGGGTTTCAGGGTTTTAGACTTAGAATTAGCCATCAGGATTCTGCATGAGGATGTGATTTTGTACTCAATTTGCATTCAAATCAATCAAATTTAATAGAAATTTGGTGGACAAATTGGGGTGGAAATACCCCAAATCTCCAAAGATTTGCCCTTAGTGTCTTATGCCAACCTTAGTTCATCCAACTGTGAGCACAATTGGAGCTTATTTCAGGCCATCCACACAAAGAAGAGGAACAAACTAGCTCATAAACACCTCAATGACCTTGTATGTGTGCAATATAATCTTTGGTTGCGCACAAGAAGGGTAGAGGAAATATCAGATGATCCAATTGATTTGGATGAGATAGATCCTTACAGTGATTGGACAGGGCAAGATGAGCAACCTTCATTGTTTTTCGAGGATGAGATCTATGATTTGGAGAGACAGGCAATGGACGAGGGGGGTGGAATCGGTGGATTGGGATTCTCATTGGATGACATTAAGGATGAGGAGGATGAGGAGGAGACATTGCCACCACTACCAGCATCTACATCCAAGATGGAGGTTGAGCCACGGTTTGTCATGCCGGGGATGGAGGAGCCACAACAGATTCCTAGGACTAGACCCTCTAGTTCTACCACTCCCCTAGTTTTCACTAGACTTGGGAAGAGGAAGATGTAGTATTTAGTATTTACTTTCAGTTTTACAAAAACAATTTACTATTTTCATTTTGTTTCGGACTATCAGTATTAGCACATTCCACATGAGGATGCCATTTTGTACCCAATTTGCTTTGAAATCAATCAAATATAACTAGACTCAGCTTGTTTCTTTTATGTACTCATTTATTGACTCATTGGATGCATCTTATCATTGAATTTTGCAAAAAAAATGCGTTTTTAATGAAATTTAAACAGTTTTTTAAGTTGCTGAGTTTTTTGCCGAGTTTTTGCCAAGTCGAGTTTTTTGGGCTTGGCGAGTTTTTCAACTATGCATACAACTATTGTTATGTTTTGGGCAGCATATATGATGCCTATCTTGCCACATGTAGTGATTATGCCACCTATATAAGTCACCAAATTAATCGTCATTAATCTTGAAAGTTAAAAAAAAACCCGCAATCTTCAGCAACAACTATGCGACTTTGGCAACAAACTATGATCTTCAACAACACTTCAGCAACAACTTCCCATAGCCGTAACTTTCACATCCGGACTCAACACAATGCCATTTTTTTTAAACTACATAATTTTCCATGAAGAACATGAATATGCAAAAATATTCAACCTTTGACTCCATTTGACCGCTATTTTCTGCCTTGCGACAGAGCTGCACTTACGACATGACCCCAATGGCCCAAATGTCAAAAAGAGAACAGATTTTTTTGCATCACACCTCCCCCACTAGGAAGGAGGCTTTTGGTTCGCAAAAACTCACTAAATTGATAACCAACTAAAGAACTCTCACCTCAAAAATCCTCCTCAACATGGCCCTCCTCTTGATGGACTAGAACCACTATGGGAAAGAGACCGTGAAATCAACTGGCACCACCATGCCCAATCAGCTGTTAAAAAAACCTCCCACTCCCTCTAGAATAAAGAGAGAAAGGGTTTGGTCACATTAGTCCCATTGACTCAATATGCAACTCTCCCTAAATAAGTTTGTTAGCTCCAACTCTTGCTCAAATGGCTCTGGCTCTAGCTTTCAGCCCTTGGCTTTGGCTCTGGCTTTCGGCCCTTGGCTTTGGCTCTTCGAACCACATGTATGCTTCACTCTCTCTCCAACACTTCATAACTAATCAAAAAAACCTTCACACAAGATGTTAACAAACCCCAAGCATGAAGGAAGGACCCACTTTGATAACACTTCCCCAAAAGGAGAGATTGGTTCTAATATAGTAATACCACTTGATAGTACATTGGGACAGCTAAGCCGCATTCTGATCATCAACAAACGGATTTAAGATACCCTAAACTACCTCAACATGCACCAACACCACTTATAATGGATGACAATCTCTATGGCATGTACAAATCAAGGAAAAACAGAGAACAAATCAAACATGTGGAAATAAAATAAGTATTGCAACATACGTAGAATTGCAACACACAAAATACCAATGGAGAAACCCTCAAATGAGTAGAAACTCCAGTAAGAGTGAGCACTTGCTCCTCATGCCACTAATCCACCACAATACAAGTTATTACATTGCCCTCATGGCTTTTAGAAGCTCCACTTCACATTTTGAGCACCCACATACTAACATGAAAATGGCATATCATTGCAACAACTCTTACTTCAACAACAAAAAGGACTGCAACCTCCAAAGAATTGAGAGGACTAAATCTAGAGCTTCCACTATAATTGCAACTACTCTCTACATGAAAGAAAACTATTACGTACACTTGCAACAATCCTAAGATTGACTAAGACCACCAACAGAATGAGAGTCCCCCCACTTCTAGGCATGGAATCCCTCCTAAAACCTTCCTCCAAGCAAATGGAAGACCAAAAGGAAGAGAAACCAAAGCGTCAGATACTTTGGAACCCCAATTTTTTTAATTAAAATGTGTTTTTCTCTATGAATAGTACACATTCCATATTAATTTATAAAAAAAATATATGGGTGGAATGGCATCACACCCCAAAAAGTCTATACAAGAAACCATAAGTAAAACCCAAAATAGCAATCAAATTGCTAAGCAGCTAGTGGAATTCCAGCTGGTGGAGGAGGCAAGTATCTACCAAAGGGGCTACCCCAACCATTCGGGAGGTCCTAGCCATCAAGGATTGGCTCCCAACCCGAAATGGTACAATAATCCTCTTTGTCTGTCTTTTTCTCGATCAAGAAGAACAATATGAACAAGAGAAATAGCAAGAGCCAACCACAAGTGCTTGCCACATCTGGCCACTCAAAAGTAACTCTATCAGGAGGCTAAGAAGCAATAGACTTGCCACATGTTTGCGGGGACCAACCACATCCTGGATGCCGAGGAGATCCATGTGAGCCATGAGAGTGGTGTCTAGACCAAACATTGTGGCTATGGCCATGACTGCGCCCTCAAGGAGGAGGACCCTTGCTAGAGGGAGAGGGAGAGGGTGGCTCACATGCATTAGTACCCAGAGCATTTGCCCTATAAGAGTTTGTAAGTGGCCAACCTCCAGTGCAACTTTATTGGCTTGCACCTGAATTTGTAAGAAAACATTAGAACATATCATAGCTTTAGAATACATGGAAATATGAGAATCCACAGAAGTTCCAAAAAATAAAGCAACATTTCTCTCTTTCCATATACTAAATAGAATCTCCACTCTAAAACCACGCCAAATTTGGGTAGATTTAGCTGGCATTTTAGGCCAATCACCTAGAATAACCATATGCCAAGAGAAAAGTCGAGACGGAAAAAGCTTGAAGAAGTCATAAATCTAGATCCAAGCATCTTGAGCTCATGGGCAAAACCAAAAAAGATGCTTGAGAGCTTCCATATGTCCACAAAAAGGACAAAGGGTATTAGAAACACCCAGCTAGATCAAACAAGATCCAATAGGGAGACCCTAGTAAAAGAGACACCAAGCAAAGTGAGCAAGCTTGGGCTCCATCGTCAATGAGTGGAAGTGGATTGAAGATTCCATCTATCATTAAGATTTTGAATCATTGGCAAATGCAAAGAAAACCATGAATAGCCTCTGCAAGGCCTGTAATTCTTGAAAGATGTCTAGATACCATTCCCAATCTTGTGGATCATTTCAAGAGAAAAAGACTACATAGTGGTCTAAAAGGATTTATAATCTTGATTAGAGACCTTGTATTTGGCCTCAAAGTCAAGCCATGACATCTAATTTTTGGTGGTTCTAGAAAAGAGGTCTAAAATGAAGCAAATCCTTGTAAAAACTTCAAGGCATGAACCCAAAGAACTTTAGCTAAGGGTCTATGTTATGGGTCTTTTTCCCCATTCATATGTTTGTCTAATTTATAAGAAGTCCCTTGTAAATAATTGTAAAACAAAAAGAAAAGGAATGAAAAGCAATAGGATTTTATGAAAATAAAAGGAGATGAAAAAGCCAATATCCCTTTAAGGTTGAAGGAGAGGTAAAAGGTGAAATAAGCCTTAAACATCATAAAAACCCTTTTATTAAGGAAAATATTGGGAAAAGTATTTTATACTTGAAAATCATGTAAAACCCTTTGTAAAGGAGTGTTTAAATGTAATTAAATATTTTATTTTAAAGTTGTGATGGTTGGAAGCCACCCTTGATATATTTTATAAACTCGTGAGGGAAACTTGAAAGGCTATCTTGGAAATCACTCAAGGAAGAAGGTGGTTTGGTGGGCTCTGGGCATAGAAAAAGGAGTGTACAGTGTGCGTCCAACTCGGGGTACAATGTACACTTGAGATTCTCCTAGCCAAGGCTGTGATGCATGGGCATTAGTGTGGTACATGGGCCGCAGTGTGTGGGTATATGTTGTGTTTGATTCATAGTTACAAGACTTGCAGAGACTCGCCTAGACTTAGCAAGTCCCAAGGCAAGCGACCCAAAACAAGTCCCAGAGACTTAAGACCTGGGTACCTAATGAGCCTATCGAACCCAACGAGTCCCAACACGTAGACTCAGTCGCGGCTGGTAAAAAAAAATTCTTAAAATGATCTCTCACACCCTAAAAGCACATTCATTTTATTTTCAAAAACGAGGAGAAAAATAGTTTTGGAGCAAAAAATACATGCCATTTAAGGAAAAATCAGCACACGGGTTGAGTAAGAAAAAGTGATTGAAGATCGTTTGGGCAAGTTTGTAGAAGCCCTTGGTGCATCTAAAGTAGCCTATGGAGGATTTGGAAGAGCCCACTATTGATTTGGAGCAACCTGTTGACGTGTTTTTTATGACAGCAACAACATTAGAATAAAACACTGAGTGCTCTATCCTCTCTTGAACAAAGTATCTCAAATGCTAAACTATGTGATTGAGTGAGACTACTCCAAGGTTCCTTGAATGTCAGGTCTTGGCATGCACATGGATAGACTCAGTGAAATGATGTGATCTTGCTGGTAATCAAAAAGGGACTTACGCTAAATTGCTCCTTCTTCATGGACATGAGTGAAATTCATTACTCCTTGGATTTGTAAATGGATGGAAACTTCTTCAAACAAACTTAAAAGAAAAGGCAAAAGGGAAAGGGTTAGAGAAATCTAATCTAAGGACAATGAGATAATGAATGATGCTTTGATAGACAAATTCCTTTGAACCGAGTTTTGTTTCGCCATGAGAACAACTACACGAAACTAGTGCAATCTTCAAAGGTAATGAAAGATTTTCATATTGCAAATATGCATTTAAATACCGACAGCTACCGCAACTTGAACAAATATCCACAATCGAACTATTGCAACATGAGGTTCAAGCTAACTTTGCATTATAGCTTACCATCGGCAAACCACAAAAAGTATGAACCAAGAATTCATCAAATATTTATACATTCATTCACCATATCAATGAACTGCATCTAAAATCTATCTAATTTGCTTTGAATCATCTTTGAGAAATTGGAAACCATGCTAACATGCCAAAACAACACAATATTCACCAAGCTTCAATGAGTATGTATTGATTTTGGTAGTATCTTTATAACAATTTGCCAAAGTCTCTTCAACTCTTCAAAAGCTTCTACTCTAATATCTAACTTGCATCCAACCTATGTCCAACCTCTTTACAAATGAAGAGAATGAGCCTTTATATAGAGCTCAATATTACAACCAAGGGCCCAGATTGATTCTAAAATCAATGACCAAGATTAAAACAACACATCATAATGGAAGGTAGTTACAACTACTACCACCATCGACCAATGAGATATTGACAACATAATCTTCTAGAAGGGCTTCATCTTTATCTCTATCTTGGTAGCCAGGTTCAATGTATCTAGACATGTCTATGTGGCACAATTTGATTTGTTTGACGATGACTAGATACCCCCTTAGCATGATTATCCCTTTAGTGATCCATGAACTTGGAAACTTCGTGTTGTATTGGACTTCCTTTGAATTTCTTGCATTGGCGTTGATTTCTTGGTGTAATTCTTGACTTCCTGATGTTTAAATCGATCCTCTTGATGAATGATGCACTGGATTCTTGTTCTTAGATTTCCTAGGATTGTTCTTCTTGTCCGGAACTAGAATCGCTGATGTTGGAACTCTTCTCTATCATGTTGTCCTTTGTGCTTGCATTCTTCTTGTCATTGAAATGTCTTGAACTTTCTTCATCTTCATCGGAATTCTATGAAGTCTTCTTGATGTGTGCTAACTTCCTTGTTCGGGCCTTTGTAATTCTTTTGCATCCAACTCGAACGGTTTTGATCATCGTTGGATAGCTTCCTCATGGAACAAGTCCTCAATTCCTACAAGAACAAAGGAAAACTTTGAATAGTCATGCCGAACAAAATTCTTAATGCAATGCAATGAAAAAAAACATGACTAATATACTATGAAATTCATTCAAGAATTTATTTATTTTGGAAGAAGTGAATAAAATAACACTTGAAAACATTTCTTCTTCATCACAAAATTCACCCTTTCCTCAGACAAAATCTTCTCTTCTTCAAAAATTCACCTCTCCTTTTCAAGAATTCCCTTCTTTCTTCAAGAATCCATCCTCCTCTTGGACAAATCTGCTCTTGTTCTAAATCGGATTGCATTTGCTTGGAGGAATTATGACTTGAGCGCTGCCTTTTATACATGTGTTGGCAAATTCTTTCATAGGCCGACCTAACTTAAAAATTTAACAATTATTAACTTTCCACCGGCTGACTTGATATGAAGGAAAATGAATTTCGTTAGTTCTTGTTGCAATTTTGCATTTTGAATGAGTTCATTCACGAACTTTTTCACATTTTTCTTAAGGTCTTTCACAAATAAAGTCGCATATTGCAAGAAATCATTCATAAATTCTTTCGCACATTTCCTTGGTTCTTGCACAAGAAAATTCTTGTCGCATTTCTAAGGTGGTTATTCACCAAGTCACAATTTTGAGGGAGTCTTTCATTACAAATTCAAATCGCAATTTCCTTGAAGTCTTTCACAAGCGCACTTCTCATTTACTTGTTCACAAACTTTGGCGGAAATTTCCTTGTTTTATTCACAAATTCTTAGTCACACTTTTCTTATAGTCATTCACAGATTTCTTGTGCATCTTTTATCATGTCTTTCACAACTTGCTTGGCGCAGCATGCCTGAGTCCTTTCACAAGATTAATTTCACTTTTTTTTTAATGAATTCTTTCACTGTGCAAACCGCAATTTTGAAGAGATTATTCACAATTTCCCTTATCGCAATTTTAAGGCATTCATTCACAAATGGCAGTGCACATTTGAGGTACTCATTCACAATTTGAAAAATCGCACTTTGCAAGAGTTTGTTCACGAATTTCTTGGCGCATATTCCCCAGGATCATTCATAAGTTCTTAGCGCACTTTTGACTGGGTCTTTCACAAGTGCAGGCACATAATTCATGAGTTCGTTCACAATTGAATGGATTTTTCTTGACATCAGGAACACATGTTAGCAGGGATTTATGTGTGTCTTGCACAATTTCAGCGCAAGTTTTAAGTGGATCGGAACAATTTTTGAGCGCAAGTTTTGGCGAGTCATGCACAATTCAAGGTGCATAGTCTTTGATTTCTTTCACAAGAAAGGTCGGTGCGAAATTTATGAATGCTTTCACAATTTTGGGTGCAGTTTCATAGTGTTCTTTCACAATTTTTATCGCACTTTTCTTGACTTCATTCATAGAACTTGGCGCATAATTCATGATTTTGAGAACAATTCCTGAACGCCTTTGATGGATCATGAATAGCGTAGGGCGCACATTTCACTATGCCTTGTGAACAAATTCAAGTCACATGAGGAAGTAAGTGAAGAACAAATGCAAAATTGGATGTTTGAGTGTGTTAGGAACAAGAACAAGTTGCATGAGTTCGACAATCTCCCAGATCATATTTTCACTCTTTCACAAATTTCGCATTTTCTCATTGGTTCATTCACAATTTCGGGGATTTTAAGAAGTCTTTCACAAACTTGTGCAAATTCCATAATTTCATTCACAGGTTTGGGCGCAGTTTTAATATATTGTGAACAACTTCCTATCACAGAATACATCCTCCTTTGGATTTTTCATCGCAATTTTGAAAAGGAATTTCGCATTTTTTAAGTGGATCAAGGATAAAATCTATGTTGCATATTTTCCCTTATGTTGGATTATTTCTTCATCGTAATTTCTCCTTGACTTGAAATTTCAGACTTTTGAACATCCCCTGGATAGATTCCTATCGCATATTTTGATCACCTTTGGATTTCGCATTTTCGGACACCTGAACAAGTTCCTGTCGCAATTTCACTTGCCTTTGGATTTCTCAAGTCACAATTTTAAGGAGTTCATGGATTTCGCATTTTTTAGACTATCAAGGATTCATTCATTTCACTACATTAAGGGACTCGGGGAATTTCGCACTTTTTAGTGCCCCTTGGACAAAACTCTACATCGCATGTTTGGCCCATCCTTGGAATTTCTCATTTTGGCGTGGTGAGGGACAAGTTCCACTATCCATCGTTGAGTCTTGGACAATTCCTGGCACAATTAGGGTTCTCTGGAACAAGTTCTTCCTAAGCGCATGACTTCATGGATTAGTTCCTATGAGCAAGATTTTCACCAAGTCTTCCCTATCATGATCAAGACTTTTTATGAATGCGCTCCTATCAAGCATAACCTAGACCTTTTGGATTCCACTTACCCTTGTAAACTTATGCAAAGACTTCCGGAGATTGACAAGGAATAGCTCATTTGCATTTTCAGAGTGATAAACTTAGGAATTTTCACATGGCATGATGGACTTTTAACAAGAGCTTGGCGAGACTTGGACGAAACTATACTACCAAACCCACAAACTCAGAGAAAACGTAAAACCTAAAGCAAACCGCAAACAGAAAGCAAGAAAAAGACGGGGTCCCCATTTGCAATGGGGCGATGTGTGAAAACGTCACAACACAGCCCACCATCCATTTGGAGCAAATTTGAAGAGATAATTTTGTATTTTGAAGTTATTTTGTTTTTTCTTAATTTCTTGTGTTCTTCATTTTTTTCACTTTAGATTAATGGAACAAACAACAAACCCTATCTATCAAACTAGCTTTTTTTTTTAATTTATAGCTGCAAACCTTAACTATTTTTAGTTTTTTCTGATTTTTTATTTTAATTTAAGTAGAAACCGTAAAATTTGTTAATTTATTTTCTATTTATATCTTATTGCAGCATACTTTAAGTTTTATAAATTGTTCCAAATTTCAAATCATAATGTCAACCCTAGTTAGAAAGGATCCTTGTTAGAAACATGCCATCCTTGGGTCAAAGAAAGGGGAGCTAACTTGTTTCCATTGCAAGACAAAACTGCTTGGGGGAGGCATTAACCAATTGAAGTATCACCTTGCACAAATGCCATGCCGAGATGCTAAACCATGCCCAAAAGCGCCTCCTAAAGTTATACGAGAAGTGCAAAGTCAATTAAAGACCTTTGAGCAACAAAAAGAACGAAGAAAGAGGCAAAGAGAAGAGATGGCAGCCATTGGTGGAGACTCTTCTACTTCCATTCCTCCATTTCCTGGATCTTCAAGTAGTGGCAATGGTAGTGGCAGTGGTAGTGCTAGAATTGGGCCTAGAGTTCGTAGATCTAATTTAGATTCATTTATTATACCACGCACTACTCTTGGTGCCTAACCATCACTTGAGAGCATGGATTGGAACAAGGATAAACAAGATGCAACAAAAAGTGCAATTGGAAACTTCTGGTTCTATTGCACCATTCCATTTCACATAGTAAGGTAATTAATTAGTTTTTTTGTTTTAAAATATATAGCTTGATTTCTTTGTCTCTTTAATTTTTGCATTTAGGGATATGTGGAATTTAAAGTTAAACTCTCAATTTTAGAATACTTCTTTTGTTTATTTTATTTGTTTTAGGTTTCCTTATTGGCAAAACATGGTAGATGCCATTATTGTTTGTGAGGTGGGGTTCAAAGCCCCTAATGATGACGAGATTAAGGGCTCCATTTTGACTCAAAAGATGGCTGATGTGAAAGCCAAAATTGACAAGTAATGTGACATTTGGAAGAAGGGTTTCACCATCAGTACTAATGGTTGGACCGATGGGAGAAATAGAACATTGTTGAATTTCTTTGTTTCTTCCTCAGGTGATTGTACTTCCTGAAATCCACTAATTTTGTAATGAAACAACTTGCACAATAGAAGAATATAATAGTAAATATGTTGTCAAACTACGAAGCCTCTACGCGTTACATAGGCAAGGTCATCTTGGATGAGCCCCCAAGGCCTAGGGTGGGCCCTTAGGACATGTTTTCTTCGCTATTACATTTAGTCATGTTAATTCTTGGATTGTATTCCAAACTTTTGAAACCATGCTCTAGATTTTGGAAATTTCGTAATGTATTATTCTATGAAACATGTTGTGTGATCAAATTATTTGCATCATTGTTAATTGTTGTGAGATGGTTAACTCTTGTGATGTGATTTTGGCTGTTTTGTGTTGTGTCCTTAATCGAATATTTTGGGCATGACAATGACCAACACCTCGTCCAAGACTCCAAGTCCAAAGCGTCACAAAGGAATTCAACATTTTTTGTGTTTTTTGAAGCATCAATGGATTTTAAGAACACTGTGCCACTTGAGAAAGAAACAAAATCAATGATTCAGTAAAATAAATATTAGAAATCTTAATCATTAAATCTGCTACACCCCTAATCCTATAGTGTTGAACACACCTGGATTCTGAGAAGGGGGGGGGGGGTTGAATCAGTATGCAAACAAACTTCAAATCCTCCGGAGCAGATTAAAACTTAAACATTGCAGCATTAACACAAATATGAAAGATCGACACAATGCACATCAACACATAACACTAGATATACATGGAAGACCCCAACAGAGGAAAAACCACAGTGAGAATTAACTTGCAATATATGAAGCTCAAAAATTACAACTTTGTTTTAGGGCTACAACCCAAGGAAGCTACTACTTCCTGAAGAAAGGTTTTAGGGTCACTCCCAAGAAAGCTACAAGTCCCTGCTGACTTTGTTTTATGGCTACAACCCAAAGAAGCAACTACTCCCTGAACTAAGAATGAACTCAGAAATGATTACAGCATGACAATCCTTCTACTATCTAAAAACTAACATTGAAGCTCACACCTTTGATGATTGCACTTCTGCCTCTTCACTCCTCTTTTGATGATTGAATCAGTTAGGCACACTCTTTACTTCCCTCCTGTCTGAAAAATGTCTTCACGATGAATCAGGACAGCCCTTATTGTTTCTTCTCTTTCTCCTTCAATCGCACATCATAATGCATATCATATTCATATTCTGCTCTTCACACACTCATTCTCATCTTCACAATCATACCTCACCGAGAGCAATTAGGTTTACAATATAGACATGATATTACATTGATTACATTACAAGTCGGCCAATACAACAAGAATAGTACAATTTACAAGTCATCCAGAGATCACACAACATGAAACATGTAGAGGGCAAGCCCTAACATGACCTACACACCACTCCAGGAAAAGAAACATGCCTTGTGGACCCCAACATATGCTTAACCTGGTCCTAAACATCCTTCACAACATCATCCTTCAAATAATAACATCCGCACGTCATGCTCATTTGAAATAGGTCGCCCTTAAGCAAAAACACATGAAGTTTGTAGCACATCGGTCATTACAATCTTGGCGGTACTCATGAAAGATTGAACATTGCTTGCACTTCTCCCAAATGAGTCGGCGGGACCTACACACCATCTCCAAATGTTCCTTGAACTCCGCACAACAAGAACATTGTGGCGCACATCACCAACATACCTCAGTTGGCCTTAACAACTCTTCGCAAACTGACTTGAAAACTTTGTGCGGTACTGGAAACAAGAAAGATCTTCATGAAATTCTTCCAGATGAGTCAACCTGACCCATACAAAATCTTCAAACACTCCTTGAACTCCGCACACCTTCATCATGTGACCTAGGAACAGTCAGGCATCCTGAACCATCTGTAGTATACTGTCATTTGAAAATTGAACTTGCGGACCTCCAAATCACCTGATAATGCAAAGTAGCATGCATTGAACATCTCTAATCATGTTCACAAAACCGCATGAGCAAACCTTCACTTGCAGAGGAATGCAAAGCATTCCAATCAGCCGTCATCATTACATTATGCTGCCAAAGAACAGACCGGAACTCTGTTACTTGTAACTTCCACTGCGGAGGAGCAAATGATCTGAAACTTTGGATTTAGCACCTTTATAGCATACTAAACTTAACTTCTAAACCACATGACCATATCTTCAAATGCGGGGGAATGCGGAGCATTTTACCAAGCAGCTTCCAGCAACAGCAACCTTTACCAACATCCGGAGACCAGAGTCTTCTTGTATCAACACATACTTCCTTAGGAACAACAGGATCATACAACATGCTTCAGGTCATCAACAACATCTTCTCAACCTTAGCATAGCTTCTAATTCTCATTTTAATATATCATCATTCATCTTAATGCTTCTAATTCCCATCTTAATATATTATCATGAAATCATCTCTACTGACCACAAACATGCTCAATACAACTCTATTGACATTAATCAAGGCATGACATCCAACCATGAACATCAGCAACCACTGCTAGCACACCATCAACATAGTATATCATCATCATAAGCATCCAAGCATAGTGTTGACGTCAAAGACAACCATACAACCACATCAGTGACAAACTTAGGTAACATATGTGCAATGCTCATTAGTGTTGACATCAATGAGGACACAACCACATCAGTGACAACCTTAGGTAACATATGTGCAACATATAGTGTGTATATGATTATGAGAATATGTTGTAAATACTTGACAATAATATGCCACTTCGAGGGGGCAAGCTCCAAATCCACTACGAAGGGGATACCTCCAATAGTCTTCAATAATAACACAATACTCAATATGATGATAATAACTAACCTCTACCTCCTATATATACCATACTTATGCCATGGATGCTGCCCATGCTGACTTCACTACCTATATAAGACTATATTAATGATTATATAACTTAAATAAGAGTTAAGGTAAGCATTAACTGACTACTCATAACCATATACACACTATAGCATTAAGGGTGTAGTAGATTTAGTGATTAAGATTTCTAATTTCTACTTTACTGAATCATTGATTTTGTTTCTTTCTCAAGTGGCACAATGTTCTTTAAATCCATTAATGCTTTCAGAAAACACAAAAAATGTCGAATTCCTTTGTGAAGCTTTGGACCTGGAGTCTTGGCTGAGGTGGGTGAGGAGAATGTGGTGCAAATAGTTACAAATAATGCAGCAAAATATGTTGTTGCAGGTAGACTTCTTATGGATAGGCACCCATCCTTATTCTAGACTCCTTGTGTTGTTCATTGCCTTGACCTCATATTGGAGGATCTTGGCAAGATTCCATGGATCAAAACATATGTGGAGCATGCTAAAAATATTTGTAAATACATATATAATCATACTTGGGTCCTCAACCTAATGAGGAAATTCACGAAGGAGTTGGCTCGTCCTAGAATAACCTGCTTTGCAACAAATTTTATCACATTGCAATCCTTAATTCAATCAAAGACAGCTTTGAGGTGCATGTTTGTTAGTGAGGAGTGGTCTTCATCATCATATGCTAAGGCCAATGCAGGGGTTGATATGGGGATTGGATTTTTGATAAGCACAGCTTTTGGCTTCCAACCAAGGAGATCATAGAGGTAAATTTGTAAGAATCACACCATGGACTCAAGAGATGCTCATGGTCACCTGCAATCAAAACAACCTTCCACAACAAGAGAGAAGCAATAACAAAGCTATATTGCCAAAAAAATGAAAATGATGCACACAAGGTACAAGATACACAACATGATTATGTACAATGAGAGCACTTGATCGTATAGGCAAGGTTGAGACCTAGGACATGTGATCATAACAAGTGTCTTAATTCTATGACATGAGACACAAATGTTAAATACCCTAAGCAAACTTAACTAGACAAGTGTGAATAGGACCTAATATGGAACCAGTTAAGTAATATTCCCCATTCACACCAACACCCCCCCAAGTGCAACTTAAGGAGAAGTAAACAAATTCAAAGATGGGTCCCAACTACAAGGCCATGTTAGACATCCATGTACACAAGATCTCTCACAAATGGAGTAAAGGAGAAAAACCTGTAAGAAAAAACCCTCTCCAAGAGAGAGAAAACATGCAAACAAACATGTACAAGTGATGGAGTGATTCAACACCAAGACCCCCCAAGGACTACATCCATCACAAATATACAATCAATAGCTCCCCCATAAGAGGGAAAGAATGAGACTAGATATCCCCCCCACAAAGAAGTAGCTCATGTGCCAATGGTGATTGCTCAAAGAAGAATGCCAAAGAGAATCCAAAATTGGCAGAACAACATTTCTTCCCTTGGGAACAAACAAATCCACTAGTGTATGTAGAAGAAACTCTAACTCCAAAACAAGAGATGAGGGAAGGAGTCTCATGAAGAATGATGTCTTTGAAAACTACTCAAGTGTCCACATGTCACAATCAATAGATGCCACAAAATCAGGAACTCAATGCCTAATCAAAGAGTGTGACAATCCAAGACAATAGGAAAACTCATATCAACAATCTCCAAAGACAAAGATGGTGTGATAACAGTTGTGCTATAACTGTCATCAAAGAGGAAAGGAATATTCTCAAGGGTGTCCTCCAAATCTGCAAGATGGAACTCACAAAACAAATCAACAATACCTGTCAAGTACTCATCCCACAAAGCTAAATCTGAAAGACAATAAACATCCTGCTGAACTGAAATACTAGAAGATGAATCAACACTGAACTCTAAAGAAGCAGGAGATGGAGCAGATGGAAGCTTAGCACAAGTCTCAAGAACTGGAGTGAATGAAAGAATACTAAGGTTCAAGTGACCAAACTTCTCAAAAATACAATCCACACTAGATGTGTGAATCCCAGTCAAAGGAATTGCCATCTCATCAGGGGCAAAATGAGAAAAAGTGTACAATCGAGATGCATGATCAACCATCCCAATAGAAATGATCTCTCTACTCTCCAAGTCTCTAATAAACACTAAATCGGGTGTAAACTCAACACTTCTCCCTATTCCACCGTGAGTAATTTGATATATAAAAAGAAGATTGTTGGACAAAGAAGGCACACACAATACATTATTAAAGGTACCCTCCCCGACGTCAATATATCCCTTTCCAATTGCATTCATATAAGTGTTGTTACCATTAATATAGGTGGCATAGTACAAGGCTCAAATGAAGAGAACATAAACTGTGAAGAAGTCATATGATGAGAAGCTCCAGAATCAAGAAGCCATCTCTGTAACTGAAGACCTGTAGATGTAAAAAGTGCTTGACCCTTCATCTTCATATTTTTCGTCCCATTAGCTAAACCAATTGTTCCTAACTGTGTAGATGATAATGTAGAAGAAAAAGAACATGAACCAAATGACATTGTTGAAGGCAATTGAATGTTGTTCTTTTGAAGAAGATGCTTCAACTCATCAATCTATTTTTTATAACAATTATGTTCATCATGCCTTGTTTTCTTACAATAAGCACAAGTGATTTTCTCCTTCTTAGATTTGTCCACTTTAGAAGAGGTGGGAGGCTCATTAACTGAACTTGATTGTCTTAAATTTTGGTTTCTTCTTGCCTTTGCCTTTTGATGATTGAGCTAACAATGCTCGACTCTTGGGAAGTGCATCTAACGCAATAAGCTTAGTATGCTCTCTAGTCAAACAATCACAAAACAACTCAAGAGAAGGCATAGTGAATGCATCACCTAAGGCATCCATAGTGGAATAAAAGGTAGAAGAAAAAACTGCATACGGCCATTTAACTTAAACAAAATCAAAAATATGCATTCCTTATCAGATTTATCATTCCCACAACCAGCCAATTGAGATCTCATAGATTTGAACTTAACCAAATAATCCTCAATGGAAGGAAATGTATAAGGAGAAAGAGAAGTCAATTCTACCTCTATTTGCAAAGCACAAAATTCACTAACTTTACCAAATAGATCTTTGTACTTATCCCATACTTGTTTAGGTATTGTACAATCTTCAATATGAAAGAACAAGCTATCAAAAACATGTAAAGCAATCAAACCCATAGCTCATCAAGTTTGTTCCTATGAGCAAATTTCTCATATTCCTTAGTAAACTCAGGTTGATCTTCATCCAATGCAAACCAAAAAATAGACAATATTCAGCAATAATCAATGGCAACTGGGTTGTTTGGGTCGGCGGTGGCCGCTCCGCCTACTTGGCGATTAGCCTCGCCAACTAGAAGGAACCGAGGGCTTCTACCTCACAAGACCTAAGGTTGCAACCATTGGATATTTTTTGCAGAGAATGACAAATGACGCAAATCTGACGATAGCGATTGTGTAGACCTGTATGGTACAGATCATACGATATTTTCAACAACGAAAAATTTTCACACTCAAAAAATTGACAATTTTTTCTACTCCAAAATATGAAGTGTTATATGTCAAAATTCATCTCTCGAGCCTTTCGAACGCAATGGCAAGGTTCCTTTTGTACTAAGATGCACCATGTGAAAATCCTTGGCAAAGACTCTCCAAAATGAGAGAAGGGAATTGTAAATCTGAAGCTATGATACCACGTAAGAGTCACACCATGGACTCAAGAGATACCCAAGATCACCTACAATCAAAACAACCTTCCACAACAAGAAGAAGCAATAACAAAGCTATATTGCCAAAGAATGAAAATGATGCATACAAGGTACAAGATACACAACATGATTATGTACAATGAGAGCCCTTGCTTATATAGGCAAGGTCGAGACCTAGGACATGTAATCATGACAAGTGTCTTAATCCTATGACACGAGACACAAATATTAAATGCCCTAAGTAAACTTAACTAGACAAGTGTGAATAGGACCTAATATGGAACTAGTTAAGTAATATACCTCGTTCACACCAACAAAATCTCCATTATATTTTTGTTATTTTTTGTTCGTATTTCCATTTTATTTGCTTATTTTTGTTCACACTTATGTTAATGCTTCAAAAGAGCCTTTAGTTGTTCTCCTACAATTGTTGATGGGGAGAAGCCTGCAATGGGCTACATATATGAGGGCATGGATAGGGCCAAGGAGGCCATTAGATCCATTTATGCTAGGGTTGAAAATAAGTATCGTCCCATATGGACATCATTGATCGACGATGGCACCTTCAACTTCACAAGCCCTTACATGCAACTGCCTATTTCCTCAATCCAACATTCCAATTCCACTCGGATTTCAAGGCCGATCAGGAGGTTCTAAGTGGGCTCTACACAGTCATAAAACGGATGGCACCTTATCCTCAGCTTGGAGCACAAATAATCACTAAGATTGATATCTTCAGACTTGCACAAGGAGACCTCTTTGCATGAGAGATATGCAAGGCAACTCGAGCGACATTGCAGCCAAGTAAAAATCTATTAAGGGCATAATTTAAGTTTAAAAATTAATTTTTTTCCATTTTTTTCATTAATATTGAAACTCAAAGTTAGACAATGAGATTGATTTTTTCTTCTTCTCATTTCAGATGCATGGTGGAAAAGGTGTGGTGCTAACGTGTCAAATCTTTAGAGGATTGTAGTTCGTGTCTTGAGCCAACCATGCAATGCTTCAAGGTGTGAGCACAATTGGAGTATGTTTGAATACATACACTCCAAAAAAATGCAATAGGTTCTCAATGCAAAGGTTGAATGATCTTG
The DNA here is from genome assembly GCA_027924645.1 of Cunninghamia lanceolata. Classification (NCBI taxonomy): domain Eukaryota; kingdom Viridiplantae; phylum Streptophyta; class Pinopsida; order Cupressales; family Cupressaceae; genus Cunninghamia; species Cunninghamia lanceolata. Next base: position 9,780,952 of record BSBN01000245.1, on the reverse strand, counting down.
TTTATGTTCATTACAACCTTCGCCTCCATCACAAACAAATTTTGAGCACTAACTTATCTCCTATCACTCTAGAGGAGGTTGATCCACAATCAGAATTTGATCACCAAGGTTGAGGATTCTATCTTCAGCGATAAGGACCTTGCATGGGTTGATCAGGTGGATTGAGAGGTAGAGAAAGTAGCCATCACAAAGGAGGATAGAGCACAAGCAAACCACTTGGATGTTGGTGGCACTGAAACACAAGTAGATATCATGGCTACATCATCATCATGGACCTATCCTAGATGCTCACGCAGGACATGTGATCTTGGGACTCATGTAGGCTCCTCTGAGCCATAGACTTGTAGTTTTAGTTTTAATATTTGTTTTGATGCCATGGATTTCATAATCCATGATTTTTGTATACATTTGACAATATTTATAATTTATATATCTAACAATGTTGTTTCCTTCAACTAAAATCCGCTTTTATACTCGTGTGATCGATGTATACTTGTGTATATGATCAAAGTAGCTTTAATTTTATTAGTTTATTGTCTTTAAAGTTTATTTATGAAAGGGTGCATGAAACAAGTTTTAAATCCTTTAAAATCTCTATATTTCATGGTTTTTTCAATTTGCTAAGTCTTGGTCGAGTCCGAGTAAAAAATCAGCTTGCCGAGTCTGAGCCAAGTCTGAGTCTTGTAACACTTGTTTGATTACACAAATTCCTCCTAGAGTGTACCATAGTTAAGAGGACCTAAACCATTGCAATCTTCCTAGGGTGAGATTAATCATTCCAGTGATTTGACTCACATAAGTATTGAAGCTATTGTTATTGAAAGATATTCGAAAATAAATACATATGATTTTGGTGTCAACTTAATTGAATTCTTTATTTGTTTCATTGTTAAATAATCATATTTCTAGATGAAAATATAATAGATTGATGTTGTAAATTGAATTGGTTATTTATATTTATTTTGATATGGCTGCAAATATTAATTTAACCATAATAACTTAAATCTTTTTTATTTTTGTACTTCGGACAAAATAACTTTACATTTTGGTATCATAACCAAATCTGAGGAAAAACAGTTCAAAATTTTGGTATTGAACGACCTAGAAAACCTTGTGATTTCTGCAATAGGAGATAACATATTTATTAAAATTGATTTAAATATTAATAGAACAAACAAATTTAAACATGGTGATAACATTATTGACTGGGAACATTATATATAGAGATATATAATTCAAAGATAATGAGTTTTACAATGGTAATGGGAGCCACCTTCACCTTAGTGCAGTATGGTGAATGTAGGCTACACTACATATAGCCACCTAACTTTAGAAGTAGTCTACGTCATATCACGTACTTCTACGTTGATGGGCTTTAACATAGTAAAATTTGGTGCATCCATTTGTGCAAACAAAATATGAAAAAACTACTATACAAATGAATGGCAAGCCACTTTATTTTTCTTTGTAGAGGTAAATGATATCTAAACATATGGGTAAGTATTTTTTTATTTTTGAAGTGTCCATACATATAGGAACAAAAAATTGTTAGATTGAAACATCTTTGTTATAAGTTTCTTATAATTATCTATATTATTAATACTTTAGATAAAATTTAGATAATTTAAAAACATTAATGAATATTAGAAAATTTGATTAATAACTATGTTTTGTTAACATGAGTATTACTTCAATTTAAAAGGGTTTCCTGAGTTGTTATTTTTTAAAGGCGTTCATTTTGTGTATATATTTTATGTGATAAAAGTAATAATAAATGTTTTTGAAAAAAACACCAATTTACCATTTTATGATGAATTGTAGTTATGGTGTAATGCCCACCTATGTTGACCCTTGTCGTCTTGTGTGATAGACAATTATTTGTGTTGGTCCTGTTATTAGATCCTTGTGAGTTATGCTATATTGAGTGTTTTTGCAATATATTGTGTGTTCTCGTGATTTGGCATCGTTGCACCGAACTTGCCGATGAGGTTGTTGCCATCGACGTGTTCTGAGGGTGTAGTCTAGATGCTTTGTAGAGAGATTTTGTATGACCATCGAGGTGCTTCTGATGAGGTCATGTTATGAGATTTATATGTATTGATGTTTCAGCTTCACTGTTTTCATTTAAATGATATGCTGGGTGTGTAGACCTAGTTTCCTTCAGTATTATGTCGTATATGAGTAATTGCTCTTTGATCATATTGCTTGATGAAGGATTTAATTCAAATGTGCATATTAGATAGTTAATATTTAATTGTGTAATTTCGGTTAGTCGCTTCGGCTATTGTCATATACTGGACAGATGCGCGTGACATTTGCATTGAGCGTGCAAGAAATTACAAGTTATTGACAAATGAAAAAAATGTGGAGAACGTTGACATGGGACGCTTAGCAATCTCACCTTCATCCTTGTGTTGTCAAAACCCGTGAAAACCCATCCGAATCAATTTCGATTCCGGATCCCCCCTGTGATGGACCAGTAAATGTCTTCTTGGGTGTATTTAATTTATCGCTTGTGCGATTCTGCATGTGTTTGGTATCTGCGAAATGATTTGTGATGTTCTTGGAAATCATTAATTGTGTTATTTATTTCCTAGCATAGAGGACATGCATTTAATTGATTTATTGTGTTGGGAATTATTTTAATTTCGGAAAGGCTTTGCATTTCATTTAAATGCATTTTGGAAATATGTGTTTGGGTAGAATGCATTCTAAATTGGGAAATTAGAATTATTTCCTAAGTTAGGAATATTTCATGTTTGAGAAAATGAATTTTTTAGATTTTTGAGATGTCGAAATATTTAATTGAGAAAGGCATTATTCTATTTTGTGGGGAAATAGATTAATTTATATTTGTTAGAAATATATTATTGAGTGATTTTATTTGTGGAAAAGAATAAAAGGGTTTAGTTATTTTTTCAAATGGGGGATATATATGAAAAAGTGCTTTATTTTATTTCATTATGAATTGTTTGAAAATGGAGAGGAAAATGGAGAAAATGGGAATATTTTCAAACCCTCTTTTGAATGAAAATTGAATCACTCATACTTGGAGATTGCTTGGTCGAATCGGATCATGCAAAGAACGAAAAAGATTCCTCTCACCCTTACCATCAGTTTGAGTGAGGTATTTCACCTGTTGGTTGAGTGTTTAATTTTATTTGTTAATTTTTAATTTCGTAAGAAAATCATTTTTTGAAAATTGAATTTCCTACCCAAACTCTGCCGAAGTTTTTAGAAATGCAAATTTTATTTGAAAAGAGTGTTGTTGGATAGATTAGACATAAGAGGGTATGCTTAGATTTTCAGATTTTGCATTTCTTGGGAAACGTGAAAAATACGGGAATTTCTCTGTTTTACCCTATCAAATGTCATGGAAAAATTTATGTTTTTTGAAAAGTGCACTGTTGGGCAAATTTAGAGCAAAAGGGTATGCTTACATTTTTTTTTTCATATTTCTTGGGAAACATGTAAATTAAATGAATTTCCCTATTTTACCCTGTCTGAGTTGGTCGAAAATTTTATGTGATTAGAAAAGTGTGATGTTGAGCTAATTTAGACCAAGAGGGTTTTCTTTGATTTTTGAATTCCTTGTTTTACAAAATGTGAATTTTTTAGTGTGATTTTGTAAGTGCATTGCGAAGCATGTTATCAGGGGAAACCGCTCCTTTCCTATTCTCAGGAGCCTTGAGAAGATTGACCTTGGATTGTGTAAGATAGTGGTCAACTCCCAGGTAAGTGTGTGTGTGTCTTTTATATGATCCACTTACATGAGGTAAGCGTGCGTGTCTTGCATATGATCCCTTAACTTGTGGATGTGATGTATTTTGGGTAAGTGTGTGTGTCTTGCATATGATCCACTTACATGAGGTAAGTGTGTATGTCTTGCATATGATCCCTTTACCCAAGGTCAATATCGGTGTGTCTTGATGATCGCATTACTCGGGGTAAGTGTTGTCTTGCATATGATACCGTTACTTATGGTAAGTGTGTGTGTCTCGCATATGATCCCTTTACCTAGGGTAAGTGTGTGTCTTGCAATTGATCCCTGCTACCTCTGAAAAACATTCACCAGGTGAGTGTTTACTTGAGACCTTTGTGGGTGTTTTGGGGCTTTTGTGTTTGTGTGTATGCAACCTTGTGTTGAGACGAATCATGCTTTCTAGAATACTCATGCAAACAGAGGATGTTATCCTAGATCCAAGTTTGTTTGCCTATTCTAGAATTGTGTTGTTCTTTATGATGCTTGAATTATTGTGATGGAGTTATTTCTTGTGTGTTGGCCTGTGTGAGCCACTCTTGCTTGTTTCTATTTGATTGGCAGTTGTGCCACATGTTGCATATATTGGTGTATGTTGATTGGTGTGAGTGTTGCCATATATTCCTTAGATGTATGAGAGTGTTGGCTTGGATAGCGGTGTTGCCATGATCTTCTTCTCTATAGCTTAGGCGTTGCCTAGAGTGGCACAGACATCTATTGCGCTCTTAGATGGTAATATGGTAGGGTGGCGGGTAACATTTACCACATTGGTCCTCGAGCCGATCTTGCAAGAGTTGGATGTTTCTTTGTTCATTCTGGGACATTTGACTATATTGTACTCTATGCCTATTGGGGCATTTTGGAGGTGGTTTATTATGATTTATATTCATGCTTATTTTATTCATTGGAGTGTGATCCTTCCATGTTTGGGAAGTAGCCTCCACCATGGTATTATTTTATTTGATTGTTTGGTTGGAAAATGATCCTTGTTTTGGAAGTAATTTAGTTTGTTGAGAAAGTTGTTTTATTACTAAAAATGGTTAAAATGGCATGTCAGTGCTATCTTTTATATATGATGTTCTTTCTTTATGATATGGTTATGAGTTGGGTTGTATTGTGCCCATATTATGGTTGAGATATCCATGTTTTTATTTGGCCCGTCCCGACGTTGATGTCGAATGAGTGTGGCATTCCACATGGCATTTCTCATATTTGGCATGTATGTTGTATATGTTGGAAAATGATTATTTTCTATATTTGAGTTGTGCTCATGCTTTTGAGTTGGTTAGCATATTTGATTTATCCTTAGTGAGTAGATGGATTGCGTTTTGGACCCATGTTGGACGTTTCGTCCTTGCAAGGTTTTGTGACCGAACCTCCATTTCGCTTGTTAGTCGTTTGTCGACATTGCTTTGCTTGTGGGCCACTTGTCGATGTTGGTTGTTCTCATCTTTTGGAGAAGCGTGTGTTTTGTTCCACCTTCTCTCTAGTGCCTTTGTGTGGCACTTGGGTGATTTCTCGTGCTTAGTGTGCATTGTGACATGCGGGTGTTACACTTGTATCGTGAAAAATTGGTTCGTCCTATGTTTGTCTGTTTATGTCCTGGTGTAAAAGTTGGGGCATTACATATGATGTTGCTGAATATGTTTGAAACAAGAAACAATATACAACAAAAAATGAATATCCATAATAGTTTATTCTTTTCCAAATATTTATCTTATAAACTATCAAATAAATGAAATTTGTACTCTTTAGTATTTACCTCTTACCAAATAGATGTAGCTCTTTATATGATTAGAGGTGGTCTTTTTTATTAATGTGAATATTTGTGATTGATAATTATCCATGTTGTGCTAACAAATCAATTATATGGTAAGGAAAATAGGAGTGTGAATAAAATATAGTAGCAAATCAATTATATGGTAAGGAAAATAGGAGTGTTCCACAAGTCTTTGTAGAATTCACAAGGGAAGCCATCACAACTAGTAGCTTTGTCATTAGCCATTGAGAAAACCACTTCACACAGTGTGAGCATCTAGTCACAAATGGCCCACTTGGAAGTGGTAAGCCGATAGGGTACCACACTCACGCTTTATTTAAGGGCTTGATCATCCTCAAGCGAGGGCTCTTGAGCCTTGAAGACCTGCTAGTAATGGTGGACAAAGGCCTGAAGAATCTTAGGAAGCTCCTAAGGAGTTGTTGGCCTTCCTTGATGCATTTGATTTTTTAGGAAACCTGGGAAGCACGAAGGGATTGAAAAAATTCCTTGGAAACCTTGACAACAATTGCTTCTATTGGCGAAGCTTAGCCACACGCAATTGCAAAGATGACGAAAACGCGAGCACTTCCATCTCAATAGTGGCACAACAGAGCTCTAAGGTGGTGGTCTCATATGAGCAAAAGCAAAAAAGTGCCAATTGGCACCCATGAATGCACAAAAAGCAAGAATTTTGCTTGATGGCATCATTCCACTATTGAATCCAACCAATTATATGAAAAGGACATGGCTCCAAGTTCCGCATGTGTTGGATATACACCAAAGTGGCTCGATGACTCAACAAAAAAGTATTAAGAAAAAACTATGTTTTTTCTACCTTGGGTGTGACAAATTTCCACTCAATTTTGAAATGATCAAAAAACAATCCAAAAGAACAATTTCCAACATGGGCTCAACTAGTCAATAAAAACAACTGGCAAATGAAAAGATCGAATGACCTGACAACATGGCCCTATCAAGTCATTTGCAAACTCTTTTAGCACTAGAGCGGAGATTTGTCCACGCATGCCACATAAAATTAGAATGACAACGGCCAACATTGGGAACCAAGCCTCTCTCTTGCCAGTTGTCCATCGCATAGGAAGGTTGTTATATTTATCGGATGCTAGCTCAACCATATTAAAATCCCCACAAACGACCCACAAGGCAATGGGAATGCTTCAAAAATCCAACACCATAAATGAAATTTTTCAACAGCATAATTAAAAGCATAAATATTGATAACCCCAAAGGAGTGGTTATTATTATTAAAGAGGTCCCATAAAACACAAGTGAGGTCACAACCTTAATGAACTAAATGTTATCACCTAAGAGAAATGAAAGTGGCAACACCACCTTTGTTAGGCTCATGATCACTATGGAAAAAGTTAACTTGGTGGCCATATGAGATGGCAAACAACAAAAAGCAAAAAACCTGAAACCTTTAACTCCTACAAACAAAGGATATCGAGGTCAAAAAATCTTTGTTGACCATCTCACACGATGTATTTCCTTCTAAGTTTTGTCAAACTACGAACATTCCATGAAAGAAAATTTATGGAAGGTGGGAATCGAGTGGCATATCATCACTATCAAGCTCCTCAGAAGCTTCGTAGTAGTTTTTCAAAAAATCCTCTAAAAGTCACTCGGACGACTCAAACCATGGCAATTGAACAGGAAGTAGAGATTCCTAAGACCAGTGCTTGTCCGACACAAACTCAACTACTTGAGCATATAGCACTCTTGCGACGTGAATATGAAGGATAAATTGGCCGAGTAGCCACCTAAGAAGAAAGAACACTTGCAGGCATAGGTGTCTTGTTGAACCAAGGTTTGCCCACCTTCTTGGAAGATTCGCCAAGAGGCTATGAAACTGCGACCTCTTTCACATTGACATGAAGCTTTGAAACTTGCAGCCTATAGGGTTGTTGTTGAGAACTAAAAGGGCCTGGGCCTTTTGCTCCATTATTGTGATTATTTCTTATGTTTGCTACTATGGTCCATCTATCCTCATTTTTGGGAGAAGGAGAATCCCCAGTAGGTTTTGCAGTTGACTTGGTGGCTTAGCTTGGGACACTGGGTAACCAGACAATAATCCCTAAACTTATGGTCAGAGGATTGACACTAATTGCAAGTATTGAGCAGATTAAGATACATAACCCTCTGGGTGAGACTCTAGTCTCCTATCTGGATTTCAATAGAATCCTTGAGGTCCTTAGACAAGTCAACCTCAACACCGTTAGTGTGTTGATTTGAATGGTACATACTCTGTTTTGGTCAACAGATGGAGAATGGTTTGGCTTGTAAAAGTTAAATTATAAATAAGGTTGGAAATCATTAAAATATTGTGGGAACTATTCTTTAAGCTTAGCTGGCATTTGTAATTTAAATTAGCATTGGAGTTTTAACAATTTAAAAAAGTTAGGGTTACTATCATATCTCTTGAATAGTTTCAAAAAAAAAAATTATCTGTCGGTTGAACTTTCAATTTAAGAAATAAAATAAACAAAAATAATACTGTTCTGAATGTTATAATGAACTGAAATAAAGAAGAAAGACAGTAATTTACCGTCTAAGCTGATGCAAGGATGACATTACTGAAACTGAGGAATCAAGGTTCTTAATCATTCTATCTATAATGTTAGGCCCACATCCTTTAAATGATTTGACTGAATTGAGAGCATCTGTCATGTCTTCGGTACATAAGAATGCTTCTTGAGAAGCATCGACAAGTTTGTTCTGCAAAAAAATCAAATTATTTCAGAGAATTTTAGTTATGAATGGCTTCTTTTATTACAACTGAGGCTTAAGTGCTACAACTACATAGATCAAATGAATTTAGAGAGCTTCAGTTATGAATGGCAACTTTTCTTGTAAGTGAGGATTTAGAGCTACAAATTCTAAGAATGGGAAAGCTTTCTTAATAAGAAGTAGGGCAGTGAACACTATGCATATATGATACCCAATGCATAAAATCAAAAACTAATGAAATCATGTAATGTTACATAGATGAAGCACTCAATCAGAATCATAGTGGAAAGTTTATTTTCCGCTTTCGATTTGCAAGGATATATATATATATATATATAGAGAGAGAGAGAGAGAGAGAGAGGAACCTACCTGGCATATATATGATTCCTCAGTTGCAATATTATTCATGTAAAGGTTGCAAGTTCTTCTACCATGGAACCTGGCATACTTTTATTTTTTAGTTTCTAAATACATTTGCCCCATCACAATGTACTATCTCTTACAAGCTTCTTCATTACTATGGGAGTTACATCAGCCTTGGATCTTAGGAGTGATTCTAGAGGGAGTGCCTTGCTTTCTCTTAGAACCCTTCAGCTTGGCCCTCCTAGCCTTAGACACTGCCCGATGAGCACTATCAGATCTTGTACCAGTCCTCTCACAGTGATCAATGATAACACTGATGACTCCTCCAACTCAGGCGTAGACAGAGATATTCGATGAGACTTGTCTCCCATCTCTCTAGTACTCCTCAGCTTATGCTATTTGGGGATCTTGTTCTCCTTACTTGGCTATTTGTATTGGTTTCTTGACCGCTTGTATTAGTGATCCGCAGCTGTATTATATTTTTGTTTTTGTTCCTTCCCCTCTTTGGGCCTCTAGGATTTTCTCTTCCTAGAACTGTACTTTCAAGTCCAATTGACTTACTTTTGGTCACCTGTAGACATTAATGTGATTTCTTTCTTTCCTAGTAGCTTGTGAATTGTATTTTAATCACACCCAATACATTCAATAATACTCTATAAATACACTTGCCGTTGCCTTTATTGTTACTTATTTCCTAAGCCACTTATTAGAATCTATCCAGATTCAGGGTCAGATTAAAGACATCATGCTGAAGTAGTCCAGTACTCGGCATTCATATTGCACACAATTCTGCATTAACTCTTAAACTTGCTCAAGATTCTTTTGACGGAACTAACCAGCAAATTTGACATGTTTGTTGAAGATTCTATAGCAGTGTAAAGAGAATGGAGAATCTACATTATTGACAGGACCTTTTGCCTGAGTAGATCAGTCAAGATTGTAAGTTCATTAGTCTAGGACAGATCATTCGTTACTTGAGTATTCCTTTTGGCGTTTCTGTGGCACCTTCTGATTGGCAGAGGTGGGTGCTGAAAAAGGTTGAAGGTACATTGCAGAAATAGATACATAGAAATCTTTCACTTACCATTAAGGTTACTACTGTTGAACAGGTCCTTCAAGCCAAGAACGTCTATTTATCTGCTTTAACTCTACATTTTAAATCAAATTGCAAAAAACAGGAAATGATTGTTAGAACATCGTGTAGATGAAGTAGAGAGTTAAATTGAAGCTTACATCTTGTGTCTCAGGATATTTGCACTCTACGAAAAGACAAAGGACTTTGTATCACTACGATCAGAACACTAGGGAAATCAATGGTCAGAGGACCAATCAATGTGTGGTGAGTCCCCTTCACAAGTGCTTTGGTAATCACATATTACAGCTCCACACATTGCAGCCATTCCAGATCCATCAGGATGCCTGCTTATTCAAAATCTTGGGCTCTGTTGTCTTCATAAGGTGCTGTAAAATCTGTATTGGGAAAACAAGGGCCTTCAGTTAGGGTAGATCTAAGTATGAAGCCTGTTATGATTATTTCCCTCTCCATGTAGTCAGTTAAGATCTATCTTAACCTTAGCAAGGACAAGGTTGGCAAGAATGAAATTGTACCATGCATTGATCTTTAAAATAAGTTTCGTACTAGTTGGTTGGAATGGAGGATGATAACATGTGCTCACTGATTAGCTGTTGTTGACATGCATATCTTTCTTGAATTTTGCAATATGTACCAGACTTGTATATTAAGTTGCAATTTGAGACAGAAGACCTATTTGAAGAGATTGAAGATTGAGTTAGGAGTAATCTCTTTCTTAAATAATGCCAACTGCCTATTCCTCATGCTGCACTATGACTGAAAGATGTATGTGGATTACAAGACACAGAAGACCTGGGAATTAAAATGTCAATTCATTTAAACTTGCAGGTTCTAAGCTGGCCGGTTATTCATTAGGGATTGGAAATTGAGGCTTAGATTCAACAGATCTCAGATGATCAATGAGCTCCACATCACCTGTCAGAAGGAAGGGGAAACAATATCGTGCCTTTTGGAAATGCAGTTATGCAAAATCATGTTGGGACTGGATTATGGCTGAATAGAATAACCTATTTATCGGGTCCTTATGTTTTGTTGAGAATGATTTAAATTGCAAGTCCTCAGCTGGCTGGCTATTAGATGGCAGCTGGCTGTTAAGGCTTGCAATCAACAGACGTAGGATGGCCAATGAGCTCTCGATCTACTGTCAGAAGGAAGAAATGGCTCGACATACTTTTAATAAATGCATAGTTGCAAAGGATTTTGGGATTGGATTGCAGCTGAATATGATAATCTATTTATTGGGTCTCTTTCATGGAAGGGCATGCTACTGGAACGCTTGGATGCTCCAACAATATGGAAAGGATACCTGGAACACTATAGTAGATTTGTTTGCATCTCTTTCCTTTAGATTTGTTAACTAACCCACCCAGACTTACTAGCAGATCAGGGTCCTTTGCACAGCCCTAGGGGGTCAACTAACCCCAAAGTTTGTCTTGACTTTCAACAGAATAATCCTCTGCATTGCCCACTTCATCAATATCAAATTGTTGAAGAATTGCAATCTCCCTTTGGGATCTGTTGCATCTTTGCCCAAATCAAAAAGCTCCCATTCTGAATGTGCTTGGCCTTGCCAAGGAGACTCCTCCGCGAGATGCACCTGAGGTTCTTCATAACTCTGATGTCTAAACTGATGGTCCCTTGCTGAGCTTCAACCTGTCTATGATCCCTAACCCTGATATTGTTTAAGCCTATGTCCATTGCCCCTCTACATAGAAACATCAATTAAAAAGAAAGAAAAAAAGAAAGAAAGAAATTATATTAATGTCCATGTATGAGCAAAAGTAGGTCAATGGGACTCAAGAGAACAGCAGTATACAATAGAGAGTTCTAGGAAGAGAAACCTAGAATAAACCTAGAACAAAAATAAAAGATACAAAACAACAGGGGACCACCAAAGCAAATGGTCAAGAAATATGTATAAATAGCTAAGAAAGGGAAACAAGAACCTTGAAAAGCAAAGGGCAATTACAAAGGAAAACTGAAGAACATCAAGTATCACTGCCTGGACTAGAAATGGTGAAGTCACTAGTGCCATCGTCGATCACTGTGAAGGCACCAATACAAGATCTGATAATGCTCATCAGGGAGTGCCAAGGGCGGGGTACTCCCACTAGGGTCACACCTAACATCCAAGGCCAAACTAACCCTTGTAGTAGTGAAAAAGCTCGTAATATGCATTTTTCCCTGTGACTGGATAGTTGGCCAGAGAGGAGTAGATCTATGTTAACGAGAGGACGTTGGGTGGTGCCGTCAGGAAGAAATAGGACCAAGACACTCAGGGGGAATATGTTGAGACAGAAGTTGTGAGAGACATCGTCTCACAGGCCTATCTGTGTCTATGAGAGAAGTAGCGGTATTCAAAGGTCGTTTAGGACTACCGGTCTCTTGGATGTGCTAAAAGAAGGAAGTGATCAACCTGGGGGCTCCAGAATCCCGAGAAACCACATGTACAGATCTGTGTTAAAGGGTGATGGCCTCCTAAAGATAAAGGGTCAAACACTACTAGTCCGAATACTTAAAGAAAGTAGAGAGATTGTTGCCTGAGTCCCAGTAGAGGCAATAATATCTCCCACAAATCTCATAATAAATGGGGCGTCAAAAGATGAAATGCTCTTTGTCTCAACCTCCTAGAGGGAACAAAGACGGCAGATCTGGTCAAGGCGAGGAATATGGTGATTTGTCTCAACCCGTAGTTGATGGGAACACAATCTCATTTGACCAAGGGGAAACCTCAAGCCATGTGACCAATGATGCTGGAGATAGTGAGGGCAGCAAAGTATACCATCTTCGACTTGTAAAAAATGCTCCAAATAACAAGCAAGCTTCCAGCTAAGAGGCACAGGAGGGGAGGTCCAAGTGACTTGGACATACTACTTGTAAATGTCCTTTCTAGCAACTTCAGTGATGGTCTCCTTCGAGGGAAGGAGCCAAGGAGGAGCATCCAAGGAATACATGAAAGGAGGTAGTCTATCAATAGAGATGCCAATAGAAAGGAGCGAGCTAGCCTCAAAGTACCAACAATGATGTTGCCAAACTGGACCCTATAAGGCAATCTTCTCAGAAGAGCAAAGAGCCAAAAACGGATATCTATCACGACCAAAAGCGGAGTCACCCATGGATCTGAGTCTGTGTATGTAGAATATAAGCCAGAAGATAGTCGTAAGATGCAAAGGTTGGGCAAAAAATTCTGCCTAGATAATGCTTTGAGGAACAATATGCTTGCACTTGATAAGACGTTGTAGCATGAGAGTCTAGACCCTCTCAATACGAGCCCAATCAATGAATCCCAAGCTAGGCCCCCAAACCTTTGAGCCATACAAAACTATGGGCTTGATGATGGTATCAAAAAGACATCTTTGAAGGGATATCCTGGAAGTGGATCTAGAAACACTAACGTTCCAAGAGAGAGAGAGGCATATCCCTTACAATGACATAAATGTGAGGCAAGCTTCATGCTAAAGGAGGGACCAAAGAATTAAAACCCCAAGTATGTGTAAGTGGATGTGATCTCCATGGCTACTCCCTGATAAAAGAACTGGAATCTAGAAAGATGTTTGGAGATATTGAAGATCATGACCTTAGTTTTATTGAGGTTAACCACAAATTGGCGAAGATCACAAAAAGAAGCAAGGGCATCCAATTGTCATTGTAAACCTTCAGCAAAGAGAGAGAAGAGCAACATCATCAGCAAAAAGTAGAATGGCACTAAACACCTCATATAAAGTACATCCATCGCCCAGGTGAGTGTGCTGCTAAAGAAATACCTCCAACTCATCAATGTAGATGCTAAAGAGGGTCAAGGAGAGAGGACACCCTTGTTTGACCCCAATGGTACTCCTAACAAAGTCAGAGAAACCGTGACAAGTACGAAACTGCCCAATAACTGTCTCATAAAGCCTCCAAGCAGCGGTAATGAGAGAATAAAAAATGCCAATATTATGTATCCACTAGAAAAGTAGGTGTCTTGGAACTGAGTCAAAGGCCTTCTTGAAGTCTATGAAACAACAAAACACTATTGAAGATCAATGGCAAGCCTCATCAATAAAAACCCAAAGAGTGAAGATGTGGTCAATGCTTTGATAATCTCCCCTGAAACCAGCTTGCCCACAAGCATGAAGATTACCTTTCTCCAGGAACTTGAAAGCTACATATCCAACATAGTGGCATAAAGTTTGGCAAAAGTATGCCCAATCATGATAGTCCTATAGTTGCCACATTTAGAGAGATCTCCAGACTTATGAATAGGATGAATAATATGCTAGGACCAAGACTAAGGAAAGCCTAAACAGATGACCTCACTGAAAAGCCTTGCCAAAGGTGAGGCCAGGGAATCTACATCGTATTTGATACATTCGGCTTGGAGGCCTTCGTAGTCAGCTGTCTAACTAGTACATAACTTCCCAATAGCCATCTTGACATTACCTCTGGTGAAAATGGTGGAAGTAGGCGATGAAGTGGGGACCATGATAGCAGGTTGATTGGGCACATTGTAAAGAGAGCTAGCATAGGAAACCCACCTTGTAGGGCTAATGTTAGAGGCTATACCTGCAAGTTTCCTTGGGAGAAGAGTGCGCCAAAAGTTTTTTGGGGAGTGGTGAAGATCGGCAAGAAGGGCAAGTCACCAAGAAGCAAGAAACTCTCATTTCGTGCAACAGAGAAGACAACAATAGTCCCTACAGATGGAGGGTACAGAGGGAGAGTCATGAGATAGCAAAAACTGGAGCCTTTGATGGAGAGATTTGCATTCATCGTCAAACCACCAATTCATAGGGGAGGATATGTGGAAGCGGGGAGACCGAGGAAGATGTGAAGTATGAGGGAAAGATTCAAGGGTAACATCCCAAAGGGCTTGACAAAGGAAGTCATACATGGAGTCAATGGTAGGAAGACGGAGGGAATAGAAATTTGTCAACAGAAGGGAGAGATGGGTTGAATAATCAAGGGTATAGTCATCATAAAAATGGATAATGGAATGCCTAGTGATAGGGGATGTGATGGGAGATGGTGTGTGTACGGGGTGAGAATTAGCAAGAAGGATGAAGAACATCGCGGCATGATCAGTGGGAGTCAAGGAGAAATAAAGAAACCATGGATATGGGATATGAGGGATCTGTAGGTGAGAACATAATCCATGACACTCGCACCACCACCATGAGAAAAGTGAATTTATCAGACTCAGGGAAGCAAGGAAGCCCATTGAGAATGTGGAGGTTCTGACATTCCCCTAATCGGGAAGATATCTCACATAGGTCGTGATAGTAGTATCCCCATTGGTAGAAACTCTATAAACCAAACTCCTTAAGGTCCATCTCATGAAGACACGACGCATCCTCTACAAGATCATGAATGGGTGTCTAGAGCGTCCTAGTGCAGGCATTAAAATCGCCCAAAAGAATGATATCACCAATTGTGGAGTATTGGAGATCTCTGGATAGAGGTCCAAGTAAGGATCCCCATTAGTGTGAATGACAAAAGAAGAAGAGGCAGGGGGAAATAACAAACTAAGATGAAGACATCCCGAATGGGAAGAGGTCCCCTGTGAAGTTGGGGCCACATGTATCTAGAGTAGACATCAGAAGCAACCAAATGAAACTCTAGATCTGAAGCTATTCCGGATAAGGCAGACCACCTCTCTAGAACCACGAACACCACAAAACCTACGAGTCTCATGATGGAAGGTTGAGATCCAAAAATAGCCAATAACAAGAGGGAGAGCCCGTTTAGGGCTCTCGTGAGTCTCAATAAGGAAGATGAGATCATGTGAAGCAATCCCATCCTAAAAAGTTCCTAGAGAGGACCATAAAGAACCATTGCAATTCCAACAAGTAATGGAGATGCCATCCCCACCCACTGAGACCCAACATCCTCTTCATTCTGATGATCTAGAGTGTGACCACCCAGAGGGAGGGGAGTATAACAGCCCACCTATTCTCTTTCCTGGCAGCTACAACTTGGGTACAAGCTTTCGAAAGTTCCTAGAGATTATAGCATAAAGCCTTGCATGGTTTGAAGAGGCTACTCCAACCATAATGTCCATGAGGGTAATCAAGGCCCTTGGAGTCAACTACAACAAGCTTCTGTAATGTCCCCTTTTGAGCCATTGTTGCAAAGTGACTTAGATATTTGGAAAAGTGGAAAATAACTTAAAGCTTAGAGAATGGAAAGTCACTTTGAGTAGTTAAATCATGTATTTAACTATTTTTCCTTGGCAAAACGGAGTTGGATTATAACTTGGAGTAATTTTGTGATAATTATGGTGAAGTCAAAATTAATAAAATAATTTGCCTTGGAGTGGAGCGACCCACTTGTGGGAAAAATAAAATAAAATAAAGTGACAAATATAAAAATAATATTTTAATTCCAATGGCGGCGTCCTGTTGTGACGAAATCACACATCACCCCATTGCAAATGGGGACCCCCTTTTTTGAGCTCTGATGCTTTGCGTTAAGTTTTTTGATGATGTCCTAGGTTTATTGCATGATGAAGTCAGTGGTTTGTTTGAGTTCTCAGTCTATTTCTAATTCAAGAGTCATTTGCTTTCATTCTGAGACCAATCCTGATGTATGTTTGAGATCCTAAAAATGACTAAGTCTGGTATCCTGATATCCTAAAAATCCTGAAAAATTGACTAAGTCTGAAATTTGGTGGATCCTCCAAATTCTAGATTCTACATGTTAAATCCGGTGGATTTGAGACCTATCTCAAACATCCTGAAAGGTATATTGAAAAATATTTAAAGTCAACTTATACTTAAATATATTTTTCAATAGACCTTGCCCTGAGAAAGTTGAAAAATGGCTAAGTCCTCCACAGCGCAAAATCTTGATCCAGTGCGCCAAGACATGAAGGGAGCGCAAAATCCTCAACCGCCGCGCCCTAACCAATGCGCCAAGATCAACAAGCGATCAAAACATCCAACCGTTGCGCCATTTTAAGAAGGGAAAGTTAAGTCTTGGATGTTGTTTGAAGAGGATTCAAGATTCATAGACCTATCTCAAACATCCTGAAAGGTATATTGAAAAATATTTAAAGTCAACTTATACTTAAATATATTTTTCAATAGACCTTGCCCTGAGAAAGTTGAAAAATGGCTAAGCCCTCCAGAGCGCAAAATCTTGATCCAGTGCGCCAAGACATGAAGGGAGCGCAAAATCCTCAACCGCCGCGCCCTAACCAATGCACCAAGATCAACAAGCGATCAAAACATCCAACCGTTGCGCCATTTTAAGAAGGGAAAGTTAAGTCTTGGATGTTGTTTGAAGAGGATTCAAGATTCACAGACCTATCTCAAACATCCTGAAAGGTATATTGAAAAATATTTAAAGTCAACTTATACTTAAATATATTTTTCAATAGACCTTGCCCTGAGAAAGTTGAAAAATGGCTAAGCCCTCCAGAGCGCAAAATCTTGATCCAGTGCGCCAAGACATGAAGGGAGCGCAAAATCCTCAACCGCCGCGCCCTAACCAATGCGCCAAGATCAACAAGCGATCAAAACATCCAACCGTTGCGCCATTTTAAGAAGGGAAAGTTAAGTCTTGGATGTTGTTTGAAGAGGATTCAAGATTCACAACTCTTGCGCCTTAACCAATGCGCCCAAGGATGAGGTGATTTGTTTCGAGTTTTAAGACAGATTTCAACCGGAGCACAAAATGGTCAACCAATGCGCCCAAACCAATCCGCCCTTGTGAAGAAGAGATAAGGATGATTTTAGGAGGTACTTTATCCAAGCATCAAAATGCTCAACTAATGCGCCCTCAAGATGAAAGGTTTGTTTGATTGCCAAAGTGCCTTTTAACCGGAGTCTAAAATCCTTAACCAATGCACCATTTAGGAAGGCAAGATAAAGTGAGTTTTTGAAGAAGTGTTGGAGGAAAGATCAAAATGTGGATCTCTTGCGCCACATCCATTGCGCCACTATGAAAGGAGATTTGACTCAAGTTTTAGCTAGCTTCAAGTGGAGATCCAAACCTTGAACCAAGGCATCTAATTGATATGAGGTCTAATTCAAGTTTTATGCAACCTTTCAAGAGAGGATTAAATTGCATGTTTTTGACATCTTTCAACCGGAGTCCAAAAATCTTAACCAACGCGCCACCTTGGTGTGGTATTAAATTGCAAGTTTTTGACATCTTTCAACCGGAGTCCAAAAACCTTAACCAACGTGCCCTTATGTGAGGAGGTTCAACCAGAGTCCAAAAACCTTAACCAATGCGCCCTTGTTAAATGATGTCAATTGGAGATCAAAGTAGCCATCCAATGCGCCAACATCAAGAGGATTTGAAAATACTCATCAAGGGCACCTTCTACAAGGAGATAAACTTAAACTTTTGAATGTCAGATCAAGAAGAACTCAATATCATGAACCAATGCGCCCAAGGATGAGATGATTGGTTTCAAATTTTAAGTGGTCATCATAACCAAATATCAAATGCCTTAAGCAATGCGCCATGTTTAGTGAGGAGAAAATGGAGGTTTTAAAGAGTCTCAAGAAGAGATTGAAATGCCTAACTCAAGCGCTCCAACCAATGCGCCATGCATGATGATGGATTTATATTAAGTGAAAATGGATGATTTAAAGGAAGATCAAGATGATGATGCAGTGAGCCTCAACTTTGGTGAGTGTTAAGGAGAAAGCAAAATGACTATCTAGTGCGCTAATACCAAGAAGATCCAAATCTCTTAACCGCTGCACCTACCCAAAGAAGTGACCAAACTTGCCATCTAATGCGCCATTGAGAAGAAGACATCAAAAACTTGATCTGCTACGCCATTGAGAAGAAGACATCAAAAACTTGATCTGCTGCGCCATTGAGAAGGAGAGGTAAGAGGGAAATAAAGTTTGAACATCTTCCAGGAGGATCTAAAATTCTTAACTAATGCACCTTCCTCAAGGAGTGAACAATGTAGTTTTCAAAACAAGTTTCAACCAAACAGCAGAATTCTGATCTGATGCGCCTGAACTGTTGCGCCACCTTGGAGTGAGGTTGGGTTTAAGTTTTTCAAAGGATATCAAGTGAGCATCAAGATCTCCAGATCATGATCCAATGCAACCTATCTAGTGCGCTTAGGATGAAGGTTTATTTCAAATACATCATTCAAAATCAGAGAGAGATTGAAACCTTGAACTAATGCATCCACAAGGAGATCATTCATGAGGAGGATGAAAATGTGATCTGCTGCATTAAGACATGAAGAGAAGATCAAATTCCTATCTGTTGTGCCTTGTCAAAGGGAGATGATGATAACTTTCAAGAGACATTTCAACCAAGCATCTAAATTGCCATCTAATGCGCCAAGATAGGGAAGTCTTGTTGGTCATTTAAACTGAAAGTTTAACCGAGATTAAAACATGTATCCAATGCGCCAGCTTGATGGAGTTAGATTGCAAGTTTCATAAGACTCTTTTAACCGAAGATCAAAATGCTGATCCAATGCGCCACATCTAATGCGCCTTATTTTGACATCATTCATCCGGAGTTCAAAACCTTGATCTAATGCGCCAAGATTGAAGAAGTTTGTTTTGATTCTCTAAGTATAAATTTTGTGAAAGATTTAAGGGAGATTCAAAATTCCCATCCATTGCGCCCAAACATGAAGTGACTTGTTTCAAGTTTTAAGTGATCATAACAACCAAACAGCGAAATCTTCAACCAAAACGCCATTCTAATATGAGGTTGAAGTGAGAAGAGATTAAAATTCCCATCTGCTGCGCCACTTTGGAAGTTGATGCCAAGGGGTGTTGATCGAAGTTTTAGGCAATTTTCAATGAGGATCCAAAATCCCTATCTGCTGCGCCTAATGTTAAAGTGGTTTAAGTTTGTGACACCTTTCAAAGGATCCTATAACTCTCAACCAAAGCGCCAATACCTAGAGGATCCAAAATTGCCAACTAGTGCGCCCATGTTAGAAGGAATCAATTTTGGTTGTTAGAAGGTAATTTCTATGCGAAGGATAAAATTTTGATCTTATGTGCCATTGTTTAACTCATAGAAGCATGATTCATGACCACTTAGATGAGTGCCTAGAAAGAGCTTACATAAGATAGTCCTTTTGAGTAGATTCCTTGAGAAATATCATCATTTTATGTCATCTCCTATTGTTTGAAGTCATTGAGATATCAAAAGTGAAGTCAATTTGATGATAAGGGTTGTTGAATGTTAAAGTAGGTTTCTTATATACCTGAAATGATTCTTATGTGTTATGAAATCAATTGTTTATCAAAAGGGTTTGATGTTGTTTCTTTCTTTATGTTGCAGCAATAAGGATGGAGCTGAGGAATCATCTAAGGAGCAAGTGATTGGAACCTTCGATAAGCAAGGAATGAGAAAAGGAGAAGGCAATCATGTAGCTTCTCTAAGAGGACACTCCAAGTCTAACATGTTAATACTCTTCATCAATGACATCGTGTTGGATCACTTCAAGTATCAACTAGCTTCTTCATCAATCGTCGCTTCAAGATCAGCATGTAGCTGCTCCAAAGGAACTTCTCATCATCATCAAGCGTTCCGAAGGCATCCATAAAGTTTCAAGTTCCTCCGGTGCATTCAACTCTCTTTGAGAAGTCATCTACTCCACATATAAGGAGGGTGTTATCATCAATATCTACACTCCAAAGGACCCTTTCAAGTTGGAGCATTTCATCATCTACATCAAGTTCAAGTATACATGGCAAGTACACTACTTCATCTTCAATGGCATCACGTCGAAGACATTCATCCATCCATTCAACTTCAAGTTCTTTTACAATCTTCAAGTATCCAAAGAGTCTCCCTGAAGCATCATCATCTACTCTCTATCAAGATGCATCCAAAGATCAATCTACAACCTACTTGCAAGAGAAGAAGAAGCATTACAAAAGTTAAACCAAATGAGCAACATCTATCATACATCCAGTTTACAAGAAGATGAACAAGGCAGAATCAACAAAGTATTTCCAAACATACAAATTCAAAGTAATCACATCGAAGACATCATACAAGATGATACAATTTGGGAATATGCTAAGGTGGTACCTACGTGGCAAACACTCATCATCAAGCCAATCACAAGTCGCCACATCATTCAACAAGCAAGAAGCCAAAGAGGACGTCCATGTGGAAGATGCTCCAAAGATTCCATCTTATCCTTATCTTCTTGGAAAACGTGCCTTCATTGCCTCTCTTTTGTACTAAAAATAGCAATTTGTTGTAACTACCTGCTAAGGTGGCATGATCTAGGCCTTTGGCTACGTAAAATAATCCTAGCCATTCATTGAAACTCTGGAACTCTATATAAAGGCCTTGTTGCCTCATTTGTAAATCATTAGAGATTTGTCATTAGTTAGTAGGAGTAGAGTAGGAAGAGACTCTCGAAATTCTCTGAGAGTACTTGAAGTTGTAAATATTTCTCAAGATTAATGCAAAAAACATTGGAGCTCATTTGGTGTTAAGTGTTGTCTTGTGAAGTGACATGGTTTCTTGTATCTTGATGAAGTGGAGAGACGTTTCAAAATAGATTAGAAGTAGATTAGAGTTCATTGATGTAATGCATGTATGTGTTGGATATTTGATCAACTCCTAGCTCATGCTTTTAACATTCATCGCCGGTGAAGTGTTGTGTAAAGCTAGTCTGAGCCTTATCATTTGCTCAAGTTCGATTGTGGATGTTTGTTTGAGCTGCGCCGTTCAATGGGTGCTTGTATAAGCTTTCATGATTTGAAAACCATTCGCGTACCCTAAGAGATTGCACCAACTTCATGTAGTTGTAGGCATCCTTAGCGAAGTGAAGTTAGGTTTATCAAGGAGTTTGTCTATTCACGCATCATCATTCCTTCATTGACCTTAGATTAGTTTCTGAACCCTTATCTTTTGCTTTTCTTTATTATTGATACATCATCCACACTGAAGGAGGAATAAGCTAAGGAAGTATGAAGAAGTCTAATGTAAGTCCCTTTGTGATTATTAGCAAGATCACATGTAATCACTGAGTTTATCCACCATAAGTCATAAGAAAAAGGAACCTTGGAGTTATCTCGATTGATCACTTTGTTTAGCATTCGAGAGACTTTATTCAAGAGAGAGTGGGATACTCTAGTGTTTTACTCTATTGTTGACCTATCTAAAAACAATCAACACGTCCCACTTGGAAAAGTGAAAAATAAAATAAAAATATTCTTAGACTTGGAAGTCCCAAGTGGAAAAGGCAAAATTAAAATAAAAAATTATTTTATTTTGGAGATGGACTTGAAAGCAAAATAAATTATGGTGAATTTGGGCGCCCAACTTGTGGGTTATAAAAAAGGCATTTGGAAGACATTTTTCATCATTGTGTATTTCTCATTTGATATTGGAGATTTTTTCTTTGGCTGCAACGGAAGTTGAGCTACGAAATCAAGGACGAAAACCCTTGCATTTCAAGGTGAGTTAGACGAAAGCCTAGCTCATTAATTGGAGATTCTGTGATGGGGATCTATTTGTGCTTCATTGTTGATTGTTGGTGAAGAGCAGCAGAATTGCATAATCAGATTTGCAGATCAGACTTGAAAGCTCCATCATTTGGCAGGATTCATTACATATTGGCTAGGGTTTCACCCTAGGAGTTGAGCGCCACCATCTAGGCTTGGAGCGAATTGGTTTTGGAGGCGATTTTTGGAGTTTGTTTGCTGTTAAGGTTTGAAAGAATATTCGGAATTGGAGCAGCAGCATAGTAGATCTGGTTTTCCCTTATTTGTGAAGTGGATTTGGTGCTTGAAGATTTCATTGAGTTAGGGTTTCGCCCTACACTTGGAGCGCCATCACTTGGAGGAGTTTGGAGGTTTGTCATAGCATCCTTTGGCTTCATTTGTCATCATTTCCGGAGCAGCAAACCCTAGCCGACCTGTGCGCTTCATTTGGAGTAGTTTCCTTGTGTGTTTGAAAATTTATTGTTCTAGGGTTTCGAGCCCTAATCTTGGCACCACACTTTGGAGGACAATTTCCCATCATTCGTAGGTCATTTTGGCTTGGTATTGATATGTATAAACCCTAGGGTTTATAGCAGATTTATAGCTGGGCATGTTAGGCTTGTTTGCCCATGATATTTTGATGTAATTGCAGACTTCATAATTCTGATTTATAACAGTAGACATCTAATTCAGTTTTACAGTCATTGTGGTTGCAATTTGGTGTGGATTCATTGTGTAATTCAACTATGTTTTTGGAAATCATATTGGCATGTTTATATGATGTTTTGGCATGTTTATTTGGCTGTTATAAGTATTGGTCTAAGTCTGATTTAGAAATCAGAACTTCAGAAAATTAGGGTTTCAACAGAAAATCAGAAAATCGGAAATAAGGTTAAATTTCAGAACCCTAAAAATCAGAAAATTCAGTTGATATCCTATTTGGGATATTTTAGTGGTATCAGAGCTAAGCATCTTGCCAGTCTAGAGGGTAGGATTTAGTTTACAAATCAGTTTGTTTCAGCTACATACAGCAGGGTGTAAACAAGTTGCAACAATGAATAGAGGTGGTTCAAGTTCATCAAGGAAGGATAGAAGAGATAGTTCGACTCGGAATGATAGATGTATGAAAGAGCTCTTCAATGTTCTTGCACAAAGTAATCAACAAATGATGGACACTTTCATGCTGTCCCAACAAATTTTTATGACAGCTAGTAAGCTAGTTTCACCAAAAGAAGAAGAGCCAAAGGTACAAGAAAATGACTTACTTTGTGATGTTGTCCTTCAACGAATTCATAAGGCAGCGAAGGAAAAGAAGGACCACGAGGGTTGAGCATAGCATTAGTTCACCAACTTTGCATAATGATTGCAAGGAATCACTTAGTGAGTTGGTTGTCTTGAAAAGAGACATTGTTCATACATATGAAGACAAAACTGAAAATTTGTTATGTGATGAACAAAGATACATACAAGCTGATGTGTCTAATGAAGGGATGGACTCTTGTGATGATAGTTTGCTTGATCATTACGCTGTCCCACCATTCATACAAGAAGATTGCCAAGCATCAACTAATGAGGTTGCTGATTTTGATGGTGGTGTTGTGCCTACAAATGAAGGAAAATCAGAAAATGTGTTGAGAGGCAGCCCAAGTCACCTTGATGAAATTGATCATGGACCTTTTAGCATTGCAAGGTTTGGAGGCTCGGTTCAAGTTAGAGGCATGTGATTTTCAATTGGAGTCACCTTTTGGATCTGCACTTGTGGGAGAACATTTGGCAAAGGAAGAAGAAGTGTTTTGAGGATCTAGAGGACGTCGCACGAAGGTTTGATAGCAGTTCTAATTTTCTATTTTGTGACAGCAGTCTTATTTTCTCACATAATCATGAGATAGCAACCACTTCACATGAGGAAAAGGAGGTGGAAGAGTCTCCCAAGGTTGGCACTCAAGTTTTGGGTGTTAAGCATGAGAAGTATGTTGAAGATTCAAGCCACAACAATTCTGATTTTGTACATCATGCCATGGAAGACGTCAAGAAGACTCAAGACATGTGCGATAGATGGGTACAAAGAGCTAGGGAGGCAAAGTTGTTGGCTGCCCAAGCAAGGCAGCACCTACAAGAGGTCAAGGGATGTTGCAATTAGCTAGAACATGCAAGACAACAAAAGGGGTCACACCTTAGATCTCTATTTCTTCCAAGGGAAGAATACATGGAGGTTGAGCAAGAAAAGGAGAAGCCTCTTTGAGGTGAGCAAACAAGAAGAACATGCAGATTTGGTTGAACAAGAGAATAGGTATGATTCAGAAAAATTTGTTTGTGTACCTAATTTGCATCATGAGGTTCATTAGTTACCTCTATTTGGAAGCCCACTGAAGGCTCAAGTCATAGATAAGGATGGAATAGCTGTGCATGCACTTAGTGGATCAGCCACTAGTGTTATATCTACACATGAAGAGGGGAGACACAAGTGACTCGGATTGGGTAATCCTTTGATACAATTGGAGGCTGCCCTACTTCGGGGATTTGTGGTGAGTGACATGGAATCATTAGTTTTGGTTGGGTATGGACTTGGAGGAATGAAGTTTCAGCTGATCTATGATCCTAGGTATGGAGATATTGTCATGATACTTGGCTTCCAGTTGCATATGCTTGTGTATCAGTTGGACTATGATGCTTGGTATGGATGTGATAGCATGATGGCATTTGATTATAATCATAATTCTCAAGTGATTGTTATGCAAAGGGATGATATTTATGAGGGTTTTTCAGTGTATATCAGCATGGGACAGCAAAAGCATGATGAAGGATTGCACACATTTGGGAAATTGGCTAGATATTTGATGAGGATTGTGGCACTTTTAGCAAGAAGGTTGCACAAACTCTTTTTTGCAAACCTTGAACAGCTTGGTATAGTACATGAGAAACCACACCAAGGGCCTAGATTAATTTGGGATCCGGGAATTGGTTTGTATGTTTGAGCCTAATGCAGATTTGATACATGTGATTGCTTGAGGGCAAGCAATCTCAGGGTGGGAGTACTTGTAATGTCCCCTTTTGAGCCATTGTTGCAAAGTCACTTAGATATTTGGAAAAGTGGAAAATAACTTAAAGCTTGGAGAATGGAAAGTCACTTTGAGTAGTTAAATCATGTATTTAACTACTTTCTTTGGCAAAACGGAGTTGGATTATGACTTGGAGTAATTTTGTGATAATTATGGTGAAGTCAAAATTAATAAAATAATTTGCCTTGGAGTGGAGCGACCCACTTGTGGGAAAAATAAAGAGAAAATAAAATAAAGTGACAAATATAAAAATAATATTTTAATTTCAAGGGTGGCGTCCCACTTGGAAAAGTGAAAAATAAAATAATATTTTATTCTTAGACTTGGACGTCCCAAGTGGAAAAGGCAAAATTAAAATAAAAAATTATTTTATTATGGAGGTGGGACTTGAAAGCAAAATAAATTATGGTGAATTTGGGCGCCCAACTTGTGGGTTATAAAAAAGGCATTTGGAAGACATTTTTCATCATTGTGTATTTGTCATTTGATATTGGAGATTTTCTCTTTGGCTGCAATGGAAGTTGAGCTACGAAATCAAGGAGGAAAACCTTGCATTTCAAGGTGAGTTGGACGAAAACCTAGCTCATCAATTGGAGATTCCATAACAGGGATCTATTTGTGCTTCATTGTTGATTGTTGGTGAAGAGCAGAATTGCATAATCAGATTTATAGATCAGACTTAGGGCTCCATCATTTGGTGGGATTCATTACATATTGGCTAGGGTTTCACCCTAGGAGTTGAGCGCCACCATCTAGGCTTGGAGCGAATTGGTTTTGGAGGCGATTTTTGGAGTTTGTTTGCTGTTAGGGTTTGAAAGAATATTCAGAATTGGAGCAGCAGCACAGCAGATCTGGTTCGCCCTTATTTGTGAAGTGGATTTGGTGCTTGAAGATTTCATTGAGTTAGGGTTTCGCCCTATACTTGGAGCGCCATCACTTGGAGGAGTTTGGAGGTTTGTCATAGCATCCTTTGGCTTCATTTGTCATCATTTCTGGAGCAGCAAACCCTAGCAGACCTGTGCACTTCATTTGGAGCAGCTTCCTTGTGTGCTTGAAGATTCATTGTTCTAGGGTTTCGAGCCCTAATCTTGGCACCACACTTTGTGGGACGATTTCCCATCATTCGGAGGTCATTTTGGCTTGGTATTGGTATGTATAAACCCTAGGGCTTATAACAGATTTATAGCTGGGCATGTTTAGCTTGTTTGCCATGATATTTTGATGTAATTGCAGACTTCATAATTCTGATTTATAACAGCAGACATCTGATTCAGTTTTACAGTCATTGTGGTTGCAATTTGGTGTGGATTCATTGTGTAATTCAACTATGTTGTTGGCAATCATATTGGCATGGCTTATATGATGTTTTGGCATGTTTATTTGGCTGTTATAAGTGTTGGTATAAGTCTGATTTAGAGATCAGAACTTCAGAAATAAGGTTAAATTTCAGAACCCTAAAAATCAGAAAATTCAGTTAATATCCTATTTGGGATATTTCAGCTTCGCCAATCCTCTCACAAATATGTTGGATTCAACAACAATTTAGTTCACCCTATGGGTAATATCATGCCTGATATCAAAATTGGGGCCAAAACTATCAAGGTTGAGTTTAACATAGTTGATTTGGACTTATCTTACAACCTCATCCTTGATTGGCCCTAGATTGTCACCATGAAGATTGTCAATTCAAACACAATGGCAAAAACTATGCCATACCAGATGATCCTGATCTTTGGGCTTGGAGCCAACATAAATCTAAGGAGACAAAAGAATTATCACTCATCCCAACAATCAGCTTTCAATCTATGTCTCCTTGAGAATGTTATATTTTCCCCTAGAGATTATAAGAAGGCAGTTGACATCCTTGTGGATTCTTCACACTCTCATGCAGAAAAGGAAGCTTTTACCAATTCCACATGTGCCTCCTCTGGCCCTTACCTCTACAAATATCTTTGATTGTCTTCCCATTACTCATATGGATGCAGCCCCCTATCATTCCAAGTCTTCTAAGGTACCAATGGAAATAGACAATCCTTCTCCAGATGAGTATCCTGTTTTAGAATGCCACCTCAAGTGCAATCTCATACAACTCAATGCTGGACAAACCTTTGATGAGTGGAAACCTACAACAAATTAATGGAAGCATTTTGCAAGGATTGCTTTGCCCCTCTTCGCCAACTTGGTTTGGAAATTTTGTTGGTCTTTTCCAGTGATCCCCCAATGGCAAACCTAGCATTGAGATCTTAGAGATTGATCCTGAGGAACTTGATCAGGAGTTTCCTCTTGCTCTTAATTGTTTTGAATAAGGAAATGCTATGGTTATTGGAGACTCGGTTGATATTAACCTGGTCTCTAGAGATAAACCCAAGATCATCAAGGCTGGAATCAATCTCTCTGTTAATGGAAGGGAACTCCTTACTTTATCTACTTTGTGAATACTCTGACATATTGTCCTGGGAGTATGTAAACGTGCAAGGGATGAATCCATCAGTCGAGGTTCATAATATTATAACCAACAACAAATTCGCCACAAAACAACATCCCATGGCTACCAAGGTTTCCAAATATGGAAGAGATTGAAAAAACTCATTTGCAGTTGCTTCATCAAAGCAATTGACTATCCTAAATGGATATCTAACATTATCCTGGTTCTCAAAAAGAATGGGAAGGTCCATATTGTGTAGCATTGTAACGTAAATTTTTTGAGCGAGAATAAAGCTGCCTTTTCTTGTAATATGTTTCCACGTAAATTGATGTCACACATTGTGTGGTTTACCAAATTGCTGTTTTATTATTTACCATAGTTGCCAGGAAACTCCAATATAAGAATGTGGACCACATACCCATCCCTGTACCCACAATTTCTGGTGACTACATTTACATATAATATAGCCATCTCTTTATTCATTTACTCGCATACCCTAATTTGATTGGGGTCCTCATCCCTGTACTGGTTCTGGTACTGTTGCCCCTGTGTCTCCTGGTAACTATGAGTTTTATTCATGTTTTCTGCAGTCATTTTTCTGTGCACAATGCAGTTTCGGAGTATTGGTCAATTGAGCACATGTTTATACATTTATGGCTAGTTCATGTTGAATTCCAGTAGTATAGCCCAGAAGTCAGCATTAAACATGTTGTTGTGGTATTTGTACTAATCATAGATTGTACAAATTACATATGATTAGGGTCTTGAATAAAGCAATAAAGTAAGTTGAATGAAGGGCACAATAAATACAACACAGGCACTACCCTCTCAAGCCAAGCAACGAAATAAAAATTTTAAGTTACCATAGAAGGGCTGCAGATAACAAACATACTGAGACATGATTCTTTGAAGAAGTCAACTTTCTGATGGACAAAATGGCAGTGCTGCATAGAAAAATAAGGGGTCGCATAGTTGCATTTCTTATTTCTTAATGGCAATATCCTTTCTGTATAGCATGTATTAGTTGAAATACTCTGTTCTTTCTATGGCCCATTTTCTTATTCAGTATGCCTGTCATTCACGAATGTTTATGTTAATTTTTGACCATCTTATGGACTATTGTCATGCTATATGGAACATTTAGAGCCTCTTCCACTCAGCTTTGGATAAAGTCATTTTTGGGTACTCCCTATTTGTTTAATCTTCCAAAATCTCATCTTCCAGCACTTCTTTATAGCACAATTATGGACACACAGGGTGGGAGGAAAGAGCTTAAAACAAATTTGTATAACAGATCAAAAGCTTCCATGGAATGTGGCTAACTTTTCATTTTAATCCATCCTGAAACATAGAAAAATATTACAAAGAGAAAAGGAGCACCTTAACAGAAGCCAATATGGGCGCTGCGTTGTGAGCATGGTGTTGCACAAAGAAGAGACCAAGTGATGGTTCATTTGCCACAAGTGTGATCGTTTCAGTCAAACTTTCATGCACTGCAATCCCCATGGTAACATAAATAAAAGTGTAATCACTTCACATCGAAGTAAGGAAAGAAATTCATGCATCATAAATGCTCTCCATACAATTTTAAAAGAATCGCAATCGTTGATTTAAATCTAAATGCAACAAGTGGCCTTATAGGCCACTTATTATTTTGTATTGCAGAAATGCAGAAATCAAAAAAGGGTCAACACTACTGATGTTAAATAAGAAAAAGTGCACCCATACTAGCTCATTGCTATCTTTCTTCACAACATCATTTTTTATTTTTTAACAAAACAAAGTGTAAAATATCTCGTCAAATTGTCATCCAGGAGTAAGCAGGCAAATTTTGTACGGTATTTGCTAGAAATTATCATAGCACAAGATTGTGGCAAATTTCCAATTGGTGTTTCATAATCCCCTTCCCTTCCCATCTAGAGAAGAAAAGCTACATTTCTATGCTATAAAACAGGCACACAAACTCCTGTCCCTTTATAGTTTAATAGTTTATACACATTTATAGAAACATAAAAGGACGATTCCGTCATAAATCTGAATTTACTAATACATGACTTCAAAAATTTGAAGTAATCTATCACCAACTCGATTATTAATGAGTAGGAGCCTTGAAACTTTGTTCTATTCTGGTCATTCTTAAAATATTCTCTAAGATGTTGGATGGTTAAAATTTACAAATATGAGGATTATAGGACACACCAATGCTAGCTACCACCAAACGAAGTTCAAACTTTAACTCTAATTAATGACACTTGCTAAGCTGCCCCTTGATTTGCCTGTGTCCAATTCACACTTTGACTGTTATAAACTTATAATTGAGCCTATAATAAATACAACCGGATATAAGTCCCTGTGCACCACATTAAGCCCAAATCCAGTATACCTGGTTAACATGCTCTTGCAAAAGAAGCAAATAATAAGAGCTGATTTATTCTGAGCACCACTTGTGACATGCTAATAAGCTAAAGCTAGCTTGGATCAGCTAATTACCAATTCTAAACACTTCTAATTGGCAAATAGGTATGTCCAAATTCAAATTATGTTAATTACAAGCTTCTAATGACATTCTGTGCACAACTCTTTCAAAACTATTTTTACTAGGGAGCTTCTTGAAAGTTGAAACATGCCCGTTGTGGGGCTAAACTGTATATGCAACTTCCTTTGCGCTCAATGTCACATTCGAGAGGTGTCTATATTGTGAAAGTTGCACACTGTTACCTGTGTGCCGAACCCACATACTCATGTTCACGTCATACCCATAATAGACTGCAACTTGAGGGAAAACGTCAAAGGTAGTGGTAAACTCAACTGAATTCACCCGTTTTCCTAACCCTTAGATAACTATTTTAATGTTTGACTATTTTCTCTCCTAATATAAGACTAGGTACTGCAAAAAACTATTTTAATGTTTTGACTATTTTCTCTCCTAATATAAGACTAGGTAGTACGAAAGATTCTAACATTTCTACTATAACTAAATCTGGTTGTTATGATTTTGTTTGCAGTTTGTATTTGGCCTTGTCAGTCCCTGCCTTTATAGGGCAGAGACTAATGTCTTCACCCCATCAACTTCCTTATTAGTTAACATTGAAAACTGTGCTGGCGAAAAAAATAAACTCATTTCCTAATGTTTTGCAATTTATATATTTGTTCTTGCTTTTTTCCCAAAATTCTATTGGCTGTTATTTTTTCTGGCCGTGTTTCTATCATTTTTTGATTTGTAAAAATCAAGAAAAATGTGATGTCCAATAAAAAAGGCATGGTAAAAAATTAAAAATTAAAGCCACTTCTAATGTGGTTTTTATTGGCTGCATGGCATTCTGTAGAGAAGCTCACGTGCCTTGTCTATGCTTCCACATTTTGCATACATGCATACCAAGGCAATTGCAACTATAATATTTGACAAAATTTCCAACCGATGATTTAGCTTTTAATTCTCTGCAATTTAATGAAAATGTTTTCTATTGCAGGTTTTGAGTGATTGAGAGACTGCCACTGGTTACAGTTGCTCAGGTCCAAGAGCGCGTGTTTTATTTCCCACAGGGTCACATGTAGCAGGTTTGTAGCTTTCAATTTCCGTCAATTTTGTGCTGCATCTGGTTTCTGTAGCAGAAATTCTGTTGGGGACATAATTCTGTTTTGATATGACAGCATTTGGAAGGCACGCATTGGTCTTTAATTTATTTTTTGTTTGTAGGTTGAGGCCTTGACGAACCAGAGGGCTGATCAGCAGCAGATACCGCAGTATAATCTACCTCCCAAGATTCTGTCTAGAGTCATAAATATATAATTGTGGGTCTGTTTCACTCTGATTTCAACATATTTAGCAGCAAGAGCTTTGATTGTTTCCATTTTGTATCTGTTTTTATTTTTTGTCTGTCTGATTTCATTAAATATGTTATGTTTGTTCTTTTAACATTCTTGGGGTTTTTGGCTTTTGTTTCTTTCAGGCTGAGCCCGATACAGACGAGGTTTTTGTTCGAATTACTCTTGTTCCTGAGGCATATGTAAGTTTCCTGGTTCAGATTCTTTGTTGGTTTACTGATGGCTTAATGTTTGCTTGCAATGGAGGCATGGGTGGCTCTGCAAGATCGCTTCCTGTGGTGTTTTGGGATCAGGCATAAAATAATTTCAGCATTTCTCATATTCTGGGTTAGCAGATTTTGTGCTTAGTGGAGTTTTTGATAGCACTGATGTCAGTGTTTACATGATTATGCGGTTGAAATAATTCTTGATTGTTTTTATATTTTCTGCATTGGGTGACTGGGTTTGCGTGTTCTCTCTGTTAGATTATTGCTTGATATAAATCATTTATGATAGCTTTCGTGGTCTCTCTGTTAAATGATAAAATGCACTTCTAATAAAACCTAGAGCATTGAATTTTTATTGGAGAATACTGAATGCATAATACTTTTAACCTGATTGGAATTTATATAAATCTCGGGGCTTGACGGAAGAATTCATTGAATGATAGTCAGTCAAAGTAAATCATTAATGCCCTCTCAAGATCAAATATATCAGTTCATTAGTAAGACCAAAAATATCACCACTATATTCATCATGTTCCAATTGTTCTGTCTCTAGAGGTATCTTATGTGATGCATTTCAAATTTAAGATATTACAAAGTACCATCAAATTCTGAATGCAACATGTTAATGCTAATAAGAATAGTGTTATGTATTTTGTTCGATGATGAGCTTATTTCAAGCTCAATTCATGATTGTTGAAATGGCCTTTATCTCTTTGATGCATATAAAATAAGGATTCCTTTACTCATGGGATCCACTTGTAATACTATCTTTTTTATCACACAAACCACAACATTTGGAATGGATTTAGACATTTGGTATTTCACGATTTTGATGTGTTAACTTTGATGTTTCTTGACATTCTTTGCTCTTTGCCTTCCACATTCTCATTTTTTCACAGCCCCAATTTATAAGTTGTTGCGACAGGGGGATGATATCTAGCTGAGTTAGCAAAAGTTTTTGCACTTTGGATGCTACCGTAACTATTTGCCTATGCTTAAATTTTCTAAAGCCGAAGTTCACATTTCCATAACTGACACAGTGAATTCCACAAGTTCTTCCTTGAACCAAAAGGAAGGTTATGAATTTTGGCAAAATTCGAGAGTGTAATCTGATTACCCCAAATGAACAAGGTTAACAAGAACATCCTGCTGTCCAGCCATGGTATGGATGATTTAAATAGGAGCAATTAT
Organism: Cunninghamia lanceolata; assembly: GCA_027924645.1. Taxonomy (NCBI): domain Eukaryota; kingdom Viridiplantae; phylum Streptophyta; class Pinopsida; order Cupressales; family Cupressaceae; genus Cunninghamia; species Cunninghamia lanceolata. Next base: position 9,748,098 of record BSBN01000245.1, on the reverse strand, counting down.
TATCCCTGTATAACACATGCCTGACCAAGGAACATGCTACCTTTAGGAGTTTGATTCATGTTGCGTGACTTTTGGCGGCACTAACAACCTTTCTTAATGGTATTGATAATGATCTAGATAAGAGAAATGAAGAAAATATCCACCATTGAGCCCACCCAAGGGCACTATGAGTAGTAGAAAATATGAATAAGAGAGAGGAAAAGAGCAGAATATTGGCCATGGCCAAAAACTAGAAGCTACGAAAGCTCCATCAAGGGACTTGGATGGACTAGGTGCCCTTCCAATGAGAAATATTTTAGGAGAATGTTGGAAATGGCCAAAAACTAGAAGCTATCAAAGCTCCATCAAGAAACTTGGATGGAAGGGGTGCTATTCCAATGAGAAATACTTTAACAAACAAAACTTATTCTAGAGGTAGATGGGAATTTTCTTAAAGCAGTGTTGCAAACAAAACAACAGCTTCAAATTTTCTCTTCTAATCTCTTAAAAGATTATGAGGCTAAGCCTTTGGCTCACTTAAATTTGATGAAACAATGGATCAAATGATAGTTGACACTGCCAATAGCTGCAGAGATAGGTTTTCCTCAAGATTGGAAAGTATGACATAAGCCAGTTGAGCTTAATAGTTTTTATTATAAGAATTTATTGGAAGAAAATGCTTGATTTTCCAATAAATGCTCGATTTGGAATTGGAAAGAGATGCATTGAGAAATTGCATTGACCAAGGATGTTTTGCATGTGTGTGTATGTACCTATTACAGTTGAGATGTTCTCTATCTGTGAAGAACAACAAAAATGTTTGCTCATGTGAGCATTTTGACCAAGCTTACATAGCTGCTTTCAAAAAGTTCACAACAGACAGTCTGTCCAGCTCAATGGGGATATTTGAGTTGGCTTGGGCTATAGTTCAACAATTGAAGGCAAACCTAGACTACATATCTCTTTTAGAAAATGTGCATTGGAAGTGATTTTAATCATTTCATGAGGTTCAAACTAGAGTTAGGACGATATGGTGTTCACCTGCAAAACAGTGCAAGGGGGCTCAATGAGTAACTGGGCACCAAAATATGCTTGAATGTTTGTGTGCTCTTTAATGGAGATACAGAGATCTCAATAGCTCAAATAAGACACTCAATTTATATATTGAGAAAAACCAAGGAAGCATCAATGGCATCATACAATTTTATCAGGTTTACCAAACAAGTGTGTTGTATAGGACATAGCTAGAGTGATGCAGAAGCATCCAAAAGCATTCAGAACAATTGAGACAATTGACAGTGAAGTTGCAGATTGCAGAGAGAGCTACCTTGGAGAATTCCGCATTTTACCGCATTGGAATATTAGAGGTTGCGGAGCTGGACTTAACATCTAGACATAGTCAGTTATAAAATATCAAGAATTCAGATCATTTGGCTTTGATTTCGGAGAGATATCGCTATCGAAAGATTGACTGTTTTTGTAGAGCAAAGCCAACAGTGTTCAGTAAAGTCTAATCATCTTGCAAAGCAAATCCGTGACTTGTGGAGCAAAAAGGAGCATTGTTCGATGAAGTTTAGAACCTAGACGACCTTCAGTGAGATCCGCACAAAGTTCTATGCATTTGTGGAGCAATGTCTTATGTTTAGGCCCGACCTATTTTGTGTACACGTTACCCTAACTTGTCGTTGCAATTAGGCCGACTTGTTAATGTTTAGAAAGCTTGCGGAGGATATAAATAAGAGATAAAGGATTGTTTCTAGGCAGTGATCGATAGCACGAAGAATGGAAACTAGATCTTAAGTTGTTTGATCCGATTGAGCAGCAGAACAGAGTAGAAGGTAAAGCAGGAAGCAGACTGAGTTGCAGAGCAGAGAATTGAGATGTAGAAGAAATAAGTCATGAAAGAATATTGTTGTATGAACCTTTTGTAATCCCTGGGCTGCGGCCTAGCATCTGTAATGCCCTTGAGGCATGTGTAATTTGATTTGAAGTTATAATATAAGAGGAATGAGCTTTGAAGGCTGGGTTTTTTCCCTGTTAGGGTTTTCCCAATATCTTGTGTTATGTGTTCATGAATTTCTTTTATCTCTCTGTTGATTAACTGTTAGCTTCTGTTGCATATCCATTATGACCATGGTGTTAAGTTGATTAGGCTGCAAGGCAGGACAGTCCCTCACCGGACCCTCCTACCTTGACTACATTAAGCGGTATCAGAGCTGGTTTCGAATCTGCTGGTCCGGTTGCAAATCTGTTAAAAGGTGGCGAATCTGATGAAGTGTTGTGTGAAACCCTAGAAGTAACAAGTGTCATCGTTGAAGAAAGACCAAGGCAAGAAATATTTGGTAAGCTTTTCAAATTCAGTTGTTTATCTAATTTGTTTCAGATGGGGAAGATTGGAAAGAGGATGAAGAAAGAACATGAAACCCTAATGTGCGAAAGAGATATATTGGAAGAAGAATTATGCGAAATTAAAAGATGTAATTCAGAGTTGTTGGAAAGGATAAAAGAACTAGGAGAAGACAAGTATGATGCTCTTGAAGAAGAACTGGAATATGTAAAGAGGAATGAAGATTTAGAGGCAGAGCTGAAGTTGTTTGAAGATGTTGAACAGAGATTTGCAGAATTGGAAGAAGGTTTCAAACTGTTTGGGAAGGTGGAAAAGAGGAACAGAGATCTTGAAGAAAGTTTGGAAGAATTGAAAAGGGAGAGCAGTCTACAGAAGAAGGAGATATTTGAATTGAAGGAGCAGATGGATCAGTTGGAGCAGTCACTTGTAGTATGTAGAAAAGAGAATGAAAATCTAGAATCTATGCCTGAATTTTGTGATGTTTCTTGTGATACTAATGATTTGTGTGATGATGCAGAAGTTTCTTTAGACAGTGAGATTAAAGATGACAATGTGACAGAACCTGCAATTGTTGGTGATGGTATTGGTTTCAAAATCATGTAGAGGATGGGATATGAAGGTCAAGGATTAGGAAAGCATTAGCAAGGAATTATAGAACCTATTGAACCGGTAATAAGATCAAGAAGTGAAGGCCTTGGGTATGACAGAGGTAAGGATGCTGTTGCAAATTCAAACAAAATAAATCAAGGAAGAAGAGGTATGTATTGTTCACATTGTAATAGACATGGGCATGAGAAGGAATTGTGTTGGGATCTATATCCTTGTAAGTTTTGTGGATTAAGGAATCATTCTGAAAAGATGTGTTGGAATAAAATGAGAAGAAGAAAGCCTATGACAAATTGTATGCAGATGAACTATGGATGGATTGATGGAGCAAGATGGAAACATGTTACTTGTATGTTCAAAAAACTATATAGATGGAAGCATTCATATGTTGGAAGAAAATAAGGATCAAGATACAGAGACAGAAGACCTTATGCGAAGCAGAACAAGGACAGAAATTCAAACTACATACGGAGAGATGACAGGAGTCACAATTCTTATCACAGTGCAGGATACAGAAGAAATGAACGAGGATTTGAAAGAAGACCATTTAGAAGAACCTGTTTTCAAGTTTGGAGGAGGAAAGAATCAAGCAATGAAAGTCATCAAGAACATATTACCAAAGAAGCTAATGAAGGAGAAGCAGTCAATAATACAGAGACAGTTTGTGCAGAAGAAGAGCCTGTTGATACAGAGATAGTTTATGCAGAGGAAGAGGAAACTTTTGAGACATCAGATTTGATAGAGAAACCAAAAGAAGGCAAAGCATTGATCTTAAGAAGAATTCTATTATAGACTAATCACCTGAGAAACTAGTGCAAGAGAAAGTTTGTAATCATCTGAGAAAGCAGTATAGAGAAAGTTTGTGTGTGGACAAGTGTGAAGCATAGCAAAGAAAGGAAATTCATGTTGTAAAAGAAGAAATGACAAGATATTCTACCGGAGAAGAAAGTTTGTGTACCGGAGTAAAGGAAACATGGATAAGGAAACAGAGAACAGTATAGGAGAAGTATATGCAGAGAAGAAACTATGAGACCCTGATGAGTGCAAAGGAAATTGTATCTGAAATCAGAGATCAGAATGTGTGCAGAGAAATTCAGGACTATGTTGATTGTATCAAAAGAAAGTTACTGATTGTTCCGGAGGATGCAAGTATGTATTTACTGACTCTTAATTGATTGAAGCAGACATTGATCTTGAGGCAACTTGCGGAGGAGACTTGCTCAGACCGCCGATCATTGAGGCAGTGCAAGGCTTGCAAGTAGACCGCCGAACCTAGACCATGATAAGATGAAGAATTTGAGGCAGCTTGCGGAGAAGACTTGCTTAGACCGCCGATCATTGAGGCAGTGCAAGGCTTGCAAGTAGAACGCCAAACCTAGAAGAACCGGAGGCAGTTTTGCAGGGTGGACTTGAACAAACCGTCGACTTAGAGGCAGTTGCAAGTACCTGAAGATAGATCACGGAACCTATTTGATTTTGGCATAATACAAACCAAAGTGAAGAGGCTCACTTTTCAAATCACCCCGAGAGTCTGATGCAGGAGCATCCGAAAGCATTCAGAACAATTGAGACAGTTGACAGTGAAGTTGCAGATTACAGAGAGAGCTACCTTGGAGAATTCCGCATTTTACCGCATTGGAATATTAGAGGCTGCGGAGCTGGACTTAACATCTAGACATAGTCAGTTATAACATATCAAGAATTCAAATCATTGGCTTTGATTCCGAAGAGATATCGCTATCAAAAGATTAACTGTTTTTGCATAACACAGCCGACAGTGTTCAGTAAAGTCTAATCGGCTTGCGGAGCAAATCCGTGACTTGCGGAGCAAAAAGGAGCATTGTTCGATGAAGTTTAGGACCTAGTCAACCTTCAATGAGATCCGCACAAAGTTCTATGTATTTGTGGAGCGGTGTCTTATGTTTAGGCCCGACCTAATTTGTGTACACGTTACCCTAACTTGCCGTTGCAATTAGGCCGACTTGTTAATGTTTAGAAAGCTTGCGGAGGATATAAATAAGAGATAAAGGATTATTTCTAGGCAGTGATCGATAGCACAAAGAATGGAAACTAGATCTTAAGTTGTTTGATCCGATTGAGCAACAGAACAAAGTAGAAGGTAGAGCAGGAAGCAGAATGAGTTGCAGAGCAGAGAATTGAGATGTAGAAGAAAGAAGTCATGAAAGAATATTGTTGTATGAACCTTTTGTAATCCCTGGGCTGCGGCCTAGCATCTGTAACGCCCTTGAGGCATGTGTAATTCGATTTGAAGTTATAATATAAGAGGAATGAGCTTTGAAGGCTGGGTTTTTTCCCTGTTAGGGTTTTCCCAGGATATATCTTATGTTATGTGTTCATGAATTTCTTTTATCGTTCAGTTGATTAATTGTTAGCTTCTGTTGCATATCCATTATGACCATGGTGTTAAGTTGATTAGGCTGCAAGGCAGGACAGCCCCTCACCAGACCCTCCTACCTTGACTGCATTATAGAGAATGAGCTCCTCGTATCTTTTGAAGAAGAAATATTGTCTTGAGGGATTATCTTATGTCAGTCTTGTTCCCCATTCATACGAAGTGTTGGGTAAGCGATTCACCTAAAAACTCTCTCTCTCTCTCTCTCTCTCTCTCTCTCTCTCTCTCGGGTAAGTGATCCGTCAAAAAAAAATTCTCTGTGTCTCAAGTTATAAATAGGAGAGCAGGATCTTTGATTATTGATCAGAAAGAAATTTTTTGAACATCAATCAAAAGGAGGTGAATGCTATGGAGGTTTTTATTTCATGTGGTGTCCACAATTTGTGACCTTATCTGATGTACTCTCGAAGCCCATTGGCCTACTTTTGGTCGTCTATGGACATCAATATAATTTCTTTCTTTCTTTTTTTCTTTCTGCTTTATTTCTTTAAACAATAATTACAAGGGAATTGTGCTGGTTGGTTTAGAGTTCTTATTTATTTCAGTTCCATAATGTATTGTGGAATTCATCTCTTCTTTCGAATGTCATAATCCTGTCATTCTAGGAGGATTTATGCTATTGCTCAATTGAATGTTCTGTTTCTTTTTTGTAAATCTAGAGATACACTTACTGTTTTCAAAATGATATTTACTTACACAAGTTCATTTGCTTTCTGTGTATGCCAGTACATAGGAACCCATCTTTGCACAATTCTGTCACAGTTAGTTAGGAGGAAGCCTCCTCTGCAAAGAGTGCTTCACACTGTCCCCAGCCAATTTGTCCTCCACACAAATTTTAGGGATAACAAAATTAGAAGTTAAACTTTGTAAAATGAAGTACAATTATGAATGAGATATTTCTGTAAACTTTAAAGCCATTTTGATAAAGGCTTTGCAATTTGCAGATGAAATTACCCTAGAGAAGAAAAGGTGCTATTGAGTGCATTAATGGATTGAGAAATTAATGTACTTATACATTACAAGCAGCATATATGTAAAAATGACACCTGCTGCAAAGTAAAAATGATTTTTTTTCTGATTCAAGTCAATTGATCTATGCCTAGAACATGCTATTGGTGCAGACTATGTTGGCCTTTATTTGCTTACTTAGCTCCTGCTAGCAATTATGATCTCCTTGATTAAAATTTTCTGCTTTGTTTTTTATATAATCAAAGATATTGATCTTCTCTTGAGGATGAGAGGTGATCTAATAAATGGTAACATGAAGCAAGGCATGAGCACTGGAAATTGTTTTATCCCAACGATAAAATGCTTTCGTAACACATAAATTTATCAAACCTGTAAGTTTTGCATGTGAACTATGGATGATGCAAAACTTTTCCTATAAAGTGTAGATTTAATTTCATAGATTCTGTTTTATCAAGTAGTAGAAAATGTAGTTTCTAAGCTTCTCCTTGTGCAATACAAAGGAAGTCTTTTGAACATTAGGCTATTCTAAAAAACTAAGGATACACATACACTAATAGGAATTCTGTAGACATCTAGTTGTTTTAAGTGACATATTATAGCATTATTTTTAAATTGTCAAATAATTACATTAAGGTATGCTAGAATGTAAGTGCTAACTCTAGACAGTCTTTAATGCACGTGTATTATGCCAATCATTTTGTTTCTATTCCGTGATTCTAAATTTCTATGCTTTCTTCTACTGACTTGTCCTGCTTACCTTGTTGGTTGATTTTGGCAATATATAGTCTTGTCTTTCTTAGTTGTAATTGAAAAGATGTACAGGCCAAAACTTGTAATATGATGGCGGAACTCCTTCAACAAAAGCAAGAACTCTTTACAAAAAAGCATTTGCAACAAGAGTTAGGGGCAAAAAAAAATAAAAAACATCAACTAATTGGCAGAAATAGAAAAGACAACAAAGAAATTTGTAAATAATGTGATAGAAATGGTTTGGATAATGATGACAGTTGTGCAAGATGGTTTCCTAGAATTAATTGCATGGAAAAGAAATTATTAGTTAGACAAGACTCCTATATGAATAGAACAAACTATATCTGTTTTTTTAGATAAAATTCACCTGAATGTCACTAGGATGCCTGAAATTTGAGCTAGACTGTGAAGTTCTCCAATAGGGGATATGCACCAGTTGCCAAGGGCAGTCAATCCCTAGTGACTGGGGATTTATACTTCATTCATTGGAGGAACCACTTAAGCAATGTGAATGGTAAAAGCCTAATAGTTTTGACTCTCACCCATGCATACCTGGCAATAGTGTTTGTGCTCATAATTGGGCATTGGATAAATAATCAAACTGAGTGATTCATATAGTGGACATGCTATTGTAGAGCCTAGCATTGGATTAAATAAGTGTAAGTGGGTCATAAACAAGCTTTCAATCCAAAATCTAACATCTACCTTCTGTTTGAGCAAGAAAATGGAACTACAAATGCAAAACACAAATAAAAGCATTATACCTCCATTTTGTTGTTGTGGATATGCTCCAAAAGACCAAATGTGATTATTGCTATGTGATGTAAATGTGGGTGCTCAAGTGCTTGGATATTGATAAATTTGACAGCATGATGAGAGTGCATGAATAGTTGATGGAATGAGTGAGGCAAGCCTCTCTTAAATAGATTTTTTGGATGAGAGATGGAGGGCTAAGATGCAAGGATGAGATCAACGGTTGAGATTTCTTTTGCTCATGAATTGATGAGGTGGAAGACCAAGTGTGCTCACACCTGTGTGAAGAGCATGCTCACACTTGTGAGCAAAGAGTGGAATGAGTCAAACATGCTCACACATGTGTGAGCAAGAAGTGAAATCAGGTGGAGGGATAGCATGCCTCAAAGTGGGCAAGCTCACACGTGTGAGCAAAGAGTGGGATGAGTTAGCATGTTCACACATGTATGAGCATTAAGGGGGGATTTGGACACATGTCAGATGATGGACGGTTTAGATCTTTATCTATGTAGATGGATTAAACGGTTAGGATTAAAAGGATAAGGATTGAGGGTGATGTGAATTATTAAATTGGAAAAAATGTTAGGGGGATTAATTAGTCTTAATTAATTAACTAATCATGGGTAAATTAATTAATTAAGTTGGAGGAATAATTTGGGCTAAGGTTAATTAGTTATGTATATTTAATTAATTAACCTTAGGGATGAGAAAGGGGGGTTAATTGTGATGGGGATGGAATTAGTTGAATTGCGACATGAGGGGAGAATTAATTAATTACAACATTAAATTAGTCATATTAATTAATTACGGAAAATGGAATTAAATGGTGAAAGGTGGTTAATTTGGGAATAATTGTGGTAAATTCGTGAGGTGAATTTGGAGTGTCTACAGTATTTTCACTTGAATTCAACAACGCTGCCATATTGGCACAGGAAGCAAGCATGTTGGCAAAGGCCGTGGAATTTGGCTTTGCAACTGCCAATTAGATTTGCTTGAAAGTTTCTAGAGTCTTCTCAACAATCCACTTTGGGCAAATCTTGCAATCATTGCAGCTCATGAAGACACATTTAAAGTGAGGATTCTAGCAAACAATTCACGTGACTTGTCTATACTTCCACATTTTGCATACATGTCTACCAAAGGTCTAGCAAAAGTTACCCCTCCATTATGCTTTGATGGATCTCCATACCCTTTTCTAATGCTCCCATTAGCATAGGTAGAGACAATATTAACAAAGATTGTGGAATTTGGCTTTGCACCTAACAATTGCATTTTCTTGAGAGTCACGAAAGCTTTTTTAACTGATCCAAGTTGTACACGTCTTACAATCATTGCAAACCATGAGAGCACATTTCTTTGAGGCATTTTGCCAAATATCCAGTTACATTTGCCTCAAACTAAAAATTGTTTGTATTTTCAGTTTTTGTGGTTTAGTGTAGTGGAATTACTCGATTTTGTTTCTGTTAAATCCAATTCTATTAGAGTTCATAATTTTTCTAACTTTTAGGTCTACAAACTCTGGTTTTGAAGCTAATCCATACCCTGTTACAAAGCTGTCATATTCTATTCTGATAGCATTTGGCAAGGACTCCAACTGCAATACAACTCTTGTTACTAGAGGGATCTAATATTTTTTTCCCCAATGGAATAAGTTAAATTATGGGCTTGGACTCTGCCTTGGTATAGTCTAGTTGTAAGTTGGAGTGCACAAAGGTTCGATTCTCCGCAAGTTCATATTCTTTGAAAGCTGGCAGCAATTTGGAGTTAAGTACCCTATCTTTAGTTGATAAAAAACAGAATCCGGAGGAAGAGAGGTTTTGAAATTCCTTAAAACCATTTTTAATAGGTTTCCTCAAAATTCTACTTCCGTGAAGTAAAGTGTAACAGCATAGCCTATGAGTTCTTGTTGTAGGCATAGAAAAAGTATTGAATTTGAATCCTTGTTTATTCAATATTTTAAAAAAATCTTATAATTTATGAAATAATTATCTTCTTTTAGCTGTTTTTAAGGTAGTAGTTTTATGAAGGGGAGGTTTCCTAAAATATTTCAGCAGGTATTGTTGAAAATTTTTGGAACATTTATAAGTCATGGTCCCATGAATTTCATAGCAATGGATAAGTTCAAAATTTTTAACTCAAATATTTTAGAAAGTTATGGTCTCATGATTTTTTAAGCAACAGATAATGCTAAATAATTTAGCTGATTTTTTTTTTATTATTATTATTTTTTATGGAGATCATCTGCAAGTTCGTTTTTGCTACCCAATATGGGAGCATGAGCCTTAGGCTGAACCTTTTCGGCTGAGAGCCAAGGACTGAGAGGTACCATTCCACCAAATTCGCCTGAGGCACGATCCCAACCTCATCTCTTATGGTGTCGAGGACCTTGCACTCAGCAAGACTTGATCCTTAGTGGGCTCATTCAGAACCTTTCAACTTCACCAGCAGACCAAGGGCCCTTTGACGCTGAATTTTTTTTTTATAATAACCACTTTAAATATTGTAGATGATAACATGTGACAAAAAAATCTCCTAATAGTGGGAAAATTTTCCAGCCCCATCCCATAGGCATCCATTGCAAATATGAAAGCTAAAAAGTAAGGGCTCTTATTTTTTAATAAGATTCCAATTTATCATGTAACAGATTTTTCCTTATCCCATAAAACCTCTTACTCTATTAAAATAGATCCTAAAGCCCCCTCCATAAACTACTTATAAAGTAATTCTTAGGGTAGGGTTCCATGCAGCTGCTTGGCTTATTTTGTCTAGGAGAGTCATTTGTGGAGCTAGTGGTCCCATGAATATTTTATTTTTCTATTTATTTTAAGCAGTTATCATAAATTGAAATTTTTTTATTATAGATTTTTTTAAAACAAATTATTAATAAAGACCTAAATTTAAGAGAAAATTTCAAAGAAAATGAAAAAAAAAAACAGGAAGGAAACATATGCAGCCACGTGGCATATTTTTCATTATGCAGCTGCATAATTTCAGCCCCCACCCTTTTCACAGCATATTTTCAATCCCGTAGCTGCTCCACTATAATAAAGAAAGATTCTAAATTATCCTTTATACATAATTTACAATTTGCATGGAATGACCTATTCTGCTGAATCCACTTATGCAGCAACATGAACCATGACATTATATTCTATTTCTTACCTTTAAAAAATGCAAGTGACAGTCAGTACACAATACAAACACCTTCATTTAAGATGGACAGCTCCTTTAAGATGGCCACCTTATGAGGGTTGCAATTTCCTTCCCGGTGCTTGTTGTTCAAAACTATAAAATATACGAAGAAGACTCGCATTTTCTGTAAGAGTCATTCCTCTCCACTTTAGGTCATTACATTTCATGAAAATACTTTTAAGGACCCGAAAAAATTAAATAAAAACTATATCAAAATAGCTAAAAGTCCATAAAATAAAATATAATGTTTTAATGAGTGTTGTTAGATTTTGTTATGGAAATACCAACCCAAAATCTAGAAAGCTAAAGGCAAGCACAAAGAGAAGATCAAAACGAGGGATGCAAAAGAGATCATATCAGAATAATACTGAATCAATTGCTCACAATAATAGAGAATACATGCAAGAGATATCAAATACAAGCTAGGTAGTGAGTTTATATAGACTCAGGAAGAGGGTGGAGGTGGCAAAACCAGCCAATAGGGAGTGAAAAACAAGCGGGCCAAAGATAGCAAAAGCATCTTCCCAAGATAGCAAATGTGCCTCCCTTGTAGGATGGCGACACCTCAAACTACCCACTCACCTAATTAAACTCACTTTATTAACCTAAGCAAGCTTAATAATATGTGTAGGAAAAACCTTAGGAAAAGGAATAAAAAACCTACACTATCACCCCCCCTTAAGCGTAGCTTAGGTGGGTGAAAAGATGGATCCTAAAAAATGAAGCCTGATAAGGTACCCATGTACAAAGATTTCCCCCCCAAAAGAGAAGCCCCCCCAAAACAAATAGAGAGAGAAGAGAGGACTAAAAAGCCCCCATGAAGGTAAGCAATTGTGCCAATGGTTGATGCTTGAAACTAGATGTAGAAGATGGTCTGTGATCGTCGAATAACGTTCCTCCCCTTGGGAAGAAACAAAATCAAAAGTGTATGCAGAATGTCTTCCCATTCCTGAAAGGAATATGAGGGAAGAAAGCTCAAGATGTATGAAATCTCTAAAAACTGCACATGTGTCTCCATGTCGATGTCGAAAGATGCCACAACCAAATGAGGAGTCCCAGACCTAACTGATGAAAGTGACAATCTAGAACCAAGTGAAAACTGAAATAGAACAAGACCTAAAGATGAAGATGTCTCCTCTAAAGACAAAGATGTCTCCTCCAAATGTTGTTCAAGGATCTCTAAGCCAATGCCAATCGGTGACAAATGCTAATATGATGGATCAGGTACCATAGAAGATGATGGTACTTCTGCATAGGATGTCAACATGAACAGTGACTAAGTCGGATATGACTCATGAATATCTGTAGAAACTGTCATTGTAGAAGCAGATGTAGGCAAAGAAAGAACAGGAGGGTCTGAATGTGCCCTCATATCATCTGAAGAATCAACTCCATCAAAGAGAAGATGAATGAAATCAATAGTGTTTCCCAAATCTAAAATGTGGGACTCTACAAACAAAAATGAGATGTAAGGTAGAAATGTGTCCCAAGGAACTGTCTCTGGAAGACCAATATGAACCTCCTGCGTCACTGCAATGCAAAGCTCAGAACAAGCAGGAGGAGGAGAAGAAATACAAGGCTCAAGAACTAGATCAAATGTGAGAATACCCAAGTTCAAGTAACCGAAATTCTCCTCAAAATCAAAAGTCACACAAGGACTGTGATCAACAGCCAAAGGATCAGAGCCATCATCAGGTGCCAAGTCTTAAAAGGAGTATAACCAAGATGCATGATCAACCATCACAATAGCAACAATCTCTCTACTTTCCAGGTCTCGAATGACGACTGAATCAGGTGTGAATTCCACAATCTTCCCTGCTCCACCATGGGTGATCTGATAAATGGAAAGAAGATTGTTTGACAAATGAGGTACACAAAACATCATTGAAAGTGTCATTCCCAATATTAGCGGATCCCTCCCAATTACATTCATATAAGTATTGTTGCCCATCAGAATAGGTGGCATAACACAAGGCTCAAAAGAAGAGAATATGGACTGTGAAGAAGCCATATGTTGAGAAGCTCCTAAATCAAGAAGCCATCTCCCTTATACAAGACCTGTAGAAGCACAAAGAGCTTTTCCTTTATTTTTTATATTTTTGTGACTCATAAGCAAAACCTGCATGGCCTTTTTCCTTACCAGATCCTAACTGTTTAGAATGTGAAGAAGAAGAAGCTGACTCAAACATTCTAGAAGGGAGATCAATGTTATTCTTCTTAAGAAGATGTTTCAATTCAACAATATCCTTCTTATAACAAGAATGTTCTTCATGTCCAGTCCTCTTGCAATATGCCCAAGTGGGCTTCTCCTTCTTAGATGAGTCCTCTTTTGAAGAGAATTTGTTCGGTGCTTGATCTGTGTGTGGATTTTTCTTAGATTTCTTTTGTTTCTTGTCAGAAGGACCTGACTCTTTCTGTCCCTTAGGCTGACTAGCCAACTAGGCCTGAATCTATGATGGCTTAATGAGACCCATAAAAAGAAGCTTCTATTGTTCATGAATTAACATCTCAGAAAAAGATGCAAATGAAGGCATCGTGTATGCAGATCCCATAGTTAGTCTGTGAGTGTGAAAGCTAGAAACCTAAGTTGCCGGTCTTGGTAAGGGTTTGGGTATGAATATGGGGTTCGGGTACACGGATATGGCAATTTTCTTTTGGCCCGGGTACGGTGCGGCAATATATATATACACATACTGGTCCTGGTACGAGTTCAGGTACGGATATGGGGTTCGAGTACACAGATACGGCAATGTTCTTTTGGCCCGGGTACGGTACGGCAATATATAGATATATGTATGTATGTAATAACATGCATACTACCGTATATATACATATATACATACATACATATATGCATGTATGTATCAGGGTTGCAGGGAGACGCATGTAATGTCCCCTTCCTAGACGGCACATAGATGAGCAGTGGTTGGCCTATTACCAGGGTTCCCATAGGTCAGCAGAGTGGTTAGATGCAAATGAAGGCATCGTGTATGCAGATCCCATAGTTAGACTGTGAGTGTGAAAGCTAGAAACCTAAGTTGCCGGTCTTGGTAAGGGTTTGGGTATGAATATGGGGTTCGGGTACACGGATATGGCAATTTTCTTTTGGCCCGGGTACGGTGCGGCAATATATATATACACATACTAGTCCTGGTACGAGTTCAGGTACAGATATGGGGTTCGAGTACACAAATACGGCAATGTTCTTTTGGCCCGGGTACGGTACGGCAATATATAGATATATGTATGTATGTCATAACATGCATACTACCGTATATATACATATATACATACATACATATATGCATGTATATATGTATGTATGTATCAGGGTTGCAGGGAGACGCGTGTAATGTCCCCTTCCTAGACGGCACATAGATGAGCAATGGTTGGCCTATTACCAGGGTTCCCATAGGTCAGCAGAGTGGTTAGGGGACCTATCCAGGGGCAGTGGAGCTTTGTTGGGAGTCTTTCGAGCCCTTCAGTTTGGTGTCAAATGATGAATACAGGAGTTGAATTGAGAATATTAAAGGTTTGTCTTAATATGAATAGTGAAAAGTGAATAGTAACAAAGAATTAGAAGGTGAATAGTGAAAAGGTCCCCACCCTAGTAGCCACAATGTTGTTTTAAAAAGGTGGTGCTTCTTTTTCATGAGAAAGAGACCCTCAAGGTGGGCATCCCCTTTTGGAGGGATTATTTTATTGTTTTTTGTGGAAAAAGGAAGATGGAGACTATAAAGCAATGTATGGGGCTCACTTTTGAGCATTCTATTCTCATTTTTCACAAAACTAAGTGCAGATTTGGAGCTCTGGATAGGGTTTCAACATATTGCAGCTCTTCTGAGGACGAAACCCCTTGGAGGACAGTGGATTGGACAACAACCCAGTTCACAAAACAAGGAAATCTACTCTGGGTTTCCGTTTGGGCGTCATTGGACTTCATTACAGGGTAATATTGCATGTTGGAGAGGTTGCAGCAGTGGTTTATCAAGACACATTTGCAGATTGAGCTTCTTATGAGCATATAGCCTCATTTTGTGCATTCACCTGTTGGCCGTTCGATTTGGGGGTTATTCTCAGCCAAATCCTAGCTGGGAATTAGGATTTCAGCTACTAATTGTTCCACAAATTAAGCATTGGCTCCCGGGTATGTGATTGTCATTTGGATAGTTTATTATTGCGTCCTATAGAGGTTTCTGGGTTGCTGTTATACTCTGATTTAGTGGAAATCAGACCTCTGAATTTGTAATCAGACTTATGTTTAGTGAGAAATAAAGCTTATTTTGGTGTGGTATTGCAATGTTTTGTTGGTTATATTTCTTTTCATTCGGTATGTGAATATTGCAATCAAAACCATTTCATATCCACACAAACATCAAATAACAAACTCAGAAAATCAGAACAGCAGTCAGGAAATCAAAATTCATTAGTTTGCACAACAACTGTTTGACAAATTGCCAAGGGCTCAAAATTGAAAAATCAAGGCAGATTTGGTAAAGGATCTTTCAACGCGTCTCCCGACCCCTAGGATGCATCTCTGTGTCAGGGACGCGTCTCGACGTCCTGAAGTCTGCAGAGAGACGTCCCTCAAATGAGGAGACGCCACAACGAGTACACTAGCCGTCTCTCCCGCGCACCTCCTGTTTAACCCGTGAATAAAAGGGTGCTAACATCGTTTTTTTACATTGTTTTTTTTAAAACCTCCTTCCGGCCCCCTACTCTACAATGTCTTGATCCGCAGGTCTCTGAAACTAGGCAAGGTCATTCCTTCTGCTCTATAGAGGTAGGCAGTGGGGGCCCTATCCTCGGCCCTATCTTCTAAACCATCGATAGTTACAATTATCCTGAATGAACAAATCTCTGTGGCGGGTGGGAATATATGAAATTGAATGCCTGCGAAAGATATCATAAGGAGGTTCAAGGAATACGCCAATAGGAACAACCGACGAGTTTAGAAAATTTTCTAGCATGAATTTTTTTTTTTATGGTGTGAGACAATTTCGAGCACTATAATGCTCATATAAAAGCCTATCGGCTAAATATTTCACATTTTAAATTTTAACATATATATTTTATGAATAATAAATATTAATTATTAATTTGTTATTTAACATTATATGTGTTAATATTTATTATTTATTATTAATATATATATATATATTTAATATTTATTTATATAATATATATAATAATATGTGTATATATTTATTAATATTATATATCTTAATATTAACATATATTAAATATATTTATTTATGTAATATATATAATAATATATGTGTATATTTATTAATATTATATATCTTAATATATATATATAATTGGCGACTCCAAGTACCCCCCCCCCCCCGTCTCCTTTTTTCAAAAAATGATGTACCGGTACCAGTCTCTTGGCAACTATGGTATGTATGTAATACATACACATACATACATATATCTATGTATACATACATACATACATATATGTATGTATATATGTATATATATATATGTATGTATTAAAAAATTTAAAATTATAAAATATAAAAAAATTGATGCTCATAATTGCCAAAAAAACAAAATATTTAAATACCTCATAACTTGCCAAAATGAAAATATTCAAATTCATAATTCAATGATTTGTCAAATGTCAATACACAATGAAAATTCAAAATTACAATCATTATCAATATTCAATATTCTTCATGTGTGTTTTGGCCCTTTGTGTTTATGAAATGAGTGAAAAAAGTTGTTATGCCCTCACTTTAGGGTAAATTTGTACTTTTAGAGGTTTTTTTTGTATAAAAAATTGTAAATTTTTTATACAAAAAGTTTGGGTGCCCATGCGCTGCGGGTCCCTCTGGGTTCTCCTGGGTTCTCCTCGGGTTCTCCCAGGGTACTGTTTGGACACCCTGGGTTCCCTATGGGTCCTTCGGGGAACTCGGGGTGCCCACGCAATACCCTAGGAGAACCCAAAGAAGAACCGGTACCCGGACCGGACCCATACCAGTACGGGGGGTGTTCCTGATGAACCCAATAACATAGCTAGAAAAAAAAGCAGCATATTCAGGACCAAGTTTGTTCAGTACGTTATAGATTAACTGAATGTCAATTTTCTCAATACCACATGCTTTGCATTGTGCCCTCAGATCATTAACATTAGTTATATAATCCTGGATGTTGCCAAAGTTTTTAGGATCGAGACTCATCAAATCATTGTCAATCTGATAGCCTCTAACTTCATCTGTTATACCATATAATGTTTTCAATTTTTCCCAAGCATCATGTGAATTTGTACATGCTTCAATCTGAAACATTAGATCAAGGGAAACAAAGCTACAAAGACATCCAAGAGCTTTTGCATGTTCAAGCATCCATTTTATCTTTTCCTTATCATCTACGGGTTCATCTACCTTTTGTTCAACATATGGAGTATACCCAAGTTGCATTAAGGCAATCCATGCATGTTGATGCTAAGTTGCATAATTGTAAGGTGTTAGCAATGGAACCTTTGAATGATCCATGTGTGAAGGAAAAGAAGAGCACGAGTAAACAGGTCAAAAAACACACCAAAAGACCCCCTTTTTCACTCAATCAAGTATCCCCCCAACAAAAAATGTTTGGCACTTTATAGATCAATGTGTTTACAATGCTGGAGTTGTTTTCCAAAGTTTTACAATGTCCAAAATGGACCAATTACTAAAAGCACAAAATTAATCTCAAAATGAGAACCTCAAACTAGCACCAATGTGCAGTGCTCAGAAAAATATCCACTTTCAAAAAAACAATGACCTCAATCCGAGATCATATATAAAAGTTATAGCCATTTGAAGTTACAAAAACTGAAACTGCCTGTCAGATCTAATGAGAAAACTAATTTTTTGGAAACACAGGATCACTTGAGCAAAAACTAATTACACCACTGTGAAGAGCACAAAATTCTTCCCCAAATCAAAAAAAAATTGCTCAAAAAAATACCTCTGTATGATCGAGAACAAGCCTTCTAAAGGCCAGGGGCAAAAAGCAAAACTCCAATGGTGAGGGGTCAAGATTTCAAAAGTCTCCTAGCACCAAATTTGGCGAAATCGCCGCTAACTTTGGTGGTGCCGCCAAGTTTAGAATTCGCTAGTCAAATTTAGACCTCCACTAAGTTTGGAAGTGCGGCTAGAAGGATAGTTACCACCAATTTGGTGACACCGCTAGAAAGACCGCTAAAGATAGTGGAATCTCCAAATATAGGAGGGGTGTGAACTTCGAGGTCAAATGGCCAAGCGCAAGTTTGAGGGGCCTAAAAAATTTGATACAAAGGCAAAACACTCCTCTTGCCGAAAATAGACTCACACTCAACTCATACAATCAATTTCACATACAAAGCTCTGTCCCCAATTTCAATATTCAAACACAGATTTTAGCAACACAAAATTCAATTTCATTTATTCAAATTAACACAAGACAAGTTTGTAACAGAAATTACAATGCTCTGCAACACATTTCCCAACATGGACCACAATGGCCTTGCAGCTCTCTTCCTTAGGCTCTCTTATCCACTCTGGCAACGCTCTATCTTCCTATGCTTTCAATATTCTATGTATTGAACTCTCTTCTTCTCAACATACACTGATGAGGAATCAAAATGGCATCGAATGCCCTTTCTTTCTTGGCAAAGGATTATCCTTGTTCTCCCAGGCCGACCCTTCCTCTTTTCTGCCACTTCTACTTTTCTCACTGCTCTCTCTCCCTTCTCTATATGCAGTGTACTTCCTCCCTTTTCACCTATATTGATAAGGCGTTCAACCTCAAACTCTTTTTAAACTCACGCAGCTTCCTTTTTTTCTTCCAAGGTTGCGCTCCTACGCAGCTACTCTCCCATTGTTTTGTTTTCCTCTGTTAAAATTGGCAGTGAATTTCCATTCTTTTCCTCAAAGACCACACCCTTTGTTATGAGCCGCTCAATACACTTTCATCATTTGATTGTTATTGTTCCACTTTTCTGCGTTGATGTTTCTGTTTGGCCGCCCCAAAACCTCCTTTCGGCCTCCTTTCAAACCTTCTTTTATTACAGCCATCGGCCTCCTTTCAAATCTCCCTTCATTACTTTCTGCTATGCAATGCTAAACTGGTTCCCCAATTCACATCGACCTTTCCCAACTGGTCGCCACGAAATTCTAATTCGCCTTACCTCTATAGCAATCCTCTGTCATGTATTATGCAACTCAACATCTGCTCATTCGTGAGCTTGGCGAACCCCTTCATGTGTTTTTTTCTTTATGTTTCATAATGCTCAAAACAAATTCCAATTGATGGGTCGCTACACATGATATGGAACGACGCCTTGGGCACAAGAATACTTTGGAAATTCATTGGAAATTAAAACATCATCAACAAAAATAAAACCCACATGCTGATGGGTTTTTTGACTTCTCCACAAAGATGAAAATATGGACGCCAACCTTGCCCATTGCCAAATCGTGGGTCTATAGTTTCAATCAAATTTATATTGCTAAAATGTGATACGCTAAATTCCTAAGTTGGTCGCCAGAATGCACCCAATCGCCCTCCACTCTGCATAATACATACATGGTCAATTCATTTCAAAAAGGAAAGAATATGAAATATGTGGCGTCGCCTCTATTTGCTTCTGAATTCAAATGGTATTCTGGGACAAGTCAAAGGCCACAATGGCAATGGTTCAAGTCCAATCTGCCACATAAGCATTTAAACAACCTCAAATTGCCTCCTCTCCAATAGCAAGTATATACTCAAGCATATCAACATTGGCGGTTGCATATTGAATAGAATCAAAGCGCCAAATGACTCCAATGGACTTAACATCCATGCAAAAGATCGATTCCGTTGATTTACTATATGAACGCATCGCCAAAAAAATCGCAACAAACAGAAGTGAATGGAGATCAACTAAACAAACCAAAAATGGCAAAGCGATAATGTGACGCGTGAACGCCATTAGCTACGACAACACTGCCAACATCCGGAAAAGTACAACTGAACTACAAACTAAATTGAAATCAAACCAAAACTGAAATAAACAATTGCAAATCTTTTTGGGTGATGCCAATTGCACGTGTGCCCAGGTGCTCCTGCATCAAAAAGTCAATTGCATAAACGAAGGGTTGGGGGCCAAAGGCCACTCCCAAACCCTTGTTAAAGGGATTGCGGCCCTTTAGAGGGTCCACACCCTATTACAAGGGCTACAGCCAAAACAAAGGGGGCCACCTTGGATAAAGGGACCTAAGACCCAACAAAAAAAGGCCTATGCGAAGTACCAGATGGTACAAGGCCCGACAAGAGGTTGGGCACCCTATACCAATACAAATTTTTATTTTTTATTTTAAATCTTTTACAATGGTTTTGATAAAACTGACTACGATTTTTAATAAAAAAAAAATTTAATTTTTCAACAAAATAAAAATCATAGAAAATTTTTTGAAAAAAAATCTCCTCGAAATGTGTGTTGTGGAGGTTGTACGGCCTTCCTGAGAAAAAATTGTATTTTCAAACAACACCGATTTCAACAATTTTACAGTCGATCTTGTGGTTTTTGCGCCCTCTGAGAGCGATGGCAGGGTCAGATTTGACCCAAAATGCTCCAAAAAGACGACTCCCTACTCGATCTGGCAATGAATCTCCCAACTTCAAACCCTCACAGATCAAGCCTCCGGTGTCCGATCTGGACGAAATAAAGGGCTACTCTAACTTTTCTAGGAACTCTAAACTCAATGGTGAGCTCAAATTTTCTCCAAGAATATCCCAAAGCTACCTACAACACAAAGCCACTAACAAAACCCTCCTCGAAAACTGATATTTCTATCAAATTTTTCTAATTCTCCAGGTCATCATCGAATGCAAGAGAAGAGCATACTCAACTTTCAAGAGCAACCTTGATCTCTAATCCTAGATCTTCTAAATGACTATCCTTAGGCATTCACCTGCTCTGATACCATGTTAGATTTTGTTATGGAAATAGCAACCCAAAATCTAAAAAGCTAAAGGCAAACACAAAGAGAAGATCAAAATGAAGGATACAAAAGAGATCATATCAAAATAATATTGAATCAATTGCTCACAATAATAAAGAATACATGCAAGAGATATCAAATACAAGCTAGGTAGTGAGTTTATATAGACTCAGAAAGAGGGTGGAGGTAACAAAACTAGCCAATAGGGAGTGACCAACAAGTAAGCCAAAGATAGCAAAAGCATCTTCCCAAGATAGCAAATGCACCTCCCTACACCTCAAACTACCCACTCATCTAATTAAACTCACTTTATTAATTTAAGCAAGTTTAATAATATGTGTAGGAAAAACCTTAAGAAAAAGAATAAAAAACCTCAATAACAAGTGTCATGTGGGAACAACTTCTCACACTTGTTATGTGAATTTTAACATTTCATTACAAATGGTTAAAAGAATTTTCATCTATTAATGGTATGATGAAATTTATATAATTTTGTAAGTAATTTGTTGTATATGTTGTAGTTTTTTTCTTTGTAATATTCAAAATTTTAGAAAATCTATATATCAAAAAAAATTTAAATTTATATTTATTTTTGAAGATTACTATATTTTTTTAAGATGTAAATATATCATTAAATAGAATTTCACATCTTTTTTGAAACTGATATCTTATTTTTGAAATTTTAAGAAAAAAAATAATATACATTTCTTCTAGTAAATAACCATACAAAGTGACATAGTTATTTTTTATTTAAAGTTTATCATTATATATTTTCTTTTATGATTTTACACATTCAATTTTTTTAGTTATTATTTTCAACGGAATCCTATTCATTCCTCTTCTAAACTAAAATTATAGATAGTAGAAAACCCTACATTAAACCGCATTTACACATTTAATTTAAAAACTTACAAAGCTGTGTAATGGTAAGGGAGCAGAGTTTTAAAACTCACTACTCTCCAGTACTTCCAATTTTGATTTGGAATCTACGACTCGCAAAATCTTGGCCAAATTTGATAAATTAAAAAAAAAATTAATCTATTAGCTTGACAAAAATTTGGTCTGAGTAAAGTTTTCAGCATGGATTCGCTGATTATTTATGGTTACTCAATGCAAGTTTCAACCTGTAACTCGCCAAAACTTGTCCCCAAATAAATTGGCGAGTTACTCAGCGCCCTCTACAACTCGTGAATACTCGCAAGTTTTGCGAGTTCTTGGCGAATTTTAAAACACTCCTAAGGAGAACACTAGGAATATCCTAACCTATGATATATCCTTGCTTACAGCAGGGTTTCATCTAATAGCTGCTAAAAAAAATCAGCAGCCATTCCTCAAAAAATTTAGGAGAGTTTTCAGGGGCGTGATTTTTTTCTGCTTTATTTCAAGCAATTAAAAATTATGATTAAAATTCAAAAAATAAAAACAGATGGAAGATAAAATATACAATTACTTTAAATTTGTAGCTAAATAATGACCGTCTAATTTCACTCCCTCTAAGATTTTCATATCTTAAAAATTAAAATATAATTGTACTACTAAACAAATTCTAAATTATACAATGTTTTTTTAAAAAAAATTTAAACCCCGCTGAAATCTTCAAAAATTAAACTGCATAAGACCGTACTCTTAACCCCTGAAAAATAAAATCAAATTAAATTTTATTTTATTAAATTTATTTATATATTTATTGAGTAAGCGATATTAGAAAGGCAGGCATTGGCCTTCTATCCTTTCTCATGGAAGACTCCATAAGGAGACTGAAAAGCTTTCCGTAGTCTAGCGCAGAAGCGCAGAAGAAATATCAAATCAACACAGCAGGACTCTTAACCAGAGATTAAAAAATGTCAGTTCCTCCTACTAAATAGAAATTTATTGCGCATTAATTTATCACAACAACAATCAGGAAGATAAAAATACAAACCTAAGTATAGAATATTTTCAAGTTAAGCAAAGCAGACCTAATTCACACCGACAACAAAATACAATTGACCACTGTTTTTTCTTAAATTTTACCAAAAAATAAACAGAAAACAAAAATTGCGTTTCCGATACATTCTGGTCGTGGAATGAATTGCTTCTCAAAGCTTTAAAGACAAAAACATTCCGTCGTCCTATTATAAGTTTACAAATGTGCAAGTAAGAATTTATTACAAATTATGCAACTAAGAATTTATTACAAATTACGCACCTTGGCTAAACCCATCAATGGGCGAAAATTGGGGCATTTCGCTGAAGGTGAATTCCGATCAAAACAAATCAATTAACATATGTTCCATATTATTCGCCAATGCCCCAGAATTTATGAACTCGACCAAGAACAGAAAAAAATTACCGCCTCGAGAATATGAAAACGTGGATAATTTTTTCGGCAGCAAATTACGAAAAGATCGAGAGCGAAGAAACCCCCAGCTTAACAGTAGCGCACAATAAGGGATATCGTTTTTAAGGCAGTGACAATAAATTAGATGGTGGACTGGTAGGTCGCGAGTTCGAATACGCAAATGATGTTCTCATTGAATGGTAGGTTAGTAAGGCCGAGTTATGAGGAGCGAAGTGCCTCTGCTAAAAATCACGCTGGCGTTAGGGTTAACGGAAAAATGTTGCATGGGATTGTCTACCAATCACGCGATGACGAGTGGAGTCATGGAGTCTTGTCTGTGACGTGATTTTAGTTATGTGGCGGTCTCGGCGGAGGTTTTCCGTAACGTCTGTATTTTATATTTTAATTAATTATTATTTACGGTAAAACGGACATTTAAAATGTTGGGTATTTTTTAATTTTAATTAATTAGCAATCACACTCTCTCTGCAATGATCTCATAAGGTAAGGTAATTTTCAAATTAAATGTGCAATGGGTTCATAAGATAAGGTAATTTTCAAACTCAATGTGCAATGGGCTCATAAGATAAGGTAATTTTCATATTCAATGTACCATGGGCTCATAAGATAAGGTAATTTTCAAACTCAATGTCATAAACTAAGGTAATTTTCAAACTAAGGTTGATAGAGGTTGATAAGTTAAGGTAATAGTAGGCATGAGTTTTCCATAGTCCATGAAAATAAAGATCTGAATGCTTATAGATACAACTGTGTATGTTTTTGATTGAACGTTTCGGATCATGCTCAATGATCCATCATCAGGGAGAGGAGAGTGTAAGATAGGATAGCAGACTTGAGCTTAAAAAGGAGCAAGAGAGGGAGGTATGAAGTTAAGGTAATTTTCAATTAGTTTGAAATACATAAAGAGAGTGAAATAAGTTTTGCAATACGGGTAGTTGGTTTAAATGTAAAAAAGAATCTATGTAAACTATATGGCACTCCAAATGTGTACCTTGTACATAGTCAGGAACGTTGATATAGTATGAAGGGAATGGTCTTGAAGTTTATGAGTAACATTGCATGTAAAAGATCCTCTTCTTGCCTCCTCCAAGGGTGAAATGTACATTACTTAGCTTAATCTAGGCTAACTAATCTAATCCAATCTATAAAGCACAATTAACTTAGCTTAATTTAGAGTTGGATAGATAACCGCAAATGAAAATTTGAATATTAAATGCAATGGATTAAGATACTTATCTATATAACTGATAATGGAGGAATGAAGTTGATTATGTGCAAAATTGATTTTCATCAATTCAAAATTATATTACCCTCTTAATGATAATTATACCATACTCTAAGTAGACCCATAAAACTTTGTGGTTCAAACTTGAGTGCTACAAGTTCAACTTTGATTGCCAAGGATATAATCTATCACATGTATATCTAATCTATTGAAAAGAAAACTTCTAGCCACAATGTGTCATGATTTCTAATATCTAATGAGCTTGTAAGGACTATTGTGTTTATGAAATCCATTTGGGAATATATGTTGGATAGCTAAGTTCAAGTTCTCCTAGGTCATACCCTTGGATCAACCAATTTTACGACTTTGAGCGAATATTTGAAGACAAAATGCATAAATGTGCATGTGCCTTATTTGATTTTGATGCATAATGGAACATTGAATGTCCTTAAATACAAAAACATAAGAATAAGTCACATAAAGTTGTACAAAGTCAAAATTCATAAAGGTTATTACAAGAGAGAGGGTAAATTGGAATTAGGATGTTAAAGTTTGAATAATTCAGGGTTGTATATGATGCAAAGAATGTCAATATCAAATTGACCCTATACAAAGACAGTAAACAACTGAAGCCCTTGATTGTCATATTTGCAGTAGGCATTGCCTTGTTCTTGGACCTCGACTTTTTGCGATACACAATGGGGAAAAGTTTCTCCACGAAGTCATTCATATCAAACGTCACTCTACCTACACACTGAATAAAAATAAGCATGACCATTATTTCCATCAAATAGCTTGAATTCAAGGTTATTTATACAACCTCCTCACAATAAACTATTAATGACAATCTATCCATTTGAAAACAAACACAAAATTAGAAAAACTTTATCTGTGAAAAAATGAAGTCTACAAGTAATTGTGATTTTTTGAGTTAATTGAATTTCTTAATTAGCAAATCACTTAGAATTTCAAGTTGGCTTATTATCCAATTAGAGTGATGTGAAATCATTGTGAAAGAGGAGAAACATATGTGAATCAAGTAGGACAATGACTTCACCATAATGTGAAGTGGGTAGTTAGTCAATTGATTAAATTAATATGTACTAAAGATTGCATACACATGACACTAGCCAAAGATAAGACATTACAATAAAGTTGACAGCAAATTTGGCCCAACTTGATTGAAAACTGGGCAAATTTTAAGCAAACTTTAGGCGTGCAAGCTCTCAAAGATAAATCTCTATTTTTAAATCTTTAGAAAACATTTGCACTTTGATGAGGGTGGACTACACCTGAAACACATTCAAAAACAATTTATAGATTCCAAATAAACAAGAACAAAATCTCAAGAAAGATTAGTTAAGCAAACTGCAAATTGTTTCATAATTTCTTCATTAAACTTGCCTATAAAAGGCTACAAATCTAAAATACAATCACCAGGGTCATATGCCCTCTTATTACAGAAATATATGTTGTCTTACAATAGAAATATCTGACTTACAGAGCCTTCTAGAGCTATCTTCTTATATCTACCTGACCTCCTTATTCGCATGAATAGGACTTGCCAATAACTTCCAATATCCCACTATCTTAGAACTATTAAGAATAGGCTATAAATACACATCGGCATCACTGAGTGTAATTCACCCCAATTTCGGCTTGCTTTTAAATATGTAACTCCCATTTGGGTGCCAAAATGAACCCAACTATCTTTTTTCCCACCCAAGAAAGAATTTTCAAGTTTTAAATTTGAGAAACTAGGTGGCGCAAATTCTGGGAGCCATAACTTTTGAACCAGGTGTCTAATTGACGAATTGTTTGATGCGTTGGAAAGCTCATGAAGAGATCTATCAAGCTATAACCTACTTTGTTAATTACGATAACTTTTGGGTCATTTAGGGATGTCTAATTGCTTCAAATTTGATTCTGAAATGTTTTTTGGGAACCTCAAAAATGAAAACTTTAATATCTTGAAATCCAGACATGATCTTGGGATGAAATTTACCAAGAATGTTTATTTTACTATTTCAAAGCTTTGGGGAAAATTTTGGACCCAACCACTTCTCTGATATAAGGTTACTAAAAATAGTAAGTCCTGGTATTCTTAGCCTTTTTAGAAACTTTGAAGGTTCTGAATCATTTTTCAAGCAAATGGGTATCTGTAAAAACCAAAATTGAAAGAAATAGAAAAGAAAATTATTTTTTTGGTGATGCAAAATTGCTCTACACCTCTGGATTCTTATGCATCATACACCCATGGTAATTTGAGAAGTGACCTTGTCACATCTCCAATGTGTGAGGCAGACCAATGCAATCAACCTCTACTTTGGATAACCATGATGAATCTTCAACAAGCCTTCCTCTCCATTTGACCAAGTATTCTTCATACTACCTATTTCTTATGCTCCTTCCCACATGGCTATCTAATATTTCTTTAATTTCTTCCTTCTTTGAAATAGGTGTTGGGATATGCTAGTGTCATTCTGCTTGTCTATCTTCTATACTTCCTTCATGATATTTTGTCAAATCTATAATATTGAACACAAGTGAAGTATTGATCCCACTTTGCAACTCAACTTCATAGGCATTCCCTGATTCATGTTTCTTCAAAATCTTACAAGATCCAAATTTCTTTATTATATGTTCCTATGGGAAATCTCTATTTTCTAAGATGGACCATAACATCTTTTCCAACATTGAATTCTTTGAATCTTCTTTTCTGATATGCCTTCTCCAGGTTATAGTGATTATTCATTTTATGGATATGCTTCGTTACCTCCTCATGTAGATTCTTCATGTGTTCTACAAAATCTTTTGCATCTGCACTCCTTTTCTCCTCCTTATCCATCTTTCTTAACTCTAAAACATTTATGAGACTACTTCCATATACAATCTGGAATGGTGATTTTCTTGTACTCCTGTTAACTGAGTTATTGTATCCAAATTCAACCTATGGTAAAATCAAGTCCCATCCCTTTGGTTTTTCTCCTACCAAGAATCTCAAAAGGTTGCCCAAACTTTTGTTTACCACTTTTGTCTGACCATCAATTTGTGGATGATGTGCAGAACTGAACTTCAAATATGTATTCAACTTCTTCCACAATGTCCTCCAAAAATATCCAACAAATTTTATATCTTGGTCTGAAACTATGATCTTTGGTAGACCATGAAGTATAACCACTTCCTTGAAGAATATCTCTGCAATATGCATTACATCATTTGTCTTTTAGCAAGGAATGAAATGTGTCATCTTGGAAAATCTATCAACCACCACAAAAATAGAATCATGACCTCTCTGAGTCCTTGGAAAACCAAGTACAAAATCCATGCTAATGTCTTCCCATGGCCTTTCTGATGCGGAGCGCACAGCGGAAACAACAGATCGGGTCCCAATTTAGTCACAGTCGGCAAACTAACAAATGAACCGTTAAAACACTTTCATCGGTCGAACAACCACCGTCGAAAAGACTTTCTTAAGTCTCTCTGAGTCCAAACTCACACCGATAGCTCAACCAGTTTTAACTTCAGCGAGACATCCCCTATCGGCCAAGTCTTTCATCCTCCTACCGATACCTCGATAGCGGTTAAGTTCCCTTCATCTTAACTGTGACAGTTAACACGCCGGTTAGTTGTGACCTTATCGGTGAGACCCTTCCCGTCGGTGAATCTCTTAACTTGTCTCTTGATGCGCCGATGGCATTTACTTTCGGTGAGACTTATTATGTCAGTGAACACTTGTGATCTTTGGCCAATGTGTCGATGAACCAACACCCTCAGCGAGACTTGCTCCGTCGGTGGGACTTACTCCGGAGCTGCCGATACGCCAATCACTCCGATGTCATCTTTGACCTTCTCTCGTCGGCATGACAATTACTATCGGCCACCTTAGGGTTTGCTACGCTGATACTCTGATGCATAGTTTACCTTCTTCGAACCCTAGCACATGAAGATGCTAGGTCAACCTACTGTGTAACTCGCACTGTCTGGATCCTCTGCGCCGCTGAATAATGAAACAAAATAGAAAATGAAAACAAATAATTATACAACGAAGCCATTCCAATGATTTTGACAAAAATCTCACCAGTGGAATGCTTCACGATGACATACAACAACAAATGGAAAGCACAGAGAGAACGAAAATCTACAGCTATACAAATTGCAATTATAGGAAACAAAAATCAAAATGACGGAACAAAATCATTGTATTTCTCCTTAGCACAATCACAATTACATTCAATCACACTCCTTCAATCTGATTACAATATGGTCATTTGGTTCATTCCTCTGGGTTTATAAACTCGCCATGAGGAAACCCAACTAATTCCAAGTAGCTGGGAGACCGATTCCAAATGGCTAGGAGGCCAACCGTCTTGTAACTAACAATTAGACAAATGTGACCTAAGTCACTTGGAACTTACAAAATAGAAATGAAAATGCATTGGTCAAATAGACCTTATTACAACACAAAACATGATTTTCTAGGTGCTCCTGCACCACTTTTAGGTATAGGTAAAGACTGACACAAACCAGTATTTTGACTCACTCCCTTAGCCATTTGACATACCCTAAAACTTTGTACAAACTTTTTCACATCCTGATACAACTATGGCCAATAATAGTTCTCACTTACTAATGTAATTGCCTTGTCTCTTCCAAAATGCCCTGCTAATCCTCCACTATGCTTTTCTTTTATCAAATTCTCTCTCATGGAACTTCTTGGAATGTATAATTGACTTCCTTTGAATAACATGATGGTGTAGTCATGGTAGGAGGGTCCAAAGAATGAAATGTTCAAACCATGCAGATAGAGTAAACACAACGGAAACAACACAAATATAGAATGCAATGGAAGATTCAAATACTCAATATATCATAAAATCAAGATGCTTATATGCCGGCAACATGCAGGCTACAATTAAAGGGCTCATAGGCCTACTTTATGGGTTACAACAAATATTCAAGATATGGCATTGAAGTGCCTTCCGAAAATAAATCTACCTTCTAAAATTATCAAATTCACATTATGTAACTACTAACTGCCTAATGCATCTAAGAGATCTATATATATCATCTTCAAGCTCAATTGATCCTCCGCATCGGCCACAAGAGGTTACAAGCTCTAATGATTGATGAAACATGTAGAAGCATGTAGGTTAGCCTACAACACATCTTATTGCTTTGCAAATGAATAAAACTTGGTGCGGACCTCAAGGAAGGTCTATCTGGTCCTTATGTGTCGTGTATGATGTCCCATTAGGCTTCGCAAGTCACAAAAGTGCTCCGTAAACCTTCTCCTCTCATTGTCTACTTAAATGCTCTGCTCTGTGAAAGCTAATGATCTTCTGATAGCGATAAATCTCAATAAACGAATCCAAATCACTTGAAATCTTGATATGATGTAGATGACACTATGTAGATGCTAAGTCCTGCTCCGCAAGCTCTAATATGAAGATGCGGCAAAATGCAGTAGAAAATGCTGAACTAAAAATTACTGAACTGTAATTGAAATGAAAAGAAATGAAAAGAATGCAAATATTTTTGGTTGATGCAAGATTGCTCTGTAACCTGGGATGCTCCTACATCAGACACCTGGGATTGTTGAAAAAAAGTGAGTCCCTCACTTTGTTGGGGCTAGACGAAAACCAAGGTGATCTACCTCAGCCTGAGAAATCCATGATGAATCTTCTTTTGGTCTTCCTTTCTACTTAACCAAATACTCTTTATACTGCTTGCCTCTGGCACTGCGTCCAACTCTGCTATCCAAGATGTTCTTTATCTGCTCTAGTAGTTTTTGTGGTAACTGATTCTTCAATCCATCTTCAATTTTGTCACTTGACTCTTCCTCATGATACTGATATAGGTCTGCAATGTTGAATATAGGTGATCTATTCAATGTCTCTGGTAGCTCCACTTCATATGCATTCCCTGAATCAAACTTCTTAAGTATCTTACAAGGTCTAAACTTCTTCATCCTCAACTTGTTGTATGTCCCCACTGGAAATCTCTCCTTTCTTAGATATACCATTACTTCATCTCCAATTGAAAATTCTTTATGTCTCCTCTTCTCATCTGCTTGTTCCTTATATTTAATATTCATCTCCTCCAAATGCATCTTGACCTTATTATGTAGTGTTTCCATGTATCCTACAAATTCTTCTACCTCTGCACTTCTCTTATTCTCCATACTGATGTCTCTCAACTCTACAATTCCTCTAGGTTCTACTCCTGTCACAATATCAAATGGTGTCTTCCTTGTACTCCTATTCATTGAATTATTGTATGCAAACTCTACTTGCGGTAGAATTAGATCCCAATTTCCTGCTTTATCTCCTACTAAACATCTCAACAAGTTACCCAAACTCCTATTTACCACTTCAGTTTGTCTATCTGTCTGTGGATGAAATGTTGAACTAAACTTTAGGTCTATCTTCATCTTCTTCCACAATGTCCTCCAAAAATATCCAATGAATCTTGTATCCCTGTCTGAAACTATACTCTTAGGTACTCTATGCAATCTCACAATCTCCTTGAAAAATAGGTCAACAACATGTACAACATCAGTTGTCTTCTTACAAGGAATGAAATGTGACATCTTTGAAAATCTATCCACTATTACAAATATAGAATCATATCCCCTCTGTGTTCTTGGAAAACCCAATATGAAATCCATGCTTATGTCTTCCCAAGGTCTCTTTGATACTGTCAAAGATTTGTACAAACCAGTATTCTAACTACTCCCTTTTGTAACTTGACATACTCTGCAGCTCTGAACAAACTTTCTTACATCCTTATATATCTGAGGCCAAAAGTAGTGTTCACTTACCAAAGCTACTGTCTTATCAATTCCAAAATGTCCTGCCTATCCACCACTATTTTTCTCCTTGATCAAATTGTCTCTCATTGAACTCCTAGGTATACACAACTGATTTTTTTTAACATCATATACTCCTGAATGAAATACTCCAACCACTTACTCCTATATGTCACAAAAAGTTCCTTACATGCTCTCCATGCCTCTGCAAAATCCAAATCCTCTTCATACATATGCTTTAGTTCCTCAAAACCTAATACTTCTATTCTCATCTCTGTCAGCAAATTCCCTCTTCTGCTCAATACATCTGCAACTTTGTTTAACTTCCCACTTTGGTGCTTCAATACAAATGTGTAACTCTACATGAACTCTACCCATCTCATATGTCTATGATTCATCTTTCCTTAACTGTTCAAATACTGCAAAGCTTGATGATCAGTGTACAACACAAATTCCTTAGGCAACAAGTAATGTCTCCACTTCTTCAAGGCTTGAATTATGGCATAGAACTCCTAATCATAAACTGAATATCTTCTCCTTGCATCATTCAACTTCTCACTGAAATATGTTACTGGTCTCCCTTCTTGACTTAACACTGCTCCTATTGCATTTCCACTGGCATCACAATCTACTTGAAATACTTTATCAAAATCTGGTAATGCTAACACTGGTTTCTCTGTCACCTTTTGTTTCAATAGTTCTTAAAACTCTTATTTGCCCTTGATGTCCAATTAAAATCCTTTCTGTCACCTCTCATTGTCTCTATCATTGGTGTGCATATAGTACTGAAATTTTTGATGAACTTTCGGTAGAAACTTGCTAATCCATGAAATGATCTTAACTCTCCAATGTTCACAAGTGTTGGCCACTCAACAATTGCTCTAACTTTCTCAGGGTCCATCTTCAATCCTTCCGCAGAAATCACAAATCCCAAATATACCAATTCTTCCTTCATGAAACTACACTTGATGTTTATCAACAATTTCTCTTCTCTCAACCTCTGCAATACTTGTCTAATATGCCACAAATGTTCTTCTTTTATCTTACTGAAAATCAGAATATCATCCAAGTATACAATAACAAACTTACCCAAGATTTTTTTCAAAACCTCATTCATCAACTTCATGAAAGTACTTGGTGCATTAGTCAATCCAAAAGGCATCACTAACTACTCATACAATCCCTCATTTGTCTTAAATGTAGTCTTCCACTCATCTGCTTCTCTGATCCTAATCTGGTGGTATCCACTCTTTAAGTCTATCTTTGTGAAATATTTTGCTCCACTCAAATGGTCCATGATGTCATCCATCCTTGGCAATGGAAATCTATACTTAACTATGATCTTATTGATTGCTCTAGAGTCTGTACACATCCTCCATTTTCCATCTTTCTTCGGTGCTAGTACTGCATGTACCGCACACGGGCTTAAACTTTCTCTGATCGGTCCTTTCCTCAACAGCTCCTATATTTGTCTATTCAACTGTGCATTCTCTATTGGTGTCATCCGATGTGCTACTTTGTTAGGCAAACTAGCTCCAGGTATAAGGTCCATATGATGACTGATACTCCGGATTGGTGGAAATCCTTCAGGCACATTATCTGATATGATGTCTTGGTACTCTGTCAATAATTCAGTTATTTCCTCTGGCGGTGGTTCTTCTTCTTTTGTTGTGGTGTTCTTTGTACTCAGGGTTCCACACTTCTTTGGAATCAAAGCAAAACACATATTCTCATGTCTTAATCCATCCAAAAATTTCCTTCCATCAACTAAACAGATTCTA
Source organism: Cunninghamia lanceolata (assembly GCA_027924645.1). Lineage (NCBI taxonomy): Eukaryota > Viridiplantae > Streptophyta > Pinopsida > Cupressales > Cupressaceae > Cunninghamia > Cunninghamia lanceolata. The sequence goes on along the minus strand of BSBN01000245.1, from coordinate 9,714,975 downwards.
GCAGTTCCACATACTTCACTCTTAGGCTCATCTTCCAAAGGTATCAAGATATGTTTCTTCCCATTTGATGTTATAGTATAAGTGTTCTTCCTCCTGGCATCATGTATAGGTTTTCTATCATACTACCATGGTCTCCCCAACAATATATGACATACATTCATCACCATAATATCGCACAATACCTCATCATTATAATATCCTATATGAAATTTCACCAAACATTGTTCTCTCACTAGTACCTTGTGATCATCTTGAATCCATGCTATCTTGCAGGGCTTCGTATGTTTCAATCTCTCCACATTCAGCTTAGTCACCATCTCTTTTGAAACCAAATTATCTATACTACCACTATCAATGATATCCTTACAACATTTACCTCCTGATTTGCATCTGGTCTGGAACAAATTTTTCCTTTGTGGTGGCTCCTTAGTTGTCTCTACTTGAAATAATGTTGATCTCCCCATGACCAATGATTCCCTTTCTCTGGCTTTCCCACTGAACTAGGTGATCAAACAGGTTCTTCCTCTGCATAAGCTGCTCTTGCACTATTCTCTATCCTCTTGCTTGTACTTCCCTAATGACATTCAAATGCGCTGTGTCCTTCACCTCCACACTTAAAACAAGTTCCTCTAAATGATCTCTTATCAAACCCTCTTTCATCTCTCCTGTATCCTTCATTGTGGTAAGAATTATGATTCCCTTTGCTCTTGCGGTAGAAATTTATGTCATCTCTCTGATATGAATTGCTATCTCTGTCTTCCTTCTTGTATGGGCTTCTTTCCTTGTTTTTCTCTGCATAAGGTCTTTCTCCTATAGAATATGTTCTGCCTCTTTGAAATTTACCTCCTATACCTCTTTGTCTTTGCTCATGCCTCTTATTCAACTTGTCTTCAACTTTCAATGCAAATTGATATGCTTCTTCTACTCTTGTCATCCTCACTAGACTTAGTTCTTCTTGAATGTTCATCCTTAATCCATTTATGTACCTTGCCACTTTCTCCTTGCTTGCTTCACTATGCCCAGTTCTTAAGATCGTCTTGTGAAATTCTTTGATATATTCCTTCACAGATTTCTCCTTTTGCCTTAGGTTTTGTAATTTCTTCAACAATTCCAACTCATAGTCAACAGGTATGAACTAATTCTTCAACTTTGTCACCATCCTATCCCATTTTATGATCTTCTCTTTTCCTCTCCTATTTCTATCCAATTGAACTTGTTTCCTCCAAATAGCAGCATGTCCTTTCAACTTAGTCTTTGCAAATCTTACTTTCTCTGGATCTTCAATTTCTTCATATTCAAAGTATTCCTCCAAGACATTTATCTAATCAATCAATTCCTTTGGATTCAAATTTCTAGTATAGTTCGGTACTTCCACTCTAGGTCTCTTACCAATCTTAGAAATAGCTTTCAACATCTTTACCTGGTCTAATTCTTCTTCTTCTAGGGCTTCTTCATTTTGGTTGGCTAATTGAAATTCTTCATCATCACTTTCATCTTCATGTCTAGGGTTTAGTCCTCTTCTTCTATCTTCTTCTACAACATCCAATCTAACCTTCATTTTTCTCATCATCTCTATCATCTCTTCCATTCTTCCAGCAACATTGGCCATAGCAGGCATCCTCCTCAGTGGCATCTCTTCCTAGGATCCGGTGCAACTGCCTTAATTTAGTGATCTAACTACAAGGTAGCAATTGCCTCACAATCGGCGCTCTGTTGACAAACACTAGTAGATTGCCTCAGGTCGAAGCTTTGTTCACCACAAGATCTTCCAGAATGACTTCACTTCCCAAAGGATTCAAAACTTCACTCTGATACCACTTGGTGCAGTCATGGTAGGATGGTCCAAAGAATGAACTCTCCAAACCATGCACCTAGAGTAAACACAACAGAAACACCACAAATATAGAATGAAATGGAAGATTCAAATGCTCAATATATCAGATAATCAAGATGTTTATATGCCGGCAACATGCAGGCTACAATCAAAGAGCTCACAGGCCTGCTTTCTGGGTTAAAACAGATATGCAAGATATGGCATTGAAGTGCCTTCTAGAAAGAAATCTACCTGCTAAAACTATCAAAATCACATTATGTAATTACTAACTCCCTAATGCATCTAAGAGACCTATATATATCATCTTCAAGCTCAATTGATCCTCCGCGTCGGCCACAAGAGGTTACAAACTCCAATGATTGATGCAACGTGTAGAAACACGTAGGTCAGCATATAACACATGGTATTGCTCTGCAAATGAATGAAACTTGGTGCGGACCTCAAGGAAGGTCTATCTGGTCCTTATGTGTTGTGTATGATGTCCCATTAGGCTCCGTAAGTCACATAAGTGCTCTACAAACCTTTTCCTCTCACTATCTACTTGAATGCTCTGCTCTATGAAAGATGATGATCTTCTGATAGCGATAACTCTCAAGAAACAAATCCAAATCATTTAAAATCTTGATATGATGTAGATGACACTATGTAGATGCTAGGTCCTACTCTACGAGCTCTAATACGAAGATGCTGCAAAGTGCGATAGAAACTGTTGAACTAAAAATTACTGAACTACAATTGAAATGAAAAGAAATGAAAAGAACGCAAATATTTTTGGTTGATGCAAGATTGCTCTGCAACCTAGGATGCTCCTAAATCACATGCCATCCTAGATTATGTAATCCAACTACTATGTTCTGTCCATGGTGACAAGCTCTAGGCAAGCTTTCCATTCCTCTGAAAAATCTAGATCTTTTGGATACAAATGTTTGAGTTCCTCAAACCCAACAACTTTAATTCTCATCTCCACCAACAAATTTTGCCTCCTACTCAAGGCATCTACAACTCTGTTAGACTTCCCACTTCTATGCTTCAACACAAATGTATAGCTTTGCAAAAATTCAACCCATTTCAAATGTCTTTGATTTAACTTTGCTTGGCTATTCAAATACTATAAAGCTTGGTGATTAGTGTACAAAACATATTCCTTAGGAAAAAGATAGTGTCTCCATTTCTTCAATGCTTGAACAATAGCATTAAATTCCTGATCATAAATACAATACTTCTTATCATCGTTGAGTTTTCACTAAAATATGCAATGGGTCTTCCTTCTTGACTTAATACAGCTCCTATGGCACTGCCACTAGCATCAAAATCTACTTGAAATACCTTGTTAAAATATGGAAATACTAAAATAGGTTGCTCTCTAACTTTTTGCTTCAACAAATCAAAAATCTTGGCTTCCCTATAGTCCACTTAAATTCTTTTCTATCTCCTCTCATTGTTTCAGTTAAGGGTCCACATATGTTGCTGAAATGTCTAATGAACTTTCTGTAAAAACTAGCCAATCCATGGAATGATCTTACCTCAGTGACACTTCTCAGTGTAGGCCATTCTATGATAGCCCTTACTTTATCTGGATCCATTTTAAGACCCTTATCTTAGATCACAAATCCCAGGTACACTACTTCGTTCTTCACAAAGTTGCACTTCTTCAAATTTATCAATAGTTTCTCTTCCCTCAACCTCTAAAAAAATCTACGAGCATGCATCAAATGTTCCTCCAAAGTCTTGTTGAAAATTATAATATCATCTAAATAGACAATAACAAACTTACCCAAAAAAAATTCAGTACCTCATTCATGAGCCTCATGAAAGTGCTTGGTGCATTGGTTAATCCAAATGGCATTACTAGCCACTCATACAATCCCTATTTTGTCTTGAATGTTGTCTTCCATTCATCTTCTTCCCATATCTAGTGATACCCACTCTTCAAATCTATCTTTGTGAAGTACTTCGCTCCACTCAAGCAGTCCATGATATCATCCATCCTTGGCAAAGAAAATTTGGACTTGATTGTGATTTTTTTGATGGCCCTAGAATTAGTACACATCCTCAATTCTCCATCCTTCTTAGGTGCTACTACTGCAGGTACTGCACATGGACTCAAGCTCTCTCTAATTAGCCCCTTTCTCAATAATTCATGAACTTTTTTGTTCAATTCTTCATTTTTTGCAAGAGTCATTCTATGGGCTGCCTTATTAGGCAAACTAGCTCATGGTATCAAATCCATCTGATGAATTATGCTCCTCACTGGTGGCAAACCTTCAAGTACATTATCTGAAACAATATCGTAGAATTCATCCAACAAATCTACAATTTCTACAGGTACATCTTCCCCTTCTTCTTTATTAATTTTAGGGATCAAGGAAAAACACATATGTTCATGCTACATTCCATCCAAAAAATTTCTACCATCTACCAAACAAATTCTAGCAGTGTTACATACCTTTTCCTCTACTTCTCTCACTGGTTTTAGCTTGTGTCTCACTCCATATTTTGTCAAAGAATAGGTTTTAGCACGACCGTCATGAACAACACACCTATCATACTGCCATGACCTTTCCAATAATAAGTGGCCTACATCCATTGGCATAATGTCATACAACACTTCATCATGATAATCTCCAATCTTAAACTTTACCAGACACTATTCATTAACCAAAGCCTTATGATCTTTCTATAACTAGAAAATCCTATAAGGATGTGGATGCTCTATCCTTTTCAAGTTCAACTTTGTGACCATTTCTTTAGAAACTAGATTATCTGTACTTCCACTATCAATGATTACATTACAACATTTACAGGTCCTGACTTACACTTTGTTTTGAATAAGCTCTTCTGTTGGGCTGGTTCTTCTTTTCCCTCATCCTTTAGCAAGGCTCTTCTAACAATAAGGGTCTCTTCTCTCCTCTTTCATCTTCTTCTGAATGTTCATATCTAGCCTCCTCATTGACATGGACAACTCTAGCATTACCCTATGGTCTTCTATTTGACCCTCCTTGATTTTATCAGTTGTCATAAGCTCCATATCCTTCCTCATCACATCTGAAACATGTTCCTCTGAATCCTGTTGTAGGTCCTCTTCTAAATCTTCCTCTTCCTCTTTGATATCCATCATTCTGGTCCCTAGGGCGATATGTGTTTTAACCCCTATTATGTTGGTTGGTGCTTCCATCATCATTTTTGTTTTGTTCATCTTGTTGTCCATGACATCCATATGATCTTCCTCTAGTTCTTCCACCACGACCTCTTCCTCTTTTTTTGTTTTCAAATTTCCTGTTCAAATTTTCTTCTACTTCACTGCAAACTGATACGCTTCTTCAATAGTTGTCAATCTGACCAGGCTTAGTTCTTCTCGAATACCAAGCTTTAGTTCATTGATGTATTTGGCTACTTTTTCTTTATTGGCTTTAGAGTGACCCACTCTAATAATAACTTTGTAGAATTCCTTAGTGTATTCTTTGAATTTTTTGCTCATCCACCTCAAACTTTGCATCTTTTTCAAGAGTTCCAACTCATAATCCACAAGAATAAATTGCCTCTTCAATTTGTCAAACATTCTATCCCATAGGGTGATCTTTTCTTTTCCTCTTGTGTTCCTCTCTAATTGTACTTCCTTCCACCAAATGCTAGCATGGCCTTTGAGCTTGGTCTTGGCAAACTTGACCCACTCAAGATCTTATATTTATTCATATTCAAAATACTCCTCCATATCGTTGATCCAATCTATCAATTCTTCTGGATTGAGACTGCCATAATATGTAGTGACATCCATCTTTGGCATTTTCCAATATTTGATATGGCCTTCAATATTCTGACATTTTCAAGTTCTTCTTCTTCATCACTCTCTTCAGATCATGCATTATCTTGGGCTACATCATCTTCATCTCTCCTTCTCAGTTCAAACCCTCTTCTTAGCTCTTCTTGGATTACATTGATCTGCCTCTGCAGAGCTCTAAACCCTTCTTCAATCACAAAAACATTTTGACCACCACGGTTTCTTCGTTGAGGCATCTTGATTTGATTCTTATTCTCTTACACTTAATGTAAAAATTCCTTAGTGTGAAGCTGCCTCAAATCAACGGTTCTGCTTCCACCTTCAAACCCCCTACCTCAAGGTCCTGACACAAACTGCCTCACTGTTCGGTGATCTATTTGCACACTCAGGATAACCTACTCGGATACCACTTGATGAGGGTGGACTCCACCCGAAACACATACAACAACAATTTATAGATTTCAAATAGACAAGAATAAAATCTTAAGAAATATTAGTCAAGCAAACTGCAAATTGTTTCATAATTTCTTCATTAAACTTGCTTAGAAAAGGCTACAAATCTTAAATACAATCACTAGGGTCATATGCCCTCTTATTACAACAATATGAGTTGTCTTACAATAGAAATATCTGACTTATAGAGCCTTTTAGAGCTATTTTCTTATATCTACCTGACCTCCTTATTCACATGAATAGGACTTGCTAATAACTCTCAATATCCCACTACCCTAGAACTATTAAAAATAGGCTATAAATACACATCAGCACCACTTAGTGTAATTCACCCCAATTTCAACTTGCTTAGAAATGTGTAACTCCTATTTGGTCACCAAAATGAACCCAACTATCCTTTTTCCCATCCAAGAAATAATTTTAAAATTTTAAAATTGAGAAACTAGGCAGTGCAACTTTTCGGAGCCATAACTTTTGAATCGGGTGTCTAATTGACGAACCGCTTGATGCGTTGGAAATCTCATGAAGAGATATATCAAGATATAACCCTCTTTGTCAATTACGACAACTTTCAAGCCATTTAGGGATGTCTAAGTGCTTCAAATTTTATTCTGAAACTTTTTTTAGGAACCTAAAAATAGAAACTTTAATATCTTGAAATATAGACATGATCTTGGGCTGAAATTTACCAAGAATGTTTATTTGACTATTTTGAAGCTTTGGGGAAAATTTTAGACCCAACCGCTTCTCTGATATAGGGTTACTAAAAATAGTAAGTCCTGGTATTCTTAGCCTTTTTGGAAACTTTGAAGGCTTCGAATCAATATTCAAGCAAATGGGTGTCTGCAAAAACCAAAATTGAAATAAATAGAAAAGAAAAATAATTTTTTGGTGATACAAGATCACTCTACACCTCTGGATGCTCTTGCATCACACTTTAAAAAGACATGACTTTCCTGCATCACCAAAAAAATAAGAGTCATCATAAATCCCTTCAACGATACAAAGAATATCCCAAACAAATGCAAAACAAAATAGGTTAGATGCAAACAAGTCCAACTAGATGGATTACCTTGACTTTGGGGTATGTTCTAAGAGAGCCTCTTAATCTATAAGTTTGATGGAACTTTGTGTAATTAAGATATGGATCTAAAATATTCACTCTAGTCTTAGAACTATTCTTGCTTTGGGACTCTAGTTACACAAGCTGAGTTGAGCTTAAATATACTTGAAGCTAAATGGGGTTGTTTTCTTCATCAAGAGATAGAGAAGAAATAGAAGAGGAATGTCAGAGTTGGAGTGGAACACTAAAAGCATGGTCTCTAATCAAGAATTAGCACTCATGTTGACCTCAAATCAATTTTACATGGGTGCTCAAAGATCCCCTATCTTGGGCATCTCCACCAAAAATTAAGTTGCTTTGGCTTGAGTTCCAGGGATTCTTCTAGAGGCTTAACTCCTATGCCCATATGGCGAATGATCTCAGAGTGCAAGATCACATGATTTGGATGGGTTTTACATGAGTTATTTTATAGTTGTATGAGACATAAATTTGAGAATCTCCTCATTGAGCTTGACAATTTTCATTTGTTAATGCTCTAATGCAACTACATCCCCATCTCTTTTATCTATCATCAACAAATTGCTAAGTCTACATGAAAAATTGGGACACACAGTTTAAGTAAAATTTAACGTAGTCCTAACACATTTAATTAAGCACTCCCATATGGTAAAATTCCACCTCCCACAATCAATCAACGATTAAAAAAATCACAACCACCCCTCATAAATATAGTTATAATGCCTAACTATGTTGACCATGGCCATCCTGTTTAATAGATGATTAATTGTGGATTGATCATATTATTGGATCTTTATGAGATTGATATACATTGGTGTTTCAACTTCATTGTTTCCATTTAAATGATATGTTGGGTGAGTAGATCTAGTTCCTTCAGTAGTATTATTTTATATGAGTAAAATGCACCTTGGTTGAATATTGCCTACATAGATGATTTAATTGAAATGTGCCTATTAAATATTTATTATTTAATTTTGTAATTTTATCATTTGCTTTGGCTATGGTTACGTATTGGGCAAATGTGTGTAACATTTGAATTGAGTGTTCAAGGAAATTACAAGGTGTTTGACCAATGAGTGGGATGTGGAGAATGTTGGCATGGGATGCTTAGCCATCTCACCTTATCCTTCAGTTGTCAAAACACGTGAAAACCCTATCCGAGTCAATTTTGATTCTAGATCCCCTTGTGTTAAACTCGTGAATGTGTCTTCTTGGGTGATTTTAATTATTACTTTTTCGACTACTTAATATGTGTTAAGGTCTATAAGCCCTTTCAAAATAATTAATCATGTTATTAATTGTTGGAAATGAGAAAAGTGTATGATTTACAAATTATGTTAGTAGGTTAATTGGGAAGAGGAAAGTGTTAAACTAGTCAATGTAATTAGAAATAGTGCATTGTGTGAAATGTATTTTTAATTTAATTATTCAAGTATTGAGAAGTTAGAATTATTTCCTTAAGATAGGAGTATTGTAAATTATGTAAAAAGGATTTAATGGTTCATTGGAAATCATATGTTTATGCTATCTATTCCTAGTGTAGAGGAAAAGCAATTATTTATTTTAATTTGTTTGTAAAATTATCTAATTGTGAAAAGGCTTTGTGTTTAATTGTTATGTGTTGGGAAATAGATTAAATTTCCATTTGCTAGAAATATTTGTTTTAGGATTATTGTCTTAAGTGAGTTTGCTTTGGAGAAAAGAAAGGAAATATTTAAGTTAATTTGCAATTAGTGGTATATATTGGAAAAGTGCTTGTTTTTCATTTCATTATGCATTGTGGGGAAAATGGAGAGAAAAATAGAAGAGAAAATACCTCTCAAACCCTTCTTTGAAGAAAATAAAAATTTGGCTTGTTTGATTTGTGCTTGGAATGGACTAGATTTTTGTTGGAAGGGAAAAGGATCAATTTGGGATTGCTACTGAATTCCTTGAGGTAATCCTTACCTTGTTTGCTTTTAAGATTTGATTTTTTATTTCAAATCTTTTTGTAGAAAATTTTATTTTTAAAAACTGATTTTCCTACCAAAGTTATGGCAAAATTTTCCAAAACAACAAGTTGATATAAAAAGTGTGTTGTTAGGTAGGAATAGAATAAAAGGGTATTTTTATAATTTTGGTTTTTGTATTATTTAAATTTTGTGAAAAATATGAGAATTTTCCTTCTAAACCCACCTAAATCTTTTTTAAAAAATTATATATTTTGAAAAGTGAGTTGTTGGGAATATTGGGAACAAGAGCATATTTTTAGAAATTTGAATTTTTGCATTTTTCAAAAATGAGAAAAATTGGGGAAGAATTTGGGAAGGATACTTCAAGAGCCATCAATGGCGGACCCTAGATAATTTGGAAATTATTTTATTTTATTTTGTTGAAATTTAAATTTTATAAGAAGTGCATGTTATGTGGAATAGTGGATTATCCCATATATTTTATTTTATATATGCATTGGGAAGCATGTTTTCAAGGAAAATTACTTCTTTCCTATTCTCAGGTTCCTTGAAGAAGGTTGACCCCTGAATTGTGTGAGATGGGGAGATATTCGTAGGAGGCTTGGAGTGTTTAATGTCCCTCATTGGACAAGGCTAGAGGCAAGGAGCACACTAAAAAAGTGCCTCTTGATCTTTCTTATTTAAATAAAGTAATTAAGAGTGATTAGCATCCATATTGAGGCTCTTATGTGTGAGTGATTGGCATCCATCTTAATGCTCTTATATGTGAGTGATTAGCATCCATCTTGAGGCTCTCATGTGGGAGTGTTGGCATTTATTTTAAGGCTCATATGAGAGTGATTGGCATTTGTCTTGAGACTCATGAGAGTGATTGGCATCCTTCTTGATGCTCATATGAGAGTGATTGGTGTCCTTCTTGAGGCTCTTGTATGTGTATCTTATATTATGGTTGTGCATTGGCCTGTGGGCCATATATCACCTTATATGCTTGTTGTAGTGTGAGTTGCCTCATGTGTGTTGTGTGCATTGATTAGTGTGGGTGTTTCCATGTATTCCTTGGATGTGTGTGAGCTTTAGCCTTGATAGTGGTGTTTCCATGGTCTTCTTCTCTGTAGCTCAGGGATTTCCTAGAGTGACATAGACATCTATTGTGCTTGACGATGGTAATATGGTAGGGTGGTGGGTAACATTTCCCCGTTGGTCCTTCAAGAAGATCTCTTGGGAGCTATAAGAGTTCCTTATGCATTATTTTATATTGTGATCATGTTGTGGTTCATGATTATTGGAGCACCTTGGAGGTGGCTTATTGTGGTTGTAATATTATTCCTCGTATCATTTTTATATTGGAATGTGATCCTTCCATGTTTGGGAAGTAGCCTCTATCATGTAAAATATGGTTGAAAAATGATCCTTGTTTTAGAAATAATTTGTCATGTTATGAAAGTTATCTTAAAATTGTTAAAATGATTAAATCAGGAGGTTGGAGTCCTCTTTTGTTTATTGTATTATTACATTATGTTATGATTATGAGTTGGGTTGTATTGTGCCCACATTATGGATAAGAGATCCATATTTGTCATTGACCCATCTCAACGTTGGTGTCAAACAAACGCGGCATTCTATATGGCATTTCTCATATTTTATTTGTATATTAGCATGATTTAGAAAAAAATGTATCTTATCTATTTACGTTCGTTGTTCTATTGTTATCTTTCTTTTGAGATGGTTAGTAAATTGATGCATCATGCTTGGATTCATTTTGGACACTTTGTCCCTATGAGGTTTCGTGATTGATCCTCCCTTTGGCTTGTTGGTTGTTTGTTGATGTTGCTTGGCTTGTTGGCCATTTGCTGATGTTGGTTGTTCTTGTCTTGTAGAGAAATGTGTGTTGATGTTTTCCACCTTCTCTATTGTGCCTTTGTGTGGTGCTTGGGTGGTTTTCATGCTTGAGTGTGCAATTGTGACATGTGAGTGTTACAATTGCATTGATGAAAAAAATTTGTTCGTCCTATTGTTTGTTAGTGTCCTGGTGTAAAAGTTGGGGCATTATGTAATAGTAATGATTACATCAAAATAAATCCAAACAGGTTTATGTTGAAACTATGAAAATCTAGTTTATCTTAACAAGGAAAGAGGAGATGGAAAACATCACGAAACAATCTTGCATGGTAGATAATATATGATATACAAGGCAACATGTTTTACTTATGAAAGAATGCATAGTATTGTAATAAACTTAGGAGTAACCTAGTATATGATTCCTATTGAAGACTTTTAAATGTTAAATAGGATAGATATTTTAAAGGTTGTCTACCATGGATTCCATTGTATAGTTGGCAACCACCATCATGGTCTTAACTCATCAAAATTGATAGGTCTATCATCGTTCCTTTAAATACTCTAAATAATGTCCCTATAGTCCTCCTTGACAGAGAACTTTCCCATAATCCATAAAACTTGGTACAACTCATCCACTGAGATGGAGCCATTCTTGTCTAGATTGAACACCTTAAATGCATTAGGTATGTGCACAAATATGAGTGTTAAAAGGTGGCCAAAAACATTTTTGTCTAAAAAAAATGTGATTGCATTATGAAAACCATAATGTGCTCATGTTATAATGTGATCGTGTTATAGTTTGGTAGTGCCAAGCCCAAAGCTCAATCGCTACCAAGCCTAAACAAGAGCACATTATAGTGCATTTGCATTTTAATGTACATAAAAGAAAAAATTAACATTTGTGACCCAATTTTGCCCATTTTCTCAATAACACGACATGGAAGTGCATTTTGGGAAATTTAGATCAATTTCATAAAAGGAATCATGCCTCTATGACATGGAAGAGGTAAGTTCATTCAAATTTTAACAATTTTAGTTAAAATGAAACTATTTTGATTTGCATTGTGTTGATTCATTAATTTTTAATTTTTAGCAAATCCACCAAACCCCTTAACACCTCTAAACATTCATCCACCTAATGAAGCACATGATGGAAGCCATGTCGAAGAGCATGAGCAAAATAACCCCGCTTAAACTCCATTATTTTGAGGCATCCTCGTGATACCCAAGTGAATAGTTTAGGGGAAATCAAACATAATAAAAAAGATCTCGAAGGGTGCTACCACAATAGTGTGTCCCACTGATGGGACATCCTGATTTTATCTGAAATCACATATTTTTTAGAAAAAATAATGATTTAAGCCTTGAGGGATTCCATATAAAGGGGTTTAATTGAAGGGGATTAGATAAAACACCCTTAGATCATACCCCCTTGGAAAGAACCCCCTAGTCTTAAATCAAACCCTTGATGGGGTCTCCTCCGCACCTATCAAAATGCTAACAAAAACCAATTTTGATTCACCTTTTGGGGGATCAAATGAAGTCATTTAAAAATTCTATTTTGTAAATATGTAGCCCTTAGTATAATCTTTCCAAAAAGTATGATTTTGAATATATTTCATTTGATTATTATATTTATTTTCTATTTTCTAGTGAACATAGGTTTTTCACTAAACATCAAGGTCTCTATTCCACACACGCAGAAAAATAAAAAAATAGAGAAAAAAAATTATGAAAAATATTTGTGCACTAGGTATTGATGTCTTTGTTTTAGAAAAAAAAGAAGTTAATACATACAGAGAAAACTTATGTTGTATGGTATAAACCTATGTCTGAATTATAATTAATCTCACTTCAAAAATTAATTAACAAAATATGCAACAAAAAATAATGAAAAAATATCTGCACACTAGATATTGGTGTTACAAATCTACGCTTAATTTTTTTTAATTTTATCCTTTGTATAAAAAATTTATGTTGTATGTGTTGGGTCCCAAAATAGTTTGTCCTAATCCCTAGAACATTCTTCAATCTACAAGGCCAATATTGTCATCAAGAAGATATAGAAGGGGTTCATCAACATGATAAGGATGATTAAGGGTCAATGGTTGGGAATGGGTAATCTCGCCTTCGCTTCTAGCTCAACTAAACCAAGGAGGGTGTTCCTAGAGGTATCCTTCAACAAGGATTAAAAATTATGGAAGATGTTCTCAAGGTCATACATTTGCAACAATACCCAGTTGTTGTTTTAACCCCTAAACTTGGTCACTAGATTAAGACAAGATTGTTGCACTAAAAACTTTGTTTAAGCTAATGAACGACACTTCATGCAAGGATGGAAGTGTGGATATGCTTGTTTGGTTTGCTAGAATCGATGCTTTGAAGACTCATTAGTAATGTTTCCTGATTTCAACACAGAACCACAACAAAGCATATACTAGTAACTATTTACTTCACACTTGATAATATTGTTTTAGTTTTTTGATGGGTGTGGGTGATCAGAAACTTTAGACTGGTGCCTATTATGATGGGCTACAAAGTCCACAGTTCAACAGAGGGAAAGACAACACAAAAATGAAACAAGCACTTTCTAGATACCTAGATGCAAGAAAAGCAACGATCAATGAAGAATATACTTAGTAATCCTTTGTCAAAACATAATCATTCATCTATAACCAAAACATAGATAATTACATAGCATGTAATGTTTTGTGAATCTTTCATATTCATCTGATCAATGGTTACAGTCACACCATGAAGTGTGGCAAGAGGAAACCCTAGTTGAAACTAAGGATTTCCTTGAAAAATTACACAAGAAGGAGAAGTTTATACACTAAATATTGAAATCAATATAAAATCTTTCATAACCTTTATCTACCCTTCTGGAGAACTGGAAACTTTTGTTCTTTGAAACCCTAGAAATCTCTGCACTTTGTTGCTCGAAGAAATGCCAAAAAGACCAACCCTTGAAAAGAATTGTAATCCTCCTTTTATATCATTTGCAACCCAAATATGATGTTGGAATGAGAGGGAAAACCCTACCAACTCCACCAATTGCATTAATAACACTATTTTCAACCACCCACTTCGCATTGATGGCGATTCAGAGAGTTGGCGGTGTGTTTCTGCATGTTTCTAGATGTTCCTAGGCCTTTGGCGGGTGTCGAGTCAGCGAGAGGACTTAGAATTTTTGGACCCTGTTGGAAAAGTCCAATCGGGTCCTGAAATCCTGACAAGACCAAAAGTGCCAAAAGTCAAAACTAAAAGTTTGACCCAAAACTCCATGAAAAACTTAGCCCTTTCCTCAAAAAATTATTTGAAAACTCAATTGTTTGCACCTCCAAATTTACCTTGAAAATTCAGGGGGTCTGAGAAGATTTTGGAAAAAGTCCAAAAATCCACTTTGGACCCGAAATCCACTTTGGTCCCGAAATGCACTTTGGTCCCAAAATGCACTTTGGTCCTGAAATGCACTTTGGTCCTGAAATGCACTTTGGTCTTGAAATCCACTTTGGTCTTGAAATCTCAAAATCCACTTTGGTCCCGAAATCTCGATAGGACAATATATTTTAAAATAACATTTAAGTATAAATTTGTATTTACCTTTTACTATTTACCTTTCTTATGCTTTACGTTATTTTAAAATATACTGTCAAGATGTTTGAGATAGGTTCTAGATCCATAAGAGTTAAACTGTAGATTCTAGAAATTGGAGGATCCATCAGATTTTAGACTTAGCCAAATTTTTAGAGTTTTTAGGGTTTCAAACTTAGCCAAAATTAGGGTTTCAGCAACATGCACCAAGGTAAAAGCACAAGGACTCCTTAAGAAAATTTGATGGATTTGGCAAGATTTTGCAATTTTGAGGCATGGAAAATAGGAGTCCCAACAGTATGGTATAAACATCACTTTTTAAAAATGTTGTTAACTATAAAAAATAAGTTATTTAAAGTTACATTAAAAAATTCACATATTATTTCTTAAAATTAAAAAAAAAACATTTAGAATCTACACATGAAATCTCAAAAATCACTACTTCACATCATCTTCAAATTTTTAACTGTTTAGTTACTATAGGTGATAGAAAGTGAAAATTTGGTTAAAAACACTGATTTCAATGTCCTACTTTGGTCAAAAAGTGGGACACAGTATTGTGGGATCACCTCGAAACATTAGTAGAAACCATAAAAATCCAAATGCAACAAACATGCATCAACAAGCTCTTGCAATGTCATTGGAGTTTACAATATCTCACATAGATTTAATTAGTGGGCAAATAAATACATGGACAAATTATAGAGAAAATGATTACTATATTATGTGACAAAACTATCTTATAAACAAGTGAAATACAAAAAAAATGAAAAATGATTTATGTGTGTTAAATTTGTAGACCCTAGAACTTGTTGGTGCCTGAATTGATTGTCAGTTAATTTAGCAATTTTCATGCAGGCACCTTCCCAAAAAAATCCAAAATATATTCTAAGTCTCTGGGCCTCCTCAGCATTTTTCAACTGCAGCATCATATTTTCTTCGAGGAGGAGATCATCATCATCATATTTCCAGACATCACCCTGATGTTGCTTGTGAGGGTCATCATATTTTCTGTTTGCATGATCTTTCGCCGAAGTGATATTTTAACATTGGGTGATCTTGGTTAAGATCATCCTGATGATGTTGCTGCAAAGTCCTAAGCGTGACCCGATATTCATCGGGGTCATCACATTTGAACATCGGGTGATCTTAGTCAAGATCATCCTGATGTTGTTTTATCACTTCATCGGGATTTTTGGTCAGGGTGATATCTGCTTTTTCTGCCTGTCTACATCATGATATTTCTAAAGGGAGATATCCGCCTGTTGGCTTCATGCATTGTCTAGTGCGGGGTGATATTTCCAAATATCAGGTATGATCTAACATCACCCTGATGTTTCTTGGAGCTACAGTGCAGCATGATATTTGTGCATCAGGATGATATTTCCAAATATCTGATCATCTTCCGAATATCATCCTGATGCCGATATGGTGGTGACATCATCAAGGTCTGGAGGGTCATATTGCTAACACTAGTCACCTTGTAGAGATCCCCCGATGTTGCGAATATGACGGTGATGTCATCCAGATATGAGGAGGTGTGCAGTAGGCAGATATGCTGATGATGTCAGCAGGACATGACGGTGACGTCATCGGGATGTTCATCGGCCAGACATTTGGTATCGGCTAAGCAGGAGGATCTTCCTCCGATGCATCAGGTTGTGCCGATGAGGGTGGTCGTGCAGATGATGATGCTGACGTCAGGATGATTTTTGAACATCCGGAGGATGTTTGCATATGCAGGCATCGGAGTAGCACTCTTCATCGGCTGGGGAGATTTTGGTTGTTTCGACGGTGTATGTCACACCGACAGAGGTGGCGAGCCGATGTGTTATTGGCAAGAGTTGTTCTATTGGTAGAGGGGTTTCTTGCTAGGCTGATGGTCTGTCTCTGGCCGATGGAGTGGAGTGTAGTGTGGCTGTCGGTGAGACAAATGAGGTCGGCGGGAGAATTGTGGGGTGTGCCGATGGCTTGGGTCTTGGCGATAGGCTTTGTGCAAAGGATCGTGGGTCGAGCGTGGCAAAAACGCTCGACGCTTATTATGCATGTGGCCGTGTGTATAAAGTGGTAGGGGGCTCTCCGCACCGTGCATGTGGGATTGATCTCCCTGTATTATTTTGAAACTGCGGTGAAGTGCGTTTTGGCGGGAAACGGTTGCGATACACTGTTTGATGTTTTCCCGATGGCTGCGAGGTGGATGGGGATTAATGGCAATTGTCACTGAAGTATGGGCGATGGTGTGGACGGATCTGGTACCCGACTGAAGTTGTACATCCACGGCTGGTGGCTCATGGCTCGAGATCCCTTCTTGTCTCCTCCCCTACCTGTTGTATTCAGTGCGTTGAGCGCCATTTTTCTGATACTGTGTATCTGGCGGGATTTTTGGTCAACCATGTAATTAATGCTGAGTACGCTTCCCTCTGGCTGGTTTTTAAGCTGGAAGTGTTACTCATTTGTGGTTGTTGAAAGCTGAACATTTTTGGCTCTGTAATGTAATATAGCTGATTTGGTTGCTCTGTGCAGTAAAACTTGTGAGTTTATGTATCTCCTGTGGTATGTTTTTGCATGAATCCACTGATTTCATGGTTTATCCTATATAAGTAATGCTATGTTTGCATGTGTTGTGCTAATTCTGTCTCCAGTGTTGCATGTATCTTTCTTCTGAGTCTAGATATTTAAGGAATGTCTAAGATTCTAGAACATAGAATTCCTGTGTTGAATGTTTAATCTTTTAACTTCTGCTCAAGGGGTAGATTAAACTGTTTTCAGATTGAATATTGGGAAGGATATACTGCAATAGGGATGCCATAAGTATGGATAGCTTAACACTTTGTATTGGGAGATATCTGTAAGGCAGGTATCATATGTGTCCCCCTAAAATCTAGTTTTAGTTGTTCATGCATATCATTCACAGGTGTATGTCTACTAACTCCAGGCCCTGGATAGGCACCAATCTTGCATTGTGTTTGTATTATAACCATGTCCAGCTTTGCATCCAAACATAAAATCAAAATCAAACTCTAGTTTTAGGATCCAAGTCCTCTGTCTACAACCGAAAATAGGCCCAAAGCCAGCCCCTTTTCTCTATCTTGCAGTTTTGGTCTACTTACAGGAGGACTTATCTGCTTTCTGTCAGCATCCCAACCTTTGTATGCATATCCCCATGGATGTTGAGTAGGGAATACCCCCCTAGGTTTTGCAGAGCCTGAAGAAGAAGAGGAGATAAAATATAGAGTCTATCTCCTATACTGTTGGCCCCTGGCCCAGAGATCCTGTTGATCATTAATGGCTACCTTGTAGGGAAATCTGGGAATAAGCATCCAGTCTGGGAAAAAACCAACAGAAAATGGCGACTCTGCTGGGGATGTGATTGATCAAAAGTAATATCTAGTCATCCTTGGTGATATATTTGTGATCCATCCGAGTCACCAACAGAAAATGGCGACTCTGCTGGGGAGAAAATTGATGAAAAAGTGTTATATCTTGTGGCCCATCTGAGTCACCAACAAAATGATGCTCTGTTGGTGGAATGAACCTGGAAAAGTAGCTTTCAGCTATTAAAAATTTTGTCCTCTCTGGAGAGGTGGCGACTCTGCAAAAGATCTAAATGCACATGAAAGATGGATGTATGTGACGTGACAAAAATGTGTTGTTCATATTTCTGCATCTGTATGAGAAAAGGTACCTTGTTCTTTCCCCTTTATATATTTACTGTTTTGCTGCATAGGTTAGATGCCAGGGGAGGTTACAGGTCTTAGGTAGACAAAGGATGTCTAAGAGTAAGTTTTTTATGAATCCAAGTATGAATTATCCCGTACTCAGTGGTGAAATGTTGGAGAAAAGAATAGAAGAGATAAAAAATAGGTTGATATTCTTAGGGGCTGAGCAGGCCCGGTTAAAAAGCAATAACCCTGTTATGTCTGCCAGTCAGAAGGCTAAACCTCTTCTCAGCCCTTTTGATCCTTTGTATGACCAAATGGATTTGTCATGGGTTGATTATAAAGTAGAAACTATGCCTGCTAGGATATACTGTCAGATGCCTAGATTTGGTGGTCACAGTGTATGTGATGGGAATGCACATATCCAAAATTTTCATGAGTTCATGGGAAAATATTCATTCAGAGATGAGGATATGTGGATGAGGTTTTTTGTTAGGTCCTTTGATGCAAAAGCAAAAGACTGGTATTTGAGCTTTCCAAAGAGATTCTTTGCCTGTTGGGATGAGCTTGCTGACTGTTTCAAAAAAGAATTTGCAAAAGAACCTGCTGATCTTGTTGCAGAATTGATGAAAATCAGAAAACAAGATAAAGAGCTATGTATTGATTTCAGTCAGAGGTTTGCAGTAGCCCTTTCACAGATCCTAGAAGTCTTCAGACCTGATATTTCAGCCTGTGTTGGCATATATTTTGAGGCTTTTGAGGAGGGCTCTAGTGCAATACTGAGGGATTTCAAGGTGACAAGTATGCAGATGGCATACAAGTTCGCCAAAAATATAGAAAAATTCAGAAATGGGCGCCTGTTGATATCCCTGTCCCTAGGCCTTGGTGTGAATAATAGTTGTGAAGCTACAAATGACCAAGTAATTAAGGCATCATGTGAAGATGAAAAGATGAATATTGAACATGCCAGTGAAAGGACTAGTGAGGATTCCCATTGCAATGATGAGGCATCTGACCATGAAAACAGTAACGAGGTTGTGGACAACAATGAGCAACTTTTGGAATGGACCTGTGGAGATAATTGTGAGTATTGTGCTCAAGATAGAGAAGAAATAAGCATACAGGCTAATACTCCTCCACAAAGGGAATCCATTGGTGATGAAGATGCATGCTCTGCTGCCCATGAACAAATGGCATACTATGATGAAACTGATGCACCTGGGTCACCCATTTATGAGACATATGGTGATGAGGATCTGTCTAAGTATGGTGAGGATCTTGACACTGTTTTTGACTTGGATTCTGTTTCTCATCCCGATGAAAGAGAGAGCAACATACATTAGGTAAGTGATTGTAAAAATGTGCCTGATTTGAAAGAGGTGCCGGAGCCTGATCTTTTCCAGCTTGGTGTACCAGATGGTTGTATGCATGATGTGCACAATTGTGAATTTGAAGGCTTTTCTTTTGAAGTGCCAGCATATGATACAATGAGCCCTGATCTTCCTAGCTGTGTGGTGGACTCTGAATGTTTTTTATTTTCAGTCCAGCTAGGAAATCATTTTGTAATGCATAGTGATGATAACCTGTGTTCTATACCATGTGAGTATGCATTGCCTGATACATTCTGCATCCACTTGTTGCCGGATGCTGAAGGTTATCTGCACAGGGATGACAATGACAAGCCAAATCTGAGGGTTGAATGTGCAGATGACAAGGTTTGTTTGTAGGAAGGTCACGACAGTATCTCCAGGCTTGATCCAATGTATGCAGATGAAAACAAAGTGTTTGACAAAGGGAGATACAGGTTTTTCTTTTCTTGGTGGCCTTAGGCCATCAAGTGTGTTTGGTGATGCAAGTCAGTGCAGTATTTGACTCTGTGCCCAATGGATAAGGGATTGGTTTGCATCCCAGAGATCTGGGGTTCTCGCTGCAGTCTTGCACCTGCACGTCCCCAGACAGAGCCACTGTTGGTGCCTGAATTGACTGTCAGTTAATTTAGCAATTTTCATGCAGGCACCTTCCCAAAAAAATCCAAAATATATTCTAAGTCTCTGGGCCTCCTCAGCATTTTTCAACTGCAGCATCATATTTTCTTCGAGGAGGAGATCATCATCATCATATTTCCAGACATCACCCTGATGTTGCTTGTGAGGGTCATCATATTTTCTATTTGCATGATCTTTCGCCGGAGTGATATTTTAACATCGGGTGATCTTGGTTAAGATCATCCTGATGATGTTGCTGCAAAGTCCTAAGCGTGACCCGATATTCATCGGGGTCATCACATTTGAACATCGGGTGATCTTAGTCAAGATCATCCTGATGTTGTTTTATCACTTCATCAGGATTTTTGGTCAGGGTGATATCTGCTTTTTCTGCCTGTCTGCATCATGATATTTCCAAAGGGAGATATCTGCCTGTTGGCTTCATGCATTGTCTAGTGCGGGGTGATATTTCCAAATATCAAGTATGATCTAACATCACCCTGATGTTTCTTGGAGCTACAGTGCAACATGATATTTGTGCATCAGGATGATATTTCCAAATATCCAATCATCTTCCGAATATCATCCTAATGCCGATATGGTGGTGACGTCATCAAGGTCTGGAGGGTCATATTGCTAACACTAGTCACCTTGTAGAGATCCCCCGATGTTGCGAATATGACGGTGACGTCATCCAGATATGAGGAGGTGTGCAGTAGGCAGATATGCTGATGACGTCAGCAGGACATGACGGTGACGTCATCGGGATGTTCATCGGCCAGACATTTGGTATCGGCTAAGCAGGAGGATCTTCCTCCGATGCATCAGGTTGTGCCGATGAGGGTGGTCGTGCAGATGATGATGCTGACGTAAGGATGATTTTTGAACATCCGGAGGATGTTTGCATATGCAGGCATCGGAGTAGCACTCTTCATCGGCTGGGGAGATTTTGGTTGTTCCGACGGTGTATGTCACACCGACAGAGGTGGCGAGCTGATGTGTTATCGGCAAGAGTTGTTCTATTGGTAGAGGGGTTTCTTGCTAGGCTGATGGTCTGTCTCTGGCCGATGGAGTGGAGAGTAGTGTGGCTGTCGGTGAGACAAATGAGGTCGGCGGGAGAATTGTGGGGTGTGCCGATGGCTTGGGTCTTGGCGATAGGCTTTGTGCGAAGGATCGTGGGTCGAGCGTGGCAAAAGCGCTTGACGCTTATTATGCATGTGGCCGTGTGTATAAAGTGGTAGGGGGCTCTCCGCACCGTGCATGTGGGATTGATCTCCCTGTATTATTTTGAAACTGCGGTGAAGTGCGTTTTGGCGGGAAACGGTTGCGATACACTGTTTGATGTTTTCCCGATGGCTGTGAGGTGGATGGGCATTAATGGCAGTTGTTGCTGAAGTATGGGCGATGGTGTGGACGGATCTGGTACCCGACTGAAGTTGTACATCCACGGCTGGTGGCTCATGGCTCGAGATCCCTTCTTATCTCCTCCCCTACCTGCTGTATTCAGTGCGTTGAGCGCCATTTTTCTGATACTGTGTATCTGGCGGGATTTTTGGTCAACCATGTAATTAATGCTGAGTATGCTTCTCTCTGGCTGGTTTTTAAGCTGGAAGTGTTACTCATTTGTGGTTGTTGAAAGCTGAACATTTTTGGCTCTGTAATGTAATACAGCTGATTTGGTTGCTCTGTGCAGTAAAACTTGTGAGTTTATGTATCTCCTATGGTATGTTTTTGCATGAATCCACTGATTTCATGGTTTATCCTATATGAGTAATGCTATGTTTGCATGTGTTGTGCTAATTCTGTCTCCAGTGTTGCATGTATCTTTCTTCTGAGTCCAAATATTTAAGGAATGTCTAAGATTCTAGAACATAGAATTCCTGTGTTGAATGTTTAATCTTTTAACTTCTGCTCAAGGGGTAGATTAGACTATTTTTAGATTGAATATTGGGAAGGATATACTGCAATAGGGATGCCATAAGTATGGATAGCTTAACACTTTGTATTGGGAGATATCTGTAAGGCAGGTATCATATGTATCCCCCTGAAATCTAGTTTTAGTTGTTCATGCATATCATTCACAGGTGTATGTCTACTGACTCCAGGCCCTGGATAGGCACCAATCTTGCATTGTGTTTGTATTATAACCATGTCCAGCTTTGCATCCAAACATAAAATCAAAATCAAACTCTAAAACAACCATTAGGACATTAGAATTAGTTTTAGGATCCAAGTCCTCTGTCTACAACTGAAAATAGGCCCAAAGCCAGCCCCTTTGCTCTATCTTGCAGTTTTGGTCTACTTACAGGAGGACTTATCTGCTTTCTGTCAGCATCCCAGCCTTTGTATGCATATCCCCATGGATGTTGAGTAGGGAATACCCCCCTAGGTTTTGCAGAGCCTGAAGAAGAAGAGGAGATAAAATATAGAGTCTATCTCCTATACTGTTGGCCCCTGGCCCAGAGATCCTGTTGATCATTGATGGCTACCTTGTAGGGAAATCTGGGAATAAGCATCCAGTCTGGGAAAAAACCAATAGAACTAATTAGCATATGCATACAAGTTGCAAAAGATTCCCTATTCATTAGTGCCAACACCAAGGAATAAAGGATAACTTCTAGCATAGGTGGTGGATTGTATTTACCATCCCCGATGCAACAATAATGAAGTGCTTCAATATTTCTTGAGAAAACTCTATCATGAGTTTATCCATAATGAAATTTTAAATTATTTTGATATGTGTGGTTTCTAGGGTAGAGGTAAAGGCTCTACATAGGATAGATAAGGAGCACACCATGCCCAGGACCAACCAACAAGACTCCTTACTCACCCATCTATTTAGCATATCATAGTCCCTTTCATCGTGAAGGAGAGTGTCAAGGTGTAGATCTCACAATCCATCAGTTTACTCACATAGACCTTACTGCAACATAGTAGGCCTCTTTTCCAGGGTGATGAGGGTGAGCCTTTGAGGCATCAACTATTACCACACATTTGTCATGCTTGTGGTCTGCATGTGATTATGGGTCCAAGGATTTTGCGATGAGGTATATAACACAGGATGTATATGGTCATGATGTTGGTACACATGTTGAAGAGGATGCTCCACACTTTAAAGAGTATGCACCACATAGGGTGGGGCACATCATACTTCTATATTGGATAGTCTGGTCTTGATCAGCAAGTTACTGCATGCAACCTTTGGCATTGATTGACAAGCAATTTTCAATAAGTTTGTGTAATTTAGTATATTTTATATTGAAATTTACAATTAACCATATTAATCCATTATGAATCAAAATTAATGTAAAAAATTGTATGTATTATAAAATTCCAAGGTCAAAGTATGCATCTTGCATGTGTTAGCCCTTCATTGCATGCTTATGTGGGCATGTCAAGTCCACATGTGTGTAATTTGTAACAAAACAATAAATATACTACTTGTGATTTTTTTTTTGTTATATATCAATGCTAATCTTAAAATGGCAATTTGATGATGAACAGGTAGATGTTGGACCTTCAATGTCAAAACAGGTTGGTGGTACTAGTTAGCTATCAACTTTCATGGAGGTAAGTTTTATTATTTTTAATCATTATGTATGTAAATAATATTATATAGATTTTGGTCAGATAATGCTGTTCCTATTTTTAGTTGATGATGTCAGCATAGACTCCTCCTAATACTCATGGATCAATGGAGATGGACATTCCTATAATAGTTTTTTCTTCTATGCCTTTCACACAGGTATGAGTTAGTAATGTAAATGTTAATGCATGTATTTGTTGTTTTATAGAACATCATTTTTTGTAACTAAATGATATTCATCTTTAGTCTAATTTGTTTCTTCATGTTTTTCATAGGAGGTGACAACTCCACTTCATGCATGTGCCCCTCAAGTGGATGAAGAGAAGTAGAGGATGATTGAGGAGGATCATCAATTTGTGGTAAGTTATTATTTACTTATGTCATTTTATAAATTGATCATGTTTTCTATACTAATATGTATATTATTTAATTGTATTAATAGGTTGAGGTACAAAAAAGTCTTGAAAGTAGGAGGTCCAATCAATAGAGCAAGGTTGTCAATTATGATATTAGTTCTCCATCTTCCCAATAGAGCAAGAGTCATCGATTGTTTAATGACACTCCATATTTTCTATGTTTGGACATTTTGTTGTATGCCTTGATGACTTTCCACCAAAGCTTCTCTTGCTATCCTCTTCCTTTATCTTTTTCTCTAATTGCTTCAATTTTCTCCACCTAAAGTTTCCTCCTTTTTTTCTTTACGATGACTATCATTACCCATTATAGAAAGAAAAACTAATACCTTAAAATGATTAATGGAATTAACTTTTGAATCAATGATTGTAGAAAAGCAAAGTTGTTTGTAATGTGCATAAATCACATTTTTCTTGAGAGTAGAGTGTTTGTGGGGGCCATTGTTAATCCCAACAGCACTTTTTAGGCATGAAAATAATGGATATCCATTTCTAAATTAGCTATCCATTATGGTAAAATGGATATCCATTATCTACATGCCCAAAAAACATTGTTGGGACCAACAACAACTCCCATTGAACATCTACATAATGGATATCCGTTATGGAAAATGAATAACTGTTCATAAAAGATATCTATTTTTCCTACCTAAAACTTGTTCCCTCCATTTTTGGCTTGGAAATGATTAGATTTAGGCTTGGGAGTGTTAAACCTGCAATTTCCATCCTTCTTACGAGTTTAGAGGTTTCATACTCTTTTGCGACTTCATCCTTGATGCTGACGAACTTTTTTTAATCTAAATTTGATAAAATGACATTGAAGGGTATATCAAAAACACTCTCACAATTCTAAAAATATAATATATGCTTGATTATAATTTTAATACATAATAATTTTTGTTTACATACATTATGTCTAAATTCTTGATAGACATACTAATTGAAATATATCCATAACTTTCAAATCATATATCTTTTTTCAAATATGAAAGATACATCACACTCTACGCTTTGTTGGCTAAATACACAAAAATAGATAAAATTAATTTTATAATTTTTTACCAAGTTCTAAGGTTAGTTGGAATTTTTTTTAATAATTTTAAAAACTCATTGTAAAAAAATCATATAACTAATTATTTACTTACAATTTTTTTTTCACAAAACTATATGTGACATCCACTCATGTGTCCTTTAATTATATTTAAATATTCAAAAAAATATTTTTTTGCTCATACTTAGGTTGGTCGAAATGACACCTACTTTAAAAAAAATAAAAAATTCGATAGTGTCTCATTGAAATATCCATTTTTTTCAAAATTAATTATTATTATTATTTTAAAAATAGTAGCCCATAAACTACATTCAATTATCTACAAATTTTATTTTTACATATCTTTAAGATTGTGTAGTTAACCCATTCAAATTTTCACATGAAGTTGCTTAAGTCCATTTTTTAGCATTTTCATTGCCAATTAGGGGTATTATTTAGCCCATGATGATCTCACATTCACCCACCCATGTAACAAAAAGGTTGATCTATGATCTACACATCTATGTAAGATTTTTTTTCGGTTGAGACTTAGTGGTACTAAGATCATTGTTATGGTTTCACTAAGTTGGAGCATCTTATTAAGATTAAGGTGCCATCAACCTTGTAAATCCTATGTATTTAATTATTTATAAATCATTCATAAGGGATGAAAGTTTCACCGATAGTGGTAATTACTTTTTTACTGGTATGGTAATTAATTATTTATTGGGGTCAATAATTAATTATTTACCAGTAGGATTTTACTATTTATCGACTAGAGCATCTTGGAGGTTATGGAGAATCTAGGCGTCCAACTTCCTATGAGGTTGTTATGACACTTGTCATTGTGTTTGCATGGCTTTTATTATCCCACAACATCTTGTACAAGAAGACAAAAACCACCTTGAGAGTGTTAGTGTGAATAGGGTTCTTTAGTTATCTAGTTCTTTCCTATCTAGATCTCTGCTTTAGCTCTCTTCACACTAGGTTAAGTTTACTTATAGATTTTTTCGTTTATCCCACATTGGTAGTATTTTTAGTCTCTTGGGTGGTAAATCCTATATATACTCACCCATCGCTCTCATATGAGCATCTCATTTTTCATTGTATGCATTGCATTCTCTTGAGTAGAATACAATTTATTCTTGCTCATTTATGATTTCTAGCTTTGCTTTCCTTCATTCATTTGCATTCTTGGGTGGCTTTTTAGCTAAATCTTACATGGTATCAGAGCGGTTGTGAGTTGTGGGTTAACATTTTTTAAAGAAATCTAGGAGTGTAGAGCTATTATTTTTTAACTTGCACATGAGGATGCTCTTCTCTTGCATCTTCGGATGATCTGGAGAATAAAAAAAAATGGAGAAAATACTAGTTTCTAGGGGGTTCTCTTTTTGACTTGCTAGTTGCAGGTTTTTTCACATCTTCCTGGAGACATTCTAAACTCACCATTAAGTCCAAAGTAGCTGAGCTAGTCATCTTTGCCTTTCATTTTGTCCTAGTTGGACATTGGAAGCCAGATCTACAAGAGTTTAAGTTGAAGGTTCATTGCCAAATCTAGTAGGGAGCCACCATTTCAAAGCCGACCCTGCCATCACGCTTAGAAGGCCTGAAAACCCTAAGATCTACTATCAAATCATCAATTTTGGACAAAGTTGTCTGAAGAGGCAAATTTTTTATCTAGGGAGCCGTGTGGCCCCCATGAATAGTGCCTATTCATAAGCATGTATTTCAAAAAAAAAATTCATTAATTTTTTTTGTGATTTTTAAAATCTTTTCAAAAAACTTTATATATATACTTGTATCACACTTTTTATTTATTGAAAAAGTGTTAATATATATGTATATATATATAAAGTTTTGGGTACTGATAGGTATAGAGACCTATCATCCCCTGTATCTAGGCATGTGGAGACCTTGGGCCCCGTGCCTACAAAGGTCGCATGCCTTGTGATAGGGCGTGAACCCTGTACTAAGGGTTTGGGAGTGGCCTTTGACCCCCAACCCTTCGTTGTTTAGCATTTTAGGTCTTTTTTTATGCATTCAACCTTATGGCCCCTTGAAACCAACGCCCGCAACCTTAGTTTCTATGCCCCCCTTTGGCGCCTCTGCTATTTTTGGCAGGACTTCTTGCAGATTTGCTAAATATAGCTATATCCAAATTTGAATGGAGGTCTTCTAAAACTAGAGAGCCTCTAAATTCACCTAGAGGTTTCTACATTTAGCAGATAGCTATGTCTACTAACAGTTCCTCCAAATTTAGTGGTAGGAGGGTTTTTTGAATCTTGACCCCTCTCCATTGGCAGGTTGAATTTTCAAGACCAACTTTGATGACTCATAACTTGGGCTCACGACATTCTTTTATCGAGCAATTTTTTTTAATTTGGACTAATTTTTTGTGTTCTACCCATTGGTGTAGATGGTTTCAAATTTTGGTGCATGGATTCTCCAAAATTTATATATTGTCATAGGCAACGTTGCACAGTTCTCGTTTTGAGAACAACAAAGCTGCATAACTTTTGCATACGACCTTGGATCGAGGAAATTCTTTTTTTTAATGTGCATGATTTTTTGTGTAATTTGTATTGGTGCTAAAAATTTTACTTGGTATTATGCCAAAATTGTACTTTTAGGATACACTCATTTTTAAGGATTTGTAAAAGCATTGAATTCAAGTCCACTCATCGTTCTCTTGCTAGTGGAAATTGTAACCACACTAAATATAAAGTTCCAAATAATTTTTATTGGGGCCTCTTTGATTGAGTGATTCAGGGGGGGTATCTTGGTGTCTTTGTGCTTGTGCTCTCTTTTCCTTCACAAATGGGTCGATTTAAGTTTCCATTTCTAACACCATACAACTACAACACATGGCATCAAAATGCATGGAATGCCTTAATGCAACTTGGATATACACCTTATGTTGAAGAAAAGGTAACTGAACCCATTGATGATAAGGAAAAGGTGCAATGGATGCTTGAACATACAAAAGCTCTTAGTTGTCTTAGGAGTCTAGTTTCCCTTGATGTAATGTTTCAAATTGATGGATGTACAATTTCACATGATATGTGGGAAAAATTAAAGACTTTGTATGGTACAACTGATGAAGTAAGGGGATATCAACTTGACAATGAATTAATGAGTCTTGACCCTAAATCTTTTGACAACATCCAAGACTATGTAACAAAGGTTAATGACCTTAGAGTATAATGTAAATAATGTGGGGTTGAGAAAAATGACATACAACTTGTCCTAACTACTCTCTCTAAACTTGGACCTGAATATGTTGCATTTGTTTCTAGCTTTCACACTCATAGGTTGACTATGGGATCTACATACACAATGCCTTCTTTTGCTTCCTTTTCTAAAATTCTAATGCGTGAATAGGGGAAGCTTCTTTCCATGGGTCTCCTTAAGCCATCTCAGTCTTAGGCTTTGTTGGATGGTCAGCCAAAGGGATAGAAAGAGTCAGGGAAGTCTAACAAGAAACAAAAGAAGTCCAAGAAGAAGTCACAGAAAGATCAGACACTATCATCATCTAATTCCTTTTCTTCAAAGGGGAACTCTCAAAAGAAGGAAATACCAAATTGTAGTTATTGCAATAAGGTTGGTCATGAGGAACATTCATGTCACAAGAAGCAGATTGATGAGCTAAAGCATCTTCTCAAAAAGAACAACATTAATCTACCTTCTTCTTTTGCTTAGAAATCCTCTACTTCTTCCAAATCAGATAAAGGGAAATCAATTGCACTTGTTTCTACTGTAGATTCTTCTCAACAATAGATTCTTGACTTGGGTGCATCACATCACATGGGTTCTATCAGAGAACAATTTTCCTTGTTGGAGCTTTGTTTGATGCCCTACATTCTCATTGGGGATGACTCTCCTGTAGATGTCATCAAGAAAGGTTTTGCTTATGCTGGCACTAGTACATTTGAGGATGTTCTCTATGTGCCTAATTTGTCTGCCAACCTTCTCTCCATCTATCAGATCTCCCAGAATGGCAAGAACGTGAATTCACTCCAGATTCTGTCACCATCAGGGATCTTGAAGATAATGCACTTCTTGTAGTTGGTAAGGCTAATCATGAGTCTCGACTGTATGCTTTCTCTCATTTTGTACCTGATTCACATTCTACTACTTTGCTCACCCATTTAGATTATGTGAGCAAGTTATGGCATGAGCGATTTGGCCATCTCAACTTCTGCTATCTTTAGCAACTCAGCAAGTAGAATATGGTCGTATGTCTTCCTCGGATTAGTTTCTCAAATGGAGTTTGTTCGGGTTGTGCCTGAGGACAAGTTTGACAAAGGGAAGGCTTGGAGGGCTTCATAAGTTATTAAGATGGTTCACAGTGATGTGGCGGGTCCATTTTCTTCCTTGTCTAAATTTAGCAAGGTTCGCTACTTGCTCACTTTCATTGATGACTATTCCAAATACACCTAGGTCTACTTTCTTCAACATAAAGGAGAAGCTTTTGATAGATTTTAGAAGTTCAAGGCTCGTCCTGAGAAATAATCTGGAAAGGTTGTCAAGATTCTCTGCACAGACAATGGTAGAGAATATGTGAACCATCACTTTGAGAAAACTTTCACTCTTGAAGGGATTGATCTTCAACATATTGTCACCTATACACCTCATTAGAATGGCATGGCAAAGAGGAAAAATAGGTCCTTGAAAGAGATGGTTGGTTGCATGATCCTTGAACACTCCCTTGCACCTAAACATTGGGCATAAGCTATCAACTATGTTGTTCACATCCAGAACAGGGTTCCTCATAAGGCATTGAATGGCATCACTCCCTTTGAAGCTTGGTGTGGCAGTAAACTTGTTGTGTGGCACTTCAGAGGTTTTGGCTTCCCAACATGGGCACACATTCCTTCAAAGAAGTGCAAGGCCTTGGAACCTCAAAGTTGGCCCTACATCTTTGTTGGTTACCCTGATGGTGTCAAAGGATATCAACTCTTAGATCTTGAGACACATGAGCTCTTCTTTGAGCAAAGAGTGCAATTTGAGGAAATCTCTCCTAGCTCATCCTTTCATCTTCCTTCCTCCACAGTGGATTCAGATAGTGACTTAGGATTTTTCTCCAGCTTCCTCTACTCATAGAGTTGATCATGAGGCTTCTTCACAGAGTTTAGATTATGAGGATGAGGGTCCTCCTCCATACCCTATAATGCCTCGTTGGGCTTGTCAAACACTTGAGTCTGCATACACTCTTGTTGGGGATCCTTCAGATACATGGAGGAATCAATCACATCACCGAGATATTTTGCATTCCTACATTGCCACAGCGTCATATCCATAGTCATTTCATGAAGCATCAAGTATTGTTAAGTGGGATTCAGTAATGGAGGAAGAGTACAAATCTTTGATTCAAAACAAAACTTGGGATATTGTTCCACTTCCTAAGGGAAGAAAACTAGTTCAGTCTAAGTGGATCTATTGAACCAAATTTATAGCGGATGGATCAATTGACAAGTTCAAAGAATGACTTATGGCTAAAGGTTTCTCTTAGGTTCCTGGTGTTGACTACACTGAGACCTTTGCCCCTGTCACCAAGATGAACGCCATTCGCTTGATACTTGATTTTGTTGCAGCTCAAGGTTGGGTTGTACATCAGATGGATGTGAAGAGTGTATTTCTTTAGAGGATCTACATGAGAAGATTTACATGGAGCAGCCATAGGGGTTCATTCAAGATTCTTCATTGGTTTGTTGACTAAGGAAGTCTCTTTATGGCCTCAAACAGGCCCCATTGGCTTGGTATGCCAAGATGGATTCCTTTCTTCTCTGAATTGAGTTCTCCAGATGCCACTCAGATCCAAATGTCTACATCATAAGACAAGAGGATGTTCTTCTTTTCTTGGCTCTCTATGTTGATGACTTGATTATCATTGGGAGCTCCTTGTCCATCATTGCAAGTGTCAAGACTTCTTTGCACAATAAGTTTGCCATGACCGACTTGGGTGTCTTGCATTATTTTCTTAAGATTGAGATCACTGGGACCTCTTTTGGGATCTCTCTTGCGCATCCCAAGTATGCTCTTAATCTTCTAGCTCATTTTCACATGGATGATTGTAAGCCTACACCGACTCCCTTTTTGTCAGGAGTCAAGATTGAGGCGAAGTGTTCCACACCACTAGTTGATGTCACTTTGTATCGTTAGCTGGTTAGTAGCCTCATCTACCTAACTCATACTCACCCTGACATTTCGTTTGTAGTTGGCATTGTTGCGCACTTCATGATGGAGCCACATGAGCTTCACTAGAAGGCTTCCAAACATATCTTGCACTACATATAGGGCACTCACCAAGATTCACTATGCAACAGACATAGGTTCAGATTTAATTGGATACACAGATTCTGATTGGGCTAGTGATCTTGATGATTGCAAGTCCACATCTAGCTATAGTTTTCACCTTGGTGCCAATCCCATTAGTTGGTAGAGCATGAAGAAACATGCTATTGCTCTTTCTTCAACTGAGGCTGAGTATCGATGGGCTGTCAATGCCGCCACTGAGGCTATTTTGATTCAGAATATCCTCACTAAACTTGGCATCACATTTTAGAATCCATCAGTCATCTACTATGACAACCAGAGTGCCATTTAGATCTCAAAGAACCCAGTTCATCATCAACAAACAAAATACATTGAGATCCACATGCATTTTCTTAGGGAGTTGATTTAGGAGCAGGTCATCAATTTGCGATATTGTCCTATAGCAGAGTAGGTTGTATACATCTTCACTAAACCCTTCACTAAGACCAAGCATGTCCATCTTTGGTCTCTCTTGGGGGTGCAAGACACCTCCTCTGGGGGGTCACTTAGCCCTTCCTTCTTCATCCTCTCATGGGGGGAGTCTTTTCCCACTGGGTTGTCTCCTTCTTTTCTGTTTGAGGGGATGTTTTATACATGGGTACCTCATCAAGCCTAGTTCTTAGGACCCATCTTTGCATCTATGCATACATTTCCCCTAAGTTGCACTTAAGGGGGGGTGTTAGTGTGAATAGTGTTCTTTGGCTATCTAGTTCTTTCCTAGCTAGTACTCTGCTTTAGCTCTCTTCACACTAGGTTAAGTTTACTTAAGGAATTTTTTGTTTATCCCACATTGGTAGTGTTTTTAGCCTCTTAGGTGGTAAATCCTATATATACTCACCCATCGCTCTCATATGGGCATCTCATTTTTCATTGTATGCTTTGTATTTTCTTGAGTAGAATACAATTTATTCTTTCTTATTTCTAATTTCTAGCTTTGCTTTCCTTCATTCATTTGCATTCTTGGGTGTCTTTTCAGCCAAAGCTTATAGAGAGAAATGACAAACTAAGAGTCCATTTTGGAGGTTAGCAAGTTGGTTGTAACTTGTCATGGGCTATGTTGGGACATTTCCAAGGTAGGGGCATTGGGATTTGTAACCATTTGGGATGTCATATTTGGTGTTGTATTATGCTATATAATAGATGCTTAGGGAGGTAGAAGTAGAGGGTGAGAATGCGAGGAAAATTTAGTTCACAGGTGTTTGAGAGTGTGTGCACAAATAGAGTAAATGGAATTTGTACACAGGTGCTATCATATTGAAAATTGAAGAGGAGATTAGGAAGTGGTATTGTAATGTTGCATTTGAATATAATACATGCTTGGCCTCTCTTCTTGGTGGAGTTTTTCTCCCAAAACGGTTTCTCTACATAAACCTTGTGTTGTGTGATGATCTTCTAGAGTTTCTTGCACTCTTATGTTGTTGATTTGTGCCTCTTTGTTGCTGCTATCTTATGGTGATGTTATCTTCCTTTTTTAATTGCTTTTTTAAGTTCATTTAAGGTGGTTGTATTAAGCATGTTAAAGTGGTTGATTTAAGCATCATAAAGAGGTTGAATCTCTACACGGTTATTCCATATTAAGGAAACTTAATTTTAGATTTACATATAATTTTTAGATTTTCATATTGTAGTAGTCTAAGCCTTGTATCTCACCAATTAGTATCATAGCTTGAATATAGAGGATTAACAATTGGATTAGAGATTGATCTTTTAACCAACATTTGGTATTAGATCTAGGTTTGTGTAAGAGTGTTTTGGACTTGTAAGAAGGAGGTGTTGGAGGCTTGTGGATTGTAGTGGATGTTTTGTATGTTAACATTTTTTGTAGATTTGTGAGATTGGAAGCCATAGCATCTAACTCACAAATTGATATTGTCAGTGGGATCTATGGTGGGAATTGGAAAATCATGGTTGAGGATCTTGTTTTTCATGGAGTTGGTCATGCATTTGCTCCTTGCATGGTGATGACCTAGAGCTCCTATTTGTCAATATGTGACTCTCCTCTTGCATGATGGTTATGTTTCTTTTCCTTGTGGTCATGTTTAGTGAAAGGATATAAATGTTGGGTGGGTGCTTTTGGTCCCTTGGTCACATGGGAGAACACCTTCTATTTGGACTACTGTATGGAGTGCTTATGTTGGGTTCATGGGTTTAGCCCCTGGTTACATGAAAGCACTAGATGATTTGCCACTAGATGTATGTGGGTTGTGGAGTTGGTCTTTTTGTGATCTATATACTCTTGAACAAATTGGTTCCTCCTTTTCTGTAATAGTGAAAATGTGATCCTAATTAAACTATGCTAATCAGACCAATTCTTGATTACACATTGGAATACGAACCAACAAAGATGTAAGTTTTGCTGCTATTTGAATTGGAAGAGAGATGGAATACAACTTAACTAAACTAGTAAAAATTGAAAATTGAATGATGGAATACAACTTAACTAAACTAGTGAAAAATAGGGAAAATAGGAAAATGAATAAATACAGATAGATAAATTCGACAAAAAAAATACATAAATGGAAACTATAAACTAATAGGAACCTGTCACTAGGCAGACAACATCACTACCCAGGATGACAGCGCGTGGCGCAGATGTTTGTGCATCGTGTTGGGGCTTGCACGACACTATATGGATCTACATGATTTTCAATAAATTCGTGTTAACAAAAATGCAATAATTAGTCTACGAATTAGGTAATCAATAGAAACAACTGGAGTGATAATATACAAAATGA
This sequence comes from Cunninghamia lanceolata, assembly GCA_027924645.1. Classification (NCBI taxonomy): domain Eukaryota; kingdom Viridiplantae; phylum Streptophyta; class Pinopsida; order Cupressales; family Cupressaceae; genus Cunninghamia; species Cunninghamia lanceolata. Next base: position 9,680,721 of record BSBN01000245.1, on the reverse strand, counting down.
AAATCATGAAAAAGACAAGAGAAGGGAAAGAGAAAAGCAAACACTCGTGCATTTGATTTTCTTCCTCCCACGAATCCTGTAACCTACAAGGAGAAAAAGGGTTGGGATGTATAGAGGTTTGCCTCAGTCAAACCTTGTTTTGGTGTTTCCACCTCCACAATAGCCATATATTGAAATGTATCAAAAAATATAGTGTATGCTCTTGAGTCCCAAATGCTTCTAGGATTGCGGCAAGTAGTGACAAATGATATTGCAATGAAATAAATCTAAGCAAGGATTTTAAATATGCTAACAATAAATGATTTTCTAATATGAACAATGAGGAAAATGATACAAAATCCACAAAGATTAACACTAATCTAAAGGATTTGCAAGGGTTAGAAAAGAGATTACAAGGTTCCCATTGGAAGTTTATCACTACCACGAACAAGATGGAGTTCTATTCGAAAGGATATTGATCACACATGAGAACCTTATGGAGAGCACAAATGAAGATAAAGAGGAATCACATCCACAAGAGAACCTACAAGCCACAATAACATATAGTAATAATAGCACAAAGCACAATAAGCATGAGTAGAGATTTTGACGGAGTTTTGTTAGCGTGAGAATTCGATCCTTCAATATGGCAAAGCAATGGGATTTTATAGGCAAAGCAAAGGATAAACATCTAGGAAAAGAGCCATTTGGGTGAAGACAGGCATACAGAAAAGCTAGGAATCCTACACAAGAAAAAATGCAACTTCTAAAAATTGTTGACAAACTGGAAGACGCTATAGGGACGTCAACGCACCCCGTAGACGTCCATGCTTAGTGCTCCTTTCTAGTCAACTTCAGTTTCTTGAAAGTTTCAAGGACTTGGGGCATTGCTAGGGTAAGATACTTTTATAGTTTTTGGGATAGGCTACATAGAAAGGGGGCAAACCAACATTTAGATAACATCTTTATGGATTTAGGGTAAGGCTAAGGTTGGAAGGTCAGCTTAGAAACACACTGGGGGAATGGACACTAAAGCGAGTGCCAAATAGAGGGTGAAATTGTGGGCAAGCATAATTTATGATGCTACATTTTCATATTCATGTTATTTTGGATATGTAGGTTTTGCACTTTTTCATATTTAAAAAGGCCATGGATTTTTAGATTTGTGGTACTCCACTATTTCAAATGACATAATTGATGATGTGAATGTCTAAAAGTTTAAGTGGATTCATATTTACATAGATGGTTTTACATGTTAGCTAAAATCTATGGTTTTTGGATTTGTGAAAAGATTATGTTTAGACTCACATAGTATTCTAGATGGAAAAAATTGTAGATTTGCGGGTATGCTTGTTAGGTTCTTGTTAAACTATGGTTACTCCTGTGTGGATTTGTTTGGCAAATCAGGTCTATCATTGATCTAGTGTTTGAGTTTTAGAAATCTACATGTTATCTTTGGTTGCCTCTATTATGCATGTTACTAATATGGTGTTGAATCTATTTTTGAGTTGTTTGAGATTGGAGCACTGACCATGTTTTTCTCCTTTGAGATGTTGCATGAGTGTAGATCTTGTAAATTGTCTGATGAGGATTCTGTTTGGCAGGCTTCTTCTTGGTTGCCTTGATTGCATTAGTATGTTTATTGTAGTAAGATAGAAACATGGTTTTGGAGTACTTAATATAGTTGTACAGTGGGACATGTAATAGTTGACTATGGTCCATGAGAGGCTCTGTTAACTTTTAGTGGAGATTTGGTAGTGATGATGGTCATGACGCCATGCATAGCTCAGTATCATTTTCAGTGTGAGATTCATCCAGGTACATATATATTTTTATCACGATACCATGTATAGCTTGTTATCACTTTTTGTAGGAGATTTAGTCGTGATGTGGTTCTATCATTTTAGATGGATGAACTTCTATAATGGTTTTGGGATTCTATTGATAGGATATGGTAATCTTCATGTGATTTGAAGACGTTGACATCTTGGTTCTCCATGGAGGACTCTTGGAGTCTTTGGTGAGGTGTTGGGTTTATGAATTGTTAGTTTTGATAGATGATCCTTGGTTTAGAGGATGGATGGTATTTTCATGGTGTACTCTTGATTACATGTTAGATTTTTGGCATGATATTGGTACTCTTGGGAGCAAGATATGTTCATCGGAGCATATGACCTTTTTTGGAGATGTTAGATCATGATGTCATGATATGTTCTTGATTCTATAGTTGGATCTTTGATAACACTTGTTTGATTAGTTCTTTTTGGTTTTAATTTTTAATCATGTTTTCTTGAAGCTTCATGATTTTTTAGGTTGCATTTGAAGTTGGTATGGATTGATTAATTAATGGGCATGGATACTAGAGAGATTTGGGTGAGGTTGGATATCTCTTGTACTTAGAGATATGTGTTGGAATGATTACTCATTATGAGATTTTATCAAAAAGACTGAGGAGCCTACACTTGTATACGGATGTGAGTCCATTATGGACTTGATGAGAAGGTTGCCCTTTATTGTAAGCTTTTATTTCTTGGAGTTGTATGCACAAGACAATCTTGTATCCCACTCTTGGTCTATTCGGCAGGTGAATGAACTAAGAGGTGTCACCTTCTTGATTATCAGATACATTCTTTTGTATCTTGTCTTCTCATGTACATTAGTCTTGATTTTGTGAGTTCTAAAGGATTGTTGAGAAGTAGGTGCATGGTTTTATGGATTTTTGTTGTTCTCCTTATTTCGGTCTTGAGCTATGGAACTAGTTTTGAGGACTTGTTTGGAGAGGTATAGGAAATGGTTTGTGGCTTTGGACATATTCCCTTTGTTGTGGGAATGGGTGGTTTGTTTGATCTACTTTTGGTATGAGAGGTTTACATCTATCATTGCCATGTTTTAATCATAAGTTGAATGGTTAGAATTTGATACCCTTTCAGTTTGGGAATGTTGGAGGAGATCTTAATTTACATAGGTTGGCACATGTTAAGTGTTGATACAAGGACATAGTTTGATTTGTAGGTTCTCTTCTTCATGGTAAATGGTCTTCTTCTTGAAGGTTCTTATGTCTATGAAGTTGAGTTTTGGAGTTAGGTGTGGTTGTTGGCTTCATTATTGTTGGAAACAATTTGGTAGCTCCTTGATCTCTTTCTTCATTAGTATGGAGGACTTGGGAGAGTTTTTTGGAGATTGATAATGAGAGATATTTTATGCATATCATTGTATGTTTCCTTAACGCTATGTGATAGGAGTCAGCCACATCCTCTATGTGAGTGATAGAGGTATACTTGATATTCCTTGATCTATTTTTAGATTTGACATTTCCCATGTAGTGGGAGATCCTAGATATGTTTGTCCTTTATTTTGGTTGTCTCAATTTGTAGATTGATGTGATGATGAGATTGCATGTTACATTGTTTGGGATCTTCAAGTTGTACAATATAGTGGGCTATCTTTACCCATTGGCTGTATTAATGACTTGTATGTGGACTTCCTATATCCACAAATCATTTTAGTGTTGATGTAGACTTTGTTAGTTAGCCTTGTTTGTGGTCCATTGTGCATTCGTATGTTGCATTGAGATGAGAGGATGAATGATTAGAATGATGGATATACAAGGACTTGGTTGCAGTTTTGGGTTGATATGTTGATGGAATGGAGCTCTATCTTTGTTAGTTTTGTTTACCCTAGTTTGAGGTGTGGATAGCTTGGATGAGCTAGCAACTTGCCATGGTTTCTATTCTAACTTGTATGAGTGTGGCAGTCACTCAGATCCCTTTTGTCACCATTTGAATTTGTTCTTGTGTTCATGTATAGATTGGTGTAGGATCCAGTGATAGTTGATATGTTTCATCTTGGCATGGTCCTTATCCTATCATGGATTGACACGAGGAGGATGAGAGGATTTATTGCTTGAGATGGTGGTTACTTTGGTTGCTATTGTAGGTATCTTTTGGGAGCATGTTGAAGAATCAAGTGTTACATGGTTGGCTAAGGGATGTTCTTCCCTTGTTTTGTTTCCTATGGATGTATTTATAATGTATGATTTCAAGTGGGAGAATGTTCGGATTAAGGTGCCATCAACCTTGTAAATCTTATGTATTTAATAACTCCTAATATTATTTATAAATTATTTATAAGGGATGAAAGTTTCATCGACAATGGTAATTACTTTTTTACAGGTATGGTAATTAATTATTTATCAAGGTTAGTAGTTAATTATTTATCAGCAAGGTTTTACTATTTACCAGCTAGAGCATCTTGGAGGTTATGGATAATCTAGGCATCCAAATTCCTATGAGGTTGTTATGAAACTTGTCATTATCTTTGCATGGATATCATTATCCCATAACACCTTGTACAAGAAGACATAAACCACCTTAAGAGAAAGGACAAACTAGGCACCCATTTTGGAGCTTAGTAAGGTGGTTACAACTTGTCATGGGCTATGTTGAGATATTTCCAAGGTAGGGACTTTGGGATTTGTAACCATTTGGGATGCCATATTTGGTGATGTATCATTCTATATAATAGATTCTTAGGGAGATAGAAGTAGAGGGTGAGAATGTGAGGAAAATCCCGTGCATAGGTGCTTGAGAGAGTGTGTGAATAAAGTGAATGAAATTTTTACGTAGGTGTTGTCGGATTGAAGATTGAAGAGGAGATTAGGAAGTGGATATATTGTAATCTTGCATTTGAAAATATTACATGCTTGGCCTCTCTTCTTGGTGGAGTTTTATCTCGAAAGGGTTTCTCCACATAAACCTTGTGTTGTGTGATGATCTTCTAGAGTTTCTTGCCACCTCTTATGTTGCTAATTTGTGCCTCTTTATTGTTACTATCTTATGGTAATGTTATCTTCCTTTTTTATTCTTATTTGAAGTTCATCTAAGGTGGTTGTATTAAGCATGTTAATATGGTTGATTTAAGCATCATAAAGAGGTTGAATCTCTACATGGAAATTCCATATTAAGGCAACTTAACTTCATATTTGCATACGATTTTTATATTTTTGCATGTTAGTAGTCTAATCCTTGTATCTCACCGATTCGTATCATAGCTTGAATACAGTTTTGATGATTAACAATTGGATTAGAGATTGATCTTTTAATCAACACATCCTTGTACCCTCAGTTGTGTAGGAGTAGTATTTGGGAGGCTCCTAAATTATGTGATGAGCATGCCTAGTGGGTGGCCCTAAGACATGATAATCTACCACCTCCACCCTCTAAGGATACTACTTGTTCTTAGTTTCCTATAATTTTATTAATTTTGTGAACTATTTTTTAATCGTATATATAAATTAACAACTTTTTCTTGTAGACCTTTTAGTTAAGATATTTGTTTCAAAAATAATTATATAATATATTATAAAAATCTATTTAAAAGCTTATTACATATGTAACATCTATAATTCTAATATATTTTTCTTTAATGCAAATCTAAATAATGAAAATTTTAAAAATAAAGTTTTGCCTAATTATTTATATTTTCATATCCATCCTTTAATATGCAAATTGATTTGAGTCAATAATCATTTTAAGCATTCACTATCATTTTTGTATTATTGATTATAATTAATATCGATAAAGTAATTGTATAAATTGAAGTCATAATTAGATAACGGGAAAATATTATTACGTCAAGAGGTGTAACCTACAGTGGCAACAAGGGTTGGAATGTAATGGCATGAGTGTGCTAACAAAAGCAATTAAATAGCCAACATATTAAAATAATAATCATAAGACATTAAAAAATATAGCCGACAAACTCAACATAAATAATTAACACACACATACAAACACATATCATAAATGTATGATAACTCTCCAATACTAAAAACAATAAAATAAATTTAGAGCAAAAAGAAGCCACATAAAATAAAAATCACAAATTACAAAAGGAATAAGCAACACAAAATAAAAACCACGAATTATATAAGGAAGAAGCAACAAAAAATCAAGATAAAAAATCACAAAAAATCAAGGTATGAATTTTATTTTAAAAACAATTAAAAATTTCTAAATTATTTTGGCTAGTTGTTAATGGTGTATGATACTAGCTCTGTTAGAACTTAAAAAAATTAAATTAAAATCATTAAAAGCAATATGTATTGTCTCTACTAGAATATTACAAAAAAATGCATTGTCAAGCCACCTGACATCTTCAACCAGTCCAACAGTGATGATGATTATATCATGCACCACTTCCCCCACCATAAAATGCTTCTTCCAATAGAGCAACACCTCTTCTACACCACCACTATTTAATCCTCTGCTCTCCTCCATAATTCATGTAGTGCCCACCCATGTGTAGCTCTTATCATGTCCTATTATTTCTTATGGTTAGATTAAAGGATATATTGAGTTGAGTTATATGATATAATTGCAAGATGATATGTGCCTTGCTAGATTATGCATCCTCATTGGTCATTGTATGTTGCTTCGACTATGATCTCTATTATTGGATTTGATGGTTTTCCTTGAGTGTGCATGATATATTTTTATAGGTGTTTGACCAATGAGTGGAATGTGGAGAATGTTGACATGAGACACTTAGCCATCTCACCTTACCTAATCCCAGTGGTCGAGTTGTTGACCCTATGTTTCTTGTGGTAAGTTGGTTGCTTAGCCCATCCTATTCAGTTGTGAATTGAAGGATGTTTCTAGTATCGATGCAATTTACCTCTAATTTGAATCTGTCATGATTTTGGATCCTCGTGCTGTGATTAAACTTGTAAAATGTGAATGAGTTCTTTGCATGTGTTTCTTTTACCTTTTTGCACTATATATTTATTTATCTTGAAAAGCATGTTTTATGTGTTTTTGGAATATTTTAATGGTTGAGTTGAAAAGGATTAATTTTACCTTAGTGGAAAAGTTTATTGCAAATTATTTTATTCTAGTCTAGAAGAAAATTACAACAAAGTTAATCTCTTCTTTGAAATGAAATAATTTGCATTTAAAAGGTAGAATTGTGTTTTAATAGAAATCCAATTTAATTCCATTGGTTTTCAGAAATTATTAATGTGATTGCATTATGCTGATATTGCCTTGTGAAATTTAGTGCATTAATTAATTGTTTAAATTGCCTGTTCGCTTAAGTCATTTTTGAAAGGTAATTTAGAAAAGAGTTAATTTAATTGCTATTATTTAATATATTAGCAATGTTAGTATTTTCCTAAGGTTTATTTAATTTTGTTTGGAAAAATAATTAATTTTGTAAAAGTTCCTTTTTGGAGATAATTATTTATACAAATTGAGAAAATGGGAAATAAAGAAATAAAGAGATAAAAGAAATGAAAAAGAGTTTTGGGAGGTTATAAGCAAAATAGGGCTCTACTTTCATGGATGTTTTTTTACTCTCTCTCTCTCTCCTTTGAAAGAAAATCCATGGAGGTGACTACACTTGGATTTTGCTTGTGTTTTGGAGTGCATTGGCTTGGGCTTTGGGTTTCTTTGGTGTAGGAAGGAATTCCTGTTGCATTTGCACCTCTCAAGAACAGATTTTTCCATTTTATAGCTTCCTTGGAAAGAGGTAATTTCCTTGTGGTTTCATGCTTTTAAGAATTTAAATTTGACATTTACCATGCCTAAAATAGGTGGATGTATATGGTCTCTTCATTGTAGGAATGAATAGAGTTGATTGATGCAACTAAGAAGTAGATTTAATTATGTTTAAAATTGCATTTAAATTTAATTTTTGAAAATGCAAGAAAATTGTTAGTGTGAATAGGGGTATTTCATATCTAGTTTGCTATTTCCTAGCTAGTTTCCCCTTGTTGTGTGAATAATATTCACACACATATTCACATGTTAACTTGACTTAGGAAGCATTCTAGTTCTTTCTAGATGTATAGTTGTCTCTAGTTGTCTCATGCCACATGATTAAGACACTTGTCGCATGACTACAACATCTTATCTCTCAACCTTGCCTTTATAAGCAAGGTATGCCATAGCATATTGAAATGGGAGAGTGAAGATTGTATATTGTTGTATTATTCTTTGATAGGAAGACAATTTATTCTTGTCATATTGATCTTCTCATTCCTTTGTGCTTTCCATTAGGCCTCCAGATCTTAGGTGGCTATCTCCATAGCCAAATCTTACATGGTATCAGAGCTTGTAGAATACCTTTGGTTAGTCTATTGAGAGATCTTGAGTGCAAATCATGGTGGATCTTGAAAAATTGAGCATGGTTTTCTCTTACATCGCATGATGACCTTGAGAATCAAAAAATTTGATAGAAATACCAGATTTGGAGGATTTTCCTCTTTGTGGCCTTGTATTGCAGGTTGCAGCATGCCTTTGCTTGACTTAGATGGCTAATTCAACTTCTACATGTCATTTTTTATTGCTAGAGGCATTTTTTTGCATTAGATCCACATTTTATGCGCGTCAAAAAGAAAAATGCTTTTTGGGTTTTGTTCATCGCATCGAAAAACTATTTGGGTATTTGTTAGTTTTTTATGCAATAAACAGATCATGCACAAAATTAATCGTAAATTTTCTGCAGGCCCCCTCTCCATTGGTAGTTTTTTTTTGGTAGCTAAACTTTGTAGGCCTGTATCTCAGTCATCTATGCTTCTTTTTTGGAGCAATTTTTTTTTATTTGGGGTAGAATTTCATAGGCTTTACAGTGGTGCAAATAGATTTTGGTTTTGGTATTAGGATTTTCTAGAAATTGTAGATTTTTGTTGCTATTGATGAGTAGTTCTCATTTTCAGACCTTTCGAGACTCTGTTTGGGGTCATATAGTAACATTTGTTGGTGATTTTTTTTTTGAAAGTACATATATTTCTGAGTACTTCTTAGATATGCAATCAGTTTGGTCTAGTTTTGCTCATAAATTATGCTTTTAGTTATAGCCTAATTTTGGCATTTTCATGTACCAAAATCAAATGACCACCTTGTTGTTTTGGCTTGTGGTTGTAGACACCTAAAAATGACCCTTCGCATCGCATCACTTGCATACATTAATTTCTCCTAAATCACTTGCATCAACATTAATTAAATAATCTAATTATTTAATTAATTTCATCAATTTCTCCTAATTCCAACATTAATTGAATAAATCCTCTTTATTTAATTAATTTCATCAAAATCCACTTTATTCTTCCAAATTAAATAATTTTAATTATTTAATTAAATTAATTCATCAAATTTTCTCTTATCCATAATTAAATAATTTTTATTATTTAATTAATCAGTTGTTCCTCTAAATTTAAATAAATTGTTAAATTTTAAGTTGACTTGTATCTCCTAAAATTAAATAAAATTAATATTTTATTTATATTCATCCATCATGTAAAAATAAATTAAATGAATTTATTTGTTTAATTTATCTAAAATCTTTTATCTTCCAATTCTTCTATAAATAAATAAAATTAAATATCAATTAAATAAATTTATTTATTTAATTCTCAATTATCTTCAATTCCTCTAAAAATATCATTTTTTGTATGTGCACAATTAGTCTTATTTTTAGAACTTCAAAAAGCAAATTATAAGTTGAGTTAATTGACTTTAATTTATCTTATTTTTATTATCAACTCGTAAATTAGAAAAACAAATATTCTAATTTATGAAATCAATTCTATCTTTATCATGTCATTTATCAAAAAACAATTATATTAATAAAAAATACCTTTTTGGAGTGACACATGTCATGTGCACGTTCATCATGAGCTTTGGAATTATCTCATTCATTGATTTCATTGATTTATCTCCACTGTTGATCGATCATATCCTAAAAATTATATATACCCCCTTCATCTTTTCACAAATCCTCTTCAATCATTCAACTTTCGAGCACTCTTCAATCATTTAAGCTTTGGCATTCGTAATACAACGCATTGAGCATTCACGCATCATTGAGCACATTTGTATCTTTGAGCACTTATCTACATCCACTTGTTGCAACCATGGGTACACAACGTATTGAGCAATCCACAAAGAACCAAGGAAACAATACAATCTAGGTGAAAGCTTTCATTGTTTTTGTTATTATTCATTGATTATTCGGTTATTATCTAGATGGTTTCTTTAAAGGTTATAGGATTGAGTTGTTTGAGTTATCATTGTTTTGATCTTATTAATCCATCTCAATTTTACCTATACACATTCTGGCATGCCCGGTGGGACCCACTTACCTTACTTTTTTGTAGAAAAAACTTGTTTTTTTTGCAAATAGGTATAGAAAAGTGCAAACGCAATGCGAAAAAGTGCATCTACACAACTTTAAAGTACTTTTGGTCTATATTCATGTGCCTTCGGGTGACAGTCAAGTGCTTCTAGCGACAGTTAGGCACTTCTGCAACACAGTAACGCGCTTTTGGTAACACAGTCAAGCACATCTGCATCTAATTAACGCGCTTTTGGTTTTGGGAGATTTCTAAAGTGTTTTATGATTTAAACAACATTTTCTCATAGTTTAACTGATCCAATCTTGTTTGGCAAGCTGATTTATTTGCCTTACAATCATCCAATTCCTCCTAAGCTGATTTATTTAGGACTATGTTGCATTTTAAGCTAACTTATCATTTTATAGTGTTGTGTGATTTCATCTTGATTGGCAGGTTACAAATCTTACTATTCATCAACATCTTGGGTTATGCTACAACCGATCGATCACAATTCAATCTTGATTTTTAGCTAAAAACTTGTTTTTTGTAGTACTAAGGAAAAACACACATCTGCACCTTATTCATGTGCTTTTGCTTGTTCGATGCACATATGCAGCATAGTCAAGTGCTTATGGTCGGTAAAAATGCACTTATGCACTTGATTCACGCGCTTCTGGTTGTTCGACGCGTATGCAGCACAATCAAGTGCTTATGGTCGGATTAAATGTGCTTATGCACTTGATCTACATGCTTTTGGTTTGAAATAAAGTGTTACTACACCACATTTCAACGCATTTGGTAAATTTCAACACGCATTTGAGCCATAGTTTTGAGCGTTTGATCATATATTGATTTTTTTCACAAACTATTGAGTTTTGTGGATCTAATCCAACTTGTTGTAGCCTCTTATCACTCAAACAAAGCAAATAGGTCTTTCTAACACATCTTTGCAGGATGAGCATTGAAGATTTGCAATATTTTTTACACTAAGTCTTATAAAAAACTAATTTTCTTAAGGGACAATTGACATCTATCTTTTGCAATCTAAGTCTTAGAAAGAACTAAATTTCTTAAGGGACAATTGACATCTATCTTTTGCAATCTAAGTCTTAGGAACAACTGATTTTCTTAAGGGACAATTAACATCTATCATTTTTGCAACCTAAGTCCTAGAAACATCTGAATTTCTTAAGGGACAATTGACATCTATCATTCACAGTCTTATGTGGTTAAGTAGTTGCACCTAGTTATTTTTCTTACTAAATAGGATAAATGAAGAACTGTTCTCCATGCTTGTAAGGTGATAGGTATATGCTCTCCCCTTGCAACATCTTGGGTGATAAAAAAACTAGACTCATGTATCCTTTACTTTTAGTTTATCCTTTAGAAGGGCCTGCTTTTGGATTGCACTTCATCCAAAAGGGACGACCCTAAGTAGAGTTTTCCTTTGAACCGCTATATAAATTGGTTGAGGCAAAAGCCAAGTCCTAACCAACATTAGCCTTTCCTTATGGTGCCAACTCGAAAGGAATTGTATGTAACACTCTTGTCAATGAAATTTTGCACTTGTGTAGGGTATATTGCATTCCTAGTAAAGTTGGTTAAAGATTTTAGTAGCTTGCCGCATACTCGCAAGGCATTGGTCCCTCAAAGCAACTAAAAACCTCTTAGCTAGTGACTACCTGATTCACCTCCGAATGTTGCGGTAATTTTTAGTGCAAAAGGAATCGTTATAAGCCCTCAAGATTACTCACCATTGCCTCCCTTGAGATGAGACATAAATCCCCAGCTTAGCATAAGCTACTTGTATCTTTCTGGGGAAAGGGTGATTGGGTCATCCTTCCATTCTAGGAGGCCCCTACCTATTGTCTCTTGCAAAGATAAAAAATGTACACACCCATCTTAGGTGTGATGACATTTGAGTCGACAGAGATTTCAAGTTGTGAGCTGATGTACCGTAATGAATCCATGTCCTTAGGTATAAATTGTGCTTGATTTGTTTTGCAATTGTCTTATAATGTGAAAACTTAGGCTTTTTCGTGAGCCTCGAACATACATAGTTATTTGTCGTGTCAATCATTGATCACTCTGTTTACTATGTGTTTTCTCTTGTCAAAGCAACCATATCCAAATCACATCCAAATCTATCAAAATTACCTTGAAAAACAACACTGTCACAAAAAATGCGCTTTTGCACCAGATTTCCATGCTTTTGCACCACAGTTTCGTGCTTTTGCACCACAGTCCTGCGCTTTTGGTATAACAGTCCTGCACATCTAGCACATAGTTCGACACTTTTGGCCCACAGTCAAGTGCATGTGAGCAACAGTCACACGCTTTTGGTCTCTGTTAAACTGTCCATTATTCATTTAGCCCAAAACACAGTAAACTTAAAATTTTAATCATATAACCCTTTGAGCTACCATCCTACAATACTGTTAGACCTATTCCGTCAACCATCTGATCATTTCATCCATTATCATACCCTAAAATTGGACTTTTTGAACCATTTATCCTCTTGAGATTGCTATTTATCAACTCCATCTTCACCAAATAGACTTAAATCCTTGCTCACGCTTTATCTAGTTGTGTAATTTGGTATCCACCATAGATTCTAGATCACATCAATCCCCTAGTTCGTCTTTGATTTGAGAGTGATTACATCTCTTAGGTCTTTGAAGAAGAATTAGTATCCATTATTGGTTTTTGCATTAGCTTGGAGAGTGAACTTCTCTTGAGTTGATCTAATGCCATTAACCCTATCCACCATCATTTGAAGTCATTAGTCTACTTCTGTGATAGGTAGCAATCATCCAAATCAGCTAGTGATCTAGTCCTATAATCTTCTGCAAGCAACCCATATCAAATCCAGCAACATAGTGATCTCAACTTAATTAAATCAGTCCAAAAATGAGTCAATACCCAATCTTTGTCCTCATGCATTTGAGCCAAACTTTGGTCACATCATCATAAATCCTTGTCAAAATGGTTCTAATCATCAACAAGCCTAGGTTAAATCCAAAACCCAAAGTCATGCTTCGAGGGGGATTTCCTTCTAGCACCAATGATCATGAGAACCTTGTAGATTATGAGGCATATCTTGAGGAATGAGCTGAAATACGAAGACTTCAACACCTTTGTAACTCCATGCCAACACTATAGAACATGGCCATAATACCACAACTACAAATCCTCATCCAAACACTTCACCAAATGCCACAACCCCTAGACCAACAAACCATACAAAAACTACAAACCATCATCTAATCACTTTAACCACACCAATAATCTTGAATACAACAACTCCTCGTTGAACTCCACCAAATCATAGCTACTTACCAATCCCAAACCCAACAAACACAAACACAATATCAACACATTCAACACCAACAATTCTAACATCAATGTCATCCATACCATCCTCTATCTATATATTCATCTCCATCCACTTCCCAAGAACAACTTTCCTATACAAACCCTCCACCATCACAACAACAACAATTCCAACCTAATCCACCTACATATCAACACGCTCCACAACAACAATATCTTCCTCCACCTCAACATTCTTCAAACCCAAACACTCACATCACTCCACCCCAATACTTGTCAAATCCAAACACCGTATATGTCAATCTACCTCAACCACCACAAAATCAAAACACATACCTCATTCCTCCACAACATTATCAAAATCCTAATCTCCCTCAACAAGATCATCGAAACATCCCATTTCATTATCCCCAACTTGAGACTCAAAACATCATCCAAAACAATACTCAAGAGGGTAATACCTCTTTGATAAATTCATCTCACTTTGACATGGGCATGTATTCTCATGATTTCCTTGAAAATGTATATACTATTGATCCAAACCCCTCTCAAGAAGAGCAAAAATTTCAAGAAGGTCAATCCTCTCAAGAAATAGATGAAATCATGCAAGATCCTAAAACCATTGCAGCTATTGATAAACTCATAAGCTCTAATCCAGATCACTATTTTCATTTGCTTGCTCAAAAATGAGCCAAATTACCTAGATATTTCGATACATCTACTCTTAAGGAGAAAAATCCCATCCATGAAACTATTAATGCTATGAGTAAACCTCAAGTAAACCCCATCCAAACAATATCTACCATATCTACACCATTCCCTGATGTTGGGAATTAAGGTGTCTCAACCTTGGTAATTCCTTGCATTTATTTATTGTAATGTATTTATTTATGTAGCCTATGTTGTAATTTTGTTGCACATCCTATTTTGTCACTTAGTGTGAAGTGGCACAATGAGTTGTCACTCCACTTGTAAGGTGACTAGGATGGTCAACTCACTCCATGTGGAGAGAGGCATCCCATTTGTGCGGTAGAGGTTTTCTGTCATGTGTCGGCACCTTGACTACTGTGTAAGTGAATCTTGACTGAAACGGTTATGACAGATTCCTATGATAGAATCTGTGATGCGTAAGGGTCGTAAATGGAATATTCTATGACAGGTGAAGACATGTGTCACAAGGCATCTTGGAAGAAGGCATCTTTGGGTGCCTCAAGGAGGGTTATGACATGTTGTAAGAGAATATGCTATTTTTAGCCTGTGTATGATAGATTCTCTTATAGCTGTAAGATATAATAGTTATGACAGATTCTATGACAGTCATAAGAGTCGTAAGAGCATCTATCATTGCCCAACTTCAGAATAGGCAATCATTTTGGGATGGGGTGTTATGACAAGTGTCATGACCATGCTGCAGTGTTGGACAAGTGTCCTTAGGCATGGGTTTTGGGCCATGAGGCCATGTTGGACGCCCATCTCAAGGAAAGCTCATTTTTACCTTATAAACTTCTATTTAAGTAGGTGCTTTGAGAGGAGATGTATTATGTGATTGACAGGTACTATTATGCTGCTGGTTTGTCTCTAGATACGAGTGTCGAAGACTCCTAAGAGCTTGCATTGCAAGTGTATTGTAAACCATTTCAGTTTTGATAATACATTGTGCAGGTTTTGGAGTGGGGTTTTTCACCCGATAAGGGTTTTCCCCACATTATCTCTCTCTCTCTCTCTTACATTCTTGTGTTGTGTATTGTTGCAATATCTCCATCATTATGTTTAACATTCTATAATTGTAAAGATTAAAATGAATTTGCACTCATCTCTCCTCATTAGATTAGTGTAGGAAGCGATTTCTGCACACCTATCTTCCTTTTAGTTGGTATAAGAGCCTGGCCAGTTTTGGTTCTAGTTGCTAGGTAGGTGTTTTTTGAGCTAATCTTAGGTTGAGTGGGAGTCTATGTAGAGTATTCTGTATCTTGTTGTAGAAAGGAGATGGCAGGCACATCTAGAAGAGTAGAGGTGGAGAAGTTCAATGGCACAAATTTTGAGTTCTGGAAACTCAAGATGGAAGATTTACTTGTTGATTGTGACCTATGGGAAACCGTTGATGGCACAAAACCTACGGCAATGTCACAAGCTGATTGGGACCTCAAAGATCAGAAGGCTAAGGGTCTCATAAGACTTTGTCTAGCTGACTCTTTCCTATTGAATGTCCATGAGGAGAAGACCGTGAAAGAACTTTGGAAGAAGCTGGGAGATGTTTATCAAGACAAGTCCTTGGTGAACAAGCTTTTTCTGAAAAAGAAGCTATTTTCTCTGAAGATGGAAGACAAAGGATCTGTTGCGGACCATAGGAATACTTTCAACATTATTGTTGCACAGTTGACATTTGTGGGTTTGAAAATGGAGGAGGAGGATCGGTGTATGACCCTGCTTTGTTCTTTGCCAGATTTGTGGGATCATCTTGTCATGGCCATCAGAAGCACTACAACCACTTTTAAGATGGATGAGGTAGTGTCTTCATTGTTATCTAAAGAAATGCAGAGAAAGACAACCGAGTTGGCTAAAGAAGCTCTTGCGGTTCGTGGAAGACCTAAAGAGAAAGGGAAGAAGGACAAGAAAGGTGAAAAGGGTAGATCCAAATCCCATGGGAGATCCAAATCTCCTGGAAAGT
The DNA here is from genome assembly GCA_027924645.1 of Cunninghamia lanceolata. Taxonomy (NCBI): domain Eukaryota; kingdom Viridiplantae; phylum Streptophyta; class Pinopsida; order Cupressales; family Cupressaceae; genus Cunninghamia; species Cunninghamia lanceolata. The sequence goes on along the minus strand of BSBN01000245.1, from coordinate 9,664,627 downwards.
CCAAGGCTCTCTATTGGAATTATGGTAAAACTGGGAATTTCTGAAAGGAATGCAAACAAGAAAAGAAAAAGAAAAAGAAGAATGTCCCAGACCTTGATTCTTACAAGTCACAAGATGATGGTGATGCCTTCATCGCAGCCCTGGCCACCCATGCATCTGATGATGTGTGGTTGATTGATTCTAGTACATCATTCCACATGACCTCGCATCGAAGCTGGTTCATGAAGTATGAAGAGTTTGATGGTGGAAGAGTGTACGTAGGTGACGATTCTCATCTCAAGATTGTTGGTCATAGAAGAGTCTCAATTTGATTCCCTAATGGATGAGTGAAGGGGATCACTGGGGTTACGCACATCCTAGGCTTGGCTTGTAACCTGCTTTCTGTAAGTAAGTTGAATGATGCAGGTGTGTAGGTTGTCTTTTCGAAGGACAGATGCAAGATGACTAGAGGATCTATGGTGCTTGCGAAGGGTACTCAAAGAGGTACTCTATTTCAGCTAGAGGCATGCACTTCATAGTGCAATAGTTCTCCTAACTCGAAGAAAAGAGTTGCAGTCACTTCATCCCCACCATCTGAACCAGCAGTGAAGAAATCTATTGTAACAAATGCTGATGGTAGTGCATTTTGGGTACCCAAGGGTGCTCATGCTTTGGAAGTTAAACTTCCTGCTAAAAAGACAATGTTATGGCATGAGAGATTCGGCCACATTGGTGAGAAGGGTCTTAGAACCCTGAAAAATAAAAACCTCGTTGAGGGGTTAAATGATTGTAATCTCAAGTTTGACTTTTGTGAACATTGTATATATGGAAAGAAAAACTGTGTTCAGTTTTACTCTAGTTCTCACAAGTCTTCTAGTGTGTTGGACCTTATTCATTCTGATGTGTTTGGTCTTGTTAGTGTTCCTTCAATTTCTAAATCTATATATTTTGTATCTTTCATAGATGATTATAGTAGAAGGACATGGATTTATTTTCTCAGAAGCAAGTCTGAAGTCTTTAGTCAGTTCAAAGAGTTAAATCTTTTGTTGAGAATTAGACTAGTAAAAAGATTAAGTGTTTGAGAACTCACAACGGTGGTGAGTTTTGTTCGGAAGAGTTTGAAAAGTTCTGTAAAGAGCAAGGGATTGAAAGACATAAGACAATTCCATACACACTGCAATAAGATGGAGTTGCAGAGAGGATGAACATGACACTGATGGAGAAGACTAGGAGTATGCTTAGTGGAGCAAGCCTCAAACAAAAGTTTTGGGCTGAAGTTGTAGCCACTGCTTGCTACCTGGTAAATAGGTCTCCTACATCAACTCTTGTTGGTAAGACACCTATGGAGGTGTGGTCTGGTAAGAAGACTTCAGTTAGATATCTTCGTGTTTTTGGTTGTGAGGCATATGCACATGTGCCTAGGGAGAAACGGTCTAAATTGGAGAACAAGGCTATTAAGTGTATTTTCATTGGCTATGGTGTCGATGTGAAAGGATACAAGCTTTGGGATACTGTGGCTGAAAAAGTGTTGTATAGCAGAAGTGTTATCTTCATAGAGATAACACTTTCTTCCGTTGTTCTATAGCCAGAACAGACATAAAAGAAAGAGGATGTGGTTCAGTTTCCGTCTACCCCTAAGAAGACTGAACCAATAGACCCTGTGAGACTTGATGATGAGGAGAGCTCTAGCAGCTCAGAAAGCTCAGAAGAAAAAGTAGAACCTCAACCTCAGCTATTGAGGAGGTCTACATGAACAAGGAAGCAACCTGATAGGTTTGGTTATTCATTGCTTGATTCTAGTTGTGCTTTTTCCTTGCTTACTAACATTGATGAGCGTAGAACTGTGACAGAGGCTATGGGCATGAAAGATGCAAGTTCCTGGAAGGAGGCCATGGAAGATGAGATGGCTTCTTTGGAGAAGAATAAAACATGGGACTTGGTGCCTTTTTTTGAAGGACGGAAACTTGTTGGATGCAAATGGGTGTTCAAGAAGAAATTCAGTGCAGATGGCAGTGTTGAAAAGTACAAGGCTAGATTGGTTGTGAAGGGGTACTCACAAGTAGAGGGAATTGATTATGGTGAAATTTTCTCTCCCGTTGCAAAGCTAACATCCATTCGGTTCTTGTTATCTCTTGCAATTGCTTATGACTTAAAGGTGGAGTAGATGGATGTGAAGACAACTTTCCTTCATGGTGATTTGGACGAAGAGATTTACATGTCACATCCAGAGCATTACATAGAGAAAGGTAAAGAAAATTTGGTTTGCAAGTTGAAAAAGTCTTTGTATGGTTTGAAGAAGTCTCCTATGATGTGGTATGTGAAATTTGATGCCTTTGTGTTGTCGATTGGATTTATGAGATCAAAATCAAATCATTGTGTTTATTACAAGTTTGACAATGATTGCATTCTCATTATTGCATTGTATGTTGACAATATGTTGTTAATTGGAAATGGTAAGAATATGATTTCTAATTTGAAGTCTTAGTTGTCAGCACAGATTGAGATGAAAAATCTAGGGGTAGCTAGGTACATTCTGGGAATAGAAATTAGAAGAGACAGAGCCAACATAAAACTTTGGTTAAGCCAGAGTAAGTATGTGAAGACTGTGTTAGATAGGTTCAGCATGGTAGATTGTAGACGGGTGCTGCCACAATAATGGGTTACACTTTTTGGGACATCCTGTATTTTGCTGAAATCACATATTTTTAGAAAATATAATGATTTAAACTTTGAAAGGTTCCATTTAAAGGATTTTAATTGTAGAGGGTTTGATCAAACCCCTTTAGATTCAAACCCCCTTGGATAGAACCCCGCTAATTTTAAACCATACCTATAATAAAGTCTCCTCTACACCTATCAAAATGCTAATAAAAACCCACTTTTGATTTACCTTTTGAGGGATCAAATGAATTCATTTAAACTTTATGTTTTCTAAGTATGTGGTCCTTAGTATAAGCTTCCCAAAAAGTATAATTTTAAATATATTTAATTTGATTATTATATTTATTTTTTATTTCTTGTGAATGTAGGTTTTTCACCGAACATTAAGTTCTCTGTTCTACACACATGGAAAATTAGTAAATTAGTAAAATAAATTCTGAAAAATATCTATGCCCTAGGTATTGATGTCCTTGTTTCAACAAAAAATAAAAATTTAAATTTTGATACATACAGAAAAAGTTATGTTTTATGGAATACACCTATGTCTAAATTATAATTGGTTTGACTTCAAAACATAATTAAAAAAGAATATTCAACAAAACATTATAAAACCAAATGCATGCCCTATATATCAGTGTTACCAATCTAAATTCAAAAGAATTAGAATCTTATCCTCTGTAGAAAAAAAATTATGTGCTATGGAATACACATCACTTTAAAAAAATGTTGTTTACTATTAAAAACCAGTTATCAAAGGAGCAAAAAAAACAACAATTTAACTCCAATTTTTTTAAAAAAAATATATTTAGAATCTACAAACAAAATCTCACAAATCACTAGTTTGCATCATCTTGAAATTCTTAATGGTTTATGTTGGCAAGAGACACTATATGGATTCATGGTTGTTGTCATTGATGGCAACAAAAGTCATCCCACATATCCACAAGTCATGGTGTGTCTCTACCGGAAGTCAGAATGAAGATTGTTGTGGTCCGGTGAACAAGAACAGAGCATGTGGCAAGGTCCGACAGATTGGTCCGGATCTCTCAGAGGAAGTGTCTTGGTGCAGTGCGGATTTGGGGAAGTCAAGAGGACTACCTTGAGTAGTATATTCCAAGGATTTAGCCTCCGGTGATGAACAAAGAAAAAGATATGAATAGTTGAGTACCGGATTCCTGAGAGACAGTGAGAACAGAGGAAGAACTGACTGACAGAGTATCAGACTATTTTCCGGATGTGTTACTGTTGATGGTAAAGGTTGTGAAGGCATGAATCATGTTTGGCCGACATGATTAATGATATCTACAAGTATATGCTTGATCCGCATTGCTTGGTGAGCAAGGATTCAGCCGACAGAACAGAGTTTGTAAGAAACTAGACTGTTCCGGATGCCGACTAGAAAGGTGATGAAATTACTTGTGCGGATATATATAGAGGATGGATTTAGTTGTGAAGTGTGTAATTGTGTGATGGTATATGCGAATAAGTGCAGAACAGAGCAGAAGTAGTAAGAAAGATCTGGTATGTGAAAGGATAGCAGAATAAAGAACAGAGGAAAGATGAAGTGCAGCAGATCAGTGTACTGAGCCTAACCGGAACTGAACTCCAGCATATATAGATGCTTCCAATCAGTTCAAGACTGTGATTCTTATCACTTTGTAGACAGTGTGTCTCCTTGTAAGCAGTGGGCCTCTTTGTGAGTAGTGTGCTCGGGCAGTGAGCCCTAATTGGCAAGTGCCATTTTGTAATTCCTTATTCTTCTAACAGAGAATAATCTTTGGGTTAATCACCCCGTGGTTTTCTCCCTTAACAGGGTTTCCACGTCAAAAAAATTGTGTCATGTGTTTTTCATTTCATGGTAATGTTTGTTTGTTTGATTCAATGCTGCATTGATTAATAAGAAAGTTCAAAAGAAGAAATAATTAGGATAACTGATTCACCCCCCCTCTCAGTTATCAACAATTGGTATCAGAGCTAAGTTCCTCCTAATAGAGCCTAACAGCTTGAGGAAGATCTGGGAGTTCAAATGGATGCATATGGTTTAAGGGAGCAACTCAAGACTACCCTTGAGGATCTTGAACAGTCAAATTCTGAAGTCAATGAATTAAAGGAAAGACTCAAACAGGCTGATGAATTCATGAGAGAATTAAAGGACAAATTAAGTCTCTCTATGAAAAAGAGAAAGGAGCTGCTCCAACAATTGGCAAGACAAAGTGAAGAAAGCAATACAAATGAAGAATTGACTGAGAAAACCAAGTTATGTGAAAAGTTATCAAAAGAAGCCATTATGTTAAGACATGAAATGGAATCAGGAACTATAAAGTTTACTCAAGAGATTGAAAAGAAAAGAAAAACTGAAGACAATCTAAGACAATCTCTTAAGGAGAAATCAGAAGAATGCCTTCAGATGGACAGAATTATCAGACATCTTGAATCTGATCTTGAAGATGCCAAAGATAATGAAGAAAAACTTGAGGATCAAATTGTCTCTCTCAAAAGAGACCTTCAAACAGCAAATGAATATAAAGAGAAATTCAAGATAAATTCTGCTCAACTTGAAGTTCTTCTTGGTAGTCAAAAGAGGACAGATGACAAGTATGGTTTGGGATATGAGAAAGGAGAAAGCTCCGGATCCGGTCAAAAGAATTTTGGATCAGAAAATCCAAGGAATAGGCCTAGAAGACCTCCGGTAAGACAGCCCAATGCTCAAAGATATCCATCTTTCAATGGATACTGCCACAGCTGCAATCACTTTGGTCACAAAGCTAATCAGTGCAGAAAAAGGATGAATCAAACTAATCCATCCTTCTCCGGACAGTGCTTTAACTGCAAAAGGTATGGACACAAGTCTCATGAATGCAGAAATATGCAAGTAAACAAATCATTCAATGGTAGATGTTTTACATGCAATAGAGTAGGTCATATGGCTAATCAATGCAGATCAAGAGGTTATCAGTCAAATATGCAAAGAAATGTTATTTGCCAAATCTGTAATAGGTCCGGTCATAATGCTAAAGTCTGCAGAAGCAAGAATCAGGACAAAAGAGGTCCGGTGTATAATCAGAATCAAGACAAGGGTAAACAAAAGATGAATGCGGATGAAGTTAGGAATCAGATGAACAAGATTTGGGTGAAGAAAAGTTCAGAGAATGTAGAGGTTGGATCCGCACCAGACTCTGGTGCTGATATTTCTTCCGGAAATCAAAAGGTGAGCTCTGGCTCAGGGGGAGACTCAAAGAAAAACCTGTTCCCCCAGCCAATCAAGTGGTGCTGGATGTGACACAAGATGCGGAGTAAAGGGTTTGAAGATACCAGTCCTGAGATGATCCAGACAAGATTTCAGAGGTTCGCATGAAGATATAAAGAAGTTGTGATCGATCAAGTAAAGACCTGTTCCGGGAGATGCTCCGGAATGACAGAGGACTACAAAAGGGGTCCGGAGAGATCCGGAAGTACATTATTTTACTCTGCGGACTGGACAGAATGTTTGGGATGTTCTTGTAATGTGTCATCTCGACTTATTCATGATTGAAAGATCCTCATGATGTTCATAGATCAGGACTGATCCGGGATACTCCAAGCTATCCGGACAAGGCAAACCGAAATAATATAGGTGAAGCATTTATTGCAAACAGATATTAGGGTTTGCGAAACGATATAAGGGATTTCTCAACAATCACTTGATCATTCCACATCCAAGAAGAAGCGAAAAGCGGAGCTCTGCAACAAAATTCATCAAGTTCACCGAAGATCTCCTACCGAAGTCATTACATACAGAAATCAATCCAGCTACTCCGTGCAACCGAAGACGCAAAAGGTATTTTCCACTTTCGATATCTTGCTACAAATCTGTTGAAGAAATGGCTACTCCAAATATAGTAAAAATCTCAGATAGGCCCCGACCTGAATTTAAGAAACATCCATACAAGTCATTGGAAGTAGATCCCTTAGGAGCATTTTTCAGTGTTCCTCACGGAGTTTTACACATAGAAGACATTAGGGTTTACATACATGCAAGCATTGAGGAATTTGGGGAATTCAAATTGAGAGATCTCTATCACAAACAACTGATAGACAATGCTTTTGAGCTTAAACCAGAGTATAAGGGTATCCAGAAGAAACAATTTGATCAATTCATTCATTTCCCCTGCTTTGAAGAAGATGAATGGGTCCGGTATGTACTGAGCAGGATGCATGACAACTTCCTATGGCTGGATAGACCCTGCAAGATCACAAAAGAGGCAATTAGAGCAGTAACTGGTCTATACTCTTCCGGAGGGATACCTATCCTCAAATCTGTCAAAAATAACATTGTAACTGAGGCCACCGGATCAAAATTTGATAAGAGGGAAATGACCATTGAAGATATTTCTGATCCGGATATCAAGTATGCGTCCATGATAATAGGATACAAGATCTATCACTCCAGCAGGGAGAATTCTGTATCCGGAACTGCAGTATATACTGCCTATGAAATGCTAAGGAAGAATGCAGAATGTGATCTCTGCGAACTGCTCTTAAGCCAATTAATGGAAAATATACAGAAAATCAAGAAGGACAAGAAGAATTCCTTTAAGTATGGTACTCTTATATTATGTCTATTCTTCTACTTCATGAATGAGCTGCCTGGATCAAGTGGATGGGCATGGCAGAATGACAAACCTGTTGCAGTCCAAATAAGAGACTATCTACATGGGCTTGGGGATGCCAAAGCAAGAAATACAGCCCTATGGGGATACTTCAAAAACTTCCAAAGCATGATGCAAGCAAGAGAAAGAATTCCCCAGTCTCTTGTTGAAAAATACAAAGACTCAGTGTGCTTTATGGTGGACACTGATCAGTGCCTAATGGAGGCAGTGGAGCCAAGGACTGTCTGGATCATGCCCATGGGGTATGAAGTGGATGAACAGATAGTGGAGCTGCATGTTCAACACATGCTAAGTTAGCCCAAAGATCCAAAGGCAGAAAGGTTTGGAACCTTTGAGGAGCTGAGTGTAGAGATCCATGTAGAACTTAGGGAACCTGAGATAAAGAGGAAGGTGAGAAAAGAAGTAGAGCACATTGCTCAAGGCCTAGGCATCTCAAAAGAGGCACTTGATGCCAGCCGGGAAAAGAGAAGAAAATCTGAGGAAGAAAAGAAAGAGGCAAAAAAGAAAAGTAAAGAAAGCGTTCCAGTTGAAACTTCCACCCAGACCAGATCATCAAAAAGATCTGCACCTCCCACAACCAAAAGTTCAAAACCGGAAGTCCAGGCATCCGGTAAAAGATCTAAGACAAAAGCCACAAGGGCTTATGAAAGCCAAAATGATGAAGAGGAAATTGAGTCAGATGAGGGAGTAAAAGAAATAAAGAAGCAGAAGAAGAAAGGATCCGGGAAACCCTCCACAGGCCAAGACAAGGAAGAAATGGCAGAAGAATTTGCTGAAAAGCCCACTCTATCCCTAGACAGTGTAGTCAAATCAGTCACTGTGGATGGGAACCTTCAACCGGTGGCTGAATTTTATGATGACTACAACGAGGCAGATCAAAAGATCCTGCAAGAAGCTATAATAAGGTACTTGAACATCTACAATAAAGCTTTTATTGAGATTATCTCTGAAATCCCTAAAAGCCTAGAAAAGGAATTAGAAATAAGAAAGAATAATGCTCAGGCAAAAGATCTTGAGATCCGGGAGCAGATAGCTATTCAGCTATATCCTCAAATTGATCCCAAGACAATGAACATAATATTCAAAGACTGCAAAGATGAGTTCAGAAGTAAAGCCAGGATGAATCAACTCATGCTTGGTGAGACTGACAAGGTGGCCAAAGAGACAGAAGAGATCCTCCGGAAGGCCTTCAAAAGGTTCAATCTTCCTGTTGTAGAGGACTTAGGTACAGAAACAGCTGTGGACTTGGAACCCTCTGCTCTAGAAGAAGTGGCCTATGAACAGGCTAGCATCTCTCCTCCGGTTTCCTCTACAGTCTCTGGATCCAAAGAAGAAGAGAAATTATAGGAGAAGGAAGCAGTGGTGAAAGATAAAGAGGTTGACAGTACCAAGGGTGCAGAGAAAGAGAAGACTCCATCAGAGAAGACCATGACTGATAGTGGCAAGAATGTGGAAGGAGAGAAAATCCCAAAGGACAGTTCTAAGACTGCAGAAGAAAAGAAACATCTGTCTCCAGCAAGAGACACTGCACAAACTGTTCAACAATTTTTGAGCAAAGAAATAATAGAGATCGATGAACCGGAGCTACTACAAGGCCCATTCAACTTTGATTCCCTCTCTTAGGTGCAGACAATGAAGATAGCCTCATTTGCAAATGCTAAGGCAAATGAAAAGCTCCTAAAGTCTCATATGGAAGACTGTGAGTTGATAGAGGTTGCTTCCGGAGTGCTTGAGAAGATTATGCCATCGGTCCAGATAGATCCGGCAGCCTCCTCTTCTGGTAATCTCAAAACCTTAGTCAGCAGTGTTAATACACATTTTGAATCTTTAGAAAAATCAGCTGAAGAAAAGGTCCGGAAGGAGTTTTTGGATAAAAGGTTCTCCGAGGTTCAGGGTTTGATCATTAATGATAGGAGAAACATGAACATTGGGATAAAGAGCTTAGAAAATGCTCTTAAGGATGGCGGTGAAATATACAAATTTTGTATCTCCTGGTCCAAGGTAACAGTGGACATTGAGAAGAAAATAAAAGTGCAAGAGGACACACTACTAAGCTTGTCTCAAAGTTTTGATCCTCTTTCTTCCTCTATAACAAATCAAGAATGTCAGACTATTGCAGTCTTGAGTGAAATCAAGAAATTGGAGAAGGAAAGGAAAAATAGAATAAGCAGGTTGAGTGAGCTCAGGGGGTTAATTGTCCCTAAGCTAGAGGCCATGCATGAGGCCATAGCAGAAGCTCAAATCACATCCCAGACAAGTGATCCGAAAGATCTAAAAAGGGCAGATGCATTTGCATTTTTGTTGAGTGGTCACATTTCAATTTTGGATAGAATGAAGCAAAGTTGGGCTACAGAACTGATCCAACTAAAGACATCTTTTGCAGACATTCTTCAGTATATGTGAGTATGTAAATATGCGGCTATGTATAGAAAATTTTTGAAAATTTTGGTGTGCGGACCCTACCCTTTGCCATTGATGTCAAAGGGGGAGTGAGGAGCAGTGAAAAATGAGGAATCCAACTAAGGGGGAGTTCCAGAAATTGTATATAGAGCATCAGCCAAAGGGGGAGCGTAGTATAAACACTTAGTCATTTTTCACTAAGTGTTGCCATCAATGCCAAAGGGGGAGATTGTTGGCAAGAGACACTATATGGATTCATGGTTGTTGTCATTGATGGCAACAAAAGTCATCCCACATATCCACAAGTCATGGTGTGTCTCTACCGGAAGTCAGAATGAAGATTGTTGTGGTCCGGTGAACAAGAACAGAGCATGTGGCAAGGTCTGACAGATTGGTCCGGATCTCTCAGAGGAAGTGTCTTGGTGCAGTGCGGATTTAGGAAAGTCAAGAGGACTACCTTGAGTAGTATATTCCAAGGATTTAGCCTCCGGTGATGAACAAAGAAAAAGATATGAATAGTTGAGTACCGGATTCCTGAGAGACAGTGAGAACAGAGGAAGAACTGACTGACAGAGTATCAGACTATTTTCCGGATGTGTTACTGTTGATGGTAAAGGTTGTGAAGGCATGAATCATGTTTGGCCGACATGATTAATGATATCTACAAGTATATGCTTGATCCGCATTGCTTGGTGAGCAAGGATTCAGCCGACAGAACAGAGTTTGTAAGAAACTAGACTGTTCTGGATGCCGACTAGAAAGGTGATGAAATTACTTGTGCGGATATATATAGAGGATGGATTTAGTTGTGAAGTGTGTAATTGTGTGATGGTATATGCGAATAAGTGCAGAACAGAGCAGAAGTAGTAAGAAAGATCCGGTATGTGAAAGGATAGCAGAATAAAGAACAGAGGAAAGATGAAGTGCAGCAGATCAGTGTACTGAGCCTAACCGGAACTAAACTCCAGCATATATAGATGCTTCCAATCAGTTCAAGACTGTGATTCTTATCACTTTGTAGACAGTGTGTCTCCTTGTAGGCAGTGGGCCTCTTTGTGAGCAGTGTGCTCGGGCAGTGAGCCCTAATTGGCAAGTGCCATTTTGTAATTCCTTATTCTTCTAACAGAGAATAATCTTTGGGTTAATCACCCCGTGGTTTTCTCCCTTAACAGGGTTTCCATGTCAAAAAAACTGTGTCATGTGTTTTTCATTTCATGGTAATGTTTGTTTGTTTGATTCAATGCTGCATTGATTAATAAGAAAGTTCAAAAGAAGAAATAATTAGGATAACTGATTCACCCCCCCCTCTCAGTTATCAACAGTTTAGTGGTTATAGGTGTCAGAAAGTGAAGAATTAGTGCAAAATGTTGATTTCAATGTCAAGTTTGGCCAAAAAGTGTAACCCATTATCGTGGGATGACCCAGACCATTGTGTGTTCTTGTTTCATTGGAGACAAAGTTGTCTATTAGTGATTGTCCAAAATCTCCTAGTGAGTTGGAGGACATGAGCAGAGTACCTTATGCTAGTGTTATTGGCAGTTTGATGTATGCTATGGTCTGCACAAGACCAGACATTGCCCAAGCAGTGGAAGTCCTTAGTCGATTTATGGCTAATCCTGGACGGGTACATTGGGATGCAGTTAAGTGAGTGTTCAAATATTTGAGGGGTACTTCTAAGTATTCCATATGCTATCATGGTAATCCTACAGTACCTCCTCATTCTGTTTGTATTCGTGGATTCATGGATTCTGATTGGGCAGGTGAGATTGACAGTAGGAGATCTACCAGTGCTTATGTGTTTACTATGTTCGGGGGTGCAATTAGTTGGATGAGTAAGAGGAAACCTATGGTCACTTTTTCCACGATAGAAGCTGAGTATATGGCAGCAACTCATACTTGCAAGGAAGCCATTTGGCTTAAGAGATTGTGTTCAGATATTGGTGTTGATGCAGGATAGATTACAATTTGTTGTGACAGTCAGAGTGTGATTTGCCTGGCAAAGAATCCAACTTTCCATGCCAGAACAAAGCATATTGATGTACAGTTTCACTTTGTGTGAGACATGGTAGAGGATGGGAAGGTGAATTTGGAGAAGGTAGACACTTTGAAGAATGTTGCAGATGCATTGACGAAACTAGTGGGCACAGAGAAGTTCAGATGGTGTTAGGAGTCCTATGGGCCTCTCAGCCTATAGTAGTTAAATCCTGTCATTTCCATTGGCTCTTACAAGGTGTTTGACAAGTGGGAGAATGTTGGGAATTAAGGTGTCTCAACCTTGGTAATTCCTTGCATTTATTTATTGTAATGTATTTATTTATTTAGCATATGTTGTAATTTTGTTGCAGATCCTATTTTGTCACTTAGTGTGAAGTGGCACAATGAGTTATCATTCCACTTTTAAGGTGACTAGGATGGTCAACTCACTCTATGTGGAGATAGGCATCCCCTTTGTGTGGTAGAGGTTTTCTGCCATGTATCAGCACCTTGACTAGTGTGTAAGTGAATCTTGACCAAAACGGTTATGATAGATTCCTATGACAGAATCTATGATGCATAAGAGTCGTAAATGGAAGATTCTATGACAGGTGAAGACATGTGTCACAAGGCATCTTGGAAGAAGGCATCTTTGGGTGCCCCAAGGAGGGTTATGACATGTTGTAAGAGAATATGCTATTTTTAGCCTGTGTATGATAGATTTTCTTATAGCTGTAAGATATGATAGTTATGATGGATTCTATGACAGTCGTAAGAGTCGTAAGAGCATCTGTCATTGCCCAACTTGGGAATAGGCAACCATTTTGGGATGGGGTGTTATGACAAGTGTCATGACCATACTGCAGTGTTGGACTAGTGTCCTTAGGCATGGGTTTTGGGCCATGAGGCCATGTTGGACACCCATCTCAAGGAAAGCTCATTTTTGCCTTGTAAACTTCTATTTAAGAAGGCACTTTAAGAGATGTATTATGTGATTGACAAGTACTGTTATGTTGCCGATTTGTCTCTAGATATGAGTATCGAAGACTCCTGAGATCTTGCATTGTAAGTGTATTGTAAACCATTTCAGTTTTGATAATACATTGTGCAGGTTTTGGAGTGTGGGGTTTTTCACCCGATAAGGGTTTTCCCCACGTTATATCTTGTCTCTCTCTCTCTCTCTCTTCTATCTTACATTCTTGTGTTGTGTATTGCTGGAATATCTCCATTGTTGTGTTTAACATTTTGTAACTATAAAGATTAAAACAAATTTGCACTCATCTCTCCTCATTAGATTAGTGTAGGAAGCGATTTCCACACACCTAGCTTCCTTTCACCTAAATCATCTTCACAAGAGGGTATACCCAATCAAAAAATCATGGGAGAAAAACCACTTGAACCTCTCCTTACTCCCATGGAGATTTGTAAAGCTCAACAAGATCCACCCCAAGCTCATACAACTCCTTATTCCAATATTCCTACTCATCATCAAACCCATACACAAGGATATCAAGTTCCTTCACAACAAGAACAAGCAATTCTAAGTTATCCTTTGCACCAAAATCACATGTCCTTAAGTCCTTATGATACCTTTGACAAAGAGAACACCACTCTAGCTTATGCATCCTATGTGTACCCTCTATCATCATCCAATCAAATGCCAATCCAAGAGCCTACTAGTCCTATCCCTACACCACCATGTAGTCCCTATCATAGTCCACCATGAGATATTTCCAATCCTAATCCTAAACCATCCAATCACATTATCCCTCCATCTAATCCTAATCCTAAACCTACAACACCATCCACCATTATATTCCATCCATTATATTGTACATCCACCCATACTCTTATGAAAGATGTGATCCCATGGCTATTAACAAGGAATCAACCATCTCTGTGTCATCAAACACCTATCCAAGAGCCTATCAAAGAGCCTTCAAACAACATGTCTAGTCCTCCAAATACATCATATAGCCCACAACCTATCAAGCCTATTGAAGAGTTTTCCACCATGAGTCTAAGTCAAGATCCATTGTACTTTCATATTGTTGACCATCAAGAGCCTATCAAGCCTATCCAAAAGTCTCCTATCTCCACGTCCATTCAAGATAATCAAGAGCTATGTCAAGGGTATAATCTAAAGCATGTGGAAACATCAACCCTTTATCTAAATCAAGATCAAAGCACCTCCATCCAACCCATCCATAACCTATATATTCTCTATGATCAAGATATTATATTTGATGAAGAACCTATATATGAGCAAATTGATCCCATCCATAGCACACTTAATCCTATCTATATGATCAAGATCCCATCTATGATCAAGATCCTATCTATGATCAAGAGAACCATGATGATCCTCTAAGCTTACTTTATGCATTCCATGGTCAAGAGATTATCACCCTACCTATCCATAATCCCACAACTATCCATGATCCATTACACTCTAGCCCTATCCATGGTCCAAAAACATTCACTTCCCAAGATGAGACACTTAATCCCCAAGTAAGCATAGATACTCAAGCAAGTCACTTGGATCCTATCGATTCACCTCCTACTGAGCATACTGTTAATCAAGATCCAAGGATCCCAAGTCATCCATTACATGATCCCACATTGTCTCTTGTGGATCCTCCATTATCTCATGTTGATCCTCCACCATCTCCCATCGATCCCATTCCAAATCCATTATCCTATCCTCTTGGTCTTACCACCTTCATCCATGAATGTTCTTCCTTAGGAGAGTAACAACCACTATCCACCACTTCACCTTCTTCATCTCATAATGGACTTGCATCTTGTTTCCAAAATAAACATCCCATTGCATACCATATGTTCCAAAACATGAACTATCAAGGCAAAGGTTTAGGCCTTCATGAACAAGGTATCTTAGAGCCCCTCCATGTCACAATCCATCCTTGAGCACATGGTCTTGGTTTTTCATCCCAAGATAAACAATGCAAAGACGTTGGTATCACCTCCACGCCTCCTCCAACTACTTCTTCCATTCCATATCCCAGTGCACTTTATCGCACCTCTCACTCATATGTCACCATCCCTCCTCCATCTTCATACCATTCACAAAAGCATGTGACAATACATCTCCCTCCACTCCTTCCAACTCCTAATATTCCCATCCTCTCATCCCCTAATCCCTTCATCCATCAGTACACTCATCCCTCCATCCACACATCTTGTCCCCTTCTATCCCCTATCATTCCTAATCATGGCCAACGAATGCACACATCAATCCCATATGAAGCTATTACTAATCCCATGAGATTCAAAAATATAAATTTGGATGCTTCCACATATATAGCAAAATAACTGCAAAAGTCTCAAGAATATCATGCCATAGGGCATCAATACACCAATGCAAAGCCAAATCCATCTCAAAAGATGCATACACCCACACATCTCAAAGAAAAAAATGAAAATGGTGTGGGTCCCTAAACAATAAGCAATTACCGAAAAGGAAGCATCTATATCTCAATCTATCCCCAAATTCTAAAAATCTCATTCCCAATTAACAAATCCTATGCTACATACGCCCACACACCTCAAAGAAAAAATGAAAATGGTGTGGGTCCCCAAGAAACAAGATATTAAGTCAAATAAAGCATCCACATCTCAATCTATCCCCCAATTCCAAAATTCTTGCTCCCCATTAAAAAATCCTGCAAATCCTAAGTCCATTTGGGTTCCTAAATCCCTAAATCGACGGGTTCCAAATCCCTTATCCTGATTCCCATTACTCCACACTCATTCTAGTCAAAGGCTTCAAAATCTATCACGATGTGTGCAACCCTTGGTCTTGGTTCCCCACGCAATTCCATACCATTTCCACATACTTCCATGCCCCATCTTCCATCCCTTATCCTCCATATTTTCCCCATCATACCAAAATGGTCCATGCTTTTATTCCATCATCAATTTATCCTTCCATCTCCATCCATCATCCATATCATAATCCACCATGCATGTAATGCTACCTGATATAGTCCACGTGCTTACACGCATTAAAGTGCTAACATACTACCTTGCTATTGGAAATAGACGCTTACGTCCTCCTCCATCCTATCCAAACAAAAGTAAAAAAAAATCAAAATAGTAAAGAGAAATCCCTTCTTCCAATGGTGAAAACTTGGCAAACAAGCACCTTGGATAACTACCATGATGAAAACTTGGCAAACAGGTGTCATGTGTAGATTGATTGTCTATGTACCTTACACTTGGGGGCATGTTGTCTCATCTACCCATCCTATCATTCCTTCTACCTATACTTCCTATCATATCTTCCTTATCCATTATATCCGCATAATTATCCCCTTGATCCAATCCATCCTCCTTTCCTCCTTTTGATCTTGATACAGATGGAGGCAAAAATGTTGAAATATGCTTTGAAAATCTCTTGATATACCTCATCATTGCCAACCAATCTAATCAATCCTATTGTCATAAGCTCTGTCATGTAAAATCCTAAAGCATTATACCTAGAGTTATTCCTATGCAACATAGTCTTTGGTGATCACATCCTAAGCACCTCATCCATTCCATCCACTATTGCCTATTCTTTCATCCTTCTATCATGAATCTTCCATCCCATTTGCTATCACCCATCCTTTTGCTCACTTATCTAATTCCATCTTTCTCCTTGTATCTAGACCTAGTTTTCCCTTGTCATTAGTATCTAGTACTAAGGCTATCCAAATGCAATCCCATGTCAACCAAAACATTTCAAACTCCAGAAAATCGGGCAAAACATTCAAAAATCTAGAAAATCCCAAAAAACATTCAAAAACCTAGAAAATTCCCAAAAATAATCATCATCTCCATCCCAATCCATCAAACACTTCCATCTTTCTTGTCTACCATTTATCACAATCCATCCTATCAACCCAATTTGACTAACTCAAGTAGAAAATGAACTATGCATCCTTTGAAAGCTCAAGTACTTACCAAAACCTGAAACAAAAAGACTACTTCTAAAGCCATATGCTGTCCCACATACCCCTTGCCACATGTGCTACATCAATCCATCTATCCTAGATCAGATCAACAGCCTTTAACGGATATATCATTCCTACAATAAGGCTTCATCTACCCTATCTACTCTGAGCAACCTCTTTGGTAAGAGAATATATTGGATGTGTGTTTACTTTATCAGTCAGTCAATTTCTTTTTGGTTTATCTTTTGTTCCTTTCTAATACCTATTCAAGACCGCCTTGATTTATCTATATCTTAGTATGTTGAGATACAATATGGATTGGGGCATAGTCATTGCTTTCATATGTTGTGTTTGTGGGATGTTCTTATCATTTTACTATGGCTAATATTTATCTTGTGTGTGTGTTACAACCTGCATCTTACATATTAATATACTTTTTGCATTTATGTATTAAGATTATTATATGTTAAAGACTATGGATCATTCACATATCCAACAAGGTTCTATTATGTCTAGTAGATATAAGTTCAAACTGTTTGTTTACAGAGTCAATGTCCTATGCATTGTATACATCATCACCTTGGTCTTCTATACCCTAGTGCATACTATCTACATGCTCTATCAAAAATAAGGACTGCTCTTTATAAATATTGGCGTAACCATTGCAACATCACCCCATCTCATCATGCTTCTAGAACTACATATCATCTCATCTCAATCTTAAGGTACCTTGATCCCATGGATATGGGTATGTAGGCAGTCTAGACTACGAAGGAAGTATCTAGTACTTAGGTACATAAGATATCACCATTTCACCTAAACATCCTCAAAACACTTCATCCCATCCATCCCATCCATACATCCTAAAAAAATATATAGCTTTCATGAAGATCGATCAATCATCATTTCTCTATTCTATGATATCGATTCTTCTATTCTTTTTCCATTTATCCTCCTTTCATTTTGAGAGCACACCTATGTTCTTTGAACCCAACTTTCCTCTCGAAGGGGCATCCTCATCATCATCATTTATCTTACCAATCTAGCTAATCAAATCTAGCCAATTTATCCAATCACATGCTTTGGTCTTAATCCTATTCTTGTTGTAAATCAAATCAATCAATTAATCATCATCAATCAATCATCATCAATTAATCATTGGTTTACAACTTGACAGGGGCAATACCTTGTTTGTTTTTGAATAATCATCATAATCATAATTATTCATCTTATTCATTAACAACCATTATCTTTCCTTGTGTTGGTTTTTTCCCTGACTGGATGTTCATTCCCAGATTTCCCTACAAGGTACCCATCAGTGATCAATAGGATTTCTGGGCCAGGGGCCAACAGTGTAGGAGATAGACTCTATTTTTATCTCCTCTTCTTCTTCAGGCTCTGCAAAACCTAGGGGGGTATTCCCTATTCAACACCCATGAGAATATGCTTGTGGGTTGGCTTGGGATGTTGATACAAAGCAGATAAATCCTCTTATATGAAGACCAAAACTGCGGGATAAGTGCAAAGGGGCTAGCTTTGGGCTTATGTTCAGTTGTGAATCAAAGGATCTTGGTCCTAAACTACTTCTAATGTCCTAATGGTTGTTTTGAAGTTTAAATTTGATTTATATGTTTGGATGCAAACCAGGACCTGGTGTATAACCTCAACACAGAGCTAGATTGGTGCCTATCTAGGGCTTGGAGTCATAGACATACACATGTAAATGTTCAGCATAAACATACTAAACTGAATTTCAAGGGGATTTGTGTGATATCTTCCTTACAGATACATCCCAGAACAGAGTATCAAGTTATCTCTACTTATGATATCCTTACTACAATATATTCTTCTCAACACTTAACCTGAAAAGACTTTAATCTACCCCTTGAGCAGAAGTTAAGAGATCAATCATTCAATACAGTAAACCTATATCCTAGAACCCAAGACACCCCTTAGATATCCAGATTCAAAAGAAGAGTATATTCAATACAGGAGACAGATAACAAAACACATGCAATATAGCATTATTCATCTAAAACAACAATGAAACCAGTAAGTCTATGCACAATACATAAAACATGAGACTCATAAACTCACAAGATCTTCTGTACAGAGCAACCAAAACTAGTTGTATTTCATTACAGAGCCAGATATGTCCAGTTTTCAAGAACCTTAAATGAGTGACACAGTCTGCCTTTTATAGAAAAACTGTGTACTCAATGAATTAATTACAAGGGAGGCCAAAAATCCTGCCAGATACACAGTATTAGAAAAATGGCGCTCAAAATTGAATGTGACAACAAGAAATAGAGGACAGAGCAGGTGAGATTGGGATTTGGGCTGCCGCCTGAAGATTTTCTCTTAAATTTGGTAGTTGACCCATCAACTCGACCCATACCTCTGCAACAATCGCCATTAAAGTTTCATCTACTCGCAGCCTCTGGAAATGCAGCCACAGCAAACCTCAAGAGTTTTCCCACCCAAAAATAGTCGCAGATACTCGGGAAAAAACCTGTCGCTGTAGGTTCAAAATGTGGCCGTCGATCAAAAACCCAGTCGCGGACATCTACGGCCCCAAAAAATGCTGAAAAATCGGCAGCCAACCAAATTGTGCCACATAGACACTTCAAGTTTCAATCGCTGACTTTTTTCCTTAATTTTCCCCGCTGAGAGCCTTCTACTGGGAACATGCGCAGAAGCCGCCACGTGGCAAGCTCTGCGGCATCCTTGGAACGCTAGGGACTCTCTTTGAAACACAGGCGGAAGCCAACACGTGGCGGGTTCTGCCTGACCTTGAAACACACAGAAACTAATGAGAAACAGTCCTTAAGTTCCGGGACCCTTCGCCACGCATCACCTTTTGCCTCACTTAATATCTATGTTGGGGCCCACCTCAATCTGTTACTAGCATCGCGAGATACAAAAAAGAAGCTTACGCAGAAGCTGACACCTGTTAGCTTCCGCAGCAACCACTAGAGACACATGGCGCCCTCCGCGCCCAAGCTAAAACATTTTAACAGGGTCTCTGCAAGTGACACATGGCGGCTTCCGCGTGAAGTAACAAGAAACTGTGTCAGAGACAACATGTCACATGAGATTCTTCACTGGGGCCCACCTCGTCTGTGCCAAACCCTGAAGCAAATAGAAACAACGCAGAGTCTGACACGTGTCGGCCTCCGCAGCAACCATAAAGGACACGTGGCACGCTCCACCCCTGCATAGAAACTTTTTAGAAACTTCGTGGAGAGCGACACGTGGCACTTTCTGCACAGTCTCTGAGAAACATAAAGGGTCCTTTGGAAACACCGGCGGAGGCCGACACTTGGCACCGTCCGCAGATCTTTGAGTTGCTTTTCTTGTGTCTCTCGGGTGCCTCCACGTGATGCCTTCTACGGCACTAACTTGAAACATAAGACCCTCTCAGCCACTCACAGAAACATAAAGGAAACTCTATTGAAACTTCGGCGGAAGCCGACACGTGGCGCCTTCCGCGCATAGTTGGAACTTTAAGGGGCCGCCTCCACTGCTGACACATGGCACGCTCCGCGGGAAGCAAAAACAAAGGCGCAGATTTAAACTGGGGCATAACACTTGGTGGTCCCGCGGCACTGGCATAATTAGACCCTCTCAGCCACACTTAGAAACATTCAGACACAGTAACTGTAGCTCGAAGCAATGACCCGATATGCATTTTTTAATGCATTTGACCTATTTTTTATCAATTTCCAGGGGCCGATGGAGATTTCTGACCCGCCACTGCAAAATTCTAACCTGCACACAACTGATTTCTTGCATTTTTGATAATTGCAGGGGCCAAAGGTGTTAGAAACTTTGGACTTTTGGGAAGAGGCCTCACATGAAACCCCAAACATAAATTATTACTAACACCTTGTCACCCTCGCTTTTGAGTGACCGGGGCACCAATCATTTTCTTTCAGTCACGATCTTCTAAATCCATCTTCTTCTATCAAATCAAGAACTATGTTTTAAACTTTTGTGAAATGATGTCACTTTGGAACACCATCTCAAAAAGGGGCAAAATGTAGACACCTAAAAATGACCTTTCACATCGCATCACTTGCATACATCAATTTCTCCTAAATCACTTGCATCAACGTTAATTAAATAATCTAATTATTTAATTAATTTCATCAATTTCTTCTAATTTCTCCTAATTCTAACATTAATTGAATAAATCCTCTTTATTTAATTAATTTCATCAAAATCCACTTTATTCTTCCAAATTAAATAATTTTAATTATTTAATTAAATTAATTCATCAAATTTCCTCTTATCCACAATTAAATAATTATCATTATTTAATTAATCAATTGTTCCTCTAAATTTAAATAAATTGTTAAATTTTAAGTTGACTTGTATCTCCTAAAATTAAATAAAATTAATATTTTATTTATATTCATCCATCATGCAAAAATAAATTAAATGAATTTATTTGTTTAATTTATTTAAAATCTTTTATCTTCCAATTCTTCTAAAAATAAATAAAAATAAAAATTTTATTTATAATCTTCAACCATGCACAATCAATTAAATAAATTTATTGATTTAATTCTCAATTATCTTCAATTCCTCTAAAAATATCATTTTTTCTATGTGGACAATTAGTCTTATTTTTAGAACTTCAAAAAGCAAATTATAAGTTGAGTTAATTGGCTTTAATTTATCTTATTTTTATCATCAACTCATAAATTAGAAAAAAAATATTTTAATTTATGAAATCAATTCTATCTTTATGATGTCTTTTATCAAAAAGCAATTATCTTAATAAAAATACCATTTTGGAGTGACACATGTCATGTGCACGGTCATCATGAGCTTTGGAATTATCTCATTCATTGATTTATCTCCACCGTTGATTGATCATATCCTGAAAACTATATATACCCCCTTCATCCTTTCACAAATCCTCTTCGATCATTCTGCTTTCGAGCACTCTTCGATCATTTAAGCTTTGGGCATTCGTAATACAATGCATTGAGCATTCACGCATCGTTGAGCACATATCGTATCTTTGAGTACTTATCTACATCTACTTGTTGCAACCATGGGTATGTGATGTATTGAGCAATCCACAAAGAACCAAGGAGACAATACAATCTAGGTGAAAGCTTTCATTTTTTTTATTATTATTCATTGATTATTCAGTTATTATCTAGATCGTTTCTTTGAAGGTTATAGTATTGAGTTGTTTGAGTTATCATTGTTTTGATCTTATTAATCCATCTCAATTTTACCTATACATAGTGGCAACTGTAATTGCACTAAGTATAAAGTGCCATAATCATATTTTTTTGGGGGGTTCTCATGATTAAGTAAATTTGGGGGGTAATCTTGTGCTTTTGTTGGATTGAGTCTCTTGATTGGTCTATTGTGTGACTAGATTTGAGGAGTTAATCACGGGTATTAAAAGGAATCCTGCTATAATAAGATTGGATAGAGGAAACTATAAGTCTTGGCAAGATGGAATTTTGACGCATTTCAGGTGGCTTCATATTTTGCCCCATCTCTACGGACTTGTTCATTTACCATCAGTGTAGGTGATTCTACATTGAGAGGGGCTACTTGGTCTTTCTTCTTCTCCTCTCTTTGGGGGGATTATTCATTATATGTATGTGTTGGAATTGGTAGCATATGATTCATGTTGATTCTACCTTTCCACACTTCTTGCATTTTCACTTTTGGGGAGGAGTTTTTTCCCATGAGGTTTTCTCATTCACTCCACTTGAGATTTCTTTGTACATGGGTACCTAACATGGCCTTGTAGTCAGGACCCATCCATCATTGCATCATTTGCATTTGTTGACTTCTCCTTAAGTTGCACTTAAGGGGGGTGTTAGTGTGAATAGAGGTATTTCATATCTAGTTTGATATTTCCTAGCTAGTTTCCCCTTGTGTGAATAATTCATATTATTTAACTATTTATTAGTTAAATAATACTCACATGTTAAGTTGACTTAGGAAGCATTCTAGTTGTTTCTAGATATTGATAGTTGTCTCTAGTTCCCTCATGTCATAGGATTAAGACACTTGTCACATGACTACAACATCTTATCTCTCAACCTTGTCTTTATAAGCAAGGTATGCCATATCATATCGAAATGGGAGAGTGAAGGTTGTATATTGTTGTATTTGCATTCTTTGATACGAATACAGTTTATTCTTGTCATATTGAACTTCTCATTCCTTTGTGCTTTCCATTAGGCCTCTAGATCTTGGGTGGCTATCTCTATAGCCAAATCTTACAAAAAGAGGCCAAGTTATGGCAAAAATTTTCTAGAATAGTTTGTGACTAGGAAAGATTTAATCAGAGTTGAAAAGTATGTTGTTGTGCATGTTAGGATCATAAGGGTGTTTTTCAGTTTTTTGAAATTTTGGTGTTCTTAAGGGATGTCTCCAATGGTGGAAATGGGGATTTTATGGGTTTTCTTTCTTTTTGAAAAATGAAAATTGTGTTATGAACTTAGTTTTTAGTATTATTTTGTGAGATGAAAAGTATCATGTGGGAATTAGGATTCCCTACTTATTGACATGAGTGTCACATGTTTTGATCTTGTTTTTTGTGCTTTGACTTTTTGGTCAAAGTTGACCTTTTTATAGGCCTTATGTTAGAATTTTATACTTCTACTTGTGTGGATATGAGTACTACATGTTTTGACCTTTTTGTCATAGTTGACTTTTTGGTCAAAGTTGACTTTCAATCAAAGTTGACTTTTGAACTTAGGAATGGATACCTAGTCTTCCTGTGGGATGCCTATAGAAGACCATAATCCCCTTGCATCATTATTTTATATTGATAATTATATTTATGTTATTGATATGATGATGTCATATCTTATTTTTCGTGCTATATTCTATTTTGAGAAAATGATGTTTTAGCATGTATTAATAGATGAAATGTATTATGGATTTGGAGTGTTTTCCCTTCTCTTCTCCACTACATTGAAATGGTATGGTTAGTGACGATGAATAAAATAAGGATGCATATGAATTTAAAAGTATTGATCCTCTTATGTTAAACTCTTTCCCTTCTTTTGCTCGATTGGATCATGAGTAACCTTGTGAATTATGCATTGGAGTGTGTTATGTGTGTATTCATTTGCATGTGTGCATTGAATTCTACTAGTCATTTGATCCCCTTGGTGTTGTGTTGGGTGTATGTGGAACCCATGTTGAAACTTGTGTGGATTACCTTGGTGTCTTTTTTGAGACCCTTGTTTGTGTGAGCCTTGGCTTGATAGTGGTGTTGCCATGATCTTCTTTTTGTAGCTCAGGGGTTGCCTAGAGTGGCATATACATCTATTGTGCTCGACAATGGAAATAGGATAGGGTGGTGGGTAACATTTCCCCATTGGTCCTATAGGAAGATATCTTGGGAGTTGGAAGATTTCCTTGTGTATTTTTACCCTATGATCATGTCGTATCTTGTGCCTAGTGGAGCACTTTGGAGGTGATTTATTAACGTGGTAATATTGTTCTTATGTAATTTTATTATTGGAGTGTGATCCTTCCATGTTTTGGAAGTAGTCTCCTTCATGTTGTTAATTTATATGATCATTTAATTGGCAAACAAACCTTGTTTTGAAAGGAGATTGTCATATTGCAAAAGTTGTTTTAGCTATTGAAAGGAGATTATCATAATTAAATTGATATGTTGGAGCCATCTTTTATATGTGATGTTATTGGTTTATGTTGTGCTTATGAGTCAAGGGTTGTATTGTGCGCACATAATGGATGAGATTCCCATATTTGTATTTATCCCATCTTGACGTTGCTGTCGAACGAGTGTGGCATTCTGTATGGTATTTCCCTTATTTTGCATGAATGCTAGTTTGAATTGGGAATTGTATATTACCTTTATTTGAATTATTATCATGCTTTTGGTTAGTTATTATGTTGATTCATGGTTAGCAATTGGATGCTATCTGTTTAGATCCCTGTTGGACATTTTCTCCTTGTGAGGCTTCATGATCGATCCTCCTTTTGGCTTGTTGGCCATTTGTCGATGTCAGTTGTTCTCGTCAAGTAGAGAAGTGTGTGTCCTTGTTTCCACCTTCTCTCTTGTGACTTTAGTGCAGTTATGGGGTGGTTTTCATGCTTAAATGTGCAATTGTGACTTGAACTAGTGTTACAATTACATCTTACAAAACTTGTTCATCTTGTTTTTGTTCGTTAATGTCCTAGTGTAAAAGTTGGGGCATTACAATTCACTTCTCTTGTTAAGTCGACCGTACTCCTTGCGTGGTATGTTGTTAACATTACATTACAAAAAGTAAAATTACAATCAATAAAATCATTAAAAACATTAAAGCTCTAAATTTTGTGGAAAAACCCTAGCATCATGATCCATTTATTAAAATCCTAGGCATAGTTTTCTTGGAAGATCTCCATCTATCTAAGATGTCTAATGTATTTAATTAAATAGTCCTTGGATATCTATTCCTCCAATATGGTAGTTTTGGAAGTAATTTAAAAAAAAAATCATTAAAAATATTATTAATGGAGACCCACAAAATTTCTATTTTATGAATTTGCTAAGTGTTTATATTATTTTTTCTTTGATAAATTTGCTAAGTGTTTATTAAATTTTTTAAATAGTATTCATTCCTTATCTTGGAGTTTTTGTGATTAAGATTTAGTAAGAAAAAAATAAAAAAAGTTTCACTTTATTAATAGATGAAATTTCTCTTTAATACTACTTATAATGAATTTTAGTTATATACCAAACATTCATTTAATTTTACTTTTTCTAAATGACATTTAATGTTTTTGAGATATATTTTATGGGACATTAGGAGAAAAATATGTCATAAATTAATATTGTGTCAATTAAAAGTTAATTATTAGTCAATATTATCCAAAAATTAAATTTGAAATATTATACATTTAATTTTTTATAATGTATTATTAAAATGTATTATAAGTTGATTGATATGTTTTCTTATAATTTTTTAGGATGCCTCGCCCATTGTTAAATTTTGAAAATGAAGAACAATGAAAAGAACATCAAAGAGAATATTCCCAAAATTATCTGGGGACAATGACATGAACAAATGATAGATGCACAAAGAGAGGAAGTAATGAACCATCAAAATCAAAATGATAGAGAAAGACATGTTAAATATAGGGTATATATGATAGTGGAAGAGATTGAAGCAGAAATGAGATAACATGCATATGAGATGATAACACATTGTGTACGAACATCTCAAGAGGAGAAATATACATTAAGAAGAAGATTGCAAAGAGATATGTGTTTAGATCAATTCACTGAGATAGAAAGACAACAACTACAAGCACGTAATCCTAAATTTGTTTAAAGACATCATCAATCTCATGTTAATGCTGAGGTTAATTTTGAAGGGATGAATTCTGTTATAATAGATCATGTGCTACAAATGCCAGTGAATATAGTTTAGGATGTAATGAATGTTGATACTCAAAATAATGTAGAAAATCATAGTTCGCAAGAGGAGTTAATATCCCAACCAAGAAGACAAAGATGACTGCAAATAACACAAAATGAAAGAGATCAAGGTACACTTAATCATAATATGAATGCTAAAATTGATTTGAAAACTTTACAAATGATATTTCAACAAGGACTAGATAAAATTGCTTCACTAAGCATGTTTTATATTTGTCAAGAAAGGTATCCTACAATGAAGGTTTTTTAGGCAATTGAAGGTCCTATTTGCAATACATGTTGATAAGATAAGCATGAACATCGATTATCAACATTAAACAACACAGATCCTGGTCCACAACCACTAGAACTTGTAAAACTAACACAAGTTGAGGAAATGTTGATAGCACGTGTCAACCCAATACTTCAAATCACACATGCAACTAGAGGTCAATGCAAATATAAAGAACATACCATAAGTTTTCCATAGGAAGTAAAAGAAATAGCTAACATTTTTCCACATCGAATAAAAGATTTACTAATTATTATTGCTCGAAGGAAGGATCAATGTGGAACAAATTATAATTTTATAGTCAATAAAGAGAGGGTATACAAAGCTCTTAAATACAAAATAGAACATGACAAGTTCTATAGAAATGTTAAAATTGATGAACTGCTCTTGGTGAACTTACATCCAATTTAGATGAAAACATTTTTTACCAATTGAACTTTGTTCACATGGAGCTTGATTCTAATGCAAATGAATATGTATTTGAGGGTCCAATGATAGAGATGGAAGAAGAAAAAAATATTGATCACATGACATCCTTGCTTGGGTAAATAACCCTAATGTAGAGCCTGAATCACTAATTGATTGGCCAGGAATTGGAGCATCTCTAATGAATGAGTATGTCACTGTTCAGGGTTACTTGATATGGCTTTCCAGACACTATTTCTAGATGGATGATGTGATTGGTTAGACCCACGATTAAGAAGAGTCCATCTACATGAATTTGTGAAACATTTGTTTTGATATAGAGATCAACATTTTGGACAACACCCATGATTTAGATATTACATGATGAATAAAATTCATCTGTTGTGTTTGTCAAAAGGATATTTCAAGACATGTCAATCAGAATCAATGAGTTATGAGAGCATATGGAAAAAATCCCCTAATCACATCTAGCTGATTGTTTGATGCATTTTAGTACAACACTAAGGGGTACAAAGTCTTATTGGACAAAATGTCAAGCTGAATTAACTGATCTCTTGCATCAAATTGAAATTCTAACAATTTTCTTTACTTTGAGTGCACCACATATGTATTGGCCCGATTTACATGCATTAATGCTAGGTACACAACCAACTAATCCACATGAAGCACAAAAATGGTGATGACAAAATATTATTGAATACCCACACATTGTGACATATTACATGGACCTATGATATACAATGTTTTGAAAGGAGATACTACAAAAGGGAATGAAAGTAAAAGATTATTGGTCTAGATATGAATGGAAACATAGAGGTTCACCACATGTGCATGAATTAATATGGTTAGAGGGAGCACTGAACACATGCAACCTTGATTGGAGAAATGATCATGAAAGAAAAAATGCTCAAAAATACTTTGATTCTATTGTTCATGCATGGAATCCATTGGGAGATCCACATCAACAAAACATACAAGTATGATATTAATTCTTAATTCTCTGTTTATTTCATAATACATTATAGTTAAAAAGTAATTATTTTAACTGATAAAGTATGTTATATATGATCAATGATAGGTCCTACAAAATTTTATACATGGACATGTCTTTGAAATACACAACAACTGACTCAAATAGACTTGCAACATGACTATGAAGAGTTACTCAATTGTGTTGAATGTCATACAATGT
This sequence comes from Cunninghamia lanceolata, assembly GCA_027924645.1. NCBI lineage: Eukaryota > Viridiplantae > Streptophyta > Pinopsida > Cupressales > Cupressaceae > Cunninghamia > Cunninghamia lanceolata. The sequence goes on along the minus strand of BSBN01000245.1, from coordinate 9,636,675 downwards.
GTAAAGAGGGTTCTTGCCTATGTAAAAAAGGGGAGGGATGTTTTGTAGGTAAGGTGTTCATACATTCAAATATTTTGAACCAAGAAATACTTAAAATGCCTATATAAATTAACAAGTTACTTTTTGTTGCCAATAAGGGCGTGGTTCGGTGGTTAAGTCGCTCGGTTGTAGTGGCAGCCACCAGAGTTCAAACCCTTGCTGGACCAACGAGCTCGCAAGATTTACGCCTTTGCTGGGCCAATGAGTTCACGAGTTTGAAGCGTTCTTGCTAGGGGATGAGGTCCCCCATGTTGTGGCCTCATTGGTTCATTGCTCCAGGCAAAAGCATTCACGTGGAGTTGAAGGGTGTGTCGCACTAGCGTCGCCGGTCACACTAAAAAGTTTACCAGGCACATTTTAAAAAAAACAAGTTACTTTTTGTTTATAGGTACAATGCACCATGACCATTGCATCTAGATGGATCAAAATTATTTGAAGACCAAGCCACATGAGATAAAATATATGAACCTGCTAGAAATGATGATTGAGTAAATACACATAATTGTTAATGTTTTTGATTAAGGTAAGTTGCAAAACAAGGGTGCAGATCCCTATTACAAAATAGCCTGGAGGGCAAGCAAAGGCCACACAGGCCAGAAACAGTGCTTCAACAATAGATAGACAGCGAAGCCCAAAAGGCTAAGCAACAAGGTCACAAGGCTGCAATAAACAACAACCTAGACAATTACAGATCTAGGCCTATCAGGTTGAACACCCTTGGCACGAGTGCGGTTTTGTGAAACATGCTTGGCAAGACCACGCTTCCTCCGTTGGACAATAGTCCAAAAAACCTCATCTCTATCCACAGAAATAGGAGGAGGAGAAACTCGCTCCAGCTCCCCAGAAGGGGGCGGAGACAGGGGCACACCAACATTAGCCTCAACAACATCCTTTGAACCTAACATTTCAGTCTGAGGCATATCAATAGTCAAGAACTCAGCAACAGACCTAGCAGCAGCATCAACAATAGGGGAGGGCCCTATAACAGCACCAGAAGTAATTGCAACAGTAGGGGAAGACCTTTCAGCATATCCGACAACATGGGAGGACCCTGCAACACACCTAACATTAGCAATAGAGGAGGGCCCTGTCAGCACAGCAGCAACCCCAAGAGTAGGCGTTGCCCCAACAACAACAATAATAGAAGCAATGTTAGAGGTCTCAACAGTAGACCCAGCAGTAGAACCACTAGCAGCAACCACAACTGCAAAAGCAGGAGCCACCACAATATCAGGAGTAAACCCATCATCATCAGAGGAAGAATCAGCAACCATAGACCCAAGAATATCCTTAGCAGCATCAACTGTAAGATGTTCAGGAGAAGCATTCTTCCACCAGGAGGAAGCACGAGGGGTCTTTAAATGAGGGTACCTAGAAGCCAGATGACCCGTAGTGAAGCACCTACGACATCTGAAGGGAATACCTTCATAGTCCAATAACTGCCTCCATGAACTATCAGCAACCTGCAACACAATCTCTGTAGGGAGGGGCTTAGAGAGATCTAGATCCACAAGAACATAAGCATAAGTGGTATGAGAGAACAATGTAGTCACTTGATCCACCATAATAAAAGAACCCAAAGAATTACCAATACCCTCATAACAAGAATTGCACCAAAGATGCAAAGGAAGATTTAGGAGATGAATCCAAACAAGCATTCTATTGAAAGACTTAGTCACCGGGTTAAAGAAGGGAACCCAAGGCTTGAGAAGGAATGCATGTTGGCCTCAAAACCAAGCATAAGTATCAAGAACAACATTCTGATTAGAAACTAAATAAAAAAAAACAACAAAGAAACCCTTAGCACAAGGGTAAATTTCTATTTTCTCTTCTGTGATAGGGAGCCAATGCTCAGAAATCTAATGGTTTAAATCTCAAGCCTGGGCCACAAACGGTCAAATCTGTAAATCAAACCTTGCTTAGAAAAATAGTCCACATTTTTTAAAACCTCTTCCCCTAAGACCACAATAGGGGGAGGCAAGTCAGAATGAGAAAAATCTCCTAGAAACTAGAGTATCAGCATCAATAGAGGACTCCTCATGCCTTTGAGGAGAACCATTGCCCACAATTGTTGCATAAGATGCAACAGCACCTGCAGCCGTCTTAGTCATGGGCGGCACACTAATGACATCAGAAATAGGAAGACTCTGCAAACCCTCCACCGTAGCAGCCACACCCACAGTCAAACCTTCGGCAGCCAAGCCCACAGTCACGAGTGGTGCATCAACAGTCGTAGCCACACCAGCATCAGAGGAAAACCCTACTAAAGACTTAGGATCAGAAGGACCCAGTAAACCTCTAGCGGCCAAGCCCACAGTCACGAGCGGCGCATCAACAGTCATAGCCACACCAACAGTAGGGGAAAACCCTACTAAAGACTCAGTAGTGGATGGAACCAACAAACCTGCAACATGGGTGGGAAGAGGAGCGGGAGTCTCCATTTCAAAATTTAGTATGCTAATGTTCTTTTTAAATCTTACTAGGAGGTTTGAATCTGGGTTGTTGGATCTACAAACCGAAGCCCCACCATTTCACCACAGAGTCTCCCCTCTTGGGGGTAAGCAACCTCAATTTTTACGCGGTAGAGGGTGACCCCACGGGGTTTGAACCTTGGTTGTTGGCACTACAGGCAAGAAGCCCCACCATTTCACCAAAGGGTCATCCCAAAAATCTTACCAGGTGTAATGCCCCGCCATGCAACCCTAAAGATAAGTTTAATTAAGCAATAAAAAAGGTGAAATATATATATATTTTTTCTATAGAAGTGGTAATAACAAAACATAACATGGTCTAATAGCAACAAGTTAAACTAACATCTCTAGGGATTACATAGCTGCATTATTGAAATATAACAACAACCAACAACATACATAGTTTAATCAAATACACCAACTAGCATCTTTCATTACGACATCCAAATACATCAAGAAGTTTGCATTAAGATTACAAGTACAAAATAGTATGTCTTACAAGAGGAATTACATAGTTTCATTGATACAAAAGCTCTCTTTCTGGATACATTAATTACATAAGGATTTCTTTTGATACAAAAGATCTAAATAAAAATAGTACAAATGTCCGTCTTCGATATAGGTGCAAAACTGGAATCAAGAGAGATACATCTTCTTTACACATGAGCCACGATGCTAGAAAACCAATGGAATAAAGCACAACCACCCGACCATGTGGAACCCTGAGGTCCATCCCCCATGCTAGGAGATAACAATGAGGTTCCACTAAGTCAAAGATCACAAGGTACAAATAAGCAGATACAAAATTGACACAGAAACACAGATCAACAATGGCTAACACTACTCTAGAGGCAACATCAAAAGATAACAAAAAGGAAGTAACTAAGCTGCAGTAGGAAGAGTGTCATTGCATGGTCCTAGCATGGGTTACCCTAGCTATCTCTCTCTAGAAACTAGCCCCCATCTATGATTATCTTGGCAGCCTCTCTTTAGGCACCGGCCCCATAGGGTGACACATGCAGAACTAACACATCCTCTCATGAAAACAAGGAGGTCAATCTTGCCAACCAGGCCTTCTCATCCCATCCTTATCCTAAGAAAGTGCTATAGGCATGGGTGAGGCATCATAATTATCTTATTATGTGTTTAACTACCCAACCCATTTAGGTTAATTATTATGTTATCACTTGATTACAACTTTCATGGGGTTATCCAGGTAGCCACTTTCGGCACTGGCCCCACCATGAAAGCCACTCTCCTACATACAACTAGTACCCCTATCAAAATAAAAAGAATAGAAATCATCAAAATGACATGCATGATAATGATACTGCAAGGCATCTATCCTATTGCATACAAATCATATCTCAAGGACCAACTCTTGAATCATTGTCCCAAAACTTCCAGTTGAAATAGTCATGACAGCCATAAACAACATGAAACTAGAGCAAGGCATGGGTCATCTTGCTCCTAAATTTCAACCAATTACATAAACCAACACAATATTTTATTCCATGCTCAATACAATAATGAACCCCAACATTCAAGAAGGACTCTACAACCACATCACGAACATGACATCAACATGAGTTCAAGACAAAACCACAAGAATAGGTACTCTGAGTAAGGCATTACCCATCTTGCACATGTATCATACCAACACGAATAAGAAACCATATTTCAAGAATACATTTCATTCAACTCACAAGATGCACACAAAGCCAACCCCCACACAATCACACCCTCCTAGGCCTTTGGAAACCACTTTCCCCAAATAACACAATGCATGACACCATTAAAACGCAATGGTCACACATCACGATCACTTCCAAAACACATCATAAACCAAGATCCCTCATCAATACTTCAATAACAAAACCACAAATGTAACATATGATCTGATGCACTAATAATAGTCTTAAAGAATGTAACATTATTCCAAGCATGATAAATCATCTAACAACATAAGATAGCTCTATCCCAACAATAATAACTTGAAAGGGTTACCAATTATTCTATAACAGAAAATTCAGTCAAATAAGATACTACTCGTTACTAGACTAAACCTCTTTGTACACTAATGTGGATCTTATTAAAATTCTTGACAACTTTGTGAATTCTATTCAATATAATTGCATAAGCAAAACATAAAGGATCATAAAGTAGATTAAAACCGATCATCCATTTAAATCTTTAGAAAGTATATGAGTTAAATGGTAAACGTTTAATACTATATAATACTCATTAATTAAATAAAACTTGGTAAATAAATATTCTAATTAGTTACTAATTGAATAATATTTTTTTAATATTCTTATATTTAAAATATACAACAAAAATATCAATATCCACATCCAAAATTTAAATCACATCTACATTCAAATCTTTTAAATGAGGCATAAAATAATAAATCAATAAATTATTTTAAAAGGATTTGACTTTTTATTTATAAAATAATGCTTAAATATAGCATATCCCTAAATAACAGGGATGAAATAAAATAATACTTAAATATAACACATCCTTCAATAATAGGGATTTGATTTCTCATAAATAAAATAACACTTAAATATAACACATCCTGAAATAATAAGGATTTGATTTCTCATAAAAAAAATAACACTTAATTATGACACATCCCGAAATAATAGGGATTTGATTTTTCATAAATGAAATATAATAATACTTAAATATGACACATCCCTAATAATAGGGATTTGATTTGAAATATAAAAATACTTAAATATAACACATCCTAATAATAGGAATTTGATTTTTCTATAAAAAAAAATACAAAAAAAAATAAAACACATCCATAAAACTATTCTTCCCTATTAAATAGGGACTTGACATCACATCTTCAAAATAAAAAAGAATAAACTCAAATTAAAACTATTATTATGCTCTTAACCATACAATTACTAGAAAACTAAATACTAATATAACATCTCCTAAACCAATACTAATATGAGAATATAATACTAAATAAACTACATAATTTTACAAATGGATAATAAAATTAATATTTATCTAACTAAAAGAAATCTTCTATTTCTACCACAACACATTATTTCTTTTTTTTTTCAATTATACAATTAAGAAAATCTGCCCATTTAATTAGAGATAATATTGATTTTAGAAAGTTGCTAATTTTACCAATGAGCTCATTTATATAAGAGAAATTAGGCAAGAGATATATTTTAATATCATAAAATTTTTATGTGGAGCTCTGGTTGATGGCCATGGAAAGACAAAGGTTCAGAAGAATTTCATACCAGGTAAAAAAAAATGCTTTGATCAAGGTTCTGAAATTGCATTGTTTCCTAGTGAATCTACCTACAATTTGCTTCAGCAATGGTTTATGTTTCAAGCTATTGCCATAAGGAAGCCCCAGTTGTATGGCGATCGAGGATAGATGAAGAATATCAGAGTTATAAATGTAAAAGAATTTCATTGTTTATATAACTAAAATCCAAATCTGAAATTCCTTGATTCCCTTAAAATTTCTTGCAACAATTAATAATTTTTATAGGCAAAAATTAAGAAGTCTTCTCAGAGCCGTATAACTGCCAAGAGGATGGAAGAACTCAGCATAAAATAAATTGTCAGGTGAAAATTTCTTGGTAAAAAAAATGCATAGATCTCAACTTAAATTCATAAGCAAGGTTGAGGTTTCAGGCAAAGGAAATATTTGCAAAAAGGAGCCCTCCCCTTAGCGAATATGCTAAGTTTAAAATGTGTTTCCAGGCATTAATTAGTGCATGAGGAAGTCATACAATTACAGCCAAGCAGAAGAGAAGATTGAGAGTTTAGATAAAAAAATTATCTTAATTGGTCACATCATTGCAGGCACTCACAGGTCTCTAACAAATGGCATGAAACATCAGATGAAATGGTTTGATTCAAAGCACAAATTGATAGCTAGGAAGAAGGAACTAGGTTCACACTAATGACCATCTGCTAAGAAGTATTTTTAGAGGCATATATAAATATTCACCCTCCAGAATAGATGTCCAAGAAAGGAGAATTACAGATATAAAATAAAATTGTTCAACAGGCATTGATTGGCATGAAGCCGTTGATAGAAGAAAGTTGATTTCAATAAGAGTGAACATTGCTAGAGTACTATTGTCGAATTGCCAATGTGAAGACAACGGTGGGGAAAAATTGATGTGCAAGATTATCTCAAAACATATAACCACATGCAACCATGGATTCCACATAGGCAACAATTGAAAGAGAGAGAAAGAGAGTTTCCATTTAACAATAGACATACCCGAATTAAATTCAAACTTCTGAGTCTTCTTCCCTGATTTCTTCCTCTTCCCAATCCTTCTGTGTATTTTTTCCAAGAACTCTCCCCTCAAAATAATCTTCCCAAAACCAAAAATGGACCATGATAATAAATTCCTAAATCCCCCAATCTTCTGTTACTGACATCCACTATCCAAATTTTTAAATGCATTTCTACCCCCACTATCTGGAATATTTTCAAATCTTGAAAATTATTTCCAGCAAACACTTCTTCAAAACAATTAATGACAATATCAAAATAATATCTTCCAGCCCAAAATTTAATCAATTACTAAAGTATTAAATATTAATAATTGATTCAATAACTTTATTATCATTATTATTATTAACTATAAATACCACTAACAGGTATAATTTTCAAATTTCTGACAACCCACTCCAACAATAAATTAATGGCAAAATAAAATAAAATCTCACATGTCAGATAAGCTCAATAAAGTACTAAATATTAACAATATTATTATTATTGCTAGCTTTCAAAGCTACTAATTTAATTTAATATAAAAATCAACTAATTAATATTCTCAATTTTCTACATTAATTAAATAACTAATATTGATGTATATATATAAACTTATTATTATTATTACTATAACAATTAATAAATCTCCAACAAATACACATTGACTATAAAACCAAAATGATCAAACATCAACACATCTATACACATAGATCACTTATTCTATAAAATGAACCAAATGACTATAATCAACAACTTAATACCTTGGTCACTAAGTTCAATAAAATGAACCTTAAACTACAATAAACAAACAATAACAACCACATACCAAAGGATGACCAACACCCGAGGACAAGTACCAACTGAGCGACAACTACACCCATGACTGGAAATACATGGACGACAACAAATTGAAGACATTGCCTGACAGAGGGAACCCCATGTTATCTCCCATCCACATTATCCATTGGTGTAAAGGTATGTTTAGACTTGCTAAATCACGTAGAGTCGGTGCTTGGTACCTACAACCTGCAACAAACCAAAGTGTTGTATACAAACATAAATATATATATGATCAAACACACTGTGACAGGGAATCACAGCATAGTAGGGTGCTCATTATGAGTAATACTACACCGTCCCTTCATGAAAAGCATCACAAATAACATATTAAACAAGTTTATTAGTAACTAAACAACTAGATAACACATAGTTAGATAGTCGCATAATTCACATAGTAAAACAAATCTACACAATCAATTAATCCATGACTGATCACAACATAAGCATAATGTACTAATTATAAAGTATCAACAGTGTCATCATAATAAACATCAATGTGTGTCATCAACTATATCAAAACGGTAAACCTACCATCAACATGTCTAACATACCCTAAGTATTTCGAGTATCTTACCTTCATCTTTATGCTCCTTAGCCTGACCACCTACTCATCCAAGGTGAGAATGGAGGGGCACTACACCAGGAGGTTTGAACTTAAGTTGTTAGCTCTATAGGCTGAAGCCCCACCATTTCACCACAGAGTCTCCCCTCTTGGAGGGTAAGCAACCTCAATTTTTATGCGGTAGAGGGCGACCCCGTGGGGTTTGAACCTTGGTTGTTGGCACTACAGGAAAGAAGCCCCACCATTTTACCAAAGGGTTATACCATTTAAATCTTACCAGGAGGTTTAAATTTGGGTTGTTGGCTCTACAGGCCAAAGCCCCACCATTTTACCACAGAGTCTCCCCTCTTGGAGGGTAAGCAACTTTAATTTTTACGTGGTAGAGGGCGACCACGCGGGGTTTGAACCTTAGTTGTTGGCACTACAGGCAAGAAGCCCCACCATTTCACTAAAGGGTCATCCCAAAAATCTTACCAGGAGGTTTGAATTTGGGTTGTTGGCTCTACAGGCTGAAGCCCCACCATTTCACCAAAGAGTCTAGGGTAAGCAACCTTAATTTTTACGTGGTAGAGGGCGACCCCTCCGGGTTTAAACCTTGGTTGTTGGCACTACAGGCAAGAAGCCCCACCATTTCACCAAAGGGTCATCCCATTTAAATCTTACTAGGAGGTTTGAATCCGGGTTGTTGGCTCTACAAGCCGAAGCCCCACCATTTCACCACAGAGTCTCCCCTCTTGGAGGGTAAGCAACTTCAATTTTTATGCGGTAGAGGGCGACCCCGCGGGGTTTGAACCTTGGTTGTTGGCACTATAGGAAAGAAGCCCCAGCATTTCACCAAAGGGTCATCCCAAAAATCTTACCAGGAGGTTTGAATCTTGGTTGTTGTCTCTACGGGCTGAAGCCCCACCATTTCACCACAGAATCTCCCCTCTTGGAGGGTAAGCAACCTCAATTTTTACGTGGTAGAGGGTGAGCCCATGGGGTTTGAACCTTGGTTGTTGGCACTACAGACAAGAGGCCCCACCATTTCACCAAAGGGTCATCCCAAAAATCTTACCAGAAGGTTTGAATCTGGGTTGTTGGCTCTACAGGCCGAAGCCCCACCATTTCACCACAGAGTCTCCTCTCTTGGAGGGTAAACAACCTCAATTTTTATGCGGTAGAGGGCGACCCCACCAGGTTTGAACCTTGGTTCTTGGCACTACAGGTAAGAAGCCCCACCATTTCACCAAAGGGTCATCCCAAAAATCTTACCAGAAGGTTTGAATCTGGGTTGTTGGCTCTACAGGCTGAAGCCCCACCATTTCACCACAGAGTCTCCCCTCTTGGAGGGTAAGCAACCTCAATTTTTACGCGGTAGAGGGAGACCCCGCGGGGTTTGAACCTTGGTTGTTGGCACTATAGGCAAGAGGCCCCACCATTTCACCAAAGGGTCATCCCTTAAATCTTACCAGGAGGTTTGAATCTGGGTTGTTGGCTCTACAGGCCGAAGCCCCACCATTTCACCACATAGTCTCCCCTCTTGGAGGGTAAGCAACTTCAATTTATGCGGTAGAGGGTGACCCCACGGGATTTGAACCTTGGTTGTTGGCACTACAGACAAGAAGCCCCACCATTTCACCAAAGGGTCATCCCAAAAATCTTACCAGGAGGTTTGAATCTGGATTGTTGGCTCTACGGGCCGAAGCCCCACCATTTCACCATAGAGTCTCCCCTCTTGGAGGGTAAGGAACTTCAATTTTTACGTGGTAGAGGGTGACTTGACGGGGTTTGAACCTTAGTTGTTGGAACTACAGGCAAGAAGCCCCACCATTTCACTAAAGGGTCATCCCATTTTAATCTTACTAGGAGGTTTGAATCTGGGTTGTTGGCTCTATAGGATGAAGCCCCACCATTTCACCACAAAGTCTCCCCTCTTGGAGGGTAAGCAACCTCAATTTTTACGCGGTGGAGGGTGACCCTGCGGGGTTTGTGTTGGTTTTTTCCCAGACTGGATGCTTGCTCCCAGTTATCCCTACAAGGTAGCCATCAATGATCAACAGGATCTCTGGGCCAGGGGCCAACAGTACAGGAGATAGACTCTATAGATATCTCCTCTTCTTCTTCAAGCTCTGCAAAACCTAGGGGGGTATTCCCTATTCAACATCCATAAGATATGCCTATGAACTAGGGGGATGTTGACACAAAGTAGATAAATCCTTCTTTATGCAGACCAAAACTGTGAGATAAGTGCAAAGGGGCTAGCTTTAGGCCTATGTTTAGTTGTGAGACATAGGATTTTGATCCTAAAACTATTTCTAAGGTCCTAAAGGTTTGTTTTTGAAATTTTAAATTTAATTTTATATTTGGATGCAAAACTAGGACCTGGGTTGTAACCTCAATACAAGACTAGACTGGTGCCTATCCAAGGCTTGGAGTCAATAGACATACACATGTGAATGATCAACATAAACATATACCAAAGACTACATTTCAAGGGGATTTGTTTAGCACCTGCTTTATAGATACTTCCCAAAAACTAGGTGTTTAGTCATTCATTCTTAATGGTATCCCTGCTGCAACATGCCTTCTCAATGATTAACCTGAAACATTTAATTTGTTCCTTGAACAAAGGTAGGAGATTAAACATTCAATACAGAAAAACTATATTCCTAAATCTTGAACAACCTTAGCTATCTTGATTCAAAAGAAAACATGCCCACAGCTTGGAGACAAATGATTAAACACATGCACAGAGCATTTCTCATATAAAACAACACGAAACCAGTGAATTTATGCATGAAACATACAACATGAGACTCATAAACTCACAAGACATCAAGAACAGGGCCACCAATGAAGTTGTATTGTGTCACAGCACCAGAATTTGTCCAACTTTCAACAACAACAAATGAGTAACACCATCTGCTATATACAACACAAAAGGTGTACTCAACATTAATTACACATGGCTAATCAAAATTCACCAGATACAGTACATCATGAGAAAATGGCGCTCAACATATTGAATGCAACAGGTGGGAGAGGAGGCAGGGTGGTTGAACTCGAGCCCTGCCTCGCCACCTGGGGATTCACATCTTCAATCGGGTGGTTGATCTGCGCACGCCTTCGCCCATACCCTATAACATCCACCATTAATGGCATACCAACCCGCGGCCTTGGGAATGCAGTGAACTGTGTGTTTTGTAACTTTTCCCACTAAGAAATATGACCTGATATTTCAAATCATGTGGGAACAAATTATCCCACATTCACCCCGTGGACCTCCTCAATACTTTATATACATGACCACACCGAAAGATGATAGTCAGTGATTTTGCTCCCAACGACGCCAATATAAACCTCATCATGATCCCCCCGCATGATACCCTGATATAAAAATATCACCCCCCGGGAAATATCACCCTGATGTGAAGAAACACCTTGATGTGAAGAAACACACTGATAATAGCGAACCTCATGCTGAGCCCACTTGATATTCAAAATCAGCCTGATGATCAACCTCATCGGCGCATCTTGATGCATCAGAGAAAAATCCTCCTGTGTATTCGAACCATATACCTCACCGATGAACCATCCGTAGTTGCTCATGTCCTCATAGGCAATTGGTGGGACCCCCACATACCTGCTGATAATAACATGTCAGAGATCACATGATGCACCCCACCGATCCTGATGATGTCACTATCATGTCGCAATATCGGGGTGATATTCATAAGATCACCTGATATTCAAAATATCACCCCCTCGCAAGAATATCAGGGCGAACTGTAGCTTTGTTATAACATCGGGGTGATAAAACAACGTCGAGGTGATCTTGACTAAGATCACCCAATATTAAAATATGACCCCCTTTTCTGAATATAGGGTCATATTGAAACCTTGCAGCAGCATCGGGGTGATCATAACTAAGATGACTGATGTTGGAAACATGATGACCCTGCGGAAATATCAGGCTGATATTTGAAAATATGATGACCCCCCCAAGAATATGAGGTCAGGCTGAAACATGCTGAAGGGGCCTAGAAACTTAGATCTTTTTGGATTTTTTGGGAGGGTGCCTTCAGATTTAGAAGCTTGAAACCTGACTGTTCATGCAGGCACCAACAGTTTGAACCTTGGTTGTTGGCACTATAGGCAAGAAGCCCCACCATTTCACCAAAGGGTCATCCCTTTAAATCTTACCAGGAGGTTTGAATATGGGTTGTTGGCTCTACAGGCCGAAGCCCCACCATTTCCCCACAGAGTCTCCCCTCTTGGAGGGTAAGCAACCTCAATTTTTATGCGGTAGAGGGCAATTCCACCGGGTTTGAACCTTGGTTGTTGGCACTACAGGAAAGAAGCCCCACCATTTCACCAAAGGGTCATCCCAACATATCATCAAATGTTAATGTGGCTTTCAAATATTGAAAACCTTGATGAATCAACATCAAGAGCATATAGACTTGACTTATAATAGAAACCCTCATTGAAAGAAACATCAGAGCACAAGAAACATGTCATATGTTATTGGAGTTATCATTGGTACAAAGTAATATAATATTTGTCACATTAAACATTTGAAGAAAGGTGTTCAAGATAGTAACAAAAAATGAAGAATATGATGATGAAACTCACCTAAAAAATTTCATTGAAAGATATTTGGATAGACCATATGCAATGGAAAGTGTTTCACTTATAGATACAATTGGATCTTGGACATATAATCCCAAGTGGAGAAGAGATAACAAATAGGAGGCAAGGACTATGGTAGCTATTATGAGAGTGTTTCCAAGATTTACCACCATACTTGCACGTCAATTAAAATTTAATGGGTTGACTTTTGTTGGTCAGAGTTATTACTTTTCAAGCCATTTTGTAATATACAAAGAGATATCAGACTTGATAATACTAGAATTACATTAAATTGGGACTCACTCGATTATAATCTATGGCATTTGGAATGAAGGATTATTTTAGATGATATTAAAAATCATAATGACTATGAAGATGAGGATGTTCTACCTATTGAAAAATACAATTGAACATGAGTGGGAGATCATTGCAAGACTACATTATGGGAAAATTATGGATGCAATAGAAATAGATATATTGGGTAAAAGATATCTTGATAGACAAACTCTGTGGAGTACTGAATATTGAGGAGAAGATTACACAAATAAAGCAATAAATTTCATCAACACCATGAAAGAAAATGACTTACTAATACCTGATGATATAATATCAAATATATCATATGGGACCTTAGGTGCTAAGAAAAAAGCACTTGATATTATCATGTCACATTATTATCAAGATCAAAATGTGATGCCATTAAGCATGATAATTCAAGGAACAACTGGAATAGGTAAATCATATCTAATTCATGCAATTCATCAATCTCTTCAAGATGCATCAACACCACAACATTGTCCCCTATCATTACTTGCATCAATTAGAGTTGTATCTTTTAACGTTGGTGCATCGATAATCCATTCTACACTGAGAATTCTACTTATAGATTTTGTTGAATTAGAAGGAACAATCTTGCTCACAAGTTTCCAAGAAGAAATCCAACATATAAAATACATACTGATTGATGAAATGAGCTTTATTAGATTAAATTTGCTACAAAATATCGATTCACGACTATGCCAAGCATTTCTTTAAAACCTAAACTTGAGTTTTGGAGGAAGATCAATCATTTTGGTAGGAGATTTGGGACAACTACCTCTTGATAGTGACAAACCACCATATGATAGTAACGCATGTACAAAATTACTATAGGAAGGTGAAAGTGAGGACCAACAGGTTTTTCCAACTAATCACAAATATTAGAGATGCACATCCAAAGATTAATGATTGGAAATTATTGATGACAACAATGGATGTTGCATTACATCCAACAATGAGGGAAGAGTTTGATAATAATATTCATCTATTTGTAATAAACGATAATGTACATAACCATAATAAAGGAAAATTGTATTCATTGAAAAGATTGATAGCCCATAGCATTGCAACCAAAGAAGGGAGTATTAATCCATCAAGAGGTCATAATGATGAATTGGATGTGGACTTATTAATTGATAAGGTTGCAAGGGTCATGTTAACCTATAGTATGTGAATAGAAGGTCTTGTAAATGGAGCTTTAGGATACATTTGGAATATCATATACAAACTTGGAAGTGCCCCACTAGATCCACCAACATATTTTATGGTTGAATTTGAAAATTACTCTGGAATTCCATTTGAAGATGCAACTCCTAATTTAATTTTAATTTCATCAATACAAAGGGGACACACATGTCAATTGCCCTTATGATTATATTAGACACTAACAATCCACAAATCACAAGGATTGACTCTTTCCAAAGCAAGAATTGATATATGAACAAGAGAAAGAGTAGGGTTAATACTTGTGGCTATATCACATGTTAAGTCTTTGGATGGACTTAGAATTTCACCACCATTTTTATATGACCATTATGAAAAATGAAAACATAGAAACAACTCTCCAAAAGGAAAGTTGAGGAAGAGAGACTCAAGTCTTTAGAAATACAATAATTTTATGTAATTCATACATTTTTAGATATAAGTCTTCTATCAAACTCTTATTACTCCTTAAATACCATTAACATTATATTTTTGGATAAACATGAAATGTGTCATTAACTATTGTTTAATATGTTGTATATTGCACATTTAAAAGAATATGAAATGCTTCAATAATGTTCAATAAATGGAATTTATATTATACATTTTCAATGAACACGATAGGATTCCTTATTTGCAAAGGATAATAATAGTTTATAGAAACACAAGAAAAAGATGCTAAATTAACATTTTACATGCCACACTACGAATGCTACTAGTATAGATATCTTAAATACATCTATCTAAAAGATGCCGAGAGATGTTAGTCTAATTTCTAAAATACATCGAGAGATATTAGTCTAATTTCTTAGAAAAGATGTCGAGGGATATCTAAAAGAGATATATACATCCAATTTCTCTCCTACTATCCCCTCATCATCCAACCAAAAGAACTTGCATACTTCTGAATAAAGTGCCACTCCTTGTGACAACGCATAGTTACACCACTTAACAATAGAATTTGCATCACTAAATGTAGCACCATCTCATTTGAATCTTTAGTTGTTCTTTAACTAGAGCTCTCTTCATGCATGCACCCACTCCATCATGCTCCCCTTTTTCGTGCTCAACTTAAAAAAACTCCAAATACCCTTCTTTGCATGAATTTTGCTTAACCAATAAAATACATGAGCATTCTTGAATTGACCAATGTAGTTGTTTGACCAAATAAAATTTTGAACCATTAAATAATATCTTTTTCCTATAAGAACTCATAAAATCATTGAAGAAAATATTGTACAAACTTTGATGAATGAGATTGATCATCACTCATATAAAAATGGTATTCTGTGACTATCTTCTTATTATCTTCCATACTCTTAGGCGCATGTCTAAATGTGATGTGAAAAAAAATAACAATTTGAATAGAATTGTAGTACTAGGATTGTACTTCATTTTGTGGAAGCAACATGTAGTTTTATTCAAAATAAAATACAAAGACAATAGCTCCAATTGGAAAGAAATCTTTACACATCTTGAACTATTGATCTAACCATTAAGACATGTGGCTATGTCTGGCATACTTGTAAAAAAGTTTTTTCCTAAAAATTAAAAATAAAATTAGCAACACTTACTTATCTTGTAACCAACTCACATCTGGAACCTTCACCCCCACTCTTCAAATTGTATTTCATGGTCTTATATCTCTTTTTCTCAACCATTTTCTTTCCAAAATCATGCTCATTGTCATCATGAATACATGATGTAAACTTTGATAACCCACCACACTCTAGACACTTTTCATATAAATGTAATTATTTTTATAAAAAATGGAACCATTATCTCTAACACATAAAATTGAATCTAATAAGTCGATGAATGACTTTGGTAGTTGAGTTGCACCACACTCCTATAACATTTTGTTAATGTGAAAAGTAGAATGAATAGTTCATAATAGTTCATGATACATAAAAAACTCCACATGGTATTTGCAACAACATGTACTGCAATTTTTAAGAGGCACACAATAAAAGAGCTTACAAGATTCAAATGCTCTTTTTGAGATTGTCAAACCTAGATGTGCTTCACAATGTTGGTACTTGTATGTTATTCATATACATTCTAGGTAATGTTTGGGATGTGGTGTCTGGTCTTGATTAGTAATTCTTAATTTTAAAACATCTTCTAGACATTAGGTGATACTCTAGTGTTATCCAAAATTGTTTAATTTAATCCTTTGTGCTATTAGTTATCTTCTTATCAAATCATGGAAGCCTACCATTGAAAGACCAAGTATCATTTTCAAGAGGACTATCTAGTCTTGATCTTAATGCTAGTGATTTTGACAATGTTTTACAATTTAGGTTTAATTCAAGACATGTTTGCCTCATTAATCAATATTTTCTTAATTGTGTGCTTACTATTGAGGTTGTTATTACTCTAAGAGTAGTTCTCTTTTATCTTTGTTCTTACTAATCTTTCCAATAGAATCTAGTGCATTAGAAACACTTTTAACAATAATTTTATTATGATCAAACATTTTGTTTACTAGAATCTTTAATTTCTTTAGTAAAGGACTCATTTTGTACATTTTTAGTAATTGTCCAAAAAATTGAAATTGTTTAGTTATGTTTTATTTGCAAAGTATTCATTGAAAAATTTTGAAGCACACAATTGAATGGTTCACGACAACCTCTTACCTTCAATTCTTTTTATTATGTTTTCATCAATTTCAAGTAACCATTTAGGGGTTCATGGGCGTTTCAAAATTTTATTAGACTCATTAAAATATGATGAATGTGGAATTTCATTTTCTTTTTGACAAAGGTGCTCTTCTTATGTAATTTGGAGATGCACTCATTTTAATTGTTTCACGTGTGTTATCAATTTCATTAATGTTATTAAAAATGGATTAAGGAGTGCATTTTCAAAATCACGCAGTTCATATCTACTATCTTCAAGTAGATGTCTATGTTCTTCTTCTTCTTCTTTGTCTATGATATTACTCTTATAAATAGGTGTTTCATGACATTTTGCAACATTTTCATATTCAGTTTCACTTTCATCTTGATTTTGATTTTGCAACATTTTCATGTTCATTAAAACTTTCAAACTTTTGATTTTGAATATCATGGTCAATTTGATTTTTATCAAACATTTCATTAAATTCAACAAATTCATTTGTTGATTAAACATTCAAATGTTCATTTTGCATGTCATTTGAGGGTAAAGAAGAACCTTCAACTTCATGACTATCTACCAAACCTTCTCTTTCTATCCTCTTCCTTTCAATTTTCTCCATAGAATGTTTCCTCCTCCTTTTTACTTTAAGATGACTATCACTGCCCATTAGAAAAAGAAAAATTAATACCTTAATAATTAATAGAATTAAATTTTGTATCAATAATTGTAGAAAAGTAGAGTTTTGTTTGTAATGTGCATAAATCACATTTTTCTTGCGAGTAGAGTGTTTGTGGGAACCATTGTCGAGCTCGACAATACTTTTTGGGCATGAAGATAATGGATATCCATTATCTACATGCCTAAAAACCATTGTTGGGCCCAACAACAACTCCCATTGAACATCTACATAATGGATATTTTTTTTTCCTACCTAAAATTTGTTCCCTCCATTTTTGTCTCGGGAATGATTATATTTAGGCTTGGGAGTGTCAAACCTACAATTTCCATCCTTCTAACAAGTTGAGGGGTTTCATACTCTTTTTGCAACTTCATCCTTGATGCTGACAAACTTTTTTAATCCAAATTTGATAAAATGACAAAGGGTATATTGAAAACACTCTTAAAATTCTAAAAATATATTATATGCTTGATTGTAATTTTAATACATTAATTATTTTTTACATACACTATGTCTAAATTCCTGATAGACATACTAATTGAAAAATATCCATAACTTTCAAATCGTATATCCTTTTTCAAATATGAAAGATACATCACTCTACGCTTTGTTGGCTAAATATTAAAAGTAAATTAATTTTACATTTTTTGACCAGGTTAGGTTGGCCAGAAATTTGTTTTTTAATATTTTTAAAAAGTCATAGTAAAAATTTCATAATTAATTATTTACTTACAAAAAAATTTCACAAAAATATGTATCACATCTGCTTGTGTGTCCTTTAATTATATTTAAAGATTAAATTTTTTTGCTCATACTTAGATTGGTCGGAATGCCACCTACTTTTTATTTTTTCAAAAATTTCAATAGTGCCTCATTGAAATATCTATTTTTTCAAAATTAATTAAAAAATTTTCAAAAAAAGAGTAGCCCATAAATTACATTCAATTATCTACAAATTTTATTCTTACATATCTTTAAGATTGTGTAGATAACCCATTCAAATTTTCACATGAAATTGCTTATGTCCATTTTTTTAACACTTCCATTGCTAGTTAGGGGTATTGTTTTGTCCAGATGATCTCACATTCACCCCCATGTAACAAAAATGTTTATCTATGATCTACACATCTATGTGTGAAAGTTTTTGGGTTGAGACTTAGCGATACTGAGACCGCTGTTATGGTTTCACTACCAAATTGGAGCATTCTTGTACCCTCAGTTGTGTAGGAGTAGTATGATGGTTGGGAGGCTCCTAAACTATATGATGAGCATGCCTAGTGGGTGGTCCCAAGGCATGATAATCCACCACCTCTACCCTCTAAGGATACTACTTGTACTTATTTTTCTATAATTTTATTAATTTGGTGATCTCATATTTTTTAATCGTATATACAAATTAACAACTTTTCTTTAGACCTTTTATTTAATATATTTATTTAAAAAATAATTATATAATATATTAGAAAAATCTAATTAAAAAACTTTTTACATATGTAACATCTATAATTCTAATATATTTTTCTTTAATAAAAATCTAAATAATGAAAATTTTAAAAATAAAGTTTTGCCTAATTATTTATATCTAAAGTATGTCAAGAGATATCCTTCTCGAGGTGCCTAATGTTAGGATCAGTGATTAAAAATAGGGGCCTTAAGAAGGATATCTCTCGGCGTACTTTATATATAGGGTTAGGCTTATAAATCAATGCTAAGTGTAATCTTAGGGTTATGGTTAGAATTAGGGTTGGATATAGAATTAGGGCTAGACTGAGGGTTATGATTACAATTAGGGTTTGGGTTAGGGTCAGAACCAATGTTAGATTAGAATTAGGGTTTTGTTTAGGGATATAGTTAGGGTGAGGGTTATAAATAGGGTTAGATTTATAATTAGGATTAGATTGAGGGTTATGATTACAATTAGGGTTTGGGTTAGAATTAGGGTTATGCTTAAAATTAGGGTTACGATTACATTTAGGATTAGAGTTAGGGTAAAATTAGGGTTAGGGTTAGTGTTCAGGTTAGAATTAGGGTTACAATTAGTATTAGAGTTAGGGCTAGAATTAGGGTTAGAATTATGATTATAAATAGGGTTAGGTTTAGGGTTACAATTAGGGTTAGGGTTAGTATTGGGGTGAGGGTTAGTGTTAGGGTTAAAATTAGGGTTAGTATTGGGGTGAGGTTGAGGGTTAGGGATATAAATAGGGTTATCCTTAGGGTTAAAATTAGAGTTAGGGTTAACATTAGTGTTATGGGTTAAAAGAAACTTGAATAAAATAAAATAATTATTTATTCACTCATTTTCTATGACAAAAAAAAATTAAATAAAAATTAAAAAATGATTTACATTATTTAACATCTAATATTTAATCATTTATTAATTAAAATCAGATATTTAATTTTTTAAATTTAAGTTAAAATAAAATTTTAAATACATGAGTTAAATAAATTAAATTTATTAAGATATAGTAATTTTAATCTTAATTTTAATTTAGCACTCGCCAAGATTTAGAACATGCATACATTTATAAAATTTAAAATAATTTAAACAACCCCTACATCTTAAGAACTAATTTATGCAACAATTAGAAACTTAAAAGAAACTTTCCTAATTGCAACTAAAACATATACAGCGACTTAATTTTATCTTATTTTTCTTTTACTCAATAATGTTTTGTTGTGCAAGTTTTATTTATGTGCAGAGGAGCTTATTCAAGCAAGAAGTGATTTTTGTAGATCTAGTATGGGTATACTCCTTTACCTAATATGTTTTTTTTGGATTTCTTTTGGTTTTGTTGTCCCCTGTTCTTCAGTGAACCTCTTTGGGTCTTTTCTTTGCTTACAGGGTTAGAGGAATCTCTTATGGATATGAATATTTAGATTTAAGCTACACGATTTATTGTTTTGGGATTGCATGCAAGATTTTTTAGATGGCTAGGGGTTTCAAGCAAAATTTGCTTTCATAGAAATCTAGTTCTATAAATTTTAAATTTTATATGCCAAGATGAAGATCCCTCTATAAGTTTCAGTCAAAGAATATATGCTCAAGGGAAAACTTTAATAAGATATATTTTGTTTTTGAAAAGAAAAAATATAATGCTATATTATTCTGTATATTTTTTGTTTGTGTGAAATGTTATCCTACAGTTTGCTATTGTTCAATTTACAGATAACGGAGGAGAGTTTAAGCCAAAAAAATTAGACGTATATGGAAAAAGGGAAGAAATAAAGAATATAAAATAAAAACACTATATTAAAATACACAATAGAAAAACAAATTTGGACATATATATATATATATATATATATATATATATATATATATATATATATATATATATATATATATATATATATATATATATATATATATATATATATATATATATATATATATATATATATAAAGAGGTTGGACCTGCATTTAAGGTTGCGGCCTGTGTATAAGGCCCGCCCCTTTAGGGGGCCATGACTCGTGTATGCAGGCTGACCCCTTTGGGAGCGACCTGCATATGCATGTCGCTCATTAAAATTTTAATAATTAAATTTCTTCAAATTCATATATATCTTACACAAAACAAAAAAATGATGCAAATACCTTTTAAAAAAAAAAAATTTCCTCCATGACGTTGAATCGATTCCTCTGAAGGCAATCAAATAGTCCTTGAAATAACAGGGTTCAATTTTATAGAACACTGATTACCCAAAAATTGAATATCTACAACTCTTTGATCTCTCACATTGTTTTGAATGTAAAGGATGTGAAGTTTGTGAAGAACATTTGAGATGCTCGCTTGATTACGCCGAACATTTAAAGAGACTATGTAGACATGACTGTTGATATTCATCTATAACTGTCCAGAAACGACAACTAGTTTTTTCTATTATAGTATAAGGAGAATGGCATTGAGGCGTGAGTGACTATTTCCATTATTTTCAATTTCAATTTCTTTTTATATTTTTTTCTTATCTATTTTTTAGGTTTTTATTTACACAAGAACCTTTTCTGTGTTTTTATTTATCTAGAAGTATCTTATTTACACATGAATCTTGTTTACACAGATTCTTTTAACTCTTCTCCACCCCTCTCGACGTAATTAATATATCTACTAGCAATCACACCTTGGTGTGCAATGGGTATGCCAAATAGTTGTGGAAGTTCAATTGCCATGTCTTTAAGTGAATGATGACTGTCTTGTATCCCTATGGCCCATGTTATTATGTAGATGTTGAAAGAGAGTATCTCACCCTGTTGAGAGCTTTGTGGTATTTAACAAATCCCATGAACCAAAACTCGTGATTGTACATAGTTACCACTTGAATATACTTTTTTGAAAGATCATCTCTATTGCCTGATGGATCCACAACTTTAAACTTGTCCATGAGTATCACTACCTGCATACAACATAAGCGAGCATTTTCCACCATCTAACAAAAATCATGGGCTTCTGCTAGTCAATCTTGGCATTTTATTTGATACACGTGGGAGGTGAATGTTTTCGAACGTGCAGGTGCTATTCATTCTAAGGTGCCAATATTTGGAAAACATGTCAATTGAAAAATTCTCCTTATACAGATGAAGGTACATGTAGAATGAATGGGCCTAATTATTTGAATCATCTTGCATCGCTTTAGTAAATCTCATGCCATCTCTGGATCGTTGGCATGGAACAACCGATTGAAAGTTACTCTATCTTTTCTTTATTGTTGGATCCTTGGCACGAGAAGTACCATTTCATGAGGCTCTAGTGGAGCTAGTTGATATGGACCAACCCATACCAAGCTCCATTTGTTACATTGTAAAAGTACCATACGTTGATCTTTAATGTAGAGTTTTCCATTAGAATGCTTGACCATAGCCCCAAGTATGTAGTTAATCTTAGTTACGTAATCCCATGAAGGCTAATGATTTTATGTTTTAGGAAATGTCTCTTCAATTGTAATGGGTGGTAAAGGTAAAACTTTGAAATAATTATAAGCATGGCCACCACCTACATCATGTTCATTTGTCATCTATCCTACCATCGTACATCCTCTCATGGGGATGTCACACGATACAAAGGTCGATCAAACTTAGTGACCCTTGTTAGTGTTATAACTTAACACCTTTGCATAATTTGGAGGTCAAATGGATTTAAATTAGATTTAGACATGGTATAATTTTAGATTGAGAATTCCTAATTGTTTAAAAATATTAAATTTTGAGGGAATTTATTTTATTTGTTTGAATCTTCAAATGATATGGGAATGCAAAAATGGTGTGCATTCTATATCATGGGAGCCTGTTGTGTTCAATCTCACTTTGGAAAAACTTTTGTTAAATGAACATGACATAGAATGCACATCATGAAGTATGTTACTTTTAACTTCATGCTAATTTATGTAATTCTCTTTAAAATTCTTTTTATTCAATATCGTTTCTCCCTTAGTGCATAGATACATTCATAAGATAATCTAATTTATTATGTCATATTTTAGACTAAGTTAAGAGGTAGTGAAAGGAGCGGGCTACCGTGCATGATACACTTCTTATAAATGAGAAATGAAAATATATATCTATATCTCTCTGCCTCTTTCTCTCTCTCTCTCTCTATTTCCCCCTCTTTAATGCAGGGTTTTCTATTGGAATGCTTGACTATAGCCCCGATTCTATCACACAACGAAACACTTTTTGCCACTATGTTAATGCAATTATGCTTAGTTTTGTAATCCCATTACGAGCAATGATTTTGTGGTTTAGGAAATGTATCTTCAATTTTCATGGGTGGTAAAGGTAAAATCTAAAAATAATTATTCATAGGAAGGTTATGAATGGAGCCATGTTTTCTTCTAGAAATTGGAAAGCTTTGAATCCAAAAATTTTAGTTCAACATCATACATAAATTAGGATATGGGTTTCCATGCACCCTTTGGCATACTATACACATATTCAAAGTAAAAGTATGGTGAACCTTGGTCAAACTCTTTAAGCTTCCACTACTGACCCACAAGGTGATCTGGAACTCCAAATCCAACCAATACTTTAACATGGTGTGGTAAACAAAAAATTATATCTTTATTTTCTACATACAAACTTTTGGAAGACATGCTTTTTTTGAGCTTTATCTTTTGAAATGATTTCTTTTGATGGGTTTCACAGTAAATCTTTTCTAATTTCTAAGTGCTTTCTTTTATGAAATTTGATTTTCTGCACATCCTGTAGGTTTTCATTCAATCCTTGCCAGTGGACTCACTACTACATGAAAAATATTTAAATGTTTATTTACAGAGTCTCCTTCATGCATATTTAAAGAATACAATTTTCTTTCCAAAAATAGCATATTTACAAGACACTTAGTTTGATCTTCCGCCCCAGGCCTCTCTTTGCCAAAGGGAACGCCTTCAGCGTAAGATATAATGTAATATTTTTTTCTCATAAATACTTAGCAATACTTTTAACTAAAATATTCATTGATATTGAATTACAAAGACACAACCTAATAGTAGATTTATCTCTTCTATCTAACTTGTCCCATTCATCTTGATCCATTGCTAACAGTAGAAAATTGAGTGTAACAATTATTATGATCCACTCATCTCTCTCCACTAAAAGATCTTCAACCTTGAATTTCCACAACTCAAAGTTTTACCTACTGAACTCAAAATAGAAACATGGTATCCTATAATGAACAAATCAAAGTGATACATTTTCTTCTTCCATTTTTACATCTATGAAAGCTAGTTGACTCACTAATAAAGGAGAAAGAGGGAGGGGTCATGTTTTTTAGTCAAACTCTTAGGCAGATTGATTTAACACCTTATGAACTATGCTTGAAGACAACAAACAACCATGCAATATGTTTATCTATTTTTTTAATTAAAAATATAGGAAAATACATAATAAGCAGTCAAAAGACTGTGAAGAATGATACAACCCAGAACTCCAACAAATACAAACAACCAGCAGATAAACTAAAAAATTACACTGTTGGTCATAACACATGCCTTGACATGCAATCTTTTGTCTCTCATCTAATTTTTAGCAAGTACCAAAAAGAAAAGGCAATAACTGCTAACTATGCAGATGTTGATGTGGTAGTGAATGCTCACATGTGTTCCTTGAGTGATGTCACAAAATGAGGAATAAAAACTCTTGATTTTAGATTTTGGATCTGTAAAAGATGAATTAGGGTTTTATCTTTGTTGTTCTCAAAATTAGCTACACTCATTTTTGTAGACAACCCCTATGAAACTTGTCCGTTTCGTAGCCTACACTCTAAGTTCGCAAATCGAGACAAGTAGTCTTGGTCTCGTGCGAAGTCATCTGACATCCTAAAAAAGTTTGCGACATTCCCTTATATCGATTCCTTGAAAATCATGAAGCTTGTTTTGGTCATAAGCTTGCCAAAATATCAATTATTGACTATTTTGGATGTGTTAGAAAAGTTTTTGTATTCACATGCAATAGAGGTCCAAATAACCGCTATTACATGTGTTTTGTTGTTTTATGTGTAAGGTCAGCCCTTTTTGCTGCTTTTACATATTTTATCAAAGTTTTCTTTTAACATGCGAAGCGGTTCTAATCGCCGCCCATGCGTGTCCCCTGTCAAAGTTTAACATGTAAAGGTTGTCGTTATTACCACTTATACACGTTGAACCTTCATGTGTATGATCGGTAGTTTTTACCGACCAAGCATATCCTGGTGAAATCTTTGAACTACGATGACATTAATGCCACTCGTGTTGACATTAATGATTTCATGTTTTAACCTTTTTAAACGTTTTTATTCATTTTGATTAGTTTATTTTCCATTGTTGAAACCTTAAACAAGCTGGCGATACCTCCTTGAGATCTTTCCTCTCATGAAAAATTACAGATTTTGGATTTCTCATAGATTTTACTTCTTCAGCTCGCGTTTAGGGTTTCCTGTTTAAAGGTAAGTCCTTATTTCTTTTTCCTTGCTTCTTTATTTTATTTTAGGGTTTTTGTTGTTTACAGTCGAATGAATGTTTTAAATTCTTCGCTGATTATGTGGTTGCATTTAAGAGATCTTGTGAGAGTCTTTCTTAGCAAAACATTTATTTTCGTTTGTTTACGTTTTTGTTTGCTCCTGTGTCTTATGTTTTTAAACTAGTCTTCAGAGGTTTAGTTTGATATGTTGGGGCGGTCATTTTTAATGCCTTCACACTCTACCCATTAGTTTGATATGTAGTGGCAGGCATTTTCGTTGCCTCTACATATGAAATCAAATTTTAATGTACATGCCTAAGCGGACATTTTCGCCTCCTTCGCATCCTTACATGAACTTTATGAATTACCTTCCAATGTGCAGGAGAGGCTAAAACTCCCACCCTTACACATATAACTTGGAGTTTGTAAAAATACCTACAGTAGCGGTCAATTTGACCAACTATACATCAAACCCTTTCATTCAACATGCACAGGCGGTTCTTTTCGCCGACTTTGCATGTGCCTCAAAGACTTGCAATTTTTACCCTGATGTAAGGGCGGTCATTTTGACCGCCCCTACATCTAAACATATATTTTTCCAAATACATGCAAAGGCGGTCCTTTTAGCCAACTTTGCACGTGCATTTTAATCAAACACTTCCTATTCACATGTAATAGTGATCAATATGACCGACTTTACATAAGTAAATGATCCTCCATGCAGGAGCGGTCATTTTGACCACCCGTGCACATTTTCTTGAATTTTTCCTAACACTGAGAAAATTCACCTTTCAAAGCCTGTTAGCCCACTTTCACCCTTTACCTTGATTTGCGCACACTCAAGCCCTTCAACGCATGCTTTCTTGTTCATGTTCATAAAATCACAGTTATCCCAATTTATCCATTTTTCCCCTAACTGCGAGATCATGGCTTTTTTTAGTTTTTGACAAACATCTGTGGTAGGCGTTGTTTCCAGTTTCCTCTTCAAAACTGATGTCAAAGCTGTCTCCATCAAAAGCTAAAATCATGAAGTACAAATACCAAGGGGTCTTCCTTGTGACTTCAATACAGTCAAATGTTGATGAAATCAAAGATACAGAAATAGGGCATGTGGATATGACAAAATTTGTGGACAAAACAAAACAAACAAACCCTTCAGACACATGCAAAAGATCATTGACAATAACATTCATTTGGTTGCCTCTTTTCCAGTTTTTGCCCATAACCCCGAGTTCGTTCTTCAGGTGGCTAGTCATTACAACAGGGATACTAGGGTTGTGACAGATTCCCAAGGGAATGTGATCATGAGGTTGGACACATAATTTCTTGATAAAATCTTCATGTGTCCACCTATTGAAAATATTGGACAAATTGATTTTGCTCAAGGGCAAAAAGACTATGATACAGATGTGGAAGCTTCAAGAAGGTACATAAACAATAAATGGTTGAAAATTCCTCAAAGTAATTTGACCAGATGGCCGAAGGATCTCCCTAGGAGTGACTTTGTATAGGAAGTTTGTGATTTGATCACACTTTTGAGTCGTATCAGAGGACTCCCTTCTTCTTCCAAGTTTCAAGAATGGATGTACACATACATCAAGGTGATTCTTCGGGGCACACATAAAATAGTATGGGGAGAGAAGATCAGTAATGTATTGCATGAAAAATTAGTGAGGGTCAACACAAAATTCAAATTCTATATGACCTCATATCTTGTATATGCCACCGCAAGCATGAGAAGTTTCCTTGGTCTTACTCAGGTTGGTGACAGGAGGTTGGTTCCCGTGTATGAGTATTATCCTTAGATCACTATGAAGGGATCAATCCATCATTTCCGAAGGGTTAATGATGCTTTCTTTTCAGTGTTTATGTGCTTATGGGACAATGAACTTGTTCAGAAGAGGGTTTCAGATGACGCCTGGGAAGTTGTGAATTCTTTTGGCTGCTTGTTCTTACAATTTCCTACTTTCACATACCTCAGAGTAGGGTATTATCCCGGCTACCCTTATATTCTTCCACGATATCCCAGTGACTGTATTGTCCTCATGGAATTATGTAGGCAATTGATTGTAGTACATAATAAAAAAATGGAGCTGAAGAAGTAAGGGATAAAGTTTCCTGTAGAAATTGGAAGGTACTTAGTTCAGTCAGCTAACAAGGCAAAAATAGTTGATTCTGAATTGCAGTTGGTCACCATGAAAACTTTCAAGAAAAGGGACCGTTTTGAATTCAGGAGGGTACAAGATAAGATCAAAAGAAAGTCAACTTTCCATGTGCCTATGGTGGAAGATATTTGGGCTGATCTCAAGACACAAAATGAGATCAGGAAGTTAGACTATTGCGGACTTCATTTGAGTCAGATAGAAGAGCTGGGCCTTGCTAATATTCCAGATGGAATGGAAGATGATGGGGAGGTTCTAGACCCCAAATATAACATTGAGAATGTTGAAGTCTCACCTCTTCTAGAGGTGAAATGGCCAGTTAAAGAGGAAACTTCCATAAGAAAAAGATTTCAGCCAATCCTGGCTAACACAAATATATCATTGGAAAGCAAAGGGATCAAATTGAAGGAATTTATCACAGGGTCAGAGACTGAAACTCAGGAGCAAATAGGCAAGAAAGTAGAAAACAAGACCAAGAATAAGAGTGACATCCCTTCTTCCTCCAAAATACGTAAGCCAAAAATTAAGTTTGTATCCAAGGGAGGGAAGAAGAAAGCGGTTGCAGGAACCTCTAATGTCACTGAATCAGGTGCTGAAGATACAAATGTTGAGAAAATGGAGGTTGAAGATGTTGAAACTGAAAAGCAAAATATTGAGAAATCTAAGGATGCCCAACAAACAGAAGTGTCTGATAAATCTGATGAAGAAGATGAAATAGAACAAGATAGAAATGAGAATGTAGATAAGGAACAAACTGGTGATCTACGTCAGTCTCCTAAGAAGGATCTTCCAACTAAATCATAAGTTTCTACACCCCTAGCTCATGCTCTTATTTCTGGTAGTTTTCCAGTAGTTTCAAATATTCCTATTTCTCCTATTTTGGTTATTTCCTCTGATAATACTCCTCCTTCATTAAGAACTAGTTTTGGAACAGTGTTTGATTCATTTGGGTCCATTCCTAGTTTGTCTTCCCCATCTTTTGATATTGGTGAACACACAGTGTTAGAACATTTTCTAGATAGCCTTGAAAAGGTTGTTGATACTACTGCTATTTTTACTCCTACCAGTCCCATTGTTATAATAACAGGAATAAGCATGGACCCGACAAAGCAAGTGATTGATTCTTCTCCTAATGTAGGTCTTTTTGTGCTCCCTCCATGGTTGTCTACATATACTCCCAAGAGAAAGAAGTAAGTTATTTCGCCAGATGAAATTGATATTGAGAAGTTGTTACCTGTGAAATCAAAGACTCTAAAGAAGAAGCCTAAGACTGTTTCTAGGCTTATCAATGAAAAAGGGATTAGATATGCAGAGATTGCTAAGCCACCAGAGGATGCTATTGTTGACAATTTTGACATGAATGATTATGTCGTCTCAAGGGTTGAGTTAGGTAAGCTAACTCATGAAGGCATAAAAATAGATTTTCAAACTACTGCCAACACCTTGCTCGAAAAATATGATGAAGTCAAAAAAGAAAAAAAGAACAGTATAAAGCTAAAGCAGAACAACTTGCTGCTGTTCTTCAAAAAATAGTAAAGTCATCTGAAATTGTGGAACCCATGGTAGTGACTGTAGAAGATCCTCTAATATAGAAGGTTGAAAAAGCTCAGGCTAGAGGAAGGGTGGTAGGAGATATTGTGGAACATTTGCTAGCTCAAGGGTGAATTCTACTGAAGACCATTGTAGAAAGAAAACAAAAGATGGATAAAGCCAAAGCCAAGCTTGATAACATGGTTGACTTACTCTCCCAAGAACTGCATGATCAGGAAGAGAGCTTGGAGGAGTGGATAGAGATGAAAAAGATTAAGATAAAGAATCTGATCACCATCAGGGTCATCACAAATAGGGAATCATATCTTAAGACTAAGGAGTCTCTGGTTCATCGTATCCATATAATAAAAGGTTTACTTGAGGATTTATGTCAAGCTCGTGAAACCAGTGAAGACATCGATGTCACGCTCCTAGATAGGCTGGAAGAACTCCCATGTACCCTCATAGGTGAGGATCATAAGTTCCTTTCAGCAGATGAAATGATAAGCTCCTTCGAAAAGATGGTTCAAAGGAAATTCGAAGATGAAGTGCCCTCAGTACTTTCCATGGACAATATTTATGATCAGCATTCAACTTTTGAGAACTTGAAGGACAATCTTGACAAACATGAGAAGGTAATAAAGGCAGTAAAAGATGCAATACTTCGGGCTCGCACTATCTCAGAAAATACAGCTAAGCCAGATGCATATGAAATGGCAGCTATACAGGCCATGTACCAGAATTTTCTAAAGAAGAATGATGGAGGAAGTTGATACCTTGGTTTATTTTATTCTTGTATATGTAATTTGAATTTTGTTGTGGACATATTCATATGTAATTTTCTAAAATGTAATTACATGTGAGGCAAAGGAAGTCCTAAGTCAAATAGGACTCTCCTATTTGAATAAGTCAAAGTAGTTTGGAGTTTCCTATTTTTGCTCTCAGTTTCTCTTATAAATAAAGAGGACCCCCATTGTAAAGATCATCTTTTATCTATTACAAAGAAACTCTGCCAAATTGGAAAACATTTCAAGACTTTGAGCTTTTTGTGTTTATCATATTTTTCAAGTGAATATCAATATAAGCGGGCAATTTGAGTATCAAACTTTGAGTTGAATCATATTGTTTCATGATATCAATGTTCTTATGTCATTGGTGTTATATTATATTGAATCATTATTGGAATCGTGGAGTTTATTGAAATTTGAGAGGAGTGTTCTTGTTTTGGTTGAATAGACTTTGTGCTATTTTTCTCATTGTGGGAGTTTATGTTTATTTGTGGGAATGGAATTGTTTAGAGACTTTGTGCTGTAAACTGTTGTGTTCAAGTTAGTTATATCATATTAGGTGAAAGTGGAGACTTTGGGCTGCATTTGAATTCAATTAAGTTTGTTTGTGAGAAAAAAGCCAAACAATAGAAAACTGTGTTTCTATGGTTTGTTTCGGTTCAAGAGTTATCAAATATCATTGATTGTGAAGTTGTCATTTTGCAAGAGAGAAACATCTATTCTAAAAAAAGAGAATAGGATGCAATGGAAACACCCCGATAATAGTTTTAGTTTATTTAAACATTAAAAGTTGTTTGTTAGAAAGAGCTCATTATCTAGAGGGAACCTCCCCTTGCTGAGAGGAGAGACTCAGTCTCATCATAGCTGTGGCGATATAACCATTTTGTCGTTAGTTAGCTAAATGACAAAATATTCACCCAACAATCTTTTTACACAACATCCTAGAATACAATTTTAAATGTTTCGCACTAATAATTATTTCTATATAACTTATAATTTTAATACACTAAAACATGCTATTTTAAAATATGTCACATATTCATGAAAAATACATCTCTTAATTCAAACCCTTCTTATTCGCAAAAT
The DNA here is from genome assembly GCA_027924645.1 of Cunninghamia lanceolata. NCBI lineage: Eukaryota > Viridiplantae > Streptophyta > Pinopsida > Cupressales > Cupressaceae > Cunninghamia > Cunninghamia lanceolata. The sequence goes on along the minus strand of BSBN01000245.1, from coordinate 9,605,558 downwards.
GCCCTTCATTTTTCATCAAAATCTATATTGTTATATTATATATACATTTTGTATAATTCAAATTATTAAATATATTTTAAATATGATATAATATAATATAATTGTATATTTAAATATATTTTTAATTCAAATATATATATATAAAATCTATAGTGTAATTTTATTTATTATTATGTTATATTTTAAATAATATAAACTATTAACCTGAGATTGCGAGTGATAAGGAGTGTGAAAGGTAGAGGAACGAAAGGCAGAGGGTTGAGGAGCAGGCTGGAGAAGGACAGAAGAGCAACAGGTAGAAGCCCAACAATGACAGTAGAAGGGACATCCATAATGGTCAAGGATTCAGGAATCAGAGCGGCTGGGGCGAGGAAATGGATTGGGTAGAACCTTTGGAAGAATTTAGAGTGAAATTCAATAATAAGAACGGTGCATATTGCAATTTAGGGCCAGGAATGTGGAACAATCCCTACAAACCACAATGGGTATGGGAAAATGGGGCTTGGATGGACAAGTTCCATCCATTTTTTGCAGGGAGAAAGGAAAAAGAATTTCACCGACATGGCTTGCAGAAGTGGGGAAGAAATAGAACAGAGTTTAACTCACATCAAGGAGGAATGGATGGGAACCTCCATGGATTAGGGAAAACCATGGAAGAAGGAATTGAGAGCTGTGAATAGGTCGGGGGGGAGGATCGACTGGGTGGTTCGGGAAAAAGAGAAATTTTGATGAAATCAAGCACTGGTGTGTAGTTGACTCTACGGAAGGAGGAAGCAAAAAGACAATGGAGGACGAAGTGCGAGGAAGGGAGAAGAAAGACGAAGGAGTGAAGGAAAAAGGTATGATCCCAGAGCATAGTACTATTTCTGTTAAGATCGATTCCAACAATCAAACTAGGGCTTTATTGTTTGAGAAAGGTTTGTTTTTCAAATGGGGAGGAGTATAGGATTTAAGGCGGGAAGAGATTGTAAAATGGTGTAAGGATACTTGGGGGTTTCAACTGTTGTTAGGGCATTGCGAAATGGATTTCATGTAGTAATCTTCCCCTCTAAAGAGGAAAGGAGTATGGCCCTCAGGGCAGGGCCGTATTTTTTGAAGGGATCTCAGATGCATATTATGGAATGGGAGCCTAACTTTGGTCTAGGGAAACAGGGTTTAGGAACAAGCTCCATCTGGGTGTGATTATACAATCTCCCCACAAAATATTGGGATATAGAGGTACTTAAAATGATTGGAAGAAAGCTAGGGCAATTCAAGTTCTTGGATGAAATACAGGAAGATTGGGCTAGAGGCACATATTTTAGACTTTGCATTGCAACTGAGCAAGGGATAGGAATTCTAGAGGTAATAAACCTGGAGTCTGGGGAAGGAGTCTCGAGGTAATAAGTGGTAAGGGAAGATTGTCTGGGTTATGTCCTACCTGTAAGTCAATGGAGCATGGACAAGACAAGTGTGTATCTTGAATTAAAGAAAAGGGGCTTAGTCTGTATGAGGAGGTGAGAGAAATCACACCAGAAGATTGCGGGGAGAGTAGGAAGGAGGTGCCATATGTAGATTTGGAAAAGGAATTAGTGGATTCAATTTTGATTTAGGGGTTAGGGAAGGAGTCTGAAGGGAAGGGTGAAGGCCTTCGTACTAACTTAGGTAGCAAGGTTGATAGTCAGCTGGAGAAAAGGAATGTACAGGGTATGGATAATCTTCCAGTAAGGGAGAGACAGGAAATGGAGGAACCTCCATTCTTAGAGGAGTCAGAAGAAGGAAGGAAGGAGGAGGGAGGAGTAATTGGATTAAGAGAAGATGAGGAAGAGGTGGAAACCTGCCAGGAAGCCGTGGAAAATGGAGACTGTGTAGAGCTGGGAAGCTCTGATGCAGAATCAAATGAGGAAGGAAGTTATGACGATTTTCAAGTGGGCATCTTAGAGGGAAGGGGTTTGGAGCAAATACAGTCAGATAGAAGGACTCCTAGGGTCAAGACAACTAGTCAGAGAGGGTGAAAAACCAACAAGGAAAGAATATCCCTGGCTGGGATTGCCAAAGGGCAAACCAAAATCAGTCAAACTATTCTGAGGAATGGGAAGGAGTTGCCCCCTCCTGGGGAGCCATGAAGATAATAAGCTAGAATGCTAGGGGCTTAAATGCCCCTAGCAAGTGGCACCTCTTCAGGTGTTAGATGGACACAAATAAACCAATAATAGTTTTGATTCAGGAAACAAAATGGAGCAGGGAAGATCAGAATAATAAAATGAGATGGTGGAAGGGATGGAAAGGAGTGTTTAAGGAATCAAAGGGAGCCTTAGGAGGATTGGGCATAGTCTAGAATCTTGATAAAGTAATCTGCACACTAATAGAATCAAACTGGAACTGGATGGAGGTAGCAGTAAGGATCTATCAGAGTAATAAGGAATTTAAGATTGTTAATGTGTATGGACCTAAGGATACAATAGCAAAAAGAAATGTATGGGGAATGATCTCAAACTTTTTAAATCAATATAAGGAGAATTGCATCTTGATCGAGGGAGATTTTAATGCTATATTGAATAACTCAGAGAAGAAAGGAGGGATGAGAATGCGGACTAGGGTGCAATAGGATTTTTAGGAGTTTGTTGATGTTAACAAGTTAAGGGAGATATAGACTAAAAATGGGGTATATACGTGGACTAACAGAAGGATGGGTCATACCAGTATCTCATAAAATTTGGATAGATTCCTAATATTCAGAAACTAGTCCTAGATAGCCAGCTTGGTGGAAGCAATGATTTTACCCTTGAGTGGTTCAGATCACTTCCTGATTCAACTATTGGTAGGAGAAGATGAATATAAAGGAGGCTCACCGTTCAGATTTAAAAAAATATGGTTTCGAGATCTGGAGCTACTGAACTTAATTGCCAAATGGTGGAAAGAGATCTGGGGAGGTAATCAAACACACCTACTTACTCTTCACAAAAAAATGGCTGGGATAAAAGAAAAATTGAAAATATGGAATAAGGAACATTTCAAGAATATTTTTGAGGAGAGAGACAGAGTGGAAGAGGAGTTAAGAGAACTCAATGAGAGAGTAATAGATAAAGGTATGGGGTAGGAAGAGTTTTTGAGAGAAAAAGAACTCAAGAACAAACAAGAGGAGATTTTAGCTAGAATAGAGTGCCATTGGAGACAGAATTCACGTGTGTTATGGCTTAAGGAGGGGGATAGGAACACAAAATTCTTCCATAATTCGACCATAGCCAACAGAAGCAAGAACAAGATCAGTGAGTTGGAAAAAGAGGATGGGTCGACAGTGAATAGTGAGGAAGAGATTAGTCAAGAGGCTATTAGATATTTTGAGGATTTGTTTAATAGGAGGGATCAAGGCCAGGGGGGAGTGAGAGAGGATTTTTTGGAAGGTATTCCAGCGATTATCTCAGAAGAATAGAATAAGGAACTGTTTAAGGAAATCAATGTGGAAGAGGTTAAGAAGGCCACATTTCAGCTAGGCTCCGACAAAGCCCCAGGGCTGGATGGGTTTCTAGCCCTATTTTTCTAGAAATGTTGGGAAATCGTCAAGGGAGATCTGGTTAGGGCAGTGGAGGAATCAAGGAGGAAAACAACAATGTTGGGAGTGTTCAATCACACGTTCATTGCACTCATACCCAAGAAAAAGGAAGCCATAAACTTGGGGGACTATAGACCTATCTCATTGTGTAATACCTTTTACAAGATAGTGACAAAGGTAATCTCAAACAGGCTCAAGGCATTAATCGACATAATCATTCTGAGGAATAGAGTTGCCTCATCCTAGGCAAGTCGATAGTGGAAGGAATAATGGTGGCACATGAAACAATTCACACCGCTAGGAAAATCAGATTACCAAGTATGGTTTTGAAGCCAGACATCCTAAAGGCCTATGATCGAGTAGATAGACAGTTTTTGCTGGAAGTCTTGAAGAAATTTGGCTTTGACAATAGATGGGTAGACTGGATTGAAAGTTGCATAGAGGCCCCAAGGTTCTCAGTACTAGTGAATGGGGTGGCACAAGGTTTCTTTAGCTCTTCACGAGCCATTAGAAAGGGGGACCCCCTGTCCCCCTTTCTTTTTATTATAATGGAAAAAGCTCTAGGTAGGAGAATTTGTCGGGCCAGAAGGGAGGAAGTGTGGAAAGGCATAGAAGTTGCCCCAGGAGTGGAGCCTTGCACTCATTAACAGTTTGTCGATGACACCATATTATTTGGGCAAGCCACAAGGACAAAGGCCAGAATGATAAAGGAGTTGCTAGACGGGTATAGTAAGGCTTCAGGTCAAGCAGTGAATTGGAGAAAATTAGAAGTCTACTTTTTGAATGTGAAGTTGAGCTTGTAGAGGGATTTAACAAGAATCTTGGGGGTAAGGGTGACCAGCTTCCCGGGGAGATTTTTGGGTATGCCCTTGTTTGCAGGTGCAAATAAGGACTACTAGGAAAAACTAGTAGCTAGTTGTAAGAAGAAAATGGAATTATGGAAGGGCAAATGGCTCACCTCAGCAGGTAGGCTTCTTATGATAAGGATGATTTTGGCTGCAATTCTTGTTTATTCAATGTCCTATTTGAGATTCCCTGCCAGTATAGAAGATCAGCTAAACAAAATCATGTGTAAGTTTGTTTGGAATGGTCCTAATGATACAAATAAAATCCCTTTGCTAGCTTGGGAGAAGATGTGTAAACCACTGCAGGTGGGAAGAGCAGGAGTAAGGAAACTAGGGATCATGAATTTGGTGATGGGGGCAAAGTTAGTGTGGTCGATGTGTTCTGGAAACCAGAAATGGATTAGAATTTTGAGAAGAAAATACTTGAACTCAGAGGAACCGAAGAACATAGTGAAAATAGTAAATCCCCCAAGGGGTTCTGCAGTCTGGAATTTTATTTGTGATAGTAGGGATATTATTGCAAACCATGTCACTTGGGAAGTGCACAATGGAATGAAGGCTTCTTTCTGGCAGGATTCTTGGGATAGACATCCGAAGTTGAGTGACATTCCCCACTTGGAAGAAATCAGGGAGGAAACAAGTAGAGTTTGGGGCACTAAGGTGAGCAACTTCAGAAGGGAAGGGGACCAGTGGGAATGGAAGGACCCTAGTGAGCTTAATGCCCCAGAAGATTAGAAAGAGGCTCTCAGAATAATACTAGGTGAAAGAAAGATTCCAGACACGACAGGGGAGGATGTTGTAAGGTGGGCTGCATCAGAAGATGGGGAATACAAAGTTAAAATCGGCTACCTCATCAAGGAAGGATTGGAACCAGTCCACCATTGGCCGAAACCTCTCTTCTGGGGAAAGGATGTCTGGCCAAAGGTAGGCCTCTTCCTATGGCTTGCAACTCAAAACATGATCTTGACTTAGGATAAGCTGGAGAAACTGGGGTTTAGAGGTCCTAATCGGTGCATTTTGTGCAAAAGGGATAGGGAGTCTGTGGATCACCTGTTGCTAAGATGCCCTTATGAAGAGTTTTGTAGGAAAAAGTAGTAAGGAAACTAGGGTTTCAGACCCGTTCTCTCAGAATCTATCAGAATGGATCTTGACATGGCCCTAGAAAAATAACAAGGGTGCTTTAAGCAACATCTGGCAAATCGTACCCTCAATAATTTTTTGGGAGGTTTGGAAAGAAAGGAACCGAAGAACCTTCAAGGATCAGGCCATGGGAAGGGAGATACTAGCAGGAAAAAATGAAAGAGCTATTGCAGAATTGGTTAATTTGGTGGCCAAAAATAGACCTCTAGCAAAAAATATTTTAGTAATAGGGATATTGAGCTAACTAACAACTTTGCAGGATTAAGTATCCCCCCAACTGTAGGTGACAACTGTGCTTCAAAGAAGATGGCAATCTAAAGGCAAACAATATGGCAGAAGCCGGAAGAGGGATGGTTAAAAGCGAACTTTGATGGAGCCAGTTTGGGAAACCCAGGTAGGGCTGGTATAGGGTGTGTTGCTAGGGATTCCGATGGGAAAATCTTGGACCAAAGGGCTTTATTCATTGGGCATACCACAATTAATATTGCAAAATTCAGAGCAGCTTTAAGTGGGTTGGAAATGGGAAAAGCTTTGGGGGCGGTGAAATTACATTTGGAGGGAGATTCGCTGCTAACGATAAATGCAATCTAGACCAATTTTACTCCTAACTGGACTCTTCGCCGTTGGTTCACTCCAATCAGAAGACTCATTGATTCCTTTTTAGAATTCTGCATCAGCCACACGTACAGAGAGGGAAACATGTTGGCCGATGAGTTGGCAAAAGAAGGGGTGTTGGGAGACAGGAGGATGACTGGGATAGCTAGCGAAATGGAAGTCCGACGTGGAGTGGAGTGACGGTGGTGTTGGGCGTCGAGGTGGAGGTGAGGTGGTTTGGTTTCAGAAGGTACAACTGTTACAACAACTTGCAAGCCAGTGTTCGTGTGAGGTGCTCGAGATTCAAGGGTGGATTGTATGGCAGATCTTCGAGCGTGGTAAGGACAAGTGATACTCTCAAGAATTGGAAAGTATTTATTACAAGGCATTGTGCTCAACTTCTCATAATGAGATTTTGGTGGGGAAAGTACAGACTGGTAGTGGCAGCTCGTGTGGCATCTTAATGAGGTATTATTGGAAATGGTGCTTATCGGCTTATATAGCCGCGAGAAGCAAGTCAGAAAGCAAAGGTTGGAGCAGCTAAACTGGTAAGCATAGAAGCATAGAAGCCATGGATACTCTGATATGCCTTGAATCCTATGGTAGCCTTCCTTGGAGTAGTTACAGACAAGAGGCTCCGAGGGCTCCTTTTTGTCAAGCATGAGTTAGTGCTACACGCGGTAAAGGAGGTGCTGGGGCGAGAATTCTTGTGGTCTTACCATAGGCACTGGGTTAACACAGATATCTCGGCGATGTTCTTGGCACTTGCTCTGAGCAGAGGCGTGCCAAAGCCAAAGGTTAAAAACTTGTGCCAGATGTTGTTTAAACATGCAATTTTGGGGGAGATCGATGCAGTGCTGGATAATGTTGGCACCGATGGAAAGATCCCATTGCCACATCAGTATTATTTGAGGAAAGGTCGGGGGTTGAATGAGCTTCAAAGGTTTCCACTAATCTTTTCAGTGGATGTAGATGAATTGAAGGAAAGGGTGGGGATGCTGGACCGAAATTTGGAATTCCTTTAGAGAATTGCAGAAATTCTCCCGCTCCCGTCGATAGACTGGATGGGTGATTTCTTGGCAAGAGAAGGTTTCCAGGTGCCCATTGACAGTGATAGCGAAGGGGAGAAAGGGGATATGGAGCTGCTGATGCTTCCAGATTGCGGGGAAGACTGGATAGAAGAAGATGGAAGGGATGTCGATGAAATTGCTCAAGGCCCAGCCCACAAGAAATGCAGAATGGATTGCCTGGTCAAGGTTCGTTCAGTTCATGCAAAGCAGATGAGGAAGGAGGTGGCAGATTCAAGCCTAGCACTGGGTCCTGGGATGGCTTTTGGAAGCTCAAGCTCCTCTGCGGGGTGTGGTGCGGTGCGTGGTCGTGGTTGTGGTCGAGGTTACTGAATGGTTAAGGGCAAGCTAGGCCCTTTGTGTTTGTTCCACTATTTTGTAGTCAGGCGAGGTGGTAGGCAGTAGTTATCACTTTGATTTTTTGCAGTTGGTCATACTTGTAAATAAGGTTTCTCAGTTTTCTATTGCAGTCATACTTAGGGGTTAGGGAGCTGATAGCTGATAGTAGCAGTTGATAGTAGTAGCAGCTTCTGTCATATAGTTAGGGGTAAAGGGGAAGCTGGTTTTCAGCATATTAGTTCTTTGTTTGGGTCTGGTATGAAAGCATGGACATGAAATCTGTACTCTTTTTAGACTTAATATATCGGGAGCTGGCCCTTACCAGTTTTAAATTATTAAAAAAAAATAATATAAACTATTAAATATAAATATAATCTAATATATTAATATATAATAACATGTATTTTATTATTGTATTAGATTCTCTATTATAATTTCAATCCTAATAGATGAAGATAAAACACTAATTTCTATAAATATTTAGAAGCAAAACCAAACTAATTACACTCTTATTATCATATAAATTATATGATAACCATAAATAAATAGTAAATATATAATATATATTATTTTTATTAATAGTATTATATAAAAATATATATTAAATATGTAATCATATTATATTAAAAAGTAATGATCTATCTTATATAAAAACCAAAAAAAATATTTTATCTTATAAAAAACCAAATAATATTTAATTAAACTGGGCAAACTAATTCAATATGGCCTTCAATTGAAGTTATAATCTCCCACACATATAATGTGATATGCCCTTCAATAAAATTAATTTGTTATATGACCTTTCATAAAGTCAATTTGTTATATGACATGGATTTGGCTTTTGCCATAGGCGAATACAAGGCAAAAAAACAACTAAGCCCATTCCGTTAATTAAGATGGATTGAGGGAATGATATCCCGCGAGTGATCTGCAAAACCTGGAACATCCATCTAAACCGTGCAGATTTTCATTGAATGAATGCCTCCAATGCACCAAGCTTAAGCCCTCGTTAATAACGCGAAGGAAGGATTGGAAAATAAACGGCAACCAAAACCGGCGGAAAAAAAATAGGTACATACGTCACGGAGAGGAGAAGAAACAAACAAAAATCCAGGGTATCCGGCGGGGGACATTTAAACGACATGAGACTTCTTTTGAAACGATTTTTTTCCCGGCGTAAGAACAACCGACGAGTTTACAACGGCGCCAGAAACGACAAAAGCAACCGGAAACCGACGAAAAACAGTAAAATGAAATGAACGGTGACGATGATTTCAATCGTCTTGCCTGCTGCTCGTGAACGCCGAACCGTTGATCTTCCGCCCCACGACTCTCTTTGCCAAAGGGAACACCTTCGGCGTAAAAAGTAATAACCCGAGAATGGATACACAAATTTAAATGTGACGACCAAATCGATTTTAATTGCAACCGAAACCATTCAAGTTTGATGCTTTGAATTTTCTATCAGATATGGAGTGAACTTCTTAGATATAATTCAAAAATAATTCCTTTACCTTAATTAAACTCAATCACTACATAGATCTATATGTCACTTCCAAAACATAGACTTTATTTAAAGACAAAAGTAGACATATGGGAAATATTTTAAATACTTTTTTAAAAATAGGTTAAGATTTGTAGTTGGATGGTTATCAAAAATACATAACTTGGATGTAAAAGTGTATTTTTAATATTACTATTTTTTTAAAAAATTTATTTAAGATTTTTTTTAATATAATAATTTAGTGTTAAAAAGATGTATTTTTATGTAATAGTTGTCATTTAATTTATAGTTTATTTATTTAATATTTTAAACTTAATTTTAATATTTGTTGTGTTTTTATTTTGAATAATAATTATAATTATAATTGTAATTTTGAATTTGGTTTAAAACTAGTATATTTATATTTAAAAAAATATATCTAAAGTACGCTGAGAGATATCCTTCTCGAGGCGCCTATTTTTTTATCAATTTACCGCACTCACTTTCATCTCACCTCAAATCCTATGATTTGATATGTTCGTTCTACATGTGAAAAAATTAAGGAGGCAATATAAATAGATTGAAAGTGTGTCTTTTCATATGCCATTCCGTAATGTTTCTTTCTTTCATCTTAGTGCATAGTGATGGCTTCTATGAAACTGCCATCCACCTTTCTTTCCATCTAGCATGTATTTTTTTTTATTCCTTTCACCTCCTTTTTTTAGTTTTTTAATTTGTGGAGTGACTATTTGTTTTTTTTAATAAAGATTCTAGATTGGAATCTTCTAAGTTTACATAGAAATTCTAGAATCTTTCAGCTCCCATTCGTGCTGTGAATGTAGGAACGCCTCTCGGCGTAACTAGATTGGAATCTTATAAGTTTACATAGAAATTCCAGAATCTTTCAGCTCCCATTCGTGCTGTGAATGTAGGAACGCCTCTCGGCGTAATTATAGGTATAATTTTGACTCCTAAAATTTTTAATTCAAATTTAATTATGAGTCTAAGATAAAATACTTCCAATGATCATTATTACTTTTTACACTAAACAACATTTTTCACATCAATAAATTGTATCAATTATACCAAACATATGATCAAATATTTAAGGATGATGTAAACTAATGAGTTGTGACATTTTCTCTATACATTTAATTTATAATTTTGCCATTTTTAAAAAGAATTATTTCTATCATTTTATATTTTTTTCTAATTTTTATTGAGTGTCATTTTACTATAATGCATAAATTTCACTAAAAATATTTTTTTTTCCATAAATTCTTGGAATTAGATAATTAATTATGTAGGAGCATCACATGGAACAAGAGCAATCTTGTATCAACCAAAAATACTTTTCTTTGACTTTATTTGTTTGTTTGCTGGTTTTCATTTACTAGTTAGTTGCAGAAGAAGCCACCACACTTTACCACAAGTTTACATTTGGCCTCATAGTTTTGAGGTCATGTTTTGTAGAGATACATCCATGCCATATTCATGTTTCAAAAGAATTGGATCGTGCTGGAAGGACATAACTTGGTTTGTGAACATTTATTGGGTTGATCGAGTTGTATAGTTTCATCCATTCTTACTTGCGCTGGGTTTTTTGGAGTTTGTGCCAACATAGAAATACATGTGAAGATTCATTAAACCCAGAATGATGAAAGTTCCAGGTAATGCACAGATTCCCCATTCTGTTAACACCACTTTGATAAAAGAACTTGTTTACATTGGTCAACTACACATTTATGAAGCATTAAGCTTTGCGCCACCTTGAAGCTGACGTAGATTATTTTGGAGGTTTGAGATTACTATATATATGTCACTCACAATCATTTGAAATAATCAAGGAGAGTTAGGAGGAATTTAGCATAGAGTTGGAGGTCTGAGTGCGAACATAAGGATGAAGGTTTAGGATGGAGTTTGATTATGAGGATACAAATGTCATTGAATGTATTGAATTTCATTTGAATATAGTAATTTCTATATTAGTAATCAAATGACTAAAGCCTAGCATATAGGAAACCCATTGCAACAAATTGTAGTCTTTTTATGCTTTGAATTTAATAAGGATCATGTTACTATTTCATTGAGATTTTTTGTGAGTGTTGTGTATTTGGGTTTCATTGCATGGTTGGACAATCCTTCATTTGATCCTCCATCCATGATTGCATCAAGTGGTATCACAGTGTAAGGCTTGAGTCTTGAGAAGAGAAAGTTGGTATTCTAAAAGATCTTCTTGTGAACAAATCGCCAGATCAAGGTAGCCTACAAGAAGCTTGTCAACAAATCGCTAATTAAGAGACAATTGCAATGGTGATTATAGGTAGACCACTGACCTGTGGCACTTTACACCAAATTCTAGGAAATATGTTGCTATGAAGAGTCCAAGGTGTTGCTAACATTGTTGGAAAGTTGGATGAGGTATTGAAAGAGGTAAGGGAAAACAAAATTTGATTGAAGGCTTTGGAGGAAGATAGGAAGAGGGTTCAAAGATTAAGGGATGATGATGTGAGCAATGTGGAAGAATATGTGCAAGATCTGGAAGACATGGAAGAAGAATGTTATATCCCTCCTTTTGAAAACAATTATACTATTTACTTTCTTGCAAATTTCAGTAAATTACTATGTTGAGAACGACATGAAAACTGACAATTTATCTTACAAAGTTGTTATATGAAATTGCGGAATCTATTGATTACGATCAAGATGTGTAGACTAAATGTCTTTATAATAAATGCAATGATGTTTGAATATATTATATTTGGATCATAGATGCTTTGACCACAAAATTGTATGCGAGTCTGTCGATGCAGGAACAGGTGGACCGTGTTCGACGGAAGAGAAAGTATCTTCGAGAGAGAGTATAAACTCTGGAAACTAACCAAAGGTGTTTGCCACTGAGATCGCCAAACAGATAGATAAACCTGGGAACCAACAAGTAAGTCTTGTTTGTCGGTTTGGGTAGTTTATTTGATGTCGATGTCAAAGGATAAAGTATAACATCCTAGTCGGAAGTCGTCTTGTAGAATCTTGGAGTCGTCGATGGCGTCGTAAGTCCATAATAGCAAGTCGACTTATTTAGACGTTTAATATTTATGTCTATAAGTATTTAATGAGTCATCTTGTGGCGAAATTGCAAATCTTGTCTCGTAGTCGAAAAATGCGAGAAGTCGGCTTTGTGCGCCTAACGTTGTAAGAATTGTTTGCGTTACGTTCAATCCATCGTGATTGACGTAAAACGCGTCGAACTCGTGAATTTATTCTTTTCTGTAGATCGACGAATGTCGATTTAACGCGATAGCGGGTAATAATTTGTGTGTCCGTCGTTTAGCTTGAGTCCTTCCTTTTGGCTTTGACCGTGAGTTATTTTGGTCTAACCTTGAGCCTCTTATTTAGAGTGGTCTTAATCGCCCTTTCTTATTCAGCCATAGAGATGCCGTAGGCAATTGTTTATTCATTACCCTGTAATGTTTAACTCCTTAATTCGACCTTTAAATTAGTCTTGGAAAGTTAAATGTTTTGTTTATCTGGAAAGGACGGAGTTGTTATGTCCTTTAACAAGCCATACCACCGAAGGAGCTTTAATCATTCTTGTGGTTGTGGTGAGTATCGAAGTCGGTTATACTCGGATATGCCGACCACCTTGAAGCTTAGGCATGTTTCGCTAGATGTTGAATGTCTTATTTTCCTCCACCATCGGAGAGAGTGAAAGTTTAGCGAATTATGATAGAAACTTAAACCGTTTGATTTAATGCCAAGCTGCCTCATCATTGAGGGAACGGAATCATAGGTGTAATTGTTCATCTTACGTTAGATGTTCTTTCTTCATTGCGGATATGAAGGCCACGTTTTGCTGTTGTTCAAAAACGTGAGAAGACCGCCGCTAGGTAGCCTTTCTCCACGTCATGTGAGGTCTCACTTTGGAGGTGGGACGTATGTGGTTAGAAAAACCCTCATCATGGGCTTGAGGTGGCGAATGAGAAGCCGTTATACGTTTGTTGAGGCCGAGATTCCATGAGGCAACGGAGTTGCTGTTGTTTAGGAGAGGAAACTGCGAAGTGTTGAGGAGTGAGTGGGGAATATGGAAGAAAGATGGGATCATGAATTGAAGAGGAGGTTAGAAGATGGCCGAGTAGGAGGAATAAGGGGGATCGTGATAGAAGAAGGCAGGGAAAGCTGCAAAGTGGGAGAGATTCGACGGGAATAGGAAAACGGCATCAAGAGATACCCGACGGGGGGCAGTGAGACTGGGGAGTGCAACAGAGATTCGGGGGGCTGTGTAGAAGGCAGTGGATGAATTTGTTTACGGGGAAAAGGAGAGCATATCGTGGTATAGAGAGAGAACTACGAAGAGATAAGGGGAAGATAGTTTATTAAGTTGTAACGCTGTGCGAAGGGGGTTGGCTATGCAAAGAGAGCACAGCTGTGTAGAGAGAGGCCTTCATCAGAGGGAGAGGTGAGAGTTAAGGAAGTCGGGTGCTGTCTAGAAGAAGTGGGGAAACGAACAGCAGAGAGGGAACGGTGAGTTACATTTTGTGCACCGTGGAAAGGATAGAGGGTCTTAGAAGTTGCTAAGGGGCAGTGAGAGACTGGTCTGGCAGAGAAGAAAACTGTGGAGCTTGTCTTTGCTCGAGAAGTGACCGGTTGAGAGGAGGACGACTAGCCAGAGGAGAAAAGAACTTGGCACGGAAATCCTTATTTCTATCAATAGGTTTTTACCATTTTCTCTTCTGTTCTAGGAATAGATCAGTAAATGAGTCTAATTGAATGAAAAGTGAAGACAATCTCTTCTATTGCGAAACTGTGTGAGGTTTATTGTTGTAAATGTTTCATTGCTGTCTTACAGTAATAAAAACCTCAAGTGTCTTTAATGCTGCTGTTGAATTATTTGCAAGAACTTAGAAGATAGATTATTATTTCTCTTGGAAGATGCCGTAAGACGATAGAACGTAGGTCACCATGTTTTTCCTCAAAAATGGAACAATGCATGATTGCTAATGTGAACTACAAACTTCAAAAGACGTAGCATATTAAAGAGTTCCTTTAAAACTGAGGTATTAACGTAAAATTACCCTAAAGTATTTTAAACGATAGGTGCATTGCAAGAAATCACGTTGTTCCACGTGCGTGATGTGTGGAAGACTAAAACCACAGAATTAGAGCATGCTCGGCGTAAACTTTAATGTGTTTGACAGCCGAAGTTGTAGTTGCAACTAGCTTGAGTCATTTCCATCTTTTATCTTTTGTTAGAGGTCGACCGTGAGTGTGGGTCATCTCTAAGGTCATATGAAAGAGTTCAAATCTTTTATTATGATAATGTGCGATTCTTACCTCAATAACTTATGCAAAATTATTGACTTAAAAGCGAAGTAGGGAGTTAATGTCCTTGTGTCGTAAAACGTCATGTTTTTATGACGAGCTTGTAGAGTGGAAAAACTGCATGTGGAATTTAGATTACGTTGCATGCGTTGACTCTAGTTTCATTTTGGTAGACCTTATGAGTCTAGAACCTCTGAAATCTGGGATAACGGGAATATGTATTAGATACTTGAGTGTGTTGCGCAAACATGGGAACTGAGTACACAACTATGAAACCACTTAGGAGTGGGCGCTTATATATAATGTTTTTACAAGAAATGGGTTTTGAAACTATGAACTCGGGATTAGAGTAAATGTTGCGCCATGCGCTATTATAGGAGGATATCCTAAGCCCTTGAGGTCATCAAGGTCGTCAAAATAGTTCAAACAATGCAAATAGGAAACTGTAGGATTTTGACCAGTTCAAGTCGAGTAGGGTGGGTGAACCAAGTTCATGCGTTTTTAGAACGCTAACTAAATACAAATCCTTTGGCCAAGGTGGTGTACTATCCTCAAGTGCATCGAACGTTCACCGTAACTGGATGGCGTTTCTTGTGGAGGGTCGTGCATGACTAGAGGGTATCTAGGGATCTGCACAATAACAAGACACGTAGGTTACAACACCAGAGCTCAGATGGCAAACACCGATGGTTATCCTAAG
This sequence comes from Cunninghamia lanceolata, assembly GCA_027924645.1. Lineage (NCBI taxonomy): Eukaryota > Viridiplantae > Streptophyta > Pinopsida > Cupressales > Cupressaceae > Cunninghamia > Cunninghamia lanceolata. The sequence goes on along the minus strand of BSBN01000245.1, from coordinate 9,590,539 downwards.
TCTATCCTCTTGAGTAGGGTAGGGCCACTTCCGGTTAGGAAGGAGTGTGGGAGACTGACGGTCAGTGGTTGGAGGTTAAGATCCTTGAAGATACTTTCTCTTCCAAATATTGAGGAATTGCCAAGTCTTGAACGTGATGGGTTGACAATCGAGATGCATGGTAATGGTATGTTTCCGATATTTGTTATTTCAAGAAAATTTCATTTGTTAGAAAATAAAGTGTTTCAATGTATATCATTTTTTTTAGTCTTTATGAAAATGCAATCATGTTTATGATAAAATGAAAATGTGGTATTGGTTTATGGATAAGTTTATTTATGTATTTGATTACCTTGTTAAAAAATAAAAATAAAATTTTACCGTTGTGAAAACTTAGTTACTTCTTGTCATTTCGGATGTGGATGTTACAAAGAAAATTAGATTCTAGTGAAGGTGTTGAAGTCCATTTCTAAAATTGGCAAGAAACCTAGACAAGTGAGATTTCTAACTAATACGATGATTTAAATCTTGAAGAATTGATTGACTAGATAAATGATTTGGATGAGTATTTTGAGTATGTGGAAATTCAAGATGTTGAAAAGGTTAGGTTTGCAATGAATAAATTGAAAGGACATGTTGATGTTTGGTGGAAAGAAGTACAATTAGAAAGAAATAGGAGGGGAAAGGAAAGAATAATAAAATGAGATAGGATGGTTACAAAGGGATAGGACTGTGAAAGATTATACTAAGGAATTTCACAAGCTAATCATTAGGACAAGGCATAGTGAAGCAAGCAAAAATAAGGTTGCAAGATACATAAATGGATTGAGAGAAAGTATCCAAGAAGAGCTAAGTCTAGCTAGGTTGACCAACATAAAGGAAGCATACCAATTTATGATCAAGGTGGAAGATAAGATGAATAGAAGGTTTGAAAGTAGACAAAACCAACAAAGAGGAAGAGAGGAAAGACCCCAGAGGGAGAGATCATGGTATAGTGACAGAAGACCATATAGGGAGGAAAGAAAGATTGAAAATACCTATCGTAGGGATAGTGGTACCTACCACAATGAAAGGAGTTGTGGAACCTATTGCAAAGGCCAAGAAGAGGGTAACATCTATTGCAAAAGTAAAGGAGAAATTGATACATACTATAGAGATCTGGATATCAATAGGGTAGAGGAGGATATAGGAGGACATTTGAGAAAAGATCTTTTGGAGGAACATGTTTCAAGTGTGGAGAAGAAGAGGAGTGAGCATTCGAGTATTTTCAAGGTCAGGGGAAGTAAGTTGAAGGTAGCGCAAGAGCCACATTTGGGGATGAAGAACCCTAGAGATCATATGAGTTAGATGATGACCCTAAACATGGAGAATCACTAATTATGAGGAGGGCCTTGTTGAAGCACCATGATGAAGAAGGACCAATACAAAGCAAACACCTATTCAAAACTATCTAGCAAAGCAAAGGACAAGTATTGTAAAGTTATCATTTATAGCGAGAGTACATATAACCTTACTTATGAGGAAATGGTTGATAAATTAAATTTGAAGAGGCCTAAACATCCAAACCCTTATGCAATTGCTTGGTTGCAGTTCATGAACATAAAGTAATGGTTAATGAGCAATGTTGGATAAAACTCAAGATAGGGGGTTACCATGATGAAGTTCTATGTGATGTAATGTTGATGGATGTATGTCATCTACTCTTAAGGAGGCCATGGAAATTCGACTAGCACACCATACATGATGGAAGGGAAAACACTTACATTGTAACAAGAAATGGTTAGAGACATAGGTTGATGCCACTAAAAAATATAGAAGATTAAGCTAGTAGCAATGATCGAATATTCTTGGTGGATGGAAGGAAGTTCTTGGATGGATTAAGACATGAGAATACTTGTTTTGCATTGATTCCTAAGGAATACAATATTGTGGATGTAGTGAACACCACCGTAAGTGATGAGGAGGTGCCATAAGAGATTTCAAAGTTGCTCATAGAATACAAAGACATAATAGAAAATAATATTCTAGAGAGATTACCAATAGTAAGGAGTATCAGTCATCACATGGATATGATTCTAGGAGCTAGTTTTCCAAATAAGGCACCTTATAGGATGACACCAATAGAAAATGAAGAATTAAACATTTAGGTGTAGGAGTTGCTGAGGAAGGGTCTAATTAGGGAGAGTTTCAAGTCCATGTGTAGTACCTATCATACTAGCACCCAAGAAGGATTGTGAGTAGAGGATGTGTATTGATTCTAAAGCAATTAATAAGATCATAGTAAGGTATAGATTCACATTGCCAAGGATGGATGACATAATGGTCTATTTGAGAGGAGCAAAGTATTTTACCAAGATTGATTTGAAGATCGATTATCATTAAATTAGAATAAGGGAAGGAGATTAGTGGAAGATAACATTCAAGACTAATGAAGGGCTGCATGAGTGGCTAGTTATTCCCTTTGGATTAACCAATATGCCAAGTACATTAATGAGGTTGATGAATGAGGTATTGAGCAAATTTCTGGGTAAGTTTGTGATTATTTACTTGGATGATATTCTAATTTTTAGTAGGACTAAGGAGCAACATCTAGAGCATATTAGGTTAATGCTACATAGATTGAGGGAAGAAAAGTTTCTAATAAATTTGCAAAAGTGTAGCTTCATGAAACAAGAATTGGTGTATTTAGGATTTGTGATCTTAGTTGAAGGTTTAAAGATGGTTCTGGGGAAAGTCAAAGCCATTGTGGAATTGCCTACACCAACAAATGTTGAGAAAGTGAGATATTTTCATGGATTGGCAAGATTCTATAGAAAGTTCATAAAAAATTTCAATAGTATTTGTGTGTCATTGATGGAGACAATGAGGGGGGATAAGAAAGAATTCAAGTGGACTATTGGAGTAGATAGGAGCTTTGATTTGCTAAAGAAGAAGGTGATAGAACAACTAGTGCTAGCTTTACTAGATTTTAATAAGATATTTCAAGTTGACAGTGATGCAAGTGGAAATGCATTTGGAGTGGTACTAATCCAGGAGGAAATACAGTCCGTAGCATGAAAATTTGAATGATACTAGAAGGAGGTATTTAGTTTTTGACTAGGAATTGTATGCCATAGTTCAAGCTTTGAAGAAATGGAGACATTACCTGTTACCCAAGGAGTTTGTGTTGTACACTAATCACCAAGCACTATAGTACTTGAATAGCCAAGGTAAGTTAAACCAGAGACATATGCGATGGGTTGAATTCATGCAGAGTTACACTTCTATGCTAAAACATAGGAGTGGGAAGTCAAACAAAGTTGTTGTCGTGTTAAGTAGAAGACATAATCTACTAATAGAAATGATAATAGAGGTAGTTGGTTTTGAGGAGCTAAAACATTTGTATGAAGTTGATCCTAATTTGTGGAGGCATGAAAGGCATATAAAGATCTCATAAGCATGGATATGAGTAAATAGATAGAATATTTGATTCAAAATGGAGGTTTAGCTAGATATTTTAGGATAGACAAGATAGTTGTCTTGGTTTGTGAGAACTTTTTTCCGTATAAATGTACAAAGATGTTAGAAAATTTGTTCAAGGTTGTAAAATTCACCAAGTTGCCAAAGGAAGTAGTTAGAATTTTGGATTATATAAGCCATTACTAGTATTAGAGAAACCTTGGGTGGACATATGTATGGCTTTTGTATTGGGATTGCTAAAGACACAAAGGGGGAACGATTCATTATTAGTAGTGGTGGACATGTTTTCTAAGATGTCACATTGTATCCCATGTAAGAAGAGAAATGATGTGGTACACATAATTGATCTATTTTTTAGGGAGGTTGTAAGATTGCATGGTTTTCCAAGAAGCATATTTTTAGATAGGGATACTAAGTTTGTTAGATACTTTTGGAGGACCTTGTGGAAAAAGATGAAGACATATTTGAAGTTTAGTTTAGCATATCACCTTCAGATTGATGGACAAACAACATTTGTAAACATGAGCTTGGGAAACTTACTTAGATGTCTAGTTAGAGAGAATCAAGGAAATTGGGACATGATTCTATCTCAACTCGAGTTTGCATATAACAATTCAGTGAATAAAAGTATTAGAAAAAAATTGTTTTAGATTATGAGTGGTAGTAGTCCAAGGAATATGTTAGAATTGAGGGACGTTAGAATTGAGGGACATCGATAAGGAAGACAAAATGAGTGCAAAGGTAGAAGAGTTCATAAAACATATGAAGAAAGTGCATGAGGAGGTAAGAAGTCACTTAGAGAAGATGAATGATAGATATATAAGCAAGAAGTTGTTAGAACAAGAAGACAAAAATATTTTATATTGGGAGATGAAGTAATGGTGTACCTTAGAAATAAAATATTTCAAGTTGGAACATAAAATAAGTTGAAGATAAAGAAGTTTGGTCCCTATAGAATTGTAAGAAGATTTAATTCAGGAAATGCATATGAAGTAGAGCTACTAGAATGAAGTAAATAGTAAAATGCTTTTATTCATTCGATGATCATTGCAGATACAAACCACAGTTAAATACTTGTGATGAAATAGTTGAAGCAGTTGCACAATGAACTGAACTCACTGAAAACCAACGCTAACTTACAACGAACTAAACTGACTCAATAATGTAGTAACCAATGCTAACATTCCCCCCCTTATTACATTGTTCCTGCAATAGTACCAAGGGACCCCCCCTGAATGCTAAAGTACTCAACAAAGCTGATTACATAATATGAATACATATTTTATAGAAGATCTTCTCCCAAAGAACAAATCCTGAACCAAGCGAGGCTCCATCATGCTGTCTCATCTACCCTTGGAAAGACGTAGCTTCGAGCTGTGTTCTTGAGTTCTTTAGTCCCAAGCTCTCAAATCACAAAGTCTTGAATTATTCGACAATGGACCCTAAGAGATACAACATATCTCTGCCATGTTGTCTAGTAACCGCGAAAGGGTATAATTCAAGATCATATACTCTTTGAAGCTCGCTGGACAACAATCCATATTGAGCTCAACACCAAACCCCAAACCTATCTCCAAAACAAAATCTTCACAAAAAATACATTCTTCAAATCTGTCAGCTCCGTCAGCATCAACAAAGAAAAAATAAAACAACCAAAACCAAAAATGCTTCTCATGCAAAGCATCATCTCAAAGTGAGAAGCTAACTTGAGATGATGGAAAATCCTCCATCCTCCGATGCCGCCTGCCTCCAGTATGACCTTGCTTAAAGGGCATATCCATAGAAATTAATAGCACCATCTGGTGGATACTCATCCTCAATATCTGGTGGATCCTTATCATCTTCAATGCAAGCAAGATTTCCTTCATTTTTGAGCTTTTCTTTAAGAACATCACTCGTTCGAGTTCTACAATCCCAAGCTATGTGACCGTTTTTCTTACAATAAAAATATTTGATTCTCTCTGATCTCTTGTAATTGCTTCTTGAAAATAATGCTTTCTCCTGAGGATCATCTTCTGAATCTTCTGTTGTTCTCTTCTCTTCTGATAGAAGAGTAGAAATCATACCTTCTAGAGTTTGTGAAGATATTTGACTGAGAGAAAAAACAACATTGTTGTATTTTGAAGGCAAGCTATTTAATAGGATGGCCCTAGCATCATCATCATCTACTGTAACCTTAACCTCTGCTAGCTGTCTAATGAGAGACTACAAGTTACTTATATGATTTGACATTGTGATTCCATCTTCCATCTTAAATCGAAATAATTGAAGTTTTAGAGAAAACTTTGTATTAACGGCTTTTGCTCCAAACAATTTATTCAGATTATCCCAAATTTCGGCTGATGATTTATCCAAATCAATATGGTGCAATTCGGTGTTAGAAAGAGCAAGACCAATTATAGCCTTGGCTTTATCATCTCTACTACTCCAATCTAATAACTTATTTGCATCTGTAGGTGCTTTTTCCTTTCCATTTACTATTGCCCATAAATTTTTATTCATTAGTTGCATTTGAATTTTCATTCTCCAAGTATGAAAATTGGAACCAGAATACTTGTCTAATGGGATCTCCATTTAGATAATACTCAAAAGATTGACTTCTTACTCAGACTTAAATATATTTGCTTATAAAATTTGCACTTCCATACACACTTCAATACACACCAATTTGAGATGATAATGGACATCCACTTTTCTTTGATTGCTGGGTTTTGCAGACTATGTCTTCCTCTTCCAGGTGCCTTACGGAGAGTGCTACAAATGGCTTGGATAGAGAAACTTCAGTCCAGGCAACAACTGCTACAGCAGAGAGCACAAATGATTTCAATCTGCTTGCAAAGGCCTCCAAACTTGATGCTTCCTTCCAAGGCTGTTTCCTGCACACCTCAGCAAAACTCCATCACCTTCTATTCTACTGCCTGCGTCCACTAGACTATACATTGTCTCCTATTCACATCTTTTGTACAGGACACAAGTTTGTTGAAATAAATCTGCAGCCTTATGCATCAACTCCAAAAACTATTGGCACGTCCTAGTGTATTAGATGCTGCACTTGTCATTACATAACCTTCAACTCTTCCATTCACAGGAACAAAACTGTTACACGCTCTGATACCAAATGAAGTAAATAGTAAAATGCTTTTATTCATTCGATGATCATTGCAGATACAAACCACAGTTAAATACTTGCGATGAAATAGTTGAAGCAGTTGTACAACGAACTAAACTGACTGAAAACCAATGCTAACTTACAATGAACTAAACTGACTCAACAATGTAGTAACCAATGCTAACATAGAAGGACTAGGCATATCTCTAGTTTTCAACATTATAGACTTGTACTAGTATCATGAGGGAGACTCAAAAGATAGTATCTCAGAAGAACAATGGAAAAACCCCATGTACTGCCATAGCCAAAAGAAGAGGCTAAAGAGATATTGGATAGTAAAATTAGGAGCACTAGAAATAGGCAATATGGGGAATATTTGGTGAATTATAGAGGAAGGCCGAAAGAAGACTCAAGATGGATTTCTAGGGTTGAGGTAGACTATCTTGGTTTCTCTCTAGTCACTATAAAGTGAGGGACTCACTTTTTAAATAACTTCATGTGTTTAATACAAGAGCATCCTAGTGAACAAGAATAATCTTGTATCAACCAAAATATTTTTCTTTTGCTTTATTTGTTTGTTTGTAGGTTTTTATTTACCAGTTAGTTCTAGAAGAAGCCACCGCACTTTACCGCAAGTTTACATTTGGCCTCATAGTTTTGAGGTCATGTTAAATGTAGAGATACATTCATGTCATATTCATATTTTAGAATAATTAGATCACTCAAATGGTGTAACTTGGTTTGAATGAACATTTATCGGGCTGACAGACTTGCATAGTTTCATCTATTATTACTTGTACTAGGATTTTTAGAGCTTGTGCCACCAAAGGAATACATGTGAAGACTCATTAGACCTAGAAGGATGAATTTTGATCACTGCATGGATTCCCCATTTCTTTAACACTGCTTGGATTGAAAAAAATGTTTACATTGGTCGACTAGATGATGTAGATAATTTTGGAGGTTTGAGACTACTATATATATGTCACTCACAATCATTTGAAATCATCCAGGAGAGTTAGGAGAAATTTAGTAGAGAGTTGGAGGTTTGAGTGGAAACATAAGGATGAAGGTTCAGGATGGAGTTTGATGATGAGGATACAAATGTCATATATGTATTAAATTTTATTTGAATACATTAATTTCCATATTAGTAATCAAATGGTTACGACCTAGCTTGTAGGAAGCCCACTGCAACAAATTGTAGTCATTTTATACTTTGAATTCAATTAAGATCATGTTATTGTTTCATTGATTTTTTTGTGATTGTTGTGTATTTGAGTTTCACTACATGGTTAGAAAATTTCTCATTGGATTCTTTGTTCATGGCCATATCAATTAAATCCAATATATAGAGCATATATATTTTTGGTATTTTTTATTAAATATTTTATTTATTATTAATTTTTACTAATAGAAATTTTAGACCTATATTTTACCATAACACGTTTCTCAAGTAGCATAGTTATCATTTTTTTTAATTGAAACAAGAACATCCATGTAGGGTGTAATGCATAATTTTGAGATTTTTTTGACATAGCTTGCTATTTTTCATAGTTTCTCAAATAGAGGTCATTATTTTTTGTATTGGACCTATGTTGATTATAAAAATATAAATATTTTAATTTTTGAAAATTATATAACACTTAGGGCTATGCACTTGGAAAATGCTATATTTTGATGACTTTATTTAAGCCCTCAAAAGGTGAGGCAAAATTAATTTTTGTTAGTATTTTGATAGGAGCAGATGAGAATTTACTGAGGATTCAATCTAAGTTAGGGGGTTCGATTTAAGGGGGTTGTATCTAACCCCCAAGGATTAGATCAAATCTACTCCTTAGATTGAACCGCCTATGAATTTTCAATAAAAACATGATTTCAAGGAAAAATCAAGGTGGCTCAAATGTGGGACACACTATTGTGATTTCACCCATTTTTTTGGCATGTCTTCCTACTTGTTCAAATTGTTAAGTCAATATAAGGATTTCACTAAGGCAAAAGATGGGAAGGTAGTTTCCTTCATCTTCTAGCACATCATGCTCTAACATTATCTCTAGAATCACCAATTTCAAATTGCTAAGGAAAATAATATTTTGAAAACTAAGAATGTCAATTTCAACGCTATAAATTAGGGGTCAACACTATAGAAAAGGTATTGTGTATCACAAATGCATCTAGATTAGAAGTATAATGCAATATAGAACCTAAATAGAGTGCAAGTTATTGATTTAGTCTATCAAAGTTTCATTATTTTAGATTTGATAGGAGAAGCAAGAGTTTGCTCACTACAAGTTACATCAAAACATGATCTTCCTATCACAAATGAAGCTCACTACCCTAATCCTCTCTACCAATTTAAATAGTGTGATTATATAATATTTCAAGCCTTATCTTGTTAAATTAAAGTAATATGATTATTCTACTTTATTGCATTTATTTATTGTATTTCTTTTCATTAATTAAAAAAGTCACAATTACATAGTTTCCAAAAATTCAGATTGATTGCAATTGAACAATGGGATAAACTTTATTATAGATTGACTTAGTTAACTAGTTTATCAATTTTTTTAAAAAATTTAGAGGACAATAATGATGATTAAAATGTTTCTAATTGTAATATTGTCTGAATAATAAAATCTTTTGATTTCAATATTTAGGAGGTAAGGAAATTATAGACAATTTTATTAATCAAATTAAAAATAATGTATAATTGATGGTAGATAATTATGATGTTTTAATAATAAGAAAAAACAAAGCTATACAAGTGGGAAATTAAGACAACAATTTATAGAGTTTAAAAAGTCAATATATTTCAAACCTAATAAATATATCATAAAAATGTTATCCTAAATTTACAGAAAATCAAGATTTTTAATTCATATCACTTGTGTTTGATCAACATCTTAAAGCAAGCTTCGCTGAGAATTCTTTTTCATAGAGTTGGCAAGAATTCCTGCTTTTATTTCTATTTCAAACAATTTCACTATTGTTTGGGGCATGCAGACCAATACCTTTATTCCATCCTTACCCTTTGGAGGTGGAAGGAAGGCAATAAAATTTATGTGGAAAAATCTGCTCCATTGTATTGGACTTACAACTGATGTTTCACCCCATCCAAAATCCACACTATTAAACCCTAAGAATCTCCAATCACTCATAATCATGACATTCTTCGTTGGCGTATGCACATGTGCATTCATTACTTGACGATTGATCTCTACAAAGTCGATGCTTGATCTCAAATACTCATCACTCAACAACTTTTTTGATCTCTTTATAATCATGATTGCTTGCAAAATTGAGATACTAAGAAGTTCCTCAGCTCTAGCCACTGCAAATATAGGATAGAAGCAATTACCATAATATCCATTATGGAGTGGAGGTTTGAATAATTTCCTTGAATTCATTGTAAAGCCAAGCTTCACATTATGGCTATGTGGGATTTCATAAGCCCTTGTCATTGCTCGCCAAACCAATGCTGCCCCAATATCAAATGAAGAGAAGTGTTCATTACACTCTTCCATAAGGCATTGCTTAATTTGTTTTATCATCTTGGAGTCCAAAACATAAGAATAATGCACAGATTCCTCATGTTCTTGAAATGAAGATATGACGCTATTTGCATATAATTCTGAGTGGTGAAATGTCGTATGTGGTGGATTTCTTAGCTTGAGGCGTTCTCTATCCCATATTGGTTGTATTGAGAGCTTAACAATTCTCCTCGCCGTCTCTCCAAGCCCATTAAGAAACTGTCCTATTCCTAATCCATCAATAAACTGTGATATAAACGATATCCTAAAACAAACCCTCCACAACTGAACCAAGTAACCTACATATAAACCATATTAAATTATTACAACACTAATATAAAATAAAATTAAAACCTTTCTAAGAATATTACTTGAAGAGGCGAGGGGAGAGTTACTTGAAGAACGAGGGGGTGAATCCTCTCACTCTTTGCATCGAGGGGAGCCGTAGAAAGCAGCTGGTTGAATGACGGTTTGAGGTCGTCACAATCGCCGAGCACAAACAACATATTGTGGGAGGTGGCAGTTATGAATGGAACTCCCTCTGCGCTGCACTCCACTTCAAGTTTCCCATTGTCGCCGCTTCTCACTTGCCCTGCCAGTGGATAATAATACACCAACACTCTGGACAAAGCCTCGCCAAGTTTGTTGGATCGTCCATATCATCCACTTCAATAGTCAAAGGTCAATTTTAACCTATAAAAATAGAACAAATATTTACCACTTTTTATTGTGAATGAGGTGTAAAATTGCTATTGTTTGTTTGACCATTGAAGTGGATGATATTTAAGTAGAGTGCGCCCCAGGACATTAAAATTGGAATTGAGGTAGAGAAGAATATTGCGAACCATGAATCTTAACTTGGGCTGGTCGTCCAAATTGGAGAGACAAAGAGTGGTTTTGGGCGAGGGAATGCAGGGGTGCACCATCACTGCTTCCCCACACTTGACTTGCAACTCCATTGCTCTCTGCACTTTCACTTCACATAGCATGCGTTTTATAGACGTGGAAAAGTGCGTGTTTGAGAAATTCGAAGTCAACCCTCATTTTCCATCGTATATTAAGTGCCGCCCTTAAACCCTATTTTTCTGAACTAGGTGTGAATTAGTTACTTGTTTCTGAGTTCAATACGGATGAAAATGAAGAAACTAAAGCCATCTTCATTTTCATTTTCATGGAGTGTTTTGTTTTTGACAGCCACTTGCATAACAAAGGCTAAGCTGGTCATAAGGTAATGAGTGTTCTCGCACGCAGAAGAAGAAGTGGAGAAAATGTGAGGAAAGTTAGGATGCCCCAGTAATTAGTGGATTGAAATATTCAGTGCCGTGTCGTGTGGGAATTTCTTTCAATTACTTTATTCGGAGTCAATAGAGTTGTGGAAAGTCAGCTTCGTCTTTTCTGTCTATTGTTATGTAGACGGAATAATTAGGAAGGGGCTGTGTTTTAGCTTATACTTACGCTCCGAATAATTAGCCCAAGTGACGTATTCTTTTAAGAGTAGGAGATAGAAAATGTGAAATAATCATATAAGACCTCATCACTTACGTGAACTTTAGATGGAGTTAGATGGAGCATATTTTTGTGTTAAGTCTGACTTTTATTCATCCTCATTTTTTCTTGAACTCTTGTCCATTTTCATACATTCGACCTTATCTTATCCTATTTGTATATGTTTCCGCACATTTGTCTTATCATCAACCCACATTTCCTTCACTTGATCCCTACCTTAAGATTTTACATTCTTTGTCCTAGGTCAATCTCACAGTACTCAAGTTCAACCCCACACAACATAAAAAAATTACATAAAAAAAGTACAAATTCAAAATTTATTGGGCCAAGGAACCCTGCTCCGAGGAGTCCTGGACAACAGTAAGCAGCTAAAGTACATCCATCTCGTATTGTGTCACGTTCAACCGTTGCCGTTCTGGACAGACCCTGGCCTAGCACTGGTCGAGACGTCCACATACGAAGCAAGACTTGTCTTTCTTCTTCGTCATAGTGGACTCGACATCTTTATGGGATCCTTGTGCCGAATTTTTGCTCCCGACCTTCTTGTTCAAAGGTTGTCCTCCCTTTGATTTGTCACCCTTAGAGGACTGCTTCTTCTTGTTACTTGATTTAGCCTCGCCTTCGTATCCCTTGGCCGTGTCACCCTTAAAATCCAACAGGGGATCCACCATCAAGATGGCAACAACTAAAGTCTAGATGTTCTAGCACCTTAGGTCCACCTGGGCCAGGGTTGGAGTCCCTTCATGAAAAGGAACAGGTAATCCAACTCTGACATGTCTTTGATCTCAAGCATTACTGTAGAAAAGGCCTTGATGTAATCTCTGACTTTCCTGGTATGCCTCAACTCCATGAGTTGTGATCTCACGACCCATGCATAGTTCCCTAGATGGAACTGCTCTTGCAGGGTGTCCTTTAGCTCACTCCAGCTGTCTATCTTCGTAACGAGACGGACTGCCTTCAAGTCTTCGACCTGAGTTCTCCACCACAATTTAGCATTGCCTGTTAGGAAGGTGGCCACCCTTTTCACCCGAGCTTCATCTATCAACCCATGTATGTTTGAAATATATTTGTCCATATCCCAGAAATAATTTTCCAGAATCTTGTCATCGCGGTGGCACAACTAGCACTCTACAAAGGAATTGCCTAAGTATCTCTTGCTCAGAAACATCGACTTTAGATCCTAACACAGAATTGCACTCACACAATTACTCTCCATAGTCCAACTTAGAAATCTCACTGACATTGCATAAGACATAATGTATCCCGCTTAGCTTTTATAGAACTCGTCGAGTTGCACTGCTTTGCAAATCAGATCCATGTCGTCGAATACTATAGGTCAAATTGAGGGCCCAAAATAGATCGCCTAGATTTTCTAGTTCTAAAAATACCAGGATGACTAGTTCCACTAGTTCGGGTCGCTATATTTGTCCTATCACATTTGCATGATGCTATCTTTGGATTTCAACTTGGCTCTACATTACTGATTCCCATCGCGTCCATAAAGAGCTCGCCTTGCATTAATCTAGACCTCGAGTCCATTTTAGCTCAACTTAAGGAATTCCAATTCCATGCTGCTCACATATTTTTGGTACTCGGCTAAGAATAGGGGTGCCCAAATTTGGGTTAGGCTATTTTTAGTATGGAACAACCACACCTCGCTTCACAATACTATTCCGGGACTGGACTCGGCTCCATCAAGTTGTTCACATTTCTCAGACTCCTTTGAATTCAAACTGTGCAATTTGGGACTTGGACAAGTCCATGACTTAGTCCATTTTGTGTCTTTTGCTCCTAGCCATATTTTTGGGTTGGGTTGTCCTCATACTTAAGCTCAGAGAGTCCACTTAGCTAGACAAGTCATCCACTTATTTTGGAGACCAAACCCCCTTTAACTCTCCCCCCACCTAAACAAGCGATGCCCTCGACACTGGTAAAATACCCCAGGCTGGCATGAGAGTCTTTCCCTTCGACTTCAAGGACCTGTTTGGTCGAGTCCCTTTTTAGGAACTCCAGTATCTTATCTTCATAGTGCCACAAAGACTTGACCCTCTCCTAGGTGGCTTCATGACGAAGTTAGCCCTGCCAAACTATAAGGAACTCTTGGTCATAGCCAACTTCCCATATCCTCGGTTGCGCACTGCAATCACCTCTACAACTTGGTGCTCCAGTTTGTCCACTATGTTGGTCGGGCCTTGAGTTGGAATGTTCCTTAATGGATCCTCCTTGTTAGCATGGTGAGGCCACAACTAGCTCACATGGAAAATTGGGTGAATCTTCATATGGGGTGGAAAGGTCAACCTGTATGCAACTTGACCAACGTAGGCCACTACCTTGAATGGGCCATCAAATCTCCCCACCATTGTAGAACTTAGTCTCTTAGGTGGCTTGAACTAATTCAAGTCCATTCTTAATAGTACATGGTCTCCAACATTGAACTCCAATGGATTCCTATCCGTGTCTACATATTTCTTTGAATCCAACTAGTTAGCTTTGCAAGATAATAATGGGCTAGGTTGACCCAATCATTCCACTCCTAGTTTGCTGCTACCGGGATCGCCCTCAAGTACCTCCATAGTATGGTATAAGGAAGGAGTGGTTGCTATCCAATAGCAAGTTGGAATGATGAGTATTGACTCAAACTTGACTTCTGTAAGTTATAATTGAATTGGGACGCATCCAATAAGTAGGGCTAATTTCCCTGGTCTTGTTGGGATAAGGTACCATTAACCTTGTAAATCCCAATATTATATTTGTTCCATTTATTATTTGTAATTTGTAATTACCCATAAGGGATGTACAAGTTTCACTAGCAGTGGTAAAAATTATTTATTGTCCATAGTAATTATGGAGTTACTGCACGGTAAGTCCCGGAGTTACCGGCGGTAGTTGCAGGATGTCATTTACTATGGTAAATGGTAATTGGTCAAAGTGGGGTGCACATGTGGAGGAATAATCTATTTTTAGTGTTATGACGCATGTCATAGATGCTGTAAGAAGGTGTAAGAGATTCTATGACACTTATAATAGCATATGACGCATCATAAGATGCTGTAAGTGGCTATTTTTGGCCCCAAGGCGTTCAAGCTTGCATAGGCACATTTTTCCAAGTGTAGGATGCATGTATGACAACATTTATGACCCCGTAAGAGCTTATTCTTGGCCATGGACGCCCAAGGTTGTATTGTTGACTCTTGACAAGTGTTATGGGCTTGTAAGAAGTCATTGAATGTCTTGAAGTTGTGTAAATTCTATATAAACCATAGCATAGTAGATGAGATGCATAACAGTTTACAGGTACCTAGGTTCTGCTGGAGTGAAGGTTGGAGGATAGAGGAAGTGAATGTATTTGTAATCTCCTTTTGTGAAGATAATACAACTTGACCTCTTTTCTTGGTGGAGTTTTTTACTTGAAAGGGTTTTCTCCACATTAAACACTTGTGTTATGTGCTTCATTCTGCTTCTGGTATATTTCTGTATTGTGGGTTTATGTTTTGTTATAATCTCCATTGTTAATAGCACATAGTTAAAGATTGCTAAAATTTATCTCGAATCAAGTTTCCATTGAAGTAGTGTTGCTTTCATTTCTAACATTTGGTATCAGAGCCTGGCCAACTTTGACTCTTGGGTGGTAGTGTGGAAACTATAGCTACAGTGGGAGATTTGGTTATGTTTATTTTGCAGATCTTGTGTTGTTATTATGGCTGCATCCACCGTTGCATCAACCTCTCGAATGGACATTGAGAAGTTCAACGGAATGGGGTATGAGTTGTGGAAGCTGAAAATGGAAGATTTGTTGGAAGAAAGAAACCAATGGTTAGATGTTCAAAAAGAAAAGAAACATGACAATGTCTCTCAAGATGAGTGGGATAGACTGAATAAGAAGGCACGGGGAACCATCCGGTTGTGTCTTTTAGACTCTGTCCTGTTGAATGTCGTAAAGGAAGAGACTGCATACAAGTTGTGGAAATGGTTGGGTGATATTTATCAAGCCAAGAGTATGGTAAATAAACGTTATTTAAAAAAAAATTATTTTCCATGAAAATACGAGAAGGTGAATCAGTTGCAGAGCATTTAAATTCTTTTAATTTGTTAGTGAGTCAGTTTGATTCAGTAGATGTTGAGGTTAGTGAGGAAGATAAATGTATCTTACTTCTTTTTCTTTACCTGAGTCTTGGGAGAATGTTATCCTTGATATCACTGCTAACCTTGCGGATCCAAAGTTGGATGCTCTTGTTTCAGTGCTACTATCACAGGAATTGAGGAAGAAGAGTTCAGATAGTTCAAGGGATGCTCTCAGTGTCAGGGGAAGGTCTAAGGAAAGAGGACCTAAAGGAGATCAGAAAGGGGCTAAGGACAAGTCCAAGGGCCAGTCTAAGACTCCCGGTAAAAAAAATAGAGTTAAGTGTTGGAACTGCAATAAAAGGGGACATGTGAAGGAGTGCAAAAACTCCAAGAAATAGTGGGAGAGTGCTTCAGATAAGTCCTCGAATGCAGGTGAAGAAGTTTTACTTTCTGCATGTAATATTATTTCTAATGATCACTGGTTGGTTGACTCAGGATGCTCATTTCATATGACCCCGCATAAGGAATGGTTCTCCATATATGAATAATATGATGGAGATAATATCTACCTTGGTGACAACTCTTCATATTTGATTGTTGGGAAAGGAAAGGTATTGTTGTGTTTCAGTGATGGGAGGATTAAAACCCTCCCTGGTGGTTTGCATGTTCCTGGATTAGCTAGAAATCTAATTTCAGTTTCAAATTTGAATGATTTGGGAATGCATGTGACATTTGACAAGCATGGGTACAGATTACTGAAAGGGAACTTGGTGGTAGCGAAGGGGAAGAGATTCAAAAGCCTGTTCAAGCTTGAAGCCAGTACAGTTTATAATGCCTCCTATGTATCTGAGGCTAATACTAAAAATGCATGTATGTTGTGGCACTGTAGATTGGGCCACACAAGCAATAATGTATTAAAAACTATTAAGAATAAAAATTTGTTGGATGGTTTCTTCTATTCTAATGAGCACTTTGATTTCTGTGAGCATTGTGTGTCTGGTAAACAAAACAGAAAATCATTTCCTTCAGGAAGCAATAGAGCAAAAGACAAGTTAGAAATTACTCATACGGATGTGTTTGGACCTGTGGATAATGAATCTATTGGAAAATCTCATTATTTTGTAACCTTCATTGATGATGTATCCATATTTACATGGATTTATTTTATGAAGCATAAATATGAAGTTTTCACTAAGTTTAAGGAATTCAAAGTCTTAGTAGAGAACCAATCAGGTTTAAAGATAAAAATATTAAGATCTGACAATGGAGGGGAATATTTCTATAAGGAATTTGATGAGTTTTGCAAGCATGCAGGTATAATTAGACAAAAGACAACTTCATATACACCACAACAGAATGGTGTTGCAGAAAGGATGAACTGAACAATTATGGAAAGGGCTAGAAGTATGCGTAGTGATGCATAGTTGGATAAATGCTTTTGGGTAGAGGCTGTGTGTACTGCTTGCTACTTGATAAATAGATCTCCTTGTAAGGCTCTTGATTCGACACCTTATGAAGTGTGGACAGGTAAGAAACCTTCTGTTTCACATTTAAGGGTTTTTGATTGTGAGGCTTTTGTTCATGTGCCAAAGAAAAAGTGAGCTAAATTGGACCCAAAAGTTGAAAAGTGTACATTCATTGGATATGGTGATAATGTGAAAGGTTATAAACTTTAGAATCCACTAACCTGCAAGATTATCTTTTCTAGAGATGTTATTTTTAGGGAACTTAGAGCTATTTCCGAACTTGAGAAACCAAAAGAAAAAGAAGAAAAGGTAAAGAAGGTGCACTTTGATTTAGAGCAGCAAGATGCACCTCAGGAAGAATAGAATGATGGATTGAGGGGTGAAGAAGAAGAAGATTCGAGTAGTTCTGATGAAGATGAGTCTGTTGTTACAGAAGAAGTTGATGTAGATGATCATGCAGAAGAATGAGTAGAGTCTCTTACTCCACCCTTGAGGAGATCCACAAGACAATGGAATCCAGTTGATAGGTTTAGCCCACCAGATTTTTGTTGTGTATATGCTTTATTGAGTGCTAATGATGAACCTAGATCCTACAGGGAAGCTATTTCTGCAGATGATAGTGAGTCTTGGTAGTTAGCCATGCAGGAGGAGATGATGGTTTTAGACTCTTGTAACACCTGGGATCTTGTTCGTTTACCCAAAGGAAGAAAGGCCATAGGTTGTAAGTGGGTCTTCAAAAAGAAATTTGGAGCAGACGGGTCATTGGAGAAGTACAAGGCTAGAGTGGTAGCCAAGGGCTACTCCCAAAGAGAGGGAGTTGATTTTGGTGAGATATTCTCTCCTATTGCTAAATTAACTTCTATTAGATTTCTCTTATCCATTGTTGTAACTTATGATTGGGAGATTGAGCAAATGGATGTTAAGATTGCGTTCTTGCACAGAGATCTTGAAGAAGAAATTTATATGTAACAGCCTACAGGTTTTGAGGTAAAAGGAAAAGAACATTGGGTTTGTAGGTTAAAGAGGTCTCTTTATGGTCTTAAACAGTCCCCCAGAATGTGGTATCAAAAGTTTGACTCATTTGTTTTGAAATTGGGTTTTGTTAGAAGCGAGGAGGATCACTGTGTTTACATTCATTATGTTGATGATTCTATACTGGTTATTGCTTTGTATGTTGATGACATGTTGTTTTTCAACAATACTAAGGGTATGGTCAGTGAGCTTAAATCCCAACTTTCAGGTGCATTTGAGATGAAGGATCTTGGTGCTGCAAGGTATATTTTGGTAATGGAGATCAGGAGGGACAAAGTTAATAGAAAGCTTTGGTTGTCACAAAGTAAGTATGTGAATACTATTTTGTAGAGGTTTAGTTTGCAAGATTGCAACCCAGTTAGAGTTCCATTACCCATTGATACTAAGCTTTTATTAGATATGTGTCTAAAGACTGAAGATAATTTTGAGGATATGTCTAATGTGCCATATGCTATTGTTGTAGGGAGTTTGATGTATGCAATGGTGTGCACAAGACCAGATATTGCCCAAGCAGTGGGAGTTTTGAGTAGATTTATGTCTAACCCTGGTAGACAGCATTGGAACTATGCAAAGAGGGTGTTTAAATATCTTGTAGGTACTCCTGATCATTGTTTGGTTTATTCTGGTACTGATAAATCTTTGGACATACAGGGTTTTGTTGATGTAGATTGGGCAGGTGACTTGGATAGTTGAAGGTCCACTAGTGGCTATGTGTTTACTCTGTTTGGAGGTGTAGTGAGTTGGATGAGTAAGAGGTAGCCCACAATTACTTTGTCCACCACAGAAGCAGAGTATATGGCTGCTACTCATGTCTCTAAGGAGGCAGTTTGGTTGAGAAGACTGTGTACAGGTATTGGTTTTGATTGCAGGAACATTCAGATTGGTTGTGATAGCCAGAGTGCTATTTGTTTGGCTAAGAATCCCATGTATCATGCTTGAACTAAGCATGTTGATGTTCAGTATCACTTTGTTCAAGAGTTGGTTGCAAATGGAGAGATTGAGCTAAAGAAGATAGACACTCAGGAGAATGTTACAGATTCATTGACTAAGCTTGTGAGCACAAAGAAGTTCATATGGTGCAAAGAGGCCATGGGCCTTGTTTCTAGTGCTTGATTATTTTTCATTTGATTTCCTATGGGTTGATTTACAATGTATAATGTCAAGTGGGAGAATGTTGGGATAAGGTGCCATTAACCTTGTAAATCCCAATATTGTATTTATTCCATTTATTATTTGTAATTTGTAATTACCCATAAGGGATGTACAAGTTTCACTGGCAGTGGTAAAAATTATTTATTGTCCACGGTAATTACAGAGTTATTACACGGTAAGTCCCGGAGTTACCGGCGGTAGTCACGAGATGTCATTTACTATGGTAAATGGCAATTGGTCAAAGTGCGGTGCACATGTGGAGGAATAATCTATTTTTGGTGTTATGATGCATGTCATAGATGCTGTAAGAAGGTGTAAGAGATTCTATGACAATTGTAAGTTGTCATAAGATTCTATGACACTTATAATAGCATATGACACATCATAAGATGCTGTAAGTGGCTATTTTTGGCCCCAAGGCATTCAAGCTTGCATGGGCACATTTTTTCAAGTGTAGGATGCATGTATGACAACATTTATGACCCCATAAGAGCCTATTCTTGGCTATGGACACCCAAGGTTTTATTTTTGACTCTTGACAAGTGTTATGGGTTGGTAAGAAGTCATTTAATGTCTTGAGGTTGTGTAAATTCTATATAAACCATAGCATAGTAGATTGGATGCATAACAATTTACAGGTGCCCAAGTTCTACCAGAGTGAAGGTTGGAGGATAGAGGAAGTGAATGTATTTGTAATCTCCTTTTGTGAAGATAATACAACTTGACCTCTTTACTTGGTGGAGTTTTTTACTCGAAAGGGTTTTCTCCATGTTAAACACTTGTGTTATGTGCTTCATTCTACTTCGGGTATATTTCTGTATTGTGGGTTTATGTTTTGTTATAATCTCCATTGTTAATATCACACAGTTAAAGTTTGCTGAAATTTATCTCGAATTAGATTTCCATTGAAGTAGTGTTGCTTTCATTTCTAATAGGTCTGACCATACAAAGTGCTTGAGGTAGTATGCTAAAATATCATTGATCCACTTAGATTGGCCATGTGTCTATGGATGATAGCTTGTAGACATTAAGATCTTAGTCCCCATGATCTTGAACAAATCAACCCAAAAATTACTTGTAAATCTAGGGTCCTTGTCTGAAATGATACTTAAGGGGTCACCCCGGTACTTCGCAACATTCCTAAAGAAGTACTCAGCCACATCTTCAGCTCTACATGTGATGAAGGTCTCGTACTTGGAAAATTGATCAATAATAACCATTATGCTCGACATTTTGCTCACTATAGGTAGCTGAGTTATGAAGTCCATACTCACACTTTCCCAAGGTCTCATCAGGATGGGGAGAGGCTACAAAATCCCCCTAGAAATTTTGTCACTACCTTGTCTTGCTAACAAGTAAGGCATGCCTTAATGTACTCTTCAACATCCTCATGCAGGTTTGGCCAATAGAAGCCCCTCTCCAACAATGCCAATGTTCTCTTTGTTCAGGGTCTCCAGCCCATGCCAAGTCATGACACTCCTCCATAAGTTCCCTTTTGATTTCCTTCCATTTCGAGACATATAGTCAATCTTATGTAAATAACATGAGTCCTTCTTTCAAATAGAACCTACTAGTTCACCTGACTATTTATACTACTTGGGAATCTACTTTAAGTCCCTCTGGGACCTAGTTTAGGACCTCCTCGACCAAACCTATTTTGCTCTCCCCTAACTCTACATTCTTCCCTTGCAGTGTAACAAGCTGGCCCTTGCGGCTCAACGCGTCCATGACAACGTACCGCTTGCCCAGATTATAAGTCAGTTCAAAGTTGAATTTGGCCAAAAACTCTTGCCAGCGAGCCTGCTTAGGAGTCAACTTGGCCTGGGTCTTAAATTCATCAAAGAGATGTTGTATGTTTTCACCACAAAAGGGACACCCAATAGGTAATGACGCCACATGCTCAAACAATGTATGATACATGCCATCTCTTTTTCATGGTCCAGGTAGTTCCTCTCCTCAAAAGTCACAAAAGACAAAAACATGTCAAAGTAAAAAATGTATGCATGCAAATCAACATGAGCACATAACCTATGAGGATCCATATGGGTAGATTACCTAAGGGTGGGACAATGAGATCAAATATATATATATACCTAAACCCTTATCAGAATGTAATTTGATATGTAAGGGAATATGAATCCAAACCCTAAGAATTTAGTTACCTTTATAGCTTGAAATATTCACCATTTTGGGAGGTCTCAATTTTAACTATTCGCCAATTGGAAAAGATTCACCACTAAAAAAATCGATGCACTCTAGGACACTATGGGTGAAGATCTTCATAAATTTTACCTTGAAGATTTTTCATTCTAATTCTTTAGGAAATTTATTAACAAAGGCAACATTAAACTCATACACAAGTTTAAAGACCTTGATGATATTTGTAATTGGCATCTGATTACCATGCTTAATGTCTCCTATAAGATTACTACCAAAGTGCTCACCTTAAAATTGAGACATCTTTTGCTACAAATCATCTGGCCTGAGAAAATTGGCTTTATCAAATCCAAATTTATTTTGGATAATATTATAGTTGTGTGGGAAGGTATGGAATGGGCTCGTCACTCTTAATAACAAGTCATTTTTATCAAAATTGATTTTGCTAAGGCCTATGAATGCATCGAGTGGCCCTTCAACATTGTTATGCTTCAAGCTTTGGGATTTGGCCCACACTTTGTTCAATATGTGTGCATGCTTTTTGCTAATGCCTCTACTTGCATCACTATCAATGGCCGGTAATCTTCTACTTTTGGGTTCTTCAGGTCCATTTGTCAGGGATGTCCTTGTAAGCACTAAAATGATGCATGAGCTTCCACGAGGACCCCATGATGACATGTAATCCCAATCACGTACACGAAAGCGTGAAATAATGATGTGCCCTCAACAACACTCCTTTTGGCCTAACCTAATCAGTCCTAATGTTGAATGCATGAAATGAGTGTTGGGACTTTAGAGATCAAACCCTCACATGCATTGAAGTTGCCCCCTTACAGAATATAGACCTATTTTAACCCTTTAATATGTAAGTTTCATGAATTTTGACCTTGCTGTCATACAAATCCATTCCATATTCAACCATCAAGAAAAAAAATGTCAATAACATGAGGTCTTATAAGGCCAAACCTAAATGCAAAAAGTCTCAAAATTAGCAACTTCTCCCAAAGCGCCAATATTATATGAATAAAAGTAAGATTTTAGCAATAGAATAAATGTAAAAAGACCTCATCAATGTGTTAACACATGTGGAGACTCTTATATGAGGTGCTAGGCATTTCAAAATGAATCTTTACAACCATTTATAGTGACAATTAAAGCCTAATGACAACTGGTAGTGCTAGGGACAACTCATTGAGGGTTTAGTCTGAAGAAGAACCCATCACATTTAGCATCGAAAGTAATGAAAAAAGATAGGTTCAAATTATTTGCCCCTCTATAGTCCATTCAAATCTTGGTGCCAAGTTTCATTTGGGGTTCTTATAACTTGTTTGAGTGTTTACAAAAGTTTAGAGGCAATTTAGGGGAGGTTTGGAGGCCTTTGAAAGGATTTATGAGTTCCTGTACATCAAGTGTAAAAAGATAATAACCTCCCAAAGCCTTTTATAGCACGTTGTAACCACACTTTACACCTTATAAATAAGGGTAGACAATGAAATAAGATCAAAGGTCATCAAGTGGGAAAACAAAAACTAAGACTGCATTAGGAGTTATTAATTGTAAGACCAAATAAATGACATGCAATCCAAAATTCCCTTCAAAACATAAATGAAAACAATGGGTTACATAAAGGGATTGGACATGAATAGGCATGATTCTCACCATGTGTGAAGGCTTGAGATATGCACATCATTCTTTTGATAGGGAATATTACTTCATTCACATTAAGAGATCAATGCCCAACTCTCCAATGTACCTCCCTTACTTGGACCCCAAACCCCCCAACCCACACACATACTAAGATTAATCATACCAAAAGGTTTAAATAACACCAAAATCAAAATCATACAAGTGGACCACACTTGTCACCAAGATCTATTAAGATTCATACCTCATCAAAATGACATGAAACTTTATAAACCAAAACATAGGCATGAAGATGCATTCCATATGCAAACCCAGGGCCTATAGATATTGAGACAACTCAAACTACTCATGCTCCTGCAAATAGGAACTCCAAAATATCGTAGATGCATCATAAACCATGTCAAACAACTAAGAATCCATAATCAAAGTGAAAGGAAGCAAGGTATGCGGAAACACTTCCTACACTGATCTACTGAGGAAAGATTTATGCAAATTTTAACTTTTACAGTTATAGGTTATTAGATGCACATTAACGGAAAGGTAATAACAACATCCAAATGCAAATGCAAAACTCACAACACAAGATGGGGAAACCCTTTCAGGTATAAAACCCCACACTCCAAAACATGTACAATGTATTATCAAATCAAAGAATGATTACAACACACTTGCAATGCAAGTTCTTTCAGGAGTACACAATGTAAATTTTCATTTGCATCTTGTGACCTTTCACATTCTCCAACCACTTATTTATCAAGCCTCTTTGTTGTTTATCCAATGCTAGTTATCCATGTCGGCCAATAACAAAATAACTGTTGACACCTTTATTAAATATAGGGCAATTTTTGCTTTAGGGGCGCTACCCCCAGCAACCCCCATGGGGGGCGTTGCTCCCAGACCCCTACCATGGGCTTCGTCCTTAGGCCCCCACTGGGGGAATAAGCCCCCCAGGCCCCGCACGAGGGGCTCTACCCACTACACTCCCCCATTAATTACTTTGGGGGGAAACCGAGACTGACAAAGTCACCAAAATTTACAAGGTGCCGACTATATGGGATTTTACAACATAATGCTGAATTAATAAATACAACATTAGGAACTTGCAAAGGTTGAGACACCTTAATTCCCAACACAAAGTATGCCAAAACCTTATCCAGTGGAGACACAAGCATCCAACTAACCCAAGTAAAACATATCATAGACCATGAAGGTATCCAAAACATGCAACTCAACAAAGACCTAGGAGATAATCCAAATGCATTGATGTAAAGACAAATGCAATGAATCAAGGACACTACAATCAACTCAATCCGATCAACCAGGACCAAAGAGTGCATACAACAAGATGAAAACTGGAAAAGGCTAGGGAACTTACTCAAAAGCCCAAGTCAAAAGAGGGGGTCTCCATTTTGTTACAAATGATGGGGCCTGTGTGCAAGGCACACCAAGTCCCTCCTATGCCTACCTCTAGTCAAGGTTACTCTCCACCTCATGGGCATCGTAGGTGATGCAGTCACTCTGCTCGTAGAGATTAGGATGCTTATTCCCAAGCCTCCCAACCTCTTGTGCATAGAGATCATACTCAACAAGGGTGACCTTAGCCTTCCCACCACTAGTTTTCTTCTCTCCACACCCTCAGGCGTGGGTCTATAGATTGGCCATATTTTGGCAAGTTCCCCCGGCTGACTCTTGCCATTTCTCCTATTCGTGACAACCAGATTGAAGCTTTTAATAAGAATGGAGATGTAAACGAGGATGGCTAGGATCCTCCTATGGACACTCTAGACTCCACTGATGTGTGGGGCAAGCTAGTGGTGAAGCTATTACCGCTTAGTGGCCATATTGTTTTTTTAATTTCCGAGCTTCTACCCCATTTGGACTTTAGCGTGTGACTAATTCCACCCACTTTTTTTGTGAATATGTTTAATATTATTTTTATATAAATATTAATGATATAGACACTTATTCATAAAAAAATTTCAAAACATATACATCGCTTTGTAGTGATTCAAGTTAAAAAGTTAGATCATTGTTGGCCATTTCCTTTATTAAAGTGTGACATAGCTTTGAACTTTCACCCTTCATCGTTGTTATATTTACTCATTTTATAATAACATTTGATGAAAATACCACCAAAATGTTGCTCTACTTGTTAGCTTTCTGGATATAAATTTTTCCTATTTTGAATACATTAGGATATTTATTTTCATTTCCTTTTACTAATGTCTTCATATTCCTTAGATACATATGTATTGATTTTTCTTTATAAATTTTGATCCGCTTATTGATTTTTTTTTTAAAAGGATTGTTATACACTTCATTATTTACACATTAAAAAATTACATTTTTCATTATTTTTGTGCAATTTATGTGATACACCAGCTTAGTGATGTAGTTTTTAGGATGCATCTACTTCAAAAAATCACAAAAAGAAAATTCAATAAACATATATTTGTAAGGTCAAGTTGGAGGTGAAATAAATAATGCTATCGCTCACATCCATCCACTCTACCTTGCTTACTCTTCTCCTAGATGGGTCAAACCATAAAGTGCACCTCTTCCTCTCTCACATCTTTGAATGACTTGATTCTCTTAGCACTTAGAAGATCCAACATGCATATTTTTCTCAGTTTTTCTAATAAGCCCCATAGGGAGAAAACATGATGTCCTTGTAATCATAAAACAAGTATTTTCCAATGATAGTAGATGATCTACTGGCAAAATTAAGTCATGATTTTTAAAAATCTACTTCACTACTTGAGAAGAAGATGTAACCAAGATAGGACCATAACCTAGCTTCACCAACATTATTGGCCCATGTTTCTTAGCCAACTACTTCAGAATGTAGTGAGGACCAGTTCCTAATTGATGAAGGTTTCCTATGATGGGCATAAAAACTGGTCCTAAAAAAGACAATCTCCCATTGTTTTTTCTTTCCCATCCTAATACAATGGACAACAACACAATAAACAAAAATGTTGAAGTCCTATTACAAAGACATTCATAGTGAGATCCATGACTATGTAAACCTAGAAAGGTAGACATCTACTTCACTTTGTTGGGGAGGGAAGTCTATATATAAAGTAGTAGTTGTTTCTACTTTCATTCATGTTTCATTTTTGTTTTTGTGCAAGATGGAATCTTGTGTTATACAACCTTCCCACATGGGATGGTTGAAAGTTGGAAAAACTCTCTCGAGAAAATCTTGTGACATTGTCTATCATTTCCTTGTCTTCTTTGGTGTATTATAGGTTTCAAAGTAGAAATAATTTTGGACTTTGATTGTCATAAAAGAACATGCATTATAAATCCTCACTAAGCTAGCTAATTGAAAAATATTTATAATTTAATGCATTTAACATTTAAAAAAAAAGCTTCCACATTACCTTTTAATCTTTTACATAAGATGTACCAAGAATGTTGAGAGGAAATGAATCTAGCCCATTCATAAATGTCAACAAATTCCTCAAAATTTGGGATACTTAGAGACTCCTTGGATTTAGAATTAATATCTACTTCACCATTAGATTGAATGTATATTGCAAATAATAGTGTAGTCCAATATAAATGTCTAACTTTACCAATATTATAATATTAGTATCAAATAGAAATGCCTCACTTTCTTGTATGTTAAAGGCCGATAGATACCAATATGTAAGACCAACAACTCCATATTTCTTCAACCAAGAGTATTTTCATGAAAATCTAAACATACCCTTTCATAGAGCTTAGAGTTTAGAATCAGTTTTTTTTTGATATTTTGATTAACTTTATTATGATTTCAAAAAAATTATTGCAAGTAGGATATTATAATCAAACATTAGATTGATTAGAAGTTTAAAAATAAAAAATATATGTTTAAATTCTTTTAAAAATATATGACACACTAGAGGAGAGAATCCTCTCCAAGAGGGTATAATTTTTTTAATGATAACATATATAGACAAAAGCTAATGTCCCATCAAAACTATGACATTTTGAGTAAATTTGACTTTAATAATTATTATAAAATAAAATATTCATTGAAAATTAATTTTTTCTCCATGCACTAGATTTTCAAGTTATCTAAGTGGAAAAAAATAATCAAAGAAAAATAAATAAATTTTCTATATTTTTTGTGACGTCCCATAAACCTCAACATTTTCAAAAATTTCAACAATTAAAATAATTCTCTTAAATTTATTAAAAAACTATATCCAACTAATTTTAAAAAAAATCAAAAAATACACGTCACTTTTAGGCAGTCCAAGTTGAAAAAATGCATTTGTGTTGGCCATCTCCTTTATAAAAGTGTGACATGGTTCTAAACTTTCACCTAGCATCATCCCCATGCCACCAAACTTGCATTTCACCTACACAAAGTCCATTCACCAAAAGATTAAAAACCCATTCTTGCAAAGACAATAAAGAACAGAAGGAAAAGACCAAGGAGACACTCTTTCATTGGTAAAATGAAAGACTTCATCTTAGTGAAGAGGGGTTTTTGACCATCCAACTTATTTCCAAGATAGCCTTCCCATATCTGGTGTAGATTGGGAAGGTGCAAATGAAGGTATGCAACCATATGATCAATTAAATAATAGAAATATGCAAAACAAATTGTAGAATTGATGTGTATACCTTATGGCGTAGTGTGAGAAGTGGTTTGCCCTAGGCATCCATGAGAATAAGGAGGTTGGAAGCAAGGGTGTGTATGTCTAGTCTGAAGAGGAGATCTCCATTGAAATTAAAGATGATGAAACCCTCACTAGAATTTATAGAATTTGATAAAGAAAAATAGACATTTTTTTAAAATTAAAGATGCCAGCTACTATGAAATTAAACATAAAATCACAATTTATTTCTACAAAAATAAAATCATACAAGGTTTCTTCAAAAAACTATAAGACTCCATTAATGGCTTCTACCATGCTCTTCTCAAGAAAATGAAATTTTATTTAATAACCATTTTGAGCACACACAATCCTTAAAAAATAGAATTGTTAGCATAAGAAATACCATATACTATCTTCTTGTAATTTCTCTATTGTATAATGATTTGGGAAGGGACATCTCCTTCCTAAATCTCAAAATCTTATAGATATCTTTGAGCTTTTGTTGGTGTCATCCACCTCCTAGGAGCACCATCTGCTACAAACCTTTACAGAAAACGAGAGAGGCAACACAAGGCCATTTCACCAAAACAAGAGTGAATAATATTGAGATAATTTTCCCAGTTTAATAAATTAAATGCAACTAAACTATAGTCTACCTAAGTAAAACTTAAGTAAATATGCATTTACTCTAACAACTTCTAACAATTAAACTAAATACTTTATATTACAAATTTTACTTTGAGATTCATGACAACACATGCATTTTCTTATTTTATTCCTATTTTAAGATTATGTATTTATTTAAAAATGATAATTATATACAATTATGAATACAATAGCAATAATTAATTCTAAATAAATAATTATGTCAATGACTCCCTAAGAATGACTTTTGATATTACATTAAAATGTGGGGATTATTGCTTATATATTGACATATACCTTTACTTTTTGAAATGACTCGTTATAAAATAGTTATTAACTATATAATTTATAGTTTTTAAAATAGAGTTCAAAAACTTATTTATCTTGATTTAAAAAATAATCTTTCTTCACTTCTTAAGACTATGATATGCTTTGTATCTAATTAAAAAAATAAATAAAATTATTTTATGAATTAAAATTAAAAAATATTCACTATATTTCCTTTTGTCTTCTTTTCCACCCTAATGTATTATGATTATATTAAACATTTTGCTTATTGATCTATTAATTTTTTAACCATTAAGTTTGTGGAAAAAAATTAGTGTTCCTCTTGCCATGTCTTCCTAGTTTTAACAGTGTTAACTTCTAAACTAAATTCCTAATGAGTTAAATTTATATTTCTTTTCATCAATAAAAATCACAATTACATAATTTCTAAAAATTTAAATAAGATTGATTGTAGTTGAATAATGACACTAGTACAGAAACAACAATATATGATTGAAAAACTACTAAAAACTATTAAAAACTACATATAAATGACCAAACATGATCATGTGACCATTAGTAGTTTATTGCCAGTCATTTATAACACGACCAAATTGATGACTAAACCATTTTTAGTCATTTATTGGTTGTTTTGATTAATCAATTTGGTAGTATATTTAGTCATTGATTTAGTCATTGATTGCTATAATTTGGTCACTTATTTAGTCATTTTTTATTCACTGATAAATTTAGTCGTTAATTTAGTCATTGATTGTTGTTAACTGGTCACTTATTTAGTAATTTTTATTCATTGATTTCTGTCCATTGGTAGTGTATTTAGTCATTAATTTTAATCATCATTTTAATCAATTTGGTAGTATATTTAGTCATTTTTATTCACTGATTTCATTGGTCATATATTTAATCATCATGTTGTTTCCATCGTCAGGGCCAGCTGCTCAGTGCTGTCATTGAGGCCCTTTCAACTCAGGCATACAATTCATAGTGTTCTTTCTACTTGATGCCTCAGATGGATGACAACCTTGTTATGTATTCCCTGTTCTATGTTCAGGCCTATTGTGGAATGTCTGTATTGTGAAGTTCAATTTTTGGCATTGGTTTCAGGCAGTCTGTTCTGTTGCTTGTACATAGTGTGGTCTTCAATGGTTCCAGATCTATTGTTTCTGTCTGCTAGTATAGTTTGTATTGTAGCTATTTTTTCTTGGTTTTGCTACTGTCCTTAACAATTCACTTGTGAACTTTTCTTTGTATTGTAATTCTTTGCATTTCTTCAATATAAAAAAAATAGAGAAATACACATCAATCATCAATTGCACACAATAAGACAACCATTGAGAAGACAAAATTGCTGAACTTTATTAAAAGAAAGGTGTTCTTATAGCTTTCTCAAATCTGAAGTATCTATCTTGCTTGAAAAATGCTTAGAGATAAAGTATTACAATGTTTATTTTCAGTCACAAGATTGAAAATTTGAGTTACAATGCACATAAATGACAAGAAAGAAACTTCTCCAAAAAACTTCTGCAATGATGGAAATGCATGCTTGGAGCCCTTCAATGCAAGCACATGTCCCTTTCATCTCTTAAAACTTTTGCAATGTCGGCAATCTTCTTGGAGCAAGCTGTAATGTGTAGAATCCAAGAAGGAGAGTGTTGATCATGTCCCATTTATGAAGCGCTCTCCTTTAATGCAACCAACAATAACCCTAGAATCTTTCCTCCTTTATATGCAATGTGCCATCTGATATGAGCAATAGGGTGCTGCCTTTTCTGCCATGAATGAAGTTGTGCCTCAATACAACTAACAAAATTACTATTAGTCTTAATTTAGAAATAATAAAAGTGCATTGTATATTGCAAGTTTACAAAAGTCCAAACACAACAGAAAGATAAATCAATTAAAAAACTATAGCCTTGTCAACAAATGCCTTAAATAGAGTGTTCAACATAGGTTTGAAATATGCATATGGAACCCTTGATTTTAGAACCTTGTTCAAAGTTTAAGAAATGTGATACACTCAGATTATAGAATGAAGGCTATCAACACTAACCAGACTGGAACAACATTATCAACAAAAATTTCTTGGAAACCAAGCCCAAGAATTTCGTCAGACTTAGACAACAAAAATGTCAACCCTGGTTCATGTGTTGTCTCAGTAAAGACCTGCACCATGAAAGAATCCATATATACATAAATTCCAAGTTAAGTTGATGAGAAAAGATCTTTGATATCCAATTGGGAAGCCTTAACATCCAAAAATTACTAACCTGATGTTTTACAACAAGTTTCCCAACTGTGACATCATCTTTACTTAAGAAACCAGATATTGATCCACTACCATATTGGACCTCACAGGATTCTCCTTCACAAACAACAAATGATATATATTAATTGTTTAGCAACTTCCTTAATATCCCCATGTAAGCAGACTAAACTAAGTGAGGTTGAGGGTTTGAAGTAGAGTACGATCTTCTTGGTATGTGCTTGACTTTGATGACTTGTATCTTGAATGAAAATAGCAAGCTAGTTGCACTATAAAATCATTGTTACAAAAATAACCACATAATCCTCTTTAATTAAAATAATCCTTCTAGATATTTCAAGACAAGAAATCTCAGTTAATTTGTAAAAAAGCTAATTTCACTATCCAAACAACCATCAATCTATTTACTGTATATAATTTCCCATAATTCAGAATTTGAATGTAATGAAACTAACCATAATTACCAAAGATTTGACACCAAAATGTAGTACAAAATGAATTGTTTGACAGAATGCCTCAAAGAGATGTCATCTCATGGAATGAAATCATATGATTGCAGAATGTGCACAAAATAGATTTTGCAAGGAAGCTCTCAAAATTAATCTTTGAATTAATGAAGCACTCTGGAACACCAACATTGTAAGCTTTGCTTGTGTTCTAGATGCATGCAGTCATGCAAGTTTAGTGGATGAGGGCTGCACATACTTCACACGTTAGTAACGCTTATTGCATTACATATATAGTTGATCATTAGGTGCGCATGGTTAAACTTTGTGCCCGTGCTGGCTATCTTAAGAACACCCTAAACATTATTACTAAGATGCCAGTTAAACCTTTGGTGCCTGTGGATCATATATGAATACAGGCTGAGTATTCCAGCAACACTGCTTTTTTAGTTGGATCCTAAAAATGCTGCAACTTATGTTCTTCTCTAAAACATCTGTGCAGAAGCGGGCAGGTGTGGTGAGGTTCAAATAGTAAGGAGATTGATGAAAGATAGAGGAATTAAAAAGATACCTACATGTAGTTGGATTGAAGGGCATAAAATAGTACATGCTTTTTTGTGTGTAGGAGAGAGATCACATCCACAAACATGGGAGAGCTATGCAAAATTAGAGAAATTGGATTGGCAAATGAAGGCAGTAGGGTTTTTCTAGATTCCAGACTTTTATTTAATGTTGTGGAATAGAAGAAAAAAGAATCATTTATCTGCCACCATAGTGAAAAGTTAGCAATTGCATTTGGTTTGTTAAACATGGCTCCTGGTACAACCATTAGATTTGTTAAGAACCTTCGAGTATGTTTTGATTTTCACACTGCACATCTAAATTCATCTCCAATATTGTTGCAAGAGAAATTGTTCTAAGAGATGTGAACCATTTCCATCATTTTAAATAGGGACAATGTTCTTGTGGAGAATATT
Organism: Cunninghamia lanceolata; assembly: GCA_027924645.1. Lineage (NCBI taxonomy): Eukaryota > Viridiplantae > Streptophyta > Pinopsida > Cupressales > Cupressaceae > Cunninghamia > Cunninghamia lanceolata. The sequence goes on along the minus strand of BSBN01000245.1, from coordinate 9,558,229 downwards.
GGTGATGCTAAATTAAACAATCTGAAAAATAGGCTTGCACTATAATAATGTGTGGCACACTACATCAGATATCTAGTAGTAATGAAGGGACATCCATCAAAGCATAACAACAGGGATTTTTTTGTCATATGTTGTAGTTACAAGTGCCCTGCTAGACATACATGAAAATGTGGAAGCATAGACAAGGCAAGTGAACTGTTTCAAAAAATGCCTCAAAGACATGTGATATCATGGAATGCCATGATTAAAGGATATGTTTAAAATGGGTTTTTCAGATTCTCCTACAATGTTCTATAGGTGATACACATCTATACATACATTTGATAAAAGAACATTCAGGGACTGATACCTCACAGAGTTCCAGCTGCAGACATCAAAAACTTTCACTAAGACTTAGATTCAACTACATATATACAACCCCCAACCCAATAATCAAATCCATAAGATTTTGATTTGATTTTCCAAAACTCAAGCTTTTAGCCTGGGCCCTAGGCTACAAACTCTACAAAATCACTCAACCCAAAAGAAACAGCCTAAATTTTCAAAAAATACTTCATTGCTTCAACAAGCATGCACTGCTTTCATTGGATATTGATTCAACCAAAAGACAAAGACCAAAAGCAACTAAGGCCTTATATTTAACTCCAATCTTTCAATAATTATATAAGTTACATTATTATGTAGTGTGGTATACATACCGCCATCCTGCGATGGTCAATGGAATGGCCTTGCAGTAGTGTGGTATACATACTGCTGTCCCACGATGGTCAATGGAATGGCCTTGCAGTGGTGCGGTGTATAATCTGCAACACCGCGACAATCATGCAATGGGGTATGGGGTATGGTGGTTAAGCCTGGGAATGATAGCCTAGATTGGAGGAAAAGTTTATCATCAGATCACATCAATCCTCATGTCCCTACCATCTGTGTTATAACACACAAAGAAGCCCAGGTGTTCACTTACAGATAGCTTCAATTTGCTACAAACAATTTTAACCCTGCTAATGTTATTGGCAATTGAAGATTTGGGTTAGTGTACAGAAGCATCTTGCCTGATGGCAGAATAGTAGCCATCAAACAACTTGATAGAGGTGGAAAGCAAGGAGAATGTGAATTCAGAGTTGAGGTGGACCTTCTGAGCCATTTGCATTCTCCCTATCTGCTTGAGCTGATTGGCTATTGTGAATGGATTTGTAGATTTCACATCCTATTAAAGTAGTTTTGAAAAAAAAAAATAGTGCAGTGGGAAGAAGTACTTTATGGATAAAGCTATTGAGAGGAAAAAAATTACACTCTATTTATTGTCATTGCAATCTATGATAATCTATAATAGAGGGTTTGGGCTCCTAATTTTACTCTCAGGATAGTCATATGGAAATATGTAATGCACTTACATGAATAAGTGATTTATTCTTTAGAAAAAAAGAAGAAGCCTGGGTCTTGTGGGATATAAGACGAATGTTATTGCACAAGGGAAATTTATGGAATATGGAATAAAAATAAAACCAAATATTAGAATGCCATTACGAAATTGATAAAGATGAACATTCTTCTGAATGTATTCCATGAATTGCACTCTGTAAATCACAATTAGAAATACGACTACTAATTACACGTAGAAACAAAACCCTAGAAACCAAAAAAATGAAAAGGATTGTAGTATATTTTTTAAAGTACGATGAATGTGTACCTATCTCCACCCTCATCGCTGACACCCATGAACTTGTGAGAATCGAGGAGCATTATTTTGTCCTTAGACATCTTCTGCACTACAATGCTCTACACCACAGACATATCGGCCACAACCAGAGAAACCCATTGCCAACCAGTCCTAACACACACTCCATCACACAACCACTAAAAACCCTCTTCCCTTTTCATTGTCTACAAATGCTTCTTCGCTAAGTAACACACAAACTATATACCAAAACTATTGAACTTGCTCTCTTCTTCTTCCCTTTCATACTTCATATTTTCCCGCGTCCCTTTTACTGTATAAAGAAAAATAATGTTTTGACTCTCTACCTAGTCCCTTTTACATGACACGGGAAAATCTTAAATTTGGATTTTATTTTCTTGGGGTTTTAGTTTGTAAGGGTAAAAGTACCTCTTGCCTTAAATCATATTGTCTAATTTTTATTTGTATGACTAATTATTTAGTTATGTTTTTTACCTGACGATCAAATTAGTCATTTATAGCTGTGTTGCAAAAAACTTAGTAGAATTTAGTCATTTTTAGTTGTCGTGACTAAAAGTTTTAGTCACCTAGTCATTTATTTGCCAAATTCTACTAGTGTTAGATAAACCTCAAGTTATAGATTTACTTAGTCTATGAACTTGTTTATAAATATTTTTCAATTTAGAGGACAATAATGATGGTTAGAATGATTATAAATAAAATATTGTTTTCAATATTTAGGAGGTATGAAAATTATAAACAATTCTATTAATCAAATTTTAAAAAAAGTGTATAAATGATGGTAGATAATGTAAGGGTAAAACGTGGATCAATCAATTGAATTATATTAGACCCAAACATCAATAGAATAGAAGATAACAAGAAAGATTGAAAGAAAATAGCAATGAATAACACAAAGCAAACCTTCCCTGAAATCGATGCTTCTGTTGTTTGCCTATTACAACCATCATTTTGCAGATGAAGTAAGCCCTCAGAGAGTGCACTCCTTTAAGCTGTGTTCGAGGAAGTCGATGGTAAATGGCTGTTGTGATATGTAATGAAGATGAGCTCCAAGGCAAGTATGTGATCTCAAGTTAGTGAATGGTAAAAAGGGTGCCAAAGGTGCGCTGGTGAATTTCTGCAGAGTAACAATATCAAAAGCCTAGATGAATAGAATGGAGGGATGAAGCTTCTTTTATAGACTCAGAAGAATGAGAATCAACGGTTGAGAGGAGATATGAAGATCAATGGCTGAGAATGGTTGAGGAATGTGCAACCAGTAGAATTATGACATGTGTCTCACCTCCATCATGAAAGAGGGGATTTGACAAAATTGATTGGAGAGTTAACTCCATTGACTGATCAGTTAACAAACTTGATTGATCAGTTAGAAGAGTGGATTATGGGATTGACTGAATTGATTGACCAGTGAATTGGGTTGATTGAGGAGTCAACAGAATAGATTGACCAGTGAACTCAAATGACTAATTAGTTAACAGATTTGATTGATTAGTTAACTAACTTTTGATTTGAGAAGAAATAGGACATGTGGGTGAGGGGAAAAATAGGTAATTAAATATTTAATATATTTAATTACATGTGCAACCCGATGAGGTGGACAAGGTGAGGTGGAAAAGGTGAGGTGTAAAGGTGAGGTGGATTTTTGAATTTAGAACTTAGGATAGAGGAATTTGGATTAATTAAATAATTTATGATTATTTAATTGTGTAGGACATTTAGAATAATTTTAATTAAATAAATTGAATTTATTTAATTATGGAACAGTGAATCGATTAAATAAATTTAGAATATTTATTTAATTGATAGAAGAATGGAATAAATATTTAGAATATTTATTTAGGATGATTTGTGTCATTTTTAGACGTATACATTTTGCCTCTCTTTGATGCAATGCAGTTTACAACGTTGTTTCAAAGAAGTCGATAGTCTGATAGTGATACATGCCCCAGTTTGCCTTTGGTACAGGCTTAATGACGATAGGATGCCCCCTCGGGAGATTGGACGGGAAAAGGGTGAAAGAATCAGAGATAGACAATCTCCCGAAGACGAAGGGGTTAGGATAGGTTGGAGGAAAAGGGACGCATTTCAGGGAAACGAGAAGAAAACTAGAGGAAAAACGGGCACGGGAAGTAGTCACAGTCATCACCTAGCCAAAATTAGGGTTTGGAGGCTATAAATAGGAGCTGGGTCCACAAGAATAGTCATTTGTACACTTGTTTGATCTGGATTGGACAGAGAGAGCTTAGAGCAAACTTGGAGCAGCATGGCAGCCAGAGCAGCAGACATTCCACGCGAGGAGCATCGATTCGAGCGAGTCTGTCGATTCAGGCGGCCAGTAGAGGCAGGACCCCTGGTATGTGCTTCAAAAAATTTCTCCTAGGGTCGGTTTAGGGTGTCATAAATGCATGTAGAAAATATGTCAAACATATGCACCGAAATGTAGATCGGTGCATATGCTGCGCGAAACGACGCTTTTGTCATTTAGCAGCGCATATGCTGATTTCGGCAGCGCATACGTGAAAGCGGCGCATACGTGCATTGTAGCTGCACTTTTGTAGTTAGGCTGCGCATGTGTATTGAAGTGGCGCATGTGTTTAATGTAGCAGCGCATACGTGAAAGCCGCGCATATGCTAAGTTGAGCGGCGCTTCCATAATATGGCAGCGTATATGCCGGATGCTGTGGCGCATCTACTGAAAATGCGCATATGTGTACTGTAGCGGCGCTTTTGTAGTGAGGCGGCGCATATGTTGATTCTAGCGGTGCATACACCAAGAAACGACGCTTTTACCACCTGTAGTGGCTCATTTGCCTTGGATAGCCAATTTACTTAGCCAAATTGATTCGATTAGTGTCCCGTTTGACGCGGGAATCGATGAGCTATCTCTGAGATTGTAGGAATCTAGTCAAGAGATGTAGTGTGCTGTTTTGATCAATTTGAGATGCTAAGTTGAGTTGATATAGTTCAGTAGGTATGTTGACTATGGTATATGCCGTTTGAGATTGACGCGTTGCCTTGCTTGCTTGCAGGAGGATATTCGAGACACACTGTAGTCGAGGGAGACGTTTCCCATGCCCCTATTGCAGAGGTACATGCTGATAGAGACTGATAGAGTGGCGCTTGGTGCCATGGGTTTGGACTATGTTTGCTTCATGCCCGAGGTGCGGGTGAACCGCGGATTGCTGACAGCTGCTGTGGAGAGATTCCACAGTGAGGATGGGACCTTCCACTTTCCTACTGGAGAGATGATTGTGACATTAGAGGACGTCTACCGGATATTGCACTTACCTGTGGTAGGTGAGTTAGTAGAGTACGATGCACAGCGGGATGTGGGACTCGCCGAGTGCCAGCGAGTGTTCGATGATCCCGAGCTGGTTGGACAGGTCATCCCGTGGCATGATATATACGATTGCTATGACTACTTCCTGGGGATTGTGGCTAGATTGATCGGGGGCATTGTATGCCCGGACAGGAGATCGCATGGGTTCCCCATTGAATGGGGTAGGATCATGGAGCGGATGCTGACTGAGGGCACCCGATATGCATGGGGAGTCTACGTACTAGCCCATTTGTACCACAACATGCATCAGGTGGTGTACCACCGCAGCACGAGTCTATCGGCTGGGGTACTATTGCTACAGTTTTGGCTGTGGGAGCACATAGCGGTGACTAGGCTGATATGTGTCTTTGCGAGGCAGCGAGGAGAGCCATATAGTTATGGCTATGCAGGAGTGATTTCCTAACACAGGCTGGGGAAGCTAAAGTATTGGAGGCACACCTTGGATGGAGTAGATGTGGTCGTTTGGTGACCATATCTGGATTGCGAGCCCTGGGACGATGAGGGAGATGAGCTACCGTATTGCTTTCAGACCAGGTGGCTGATAGGCCGTACACGACATATACTAGAGAGGCAGATGGTGGGCTGAGTTTTGAGACAGTTCGATAGGAGGCAGGGTATGCCACAGGGATAGGTGCTCTTCACGCGGACACATGCAGAGAGGGTCCGATGGGGGCCGATGGCTTCGTATGAGGAGGCCCTGGCAGAGTTCCGTCAGACTCCTTATGTGGCATGGGATATGCGGACAGAGATAGCAGATGCAGGGGTGACATAGGATTACGAGGATTGGATGACTGCACATCCTTTCTCAAGATATTCAGGACCCAGCATGCTGGTGCCTCGTATCGACGAGCAGACTCAGAGGAGGAGGGACAGGTTGGCCCAGGTCAGAGGGGAGTTAGAGGAGGACGAGGATGAGGAGGACGGGGTGGTAGAGCTGGAGAGAGGCTGAGACAGCGGAGGAGGTTAGGTCAGGCTGAGTAGGCAGTGCCAGGATAGGAGGCACAACAGCAGATACCTCAGTAGGTGCAGATGCCGCCACCCCAGCAGGTACCACAACAACAGGTGCTAGGACATGCAGAGGCAGCACAGGGGCCAATACAGGCAGAGGCAACGTAGGGGCCAGTACAGGCAGAGGTGCACGAGAGGACTATAGCTAGCCTGAGGGGACAGGTGCGAGAGCTACAGGCACAACTGAGGAGGGTCGATGGCAGGTAAGAGACGGATGCAGCAGTGATCACTGGGTTAACTCGTGAGAGAGATATGGCAGATGCACGGGTATGTATTATCCGTGTAGAGCGGGACACTGTCGTGGCCGCCATGGGGATAGATGTAGCGAGTTTATTTTTGGTTGGGCAGGTGCAGTAGGCACAGGCACAGGTAGGCTAGTTGCAGACGCAGTTGGCACAGGTACAGGCAGAGTTTGCCAGAGCACAGTCATAGGCTCAGTACTACTAGGGTTTATACCATGGTGCCGTGGCATCGAGTCAGAGGGCGGGGAGCTTCAGGTGTCAGTCTGGGGCTACTCATAGAGTAGGTCCATCATAGTCAGGGGCTTCCGTGATGGGTCCCCAACAGTCTGGAGCTGGCAGTGGTGGCCCACAGCAGTAGGGATAGACATAGACTAGATTTTGTACATTTTGGGACATGTATCACCATCCATTTGGATGTATATTGTATATGACACTTTGATTCAGAGAGAGATGGTGATATTGTACATTTGGACCTCTTATATGATAGTATATATGATGATGCAACTTTGTATCTATTGCATATGTTATGAGATGATGATTTACTTCTATTGTATGGTGTGATGTATGTGTAGACTTAGATGGTCTATCCGATGCTATATGAGATGCTTTTTTTGATATGATGCTATATGATGTCTATATGATTTAGTGCTTCGAATGTATGCACATGTAACAGGATTTTTATGTGATGTTGCAGCTTTGTGTATGATGTTATGGGATGTCTATATGATCTAATGTTTCAAATGAATGCAACTACAATATGATTTCTATGTGATGATGCAGCTTTGTATGTGATGCACTTAGCTATGTTGTTTTTTGATTTTCTGTGCTTGAAGATGTGATGTAATGCTGATGTATTAATGACCTAATGCATTGGGTGATGTATTCCACTGACTTAATCATGTTCATGACTAGCCCTACATATGATATGATATGCTCCTATATGCTTTGTTTTTGTGATGTCCAAATGTACTCTATCGACAAAAGAATGACATGATAGATAGAAGGATGGTTGCGATAGAATGACTTAGAAACTTCATTTGATATTGTTACTCTGCATAGTTTGGTTAATGAGGATTGTATGGGATATGGATGCATGGATGTGTATATGGATATAGGATGGATATTTTGCTTTTAGAGTGCTTTATTTCATCATTGGGCATTTTGTTTTTGGTACATTTTTTGAGATGTTGTAAGTGAATACAAGCATCTAGGTATAATTGAACAAAGATGACTTGAGTACCGCTTACATGGATTGTGATTTAGCAAGTTAATACAAGCATCTAGTCAAAATTGAATCTAGATGACTTGAGTACCGCTTACATTTCAACAAACAAGGATTGCCCTCGTTCATGTTATACCTTTGATGTCCTGGATGATCTTTTGCCGATCATGTCCTTAGACAAGGCTTCACATTACTAAAGTTTAATCCACAAATAGCAAACAAAGAAAATAATCATGCCCCCATCATAGCATCTCTAGCTTTTGGCATCCTCGAGTAGCATAGGAAGGTATGATAGTAAAAATCCGGACTCGAATTGTTAACCATGTTTCCAATCGACAAAGCATATTTGCATTGATATGTGTTTAGTTCTTGCCTTAATTTGCATAAAATCATTTAGAAGACCTTGGGTATTTGCTTTGCATTGGATAGGTTAAGATGCTCACAGTCAGGATTTCTGCTTGAGGTGCGGGTTCTGCTTGCATTTGCTTGCTTGGTGAGAAGATTGCACAATCCTTATTGGGGAGACGGACCCTAATGGACTGACCTAGTACCTCGGGGGCTCATTGCTAAATGGCCTTGCCTACATGACGACGCAGAGGCAACGTAGTTCGGGGTAAACCCTAATGGACCATGGATGGACTAGAAGAAAGACGACAAGAATGAAGACAAGAAGGGGGGATGAATGGGAGAAAAGGGAAGCCTCGGGGGCGCATTAGAATAATGGCCTTGCCTACGTGACGGTGTTGAGGCAACGTAGTTCACAGACTTGGACCATGGACACTGACAAGAGACCCTATGCGAGGCTCACATTGAGGAGACGGTATGGGACAAAACCTTGGTTGACAAGGCCACAAGGAGAGTATCAAGCCATGATAGGTAACTATCAAGTGTTTATTTGTGGGATAGATACGGGTTGAATGGGGCAACATGGAGAAAGAATGGACGCAAGGTGATTGGATTCCCAAAGATGGAGAAGGCAGTTTATCACAAGTAATACCTGTTTGCCAGGTTTTCATCACTTGCTTTTATTTGTATGAGAAGCTAGGAAGTAAACATGATGCCTGTTTGCCAGGTTTTCATCATGATACCTATCCAAGGCGCCTGTTTGCCAGGTTTTCACCAAAGGATGATTTTTTTGTATGCTTTCTATTTTTTTTTTTTTGTATTTTCTCTTTTCAACTTTTTTGATTTTTTGATTTTTTGATTTTATTGTGCCCCCTTGCATTGGGGTTCTCCTAGGTATAGAACTAGCGAAGGTGCATGCTGTTGATTGGATCATCAAACAACTCACCCTCTGACGTGGCCAATTGATATGCCCTTGATCCGTCAGCAGTTACAATCACATAGGGCCCAAACCAGTTAGGTTCAAACTTACCTTTCTTTTCTTTGTCTTGTTGATTGCGAGGATTTTCTTTGAGAACTAGGTCTCCAACCTTAAAGCATCTTGGGTGAACCTTATGGTTATAGCTTCTTGACATCATCTGTTGATATGCTTTGAGATGGTCAAAGGCTTTCTGGCGCCTTTCTTCTAGTAGCTCTAGTTCTTGTAACCTGGAGACTCTATATTCTTCATCTGATATGAGACCTTTCAACGACACCCTGAGGGATGGTAGTTCGACCTCAATGGGGAGGATGGCTTCTGAACCATAGACAAGGGCGTAGGGTGTAGCACCTGTGGGAGTGCGTATACTAGTTCTGTAGGTCCATAGAGCGGGATTGAGTTGGACATGCCAATCACAGCCAGCATCGTTGACAGTCTTCTTTAGGATTTTTAGAATGGTTTTATTCGATGCTTCAGCTTGGCCGTTACCTTGGGGGTAGTATGGAGTGGAGAAACGATGTTGGATTTTGAAACGCTCATAGAGTTCCTGGACATCCTAATTTTTGAATGGTCTTCCATTATCCATTATGATGGATGAAGGAATGCCATATTTGCAGATAATGTAATTCAGAATGAAAGAGGAAATTTGCTTTCCTGTGACGGTGGTTAGGGGAACGACTTCAATCCACTTTGTGAAATACTCAATGGCGGTTATGATGAATTTGTGGCTGTTGGAAGAGGGTGGATGAATCTTTCCCATAAGGTCAAGTCCCCACTGGCAAAAGGGCCAGGGTGTCGTTAAAGGTCTCAACTCTTGAGCAGGTGCATGGATCAGGTTCCTGTGTATTTGGCACTGTTTGCACTTTTTGACGAACTGATATGAATCCATTTCCATGTTTGGCCAGTAATAGCCCAAATGCATGAGTTTCTTGGCTAAGGAGGGACCACTGGTGTGTGTTTCGCAGATCCCTTCGTGTACATCTTGCAAGGCAGTTATGGATTCTTCTTGTTCTAGACAATGGAGCAAAGTACCATCCAGACCACGTCGGTAAAGGGTATCGACTATGATGGTGTAACGAGAGGTTTGTCGTATGAAAGTTTGCTTTTGGTTGGAAGAGAGGTCAAGTGGGAGAAGGTTGTCCTTGAGGTAAGTGTAAGTCTTACCGTACCAAGGTGAATCAGATCCGACTAGAAGGCATATGGAATGGGTCTCAAGGAGATCATAAGCTGGTTGCCATATAGTTTCCACTAGGAACTCATACCGTGACTCATGTTTAGGTATTTCTAGAAGAAAGGCTATGGTAGCCATTGCATCTGCTGCTTTGTTCTCGATCCTGGGTATTTGCTCGAAGGAGATGGTCCCAAAGTGTTCTTTGAAGTCATCGACCATTCTTTTGTAGGGGATGAGCTTTTCATCTTTGGTTTGATACTCATCGTTGACCTGATTGATGATAAGCTGAGAATCACTGTAGACATGTAGTTCTTAAATTTTCCATTCAATTGCCATCTTAAGACCAATCACCAAGGCTTCATACTCTGCTATGTTATTGCTGCATGGAAATAACAAACGGTAAGACTTTGGAATTGTGTTGCCTTGGGGAGTTATGAACAGGATGCCTGCCCCCGATCCATGGTTTGTGTAAGACCTGTCAAAGTAGAGTTTCCAAGAAGATGTTGATATAGTGAATAAGGACTCATCGGGAAACTCAAACTGCATGGGCTTGTTGTCTTGTAACGGTGCATCGACTAGTTGGTCAGCTATGATTTATCTCTTGATGGCTTTTCTGTCCACATATTCGATGTCATACTCACTGAGAAGCATTACCCACTTTTCCAGGTGACTTGTGAGAGCAGCTTTGCTGAGAAGATACTTCAATGGGTCTATTTTTGCAATGAGCTTAACTGGGTGTGCAAGCATGTAATGCCAGAGTTTTTGTGAAGTAAAAACTACCGCAAGACATGATCTTTCTACTTGTGAGTATTGCAACTCATAGCCCACTAAGGTTCGACTGATGTAGTATACAGCTCTTTCTTTGTTCTCGTAATCTTGCTGCGCTAGAAGAGCTCCAAGAGCAGTAGGTGTAGCCGATATGTAGAGAATGAGAGGCTTTCCTTGGATTGGAGGCATGAGAATGGGTGGGTTCATAAGGTACTCCTTTAGCTTGTAGAATGCTTCTTCACACCTTTCATCCCACCTAAATGGAATGTTCTTATGCAGGAGATGGCTGAAAGGTTGGCACTTGTCTGTCAGCTGTGATATGAATCGGCGGATGGCATGTAGCTTGCCCTGTAAGGATCTTAACTGAGTTAGAGTCTTGGGTGGTGGCATGTCCATTATAGCTTTGACCTTGGCCAGGTCTACCTCTATTCCGTTTGCTGACACGATGAAGCCTAGCAGCTTGCTTGAAGTTACCCCAAACACACATTTCTTTGGGTTCAGCTTGACTTGGAATTGGTCCAACCTTTGAAAAACTTTTTCTAGGACATCCAAGTGTGAGTCCCTTGTGAGAGATTTTGCTAAGATATCGTCAACATAGTCCTCCATAGTTACATGCATCATGTCATGGAATATAGTTGTCATGGCCCGCTGATATGTAGCACCTGCGTTTTTCAGCCCAAAAGGCATGACATTCCAGCAAAAGGTACCCCATGGGCAAGTAAAAGCTATTTTGTGTTGATCCTCTGGTGCTATTTTTATTTGATTATACCCTGAGAACCTGTCCATGAGTGACAACATTGTATGTCCTGTAGTGAGGTCGACTATGATATCGATGTTTGGCAATGGAAAGTCATCCTTGCGGCATGCTTTGTTTAAGTCTCAAAAATCATTGCATAGTCAAACTCGGCCATTTGGTTTAGACACTGGCACAATATTAGATATCCATTCTGGGTAATCTATGGCTCTAATGAACCCCACATCTAGCAATTTCTTGAGTTCTTCTTTGACCAAAAGGGCTATGTGAGGATGCATATTTCTCAGCTTCTGCTTTACTGGTTTCACCCCTGGATCCAATGGCAAATGATGTAGAATTAGGTTTGGGTCTAAACCTGGCATGTCGGCATATGACCAAGCAAAGCTGCCTCTCTTCTTCTTAAAGAATGGTACAAACTTAGTTTTCTCTGGTGGTGTAAGAGATTTGGCAAAGTGGATAATCTTGGGCTGCTCTTCTATTCCAATATTCACGAGCTCTGTCAGCTCCACGACAATTTGTGACCTTTCCTGGTACATATCACTAGGGAGAGTGTCAAGCATTCCATCGTCAGGTGCCACAGTTGGGTTTTCGCCTTCAGATGCGTCCTTTCTTTTTACTATTTTATGATTTGACACTACCGCAAGGCAGTTTTCACTGTCAGATCCATTTTTGATCTTGATATTTTTGTGACTGGAAGGCTTGGCACCCTCCCCAAAGTAAGCCACAGTATTCAGTTCGATAGCAAAACCAGCTTTATGATCTCCCTTGGGTAAGTGGTCCCTAAGTTCCATATAATCGATGTAAGCATCATCGTTTTGGAACATATCTAGTTGGGGAGTTCTTTGCAGATCCCAGTCAATAAGCTCAGGGTGCAGGAGGGGAAGGGAGTCAGATGATAGACTTGATTCATTGATGGTGTGAATGGAAATGTTAGGAGCATTGGCGGGGGTAGTGTTCTGGGTGGTACTTTCCTCCAAGTTGTTTATTGCAATGGAATTTAAACTTTCCTCGAAAGCCATAATCTCAGGGATGGGCAAATCAGACTCCAGTGGTCTGTCCCATTGCGTTTGTCCCTCATGGTAGGGGCTAAGAGTTTGGATGGTGTCAACCTCTTTGTCGTCGTAGGAGTGCTCTGTTAGCTCGTCCCACTCATACTCATTTGAATCATCTGAATCTGTGTCGCTGTCCACTTGGAGTGTTTGGATTGTTTCCACAAGGCAAGCATTTTCCTTGGCTTTACCCTTGCCTTTGTATCCTAGGCCACTTGTGTTTCTAGCCGAAGAGGATGAAGAAGGTTGTATAGGTTGAATGATTCCTTCTTTTCTGAGGCCGATGGGGCCTTGTCCTTCGTACCCCATCTTGTGCAAGATAGTCTCACCCCACCCATAGAGTTCTGTAGGGAGTCTAGGTGGCTCTTGGGGTGTGTTTTCTTCTTCAGCATAAAGCCATTGTAGGAGATCTCGCTCCTCTATTTCATCAGATAAGGTCCCCCATTTTACAAAGGGATTTGTGGGAGCTATAGGAGGAGCAGATGGCTTTGGAAAATGTATGGGTGGATGCTTGGGTTGGCCAAAAGAGCGAGGAGACAAAGGCATTTTGGCCAGGTTGAGGCTGTGCTCAATGGAGTATTCCCCCATGCCACTTTCTTTTATGGTAATTTTCTATGGTTTGGGTCTTGAGGAGGAAGCTTTAGCGGTATGGTCATGTTGCGGGGTAGGGGAAATGTAGGCTCTGTTGTTGGGTATGACACACTTGGGTTTTGCATGGAAAGAATTGTAGTGTTGGTAGGGATCAGGGTCTCCATGAATGGTGATTTGCTTGCCATTGTGCGGGAACTTAATGCATTGATGGTAGGTTGAGGGGACAGCCTTCATGGCGTGAATCCATGGTCTCCCAAGTAGGATATTATAAGTAAGCTCCTGATCAAGGACTTGACACACCACATCTTTTTATTACTGGTCCCACTTGAATGGGTAGGACAACCGTTCCCTTTGTGGTTCTTTCTTCTTCGTCATACGCTTTGATGGTAATTTTCCTCCTTGGATCAACTGCTTGTTCAGAGAACCCCAGTGCAAGGACTAGCTTTAATGTGCAAATATTTAAACCAGCACCTCCATCAATGAGAACCCTCTTGATGCAGTGTTTGTGTATGAATGCGACAATGTGCAGAGGGATGTTGTGGGGTTGAGATACAGAAAGGTCATCTTGCTCAGTAAAAGATATGGAGTTGGAAGATGTCAGATTGCCTACCATGGTCTGAAACTTTTCTTGGGCCAGATTAGTGGCGACAGTGGTTTCCACTAAGGCTTTCTCAAGAATCTCCTTATGAGAAGGAGATAGACGCAAGAGCTCCAATATAGAAATGTGAGCCAGAGTTTTTTGTAACTGGTCGATGACATTGTATTAGCAGAAATTGGATGAAGACGGTGGTGACCTTGGAGGGGCGGTATTGAGCGTGACTTTACCACTACGGGTAATTATACTACAACCAGTTCGGTTAGGTCTTGGTTGTTGGTTGGGTGAGATGACATTGACCTGTGGAATATGCCCAAAAATGTAGTTTATGGTGTAATCAAATGGAACACTTGCATAGTTAGCATTACTCGTCCCGCTGTTCTGATTTGACCGGTTGCGATTAATGTTGTTGTCGTTACTGTTGTTGCCGTTGTTGTTGTGGCCATGGTTGTTGTTGTTGTGTTGTTATATGGCCTATTATGATTCAAAAGTGGATCCCTGTAGGCCACATGAGTTTCATTGGAGGTATGCTGTTGTGTCCCTCCCTGATTCTGATCTAGTATATCTTGTATGACATTTTTGAGGTGGATACAGTTGTTAGTTGTATGCCCCCTTCCTCGATGATATTCACAATAATCTGTGTCCTTCCAGTAGGGAGGTTTGACTATAGGCTCGTAATCACTTGTTGGCGGTAGAGAAATTTCATTGTTAGCCAACAACTTCCTTAGTGCAGATTCTTGAGACTCACCCAATGGTGTGAATTTTCTCCTTGGATTTGAATTGAACCAAGGTCTAGGCTCCTGAGAGGGTGGTTTGTTGAGTGCACCATTGTTTGTTTCTCCCTTAAGAGTGAATATGGGTTGTTGTTTAGGGGCTGCCGCCTTGGTGTCAACTACCCCATCGTTGACCACATTCTTGTTCTTGGTCCAAAACTTTGATTTATCCGTTGTGTAATTGGAATTAGGCGTGTCCTTGTATAGCTTGATAGCTCCTTTAGTGATCATAGCCTTTTCAATGAATAAGCCCATTTCGATGACTTTTGAGAATGATGTAGGGCATTGTATCTGAATTTGATAGCTAAGATTAGTATTCAAATTGTGGAAAAACATTTCCAATAGTTGCTTCTCAGGTATATCATAAGAACACTTACTAGCTAGCTGTCTCCATCATTGTAAGAAGGTGGCGAACGACTCACCACTCTTTTGTTTGGTGTTGCATAGATCTAGCATAGATACCTCGTGTTCTATGTTGTAAGAGAAGTGTGTTATAAATTTATTGACAAGTTCATCAAAAGTTTTGATTCCTGGTGGGAGGCGCGAGAACCACTCCATAGCTTGACCACCTAAAGATCTTGGGAACAGTCTCATCAAGTAGGTCTCGTTGTGAGCTACTTCTAAACATGCGGCATTGAATTCCCAGATATGATCTCTAGGGTCCCCCTTCCCTTTGTATTTGTCAAACTTTGGGACTCCGAACTGATAAGGGAAGGGTTTCATGACCAAACTTTTGTCAAAAGGATATGGAGCTATATCTTCCAAAGAGTAGTGCTTGGAACTTGTACCGGTCTTAAGGTTGGATATTTCTTGCTTTAGACTTTCGATTTGTTGTCTCACGTCCTCCATAGGAGCATTTTGATCTATGGGATTCTTTTCTCTATCATTTGCATGCGGGACTGTGTCATTCATGCCTCTCTCATGATCATCACACCTCTGCTCATGATCATTGTCTACATTTTCCATGATGGAGTTTATGTAAAAGTTTGTGGGGAGTTTGATTCTGAGACTCGCAAGATGATGGAAGTATTTATGGGGGTCTTCAAGGAGCATCTTCTCTACTAGGCATTGGAATTTTCTATCTTGGATGTGCGCTACTAATTCTTCATGAGAAATTTCTTCGTCATCGTCACGTGGTGGGACGAGGTGATTGGATGAGTCGGCCATTTCTTTTTGCTTGTTGTACTGGGATCGAGTAAGAACCATGCAAGGTGAGGTGGGATGAAGTGGACTAGGATTAGAAATTTTGGCAAGGTGCCGACTGAGACTGTTATGAATGGGATATCTAGGACAAGACTTAGACAAAGGATTTTCTTGCTCAATGACTTCAAGTAAGACGGTTGACACAAGACGCTTAGTAAGGGTAGTCGATATCAGTCTTACTGTGTAGGGCTTAGTCGTTCAACAAGACTACTAGCAAAGGTACTGTGACCTACTAGGCTTACATGAATTCACTAATGAAACGAAGAAGGACCTATGTCAAACCGGTATGGGATAGATTGACTTTGGGACAAGAGGGATTTGGACAGAAAGTGAATGGGACGATTGACGAAAGAGAGAGACTTGGGTGAAATGGATGAAGACTGACTGCAAGGTTGAATCTGATCTCAGAAAGTGAAACTAGGCTGAAATGGGTGCTCCAATCAAGTGAAAATATTTTCTCAAAAATAGGGCAAGTGCTCACTGTCGTATATGCGCTGAAACAAATGCGCAGTAGAAATAGACAAATGCACCATAAGTCTCAGTACATGCGCAGCTCTGGTGAAGTATAAATGCGTAGCAACAGTATGTATATGCGCAGCAACAGTGTATATGCGCAGCAAGTCGTTACACAGGCACAGCAAGTCGCTACAAATGCGCAACAGAAAGGAGTATATGCGCAGCAAGTCGTTACACAGGCACAGCAAGTCGCTACAAATGCGCAACAGAAAGGAGTATATGCGCAGCTTTGATATTTTTGGCAAAATTTTTGGTATTTTTTGGCTGGAAAAGGTCTTCTTGATCTGACATTATGAATTAACAGCAAGAAAACAAAGCTAGCACAAAGAATATTTTGTAGTTTTTCATTTTTTTTGTAGTTTTTTCCAACTCTATTTTGGACTAAACTGAACAAAAGCAAGCACAACAATCCTAGGCGAGAAATGGATTATAAGGGATTTGGGCCACTAGAACAAATGGTATTTAATGCGGGCAACCGTTCAAGTGGTTACACGTGCGGCGGCACTACTCTCCGTTATGGAGTCTCCCAGCCTCAAAGGGTTGCGCCTGAGAGGGTTTTGGGGGAGGTTGGCCGTCAGTGTAACATAACATCACTTGTTGCAGGAAGTTTTCACCTCAAGTACAATTTATTTTAAGTGGCTTGGTAGGGCTTGGCGTTAGCCTGTTACCACTCAGGGTCATTCCCACTTGGACAAGCGTGCATCCAAGGGCAGGCCTGTCCTAAAGGTTAAACAAATAGAATGACAAGTCTAGCACTCTGATCACCCAGAAGAGGGGAGAGCATAAACATGTTGTCATTCATCAAGCACAGAATACACTAATTAATCCAACCTAGTTAAAAGTGAAAAACTAAATGGGTTAATCTACTCAAGCACAGAACTTTGAAGTGATTTTAGCAATATAGCATTGGTACAGTTTTAACCCCAGAAAGCAATGGTGAGTTCAGTTTTAAATCTGCATAGCACGAGATAGTTAACTTTAAAGTTTTGGTCTCACGATATAGCAATAGTTCATTTTAATCTCAAGTTCAATGGTGAGTTCAGTTCTAAACCGTGTAGCACGAGATAGTTAACTTTGAAATTTTGGTCTCACGAGATAGCAGTAGTTCAATTTTAACCCCAAAATCAAAGGTGAGTTCAGTTTTAATCCCAGATAGCAATAACTTGGAAAGTGTTGCAATGCAAGAAACAAATGATCCAGTTACTTTCTCCCTAATTAGAGCTAGATGAGGATTTGAATGAACATCAATTTTACTATCCCTTAGAAAGTGAAATGTGAACTATTTAGATGCAACTACATGGAACTAAACCTGAACCTATCCTGCAAAACAGCTCCAGCAAACACCTGCGAAAAGGTTAGCGTTAGCAAATTCCCCTAGAAAAGTACTAAAACCTCAGTCTATTATAGAAGCGCAGCTTCAGTGATTAGATGCACAGAAATAATCAACAGAAGCGCATCAACTATGAATGCGCCGTAACATTACACGTATGCGCTGTGAAAAAGAATAAATGTGCAATAATAATGAATGCGCCGTAACAGTGTTCAAAAGCGCAACACAAATGAACAGATGCGCAGTAATGACAGAAGCGCCGTAACAGTGCGCAAAAGCACAGTAAGAATACACAGAAGCGCAAAATGGATGGAAGCACTGTAGAAAGGGGTATATGCACCGTAGAAATGTTCAAATGTGCTGAAATAACCTGTGCGTGACCAGTACGGAACCTGCCTTCAAAAAAGATCAAATTTTGATGAGATAAAGGGGCAAAGGCCCCACGGTGGGCGCCAAAAATGTAAGGGTAAAACATGGATCAATCAATTGAATTATATTAGACTCGAACATCAACAGAATAGAAGATAACAAGAAAGATTGAAAGAAAATAGCAATGAATAACACAAAGCAAACCTTCCCTGAAATTGATGCTTCTATTGTTTGCCTATTACAACTATCTTTTTGCAGATGAAGTAAGCCCTCAGAGAGTGCACTCCTTTAAGCTGTGTTCGAGGAAGTCGATGGTAAATGGCTGTTGTGATATGCAATGAAGATGAGCTCCAAGATAAGTATGTGATCTCAAGCTAGTGAATGGTAAAAAGGGTGCCAAAGGTGCGCTGGTGAATTTCTGCAGAGTAACAATATCAAAAGCCTGGATGAATAGAATGGAGGGATGAAGCTTCTTTTATAGACTCAGAAGAATGAGAATCAATGGTTGAGAGGAGATATGAAGATCAATGGCTGAGAATGGTTGAGGAATATGTGCAACCAGTAGAATTATGACATGTGTCTCACCTCCATCATGAAAGAGGGGATTTGACAAAATTGATTGGAGAGTTAACTCCATTGACTGATCAGTTAACAAACTTGATTGATTAGTTAGAAGGGTGGATTATGGGATTGACTGAATTGATTGACCAGTGAACTGGGTTGATTGAGGAGTCAACAGAATCGATTGACCAGTGAACTCAAATGACTAATTAGTTAACAGATTTGATTGATTAGTTAACTAACTTCTGATTTGAGAATAAATAGGACATGTGGGTGAGGGGGAAAATAGGTAATTAAATATTTAATATATTTAATTACATGTGCAACCCGATGAGGTGGACAAGGTGAGGTGTAAAGGTGGGGTGGATTTTTGAATTTAGAACTTAGGATAGAGGAATTTGGATTAATTAAATAATTTATGATTATTTAATTGTGTAGGACATTTAGAAGAATTTTAATTAAATAAATTGAATTTATTTAATTATGGAACAGTGAATCGATTAAATAAATTTAGAATATTTATTTAATTGATAGAAGAATGGAATAAATATTTAGAATATTTATTTAGGATGATTTGTGTCATTTTTAGACGTATACAGATAATTAAGAAAAAAAAGCTATACTAACCATTAAATAGGAAATTAAGGCACCAATTTATAAAGTTTTAAAAGTATAAATAAATTTCAAACCTAAAAAATCTGTCATCAAAATGTTATCCTAAATTCACAACAACAAAATTCAAGATTTTTATTTCATATAATCAACATCTTAAAGACAGCTTCTTTGAGAATCCTTTTTCATAGAATTGACAAGAATTACTGCTTTCATTTCTGTTTCAAACAATTTCAATGTTGTTTGGGGCATGCAGACCAATACCTTTATTCCATCCTTACCCTTTGGAGGTGGAAGGAAGGCAATAAAATTTATGTGGAAAAATCCGCTCCATTGTATTGGACTTACAACTGATGTTTCACCCCATCCAAAATCCACACTATTAAACCCTAAGAATCTCCAATCACTCATAATCATGACATTCTTCATTGGCGTATGCACATGTGCATTCATTACTTGACGATTGATCTCTACAAAGTCGATGCTTGATCTCAAATACTCATCACTCAACAACTTTTTTGATCTCTTTATAATCATGATTGCTTGCAAAATTGAGATACTAAGAAGTTCCTCAGCTCTAGCCACTGCAAATATAGGATAGAAGCAATTACCATAATATCCATTATGGAGTGGAGGTTTGAATAATTTCCTTGAATTCATTGTAAAGCCAAGCTTCACATTATGGCTATGTGGGATTTCATAAGCCCTTGTCATTGCTCGCCAAACCAATGCTGCCCCAATATCAAATGAAGAGAAGTGTTCATTACACTCTTCCACAAGGCATTGCTTGATTTGTTTTATTGTCTTGGTGTCCAAAACATAAGAATAATCTACAAATTCCTCATGTTCTTGAAACGAAGATATGACACTATCCGCATATAATTCTGAGTGATGAAATGTCGCGTATGGTGGATTTCTTGACTTGAGGAGTTCTCTATCCCATATTGGTTGCACTGAGAGCTTAACAATTCCCCTCACCATCTCTCCAAGCCCATTAAGAAACTGTCCTATTCCTAATCCATCACATATGCTGTGATATAAACAATATCCTAAAACAAACCCTCCACAACTGAACCGAGTAACCTACATATAAACCATAAGTTATTACAATAATATAAAATAAAATTAAAACCCTTCTAAGAATATTACTTTAAGAGGCGAGGGGAGAGTTACCTGAAGAACTAGGGGGTGAATCCTCTCACTCTCTGCATCGAGAGGAGTCGTAGAAAGCAGCTGGTTGAATGAGGGTTTGAGATCGTCACAATCGCCGAGCACAGACAACATATTGTCGGAGGTGGCAGCCATGAAAGGAACTCCCTCTGCGCTGCACTCCACTTCAAGTTTCCCATTGTTGGCGCTTCTCACTCGGCCTGCCAGGGGATAATAATACACCAACACTTTGGACAAAGCCTCACGAATTACGTTTGCCGGATCGCCCAGCGCATTAAAATTGGAATTGCGGTAGAGAAGAATATTGCGAACAAAGAATCTTAACTTGGGCTGGTCGTCAACATTGGAGAGATAGAGAGTGGTTTTGGGCGAGGGAAGGCAGGGGCGTACCATCACTGCTTCCCCACACTTGACTTGCAACTCCATTGCATGCATTCTGCCCCTTTACTCCACATGCAATGCCTTTTATAGATGTGGAAAACCTGCGTGTTTGAGAAATTTCGTCATTGAAGTTAACCATAGTATATTAAGAGCCGCTCTTGAAACCTATTTTTCAACGCACGTTGTTATTTGTCAGCATCATAGCCAGTGCACAGGCTTATCAATCACTTTTGAGCGCAACTTGTCAAGCAAAGATGGGTAAAATCTCCATAAAAAACGTGGCCTCAATTGAAGTGGAAACTAAACTCTTTGAAATTTATCCTATTCTTCTCAATTAGGTGTGAATTAGGTGGAGTATATTTTTGTGTTAAGTTTGGCTTCTTCCACTTTTATTCATCTTCATTTATTCTTTTGAATGCTTGTCCATTTTCATACATCTGATCTGATCTGATCTTATCTTATCGTGTTCTATTTGTATATGTTTCCACACATTTGTCTTATCATCAACCTATATTTCCTTGCACTTGATCCCTATTTTAAGATTTCGCATTCTTTGTCCTAGGTCAATCTCATAGTGCTTAAGTTCAACCCCACACAATATAAAAACATTGACAAGATAAGAATTGGGAAATGCGTATTAAAAGAGCATAAAATATTAACATGTGTCTTCTTTCCAAAAGTAATGAGAAGTGCTTCTTGAGTGATAACATCTTAAATCTTAAAGAAAATGGAAAAGAAGGCAAGAACCAATACAAGAGTTGCAGCAATGAAAAATTATTGAAGGTGCACTGACTCCTCACTTTCCTAGACTAAAAATATTGAAAAGACTAAAATTAAAGCTCTCCACTACCTACTTTTTTCCAAAGTGATGCCAATTCAAGATTTTTGTTTCCACATACAAAGTGCTTTCAATCCCCATTGTCTATAAGTTGTCCCCAACTCTCAACTTGCCTTTGAATGGTCTAAACCTATAAATAGAACAAGCATGTGCTTAAAGGAATCTCGTACCATGCCTGCTGCTTAAAGATGTTCCACCATGAGATGAGTGGCTTAGAGTTAAAGTAGCACAACATTGTGTGAAAGGGAGGCCTATAGAGATGGTTGATGGCTTTGGAATATGGTACAAAAAATTTAGAAGTCACTTGCTCTGCCTTTTATGTCCCTATATTGTTTAAGTGCATAATGAATGTCTCGTAAGTACTATGCATCACAACATAGTATATGTAATGTGTTAGGTTGATTCATAATGCTTAGTAAAAATTGGCAGGAACAATAAAATTTAAATTTGATGTTTGGGTTTGGAGGGTTATTTTTAAGTTTCATGGAGTTGTCCTGAATCAATCCCACACCACATCCCATAGAAATAATTCGAAGGGATAAATTGATGACTTGTGCTAGAAGAAGTATGGGATTGAGTATAAATGGGGGTAGAATAAGGATGAATAGGAATGAAGTTATGAGCCAAATCTAACACAAGAGTATGCTACTTGTTAATATGTTACTTCTTTAAGGCACCCACATCAAAACAAGCACAAAATTAAATGAAAAATAATATAAGTATGCTAATTTCACCATTACAATTACATAATGAAGAAAAAGTAAACAATATATAATTTAAAAATTAAGAGAACCAACTTATATGAACATAGATCAACAAAATACATAGATCATGCAAATTGAAAAACATAGATCAACAAAATACATAGATCATGCAAACTAAAAAACATAGATCAACAAAAAAAATGACAATTTCACGATTGGGATTAGTTTAAAATACTCTAACTCATCCTTGCAAAGAGTCAACAGAAATTGCCGACACCAAGGCAATCACTAGCCTAATACTCACAATTCAACCTCGAAGCTCAAGATCTTCATCAATCTTTATGCATTCATTAATCAATGAACTAAATATAGTTACTTTATATTTACATTCTAAAACATTTTAATTACTAAACTCAATATTCAAATCAGCTTCAACTCCATAATTAATTGATCTAAATTAATAATACTTATGTAATTATTAAATAGTTGGTCCATACCTCTCTTTCCACTTAAGCGCACTCTTTTAAACCCTTTCCTTTTCATACACTAGATTTTTTAAGAGGACCACTTGAAAGTCATTTGCAACTATATGTATAATGCATAAATTATTAGATATCATCTTCAACACGTATACATGAGACAATTTTGAGCACTATAATGCTCACATATAAAAGCCTATCGGCTAAAAATTACAAATTCAAAATTTAAAATTCAAATTATTGACTCTCATCCTTTCTTACTATACTACACATAGGGAGTTGACTTGGTACACATTTGTGCAACTATTCATGATGACTTAATATTAAAAGACATTCACAAATGCACATTTAAAGATTGTTAACCATCATCCTAGACCATACACACTACAAGAAGCATCCATTTATAGGAACATTTCAATTTGGAGGATTAAAAGGAATCAACATTTGTACATTAGAATCATCTAGAACATTGCTTTCTTGAGTTTGTTGTCTTTGATCACTCGCTAAATGTTGGAAGGATAATAAACTAGGGGTTGAGGAGAACTTGATCCTTTGCAATCTAGTAGCTTCCATTTGGTAATTTTAAATACTAGCAGTCCTTACATCATCAACAAACAACATACAATGTGGCAAACTAGACCATAGAGGTACACGATCTGATAAACCGATCTCATGGTTTACAAGGCAAATCCACATATTATAATAGTTATGCAACACATGGGGTTGATTATAAAGAGCACAATCTAACATGCATATAATTCTACAACTAATACAATTCCTAGAAAGTGAGCATATTGCTCAAATATCATTTCATGAGCATTAGTACAAATCATCTCTTGGTTACACCAATAATTACTCTTCATCATTGTTCCAATAGCTAAGTGCTTTCTCCTCATTTAATTTCAAAGCTTTCATTACACATTTATCAATTTCTAGCTCCTTTAACTAATTTCAAGTGGTTAATTAATGCCTAATTGTATACATTATTTTGATTAGCCTAGATTTACATTAGGAAAAGTAATTATTTCTTTACATTTTGGTGAACTCATCTACTCTTACACCCCTAGAGTTTAACATTAGGATTATAACTTCACTTTTTTAGGGTTTTAAAATTTGACATAATTTTAATTTTTTTATTTACTTTTAGATTTCTTAAGGTTTGGATTCATATTCCCTTACATATAAAATTACATTTTGATAAGGGTTTGGGTATATATAGTAATATATATTTTTGATCCCACTGTCCCAACCTTAGGTAACCTACCCATATGGATCCTCATAGGTCATGTGCTCATGTAAATTTGCATGCATACATTTTTTACTTTGACATGTTTCTATCTTTTGTGACTTTTGATCCTATCATCCGTGATGAACTAATATGTCCTTTTATGTTATAGGTAGGGATGCATTGTCCATGGAAGCACTATTTTATTGCATACCTTGGGGAATTCACATAATAAAGACATCCTATATTGCCTTTGATCATGAAATATTAAATAATACCGAGGGTAATTTTCATTTCTACCTAGATATATCTTGTAATTTTATAACCACTCCTAGTACACAATTCTTATTAACTCCCATTTTTACACTATATCATTGGTACTTGTTTTTTAATGAAATTTTGCATACCCCTATTTACTTATACCCCTCATATATTCAACAAAACACAATTTCATTTCCATCACTATCACACCCAACTTCAAATAAAAAGTCTTGAATTAATTTTTATGGGAGATTATGAAAATAAAATAAATTAAAAATATTATTATACTACAACAATTTCATATTGAGATTTAAAATATAATTAAAAATTGAGGGATTTGATGTGAATTTATAATATGCAATGTTAAAAATTGCATACCCTTGCAATTTCATGCTTTATTTTGGCCTTGCTTTAGTGTCCATTCCCTTAGTTTGTTTATAGGAACATTTTAGCCCTTGCATTAGCCTTTTTCCCTCCCATGGTGCTTAGGCCTTGTTTCCTATGTTATCTTTTCATCAAGTTTTGTTATCACTTTTGTGTTATCCCTGTGTTCTTCTAGTGTCTCATCATTTTTGAGCCCAAATTGTACGGACACTAGTGCTTTGCGCGGACATCCATGTGATGTGCTAGTGTCCCGTGACAGTTTCTTGTTTGGTGGTCATTTCTGAGCATTTTACCACTTGTCACTTACGTGGGTCAATGGTAACGCCTCAAAATGAATTCAAATGGCTCATCAACCTCTACCTCTTCCCTCCTCCTTGTAAGAGTTAGCTATGATGGTAGCCACTCAAGATCTAGGACTTGATGAAAGCACACGAGAGATCAAACGAGAGAATAATTCTATTCTATCAATGAATGCAAAAAGATTATTACAATGTACATGATATTCCTTCCTTCTAAAGACAAAAATGAGATGTAGGATTTTGTAGTCATGTGACAAGTGTCACATTCCTATGACATGAGATAGCTAGTGGATAAGATGCTAATTATAGGCAACTATCAACATCTAGAAACAACTAGAAACAACTAGAATGCTTCCTATGTCAACTTAACATGTGAACATATGTGAATAGCACTAACTAATGAATAGAACTAACTAATGAGTAGTTAGATAATGTGCCTAGTTCACACTACAAGGGGTAAACTAGATAGGTAATAACCTGTTCACACCAACATCCCCCTTAAGTGCAACTTAGGGAGAAGTAGATAAATGAAACTAATGCAATGATGGATGAAGATGGGCCTCAAATACTAGGCCATGTTAGGTACTCATGTACACACAATTCTCTTACAAATAGAGTAAAGGAGAAAAACCTGTAGGAAAAAACCCCTCTCCAAAAGAGAGGAAAAACAATGAAAGTGAAATAAGAAGTGATAGTAGGAGGACTCAACATGACCCCCCAAGGTCCACTTCTATCACATATATACAATCAAATACCCCCCCATAGGAGAGAAAGAGTGAGACAATAGGTCCCCCCCACAAAGAAGTAGCTCCTATGCCGATCGTGAATGTCTGAAGATAAACACTAGAAAGTGTCTTGTACCTACAAACAACATTCCTCCCCTTAGGAAGAAACCAATCCAAAGTTTGATATAGAAGAAACTCCATCTCCAAGAAGAGATATGAGGGAAGAAGTCTCATGATGGGTGCCTCTAAAAACTGCTCAAATGTCCACATTTCAGAATCAAAGGATGGCACTATGCAATGAGGTGTGACCAATCCAAAAACCTGGGTAGACTCAAGAAGAACAACCTCCAAAGATGAAGTAACAGACCTAGTGTCGTAACTGTTATCAAAGAGGAGAGATATCCCCTCAAGTGTGTCCTCCAAATCTACAATATGAGACTCACAAAACAAGTCTAATATACCTGCCAAGAAAGCATCCCACAAAGTTGTATCTAAAAGACCGGAATGATCCCGCTCAATTGAAGTAGAAGAAACCATGTTGATGTCGATATTTGAAGAAGCAGGAGGTGGAGGAGATGGAAGCTTAACACTAGTCTCAAGAACTGAAGTGGATGAAAGAACACTAAGGTTCAAGTGACCAAACTTCTCCTCACAAACATGATTCACACTTGATTCATGAGTGTGAATATCAATCAATGGATCTAGAACATCATCAGGAGAAAAATGGGAGAATGTATACAAGTAAGATGCATGATCAACCATCCCAACAACAATCATATCTCTACTCTTCAAGTCCCTTATGATCATTGAATTAGGAATGAACTCAACTTTCTTCCCTACACCACAATGAGTAATCTGGTAGATGGAAAGGAGTTTGGTTGACAAGGAAGGTACACACAATACATTATTGAAAGTATCCTCACCATTATCAATAGTCGCTTTACCAGTTGCATGCATGTATGTATTTTTACCCATCAAAATATGTGGCAAAATACATGACTCAAATGAAGAGAACATCCCTTGTGAAGAAGCCATATGATGAGAAGCTCTAGAATCAAGAAGCCATCTCTCTGACCGAAGACTTGTAGAAGCAAAGAGTGCTTGTCCTTTTCCCTTGTTTGTCCCATTAGCAAGGTCTACTATCCCTGACTGTATGTAGATGATGATGGTGTCGAAGAAGAGGATGTACTAGATGACATGGATAATGGAAACTTGATATTGTGCTTTTGAATACAAATTTTCAAAAATGTGATACAAAATTTCAACCCCAACATAAATTTCTTAGTAAATTAGCAAATAAAAAAATATACCATTCCAAAAATATCTATAGTGTCCATACTGTGGTTGATGTTTGAAGTTGAAGCCATCAACATATTTTGATTGCTTGGTGTATAATAGACATGGTCGGTAGTTATACTGTGCATTCATACGACTGTATAACCCACAGAAATAATCAACAAAATAGTATTTGCCATGACCAAAGGAGGCTCCTTTAAAGGTTCAATTGTGCTCACAAATATATCAATGCCAACTAACTAAGATATCTCCCCTTCTCTATCATATCTTAGACAAAGTCTTTCTAGATAAGTTGCCCTATTGATAGGTAACCATTTAGGAAATTGATCAAGAATCCATGATATGGCAAACCAAATCTAACAGATCACTAAAGTGAACCAGAGTATATAAGCATTGCGAACATGATTCAATATTTGACAGCGGAAGAAAAAACACAAGACCACAAGTCATATAACAATACCATCCTGTGTGGATTAATCTTGTCCAAGAAGAGAGAAATACTTCTTGAGAGAGATTGTTGGGCTTCCTCTAGCATTTGAATGTCAACAGATTTTGATAGGCCAATAAAGAAGAGCGCATAAAACTATCATTTCACATACACAACAGGGAAGAATATCATTCGCTCAAAAGGAAAAGCTTCTCATGCCATTCAACCATAAAACATTCAACCTCCTTACCATCGCTCTATACCATCATTAGGCTTAGATTGTAAAAGGAGGGTAGAATGATAAATTGTATTGATCAAAAATTGAAAATTACATATGGGATTTGATAAGCTCCCTAAGGCTTTAGTTTTTGATACGCTCCTTGAGGTGTTGGTTGTCTATGATCACCTAACATAATACAACTTGCTAGTATGTGATCCATGTAGTTTATGACCCACCTAGCATAATACAACTTGCTAGCCTGTGTGCTTCATATAACCTACCCTTTTATAACTATGGTCACCTAGCATAATACAACTTGCTAGTTCATGATCCATGAGGGTCTTGTGATTTGCATGACCCCTAGTGATAGAGCAAGCTAGTGTCTAAGTCATGTACTCTTCTTCATTCATATTGATTGATTCCCTATCTATTTGTATCTCTCCTCTCCTTGAAGCAATCGACCGACTCATTATATTCTTCTATCTTCATTTAAGAATTCCTCTATATGTACTTTTCTTTAGTTTTGTTGCATTTTGGGGATGATGCATGGTATTGAGATAACCTTTCACATTGAGGCCTCTTTCAATTTGTTGACTCAAAAATTTTCTCTGCTTGTGTATTTTTTGTTCTTTATGTATATGTTGTTTATATTTATATATGTGTTTGTGATTCTTTGGCATAGTGGTTTTGCAGGTTTATGCTCTAACACTATTATCTTGTGCATGATTTTGTTGTCTAATGTACTTGTTTTGTAGGTTCTCAGCTTGGGGTCTTAATTCCTGTGCATAAAAAATTGTATACCCTTGCAATTCCATGCTCTATTTTGGTCTTGCTCTAGTGTCCATTCTCTTAGTTTATTCGTAGGCTCATTTTAGCCTTTGCATTACCCTTTTTCCCTCCCACGGTGCTTAGGCCTTCTTTTTAGTGTTATCTTTTTGTCAAGTTTTATTGTCACTTTTGTGTTATCCCTGTGTTGTTCTAGTCTCTCATTATTTTTGAGCTTAAAAGTGTTTGGACACTAGTGCTACACATGGACGTCTGCACAATGCACTAACGTCCCACAACAATTTTCTTGTTCAGTGATAATTTGTGAGCATTTTGCCACTTGCTTTTTTCTTGTCAGTAGTAACGCCTCGAGAATATCTTGAACAACTCATTGGCTCCTTCCGTTTCCCTAAACTTTTGTCATTTTTATTTGAATTTTTCACTTTGGCATTCCTCTTGGTTCTCTCTCTGCAACTTTCTTGTATACTACAACTTTCTATAGCTTGCTACAACACTCTTCTTTCAACTCCCTTGCTCTCTTTGGCTTCTTCAAGCCCTCACAAGTGATACTGTTAATTTTCTTGTTTTATTACAAACATTTCTTTTGTTGTACCCTTGAGAACCTTGGGATCCTCATATCCCTTCTATTTCTTTCATTTTAGTTGTCACTGCTTACACAATCACAATTCTTACCATTCCCAATCACACTTGGGATAGGAGCACTCACACACTTTTCTATCTATTTATCTATTGGCTGCTATGGAGTTAGAATTTATAGCAAAGTAGGGGTTTGACCTAAAGGTAAACCCCCAAACAACTCCAACCATTTTTCTCACTCTATGTTGTGCAGGTTGAAGAAGAAGATTCGAACACACGATCTAGTTTGTTCATTTCTTCCCATGTTTTCTTGTCATTTCAATATTTCATTTAATTTAATTAGTTTATCTTCATTATTTTCATATTTTTATTATATAATACCTTATTGTTGTGTTCCCTTTGTGGTTTTCCATATTTGGGATAAGGGTAAGTGCAAAAAGATGGGGGGCCAAAAAGTGGCCAAAAAATTTTCAAAAAAATTTAAGGCATAACGCGAGCGCGTTATAACGCGCTCGCGTTATAAAGTGCTATAAATAAAAAAAAAACTACAGTCATTATATTTCAATCTGAGTTTTTCCTCCGCCCGTGGCTTAAAAACCTTCAAAAACGCGCTCGCATTCTACAAAACACCATTCAACACAAAAGACTTGTCGATTCATCGCTGAAATGCCGCCGCGACGTCGAGCACGCCAAAGGGGTGAGTTATCTTTATTTTTTTGTTTGAATTTCTTCCTAAATAGGTAGGTTTTTGTTGATTTTTGATGTATATTTTATTAATTGTAGGAAATGTTAATGCACCTCCTCCTCCTCCTCAAAATCCACAAAATCTTGAGGAAGAAATACCTGCAGAACAACAACCTCCTCCATTCATTCCTCGACATGCCCCTGGAACACAAGATAATATAATGGGGAAAATTGAAAACAAGAAAAAACAAATTGAAGATATAATTGCAAGGTTGAAAGATCCTTCCACTTCAACCTTGCATAGGTCCACGCTTGCCGAATCTCTTGAGTCTATGTTATCAAATGTAAATTCAATTAGCAAGCAAATAACTAGTTGGACCGATAAAAAGAGAGAGTTTAGAGATTACTATGCAGATAAATTGTCATACCAAGATGTCAAAAAATTACAAATTACAAAAGTAGACTTGTGTTCAATTTTCACAAACCCACAAACGAATCAACCTCCACCCATTACATGCAAGAGGTTCCCTATCCATTAGTGCAACAACCAAGCGATAAGGGACAATTTCGGGCAGAGGTGGTGGATGGTTTTTGACCATCCTCCATGCAATAACAATGAGGTCCCGCAATACTTTTTGAGGAAACTCTACTCCGAGTTTGTCCTCAATAAAGTGCCAAACTATTTTGATATGCGGGACTTCCAGGGTAGAGGTGGGGGCTTAGCACAGGATAGACCAGGGGCACGTCTTGACCCACAGCGGGTAGTGAGACGAGTAATCAGCAGACCAGCCCACGAGCATGTTTCTATCCCTTCCATTGTGAAGGAGAGTGTTGAGGTCGATACACTGAGGTCGATTAGTGCCTTGACCCAGAGCATCATAGAGCATGCCGATCCTGCAACACAGAGTGGGTTGGGAGATAGTGTGAGGAGTAGGGTCCCACCGCATACTTGCCAGGCTTGTGGGTTAGCCTGTGGTTATGACCCCATGGACAGTCAGGACGCAGGTGCACAGGCTACATCTGCAGCTGAGCAGATGGTGATGACAGATACCCTCCTGAGTGAGACTTTTGGCCTTGATACTCAGGTAAATATTAGCAAGTTTATTGAATTTAATTTATTAAATTTTATTTTTGAAATACAAGATTAACTAATTTAAATTGATGATTTTAATGAAATTTCAGGGTCATAACGTCGATGTAGTTTTCAGTGGTTCTCCACCTACATTTTTCACTAGATCATCTACTGTTGAGGTATGTAACTAGTAAACAATTATAAATATTACATGTGAATAGCATCGTTATATGAATGGTATTCTAATTTCTGATTTTGGATGTTGAATAGGTTAACACTGTAGATTTCATGGCAACACCTGCCAGCGGTGGTGGACTTCAAAGTTTTACGGAGGTAATAAAATAAATAGTTTAATGAATGAATTGTACTTACTAAATTTTTGTATGTGATTTGTGTGTTTTATTGTGTGTACTTCCATGTTTAGATGAGCGTGTGTGTATGTTAGGAGCCATGATTTGCATCACTATTATAGTTTTCGTAATTGAATAATGTTGTTTTATTTCCAGATGATGCAGGCTGCGGATACACCTCCCCATGTTCATAGGGTAATGGAGCAGGGTGTGGCCTCTGCGATTCATAGCTCTATGGCATTGACAGGGGTATGAGGCAGATTAGTAAATTTCAATTTACATTCATTGTTATAGTTGTCTATTTTTGAAAAATCAAAAGATTATTGATTTGAAGTTTAATTTCTATCTGGATGGTTTCTATAGGACATGACATCACCAGGGCCTATTCCTGCTACTGAGGCAAGCGAGGAGACAGATTATATGTTAGCGGTAAGTGATTATTTTGTTAAATGTTTCATTTTTTTATAACATGTAATTTCTATATATTAATATCTATACTTTTTTTTGTAACAGGTAAAGGTGCAGGAAGAACTAAATAGGAGGAGTAGCCCTCGGGTTCGTAGTAGACCACCCACATGCATGTCTCCATCCCCTAGAAGATCAAAGGCTGCTCGTGATTTATTCTCTTCACCCGCTAGAGGGGAATGACTTTTTATTGTGTTCCTCTGTTGTATGCCTATATGGCATTTGTGGACATATATTTTGTATTGTACATAGTTGACATTGTATGCCTATATGGCATTCTTGTAAGCCTATATGGCTATTTTGTATATATGCTATACTTATATCGACAGATATTGATGTATGCGTATATGGATATTTGGTTAATACAAATCTTTTTTATTGATGGCGTCCAATACTTGCATTATAAATCCACTTTTGAATGGATATTTGTAGATGGCTACTTCAAATATTTAAAGTCTGATTGTATTACATAGGATGTTTGCATTTTCTTTGATAGGCTTGATAGGCCATGGATTACATGATGGTGTTTGATGGAAAAGTATGGTACTAGAAGACTCTAGTTCATTCTTAATAGGCTTGTGATTGATAATATCTTTGCATGATTGCACTTGATCTTGGATCATGGGCATGTTGTTAGGATTTTGATTGCATTGTGATGTTTGATGGATAAGCATGGTGTAAGTGTAAGATACCCAACTAGTTCTATGAAAAATTTTCCTTACTTAAACACTTTTACTTGCTAACAATTCATAACTACTTCAATAACATAAAGATATACATCAAGATAACTATTTGAATGAAACAACATTAGAGTTGGGTACTTGTCTTGTTACTTGATTCAATCAACTTGCAATGTCTTATTACATGGAAAATGCTTTCAATAGCATGAAGTACAACTCATTCAATGGAAATACAAGGATAGGCCTTGAAGCCTTGATGTTACAATGTCTTCCTTACTTGAGCAACATTTGAAGATTTGGAATGTTCAACTCATCACCTCACAAGGTAGGCGCATATTTGAAGGATTTACAGGTTTTTCTGACTTGGGCGCCAATTTGAGGTGACCTCCTCCTGAATTTGCGCCTTGTCAACATTAGATGCCAATTAGAGTTTATGGATGCTCTAGATTGTTTCCAAGAGTAGGCGCCAAAACATCATCATTATGAAAGTGTTTTAAATTCTAGGCGCCCAAATGAGCCCTCTGGAGTCTAGGCGCTCCTTTCATGCATTCTGTGTTCTAGGCGCCAATTGAAAGGAGTGGAGAACAGGGCAAGGGCCTTCCAAACTAGGTGTTTCCTTGAGGTGACAAGGACTTAGAAAGTGCGCCTAAGGTGAGCACCTTGAGTGAAAAGGTCTAACAAACATCTTTGAACCCCCTTTCAAGGTTAGGCACATTCTGGAGGTGGAAACAAGTAGAAGGTGCACCTTAGCTTCCTTTGTCAATTCTTGCAAGTCTTTGTTGATTAGGAAGGTGGAATGCTTCATTGTAGAATGAGCACCTATCTTCTAATGTCCAAACTACTTCTTCTGGCTCACTCTGTGGCTAGGCGCCAGAGCTAAACTGTTCACACAAGGGAGTGCGCCTAGACTCACTTGATGTTTTCTTACTACTTCAACCCCTGGAAGATGTTCCAAGGTGTTCCCTTTTACAAGCACCTGACCTCCCAAGTTCCTTCATGTGCTATTCCTTGAAGGTGCCAAAACTGAGCTCCAGTGCCATGGGATTGTGCCTAACATCTTTGAAGAGTTTCTAAGCCTTTTGCAAGTTGATATCCCAAACTCATCTTCTAGGTGCAACAGGAGCTTTCCAAAGGAGTTTCCAAGTTTTAGACGCCAAGCGAGGTCATGGGTGAATGGAACTGCGCCTTAGGAGATGACTGGATCCTAAGCGTCAGTCTAGAGTTACAGTGGAATTGATATGCGCCTCAACTAGCTTAGGCGCCCATTTGAAGTGATTCCTTTAACACTTCTCTGTCAATCTCAACTGCAAGGATGATCTCCTAATCCAATTTTGATCCTCTGGAGATGCAAATAGCTTTACATTTCACTAGGCACCATCAATGATGATCATCAACCAAAGCGCATTTCAAAGGTGAGATAGGCAAGTGAGGCGCCAAACTAGTCCTTAAGACTTATCTCCTTCTATCAAGTCAATTTCAACTATGTGAGAGAGTTCTATTCTAGGTGCAAAATGGAAATGTTTCATCAATTGGTGCATCTTACAAAGCTCCCAATTCTAGGCGCCAGAGCCAAAGAGTTTTTCCCAACACATGCACCTGGGCTAGGAATTCACCTAAGAGACATCACTTAGCTTTAAAACTTTCAATCTATAGCCATCTGGGCTAGGCGCTCCAATGGAGGATCCTTGAACTCATGTATTGGCGCCTTCTAGTTCTAGGCACCCATTTTGGATGATTCATCCTGATACTAGCGCCCAAAATGACTAGACTCTCTTCATCATCCAATTCACTTAGAAGACTCAAGTTGGAGACTTAGTTGTCTATCCATGTTCTCCGGAAGATTCATTGTACCTCTATGCACTTAGGAGCCCTAGTTGATGTGATTAAAGTGCTTCAAAGCTCCATGATTCTTGGTTAGGTGCACATTTGACATTGAGCAAGTAAGAAAGTGCGCCCTGACTCTAGGAGTCCTGCCTTAGTCAAGTTTAGCATCCAGACTTAACTAATTTCAAGTTTCTGACTTTGTTCCTGCAAAAAACAAAAGTTAAGTTAGTCAAAAACCAATTCATTCCCTCATTATTTTGAATTAGCCTCCGGGAATGAGGAATAGGCTAACTCATTCTTCATTTGATATTCCTCGGAGAACTTGAAGTTACTTGCAAGATATTCCTCAGAGAACTTGAATGGATAGATGCCTTGAAATTTCAACATGACGTTAGTAATGAAGAGTATTGACATGTTGGACTTGATGTGACCTTGCTGAAGGTGCATTTTCTTTCTTAGCATGATCATCCCAAACCAAGGCGCCAACTTGGAAAACCCTGTGAAGGCGCCACTATCTGGAATTTCTTCCAAGGTGTTAAAACTTGACATCTTTTCTTCTCTAGGTACTATCTCCTTCAAGGTGCTCCTTAAAATCATTGGAAGTGCTCAGGACTTACCTTAGTCCAAAGCGCCACAATCCATTCCTTAAAGCACAAAGAATTCTCAAAGGCACCCCTATTTACCTCTAAGCACTCAAATATCATTTAGATTCAAGGCGCACATTTAGCTCCAAAATGCAAATTTCCATCATCAACCCATCAAGGTGCATCATCTTCCCTTTGTATCCCCTTCAAGGCGCAGACATTCACTTCTTCACACTCAAACTCACTCTCTGGCGCCAGAATAGGTGTATAACTTCAAATAAGGCGCTAATCTTAGGTTTCTAAGTACTTAGTTTGATCTTAAGGCTATCCTTCCTCTAAGCACTCTCTTCAACTCCCTCACTAAAGGCCCTCTGTAAGTTTGGGCGCATTTCATCCCAAGGCGCTTCAACATCATCCAAGGCGCAAATTCACTCTCCAAGACAAGGTGCAAAAAACCCTATCCTAAGGTGCTCAAATCTTGCTTCTAGACCTAGGCGCACAAACATGAGATTGTGACTTCAATCATCATTCTTTGTTAAGGCACACAAACTCTCATTCAAGGCGCATATCTTTCTCCAACAAGGTGCATATATTCCTCCAACAAGGC
The DNA here is from genome assembly GCA_027924645.1 of Cunninghamia lanceolata. NCBI lineage: Eukaryota > Viridiplantae > Streptophyta > Pinopsida > Cupressales > Cupressaceae > Cunninghamia > Cunninghamia lanceolata. The sequence goes on along the minus strand of BSBN01000245.1, from coordinate 9,523,068 downwards.
GCATATTCAATTCTAGGGTGCTCTATCTTGGATTAAATCAGGGTATCTCCTCAACAAGGCGCTCCAAACCATACCAAGGCGCTAAAACACTTAATGCAAGTTCTTCAAGTGCTTATCCAACTTGATTCCTCCAACACAGGGCGCTCAATCTACTTTCTCAAACTTTCAACTCAAATCCTCACCTTATATTCTCCAGGGCAAAAAGGTGCAATTTGATTGAGGGCGCTAAAACTCTTAGGCGCACTTATCTCCCTGAACTTACCTCTCTTCTTCCCTAGGCACCAGAAACACCTCTTTATCTCAACTAGGCACTTATCTTCTCTAGGCGCACATGGTCTTCAAGGCGCATTTCATTCATCAAGGCACCTATCTCTAACAATATCAACACTCAAAGGGACTCAAAACTCATCTGGACACCATCACTTCCCTAAAGGCGTAAAGTTGGTGTAGATACATTCCATTTATTAAGGATCATTCTGGCGCCCAAATCTTGTCAAAGCAAAGGATCAATAGGTTCTCTCTAAGGCGCACTCCAGGGTTTGATCTTGCAAGACTTCTCACGTCAAAATTTTGACCAAGACACTCAAGGCACTAGTCTTTATCATCTAACCCTATAGTGCACTTACTCATTATGATATACTCAACTTTGTATTCAACCTTGCCCAAGGCGCATATTCACTATAAGGCATTCTCACTTTGTCAAGGCTCAGAGGGCTTCAACTTGCTAAAGGGTAGAGGTCTAGGCGCATATCTGACTTGAAGCTCAAGGCGCTCCAACCCTCTTGCTCTGGAATTGTTTCTAGGCACTAAGTGACTTCTCCAATTCCTTGAAAATATTTGAAGTGTTTTACCTTCTCAAGGTGCTCCTTCGAACTTGACTCCAAGGTGTTATAATCTCAAAGGTGTTGACATCATCTCAACCAAAGGCGCTCAATGATTCATCCCATATCTAGGCGCTAAAACACTTAATCAACCAAGTCATTCAAGGCGCCATTCAGTAAACTCATCTTCCATGATATTCCTATCAAGGCGCATATCACTTCTCTCATGGGCTTTAGGCGCTCAATTGAGTGTTTCAATACTACTTAGGTGCCAAATTTATTTTAATGCACCAAACACAAAGAGCTTTCAAACACTGGGCGCTCACAAAGAGTCTTCCAACCTTGGGCGCTAAATTAGGTCTTTGCAACTATCCAAGGTGCATATCTTCGTTTGAACAACTTATGGTGCCAAGACAATTTCTCATTAGGGTGCTCAAAACACTTGTGTTTACATTTGAAGTGCTTTACCTTCTTAAGGTGCTCCAGACTAACCTGACTCCAAGGCACTCCATCATCATCCTTAAGGCACTAAAAACATCATCTCCACTCTAGGCAAAAACATCATCCAACTCCTTAAGGCACTTCACTGTCAAAGTCTGAAGGTGCTCTACCTAGACCTTTCCCCTAGGCGCCAGAACTCCTAAGCGCTCACCAGATAACTCTCTTCTTCAAGGCGCAAATCTTCCTATACTATGATTGCCTCTGAAATGCTGATTAACGTGATGTGAGGGTGCAAAGGCTACTCCAATCCTCAGTGAGCGCCTAGTTTAAACAAGGAGAAATAAAGCATTCAAAACTATCCAAACGATCATCCCCTTCCTAATGTCTTCACTGCTCCAGAAAACCTTGGCCAAAATGACACATAACAACTCCTGTGTAAAGCACCTGAGCAAGAAAAGAGGGCGTCCCCAATCTGATGGGGTGATGTGTGATTTGGGCACATGTGTGATTTGGTCAAAAATAGGCGCCTAGAGTGAATAGGCTTTCATCCTGACTTAATACACTGCCTAGAGTGGATATTAGCGCCTTTGTATGGTTTGGAGCGCCTTTAGCTGTGCCTTGAGGAGATTTTCTTACATCTTAAAGGAGGTTCTAACACCTTGCCCCCTTTGGTATCTAGCGCCCTAGTGGCTTTAACCGAACGCCTTTGGAGTCCAAAATGCGCCTTTGAAAGTTGAAGTGAACCTTGATAATTGGAGTCTTCATAATGAGCGCCTAGGTCTTGTTGAGTAGAATACCCCACAATGTGCACCTAGGTCTGTAAGAAGAGTAATGATACTTGAGATAGAGCGCCTTGAGGAGGTAGTTGAGCGCCCTGGATTGAATAATTGGAGTTCAAGGAAGGTTTGAGCACCCAAGGCATATGGCTAGAGAAGTTGTAGAAAAGACCACTTTTGGCGCCTTAAAAGTTTGAATGCTTGGGGAGTTTTTGCAAAGATCTAGTTTGAGCGCCCTTATGCCCTAGGATCATCTAGTTTGTGCGTCTTGTAATGAGGAGTTCATGTAAGTTTGGAATGAGCGCCTTGAATAAGTGTAAACTAGCCTAGAGAAGGGTATGTGCGCCTTGAGCGCCTTGGGCATTCCAGAGATAACTGTGCACCTAGAACAATATGAGCGCTCATGATGATGATTAACGCCCTGATGAGACTATGAGCGCCTTGTTCAGGAGATACCTTGTTTGATCATAAAATGCGCCTTGAGTCTTAAAGGTTTTGAGCGCCTAGGTGATTTGGATGTTGGGATGTTGGTATGCGCCCAAGATTGAGGTAAGTGAGTGCTTGTAATGGAGGAGAGCAATGAGATGGAATGTCTTGTAGAGATTGGTGCCCAGAGACCCATTTTTGCGCCTTTGATGATGACCATTTTTGCATAAGAGTTTAGCGCCTTAGAGTTGTAAACTTTCTCTTTGGGCGCCCCTGAGTGAATGTTGGTGCCTTGGACAACTAAATACGCCTTTGATGGAGTGGAGCCCAGAAGGGGAGTAGGAGGAAACCCAATCTTCAAGATTCATCAAGCTTCAAAGTTTAGGTCAGAGGTTATCCACTTTATCCAAGGAAGGTGTTATCATCTACACTCCGAGAAGGTAATGTCAAAGGCCATCATGAAGGATCACTTCATCAACTTCAAGTCCTTCAAGTTCAAGTCCTTTCACCTAGCAAGTCCAAGAGAGATTTCTACTCTGATTCATGAAGTAAGCTTATATCATCCTTATCTACTCTGCAAGAAGAAGAAACATTACAAAGTCAATCAAATGAGTTACAAGTACCATACATCCAATTGCAAGGAGTGAACCACCTTAAGGAAAAATAGTTCTTTTGAAGTTACTTGAAATGTCAAAAGGTTTAGCGCCTCCAAGTAAGGTCAGAGGTGAGGTTAGAGGTGAAATGCGCCTTTGGACCATTCTGGCGCCTTGGATGAAGAACCTATATCTTGAGCCCAAGAGGTAAAATTTGTGCCTTAGTGGATTTGGAGAGTTACAGAGATTAGAGAAAAGCACCTTGAAGACAGAGTTGTTCAAGGCGCATGTGTGATTTGGTCAAAAACAGGTGCCTAGAGTGAATAGGCTTTCATCCTGACTTAATACACTGCCTCCTTCTGATGATTTTTGGGGCAGCAAAAAACCTTTCACCACGGGCAAATGCCTCAGAGCTATAAAAAATCGAGAGAGGTTATTGTAGAGGCACTCTACGTGATCCCGTTACCTCAGATGGAATATTTTTAAGTGACACAATTTTTGAGTAACATCTCGTCAAAGATTGCTGCCTTTTTGCACTTTGGACTCTTCAGGGATATCGTCGGTACAATGTAGCTCTGACTGTTTTGACATGTTTGGGTGAAAAATAGGACCATGCCTAGCATAAATGTACCCATTCAGACATGTTGGAATAGTCAGTTTGGTCGCATTAGGAGCAGGACGAAAGTTACACCCCTTTGCAACTTTACACTGCCTCCTTCTGACAATTTTTGGGGCAACAGAAAACCTTTCACCATGGGCAAATGCCTCAGAGCTATAAAAAACTGAGAGAGGTTATTGTAGAGGCACTCTACATGATCACATTGCCTTAGACGGAATGTTTCTAAGTGACACGATTTTTGAGTAACATCTCGTCAAAGATTGCTACCTTTTTGCACTTTGGACTCTTTAGGGATATCGTTGGTACAATGTAGCTCTGACTGTTTCGACATGTTTGGGTGAGAAATAGGACCATGCCTAGCATAAATGTACCCATTCGGACGCGTTGGAACAGTCAGTTTGGTCGCATCAGGAGCAGGACGAAAGTTACACCCCTTTGCAACTTTACACTGCCTCCTTCTGACGATTTTTGGGGCAGAAGAAAACCTTTCACCACGGGCAAATGCCTCATAGCTATAAAAAACTGAGAGAGATTATTGTAGAGGCACTCTACGTGATTTCGTTGCCTCAGACGGAATGTTTTTAAGTGACACAGTTTTCGAGTAACATCTCGTCAAAGATTGCTTCCTTTTTGCACTTTGGACTCTTCAGGGATATCGTCGGTACAATGTAGCTCCGACTGTTTCTACATGTTTGGGTGAAAAATAAGACCACGTCTAGCATAAATGTACCCATTCGGACGCGTTGGAACAATTAGTTTGGTCGCATCAGGAGCATGATGAAAGTTACACCCCTTTGCAACTTTACACTGCCTCCTTCTGACGATTTTTGGGGCAACAGAAAACCTTTCACCACGGGCAAATGCCTCAGAGCTATAAAAAACCAAGAGAGGTTATTGTAGAGGCACTCTACGTGATCACGTTGCCTTAGACAGAATGTTTCTAAGTGACACAATTTTTGAGTAACATCTCGTCAAAGATTGCTACCTTTTTGCACTTTGGACTCTTCAGGGATATCGTTGGTACAATGTAGCTCTGACTGTTTCGACATGTTTGGGTGAGAAATAGGACCATGCCTAGCATAAATGTACCCATTCGAACGTGTTGGAATAGTCAGTTTGGTCGCATCAGGAGCAGGACAAAAGTTACACCCCTTTGCAACTTTACACTGCCTCCTTCTGACGATTTTTGGGGCAACAGAAAACCTTTCACCACGGGCAAATACCTCAGAGCTATAAAAAACTGAGAGAGGTTATTGTAGAGGCACTCTACGAGATCACGTTGCCTCAGATGGAATGTTTCTAAGTGACACAGTTTTTGAGTAACATCTCGTCAAAGATTGCTGCCTTTTTGCACTTTGGACTCTTCAGGGATATCGTCGGTACAATGTAGCTCCGACTGTTTTGACATGTTTGGGTGAGAAATAGGACCATGCCTAGCATAAATGTACCCATTTGGACGCGTTGGAACAGTCAGTTTGGTCGCATTAGGAGCAGGATGAAAGTTACACCCCTTTGCAACTTTACACTGCCTCCTTCTGACGATTTTTGGGGCAGCAGAAAACCTTTCACCACGGGCAAATGCCTCAGAGCTATAAAAAACCAAGAGAGGTTATTGTAGAGGCACTCTACGTGATCACGTTGCCTCAGACGGACTGTTTATAAGTGACACAATTTTTGAGTAACATCTCGTCAAAGATTGCTACCTTTTTGCACTTTGGACTCTTCAGGGATATCGTCGGTACAATGTAGCTCTGACTGTTTTGACATGTTTGGGTGAGAAATAGGACCATGCCTAGCATAAATGTTCCCATTCAGACGCGTTGGAACAGTCAGTTTGGTCGCATCAGGAGCAGGACAAAAGTTACACCCCTTTGCAACTTTACACTGCCTCCTTCTGACGATTTTTGGGGCAGCAGAAAACCTTTCACCACGGGTAAATGCCTTAGAGCTATAAAAAAATGAGAGAGGTTATTGTAGAGGCACTCTACATGATAGCGTTGCCTCAGACGGAATGTTTCTAAGTGACACAATTTTCGAGTAACATCTTGTCAAAGATTGCAGCCTTTTTGCACTTTGGACTCTTTAGGGATATCGTTGGTACAATGTAGCTCAGACTGTTTCGACATGTTTGGGTGAAAAACATGACCATGCCTAGTGTAAATGTACCCATCCAAATGCGTTGGAATAGTCAGTTTGGTCACATCACGAGCAGGACACCAAAAATGCAAAAGTTGCTTTGTGCAACTTGACAACATTGACACTTTTTTGCAACATGACTCAAAGACTCAAAATGACCCCAAATGACTCAAAGTGACTTAAAATCACCTTGATTATAGAGGTCGAGGCGCTCCTTATCATTCATTCATTATGAGCGCCTTGGGAGAATGGTATATAGGTCATCATCATGATTGGGCGCCCTGGATCCAGAGTGTTGGAGAGATCATCAAATGGTGTCTAGTAGGGTGAGTTATGAGTTTGGTCGCATCAGGAGCAGGACACCAAAAATGCATAACATGATGATGTAAAAATGTGTACATATGTGTAAAAATGAAGGAGGAAATAAAAAAAGACAAACCTTACAAATTAATGTGCATACTTACAACTCAATGTAACATAACTTTACAAAATCAATGTGAATAATTACAAATTAATCCAATGAACCATCTGGATCTGCTCTACTCTTTATTGTGTCAAGTATTGCTTCATGGTCAGACTCACGTACCTTCCACAATATTTTGTTCAAAGGTCTACCCTGATACTTTATCAAATGAACATTGGATGCCACAACAAGGTTCGAGTAATGAAGAATCTTTCGATGCATGTCAAAGTCCTGAAATAGCCAAATATTAACACTCTTATGTGGGTACCTTCTAAGCCATGTTCCAGTAATAACCACTGATCCTGTAGGGTATTCGATGTTTTCTCCATCTATAACAGGGGCCTCCAATTTCTTTTTGGCCTCAACACAACGACATAAGTAATAATCTGTTCCCTCTTCATTATCTTCATCTGTAATAACTGCATATACATGTCCTACATTGATATGTGTAGCAAATTAGATGAAATTAGTCAACATTACAAAAACACTACAAAGTAAGATGACATTACTTGGTTGAACTAGATGAAATTAGATGCATATACGTGCCCTATATTACCTGGTTGAACTAAATCTGATATGTGGTCAAAGTCAACTGACGATTCCATCTGTGTTAGTTCCAGTGCCGTCGGGGGTCGATACGTGTCAAGTGGGCTAAGATAACTTAACTGCCATTCGTCAACCCACTCCTTTGACTCGCACTCATCCCAGACTTGAATTGTACAGGAAGAACAAAAGCATGACATCTTTCGTGTATGGATACTCCATGAACTTGCAATTGAGCTTCTGAAAGAGTGCATCTCATTTGATCCTGTCAGTGTACAACAATCCTCATATGGTGCAATGTTAGTATCATCTATCAACCAAAAAAATCTATGAACTAAAGACTTACCTTCATTACCTGGACCCATGGAAGCATTACACCACTCGACAATCGATTTTGCATCTGTCAACTTTGCATTGTCTTTATACTTTAACTCTTCTCGTGCTATGGCTCTTTTGATACATGCTCCTGCACCATCATGCTCCCCCTTTCCATGCCCAGCCTCACAAAAGTTCCACATATGTTGAATACCTGTAAAATTATGCCTCCTACTTAGCCAATAGAAATTCCACGAGTTCTTGAATTGTGATGCACAATTATCCGACCATATGATATGCTGACTGAACGATATGCCCCTTCTAGCCAAATCATTGTAAAACACCTGAAAGAAACCTTGCACGAACTCCGTAGAATGCATGCGATCATCACTAATATAGAAATTATACTCCCTTATGATCTTTCTGTCATCCTCTGTACTATCATTCGCATGAATGAATGTGATGTGCACAAATATAGAAACCTGTGTGGAGTTGTAATATTGTGATTGCACCTCACGCTGTGGCTGTAGACTGTAGTTCTTTGCAAAGTTGACGACTGAAACAATGCTACCAACTGGAAATGTGTCCTTGCATAACTTGAATTGCAAGTCCAACCATCGAGCTCTATGGGCATGTCTTGCATACTCATACACTATGCTGTCACGAAATATAGGCATAAACTGATACACTAGAATCTTTTCAATAACTAATTCACACCTCTTTGCTTCTTTACCATCTTTTGTATTGTATGCCACTGTTTTATACTTGCCAAACTCTACTAGTTCATTTCCAACCGCATGTGTTATTTCCATATGTTCACATATTGGCAAATGTTGCAAGCCACCGCAACGATGACATGTGCAATCCAAGCATAATTTTTTGTAGAATATTTGACCTTCCTCTCTTTCACATAAAATTCTTGATATGAAGTCTCTTGAAGATGTTGGTGGGGCACATATGGCACAACCCTGCAAATCATTGTTAGTATGCATATCTAAACATATAGACCTATAAGCATCAAAATGGTTAGAAAATTCAATATGTAATCTACAACAACAAGTAGTGCGTGTGTGATTTATCTTAACATAGAAAGGTTTTAGCATTTCAAAATATCTTTGACAAATTTTAATTTGAGGATACTTCTCTAGAAATTTACCATAAAACTGTGTTTGAGTCTCATCCAAAAAATGCTTTGGATGTGGCTCGCGGTTCTGACTACCAATTCTCCTTCTTACCACATCCCTTTGATTCGGAGATACCCTTGTGTAATTCTTCCAAAAGTCTTCAATTAGTGATCTCAATGCTTCAACAATTGGTTTATCTTTTCGTGGTAGTCTCCCTGAGAACGCCCATAATTTATTGGCATTAGTGTCCTTAATTCTTTGGTGTCTTCCAATGGCTCTTGATAAAGTTTTCCTATTAATTCTCAATTCTTGACTTGTCTTTCTAATGAGACGAGCTTTCCTCGTTTGACTACTTACTATAGTCGATGTAATCACACGCCGTGTTGCATTACTATCTTTTGTGCGTGAGGTGTTACCCACACTCTCGTACGCACTCATTAGATTCTTGACAATAGATTTTTCACTTGAAGCCTCTGATGTTCTCAACCCAAGAATCTTCATGATAGACCTATACTTTATACTTCGCATCATTTCAACGAATAGTTGACATCTTGCAGTCTCATTTAACTTTTCAAAGAACAATCTCTAAATCTTATTAGCATATCTTCTACAAGTGCGTTTTGGAATCTTACCTTCCATTGGCTGCAAAATATTCTCATCAATATCAATCAAATACTTTGGCTTTCTATGCAAAATTCTAGGTGGTGTCAAGTTAGGTAAATTCATCTCAACATTAGGAATTTCATCAATATTTAAATGAGATGGGTTAGATGGCATACCTTCGATCGAAGATGGAATAGATGGCATACCTTGAGGTTGAGGTGGGAACGATGGCGTACCTCCTTCATCACATGTGAGTGATGATGTACTCTCAACTTGAGATGTGGTAGATGGTGTCCCTACATGTTTACTTGCGGTAAAGGATGTGTCTCCAACTATGGTATTCAAATCTCTCGTACCACAAAGTTTTTGCATTCGTTCTCTTTGTGTTGCCAATACCATATCTCTTTGTGATGGTTGTGGTTCCTCTTCAATTGGTATGTCTTCATTTATCGTGTCCAATTTCCTCTTCTCACGAAGTTCCCTCATAGCCATTGCTTTCTTTGCATTCTTAGTTTCTATCTCTTCCTGTGTTGGTTTAATTCTTGATCGTTTCCTCGACATGACGAAGAATTTGTCTGTAGCATGATAAAGAGACCAATATTAGTTCCTAAGAAATGAATACATGATAATAGTGGGATTGTATTTTTTTATGTTGTAAGGATTTATTCTTGTATAGTTTGACATCATGGTATGAACTAAGGTTTGTTTATTACACATAATTATTAAAGAGCCCAAGTGTAGAAAATATACATGGCATCATGTGAGATTGTAGGTTGCTTTCTCGATTGGGAATGTGTCTATTTTAAACATGTATGATAAAGCATGATAAAGTAATTCAATCTGAAATAAGGAAAATGTAAAGAACATGCATGTAAAGACTTGACATACCTAAAAAATGAAGATTTGAATGGAGAGAGTACCCAATTATGTAGTGTTTTTATCTTCTTGCATCAAACTCCTCAACAATTTGAGTTTTTCACCACTTGCTTCCTTTTCAATGTTAAATTCTTAAAATTGAATCACAATTAACATTGCAATACTACAAAAATTGAAACTTGAATAGATATATATCAAACTTGGTTTGAAAACTATGTTATTTCCTCCTTCTCAAGTTGGCAAAGCAGAAAAGGTGGTGGAAAGATCATGCAAAGGTGGTACAATGTGTCAAATGTGCATGTGAACTTTCTAATAGCATGAAAGCACTTCTTTTTTGTTGGAGCACGTGTAGAATTAGTAAGAAAATAGAGCATGTGGGCTTGGATCACGGGGGTAACCACTTTTTTACTGTTACAGTAGAAATACAAAACGCGAGCGCGTTATAACGTGCTCGCGCTATAACGCGCTCGCGGTTTGTCCTGCTATAGATCCCTAATCCCTAAACCCTCAACTCTAATCCCTTGACCCTCAACCCTCAATGTCAAATCCTAATCCCTCAACCCTATCCCTAAACCCTCAACCCTCAATGTCAAATCCTAATCCCTCAACCCTCAACGTCAAATCCTAATCCCTCAACGTCAAATCCTAATATGTCAACCCTCCAACCCTATCCCTAATCCTTACAACCCTCAACCCTTAACTCTGATCCATCAACCCTCAACACTATACCTTAAACCCTAATCCTTTCAACCTCAACCCTATCCCTAAACCCTTGACCCTCGAACCTCAGCCCTCGACGTCAAACCCTAATCCCTCAACCCTTAACTCTGATCCCTCATCTCTCAACCCTAACCCTAAACCCTCAACCCTCCACATCAAACCCTAATCCCTCAACCCTCAACCCTAATCTGTCATCCGTCATCCCTCAACTCTAATCCCTCATTCCTAAACCCTAAACGCTATCCCTATTCCTAGACCCTCAACAGGCTCGATACTATACCTTAAACCCTAATCCCTCTACCATCGACACTCTTATTTAACCCTAATCCCTTGACCATTAACCCTATCCCTCAACCTCAACCCTCAACCCTCAACCCTCAACTCTCAACATTAAACCCTAATTCATCAATCCTAAACCCTAATCCCTCAAACCTAAACCCTATCCCTAAACCATCAACCCTCAACACTATACCTTAAACCCTAATCCCTCAACCCTCAACCCTAAACCTTATCCCGAAACCCTAATCCCTCAACCCTCAACCCTAATCCCTCATCCCTCAACTCTAATCCCTCATCCCTAAACCCTAAATGCTATCCCTATTCCTAAACCCTCAATAGACTCGATACTATACCTTAAACTCTAATCCCTTATCCCTAAACCCTCCAACCCTATCCCTAATCCTTACACCCTCCACACTCTACTTTAACCCTAATCCCTTCAACCTCAACCCTATCCCTAAACCCTTGACCCTCGAACCTCAACCCTCAACCCTCGACATCAAACCCTATTCCCTCAACCCTTAACTTTGATCCCTCATCTCTCAACCCTAACCCTAAACCCTAAACCCTCAACCCTCAACGTCAAATCCTAATCCCTCAACCCTAAACCCTATCCCTAAACCCTCAACATTATACCTTAAACCCTAGTCCCTCAGCCCTCAACCTTAAACCTTATCCCTAAACCCTAATCCCTTAACCCTCAACCCTAATCTGTCATCCCCCAACTCTAATCCTTCATCCCTAAACCCTAAATGCTATCCCTATTCCTACACCCTCAACAGAATTGATACTATACCTTAAACCCTAATCCCTTATCCCTAAACCCTCCAACCCTATCCCTAATCCTTATACCCTCCACACTCTACTTTAACCCTAATTCCTCAACCCTCAACCCTATCCCTAAACCCTTGACCCTCAAACCTCAACCCTCAACCCTCAACATCAAACCCTAATCCCTCAACCCTTAACTCTGATCCCTCGACCCTCAACACTATACCTTAAACCCTAATCCATATCCCTCAACCCTTAACCCTTAAAACTTAAACCCTATCCCTACACCCTCAACACTTGACACTATATCTCAAGCCTTAAACCCTCATCCCTAAAGCCTCAACCCTCAATCCTTAAACCTTCAACCCTAAACCCTATCCCTAATCCCTCTACCCTCGACACTCTAACCCTAACCTCGACATTAAATGCTAATCCGTCAACCCTAAACCCTAATCCTAAACCCTCAACCCTCAACCCTCAACACTATACCTTAAACCCTAATCCCTCAACCCTCAACCCTAAACCTTATCCCTAAACCCTAATCCCTCAACCCTCAACCCTAATCCCTAAATGCTATCCCTATTCCTAAACTCTCAACAGACTTGATACTATACCTTAAACCCTAATCCCTTATCCCTAAACCCTCCAACCCTATCCCTAATCCTTACACCCTCCACACTCTACTTTAACCCTAATCCCTCGACCCTAAACCCTATCCCTAAACCCTTGACCCTTGAACCTCAACCCTCAACCCTTAATGTCAAACCCTAATCCCTCAACCCTTAACTTTGATCCCTCGACCCTCAACCGTAATCTGTCATCCATCATCCCTAAACCTTAAACGCTATCGCTATTCCTAGACCCTCAACGGGCTCGATACTATACCTTAAACGCTAATCGCTTATCCGTAAACCTTCCAACTCTATCCCTTATGCCTTAACCCTCATGATTAATAGCCTTGAACGTAAAGAAATTTGAGTGGGACATAACGCGAGCGTGTTATAACGCGCTCGCGTTATGTCAAACATGGCAAAAGACAGACTTACAGGAAAGAAAAATGCAAGGCGAAACATAACGCGAGCGCGTTATAACGCGCTCGCGTTATTTCTTGCTTTGGGAATCCCAAGCCTTGGGCTTGGGATTTGCTTTGGATTTTCAACCCAAAGGCTTGGAGTGCCTTATGAACAGTCACAGACGTGTTTTTCTATATTCTTCAAAATTTCACATAATTTCGTTCGTGCTAACCCTCAGATTTGCACGTGTTTCAAGGTTGAACAAATCGAACACATGGGTAATGTTAGGCTTTCTCTTAGCTATTTGACGATGTGATTTTTTTCACATTTTAACAATGTTAAGCCTTTCATCTTTAATTTCTTTTGTTTGTGTGTCCGTTTTTATGCAAAAACCACTGCTTGGTCTTTTTTTCATTGTAAAATAACTATTCATTCAAATTTCAAAAAAATTACATATTTAGAAACTAGACTCCATTCTATAAATATTAAAAAAAATAATGATTTTCAATTAGTTTTCAAAATTTATAGGGGTAGCACGGCCAAAATTCTATTTTTTAGGATGTGTCCACTTTAAAAATTAGTAAAAAATCAAATATTCATCAAAAAATTATCAGAAAAATCGGGCATAAACTACATGCTATTAGCTAATTTCTCACTAAAGCGATTTTAAAAATACCAAAAAAAAGTTGACCTTTTAACGGAGCCACAAAACATGCTATGTTATGTTTTTTTGACAGAAATAACACCAATTTCTGTGGCTCCCTCTTTAAAACCCCTTAATCTATGCCATTTTCAAAACAAAATAGTAGTTTAGAAAGTAGACTCGGAGCACTACGAACATTGTTTTGGTTGCATCTCTAAATTTTGAGTGTAACTATGCTCAATTTCTCATCCAAGGCTAGTATTTCCTGATTTCAGAAAAAAAGTGGCCACTTAAGACCCCTTTTTGGCCCCCCATCTTCTTGCACTTACCCATAATGTCTAGTTTAGATTGTGCATTTTCTGAAAGTTGTTCACGTTTCTGGGTTGTACAGACATCTGCACGATGCGCTGGCATCCTAGGCAGTGGCCTTCTCTCTTAGGTTCTAGGTTCCTCTCTTCACCCTCTTTTTAGCTCTGCAACTCATTTATGTTGATTGGTTTCTAATTTTTATAAATTAGCAATTTCCATTCTAACTTGTATGAGTGTAGTGTAGAAAGTGGAGGTATCGCCTTTTTCTATGTTACACAAATATTAAATATTTTCAGTTTCAAGAAGTTACTTTTCATCAAAATTAGAAAACTTATTACCCAAAAAGTAAATATGGAGACAAGAAAAGTTACTTTTTGATACCAAGGGAAGCTTGTTGAGGAAGCTACAAGGAGATGAGTGGGATATCTTGGAAATTGCACTTGACACCAATATTGACTTTGTGCTTAAGCATTAAATGTGAGCCATTGGATGTAAAGGTGAAAACTCAGTATTGTCAAGATAATTTGTATAAGTATACAATTGAAAACTCATTATAGGGGTTGGGAGAAATCATTGGAGACATATTGGAAGATATTGGTTGTAACATCCACGTTCTAAAAATATAGTAAAACTAGAAATTTACCATAGAGTAATTCAGCAAGGTAAAAATGAGAGAGAAAATTTTTCTTTTATTTTTAACATATAATCAAGTAACTACAATTACAAGATTTCTCTTTACAAAATACAATAAATCATATTATCTTTCTCAATTACAATATTTGCAAAGTAAATCAATTACATAAACAAATTTAGAATAATTGCTACTTCTGAATATCTGACATCTTTATCACAAGCCCTGGCATGTTTTCTGCTTGGAGAGAGAGAGTATCTTTCTAGTGATTTAACTCCATCCACAGACTGGCGGTCTCCCACACATCTTCCACATAGGAAGTGGCCCTACCCTTCACAAGGAATATAGACCAAAGGTGACCAGTGGTATTTTACCTTCCTGAGTACATAGTGTTGTATCCTACACAACTCTATCAACCATACAACCCTAGATACCCTCTAGCTAAGTATGATTTCTGATAGGTTGTGCAATCCAGATACAGTGAATCGACAATGCATGCAAAAAATAAATGCATTACTTTGGCCAAAGTTTTAATATCAATAATGTTCATAATAAACGTAGTCATAGTGTTCACCCACCCCTACTCAACTTGGATACTATCATATTCTCACAGTATATCCTGACCAACTATGTTTACGTAAATAGTTTAACATCTTGTCATGATAATAGTTTTCTTGACTTAGATAAGTCTATATGACATAACTAATCATTTGGTTTCATATTCAACTCTAGGGTTTTCATAATAACCCTAGGATAATTCGATATTTTAATTATCCATATCTCATATCTATGAGACTAAGGTTTATAAATGACCTTTGGTTTAACTCAACCAAGGTTAAGAATATTATGGTTTTGTAATAGATAATAACTCCTATACAAAGGAGTATGAATACTTTCAACTTACCTTTATGTGATGTCATTAACCATTACTACTTATATAGTCATATATGATTCTATACAAGGTCATTTCTAGATAGACTTAGTATATTCCATCATATTGGTTTACTATAATGCTATACTCATCAAGAGTTAAAAAAATAGACAATAAAGATGGTCCTATGATATTTATTCCATTTTCCAAATTATCCCTAGATCTTCTACCACCTGATTGGTTATACCATAGTTAATGACATATATATATATATATATATATATATATATATATATATATATATATATATATATATATATATATATATATATATATATATATATATATATATATATATATATATATATATATATATATATATATATATAAACTAAACCAAGAATGGTTTTAAAATGATAATATAACCATTTAATACTTTAAACCATATTACTCACAGTTGGTAAGTTTTCCTATCAAGTATCATTTGCACTAATTTCAACAGAACTCTATTTCATGATTAATTTATATCTAATCGTTTACTGGCCTCATATTGAAATTCTCTCATTGAGGCGACTGGTTTACAAGGCTTTTGATAACTACATTATTCTTCTTCAAGTATGTGAATACAAAAGTCATTTGGTTCTCCATATGATAGTTTGGCAAGTATAACAGTTTTAAAATAATATGTATAGGGTTGGCCTTGTGTGATAAGGAAATAAAATTCAATGATATTGCTTGCATCAGCCTTTGTAGGATAAATCAATGCCTTGTGGTTTTTACTATGATACTAAATAATCTTACCATGACTTTATATTCTATTTAACATAGTCAACTCTCCTTGTTTTGAAAAATTACAATGAGCTTAAGGAATAAACTATATAGGCATAAACGTTTACCCTTAACCAGTTAATGTAATGGACAAAATAAACATGTAGTTTTTCATTGCTTGTCAATGCATAGAATGCAAGACTAATACCTAGTAGCGATGGCCTTGGATGAGAAAGAGTTGCAGATAATAATGCTTCTGTGGTCATCCAAAACCAACCACGTTATCTTCTTCCTCTAACTCGATATCTCCCTGCTCACCGCAATCCTTCTACCCCAAGCTTATCCCTCAAATGATAATCTTTTCACAAATAACATAACACATAACGTTCCTGCCATCGACTTAGTTGAGTCATGACTATAAAGACTCGGTAGAATTGATAATGAGTTGCCCAACTTTTGTTCCCACTCTCGTAGTTTGAAAGCATATTAAACTCAAAGTAGCCCGCTTGATGATTCAGTTATAACCGATAGTTATTAAGCTGCAAAGCTCAACATATGTCGACAATGTGAACATCCTTTGTGGGAGCTCAACGAATGTGGTTAGAATAACCACCACTCCTCTTTCAAAGAGACCAACAAGACATTTAAACCATCATTGAGTATTAATAATCACAAAGAGTGATTCGATCCACTATTCATTTACAATGAAGGCACTCCAAAATATTTGCCTACAGCTGCTCATAAGAGTAAACATTATTAACATTCATGAGGTATTATCCTCAATTGATAATTACATATATATATATATATATATATATATATTTGTTTATACAAATAAATATGTTTCAACATGGCACCTATCCTAAGTGATAGTTTAAGCCTAGATCAAAATACGATAATAACAATAAATTGAAAGACTTACGAATACTGTGGAAGGGTTGAGCTTGTCTCCCCTAAACAATCTCTCAATAAATCACGTCAACTTATCATGACGAGATCGTTATTTGACATTAAACATCAACAATAAAACCTTAAGTGACTCAAGAATAATAACACAACCATTTTACGACCATGACATTGTAATATTTATGTTAAATGTAAATGGTCACAGTTCTACTCAGACGACGTCGTTTACTTCACAAATGACTATATTGACTCACAAATGACTTGAGATATCGACTACCTGTCGATTAGATTCAAAAGTACATTGACAAGACATGACTTACCTCTTATGATACTAGTTCACATTTTTGTTAAACACTCATACTCGTTTGGAAAATAATCACTTGTAACCCGAGGTCTCTCTCTCTCTCTCTCTTCTCTGAGAGTCATTTGAAAACCTGTAATCCTGTATCAAACTTGAAATCAACATATTGCGATCAGTGCATCATTATTCAAATAATAAACCAAATTCACATAATGCAATTATTAAATCAACATAACATATTCATTTCCATAATTCCATAAATGTCAGTCAATAGAATCTATGTCTTTCGTTGACATTAATTTAAACAACAAAATAGATTTACTTATATCTAAGTAAAAGTAAAAAGTATTAGCAAGAAAAAAATTGGGGATATAACATTTGTACTTTAGATTTGAGACTAAATGCATAGTATTTTCTAAATTTTTATGATATTCTCATGGTTTTCTCCACATCAAGTTTGGAAATTGTTGATGTTTGAGCTCAATACAAATTTGATTCCGGATTTCTAGTCAAGTTAGTAAATAGAAATTGTTGATCTTTGTTGAACTTGTCATCAACAAAGTTTGTTTCATGATTTCTAAACACCAAGTTGAATTTTCCTTTCATTTTTAGCTCCAAGATTAATATATATTTGATGAGTTTGCAAAGTGTTCATACCACTGGTGGTTTTCTAATTGTAAATTACTTTGTGTGGTTAGCCTGAACATCCTAAAATCACCTTTAAAGATTGCACCTTCTTGAAGCTTGATTGTTGACTTTTCATGAGTAAATCAAGAATGGTGAATATTTGCAAACTTGTCTATCCATTGTTGAGGCTGAAATGTTGGTAAAATCTTGGGTTTTAGTTAGTTTTCTCTCTAACCTTTCTCTATCTTGCCCTTTTTTTGCACTTTTTTATTAGATCTAGTTAGTGTAGAATTAGTATAGGACTTTCAAACTTGTATAGTGTTGTTGTAAGGTTCATATTTTCTGAATGCAAGTTAGTATATTACTAGTTATAGGCTGGAATGATACATTTTATGGCACTATATGTTTGGATCAGTATTTTTATGCATTGCTAAATGTAAAAATTGGTTGGTTTATGTGTATTTTAACCTTGTGTGTTTTAAGTTTGTCTAGATTCATGTAAAGCTCCTTCTTGAAACAATAAAGAACAACAAGTTATTGAGTTATCTCACAAGGCT
The DNA here is from genome assembly GCA_027924645.1 of Cunninghamia lanceolata. Lineage (NCBI taxonomy): Eukaryota > Viridiplantae > Streptophyta > Pinopsida > Cupressales > Cupressaceae > Cunninghamia > Cunninghamia lanceolata. The sequence continues at coordinate 9,504,936 of BSBN01000245.1, read as the reverse complement.
AAGACCTAGCTTTTATAGACCTTGGGGTAGTCATTTTCCATTTCTTTGGGATTTGATTCCTTTCAGGAGGGATAAGATAATTGGTATTTTATCTAAGTTGTTATGTGCAAAAACACCCATCAACAAGTACAACTTCTCTAATGCCAAAACTAACAATTGCAAGATGCTCTCTAGTAAAAGGAGAAAATATTAAATATTATCATGGAGTGGCTAATAAAACTCATGGTGCATGTAATGGTCAATTCACTAACCCTATGTTAGAAGGTATTTCTCTATACAAGGATAGATTTATGGGTAAAAACACATAAGTGAGTCCAACTTTTGGGTGAAAAGAAAAAATGCAGCTTAAAATCATGCCTAAAGTCACCTATGTTTAATCAAAGGTATGTTATCAACACATGGCATTGTGTGTAACCCTATGGTAATAGGGGTTTCAATCTAAGGGATTTTGATCTAACAGAATGTATAGAGTATTACATATATATATATATACTGTTTCCTTTTAAAAATAAATCCTTACAAAAAATTATAACTATACAGTTTTTTGTTAATTAAAAAGATTTTAATAACTTGTGTATTTTGGTTTACTAAATCAAAATTCATTCAATCTCAAGGTCATGGTGTATTGCACATTTAATTAAAAATATAAAATAGAATTAGTGTATAAATTAAAACTAAAATATTTATAGTCTATTTTTATGCATCTTTTCTCTATCTCTTCTTCTCCACCGTAATGTATTAGGGTTATATTAAAGAATTTGTTTGTTGATCTCTTGATTTTTCTTTTTCTTCCTTCTTTATTTTAAACCATTAAATTTGTATAAATTTTATCTTTTAATCTTCTTTATATAATTTTTATCTTTTTTTTTTTTAAAGAGTTATTTAGATGGAAGAATCCTTTTCTACCTTATACCTCTTCTTCTTATTTCTAACGGTTCTATTTAAAGTAAATTAAACATACAATTACATAGTTTCCAAATAGACAAACAACATTAGCTTTAATCAAATAATGGGAGAAATGTCATCATGGATTACCTTAGTCTATTGATTAGTTTATCAATATTATTTTTTATTTAGAGGATAATAGTGATGATTTGAATGTTTTTTTTATAAGTTTAACATATATGCATAACATTGCATAGAAGTCCCCACAGAACAACAAAAAATAGGGGAGAAAACAAATTTTTTTAGTTTTATTCAAATAATGGGAGAAATTTCACCATGGATTACCTTAGTCTATTAATTAGTTTATCAATATTATTTTTAATTTAGAGGATAATAGTGATGATTGGAATGTTAATAGCTATATTATTCTCCTTCGTAATGAAATCATTTGATTTCAATTGTGAGGAAATCATTCACAATTTTATTATTCAAAATAAAAACAAAGTATAAATAATGGTAGTTAATTATGATGTTACATAATAACTAAGAAAAAAAAAAGGTTATACTAACTAAGCACTAACCATTGAGTGAAAATTTAAGACACAAATTTATAGTTTTAGATGTACTAATAAACTTTAAAATTGATAAATCTATCATCAAAATTTTATTCTAAATTCATAAAAACAAAATTCAAGCTTTTCAATTCATACCATTTATATTTAAACAACATCTTAAAGGAGGCTTCGTTGATAATCCTTTTTCATAGAATTAGCAAGCACTCCAGCTTTCATTTCTGTTTCAAACAATTTCAGTCTTGTCTTCGGCATGCAAACCAATACCTTTATTCCATCCTTGCAGTTTGGAAGTGGAAGGAAGAAAATAAAATTTGTAAGGAAAAGTCCACTAAAATCTATCGGACTTACAATTATTGGTTCACCCCATCCAAAATCTACACTAGTCAATCCTAAGAATCTCCAATCACTCATAATCATCACATTCTTCATGGGCACATGCATATCTACATGTATTACTTGATGATTGCTCTCTATAAAGTCAATGCTTGATCTCAAATACTCATCACTTAGCAACAACCTTGATCTATTTATAATCATGATTGTTTGCAAAATTAAGACATTAAGAAGTTCTTGAGCTCTAGCCCGTGCATATACAGGGTAGAAGCAATTATCATAATACCCATTCTAGAGTGGGGGTTTGAATAATTTCCTCACATTCATTGTAAACATAAGCATCACATTATCACTATGTGGGACCTCCCAAGCTTTTGTCATTGCTCGCCAAACCAATGCTGCCGCAATATCAAATGAAGAGAAGTGTTCTTTACACTCTTCCATAAGGCATTGCTTGATTTGTTTTATCGTCTTAGAATCTAAAACAAAACAATAAGGAACAAATTCCTCATGTTCTGGAAATGAAGGCATGGCACGATCTGTAACCAATTCTAAGTGTTCAAACATCGTGTGTGGTGGATTTCTAGGCTTGAGGAGCTCTCTATCCCATACTAGTTGCATTGAGAGCTTGACAACTCCCCTCGCCATCTCTGCAAGCCCATTAATAAACTGTGCTAATCTTGATCCATCAAATATACTGTGATGAAAACAATAGCCTAAGACAAACCCACCACAACTGAACCGAGTAACCTACATGTAAACAATAAATTGTTATAATAATCATATAAACAAAATTAAAATCTCCCTAACATAATAATAAATGCTTTTATTTTAATAAAGTAGATTATTTTAATGAATATCTAAATCAAAATAATTCACCCAATAGCCTACTTGTTGGGCGCCCAACTAAACAACCTACTCAGTAGGTGCCTAGCCAAACAATCTACTTGCTAAATGTCTAGCTAAACAGCGAACACATTATATTCAAGGTGTACTACAAAATACCTACTCCTCACATAAACAAATAAAAAAACAAATTGTAATCATACGAATATTGGACCTTAAATGCACAAATACTATCTCTCAGTTATTGGTTTTTTTCCCTAGCAAAGCAATGACAAAAAAGTGTCCATTGTTTAAGCTTTACCAACAACAATTTAGTGTCATATTGATCATCCAAACAACTTTTAATGAGTAAGATGGAAACATAGAGAGTTACTTGAAGAACGAGGGGATGAATGCCCTCAGTCTCTGTATCGAAAGGAGCCGTAGAAAGCAGCTGGTTGAATGACGGTTTGATGTCGTCATAATCGCCAAGCACAGACAACGTATTGTGGGAGGTGGCAGTTATGAACGGAACTCCCTCTGCGCTGCACTCCACTTCAAGTTTCCCATTGTCGACGCTTCTCACTCGCCCTGCCAGTGGATAATAATACACCAACACTTTGGACAAAGCCTCACGAATTACGTTTGCTGGATCGCCCAACGAATTAAAATGGGAATTGCGGTAGACATGAATAATACGAACAAAGAATCTTAACATGGGCTGGTCGTCCAAATTGGAGAGATAGAGAGTGGATTTGGGTGATGGAAGGCAGGGGCGCACCATCACTGCTTCCACACACTTCACTTGCAACTCCATTACTCTCTGCACTTTCACTCCACATACCATGCCTTATATAGACGTGGAAAACAAGATTGATACATGAAAAAATAATTCTCGTTGAAGTCCACCCACATTAACCATAGTAAATTCAAAGCCCAGTTCCGTGGGCTGTCCTCAAGCGGCATGGAATAGCCGGGGCATAGATATATTTTTTTATTTATTGACAACGTCAATCAATTTATGGGGAACTTTATCCCATTGTTCTTCGCCGTGAATTAGATGGAAGCATATTAACGATGTCGATTTATGGTGAACATTATTCTGTTATTCTACGCAGCCAGGAATCCATGTAAAACAACATGATAGTATATGTTTTAAAAGTAGCAAATAAGATATAATTATTAACTAATATATTATATTAATTAATTTAAAATTAGTATATTCATGTTAATTTTTATTTCGTTTTGGATGGAATGTCTTAATATGATTATATAATGACATGTGGCACATTTTTGAGTTAATTTTGGCTCCTTCCTTGATATTTTTCCATCTTCATTTATTCTTGATTCTTCATCCATTTCTCTACATTCAACTTTACCCTTGCCCTACTTGCATATGTTTTAACACATTTGCCTTATCATCTACCCATATTTCTATGCAGTTGAGCTTGGCTTCGAGATTTCACATTCTTCATCTTGGGTTAGCGTCATAACGCTCAAACTGTTCAACCCTGCACAATACAGAACAATGTCAAAATTTAAATTTTAAAATTTGAAGTGTTGAGGCGTTGGGAGCCAATTTAGTACACATTTGTGCAACCATTCTCTATATCTTGGCATTTGATAACATTCATAAATTCTCATTTAAAGATCATCAACCATCAACATAGACCATCCACACTACAAGGAGCATTCATCCATAAGAACATTTCAATTTGGAACATTAAAAGGAATCAACATTTGTACGTTAGAGTCATCTAAGACATTGCTTGCTTGAGTTCGTTGTCTTCAATCACTTGCTAAAAGGGATGCAGGAGCATCTAGTGGTGTATGGGCAATCTTGCATCACCTAAAAAATGATGATTTGTTTTCTATTCTTTTCAATTTTTGTATTTACGGATACCCATTTGCTTGATTAATGATTCAGAACCTTCAGAGTTTCCAAAAAGGCTAAGAATACCAGGACTTACTATTTTTAGTAAGCCTATATCGAAGAAGCGATTGGGCCCAAAACTTTCTCCAAAGCTTCAAAACAGTAAAATAAATATTCTTGATAAATTCATCTCAAGATCATGTCTAGATTGCAATATATTAAAGTTTTTATTTTTGAGGTTCCTGAAAAAGTTTTGGAATCAAATTTGAAGCACTTAGACATCCCTAAATGTCCTAAAAGTTGTTATAATTGGTGAAGCAAGTTGTATCTTGATAGATTTCTTCATGATCTTTCCAACGCATCAAACGATTTTTCAATCGGACAACTAGTTCAAAAGTTATGGCTCCTGGAAGTGCGCTACCTAGTTTCTCAATTTTAAAACTTAAAAATTCTTTCTTGGATGGGAAAAAGGGACAGTTGGGTTCATTTTGGCACCCAAATGGGAGTTACACATTTCAAAGCAATCTGACATTGGGAAAATTACACTAAGTGGTGTTGATGTGTATTTATAGCCTATTTTTCAAAGGCAGCAAGTGGGGGGTGTTATTGGCTAGTCTTGTTCATGCGAATAAGGAGGTCAGGTTGATATCAGAAGATAGTTCCAGAAGGATTTGTAAGTCACATATTTTTGTTTTAAGACAACCCATATTGTTGTAATAAGAGGGTATATGACCCTGAGAATTGTATTTCATATTTGTAGCCTTTTACAAACAATTTTAATGAAGAAATTTTAAAACAGTTTGCAGTTTGCTTAACTTTAATCTTTCTTGAGATCTCTCTCTTGTCTATTTGAAATCTATAAATTGTTATTGTATGTGTTTTAGGTGGAATCCACCCTCATCAAGTGGTATCAAAGTGAGGGTTCCTAAGTGTGTAGATAGATCGCCAACCATGAGGTAGTTTGCACCAGGACCTGAGGTTGTGGGTTTGCTGTAGAGATCAAAATGCCTCCACGAAGAAACTGTGGTGGGAGAAATGCTTTGATAGAAGAGGATTTTAGAGCCATGCAGATGCAAATTGATGCATTGCAAGAGGAGCTACGAAGAGGGTTTGAGCCAAGAATAAGAGAAGAAAGCGAAGATGAAGCTGAAAAGAAGAAGAGTTATCTGAGGAAGAACAAGCGGATGCAAAAGATCCTACGCAAGCTCTAGGTTGTTGAGGTCCATTTCAAAGATTGGAAATAGGCCTAGGATTGAAGTTTCTACCTATTTTGGGGATCTAAATCAGGAAGAGCTTATTGATTGGATAAATGATATTGAGAAATATTTCAAGTATGAAGATGTGGAGGATCCAGAATGGGTCAAGTTTGCAAAAGTAAAGTTGAAGGGCCATGCCAGTATTTGGTGGAAGGAGGTCCAATTAGAGAGAAATAGAAGAGGAAAGGGAAATATTACTAGATGGGATTAGACGGTGGATAAACTAAAGAAGTAGTTAATTCCCGTGGACTATGAGTTGGAGTTGTTGAAGAAGTTGCAAGGATTGAAGCAAGGTAACAAGTCTGTTAAGGAGTATACAGAGGCGTTTTATAAGATTATCATCAGAATAGGCCATGCAGAGGCCAACAAGGAGAAGGCATCCCATTATATTAATGGGTTGAGGCCAAGTATTCAAGAGGAGATGAGCTTGTACACTCAAAATCATGGATCGGTGGCTTGGGGTGGTTGAGTTAGCTTTGGCACACACAAACCCTCTCTCCTTGCCACGAGGCAAACCTCCACATCACTCTTGCTCTTGTGGAAGTAGCCAATCGAGAGAAGGAGAGACACAAGGGTGGTCTAGCTCGTTGGAGAGCTAGACTTCATGGAGAGGGGTCATTCAATCCTAGGGTTTGTGTTGTGTGTTTGTTTGAATGTGGTGTTCTATGACCGTAGTTGTAAAGATAAATATATGACCAAAAGGGTCATTAGTCATCGTTCTCCTGTTTGGGTTTCTGATGTTCCAACGTTGTGTGGGTTGACTATTGTTCTCGTTGATGTTTAGCTGTCATTCATGTTGTTGGATGATTACTTGTTGTATCAGGAGTTGTCTCAATCCTTCTTGTTGTTGTTGAATGACTAGTTGGTCTTGTTGTTGTTTAGGGTGGATCTCCTCTATCTCGTCGAGGATTGCCATCACCCACTCACCTCTAAGTCTAGGGCACATTCATGAGCCTAAACAAGAGAGAGATGGTTTAAGCTAACCTTGACTTGACCTAGGGTTTTGACTTAGGGTTTGTGTGACCTAAGGTTTGACTTTGTTGACTTTGTTTGACCTTGTGATGAAACCAAGGGTTTTGACCAATGTTTACTAAAGTTGACCTTTTGTTGGGACCAAGGGTTTGCGAACCTTCTATGTTGCTAATGCTTTTGTTCTTTTTGGATTTTATATGCATGGAAGCCTATATGAGTGCAAGATGTCTTTTTGTGCTTTTTTATGGTTTTGAAAATCAAAGTATTTTTTCTTAATTTAGGAATTAGAAAATGTATGCAAGCTATGATGAAGTTACCTAATGCAATATAATCTATGTTTTTGTTTGTTTTTTGAATATGTGGATCAATCTAATCTAAGAAAGGAATTTGTTTTTAATCTATGACCTTTGGAAAAGGGAAACTAACTTATCAATGCAAATCTACTTAGCCTATCAAGGAAAAAGTAACATGTATTTACTTATCCCAAGAGAAAAGTTTTGATTATCTAATTATTATGAAATAAAATAAAAAAAACATGAAGGAACTTGGAGACATGTGAGCCTCCACTACCCTCAGATATCCTTGTATTGACAACCTCTAATCCTCTTGTAGTAGCGGGGTGATTCTCTTGGTGACAATAAGAAAAGAGAAGCAAAAGAAGCTTTGAAGCTTTGAAATGAGCTCAATGAGAACTTGATGAGCATTCTGGCTTGTGATGTGAGCAGCGTATGGACACAAAACGAGCTTGTATGAAAGCTAGATGAGATAACAAATAAAAGCAAAAGGCTCCTATGTCCTGTATGAGCATGAGAATGCTTGATTCAGAGAGAAATAACCTGCAAGAACTATGTGCACAAATGAAATTTTCTCCCTTTGTTCTTGAGGGAGGGGGTATTTATAGGTTAGAAGAAGAGATGAGAGGTGAAGAAGAAGAGTTAACTCAATTTTATGGATAAGTGCAAAAAGATGGGGGGCCAAAAAGGGGTCTTAAGTGGCCACTTTTTTTCTGAAATCAGGAAATGCTAGCCTTGGATGAGAAATTGAGCATAGTTACACTCAAAATTTGGAGATGCAATCAAAACAATGTTTGTAGTTCTCTGAGTCTACTTTCTAAACTACTAATTTTTTTTGAAAATGGTATAGATTAAGGGGTTCAAAAGAGGGAGCCACAGAAATTGGTGTTGTTTCTGTCAAAAAACATAACATAGCATGTTTTGTGGCTCCCTCAAAAGGTTAACTTTTTTTTGGTATTTTAAAAATCGCTTCAGTGAGAAATTAGCTAATAGCATGTAGTTTATGACCAATTTTTTTGATAATTTTTTGATGAATATTTGATTTTTTACTAATTTTCAAAGTGGACACATCCTAAAAAACATAATTTTGGCCGTGCTATCCCTATAAATTTTGAAAACTAATTGAAAATCATTTTTTTTTAATATGTGTAGAATGGAATCTAGTTTCTAAATATGTAATTTTTTTGAAATTTCAATGAATGGTTAATTTACAATGAAAAAAAGACCAAATAGTGGTTTTTGCCCAAAACCGAACACACAAACAAAAGAAATTAAAGATGAAAGGCTTAACATTGTCAAAATGTGAAAAAAATTACATTGTTAAATAACTAAGAGAAAGTCTAACATTACCCAGGTGTTTGATTTGTTTGACCTTGAAACACGTGCAAATCTGAGGCTTAGCATGAACAAAATTATGTGAAATCTTAAAGAATCTGCAAAAACACATCTGTGGATGTTGAAAAGGCACTCCAAGCCTTTGGGTTGGAAATCCAAAGCAAATCCCAAGCCCAAGGCTTGGGATTCCCAAAGCACAACATAACATGAGTGCATTATAACACGAGCGCGTTATGTTGTGCTTTTTTGCTTTTTTGCATGTTTGCCGGTGTTTTCCCAGTTCGACATAACATGAGCGTGTTATAACACGCTCACGTTATGTCTTCCTTTGAATGAGATATGTTCAGATTTCATAAGTATGTTTCATGGATGTTTATATCTATTCTTGTAGGTATGTATGCATGCTTGTATGTATGTACATGTATGCATGCTTGTATGTATGCATCTTTGTATGTATGTATGTTTGTATGTATGCATGTATGTATGTAAGTGTTTTGGGTTTAGTGTATATAAGGACCTGAGCCTATATAGTTTTGAGGGTTGAGGGATTAGGGCTTAAGTAATAAGTAGAGGGTAGAGGGTTGAGGGTTACAGTTGAGGGTTAATATTCAGGTTGTTGATTGTATAAGATTAAGTGTGTAAGGCGTGGGGATTAGGGTTTAGGGTTTACGATATGGATTGAGGGTATATAAGGCATAGGGTGACTTGGGTTGAGAGTGCGTATGGTTTAGGTTTAATTTAAGTATAGGGTTAGGCACAATATTCAAGGTTTAGGATATAAGGGTGAGGTTATATGGTCTAGGGATGAGGGTTTGAGGGTGTAGGCTTTAGGTTTAATTTAAGTATAGGGTTGAGGCACAATATTCAAGGTTTAGGATATAAGGGTGAGGTTATATGGTCTAGGGATGAGGGTTTGAGGGTGTAGGCTTTAGGTTTAAGGTATAGGGTTGATGATTGAGGTATTAGGGCTTAAGTATATTGTTGAGGGTATAGGGTTGAGGGTTTAGGGATAGGTTTTAGGGTTTAAGGTTTAAGGGTTAAGGGTTTAAGGTTTAGGGGTAAGGGATTAGGGTTTAAGGTATAGTGTCTTGGGTTGAGGGTTTAGGAATAGGGATAGCATTTAGGGTTTAGGGATGAGGGATTAGGGTTGAGGGTTGAGGGTTAAGGGATTAAGGTTTAAGGTATAACTTGCTGAGGGTTGAGTGTTTAAGGATAGGGTTTAGGGTTTAAGGTTGAGGGATTATAGTTTAGAGTTGAGGGATTAGGGTTTAAGGAATAGTGTTGAGTGCTGAGGGTTTAGGGTTGAGGGATTATGGTTTAGGGTTTAACGAATATTGTTAAGGGTTGAGGGTTTAGGAATAGGGTTTCAGGTTGAGGGATTAGGGTTTAGGGTTGATGGATTAGGGTTTAATGTTGAGAGTTGAGGGTTGAGGGTTGAGGGTTGAGGGTTTAGGGATAGGGTTGATGGTTAAAGGATTAGGGTTAAAGTAGAGTGTTGAGGGTAGAGGGATTAGGGATAGGGTTTAGGGTTGAAGGTTTAACGATTGAGGGTTGAGGCTTTAGGGCTGAGGGTTAAGGGATTGGGGTTTAAGATATAGTGTTGAGCATCGAGGGTTTATGGATAGGTTTTAGGCTTTAAGTTTTAAGGGTTAAGGGTTGAGGGATAGGGTTTAGGGATAATGGATTAGGGTTTAAGGTATAGTGTCAAGGGTTGAGGGTTTAGGAATAAGGATAGCATTTAGGGTTTAGGGATGAGGGATTAGGGTTGAGGGTTGAGGGATTAGGGTTTAAGGTATAGTGTCGAGGGTTGATGGTTTATTGATAGTGTTTAGGGTTGAGGGTTGAGGGATTAGGTTTTAGGGTTGATGGATTAGAGTTTAAGGTATAGTGTTGAGGGTTTAGGGATATGGTTTAGGGTTGGAAGATTAGCATTTAATGTCGAGGTTAGGGTTAGAGTGTCAAGGGTAGAGGGATTAGGGATAGGGTTTAGGATTGAAGGTTTAAGGATTGAGGGTTGAGGCTTTAGGGATGAGGGTTTAAGGTTTAATATATAGTGTCGAGTGTTGAGGCTGTAGGGGTAGGGTTTAAGTTTTAAGGGTTAAGGGTTGAGGGATAGGGATTAGAGTTTAAGGTATAGTGTTGAGGGTTGATGGTTTAGGGATAGGGTTTAGGTTTGAGGGATTAGGGTTTAGGGTTGATGAATTAGGGTTTAATGTTGAGAGTTGAGGGTTGAGGGTTTAGGGATAGGGTTGATGGTCAAGGGATTAGGGTTAAAGTAGAGTGTCGAGGGTAGAGGGATTAGGGATAGGGTTTAGGGTTGAAGGTTTAAGGATTTAGGGTTGAGGATTTAGGGATGAGGGTTAAGGGATTAGGGTTTAAGATATAGTGTCGAGTGTCGAGGGTGTAGGAATAGGTTTTAGGGTTCAAGTTTTAAGGGTTGAGGGATAGTATCGATCCCGTTAAGGGTTTAGGAATACGGATAGTGTTTAGGGTTTATGGATGAGGGATTAGGGTTGAGGGTTGATGGATTAGGGATTAGGGATAGGGTTTAGGGTAGAGGGATTAGGGATAGGGTTTAGCGTTGAAGGTCTAAGGATTTAGGGTTGCGGCTTTAGGGATGAGGGTTAAGGGATTAGGGTTTAAGATATAGTGTCGAGTGTCGAGGTTGTAGGGATAGGTTTTAGGGTTCAAGTTTTAAGGGTTAAGGGTTGAGGGATAGTATCGATCCCATTGAGGGTTTAGGAATAGGGATAGTGTTTAGGGTTTAGGGATGAGGGATTAGAGTTGAGGGTTGATGGATTAGGGTTGAGGGTTGATGGATTAGGGCTTAGGGATAGGGTTTAGGGTTGAGGGATTAGGGTTTAAGGTATAGTGTTGAGGGTTTAGGGATATGGTTTAGGGTTGATGGATTAGAGTTAAGAGTTGAGGGATCAGGGTTTAACGATGAGTGTTGAGGGTTGAGGTTTTAGGGTTGAGGGTTTAGGGATAGGGTTGAGGGTCGAGGGATTAGAGTTAAGGGTTGAGGAATTAGGGTTTGATGTTGAGGGTTGAGTACATTGAGGTTCGAGGGTTGATATTTTAGGGATAGGGTTGAGGGTCGAGGGATTAGGGTTAGAGTGTCGAGGGTATAAGAATTAGGGATAGGGTTGGAGGGTTTAGGGATAAGGGATTAGGGTTTAAGGTATAGTATCGAGCCCGTTGAGGGTTTAGGAATAGGGATAGTGTTTAGGGTTTAGGGATGAGGGATTAGAGTTGAGGGTTGAGGGATTAGGGTTGAGGGTTGAGGGATTAGGGTTTAGGGATAAGATTTAGGGTTGAGGGTTGAGGGATTAGGGTTTAAGGCATAGTGTTGAGGGTTTAGGGATGAGGGATTAGAGTGAAGGGTTGAGGGATTATGATTTGACATTGAGGGTTGAGGCTTCAGAGTTTAGGGTTTAGGGATAGGGTTGAGGGTCGAGGGATTAGAGTTAAGGGTTGAGGGATTAGGGTTTGACGTTGAGGGTTGAGGGTTGAGGTTTGAGGGTCGAGGGTTTAGGGATAAGGTTGAGGGTTGAGGGATTAGGGTTAAAGTAGAGTGTCGAGGGTATAAGGATTAGGGATAGGGTTGGAGGGTTTAGGGATAAGGGATTAGGGTTTAAGGTATAGTATCGAGCCCATTGAGGGTTTAGGAATAGGGATAGTGTTTAGAATTTAGGGATAGGGTTTAGGGTTGAGGGATTAGAGTTAAGGGTTAAGGGATTAGGGTTTGACGTTGAGTGTTGAGGGTTGAGGTTTTAGGGTTGAGGGTTTAGGGATAGGGTTGAGGGTAGAGGGATTAGGGTTAAAGTAGAGTGTCGAGGGTATAAGGATTAGGGATAGGGTTGGAGGGTTTATGGATAAGGGATTAGGGTTTAAGTTATAGTATTGAGCCCATTGAGGGTTTAGGAATAGGGATAGCATTTAGAGTTTAGGGATGAGGGATTAGAGTTGAGGGTTGAGGGTTGAGGGATTAGAGTTTAAGGTATAGTATCGAGCCTGTTGAGGGTTTAAGAATAGGGATAGCGTTTAGGGTTTAGGGTTGAGGGATTAGGGTTGAGGGTTGAGGGATTAGGGTTTAGGGTTGAGGGTTGAGGGATTAGGGTTTAAGGTATAGTGTTGATGGTTTAGGGATAGGGTTTAGGGTTGAGGGATTAGAGTGAAGGGTTATGGGATTAGGATTTGATGTTGAGGGTTGAGGCTTTAGGGTTTAGGGATAGGGTTGAGGGTCGAGGGATTAGAGTTAAGGGTTGAGGGATTAGGGTTTGATGTTGAGGGTTGAGGTTTGAGGGTCGAGGGTTTAGGGATAGGGTTGAGGGTCGAGGGATTAGGGTTAAAGTAGAGTGTCGAGGGTATAAGGATTTGGGATAGGGATGGAGGGTTTAGGGATAAGGGATTAGGGTTTAAGGTATAGTATCGAGCCCATTGAGGGTTTAGGAATAGGGATAGCATTTAGGGTTGAGGGTTGAGGGATTAGGGTTTAGGGATAAGGTTTAGGGTTGAGGGTTGAGGGATTAGGGTTTAAGGTATAGTATCGAGCCCGTTGAGGGTTTAGGAATAGGGATAGTGTTTAGGGTTTATGGATGAGAGATTAGAGTTGAGGGTTGAGCGATTAGGGTTGAGGGTTGAGGGATTAGGGTTTAAGGTATAGTGTTAAGGGTTTAGGGATAGGGTTTAGGGTTGAGGGATTAGAGTGAAGGGTTGATGGATTAGGATTTGACATTGAGGGTTGAGGCTTGAGGCTTTAGGGTTTAGAGATAGGGTTGAGGGTCGAGGGATTAGAGTTAAGGGTTGAGGGATTAGGGTTTGACGTTGAGGGTTGAGGGTTGAGGTTCAAGGGTCGAGGGGGAGAGATAAGTGAGATATAGAACATGAGCTAATGGAACTAGAGGTGAGATATTTTAAAGGTGCTATCGAAGGTGAGATAGGAACAAATATTTATGGATCAATCTATAACAAGACAAAACGCGAGCACGTTATAATGCGAGCACGTTATAACGCACTCACGTTTTGTCTTGCTATAGAAATGGTAAAAAAGGGTTGACCCTCGTGATCCAGGCCCACATGCTCTATTTTCATGTTGATTATGCGCGTGCTCTGACAAAAAAGAAGTGCTTTCATGCTGTTGGGAAGTTCCACATGCACATTTTACACATTCTACCACCTTTGCATGATCTTTCCACCACCTTTTCTGCTTTGCCAACTTGAGAAGGAGGAAATAACATAGTTTTCACATCAAGTTTGATATATATCTATTCAAGTTTCAATTTTTGTAGTGTTACAATGTTAATTATGATTCAATTTTAGGAATTTAACATTATAGATTGGTTAATAGTGTTGTTGTTAGTAATTATATTTGAGTGTTATTCAATTTAACATTGAAAAGGAAGCAAGTGGTGAAAAACTTAAATTGTTGAGGAGTTTGATGCAAGAAGAAAAAAACACTACATAATTGGGTACTCTCTCCATTTGAATCTTCATTTTTTAGGTATGTCAAGTCTTTACATACATGTTCTTTACATTTTCCTTAATTCTATTTGAATTACTTTATCAAGCTTTATCATACATGTTTAAAATAGACACATTCCCAATCAAGAAAGCAACCTACAATCTCACATGATGCCATGTATATTTTCTACACTTGGGCTCTTTAATAATTATGTGTAATAAATAGACCTTAACATACCATGATGCCAAACTATACAAGAATAAATCCTTATAACATAAAAAAATACAATCCCACTATTATCTTGTCATATTAACAAGTTAAAATACAAATGAATAGGTGCCAAGATCATACAAGTATGCACATGACATGATGATTTGTATGCACATATCTTGGGCTAGAACATTCCTTATGCACCTATTCATGATGATTTGTACATGCACATGACACAACAATTGTTGTCTATTCCTTCACAAGCCACCCAAATCCTAATATCCCTAGTACCAACAAAACACCTTCTCAATTCCAAATCCTAGTAGCCCTAGTAACAACAAACATGTCAAATTGGGTCTGCCTCAACCTTTTCAAGCATGAAGTCCCATGTACTCTTTTCATGGCTGCAATAATTTTCTTTGTATGCTTTGTACCTATTTTGGTTGAGTGACATTTACTCTTTTACATGATGATTGTATGTACATTTACTATGAAGGGTTGAATGACATATATTTTAGTTATTTGTATGGATTCATTTCTTAGGAACTAATATTGGTCTCTTTATCATGCTATAGACAAATTCTCCGTCATGCCGAGGAAACGATCAAGAATTAAACCAACACAGGAAGAGATAGAAGCTAAGAATGTAAAGAAAGCAATGGCTATGAGGGAACTTTGTGAGAAAAGGAAATTGGACACGATAAATGAAGACATGCCAATAGAAGAGGAACCACAACCATCACAAAGAGATATGGTATTGGCGGCACAAAGAGAACAAATGCAAAAACTTCATGCTACAAGAGATTTGAATACCATAGTTGGAGACACGTCCTCTACTGCAAGTCAACATGTAGGGACACCATCTACCACATCTCAAGTTGAGAGTAGATCATCACTCACGTGTGATGAAGGAGGTACGCCATCATTCCCACCTCAACCTGAAGGTATGTCATCTATTCCATCTTCGATCGAAGGTATGCCATATAGCCCATCTCATTTAAATATTGATGAAATTCCTAATGTTGAGATAAATTTATCTAACTTAACACCACCCAGAATTTTGCATAGAAAGCCAAAGTATTTGATTGATATTGATGAGAATATTTTGCAGCCAATGGAAGGTAAGATTCCAAAACGCACTTGTAGAAGATATGCTCATAAGATTTGGAGATTGTTCTTTGAAAAGTTAAATGAGACTGCAAGATGTCAACTATTCCTTGAAATGATGCGAAGTATAAAGTATAGGTCCATCATGAAGATTCTTGGGTTGAGAACATCAGAGGCTTCAAGTGAAAAATCTATTGTCAAGAATCTAATGAGTGCGTATGAGAGTGTGGGTAACACCTCACGTACAAAAGATAGTAATGCAACACAGAGTGTGATTATATCGACTATAGTAAGTAGTCAAATGAAGAAAGCTCGTCTCATTAGAAAGACGAGTCATGAATTGAGAATTAATAGGAAAACTTTATCAAGAGCCATTGGAAGATACCAAATAATTGAGGACACTAATGCCAATGAATTATGGGCATTCTCGGGGAGACTACCACGAAAAGATAAACCAATTGTTGAAGCATTGAGATCACTAATTGAAGACTTTTGGAAGAATTACACAAGGGTATCTTTGAATCAAAGGGATGTGGTAAGAAGGAGAATCGGTAGTTAGAACCGTGAGCCACATCCAAAGCATTTTTTGGATAAGACTCAAACACAGTTTTATGGTAAATTTCTAGAGAAGTATCCTCAAATTAAAATTTGTCAAAGATATTTTGAAATGCTAAAACCTTTCTATGTCAAGATAAATCACACACGTACTACTTGTTGTTGTAGATTACATATTGAATTTTCTAACCATTTTGATGTTTATAGGTCTATATGTTTAGATATGCATACTAACAATGTTTTGCAGGGTTGTACCATATGTGCCCCACCAACATCTTCAAGAGACTTTATATCAAGAATTTTATGTGAAAGAGAGGAAGGTCAAATATTCTAAAAGAAATTATGCTTGGATGGCACATGTCATCGTTGTGGTGGCTTGCAACATTTGCCAATATATGAACATATGGAAAGAACACATGTGGTTGGAAATGAACTAGTAGAGTTTGGCAAGTATAAAACAGTGGCATACAATACAAAAGATGGCAAAGAAGCAAAGATGTGTGAATTGGTTATTGAAAAGATTCCAGTGTATTAGTTTATGCCTATATTTCGTGACAGCATAGTGTATAAGTATGCAAGACATGCCCATAGAGCTCGATGGTTGGACTTGCAATTCAAGTTATTCAAGGACACATTTTTGGTTGGTAGCATTGTCTTAGTCATCAAATTTGCAGAGAACTACAATCTACAGCCACAACGTGAGGTATAATCACAATATTACAACTCCACACATGTTTCTATATTTGTGCACATCGTATTCATTCATGCGAATGATAGTACAGAGGATGACAGAAAGATCATAAGGGAGTATAATTTCTATATTAGTGATGATCGTATGCATTCTACGGAGTTTGTGCAAGGTTGCTTTTAGGTGTTCTACAATGATTTGGCTAGAAGGGGCATATCGTTTAGTCAGCATATCATATGGTTAGATAACTATGTGTCACAATTCAAGAACTCATAGAATTTCTATTGGCTGAGTAGGAGGCATAATTTTATAGGTATTCAACATATGTGGAACTTTTGTGAGCAGGCATGGAAAGGGGGAGCATGATGGTGCAGGAGCATGTATCAAAAGAGCCATAGCACGAGAAGAGTTAAAGTATAAAGACAATGCAAAGTTAACAGATGCAAAATTGATTATCGAGTGCTGTAATGCTTCCATGGGTCCAGGTAATGAAGGTAATTCTTCAGTTCATAGATTTTTTTGGTTGATAGATGATACTAACATTGCACCATATGAGGATTGTTGTACACTGATGGGATCAAATGAGATGCACTCTTTCAGAAGCTCAATTGCAGGTTCATGGAGTATCCATATGCGAAAGATGTCATGCTTTTGTTCTTCCTGTACAATTCAAGCCTGGGATGAGTACGAGTCAAAGGAGTGGGTTGACGAATGGTAGTTAAGTTATCTTAGCCCACTTGACATGTATCGACCCTCGACGGCACTGGAACTAACACAGATGGAATCATCAGTTGACTTTGACCACATATCAGATCTAGTTCAACCAGGTAATATATCTATTTGCATAGTTTTAAAATTCCTAATGTCATCTTACTTTGTAGTGTTTTTGTAATGTTGACTAATTTCATCTAATTTGCTACACATATTAATGTAGGGCACGTATATGCAGTTATTGTAGATGAAGATAATGAAGAGGGAACAAATTATTACTTATGTCATTGTGTTGAGGCCAAAAAGAAATTGGAGGCCCCAATTACAGATGGAGAAAACATCAAATACCCTACAGGCTTAGTGGTTATTACTGGAACATGGCTTAGAAGGTACCCACATAAGAGTGTTAATGTTTGGCTGTTTTAGGACTTTGACATGCATTAGAAGATTCTTCATTACTCACACCTTGTCATGGCATCCAATGTTTATTTGATATAGTATCGGGGTAGACCTTTGAATAAAATCTTGTCGAAGGTGCGTGAGTCTGACCATGAAGCAATACTTGACACAATAAAGAGTAGAGCAGACCTGGATGGTTCATTGGATTAATTTGTAAGTATTCACAATGATTTTGTAAAGTCATGTTACATTGAGTTGTAAGTATGCACATTAATTTGTAAGGTTTGTCTTTTTTATTTCCTACTGCACTTTTACACATATACAGTGCATTTTTACATCATCATGTTATGCTTCATGGGGTTAGACCTAAATGATGGATGAAGTTGATCCTGAGAATAATGTATAAAATCTAGGTAATGTATAAAATATAAGTTTCTCTAGGTGTCTTGGTTTCTAACTAGATAATAGGTGTCTCTAATTGTGATGTAGAGGCAATGGGATAGTTGGAGGATGGCAAACTAGACAAGGTTTCCTTATGCTCTAAAGCCCAAATTTCATGATCATTATACAAAAGTGGGAACAACAGTTAGAGACTCTAAATTCTTCATGGAAAAGGTGATTTTAGATGGTATGGGACCCATTCCAATCATTGCCAAAGGTAGACCAAACTCAGGATTAACACTTCCTTCACAAACCCAAGAAATAGCTTATAGCCCTGAAAAAGAAGAATAGTCCTAATAACTTTTGATACATATCTTCAAACATAGAACTTGGACAATCAGTAGATACCCATTTGGACTGCCTATCACATATCTAAAACTAGGTATAAGTTGTTTTGGACGATATACCCTAACCTATAACTCTTCTCAATAACCTATAGCCCCAATTAGGCCTAAAATACAAAGAGAGCCCCCTTAAATTCACACACAGAACTCAACCAATGACTTGAGAACTTAGTATTCATGCCAAAACTATGAATTTTGTGGGTTTTGTCCTCCTACAATCTACTGTTCCCAAAAATGCCTCTATGGTTCCTTATCTATGTCTCTAAACATCACCTAACACAAGGTTTTGTTAGGTTTCCTCAAAGAAAACTTCTTCTCCTCAGATTTCCTACCAAAAACTCATCATAGAATACTAGAATAGACCTACTACAACCCATTCCATTGATCAAAAGTGAATCAAATCAGTGGAATGGCCAAAAAATGCATGATTCTTACCAAAACCCTAGATAAGAGTTTCTTAAACTATTTTCAGGAAAATGAGTCTTACTCTACTCTATAATTGTTTCAAAATGCCAAACTAGATGCAAATGAATGTCAACTCACTCTAGTTTCATGCCACCACCATAGTCCTTCACAACCTGTCCGTACAGAAACAAGGTACGGACTGCTACAACAGAATTATACAGAAAATATAGAATTTCTGAGTTTTTATTACTGTTTCTCCTCTAAAAGACTTCTCCAAGACTTCTCCTCCAAGTCTAAAGTCTTAGCAAGTATATACAATGGATTGAGAGGCAGTTGGGTTCGATGGACTGCAACGACTTGTTTAGGCTTAGTGAAGCCTTCAAAACACTTGACAATTGTATTAAACCTTTGACAAGACTTGACATGCCTTTCTAACACTTTGACATGCCTTTGCAAGGCTTACAACATGAGGTTTTACATGACTGCCCCTTAAGACTTTATGACTGCCTCCTATATAATTTATGATTGTATGATGGCTTATTACAAACATGTCATTATAGCCCTTATTACAACATGAGAATGGCCTCCAAGACCTTAATGAATCCACAAAACAAAATGAACAACAAAAATAAGAGAACTCAAGACCTTAGTCTTCTTGGTGCTCCTGCACCAAATTGTGTCTTAGGTATGTACGATATGTCAACTAGGTAGATATAGACTAGAAAATAGGTGTCTTAGGTGTCCTGTGTCTACTAGACTACATGTGTCTCAGGTCTTAGGTGAGGCCACATGAGCTTCCACCTTCATGTGGTTCACCTTGTCAGTATAGAATATTTATATTTCTTGAAGCTAAGGGAAGCACTTTTTCTTAATAAGAAAATTTTATCGACTTCAGTTGCACTAATGGTGCAGGGGCACCTAGGTTGTCATGCCTCCAAGAGGGGTCAAAAAATGAAATTTTGTTTTGATTGAGTCAATTGTATGTAATAAGGTCTTCTAAGACCATTTCATTTGTTTTTAAGTCACTTTGAGTCATTTGGGGTCAGTTTGAGTCTTCGAGTCCTGTTGCAAAAAAAGTGTCAATATTGTCAAGTTGCACAAAGCAACTTTTGCATTTTTAGTGTCTTGCTCTTGATGTGACCAAATTGACAGTTCCAACACATCTGGATGGGTACATTTACACTAGGCATGGTCCTATTTTTCACCCAAACATGTCAAAACAGTCTGAGCTACATTGTACCGATGATATCCCTGAAGAGTCCAAAGTGCAAAAAGGTAGCAATCTTTGACAAGATGTTACTCAAAAACTGTGTCACTTAGAAATATTTCGTCTGAGGCAACACGATCGCATAGAGTGCCTCTACAATAACCTCTCTCAATTTTTTATATCTTTGAGGCATTTGCCCGTGGTGAAAGGTTTTCTGCTGCCCCAAAAATCGTCAGAAGGAGGCAGTGTAAAGTTGCAAAGGGGTGTAACTTTCGTCCTACTCTTGATGTGACCAAACTGACTATTCCAACGTGTCCAGATGGGTACATTTATGCTAGGCATGGTCCTGTTTTTCACCCAAACATGTCGAAACAGTCCGAGCTACATTGTACTGACGATATCCCTGAAGAGTCCAAAGTGCAAAAGGACAACAATTTTTGACGAGATGTTACTCAAAAACTATGTCACTTAGAAACATTCTGTCTAAGGAAAAATGATCATGTAGAGTTCCTCTACAATAACCTCTCTCAGTTTTTTATATCTCTGAGGCATTTGCCCATGGTGAAAGGTTTTCTACTGTCTCAAAAATCGTCAGAAGGAGGCAGTGTAAAGTTGCAAAGGGGTGTAACTTTCATCCTACTCTTGATGCGACCAAACTGACTATTCCAACGCATCTGGATGGGTACATTTACACTAGGCATGGTCCTATTTTTCATCCAAACATGTCGAAACAGTCCAAGCTACATTGTACCGACGATATCCTTGAAGAGTCCAAAGTGCAAAAAGGTAGCAATCTTTGACGAGATGTTACTCAAAAACCATGTCACTTAGAAACATTCTGTCTAAGGAAACACGATCATGTAGAGTACGTCTACAATAACCTCTCTCAGTTTTTTATGTCACTGAGGCATTTGCCCGTGGTGAAAAGTTTTCTGCTGCCCCAAAAATCGTCAGGAGGCAATGTAAAGTTGCAAAGGGGTGTAACTTTTGTCTTGCTCCTGATGCAACCAAATTGACTATTCCAACGTGTCTAGATGGGTACATTTACACTAGGCATGGTCCTATTTTTCACCCAAACATGTCAAAATAGTCTGAGCTACATTATACCGATGATATCTCTAAACATTCTAAAGTGCAAAAAGGCAGAAATCTTTGATGAGATGTTACTCAAAAAATGTGTCACTTAGAAACATTCTGTCTAAGGAAACACAATCACATAGAGTGTCTCTACAATAACCTCTCTCAGTTTTTATATCTCTGAGGCGTTTGCCCGTGGTGAAAGGTTTTCTGCTGCCCCAAAAATCATTAGAAGGAGGCAGTGTAAAGTTGCAAAGGGGTGTAACTTTTATTCTTCTCCTCGTGTGGCCAAACGGATAGTTCCAACACATCTAGATGGGTACGTTTAGGCTAGGCATGGTCCTGTTTTGCACCCAAACATGCCGAAACAGTCTGAGCTACATTGTACCGGCATATTAAATTATTGATAAATATTGAATCATATAAACACATAGAAATCATTTTAAAGCATAAACTAACTCCTCCAAGTCAAGGCGTAGATTAAGGTATGTGAAAAAACTAAATATTAAATGGGCGCCTAAGCTAGATGAAGACTTTTTACCTACCTCATCCTTCAATCATTATAATTGTTCTCAAAAGACATCATCAAAACATGAAAAAACTCCAAGACTTGTAGTTTTAAGTTGATTTCCTCCAAGGCGCCAATGTGAGGTTGTTTTGATGGAAAAGGGCGCCTTGATTCATGATGTTGAATTTCCTTCCTCCTATGCGCCAAAATGGATAGTTTAGACAAGAAAAGGCGCCTTAGTATACTTAGCTCATTTCTTGGCAATTTGATGGCTTTAATCACTTGTTCAAACCTATAGGAGACCATTTTACATTTAGGCACTAGATCTTAGGATTTAGAACATCTTCCTTCAAGGCACAAAAATGAGGTTATTTAGACACAAAAGTGCACCTCCATACAAGATGCTTATTCTCCTTCCACTTAGGCGCTCATTCATGATGATCCAAGTGACAATAGGTGCCTAGACTTCCTTTGGTAAGATTTAGTCATTTTGAAGGTTCTAACACTAGGCGCTACAGTTGGAAGTGATTTGAAGTTTATTTTCCTCTAGGTGCCCAAAATGGATGGTGGAGACAAGAAAAGGTGCCTAGGCTTCTTTTGATGATTTTCAAAGTCTTCCTAAGTTATATTGGCCCTTATGCGCAAATGGATAATCTAGGATGACTCTAGGCACATATCCAAGGTGATATCTTTCTAGGCACAATCTTCACTAAGTTTAGACTTCACTTTACATCAAGGCGCCAAAATGGATAGTTTAGAGAGAGGTAAAAATGTGCCTAGAGGTATGATGCTCAGTTTGATGTGTTTGGTCAACTTTGATAATCAAGATGAATTGCCTCCTTTAAGGCGCCCTCCTTTATACTTTGAAACATCCTTTCAATATCAAGGCACAATTTTGATGTTGTTTGGATGATGAAAGGCGCCTTGAGTTCTAGGTAGAGTTTTGAGGTTGTGCAAGTAGAGAAATGTGCCTAACGTCTTAAAGCAAATTTGCGCCTAAAACTGAAAATCCCCGAGGTATGACTTATGGAAGCCTATAGCCCCAATGTTATGTTGCATACTAAAATTAGGTAAGACTCAATGTAATCTCATAACCTCGCCTTATATGCAAGAGGAATTACATTTAATAACCACAATGGTCATCAGGTGCTCATAAGCATATGATTTTGACTATCTTATTCAAAACAACAAACATACTCTTTGCATCCCAATATGGTATAATAACAAGAAATTAATAAATATTTTCAATTGACCAACTCATAAAGAATATGGATCAACATACTCATTTGAATATTTTCAATTGAGCAACTCATAAAGAATATGAATATTTTCTGTTCAACATGATGATTCATTTTTTTTTAAATACAACTTTTATCTTTTAGTTCCAAAATGAGGTTTAGGTGATACTTGAATAACAATAGCTAACTTATTGGATCAACAAACATCCTATGTAATACAATTGGAATTTAAATATTTAAAGTAGCCATCTACAAATATCGATTCAAACGTGGATTTATAATGCAAGTATGGATGCCATCAATAAAAAAGATTTGTATTAACCAAATATCCATATAGGCATTCATCAATATTTGTCGATATAAGTATAACATATATACAAAATAGCCATATAGGCTCACAAAGAATGTCATATAGGCATACAATGTCAACTATATGCAATACAAAATATATGTCCACAAATGCCATATAGGCATACAACAAAGGAACACAATAAAAAGTCATTCCCCTTTGGTTGGTGAAGAGAATAGATCATGGGTAGCCTTTGATCTTCTAGGGGATGGAGATGGATATGTGGGTGGTCTACTATGAACCCGAGGGCTACTCCTCCTATTTAGTTCTTCCTACATCTTTATCTGTTACAATAAAAAGTATAGACATTAATATATAGAAATTACATGTTATAAAAATGAAACATTTAAAAAAATAATCACTTACTGCTACCATATAATCTGTCTCCTCACTTGCCTCAGTAGCAGGAATAGGCCGTGGTGATGCCATGTCCTATAGAAACCATCCAGATATAAATTAAACTTTAAATCAATAATCTTTTGATTTTTAAAAAATAAACAACTATAACAATGAATGTAAATTAAAATTTACTAATCTGCCTCATACCCCTGTCAATGCCATGGAGCTATGAATCGCAGAGGTCACACCATGTTCCATTGCCCTATGAACATCGGGAGGTGTCTCTGCAGCCTGCATCATCTGGAAATAAAACAACATTATTCAATTATGAAAACTATAATAGTGATGCAAATCATGGCTCCTAACATACACACACGTTCATCTAAACATGGAAGTACACACAATAAAGCACACAAGTCACATACAAAAATCTAGTAAGTACAATTTATTCATTAAACTATTTATTTTATTACCTCCGTGAAGCTTTGAAGTCCACCACCGCTGGCAGGTGTTACCATGAAATCTCTAATATTAACCTATTGAACATCCAAAATTAGATATTAGAATACCATTCATATAATGATGCTATTCACATGTAATATTTATAATTGTTACTAGTTACATACCCCTACAGTAGATGATGTAGTGTAATATGCAGGTGGAGAACCACTGAAAACTGCATCAATGCTATGACCCTGAAATTTTATTAAAATCATCAAACTAAATTAGTTAATCTTGCATTTCAAAAATAAAATTTAATAAATTAAATTCAATAAACTTGCTAATATTTGCCTGAGTATCAAGGCTGAAAGTCTCACTCAGGAGGGTATTTGTCATCACCATCTGTTCAGCTGCAGATGTAGCCTATGCACCTGCATCCTAACTATCCATGGGGTCATAACCACAGGTTGAATCGCAAGTCTGACAAGCATGGGGTGGGACCCTACTCCTGCACTATCTCCCAACCCATGCTGTGTTGTAGGATTGGCATGCTCTATGATGCTCTGGGTCAAGGCACTAATGGACTGAAGTGTATCGACCTCAACACTCTCCTTCACAATGGAAGGGATAGAAACATACTCATGGGCTGGTCTGCTGATTACTCATCTCACTGCCCGCTGTGCGTCAACACATGCCCCTGGTCTATCTTGTGCTGACCCCCCACCTCTACCCTGGAAGTCCTGCATATCAAAATAGTTTAGCACTTTATTGAGGACAAACTTGCAGTAGAGTTTCCTCAAAAAGTATTGCGGGACCTCATTATTATTGCATGGAGGATGGTCAAAAACCATCCACCGCCTCTGCCCAAAATTGTCCCTTATCGCTTGGTTGTTGCACCAATGGATAGGGAACCTCTTGCATGTAATGGGTGGAGGTTGATTTGTTTGTGGGTTTGTGAAAATGGAACACAAGTCTAATTTTGTAATTTGTAATTTTTTCACATCTTCATATGATAGCTTGTCTGCATAATAGTCTCTAAACTCTCTCCTTTTATCCATCCAACTAGATATTTGCTTGTTAATTGAATGTACATTTGATAACATAGATTCAAGAGATTCAGCAAGTGTGGACCTATGCAAGGTTGAAGTGGAAGGATCTTTCAACCTTGCAATTATGTCTTCAATTTCTTTTTTATTGTTTTCAATTTGCCCCATTAGATTTTCTTGTGTTCCAGGGGCATGTCAAGGAATGGATGGAGGAGTTTGTTATTCAGTAGGTATTTCCTCTTCAGGATTTTGTGGATTTTGAGGAGGAGGAGGAGGTGCATTAACATTTCCTGACAATTAACAAAATTTACTTCAAAAATCAACTCAAACCTACCTATTTAAAAATAAATTCAAACAAAACAATAAATAAAACTCATTCCTTTGGCCTGCTCGATGTCGTGGCGGCATTTTGGCGATGAATCGGTAAGATTTTGGTGTTGAATCGACTTTTCCAAAATGCGAGCACACTTCTTAGGGTTTGCAAGCCACAGGTGTAGAGGAAAACAAAGAAATGAAATGAGCACAAATGCTCTTTTTTTTAATTTATAGTTCGTCATAATGTACTTGCGTTATGTATTAAATTTTTTTGAAAAAAAATTAGCCACTTTTTGGCCCCCCAACTTTTTGCACTTACCCTTATTGAAGAGTTAACTTAGAAGACACAAGAGTGATATGGGCTAAAATTGGAGTGATCTACCTAGTAAAAGCTTATCACTCAAGAAAAAGTGAAGAAAAAGGAATGCATGGGAATGCATGAATTGATAACTAAAGAGGAAAAAAGCTAAATATGCATGTGTCGATGCATGAAATAGTTATCTCTATCTTTGGCATGAAATTCCATGAAAACAGGAAGAAAAATAGGCAAAAATAGAGCTATTTTGGTCCAAAAGTGCAAGTTAACTCGCAGCTAGAAAAAATGACAGGGTCACCCCTTTCACCAGTTAGGGTCGCCCAAGGGCGACCCATGAGTGACCCTCAGAGGAGGGCACCTGGGTGAAAGTCCATGGTGGGAGATGGAGGAGGAGATGAAAAGGAGGTGATCTACCTCTGGAAACAGGTCAATCATGTGTGAAAATCTAAATCTTCACTTGCAAAAGTAGGATCTCCTAAGGGAGATCTAGAAATAATAGGGGGAGATTTGGATTGGTTGAGTGAAACTGAAAACTAAAAGTGGGAGATGGCTAGGGAGGACATCTAGAAGGCCTCTAGGGGTGGGAATGGATGAAAAACACCGAGGAAGGGTGAAAACACACCTATAAGATGCATACAAGGCTTAGGGATGAGGTCACAAGCATAGGAAGTTACACAAATCAACAAGCGTCGAAAAGTATCAAAAGCAAAGAGAGAGAAAATGACAAAGGGGAAACAACACAAGGAGGAAGAAAAGACACATCACCAAGAGAATTTTTGCTGAGAGGGTGTTATTTCATCCTTATATGTACGTGACAAGGATGTGAGTCATCATAGGGGTCCTTGTGCAGGCTGTGTGTGATTTTGGTGCTTACAGAGCCTGGTCAGAATGACCATCATAGAAGATGCGTGCCAATTTTCCCTAAAGATGGAAGAGGATGAATAAAAGATTTGAAAGCAAGCAAAAAGGAAGAGGTCATGGTAGAAGGACTGGTGAAGATCCTATGGAGGCTGAAATGAAGATCAAAAGAAAAGTACTTCAGAAGCAAGCACCGGTCGAAATCAGAAAGGAGATAATGCCTATCACCCTCATGACCAAAATAATGGTGAGAAAAGAGAAAGAGGTTAGAGGAAGATTTGGGCAAGGACTTGGAAGAGGAGGTTTTAGAGGAACTTGTTTCCAATGTGGAGAAGAAGGACATCGAGCCTATGAGTGTTCGCAACATCAAGGAAGGACAAGTAGAAGACTTGAAGGTAATGCATGAGTTGCACATGTAGATGAAGATGCACAGTCTAAGAATTTTTAAGATGTTGAAAGGGGAGAAACCCTAGTTGTTAGAAGAACCTTGTTAAATGAGGAGAAAGAACCGGATCAAAGGAGAATTTTATTCTGCACAAGGTGCAAATGTGAAGGTAAGTGTTGTGCTATTATTAATGATAGTGGAAGCATTGCTAATATTATCTCAGAGGAGATGGTTAACAAATTGAAGTTGAAAGGAGAAGGCATCCAAATCCATATCGGATTACATGGTTTCAGAAGGACCATAGAGCTTTGGTCAATGAGCAGTGTTTAGCCAAGTTCAAGATTGGAGACTATCATGATGAGGTGTCATGTGAGATCATACTGATGGATGCATATTATATGCTATTGGGAAGGTCGTGGTAGTATGATAGGTGTGTTGTCCATGATGGCCATGCAAACACCTTTTCCTTGACAAAGGATGGAGTTCGTCATAAGTTAAAACCCTTGAAGGAGGTGGAAGAAAAGGTATGTAATGCTGCCAGAATTTGCTTGGTAGATGGTAGGAAATTTTTGGATGGTATGAAGCACGAGTGCCATTACATTTTGTTGATTCCTAAGATCAGCCAGGAGAAATGTGAATATGTACCAGTAGAAGTCTCAAATCTATTGAAAGAATTTCAAGACATTGTCTTTGATAATGTACCAGAAGGTTTATCACCTGTGAGGAAGATAAGTCACCAAATATATTTGATACTAAGAGCTAGTTTGTCGAATAAGGTAGCTCATAGAATGACTCCTGCAAAGAATGGGGAGTTGAATAGACAAGTTCATGAGCTGTTAAGGATAGCTCGAATGGGAGCTGAAAGATTCTGGAATTTCTATGTAAACTTATAAGATTCCAATCTAGAATCTTTATTAAAAAAATTAAATAATACAAATACTCACTTCACAAATAAAAAAAACAAAAAAACTAAATAAGAAAAAAATAAGACTCCAATATTAAAAAAACCAAAAAAACTAAATGGAAAAAATTATGTTGATAAATTAAAGCTTTAGTTTTCTTGAGAGCTAATTTAGAAAGTTAATTATTACTGAGATTGCCTTTAAACAAAAGTATGGCCTAAAATTATCTCACATTTTTTTGCATAGAAAATTTGTCTATAGAATTATAAGGTTTTATTATTATTTTTCTTTTAGCTATTTGAAGATGGAACCAGATAACCATCATTCAAACCAAAATCATAGCAATGTCAAAATCGTTCAGAAATAGAAAGCTAGATCTTAAAGGTGATATCTTATTCTTTACTGTAGTAGCCAAATCTACCAAAGCCACTGTAGCAATATATCTTATTCTTTTTATTTATTTTACCAGACAATAAAATAAAACTCGAGATTTTGTAATTCCTTTCTCTGGATGGATGCATGTGCATGCTTGTGATTTTTTCACAAAGGGTTTTTTAAACCTCCCTCCTACAACATGCAATTCACATTATAATCAGATCTTGGAGAAAATGAATTAGTTAGAAATTCTGAAAAATAAATAATTAAAATTGCAAACCAAATAGAAACAAACAAGAGAAATTATCTTAGAGGCATGAAGGTGGACTGTGGTATTCATGGAGCTTCTTCCAGAGAGTCTCCTCTGAGATTTATCATAGAATAAAATAAAGTAAAATTAAGAAAGCTAAATGAGTAATTTCTTGTGAATGAAATGTATTTTAAGTTTTAAATAATTACAAGTTTTCAAAATAGAAAAAGATAATTATTGTAGAAATAGATTAAAAGATTGAACAAAGTAGCAAGTTAATGAAAAATACGTCTAGGAAAAAAATATATCTAAAAGTAAACAATAGTTATAATCTTTTATACACTAATTATTTAACTTAGTGAATAGAATTAAATATTTATCTAATTAAAGTTTATTTACTTTTCCCTTTATAGGTTAAAAGAGTAGTATTAGTTGAGTGAGGAATTATTAAAAAAATTACTCTTTCCTAAAAAATAGGGAATTGTTAAAGAGTAAGAGTTTATGCCTCCCTAAAACATACCGAATTATTAAAAAAGATTAGTCTAAATAAATTGAAACAATTAGAAATAAAAACTATCTGCTACATTTACTATCTGTTGTTTATCGGCTGTTAATGTTGTTTTTGTTTCTGGGGTTGGTGGCTCTTTTTGTTTCTGAGCCTTTGCTGTTCTTTTTTGGGTTTATGTTGTAAGGGTTCAACCCCTGGTTTGCCACCTTATATAATAAAAAACAATTAGAAAAAAAAAGAACATTATAAAATTGTATCCACAATATTAAATTTTTATTTTTTTAATTTTTTTTAATAATTGGTTGGGATTTGTTTTAATATTCTAAACTAATGTTAGTTTTATATTATTGGGTTAATAGTAGTGAACCTTAACTTAATGTCATAGAATGCATATGTAGTCATTAAATATACATTGTATGTTCATCATTTTTATTTTAGTGTTAATTAATTTCATTATAGAGTTATTTTGAATTAGGACTTTAACTTATTTTACAAATATATTGTGCATTACAAATTGATTAAATATATCTATCTTAATGGATATTTCTAACCCATTTACATTATGTTGTCAGGGTCAAGGTGTTTCTACTAAAATGGTAGAGCTAAGGATGAAAGACAGTGTGGAGCAAGTTCCTTTTTCAAGAAACCTTTTGACTTCCCCTAGTGAAGAAGTGCAAGAATAGGCACTTTAGGCCTTAGCCATTCTTACCGACCATGCTTTTCACTCCCACGACTTTGAAGCCATCCCTCATGATATTATTTTTGATTTGTTGCCTTTCTTCTATCGTCCTAAGGTCCTTTTAAGCTCTTTTGGCTTGCCCTAAAAGCAATCATATACATTGTTCGTTGCAAACCTAATCACATAGTTATTTCTTTTACAATTGTGAAGCCCCTTCTTGAAATAGGGGAAGACCTTCAAGTGCTAAAGCTTAGTCGCAAGATAATTTTATATTTTTCTAAAGAAGGTGACAATCTTGAATTTATCACTAGAAATAATATTTGTCCATGCCTCATTCAACTTCTTTTTCATGAATCTCCTCATATGGGTCATCCCACAATAATGGGTTACACTTTTTGGCCAAACTTGACATTGAAATCAACATTTTGAACTAAATCTTCACTTTTTGACACCTATAGCCGCTAAACCGTTAGGAATTTGAAGATGATGCGAACTAGTGATTTGTGAGATTTTGTTTGTAGATTCTAAATATATTTTAAAAAAAACTTTAGAGTTAAATTGTAATTTTTGTGTGTCTCCTTTGATAACTAGTTTTTAATAGTAAATAACATTTTTTTAAAGTGATATGTATTCTGTAGCACATAACTTTTTTTGTACAAAGGATAAAATTCTAATTCTTTTGAATTTAGATTGGTAACATTGATATATAGGGCATGCATTTGGTTTTATAATGTTTTGTTGAATTTTTTTTAATTAAGTTTTGAAGTCAAACCAATTATAATTTAGATATAGGCGTATTCCGTAAAACATAACTTTTTTTGTATGTATCGAAATTCAATTATTTTTTGTTGAAACAAGGACATCAATACCTAGGGCATAGATATTTTTAAAATTTTTTTTCACTAATTTACTAATTTTCCATGTTTGTAGAACAGAGAACTTGATGTTCATTGAAAAACCTACATTCGCAAGAAAAAAAAAATATATAATAATTAAATTAAATATATTTAAAATTATACTTTTTGGGAAGATTATAATAGGGACTACATACTTACAAAACATAAATTTTAAATGAATTCATTTGATCCCCTAAAAGGTAAATCAAAAGTGGTTTTTTATCAGCATTTTGATAGGTGTAGAGGAGACTCCATTATTGGTATGGTTTAAAACTAGCAGAGTTCTATCCAAGGGGGTTTGAATCTAAGGGGGTTTGATCAAACCCTCTTCAATTAAAATCCTTTAAATGGAGCCTTTCAAGGATTAAATCTTTATATTTTCTAAAAATATGTGATTTTAGAAAAAATCAGAATGTCCCAGAAAGTGTAACCCATTATTGTGGCATCACCCGATATACTACTTTTTGTCATGGAAACTATGGCCAACATTGTAGAGTATGGGAATTATAAAGAGATTGTGAATGACAGACTACTATTACATATTGTGGCAATCATTTCAAGTGGTGACAAGAGAGATTTAAACATAATGAGGCAGCTTCATATGGAGATTTGTAGGTTCATTTCCAATATCACAACACTCACCCAAGATGACATTGAGCTTACTATAAAGATAAGGGTAATTTTTATACTTGTGGGTCTCCTTGCAAAGGCAATAGATTGTATAAAGGAAGAAGCAACTTATGCTATTGTTAGTGGTATTATAGGTGGTAGTGACGAGCAAGTGGAATACTTTGTCAATCTTGATTGTATAAATCTCCTTACTAATACGATTACACCTCAATAAAGGCCTTCCACAAACTTGCCTTGATGGCCTAGAGAAGATGTTAAAGCTCACAAAAGAAAAAAACAAACACCCACATCTTTTCCAAACTATTAAGCTCAAGGATTTCATTAAAACACAAGCATAAAGCACTCTTTTCAATTATTTTGATCAATGGTTAGATCTAGAGCACTATTTTTTTGTATTTCCTCCTTCTAAGAAGACTTGTACTTGTTTGGAAATACATCCAAGAGAATGAAGTTGAGATGAAAACTTTGAAATTGTAAAGGCATAATATTTTTGGTTTTAGATTATTGAATGTTGATATTAAAATTTTACATTGGGAATTCCATCTTTCGAATATATTAAATGCATGATCCTCCAAAAAGTAAAATTTTCTAAGTACTATATTAATTGTTCTATTTCTTTCAACTCTTTATACATATAAAACATTCAATTGAATTATTTTATCAAACATCATACTATGTAAAAAGAGCTTAGAATCATACAATTCTCAAATATTATAATTATGTCAATTGTTGGTATTCTATGTCCCATGGATGCATGAAAGATTATCAAAGTGAACAAATATGAAGAATAAACACCACTAAAAAGTGTTTAACAAGCTACATACAAAATTGTTTGAACAAGAACTAACATTTCCAAGGTTTAAATGAAATTATAAGTGTTAAGAAAATAGATTTTGGTATGCAATTCAATTGTATTGTGAAAAAATCACACAACACAATATAAAATAGATTACTAATTGGAAAGAAATGCACCCAAATTATGGAAATATTTAGACTACAAGATTATTATAATAGTTGCTAAAATTTTTAATATATGAATTATTTTGGCTTTTAAATAAGCAAAGTTAGAACCAAAAAAGTAATTTATAAGGGTAAGAGTATTTGCAAAGAAATAGATAAGAATATTATGTGGACAAATACTATTCTTATGTGTACAAGTACTAGGGTAGCAATGTACATGCGTTGGAATACTTCATATTATATGTTTGTCTTATGATGTCAAATGATGCCTTTAAACAATTACTCCATACCAAATGGTTTTATCTATTAATATAAATTTGGGAATTAATATTGCACCAATGAAAGCATTTGAAATGACCCAACCCTAACCCTAACCATAATTTTAACCCTAACCCTAACACTAACTCCAATGTTAGAAGTAGGGTTAGGGTTAGAATTAGAGGTATATTAGATATGAAAATGAAAACCTAATGGGATTGGAAAGGGCGGCTAGGGTGGGTAAAGGATAGATCTCAACAAAGCACAAAACTCTAAAAGAAAATATATAATAATGGAATAATGATAAGTAAGAATACAATCCCTCAAATTTAGATATAAAAAATGATAATGCCATAACAAATGACATATCGAAGACCCTAAGAGTGATAAATAATATAAAATGTGTACTAAGTCAGCTCATGGTGGGAAAGAAATGGGCAAGAGTCAAGAAAATTATAAGTTTTAAATTAGGGTTAGGGTTAGGGTTCAGGTTCAAGTTAATATTAAAATTAGTGTTAGAGTTAAAAATAGGGTTAGGGTTAGAAATAGGTTTACGGTTAAGGTTAGAATTAGGGTTAGGGTTTGATTAGGGTTTCCTTTAGTGTTAGTATTAAAATTATATTTAGAATTAGGTTTAGGATTAGGGTTGCAATTAGGTATATAAATAGGATTTTAAGTATGGTTAGAATTAAAATTAAGATTAGAATTAGGGTTTAGGTTAAGGTTAGGGTTTAGAGTCGAATTACTGTTAGGGTTTGGGTAAGAATTAGAATTAGGATTAAAATTAGGGTTAGGGTTAGAATAAGGATTAGGGTTATAATAAGGATTAGGGTTAGAATTACGATTGAAATTAGGGTTAGGGTTAGAATTAGGGTTAGGTTTAGTGTTAGAATTAGGGTTACAATTATAATCAAGGTTAGGGTTAGAGTTAGAATTAGGGTTACTGAATTAGGGTAAGCATTAGAGTTACAGTTAGGGTTAGGGTTAGGGCTAGATTTAGGGTTATAATTTGGGTTAGGGTTAGGGTTAAAATCATAGTTAGAAATAGCATTAAGGTAAGGGTTAGAATTAGGGTTATAGTTAAGGTTAAAATTAGGGAACTATAGTTAGGGTAGAATCAGGGTTAGGATTAGAATTAGGGTTAGGGTTAGAGTTAGGGTTAGGGCTCCTATTACAATTAGGGTTAGAATTAAGGTGTGTATGGCATTAGAATTAAAGTTAGAGTTACAGTTAGGGTTAGAATTAAGTTGGGTTACTATTAGAATTGTGGTAAGAATTAGGATCAGGCTTAGGGTTAGAATTAAAGCTATGTTTAGGGTTATAATAAGGGTTAGGGTTAGGGTTAGTATTAGGGTTAATGTTAAAATTAGGGTTAGGGTTATAATTAGATTTGGGGTTGGAATTACAATTAGAATTATAGTTAGGATAAGGGTTAGAATTACAATTAGAATTAGGGTAAGCATTAGAATTACTTTTAGGGTTAGGATTAGGGTTGCAATTTAGGTTAGGGTTAGCGTTAAAATCATAGTTAGAATTAGGATTAAGGTAAGGGTTAGAGTTAGGGTTATTGTTAGATTTAAAATTAGGGTTATAGTTAGGGTAGAATCAGGGTTATGATTAGAATTAGGGTTAGGGTTAGGGTTAGGATTCCTATTAGAATTAGAGTTAGAATTAGGTGGGTTACAATTAGAATTAGAATTGAAAAATGTTTAGACTTATCAAATTAGAGTTAGGATTACAATTAGAAATGTGTGTAGGGTTAGGGTTACAATTAGGGTTAGGGTTACAATTAGGGTTAATGTTAGAATTAGGTTAGGGTTATAATTAGGGTTAGGGTTAGAATTAGGGTTACAACTATAATTATGGTTAATGTTAGAATTAGAGTTAGGGCCAGGGTTACAATTAGGGTTAAGTTTAGTATTAAGATTAGGGTTAGAGATTCAATTAGGATTAGGCTTAGGGTAAGAATTGAGGTTAGGGTTAGAATTAGAATTAGGGTTACTAAACTAGGGTAAGCATTAGAGTTATAATTAGGGTTAGGGCTAGAATTAGGGTTATAATTAGAGTTACAAATAGAGTTAGGGTTAGGGTTAGGGATATGATTAGGGTTATAATTAGGGTTAGGATTGGAATTATAGATATAATTATTGGCATAATAGTCATAGTAACAATGGTATTACATTGTTAGTTAAATAAATGTTAGTAAATAAATCAATAGTTAGTTTGTTAGTTTGTCAGAGTTACATTCCCGTATGGAGGTTATGTAGGTAGTTATCAAATAGTTAAAGGGAAGAGGCTTTTATAAAGCCAATGTAATGCAATGTGAAAATTATCTGATGATATTAATATAATATATTTTATGCTTTGATATTCTTGTGTAGTAATGGTGTAATCCGTGTGTTTACTCTACCATTATCAATATGGTATCGGAGCGAATAAATTCTCTGTGCATGTGTGTAAATTCTATGAAGGAAGGCATTGAAGGAGAGTAAAGTAAATAGTTTGAGTTGAATGCTGCGTGACAAGGAAAAGCTCTATAAACCTTGCAAATGTTAATTGCTGCATCTAGATTTGTGTAGATGAGGTGTTTTGAAGATCTAATTAAGGAAATGAAACAAGTTTCCTTAACAACATTCTCTTCATTTATCGTTGAATGCTGTTGAAAGAGGAGTTGAATGCTGTAAGGAAGATGTTGCTATTAATCAAAAAGGCATTACAGTTTTCGAGCAACTTTAAAACATTATTGAATGAAGTGTTGAGAATCTAGGGCAAACCTCTCTTATAGACGTTACGACCCTCTCATTTGGTTTCTGTTACTCCTGTGAATCAAGGCAAGTTATCTTAGCATCCAAAACGAAAGGTAGTTTTTTGCATAAGAGGAGGCCACTGTTTTGTTTGAAGACTTTGCAGGGAAGGGTGCTGCAAAATAAATGCATATATAGGTATAATGTTTCTCTTGTATAACTGAAAATGAACTTGGTTAATCGAGTGTATAGATTATTTATTTGAAGAAATTTTATGAAGTGCATAAGAACTCTTGCACAAAGGCATACCTAGAAGATCAAAGACATCTATCATTTCTGTTACAAACTAGTTGAAGGCTACATTCGATCTGTATAGATGGTGCTTAAAAATTGATATCTGCTAATTAGTACTTAAGGCTGATCTTGTGGGTTTCTGAGTTGATGTATGCTGAGTGATTTGTGTATGCTAAGTTGATGTATAAAGGTGCAGTGATTTGTGTGTGCTGAGTTTATGTGGGTGCTAGAATGTTGAAGGAATTTTCAAATTGATTCGTACATGAAGAGATTTGTAAGTAAAACCTAAATTTCACTCAAGTCAATGTATATGTAAATATTAAAAAAACCTCGCATATAAATGTGTGTAGTGGAGTTGGTATATGATTTTGATTTTATTGTAAATGGTGACATGATCAAAACTATATAAGGTGTGAAATGAGAAGTTGTTTGAATTTTCTTTGTTGATTTAACTTATTAAATTTTTAGAGTAATAAGGTGGAAAACATTGGAGTTATAAGGATATATTTTTGTTTACACTATATTGTAAAAGGTGCACTTTTGGTGGAATCAGACACCTTGTTCATTTTATTTTATCATAACTACATCAAACATTGCTTGTGCTCTCAGGGCCATTTATACTACACCTGATGGGGCCTCCAAAGACTCATCCAAGACATCAGTTGGTTAAAGTGTAACAAGGTCATATTAGAGGCAGGCGGCATTGGAGGATAGAGGATTTTCCATCATCTCAAGTTAGCTTCTTGCTTTGAGATGATTCTTTGTATGAGAAGCATTTTTGGTTTTGGTTGTTTTTCTTTTCTTTGTTGATACTGACAGATTTGAAGAATGTATGTTTTGTGAAGATTTTGTTTTAGAGACAGGTTTGGGATTTGGTGTTGAGCTCAATATGGATTGTTGTCTAACGAGCTTCAAAGTATATGATCAAGAATTATACCCTTTTGTGGTCACTAGACAATGATAGAGATCTGTTGTATCTCTTAGGGATTGTTGTCAAATAATTCAAGACTCTATGATTTCAGAGTTTGGGACTAAAGAGCTCAAGAACATAGCTCGAAGCTATGCCTTTCTGAGAGTAGATGAGACAGCATGATGGAGCCTTGCTTGGTTCAGGATTTGTTCTTTGGGAGAAGATCTTCTATAAAATATGTATTCATATTATGTAATCAGCTGTGTTGAGTATGTTAGCATTCAGGGGGGTCCCTTGGTACTATTGTAAGAACAATATAATAAGGAGGGGAATGTTGGCATAATAGTCATAGTAACAATGGTATTACATTGTTAGTTAAATAAATGTTAGTAAATAAAGCAATAGTTAGTTTGTTACTTTGTGGGAGTTACATTCCCGTATGGAGGTTATGTAGGTAGTTATCAAATAGTTAAAGGGAAGAGGCTTTTATAAAGCCAATGTAATGCAATGTGAAAAATTATCTGATGACATTAATATAATATATTTTATGCTTTGATATTCCTGTGCAGTAATGGTTTAATCTGTGTGTTTTCTCTACCATTATCAATAAGAATTAGGGTTAGGGTTAGGGTTAGAATTATAATAGAATTTAGGTTATAGTTTAAAGGGTGACAATTAGAATGAGAATCAGGGTTAGAGTTATAATAAGGGTTAGGGTTACAGTGATATTTAGGGTTATGATTAGAATTAAGGTTAGGGTTAGGGTTAGGATTATGTTTGATTATAGTTATAATTAAGGTTGGGTTTATGGTTAGGATTACAAATAGAATTAGGGTTACTAAATTAGGATAAGCATTAGAGTTACAGTTAGGGTTAGGGTTAGTGCTAGAGTTAGGGTTAGAACCCTAACCCTAATATAATATAATATATATTTTTAATTATTATATATTATAATAATATATTATAAATTATTATACAATATATTATAATAATACATTTAATCTATATTATAATATTATATTAAATAATTATAATAATTCATATAATTATATAATATAGATAGAATTAGGCTTGCTGCTGTGGATGCTACTAGCATACCTATATTTAAAAAATATATCTAAAGTATGCCGAGAGATATCCTTCTTGAGGTGCCTATTGCCACTTATGTGTGGTAAATTGATTAAAAAAATAGGTGCCTCAAGAAGGATATCTCTTGGTGTACTTTAGATATATTTTTTAAATATAGGTATGCTAGTAGCATTCGCAGCGGTAAGCCTAATTATAATTATATAATATAATATTATAATATATAGATTAGACATATTATTATAATATATTATATACTATTATATATAATATACTATTATATATAATAATTAAAATTATATATTATATTATATAATAATTCTATTTATAATTATAATATATATTATATTTAGGATTACAGTTAGGGGCTAAAATTAGGGTTAGGGTTAATGTTTAGGTTAGAATTAGGGTTAGAATTATGATTAAAAATAGGGTTAGGGTTAGGTTTACAATTACAGTTTTCAAATTATAACTTTAATTCTAATTATAACCATAAATCTCACCCTAACCCTAACCCTTATTATAATCCTAATTGTAACTATAATTCTAACCTAACCCTAACCCTCATTCTATCACTAACCTTCATCATATCCTTGACTCTAACCCTAATTCTAACCCTAACCCTAACTTTAACCTAAATCAAAGCCTAAGCCTAACCCTAATTTTAAACAAATGGTAACCCTAATTCTAATCATAAATTGAGCCCTAATCCTAACCTAAAAACTAACCCTACCCCTAATTGTAGGCCTAACATCTAATTCAAATCTAAATTGTAACTATAACCCTAACCTTAATCCTAATTGTAATGCTAACCCTAACTATAATTCTAACCATAACCCTTATTCTAACCTCAACTCTAACACTAACCCTAATTCTAATCATAACTCTAATTCTCTTCCTAATTCTAACCCTAACTCCAACCCTTATTCTAACTATATGTGTAACCCTAATTCTTGACTTAATTGTAATACTAATTGTAACCCTAACCCCAACCCTAACCCTAATTTTAACTCAAATTCTAACTTAACCCTAACCTTTATTCTATTGCTAACATTAATTCTATCCTTAACTCTACCCCTAATTCTAACTTTAACCCTAATTCTAACACTAACCCTAATCTTAACGTAATTCAAAGCATAACCCTAACCCTAATTTTAAACAAACTCTAACCTTAATTCTCATTGTAGATCAAACACTAATTCTAACCTAAACCTTAACCCTAATTCTAGTCCTAAATTTTAATTCAAACCAAAATTATAACTATAACCCTAACCTTAATCTTGACATTAATGCTAACCTTAACTCCAATTCTAACTCTAACCCTAATTCTAACCTAAACTCTAACCTAAACTCTAACCATAACCCTAATTCTAACCATAACATCAATTCTCTCCCTAACTCTAACCCTATTCCCAATCCTAATTCTAACTATAATTGTAACCCTAATTCTGGACCTAATTGTGATACTAATTTTAACCCTAATTCTAACATAAACCCTAACCCCAACCCTAATTATAACTCTAACTCTATTCTAAACATAACTGTAAACCTAATTCTATCCCTAACCATAACCATAACCATATTTCTAACCCTAATTCTAACTATAATTCCAATCCCAACCCTAATTATAACCCTAATCATAACCCTAACCCTAACCCAACTGTAACCTTAATTCTAATCGTAACCCTAAATCTCACCCTCACCCTAACCCTTATTATAATCCTAATTCTAAGTCTAATTCTAACCTAACCCTAACCCTCATTCTATCGCTAACCTTAATTCTATCCTTAACTCTAAACATAATTCTAACCCTAACCCTAACCCTAATTTTAAACAAATGGTAACCTTAATTCTAATCATAAATCAAACCCTAATCCTGACCTAAACACTAACCCTAACCCTAATTGTAGCCCTAACTTCTAATTCAAATCCAAATTATAACTATAACCCTAACCTTAATCCTAATAGTAATGCTAACCCTAACTATAATTCTAACCATAACCCTAATTCTAACCTCAACCCTAACCCTAATCCTAATTCTAATCATAACCTTAATTCTTTCCCTAATTCTAACCCTAACTCCAACCCTAATTCTAACTATATATGTAACCCTAATTCTTGACCTAATTGTAATACTAACTGTAACCCTAACCCTAACCCTAATTTTAACTCTAATTGTAACCTAACCCTAACCTAAACCTAACCCTCATTCTATCACCAACCTTAATTCTCTCCTTAACTCCAACCCTAACTCTAACTTTAACCCTAATTCTAACACTAACCCTAACATTAACTTAATTCAAAGCCTAACCCTAACCCTAATTTTGAACAAACTGTAAGCTTAATTCTAATCATAGATCAAACACTAATTCTAACCTCAACCCTAACCCTAATTCTAGCCCTAACTTCTAATTCAAACCTAAATTATAATTATAACCCTAACCTTAATTCTGACAGTAATGCTAACCTTAACTCTAATTCTAACTTTAACCCTAACTTTAACCTAAACTCTAAACCTAACCCTAATTCTAACACTAATTAAACCATAACCCTAATTCTCTCCCTAATTTTAACCTTATCCCCAACCCTAATTCTAACCATACTTGTAACCCTAATTTTGGACCTAATTGTAATACTAATTGTAACCCTAATTCTAACCTAAACCCTAACCCCAACCCTAATTGTAACCCTAACTCTATTCTAAACATAACCCTAAACCTAATTCTATCCCTAACCCTAACCATAACCATATTTCTAACCCTAATTCTAATTCTCACTGGAACCTGAACCCTAACCCTAATGCTAACCCTAGCCCTAATGTTTAATTGGAATAAAAATTGTAATTATAACCCTAACCTTAATCTTGACAGTACTACTAACCCTAACTCTATTTCTAACCCTAACCCTAATTATAACCATAATTCTACCCCTAACCTTAATTCTAACCCTAGGTCTACTTAACCCTAATTCTATTCTTAATTCTAACCCTAACCCTAATTGTAACCCTAACTCTAATTCTATTCCTAATTCTAACCCTAACCTTAATTCTATACCTAATGATAACCCTAACCATAATTCTAACCATAACCCTAATTCTAACTCTAACCCTAACACTAACTCCAATTCTAACCCTAATTCTAACCATAAACATAAGTCCAACCCTACTTTAATTATAACCCTAACCCTACTTATAATCCTAAGCCTAATTCTAATTGTAACCTTAATTTTAACTCTAATTCTAACCTAATCCTAACCCTCATTCTATCGTTAACCTTAATTCTATCCTTAACTATAACCCTAATTCTAACTCTAACCCTAATTCTAACCCTAACCCTAACCTTAACCTAAATCAAAGCCTTACCCTAACCCTAAATTTAAACAAACGGTGACCCTAATTCTAAATATAGATTAAACCCTAATCCTAACCTAAACCCTAACCCTAACCGTAATTGTAGCCCTAACTTGTAATCCAAATCCAAGTTGTAACTATAACCCTAAACTTAATCTTGATAGTAGTTCTAACCCTAACTCTAATTCTAACCATAACCCTAATTCTAACCTCAACCCTAACCCTAACCCTAATTCTAATCATAACCCTAACTCTCTCCCCAATTCTAACACTAACTCTAACCCTAATTTTAACTATAGTTGTAACCCTAATTATGGACCTAATTTTAATACTAATTGTAACCCTAACCATAACCCTAATTTAAACCCTAACTATTACTCTAATTATAACCCTTACCCTAATTCTAACCTTAATTTGCTAACCATAAACATAATTCTAACAGTAACCCTACTCCTAGTTTTAACCCTAACCCTAATTCTAATCATATCTGTAAGCCTAAGCCTAATTCTATCCCCAACCCTAACACTAACCATATATCTAACCCTAATTCTAACTTAAACTTGAGCCCTAACCCTAACCCTAATTGTAGCCTTAACTTCTAATTTGAACCCAAACTGTAACTATAACACTATCTCAATGTTAATCCTGACAATAATTCTTACCATAACCCTAATTCTACCCCTAGATCTACTTAACCCTAATTCTATTCCTAATTCCAACCCTAATCCTAAACCTATTTCTAACCATAGTTCTATATATATAAATGTAATGCCCTTTGTTGTTTTATTTCAATTAAAACTAAAGGGTAATCTCTTCCCTTAAACCTATTATTCATTTATTTGTAATACATACATAGAGGGGATTCTCACCCAGATTTCTATGCTTACTGCATTGATGAAATTGAATTATTGAAAAATTAAAGAATAATGGCAAATTTCTATGCTTACTCTGTGATCATTGAATATAAAAGACTATCATTTATATTTTTTGATTGAGTGTCCTTAAAAACTCCCTTAATTTCTTGAAATTTCAATGTGGGGAAATTTTTTTAACATATTTAAGTGCATAAATCTATTGACATCAATGACACTGCTTATTGTAGTTAATTTCTAATGTAGACAAGATATTCATTAAGTATATGATGCCAATGAGAGGAAATATCAAAATATTTTAAAATGGTGTAAAAGATTATCATATATATTTTTGACTGAATATCCTTAAAAACACTCTTAATTTCAACATGTAGGTTTACACCATATTTAAGCCAAGACATTATAATACAAAAGTCCAACTCAATTTGGTTATTTGAGGACCTAATCTTTCTAACATATATACAATTTTAAGATTTTGAGTGACAAATTAAGAGTAAAAAAAGTGAAGGTTTATTTGTTTTAGCAAGGGTCACAACTATCATAGAAGGGGGAAAAAACATGGGAATGAGTAATATGCAACTTAGATCTAAAGTCTTTGAATGTGTGAAAGTGAGCTCAAATTATTTTTTAAAACATGTGTTCAAAAGTGAGTTCAAATTATTTTTAAAGCATGATGTAAATTCTACCCAAAATAAAGAATGAATAATATGCAAATCAGATCTCAAACCTTAAAATGTGTGAAAGTGAGTTCAAATTATTTCTTTTAACTTTCACACAAAAACCATGTACATATATATCAATCACTGTATCTAAAATAAACAA
Organism: Cunninghamia lanceolata; assembly: GCA_027924645.1. NCBI lineage: Eukaryota > Viridiplantae > Streptophyta > Pinopsida > Cupressales > Cupressaceae > Cunninghamia > Cunninghamia lanceolata. The sequence continues at coordinate 9,462,651 of BSBN01000245.1, read as the reverse complement.
GCCAAAAAAATCCAAAACAAACAAACCAAAAAAAAACTAAATATACCTTTTTCATCCATACAAATATAAATTATCATTTTAAAAATAATACAAAATCCCCCTTACTAATCTAACAACTCTTTAAGTCAATGAATAGTTCCAATGTATGTATAGTTTTTTTGGGCACTTGAATTTGTGGAGCGCTTTTCAAAGTTAAGGTCCTCTTTTTAAGCAAATTGTCCTTATGATTAAAATCCTCATGATTAATTAATGAAGAGTGTAAATGAATAAAGAAAATGGGCATTTATAATTATGTGCAAATCAATAGACTAAATGGAATTTATGATTAATCAACTAATCAATGCATCTTGTGATCAATTAAGTTTACTTGCAGTTTGAGTGAATCTTAGAAAGTGTAAACCTTTGTCTATTGATACTACATTTTTTTTATATAATGGAATTCACTTCAAAAGATAATAATTTACGAGTGGCCGTCCAATTTGTTTGTGGCACCCCGCACATACACCCAAATATTTCATGCTTTTATAGGTCACCTTTCTTGGGTGGGGGACATCTAATAAGCAATAATTGAGCCAAACAAATTTGACCAAATGCATACCCACAACACAAACATTTTTTTCAAAATACTATCTTCCAATGTACACATGCCACCCTTTTCCCGAACCGTCATAAATGACTCCTGCAATTTCTCTAAAAAGGATGGAGCCTAATGTAAAGTTCGTTACCACAATGTTGTGATTCACAGCAAAATGTTCCATCCCAAACAACTCTGAGGAAATAGGAATGGCTATGCTGGTAATGGCTCTTGAAGAAGTTCCAACAATGGCGGTGCTCATATAAAGGACTGGAATGCTCCTCGGATTGAGCATATCCATCATGAAGAATGCTATTGCCATGGGTACCATCCATATTGCTATCCATACAGTATGTGGCATCTATCTGTAGTTTTTAATCACCCTCCATTGCTAGTTCATGGCAAAAGAGAACAATTATTTCAAACTTTGAAGCAACATGTAGATGGTTCAATAGTCATATTAAGCATATATAAACTTTAAATAGAACATAGAATGTTTACAATAAAAAAAGCTACTAGTACAGAGTTTAAATATCATGCATGGGAAATAATTTTGTGTTAGAAAAATAAAGAACTGATGCAAATACCTTTACAAAGAAAAGATTTCCTCCACAGCCTTGGATCTATTCTTTAGAAGGTGATTCTTTTCTTTTCTGTTCGCACTCCCGTTCAGCTCACCTCAAATCTTGCAATAAAAGCAATCCTTTTGTTTTTTGTTCATACTCCCCTTCAGCTCACTTCAAATCTTACAATTTGATATGCTCACCTGAGTTATTTGCCTCAACTCTATGAAAAACAAACCATACCTTCATATGGTGGTTCTTTATAGAAAATCAAATATGAAGTGCCTTATGAAACTAACAATAGTGCCTCTTGGTAATAGAAAATCAAAATATGAAGTGCCTTGTGAAACTGACAATAGGGCCTCTTGGTCGCCTCACTAATAATGAAATGCCTTATTAAACTAATAGTAGTGGGTCCTTGTTGCCTCACTAAGAATAGTTACCATCACTATCTTATAATTTTTTTCTCTTTTTATTTTAACAAAGATTCTATATTGGAATCTTATAAGTTTACATAGAAATTCCAGAATCTTTCAACTCCCATCCGTGCTATGAATGTAGGCTCCTTGAGAAGGATATCTCTTGGCGTAGTTTAGATATATTTTTTAAATATACCTGTATGCTAGTACCATTGGCAGTGGCAAGCCTAATTATAAATATATAATATAATATTATAATATAGATTAAATATATTACTATAATATATTATATACTATTATTTATAATATACTATTATTTATAATATACTATTATTTATAATATACTATTATATACTATTATATATAATATACTATTATATTAATATATATAAAATAATTAAAATTATATATTATATTATATAATAATTCTATTTATAATTATATTATATATTATATTTAGGATTAGAGCTAGGGGCTAAAATTAGGGTTAGGGTTAGTGTTTAGGTTAGAATTAGGGTTAGAATTATGATTAGAAATAGGCTTAGGGTTACGGTTAGGTTTACAATTATGGTTTTCAAATTGTAACCTTAATTCTAATTGTAACCATAAATCTCACCCTAACCCTAACCCTTATTATAATCCTTATTCTAACTATAATTCTAACCTAACCCTAACCCTCATTCTATCGCTAAACTTAATCATATCCTTGACTCTAACCCTAATTCTAACCCTAACCCTAACTTTAACCTAAATCAAAGCCTAATCCTAACCCTAATTTTAAACAAATGGTAACCCTAAGTGTAATCATAAATCGAACCCTAATCCTAACCTAAACACTAACCCTACCCCTAACTATAGCTCTAACTTGTAATTCAAATCCAAATTATAACTATAACCCTAACCCTAATCCTAATTGTAATGCTAACCCTAACTATAATTCTTACCATAACTCTGATTCTAATCTCAACTCTAACCCTAATCCTAATTCTAAGCATAACCCTAATTCTCTCCCTAATTCTAACCCTAACTCCAACCCTAATTCTAACTATATATGTAACCCTAATTCTTGACCTAATTGTAATAATAACTGTAACCCTAACCCTAGCCCTAACTTTAACTCTAATTTTAACCTAACCCTAACCCTCATTCTATTGCCAACCTTAATTCTATTCTTAACTCTAACCTTAACTCTAACTTTAACCCTAATTCTAACACTAACCCTAACATTAACTTAATTCAAAGCCTAACCCTAACCCTAATTTTGAACAAACTGTAAGCTTAATTCTAATCGTAGATCAAACACTAATTCTAACCTAAACCCTAACCCTAATTATAGCCCTAACTTCTAATTCAAACCTAAATTATAACTATAACCCTAACCTTAATCCTAACATTAATGCTAACCTTAACTCTAATTCTAACTTAAACCCTAACTCTAACCTAAACTCTAACCCTAACCCTAATTCTAACACTAATTGAACCATAACCCTAATTCTAACCCTATCCCCAACTCTAATTCTAACCATACTTGTAACCCTAATTTTGGACCTAATTGTAATACTAACTGTAACCCTAATTCTAACCTGAACCCTAACCCCAACCCCAACCCTAATTGTAACCCTAACTCTATTCTAAACATAACCCTAAACCTAATTCTATCCCCAACCCTAACCATAACCATATTTCTAACCCTAATTCTAACTTGAACATGAACCCTAACCCTATTGCTACCCCTAGCCCTAACTTTTAATTGGAACAAAAAAATGTAATTATAACCATAACCTTAATCTTGACAATACTACTAACCCTAACTCTAATTCTAACCCTAACCCTAATTATAACCATAATTCTAACCCTAATTCTACCTCTAACCTTAATTCTAACCCTAGTTCTACTTAACCCTAATTCTATTCTTAATTCTAACCCTAACCCTAATTGTAACCCTAACTCTAATTCTATTCCTAATTCTAACCCTAACCCTAATTCTAGACCTAATGATAACCCTAACCCTAATTCTAACCCTAACCCTAACGCTAACTCAATTCTAACCCTAATTCTAACCATAAACATAAGTCTAACCCTACTTTAATTATAACCCTAACCCTAACCCTACTTATAATCCCAAGCCTAATTCTAATCATAACCTTAATTTTAACTCTAATTCTAACCTAACCCTAACCCTCATTCTATCTCTAACCTTAATTCTATCCTGAATGATAACCCTAATTCTAATCCTAACCCTAACCTTAACCTAAATCAAAGCCTTACCCTAACCCTAATTTTAAACAAACGGTAACCCTAATTCTAATTATAGATTGAACCCTAATCCTAACCTAAACCCTAACCCTAACCCTAATTGTAGCCCTAACTTCTAATCCAAATCCAACTTGTAACTATAACCCTAAACTTAATCTTGACAATAACTCTAACCATAACTCTAATTCTAACCATTGAACAAATGATGAACGATTGTAGTTCAATTCTAGAAGGTAGATCTCCAATGGCACACATTGCCAACAAAATCCTCTAGAATCAACTAGGATCCGTTAGATATTAATAGATCAAAGGTTGAAATATATAAAAAATATATAATATATTTATATTGATTATTGTATAAAGTTCAAGGTGGCGGCAGAGTGCAAGCCCTCAACTATAAAAATTTGGATGTGTAAGTACTTTGGCCCTAAATAGAACTTATGCCTCATTAACATGCATGGTGGAAGTGACATCTATCCTTTGGTAATAAATAAGGAATGTCGTGAGAAGTGCAATTGCACGTTTTTTAGAAGGCAATTTATGCAGCTCATTCATGGAAACATTTTATTAGGTTTGCAATCTATTTTGAGTTTTCCCTTTTCTATGTACACCTTTATGCATGGTTCATGTTAGGGCACCTTGGGCTTGGATTAGGACTACATGTAAATACTAAAAAATCCTCTATAGACTGTAAACTGAAACTCTTTTGTTTAATATAATATATTAATATGGTTTATCGGTATAGATTACAATTATTTTCAACATTTTAATTCTTTTGTCTTATTATAGATATTATTTTTAGATAATAACATAATTTTGAAACTTTTAAGTTTTATTATTTTATAAATTATGGTTAGATCGATTGGTTGATTCTGGAAGTATTATAATTCATAATATATTTAAAAAATAAGTTTAATCAAAATCATTCCTTGAATCCTTCAGAAAAGATATTGACAATGTGTGTAATTAATGAAATTAACAAATTAGAATTAGAATCATCTCTCATTTTATTAAGTCAAAAAACTTAAACAACTGTTACAAAAAGATGACAACACAAATATGACATCCCTTTATAATAAAGGTTACATGGCGAAAGAAGAAGCCCTTGGCCCCTCATTGGATAAATATTTCCAGTTGACAGAGAACTAAACACTGTGTATTTCCCTCATATTTTCCTTACAACACAATGAAGAAGAAACCTTCGCTTGAGCCCTGGCTACTGGAGTGGGAGGAGTATGTGAATGAAATTGGGAATAAAGCTGGGGTTTTCTTCCAAATTTAAGAAGAAAAGCTAACATGGTAAAAGAAGAAGCCTTCTATAGTCTGGACTGTCTAGAAGGAAACCAGAAGAAGCATCATACTAAGTTGGCTACCAGACACATGAACCAATGGATTGGGAGAGACCACTGTCCACAATCCATCACTAGGCTGCCAGAAAGATGTACCAATGGATTGGGAGAGAACACTAACCACAACCCATCAGATAGATGCAAGACCATCTATCATATAATGCTGCCAGATGCATTTGTTTGCGGAGCCAAGCCACTTTCCAGTTGCACTGAAAGAATATTGATGCTAGAAGGCACCATTCTCCTTCCTCTTTATTTCCCACATAGCTAGTTGTTATCTTTCTAGATCCTCCCATGTCATACATGGAGTTCCCCCGACTCATTTTTTATCATCTTACAAGAACTAGGTCCTTCAAGGTAAGGATAACAACCCAACTGTGTAACCATTGTAACCCCTTCCTCTGCTGAAAAAGACTGCATTCTAAATGAGTAATTCCTAAAATTATCTAACAAGGAACAACCAAAAGTTGAAATTGATTGTTGAAAGCAACTTTCTCCATCCCTTTATAGCCATGACTACTGGGACATTGGGAATTCAAAAAATCATTACCTATCCCAGTCTGTCATACTAACCATGCAAATAAATCTCCAGACACCAAAATGTCACTTCATATCATGCTCTGAGAGCATTTGGGCATCCAATTCAAGAAATCCTCGTATGGACTTGTCATCTTACTCGTATGGACGTGACATATTGCATCGAAAAGTACCTTGGCTCCCTTTACAAAGCTTGAATTTTGCATCTAGTTGATCACCTTGGGTGACTGATGTGACCACCAAAATGTGAGTCATCACAGCAAATTGTTGCACTTGTAAATTGTTCCACCATTTGATGAACAAATGATGAACGATTGTAGTTCAATTCCAGAAGGTAGATCTCAAATCCTACACATTGCTAATAAAATCCTCCGGAATCAACCAGGAGCCATTAGATATTATTAGATCAACAGTTGAGATATATATAAAATATATAATATATTTATATTGATTATTGTATAAAGGTCAAGGTGGTAGAAGAGCACAAGCCCTCAACTGTGAAGATGGGCCTACCTCTTAATTTTGTGATGTACATAAAACATCACGATGTAATCATGATGAGCCACATGGCATACAACACAATCCACTTGTCTCTATTCTAGAGACTTTATGTAGAAATTTGGGTGCGTCAGTATTTTGGCCCGAAATAGAATTTGTGCTGTCGATCTGTGATAATCTGACAATAAAAAACTATTAAAATATTTTTCATTTATTGACATACGTGGCGGAAGTGACATCTGTCCTTTCGTAATAAATAAGGAATGTCATGAGAAGCGTAATTGCACATTTTTCGGAAGGCAATTTACGCAACTCATTATGAACCGTACAATAGTACATGCCATCAAAATTAATGCAATTTACAGAAACATTTTATTAGATTTGCAACCCTCATAGATACCTTATTTTGCATTTTCATTGATGTACTTTGGAAGAGCTCTGGACTATGTCTTCTACAGGTGTTGAACACGGGCTTTCGCAACCAGGTTATCTAATTAGTGCTCTTTCTTGCCCATTTCTTATAGTGATAAATTTGAATTCTTTAAGTCAACTGGGTGGGAAGAATAATTATTTTTCATGAGTCCAGACTGTCTGTTTACCCCAAATCTTCATGATATTTATTTGGCACCCTTAGTAGTTACAGAAGCTTTTGTCTACTGGTTTCTCAAACAAGTAAAGATGAAGCTTTTTTTTTTTGAGAATGGTTTAGCTAAGGTGAAGGATACCGAGCTAAGACATATAGATTTGGACTTGGAGGATTTTTGGGCTTGATTAGAGCAAAACCCCAAGTGATCTATAGCCGAGAAAATTTTAACAAGCGGGTTAGCTCATGCTGGGGGTTTCCCACCTATTGTGCCATATCTAGACCTGGTTGTTGCATGTACAAAGAACTATTATCCTGATATTAAGGTCTAGTCATTCTTTGTTTTGGAGAAGACTGAGAGGTGGCTTAAGGGGAAATTTCGAGAGCACACTAGTTCTTCTTCTATGCATAAAGAATCAGGAACAAGAGAGCAAGGAACCTCTCAAGCCTCCAGAATTGAAAAAACTTCAACTGGTTTGGAGACAATGTTGGAGTACTTGACAACACTGAGAGGGGGGGGGGTGAATCAGTGTTGTAGAAAACAAAACAAGTTTAAACACTTTTTCCAAAATTGAAGCAGATGTCGATATAGGCTCTATTAAAATGCAAGTAACTGTGCATTAAAGAAATAAACAATCAAGTATAATGGACAAATTAATCATGCAACAACTGAGACCATAAGACAAAGCTTTTAGGAGTGGAAAACCCTCTTTGGGTAGAAAAACCACTCAGTAAAATGCCTCACTAGCTTATTCAAGAATCATGCCTCACTAACTACAGAAAAATGTCTCACTAACTTTTATCACTGTCTCACTAGCTACAGAAAAATGTCTCACTAACTTTTATCACTGCCTCACTGGCAACACAAGCCTCACTAGCAACATAAGCCTCACTGGCAACATAAGCCTCACTGGCAATACATCAGCCTCACTGACATTAGGTTAATCTGTGTCTCACTGACATGACCTTATATCATCTTCACGAACCAAAGAAAGATATATAATACAGAGGGTTTCTCTGTTTCACTACAGCTCAGTTCTTGATTGTCTCATTGAATTTGGAGACCTCAAGAATCACATAACCAAAATTGTGCACATCAACTCAGAAATGTTTTTGCATTACAACACACTGGTATTGTCTCAATGATAGTGTAAGATACAATATCATCAACACCATATCAGGTGTTTACATTACATGCCTTTTTATACTTTCTAACTGCCTTTCTTCTTTTCATGAAACAATTCGAATCTGTAACTGAAACATTTCAACTGTCTTTGACAGTTTTCAACTGCAAGAATAACTATCAAAAGAGAATGGTCGAATAGACCCATTTACAAGAACTTGAGTTTGTAAAGACCCTTGTAGAATGTCCTTGAAACTATTACAATAATAAATCTTTAATCACAGTAATTCACATAATTTTCAAACTGTTTAATGCAATAAGGAATGCCTTTATCAAACTGTAGTTACCAAACCTTACCCATATCAAAGAAAGAACAGACTAACATCAAACTTCCTTCGACATTCTTGTAAGAAACCCTAGCATTGAAGCATAAGAGTAAATCCTTCAAACCCTAACCATGAGTTTGTCAAAGTTTGCAAACCCTTTGCCATTGTTTAGAAACTATTTTTCCATTCACAAATCTTAACTGTTCTTCAACAAACAAGATAAATAGTATATGAAATGAAAACCACAACTACCTTCAACTTATAACTGCAACCCAAGCTTATAATAAAGTCAAAACAACACTCCATAAACTAAGACTATCACAGCTTGAAAAGAGCAGCAATTTTAGATTGTTTTCCCTTTTTCTCACAGATAGAAGATTGTAATTGAAAAATAGTAAACAAAATTCTATTTTAAGATCTTCAGACACCATTTCCATTTGCATAAGAAACCAAAGTAGAAACTTCAACATGCACCTATAAAAAGAAGAATATCACCTGGAGTCTGTCGTCAAAAACAAGGTTTTTTGTTATACCTTTCATGCCTCAGAAAATAACTGTTGAGCTCACATTTGACTTCACTGTAACCTAAGCATAGTCATGTCTCAAAAGATCCACATCATGATTACACAGGATCTCAAAACTTTGCATAATGATGAAACCCTAGGTCGAGAGCATGTATATTAAAAAGTTAAACTTTACAAAAAAGAGCTCTCAAACAATCATTTCCACCGTATACCTCTCTTGACTATCTATCCCGATTTGCCCTAAAGGGCCTGGTGACCATAATACTGAAAACAACAACTTTTAGCTTCTTTTCAAGTCCAAAACTTGCCAGGTAGGTTAACAACTTAAGGAGCCCAAAAACATGTTTTGTTTCTTTTTATGTTTGTATAAGACAAATCAAAACCCCTTAAAAAAATTTGTGCCTTTCACTCACTTTAGAGTTAGAAATGGTAATCACCTTCACATATTCTTAACATCTTTTAACAATATGAAACCTCCCTAGGATATAAGAGATGTTTAAGGAATGACCAATGTCATACTAACAAATATAACCCCATGCCTTTGATATCATTGAATAACATTTGATTTGTCTTTAACCATAAGCCCAACTTCACAGATCCTGAAAGATGATCAAACTAAAGCAAGAAACCTTCTAAAACAGAGATAAACATTACTTGCATATTGATTCGAGAGAAGATAACCAAGTGCCTTATTAATGCATAGCACACCAACTTGCATGCACACCAACTTGCATCAAATGCTAAGCATGAATACCAACAGTATCTGTCATACCAAGTGAAGCTGTGCCAAGTCACCAATAACAAAAACCAAATACCCAATTGTCATGATAGCCACCTTTCATTGATAGCCAACTGTCATTGTGCTGCACACACCTGAAAGTTTGTGTATTTGTTATCAAGGACAACAACCTGAGTGGGCAACAAACTCCCCCTTTGTCCTTGATGGCAAAACACAACTCTCTCTCCCCCTTTTTGCATCAATGACAAAGGGAGAAAGAAGTGTGCCATTTCCTCAAAGATAGATCAGGAATCATAATCTAGCATGCTACAAAAAGAACATGAAATAAAAAACATACTATTACTGGCCAATATACGACAAAGTATCTAGAATGCCCTGAAACATCACTGCACTGTTAGTGCCAAAGAATGAACATATAAATGCACATGTATCATAGCAGGAGAAAGAAGGTACTATCAAGGACAACAAAGGAATATGTCAACCATGTGAAACACCATACCATCAAAGAGCAAAAACATTGATATGATCACTGTCACAAAAACTGGCGAAGCAAACATCACTGTAATAGTCCATTAGCTAAAACACTAGAATATATCAAAATATACTAATGATCAAGAGGCATCAAGAAATGAAGACATCAAGAGAACAAACAATATGACAAAGAACACTGTCATCATGCAAAAGAATAGTACAACAAATTCCATTTTGCACTGTACACTATTGCATTGAAATATTTGAATGCTAAAGCTCAAGAAATGAATAATCACTGGGAACAAAATGCTAAATAGTGAATCACTGTGATAACCAACACCAAGTCCAACATTGTTAGGGATGAACCATAACAGTTGAGAACCAAAAACAAATTTATAGCAACCAATCACTGAAACATGTACCAAAAACTTTTTCAGACCTGTACTGTCAAGATCAAAGCAGTATAAGAACACAAAGATGTCACTGTACATAGTCTGTCATCTTAAGAACTCCACCACCTAAACACAGTCTGGAAGTCATGACACTGTCTCTTTCAAATAAATCTATAGCATATCACCTTGCACAATGCTTAACTGATATAACATCAAGAATTGTTAGCAAACATAAAAATATGAATGTGAAAACCCCAAAAACTACATTATATCCATCATGGTACAACATCAACTGATAAAAACATCAATGAATCAACTGAAAGCACCAGAATGTAAGCATCAAGAAAACAACATCAAAGCACTAAGATATTATCTGTATATTCCACTATACCACTGTCCTTATCAAAGCAACAATAGAATGTCATAAAATTGATAAAACTGTGCATGAACCAATGTCCTCATGAATGCTGAACTGAAAAAAGAAATAGAGGAACATATCCATCAAACTGAAAGAGTAAGTGCTATTACTTGTCACATTAGGGTGCCAAGAAGCTCCCCTTGAGATCAAAGCTTAGTACAAATTTCCATTGACCTTAAAGGCCCCTCAATAATTACTTCACTTGCTTCAAGAGATGCTTATAATACCAATTTGTGTCAACTTATCACTAAGAGACACACTGTTCATCACTACATCAATACTATCAACCTTGCATTGACTGTTTTCCTGACAAAACACCTTGACATCTCAACATGAATCATTAGAACAAAAAGAAACTGTACTATCCAAATGACAACCAGAAAGCACATCCTTACTACATAAAGCTGTCATACACCGATAAACTAGAACTTTCACCATATTTCAAAAAGATCACAGACATATTTAACTTACTAAACTACAAAGATAGAACCATAAACTCAATGCAGCCAACAAACCACAGGGATATAAGATGATACTTGAAGTGCACCCTGAGAACACACATGAAAGATTTAGTGAAGAGAAATATGAGGAAGATCATCCAATCTCTCCCTCAATTGACCAACCATTTTCATGCATTTGGTTTCTTGCAAATTATAAATGTTTCCTTGAGTTCTTAATCCTGCTATAACAATTTCACTTGTGTTCTTTCTAATTTCACACCCAAGAGCATTAAAAAGAATATAAAATCCTTCATCACATATCTAAGTTACACTTAAAAGATTATGCTTGAGACCCTCTGCATAGTACACATCATGTAAAGGTAAATTATCATCCAAAGAAACAATACCTTTCCCTATGATCTAAATACAATCACCATTTCCAAACCATACTAAGCCACAATCACAATATTCAAATTTGATGAAGTTGTTTATATCACCCATCATGTGGTGAGAGCATCCACTATCTAAAACCCACACATTTCTTACTTTGACATGTAAAGCTGTTTGATCAAGCATACCTTCTATCTTTTTTATCAACCTTCTTTGGTTTTCAAATCAACTTTGTTTTAGCAACATTGAACCCATCATTGTTAGAATTTGAACATTATCGTTTTATCATCCCCAAGCCACTCTTATCATTATGTGACTTCTGTTTGCCTAAGAGATGAAACAATTTATTACTACTTTCACACATTGCAAGATTTTTCCTCAAACTAATAATCTTAGCCTCTCGAGTGCAACACTCTTTTTCTTTGACATGCAATTGTTCTTGAGTGACTTCTAAAATTTTCTTGTTTTCCTCAAGTTGCAGTTTCAGATCTGAGATTTGTTTTTCATAATTAGTAATCTAACTTTTCTGCACCATGGCCTCCTTTTTAAGTTTCTTTATTTCACTAAGAGCACGTTTGAGTTCACCCTCAAAATCAATCTCAGTTTCAGATTGATCTAATGCATTTTGAGTTTCAACTAAATTGATTATTGTCATGAACAAGGTTTCATCACCTTCTTCAGCAAATTCCTCTAAGCCACTGCCATTAACATCAACAAACAAACTTTTCTTCTTTTTTAAGACATTTTTCTTAAAATTATACTGCTTTTCCCTACTTTGTTTTTTATTGTCTTCTTCATCACTATCAATTTCTTTGTTTGGACAGTTTGCTGCATAGTGCCCTATTTTGCCACAATTGAAACACTTAAAGGGTAACTTCCCTTTATATCTACCTGCTGAGCCTCTTTTTAGTTTGCTTACAAAAATTGACTCATCATCATTCACTTTTTCAGACTCAAAATTTATTTCATTATCCTTCTTCACAGTTTTGAAAGCATTTTCTTTGTTAGGATTGTCATTGATCTTTCTCATTTCATAGGCAGTAAAAATTCCATGAAGAGCATCTATAGTTAATTTCTTCATGTCTCTTTCTTCAATAGCAGAAGTCTTAGAATCATATTTAGGAGACAAGTTTCTTAAAACCTTTTTAACAATAGTTACCTCTTCTATTTTTTCTCCTAAACATCTCATAGTGTTTATAGTTTCTTGGACTCTTTGAAGGTAATCAAATACCTTCTCTTCATTTGTCATTCTTAAGCCTTCAAACTTGTTTCTTAGAGCTTGAAGTTTGCTTCTTTTATATCCTCATCACCCTCATATATGTTTGACAATTTTTCCCATATGGAATTAGTTGTTTTGCATTCCATGACCTTGACTAAGACATCATTGGATAGACCACAACAAATAGAATTTGCAAACTTTGCATCACAATCATATGCTTTTCTCTCATCAACAGTAGATGGTGTATCTGGACTAGAATAACCAGTTTCAATTGCATTCCAGACATCAAAGCCTAAAGACTTTATGTGACAAGTCATTCTATACTTCCAAAAAGCATAATCAATACCATCAAACAATGGTGCTCTGAAAGTAGAAAGACCTTCCTAGGCTGACATGGTATGTACTCCACCAGGAATCCCTTAGATTGGTTAAACCTTTTAGACAAGGGTTTGGCTCTGATACCACTTGTTGGAGTACTTGACAACACTGAGAGGGGGGGTGAATAAGTGTTGTAGAAAACAAAACAAGTTTAAACACTTTTTTCAAAACTGAAGCAGATGTTGATATATGCTCTATCAATGCAACTAATAGTGCATTAAAGAAATAAACAATCAAGTATAATGGACAAATTAATCATGCAACAACTGAGACCATAAGACAAAGATTTCAAGAGTGGAAAAACCTCTTGGGGTAGAAAAACCACTTAGTAAAATGCCTCACTAGCTTATTCAAGAATCATGCCTCACTGGCTACAGAAAAATGTCTCATTGACTTTTATCACTGCCTCACTGTCAACACAAGCCTCACTGGCAACATAAGCCTCACTGGCAATACATCAGCCTCACTGGCATTAGGTCAATCTGTGTCTCACTAGCATGACCTTATATCATCTTCAAGAATCAAAGAAAGATATACAATATAGAGGGTTTCTCTGTTTCACTATAGCTCAGTTCTTGATTGTCTCATTGAATTTGGAGACCTCAAGAATCACATAACCAAAACTGTGCACATCAACTTAGAAATGTTTTTGCATTACAACACACTGGTATTGTCTCAATGATAGTGCAAGATACAATATCATCAACACCATATCAGGTGTTTACATTACATGCCTTTTTATACTTTCTCACTGCCTTTCTTCTTTTCATGAAACTGTTTGAATCTGTAACTGAAACATTTCAACTGTCTCTGATAGTTTTCAACTGCAAGAATAAATATCAAAAGAGAGTGGTCGAATAGACCCATTTACAAGAACTTGAGTTTGTAAAGACCCTTGTATAATGTCTTTGAAACTATTACAATAATAAATCTTTAATCACAGTAATTCACATAATTTTCAAACTGTTTAATGCAACAAGGAATGCCTTTATCAAACTATAGTTACCAAACCTTACCCATATCAAAGCAAGAACACAATAACATCAAACTTCCTTTGACATTCTTGCAAGAAACCCTAGTGTTGAAGCATAAGAGTAAATCCTTCAAACCCTAACCATGAGTTTATCAAAAGTTTGCAAACCCTTTTCCATTGTTTAGAAATTGTTTTCCTATTCATAAATCTTAACTGTTCTTCAACAAACAAGATAAATAGTATATGAAATGACAACCACAACTACCTTCAACTTATAACTGCAACCCAAGGTTATAATAAAGTCAAAACAACACTCCATAAACTAAGACTGTCACAGCTCGAAAAGAGCAACAATTTTAGACTGTTTTCCCTTTTTCTCATAGACAGAAGACTGTAATTGAAAAATAGTAAACAAAATTCCATTTTAAGATCTTCAGACACCATTTCCATTTGCATAATAAACCAAAGTAGAAACTTCAACATGCACTTATAAAAAGAAGAATATCACCTAGAGTCTGCCGTCAAAAACAAGGTTTTTTGTTATGCATTTCATGCCTTAGAAAATAACTATTGAGCTCACATTTGACTTCACTATAACCTGAGCATAGTCATGTCTCAAAAGATCCACATCATGATTACACAGGATCTCAAAACTTTGCATAATGATGAAACCCTAGGTCGAGAGCATGTCTATTACAAAGTTGAACTTTACAAAAAAGAGCTCTCAAACAATCTTTTCCACCATATACCTCTCTTGACTGTCTATCCCGGTGTGCCCTAAAGGGCCCGGTGACCATAAGACTGAAAAAACAACTTTTACCTTCTTTTCAAGCCCGAAACTTGCCAGATAGGTTAACGACTTAAGGAGCCCAAAAACATATTTTGTTTATTTTTATTTTTGTATAAGACAAATCAAAGCCCCTTAAACAAATTTGTGCCTTTCACTCACTTTACAGTTAGAAATAATAATCAACTTCACATATTCTTAACATCTTTTAACAATATGAAACCTCCTTAGGATATAAGAGATGTTTAAGGAATGACCAATGTCATAATAACAAATATAACCCCATGCCTTTGATATCATTGAATAACATTTGATTTGTCTTTAACCATAAGACCAACTTCACAAATCCTGAAAGATGATCAAACTGAAGCAAGAAACCTTCCAAAATAGAGATAAACATTACTTGCATATTGAATCAAGAGAAGATAACCAAGTGCCTCATTAATGCATAGCACGCCAACTTGCATGCACACCAACTTGCATCAAATGCTAACCATGAATACCAATAGTATCTGTCATACCAAGTCAAGCTGTGCCAAGTCACCAATAACAAAAACCAAATACCCAAATGTCATGATAGCCACTTGTCATTGATAGCCAACTATCATTTTGCCACACACTTGAGAGTTTGTGTATTTGTTATCAAGGACAACAACCTGAGAGGGCAACAGATAACTCATAACAGAGTTGGTTCACAATCAGGTAGTGGCGAGGATGGAGAGCAACCTGAAGAGAATAGGAAACTAAAAGGTGTATGTGAATAAGATGGTCAACCTGCATTCGTGAAATAATGAGTAAAGAAGAAGTTGGATGCTTTACAACAATTACAAGCAAATCACATGCCTTCTCTTGTGTCTCCTTCACCTGGTAATGATTCTTCCATTTTTCAACAGATTGCTAATGATAGTACTTTTGTTCCTTGTTTGAGATTCCAGCCTCCCTTGTAATGCCCCATCATGCAACCCTAGAGTGCAAGGCTAAAAGTACAAAATTACAGAACTAATTTTTTTTTGAAGCAAGTAAATGCAATAAGAGTAACCAAAGATGTCATAATACACGAAATGAAGAAAAGTGCACTTCTAACTCCTCTAGGGAAACATAACTGCATTAGAGAATATAAAGTATAAACCACACAAATGATAACCATTTTACTATTGCTATAAATCAAATCAACTTTTACATTAGCAAGATAGTTAATTTATCAAGTTCTTAGTACAAGATTACAAGATTACAAGATTACAAGACTGATCTTGTCGGTTTACAAAAGAATGCATAAGAAAGTATACAACACCATCGAAGGTAGGAAGCAAACTGGAACTGGAACACTTCTGCGCAGAACTCGAACCACATCTCCAAAAAAAGACCAATGGATAGCTCTTACCACCCAACCATGTGGAACCCTGAGGCCCACCCCTTCGAGCTAGGAGATAACGACAAGGATTCCACCAAGCCAAAGTACTCATCAAAAATAACCAAACGGCAACAGGCTTGACACAACTGACCATATCAACCAATCTGGACAAGACAAGACATCACTCCAGAGGCACCACCAAGAAGCAACAGAACTGCGTAAGGAGAGTGTCATCGCATGGTCCTAACATGGGTTACCCAGGCTATCTATCCCCAGAAGCTGGCCCCCATCTATGGTTACCCTGGCAGCCTCTCTCTAGGCACCGGCCCCATAGGGTGACACATGCGGAGCCGACAGGTCCTCTCATGGAGAGAAGGAGGTCGGCCTTGCCAACCGGGCCTTTTCATCCCATCCTTAGCCTGTGAGAGCACTCAAGGCATGGGTGAGGTCTCTTACTTATCTTGTTAAGTGTTTTAATACCCCAACCCTCTTGATTAAGTTATTAAGTTTTCCACATGCTTACAACTTCCATGGGGTTACCCAGGTGACCTCTCACTAGGCACCAGCCCCACCATGAAAGCCACTCCCTTAGCGTTCTCTGATCAAACATACATACCACACATACAGGTAATAATCACCAATCAGATCTGAGCCATAACTTACACCATTCACTAGGCCACAACAATAAGTCCAAAGAAACCCATCAAAATTTGAAGCAATACCATCAAGAAACCAAGAACTATATTCAAGAGACCATTCTCATTCATTACAAGATATGAAAATCTAGATATCCCATTACATTGACATGCCACTATCTGGACCAACGATCAAGACACCTCACCTCTGGAGTTAGGTCCAACCAAAGATAAAGAAACCATAATCAGACAAGGTCAACACTTCCACATAGACAACAAGCGGCCATGACATCACACAAGATTCCTACTTCACAACAAACCAACATAGACCAAGCTCCACCCCAAGGTAACATAATACTCCAATACAAACATAAGCTATGACCAAGGAGGAGATCGAGTAAGAGTTTCAAAGGACTCCAAATTCAATAAAGAAATCAACTTACATCAAGTTATCACAAATAGAAAAACTTCAAAACTTTAGGAGTTAATAGGGCAAGAATGGTGAACCATAAACTGAACATCCTTACTTAAACAAAGGTCAAAGAAAGCTCATAAAATAATTCCATTAATAAATCAATCCCAAGTCAAAGACACTCTAATTACCCTTAATATAACAAAACACAATTCCTTGATTTCCAAAATAAAAGTATCTAAAATGAAGAAACTACATATACGATGATATCCTCTGTTCACAAAGCACGAAATAGAATATTACAAGCCTGACCAAAAGATTAATATTTAACAAGGTAATTAATACCCGAAGCACAATATTGTTACCTCAAGAATCAGGAACATTAATACGAATTACTTCTACAATTTCCAAAGACAACTAAAAGTAAATACATTCCCTTAAGTCCATTTCCTAACAATTATCAATTGTAGAACCACAACAGTACTCGTAATTTCCTTTACATGCCATCTACTAACTGCCCTACTACAATTTTCAAATCATTGCAACCCTAATTAATTTAACTTACCATTTAAGATCTGCCACTTATCATTTCTAAATAAACATCTATAAGAACTTTATTTACAATAAGCAAAATCTTTCTCCGACGTTAAAACAATTACAAACAAAATCAAAACAACTATAACATAAATATTTCTCCAATAAGCACCTTCCAATCTACTAACTCTACGAGCACATTCATGAAAATAGGATAAATATCTTTAAAAGCATAATTTACTATCGTAATAGACTATTTACCACAATCTATTAATTTAAACTTTTATATATACCCTTACAGGCTTAAACTACAAGCTCTACAACATCATTCATAAATAGATTTTCTTAAAATTACATTCCTATTTCACAAGAACGATCACGTGCCAAAACCATTATACGAATCACAACTTCAATTACAAACATTATAAAACAACCATTATAAACCTATACAATTTCCTATAGGCATAGATGCCCAACTAACCTTTTTACCAAATATCATTTCAAATCAAAAACACTATAAATGATTATAAATTTCACACTATCCATATGTAATAGATTCGCTAAGAAAACCATCTTCCAATTTAATTTCCTATCTAATAATATATCGTCTACCATTTCCTACTAAAATGCATATCTTTGTTACCAAGAGCAAAAACTTCCATTCATATATAACCAACTATGACTTCATGAATCTACGACTTCCCTAAACGCACAACTTCCATTACTTTTTCCAACTGCCACAAATTCACTAAGTAAATAAACTCCCATTGACATAAAACACCTACAACAAATATACTTATATCCCAAGCATAACTTTTATCTAATAATTAACCATATCTAGCAAAACACACCATTAGGTTGTATACCCAAATGAACAATGTAATTTCAAGAACTTAGCAATACTTGAGTACGAAGGATAATACTACTATGCATCACTTAGGAGATTTTAACTTATTTTAGATAACATAAATAACTATGAAATAAAATAAACACAATATTGAATTCATTTCTATATTGTACTTTGGATAAAATAAATAAATAAAATTAAATACAATACCTAATGAATAATAAATAGTTACCCTAACATTACTCAATTAAATAATAAAAGAAATTAAATTTAAAGAATAAAATATCTCCAAATTCTTTTATCTAATAAGAAGTTTAACCAAATTTCTTAAAACATCTTCCCTAAGTATTCTTCATAATTTCCACAACTCTCTCTCTCTAACAACTTACTAAATTAAAACCTTATTTTATTAATTTACTAAACAAATTAACATTCCATAATAATGAGAGAAATCTCTTAAAAGATAAGGAAATATATATATATATATATATATATATATATATATATATTTAAGATAACATACTATATTTCTATTTTCTCTCTAAACTAGTTTCCACTCCCTTATAAGAAAGTAAGGAAAATATAATAGAATGTTACTTTTCCTAATTCTATGTAGGTTAAGAGAAAAGGCAACTTTTCTTAAGTAATCAAGCTTTTAAGCTAAAATGGAGATGCCTCAAATGATGATTTTAAAACATAACTGAATATTCACAACGGCATCTACCATTATACAAATCTAATTATTGCCTGGCAAGAAGAAATATTTTTCTATCTACAAGTTTATGTTCGTAGAATGATATTAAGATTATATATAGAGATTCACACCCAGCAAGTGGATAGAGATTATGGTATAATACCATTGACAAGCAGAGGAAATAAAAAAATTGGATTGTCATGCAGAGGCAAATTTAATGAGTGGATGGCACAAAGATTTGATAATATTGCTAACATGCAGGTTTAAATTGAGATTGGATGCCTCCATAGCATGATCAAAATGCAGATTTAAAACTGAGGTTCAATGCTTCTATGGAATGATCAAAATGCAGATTTAAATCTGAGGTTCAATGCTTCTATGGACTGATCAAAATGCAGATTTAAAACTGAGGTTCAATGCTTCTATGGAATGATCAAAATGCAGATTTAAAACTGAGGTTCAATGCTTCTATGGAATGATCAAAATGCAGATTTAAAACAGATATAGTCAAACCCATATTTTTTTCAGTAGTTTCCAGGCAGTCAACTTCTGTGTCAAACTGCACACATATGAAGATGAATCTCAAAATTCTGGGACATGGGTTTTGTGCAGAATGGCCCATATTGAGTAGTAACGCAGGCAATTTTCTCAAATTCGAAAGGGTTTAGGAGTTACGGTTGAAACATTAGACTCAGGCGAGCACGGAAAATGTAGATAACTCATAAGGGAGAGAGATATTTTAGTTCATATCAACCACAAGGGTATTTCTTATTGCAGATTTCAAATCACAATGAAGAACAAGGATTAATTCCACAGAGAACAATAAGATTCAATTCCTTCAAGACTGGGTTGACTAAAATTCCTTTTACTCAGATATTAACAAACAGAGATAAAGAAACAATTTATGCCTGAAACAATATCCACACAAATCAAATTAAGAAATGAAGAATAGGTTCAGATGCACCTGTTATAGCAACTCCCAAATAGATGATCTGCTATGTACAGAGGCTGAAGATACGAGATTTCCTTCAACACTATAAAATTTTTCCTTTTCCCAATGTTGTCTCTCCCCTAAAATTTTCCATGATCCCTTCAAATATTCCTACTATCATAAAAATAGCCAAAACCATAATTTCCATCCCATAACTCTCCCGTTACTGGAATCCACTTCCTCAAAAATTAAATACATTAAATTTCATTAAATTTTCCACCACCAGAAAGATTCTTCCAATCTTATAATTTATAACCACTCATATGACAACTCACTATTAATAAAATTAAACTTATAAATACAATATAAAATAGTATCTAACACAGGATATTTACTCATTTAATATGATATTAATTATAATTTATCTATTATTACTATTAAAATTATTAATTAAATTTCTATCAAATATTATGTAATAATCATAATAGAAGCATTATTAGTTAATAATAGATCATAAAAGTATTTTTCCAACCACAAATAAACATTATTAACACGAATCGACTATACATCACAACACGAGATACCCAACATAACAAGGCAAGACCACGACTCAAGACAACAACAGAAGACAAGGACCGACCTAGTGGAATAGACCTCGCATTATCTCCCATTATTAATACCCATTGGTGTAAGAACCCACTCGAACCTGCTATATCAGGTGGAGTCAAGGTTCGGTACCTGCAGCCTACATCCGAGCAATTGGTTGTATAAAATCAAACACATATATGTCAACACACACAGAGAGTCAGAGAATCGCGGCGTAGTAGGGTACTCGAAGCGAGTAGTACTACACCGTCTCTGCTCTTGAAACAATATCATAACAACTTTTATATGAATTCAACCACCACAATTCAAATAACACAAGATGATATTAATTCGCATCATAACTAAAATAACACTAGTGCCATCATAAACTCATAATACCTGTCTAATTATACCAGTCAAACATAGTTCATCAAAATAACATAAATCATGACCTACTAATCAACTGTCTCAGACTGAATCAATGCAATGAACGACTAACAACTGTCACCAATTTGACAGAGAGCAATGCAAAACCACCGCTATCACAAGCCAAAGACGAGGGGGCACTACATCCCTTGTATCAAATGAAATTCCTATGCAAGATACTCCTAATTATCCAGTCAGAGTTGTCCTAGGTGCAAGTGAGAGTGGTCAGTTTTGTCTTCCCCTTCCTGGCTAAAGAAAGTTGTTGGGAAAAAGAGGAGACAAGCCCCAATGATAGACATAAACATTGACATTGTACCTAAATTGTTGCATCCTACACCTAAGCCTAAGAAGGCTAAGAGGATGTCTCAAATGGTAACGGGTTCTTCCTTAGGGTATAGAATTTTGGAGATTGCAGACCCCATCAGGGATAAAAATGAAAATGAAGTCACAAAAGCATATTTCAATATGACCAAGATTAACATGGGTCCTCCTACCATGGAAGGTGATATATATCATGCAAAATTCTCTGTAGGCATGCTAGCAAAGAGAGTTAAAGCTGAGCAACGGGAGAATGTAAAGCTGCAAGCCCAGGTGAATTCTCTAACATCTTTCATTCAATCTATTTTGAATAGTACTTCTCAATCCTCCAATGCAACTCTGAGTGTTTCTATTGGTAGAACAGATCCTAGCATGTTGCAATAAATCATGAGATATCAAACTGTAGGTAAGGCCACCGAGCAATGGGTAGAGTAACTCAACATTGATGGTTTGTTGTACATCGAGGAGGTCATGAAACTATATACCCTCACTTTTGATAAAAGGAAAGGGTTAGTTGCAGAGTTACGAAATGTAAAGAGGGAAGACAATAATCTTCTCATGGTGTCTACAGAGATAAAAGATATGATGGAAATTGATACAAATATTCTTGCAGCTAAGAAAAATTTTAATGATCCAAATGAGAATGATTATGTGTCTTGGCTAGATGCACTAGAGTGGAAGAGGTCTATGCTAAGGGATTTTAGTGGAGAAATAAGAAGAATTTTGACTCAATGTTACACTGATATGGTTGATCTTAAAAACAATTGTACGATCTTAGATGTAGAGATTTTAGATGAAAGCGGAGAGAACTTACTTGATGTCAAGGAAGTAAAGCAAAATTTTAAGAAGATGCTTACTAAATAGCTTGTTGGTGTTGACATAGTTAATGGTGAATCACTAGGGAAGCTTGGACATATAGAAATGTATCTCAGAACTTTCAGGTGTGAAATTGATGATGTCTATAAGAGACTAACATATGTGGACATAATGATAAATAAGTGGAAACTTTAGGCAAACATTACCTGTAGATAGAGTGTCAAGATTTTAAATCCCATCATTACTAGGTACAGGAGTTACAAGGCGAAACTGAGAGCACCCGCACAGGTGGACTTGATTGCTATTGGTGAACATGAGAAGGAAAGCGAAGTGATTCGGGATGAAGACCAAACTTCTGTCATGTAATGACATTTCTTATTTTTATGTTATTTCTTTAAACATGCTCTAGATACTCTTGTGGCAAAATACTTATTATTATTTTATGTTTTAAATCAGCTATCCCCAAGAAGCTTTTATTATTTCAAAGATAATTATTTTATGACAAGTCTATATATACTAAGCTTGTCGATGCATTTGGGATCTTTTGGCAAACTTTGTGTTGTTGATCTAGGTCAATTTTGTGTTACTCTATATTTCAGTTATTTTCAATATATGAATGGAAGCTTGAGGAGTTGATTTCTAAAGTCATAAACTTTGTGTTATGGTGGATGAATCTATATTCTTCTTATGTATCCTTTTGAATTTTCTTTTATTAAATTATTATCTATTAATTTTCATTAATTTGAATTGTTCTTTCATTGACACTTATCTCTATTCTAGAGACTTTATGGAGAAAGATGGGTGCATCAGAACTACAACCCAGAATAGAATTGATGTCGTTGATCTTTGATACTGACTGTCTATTGATCTAAATGTAAATATTTTTTTAAGCTATAAATTCGCCAAGTAAATTAGTCATTATAATTTGGGATTTGATATTTTCACCAGCCACATTATGATTTTTCAAAAAATTGCTAGCACATTCGCTAAACAATTTATTTTTCATTTTTGAATATCTATATAATTCGTCGCCTAATTTATTTTATTTTTTGGAATACAATTATAATTCACCAAGGAATTTTTTTTTAAAAAAATCTATATACAATTCGATAGCAAAAAAACTAGTGTCGACAAATTTGTAAAAAATCAGCAATGAATTTTTTTTTTCAAAAATAGGCATAGATTCACTAAAATTTTTTTAGCCTCGGGCTAGGATTCACCAGGATTTTATAGGTTTTTTTAGGGGGTTTCCTTAAAGTTATCCATGACCATTAGATTGAATGTATACTGCAAATAATAGTGTAGTCCAATATAAATGTCTAACTTTACCAATATTGTAATATTAGTAGCAAATAGAAATGCCTCATTTTCTTGTATGTTAAAGGCTGATATATACAATATGTAAGACCAAACTTATTCTCTTGCAAGATGAGTGAGCTAATATGAAATGTAGATAGGGACAACTTCCTATTTTAGGAGATGAATGAGGTAATGTGAAATAGATATAGGAATATGATACTATTGAAATAGTTAAGAAAATTCTAGGTGGCATCCCACGTGAAAATCTACCTCCTTTACAACAAATTCAACCAAAATTCAACTTCAACTCCATATTTCTTCAACCAAGAGTATTTTCATGAAAATCTAAAAATACCCTTTCATAGAGCTTAGAGTTTAGAATCTAAAAATATTTTTCTTGATATTTTGATTAGATTTATTATGATTTAACAAAAAATTATTGCAAGTAGGTTATTATAATCAAACACGAGATTGATAGAAGTTTAAAAATAAAATAAAATATATTTAATTATTATAAAGAAATATATAACACACTAGAGGAGAGAATCCTCTCCAAGAGGGTATAATTTTTTTAATGATAAAAATATAGACAAAAGCTAATGTCCCATCAAAACTATGACATTTTGAGTAAATTTAACTTTAAAAATTATTAAAAAATAAATATTCATTCAAAATTAATTTCTCTCTCCATGCACTAGATTTTCAATTTATCTAAGTGGGAAAAAAGAATCACAGAAAAATAAATAAATTTGCTATATTTTTGTGACACCCTATCGACCTCTTTTTTTTTCATTTTTTTAAACAATTAAAACTATTCTCTTAAATTTATAAAAAAAAACTATATCCAACTAATTTTAAAAAAATTCAAAAAATACATGTCACTTTTAGGAAGTCCAAGTTGAAAAAATGTATTTGTGTTGGCCATGTCCTTTATAAAAGTGTGACATGGTTCTAAACTTTCACCTAGCATCATCCCCACACCACCAAACGTGCATTTCACCTATAGAAAGTCCTTTCACCAAAAGATTAAAAAACCCATTCTTTCAAAGACAATAAAGAAGGAAAGGAAAAGACCAAGGAGGCACTCTTTCATTGGTAAAATCAAAGACTTCATCATAGTGAAGAGGGGTTTTTGACTATTGGGATGCTCAGGATCAACCAAAAGATAACTCACCATAGGAGGATGATAAAAGCTTAATGCGAGAAGAAAATCTCTATTGCTTGATTGATTTTTACTAATGTACAAATGCCTATTTAAAGGCAAGAGAAATATGACGGGTAATCTTTTAATGGATAAAACTACCCTAACATGAATACCTTCCCAAACTAATTATTTAAGCCTAAGTAAAAATTAAGCAAGGTAAAATATATTTACCCTAACACCCCCCTTAAGTGTAACTTAAGGAGAATAATTATTATGCAATATGAGCAAGATGCAATATGGGTCCCAGCTACACAACCATGTTAGGTACCCATTTACAAAGAAAAATGCGATGCAATCTCTCACAACCGGAGAAAAGGAGAAAAACCCTGTGGGAGAAAACTCCTCTCCAAGAAAGAGAAAAAAATAAAACAAGATGCATGGATGGAGGACTCATTAATACCCCCAAGGACTACATACATCATGTATATACAACTAATGATCCTCCCATAGGAAGGAAAGAAGGAGAATACATAGCCCCCCCATAATAAATAATGTCCTATAAAGCTAGTATGAAGGAAAAACATGATCCAATGTCGACAAACAACTTGTCTTCCTTTAGGAAGAAACCAAACCATGTATAGATGCATGTACGCTTCCCATTCAGGATATGCTTTGAAAGATGGAAGCTTGAAAAATGATGATGATGTTGTCTCTAAAAAATGCTTATGTGTCTCCTTGTCCAAATAGAATGATGATGCCACAATCCAATCAGGTACTCCCCTAATCAAGAAAGAAGGTGACAAACTAGAACTATGTGGAAACTGATATAGAGCAAACTCCAAAGATGAAAATACTGAAATATGTCTTCCAACCAAATCTGAATGACAATGATACTCCTACTAATCAGGAAAGCTGGAAGTCTCAATCAATGACTTTGGATAAGAAGCCAATGGTTGTGAAGGTGGATCAACTATCTTTGAAGAAGAATCAAGAACCTTTGAAGCGACTGCAACCTCATTTGAAGTCTCAAAAATGTCCAAAGGATCACAAGCATGGTCTAACTTCTCTAAAGGATAATGAGGCACATCAGAGTTGGAAAGAGAAGCATTGAGAGATGGTGGAGGATCATGGTCTCCATATGAGTCTCGGATGTAGGTCCAAAGAGCATAAGGGCACTCAAGATGGATAATAGACTCCAAAAAGTCATCATCTAGATGCTCAAAAATAACTCTAAAGACTCTAGCTCTATAGCCTTTCCAAATATGATACTCACGAGGTGTGATTGGAATAGGAACATCATTATAGATAAAAGGCAATAGATTGTGCTCACTAAGATGAGTGAGGATGGATTCACTCCATTGCTCATAGTTCCCTTTCTCCAAAGAAAAACCCATTATAGCTATAATTCTTCAAAAACTCAAAAAGATAGTACCTTCCATGAAGACAACTTCCCAATGAATAAATGCTGATAGATGGCAAAACCAGGTGGATTGACCTATACCACTGCGAGCTTGGCAAAGTCAGCTTTCCGATGATATGCGGAACATGAAAATTAGATTCTAGATACCCAAGATATGCTCTGTGGAAGAAAAAATCACCTATGGGGGCTCAATACAAGAATGAAGGACCGGATTAAGCCCTTGAGTGGATTAGCTCTTGGTCAACCACATGACCACCTTCTGCAAGAGAGTGAAAAATACGCAATAGAGTTGTTGCAAAATATAGTGGCAATCCTGCCAATCAATCTCCAAGTCACCAAGCACCGACTACACAAGCCGTCAAAACCTCTTCACAATACAGTCCAAGTGTTGGTGAATATAAAGTGCAAAGAGGCTTGTTGCAGGGCAAATATGGGAGTAAAAAACCCAAATGGCACTAAAAAATACAATGCATGCCAGTCCCACCCTAAATATTTCGTTGCAAAACTTTAGAGTTATTAAAGTTTGCAAACAAAATGTATTGATGGCGACCAATCAGGAATGCAAGTCTGGTGTATGATCCCCAACTCTCAGGAATGAATCTACACTATGCAAGTTTGGAAATGCTGTGCCTATATGTTTGAGCTCCCGCATGAGGTCGGGACTGTATCTGCACCTTGCACTTAGATCCCGCGAGGGAACATGCACTCCAAGCTCTGTGAAACTCATGCCTTTGATGTGGATCCCATGTGGGAATGGGACAATAAACAGTACCCAAACTCACTGAATTGAATCCTGCGTAGAACTTTGATGGAGATTGTGTCTTTACCAATGAATGTTGTGTGGGACTGTATGCGCCCCAAGCTCTCTGAAATGAATCTAGAATTATCATGCTTGATGGGACAGGATACATGCACTCCTAGCTATCTAAAATTGCCTTGCCAAGCTCTCAGGTTTGGATCTGCACCTTTCAATAGCTCTTGGAATGCATCCCGTGCCAAATACCAGATAGTATGCTCAATGATCAATAGATTGCTTCTCCATCTTACTTCTCCAGATTCAGGTGAGGGTTCATGGATCCTGGGCACTCTGATACCATGTTGGGATGCTCAGGATCAACCAGAAGATAACTCACCACATGAGGATGATAAAATCTTGATGCGAGAAGAAAATCTCTATTGCTTGATTGATTTTTACTAATGTACAAATGCCTATTTAAAGGCAAGAGAAATATGACGGGTAATCTTTTAACGGATAAAACTACCCTAATAGGAATACCTTCCCAAACTAATTATTTAAGCCTAAGTAAAACTTAAGCAAGGTAAAATCTATTTACCCTAACATTGACCATCCAACTTATTTCCAAGATAGCTTTCCCATCTCTAGTGTAGATTGGGAAGGTGCAAAGGAAGGTATGCAACCATATGATTATTTAAATAATAAAAATATGCTAGACAAAATATAGAATTGATGTGTATACCTTGTGGCATAGTGTGAGAAGTGGTTTACCTAGGCGTCCATGAGAATAAGGAGGTTGGAAGCGAGGGTGTATATATGTCTAGTCTGAAGAGGAGATCTCCATTGAAATTAAAGATGATGAAACCCTCACTAGAATTTATAGAATTTGATAAAGAAAAATAGATATTTTTAAAAATTGAATCAAATTAAAGATGCCAGCTACTATGAAATTAAACATAAAATCATAATTTATTTCTACAAAAATAAAGTCATACAAGGTTTCCTCAAAAAACTATAAGACTCCATTAATGGCTTCTACCAAGATTTTCTCAAGAATATAAAAATATATTTAAAAAACCATTTTGAGCACACACAATCCTTAAAAAATAGAATTGTTAGCACAAGAAATGCCATATACTATCTCCTTGTAATATTTCTATTGTATAATGATTTGGGAAGGGACGTTTCCTTCCTAAATCTCAAAATCTTATAGTTATCTTTAAGCTTCTAATAATTAAACTAAATATTTATATTACAAATTTTACTTTGAAATTTATGACCAACACATGCATTTTCTTATTTTATCCCTATTTATAAATTATGTATTTATTTAAAAATGATAATTATATGCAATTATGAATACAATAACAATAATTAATTCTAGATAAATAGTTCTGTTGATAATTCCCATAAAAGGATTTTTACGCCGAGAGGCATTCTACACTCAAATCAAGGGCTGAAAGATTCAGATTCCCAAGTAAACAAAATTCATAAAATGTGTAAATAAATGAATTCATGGAAGCCAAATGTATAGAATAATAGAAAAACTTGGGCAGTTATGGAGTGAAATCTTTATCATGTTAAATAAAAAATAAATAAATTCGTGGAAGGCAAATGGATAGAAAAATAGAAAAACTTGGGCAGTTATGGAGTGAAATCTTTATTACGTTTGAAGAATATGAAAAGTCTCACAACATAGTCTCTTTAAATTAACTCATATGAGTATATCAAATATTCTAACTGCAAGTAATTTATAAATTCCAACAAATTGGAAGATATCTCTCGGCGTACTGTAGATATATTTTTTTAAATATACATATACTAGTTGATATTACATTGAAATGTGGGGATTGTTTCTTATATATGAACATATACCTTTACTTTTTGAAATGACTCCTTATAAAATAGTATTTAACAATATAATTTCTACTTTTTAAAAGAGAGTTCAAAAACTTATTTATCTTGATTTTAAAAATAATCTTCCTCCACTTCTTAAGACCATGATATGCTTTGTATCTAATTAGGAAATTAAATAAAACTAGTGTATGAATTAAAATTAAAAAATATTCACTATATTCCCTTTTATCTTTTCTTTTCCACCCTAATGTATTATGATTATATTAAACATTTTGTTTATTGATCTATTAATTTTTTTAACCATTAAATTTGTAGAAAAAAAATATAGTCTTCCTCTTGTTGCCTCTTCCTAGTTTTAATGGTGTTAAATATTAAAATAAATTACAAATGAGTTAAATTTGTATTTCTTTTCATCAATAAAAATTACAATTATATCATTTCTAAAAAAATTTAAATAAGATTGATTGTAGTTGAATAATGAGATAAACCTCAAATTATAGATTGACTTACTCTATGAACTTGTTTATAAATATTTTTCAAATTAGAGGACAATAATGATGGTTAGAATGTTTATAAATACAATATTGTCTTTAACAATGAAAACTTTTGATTTCAATGTTTAGGAGGTATGGAAATTATAGACAATTCTATTAATCAAATTAAAAATAATGTATAATTGATAGTAGATAATTAAGAAAAA
Organism: Cunninghamia lanceolata; assembly: GCA_027924645.1. Lineage (NCBI taxonomy): Eukaryota > Viridiplantae > Streptophyta > Pinopsida > Cupressales > Cupressaceae > Cunninghamia > Cunninghamia lanceolata. The sequence continues at coordinate 9,432,987 of BSBN01000245.1, read as the reverse complement.
AAAGCCATACTAACCATTGAGTGGAAAATTGAGACACCAATTTATAAAGTTCTTAAAGTATAGATAAATTTCAAACCTAATAAATCTATCATCAAAATGTTATCCTACATTCACAACAACAGAATTCAAGTTTTTAATTCATATCACTTGTGTTTGATCAACATCTTAAAGCAAGCTTCGTTGGGAATCCTTTTTCATAGAATTGGCAAGAATTCCTTCTTTCATTTCTGTTTCGAACAATTTTAATGTTGTTTGGGGCATGCAGACCAATACCTTTATTCCATCCTTACCCTTTGGAGGTGGAAGGAAGGCAATAAAATTTGTGTAGAAAAATCCGCTCCATTGTATTGGACTTACAACTGATGTTTCACCCCATCCAAAATTCACACTATTAAACCCTAAGAATCTCCAATCACTCATAATCATGACATTCTTCATTGGCATATGCACATGTGCATTCATTACTTGGCGATTGATCTCTACAAAGTTGATGCTTGATCTCAAATACTCATCACTCAATAACTTTTTTGATCTCTTTATAATCATGATTGCTTGCAAAATTGAGATACTAAGAAGTTCCTCAGCTCTAGCCACTGCAAATATAGGGTAGAAGCAATTACCATAATATCCATTCTGGAGTGGGGGTTTGAATAATTTCCTTGAATTCATTGCAAAGCCAAGCTTCACAATATGGCTATGTGGGATTTCATAGGCCCTTGTCATTGCTCGCCAAACCAATGCTGCCCCAATATCAAATGAAGAGAAGTGTTCATTACACTCTTCCATAAGGCATTGCTTGATTTGTTTTATCGTCTTGGAGTCCAAAACATAAGAATACTGCACAAATTCCTCATGTTCTTGAAACGAAGATATGACACTATCTGCATATAATTCTGAGTGGTGAAATGACACGTGTGGTGGATTTCTTGGCTTGAGGAGTTCTCTATCCCATATTGGTTGCACTGAGAGCTTAACAATTCCCCTCGCCATCTCTCCAAGCCCATTAAGAAACTGTCCTATTCCTAATCCATCACATATGCTGTGATATAAACGATATCCTAAAACAAACCCTCCACAAGTGAACCGAGTAACCTACATATAAACCATAAATTAGTACACTAATATAAAATAAAATTAAAACCCTTGTAAGAATATTACTTGAAGAGGCGAGGGGAGAGTTACTTGAAGAACTAGGGGGTGAATCCTCTCACTCTCTTCATCGAGAGGAGTCGTAGAAAGCAGCTGGTTGAATGAGGGTTTGAGATCGTCACAATCGCCGAGCACAGACAACGTATTGTGGGAGGTGGCAGTTATGAACGGAACTCCCTCTGCGCTGCACTCCACTTCAAGTTTCCCATTGTCGCCGCTTCTCAGACGCCCTGCCAGTGGATAATAATACACCAACACTTTGGACAAAGCCTCACGAATTACGTTTGCCGGATCGCCCAGCGCATTAGAATTGGAATTGCGGTAGAGAAGAATATTGCGAACAAAGAATCTTACCTTGGGCTGGTCGTCAAAATTGGAGAGATAAAGAGTGGTTTTTGGAGAGGGAAGGCAAGGGCGCACCATCACTGCTTCCCCACACTTCACTTGCAACTCCATTGCATTCTGCACTTTCACTCCAAATACCATGCCTTTATAAACCAGGCATTTTCCATAGTATATTAAAAGCCGAGTTCCGTGCCACCGCCCTTGAAGCCTATTTTTGAACGCAACTTGGAATTTATCGGCGTCATAGCTGGTGCATATACTTATCAATGACTTTTGAGAGCAAAGATAGGGTAAAATCTCCATCAAGAACGTGGCATCAGGTCGTAATTGAAGTCGAAACTAAAGTCTTTGTTCAATTAATCTTATAAGACCTCATCACTTTATCCTATTCTTCTCAATTAGGGGTGAATAGCTCTACTTAAATATCATCCATTTTAACGGTCAAACAATCAATAGCAATTTTACACCTCATTCACAACAAAAGTGGTAAATATTTGTCCTATTTTTATTGGCCAAATTGACCTTTGACTATTGAAGTAGATGATATTTAAGAATAGCCATGTGAATTAGGTGGAGTATATTGTTGTGTTAAGTTTGGCTTCTTCTTTGACTTTTATTCATCTTTATTTATTCTTTTGAATCTTTGTCCATTTTCATACATTTGATCTTATCGTGTCCTATTTGTATATGTTTCCACACATTTGTCTTATCATTAGCCCATATTTCCTTCACTTGATCCCTATTTTAAGATTTCACATTCTTTGTCCTAGGTCAATCTCATAGCACTTAAGTTCAACCCCACACAACATAAAAAAATTACAAATTCAAATTATTGACTCTTACCCTTTCTTACTATACTACACATAGAGAGCTGACTTGGTACATATTTGTGCAACTATTCACGATGCCTTAGTATTAAAATCCATTCACAAATGCATATTTTAAGATCGTTAACCATCATCTTAGACCATACACACTACAAGAAGCATCCATTTATAGGAACATTTCAACTTGGAGGATTAAAAGGGATCAACATTTGTACATTAGAATCATCTAGAACATTGCTTTCTTGAGTTTGTTGTCTTTGATCGCTCACCAAAGCTCGTAAAGAGTAAACTAGGGGTTGAGGAGAACTTGAACCCTTGCAATCTAGTAGCTTCCATTTGGTAATTTTAAATACTAGCAGTCTTTACATATCAACAAACAACATACAATGTGTCAAACTAGACCATAGAGGTACACGATCCGATAGACCAATCTCATGGTTTACAAGGTAAATCCACATATTATAATAGTTATGCAACACGTGGGGTTGATTATAAAGAGCACAATCTAACATGCATGTAATTCTACAAATAAATCAATTCCTAGAAAGCAAGCACATTGCTCGAATATCATTTCATGAGCATTAGTAAATCGTCTCTTGGATACACCAATAATTACTCTTCATCATTGCTCCAATAGCTAATTGCTTTCTCCTCATTTAATTCCAAAGCATTCATTACACATTTATCAATTTGTAGCTCCTTTAATTAATCTCAAGTGGTTAATTTATGCCTAATTGTATACATTTATTTTGATTAGCCTAGATTTACATTAGGAAAAGTAATTATTTCTTTACATTTTGGTGAAGCCATCTACTCTTACACTCCTAGAGTTTAACGTTAGGATTATAACTTCACTTTTTTAGGGTTTTACAATTTGACATAATTTTAATTTTTTATTTACTTTTAGATTTCTTAGGGTTTAGATTCATATTCCCTTACACATCAAATTATATTTTGATAAGGGTTTGGGTATATATAGCAATATATATCTTTGATCCCATTGTCCCACCCTTTGGTAACCTACCCATATGGATCCTCATAGGTCGTGTGCTCATGTTCATTTGCATGCATACATTGTTTACTTTGACATGTTTCTATCTTTTGTGACTTTTGATCCTATCATCTGTGATGAACTAATATGGCCTTTTATGTTATAGGTAGGGATGCATTGTCCATGGAGGCACTATTTTATTGCACACGTTGGGGAATTCACATAATAAACGCATCATATATTGCCTTTGATCATGAAATATTAAATAATACCTAGGGTAGTTTTCATTTCTACCTAGATATATCTTGAATTTTTATACCCATTCCTAGTACACAATTCTTATTAAAATATCTCCCATCTTTACACTATATCATAGGTATTTATTTTTTAATGAAATTTTGCATACCCCTATTTACTTATACCCCTAATACATTCAACCAAACATAATTTCATTTCCATCACTATCACACCCAACTTCAAATAAAAAGTCTTGAATTAATTTTTATGGGAGATTATGAAAATAAAATAAATTAAAAATATTATTATACTACAGGAATTTCATATTGAGATTTAAAATATAATTAAAAAATAAATGGTTTTGATGAATATAATCTATAATGTCAAAAATTGCATACACTTGGAATTTCACACTATATTTTGGTCTTGCTTTAGTGCCAATTCCCTTAGTTTGTTTACAGGATCATTTTAGCCCTTGCATTAGCCTTTTTCCCTCCCATGGTGCTTATGTCTTATTTCCTGTATTGTCTTTTCATCAAGTTATATGTTGTTACTTTTGTGCTATCCTTGTGATCTTCTAGTGTCTCATGATTTTTGAACCCAAATTGTTTGGACACTAGCACTTTGCATGAACATCCATGTGACGTGCTAGCATCTCATGACAGTTTCTTATTTGGTGGTCATTTATGAGCATTTTACCACTTGTCACTTTTATGGGTCAGTGGTAATTCCACAAAATGAATCCAAATGGCTCACCAACCTCTTCTCTCTTTAGCTTCTTCAAGCCCTTTCAAGGTGATATTATTCTTATTTTTTTGTTATTATAGCATTTCTATTTGTTGTGCCCTTGAGCACCTTGGGATCCTCACATCCTTTCTATTTCCTTCATTCTAGTTTTCATTATTTGCACAATCACAACTCTTATCATTCCCATGCCAATTTGGGATAGGAGCATTCACACACTACTTTTTATCTATCTATCTATTGGCTACTGTGGAGGTAGAAATACCAAAGCAAGGGTATGACTTGAAGGTAAATCCCCAAATAACCCCAACAATGTCCCCTGTCTTCAGCTACAGGTATTTTGGAGAGTATTCAACTGCACAGAGGTTTGTTGGTTTCTTCCTTCCTCTTGTTATTTCAATACTTCATTTGATTTATTTAGGTTATCTCTATTCTATTATTTTTGTATTATCTAGTATCTTGCTAGCATGTTCTCTTTTCTAGTTTTGCAGATTGGGAAAACTACTAAGTGGATTTTTGTGTTTCTAGAAACTTTTCAATTTTTTGGGCCATACGGATGACAATGCTTAGTGCGGACATCTATGTGACATGCTAGTGTGCTAGATAGTGGTTTCCTCCTTTTGGTCAGATGTTCCTCTCTTCATCCTATTTCTAGCTTTGTAATTCATTTTTGTAAATTATTTTTTAATTTCGTATAAGTTAGCGTTTTCCATTCCAGCACATATTGAGTGTAATGTATAAATTAGCAGGTAGCTTAATTTTTATATTACATAATCTTTCTTGAATTTATATGTTTTGATTCAGATAAAAATAAAAAATTAATACATAGCATAAATTGCAAGAAACTAGAAATATAATTGTTCATCCATCTCATATTTACCCATCAAAACTAAAATGTTCCTTTTTAGTGTTATCATATTTCAATCCATTAAATAAATTAAAAGACAGTTGAAAATGGTAAAAATGGGTATATCTTTTTTCTTGTCATTACAAAGTGAGAGACTAGTTTCATGAAGTTCACAAGGAGAGTCATTTCCTATTTACCTTAAAAGTATTATCTTACAAGGTGTATATAGGTCAAATCCCTCATTTTGGATCAAGCATGTATCTCCTCTATGGTGTACAAAAACCTTTTGTGGATGAGAAAAATGCAAATGAAAGACAAGCAATGAAAGCAAATCAAATAACACAATTAATACAATTACCTTCCCTTCAATTCCCTTCAAATGCAATTCCTCTCCTCAAGGGAGTGGAAAGGAGTAAAACTAAACTCCAATAGCTATGGTTCCTTGATTTGAATGATATGATATTATGTGGATTACTCAATTAATTTAGCATAACCTTGATATGATTTGATAATGGATGATTTGGAAATAATTCAATAGCATAAACTTGCAATGTGAAGGTACTTGATTATGGCTTGAGAGAGGATTTATTTATAAATTTCTAGAAATGAAGATCAATAGTGGAGGATGATTGAAGAGATCAGTGGTTGGAATTGAATTAAAGGATCTTGAGGAATGAGAGAGTGACAAGTGTCCTTGTCCTCTCATTAATTATAGGAGATAACAAACTTGATTGGCTAGTTGACTGCATTCCTTGATCTATCATTTAAAGAGATTGATGAGTCAATTGACTTGATTGATCTATTAACAAGATAGATTGAGAGTGATGAGTGGGTGATGAGAGAGAATCATGGTGAGAGGAAATGAGGGAGGAGAAATTATGGAAAATTAAATAAATAAATTATTTAATTTTATGTGCACATGGATAATGTTGGAAAGTAAATAAAATATTAATTTTATTTTTTTGTGGAGGGAAATTAGCTTAATTAAATAATTAGGAATTATTTAATTAATATAGAAGAATGAAGTGAGTTATTATTAAATGATATAAGATATGGTGAGGAGGTGATATGAAGAATGTGTTAGCCATTTTTAAGTGTCTACATTTTAACCCTCCTTTAACATCATTTCAAAGACATTTAAAACATAGTGTTATGTTGAATAGAAGACTTTGGTTTAGAAGAATATGATTGGAGAAAAATGGTTGGATTAGTGATGATGATGCCCCAACCACTTGAAGCAAGAGTGTCAAGGAGAGATGATGGTATGTTAATTGATGGGATGAATAATGCCCCTATGAGAGGAGAGGCGGGTTGGAAGAACACGGGTACATGCTCTCAAAATGGATGAAGTGGAGAGAATGATATAAGATGGCAAGTGACTAATGGATGAAATTGTCAGATCAAATGTAGGGAATTGAAGGATGTTGATGTAGGTAATACGATATGATGATAGAATGATATGATTGTGGATAATAGATAAAGATGATTTTGGTTATGCGAAATATGTAAAGAGCAATCCTTTTTTTATACAGAAAATGAATATTATGCACCAAGGTATAAGGAACCAGGGTGACTTTGTATCCATTGCATGGATGTCACACTGCAAACAAAAGGGTGTCCTTATACATACCTAGCATAATAGAACCTTGTTGGAGATATGCGAGGAAGAAACTTAGAGCATGATAAATTCCTAGTGCACAAAAGGTACTGAATTGACCTTAGATGCAAAGGACCACTGGTATGCAAAAAGCTATTCCAACACACACAAGATTGACATTAGCTGGAGTAATAAGAACATCCAACAAATACAACACACAAAAATTAATGACCATGCCTCATTCTATGCCAGTCTTAACACACCAAGATATAAAAAGATCTATTAATACACCAAGATATAAAAAGATCTAGGTGGCCTTGAATAAGCACTAGAAGGAGACAAAAATATTAAATAAAAAAGAAAGACCAACCAGCAAAACAAAGCAATCAACCATCGTATCTCTTGCCAAAAAAGTGATGAAATTGGATTGCCAGATGTAGGAAAGATATATCCTGTTGGAGGCATAAATTAGGATGAAAAATATAAAGGATTAGGCAATGTGTACATTGGCATGAATGGTGTCTATAAAGCGGTTGTACTTGTGATTGTTAAAGTGCGATGTTTTGATGTGTAGTGTGTTTGGTTTGAGTGTCAAATGTTGGTGGTGTGCATTTATGATGGGTCAAAATGAAAGAAAACTTTAATTGCAGATGGTTTATTGCTTGGATTTTTTTATGTTATTATTTTTTTTTGTATTTTTGAGATTATTTAATGTTTTTTGTGTTTTTGGGAGATTTTTTTTTGTGTTTTTGATAAATATAAGGAGGGGATAGGTTGATGGGGAGTGGGTGGAGAAAATTGACACCATAGGTCATAAGATAAAATATAGGATTATCACCACATGTGGAAGGACATTGAACGTATAAGTGCATAAAGTCCCAAAAGCAAAGAAGGAAATAAGATGCACCCGAGATAAGGAATATACTTTCAAAGGAATTGATATCCAAAGCATAGGACAATCTACTTGCCCCCAAGTGTAGGACAATGGTGGAAACATGAGATGGATGGGATTGAAGGATATAAATCTATATTAGAGTAGGGAATGGGATGACGAAGACATGAAATGAATGGGAGGGAGGATTAAGATGTGTGACTATGATGGAAAAATGGAAGAAATTAACTAGTGACCTAAAGGATAAAAAGATCTAGCTACTACACATGGCTCTTGTATTCAAGTTTTCACCATGGTACTTATCCAAGATGCCACAAAAGTGGTTTTCACCATAGGATAGATTATTTCTCTTTACTATTTTTCTTCTTCTTCTTTTTTTTTTACAAATGGGATACTTAACAAGCCAAGTATGAAATGTTGTAGGATGGAGGACATCAAGTCGATCATCTTGGTGTTGGTATTGTGAAGGAACGAGTGGATTAGGATCATGATGGTGGTCAGAACATGGATAGGCTCATGTATAACTCGGTCGAGGAAGCTAATTGCTAAGACTAATGTCACTAGGAAGGATTTCATGGATACTGTCATGCACCTCCATAAGTACATGATTATCCTTGTTTATGTTTAAGCAATAAAAATGGGAACCATTATATGTGCGAGGGTGAATGGTGTGAATGAGCAGAGTGGAGGGAGAGGTAAAGGGGTAAATGGAGTGGTGGTGGTGGGATAAATGGGGTAGAGGAACATGATCATGGAAGGAAGATATTGGGGGACCAACAATTTGATTATCATGCATTATTTTATGGAGCTACTTAGGACTTTTAGGCATGCCTGAGTCAACTTGATTTTCTTCAAGAAAATCCCCTTGTGATATTAGGAGCTCTTCAAGTAAACCCAAATATTCTTTATGTTTTGGCATAGGAGTTAACACTAAGGCTTTAGTATTTTGTTGTTCTTTGGCCTTAAATATGTGTAGGACTTAGGAGCTCAAGATTTGTTTCATCATTTTAGCATAGTAGATTTTGTTGGTCCCAGGTGATGGAATTAGGAGATGACAAGGGAGATGCATTGTTGAGAACAATGTTATTTTGGAAGAGGCATGAAATATCAAGATCTTTAGAGGAGGTAGTGATGGTTCCATTGATATTTCTATCAACAACATTAGGGGTTTCATCATGACTTGTAGAGGGAACATGAGGATCTGTAGTTTCAAATCTAAGAGACATGTATCCTAGCCCAAAGTGATTTGAGTGTCCATCAATCGACAATGGCTTAAGATGAAAGGAATTATGTAGTTCATATTTGCCACAACCTTTATCAACAATTTTGACTATAGTGACCTTAGGAGCTTGTGAAGATGATGGATTGGAATTAAGGTCATTAGGATGGATAGAAGAGGTTGAAGGTGTAACTTTATCTTTAGTGGATATAGTAGTAGTAGGACAAACATTATCTTTGTGATACACAGCTTCCATTGGTTGACAATATTCAAAACGAATGGGATTAGCCTAGATAGTGACTTCTATACCATTGTAGGGGAATTTTATACATTGATGATAGGTACAAGGAATGGCTTGCATTGCATGAATCCATGGACGTCCAAGCAGTATATTTGATGTTAAGTCAAGATCCACGACATGGCATGTGGTTTGCTATAGGATTGGTCCAACTTGTATGGGTAGGCATATGGTTCCTTCTCATAAGCTTGGATGGTAATGACATGTAGCTATAACTCAACTGCAGAGTATCCCAAATTGTTATATTAACTTCAATGTACATAGATTCAAACTAGAGCTGTTATTCAAGAGGACATGGTTAACCTTGTGCTTAGCAAAATTAGGACCTCTGTATGAAGGGATTCGTTATGATACAGATTGATGGAAGGCATATCTTGTTGGCTAAAGGACATTTGGTAAGTGGATGACAGGTGACTCATAAGAACTTGAAATTTTAAAGGATCTATATTATTAAGAACTTGGAATTCTCACAAGGCTTGATCCTATATAGCTCTATGGACAAGAGAGGCTTTGAGAAGTTCTAAGATGGATATGTGTGCAGGTATCTTCCCAAGATGGTCTAGGATATTATAACGGGAAAGTTGGGAATATGATGAAGAGGGTAGAGGTCCTAGGATGGTAACTGTGCCATGTCTTGTCATAACAACACAATTAGGAGATGGGTCTTTTATGGTAATAGTGGCAACTTGCGAGGGATCATATTCAATGTCCTATGAACGAATCATAGGTGTAAGGGACCTTATTATGGTGGATATTGTTGGCATGATTATTTTGGGAATGGTTTTGATTGGAGGTGGAGGGTGAAGTGGATGAACCATTCTTTGGAAAAGGATCCTAGAAAATACTCATTTGATCATTGGATGAGGAATTGCATGTTACTTGTAATATACCTTGATCAATAAGATCTTGGATATAATGTTTGAGCCTCATACACTTATTTGTTGGATGTCCTTTGACGGGATGATAGTCACAATTTACTCATTCTTATTATATCATGTGGGTTTGGGTAGATTGTCGTCGTAAGGTTTGGTGTAAGGGAATTTGATCCTATTTGCTTGTGCTAATTTATGAAATACCATTTTGATAGGTTCCCCCAAGTTAGTAAATTGACATCTTGGATTGGAGGGGGATCTAAATTGTCTCTCAGGAAAAGGTATGGTATTAGTCTTATGGACATTTTGTACATTGTTGGGGGATGTTTGCATTGTATGGATATGTTTTGAATCAGTAACCCCATCATTAACTGGACATGTTTATTTTTGATCCAAGGTTTAGATTTGTCAATTTTTTTGATTATTATCTTTGGTGGAAATTTTGACTTAACCTTTGGCAAGAAGAGCATTTTCAATGTTAACCCTTTTTTTAATGATCTCCTCAAAGGTGGAAAGACAATGTATCCGAAGATGAAATGCCATTTCTTGATTAAGGTTTTGGATGAAGATGGTCACCAATTGTTTTTCAAGAATTGACCATGGCATTCTACTTGCGAGACCTCTCCATCATTGGAGGTAGGAAGGAAAAATTTCTCCATTATGTTGTTTGGCATTGCAAAGATCTTACATTGTAAGTTCATGCTCAAAATTATAGGAGAAGTGAGCAACAATTTTTTTGGATAAATCATGAAATGTTTGGATAGTGCCTGGAGTGAGGTGATGAAACCAATCTAAAGCTTGTCCTACCAAGCTAAGTGGAAAGAGTTTTAATAAATAGATATCTTAGTGTGAAACCTCTTGACAAGTCATGAAGTATTGCTTAATGTGATCTCTAGGATATCCTTTCCCTTTATACTTGTCAAACTTTGGAATTTCAAAGTTAGGGGGAAAAGGAGTCATCATAATAGATTGATCAAGTGGATAAGGGAAAAAATCTTCAAATTTATAATGTTTACGTTGGGGTCCAACTTGCATTTCACGGATTTAATTTTGAAGCTCTTGTAACTTGTGTTCCAAAGAATTCGCAAGGGATGGAATGGATGATGAAGGTGCAGTGTAGTTATTGTTGGGTGGTGTGACAAAGGAATGTAATGTCATGGGATTGGTTTGATAGTTGGTTTGATTGGTTTGAGAGGTAATGGTTGAATAAGTGGGTGATATATAGCTATGAGATATTGATGGATTAGAGTGAGATTATTGTTGTGGTGGTGGAGTTGATATAGTCACTTGGTGGGATGTAGGTTGATGGGAAATTGATTGGGATGAAATAGGAGGTGGCATTGTGGATGAAATTAAGGGAGTATGTTGAGGGATTGAAAGTGGTGGAGTCACGGTTTGTGATGAGGTGGATAATTGTTGATGTTTGTCGATATTTTGAGATCAATACAAATTTACTTCATGATTTCTAGTCAATTTAGTGAATAGAAATTGTTGATCTTTGTTGAACTTGTCATCATACAAAGTTTGTTTCATGATTTCTAAGCACCAAGTTGAGTTTTCCTTTCATTTTTAGTTGTAAGTTTAATAGATATTTGATGAGTTTGCAAAGTGTTCATACCACTAGTGGTTTGTTAATTGTAAATTACTTTGTGTGGTTAGCATTCAAACATCTATAAACTCACCTTTGAAGATTGCACCTTATTGAAGCTTGATTGTTGACTTTTCATGATCAAATCAAGAATGGTTAATGTTTACGAACTTGTCTATGCATTGTTGAGGCTAAAATGTTGGTAAAATCTTGAGTTAAATAGTTAGTTTTCTCTCGAACCTTTTTCTATCTTGCCCTTGCTTTTACACTTATTTATTAGATCTAGTTAGTTTAGAGTTAGTATAGGACTTTCAAACTTGCATAGTGTTGTTGTAAGATTCATATTTTATGAATGCAAGTTAGTATATTTCTAGTTATAGGCTGGAATGATACATTTTATGGTAATATATGTTTGGATCAGTTTTTTTATGCATTGCTAAATTTGAAAACCGATTGGTTTATGTGTATTTTAACCTTGTGTCTTGAAAGTTTGTCCAGATTTATGTAAAGCCCCTTGTTGAAACAACAAAGAACATGTGATGCCCCGTCATGCAACCCTAGAGAGTTAGACTAAAAAGAGCAAAATTACAGAAATTTTTTTTTTTGAAAGCAAGAAATTGCAACATTAGTAACCAAAGATATCATAATACACAACATAAAGAAAAGTGCACTTCTAACTCCTCTAGGGAAACATAACTGCATCAGTTGATCGTAAAGTTTAAACAACACAAGTGATATACATCATACTACTACTACAGATAAGAACAACTTTTACATTGCAAGATAGTTAAGTTACAAATTAGAATACAAGATTACAAGACCGATCATGTCGGTTTACAAATGAATACATATGAAAGTATACAACAACTCTGAAGGTAGAAAGTAATCTAGAATTGGATCACTTCTGTAATGGACTCGAATTGATTCTCTAAGAAGACCAATGGATAGCTCTACCACCCATCCATGTGGAACCCTGAGGTCCACCCCTCCAAGCTAGGAGATAACAATGAGTATTCCACTAAGCCAAAGGAACAACATCCACTATAACCAAATGAAAACAGACTAGACACAACTGACCATAACAACAAAATTGCATGAGACAAGGTAACACTCCAGAGGCAACAATGAAAACATAAAGAGGGAAGAAGCTAAGCTGCAGCGAGGAGAGTGTCATCGCATGGTCCTAAACATGGGTTATCTAGGCTATCTCTCACTAGAAGCTGGCCCCCATCTATGGTTATCCTGGCACCGGCCCCATAGGGTGACACATGTGGAGATGACACATCCTCTGATGTGGACAAGGAGGTCGACCTTGCCAACTAGGCCTTCTCATCCCATCCTTAGCCTTTGAGAGCACTCAAGGCATGGGTGAGGTAACATACTTATCTTGTTATGTGAAAGACTACCCGACCCACCTAGATATATTTTTAAGTTATCACTTGATTACAACTTCCATGGGGTTATCCAAGTAGCCACTGTGGGCACCTGCCCCACCATGGAAGCCACTATCCCTTCTACACTAGCAACCCTTATCCAACATCTGAAACAAATAACATGCATGAGCAAGGAACTATAAGACATCTAACTTTTCGCAACCCATCATGTTACATAAACAGTTACAAAGTTCCATATCCACAAGACTTTTTCCCATCCAACACAAACTCAATTTATTAATCCCATTCCATTGTCATGCCATAATTTGAAACCAAGGACTAAGAAGCCACACCTCTGGAGATAGGTAGGTTGAACACAAAACCAAAGATTAAGTAACCATTACCTGACAAGGACAACGCTTTCGCATCTTGACACCAAGTAGTCATGACATCTCTCTAGTTACCCCACTTCACACTTAGTCATAGCATAACTGCAAATTCAAACCTCAAATAGATACAATGACCCATGGTAAGCATTTTGATATGACAAGGAAGATAATCATGTATAAGAGATTCAATATACTCCTAACCATAACATAAAATTAACTATGAGATTTAACTTCATTCTTAAGAAGATTCTAGTTTATGGAATTAACAATTTATCTACAATTCCAAAATAAATTTCCTAGCTAATTTCCTAACAACTACCATCTTCTAAAAAAAACCACACCATAATATATATTTGCTAAGCATGAATTTTCCATCTAAGATTTACTAATTACACATCCTAATAAGAACAACTACAAGATATAAATATTCTTGCTATAATAATAATAAACTTTTCAGTGATCATTTTACTACTACAATATTCTAATAACTACCAATTTGCTAATAACAACAAACTATAATTATACACATATATTTTCTATAAACATGAACTTCCATCACATTTTACCAACTACCCATTCTAATAAACAACTATAAAAATCTATATATTTTCCCATTTGCATATAATACCAACAACATGTTACTAACTGCAATTCTTAATGAGATCATCTACAATTACAAATTTATTTCTTTTCCCAAGCATAAATTTTCATCTAATATAAGACAATCTCAAATCGAACACTACAAAATATATGAATTTTCCCCACTAGCATAAGTTTTCCCATCGCTACCACTATCTACAAAACCTGACAACCAACTACAAATTACATTTGTTTTGCTAAGAACATCGACTAACCCCTTTAACTTTCTACAACTACAATTTTCTAATATAAAAATCTACTAATGTGATACCCATCCCACATTTCAAACTGCAATGCCTGCTAAAGCGACTAAACTACCATGTCTGAAAAAAATGACTACACTATACGGATACCATTCTTTATAAAACATGTTATTACTACAAGTCACAAGTCTTTCTTAACTACAACACATGCTATTATAACAGACTAACTAGTCATTTTGTCAAAAACATGGAATGGTTTTATTGACATCCACAGAATTGGAAAGTATTGACCAACTTCACATCTATAACTCAAAACGCTGTCAGCCATTCAAAATGGAAATAAAAAACTTGAGGATAAAAAGTTCAACTACCATAAATGACTCAACCTGCTAGTCTATTCACTCAGGATTACATTTGGCTTGGGCACAGAAGGAAATTCACAATGTTTATTCAATTTATGTTTTCTATGATTATGAGAATAAGGTAGATTTAGCAGAGGTTTAGCCAAGACAGATTTAGAAGAAAATCTAGGAAGAATTAATTATTTATAGAGTAAATACGATAAGATTATGTGTAGGCCATAATGCCATTAATTGGAAGTAGAAGACACAAGGATATATGTAAATATAATGCTCATATATGGCCATCAGAACATCCGTTTGTGGCACCATATATGGCTGAAGATTACTTACTTGTTTATACCAGATTTTCAGTGACAAAAAAGACATATATATTATATCAAACTTAGCCCTATAATAGAAGCTTGGAAAGAGAGTATAGTTACCCACTGAGCATAATAGCAAGGGAATAAAATTTAGATAGAATAGTTGGAAAACTCTAGCAGACATATATTCAAAACGTGGAATCATAGACATGTACGTGAATTATTTTACAAAATGCCCAAAAGAAATAAGGTCTCATAAAATTCTTCAATTTGTAGGATATGTTCAAAATGGATTTTGTTGAATAGCTAAAAAAATATTTTCAAGAAAAGGACCAATAGTTGTAAGGTCAAACCTATGGCCCTGGATAGTACCCTCCTTGTCTCAGCATAAAGAAGGGAAATTTTAGTTAGATATTATGGTTGGAAATACTTTGGTAGACATATATGCAAAATGGAAAAACATAGACAAAGCCTGATGACTGTAGACAAAATCCCTCAAAGAAAAGTCTCAGTAATGATTGCAGGAATAAGGTAATACATCCCTCGACACCAAGATGGGAAATTGACATAAGAGCATCTAGAGATTAAAATTTGTAGAGATAAAGATGGCAATAAGACACAACTGAAAATGATTGATTTGACACAAGGATCTGAGAAGGCCACAAGATTTGATTTATAAAATTTCAAAGATGAATAGCTACAGAAATTGAGATAGAAGAAAGCGACAGGAAACCCCAGACTAACAGATTCAAAAGCATGAGGGAGAAGAAGTAATTTATCCAAGCACAAATAACACTCAATCAAGAATTATACAGTAACATACCCAGAACAAAATTTTGATCTAGAGCCTCCAAATTCTTCCATTTTTCCG
Source organism: Cunninghamia lanceolata (assembly GCA_027924645.1). NCBI lineage: Eukaryota > Viridiplantae > Streptophyta > Pinopsida > Cupressales > Cupressaceae > Cunninghamia > Cunninghamia lanceolata. The sequence goes on along the minus strand of BSBN01000245.1, from coordinate 9,417,242 downwards.
CAACCAATTCTTTGTGTTTTTCTCCCAATTTCTGAATTCTCTTTCCAACCCCCCTCTCTAGAACAAAATTCCCCCAATATAAAAATGGCTTAGCTCATAAATTATCACGGACATGCATCCGTTACCTAGCATCCCACTCCTCCAAGAATTTAAAATTTGCTAATAAAAGAGATTCTCCAAATCTTAAAATTTCAAAATCGACAACTCATGACATTAATTTACTACCTAAAATTATTCTTTTAAATAAAAACATAATAATTAACCATACTAAAACTTATGATGGTAAAACAAACATGAAATAATTAATTAAGTCAGTAATACATTTTACTTAAATTAAACAATATTTCAAATTTTACAACTACTCAGAATACTCTTGGATTTAACATAATGATAGCAAGAACACATATACATAACTTAAACAAACTCACAATGCCCACAACACATGACGACCAACAACAGGGAACGAGGACCAAGCGTCACATCACGACACATGACCACAACAGAGAACAAGGACCAACCTAGTGGAATAAACCTCGTATTATCTCCCATCATGTAATGCCCCGTCATGCAACCCTAGAGTGCAAGACTAAAAGTGCAAAATTACAAAACTTTTTTTTTTTGAAGCCAGTAAATGCAATAAGAATAAGTAAAGATATCATAATACACAACATAAAGAAAAGTGCACTTCTAACTCCTCTAGGGAAACATAATTGCATCAGTGAAAAGAAAGTTAAAACCACACAAGAGATATACATTGAACTGCTACTACATGTAAGATCAACTTTTACATTAGCAAGATAGTTAATTTACCAAGTTACAATACAAGATTACAAGACCGATCACGTCGGTATACAAATGAATACATCTGAAAGTATACAACAACTTTGAAGGAGGAAAGCAATCTAGAACTGGAACACCTTTGCACAGGACTCGAATCGAATCTCCAAGAAGACCAATGGATAGCTCTGCCTCCCAACCATGTGGAACCCTGAGGTCCACCCCACTGAGCTAGGAGATAATGATGAGGATTCCACTAAGCTAAGAAACAACATCCAAAAGAATAAAAGAACGACAACTGACTTGACACAATCGATCATATCAACAAAACTGCACAAGACAAGACATCACTCCAGAGGCACAACCAAGAAGAAACAACTAAACTGCGTAAGGAGAGTGTCATCCCATGGTCCTAGCATGGGTTACCTAGGCTATCAATCACCAAAAGCCAGCCCCCATCTATGGTTACCCTGGCAGCCTCTCTCTAGGCACCGACCCCATAGGGTGACACATGCAGAGCCGACAAGTCCTCTCATGGAGACAAGGAGGTCGGCCTTGCCAACCAGGCCTTCTCATCCCATCCTTAGCCTGTGAGAGCACTCAAGGTATGGGTGAGGTGTCTTACTTATCTTGTTAAGTGTTTTAATACCCCAACCCTCTTGATTAAGTTATTAAGTTTCCACTTGCTTACAACATCCATGGGGTTACCCAGGTGGCCTCTCACTAGGCACCGGCCCCACCATGAAAGCCACTCCCTTAGCGTTCTCTGATCAATCATACATACCACAACATACAGGTATAAAAGTCACAAATCAGTTATGACTCATAACTTACGCCATTCGCTAGGCCACAACAGTAAGTCCTTAGATTCCCTTCAAAATTTGAAGCAACACAATCTAGAAACCAAGTACTATTTCCAAGAGACCATTTCCCCATTCATTACAAGACACGAAAATCTAGTGAACCCATTACATTGACATGCCATAATTTTTGAACCAAAACCAAGAACTACACCTCTAGAGTTAGGTACATGACCAATGATAAGGTGACCATTATCTGACAAGGACAACACTTTCGCATCTTAACACCAAGTACACATGACACCCCTCAAGATTTTCCACTTCACAAATAACCAAAACATAGACCAACATTACCCCAAAGTAACATAATGATCCAATACAAGCATAAAGATACGACAAGGAGGGCAATCAAGCATATGAAATTCAATGAACTCCTAATTCAATCAAGAAATCAACTTATGAGATTTTAACTTTATTTCAAATAACATTCTAGTTTACGGAATAATAATTTCCCTACAATTCTAAGATAAACCTCCTAGCTAAATTTCTAATGACTGCCATTCATCTACGCCATTATAAATATTTGCAAGCATGAATTTTTCATCTAAGATTTACTAATGATACATCCTAATATAAACAACTACAAGATAAAATTATTCTTGCTATCATAATAAACTTTCCATCGATCATTTACTACCACAACTTCTATTTAAACAACTACAAAATACCAATATATTTGCTTAAGAACGTAAATTCTCATCTAACATTTAGCCAATACAACTTCACATCAAACACTATACATATTACAATTACAAATCAAACATTATAAACCTATATAATTTCCTATAGGCATAGATGCCCAACTAACATTTTACCAAATATCATTTCAAAATAAAAAACACTATAAACGTATATATTTTTCTAACATTTAACCACTTATAAAAATCAAATCAAACTTATGTATTTTCCTATGAGCATGGATTACCGTCTATTATTTTACCACTTAAGATTTCTAATATAAACAACTACCATGAAATCCATATCTTTTAAAAGTGACTTCTTTCCATTATATATCCTAAAGCTACAATTCCTAAATAACCAATTTACAAAATAACAATAACAAAGTTATATTTAATAAAAAGAGCACAACTTAATTTATTAAACTTCTTACATATACCAAAAAAGAAAGACAACATTAATTAAATAAATTTAATTCTAAAAAGATACATTACTAACAAATGAACCTTCTAATATCATCTCTAAATAACCAATTTACAAAATAACAATAACAAAGTTATATTTAATAAAAAGAGCACAACTTAATTTAATAAACTTCTTACAATATACCAAAAAAGAAAGACAACATTAATTAAATAAATTTAATTCTAAAAAGATACATTACTAACAAATGAACCTTCTAATATCATCTTCTCCCTAATATTGACTTAATAAATCCAAACTACACTCAAAATTAGAAGTTTTCCATACTAGCAAGATCTTCTCCAAGCTTTCTATTTAAGAACAATCACAACAATTAACTTTCCTATGAGCTCAAATTGAAATAAATTTCAAGATTCCTATCATATCATTTTCATTAAATAAATTTCAGATTCAAAGCAAGATATAAGGAAGAAATAAATTTCAGATTCAAAGCAAGATATAAGGAAGAAATAAATTTTAGATTCAAAACAAGATATAAGGAAGAAATAAATTTGAGATTCAAAGCAAGATATAAGGAAGAAATAAATTTCAGATTCAAAGCAAGATATAAAGAAGACAAGGAGGAACTCAAACCATTCACAGAAGTTGCAAGCTTAAGGGAAAAGTAAGAATCAGAAAAATTCATTCAAAAATAAGGCAATGAGGGGTCGTACGACAGCCATACAATGTCACAAGAGATGGCTACAAATCTTTAAAACAAAGTTGCACCATATTTCTCCCAACACCATACAGTCTAGGTCTGTTCATGGAGGAAGGTAAGCAGAAATTTTAATCATAAGGAAAAAAAATAAAGATGGGTCTCCTATGCCATACGCTCAAAGGCAAAAACTGAAGTTTTTTCACAACTTCAATAGCATGCTCATACAATCAGAGACTTCAATTGCTAAGGTAACAAAATTTGTGTAATTTATCATATGGTTAAATTATTTTCTAAGGAATAAAGCCAGAGCTTCAAACTGAGTTTAAATCTATTGCAAAAGATGAATTAAACTATCTTTCAGCCAACAAGAAATTTTTAAAGTAGATTTGAAGGAAATTGTGAAGAAAACTTCACAAGATTTGGTCAAATTCTTAGACATGCTTGCAAGGTAACTTTCTAGAGGAAGTAGTGTTGGAGGCACAAGATCTTCATCAGGGTTACATAGATAAAAGCAAGGCATCCAAGGTAAAAAAGGAATATGAATAATATGAGAACCAAATAAGTGGTTGCAAGCACTAACAGGTTGCCATGGAAAAAAAATATATGTAAAGGCTAATTCACTTCTTACTGGGTATTTCACCTCTATCAGAGATAAATTGCAATGGGATAAGAGATTGATAAAAGCTTAAAATTGAGTCATCTATTTCACAGGATTGAGATCACAATGCAGGGTTACTGAGCTAATGATTTCAAAAGGATTAAGACAAAGGCTAAACCAGAAGAATACATTTTGAAGGAATCTACAGAGGTTGCAGCAACATTTGACTACATAGGCACAAGACAATACAAGCCACAGATATATTTAAATTCCAAATTATAGAACATGCAAGTTTCACACAAAATGGTTCAGCTCATAAAATAAATGCAGACATGCATCTGCTACCCAATAACCCACTTCTCCAAGAAATTCAAAAATTTGGCATAAAAAGAGATCCCAAATCTTCCAATTTCAAAATTGACAACTCAAGGCATTAATTCCACTTGCCAGAAATTATTCTTAACCCAAAAATATACTAACTACCCGTAGCTACAACTTAAAACATATAAATACTCTTGGATAGTAGATAATTTAATTCTAGACTATTATAAAATTTAACCGAGGTGTCATACAAAGTTCTAAGCCCAAAACAAATAGTATACAATAAACATAAAAGAAACATTATTAGTTAATAATAAATCATTAAAGTATTTTCCAACCACACATGAACATTAATCATTATTAAACACAACTCGATGATACTCCTCAACACAAGATTACCAAACCTAATAGGCAAGGACCAAGCATCACAACACGACTCGAGACCACAACACAAGACAAGGACTGACCTAGTGGAATAGACCTCGTGTTATCTCCCATCACTGATACCCATTGGTGCAAGAGCCCTCTCAAAACTGCTATATCAGGTGGAGTCAAGGTCTAGTACCTGCAGCTTGCATCTGAACAATTGGTTGTATATGATCAAATACATATATGTCAACACACACAGAGAGTCAGAGAATCACGACATAATAGGGTGCTCGAAGCGAGTAGTACTACACCGTCTCTACTCTTGAAACAATATCATAACAACTTTTATCTGAATTCAAATACCAACAAATCAAATGACATATGATAATATTAATTCGCATCATAACTAGAATAATAGTAATGCCATCATAAACTCATAACACATGTCTAATTATATCAGTCGAACATATTCCATCAAGATCAAAATAAACATAAATCATAACCTACTAATCAAATGTCTCAGAACTATATCAATGCAATGAAAGACTAACAACTGTCTCCGACTGACAGAGAGCAATGCAGAACTACCACTATCACAAGAAAACAACGAGGGGGCACTACACATCATCGATACCCATTGGTGCATAGCCCGCTCAAACCTGCTATATCCGGTGGAGTTGAGGCTCGGTACCTGCAGCCTGCATATGAACAATTGGTTGTATATGATCAAATACACATATGTCAACACACATAGAGTCAGAGAATCACGGCGTAGTAGGGTGCTCGAAGCGAGTAGTACTACACTGTCCCTGCTCTTGAATAAGATTATAACCACTGCATTGAATTCAGATATCAACAGATCTAATAAAACATGCTAATATTAATCCATTACTAATCATGTCTAACTTATCATAACTAAAGTAATAATAATGTCATCATAAACTCATAACACATGTCTAACTATATCTGTCGAACATAGTCCATCAAGATCAAAATAAACATATACCATAACCTACTAATCCAAATGTCTCAGAACTATATAAATGCAATGAAAGACTAACAACTGTCTCAGAACTGCCAGGGAGAAAAGTGAAACTAACAACTATCACAAACTAAAATGTGAGGGGCATTACAAAACAACAAGCTATTGAGTTATCTCAGAAGGCCAAGACCTAGCTGGTATAGACCTTGGGGTAGTTATTTTTTATTTCTTTGGGATTTGATTCCTTTCAGGAGAAATAAGATACTTGGTATTTTATCTAAGTTGTGTGCAAAGACACCCATCAATAGATACAACTTCTCTAATGCCAAAACAAACAATTTCAAGATGCTCTCTAGTCAAAGGAGAAAAGATTCAATCTTATCATGGAGTGGCTAATAAAACTCATGGTGCATGTAATGGTCAATTCACTAACCCTATGTTAGAAGGTATTTCTCTAGACAAGGATAGATGTATGGGTAAAAACACATAAGTGAGTCCAACTTTTGGGTGAAAAGGAAAAATGCAACTTAAAATCATGCCTAAAGTCACCTATGTTTAATCAAAGTATGTTTGATTGAACCTATTCATCAACATGTGGCATTGTGTGGAACCCTATGGTGATAGGGGGTTCAATCTAAGGGATTTTGATCTAACAGGTTGTATATAGTATTACATATATATACCTTTTCCTTTTAAAAATAAATCCTTACAAAAAATTATAACTATACAATTTTTTAGTTAATCAAAGAGATTTTAATAACTTATGTATTTTGGTTTACTAAATCAAAATTCCTTCAACCTCAAGGTCATGGTGTATTGCACGTTTAATTAAAAAGATAAAATAGAATTAGTGTATAAATTAAAACTAAAATATTTATAATCTATTTCTATACACCTTTTCTCTATCTCTTCTTCTCCACCCTAAGGTATTAGGATTATATTTAAGCATTTGTTTGTTGATCTCTTGATTTTTTTTCTTTTTCTTCTTTCTTTATTTTAAACAATTAAATTTGTACATGAAATTTAATCTTCCTCGTATTATCTTTTAATCTTCTTTATATAAATTTTATCTATTTATTCTTTTTTTATAAAGTTATTTAGATGGAAGAATCTTTTTCTACCTTATACCTCTTCTTCTTATTTCTAATGGTGCTATATTAAAAAGTAAATTAAACATATAATTACATAATTTCCAATCAGTCAAAAATATAAGTTTTATTCAAATAATGGGAGAATTTCACCATGGATTACCTTAGTCTATTAATTAGTTTATCAATATTATTTTTAATTTAGAGGATAATAGTGATGATTGGAATGTTTATAACTATAATATTCTCCTTAATAATGAAATCATTTGATTTCAATTTCAAGGAAATAGCTGACAATTTTATTATTCAAAATAAAAACAAAGTATAACTAATGGTAGGTAATTATGATGTTTTAATAACTAAGAAAAAATAAAGTTATATTAAGTGAGTACTAACTATTGAGTGAAAATTTAAAACACAGATTTATAGTTTTAGGTGTACTAATAAATTTTAAAATTCATAAATCCATCATCAAAATTTTATTCTAAATTCATAAAAACAAACTTCAAACTTCTCAATTCATACCATTTATATTTAAACAACATCTAAAAGGAAGCTTCTTTGAGAATCTTTTTTCATAGAATTAGTGAGCACTCTAGCTTTCATTTTTGTTTCAAACAATTTTAGTCTTGTCTTGGGCATGCAAACTAATACCTTTATTCCATCCTTGCAGTTTGGAGGTGGAAGGAAGGAAATATAATTTGTAAGGAAAAGTCCACTAAAATCTATCGGACTTACAATTGTTGGTTCACCCCATCCAAAATCTACACTAGTCAATTCTAACAGTCTTCAATCAATCATGTAATCATCACATTATTCATGGGCATGTTTATATCTGCATTTATTACTTGACGATTACTCTCTATAAAGTCGATGTTTGATCTCAAATACTCATCACTCACCAACAAATTTGATCTATTTATAATCATGATTGTTTGCAAAATTGAGACATTAAGAAGTTCTTGAGCTCTAGCCAGTGCATATATAGGGTAGAAGCAATTACCATAATACCCATTCTGGAGTGGGGGTTGGAATAATTTCCTCGCATCCATTGTAAACGTAAGCATCGCATTATGGCTATGTGGGATCTCCCAAGCTTTTGTCATTTCTCACCAAATCAATGCTGCTGCAATATCAAATGAAGAAAGTTGTTCTTTACACTCTTCCATAAGGCATTGCTTGATTTGTTTTATCGTCTTGGAATCTAGAACAAAACAATAAGGAGCAAATTCCTCATGTTCTGGAAATGAAGACATGGCACGATCTGTAACCAATTCTTTGTGTTCAAACATCGTGTGTGGTGGATTTCTAGGCTTGAGGAGTTCTCTATCCCACATTAGTTGCACTGAGAGTTTAGCAACTCCCCTCGCCATCTCTGCAAGCCCATTAAGAAACTACCCCAATCCTAATCCATCAAATATATTGTGATGAAAACGATATCCTAAGACAAACCCACCACAACTGAACTGAGTAACCTACATTTAAACAATAAATTGTTATAATAACCATATAAATAAAATTAAAATCTCCCTAATATAATAATAAATGTTTTTATTCTAATAAACTAGATTATTTCAATGAATATCTAAATCAAAATAATTCATCCAATAGCCTACTTGTTGGGTGCCATATTCATCATCCAAACTACTTGTAATGAGTAAGATGGAAACATAGAGAGTTACTTGAAGAACGAGGGGATGAATGCCCTCAGTTTCTGTATCGAAAGGAGTCGTAGAAAGCAGCTGGTTGAATGACGGTTTGAGGTCGTCATAACGTATTGTGGGAGGTGGCAGTTATGAACGGATAATAATACAAAGCCTCGTGAATTGCGTTTGCTGGATCGCCCCACGAATTAAAATTGGAATTGCGGTAGACATGAATAATACAAACAAAGAATAATTGGAAGCTTTGCTAGCTTTGCAAAATACAATATTGTCTTTAACAATGAAATCTTTTGATTTCAATATTTAGGAGGTATGGAAATTATAGACAATTCTATTAATCAAATTAAAAATAATGTATAATTGATAGTAGATAATTAAGAAAAAAAAAAGCTTTACTAACCATTGAGTGTAAAATTGAGACACCAATTTATAAAGTTCTTAAAGAATAGATAAATTTCAAACCTAATAAATCTATCATCAAAATGTTATCCTACATTCACAACAACAGAATTCAAGTTTTTAATTCATATCACTTGTGTTTGATTAGCATCTTAAAGAAAGCTTTGTTGGGAATCCTTTTTCATAGAATTGGCAAGAATTCCTACTTTCATTTCTGTTTCAAACAATTTCAATGTTGTTTGGGGCATGCAGACCAATACCTTTATTCCATCCTTACCCTTTGGAGGTGGAAGGAAGGCAATAAAATTTGTGTAGATAAATCCACTCCATTGTATTGGACTTATAACTGATGTTTCACCCCATCCAAAATTCACACTATTAAACCCTAAGAATCTCCAATCACTCATAATCATGACATTCTTCATTGGCATATGCACATGTGCATTCATTACTTGGCGATTGATCTCTACAAAGTCGATGCTTGATCTCAAATACTCATCACTCAATAACTTTTTTGATCTCTTTATAATCATGATTGCTTGCAAAATTGAGATACGAAGAAGTTCCTCAGCCCTAGCCATTGCAAATATAGGGTAGAAGCAATTACCATAATATCCATTTTGGAGTGGGGGTTTGAATAATTTCCTTGAATTCATTGCAAAGCCAAGCTTCACATTATGGCTATGTGGGATTTCATAGGCCCTTGTCATTGCTAGCCAAACCAATGCTGCCCCAATATCAAATGAAGAGAAGTGTTCATTACACTCTTCCATAAGGCATTGCTTGATTTGTTTTATCGTCTTGGAGTCCAAAACATAAGAATAATGTACAAATTCCACATGTTCTTGAAACAAAGATATGACACTATCTGCATATAATTCTGAGTGGTGAAATGTCACGTGTGGTGGATTTCTTGGCTTGAGGAGTTCTCTATCCCATATTGGTTGCACTGAGAGCTTAACAATTCCCCTCGCCATCTCTCCAAGCCCATTAAGAAACTGTCCTATTCCTAATCCATCACATATGCTGTGATATAAACGATATCCTAAAACAAACCCTCCACAAGTGAACCGAGTAACCTAAATATAAACCCTAAATTAGTACACTACTATAAAATAAAATTAAAACCCTTCTAAGAATATTACTTGAAGAGGCGAAGGGAGAGTTACTTGAAGAACTAGGGGGTGAATCCTCTCACTCTCTTCATCGAGAGGAGTCGTAGAAAGTAGCTGGTTGAATGAGGGTTTGAGATCGTCACAATCGCCGAGCACAGACAACGTCTTGTCGGATGTGACAGCCATGAAAGGAACTCCCTCTGCGCTGCACTCCACTTCAAGTTTCTCATTGTCGGCGCTTCTCAGACGCCTGCCAGTGGATAATAATACACCGACACTCCACGTACCATGACTTTTATAAACGTGGAAAACCTGCGTGTTTGAGAAATTTCGTGATAGAAGTCCACCCTCATTTTCCATAGTATATTAAGAGCCGAGTTCCGTGCCACCGCCCTTGAAGCCTATTTTTCAACGCAACTTGGAATTTATCGGCGTCATAGCTGGTGCATATACTTATCAATGACTTTTGAGCGCAAAGATAGGGTAAAATCTCCATCAAGAACGTGGCATCCGGCCGTAATTGAAGTCGAAACTAAACTCTTTGTTCAATTAATCGTATAAGACCTCATCACTTTATCCTATTCTTCTCAATTAGGGGTGAATCGCGCTACTTAAATATCATTCATTTTAATGGTCAAACAATCAATAGCAATTTTACACTTCATTCACAACAAAAATGGTAAATATTTGTCCTATTTTTATTGGCCAAATTTGACCTCTGACTATTGAAGTGGATGATATTTAAGAATAGCAAGTGTGAATTAGGTGGAGTATATTTTTGTGTTGTTTGGCTTCTTCTTTGACTTTTATTCATCTTTATTTATTCTTTTGAATCTTTGTCCATTTTCATACATTTGATTTTATCATGTCCTATTTGTATATGTTTCCACACATTTGTCTTATCATTAGCCCATATTTCCTTCACTTGATCCTTATTTTAAGATTTCACATTCTCTGTCCTAGATCAATCTCATAGCACTTAAGTTCAACCCCACACAACATAAAAAATTTATAAATTCAAATTATTGACTCTTATCCTTTCTTACTATACTACACATAGAGAGCTGACTTGGTACATATTTGTGCAACTATTCACGATGCCTTAGTATTAAAATCCATTCACAAATGCATATTTTAAGATCGTTAACCATCATCTTAGACCATACACACTACAAGAAGCATCCATTTATAGGAACATTTCAACTTGGAGGATTAAAAGGGATCAACATTTGTACATTAGAATCATCTAGAACATTGCTTTCTTGAGTTTGTTGTCTTTGATCGCTCACCAAAGCTCGTAAAGAGTAAACTAGGGGTTGAGGAGAACTTGAACCCTTGCAATCTAGTAGCTTCAATTTGGTAATTTTAAATACTAGCAGTCTTTACATATCAACAAACAACATACAATGTGTCAAACTAGACCATAGAGGTACACGATCCGATAGACCAATCTCATGGTTTACAAGGTAAATCCACATATTATAATAGTTATGCAACACGTGGGGTTGATTATAAAGAGCACAATCTAACATGCATGTAATTCTACAACTAAATCAATTCCTAGAAAGCAAGCACATTGCTTGAATATCATTTCATGACCATTAGTAAATCGTCTCTTAGATACACCAATAATTACTCTTCATCATTGCTCCAATAGCTAATTGCTTTCTCCTCATTTGATTCCAAAGCATTCATTACACATTTATCAATTTGTAGCTCCTTTAATTAATCTCAAGTGGTTAATTTATGCCTAATTGTATACATTTATTTTGATTAGCCTAGATTTACATTAGGGAAAGTAATTATTTCTTTACATTTTGGTGAAGCCATCTACTCTTACACTCCTAGAGTTTAACGTTAGGATTATAACTTCACTTTTTTAGGGTTTTACAATTTGACATAATTTTAATTTTATTATTTACTTTTAGATTTCTTAGGGTTTAGATTCATATTCCCTTACATATCAAATTATATTTTGATAAGGGTTTGGGTATATATAGCAATATATATCTTTGATCCCATTGTCCCACCCTTTGGTAACCTACCCATATGGATCCTCATAGGTCGTGTGCTCATGTTCATTTGCATGCATACATTTTTTACTTTGACATGTTTCTATCTTTTGTGAGTTTTGATCCTATCATCTGTGATGAACTAATATGGCCTTTTATGTTATAGGTAGGGATGCATTGTCCATGGAGGCACTATTTTATTGCACATGTTGGGGAATTCACATAATAAACGCATCATATATTGCCTTTGATCATGAAATATTAAATAATACCTAGGGTAGTTTTCATTTGTATCTAGATATATCTTGAATTTTATACCCATTTCTAGTACACAATTCTTATTAAAATATCTCCCATTTTTACACTATATCATAGGTACGCATTTTTTAATGAAAATTTGCATACCCGTATTTACTTATACCCCTTATATATTCAACCAAACACAATTTCATTTTCACTATCACACCCAACTTCAAATAAAAAGTCTTGAATTAATTTTTATGGGAGATTATGAAAATAAAATAAATTAAAAAAATTATTATACTACAGGAATTTCATATTGAGATTTAAAATATAATTAAAAAATAAATGGTTTTGATGAATATAATTTGTAATGTCAAAAATTGCATACCCTTGCAATTTCACACTATATTTTGGTCTTGCTTTAGTGCCAATTCCCTTAGTTTGTTTATAGGATCATTTTAGCCCTTGCATTAGCCTTTTTCCCTCCCATGGTGCTTAGGCCTTATTTCCTATATTCTCTTTTCGTCAAGTTATATGTTGTTACTTTTCTGTTATCCTTGTGATCTTCTAGTGTCTCATCATTTTTGAACCCAAATTGTATGGACACTAGCACTTTCCACAGACATCTGTGTGACGTGCTAGCATCTCATGACAGTTTCTTGTTTGGTGGTCGTTTATGAGCATTTTACCACTTGTCACTTTCGTGGATTAGTGGTAATGCCACAAAATAAATCCAAATGGCTCACCAACCTTTTCCTCTTCCCTCCTCCTCTCTTTTTGAATTAATCTTTTTCACTCTTGCATTCTTCTTGGCTCTCTCTACAGCTCTCTATAGCTCTCTACAACTTTCAACAACATTCTCCTTCAGCTCTCTTTCTCTCTTTGGCTTCTTCAAGCCCTTTCAAGGTGATATTATTCTTATTTTTTGTTATTGTAGCATTTCTATTTGTTGTGCCCTTGAGTACCTTGGGATCCTCACATCCCTTCTATTTCCTTCATTCTAGTTTTCATTATTTGCACAATCACAACTCTTATCATTCCCATGCACACTTGGGATAGGAGCATTCACACACTACTTTTTATCTATCTATTGGCTGTTGTGGAGGTAGAAATACCAAAGCAAGGGTATGACTTGAAGGTAAATCCCCAAATAACCCCAACAATGTTCCCTGTCTTCCGCTACAAGTATTTGGGAGAGTATTCAACTGCATAGAGGTTTGTTGGTTTCTTCCTTCCTCTTGTTATTTCAATACATCATTTGATTTATTTAGGTTAGATCTATTCCATTATTTTTGTATTATCTAGTATCTTGCTGGCATGTTCTCTTTTCTAGTTTTGCAGATTGGGAAAACTACTAAGTGGATTTTTGTGTTTCTAGAAGCTTTTCAATTTTTTGGGCCATATGGATGACAACGGTTAGTGCAGATGTCTATGCGACATGCTAGTGTCCTAGATAGTGGTTTCCTCCTTTTGGTCAAATGTTCCTCTCTTCATCCTATTTCTAGCTCTGTAATTTATTTTTGTAAATTATTTTTTAGTTTCCTATAAGTTAGCATTTTCCATTCTAGCACATATTGAGTGTAATGTAGAAATTAGTAGGTAGCTTAATTTTTATATTACATAATCTTTCTTGACTTTACATGTTTTGATTGAGATAAAAATAAAAAATTAATACATAGCATAAATTGCAAGAAACTAGAAATATAATTGTTCATCCATCTCATATTTACCCATTAAAACTAAAATGTTCCTTTTTAGTGTTATCATGTTGCAATCCATTAAATAAGTTAAAAGAAAGTTGAAAATGGTAAAAATAGGTATATCTTTTTTCTTATCATTACAAAGTGAGAGACTAATTTCATGAAGTTCACAAGGAGAGTCATTTCCTATTTACCTTAAAAATATTATCTTACAAGGTGTACATAGGTCAAATCCCTCATTTTGGATCAAGCATGTATCTCCTCTATGGTGTACAAAAACCTTTTGTGGATGAGAAAAATGCAAATGAAAGACACACAATGAAAGCAAATCAAATAACACAATTAATACAATTACCTTCCCTTCAAATGCAATTCCTCTCCTCAAGGGAGTGGAAATGAGTAAAACTAGGCTCCAATAGCTATGGTTCCTTGATTTGAATGATATGATATTATGTGGATTACTCAATTAATTTAGCATAACCTTGATATGATTTGATAATGGATGATTTGGAGATAATTCAATAGCATAAACTTGCAATGTGAAGGTACTTGATTATGGCTTGAGAGAGGATTTATTTATAAATTTCTAGAAATGAAGATCAATAGTGGAGGATGATTAAAGAGATCAATGGTTGGAATTGAATTAGAGGATCTTGAGGAATGAGAGAGTGACAAGTGTCCTTGTCCTCTCATGAATTATGGGAGTTAACAAACTTGATTGGCTAGTTGATTGAATTGCTTGATCTATCATTTAAAGAGATTAATGAGTCAACCGACTTGATTGATCTATTAACAAAATAGATTGAGAGTAATGAGTGGGTGATGAGAGACAATCATGGTGAGAGGAAATGATGGAGGATAAATTATCGAAAATTAAATAAATTAATCATTTAATTTTATGTGCACATGGATAATGTTGGAAAATAAATAAAATATTAATTTTTATTTTTTGTGGAGGGAAATTAGATTAATTAAATAATTAGGAATTATTTAATTAATATAGAAGAATGAAGTGATTTATTATTAAATGATATAAGATACGGTGAGGAGGTGATATGAAGAATGTGTTAGCCATTTTTAAGTGTCTACATTTTAACCCTCTTTAAGATGGTGTTGCGAAGTAACATCATTTCAAAGAAGTTTAAAACATAGTGTTATGTTCAATAGAAGACTTTGGTTTAGAAGAATATGATTGGAGAAAAATGGTTGGATTAGAGATGATGATGCCCCAGCCACTTAAAGAGAGAGTTTCAAGGAGAGATGATCGTAAGTTAATTGATGGGATGAATAATGCCCCTATGAGAGGAGAGGCGGGTTGGAAGAACACAAGTACATTCTCTCAAACTAGATGAAGTGGAGAGAATGATAGAAGATGGCAAGTGACTAATGGATGAAATTGTTAGATCAAATGTAAGGAATTGAAGGATGTTGATGTAGATAATATGATATGATGATAGAATGGATAGGATTGTGGATAATAGATAAAGATGATTTTGGTTATGCTAAATATGTGAAGAGCAATCCTCTTTTTATATAGAAAATGAATATTATGCACCAAGGTATAAGGAACCAAGGTGACTTTGTATCCATTGCATGAATGTCATGCTGCAAACAAAAGGGTGTCCTTATACATACCTAGCATAATAGAACCTTGTCAGAGATATGTGAGGAAGAAACTTAGAGCATGATAACATCCTAGTGCACAAAAAGTATTGAATTGACCTTAGATGCAAAGGATCACTGGTATGCAAAAAGCTATTCCAACACACACAAGATTGATATTAGCTGGAGTAATAAGAACATCCAACAAACACAACACACAAAAATTAATGATGATGCCCCATTCTATGCCAATCTTAACACACCAAGGTATAAAAAGATCTAGGTGGCCTTGAATAAGCACTAGAAGGAGACAAAAAGATTAAATAAAAAAGAAAGACCAACCAGCAAAACAAAGCAATCAACCATCGTATCTCTTGCCAAAAAAGTGATGAAATTGGATTGCCAGATGTAGGAAAGATATATCTTGTTGGAGGCATGAATTAGGATGAAAAATATAAAGGATTAGGCAATCGGTACGTTGGCATGAATGGTGTCTATAAAGCGGTTGTACTTGTGAGTGTTAAAGTGTATTTGGTTTGAGTGTCAAATGTTGGTGGTGTGTATTTATGATGGGTGAAAATGAAAGAGAACTTGAATTGCAGATGGTTTATTGCTTGGATTTTTGTATGTTATGATTTTTTTTGTAATTTTGAGATTATTTAATTTTTTTTGTATTTTTGGGAGATTTTTTTGTGTGTTTTTGATAAATATAAGGAGGGTATAGGTGGAGAAAATGGACACCATAGGTCATAAGATAAAATATAGGATTATCACCACATGTGGAAGGACATTGAACGTATAAGTGCATAAAGTCCCAAAAACAAGGAAGTAAATAAGATGCACCTGAGATAAGGAATAAACTTTAAAAGGAATTGATATCCAAAGCATAGGACAATCTACTTACCCCCAAGTGTAGGACAATGGTGGAAACATGAGATGGATGGGATTGAAGGATATAAAGCTATATTGGATCAGGGAATGGGAGGGAGGATTAAGATGTGTGACTATGATGGAAAAATGGAAGAAATTAACTAGTGACTAAAGGATAACAAGATCTAGCTACTACACATGGCACTTGTATTCAAGTTTTCACCATGGTACTTATCCAAGGTGCCACAAAAGTGGTTTTCACCATAGGACAGATTATTTCTCTTTACTATTTTTCTTCTTCTTCTTTTGTTGTTTACAAATGGGATACTTAACAAGCCAAGTATGAAATGTTGTAGGATGTAGGACATCGAGTGGATCATCTAGGTGTTGGTATTGTGAAGGAACGAGTGGATCAGGATCATGATGGTGGTCAAAACATGGATAGGCCCATGTATAACTTGGTCGAGGAAGCTGATTGCTAAGACTATTGTCACTAGGAAGGATTTCATGGATACTGTCATGCACCTGCATAAATAGATGATTAGCCTTGTTTGTGTTTAAGCAACACAAATGGGAACCATTATATGTGCGAGGGTGAATGATGTGAATGAGCGAAGAGGAGGGAGATGTGAAGGGGGAAATAGAGTGGTGGTGGTGGGATAAATGGGGTGGAGGAATGTGATCATGGAAGGAAGATATAGGGGGACCAACAATTTGATTATCATGCATTATTTTATGGAGCTACTTAGGACTTTTAGGCATGCTTGAGTCAACTTGGTTTTCTTCAAGAAAATCCCCTTGTGATATTAGGAACTCTTCAAGTAAACCCAAATATTCTTTATGTTTTGGCATAGGAGTTAACGCTAAGGCTTTAGTATTTTGTTGTTCTTTGGCCTTAAATATGTGTAGGACTCAGAAGCTCAAGATTTGTTTCATCATTTTAGCATAGTAGATTTTGTTGCTCCCAGGTGATGGAATCAAGAGATGACGAGGGAGATGCATTGTTGAGGATAACGTTATTTTGGAAGAGGCATGAAATATCAAGATCTTTAGAGGAGGTGGTGATGGTCCCATCAATAGTACTATCAACAACATTAGAGGTTTCATCATGACTTGTAGAGGGAACATGAGGATCCGTAGTTTCCAATCTAAGAGACATGTATCCTAGCCCAAAGTGATTTGAGTGTACATCAACTGACAATGGCTCAAGATGAAATGAATTATGTAGTTCATATTCGTCACAACCTTTATCAACAATTTTGACTTTAGTGACTTTAGGAGCTTGTGAAGATGATGGAGTGGAATTAAGGTCATTAGGATGGATAGAAGAGGTTGAAGGTGTAACTTTATCTTTAGTGGATATAGCAGTAGTAGGACAAATGTTACCTTTGTGATACACAGCTTCCATTGGTTGACAATATTCAAAACGACGGGGATTAGCCTGGATAGTGACTTCTATACCATTGAAGGGGAATTTTATACATTGATGATAGGTAGAAGGAATGGCTTGCATTGCATGAATCCATGGACGTCTAGAAGTAGTATATTGTATGGTAAGTTAAGATCCACGACATGGCATGTGGTGGGCTATAGGATTGGTCCAACTTGTATGGGTAGGCATATGGTTCCTTCTCATAAGCTTGGATGGCAATGACATGTAGCTATTACTCAACTGTAGAGTATCCCAAATTGTTATATTAACTTCAATGTACATAGATTCAAACTAGATCTGTTATCCAAGAGGACACACTTAACCTTATGCTTAGCAAAATTAGGACCTCTATATGAAGGGCTTCATTATAATACAAATTGATGGAAGGCATATCTTGTTGGCTAAAGGACATTTGGTAAGTCGATGATAGGTGACTCACAAGAACTTGGAATTTTCTAGGATCTATATTATTAGGAACTTGGAATTCTCACAAGGCTTGATCCAATATAGCTCTATGGACAAGAGAGGCTTTGAGAAGTTCTAAGATGGATATGTGTGCAGGTATCTTCCCAAGATGGTCTAGGTTATTATAATGGGAAGGTTGGGAATATGATGAAGAGGGTAGAGGTCCTAGGATGGTAACTGTGCCATGTCTTGTCATAACAACACAATTAGGAGATGGGTCTTTTATGGTAATAGTGGCAACTTGTGAGGGATCATATTCAAAATGTCCTATGAATGAATCGTAGGTGTAAGGGACCTTATTATGGTGGACATTGCTGGCATGATTATTTTGGGAATGGTTTTGATTGGAGGTGGAGGGTGAAGTGGATGAACCATGCTTTGGAAAAAGGATCCTAGAAAATACTCATTTGATCATTGGATGGGGAATTGCATGTTACTTGTAATATACCTTGATTAATAAGATCTTGGATATAATGTTTGAGCCTCATATACTTATTTGTTGGATGTCCTTTGACACGATGATAGTCACTATACTCATTCTCATTATATCATGTGGGTTTGGGTAGGTTGTCGTCGTAAGGTTTGGTGTAAGGGAATTTGATCCTATTTTCTTGTGCTAATTTATGAAATACCATTTTGATAGGTTCCCCCAAGTTAGTAAATTGACATCTTGGATTAGAGTGGGTTTTGAATTGTCTCTCAGGAAAAGGCATGACATTAGTCTTATGGACATTTTGTACATTGTTGGGGGATGTTTGCATTGTATGGATATGTTTTGAATCGATAACCCCATTATTAACTGGACATGTTTATTTTTGATCCAAGGTTTAGATTTGTGATTTTTTTTATTATTATCTTTGTTGGAAAATTTGACTTAACCTTTGGCAAGAAGGGATTTTTCAATGTTAACCCTTTTTTCAATGATCTCCTCAATGGTGGAAAGATAATGTATTCGAAGATGAAATGCCATTTCTTGATTAAGGTTTTGGATGGTCACCAAATTATTTTTCAAGAATTGACCATGGCATTCTACTTGTGAGACCTCTTCATCATTGTAGGTAGGAAGGAAAACTTTCTCCATTATGTTGTTTGGCATTGCAAAGATCTAACATGGTAAGTTCATGCTCGAAATTATAGGAGAAGTGAGCAATAATTTTTTTGGATAAATTATGAAATGTTTGGATAGTGCTTGGAGTGAGGTGATGAAACCAATGTAAAACTTGTCCTACCAAGCTAAGTGGAAAGAGTTTTAATAAATAGATATCTTAGTGTGAAACCTCTTGAGAAGTCATGAATTATTGCTTAATGTGATCTCTGGATCTCCTTTCCCTTTATACTTGTCAAACTTGGGAATTTAAAAGTTAGGGGGAAAAAGAGTCATCATAATAGATTGATCAAGTGGATAAGGGAAAAAATATTCAAATTTATAATGTTTACGTTGGGATCCAACTTGCATTTCATGGATTTCATTTTGAAGGTCTTGTAACTTGTGTTCCAAATAATTCCCAAGGGATGGAATGGATGATGAAGGTGCGGTGTAGTTAGTGTTGGGTGGTGTGACAAAGGAATGTAATGTCATGGGATTGGTTTGATAGTTGGTTTGATTGGTTTGAGAGGTAATGGTTGAATAAGTGGGTGGTATATAGCTATGAGATATTGATGGATTAGAGTGAGATGATTGTTGTAGTGGTGGAGTTGATATAGTCACTTAGTGGGATGTAGGTTGATGGGAAATTGATTTGGATGAAATAAGAGGTGGCATTGTGGATGAAATTAAGCAAGTATGTTGAGGGATTGAAAGTGGTGGAGTCACGATTTGTGATGAGGTGGATAATTGTTAATGTTTGTTAATATTTTGAGCTCAATAAAAATTTACTTCATGATTTCTAGTCAATTTAGTGAATAGATATTTGATGAGTTTGCAAAGTGTTCATACCACTAGTGGTTTGCTAATTTTAAATTACTTTGTGTGGTTAGCATTCAAACATCTATAAACTCACCTTTGAATATTGCACCTTCTTGAAGCTTGATTGTTGACTTTTCATGATCAAATCAAGAATGGTTAATATTTATGAACTTGTCTATCCATTGTTGCGGCTGAAATGTTGGTAAAATCTTGAGTTAATAGTTATTTTTCTCTCAAACCTTTTTCTATCTTTCCCTTGCTTTTACACTTATTTATTAGATCTAGTTAGTGTAGAGTTAGTATAGGACTTTCAAACTTCCATAGTGTTGTTGCAAGATTCATATTTTATGAATGCAAGTTAGTATATTGCTACTTATAGGATGGAATGATACATTTTATGGTAATATATGTTTGGATCAGTTTTTTTATGCATTGCTAAATTTGAAAACTGATTGGTTTATGTGTATTTTAACCTTGTGTGTTGAAAGTTTGTCCAGATTTATGTAAAGCTCCTTGTTGAAACAACAAAAAATAACAAGCTATTGAGTTATCTCACAAGGCCAAGGCCTAGTTGATATAGACCTTGGGCTAGTTATTTTTCATTTCTTTGAGATTTGATTCCTTTTAGGAGAGATAAGATACTTGGTATTTTATCTAAGTTGTGTGTAAAAACACCCATCAACAGGTACAACTTCTCTAATGCCAAAACCAACAATTTCAAGATGCTCTCTAGTCAAAGGAGAAAAGATTCAATCTTATCATGGAGTGGCTAATAAATCTCATGGCATGTAATGGTCAATTCACTAACCCTATGTTAGAAGGTATTTCTTTAGACAAGGATAGATGTATGGGTAAAAACACATAAGTGAGTCCAACTTTTGGGTGAAAAGGAAAAATGCAACTTCAAATCATGCCTGAAGTCACCTATGTTTAATCAAAGTATGTTTGATTGAACCTATTCATCAACATGTGGCATTGTGTGGAACCCTATGGTGATAGGGGGTTCAATCTAAGGGATTTTGATCTAACAGGATGTATATAGTATTACATATATACCTTTTCCTTTTAAAAATAAATCCTTACAAAAAATTATAACTATACAATTTCTAGTTAATTAAAGAGATTTTAATAACTTATGTATTTTGGTTTACTAAATCAAAATTCCTTCAATTTCAAGGTCATGATGTATTGCATGTTTAATTAAAAAGATAAACTAGAATTAGTGTATAAATTAAAACTAA
Organism: Cunninghamia lanceolata; assembly: GCA_027924645.1. Lineage (NCBI taxonomy): Eukaryota > Viridiplantae > Streptophyta > Pinopsida > Cupressales > Cupressaceae > Cunninghamia > Cunninghamia lanceolata. The sequence goes on along the minus strand of BSBN01000245.1, from coordinate 9,395,797 downwards.
AATATTTATAATCTATTTCTATACACCTTTTCTCTATCTCTTCTTCTCCACCCTAAGCTATTAGGATTATATTTAAGCATTTGTTTGTTGATCTCTTGATTTTTTTTCTTTTTCTTCTTTCTTTATTTTAAACAATTAAATTTGTACATGAAATTTAATCTTCCTCATATTATCTTTTAATCTTCTTTATATAAAATTTATCTATTTATTCTTTTTTTTATATAGAGTTATTTAGATGGAAGAATCTTTTTCTACCTTATACCTCTTCTTCTTATTTCTAATGGTGTTATATTAAAAAGTAAATTAAACATATAATTACATAATTTCCAATTAGTCAAAAATATTAGTTTTATTCAAATAATGGGAGAAATTTCACCATGGATTACCTTAGTCTATTAATTAGTTTATCAATATTTTTTTTAATTTAGAGGATAATAGTGATGATTGGAATGTTTATAACTATAATATTCTCCTTAAGAATGAAATCATTTGATTTCAATTGCAAGGAAATAGCTGATAATTTTATTATTCAAAATAAAAACAAAGTATAACTAATGGTAGGTAATTATGATGTTTTAATAACTAAGAAAAAATAATGTTATATTAAGTGAGTACTAACCATTGAGTGAAAATTTAAAACACAGATTTATAGTTTTAGGTGTACTAATAAACTTTAAAATTGATAAATCCATCATCAAAATTTTATTCTAAATTCATAAAAATAAAATTCAAGCTTCTCAATTCAAACCATTTATATTTAAATGACATCTTAAAGGAAGCTTCGTTGAGAATCCTTTTTCATAGAATTAGTGGGCACTCTAGCTTTCATTTTTGTTTCAAACAATTTTAGTCTTGTCTTGGGCATGCAAACCAATACCTTTATTCCATCCTTGGAGGTGGAAGGAAGGAAATATAATTTGTAAGGAAAAGTCCACTAAAATCTATCGGACTTACAATTGTTGGTTCACCCCATCCAAAATCTACACTAGTCAATTCTAACAATCTTCAATCAATCATGTAATCATCACATTGTTCATGGGCATGTTTATATTTGCATTTATTACTTGACGATTACTCTCTATAAAGTCGATGCCTGATCTCAAATACTCATCACTCACCAACAAATTTGATCTATTTATAATAATGATTGTTTGCAAAATTGAGACATTAAGAAGTTCTTGAGCTCTAGCCAGTGCATATACAGGGTAGAAGCAATTACCATAATACCCATTCTGGAGTGAGGGTTGGAATAATTTCCTCGCATCCAATGTAAACGTAAGCATCACATTATGGCTATGTGGGACCTTCCAAGCTTTTGTCATTTCTCACCAACTCAATGCTGCTGCAATATCAAATGAAGAAAATTGTTCTTTACTCTTCCATAAGGCATTGCTTGATTTGTTTTATCGTCTTGGAATCTAGAACAAAACAATAAGGAACAAATTCCTCATGTTCTGGAAATGAAGACATGGCACGATCTGTAACCAATTCTTTGTGTTCAAACATCATGTGTGGTGGATTTCTAGGCTTGAGGAGTTCTCTATCCCATATTGGTTACACTGAGAGCTTAACAACTCCCCTCGCTGTCTCTACAAGCCCATTAAGAAACTGCCCCAATCCTAATCCATCAAATATATTGTGATGAAAACGATATCCTAAGACAAACCCACCACAATTAAACTGAGTAATCTACATCTAAACAATAAATTGTTATAATAACCATATAAATAAAATTAAAATATCCCTAACATAATAATAAATGTTTTTATTTTAATAAAGTAGATTATTTCAATGAATATCTAAATCAAAATAATTTAACCAATAGCCTACTTGTTGGGTGCCATATTCATCATCCAAACTACTTGTAATGAGTAAGATGGAAACATAAAGAGTTACTTGAAGAACGAGGGGATGAATCCCGAGTCTCTGTATCGAAAGGAGTCATAGAAAGCAGATGGTTGAATGACGGTTTGAGGTCGTCATAATCCCCGAGCACAGATAACATATTGTGGGAGGTGGCAGTTACGAACGGAACTCCCTCTGCGCTGCACTCCACTTCAAGTTTCCCATTGTCGCCACTTTTCACTCGCCCTGCCAATGGATAATAATACACCAACACTTTAGACAAAGCCTCGCGAATTACGTTTGCTGGATCGCCCCACGAATTAAAATGGGAATTGCGGTAGACATGAATAATACGAACAAAGAATCTTAACATGGGCTGGTCGTCCAAATTGGAGAGATAGAGAGTGGATTTGGGTGAGGGAAGGCAGGGGCACACCATCACTGCTTCCCCACACTTGACATGCAACTCCATTGCATTCTGCACTTTCACTCCACATACCATGCCTTTTATAGGCGTGGAAAACAAGCCTCTTCAATATCCAAGTTTGATACTTAATTAACCATTGTATATTCAGAGCCCAGTTCCGCATCTTAGGCGGCCTCAAGCGTCCGACTACTGCTGTCTTTTCTCCGTAATGTTCTGCCCTTCTTCGCTTTGTTTTCTCCCTCTCCCACCAACGGTATATCTTCCATTATTGAGCATTAGTTGGTGAGTTGGTATACACTTAGGGCGGTGCTTAGCTTATTTTGGCTACCAGCCACTACTCAATATTTTTAGGATTTATTTGTGGAGTTACTAGACCCATGAATATTTAATTTTTTTGCTTATTTTTAAGTAGTGATTTTAATTTTTTTTTAATTGTATAATTTCTTTTTAAACAAATTTTTTTGCAAGTAAATTTGGAGGGAAAATTAGAAGGAAAGAAATGTATTTTTCTCATTATGTAGTGGCTGCGTATTTCCAGCCCCCCTTTTTTGGAACTTAAACAACGATTCGAATTCTTGCTGATAGACAAAGAGGTCGAGATTTTTTGAGAAACAGAGAGGTCGAGAACAGTAGACAAGCCTGATTCAAATTGCAGCTCAAAAAAGTCGAAAAGATTTGGGGTCAAAAACACTGAAAAATAGTCGGCACACAACGTGCCGACTGTTTACAGTGGGCGCCCTTTTTTCCACAGTTTATTTGCAATTCCTAAATAGTAGCTACTCCACTAGAATAGGGAATGATTCTATATTATCCTTTTCCCATAATTATAAATTTGCATGGGGCCACTTGCACATGACATGATTGGTGTAGCATATATTTATTTAGTTTTGGATTTATTTTTATGGAATGTCTTAATATGATTATATAATGACACGTGGTGCATTTTTGTGTTAACATTGGCTCCTTCCTTGATATTTTTCCATCTTCATTTATTCTTGATTCTTCATCCATTTCCATATAGTCAACTTTACCACTACCCTATTTGCATATGTTTCAACACATTTGCCTTATCATTGTTCAATAGGAGAAAGAGAGATGGATACAAAGTATGTGAGTACACTAGATCAAACCCTCCGTTCACTATAACATTCAAGGCCAAAATTGAGCTTTAAGTCACTACAAGATGAAAGAGGACTCAGCTATTGATTTTGTTCTCTTGTTTGCCAAGGAAAGATCTGATTCAACCAAGTTATCAAACCCTTAGCCAATCAATACACTAAACCCTAGAATTGAGATAATCAACTTATAACAGACAAACAACAATGGAAAGTCAGGATCTAAAAGTACCAGGATGATTAGTGAGATGTCGCAACATGTTCCTCAGAAGCTGAAATGTCGGAAGACTTCAGGGCTAGTGCTTGAGTCTAGAAAGTCTCGATCTCTGAAAACTTTGAGCTGGAAAAATGTCGTAAATGATGCTCTCATGTTGTTTCCAGGGTTTGTTTTAGTTGTTGGACACTAGGGCTAGCGCCCAAGTCTGCTACAGTGGAATTTCCAAACTTTGTTTTCGGATCTTAAATCTTTATACCTTAAGCAACCTCCCTCTACCTTCACATCTACAATTCCTGCACCTGTAACCTGCACACAAGAAGAAAAGGGGTTTGGGGGTTGTGGTGTTTAGGGATTTGCCTCAGTCAAATCCTAGGTTTGCATTCAATCTTTCCCAACACTGTTGTTAGAGAGAGAGAGCACTTGCAGGACAGAGGCTAAAGATAATCCAAATGATGATGAAATGATTCAAATACAATAATAATGTCACCTTGGAGTTGAAGTCCTTAGGACGATAAAGATTCTTCAACTCATAAGGATGTTGATGATGATTCCAAATCTGCAACAAACACAATACTAACACCAATATGCAATAATAACACAATGAATGCCTTGAATGCTCCTTTGCTTAATATCATAACCTTGCTATCATCAACTTGTCACAAAATAAATTCAAACACTTGTTTATATATGCTATCCTGTAAAACTTTCACAAATTAATTGAAAGAGTCGACAAGGGAGGACCCATTTAAGAGTCATATGATGACATTCCTTAAATTTTACCTTGACCAATCAGGGTGGTCTTGGGCATGAGCACCCAAGTCCCAAGGTTCCTTTTTGGTCAAGACCTAAGCATTAAATGGGCCCCTAGTTCCCATTTGACATATGTTTCAACAAATTTGTCATCAAGATGAATATTTTGCTTTGTAGAGTGTAAACACGAGGATCTAAGAGCTAAACTAGGAGGTAAAAAGGCATGTGTCCACTTTTTACTCCATAACAATCATCAACCTACATTTCAATGTGCAGTTGATCTTGGCTTTGAGATTTCACATTGTACATGCTAATATTTTAAAGGGGGGCGTATACTCTTTTCATATGTGAATCCATACATGCACCTTTCTTTATTTGCACCTCCTGAGGTGTTGCATATTAATTCGCCCCCTGTGGCGTTGTTTATTTTATGCTCCTTGAAGTGTTCACCCCTAGTGGTGTTGGTGTTTGATAAGCTCCTTAAGGCTTTAGTTTTTAATACGCTCCCTGAGGCGTTGGTAGTCTATGATCACCTAGCATAATACAACTTGCTAGTATGTGATCCATGTATTCTATGACCCACCTAGCATAAGTCAACTTGCTAACCTGTGTGCTTCATATAACCTACCCTTTTATACCTATGGTCACCTAGCATAATACAACTTGCTAGTTCATGATCCATGAGGGTATTGTGCTTTGCATGACCCCTAGTGACAGAGCAAGCTAGTGTCTAAGTCATATACTCTTCTTCCTCCATATTAATTCCTTCCCTATCTATTTGTAGTTCTTCTCTCCTTGAAGCAATCAAATGACTCATTATATTCTTCTATCTCCATTTAAGAATTCCTTTATATGTGGTTTTTTTAATTTTTGTTGCATTTTGGGGACAACGCATGGTATTGAGACAACCTTTCACATTGAGGTCTCTTTCACTTTGTTGACTCAAAATTTTTCTTTGCTTGTGTATTTTTTGTTCTCTATGTATATGTTGTTTATATTTATATATGTGTTTGTGACGCTTTGACATAGTGGTTTTGCAGGTTTATGCTCCAATACTATTTTCTTGTGCATGATTTTGTTGTCTAATGTACTTGTTTTGTAGGTTCTCAGCCTGGGGTCTTAATTCATGTGCTTGAAGAACACTACATTCTCTACACTATTCTTTTGGTGTTGTGATGTTATTTACTTTCAGTATTTCCCTTTCTACTTTAGTATGCATATTCACATAGTGTCATAAGCTTGCTACAGTGGGGGCTAAATGTAGCATCAAAAATTTTATACCCTTGCAATTCCACGCTCTATTTTTATCTTGCTTTATTTTCCATTCTCTTAGTTTGTTTGTAGGCTCATTTTAGCCTTTGCATTACCCTTTTTCCCTCCCATGGTGCTTAGGCCTTCTTTTTAGTGTTATCCTTTTGTCAAGTTTTGTTGTCACTTTTGTGTTGTCCCTGTGTTGTGTCTCATTATTTTTGAGCTTAAAGCATCTGGACACTAGTGCTACACATGGACGTCCGCACAATGCACTAACATCCCACAACAATTTTCTTGTTCAGTAATAATTTGTGAGCATTTTGCCACTTGCTTTTTTCTTGTCAGTAGTAACCCTCAAGAATATCTTGAACAACTTGTTCGCTCCTTCCTCTTCCCTTCTTCTGTCATTTTGTTTTAAATTTTTCACTTTGGCATTCCTCTCTCTCTCTCTCTCTCTTTGTGCAACTTTCTTGTATACTACAACTTTCTACAGCTTGCTACAACATGAGCTTCGTTCAGCTCCCTTGCTCTCTTTGGCTTCTTCAAGCCCTCACAAGTGATACCTCTAATTTTCTTGTTTTTTTACAGGCATTTCTTTTGTTTTTCCCTTGAGAACCTTGGGATCCTTATATCCCTTCTATTTCTTTCATTTTAGTTATGACTTCTTACACAATCACAATTCTTACCATTCCCAATCACACTTGGGATAGGAGCACTCACACAATTTTCTATCTATTATCTATTGGCTACTATGGAGTTATAAATATCAAAGTAGGGGTTTGACCTGAAGGTAAACCCCCAAACAATTCCAACCATTTTTCTCATTCTGCACATTGTGCAGGTTGAAGAAGAAGAAGAAGATTAGAACACATGAGAGTTTGTTCATTTCTTCCCAGGTTTGCTTGTCATTTCAATATTTCATTTAATTTAATTAGTTTATCTTCATTATTTTCATCTTTTTATTATATAATACCTTGTTGTTGTGTTCCCTTTTTTGGTTTTGCATATTTGGGAGAATAGTTGGTTTGGATTGTGCATTTTCTTAAAGTTGTTCATGTTTCTGGGCTGTACAGACATCCATGTGATGTGCTGGCATTCTGGGTAGTGGCCTCCTCTCTCAGGCTCCAGGGTCCTCTCTTCACCCTCTTTTTATCTCTGCAACTAATTTATGTTAATTGACCTTTCTAATTTTTTTATAAATTAGCAATTTCCATTCTAGCTTGTATGAGTGTAGTATAGAAAGTGGAGGTATTACCTTTTTCTATGTTACACAAATATTAAATATGAAGTTTCAAAAAGTTACTTTTCTTCAAAATTAGAAAAATTAGTACCCAAAAGAAAAGTTACTTTTTGATACTAAGGGAAGCTTGTTGAGGAAGCTACAAGGAGATGAGTGGGATATCTTGGAAATTGTAATTGACACCAATATTAACTTTGTGTTTGAACATCAAATGTGAGCCATTTGATCAATTTGATCGTAGCCATTGGATGTAAAGGTGAAAAATTAGCATTGTCAAGATGACTTGTATAAGTATACAGTTGAAAACTCATTGTCGAGGTTGGGAAAAATCATTGGAGACATATTGGAAGATATTTGTACTTTAGATTTGAGAGAAAATACATAGTATTTTTCAAATTTTTATGATATTCTCATGGTTTTCTCCACATCAAGTTTGGAAATTGTTGATGTTTGTCAATCTTTTGAGCTCAATATAAATTTACTTCATGGTTTCTAGTCAAGTTAGTGAATAGAAATTATTAATCTTTGTTGAAGTTGTCATGAACAAAGTTTGTTTCATGATTTTTAAGCACCAAGTTGATTTTTCCTTTCATTTTTAGCTCCAAGTTTAATAGATATTTGATGAGTTTGCAAAGTGTTCATACCAATGGCGGTTTTTTAATTGTAAATTACTTTGTGTGGTTAGCCTGAACATCCTAAACTCACCTTTAAAGATTGCACCTTCTTGAAGCTTGATTGTGACTTTTCATGATTAAATCAAGAATGGTTAATATTTGCAAACTTGTCTATCCATTGTTGAGGCTGAAATGTTGGTAAAATCTTGAGTTTTAGTTATTTTTCTCTCTAACCTTTCTCTATCTTGCCCTTTTTTTGCACTCCTTTTTATTAGATCTAGTTAGTGTATATTTAGTATAGGACTTTTAAACTTGCATAGTGTTGTTGTAAGGTTCATATTTTCTGAATGCAAGTTAGTATATTACTAGTTATAGGATGGAATGATACATTTTATGTCAATATATATTTGGATCAGTTTTTTTATGCATTGCTAAATTTGAAAATTGATTGGTTTATGTGTATTTTAACCATGTGTGTTGAAAGTTTGTCCAAATTCATGTAAAGCTCCTTCTTGAAACAATAAAGAATAACAAGCTATTGAGTTATCTAACAAGGCTAAGACCTAGATTTTATAGACCTTGGGGTAGTCATTTTCCATTTCTTTGGGATTTGATTCCTTTAAAGAGGGATAAGATACTTGGTATTTTATCTAAGTTGTTATGTGCAAAAACACTCATCAACAAGTACAACTTCTCTAATGCCAAGACCAACAATTGCAAGATGCTCTCTAGTCAAAGGAGAAAAGATTAAATCTTATCATGGAGTGGCTAATAAAACTCATGGTGCATGTAATGGTCAATTCACTAACCCTATGTTAGAAGTTATTTCCCTATACAAGGATAGATGTATGGGTAAAAACACATAAATGAGTCCAACTTTTGGGTGAAAAGGAAAAATATACAACTTAAAATCATGCCTAAAGTCACATATGTTTAATCAAAGGTATGTTTGATTGAACCTATTCATCAACACGTGGCATTGTGTGGAACCCTATGGTGATAGGGGGTTCAATCTAAGGGATTTTGATCTAACAGGATGTATATAGTATTACATATATATACCTTTTCCTTTTAAAAATAAATCCTTACAAAAAATTATAACTATATAATTTTTAGTTATTTAAAGAGATTTTAATAACTTGTGTATTTTGGTTTACTAAATCAAAATTCATTCAATCTCAAGGTCATGGTGTATTGCACATCTAATTAAAAAGATAAAATAGAATTAGTGTATAAATTATAACTAAAATATTTATAATCTATTTCTATGCATCTTTTCTCTATCTCTTCTTCTCCACCCTAAGGTATTAGGGTTATATTTAAGAATTTGTTTGTTGATCTCTTGATTTTTCTTTTTCTTCTTTCTTTATTTAAACCATTGAATTTGTATAAATTTTATTTTTTAATCTTCTTTATATAAATTTTATCTATTTATTCTTTTTTTAAAGAGTTATTTAAATGGAAGAATCCGTTTCTACCTTATACCTCTTCTTCTTATTTCTAATGGTGCTATATTGAAGTAAATTAAACATATAATTACATAGTTTTCAAATAGACAAATAAGATTAGTTTTATTCAAATAATGGGAGAAATGTCATCATGGATTACCTTAGTCTATTAATTAGTTTTTCAATATTATTTTTTATTTAGAGGATAATAGTGATGATTGGAATGTTTTTTTTATTAGTAAATTACAGAACATTGCATAGAAATCCCAATAGAACAACAAAAAACAGGGGAGAAAACAAAAAATATTAGTTTTATTCAAATAATGAGAGAAATTTCAAGATGGATTACCTTGGACTATTAATTAGTTTATCAATATTATTTTTAATTTAGACGATAATAGTGATGGTTGGAATGTTAATAACTATAATATTCTCCTTAATAATGAAATCATTTGATTTCAATTGTGAGAAAATCATTGACAATTTTATTATTCAAAATAAAAACAAAGTATAACCAATCGTAGGTAATTATGATATTAGATAATAACTAAAAAAAATTAAAGTTATACTAAGTGAGTACTGACCATTGAGTGAAATTTTAATACACAAATCTATAGTTTTAGATGTACTAATAAACTTTAAAATTGATAAATCTATCATCAAAATTTATTCTAAATTCATAAAAACAAAATTCAAGCTTTTGAATTCATACCATTTATATTTAAACAACGTCTTAAAGGAAGCTTCATTGATAATCCTTTTTCATAGAATTAGCAAGCACTCCAACTTTCATTTCTATTTCAAACAATTCAGTCTTGTCTTGGGTATGCAGACCAATACCTTTATTCCATCCTTGCAGTTTGGAGGTGGAAGGAAGGAAATAAAATTTGTAAGGAAAAGTCCACTAAAATCTATCGGACTTACAATTATTGGTTCACCCCATCCAAAATCTACACTAGTCAATCCTAAGAATCTCCAATCGCTCATAATCATCACATTCTTCATGGGCACGTGCATATCTGCATTTATTACTTGACATTTGCTCTCTATAAAGTCGATGCTTGATCTCAAATACTCATCACTTAGCAACAACCTTGATCTATTTATAATCATGATTGTTTGCAAAATTGAGACATTAAGAAGTTCTTGAGCTCTAGCTAGTGCATATACAGGGTAGAAGCAATTACCATAATACCCATTCTAGAGTGGGGGTCTGAATAATTTCCTCATATTCATTGTAAACATAAGCATCATCTTATCACTAGATGGGACCTCCCAAGCTTTTGTCATTGCTCACCAAACCAATGCTGCCGCAATATCAAATGAAGAGAAGTGTTCTTTACACTCTTCCATAAGGCATTGCTTGATTTGTTTTATCATCTTGGAATCTAGAACAAAACAATAAGGAACAAATTCCTCATGTTTTGGAAATGAAGGCATGACACGATCTGTAACCAATTCTAAGTGTTCAAACATCGTGTGTGGTGGATTTCTAGGCTTGAGGAGCTCTCTATCCCATACTGGTTGCACTGAGAGCTTGACAACTCCCCTTGCCATCTCTGCAAGCCCATTAAGAAACTGCCCTATTCCTGATCCATCAAATATACTGTGATGAAAACGATAGCCTAAGACAAACCCACCACAACTGAACTGAGTAACCTACATGTAAACAATAAATTGTTATAATCATATAAATAAAATTAAAATCTCCCTAATATAATAATAAATGTTTTTATTTTAATAAAATAGATTATTTCAATGAATATCTAAATAAAAATAATTCATCCAATAGCCTACTTGTTGGGTGCCCAACTAAACAACCTACTTAGTAGGCACCTAGTCAAACAATCTACTTGCTAAATGTCTAGCTAAACAATGAACACACTATATTCAAGGTGTGCTACAAAATACCTACTCCTCACATAAACAAATAAAAAAACAAATTGTAATCAATGTGCCAGATCTTGAAGCCTTTCACTAACTTGGTAAGGCAAGTTTTGAATATTTGAAATAGGGGAGATGACCCAATAATTGAGCACCCTAACTTCACACCTCTCAAAATCATACGAAAATTGGACCTTAAATGCACAAATACTATCTCTCAGTTATTGGATTTTTTCCCTAGCAAAACAATGACAAAAAATATCCATTGTTTAAGCTTTACCAACAACAACAATTTAGTGTCATATTTATCATCCAAACAACTTTTAATGAGTAAGATGGAAACATAGAGAGTTACTTGAAGAACGAGGGGATGAATCCCCTGAGTCTCTGTATCGAAAGGAGTCATAGAAAGCAGATGGTTGAATGACGGTTTGAGGTCGTCATAATCCCCGAGCACAGATAACATATTGTGGGAGGTGGCAGTTACGAACGGAACTCCCTCTGCGCTGCACTCCACTTCAAGTTTCCCATTGTCGACGCTTCTCACTCGCCCTGCCAGTGGATAATAATACACCAACACTTTGGACAAAGCCTCGCGAATTACATTTGCTGGATTGCCCAACGAATTAAAATTGGAATTGCGGTAGACATGAATAATACGAGCAAAGAATCTTTACATGGGCTGGTCATCCAAATTGGAGAGATAGAGAGTGGATTTGGGTGAGGGAAGGCAAGGGCGCACCATCACTGCTTCCTCACACTTCACTTGCAACTCCATTGCTCTCTTCATTGCTCCTTCGATTTACATAGCATGCGTTTTATAGGCGTGGAAAACAAGGCTCTTCAGTATCGAGTTTGATACTTAATTAAGCATTGTATATTCAGAGCCTAATTCCGCATCTTAGCCGGCCTCAAGAGTCATAGCCGGGGCCACCGTCCGACTACTCCTGTCTTCTCCCCGTAATGTTTTGCTCTTGTCCGCTTTGTTGTCTCAAATTTGATACTTAATTAAGCCTGTTCCGCATCTTAGCCGAGGCCACCGTCCGACTACTCCTGTCTTCTCCCCGTAATGTTTTGCCCTTGTCCGCTTTGTTGTCTCCCTCTCCCACCAACGCCATATCTTCCATTACTGGCCATTAGTTGGTGAATTGGTATACACTTACTGGCCACACTATGCATGTGACATGATTGGTGTAGCATATATTTATCTGGTTTTGGATTTATTTTTATGGAATACCTTAATATGATTATATATACAATGACATGTGGTGCATTTTTGTTGTGTTAATTTTGGCTCTTTCTTTGATATTTTTCCATCTTCATTTCTTCTTGATTCTTCATCCATTTCCATATAGTCAACTTTACCCCTACCCTATTTGCATATGTTTCAACACATTTCCTTATCATCAACCCACATTTCCATGCTGTTGAGCTTGGCTTCGACTTACCAAGCTCAACTTACCTTCAAAAGATAATAACTCTTATATAAAAGAAATATAAATACTTTCAACTTACCTTAACGTGATGTCATTGGCCATCACTACTTATAAACTCATATATGATTCCATACATGGTCATTTCTAGTTTAGACCTAGTCTAATTCCCTCATAAAGTTTACTACAATTGTTATTCTCATCAAGCTTAATAACATAGGCAAAAAGTATGGTATTATAGACCTTGTTTTCTTTATCCTGATATTCCCTACCACTTGATTATTTAAAAGGTGGCCTTCTAAAGCTTATTGAGAATCTAAGCTCTCTTGAGAAGAAATCATTTTTGACATATATATATATATATATATATATATATATATATATATATATATATATATATATATATATATATATAAACTAAACCAAAAATGTTTTTAAAATGATAATATCACCATTTATTACTCACAACTAGTAAGTTTTCCTATCAACTATCATTTGTATTAATTTCAATGAAACTCTATTTCATGATTACATTATATCTATAATGTCAACTAGCCTCATATTGACACTCTCTCATTAAGGCAACTAGTTTACAAGGCTTTTGACAATTACATTATCCTTCTTCAAGTATGTGATTACAAAAGTCATTTGGTTCTCCTTACGGTAGTTTGACAAGTATAACAATTTGAAAACAATATAAATAGGGTCGGCCTTGTGAGATAAAGAAATAGATTTCCTTGTTAATGCTTGCATCAGCCTTTGCAGGCTAAATCAATGCTCTGTGGTTTTTACTAAGACAACTAAACAGTCTTACAATGACTCCATATCCTATTTGACATAGTCAACTCTCATTGTTTTGAACAATTACAATGAGCTTAATGAATATACTATATAGGCATAAATGTTTACTCTTAACTAGTTAATGCAATGGACATAATAAACCTGCGATTCTTCATTACCTTTTTAATGCTTAAAAACATAGGAACATTACCTGGTAGTGACACCCTTGGCTGAGAATGAGCTGCAGATAATATTGTTTCTGTGGTCACCCAAAACCAACCACGTTATCTTACTCCTCTCACTCAATATCTCCCCGCTCACTGTGAACTCTCTGCCCAAAGTGTATTCTCTAATGATAATGTTTTAGCAAATAACATAACACTCTGAAGATCCTCCCCTCGACTCAGTTGGGGTCGTGGCTAAAAAGACTCCGCAAGACTCATAATGAGTCGCCTATCTTTACTCATTTTGCACTCTCACAGTTGGGAGAAAAATAGGAATCGATGCAGCCCACTACCCATTCGGTTTCAACCAAAACCATTTTATCAACAAAGTTTAACACATGTTCAAGGAAGACACAAAACGTGGGAAACTCATCAAGTGGAGTATTAATACCACATTTATTCTTTGAAAGAGGTCGACACATGCGTTTAAGTCATCGGTGATCATTAATGATCACTTTAAGTGATCCAATCCATCACTTAAAATAATGAAGGCATTCCAATTTATATGCCTATGGCTGCTCTTAAGAGTAAGCATTATTAACTATCATGAGGTATTAGCCTCATTCGATGCATAAATATATATATATTTGTTTATATCAAATATGACTTACATAACATCAATCCTATTCGATAGTTATGATTTGATCAATAAGAATAATAGTAATAAAACAAAGGTTTATGGATAATGTGAATGGGTCAAGTTTACCTCCCCATCACAATGCTTCATTAAAATCACATCGACTTGACTTGACAAAATCGTCATTTGACGTTAAACGTCGATAATAAAACACTTAAGTGACTTAATAACAACACAATTATTTTATGACAATGACGTCGTAACTTTTACATTAAACATAAATGGTCATAATTCTTACTCAGATGATGTCATTTACGTTACAAACGACTATGATGACACACTACGACTTGAAAAGATTTGAAAGATATTGACTACCTATCGATTGGGTTCAAAAGTAAACTGACAAGACAAGACTTACCTCTTACGACACTGGTTCATGTTTTTGTTAAACACTAATACTTGTTTGGCAAATCATCACTCATAACCCGAGGTCCATATCTCTCTCCTCGAGAGATACTCTCTCTCTCTCTCTCTTTTCTTTGAGAGTCATCTAAAAACCTGTAATCCTGTATCAAACTTGTAATCAACAAATTATGATCAGTGCATCATTATTCAAATAATAAACTGTAAGGACCTGACTCATCCTAAATCATTTTCGATAGCTTGCTTCTCCTCTAGTAACTGTATCCTTCTCATCTGCACAAAATTAACTTAACAATCCCATGTTAACACAACTCAGTAATCACTACTCAGAGAATTAAGATCACGATGCTAATTGTAGGACACCCTACACCAGGGGACCTAAGTACTGGGGGCATCCTTCGCCATCCAGACAGCCTACATACCCTGTATCCACGGGATCAAGGCCCCCTCCTTAGGATGTGACTAACGTGGGGAATGCGAACATGTAGTTCTGTTTTGCACTATGTTTGATGTAACTGTGAGCGGGTACCTAGCCCTTTTTAGGGTTATTTCCTACCCTAGATAGTTCTTCGTCGGCTGCCACCCACTCGGTGAAACAGGGATGGAAGTTAGTCCACTACCACAAACACCTAAAGGGGTGTTTGTCAGTTAGTCTTAGTGTGGAGGAATCCCTATAAGGTAGCTACCCATGAAATCTAATTTGCTTCCCCGAGTCAAATTAGATAATTATCGTGACTAAGTCCATTCCTGATCCCCTAGTACTTTCACCATGATCTACAAGGGCAAGGTGAAAGCATATAATAGATAGCATTTCCGGATTGGCCTAGTTGCCCTATCTGACATTTCACATGTCCTCCCCGACCTATACCCACGTGTCAATAAGCCTTGTTTTCTATTAGTATGCTATATTTTCCAAATGAGCATCATGGTAATCATTATTTAAATCATCATCTATATTTACCAACTTAATACATGAAAAGATGGATAATCTTAATTCTACTCATACAATGCATTATTACCTAATAAGTAACCCAATTCCAATATATTGCTACATGTCCTTATAGTGATCAAAGAAGAATACTTCGTTCACCTATTTAGCTACTCACATATACAAGGTAGTTTCCACTATTGTCTTAAGATGACATTGAGCTCACATAGGTTATTCGTAAAACTATTTAGTTAGTGCATATCAAGTTATTCACTTCATGAGTTACTAGCATGGTACCCTTACTGTAGTTGAGTAGGTAGTTGTTTCTGTCTAGGTCTCTAATGCTTCACAACTGACACTCATTGGATTAATCATATGCATGAACTATCATAATGCTCAAGAAATCACATCGAGTTCTACAATACACTATCTTAAGAGCATAACCCATAGCTGATATTATCTAAGATACTATGGAGGACACAACTAAATTCCATGGTCGTAAGTATGATTTACAACTTAATTTAAAGGGTCGTTGAAGTAGCACACTAACTGAAATTTTTATGCAAAATAGACTAATTAGAGAAGATCATTTGGATTTATCTATATTAAATAGACATAGAGATCAATAACTTTCTCCTTACCAAATAATTCGCTAATCTTTTAAAGAAAATGACCATCCTTAATATGCCTAATAATCCTGAAGGCTACACTACCTTCCATTCAAATTCAGAATCCTGTTCTGTTTGTGAGTTTGAACTATCTAAGGCTACAACCCTACAAGACCATCTGAGGTAACTGTAGGTATCTTTGCATTTTTATCTAGGAGAGTACAATTGGTGTGAGTGAATTACAAGGAACTATAGCCAAGACTATGCAAAACTAAGTCTAATTGCCTATGAAAGGCAAAGCCATATAATATCAGTCTAATTTATTTGTTGCTTAATCCCATAAAAATTGGTCAAGGTTGAACCCCTATGATTATGACTAATAATTATTGTCACAATGCTTCCATCATTGATCAATTAGATTAAAGAGACTAGAAATCCCACTATGTAAGAATTTGTTGTATAGTCTTGCATAAAAACTCCATGAAGCTCAAAGTTGTCAAACATAGTCATCAATGCATCAGTGAGATCATATAATACCATAATATAGAGCCATGTGCTCTAATACCATTGGAAATATCATTTTACTATAGAACTACTTATAACTTGCAGACAACTATACTACTTGAATGATCCACCCCGAACATATTTATAATACTTTTCTTTAATCGAGCCTTGGAAGGATACTTGATCAATCAAATACATCATGATCTATTCTATACCATATAAGGAATTATTGATAACTAAAATTGTCGTAAATAAACATTGTTCAATAGTATAGTACAAAATATATTCCTTGCATAATCATTTCAACTTACTTAGATTTGAAAACGGATAAGAATTTATGATAATTGAGTCTAAATAAGTTTCTCAATCTTAACCCTATTAATCAAATAAATTTTACTTCTTTCCATAAGTCATTGATAACTTATTGGAATAAAAGAATTTATCCCAAATCACTAAGTTTTCAATTTGTACCTCCTAGTATCCTTTAAGGTTCGATAGTCATGATTTATTTCTAATTGAGGTCTTTAATCTTATACCATTTCACAAGGTCTTAGTCCAACAAATCTCACAACCTTTTTGCCATCGTCCTCCCTGCCTGTGTCTGGAAAAAGAGTATCGAGCATATCAAAAAGGGGGATGTTTTGTCAAATGTTAAGGTAGGAAGCATTCTGGCAGGTATACAAAAATGTAGGAGCAGAGACAAAGCACATAATCTTTTTGACAAAATGCCTCAAAGAGACATCACTCAAGAATGCAATTGATTGCAGGATTTGTTGCAAAATCACAATAACCTTTCAAGCAAAAGCAATTGACAAGTGTAAAACTAGACTTTGTAACTTTTGCCAGCATCCTTCCAGCCTGTGTGAAAATGAGAGCCTTAGGATAGTGTATAGACAACCATCAAATCATAATTGAGCAGGAATTTTGTCAAATGTTGTAGTTGCAAGTGGGAATACAGACAAGGCGTGTGAGCTGTATGACCAAATGACACAAAATAATGTCATATCAGCAAGGGCATCCCAATAATTGAAGAGGCCGTAGAGGCTTGTAAGCAAATGACATTGACAGCTGTAAATCAAATTTCTACAACCTCTGCCAGCGTTTTGGAGCAGGGCATCCATTTTTTAAAATGAAAAGAGCGATTTTTGTTTGATATTATAGTTGGAAACTATCTAATAGACATCTACGCCAAAAGTGGAAGCGTAGACTAGGCGAGGGTTGGAACAAAACGACTCAGGAATGACATTGTTCATATTTGATGATCTATTAACATTCATTTAATATTATTGTTGAGCATAAACGGGGATAAGCGCAAAACAGAACGTGTTCTGGGTGCACGCAGCGTGTAGGTTGAATCGATGAGATTGTCCATACTTTAATCATATGAGTAACCCTTATTATATTACAACTACCCAGTGTTGGTGATCTTGAGGACACCCTAAACTTTATCATTAAGATTCAGATTAAGCCTACAAACGAATATAGATTTTTTTTGCCGCATCGACTATACAATTCTCTCCAATATCTACGCAGAAGTTGGCAGGTGTGTCAACATGGTAAGGAGATTTGTGAGAGATAGAGGAATTAAAAAGGTCCTTGATAGAAGTGCGGTAATGGATTAGTTGAAAAGGTGACAGAATCTTGTCAAGAAATTGAAATTGGCAGAATCCACAACCTTTACCAGATTTCTCCCCACCCACGGCAATATGGGAGCGCTCTGGAACATGGCATGGACATACATCAAAGCATAAAGGAAAGATGAATTTTATCAGATGTAGTTGTGAATTCCCTGGTACATGTAGCGTCTACAAAGAACGTGAATTATTGATAGCAAGCCTCAAGGAGATGTCCTCTTGTGGACTGCAACAATTGCAAGTATTACACAGAATGGACTTGCTGAAAAGGCATTAAAAAAAAATTCAAGCAATAGAAAATTGGTAGCGTAGATCCAAAATTCATAACTTTTGCCAACGTCTTCCCTGCCTATGCCAAAATGGGAGCTTTGATGCAGGGTATGGACATCCATCAGGCATAAAGGAAAGATAAGTTTCATCTCATGTTGTAGTTGCAGTGCCCTGGTGCATGTGTATGCAAAATGTAGAAGAACGCACAAAACACATAAACTGTTCGATAGGATACCCAAAGAAATGTGGTTATGATTGCAGGATTTCATGAAATGGGTTGAAAAAGGTGTTTAACCTTTCAAGAAAATGCTATTGGTAGGGATGGACACTCAGGAACAAGGTAAGAATGTCTCTCCAAGCATAACGGAAGGAAAATTCAAGGATTTTGATATTGAAGCTAAACTACAGCAAAGGCACGGATCGAATCACAGGCACATCAACACAAAGATTTACAATAATTTGCATGGATATTGAAATGTAGTGTAACTCTTTCGAATAAAACTAAAAGAGATTATCTACGAATGGAAAATGGAAAACTTTTATAAATACCTTCCTCATCTCTATTGTCAATTTTCTTGAAAAGGGGCCGAGAAAGCACCATGTTGTCTTCAGCAAATTGAATCGACTGCTTGCTATACTCTGCCCCTCTCATCTTATAGACTAGCTTGCCTCTATGTTTCCTCCAGCCCTTCAAACAGGAGATGATGTCCCTTCTTCATCAAATCCTTGCAATTTATAGAAAAACCAAGCATCTTCCACTCTTGTTTTTTTAATGCTATTGCATCCTCCACTCCTTTAATTTATTGATCATGCTTTCTCCACTATCTTTGTTTAAGGAAAATGCTCCCTGCATTATCTTTGTTTAAGGAAAATGCATCTTCCACTCACTAGTGGATTTGCAAACTTATCATCTATTCCTTATGTGTAATCCATTTTGTATTTTAAATGAATCTATTGTTTTATATTAGTTTTTAATGTTTTATATTAGTTTTTAAAAAACTTGAGTTGTGACATCCTTCTCCCCTAAATTTATGCATCGTCCCGATGCATGTTCAAATTAAGATCAAATATATACATATAGATATAACCATCATTTACTATCAGTATGCTTGCCTACCTTCATAGTCCATCAGAGTATCATCTAAAAATCATTGTTGTATCATCTAAATATCAGTGAAGTTATAGTTCGTAATTAAAATTCTACTAGGTTCCAATATGATAAAGTATCCATGTCTTATCATGACATTGTGAGTTTAAGAAACATCTTTAACTTTTCAAACCTAATTGCGCATATCCTTGTAACTTGTCCTCAAGTCCGAAATGTTGAATGGTTATTCGAATTTTACTGTGTCTAGAATAAACACTTGCAATTCACTTTAAACTTCCATCATTAACTTTCGAAGTGCGGTTAATAAAAATTTTGGTTCATAAATTGTCCCTTGGTAATCCAGATATTTATCAAAAATTTTAGTTACATTTGAAGTTTACTCCAACATGTGCTCAAATCCAAGAGTAGTGATGCACCATTGTAGATTAGAAAATTATATTCTCTTAGTCAATCTGAGTACTCAGGAAATAGCCAATCCGGGCTAAGGTGTCCAAAACGGGACATACTGAAATAAAGCCAATCGGGCTCTTCTGTCCTTTGGGCAAACTGGTAAATGCAGTTCAGTCACACTGTTATCTTTATTTTCATCTACTAAAGAAACTTTTGCAACATCATGAAACATCACAAGGTTTCAAGCTTAGATTTCAAGTTTTCATTTTCTTTTCTGCATGCTACAAGTGATTTCTCCAACTGATTAACATGTTCTTTGAATCCTGTTATTGTTCTCCCTTTTCAATTCTTTCAAACCGTCTTTTGTTCCTCTCTCTGTTTCCAACAACTTTGAATTACACCTTTTGATTTTTGCATAATTCTCCAAAATAATGGCCAAACGGCCTACACTGGTCAAACATACCTTATCTCTACCTGATTAAGGTAGAACAAACAAATAGGTTCATACAGAACTAGGTCAAACAGACCAATATGCTATCCAATACAGAATAAGTAAACACAACAGCCAACCGGGCTAAAATAGGACAGGAATCATTATGCTCTGGCCAGAGACTTTTGACTCCTTCGGGATCAATCTAGATCCATAAGTCACTTCCTGGAGACCATAGTATCTGCCCAAGAACTGTGCTGAGGATGTCAACCAGGGATACACAATATCAACTTGTACACACCTCAGTTTCGGCAAAGCCAGGTATAAGTAATCCACCCGGGGATTCTTCTGAGTACCAGTGACTTCTCAGTTTTGGCAAAGCCGGGTACAAGTAATCTACCCCGGGGATTCTTTTGAGTACCAGTGACTTCCATTATTCTAATATCATATTATACACATCAACATTCATGTGAAAGGTAACAATTCTAGTAATCACGCATGCTGATTTATCAATAAACTCTTCCAAACTTTCCATCCATCTCTCTTCGCAACTGTCACATCAATTGGTGCCACCTTAGGGCTTGTTATCGAAAAGTAGTGATAGCATCCCAAAATTGATAGTAGCTTCCCAAAATAGGAGTCAATGAATCTCATCAGTTTCTCAAAAGTCAATAGCTATCTCTAGTACTCATCATATAGTCTCAAGGATTTATGGAAGCTGCAAGGAAATGCCAATAACAGAGGAGGACTTAAATGTTGATGATCAGGAGTGTAAGATGAGTAAAATCCATACTCTAAGAACACAACTAGAGATCTGTAAAGAGTGCATAGAGGATAGAGAAAGTTGTGAATTTATGCATAAATTGGAATATAGAAATGAGGAGAGTCGTATACATATTTTTTGATGTAAAGAACCTCCTAGGTCCATTTTAGCTTCCTCTGGGTCTTTATCTGATGTTGAACAGTGCACATTAAAGAGGTCTCAGAAGACATCGACAAATGGTAGCTCAATTAACTTGAGAGTTTTCTGGATGCACAACTATGTATCAATTGAAGATGATGGTGTGGGAGTCCCTTGGTGTGGTGAAGGAAAATTAGAAGCTTCATAAAGGCACAATGGAATGGGTCAATGAATTGGCCACTTTCGTTGACTTGAATGTTTTCCCTAGGGATAGTCTGTGGGTTATGGATACTGAAGTTTATGAAAATAGAAATATTGTTGAGGAGCTATTAGAGCAGGAAATGGAAAATGAGCAATTGGAGGAAGGATTCAAAGGAACACTTTTGACGTCAACTACCCCTACTCAAGTGGTTGCAATAGATGAATGGAGGATATACTTGGAAAGGAAGTAGGCCAAGAGGTCTCCTAAGCATGTTGTTGATATTTGTGCCCCCAAGTGTAGGGATACAAAATGAATGGAGAAGGGACTACGTATGACACCCACAAGGGTTTTCATCATGGTCTTCTTAGTGCCAAGTAACCGAGAAATAAAGATGGTTTTCAGGGCCCTCTCAAGAACTCCTCCACACGTTTCCTAATACCTTGCATTTGTTTAAGGTGTTATCCGCCAAGAGGGAGGTATGCAAAAATTAGACACATAGATCTAGGGGATGGATGGATTATGATTGTCCCATACCAGTCCCATCTGCAACCCCATCCTTACAGTAGAATCTCCCCAAGCCACCTACTCCCCCATGCAACCTGCCAGGGCCCTACCTATATATGGTAGTTTTACAGAAATCACATTACTCCACACATGCTAGCAGTTGTAAAATTAAAAATGCCTCAAATCAAAAAGGATAAGTGAAACAAGTCAGTAAGTTAAATCTTCAATAAAAATAAAACAAGCCAAGAAAAAGTGAAGATCAAAGATAGAAATTAGTGCAACATCCCAAGTTCAACAAAGAACAAGTCCTTGAGGCAAAAGGACCATCTCAAAATTTAAATAAGACATATAATACTGTGGCTTAACACTTAAGTAAAATCTTTAACACAAGAATAAATAATGCAACAATCTTATAAAATTTACACATTACAAGCACCGTGTAGCCTTACAACAAGACCACCTAAGGGGAGTACAAAACTTGGTGGACTTCTATCGCTCAAATCACTGAATCGTACAGTGGTCTTAAACCACATAGAGAACAAGGATAATCGCCATGTCACAAAACTTGAAACAACCTTATCATACTTCTATACCAAAAATCCAAATGAATAGTCATATGACCCCATACAACCCAGGGCATGCCATTCTAAAAAGTTTACGATGCGCCACGAAATATGATATTCACTTCACCAGTCTGACGATTGTCATGCACCCAATTACTGTTGTCCCGTTACACATACCATTACTGTCATCAAGCTATCCACTTCACCTTCTAGGGAGGGTTTACTTATGACCTTATCATTTCTTTTTCATGTTTCTATCCATGTTTATCATTAACTGGACGATCATTAGATCACAAGAGGGAAATACTATTAGTCTTATGTCTTAATTCTGACCATGCTTTAGGTTAGCGGACCTTCAGGCCTAGTGTCTGAACCAAAAGCTCTGATACCACATGTAAGGACCTGACTCATCCTAAATCAAATAACATTAAACTCTATTTTAAAAATACCAATGAATAAATTTTTTGATCTGGCAGATGTAGGAAATGTGAAATTCTTCTAGAAGTGCTATAGAAATGCGATGAAACTTGAAATGTAATTTCCTAGAATCATCAAGTTCTTAAAAGATCATCAAGTTTAAATCCAGTGAAGCTAGAGTACATTACAAGAGAAGGTACATTATGTAGCACAATGGATCAGTTCATACCTTAAGTCATGCATTACATTCTGCATTCTTTTTCGATAGCTTGCTTCTCCTCTAGTAACTGTATCCTTCTCATCTGCACAAAATTAACTTAACAATCCCATGTTAACACAACTCAGTAATCACTACTCAGAGAATTAAGATCATGATGCTAATTGTAGGACACCCTACATCCAAGGGACCTAAGTACTGGGGGCATCCTTCACCATCTAGACTGCCTACATACCCTATATCCACGGGATCAAGGCCCCCTCCTTAGGATGTGACTAACGCAGGGAATGCGAACATGTAGTTTTGTTTTGCACTATGTTTGATGTAACTGTGAGCAGGTACCCAGCCCTTCCTAGGGTTATTTCCTGCCCTAGACAGTTCTTCGTTGGCTGCCACCCACTCGGTGAAACAGGGACGGAAGTTAGTCCACTACCACAAACACCTAAAGGGGTGTTTGTCAGTTAGTCTTAGTGTGGAGGAATCCCTATAAGGTATCTACCCATGAAATCTAATTTGCTTCCTTGAGTCAAATTAGATAATTATCGTGACTAAGTCCGTTCCTGATCCCCTAGCACTTTCACCACGATCTGCAAGGGCAAGGTGAAAGCATATAATAGATAGCATTTCTGGATTGGCCTAGTTGCCCTATCTGACATTTCACATGTCCTCCTCGGCCTATACCCACGTGTCAATAAGCCTCATTTTCTGTTAGTATGCTGTATTTTCCAAATGAGCATCATGGTAATCATTATTTAAATCATCATCTATATTTACCAACTTAATACACGAAAAGATGGATAATCTTAATTCTACTCATACAATGCATTATTACCTAATAAGTAACCCAATTCCATTATATTGCTACATGTCCTTATAGT
The DNA here is from genome assembly GCA_027924645.1 of Cunninghamia lanceolata. Classification (NCBI taxonomy): domain Eukaryota; kingdom Viridiplantae; phylum Streptophyta; class Pinopsida; order Cupressales; family Cupressaceae; genus Cunninghamia; species Cunninghamia lanceolata. The sequence continues at coordinate 9,372,015 of BSBN01000245.1, read as the reverse complement.
GATCAAAGAAGAATACTTTGTTCACCTATTTAGCTACTCACATATACAAGGTAGTTTCCACTATTGTCTTAAGATGACATTGAGCTCACATAGGTTATTCGTAAAACTATTTAGTTAGTGCATATCAAGTTATTTGCTTCATGAGTTACTAGCATGGTACCCTAACCGTAGTTGAGTAGGTAGTTGTTTCTGTCTAGGTCTCTAATGCTTCACAACTGACACTCATTGGATTAATCATATGCATGAACTATCATAATGCTCAAGAAATCACATCAAGTTCTGCAATACACTATCTTAAGAGCATAACCCATAGCTGATATTATCTAAGATACTATGGACACAATTAAATTCCATGGTCGTAAGTATGATTTACAACTTAATTTAAAGGGTCATTGAAGTAGCACACTAACTGAAATATTTATGCAAAATAGACTAATTAGAGAAGATCATTTGAATTTATCTATATTAAATAGACATAGAGATCAATAACTTTCTCCTTACCAAACAATTCGCTAATCTTTTAAAGAAAATGACCATCCTTGATATGCCTAATAATCCTAAAGGCTATACTACCTTCCATTCAAATTCAGAATCCTGTTATGTTTGTGAGTTTGAACTATCTAAGGCTACAACCCTACAAGACCATCTGAGGTAACTGTAGGTATCTTTGCATTTTTATCTAGGAGAGTACAATTGGTGTGAGTGAATTACAAGGAACTATAGCCAAGACTATGCAAAACTAAGTCTAATTGCCTATGAAAGGCAAAGCCATATAATATCAGTCTAATTTATTTGTTGCTTAATCCCATAAAAATTGGTCAAGGTTGAACCCCTATGATTATGACTAATAATTATTGTCACAATGCTTCCATCATTGATCAATTAGATTAAAGAGACTAGAAATCCCACTATGTAAGAATTTGTTGTATAGTCTTGCATAAAAACTCCATGAAGCTCAAAGTTGTCAAACATAGTCATCAATGCATCAGTGAGATCATATAATACCATAATACAGAGCCATGTGCTCTAATACCATTGGAAATATCATTTTACTATAGAACTACTTATAACTTGCAGACAACTATACTACTTGAATGATCCACCCCGAACATATTTATAATACTTTTCTTTAATCGAGCCTTGGAAGGATACTTGATCAATCAAATACATCATGATCTATTCTATACCATATAAGGAATTATTGATAACTAAAATTGTCGTAAATAAACATTGTTAGATAGTATAGTACAAAATCAATTCCTTGCATAATCATTTCAACTTACTTAGATTTGAAAACGGATAAGAATTTATGATAATTGAGTCTAAATAAGTTTCTCAATCTTAACCCTATTAATCAAATAAATTTTACTTCTTTCCATAAGTCATTGATAACTTATTGGAGTAAAAGAATTTATCCCAAATCACTAAGTTTTCAATTTGTACCTCCTAGTATCCTTTAAGGTTCGACAGTCATGATTTATTTCTAATTGAGGTCTTTAATCTTATACCATTTGACAAGGTCTTAGTCCAACAAATCTCAAGCAAAAACGAATATAGATTATGTGCCTGAGTAAAAGATTATGTGCCTGTCTTTCAAGCAAAAGCAATTGACAAGTGTAAAACCAGACTTCGTAACTTTTGCCAGCATCCTTCCAACCTGTGTGAAAATGAGAGCCTTAGGACAGTGTATAGACAACCATCAAATCATAATTGAGCAGGAATTTTGTCAAATGTTGTAGTTGCAAGTGGGAATACAGACAAGGCGTGTGAGCTGTATGACCAAATGACACAAAATAATGTCATATCAGTAGGGGCATCCCAATAATTGAAGAGGCCGTAGAGGCTTGTAAGCAAATGAAATTGACAGCTGTAAATCAAATTTCCACAACCTCTGCCAGCATTTTAGAGCACGGCATCCAGTTTTTAAAATGAAAAGAGCGATTTTTGTCAGATATTATAGTTGGAAACTATTTGATAGACATCTATGCCAAAAGTGGAAGCGTAGACTAGGCAAGGGTTGGAACAAAGCGACTCAGGAATGACATTGTTCATATTTGGTGATCTATTAACATTCATTTAATATTATCGTTGAGCATAAACGGGGATAAGCACAAAATGGAACGTGTTCTAGGTGCATGCAGCGTGTAGGTTTAATCGATGAGATTGTCCATACTTCAATCATATGAGTAACCCTTATTATATTACAACTACCCAGTGCTGGCGATCTTGAGGACACCCTAAACTTTATCATTAAGGTTCTGATTAAGCCTACAAACGAATATAGATTTTTTTTGTTGCAGCGACTATACAATTTTCTCCAATATCTACGCAGAAGTGGGCAGGTGTGTCAACATGGTAAGGAGATTTGTGAAAGATAGAGGAATTAAAAAGGTCCTTGATAGAAGTGCGGTAATGGATTAGTTAAAAAGGCGACAGAATCTTGTCAAGAAATTGAAATTGGCAGGTGTAAGGCCAAATCCACAACCTTTACCAGATTTCTCCCCACCCACGGCAATATGGGAGCGCTCTAGAACATGGCATGGACATACATCAAAGCATAAAGGAAAGATGAATTTTATTAGATGTAGTTGTGAATTCCCCGGTACATGTAGCATCTACAAAGAACGTGAATTGTTGATAGCAAGCCTCAAGGAGATGTCCTCTTGTGGATTGCAATGATTGCAAGTATTACACAGAATGGACTTGCCGAAAAGGCATTAAAAAAAATTCAAGCAATAGAAAATTGGTAGCGTAGATCCAAAATTTGTAACTTTTGCCAACGTCTTCCCTGCCTGTGCCAAAATGGGAGCTTCGATGCAGGGTATGGACATCCATCAGGCATAAAGGAAAGATAAGTTTCATCTCATGTTGTAGTTGCAGTGCCCTGGTGCATGTGTATGCAAAATGTAGAAGAACGCACAAAACACATAAACTGTTCGATAGGATACCCAAAGAAATGTGGTTATGATTGTAGGATTTCACAAAATGGGTTGAAAAAGGCATTTAACCTTTTGAGCAAATGCTATTGGTAGGGATGGACACTCAGGAACAGGGTAAGAACATCTCTCCAAGCATAACGGAAGGAAAATTCAAGGATTTTAATATTGAAGCTAAACTACAGCAAAGGCACGGATCGAATCACAGGCACATCGACACAAAGATTTACAATAATTTGCATGGATATTGAAATGTAGTGTAACTCTTTCGAATAAAACTAAAAGAGATTATTTGCGAATGGAAAATGGAAAACTTTTATAAATACCTTCCTCATCTCTATTGTCGATTTTCTTGAAAAGGGGCTGAGAAAGCACCATGTTCTCTTCAGCAAATTGAATCGACTGCTTGCTATACTCTGCTCCTCTCGTCTTATAGACTAGCTTGCCTCTAAGTTTCCTCCAGCCCTTCAAACAAGAGATGATGTCCCTTCTTCATCGAATCCTTGCAATTTATAGAAAAACCAAGCATCTTCCACTCTTGTTTTTTTAATGCTATTGCATCCTCCACTCCTTTAATTTATTGATCATGCTTTCTCCACTGTCTTTGTTTAAGGAAAATGCATCTTCCACTCACTAGTGGATTTGCAAACTTATCATCTATTCCTTATGTGTAATCCATTTTGTATTTTAAATGAATCTATTGTTTTATATTAGTTTTTAAAAAACTTGAGTTGTGACATAAACCAACTCTCATAATGCAATATTAAATCAACAACAATAAAATATTCATTTCCCTAATTCCATATATGACATTCGATATAATCTGTCTTTCCTCGACATTAATCTAAACATCATAATAGATTTACTTATGTCCAAGTAAAAGTAAAAAGTATAGAAAGACAAAAATTGGGGATGTAACATAAGGTGTTAGTAGTCAATGATCACCTAGCATAATACAAGTTGCTAGTTTGTGATCCATGAGGGTATTTTGATTTGCATGACCCCTAGTGACAAAGCAAGCTAGTGTATGAGTCATGTATTCTTCTTCATTCATATTGATTGCTTCCCTCACTATTTGTATGTCTTCTCTTCTTGAAGCAATCGATCGACTCATTATATTCTTCTATCTCCGTTTCAGAATTCCTCTATATGTGGTTTTCTTTATTTTGTTGCATTTTGGGTATGACACATCGTATTGAGACAACCTTTCACATTGAGATCTCTTTCACTTTGCCGACTCAAAAATTTTCTCTGCTTGTGTATTTTTTGTTCTCTATGTATATGTTGTTTATATTTATATATGTGTTTGTGATGTTTTGACATGATGGTTTTGCAGGTTTATGCTCCGACACTATTATCTGGTGCAGGATTTTGTTGTATAATGTACTTATTTTGTAGGTTCTTAGCCTGGTGTCTTAATTCCTGTGCTTGAATAACACTACATCCTCTATAGTATCCTTTTGGTGTTGTGATGTTATGTACTTTCAATATTTCCCTTTCTATTTTAGCATGCATATTCATGTAGTGTCATAAGCCTATTAAAGTGGGGGATAAATGTAGCATCAAAAATTGCATACCCTTGCAATTTCATGCTCTATTTTGGTCTTGCTTTAGTGTCCACTCTCTTAGTTTGTTTTTAGGCTCATTTTATCCCTTGCATTACTATTTTTCGATCCCATGGTGCTTAGGCCTTCTTTTCAGTGTTATCTTTTTGTCAAGTTTTGTTGTCACTTTTGTGTTATCCCTGTGTTGTTCTAGTGTCTCATTATTTTTAAGCTTATAGTGTCTGGACACTAGTGTTACACATGGATGTCTGCACAATGCACTAACATCCCACAGTAGTTTTCTTGTTTAGTGATTATTTATGAGAATTTTTCCACTTGTTACTTTTTTCTTATCAGTAGTAACACCTCGAGAATATCTTGAACAACTCATTGGCTCCTTCTTCTTCCCTTCTTCTGTCATTTTTTTCTGAATTTTTTACTTTGACATTCCTCTTGGCTCTCTCTCTCTACAATTTTCTACAACTCTCTAAAGCTTGCTACAAAACTCTTCTTTCAGCTCCATTGCTCTTTTTGGCTTCTTCAAGCCCTCACAGGTGATACTATTACTTTTCTTGTTTTATTACAAGAATTTCTTTTGTTGTGCCCTTGAGCACTTTGGGATCCTCATATCCCTTCTATTTCTTTCATTTTAGTTGTCACTGCTTACATAATCATAGCTCTTACCATTCCCAATCACACTTGGGATAGAAGCACTCACACACTTTTCTATCTATTTATCTATTGGCTGCTATGGAGTTACAAATACCAAAGTAGGGGTTTGATTTGAAGGTAAATCCCCAAATATCTCCAACCATTTTTCTCATTCTGTATTGTGTAGGTTAAAGAAGATTTAAACACATGAGAGTTTGTTCATTTCTTCCCTTTTGCTTGTCATTTCAATATTTCATTTAATTTAATTAGTTTATCTTCATTATTTCATCTTTTTATTAGATAATACCTTGTTGTTGTGTTCTATTTTTGGTTTTGCAAATCTAGGAGAATGGTTGGTTTGGAGTGTGCATTTTCTGAAAGTTGTTTACGTTTTTGGGCCGTACGTACATTCACACGATTTAGCATCCTCTTTTCACCCTCTTTTTAGCTCTGTAACTCATTTATGTTGATTGGTTTCTAATTTTTTATAAATTAGTGATTTACATTCTAGCTTACATATGAGTGTAGTGTAGAAAGTGGAGGTATCACCTTTTTCTATGTTACACAAATATTAAATATTTTTAGCTTCAAAAAGTTACTTTTCATCGAAATTAGAAAACTTAGTACCCAAAAGGTAAGTATGGAGACAGGAAAAGTTACTTTTTGATACTAAGGGAAGCTTGTTGAGGAAGCTACAAGGAGATGAGTGGGATATCATGGAAATTGCACTTGACACCAATATTGCCTTTGTGTTTAAGCATCAAATGTGAGCTATTGGATCAAATTGATTGTAACCATTGGATGTAAACGTGAAAACTTAGTATTGTCAAGATGATTTGTATAAGTATATAGTTGAAAACTCATTGTAGGGGTTGGGAAAAATCATTAGAGACATATTGGAAGATATTTGTACTTTAGATTTGAGAGAAAATGCATAGTATTTTCTAAATTTTTATGATATTCTCATGGTTTTCTCCACATCATGTTTGGAAATTGTTGATGTTTGTCAATCTTTCAAGATAAATACAAATTTACTTCATGGTTTCTAGTCAAGTTAGTGAATAGAAATTGTTGATCTTTATTGAACTTGTCATCATACAAAGTTTGTTTTATGATTTCTAAGCACCAAGTTGAGTTTTCCTTTCATTTTTAGCTAAAAGTTTAATAGACATTTGATGAGTTTGCAAAGTGTTCATACCAATGGTGGTTTTCTAATTGTAAATTACTTTGTGTGGTTAGCTTGAACATCCTAAACTCACCTTTAAATACTGCACCTTCTTGAAGCTTTCTTGTTGACTTTTCATGATCAAATCAAGAATGGTTAATATTTGCAAACTTGTCTATCCATTGTTGAGGTTGAAATGTTGGTAAAATCTTGGGTTTTAGTTAGTTTTCTCTCTAACCTTTCTCTATCTTGCCAATTTTTTGCACTTTTTCATTAGATCTAGTTAGTGTAGAGTTAGTATAGGACTTTCAACCTTGCATAGTGTTGTTGTAAGGTTCATATGTTCTGAATGCAAGTTAGTGTATTATTGGTTATAGGCTGGAATGATACATTTTATGGAATATATGTTTGGATTAGTTTTTTTATGCATTACTAAATCTGAAAATTGATTGGTTTATGTGTATTTTAACCTTGATTGTTGAAAGTTTGTCTAGATTCCTGTAAAGCTCCTTCTTTAAACAGTAAAGAACAACAAGCTATTGAGTTATCTCACAAGGCCAAGACCTAGCTTGTATAGACCTTGGGGTAGTCATTTTCTATTTCTTTGTGATTTAATTCCTTTCAAGAGGGATAAGATAATTGGTATTTTATCTAAGTTGTTATGTGCAAAAACACCCATCAACAAGTACAACTTCTCTCATGCCAAAACCAAAAATTATAGGATGCTCTCTAGTCAAAGGAGAAAAGATTAAATCTTATCATGGAGTAGCTAATAAAACTCATGGTGCATGTAATGGTCAATTCACTAACCCTATGCTAGAAGGTATTTCTCTAGACAAGGATAGATATATGGGTAAAAACACATAAGTGAGTCCAAATTTTGGGTGAAAAGGAAAAATACAACTTAAAATCATGCCTAAAGTCACCTATGTTTAATCAAAGGTATGTTTGATTGAACCTATTCATCAACATGTGGCATTGTGTAGAGTTCCCTATGGTGATAGGGGGTTTAATCTAAGGGATTTTGATCTAACAGGATGTATATAGTATTACACATATATGCCTTTTCCTTTTAAAAGTAAATCCTTACAAAAAATTATTATAACTAAACAATTTTTAGTTAATTAAAGAGATTTTAATAAATTGTGTATTTTGGTTTACTAAATCAAAATTCCTTTACTCTCAAGGTCATGGTGTATTGCACATTTAATTAAAAAGATAAAATAAAATTAATGTATAAATTAAAACTAAAATATTTATAATCTATTTCTATGCACCTTTTCTCTATCTATTCTTCTCCACCCTTAGGTATTAGGGTTATATTTAAGTATTTGTTTGTTGATCTCTTGATTTTTATTTTTCTTCTTTCTTTATTTTAAACCATTAAATTTGTACATGAAATTTAAGCTTTCTCATACTATATTTTAATCTTCTTTATATAAATTTTATCTTTTTTTTTTAAGAGTTATTTAGATGGAAGAATTCTTTTCTACCTTATACCTCTTCTTATTTCTAATGGTGCTATATTAAACTAAACTATTTACATATATAATTACATAGTTTCTAAACAGACAAACAAGATTAGTTTTATTCAAATAATGGGAGAAATGTCATCATGGATTACCTTAGTCTATTAATTAGTTTATCAATATTATTTTTTATTTAGAGGATAATCGTGATGATTGGAATGTTAATAATTATAATATTATCCTTAATAATGAAATCATTTGATTCCAATTGTGAGCAAATTATTGATAATTTTATTATTCAAAATAAAAACAAAGTATAACTAATGGTAGGTAATTATGATATTAAATAATAGCTAAGAAAAAATAAAGTTAAAACTGAGTACTAACTATTGAGGGAAAATTTAAGACACAAATTTATCTATTTAGATGTACTAATAAAATTTAAAATTGATAAATCCATCATCAAAATTTTATTCTAAATTCATAAAAACAAAATTCAAGCTTTTCAATTAATTGCATTGATATTTAAACAACATCTTAAAGGAAGCTTCGTTGATAATCCTTTTTCACAGAATTAGAGAGCACTCCAGCTTTCATTTCTGCTTCAAACAATTTCAGCCTTGTCTTGGGCATGCAGACCAATACCTTTATTCCGTCCTTGTAGTTTGGAAGTGAAAGGAAGGCAATAAAATTTGTAAGGAAAAGTCCACTAAAATCTATCGGACTTACAATTGTTGGTTCACCCCATCCAAAATCTACACTAGTCAATCCTAAGAATCTCCAATCACTTAGAATCATCACATTCTTCATGGGCACGTGCATGTCTACATTTATTACTTGACGATTGCTCTCTATAAAGTCAATGCTTGATCTCAAATACTCATCACTTAGCAACGACCTTGATCTATTTATAATCATGATTATTTGCAAAATTGAGACATTAAGAAGTTCTTGAGCTCTAGCCAGTGCATATACAGGGTAGAAGCAATTACCATAATACCCATTCTGGAGTGGGGGTCTGAATAATTTCCTCGCATTCATTGTAAACATAAACATCACATTATCGCTATGTGGGACCTCCCAAGCTTTTGTCATTGCTCGCCAAACCAATGCTGCCGCAATATCAAATGAAGAGAAGTGTTGATCTTTACACTCTTCCATAAGGCATTGCTTGATTTGTTTTATCATCTTGGAATCTAGAACAAAACAATAAGGAACAAATTCCTCATGTTCTGGAAATGAAGGCATGGCACGATCTATAACCAATTCTAAGTGTTCAAACATCGTGTGTGGTGGATTTCTAGGCTTGAGGAGCTCTCTATCCCATATTGGTTGCACTGAGAGCTTGACAACTCCCCTCGCCATCTCTGCAAGCCCATTGACAAACTGCGCTAATCCTGATCCATCAAATATACTGTGATGAAAATGATAGCCTAAGACAAACCCACCACAACTAAACCGAGTAACCTACATGTAAACAATAAATTGTTATAATAATCATATAAACAAAATTGAAATCTCCCTAATATAATAATAAATGCTTTTATTTTAATAAAGTAGATTATTTTAATAAATATCTAAATCAAAATAATTCACCCAATAGCCTACTTTTTGGGAGCCCAACTAAACAACCTACTTAGTAGGTGCCTAGCCAAACAATCTACTTGCTAAATGTCTAGCTAAACAGCGAATACATTATATTCAAGGTACTACAAAATACCTACTCCTCACATAAACAAATAAAAAAACAAATTGTAATCGATGTGCGAGATCTGAAGCCTTTCACTAATTTAGTAAGACAAGTTTTAAATATTTGAAATAGGGGAGATGACCCAAAAATTGAGCACCCTAACTTCGTGCCTCTCAAAATCACACAAATATTGGACCTTAAATGCACAAATACTATCTCTCAGTGATTAGATTTTTTTCCCTATCAAAACAATGACAAAAAGTGTCCATTGTGTAAGCTTTACCAACAACAACAATTTAGTGTCATATTTATCATCCAAACAACTTTTAATGAGTAAGATGGAAACATAGAGAGTTACATCCAAACAACTTTTAATGAGTAAGATGGAAACATAGAGAGTTACTTGAAGAACGAGGGGATGAATGCCCTCAGTCTCTGTATCGAAAGGAGCCGTAGAAAGCAGCTGGTTAAATGACGGTTTCATGTCGTCATAATCGCCGAGCACAGACAACGTATTGTTGGAGGTGGCAGTTATGAACGGAACTCCCTCTGCGCTGCACTCCACTTCAAGTTTCCCATTGTCGGCGCTTCTCACTCGCCCTGCCAGTGGATAATAATACACCAACACTTTGGACAAGGCCTCGCGAATTACATTTGCTGGATCGCCCATCGAATTAAAATTGGAATTACGGTAGACATGAATAATACGAGCAAAGAATCTTAACATGGGCTGGTCATCCAAATTGGAGAGATAGAGAGTGGATTTGGGCGTGGAAAGGCAGGGGCGCACCATCACTGCTTCCTCACACTTCACTTGCAACTCCATTGCTCTCTGCACTTTCACTCCACATATCATGCGTTTTATAGCCGTGGAAAACAAGCCTGTTCAGTATCTTAGCCGAGTTCCGCATCTTAGCCGGCCACCGTCATAGCCTAGGCCACCGTCCGACTATTCCTGTCTTTTCTCCGTAATGTTTTGCCCTTGTCCGCTTTGTTGTCTCCGTCTCCCACCAATGCCATATCTTCCATTACTGGCCATTAGTTGGTGAATTGGTCTACGCTTACTGGCCGGACTATGCACATGACATGATTGGTGTAGCATATATTTATCTAGTTTTGGATTTATTTTTATGGAATGTCTTAATATGTTTATATAATGACATGTGGCGCATTTTTGTGTTAACTTTGACTCCTTTCTTGATATTTTTCCATCCTCATTTATTCTTGATTCTTTATCCATTTCTCTACATTCAACTTTACCCTGCCCTACTTGTATATGTTTCAACACATTTGCCTCATCATCAACCCACATTTCCATGAAGTTGAGCTTGGCTTCGAGATTTCACATTCTTTATCTTGGGTTAGTGTCATAATGCTCAAGTTCAACCCTGCACAAAACAAAATAGTGTCGGAATTTAAATTTTAAAATTCGAAGTGTTGACTCTCACCTTTTCCTACTATACTGGGCGTTGGGAGCCAACTTAGTACACATTTGTGCAACTATTCTCTATGTCTTGGCATTTGATGACATTCATAAATGCACAATTAAAGATCATCAACCATCAACCTAGACCATACATACTACAAGGAGCATTCATCCATAAGAATATTTCAATTTGGAGCATTAAAAGAACATCTAGGACATTGCTTGCTTGAGTTCGTTGCTTTCAATCACTTGCTAAAGGCCATAAATCTAGTAAATGAAGGGGTTGATTTAGTTGCTTCCCTTTGGTATTTTAAATAAGTACTATCAATCTTTGCATATCAACAAATAATAGAGAGTGTGGGAGCCTAGGTCGCATATGTACATAGTCTTCTAGGTTAATCCCATGGTATAGAAGGCATCTATCCACATATTAGAATAATTATGTAGCAAGTGGGTGAAATAAGATAAAATTGATTATTATTTTATTCAAGTTTCTTATTTCTTTAGATAGCAACAAAACACATTAATGTAATTTATAGCAAAAAGTGTTTTGATCTATCTAAGTGTACTTTGCCTAATCCAGAGTTATGTTTATTTTCCTAGACCAAATACTATTGTTTTTGCTAATGGATGAAGGAAAGCTAGAATAACTGAAACTACAATATGATATTTTAGAAAATAAAGACAAAAATAGGAACCTAGAAAAAAGACAAAACCTAAAGCAAGTTTTAGGGAGCTAATGTAGTATTGTCACCCATGTGATTCATGGATGATAGCCCAACTATGCTAGTGTCCAAGTACGTTGTGGTCTTCTATACATAGTATCCAACTATACATATAGAAAGCAAGGAAATCATTTGGATAGCAAAGAAATATGCACACAACAATATTAAAGATGGCAATAAAGAACTATTGTTTCACAACTAGACTGATGTAAATACATGCCAAATGTAGAAAATGAAATAATAATAGAAATAAGATAAAGAAGAGTTAAGAATACAAAACCTCCATGTGAGTGATTCACTATGGATGCCTATAGCTAAACACAAAGAATGGGGGTGACTACTTGGAAGCTTGTGTTGGCAATATGTGTTGTCATTGATGTCAACATAGTATATGGAAATATAAGGACAAACTTGTACAGAGGTTGATTTAGCATGGTAAAGGCAAACCAGTCTAGGAGAAGAGAAAACACTCTAAATATGGGGAGGTGATCAGTTTTGTGTCTGAGCATGATGTGGAGGTAAATACTCATGTCCTTGCATGTTTTCTGTACCCCTACATGTATATCTCATCCATTTGGGGTACCACACTTAATGATAAATACTAGTAATGTATCTATGCCATTCACAGTGCATATCCCAAGGCAGGGTAACATTGTTTTGGTCTGCATTTCTCCATAGAGCAAGATCTGATCTTGTAGTTCTGAAGACAAGTTTATCTAGGTATTGAAATGACATATCCAAGTATTCAGGTCTTCACATCTTTAGCAGAAAAAGTTACAAGGGACATCTAGTATCGTATACTACTTAGACAGGCAAAGCATTAATGAAGACTTAATGGAATGCTCCACTTCCTCCGGAAGAGATTATTTTGTCATGTGGTTCTGAAGACATGCTTAGAGATGCATAAGGCATGCTATGATGAAGTATAAAGTGATTTGATGGTCCGCAAAGTCAGCAATCAAGTGATAGAGGCAATATAGACTGTTCCGGAGCCTGAATACATATATGGTTGAGATTTTGTGGAAGATGAAATGTATGTAGAGCAATCATAGAAGTTTTTACAGAGGTCTTACATGTTCCAATACATCTCAGGTTTGATCTGCATGCATACATTCCTTATTTTCCTATACCGCAATACTATATCTTGAGTTATGAAGTGTCACATGTGGTCCGGAATGCTTTACTTCCTACAGTTCATCATGTTTCTTGTTTTGAAGATGTATAGATTGATATGATCTTCAACAGAAAGGTGAATGGAGGATGTTGAGATTATACATGATTGAATTCTTGGTCCACGTGAAGATTTTGGCTTCTTCCCGGTAGTGTGAAGATGAACAGTTCGCAGTTTTGTTCAGATTGACCTAACAGGTTAAGTCTCTGGTATGTGCGGTAGATCTTGACCTATTGTGTCGACTTTGAAAGATGTGAGGAGATATGTTTTGAATACCTTCATGATGTCTTGAGGTCCACAACAATTTTTCTTATCATATTGTATGTATTGAGGCCAACCTTTGAAGAGATACATGTTTCATCTAATGATGTTTATGTTAGCGACCTAATCAGTGTTTTGAAGTGTTGTGGAGGATATTTATAGAACATCAAATTCATTTGTGACATAGAGATGTGAGTGTGAACATGATATAGCAGAGGACAAGATATGAAGTGTGCAGAATTAGTTTGAAGACATGTTTTGAGAAGAAAAACAAGATTACATTATCAACATAAGTCAGATGTCTATCTTGCAGCAGTCCATATATCTATCTTTGTAAATCCTAAATGCAGTTAGCAAAATATTCAAGGAGTAGTAGCTTCCTTGGGTTGTACTATAAATCAAAGTTGTAATTGTTGTAAGCACAAAGTATAGGGAGTAGTAGCTTCCTTGGGTTGCAGTACAAAAACAAAGTTGTAATATTTTTGCAGTGAGCATAATATATTGTGAGCTAACAGTCGCAATGGTTTTTCCCTGTTTTAGGGTTTTCCACATAAAAACCCTAGTGTTCTTGTGTTGCATAATCTACTTTCTACTCTTTAAGTTATTCAATTTTATCTGCAAATAATTGTTTAAGTTTTAGTGTGTACTAATTCATCCCCCCTCTCAGCACCTCATTGTGTTCAAGAATTGGTATCAGAGATAAGTGTCTTTGAGAAGCCTAATAGTTGAGGTAGATTCTACATTTGAACACATGGAATTTGAAGTTATGGAGAATGAAGTATTTGTACCGAAACCTAATCTAGAAGCAATGGAACCTAACACTAGTAGAAATATGGCAAATAAATGACTAGGTGACTAAAACTTTTAGTCACGTGACCAAAATTCTACTAATTTTTTGCAACACAGCTATAAATGACTAAATAAATAACCAAGTAAATGACTAAATAAATGACTAATTTGGTCATCACTAGTAAAAAACACAACTAAATAATTAGTCACACAAATAAAAATGACTAAATAATTAATCACACAAATATTTCAAATTGAGGGAGTGGGTTGTACTATAATATAATATATAATAATTATATTACAATACAATATAATTTAATATATTATAATATAATATGATATTATATAATATTATATTATTATTATATATATTATATAATATTATATATTAATATAATATAATATGTATATTATATTATTATATAATAACATATTATTAATATTACAATATTATATTTATATTATATATTATATAATAATATAATATTATAATATATTTAATATTATAATATAATATTATATTATTCTTCGAGTCTGAACAGTGCTTATTGTTTTAATCATATTGCTGGTTTTGATATGCTATCAGCATTATTAGGCTTTTTAAGAGGCAGTTTTCTGCATATCTGGCGACTCATACTGAAAAAAGGACAAGTAGATCAGTGCTACCACACATTTTATGAGAAGGATACAGACTCAGAGTTCAAGTTCATTTGATTATTTACAGTTGTCTCCACCTAGAAGATAGAGTAGAATTGTGGTAAGAACTCTGGATTCAAAAAGAATAAAATCAACCCCACCAAGTTTCAAGCCAGTAATACCTATAGTTCCTGCACTGGTTCAAGCAAACCCACCTCCAGTTGTTCCAATGGCAAGGAATCAGCCATTTGTGGCTTTTGATGGGGGCAGCCCATTGAGCTTGACAGTGCATGATAATATACCCATGGCAGCTTTGAAGAGCCTACCTTATTTCACTAGGGAGGATCAAACTACCCCAATCGAACACATTAGAGACGTAGCTTCTCTATGTGGTGTTCATCATGTAACTCAAGAAAATGTGGCCATCAGGCTACTGGCTACCTCGTTTAAAGGAAAAGCGTTAAAGTGGTTCAGGTGTTTACTGGTGCAAACCATTGCAACTTGGGATGATCTGGGTGATAAGTTGAACAAATAATTTCAAGATAAGTCTGATAACTTATCGCTAGTTAAACAGTTGACTATGATAAAGAGAGCTCCCCAGGAGCAAATGATGGATTTCAATTTTTGGTTTCAGAAGACATAGAATAGAATTCTTGCCACGGTAAGGCCTTTATCACAATATGCATTTCTATATTTTTTGAAAGCTCTTAATAGTGACATTTCAATAATGATACAATCAATGGGAGGTACAAATTTACCTGATGCATATGAAATAGCTATTAGAGCAGAAAATAGCCTGATTCAGGCTGAAAAAATAGCACCTAGACCACCAGTGCCCATTTTTTCCAAAATTCAAACTTCAATGCCTTTACCGATCCCATCTTTTGCCCCTTTACCTATTGTAGTAGTATTGGCAAGTACTGCCAGTCCTAAGACTGTTGTTTCCAACTCATCACAGGAGTTAAGAGAGATTAAAAACAGCCAACAGAAAATAGAGAACATCTTGCAAACTTTTGGGAATGAGTTGGTGAATATAAAAAAATAGTAGTCCCAAAACAGATAGCTTTATCAGCCACATAGTCAAGGGCAAAATCAGCCTTATCAAGGGCAAAACCAGCCATACCAAGCTAATAGGCCACCTTACCAAAGCAATTACCAGGGTGCTATGCAAAATGTGAACTAGAGGCCTTTCCAACCCTACAATCCTACACCTATTAATGCAGTTAGAGACCTTGTCCTTGTTTAGAACAACCTTGTAGCTAAGTATGAATGGTGTTGTCCATGTAATCAGTCACACAGTCAAGCAACCTATTCAAATGGAGTGATAAATCAGGCTCTAATGGTGCAAAATGTTGTAGTTTCACAGCCAAACACACCTAATGATGGGGCTGTATAGCAGTAAGAATAGCCTCAGAATGATACTGCCTTCCTAAACTAGCAGGAAGATGAGTTATGTGTCGTAAACAGAGATGATACTTCAGTTGCAGCAAATACGAGAGCTAAAAAGAGGGGTTATGAGATAGATCAAGCAGCAAAAAAAGGAAAAGGACCTACTAATCCTTCTACATCCTAGATTCCCCATATTTTGCAAAGGAACACTTAAGCAACTGCTAGGGAACAACCTCATTTATAGGCTGATATTACTGCTGCAAAGTCACATCAGAAGGTAAACGTTACTTCACCTTTCAATATCATTGAAAATATGAAGAAAATGAATGTGACAATATCTATGTGGGATTCCTTAGCAATCCCAGGTCAAAAGGACATGTTACAATCTACCTTGTCTGATTTAAAAATGTCAAATGATTCAACTGTTGACCTAACTAGGGCCGTCCTTACCAATTCATCCCAGGACAACAACAAACGACCAAACAAGAGTTCTAAACCACTTCCATTTTATGTGTCATTAATAATAGGAGACAAGTTAGTACATAACTACATGGTGGATAGTGGTACAAGTAGTTCTGTAATGCCAAAACATATTACAGACCAATTAGGATTGAAATACAAGCCCCTTACGAAGGGTGTACTCCAGCTAGATGGCATAGCTGTTAACACTGTAGGTGTGATAAAAGATCTAGGTCTCACTTTGCACACCTATCCAAATGTTTTCATTTCCCAAGAGGTGTTCATCATAGATCTACCTCCTCATTTTACCATGTATTTGTCAAGAGAGTTCACAGCCAAGATAGGAGGATATTTATCCTCAGACTAGTCCCACATATTTTTTAGGACCCGATATGGTACAAAAGTGACCATAAAATCTGAATTGCTTGCCAAGGATCACATAGAGCCTTATGTCCCAAGTACTGTTAATGATCCTAAGCTTGTTGCTGCTCAAGAACTGCAAGCTGAAAGTATACCAAAAGTGTTGTTAAAGGAGTGGGCCTTAGAAAATATTGTAGATGATCCTGAAGAACACATTCAAGAAACCAGTATGGGGGTTTACATGTTGCATGAACCTGAAACAGCAATTCCAAACCTTGTAAAGAATGCAAAACAATAGATAGAGCAACAAGATGAGGTATGGAAAATGTATTTTTATGGCTCTAGAAATAGGAATGGATCTGGTGGTGGTGCAATGCTTGTGTCTCCACAAGGTGATAGATATTATTCTGCTTTTTGTTTTGCTTTTTTGTGTACAAATAACACTGCTGAGTATGAAGGGTTGATTCAAGGTTTGTAGTGGGCACGGAAGAGGAAAATTGGCTGTTTATAGATGTATGGGCACAATGAACTTATTATAAATCAGGTGAGGGGACTGCATTTTACAAAGAACGATGTTTTGAAATGCTATACACATAGGGTATGGGATATGATCGAGGAGTTTGATGCTTTCAATCTAATCTCTATTCCAAGGAATCAGAACAATCATGTAGATAGGTTAGCTGCAATTGGGGCTTAGTTTGATATCCCCAGTGATATTCAAAGAGAAAAGGTATAGCCTCATGTGAAGATAGTTGATAGGCCCTCTATTCCTAACAATAACATTCATTGGCAGGTTTTTGAGAGTGATGAGTAGGTTCTACGTTTCCTGTTAGAAGAGGATGAGTTTTCTGTGATGAATCAGAACAAACTCAAACAACAATATGATGATGATCAAGTTGTTCAGTTAAGGACTAATAAGCTACCTAGAGGATTAGTAACCTTGGAATCCATTTTTGGTACTAATGATCAGCTGAAAAAGAGCAAAACCAACATGCAGGTCAAAGAGGAACATTATGAGGAGCTAAAAATTTTCAAAGGTAAGCTTCTCAAAATTGGTAAAATCTATTCACTTGAGGATAGGAAAGCTTTTATTTCTCTTTGTCAAGAATTTGAGGTTGTATTTGCTTAGGAATACTCAGACTTAAAAGGGTTTGACCCTCATATTGCCTAGCATACTATAGAGTTAGAGCCAAGTGTGAAACCTGTAAGGAAGAAACAAAGACCTTTAAATCCAAAACTTGAGCCTCTGATGATTAACGAATTAACCAAGTTGATCGAGGGAAACATCATTTTTTTGATCAAGCATACTTCTTGGGTCTCCAATCTTGTTCCTATGAGGAAGAAGAATGGAGAGATTAGGTTGTGCGTTGATTTTAGAGACCTTAATAGAGCCTCCCTAAAGGACCACTACCCGCTGCCCTCAATGGAGCAAATTCTGCAAGTAGTAGCTGGTTCAAAAAGATTCTCCTTACTTGATGGATATTTGGGTTATAATCAGGTATTAGTCAAGGAAGAAGATCAGTTTAAAACTTCTTTTACCACAAAATGGGGCACCATGGCCTACAAAAGGATGCCTTTTGGTCTATCAAATGTTGGCTCCACTTTTCAGAGAGTTATGGATATGGATTTTAAAGGTTTGCTTTATAAATTGGTACTTGTGTACCTTGACAATATCACAATTTTCTCTAAAGATGCAGCTAAACATTTATCCCACCTAAAACAAGTATTTGAGAGATGTAAAGAGTTTGGGATATCTCTCAATCCCAAGAAATGTGTTTTTCTTGAGCATGAAGGAAAGCTTTTAGTAGACATTGTGTCAAAGAGGGAGTTACCATTGATATAGAAAGAGTAAGAGCTATTTTGGAGCTACCTTTACCCAGTCACAAGAAAAGACTGCAAAGTTTTATTAGCAGAATTAATTTTCTGTGAAGATTTATACCTGACATTGCAAATTTATTGAAGCCATTGACCTCTATGTTAAAGAAAAATGTAATTTTTAGTTGGACAAAAGAGGGCAAACTCAGTTTTGAGTCCATAAAGGAAGCATTATTAGCTGCACCAACTCTGGTAAATCTTGATTTCATAAAAGATTTTATTTTGTATGCTTATGGTAGTTTAGATACAATTTCTACAATTTTGGTACAACAACAAAGTGAAGGCTTTGAGCAGCCAATTGCTTTCTTTAGTCAAGGACTGAAGGAGTATGAACAGAGGTATAGTTTCATTCAAAAACATGTCCTTGTAGTGGTAAAGAGTCTCAAGAAGTTTAGGCATCTTATTTCTAACAATAAGGTACATTTGATGGTTGCTCACCCTGGTGTGAAAGAGTTTCTGTTAGGTAAGGATGTTAATGAGAAAAGGGTTGGTTGGATTACCAAAGTCATGGAATATGACGTAGATATCAAGATAGCCAAGCTCATTAGAGGTAGAGGACTCAGTGAACAACTTGCTACTAGGTCTGAAAATGAAATAGAGAAGGAAGAAGAGGTGCCTCTGACCATTGAAGATGAACATCAAGATGATACAACAATAGTTGGAACAGGTTGGGTTAATGACATGACTCATTTTTTGCAAACTGGTGAATGTCCAGCAAGTTTAGATAGAACCAAGAGAAGATATTTTAGACTGCAGTCTATTCCATATGTTTTAATTAATGATATCCTTTTTAGAAAAGATTTTAATGGTGTATTGTTAAGATGCATTGATAATGATCAAACTGACAAAGTGTTGCATGAGTTTCATGATGGAACAGTAGGGGGTCATTTTGCCCCAAGGACTACTACTTGGAAAATAATGAGAGCTGGATACTACTGGCCTAGCTTATTCAAGGATGCCCATGCATGGGCCAGAAAGTGTGTAAAATGTGCCATTTTTGTAGGCAAGGAAAGGCTGCCAACTTTACCTCTACAGCTGATTCAAGTAGAACAACCCTTCATAAGATGGGGCATTGATTTTATAGGTCCCATTAACCCACCATCAAGTGCAGGCCACAGGTGGGTGTTTACAGCAATAGACTATTTCACAAGGTGGACTAAAGCAGTGGCTTTGAAGGAAGCCAATGAGAATGTTGTTTTGAACTTTTATTATAATTTAGTATCTAGATTTGGAGTACCTGAGTCAATTATTTCTGGCAATACTTTAGCCTTTGTTGGATTGAAGATAATTGACTGGGCTGTGAAGAATGGAATCTATTTGAACACTTTATCAAATTATTACCCACAGGGGAATGGTTTCACTGAATCCACAAATAAGAATCTCATAAGGATTATCAAAAGATCAATGACGGACAATGAGAGAACCTGGCACACCAATCTGAAATCTGCTTTATGGGTAGATAGAATAACTCCCAAGAGGTCTATTGGAAACTCCCCATATATGTTAGTTTATGGAAAAGAAGCAAGACTGCCTATGTCTGTGGAGCTGCCAGCACTTGATATCATGAATCAACTGGAAATGTTTGAAGAAGACCCCATGGCTGTCAGATATGCTCAACTTATGGAGCTTGAAGAAATGAGAGATAAAGCTATGAAAGCTATGGAGCATCATCATCTTTAGACAAAAAGAATTTTTGATAAGAAGGCGACTCCCAGAAATTTTAGGGAGGGTGATATGGTACTCAAATGGGATGAGTTGAAAAGCACGCTAGGGAAGCACTCAAAGTTTGACAGCATGTGGAGTAGCCCATTTATCATTACTAAATGCAAGGAGCACAACGCATTTTAGTTATCAAACATGGATGGAAAAAATTTCCCTATCCCAGTCAATGGGATACACCTGAAGAGGTGTTTTGAGGTATGAGTTGCCTTGTAAAACAGTAGATTAGGTTTCTTTCTTTCAATAAGTGCTACTGCACAATAGTTTAGATACCTTTTATTTTCGCTAAGTGTTGTCTAGCACAGTTAGATCGTTGCTTTCAGCATTTTGTTTTGGTTTTGGTCTTCCAGTGTTCTTCTTTGCTAATATGCTAAGTTACTGAGGTCAAGATTGATTGTCAAAGGTATTTTTTAAGTCTCTTTTGACTCCATGCCCAATGGATGTATAAGGCCACTGATCAATTTGTTTAGCAGGCAAACATCCCATAGAAATCTCCAAAATGTTGACCTATTTTCCTCCATCCAAGAGTTAAATAGTTCACCTTGTATATTCCTTGAATATTCTTTAGAGAATGACCCTTACAAAGCTTAAATGCTTAAAATACCCATCCTCTGCCTTGTCAAAAATTCCAAAAGCTTGCCTAGAGAATCCTTGAAGAAAACCCAGAAAAACCCAAAAATCTTTCGTCTCCAATTGTTTTCTATCACAACGATTTCTTAGTTTTATACTTAGCCATTTTTCATGTATATGATGATGACATCATCCTTTTTGGGGTTTTCTGTCATTTGGTCAAATTGTATCTCAAATACAATTTTTCCTTGTATCTTGGTCATGTGCAATGTTACTATGCATCGGGTTCGTTGTAGGTTATGTTGTATGTATCTCCTTTGTATATTGCGCATACAATTGCATATACAATGCAATATGTACAAGAGGTTATACAAGTATGAGATACAATCCCGGACCTAAAAGAATATGCATTTTGGTTTTGGAAATGCAGATATGGTTGTATGTATCTTTGTATGTATGTTCGCATTGTATATTTGCAGATGTAAAGGTCAGATACAAGGTCACATGCAAAGGTCAGATGCAATGTTTGTATGTACACACGATTGTATGCAGTTTTGTTTGTATATTCGCATTATATATGTGATATACAAAAGGTGATGCAAAAGGATATACATACAATCCAGACATGATTGGGGAATTGAATGTGGTAGATAATCCATTGGGGTCTGTAGTTGTACATTGCATATACAAGGTCAAAAAGGTGCAACATATAAGAAGGTAAGATACAAGGCCGGACCCGATGTTAATTTCAATTTAATTTATAAAAAGTTGGGGTCCACCTATTGTATGTATATGTGATTGTATCATCCCATATACAATCCTATATATAATTGCATATACAAAGGTTAGTTACAATAGGGATATATAATGTGGACCCGACTAGGGAATTGAATGTGGCAGATAATCCATTGGGGTCCGCAGTTGTATGTTGAAGTGCATGTATATGCCAATATGCAAAAAAGCAGGGATACAAGGCCGGACCTATTCTAAAGTTCCATTCTGGTTGATAATCCATTGAGTTCCATAGTTGTATGTACATGCGATTGTATCTCCTATATACAATTGCGATGTACAAAGACACATACAATGGATTTTCGGCAAGACAATGTGTATCAGCGACTCAGTTTGAGGTCTCTCCAATGGCTGATAAAGATGCAAAGGATGCAATAGTGGGTCCCAGGTTCAGCTCAGCGGCCAATTAGATAGTGCCACGTGTTAAGGCCGATCCAAAGGCCAATTCAAGGGCAGGTGCAAAAGGTGATACAAAGGTAAAGGCCTGCTTTTGTATGTTGGCCATTGTATTGTATATACAATTGCACATACAAAAGCATATGCAAAGGCAGATTTAAAGGTTGATTCAAATGGTGATTTAAGTTGTATATATAGCCGATGCAAGATGAAATACACATCGGTGAGGTGCTTTCTGAGGTCTCCCTGACAGCCCAATATATACAAAAGTTGTATATGCAAAAAAGCGAAGGAGATTTTGTATGTTGCACCAAGTGAACCTAAAAGTGCATGTGCAATTGTATATACAATTGCAAAATACAACAGTAGACAATTACAGATGCAAAGTGATATACAGATGCAAGATGCAGTTGATTGTAACTTTGACCGCCCATATCTCCTTCACCTGAGGAATTTCTGCACTCTCTAAAAGGCAAATGTGCTTGTTTTTGCCTCCTCTTTCATCTGGCGGGCTTTGAGAAGGATATCTTCACTTTTAGAATTTGATGCAGATCTGTAGGCTTGATCGATTGGACATTTCAATGACCGATTTGACATATGCAGGGGCTATTATTGTTGCATGTATTCCAGTTGGTAGGCTTTGCAGGTGGATTCATGGCAGATGGCTCCACTCTTCAATGTGTATGGACTCTGTGTCTTGCTGGCAAATCTTCATGTGTTTGGCGACGACTTTGGGGCTCTTCTCTTCAATGCCCTATCCTATCTCGCATTTGGGAAACCATTTTCTGATGGTTGTGGACCTGCCAACGACATGGTTCATGTCCTTTCACCATGCCCCTACCTTTGCGTCCCTATTCTTGCATTGATGAATACATTCTTCATTCCTGGGATCCTGTACAAGTGTTTCAACATCCCTGGCACAGGAATTTGATATAAATGACATTGTATTTTCAATGTAAAGGAAGATGGTTTTATTTTGGGCTGTTATGCTACTAATTTTTCTGTAGTCAGACCTCTTAGTGTAATTGCCGGGTATGGGAATGTGACTCACTGTGCCTAAATCTAGCCTCTGTTGTCTTCCCTTTATCCACCAATGAATGTGATTAGCTACACTATTGTCTACTTCTGCTACTAAATATTATGTAATGTAATGGTTTCTAGCCTTCATGATTGATATATGCATGACTTCTTGCCTCTCTTGTGTCCTGATTTATGTGTTTTAATTAGAGTTATAATATGTTTTGTGAGTAAAACGACTCCTCTGCAGGTTTGACCTTCATACCGAGGCCTCAATCATTATCATAAATCTGTGTGAACCCCCTTCATCATTGAAATCATTGTTGTGTCTACACCAAGGTCACCATCACTCAATGAATCTAGTGCATCACCCTTATTTTCAAGTTTTCTAGTTTTATCTTTCATTTTTAAAAGCTTTCCTTCTCCTTTTTCCTCTGCAAATCTAGTAGATTTTAGGTGATAACCAGCTAGGAAGCCAGACTTCTCCGGAGGTTCTTTCCAAACACAGGTGACCCATAGACTTGGAAAGATCCCATATTTCCCTAGATTGCCAAGTTTTACAACTCAACAAGGGTGCAAATTTGAGAGATATCAATTATAATATAATATAATATAATATTATAATATGTGGGTGGTTGGGTGGGAAGGACCAGGGTTTTGTTTTGCCAGCCAGGATGCCTAGGTGGCAAATGACTTGGATTGAAGAGGTTTGATGTGACAAGGGTGGCAGAAATGTATTGAGGGGATGGTCATTAATTTTGCCAAGGCTTACATTTCAATCATAGCGTGACTTTATTTCAAGGCAAGTTGCCTCCATTTTCTACATGTGCCTCCAATCGTGCTTTGCTAGGAATATTTGAGAAGACATTTCTATTTATTTAGAGAAGCTAAGTGTAGGGGTTTTTTAGCAGTGTCTTTTGATTTCAATGGATTGTGGGTCTAGTTTTATTATGAGGATTTTGACGGAAGGATTGGTTTGTTTGGGAATGGATACACCCATTCATGTGGAGAGAGTAGTGAGACAACTCGCCTTCAAGGGTCCGGTGACTGATCATAGACTCAAAAGAATTCTATGCTTAAATGACGACTTCATTGTGTTGGCAGTGAAGGTCATCTTGGGAAAAACATTTCTAGAGGAGTGCGAATTCTACCAAGTCAACACTTCAATTGTGTCCCGGTTCATGGCATCCTTGTTAGACGCTGGCATTTCAAAGGGGAAAACTAGTCTTTTGGTAAGGCAAATTTTCATTGACAATTTGCTTGTGGGAGTGGTGGATATAATCAAGGCAACCGAGCTAGGAGTGGGCATCCCTAGGCCTACAGATTTTCATTTGCTAGAGGAGAATGTGGCAGTGGTTCATTATTTTTCCTTTCTGCTAAACCCTAAAGGCTGGCCGCTCATTCTACACAAAGAACAAGTCATGGCGGGGGTGGATTTTCTGTTGAAGCTATTGCAGATTGAACCGCATGATGGCTCCTTCGACTAGTTAGAAGCCTTCAGGGTAAGGGCGACAAATCTTGGTTTTGAATAATAGCTTTGCTGGTTATAGTAGGATGTTTGTTTCTTTGCTTTGGTTTTAGTTTAGCATAGGGAAAGATGTCTGTGCAGGGTTTTGTTCTCTCCCTTGTAGCTATATAATCTGATGACTGATAGGCCAAGTTTTGGTATTGTACCCCTAGATAGATGGCAAGCCTTGCATGGCCCTTTTTTGCATAATGGAGACCCTGCGTGGTCAAGTAGTTTCCAGTATAGAAAGAATAAGAGATAACTGGAAACTATATGCAGTCAGAAATGTAATCTTCTTTTTCAAATCAATATAATCTATAATCTTATGAAGCAAAAAAATATATATAATATTATAATATAATATAATATTTATAATATACTATAATATTATAATGTTATATTATAATATTATATTATGTTATAATATTATATGATATTATATTATAATATTTATATTATATAATATTATGATATTATAATATAATATAATATAATATTTATATTATATTATTAATATTATAATATTATATTATTATAATATATTTAATAATCCTTAACCTATTTTAACCATATGGGCGCCAAAATTATACATATTTCATTTCACTTTCACTTTTGGCACCCACCTCCATTTCATTTTCATGCCCATGTGTTGGTTGAAACCCTAACTTGGAAAGGCTCAAAACCCTAACCTATTTTGTTTCTTGGCCATTGCAGGACTCTACAGTTAATCAATCAAAAGAAGGATCGTCGACTGAAAAAACTATAGGGGGAATATAGGATTGCATGGATTGGAGGTGATAATGGATGCAAAAGCTCAAGTGGAAGGAGCGTGCCCCAGAGAGGTATTGTGTGTAGACATGTACTTACTCTGGCTGCGCACAATGCAGTGGTGTTCAGTAATCTTCTCTCAAAACCCTAACCTATTTTGTTTCATCTCCTTTTCATTTTCTTACTCTTATTAGTCTCAGCTTCTCTTTTTTGCTATGAATGATTGGAGCAGAGCATGGTGCTTAAAATTTCATCGTAGTGCAATGGTGGGTGAGCTTAAGATCTCAATTAGTTGATTAGCCATGGCGACCCAGATGAGAAAAAAGAGAAAGGTATGCTTTTATTGTTACCCCCACCACACAATATTTTGAATTTTTTGTTTATTGAAGTTCATTTTTTTTATTCAATCTTTCAAACAGTTCACTCACCTTGTATGCGGTTCCACATTTTGTATTTGCTTAAAAGTTTGTAAGGCATTTTCAATAGATCCATTTTGTACAAACCCTTGTATGAATCGCCCTTTGTTACACTTGGATGGACATCCATATTCAGATCCAAAGCTCCCATTCTAGTGTTGAAGTAGAGGATACTAGTAAAAGTTGTGAATTTGGCTTTACATCGCCATTTACATTTGCCAAAAGTTTCTAAACCCTTTTCATAAAATTCATTTTACATGTATACTCTAGCATTTTGATTCTGGCTCTGGAAGGGTTTGACATCCAGGGTTTTTCTACAATTTGGATTTTGAACCTGCATGTTGTATTCTAGCACTAAAGGTCGATTTGCAAGGAGCCTGGGATTTAGAAGAGAATTGCAATTTACAATTTGAAATGTAAAATCCATTCCAAGAGAGCTCTCTATAATTGTTCCATTCTTATCTTTTGTGCAATCATCAAATAGTAAATGTTTTGTCTTTCTTCTCTCAATTGATGTCACCTTGTATTTTTGTTTGCTATGATTTTTGCTATTACCTTATGGATTTTTATTAACTTTATGATAATGTTCAATGCTATTGTACTTACTCAACATTAAAATCTTTCCCCTACAAAGATTGAAACTAAAACACATTAAGAATTTCTTAGCGTATGGATAACTTCTCCATTGTAGATTACTTTGCAATAGCCATTGATAATTACATATGTCCCATTACACTTTTTAAGAAATTTTGTGAACAATAGATATATTGCAAAGTGCTGCTACTTTTTCACGATATTTTGAATTGGTTTCACTATGGCTGCATATATACCATCTACTAATACATTGAAAATGTTTTGCAGGCTTGGATTGTAGGTGCAGAAGTAAAGGTTCTTGAGCTTCAAATCCAACTAAAATGAATCTAGGTTCAAATCTGTTGCCATTCATTTGCTAGAACTATTTCTAGATATTTATTTGACAAGTGAGACAATTATTTTGTAGGTGGATTGAATAGAAAATTTTTTATAGGCTTGGATTGTACATGCAAAAGTAAAGGTTCTTGGGTTTCAAATCCAAATGAAATGAATTTGGGTTCAAATCTGTTGCCTTTCATTTGCTAGAATTATTTGATGTAAAATAGCCAGTCAGGCATATCATTTATATGTTTTGACTTGCCAGTGAGGTTGAAATGAGTGAGATTTATGTTTAGCCAGTGAGGCTATTGAGGCAGTTGTCAGTGAGACATTGAATGTATTTAATTTTCCAATGAGGCTTAATTTGGTTGATAGGCCATTCTATATGTGCACACGTCTTGTAACTGCCAAAAATTTGGTAGTCCTATTTTTTGGTCATCCAAAAAAAAATTGGTTGTCCATATAAAATAAATGTTTAATCAATATCTCAATCAATAGTGGCATAGCTTTGTGTAGGTCGATGTTAGGAAGGACACAACATTTTATTCTTGAGGAAGCATTACCCTTTCTAGCTGGGTTGTCTTTAAATGCTCCTTTGTTTATGATTCCAGGTGTTTGTTGGCCGCACTATAAAGTATGGGAGATGTTTGAAAATAAGGAGAAATGGTCTCATTTAAAATTTATTCCTCTTCCCAACTCAATGCAAGCAATCTCTCTCTCTATTCATTGCACCTTCCAGTAGTTTCTGACGCAAGGTATTTTTCCTTCAATTTGGTGACAGCACCTTTCCAAAATAGTCATCAGAGGAGCCACCATGTATTTAGTCAATCACAGCTTAAATTATTGATGTACCATAAAATATTATTATGATATGGGATATTTTGAAACAACTGGTCATGACCGCAGCATTACAGAAGGAATTAGTAATTCAAGAAGGGTGCACCACATTCATCGCTGGCTGTATCTAGTAGCTGTTCCAAACTAGTCATCCAAGATGATTCTTGAAGCTGTATTTCCTAAAGCTTTAAATTTTGTAGATGATGATTGTTAAAGTTTCATTTGCTTTCTTTTGAAGCTGCTTCATTAACCTACTCACAACATCTCAAGGGAACCAATGATGAAAATTTTGTAGGCACCAAAATTTGCAAGTGTTAGTGAACATTCCAAACCAACATCCTCACCTAAATCTAGAGTGGCCGTTAGTCCACAAGATCAATTCCTAGAGGTGTGGTTGTTAGTCCAACACCACCTCTAATGCAATTCAGGGGAATTGAACCTGGGTTGAGGCTTTGATACCATTTGTATGTTTGTAGTTACACCAAAACTTGTAAGTATTAGTGAACATTACAAACCAGCACCTTCACCTAGACCCAGAGTAGCGGTTAATCCACAACATCAATTCCTAAAGGCGTGGTGGTTAATCCAACAAATTTAAAGGGTGGATGATGTCAATTGGCTATCTTTGTCAGTTCAAATTTAGGTATGATTGATGGTATTAATCAGTGATTTGAAGGTTTAGTTCTAGCATTGCTATCAACCTAATCCAGTTATCTTTGATTTTATGCATAATTTTGCCAAGTGTTCTAGATTCCAGTTTTGGCACATTACAAATAATAACATTGTTTTTCATTGGGGGTCTTGATGTTGATTTACAAAAGCTAATTTATTATTTTCTCTATGTTTTTTTTAATAGAGTTAAAGGTAGATTTTCTGTCAAAGGGGTCATGAAGTATACAATGGCACATTGTTAGCAGCTTCTTCATTTGAGTTATACTGTTGCAGTCACTCAATCTCATTTCTTGTTTTGTTATTGTATCTTAGTAATGGAAAGCTATGTATTTTTCTATATCTTGTCTTTGAATCAGCAGGGATGGGCATATAAGATGAAAATAGTAGCAAACAACACAGTTAAACAAAAAAATCATCAATGTGAGTGCAAAATAAACATGAAATCCCAAACAAACCTTGAATACATTTTCATGAACAGATAAATGCATTTGAAATGGTGTTCCATCTCGGCCCCTCACTTGTCATGGCTATTCTTAAATAGGACAAATATTTACCACTTTTTGTTTTGAATGAGATGTAAAATCACTATTGATTGTTTGACCGTTGAAGTGGATGATATTTAAGCAAAGTGGTCATTATAGAGGAGTTCAGTTTCTTAAAGTAACTTTTAGCATTTGGCATGGAAACCCAATGATGAAGGGATTGCCAGATATGGAGTTGGGCTAGGGTCGGTCCACCTTCTACACCATATAATAACATACTATGGGATTAAAACAACTTGTTAGTTGATCACTAATGTCATACACCCATTGGGTGATCATAGTAGAGGTCTATATAAGTAGAGACGATGTACTAATTTGATTCAATGAATCTTTTCTTTGTAACAGTGGATGCATACAATAATAGTTGTGTTGGTTTTAAACCGTATTGTCCTCTATCTGTCTTCTAATGTGTGAATGGTGTAGGAGCACCCTCTCTATGGTGCAGGAGTCATGTTTTGTTTTTGTTTTCAATAAGGCTTTTTAAGCGACATCATGTTTGTAATAAGGTTTTTTTCTTGTCAATTTGGTCACTAGACCTATGTAGACCATGTTTTGGTCAAATTGGATGTAATAACACAATGAAAACATGTAGTTTTCTTGTGATAGGAGAAACCCAATGGCTAACTATCTTTCAAATTAGTTTGCATGGTTGGGAGGAATGTTAACTGATGTTTTCAAGCCTCTATAGGCAAAGAAGCAGAATGTAATGACAGGGAATGAATGAATGAAGATCTGGATTTTTAGGTGTGTTGAAACATTGTTCTTTATGAGTATTTCTCTATAACAGTCATTCTATACATCCTGTATAGATAGTTGATTGTTTGAAACTGACTGGAAGTGTTCATGTATTGAGGTAGCTTTCATTTGGAAGTGGTTTGGTGTCTTGAAGTGTCATAGTCAGTGAGAAATTGTTCTTTTTGCAGAGACTAGTCTGAAAACCTAGGAACTAGGGTTTGGTGAATAAATGGACTGTTATTCCTCTGTCCACTGAAAGCAAGATTCTCATTTTTAGTGTGATGAAGGAATATAGTGTACATTTTGTGTTTTCTATGGTTTTGGATCAAACACCCAAGGATCCAAGGAGTTTGGTGTGAGTTTGACTAGGCATCTCTATGTGACTAGTCATTGAAAAGTGTTGTTATGTGAACAGTGAGTGGAGTGGCCAAATTGATGGTGATCAAGTGTTTGCAGAGGATTTTAGACTCCTTCTATTCTATTGAATTTGTTTCTGTATACTGGTTTAGAGTCTGCGCAAGTTACAGAGTAGCTGAAGTTGCCGTTGGTGTAACATAGCCCTCGGGGAAGCTTTTAGATGTTACATCGATTAACAGAGTTAGACTGATAGGAGGTGTATCAGTGAAGAGCGAAGAGAGTCTCATCGAAGAAACATACATCAGCGTATTGGGAGAACAAACAAGAAGTCAGCCGATGATGGAAGTCTCACCGATGAGTTGGGTGTAGTCAAGTGAAGTCAACTACATCGGCATATCAGCAAAGGTTCCTAAGCAATCACCGATGATCGAAGTCTTGCCGACAAGGTCACGACTAACTGCCACAATTAAGGTAAGTGGGAACATAACTACCATCAAGGTATTGGCACGAGGTTTGAAGATGTCGCCGATAGAGGAAGTCTATCTGAAGACTAATTGGAGTTGACTGTCGGGGATAGTTGAGAGATCGGTCAGTAGCAAGGTGGCTGACGAGGTTTGTTTAGCTGATGAGAATAGATCACTAAGACGTGAGACGGTCTCACACCGATACAGTTTGTGACAAGTTTTTCACTTCCTCCATACGATCTGCATCATATTGGTATCAGAGCCAATATTTGAATTAGAGCAGTGTATGTCAGACAAGGAGATAGAAAATAAGGCTAGCACAATGCCTCCCAAGTCTATGAGCAAAGAAGCCATCAAGAAGATGGTAGAGGAGATGCTTGAAGCAAGGTTAAAAGAAGAGAGGCCTAAGGGTAAGAGTAAAGAGGATGGAAGTGCTTCTGATGCCGAAGAAGAAGAAGAGGTAGAGGAGAGCCCTCAAGAACAAGATATGTCTGCAGACCAAAAGGCATTCTTGAATGCACTCAAAGGTGCTCATGGAGATAGTGGCGATCCAAAGATGGATGTTCCTACATTCAATGGGAAACTAGATGGAGATGCCCTCATGGATTGGATTGAAGCCATGTGTAACTATTTTGACTTCAAGGAGTATAGTGACAACAAGAAAGTCAAGTTTGCTAAGACAAGATTGAGAGGTTCTGCCCTAGTTTGGTGGAACTATATGCAAGGTGAAAGAGAGAAAGTTGGAAAGGACCCTATCACTAAATGGAGTGTAATGGTGGCCATGCTAAGAGACAAGTTCATGCCATCTGATTATGAGTTGCAGACCATTAGGAAGTTTAATCATCTCAGACAAAAGGATATGGATGTGGCTACATATACTGAAGAATTTCATAGATTGAGCATGAGAGTCAATCACAAGGAGGAGGAGAAAGAGATGGTTGCCATATATCTCAATGGTTTGAGGTATAACATAAAAGATGAATTTAGTATGGTGGTTCCTAAAATAGTGGATGAGTGTTTTCTATTAGCCTCTAGGGCTGAGGAAAAGTTGAGAAGGAAGAGTGACCAAACCACCAGAGGAAGAGGTGGCAGAAATAATAGGGGAAGAGGCAGTTTTGGTAGAGGACAGTCAAGTAGAAATGAAAACCCAAGTCAACAAGAGTCTCATTCTGATGTAGAAAATAGAGGTGGTGGTTTCAGAGGTTGGAGAAGACCAAATGGTAGAGGTAGAAGTGGTGGTGCAGGCAGAGGACCTGGAGTTTTCACTGGTAGTTGCTATGGCTACAATTAGGTAGGCCATATCATGAGCAAGTGCCCTGAGAAGGCAACTAGTTCCCATGATGGTGGAAGAAGGAATTAGTTGTTGAAAGATGAGGATTGCCAAAGTGTGAATTCACCCATTGGTAGTGTTGCACTAGTCCTTGAAGGAGAGAACATGATGATCAAGAGGACCTTGATGAAGATGCCATTGAAACAAGAGCCCCCACAAAGGAAGACCCTCTTCAAAACTCAAGGTATAGCATATGGTAAACTTTGTAAAATCATTGTTGATTTAGGTTCTACTGAGAATGTAGTGTCTACTGAAATAGTAGAGAAGTGTAAGTTGAAAAGGCTACCCCATGTTAGTCCTCATAAGATCTCTTGGTTGAATAAGAATCAAAATTACATGGTAGAAGAACAAATGTGGGTTGAGTTTGAGATAGGTGATTATAAGGACAAGGTACTATGTCAAATTATTCCTATGGATGCTTGTCACAACATGATGGTGAGAAGAACACATACCTCATCACCAAGAATGGAAGGAAGTTTAGGATGGATCCTATGCAAGAGCAGATTGGAGAGAAGAGTAATGACACCAATGTCATGATGGTTAGTGGCAAAGAATTCTTACACCTCATGAAGGAGAAGGATACCCAGGGGTATGCCTTGGTAATAAAGCCTAAAGATGAATTAGGTCAGCGAGACAAAAAGAAGAAAGAGATTCCACTAGAAGTGCAGCAATTGTTAGATAAGTACCAAGATCTTGTGGTAGAGGATACTCCTAACTCCTTACCACCCATGAGAGATATAAGTCATCAAATTGACTTGATTCTAGGTGCCACATTACCCAATAAGGTTGCCTACAAATTGACTCCACAGAAAAATGAAGAGGTGAGTAGACAAATTCAAGAACTCTTAGAGAAAGGACTAATTAGAAAGAGTCTTAGTCCATGTGCAGTCCCTAGTGTACTTGCTCCAAAGAAAGATGGGAAGTGGAGACTATGTACGGATTCAAGGGCCATAAATAAGATCACAATAAGGTACATATTTCCTATGCCAAGGATTTAGGATCTTTTGGACTATCTTGGAGGGTCATATTATTATTCAAAGATTGATTTGAAATCTGGGTATCATTAGATCAGAATTAGGCAGGGAGATGAGTGGAAGACTACCTTCAAGACAAATGAAGGTCTCTATGAGTGGCGTGTCATGCCATTCGCCCTTAGCAATGCCCCAAGCACATTCATGTGTTTGATGAATGAGGTACTTGTTGAATTCATTGGCAAATTTGTAATTGTTTACCTTGATGACATACTTGTTTTCAGTAGGACAAAAGAAGAACATGTGAAGCATCTTGGACAAGTGATGAAGAAGTTGCATGAGAATAAGTTGATGATCAACTTGGATAAGTGTGAGTTCATGAAAACTGAACTTGTGTACCTAGGTTTTATGATTTCAAATGGTTGTTTGAAGATGGACCCCACAAAGGTTGAGGCCATTCTCAGTTGGCCTACTCCTAAGACAGTGGGAGATGTTAGAAGCTTCCATGGCTTGGTAACTTTTTATAGGAAGTTCATTACAGGATTTAGTCACATAAGTGCTCCTATTCTCAATACCATCAAGGGTGGAATAAAGAGCAAATTTCAATGGACAAAGCAAGCAGATGATAGCTTTGAATTGTTAAAGAGGAAAGTAGCTGAATTACCTACATTGGTACTCCCAGATTTTGACAAAGTTTTTGTAGTGGAATGTGATACGAGTCAGCAAGAAATAGGTGTTGTTATTAGTCAAGATGGACATCCATTGGCCTTTTTTTCAGAGAAGTTGAATGAGGCTAAACAAAGGTACTCTACCTATGACCTAGAGCTTTATGCAATGGTGCAAGCTCTCAAAAAGTGGAGACACTATTTTCTGCCTAAAGAATTCATTATTTTTACTAATAATCATGCTGTTAGTTTTCTAAATAGTTAGGAAAAGTTGAATCATAGGCATGTTAAGTGGATGGAACAATTACAGGCCTATACCTTCACTATTAAGCATAAAAAGGGTGTTGCCAACAAAGTGGCTAATGCTTTAAGTAGAAGGATGTTGGTCATACAAGAAGTACAGATGGAAAGCGTGGGGATAGATTGTTTGAAGGAGTTATACAAGGAGGATGCAGATTTCAAGGCTGCTTTTGAAGTTTGTGCTAGTTTGGCTAACACTTTTCATGGTGAATATTCAAATTTTGTGCTGCAAGAAGGTCTCTTATTCAAGGGCAGTTTACTATGTGTTCCTAAATGTTCAATGAGGGATAACATCATCAAAGAGAAGCACAATGGAACCTTAGCAGGACATTTTGGGTTGGACAAGACTTTGGAACAAGTCTGTAGATTATACTATTGGCCAAAGGTACAATCATATGTCAAGAGATATGTTGCAAGTTGTACCATATTTCAAAAGGCCAAAGGTATGTCTTCTAATGCTGGTTTATACCAACCCCTTCCTATTCCCAACAAGCCTTGGGAGAGCATTAGTATGGATTTTATACTTGGTCTTCCTAAGACAGCAAGGGGTGTGGATAGTGTTTTTGTCGTTGTGGACAAATTTAGTATGATGGCTCATTTTGTGCCATGCAAATGCACAAATGATGCATCTCACATTGCTGGTCTCTTTTTTAGAGAAGTGGTTAGAATCCATGGTTTTCCCCTTTCAATTGTCATTGCTAGAGACTCCAAGTTTGTTGGTCATTTTTGGAGGACCTTATGGAGAAAATTGGGAACACAATTGTCTTTCTCATTAGCCTACCATCCCCAAACTGATGGTCAGACTGAGGTTGTTAATAGGTCCCTAGGAAACCTTCTCAGATGCCTTACCAAGTAGCATGGGTTGGCATGGGACTTGGTGGTCAGTCAAGTTGAGTATGCTTACAATGATTCGGTGAAGAAGCACTGGGAAGAGTCTGTTTGAAATTGTTTATGGTTTCCATCCAAGAGGACCACTTGAACTCAAAGATCTACAAGGCTGGGATAAGAGGAGTGCTCTAGGAGAAGATTTTGCTGCCACCATGAAGGTAGTTCATGATCAAGTCAAAGTTCAGTTGGAAAAGACAATCTCCAAATACAAGGATAGGGCAGATCTCAAAAGAAGAGATGTACAATTCAAGGTGAGAGATTTGGTGATGGCCTATCTTAGGAAGGAAAGGCTGCCTAAAGGATAGCCAACCAAGCTTCTGATGAAGAAAATAGGACCATGCAAGGTAGTGCATAAGTTTGGTCCAAATGCTTATGAAATAGAATTGCCATCCGGTCTTGGTATTTCTCCCATATTTAATGTTTCAGATCTCTTTCTATACAAACCTCCATTGAATGCTGAAGATGGATCAGATGTTGTGATTGAAGATGAAGATTGGGTTAGAGATTTACCTCCAAGTAAACCTTTACAATTGGAATGCATCTTAGATTCCAAAGTTGTCAAAAAGACAAGGAAGGGTTTGTACAAGGAGTACTTGGTCAAGTGGCAGGATCTTCCTAATTCAGAGGCTACCTAGATGAGTGAGGCAAACATTTTGAAGCATGGGAAGACACTCCAATAGTTGGTAACTCAAGGGACTTGAGTTTTCTTGCAGGGGGAGTATGGTGCAGGAGCACCTTCTCTATGGTGTAAGAGTCATATTTTGTTTTTGCTTTCAATAAGGCTTTTTAAGCCACATCATGTTTGTAATAATTTTTTTTTCTTGTCAATTTCATCACTAGACCTATGTAGACCATGTTTTGGTCAAATTGGATGTAATAACACAATGAAAACATGTAGTTTTCTTGTGATAGGAGAAACCCAATGGCTAACTATCTTTCAAATTAGTTTGCACGGTTGGGAGGAATGGTAACTAATGTTTTCAAGCCTCTATAGGCGAAGAAGCAGGATGTAATGACAGGTAATGAATGAATGAAGATCTAGCTTTTTAGGTGTGTTGAAACATTATTCTTTCTGAGTATCTCTCTATAACAGTCATTCTGTACGACCTGTATGGATAGTTGATTGTCTGAAACTGACTGGAAGTGCTCATGTATTGATGCAGGGACTTTCGGAGGTCATAACTTTTGACTGGGATGTGGGTTTTCTACGAAATTTTACAGGTGGATGCATTATGAGGTGGCCAGTGGTTTCCCAACCACCCTAGTCAGTTGGACCTCGTCTTGGCACTTTTTCAGGGCTTCAAACTTTCATCTTGGCCCTCAAAATGGCAAATTAGTGTTTTTTTCTAGTTTTTTAAAAGTTGCTTTTTTTAATAACTCGAAACTCATGTTTCAAATTTAGGATGTTAGTTGGTTTTTCATCCTACCTTAGCTTTATGAGCTTTTTGGGAAAAAACTGGATTCTCAAGATATGATTGTAAAATTACCTAAAATGGCAAAATTTGACAATTGTCGAAATCTGCCAAAAAAGGTAATTTTTTGTTTTGTTTTTTTGTTTTCTTAGATATAAGAGAGTTTTCTCTCATTGTAGCAGGAGAGTTGAGGAATAGAAGTTTTGTTATGTTTCAGCTTCCAAATTTTTGTCTCTCATGTTTAATGGCACAATTCTGTTGAGTGTATGTTGTGTGCTGCATCATTTGGTATCAGAGCAGGAAGATGGCTGGGAGAGGAAGAGGAAGAGATGGTCTTGCCCAGATGCATAGAGAAATGCAAAATCTACAAAGGCAAACAGCAGAACTTACAACACAGATGGAAACCCAAAGACTGGGTAGAGGAGGAAATGAATCTGATGAAGAGATAGGTCAAGGAGGTGCAAATCAAGATACAGAACATGAAGAAGAAGAATTAGAAGGCATGAGTTTTGAAGATAGGATGCTCAGGGCCTTAGAAGGAAAAAATGAAGGGATCAAGGTAGATGTTTCAGATTATGCAGGTAGTCTTAAACCAGAGGAGTTGATAGACTGGTTGAATGGCATGAGAAAATTCTTTGAATGGAAATCCATGACAGAGGAGAAGAAGGTAAAATTCGCATGCACCAAATTAAAGGGTCATGAAATGATTTGGTGGGATTATCTTCAAAAGGAACGAATAAGGAAAGGCAAGGATAAGATCAGGACATTGAATAAAATGGAGAAGAAGTTGAGAGAAATTTTTTTGCCCATAGATTATGCGCAAACCTTTTTTTGTAGGTTTCAAAATTTAAAGCAAAACCTCTCTTCTGTGCAAGATTATACAAATGAGTTTTATACACTGTCTATACGTATAGAGCATCAAGAAACTGATGAACAAATGGCTGCTAGATATGTGAATGGCCTGAAATTTTCTATTCAAGATGAATTGAGCATGCATCGACTCAACAATATGGAAGAGGCTTACCAATTGGCTCTAAAGGCTGAAGAAAAACAAAACAGACAATACCATCAGAGGAATAGATGAGGAAGAAGGGGTACATCAACCCCATTTCGAGGAGGTTCAAATTATGGTAGGGGAGAGTCATCCCATGGTTTGGAAAAATAAGTAGACACTCGGCAAGATCCTCCGAATCAAGAACGAGGAAGGGGATTTCAAAAAGGTAGAGGTTATGGTAGTGATAGAGGATGGGAAAACCAGAGAAGGCCTTTCACTTGTTTCAGATGTGGAAAACAAGGTCATAGGGCATTTGAATGCTCCAATTATAACATGCAAGAAAGAAATCAAGGAGGACAACCTAGGGTGAACATGATTCAAATGCAACATGAAGTGGAAGGGATAGAACTGGAGGTTCCACCAGATGTGGGAGAGAGTCTCATGATGAGAAGAGCAATGGTGATTCCAGAGAAGGAGAAAACACAAGCCAAAAGCTCTGATGGTTCATGGCTTCGAACCAATATCTTCAGAACCAGATGCACTTCGGGTGGCAGGGTATGTCAAGTCATTGTTGATGGAGGTAGTTGTGAAAATATGGTTTCTAAAGAAATGGTAGACAAATTAAATTTACACTGTGAAAAACATCCTCATCCGTATCGCATTGCATGGTTTAAAAAGGGAAATGAAGTCACTGTTGATAAAAGATGCCTAATTAAGTTTAGCATAGGGAATATCTATCAGGATGAGATATGGTGTGATGTTGTCCCAATGGATGCCTGTCATGTGTTATTGGGAAGGCCATGGCAATATGATAGAAAAGTTATGCATGATGGAGAGAAAAACACATACACCTTTTGGAAAGATGGCGCTAAGGTGATTTTATTGCCTCTCAAGGATGAAGGAAAAGGTGAGACCATGTTGTCTGAAAGAGATCTTGTTAAAGAAATGAAGGTGACAGGGTGTTGCTATGCATTAGTAGTGAAAAAAGGTGAGGAGGAAGACATTTCAGTTCCCCCAGAAGTAGCCGAGCTATTGAAAGAATTTGTTGATGTTTTACCTAATGAATTGCCTAATGGTCTACCGCCAAAGAGAGATATTCAGCATCATATTGATTTGATTCCAAGAGCAACTCTACCCAACCAAGCAGCTTATAGGATGAATCCAACACAACATGTAGAGATGAATAAGCAAGTAACAAAACTCCTAAGTAAAGGTGTGGTGAGAGAGAGCATGAGCCCATGTGTTGTACCTGCATTGTTAACCCCAAAAAAAGATGGAACATGGAGGATGTGCACTGATAGCAGAGCAATTAATAAGATTACCATCAAGTATCGGTTTCCTATACCTCGTATGGAGGACATGATGGATGTCCTTGCAGGGGCTCAATATTTCAGCAAGATCGACCTACGAAGTGGCTACCACCAAATCTAGATTCGAGAAGGGGATGAGTGGAAGATAGCCTTTAAGACGGGAGATGGATTATATGAGTGGATGGTTATGCCATTCGGGTTATCAAATGCACCTAGCACATTTATGAGATTGATGAACATTATACTACGCCCTTACATTGGTAAGTTTGTGGTAGTTTATTTTGATGATATTTTGGTATTTAGTAACAGCAAAGAAGAGCACCTACAACACTTGAGGATCATCTTTGGTGTGTTAAGGAAGGAGGAGCTCTATGCCTATTTGAAAAAGTGTAGGTTCATGCAAGACAGTTTGGTTTTTTTAGGCTTTGTCATTTCTAAAGATGGTGTCAGAATGGATCTAGAAAAGGTCAAGGCAATTCTAGAATGGCCTAGTCCAAGCAGCATCACAGCGGTAAAAAGTTTTCATGGCTTGGCCACTTTCTATCGAAAGTTCATTCAAATTTTCAGTAGTATTGTAGCTCCTATAACAGATTGCACCAAAGGGAGGGAGTTTGTATGGACCAAGGATGCTGAGGAGAGCTTTAAGTACTTGAAGAAAAAGGTAACAGAAGCACCTATACTTGCATTGCCAAATTTTGATAAAGTATTTGAAGTAGAATGTGATGCCTCCCATGTGGGAATAGGTGCTGTGCTTAGCCAAGCTGGAAATCCTATAGCTTTCTTTAGTGAAAAGCTGAATGCAGTGAGAAATAATTATTCTACTTATGATTTGGAATTTTATGCAATTGTTCAAGCATTGAGGCATTGGAGACATTATCTAGTTCCCCAAGTGTTTGTATTGTTTACAGATCATATTGCACTGAGATACTTGAACACACAGAAAAAGTTGAATAGTAGGCATGCCAAGTGGGTCTCTTTCTTGCAGGGTTACAACTTTGTGCTGAAGCATAAGTCTGGAAAACAAAATCAGGTTGCAGATGCATTAAGTAGGTGTGTTGCACTTTTGACCACAATGGAAGTTGCGGTGATTGGTTTTGATGCCATCAAAAATTTGTATGAGTCTAACGATGATTTTTGGGAGATTGTGGAACAATTGAAGGCACCAATATCTAGTAACTTGGATCACTTTAGGGGTGAATATTTTATGCAAGATGGGTATCTATTTAAAGGAAAACAACTATGCATACCGGCTGGCTCTATGAGGGACAACATTATCAGAGAACTTCATAGTAGTGGGTTGGCTAGACATTTTGGCAAGGACAAGACAATAGCCTCGATAGAAGATAAATATTACTGGCCAAAGATGAAAAGGGATATAACTAAGTATGTAACAAGGTGTAGAATCTGCCAAGTGGCTAAGGGACATTCACTGAATACAGGATTGTATATGCCCTTACCAGTACCAGCTGCACCATGGACAGATTTGAGCATGGACTTTGTGTTGGGACTTCCACATACTCAACGAGGTAATGATTCCATTTTTGTAGTTGTTGATAGGTTCTCCAAGATGGTTCATTTTATTGCCTGTAAAAAAACTAATGATGCAACGAGGATAGCAGAGTTATTTTTTTCAGAAGTTGTTAGACTACATGGTGTTCCAAAGACTATTACCTCTGACAGGGATACCAAATTCCTCAGTCATTTCTGGAGGACTTTATGGAAGAAGATGGGGACCAAGTTACAGTTTAGCAATGCTTATCATCCTCAAACAGATGGGCAAACAGAGGTAGTTAATCAGAGTCTGGGAAATTTGCTAAGGTGTATTGTTGGAGAAAAGCCAAAACAATGGGATTTGGCATTACCCTAGGCCGAATTTGCCTATAATAGTTCTGTTAACCGATCAACAGGAAAGTCCCCTTTCCAGATTGTGTATGGAAGGAATCCTCAGGGTGTTCTAGATTTGGTACAGCTACCAATAAAAGATCAGGTCAGTGATGATGGGGAAGCATTTGCAGAACACCTTTAATAGTTGCAGCAAGAAGTGAGACAGAAGTTGCAGGACAGTAATGAGAGGTATAAGAATTCAGTGGATACTAGTCAGCGACATCAGACATTCAGTGAAGGTGACTTAGTGATGGTATATTTGAGAAAAGAGCGGTTTCCTACTGGAACATATCACAAGTTGAAGTATAAGAAATTTGGTCCTTGCAGAATTACAAAGAAGATCAATGATAATGCATATGAGGTCAGTTTACCAGATGATCTCGCTATTTCTCTCGTGTTTAATATTTCTGATTTATATGCATTCCATGGTGAGGATGATGCTGAAGATAGTCAACTAGAGATGGCATGGCACAACCACATTCCCCATAAGAAGAAGGAAAAGATTGCACAGATTCTTGATAAGAACACTATCTACACTCGACAAGGGCATTACAAAAAGTATTTAGTACAGTGGGAAGGATTGCCACCAATAGATAGCACATGGATTATAGAGTGGGAAGTGCAGAGGTTAGATCCTGTCAAATGGCAGCAGTTTGAAGACACTCACTTGCAGGAGCTGCGTTCTTTTCAACCAGAGGAGAATGATGCAGGGACTTCTGGAGGTCATAACTTTTGACTCGGATGTGGGTTTTCTATGAAATTTTACAGGTGGATGCATTATGAGGTGGCCATTGGTTTCCCAACCAACCCTAGTTGGTTGGACCTCGTCTTGGCACTTTTTCGGGGCTTCAAACTTTCATCTTGGCCCTCAAAATGGCAAATTAGTGTTTTTTTCTATTTTTTTAAAAGTTGCTTTTTTTAATAACTCAAAACTCATGTTTCAAATTTAGGATGTTAGTTGGTTTTTCATCCTACCTTAGCTTTATGAGCTTTTTGGGAAAAAACTGGATTCTCAAGATATGATTGTAAAATTACCTAAAATGGCAAAATTTGACAATTGTCAAAATCTACCAAAAAAGGTAATTTTTTGTTTTTTTTTTTGTTTTCTTAGATATAAGAGAGTTTTCTCTCATTGTAGCAAGAGAGTTGAGGAATAGAAGTTTTGTTATGTTTCAGCTTCCAAATTTTTGTCTCTCATGTTTAATGGCACAATTCTGTTGAGTGTATGTTGTGTGCTGCATCATGTATTGAGGCAGCTTTCATTTGGAAGTGGTTTGGCGTCTTGAAGTGTCATAGTTAGTGAGAAATTGTTCTTTTTGCAGAGACTAGTCTGAAAACCTAGGAACTAGGGTTTGGTGAATAAATGGACTATTATTCCTCTGTCCACTGAAAGCAAGATTCTCATTTTTAGTGTGATGGAGGAATACAGTGTACATTTTGTGTTTTCTATGGTTTTGGATCAAACACCCAAGGATCCAAGGAGTTTGGCATGAGTTTGACTAGGCATCTCTATGTGACTAGTCATTGAAAAGTGTTGTTATGTGAACAGTGAGTGGAGTGGCCAAATTGATGGTGATCAAGTGTTTACAGAGGATTTTAGACTCCTTCCATTCTGTTGAATTTGTTTTTGTATATTGGTTTGGAGTTTGCGCAAGTTATAGAGTAACTGAAGTTATCGTCGGCGTAACACGACCTCAGGGAAGCTTTTGGATGTTACACCGATTAAGTTAGATCAATAGGAGGTGTATCAGTGAAGAGTGAAGAGAGTCTCACTGAAGAAACATACATCGGCGTATCAGGAGAACAAACAAGAAGTCATCTGATGATGGAAGTCTCACCGATGAGTCAGGTGTAGTCAAGCAAAGTCAACTACATTAGCATATCGGCAAAGGTTCCTAAGCAATCGCTAATGATCGAAGTCTTGTCGACAAGGTCATGACTAACTGCCATGGTTAAGGTAAGTGGGAACGTAACCACCATCGAGGTATCAGCAGGAGGTTTGAAGACGCCACCGATAGAGGAAGTCTCTCTGAAGACTAAGTGGAGTTGACTGTCGGGGAGAGTTGAGAGATCAGTCAGAGAAATATCAAGGTGGCCGACGGGGTCTGTTTAGATGATGAGAATAGATCACTGAGACATGAGATGGTCTCACACCGATACAGTTTGTGACAAGTTGTTCGCTTCCTCCGTGCACTCTGCATTAGTGAACCTCTAATATAATGCCTTAAGTGGATATTGTGTGCCTTTGCAAGGATAAATAGATGATCTCTAACTTTTTATGGATCTAGCATATCTATGTCATTTCGCTGGGTGTATTTCAAAATCTATGTTAGTTTTCTTTTATTTATAAGCTAATTGTTATCTGGATGTCATTAGGTGCAATGGGATGAGACTTCTGTAGTTCCTCGGTGGGAGAGAGTTTCACCTTGGTAAATAGAGCCATTTGTAGTGCCAGCGACAGTGAACCGTCAACCACTACCCAAAAGAAAGCATTCACAAACAAATATTTTTCTTTCATATGTACACATGTTGCTAGCCTCTAGAAATTACTTCCATCTCAAAATTGGATGTCATTACATAAACACAAATCAACATTTTCTATCTCTTTTTATGGACTTAAAGGTACCAATGATGGGCCATTTTAAATATGCACCATGGTATCCCTTTGAGAATGTTCCAAGGCCATGAAAATGGAACATTAATCCATCTACAATAAAATTATAGTTATCAACCATATGGACAATTGTATTTTCCAATGATATACAAGGATTGAGTGAATCAGATTTAAAACATGCACACAACGAATGTCAACGTTATTTCAAATACACACATACACAATGAAAGCTAAAGTTCATTCAAACACTCAAAGACACACAATGAATATTATTAAAGTTTTTTTAGACACACATTCCAGACAAAGTGAAAATCAAAGTTCATTTATACACCACATAAAATGATAGCCAAATTTCAGTTGTACACACACACAAGAAAAAGAATGTTAGTTCTTTCGAACACATTCCAAGCAAACATTAAATTTCATTTGTACACTCAACAAAAAATGATAGCCAAGGTTCATTTGTACACACAAAAAAAAGAATGCCAAATATTTCAATTGCATTCCACAGAAAGTGAACATCAAAGTTTGTTCATATACTCCATGAAAATTGATGGATGAAGTTTATTCATAGACAAAAGGAAAAATGGTGAAAGTTCTTCCAAGCTCATACACAACAAAAAATGCCAAAGTTAGTTCAAAAAAACATTCCACACAAAGTGAACACCATAATTAATTTTTAAACACACACAGACACACACACCATACAATGTGAATGCGTAAATTAACTTGCACACATAATTTACCCAAACAAAAAGTGAATATGCGA
This sequence comes from Cunninghamia lanceolata, assembly GCA_027924645.1. Taxonomy (NCBI): domain Eukaryota; kingdom Viridiplantae; phylum Streptophyta; class Pinopsida; order Cupressales; family Cupressaceae; genus Cunninghamia; species Cunninghamia lanceolata. The sequence continues at coordinate 9,328,628 of BSBN01000245.1, read as the reverse complement.
ATGTTCAAACATAATTCATTCACACAAATTTAGTACAAACATGCTAAAGTACAAACACACATAAAGTGAGTGCCAAAGTCATAAAACATGGTAAAGAGCAAACACACACACCACAAAAGTGAATGCCAAAATTAAATTTTAGACACACAATTCACACAAAATGAATGTCAAAGTTAAAATAATACACTTCATATAGAAAGTGAACAAGTGCCAAAGTTTAAACATGCTTCATTCACAAAGTTAGTTCAACTACACATGAAGCAAATAGTCGAGTTCAAATATGCCAAAGTACAAACACACAAAAAAGTGAATGCCAAATTTAAAACACACTCTTCACATAAATTTAGTTCAATCACTTCAGACATAGTGTATTCAAACACACACTTCATACATATACAAAGTAAACGATAAAGTTCAAACTTATCAAAGTTCAAACAAGCACATAAATTGAATTCCAATGTTAGTACACTCTTCACACAAAAATGAATGTAAAATTTCACATACATAAAGTGAATGTCAAAGTTAAAGCACACTCTTCACACAAAGTTAGTTCAATCATTTTACACATTGTTTGTTCAAAAACACACACTTTATACATATATAAGGTAAACACTAAAGTTCAAACATACCAAAGTTTAGGCATGTAATGAATGTGAAAGTTAGTACACTCTTTAAACAAAGTGTGAAACTACACACACACAAGAAAAATAAGAGGATCAAATCTAAGTGGAAGGTAAAATTCAAACACACTTCATACAAAGTGAATGCCAAAGTTAGTTCAAACACTCACATACACAAAAAGTGAATGATAAAGTTCAAACACAAACTTCACACACACACACACACAAAAGTAAACATAATTCAATATGCCAATTTTCAATTCACACTAATTGAATGCAAAATTTCAAACTTACCTAAATGTACAAATAGTAAATAGATGAAATAACTGAATTACAAAGGTAGTTCTCTCACATTTACCACAAAAAAAGGAATCCACAATTAACAAACAAATTAAGGGCATTCCAAAGTTCAAACATATGGCTTCACATAAGCAAAGTGGATGCCAATACACAAACAATAAGTGGCTCAAATCCAAGTGAATGTCAAATTTATTTCACTCTCACATAGACAAAGTGAATGTGAAAGTTGGTTCATACACATTTCACAAACACAAAGTGAATGCCAAAAACTCACTCAAATAATAAATGGATGTCAAAGTTCAAATGCATAATTCACACAAATAATAAGTGGATGCCAATGTGTACACACTAAACAATGTGAACCCCAAAGATCAAATAAATAAGTGGATGCCAAAGTTCAAACAAACATAAAGTGAATGTCAAAAGTTCAAAAAATAAGTGCACACAATGTAAAAGTTTAAACATAATTCAAACAAACAATTAGTGGATGCCAAAGTGAAATACACAAACAAACAAAGTCCAAAGATATTTTAAACAAACAATCAATGGATGTCAAAATTTAAACATACACAAAGTAAATGTGAAATCACAAACACACACTTCATACAAACAATAAATTCAAACAAAGTGAATTCAATTTTAAATATATAAAGTAAAACACATATAATTCAATGCCAAATTTCAAACCCGTGCTTCACACAAATAATAAGTATATCAAATTAGAATGACAAAGTGAATTCAATTTTAAGCATACAAAATGAAACAAATCACACTTGCAAACATGCACACAATAAATGTCAAAGTTTATTCACATACACACACAATGAATGCCAAAGTATTGTTTTTTTTTTTTTTTAACAAAAGTGCAAACCACTAAAATATATTAATAAAAAGAAATTACAAAATGCCAGATTCAGTAAAGGCATACCGGTAGGAAAGAATCGGCAAAGAAAACCTCCGGTTATAGCCTGAGTTTAATGAAATTATACATAATTGTCTCAAAAAACATATATCGGACCAAAATATGGCTAAAGTCATGCTAGAAAATATACAATTTTCACAAAGAAATTACAGAGCATCTGGCTTGTGCAAAAGCAAACAAAAAGTAATCGATGAAGGCAATAGACATGAAGAGTACACCATTAATCTGCAATCTCTATCACCTGCAAATCATGATTCTCGACATGACCATCGTCTGCTGCAAACTGAGGAGGGGGTGGCGGAGGAGGAGGCACATAATTCAACAGAAATAACAAAGCATTAAAAACTTCCAAAGCCTTGTCTGCCAGCTGGTGTCCCAATTCCTGCCTATGACAATGTATTGAGTTTCGAAAGGAAATGATGCAATTGTTGCGAAGGCCATGAGAAAACGCATTGAAGAGGCAGTGTAAAAATATTATTCTTATGTGTACAACTATTGTTGTGGCAATGTACATGCATTTAAATACTTCATATAATATATTAGTCCTTCTATGACAAATGTAAAAGGTGAGTACAATAAATACCTCATATATTGTCATGAAATGTAAAAAGTTGTCAAAAAGTTTTATGATCATTTAAAGCTGAATACAAGTTGAATTTTGAATAAGAGTGTTGTTTTCATAACAATAAATAGTATTTTATGTTCAACTATTGGGTTAGTTGTGTTGGATATAAAGGTTAGAGATAACAAGATTCATGGTTACCAAAAGGTATTGAGATCATTTAGGTTGCATATAAGTTATATTTTAAATAATCACATGATGTTGTAAAAAAAATTATATTTTCCTCTCAACTACTATGGATTCCATGATAAAGTTTTGGTCAAATCTTTAAAAATTTATTTTAAGGATACTTCTCACTAGACATTCTAATGTGGAGAGTTGCATGACAAGCCACACCTCTAAACCTTAAGTGTAGATAGATAAGAGTCCATATTACATTTCTAAAAAAATGGAGGTCCTATGATATTCCATGTAAGCATTACATGGTCACAAAGTTAGCCAACATGACTTGACCCCTCTCCCATATCATATAACTAAATACTATTATGTAATATTTTTAATTCCTTATTGAAGCTTTAGCCATTCACCACCATTCTCATTTTAATGGTATATTAAGATAGAAAATGCAAATTATGTTAAGAATATGAAAAATGAAGAGCATTGATTGCAATCATTGTCTCTAAGTTGATCTTTGAGAAAAAATCTAATAAATATTCAATTTATTTGTTGTTCATTTACATAAATAAATATTGCATTGTTAAAATAATGTTATGGTGTTTGTACTTGCAATAATAATTCTTCTTTCAATTATGTCTATGTAATTATAATTGTATAAAATAAAATATTTGATGTGAATGATATCCTAACATAGTTTATTAAAAGTTACATTTAAAACATTAATAAATTTTTATGTTGTGATTATCCATGTTTCCATTGTTATTTCAATGACTTTCTAACCATTTATGTATCCAATATTTATGTTGTACAACCATATTTTTTATAGTCTTCAATTATTGAGCAACCAATTACTAGAAGAGAAAGTGATAAAAGTGATGGCATTCATCTTGAAAGTTATTAGTAGAAGGTAATTAAATTTCTATTTGAAATCTTATGTAGGACATTTTATTTGTAGAAAAGTACTTGTGATAATAAATGTACATTAAACATTCAAATACATTCCATAAATTATTCTACTACTACCAATATGCCATAAGAAATAGACAAGTTAATGTTTCTTTAAATCTTTTAATAATAATGTATTTTTATGTGCCTTATTGTGTTATGTATCATTTGTGTATCTTATTGCATTATACTATGTTATTTTTGGACTAATACATGACTTAAAATAAGATTATAAATTAATCCAAGTTCTTGTGATTAATACTAATTGTGACACTCTTGTATAAAAATGCTATCAAATGGCTTATAAACATATATAGATAGCCTTTTTTAACAAGTACTAAATATAATAACATTACCAAAAAATAAAAAGTACATTGTTTAACAATATAGCTATAAATATGTGCTGATAAGGGCGTGGTTCGGTGGTTAAGTCGCTCGGTTGTAGTGGCAGCCACCAGAGTTCAAACCTCTGCTGGGCCAACGAGCTCGCAGGCATTACGCCTTTGCTGGGCCAATGAGCTCGCAGGTTTGAAGTGTTCTTTCTTGGGGATGAGGTCCCCCGTGTTGTGGCCTCACCGGTTCATAGCTCCGGGAAAAAGCGTTGTGTGGAGCCAGAGGGCGTGTCGCACCAGCGTCACCGGTCACGTTAAAAAGTTTACCAGGCACATTAAAAAAAATATATATAGCTATAAAAATGTGCGCCTATCAAAAGGGAAATTAGTAACATGGATTTTCTATTATCCTACATTATTTGTGTACTACGGTTCACCTAATGTCTTGATTGCTTAGAATTTATTTAGTGGATGTCTTTGGGGCACTAGTAGGTATACCATTTCTTCTTGGTCGAATGGGAGACCATAGTTATTTCATGGTTTCTTTAAAATTTAGTTCTCTAAAGGTTCATTCAAGATTTAGTTCATGACGCTATTCATTTAATACAATTATTTTTATTTGCAAAAAATAATTAAATTTCTTATAGTATTTATAGCCTTGTCCACCAACTACTACATGTAATGACTTTCCAATAAAAATAAAAATATACTATTTAGCAATAGGCCTATAAATATGTATGCCTATCGGCCATTTGATAGCACCTTTGGTGCTTTTACTAGTGAAGTAAATTATTTTCAGAGTCATCAATCATATTTGTTCAAGTGTTTTAGTCTTCATTTCATGGTGCTTCTCTCAACATTTGAATATCTATGATACTTGAAGTTGATATGCATAAATTTGTGAGGATTAATTTAGATTTGATTTGTAACTTGAATCATTGATTCACCCAAATGAATGACTAAATAAATGACTACCATGAATAAATAAATGACTAAATAAATATACTAAATAAATAAATGACTAAATATACTACCAATTGATGGCAATTAATAATTACAATGACTAAATAAATGACTAGTTAACAACAATCAATGACTAAATTAATGACTAAATATACTACCAAATTGATGACTAAATATACTACCAAATTAATGACTAAAATTTGTTTAGTCATAAATTTGGTCGCAAGATAAATGATCGTCAATAAACTATCAATGGTTACGTGACCAAACTAATGGTCACATGACCAATTTTTGGTAGTTTTTTTAGTCATTTATTTCTATTTTTCTACTAGTGTAAAGGTTGGGATCTTGATCTAAATGAGTGTGAACTAGACCTTGAAGGTGAACTCAAGTCAAGCCTTGATGAATTGGATGAAGCAAGAGAACTAATATAGAATATGAAGACATGCCTGAAAAAGAAAAGGAGACAATTGACAAATTGAAGACAAAGGCCAAAGAATCAAAAGAAGAAATTGGCAAACTAAAAACTCTAATAGAAGGAGATAATGAAGGTGACATAAAGCTCAAGGAGATAGAAGAAATGATCTCAAATTTAAAATTCATGGTTGAAGAAGAAAAGATGATTGAAGATTGTTTAAATATCATGCTCTATGAGAAATCAGCTGAATGTTCAAAGCTTGAGGAAGAAGTTGTCACTCTAAGGAAAGAGCTGGAAAAGAAAAAATAATAGAATGACAAAGGACTAAAACTGAAAGGAGGATCTGAAATCCTTGATGAGATAATTAACTCTCAAAATCTAGCAAAAGAAAAATCAGGCCCTAGTTTTGAAAAGGGGAAGAGTCCTATGATTAGTGCTTCTGCAAATTTATATGATAACTTCCAATCAGAAGGAAAGACTAGAACAAAGAAACTAGGGGTCTGCACTGAAAATCCAAAGAAGAATACCTCTGAAGATATAGAAGAAGATGAATTTACTCTTGTTTGAAGACAAAGAAAGAATATGAAGAAGAATTACAAGAAACCTACACCTAAACAAACTGATCCTATCAAGTATCCTCTAGGTTTCAATGGAAATTGTTATGCTTGTAATAAATTTGGTCACAAAGTTGATAACTGTAGAAGTAAGATAAATCAAAATGTTGTAAGTTGTTATACTTGCAATAATGTTTGTCATAAATCTACTAAATGTAGGAGTAAGCTAAGTCAGAACTCTATAAGGTGTTATGCTTGCAACAAAATGGGACATAAGGCTAATGAATGTAGAAGTAAAATGTCAAGGAATAATAGGGATAATGCTCAGCCCTTTTATGGATACTGTTACACTTGTAACAAGTTTGGCCATAAGGCAGATAATTGCAAATCTAAGGTGAGGAGAAATGGTAATGCTCAGCAATCAAAATTCACCTGTCATAATTGCAATCAAATAGGGCATTATGGAAAGAATGTAAGGCCTGCTCTTGAAAAGAAGGTTGATATTGGTCAACAAAAGAAGGAAATGAGCAAAGTATAGAAGAAGGAAAAATGTGAAGGTTTCAGACCTCTACCTAGTGCAGATGGATCCTCCGATAATTAAAAAGATGAAGTACTAATTCAAGGGAAGTTACAACTGTAAGTTTATTCAAAACCCCTGAATGAATGTGATGTTGAATCCCTTGACATTCTGGCTAAAATTGGTACAAACACATTAAGATGATGATATGAAGAGATCTGGTCAAATTTCTAGAGCAATTAGTTAATTTGTGGAGGATTACTGTATGATTATTGGTTCTACATATGAAATGGGTGAACTAGGTCAAAGATGGGAAGGCAATTAATGCATAGCAAAATTGGTTGGTGAAAAGGCTATATAGGCAATGTTTGATAATTTTTATCTCATTTGAATGAAGCTAAGTGCGTTGAAGAGATAAATAGAGCAGAAGATTCTCAACAAGTATTGGAGCAAAGCCTATCTCTGCATCTTCAGGTATTTCTTGATTTCACTACTTAAAACCCTAGTTTCAGAAGTGACTCCTGATGTTCACCCCTCAAGTGATTGATGTTTTGGAACCACCCACACCTAAGTTTAAGAAGCACCCCTACAAATCCATGGAGATGGATTCGGAAGGTGCATTTTCAAAAGTTCCTTATGGTGTTATGCATATAGAGGATGTACGGATCTACATCCACATGAAATTGGATGAATTTGATCACACAAAGATAAAGGAAATCTAGGTTAATGAGCTAACCAGAGATGATTTTGAACTGAAACTTGAATTTGAGGATTTGACAAAGAAGAAGCTGGATGTGTGGAATAACTTTCTGAATTTCTATTATGAGAATGATTGGATTAAGTATGTTTTGATCCATATTCATGACAAATTTATGTGGTTCGACATGCCGCATATGATGAATAAGCAAGCTATCAAGGTAGTTACTGGGTTATGTTCTGTAGGAACCATTCTGGTAATGAAGGTTGTAAAAAATGAGATGGTCATGAATCTCACTGGTGCAAAATTCAACAAACATACCCTAACAATGAATGACATAAATGATCCGGCGATGAAGTATGCATCAATGATGATTGATTACAAGATATATAACACAAACAAAGAGAATTCAGTGTCAGCAACAACTATACACACTGCTCACCAGATGGTGAAAGAGGGTTTGGACATTGACTTATGCGAGCTCTTGAGATAGAAGTTGATGGAGAATCTACAGAAGACCAAGGATTCTCAGTACCCATTCTGGTATGGTACCCTTATCATAGGTTTATTTTTTTACTTTCTTAGAGAGTTGATTGATGTGAAGAATATTGTGTGGTTGAGAAACATTCCTATTGCAATTCAAATCTATGATCACTTAAGAAGTATTGGAGATCTTGACACTCAAAAATCTATTCTATGGGGTTTCTTCAAGTCCTTTCAAGAAATAATGCAAAAGAGGTAGAGGATACCAACACATTTTGTTGAGAAATAAAAGGACATAACCTTTATGGTTACCAGAGATGAATGCATCATGGAAACAGTGGAACCTAGAATAGTTTGGGTTCCAAAAATGAGATATGAAGTAGTAGAAGATGTAATTATAGGACTTGTAGAACAGATGCTAAGTAAACTAAGAGATCCAATAGTAGATAGGTTTGGAACATATGAAGAAATATCCAATGAAGTGCACCTAAAACAAAAGGAAAAGGAGATGATGAAAAATGTTGAAAAGATGAAAACCAAGTTGGAGGAGATTGTTACACCAAAGAGCCCTGCAAAGAAATCCATATACATGCCTGCCTCTCCAGAGAGTACTCCCAACACATGAAGATTAGATAGGACCTTTATCCCCTCTCCTACTATTTCAAAATCCTCTAGAACCATGCCTACAAAGAAGAGGGTAGCATCTAGTGCCTCAGTACAGCAAGAGCCTCCTAAGAGGAGAAGAGTAAAAGAAAAGGCCAAAAGAGAAAAGTACATCAGCTATGAGGATGAACAAGAAGTAGAGGAAGGGCCTTAGTTGGTCTAGAAGAAGAAGAAGATGTCTCATACCTCAGGAGAAGAAGCAAGTGCAAAGAAAGAAAAAGTCAACACTGTTAAGAAAGATAATGAAGAGAAAATTGAGAAGGAAAAGAAAGAAGAAGAATTAGTTAAAAGAAAAGGAAAAGGCAAGGGGAAGAAGAAGGACAAATCCCCTCTAGTAAGGGAACACAACCCCTTAAAATTTTATGCATTATTCAATAGTATTTTAGAATTTGGTCTCTTAGAAGAGACACCAAAAATGTACCCTGAGTCCAATAAGGAAGATAAGGCCACCATTGAAGAAGCCACAGTCAAGTATATGGTTACATTTAACACTGGCCTAGAAAAGATTAAGGATCAACTGCCCAATGATTTGAAAAATGTTTTAACTACAAGAAGGCAAGAAGCAATAGAAGAGGATGGAAAGTTAAAGTCATTTGCCTTAGAGAAGAATGGCTCCTCATTTTTTGATGAAGATAAAGCAAAATTGACTCAACTGTATAACCGAGAATTTAGAACAAAATAGAGAGTAAGCATTTTGATGAGCAGAGACAAAGAACATATTGAGAGATTAAAAAGTGAGACTTTGTGGAAAGTAGAAGAACTTGCTAAAGGATTAAAAGTCCCTCCGGACAATGAAGAGCAATTGCAACATGATAAAATTGTTCTAGAGAGTAATTAGCCTAATAATGCACAACATGTGCATATGTCTGAAGATGAGAATGTGAAAGAAGACACGGTTATAGATAATGCCCCTCCAGTAGTGGAGAATATTTTTGATGATAAAAAAAAAGAAGAAAAGATCTTAGAGAAAATAGAAGTACTAAATATTGGAAGTCTGCCTCCTCTAAAATCTACTCAAGAAGACAAGAATATTGAGGATAAATCTGGTGATGATGAAAGGAAGGAAGAAGAAAATGCAATGATTGATGGTGAATCCTCTAGAGATTCATTAAAAATATTATTGGACGTGCAGTTGCAATTTGAACTAGTAGTATCTGCACAATTGCTACAACTTCCAATGCAACAGGGAAAAGTTGATATTGCAAAGATCTCTCCCATGCAGAAGCTTCATCTTGGTGATGTATTTCATGCTTCAGCATGAAAGGAGATATTTTCAACACAACAAAAGAGCACATAATTGATAGAAGAAGAAATTAAAGTGTTGAAAGAAGGCATCCCTGAAGCAGCCATTGATCTTTATCCAGTGTGGAAAAGTTAAAACTTCTACTAGATTCTTTCAAATATTATTCTATCAGTCTAGAAGAAAAATTAGCAAAAGAAATGACAAAGAAGGTCAATAATAAGAGATTGACCAAAATTCTTACAAGTGCAGTGTTGCACATAGTAAATTGCAAGAAAATCTGAAAGATGTACATAAATGCTTATAAGAAGCTAGATTCTTGTTTTGGTTTTGTTTAAAATGGCCTAATTCTACAAAGAGAATTAAGGACCAAATGGACTCAATAGAGTCACAAATTGGTCAAGCCTCTAGTATCTATGATCCAGTCTATGATGTAGATGGTACAACAAGAATAGCAATTGAGAATCTACATGGACAATTTTTCCAGTTGCAAGAACAAAAAGAAAAGATCATTATACACTATTGTCAACTTAGAGATCTGGTAAGTGCAAGGCTTACCACCTTGATCGATGTGATAGCAGGTGTAGAGAAGATGACACAAATGAATCTGGTACCTAGTTCTCTAGATGAAGGAGAAGACTTTCTTGTTCAGATTGATAGTCAGTGCAATTTTCTTTCCTTTGCTAAGAAGGATTGGGAAGTTGGGAAGAAGGATTGGGAGACACACCTTGCAAAATTGAAAGTGTCTTACAAGAGTATTTTTCTCTCTTCTGGTTAAAAATGTACATTTCTTTTTTACTTATGCAATTTTTGATTTCTTTGTACATATACAGAAGTATTAGAAAGTGTTGCAATACATTTTTGGCCAATTTTGTTGCATAACATTATTGAAGAAGTATTAAGTATAAGAGTGAAGTAGTAAGGGGGAGCTACTCTCATATATATGAAAAGCTTAGAATAGTTAGAACAATTGGAGTAATTTGAAAAGCTTGACATTGAGAGTCCTTTGTCCTTGATGTCAAAGGGGGAGAGAGAAATATATATCTAAGGGGGAGTATATGTTTCCATCAATGACAAAGGGGGAGATTGTTGACAATATGTGTTGTCATTGATGTCAACATAGTATATGGAAATATAAGGACAAACTTGTACAAAGGTAGAGTCAGCATGGTCAAGGCAAACCAGTCTGAGAGAAGAGAAAACAATCTAAGTATGGTGAGGTGATCAGTTTTGTGTCTGATCATGATGCAGAGGTAAATACTCATGTCCTCGCATGTTTTTTTTATCCCTACATGTATATCTCATCATTTTGGGGTACCACACTTAATCATAAATACCAGAAATATATCTAAGGAAGTCACAGTGCATATCCCAAGATAGGGTAACATTGCTTTTGTCTGCATTTCTTTGCAGAGAAAAATCTAATCTTGTGATTCTGAAGAAAAGTTTATTTAGGTATTGAAATGATATATACAAGTTTTCAAGTCTTCACATCTTTAGCAGAAAAATTTAAAAGGGATAGAGTACTGGATACTACTTAGACATGGCAAAGCATTGATGGAGACTTAATGGAATGCTCTGCATTCCTTTGGAAGATATTATTTTTTCTCATATAGTTCTAAGGACAAGATCAGAGATGCATAAGGCATGCTATGATGAAGTATCAAGTGATTTGATGGTCTACAAAGTCAACAATCAAGTGACAGAGGCAATACAAATTGTTTCAGAGCCTAAATACATATGGTTGAGCTTTTATGGAAGATGAAATGTACGTAGATTATTCATAGAAGTTTGTATGGAGGTCTTACATGTTCCAATATATCTTAGGTTTGATCTGCATGCAGACATTGCTTATTTTCATGTACCAAAATACTATATCTTGAGTTATGAAGTGTAAAATGTGGTCTGGAATGCTCTGCTTCCTACAGTTCATCATGTTTCTTGTTTTGAGGATGTATATAATGATATGATACTTCATCATAAACATAAATGGAGGATGTTGAGATTATACATGATTTAATTCTTGGTCTACATGAAGATTTTGGCTTCTTCCCGGTAGTGTGAAGATGAATAGTTAGCAGTTTTGTTTAGATTGAGTCGACAGGTTAAGTCTCTGGTGTGTGTGGTAGATCCTAACCTATTGCATCCAATTTGAAAGATGTGAGGAGATATGTTTTGAATACCTTCATGATGTCTTGAGGTCCACAACAACTTTTCTTATCATATTGTATGTATTGAGGTTGACCTTTGAAGAGTTACATGTTTCATCCAATGATGTTTATGTTGCTAAACTAATTAGTCTTTTGAAGTGTTGTGGAGGATATTTATAGAAGATCAAATTCATTTGTGACATAGAGATGTGAGTGCGAACATGATATAATAGAGGGCAAGATATGAAGTGAGCAAAATGAGTTTGAAGGCATGTTTTGAGCAGAAAAAGAAGACTGCATTATCAACATAAGTCAGATGTCTATCTTACAGCAGTCCATATATCTATCTTTGTGAATCCTAAATGTAGTGAGTAGAATATCCAGGGAGTAGTAGCTTCCTTGGGTTCTACCCTAAATCAAGTTGTAATTGCAGTAAGCACAAAGTATAGGGAGTAGTAGCTTCCTTGGGCTACAGCCCAAAAAACAAAGTTGTAATATTTTTGCAGTGAGCATAATATATTGTGAGCTAACACTCACCATGGTTTTTTCCTATTTTAGGGTTTTCAACATAAAAATCCTGGTGTTCTTGTGTTACATGATTTACTTTCTACTCTTTAAGATATTCAGTTTTATCTGCAAATAATTTTTTAAGTTTTAGTGTGTGCTGATTCACCCGCCCTCTCAGCACCTCATTGTGTTCAACAACTTGCCAAATGGTCAAGCCCCTATTTGGCCATCCAATCTCCACGGGTAGTCCAATATAAATATGAATTAGAGTTGGGTAATGTGTGTGAGTTCCTAGTCCTAATTGTGTCTATCTAATTATTTCATGTAATAAAGGATATAAAATAAACACTTAATAGCTCAAATCTACAAAGATGCTAAATGTCCTATATGTATGGAAGAGAAATGTGGAGGGTGGAGAATCTAAGAATGCCAACAATGAGCTTTTATAGACTCAAAAGTAAAATAGATAGAGAACCAGACACTAGTCTTTGAGAAGATAGAAATGAACTTATAAAGGAAAGAGAAACAAAGAGCTAGAAAAGATATTAGGGTTAAGTACTAGCAATAATAATACCACTAGCTCAAGGAAATTAAGAAGATAATTCTTCCTTGAATAATGAGGTAATGTAGGAGTATCTAGGTGGCTTGGCAATCAGCATCAACCAAAAAAAAATTAGTTTATTTTTTTTCAGTTTTGATTAGCTTTTGTTGGCATATCTCAGCCTTGGGGTACATGTGGCGTAATCAAATTTGATAGGATTGATTTTTTGCCATACTTTTGTTTCAACGCACAACAGGGAGTTTTTACCAGAACAATTGTTTCAGGAAATCAATAAAGTTTCTTGGCAAACCCTCTTACATGTAGATTGTTAGAAGCACCTTGGAATTGATGGTGAAGGTTTCATAAGTAGATCTTTCACAGTTTCAGAGAAGTAATTGTTTTTCTACTTGTGCTAGTAGATTGGCAAAAGTTTAATATTTTAAATTTCATGAGGTTTGGTGTATAATGGCTTGGTAGAAAGCTTCAAAATGTTGAGTTACACATCTTTGTAAGTTTTTTGTAAGATTTTGAGTTCATAGCAAAGAGTTACAGTGAAAGTTGGTTTTCAGCTCCTCACACACTGAAGTCACGTAAAGGAATTCATTCGTGAAGTTGATCCAAATATCATCCTTGGATACAACATATGATGCAAGTTAAATTCACTTCATCTAGTACAAGGTGGGCATTCCAACCATATGAAAAAATGTAGTGAAAGAAATGTTGATGAGATCTTACTCATTACATATTCAAACAATATGTAGCAAATGGAGAGGTGTTTGGTATGCACTTCATTGTAGCACTCTGACTATGAAAGAGTCCCTGTTTAAATTGGCATACCTTTGATATTCTTACCATTATAGTTATATATAAGTAAGGGCATTGAGGGTAATTGAAGTAGCTTGTCACTCCTTGAAATGTCGTGGCCAAAGCATAGGCATTAGAGGTTGTTTATGATACCAAGAGGGACGCAGCCATATGGAGAATTTACCTTAGTATTACATCCTTATCAGACATCAAGATGTACATGGGATGCTACTTATCATTAATGTTAGATGTTTTATAAAGCCACAAAAGTGTGAAGTGTTTAATATATGTTTTCATTTTTTTGCTACTATTGTGGAGGCTGCGACAACATAGGAAAATGTAAACTTTGTAAAGTCTTAAATTTACATGCGTGGGTAGGAAGACCCAATGTTAATTATTGTTGTATATAATATAAAATAATAACGAATGCCTTAAGAGGCACAGACTGGGAAATACCAAGAGAAAAACACTCTTTAAACTATTCTATTGCTCAACCCATCACCTCAAATTCCATTCTCATGAGATGAACAAAAGAAATCACATTGAGTTGATTTATGGATGTTGTTTACTGAGCGTTGCCTCAGATGCGATCAAATGGGGGCATTTCATGCCATTTCCTTCTAATAGGGAGGATATATAAAAAACTAGTGAATAGCAAGGGGAAGGGGGCGCAACCCTTGGAGAAGGAGATAAGGCTTAACATTTGGAGCTGCAAGACAGGTTTGGGAGAGGGATGAGACACCTATATGGAGGTTGAATAGAGGAAGTAAAATAGAAGATTAAATTTGAACAGAGAGTGCTCGAGAACAGAAAAACAAGGCACCAAAGGGAGATTGAACTCAAAGATTGCTCAAAGGAAGAGTTTGGGAGAGAGATCTCAATTTGGGTGAAAGGCTTGTGAAGAAGCAAAGCTATGAGAGTGTGAGGGGAAAAGAGAGAGAATTTCCCTGTGTAGCTGAGAAGGCCATTGAAGGCCCTATGTATAAATTTGAATGTAATGTGTTTGTTCCATTTCAATAAAATCAGTGAGGCAAATTGTATTTGCATTTGGTTGTGTATGATTTGGTATATTTGTGTAGTTATTTGCAATCTTGGTAATTATATACGAGTGGATGTTATGAGTTGTAAAATTTGCACAACTATGTGAGTGGTTTACAAAGAGGGGAGTACCCTCTTGCATTAAGTGGTATAAGAACGAGAAGGTCCTAACAGTGTAGAGGATACACTAAGATGTGTGGGTAGAGGTAGCGATAGAGAAGAGCTTGTGTGAGAACTATTGCAGGTTTGTGAAGTCCTGAGTAGTTGAGAGATAGTACCCATGGAAAATTTGTCTGGTGCAATCACGGTAGGAGGGTTCACAAAATGAACTGTCTAGACCATGCAACAAGAGAAAACACAATAGAAACAACTCAAAGATGTGAAACAAATGCAGATTCAATCATTCAGTATATCATAGAATTCAAATACAAACTGGCCGGCATCATGCGGGATTACAACTATGGCTTAAAGGCCTGATTACAGAATATCAGAATATGCACAAGATATAGCATTGAAGCTCCTTCACGCAAAATCCAAACTATGAACTTATGCTAATGATCATAACTTGATAAATAACTCCTTTCCTAAGGATCTATTACATCAATATATATCATCTCCGTTACAAAAGATTCCTCCACGTCAGCCAAGGAAGGTCACAAACTCCAATGAAGAGTTGTAACGTGTGTACACTGATAGGTCAGACCTAATCATGTAGAACACCTTTGCAAATGAATGGAATGATGTGCGGATCTCGAGGAAGGTCAACCACAAACCAAAGATCATTGAATGATGTGTCATTAAGTTCCACAAGTCAAGGAATGCTCTGCAAGCCTTCTCCTTTAGCTGATTGTCTAAGACTGTCAAGGTGCTATGTTTTGAGAAAACAGTTGATATTCTGATAGTGAGAACTTTCTGGTACTTAATCCAAATGTTCTAAATTTTGGATATGATGTAGATGAGTGAATCTAGATGCTAAGTCCAGCTCCACAAGATGTGAAATGCAGTTGTGGTAGAATGTAGACCAAAATACAGAAATTGCTACTGACTGAACTACCTGAACTAAATTGGAAAATGAAAAGAAACAAACTGAACTACAAACAAACTAAAATGCAAATGTTTCTGGTTAATGCAAGATTACTCTTGAAATAGGGATGCTCTTGCATCATTAATCTTGCAGTTTGCAGGGTAAGTGAAAGTGAAGGTAGAAGATTGGAGCAACAGATGAGATGAAGGTATACATGTGGAAACCAGTAATTTGGGAAGGCTAGAGATGGAATTAAAGGAAGGGATTCCTTAGAGAGATGACTAAAAATATTGAGAGGATTGACAAATTGTTTGAGAGATGGGATAAATTGGAATCTATGCAGTGTGGAGAGGTTGCAAGGGATGAGTTTGTAGAGAAGACATGCCATGAAGAAGACATGAAAGAAAAGGATGAGGAAGATGAAGAATTACATACAACAGTGATTGAGAAAGAGAAAGAGGAAAATGAAGAAGTGGCTAAGAATCCTTTGAAGGATGAAGAGAAGAAAGAAGAGATGACAACAGATAAGAAGAATGAAAAAGAAGAAGAGGAGATCCTTGTGCAAAAGAATCAAGGAGGAAGAGAAGAGATTGCAATTGAGGTTGTAAAGGATGAGAAGAAGAGTTGTGGCCCTTTGATAGAAGCAGCATGGAAGGAGAAGCATGTGGGAAAATCCCATATAGTTCCAAAAGAAAGCAAATTAGAAAAGAATAGAAGAAAGGAGAGAAAAGAAGAAAGAGTTACCAACTGTAGCATGTCCTCTTGAAGGTAGAGAAGAGGTAGAATAGGAAGTTGTAGTGGAGGATGATCCATAGAAATACATGGAATGTTTGGGACAACAATGTGAAGAAGAGGCAATTTGCAAAGAATTTAGAAGAGTGGAGGCATTAGAAATTGCAGCAGAGGCATGTCTTTTGAAAGACATGGATGAAGAAATTGGAATTGATGTAGCAATAGAGAATACATATCCTTTAAAGGGTAAGAAGATAGAAGAAGAAGGTAATGAGATTGCAGTTGAGTATAAAGAGCAGAAAGTTGCAGTAGATGGAGAATCAGAGATGACAAAGTTAGAAAGCCCTAGATTTGACAAGCAAGTGGGCGAAGAAGAGAATGATCTTCTATGGAAAGAAAAGATGAAGAAAATAGACAAGTTGTTAGAAGGAGATTGGATAGATGAACCTGAGGAGATGAATAGTGTAGTGAAAAATGAAGGAAAAGAAGTTGGAGCAGTGAAAGGAAATGGAGTAAAACTTGAGCATTTTGAGTTTAATTTATTTGAGATGATGAATGCAATAGAGGATATAGAGCAAGGGGAAAGTAGATACATGGAAGGCTTCAATTACCATGCAGATTTGTGTGAGGATGTTGCAGATTTAGTTGTTGTTGAGGAGCATGAATTTCTTGAGGAAGAAAATGAGAAGATAGAGAAGTTGTTCAGGTTGAGTGAACATTTGAAGGAGATGAATAGTGTAGCAAAGAGAGAAAATAGATGTTGCAACAACAAAGAATGAAAAGGTAACTTTTGATTTTTCTAAATTTTGTGATGAGGAAGTTGATAGGGATTTGCTAGTTGATGAGGTAAGTGAGAAGTTGTAAGTAGATGGAAAGAAAACAAATGAAGTTATAGATTTGTTTGCATCTATTATATGTTTATGTGTAGAGGTTGTAGAAGATGTTACATGTGAAAAACTTGTTACAACAGTTGAAGACATGAGGATGATGATGGAAGTAGATGGTGGGTCATCCCACAATAATGGGTTACACTTTTTGGCCAAAGTTGACATTGAAATCAAAATTTTGAACTAAATCTTCACTTTCTGACACCTATAGCCACTAAACTGTTAGGAATTTGAAGATGATGTGAACTAGTGATTTGTGGGATTTTGTTTGTAGATTCTAAATATATATTTTTAAAAAATGGAGTTAAATTGTAAATTTTTTTGCGTCTCCTTTGATAATTATTTTTTAATAGTAAACAATATTTTTTAAAAGTGATGTGTATTCTGTAGCACATAATTTTTTTTCTACAAAGGATAAAATTTCGATTCTTTTGAATTTAGATTTGTAACACTGATATATAGTGTATGCATTTGGTTTCATAATTTTTTGCTGAATATTTTTTTTAATTGAGTTTTGAAGTCAAACCAATTATAATTTAGACATAGGCGTATTTCGTAAAACATTACTTTTTCTATATGTATCAAAATTCAATTTTTCTTTTTTTGTTGAAACAAGGGCATCAATACCTAGTGCATAGATATTTTTAGAATTTTTTTTCACTAGTTTACTAATTTTCCATGTGTGTAGAATAAAGAACTTTATGTCTGGTGAAAAACCTACATTCACAAGAAATAAAAATAAATATAATAATCAAATTAAATATATTTAAAATTATACTTTTTGGAAAGCTTATAATAAGGACTACATAATTACAAAACATAAATTTTAAATGAATTCATTTGATCCCCCAAAAGGTAAATCAAAAGTGATTTTTTATCAGTATTTTGATAGGTGTAGAGGAGACTCCATTATAGGTATGGTTTAAAACTAGCGGGGTTCTATCCAAGGGGGTTTGATCAAACCTTCTTCAATTAAAATCCTTTAAATGGAACCTTTCAAGGCTTAAAACATTATATTTTCTAAAAATATGTGATTTCAGCAAAAATCAGGATGTCCCAGAAAGTGTAACCCATTATTGTGGCAGCACCCTGGTGTAGATGAAGACCTCATAGCAAAGTATGAGAGGATGAAGGTTGCATTTGATAATGATGAAGGAAATATTACAACAGTGAAGGAAGATGTAAATTTGTTTGTATTTTGTGATAATATTGTTTTACATTCCTTTTCCATGTTGAAGATTAAGGAGTATGGAGAAAAGTAGGTGAAATTTTTTAATTTCTGTGAAGTTGTAGGGGAAGATTTGTGTGTATACATTGTAGGTTATGATGTGAATGATGTGATATCTTGGTGGAGGTGGTCAGCTTGTGCATCAAAACCCACAAAAGAGGAGAAGAGTAGTGAGATTGTTTGGTGGAGGTGGCCAAATAATGGTAGGTTGGATCCCACAAAGGAAGAGAGGAGAAAGTATTTGGAGGAGGTGGTTGGTTCATGGTGGACATTAATCCACAGGAGGAAGGAGGAAGAGAGTGCAAAATTGTTGGATGAGGATAATACTTGTTTTATGAGATGCTAGAAAAGGAGGAATAAAATAATTTTGTGCACATGTTTCAATGATGGGGTTCTCTGTAGATTGCTTGCAATTTGAAAGAATGGTTCTACCATTCAACTCCAAGTTTGTGAGTGTATGCTCACAAACTTCCTTCCTAGCGTGTCTGATGTAGGAGCATCTGGGCAAACTGGCGATCAACATCAACCAAAAAAAATTAGTTTATTGTTTTTTCAGTTTTGGTTAGCTTTTTTTTGGCATATATCAGCCTTGGGGTACATGTGAAGTAATTAGATTTAATAGGATTGAGTTTTTTCCATATTTTGGTTTCAGCGCACAACATGCAATTTTCACTGAAACAATTGTTTTGGGAAATCATTGACGTTTCTTGGAAAACCATCTTACATGAAAATTGCTAGAAGCACTGTGGAATTGATGGTAAAGGTTTTGGGAGCAGATCTTTCATGGTTTCAAAGAAGTAATTGTTTTCTAACTTGTGCTGGCAAATTGGTAAAATTTTACTATTTCAAATTCCATGAGATTTGGCATAGAATGCCTTGGTCGAAAGCTTTGAAATGTTGAGTTACACATCTTTGTAAGTTTTTGTGAGATTATGAGTTCATGGTGAAGAGTTACAATGAAAGTTAGTTTTCATCTCCTGACACACCGAAGTCACGTAAAGGAATTCATTGTGAAGTTGATCTAGACATCATCCTTGGATACAACATATGATGCAAGTTGAATTTACTTTATATAGCACAAGGTTGGCAATCCATCTATTTGATAAAATGTAGCGAAAGAAATGTTGATGAGATCTTACTCATTAAATATATTCAAACAATATGTAGCAAATGGAGAGGTGTTTCATATGCACTTCATTATAGCACTCTAGCTATGAAAGAGTCCTTATTTAAATTGGCATACCTTTGACATTATTACCATTACAGTTACAAATATGTAAGGGTATTGAGGGTAACTAAAGTAGCTTTCCATTCCTTGAAATGTCAAAGCCAAAGCATAGGCATTAGAGGTTGTTTATGATACCAAGAGGGACTCAGATTAGTATGGATAATTCACCTTGGTATTACATCATTATCAGACATCAAGATGTATATGAGACACCACTTATCATTATTGTTAGATGTTTGTTAAAGCCATGGAAGTGTGAAGGGGTTAATATATGTTTTCATTTGTTTTGCTACTATTATGGAGGTTGTGGGCAGCATAGGGAAATTAAAACTTTGTAAAGTCTTAAATTTCTGTGCATGGGTAGGAAGACCCATTTTTAATTGATGTTGTATATAATATAAAACAATAAGGAATGCCTTAATAGGTACGAACTGGGAAAGACCAAGAGAAAAACATTTTTTAAATTATTCTATTGCTCAACCCATCACCTCACATTCCATTCTCATGGGATGACCAAAAGAAATCACATTAAGTTGATTTATGGATGTTGTTTTCTGAGTGTCGCCTCAACTACGACAGGATGGGGGCATTTCATGCCACTGCCTTCTAACAAAGAGGGTATATATATAGTGAATAGCAGGGGAAGGGGGCATGATCTTTGGAGAAGGAGCTAAGGCTTAATGTTTGGAGCTGCAACATAGGTTTGGGAGAGGGATGAGATGCCTCTCTGGAGGTTATACAGAGGAAATAAAATAGAAGATTAAATTTAAATAGTCACGCTTGAGAAAGGAAAAACAAGGCACCAAAGGGAGATTGAACTCGGATATTGCTTACAGGAAGAGTTTGGTAGAGAGATCTCAATTTGTGTGAAAGGATTGTGAAGAAGCAGAGTTGTGAGAGTGTGAGGGGAAAATGAGAGAATTTCCTTGTGTAGTTGAGAAGTCCATTGAAGGCCTTATGTGTAAATTTGAATGTATTATGTTTGTTCCATTTCAATGAAATCACTGAGGCAAATTGTATTTGCATTTGGTTGTGTATGATTTTGTATATTTGTGTATTTGTTTGTAATCTTGGTAATTGTATGTGAGTGGATGTTGTGAGTTGTAAAATTTATGCAAATGAAGGAAGGAATCCTAATAGTCACTAAGGAGGTTATTTTTAGTTAAGAGATCAGAGAATGTTGGTTACAAACTCAATAGAAGCTGGTTGGATGGCCACAAAAATTTTAATGAAGTTGAAACATCACCAAATTGTTCATTATATTGAATCTATATAGCTATACTATCATTAGATATAACACAATTATGTAGACATCTATACATTTTTGTCCAAGGAATAATTGTTAATTAGTAGTATAATATAAAGGTACAAACTAAAATGATCATAAGAAACATGTTTAAGGATATATGATAGATATAAATAGATAAATGCATAGAAACCATTGACAATTGGATTGGGAAAAAGGCCATTTAATGATCCTTAAGAACATGATATAGGAATGAAAAATAAAATAAACTCATTTTGTAATGGCAAAAGTGCAAGGTATGCAATTTTGGTCATTAGATTTTGACCCCACTTTAGGGGGCTTGTGCAACTAGGTGATAAAGCCAAGCTAAAATATAGAAGTTAAATACAAAAATATCAAATATGTTGTAAAAAGGATATGTTTTAAAAGAATACACTACAATATTCAAGAGAAGCACTCATGCCCTCAAACAAAGATCTATGAACATTAGCAACATGTAAAACCGACATTACAACAAGTTGTTAGAAATACATAAAACCTATAACATATAAAAATTAACAAATGCTACATAATCCAACATACACATACAAGATATGCCAAATAGACTACAATACACATCGAAGAGACTACATAAAACATGCAAAAATATATAGGAAAACACAAACAAAATACACTAAACAACACAAATAAACATGAAAAATTATATGCACCAAGAATAAGAATATAATATTTTCTAGCATGCTCTATTGCTAGAAAGTAGAACATAATCCTAATGTGCTTTTTTGTTAGTAAAAATGTGGATATGGTTCAAGATCTAGCATGATCTATTGTTAGGAACCATATAATATCTCCATGAATCACATGCACCAATGTATTCTATTGCTAGGTGATCCACAATACAATATCAAAGAATGCATGTACTAGCATGCTCTATTGCTAAGAAATTCTAATAGGGGTGGCCATGTCTAAATGTTCTCTATACTTGGGACCATAAATACATGATGCTTTGGAAGCATGCCAAGTGTGGAGGTGGTGGATATATTCCCCCCTTAATATACTTGTCAAAATGTAGTGTAGGAAAGTATTTTAAGGTATATGAAAGGGGAAAATCCAACCAAGGTAACATTTTTACATTAAATTGTATGCTCCCAAGGTTAGTTATTCCCCCCCATAAATAGGAAAAATATGGGGTGATATTGTTGGGTTTAAAACAATGAATACACCAAAAATTGTCGATGGAATGACATAAAGGAGGAGAATGCAATGTCACATACAAGATAACAATGTCATGATCTAACACACAAATGGATCAGTATGCATTGGGGTTAGTATGAGTGTACAAATACATCAAATTTATCTCAAGAATTTGTCCTCATCCCTTAAGGCATATCGAACTATGGTTACAATGGAAGAATGTAGACAATATAAAATAAAATTGAGAACATAAATTATTTCCATTTGGGTCAACATCACTCTATAGGAAAAATAGTAGAATACTTTACATATCACTAAAGAGAACAAGTTAATGTGAAAAAGTTGTCCAACACAACCATTGCCCTAAGAATTATTTTGGTCAACATGAAGGAGACCTAAATGTCACCATGATTTTTGTCATCCCTAAAATCTCATTAAGACAATCACAAATAGGCATGCACAAAGGGACAGAAGGAGCTACAAATGGGTAAATGCAAGAAGCTAGGTCCACTTTTCATGGAAGTTGCATGAGAAAAAAAACCCTGAAAAAAATTGGTGTCCACTTTGAAAATAATGGGTATCAATTCAGGAACGGGCACTTGAGCCTAAAATAAAACAAATATCCATTTTGGTTTAGGCTACCATTCCTAAACAAGTGCCCATTTGTAACGAGCACCCGTTTAGGAATGTGCACCCATTCTGAAAAGCTAAAATTGGGCCGACAATAGGTGAAACTAAATCGACTGCCGTTTCAAAATGGGTACCCGTTCCATTTAAAATGGGTTATTGTTTCAAAATGGGTACCTGTTCTATTTTCAAATGGGTACCCATTTCTTTTCAGTATGTGTTCCATTTGTTTTAGAATAGGTGCCCATTTCTAAGTGGGTACGTGTTCCACAAAAATTAAATTTTAAAAACCATGACTTTGCTTTGGTTTTAGGATTGGAAAAGGCTTGGAAACCCAAGCCTTGGCCTTGGACTTGCAAGTATAAGGCCATGTAAACACCAAGAGAAAAAATAGATTTCATCAATATGGCTGACGATTTCTTTTAGAATTTTCTGATGAAATAAAAACCCATTACAGATCACAAAGTCTAGTTTTCAAATATACATTTTTTACTATTGCACACAATTTTTCTATTTATTAATTATTTTTTAAACAAAGAGACACATAAACTTGAAATAACATATGTTACCATTTTTCAATAACTTTTGATTTTGAAAGTTTCTTGAAAAAATTATGCTTGACCAATCTAGACATCATTCTCTACATGATAAAAAAAATGGTTTTATGATTAGTTTAGATCAAATTGTTGTTATATGGAACCTAATCAGACTCAAAGGTTAAATTTTCCCCACTTTTATTAGCACGGTTTCCCCCCAAATTATTTAATGGGGGTTTGGGGGCAATGCCCCCAAGACGGGGTCAAGCGGTAGTGCCCCTTGCAGTGTCCAGGGGCAGCGCTCCTGGCGTGTTCCCTGTCATGATATAGGGTGGAGTCGAGGGGCAGCGCCCCCAAAACCTGAAACAATTTTTTATTATTTTATAAAGGTGTCAGGAGTTATTTTTTCTATTGGCTGACATAAAAAAACCCTATTTTGTAATTGACATAAGTCTTGATAAAAACGGCTAAGGGTTAGGGTTTCCGTTGACATTGTATTTAGCATTTTGCAGCGGTATTGAGTTGCACGAATTGCTAGTTGTAATCAATTTGATTTGTTGGATAATAATATTGGACTTTCTATTGGTGGATGTAGCCCGAGTTTGGGTGAACCACGTTAAAACTTGTCTCTCAATGTTACTATTTCTATGTATTTTCATTCCTCTATTTAATCTTTATTTTCATTTAATTGATATCTTTTGCATGCAATTCTTAACAAGTGGTATCAGAGTAGGCTGTGTTTGATTATCATTTGTAGGAAGGTCTCATAGTTGAGTGGGAGCAATGGCAAACAAGGGTAAATTGAAGGTAGATAAATTCAATGGGCATAACTATCAGTTATGGAAGATGCAGATAGAGGATTATCTCTATCAGAAGGATTTATGGAGGCCGTTGGAAGGAATAGCCAATAAACCAACAATAATGATTAATGAGGATTAGAATCTTCTGGACAGAAAGGCACTGGGAACCATTCAGTTGTGCCTAGCACCATCTGTGGCATTTAATATAATAGAAGCGAAGACAACAGATAAACTAATGAAAGCTTTGGCTAAATTGTATGAAAAACCCTCAACCTCAAATAAGGTATTTCTCATGAAGCGTTCGTTTAATCTGAAAATGATTGAAGGTGGATCTGTGATAGATCATTTAAATGAGTTTAATATGATTACTAGTCAGTTAACTTCTGTAAAAGTGAAATTTGATGAAGAGGTGAGGGCTCTCTTAGTTTTATGTTCTTTGCTAGAAAGCTAGAATAGCTTGGTAATGGCTATAAGTAACTCTATCTCTAGTTCAAATACTTTGAAATTTGATGATGTTGTTGGTGTTATTCTTAGCGAGGAAATGCAACAGAAAAGATCAAGAGGGTCCACATCAGTTAGTGTTTTGAATGCAGAAAGTAGGGGTAGATCAAAGGAGAGAGGAAAAGGTTCTAGAGGTCATGGGAAGTCACAAGGAAAATCAAAGGACAAGAGGTCCCAATCCAGAGGATAGAAGGATTGTTGGTACTCTAGGAAATTAGGTCATCTGAAGAAAGATTACTGGTCTCAGAAGAATAAAGGAGACAAACAAGAAGGTAATAAGGAGGCAAATGTGGTAAGTAATAAATCTGAATATGATGCTTTGATTCTTTCCCTAGACAATGTTGATGATTCATGGGTTTTAGATTCAAGGACCTCATTTCATGCTACACCCCATAGAAGTTATTTTCTTGATTATGTCCAAGGGGATTTTTGGTTGGTTTATTTGGGAGATAATGAACCTTGTCAGATTGTTGGAAAGGGAAGAATCAAGATTAAGTTGCAAAATTGAAATCATTGGCTACTACAAGAGGTAAGGCATGTTCCAAGGCTGAGTAGGAATTTAATTTTAGCAAGGTAGCTAGCTGATGAAGGTTGCATAGTTACTTTCAGTGATAAAAAATTGGAAGGTTTCAAGAGGTGCCTTAATAATAGAAAAAGGTGTGGAAGTAGGCACCTTATATCTTTGTACAGGTCATATAGTTCCCTCTACTTTAGTTGTTACAGAGAAAAATCAAACAGGTTCAGGAACAATTATTGCAGGTTCACAGGAAGAGACTGAAATAGTTGCTGTAGATTCTGAGACAACACTGTGGCATAACAGACTTGGGCATATGAGTGAAAAAGGTATGAAGGTACTTCATTCTAAGAAAGTTTTACCAGGTCTACAATGTATTGATATGGATTTCTATAAAAGTTGTGTGTATGGAAAACAAAAGAGAGTTAGTTTTCTCAAGGATGGGAAGCAAAAGAAAGATGAAAAGTTGGAGCTTGTGCATACAGATGTATGGGGACCGGTTCAGGTATCTTCTCTCAGTGGCTCTTGATATTATGTTACATTCATAGATGATGCAACTAGGAAGGTTTGGATTTATTTCCTTAGGTAAAAATTTGATGTATTTGAAACATTTAAGAAATGCAGAAGTTTGGTTGAGAACGAGACATGTAAAAGATTAAAATGTCTCAGATCTGATAATGGTGGTGAGTATTGCAACAAAGAATTTGAGGATTATTGTTACTTTAATAGAATTTGTAAGTAGAAAATAGTTCTAGGGACTCACAAGAAAATGGAGTAGCTGAGCGCATGAATAGGACAATAATGGAGCATGCAAAGAGCATGAGATTGCATGTTGGTTTGCCTTTAAATATGTGGGTAGAGGTTGTCAATACCACCATATATCTAATTAATAGAGGTCCTTCAGTTCCTTTGAGCTATGGTATTCTAGAGGAAGCATGGACAGGTAAGAAGGTGAGTTATTCATTTCTCAAACCTTCAGATGTGAAGCATTTGCACATGTAGATTCTGAAAATAGAACCAAGATGGATGCAAAATCAAAAAAGTGTATCTTCGTTGGATATGGCATTGATGAATTTAGTTATAGGCTTTGGGATGTTGAAAATCTAAAAATTGTGAGAAGCAAGGATGTATTCAAGGAGAAGGTGTTGTACAAAGATTAGTTGCAGCAACATGAGAAGAAAGAAAAGGATTTTGTGGTGCTGGATGATACTCCAAATAATGATATTCTAGTGGTTCCTCGTACTCCGTAACAGCAACAAGAAATATTACAAACTCTAGTGAATGTTAGACAGTCAACAAGGCTAAGTAGACCTCCTGAAAGGTTTTCTCCCTCTTTGTATTCTATTTTGTTAACAGATGCTGGTGAACCAGAAGGGTATGATGAAGCTATGCAGGTGGATACAAAGGTTCAGTGGGAGCTTGCAATGAAAGAAGAAATGGACTCCTTGCTAAAAAATTAGACTTGGGAATTATGTAAGTTGCCTGGAAGTAAAAAGACTTTATCAAACAAATGGATTTATAGGCTGAAAGAGTAAGATGGAGGTTAGAAAAAATTTAAAGCTAGATTAGTTGTAAAAGGATTTGCACAGAAAAAGGGTATTGATTTTGATGAGATTTTTTCTCCAGTTGTTAAGATGACTTCTATTTGTACTGTTTTAAGTATTATGGCTACTAAAGATTTGCATTTGGAATAGCTAGATGTGAAAACTACCTTTCTCCATGGTGATTTGGAGGAGGAGATATATATGGAACAACAACAGGGATTTGAGGTCAAAGGTAAGGAGAAATTGGTGTGCAGATTGAAGAAGAGTTTATATGGCTTGAAACTAGTACCTCGGCAATTGTATTTGAAATTTGATAGTTTTATGGTTGAGCAAGGCTACAACCAGTGTAATTTTAACCATTGTGTTTATTTTAAAAGGTTGGATAATGACAATTACATTATTTTATGTTTATATGTCGATGACATGCTTGTAGCAGAGTCTAACATGGATCACATAAGAGAGTTAAAACAATAGTTAACACAATCTTTTGCTATGAAAGATTTGGGAATAGAAAAACAAATCCTTGGTATGAAAATTTGTAGAGATAGGAAGAACAAAAAATTAACTCTATCTCAGGCTAATTATGTTGAAAATGTTGTAGAGATTCCATATGGATAATGCAAAAATTGTTAGGACACCTTTTCCTAGTCATTTGAAATTGACTAAGGAGATGTGTCCTAAGACACAAAAGGAGGAAGAAAAAATGTCCAAGGTGCCATATGCTTCAACTGTAGGAAGTTTAATGTACACCATGGTATCTACAAGACCAGATATTGCACATGTTGTAGGAGTCATAAGAAGGTATATGAGTAATCCCAAATTGGAGCATTGGAAGGCGGTAAAATGGATTCTCAGATATTTGAGAGGTACATCCACTAAACACTTATATTTGGGGGCTCTAATATTAATTTAGCAGGCTATGTAGACTAAGTTTGGCAGGGGATATTGATACTAGGTGAAGTACTATAGGTTATGTATTTACTGTAGGTGGGACAACAGTGAGTTGGATCTCACGGTTGCAAAAGGTGGTTGCTTTATCCACCATGGAGGTAGAGTATGTAGCTGCAACAAAGGCAAGCAAGGAGATGATATGGCTACAATCTTTCATGGAAGAATTAAGAAAACAACAGGCTAACAATTATTTGTTTACAGAAATTCAGAGTGTCATACATCTTTCAAAGAATTCTACCTTGCATTTAAAGACCAAACACATACAGCTAAGGTATCACTTCATTTGGTCGATGTTGGATGATGGATAGTTACGGTTGGAAAAGATACACAGATGAAAATCTAGTAGATATGTTCACGAAGGCAATGACAAGGGAGAAGCTGAACTCCTCTTCAGCTTCGGTTGGTCTTCAAGACTGAAAACAATAAAATCAAAACAATAGGGTCTAGGGTGTTTATTTCCAGTGGGAGCTACAGGGTCAGCAATGTTATGATTAGTCTCCAAGTGGGAGATGATATGTTGTGGAGTCTATTCAGTCTCCAAGTGGGAGATTGTTGTTATATGGAGCCTAATCAGACTTAGAGGTTAAATTTTCCCCACTTTTATCAGCACAGTTTCTCCCCAAATTATTTAACCAGGTTTTGGGGGCAGCATCCCCAAGACGGGGTCAAGGGGCAGCGCACCTTGTAGGGTCTAGGGGCAGTGCCCCTGTTGCAATATAGGGTGGGGTCGACAGGCAGTGCCCCCGAAACCTCAAATAGTTTTTTATTATTTTATAAAGGTGTCGGGAGTTATTTTTTCTATTGGCTAACATAAAAACCATATTTTGTAACCAACATAAGTCTTGATAAAAACAGCTAAGGGTTAGGGTTTCTGTTGACATTGTATTGTAGCATTTTACAGTAGTATTAAGTTGCAAGGATTGCTGGTTGTAATCAGTTTGATTTGTTGGATAATAATATTAGACTCTTTGTTGGTGGATGTAGCCCAAGTTTGGGTGAACCACATTAAAACTTGTCTCTCATTGTTATTATTTTTGTGTATTTCCATTCCTCTGTTTAATCTTTATTTGCATTTAATTGATATCTTGTGCATGCAATTCCTAACACAAATTATGTTGGCCATTAAAAAACACTAATTAGGGCTAGAAATAATTAATAAAAAAAAATTATCAAAAAATTATAAAAACATATCCTGACCAAACTTCAACATCATATGCATCTTTCCACAAAAGGAATTCTAAAAATACCTTTATTTAGGTCAAATTGTGTTGGCCATACACATGTATGCTTTGGAAAAAAACATGGGACTTTTAAAAAGCCACTTTTTGTACATCTTATAGAAAACCATCTTTTATCATCTAGGTATTAAAAAAAATTACATATTTGAAAACTAGAAACAAAATCCTACATTTCATATTTTTACACCATATTAATATTCTATGTGTAAGTGCTTCAAATGCTTACTCCAAGTATGACAAAATTTGAAAATAGAAAAAACACTTCCACTTTTTGGCCAAAAATTGGACTCATCTTCTTGCACTTACCCAAATAACTATGAGGTATTCCCCTATATCCAT
The DNA here is from genome assembly GCA_027924645.1 of Cunninghamia lanceolata. Lineage (NCBI taxonomy): Eukaryota > Viridiplantae > Streptophyta > Pinopsida > Cupressales > Cupressaceae > Cunninghamia > Cunninghamia lanceolata. Next base: position 9,299,606 of record BSBN01000245.1, on the reverse strand, counting down.
GTACTTATAGGAGTAACATGAGTCCTTTAGGGGGGAGTATTAGACACACACAAATGCATGTGAGCACACATGCACATACATAAGCAAAGAAACAATACCATAATACAAATCCTAAAAGGAAACACACACATGCACATATATACATAAAAAATATGAGAAGTGACTGCTCATCATATTCATCACCTAGAAGTCACCACCATCTCAAACATGGTCATGTGTTGGCAGGTTAGAGTGTGAAGATTACATGGATACATGTGGATTTGCATCACTTGGAACATTAGAAGAGTGGGAGAGTGTCAGTGAACAAGTAAATATTATAGAAAAAGAGTGAATATCCACCACAGAATTGAAGATATACCCCTCATTTGTAGGGATTGGTAGCTTAGGCAGTGGTAAATCTATAGGCCTAGAGTGCATAGGAATGTTAATAGTAATTATAAATCCTAACTCAAAGGACTATGGAATGAGATCCATGACATCTTGAAGAAGAGGGAATATTGGGGATGTTGAAATAATAGAACTCATGAGTGTTGGTTAGGTTTTTTGATGAGGTGGGTGGGGTAAGGTTTGAATGTACATCTTTTTAGAAGGAGAGGGGCTAGGATGATATCTAAACTAGAAGGTTTAATGGTGTTGAGGAAGGAAGAATGGTGAGGGTGAGTAAGGGGAACAAGAGTGGCTAGAAAAAAATTACAAATGACACTAATGTTTGGGAGATTTATTATCTTTGGTAAAGGAGGTATATTGGGAAGTTGTGTAATTAGATGGGGTAGGTCTAATGGGACAAGAAAAACCTTAATTCAATGTAATTTTGTTTCTTTAGTTTGTGTAGAAGGTTTATTGGTAGGTGAAGATGGGATAGGGGTTTTGGAGAGTGGTTGAGGAGTAGATTTGTTAGGACAAGATGGAGATTTAGGAGGTGAAAAGCGCTTAGTTTTAGGTTGGGAATAGATGGGGATAGTTTAGAAACATTTTTTGTTTGTCTTTTGGGTGTGAAGGTTGAGAGAAAGAACTAGCAGTGGATTGGGGAGATGAGACAATAATTGGTGGAGGTGACAAAGTGGCAAGAGGAGGATGTGGGGAGGGGTGGTTCATCAGGTTGTATTTGATTGGTAAAGTATAAATAAGGTATCCATATGAGGATTAAATGGAGGAGGAGTCGACTAGAACTAATCAAGGGAGAAATTAGTTGAGGCAAAGATTGACTAATAGCAACTATGACAAATGGTGAATATATGTCCATCATGTGGGAATTTAAGGCATTAGTGAAAGATGGATAGGATGGCTTGCATTATATTGTACCAAGGATGACCCAAGGTAAGATGATATTGATTAAAAGTGGGAATTATATGGCACAAAACATCCAGGCACTTTGGTCCCACCTAAAGAGAAGGAGTGATCAAACCAAGAGTAGGGATGGAGGTTCCATTATAGGTGCATAAGGAAATATCTGAAGGATGGTAAGTGTTGGTGAAAAATCATATTTCACTTTTACATACGTTAATTAGGGAGATTCTTTTTCTATTTTGAGCCTTATGACATGTGTCATAGGCTTTCTTTTCTATTGAGAGCATTGTGACATGTGTCACATGCTTTCTTTATACTTTCTTTCCCCACTTTGTCTATTCTTGGATAGTGGTTGTGTATATCCTTTGTATTTATTTCTGAATAATGTAATGGGAATGTGTAGTGCATAATTAAAAGCATACATTTCTCTTTTGCAATATTTTTCTTGCAACTCTCTCTTGTAGAAGTTTTCCTACAGATGATTTTGGGAATCTAACATGGTATCAGAGCTCCAGATCTGTCATCTTCTTTTCAAATTGGAGAAGGTTTTAGCTATTGACATTTAATCCATGCCTCCTGGAGAAAAAATACCTCCGCCATTGTGTCTAGAAGGGCCAAAAACCCTAGAATCACCCTTTTAATCTCAAAAATGTTCATGGGTACCTAACATGGCCTTTGTTGGATAGTGGTTGTGTATATCCTTTATATTTATTTCCAAATAATGCAATGGGAATGTGTAGCACATAATTAAAAGCATACATTTGGCTTTTGCAATATTTTTCTTGCAGCTCTCTCTTGTAGAAGTTTTCCTGTAGATGATTTTAGGAATCTAACATGGTATCAGAGCTCCAGATCTATCATCTTCCTCTCAAATTGGAGAGGGTTTTAGCCATTATCATTTAATCTATGCCTCTTAGAGAAAAAATACCCCACCATTGTGTCTAGAAGGGCCCAAAACACTAGAATTGCCTTTTCAATCTCAAAAATCAGAGACTGGAAAAATTTTGGTGATTTTTGGGGAGCTCTCTACAAAAAAATCCATACATTGTACGGATAGTCGTACAGGCCATGCCATCCGTACTCTATAGAAGGGTCTCTTCGGTGGTCACAGGTAGCTTTGGCTTTGGCTCCTTCTGTAGCAGTTTAAATTTCTTCCGCAGAGTTTGATCTTGGTTGGTGGTAAGGTCGCGGTATGCGACTGTTTAGCAGTGGCAGTTTCCTTGCGGTGGTAACTGGACCAGTCTAATGGTCCATTGAAGCCATGGACACCAACACTTAAAGTGCTCAAGCTTCTAGCCCTATGGTCCCTTGTGTGAGGCTCAAGCTCTCCAATCCTAAGCCACAATGGCTAAGCGCTCAAACGAGACCTCCACACTCAGCCCATGGTCTCATCTAGCTCAAGCGCTCAGGCCCTAGACCACTCAATAGCTATCATATTGGTGACTAGGTCCTAGCACCCCAGCCCTCTAGCCCAGCAACTGGTCATATGGGCGTCCAGTGCCCTAGGTGAAGGGGGCTTATTTTTCTCTCATGCCCTAATGGAGCAGTTTCATGAAAATTGTCATAACTTGGGAAAAAGGAGTCAATTTTTGTAAACTAAATATTGACAAAAATTTGGTTCTGCATACTTTCTAATGGTATGATTAGTTGTTTCTAATTTTTCTGTTTCACATCTTTTTTTTTCTGTTTGAATTCAAGGAGTCTTTTTTGGCTTTTGAGCTCCATTCTTGCACCCAAAATCTCTATTTTTCAAAAATGAATAGGCATTGGAAAGGTATCAAAGAGCTCTACATAGCCACCTATTTATTTTTTTTAGATTCATCCCTAAGTATCTTTTAATTAGTTTGTCAATTTTATGGTTTTTGTTGGATATCCTAGACATATTGCCTCTTGGAGAGGTTCTATTTGTTTTGATAGGCTTCTGTTATCAGCATAAATCTCTTTGCATGTTTTGATCTGTAATCATCTAAGGAGATGGGATTCTACTATCAGCATAAATCTAATTACAGATATTATGGAAGTAATCAACATGAGAAAGAGATGTGTCCACATTTCTCAGATCATCTTTTTGAAATGCTTTCTTTGATTGCTTCTCCTCTTGATGAGATCATTGCTCCACCATCACCTATTGCTACTTTAGAGTTCAGTCTTACATCATCAATGGCTTCTAGTGATTTTGTGCAGTAGGTCAATATTAGTCTTCCTAATCCACCTCATTGGGATTCCTAGCTTGCAGACATATCATCTATGTTTGTGGAGTCTCACATTACTGATTTGGAGGACACATTTGAGGGTTTACCTCTCTTGTTTGATGCTATCTCAGGTGGCTTTGCATCACCACCTTCATCTTCTGTGTTTCCAGATATAGTTCAGATCATATACTCTCCTAGTTCTTCTTCTCTGATTGGGCAAACAATTTCTGTTTTGGAGAAGACATATTCTCCTAGTATGAGGTCACTTGAGTTGCATTCAGAGGCACACATTTTGATATGGATTCCATATTCATCCAAGATGTGGGAATGGCTTCTACATTTACTAGTGAATTTGTTTCTTTCAAAAGGGAGAAATGTTGTTTGTAGGCAGTGGATTGGATTATGTCTTCAAGACCTCTTCGTTGGTTCTATAGCTTCTTCTTGGAGAGGATTCATATTCTCTTTTCACTCTCTCTTATGGGGGGGCACTCATGATTGTACTTTTGTGATGGTTTCAGTTCTTGGGGGGTCTTAGTGTTAGTCCTTCTTCCATCACATGTTCATGTACTTTTTTTTCTCTCTTTTGGAGCCTTGTTGTTCATGGGTACCTAACATGGACTTTATTGCCAGGACCCATCTATCTTTCTTTCATTCTTTTTAGATTATGTAATCTCCCTAAGTTGCACTTATGGGGTTGTTGGTGAAAAATCATATTTTCACTTTTACATAAGTTAATTAGGGAGATTCTTTTTCTATTTTGAGCCTTATGACACATGTCATAGGCTTTCTTTTCTATTGAGAGCATTGTGACATGTGTCACATGATTTATTTATGCTTTATTTCCCTAGTTTGTCTATTCTTGGACAGTGGTTGTGTATATCCTTTGTATTTATTTTTGAATAATGCAATGGGAATGTGTAGCACATAATTAAAAGCATAAATTTGGCTTTTGCAATATTTTTCTTGCAGCTATCTCTTGTAGAAGTTTTCCTACAGATGATTTTGGGAATCTAATAGTAAGAATACTAGGTAAGTGCATGGAAATGGGGGATAGAAGGGGGTCAAAATTTTCCACTTTTTTCCTAGAATGGCCTAAACTTGAACTTGGATGAGTAATTCAAGATGTATATACTCAAAATTTGAAGATATGATAAAAACAAGAATTGGCCAATTTTTTCCTAAAATGGGCTATACCTAAACTTGGATAAGTAATTCAAGATGTGCACTCAAACTTTGAACATGTTATAATAACAAGAATTATAGTACTTCAAATATAGTTTATAACCTACTAAGGCTTTTAAAAAATGGTTAAGGTTAAGAGGGTGAAATGTTGAATGCACACAAAAGTTTTATTGTTTTCATAACTAAAATATAACAGTGTCTAGTGTGTGCCCCTCATTTTTTTGTTGCATTAGGTATTTTTAAAAACTAGTTATAAATATAGCTAAGAGTGAGTGCTACAAGTTGTGCATTTTTTATATTTTTATTGAATACTTTTGTTTGATTTTTCAAAGTGGATGCATCCTAAAAATTACATCATTGTCACATAACTTTCACAAAAATAGTTGAAAATGTATAATTTATTTTTAAATTTGTATAGAATGAAGCATAGAACAATCCTATATTTTTTATTTAAATTTAGGTAATTGGATCAAAAGTTATAAAGAAAAATCAATACATATGTATTTGAGGAATATGAAGACATTGTTCAAAGAAAATACAAACAAATACCTTAACTTATTCAAAATATTAAAAAATTATATGGCTACAAACATAAGAAGTAGCTCATTGTTTTGGTGGTGGTTTCATCAAATTTTGTTATAAAACAAATAAATTTGATAATATTGAATTTTAAAAATGTTATTGAATATGAAAACCTATCTTTTCTTTTATCATAGAGGCCCAATCTTTAGGCTTGGTCATCCAAGTCTAGAAAGGTAGGACCAAATTTTGAAAAAATAACACGAGCACATTATGAAATACACTTGCCATATATAATGCAAGAACATTATGCACATCACCTAAAAGTGAGATAAGTTGGAAAAAATATGGTAACCTATGATATGGTCCCACTTACAACTTTACACATACTTTGGTAAACCATGATTTGGTCTCTCTCCCCCCCTCTCTCTCTATCCCTCCCTCTCTCTCTCTCCCCATCTTTATCTCTCTATCTCTATATCTCCCCCTCTCCCTCTATCTATCCCTCTCTCTATTGCTCCCACTTTTTCTCTCCCTCTCTCCCTCTCTCTATCTCTCCCTCTCCCACTCTCCCACTTTATCTTCCCCTCTATCCCTATCTATTTCTCTAGGCTCTCTATCTCTATCTCTTTATCTCTCTATATCTCCCTCTCTATATCTCTCTGTATCTCTCTCTCTACCTCTTTCTCTATGTTTCTCTATCTCTCTCCCCTCTCTATCTATATCTCTCTACCTCTCCCTCTATCTCAAATTATCTCTCCCTCTATCTATATCTCTCCTCTCAATATCTATCTCTCTATCTCCATCTCTATGTTTCTATATCTCCCTCTATCTTTATCTCTCCCTCTCCCTCTCCCTCTCTCTCTACCTCTTTCTATCTCTTTCTCTTGCTCTCAATCACTCTATCTCTATCTCTATCTCTTTATTTTTATCTCTCTATCTTTCCATCTCTCTCTTTGTATATATATATCTTTTAATTTCTATATCTCTATATCTTTCTCCCTCTCCCTCTCTCTCTCTTCATATATATCTCTATCTCTCCCCTTTCTTGCGCTCTCCCTCTATGTCTTGCTCCATGAACCTCTTCAACTACTAGGTTTGCCTCATTTAAGTCAAGACTGTTGCAAGTATGGGTTTAACCGGTGTTGTCATTGATGTCAACATACTCATGTTGCATTAATGAGAAGGATTAGATGAGCTGTGTGCTGAGGATATTGAGAAAATTAGTCTCAATCAGGAACAAGGAAGAATAGTGATGACAACAAGGTAAAAGTCCAAGATAGGTTGAGGATCAGAGGATGCGGTTTAAAGGGTTTGTAGATATAAGTCTTGAGATGCTCCAGTCAAGTTTTTAGAGGTCCACATGAAGATCTGAAGAAGTTACGGCTGCTCAAGTGGAACTGGTTCTAGCAGGTGTTCAGAGGTGATAGAGTGACACAGATAGGTCCGATGAGATCTAGAAATGCATTATCCCATTCTGTAGATTTGAGGAAGTGTTGAGGATGTCCTTGTGAAGTGTCAAGTCGATTGGTTCTTGGTTTGAAGGTCTGGAAGAACCTATTCCTTTCTGACAGTGATGACAGACTGTGTTATTGAGGTTCTAGATGAAGGAGAGAAGGATTCCAATAAGTAGATGAAGTGTGGATGTTCTTGGTGATTTAGAAAAGCTTGCGGTGATCTGTGGGTCGTGTCCAGTTGATGTTGATAGTCTGCATTGAAGTTAAAGTTTGCATTTGAAGAATAACCACCAGATGTTGGTGTTCTTCCTGAGACTGTACGACTGGATGTATTACACGTCTTGCGGATGTTCTTGTAGGTGTTTGCTGACTTAGATGATTGTTCCTAAGTCGATGCCTTGTATAAATAAGGGATTGTGAAGTCATTCCAAAGTGTCTTGTGGAGATGAGAGTGTGGTAGCGAAGAAGAGAGTGAAAGGGAGAGCAGAAGTTTTTGGGCCTAAATGGAACTGATCCAAGCATGTTAAAGATGATGTTCTCTAGTTCAAGTTTGTAATACTTGTTACGTTGTAGACAGTGTGTCTCTTGTAGGCAGTGAGCCTCTTATGAGCAGTGTGCTCAGGCAATGAGCCCTAATTGGCATGTACCATTTGTTCTTTCTATTCTTCTAATAGAGAATACAATCTTGGGTTAATCACCCCGTGGTTTTTCCCTTAACCAGGTTTTCCACGTCAAAATCTTGGTGTCTTATGTGTTGATGAGTTTCTACTTGCTGTTTAATTGCTTTATGTTTCATGATTGATATACTGCTAATTACTAAGAAGATTTAAGTGTGAAATTGGAGAAAGTTTTGGGTAACTAATTCACCCCCCCTCTCAGTTGTGTGCTCTAAGTCTAACAATTGGTATCAGAGCCAAGTTCCTCTAAAAGAAGCTTAACCGCTTGAGGAGATCCAGGATGTCGTCTTATAAGAAGGATAGCCTGAAGTTTGATGGAACAAATTTTAATCTATGGAAAGGTTGCATGAAGTGTCACTTGCAATGCATGGGTATGGCATACTGGACCATGGTTACAACATAGTATGTACCCCCACAGGGTGGTCCAAAAGCTACAAATGAAATCACAGATGCTGAAAACAATCTGTGGACTATAGAAGCTCTTCTAAGTGCATTATTTGATTCAGAGCTCTCAAATGTCATTGACCTACCAACTGCTTTTGAGATTTGGAAAAAATTGGAACTTTTGCATGAAGGAGACCAGTATGTTAAATGTGCAAGGTTATAGAGTCTAAAAGGGAAATTTGAAAATCTGAAGATGAGACATGATGAAAATATTACTACTTTTATGCCAAGAGTAAATGAGCTTGTTTGTGGAATTAGAAATGCTGGTGGAGTCTTGGATGAAAATGAGATTGTTGGCAAAATTCTCAGATCCCTTCCTGCTTCTTACAAAATCAAGGTTGTTGCCATTGATGAATTTAGAGCCCATACAACTGTCACAAGAGATCAATTGGCTGGCAAATTGGCTGCATTTGAAATGACCGAGTTTGGAGATGATCCCCCCAAGACTGAATCTGCATTCAAAGCCAGTGCCTCTATAAAAGGTAAACAAAGATTTGATCCGGGAGAGAACTCATCAAGGAAACTGTCATGGTATGAAAAAGCAAGAAAAGACTTGGAAGAAGAAGAAGTTGAAACTGCTCAACTTGAAGCACTCATTGCAAAGAGACTTCCAAGAGGATCCAGTAAGTATGAATGAAAAATGCCTTTTAAGTGTTTTAATTGCAATAAGATTGGTCATTTTGCCTCAAAATGTCTAGAAAGATTTTCAAGGGAAAATCCTAACAGATCAAGGTTCCAAAAGAATTGTTACTATGTTCATGAAGAAGATGATAATGAAGGAGTAACAGATGATGAATCAGAGACAGGAAACAAATCTGGAAGTGAATGGGTGTTTATTTCCATCAAGGAAGAAGAACCAATATCCTCTGTATCTATCAATCATAAAGTTGTAGAAAGAGCTCTGGCTGCCCAAGTTGAAGAAAAGGATGATTGGGTCATTGACAGTGGTTGCTCTCACCATATGATAGGTGACAAAAATAAGTTCATAGATTTGGAAAGGTATGAAGGAGGAGTGGTGAAGTTTGGTGATAATTCTGCTGGTAGAATTAGAGGAAGAGGAACTATTTCTTTTGATGGAAGAAACAAAACTGGTAATGTTCTATATGTTGAAGGCTTGAAGCACAATCTTCTCAGTGTTGGATAGTTGGTGGACAAAGGCTATGATCTCCAGTTCAAGAATGGAAAATGCAAGATCTTTGAAATCTCAGGAACAGAGATTGCATCCGGTACCCAAACTAAAGGTAATATCTTCCACTTGGTTGGCACTGGTAAAAGTTACTTATTTGTTCAAGTTGATCAGAGTTGGTTATGGCATAGGAGAATGTGTCATGTGAATTTTGATAATATCATCAAGATAAGCAATACTCAGGTTGTAAGAGATCTTCCAAAATTGGTGAAACCTACTAATAGCTTGTGCAAAGAATGTTGGTTGGGTAAGCTGAACAGAATCACATTCAAGAGTAAGGATCAATCTTCTACCAGATTATTGGACTTAGTTCATACTGATCTATGTGGTCTAACAAGAATCAAGAGTGTACAAGGTGATAGATATTTCATGCTATTAATTGATGACCATTCCCGGATGATGTGGGTTACCTTTCTGAAAGAGAAATCATAATCTTTTGAGAAGTTTAAAATTTTCAAGGCTATGGTAGAAAATGAAACTGGATTAAAATTGAAATGTCTAAGGTCTGATAGAGGTGGTGAATTCACATCTAGTGAGTTCATAGATTTTTGTGAGAAGCATGGTATAAAGAGACAGTTGTCTGCTCCTAGGACTCCACAGCAGAATGGAGTAGTGGAGAGAAAGAAGCGGACCATCCAGGAAGCATCTAGGACAATGATGATGGAAGCAAACGTTCCTCATATGTTTTGGAGAGAAGCTATCAGCACTGCAATCTATACTCTCAATCGAGTTCAAATCAGAAGCAATACCGGTAAGACTCCTTATGAACTTTGGTTTGGCATCACTCCTACTGTGAGGTATTTCAGAGTGTTTGGTAGCAAATGTTACATTAAAAGAGATGAAGATCTAGGCAAGTTTGATGCTAGAAGTGATGAAGGAATTTTCTTGGGTTACTCCACTCAAAGCAAAGCGTACCGATGTTACAATAAGAGACTGAGAAAGATGATAGAAAGTAAAAATGTGAAGGTTGATGAAGGAATTGAGAAACCTTCAAGGTTTTATGAATATGATGAAGATGATTAGAATGGTTTTCTAATTCAAGGAGCCCAAACTCCTTCCGGTACTCAAAATCAAATAGATCCGGTAATTCAGGAAGAAGAGATGAGTCATAATGAACCTAAGCAAGAATTAGAAGTGCAGGAAACTCCCAAAGTTCCCAGGTATGTAAGATTGAACCACTTTGAAGATCATATCATAGGTGATAAAAGCAAAGGAGTTCTAACAAGAAGGAGAATTGCTCAAGATTCAGAAGAGTATTGTTTGATTTCAAATATTAAACCTAAGATAGTGAATGAAGCTTGCAATGATGAAAACTCGACTAAAGCAATGGAGGAAGAGTTGGTGCAAATAAAGAAAAATCACACTTGGGATCTTGTTCCCAGACCTAGAAACAAGAATGTGATTGGAACCAAATGGGTCTTCTGGAACAAACTAAATGAAGTTGGTGAAGTAATTAGAAATAAAGCTAGATTGGTCTACAAAGGCTACTCTCAAATAGAAGGATTTGATTTTGAAGAAACTTTTGCTCCGGTGGCAAGAATTGAAGCAGTCATTTTATTTCTTGCCTTTGCTGCCTTCAAGGATTTCAAGGTATATCAGATGGATGTCAAGTCTGCCTTTCTTAACGGTGACTTGGAAGAAGAAGTGTATATAGAGAAACTTGATGGATTTCAATTGTCTGATCATGGTGATATGGTCTGCAAATTGAAGAAGGCACTGTATGGATGAACCAAGCCCCAAGAGCTTGGTATGAAAGATTGGATAAGCATATTTTGAAGATTGGTTTCAACAAAGGTACTACTGACAGTAACTTATATTTCAAAATTGATCATGAAAATATCTTGATTGTTGAAGTATTTGTTGATGATATCATCTTTGGAGGAAGAGATAGTATGTGTAAAACTTTTGCAAATCAAATGAAAAGTGAGTTTGAGATGTCTATGCTTGGTGGAATGAATTTATTCTTGGGTCTGCAAATTACTCAAACAAAGAAAGGAATCTTCATTTCTCAGACCAAATATGTAAAAGAATTGTTGAGGAAATTTGGGATGGAAGATTCAAATCCAATGAATACTCCCATGGCAACTAGATGTAAGTTGAGCAAAGATGATGACTCTCCTAAGACAAACCAGACAAAGTACAGATCAATGATTAGAGGATTGTTGTATCTCACTCAAACTAGACTAGATATAATGTAGGTTGTTGGTCTTGTTGCTAGATACTAGGTTGATCCCAGAGAATCTCATGTCATGGCAATTGAGAGGATTTTTAGATATCTAAAGGGGACAGTTGAGTATGGTTTGTGGTATCCTAGAGATCACGATTTCTCTCTTCATGCATACACAGATGCAGATTGGGCAAGAGATGTGGATGATTGGAAGAGTACCAGTGGTGGAGCATTCTTTTTAGGAAAAAGATTGGTTTGTTGGCTAAGCAAGAAACAAGAGGCAATATCTATGTCCACAACTGAAGCAGAATACATTGCAGCAGCAGGTAGTTGTACTCAAGTCTTGTGGATGAAGCATATGCTAAGAGATATCAAAGTAGAGTATGAGGAGCCCATCACAATCTTCTATGATAATTCAAGTGCAATAAATATTTCTAAGAATCCAGTGTTGCATTCTAAGACTAAGCATATATCTATCAAGTTTTACTTTCTAAGAGAGCAAGTGAACAAGGATGAAGTCAAACTGGAGTTTGTGCCTTCCAAGGATCAGATTGCTGACATCTTTACTAAACCTCTTCCTAGGGACTCTTTTGAGTATCTCAGGGAGAAGTTAGGGATTATTGCCCCTCTGCTGATGAATTAAGGTGCAATAAGGTGCATTAGTCTGGTGGATATCACAGTCATATCTTGTGATACAGATTGATGGAAGCTGCTACTCAAGCGGAGCAGCAGGTATGATTCTGAAGTATTGGAGTTGTAAGTATGGGCCCTTTGTCATTGATGTCAAAGGGGGAGAGAAGACATGTGAAAAACAAGTGGTTGATGATCAAAGGGGGAGTAGTAAAGGAAGAGAAGACATGTGAATAGTTGTTGCTAATGGGGGGAGTTGTGACAGTAAGGAGAAGTTCTTGTCTTGATGGTTTTTCACATCATATGTTGCCATCAATGACAAAGGGAGAGATTGTTGCAAGTATGGGTTTAACCGGTGTTGTCATTGATGTCAACATACTCATGTTACATTAATGAGAAGGATTGGATGAGCTATGTGCTGAGGATAATGAGAAAATTAGTCTCAATCAGGAACAGTGAAGAATAGTGATGACAACAAGGTAAAAGTCCAAGATAGGTTGAGGATTAGAGGATGCGGTTTAAAGGGTTTGTAGATATAAGTCTTGAGATGCTCCAGTCAAGTTTTTAGAGGTCCACAAGAAGATCTAAAGAATTTATGGCCACTCAAGTAGAACTAGTTCTGACAAGTGTTCAGAGGTGATAGAGTGACACAGATAGGTCCGGTGAGATCTGGAAATGCATTATCCCATTCTACGGATTTGAGGAAGTGTTGAAGACGTCCTTGTGAAGTGTCAAGTCGATTGGTTCTTGGTTTGAAGGTCTAGAAGAACCTATTCCTTTGTGACAGTGATGACAGACTGTGTTCTTGAGGTTCCAGATGAAGGAGAGAAAGATTCTAGTAAGTAGATGAAGTGCAGATGTTCTTGGTGATTCAAAAAAGCTTGTGGTGATCTGTGGGTCATGTCTAGTTAATGTTGCTGGTCCACATTGAAGTTAAAGTTTGCATTTGAAGAATAACCACCAGATGTTGGTGTTCTTCCTGAGACTGGCTGACCGGATGTATTACACGTCTTGTGGATGTTCTTGTAGGTGTTTTCTGACTTAGATGATTGTTGCTAAGTCAATGCCTTGTATAAATAAGGGATTGTGAAGTCATTCCAAAGTGTGTCTTGTGGAGATGAGAGTGTGGTAGCGAAGAAGAGAGCGAAAGGCAGAGCAAAAGTTTTTGGGCCTAAATGGAACTGATCCAAGCATGGTAAAGATGCTATTCTCTAGTTCAAGTTTGTAATACTTGTTACTTTGTAGACAGTGTGTCTCTTGTAGGCAGTGAGCCTCTTGTGAGCAGTGTGCTCAGGTAGTGAGCCCTAATTGGCATGTGCCATTTGTTCTTTCTATTCTTCTAACAGAGAATACAATCTTGGGTCAATCACCCCATGGTTTTTCCCTTAACCGGGTTTTCCACGTCAAAATCTCGGTATCTTATGTGTTGATGAGTTTTTGCTTGTTGTTTAATTGCTTTATGTTTCATGATTGATATACTGCTAATTACTAAGAAGATTTAAGTGTGAAATTGGAGAAATTTTTGGACAACTAATTCACCCCCCCTTAGTTGTGTGCTCTAAGTCTAACAAAAGACATCATAACAAAGTGTCATCATAGCCCCTATAATAAATGGTACCACCAAGGATGGTGGAATTGGAGTCATGTTGGATGAATGATTTTATTTGATTAGTTGTAAGGTCAATCGTAAGGGTTTGATGGGTGAGATAGGTATGGATGTCGTGATAGTAGGAACTATTGTGATCAGTAATATTGCATACCTTTTTAGACTCTAGGACATCATATGTTGGACTAAATAACTACTCAACCAAGAACTGATACTCATGTGTATCTATTGATATATCAAGGAGGAAACCTATTGTAGCCATAACATCTACAACCTTATTATTAACTCATGGGATTTGATCAAAGGATATGTTAGTGAATTACTATTTGAAGCTATCCACCATTCTTTTGTATGGAATTACTTGTCATATTTGGTGTGGTATTCATCATTGACTTGTTTGATGACCAATTAGGAGTCACTAAACACTACTAAATGCTAGATACTCCATTTAACTACTAGTTTAAGACTTACAATTAGTACTTCATACTTTGTTATGTTAACACATGGGAAGCTAATCTTGAAGGCCTTAGAGATGAGATCTCCCTATGGTGTGAGTAATAAGATTCATGCCCATGAGCCATGAGTGGTGAGGGACCTGGATAAAAGTAAAGCTTCCATTCTTGTGATTTTATGAGAGTGGGGATGGATTCATCAAGAAAATGTAGGTTGAGTGGATGAGTGTCCCCAAAAGGTTGATTTTCCAATTGATCTAGAATTAATTGTCTCTTAATGGAGTTTTATCCACATACTCAATATCAAATTCATTAAGGAGAATAATCCATTTAGCTATCCATCATATCAAAGCAATTTAGAGAGGAGTTACTTGAGTGAATCTATTTACATGCAAAACTCATAAAATCATTAGTAACAAATATTCAATGAAAATCAACAATGCTAATTCTAAAAATTTGTATGAAAACCTCATATAGAACAATATTAAAAAATAGAGTTTAAAATAACAAATGAGCAATAAGTTTCATTACCATAAACGCCATTTTGTTTTTAGTAGATTTTCTCTAAAATGATTGAGAAATGTGGATGTTCTTTGTGAAGATTATTACTATTTTGATAGCATATACTTAGTGTGAATACAAATGATAAAACAACAACATATGGATAGCATAAGTTCATGGATGATGAAGTGAGAGCATGAAACTCTTATTTATAGATTTTTAAGGGAAGAAGATCAATGTTGGAGGATGCATGAGAGGATTTTCCTAGGATTAAGAAGAGTTTTTTATAGTCATGAAACATGTGCACCCTTTGATTTAGGAAAAGGTGGAGATAAAGTGGAGATAAAAGAGGTATTTGTTATGACTATGTAACATGTGTCTTTTGATTTAGAAAAAGGTAGAAACATGTTGGAGAGAAAATAGCCATGTGTTATGTGAGTTGGCCATGTGAGGTGGAAAAAAGGATAATTAAAAATAAAATTATTTAATTATGTGTACAAGGGAAAATAGCTAATTAAATAATAAATTTATTATTTAATTAGTAAGTGGGATACATTAGGTAGGGCTAAATTAACTAAATACTATGATATTTTAGTTAATTTAGAATAAGGTTGTGCTAGGATGAATTCAGGTGTCTACATTTTTCCTTTCTTTGATATAGTGTCATGACTAAGTGGCGTTGTCTCAAAAAAGAATAAAAAGATGAAGTGAAGTTGCCCTAGTAGCTTAGAATAATAGGGATAATGATGAAGGTGATGCCCCCTCAAGAGAGTTGTTAGGTGCCATTGTGGAGGAAAGAGTTACTTGAGAGAAATCATATTGTGGTGATTTTAAATGTCATGGGTATACATGATTTATGATGATGTCTCATGAGTATTTAGTGCAGGTATGATAACACATGATTTGTGGATAGTGAAAAATGGATGTAGGGAAGGAAGAGTCTAGAAAATAGATGAATTATGGATAGTTGATAGTTGGTGAAGGATTAATGTTGTCAAAGTAACATCGTGTGAAAAGAGAAGACTATCACTTGTTGTAGCACTAGTGTTATGCATCATGATATATTGGACCATGATGGCCGTGTGCCATATGTGGAAAGGTGAATAGGAAAATAGACAAGTCACAAATAGCATAGTGATCCAAAGGGCATGTTGTTGTAGCACACCATAATATAATGATTATGGTGACTGTGATAGTGTCTTGCATGGAGAATTAGAACTATTAAGCAACAATGAAATATAAAAAGATACAAATGACAAAATAAAATATATATTGACACTCAAATCATAAACATGAACAAAAATAGAAACAGATATAAAAGATAAAATAGAATATATACAGACACACAAAAAAATAAACAATAATCATGAACACAAATAGATGCAAACAATCAATCAAAGAACATGAAATAAAATACCTGAGGTGGTATCCAGTGATGTGTGGAAGCCAAAAGGATGATTATGAAGTGGATGTAGGGAGTGTAATTATAATGAAGTGGATGGAGGTAGGAAAATGATGATGTATGGGTAGGATCTTAGGAAGGATAGTTTGGAGGGGATGGGGGGATGGGGGGATGGGGATGTAATGCCCCGCCATGAACGCCTTAGAAAACAACACATCTATGCTATGCAATGCAGAATATTTTTTTTTGTATAAGATAACAAAGTAATGTTTAGCAAATCAATACACATCATTAACTAACAACTTGTCTTCTAAGGTCCCATGGTTGCATTACTTGACCAATTAATCAACATAATTTACATGCATTACTAACTAACATCGGTAGAACATTCCAAACCTATTACACTAATGATTATACATATACATCTCCATTTCATGACATCAGTTAGATAATCAACTTGATCAAGATTACATGTACATGTTCAAAAGTCTATACATATGAGTACATCACTATGTAGTTACATTATCAACATCCTGATTACATCTAAATATATACAATGTGATACAGATGATACACAAGGCTAGTACATGAATATAAATCACTTCCTTCATAACTGGTACAAGATCTGATTCCTGATACACAAGATATATCCTCCTCGCACATGAACATTAGCAAGGGAAAAATCAATGGATAAAGCTCTTCCACCCGACCATGTGGAACCCTAAGGTCCACCCCCTGAGCTAGGAGTTAACATAAGGTTCCCACTACAACACACAATCAGGTAGACAGTAGACTAAGACCACACATGACTCCAACATCACAAGTCAATATCACAAACAACACAACAGAACTTCCAGAGGCAAACACTTAACAAATGGGGAGAGTACAACTAGGGAATGCTAGGCTGCAGTAAGGAGAGTGTCATCGCATGGTCCTAACATGGGTTACCCTAACAGTCTCTAGCTAGATGCCGGCCCCCATCTATGGTTACCCTGACAGTCTCTCACTAGACGCCGGCCCCATAGGGTGACACATGCGGAATCAACCTTCCTTTCATGAGGACAAGGGAGTTGATTTTGCCAACCATGGCCTTCTCATCTCATCCTTAGCCTAAATGAGCACTACAGGCATGAGTGAGGCATCCAATTATCTTGATTAATGTGAAAACTACCCAACCCTCTAAATTTATTATTAAGTTATCACTGGATTAACAACTCCTAATGGGTTACCCTGACAAGCCACCTTGGGCACTGGCCCCACATTGGAAGCCACTCCCCTATCTGCACCTAGGAAACCCCATCCATCAAGCCATGCATAAATCATCATAACAATAAACTTTGCATACACACTGCAAGGCATTAGCTCTCTTACAAACTATGGCACAATCACAAGGACATACTCTCAATACATTATTCATGGCTTCTAGATGAAATAACACATGAGAAATTTCTTCTTTACAGATGACAATGTGTCCCCATTGTCCTAACCAACACAATATCATATAACATACTCAAAACAAATAAATAATTGCAACATCCATGAAGGACTTCATTATCACACCATGATGCATTCTCAACATACCATGTACATGTAAACAAATGTTATAACCTATGCCTCTGGAACTAACCACTCAGGTAGATGTAATAACATAGGGACCATGATGACATATCTAATTCACTTCCCACAAATCAAGTTTCATGACCCTATTATGTAAGCAAATAGTACTCAACAAGAATCCATTTTAAAACAATAATTTATGTTTGTTTTAAACACTAATTGACTATATTAGGTTTCAATTAATAATGTCGATTAAATAATTTAACATTATCAAATTCAAACATAACTTGTAATTCATTTTTAATTTGGAACAAATCAACAGATTACATAAGATTATTGGCCAAATAAATATATTCAGTTACATTCTATAAGACATAACACAATATAAATATACTTCTTTTCATTGTAAAAGAATATTTAAATTTCTCTGGCATAAACTTTGTTATCCAGTTTGAGGCCTCCTTAATATTGTCTTAGATTTAATTAAAATACGAGGGTAGAGATATAATTACCTATCGAAATGTATAGCTATAAATCTATTATACTTATAATGTAAATTGGGTAAATATCTACTTGTAATTTAAATCCCAACCCTAAAGTTAATAATAACATTATTCTATATTTAATTTGCAAAGAAAACTATTATATTAATATTAAAACATAGTGTATTGTTGATTGTATTCTCGTTAAGAATAAATCTACAATTACATTAAAAAAACTACATGTAAATATTTATTAAAACAATTATTTAGTTGATTTACAAAGACACAAATATCATTAACCTAACTAAGGTAAACCACTATTGTCCATGTTATAAATCAAGTAAATTAAATAATTGCAATGTAATTCTAAATTCAATTCTTACAGAGGGTTCCTATTTATTTGTAACCATATAAAACCCCTAAATCTCGTAATAACCTATTTAACTCAAAGGTGAAAAGAACAATTGTAATTACTTCTACATAAACATTGATTGCAAATACCTATGGATCAAATATTATTGGTCTAACTATCACTACATTCATGAGTAATTAAAGTATATATACAAAAAGAAGGATCAAGTTCAACAAGTCATTTATAAAAAGAAAGTGATAGAGTTCAAAACCACATTAAATTTCATTTATCCACTCTAATACACCGTCTTTCCTTATCATGATCCATTTACATTCTAAATTCAATAATTTGATCATATAAATTTCGTTAACTCAATTTAAATAAATCACGTGACCAATATAATAATAACAATAATTAGTAATAATAATAATAAAATTCCACAGATCATTTGATAACATATATCTTTCATCCAAGGTCATTAAATAATTAACGTTACACCTTATTAACAAATCTACTATATATAATTAATCACCTCATTAAAATTATAAAATTGTATCATTACATTATGATTTATATCAACGACATTTCATGACAGATCGATAATCTAATAATTTAATCCCGTAACCTTCAAAACTTGATCTAATTGTATCAAGTAAATAATTATAATATTCAACTTATATTTGATTTGAACTACTAACCGAATACTAATTAAACTCAGTAAGACTCCAAACGGGATCAGTTTGCTACACTTACGATGTCATAAATATAAGAATGAAGTATGTATAGAATTGAACATTTATTTAAACCTGGGGAATATGACAAGACAAATTTACTCATGACATGGCAAATTTACTCATGAATGAGCGACATATAGACATGAAACTCTCCTTGGTGAGTAAATCCTATGCGTTAGAATATAAAGTTAAAGGTTCACCAAATATCATTATTGTTTAGAGCACCTACACCATTCTTTCTAGATGTTGGAGGAAAATCTTAGGATGAATAGCGCAGCCATCCCAAAAAGTTTGATGGGATAAGGATGAGAGAAGGAATATGTGCATATTATTTTGTTTTCTTTTATTTTACAATGGGGATTTCAACCATATCAATGGTGGGAATTACCGGAGCAACCAAACCTAACCCTAAAATGCCATTGGCATCCACTACTCATCTCGATCTCAGAGTATTATGTAAAGAGGTGCAAGATACGTACAACAATGGATTTGGTGAAACGACTTAAGAAACTTTTAAGTAAATGCAAATTGCACGTGTAAAGCCAGACACTAAAACCTTTGCTAGTATTTTGCCAGATATTATAGTGGAAATGCTCTGATAGACATATGCACAAAATGGAGAAGTGTAGATAAGGTACGTGACTGTGGGTAGGATGTCTCAAAATGAGGCAAAGGAAACTCTTGAAAGAATGAATCGTCTTTATTGTTGCTGCACTTGAGAGCCATTGTGTCTGTCACACGAAATGCAATGATTGCAGGATATGAACAACAACGATCACTCCTAATGTCAACCTTAGTCGCGCACATCATAGTATATTGAATCCTTTAAGTTGTACATGTCTTTGTCCATCGAGCAAGCATATTATAAGGAAGGCAGTTTGGTAAGTTCTCAAATAAACTAGTTAACACAGCTCATGATACTTTAGTCATAAAACCATTATCAGATGACCGACTATGGGTGAGAGCAGATTTGACGACTTCTACAGTAGCTGCGATGGGAATTTAACCAGACCCTGCTGACTTCATTATCATTCAGTGAACTGGTACATGAGGGCATACAGGTTCACTAGCTAGAAGCTGCAAAAACCTCATATTACTAGTTTGCCCTAACAGGGAGTGCACAACAGCCATACATTTTCTAAAGATTATGAAGAAGGTTAACAATGCTAGATGACTTATGGGTGCAGCGAGCTTGATTGCAACCCTCATCAACTACTGACCGAAACAAAAGAAAACTTTCCATAGACCAAATGTAAGGCTGTGATCGAGCACTAAAAGAAGAGCAAAAGCACACTTGGATGAGTGCAATGGGAATTCCTGGAAAAAACCTAAGTTCAAATCCCTCACAGACAAGTTTCAAATTGAGAAAACTCCTCCTTCCAAAAGGCATTCATGGCGAATACTCAAGTTTGAATCTGGGAAAGATAAGATTTAACATTGGGAAAAATCACTGCATCGAATGGGCATCCATACCAAAGACTCAAAATCAAATCGTCAAATGACATGTTTAAAATAGAACAAGTTACCACATCCAAATCTGGGTGTGACTGTGGCATACTTACAGAGATTACACCAGGTCCAACCCTATGTAAATTTGACCCCATAGATAAGCATGGTTGAGTTGTCTAATACAAATTTATTCTTCATCAAAAAGAAAGGGCTAATTTTGGGTAAACCAGACTTGACATTAAAACACAATTAAAACTGTGTTGAATGCACGAATGTGGTGAATGGGAAACAACTTATATTCCATTGAATCTAAAGCAAGATGGAAAATTGTGACAGGTTCAAAATTAAATATAGGTTGGAGGTCACGAGAATTTCAAGTCTGCCTTTAAAGAATCTAACACCAAACCCTAAACAAATCCCATCTATGGAGGAAACACAATAATCTAATTCTATTAAAATTCATATGCAATAGGCATGAAACGTATACAGTTGCATACCTAAAGTTTGTTAAGCTTTTCTAGAATCTCCTTTCCTCTCCAAAATGCAAACCCCCTTCCCTTCTCTTCCAGAAATCTTTCTCCCCAAACCAGGACTCAACTCCCCGGATAAATGCAAGAGACAACCTCTCTTCCTGATAACCCACTTTCTCAAAACACGGGTTGAACTCCTCGAGTAAATGCAGAAACATTCCTCTCTTTTCCCAACAACCCACTCTCTCGTGGGATTCAAAATTAATTATATCCAAAGACTCCCAATTCCTCCCATTATGCAAATGATGGCACCTGGTATTAATTTGCATATCCCCAAAATACCGAATACATGGTATGGAGCGACAACCCTAATTTTTTTAACCTTAAAATATTATCGTTGTTACTATAAATTTTTTTTATCAACATTATAGTTGTTTATTCCTCTTTACTTATGCACTTTGTTTTCTTTTTAATTTAATCCACTTACAACTTGTGACTTATTATTTCATTTAATCATTTATCTAATTTATTTATTTATTTACTAATTCATGTAATTTGCCAATTATCAAACAATTAAATCATTTATAATTAATAACAACACATACTTTCCCTAGCAAATGTTTATTTAACATTAGCTTAATTTTACCCTTATTTTTAATGAAGTACTAACCAGGCTTAAATCAACATTTTAAATTGAATAAACCCAACTTACTGGATGATACCTGACCCCATGTAAAGCCACAGGACATGACGACAGGATAACGACAAACATTCCAACTGACGGTGATGACAGGATACAATACTGAGAACTCATCCTCATTGATGATGTTGACTGAGTAAGGAACCTTATGCTAACTCCAATTCAACAACTCCATTGGCTAGGGCACGCTCAGACCTGGTAGTTCAGGTGGAGTCGATGCTCGGTACCTGCATCCTGCAACAAACAACAAGGTTGTACATATATACAAATATA
The DNA here is from genome assembly GCA_027924645.1 of Cunninghamia lanceolata. Taxonomy (NCBI): domain Eukaryota; kingdom Viridiplantae; phylum Streptophyta; class Pinopsida; order Cupressales; family Cupressaceae; genus Cunninghamia; species Cunninghamia lanceolata. Next base: position 9,277,887 of record BSBN01000245.1, on the reverse strand, counting down.
AACATGTAGTCATAGACATAACGAATAGAAGTCGCAGTGTGGTAGGATACTCAGACATGAGTAATGTGACACTGTTCCATTCATGTAAACACATCACTAAATAACTACATCCATTACCAGTAATGCATCATAATCATGATCGAATAACACATTAACTCAGAATGTTATTCGATCATGATCGAATAACACATTAACTCAAAATAACATTAACTCAGAAAACCATATGGCCCTAGAGACTTACCCTATTCATCTAGAAAACAATTGACTCTAGCTCCTCCATTGAGATTAAGAGAAGTTTATTAGAGTTCTTTGACACCAAGGGAGGAATGCAATCAAGGATGAGTTTCTATTTATCCACCTCTAGAGGACCATGCTCAGTAAATAATAAAGAAAAGTGCCAAATAGCTTCCCTTGAGATATATTAGAAAGAAGTCAATTGTTACTCTTGAGAAAACAAGAGTGAAACTATGCATTACCACTTCTACTCTCCTTCACAAAATTGTGAAAAAGGCAGTATTTTTATCACCTTCCTGAAGCCACTTAATTTGAGATTTCTATTTCTAAAAGATCTACTCACAAAGCTCCCATTCTACAAGTTCCTTGGAGAAAATAAATTCTTCCCACAATATCTCTTTAGTCATTCCTACATCCTTGATTTGAAAGGTAACTCTCTCCAACTTATCTTGAATGTAAGTCTTAATCTAAAAGGGATTTCCAAAAGAGACTCTATTCCACTTCTTAAGCTAAAACTTGACAAACTGAAGCCTCTTGATGAAGGAGAACATACTTGTACCAGAAGTTGGTTTCCCTTCCATCCACCATCCCTCCATAAAAGGATGAAGATCAGAGTCTCGCAGCCACATAAGTTGGAATTTGAAAGGAGGATTTTTTAAAGATGAGAATATTAAGGAGTAGAATTTGATATGCCGATGATCAAACCCTTTCCATCCCAAAATCTTTGAGAATGAAGTCCAATTGTTACCAACCCAAAAATTAGAGACAAGAAACTAGTCATGTCTTTTTGAGATAGATTCATTTATTATTCCAAGTGAAAATTCCATTTCTCAACAACAAATCCACCAAATTAAGAGAAAATATGTTATCCTTCAATAGGGAAGAAGAAGGGCCAAGACACTCAATACCCCACTTTTATCATTCAAACTAGAGCTATGGCATTAAAGTAACCTACTGAAATCCATGGGAAAAAAGGAACAAGAGAATAGACAAATTTGATATGTGACCAAAGAGAAACCTACCTAGAAAATTAGCGGGTGCATAAGCATTTGAAAGTAGAATGGTTTCCCCAGAATCAAAGCATGAAGCAATAACTTAAATAGAATTTCTACTTCCTAACCACTAGGAGGGAATAATATTACATGGTTCCCAAAAGCAGGCCACTTCTCTACCAATACCCTGTGCAACAATGCAGAGGCATTGACCTCCTCTCCAAATCCTAGAAGAAATACTAGCCATATCTTTTGTTGAAATCTTTGTTTCTTGCTAAATACAATATCCGATCTATGATCATGAATAAGATCCTGAGCAACCTTTTGTCAAGGGATGTTTCTTAGACCCCTAGCATTCAAATAAATCACAATCATTTTGAGGGGTTAGGAAAGTGAGTATCTAATGTCTTAATGACACCATATTCCACCAAAGATTCCCTAATCAACTTCACTTTTTCCTAGTCTTTCTTCCTTCTTGCCTTTGAAGCCTTGTCAGTACCTCCTTTCTTGATGTTCTTTTGGTGAAGACCCAATAGAGGAGGTGCCTTCTTACTATATTCTTTTTCCTCAATTCCTTGAATGTAGTTTCTAGCAAAGTATTGGCTGCATTTGAGTCCATTTGAACCTCTGGTAGAGGGACATAATCTACAAATTCAATAGGTATCTCTTAAACCTCCTATTGCCTATCATTTTTCTCAACATGACTAGAACCAGGAAGATCTCCTACCTTCAACACCCCTTACTCCTCTAAAGAAGAAATCAACCTTGAAAGATTGGAAGTACCTAAGTCTAGGAAATGTCTACCCTGACTAGCCAAGTTGTTGTCATACTCCATTGTGTCTAGATCCTTAAAGTGTTAAATAACATCAAAATTGTTGTTGGAGGACCCCTTAGGAGTAGCTTTATACTGGCAATTCAAAGGCTTCACTTTTGACCTAGACTTCATAGAAATAAATATGTTTAAATTAGGCCCATCAACTTGAATATGGGCCTTACCTTTTGTTTTTAGATTAGCTTCCTACTTCTCAAGAAGGGGTTGAGGAGATTTAATAGGACCCACTTTTGGACAGTTTCTCTATAAATTCCATATTCATGGCATGCACGATAGCCATAGGGTAGAGCTTCATAATCAATCTATTAGATCTAGTTTATACTACCAAATCTAATCTCCATAGATTCAGGAAGTGGATTATTTAGGTTAATTTCAACACAAAGATGGGAAAAAGTAGCTACCTTTTTATCAAGGGTTTGACAAGAAGGCCCCAAGGGTTTCCCAATAATCACCACTATGGATTGCAGAATGTCCTGCCACCAGAACTCCAATTGAAGCTGAGGTAGGTGGATCCAGATAGGAATCTTGGATGGGAGCTCCTCCACTGGATCAAACCCTATATGCTAGGGTTTGATAAATAAACCCACTTGGTTATGAAAGTAAGAACGTCCTTCAAAAATCATATTTTGATCCAGCAAGGGGGAAAACACCACAACGAAGTATCCATTAGAAACTAATATGATTTCCATATCACCTTCAAGATTCCAATTCTATCTAACCCATGCCTCCAAGAAAGGCATGGATATATAGACACCCATGAACTTACAAATTAATGAATGCTTATACAAATAAAGAATATTGTCCACAATGACTTTTGTGTTAATCACCAAAACATGGTGATCTTTTTTTCTCTAGGAAACCATTGGGTTGCAAATGAAACCTCAAATATTGAGTCATTTTGGAATCCTCTATTTCATGTAAGAGAAGATGAACCACATCTCCATGTCTGGGTGAAGAAGGCTCATCTATGTTAAGCACATATTTAAAGGACAAAATAGGGGGTCTAGGCCACCATGCAAGTAGCTCCTCTGAAGCATAGAAAAATAGACACCCAGACCTCAAAAATGTGTGGGAGGGGATCCACATGTAGACCTCACAAACCAAAGAAGCGATGACTAGCAAGATAAATTATCTCTTACTTTAACCATATATCATAGGTACCTATTTTTTAAATAAAAATTTATATACCCCTATTTATTTATACCCCTCATATATTAAATCAAACATAATTTCATTTACACCACTATTGCACCCAATGTCTTGAATAACTTTGATAGGAGATAATGAAAACAAAATACATTAAAAATGTTTTTGTACTATAGTAATTTCATATTAAGATCTAAAATAAAATTAAAAAAATTTAAGGGAATTGACATGAATACGTGGTCATTCTTCACTTCCTTTACATGTTTGGATAGAGAAAATAAATTGAAACTTACTGCATATGATAACTTGCAAGAAATTGGAAATACAATATTTTATTATTTCATATTTACCCATAAAAACTAAAAAGTCCCTCTTTAGTATTATCATGTTTTAATTTTAAATAAATAAGTTATTATGCCAAGAGGCATAACTATAGTGGCAGCACAAGGTGAAATGGCCTAAGAGTGTTAAGAAAAACAACTTTAGAAACATTAAAAAAATAGTAGCTGACAAATGCAACATTAATAATTAAAACACATATAAAACATAAATGTTTGAAAGTCTCCAAAAACAACCAAAAATAAAATCACTAATTACAAAGCCAGAAGCAGAAAATAAAAACAAGCTAATGAAAATCACAGGTATGAATTTCATGATTTGCTGGAATAATGGTGTTAATCGTGTATGCATAAATCATTTCATATTGCTACAATACTAAAAATTCAAATTAATTGGTAAAATATTAAAAAAGAAAATCTGTGCATTTTGTTTTGTTTTCTATAAAGTTTAGTTACTATTAAAAGAGTTAATTATCAAAATTTTGTGTTGTATAATATGTAATTCAATTTAGCAAGGGTTTGAATTTTTTTCGGTTTTATTAACTAATCCTTTTATTTTTTATATAGATTAAAAAAAAAATATTTTAAAAATATATGTAAACAACTAACCCAAAGTTTGTAGCTTTTGTATTAATACATATAGTGCTGAAAATCTTAAAACATAAAACCCTAATTTATAAAATATTATTTTAGGGCACTATATTAAACCCAATATTATTTACTTTGAGATGCTTTAAAAAATATATAAGAGAACTAACTTTGAAAAAATGGAAAACAAAAAAATATATTACCATAAATTTATGGCACTATAGTTTATTAGGTTTAGAATTCAGTCAACTATATAGGTTTAGAATTCATTGTCCTCACTTTTAACCAAGATTTTTCTAGAACTAAATTTAGAAAGTAGTAAATTTATAAAATAAAAACCCTAGATTTTAACCCCTAAAATAATGTTATTTTATATGTAACTAGCATATCTATATTTAAAAATATATCTAAAATATGCCAGAGATATCCTTGTGGAGGTGCCTATTTTTTAATCAATTGACCACACATAGGTGGAATAGGTGCCTCCTAGAAAGATATCTCTTGACATATTTTAGATATAGCACCTATTTTTTAATCAATTTACCACACATAGGTGGAATGGGTGCCTCCCAGAAAGATATCTCTCGACGTATTTTAGATATATTTTTTAAATATAGATATGCTAGTTTATTAATATCTAAGAAAAAGATAGTTAAAATGGTAGAACTAGTATAGATATTTTAAATAAATCTATCTAAAAAATGTAAAGAGATATTAATTTAAAGTTATTTTATTTACTTTGAGTTATTTTATTTTACATTAGAACTATTTTATTTATTATTTACTAAATGTGATATGCTAAAATTATAGTTTAATTATAAAATTTTATTGGTGTTTGTTCTATATTTTTGGTTTGGTTAATTATTTAATTATTTAAGGTCTATATCTTCACTCAACAATATGTCCATAAAATTTTCAACTATAATTTACATATTAAAAAATGTCTCAAATTAACAAATCAAAATATAAATTAAAAAAAATCTCAAATTAACAAACCAAAATATATTTTTTTTTAATTGGTAAACTTTTGGATTGTGTGTTGAGCACTAATATTGATAAAAAAGGATTACCAGTTTACATCAAAAAGGGCTGAAAAAGCCACGTCAAAAAGCTACTAACATCAATCCGAAATCTACTATCTTTCTAATATATACAAAGTTTTAGAGATTTCAAAACTAAACTATATACTAGAAGGGGGATCTTCTTGCCATCTACATGTTCAGATTTCTCTTTATACTCCTTGATCTTAGTATCATTTAAGATCCAATTCCTAAGTTCCTTGATTCAACATCTCTGCCATCTAGCTATATAGGCTACTACTCTGCATTATTTGACCTGTCATTTTGATCCAAAGTTTCCTCGAATCCAGTTCTATATTGTTCTACTAACTGAGCATCTTCTACCACTTCTATATACTGATAATACCATCCTTGGCTATCATCAATTTCAGTTCCATGCCTTGATTCATCCATATCAATTCTTTTGAATTCTAATCTTTGGTCATCATACTAGTTTCCTTCTTTGTCCCAGATATGCAGTCTATTATCACTATGATCAAGGGAGTCAAATGTAGGAAAGGCTCCAATCTTAGGTGAATTCTTCAATTGATCCGTATTCAGGCTATAATTTTAACCTGTCATCTCAAATTGTTTGTAAAGATCACTTTCAGCTTTCTCCAACTGTTTCATTTTACTGTATAGTTTTTAGAAGTCTGTATAAGAGTTGTAGAATTCATCCCTGAATTTCCTTGGCCTTTTTGCATAGAAATATGTTTCTTTGATGTCCTCCTTGTAACACATTGTACCTATTTCAATTAACTCTTTGAACCTACCAAGAGAGATCTCCATTGTTACCATTACCTACTCAAAAAAGTTAAAAATAGTGAGATCCCAAAGAATCCCAGTGAGTCCTCTTTCCTTGCCAAGAAACCTTTCTTCATTCCTTTTCTTCCATAGGAACCATAGAATTTCAGAAGACATAATAAACCAAAAACAGTTACTTTTTACATTCAGACATTTGATATAACTAGATAGGATTACATTTATTACAGTATTGGCTGAAGAAGACCATTTATCAATGTCACCCATAAAGAAGGACCAGACATATTTGGCATAAAGATAATTTAAAAAAATATGACTCATAGATTTTGGCTCAACGCATAGAGGGCAATTCACAGTTTCAAGTCCTAGGTTCAACTTATTTAATAACATTAGCCATTTAAAAGAAGCTTTCTTAGGTTCAAGGATTTTGGACCACAGCAATTTAAAGGTTTTCTTGAATTCTTCATCTGAAAAGGAGTCAGCCCAAGAGAGATTGATGTGATGAAAAATATCTTTTGTTTTTGTCAACATTTGATAGATCATATTTTTCTTGATTTGAGTAAGGGGAGTTCCATCTTCCCAGTTCACCTTCATTAAATATTCTTCTTCCTCAATATAAGTAATAATGGTCAAGTTATTAAATAGAGCTTTATTAATGGTAGAATATGTTCTAAAGAATTTACTATTTAAATGAAACTGATTTTCTATTTGGTCCCACTTTTTCAGCAAACCTTGCATAAACAGGTCTACAAGAGTTGATAAGCCTTTATCCTTACATATTTTTGTTGAGCATCCTTGGAGTAAGGCTAGAGGCTTATCTTTATGATACACATTCCACGATAACAATCTTTGCCCCCATATACCTCCATTGTTCCAATCAATAGCTTCTCTATCCTTAATTAGATGCTTTAACATTTCTCATGCCTTCCAACTACTAGCAAAACCTACAGATCCCCCTGGTTTAGTAAGAGTTTCCCCAAGCAGTGCATCAAAGAAACCAATTGTACCCCAAGATTTCTTTTTAATAGGGACAACATTACATATGTCTAATTAAAAATTTCCATGGTTCTTCCCTTGTCAAAGCATTAGTGATCCATTTAGAGGTTAAGTCCAAACCTTGGACTTTTAAGTTTTTCAAGCCTAACCCTCCAAGATCTTTACTGACACATCACCAATCCCATTTTACAAGATTCTTTTTAGGATTTCCTTTATGATCAGACCATAAAAATTTCCTTATCAATCTATGGATGACCTCAAATTGGTAGTTTGCAAACAGCCACATAGAAGAATAGAAAATTGAATATGTAGAAAGAATTTTTTGATAGACTTGTAATCCCCCAGCCAAAGAGAGATGTAATTTGTTCCAATTTTTTAGCTTTTTCTCAATCTTTGCAAAGAGCCAATGCCACATTGCTTTAAGAGATGGGTTAACAGCAAATGAAATTCCAAGAAATCTAACTTACATTGAAGGCCCTCCCCATTGCCATTTGTCTTTTTTAAACCAATTAGGGATATTTTACTCTCAAGACAAAAAAAATAGATTTATTATATGAGATTTTTGCACCTGAAGCCAAGCAAAAAATCTCAAGTCTTCTTTCTAGATTTTCTAATTCTTCTTTTTCTACTCTAGGAAATAGAGTAGTATCATCAGCAAACTATACATTCAAAAGTCTATCACCATTGGGCAATGTTATCCCTTTAATTTTCCCTTCTATTACTTCTGATCTCACTATGAAATGGAGAGCTTCTAAGGCTAAAACAAATAAGGAGGGGGCAAGGAGACACCCTTGTCTAATAGATCTCCCCATCTTAAATGGGGCAAAGAGTTCCCCATTTACTTCAACTTGGGCTGATGCATCCATAAATAGCATCCTAACCATTCTGATAAAGGAGTCTGGAAATCCATCAGTTCTGAGCATCATAAGAATAAAGGACCAATCCATTCTGTCATAAGCCTTTTCAAAATCCAACAATAGGATCCCTGCTTCCTAATTGGAATCTTTTTCCCAGTGGAGGGCTTCCCAACTTATAATCAAATTTTCCAATATATATCTTCCTTTAATGAATCTAGTTTGAGTGGGACTTATAATTTTAGGAAGGATGTCCCTAAGTCTTAATGCCAATACCTTTGTTATAATTTTGTATGAGATATTTAGGAGAGTTATAGGTTTCCAATTTTTTATTTCTATCATGTCACCTTCTTTTGGAATAAGTTTTATTACACCCTTATTTACTTCCTTTCTTAAAGTCCCTTTCTCTATGGCTTCAAAATATAAGTCAAAAAGGTCATCAGTTAGCCAATCAATATTTTCCATATAAAATTCCACTGGTATCCCATCAATCCTAGGGGATTTATTGTTGCTCATTGTTTTGATGGATTTTTTTATCTCATCCTCATTGATTTTTTGGTCTAGTTTCTCCTTCATTTCTGGAGTTAGCTTGGTCATGCAGACTCTACTGCAAAGGTTCTGAGCATCCTTGGTACCTTCTTTATGATCCTTTTCCTTAAATGGGGCTTCATAATATTTTCTAAATGCTTCCAGAATTTGCTTTTGAGTGCTTAGAGTTTTTCCATTTTCCATAATAACTTCTATGTTTTCTTTTAGATTTTTTTGCTTCAGCAAACTAAAAAAGTATTTTGTACCTTTATCCCCATCTTGGAGCCAATTGAGATTCGTCCTAACCTTAGCCCCTTGCACCCTCCTTAATTGGTAAACTTTTTAAAAAAATTATTACCCTTTAAACTTAAACTTTTTATTGATATTACGCTTCTACATTTTAATTTTTTAATAAATTAATTAAGACTAAAACTTAAAACTTCATATAAGTTTTTGTGCTATTTTAAATGTAAATTATTTCTAACACTGCTTTAAAAAATTACATACCCTTTCCTTTCATTTAATATATACAAAATAATTTTTGATTTCCTAACATTTTTCTTGAGTTTTGTTTTATGCTTTCTTGTTACATTTCAAAAAAGAGAATAATGATGATTATCCAAAGTTCTCTATTGATTATAACATATCTTTTTGGTTTTGCACATTGATGTACTAAATATTAATATTTTAACATGTAAATGGCTATCAAATTTAAGGTAAAAGGTAAGAGTTTTTTTAACATGCTCACACCATTACACTTCACCCTTTGCTGTCATTGTAGAATTCCTCTCGAAATTAAAAGGTAAATCTTTTTCTTATCATTAGTTCAAGTGAGATTAATTTAATGTATGAGACCATCTTAGTAGATGCCCACAAGGAGAGTCATTCCCATTTATGTTATATATTATCTTACAAGGTGTACATAAGTCAAATCCCTCATTTTGAAATAGATATATATCTTCTCTATGGTGTACAAAAAACTTTTTCATTTCATAGGCACTTAAGAATAAAAAAATCTAAATCCAATTCTGACATAAATAACATAACCAACCCCTCTTTATGGCCTCATAAAATCACAATTATAGAGAGATAACTTTATCATTAAATAAATTACACCCAACTTCCTATCCCTTAGATCCAACTCCCAATCCATTACAATTTCTTACTTCAATACCTAAGAAAAATAATTAATATATAATTACCCTCTTTACTTCTAACACCTAGAGATATATTTATCTATTTTTCTTATCTTAAATACTTATTATGTATTAACATGCTATGATATTTCCTATCTAATGATGTGCCTAGGTTAGATACTTGCTTATCCCTTCAAAGAATTTCTTTTGATAGTAATGGGCATGGACCATATGTTAGTAATACACCCAGTTTGATGGCCAATGATGATTTTACATTTGGTTCACATGTTCGTGAGATTTATTTTACCTTATGATGATGTTTTTTATTCATGTCATTATAGCCCAATGTTTATAGACCCATGTTCTTTGCAGTGCTCATTCTCTTGCATCCTATGTGTACTCATGATATTATTTTATATAAAGATACTTCCCATGATCATGCCATACATTATTATGATAGTTATTTAGTCTCTCATGTGGATTTTAGTGACAATTTCTTATCTTCTTGTTCATTAAATGGTGACATTATTAATAGATTGGCGAGGATTTATACATGAGGACTATGTTGGTACCACAAACACATTTTTATAGGTTTGATCTTCCTTTATTACTAATTATGAGTATTTATACATGATGATATATTATTGATTAGTGAGTTTATACTTTATTTGAGTAGTATAAAATTAGAAGGGTTTTATTCATCTCGTTTGCTTTACACTTCTTTTAATAAATTGGTACATACATTCATTTCTTATCTTTCAAGTCCTAGTGTGAAAAGGATAGTATGGATCTAGTGATACCTTCCAATGATTTATATTTTGATACTTGTATACCTTCTACCCCTACTAAACTTATCTCTTTTGCTAGAATTTCTTGTTTAGTTATGGAACCTCCAACTTTGCTTCCCATGCTTCATCATACATTAAGATTACTAATGATGATTATACACATGTTTTACCTTCATGTGGTGTTCCTAGTCCATATTTTCTATCATGTAGATCATGGTCCATTGATGATATGTTTAGCATTGAGAATGGTGTTAGATCTTTATCTTCTCATGATGAGGATGATGATTCTTTGTCTCATGATGATTCAATGGCTCGCACATATCATAACATGACCCCTCCTTGATTTTTATATGCATCATGATGATATGCAACTTTTTTATGGAAACCCTCTATTGGGTCCATTACATGAAATATATTTGAGTACTTGTGGAGTAACTCCTATATCTTATCTTGCACATGAACTATATATACCTTAGGATGCAAAACAACACGAGAATATTTTACAATTTTTACTTTCTATGTGTGAGGATAATGTGTCAATGTTATTTCACCTTATCTGAACTACCTCATTGCTAGGATTGACAATCTAGAATGAAATGTTGATACATATGAACAAAGATTTCAACCACTAATAAATTATTTTACAATCCTTTGGAATACGACATTTTTACATATCCTTCACCAAGTGGATTTGTGATAACTTTTTTTAAAATTATGATGGTAGAGATGATCCATTATATGACATTTACAATACTTCCAATTAATTTGTCTCCCTTATTTATGTAAGGATTTTTGTAATCTCTTTGCATGGAGATTAAGTGATAGTGCATTTATATGGTTTTATTAATTGCTTCATGCTTCCATAAATTCCTTTAAGGATTTGACAAGGGCTTTCATGAAACATTTTTCATTATAGTATTGATCCTAATACATGCATCACTCAACTTGAATACAATGAAAACAAATGAAAGATGAGCCAATTAAGGATTTTATTTTAGATTTCAATCTTTGGATACTAATTAATGAGGTCTCCATTGTGAGATGATGATATTCAACATATATTTATGGATGGTTTACTTCCAATCTTTGAGAGACAAATGTATTAAATGTCTCATGACTTATTTTTAGATTTATGTGCTTCTATATGTAAGTGTAATCATGTCTTATATGAAGATCCCCTTTTATATTAGTGTATTTACATAACTTCCCCTTTCCCTAATTTAACGTCAATGACATAGTTAGAAAATGGAGACAATGAGGATGTACCTAATTATATTCATGATAATCATAATGTAATTTCCAAACCAAATCAATTTAGATCATTCACCACATTGAAAGTGATCTAAGAACAAGGGGGTCCCTCAAGTACTTCCAACTATGTGGAACTCACAATGCAATTCTTGGTCAATAAAGATTTTATGTGCCAAATCTATGTAATTTGATAGGCATTACATGGATTAGTAGATAAGTACAACACACCTTTAGTGATATTCATGTAGCATGAATATCACTATGTCATCTCAGGTCGATTTGTGTCATTTGGATGGCTCACCCCAGATTGGTACCCTCATAGTTGACTGTCCTTAACATGGAAATTCACTTGATCAAAACATTTTAAGGTAGTAGATGATAATGGATGAACTTAGAAGTATCATGCACATAATGCCACATATTTTCATAAGAACCTACATTATTTTATGGCCAACATGTAAACTTCAACAAACTTTTGCATTCTACATACGAACATGTGTTATTTAGAGTACCATGACACAAACCTCAGCAAGATTTTATGTTCATAAATAAGCACTTGTAATGCTTCATGCAACACGTGTGATCACATGTGACTTCACATGACTCATAATAAGTCACTAATTTTATCATGTATCATCATGCATGAATCAACATCACTTCAAGCACCCCTACAATCATCAATTCATTACAACTATTATTTTCAACATAATTCTCCTTCAATCATAGAATTAAATTCAAACTATTAGAAAGATCATATAACAAGAGGTTGGAAGGTTGGTAGTTTAAGAATATGAACTATTCTTTCTTCTTATTTTGTTTTTTAATTATAACAATTTGTATAATTATACATAAATGTTCATCAATTCACATTGACGGATGAAGACAAATAATTGCATAGTTGTAGGAAAACTAGTTTTATGTGTGCACATCTTTCTAGTTATAAGAATCTTCATTCCTCAATACACTATTTGTAACATCTTTTGTACCATATTCAATTCTTATTATGAATAGAAATAGCATATGTATTTACTAAAGTATTTCACTTGCATATCTCAATTGTGTTTCTAGTTTACTAACATATGTTATCCCTTGCATAATCCATAAACATGTATTTCTCAAGATTGGTTTGTCCCTTGGACCACCTAGGGTGTAAATCATTAATATTAGAGCAATAAACTCTCTTACACTACCTATAATTAGTTAAAGAATTGGTATCAAGAAAGAACTCATATTGTCACCATTACTACCATGGTGAGGTGAGAAAGCAAGAACACAACCCCTAGACTAAAGAATCCCTTTCAATATCCCTAGATGAGAATAAATGATTTCTCAAGAAGGGAAAACTTATTTAATGTGAAAACCAACAATTGCAAGATGCTCTCTAGTCAAAGGAGAAAATCTTCAATCTTATCATGAAGTGGCTAATAAATCCAATTGGCATGCAATGGTATATTTTAGTCCAAAAGATCATACGTAAGTCCAAATTTTAGCTTTAAATCATGCCTAAAGTCTCCTATGTTCAATCAAAGGTATGTTTGATTGAACTTGTTCAAAAACATGAGCACTGTGTGGCACCCCATGGTGATCTAATGAGATGTACATATTGTTTGATATATATTGGCATATAAATTTGCCTTTTTAAAATGGATCCTATAAAAAATTATAACTATACAATTTTTAGTTATTTAAAGAGATTTTAAAAATTTGTGTATTTTGATTTACTAAATTAAAATTCCTTCAATTCCCAAGGTCATGATGTGTTGTAAATTTACTTAAAAAGATAAAATACAATTAATAAATAAATTAAAACTAAAATATTTTTAATTTATTTCTATGCCCCTTTTCTCTATCTCTTCTTCTCCACCCTAAGTTATTATCATTGTATTTAAGAATTTGTTTGTTGATCTCTTTGTAGACACCTAAAATTGAACACATCTAACATCACAACACTAATGACACTTTTGACACCATTCTAATGACATTTGCATCATTCATCATCAAATTAAATAATAAATTATATTTATTTAGTTAACCTAATTTCCCACTTAACTCTCCACTAATTAATTAAATAGTCTCATTATTTTATTAATTACACTAAAGTCCTAAATCCTAGTCTAATTGCCCACTTATCCTAATCAAATCCCATTTGCATCCATTATCCACAAATAAATGAATTAAAAATTTAAAAAGTCATATGACTGACTAAAGGTTGTCTCGATTCATTGAACTAGACATTCTCACAAAAGTCAAACTAACTTTACATCTCCACCATACATTTCCATACTACATCTTTTAATCCTATCCATTCACATAAGGATAAGCCCTAGAAGATTTCATCCTTGTCCTAATTCTTCTCTCTCAATCTCAACCATCCATTCATATTTAATCTCAACCATCCTTACTTATAAATTACCCTAGAAGCTTCCAACCTTGTCCTAATTGGATGAGACAAATCAAATCTCAATCCTCCATCCTATCATCCAAATGTCTATAAATTGACCATCATCCTCAACCATTCAAAGGGGAAGGGGTAAAATAAGAATTTACATGTACATGTTGTCAATTTAAGGAGTAGCGAACATATGTACATCAAGCATCCAAGACCATATCGAATGAATCTAAGGTTTGCATTTGGTAGTAGTTTGCTGATTTTCCATGTATTTGCATTCCTTGTTTTCTCCATCTAAGGTATTCTTAGGTTTGGAATATAGGTATCTTATATTTGCATTAGTTTCCTATTATTTTGATTTCAAATCTAGGCTATACACTCTTGATCCTCTTTCATTTTCTTCTTTTTTTCTTTTTCTTTTGTTTCAAATAGTTTTAGTGTTGTATTGGGCATATAGACCAATAACTTTATTCCATCCTTGCACTTTGGAGGTGGAAGGAAGGCAACATAATTTTCATGGAAAAGGTCTCTTGATTCTATAGGACTTACAATTGTTGGTTCAACCCATCCAAAATCCACACTAGTAAACTCTAACCATCTCCAACCACTCATAATCATCACATTCTTCATGGACATGTACATATATGAATTTATTACCTGACAATTAATCTATAGAAAGTTGATTCTTCATCTCAAATTCTCATCACTCGACAACAAATTTTGATCTATTTATAATCATGATTGTTTGTAAAATTGAGACATTAAGAAGTTATTGAGCTTTGGCTAGTGCATATAGAGGGTAGAAACAATTACCATAATACCTATTTTGGTGTGGGCATTTGAATAATTTCCTCACACTCATTGTAAGGCTAAGAATCACATTATGGCCATGTCGGACCTCATAAGATTTTGTCATTTCTCTCCAAACTAATGCTACCCCAATATCAAATGAATAGAAGTGTTCTTTACACTCTTCCATGATGCATTACTTGATTTGTTTTATTGTCTTGGAATCTAAAATAAAACAATAAGGAACAAACTCATCATATTCTATAAATGAAGACATGACGCCATTTTTAACCAATTTTGATTGGTGAAATGTTGTGTATGGTGGATTTCTAGGCTTGAGGAATTCCCTATCCCATATTGGTTACACTAAGAGCTTAACATCTCCTCTCGCCATCTCTCCAAGCCCATTAGAAAACTACCCTATTTCTAATCCATCATATCTACAACATGCTTTGGACACCTCTTGGTATACCCAATATTTTGCAACTAATCCTACCATATATCATGACAAGGATTGTAGAGCAACATCATGAGTGACCTATCTAGACTAGGGCATCTTATTCCTATGTGACATAGACATTGGATATCAAATCCTACATCCTTCCATCCATCTACCATGCATCCCCCATTCCTTCCACCCATATCAACCATCCCTTAATCCATCCATCCAATCCTCCTTTGATCCTTACCCCTAGACTTGGTTTTCCCTTGTCATTAGTTTAAAGAAAAAGGATAACCAAACACACACCAAAGCCCCAATCCAAGTGAAAGTAACCCTCAATCCACGCCAATCTAGCCCATCATCCAAAAGCATCCGATCATGTTGTTTTCAAGATATATCATTCCCACATCAACATCGCTATCATCATCATCAATCGTCATTAGGATATATCATTCCCAATCCTTGTGTTCTTCTTAGGATATATTGTTCCCACATCAACTACATTATCCTCATCATCAATCAATTAATATTGGTTTTTAGCTTGACCAAGGGCAACATCTTGTTTGTCTTTGTGTCATTTGTGCTTGCTTGCTTGCTTGTGTTATCATTTTGCTTGCATATTCATCATTCCTTGTAGTATACCACCACAATGACATCATGTTCTTCTATATCATGGTGCCATATTACAGTCCCTTATATGCAAGTCCTTCATCCAATCTTTTATCCTCGTCATATCCCCCCTTACATCATTTATATCCATTATATGCAAGTCCTTCATCCAATCTTTTATCCTCATCATATCCCCCCTTACATCTTCTTCAACCATTTTGAGAGCATACCCATGTTCTTCAAACCTGTCTATCCTCTTGAGGGGGCATCCCAATCCCTACATTGTTCCTTTTTGTTATTCGTCATCAGAGTGCTTGGGGCATCCCTTTCCAATCACTATATTCTATCTTTCTTTGAAATGATGTTACTTCTCTTAGTCACAACATCATCGCAAAGAGGGGAAAAAAGTAGACACCTAAAATTTTCCACATCCTAATGACACATCTAACATCATAACTAATGACACTTTTGACACCATCCTAACCACATTTGCATCATTTATCATCAAATCAATCAAATAAATTATATTTATTTATTTACCCTAATTTCCCACAACCCTCTTATCCTAAATCCTAGTCTAATCCCCCACTTATCCTAATCAAACCCCATTATAATCCATTATCCACAAATAAATGAATTAAAATTTCAAAAATTCACATGACCAACTAAAGGATGTTTAGATTCATTGAGCCTAGACACAAAAGTCAAACTAACTTTACATCTCCACCATCCATTTCCATACTACATCTTTTAATCCTAGCCATTGACATAAGGATAGGCCCTAGAAGCTTCCATCCTTGTCCTAATTCTTCTCATTCAATCTCAACCATCCATACTTATAGATTTTCCTAGAAGCTTCTAACCTTGCCCTAATTTGTCTCATCCAATCCTAGCCATCCCTTCTAATCAAATCTCAGTCCTCTATCCTATCATCCAAACATATATAAATTAAGGATAATCCTCAACCATTCCAAGGGGAAGGGGGAAAATAAGAATTTCCAAGTACATGCTACTGATTTAAGGAGTAGCCAACATCTCTACATCAAGCATCCAAGAGTATATCCAACAAATCTAAGGTTTTCATTTGGTAATAGTTTGTTGATTTTCCATGTATTTGCATTCCGTGTTTGCTCTATTTGAGGTATTCTTAGGTTTGGAGTATAGGTATCTTAAATTTGCATTAGCTTCCTATTATTTTGATTTCAAATCTATGCTATATACTCTTGATCCTTTTTTCTTTTTCTTAAATCATTAAATTTATACATAAAATTTAATCTTCCTTAGATTATCTTTTAATCTTTTCTTTATATAAATTTTATCTATTTATTCTTTATTTTAAAAGAGTTAGTTTGGTGGAAGAATCATTTTCTACCTTATACCTCTTCTTCTCATTTCTAATGGTGCTTGTAATATCCCAAATGGGAATATTTTGGACCAATCAGGATTTTCGGGCTTTCCAAATGAAAACTCGTATGAGAAACCCTAGATCTTGAATTATGATTTTAAACTTTGAATGATAAACACTTATAATATCAACCATATCATGACAACACATCAAATTAATACACCAATTGATTAACAAGTGAATTTCACCATGAAATCTACATCCAATGCATTTGCAAAATGGAAGACAACTATTGTTATAGTTTTAGAATACAAAAATCTGAATCATACATAAAACATGGGTCAAATCAGCCCAAGAGCTAAATCAGATCATTAATGTTATGGATAAGCTCCTAGTTTAGTCTTATACATACCAAAACATCATAGAGAGGAAGCTCCAAGACTCCATAATGGTGGTGCTAGGCTAGGGTATGAAAACCCTAAGAAAAATGATAATCAGTCCACCAAAATCATTGCTCCCAAGGATGGCAAATGGTCTGCTCTAACTCTAATGTAAGACTGGAATCCAAACCAAAGTGAAATCTACCTAAAACTCCTAAGTTCACTCTAGGAACAAGTTTGACCTTCTACCAAATGGTGACGTTGCAAACCTATGGTAAATACCCTCACACCATGTGAAATAAGACACTATATATTGTTGTTATAGGAAGCGATAAGATCTGATCAAGATATCTCTCATGCTGCTCCAACACTCTGCTCTAGAAATATGTAAACTCTACCCAATTTTTTATCACAATGCTTCTCCAAATTGGTTAGAGTTCTTCTCCTAAACTCAATAAGTACACATGGACCTCCATGATGAAGCCCTCTCAAGATGGATCAAGTTTTCATCCTTGGAATAGATTGCTATAAAGTGTAGACTAGAAGGAATAATTTAACAAGCTTGATTAGTGATGAAATGCCTCTCCTCAACTTGTATTTATACATGTTTTTTATCCCTAACTCCTATTGGCTAACTTAGGTACAAGATTGATTTTTTAATTTTACATTCTGATAGGACATTAAAAATTTGTAGTGGTTCTGTGGTCGAGTTTCAAAATTTTTGTCATCAATTGGTCCCTTGAAGGTTAGGGTTTCATTTTCTATCTTCTAGGGTTTGATATTAGGGCTTAAACCTTCCAAAACCCTTATTTAAACCCTAACTTTTCTTTTAATTAGTCATTGACTTGTGTTCACTTTTTCTTAGTCGCTTAAGTAACAACTCAAGTCATTGGCATCGTTAATATGTTGGCCCCTTGTTCCTAGCTAGGCATTTGGTCACATGCACTTTTTGATTTTTACCCGTCATCCTAAGTCTAAGCAAGTAAATGTTTTATTTTTTCATGTGTGCTTTAGGCAGGGTCAAAATATATTTTATCTAAGTTCCTAGGATGTCCCTTTTTAAGTTACAACTTAAAGCATGTGCTCAAAGCTACTTTAAGTATAGCGTAGTGTGTTCCCATTGCTCATATTCTATTGGTTGCTCACCAGCCCGCGGCAATAAAATAATCAGTAAAAATTTGTGTGGGGCAACAGGCGGATGCCACGTGGCATATCCTCGTACCTTAGCAGTTTCTAAGGTGACACCAGAGATAGGCCCATGATCTAAGGGTCTAGATTAATTGTGAGGATCAAATCCTAACTATTCCCTGCCAACTCGCGGGGGATCTACCGATAGGTGCTAATATCATGCGGGGCAGCGAACGGCTATCGCATGTTTTCATTTGAGGTATCCCTAATGCATTTCATTGGAGAATCAACAGTTGAAGTTTAAAATTGAATTCAAAGTGCATGGAATTGTTCTAGTTCGCACAAGTAGACTAATTGGTAGGGTGATGGTGCATATGGATCAACATGTCGGTGCAATGGTGGGATTTTTTCAAGCATGCGATGAGTTCTCTTCACCACCGTTGTACTGGATAATTTTTTCTACTTAAGTTGAGTGTCATTTTCGTAGGGATTTGTCAGGATTACCACTTAATGCTGGAATTAAGCATAGTATGTGCAAATTGTCTAAGAATGGGAGGGTGCAGAAGTCTAGAAATCAATTTTGGCTTTGTCATTATTGGAAGTAGATGTTGTGATTGAGTTTCATACTCGAGGACCCTAGATGTGTTAAAATTAATGTAATTGTGGTGTCTCTATTTCCTTATCAGTTAGTTATGGCAGAATCCCCAAAACTTCCAATCAAGAGTGGGAGTATTGTACTACTAGTAGTATTGAAGTAACTTGGATATATCAAGAAATGAAGGAGGTACACATATCAACTTGCTCAATTAGTGGGATAACCCCTACAAAACTTGTCTGTTTCATAGCCCACATCCTCTATGTTGCAAGTATGTGCCTAATCGGTGTTGTCATTGATGTCAACATATTCTTGTTGTCATTGGTGTAGCCTATATCTTATTCTATTACTTGTTTAGAAGACTTGTATGTTGAGGATATTGGGAAAATTAGCCTCTTCAGAAGAAACAAGTGAGTTATAGAGAAGTGTAGTATAGACAGTGAATTGTATACTAAAGAAAAGTCTGGTAAATTGCTCCACATTTATTCCTGCTTGAAGGTCATGGACTACGGATTAGAAGTAAGTTAAAGTTATGTGTGAGGATGCTACATTTTGGGTTTGAGCCATCCGCATGAAGATCTGAGTGAGTTGTGTTCACCAGAGTGAAACCTACTTTTTTTGTAAGTTCAGTTGAGACAGGAAGATAGTATTTGGCTCCGCATTCCTTTGCAATAAAATATTTTTCTCTATGGTTCTAGAGGGAAGTTTGGGTTGATGATGAGTGCCTACAGTTGCAATGGTTCATGGTTTGGTGGTCCGCAAGCTATCTTTCTTTTATGATAGTTGAAGACAGTGAAGCTCATGTGTTCTGATGAGAAGATTCCTATGGATAAAATGGTTATGGTTTGTGCGGTTGCTCCTAATGATTATAGCATGCTTGTGGATATCTCCTAATCATGTTCCTATCTAGACTTTGGTCTGCGTTAAGAAATTGAGATGGTGTGTGAAGATTGTTCCCAAATAACGTAGCATGTAACTAGTCTTGGCCAATCTAGTTGATCCTAGTGATCACGGAGATCTCTGGAAGATTGTGGAAGTTTATTATGGTGTGGAAGATCATGTTTGAGTCCCAACTAAGGCATGCCATGATCTGCATTTCATTCCTTTTGCATGATGTTGCAATAGGTCAGGACCTATTTTGTAAATGTTTCTAATACCAACCTTAGAGATTGTTCCAATGGTTGATGCCAACCTTGATGATCATTCCAACGTTGATGTAGTGTATAAATAGTTGTAGCTGAGTCATGGAAAAGTTGTCCTTGAGCGAAAATGATAAGATATTAAGAAAGGTCCAAAGGCAGAGTAGAGAAGAGGCGGAAGAAAGAAGAGGAAGAGCAGAGGAGAGGAAGAGCAGGGCACAGGAAGAGAAAAGCTGAGGAATTGTTTATTCACAATAAAGAAAGGTGTTGATTGTGGTAGTGAATCTGGTAGTAAGCCACTAGTAGGGTTTAATAGCCCTTATTGTAATCTTTCTAGGTTTAGGGTTGACACAGTGAGCCTGCTAGACCTAGTTGTTCTTCATGGCAGTAAGTCAGTATGTTTAGGCCCGTGGGTTGACCAAGCCTGAACATGACTATTTCAAGATTACAATATATATTGAGAGTTAATCATGTCCATGGTTTTTCCCCACCTTTGGGATTTCCACATAAATCTGGCATCTTTTATGTTTGATGTTGTTAAGTTTCTGATTTCATGCACTCATTGTTAAATCATAATAATTGTGGATAAGTGATGAATGTTTAATTGCAAAAAGTGTTTAAGTTTTTATGACAACTGATTCACCCCCCCCTCTTAGTTGCTTGGTGCATATCAATAATTAGTATCAGAGCCAAGTTCCTCTCAAGAAATCTTAACAGCTTGAGGAAGATCCAAAATGTCTTATAAGAAGGAAGCGCCACATTTTGATGGAACTAATTATGTTCTCTGGAAGGCTCGGATGAAAAGCCATCTTCTTTCTCTTAGTGTTAAAGTTTGGAAATCTATAGAAACAGAATACACCATACCTTAGAATGGTCTGATGACTGAAGATGAAATCAAAGAATATGAGATGGATATCAAGGAAATGGATGCTCTACTAAGCTCATTAACTAACTCAATATTGACAAAAGTGGGTATGGGAAAAGTTGAAAAATCTATATGAAGGAGATGATTCTATGAAGGAAACCAAGTTACAATGTTTAAAAGTGAAATATGAAAGCTTGAAGATGAACAATGATGAAAACATATCATCTTTTAAGCAAAGAGTTGATGAACTTGTTACAGGGATAAAAGCCATAGGTGGAACTCTTGAAGAAAAGGAAATTGTTATTAAAATACTCAGATCTCTACCCAAGTCCTATTGTCACAAGGTGGACATGATTAAAGAATTCATGCAAGTAAAAATAGTTAACAGGGATTAGTTGCTTGGTAAGCTTACTACTTTTGAAATAAGGGAGTTAGATGATGCTTTGCCAAAAGTTGAGACTTCCTTCAAAGCTAGTACTCTTGAAAGTACTTCCAAATTAGAAAAGTATAAGGTAGAATCTAATGATGAGATAGATGAAGTTGAAGCCAACTTTATGGATAGGTTGCAAAGAGGATCCGATAAGTATAAAGGCAAATTACCTTTCAAATGTTTTTCATGTGGTAAAGTAGGTCATTTTGCTTCCAAATGTCTTGAAAGGATTGAAAGAAATAGAAGAAGATATGAGAATAGGCCTAGGACCCAAAAGAAGTGTTATTATGTTGAAGATTTTGATGATGATGAAGGAGTATCAGATAATGGTAAACCAGATAATGCTAATCGCTTTGTAAATGAATGCTTGTTCATTGCTATTAAGGAAGATCTTGTGTCTACTATTTCTTCTAGCTGTATGAAGGAAGAAAAACTAGTGGATAGTGTTTTGGTTGTGTTACCTCTTAATCTGACTGGATGCTTATTCCCAGTTGTCCCTACAAGGTAGCCATCAATGATCAATAGGATTCCTGGGCCAACGGCTAATAGTACAGGAGATAGATTCTATAGATATCTCATCTTCTTCTTTATGCTCTGCAGAACCAAGGGGGGTATTCCCTATTCAACATCTATAAAATGCAACTATGTATTTGCTGGGATGTTGACACAAAGCAGATAAATCCTCTACTATGCAAACCAAAACTGTGGAACAAGTGCAAAGGGGCTAGCGTCAGGCCTATATTCAGTTGTGAATCAGAGGATTGTGGTCCTAAAACTACTTCTACTATCCTAAATGTTTGTATATGAAGTTTGAGTTGATTTTGTATTTATGCAAAACTAGGACTTTGGTTGCGACCTCAATACAAGATTGGATTGGTGCCTATCCAGGGCTCGGAGTCAATAGATATACACATGTGACTGTACACATAAACCCATATTAATGACTGAGTTTCAAGGGGGTTGTTTAATATCTGCCTTACAGATACTTCCTAGAATTGAGTATTCAGTTACCTCTGCTTAGAAGATTCTCACTGCAATACATTCTTCTTAACACTTTAACCTAAAATATTTAATCTACTCCTTGAGTAGAAGTAAAAGACCAAGCATTCAACATAGCAAATCTATATTCATGAATCTTAGACACCCCTTAGTTGTTTAGATTCAAAAGAAGAATACATTCAATTTGGAGACAAGTAACAGAACACATGTAATGAAGCATTACTCATTTAAATCAACATGAAACCAGTAAGTTTGTGCATTAAATAGACAACATGAGATTCATAAACTCACAAAACATCCAAAACAGGGCCACCAATGAAGTTGTATCTTATCATAGAACCAAAAATTTGTCTAATTTTCAACAACAACAAACTGAGTAACACAGTCTGCTTAATACAACAAGAAAGTGTACTCTGCATTAATTACATGGCACATCAAAAATCTAACAAATACAATGCATGAGAAATGGTGCTCAAAATTGAATGTGGCATAGGGACAAAGAGGAAGGAGCAGGTATGTTTAGGATTTGAGCCACCGCTCCAAGATTTTCTTCATCAATTCGGGTGGTTGACTTGTCAACATGACCCATACTTCCCTGCACAATCTACCATTAAAGCTTCAGCTACCCACAACCTCTAAAGACGCAAAAGCAGTGTGTCCATGGAGTTTTCCCACTCAAAACAATGTCTGCGGATGCAAAGAAAACCCACGCTACAACTTTAAAACTTGGCCGTCGACCTGTCTCCCAATCGCTGAGATCTAATGGCTCAAAAACCTGCAAAAATGCCAAGAGCCAATGATATCGCGCCACGTAGGCAGCTTTTTCCTCTATCGCTGACTTTTCCATTCACTATTTTGCCATTTTTGCCCTTGTATATGCAAACCCAAATGCATATACATCATACAAGGCGGACGTCAAATGCTATAGAACGAACTGGAGTTCGGTTCGGGTCTGGCTTGTATCTCCATCCTGCATCCATCACATTGTATATTGTACATATACAAGTGCCAAACATATAGAAGGTGGACCTCACTGCATCTATCCATTGGATTTGAAAAACCTTCAAGTCCGGGCCTTGTATCCTCATGAGTTTGCATATCGGCACATATACAAGTGCAAATATACAAGTGGTGGGCCTGACCCATTTTCTCTCTCCTTTGCACATTTCCTTGCACATCGCATATACATTCTCCTTATACATACAAGGTGGATTTTAAAGTTTATGAAGCTTGTTGAAGATACTTTGAAATCTAGCTTGCATCTTAACCCTTGTATCTTTCGAATGTACATTGGCACATACAAGCACCAAATGTACATGCTGCGGACCCCAAATTTTATTCACTACATTTGATTTTCAATCGGGTCTAGAATGTATATTCCTCATTATATATTTTGTTTGTATGCAGAATATACAAACACAAACATACAAGCAGGGAATCATTCTAGAATATGTGATGAATGCATAATTCCTGTATGCCGAACATGTTCAAACCCACTTGCACATAGGAATCTTCCTTAGAATGCTCCTGCAATGTGTCTAACCATTGTATGTGCGCCCAAATGTATAATGCATATACATTTGACCCTATACATCCACGAGCCCCACCACATGCATCTCTACCTTTCCACTGTAGCAAACGTATATTTGCATCTCCCTGTACATTTTGTTTTGTATATGACCCGATATACAAAGAGGGAATAATCCCAAGATCTTTCAGAAGATTCCCCTAATGTATATGCAACCCGATACACAACTAGAATGCATATAACTCAAATTTTTCACCATTTCTGGAAGCCGATTAAGATTTCACAAGCTTGTCAATAGACTTGATCACTTGCATATAAAGAAACCTGGCACTTTTCTCATGTGCGATGGGAAAAGATAGTAAAACATTGCACTAGGCTATTCAAACCACGAACATTAAGGCATGGAGATGAAACATAGCAGCAGGGAACCCGTTATAGGAGGCCAACATCAGAACAAACAAAACAATGCAACAGACCAAGGAAGACAGAAACCTCAGGGTTCGAATGAGAAAACCTGCAAACACCCAAGCTTAAAACCCCAAACATAAATGATTACCAATAGGCTGCTCAGGTCATTAAGGACAAAGATGAATGGGTTATTGGTAGTGGTTGCTCTCACCACATGACTGGTGACAAAAGTAAGTTTGTAAGTTTGGAAAGATATGATGGTGGATTGGTTAGGTTTGGAGATGATACAATGGGTAGGATTTGTGGAAAAGGATCTATTTATTTTGATGGCAAGCATAATATTGAAGATGTCTTGTATGTGAAAGGATTAAAGCACAATCTTGTGAGTGTGGGTCAGATGTGTGACAAGGGCTATGACTTAAGCTTCAAGGACAATGGATGCAAGATCAGGGAAAGCTTCAGAATAGTCATTGCAACTGGTAAGAAGACCAAAGGTAATATCTATCACTTGAAAGGAACCAAGAACTATTTCTTGTTGACTCAGATTGATGATAGTTGGTTATGACATAGAAGGTTGTGTCACATAAATTTTGATAATATTATGAAGATAAGTATTGCATAGATTGTTAGAGATTTACCTAAGCTCGTGAAGCTTGCTAATCTAGTTTGCAAGGAGTGTCAATTTGAGAAACAGACAAGAACAAGTTTCAAAAGAAAGGATCAATCAGTTGGAGGACTACTTGAGCTAGTGCATACAGATTTGTGTGGACCTACCAGAGTAAGAAGTTTTCAAGGAGACAGGTATTTCATGTTGTTCATTGATGATTATTCTAGAATGACTTGCATCACCTTTTTGAAAGAGAAAGCTGAAGCTCTAGATAAATTCAAGGCATTTAAGACAATGGTTGAAAATGAGATGGATTTGAAAATCAAATGTTTGAGATCTGATAGAGGAGGAGAGTTCACATCAAATGAATTCAATTTCTTTTGTGAAGAGCATGGAATAAAGAGACAGCTATCTGTGCCTAGAACTCCACAACAAAATGGAGTTGTTGAAAGGAAAAATAGAATAGTTCAAGAAGCTGCTAGAACCATGATGAAGGAAACTCATCTTCTGGAAGCATATTGGAGAGAAGAAATTCACACCGCAGTATATATCCTAAACAGAGTTCAAGTAAAAGGTAACAGTTCAAAAACTCCCAATGAATTGTGGCATGGTAGAGTTCCTACTATGAAATACTTTAAAGTTTTTGGTAGCAGATGTTATATCAAAAGAGAAGAAGATTTAGGCAAGTTTGATGCTAGATGTGATGAAGGAATCTACCTTGGTTACTCCACCAAGAGCAAGGCCTACCGATGCTATAATAAGAGGCTGAATAAAATCATTGAAAGTGCAAATGTCAAAGTTGATGAGTGTAAGGAAAGGTCTTCAAAAACAAGTGGATATGATTTAGATGATGCAGATGTTTCAGAAGTAGTGCAACATGAAGACAACATAGATGACAAAGAACAAGTTCCAGTAAGTGCTACCAAAACTCCAAGATATGTAAGAATCAGTCATTCTAAAAATCAAATCATAGGAGACAAGAGCAAAGCGATCTTAACCAGAAGAAAAGTTGTAGAAGAACAAGTAAATTTCTATTTGGTCTCTAAGATTGAACCTAAAACTATGGATGAGGCTTGCAAAGATGAGAATTGGATAAAGGCCATGGAAGAAGAACTAATGCAGATAGAGAAGAATCATACTTGGGATCTTGTTCCTAGACCAGTCGACAAGAATGTAATTGGTACAAAGTGGGTCTTCAAAAACAAAATGAATGAGAATGGTGAAGTGGTAAGAAACAAAGCAAGATTGGTATGCAAAGGATATGCTCAGGTTGAATGAATAGACTTTGAAAAAACTTTTGCTCCAGTAGCAAGGATTGAAGCAATAAAGATGTTTCTGGCTTTTGCAGCATACAAAGATTTCAAGGTTTATCAAATGGATGTGAAGTCTGCCTTCTTAAATGGAGAGTTGGAAGAGGAAGTCTATATTGAACAACCAGAAGGATTTCAGTCATCAGAGCAAGGGGACATGGTATGTAGATTGAAGAAAGCATTGTATGGATTAAAACAAGCTCCTAGGGCATGGTATGCATGGTTGGATAGGTATCTGATATAGATAGGGTTTAGTAAAGGTAGGACATATAGTAATCTCTACTTCAATATCAATGATGAACAAACCCTAATTGCTGCAGTTTTTGTTGATGACATTATTTTTGGAGGCAATGAAGGTATGTGCTTAGTTTTTGCTAGAGAAATGCAAAGCGAATTTGAAATGTCTATGTTTGGGGAGATGAACTTCTTTTTGGGTCTGTAAATAAGTCAATCACATAAGGGTATCTTCATTTCTCAATCTAAGTATGTGAAAGAGTTAAAGAAATTTGGGATGGAAGATTCTAAACCAGTATGCACACCTATGATAACTGGTTGTAATTTGAGCAAAGATGATAACTCACCCTTGGCAGACCAAAAAAAGTATATATCTATGATTGGAGGATTACTTTATCTGACTCAAATGAGACTTGACATGATGCATGCAGTGTGTCTTATGAAAAGATTTCAAGAAGAACCCAAGGAATCACATGTGATAGTAGTCAAGAGAATTTTGATATATTTAAAAGGTACAATAGATTATGCTTTGTGGTACCCCAGGGATAGTGACTTTGTTCTCAGTGCATATATTGATGCAGATTGGGCTGGAGATGTGATGATAGAAAAAGTACAAGTGGAGGTCCATTCTTCTTGGGAAAAAGATTAGTATCTTGGTAAGCAAGAAACATGATTCACTATCCCTATCTATTATAGAGGCAGAACACATTGTAGCAGCATGCAGTTGCACTCAAGTGTTATGGATGAAGCAAACTTTGAAGGACATCAAAGTTGTGTATGAAGAACCTATTGCAATCTTTTGTGACAACACAAGTGCCATAAACATATCAAAGAACCCAATGATGCATTCAAGGACCAAGCACATATCCATTAGGTATCATTTCCTGAGAGAAAAAGTGATAAAGAATGAAGTCAAGCTGGAGTATGTTTCTACCAAGGATCAGATTGTAGACATCTTTACCAAGCCTTTGCCCAAGGATACTTTTGAGTATCTCAGAGAAAAGCTAGGGGTCATCACCCCTCCTGTTCTAAACTAAGATGCACAATGGTGCATTAGTCTGGAGGTGTTCAGAGGTCTGAATTGATGCTTTTTAGGGCTACTTCTCAAGGGGAATAGTTAGAGAGTTCAAAGGAAAGATTAGATCAGAGCAGAAGAGTGCAAGTATGTGCCTTTTGCCATTGATGTCAAAGGGGGAGAGAAGTCATGTGAAAAAATTAGAGTGCAGATGTGTAAGAGAAAGGGGGAGAATTTTGGAGAAAGAAAGAGTGTAGGTGTGTAAAGAGAAAGGGAGAGAATATTGTCTTGTTGGTTGTTGTAGTTTTTCACATCATATGTTGCCATCAATGACAAAGGGGGAGATTGTTGCAAGTATGTGCCTAATCGGTGTTGTCATTGATGTCAACATATTCTTGTTTTCCTTGGTGTCAACTATATCTTATTCTATTACTTGTTTAGAAGACTCGTATGTTGAGGATATTGAAAAAATTGGCCTCTCTAGAAGAAACAAGTGAGCTATAGAGAAGTGCATTACAGACAGTGAGTTGTATGCTAAAGAATAGTTCAGTAAACTGCTCCACATTTATTCCTACTTGAAGATCATGGCTTGCAGATTGGAAGTAAGTTAGAGGTATGTTTGAGGATGATACATTTCAGGTCTAATCCATCTGCATGAAGATCTGAGTGAGTTGTGTTCACTAGAGTGAAACCTACTTTTTCTGTAAGTTCAGTTCAGACAGGAAGACAGTATTTGGCTCTGCATTCCTCCGCAATAAAATAATTTTCTCTGCGGTTCTAGAGGGAAGTTTGGGATGATGATGAGTACCTACAGTTGCAATGGTTCATGGTTTGGTGGTCCACAAGCTATCTTTCTTTCATGACAGTTGAAACAGTGAAGCTCATGTGTTCTGGTGAGAAGATTCCTATGGATAAAGTGGTTAAGGTTTGTGCAGTTGCTCCTAATGATTATAGAGTGCTTGTGGATATCTCCTAATCATGTTCCTATTTGGACTTTGGTCTATGTTAAGAAATTGAGATGGTGTGTGAAGATTGTTCCCAGATAACGTAGTGTGTAACCAGTCTTGGCTAACATGGTTGATCCCAATGATTGCGGAGATCTCTAGAAGATTGTGGAAGTGTATTGTGGTGTGGAAGATCATGTTTGAGTCCCAACTAAGGCATGACATGATCCACATTTCATTCCCTTTGCATGATGTTGCAATAGGTCAAGACCTATTTTGTAAATGTTTGTAATACCGACCTTGGAGATTGTTCCAATGGTTGATGCCGACCAAGTGATGATCATTCCAAGGTTCATGTAGTGTATAAATACTTGTAGCTGAGTAGTGGAAAAGTTTTCCTTGAGTAGAAATGATAAGATATTAAGAAAGGTCCAAAGGCAGAGCTGAGAAGAGGTAGAAGAAAGAAGAGGAAGAGTAGAGGAGAGGAAGAGTAGGGCAGAGGAAGAGCAGAGCTAAGGAATTGTTTATTCACAATAAAGAAAGGTGTTGATAGTGGAAATGAATATGACAGTAAGCCACTAGTAGGGTTTAACATCCCTTATTGTAATCTTGCTAGGTTTAGGGTTGAGATAGTGAGCCTACTTGACCTAGTTGTTCTTCATGGCAGTGAGCCAATATGTTTAGGCCCATGGGGTGACCAAGCCTAAACATCACTATTTCAAGATTGCAATATATATTGAGAGTTAATCCTCTCTATGGTTTTTTCCCACCTTGGGGTTTTCCACATAAATTTGGTGTCTTTTGTGTTTGATGTTGCTTTTGTGGTTAAAGTTTTTGATTTCATGCTCTCATTGTTAAATCATAATAATTGAGGATAAGTGATGAATGTTTAAATTGCAGAAAGTGTTTAAGTTTTGTGACAACTGATTCACCCCCCCTCTTAGTTGTTCGGTGCATATCAACACTCTAAGCACATGAAACAAGACATATTAAGGTTCTCTCAAGCATGACTTAGTCACTCGAAGAATCCCTTTGATTTTTGATCCAAGTTCATTTTGAGTATTTTGTCATTTTTAGTTTTTCCTAGTGTTAGTCATTTTTGCCCTCAGAGTTGTCAATCTAAAAATAAAATTGACATTTACACGAGTTGTAATTGTTGAAAAAATCTTTGCAATTACACTCCTAAGGCCACATGCTCAAACATTAATGGCTCTTGGAGTTAAAAGATTTTCAAAATCTTTTGAGTTTATATTGTTTTCCTCCCTTCTTTTTTCTCACTTTTTGGTTTGTGAATGTCTGGTTTTCCCTCTCTCGTCGAGCCCTAGCTCTCGAAATTGTGCCCAAGTGTTTGCATTTGAATCTTGATGGTTTTGATTTTGGGTATGTAGGTCTCTTTGTTTACTTCTTACCTTTCATTTTTTCCTTTTGAGAGAGGGGTTCTTGTTCGTTTTGTGTTTAAAATCATAAGTTTTAGTATTACATCTCTGTATATCTATTTTCAATCTAGGGTTTTTGTGATTATTTTTGTTGTCTAAGGAAAAACCTATGATTTATCATTTTAAATGTCTTTCTTTTGTAATGTTTTAAGCTTCCTTTAAACCTAGGGTTTTCATTTTGTATTTTTTGTAATGTTTATTGTTCTCTGTTAGCCGACATCTGAACAATGGATGGTGTGCAAGATTTGTTTTTCGTACAACATCCATTGTTTGGAATGTTGTGTGGGAAACAAATCCTGCACACCATCTCCGACCATATATTTTCCCTTCGCTTACGCGAATAATCTTCATAATGTAGATACCATGTCAAGTAGGTTTCAAACTCCACATGACACAATGGACTCGTGTCATGTGGAGTTTGAATCCCGCATGACACGGTTATCGTCCAAACCAAAAAACTTCAAATTTTTGAAACACAAACTTGTGTTAGGTGGGTTTTAAACTCTGCATGACACAAGTCCATTATGTCATGCAAAGTTTAAAACCTTCCTAACACAATGTGATCACCCTTGAAAACCAAGCATATGCACATCAAGTTTTAAACTATGATGTGCACTTTGATTTACCTTCCCAAATATGCACATTAGAGTTTAAAACCTGATGTACACATTGATGTTTTCTAAGTCTCAAATCATGTCAATCAATTTTTAAACCCTGATCAACATTTTTACTCTATGCATTGTAACATGCAGGTCAGAGTTTAAACTTTGACCTGCATATGGAATTTCCAAATTTTTCTAACACTGAAAAATGTAAAATGATACTTGAAAGAAAGATTTTTCTTGATTCAACAAATAAATATCTCTGATCATGAAGATGATATATTTTCCCAAGATTGTACAAGGGATGTTTTGAATGAGATCTTTCTAACTCTGGAGTTTCTTCAACAATCATATTTTTGTAGTTCATTTGTCAATGTCAGAATCTCCTCCAAAGAAGAAGATGAAGTATAAATTTCAAGGAGTGGTCCCGACTACTCAAGTGGAGTCAAATGTAGATGAAATCAAGGATACAAAGATTAGGCACATGTTGATATGTTCGAGCTCTTGGGAAGACTGAACCAAAAACCATTGCCTCAAAATATGCAATGTGTTCTCAATAGTGACATACATCTAGTTTCTGCTTTCCCAATGTCAGCTCAGAATCTAGATTTTGTTTTGGCTATGGTGGGAAGGTTTGATAAGGATACTAAAAGCATATCAGATGCTAATGGGAATGTAATAATTCAACTTGATGCAAATTTCTTTGATTTTGTGTTTAAATGTCCTGATATTGAAAACTACTCTAATCTTTTTGTTGAAGGGCAAAAGTATTATGATGATCACACTGAGAAATGAAAGAGGGTTATCAATATCAAATGGCTTAAGAATCCTCATCCCTCCATATCAAGATGGCCCAATAATATCTTTAGGAATGATCATTGAGGAGGTCGGTGACCTCATTACTGTTCTCAGCAGGGTAAAGGGTCTCGCAGTATCAAATATTTTCCAAGATTGGATGTTTCAATACATCTGGGTCATCAAGAAGGGTGAACAAAAGATATGGTGGGGTCAACAAATTGGTGACTCCATATGTGAACAGCTAGCCTCCATGTCTACTACACTAAAATTTTATATGACTTCTTATCTAGTGCATGATGCTTCTTCTATGAAGCATTTTCTAGGGTTAACAAGTGAAGGTGATAGAAGATTACTCCTTGTGTATGATTATTATCCATAGCTTCCCTTGACTGAAAACATAAAGCATTTCTGAAGAGTGAATGATGCCTTCTTCTACCACTACAATTGTTGTTGGATAGGGAGTTGGAGAAAAAGAGAGTGTCTGATCAAGTCTAGGATTAGGTAAAGAAATCTAGCTGCATCTTCCTTCAATTTCCTACTTTCACATACCTAAGGTTAGGTTGTTTCAGTGGACAACCATACATGTTACCTAGGTATCTTGGAGATAAAATGATCTTGATGGAGTTGTGTAGACAAATGGAGGATGTTCATGTTAAACAAGCTGATGCACATAGAGGAGGATTCAAATTCCAATTCTAGATTGGAAGATATGGTATCTCAACAACTCCTAAAGATAAGGCCATGGAAACTAAATTACAATGGATAACATTGAAGAGATATAAGAAGAGGAAAGATTTTGATTATCATGGTTTGAAGCTAGAAAATTATGTAAAGCAATAACATAAAGATAAATAATGTAAATATCTTCAAACCTTACACAAAATTGGACTTCGGATAGGACGAAATGAAGTGCACCCAAGATCCATTGATTTGTCCTTTGGATGATTTGTGAGCTGCTCACATAGCCAACATAACCATGATAGAAAATAATAGAAAATGATATGAGATAAATGAAGATTGATCGTGTGCATAGAAATTTGATGAGAGTGTGTGAGGGTTTGAAATTGAAATAAGAGTTTCAATTTATAGGAGAGGGAATCAAATGGATGGCCAAGATTAGAAGGGTGAGAGATGAGGTGGATGGCTAGGATTGAAAGTTAATTTTAGTGCTTATGATGCACCATAAATGAGGATGACAAATGACTAAAATAAGGATGGGAGTGGGAATAAGTGGGATTTTTAATTGATTTTGGAGAGGAAGTGCTTATGACGCATAATGAATGAGGTTAAAAATAGAGATATGAGTGGGGATAAATAATTTAAATAATAAAATTATTTAAATTATGAGAGACATGTGGAATCTAAATAAATATTTAATTTATTTAAATTGGACGATGGAGGAACATGAGCTTAAATAAATAAGATTTATTTAATTTGGTGCAAATGGAGGACAAACAGAATTAAATAAATAAGATTTATTTAATTTGATGCAAGAAGAGGATAAATGGATAAGAGGAATTAGTTAAATAAATATAATTTATTTAACTAATGGTAGTGATGGAAGGGGTCATGGAAGAGGACCTAGGACAAAATATGTCAAAATGTAATGTCGTAAGATATAGTCAAATTTAGGCATCTATATTTTGCCCCTCTTTGAGATGAGTTTACAACTAAGAGAAGTAACATCATTTCAAAGAAGAAAAGGTACGGATGAAGGAAAAAGATGCCCCAGCCACTTGAAGGAGTGACAAGGAGGAACAATGTAAGGGCGAGATGCCCCCTCGAGAGGATAGGTGAGTTAGAAGAACACGGGTAGGCTCTTGAATAATGAAAGGGGTAGGTCAAGGAAGAAAAATAAAGGAATGGATAGAAGAAGTGAATGATGTGTTATACTGCGATGAAGGTGAACCATGATGTTTGATATAGCACTAGGCATTATGCACCAAGGTATAAGGACTAAGGTGATGATGCCTCTTGTGTACCCGGTGTAATACAACCTTGTCTAGATACAAGATATGAATATTAGCTGGGAATGGTATGTTGGAAACAATGCAGATAACTGAGAGGGGGGTGAATCAATTATCTTATAACTTTCCTCTTTTCTTTCTTTTTCTTAACTTATCATTTAATGTTATGCCAAAATAAGACAATCATAAGAGCTAAAAAGGAAATTAACACATGACACAAGGATTTTTACGTGGAAACCCTGTTAAGGGAAAAAACCACGGGGTGACTAACCCAAGATTGTATTCTCTGTTAAAAGAATAAAGAGTACAAATTTGGCACTTGCCAATTAGGGCTCACTGCCCGAGCACACTGCTCACAAGAGGCCCATTGCCTAAAGGAGACTTATAGTCTACAAATGCTTACAGATGATACCAAGGTGTTTGAACTAATGAACAACATCTATGCATGCAAGATTTTAGTTCTGATTAGGTACAATATACTGATCTAGCACATTTCATTCGTCCTCTGCTCAATATAACTTTTCTGTCACATTTCAAGCTTGAATTATTATCTTCGCACTTGTCTCTACTTCTCTTCGTACTTAATCATACATATCATCACTATCACACACTTATAGGATTGAATTCATCAAGTAGATATATCTGTATCAAGGATTTCCAACAACTTCTTAGTCAACAACAAGAACACCTAAGATATTTGCAAGTTATTAATCTGTCAGCTGAATCCATGCTTGATTAGTGATGCGCATCAAAAACATAGGCATAAAAGTCATAAATCAAGTCAGATAACAATGTAGAATATCACAGATTGCTTGATCAGGACCTTTTACACATCCAGATTGAAGTCTGATACTTTGCTGGTTAGTTCTTCCTCTATCTACTCTCCCTGATTGGAACCCAACACTCAGATGGTCATATCTTTTTCTTTATTTATCCCTGGAGGCTAAATCTTTGGAATACAGTAGTCATGATACCCCTCTTGACTCGTCCAAGTCTGCAACTTACTGAGTTACACCATCTGAGAGATCCGAACCTGATTGTTAGACCTTGTTACATACTCTATTCTTGTTCATCGGACCAAAATAATCTTCAATCTAACTTCTGGTATAGGCATACTATGTACTACAGATGTGTGGGATAGACTTTGTTTCCATCAATGACAACACTTATAAAGCCACACAGTGTCTCTTGCCAACAATCTCCCCCTTTGGCATTGATGGCAACACTTAGTGAAAAATGGCTAAGTGTCGCAATAACTCCCCCTTGGCTGATGCTCTGTCTTTATTTACCAGAGCTCCCCCTTAGCTGGACTCCACATTTTTCACTACTCTTCACTCCCCCTTTGACATCAATGGCAAAGGGTGGAATCCACATACCAAAATTTTGCAAAAAATATTCTATACATGTCCGCATAGGTATATATAAATCATATGTTATACTTACTGTATATGCCTAAAAATGTCACGATTCAGTCTAAATAAATATTCTTAATATTTATTTCTTTCTAATTCTTCTATCAATAAATAAATAAACAAATTTATTTATTTGATTCATATTCTTCTAAATCAATTAAATATCAAAATATTTAATTACCTCTTCTAAAGTCAAAATTAAATAAAAACCTTTATTTAATTTAAATTCTTTCAAACAATTAAATAATTCTTAATTATTTAATTAAATCAAATTCTTCTTCCAAATTTAAATAAATCAAATCAAATTTATTTAAATCCTCTCAATCTCTACGAATAAAATATAATCAAATATTTTATTTATTCTTTCAAATCATACACAACAATTAAATAAATCTATTTATTTAATTTGCTTTCCTATCTTCAAATATCTTCCAAATCTTCTAAAAATAAGTCTTCTTCTTCATGCACACAAAATTAAATAATTTATTATTTAATTTTTCTCAAATCATCCAAAAGCAAATCTCAAGTTGAGTTATCTATTCAATCAACCTTGTTTTTATCAATATCTCTTAAATTAGAAAAAAACTTTCTAATTTATGAAAAGCATATCTTATCTTTAGAAAAGAAAGTAGTTAACTCAAATAAAACAACTTTTGGGTGACACTTTTCTTCTTCTTATTCGTGCACATTCCTCAACTGTTATATACCGTTGATCTTCATTCTCTCAAGCCTATAAATTGAACCCAATTCTTCCATTTCATTCATCCAAGCTTTAAGTAAAGTTACTCTACAGGAATTACAATGCGCCTTTGGCACCAATTCCTTCATTGCTTGTGATCACACTCATTACCATACTACTATCATTGTTGTGAAGCTCCTCTTCATTACAAAGCATTATCATAGCTATTCTCCATTGACAATCTTAGAATCATAGCAAGGAAGTGCACTCTCTGAGGGCCTTATTCATACATGCAAGATCAATTGAGATAGGAAACCAACGGAAGCTATGAAGCTTTGAGGTTTGCAAAGGTTTTTGAAGTTCTTTTGTTTGATTATTCTCGTTGTTTCTGTATTTCGTTGAGTTTTGGGTATTTTTGATATTGATATATTGATTATTCATGTTTACTCCAATTTTCCCTTAACATTTTTGGCGCCCACCATGGGGCCCAGCCCCAATTTAACCCAAAAATTAAGTTTTTGTGTTTAGAAAGCTGTACATAGGAGGAAATCACACATCTGACACATCCTAACACGCATTTGCTCTCTGTTTTGGCACATACATTCTTTCAACGCATACAGACTCTATTCTGACACATCTATCCTCTGACATGGCACATCTGTCAATTCGTAGCATATATACTTTTTTCTTGTGCTTTTGACCTCTGTCTTAATGCATATGTATTGTGGCACTTATGATCTTTGTTTTTGCACATTCAAGCTCTGAAGCTGTGCATCTGATCTAGGCAATGATTTTTAGGGTTTTCTTGAAGTTTTTGCTAACGCTGATGTTTTTCTGTAGGAACTCTCTTGATCTGTTTTGCAAGCTAGGTACTGGTTTAGAATCATATAGTTGCACTTGTTAACTCACACTTCAATTTCTAAAGGGAAAGTAAATGGATGCTCATGCAAATCTCACATAGTCTTAACTAGGAAAGCGGTAATTGAATCATTGCTATCTTGAATATCATTGAATCATTGCTATTTCTATCTTTCTTAGTTAGACACATTACTATCTGGGTAAAACTGAACCATTGCTATCTCGATTATCACTTCAAAGTTAACAAATCCATGCTATCTGGGTAAAACTGAACCATTGCTATCTCAATTATCACTTCAAAGTTAACAAATCTGTGTTATCTGGGTAAAACTAAACTATTGCTATCTTGATTATCACTTCAAAGTTAACAAATTTGTGCTATCTAGGTAAAATTGAACACATCATTACTATCTGGGTAAAATTGAACCATTGCTATCTTGTTATCACTTCAAAGTTAACAAATTTCTGTGCATGCCCAAGTAGATAGCTCGTCTAGTTTTTCTCATTTTAACTAGGGGAAAAGAACCACTGTATTTTGTGTTTTGGGAATGATACCAGGCCTATGCTCTCCCCTATCTTGGGTGACCAAAATGCTAGACATATCATTTTTGCATGTGTTTTTTCCTTTAGAGGGCCCTACTCTTGGATACCATTCATCCAAGTAGGAATGACCCTAAGTGGTAACAGGCTAGATGCCAAGCCCTACCAAGCCACTATAAATAAATTGTGTTTGGAGTGAAAGCTTCAAACAACGAGTGCAGTTGTGTTATACTGATAGCCAACCTCCCCCAAAACCCTCCAAGGTGTAACCCTTGTAGGCTGGGAGACTCCATAACGGAGAGTAGTGTTGCCGAATGTATAACCACTCGAACGGTTGCCTTTATTACTCATCCTTTGTTCTTAATGGCCAAAAACCCCTATAATCTGGTGCAGGGAAGGGTGATTATCACCTCCCGAAGATGCTTCACTAGAGATAGTGAGAATTCAATTTTATATTATCCTTTGAAACCTAGGATTGTACTTGCTTTCTTTTAGTCCAAAAAGAGTCAAAAATCACAAAAAAGTAAAAAACCATAAAAATATTCTTTGTGTTTGCTGTCTTCTTGCCATAATTTCATAAAATCATATCAATAAGACCTTCTTGCAACCAAAGATACCAAAATCATCATAAAATTGCCAAAAAATTGCAAAAATCACTAAAAAACTAGAGCGGCACATTCGTTCTCTATTGTTGCGCATTTGTGCCAACTTATGGTGCATCTATACTGACTTGTAGTGCTTCTGCAACCTGTTACAACACATTTGATATTTACCAGTGCTACACTTATACACCAACTTGTTGCACATTTACCATTTTTTGCAGCATGTGCATGACAGTGAGCACTTCCATAGTCTTTGAGAGAAAATTTTTACCATTTTTAGATACCCATTTCAGCCTAGTTCCAGGTTTTGAGATCAGATCTTACCTAGCAGTCACTCTTCCATCCATTTCATGTCAAAATCTCTCTTTCATTAGTCATCTCATTCACCTTCTATCAAGTCTCCCTAGTCCAAAGTCAAAGTATCCCATATCAAATTAGCATAGGCTCCCTTTTGATCATTTTGGATTCAAGTAACCCTAGTAAGTCATAGAACTTCGCTAGTGGTCTTGGTGCACAACTAGTCCCTACACAGTAAGACAGGTATCGAGTACCCTTACTAGTGGCTATCATCTTGTATCATCCATCTTAGTTGGAATCATTAATCAGGAAAGTCCCTTGTCCAAATCTTGTCATAAGTATCCTATTCTCAGCAGTCTCCACCGGCACCTCGCCAAAATCTCTAGTTTCATCCCACTGCATCCCACGTCACCTTGCATGGTTCTTACTAGATCTTAATACCAAAAGCAAATTGAAATGGCCAGATCATCTAACCGTATTATCACCCCTCATGATAGTGATGAGGAAATCTCTCATGAAGATTATCAAGGACACCTCCAAGATCAGAAATTCCAACGCTTACTAGAGAAAGTGCTCCATGAGGACCCTCACAATTATTTTTATCATCTTGTGAGTCTTGGAATTAAGCCCCCCACTAATTTCAATCTAAGCAAACTCAAAGAAATCGTAGAGGATAATCATGAACACCACAACGGTGAAGACAAAGGAAAGAAAGTCATAGACCCAAACACACCTATGGAAGAAATGAGGAAACAAATCGAGGGTCTAACACAACAATGGATCTCAAGACAGGTACAAACACTAAAACATACTCCTTGGAAGATATTGCACCATACCCCTTTGATAAAAGTTTGAACATGATACCATTTCCCTTCCTATTCGAAGTTCATAAGTTTGACAAGTACAAAGGGAAAGGGGACCCTAGAGATCACATTAGGGAATTCAACGCCACATGCATGGAAGTAGCTCACAATGAGACTTTCTTAATGAGACTATTCCTTAGATCTCTAGGTAGTCAAGCCATGGATTGGTTCTCATGGCTTCCACTGGGCATCAAAACTTTTGATGAGTTAGTCAACAAATTCATCACACACTTCTCGTACAATATTGAACACGAAGTCTCCATGCTTGACCTATACAATACCAAGCAAACGAGTGGCAAATCATTTGCCTCCTTCCTACAAAGGTGGAGACAACTAGCAAGCAAATGCTCATATGATGTACTCGAGAAGCAATTAATGGAGATGTTTGTCCACAACCTCAACTCTGATCTTAGCTATCAAATACAAATTTAGTGCCCTACCTCATTTTCAAAGGTCATTGAAATGGGATTGTTCATTGAAAAAGCTATGATCACCAAGGGGCAAATCAAGTTATACAAGGACACACCTACCTCCAACTACACAACTAACAAATCAAAGTTTTGGACTAAGAATAAAAATGTTGTCAACGATGGAGTAGTTGATGCCAAGGTGGTGGCTCCCAAACAATAACCAATATTCACCCTCAAAGGAGAAGCAAGCAATCTTATGCCCAATAAAAAATTCTCTCAAGAGCCAAGGCCATGGTTCAACTCAAATCCAAGGTGAAAGTTCACACCACTGGGTGAGTCCCAAGAATTCTCATTAAGGAAGCTATTGGCCAACAATGAAATCTCTCTACCGCCAACAAGCAATTACAAACCTCAAATAAAACCTCACTATTGGAAAGACACTGACTATTGTGAGTATCATAGAGGAAGAGGACATACAATCAACAATTGTATCAGTCTCAAACATGTTATTCAAGACGTGCTTGATCAAAATCAAGGAGGTGCTCAACAACATACTTCTAATGAGACACATGTTGCTTACAAAAATCTACTTCTCAATCACAACAAGTTGTACAACAATGGCAACAACAACAACAGCGGCAATAGGCAAAATCAGAATAATGGGAATAATAATGCTAATTATGCAAGTGTGCCATTCAATTATACCATCAATTGCATAACAGAGCACATACCACAAATCAATGTGGTCACGCCCAACCAACAATCAAAGCCCAACAGAACTTATTGCGGTATCATCACCCGCAGTGGTAAGGTCACGTTAAATACCATTCCTCCAAGTTCGTCACCTTCTCAATCCAACTTCTATTAGTATAGTGTCATAGACCAACTACAGAAGACCCCTACCCACATTTCTATCTTAGAATTGTTGCGTCTATCTCCTTCTCACAAGGAGATTCTCGATAAAGCCTTAGTGGAAACAACAGTACCCACTAACTTGGCCCAAGAGAAGTTTCAAGCCATGGTAGGTAATCTAACCTCTTCAAGTACCATATCATTTACCGAACAAGATGACCTCTCACTGTCTCAACCTCATAAAACCCCTCTACATATTGTCGCCTTCATCCACAAACACTGCATCAAGAGGGTTCTCATTGATGGGGGAGCTGGTTTAAATATTTGCACGTTGAAGCTAGTCCTTACATTGGGGTTCTCTGAGAATGCAGTTGATCCAAGGAAGAAGATTACTATCAAAGCCTATGACGAAGAGGAGAGAACTACCAAAGGAACAATGGTATTACCCATACAAGTGGTACCAGTGATAAAAAAAAGGTTGTGTGCCAAGTCCTAGATAGGGAGCTAGCCTACAATATACTTCTAGGAAGACCATGGATCCATGCCATGAAAGTTGTGCCTTCTACCTATCACCAATGCATAAAATTCCCTCATAATGGCAAGCAAGTCACCATCCAAGGTGATCCCAACCCCTTTCAACATTGCAACTCTATCCTTTCAAAACTTGATTGCATCATACCAAACAATAGAGCATCTGCATCCCCTACCCCATAACATGATTCTACCTCTGAAGCTTCCTCATCCAAGCCCAAAGAGAAGAAAATTACCATCAAAGAAACTGGAGTTGGGGAGTACTCCATTGAGCACAGCCTCAATCTAGCCAAATTACCTCTATCTCCTAGATCCTTTGGGTGACCCAAGCATTTTCCAAAGCCATTTGCTCCTCCTACACCTCCCACACCTCCCTTTGTAAAATGGGGGACCCTATCAGATGAAACAAAGGAAAGAGATATCTTACAATGGCTCTACACTGAAGAAGAAGAGAGTGCACAACAAGAACCACCTAAGCTCCCAATAGAAATCTATGGGTGAGGTGAATCTATCCTACACAGAATGGGTTATGAAGGACAAGGCCCCATTGGCCTAAGAAAAGAAGGAATTATAGAACCCATTCAACCTTCTTCATCCTCATTGGCTAGAAATACAAAAGGTCTAGGATATAAAGATAAGGGCAAAGCTAAAGCAAATGCTTGTCTTGTGGAAATGATCCATACCCTTCAAGAGGACAGTGACACAGATTCCAATGAATATGAGTGGGATGAGCTGACAAAGTATTCCTATGATAACAAAGAAGTTGACACCATTCAAACTTATAGCCCCTACTGTGATGGACAAACACTACCGCATAGGCCATTAGAGTGTGATTTGCCTATCCCTGAGAATACGACTTTCGAGGAAGGTTTGAGTTCTATCGCAATAAACAATTTGGAAGAAAGTACCATCCTGAACACTCTCCTTACCAACACTCCTAGCATATCCATTCAAACTATCAACGAATCAAATCTATCCTCCGACTCCCTCCCCCTTGTGCATCTTGAGCTTATTGACTAGAATCTAC
This sequence comes from Cunninghamia lanceolata, assembly GCA_027924645.1. Lineage (NCBI taxonomy): Eukaryota > Viridiplantae > Streptophyta > Pinopsida > Cupressales > Cupressaceae > Cunninghamia > Cunninghamia lanceolata. The sequence goes on along the minus strand of BSBN01000245.1, from coordinate 9,236,354 downwards.
AAGGAACCCTGCAACTAGATATGTTCCAAAATGATGATGCCTATATTGACTACATGGAACTTAGGGACTACCTACCTAAAGGAGATCATAAAGCTGGATTTGCCATTGAACTTAATATCGTGGCTTATTTTAGAGAGGGTGCCAAGCCTTCCAGTTGCAAAAATATCAAAATAAAAACTGGATCTGATGGTGATAACTGCTTTGTGGTAGTGTCAGATCCTAAATTAGTAAAAAGAAAGGATGCATCCGATGGTGAAAACCCAACTGTGGCACCTGACGATGGAAGGCTTGACACTCTCCTTGATGAGATGCACTAGGAGAAGTCTTAGATCGTTGTGGAACCTACAGAGCTTGTTAACATTGGAACAGAGGAACAACCTAAGATCATTCACTTTGCTAAGTCTCTAACCCCACTAAAAAAGACTAAGTTTGTACCATTCTTCAAGAGAAAGCAAGTCAATTTTGCTTGGTCATACGCATATATGCCAGGGTTAGATCTAGATTTGATTCTACACCACCTTCTATTAGATCCAGGAGTGAAACCAGTGAAGCAGAAGCTTAGAAAGATGCATCCACACATTGCATTGCTTGCAAAAGAAGAACTCAAGAAATTACTGGATGTAGGGTTCATTAGAGCTATAGACTATCCAGAATGGGTCTCCAACATAGTACTAGTGTCCAAACCTAATGGCTGAGTCAGACTATGCAATGATTTTAGAGATCTAAACAAAGCTTGCCGCAAGGATGATTTTTTGTTGCCAAATATAGATATCATAGTCGACTTAACAGCAGGGCATACCATGTTATCTCTCATGGATGGCTTCTTAGGATATAATCAGATCAAGATAGCACCAAAAGACCAACATAAGACATCTTTTACTTATCCATGGGGCACTTTCTGTTGGAATGTCATTCCATTTGGGCTAAAGAACACAGGAGCCACATATCAGCATGCTATGACCACTATATTCCATGATATGATGCACGTCACCATGGAAGATTATGTAGATGATATCCTCACAAAGTCACTCACAAGAGAATCACACCTGGATATGTTAGTGAAAGTCTTTCAGAGACTAGAACAATTCAAAGTCAGGTTGAACCCAAAGAAATGTGTGTTTGGAGTCACCTCAAGCAAGCTCTTAGGTTTTATCGTATCGGCAAATGGAATAGAGGTGGACCCCACCAAAGTCAAGGCTATTATGGACATGCCACCACCCAAGAATCTTACTCAACTAAGATCTCTACAGGGCAAGCTACAAGCAATCCATAGGTTCATATCACAACTGGCAGACAAGTGTCAACCCTTCAGTCATCTCCTACATAAGAACATTCCATTCAGATGGGATGAGAAATGCAAAGAGGCATTTGACAAACTGAAAGAGTATCTTATGAATCCACCCATTCTCTTGCCTCCTATCCAAGGGAATCCATTGTTACTATACATATCGGCTACACCAACAACTCTTGGGGCCCTTTTACCATAACAAAATTATGAAAATGAAGAAAGAGTTGTCTACTACATCAGTCGCACATTGGTGGGCTATGAGTTGCAATACTCTTAGATAGAAAGATCATGTCTTATGGTAGTTTTTGCTTCCCAAAAACTCTGAAATTATATGCTTGCACATCCATTCAAACTTATTGCAAAAATAGATCCACTAAAGTACCTACTAAGCAAAGCAGCTCTAACAGGTCACCTAGCCAAATGGGTAATGCTCCTAAGTGAATACGACATTGAGTATGTAGACAGAAAGGCTATCAAGGGACAAGTCATTGCTAACCAATTAGTAGATGTACCACTACAGGACACCACACCAATACAATTTGAGAGTCCATATGAATCCTTATTCAATATATCAACACATTCTTGGAAACTTTACTTTGATGGGTCCTACACAAACCATGGATCGAGGGCAGGAATCTTGTTTGTATCTCCTCATGGTGACACCATACCAAAGTCTTACCGTCTATTATTCCCAAGCACCAACAACATAGCATAATATGAAGCCTTAGTCATTGGTCTCAAGGTGGCAATAGAATGGAAAATCAAAGAGCTACATGTCTATGGTGATTCTCAACTAGTAATCAATCAGGTCAGTGACGATTACCAAACCAAAGATGAGAAGCTTATCCCATACAAGCGGATGGTCAAGGACTTCAAGGAATACTTTGTGATCATCTCTTTTGAGCAGATACCTTGCATTGAAAATAAAGCAGCAGATGCCATGGCAACCATCGCCTCTCTTCTCAAAATCCTAGAGAATGAGTCATGATACGAGTTCTTAGTTGAATCAATTCAGCAACCAGCTTATGATCTTCTTAAAACCCATTCCATATGCCTATTAGTTGGATCTGATTCACTTTGGTACGGTAAGATTTATACTTACCTCAAGGACAACACCCTCCCACCTGACTTATCTTCAAACCAACGATGAACCTTTATACACCAAACCTCTCGCTACACCATTAGTGCCGACACCCTATACCAACATGGTCTAGATGGTACTTTACTCCATTGTTTAGAATGAAAAGAATCACAAACCGCCTTACAAGATGTACACGAAGGGATTTGCGGAACACACTCTAGCAGTCCTTCCTTAGCTAAGAAAATCATGCGTTTGGGTTATTATTGGCTGAACATGGAAATAGATTCATAGTAGTTTGTGAAGAAGTGCAAGCAGTGCCAAATACATGGGAACCTGATACATGCACCATCTCAAGAGCTGAGATCCTTAACGACACCTTGGCCCTTTTGTCAATGGGGACTTGACCTTGTAGGCAAAATCCATCCACCCTCATCCAACGGCCACAAATTCATAATAATTGCCACTGAGTACTTTACCAAGTGGATTGAAGCCATCACCCTCACCACCATCATAGGTAAACAAATCTCCTCATTCATCCTTAATTACCTCATCTATAGATACAAAATTCCCTCATCCATTATCATAGATAATGGAAGACCCTTCAAAAACTAGGATGTCCAAGAACTCTATGACCGATCCAAAATCCAACACCATTTCTCCACACCCTATTACCCTCAAGGCAACAACCAAGCAGAAGCATCCAACAAGACCATCTTGAAACTCCTCAAGAAGATAGTCAACGATGCTAGCCATGATTGGCACATCCAACTCAATCCTACTCTGTGGGCCTATAGAACCAGTATACACATTCCCAAAGGTGCTACCCCTTACGCCCTTATCTATGGCTCCAAAGCTATCCTCCCCATCGAGGTCGAGTTAATATCTCTCAGGGTGTCGTTAAAAGGTCTCATAACACATGAAGAGTACAGATTTTCTAGATTGCAAGAACTAGAGTTGCTAGAGGAAAGGAGATAGAAAGCCTTTGATCATCTCAAGGAATATCAGCAAATGATGTCAAGAAGCTACAACCACAGAGTCTACCCAAGAGTCTTTAAGGTTGGAGATCTAGTACTTAAAGAGAACCCTCGCAATTAACAGGATCAGGAAAAGAAAGGAAAATTTGAACCCAACTGGCTTGGGCCTTATGTGATCATAGCTACTTATGGATCAAGGGCATATCAGTTAGCAACATCAGAAGGTGAGGTGTTTGATGACCCAATCAACAACATGCATCTTCGTTGGTTCTATACCTAGGAGAACCCCAATGTAAGGAGGGCACAAAATACAAAAAAATTAAAAAATAAAAAAAATACAAGAAAAATTTAAAAAAATTAGAAAAATACAAAAAAATCATCCTTTGGTGAAAACCTGGCAAATAGGCCCCTTGGATAGGTACCATGAGGAAAACCTAGCAAATAGGTGTCATATGTACTTTCTAGTTTTCATGCAAATAAAAGCAAGTGGTGAAAACCTGGTAAACAGATGTTACTTGTGATAAACCGCTTCCTCCATCTTTGGGAAACCAATCACCTTCTATCCATTCTTCCTTCACTCATTTTCCATTCGATCCATATCTATTCCATAATAAAATCCTAACGATAACTTATCATGGCTTGATACTCTATCTCTTTGTTGCCTTGTCAACCAAGGTTTTATCCCATATCCTATCCACAGTGTCAGCCTAGCTTAGCATCTGTCGTCAGTATCCCCATGGTCCAAGTCCATGAACTACGTTGCCTCTGTGTCATCACATAGGCAAGGCCATTCTTAATGCACCCTTGAGGCTTCCCTATTCATCCCATATCTTGTCATCTATCCTCTAGTCCATCCATGGTCCAAGTCCCTGAACTACATTTCCTCTGTGTCATCACGTAGGCAAGGCCATTCTTTCAATGCGCCCCCGGGGCTCCCACTATCCCACCTGTCGCATGTCTAGTCCTTCTATCTATCTGAGTCTTCACCACTTTCTATCACCTAGGTCTTAGGTCCGTTAGGGTTTACCCTAAACTACGTTGCCTCTATGTCATCACATAGGCAAGGCCATTTAGCAATGAGCCCCCGAGGCACTAGGTTAGTCCCTTAAGGTCCGTCTCACCAATAAGGATTGTGGTTATCTCTCACTAGACAAGCAGGCGCAAGCAAAACCCACTCTTTTCAAGCAGAAATCTTGACACAAGGCATCAACCTATCCAAAGAAAAGAAAGCAAGTACCTAAGGGATTCTAAATGATGGCAAGAAACAAACACATCTAAATGCAAAAATGTTTTGTGGATTGGAATCTTGGTTAAATTACAGAGTCTTGATTTTTGCTATCATGTCTTTCTATGCTACTCGAGGATGCCAAAAGCTATAGATGCTATGATGGGGGCATTATTCTTTTCTTTGTTTTTTGTTTGTGGATTAAACTTTAGTAATGTGATGCCTTGTCTAACAACATGATTAGCAAAAGATCATCGAGGACTTCAAAGGTCTAACATGAATGGGGGCAATCCTTGTCTATTGTTACGCAAGAAATACTCAGGTCATCTCAGTTCAATTATATTTCAATGCTTGTATTAACTTTCTAAATCAAAATACATGTAAGCAATACTCAGGTCATCTCAGTTCAGTTATACCTAGATGCTTGTATTCACTTACAACAAATGGAAAAAGAACCAAAAAAAAAATCACCCAATGATGAAATAAGCACTTCAAAAATACTTGCACCATTAAGATGTCAAAAGCAAAGAATACATTGTACATCCATTATGTTGCAAGTATGGGCCTAACCGGTGTTTTCATTGATGTCAACATACTCCTGTTACATTGATTATAAGGATTGGATGAGTTGTATGCTAAGGATATTGAGAAAATTAGTCCTATCAGGAACAGAGAAAGAATAGTGAAGAGAGTGAGGTGAAGATCCCAGCTAAGATGAAGATCAAAGGATGCATACAAAAGGGTTTGTAGATATGTTCTTGAGATGATCCAGTAAAGATCTGAGAGGTCCGCATGAAGATTTGAAGAAGTTATGGCCACTTGAGTAAAACTAGTTCTGACAGATGTTCAGAGGTAACAAAATGACACAAATAGGTCCAGTGAGATCCAGAGATGCAATATCTTCTTCTGCGGATTCGGTGGAGTGTTTAGGAAGTCAATGTGAATTGATAACTCAATTAGTTCGTGGTCTAGAGGTCCACAAGCATCTATTCCAATATGACAGTGATGACAGACTGTGTTCTTGAGGTTCTGGATGAAGGAGAGAAAGATTTTGGTAAGCAGAAGTAGTGTGGATGTTCTTGGTGATTTAGGCAAGCTTGTGGAGGCCTTTGGATTGTGTCCAGTTCATGTTGGTGGTCCGCATTGAAGATTGAGCTCCTAATTGAAGAATTACTTCCGGATGATGATGTTCTTGCTAAGTCTAGCTGATTGGATGAGTTACACATCCTGCAGATGATCTTGAAGATTTTCTATGAAGCATGGCATGTTCCTCAAAGAAGATTGAAGTCTCAGATCTATGTAGCCGACAATGTGTTGATCCATGTGAAGTCTTTTTGTAATTAGTCATGTTGTATTTATGTATTTGCTATGTAATGTATGCCAACTTGGATGATTATCCCAAAGTCAAACGTCTTGTATAAATAAGAAGTTGTGAAGTCATTTCAAATGTATCTTGTGGAGATGAGTGTGTGGTAGAGAGGAGCAAAGAGAAAGGCAGAGCAGAAGTATTGAACTTAAATGGAATTGACTCAAGCATGGTGAAGATGCTATTCTTCAGTTCAAGTAAGTAATATTTATTATTCTGTAGATAGTGTGTCTCCTATAGGTAGTGGGCCTCTTGTGAATAGTGTGCTCGGGCAGTGAGCCCTAATTGGCATGTGCCATTTGTTCTTCTTATTCTTTTAATAGAGAATACAATCTCAGGTTAGTCACCCTGTGGTTTTTCCCTTAACTGGGTTTTCCACATTAAAATCTTGGTGTCATATGTGTTAATGTGTTTTTGCTTTTGATTTGTTGCATTAAGTTTCCATGATTGTTATTTTATTATACTGCTGAATTACAAGAATGATTAAAGTGATTAAAAGGAAGAAAGTTTTAGGACAACTGATTCACCCCCCTCTCAGTTGTCTTTCTTGATTCTAACAATTGGTATCAGAGCTAAGTTCCTCTAAAAAGAGCTTAACCGCTTGAGGAGATCCAAGATGTCATCCTACAAGAAGGATAGTCCGAGGTTTGATGGAACCAATTTTACTCTTTGGAAAAGTCGCATGGAATGTCACTTGCAATGTATGGGAATGCAATATTGTATCATGACTACAAAGAAGTATGTTCCTCCACAGAATGGTCTGAGAACTGTAGATGAAATCAGAGATGTTGAAAACAATCTTCAGGCTAAAGAAGCTCTACTAAGTGCCTTATCTGATTTAGAGCTGACAAATGTTGTAGATCTAAAAACTACATATGAGATTTGGAAAAAAATGGAATTTCTGCATGAAGGAGACAAGTATGTTAAATGTACCAAGCTACAGAGTCTGAAAGGAAAATTCAAAAACCTGAAGATGAGTGAAAATGAAAATATCACTACATTTATGCCAAGAGTAAATGAGCTTGTTTGTGGCATTAGATGTGTTGGTGGAGTCTTGGATGAAGATGAGATTGTTGCCAAAGTTCTCAGATCCCTACCTTCTTACAAATACAAAGTTGTTGCTATTGAAGAATTCAGATCTTTTTCAAATATCACAAGAGATCAACTGGTTGGTAAATTAGCTGCATTTGAATTGGCCAAGTTTGGTGATGCATCCCCCAAGACTGAATCTGCTTTCAAAGCTAGTGCCTCTATAAAAGGAAAACAAAAGTTTGATACGGGAGAGAACTCTTCACAGAAACTATCATGGTATGGAAAAGCAAGAAAAGATTTGGAAGAAGATGAAGTAGAAGCTGCTCAACTTGAAGCCCTTATTGCAAAAAGACTGTCAAGAGGATCCAGTAAGTATGAAGAAAAATTGCCCTTCAAATGTTTTAACTGCAATAAGATTGGTCATTTTGCCTCAAGGTGTCTGGAAAGATTTTCAAGAGCAAATCCAAATAGATCAAGATTCCAAAAGAAATGTTACTATGTTCATGAAGATAATGATGAAGGAGTAACAGATGATGAATCAAAGACAGGAAACAAATCTAGAAGTGATTGGGTGTTTATTGCCATCAAGGAAGAAGATCCAATGCCCTCTAAATTTGCCAATCATAAAATAGAAAGAGCTTTGGCTGCCTAAGTTGAAGAAAAGGATGACTGGGTCATTGACAATGGATGCTCTCACCATATGACAGGTGACAAAAACAAGTTCATAGATTTGGAAAGATATGAAGGAGGAGTGGTAAAATTTGGTGATAATTCTGCTGGCGAGATTTGAGGTAGAGGAACTATTTCTTTTGATAGAAAGAACAAAACTAGTAATGTACTCTATGTTGAAGGTCTGAAGCACAATCTTCTCAGTGTTGGACAATTGGTGGACAAAGGCTATGACCTTTGATTCAAAAATGGAAAATGTAAGATCTTTGAAAGTTCTGGAATAGAGATTACATCCGGTACTAAAAAAAAAGGTAATATCTTTCACTTGGTTGGTACTGGTAAAAGTTGTTTATTTGTTCAAATTGATCAGAGTTGGTTGTGGCATAGGAGAATGTGTCATGTGAATTTTGATAATATCATCAAGATAAGCAACACTCAGGCTACAAGAGATCTTCTAAGATTGGTGAAACCTACTAATAGTTTGTGCAAAGAATGTCAGTTGATTAAGAAAAGTAGAGTCACATTCAAAAGTAAGGAATAGTCTTCTACCAGATTATTGGACCTAGTTCATACTGATCTATGTGGTCCGGCAAGAATCAGGAGTGTGCAAGGTGATAGATACTTCATGTTTTTAATTGATGATCACTCCCAAATGATGTGGGTGACTTTTCTGAAAGAGAAATCTGAGGCTCTTGAGAAATTCAAAATATTCAGAGCTATGGTAGAGAATGAAACCAGATTAAACAAAAATGTCTTAGGTCTGATAGAGGTGGAGAATTCACATCTGGAGAGTTCATAGAATTCTGTGAGAAACATGGGATAAAAAGATAGTTGTCTGCTCCAAGGACTCCACAGTAGAATGAAGTAGTGGAGAGAAAGAACCAGACCATCCAGGAAGCATCTAGAACCATGATGATGGAAGAAAATGTTCCTCAGATCTACTGGAGAGAAGCTATAAGCAATGCTATCTATACTCTTAATTGAGTACAAATCAGAAGCAATACTGGTAAGACCCCTTATGAACTCTGGTTTGGCATCACTCTCACTATGAAGTATTTCAGAGTCTTTGGTAGAAAATGTTACATTAAAAGAGATGAAGATCTAGGAAAATTTGATGCTAGAAGTGATGAAGGAATATTCTTGGGTTATTCTACTCAAAGCAAAGCATACCAATGTTATAACAAGAGATTGAGAAAGATTATAGAAACTACAAATGTGAATGTTGATGAAGGTATTAAAAAACCCTCAAGGTTTTATGAATATGATGAAGATGATCAAAATGATGTTTTGGGCCAAGAAGTCCAAGCCCCTTCTGAAATTCAGATCTAGACTGATCCGGTGAATCAGGAAGAAGAGATAAGTTTGAATGAACCTGTTCAAGAAATAGAAGTGTAAGAAATTCCCAAAATTCCTAGGTATGTAAGACTGAATCACTCTGAAGATCAAATCATAGGTCATAAAAGAAAAGGTGTTCAAACAAGAAGAAAGATTGCTCAAGACTCAGAAGAGTATTGTCTGATTTTAAAGATTGAACCAAAGACAGTGAATGAAGCATGCAATGATTAAAGCTGGACTAAAGCAATGGAGGAAGAACTAATGCAAATTGAGAAAAATCACACTTGGGATCTCGTCCCCAGACCTAAAAACAAGAATGTGATTGGAACCAAATGGGTCTTTCGGAATAAACTGAATGAAGATGGTGAAGTAGTCAGAAACAAACCCAGATTGGTCTGCAAGGGTTACTCTCAAGTAGAAGGAGTTGATTTTGAAGAAACTTTTTCTCCAGTGGCAAGAATTGAAGCAGTCAGATTATTTCTTGGCTTTGCTACCTTCAAGGATTTCAAAGTATATCAGATGGATGTCAAGTCTACCTTCTTGAATGGTGACTTGGAAGAAGAAGTATACATTGAGCAACTGAATGAATTCCAATTGTTTGATCATGGTGATATGGTCTGCAAGTTGAAGAAAGCACTGTATGGACTCAAACAAGCCCCAAGAGCCTGGTATGAAAGATTGGATAAGCATCTTTTGAAGATTTGTTTCAACAAAGGTACTGCTGATAGTAACTTGTACTTCAAAATTGATCATGAAAACATCTTAATTGTTGAAGTGTTTGTTGATGATATCATTTTTGGAGGATGAGATAGTATGTGCAAAACTTTTGCAAATCAAATGAAAAGTGAATTTGAGATGTCCATGTTTGGGGAAATGAATTTCTTCTTGGGTCTACAAATCATTCAAACAAAGAAAGGAATCTTCATTTCACAAACCAAATATGTGAAAGAATCGTTGAAGAAATTTTGGATGGAAGACTCAAAACCAATGAGTACTCCGATGGCAACTGGATGTAAATTGAGCAAAGATGATGACTCTCCTAAGGCTGATCAAAAAAAGTATAGGTCAATGATTGGAGGACTATTGTATCTTACTCAAACTAAACCTAACATTATGAATGTTGTTGGTCTTGTTGCTAGATTCCAAGCTGATCCTAGAGAATCTCATGTCATGGCAATCAAGAGGATTCTTAGATATCTAAAAGGGACAGTTGAGTATGGTTTATGGTATCCTAGAGATCATGATTTCTCACTTCATGCATATATAGATGCGGAATGGGTAGGAGATGTGGATGACCGAAAGAGTACTAGTGGTGGAGCATTCTTTTTGGGGAAAAGATTGGTTTCTTGGCTGAGCAAGAAATAAGAGGCAATATCTCTGTCCACTACAGAAGCAGAATACATTGCAGCAGTAGGCAGTTGCACTCAAATATTGTGGATGAAGTAAATGCTAAGAGACATCAGAGTGGAGTATGAAGAACCTATCACAATCTTCTGTGATAATTCAAGTGCAATAAATATATCAAAAAATCTAGTGTTGCATTCAAAGACGAAACATATATCCATCAAGTTTCACTTTTTGAGAGAGCAAGTGAATAAGAATGAAGTTAGATTGGAGTTTATGCCTTCCAAGGATCAGATTGCAGATATTTTTACTAAACCTCTACCTAAGGACTCTTTTGAGTATCTCAGGGAGAAGTTAGGGGTTATTACCCCTCTAGTTCTGAATTAAGGTGCACTAATGTGCATTAGTCTGGTGGATCTCATAGTCATATCTTGTGGTCTGGATTGATGTTGGGAAGCTGCTACTCAGGGGGAATAGCTAGTATGATTCTGAAATGATGCAGGTATGTGCCCTTTGCGATTGATGTCAAAGGGGGAGAGAAGACATGTCAAAAACAAAAAGTGGTTGCTAATCAAAGGGGGAGTAGTAAAGGAAGAAAAGACATGTGAATGGTTGTTGTTGATAGGGGGAGTTATGTCAGTCAGTGAGAAGAAGTTCTTGTCTTGATGGTTAAAATAGTTTTTCACATCATATGTTGCCATCAATGACAAAGGGGGAGATTGTTGCAAGTATGGGCCTAACCAGTGTTGTCATTGATGTCAACATACTCATGTTGCATTGATGATAAGGATTGGATGAGTTGTATGCTGAGGATATTGAGAAAATTAGTCCTATCAGGAATAGAGAAAGAACAGTGAAGATAGTGAGGTGAAGATCCCATCTAAGATGAAGATCAGAGGATGTGTATAAAAGGGTTTGTAGATATGTGTCTTGAGATGATCCAGTAAAGATCTAAGAGGTCCCCATAAAGATTTGAAGAAGTTATGGCCACTTGAGTAAAACTAGTTTTGATAGATGTTCAGAGATAACAGAATGACACAGATAGGTCTGGTGAGATCTAGAGATGCAATATCTTGTTCTACGGATTTGGTGGAGTGTTTAGGAAGTCAATGTGAATTGACAACTCAATTGGTTCATGGTCTGGAGGTCTGCAAGCATCTATTCTAATATGACAATGATGACAGACTGTGTTCTTGAGGTTTCAGATGAAGGAGAGAGATTTCGGTAAGCAGAAGTAGTGTGGATGTTCTTAGTGATTCAGGCAAACTTGTGGAAGTATTTGGATTGTGTGCAGTTTGTGTTGGTGGTCTGCATTGAAGATTGAGCTCGTAATTGAAGAATTACTTCCAGATGATGATGTTCTTCCTAAGTTTGGCCGACCGGATGAGTTACACATCCTGCAGATGATCTTGAAAATGTTTTGTGAAGCATGGTGTGTTCCTCAAAGAAGATTGAAGTCTCAGATCTATGTAGCCGACAGTGTGTTGATCCGTGTGAAGTATTTTTGTAATTAGTCATGTTGTATTTATGTATTTACTCTATAATGTATGCCGACTTGGATGATTAGCCAAAGTCAAATGTCTTGTATAAATAAGAAGTTGTGAAGTCATTTCAAATGTATCTTGTGGAGACGAGTGTGTGGTAGAGAGGAGCAAAGCGAAAGGCAAAGCAAAAGTATTGAGATTAAATGGAACTAACTCAAGCATGGTGAAGATGCTATTCTTCAGTTCAATTATGTAATATTTATTATTCTATAGACAATGTGTCTCCTATAGGTAGTGGGCCTCTTGTGAGCAGTGCGCTCGGCCAGTGAACCCTAATTGGCATGTGCCATTTGTTCTTCTTATTCTTTTAACAGAGAATACAATCTTAGGTTAGTCACCCCGTGGTTTTTCCTTTAACTAGGTTTTCCACGTTAAAATCTTAGTGTCATATGTGTTAATGTGTTTTTACTCTTGATTTGTTGCATTAAGTTTCCATGATTGATTTATTATTATGCTGCTGAATTACAAGAAGGATTAAAGTGATTAATAGGAAGAAAGTTTTGGGACAACTGATTCACCTCCCCTCTTAGTTGTCTGTCTTGATTCTAACACATTATACATCCATACATCCATATCCCATGCAATAAAAGATCCAAATAATATAGAGTAACAATACAAATTGAAGCTTGTGAGTCTTTCTATTGAATCATTCTTTTAATCAATCTTCTATCTATATCATCTCTGTGTCAATAGCGTACATTTGGACATCACAAAAACATAGCATACAGTTGCATATCATAGTCATTTACATGGTTAAATCAGTTGCATACATAATAAGTGCATTAGGTCCTCCATATATATTTTTGCAAATCATCACATAGTGTTAACAAAAAAATCAAAAACATAGATAAGTGCATCACATAAACTGCATAATCATATAGATACCATATTTATTTACACATTAGAGGCATATCAAGTAAAACATCTAAGTCTGCATTAGGTCATATAGCATCGCATAGCATCAAATAAAAGTTTGCATTAGATAACATCACATAGCATCACATAACATCATATAGACATAGTCAAAATATGAATCACATGAGTACCATCATACAAATAGAAATGCATCCATAACATAGAATGAGGAAACTACATATAGAGAGCATCAAATAGCTACATCATCATATAAATATCATAAACATGTCCAAATGTACAATATCAAAAGGTCCATCTCTGAGTCAATGTCATATACAATGAATATATCTCAAAGATAATGATACATGTCTCAAAATACAAAAATGGTACATATACATATCTGGCTATCTAAGCCATCAAAAAGTGTACATAGGAACCAAAATCTATGTAGGTGTCTACTAACCCTACTGCTGTGAATCACTGCTCCTAGTAGTGTCTCATGAGTCTCCTCCTCTACTGGCCTCATATTGTTGTGGGCCCATCACAGAGGCTTCTGACGTCAATCCACCTACTCTCTAAGAGGCCATAGACTGGTTCCTATAGCTCAGAGCCCTCTGACTAACTGGCATGGCACCATGGTATAAACCCTGATAGTATTGTGTCTGAGCCTACGCTCTGGCAAGTTCACCCTGCACCTGCGCTAACTAACCCTACACCTGTGTGAACTATGCCTATGCCTATGCTAGTTGTGCCTGGGCTTGTGTTAGTTGTGCCTAGGCCTGGTGCGCCTGTCCAACCAAAAAGTTGCTTCTAGCATCTATCCCAAGGACTGCCACTATTGTATCCCTCCCCAGCTCTCCTCCTCTACCTAGGTCTATCTCCATCTCCACCACCTCCCCCTCCTCCATCATTGCCACCACCTCCCCCTCCTCCATCATTGCCACCACCTCCCCATCCTCCTCCTGCCAACCTAGCCCTCATCCTTTGAATCTACCTCATCTATGTGAGGAACTAGCTCTCCAAGCCCTGAGTATCTCAAAAATGGATGAGCGGTGAACCACTCCTCGTAGTCCTGAGTCATCCCTGCATTTGCGATCTCTCACCTCATCAGCCAGGCAGCATAAGGAATCTACCGAAACTCTACCACTACCTCCTCATAAGATGCCACTGGCCCCCATCTAAATCTCTCAGCATGAGTCCATGCAAATAGAGCCTACCCCTGTGGCATGCCCTATCTCCTTCCAAACTACCTCCAAACCCGGCTGACAATTAGTCTCTCTAAGATGAACCGCATCCGGCCTATCAGCCACCAAGTCTGATAGCAATATTGTAGCTCATCCACCTCGCCCTCCCAAGGCTCATAGTCTAGCTATAGTCGTCAGATGACCACATCTACCCCATCTAGTCCATGCCTCCAGTACTTGAGCTTCCCTAGCCTATGCTGGGAAATCACTCCTACGTAACCATAGTTGTAAGGCTCTCCCCTCTGTCTCTGAAAAACACATGTTAGCCTAGTGATGGCAATGTGCTCCCATAGCCAAAACTGCAACAATGAGACACCTACTGATAAACTCACACCCCTATGGTATACCACTTGATGCATGTCATGGTATAGGTGTGCCAAAAGGTAGACACCCCAAGCATAGTAGGTGCCTTCTGTGACCATCCTCTCCATGATCTATCCCCATCCAATCAGGAACCTATGTGATCTCCTATCGGGGCATACAACGCCTCTGATCAATCCTGCCACTATCTCGAGGAAGTAGTCATAGTAGTCATGTATGTCCTGCCAGGATATAACCTATCCTACCAGCTCAAGGTCATCAAATACGTTCCTGCACTCTGCAAGTCCTACGTCCCATTGTGGATCATACTCCATAAGCTCTCCTTGAATCAGCAAGTGGAGTATCTTGTATACGTCCTCCAAGGTCACCATCATCTCCCCATTTTGGAAGTGAAAGGTCCCATCCTTGCTATGAAACCTCTCTACTACTACAGTCAGTAAGTTGCAGTTCACTCGAACCATGGGCATAAAGCACACGTAGTCCAACCCCATCGCATCGAGTGCCTCTCCATCTATCTCAGTCAACATATGTCGCTGCAACATCAGCATGGGAAACTGCTTCCTTGACATCAGTGTATCTTGTATGTCATCCTGCAAGCACGTAAAGCAAGGTGTTAGCCTAAAGTTGCAAATATCATGCTCAACATATCTATAGAAACATATCAACTAACTTAACATATCAAATTGATCAAAACAACACACTACATCTCTTGACTAGATTCCTGCAATCTCAGAGATAACTTATCGATTGACGCATCAAACAGTATGCCAATCGAGTCAATTTTGTTAAGTAAACTGACTATCTATATCATATACGCCATAACAGAAGGTACATGTGCCATTCCTTAGCAAATGCACCACTTCTGACACATGCACCGCAACATTTCATGTATGCGTCATTCCATACCGTAAATGTGCCGCCCAGTTGCATGCACCGACTCATACTATAAAAGTACCACCAAATGACACATGTGTCGACCTTACTCATGCATACGCAGATTTCATGCATGCACCATTTCATATCCTATATGCACCGCAGAATGACAAATGCGCAGTTTCGCATGCCAGATGTGCCAAACTGCGATCTGGCGCATTTGTCTAGCCTAAATTTGCCTGGCATTTATTACACTAAAAATTGACCCTAGGGAAAATTTTTTGAGATACATACCAGGGGTCCTACCTCTGCTGACCAGTCAAATCGTTAGACTCACTCAAAACAGTGCTCCTCATGCGAAATATCCATCCTAGTGTTGACTGCTCTATGCTCTGTACTCTCCTAAGCTCTCAAAAGCAAATCAAACAAAGCCAAGTGTGCAAGTGATTTGTCTTGTGGACCCAGCTCCTATATATAGCATGTAAACCCTAAACTGGCTATGTGGTGACTATGACTACTTCTCGCACTTGTTTCATTCTATTTTCTTCCCGTTTCTCAGAAACGCATCTTGTTTTCTTCAATCCTAACCAAGTTTTCCCTTTGTCTTCGTGAGATTGTCCATCTAACGCCTTCTACCTTCTTCTCATCCAATCTCCTGAGGGGGCATCCTATCGTCATAACCTGTACCAGAGGCAAACTGGGGCATGTCCCTTATTCAACAATCGATTTCTTTGAAGCAACGCTGTAAACTGAATTGCATCAAAGAGGGGCAAAATGTATATGCCTAAAAATGACACGATTCAGTCTAAATAAATATTCTTAATATTTATTTCATTCTAATTCTTCTATCAGTAAATAAATAAACAAATTTATTTATTTGATTCATATTCTTCTAAATCAATAAAATATCAAAATATTTAATTACCTCTTCTAAAGTTAAAATTAAATAAAAACCTTTATTTAATTTAAATTCTTCCAAACAATTAAATAATTCTTAATTATTTAATTAAATCAAATTCTTCTTCCAAATTTAAATAAATCAAATCAAATTTATTTAAATCCTCTCAATCTCTAAGAATAAAATATAATCAAATATTTTATTTATTCTTCCAAATCATGCAGAACAATTAAATAAATCTATTTATTTAATTTGCTTTCCTACCTTCAAATATCTTCCAAATCTTCTAAAAATAAGTCTTCTTCTTCATGCACACAAAATTAAATAATTTATTATTTAATTTCTCTCAAATCATTCAAAAGCAAATCTCAAGTTGAGTTATCTATTCAATCAACCTTATTTTTATCAATATCTCTTAAATTAAAAAAAACTTTCTAATTTATGAAAAGCATATCTTATCTTTAGAAAAGAAAGTAGTTAACTCAAATAAAATAGCTTTTGGGTGACACTTGTCTTCTTCTTATTCGTGCACATTCCTCAACCGTTCTATACTGTTGATCTTTTCATTCTTTCTATACCGTTGATCTTCATTCTCTCAAGCCATAAATTGAACCCAGTTCTTCCATTTCATTCATCCAAGCTTTAAGTAAAGTTACTCTGTAGGAATTACAGTACGCCTTTGGCACCAATTCCTTCATTGCTTATGATCACACATGTTACCATACTACTATCATTGTTGTGAAGCTCCTCTTCATTACAAAGTATTATCATAGCCGTTCTCTATTGACAATCTTGGAATCATAGCAAGGAAGTGCACTCTTTGAGGGCCTTATTCATACATGCAAGATCGATTGAGATAGGAAACCAATGGAAGCTATGAAGCTTTGAGGTTTACAAAGGTTTTTGAAGTTCTTTTGTTTGATTGATCTCGTTGTTTCTGTATTTCATTGAGTTTTGGGTATTTTTTATATTGATATATTGATTATTCATGTTTACTCCAATTTTCCCTTAACACTTACATATACTTAAGTATATCCACAAAGGTTGTCTTCAACTGGATGATTTCTGTGGCCCAACTCCTCTTCATTCTATCCAAAATGGAGATGTGTCCACTTAACAAAAACACATATGCTTCTGCCCTCTTTAAGTCTAGTGGATCACTAGTCTGGATTGTATTTTGTGCCTCTGTCAAGGCATCATGCATTGTCTCTAACTTAGGGATGATTATCCGTCTGAGCTCATCCATTCTATCCATTATGTTCTTTTTTTCCTTAACCAGTTCTTTAATTTCATTTATTATAGCAATAGCTTGACATTCATGATTCACCAGAGAGGTAGTAAGGGGATCAAAATTCTAAGATAAACTTGATAGTTTTCCTTCATGTTCTTTCACTTTCTTCTCAATGTCCTATGTCACTTTGGGCCAAGATAAACAGAATTTGTATATGTCCCCACCATCTTTAAGAGTGTTTTCAAGGCTCTTTATGCCAATGCCTAAGGTTTTTCTATCATTAGTAATTAGCCCTTGTACTTCACAAAACCTTTTTCCCAAGAACTCCCTCTGGACCTTAGTTTCTGCCGATTTCTCTAAGGATTCAAAATGAGTGTTAATAGAATTGACTAAGTTTTTTAGATTACTAGATGGAGAGACAAAAGGATCCTTTTGATAGGTTAGCATAATCTTCTCCAGCATCCCAAATGTAATCTCCAACAACTCACAATCCTCCGTATGAGATTTTAGAAGTTTATCTTTTGCTTTGGCCTGAGCAAAAGATGCTACCTTCATTATCTGGACCAGAGATAGAGAGTCAAAGTTTAGTGGCCCTTGAATTAGCTCAGGTTCATCTAGCTCCATTAGTTCTTTATCTAGGAAATTTTGTACTGTCTCTACAGTGTCTCTTGCAGACTCTACTTCCTTCCTTTTGGGGACATCCGGACTAACTTGCTTATTGATCTTTGTTTCTTCTTCTTGTCCTTCCTTTTCCATAGCAGAGGAGTCTAGTGCCTCAGATGGCTCTTCATTATTTTTCTTTAATCCTTTGACATCCTTGTCAAAAAATGTTTCTTCTTTTTGTCCTTCCTCTTCCAGAACAGAGGAATCTAATGCCTGAGATGACTCTTCATCATTTTTCTTTAATCCTTCAACATCCATGTTAGAGGGCTCTTCATCTGTTTCCTCTATAATGGGAAGATTGAATCTCTTCAAGGCATTCCAGAGGATTTCTTTTGTTTCATTGGCTATTTGTTCAGTCTCACCGAGCATGAGTTTGTTCATTCTAGATTTGCTCCAGAAGTCATCTTTACACTCCTTAAAAATCATGTCCATTTGTTTTGGAGTGATGGAAGGATAAAGATGAATTTCTATCTGCTCCCAAATCTCTAAGTCTTTTGCCATTGCATTCTCTTTTCTCAACTTAAGTACCTTTTCAAGGCTCTTAAGAATCAATGATATAATTTCAATGAAAGCTTTATTGTAAATGTTCAAGTACGTGACAGTAGCCTCTTCCAGAATTCTTTTGTCAACATCATTGTATGCATCATAGAACTTAATCACCGGCTACAGGTTCCCATCCACAGTAACTGCCTTGATGATGTTATCAATGGAAGGCTTTTCAATAAATTCCTCTGCTTTCTCTTCCTCATTTCTGCTAGCAGAGAACTTCCCAGATGTTTTCTTCTTCATTGTCTTGATTTCCTCATCAAATTATGTTTCTTCATCATCTTTATGGCTTGTATATGTCTTTGTGGCTTTGGTCTTCATCCTCTTTTCTCCTTTTCTGGATGTCTTGACTTCCAGTTTGGTAGACTTTGAGCTTTTGGAAGCAACAGGAGCAAAGTTTTTGGAGGATCTAGTCCAAGAGGAGGTTTGTACAGGAACACTTTCTTTCTTTGATTCTTTTCTTTCTTTCTCTGCTCTCTCTATTTTCTCTCTATTAGCATCTACAACCTCCTTTGATATGCCAAATCTTTTGGCAATTTCTTCAACTTCCTTTCTTTCCTCTTCATCTCATAGTTAGCTCTTCAAAGGTACCAAACCTTTCTGCTTCAGTGTCCTTAGGCTAGCTCAACAGGTGTTGAATATGTAGCTCCAAGATTTTTTTATCGACCTCATATCCCATAGGCATTATCCATACAGTTCTTGGCTCAACTACCTCCATTAGGCATTGATCATTGTCAACCATGAAGCAGACTGTATCTTTGTATTTGTCAACTATTCTTTGTGGTATTCTTTCTCTAGCTTGCATTATGCTTTGGAAATTCTTAAAGTAACCCCAGAGGGCTGTGTTTTAGGCTTGAGCATCACCAAGTCCACACATGTAATCTCTTATCTGAATTGCAATGAGTTTATCATTTTGCCAGACCCAACCATTTGAACCAGGTAGCTCATTCATATAATAGAAGAACAGAGACAATATTAGACTACCATATTTAAAGGAATTTTTCTTATCCTTTTTGATCTTCTGCAAGGTCTCCAACAGCTGATTTAGAAGAAGCTCACACAAATCATAATCTACATCTTCCCTCAACATCTAATATGCAGCATAGATTATTGTACCAAACACAGAATTCTCCCTGCTCGAATGGTATATTTTGTATCTGATTATCATTGAATCAAACTTGACATCTGGATTTGTGATGTCATCTATAGTCATTGCTCTTTTGTCAAATTTTGATCTGGTGGCTTCAGTTACTGTTTGGTTCTTCACAGATTTGAGTGTGGCTAACCCACCTGATGAATGCAGTCTGGTCACTACCCTGATGGCATCTTTAGTTATCTTGAATGGCCTCATTAGCCACATAAAATTATCATGCATCCTACTTAGAACATACTGGACCCAACCTTCTTCTGTAAACACAGAAAATGTATGCAATGTTTGAAGTGTTTGTCTCGAAGGGCCTTGAATTTAGGTTTGAGTTCAAAATTCTCATCTATTAGTTGTTTGTGATAAATATTCATCAATTTTGTGTCTCCAAATTCTTCAATGTTTGCATGGATATAAACCCTAACATCTTCTACATGCAAGACTCTATGCAGAATGCTAGAAAATGCACCCAATGGATCAACTTCTAGAGATTTGTAAGGGTGTTTCTTAAATTTAGGTCTCAGCCTATCAGAAATATTGACAACCAATGGAGTAGCCATTTTGCAAGAGATTTGGAGAGAGTTTTCAAAAGGGAAGTACCTTTTCATCCTTTAGGGCTTGAAGTAGAAACTGAAACGATTCTCTAGTTAAATTTGATCTTCGGTTGAACTTGAGTGAATTGTAGGATCTTCTTCGTGTAAACCCTAATTTCCTTTTATCCTTGTGTAAACCCTAATTTCCTTTTGTAATAAATGCACAAGTTTTTAAGTCATCTGGTTACCCTGCTTCTCAAATGAGGTTTTCTTGGATCATCTTGCAAGTCTTCAAATCATTTGTTTATGAAGATTGACAACATATTTTCACCTTTTTCAAACATGTCATGAGTCTGTAGATTGAAATATTTCAATTTTGGATCATACCAAATCTATCTGTGAAATTTTGCTTTACTGGATAGCTACTGATACATGATCTCCTCATAACTAGCTCAAATCTGCATGCGGATTTGTCAAATTTAGACTAGATGATCTTCAAGTGAGTCTCCTCAAACCTTTTAAACCACAACCTCTTATTTTGACTCAAAGTGCTAAATTCAGGCACTCACTGATTGGCTGGGGAAAATGGATCTTCTCTGTAGCTCCCCCTGAACCAAAGCTAGTCTTTTAGTTTCTGAAAGGAATATCAGCACCAGATTCTGATGTGGATCCATCCCTAATATTCATTGTAGTCCTTTTTACCCAAATCTTTCTCATTTCTTTTTGAACTTCATCCGCATTTACTTTACCATTGCCTTTATCTTGTTTCTGATCATGTTCCACTAGACCTTTTCTATTTTGATTTCTACTTCTACAAAATTTGGCAATATGACCGGATCTATTGCAATTGTAACAAACAACATTTCTTTACTTATTTGAATGATATCCTCTTGATCTGTACTCATTAGCCATATGTCCAATTCTATTGTGTATAAAGCATTTTCCACTGAAAGAATTGTTCATTTGTATATTTCTGCATTCATGAGATTTGTGACCATACCTTTTGCAACTGAAACATTGACCAGAGAAGGATGGATTGAATTGATTCATTTTATTTCTGCACTGGATTGCTTTGTGACCAAACTTGTTGCAATTGAAGCAGTATCCATTGAAGGATGGATATCTTTGAGCTTTTGGTTGCCTTACCAGAGGTCTTCTAGGCTTATTTCTTTGATTTCCTAATCCAAAATTCTTCTGACCAAATCCAGAGCTTTCACCTTTCTCATATCCCAAGCTATGCTTATCATCTACCCTCTTTTGGCTTTCAAGAAGAATTTCAAGTTGGGCTGAGCTTATCTTAAATTTTTATTCGTATTCATTTGCAATTTGAAGATCTTGTTTAAGAGTGTCTATCTGATTCTCAAGTTGTTCTTCATTGTCTCTAGCTTCTTCAAGATCAGATTCAAGATGCCTAATTATTCTGTCCATTTTGTGGCAGTCCTCTGTTTTCTCCTTGAGGGATTGTTTTAGATTATCTTCAATCTTTATTTTTTATTCAATTTCTTGGATGAATCTCATAACCCCTGATTCCATTTCATGCCTTACCATAATGACTTCTTTTGATAGCTTCTCACATAGCTTATTTTTCTCATTCAGATCTTTATTAGTATCATTGACTTCATTTTGATTGGCTAATTTTTGAAGTAGTTCCTTTCTCTTTTTCATAGAGATACTAAGTTTTTCTTTTAGCTCATTTATGAAATCATCAGCTTGTTTGAGTCTTTCTCTCAAATTATTAACTTCAGAGTGGGATTGTTCAAGATCATCTAGGGCAGACTGAAGTTGTTCCTTCATACCATATGCATCCCTTGAGATTCCCAGATCTTCCTCAAGCTATTAGGCTTTGTTTAGAGGAACCTTGCTCTGATACCAATTATTGGAAACAATGCAGATAACTGAGAGGGGAGGTGAATCATTTATCTTATAACTTTTCTATTTTCTTTCTTTTTCTTAACTTATCATTTAATGTTATGCCAAAATAAGACAATCATAAGAACTAAAAAAGAAATTAACACATGACACAAGAATTTTTACGTGGAAACCCTGTTAAGGGAAAAAACCATGGGATGACTAACCCAAGATTCTGTTCTCTATTAAAAGAATAAAGAGTACAAATTTGGCACTTGCCAATTAGGGCTCACTGCTCAAGCACACTACTCACAAGAGGCCCACTACCTACAGGAGACTTATAGTCTACAAATGCTTATAGATGATACCAAGGTGTTTAAACTGATGAACAACATCTATGCATGTACGATTTTAGTTCCGGTTAGGTATAGTATACTAATCTGGCACATTTCATTCTTCCTCTGGTCAATATAACTTTTCTGTCACATTTCAGGCTTGAATTACTGCCTTCGCACTTGTCTCTGATTTTCTTCATACTTAACCATAAATATCATCACTATCACACACTTACAGGCTCGAATCCATTGGGTATATATATCTATATCAAGGATTTCCAACAACTTCTTAGTCAGCAACAAGAACACCTAAGATATTTGCAAGTTATTAATCCGTCGGATGAATCCATGCTTGATTAGTGATGCGCATCAAAAACATAGGCATAGAAGTCATAAATCATGTCGGCTAACAATGTATAATATCACAGATTACTTTATCAAGACATTTTACACATTCAAATTGAAGTCTGATACTCTGCCAGTCAATTCTTCCTCTGTCTGCTCTACCTAATTGGAACCCAACACTCAGATGCTCATATATTTTTCTTGCTTTATCTTCGGAGGCTAAATCTTTGGAATATAGTAGTCATGATACCCCTCTTGACTTGTCCAAGTCCACAACTTACTAAGTTACACCATCTAAGAGATCCGAATCTGATTGTCAGACCTTGTTACATACTCTGTTCTTGTTCACTGGACCAAAATAATCTTCAATCTGACTTCTGGTATAGGCATACTATGTACTACAGATGTGTGGGATAGACTTTGTTGCCATCAATGACAACACTTATGAAGCCACACAGTGTCTCTTGCCAACATGGTACAAATGCAAGATAAAAATGATAACACACACAAGCAAGCAAGCAAGCATGCACAAATGATACAAAATCAAGAAAGGTATTTCCCCTGTCAAGCTATAAACCAATGATTGATTGATTGATTGATAATGGTAATGATAGTTGTGTCTGGTTTTAAGAAATGAAACATGTCATATAAGATGCTTGGTCTAGTTTCGACAATGCAACATCCTGTATAAGACAATTGTTTGATTGATTGATTAATTGATAATGATGATGATAGTTGTGTCTAGTTTCAAGAAATGAAACATGTCGTATAAGACACCTGGTCTGGTTTCAACAATGCAACATCCTGTATAAGACAATTGATTGATTGATTGATACTAGTGTTGTTGGCCATGTGAATCAACACCAGGATTTGATTGATGAATTGATTTGATTTGATTTGGTTTACATCAACATTAGGATCAAGACCATTGATGCAATTGGATGATTTGACGAGATTGATTGACTTGATTGGTATGGATAAAGGATGACTTGCATTTGGATCATTACTTGGAATGAATTGATTGATTTGATTAGATTGGAAGCATCGACTTGAATGATTAAAGAATTGATTAGAAGAAATGATTTAGAGAATGAATGTGAGTTGATTTGTACTCTAATTGGATTGATTTGATTGAATGAATTGTTTTGAAGAATTGATTTGGAATGAATTGATTGAAGAATTGATTTGAATTGATTTGATTATTGGTGTTGGATGAATTGAATTGAGTGAAAAATTGATTTGATGTGGATGAATTAGGTTGGTTGGAAGAATCGAATTGATGGATTTGATTGAATGGATTGAATTGATGATGAATTGATTTTATTGCTTGGATTTTTGTTGGATATTTGATTTTTT
Organism: Cunninghamia lanceolata; assembly: GCA_027924645.1. NCBI lineage: Eukaryota > Viridiplantae > Streptophyta > Pinopsida > Cupressales > Cupressaceae > Cunninghamia > Cunninghamia lanceolata. Next base: position 9,212,304 of record BSBN01000245.1, on the reverse strand, counting down.
TGGGATTTTTGAATGGAAGGAGGAGTTTGGAGTAATGGAGATGTTATCTAAGGGGATTGCCTATTTAGGTCTTTAGGGACCCAAATGGACTTATGAATTTTAGGATTTTGTGATGGGGAGCGGGATGTTCAGGACTTTACGATTGTGGATGCTCCATTTGAATTAGGTGCTTTTTGCTTAGGGACCCAAACCATTTTGGTTTTGAAATTAGCTTTTTGAGATGTGGACTTGGGTGGCCTTTTTGAGTTTTGATTTTGCGTTGATTCTTTAAATTGGTATCCTATAGCATGAGGATTATTAAGATTTTTTGCTTTATAGGTGGAGACATCCGAAAAAAAAAATTTGAATCCCATTGGGGTTTTTGGGATAGCTTCATGTTTATTCGATGTGTGCGTTTGTTGATCATGATTAGGAATTGTAGGGGATTTATAGGAATGAGATGTATAAATGGAGGGATTAATGGTTTTGTGGGTAAAATGATAAGGGGATTTGAGGATGGGAATATAAGGAGTTGGAAGGGGTGGAGGTAAAGTGGATGGAGGTAGATGGATGGTCACATGCTTTTTGGGTTCATAGGATGATGGGGGAGGGATGGAAACATATGTTTTATGTGTGCGATGAGGTGCACCTAGCTTGGGCTTGGATGAAGTGGATTTAGGAGGGGTGGATGTGGTACCAACATATTTGGATTGACTTCCTTGAGATATATAACCAATACCATATGGTTTTGGAGAGACTTTGACATGGATGGGTTCCAAGTTACCTTGCTCATGAAGGCCTAAGCCTTTACCTTGATTATCCATTTTTTGGAATATACGATGTGCAATGGGATGCTTATCTTTTAGGATACAAGTCACGAGTCCCTTATTGGATGAAGAAGGTGAGGTGATAGACAATGGTTGCTGCTCTCCTAGGGAAAAACATTCATTTAGGAAGGTAGTAAGACCATGTGGGTATGATGGTGGATTTGAAATGGGATCACTATGAGATGGTGAAAGAGAAATAGGATCTTGACTATCATTATGCTTATTAAGATCCAATGTATTTTTTTGATCATCTATGTGCTTTTGGGGACCAATCATCTCATCAAGGGAACTAGATGTTGTGGGATGATGGATATGACTAGGTGGAAAATAGATAGGAGTGGTGGAGGTTTCTTGATAATGAATAGTATTGGGACCATGAGTGGAAGTAGTGACAAGCTCTTGATGGATTTGATCTTGATTTGGTAAGGAACAAGGTTGATCATACTTTGGAGTTGACTCTTGACAAATCACTTGAGTTTGGATAGGCATGGAGGCTTCTTTGATAGGTTTAATGTATGGTGGGGAATTAATCAGGCTTACGGAAGGTGGATCTCCAAGAACATTTAAAGGTTCTTGGATAGCTTTTGGACTACAAGATCGGATAGGAGAAATAGGCATGACATTTGATGGTTCTTGGATAGTTTCAAGGATAGGAATTTGATGGCATGAGGGTGGTGGTTGATTCCTTGCTAGTATCCAATGGATCATATCCTTCATTAGTATATGGGTAGATGTACAATATAATGGATGAAGAATAATGGTAGAAGGTGTAGGCTTATGTGTAAAATGAGGATTGCTTGTGCTAAATGGGGATGAAATTGGATGAGTGGGTTTGGATTTTTCCATAGATTTTCTTTTGCTTTTAGATTTTACAAAGAATCTTTGGAGAAAATCGTTCAAGGATTCTTTGGTTGATGGATTAGAGCTTGGAAAATTTGATGGTGGTGTTGGTGTAGGACTAGTAGACTTTTGGATAGGCATTCTATTGGATGGTGGAATAATTGTTTTGTGCCAAAATGAAACCCAAAAAATTATGTAAAGCAATAACATAAAAATAAACAATGTAAATATCTTCAAACCTTACACAAAATTGGACTTCGAATAGGATGGAATGAAGTGCACCCAAGCTCCATTGATTTGTCTTTGGATGATTTGGGGCTACTCACACAACCAGCATAACCATGATAGAAAATGATATGAGATAAATGAAGATTGATAGATATCTGTGTGCATAGAAATTTGATGAGAGTGTGTGAGGGTTTGAAATTGAAATAAGAGTTTCAATTTATAGAAGGAGAGGGAATCAAACAGAAGGCCAATATTAGAAGGGTGAGAGATGAGGTGGATGGCTAGGATGAAAGTCAATTTTAGTGCATATGACACACCATAAATGAGGATGACAAGTGACTAAAATAAGGATTGGAGTGGGAATACTTGTGGGATTTTTAATTGATTTTGGAGAGGAAGTGCTTATGACGCACAATGAATGAGGTTAAAAATAGAGATATGAGTGGCGATAAATAATTTAAATAATAAAATTATTTAAATTATGAGAGAGATGTGGAATCTAAATAAATATTCAATTTATTTAAATTGGATGATGGAGGAACATGAGCTTAAATAAATAAGATTTATTTAATTTGGTGCAAATGGAGGATAAATGGAATTAAATAAATAAGATTTATTTAATTTGATGCAAGAAGAGGATAAATCGATAAGATAAATTAGTTAAATAAATATAATTTATTTAACTAAAGGGAGTGATGGAAGGGGTCATGGAAGAGGACCTAGGACAAAATATGTCAAAATGTAATGTCATAAGATATAGTCAAATTTAGGTGTCTATAGTGGCATGAAGAATAAGTTGAAAGGAAATTATACTCATATCTACATGATTGAGGATATCTGGGCTGATTGTAGAACTAATGAAGATATCAGCAAAATGGATTGCAGTAGGCTTTCTCTAGATCAGGTAAGGAATTTTCAACTGGCTGATGTGCCTGAGGATATGCAAGATGAAGGGGGTATAGTAGAGGTTGCATACATAAGTACCAAATTGCTGACACTCCTCTACCTTTTATCCAATGGTCTCAAAAGGAGTTGATTTATGTGAGATAGAAATTTCAAAAAACTCTTGCAAATACCAATGTGTGGTTAGAAAAGAAAGGTATAAAATTGAAGTATTTCCTAATAGGATCTAAGGAAGAATAGACAAAAGGACCTTTAGGGAAGAAAGAGGAATTGAGGACAAAGAACAAGGAAGACACTGCTCCTAGTAAGGAAAGACTGAAGTTTATTTTCAAGACAGGGAGTAAGGGGAAATGAAAGGAAAAGGAAGGTACTTCTACACAAGGCACTGAGCAAGAAGAGGTAGCAGAAAAAGAGTCCCACAAGCCCATTGATAATCTACAAACTGAGTCTTCTCATGTGACACCACCTCCTTCTCCTCCCGTGACTTCAAGTGCACAAACCCCTACAGTTTAGGTGATGTCAAGTGCACGACAATCACCAGGTATCCTTGATTTAAATTCTTCTCCTTCCACACCTGAGAACCAGTCTATTTTTGATACACCATTGGATAATGTTGAAAATGTATTTCTTCCTCTATCTTCTATGCCCAGTCTCTTAAATGTTCCTATATCTATGATTGACTCAATTTCTCATTTAGATTTTGATAAGTTTTTGGGTCCCTTTTCTGCCCAAGCGGATGTTGATCTAAATCTGCATGTTGTTCAAACTCAGACACCTCCACTAGTTACCCATACACCACTTGTTTCAGTGTCCACACAAGATCCACCCATTCCACCAAAATCACAAGATTATGTAGTTCCACCTTTTTCCACCCAAACTACCACTGCAAAAATGAAAAGTGACAAATTTATTCTTCCACCATGGCTTGTGCCACATCAAACCAAAAGAAAGAAGCAAGTTGTTTCACCTGATGATTTTTATTTTGGTCAATTGGTTCCCACTAAGTCAAAAACAACCACAAAGGCAAAGACTTTGCCTAGAGTATTTGTTGATGAAACAAAACACAAGTTTGCAAAGATTGCTATTCCCACAACTGACAATATTGACTTTGCAAACTCTAGTTATGTTATCACTAGAGTAGATATGGGTAAGGAAACTCATGAAAGTGCAAAGAAAGATATTCTTGCACAATTGAATGTTTTTCTAGATAGATATGACAAGGATAAAGCTATAAAGGACCAACAAAAAATATAGGTTGATTAGTTGAAGTCAGTACTTCTTAAGATCACTCAGTCATCTGAACATGTTGAACCTATTGGCACCAGTACAAGAAATGAATCCTTCTTGAAAGAAAAAAGGATTGGTGTAAAAGGTCAAGAAGTGGATGTCATGATAGACATAGTACTGGCCCAGGGTTCACTACTTATAAAGTCATTCATTGAGCTTTATAATAACTTGGGAAATGTTGGAAAGCAAATTGATAACACGTTGGAATTTCTCTCACAAGACATGCAACTAATTGAGCAAGATATAGAATCTTGGAATAAGTTGAGAGATTTCAAAATTGAGTTATTGATTGAACACAGGGTCATCCTCGATAGGAGAAAATATGTACAGTATCGAGAAGCTATGAGACATAAGAAGAATATAATTGAAGAGTTGCTACTTGATTTAAAGAAGGACAATGAAAGGGGAGAAAACAAGGCTCAAAACATTTACGATGAGCTAGAAGATCTACCATGTCACATGCTTGGTGATGATTAGCAAACACTTCTGGAAGATATAGTCATTCAGGAATTCACCAACTTTGTTCAGACAGAAGTTGAAACTGAAGCCTTATCATTGGCCCTTCTCTTGATAGGTTGATGGAGATCTAAATTATTCTGAATAGACTACAGAAAATACTAAATATGCACAAAGATGTACCTAATACTCTTACTGATTCCATCACTCGGGTGCTTATTAACTCCAAGCATACACCAGGGCTAGACAATAATGAAGTACATGCCATTGTGAGAAGATTTGAAGAAATCTTAGAGAAGGATGATGCTGATGAAGAAGTGTCCAAGGACACTTAGATATTTTTCATGTTTTAGTTTTTAAGCCTTGTAAATTTTGATTGACAAAAGCCATGTCATTTTGAAAAATTAGATTATATGGACTTGTGAGACAGAGTTGTAAGACAATTAGGAATTAGTTTTTGAATAAGTCAAAGTAGTTGTAGATTTCCTATTTTTGCTCTTGGCCTCTCCCTATAAATAAAGAGGACCTCTTATCTAAATATTATCTTTTAGTTATTGAAGTGAAGCGTTGCTGAATCGAAGAGCATTTTGAAACTTTGTGTTCAAGCTATAAATCATAATTTTATCAATAATAAGAAAAGCAAGCGAGCATTTAAACTTTGTTTTGAAATATACTTGTGGTGCATGGGAGATGTTCTTATGTCTTTTCTCTTGTACTTTCTTATGCAATTGATCAAATTAGTAGTGTGAGTTTATATAATCTGGGAGATGTTATAAAGCTGATTTTGGAATCTTTGTGCTACAACATTATCTTTGGAGTTTATGTTCTATGATTTATGAGTTGAAGATATTAGAAGACTTTGAGCTGCTAGTTATTTTCTATGTTCAATAATCTCTCGATAGCATACAATGGAGACTTTGGGCTGCACTATATTCTATACATTTCCAATTCCAAGTCAGTAAAAGAAATAACAAAAGACTTTCTGCTTTTGTGGATTTCCTGGTTATTTCATGCTAGTATCATTTTGAATATTCTTATGTTCATTCAATCTTGATATTGGTTATTATTGTTCCAGTAAGTGGTTTTTAAGTTTATCATACATTGTAAGGATTAAGAGGAAACGTCATTTCTGAAAAAAGAGAAATAGATGATATGGCACCATCACAGATTAGTTTATAATGTACATAAATCTAGTTAAGTATTTGTTGATTGTAGTGAGCAATAAGAAGGGAGCCTCCCTTTTTGAGAGGAGAAATTAAATCTCATCACACTATGGTTGATATAGCCATTTTGTCTTCAGTTAGTTGAGGGTAAAATATTCACCCAACAAATAGATAATCCTCCTTTGCCTTTTGTCACTTCTTCTAGTTCAGAAAGCCAAGAGAATTATGCCATATCCTATCATATTGTGTTCACTATCCTGTATCTTAGGAAGTATGTCTCCCTTTTCCTAGTTGTTGCTCTGTGCATATAAAGTAAGGAATGAAGTACATTTTTATAAGGTTGGATTGTTTGAGAAAAATTCAAGGAATAGGCTAGCAGGGAGTACATTAACTTCATTTCCATGCTATCCTTTGGCTTCACCTGGGTGGGGGATCTAGTTTCCTGTCTAGTAACTATAGTGAATCAATGCTACTATGGGTTTCCATATAGGGCTCAGTGGTAGAGAGGCATCATTGTTCTCTCTTTCCCTCCCCCAACACTATTATTTCTAATGGAGTTTAGGCAACAATTGAAGGAGTGTTGTCTCCTTGGGTGAAACAAGTGGAAGTGGAGGGGCAAACTTCGACTACTACTACTATCTTTTTGGTTGGGAGTTTGGCACCACCAAGGTCTATTGTGTGTGGTTTCCACATACAACTTGAGGATTGATGTGGGAGAGACCTTTACATCAAAACATGGGGAGTTATTTTCCCATGCCTGGAGCATGGTGCATAGCTGAAAACACTGGCACTGGAGCTGTAGGGGACTTTTTCTTTTACATATATGCTCTTTTTAAGGGTGTCTGAGCTCTACATGTGTATGACCCTTCATGTTGGTGGAGGATTAATCTATTATAATGACCTGCGAGCAAGTATGGGATGTGAAAGTGACAAAGCAATTAGCATTCCTTCTCTGGGAAATGATTTAGTTTTATGATGTGACCGCCAGGTTATTTTGGATTGTAGTATAGAGAGGAGTGTGTTTTTGTCTTGTTGTGACTTAAAGATACCTTTTGGCATGTTCTGATGGAACAAGATGAGTGGGGAAATTTTGTCAAATGAAAACATGACATCTATACATGGCCTATAGCTTGTTTGCTCCCATGTTTCTATAAATGGGAATTCAAGGCCATTTTGAGGGGGTTCTAATTTTTCTCCAAGTCTCTGAGTCTGTAATTTTTGTACAGGATCTCTACCTAGGTTTTAGGGAGTTCTTTAAGTTTCAGAGTTCAAGTATTGTAATCAGCTATTTAGATAATGGCATGCATTTTAGTTTGTGATTAAAATTGAACTATGTCATGCAAAAATGTCTCCTAGAATGTACACTTTGTTTCTTCAATTAAAATAATCAAACATTGTGATGATTTTTGTTACACATTTACTATAGTAAATGTTTGGTTGATGACTCTTGTTCAAAGAACAAGTTAATTTTTCTTTTAATCAAATATTAGGAATAATGAGTTGTATTCAAGATTATTAAGAATGTTGTCTGCATGTCCACGAGAGGCCTCATTATTGTAAGGAAGTAATGGTTAGAAGATCATTGATCTTGCATTTTCATGTTGTTATCTGATGGGTTATTTGTATCTTGACTCTATAAATGGATAAGGCACCAGCCTCATGTATTGCTTCTATGCAAACCCTAGAGGGAATCACCAACTTTAAAATCTAATGAATCTTTCCTTTCATGTTTATTTATTGTCTAGTTTTCTATATCTTCATGAAGATTAATGGATGCAGGGGTCATACTCTAGAATGATAAAGTTTTAACCCCTTCTTATTTGAGACAAAGATACTCCTATTTAATCAATTCTCAATGTTTATTCAAGGAATAAAGGGATCATGCCTAGGGATGAGTACTTGTGTAAACACTCCTTATTCATTTGCCTAAGAACTATCCACATTTTAGAGGCCTTTAGTGAGTTGTCTAAAACAAGTTTTATCATATATCCAGACCCAAAAAATGTACACATGCCCAAGTCTTGTGGAGCTCAAAGAGCAAAAGGCTATGTTTAGCCTTGTTTGTTGGCCTTTCTTGTCCTTAATCTAATGATAGTTTAGGATCTTTGGCTTAGCCTATTGATCCCCTAGTTTAGGTATTGTGATTTTCCTTAGGGTTGGGGGTGGCAAGAAAAAACCCTGACAGATTGGTGACTCTACTGGGGAGAACTTAGATGCATATCTATTTGGAAAGAGTCAAATAATTTGAAGATTGGAAAAGCTAGTTTCTAAGGGAATTATTGCAGCATGTCTCGTTATTTTGTGAAAATATCAGTGCTCTATTGGTGGAATGGACTCAAAAGAGTATTTGATCTTTGAGGAGCCTCCAGTTTCTTGAATATCTTGTCCTCTTTGAAGAGGTGGCAACTCTACGAATGAACCTGATCAGTTGTTAATGAAATATTATTTCTATTTATGCAAGTGTATTGCATAGATATGAAACTTTTCCAGTCACAAGGATAAAATTATGAGGTTTGCAATAATTTCCATGTATTTGGTCTTTAACTCTTGTTTCATCTCCAAAGAAAAATAAATCAGATGGGTAGAAGTTCTTTGTGAATGCTTTATGTAGAATGTTGTTGCCATGCTTGAATGAAGGTGTATAATGGTGAGTTAAGGATTTCGTTGGAGAGATTTTAGGGTTTTGTCAAGAGGCAGAAATGTGATAAGGTTGTTGTGAAGGAAATTGGTTGTTGTAGAAAGCATATTTGAATGTGGGTTGTTATTCTTTCTATTTTTTTGTCCATTTGAATATCAAAATGCACTATGCATCACAACAACAATCATGCCCTCAGAGGAGGGTCTTCTCTATTGAAAGATATAAAGCACTGGATTTTAGTGGTATCCAAAACTATCCAAATTCTATTCTTGATAGAGTTAGAGAGCATTTGCCAAAGTTTAGTGGTGATAAGTCTGAATCAACAAATAAGCATCTACGGGATATCATTGATGTAATAGTGATTATGAGTTAGATTTTGAATATGTTGTCATGAGATTAATTGTTCAATCTTTGAAAAGAGATGCAAGAGATTGGTTCTCTTATTTACCAACATGTTCTATCTGTTCTTGGGATGAGTTTAAAATAATTTTCATGGAGCAATTTAGTGAAAGAATCAATGCAAGTTCAGTGATCAGTTGGTTCATGAACATCTAGAAAGAGAAAGATGAGTTAGTTCCAACATTTAACCTAAGATTTGATAAAACATTGAGGGATATTCTTAAAGTTAACAAACCAAATGACGCAACAAGTTTGATTGTTTACTTAGGAGCTTTTGACAGAGAAATGAGCGATCGGTTGAGAGATAAAAATCCTATGACTTTGTACCAGGCCTGTGAGATAGCCATAGACATTAAGAATAATTGGAAATATGGAATGCATAAGGGTTATCTATCTACAAGTGTCCGTTGTCCTGAAGCACCCAATGTTGATGAAAGATGTATTTCAAAAATTAAAAATGAATGTCAGAGCACTTATACCCCTACTATCCCAGCTTACACATTAGTCCATAGTGCTAATCACATTGAACCCCAAGTAAGTTTTCAAAAAGATGCATGCACTAGTGATCCTATGGTCTTTATTCAAGCTCTTTTTGACATAAAAAGACATGAGGGAGAATCAGAATGTGCTTTATTTTTAGAATCTTGGACACCTATATAGAAATCCCTGTTGGTTTCAAGCCTCAAGAATTTGTATGCATTGATTTGTTTTGTGAGGTGTATGGGGCAGGTTTCAATTTATTGCCTCAGAATTTGAAGCCAAATAATTTTTCTCAAGTTCTTGATTGGATAGATATAGTAGAAAATGTGATTCATAATGAAAGCAATGACAACATTCATAGTGCTAACCATACTAGCCTTGCTATGGGCTATGATTCAAGCAACAATGTAAGGTGTATGAGTGAAGAGGGTTTGTTCCAAACTGATATTATTTCTCATGTTAGTGGAAAAGATGTTTGTGAGAAGCTAAATAATGTGATGTGTGCACCTGAAGATTGCATGAATGAAAATTCAAATGTACTACATAACATAACTGATGAAGAGTTGGGATGTTTTATTCCAGAAGAAGATAGCATTAGCATGCAAGATGTTGACAACATGTGTTCACTCTTAGATGGTTAGGTTATGCTTTGTGATGAATATATGAATGATAGAATATTATCACTACCAATAAATAGAATTATGGAATTCAAAGAACTTCCTCATTGTGTTGCATCAGATTATGCTGATAAGATAGAAATCTCAGGCATATGTGTGGAAAAATTAGAAGATGAAATAAGAAATGATACTGACTGTCACCACTCCAAAACTAATTGTGATTATGTCAACGAAGAAGATGTTGGTTGTAGTATTTTAGAGTTTAGTGATGTTGAGGAAGATTTGGAAATCCTTGAAGAAGAGACTGAGATATTCATAGAAGAAATGAAAATATGGTACAATCCCCTTTATGATGAACCTCTAGATTTACCTGAGGTGAGAAATGGTACTTCTCATTGGTACAGATGTAACCCACTCTTTATAGTGAATCCTGAAGATACAAAACCTAAATAGTATGAAGAGGATTTCCTAAAGTTAGAGGAATGCCCGGCTAACATGAAAAATGCCAAGGTGGGGTGTTTCATCTTGGAAAGGGATGTTGTTACATGTATAGATGAGTCTCCATTGTTAGGCATTGATGTATATGGTGAAATTCATGACACAATGGTTTTACAACCTGAGGTGGCACTTGTGAGTAGGGAACCCTTGCGTGGGGAGCAACTTAAAGATGATCATCCAAAGTATGTGTTTAATTTTTCTTTTCCAGGCCTGGATGATGCATCTAACATAAGGTTGGGATGCAACCCTAAGGAAATGAGGCAGCATGTGGATGAGCTCCTTGTGGACGTTACTTGTGAGTGCTTCACATCTGATCTAGATGTTGTAGGCAAAGATGATGGCACTAATGCAAATTCTTCAGTGGATTATGAATGTTTTCATTTTCCAACTCTACCTAATAATCTTGAGAGTGACCAAAAAAGAAGTTATCCAAATTATTATAATTGGCTTGATATGATTGATCCTTTTGTCACCCTGAGGATTAGTGAGGAAATTTTCTAGTTTGTGTTTAATTAGAAAGATCAAAGAGGCCTAGGACTGAGTAAAAATGATAGATTTAAAGTCTTTGGGGGAAATTAGAAGTGTGATGATGTTATTCCTAATCTTAGCCTGATGCAGACATTGGAAAATAAGGTCTTTGATAGGGGTAGATCTCATTTTTCACTTTGGGATGGTCTCGGTCCATCTTGTTGCTAAGATTTGTTTTCAGTTTGGCTTTATTTCGCTATGTTTGTGTTTGGTCTAGTCTGCTCTACCTGGAGATTTCTAGGATCTCGCTCTATTCTTGCCAAACAAATGTCCCCAACTAGAGCCACTAATAGGACTTTGAAATTTTGTAGTGGTTTTGTGGTCACATTTCAAAATTTTGGTCATCAATTGGTCCCCTGAAGGTTAGGGTTTCATTTTCCATCTGCTAGGGTTCAATCTTAGGACTTAAACCTTCCAAAAGCCCTATTTATGCAAAAACCCTAACTTTTCTTTTAATTCGTCATTGACTTGTGTTCATTTTTTATTAGTCACTTAAGTAACAACTCAAGTCATTGGTGTCGTTAATATGTTGGCCCCTTGTTCCTGGCTAGGTATTTGGTCATGTGTGCTTTTTAATTTTTACCTGTCATCCTAAGTCTAAGCAAGTAAATGTTTTATTTTTTCATTTGTGCTTTAGGTGAGATCAAAATATATTTTATCTAAGTTCCTAGGATATCCCTTTTTAAGTTACAACTTAAAGCACATACTCAAAGTTAATTTAATTATGGTGGGGCGTGGCCCCATAGCTCATATTCTATTGGTCACCCACCAGCTTGAGACAATAAAATAATCTGTAAAAATTTGTGCAGGGAAGCAAGCAGATGTCACATGGCATATCCTCATATATGCCTTGGCAGTTTCTAAGGCGATGTCATAGATTGGCCTATGATCTAAGGGTCTAGATTAATTGTGAGGATCAAATCCTAATCGATCCCCGCTAGCCCACGGGGGATCTATCGATAGGCGCTAATATCGTGCGGTGCAGAGGGCGACTGCCACATGTTTTCATTTGAGGCATCCCCAATGCATTTCACTAGAGAATCAATGACTAAAATTTAAAATTGAATCCAAAGTGCATGGAATTGTTCTGGTTCACACAAGAAGACTGATTGGCAGGGTTATGGCACACAAGGATCAGCATGCCAATGCAGTGGTGGGATTTTTTCAAGCGTGCAATGAGTTCTCTTCACCGTTGTTGTACTGGATGATTTTGTCTTCTTAAGATGAGTGCCATTTTTGTAGGGATTTGTTAGAATTACCACTTAATGCTGGAATTAAGCATAGTATGTGCGAATTGTCTGAGAATGGGTGGGTACAAAAGTCTAGAAATTAACTTTGGCTCTCTCATTATTGGAAGTAGATGTTGTGATTAAGTTTCGTACTCGAGGACCATAGAGGTGTTAAAATTGATGTAATTGTGGCATCTCCATTTCCTTATTGGGTAGTTGTGGTAGAATCCCCAAAATTTCCAACCAAGAGCGGGAGTATTGTACTACTAGCAGTATTGAAGTAACTTGGATATATCAAGAAATGAGGGAGGTATAGATATCAACTTTTGTTATAAATAGATAATCCACCTTTGCCTTTGGTCACTTATTCTCCTGTTTAGAAAGCTAAGTGAATTATTCCTATCCTATCATACTTTGTTCACTATCCCTTATCTTAGGAAGTATGGCTATCTTTTCCTGGTTGTTTCTCTGTGCATACAGAGTCAAGGAATGCAGTACATTTTTCTAAGGTATGGATGGTTCGAGAAAAATTCAAGGAGTAGGCCAACAAGGAGTATGTTGCCTTCATCTCCATGCTATCCTTTAGTTCCACCTAGGTGGGGGATTTGGTTTCCTGTCTAGAAACTATAGTGAATCAATGCTACTAAAGGTTTCTAGATAGGGCTTGGTGGCAGAGAGGCATCATTGTTCTCTCTTTCCCTCCCCCAACACTATGATTTCTAATAGAGTTTAGGAAACAATGGAAGAAGTTTTGTCTCCTTGGGTGAAATAAGTTGAAGTGGAGGGCCAAACTTTGACTGTTGTTGCTGCCTTTTGGTTGGGAGTTCAGCACCACCAGGGTTTACTATGTGTGGTTTCCACATACAGCCTAAGGATTGATGTGGGAGAGACCTTCACATTGAAAGATGGGGAGTTATTTTCCTATGCCTGGAGCATGGTGCACAGCTGAAAACACAAGCACTGGAGCTATAGGGGACTTTGTCTTTTGCAAATATGCTCTTGTTAAAGGTGTTTGAGCTCTACATGCATATGATCAACCACGTTGGTGGAGGATTAATCTGTTATAAAGACCTGCGAGCAGGAATGGAACGTGAAAGTGAAAAAGCAGTTGGCATTTCTTCTCTAGGAAATGATTTAGTTTTCTAATGTGACCGCCAGGTTGTTTTGGACTATAGTGCAGAGAGGAGTGTGTTTTTGTCTTTTTGTACCTTAAAGATGCCTTTTGGCATGTTCTATTGGAACAAGATGAGTGGGGAAAATTTGTCAAATGAAAACATGACATCTGTACATGGCCTGTAGCTTGTTTTTTCCCATGTTACTATAAATGGGAATGCAAGGCCATTTTGAGGGGGTTCCAATTTTTCTCCAAGTCTCTAAGTCTATAATTTTTGTACAAGATCTCCACCTAGGTTTTAGGGCGTTCTTTAGGTTTCAGAGTTCAAGTATTGTAATCAGCTATTTAAATAATGGCATGCATTTTAGTTTACGGTTAAAATTGAACTATGTCATGCAGAAATGTCTCGTAGAATGTACACTTTGTTTCTTCAATCACAATAATCAAAGATTATGATGCTTTTTGTTGCACATTTGCTATAATAAATGTTTGGTTGATGGCTCTTGTTCAAAGAACAAGTTAATTTTTCTTTTAATCAAATATTGGGATTAATGAGTTGTATTCAGGATTACTAAGAATGTTGTCTGCATGTCCATGAGAGGCCTCATTATTGTAAGGTAGTAATAGTTAGAAGGTCATTGATCTTGCATTTTCATGTTGTTATCTAATGGGTTATTTGTATCACATGTAAATGATAAGGCACCAGCCTCGTGTATTGCTTCTATGCAAACCCTAGAGGGAATCACCAACTTTAAAATCTAATGAATCTTTCCTTTCATTTTTATTTATTGTCTAGTTTTCTATATCTACATGAAGATTAATGGATGCAGGGGTCATACTATGGAATGATAAAGTTTTAACCCCTTCTTATTTGAGATGAAGATATCCTATTTAATCAATTCTCAATGTTTATTCAAGGTATAAAGGGATCATGCCCAGGGATGAGTACTTGTGTAAACACTCCTTATTCATTTGCCTAAGAACTATCCACATTTTAAAGGCCTTTAGTGAGTTGTCTAAAACAAGTTTTATCTTATATCTAGGCCCAAAATAGGTACACCCACCTGATTCCTATGGAGCTCAAAGAGTAGAAGGCTATGTTTAGCCTTATTCGTTGGCCTTTCTTATCCTCAATATGATGATAGTTTAGGATCTTTGCCTTAGCCTATTGATCCCCTGGTTTAGGCATTGTGATTTTCCTTAGGGTTGGGGGTGGCAAGAAAAAACCCAAACACATTCTTCCTCACTAGGCTAACCTAGGCCATTTAGCATTCTATTTGAAATATAATCTCCCTCCAAGAGGGCTAATCTCTATTACTCCACAAGGGCGCCAATAATAAATTAAATTGAAGATATAATTTATTATTATACTTCCTCCCTTCAAGCGTTAGCATATAAGTAATATATTTTAGTGGCTGCCAAGGAAATAATAATAGTGACAACCTCCATGATGATGTGTATAATGAACTCACAAGTGAAGTTATAAGTAAAACACCCAAATATTTATCTTGGCATGAATGAGGGCATCTCCTTAAGTCAACAAGGCATCTACTCGACACAAAGTGATCTCCTGATAAGATAGCAAACCTCCCAAGTGACTTGCTCCATGGAAGACAAACCTCCAAGAGTCCTAGATTGAAGTGATAAGCCCAAGTCCTCTCTAATGGAGGCCATTCCAAAAATGGGGACATTACAGTCCTCCCTTCTCGTAATTGCTTGTCCTTAAGCAATGGCAAGTGTGTATACTGTGAGATGGTATCAAGTGACATGTATCTCCATCTACCTGCATACTCAGTAATGGAATGCAAAGTAAACCCCAATAGCTAACACCATACACTCCCAAGTCCAACCAAGCACCATTCTCTAGAAAATATGCCCGCAACCACAAGTGCAACAAACCCTAAAGCTCTAAAGGTTCCACTCCTTGAGAAGCAATAGCTGGTCCAATATGAAGCCTCAAAGAATAAGTGATGAAGAGTGTGATCCCTAAAACACAACCACAAGTCTCCAAGCTTCTACTACTCCACTCTAATATAATCATCAGCAATGCTCTTATGAAGTGATGTACCAAACATACTTCCACCTGGATCCCAAAGCATCCTATCATCACATCTGGAAATCAAGAAAAGATGAAGGCATCTCAAAGTTATAGAAACATCAATCCATTCTCCAACTCCAGTAGACCTCTTGTGGATGTGCAAAACTCCCATCATAGGTGCAAAACAATACATATCAGCTCCTCCTAGGTTATCGATGTAGATCAGAATAATAACCTCCCAATTGAAAATCAAACCTATGTGGCTATAAATAGTACCTCTAATGACATATGGTAATGGAGTATCATCCATATGCCATCCTCCAATGATGAAGAGATGGTCCAAGCCCCTCCAAAACACCTGATCAGCTGCTATCCTTCAAGTACTCTCAAAGAATTCCATGTATAAAAATGTAGAAAAACCATCTCTCATCCATGCTTGAATTAGTAACTCTAGAATTAGGGTGGGGACATCAATATCTTCATGCTCATCTCCAAACCCTAAGCCACAGACTAGCTGAAATACAAGCATTAGTAACCCAAAATCAAGCATCCTCATAACAATACCTCCATACATCATGTCATAACTCAGTTGAAACTTTGTTCCTTCAAGTGGATGCCAAACAAAAATGAGTATCTCCATGACATGAGTCTCAAATCCCTTAAGTTAGGAAGCCTCATACTCCGTCAAAGAGTCATCAACCTATTGGGACTCATCATGAGCAAGCTCCTCAAGTACTCCCTGAACTAAGGTTGGAAAACCAATTCCATCATGCTCACCACCAAGTCCAATGCCATAATCCAACTATAATACACCCATTAGTGCCTCCAAATTGAAAATCATAGCAATGACTCCAAACCTAGGCACATAGATCAGCTACAATTCTTCACCATGCCAACCAAATGCAAGTGTATCCATGGTATGCATCTCATAATTCAGAAACAAGGTAACCTTCCCTACCACCAAGGGGTCAACAAGATGATAGGGTTGCATCATATCACTACCCAACTCCTCATCTTCTCCAAGGATGTCCAATGAACCATCAAAAGTTGAACCACTTATGACTCCCTCATTATGTGAAGATAATGCACTAGTGGTTGATTCACTAAGTGCATGCTCCAACACTCCATCTATGACATGGGCCCTTGAATGGCTCTCCAAAATAGATGACACCAAATCCTTATGGGGCAAGCAATGTGAACAAAAGATTTTTGAATCATACCTTACACATTGTAAATCTGATTGCTCCATTCTACCCATCGTGTAATGCTCATCCCTTTGATGCCATGTGTTTGGAACCTTCTATGCCTCTTCCATGTCATTGTATATCAACTCAATCATCTTGTGCCTTAGACAGTCGATAAAGTCTTCATGCTTGATTTTCCATGGAGTGTCAACAACCGAGATCTTCCCACTCTCATTCTCAAGCGTAGGGGTTGACAACCTATAAGTATGCAAGAATGAAAGATTACTGATCCAATCAAAATCAGAACCTCTGTCATACCTTTATGTAGTGTCTTCCTCTATGTCAAACACCTCCTTCATTGTTGCATTCTTTCCATGAAGTGCTAATCCAACATGAGACTCCCCATGAAATTTACATGCCTCAAGGTTACTTCTTTTGACTGTCATAACATAATAATGTGAAGATAAAGGATTGCTACCATACATAAAAAAATCAAGCATGTTATCATACCTTATCCATCTGTCCTCTAGCTCATCAATCACTTCTTTCTCCTTTTCCATGTGTCCTCTCACAAGTGTAGATCCAAAAAGGGGTTCTATATAAAATTCTCTTGCCTCAAATTTGAATTGTACCTGTTCTCCTTTGGCTATAATGACTTGATATTGTGAGAGTAATGGACTGTTGTTACATATCCAAAAATTAGATCTTACCTCATGCCTTTGAGTGATGTACTTGTAGACCTTAACCTTCTCTTCCATCATGAGTGAGTGCTCATCAACCAGGGCAGGTCCATGTGATGCCCTCAATGGAAAATAGGTGTACCATGTGTCCCAAACTCTATCTTATGGCTGCAAGCTATGTCTCCTTGTGTACCATCAATTCCTCCATCCAAGTGTCCATTCTTCACAAACTTTGGATTGGTGTGTTGTCCCTTTTATGTAGATGCCATAGAAGATTGAGCCTCCACTATGTATGATGAAGAGTGTGCCCTCTCCCAACAAAGCTCATCCATATCATCTTTCTTCCTTCTCAAGGCATCCAAGTATATCTCACCAAGTGTGAGAAGATGATCTCTATCCACAAGAAAGTGAAGGTAGTTGGACTTCACTACCACCAAGGCCTCCTTGAGCTCATGGAGGTTGGCAAGATATAGGTCTTCTTCAAGGTCTTCATGTTTCCCTAGAGCCTTTCAACACAAGCCTGCCATCATCTTATGAACATGATCAAAAAGAGTTAGAGCTGCCATAATCATACCTTCATTTATCCATAGTTGATCTTCCAAAGGATATAACTTATGAGACTCCACATATCTATGAAAAATATTATGATCATGTCTCTCCAAATTGGTTCCTTCATTTGCATCTCCTCCATCAAAGTAGTAAGTAGAATCCTCTACCTCATGATCTTTCTCCATGGCTAACCTAGAATGTGAAGGTACCGCTATGACCTCCTTGATCACCAAGGGATCATTCTTCTCTTGCCAATCTAAATCAACCTTAGCAACAATAGCCATCTCACAAACATCCAATCCATAATTTGATTCCTTACCAACATGATATTGAGCAATGCTAGGAACATCCAAAGAACACGTATCTTGATTCGAACTTATAGGTTTGGCAATCTCCATGATAGCATGTCCCTCCTTCGTGTCAGCATTATGAAGCCCTAGGTATTCATCATTTGTAATGTGTGATACTTCTTCACACAAGCCCTCACAATGGCTTGTAGGATGCAAACTACCAACAAGTAAACCTTCCTCTTTCATGGCGGCATCTTCAATCTTATCTTTATAGGGCTAAAGTGTATCGTTGGCTTTGTCCTCCATTATATCCTTGGACTCTTCTAACTGTGGAGTCACTTCTTGAGGTTCACCTTCTATGATAATCAGTTGGCCCAATATGTGAAGGTCATTATTCTCCGTGTAGTCATGGTCACTCTCATCCATATTCATGTATTGAGATAGGAACATCTTCAAGCTTTGCCTACTTTCTTCCATCTCCTTAAGAATATTCCATGTTTCCTCCATGATATCTTATAGACCCATGAGCTAGTAGGATCAAGGCTCTGATACCACTATAATATCCCAAATGGGAATATTTTGGACCAATCAAGATTTTCAAGATTTCCAAATGAAAATTTGCATGAGAAACCCTAGATCTTGAATTCTGATTTTAAACTCTGAATGATAAACACTTATAATATAAACCATATCATGACAACACATCAAATTAATACACCAATTGATTAACAAGTGAATTTCACCATGAAATCTACATCCAATGCATTTGCAAAATGGAAGACAATTGTTGTTATAATTTTAGAATACAAAAATCTAAATCATACATAAAACATGGGTCAAATCGGCCCAAGAGCTAAATTAGATTGTTGTTGTTATGGATTAGATCCTAGTTCAGTCTTATACATACCAAAACATCATAGAGAGAAAGCTCCAAGCCTCCACAATGGTGGTGCTAGGCTAGGGTATGAAAACCCTAAGAAAAATGATAATCAATCCACCAAAATCACTCCTCCCAAGGATGGCAAATGGTCTACTCTAACTCTGATGTAAGAGTGGAATCCAAACCATAGTGAAATCTACCTCAAACTCCCAAGTTCTCTCTAGGAACAAGTTTGACCTTCTCCCAAATGGTGGCACTACAAACCTAGGGTAAATACCCTCACACCATATGAAATAAGACAGCACAGATTGCTACTACAGGAAGCGATCAGGTCTGATCAAGATATCTCTCATGCTGCTCCAACACTCTGCTCTAGAAATATGTAAACTCTGTCCAATTTCTAATCACAATGCTACTCCAAACTGGTTAGAGTTTTGCTCCTAAACTCATGAAGTGTACATGGACCTCCATGATGAAGCCCTCTTAAGATGGGTCAGGTTTTCGTCCAATCCTCCCACTATCCACAAGGGTTTTCATCCTTCGAATAGGGTGCTATAAAGTGTAGACCAAAAGGAATAATTCAACAAGCTTGATTGGTGATGAAATGCCTCTCCTCAACTTGTATTTATACATGTTTTTTATCCCTAACTCCTATTGGCTGACCCAGATACAAGATTGATATTTTAATTTTCCATTCTTTCTCACTAGGCCAACCTAGGCAATTTAGCATTCTATTTGAAATATAATCCCCTCCAAGAGGGCCGACCTCTATTACTCCACATGGGTGCCAATAATAAATTAAATTGAAGATATAATTTATTATTATACTTCCTCCCTTCTAGCACTAGCATATAAGTAAATATATTTTAGTGGGTGCCAAGGAAATAATAATAGTGACAACCTCCATGATGATGTGTATAATGAACTCACAAGTAAATTTATAAGCAAAGCACCAAAATATTTGTCTTGGCATGAATGAGGGCATCTCCTTAAGTCAACAAGGCATCTACTTAACACAAAGTGATCTCTTGGCAAGATAGCAATCCTCCCAACTAACTCGGTCCATGGAAGACAAACCTCCAAGAGTCCTGGAGTGAAGTGATAAGCCCAAGTCCTCTCTAATGGTGACCATTCCAACAATGGGCACATTACAGTGCTATATTAAAGTAAATTAAAAATACAATTACATAATTTCAAATTTGTCAAACAAGATTAGTTTTATTTTGTGAGGCCCACCCTTGTGTGCCTAGATTAGTTGCCTTTTCAGACCATGTTGTTTTTGCTTCACCCTAGCTAAGGGTTTGGTCTATGGAAATTGTGGCCCTATCTTGCGTCAGTATAGTGATGTTGTGGATTTTTGTATTAGGTGTTTGTGGTTAATTGTGCGTGCATAGACGATGTACATCCTAGTTGGGTTTGATTGAAATATCACCTGTTATGCTTGAAACTAGATTCTTTAGTGTTGTAGTGTGAGGCTAATTTAAGTTTCACTTCTTGTTAGGTTCATGAGACTTGGTGATATGTTTTGAAGACTAGTGATCCCTCCTATTTAGATGTTTGTCAATTTTATCTTGTGATAGATGAGTTATTATAGGATGGAGCTATATCTTACATGCATGATTATATTCTGAATTCCATGATGTTGAATGTGTTATTGCAATTGCAATGGTATAGTTAGATGATTGGATTAATGAAATGTTATGTGATGATGAACTTGATTATACCTTGTGAAATGTGAATGATTTGAGAATCATGTAAATCCTAGCATGTGGTTATTATTGATGATATATGTGCTTATGTGATCATGTGTGTGTTATATGTAGTTCATTGCACTTCGGCTATATGTACCATATGCTATTAATGGGTTTGTAGAAGTGTACAGGTAATTTTCCATGCCCATGGAAAATCGAAGGTCAGACAATAACCGTATGTTATATCCTTGTTAAGCTGACCTAGCTCCTCAGATGGACTAAGGTCATTTGTGTTTGAGAATGTTGATTATGTTTTATTGGATTTATGATATTTTGTAAGGTTTACCCATTTTAATTTATCTCTTGATGTGTTGTAAAAATTGTAATGTTGGGTTTGCACAATTTTTAGTGCTAAATGTTTGGAGCCCTTTTCAAGTGAATTTATGTGTTTCCTAGTGTTAATAATGGTCAAATATTGACCCTAGGTCATACCCCTATAGTCTAGGACCATTCTTAACATGTTTAAACCTATTTTAAACCATGTATGGTCACCCAAACTTGGCCCTTGAGTCAAGTGACGAGTTTGGGAGATGTGAGAGGTGGTTGGCATGTCACCATATCACCTAACCTAACCTCACCCACTTGGGTAAGGCTACCCTTGCCTCAAGTGCTTTAAAAACTTCTTGAAGCTTCTCACATGTGTGAGAGCTCTTCCCTATGCTCTCACACATGTGTGAGAGCACTTGTGGCGAAAAGTGTGGCTTAGTTGAATGAAAAGGTGACATGTGTCACCTTCTCATTCATGAGAAGCTCCCCTTATGTGTTCTCTTCTTCCTAAGCTCTCACACATGTGAGAGCATTTGTGGGGATGTGTGTAGCTTTGTGGAATGAGGAGTCACCTCGTCATTCTTGTGGGGTTGTGAGGAGGGTTATGTGGAAGGAGGAGAGGGTGACAAGTGTCACCTTCTCATCCATTAGGGCTTGTGAGATAAGCCTATTTATCTCTCTTTGAGAAGAGATGAGGGTTCTTTCTTTCATTATTTTTGTGTTGTATTGGGGTTGGAGAGAAGGACTTGGAGGACTTTTGAAGGAGTTTGGGAAGGATTTGTGGAAAACTCTTCACCAACATCCTCTACCCTAGAAGCTTGAGAGGTAATCTCTCAAGGCTTCACGCCTATCTTTTTACTTGTTTATGCTTATGCATTATATATGTTTTATGTTGGTTTTTTCTTATGTAGTTTTTAGCTTTGTTATGTGGGTTTTGAAGGGTGTTTTGGTGAGCTCTCCATGCGAGAGAGCTCACCTTTGTTATGGGTGAGAGAGGTGTGAAACTCCTTGGTTCCCCTCATTCTTTGATATAGTTTTTATGGCCATGGGCCTTGTATTAAAGTTTGAGAAGTATAAGTTTTATGGCAAGAGTGCCTTGTGATGATATTATGGAAAGTTTATGGCAAGAGGCCATGAGTTTATGAGCAATATGAGATTTATGAGTTTATGAGTTTGGTTAACTTTGAGTTGAGAGTAGTCAACTCTCTCACCCTTAAACTCATTTGCAAAATGGGTTATTTTGTGCTTTGTCATGGATAGGTGTTAATGTGTTTGATGTGGGTGTTTTGCCTCCTTTTTGGTTTGAATCTTGGTTATTGAAAAGCCTCCTAGCTTGGGGTGGCCTACTTGTAGGCCTAGGTTGGGAGGAGAGCTTCCCATGGGCATTTTTATCTATTTTATATGTATTGTAGGTTCATATGATGGAGGAGTTGGACTTGGAAAGAAATCTTGTTTATAGTGGTCTCTTGTAGTTTGGAAAAATAAAGGCATTAAGAAGCCTTATCCCTTTTGTTGGGCTTGTATTAAGTGTTGTGTGAGAGTAGAGCTCTCATAAGGATTATAGTTTTCCTTACTACCTTTGTGTATATTGTATTTACTCTAAATGTTTAATGGCAATGATTTTATCTCCATTTCATTATTATGGAAGAAATGATTCCCTCTCTTTCTCCCTCTATACTTACTAGATCTTGTTATGGAAAGAAATTAACTCAAGAAAGATAATGTATTTTTAAGCTTGTAGTGAAAAGGAATGAATACTTTTCTTTTGGTTGTTTTAAGGAAAGAAAAATAATGCATGTTATTTTAAGTTATAAGACCTCTTGTGTTAGTATACATTCATATATATAAATATAGTACAGTGGTTATTTACCTATTGTTAAAGTTATATGTAAATATATAAATATATATATATACTTTTAGAAGAATATTATAGTTCTATGTATTTTAGTGGCTCGCTAGTTTTTTTATAGTGAGCTAGTATTTCTTTTACCAGTGATTTAATGTACTATATATATATATATAAACATTCTTACTTTATTGTTTTTAGACTCCAAACTTTCATATTGAAATGCTTTATGTTTTAGTAAGGAGTCGCATACAGATTAGGGCTTCTGTTATGATGAAGCGTTGGAAAGAATTGTTGAGGCGTCGTAGGGGCCGAAGCCCTTGTGCTGCCGACCTTGCTTTGAAAGTTTAGGGGAGGGGGGGTGGAGTGGGGGCACTCCCCATATACACTATGTGTGTTGTTTCCTATGAGGTATCACTCGCGGCCTGCAATGGAATGTATGGTCGCCAACCATAAAGGGATTTAGGGCTTGGCTCTGCCTTATCACTGTCATCTTTGATATTTTTTTTCTCTAACCTAAATTTAACTTCAGGCCTATGTCAATGTATTCCTCTATATATATATATAAACATAGGTGCCTCTATTGTATTATATTTTGTATTTTTGGGCATATATATATTCTTGTATATATAAAAATATATACCCTGGTCTAAATATTCCTATCTCTGTGTAGAAATTTTCATCTCTGTGTTCCCTTACAACATATTTAAATACCATGTAAACACACACACACACACACACACACACACACACACACACACACACACACATATGTATACCTTTTTGTATATATAAATGTTATTGTGTTGTATTCTAATCCTCTATGTAAGACATATAATCTTGTTCAAAATAAGAACCAGAGAGTTTCAACTTGAGGAGCTTAGTAAACATAGACCTTTTTAAATTTGTTATCACAAATAGAAAACCTATTTTATTTTTTGATAGTAAACTATGACAACATAGAATCCTGTGCATTTATCCATATTTAAAAATAGAGTATTAGAAAATAAACTTAGTAAAAATAGATGTTGTTAGAGAAAAGGAAGAAAATAAATATGTTGCAACCTGTAGAAAACCATTGGGGAAAAACATAAACTTTTTAGAATAGCTCCTATTGGGAAGATACCTTTCACTTGGGAAGGTACCTTTCCACTTGGATTCTCTTTGTGAGGCCTACCTTTTTCATTTCCATTCATGTGACTATTTACCTTACTGTTGCTGATACTTTTATGCTTATGGGACTATTGATCCCGGATTCCTAAACTATTAGACTTTATTATGTTAAGAGAAAACAAATTGGGTGATGTTAGATAGATGTTTATATTATAGGAAAACTAATTGGGTGATGTTAGAAAGATGCTTGTATCAAGAGAAAACAAATTGGGTGATGTTAGATAGATGTTCATATTATAGGAAAACTAATTGGCTGATGTTAGATAGATGCTTTATATTAAAGGAAAACTAATTGGGTGATGTTAGTTAGAAAATTGTAATGTGATTTCCTTTATGCTTAAGAGAACTTATAATATCTTATACGAGTGCAAGTTTTAATTTGCTTCGGCTTGTTATTGATATGTAGAATTAACTTTGCAACTGAGTGCGCAGGTATTTGTAACCAACTATAGATAGTGGAGATCATCCCACACTTTAAGTTGTAATCCCTTGTGAAGTCGATCTAGTTCCATAAGGAACCAAGATCAACTCTGCGTATGATGAAATATTGTAATGTTAATTTGCATGAGGTTACTTGGGTTAAGTCTACCCTCTTTTAATTTGAATTATGATATGTGTTGTAAGAATTTTCTTTGAATTACATTTTTTTAATTTTAAATTTTTTTTGGAGACCCTTTTCTTGTATTTTAACTTGACCCTAGGTTATACCCCATGGGTCTAGGGTCCCTTTTGACTTGGGTAACCCTTGGTAAACCTCCATATGGTCACCTTAACTACACACTGAAGTTAAGTGACAAATTTGGAGGCATGGGAGGGATAGGATGAGTGGTATCAAAACTCAAACCCATCCCTTTTCACTTCCCAAGGTTAGAGATGACTCCAAGATCCACCAATTGTGGAGGACTTGACTTCAAGTCCCCCTCACAATTGGTGAGAGTACCCATGGAGTTGTGTGGTCCTTCATGAGAGGAAAGGAAGGGGACACGTGTCACCCTTTCCCTCTTTAACTCCCTTTTTCTCTCCCATATGTTGGAGAGAGGACATGTGGTAAGGGGTGAGGGAGACTTTGGGGATGGGTGAGTGACATGTGTCAACACCCATCCCTTGGGACACACTTGTAGTGGGGAGGAAGAGTGAGGAGGTGACAAGTGTCATCTCTCCATTCCTCTAAGCTCATGGATTGGGCTTATTTTAATCCCAATTCGGATAAGGTGAGGGGTTGTTGAATTTTTGAGAATTTTTATTGTTTGAAATTGTTTTTGGGAGAAAAGATAGAGGGAGTTTGGTGGCTTAGGTTGGAGGAGATTTTGGAGGAGCTCTACATCAACTTCTTCCATAATAGGTCTTTTAAAGGTTGGTTTTCAAGGTTAAGGCCTTGCCCTTGTATTTCAATTTGCTTGCATGATGAATGTGTGAGATGTATTTTGCTTGTGTTGTATTTTGTTATTGTGGAGAATATTTAGTAGGATGTTGTAAGACCCTCTCCCACTTGGGAGAAAATGCTCAACAAGTGTGGGGTAGGGGAGGAGTGATCCTCCTCGAGGTCATTACCTTGTTTTGGGATGTTGAAAGCCTTGAGGGCATTTTATGTGATTTTGAGCAAATTGTTATATGGCTTGAGAGCCAAAATATGAATTCTTTTAGAAATTTTGTTAACATGTTGGCTTGAAGCCATAAGAGAAATTGTGTTGTGATATTGTGAAGGAGTGGCACTCTAGAGTTGAGTGTGTCCACTCTCCTACCCCTTTGAACTCACCTTGGTTGAGTTCATGTGTTGTGTTTTCCTATGGGTGTAATATTGTGTTTTTGGGATGTTTGTGTGCCTTGTTGTGAAGTGAATTTGAATTCCCTAGCTGTGTGGATGACCTCCCTAGCTCAGGGGTGACCCTCTTGCAGGTCTATAGTAGGGAGGAGAGCAAGATGTGTGGTGTTTCTTTTCCTTGTTGTGATATGTAGGTTTCATGGAGCTTAGTGTGAGGTTGAAGAAATTCCTTGTCTTGGAAAACATTTTATTTTCCTTTACTTTTAAGGCTCTTGAGGAGAGCTTGGTCTTATTAAAAACTTTATTTTGTTGATTTTCAAAGAGGAGGACCTCTCTCTCTCTCTCTCTCTCTCTCTCTCTCTCTCTCATTGTAAAATTGTGTCTTCTAAAGTTGTGAGAAAGCATCTTTCATTGTATTGATAGATATAGTTTGTTGATTTAAATTTTACCTTTTAGGTAAAGATGAAGGAAGGAAATTTGTTTTTAAAAGGATATTGCTTGTATATAATTTTTAATACTTCTATTAGCAAAGTTGAGACTTAGTTGTTATTGTGGCAATTAAGAAATTATAAATTGTTATTTGGAAGAAATGAAAATTGGTTGTAGTTAAATATTAGAGTTTTTTTTTTATTAATTATTTACAAATACATTTATTTCTTTCCTTTAAAGAAAATGGGTAAATATAAATTATACGATGATTATATTTTAAATAAGTTACTGCCTTGAAGTAGATTTGATTTAAACCAAAAAAAAAGAGATAGATTTATTTATCCATGTGAAATGGTAGAAAAAGAAATTATAATTTTATCTTAGAGGTGCATTTGAAAATATATATTATATGAAAATCAAATATATACTGATTGTTTTATTCTGCCTTACAAAATTAATTGACAGCAATAATTAAATATATATATATATATATATATATATTTACATAAATATTCTATATATATACAGTTATATGTTTTATTAATGAAACTGTGAATTGTGTTAGATTGAAAAATTGCTGTGTATATAAATATATATATATATATATTTAATAATTAAAATTCAATGAGGAAATAAATTACAGATCGTGGTTCTAGGTAAATGAACACTGTCAAAAATAAAAATTTGAAAGTGGTTGGGGGGTTCAAACCCCCCCACCGCCGTTGCTATTTACAATGGGTGTGGGGAGGGGGCGGAGCCCCCACCCACACCCCACACTGTGGGATGTGGGTGGGGGCTCCGCCCCCTCCCCACACTCCCAATTATCCCCTTAACCCCTACGGATCTCATCTTCCCCGCACCAAGCAATCACCCAGCGGCTAACTTCAAACTACCGTCGAACTACCACTGTCACCCAACACCTTCTCCGCGACCTTCCTTCACTACGGACATCCCTTGCCCTCCACCGCCTGTGTCCTCTGTCGTGCACCCACTACGAACACTACCCTCTGTCTTCCAACCTCTATCCATCTCTATGCCCCTCCACCTGCAGCCTCCTCATTGCTGCCGCCTTTGCAACAGCCCTGCCAAAACAAACAAAATAAAAGTTAAGGCTTCAATGTGGGCAAATGGAAAATATGAAATAAAACATTAATCACATGTTATATAAAGAAAACCTAATATTGTAACACAATTTTATATATATATATAATATTTATTATTAATTTTGTAATGGAAGCCTTTAAAAAAAAGAATTAGGGTTTCAATATTGTCAAAAACAAAATGTAAATACATGGTATTTATAAAAAATAAAAATAAAAATAAAATAACTTTGCTCATAGTAAAGTTAAAAAAATATATAAATATAAATATATATATATATATGTATTTTTATATATTTTTTAAAATGAAAAAAAATATATATAAATTCGCTATACTTATAAAAGAAAACATAGTGATATAAATACAATAAGCATGTGTGTGTGTGTGTGTGTGTGTGTGTGTGTGTGTGTGTGTGTGTGTGTGTGTGTGTGTGTGTGTGTGTGTGTGTGTATTTATAAATTCACAAATTCTTGGAAGCCATCATGTGCATTTCATATGTGGCCATTTAAACTCAACCTGTAATTTGAGAAAATGAAAATTTGAGAAAATGAGAGAGAAATGAGAGAAAAAGAGAAAGAAAGATAAAAGTGAAAACAAAGAGGAGAAAATGCACGACTTTTCCAGAATAGGGCTAAGAGTACTAATTAAGATTTAATAATCTATTAATCATGATTGGAGCAATTTAATTAACAAAATTAATTTAAACGTTGAATTAAACCTAGAGCGGAAACCTAGTGGACTTCATCAAATGAATTTAGTAAGTCATGTTTACGTGATCTGATCTACCAAAAAATTAGGAATAATGTAAAGGATGCAATGATAACTCTGATTGATAGAGATCTGATCTACCAAGAAATTAGGAATAATGTAAAGGATGCAGTGATAACTCTTATTCATAGAGATTTGATCTACCAAGAAATTAGGAATAATGTAAAGGATGCAGTGATAACTCTGATTGATAGAGAATGTGAAGGAGAAAAAAAAATTAATATTAAAATGGTCTTTGTTGAAAAATGTTCGGTCTTTGTTGAAAAATGTTTAAAATTAGAAAACGTGAAGGAGAATAGAGGACTGGACTTTGTTGAAAAATGTTTCAATAACTTAATCAACTGTATTACCAATGCAACTAGTGAGATGTAAGAAATTTATTAACCCAAATCAGGAAACCTCTTGAATGAGATTAGTGTTAGTACAGTAAACCCTACTCACGCCTGTGAAGTGTTATGCTGCCAGATTTTTCCATAATTTACGGTTTGGTTAGGTTAGTAAAGATGAACCCTATTAGTGACATTAACTGCATCGTGATGACCCCCTTGATGGCCTTCTTGCGATTGGTATGCGCACATGTGTGTATTACCCCACTTTCAACTATTTTGTTTGCACTTTAAGTGTACGCCACTGAGCACGCTTACGTGTGCGAGGGGGTTTCTAGGGAAGCATGGAAATTTTTTTGGTGTTTCGTGTCATGACCACATGTCAAATGTGGACATGACACATGTGATGCGTGTCGTGACTGCATGGGAAATGTGGGCATGCCATTTGGTATCAGAGCCAAGTTTAAACACTAGGCATATTTGGGCACGTTATTTATTCCACAACTTTGATTAATTAGTGCCTACCTTGTTTTGTAGGATGCCTCCCTGACATGTTCGATGAGCGCGATTGCACAACATGGCATCCGTTGAGGTGCACAGTGATTCCTCTATAGAGGGACAGGGACCTACAGTTATAGCAGATCAGCTAGTACCACAGGTACCACCAATATTAGACATAGGTCCTTAGATTTTACAGACATTGCAGGCCATGTTATAGAGGTTACTGCCAGCTATTCCAGAGCCACGTGATGAGCCTCGCATCGATTCGCAAGAGGAGCCGTGTAAGGAAACACATGTTGAGTTGCGCGCTGAGCCACGTGTGGAGCCCCACGTTGATCTACGAGAGGTGCCATGTATGGAGCCTTTCGTAGAGATACCTGATACTATAGTAGAGGAGGTAGGGTCAGCCTACCGAGCACAGAGTAGGAGTCCTCTAAGACTTTCGAGATGAGATGAGACCATGAGAGTAGAACAGATACATCATGGACCGTATGAGTATGGTTTGGATGAGCCAGTTATAGGACTTAGAGATAGAGGAGACCCCATCAAAGACCTGCTTAGGCTCAATCCACCTACCTTCGTAGGAGCTACAGAGGGAGCTATGGCTAAGGCTTAACTTATCAGTTTAGATAGGTGCTTTATGTTGTGACCTTATGGGAGCAACATGAAAGTACGAGTGGCAGTACACCTTCTGAGAGATGCAATAGCTACCTAGTCGCACACTGAGGAGTGCAAGCACTAGTTATCCTTAGATACACTTACATGGGACATATTCATAGAGTGCTTTAATGCACGTTACTTGTTAGATCATTATAGACAGCGCCAGATAGATGAGTTCCACAATTTACAGCAGAGAGGACTCACGGTTGCTCAATATGAGAGTTGGTTTATTGAGCTTTCCCATTACGCAGAGTATCTCCATGATGAGAAACTTCTAGTGAACAAATTCATCAGAGGTTTGAATCATGGGATAGCAGGACCAGTGCATATGGTAGACCCCCAGATTATGAGTGAGGCTATCGAAAAGGCTTACATTGCAGAGGAAATTCAAGGATGAGGGTAGAATTCATGCCCATAGTTTCAGGACCGTAATCACCAGTAGCAGCAGAACTTTTGAAGACCAGAATCCACACCATAGAGAGGAGGATTCAATTCTTCATCATTACCTCCTAGGCCTCCATAGTAGCATTAGTAGAGGTCTAGACCCCAGCAGAGGGTTCAGGGAGGACAGAACTGTGGTTGGCAACAATAGGGCCCGCGTAGAGATCAAAGACAATAGGGATCATCTGTGGGACCTGCAAGGTCTCAGCAATCTTACAGAGGTTCACAGGGGTCTACTGGATGAACTGGATAGCAGTAGTCGGGTAGGACTCAGTCAGGATAGTTACAGGCTAGGGGCCCATGTTACATATGTGGTGGGGCAGGGCATATGTCCAGAGAGTGTCCACAGGGATTTACAGTAGCGGGACAGCCCCGTTCAGGAGGATCTGAGTAGACTGTAGGTGATGTGGGCAAGTCCCACCGCATGTTTGCAACAGTTGACAACCACCAGGCTGACTTCCAGGCCTCAGTTATTGAGACAGTAGGTATGATTGGGGATTTCCCCATCTCTATTCTTTTTTACTCTAGAGCTACCGACTCTTTTCTATCTACATCGTTAGTGGAACGTTGCAGCCTGGTGGCTTCTATGCATGACATTAGGTGGGAGGTTGAGTTGGCCTCTGGGGCCAAGATTTTAGTAGATACCTTGGTTAGAGATTGCAAGATCTCCTTGGGTTACTTCACTACATCATGTGACCTTAGGTTATGCCATTAGGATCCTATGGTGTAGTTTTGGGTATGGACTGGCTTGCAGCTCATAGAGCCAAGCTAGATTGTCACCAGAGGACGATTAGTTGCTTAGATAATCATGGCTCATCAGTTGAGATAGTGGGCATTCAGAAGCCCACGGCTATTCGTATGATAACTGCTCAGCAACTTAAGCATTGCATGTGGAAGGGATGCTAGAAGTTTGCTATCACGGTCAGTGACAAATCAGAGGATGAGCCTAAGGCTTCATTAGATGATCACCCTATCCTAAGAGATTTCACCGACATGTTTCTACCGGAGTTACCAGGTATGCCTCCACACAGAGAGGTTGATTGCCACATCGATCTAGTACCAGGTGCTGAGCCAGTGTCTCCTGCACCCTACAGGATGACTACACATCAGCTTACAGAGCTCAAACTGTAGTTAGAGGAGTTACTAGAAAAGGGGCACATCCGACCTAGCATTTCACCATGGGGCGCACCAATTTTCTTCGTGAAAAAGAAGGATGGGTCTCTTTGATTATGCATCAATTACAGGTAGTTGAACAAGGTGATGGTGAAGAACTGTTATCCTCTGCCTAGGATTGACGACCTCTTTGATTAGATGCAGGGAGCAAGAGTGTTCTCAAAAATTGATCTAAAATTTAGGTATCACCAATTGCGCGTCACTAAGGTAGATATTCACAAGACTGCTTTTCGAACCAGATATGGCCATTACAAGTTCACAATGGTACCTTTCGGTTTGATGAATGCCCCTGTAGTGTTCATGACTCTCATGAACGGGGTGTTCCACACTTACTTGGATCAGTTCATGATCATTTTCTTCAACGATATTTTGATATATTCACAAACCGAGGAGGAGCATGTGGATCATCTACATCAGGTCTTGTAGTGCTTACGAGAGCAATAGCTTTATGGCAACCTAGTGAAGTGTGCCTTCTTCAGGACAAAGGTGCAGTATTTGGGACACATCCTATGAGGCGATGGCATCTTCGTAGATCCATCAAAGATCAGAGCAATTTAGGACTGGTCAGCACCCACCAGTGTGACTAAGGTCAGGAGCTTTATGGGATTAGCTAGATATTACCATAGATTCGTTGAGGGCTTTTCTAGATTAGCGCATCGTATCACTTCCCTTCAGTGGAAAGGGAAGGGTTTCACTTGGACCGAGAAATGTGAGAGGGCCTTTGGGGTCCTCAAGGAGCATCTTACCAGCGCTCCCATATTAGCGGTTCTAGATCCTGTAGAGGATTTTGTTGTTTGCTCAGATGCATCACTAGAGGGTTTGGGAGCTATGCTTATGCAGGGTGGTAGAGCGATTGCATATGAATCACGTAAGCTCAAGACACATGAGCTAAACTACCCTACTCACGATTTAGAGCTCACAGTAGTTATTCATGTTGTTGTTCATTGGAGACACTTCCTTTTAGGCTGACGCTTTGAGCTCCATTCGGATCACCATAGCTTACAATACATATTCACACAGCCAAATTTGAATGCCCACCAACGGCATTAGATGGAGTTCTTATGTGAGTATGACTTTGATGTCCACTACATCAAAGGGAAGGAGAATGTGGTCGCTGATGCCTTGAGTCAAAGATGCCACGAGATCCTAACCTTGACATTGAGGGTGGACTTGAGAGAGCATATCTTATAGCTTCTGCCTGAGGATGAGTGGTTTCTTGAGGTGCAACAGGAAATCTAAAAATAGAGGGCCCTTAAGGGTAGATTCACAGGATATTCCCTTGAGTCTAATGGTTTGCTTAGACATCAACAACACATCTATGTACCTCGTGCAGGTGATCTATGTGTAATGATTCTTTAAGAGGCTCATCAAGCACCTTATGAAGTACACCCAGGAGTGAAGAAGATGCATGGTAATTTGTGATAGTTATATCATTGGGCTGGGATGAGATGAGACATTGTAGAATATGTTGCTTATTGCCTTGAGTGTCAGAAGGTCAAGGTCGAGCATTAGCATCTAGCAGGACTGTTGTACCCTCACGAGATACTTGAGTGTAAATGGGACACCATTTCTATGGATTTTATTGTTGGTCTACCTATGTCATCCTATCACCATGATGCCATCATGGTGACAATTGACAAGTTGACCAAGGTGGCGCATTTCTCACCTGTACGCATGACATACAATGCACCATCTTTGGTAAGGGTATTCTTAGATCAGATTGTTAGACTTCATGGAGTACCTTGCCGCATCATTTCTGACAGAGACTCAGTTTTCACTTCAGCTTTTTGGAGAGCCTTATAGCAGGCATTAGGCACTCAGCTCAACTTCAGTTCAGCTTACCATCTAGAGACCGATGGACAGACAGAGAGAATTAATCAGGTGTTGGAAAACATGCTTCGTATGTATGTTATGGACCATCAGTCTAGATGGGAGGAGTATCTGTATCTAGTTGAGTTTGCCTACAATAATGGGCATCACAGCTTGTTGGATATGCCTCCTTTCCAGGCTTTATACGGCATACCATGCAGGACACCTTTGCATTGGGATCGGATAGAGGACTGGGTTGCCATTGGTCCAAAGATAGTTCAGGATATGGAGTAGTAGGTCACACTGATTAGACAGAGACTTTAGGAGGCACAAGATAGATAGAAGAAGTATGCCGATGCTAAGAGAACTGATCGAAGCTTCTCACTAGGTGATAGGGTATTTTTGAGAGTGCGACCGCACAAGAGTCCAATCCATTACAGAAAGGGCTCTAAGCTCACACCTCAGTTTGTAGGACCTTTTGAGATCTTGGACTGGATAGGACCTGTAGCCTATCGTCTAGCCTTGCCACCTAGCCTATCGCATATCCATGATGTCTTTCATGTTTCAATTTTACGTCATTACATCTCTGACTTATCTCAC
This sequence comes from Cunninghamia lanceolata, assembly GCA_027924645.1. NCBI lineage: Eukaryota > Viridiplantae > Streptophyta > Pinopsida > Cupressales > Cupressaceae > Cunninghamia > Cunninghamia lanceolata. Next base: position 9,178,890 of record BSBN01000245.1, on the reverse strand, counting down.
ATATTGGATTGGAGTGCTCTTCAGGTAGAGGAAGACGGTCAGCTGGCTTTGGATCCAATTCGCATATTGGCTCGTCGGACGTTGGGCCTTCGAGGTTGAGAGCTAGACCAGGTTAGGGTCTAGTGGGACATGTATGACGAGGTCACTGCAACATGGGAAGATGCAACGAGATTGAGGACTCTTTATCCTCACCTCTTTGACGACTTCTAGGAGGAAGTACAATCTTAGGGGGGGAGGATGTGAGGCCTACCTTTTTCATTTCCATTCATGTGACTATATACCTTACTGTTGCTGATACTTTTATGCTTGTGGGACTGTTGATCCTGGATTCTCAAACTATTAGACTTTATTATGTTAAGAGAAAACAAATTGGGTGATGTTAGATAGATGTTTATATTATAAGAAAACTAATTGGGTGATGTTAGAAAGATGCTTGTATTAAGAGAAAACAAATTGGGTGATATTAGATAGATGTTTATATTATAAGAAAACTAATTGGGTGATGTTAGATAGATGTTTTATATTAAAGGAAAACTAATTGGTTGATGTTAGTTAGAAAATTGTAATGTGATTTCCTTTATGCTTAAAAGAACTTGTAATATCTTATGCGAGTGCAAGTTTTAATTTGCTTCGGCTATGTTATTGATATGTGGAATTAGCTTTGCAACTAAGTGTGTAGGTATTTCTAACCAACCACAGATACTAGAGATCATCTCACACTTTATGTTGTAATCCCTTGTGAAGCCGATCTAGTTCCACAAGGAACCAAGATCAACTCTACGTATGATGAAATGTTGTAATCTTAATTTGCATGAGGTTAATTGGACTAAGTCTACCCTCTTTTAATTTGAATTATGATATGTGTTGTAAGAATTGTCTTTGAATTACATTTTTTAAATTTTAATTTTTTTTGGAGACCCTTTTCTTGTGTTTTAACTTGACCCTGGGTTATACCCCATGGGTCTAGGGTCCTTTTTGACTTGGGTAACCCTTGGTAAACCTCCATATGGTCACCTTAACTTCACACTAAAGTTTAAGTGACAAATTTGGAGACATGGGAGGGATAGGATGAGTGGTACCAACACTCAAACCCATCCCTTTTCACTTCCAAGGTTAGAGATGACTCCAAGACCCACCAATTGTGGAGGACTTGACTTCAAGTCTCCCTCACAATTGATGAGAGTACCCATGGAGTTGTGTGGTCCTTCATGAGAGGAAAGGAAGGGGACACATGTGTCACCGTTTCCCTCTTTAACTCCCCTTTTCTCTCCCATATGTTGGAGAGAAGACATGTGGTAAGGGGTGAGGGAGACTTTGGGGATGGGTGAGTGACATATGTCAACACCCATCCCTTGGGACACACTTGTAGTGGGGAGGAAGAGTGAGGAGGTGACAAGTGTCACCTCCCCATTCCTCTAAGCTTATGGATTGGGCTTATTTTAATCCCACTTGGGATAAGGTGAGGGGTTGTTGAATTTTTGAGAATTTTTATTGTTTGAAATTGTCTTTGGGAGAAAAGATAGAGGGAGTTTGGTGGCTTAGGTTGGAGGAGATTTTGGAGGAGCTCTACATCAACTTCTTCCATAATAGGGCTTTTAAAGGTTAGTTTTCAAGGTTAAGGCCTTCCCCTTGTATTTCAATTTGCTTGCATGATGAATGTGTGAGATGTATTTTGCTTGTGTTGTATTTTGTTATTGTGGGGAATATTTAGTAGAGTGTTGTAAGACCCTCTCCCACTTGGTAGAAAATGCTCAACAAGTGTGGGGTAGGGGAGGAGTGATCCTCCTCGAGGTCATTACCTTGTTTTGGGATGTTGAAAGCCTTGAGAGCATTTTATGTGATTTTGAGCAAATTGTTATATGGCTTGAGAGCCAAAATATGAATTCTTTTAGAAATTTTGTTAACATGTTGGCTTGAGGCCATAAGAGAAATTGTGTTGTGATATTGTGAAGGAGTGGCACTCTAGAGTTGAGTGTGTCCACTCTCCTACCCCTTTGAACTCACCTTGGTTGAGTTCGTGTGTTGTGTTTTCCTATGGGTGTAATATTTTATTTTTGGGATGTTTGTGTGCCTTGTTGTGAAGTGAATTTGAGTTCCCTAGGTGTGTGGATGACCTCCCTAGCTCGGGGGTGACCCTCTTGTGGGTCTACAGTAGGGAGGAGAGAAAGATGTGTGGTGTTTCTTTCCCTTGTTGTGATATGTAGGTTTCATGGAGCTTAGTGTGAGGTTGAAGAAATTCCTTGTCTTAGAAAATATTTTATTTTCCTTTACTCTTAAGGCTCTTGAGGAGAGCTTGGTCTTATTAAGAACTTTATTTTGTTAATTTTCAAAGAGGAGGACTTCTCTCTCTCTCTCTCTCTCTCTCTCTCTCTCTCTCTCTCTCTCTCTCTCTCTCTCTCTCGTTGTAATATTGTGTCTTCTAAAGTTGTGAGAAAGCCTCTTTCATTGTATTGATAGATATAGTTTGTTGATTTAAATTGTACCATTTAGGTAAAGATGAACGAAGGAAATTTATTTTTAAAAGGATATTGCTTGTATATAATTTTTAATACTTCTATTAGCAAAGTTGAGACTTGGTTGTTATTGTGGCAATTAAGAAATTATAAATTGTTATTTGGAAGAAATGAAAATTGGTTGTAGTTAGATATTAGAGTTTTTTTTTGATTAATTATTTCCAAATACATTTATTTCTTTCCTTTAAAGAAAATGGGTAAATATAAATTATACGATAATTATATTTTAAATAAGTTATTGCCTTGAAGTAGATTTGATTTAAACAAAAAAAAAAGAGAGATTTATTTATCCATGTGAAATGGTAAAAAAATAAATTATAATTTTATCTTAGAGGTGCATTTGAAAATATATATTATATGAAAATCAAATATTTACTGATTGTTTTATTCTGCCTTACAAAATTAATTGACAGCAATAATTATATATATATATTGTATATATACAATTATATGTTTTATTAATGAAACTGTGAATTGTGTTAGATTGAGAAATTGCTGTGTGTATATATATATATATATTTTAATAATTAAAATTCAATGAGGAAATAAATTATAGATCACAATTTTGGGTAAATGAACACTGTCAAAAATAAAAATTTGAAAGAGTGGTGGGGGGGTTCGAACCCCCCCATCACCGCTGCTATTTACAATGGGTGTGGGGAGGAGGCGGAGTCCCCACCCACACCCCACACTGTGGGATGTGGGTGGGGGCTCCATCCCCTCTCCACACTCCCCATTATCCCCTTAACCCCTGTGGGCCTCATCTTCCCCGCACCCAGCAGTCACCTAGTAGCTAACTTCAAATCGCCACCGAACTACCACCACCACCCGACACGTTCTCCACAGCCTTCCTTCACTATGGACATCCACTTGCCCTCCGCCGCCTATGTCCTCTGCCCCACACCCACTACGAACACCGCCCTCTATATTCCAACCTTTGCTCATCTCTGCACCCCTTCACCTACGGCCTCCTCATTACCGCCGCCTTTGCAACAGCCCTGCCAAAACAAACAAAATAAAAGTTAGGGTTTCAATGTAGGCAAATGGAAAATATGAAATAAAACATTAATCATATGTTATATAAAGAAAACCTAATATTGTAACACAATTATATATATATAATATTTATTATTAATTTTGTAATGGAAGCCTTTAAAAAAAAGAATTAGGGTTTCAATATTGTCAAAAAAAAAAAAGTAAATACATGGTATTTATAAAAAAAAAAAAACTTGGCTCATAGTAAAATAAAATAAATAAATAAATATATATATATATATATATATGTATTTTTATACATTTTTTAAAATGAAAAATATATATATATCTGTGTGTGTGTGTTTATAAATTCACAAATTCTTGGAAGCCATCATGTGCATTTCATATGTGGCCATTTAAACTCAACCTGTAATTTGAGAAAATGACAAATTGAGAAAATGAGAGAAAAATGAGAGAAAAAGAGAAAGAAAGATAAAAGTGAAAACAAAGAGGAGAAAATGCACAACTTTTCCAGAGTATGGCTAAGAGTACTAATTAAGATTTAATAATCCATTAATCATGATTGCAGCAATTTAATTAACAAAATTAATTTAAACGTTGAATTAAACCTAGAGCGGAAACCTAGTGGACTTCATCAAACGAATTTAGTAAGTCATGTTTACGTGATATGATCTACCAAGAAATTAGGAATAATGTAAAAGATGCAGTGATAACTCTGATTGATAGAGATCTAATCTACCAAGAAATTAGGAATAATGTAAAGGATGTAGTGATAACTCTGATTGATAGAGATCCGATCTACCAAAAAATTAGGAATAATGTGAAGGATGCAATGATAACTCTGATTGATAGAGAATGTGAAGAAGAAAAAAAAATTAATATTAAAATGGGAAGGAGAACAAATGTTCGGGCTTTGTTGAAAAATGTTTAAAATTAGAAAACATGAAGGAGAGCAAAGGACCGGACTTTGTTGAAAAATGTTCTAATAACTTAATCAACTGTATTACCAATGCAACTAGTGAGATGTAAGAAATTTATTAACCTAAATCAGGAAACCTCTTGAACGAGATTAGTGTTAGTACAGTAAACCCTACTCACACTCGTGAGGTGTTATGCTGCCAAATTTTTTCAGAATCTAGGGTTTGTTTAGGTTAGTAAAGATGAACCCTATTAGCGACGTTAACCGCATCACGATGACCCGCTTGATGGCCTTCTTGCGATTGGTATGCGTACATGTGCGTATTACCCCGCTTTCAATTGTTTTGTTTGTGCTTTAAGTGTACGCCACCGAGCATGCTTACGTGTGCGAGGGGGTTTCTAGGGAAGCGTAGAATTTTTTTTTATGTTTCGTGTCATGACCACATTTGGGCATGACAGTCTTGGAGACCTACAACCAACCAAATGAAAATATATGTTAGAGTGGGAATAAATGAGAAGTTTTGGTGAATTTATAACTCAAACCTAGGGTTTAGTGCCCTAACTTTTAGCATTGTGTTAATTAGTCTTAAATGGGTTTTGAGTGTTAAGCAAACCCACTTGGAGTGTGGAGATTATTTTGGACTCTAGTGTGTGTGTGAGAAAGAAATTTCTTTATTTAAGTTATTTAATTTATTTAGTTGTTTCAATTCTTGTGGACATTTTAAATGAGGATAAATTATCCCTTTCATTGAATGAATTAAATAAACCTTTCTTTTGCAATTCTATTTACATTATTTATCTCATGTTGGAAATGAAACTATAGTGGGAGTTATGTTTTTTTATTTGATTTAAAAATAATTGGGAAGGAAGTTAGAATTTATTATGCATTTAAGTTACTTAAATTATGCAAAGGGTTAGGGTAGGAAATTTACTTTAATTTATTTTTGCAACCTCCTATAGTTGACGAGATGGCATTATACCACTGAAATCACTATAGGATTTATTCCATTTTGACTTGTTATGCTGTCAAAATTTCTCTAGACTAGCTGGAAAAAAATTGATTATATTAGTTTGATTAATTTTCCCTTTTTACATTAGAGGTTTATTTAAAGGTTTTAGTTAATTTGATTATAGTGTTAATTTAATGTTCATTTTATCAAGTTGATAATGTTCCTTAGGTTAGATTTTGATGTGAATCGAAATTGATCCACCTCGTAGAGTAAACTCTAGGGTTGGTTTCCGAGACAGGAACCAACCCTCTTAAACGTCGATTGCACAATGTATACCTCCCTTAGTGGCTATCACCTCATAGGGTTTGCGTTTTGAGGTCGCATTAACCTAAAATTGATTGATTTCCCCACCTTCAGGCGACGTGCTCAACGTAACTTGCCAGTGCAACTATGTTGCGTGCGTGTGTCACCGAGCGCGCTTGATGCATGCGAGGGGGTTTGTAGAGTCAGGTAGAAAAGTTTTTGATATTTCGTGTCATAACCACATGACTAATGTGGGCATGACATGTGTGTAGTGCGTCATGACCACATGGCAAATGTGTGCATGACATATTTGAATAATGCAAGAATTTTCATCATAGATTGGCTTAGTCTATTAATTAGTTTATCAATATTTTTTTATTTAAAGGATAATAATGATTTGATTGGAATGTTTATAAGTGTAATATTGTCCTTAATAATAAAATCATTTGATTTCAATTGAGATGTAAGGAAATTGTTGACAATTTTATTATTCAAAATAATAACAAAGTATAATTAATGGTAGGTAATTGTAATGTTTTAATATAACTAAGAAAAAATAAATCTATACTAAGTACTAACCATTGAGTAGGAATTTAAGACATAAATTTATAGTTTTAGATATATTAATAAATTCTAAAATTGATAAATCCATCATCAAAATGTTATGCTAAATTCATAGAAACAAAATTCAAGCTTTTCAATTCATACCATTTATATTTAAACAACATCTTAAAGTAAGCTCTGAAGAGAATCCTTTTTCATAGAATTGGCAAGCAATCCAACTTTTAATTCTTTTTCAAATAGTTTTAGTGTTTTCTTGGGCATGCAGACCAATACCTTTATTCCATCCTTGCACTTTGGAGGTGGAAGGAAGGCAACAAAATTTGCATGGAGAAGTCCTCTCCATTCTATAGGACTTACAATTGTTGGTTCACCCCATCCAAAATCCACAATGTTATTCTAAATTCATAGAAACAAAATTCAAGCTTTTCAATTCATACCACACCATCTTAAAGTAAGCTATGTAGAGAATCCTTTTTCATAGAATTGGCGAGCACTCCAGCTTTCATTTCTTTTTCAAATAGTTTCAGTGTTGTCTTGGGCATGCAGACCAATACCTTTATTCCATCCTTGCACTTTGGAGGTGGAAGGAAGGCAACATAATTTGCATGCAAAAGTCCTCTCCATTCTATAGGACTTACAATTGTTGGTTCACCCCAACCAAAATCCACTCTAGTAAAGTCTAACCATCTCCAATCACTCATAATCACCACATTCTTCATAGGCATTTGCATATGTGCATTTATTACTTGACGATTAATCTCTAGAAAGTCGATGCTTGATCTCAAATACTCATCACTTGGCAACAACTTTGACTTATTTATAATCATGACCGTTTGCAAAATTGAGACATCAAGAAGTTCTCGAGCTTTGGCCAATGCATATACAGGGTAGAAACAATTACCATAATACCCATTTTGGAGCGGGGGTTTGAGTAATTTCCTTGCATTCATTGCAAAACTAAGCATCACATTATGGCTATGTGGGACCTCATAAGCTTTTGTCATTGCTCGCCAAACCAATGCTGCCCCAATATCAAATGAAGAGAAGTGTTCTTTACACTCTTCCATGAGGCATTCCCTGATTTGTCTTATTCTCTTGGAACCTAAAACAAAACAATAAGGAACAAACTCCTCATGTTCTGGAAATGGAGACGTGGTACCTTTTGTAACCAATTCAAAGTGGCGAAATGTTGTGTATGGTGGATTTCTAGGCTTGAGGAGTTCTCTATCCCATACTGGTTGCATTGAGAGCTTAACAACTCCTCTCGCCATCTCTCCAAGCCCTTTAAGAAACTGCCCTACTCCTAATCCATCAACTACACTATGATAAAAACGATATCCTAAGACAAACCCGCCACAACTGAACCGAGTAACCTACATGCAAACCATAAATTGTTACATTTTTATATTAAATAAAATTAAAATCTCCCTCATATAATATCAAATCTATTTTATAATAGATTATTTCAATGAATATGTAGATCAAAACAAATCATCCAAACATCTTGCAATGAGTAAGATGGGAACATAGAGAGTTACTTGAAGAACGAGGGGATGAATGCCCCCAATCTCTGTATCGAGAGGAGTCGTAGAAAGCAGCTGGTTGAATGACGGTTTGAGGTCGTCACAATCGCCAAGCACAGACAACGTATTGTGGGAGGTGGCAGTTATGAAAGGAACTCCCTCTGCGCTGCACTCCACTTCAAGTTTCCCATTGTCGCTATTTCTCACTCTCCCTGCCAGTGGATAATAATACACCAACACTCTGGATAAAGCCTCGCGAATTACGTTTGCTGGATCGCCCAATGAATTAAATTGGGAATTGCGGTAGACAAGAATATTACGAACAAAGAATCTTAACATGGACTGATCGTCAAAATTGGAGAGATAGAGAGTGGATTTGGGTGAGGGAAGGCAGGGGCGCACCATCACTGCTTCCCCAAACTTCACTTGCAACTCCATTGCTCTCTGCTCTGCTCTGCACCTTCGGTTTACATACCATCCGTTTTATAGACGTGGAAAAAACAATTCTTGTTGAAGTCCGCCCACATTAACCATAGTAAATTCAAAGCCCAGTTGCGTGGGCCGCCCTCAAGCGCCATGGAGAGATAGATATTTATTTTTTTGTTGACAACGTCAATTTATGGAGAACTTTATTCCATTGTTCTTAGCTGTGAATTACATGGAAGCATATTAGCTAACGATGTCGATTTATGGTGAACTTCATCCTATTATTCTAGCAGCTGAATCCAAGTAAATAGTATAGGTTTTAAAAGGAAGCAAATATAATATAATTATTAATGAATATATTATATTAATGTAATTTAAAATTAGTATATTCATGTTAATTTTTATTTAGTTTTGGATTTATTTTGATGGAATTTCTTGATGTGATTATATAGTAACATGTGGCACATATTTGTGTTAAGTTTGACTCCTTCCCTAACCTTTTTTCATATTCATTTATTCTTGATTCTTTAGCCATTTTCATATATTTAACCTTATCATTGTCCTATTTGCATATGTTTCAACACATTTGGCTTATTATCAACTTGAAAGGAAGCAAGGTAAGTGGAAACAGCTTCCTACACCAATCTAATGAGGGGAAGTAGTGCAAATTTTTACTAGTTCTTTTCATTTACAGTTATGTTTCACATTAACATAGACATTAACACACATTCACAAGCAAGTATAAATGCAATGACACAAGATATACGTAGAGAAAATCTTTTCGGGTGAAAAACCCCACACTCCAAAACTTGCACAATGTATTATCAAATTTGAAGGAGATTACAACACACTTGCAATGCAAGTTCTTCTAGGAGTTGTCAAGATGTCAAATCTGGAGTAATTCCGGTAGCATAACAATATCTGCAAATGAACCATTACACATACTACTCCAAGCACCTGATTATATAAAATTACAAGGCAAGAATGAGAAGTTTCTAGAGGTGGGCATCCAACTTGGCCTCATGGCCCATTTCCCATGCCCAAGGACACTTGTCCAACATCAGACACACCTCTTTCAACTATCGTAGTATGCAAGTTTGACTTCCCAAAGTGGGGCGCTCCATCCCTAGATATGCTATGACAAATGCTCTTATGCACCTTACAACTGTCATAGAATCCGTCATACATGACATCTCTTACAGCTATAAGAGAATCTGTCATAACTACCTAAAAATAGCATATTCCTCTCTCAACATGTCATAACCCAACTTGGGTGCCCAAAGATGCCTTCCTCTCATGCACAGATGATTTTTGACACTTGTCTTCACCTGTCGTAGGAATCTCTATACTTGGCTCTTACATGTCATAGAATCTGTCATCTATCATACTTGGCTCTTACATGGCATATTAGTGCCACCTCAAATGAGATGCCTATATCCACATGGATTGACTTGACCATCCAAGTCACCTTACAAGTGGAGTGACATCTCACCATGTCACTTCACACTAAATGACAAAACATGATGTGCAACATAAATTACGTCATAGGCAAATAAATAAATAAATAATCAAATAATTAGTTCTAGGAATTGCAAGGTTGAGACACCTTAATTCCCAACACTCTCTCACTTGTCGAACACCTTACAAGAGTCAATAGAATAATAAGAGTTAACTGCTAGGGGCCAAGAGGCCCATAGACTCCAAACACCATCTGAACTTCTCTGTGCTCACGGGCTTTGTCAAGGAATCTGCAACATTCACTAAAGTATCAACCTTCTCCAAATTCACCTTCCCATCCTCCACCATATCATGTACAAAGTGGTACTGCAAATCAATGTGCTTGGTCCTCGCATGGAAAGTAGGCTTCTTCACCAAACATATGGCACTCTGGTTGTCACAAGTAATGGTAATCTTCCCTACATCAAACTCAATGTCAGAACACAATCTCTTAAAAATGGCTTCCTTAGAAGCATGAGTAGTTGCCATGTATTCTGCTTTAGTCATGGATAAAGTGACCACAGGTTGCCACTTGCTCATCCAACTAATAGCACCACCAAACATAGTGAACACATAAGCACTAGTGGATCTCCTGCTGTCAATGTCACCTACTGGTGCAGTCATGGTAGGAGGGTTCACAGAATGAACTGTCTGGAACGTGCAACAAGAGTAAACACAATGGAAACAACACAAGAATATAGAAAAGATGTAGATTCAGTCATTCAGTATATCAAAGAATTTGAAATAGAGATCCGTCGGCAACATGCGGGCTTGCAATTAGGGCTCACAGGCCTAATTACATACATGTGCAAGATAAAGCTCCTTCACATAAAACTAAACTATAGATCTTTCTAATGTGAATAGCTATCTCTGAACTACTTTCCTAAGGATCTATTACATCATTATATATCATTTCCAGACCAATAGATTCCTCTGTGTCGGCCACAAGAGATCCAGAATCTCGATGAAGAGGTGTAACGTGTGTTCTTGGATAGGTCAGACCCATCAGATTGAAAATCCTTCTCCAATGGATACAATGAAGTACGGACCTATGAGGAAGGTTGGCCACAAACCAAGGAACATTGTAGAATGAATCACAAGGATCCGGAAGTCGGCCAATGCTCCCAATCCTTCTCCTTCAACTGACTACTCATGACTATCAGAGAACTCTACACTGAGAAAATAGAGGATCTTCTGATAGCGATAACTTTCCAGTAACTGATCCAAATGCTATGAATTCTTGGTATGATGTAGATGAATGAATTGAGATGCTAAGTCCAAATCTACAAGGTGTGAAATGCTGAAACTGGACCACAAGCTGAGTTGCTTCTGACTGGACTACCTGACTAAACTGGGAAATGAAAGAACTGAAATGCAAACAAACTAAAATGTAAATGCAAATGTTTTTGGTTGATGCAAGATTGCTCTTGAACTAGGGATGCTCCTGCATCAAACATCTGGGGTTATTGAAAAAGTGAGTCCCTCACTTTATTGGGGCTAGGGGAGAACCAAGACGATCCACCTCAGCCTAAGAAATTCATGATGAATCTTCTTCTAGTCTACCTTTCCACTTCACAAGATATTCTTTGTATTGTCTTCGTCTGGTGCTGTGCCCAACTCTTCTATCCAAAATGCCTTCATTTTGTTCTAGTGATTGTTGTGGCAACTGTTTCTTCAAGTCTTCTTCCATGCTATCACTAAACTCTACTTCATGATATTGGTAAAGGTCTGCAATGTTGAAAATAGGTGAAATACCCAATGTCTCCGGTAATTCCACTTCATATGCATTTCCTGACTCAAATTTCCTAAGTATCTTACAAGGTCCAAACTTCTTCATCTTCAACTTGTTATATGTTCCAACTGGAAATCTTTCTTTTCTCAAATACACCTTACTTCATCTCCTTCTTCAAATTCTTTGTGTCTTCTCTTCTCATCTACCTTCTCTTTGTACTTACTATTCATGTTCTCCAAATGCTTCTTCACCTGATTATGCATGGTTTTCATATGATCTGCAAATTCTTCTACTTCTGCACTTCTCTTTTCCTCTGTACTGATGTCTCTCAATTCTGTAACTCCTCTAGGATTTACTCCGGTAACAATCTCAAAAGGTGTTCTTCTGGTACTTCTATTGACTGAATTATTGTATGCAAATTCTACTTGTGAAATAATCAAATCTCAACTTCCAACTTTGTCTCCAACCAAACATCTAAACAAATTTCCCAAACTCCTATTCACTACCTCTGTTTGTCCATCTGTCTGTGGATGAAAAGCTAAACTAAACTTCAAATCTGTCTTCATCTTCTTCCAAAGTGTTCTCCAAAAGTATCCAACAAACTTTGTGTCTCTATCTGAAACTATACTCCTAGGTAATCCATGCAATCTCACAATCTCTTTGAAAAATAAGTCAGCTACATGCACTGCATCAGTTGTCTTCTTGCAAGGTATGAAATGAGCCATCTTTGAAAATCTGTCAACCACTATAATTATTGAATCATGTCCTCTCTGTGTCTTAGGTAATCCCATTACAAAATCCATGCTTATGTCTTCCCAAGGTCTCTCTGGTACTGTCAAAGGTTTATACAATCCAGTGTTCTGACTATTCCCTTTTGCAACTTGACAAACTCTACAACTTTGCACAAATCTCTGAACATCCATATAAATCTAAGGCCAAAAGTAATTTTCACTTACCAAAGCCACTGTCTTATCAATTCCAAAATGTCCTGCCAATCCACCACTATGCTTTTCCTTGATCAGGTTGTCTCTCATTGAACTGCTAGGTATGCACAACTGACTTCCTTTGAACAACATATCTTCTTGAATGAAATAATCCAACCATTTACTTCTATCTATTCCAACAGGTTCCTTACATGCTTTCCAAGGTTCTGCAAAATCAGTGTCCCCTTATACATGTTCTTCAATTCATCAAAACCCAACACTTCAACTCTCATCTATGTTAACAAATTTCTTCTTCTACTCAAGGCATCAACAACTTTATTTGGTTTTCCACTCCTATGCTTCAACACAAAAGTATAACTCTACATGAACTCTACCCATCTCATATCTCTTTGATTCAACTTACCTTGACTATTCAAATATTGCAAAGCTTGATGATCTGTACACAACACAAACTCCTTAGGCAACAAATAATGTCTCCCCTTCTTCAAGACTTGAATTATGGCATAGAACTCTTGATCATAAACTGGATATCTTCTCCTTTCATCATTCAACTTCTCACTGAAATATGCTACTGGTCTACCCTCTTGACTTAACACTGCTCCAATTGCATTTCCACTAGCATCACAATCAACTTGAAATACCTTATTGAAATCTGGTAATGCTAAAACAAGTTGCTCTGTCACTTTCGGCTTCAACAACTCAAAACTTTTATCTGCTTCTGATGTCCACTTGAAATCTTTTATGTCACCTCTCATTGTCTCTGTCATAGGGTTACAAACTGAACTAAATTTTTTTATGAACTTCTAGTAGAAACTAGCCAAACCATGAAATGATCTAACCTCTCCAATACTCTCTGATGTAGGCCATTCAACAATTGCTTTCACTTTCTCAGGATCCATCTTTAATCCTTTCACAGAAATTACAAATTGCAAATATACCAACTCTTCTTTCATGAAACTACATTTCTTGATGTTTATCAGCAATTTCTCTTCTCTCTACCTTTGAAAAACTTGTCTAATATGCCACAAATGTTCTTTTATCTTACTAAAAATCAAAATATCATCCAAATACGCAATCACAAACTTACCCAAGAATTTCTTCAGAACTTCACTCATCAACCTCATGAAAGTACTTGGTGCATTTGTCAATCCAAAAGGCATCACTAACCACTCATACAATCCTTCATTTGTTTTGAAAGTAGTTTTCCATTCATCACCTTCTCTAATTCTAATCTAATGGTATCCACTCTTCAAATCTATCTTTGTGAAATATCTTGCTCCACTCAAACAATCCATAATATCATCCATTCTAGGTAAAGGGAATCTATACTTAACTATGATCTTGTTTATTTCTCTAAAATCAGTACACATTCTCCATTATACATCTTTCTTTGGTGCTAACACTATAGGTACTGCACAAGGACTCAAACTTTCTCTGATCAAACCTTTCTTTAACAATTCTTGTATCTATCTATTTAATTCTTCATTCTCTGTCAGTGTCATCTGGTGTGTTGCTTTTTTAGGCAAACTTGCTCCTGGTATAAGATTCATGTGATGACTGATACTTCTTATAGGTGGTAATCCTTTAGGTACATTATCTGATATGATGTCTTCATACTCTATTAATAACTCTCTTATCTCATCTGGTTCAGTTTCTCTCTTCACTACTTCAGGCGTTTTAGGAATCAAGGCATAACACATACTTTCCTGTTTCAAACCATCCAAAAATTTCCTTCCATCTACCAAACAGATTCTAGCATTCCCACATACTACATCTTTAGGATCATCTTCTAAAGGAATCAAAGTAATTCTTTTCCCATTTTCTATTATAGTATATGTATTCTTTCTCCCATCATGCATAGCTTTTCTATCTTACTGCCAAGGTCTACCCAACAAGATTTGACAAACATCCATAGGCATAATATCACACAAGACTTCATCATGATAAGATCCAATATGAAATTTCACCAAACATTGTTCACTCACCAATACCTTATGATCATCCTGAATCCATGCTATCTGGTAGGGCTTAGGGTGTTTCAATCTTTCCAACTTCAGCTTAGTCACCATCTCCTCAAAAACTAGATTATCTGAACTACCACTATCAATCACAACTTTACAACACATACCTCCAGATTTGCATCTGGTTCTAAATAGACTTTTCCTCTGTGATGGTTCTTCATTTGTCTCTATTTGAAATAGTGCTCTCCTCATTACCAATGATTCTCCTTTCTCTAGATTTCCAACTAAACATTCTCCGGATTGCCAACTGAACAAGGTGATTCAACAGGTTATTCTTCAATATAGGTTGCTCTTCCACTGTTTTATGTCTTCTTGCTTGTACTACCTTGATTGCATTCAAATGCTCTATGTCCTTCACCACCACACTTAAAACAAGTACCTCTGAATGTTCTCTTATCAAATCCTCTTCCTTCTCTTCTGTATCCTTCATTCCAGTATGCAGTAGGGTTTCCTCTTCGGTGAAAATTTATGTCATTTCTCCGATAAGCATTATTATCTCTGTCATCCTTCCTTAATGGGCTATCAAACTTGTTCTGTTCCAGATAAGATCTGTCCCCTCCAAAAAATGTCCTACCTCTTAGAAATTTACCTCCTCTACCTCTTTGCCTCTGATCATGTCTCTTGCTCAACTTCTCTTCAAATTTCAGTGCAAACTGGTATGCTTCTTCCAAAGATGTCATCTTCACCAAGCTTAGCTCTTCTTGAATATTCAATCTTAACCCATTGATGTATCTAGCCACTTTCTCTTTGCTTTCTTCACTATGTCATGTCCTTATGATCATCTTATGAAATTCTTCAGTGTATTCTTTCACAGATTTCTCCTTTTGTCTCAAGTTTTGCAATCTCTTCAACAACTCCAACTCATAGTCAGCAAGTATGAATTGATTTTTCAACTTTGTCACCATCCAGTCCAACTTTGTAATCTTTTCCTTTCCTCTCCTATTTCTTTCCAACTAAACTTCTTTCCACCATATAGTAGCATGTCCTTTCAACTTTGTCTTTGCAAATTTCACCTTCTCCAGATCTTCAATTTCCTCATATTCAAAGTATTCTTCCATGTCATTTATCCAATCAATCAATTCTTCTGGATTCAAATTACCAACTTATAGTTTGGCACATCCACTCTAGGTCTTTTCCCAATCTTTGAAATAGCTCACAACATCTTTACTTGATCTGATTCTTCTTCTTCATGACCTTCTAGGGTTTCACCACTTTGTTCAACAAATTGAAATTCTTCTTCATCATCACTTTTAACATTAGATCTAGGTGTCAATCCTCTTTGCCTATCTTCTTCAACAGCATCCAAACAAATTCACATTGTTCTCATCAATTCCATCATCTCATCCATTCTATTAGCCATTGTACCAATAGGAGGAACTCTTCACGGTGGCATCTTCCTAGGATCAACTGCAAACTGCCTTAGGTCGGTGATCGGTTGTGCACCAGTAACCTACCTTGGATCAGCGATTTTCTTACAACAAGATCTTACAGAATCCCCTTTGCCAACTCACTCCAAAGAATTGAACTTTTGCTCTGATACCACTTGGTGCAGTCATGGTAGGAGGGTTCACAGAATGAACTATCCAGACTGTATAGCAAGAGTAAACACAATGGAAACAACACAAGAATATAGAAAAGATGCAAATTCAGTCATTCAGTATATCAAACAATTCAAAATAGAGATCCGCCAGCAACATGTGGGCTTGCAATTAGGGCTCACAAGCCTGATTACATACATGCGCAAGATAAAGCTTTGAAGCTCCTTTGCACAAAACTAAACTACAGATCTTTCTAATGTGAATAGCTATCTCTAAACTACTTTCCTAAGGATCTATTACATCATTATATATCATTTCCAGACTAATAGATTCCTCCACATCGGCCACAAGAGATCTAGAATCCCAATGAAGAGGTATAATGTGTGTTCTTGGATAGGTCAGACCCATCAGCTTGAAAATCCTTCTCCAACGGATACAATGAAGTGCGGACCTATGAGGAAGGTTGGCCATGAACCAGGGAACATTGTAGAATGAATCACAAGGATCCGCAAGTCAGCCAATGCTCCCAATCCTTCTCCTTCAGCTAATTACTCATGACTATCAGAGAACTCTACACTAAGAAAACAAAGGATCTTCTAATAGCAGTAACTTTCTAGTAACTGATCCAAATTCTCTAACTTCTTGGTATGATGTAGATGAATGAATTGAGATGCTAAGTCTAGATCCGCAAGGTGTGAAATGTTGAAGACCACAAGCTGAGTTGCTTCTAATTGAACTACCTAACTAAACTAGGAAATGAAAGAACTGAAATGCAAACAAACTGCAAATGCAAATATTTTTGGTTGATTCATGATTGCTCTTGAACCAAGGATGCTCCTACATCACCTGCCCAATCTGGATCCACAAATCCATGAATACTCACATAATGCTAAGAACCAATAGGATAACCATGATAGCACAAGGCATACTTGGAAGTACCACGTAGCTATCTAAAAACTCTCTTAATCACATCCCAATGTATCCATCCAGGATTAGCCATGAATCGGTTAAGGACTCCCACTTCTTGGGAAATGTTTGGTGTTGTATAGACCATCACATACATCAAACTGTCAACCGCACTAGCATAAGGTACTCTGCTCATATCCTCCATCTCAGAAGGAGACTTTGGACAATCTTCAACAGATAACTATCCCCATCGAAACAGGAACACTCAAAGGTCTGCAATTTGGCATGCTTAATCTTTCCAACATGCTCTTCACATACTTACTCTAGCCTAACCAAAGTTTTTTGTTTTCTCTATCTCTTCTGACCTCCATCCCTAGAATGTACATGGCTGCCCCTAAATTTTTCATTTCCAACTGTGCTGACAACTGAGACTTCAAATCAGAAATCAAACCTTTACCATTCCCAATTAGCAACATATCATCAACATACAACGCTATAATGAGAATGCGATCATTATCAAATTTGAAGTAAACACAATGATCCGATTTCGATCTTAGAATTCCAATACTCAACACAAAGACATCAAACTTTTGGTACCACATCCTAGGAGACTTCTTAAGACCATACAAAGACTTTTTCAACTTGCCAACCAAATTTTCTTTACCTTTCACAATGTAGTGCTTTGGCTGTGACATAAAAATCTCCTCCTACAAGTCACCATGAAGGAATGGTGTCTTCACATCCATCTACTCCACCTCTAAATCATACACTACTACAAGAGATAATAGGAACCAAATAGATGTCATCTTTACAATTGGAGAGAAAATCTCACCATAGTCAATTCCCTCCACCTATGAATACCCCTTCGCAACCAACCTTACCGTATATTTCTCAATGCTGCCATCTGAACCAAACTTTTTCTTAAACACACATTTGCATCCAATAGGCTTTCTTCCTTTAGGCAAAGGCACCAGGTCCCAAGTATTATTCTTTTCCAAAGAATCCATGATCTCTTCTTCCATGGCCTCCTTCTAGAAACCTACATCTTTCATACCCATAGCCTCCCTTACTGTCCTAGGCTCATCAACATTAGAAATCAAAGCAAAAATACAACTAGAATCATGCAACGAATAACCAAACCTTTTAGGTTTTCACCTTACTCTCATGGACCTCCTCACAAGTTGAGGTTGAGGTTCTTCATCTTCTTCTTTTGAACTTTCAGATCTGCTAGAGCTCTCCTCATCATCAGGTCCAACTGGTGTCTTCGGTTCAACTTTCTTAGGGGTGAGAGGAAGCTAAACCACATCATCTTTATTTTCTTCTTTCTCTAGCTAAAGAACAATAGAAGAAGGATTGAGCTCTTTGAAGATCACACTTCTGCTATACATAACTCTTTTGGCCACTAGATCCCATAGCTTGTACCCTTTCACACCGATGTCATAACCAATGAAGATACATTTAACTGTCTTGTTCTCCAAATTGGACCTCTTCTCCTTAGGCACATGTGCATATGTCTCACAACCAAATACTCAAATGTGTCTTAATGAAGGCTTCTTACCATAACATGCCTCCATAGGGGTCTTGTTAATGAGCGTCGATGTAGGAGACCTGTTAACTAGGTAACAAGCAATAGCAACAACTTCAGCCCAAAACTTTTGTTCTAGGCCAGCTCCACTTAACATGCTCCTAGCCCTCTCCATCAGCGTTCTATTCATTCTTTCTACAAATCCATTTTGGTGAGGAGTATACAATGTTGTCTTATGTCTCTTAATACCTTGTTCTTTACAGAACTTGTCAGAATTTGCTAAGCAAAACTCACCACCATTATCAGTTCTCAAATATTTAATCTTTCTATCTTTTTTATTCTCAACAAGAGCCTTAAACTTTTTGAATCTTACAAAGACTTTAAATTTACTTCTAAGGAAATATACCCATGTCCTTCTACTATAGTCATCAATAAATGAAACAAAATATATAGATTTAGAAATCGAAGGAACATTAACAAGACCAAAAACATTAGAGTGAACTAGATCCAATACCTCAAAACATTTATGAGAACTATGGTAAAACTAAACACGATTTTGTTTTCCATATATGTGTTGTTCACAAAAAATCAAACTCAAGGTTACAATCATTCATACCCTCAATGAGGTTTTTATTTTCCAAGGTCCTCAAACCCTTTTCACCTATATGGCCAAGCCTTTGGTGCCACAACATTATTTTCTCAGCAGGAAGTTTCATCTCCATAGAATGAGCACCCTTGGGTACCCAAAAAGCATGACCATTGAAAGTAGATTCTACAGTCTTCTTGGCTGCTGGTTCTAATTGTGAGTATGAAGAATCTGAAGCTCTCTTCTTAAAAATAGAGGCACTATTGCACTGAACCATGCATGCATCAAGCTGAGATAGAGTGCCAATTTGAAAACTTTTAGCCAACACCATACCTCCTCTTGTCATCTTGCATCCTCCATTCAAGAAAACAACCTACACACCCACATCATTCAATTTGCTTACATTTAACAAGTTTTATGCCAACCCAAGGATATGCAGAACACCATTGATCCCCTTTACTCTACCATCATGGAATCTGATTAGGACTCTTCCATGGCCAACTATTTTTAGGTGAGAGTCATCACACAGGTACACCTTCCCACCATCATACTTTTCATACTTTGAGAACTAGTTTCTGTGGAATGTCATATGAAACGATGCACTAGAATCAATTAACCACACATCCTCAGATGCATGTGTTGCCAAGGCAGCAACAAATGCTTCTACATCTTCTTGAGAGGACTTGTCAAAGTTAGAATCATGGTTTTTCTTCTTCTTCTTCTTCTCCTCCTCCTTGTACTCCTTGTGGAAATGACCAAGTTTTCCACAGTTCCAACATAAGGCCTTGGACTTTCTAGGAGACTTTGATCTCCCATGGGATTTGGATCTTCCTTTGTCTTCTTTCTTCTTGTCCTTCTTCTTTCCTTTCTCCTTGGACCTACCACGAACTGCAAGAGCCTCCTTAACCATTTTGAAAGACTTTATCTATATTTCTTCAAACAACAATGAAGAAACCACTTCATCCATCTTGAAGGTGGAAGTGGTACTTCAAATGGCCATCACAAGGTGGTCCCACAAATTTGGTAAAGAGCACAACAATGTCATGCAATGATCCTCCTCCTCCATCTTCACACCAACAGAGGTCAACTAAGAAACAATCATGTTGAATTCATTGAGATGATCCACAACAAATCCTCCATCTTCCATCCTCAAAGAGAACAATTTATTTTTTAGGAATAGCTTGTTTACCAAGGAATTAGCTTGATAAACATCACCAAGTTTCTTCCACAAGTCTTTTGCAATTTTCTCCTCGTGGATGTTCAGGAGCACAAAATTAGCCAAACAGAACCTTATGAGACCTTTGGCCTTCCAATCCATCTGATCACAATTTTTTGTTTCATGCTTTGGGGTTTGGTGTCAAATATCACAATCCATAAGTCTCTATCCACCAACATATCCTCCATCTTGAGTTTCCACAACTTAAAGTTGCCTCCATTAAATTTTTTGATCTCAAATCTCCAAGATGTGCTTTCCATCTTCTCACTACAACAAGATCACAAAATACTCTGCAAGACTCCCACTCAATCAAATATTAGTACAAAAAAGCCTCTATCTAGCAGCTAGGACCAAAACTAGCCAGGCTCTGATACCAATTGAAAGGAAGCAAGGTAAGTGGAAATAGCTTCCTACACCAATCTAATGAGGGGAAGTATTACAAATTTTTACTAGTTCTTTTCAATTATAGTTATGTTCACATTAACGAAGAGATTAACACACATTCACAAGCAAGTATAAATGCAAAGACAAAAGATATATGTGGGGAAAACCCTTTGGGGTGAAAAACCCCACACTCCAAAACCTGCACAATGTATTATCAAATCTGAAGGAGATAACAACACACTTGCAATGCAAGCTATTCTAGGAGTTGTCAAGATGTCAAATCTGGAGTAATTCCAACAGCATAACGATACCTACAAATGAACCATTACACATACTACTCCAAGCACCTGATTAAATAAAGTTATAAGGCAAGAATGAGAAGCTTCTAGATGTAGGCATCCAATTTGGCTTCATGGCCCATTTCCCACACCCAAGGACAATTATCTACCATGTAAACACACCTCTTACAACCGTCATAGTGTGAAGTTTTGAATTCCCAAAGTGGGGTGCTCCATCCCAAGATAGGCTATGACAGATGCTCTTATGCACCTTACAACTATCATAGAATCCGTCATATATGATAGCTCTTATAGTTGTAAGAGAATCTGTCATAACTGCCTAAAAATTACATATTTCTCTTACAACATATCATAACCCAACTTGGGCACCCAAAGATGCCTTCCTCTCATGCAAAGATGCTTTTTGACACTTGTCTTCACCTTTCATAGGAATATCTATACTTGGCTTTTACATGTCATAGAATCTGTCATACATCATAAGACCTTACACACGTTACAAGATGTTGACACATGGCATATTAGTGCCACCTCAAATGGGGCACCTATATCCACATGAATTGACTTGATCATCCAAGTCACCTTACAAGTGGAGTGACATCTCACCATGCCGCTTCACACTAAATGACAAAACAGGATGTGCAACATAAATTACATCATAGGCAAATAAATAAATAAATAATCAAATAATTAATGCTAGGAATTGCAAGGTTGAGACACCTTAATTCGCAACACAACCCACAATTCTATGTAGTTGATCTTTGCCTTGAGATTTCACATTCTTTGTCTTGGGTCAGTCTCACAATGCTCAAGTTCAATCCTGTATAACACAAAACAAACCCTTGATTCAAGTTTTAACATTTGAATTGTTGACTCTCACCTTTTCTTACTGTACTAGGCATTGGAAGCCAACTTAGTACATGTTTGCACAACTATTCTTTGTCTTGATATTTGAAGACATTCATAAATGCACATTTAAATACCATCAACCATCAACCTAGGTCATCCACACTACAAAGAGTATTCATCCATATTGATGCAGAGGCATCCACACTATAACCTTTGCATATAGCATGAATGTCTGCAGACCAACCTCATCATCATCATCTTCGCCATCATCATCATATTTCGGCTTTACTCTGTCAGCATCATATTTCTGAAAACCAACAGCATCATCATATTGCACCTGCCGACCGATATCCTCCTGCAGACAAGCCTTCGCACTTTCGCCTGTCAACAGCATCACCTTACTCGATTATCGGCAGCATCATCATGTTCGACCAGCGCGAACATCCTCCGGTTGCACTGTTCATCGGGCGCCAAGCACTAGCGGCCTCATCATGATATTTACCATCACCTTCGTCAGCAGGATATTCAACATCCGGTTGCTCCCAAATATCCTGATGACGACCTTCAACACCTTCCCTTCGATGCTCCGATAGCCGACGACACAAGCTTCAGCATCATGATATTCAACAGGATAACGAACATCCGATTCTTCCCATTTATCCTGATGATGACAAACCCTAACTCTTCGCACCGTTCACTCGATGCTGACGTCACCCGATATCCTGATGACGTAGATCCTGATGACGATGACGTCACCCGCAGTTTCACAATATCCTGCTGCTCCGAAATGTCCTGATGACGTATATCATGATGATGATGACGTCATATCCTGCTGTTTGCCAAACTTAGTTTTTCTTCGGCCCGCGATCGACCCGATCTTCAGCCTGATGCCGATGCGCTCCTCCTCGGCCCTCCTGATGATGATCCTGATGCCGATACACTCCTCGGCTCCTCCTGTTGATGATCACCCCAACGAACTCACTCTTCATGAAATCGACATCATCATGCTGACCTCCTCCACTTATCCAGATGATGATGTCCGAACTGTCTGCAGGATATTTGCAGAAATATCCTGATGATGCTGTTTTGGCGAACTTCTTCACTTAGCGAAATCTCTCTTCGCCGGTCCACCAGGGATGACCCGATCCAACTCAGGGGGATCTTCCAACACAATTAGCTCGACCTAGCACATGAGGATGCTAGGCTTCTCAACATCTGTCTACCGCGATCCTGCGCACCTGCATGCAAACAGAAAACAACCTAACATCTAACCTACTGTACATTGCCATTCCACCGATCAGGTGAGTCAACCGGTGGAATGGATCAGGAAATCCATGAAAAACTCTCAAACCCGCGATCGATTACAGGAAGGAGATCAAACAGAAAACAAAACAGGATCTTTATTGATTCACAGATGTAATACAATATGATGTTCCTCACACAGAACACTCAACCTACTCTGCGCAACACTACACTGCCGATCGATGATATCTGTCTGTCTCTCATATCAAACGATCTCATGCTTATAAAGACTTTCCTACGAGTACTACTGACCCGACTCCAAGCGGCTGGGAACTCTCCAGGCGGCTGGGAGATCCCACCGAACATACATCATGACAGCTGTTATAACTAACTAGCTAAAAATAGCAAAAGCCTGGTCAGCATGATCTTATCCTGATCAGCATGACCTTATTACATGCAATTGGTCAAACAGACCTTCTTGGAATCATAAACAAGACCTAAACTACTAACTGCCTTATCAAGACCAGCTGTCAGGTAGGTGCTCCTGCACCATACTCCCCAAAAGAAAAGAACTCATGTCCCATGAGTTTAGCATGTGGAAGTCCTCCACCGTTACACTTTGCTTTGTCAGTCGTCTGACCTGCTCCAGCTTTATCTGCTGCTGTCTCTTGGCTGCTCCAAGACTTCTGAACTGTAACTTGCTTGCTGGCAAGTAAATCCTCATGCCTGTTGATGTAGGCCTTTCTCAGGTTATCTCTGTGTTTGTCAGATTGTCTGACCAGAACCTCTGGCTGAACTGCTTCTTGAACTCCTGAAGTGTTCAAGTCTATCTTCCTTTCAACTCTTATAGGACAAACAATAGTCCCAACTATGACAACATCCTTGTCATTCCTCTGAACTGGTGGCAGTTTGCACCCCTGTTTCTGAACCTGCTGCTGACCTCTGTCAGTCACCACTGAAACTTCCTTCAGCTTGTTGTCTGTAACAACTCCTTTCTCTGCAGTGTCCTGAACTGCCTTCATGCCTGCTCCTCTAGGCATCTGCACATACTCCTTCTTTCCCATCAAAATGATTTGAGCTGCCTTCTGTACTGCAGCTTTTGCCTGCAATGGCATCAACTTAATAGTCTTCCCATCCTTCTGGATGGTGTAGGTATTAGCATACCCATCATACAGTACCCTTCTGTCAAATTGCCATGGTCTACCTAGCAGTAGGTGACAACATTCCATAGGCAATATATCACACAAAATTCTATCATGATATGGTCCAATCTGGAAATCCACATATGCCTGTTCAGAGACAAAAAGTGATTGCCTATCACTCACCCAAGATGCCTTGTAAGGGTGTGGATGTGGAATTCTTTCCAGCTTCAGTTTATCCACCATTTCCTGAGATACCATGTTGTCTGTTGAACCAGTGTCAATGACAACCTTACATACCTTACCTTTGCTCTTGCATGTGGTTTTGAAAAGAGCTCTTCTTTGCATCAGATCCTTTGATGCTTGCAAACTAATTCTCCTTAACATCAGTGATTCTCCACTCTCTGGATATCCAAAATTCTCAGGACCTTTGTTTGCACTTTCTTCTTCTTTCTCTTCTTGTACCACTTGTACTCTCTTGTCACTAGTTCTATCATTTCTGGATGATGAACCTTTGTTTTCTGGACATTTGAAAGATGGATGACCAAACTCACCACAGGTGTAACACTTTCCTGAAAATGTAGTAGAACCTCTACCACCTCCAAATCTTCCTCTATTACCTTTCCATCCACCTCTGAAATCAGACTGTCCTTGTCCTTTACCAGTGTCTTCTTGACCCTCATTGGTTTGCTTTTGTGCAGGGGCTGTTCCTCTTCCCCTATTGTTTCCTCTTCCTCTCATGGACTTATCATGTCCTCTATTCAACTTTTCTTCAATCCTGATTGCCATTTGATAACAATCCTCCACATTCTTAGGGTTAGCTAAAACTAACTCATCCTGTATGTTAAACCTCAAACCAGCCAAGTACCTAGCCACCTTTTCTACCTCATTCTCATGATGACCAGATCTCATACTTAACAGATAAAATTCCTCAGTATATGATTTCACATCCCTGTCTTTCTGCTTTAAAAATTGCAGCTTCTTAAACATCTGGATTTCATAATCCCTTGGCAAGAATTTCCCCTTGATCCTTGCTACCATCTTATCCCAAGAAGTGATCTTAGACTTCCCTTGTTTCCTTCTCTCAGATTGTACATAATCCCACCATACCAAAGCATGACCTCCTAACTTGGTCTTTGCAATCTTGACTTTCTGATCCTCAGCAACATCTTCACATTCAAAGTGATTATCAAGTGCAGCAATCCAGTCCAACAACTCATCTTCATTCAAGCTTCCAGTATACTTGGAAACATCAACCTTTACCTTAGGTTTTTCACTCTGCACTGCCTTTAACAGTTTTGCCAATCTCTGGTCTTCAGCATCCAGATCTTCAGCTACCTCTTCATACTCTTCAACAGTATCTGCCTCTTCTTCAGACTCACTGTCTTCCATCTCCCTCTTTTTGTTCTTTTCCAGGGCTGTCAGCCTGGCTTGAAGTGCTTCAGCAAGCTCCTTCATCTTCCTCATCTCTCTAGCATGTTTCTCCTTCATATCCTGCAATTCCCTTGCAGTACCATTACCTTTAGGAGGCATTTTGTCAACCTCTCAATCACAACACAATCAACTCTATCTCTACCTCTGCCCTTTCGGTGACAGAATCAACACACAACAGCCCAGACCTTTTGCTGAGCTCTGATACCACTATGATGCAGAGGCATCCACACTATAACCTTTGCATATAGCATGAATGTCTGCAGACCAACCTCATCATCATCATCTTCGCCATCATCATCATATTTCGGCTTTACTCTGTCAGCATCATATTTCTGAAAACCAACAGCATCATCATATTGCACCTGCCGACCGATATCCTCCTGCAGACAAGCCTTCGCACTTTCGCCTGTCAACAGCATCACCTTACTCGATTATCGGCAGCATCATCATGTTCGACCAGCGCGAACATCCTCCGGTTGCACTGTTCATCGGGCGCCAAGCACTAGCGGCCTCATCATGATATTTACCATCACCTTCGTCAGCAGGATATTCAACATCCGGTTGCTCCCAAATATCCTGATGACGACCTTCAACACCTTCCCTTCGATGCTCCGATAGCCGACGACACAAGCTTCAGCATCATGATATTCAACAGGATAACGAACATCCGATTCTTCCCATTTATCCTGATGATGACAAACCCTAACTCTTCGCACCGTTCACTCGATGCTGACGTCACCCGATATCCTGATGACGTAGATCCTGATGACGATGACGTCACCCGCAGTTTCACAATATCCTGCTGCTCCGAAATGTCCTGATGACGTATATCATGATGATGATGACGTCATATCCTGCTGTTTGCCAAACTTAGTTTTTCTTCGGCCCGCGATCGACCCGATCTTCAGCCTGATGCCGATGCGCTCCTCCTCGGCCCTCCTGATGATGATCCTGATGCCGATACACTCCTCGGCTCCTCCTGTTGATGATCACCCCAACGAACTCACTCTTCATGAAATCGACATCATCATGCTGACCTCCTCCACTTATCCAGATGATGATGTCCGAACTGTCTGCAGGATATTTGCAGAAATATCCTGATGATGCTGTTTTGGCGAACTTCTTCACTTAGCGAAATCTCTCTTCGCCGGTCCACCAGGGATGACCCGATCCAACTCAGGGGGATCTTCCAACACAATTAGCTCGACCTAGCACATGAGGATGCTAGGCTTCTCAACATCTGTCTACCGCGATCCTGCGCACCTGCATGCAAACAGAAAACAACCTAACATCTAACCTACTGTACATTGCCATTCCACCGATCAGGTGAGTCAACCGGTGGAATGGATCAGGAAATCCATGAAAAACTCTCAAACCCGCGATCGATTACAGGAAGGAGATCAAACAGAAAACAAAACAGGATCTTTATTGATTCACAGATGTAATACAATATGATGTTCCTCACACAGAACACTCAACCTACTCTGCGCAACACTACACTGCCGATCGATGATATCTGTCTGTCTCTCATATCAAACGATCTCATGCTTATAAAGACTTTCCTACGAGTACTACTGACCCGACTCCAAGCGGCTGGGAACTCTCCAGGCGGCTGGGAGATCCCACCGAACATACATCATGACAGCTGTTATAACTAACTAGCTAAAAATAGCAAAAGCCTGGTCAGCATGATCTTATCCTGATCAGCATGACCTTATTACATGCAATTGGTCAAACAGACCTTCTTGGAATCATAAACAAGACCTAAACTACTAACTGCCTTATCAAGACCAGCTGTCAGGTAGGTGCTCCTGCACCACATATGAACATTTCAATTTGGAGTATTAAAAGAAATCAACATTTGTACATTAGAATCATCTACATTAAACTTCTTGAGTTTGTTGCCTTCAATCACTTGCTAAAGGCCATAAAGCTAGTAAACAAGGGGTTGATTGAGAAGAACTTGACTCTTGCAATATACTAGCTTCCCTTTGGTATTTTTAAATAAGTACTCAATCCTTCCTAGAACCTGATGTTGGTGAACCCTTTCCTAGTAGTCTTGATCCTTATCCAACTCTATCAAAGGATTTTTCCTTACCAGTGTCCAACCCCTCATCTTTATAACAAATATCTAACATGGTAAATCATGTGATCCAAAATCTCATGACCTTGTAAGAAGCTTTTGAGGCATAGCATTGTCTCACCAAATAGTTTTTCATTGAAATTAAGAGAATCAATGTTAATCTATCTTGATTGGAAAATAAATAGAGAGAGCAAACACAAATTCAGAAGGAGAAGGATGTTAGAATCTTCCAAAACTGGGAAGTCATCCCTAAGAAGTTAAAAGATTGGTCAATTATTACAGTGAGTAGAAGGAAAAAATGATACCTAAGGTGAATAGTTTAAGCAAGGCCAAGAAAATCACAATAACATGTTGATATTATTTGAAAAGGACATGAGCACCATTAAGAACATGAGGACTAAGATCCTAATAGAGAAGTTGAAAAATATTTTCTAAAGATTTAGAGGTTCCCATTTTAGAGGGTAAAGGTACGAAGGTAGCCCTAGTGCAAAAACTAGGAGTAACAAGAAAAGGAGCTCAGAGGAAGAAAAAAAGAATTGGACTTTGTGGAGATGCATGCAAGTTTTTACCAACAAGAATTGGAAGTTGTTGAAAGGTGCTGCCACAATAATGGGTTAGACTTTCTGGGACATCCTATTTTTTGCTGAAATCACATATCTTTAGAAAATATAATGATTTAAGCCTTGAAAGGTTCCATTTAAAGGATTTTAATTGAAGAGGGTTTGATCAAACCCCCTTAGATTCAAACCCCCTTGGATAGAACCCCGCTAGTTTTAAACCACGCCTATAATGGAGTGTCTTCTACACCTATCAAAATATTGATAAAAAATCACTTTTGATTTACCTTTTGGGGGATCAAATGAATTCATTTAAAATTTATGTTTTGTAAGTATGTAGTTCTTATTATAAGCTTCCTAAAAAGTATAATTTTAAATATATTTAATTTGATTATTATATTTATTTGTTATTTCTTGTGAATGTAGATTTTTCACTGAACATCAAGTTCTCTATTCTACACACATGGAAAATTAGTAAATTAGTGAAAAAAATTATGAAAAATATCTATGCCCTAGGTATTGATGTCCTTGTTTCAACCAAAAAAAATTGAATTTTGATACATACAAAAAAAGTTATGTTTTACGGAATATGCCTATGTCTAAATTATAATTGGTTTGACTTCAAAACTTAATTGAAAAAAAATATTCAACAAAACATTATGAAACCAAATGCATGCCCTATATATCAGTGTTACCAATCTAAATTCAAAAGAATCATAATTTTATCCTTTGTAGAAAAAAAGTTATGTGCTACAGAATACACATCACTTTAAAAAAATGTTGTTTACTATTAAAAACTAGTTATCAAAGGAGGCGCAAAAAATTTACAATTTAACTCTAATTTTTTTTTAAAATATATTTATAATATATAAACAAAATCTCACAAATCACTAGTTTGCATCATCTTCAAATTCCTAATGGTTTAGCGGCTATAGGTGTCAAAAAGTGAAGATTTATTTCAAAATGTTGATTTCAATGTCAAGTTTGGCAAAAAAGTGTAGCTCATTATTGTGGGATGACCCTGAAGTTTTAAAAAAAGTTGTAGGTCTTTGGTCTCTTATCGGTTGTTTTGTCTTGTGTTTTGTTTAATTTTCTATGTATCTTTTTTTGTTATATGGAGCCTAATCAGATTCGGAGGTTATATTTTCCCCACTTTTATCAGCTTAGTTTCCCCCCAAATTATTTAACGAGGGAGTACAGGGGTGGCAGAGCCCCTCCTGTGGGGCCCGGGGGGCTTATCTCCCCGGAGGGGGCCCGGGGGCGGAGCCCACGGTGGGGGTCTGGGGGCAACGCCCCTAGCGGGGGTTGCTGGGGGTAGTTCCCCCAGTCAAGGGCTCAAGGGCAGCACCCCTGAAGTAAAAATTGCCTATTATTTTATAAAGGCTTCGAGAGTTATTTTTTCTATTAGCCTACATAAAAAAACCCTATTTTTGTAACCGACATAAGGCTTGATAAAAGCAGTCAAGGGTTAGGGTTTCAGTTGATGTATTGTAGCATTTGTAGCGGTATTGAGTTGTAAGGATTACTGGTTGTAATCAGCTTGATTTACTAGATAATAATATTGGACTCTCTGTTGGTGGATGTAGCCCGAGTTTGGGTGAACTACATTAAAACTTGTCTCTCGCTGTTATTATTTCTGTGTATTTTCATTCCTCTATTTAATCTTTATTTGCATTTAATTGATATCTTGTGTCAGCTAACCCTAACATCTTTGCTACTATTTCATTATAGTTATGCTATTGTTTTGTTGAAATTTGGCTAGTTGTAAAGGGTTTTAATGCCCCTTCAAAACCTATTTTACCCCTTTAATAAAAATAAATAATAGAGAGTGTGAGAAACTATGTCTCAGATGTACACATTTTGCTAGATCAATCCCATGGTTTCCAAGGCATCTATCCACATACTAGAAAACTTATGTAGCACATCCAAGTGAAATAAGATAAAATTGATTATTCTTCTATTCAAGATTCTTATTTCTTTAGATAGGAACAAAACACATTAATGTAATCTATAATAGAGTAACAAGCAAAGTATTATAATCTAGAAGTGTATTTCACATAATTTAGAGTTATGTTTATTTCCCTAGACAAAATACTATTGTTTTTACTAATGGATTAGGGAAACCTAAAATAATTGAAAATACATTATGATATTTTAGAAAACAAAGACAAAAATAGGAGCCTAGGAAAAGACAAAACCTAATTGAAGTTTCAAGGTGCTAATGTAGTATAGATGCTTATGTGATTCATAGATGATAGCCTAACTATGCAAGCATACAAGTGTGTTGTGGTCCTATGTACACAAATCCAACTATATGAACAACAAGCAAGGAACTTGTTCCAATAACAAAGAAATATGTGCACAATAGTATTGAAAGATGACAATAAATTTATTGCATCACAACTAGAATGTTGTAGATACATACCAAATGTAGAAAATGAATAAATAATAGAAATAAGATCGCAACAATTAGGAACACAAAACTTCCATGTGAGTGATTCATCAAGGATACTTGTAGTTGGATAGAAAGAATGGGGTTGATTGTTTGGAAGCTTGCCAAATGGTCAAGCCTGTATTTGGTCTTTTGACCTCCATGAGCAATCTAATAGAAATAGGAAATGAAGTTGGATAATGTGTGTGAGTTCCTAATCCTAAGTGTATTTAGAATTAGAGAATAGTATAAATGATATAAAATAAACACTTAACAAATCTTGAGCCTATAAAGATGCTAAATTTCCTATGTGTATGGAAGAGAAATGTGGAGAGTGGAGAGGCCAAGAGTGCCAACAATGACCTTTAATACATTCCATAGTAAAATGGATAGAGATCCAAACACAAGTCTTTGAGAAGTTATAGAATAAAATAATAACCTTATGAAAATCCAAATGAGAAGGAAGAGAGAAACAAAGAGTTAGAAAAGAGAGGAAGGTTAAGTATTAACAAAAACAATACCACTAGCTCAAGGAAATTAAGAAGATATAAGTCTTTCTTGAATAATGAGAAGTTGTTGTCTTGAAACTGTCCCTCAAGAATTATCTAACCATAGGGAAAAGATGGTGCCTCTAGAAACTTGTAATCTTAGAAGAAAGAATAGAAGAAACCATGGTAGACACACAATACTAGATAATGCAATATTACAATGGTGGATGGACTATAACAGTGTTATAGCTCAGAATTCACAAAAGAATGTTGTAGTAAACCTTAAAAAATTTAGAGAACTCTAAAATATCCTCTCACATCAGAAAGCATAGAATGTCAGAAGCCTCTAACAGTCTAATGCATGTAAGGAATAAAAGATGGAACCCCAACAATCACTAAGATAGTTATTTTTAGTCAATAGGTTACAAAACATTGGTTACAAACTCAACAGAGACTAGTTGGATGGCCATTAAAAATTTAATCTAGTTGAAACATCACTGAATTAGTCATTATATTGAATTCATATAGTTGTACTATCACTAGATGGTAGCATGATTGCATAGACATTGATGCAGGACCATCCCTGGTTCAAGAGCAATCTTGCATCAACCAAAAACATTTGCATTTCAGTTTGTTTTCTTTCCTTTTCTAGTTCAGTACAGTCAGTAGCAGTTTCTATAGTTTTTATTCACAACTATGGGGAACTTTATCCCATTGTTCTTAGCTGTGAATTAGATGGAAGCATTTAATGATGTCAATTTATGGTGAACTTTATCCTATTATTCTAGTAGCTAAATCCAAGTAAATAGTATAGGTTTTAAAGGAAGCAAATATAATATAATTATTAATGAATATATTATATTAATGTAATTTAAAATTAGTATATTCATGTTAATCTTTATTTAGTTTTGGATTTATTTTGATGGAATCTCTTGACGTGATTACATAGTAACATGTGGCACACTTTTGTGTTAAGTTTAACTCTTTCCCTGACCTTTTTTCATCACCATTTATTCTTGATTCTTTAGCCATTTTCATACATTTAACCTTATCTTTGTGCTATTTACATATGTTTCAACACATTTGCCTTATCATCAACCCACAATTCCATGTAGTTCATCTTTGCCTTGAGATTTCACATTCTTTGTCTTCAGTTAGTCTCACAATGCTCAAGTTCAATTCTATATAATACAAAACAAACCCCTGATTCAAGTTTTAACATTTGAATTGTTGACTCTCGCCTTTTCCTATGGCATTGGGAGCCAACTTAGTATATGTTTGTGCAACTATTCTCTATCTTGATATTTGAAGACATTCATAAATGCACATTTAAATACCATCATCCATCAACCTAGGCCATCCATACTACAAAGAGCATTCATCCATATGAACATTTCAATTTGGAGCATTAAACGAAATCAACATTTGTACATTAGAATCATCTAGGACATTGTTGCTTGAGTTTGTTGCATTCAATCACTTGCTAAAGGCCATAAAGCTAGTAAACAAAGGGGTTGATTGAGAAGAACTTGACTCTTGCAATATACTAGCTTCCCTTTGGTAGTTTTAAATAAGTACTTAATCCTTCCTTGAGCCTGATGTTGGTGAACCCTTTCCTAGTAGTCTTGATCCCTATCTAACTCTATCAAAGGATTTTTCCTTACCAATGTTCAACCCCTCACCTTTATAACAACTATCTAACATGGTAAATCATGTGATCCAAAATCTTGGGACCTTGCAAGAAGCTTTTGAGGCATAGCATTGTCTCACCAAATAGTTTTTCATTGAAATTAATAGAATCAATGTTATGCTATCTTGATTGGAAAAGAAATAGAGAGGGCAAACACAAATTCAGAAGGAGGTGGATGTTAGAATCTTCCAAAACTAGGAAGTCATCCCTGAGAAGTTAACAGATTGGTCAATGATTACAGTGAGCAAAAGGAAAAAATCGATACCTAGGGTGAAGAGTTTAAGCAAGGTTAGGACAATCACAATAACATATTGATATTGTTGGAAAAGGACATGAGAACCATTAAGAACAACCTAAATAGGGTTATTGAAGTCAACAAGTACACCATTTAGAACAACATGACGGCGATTAAGATCCTAATAGAGAAGCTAAAAATATTTTCTAAAGATTTAAAGGTTCCCATTTTGGAGGGTAAAGGTACGAAGGTAGCCCTGGTGCAAAAACTAGGAGTAGCAAGAAAAGGAGCTATGAGGAAGAAAAAAGCAATTGTAGGACTTTGAGGAGCTGCATGCAAATTTTTACCAACAAGAATTGGAAGCTATTGAAATTTTAAAGAAGTTGTAGGTCTCTAGTCTCTTATAGGTTGTTTTGCCATGTTTTTTGTTTAATTTTCTATGTATATTTGCTACTATTTCGTTATAGTTATGATATTGTTTTGTTGAAACTTGGCTAGTTGTAAATGGTTTTAAGGCCCCTTCAAAACCTATTTTACCCCTTTAATTAAAAAAAATAATAGAGAGTGTGAGAAACTATGTCCCAGATGTACACATTTTGTTAGATCAATCCCATGGTTTCCAAGGCATCTATCCACATACTAGAAAAATTATGTAGCACATCAAGGTGAAATAGGATAAAATTGATTATTCTTTTATTCAAGTTTCTTATTTCTTTAGATAGGAACAAAACACATTAATGTAATCTACAACAAAGTAACAAGCAGAGTATTCTAATCTAAGTGTATTTCACATAATTCAGAGTTATGTTTATTTTCCTGGATGAAATACTATTGTTTTTGCTAATGGATTAGGCAAACCTAGAATAATTGAAAATACATTTTGATATTTTGGAAAACAAAGACAAAAATAGGAACCTAGAAAAAGACAAAACCTAATTGAGGTTTCAAGGTGCTAATGTAGTATAGATGCTTATGTGATTCCTGGATGATAGCCTAACTATGCTAGCATACAAGTGCATTGTGGTCGTCTGTACACAAAATCCAACTATACGAACAACAAGCAAGGAACTTGTTCCAATAACAAAGAAATATGTGCACAATAGTATTGAAAGATGACAATAAAGTTATTGCATCACAACTAGAATGTTGTAGATACATGCCAAATGTAGAAAATGAATAAATAATAGAAATAAGATGACGTATAATTAGGAACACAAAACCTCCATGTGAGTGATTCATCGAGGATACCTGTAGTTGGATAGAAAGAATGGGTTGATTGTTTGGAAGCTTGCCAAATGGTCAAGCCTGTATTTGGTCTTTTGACCTCCATGAGCAATCTAATAGAAATATGAAATGAAGTTGGATAATGTGTGTGAGTTCCTAATACTAAGTTTATTTAGAATTAGAGAATAATAATAATTGATATAAAATAAACACTTAACAACTCAAGTCTATAAATATTTTAAATGTCCTATGTGTATGGAAGAGAAATGTGGAGAGTAGAGAGTCCAAGAGTGTCGATAGTGACCTTTTATACACTCCATAGTAAAATAGATAGGGATCCAAACACAAGTCTTTGAGAAAATATAGAATAAAATAATAACCTTATGAAAATCCAAATGAGAAGAGAAAGAGAAACAAAGAGTTGGAAAAGAGAGGAAGGTTAAGTATTAACAAAAACAATACTACTAGCTCAAGGAAATTAAGAAGATAAGTCTTTCTTGAATAATGAGAATTGTTGTCTTGAAACTATCCCTCAATAATTATATAGCCATAGGAAATAGATGGTGCCCCTAGAAACTTGTAATCTTAGAACAAAGAATAGAAGAAACCATGGGTAACAACACAATACTAGATAATGCAAGCTTACAATGGTACTATAGCAGTGTTATAGCTCTGAATTCACACAAGAATGTTGTAGTAAACCTTAGAAATTTTAGAGAACTCTAAAATATCCACTCACATCAGTAAGCATAGAATGCCAAAAGCCTCTAACAATCTAATGCATGTAGGGAATAAAGGAAGGAACCCCAATAGTCACTAAGGTGGTTATTTTTAGTCAATAGGTTAGGGAACATTGGTTACAAACTCAACAAAGACTAGTTGGATGGTCATTACAAATTTAATCTAGTTGAAACATCACCAAATTAGTCATTATATTGATTTCATATAGTTGTACTATCAGTAGATGGTAGCATGATTGCATAGACATCTACACAACTACATTGTTGTCTAAGGAAAAAGTCTTAATTAGCATTATAATATAAAAGGTACAAACTAAATGATCATAGGAAATATGTTTAAGAATATATAACAAATCTAAACACATAAATGCATACAAATTGCTTGCACTTAGATTGGGAAAAGGCCACTTAATGATCCCTAAGAACATGCTATAAGAAGGAACACTAAAATGAGCTCAATTTGTAAAGGCAAAAGTGTAGGGTATGTAGTTTTGGTCATTACATTTTTCCACCACTTTAGTGGGCTTGCACCACTTGGTGATAAAGCCTAGCTAAAGTATAGAAGGTAAATATGAAACATGAAATACAAAAAATATTAGATGTATCAAAAGAATGTGTTGTAAGAGAATACACTACAATCTTTGAGAGAAGCACTCATGCCTCTAGACAAAGATATGCAAAAACACATATTAGAAAAGTAAAACCTACAACACAAATTTAGTAGTAACACATAAAACTTGCATCACAATGAGGTGTTAGAAATACATAAAACCTGTAACATATAAATGTTAACAAATCCTACATAATCTATCATACACATACAAGAGATGTCAAATACACTACATTACATAGTGAGGAGACTACATAACACACAAAAAATTATAGGACAACACAAACAAAAATACAACACAAACAAACATGGAAAATCATATGCACCAAGAAGAAGAATATAAGATTTTCTAGCATGATCTATTGCTATAAAATAGAACATAATCCTAATGTTCTCTATTGTTAGGAAAAATGTGGATATGGTTCAAGATCTAGTGTGATCTACTATTAGGAACTATATAATATCTTCATGAATCACATGCACTAGTGTACCCTATTGATAGGTGACTCACAATACAATATTAGAGATTGCATGTGCTAGTGTACTCTATTGCTAAGAAATTTTGATAAGGATGGTCATGTTTAAGCATTCTCTATACTTGGGACCACAAATACATGTTTCTCTAGAAGCATGCCAAATGTGTAGGTAGTGGATATATACCCCCTTAAAATAGTTGTATAAATGTAGTGTAAGAAAGTATTTTAAGGAAAGGAAAGGTGAATATGCAACAAAGGGAAGAGTCATGCATTAAATTTGATGCCCCAAGGTGAGTGATTTTTTCCCCAGAAATAGGAAAAATATGGAGTTATGTTTTCCGGTTTGAAAGAATGGATACATCAAAAATTATGTCCATGGAATGGCATAAAGGGATATCACATACTAGACAACAACATTATAATCTAACACACAAATAGATCTATATGTAGAAAGGTTAGTATGACTATATGAATATATCAAATTTATATCAATAATTTGTCCTCATCCCCTAAGGCATATAGAACTATGATTACAATGGAAGAATGTAGACAACATAAAAGGAGATTAAGAACATAAGTTGTTTCCATTTGGGTCAACATCAATCTGTAGGAAAAACAGTTAGAATACTTTACATCATCCCCAAGCAGAACAAGCTAATGTGAAAAATCCATCCAATGCAACTATTGTCCTTAGAAATTTCTAGATCAGCATGAAGGACCTAAATATCATGATGCTTTGTGTCATGAAATATCATCAAGACAATCACAAAGAAGCATGTACAAAGGGAAAGGATGTAGTAATAGAAGAAAAGACCTATGTGGTATTCTTCTATAGCCATTTACCTACAACAGTAACATGGGTCCCTTAAGGGGAACTGTTAGACATACACACATGCACAAGAGCACAAAAGCACATACATAAACAAAAAATAATACCACAATACAAATCCTAAATGGAAACACATGCATGCACATATATACATAAATAAAATATGAGAAGTGACTACTCATCATATTCATCACCTAGCAAGTCATCACCATACCAGACATGGTCATATGGTGGCAAGTTGGAGTGTGGGGATTTTGTGGATACAAGTGGATCTACATCACTTGGAACATTATAAGAGTGGGAGAGAGTCAATGAATGAGTAAATATTACATGGAAAGAGAATGAGCGTCCACCACAGAGATGAATAGACAACCCTCATCTACAAGGGCTAGTAGCTCAAGCAGTGGTGAATCTATAGGCCTAGAGTCCATAGGAATGAGATCCATGACATCCTAAAAAAGAGGGGATGTCAAGGATGTTGAAATTTCAAAAGAACTCATGAGATTTGGTTAAGGTTTTTAACGAGTTGGGTGGGGTAAGGTTTGAATAAACATTTTTTAGAAGGGGAGGGGCTAGGATGATATCTAAATTGGAAGGTTTAAGGGTATCAAGGAAGGAAGAATGGTGAATGCGAGTAAGGGGAATAGGAGTGGCTAGAAAAAATTTGCAAGTGATGCTAATTATGTTTGGGAGATTTATTAGTTTTGAGAAAGAAGATACATCAATAATTTATGGAATTAAAGGGGGAAGGTCTGACGGGACAAGAAAAACCTTAATTAATTTGAATTTTATCTTTAGTTTGTGGAGGTTTTTTGGTAGGTGAAGATGTGGTAGAGGTTTTGCAGGGTGGTTGAGGATTAATTTTTTTAGGGAAATATGGAGGTTTAGGAGGTGGAAAGAAATTAGTTGTAGGTTGGGGAATGGATGGGGATGGGTCAAAAACATTCTTTTGGTTTGTCTTTTGGTTGTGAAGGTTGAGAGAGAACTATTAGTGAATTGGGGAGGTGAGACAACAATGGATGGAGGTGGAAAATTAGTAGAAGGGGTGGTTCATCAAGTTGCATATGACTAGTAGAGTCTAAATAAGGTATCCACATGAGGTTTAGATGGAGAAATAGGATTCAACCAAAAGTAATCAAGTGAGAAATTACCAAAGGTAGAGATCAGTTCATAGAAATCATGAGAAATGGTGAATATCTTTCCATCATGGGAAAATTTAGGAATTAGTGAATGATGGATGGGGTGGCCTATATTGCCTTCAACCAAGGATGGACCAAGAGAAGATGATACCAGTTGGAAGTCAAAATGATATGGAAGGGAACATCGAGGCACTTTGGTCCCACCTAAATAGAATGATCAAACCAAGAGTGGGGATGGAGATTCTATCATAGATGTATAAGAAAATATCTGAGGGATGATAAGGCTCTTGATTAAGAATATTAATATATAAATGCTCCTTAGTAACCACATTTCAAGTGCTCATGGAGTCCACTATAATTCCTAAAAATAGAGATTCTAATTCATGATCCCTTTAACATAGAGTTGACTATGATAGTTCATAGTAGGCATCTCGTCTAGATAGAAAGTTATAGATGTTATAGGAGAGAGGGACTAGGTTCTATAACACCCAAAAGTGGAAGTAGAATCCGGTTCCTAAGTGTTATGCCTTGCATACACACCCCATATTTTTCTTAGTAATAGGGATCCCCTCTTCTTTTGTGTTTTCTTCTCTTTTGACTTTGATCTTTTAGGATTTTATTACTTTGTTCCCTTTTTAGGATCTTTGATTTTTATGTTATTTGGGTTTTGGGACTTTTTCCTTTTTTTTAAAGTCTTTTTTAATAAGTCCTAGGGCTTTCAAAAACCCTGGAATTCTGAGTTCTATCAAAGTTCCCACCCTCAAACTTTCAGGGTTTTCATGGACTTCGAAACTTCATTCCAGGTCCTTATCTTTTTTGGCATCGCTCTTTTCATTTTATTTCCTTTTTCATAGACTTCAGACTTCCAGAAGTTTTTGAAATGTTGGAATTTTGTTCCAAGTCCTCATCGGGTCCCACTTTCCACTTTATGTATTTTATTTTTCCTTTGTGGACTTTCAAATTTTTAGGAAACTTAAGCATCCCAGGACTACGTTCCAATGTCCTAGGTTCTTCTGGATTCTCAGAACCATGACACTGAACAAGTATTAATGGCGCATGTATGAATTTAAGATGACCCTATATAATCAATTTTTGCCTCCAATTTCACATTTTTCATTCATGATTCCAAATTTCTAAGCTCAAAGTGTAATTTAGCACTTCTTCTTACTAATATCTTGGATTTCTTGGTGAATTTGCAAGATTGGTGGTAAATTTTACATTCAGGGGTTGAAAGAGTCATGAGACTGGTTTGTTCTTTCATGTTTTTGACTTTTGTATTTTCTAGATTGATTTTTTGTTTTTACTTCAAATTTTTTGTTGATTGTTTTAAGATATCTTCTTAGAATCATTATTATTCCTTATTTTTCTTTGTTTTTTCATTTTTTCTTGGTTGTCATTATCAAGTTCCATTTTGAACCCTAGTTTAAATTTCTTAGGGTTTTCTAGGTTAGGTTTAAAATTGTGATTGGATTTTAGGATTAGAATAGTAAGGATTAGTGTTGACCACAAAGAATACTGAGAGGGGGGAGGGGGTGAATCAGTATTCTACAAAACCACTTCTTGTGTTGTTCTTTAATCCAATTACCAAATTCAATAACATGAAAGTAGAATAAACATAAGAACAACAACCATAAAGATGTAACACAGATACCAGGATTTTACGTGGAAAACCCAAAAAGGGAAAACCATGGTGAGTGTTAGCTCACAATATATTATGATAGCAATAAAAAATTACATGAAGGCTTTGTGCCTTAGGGCTCACTACCTAAGGACTCACTATCCAAAGAAATGCTCACTGCATAAGCCTCATTGTGAAATAGAAGAGAAGAAAGAAGAAGGATTGGCTCATTGCCAAGAGATGACTGCTATAGGTGCATCTACAAAATGTTGAGGTGCAGTACCAATTTGCTCAATATACAGATTCAAAAGACTTCATACTGTCTGCTCTGCTTCACATCTGCTTTTGTTTCCTACCCTTCTAATCCTTTTTTGCTCTACAAACTACTTTAGATCATGCACATATTGAATTTGCATATTCTTCACACACCACATGTTGGTTTTAGGACAAACAACTGAGAGGGGGAGTGAATCAGTTGTCACCAAAATTATGTTTCCTAAGCACTTAAAACCTTCTTATAATTTAGCGGCATAACGACGATTCAATCATGGAAGCATAATGCAATAACTTAAGAGCATAAACACATTCAACACATATAACATCAAGATTTTTAATGTGGAAAACCCGGTTAAGGTAAAAACCACGGGGTGACTAACCCATGATTGTATTCTCTGTTAAAAGAATAAGAAGAATAAAATGGCACTTGCCAATTAGGGCTCATTGCCTGAGCACACTGGTCACAAGAGGCCCACTGCCTATAGGAGACGCACTGTCTATAGAAGAATATAAATATTACATACTTGAACTGGAGATTGGCATCTTCACTATGCTTGAGATAGTTCCATTTAAGCTCAACACCTCTGCTCTGCTTTTTCCCTCCTCTTCTCTACCACTTTCTCATCATGACAATAGATACTTTTAAATGACTTCACAAATCTTATTTATACATGACATCAACTTTGGAATGATCATCAAAGTCGACACAACACATACTTTATTTTATTACAGAGCAATTACAAAAATACAACTTGACTTGTTACAAAAACTTCATGCGTATCACTACACTATCGGCCATAGATATTTGGGACTTCAATCTTCTTCGAGGAACATGCCATGCTTCACAAAACATCTTCAAGATCATTCGCAACATGTACAAATTATCTGGTCGGCCAAGATTAGGAAGAACACCATCACCTGAAGGTAAATCTTCAATTACGATCTCAATCTTCAATGCGGACCGCCAACACGAATTGGACACAATCTAGAGACCCCCACAAGCTTTTTTGAATCACCAAGAACATCTGCACCACTTCTGCTTAATGTAATCATTCACATCTTCATCTAGAACCTCAAGAACACTGTCGGTCATCACTGTCACATTAGAAGGATTGCTTGTGGACCTCCAAACCATGAACCAATTGAGTTGTCAATTCACATTAGCTTCCCAAACATGCCACTAGATCCGTAGAGCAAGATATTGCATTTTTGGATCTCACTGGACCTATTTGTGCCACTCTATCACCTCTGAATAGCTGCTAGAACTAGTTTTACTCATATGGCCATAACTTCTCCAAATATTCACGTGAATCTCTGAAATCTTGGATGGAACACCTTCAGACACATATTTGTAAACCCTTTGATGCGCATACTCTGATCTTCAACTGACTGGGATCTTTGCTTCATAGAGCTTCACTGTCTTCATTGTTCTTCTCTATTTTTTATAAGACTAATTTTCTCAATATCCTCAGCACACAACTCAGCCAATCCTTAACATCAATGCAACAGAAGTATGTTGACATCAATGACAACACCCGTGAGGCCCATACTTGCAACAATCTCCCCCTTTGTCATTGATGGCAACATATGATGTGAAAAACTATTTTAACCATCAAGACAAGAACTTCTCCACACTAACTGACATAGCTCTCCCTATCAACAGCAATAATTCATATGTTTTCTCTTCCTTTACTGCTCTCCCTTTGATCAGCAGTCAATTTTTGTTTTTCACATGTCTTCTCTCCCCCTTTGACAGCAATGGCAAAGGGCACATACTTGCAAGCACTACTCATACTTTAGAATCATGCTGACTGCTCCCCCTGAGTAGCAACTTCCTAACACCAATCCGGATCACAAGATATGACTATGGGATCCACCGGATTGATGCACATCAGTGCACCTTAATTCAAAACCAGAGGGGTAATAACCCCTAACTTCTCCCTGAGATACTCAAAAGAGTCCTTAGGTAGAGGTTTAGTAAAAATGTCTGCAATCTGATCCTTTAAGGACACAAACTCCAGTCTAACTTCATTCTTGTTCACTTGTTCTCTCAAAAAGTGAAACTTGATGGATATATGTTTTGTCTTTGAATGCAACATCGGATTTTTTGAAATGTTTATTGCACTTGAATTATCACAGAAGATTGTGATAGGTTATTCATACTTCACTCTGATATCTCTTAGAATTTGCTTCATCCATAATACTTGAGGGCAACTGCTTGTTGCTACAATATATTCTGCTTATGCAGTGGACAGAGATATTGTCTCTTGTTTCTTGCTAAGCCAAGAAACCAATCTTTTACCCAAAAAGAACGCACCACCACTGGTACTCTTCTGGTCATCCACATCACCTGCCCAATCAGCATCAGTATAAGCATGAAGAGAGAAATTATGATCCTTAGGATACCATAATCCATACTCAACTGTTCCCTTCAGATATCTGAGAATTCTTGATTGCCATGACATGAGACTCTCTAGGATCAGCTTGGAATCTGGCAACAAGACCAATAGCATTTATAATATCAGGTCTAGTTTGAGTGAGGTAGAGCAGTCCCCCAATCATTGACCTGTACTTTTTTTGATTAGTCTTAGAAGATTTGTCATCTTTACTCAGCTTACATCTTATTGCCATGGGAGTATTCATTGGCTTTGAATCTTCCATCCCAAATTTCTTCAACAATTCTTTCACATATTTTGTCTGAGATATGAAGATTCCTTTCTTTGTTTGAGTGATTTGTAGACCCAAGAAGAAATTTATTTCCCCAAACATAGACATCTCAAATTCACTTTTCATTTGATTTGCAAAAGTCTTGCACATACTATCTTTTCCTCCAAAAATGATATCATCAACAAATACTTCAACAATCAAGATATTTTCATGATCAATCTTGAAGTATAGATTACTGTCAGCAGTACCTTTATTGAAGCCAATCTTCAAAAGATGTTTGTCCAATATTTCATACCAGGCTCTTGGGGCTTGTTTGAGTCCATCAATGCCTTCTTCAATTTGCAGACCATATCTACATGATCAGACAATTGAAATCCACTCAGTTGCTTAATGTATACCTCTTCTTCCAAATCACCATTTAGGAAAGCAGACTTGACATCCATCTGATACACCTTGAAATCTCTGAAGGCAGAAAAAGTAAGAAATAATCTGACTACTTCAATTCTTGCCACCAGAGCAAAAGTTTCTTCAAAGTCAACTCCTACTTGAGAATAACCCTTACAGACCAATCTGGTTTTGATTCTTATTACTTCACCATCTTCATTCAGTTTATTCTGGAAGACCCATTTAGTCCCAATCACATTTTGTCCTTAGGTCTAGGAACAAGATCCCAAGTGTGATTCTTTTCAATCTACATCAACTCTTCCTCCATTGCTTTAACCTAGCTTTCATCATTGCATGCTTCACTTACTGTTTTTGGTTCAATCTTTGAAATCAAACAATACTTCACTAAATATTGAGCAATTTTTCTTCTTGTTTGGACACCTTTGCTTCTATCTCCTATGATCTAATCTTCAGAATGATTCAGTCTTACATACTTGGGAGTTTTGGGATGCTCTTGCACTTCTAATTCTTGGACAGGTTCATGCAAACTTGTCTCTTCTTCTTGTATTTTGGGATTCTCTGGATCAGTTTGAATC
This sequence comes from Cunninghamia lanceolata, assembly GCA_027924645.1. Lineage (NCBI taxonomy): Eukaryota > Viridiplantae > Streptophyta > Pinopsida > Cupressales > Cupressaceae > Cunninghamia > Cunninghamia lanceolata. Next base: position 9,135,345 of record BSBN01000245.1, on the reverse strand, counting down.
TGAACTAGAGTTGGGACTTGTTCTCCTTGATCTAAGACATCATTCTGATCATCTGCTTCATAGTCATAATAGCTTAAGGGATTTTCCATGTCTTCATCAACCTTCACGTTTGCACTTTCTACAATGTTTCTCAATCTCTTGTTATAACACCGGTATGCTTTGCTTTGAGTAGAATATCCCAAGAATATTCCTTCATCACTTCTAGCATCAAACTTGCCAAGGTCTTCATCTCTTTTGATATAGCATTTGCTACCAAAGACTCTGAAATATTTCACAGTAGGAGTGATGCCAAACCAAAATTCATAAGGAGTCTTACCAGTATTGCCTTTCATTTGTACTTAATTAAGAGTATAGATAGTAGTGCTTACAGCTTCTCTCCAGTAGATCTGATGGACATTTTCTTCCATCATCATGGTTCTAGATGCTTCCTGGATGGTCTGGTTCTCTCTCTCCACTACTCCATTCTGTTGTGGAGTCCTTGGAGCAAATAACTGTCTCTTTATCCCATGTTCCTCACAGAATGATATGAACTCACTAGATGTGAATTCTTCACCTCTATCACACCTAAGGCATTTTATGTTTATGCTAGTTTCATTTTCTACCATAGCCTTGAATATTTAAATTTCTCAAGTGCTTCAGATTTATCTTTCAATAAAGTTGCCCACATCATTTGGGAGTGGTCATCAATCAACAACATGAAATACCTATCTCTTGCAGACTCCTGATTCCTGCTGGACCACAAAGATCAGTGTGTACTAAGTCTAACAATCTGGTTGAATATTGTTCCTTACTTTTGAATGTGACTCTGTTCTGCTTACCCAACTGACATTCTTTGCACAAACTGTTAGTAGGTTTCACTAGTCTTGGAAGATCTCTTACAACATGAGTGTTTCTTATTTTGATGATATTATGAAAATTTACATGACACATTCTCCTATGCCACAACCAACTCTAATCAATTTGAACAAATAAACAACTTTTTCCAGTATCAACCAAGTGGAATTTGTTACCTTTTGTCTGTGTACCAGATGTAATCTCAGTTCCAGAGCTTTCAAAGATCTTGCATTTTCCATTTTTGAATTGGAGATCATAGCCTTTATCCACCAACTGTCCAACACTAAGAATATAATGCTTCAAACCTTCAACATATAGAACATCATTGGTTTTGTTCTTTCCATCAAAGGAAATGGTTCCTCTGCCTCTAATTATGCCAGTAGAATTATCTCCAAACTCTACAACTCCACCTTCATATCTTTCTAGAAGTTTAAGAACTTGCTCTTGTCACCAGTCATATGGTGAGAGAAACCATTGTCAATAACCCATTCATCCTTTTCTTCAACCTAAGTAGCTAGAGCACTTTCTATCATCTTATGATTGGCACATTCAATAGGCATTGGATCTTCTTCCTTGATGGTAATAAACACCCAGTCATTTCCAGATTTGTTTCCTATCTCAGATTCATCACCTGTTACTCCTTCATCATCATTTTCTTGAACATAGTAACACTTTTCTCAAACCTTGATCTATTAGGGTTTGGCCTTGAAAACCTTTCCGGACATCTTGAGGCAAAATGACCAATCTTATTGCAGGTAAAGCATTTAAAAGGTAATTTTCCTTCATACTCACCAGATCCTCTTGGCAGTCTTTTTGCAATGAGAGATTCAATTTGTTCAGCTTCTAATTCATCCTCTTCCAGATCTTTTCTTGCTTTCTCATACCAAGATGATTTTCTTGAGGAGCTTTCCCCTGGATCATATCTTTGTTTGCCTTTAGCAGAGGCACTAGCTTTGAAAGCATATTCAATCTTGGGAAGTGCATCACCAACTCTGCCAACTCAAATGCAGATATCTTACCAACCAATTGATCCCTTGTGATAGTTGTTAAAGATATAATTTCCTCAATAGCAGTAACCTTGTGTTTATATGCAGGAGGTAAAGATCTGAGAACTTTAGCAATAATTTAATCTTCATCTAGTACTCCACCAGTACATTTGATGCCACATACAAGCTCATTTAGTTTTGCCATATATAAAGTGATGTTCTCATCTTCACTCATCCTTAGGTTTTCAAACTTTCCTTTCAGACTTTGTAGTTTGGCACACTTAACATACTTGTCTCCTTCATATAGATTTTCAAGCTTTGTCCAAATTTCATAAGCAGTCTTTAATCCCATAACATTTGTCAGCTCTATATCAGACAAGGCACTCAGTAGGGCTTCTTTAGCTCGAAGATTATTTTCTTCATCTCTGACTTCATCTATAATTGTTGGCCCATTCCTTGGAGGAACATATTTAGTTGAGGTTATGTTCCAATACTGATATCCCATGCATTGTAAGTGGCCTTCCATGTAGTTCTTCCAAGCAGTGAAGTTTGTTCCATCAAACCTTGGACTATCCTTCTTGTAGGTTGACATCCTGGATCTCCTCAAGTGGTCAAGATTCTTCTAGAGGAACTTGGCTCTGATACCAATTGTTGGTTTTAGGATAGACAACTGAGAGGGGGGGTGAATTAGTTGTCACCAAAATTTTGTTCCTTAATCACTTAAAACCTTCTTATAATTCAACGGCATAACAAAGATTCAATCATGGAAGCATAATGCAATAACTCAATAGTAGAAACACATTCAACACATAAAATCAATATTTTTCATGTGGAAAACCTGGTTAAGGGAAAAACTACGAGGTGACTAACCCAAGATTGTATTCTCTGTTAAAAGAATAAGAAGAATAAAATGGCACTTGCCAATTAGGGCTCACTTCTTGAGCACACTACTCACAAGAGGCCCACTGCCTATAGGACACACACTATCTATAGAAGAATATAAATATTACATACTTGAACTAGAGATTAGCATCTTCACTATGCTTGAGACAGTTCCATTTAATCTCAACACCTCTACTCTATTTTTTCCCTCCTCTTCTCTACCACTTTCTCATCACGACAACAGATACTTTTAAATGACTTCACAAATCTTATTTATACATGACATCGACTTTGGAATGATCATCAAAGTAGCCACAACACATACATTATTTTATTACAAAGCAATTACAAAAATACAACTTAACTAGTTACAAAAACTTAATGCGCATCACTACACTATCAGCCACACATATCTAGGACTTCAATCTTCTTCGAGGAAGATGCCATGCTTCACAAAACATCTTCAAGATCATCCACAACATGTGTAAATTATTCAGTCAGCCAAGATTAGGAAGAACACCATCACTTGAAGGTAAATCTTCAATTATGAGCTCAATCTTCAATGTGGACCACCAACACGAACTGGACACAATCTAGAGACCCCCACAAGCTTTCTTGATTCACCAAGAACATCCACACCACTTCTACTTACTGTAATCATTCACATCTTCATCTAGAACCTCAAGAACACAGTCAGTCATCACTGTCACATTAGAAGGATTGCTTGTGGACCTCCAAACCATGAACTAATTGAGTTGTCAATTCACATTAGCTTCCCAAACATGCCACCAGATCCGCAGAGAAAGATATTACATTTTCAGATCTCACTGGACCTATTTGTGCCACTTTGTCACCTCTAAACAGCTGCCAAAACTAGTTTTACTCATATGGCCATAACTTCTCCAAATCTTCATGCAGATCTCTAAAATCTTGGTTGGAGCACTTTCAGACACATATATGTAAACCCTTTGATGCATATACTCTGATCTTCAACTGATTGGGATCTTTGCTTCATAGAGCTTCAATGTCTTCATTGTTCTTCTTTGTTTCTAATAGGACTAATTTTCTCAATATCCTCATCACATAACTCATCCAATCCATGACATCAATGCAACAGGAGTATGTTGACATCAATGACAACACTGGTGAGGCCCATACTTGCAACACCACACACATCCAACACAAGATCCATCAAATATATATCCACAATAGGATTCATCTCACAATTAGGTTGGTAACTTAGACATGAAACATGTATACAAGTGTTGTACCTTATCAGCTTGATCTTGTGCACAAATAGCAATGCAGACTCAAACAAACATACAATAGTCTTCATATGGGTTGGCACCAATCATTCAACCACTTAGATTGATTGTACAAACAATATATCTTCTCTGCATATAGATCTAACATGCTTGTCGTCTTGTTCCTTAAGAGCACACTTGATTAATTCAACTGTCACATCATAACTTCCACTGCGGATCATATGAGACTCTAAAAATCATATCCAACATTCATCATTGACCTCTTAACACACCTTCAGAATTGCAGCACATAATAATCCTTTGTATCAAAATGCGGATCTTGGAACTGTTGCTCTGTCTCAGTGAAATCCTGTCAAGCTAGAAGCTGATAAAGAACAACTTGTAGAATGTCATCAAAGGAACTTCAGAAGGTATAACTCTAGATTCAGGTAGTCATGATATGTATCTTTACTACCTCAAAACCACAAGACAAAATATGCCACAATGGAGGAGTGCAGACCCTTTTACTTTGGTACTGTGCACTGTTCTTGACTTAACTTTGTTCACCCAAACTTAGATATTTTACCGTATGACTTCTGGAGGAAGTTAGGACTTGAACATTGGAACAAATGATCATCAAATAGCTATGAACAACATACCTGAACTATATATAATGATCTTCAACTGTGGAGGCATACTAACCCAAACACTGTCATTTACACTATATAATGTACATTGCCCATACTTAGTCATTTATCCTTCCGGAGTAAGTTTTCTTTACCATGCTGGTGGAATCTCTTTTCTTTGTTGCCATCAATGACAACATTCAACATTCATCAGAGCAGTGTCTCTTGCCAATAATTAGGTCCCTGTCAAGGTAGGTTGTTTTGTCTTAGATTTCTTTGCAAAATCCTTGTTCGAGTCTTTGTCATGCTTTGACACCTGAGTAAGTGCAAGAAGATGAGTTCACTTTTTGGCCAAAAAGTGGAAGTGTTTTTCTTATTTTTCAAATTTTGTCGTACTTGGAGTGACAATTTGAAGCACTTGCACATAAAAATATTAAGATGATGTAGAAATAAGAAATGTAGGATTTTGTTTCTAGTTTTCAAATATGTAATTTTTTCTAATACCCAGATGATGTAATTTAGTTTTTTATTGGATGTACAAAAAGTGGCTTCTTAAAATTCTCCTATTTTTTGCAAAAGCATCCATGTGTATGGCCAACATAATTTAACCTAAATTAATGTATTTTTCTAATCCTTTTTGTGAAAAGATTCTTAAGATGTTGAATTTTGGTCAAGATATTTTTTTTGTAATTTTTTTATAAGTATTTATTTTTTATTTATTTTTAATGGCCCTAATTAGTGTTTTTTAAAACCCATTGTGTACAATCAACATAATTTGAGCTAAACTAATCAATTCAGTAAAAAAAAATTATCATGTAGAAATGATGTCTAGTTTGGTCAGACATTTTTTTTTTCAAGAAACTTTCAAAATCAAAAGTTATTAAAAAAATAGTAACCTATGTTATTTCAATTTTATGAGTTAGTTTGCTTGGAAAATAATTAATAAATAGAAATTTATGTTCAATAATAAAAAAATTTACATAATTAAAAACTAGACTTTCAGATCTACAATGGGTTTTAATTTTGTTAAAATATTCTGGAAAAAAAGTCATCAGCCACAGTGGTGAAACTAGTTTTTTCTCCGATTGTTTTCATGGCTTCTTAGTTGCAGATTGGTTGTAGGTCTAAGGCTTAGGCTCAGGTTTCCTAGCCTTTACCAAGTCTAAAACTAATGCAAATTAGTAGGTGTCATATTTGAAAAAATAAGAAACGGGTACCCGTTTCTAAACGAGTACCCACTCGTAACGAGTGTTCGTTACAAATGGGTACCCATTTATTTTTATTTTCTATAGAACGGGTACCTATTTTAAAACGAGTACCCATTTCTTATTTTTTAGAATGGGTACCCATTTTAAAATGGGCACACGTTTCTATTTTACTTGTTATTTATGTTTTTTAATAAATTGGTAGTACGACTAAAACCCTGCAACATTCCCTTTTACCAGTACGGCTGACAGTGATAGATTCTGCAATTTTTTTATGTGCAAAGTGTCAATTCAAGCTCTCAACGGGGCATATCTTATGTAATTTTTACAAGGATTCAATCATAAGGAGAATTTTCAAATGGAATGAAGTAGAAAATCTATTTTTTATAGGCATTCAATTTCTTGGAGACATTAATTTTTACCAATACACTGACAATGACGAATTCTATGACTTTTTTATATGTAAAGTGTTAATTCAAGCTCTCAAGAGGACATATTTTATGCAATTTTTATAGGGATTCAATCATATAAAGAGAATTTTCAGATGGAATGAAGTAGGAAATCCATTTTTTAGAAGGATTGGAGAGATCAAACAAATATCAAGCAACTATCATACTGAACAAAGGATCTATTTCTACTTGTATTTCATACATTTTTTAAGAAGGAATCCAACATATTTTGGTAATCATGGGATCAAATAAACGTCAACAAAAAAAGAAGAGGAAGGTTATGACAGTTGAAGAAATTGAAGCACATCGAGAGAAAGAGGCAAAATGACAGAGATAGGAGAGAGAGAGGATTAAAAAAATAAAGAATGATGTAGCATCTAGTTCGATGACTATTGGATAGGAGAACATTGAGGAGGATAATATTGAAGAGGAGAATATTGGAGAGACCAATTTGGATGAAGTGAATGTAGAGTATGCAAATGTGGAAGAGGTCAAGAACATGAAAAATGCAAATATAAGAATGAATCTAGGTATGTCTTTGAATCTGTTGAATGATAATGAGATTAAAGACTTAAAGCAAGCTGGATATAATATTGATGAGATAAATGCTTCTACTACAAACAAGACAATAAAAAATGAAAATGAAAACCCTTGTATACATGAAAATGAAAATGTGTTTTTTAAATTGAAATTAATGTCTTGAAGGATCTTCGTGGTAAGATATCTTGGAGACAAATTTGAACACATGCAAATAGATTTACAAACAATTTTTTTATAGAAAAACTCTTGGATTTCAATGCCAACTTGTATTACAATTGATGAGAATGTCAAAAATGAGAAAAGTAATGAAAAAATTAGGAATTTTTGTAAAACCCAAAAAGGTGGATGAATCAATGGAACGAGTTATGTCTAGTGTTTCTAGTGCTATGGTTCTATAGGAAAAAATAGTTGATCTAAAAATAAGAATGCAGCACGTCAAGCAATAACAACTGCTTTAGTTAATAAATCAGTTATGACCAAAAGAATGAGATGTAAAACAAGTGGATATTTAAATGTGCATGCTATAAATTTAAGAAGAGCAGTAAAGAGAAGAGTAAGTATTGAAGAGGATCCAATCAACCAATGTTGGACTTTTAGTGGTAGACTCTCAAGGTCTGACATGAAATTAAACAATGAAATTAGGTCTTTGATTGAAAAATATTGGCATGATAATACAAGGGTTTCGTCAAATGCTAGAGATGTTTTGAGATTAAGGGTGGGGTCAAAAAATCGTGATCCTCATCCAAAACATCTTTTAGACATGACTCAAATAGAATTATATAGAAAATGTATAGATGATTCAGTTATAGAAAATTTTAGTATAAGTCAAAGATCATTTGAGAAATGCAAACCTTGGGTCAAGATTAATAAGAAACGAATCTCTTGTTGTTGTAAAACTCATGTGCAATTTCATTATTTTTATGATGTTTTTTGATATATACATTGTACTTTGCATACTAACCAAATTATGCAAGAATGTGGTATTAATATGCCACCTACAATAGTTAAGGATTTTATAACAAGTATACTTTGTGAAACAACTGATGGGCAATTCTATTTTTCAAAACCATGCATTTCTGGATAATGCAATGGATGTGATAACCTTTTGTTGTTAGGAGAATGTATGTATGAAAGTAGTTCACATGATTTTGGACAACAGTTAGTGGATGTGAAGAGGTTCACCAATATTCAATATATATTAAAAGATGGAAAAACTAGAAAATGTTGTGAGTTAGTCATAGAACAAAGTAGTGTACATGCGTTCATCATAGAGTTCAAGAATAAGATTGTGTATAAATATGTGAAACATTCTCAATATGATCGGTGGCTTGATGAACAATTCCACATATGTAAGAACACATTTCCAATTGGAACTATACTTTCAGTGGTTGACTTTGTAGAAAACTACACACTTGCTCCACAAGAGGAGATTTAATCACAATATTATAACTCAGTAGAGCTGGCCATATTTGTTCACATTTTATGTAGACATATAGTTGACAGTACAGAAGATGACAAGAAAATTTTGAGAGAGTACTATTTCTATTTGAGTGATAACTAGTTACATTCATCAGAGTTTGTGTAGTATTGTTTCAAAGTATTTAATGACAACTTAAAAGAAAGACAAATCCAGATGACACAACATTTTATATGGTCAGACAATTGTACAAGACAATTCAAAAATTCTTGAATGTTTTTGTGGTTAAGTAAGGTCCATAAAGAAAACAATATCCACCATATTTAGAGTTTCTTTGAAGCTGGACAAGGTAAAAGAGAACATGATGGAGCTGGAGCATGTGTGAAAAGGGCTCCTTCTAGGGAGCAATTAAAATTTCATGATGCAACAAAGTTTCAAGATGCATGTACAATTGTCGATTGGTGTAATACAAAATTGACTACAGGATCAAGTGAGAACTCTTAAGTTCAACTATTGTTTTTGGTTGGTTGAAGAAGAAAACATTCCTTCCTAACTTGATTATGATACAATTAGTGGATCAGCAAAATGGCATTCATTTAAGAGTTCAAATGCAAGCACATGGACTCTATGGACTAGGGAGCTTGCATGTTTTTGTCAATTTTGTATCGCAGGTGAGTGGAAAGCATGTGAAAATACATATTGGGTTAAAGAATGGAAATGAAAGTCCTTAATGAGGAGGATAATCATTTGCAAGCATCAGATGACTATGAGCATATTTCAAACCTCGTACAAGAAGGTACATTCATTCAATATTTCTTTTCGATACATTTTTTTGGAAATATATATTTAATTGTACATATGTATGTATGTATATTTTTGTGAATTATTGAATTTGATTTTTTTTTGTAGGACATGTGTATGTTGTTGTTGCACTTGAGGGTAATGAAGAGGAAACTGAGTATTGGTTGGCTCGGTGTGTTGAGGCAAAACAGAAGTTGTTACAACCTAGAGTAGATGTTGATAACTTTGAGTATCCAACAGGTTCTGTGGTTGCTACTGGCACTTGGCTACACAAATATTTGATAAGGAGGAATGGTATACCTACATTTAAAGATTATGAAAGACATAAGATAATTTTGCACTACTCGCATCTGATTGTGGCAACAAATATACAATTAGTGAGATATAAAGGGAGACCTATCACAACAAAATTATGGACACTTTCTATGGAAAAGCATGAGGCAATCATAGATGCAATATAAAAAAGAGAGGATGCAGATGGTACAATGGAGTAAATGTTTTAAATGATTAACAGGCATGTAGAAATTTTTAAACTTTTAATCTTTGTCTAGGATGTGAGTTTAGGATTAATATGATTGATAACTTAACTAATTGACTGCATCTCCCCTTAAGCATCCTCTTAAGTCCCCTTAAGTCATTTGTTAGCTATGTTCCATAAGTTAAGTAAGTCATCTCCCCTAATTGATTGCATCACCCCTTAAGCCATCCTCTTAACTCCCCTTAAGCCATCCCTTAGCTATGTTCAATAAGTTAGGTAAATTTAGGATTTAGTTTAATAACTTCAATATAGTTAATTGATATAGCTTAGCACACCCTTACCAATATACTAGAGTTGATTCCATCTCCCCTTAAGACATTCTCTTAACTCCTCTTAACCCATCCCTTAGCTAAATGATATAAGTTAGTGCATGTACCCTTACCAAAAATACTATAGTTGATTGGACCATCTCCCCTTAAGGCATTCTCTTAACTCCCCTTAAGCCATCCCCTAGCTAAATGATATAAGTTAGTGAATGTACCCTTACCAAAAATACTATAGTTGATTGGACCATCTCCCCTTAAGACATCCTCTTAACTCCCCTTAAGCCGTCCCCTAGCTAAATGATATAAGTTAGTACATGTACCCTTACCAAAAATACTATAGTTGATTGGACCATCTCCCATTAAGACATCCTCTTAACTCCCCTTAAGTTGTCCCCTAGCTAAATGATATAAGTTAGTGCATGTACCCTTACCATTTAAATACTACAGTTGATTCCATCTCCCCTTAATCCATCCTCTTAGCTCCCCTTTTAAGTCATCCTCTTAACTCCCCTTAAACCATCCCCTAGCTATGTTCCATAAGTTAGGTAAACTATCATCTCCCCTAATTGATTGCATCTCCCCTTAATCCATCCTCTTAACTCCCCTTAAGCATTCATATTAATATTCCTAATTCTCTTAAAGATCATGACACATTCTAAATTTTTTACATTTCATTACATGGTGCAGGAGATGTTTTTTACAGTCATAATGGAGGCTGGAAACATAAAAGGTGTTAAGTTTCACTTACACTTTATTTCAAGTATTCACTAGATCTTAAGGTGTTTATTTCAATTTATGCTTCAATAGTTCTTTCCTTTCATTATAATTTTAATGGAACTTCTTAACAAATTCTATCTTTAAATAAAATGATCTCTAGAGACCTTCTAAATTTTTATATACATTTCATTGTGCCCTGACCTCTAGATTGGTTTTTGCAATTTCACATGTAGTGTTGAAAGGATTCAAATCTATTGTTTCTTGTTGCACAGGTATGATCTCTACACATGTTTGATATCTAGAGTCTTCAACTTCTAGGTGTCAAGGATAAAATCTTAGATGATCTAGACTTAGAGAATAACATTGTATAAAATTTAGGTGTCTTGGGTTCTAACTATATAATAGGTGTCTCTACCTATGTCTTAGGTATTCTATATGTCAACTAGGTAGATAGAGACTAGAAAAAAGGCATTTAATCTAATTAATCTAGGTGTCTTAGGTAGATACTATATATTAACTACCTATCTAGAGATATAATATGGAATCTAGGCACGTCTTAGGTAGATATTATATATCAACTACTTGTCTAGAGACTAGAATAAGGTATAATTTAATCTAGGTGGCTTAGGTAGATACTAGATATGTCAACTAGGTCTACCATGTAATAGGTGTCTAGAGCTTGTGTCTTAGGTAGAACTGTAATATAGGTGTCTAGGTGTCTCTACATGTGTCTTAGGTATACTATATAATCTAGGTGTCTAGGTGACTTAGGTCTAGACTATGATAAGGTATAAAGACTATATATGTCTATATATAATTTATCTAGATACATACTATACAATATGTGTCTTAGGTGTCCTACATAGAACTAGAATACATGTGTCTTAGGTCTTAGGTGAGGCCACATGAGCTTCCACCTTCACGTGGTTGGCCTTATTAGTATAGAATATTTATATTTCTTGAAGCTAAGGGAAGCTTTTTTTCTTGTACATTTAGAAGTTATGAAAAACCAACTAATGCATTGATTAAGTTATTATTTAGTGCTTCTGATGAAATTATATACAAAATGCTAATTTTATTACATTTTTTAGAAATTATAATTTTTAGTTTTTTACAAAATTCTAGAAGCAAATCTCAAAAGTTTTAGTAGATAGAACCAAGTATTGTTTATCAAATTTTTATATATAACAATTTAGAGTTACAGGTATTTGTTTATTTTTCTTTTGATATTTAGGATACATGTAAATTTCTCTATTTTTCTTTTGATATAATTTAGGGTAGACTTAAATTTCTCTAATTTACTAAATTTCTTAAATTGTAAATTTAAAGGGTACAGGTATTTCTCTAATTTTCTTTAAATTATTTCCATAAATTTATAGGGAAGGTATTGATCTATGAAATGTTTAATCTAGATTTAAAAATAAATTGATTAAACATGGTTACTAGATTGACAAATCTAATCAATAAAATTTTCCTAAATATTTAACTCAATTAAAATTTAACACAAGTGTCCCAACATTTGACTCATGTAAATCCAAACATATTCATTCTAGTTCAACAAAGTTAATTTTTATTTTATTTTTTAAATGTATTTAGAATAGGTACATTTAGTCTATATAACTATCCAACCTAGAGTCTATATGTAATAAATGTTTAATAAATTAAATCAATTGAAATTTTTCTCTTATCTAATTAGAATTAGTATTTTACAATTTTATGTAATTAAACACATGATTTAATTTGAAGTGTTTTTTTTTTTAACAAAAGTGGCGGACCACTATAATTATATTAAAATTAAAATAATTACAAACCCTGGTTCGATGAGCATACTGGCAGGAAAGAACCAGGGGAAGAAAACCTCCAGTTATAGCTCGCAAAAACAAAAAAGCTCCAAACATTTCACAAAAATAGGAGCAAGATTTTACATGAATAATTTTAACAAAATATTACATTTTGATCATCGGACGGAGGAAGCAAAAACCCAAAAAAGCTACTAGCTAACCCAAGTTCACTTCAACATTCAAATCCTGCACAACATAATTTGGATCCCCCACAGCCTGAACTTCAATAGGCGAACCCGGAGGGGGAGGAAGAAGAGGATGGAATTGCATTAAAAACAGCAAAGCTTGAAATATTTCATCCACTCTATTTGAGAAGCCTTCACCAATCTCACTACCATGAGCATGTAAAGAAAGGTGTAGAAAATCTTCATCCTCATGCAACAGAGAAGAACGAACTGCATTAAAAATGCAATTGTGGGCTGGAGAGTGAAGAACTTGACATTTGGTAAAAAGTCCACCAATAAGAGCTTCTGAACTAAATAAATCATAATTCTGAAAGGCTGCATCAACACTTTCATCAGTAAAAAGAAAACGATGAACAAACTTCTCAATAAGCTGACGAACTATGCCAATATCCTGTAATAAGTCCATAGCATTAGAAACAAAAACCATAAAGATCTAAGAAGGGTAAAGAACTCGAACATGACCTTCAAGTATGTCTCAGCCCACAACCTCCCTGATGGCTTCCTCCACCTCTGGGCCGTCTATAGCAAAGACAGATCTTAAACCATCCAGAGACACAGAGCTGATGAAAGCAGACTCCCACTTTGAGATAGGAAAGAATAATCAGCGATTAAGCTGAATTTTCATTGCATCGAACAGAGCAAACAACAATAAAAGAAGTATGGTTAAACATATTAAGCAATAGCAATATATAACCCAAAGGATCAATAGATCATAATTAGCAGGCATCATCACCCATGAGGGAAATGAATGAAACATGTTGCGAGCTGGCGCTATAAGAAAGCAAGTGCAAATAGCTCGCGGAGGAAATGAATCAATGGACAACATAAATCACAATATGACATCTATTAAATTAAAGTTTGAATATAGATGCATATAGTGGAAATTCAATCAATAGAAAAATCTAGTCTAGATGAAATAGTCTATGAGATATAAATACTGACATAATAATAGTCCATGTAAAAATAGTGAAATAGTCACAAAACATATATGTCTAGTCAATACTAAAATAGTATTAAAATCCTCATGAAATAAACAATCTAATTCATCATCATCATGGCCATCCATCATCCATCCATCAATCTAAAACATGTGTACACACTAAGTTTGATCATCATCCATTTCAAGCCACCTTTTGGTCCCATGTGACTGAGAGGGCAACTCATGTTGTGTACAAGAAAAAGAAGCTTCAAATCAATTTTAATGTCAAAACTACATCCTAATTAAATTTAAATCAAATATTTAAAACCAAATCATCAAATTAAATTTTTAAATATAAACTTCAAAATGTCTAAGTATACCACAACAAGCTCATCATCTCTCCTGGCATGCTCTTGTGCAACAGATGGTGCCGATTTAGATGGCAGATTAAATGTCTATGTTGCTAATTCATGTATTTCAATAAAACACATGAATTCTAGACTATAGAGTATAGATACAAAATGCAAGGTTGAATGATACAAAAGACTTTGAAATCACATAGGATTTAACTATATGACCTAAAATATGAGAGATGACTCATGCACCTGTGCAGGCTCATCAATGATAGGATTAATTGAGCCTGCACCTAAACTAATCTCATCCTACATATATTTGTACATGTATATATAAATTCAACTTTAAAGACATGAATTTAAAATCATGAAATTACAGTGGAAATTCAAATTTAAACTAAAAATGTACAATTTTAAGATACAAACCATGGTATATGAAGTAGGCTCCTCTATAGATGATGTTGCCACTGGTCCTAGATGACTAGGTTGGTGTGACACAAAAGTGTCAGGACCTCCCATCTGCTTTAAATTAAAATGTCACATTTTTGTATTAAATTATATATTATTAAATTAGATATATCCAATTAAATAATATTTAGATGTCTAGGTAATTTTTATACCTCGACCATATAAGGTCTACCCAACTCTATTGCCATTGACACTAAATGGTCCAGCCATGATGAAGTGACAGCAATTGATGGAGTCATCTGTACCAATCAACATGAACATATATTTATTAATATATATTTAAATTTTTTTTAAAAGATTGATAATTGATAATTGTCCAAATCTATATTAATTTGTATTAATTTTAATTTTATTAAATGTGGCATACATACTGAGTCCATAGGAGTGAATAATGTAGCAAAAAGGGAATCCTCCTCCGAAGCAGATGTAGGACCAAAACATGGATGATGACAATTCTGACAATAATGTAGTGTAGACTGCAATGGCATCAATCTAGGTGATGCATCAGGACTAGCACCAGATGCTCCTCTAGGGTGTACAGGCTCTCCAGGATTGACTTCATCTACCAAGTGAGTAGCTTGGTCAGTTAAGTTTCCTGAGAGCAATGATAACAATCTGAGTGCTAAGATGATCGTCTACTGGTGAAAGGGCATAGGAATAGAGTGTGGAGAAGGGAGAATAGGTGTAGGGGGCAGACATTGATTTGGATCAACACATTCCCCTGGTCTATGTTGTGGCATTCCACCACCCACACCCTAAAATGATCTCATATCAAAATAATTAGGCTTTTTGCCCATCTCAAACTCTACCCATAATTTTTTAGAAAATAAAAGGGAACCTCAAAATTAGCATGAGGTGGATGGTCAAAGGCCATCCACCATCGCTCCCAAAAATTATCATCTATCTATTGATGTGTGCACCATTTGATTGAAATTCTCTTTTTAGTTAGTGGTATTTGTTCACCTATGGAGGGATCAATGAAATATGGGGCAATTGTATTTTTGGTAATATGTAAATCATTTCTCTCTTTATATGAGAAACCATCTGCATAGAATTGCCTCCTCTCTTCCTACCATGAGCAAAATGTGTCTAGATCCATGTGGATAACTCTCACTGAATCAACAATAGTTTGCATCGTAGATGCAAACCATGAAATGTGTGGAGGGGTTTGGATTTGGCTTTGCAAGAAATTGATTTTTTCTTGCAATGTTTCTATATTTTCATCAATTGTTGCTCGCAAATGAGCCTCGTCATGCAGTAGTGGTGGTGGTGGTGGGGGGGTGGGGTGGGGTGCGGAGGGGGCGGGTTGGGGTGGGGGGTCCTTGGGGGGGGTGTTCCTGTGGGGGTTCATGGGCTAGATCGGCCATGTGTACAAATAAGGTCTACAAGTAGAGCTGCAATTACAAAAAATAATTAAAATCAAATTAGGAATTGGAAATATATATTAAATTGCATGCACAACATATGTTTAAATATACATATACATATAAATTGAAAACTTGAAAATATATAAATTTGCGTGGTTTAAACAATACATTAAAACATTTAATTTTACATTTTTTAACATATACATGCATTCAAAATTTAAACTTGTTAGAAAATGTTTAAAATCAAAAATTATACATTTAAGAATCATGACATGAATAAAAATTTATGTCCTAGTATCTACTCAACATTATTTTGTCTTTTAGGTCCTATAATCTTATTTTACTATACATGCATGTATGTATGTACATGTATGTATGTATGTCTAGACAATTTCAAATGATCTTAGTTAATATATCATTCCAAAAAGTTTAATGTATAGCCTAAATGTCAATCCATCTAGGGCCATGTTACCATTTCATAGATTTTGGTAAAATTTAAGTTGATTTTGTTTCCTATAAATTTGTACAATGTTCATAGAAATTAAAATCCTAAAAATAATTAACTAGCCAGGCTATTGTTAATATATTGCATGTCCACAAACCCTGAATATCAATAGAAGTCCTAATCCTAGAGGTTATGATTAATGAGTGGACAATTTAGTTAGAAATGTTTCCTTGAGGTTTTGAAAAGAAGACAATTAAAGAGAAAAATTCAATAACAACTAGGTTGTTTACAACCACACTCATGTATTACATTCAAACTCCTAAACATGTCACTAAGTTTGAATGTCTCGACCTATTAGCTACAACTACACCTACAAGACCCTAAATGCCATGTGTTTATTGTATATAGCCTAAATGTCATTCCATCTATCCATGTTACCATAAATCTTATTTTGTTCCTAATCCATGTTTATCCTTCCTAAGTGTCTCATTTTATTCAATCTTTGAAACCATCCTATGTACACTCAACATTATTTTAAATTTTTTCCATTGTTGTTGTCCCCTTTACCCCTTTGTTAAGCGTCAAGTTGTCATAGATATATGGATATGTTTAAATTAAAGATTTAAACATAATAAAATGACTTCTAAGTGTTAGGTTTAGGTTTAATAAGTCATTTAGGTTAGGTCTACAAAAAGATATTAGGGTCCTATCCTGTCTAATTTGTAGGTTTTTAGCTTCATGAAAAGAGTTTTACAAATGGTTAAATTAGGACTATGAGACTCGTCAGGAACATTAAAAGCCATGAAGACTAAAGAATAAGCCTATAGCACGTATAACTAGTTCAAGGTCTAGATATAGGGGAAAAGACCTAATAGGTGAGATAATATATGTGCATTTAATGCCCAATATTTTTAAATGTTCAGTAGAGTAGTTATGACTTTAAGCTTGTTAGTGTTGTACTATAACTACTAAAAATTTAATGACTAATTAACCAATCATACATGATGTTGTATTAGCCCACCAACAAAACATGACTCAATGCACACCTATTGGTCCACTCTTTTTTGGGGGAACTATTTGACACCTCAATAAAAAGTACTTAGTTTTATCTTTACCCACTATAAGCTATAAAGTCTTAAAGGTCTTAATAGATGATTAAATTCAGAGTTCCTTTCGTTCCACAACATCAAAAAGACATGAAGTATTCTTCATATTGAAAGACTAGATAATGCTCTTGAGGATAATAGTCTTGATATTTTAAGGAGTCCTCTAAAGGGAAGAAATTTATTCCTAGTCAAAAGGCCAGGAAAACATATAAGACCTGAAAACTATAGGAGCATAAGGAGATGTGGAGGAAGAAGAAATTCCTTTGAGGAAGAAGATGAGAGGGACAACCAAGACACCTCCTTAGAAACCTTCCACTATTGAACTCCCATCCTCTCTTCCTATGCAAGAGGATCCAACCATGCAGCCCATTCTTCCTCCAGTTATTCCTACCTCCACTAAGGTTAGGATGTCAATCTAGAAAGACTCTATTCCCAAAGCTTCCACATCTACTATTCCTATCCAATCTCATTCTTTTAGAACCATTCTTACATCTCCAATTGATTCAACCATGCCTATTCATTACAATTTCCATGCCTTCACCTAATAAGGAAGGAATTATAGAACTAGCTTCTCTAACCCCCTCTATTCCAAGGTCTATTCCCTCTTCTCCTAACTCTCCACCCTCCCTCTCCAACATTGAAAAAGTTGTTAAGGATTTTATAGAAGAATAGTTTGATAAGAAAGATAAGGAGAAAAGTGAAGCAACTAGCTTGCTTAAGGAGTAAGAGAAACATGAAGGAACAATTCATCCGAGGGATAACCAAGAAGAGGCCTCAGTTGAAAAGGAAAAAGTCAAAGGATCTCCCCGTGACAAGGATAAAGAGGAGAAAGCCAATGTTATCAATCCTCTCACCATAGAAGAAATAATTAAAGGGGAGAAGTTATTAGAGGAAATGGAGAAATTGCCTAATAGGTTGGATCTAGTAGAGCAACAAGAAGAATAGGCCTCCCCACCACCTAATGAAAAAAACTTATAGATCCATCTAATTCCTTGGTTCCAGCCTAGATTTATGTGAACATTCAAAGAAGAAAGTAGACCATAAAACAATTTTCAAAGGATATGTCTTCCATATTGGTGATGATTGAAGCTCCTTGGCCTGAGAAGACTAGAACTCTTTTGTCTATTAGATTGTATACTTCTAGGTCTAGGATTACAAAGGTGGTAAGTCTAATGGTCAATAAAAATGACAAAGACATGCTATCCTCAGACTATCAATCATTGCTTATAATTTGGGGAAGTAGACTAGGGAGGAAGAGATACATGGAATGCAAATAATAGTATCTACTATAGTCTCCTAAATGGATGAGGACTAAAGGATGAAAAGGGATTAAAGATAAAATTTCTTTAGCATAATAAAGGAGGTGAGTGTATCTTCATAGAGTTTTAACAATTTTCTATTAATTATGGCATCACATTTCATCACACAATTCACTACACACCATGGAAGAATGGGGTCATAAATTGGAAGAATCGTGCCATTACATGTGTTTATGTGGCATCATATTTGATGATGTGGCCTTGAAACCTTATAAGCAGGGGCCTTGCCAGGTAAGCTACTGTAAATTTTTTGGAGTGATTTGATTTTGAGAGGCATGAAGTTAGGGTGCTCAACTACTAGGTCCTATCCCCTAAAAAATTTCAAATGATTTTAAAATATCATTCCTAAAGCTTTATTGTTAAGCCTTAATGACAGAAACCCTATCTAATTTCTATCAAATCAGGTAGTTCATGCAGGGATTGTCATGTGGCCATAACTATTTGTACAAATATTATATATGTCCATATGTTTAAATTAAAGAGTTAAACATAATAAAGTGAAGTTTCTAGGTTTTAGGTTTAGGTTGAATAAGTCATTTAGGTTTTAAAGAATAGGTCAGTTTAGTTTATGAAACCCTAGTTTATGAATTAGGGTTTAATGTTTATGAATTACAGTTTTACGTTTTACTATTTATGAAATCCTAGTTTATGAATTTGGGTTTAGTGTTTATGAATTACAGTTTTACATTTTACTCTTTATGAAATCCTAGTTTATGAATTAGGGGTTAGTGTTTATAAATTAGGGTTTTACGTTTTACTATTTATGAAACCCTAGTTTATGAACTAGGGTTTTAGGTTAATGAATTAGGTTTTTACAATTTAGTCTTTATGAAATAGGGTTTACCATTTCTGAATTAAAGGTTTATAGTTTATGCATTAGGGTTTACTTGATTTCTATTTGAGGTTTAATATATATAGTTTAACATTGCAAAAACAAACAAAAAAACAACAAAATACAAAGCAAAAAAGAATGAAAATTGGTAGAAATGGATGGGCAACCAACCTAGGGCATTGGTTAATCAATATGAGGAGGCAAGGACGCTTTGAAGGTGGAAAATGGGGTCATCCAATGCAAGTACCTATTCTTGGCATCGTTATCCCTTGTCTTCCGTGGCATGTAGCTGTTAAAATGAAGCTACAGGCCCATTTTCTAAAAAAATTATACTTTTCAAAAACAGGTACCCATTCCATAATGGGTACCCATTGCATAATAGGTGCCCGTTTTAGCTTCAAGTGCCCAATCGTAAACAGGAACCCATTTCATAATGGGCACTCATTTTGGCTTGAGCTCTCGTTCCGAGTGGCATTTTTCATCCACGGAAGACTTCCGCAAAATGTATACTCAACTTCTTGCTTTAACCCACCTTTGAAAACAACCTCCATCCCAATGTCCTTTTGAATTCTGAAATCCCACGCATATTGAGTTTAAATTGAATATTTTGGGTTTTTAGAGTTCTCATGCACCTTGGAACCAAATCCAAATGTTCTTGACTCTCTCATTTTCTCTATTCCTATGTTGTCAGCCTTTAGTTCTTACATCCTATCGAAACTTGGAAACCTGTTGGGATAGGTTAAATATTAAATGAATCCTCAAATTGAAGTTTTGTCTCAGATGTCAGAATTTTGTCTGAGGATCCTTAGGTTCCCTGCTCTTCTGATTTCCCTTCTTTTTGAATTAAAAATCTCTTTTCCAAACTTTTGTGGCTTTGTGGAACATTCATACCATATCCAAATGTCCATGATCCTTCTAGACTTCCAAAACTCACCCATCTATCCTAATATTTGATATCCTTCTGGATTCCCAGTTCTTGTGATATAATATTATATCAAAATTCAAAACTTCAGTTTCATCATGCACATCTACACTTGGTCCCCATGTTTGTGATCCTTCTAGATTCCTACCTTCACAATAGATAAACATGTTAGAATTTTGGGTTTTCTTTGCACTTAACCACCTGGTTCCAAGTTCTAGTGTCCTTCTAGAACTTGATAACCTGAAAGATACCAAAACACTCAAAATTTAGAAAATATAATAAATTTTCATGGTATAAAAGGACTAATAGTAGATTTTCCTTATGTTGTAGGTACACCTAAATGACTAATAATTTAGAAAAACTACCTACAATGATGAAGTATGAATTCAAAGGAGCCCCAAAAGCCTCAAAGATCACTTCAGTTGTGTAGAATATAACTGATACAGGATTAGTTCTTTTGAGCCTACAACAATTTCATCAGGATATCTTTGGAGTGTTAGAAATGAAGGCGAAAAACTATAGAATGAAAATATGATTACTATTGGGATATGGTGTTGTACACCATTGCATAATTTGATATATTTATAATGTTGTAATTAAATAATTATTTAGTTGTGATGCACCTATGTGGTGTGGTTAATCATGCTAGGTAATTATTTGGGTACCACTTTATGTTGTATTGTAACATTGGGATATTATTTGTATTATTTGATTAATTGGGAAAATTTAGTACCAATAATCAAATGTGGGGTCAATGCTTTTATAGGCTAATGGTTTTGTGTATCCATGGTTTTTTAACACATGGTTTTGTCCAATACCACAAGTTGTATTTGTGTGAGCTTGGTCTATAAAAGAAAGCACATGGTTGGTGGTTAGGGTGGGTTGGCTATTTCATTGTAGGTGGATTGGAGGTTTGTGTGAGGTCGTCATTGTATTGAGCTCTCTCCTATAAGTGCATATTGTGAAGCATGGCAGGTGATGTGTGGATTCATGCTTGGACACATGAAGGATGCATTAGAGGTTCTTGATAATTTAGAGGTATTCATGGAGGCTCATGGATTGTATTGTAATATCTTTGTTGCTGAATAATACATATTGTTATGTAAGAAAATATCCCCTTGGGGGCTTTTTCCTCTTAAGGTTTAGCTCACAGGTCCTTAGAATTCATTATAAGCATTTTGCATATTCATGTTGACTCCCGATGAGAAAACCCCTGAGTTTTATGGAAAATAGGACCTAGGGGGTGCTATTGTGATGACTCTTGACTAAAATAGGGAGGGAGGACTTGGGTGCCTACGCCCTAGTCATGTCCTATTTTAGGTCAGGACCTAAATTCAAGTGTCAGTTATGTGACCATTAATTAGGTCCTATGCTGACACCTTAAGTTTGAATTACAAAATTCTTAGCAGGAATGAGTTTATTCGCATATATAAGCATGTTTAGGATCCATTTGTAAACTAGAGAGGGACATTTGTGAACTTGTGATCTTATGCTAAACTGATTCAGGGCTTTCATTATGTTGTAGAATAGTATTACGTTGTTATTGTGTTTGTTTGTTGCAGATTTGACTCCATCTCCTCATGGCATGAAAGAGCATCTTCCTTCCATGAGAGCTACACCTCCAAGGTGACATTTATTTGTGTTTTCAATCATTTATCATTTCAATTTTTCCTCTATCCCGCAGGGATACGCACTCTTTATCTGACAACGATGTATGGAAGACTTGAATGTCTCTCTGGGGCTTGACCAAGGCAAGCCTCTAAACACCACAACCCCAACCCCTTTTTCTATGATTGTACATTACAGGTTGCCAAAGTGGAAGAAGTGTAGTTGCAGGGAAGCAGAGCAGAGTGTTGGAAGTGTAGAGGAAAGGAGAAAAGTAGGACCTGGACTAGGGCACCCACTCATTATTCCTCTAGATCCTAAAACAGTGAAATCTCTGGAACAATAGAATTGAGTTACAGACATTCTTCAGAGATCCCGACAAAAATTGGTACCTTAGACTTGGGCGCCTGCTCATTAGTCCCCAACTGTTCCGCACCTAAAATCCTGAAATCTAGTATGTATTTGATTGTCATTTGATATCTCTATGTGTTAGCATTTGTCGTGATTTGTTTCTTTGTTTATGATTTCACAAAATTAGGGTTTTGAGCATAACTGGACTTTAATCAATCAATTAGTTAGCAAATTCCAAGTTTCCTCTTCATTCTAAAGGACACTAAATTTGTAGCAGAGCCCTCTTGCAAGAGATTGTGGCCTCACTCAGTTTATGTCCTTGAATGTTGGAGTGAAAAGAGGATTTACCCTTGAAACCAAAACCCCTCTTTTCACTACTAAATATTTTGGTGATGTCACGTCTCATTTTTATGAACAATATGATTATTCTAGGTTAGTGAATAATTATTTTGATTGACTTTACTTTAAGTAATTTTGCATACGTGGAGGTAATTATTATGAGTTATATTGATGAAAATTGGAAATCATTTTAAACATTAAGTAATATTGATGTAAATACCCTGATGCAAGAACTGATGGATGGATTACCCTGATGCAATCACACACATCACGTAGTTGCATATGTATTATTGATTGGCTTTGATTGCTTTAATGTGTAATTTTAATCATTTTCAAATGCATGATGTGATTACTTTAACTTAATATCTTTTTGAAATATATTCAAATGATGTATTGTATTTTATTTAAATAAATAATTTAATGAATAATTATTTTCTATTTCAATAATAAAGATGTTTGGAAGACAATATGTTCCTTAAATATGTGTGTGTGTATGCAATATTGCATTGCATTTCTCTTCTTGATTATTTAAATGGGTTTGTTTTTATTAAAATAGTTAAAAAAGATTAAAAATAATACTATTATATTTAGAACAAGATTGAAGGAATTAAAAATTAGTTACTGTTGTTCATGTGACAGTAAGTTTTATTTTATATTAAATAGAATGGAGATCTTTTTAAAAAGATTAATTTGTCATGCAAACTAAAAATGAACTTTAGTTCATAAACCTAAGACAAGATCACCAAAAATAAGAGCCAATTGGTTATGATAAAATAAGGGATCTAGGCAGGAAGAAACTACCCATGATTTGCAGAGAAGTAAACTAGTTTTCTGGAGCGACAGAGGTAAGAAGGAAATTTAGCGACATGAGAAAGATAAGGAGGTAGTGATAGCAGCTGCATACTCTTCACCAACCATTGATTTTTCTAAGTTATTCATCTAGTTTTACTTACGTTGTAATTACATTGTTTTGGTTGTTTGAGAAATGGTTTTATCAACAATTTTGGTTGGGCGACTATTTTTGTTTAGTTGACCATTGTTTTTGGCTGGTCGTCCCTTCTGCTTGGCCACTTAACTTTTGCCTAGTCATTACTTTTATTTCTTTCTGGCCATTTTTGCTAAGGAAATCATCTTCATTGTTTGCCGTCAACTTGCTTTATAGTCGATTGGTTTTATGGTTGCCTTTGATCTAATAGCTGGTCGATCTATGGTTATTGATGAGATCAAGCCCTTTATTTCTACCTGTAGTCGACCAACCCATCTATGGCTTAGTTTTTAGCATCGATCTATTGTAGCTAATCTTGTATTGACTGTTCATAGATTTCTTTATGATTAAGATAATTGCTTCTCCTTATTAAACCTTTGACTATCTAAAACCATGGATAAATTCCTTAGTTTAATGATATTATTTTCAGTCTTAAATCTGTTGTAGTAATTGCATTATTAACTCTACATACTGAGAAAACTAGATTCTATAGCTATCCTTTATGACTGTCCAAAACTTCTTATTCTGCTATAGCGGCATATTCGACTTCTTGTAGCTGAACAAATTGTTCCTCTAGCTTTGCTTAAAACTTGTTAAAATAGTATGTCAATTCAAAACAAAGACAGTGGACTACATTATTACTTTCCTATGAATGATGAGGCTGAAAACCTATTGCATTATAATCAAAATTGAAACTGGATTAAACTATGTTCTTGCTCATTTTCTTATTTTCTGCAATAGTTCATGTCGCTATGCAATAGGAAGACTGTTTACCTATTTTGAACTTGTTGGCAAGAGACACTGCTAGGCATGTTAGGTGTTGTCACTAATGGCAACTGAATCTATCTTACACATCCACATTACATCATTTAATGATACCAAAAGTCAAAGTATAGATTTATCTAAGTCTGGATAGACAGGAACAGAGCATTTGACAGGATTCTGCATATTAATCCGCATTTCTCCACAGGTAATCACATGGTATTGCAGATCTAAGGGAATGTTAAGAGATGTTAGGGCTACCTAAATCTAATATTTTAGCCTCTAGTGATGAAGGGATTGAAAGTTACATGCATCTGAGTTTTAGATTCTGATTAAACAGTTCAGTCTAGTGAAGAACAGGTCGACTTGGTATTTGATCACTGTGTGGATTAAGAAAATTTGTTGGTTAGGTAAGTTGTGAGATCTAGTAGTATTGGCCGACATGTAAGGTGACTTAGATATAGATGTTTTGGTCTGCATTGGTGTTTATGCATGGATTTAGCTAACAGAATAGTGTTCTTAAAAAGTCTCTAAGTTTTTCTTATGGCCGACTGTAGGTGATGCAATTTCATGTAGCGGATATATATAATCGATGAGTTCAGGCATTTCATGTGGTGGTGGTGTGAATATGATGGAATAAGTGTGAAGTGAAGAGATCTAAGCTCCAGATTGTGGTAGAGCAGTGAAGCAGGGTAAAGAGAGATGAAGTGTGCAAAGTCAGTGTACTGAGCTCAACTAGAACTGTAATCTTGCATTGTTAAATGCTATTCCTCAGTTCAAACATTCCAATCAACTTTTGTAATTGATTTGTAAGCAATGAGCCTCTTTGAGCAGTGAGCTCTGGGAAGTGTGCCCAAAGGCATGTACCTTCCCCATTTGTAATGCTTTTAACAAAGTATAAATTCTTGTGGGTTAACCCCCACTGTGGTTTTTCCCTTAACCGGGTTTCCACGTAAAAATCCTAGTGTTCATGTGTTGTGATCTGGTTGTTTTTGTTCTTGTGTTCATGCTTCTTTCTTTTGGATGTATGTGGTAAATTAATAAAGGAACAAAGTAATAAGTTTTGCAGAACACTGATTCACCCCCCCTCTCAGTGTTCCTTAATTTCAACAATTGGTATCAAAGCCAAGTTCCTTAGAAGATGTTTAACAGCTTGAGGAAGATCTAGGAAGGTGTTTTCAGTGGGTTCATTTAAGCAATCTAATGGTATCAATCAACAACTTCAAGTTGCCTTGGATGATCTTGACCTATCCAAAGAAAAAATCAGAGATCTACTAGAGAACTTTAAAGATGCTGAAGATTTCATTGAGACCTTAAAAAGACAATTGAGCAAATCTAATGCTACTTCATCAGCTAGCAAATCAGAATGAAGACAATGACATGGATGAGGCTCTAAAGGAGAAGAAAAAGGAATGTGAGAAGTTAGCAAAAGAAGTTGTTATCTTAAAACATGAGATGGAATCTAAGGTGATGAGACTAACCAAGGAAATTGAGGAAAGGAAGAAGACTGAGGAAAAATAGAATCAATCTCTAAAAGAAAGAACATAAGAATGCTATAGATTGGATAGGATAATTGGCCATCTAGAGTCTAATCTACAAGAAACCAGGGACAATGAGGAAGAACTTGAAAGACAAATTGTCATTCTCAAACATGAACTAGAAATTGCAAATGAATATAAAGAGAAATTCAAGATAAGCTCAGCTAAACTTGAGATGTTGCTTGAGGTGTTGCTTGATAGTCAAAAGAAGGTAGATGATAAGTATGGTCTGAGATTTGAGAAAGGTAAAAGCTCTAGATCTGGCCAAAGAAATTCTGAAGCAAGAAATCAAAAAAGGAATCCTAGAAGACCTTTGGTAAGACAACCTAATGCTCAAAGGTATCCATCTTTCAATGGTAATTGTTTCAAATGAAATAAGTATGGTCATAGAGCTAATCAATGCAAAAGTCAAGTAAATCAAAATGCATCATCTTTCTCTGGTCAATGCTTTAATTTCAAAAGGATAGGTCATAAGGCTGAGGAATGCAGAAGTGGATCAAGGAATCCTCCTAAGAACAAACAAGTGTTCAATGGAAGATGTTTTACTTGCAATAAGTTTGGGCATATTGCAATGTAATGCAAATGTAAACCTACTCCAACATGTAATTGTCAAAAATATAAGATTGTGTGTTTCAACTGCAACAAATCCAGACACATTGCTAAATTTTACAAAAGCAAAAAGAACTCATAGGTAGGTAAAGGAAAAATAGAGCAGAAGTTGGACAAAGGAAAGGGAAAAATTGATGTGAATGAGATCCAGAATTAAATGAACAAATCATGGGTGTAGAAAGGCAAAATTAATGTTGACAATGGGTCAGCATGGGAATAAGGTGCTGATAATTCCTCTGGGAATTGAAACAGGAGCTCTAGCTCAGGGGGAACTACATTGAGAATCTAATTCCCCCTACCAGTAAGTGGGTGCCTAAATCTAACATGATGAATGAAGTCAAAGAAACCTATTGTAGTTCTATTAAAGCAGGTTTTGGAAGAAAAGAAGCTAATACAATTGATTGCAAAGCAATTGAAGATTGATTGCATGTAGAAACAATGTAACCAGATGTATTAGGGTAGAGAATTTATTACAATGGCGAATTAGGTTTTACAAAGCATGAGAAGTCATTCATTCAAAATTTGAATCACTTTGCATTTGAAGAAAATAAGAAGAAGAGCACTTGAGTTGAGATTTCAAAGATTTGAAGTGCGATAGGCGAATTCATCAGCCAACCCTAACCCCATGGAGAAAAAGGTATTTTTCGATGAAGCTTTGAACTTGTGATCTTTTTGAAATGGCTACACCTCTTGTTGTGAATATCACTGAGTGACCTAGGCCAAAGTTTAAGAAGCCTCCACACAAATCAGTAGAGGTCGATCCGTTAGGTGCCTTTTCAAGTGTTTTGTATGGTGTGTTGCATGTTGAAGATATTAGGGCTTATATTCATGCTAGCATAGATGAGTTCAGGGACTCGAAGTTAGTAGATTTGTTCAAGAATCATCTGAGGGATGAAATTCATGGCCTTAAACCTGAGTATAAGGCACTGTAAGATAAACATTTCATTTAGATTATAAGGTTTCCATCCTTTGATGAAGATGAGTGGGTCTGGTATGTGCTGAGTCAGATGCATGATGAGTTTATGTGGTTAATGAAACCTTTCAAGATCACCAAGGATGCCATCAAGGCCATGATGGGGTTGAACTCATCTGGTGGGTTGCCAATGTTGAAGTCAGTAAAAAATCAAGTTGTAACTGATGCTATTGGTTCAAGGTTTGACAAAAGGGCAATGACAATAAATGACATCACTGATTAGGATGTCAAATTTGCATCAATGGTGATTAGATACAAAATATATCATTCCAGCAGGGAGAATTCTGTATCCAGTACAGCTATCTATGCAGCTTATCAGATGTTGAGAGAGAATGTTGACTATGACTTGTGTGAGTTGGTGTAGAACCAGCTGATGGAAAACTTGAACAAAATAAAAAAGGACAAGAAGAATACATTCAAGTATGGTAAATTGGTATCATCTTTGTTCTTCTATTTCATGAATGAGTTACCTGGAAAGAAAAGCATGTGTTGGACCAGTGATAAGACTATTGC
This sequence comes from Cunninghamia lanceolata, assembly GCA_027924645.1. Taxonomy (NCBI): domain Eukaryota; kingdom Viridiplantae; phylum Streptophyta; class Pinopsida; order Cupressales; family Cupressaceae; genus Cunninghamia; species Cunninghamia lanceolata. The sequence continues at coordinate 9,107,408 of BSBN01000245.1, read as the reverse complement.
CATACAAATAAGAGAGCACTTGAACAAGATTGGTGACTCCAATGCCCAAAGGACTGCTCTTTGGGGATATCTCAAGAATTTTCAAAACATGATGCAATCAAGGGAAACAATCCCTGCATCTGTGGTTGAAAATACAAGGATATAGTCTATTTTATGGTGGATATAGATTAGTACTTAATGGAAGCAATTGAACTAAGAACTATGTGGATCATGCCCATGGGGTATGAAGTTGATGAGCAAGTATTGGATATGTATGATCAACACGTGCTGAGTAAACCAAAGGACACCACAGTTGAAAGATTTGGGACATATGGTGAACTTAGTGTGAAACTGCATGTTGAGCTCTAAAAACATGAATCTAAGAGAAAGATTCAAACACAAGTTGAAATGTATGCAGAAAGCATTGGCATAACAAAAGAAGCTGTGAGACAAAATAGGGAAAGGATAGAGAAAGTTGAGAAGGAGAAATAGGATAGAGAATAGAGAAGTGTTCTGGTGGAATCCACTTCTAAAGCAAGGACTACTAGGAGTTCTAGTTCAACCTCTGATGTGTCACCTTCTCCTGCTGCAGAAAAACCTACCGGTAAGGAAGGAAAAAGGACAAAGGTAAAGGGCAAAAGAACATATGTCAGTTTGGAGAAAGTGGATGAAGAAGAAACTGACTCAAATGATGAGGTTAAGGAGTTGAAGGCCTCAAGCACCAAAGCTACTAAAGTGTTTGAGGAGAAGCCCTCCAGAAGCATAAAGTCAACAAAAAGGCATAAGACAGGGGCCTATGTTGAGAAGCCTACTCTTTATGTGGATGACATCATTAAGTCAATTACTATAGATGGAAACTTGAAGCCAATGACTGAATTTTATGATCACTATAGTGATGCTGATAAGAGAGTTTTGGAGGAAGCAATAGTCAAATACCTAAATATCTATAGTAAGACTTTATTTGAAATAACTTCTGAAATTCCAAAAAGCCTTGCAAAAATTCTAGAAATAAGAAAAGAGTTCAAAAGCTAAAGACTTTGAGCTCCGAGAGCATGTGCTAATAAAATTTTGTCCTCAAATTACTCTATATTAAAAGAACTCGATATTCAAATAAGTGAAAGAGGACTTCAGGAGTAAGATCAGAATGAATATGCTTATTCTGGGAGAGATTGATATGATAGTTGAAGGTACTTAGGAGATTCTTCTGAATGTATTGAAAAGGTATAATCTTCCCACTGTTGAAGAAGAAATTGATAATGAAATTGATTCCTCCATTCCAAATGTTGAGGAGTTGAAAGAAAGTGAACAACAAGTTGACATCTCTGCTCTGGAAGATGAAATGCTAATTAAAGGAGACGAAGAGATGGTGGAGGAAGTTAATTTTAATGGTACAGAGGACACTCAAATTCCTCTGGACCAATCTGCTGGAGAATATACAGAGATGAATATAGAAGTAGATGCTCCTGGTGAAGATGACTCTGTGAAGAATAAAGAACAAAAGCAAGATGACAGTACCAGCAAGGATCTGAATGATGGAGCTATATTTTTGGAAAGAGACACTGTAGATGCAATGAAGAAATTACTTGAGAAAGAACAGCTTGAGTTTGATGAACCAGAGATGATTCAAGAACCTATCAATTTTGACCCTCTTTCCCCTCTGCAAAAGATGAAGTTAGCATCTGTGGCACAAGCAAAAGCAAGAGAGGAGATTCTGAAAACTCACATTGAGAACAGTGAGTTGCTTGGTCTTGCCTCGAGAATTCTGGAAAAGATTATGCCAACCTTTCAAAAGAATTCATCTGAGTCTCCCTCCAGTCAGTTGAAGAGTCTAATACACTTTGTAAGTACTCATATTGAAACTTTTGAGAAGTCAGCAGAAGTTAAAGTCAAAAATGAATATAATGAGAAGAGATTTGCTGAAATAAGGAAAATAATCAACTGTGATAGATCAGTGCTTGATACTAATGTGAAGAGTATTCAAAATGCTCTCTCTGAAGGTGCAAAGATCTATAAGTTTTGTCTAAATCGGTCTAAAGTTCTTGAAGATATTGAGAAGAAGATTAAGGACCTAGAGCTCAAATTGTCTAACATTTCTCAGTCCTATAATCCTTTAACTGAGTCTTTGCAACCAAAGAATGTCAAGTAGTAAGTTTGCGAAATGAATTGAGTAATTTGGAGAAGGAAAAGGTCAAAGTTTTTGGTAGATTGGATGAGCTCCAAGGACTGATTTCCCCCAAGTTAGAAACTATGTATGATCTATTGGTAGAATCCCAAGTTGTTACTGCTACTAGTGATCCTACAGATCTTCAAAAGGGAGAATCATAGGCATTTTTGTTTAGTGGGCATATTTTAGTTTTGGGAAGCATAAAGAAGAACTGGGATAGTGAATTATCATGATTGAAAAACATTTTTGGTGATATCTTTTTGCTAATAAACAAGGCTTAAGGACTGTGTGTTCATATGTGAAAGTATATACTTAGAGTTTTGACTCATGTACATAAAGTTTTTGCATGAATTTTGTATTGCGGATCCTAGCCTTTGCCATTGATGTCAAAGGAGGAGAGGAAAAGCAATGAAAAATGAGGAATCCATCTAAGGGGGAGCATTAGAAATCACAAGTGTAAATAGTAAGGGGGAGTTGTTCTAACACTTAGTCATTTTTCACTAAGTGTTGCCATCAATGCCAAAGGGGGAGATTGTTGGCAAGAGACATTGTTAGGCATGTCAAGTGTTGTCATTGATGGCAATTGAATCTATCTTACACATCCGCATTACATCATTTGATCATACTAGAAGTCAGAGTGCAGATTTATCTAAGTCTTGATAGACAAGAACAGAGTATTTGACAGGGTTCCACATATTAGTCTGCATTTCTCCATAGGTAATCACATGGTGCTACAGATCTGAGGGAATGTTAAGAGATGTCAGGCCTACCTAAATCCAATATTTTAGCCTCTGGTGATGAAGGGATTGAAAGTTACATGCATCTGAGTATCAGGTTCTAATTAAACAATTTAGTCCAGTGAAGAATAGGCTGACTTGGTATTTGATCACTGTGTGGATTAAGAAAAGTTGTTGGTTGGGTAAGTTGTGAGATCCAGTAGTATTGGTTGGCATGTAAGGTGACTTGGATACAAAGGTTTTGGTCTGCATTGGTGTTTGTACATGGATTCAGCCGACAGAATAGTGTTCTTAAAAAGTCTCTAAGTTTTTCTTAAGGCTGACTACAGGTGATGCAATTTCATGTAGAGGATATATATAATCGATGAGTTCGAGCATTTCGTGTGGTGGTGGTGTGAATATGATGGAATAAGTGTGAAGTATAGTAGAATCAAGTGTGAAGTGAAGAGATCTAAGCTCTGGATCATGGCAGAGCAGTGAAGCAGGGCAGAGAGAGATGAAGTGTGCAAAGTCAGTGTATTGAGCTCAACCAGAGCTATAATCTTGCATTGTTAGATTCTATTCCTCAATTCAAACATTCCAATGAACTTTTGTAATTGATTTGTAGGCAGTGAGCCTCTTTGAGCAGTGAACTCTAGGTGGTGTGCCCAAAGGCATGTGCCTTCCCCATTTGTAATACTTTTAACAGAGTATAAATTCTTGTGGGTTAACCCCCACCATGGTTTTTCCCTTAACCGGGTTTCCACATAAAAATCCTGGTGTTCATGTGTTGTGATCTTGTTGTTTCTTTTCTTGTGTTCATGCTTCTTTCTTTTGGATGTATGTGGTTAATTAATAAAGGAACAAAGTAATAAATTTTGGAGAACACTGATTCACCCCCCCTCTCAGTGTTCCTTAATTTCAACAGAACTTCGTATCGTAGTTTGGACAAAAAGTAATTTTCTTGATTGAATCATGAACTTTTGGTTAAATACATTGGATTGATAAACTTCCTATCACTGATTGTTGAAAGCAATAAGGATGAATATTTATTAGGAAATATGATTGTAATATGGACTTGAGATTTATGTCATTAAAACAAACTTATAGACTATTTTTATTATTGTTTTTAAAAACCTCCTGTCACAGAAATAATAGCAAGATATATTAATATTTTAGATATTGAAGACATTATGACTGAAATATAGGTTGGAACCTATATCAAATTGATAAACCTATGATTTCGATTGTACGACCAAAAGATGGTTTATTGCTTGAAAGTGTATTTTTCCTTTTTGATGTTTTGGGAAAGGGATTGGATTGATTTATTAGAAATATTGAATTTGTGATTTTTTACTTATTTTATTGCTTCTTGGGGAAAGAAGTAGTTTTTATATAGAAATGTATTGGGTTACTTTTGGGACTAGGATGCCGAATGCAGATATTCAAAGATGGCTTTTCCTCTTTTCAGGAATTGACCAAGTTACTAAATGATTAGATCTAATCGGAATGACATTGAAATAGATGTTTATTGTCTAGCAAACTTATTTATTGATATCTCTGCCACATCCTGTTGTGAGACAATTTACTTTTCATTACTTAGAATTGCACATTCAAACATCAGGGTTGCATCAGGTGTTCCCTCCTGCAGTTGTTACCAGGTAGCTAGAAATTTCATGTAGGGATGGGTTTCCTTCATTTCAGGAAGGGATCCAGGGAAGTGTAAATACTGCACGGTTGGGTGGAAAAACACCTGGGCCATGTTCCTGTCTCCTAGATTGTAGGTGGTGGATCACTTGGTTCGTGCAGCTGGAGAGTGTGTTGATTTATTTATTATTGATGTACTTGATTATTGTACCTATTTCAAATGTATTATGGCATGTTTGCCAAAGGTTTTATGTATATTATTTCATAGTGCTTGTTATCTGGATTAAGCACATGAATATGTAAGATTTATTGACATTGAGATTCATATTTATAAGATTATCTTTTGTTTGAGATATTGTGATTAAGCGTATTAATTGCATCTATTATTTTTGAAAGTTGTATCTAAGTAGATTATTTACTTATTTTTTATTTTAGTTATTGTGATGTTGTATTTAAGTGGATTATTTACTTCATTTACTTTTGAGTAGGTTTAAATGCTTTTACATAACTTGTCAGGCTTTACATTTGGTATCAGAGCTCTAGGTTTAACACTAGGGCATTTGTTTTTGGGACTATTGTGCTAAAGTTGCAAACTTGATATAGATTATCCATCATGACTACAAGAAACACTGATCATGGTGACGGATCAAGAATTAGTCAAGGTAGAGGATCATGTGGAGGTGCACATGGAGGTGCTCGTGGTGGTCAAACTAATGGGGATTGTGGAGATGCCAGTAATGACCAAGATGGAAGATTTGACCGTATTCTTGATCTCTTGACCTGACAGGACACGAGGATGAATACTCTTGAGTAGGAAATTAGAGGAATTCCTAGAGGTCAGAATGCTAATGAAAACCCAAGGACAGAAGTTACAGTTCCTAAAGTTGGAGCTATTGCTAATAATCAAGAAAAGATAGCGGAAGAATTGGGGAAAGACCTCAAGAATGTATTACTGCCAAAATTTGATGGAAAGACCATTGGAGATGAAGCTAAGTCTTGAATAATAGAAATGGAGAAATACTTTGGACTCTAGTTGACTGGTGAAGCAACAACCTGGTGGGATAATGAGAAGGCGGATAAAAAGTTGTTACCTGGTGAGATAACTTGGGAGATTTTCTTGCAGTTGTTCAGAAAAAGATGGTTACCACAGTTATTCTTTGACAAGAAGATGACTGAGTTTTAGAACTTGATCCAGAGAGGTATGTCTGTGACCAATTATTGGGAAAGGTTTTCTCATTTACTAAAGTATGTTCCACAGTATTAGACAAATGAGAGATTTCGGATTAGAAAGTTTATTTTTGGATTGAGGCCACAGATTGGAACTGAGGTGGACATTCATAACCCACCCACTATGGATGCCACTTTTGAGAAAGCAATAAAGCAAGAGCAGAGGTTTTAGTAGACAACAAATTACCATAAGCAAAGAGATGCTAAGTTTTTAAATAAGAAACCACATAATAATCAGCAGAACTATCAAAAGAATAACAACCAAGGCAATAATAGACAGATCAAGAATCTAAAGAGAGGCAATAATTCTCAGGATGGGAATGGTGGAAACAAAAGAGGTGTCAATAATAACAGAAACAACAATCAGAGGGAAAGGGTTGAAGGGCCGAGAGCACCTAAGGGTGGATGTTACAACTATGGAGGAGAGCATTATGCAAATGCATGTCCACATAAAAGAGGAAACAAGAATCAACAAGGAGCACCGCAACATCAGATTCATGCCACAGTGGATAATCGACAAGCAGAGTTTCAAGCAGCACCTATTCAATTCCAATGTAAGCTCTATGGACTACGTGTTTCTATTTTAATTGATACTGGTACCATAGAATGTTTTGTTGATCCTAGAGTAGTATCTAAGTTATCTATTAGACCTAGACATATGGAAAATGCTTGGATGGTACAATATGGCAATAGTGCAGAAAAGAGGGTAGACTCATGTCTAGCTTGCAGTGAGTTAGAGCTTCCTAGTTTTCAAACACAAGTGAATATGTTTGTAGCACCTTTAGGCTCTTATGATGTAATTCTAGGAATCAACTAGTTAACTAAACATAAGTCTTTAGTAAACTGTGAAGACAAGGTTGTTAGACGTTTGGATGACCTAGGGAACCAAGTGGAAATTAATGGAACAAAGAGACCTTTAGAGCTTAGACAAATCTCAGCTATGCAATTGAAGAAAGCTAAGAGGAAAGAATGTGCCATTTATGTTGTCCAAGTAAAGGACCTTGATAAAGAAGAACCAGTGTTCAATGACTATCCAATCCTTAGAGCTTTTAGAGATGTATTTCCTGTAGAGTTGATAGAGTTGCCGCCTAAGAGAGAATTTGACTTCTCAATTAACTTACTACCAGGGACTAAGCCACAATCTAAGGCACACTACAGAATGACTACTACAGAGTTGTATGAGCTTAAGGGACAATTGCAGGAGTTGTTAAATCAAGGGTTCATTAGATCTAGTGTGTCACCATAGGGCACACCAGTCATCTTTGTAAAGAAGGATGGTACTTTGAGATTATGCATTTATTATAGGATACTTAACAAAGCTACTATAAAGAACAAGTATCCACTTCCAAGGATAGATGAGCTCTTTGATCAGATGAAAGGAGCAACAGTGTTCTCAAAGATAGACCTTAGATCCAGTTATCACCAATTGTGGATTAAGGATGAGGACATCTCTAAAACAGCTTTTAGGACTCAATATGGTCACTACGAGTTCACAGTAGTACCATTTAGGTTTACTAATGCTCTAGCAACTTTCATGAACTTGATGAATAGCATTTTCAGAGATTATTTAGATGATTTTGTGTTAATCTTCCTTGATGACATATTGATATACTCTAAATTAGTGGAAGAGCATGAAAGGCATTTGAGAATTTTCTTGTAATGGTTGAGAGAAAGAAATTTTTTTGGTAAATTGTACATTCTTTCAAGATAAAGTGCACTACCTTGGTCATGTGATCTCAGTAGAAGGGATTGCAACTGACCCTGAGAAGATAAAAGTAATAATGGAATGGCCTACACTGCAGAGTGTAATAGAAGTCAGAAGTTTTATGGGACTTGTAGGGTATTATAGAAAGTTTGTGGAAGGTTTTTCAACCATAGCGACACTGATTACTACACTTCAAAAGAAGGGTAAGAAATTTGATTGGACAGAAAAGTGTGAGCAAGATTTCCAAGTGTTAAAGGAAAATCTCACTATTGTTGGACTATCCTGACCATACCAGATCCTAATGGACACTTTACAGTTATAACAGATGCTTCAGGGGAAGGATTAGGAGGAGTGTTGATGCAGAATGAGTAGGTGGTTGTTTATGAGTCAAGAAAGTTAAAGCAACATGAGTTCAACTATGTGCCGCATGATCTTGAGTTAGCTGCCATAGTTCATGCACTTCAGACTTAGAGGCATTATCTTCTAGGTAAGCCCTTTGAGTTAAAGACAGATCATCTAGGGCTCAAGTATATATTTACTTAACCTAACCTTAATGCATGACAGATAAGATGGTTAGAATTCCTTAGTGAGTATGACTTCAGAATTAAGTATATAAAAGCAAAGGAGAATAGAGTAATAGATGCTCTTAGTAGGAGAAGACATCTGGCTGCCATTGTTACTATGAGATCCAATTTGAAATAGAAAGTGATTTAGAATCTTCCATGGGATGAGCATTATGAAAGAGTAAAGAAAGCTTTGGAATTATACCCCTTAAATCATAGGTTTGATGGTTATGTTATTAAATCAGATGGACTTTTGAGATTTCAGGGAAGGATGTATATTCCTAACTCAGGAGAATTGAGGAAGTTAGTGCTTGAAGAGATTCACAATGCACCTTATTTAGGTCACCCTGGAGTGACAAAGATGGTTGAAGGTTTGAAACCTTTATACTTTTGGCCTAGACTGAAGAGGGATGTGACAGAATTTATAGCTCGATGTTTGGAATGCCAGCAAGTCAAGGCTGAGCATGTGCATCCAGCAGGATTGTTGTATCCGTACAGTATCCCTGAACACAAGTGGTAAGTGATAAGCATGGATTTTATTCAAGGGTTACCTATGTCTAATAATAGGCATGATGTCATCTTAGTGGTTGTGGACAAATTGACAAAGGTAGCACATTTTATTCTGGGGAATCTTTCAGATGGTTCTATGGTCTTAGCTAAGAAGTTTGTTCAGGTGATTTTCAGATTGTAGGGAGTACCTGAGATGATCATTTCTGATCGAGACACTCGCATGAGATCTAGATTTTGGACAACTCTTAATGCATCTTTGGGTATAAAGTTGAATTTTAGTTCAGCTTATCATCCTCAAATGGATGGTCAAACAGAAAGAGTTAATCAGATGATAGAAGACCTTCTCAGAATGTATTGTATGGATTAGCAGTATAAATGGGAGTACCTTCAATAGGTTGAGTTTGCATATAACAATTCATACCGTGCATCTTTGGGAATGGCACATTTCGAAGCTCTTTATGGGTGTAGGTGTCAAACACCTATCAGTTGGGATAGGGTGGAGGACAGAATTGTGATTGGTCTTGAAATGTTAAGAGAAATGGATGATCAGATGAAGTTAAGGAAAAGTTGAAGCAAGCTTCAAATCTTCAAAAGAGTTATGCAGATAAGAATAGAACTCCTAGATAGTTTTCAATTGGTGACAAAGTCTTTTTGAGGGTCAAACCTCATAAGAGTTCAGTATCATTTGGCAAAGTGTCCAAACTTGCTCCTCATTTTGTAGGACAATTTGAAGTTTTGGAAGTGATTAATCCTGTAGCTTACAGACTTTCTCTCCCGCCTGCACTTGCTAAAATCCATAATATTTTTCATGTGTCTTTACTTAAGCTTTATCATCCTAACGAGTCATATTCTTGATTGGCGTGCTTTACAGGTTCAAGATCTAGGAGTGGTGTTGGTGGAGCCCACTCAAATTCTGGGGAAGCACAATATTAAGTTGTGTAGCAGAGATGTGATACAATATAAGGTTCAATGGGATCAGTATTCTAAGGACAGTGCCACATGGGAGGATGCAGAGGAGATTGATAGATCTTTTCCTCATTTGAGGATATAGCTTAGATTTCTTAATCATACATGGATTATGATACTTTGAGTTGATGTTATTGTTTTATGACACCTTGATACTTTATTAGTGGTTGATGGACACTTTATTATTTTGATGTTTAATAAGACATCGGGATGATGTCTCTTCCAACTGGGGAAGGATGTCACATCTCATTTTTATGAACAATATGATTATTCTAGTTTAGTGAATAATTATTGTGACTGACTTTACTTTAAGTAATTTTGCATACGTGGAGGTAATTATTATGAGTTATATTGATAAAAATTGGAAATCATTTTAAATATTAAGTAATATTGATGTAAATGCAATGATTTGCTTAGGCTATGTTTTGGAGACACTAACCCATTAACGTCAAGTTGAGTGCAAATGGATGTAGGTACTCGTCGAAGACGAGAGCATGGCTGAGGTACAGATGTTCTAGCCACTTGGCAAGAACTGATGGATGGATTACCCTAATGCAATCACACACATCACGTAGTTGCATATGCATTATTGATTTGCTTCGATTGCTTTAATGCATAATTTTAATCATTTTCAAATGCATGATGTGATTACTTTAACTTAATATATTTTTGAAATATATTCAAATGATGTATTGTAGTTTATTTAAATAAATAATTTAATGAATAATTGTTTTCTATTTCAATAATAAAGATGTTTGGAAGACAATATGTTCCTTAAAAATAAATAGATATATATATATGGATAAATATGCAATATTGCATTGCATTTCTCTTCTTGATTATTTAAATGGGTTTGTTTTTATTAAAATAGTTAAATAAGATTAAAAATAACAATATTATATTTAGAACAAGATTGAAGGAATTAAAAATTAGTTACTGTTGTTCATGCGACAATAAGTTTTATTAAAAAGTTTTATTTTATATTAAATAGAATGGAGAGCTTTTTAAAAAGATTAATTTGTCATGCAAAGTGAAAATGAACTTTAGTTCATTAACCTAAGACAAGATCACCAAACATAAGAGGAAATTGGTTATGATAAAATAAGGGATCTGGGCAGGAAGAAACTACCCATGATTTGTAGAGAAGTAAACTAGTTTTCTAGAGCTACAAAGGTAAGAAAGAAATTCAGTGACAGGAGAAAGATAAGGAAGCGGTGACAGTAGCTGCATACTCTTCACCAACCATCAATTTTTCTAGGTTCTTCATCTGGTTTTACTTATGTTGTAATTACATTGTTTTGGCTATCTAAGAAATGGTTTTATCAGTAGTTTTGGTTGAGCAACTATTTTTGTTTAGTAGACCCTTGTTTTTGGCTGGCCATCCCTTCTATCTAGCCACTTAACTTTTGCCTGGCCGTTACTTTTATTTCTTTCTAGCCATTTCTGCTAAGGAAATTGCCTTCCTTGCAGGTCGTCGACCTGCTTTAGAGTCGATTGTTTTTATGGCTGCCTTTGATCTAATAGCTGGCCGATCTGTGGTTATTGAGGAGATTGACACGTTTATTTCTACCTGTAGTTGACCTACCCATCTATGGCTTAGTTTTTAGCAATGATCTTCTATAGCTAATCTTGTCTTGACTGTTCATAGATTTCTTTATGATTAAGATAATTGCTTCTCCTTATTAAACCTTTGATTGTCTGAAACCATGGATAAATTCCTTAGTTTATTAATATTATTTTCAGTCTTAAACCTACTATAGTAATTCCATTATTAACTCTGCATACTGAGAAAACTAGCTTCTATAGCTATCCTTTATGACTATCCAAAACTTCTTATTCTACTGTAGTAGCATATTTGACTTCCTGTAGCTGAATAAATTGTTCTTGTAGCTTTGCTTAAAACTTGTTAAAACAATATGTCGATTCAAAATAGAGACAGTGGACTACATTATTACTTTCCTATGAATGATGAGGCTAAAAACCTATTGCATTATAATCAAAACTAAAACTAGATTAAACTATGTTCTTGTTCATTTTCTTATTTTCTGCAATAGTCCCTATCACTGTGCGATAGGAAGACTGTTTGGTTGTTTTGAACTTCCTATCGTAGCTTGGATAGAAAGTTATTTTCTTGATTGAATCATGAACTTTTGGTTAAATACATTGGATTGATAAACTTCCTGTCACTGATTGCTGAAAGCAATAAGAATGAATATTTATTAGGAAATATGATTGTAATATGGACTTGAGGTTTATGTCATTAAAACAAACTTATAGACTATTTTTATTATTGTTTTTAAAAACCTCCTATCATAGAAATAATAGCAAGATATATTAATATTTTAGATATTGAAGACATTATGACTGAAATATAAAGTTGGAAACTATATCAAATTGATAAACCTATGATTTCGATTGTATGACCAAAAGATGGTTTATTGCTTGAAAGTGTATTTTTCCTTTTTGATGTTTTGGGAAAGGGATTGGATTGATTTATTGGAAATCTTAAATTTGTGATTCTTTACTTATTTTCTTGCTTCTTGGGGAAAGAAGTAGTTTTTATATAGAAATGTATTGGGTTACTTTTGGGACTAGGATGCTGAATGTAGATATTCAGAGAAGGCTTTTCCTCTTTTCAGGAATTGACCAATTTACTTAAATGATTAGATCTAATTGGAATGACATTGAAATAGATGTTTATTGTCTAGAAAACTTATTTATTGATATCTCTGTCACATCCTGCTGTGGGACAATTTGCTTTTCATTACTTAGAATTGCACGTTCAGACATCAGGGTTGCATCAGGTGTTCCCTCTTGCAATTGTTACCAGGTAGCTAGACATTTCGTGCAGGGCTAGGTTTCCTTCATTTTAGGAAGGGATCTGGGGAAGTGTAAATACTTCATGGTTGGGTGGAAAAGTACCTGGGCCATGTTCCTGTCTCCTAGCTTGCAGGTGGTGGACCGCTTGGTTCGTGCAGCTGGAGAGTATGTTGATTTATTTATTATTGATGTACTTGATTAGTGTACCTATTTTGGATGTTTTATGACATGTTTGCCAAAGGTTTTATGTATATTATTTCATAGTTCTTGTTACCTGGATTAAGCATGTGAATATGTAAGATTTATTGACATTAAGATTCATATTTATAAGATTATCTTTTGTTTGAGATATTGTGATTAAGTGGATTAATTACATCTATTATCCTTGAAAGTTGTATCTAAGTGGATTATTTACTTCTTTTTTATTTTGGTTATTGTGATGTTGTATTTAAGCGGATTATTTACTTCATTTACTTTTGAGTTGGTTTAAATGCTTTTACATGACTTGTGAGGCTTTACAGGTGAACCCATGTTTTTAATGAATTTTGCACCTTTCTGATTGTTGTACTTCAGATTTGCATTCATTTCATTCATTCATTTAGTTTTCATCTTATTGCATTTGAAAAATTACAAAAAAATTGAAAAGTCTAGAAAATTTGAAAAAATTGGCATTTTTGTCATGCATTTTCAAATAATTTGAATTAATTTGCATCTAATTTCATTTAACTCTTATTATTTTCATCAAATCTGATTTAAATTACATAAATTCATCATTTATTATTTATTTTCATTGCATTTTTTGCTTAAATTGTTAAAAATTGCTTGAAATTATGCATTTTTCATAAAAACCTAGTTTTGCATTAGCTAGGGCTTGTAGTTAAAATCTTGTTTCAAATTTTAATACTATTTTAAACACTTATTTAGATCTAATTTATAACTTTAGTGTTTCATCATAGTTCCTTTCAAGTGCAAAATTTCATGTCTAGGGTTTGAAAACCCTGCATTTTCACTAGATTTTGCCTTACCATCTCCCTAGAAGTGCACTATAGGCATGTTGTAAAGGATATGTTTGCATCATTGGATTGATATTAGGCTTATTATTTTCTAGCCCTCTTAATATTCTTCACAACACCTCTTCTTTTAGTGATTTGCATTGAAAAATTGTGAAAAAGGTGAAAAATCAAGCATTTTGGACCTTAAGCATATCTGGCTCCTAGGGTTTGCTCTATTATTTTGTGCATTGAGTGTTGTTTTCTTTTGCACGAGTATTATAACCCACTACCCTAATATAAATACCAATTTAAGAAGAATTAAAAGACTCATGGGATCTAGTGCTCCTGAAGAAAATAGTATTCCTACCTCTGAAAATCCATTGAACACCTTCTTTACAAAAGGAGATGTACACAAATTTTGCAAGATATCATACCTCCTACAACCACAATGGAAGATCAAATATTTCATGATGTTGAAGACACCATTGAGGTGGTAACACATGTACCTAAAGAGCAAATAAACAAACTTGATAAAGAGCTAGCTAATTTTCAAGCATTTGTGGAAAATGAAAGGATAGCAGAAGAAGTTATACTTGCGATTCACAACATAAAAGAATTGATAAAATAAGGACAAGATGGTGTTAATTTAATTTGAGGTTTAGTGCATATAGTACATAATAATGTTATGCCAGTGACTGAATGTGCAAATGTCATTAAAAATATGTCGTCACCATCTCATACGCAAGTATCGGTACCTATACCGACTACCAGAATGTCTAAATTTACATCAACAATTTTAACTACAAATGCAAATGCTTTTAGTAATGCTACCACTGGTATTGGAGTATCTAATGGCACTAATTCACAAAAGTACAAAGATGTGGGATTTAACTATCAAAACTTAGCACCCAAGGTGACCTCTTTCATGAATAATTATTCCCAACCACCTCTCCATCCCATGTATTCTCAACCACCTCCTATATACAACTATTCGCAACCACCTTCCACCTACAATTACTCTCAACCACCTTTCATTTCCACTCACAATCAATCTCCTCAAAATATCATGTACACAGCTTCAAACTCTCAAACCGCACCTCCTAATGACGCCCTCTTAAACCACTCTTGCAAGGCACAACTTCTCTACAACAAAAGGTGACAAGCTTAACAAATTCTTCACAACCTAATATACCAACTTATCATGCCTATAATTCTCTATCTTACGCAACCTTGAGAGCTCCTATGCCTGAAATGTTTGAAACTCCTCGCTTTGAAAAATATGGTGCAAAAGGTGATCCTAATACTCATGTCACAGCATTCACGGCTATGTGTAGTGATTTCTACTTTGAAGAGGACTTGTTAGCAAAACTTTTCCCACAATCTCTCAAAGATACTGCTTTAGAATGGTTTTGCTCTTTACCTCTGAATTTAGTACTCTTTTTTGCAGTTAGTGGATCAATTTTTACAACATTTTTAAGAAAACATTGGACCTCAAGTCTCTTTGATTGATTTAGTTCATTGCAAGGTCTGAAAAAGAAGTTAAATGAGTTTATTATTAGGTATCAATCCCTATGTACACAAATTCAATATCAAATGAAGGATGAGGATGTTCAGAAGGTGTTTATTACAAATTTACAACCTAACATCTGTGATAAGATTCTCTTGATGAAGTATAATTCTTTTCAACATTTATGCACAACCCTTCGTGATTACCAACTTTCATCTAGTCAGTATGAAAATCAAAACTCGTCAACTCAAGTTGGTCAATCTGCGGGTGGACCTTCATAGAACAACTTTAAGAGGAATAATAAGACTTTCATCAAGGTTAATGGATAGAATTCAAACAACTTTTCAAAAGTGTCTTCTATCACTAATCCGAAGAGGACACCGTTTCAACAAAGACAATTTACTCTGATATTTGAATCCTATCATTCTATCATGAATCAAGCTATGAGTAACAACCTCTTGAAGCTTCCTTCGATTAAACCATTGGATCCTAATGGAATGCAAGGACCTTATTTTGATGCTAATGCTTTTTTTCATTATCATAGACAATAAGGAGATGATACTGAACGATATATGCATCTTAAACATGAAATAAAAGACCTCATCGACTCAAATATTATACAAGTATCTGGTGTGAATGATAATGGAAATAAGTAAGTTTCTCCTTTGAGTCAGAATTTGCAAATCTTTACTAATCCATTTCCTAAACATATTGATAACAACATGATGGAACAAAATATAGTAGAAGTAGAAGATGACTATTTGAATTATGATGAAATAGTGGGTATGATAGAAGTGGCTAAAGAAAAGCTTGATAACACACCTCGTCCATAGAAACATGGTATATATGTTGAGGTTCCTGCTCCGTTATCCCTCCAAGGATCAGGAGATAACCAAAATGCATTGGAAAGACAAACAGAACAACCAAAACAAGAGATTATGACAAAAGAAAAGAAGGATACAGTGCAAGATAATCCTTCTCCCTATGATAGACAGATTCAACAAAATAAGAGAGCTAAAAATTGAAAAAGAGTAAGATGGTTATCATCAATAGGAAATAACAGTGGTTCTCCTCCCCATAAGCAACAAAAGATTTCAAATTTACAAGGATTTAGAAAACAAGAACCGCATGGACATTCTAAGAACAAAGAACAATCTAATAAGAACCACTCAAGATTCACACAAAACTTGATGGAGCATCTCTCCAAGATGCTCGCAAGTTCAAAATTTTAGCTCGGTTATGCCTACAGGTAAGTATTTCTAACCCTTGATCTCTATGTTGTGTTTCCCTCGTAATGTGTTATGTGTTGATTAGGCCTCCTAAGATGACCCTTGATACTCTTGTAAGGTCAAGGATATCGGGAGACTACCTCTATTGTGACCCTTCTTCTATTTGTATCATCATTCTTCTCTATTGCCTCTCCTCTATTTTCATTGTTGTGTGTTGTGTTCTAGGGGCATAGCTTTGAGGTTGGTGACCTGAGGGCACTTTCCTACATGGCAACCTAAAGGAACTTGTTTCTCCTCTCTTTATTTATTATTTACCTTCCTCTAATGGTTCTATCTAGCTAGTGGATGATGAAAAACAAAAATAATACTGATACGGACCATGTGTCCCTTCAATGAGTAAAAAAAATGGACCTAGTCCACACATGACGATGGGATTAATAAATATTATATGATGCTTGGCTAGTAGAATCACTCTATGTGATATTTTGATGATGTCTTATTGCACTAATGAACCATAACAATACATATAATCCGTGCACTTTGTTTATCTTTGAATCTCACCTTGGTTACACTTAGTTTTGAGATTTCTATGGTATAGCCCCATGGTTATACTCAGTCTCTAAATCCATAGTATAACCTTGGCTCTTGATGTGAATGATTACATGCATTGTTGTTTATCATGATTATGTGGTTTCTGTTGGAAACAAGGCAGATAACTGAGAGGGGGGTGAATCAGTTATCTTAAACTTCTTAACTTTCTTTTCTTCTTTAGCAATAGTCCAGTATCAAAACATATAAGCATAAATGAACATGAAAGTAGAAATGAAATCAACACACATAACACAAGGATTTTTACATGGAAAACCCTATTAAGGGAAAAACCATGGGGTGACTAACCCAAGATTGTATTCTCTGTTAAAAGAATAGAAGTACAAAATGGCACTTGCCAATTAGGGATCACTACCCAAGTACACTACTCACAAGAGGCTCACTGCCTACAAGAGACTCATTGTCTACAAGGTATAAAGAAAGTAACCAGGTGATTGAACTGATCAGGGGCATCCACATATGCTGAGGTTCAGTTCTGGTTAGGCTCAATATACTGATCTGCTACACTTCATTCTTCCTCTTCTTAGTACTGTTGTTCTGTCACATATCGGATTTGTATAGTTGGTTCCACACTGCTCTCTACTTTTCTTCACACAATACAACACACCACACACACCTTCATACCAAAATCAATCTGGTATATATAGTTGCATCAAGGATTTCAACATCTTTCTAGTCGGCATCCGGAAAACTCAAGATATTTCCAAACTCTGGTCTGTCGGCTGAATCCATGCTTACTAAGTGATGCGTATCAAAAAGATAGTTATAGGAGCCATCAAGCATGTCAGCCAACCATAAATCATCCCTTAAGAAACTTGATCACCATCAATTTCTCATCCAGATTAAGGTCTGATGCTCTGTTGGTCAGTTCTTTCTTAGTCGACTCTGCCAAACAGGAACCCAACACTTAGGTGCTCATATCTTTTCACTCTTTCATCACTGGAGGCTCAATCTCTAGAATGTATTAGTCATGGTACTCCTCTTGACTTCCCCAAGTCCGTACTTTACTGAGATACTTCCTCTGAGAGATCCAGACCTAATTGTTGGACCTTGCTGCATGCTCTGTTCTTGCTCACCAGACCAAAATACTCTTCAATCTGACTTCTGGTATAGTCATACCATGTGCTGCGGATGTGTGGAATGGACTTTGTTGCCATCAATGACAACACTCATGAAGCCACATAGTGTCTCTTGCCAACAATCTCCCCCTTTGGCATTAATGGCAACACTTAGTGAAAAATGACTGTCACACTACACTCCCCCTTGGATGACGCTCTATTCTAATGTACACTTTTATGGAGCTCCCCCTTAGCTAGATTCCACATTTTTCACTGCTCCTCACTCCTCCTTTGACATCAATGGTAAAGGGTAGAATCCGCACACCAAAATTTCCAAAAATCAACCTATACTTAGCTGCATAAGTATATATACATGTTATACTTACATATACTGAAGTATATCTGCAAAGGTGGTCTTCAACTGTACTACTTCTATTGCTCAACTCTTCTTCATCCTGTCCAAAATTGAAATGTGACCACTTACCAAAAATGCAAAAGCTTCTGCCCTCTTTAGGTCTGCGAGATCACTGGTCTAGGCTGTGGTCTGGGCATCAGTTAGGGCCTCATGCATTGCCTCTAACTTGGGGATAATTATCCCTCTTAGTTCACTTAGCCTGCTTATTCTATTTTTCTTCTCCTTCTCAAGCCTCTTTATCTCATTTATGGTGGCAATAGTCTAGCACTCTTGATTCATTATGGATGTGGTGAGAGGATCAAAACTCTAGGATAAACTTGATAGTTTGCCCTCTTGTTCTTCCACCTTCTTTGCAATATCTGTTGTTACTGTGGACCAAGATAAGCAAAATTTGTATAATTCTCTGCCATCTTTAAGAGCATTTTCTAGGCTCTTTATTCCAATGTTCAGATTTCTTCTATCATTTGCTATTAGCCCCTGTACTTCAGAGAATCTCTTACCCAAAAATTCTTTCCAAACTTTCTCTTCTGCTGATTTCTCCAAGGAATCAAAATGTGTGCTAACAGAAGTAACAAGAGATTTCAAATTACCAGATGAAGAGGCTGAAAGATCCTTCTGGAAGGATGGCATGATCTTCTCCCAACACACCGGATGCGATCTCTTCCATGTGAGACTTCAGAAGTTTTTCTTTTGCCTTTGCTTGGGAAAAGGATGCTATCTTCATTGTTTGAACCGGGGAGAGGGAATCAAAATTGAATGGTCCTTGAAACAGTTTCGGTTCATCAATCTCAATCATTTCTTTGGTCAAGAAATCTTTAACTGTTTCTGCAGTGTCTCTTGCCAGAGACAGAGTCTTCTTTCCTTCTGCAGCCTCAGAACTGTCTCCTGGGGTCTTCTTTGTTTGACCTTCCTCTCTTCCCTTTACCTCTTCTTCTTGACTGATTTTCTCCTCTATTCTTTCTTCTCCTTTAGATCCGGAGTTTGCTGGGGAATCCAAAAGAGAGATGTTTACTTCTTCATGGACTTCCTCTTTCGAAGCAAAGGAATCCAGGTCCTTAGTCTTCTCCTCACCTAACTCCTTTGACTCTTCTACACATTTCTCAGTAGGATCTTCCTTTGATACACTTACTCCTTCGACATCCATGGCAGAAGGTTCATCATCTAAGTTTTCTATGACAGGAAGATTGGATCTTTTAAATGCATTCTGAAGGATATCTTCTGTTTCTTTTGCCACTTGGTCAATCTCTCCAAGCATAAGGTGGTTCATTCTTGCTTTGCTTCGAAACTCATCCTTGCAATCCTTAAAGATCATGTTCATTTGTTGAGGGGTAATGGAAGGATAGAGTTAGATAGCAATTTGCTCCCAGATTTCTAGGTCTTTTGCCTTGGCATTGTCCTTTCTTATTTTAAGTTCCTTCTCTAGGCTTTTGGGAATCAGAGATATAATTTCAATGAATGCTTTATTATAGACATTTAGATACCTGACTGTAGCATCTTGTAAGATCTTCTAGTCAACTTCATTATATTCATCATAAAATTTAGTCATTGGTTGTAGATTCCCATCCACAGTGACTGATTTGATGATATCATCAATGCAGAGAGTAGGCCTTTCAATGAATTTGTCTGCCTCTTCTTCCTTGTTATGACCGGTAGAGGATTCACCAGATGTTTTCTTCTTCATCTTCATTTTCTTGATCTCCTCATTTGATTCTGTCTCTTCATCATTCTTCTGGATGGTGTAGGACCTTGTGGCCTTTGTCTTAGTTCTCTTCTCTCCCTTTTCGGATGTCCTAGCTTCCGGTTTTGAGGCTTTTTGACTCTTAGAGGTGGCTGGTGCAAAGCTTTTGGAGGATCTGGTCCGGGAGGGGGCTTGCACCAGAGCACTTTCTTTTTCTATTTCTTGCCTTTCTTTTTTTGCCCTTTCCACCTTCTCTCTGTTGGAATCAACAGCCTCCTTTGATATTCCATATCTCTTGGTGACTTCTTCTACTTCCCTTCTCACTTTTCTCTTGATCTCAGGCTATCTCAGTTCAACATGAACTTTTACACTCAACTCTTGGAAGGTTCCAAAGCTTTCTGCCTTAGGGTCCTTAGGCTAACTTAGTAGGTGTTGGACATGTAGTTCCAGAATTTTCTCATCCACCTCATAGCCCATTGGCATAATCCACACTATTCTCGGTTCTACTACCTCCATTAGGCATTGATCAGTCTCTACCACGAAGCACACTGTATCCTTGTATTTTTCAACTAGAGATTGGGGGATTCTCTCTCTGGCCTGCATCATGCCTTAGAAGTTTTTGAAGTAACCCCAGAGAGCTATGCTTTGTGCCTTGACATCACCAAACCCATACATATAGTCTCTAATTTGTATGGCAACCGATCTGTCATTTTGTCATATCCAACCACTGGATCCGGGGAGCTCATTCATGTAGTAAAAGAAGAGACATAATATCAGGCCACCATATTTGAATGAGTTCTTCTTGTCCTTCTTGATCTTTTGTAAGTTTTCCAACAGTTGGCTCAGAAGAAGCTCGCAAAGATCATAATCTGTATTCTCCCTTAGCATGTGATAAGTAGTATAAATTGTAGTTCTGGATACAGAATTCTCCCTACTGGAGTGATATATCTTATAGCCAATTATCAGAGGCAAACTTGATATATGGATCAATGATATCTTCTATAGTCATTGCTCTCTTGTCAAATTTTGATCCGGTAGCCTCACTTATAGTTTAGTTTTTGACTGATTTGAGAGCAGGCAACCCACCAGATGAGTGCAATCTGGTTACCGCCCTAATGGCATCTTTGGTGATCTTAAATGGCCTCATCAACCACATGAAATTGTCATGCATTCTACTCAGAACATACTGGACCCATTCATCTTCTGCAAAATAGGGGAAATAGATGCAATGTCTAAAATGCTCATCCCGGATGGCCTTGTATTAGGGTTTAAGTTCAAATGATTCATCTATCAGTTCCTTGTGGTAGATATCCATCAGCTTGGATTCCCCAAATTCTTTAATGTTTGCGTGTATGTAGACCCTAACATCTTCTACATGTAGAACCCCATGCAAAATGCTAGAGAATGCACCTAGGGGATCAATTTCTAGGGATTTGTAAGGATGTTTCTTGAACTTAGGGCACGGTCTATCAGTGATTTTAACAACATTTGGAGTAGCCATCTTTCAAAGGATTCAAAGAGATATTCAAGAGCATAAAATACCTTTTATGCTTCTAGGGTTCACGATAAAAGCTAAAAAGATCACGGGTTGAATTAGATTCTGCGATTGATCCTTGAGAGAGTTGAAGTAATCTTGTTGCAAAGCTCTTTCTTCCTTCTTCTCGAATGCAAATGTGCAAATGATGAACAAAAGAACACTTTTATTTCTCCTTGTTCTGAGAGATCTTTCCGGATCACTGATATGTACTTAGAGTTATTCTCGGTGATTATTGACAATCTATCTTCCTTTCTCCAATCATTCCATTTATCCGCAGATCAAGATACCTCAATTTTTTAATCATACCGGATCTAACTGTGATAATCTTGCTCTTACCGGATGACTGTTAAACTGGATCAATCTTGGATGATTAACCTCTTCAAAACTTCTTGCGGATCTTTTACCAAGGGTTATTTAGATATCTCTTGAGAACTCTTCAATCCGCAACACTCCATGTGCCAATTTTAGGCACCAATTGACTAGCTGGGGGAATTTGTTTTGCTTTGTGACTCCCCTTGAGCCAGAGCTCATTTATTTAGTTACTGGAAGGAATATCAACACCAGATTCTGGTGCAGATCCATCCCCAACATTTTATGTACTTCTCTTTACCCAAATCTTGTTCATTTCCTTTTGAATTTCATCTGCATTCACTTTTCCTTTTCCTTTGTCTTGATTTTGGTTATGATGCACCAGACCCTTTTTGTCCTGATTCTTACTTCTACAGAATTTGGCAATATGACCGGATCTATTGCAATTGTAACAAACAACATTTCTTTGCATATTTGACTGGATTCCTCTTGATCTGCATTGATTAGCCATATGTCCCATTTTATTGCATGCAAAGCATCTACCATTGAATGAATTTTTTATTTGCATATTTCTACATTCCTGAGATTTGTGACCATACCTTTTACAGTTAAAACACTGTCCGGAGAAGGATGAATTAGCCTGATTCATTCTTCTTCTGCACTGATTTGCTTTATGGAGTTATTGCAATTGTGGCAGTAACCATTAAAGGATGGATATCTTTGAGCATTTGGTTGCCTTACCAGAGGTCATCTAGGTTTGTTCCTTAGATTTCCTAATCCAAAATTCTTCTGACCGGATCCGGAGCTTTCACCTTTCTCATACCCCAAGCCATGCTTGTCATCTACCCTCTTTTGGCTTTCAAGAAGAACTTCAAGTTGAGTAGAGCTTATCTTGAATTTCTCTTTGTATTCATTTGTAGTTTGAAGATCCCTTTTAAGTGTATCTATCTAATTCTCAAGTTGTTCTTCATTATCTCTAGCTTCTTCAAAATCAGATTCCAGATGCCTGATTATTCTGTCCATTTTGTGGCAGTCTTCTGACTTCTCCTTGAGAGATTGTTTTAGATTATCTTCAATTTTTCTTTTCTCTTCAATTTCTTGGGTGAATTTCATTACCCCTAATTCCATTTCATGTCTTACCATAATGACCTCTTTTGATAGCTTCTTACATAACTTGTTTTTCTCATTCAGATCTTCATTAGTATCATTGGCTTCACTTTGACTTATTAATTGTTGAAGTAGTTCCTTTCTTTTCTTCACTTAGATACTTAGTTTTTCTTTGAGTTCATTTATGAAGTCATCAACTTGTTTGAGTCTTTCCCTCAGGTTATTGAATTTAGAGTGAGATTGCTCAAGATCATCTAGGGCAGACTGAAGTTGTTCCCTCATACCATACATATCCATTGAAATTCCCAGATCTTTCTCAAGCTGTTAGGCTCTGTTAGGAAGAACTTAGCTTTGATACCAATTGTTGGAAACAAGGTAGATAACTGAGAGGGGGGTGAATCAGTTATCTTAAACTTCTTAACTTTCTTTTCTTCTTTAGCAATAGTCCAGTATCAAAACATATAAGCAGAAATGAACATGAAAGAAGAAATGAAATCAACACACATAACACAAGGATTTTTATGTGGAAAACCCTGTTAAGGGAAAAACCACAAGGTGACTAACCCAAGATTGTATTCTCTATTAAAAGAATAGAAGTACAAAATGGCACTTGCCAATTAGGGCTCACTGCTCGAGCACACTGCTCACAAGAGGCTCACTGCCTACAAGAGACTCACTGTCTACAAGGTATAAAGAAAGTAACTAGGTGATTGAACTGATCAGGGGCATCCACATATGCTGAGGTTCAGTTCCGGTTAGGCTAAATATACTGATCTGCTACACTTCATTCTTCCTCTTCTTAGTGTTGTTGTTCTGTCACATACTGGATTTGTATAGTTGCTTCCACACTGCTCTCTACTTTTCTTCGCACAATACAACACACCACACACACCTTCATACTGAAATCAATCTAGTATATATATCCACATCAAGGATTTCAACATCTTTCTAGTCGACATATGGAAAACTCAAGATATTTCCAAACTCTGGTCTATCGGCTGAATCCATGCTTACTAAGTGATGCGTATCAAAAAGTTAGTTATAGGAGTCATCAATCATGTCAGCCAACCATGAATCATCCCTTAAGAAACTTGATCACCATCAATTTCTCATCCAGATTAAGGTCTGATGCTCTGCCGGTCAGTTCTTTCTTAGTCTACTCTGCCAAACATGAACCCAACACTTAGGTGCTCATATCTTTTCACTCTTTCATCACTGGAGGCTCAATCTCTGAAATGTATTAGTCATGGTACTCCTATTGACTTCCCCAAGTTTGTACTTTACTGAGATACTTCCTCTAAGAGATCCGGACCTGATTGTTGAACCTTGTTGCATGCTCTGTCCTTGCTCACCAGACCAAAATACTCTTCAATGTAACTTCCGGTATAGTCATACCATGTGATGTGGATGTGTGGAATGGACTTTGTTTCCATCAATGATAACACTCATGAAGCCACACAGTGTCTCTTGCCAATAGTTTCTGACACCTTTTCTTTCAATAAATTGTGTGTTTGTGAGAACATTCGGTGATCGTAAAATACATGTCACCTTTGGGGGCATGGGCTTTGCAAGAGCTCATTTTCCCTTGTGTGTTTTCTCTCTACCTTAAAGTGCTTGATATTGGTACACGATATCAACCACCTTACGGTGGGGGCATATATAAGTTAAGCTATCTAATGATTTTGGTACTAACGAAGCGAGTTTGTAAGCCCTTTGTGGAGGCAGGATGTTGTATCTCCACCTGAATGCACATATTTATTTTTATTGCAATCATTAAGCCCCATGTGGAGGCCGGATATCGTGCATATCCTTTTATTTTAAGCCCTTTGTAGAGGCGGGGATGGTGTATTTCTTGAGGAGAGTGCACATCCTGTCATTTCTAAAAGTCCTTTGAGTAGGCGGGGTTGGTGTATCCTACCTTAAGAATGTCTTTGGCGGTTGTTGTGGCAAAGCCCAACCATTAGGTGTGCTTGTAATGTGCTTGAGATGGTGGTGAACCTAGCAATAGGCTCCTTCCATCACTTTTCTGCTATGTTTTCTCCATGTCTTCCATGTGTGTGTATGGTGTGTTTGTTCCCAATCATAGTCTAAAGACTGGTGGTGATAAGTTCCTCCTATGCTATGGGATTTGTATGGCGTGCTTGATTTGTATGGCATGTTTGTTCTTAAGTGTAGTCTAAAGACTGGTGGCTATGAGTCCCTCCTACACTCTGAGGCTTGTATTACATGTCTGTTGCTCCATATGTAGTCTAAAGACTAGTGGCGATGAGCCCCTCCTGCATTTTGGATTGTGTGTATACTTTCCATGTACTTGCATTTCCATTCATATGTATGAGAAAATGAAAAAACAATAATCACTGCATTCACTATATTCATTGTGTTTTGTGTGTCTTCAATACTGTCTTCTCTGTGTTTTGCATGACTGTAACTATCTTCTTTGTGTTTTGCATGCCTGTCATTGTCTTCAATGTGTTTGGTGTGTTTTCACCGTGCTTGGTGTGTTTGTTGTGTTTTCACCGTACTTTCATACATGTATTGGCCTTACATTTATACATACATTAAAGTGGGGGCTAAATGTTATGTTAGAAAATGTCCCCTTAAGGGCTTTTTCCTCTTAAGGTTTAGCTCCCGGGTCCTTAGAATTCATTATAAGCATCTTGCATATTCATGTTGACTCCTGATGAGAAAACCCTTGAGTTTTATGGCAAATAGGACCTAGGGGGTGCTATTGTGATGATTCCTGACTAAAATAGGGAGGGAGGACTTGGGCACCCACGCCCTAGTCCTACCCTATTTTAGGTCAGGACCTAAATTCAAATGTCAGTTATGTGACCATTAATTAGGTCCTATGCTGACACCTTAAGTTTGAGTTACAAAATTCTTAGCGGGAATGAGTTTAGTTACATATATAAGCATGTTTAGGATCCATTTGTAAACTAGAGAGGGACATTTGTGAACTTGTGATTTTATGCCAAAGTGATTCAAGGCTTTCATTGTGTTGCAGAGTAGTATTGCATTGTTATTGTGTTTGTTTGTTGCAGATTTCACTCCATCTCTTCATGGCATGAAAGAGCATCTTCCTTCCATGAGAGATACACCTCCAAGGTGACATTTATTTGTGTTTTCAATCATTTATCATTTGGATTTTGCCTCTATCCCATAGCGATGCGCACTCTTTATCTGACAACGGTGTTCAAAAGACTTGAATGTCTCTCTGGGGCTTGACTAAGGTAAGCTTTTAAACACCACAACCCCAACCCTTTTTTCTATGATTGCAGGTTATAGGTTGCCGAAGTGGAAGAAGTGGATTTGCAAGGGAGTAGAGAAGAGTGTCAGAAGTGAAGAGGAAAGCAAAAAAGTAGGACTTGGACTAGGGCACCCACTCATTAATCCTCTGGATCCTGAAACAGTGCAATCTCCTTAACAACAAAATTGAGTTGCAGACATTCTTCAGAGATCCCAATAAAAAATGGTACCTTGTGTGAGGCCTACTTTTACCTCACCTATATTATTTTTCTTAAGGTACTCTTTCGATGGATTTATTATGGTCTTGTGTATTTTGGGGATTGTTGATCCCGCACTTGGACCTTATTACCGTATCTTATACTGGATTAGATAGATGGTTTATGCTTTATGGTTGGATAGATGGCATGTTAGATTTCTATTTGATGATATGTTGTTATATGCTAGGATGTCATTTGATGCTATTGATTTGTGCATAGATGTCGAGACTGATGATTATGTCTTACCTTATGTGATCATGATTTCTACTTATGAGTAATGGATGATTTGAGAGACATTATATTATCATGGATTATTTTGATGTTATATATTGCGATCATGTGTGTGTAATGTATGTCTTTCATTTGCTTTGGTTATTATACCATGTAC
Source organism: Cunninghamia lanceolata (assembly GCA_027924645.1). Classification (NCBI taxonomy): domain Eukaryota; kingdom Viridiplantae; phylum Streptophyta; class Pinopsida; order Cupressales; family Cupressaceae; genus Cunninghamia; species Cunninghamia lanceolata. The sequence continues at coordinate 9,080,779 of BSBN01000245.1, read as the reverse complement.
TATTGATGTGTGCTTGGAAGTGTGCAGGTTACTTTTCCATACCCATGGAAATTTAGAGGTCAGACAACAACCATATGTTATCCCCTGTTCAGCTGACCTACTCCTAAGCAGGACTAAGGTCACATGTGTTTGAGAATGTTGATATTTGTTGTATTTGATTTATGACATTTTGTATAGTTCGTATCTTTTCAATTTATCTATTGATGTGTTGTATAAGTGTATTATTGAGTTTGCACTATTTTTAATTGCTAAATGTTTGAAGCCACTTTTATGTGATTTTATGTGTTTCTAAGTGTTTCTAATGGTCAAATATTGACCCTAGGTCATACCCCTAGGTTCTAGGACCATTTCTATCTTGTTTAAACTTAATTTGGACCTTGTATGGTCACCCAAACTTGACCCTGAGGTCAAGTGACGAGTTTAGGAAGTGTGAGGGTGGTTGGAAGGTCATCATCTCACTTAACCCCAACCTCACCCACTTGGGTAAGGTTACCCTTGCTTCTCTTTCTTTAGAAGCTTCTCACATGTGTGAACCTCTTTCCCATGCTCTCACACATGTGTGAGAGCATTTGTGGGGAAGAGTGTAGCTTAGAGGAATGAGGAGGTGACAAGTGTCACCTCCCCATTCATAAGAAGCTTTCCTTTATGTGCTCACATTCCCCTATGCTCTCACACATGTGTGAGAGCACTTGTGGGAGAATGTGTAGCTTTGTGGAATGGGGAGGTGACAAGTGTCACCTCCACATTCATGTGAGGTTTTGTGGAGGGTTATGTGGATGGAGGAGAAGGTGACAAGTGTCACCTTCTCATCTATTAAGGTTTGAGAGCCTTGTCTTTATAATTCCCTCATTTTGATGAGAGGAGGGTTCTTCTTTTATTTTCTTTTGGGAATTTTTGGACTTGTGTTGGGAGAGTGAAGGACTTGGAGATTTTGGGAGAACTTGTGGAAGCTATTCACCAAAACTCACTCCATTCTTGAAGCTTTTGAGGTATTTCTCAAGTTTCAAATCCATTTGCTTATGTTTTACTATTACAATGTGTTTATGCATGTTTTGTGTTATGTTGTTTTAGTGTTATGTGTTTTGGGTTTTATGGGTTGTTTGGGTGAGCTCTCCTTATGAGAGAGCTCACCTTAGTTTTGGGTAAGAGAGGATGAGAACCTCCTCGGTTTCCCCTCTTTGTTATGGTATTTGGTTTGTGGCCAAGGGCCTTATTTTTGGAGTTTTGAGGAGTTGGAGTTATGGCATGAGTGCCTTGGTTTGGTGATTTGTGAAGTATGGCAAGAGGCCAAGTGATTCATGAGGATATTGTGTTTAAGAGTGTGGGTCTCCTTGAGTAGAGTGAGTCCACTCTCTCACCCTTTCAAATCCATCCCTAAGGTGGATTAGTTTTGTGTTAAGCCTTGGGTTGGGTGTTGTTGTGCATGATATGATTGTTGCTTTTGTTGTGGATTGAAACTTGGTCGTTGAAAGGCCTTCAAGCTTGGGGGTGGCCTATTTTAGGCCGAGGTTGGGAGGTGAGCTTCCCATGAGTATGGATATCTTTGTTGTATGTTTTGTAGGTTCATTCGAGGGCTTGGAGGAGTTGGCTTGTGAAAGGAACATGAGTTTAGTGATTTAATGGAATGTTGTAAAGGAAAGTGCATAGAGATGCCTCATCTTCATTTTGGGATGTAATAGCTTTGTTCATTTGAGAGTTGAACCCATAAGGGTTGTAGTTACTTTGGCTTCCTTGTAAACTTTGTGTTATTATAAATAAATGAGTATTAACTTTTATATTCAATGTTGTGAAGGAAAAGAAATTGATTCTATGTTTATGGTTAGTAAAATGGAAATAAAGGTGGTTTTATTGATCCTAGCAAATGCATATAGAACTAGTTAGATTTTAAGAAAAAAAAAACATTTATATTTATGCCTATGTAGCTTTACTACTATATGGAAAGAGGTAAGATTATTTTGATGCTTATATTTAAACAAAAAAAAAACTATATATATGAACTCTTGTTTGTTAGAAGGAAAATAAACATATTTAAATAGTCGCTTGCCTTTTTGTTATCTCCTAAATATTTATAGGTTTATAAATAAATATATATATATAATACATGTTGGTCTAAATTTTATTACCTCACTGTTCTTTTGTGCCTCTAGCAAAATACAGAGACTGATTATAAAATATACATTTATGTATGTTTAAATATGATTTTGGGGGCGTTCACAGTAGTAAACACATAAAACATGTATTAGCTCATTGAAATAAAGTTATTAGCATGTGTATTTGAGGGTTTTCCCCTGGCACTGTTGCAAGTGTAGCAAAGGCGAATGCATAGGGGCCGTGTCACAGTTAAACCCTACATAGGGGCTCTGGTGATGGCTGTGTAGTGTGGGGGGTTAGGGTTAAGTGAGATGGTGTCCTTCCAACCACCCTCACACTTCCCAAACTCGTCACTTGACCTCAGGGTCAAGTTTGGGTGACCATACAAGGTCCAAATCAAGTTTAAACAAGCTAGAAATGGTCCTAGACCCTAGGGGTATGACCTAGGCTCAATATTTGACCATTAGGAACACTTAGAAACACATAAAATCACATAAAAGTGGATTCAACTTAAAAATAGTGCAAACTCAACAATACACTTATACAACACATCAATAGATAAATTGAAAAGATATGAACTATACAAAATGTCATAAATCAAATACAACAAATATCAACATTCTCAAACACATGTGACCTTAGTCCTACTTAGGACTAGGTTGGATGAACAGGGGATAACATATGGTTGTTGTCTGACCTCCAAATTTCCATGTGTATGGAAAAGTAACCTGCACACTTCCAAGCACACATCAATAGTACATGGTATAATAGCTGAAGAAAATGAAAGACATACATTACACACGCATGATTGCAATATACAACATCAAAATAATCCATGATAATATAATGTCTCTCAAATCATCCATTACTCATAAGTAGAAATCAGGATCACATAAGGTAAGAGATAATCATCAGTCTCAACATCTATGCACATATCAATAGCATCAAATGACATCCCAGCATATAACAACATATCATCAAATGGAAATCTAACATGCCATCTATCCAACCATAAACCATAAACCATCTATCTAATCCAGTATAAGATAAGGTAATAAGGTCCAAGTGTGGGATCAACAGTCCCCAAAATACACAAGACCATAATAAATCCATCGAAAGAGTACCATAAGCAAAATAATACAGGTGAGGTAAAAGTAGGCCTCACATCCTCCCCCCTATGACTATACTTACTCCTGGAAGTCAATAAAGAGGTGGGGATAGAGTGCCCTCAAACTAGTTGAGTCCTCCCATGTAGCTGAGACCTCATCATAATGGTCCCACTAAACTTTGACCTGGTCCAGTTCTCAGCCTCAAAAGCCCAGCGTTTGATGAGCCAAGATGAGAATTGGCTCCAAAGCTAGCTGCCCATCCGAATCTACCTGTAAGGCATCCTAATCCAAAACATGAGTCATGTTAGAAATATAACGTCTCAGTACAGAAATGTGAAACACATCGTGGATGTGTGATAGACTAGGTGGCAAGGCAAGACGGTAAGCTATGGGTCCTATCCGCTCCAAGATCTCAAACAGTCCAACAAAATGAGGTGCGATCTTAGAGCCCTTTCCATAATGGATTGGACTCTTATGCAACCACACTCTCAAGAACACCTTGTCACCCACGAAGAAGCTCCGATCCAATCTCTTGGCATCAACATACTTCTTCTGGCGATCTTGTGCCTCCTGCAATCTCTGCCTGATCAATGTGACCTACTGCTCCATATCCTACACTAACTCTAGTACAATAGCCGCTTTGTCCTCTATATGGTCCCAACTCAAGGGAGTCTTGCATGGCCTGCCATACAAGGCTCGATAGGGAGGCATACCTAATGAGCTATGATGCCTATTATTGTAGGCAAACTCAACCAGATACATGTAGTCCTCCCATCTAGACTGGTGATCCATAACACACATGTGAATTATGTCCTCTAACACCTGATTCACCCTCTCAGTCTGCCCATCTGTCTTAGGGTGAGACATTAAACTAAAGTTGAGCTGAGTGCCCAATGCCTGCTGCATAGCCCTCTAAAAGGCTGAAGTGAACATTGAATCTCTATTAGATATGATGTGATGAGGTACCCCATGAAGCCTCACTATGTCATCCAAGAAAACCCTTGCCGCTACTGGAGCATTGTACGTTGTGCGTACAGGTGAAAAGTGGGCTACCTTGATCAACTTGTCAACTGTCACCATGATGGCATCATGGCGGCAAGCTGACAAAGGTAGACCAATAATGAAATCCATGGAAATGGTATCCCATTTCCACTCTGGTATCTTGTGAGGGTAAAGTAAACTTGCTAGATGTTGATGCTCAGCCTTCACCCTCTAGCACTCAAGGCAATGAGCAACAAACTCTACAATATCTCACCTCATACATGCCCAGTGGTACAACTGTCTCAAATCTGCATGCATCTTCTTCACCCCCAGATGTGTTGCATAAGGTGCTCTATGAGCCTCTGATAAAACCAATGATCTAAGAACAAGGGGAACATAGATGTGCTGATGATGTCGAGGAAGACCATCCGCCTCAAGAGAATACCCTGCAAACTTGCCCTTAAGGGCACTCTGTGATTGTAACTCCTGCTGAACCTCTAGAAACCACTCATCCTCTAGTAGGTGATGCAAGATGCGCCCTCTCAAGTCAACACTCAAGGTCAAGGTCAGGATCTCATGGCGCCTCCGACTCAAGGCATCGGCAACCACATTCTCCTTCCCTTTGATGTAATGTCCATCAAAGTCGTACTCACAAAGAAACTCCATCCAATGTTGTTGGCGGGCGTTTAAATTCATCTGCATGAAGATGTACTGAAGACTATGATGGTCGGAGTGTAACTTAAAGAGATGGCCTAAGAGGAAGTGTCTCCATTGAACGAGAGCATGAACTACTGTTGCTAACTCCAAATCATATGTTGAGTAGTTCAGCTCATGGGTCTTGAGCTTTCACGACTCATACACGATCGCCCGATCGTCCTGCATCAACACTACTCCTAATCCCTCCAAGGATGCATCTGTGCAAACCATAAAGTTTGCTGCAGGACCTACTAGATCACAACAGTCCTTTAGAGGATCACAAGGCAGTACAATTCGAGCTGGAGCACAACAGTCCAGTAGGACTCAATCAGCACATGTTCAGATGTGTGGGCCTTGCTATGTTTGCGGTGGCATTAGACACTTGGCTAGGGAGTGCCCACAGGGTTTCACAGCTGGAGGATGGCGAGCTAGTGGTTCTAAGCTTACAGTTGGAGATATGGGTCGATCTCACCGAGTCTTTTTAGCGGTTGATAACTGTCAGGCCGACTTTCAGGACTCCATTATAGAGACTCCAGGTACTATTAGGGATATACCCATTACTATTTTGTTTAACTCAGGAGCCACAGACTCCTTTATTTCTCCATCGTTAGTGGAGCGTTGTAGGCTGGTGGCCTCTAGGCAAGACATTAGGTGGAAGATTGAGCTAGCTACAAGGGCCAAGATGGTCATAGATGCAGTGGTCAGAGATTGTGAGATTGCACTTGATGCCTTCACGATAGTTGTGGATCTTAGGGTTATACCCTTAAGGTCTTACGGCATGGTGTTAGGCATGGATTGGCTTGCAGCTCATAGAGTCAAGCTAGATTGTCACCAAAAGGTGAAAGGTTGCCTTGATGATCACAGCACAACAATAGAGATAGTGGGCATTTAGAAGCCCATAGCAGTTCGCATGATATCCACTAAACAACTTAAGCGTTGTATATGAAAGGGTCGTCAGATGTTCGTGATCACAGTCAGTGATAGATCAGAGGATGAGTCAGAGGCTATGCTTGATGATCACCCCATCCTTAGGGAGTTCGCGGATGTCTTTCCTCCCGAGCTTCCATGGATGCCACCTTGCAGAGAGGTTGACTTTCACATAGACCTTGTACCAAGTGCCAAGCCAATGTCTCGTGCACCTTACAGGATGACCACACATGAGCTCACAGATGAAACTTGATTTGATGCTAGGATGTCATTTGATGCTATTGATATGTGCATAGATGTTGAGACTGATGATTATCTCTAACCTTATGTGATCCTGATTTCTACTTATGAGTAATGGATGATTTGAGAGACATTATATTATCATGGATTATTTTGATGTTGTATATTGTGATCATGTGTGTGTAATGTATGTCTTTCATTTGCTTCGGCTATTATACCATGTACTATTGATGTGTGCTTGGAAGTGTGCAGGTTACTTTTCCATACCCATGGAAATTCAAAGGTTAGACAACAACCATATGTTATCCCTTGTTCAGCCGACCTAGTCCTAAGTAGGACTAAGGTCACATGTGTTTGAGAATGTTGATATTTGTTGTATTCGATTTATGACATTTTGTATAGTTCATATCTTTTTAATTTATCTATTGATGTGTTGTATAAGTGTATTGTTGAGTTTGCACTATTTTTAAGTGTTAAATGTTTGAAGCCACTTTTATGATATTTTATGTGTTTCTAATGGTCAAATATTGACCCTAGGTCATACCCCTAGGGTCTAGGACCATTTCTAGCTTGTTTAAACTTAATTTGGACCTTGTATGGTCAACCAAACTTGATCCTGAGGTCAAGTGACGAGTTTGGGAAGTGTGAAGATGGTTGGAAGGTCATCATCTCACTTAACCCCAACCTCACCCACTTGGGTAAGGTTACCCTTTCTTCTCTTGCTTTAGAAGCTCCTCACATGTGTGAACCTCTTTCCCATGCTCTCACACATATGTGAGAGCACTTGTGGGGAAGAGTGTAGCTTAGAGGAATGAGGAGGTGACAAGTGTCACCTCCCATTCATAAGAAGCTTCCCTTTATGTGCTCGCATTCCCCTATACTCTCACACGTGTGAGAGCACTTTTGGGAGAATGTGTAGCTTTGTGAAATGGGGAGGTGACAAGTGTCACCTCCACATTCATGTGGGGTTGTGAGGAGGGTTATGTGGATGGAGGAGAAGGTGACAAGTGTCACCTTCTCATCCATTAGGGTTTGAGAGCCTTGTCTTTATATCTCCCTCATTTTGATGAGAGGAGGATTCTTCTTTTATTTTCTTTTGAAAATTTTTGTACTTGTGTTGGGAGAGTGAAGGACTTGGAGATTTTGGGAGAACTTGTTGAAGCTCTTCACCAAAACTCACTCCATTCTTGAAGATTTTGAGGTATTTCTCAAGTTTCAAAGCCATTTGCTTATGTTTTACTATTGCAATGTGTTTATGCATGTTTTGTGTTATGTTATTTTAGTGTTATGTGTTTTGGGTTTTATGGGTTGTTTGGGTGAGCTCTCCTTATGAGAGAGCTCACCTTAGTTTTGGGTAAGAGAGGATGAGAACCTCCTCGGTTTCCCCTCTTTGTTATGGTATTTGGTTTGTGGCCAAGGGCCTTATTTTTGGAGTTTTGAGGAGTTGGAGTTATGGCATGAGTGCCTTGGTTTGGTGATTTGTGAAGTATGGCAAGAGATCAAGTGATTCATGAGGATATTGTGTTTAAGAGTGTGGGTCTCCTTGAGTAGAGTGAGTCCACTCTCTCACCCTTTCAAATCCATCCCTAAGGTGGATTAGTTTTGCGTTAAGCCTTGGGTTGGGCGTTGTTGTTGTTGGAAACAAGGTAGATAACTAAGAGGGGGCTGAATCAATTATCTTAAATATCTTAACTTTCTTTTCTCCTTTAACAATTAGTGCAGCATCAAAACATATAAGAATACATAATCATGAGAGTAGAAAATAAATCAACACACATAACACAAGGATTTTTACATGGAAAACCCTGTTAAGGGAAAAACCACGAGGTGACTAACCCAAGATTGTATTCTCTGTTAAAAGAATAAGAAGTACAAAATGGCACTTGCCAATTAGGGCTCACTGCCCGAGCACACTGCTCACAAGAGGCACACTGCCTACAAGAGACTCACTATCTACAAAGTTTATAGAAGGTAACCAGGTGTTTGAACTGATGAGAGACATCCACATATGCTGAGGGTCAGTTTCGGTTAGGCTCAATATACTGATCTAATGCACTTCATTCTTCCTCTACTTTAGTGTTGTTGTTCTGTCATATACCGGACTTGTATTGCTACTTCCACACTTATTTTTTCCTTTCCTCACACACTATATCCTTTCACACACACCTTCATACTGAAATCCATCAGATATATATATCTGCACCAAAGATTTCAATATCTTTCTAGTTGGCAACCAGAATACTCAAGATATTTACAAAACACTGATCTATCGGTTGATTCCATACTTAATATGTGATGCGTATCAAAAATATAGACATAGAAGTCATCAATCATGTCAGCCAACCATGTATGATCCCTCAAATAGCTTGATCAACATCAATTACTCATCCAGATTGAAGTCTGATACTCTGCCGGTCAGTTCTTCCTCAATCTGCTCTGCCTGTTTGGAACCCAACACTCAAATGCTCATATCTTTTCCATGATTCATCACCAGAGGCTCAATCTCTGGAATATAGTGGTCATGATACTCCTCTTGACTTGTCCAAGTCCACAACTTGCTTAGTTATACCATCTGACAGATCCGGACCTGATTGTCGGACCTTGCTGCATGCTCTGTTCTTGCTCACCGGACCTAAACAATCTTCAATCTGTCATCCGGTATAGACAAATTATGAGCTGCAGATGTGTGGGATAGACTTTGTTGCCATCAATGACAACAATCATGAAGCCACACAGTGTCTCTTGCCAACAGTTGTGCATGATATGAGTGTTGCTTTTGTTGTAGATTGAAACTTGGTCATTGAAAGGCCTCCAAGCTTGAGGGTGGCCTATTTGAGGCCTAGGTTGGGAGGTGAACTTCCCATGAGTATGGATATCTTTGTTGTTTGTTTTGTAGGTTCATTGGAGGGCTTGTAGGAGTTGGCTTGTGAAAGGAACATGAGTTTAGTGATTCAATGCAATGTTGTAAAGGAGAGTGCATAGAGATGCCTCATCCTCATTTTGGGATGTAATAACTTTGTTCAGAGTTGAACTCATAAGGGTTGTAGTTACCTTAGCTTCCTTGTAAACTTTGTGTTATTATAAATAAATGAGTATTAATTTTTATATTCAATGTTGTGAAGGAAAAGAAATTGATTCTATGTTTATGGTTAGTAAAATGAAAATAAAACTAACAGTAGTTACCTTGGCTTCCTTGTAAACTTTGTGTTATTATAAATAAATGAGTATTAAGTTTTATATTCAATGTTGTGAAGGAAAAGAAATTGATTCTATGTTTATGGCTAGTAAAATGAAAATAAAGGTGGTTTTATTGATCCTAGCAAATGCATATAGAACTAGTTAGATTTTAAGAAAAAAAAAACATTTATATTTATGCCTATGTAACTTTCCTACTATATGGAAAGAGGTAAGATTATTTTGATGCTTATATTTAAAGAAAAAAAAAAGAAAACTATATATATGAACTCTTGTTTGTTAGAAGGAAAATAAACATATTTAAATAGTTGCTTGCCTTTTTGTTATCTCCTGAATATTTATAGGTTTATAAATAAATATATATAACATACATGTTGGTCTAAATTTTATTACCTCACTGTTCTTTTGTGTCTCTGGCAAAATATAGAGACTAATTATAAAATATACATTTATGTATGTTTAAATATGATTTTGCGGGTGTTCACAACAGTAAACACATAAAGCATGTATTGGCTCAATTAAATAAACTTAGTAGCTTGCGTATTTTAGGGTTTTCCCTTGGCACTGCTGCAAGTGTAGCAAAGGCAAATGCACAGGGGCCGTGTCGGAGTTAAACCCTACGCGGGGGCTCCATTGATGGTTGTGCAGTGTGGGGGAGGTTGGGAGCCCATCCCACCCAGGGCTATGCCCACCAACTTTGTTTAAAGACTTGGCCGCCACCGTTTGGGTAGTTTCCCCAATATCAAATGCAACCGTCCAACATTCAAACGCCATTGTTAATGACATTCAAACCCTTGGCTATGCCAGTATGTTTTGGGATGAGTCCTGCAACATTCACAACCCTAATCCCCTTTTTCCTTTTGGACCTATGCCCTTCATAAAACTCCTTCTGTGACACTCTAAACAAATTTAAACTTTGCATTTCTGCTTGGTTTTAACACTCTATTTCATTAAAACTTAGACTGCCCTGTTTAGTTTTGGTCGGCTCTGATAACACTCAAAACCCTTATGCCTTTGACATTTAAAGATCGACTGTGTAGAGCTATAAATCCGCTTCCCCTCTTTGAGGTTTCGGTGCCGCGACTAAGGTTTACTCGCCAATTTAGCAAGACCCTTATGTCGAGTTCGTAAATATTTAATGCCTGCATAAAGCGTAGATCGCGCCCTCTGGTCCGCTATATGTGTGGCTCTGTATTATTTTTAAACCCCCTCATTCGTTTAATTCAGTCTACCTAAAATCTCGTTCCCTGCATGGTTCGATTTCTACTTTTATTCAATGAGATCTATGATATATATAAATATATAATGCTTCCTTTTACAAAGTGTATTACCTATTTACTGTGTAATTTAAAATACGTTCTGTGCCCTATTTTTCCTGTGTTTATAAAGGCAGCAAACTATATATAAATATATATGCTCCTGTGCATAGACTAAACCTGAGTGTAGTTTTTTCTCAAAACATAATATATTGTTAGAAATAGAAGATAATCTTGGTAAACAAAGACATATGGGAGAGAAAATAGGAAATATGTAATTCTTGTGCATTGAAAGAAATGGTTGTAAGACTTAGAAGCCAAGACATAAGTTAGAAAGAGCAATAAATCCTAAGGCAACCTGTAGTATGTTAGCAAAATGTTAGAAAACTATAAACAAATCTTGATTTGGGGATGATACCTCCCACTTGGGGAGGTACCATCTATTCCCCTTGTCTCCTTAAACCCTGCACATCATATCAAACTTTCTCAACTTGACATTGTGAACAAATAAGAAATTTGGAGTGCTTTTATAGGGCTTACCTAGGTTTGGTGCCCTAATCCTCTTTTTGTTTGAGATGATTAGTGTATCTATTGAGTTGTTTGTGTAAACTCACTTAGTGGGAGAGGTCTGTTGTCCTTTTGTGAGGATGTTTTAATTATCCCTTTATTCTAGTTTTTTAAATTTTGGAGGTGTGCACCTTAATTAATTTATTGTTTATTTTTAATTTTCACATGTTTTGTGTGGAATATAGTTTGATAGTGGCATTAAAATTGCTAGTTAGTTTAAAACTTTGGGAATGGATAATTAGATGTTTTGGAAGAAACTATCAATGAAGTTATATTATTTTAGTTTCATTGAGATTCGTAATTTAAATCTTAGTTGTATTGATATGTAATTTATTGTTCTCGTATAGTATCTAGTTATACTCAAAATGTTTGGGAGGGAAATTAGTCAAAATGATGCATTTAATTTTTTTTAGATAATAGTAAGTGGGTAGGTGGGATTTATTTTTTTAGTAAATTAGGTGTACCCTCCTATAGTTGATGAGGTGGCGTTATACTACCGAAATCACTATAGAAGGCATCCCACTTTATTCATTCTTACCCCGTTATGCTGACAAAATTCCCTGAGACTATGTGTGTTTTAAACTTGATTAGTATTAGTTTTGTTTTCCCTATTTTATGTGATTAGGGTGCTTTAAAATGAATTTCGAACTGAATTCGAAATTGACCCACCTCATTAGGGTTAAACTAGGGTGGAACTCTATGTTGGAATCCAACCCTCTCAACGTTGCCTTTCGCAACATAAACCCCCTAGTGGCTAACATCGCAAGGTTACGATTTGAGATCGTATTAACCTGAACTTGATTGACTTCTCTGCCTACGGGCGATGCGCAAGACGTTGGTTGCAGAGTCAGCAATGTAGTGACCAAGTGTCACCGAGTGCACATGTTGCGTGTGAGGGAGTTTTGTGGTGTCGGGGGCAATTTTTTTTATAATTCGTGTCATGACCACATGGCAAATGTGGCCATGACATGTGGTTATCATGTCATAACCACATGGTGAATGTGGGCATGACACCTTGGACTTGGGCGCCCACTCATTAGTCCCCAACTATTACACATCTGAAATCCTGAAATCTAGTATGTGTTTGATTGTCATTTGATATCTCTGTGTGCGAGCATTTGTCGTGATTTGTCCGTTTGTTTACGATTTCACGAAATTAGGGTTTTGAGCATAATTGGACTTTAATCAATCAATTAGTTAGCAAATTCCAAGTTTTCTCTTCATCCTAAAGGACACTAAATATGTAGCAGAACCCTCTTGCAAGAGATTGTGGCCTCACTCAGTTTATGTCCTTGAATGTTGGAGTGAAAGGAGGATTTACCCTTGAAACCAAAACCCCTCTTTTCACTACTAAACACATATGAGCATGGATGCTTTTGGAGGCTAATTTTTTTCCTCTTGAGGGTTTTCCTAGGGTATGTCTTGTGTTATCTTGTTGATTATTCATTTGATCTTTGCATTATGGTTATTTGCTACATCTTATTCTCCTATTGGGTTATGTGGAATTGGTTTTATTTGACCTGCAAATTCCTAACAATTACAACAGTAACTACTAATCTTAGAGTGTAGAACCAAAATGGAGAGAGTATGAAATCAACACAAAGAAATAGTAGAACATAAGATCAAACACATAACATAATGTGTACGTGGAGAAACTCTTTTAGGAAAAAACTCTATACAAGAAGAGATGCACCAATCTGTATTAACTTTAAATAGAGTTTACAATACAACACTATCAATCTCCTCTCTAGTCTTCAATCCAATAGTGCCTATAATACTCTCTCATCTGACACAACTGTAATACAATATCCTCATAAAAGGGTTACCTTCTAGGGAAAGACAAGCCAACAAAATCTCTACCGTCAAATATGTGACCTAATGATGAATGACACAGATTTACAATGGTAATTTATATATAAAATGTGGCTTCTGGGGGTGTTACCCCTAGACCCCCACTAGGGTGTATAGCCCCTGGACCTCCCGTCGAGAGGCCATCCCCCCAGACCTCGCAGGGGTACTCCCGTGCAACCCCCTGGATAACCTACATCTGTCGGGTATCAAGATCAAACATGCGGCTAAAATAAGATCGCTACTTGGTGAATACTTCATCCCTTATGAATGATTTAAAAACAATATTAAGAGTAATTAATTATATAGGGTTTACAAGGTTGATGGCACCTTAATCCTCACATTCTCCCACTTCACATCATACATTTTAAATACATCCATAGGAAAACATAAAACAACTAAGAACTAGGAACAAGGCCCATGGCCTTCTTGCACCACATAAACTTTTCTGTGCTCATGGGTTTAGTAAGTGAATCTGCAACATTCACCTGAGTGTCAACCTTATTTAGCTCAATCAAACCATTATCAATTATTCAATGAACAAAATAGTATTGAACATCATCATGCTTAGGTTGTGCATGATACATGGGGTTCTTGGCCAAACATATTGCACTCTGGCTATCACAACCAATCTAAATAATCCTGTAATCAAAAACAATACTTGCACACAATCTCTGTAACCAAAAGTTACCTCCTTAGAGACATAAGAAGTAGCCATATACTTTGCTTTGGTGGTGGATAAAGCAACGGTGGCTTGACTTTTACTCATCCAACTCACAGCTTCTCCAAACAAAGTAAACACATAGCCACTAGTGGATCTTTAACTATCCAAGTCACCGTAGCCCAATCTACATCAACAAAACCATGTATGTCCAATATATTATCCACACTCTTAGTACTAGAATAAACCAAATAGTAATCAGAAGTACCACACAAATTTCTTAACACCCTCTTGCATAATTCCAATGTTGTCTACCAGGGTTAGACATAAACCTGCTCAAAACTCCCACTACTTGGGCAATATCTTGTCTAGTACAAATCATTGCATACATCAAACTTCCCACAACACTAGCATATGGCACATCAGACATATCCCCTAAATCATCTTCATTATTAGGACATATATCTAATGAAATCTTAGTACCAACCGGTAAAGGAATTTTAACTGGATTGCAATCATGTATGCTAAATTTGTGCAAAATAGTATTCGCATACTTTGTGATAACCAAAGCTTTTTATTTACTCGATCCTTTTTTATCTCCATTCCTAGAATATACCTAGCTTCCCCTAGATCTTTCATGTCAAATGCACCCAAAATATGATATTTCAATTCACTGATCATACCCTTCATGTTGCTAAAAAATAACATATCATCCACATACAAGGCAATAATCAGAATATGATCATCAATACATCAAATGTAGACATAGTGATCCTCTTCACTTCTAACAAAGCCCAATTTTAAAACAAATGAATCAATCTTTTGGTACCACATTCTGGGGGACTGTTTTAAACCATAAATAGATCTTTTTAACTTGTATACCCCTTGTTCTTTCCCTTTTACCTCAAAACTTGTAGGTTGTTGCATATAAATTTCTTCTTCCAGATCTCCATGCAAAAATATAGTCTTAACATCCATTTTCTCATTTTTAAATCATACGCTACGAAAACAGATAAAAGAAATCTAATAGAAGATAATATAGCAACAGGAGAGAAAATTTCACCAAAATTGACTCCCTCTCTCTGGGAGTAGCCCTTGGCTACCAGTCTAGCCTTGTACTTACATAGTGAACCGTCTACTCCAAACTTCTTCTTGAAGACCCACTTACATCCTATGGCCTTTCTTCCTTTGGGAAAACATACAAGATCCTAGGTGTCACATGATTCTAAAGCCATCATCTCCTCCTACACAGCTAGCTACCAAAGCTCACTATCATCTGCATGAGTAGCTTCCTTGTAGGATCTAGGTTCATCTTTAGTACTCAATAAAGCAAATACACAACAAAAATCTGGTGGGCTATACCTATCAACTAGGTTCCATTGTCTTGTGGATCTTCTCAAAGGTGAAGTAAGAGATTCTTGCTCATGTTCTTATGTATTATCAACTTCTATAACAATAGAGTGTTCCTCATCTAAACTTTCACTTGAATCTTCTTCTTCTTCGCCATCCCCTAATCCATCATTTTGTTCTTCTTGATTTGCATTTTGCTGTTGTAAACCAAAATGCACTATCCTCTTCCTTTCCTTTTCTTCTAGCTATATAGAATTAGAAATAGCTCTAAGTTCCCTAAAAATCATATCTCTAGAAAAGATAACCTTTCTGGTTAGAGGATCCCAAAGCTTATAACCTTTTACATTCTCACTATATCTAATAAAGATGCATTTATGTTCTTTTGGATCCAACTTAGATCATTTTTCCTTAGGCACATGAACAAAAGCCTCACAACCAAAAACCCTTAAATGTGAAATAGAAGGTTTCTTACCGATCCATACTTCATAAGGTGTCGAATCAAGAGCCTTACAAGGAGATCTATTTAACAAGTAACAAGTGGTACTCATAGCTTTTGCCCAAAAGCATTCATCCAATTGTGCATCACCTAACATACTTATGGCTCTTTCCATTATTGTTTGGTTCATCCTTTCTGTAACACCATTTTGTTGTGGTGTATATGGAGTTGTCTTTTATCTTATGATACCTGCATGCTTAGAAAACTCATCAAATTCTTTAGAGCAATATTCCCCTCCATTATCAAATCTTAATATTTTTATCTTAAGTCTTGATTGGTTCTCTACTAAGACTTTAAACTCCTTAAACTTAGTGAAAACTTTAGATTTATGCTTCATAAAATAAATCCATGTGAATTTGGATACATCATCAATGAAGGTAATGAAATAATGATATTTTCTAATAGAATCATTATCCATAGGTCCAAACACATATGAATGAATAATTTCTAATTTCTCTTTCACTCTATCGCTTCCTAAAGGAAAAGAATTTCTATTTTATTTATCAAACACACAATGCTCATAGAAATCAAAGTGCTCATTAGAATAGGAGAAACCATCCACCAATTTTTTATTCATAATTGTTGTTAAAACACTTTCACTTGTGTGGTTGAATCTATGGTGCCACAACATACATGTATTTTCAGCAGTTTCAGTTACATTAGTGGATCTACAAACTGTAGTGGCCTCAAGCCTACACAGAGTTCCCATCATTTTTCCCCTGGATACCACCAAGCTTCCTCTCACCAATCTACAACCATGCTTATTAAATGTTACATCCATTCCTGAATCCTTCAACTTCGAAATAGAGATAATATTTCTAGCCAATCCCGGGAATATGTAAAACACCAAGGAGGGTGTTAATCCTCCCATCACTTAAACACAATTGCACCTTTCCCCGACCAACAATCAGATATGTAGAGTTGCCCCCAAGGTAAAAATTACCTCCATCATATTTCTCGTATGTGGAGAACCATTCCTCATGAGCAGTCATATGATATGAGCAACCTAAATTAATCAACCATTGTTCACTAGACATAACATTACATGCAAAAAGTAAAACTTCATCACTTGCATTTGAGGACTTTTTGGTAGAGGAATCCCACTGTTTCTTTGGGTTTTTGCATTCTTTCTTCACATGTTTTCTCTTACCACAGTTCCAACACTTAAATCTTTTCTTCTTCCCAGGAGTTTTAGACCGGCCGTTTCATTCCTTATGCCCCTTCTAATCTCCTTTTGGTCCTCCTCCCTTAGACCTCCCCCTGACATTAAGAGCATCCACTGAGCTATCCATAGCCTTCTTCCTCATTTCCTGTGACAACAGAGGTGCAACAAGGGCATCCATCTTTAGATCTTCAAGGTTAGCAGTGATAGAAAGAATGAAATTCCCCAAAGACTTAGGCAAAGAACAAAGAAGCATAATACACTTATCTTCCTCATCTATCTTAACGTCCACATAAGCTAACTGACTCAGAATCAAATTAAATGTATTCAAGTGCTCAACTATTGAATCACCCTCCATTTTAAGGGAAAATAACTTTCTTTTGAGATACAATTTATTTACTAGGCTCCTGGCTCAATAGTTTTCACCTAACTACTTCCATAACACATGTGTAGTCTTCTCAGTAGAGACATTCAACAAGACAGAATCTACAAGGCGTAACCAGATTGTTCCTCTTGCCTTTTTTTCAATCTTGTCCCACTCATCCTAATTGATAGTATCAAGTTTCTTCTCTTTTGTCTTAGCCAACCATTGATCTCTTTCTTCAAGGAGATCCTCCATTTTCAATTTCCACAACTCATAACTTGTTCCATTGAATTTTTTGATGTCCAATCAGGATGAGGATGCAGCCATGGCTTCTACACAAATCTGTAAAATAAAATCAACCAGAACTCCCACTACAACTCAAAAAACCCTCACACTTCCACCCAAGACACAAAACCAGATAGAATTTGATACCAAATTGTTATAAATGAAGGTGAACAACTATAGAATGGAAATCTTATAACAAGTATAACTATTATCCTAGTTCAGAACCAAAATGGAGATAATATGAAATAAACACAAAGAAATATAAGAACAAAAGATCAAACACATAGTTCACAGTGTTTACGTAGAGAAACCCTTTTGAGAAAAACTCCACACAAGAAGAGATACACCAGTTTGTATTAACCTCAAATAGAGTTTACAATACAACACTATCAATCTCCTCTCCACTCTTCAATCTAGTAGTGGCTATAATACTCTCTCATCCAACACAACCATAATACAATATCCTCATAAAAAGGTTGCCTTTTAGGGCAAAACAAGCCAATAAAATCTCTACCGTTAGATATGTGACCTAATGATGAACGGTCCAAATTTACAATGGTAATTTATATATAAAATGTGGCTTTCAGAGGCATTTCCCCCGAACCCCCACCGAGGCGCATGGCCCCCATACCCCCCACCGGGGGTACCCCCCCCGAATAACCTACATCCGTAAGGTACCATAATCAAACATGCGATTGAAACAAAATCGCTACTTGGTGAATACTTCATCACTTATGAATGATTTACAAAGAATATTAAGAGTAATTAATTACATATAATTTACAAGGTTGATGGCACCTTAATCCTAACATGGAGATGCACCTACACCCAGGGAAAGGATCCTAGTTGGATCTAAACTATAAGGTATATATGAAAATTGTTTAATTATAATGATACTTTATTGGAAATAATTAATTAGTTATATTTTTTTATCGAAATAATTATTTAGATTGTTGTTTTGTTTTATATTATCTTCAAGAAACGGGATTGATATTTATTTAATGGAGCTAATATTATTTTATGGGTGTCGGGAGTTGAAGAGGAAGAGTTATTTTATTTAGTATCATTTTCTTGGGGAAGATAAAAGGTTATGTTGTGTAGTTTAAAATAAGATCAAGAAAGCTTTCCTTTAGGGAGCGTAAAATCTCCTTATCACTCTTGGGATAACCTACGAACTATGTATTATTCCAATAAATCATCTAAGAAAATATTACCTATGTGTAAGCAAGTGTCCAACCCATTCAAATGACATCAGGAACCTGTATATTCTTGTCCACATCTTCCATCGATCTATATCTAGTTAGTTTGAAAAATTGGCAAAAAGGAGATTATATTCTTTCTAGCCACAGATTTGAGAATAGGTGTCATGCTCGCATCTCCCGTGCAGACATGACACACAAATGCCCGTGTCATGACCACATTCGCCATGTGGTCACGACACGGGCCACGAAAAAATTTTCTCCCTATCCCTAAGAACCACCTCGCACGCGCTTGCGTGCTTGGTGGCAATACGCCCAAGGCATAACATGACAACGTAACCGTGAATGTGGAGGTCATCTGGGGGGGTATGCGACACAAGTGTGTCGCTCTTAGGGTTAGACTGTTTAAGTCTGAACCCTAGTTACCTAGGTGAGGTGAAAAGTCAACAGTCAACCCTAGCTTGACTTAGATAAAAAAAAATGATTAGTCATGATGACAAGGTGGCGCGTGAATAAGTTGGGATGGTATGTGGTTCAACTTCGTTTCCAAATTTCTTACTACGTTCTCGAAAATATGCAAATACAAGTTCACCCTTATTGATATAGTTGCTATTGGGAAACGCTGAGGGGATATTAAAATCCCCCCCCCCACCCCCTCGCTTAAATTTTGTTCTAAAATGATACCTCTTTTTTTTTATCGGGTGAAGGTTAATACGTACAGGAATATGCTTTTGTATTATGACAATGGATATGCCGTTCAAGTATATTTATGGTATAAAAGAAATTACCTATTTGTTAACTACATTATATATATATATATATATATATATATATATATATATATATATATATATATATATATATATATATATATATATATATATATATATATATATATAGTTTAAATATCCCCACCTAATCTAATAATACACAAAAATATATAAAGAAATTAAGATCCACATGTTTTAATTTTATATATATATATTTATTTCATTAGTTTGGGTATTGACTAATTATATCCCTATATGTAAAAACCTATATTATTTAACCATATGTTATAACATGATATAATAAGTCTCTCCTAAAGAGAGATTTTAATTAAATTAAGGGAGAAAGAATGCATCCTTATCAAAATAAAATAAAAGTTTAGAAACATGCTAATTTAAATATCACATCTAACCCTAACACAATTTAAAACTAATTTCAAAACACAAGATGCCCTAAAAGCTCCTCTTGCCCTAAACTCTCTATTCTTTTTGTTTCTTCTCTTCTTTTTTTTTTCTCTTCTTTGATATGTGCAGGTTTAGGGTTTGGAGGTGTGGAAGCCATGAGAGAATCCCCCATTCTCTTCCCATGGAGGTATACAAGACAATCTTACCATGTTATATTCTTATATAAAATCATGTGTATATTTGTATACAACCAAGTATATTGTTTGGAGGCCAGAATGTTCTTAATGGATTTTTTTTTGTTTCTATTGCAGAACTGAGGAGAAATGGCCATGGTGGCAGTGGCGGACCTGACGGCAATGGCAGAGGGGAGGGCAATGCTGTGGACAGGGGGCGGAGGTCGTGGAATGGTGGAGGAGTTCCGGCGCTAGCAGAGGAGGGTAAAGGGTTTGATGGCGCGTAGGTCTTAGGGCCGCAGAGGCCAACGAAGTAATGGTTGAGGGGTGTGGGGTGAAGTGGAGGGGGAGAGGTGGGATGTTGGAATGGCGGCGCGGGGGCGGTGGAAGGCTAACACCGGTGGTGTGGGCCGCGTGCATAGGGATGGGGTCTGCAGGAGAACAAGGTATGGGGAGTGGGGGAGGCGGAGCCCCCACCCACACCTGTGGGTGTGGGTGGAGGCTCCACCTCCCCCACACCCAGTGACTACAGCAAGATGGGGACTGTGGGCACTGCCCACAGTCCCCACTCTAGTTGGGTGTGGGTGGGGGCTCCGCCTCCCCCACACCCCGTGACTGCAGCAAGATGGGGACTGTGGGCGCTGCCCACAATCCCCACTCCAGTTTTTTTTTTGTTTTTATTTATAATGTTTCCTTTTTTTTATTTATATATATATATATTTTGGTTGCTTTTCATTTGTATATATATATATATATATATATATATATATATATATATATATATATATATATATATATATCTCTACATATATATACCTGCCTGGTAGGGTATACACAGTCAAACAAAACAGCTTTTTAAATAAATAAATATATACCCTCTCATATATATGTGTATATAGTGTAAATATACTGTTCTTTTTTTTAAACTAAGTAAATAGGGTAAAAGAAAAATATATAATAGACTTTCTCCCACACTTTTCTATATTAACACAGTAAGCCCCCTTTTTTTTTTAAAAAAAAAAAAAGCACAACCAACATTTTCAAGTATGTATAGCACCATTTTCTAGCAACAACAATTTGAGTAGCATTGTTAACACTCCAATTTGCACATGAAACAGGACAACCTCACTTCACTTCTTTTTTTTTTTTACAAGAAAAATGCACTTAACAACAAATTTAATTTTTTTATATAAGTATATACATTCCCCCTTTTTTAAAAAATATATACCCAACGAAAATATTATAATTTTCTTCTACATGTAACACAAATAAACCCAAAACACTTCATTAAGAGGGATAAATGGCAGAACTGCAAAATACATTATCCCCATTTTTTTTTCTTTATATGTTAAAGGAATGGATAAATCAGTATTCAGCTACAACCTCACATATACTTCATTAAAAGAAAAAAGATAGAAAATTTAAACATCCTCATGCATAATTTCTTTTCTGAAGGTCAAATGTCTAAAATGCATATAACCTTTGTTTGGGCAATATCATTTAAACAACAAATGCATCTTTATTTTTATTTTCTGCAACACAATAAAGCCTTCTCATACTCAAAATAGAAACTACTTTTGCTTTTATTTCTTTTGGAAACAATATGCAGAAATAGCAAATGCATTTCCTTCTTTTTTCAACAATGAAAACTAAACATTAACCATAAATTTATCTCTCATATAAAGCTTTATTCTTAACCCATCTCTTGGGAAAATTAAACTGTATTTAATAGAATGAAACATTGCTTTCATACACAAATTTGTTTTGAAAATCAACTTCACAAAACTTGAACTGAACAACCTTGAATATGATAACATAATGGTTTACATTGCTCTATTTATTCCAGCCATCTCTTTGGCAGATGTCTTAGTAAACCTATACCAAAGAATTGAACACACTAAGGCCATAATGCCCATGGCTCCAACAGCAAACTCAAGGGGACTAACAGGAAGCCAACATGAGCTCCATAACTACTTCATTTCTCCACACAATAACCTGCAAGCAACACAACTACAAAACAACATAAAATAGCCACAATGAAAGGAATGCTCTCCTCCCTACCATAGACCCGCAAGTGGGTCACCCCCGAGCTGGGGAGGTAGAGGATTTCACACAGGTGTACAATCCAAAACAGAACCAAACACAACCACTCAAAAACAACCCAAAGGCTTAACACCATACTCAACTCACAAGAATGAGTTTAGCGAGGGTAGGGAATAGACCTCTCAACTTAAAAGGGCTCCCAATGATAAAGAAAATCTCAACACATGGCCTCTAGCCAAAATCCCTGAACAACTCAATCCACAAGAATCTCACATCAATATGCTTGGCACTCTTGCCATATAGACATCTCCTCCTCAAAAGATAACAGGCCCTCTAGGCATAAACACATAAACACATACTGTGGGAGAGCCCCCAAGGATTGTTCCTCTCCCCTACCCATACAAGTTGAGCATTTCCTCCATTGGAGGTGCTCTCACCATGACACCCAACCCAACATCAAATGCAAAAAGAAAACATCACAATGCCAACAAATTTACAATCAAAATTCAAACATGGAAACATCATATAGCAAAGCAAGCAACAAGATAAGAGCCTACCTTCAAGGTCTTGATAGTAGAAGTAGAAGTTGGTGAAGAGCTCCAAGCCTTCCCAAGCCTTCCATCCTTTTCAGATTTTCTTTCCAACCTTCTCTAACTCCTCCAAACTAGTAAGGAAATCTAAATTGCAAGAAGTCTCTAAAAATGCAAGAAAAAAAATAGAATGGAAGAACCCCCACTCCTCTATAAGAGGAGATATTATAGGCCCTCTATTTGGCCTTGAGAGAATGAGGTGGTGACATTTGTCACCATCTCTTCCCTCCACCCAAGCCACTTGGGATAGAGAGAAGGTAAGAGGATGACAAGTGTCCTCCTCTCCCTCCACCTCCATCTCCACTTCATGGAGACAATGGCCTTGAGTGGTGCTCCCACTCACTTGGAAGTTTGGGAGGACTCTTGGAGACCTCCCTAGTCCTCCTTGGGAATACTTCCCAAAACATAGGGATGGGAGATGGGTTCTTCCCAAGGCAAGGCCCATCCCCATCCTCCTTCTTCCCAAATTCGTCACTTTGACTCAACCATGGTTTAGGGTGACCTAAGGTGAGTCAAAACTAGGGTTAGGTGGTCCAAGTTGACCCTAGACTCATGGTTGACCACCTAGGGTGACTTTTGGGACCCTAGGGGTCATGAAAGGGGTCAAAAATCCACATATAAATGGCCCAAATAAAATAATAAAAAGACAAATGACATAAATCACATAAAGTATTACAACACTTAATTTTAATCAGAAATAAGAAAAAGAAGGGTTACTAGGGCTAAATAAATAAAATAATTAAAACTAAACCAAGCACAATTAAATCATCATACGAATACACACATGATCCTTATCCCTCTTGGGAATGGATCGGCTTAACCAGGAATAACATGGTGTGAATCCTACCTCTGATTTCCCGTGGCTAGGGAAGTGAAACCTGCACATCTCGATCAAGTGTCAGTCCTGTCAGAAAGTGATAGCCAAAGCAACTGAAATAAACTCCACGCAATTGAAATAAACATCAATTACATAACTACAAATTAAACTGCATTATCAAATCATATGTCAATTAATCCATGCATAAACAACTAGAATCTCATAGAAAAGTAACATCTAATATATATGTCCCATACGTCGAATATCATCCAAAATGACCGAATCAAATCAGTGAGATACAACATCAAGTCTGCATAATGAAACATAGTCACAACTGGGTAGCACAATGATCAAAATATGGGAGGTAAAATAGTCGGCCTCACAATAGGTTGAAGGAAATACTCTCAACTAGAAGAGGAAAGCATAAATCTCAGGTAAGTTCTCATTATTGATAGTCCTCGTTATCAGTATTATTATTGACTGGTAAAATCTTGTGAATGATTGATAAAATATAGGAAACTATATTTGAGATATCATTTTATAAGAATAAGGTATTAGCTGCAACCAAGATACTGTTAAAGAGATCGATTTAATCTTTTTCACTCCTCAATGTTAGTCCCTTGTGGTTGTTATTTGTGTTTTTTTAATGATTCACACTTATTTAAAATAAGCAAAGTTTGGTTTTGTGGCTAAGGAAATAGTCAGTTAGTAATTAAATTCTTTTGGTACCAATATGAGACTTCATCATAGAACAACATAAGACTTAATCTATAGTATCATTTCAATCAGATATTCTCTCTAAAGACTCATACAGTTTAGTTTGAGCCAGTTGGATTCCTTATGAAAGAGATGGAGATATTGGGATGGGATTATTGCGTTAGAAAACTGTTATTCTTACTACTAATATTTACATACTTTTGGTGATTGGTGTATTTATATTGTGCAAAACAATTTCAGACACATGTGCTTAATATTCCTCATAGTTTTATGACTGTAGACATTTATTCAATAAATAGTTGCAGTTCACTCTAAATAATAGCCAATTTTAGGATGATCTTCTCCATCGAGAAATGTATGATATGAGTTACTTACGATTTTATGGTTGCAAACTTATGAATAAAATCATAATAATATCTTAAGACACCTACCTCTGCTACAAGATTCTAATGATTTTCTTTTTAATTTAGAAACATGGAATTCTATTAGGAAATTATATTCACCTTTGGGTAGTAAATGATCCATAGTAGAATGTCTAAAAATAT
This sequence comes from Cunninghamia lanceolata, assembly GCA_027924645.1. NCBI lineage: Eukaryota > Viridiplantae > Streptophyta > Pinopsida > Cupressales > Cupressaceae > Cunninghamia > Cunninghamia lanceolata. Next base: position 9,056,295 of record BSBN01000245.1, on the reverse strand, counting down.
TTAGTTTTATGTTTTGTGCATACCTTGGAAACATTCCACTCCTTGCTCGATGAATTTTCTTAAGGTATTATGTTAAACAATTTGTGTGTCTTGTCTTTCTTGCATGTGTTGCATACATGAGTAACTCTGCAATTATTCCTCTTTAAGGTGGGAATGTAAGTGGTACACTCTAAGGAAAACATTGGAGTTAAATACTAATTAGGTACTGTGCATACCCTCGTGAGTTGAAAATATTATGTCCTTTAAACAAGTGTATACTTTCTTGGATAAATGGGGGATATTGTGAACTTGTATGTATGGCCAAATTCTAGTTACAGTCTAGTCTAAGACAGTTTGGGTCTGCATCTATGTAGAACTATTACTTCAGAATATAGGTCACCTTCTTCTCTCAAGTTGATTTCTCCTACTGTACATGGATCTCCTTAGTCTACAGTTATGATATGTCCACCAAACTAAATTTAATTGCTATCTTCTTTGAGATATAGATTGTTTAGAATGGGTTTGGACTATATTTTTGATACCATTATTTACTAAAAGTTTATAAGTTCTCGCCAGAGATCTTTCATTTGGTTGGTGTGCATACACTCCTAGAGTCATGGAATCTATCACTAACCTTCGCATCTGTATGCCTATTGTTTCTACCATGTAATAAAAGCCATGTTGTTTTGGAGCACATGTTTCTATTAATGCCTCTGTCACACCTTCTTGAAATAAATATACGTTACTGTATTAATTCTAGCCTTAGTAGATGCCTCATTCTACACCATTTTCTCATATGCTGGCATGGAGATCTCACTTTTGAATATTTGCTATCAATATTTGAGCACCCTCATAATGCAAATAGGTTCTTACTCTTCCATCTCTGGCAATTCTACCCCATGTCTTCTTTTCTCATTATTATTTCTGCAGAATATTTATATAATTTTTGGATCTCTTTAGCACCAAGGTATCGCTCTTTCTTGACGCTATGTTTAGAAGTTTTAAAACTCACAAACATGAATTTCTTTAATTCTTCCTAACACAAGATTATTAGTATCCTTATTACATTCTAAAGTGATTATAGATATCCAAGTTGAAATCTTTTAAACATGTTTGATTTATAGGTGAAACCAATAGAATCTTTGGTTGATGGATTTAACAAAAACTATGTTTTAACTCATAGAGTACATTCTTGTACCTTATGAACCTAATTTCTTATTGTATTATTTAGTAATATGTTTCATTATGGTTGTTGAAGAGAATGAATTATCTCTCTAATCATTTCTTTCTTGAATGTTAAGACTTAAATCATGATTGATTACTAAATAGCATAAATCTTGTTATATTTATTTGGAATTTTATAATTAAAGCATTGTTTTGGTTGAGGTATTGGAACAAATCCATGTGAAATTATGCATTTGATTTCTTCTTATGAATTTATGCATTTGACTAAGTCTAATATTGGCATTTGTCCGTAAAGTCAAGTGAAGATTGTGAGATTTATATGATTTTAAAATGAAGAAAGTTTGATATATTTTATAGATCTTTCTAATATGTGGTTTAATCATGAATTTAAATATAATATTAGGATTGGATTAAGGATTAGTTTATTATAGTCTACTGAATTGTTTAATTATGAATTTTTGCATGAATTTTTGTGTTAAGGTGAATGTTCATCATCGATGACATCATCTTAGGACGTAGATTATAATTGAAGACTATCTATCTGTCTAATGAAGACTATCTATCTATCGTATTGAGTGTTCTTAATGATGCAATAGGTAATTGCTTCCGTTATCTTATGTTAACTTTTTACTTACATGGTTGCATAAGCATAATAGTAATACCAGTTTGAATATCATTTATGTTTTATATGAGAATGAGAAAGGTAAATTGTAATCTTCCTCTATTTTCTAGAATGTGGAATGCAAATGTGTATCTTAGATTGAGTATAAGTTCTAGTTCCTGAACTATGAAATCTCTGTGCTATGCGTACGTAGGCAAGGCCATCATGGATGAACCCCCGAGACATTAGGTCGGCCCCTTAGGGCCTTAGGCTAGTATATTGCTATTTCATATGTTTATTGATAAACTTTGTGGAACTAATATGTACATTTAGTTGCGCGTTACAAGTCTGTTAACCGTGCAAGGTAATGGAGCTATGGAAGCATCTTCTCTTTTTGTAAAGGGATGAATTATATGGAAATTGTGTATAACTGTAAATTTATGATGAATATAACTATACTTATGTATTTTGAAGCTTATTAAGTTATAATAAAATGAATATTCTCTTATTCTATTATTATTATTTTCATCATTTCTCAAGTAGTTTAATTTATTTATTGATATTATCATGAGTAGGCATTACATAGGTATCAGAGTACTAGGTTACAACACTTGGGAGCTTTGGGGTAAGCGTGTTAGTGATGTAAATCTTTTTTTGGTCTCTCATCATGAATTGGTGAAATGTGGGGTTGGAGGATGTTGCCCAAAACCGAGGTTGGTTGAACATATATCTACTACAAAAATCTTTCCATGCTCTTGGAAAAAGAAAGTACTGTAAAACTTCTATAATAGATTCTTGGAAAGATTTTGGGAGATAGAAGAAAAATGGTTGAAAGTTGCAGGGGCGGATCCTAGCCTGGACAATGGAGGTATGTAATTTGTTGATAAATCTATTTTCTTGCTAGATTTTTGTTTTAATCATTGATTGGAAATATAAAAATATTGTTTGTTGTGAATTGATATCTAATATTGTGAAATTGGAAAGAAGAAATGAATGATCTTGTTTGAGAAAGGAGAGGTAGATTCCTCTTTGGGGGTGATTTTCATGGTGTATGGTGGAGGTGTGTGTGGGAGTTGTTGCTCTGTGTGAGCTATTATTTTGTTGTTGCTCTGTGTGAGCTATTATTTGGTTATTGATTTATGTGAGCTATTATTTTATTTATGGGAGCTATTGGATGGTACTGGTGTGTGGGAGTTGTTGTTGTTGCTCTGTGTGAGCTATTATTTTATTTATGGGAGCTATTGGGAGCTATGATAATGGAGTTATGGAAACTTATGTCCCTTTGGGAAATAATCATGATGATGATGTTGGTGTTGAGGGAGTTTGTGATATGGGAGTATATTTGAGAGAAGGGAGTTTTCTAAATTATTATTATTTTAGCTATAAATTTTATTGAAAAGAATAATATTAGTGATTGCATTTGGTATATGAGCATGATGATATGATAATCTATTATGGAGATCCATGTGGTTTGAGACCACCACATTCCCCTCCTCCCCTTAGGTGGTTTGTTTGAAGTCACATGGTGAATTTTGATGTAAAAGTCTTATGAAATTTTTAAAAATTTTTATTTTGTCATTATCTCCTTTACTTTATCGAGCTAGCAGTATTGAAGATTACTTTTAGAAATTTGGTTGATCGTAATTACAAAATTGTCCTTTTGCCTCAAGGACTATTTTATTAAGGTCTTTGGTTTTTATTTGAACTATTATTTTCCACTATTTAATTTGTTTTATTTAATGATTTTATTTGAAATTTTTACTTATTGATTTTTTTTTATTTTGAGGTGTTATCGGTGTTGATCGTTGTGTAAATTGCCATACCCATTAGAGGTCACTGGCAGTTTGTATGGGGGAGTAGATAGCCTGGGGAATGTACATTGTAAAATTCTGTAAGATCTATTCTATAGCATTATGCTTCCATTCAGTACTAATCATCCCAATTCCATTGAAAGTATATATGATATTTGTGATGCTTAAATGTTAAGAGTTATTATAAACGAATATGATGCAATGAATATGATTATCAATAATATCTAGATGATATAAGTATGTTTTATTTTGATGGAAAGAATGATATAACTGAAATTTTCTGAAAAGAATGGAATTATTGTGTGTTGCTGGAAAATAAAGAAAGATTATATGGGCTGAGTCAAACTTGGACAACCAAGGTAAGAAAAGAACAAATTGTATTTCTATTTAAGAATCAAATGAATGTTCTAGTTAAATCTTGAAAGAAATATGTTGTTATTGTTTGCATGTTTAAATTTGTCGTGAATGATGAAATTTTATATGAGTATTATTATTATATTGCCTGGATTTGGTGTTGTGATAGAAAGCATAGCTGGGAGTTGATGATATATGAAATGATAATGCTTTAAGAGTTGATTTGTTTTGGGAGTTTTTGGGAGTATGTTGTTAAAGGTGTTTTGAGAGAATAATGTTTATGGTGTTTTGGGAAATTATTATTATATGAAATCTCGAGAGGAAAATTGTTTTATGGAAGTTGGGTGATTATTGTTTCTAGGAGTGTTGTTTAAGGGAGATTTTGGGAGTTGCAGATTAAGGGAGTTAATGGGAGAACTATGCCAAAGGGAGTTATTGATTTTGTTTATTGTGAATGAAATTGAAATAAATTTGTGAAATAGCATTCTTTCAAAAGAAATAAAATCTATTAAATATGGTGAATATCAAGGAAATGTTTCTATTTAATTGCTTGGAGGTGGATTCGATTGGTCAAATCCTATGGCTGGGTGGTGAGCAAATCTGGATTGTTATTAACTCTGTGGTTGCAAATTAAGTGAGCTAATCTGGGTTGATATATGCAAATTTATAGACTAAATCTATTTCTTGTGATATGAAGATCAGTATTGAAGAACAAAAGGATTCCTTCAGTAGATGAATCTATAGAAGATTGGAATAGAGCAATGCTATTGTGCAAGAAATAATCATTCCTTTTGATGACTTCTAGGAGGAAGTCCATTCTTAGGGGGAAAGAATGGAAGGTATAAATGAAAATTATTTAATTATAATGATACTTTATTGGAAATAATTAATTAGTTATATTTTTTTATCAAAATAATTATTTAGATTGTTATTTTGTTTTATATTATCTTCAAGAAATAGGATTGATATTTATTTAATGGAGCTAATTTTAGTTTATGGGTGTCGACGGGAGTTGAAGAGGAAGAGTTATTTTATTTAGTATCATTTTCTTGGGGAAGACAAAAGGTTATGTTGTGTAGTTTTAAAAGATCAAGAAAGGTTTCCTTTGGGGAGTGTAAAATCTCCTTATCACTCTTGGGATAACCTGTGAATTGCGTATTATTCCAATAAATCATCTGAGGAAATATTACCTGCATGTAAGCAAGTGTCTAGCCTATTCAAATGACTTTGGGAACCTATATATTCATGTCCACATCTTCCATCGATCCATATCTAATTAGTTTGAAAAATTGGTAAAAAGGAAATTATATTCTTTCTAGCCATGGATTTGAGAATAGGTTTAAGGAAATACTCTCAACTAGAAGAGGAAAGCATAAATATTAGGTAAGTTCTCATTATTAACAGTCCTCATTATCAGTATTATTATTGACTGGTAAAATCTTGAGAATGATTGATAAAATATAGGAAACTATATTTGAGATATCGTTTTATAAGGATAAGGTATTAGCTGCAACCAAGATACTGTTAAAGAGATTGATTTAATATTTTTCACTCCTCAATGTTAGTCCCCTGTGGTTGATATTTGTGTTTTTTTAATGATTCACACTTATTTAAAATAAGCGAAGTTTGGTTTTGTGGCTAAGGAAATAGTCGGTTAGTAATTAAATTCTTTTGGTACCAATATGAGACTTCCTCACAAAAGACCATAAGACTTAATCTATAGTATCATTTCAATCAAATATTCTCTCTAAAGACTCATATGGTTTAGTTTGAGCCAGTTGGATTCCTTATGAAAGAGATGGAGATATTGGGATGGGATTATTGCCTTAGAAAACTGTTATTCCTACTACTAATATTTACATACTTCTGGTGATTGGTGTATTTATATTGTGCAAAACAATTTCAAACACATGTGCTTAATATTCCTCATAGTTTTATGACTGTAGATATTTATTCGATAAATAGTTGTAGTTCACTCTAAATAATAGCCAAGTTTAGGATGTTCTTCTCCATTGAGAAATGTATGATGTGAGTCAAATGTTGGGACAAGTTTAAGATGTTCTTCTCCATTAATTTACCAAAAAAAAAAGTTTATAAGTTCTCGTCAAAGATCTTTCATCTGGTCAGTGTGCATACACTCCTAGCGTCATGGAATATATCACTAACCTTCGCGTATGTATGCCTATTGTCTCTACCATTTAATAAAAGCCACGTTGTTTTGGAGCGCAGGTTTCTATTAATGCCTCTGTCACACCTTATTGAAATAAATATACGTTACTATATTAATTCTAGTCTTAGTAGATGCTGGCATGGAGATCTCACTTTTGAATATTTGCTATCAATGTTTGAGCACCCTCATAATGTGGGCAGGTTCTTACTCTTCCATCTCTAGCAATTCTACCCCATGTGTTCTTTTCTCATTATTATTTCTACAGAATATTTATATAATTTTTAGATCTCTTTAGCACCAAGGTATTGCTCTTTCTTGACGTTATGTTTAGAAGTTTTAAAACTCACAAACATGAATTTCTTTAATTCTTCCTGACACAAGATTATTGGTATCCTTATTACAGTCTAAATTAATTATAGATATCCAAGTTGAAATCTATTAAACATGTTTGATTTATAAGTGAAACTAATAGAATCTTTCGTTGATGGATTTAACAAAAACTATGTTTTAACTCCTAGAGTACCTTCTTGTACCTTATGAACCTAACTTCTTATTGTATGATTTAGTAATATATTTCATTATGGTTGTTGAAGAGAATGAATTATCTCCCTAATCATTTCTTTCTTGAATGTTAAGACTTAAATCATGATCGATTACTAAATAGCATTAATCTTGTTATATTTATTTGGAATTTTATAATTAAAGCGTTGTTTTGGTTGAGGGTATTGGAACAAATCCATGTGAAATTATGCATTGGATTTCTTCTTATAAATTTATGCATTTGACTAAGTCTAATATTGGCATTTGTCCATAAAGTGAAGTGAAGATTGTGAGATTTATATGTTTTAAAATGAAGAAAGTTTGATCTATTTTATAGATATTTCTAATATGTGGTTTAATCATGAATTTGAATCTAAGATTAGGATTGGATTAAGGATTAGTTGATTATAGTCTATTGAATTGTTTAATTATGACTCGTCGCATGAATTGTTGTGTTAAGGTGAATGTTCATCATCGATGACATCATCTTAAGACTTATATTATAATTGAAGACTATCTATATGTCTGATGAAGACTTGTCTTTCTAATGAGCTTATTCGTATTGAGTGTTCTTAATGATGCAATAGGTAATTTCTTCTGTTATCTTATGTTAACTTTTTACTTACATGATTGGATAAGCATAATAGTATACCAGTTTGAATATCATTTATGTTTTATTATGAGAACAAGAAAGGTAATTGTAATCTTCCTCTATTTTTTAGAATGGATTGGAATGCAAATGTGTATCTTAGATTGAGTATAAGTTCCAATTCCTGAACTATGAAGTCACTACGCTACGCATACGTAGGCAAGGCCATCATGGATGAGCCCCTGAGACATTAGGTCAGCCCCTTAGGGCCTTAGGCTAGTATATTGCTATTTGATATGTTTATTGATAAACTTTGTGGAATAATGTCTGCATTTAGTTGTGCAATTACAGGTCTGTTAACCATGCAAGGTAATGGAGCTATGGAAGCATCTTCTCTTCTTGTAAAGGGATGAATTATATGGGAATTATGTATAACTATAAATTTATGATGAATATAACTATACTTATGTATTTTGAAGCTTATTAAGTTATAAAAAATGAATATTCTCATATTCTATTATTATTATTTTTATTATTTCTCAAGTAGTTAATTTATTTATTGATATTTACTGATATTATCATGAGTAGGCATTACATAAACTATCCCATATAGAAGGATTCCCAATGGATGTGCAATGTCCTAAGTTAATTCTAGCTTGTGCTTAAGCCTATCATGTTAGGGATAGAAGAGCTTATGATCTAGAAGGGAATATTATATATTATATTGGATACAACCCTTGCAATGATCAAACTAACCTTTGATCTTCCCCACCATGTAGAAGTGGTAATGTTGACAAAGTCAGAGTCTCAAATTTCCTTTAAGGATCACTAGGTAAACAACACCAAACACTTAAACAAACATTGGATCCTCAAGGAGAGGAAATCAATTACAAAGATTTCAAAGAATATGACTAGGTCAAATTTCCATCCTAAGATTGGAGACATGATTTGCCTATTGAAAAAATCCATGGGAAAATAGATGTCAGGCTGTATCAACATTAGATGTTCCAATGCATTAATGTAACCCTCAAAAACTAGTAGTTCTTGGATTGGGCCCAAATTGTAAGTGACATATTACATGCTCAACTGACCACTATCATCAATGAAAAGAAGTTTACCATGACTTCTTACTGTTGATAACTGAGAGGGGGGGTGAATCAGTTATCCTAATATTTCAACTTTCTATGCTTTCTTAACAGTTAATGCAACATCAGACCAAATAAGCAAGCATAATCATGAAATGGAAATAACACCAATACACATGACACAATGATTTTGACGTGGAAACCTTGTTAAGGGAAAAACCACGAGGTGATTAACCCAAGATATTATTCTCTGTTAGAAGAATAGAAGATACAAAATGGCACTTGCCAATTAGGGCTCACTGCCCGAGCACACTGGTCACAAGAGGCTCACTGCCTACAAAAGACTTACTGTCTACAAGAGGAAAACTTGAACTGATGAGAAGCATCCACACATGTTGAAGTTCAGTTCCGGTTAAGCTCAATAGACTGATCTACTGCACTTCATTCTTACTCTCTTTAAGTGCTACTGTCCTCTTACATTCCGAATCTATTTTTCTACCTTTTATACTCTTCTTCTACTTTTATTCGCACTTTAATATATACACCACACACACCTTCACATCTAAATCCATCTTGCATATATATCCACACAAGTGATTTCAACACTTTTCTAGTCAACATCTGGAATAGTCAATATTATCTTAAACTCTGGTCTGTCGGCTGAATCCTTGCATACCAAGTAATGTGGATCAAGAATATGCTTGTAGAAGTCTTCAATTATGTTGGCCAATCATGAATGATACCTCAAGAAACTTAGTCATTAGCAATATCTCTTCCAGATTTGGGTCTGACACTCTATCGGTACAGTTCTTCCTCTTTCTACTCTGTCAAACAGGAACCCAACACTCAAGTGCTCATATCTCTTCACCCTTCCATCACCGAAGGCTAAATCCTTGGAATCTATTAGTCAAGGTACTCCTCTTGACTTCACCAAATCCACACTTCACTAAAATACTTCCTCTGAGAGATCTGGACCTGACTGTCGGACCTTGCTGATTGCTCTGTTCTTGCTTACCGGATCATAACACTTCTTCAATCTGACTTCCGGTAGAGACTCATCATGTCTTGCGGATGTGTGGGGTAACCATTGTTGCCATCAATGACAACATTCATGAATCCATATAGTGTCTCTTGCCAACAATCTCCCCCTTTGGCATTGATGGCAACACTTAGTGAAAAATGACTAAGTGTCACACTATACTCCCCCTTGGCTGATGCTCTGTTTCTATGTACATTTTCCGGAGCTCCCCTTTAGCTAGATTCCTCATTTTTCACTGCTCATCACTCCCCCTTTGACATCAATGGCAAAGGGTGGGGTCCGCACACCAAAATTTTCAAAAATTAATCTATACTTAGTCACATAAGTATATCATCCGGTTGTACTCTACATATACGTTAGTATATCTACAAAAGTGTTTTTCAATTGTACAACTTTGGTTGCCCAACTCAGCTTCATCCTGTCCAAAATTGATATGTGACCACTCAACAGGAATGCAAAAGCTTCTACCTTCTTCAAATCTGTCAGATCATTTGTCTTGGCTGTGGTTTGAGCATCACTTAGGGCCTCATGCATGGGCTCCAACTTAGGAATGATTATTCTTCTCTAAGTTCATTTAACCTGCTGATGCTATTTTTCTTTTCTTTCTCTAGCTTCTTAATTTCATCCAAGACTACAATAGTCTGACATTCTTGATTTAGTATGGATGAGGTAAGTGGATCAAAATTTCTAGAAAGTTTTGTTAGTTTGATCTCTTGTTCTTTCATTTTCTTCTCAATCTCCATTGTTGCTTTGGACCATGATAGACAGAATTTATATATTTCCCCGCCATCTTTAAGAGCATTTTCTAAGCTCTTTATCCCTATATCCATATTTCTTCTATCATTTGATATTAGACTTAGTACTTCAGAGAATCTTTTATCCAAAAACTCTTTCCAAACCTTTTCCTTAGCTGATTTCTCTAAGGACTCAAAATGAGTGCTGACTGAACTAACAAGAGACTTAAGATTACCTGATGAGGAAGCTGATGAATCCTTCAGAAAGGATGGCATGATCTTTTCAAGCACATCAGATGTAGCTTCTATTAGCTCACAGTCTTCCATGTGAGACTTCAGGAGTTTTTCTTTTGCCTTTGCATTAGCAAATGAAGCTATCTTCATTGTTTGTACCGGGGAAAGAGAATCAAAATCAAATGGTCCTAGAAGAAGTTCCAGTTCATCAATCTCCATTGTCTCTTTGTTTAAGAATTCTTTGACAATTTCTGTAGTGTCTCTTGCTAGAGGCAGAATTTTCTTTTCTTTTGCAGTCTTAGAGTTGTCATCTTCTTTTCCCTTCAATTCTTTTTCTTTCTCCTCTATTCTTTCTTCTCCTTTGGATCCCGAGTCAGCAGGGGAAATAGGAGGAGTAATGTTTGTTTGTTCATGGGCCACCTCTTCTGGAGCAGAGGATTCCAAGCCCTTATCTTCACCGGTGTCCATTACTTCTTCTGTCATTGCCTCAGTAGATCCTTCTTCAACACTTCTGGCCAAGGGATCAACACCTAAGTCCTCTATAATAGGTAGATTGAATCTTTTGAAGGCATTCAGGAGGATCTCTTTTGTTTCGTTTGCCACTTTATCAGTTTCTCCAAGCATGAGCTGATTCATTCTAGCTTTGCTCTGGAACTTATCCTTGCAATCTTTGAAGATCATACTCATTTGTTTCTGAGTGATTGAAGGATAGAGATGAATAGCTATCTGCTCCTGAATTTCTAGATCTTTGGCTTGGGCATTGTTCTTTCTTATTTCAAGTTCCTTCTCTAAGCTTTTGGGGATCAGAGATATAATTTCAATGAATGCTTTGTTGTAGATGTTTAAATACCTGATCGTGGCATCTTGCAATATCTTCTGATTAGCTTCACCATAATCATCATAGAATTGAACCATTGGCTGAAAATTTTCATCCACAGTGACTTATTTGATGATGTCATCAATGCGAAGAGTGGGTTTTTCAACAAATTCCTCTGCCTTTTCTTCTTCGCCTTGACCGATAGAGGATTTACCAGATGTTTTCTTCTTTTTCTTCATTTTCTTGACTTCTTCATCAGATTTAGTTTCTTCTTCATCCTTTTGACTAGCATAAGATCTTGTGGCTTTTGTCTTAGTTCTCTTCTCTCCTTTGCCAGATGATTTTGCTTCTGATTTTGATGCCCTTGAGCTTTTAGCAGTGGCAGGTGCATATTCTTTGATGATCTGGTCTGGGTGGAAGATTCTACCAGAGCACTTCTTTCCTCTTCTGCTTCTTTTTCTTTTTCTATTCCTTTTGTCTTTTCTCTGTGAGCATCAAGTGCCTCTTTTGAGATTCCATGCCTCTTGGCAACTTCTTCAACTTCCCTTCTTACTTTCCTCTTGATTTCAGGCTGTCGAAGTTCTACATGGATCTTTACACTCAATTCTTTAAAGGTTCCAAACCTTTCTGCCTTGGGATCCTTTGGTTGACTCAACATGTGCTGAACATGCAGCTCCACAATGTTCTCATCCACCTCATACCCCATTGGCATGATCCATATTGTTCTTGGTTCCACTGCCTCCATTAGACACCGATCAGTCTCTACCATAAAGCATACTGTGTCTTTGTATTTCTCAACTAGAGATTGGGGAATTCTCTCTCTAGCTTGCATCATGTTCTGAAGGTTTTTGAAGAAACCCTAGAGAGCTGAGTTTTGTGCTTTGTCATCACCAAGTCCATACAAATATTCCCTGATTTGTATGGCAACCGGTCTGTCATTCTGCCATACCCATCCACTGGATCCGGGTAGCTCATTCATAAAGTAGAAGAATAGACAGAGTATTAGGCCACCAAATTTGAAGGAGTTGTTCTTGTCCTTCTTTATCATTTGCAGGTTTTCCAAGAGTTGGTTTAGAAGGAGTTCACAAAGGTCGTAGTCTGCATTTTTCCTCAACATTTCATAGGTAGTGTAGATAGCATTTCCAAGTACTGAATTCTCCCTGCTAGAATGATATATCTTGTAGCCAATGATCATGGATACAAACTTGACATCTGGATCAGTGATGTCATCTACTGTCATTGCTCTTTTGTCAAACCTAGATCAGGTAGCCTCACTTACAGTCAGATTCTTGACTGATTTGAGAATAGGTATCCCACCGGATGAGTGCAAACTGGTAACTTCCCTAATGGCATCTTTTGTGATATTGAATGGTCCATTCAACCACATGAAGTTGTCATGTATTCTGCTCAAGACATACTGGACCCATTCATCCTCAGCAAAGTAGGGGAAATGTATACACTATGCAAAGTGCTTCTCCCAGAGGGCCTTGTATTGGGGTTTGAGCTCAAATGAATCATCTATTAGTTGTTTGTGGTAGATATCCCTCAATTTGGACTCTCTGAATTCTTCAATGTTTGCGTGAATGTAAACCCTAATATCTTCTGTATGCAAGACACCATGCAGAACACTAGAAAATGCTCCTAGGGGATCTACTTCCAAGGATTTGTAGGGATGTTTCTTGAATTTAGGGTGAGGCCTATCAGTGATCTTCACAATATTCAGAGTAGACATCTTTAAAAAGATTTGTAGAGAGATATTTAAGAATGGAAAATACCTTTTGCACCTCTAGGTTTCACAGAGTGAGCTGGATCGATTTCTAGATGAATCGACTTCTGCAAGTGAACTTTGACGGGCTTTGAGGAAATTTGTTTTAGAGCTCCTCTTTTCTTCTTCTTAAATGCAGAATGAGCAAATGATTAATAAGAAGAACCCTTATATTACTTCACAAACCCTAATACCAAGTTGCAATAAATGCTCGACCTAAGTCATTTCGGTTTGCCTTATTCGGATGACTTGAAGAACTGGATCAATCTTGATCTAAACATCTTGCGGATCTTCCAAATCTCAACCATAGTTTATTTAGATGTTTCTCTCATCAACCCTTTAATCCGCAACTCTCCTTGTGCCAGTTCTGGCACCAATTGACTAGCTGGGGGAAAATGGTTTTCTTTGTGTCTCCCCTTGAGCCAGAGCTCACTTTTTAATTTTCGGAAGGAATATCAGCACCAGAGTCTAGTGCAGATCCATCCCCTACAGTCTCTGTACTTTTCTTCACCCAAATCTTGTTCATCTCACTTTGAACTTCATCCACATTCACTTTTTGTTTTCCCTTATCTTGATTCTGATTATGATGTACCAGACCTCTTTTGTCTTGATTCTTGCTTCTACAGAATTTTGCAATATGACCAGATCTATTGCAAATTTGGCAAACAACATTTCTTTGCATATTTGATTGATATCCTCTTGATTTGCATTGATTAGCCATATGACCCATTCTATTGCATGCAAAGCATCTACCACTGAATGAATTGTTCATTTGCATATTTCTGCATTCATGAGATTTGTGACCACACCTTTTGCAGTTGAAACACTATCTGGAGAAGGATGTATTAGTCTAATTCATTCTCTTTCTGCACTAATTAGCTTTATGACCAAAGTTATTGCAGTTGTGGCAGTATCCATTGAAGGATGGATATCTTTGAGCATTAGGCTGCCTTACCGGAGGTCTTCTAGGCCTGTTCCTTGGATTTTTTGATCCAAAATTCTTCTAACCCAATCCGGAGCTTTCACCTTTTTCATACCCCAGGCCACACTTGTCATCTACCCTCTTTTGGCTCTCAAGAAGAACTTCAAGTTGAGCAGAGATTATCTTGAATTTCTCTTTGTATTCATTTGTTGTTTGAAGATCCCTTTTAAGAGAGACAATTTGATCCTCAAGTTTTTCTTCATTATCTTTGGCATCTTCAAGATCAGATTCAAGATGTCTGATTATTCTATCCATCTTGTGGTAGTCTTCTGATTTTTCCTTGAGAGATTGTCTTAGATCATCTTTAGATTTTCTTCTTTCTTCAATTTCTTGGGTGAACTTCATAACTCCTGATTCCATTTCATGTCTTACCATGATGATTTCTTTTGATAACTTTTCACATAACTTGGTTTTCTCTTTTAGATCTCCATTTGTATCATTGGCTTCACCTTGACTTGCCAATTGCTGAAGTAGCTCCTTTCTATTTTTCATAGAGAGACTCAGTTTCTCTTTTAGTTCTTTTATGAAATCATCAGCCTGTTTGAGTCTTTCCTTCAATTCATTGACTTCAGAATTTGACTAATCAAGATCATCAAGGGTAGACTTAAGTTGCTCCCTTATACCATACACATCCATTTGAATTCCTAGATCTTCCTCAAGTTGTTAGGCTCTGTTGGGAGGAACTTGGCTCTGATACCAATTATTGATAACTGAGAGGGGGGGTGAATCAGTTATCCTAATATTTCAACTTTCTATGCTTTCTTAACAGTTAATGCAATATCAGATCAAATAAGCAAGCATAATCATGAAATGGAAATAACACCAATACACATGACACAATGATTTTGACATGGAAACCCTGTTAAGGGAAAAACCACTGGGTGATTAATCCAAGATATTATTCTCTATTAGAAGAATAGAAGATACAAAATAGCACTTGCCAATTAGGGCTCACTGCCTGAGCACACTGCTCACAAGAGGCTCACTGCCTACAAAAGACTTACTGTCTACAAGAAGAAAACTTGAACTAATGAGAAGCATCCACACATGCTGAAGTTCAGTTCCGGTTAAGCTCAATAGACTGATCTGCTGCACTTCATTCTTACTCTCTTTAAGTGTTGTTGTCCTCTTACATTCTGAATCTATTTTTCTGCCTTTAATACTCTTCTTCTACTTTTATTCACACTTTAATATATACACCACACACACCTTCACATCTAAATCCATCTTGTATATATATCTGCACAAGTGATTTCAACACTTTTCTAGTCTGCATCTAGAATAGTCAATATTATCTTAAACTCTAGTCTGTCAGCTGAATCCTTGCATACCAAGTAATGTGGATCAAGAATTTGCTTGTAGAAGTCTTCAATCATGTCAGCCAATCATGAATGATACCTCAAGAAACTTAGTCATTAGCAATATCTCTTCCGGATTTGGGTCTGACACTCTGCCAGTACAGTTCTTCCTCTGTCTACTCTATCAAACAGGAACCCAACACTTAAGTGCTCATACTCTCTTCACCCTTCCATCATCGGAGGATAAATCATTGGAATCTATTAGTCAAGGTACTCCTCTTGACTTCACCAAATCCACACTTCATTGAAATACTTCCTCTGAGAGATCTGGACCTGACTGTCGGACCTTGCTGCTTGCTCTATTCTTGCTTACCAGATCATAACACTTCTTCAATCTGACTTCCGGTAGAGACTCATCATGTCTTGCAGATGTGTGGGGTAACCTTTGTAGCCATCAATGACAACATTCATGAATCCATATAGTGTCTCTTGCCAACACTTACATTGTGTATCTACTAGCCAAACAAGCTCACTTCACTACATTAATAAATAAAGGAGTAATGGGAGAGGCTACATGGTAGAATAAGGTATGGGATTTCTATCCCCTGTTGAAACTCAAGGAGGCCCAAAAGCACTACAAAAGGGTCAATGATGCCTTTCTCTTTGACATAATAAGGAAATTGATAGGAGACATCAATGACAGGATGTCACTTGAGGCTATGCCTCTGATACAAGGATGGGGACAATGGTTTATCCTATTCCCAAGATCCACATACATCAAAATATCAAGATTCACCAAGGCTCCATACTTCATGCCTAGGTATTGCAATGATAAGGTAATTTTGTTGGAGTTCTCAAGGTAGATGCTCTAAGTGCATCAAAAGCTATAGGACAAGCATAATCCAGGTGTATAATTCCCATTTGATTTGGGGTTCTATACATGTAATTATATTGCTTCTACAAAAGCATCTAATGAGGAACTAGAGGCCATGAATTTCTAAGTCTATCAACTTAGGCCTATTTTTGACCCCCATGGAAGCATTAAAAAATTATTAGGAACTATAAATGACCATGAGCCAGCTCTGGAAGATTTCTGGGCCAATTCCAAGGATGATTTTGAAGTTATGAAAAAGAGGTATTGTAGGTTAACTAATTTTTCAGTTAAAAGATTTCAAGATCAAAGAGGATATTCCCCTAGAGATCTCAGATGGTGGCCAATTTTTGAACCCTACATATGATTTGAAAAGGATTGATAATGATCCTCTTCCTAGAATAAATTGGTCATTAAGAGAAATTTTTTTAGTTGAGTCAATCAACCATGGAGTCTTAGATTTCAGCCTCTCATGGTTAGATGTTGAGATTACACAATTGGACAAAGGAAAAGGGAAGGAGAAGAAAGATAAAATAAAAAGGGTTGAAGAGGAAATTCCCTTAGATCCCAAGGTCTTTAAGAAGACCAATAAGGAAATGGGAAAAGGAAAAATGAGAGGATCTATGGGTGACATAACCCAAGAGTAGCTACAAGAAGCCTCACTCAAGGCTAAAGTTACATATAATGCTGCCAATGCAGGAGTAGTGGCAAGATTAGGGGTCACTCCTCTAATGCAGGTCCTTCCTACACAGGTCACACTTGGTCAACTTATGCCATGTCCACCTATACATACATCTACAAATAGGCATAAACACAATGCAACTAACTTTTTTTATTGTTTACAACACTAGATAATAAGGGTTACACTACTCACATTAGTGAATTATGCATACTCAACATTGTTGCACATGTAACAAAATAAGAATACGTTACTCAAGGTAATGAGAAATAATAACAAAATCAGGTGGGATGGAACCCCATCTACAATACCCTAAAAAGGTGAAGACAATCTAACAAGGTGTTGACATTATTATGTATGGCATCACAAAGGGAAGAAAAGCTCACAAGTATTTTCTCTCTAATCTTCCTAAGAGGAAGTGATAATTCATCATCACCTTAAATTGACTTGACCAATAAATTATAAAAGTCCAAAAATAAACAAACAAACCTAATTTAATATTAAATCTAACTATGCATCTAGCGTTGTTTTAATAGATTTTAAACTCAATTTGCAATTGAAAGATTGTAAAATATTTTGACTCAAAATTTGACTTGCAATAAATTTATGAAGCAAATAGATAGTTATGGACTACATAGATAAATCAACTTAAATTCATGTCACCTAAAAAAGACACAAAATAAGAGATTAGATGGCTATGAAATATACAACTATCGAATAAAATATAAATAAAATAACCCCATCATTTATCCACCAATTACAAGCTTCAATCATAAACCAAAGAACACGGCAAGAATTGCAATAACTTTTCCATTATCTAATTATAGTATTTAGTTATGTTGTGGAAAAACATATTGTAGACACCTAAAATTGACTTGCTCCACAAGCCAATTTATCGTATCTCTACACTACCAATTATCCCTCCTATTAATTAAATAAATCCAATTTATTTAATTAATTTATCCCTAATCATCTACCCTTAGCCATTTATCCATCCTTTGTAAAAATTTTAATTCTTTTAATTTATCACTATACCTTATAACTATATCCTCATTGACTAAATAATTATTCTCAATATTTATTTAGTTAATTTCTCCATCTCCTAATATTGATTAATTAGATAAATCACACTTATGTAATTAATTGGTCCTACTAATCAACTTAAACCTAGCCTAGTTGATTAAATAACAATTATTTAATTAGCTACCCTAGCCTACATGACCCCTAGACCTAAATTAATTAAATAGAGCATTAATTAATTAATTTTAATCCTTCATTAGCACACTAACTAATTTACTACAGCCACATTAATTAAGTTAATCACTTGATTAACTTGGTCGAACCTTGCTTAACCCATCCTCCCACACACTTTGAATAAAAATCAAATTTTTATTCAAAAGGTCACATGACCCTTCCAACTCACCTTTCTATTTTCATGTTAAAACACTCTCCATGAAATTAGCTTACACATGTAAGACCCCAAAAAATGTGCATGTGTCATAGGTCCTTACACTCCTCAATAAAATCTTAATTTTTTATTGAAACACTCCCTCACAAAAATGAATTTTTGATTCATTGACAAGTCCACATCATCCTCACACTCTCCCATGGAAATGAATTTTTAATCCTTCCCAATGTGAATTTAAAACTCACATTTAATCTCAACCCTCCATCTTTGTTGATGAAATCTCAACCTTTGATCTCATCCTCCCATCTCAACCATTGATCTCTACTTTGAATCCTAGCCATTGGATTCAAATCCCTCCAAATTTTCCTATAAATAGAGCCCTCACCCAAGCCATTTAAACAACTTCTTCATAGCATCCTTACCATGCCCAAATTCCTCCAAAATCTTTCCATCATGCCATTATAATGCCAAAATCTCCCTAGCCAAACCATCTTTCATCCTCATCTCTATAAAATCATTTATCAAATCCATCACTATCTTCATCATATTGTGTTGAAAGAATAGGAGCAATCCACATTCCATCACATTCAACATTGGGTAAAGCTAGAGAGTAAGGGTGCACTCTCTCCACCTTATCAAGGAGTGGGAAACATTCAAAGGTATAAACATTATGTTTTCTTGCATTTTGTTGTTGTATCTACCTGTGAACATTCTTTCATCTTCACATACTAATAAACTTAATAGTATTTTTAGTTACAAAATTTTCTAAACATTTACACTAAAGTATAATACACAATGATATCATAGCAATGTTGTTTCTATGAAATTATGATAAATGGTGACTACTACATTTTCTTTTTACTCTCATTATTAGCCAAGTGTAAGCATAGAAAATAGTCAAAACTTAGGAAAAAGAGAACAAGTTCATATAGACTTACTCTTGCAATAATATGTCTATGATACAATTATAGTTGTTCCATATCAACCATTCACACTCAGGGGCCTTACATTAACTGATTAGCTTCTATCTCTCTGTAAAGATACTACACCAAAGGTCATTCTACACAGTATATTGCTTCAAATAATGTGTCTATACTTGGATCTTTGCATGAGATTTATCAATTGAACATGCTTAAACTTCAAATATGCTATGAATTTTTGGTTATCTACGAGATGTCTGCATATTTTATGTTATTTGCTTCTGATTGTCTATTATTTGTAATTGTGATGGTGAATTTATGAAATTAAAAGAAATCTAAAAGAATACTTCAAATTATGATGAATCTTCAGCTATTGAGTCACATACACACTTGATACTGTCATTAGGAGAAGAAATCAAACCATATTTTCACCAGAATGTTCCATAGCTAGATACAGATGATGCAAACTTCAAAGGATGATGAATGAAGACAATACATGCAGATTGATGAGCACTCTAAGGGACGCAGCAAATCAAAGCATGTATTAAGAATTCAAACATAGACTACTCAGGATTTATGATGATTTGTAATCAAAATGGTCTTCTCTTTCATTAAGTATGCAAAAACATGTATGTTTACAATAACTTTGAAATAGGCCCTGATATTTCAGCAAACAAATTTCAATTAAGCTTCTGAATGTTTAAAACAAGGCATCCCTGCACCTTTTATAGAATAAGGTGAGGGAGCGGTTACAAATGATCTACGATCAAGATTTATCGATTAAGATCCACAGTGCATATTCCTTTTTGACTTGGTCAATTGTATCTCATGGCACAGGTTGCCAGTTGGCAACAATCTAGGTAGCTTATTTTCCTCTAAGTACCTGATGCATATGTTTCCCTTGTAGCGCATCTTCATTTACTCCTCAGGTTCTTCTTCTTCATCATCATGATCATCACTTTCTGTGTCGTCATCACCCTGATGGATATCGCCTTGTATATGGACCTGCATTATTGTCCTGATATTTTCATATGCTTCTACTATTCTTTCAACTTCCCCACCATCCTGAGTTTTGGCTTTACTGATGGTGTGCTTATGGGCTTGAAACTTATCTCTGAGGGTCTCCAATTTACCCTTCTTGTTGGTCAATGTCTCATTGTAGTTCTCCACCCTGACTTTGATCCTCATGATCTTGTTCATTGCTTCTTCTATCAGGTGGTTGAGAGGGTCATCAGCCATCAGCTAGAAGTTATCATGCAGAGCTTTGATGGCAAAGTCTGCGTCTTGGTTTTCAATTTTCCCCTCTACTTTTCCCTCCAGGGCTTCCAGGACTTCTGCTTCATAAGACATCATGTTGTGCAGTTTCACACTGATATCTCTTAATTTATTACTGCACTTCTTCAGTATATCACATTCAAATCTGATGTCCCTATACCAAATATCCACTAGCATGGCAGTGTTATTATTCAGCACCTAATGATTTATCAGGATCTAAGGATTAATCCTCTTTATTTCTCTCAAAGCACCCAAGGCTTTCTCCAACTGGAATGACCTCCTTCCAGCCTCAGTTTGTAATTTATCAACTTTCTTCATGGAGATACTTAAAGAATTCCACCTCTGCAAAGAGGCGCTCACTACTTCCTTAGCTCCTGTTAGTGCTGATGACATCCATTTCCTCTTTATTACTGACTCATGCCTCATAAGGTCCAATTTATTAACCTCCCCTTGAGAAATTGCAGTCAATGGGACTGCCTGATCTAATGATGTATTGTCAGGGTTAATCAACCCTTTTATATATGAATGCAGCTGGGCAATGTGCTCCTTATGCTGCTTATTCTTCTCCTTTTCTTTCTTCACCCTTTGGGTCAAAGAATCTATTATATCTTTCCCTTCCTGACCTTCTTGGTCTTCATTGGCAAACCCCAAATCAACTGTACTAATCTAGAATTCTTCTAGGGCTATTTTACCTTTCTTTTTCTCAATGATAGGAAGTGCTACCTGGGTGGTCCTTCTGCCTGTAGTAGGATCTCTTCTTATTGCAGATGTTAATCTGGCTTTCCTCTTTGGCTTCATGATGGTTTCTAAAAATAATGTTGAAACATCAAACTCTTGAATCTCAAAACCTAATTCCGTACCTATTTCTTTCTCAAGCCATTGAGGTACTTGATCTCTAGATCTTTGGTGTCCATCATCATCATCATGTCTACCCTGATCTCCATTATTTGTCTCAGTTCTCGGTGGAGAGGGTGATTTACTTATCTCTTCCTCATGATATTCATCTTGATGGGGACCCTGTTGTATTTCTTCCTCCTGAGGAGCTTCTTCTTGCGGAGGAGGATCATGTGATGTATCTACATGCTGATCTTGTACTTGATCCTGTACTACCTCCTTTTGTGTTTCATCCACTTTGGGAATTTCCTCATCCTGAAGCACATTTGTATCTGTGGATATCATTGTGTTCGTACTAGGTGCATCAACCTGATCTTGGATCACATTCTGATCCGCACCTAATGTATCTAGCTCCTGGGTCTTTAGGTCATCATGACCTGAGGTTTCTTGAGTCCAGAGGGCATCATCACCTGATGTGTCTTTATCATTCCTACCCTTCTGTTGGACTTCTACTATTTTGGGTTCAGCTAGTATTTCTCGTTGTTGCTGACGCATATCTAAAGCGTTGCTTTCTGTTTCTACCAGCTTGGCTATTTCAACATTTTCTGCTTTATAAGGGGCACCTACTTGATGTTCAAGACTTTCATCCTCTCTGTATGTTAGGTCTATCACCGCAGGGCTAGTTACCTGATCAACTAACTTATCAAGCCTAATTTGTTGGGCTGCCCTCTCTGGGCTATTTTCCTTTTCTTGCTCTATTTGCTTCAACTCTTCTGATATCACCCTTTGTGAGGATGGAGTTCCATGAGGGGTCATGCAAGTGTTAGAAGCAAGAGTTTCCATCTGCTGAGAAGTCACACTTTGTACCACCTCATCATCTGATAGGTCCACAGTTTCTTCTAATGAGAATGAACCACCTTGAACTGCTCTAGTGGTTTCTTTCTCTTGCTATTCAGCCTTCTCAGTCTTAAACTGAATGATGGTAGGATGTGGCACATCATGTTGCAATTCTCTTCTGAATACTTCACTACCATCTCCCCTTAATACTATGGGGTCATGTCTTATTTCACCCCTCATAGATGTTCTCTGTCTTTTAGGTGGTGATGCCACCAGGGGTGCTTTCCTTTTTCTTGTGAATGTCACATGATCATCATCTTCAGGCTCCTTATCCATTAGCTCCTCCTCAAGAATATCTTCTTCCACATTCTGCTGTGAGGTTTGGCCTTCATACTGTACTCTTGTAGTTTCTACAGCTGGCCTTAAGATTCTTTTCATTCTTGGTTCATCTATCAAAGGTTGTGCAGATGAGGTTGATGCCTGTCCTGATGCAGATGCACCTTTAGCTAATGTATCAACTCTTTCAACTATCACCCCCTTAGGACTATCATCAATTTTCTTCTTTCCTCTGGGGGGTCCTTTGCTTTGTTTTTGAGGTGGCAGCCTTTCTCCATTTGATTTTCTCTTCTCAACAAGAAAGTCATCATATTCTTCATCTGAAATCTCCTGCCTTTTCCTCTTATTATCTACTGTGACTACCACACCTTTCTTCTTCAGTGTATTGATTTGTTCATTTACCCATGCTTGGGTCAACTACAGCATCCCACCTGTAAACTAATCCAACGAAATGTCTTCAGGTTGCGTCAGGTAAGGGGCTGAAATGGTGTCATTATACACCTTATTGTCCTCATACTCATTTGACAACTTGCCATCATCTTTCTTCAATTGTGTAGACACTGGAACACAATCAAATGTCTTAATCTAATTGAGGGTGAGCCTTTGATATTTTCTTCTTCTAACTTCAGCTTTATCCTCATAATCAGTCCAGAAATCTTCTAAGTTCTTCTGATGTATGGACTTCCCTATGATCTTTTGCATTCTTCCATAGGGGTCATATGATCTGGCCAGTGGGAATGGATGTAAGTTCATCAAGTCCAGACCCACTATGGCCTTCTTTATGTTTTTTGAATTAGGGCATATATACCACCCTATAGTCACTAGAAATAATACTGGAGGTATCTTCTTCTTTTCTTTGTATGCATCCAGTATAGTTGATACCTGTCTCATAAACTCCATCAGGACTACCCCATCAGTAGGGTACCTAGGTAACATTAAGGGTTGTCCCTCAAAACCTTCTACTCTGATGTAGGAAAATGTGGCAAACTGGATGAACTAGGCACCATGCTTGTATATCACTTCCTGAGTTTCCATGCTCAATCTTTTGGTTCTATCTTCCTCCATTGTTCTGACAAGATGCATAGAAAATGCATCATTCACTAATTTGTTATCAGGGAGATAATTTGTTCTCTGCAACTGAGGGTAATGGTCCCATATATGGGCATCATTCAAACTGCCACCAATATTTCCAACTGTGGTAAGTGCATCAAATGTACCCTTGTAAGCACATGAATATACAACATATGAAGTCATGTAAAATGCACACTCCAGGCCTCCTAAGTTCATCATTTGTTCATCTAGGGCATCACTGATGATTTTAGCCCATAATGGCTTATTATCTGTATAAATGCATATCATGATGACCCCATACATCTAATCCTTAAAACTTCTAGCAGTAGGCTGGCCTATCACTCTGCTGAGTAGGGCAATCATATATTGATATTCATCATCAAAGTCAAATTTGTACAGGTGCACTGGTAATTTGGTAGAAGCAGTATAAGTGTTGTTCTTTGCCCTCCACTGATATATCCTCTTTCTTGCAGTCTTTTTGTTATTTATATATTTAGTCTCCAATTTTTTTCAGATCCATACTGACTACCTTCTTTCTAAGTGGGAGATTGAAAGTAGTTGCAATCCCTTTGATGGACAGATCTGCATATACTCTTCCATGTTTTTCTACTCTGCTTGTCTGAGGATTGTAATTCCTAGCACACTCTATTATCAATTCTGGAGTTTCCATGGAATAAGGAAATCCAGCTGCATACCACATTCCTGATGTAAAAATGACATCCAGTAGGGTGCTTTCTTTGTCGTTATGCATCTTAGACAACCATGCCACTAAATCTGTGTTTCCCTGATGAGTATCCCCGATGAAACCATACTTGAACTGCACTCCTTCAGGTTGAATGAACATAGGATTAAGAAATTCAGACTTAGACTTGCTCTACCTAACATCCGCCATGGATTCCTGCAATGAACATGACTAGTCTTACCATACTATTTATATCCATTCATATACAGCACTATGTGTTTACGGTATCATGCATATTATACTTATTAATCTCCATTTCATCATGATATGCATAATTACAGAGCAAAACCATAAAAGAACTTACTACCTGGATATTATAGAAAATGACAACAGGAGAGTTTCTGATTACTTACCTAATAACGCTTATCTCCTGGATTAAATAGATGATTATGAAAAAAGGGCTCGGATATCGGCGATAATCATGTGTTTTGTTCTGCTGTAAGCTGTACGTGTCTGCAGGTAGGTCGTATGAGGGTTTGAATGTTCTACGCTCTGTAAATTCTTGTTTTATCTCAAGGTAAATGCAAAATGACCTTGGAAATTCACTTTATATCTCATTAGTAGGGCAAATTAGGGAAAAACTAGGTTAGATCAATCAGAACCATTGATCTTTTGCCATGAATCTATGGATGTTGCCAAGTGTTTGAATCGAGTTTGCAATCAGTGGGAATCCACCTACTACATTTATTTGCATTTAATGTCATGAGGTAAGATGAGGGGGGTGATCTCCAGAAGATTGGGTGATATTCGTAATATGACCCCCCATGTGTAATATGACCCTCCGCCTTTGAGTGGGAAGACTGATGTCAATAGATCGGGTGATATTCAGAATATCAGGTGATATTCGAAATATGACCTCCGCAAAATATATGATGCTATTTGATGGGTAAATACCACTATCACATAAAATTAACGTCTGGAGCTTCAGACCAAATGATTATCGAGTGATAAAATTGGATCGAGGTGATCTTACATAAGATGACTGATGTTACAAAATATGACCCCCCCAGAATATCTGGTTTGACTAGGACTTTGACTTGCGATAACTTTCATTCTCTAAGGAATATCAAGGTGATCCAAAAGGCAAACCTGCATGAAATTTTGTACTCTTTCCAACCATGAGGTTATTGATATGAAATACTAACTTTTACTAACTAACCTCATCATGATGACTTACCCAGTCCCCTTATGCAGGGTCACCTGCATGACTTACTTTTACCAGACTGTCGAAAAGTAGAAAAACTAAGAACAAGCCAAGCTGAAAAGTTGGGTCCCTGTTTTGTCAAGTCAAAATGGGACGTGTTGTGTAACCACACAATAGGCTATTATTACAATCACTCAAGTAAACTTCCATGCAAATTATGAATCCAAGTGAATTGTTTGACAAAATACCTCATGAAATATGTACCTATAAAGGAGGGGTGTGTAATTTATTTGACCAAATATCTCAAGGAAATTTCAAGTGTAAGGAGGCATATGAATTGTTGGATGAAACACCTTCAAGAATAGTGGTCATGTGGAATGCCATGAGGGTGAGATAAACATGAAACAGATTATATAAATGACTTTAAAAATCTTTCAAAAAAAGGTAAAAATAAAAAGACTTCCAAGACCTTTCTAATGGTGCAAACAAATTAGTCTCATCATTTAAATTGAGGTATTCACATAATTACAGCCTGGAATAAAATTGGCATAACTTGATCAAAACATAACATTTTTCTAACTTCTAATATTTAAAAGACATAAGACCTAAAGTACTACAAAACTTAGAAATTCTTTTACAAATTCACAATGGATTATGAATGAAAGAGGGTCTACAAGTCTACATAAAAATCTATTACGAAACTGTTATAAAACAATCCTATACATTTATTCATATAGAATTATTGACATATAATTGATAGATAAAATTTAAAGGGTTTTTTAAATCCTTAGTTCAAAACAACATATCCAAAAATCATGTCAACCCACTTGACCAATTAAAATTATGGTTAAAACACAACTGTGCTTTATCTCAAACAATAACCTGTTATAAAACAATTATATAGATTTAATTATAGATAATTATTGACATATAATTGAGAGATAAAATTTGAAGGGTTTTTCAAATACTAATCTCATAACATCATATCCAAAAACTAGCGCAACCCATTTGACCAATTAAAACTTATGGTCAAAACACTAGTGTCCTCTAGATCTCAAATAGTAAACTATTATAAATCAGTCCTATAGATTTAATCCTATAGAGTTCTAGAAATACAATTGAGAAATAAAATTTAAAGGGTTTTCAACTACTAAGTTTATAACAACATATCCAGAACTTAGCCTAACCTAGTTGACCAATTATAAGTTATAGTCAAAACATTTTTGTTATCTATCACAATCATACAAATATAGAAATGTTGAATAGAGACATTCATTTCAAATCTTCAAGGCATACAAAGATGTATGTTTCTCTTTTTAAAAAATAGTTATAATTTCAAATATAATAGTAATCCTATTTACAATATAGACTCAATTATCTTATGGAAAACTAATGTGCCAAACCCAAAATGGGTAAAATCACATGAACCCATCAACAATGAGGGTGTTTAAAAGACAATATGAAATTAAACATCATATCTTTGCAATGAGATTCTCATCTATAAAGTAGTTTAAACCTACAACACAAGTATCCATAAATCTTCTCATGACCAAGGCTAGCTCACCTCCCAACTATAGGAATTAACAAGTCCACCCCTGAGCTAGGAAGCTCCCAAGAAACTGGTTTTACAATACAGTTACACACAAATACACATAAATATGAAAATTATCCCATGGCTAACACACACAAATGGATCTTCTCAAAATCCATTAATAAGGGGGAGTTAAGAGGACTCACTAGCCTTTTGAGGAAGTATAATAACAATTTCCATCTCCTCATAAATCAAATATTTTCATAACTCTTCAAATCAACACAATAATCCCTCATTCAAATCACATAATGTCATCAACATAAATATCTCACAATGTATTTATTTTCTAAAAAAATTTATAACTCTCCAATTCATCCCAATACTCCATCATCCAAAATAAATATCCATCACAACAAAAATAACCCACAAAAATATTCATCTCCTCTCCACAACTCAATCACCATACACAAAGGCATTCATTTCAAAACATCATACAATAGAATGTTTACTCAAGAGAGAGTTCACACCTCTCTCAACCCCAATACATGGGTGGATCTTAACCTAAGTGGTAAGACCAACTCCCAACACAATCCCAAACCCAAAACAACCAATACACAAAACAACAATGCATAAAGGGGTTTTCAACATACAAAAGCAAGAGGGTCCATAGAAAAATTAGAAACCATATTTATTTCATAATATTCACAAACAACACTACCACAATCTAAAAATGGCTTAAAAGCCTACATCAATGCTTCAACCAAGTTGTATGAAGTCTTGATCCAAATTCTTCATCTTCTCCTAGCTCCCAAGCTTTTCCTCTCATCTCTCTTCTTTCAAAACCCTTGTTCTTCAAAATAGAAAAGTTTTACAATGGAAAGGCCAACCCCACACAAAGCTTCAAGAAGGGATTAATTAAAAGATAAATGTCTAGATACAATGAACCTAGTGTTAAGTTTGACTTTGTAATTCAAATCAGATTTTTCTTCCAACAACTCGTCACTTACCTTCCAAGGCACTTTTCTAGGCTCTAGACACTTCCAAAACAATTTTTAAATATTCAAATATGGCCCCCACTCATAGGTTATCACTATAAGGGTTTAATTTTACATAAATAATAAAGAAAATAATATTTTATGACTTCAAAATCTCCCTCTTAAGTTCAAATCCGAAATTTGATATTGAAGAGAATTTGATCACACCCCACATTGGATAATAAAATAAAATTAAAAAAATTATTAACACAGTCACACTCACAACACTTTTATATAAAAGACATTAATCCTCTCTTAGAATAAGGCCTAGGTACACATGGGAAACACAACATTGGTTTCTTGGGGAGCCTCCACATTTTTCATTAGTTATGGAATTAAACTTGCACACTTACACACAAATGTTAATATATCAAAGATAATAGCCGAAGAGACATTCATAATTAAATTAATATATACATTATAAATATTTCATAATAAACAGTATTATCATAATTAAATGAAAATTCAATAACAAGTCTAATTCATCATAAGAATACAAAATTGCATAAACAAATAACATTTAATCAAATATAAATTATATTTATCATTTAGAATTATGTTCATTCTAAAATTAGTCCATAGAGACAACTAATTATAATTTGTTTAACTCTAATCTAACAATATAATTAAGTCCATAATTAATCAACCAATTTATGTTCACAACTAGTAATCAACTACTATTTTAAATGTACTATTAGTGTCTACACTATTTATGATCAAACTAAGGTAAAGTTACACATCCAGAAGTGTTTTACACAAACAGGTTCATTAAAATAAAATGAGAACAAGAGGGAAGTGAGTGAGCCTTACAGCTTCCTGACTTGGCATTAATGCAACATGCTGACATCCAAGAGCATACAGCAGAGGGAGACAAATCTCTAGAGAGGACACCCTCTCCTACTCATCATGTAAGTGTCACTCAACCTCCTCCACCATCACAATCAAAGACATAGACAAAGGCACAAGAAGAGGTGGTAGAGCAAGTAATAGATGAGGAGGTATATATTTTGTAGACTCCACTAGCCTCTCCTATCATAGAAATACAAGAGGAATCCCCTTGGCCACATGATAATTCTCTCCCTGAGAAGAGTAGAGACGAAGAAATATTTGCACAAGAAGTGAAAGAAACATCTGAGGTAGATATCCAAGACTAACAGGGGTTATTATCTAAAAATGTATCTCTAGAGAAGAGGAAGTTTACCAAATAGATATTAATAAGGAGACTTCAATAGTTGAAGAAAACATATGAGAAGAGCCTGCTAGAGAAGGATCGCCTAAGCAATAGCCACAAGAAGAACAAATTGTTGTAGAGAATAAGATTGAGAAAATCTTGAGTCAAGAAGAGGAAGATGAACTTACAAAGATGATTGGCAAAGAAACTAAGCATATAGAGAAACCCATGTTGAATGTTTCTGGAGAAGAAGAAATAGTTAAGGAGGTTCCCCAACAAGAAGATCATCTAGAAGAAGAAATCCAAAATGAATAAATTCTTGTTCAATGTGAACATCATCAAGAAAAGGAATTGTTAGGAAAAGCTTATCAGGATTCTCAAGAAGATCCTACTATGCCCACATGGCTTAAAATTAACTTGGAAAAGATACAAAAGGTAGTGGTAAAACCACTAGACCTCCAAGCCATGACAATTTAGGTGGAAAAGGGTAGAACACCTAAAAACCCAAGAACCCTTTCTACCATAAGAGTTAATGAATAGGGAGAAATAATAGCAAAGATAGCTACACCCCCAGTGGACAAGGATGATAGAGCCCTTTTCATTGAAGATTATTAGATATCCAAGGTTAGTCTAGGGAGTCAAACAAGGGAAGAAGAAATTACATCTTTGGGATTTAAAGTAGACATAGTGGTCTCCCATATGAACAAAGATAAGAAAACAAAAAAGGAATTAAAGATATAGTTAGAGCAAATGAAGACTTTCATTCGGGAACCCATCAATCTTGTGTCTCAATAAAAGGTAATATCTTTTGACACCCCAATTTTCATAACTAAGCAAGAAGTAGATTCTTTGCAAATCATGAAGAATATATTAAATTCCATTGATCAATGGGTTTCACAATTTTTGGAGGAAGCAAATAGGTTTTAGACCAAAGTTATTCATTGTATGAGCAATCGTATCAGCTGGAGGAAGAAATAGATTCTTTCATGAATAACCTCAAGACTAAGGAAAGAAAATATGAACAAAATCTTTGGTATTTAATGGAGTTGAATAAAATAAGCTCAATAGAATTGACGGCTGGAGGATTCTTCAAGATGAAGAACTAGATTTTTTAAGTAAGTGTATTAATATGATAACCTTCAGAATGGATTTAATAATAGAATATGGTTAGAATCTTGCAAGCACAAAAGTACATGCACCAAGCTATGAGCAATTTTGAAGATTTTAAGGAAAATGTCATAGAGCTTGAGTTATTACTAATAGAAAAATAGAGGCTTGTCAGAGTAGACATAATCAAAGAAACTTTTAGGAAGAAGATGGAGGACGAGTTGAACCATGCTCTATATTTTGACAATACTACTCTAGATAAGCACACATGGAAACAAAATCCAATTTCAGGGTAAATGAAAAGGATGCTGAACTAATAAAGACCCAAATAAACTATGCTTACAAAGGATTTGAAGAATGTAAATTTAGGATAGAGTTTCCAAATGGACCTAATGAAGATTGACTAAACAAATTCCTAGCAGCTTTTGAAGAATATAAGCAGAGACAGGACACCAAGGACACAAATATTCTGGGAATTTCAAATTAGAGACTTCATTTCTATTATTGGAAATATTAATATTATATTTTAATTGAATTTATTCTTTTAAGACATTGTAAGAGGTTCCATTTCAATTATAAAGTGGCTCCCAATCTTGAATGAGTGTATATTCTACATGTAATTGTTAAAGTGTTTGCATGTCTCGGGTCCAAATTTTAGAAAGTGGTCTTCTAGTTCTCCTATTCTGCACGAGAAAAGTGAAGAAGAAATTATTGCATGAGTATCCTAGGAACAATCAACTTCAATTATAAATTTAGGATCTTGAGTTCCCACGACTCTATAAAAGGCCCACATTTATCTTGCAAAGAGATGTAGATTTTTTATTATCATTCATAATAGTTGGAATTGCATAAGTTAGCGTTTCTTTTTCAGAGTTAGTAGTTAGAAGGAGACATTTGAAGGAGAGAACTAGGTTCCAATGTAGCATCTTGTTGGGATTGTAGTTGTTTTTCAATTTCAATAAAATAGTTTTGGCTTCTTCAAATTTATTTGTTCATGCATGGTGTAGTGCCTAAACTTTCTCTTGAATAATTGATTGCTTGGTGAAATACTAGATATTAATGATCAATCTTATGTGAATGAATTTTTGATTTAATATATAAACCTGTGTGTGAAATATTATGGTTATATGTATTTAATTCTACTTCTCATTGAAAAATTCTTAGAATCTTGCACTTCCGATGTGAATGATATAGTTGCAAACTGATCTAGCATTACAGGTTAATCAAATTTCTCATGTTTTAAGTATTAAGGATTGATTTAAAGGAACTTACCATAGTTCTTGCATAACCCTAAGATCTTTTATTTTTTTCACACATCTATAGAGTAGGATTAAATTACATAGATACAGATTTACTTAATTAGACCAGGCCCCTTGAACAAATAAACCACATTGACCACTTAGTTTACATCTAGTATGATTGTGAGCCAACTCCTAGGACCTTGGAGGTAATTAATTCAAGCATAAATTGTCTTTTTAGGAGAGATAAGGTGATATTCACACTACCTATGTTGCATGTGTCAATCTTTCCATCAACGAAATTGGCACTAGAAGGAGGACCCCCCTTATTGAATCATTAGATCAAACTAGAGCATATAAACTCTTTCTCCCCTAAAAGATATAGAAGGATATTGAGATCTACACCTGATAAAGAGGAGTTACTAGAATTAGGTCAACATAGAAAACCAAGAAGTGATAGAGGAAAATCCATAGAAAAACCAACTACCTCTACTCCTTCCGTACCAAACACCCTGTCTATAGTCAACTCTACTCCTGTTATTGTACCCATCCAAGCACCACCAATGGCTTTCTTTGTAGCAAGTAATTTGAACCTTTGGGTCCTATCCAAGGTGATTTTTCATGATATGCCTAAAAACCTAAAGAAAAATTTCCCTAAATTCACATATGGCGAGAGAAAAAGTGCAGAAGAACACTGTAGACACCTGAAAATGGTCACAACCAATTTCATCCACCCACACTTCCAACCCTAATCCACCCGCATCACTTCATCCGATCCAATTATTAATTAAATAATTTTAATTATTTAATTAATTTATTATGTGCCTCTATCATATAATAAAAATCAAATTCCTCTACTATAGTTTGAAATTAAATATTTTTTACTATAGTTCATTTCAAAAATTAAATAAATTACCATATTTATTTAATTCCCTATTTTGTTCATTTCTGATTACTTTTTGTAATCATAATTATCTTCTTCTAATCCATGTGCACATGTAATCAAATTCCTCTACTATAGTTTGAAAATTAAATATTTTTTTACTATAGTTCATTCCAAAAATTAAATAAAAATTACCATATTTATTTAATTTCCTATTTTGTTCATTTCTGATTACTTTTTGTAATCATAATTATCTTCTTCTAATCCATGTGCACATGAATTAATTTTAATTAATTTATCATTACAAACCCTGATGTTTCTAGAAGTCCAATGTACACACATGTACATGACAAGTGGTACTTTGGAAGCATGGGCAAATCTTCCAAATTGAGTACATTTGTCATATTTCTTCCACCCCACTCCATGTGTCACTATTCCTTCCAATTTAAAATTCCATGTGGCACTATTTGAACACTATTCTAATTTTAAATTCCACTTGTCCTCTCCATGGAATTTAAAATTCCTCACAAAGTCCAAGCCTTACCTTTTCATAAATGAGTCCTAACATGTCATACACCTACTCAATCCTAGCCATCCATCCATTCAAACTTGCATTCTCATCCATTGATCATCCCTTGAATCTTGGGGCAACCTTATCATCTAATCCAAACATGTCATTTGTCTAATTCTCCTTACTTGAGGATCCTCAAGAAATCTCAACCATTGATCCTTCAAATTAATCCTAGCCCTCCAATCCCATCTCCAAAAATCTATAAATTGAGGCCTCCACCTCCCATTTGGAACAAGTCATTTTATGCAAATTTATTCTGCCAATTTGAGTGCTCAACATAACTAGGATTAGTGCAATTCTAACTAGCTTAGATTAGTATATCATCCATTAGGACATATCATTGCTAGTTTGCTTAGATAAGGTGCATAATTAGATATAGAAGCATAGTAGCGATTTAGTCCAATCTTGAGGTTCCTTGGACTTGAGATTGGGTGCATTCTAGGTTAGATTTGCATCCATTTTAGGTCTTATTTTCATAGATAGACATTTTGGCACACCTGGTGGGACCCCCACCACCTTAACCCTAACAATTTTACATGTTTTATGTTGTTTTTCTTGTGATAGGTCAGATCAGCGCCTAAACTTCTGTAGAATAGCGCCTATCTGTCACATCAGCGCCCAGCCCAGTAGATCAGCACCCGTCTAGAAACAAGGTAAAATCACTAATTTTTTATGGGTTTTACGTCAAATTCAGTATTTTATGCTTGCATGGTGTTTTAAATGATGTTTTACTAACTTTTGGCCACTTTAGCTCTCTGTTTTGTAGGAAAAATCAATTTTACAAGGGGCAGGTGCTATCTGTCTCAGATCAGT
The DNA here is from genome assembly GCA_027924645.1 of Cunninghamia lanceolata. NCBI lineage: Eukaryota > Viridiplantae > Streptophyta > Pinopsida > Cupressales > Cupressaceae > Cunninghamia > Cunninghamia lanceolata. Next base: position 9,022,647 of record BSBN01000245.1, on the reverse strand, counting down.
GCCTAGTCCTCTGTATCAACACCCAGTCCCACAGATTAGTGCCTAGTCCTAAATTGGGTTTTTGACTAAATTTTGGTTTTGCAGCCTCATTTGACTATCAAGGAGATCATATCAAACTACTAACACATTCCTTGCAGGGATTTGTTAGGTTAGAAGCACGTTATTTTGATGCCTTTTGTATGAATTTGCTTGTACAATCTTAGACATATCTCATTGGGGTTAAAAAAGGAACAACAACTTGCATTATCATACTCATTGGGTTAAAAAGAACAACTTGCATTATCACACTCATTGGGTTAAAAGGAACAACAACTTGCATTATCATAGTCATTGGGTTAAAAGGAACAATAGCTTTGCATTATCACACTCATTAGATTAAAAGGAACAACTTTGCATTCTCACTCATTTAAACAACAAAAACAAACAAAATTTTGTGTGAAGTGTCTTGTGGTTTTGTTAGTGTTGTGGAAGTGTATGCTCTTCCCTCGCACCATTGGTGATCTTGGGAACTAAAAACTTCTCACAACACTTGCATAAATTACCCCCATCTTAATTCAAGAATTAAAAATGAACATTGTCTAGTGTGACTCAAGCCAAAAATATGTATGCTCTCCCCTCGCATCTCCGTATGAAATTGGGGATTAAAAGTATTGTTCTACTTGTGTTTCTTTTATTGAACCCTTAGAGGGCCTGCCACCCCGCTTTGAAAGGTGGGAACGACCCAAGTGGCAACAAGCTAAAGCCAATCTCTTTCGAGCCACTATATAAAATAATGTGTTTGTGATGAAAGTCACAAGTAACATGTGTTGTTATGTCATACCGATGAATGTCTCCCTTAATACCCCTTTGTGGCGTGTTAAAACCTATAGAGTGTAACCTCTGCAGCTTGGGAAGCCTCCTAATCAGATTGAATTGTCGCACGTATGGCCACCTAAATGAATGCACTTACTAAACACCTTAAGGTAGAGGCCTACCCTTTTTAACCTTGTGGTAGTTTGTTCAAGATAAGGGCATAGCTAGTTTTGCCCCCAAGATTCTCACCATATGGCTCCCTTGAGATGAGATGGAAATCCTCAGCTTAGCATAAGCTATACATAGCTTTATGAGGAGAGGGTGATTACATCATCCTTCCAGTGCAGGAGGCCCCTATCCATCCTCTCTCAAGAAGGTAATATAATGGGACACACCTATTTGTTAGCATGTTAGCATTTGAGTCAGAGATTCCAAGTTGTGGGCTTGACAAGATGCCATTCACCTTAACCTTAGGCAGTTTAAGCATTGCTTTCAATTGTTTTTGATTGTGTTATACTTGTGGAAATTTGGGTCTTGAGGGGCTTCTTGAACATACACATTACGCTTATACATCACGTCAAACCTTTGGCCATTGTATGCTCTTGTTTGGAATGTTTGTATCACTTGCCAAAGAAAACTATCATTGACATAACCCAAACATTTGAAAACGTGAACCATTGAAACATTTAAACTTCTCAAATACATCATTTACCCTCCAAAGTCCAAAAGCATCACATCTCAAGCCCAAAATTTTCCAAAAATTCAATTCACCACCTCAAAAATCACACCAAACCACCATTGTCCCATATTAGCACCTAGACCTCCACATCAATGCCCAGGCCCCACATCAGCACCTAGGCTTTTGCATCAGCACCTGGTCATCTCAATCCATGCCTAATCCTCTATATCAATGCCTAAATCTCCATGTCAGTGCCTGAATCTCTCAATAAGTGCCTAAGCCTCTGTATCAGTGCCAAAATCTCTGCATCAACGCCTAAATCTCTGCATCAACACCCAAACCTCTACATCAGTACCCATAACTCCACATCAGTGCCTAGTCATCTCAAGCAGTGCCTAAGCCTTTGTATCAACACCTAATTCTATGTATAAACACCTAGTCATCTCAATCAGCGCCTAAGCCTCTATATCAATGCCTAGTTCTCTATATCAACACCTAGCTGTCTAAATCAGTGCCTAGTTCTCTGTATTAGCGCCCAACCCAAAAATTCATCATAGAGTCAAATTTTTGTCTTTGTGGTTGCTGACAACCCCCATTCCACGTCATCCTTCAACATTACATACCACCTCAATCCATGTTCTTGTCCATTTATCACTCTTATCTTGTGATCCATTCTAATCATTGATCCTTAATTATCCTCACTAGCATCCAAATTCCCCACGCCATCCATAATTGGTCTTAAGACATCATTAGCTGAAACTTTGTTTATCATACATCACTAGACTTAATAAATTCTATCATCCTAAATCAATCTTACCATCCCTAATCCATCCACATCAACCTATAATCAATCATTATCCTCAACCAATTGCAACCTTATCCAAATCAATCCTAATCGACCAACCAACCCACATCACATCCAAATCCCAAGGTTAAAACTCTAGATCAAAATTATCCTTTTGTTCGTATTAAGCTTGAGACTTTGTTCATCTTAAGTTTAGTATAAACTAAGAATCATCAACCCCCTTGGATAAATTGGCTTAGGAATCTTGACAACTCCTAAGTTAGTGGATTCCAAGAAATCCCATTTTGCTTGGTGTGTCTTGTCTACCCCAAGTAAAATAATCCTATTGTCCTTTTGCTTAGGCTCTTTGTCTACCCTAAGTATATAGGATAACCATCGACCTTTAATCATCTTGATCTATATTTTGAACCTATCTTCATCTCTCATCATTGGTACCTCATCATCCAAGTCCGACCCAAATTCACCTTTTATGCCTCCCATCACGCTATCACAAGCTAAGAAAATGGATGCCCATTACCAACCCCTCTCTCCTAGTGGCTCTACCATGAGCAACATGGAGGAATATGTCAACCAACCTGAAATGGGTGAAGCATCTACTCATCCTCATCAAACTTATTCCCCAACCTTTGTCAAGTTCCATAATAAAAAGGGGTTACACGACAAGTTTGACCAATTCATTGACAACCATAAGGATGAATTTCTTCAACATCTCATTGAACATGGTGCACACCTTTCATATTCATATGACCATGACGAGCTCAAAACCATCTTTCATGACAAACCACCAACACCCATCTGTGATCAACCATGGGGACGTGTCCCTAATCCTAATGAACCCATTTACGACAACCCATGGGCTAGTTTTGCTTCCAACACCACTATTGTTCATGCCTTGCGACAAAACACGAGGGCTAGAAATGTTTCACAACCACAAGCATCCAAACCCCCCGTTGGGTTACCTTATGACATGCTACCCTCTGATGTGCCTATTTCTGGGGTACCTTCTAATGTCACCATCACCGCCATACCACCTCCACCAAATAATCAACAAGAAGCCACCACGATTATACCACAACCTCTCCTTCCACTAAACATTCCACCAAGATTAATAATCACATAAATGATAGCACCACCCACGAATCGAACACCCATTATGAATCCACTTAACCAACCACAAAACCCATTGACAAACTATGCCAATCCCACGCACACATATCAATCTTCCACGCATCAACAACCTCACCATGGATCATTGGTGCAACCTCTTTATGGCACCCAATAGCAGCCACCACCCCAAAATCAACAAGTCATCCCACAACAACAAACCTATGGATCCCATGTTTATACACAAACTATGGGTATCCCACCATACGACCAACAACAACAATACATCCATCCTCAACAATAGCACAATACATCCATCCTCAATCACAACAACAATACGTCCATCCCTAATGTCAACAATCATCATCATAGCAACCTCTACTCCAACACACAACACAACCACCTCTTGTTAACCCTTTCGATCAAGAGTGGCACGAGATGAAAAATACACTTAAAAACATCCAACTAGGGACCCAAAAGAAACACTATAAGTTCGAAGACTTATGTCCCTACCCGTTCGACAGAAACATTGCCATCACACCTTTTTCTCAACACTTTGAAATGCCAAAATTTGATAAATACAAAGGAAAAGGAGACCCTCGTGACCACATCAAGGAGTTCTTCATGGCATGCCAAGAAGTCACCTATGATGACCAATTCCTCCTTCGTCATTTTCCACGAAGCCTAGGAGGACAAGCCCTAGAATGGTTTATGCACTTACCTTATGGCTCCATATCCACTTTCGCTGATCTTTCAGAGAAATTTGTCACCCACTTCTCATACAATGTAGAACATGAGATCACCATGCTCGACCTTTGCAACACTAAGCAATGCAGTGGTGAGAGTTTCGCTGCTTATCTACAAAGATGGAGAGCCCTTGCTAGTAAGCTACCTTGGATAACCCCCAAAAAACAACTTGTCCATATTTTCATCCAAAACCTCAACCAAGAAATGGCCTTCCATTTGCAAGTACATTGTGCATCAACCTTTGACGAAATCATAGAAAAGGGGGTCATTATTGAAAAATCCCTTATTGCGAAGGGTTTAGTCAAAATCTACAACAAGAACGACAATGACCAAACCTCCAACGACAAACCTAAATTTTGGGCTAAAAACAAGAACACCGTAGGAGATGGTGCTATCGATTCCAAGTACATCCAAATCGCCACTCCTAAACCAGAAGAGACAAACGTAGTCCAAAATGTTTCAAACAATGTATTGGTCCCACTTGCTCCTCCAAAGAGGAATCCCCCTAACAATCCAAAACATAAATATACTCCCTTGGGTGAACCACTCGAGGTTGTATTCCAAAAGCTACTCCACACCGGCATGGTTGAGTTCCCCATAATGAAATCATTCGATGAAAACTAGCCTAAGCCTGCATGGTATAAAGAAAATGAATATTGTGACTACCATCGCATCAAGGGCCACGCCACAAGCAAATGCATGAAATTGAAAAACTATGCCCAATACCTCATTAAACGCAACAAAATCCAAATGGAAGACCACGACAATACATCACCCAATGATGACCTAGGCGTATACCAAGACCCTCTTCCCCACCACAACAATAATCAAACCACATCCAAACCATCCTCCTCCAACACTAATCCTAACAACCAAGACAACAACATCAACTACAACAATGTTTCACCTCCCTACGATAATATAGTGGGAAGAATTGAGTTTGATTCTACTTGTCTCACCACCATCAAACTCAAAAATACCACCCCCAAATGTGTTGTTACCACCTGTCATGGGCGTATAACTATGAAGGGACCATCCCCATCCTCCGCTACCACCACTTCCCAATACAACCTCCTCGACCATCTTGGAACTCCTTAGGACATCTGCCATCCACCCTGAAATACTTGACAAGGCTCTCCAAGAGTCTCATGTCCCTACTGACATACCTCCCGCCCAATTCCAAAACCTTGTTTCTTAATTATCATCATCCTACCATCTCACCTTTAGTCATGCCGACATGCCACGTATTGACCCCACACATAATAAAGCCCTCCATATTGAAGTCCAAATCGCCAACCATAAAATCAAGAGGGTCCTCTTGGGTAATGGATTTGGCTTGAACATATGTACATTAAAATTCATAAAACTCCTAGTGTATTCAATGACTAACTTGGAATCTTTGTTTATCTCCATCAAGGCATACGAAAACATAGAGAGAGAATCTGAAGGCACTATATGCCTCCCTATCAAGGTAGGACTGCTCACCATGCCCACTCTATGTCACGTGATTGATCTTGACCTTCCGTATAATCTCCTCCTAGGTTGACCATGGTTACATGCCATGCAAGCCATTCCATCCACCTACCATCAATGCCTCAAGTTCCCCCATAATGGTGTGGAAGTCACCATTCCCGCCAATTAATAGCCCTTTGAATATTGCAAGGCCTTAGAGGTTGTATATGATTGACAATTCCATTATCTAAGTACCTATGGGGATCATGTCAAAGATCCCTCATCCACTCCATCCACATCATCATTCACACCGCAAGTCATCATTGAACAATCACAATCTTCCACTTCATTTCCACCCATACACCTCAAAAGGTCAAGATCGTAGACAAAGGGTGTGGTGAATATGAGCTTCATAATGCCTTCCACGTGGGACAATTACCATTGTCCCCCTGCTCCCATGGTTGTCATCTTCAAAAGAAGGAAAAAGAACAACAGCGCAGGATCAATGATAAAATTCCCTTTGTACTAGCACAGGTCTCTAGAGAAGAAGAAGCTGAAGAAACAAGTCTAAGTGATTAGCTATATCATGATGAAACCACCCCAGCACCTATCAATCTAGAATACTTCAAAGAAAAATATCCTGTACCATTTCAAATTTGTACCAAGATGCCTTACCATGGAATAGGACTTGGCGCCGATGAACAAAGTGTTACAGAACCCCTTCCGATTGATCCTACATCTACTAAGAAATATGCTCAATACTTTGGTTTAGAATATACTCCACTAGCTATGACAATCTGTGGACCTGTTAAAACTTCGGTACAGGTAACGAAACCCTCTTCTAATGTTGAAAACATCATTATGAGTGTCATCATAGCTTCATACGAAGACCTGGACCTTTCTTGCATCTTCCACGATAATGCCATCTTCGTTATTGACCTCCCCCTCATTCATCCCGAACTCATTGCTTGGGATTGTCAAGGACCCCCACCTCTCAATGTATTTTTGAATGATGAGGCTCTTGTTGCATTCTTAGAACTCCGCGACACCTCACAATATGACATATTCTTGCACGTTGACGCCTATGTTGAGGAAGACAAGATCCTTAGTCCAAAAAAGAAACAATCAAAAAATAGAAAATCGTCCCCTAGTGAAAACCTCTCTGAGGCACTTTTGGACACAAAAGAGAAAAACAAAGATGTATCTTCTAGTGAAAACCTCTTTGAGGTGCTAGAAGATGAGGATCTCAATCTTCCCCCTATACCATCTCACTGGCAAGAGTGTTCCAATATTTTGACTAAAGGCACACAAGAAATCAACCTCGGCATGCAAGAATCACCTAAGCTCACACATCTAGCAGAAAGTCTCAACACTGAAGAAAAATCCAACATCTCCACAATGCTTCATGAAACACTTGATGTGCTCGCTTGGTCCTACGCCGACATGCCAGGATTGGATCCGTCTTTGGTTGTTCACCATCTTGTGATACATCCTGATGCAAAACCTATTAAGCAGAAGCTCCGTAAGATTCACCTGCAAGTCGCCTTGCTCATCAAAGAAGAGCTACAAAAGCTATTAGATGTCAACTTTATCCATCCTATTGATTATCCAGAATGGGTCTCCAATATTGTTCCAGTTGCTAAGAAACCTAGGGGCATCCGTTGCTGTACAGACTTCCAAGACCTTAACAAAGCATGTCTGAAAGATGACTTTCCATTCCCTAACATTGACTTGATTATAGATCTCATAGTAGGGCATGAGATGCTTTCCCTCATGGACAACTTTTCAGGGTATAATCAAATTAGAATCGCCCCTGAAGATCAACATAAAACAACTTTTACCTATCCTTGGGGCACATATTGCTGGCAAGTCATGCCCTTTGGTCTAAAGAAGGTGGGGGCAACCTATCAACATGCAATGACTACAATCTTCCATGACATGATACACAAAATAGTGGAAGACTATGTAGACGATCTCCTAGGAAAATCTAGAACTAGGGAAGAACACCTTGAGATCTTGCGGCAGATCTTTGCATGGCTTAGAGAGTAGAAGCTTCGCCTCAACCCCAGGAAATGCATCTTTGGCATAACATCAGGTAAACTCTTGGGGTTCATTGTCTCCCGCAGGGGCATTGAGGTGGATCCTGCTAAGGTCATGACCATAACATAAATACCTCCTCCATAGATGCTCAAATAGCTCCAAAGTCTCCAAGGAAAACTATAGGCTATATGAAGGTCCATCACTCAACTTGCAAACAAATGCCATCATTTTGCCCATTTACTTTGTAAAAATGTACACTTTAAGTGGGATGAGAACTGTCAATAGGCATTCGATCGCATCAAGGAGTATCTTGCTTCACCATCGGTACTAATGGCACCTATCCCTAGAAATCCCCTATTATTATATATATTAGCAACTTCAATAGCACTGGGGACACTCTTGGCACAACAAGATGACTTTGGTCGCAAGAGAGCTATATATTACATCAGCAGGACTTTAGTTGGATATGAGCTTAACTACACCCCCATGGAATGTGCATGTCTAGCTATCATTTTCTTCTCTCAAAAGTTACGACACTACATGCTAATCCATTCTATGAAGCTCATATCTAAGGTTGATCCCCTTAAGTACCTCCTTTCCAGGACCGCACTCACAGGGAGAATGGCAAAATGGGTCATGTTGTTGAGCAAATTTGATATTGAGTATGTTGATAGGAAAGAAATCAAAGGACAAGTTGTAGTAGATCAGTTGGCCGAAGCACCCCTCATAGATTATTAGCCACTATCCATTGACTTTCCAGATGAGTCCATTCTAACCCTGACAGAATCAACACATTGGAAACTATACTTTGATGGATCCTTCACCGATCACGGTTCAGGAGCAGGGATACTATTGGTGACCCCACAAGGCAATTACATCCCCAAAGCTTATAGACTTTCTTTCCCCTATACGAACAATGTAGCCAAATATGAATCTTTGATCATTGGTCTCAAAATAGAAGTACAATGGAATATCTTGCAGGTACAGGTCTATGGAGACTCTCAATTGATCATCAAACAAGTGAATGATGAGTTTCTCACAAAGGATGATAAGCTAGTACCCTATAAGAAAATGGTTGATGAATACAAATTGTTCTTCACCTACATACAGTTTGAGCAGGTACCTGGCCTTCACAATAAAGTAACTGATGCCATGGCTACTATTAGTTCTCTTCTGGATATGCCCCATGATAGCCATCAATGTGAGTTTCTTGTAGAATAGCTCCTAATGCCAACATATCGTGTCATTGAGTCAGAATTTGTCTCTGAGATTGTTGGTCCAAAAAATCCCTGGTATCATGACATTTACACATACCTCCAACATCACACTCTCCCCCCCGAATCCACCTGTAAACAACAAAGATCCCTCATTCGCCAAGCCGCTCATTACACTATCCTTGCTGACACCCTCTATCGCTGAAGTTATGATTGCACTCTTCTTCGATGCTTAAACATGGAAGAAGCTTCCATTTCCTTACATGAAGTCCATGCAAGTATCTGCGGAGCGCACACAAGTGGAATTGTCCTAGCCAAGAAGCTCTTGCGTACCAGATATTATTGGCCTACTATGGAACATGATGCATGTGAGTACGTGAAGAAGTGTAAGCCCTGTCAACAGCATGGAGATCTCATTCACGCTCCCTCTCAAGCATTGCGACCTATTACTACACCATGGCCTTTCTCTCAATGGGGCCTAGATCTCATTGGCAAAATCCACCCATCCTTGTCTGACAAACACAAATTCATCATCATCGCTACCAAATATTTCACTAAGTGGGTGGAAGCCATCCCTCTCACTTTCACCACTGGAAACCAAATCACCAAGTTCATTCTCTACCATATCATCTGCCATTATGGTATTCCATCCGCCATTGTCACCGATAATGGTAAACCTTTCAAAAACTATGATGTTCGAGACCTTTGTAAACAATACCACATTCAACATCATTGGTCCACTCCATATTACCCACAAGGTAATGGACAGGCTGAGGTAACTAATACAACCCTACTCAAAATCCTCAAGAAAGTTGTTAATGAAACTGGTCATGATTGGCACCTCCATATCCATCCTACCCTTTGGGCCTATTGCACTAGTGTCCACACACCTACAGGAGCTACACCATATTTCCTCGTCTTTGGAGCGGAAGCCATCCTGCCAATCGAGATTGAACTACCCTCATTACACATCTCCTTACGTAATGTCATCACTAATGAAGAATATTGTGGTGCACACCTCTAAGAGCTTGAGTTGTTGGATGAATGGCACCTCAACGTCCTTAATCACCTCCAAGCATACCAAAATTAGTTTCGCAGATCCTATAACAAGAAGATCCGTGCTAGGGAGTTTGCAGTAGGAGATGTGGTCCTGAAAGAAAATCAAAGGAATCTATCTGAGGGAGAAAAGAAAGGAAAATTTGAGCCTAATTGGCTAGGACCCTACATTGTCACTACAAAGTATGGCTCTGGAGCATACTGCCTCTCCACCCTTGAAGGAGAAGAACTTGATGAGCCCATAAATATCATTCACTTGAAGTGATATCATAGTTAGTCCACTTAATACCCTACGGCAAAAATATAAAAAAATAAAAAAATCTAAAAAATTACAAAAAAAATAGTAAAGAGAAATAATCCGTCCTATGGTGAAAACCACTCCTTGTGGTGCCTTAGATAAGTACCATGATGCAAACCTGCCTGCAGGCATCATGTGTAGGTTCAAACCGGATCCATTGTTCAAATCACCTTCCCATTTTCACTTGCACTATCCAATCCAATTATCCCCTCATTTGAGCTTCAGAATAAACCCATCATCTAAGCTTCTATTGTCCATCATTCCCAAAATATCTCTCATCCCCCAATACTTAATTTCCATCTGTCCACGTCGCTACTACATCACTCACTTAAGCCTCCTATCCATCCATAACCTTGGTCCCTTTAATGTTTTCACACAAACATCACAGCCTTTTACTACACCAACACCATCCCCTACCTATCGTAGTTTTTCTACCATGGTACCTGTCGACAAATTGACATCCACAACATCTAAACCATATCTCATCATTCCACATGAACCAACCCCTATCCTTACATCATCAAATCTCCCAGAACTACATATCATATTTGGATACAAGGTAAAACACATTACAGCTACACATCACCAGGATCTGGAATCTTCTACCTTTTGTAACCCCAAATCAGCTAGGGTTTCTATTTTCCCACCTATTCTTGACTCTACACTTTCCCCCTTAACTCCACTACTGCCAATGATTCCCAAAATAGTCATAAATAGCACTTTTTGATGGCCTCCAACTAAATTTCAAAATTTGTAACTCCCTCCAAAAGTAGGTCAACTTCTGGGAAGCATAACTTTTGATCCAGGTGTCTGATTGACGAACCATTTTAAGTGTCAGAAAGCTCGCAATGTGAACTATCACACCAAAAATTCATAAACAAATTTCCATCAACTTTTTTCGATGTTATGGGATGTTTTAGTGCCTCATATATCATTTTAAAAATTTTCAAGGGCTTTTCAGAAAACAAAAACTTTAATATCTTTCAACTCAGAAATGATCTTTGCCTCATTCCTTTGCCAAAGGTCTTATATTTCTATTATGAAGCTTTCTATAAGTTTTCTCTTCAATCTATACCAAAATGCAAACTTTCTTGAAATGGCAGGTAAACTTTCCAAAACTAGCAGTTTGTTATTTTTAGCAGTTTTGGAAAAACTGAAAGTCCTACATCATTATTCAAGAGATTATGGAACCAGAAATACTAATTATGGAAAGAAATGAAAACAACGGTAATGATTTTGAAGAAACATTTTTTTTTGGGTGATGCAAGATTGCCCTTACGCCACTGGATGCTCCTGCATCAGACACCCAGGGTAATTTGAGAAGTGACCCTATCACATCTCAAGTGTTTGTTTAAGGAAAACCCAAATAGTTAATCTCTTCCTTAGACAACCAAGAAGAATCTTCAACAAGCCTTCCTTTCCATTTCACCAGATATTCTTCATATTGCCTGTTCCAAGTACTTCCCACATGGCTATCCAAGATCTCTTCTATCTCCTCCGTTGAAGTAGATGCCAGAATACTCCACTGTTCTTCTGTTGGTCCATCCTCTGTTCCACCTTCATGATATTTTGATAAATCAGCAATGTTGAAAACAGGGGAAATGTTGATCCCACTTGGCAACTCCACCTCATATGCATTTCCTGAATCATGTTTCTTCAAAATTCTACATGGTCCAAATTTCTTCATTTTTAGCTTATTGTATGTTCCAATTGGGAATCTTTCTTTTCTCAAGTGAACCATGACTTCATCTCCTACCTAGAAGTCCTTATATCTCCTCTTCTAATTTGCCTTAGCCTTGTACTAAATATTCATCTTATTAATGTGCTTTTTCACCTCTTCATGCAAATTCTTCAGATGTTTTACAAAGTCTTCAGCTTCAGCACTTGTCTTTTCTCCTTTGTCCAGCTTCCTTAACTCATAATCATTTCTTAGACTATTCCCATATACAATCTGGAATGGTGATTTACTAGTACTCCTATTGATAGAATTGTTGTAAGCAAATTCTGCCTGTGGTAAAATCAAATCCCATCCCTTGGGCTTATCTCCTACCAAACATCGTAGCAGGTTACCCAAACTCCTATTCACCACTTCTGTCTGTCCATCAGTCGATGGATGGTGTGTGGAACTAAACTTCAAATCTATCTTCAACTTCTTCCACAATGTCCTCCAGAAATAACCAACAAACTTGGTATCTCGATCTGAAACTATGCTCTTTGGTAGACCGTGTAATCTCACCACCTCCCTAAAAAATAACTCTGCAATATGAACAACATCATTAGTCTTCTTGCAAGGAATAAAATGTGTCATCTTCGAGGATCTGTCCACCACCACAAAAATGGAATCATGTCCTCTTTATGTCCTTGGTAAACCAAGAACAAAATCCATACTGATATCATCCCATGGCTTCTTTGGTACAGGTAATGGCTGATATAGCCCTGTATTCTGACTTGTTCCTTTTGTCATCTGACACACTCTGTAACTCTACACAAATTTCCTCACATCTTGCTGCAACTGTGGCCAATAATAATTTTCACCAACAATAGCAATGGTCTTATCTCGACCAAAGTGTCTAGCCAATCCTCTACTATGCTTCTCCTTAATCAGGTTCTCTCTCATGTAACTCCTTGGAATGCACAACTGGCTTCCTCTAAACAACATTCCATCTTGGATTATGAAATCCAACCATTTTGTCATATCTAAAGTAACAGGTTCCAAACAAGCTTTCCAGGCCTCTATAAAATCTAGATCTTCAGGATACAAACTTTTGAGCTCATTGAACCCAACAACCTCTATCTTCATTTCTGTCAACAAATTTTAGCTTCTGCTCAAGGCATCTGCAACTCTGTTGGACTTCTTACTCCTGTGCTTCAAAACAAAAGTATAGCTCTGCAAAAACTCAACCCATTTTAAGTGCCTTTGGTTCAACTTTCCTTGACTATTAAGATACTGCAAAGCCTAATGAGCAGTATATAAAACAAACTCCTTTGGAAAAAAATAATGTCTCCATTTCTTCAAAGCCTGAACTATTACATAAAATTCCTGATCATAAATAGAATACTTTTTCTTGGCATCATTAAGCTTCTCACTAAAATAGGCAATGGGCTTACCTTCTTGGCTCAAAACAACTCCTATAACACTGCCACTAGCATCACAATCTACCTAAAATACCTTATTGAAATCTGGAAGTGCCAAAACAGGTTGCTCTGTGACTTTCTTCTTTAATGTATCAAATCTTTTGTCTACTCCTTTAGTCCATCTAAACTCTTTTCTAGCCCCTCTCATTGTCTCAGTTAGGGGTGCACAAATGCTACTAAAATTCCTAATAAACTTTCTGTAAAAACTTGCTGAACCATGAAAATATCTTACCTCGAAAGCACTCCTTGGCATAGGCCATTCAATGATAGCCCTCACCTTCTCTAGATCCATCTTAAGACCTTCCTCTAAAACAACAAATCCTAGGTATACCAACTCCTTCTTTGCAAAGCTACATTTCTTCAGATTGATCAACAACTTCTCCTCCCTCAGCTTCTCCAAAAAATTTCTGATATGCATCATATGCTCATCCCAAGTCTTATTGAAAATCAAAATATCATCTAAATAAAGAATAAAAAAACTTCCCAAAAATTCTTTCAATACCTCGTTCATGAGCCGCATGAATGTGCTCGGTGCATTGGTTAGCCCAAATGGCATGACTAACCACTCATACAAACCTTCCTTTGTCTTGAAGGTTGTCTTCCATTCGTCTCCTTCCCTGATACGGATCTGGTGATATCCACTCTTCAAGTCAATTTTCGTGAAGTACTTGGCTCCACTCAAACAGTCCATTATGTCATCCATTCTTGGCAATGGAAACTTGTACTTGATCGTGATCTTATTGATGGCCCAAGAATCTATACACATTCTCCATTCTCCATCTTTCTTTGGTGCTAGTACTGCAAGTACCACACATGGACTTAGGCTCTCCCTTATCAATCCCTTCCTTAACAGCTCTTGAACTTGTCTGTTCAGCTCTTCACTCTCTGCAGGAGTCATTCTGTGGGCGGCCTTATTTGGCAAACTAGCTCCTAGTATCAAATCCATTTGGTGACTTATCTTCCTCACCAGTGGTAAACCTTCTCGTACATTATCAAAGATAATATCCTAAAATTATTCCAATATTTCTGAGACTTCTGCTTGTACATCTTCACATTTCTCTTGACTAATCTTAGGAATCAATGCAAAGCAATGACGCTCATGCTTCATACCCTCTAAAATTTTTCTACAATCTACCAAGCAAATTCTGGCAGTACTACATACCTTTTCTTCCACCTCTTTCAAGGGCTTAAATTATGATGAACTCCATCCTTTGTTAGGGAGTAGGTGTTTGCACAACCATCATGGACAATGCTCCTATCATACTGCCATGGCCTCCCCAATAACATATGACATGCATCCATCAGTATGATGTCACACAGCACCTCTTCATGGTAGTCACCAATCTTGAACTTCACTAAACATTGCTCATTAACCAAAGCTCTATGGTCCTTCTACAACCATGCTATCCGATATGGATGCGGATGCTTTCTTCTTGTCAACTTCAACTTGTCAACCATCTCCTCTAAAACAAGATTACACTGCATCCACTGTCAATAATAATATCACAACACTTACCTTCACATTTACACCTTGTGCAGAATAAATTCTTCCTCTGATTGGGTTATTTCTCCTCATTCAACAAAGTTCTTCTGACAACTAGGGTTTCTCCCCTTTCAGTATCTTCAAAGCACTCAGATTGTGCATCTTCATCAACATGTGCAACTCGTGCATTACCTTCAGGTCTTCTAGTTGTCCTTCCTTGATGTTGTGGACACTCATATGCTCGATGTCCTTCTTCTCCACATTGGAAATAGGTTCCTCTGAAACCTCCTCTTCCAGGTCCTTGCCCAAGTCTACCTCTTCCTCTTTGCTCACCATTGTTCTGGTCACGAGGGCAGTAGGCATTATCCCCTCTCTGATTTTGACTGGTGCTGGCTTCTTCACCTTTCTTTGAATCTTCATTTCGGCCCCCATAGGGTCTTCCACTAGTCCTTCTGCCCTGACCTCTTCCCATTTGCTTGCTATCAAATATTTTATTTATCTTCTCTTCCACCTTCAGGGAAAATTGGTATGCATCTTCTATGGAGGTCATTCTAACCAGGCTCAACTCCTCCTGAATACTCGACCTCAACCCATTAATGTAATGGGATACCCTCTCCTTGTTGGGCTCTGCATGGCCTGTCCTGATAGTAATTTTATAACACTCTTCTGTATACTCCTTAACAAACTTGTTACTTTGCTTCAGTCCTTGTAGCTTCTTCAGCAGCTCCATCTCATAGTCCACAGGAATGAACTACTTCTTTAGTTTATCCACCATCCGATCCCATCTGGTGATCTTTCCTTTCCCTCTTCTGTTCCTCTCTAATTGGACCTCCTTCCACCAAATACTGGCATGGCCCTTCAACTTTGTTTTTGCAAACTTGACCTGATCTGGGTCCTCCACATCTTCATACTCGAAATACTCCTCCATGTCATTGATCCAATTAATAACCTGTTCTGGATTCAAATCTCCAGAATATGTAGAAACTTTGATCCTGGGCCTCTTTTAGATCTTTGAAATGGCCCTCAACAACCTAACTTCTGCAGGATCTCCTGCAGCTTCTTGTTCTTCCTCAGATAGCTCTTCTTTAGCTTCATCTTCATTTTCTTCTCTTATTCTCAGCTCAAACCATCTTCGTAGCTCCTCTTGCAATGCATTGATTTGACTTTGCAGGGATCTAAAACCCTCTTCCATCAAATCATTCCTCCCAATATGATTTCTTCATGGAGGCACCTTGATCTCCGCAGCAAACCCACAACTTCAGGTCCTGGAGCAAACTGCCTCACTGTTGGTGATCTGTCTACACACTCAAGAACCTGGCTCTGATACCACTTGATGAAGGGGGTAAATCATAAAACACACAACAACAAAAATGGAACAAAGAAAATAGAATATTTCTTTATTGATCTGGATAACTCATTACATTACAGAAGCTTAATTACAATCAAAGGAATCAATCCTCCACAGGCTGCAACACATTACAGCTACACATCACCATGCTCTGGAATCTTCTACCTTCTGTAACCCCAAATCAGCTAGGGTTTCTATTTTCCCACTTATTCTTGACTCTACACTTTCCCCCTAAACTCCACTACCGCCCAGGGTTCCCAAAATAGTCATAAATAGAACTTTGTGGTGGCCTCTAGCTAAACTTCAAAATTTGTAACTCCCTCCAAAAGTAGGTCAACTTCCGAGAAGCAAAACTTTTGATCTGGGTGTCTGATTGATGAACTGTTTTAAGTGCCAGAAATCTCGTGATGTGAACTATCATGCCAAAAATTCGTAAACAAATTTCCATCAACTTTTTGGGACATTCTGGGATGTTTTAGTGCCTCATATCTAGTTTCAAAAAAATTTAGGGACTTTTCAGAAAACAAAAACTTTAATATCTTTTAGCTCACAAATGATCTTTGCCTTATTCCTTTGCAAAAGGTCTTATATTTCCATTATGAAGATTTCTGTAAGTTTTTGCTTCAATCCGTGCCCAAATGCAAACTTTCCTGAAATGGCAGGTAAACTTTCCAAAACTGGCAGTTTGTTATTTTTAGCATTTTTGGAAAAATTGAAAGTCCTGCATCATTATTCAAGAGATTATGGAACCAGAAATACTAATTATGGAAAGAAATGAAACAATGGTAATGATTTTGAAGCAACATTTTTTTTGGGTGATCCAAGATTGCCCTACACCATTGGATGCTCCTGCATCAAAATCTAAACAAGGTAGTGGGGTTAGGGTAGAATTTGTCAGTCCTAAAGGTAGAGCCTTCTTAGGCTCATACAAATTACAACTTTCTTGTTGCACTAATAATATCTCTGAATATGAATCCCTAGTAAAAGGATTATCTTTTCTCATAAAAAGGGGGTTAAATGCTTACAAGTGCAAGGAAATTCATAATTAGTAATTTTTTGATAGGAAAAGTGATTCTAATTAATCTTCTTCTAGTTAGAATGACCTTTTATTCAACATTAGGATATTAGCCAACAAAGACATGTATCTTGCTGCTATCCAATATGGAAGAGCAAGATTGTCTCAGCTATATCCCTTTGTTGCTACTAGATGAAAATAGATAACTAATCCTAACAAAAACTTACAATACTAGGGGAAATATGGAAAAATATAGAAACTAATGGAATAACTAACAGAAAGGAATACAGAAATAAAAATGTGAAATCATAAGGAATCTGTCACCAGGAGGACAACCTCACTCTCCAGGATGACAATGCATGGCATGGATGTCTATGTGCCACATTGTAGTTTGTACAATGTAGAAAGTCAAAATCATGGATCTATATTGGTTCACTCAAATTTCAAGAATTTCCTATTGACACAAAAACTAATTATTAGCACACAGAACATTGAGAATGATGAAAACAAATAGAAATGATGATATAACAATGGAATTAGAGAAAGTGATGAGAAAGGGGAAAAGAAAGGTAAAAGCTCATGTGCTTGAAATCTTTCCTCGCACAACCTACAATCGCAAAGATGAAAGAGAGGGTTGGGTTGTATAGGAGTTTGCCTTAGTTAAACCCCATTTTCAGTGTTTCCACCTCAACGACAACCAAATTGATTGATTGATAAAAAGTGTTTGCTTTAATTCTAAGTGTGTCTAGAATTGTTTGAGCAATGATAAGCAAGATTGACAAGATACATAAATGAAATATGATTTAATCTCTTCAATGAAACAACATACAATGATTGTGAGCAAACAATGAGTACAAGAGAATAATTAAGTTATTAGGAATGATAGGAATGATTGCAAGACTGATAGACGCTTTTAGGATTTCAACATGCCACATAGATGTTCATGCTAAATGCTAGAGTCTTTCCAATTCTAGTTCTTGAACGATCTAGTCAACTTGGTATAGAGCCATGATTTAGGCAATTTTATGGTTTTTGGATATGATAATAAAAAAGGGTCAAAGTAGCATAAAGATACATCTTGTGGGTCAAGGGTAAGGCCAAGGATGGAAATGATCCTAAAACACACTAAGGGTATAGACACTAAAGCAAGTGTCAAATACAATGTGAAATTGTGAGTACACATAATTTATGATGCTACATTGAGCCCCCACTTTGGCAGGTGTATGACACTACATGAATATGCATGCTAATGTAAAAGGATAGTACTAAAAGTAAATAACATCATAAAACCAAAAGGATACTATAGAGGATACAAAGCTCTTTGAGTGGAGGAATCAAGCCCCCAGGCTGAGAACCTACACAACAAAAACCTGCAAAAGACAATAGTGTTAGAGAATAAACCTACAAAAACACTATGTCAAAGCACCACATACATATACATAAACATAAGAAACACATACATAGAGGAGAAAAACACACAAGCAAAGAGAAATTTTGAGTCAGCAAAGTGAAAGAGACCTCAATGTAAAAGGTTGTCTCAATACCATGTGCCATCCCCAAAATGCAACAAAAATAAACAAATCCACAAATAGAGGAATTCTTAAATGGAGATAGAAGAATATAATGAGTTGATCAATTGCTTCAAGGAGAGAGACATACAAATAGACAGGGAAGCAATCAATGCAAATGAAGAAGAGTACATGAATCAAACACTAGCTTTCTATGTTGCTAGGGGTCATGCAAATCACAATGCCCCTCATGGATCACAGACTAGAAAGTTGCATTATGCTAGGTGACCATGAGTGTAAAAAGGTGAGTCATATGAGACACACAAACTAGCAAGCTACATTATGCTAGGTGGATCACATGCTACCAACGCCTTAGGGAGCGTATCAAAACTCAAATCCTCAAGGAGCTTATCAAACACCAACGCCTCACCAAGTGAACACTTGGGAGAGCATAAAATAAACAACACCACAGGGGGGTGAATTAATAAGCTACACCTCAAGGGGTGAAAATAAATCAATGTGCATGTATTGATCCACATGTGAGCAAAGTATATTCCCCCCTTAAAATATTAGCATGTATAATATGAAAATATTTTAAGTTAAAGAAAAGGGGAAGAAAGAGGAGGGGAGATCCTTAAAAAGAATGCACACCCTAAGAACAAGTTGTCTCTGCCCCCCAGAATATAGGTGAGGACAACCATGAAAAGAATATTGTGTTGTTCCCAAAAATGAAGTATGGTTGCATGTGAGATTGTACCACCATGAATGGCAATGAGGATACAAAGAAAGCTACATGTGCCACATAGTGGGTAGCAACACAATAGTCTCCTGAGAAAATAGAGGAGAAAGGACCAACCGGATAGAGGTGATCCTCAATATCACTTGTCATGTAGAGAAGAGATAAGTGCTTCAATAGATGAAAGAGTGAGAGCACCCGTGTTAAGAAGTTTTGCAAGCAGGATTTGAGAAGCCTCGGCAAGATACACTCTTCTTTATATAGAAGAAATGGAGTAGGAAGCAATCCTTTCTATTATGGAGAAAGGTTTGATTTCTAATAATAAGAAGCCACAGAGACCTGAGACAATGGAGGGGATTTGGACAAAGGAGAAGGCTGGTAACCTAAACCCATTGTAGAAGGTAAGTTCAGTATAGGTTTCACAAGGACCTTAACTCCTTGTTCCCTACACCTTAGACCATTTCCATTGTATCTATGCTTAGAAAGAATTTTGTATCCAAGCCTGTAATGTGTCTCCAAATCAGAAAGGGGAGTAGAATCAACATCACTAACCTTATCAAAATGAGATGTGTATACACATATTGGAGAAGCAGTAGAAAAATTTACATGAGAAGAAGGATCTATTTTAATACCAAAATGCAGATCCTTGTTGAATGTGGGAGTGTTAGAGTGAGAAGGATTAGTCTTATATTCACCAGACCAATGGGGGTGAAGTATAAGGAGCCCAATCATTACCAAGACATGTGTTAGATGAGGAAGACACGTCATCATTAATAGAGGGAAATGATGGTATTTGAATTTTTTTTGTAGAAGGTATACAATTACAAAGAGAATAAAGAGCAAGCTTCTCATGACCAAATTCATCCTATTGATAGTATTGAAAGGGGTCAGGATCAACACTTATCTTATGTACTTCACCATTATAAAGAAATTTAAGAGATTGATGGAGGGTAGATGGCACTACACCCATGTCATTAATCCACGATCTACTGAGAAGAAGATTATAAGAAAGATTCTCCTGCATGACATGAACCTCAATAGGTAATGTAATAAGGCCTAACATAATAGGAAACATGATAGTTCCTAAAGTTGGGTGAGTTGCATTATGAAAACCTCTGATGGATAGGTTTGAAAGACAAATAGATGAAGTGTGTATATTAAGACAATTAAGGAGGTCTAAACTACAAACGTTAAGACCAGAACCACTATCAATAAGGGTTCTCATAATCCCAGTCAAGTTTATAGCTAAGATAATCATACTTAAGGGAATTATTTTTCTGCTAAACTTCAGTAGAAGGGAGTTCAAAGAAATGAAAAGTGATATTAGTAGATTTAGAATGAAAACCTTCAAGAATAGTAGTCGCGTCCATGGGATTTGTGGAAGATTGGATAGATATCTTTTGCAAGGCCTATTGAAGGGCACTATGATGAGAAGGTGAATCTTGTATCAAGTCCCAAAGAGAGATCTTAGCTTGTGTAACCTGGAGTTGTTTAACAAGATCATAATTTTTGGTACTCTCTGCAGAAAGATGAGGAGGTGGTGGAAGAAAAGGATTTGGTAGAGGAGGGAAATAGGGATAGTAGTAACCTTTTTGTTTTTCCAAGTACCATACGTGTGGGCTACTATATGGTAGTGAGGATTTGTAGACACGTTTTGAGTTATACACTTAGCAATTTCTAAAAAGTGATTCAAAGATCGAGGATTTTTAGTAATACCTTGAACAGTGATCACGGGATGAGAAGGTGATAATGGGTCAAATGCCCTATGCACAAAGATTTTTGGAATAGAATAAAGATTTTGAACATTTTATTCACTTATCCAACATCCCCTTAGTGGGTGGGATAAGTCGATTAACCATGATTGAATTAACATTATTATCTACTTGAGGAATACATGATATAGGAAAAGGAATATAAGAAGTATCCTCAACATCTATCCGTGAAGGATTCAATGTGAGGTGAGGTTCTTCAACCACTAATGCTTCATCGCTAGAAGGGGAAGCATTGGAATGAAGAGAAGGTAAAGTAATGTTAAGAAAAGTATCTATGATTTTGTCCTCTTGCACCAAAATATCCTCATAAGTATGAGGAATCTTAGGAGAGGTCTCAAAAGAATAGAGTGACATAGGAAGAGCTAAGTCACCATCACATGCATCAAATAGAATATCAATTTCACTAATCCTTTGTGCAAAGCTAGAAAGTGATGTAAAAAGAGAAAAGAATATGTTGATTTAGAAAAATAGGAGAGGATTAAGAAATGGTATTGATAAAGAAAATTTTTGATTTTGAAAGAAAATTGAATGAAAAAGAAGGTATAATAAGTTGAACAGTCGGGTTCACCAAAATGTTTGATAGGAAAAGTGATTCTAACTAACCTTCTTCTAGTTAGAATGACCTTCTATCCAACATTAGGATATTAGTCAATGAATACATGTATCTTGTTGTTATCTAATCTCGAAGGGCAAGATTGTCTGGGCTATATCTGTTGGCAACTTGGCAAACATCATTAAGAGAGAGACACTGCTGGTATGATGATGAATGATTGTGCATGATGTTTGAAGGTGTTGTCATTGATGGCAACAAGAAAAGGAATAAAGTTGGGACAAATATTTTGGTTCGGTGTAGAAGACTCAGTCATTTTGGCTAAGTGTTGGCAGTATACAAGAGACATCGACAGAGAGATAGTGTAATGGCTAGCATTGGTCTACAGTTGAAGATCCGATCATGTGGTTCTAGTATGTTGTTTGCAGTCCTTAAGTGATCTTATATACAAGATTTTAGCTCTTGATAAGTACCGGAAGCATATCTTCAAACATCCTAAGTATGGCAGAGCAGAATATAGTGTTATTTAGAGCAGAACACTCAATTGATTTGGTCCGCATTCCTCCGGTGTTGCATATCTTGTTATGTGGTTTTGAGGTGTTGTAAACACTTGTATGAAGTGTCTAAATCCTTGTATGTTCTGTGATCCACCGAAAAGATAGCTGTGAGTGTCTAAGTATCACTACTTGGTTTGGTAAAACTTGACTATGACAGGGCATGTGTTCTTGTGGTCCGCATTTTACCGCAAAATGATATTTTGTTTTGTGGTTCTTGAGGTATGATGTATGATGTCTAAGGAGTCTTTGATATGATTTTGAGCAAGTATTATGATCCATAGTGAAAGATGTAGTATGACAAATAGACTGAGTCGGTAACAGTCTGTGTTTAAGGCTGACATGACAGTATGATTTGTGTGCGGTAAGTTTTATTGTTTGGAATCTTGTCCTAAGTGGTTCTATAGTTGGAGCTGACATATGTGAATGTGATTCAAGTGTTGTTTGGGTCTGTTGTGCATCATGGTGAATGCATTTGGCCAACAAGTTACATAAGGCATGACTACATACTATATCTTTGTAGGCCGACCTAATATGAAGAATCTAAGTGTTGCAGATATTTATATAAGATCAAATTCGGTGTTTGGAGGTAAAAAAATGTGAATGTGAATGTGGGTGTGATATGTAAAGTATAGTAAAGGCGACCAGAGCAGAAGAAGAGAGATCTTGTTCCCATGTAAAAGCAAAGAAGTCAAACAAAGTAGTCAAAGATGAAGAGTTTTGAGATAGTATTTCTAAACTTTATTGAAGCTATGACCATGCATATGTAGATGCAATTTGAGTAGTTCAACCTAGCAGTGAGCCATCTTTCTTTCTTCTTTCATTCTCTAGGTAGTGAACCTTTCTTACAGTGAGCATTTCTTTGGGCAATGAGCCCTGGGTAGTGAGCCTCTTTTGTAATTCAGTATTGTTATTACATAATTATTGTGAGCTAAAATTCACCATGGTTTTTCCCTATTTAGGGTTTTCCATGCAAAAATCCTAGTGTTTATGTGTGATTCTTTGTGGTTGCTTCTCCTGTGTTTAATTTTCTTTGTTGTTATCAAATGTGGAAAATGGATTGATGATTTAATAAGTAAAAGGTTCAATAGAATATTGATTCACTCCCCCCTCTTAGTATTCTGGGTGTTCAACAATTGGTATCAGATCTTGGTTCCTTGGAAGAAGTCTAACAGCTTGAGGAAGATCTTGGAGATTGAACACATGGCAAGTAAATGGTATTCTACTCCTCCTGAAGAAATTGATTCAACTGGAACTATAGAAGAAGATTGCATGCTTGTCGGTCAAGAAGAACTCAAGGTTGCCCTTGAAGATCTTGAAAAGGTTGAATTAGAAAATAGAGATCTGAAAGACAATGTCAAGGAAGCAGATGAGTGCATCAAAAATTGAGGGATCAGGTCAAGTAGTTCAAAGAAAAATATAAGGAGGTTAGTGAACAATTGATACCTACAAATGAAACCTTGAATGATCTGAAAGTAGAAGTTGTAAAAAGAGAAAAAGTAGAAGAAGACCTAAATCAGTTGGTGAAAAGCAAATTCAAAGACTATACAAAGCTTGAACAAGAAGTTGTGGATCTGAAAGCTGATCTAAAATAGACATGGATTCAGGAAGATAAATTTAGAGTGAGTGTTGCCCAACTTGATAGAATACTTGCAAGTTAGAAAAGTCATCATGACAAAGAAGGTTTGGGATTTGAAAAAGGTGAAAGTTCTAAAGCCGGTCAAGAAAAGAATGTTGAGATCAAGAAGGACAAAGGAAAACAAATCCAGAATCAAAGGAATAGACCTAGAAGTCCACCAGTCAGGCAACCAAATGCTCAAAGGTACCCTTCTTTCAATGGTTATTGTAATGCATGTAATAAGTTTGGTCATAAGGATACTCAATGTAGGAGCAAAGTGAATCAAAATGTTCCATCATTCTCTGGTTAGTGTTTCAATTGCAATAAAGTAGGTCACAAAGCTAATGAATGCAGAAGTTAGATAAGGAATGGTTACAACAATGGAAGGAATGCTTAAAATTTCAAAGGTAACTGCTTTCTATGCAAGAGGTTTGGTCATAGAGCTAGTGAATGCAGAAGTCATATAAGGAACAACTATAATAATAGAAGGAATTCTCAATCTTTCAATGGGAATTGCTTTGCATGCAATATATTTGGACACAAGGCTAACCAATACAGATCAAGGATGAATCGAAGGAACAATGGTCAGAGAAATGTTGTATGCTTCAATTGCAATAGGCCTAGACACATCACAAGATTCTATAAAAGCAAGAATATGAAGAAGGATAATCAGCTAGAGACGAAGAAACTGGTACAAAAAGTAGATTTGGTAGAAATTAAGGAGATGAACAAGATTGGGGTTAAGAAGGAAGTGAGTGAAGTCAAGAATGAGTCTGCACCAACTTTTGGTGCAGATATTTCCTCTGGGAAGTGAATTGGGAGCTTTGGCTCAGGGGGAGCTTCAATGAAATATCATGTTCCCCTAGCTAGATATGAGGTGTTAACATCCAGCACAAAGATAAGAGTTGTAAGACAGAATGACTGATCCTTTGAAGAAGATTCTGGTAGAAAAGAATCTAATGCGGTGGATTGTGGAGCAATTTAGATCGATTGTGAATGGCAAAGAAAGATTTTGACAGCTTTTGAAATAAGCATTTATGGCGATTAGGTCTTGATGAAAATAGGATATAAGGAATTCATTTGAAAGAAACATCACATTGCATTCAAACTCTCAAGAGACTAAGAAGTTTTGAGCAGCACAGTACAAAAGCAAATTTGAACATTTGGCGAGAAGAAACCCTAATTGCAAATAAAGATTAAGGTATTTAAAGTTTTCACTCTTACAAAGTTTTATTAAACTGTGAAAATGGCTAAGTATCCACATGTTGAGATCAATGAGAGGTTTTGACCTAAATTCAAGAAGCACTCATACAAATCACTTGAAACTGATCTAGATGGTGCATTCTCTGAGATTCTACATGCTATTATGCATACGGAGGACATTAGGGTATATATACATACAAACCTAGAAGAATATGATCATGGAAAATTAGGGCAAATTTATTTGAATGAATTGACTGATGACAAATTTGAGGTAAAAGAAGAACATACCACGCTACATGAGAAGAAGCTAGATGTATGGATTGATTTTCCTATATTTTCTGAAGATGCTTGGATCCGATATGCCCTAAGTAGAATCCATGATGAATTTATGTGGTTAGACATAACACATAGGATTATTAAAGATGCCATTGAAGTTGTGATTGTCATGTGCTCCACTGAAATAGTTCTGGCATTAAAGTCTATAAAGAATAACATAGTGATGCAATTGATTGGTGCCAAGTTTGACAAAAGGGCACTAACTATGAATGATATTGAAGATCCGGTAGTAAGGTTTGCCTCAATGGTCATTGGTAATAAGGTCTACTTCTCCAACAGGGAGAATTCAGTCTCAACAACAGCCGTATACACAACATTTGAGATGGTGAAGAAGAATGCAAAGTATGACCTGTGTGAGTTGCTCTAGCAATAATTGATCCAGAGAATCTGAAAAGGACAAAGGACACTAAGTACCCCTTCAAGTATGGTACTTTGATCATCTGCCTGTTGTTCTACTTCCTGAAATAATTACTATGTATAGGCAACATTAGTTGGTTAAATCAATCTCTGGTAGCAGTCCAAATTAGAAATCACCTACAAAGTTTAGGAAATGTTGATAAACAAAATGCAGCTTTATGGGGATATTTTAAGAATTTTCAGAAGAAAATGTAAGATAGGGTTAGAATCCCTATGAAAGTAGTTGAGAATCATAAAAATGACATTGTATTCATGGTAGACAAAGACAAATGTCTCATGGAGGCAGTGGAACCAAGAACTGTATGGGTCCCAGCAATTGGATACGAGGTTACAGAGGATATTCTGACTGGTTTAGCTGATTTTATGTTGAGCAAACCAAAGGATCCAAATGAAGAAAGGTTTGGAAATTATGAAGAAAAATATCTCAAAGTTCACTTAGAACAAACACAACCTAAATCAAAGAGAAAAGTAAAGAAGTGGGTAGAAGATTATGCAATGAGCAAGGGCTTTACAAAAGAACAAATAGATGAAGCAAGAGCCAAGTTTGAAGCATCTAAGGCTGCAAGTGCTCTAGAAGGACAGACTTCAAGGGCTTCAGAGAAGGAAAAGGAGAAATCTAAACCAGAAAAGCCTGTTTCTAGTTCAAGAAGAAGAACAAGAGCCTCCTCCTCTACTATAGACAAATCTAAAAGATCTGGTCCACTCCCTACAACTGAGGTTGAGAAAGAAAAGATAGAGCTTGCAGAGAAAAGGCAAATAAGAAAGAAAGTAAAGGCCACTAAAAGAGTGTATGTGAGATTTGGTGGAGGAGAAGAAGAAGAAATAGAGACTGATGAAGAAATCAAGCCCAAGAAAGCAAAAACAGATAAGACCACAACAAACAAAAAGGAGAAGCTCTCTAGAAAAGTCAAAGACAAGAAGATGAAGAAAGGAGAAAAGACTGAGACCAGAAAAGATGAAGCAACAATATCTTTGGAGACCATAGTTAATGCAATGGCTGAACATGGGAACTTAAAACTAATTGCCAATATATATGATGACAGTTCAAATGTAGACAAGGTGATACGTGAAACAACAGTTGAAATATTTTTGGTTATGTTTAGTGAAGCATTGATTGAATTTATAGATGATTTACCAAATAGCTTAGCCAGTATCATGTCAACAAGAAAAGAAGTAGTTATGGCTAAAGATGTTGAGTTAAAGGAATATGTGCTGATAAAAATGTGCCCAAATATCACCTATGAAGAAAAGGTCAGAGTCACTAAGATACTTAGTGAAAAGTTTAGAACAAAGAGAAGGGTCAACATTCTAATGTCTGGTGACATTGAGAATTTGGTCAAGGAGACTGAGGAGATAACACTAAATGTGTTACATGAGTTGCAAATCCCAACCACTGCTGACATTAATAAAAAGGAATAGAATGTTGGTGTAGATAATGTAGTTCCAAAGATAAATATGGAACATGATATGGAACAAAGTGTAGCTACTCCTTTGAAAATCCCAAGAAAGGATGAAGAAATGAAAGAGCTTAAAAAGGAAAAGAGCTTTGAATAAAATGTCATGTCTAAGGAGAATATCTCATAAAGATAGAGTGAGCAAAGAGAAGAGGTTAATGAGCAGATGGTAGATAACTCTGCTCTGAAAATGAATGATGACAGGCAAGAACCAACTCCGGAAATAGAGGGAAATGAACAAGAGCCTGCTCATGAAAAACCTCCGGAGAGACAAGATGTTGAAATGTCTCATGTTGAAGATAAAAGAGACACTATTGAAAAGGATACAGTTGATTCTTTGAGAGAAGTTTTTGAGAAGCAAAAGGAAACTTAGATTTTTTTTGCTCCTAAGTTGTTGCAAGGGCCAATAAACTTGGCAACAATGTCTCCTTTGCAGAAGTTAAAGCTAGGATCAATTTTTCAAGCTACTGCACAAGAAGAGATTCTAAAGTCTCACATGGAGGATAGTGAGCTAATAGGAGATGTATTGGCAGTTTTTGAAAAGATCATGCCTGGTTTGAAGAGAGACACATCCTTGGCTCCTACCACATAGTTGAAGAAGCTAATTGAATCTTTCAACTCTCATTTTGAGTCCCTTGAACAAGCAGCAGAGAAGAAGGTAAGGGCAGAGATTGACAGTAAAAGGGTAGTGGAGCAAAATAACAAAGTTTCTCAAGATAAAATTTTATTAGAAAATAGTATAGAATACACCTAGACTTCTATCAAAGAGGCCAGTGAACTATATCAATTTTTCCTTACATGGCCTAAAAAGACTAAGGACATAAAGGAGAAAATAGATGGATGAGAAGCTCAAATAATGAAGATCTCAAGAAGCTATGATCCAGTGAAGGATGCCATTAGCAATTAGATAGCAGAAGTTGAGACCATTCACTCGGTGATAAATAAGCTACAAACTTAGAAAGAGGTCATTAAACATAGAATGACCCAGCTCTGGGAGACAATAAGTTTCAATATTAGTTCCATGACTGCACTCGTAGTAGATGCAGACAAGATGAGGCAAAATACTGAGGCCCCTACTACTGTTGAGAAAGGAGAAGAACTAGTGTCTCTAATTAATGGGCACATACAAGTTTAGATGCATGCTAAGGATAGATGGGATGAAGATGTAGTACACTTAAAGAAGATCTACAAAGTTATTCTCCCTGCAAAATAGTAAGATATTTTGATTTCACTTGTATATATGTGGAGAGTAGAAAAACAGACTTGAAGTTTTGGCAACTTGTACATATCCTTGTATCATACACCTTTGCCATTGATGTCAAAGGGGGGGAATGAAGAATGTGAAAAACATTTGAAAAGTAAGAAGAGAAGCATGAAGCTAGGGGGAGCAGTGTGTAAAGAGAAAGGGGGAGTTGTAACAGTTTTGCACATCAAGTGTTGCCATCAATGTCAAAAGGGGAGATTATTGGCAACTTGGCAAATATCATTAAGAGAGAGACACTACTGGTATGATGATGAATGATTGTGCATGATGTTTTAAGGTGTTGTCATTGATGGCAACAAGAAAAAGAATTAGGTTGGGACAAAGATTTTAGTCCGGTGAAGAAGACTCGTCATTTTAGCTAAGTGTTGGCAGTATACAAGAGATAGCAACAAAGACTGGCATTAGTCTGTAGTTGAAGATCAGATCATGTGGTTCTGGTATGTTGTTTGTAGTCCTTAGGTGATCTTATATCCAAGATTTTATCTCTTGATAAGTATCGGAAGCATATCTTCAAACAACCTAAGTCTGGCAGAGCATAATACAGTGTTATTTAGAGCAGAACACTCAATTGATTTGGTCCTCATTCCTCTAGTGTCCTCTAGTGTTGCATATCTTGTTATGCAGTTTTGAGTTTTGTAAACACTTGTATGAAGTGTCTAAATCCAGAGTTACAGGTTCTAAGATCCACCAGAAAGATAGTTGTGAGTGTCTAAGTACCACTACTTGGTTTGGCAGAACTTGACTGTGACAGGGCATGTGTTCTTGTGGTCTGCATTTTATTGCAAAAGGATATTTTGCTTTACGGTTCTGGAGGTATGATTTATGATGTCTAAGGAGTCTCTGATATGATTTTGAGAAAGTATTTTGATCCATAGTGAAAGATGTAGTATGACAGATACACTGAGTCAGTAATAGTCTATGTTTAAGGCTGACATGACAGTATGATTTGTGTGCGGTAAGTTCTATTGTTTGGAATCTTATCCTAAGTGGTTCTATAGCTGGAGTCGACATATGTGAATGTGAATCAAGTTTTGTTTGGGTCCGTTCTGCATCATGGTGAATGTATTTAGCCGACAAGTTACATAAGACATGACTACATGATGTATCTTTGTAGGCTGACCTAATATGAATAATCTAAGTGTTGCATTTATTTATATAAGATCAAATTTGGTGTTTAGAGGTAAAAAAAAGGTGTGAATGTGAATGTGGGTGTGATATGTAAAGTACAATAAAGGTGACAAGAGAAGAAGAAGAGAGATCTTGTTCCCATGTAAAAGCAAAGTAGTGAAACAGAGCAGTCAAAGATGAAGAGCTTTGAGATAGTATTTCTGAACTTTATTGGAGTTGTGACCATGCATATGTAGATGCAATCTAAGCAATTCAACCTAGTAGTGATCCATCCTTCTTTCTTCACTCATTCTCTAGGAAGTGACTCTATTTTGGCAGTGAGCCTTTCTTGTAGTGAGTATTTCTTTAGGTTTTGAGCCCTGGGCAGTGAGCCTCTTTTGTAATTTAGTATTATTATTACATAATTATTGTGAGCTAAAACTCACCATGGTTTTTCCCTGTTTAGGGTTTTCCATGTAAAAATCTTGGTGTTTCTGTGTGATGTTTTGTGGTTGCTTCTTCTATGTTTAATTAACTTTGTTGCTATCAAATGTGGCAAATGGATTGATGATTTAATGAGTAAAAGGTTTAATAGAATACTGATTCACCCCCCCTCTCAGTATTCTGGGTGTTCAACAATATCCATTTGTTGCTACTAGATGAAAATAGATAACTAAAGCTAACAAAAACTTACAATACTAGGAAATATAGAAATTGATGCAATAATTGATAGAAAGGAATACATAAAAAAAAATGTGAAATCATAAGGAACCTGTCACTAGGCGAACAACTTCACTATCTAGGATGGTGGCGCATGGCATGGATGTTTGTGCGTCATGTTGTAGTCTGTATGGTGTAGAAAGTAAAAATAATGGATCTATATGGGTTCACATGGATTTCAAGATTTTCCCATTCACACGAAAACCAATGATTAGCGCATAAAATATTGAGAATGATGAAAACAACTAGAAATGATGACATAAAAAAGGAATTAGAGAAAGTGATGAGAAAGGGAAAAGAAAGGAAAATTCTTGTGTGCTTGAAATCTTTCCTCACGCAACCTGCAATCACAAAGATGAAAGAGAGGATTGGGTTGTATAAGAGTTTGCCTTAGTCAAACCCCATTTTCAGTGTTTCCACATCAACGACAACCAGATTGATTGATTGATAAAAAGTGTGTGCTCTAATCTTAAGTGTGTCTAGAATTATTTTATCAATGACAAGCAAGATTAACAAGATACATAAATGAAATATGATTTAATCTCTTCAATGAAACAACATACAATGATTGCAAGAAAACAGTGAGCACAAGAGAATAATAGAGTTAGCAGGAATGATATGGTGAATGATGATTTTGACAAAGCTTCGCTAGTATGTGAAATCAATGTTTATGTTGGTAGAGCTTCACTATGAAAGGAAAATGATGCTTTGCAATGGCACATCTACTTGCTTAAATAGAGAGGGCAAAGGAGAAAAATCAAGGAAAGGAGCCATTTGGGCATGGATAAGCATTAAGAAAATATTGGCATATCATGCAAGTTACAAGACAACTTCTTAAAATAATTGCAAGACTGACAAACACTTTCGAGACATCAACACACCACACAGACATCCACGCTAAGCATTGACATCCATGCTAAGCTCTAGAGTCTTTGCAATTCTAGTTCTTGAAAGGTCTAGTCAACTTGGGACAGAGCCAGGATTTAGGCACTTTTATGGTTTTTAGATATGATAAGCAGAAAGGGTCAAAGTAGCATAAAGGTACATCTCATGGGTCAAGGGTAAGTCCAAGGTTAGAAATGATCCTAAAACATGTTAAGGGTATGGAAACTAAAGTGAGTTCCAAATACATCATGAAATTGTGAGTGCGCACAATTTATGATGCTATAGTAATCGAACAAGGAGTCAATATGCATGTCATGACAAGAGGCTACTTGCATATAGAAATAGAGTTTGGAATCTAATCAAAGATTTTGATGCATTTAACATTTAGTTGATTCCTAGGAGAAAAATCATATTTTAGATGCACTAGCAGTTGCATCAAGTACTCTAGAACCCATGACTCCATCATGGTTGAAAATATTTTTGATAGAATTAGTGTCTACTCCAGTAGTTCCTGAAAACACAAAAACATTTTCAAGTGTTTCAGGATGACCAACATATTCTTTATTTCATTACCAACTCTAGTGTGTTTGAAAATCAGATAATTAATGAGTCAGACAAATATCCTTTTGAGGAAGATGATGAAGGGATAAAACATTTGAAAATGAATAGTATCCCAACAGAAATGGTGGAATTAGAAAGGATTTTTTATTCAAATCCTTGAGAAAAATAGAGCATACCCTCTAATTTAGAAGGAGGAAAGTATGAGGCTTATAATCTGGGAGATGGTAATTTGGTGAAAAATATCTTCATAGGTAACCTATACCTTGAAAGAAAGGGAAGATATTATAGACACCCAAAAATGACCATCCCATTATCATCTTGCATATGCATCATTCTTCTTTCATCAATTCTTCTAATTTTCCTTAATTCAACATTGATTAAATGATTCCTAATTGTTTAATTAATTTCATCATTTCGCCACTTTATTTTTCTAGTTTCCCATTAATTAAATATACCTATTATTTAATTAAGTCACCATCTTACTCCTCCTAGATCCACAACAATTAAATAATTTCAATTATTTAATTGACTAATTATTCCTCCAAAATTAAATAAATTATTCTAATTTATTTAAGTTGACTTTTCCTATCTCCTAAATAAATAAAATTAATAGTTTATTTACTTTCTTCTATCATGCACAAAAAATTAAATAAATCTATTTATTTAATTTCTAATTATTTTCTCATCCCCTAAATTTATCTTTTTCTTCTAAAATCTTCCCATATACATAAATTAAATAATTTATTATTTAATTTTATCCATTGCATGTCAAAAAATAAATAAAAAATTGAGTTTAATTGGCTTTAAATATTTGTTTTTCTCAATCAATTCATTAAATAGAAAAAGTATTCTATTTTATGAAAATCAATCCTATCTTTAGCCAATAAAGCAATTAACTCTTTAAATCAACTTTTTGCATGTACACTTGTCATGTGCACATTCATTCATGATCTCTCAAATTATCTCATCCATCGATTTCATCTAATTTTCTCCCCTGTTGACCAAACTCTTTTGAAAGCTATAAATACATCCATCCTCACCTTCACAAACTCTTCACAAAATTTGAGCAATTGACGTCCATATCATCCTTGCGAGCTTGGAGCATTCATTGAAGAAACCTTGCATCCATTGAGCTTATCATCCATCTACATTGCAACCATGGTTAAGCTTTTAATATTTTGAGCAATCTGCATATCAATACACCAAGGAAAAATATCTTTGTGGGGTAACTTGCATTATTGTTTGTTTTGGAATTGATTATTGTGCACTTCAATTATGTAGACATTGGAATAAAATGTTTAGGTATCTTATTTGCATTCTAATTTCTAGCATACACATTTTGGCATGCCTGGTGGGACCCACTCCCTGATTTTAACATATTTTGCCTTGAAAAATTTTATTTTTTAGGCTATAGGTATGAATTTGTGCATTCGACTAACAAAACAACACTTCTAAAACATAGTATTTCGCTTTTGCAAAATAGAATGGCACATTTGGTGCAAACTTAGGCACTTTTGGTAAACATTGTTGCACATCTGGTCTGAAGTGTGGCACTTCTGGTTTCTAAGTTATGTCTTTAAGTTCAGACTTCCTTGTGGGGTTGTTAGGCACTTATTTTTATCTTCTTTGCTTGCAAACTGACTTATTTGCAGGCATTGATTCTGCTTGTTTCACAAGTTGATGTATTTGTGGGCATATCTAGTTGTCTTTTGACCTGATTAACTCTTTATTCTAACTTTTTTCTTTCTGACTATGCAAATCTGAAAAAGTAATGCTTCTAAATATTTCCCCGATGCATCTGATACATCCTGATTCGCTTCTTAGTGAAATAATTACACTTTTAACTCTCTGTAATTCTATGTTTTGCAGGTTAGGATAGAGTTGCACTTCTAAGGAATAGATTTGCACTTCTAAGGAATAGAGTTACACTTCTAAGGAATAGAGTTACACTTCTAAGAAGCAAAATTGTGATTTTGATCAGTACTGTGGCACATCTGATAGGTATAACACCCGTTTCCAATAAAAAAATTTCACAATTGATCAATATATTGGCACTTTTGGTAGATATTGTGTATGCATCTCATAGATTTTGTTATTGGCGCAAGAAAGGGCAAGCAACATATCCTACCATAGGTTACCGTAGATGGTATGCAAAGGAGAGAGCCAACATACAAATAGGTATTTTGTGAAAAGACACACCTCTATGATCTTGTTGCAAATGAAGAAGAAGATCATCATGGCATTGACATAAATGAGCAACCTGGCTTTTGATTGTCTCATACCACTTGGAAAATAGTTTTTTGTTTAATGGTTGTTTCTTCATTGTTAAATCTAAGGATTGTAAAGCCTCTTTTTGTAATATATGTTAATAGTGGCTAAAGTTATATCTCTGGTGGTTTCCTTCCTGGTAGTTAGTCTTGTTTAGACTAGTTCTAGAGTTGATCATGTTTTATGTTGGGTTTTAGATGCCCTTTTTTGTAATCTGGTTCAACTCTTATCTTATAATGAGTTGCTTCTGTAATTATGTTTTTATACTAATATTAATATGTTTCAAGTGCCTGCACCTTTTGTTCAATATATATAGTGAGATAAGAGAGTAAGGAAATATGAGTATGAAAAAGGGGGCAAAGACTAAGATCTATTGGTATGAATGTACAATTACCCATTGAATATATATAAAGAAGATATAAGGGTTCTAATATGTTTATGTGTAGTTTATGAATGCTTATATGTGACTTGTGTGTACCGCATGTTATTATCCCTTATTGTTTCTCTAGGATTCTCTCATTGCCTAACCGGGGTATAAACTGACTTTAGAGATTTGACTAAGAACAAGATCTCTAGACCGGTTCCTTCCCATTTCTTTCCAACATTTGGTTCCATTGCCTGAACCCTGGAAAAGGACAATGAAGAATAGAGAGGATGAAATAGTAAAAAAGAGAAGTGTGGAGTAGTGGAAAGGAAGAAAACTAAAGTGACAGAAAATTTTTATGATCTACGGAGAAGATTGTGAATTCTCTTAGGTTCCTACCCTTGTGAGAGGGGGGCAGCCACTTAAGGGGATGATAAATGGAAAAGGGGAGGATTTGAAAAGATCCTTGAAAATATGTAACTCTTCAAGATAAGCCAACCATGGGATACATAAGGATTAATATAATACCAAATCAAAAACACCCATGGCAAAAGGAGCTAACAAAATATTAAGGGAGATCAGTGAGATTATACTAACTAAAATGGAGATGAGCAGAGAAGAGAGATAGGAAAGACTTAAGAAATGTACACTCAAAAACATGACTCAGTTGCTCAGGGTAGTTGAGTCATCTTTGGCAAGCACATGGACCCCTCTCCTTACCACGAGGCAAACCTCCACGTCACTCTCACTCTTATGGAAGTAGCTAATCGAGAGGAGACAAGACATGGGGGCGGTCCTGCTCGCTTCAGAACTGGACTTTGTAGAGAGTGGTCAATCGACCCTGGGGCCTTTCTTAGGTATTGATTCTAATGTAGTGCTCTGTGACTATTGTAGTTGAAAAACTATATGACTCAAAGGGTCACTAGTTACTGCTTTGCTATGTGTATTGTGAAGATTCCAACATTGTGTGGGTTGATGATTACTCTTATTTATGCTTCTATTAAGTTGGAGTTTCTCTTCAAATCATTGGACGATGACTTGTGTTTGGAGTAATCTCAACCTATGTTGTTTTTCTTGGATCATCAATTGATCGTGTTGTGGCCTTGGGTGTATCTTCTCAATCTCTTCGAGGATTTCCCTCACCCACTTGCCTCTAAGTCTAGGGCACATTTCTAAGCCCAAACTGAGAGAGAGTTGGTTGGAGTTGACCTCAATTTGACTTAGGGTTTATGACCTAAGATTTAACTTGTTTTACTTTACGGTGGTTGACCAGTGTTGACCTCATGATGAAATCAAAGGTTTTGTGATGAAATCAAGGGTTTGCAATCTTCTTGTGATGCTAGTGTTTTTATTATTTTTTAATGTTTTTGAATGTATGTAGCCTATATGAAAGAAAGACAATATTTTTGTGTTTTTTTAGATTTTTATGAAAGGAAAGTGCTTTTTTTAAAATCTAGAAATTAAAATATGTATACAATCTAGAATGAGTTTATCTAATGCAATTTGATCTATGTTTTTGGCTTTTCTCAATATTATGGATCTAATCACTCTAAGAAATGAAATTTCTTTAAAACAACCTAAAATAATGATGCAAAGTACTTGAAGCAAACTAATCTAACAAAAGAGTTCTATCTATCCTATCAAGGAAATTGCAACATCCAATTACTAAATTCCCAAGAGCAATTTTAAGATTATCTAATTACTATCAAAATATAAAAAAGCACTGAAGAACCTAGAATGTGAGATGTGTGAGCCTCCACTACCCTCAAAAATCCTTGTGTTGGAAGCCTCTTCATCATCTTGCAGCAGCGGGGATCTCCTCTTAGAAACAATAGGGAAGGGATGTAAAAGAGCTTTAGAAAGCTTGAAACATGAGCTCAATGTGAGCTAATGAGCACTATGTCTTACAAATGGACAATGTAGTGACGTGATAAGAATCTTTTAGAAAAGCTTAGATGAAACAATAATGAAATAAAAGGCTTGTAAGTCCTATATGGGCATATGAGTGCTATGTGGAGAGAAAAAAACCTGCAAAGAGTAGATGCACAAATGAAATTACCTCCCTTTGTGCTTGAGGGAAGGGGTATTTATAGGTTGAAATAGGTCATGAAAGGTGGGAGAGATTAGAGAGTTAACTTCCTTGATTGGAGAGTTAACTCATTTGATTTGGGAGTGAATTGGGCTAATTAGGCAGTGAATAAGCTAATATAGCTTATCACTTAAAAAAAATGGAGTTAGCAAGAGTGCATGAGTTCACAAGTAGAGATAAAAAGGAGCTAATTATGCATGCATGAAGGATTGGAATAGTTAACTCTATGTTTAGATCAAAAACTCATGCAAAAAAGAAGAAAAATAGGTCAAAACGGAGCTTTTTCACATCCAAAACTTGAGTTTTTCCACAGATGAAAAGATGATAGGGTCGCCCAGGGGTCACCCCTTTTGCCAGTCCAAATCGCCTGGGGGTGACCCGTGGGCAACCCATAGAGGGGAGGTCTTGGGTTGGAATGCACAACTAGAGATGGTTAGTTAGGTGAAGAGGAGGTGAACTACCTCAGGAAACTGGTCAAAAGGTGGTCAAAAACCAAATCTCCACTTGCAAAAGTCAAATCTCTTGAGGGAGATCCTGAAATAATAGGGGAGATTTGTCGTGGTTGACCAAAACTAAAAAATGAAATTTGGAGATGGCTTGGGAGGTCCTCTAGAGGGCTCCTAGGGGTGGGGTTGGATGAAAAACACTATGAAAAGGTCAAATCACAACAAATATATGAATAAAAGGCTTAGGGATGAAGTCACAAGCATAGAAAACAAGAATCGATAAGTGTCAAAAAGTGCCGAAAGCAGAGGAAAGGTTAGTACAACATAGGGGAAACAAAAACAAAAGTGAAAACCCATATGTTACCAAGAGAATCATTGTTGAGAGGGCAGTATTTCACACTTACATGTATGTGACAAAGATTATGAGTCATCATGGGGTCCTCATGGAGGTTGTGCATGATTTTGGTGCTTACATATTTGCCCCCTCAAGGATGGTAATCTACATGAAGGATAGGTACCATTCCCGAAATAGGCCTTACCTGTTGTTGATTTCCAAAAATAGTACCTATAATAACTAGCATTAGTTTGACATTTAGATATATCAAAAGAAGTAATGAAAACTGAAATGACCGAACATACCATAGATCTGTGAATTCACCTAGTTGCTTGCTTTTGTCAAGGAGACCTATAGGGATGAGAGCATGCAAAATGAGATCACGAAAGATGTATAAAAGCAACAACTATTATAACAATGCATAAAACAAAGTAAGATAAGAGAGGAAAAGAGTGGAGAAATCAGAGTGAATAGAGCGAAACGCTGATGAAATTGGTCGTACAAAAAGTAGTTGGAAAGATATCATTGAGGAGATTGCAAAGATAGCAGCTACTCCTTCTGTCACTGAGAATCAGGTACACAATCAGTCTAAAACCCTCTTCTAAACCCTAGTTTTATTTTTGTGAAAAATATAGTGAATGTGTCCATTTTTGTCAATTTTTCTTGTTGTGTTGTGTTTGTCTTGTTGTTTAGAGTAGGATCAATCTTTCGTTTGTCAAAACCAGTCAAAATTTGTAGTTTTTAGAGCATTTTTGGCATGAGGGAAAGTGAAATTGGGATGCCCCTTTTGCCAATCCAAATCACTCAGGGGAGATTTGGCTAAGCAACAAGGTCACCCAAGGGAGATCTTGTTGTACATCTAGGTCGCTTGGGGAGATTTGACCTGATGAAAGGGGCAACCCAACCAATTTTATTCTAACTGAAATTTGAAGATTTTTAGCATTTAAAACACTCCATTTTGAACGAATACTGAATTCATCAATTTATTCCAATTTTGTAGGTTTTATATGTTTTTTGTGAAATTTTTGCAAGTTTTATGATTTTTTTGGATTTTTTGAGTTTGGCAGGATCTAACAAAAGTTCTTTTCTGATGACAGGATATGTGCATTCATTGGAATGCAAACTATGAGAAGTTGTGGCTATTTGAGATGTATGATTCTTTATCTCCTAGTGATCTTGTTGTCCTGAAGAGGGCAGGCTTAGAGAGGATTTGTCAGATTCCTATTGTACATCCTACCTCTCATATCTGTTGTGATATCTTGACCTACTAGGATGTTGATAAGAACACCTTTAGGTTCCCCCAAGTCTCAAGGGAGTGGACCATTAGATTGTATGATGTCTATTACATCCTAGGAGTCCTTGTGAGAGGACACCCACTTGTTCTTCTTACTAGAGAGTCCATTGAGGACAAGGCATCTTGGGCTTCAATCATGGGGGTGTGTTCCTGAGAGTAGACAAGAGTTTGGCTCACTTCATTACCATAGCTTCCCATTCCTCTCTTGAGGAAGTACTTTATTGGCTTGATTACATCAAGGTTGTCGGGAGACAAGGCCTCGGCTCATCTCAGATGGTGTTGGGTACCCATCATTCAGTGCATAGAGTAGGGTACAATTTTTGCATGGAGTCATGACATCCTTGCTATGGTCTATCATGACTTCTATCATATTTCTCATCATGGAGCTCTTTCTCTTAGCCACTCCACTTTGATCATGACATGGATTTATGAGCACATCAGGGCATATCAGAAGAAGCTTCCACTTCCTGATCCTAGACTTCCGAGAGCTACTAGATGAGCTCAATTCGTTCACTTTGACACTTCATTATGCGTGGTGGATACTCTTACTGATGCAAATATGATCTTTTTGTTGGCAACATAAGCATGATAATGAAGAGACTAATGAGCATGACAGCGAGTAGTGTTGTCATTGATGGCAAAAAAGTGTAAAGACATAGCTGTGTTGGTCTGGAGAATGGCAACAAAGTATACAAATACAATCGTGTTGGTCCGGAGAAGCTGCTAAGTGTGATGTGAAAGTGAATACAACTAAGCATGATATATCTAAGTATTTTTACATTGATATCCTTCCATTTTGGTGTTCTGCACTTAGACACAGATTGTTGAAGATTTTCCTAAGGCATTTGCAATATAGAACCTATGACAAGGTCACAGTATTTTAGTCCGCATTCCACCGAAGATGAATATTCTTCTATTCAGATTTGAGGACAAGTTTATAGATGTCAGAAGTGTGCAGTCTCCAAGTGGAAAGCATTTTAGTGGTCTACATGTTGAGTTGTGAGAAAACTATTAGTTCATGCTATTATTACTTCACCAGTAGTGTCGACCTAAAAGTGTTGAGGCGGTGCAGAGTTAAATCATGTATGGAACAAAGTTATGGGAGTAAATATAGGTTATGTTGACCTATCTAAATGTGCTACACACTTTGGTTCTCTCCACAAAGCGTATAGGGTTGAGTTTTGGGCCGACAGGACAAGAAGTCACATGGTACATCTATATGTCGACTGTTTGATGTTTTGCTTGATTGCAGTATATAAACAAGATTGAATTCTTGTGTGGAGGAGCAAGTGCGATGCGAAACATCTAAGTGTGTGTGTGAGTGAAATCTAATGTAGAGAAGGATAAGATAAGATTATGGTGAAGTTGAAGTGTGTTCTGTTAGTATTATGAGATTCAATGGAGCTGTATCCTCAACATAAGTTAGATGCATTACTAATAGTTCATATTTGGTAGTGAGCCACCCCTTCTTCTATCTCTTTCTATTCATGACAGTGAGTCCTTTGGCAGTAAGCCACCTGCAGTGAGCATTTCTTTTTTGGACAATGAGTCCTTTTGGTAGTGACCTTACTTGTATTCGGTATTATTATTAATATATTGTGAGCTAATCCTCACCGTGGTTTTCCCTTTTTGGGTTTTGCACATAAAAATTTGGTGTTCATGTGTTATGTGTTTTTAATGGTTACTTTCATGTTTTCCTTTCATACTGTAAATTAAATATTCTATGTGGAATGAATGTTTAAATGCTTAAGTGGTTTCAAAGAATACTGATTCACCCCCCTCTCAGTATTCTGGGTGTTCAAGAATTGGTATCAAAGCTTGGTTCTTTGGAAGAAGCCTAACCACTTGAGGAAGATCTTGAAGTGTGAACACATGGCGACTAAGAGATATCCTATCCCTCTGGAAGAAATTCCTATTGTTGGATTTACTGAAGAAGACTACATAGTTGACATGAATGGAGAACTTAAATCAGCCCTTGAAGATCTGGAAAAAGTTCAATGTGAGAATAGAGATCTAGAAGAAAATATTAAGGAAGCAGATGAATGCATCAAGAAGTTGAGAGAGCAAAACATGAAATTCAAAGAAAGATAAAAGGAAGTACATTAACAACTTAATCAATCAAATGAGACAATCACCAGTCTGAAAATACAAATTAAGAAAGGAAAAAGAATTGAAGAATACCTAAATAAAAAAATGAAAGGCAAATTTCTTAAAGACAAAGATGGAAAAAATAAAAATTTAAGAAGAGCTCCATACTACTTGATGAAATGATTGCAAATCAAAAGGCTCCTAAGGATAAAGAAGGATTAGGATTTGAAATGGGTGAAAGTTCAAAGACAAATCATACATCAAACAATGTTGAGAAGAAGAACAATAACCAAAAGAAGACTGTAGTCAAGAAGGGTAATAACAGACAGGTCTAGAACCAAAAGAACAATTTTAAGAGGCCATCTATCAGAGATCCAGCTACACAAAGGTACTTAGGCTACTCTTACTCTTGCAATAAATTTGGACATAAGGCTATGGAATGTAGGAGCAAGATGAATCAAAACGTTCAATCATTCTCTGGTCAATGTTTTACATGTCAAAGAATTGGTCATAGAGCTAGTGAATGTAGGAATCAGATGATGAATGGTTACAATAAGGGTATGATGGTTTCATCTTC
Organism: Cunninghamia lanceolata; assembly: GCA_027924645.1. Lineage (NCBI taxonomy): Eukaryota > Viridiplantae > Streptophyta > Pinopsida > Cupressales > Cupressaceae > Cunninghamia > Cunninghamia lanceolata. The sequence continues at coordinate 8,981,334 of BSBN01000245.1, read as the reverse complement.
CAATGGTTAATGTTATACATGTAGTAGATTTGGGTATAAGGCTAATCAATGCAGATCCAAAATGAATGGAAGTAAGCTTGTTCAAAATGTAAAATGATATGAATGCAACAAATTAGGTCACATTGCTAAATTTTGCAGAAGTAAGAATGTGAAGGTTGATCTAGTAAAGAAGAGTGATCTAATGAATAATGTGGATCTGGTAGAGATGAAGAAAGAAATGGACAAGGTCTGGAAAAAGAAAGAATAAAATAAGATGAAGGATGAGGCTGTGCCAATCTCTGGTGCAGATGTTTCCTCCAAAAACTAAGTAGAAAGCTTTGTCTTAGGGGGAGCTTTAATAGACAAAATTTAAGCCCCTTCCAAAGATATGGTGCCGACGCTCTTAGCATGTGGATATATGGTGTAGGTCAACATGCTTGACCTATTGAAGAAAACACCGATGAAAAATGTCTTGTCACAGAATTTTGTGGAGCAATTTAAGGTGACTGTGTATTACAGTTGAGGTTTTTGACAGCTTTTACCAATCTAAGCATTGAATGCGAATTAGGTTTTGCAAAAGGAGGTTATAAGAAATTTCATTTAACAAATGATCATTTGCAATCAAACATTTGAAGAGAGAAGAGCAGTGAAAAATCAAGGAGAAGCTAATCACAATTCTTGTACACAAAACTCTAACCGAAAGTGTTTTAAAGGTATTTATAGTTTTCTATCTTGCCCTAAGTTTTTTAGTTATAGTTTGAATATGTTTACCCCACAAGTTGTAGAGGTAGTGGACCGACCTCACCCTAAGTTTAAATGACATTTGTTCAAATCTATGGAGACAGATCTAGATGGTGCCTTTTTTAGCATTCCACATGGTGTAATGCACACAGAGGATGTGAGGATCTACATCCACACAAAGATGGAAGAATATAATCATGTTAAATTGGGAGAAGTATGGGTGAATGAGCTAACCAATGATAATTTTAAGTTGAAACATGAATATAGGGCTTTAACAAAGAAGAAATTGGATGTATGGAATGACTTTCCTATTTTTTGTTATGAAGATGCTTGGGTTAAGTACGTATTGAGCTACATTCATGACAAATTTATATGGATGGATCTATCACATATGATAAGAAAGGAAGCCATTAGGGTTGCGACAGGGTTATGCTCAACCAGAACATTTTCGGCATTGAAATCAGTGAAAAATGATGTGGTGATGAAGCTCACTGGAGCAAAGTTTGACAAGAGAGCCCAAACTATAAATGATATTGAGGACCTTGCTATGAAGTATGCATCGATGATTATTGGATAAAAAGTATACTCCACCAATAGAGAAAACTCAGTCTTTGCAACTGCTATTAACATACCATATGAGATGGTTAAGAATGGTGCAAACTATGACTTGTGTGAACTGTTGAGACAACAATTGATGGAGAACCTGCAAAAGACCAAAGACTCCAAGTACCCCTTCAAATTTGGTACTTTAATTATTTGTTTACTATTTTACTTTCTTAGAGGAATTTCTAGTACAAAGAACATTATATGGTTTGCACATATTCTAGTAGCAATGCAAATTAGAGATCATATAAGAAAATTGGGTAACTTAGAAACCCAAAAAGCTACATTATGGGGTTTCTTTAATAATTTTCAGAAGAAATGCATGAAAGGGAAAGAATTCCTAGAAAGGTTGTAGATAAATATAAAAATGACATCACTTTTATAGTTAGCAAAGATGAGTGTATTATGGAAGCAGTGGAACCCAAAATGGTTTGGATTCTGGAGATGGGCTATGAAGTTGTTGAAGATATAGTCACTGGACTTACAGACCTAATGCTGAGAAAAACAAGAGATCCATATGTAGAAAGATTTGGAACATATGAAGAAAAATCTATTGAAGTGCATTTGAAGCACAAGGAGAAAGAAATAAAGAAAAATACTGAGAAAATGAGGACTAAATTAGAGGAGATAGTATCACCAAAGAACTCTGCAGAGAAATCAAAAGACATACTTGTTTCACCAGAAGAGTCTCCAAGCATAAGAAGTTCAACTAGGATCTCTACCTCCTCTCCTGCTACGCTAAAAACCTCTAGAGCCATACCTTTTGCAAGTTTAGAGAAGAAAGTAGCATCTAGTGCTTCTACACATCAACAGCCTCCCAAGAGGAGAAGAGTAAAGGAAAAAGCTACAAGGAAAAGATATATCAGTGATGATGATGAGGAAGAAGAGGAAGAAGAAGAAGGACCATAGTTGATCTAGAGAAAGAAAAGAACATCTCAAGCCTGTGGAGAAGATCCTTGTACGAAGAAAGAAAAAAGTGCTACTGTTGATACAGGATGTGAGGAATAAAGTGAGAAGGAAAAAGAAGGCTTCATCTTCAAAAGAAGAAAAGGGAAAATAAAACCTCAAAGGAGAAAGGGAAATAAAAGGCAAAGAAGTTAAAGAAATCAAGTCTTCAACCCCTGCAACTTGAAGCTATTGTTAGTGCTATAAAAGAATATGGAAATCTAAAAGAAGTAGCAAAACTTTATGATGAAATATCCTCAAATGGCAAATCAATCATTGAAACATCAATAATCAGGTACGTGGATGCTTTAAATGTTGCTTTAATAGAGATTATTGATCAATTACCTGAAATTCTTGCTAGTGTATAAACAAAGAAAAGAGATGAAGCTATGAATAAGGATACTAAAATGAATAATAAGGCATTTGAGAAAATTTGTCCCTTAATTTTTGCTCAAGAAAAGACTAAGGTTATTCAAAGATTAGCCAAATAATTTAGAACAAAAAGGAGATTGAACACCTTAATGTCTAATGACAAAGAGGAAATAAAAGGCTAGAAAAGGAGACCTTGAAGATAACAATAGACATCTTTAAGGAAATGAAAATTGATACAATTGTCATTGAAGAATAGTCTTCCTCTAAGGAAAGTGAAAAGGGTGATGACATTCCTGAGAAAAATGAAATGACTGGAGCAACAAGTATAGAACAAGACATTCAAATAGAGCAAAATGTGTCATCTCCTCCGGTAAACATTGAAATAACAAATGAAGTGAAACAAACTGTTGGAAACTTATCTCCTCCAAAAGGCATTAGTACAGAACATGTTAATATGCCTCCAGAGAATGTAGAGAGTGAGAATCTAGAAGAAAAGAAAGATAAAGAAAAAGAAAAACAGAGTGAGATGGTTCTAAAGGAAAATGAACAAGTAGAAAGCACTATGGACAATGTTTATGTTCCTCTAGAAACCTCTAGGCATTAGGGTATGAACAAAGAATGTGAAGGGATACATGAGGAAAATTGTCCTCCGAAGATCTTTGGGTCACACACGGTCACTAATTTTGAAGAAAAGAAGAATACAGAGGGTGAGTGTTCTAGACTCTCTCCAATTGACTCCATCAGAGAGTTCTTGGCTCAGCAAAGACAAATTCAGTCTATTTCTTCCCCACAGCTGCTTCAACTAACATCTATGGATGGACAAATCAATTTGTCCAATATCTCTCTGTTAAATAAATTACAACTTGGAACCATTTTTCAGGCCACTACCCAGGAAGAATTACTACAATCATAAGTAGAAGGTAATGAGCTTCTAGAGGAAGCAATAAATATTTTTAAAAAGATGTTGTCTGACACCAAGAGGGATGCCTCTCTGACTCATGTACAATAGATAAAGCAACTGTTGGGGTCTCTTAACAGCCATTCTATATCTTTAGAGAAGGCATCTGAGAAGAAAGTACTGGAAGAGATTAGCAATAAGAGAATAATAGATTTATCAAAAAAGTGATCCAAGGCACACAATCTATTGAGTAATAGTGTAAAGAGTATTCAAAATGCCCTGAGTGATGCTAATGTAATGTATCAATTTTGTTTATCATGGCCTATGACTACAAAAGATATAAAAGACAAGATCGATGGCCTTGAAATGTAGATAGCAAACATCTCCAGAACATCTGAGCCCTTAAAAGATAACAATGGAAATCTAAGGTCTGAAGTTGAAAAGACTCATGCTATAATCAAGAAACTTTAGAATCAAAGAGAACTGATTAAAGATCAGATGAGCCAGTTGAGGGATATTGTTAGTTTTAAGATGGTAGCGCTGACAAGATTGTTGAAGGAAGCTGATAAGGTTGGGCAAATGATAGTTGCACCTTCATCAGTTGAAGAACCAAAAGATTTGTTGTTGCAGATTAATGGGTAGACACAAATACTCAACTCTGCCAAGATGCATTGGTACTTTGCAGTATTACAACTGAAGAATATATACAAGGATATTCTTCCCACCAAATAATAAGATTTATACTCTGATTTCTTGTACATATGCAGAAAGATAGAAGAAAACAATTTTTGATATTTTGATTTACATATTAAAGTATAGGAGTAAAACAGTAAGGGGGAGTATGTACATAGAAAAGCAAGATCAATTTTGAGTTAGGGGAAGAAGTTTTGATCTATAGATATACAAGTGGTTCCTTTCCATTGATGGCAAAGGGGGAGAAGTTTTTGCGTATGTTGCCATCAATGACAAAGGGGGAGATTGTTGGCAACATAATCATGATGATGAAGAGACTGATGAACATGACAGTGAGTAATGTTGTCATTGATGGCAACGAAGTGTAAAGACACGGTTGCATTGGTTCAGAGAATGGCAACAAAGTATACAGATATAGTTGTGTTGGTCCAGAGAAGATGCTAAGTGTGATGTAGAAGTGAATACGACTAAGCATAATATATCTAAGTATTTTTACATTGATATCCTTCCATTTTGGTGTTTCGCACTCAGACACATATTGCTGAAGATTTTCCTAAGGCATTTGCAGTATAGAACCTATGACAGAGTCACAGTATTTTAGTCTGCATTCTACCGCAAATGAATATTTTGCTATGCGGATTCGAGGACAAGTTTATAGATGTCAAAAGTGTGCAATCTCCAAGTGGAAAGCATTTTGGTGGTCTGCATGTTGAGTTGTGAGCAAACTATTAGTTCATGCTATTATTACTTCACCAGTAGTGCCAACCTAAAAGTGTTGAGGTTGTGCAGAGTTAAGTCATGTATGGAACAAAGTTATGGGAGTAAATATAGGTTATCCTAACCTATCTAAATGTGCTACACACTTTGGTTCTCTCCACAAAGCGTATAGGGTTGAGTTTTGGGCCGACAGGACAAGAAGTCGCATAGTACATCTATCTGCTGACCTGTTTGATGTCTTTCTTGATTGTAGTATATAAACAAGATTGAATTCTTGTGTGGAGTAAGTGCGATGTGAAACAACTAAGTGTGTGTGTGTGAGTGAAATCTAATGTAGAGAAGGATAAGATAAGATTGTGGTGAAGATGAAGTGTGTTAAGTCAGTATTCTGAGCTTCAGTGGAGCTGTATCCTCAACATAAGTTAGATGTGTTACTAACAGTTCATATTTGGCAGTGAGCCACCCCTTCTTCTATCTCTTTCTATTTAGGATAGTGAGTCCTTTGGCAGTGAGCCACCTACAATGTGCATTTCTTTTCTAGACAGTGAGTCCTTTTGGTAGTGAGCCTACTTGTATTTGGTATTGTTATTAATGTATTGTGAACTAATCCTCACTGTGGTTTTTCCTTTTTTGGGTTTTCCACGTAAAAATCTGGTGTTCGTGTGTTATGTGTTTTTAATGGTTACTTTCATGTTTTCCTTTCATACTACAAATTAAATGTGTTATGTGGAATGAATGTTTAAATGCTTAAGTGGTTTTAGAGAATATTGATTCACCCCCTCTCTTAGTATTCTGGGTGTTCAACGTTTTGATCCTTATGTGGATATGGAGGGTGCTTGGTCTCATGACAGACATATCTGAGATTATTGTCATAGTGTTTTTGAGATTTCTAATTGAAATGGGTTTGTCGAGGCTCACCATGTTGAGCGAGTTCTTCAGCAACTAGGAGATGATTTTCCAAAGGACTTTCCCCCAACTCCTACTTGCTACCGGTCTATCCAGGAGATGGGTGAGGTCGGCCAAAGGCCTATCATTTGGACTCCTTTGACTCCTAGGATTTTGATTACTAGAGTTTCTAGGACCCCTAGAGGTGGACATAGGGGAGGGAGAGGAGCTCCTTTTTTAGGACTCATTATCTTGGAGGACACTGACTCTACTAATGAGGACTATGATCCTGAGAGGGATGACTAGTCAGATGATGGCTTATTCAGAGATGACTAGAAGTTTGATTCAAACAAGGAGGTGCCAAAGGTCACTCCTTCAGGTCTTAGAGCTCCTCTTTTTGACAATGAGATGTGGTGCATTGATCCCACTTGGTAGTCTAGTGATCCTCATAATTTTATCTTATTTTCGTATTTTGCATTGTATCTCTTGTTGAATCTCGAATCGTCATTCCTTTCTTTTTTTGTCTTTTAGGTAATGATGTGGAATGGAGGACCTTTTTTCATGACACTTCTATTTATTTCGTTGGTCCTTTTACTGGTCTATCATGGGAACAACTTCTTATTGATCTTGGAGTACCTACTAGGGTTGGTCGAAACACAAATATCTTCAATCCTACCTACCATGGTTGCAAGGAGAACACCACTTTGAAAGTAGAAAATCATACTCTTAGGGGTGAGAATGCTATTCTCTGAGAGATGGCTTGTCTTGGGATTCAGCATCCTAATCCGAGCTTAGCAGGTCCTTCACATTCTCGGGCTCACAATAGGGTTCCTCATTCTTATAGATCTCATGGAGATTCTAGTATTGTTCAAAGGCATAGGAGTAGGAGCCCTGATGGTTTAGTTGGAGGGAGACGTCCTTGAGGCTTTTGCCTATTTGTTTCCTTATTGTGCCCCCTTGCATGGGGAGCCTTACTTCTCCTAAGAGAATTTTGTCTAAGCTCATGTACTCTTGTCTACTCGTAACATTTTGAACCTTTGATATGTCTGTAAAAATTGTATCTTCATGACTATCACTATCGTATGAATGCTTATCTCTTTCATACTTTGGAAGTTTTAGAACTTTTTGATTGTTTAGACCCTTAACTCTAAGAATGCAAACATGATGATAATGATATGTTTTTAGTTCTTTTTTAGGGTATATATATATATATGAATGCAAAGGACAATATGAAATGCAAGGACAAAATGATACTAGAATATACTTCTCTATTTCTATGGAATGTCATGAGTTATGACACTGAATTTATTGCTTTGAATCTCTTTTCCTGACTTTGATAAGAATACATTATGGAACAAACACTATGATTGCTCTTTAGTATGATTTTTAATCTAGGGGATTGTGGGTTATCCTAGTGTAGGAGACCTATTTAACTTTGTGAGATAGGGATTTGGAACTCAAGTGGGAATGGGGAGGAGATGGAATGGTTCTAAATTTTGGGCTTTGCTAAAGGCTAAACATTGATCCTTATCTAGATAAGATATTTTGATAAGATTTCAAATTAGGCAAGAAACAAATTTTATTAGTATTCGTTGGACTTAGATCATATATGGCAAGCAAGGTAGACTCAAGGTAAAGGAAAAATGGGGAAGAACCAGGGTCCCTAAGTAGAAAATGGCCCTAAAGACTACTAAACTATTGGCTTTGCTCAACTAGTGCATGTGTGTGCTTTGTACCTTTCTCTTTTATTTTCTCTAGTAGAATGTCACCCTTGAAGCTTCAAGCTTAGATTTATCTCCACCCAATGGTATGGAAATTCAACAATCTTCTCTCTACCACTCTTTTTTTTTTCTTTTTCTAGAATGTCACTTGATTTTCTCATTCTTTTGAATTTTTGAATTTTATGGAAATGAATGCTTTTAAGCTTTGGATATACAATAACTTTGATCTCTCTATTCTCACTTTTCTCATCACTATTATTTTTTATCACTCATTTTTTTTTTCACTCATATTTTAGATTGCCTCCTTAAAATTTTTGATCCCCCTAACATTTTTGGCCAAGAAAGATAAAGGGTTGAGCACCACTAAAAGTCTTTGTAATCCAGTCAAACTTCCTCTTTACTAGGGAAGAATTGGGAAGGTCTTCTTGCAAGATTCCTTAGAACACAATGGGCTTGAATATTGACTTTTCTTAGACTTGGCAGCATGAATCATTAAGACTATGATCAGTGTAAAGCTAAGAGATTGGATTTGATTAGAATCACTTGGAATGAAGGGGGAGAATGACGATTGTGAACATAGGGGAATCTCAAAACCTAAAAGGATCACTCTACACCTAGGCAACCTTAGACTCCTTACTAAAATGAAAATGATACAAGAGCAAGTCATTCACTAAAGTGCAAGATGGACAAAATGATACTGAAATACAATAAATAAATTTTTATTTTTTTGGAGATTTTTGCAATTTTTTTGTATTTTTGGAATGTTTGATTTTTTTATTTTTTAATGTTCTTTGACTTTTTATGGTTTTTAGACATAATACTTTTTAAGGTGAAAGGTATTGATTGTTTCATCAAATTCCTCACCTTCCAGTATGCACAAGAGATAGGCACTGTTACTGACATCTTCTTTAACCTTGTAAGGACCCTTCCAATCCTCTGTAAATTTTCTTTTTTATCTTCATTTCTTGTTCCTCATCCTACCTCTTCTCAAGACAAGCTCTCTTATTCTATAGGGTTTCGTAAGATTACTATGTTTTGTTGCTCCTAATTTGAAGGCTTCTCTTGGTAAAATGAGATGGCGTAAATATTGGAAAGCCTATTGGTGTAAGGGAGTCTAATACAAGACTCCATCACATCTCAATAATTGAGCCATAAGTGTATCAAATTGGTCTTGCATGTAAATCTTTACTTCCTACTGATCTTGAATGTTTTGGAGAAACTAGAATAGATCAAAGGGGGTTTGAGGTTCTCTTTTCTCATCAAGAGGAACAAAGCTTATACTCATCCTTCTATTGGGGTCAGGTCTAAATCCATGGAGTATCCCATGTAACTTCCCTATAACTCAAATATGACAGGATCATCTATCGCTACTGTTACTTACATCTTCCACTCTTTGTTGAATGTTCCCTCACTTTCTTCATCTTCATCTAGGAGTCTCTCAACCATCTTGATCTATACTAAGGGTACTTCTGATTCATCAATCTCATTTGATTGTACTAAAGCGGAGGCACTAGATGGTGCTTGAGGTTGAGAAACTATGAACATCCTAGGAAGGTTTCCTAGTACACTGGTTGATTCTTTATATATGGAATTCACTTCCCCTAATGGTGTCATTAGTTTGTATGAATCCTCCGATGACGTGAGTGGTTCATAGGATTCACTCTCTTCTTGTGTTCCGGGAACATGTGACTCACTTGTCAGTGTTAATGGACTATAGCTTTTCACTAGGTCTTCCTCAAGATCTAAGAAAGTGTGTGGATCCACATTTCTTAGGTCTAGTGTAGTTGTTTCGAATACTGGCCCTTCGGTTCTGTGAGGTTTTTCTCCTGTGTAGAGGAAGAGTTTATAGCCGGGCTCCACATTAATCATAAGGATTTCTAAATGGAATTGAAGGGGTCCATCCTTTTCTGTCCGCTCCATGATTTTTGTTTCCGTTTCCTTAGGGATGACCTCCTATTTTGTCGGTGTCTGATTCTCTAAGGCCTTTATTTCCACATTGTTTACCATTTTTTTCTAAAATTTCTATCCTGTTGATACATATTGATTACGGTCTAGGATTAGGAATAGAAATCTTATTTTTGTGAAGCTTGTAATCAATGGGGATACCTATTTTCTTGTTTATTGTGTTGGGCTTTATCATACTAAGGGGCTCGGGATCCCCTTTTGCAACATATACCTTTCCAAGGTGTAAAAATCAAACTTCTTGGAATAACATGGATGGCACAACTTTTATCTTGTATATCCAAGGTCTCCCAAGAAGTAGATTATACCCTGTATCTTTATCAATAACACAGAATTTGGTTGGGATAATTTTCGGTCCTAAAGAAACTGGAAGTGTGATTTCCCTATCATTGCAGCCTTTAAGTTATCATACCCACTTAACGTGTCTTGGGATGCGATGATGTTGGTGTGGCCATAACCCATCCTCTATAAAAGACAAAATGAAACTATATTCATCACTTCTCCATCATCAATTAGTGTTCTTTTGATGCATGTGTCATAAATCCACACCTATAGGTATAGCATAGGATCTCCCTTCTTTGTTAACTCTGTCTCGGAAGGCATTTGCTTTAGATCAAAGAAAAACCCTGGATCTTTTAATTTAGAATTTGGTGGGTTTATATCGAAATCTACATGATTGATTTGTTTTCTAGGAGGCAACGTGATTTGGTCCAAGTATTTTAATCCTATTGCTTTTAGTAACTTTGAGCAATGCAAAGGAGATCTTTTGAGGAGGTTGATGAATGAAATGTCAGCGTACATTTTCTTTAAGTCCTCAATTAGTTTGTAGGGTCCAATTGGCACTGGTATTGGTTCCATTCCTAAGATCGTGCTCTTCTGAATCTATCTTTTCTCATTGGTGAGTTCTTCTTCTTCCTCGTCATGCAATATTTCCACCGATCCTAACATCCTGGCTTCCCCCTTCAGTACTAGTTGCATAGGATTATTTGTATCAGTATTTTGGGCTGCATTGTTTTCACCTAATTTTTTTGTGTTTATATGCATAGTAAATGGATCCTGATAGATTTTCATGTTTGCATTTTGTGGAGCTATCAGCATTTGTGTTTATTTGGTCCTTTTTTGTTGTCTGGTGTGACCTCTTGTGGATTCAAGAACATTTCTATGAATAGTCATTGTTGGTATTCCAGAAACCTTTCTATAAACCTATTATATTCCTTGTAAGACTTCATGCTATGCTCCCTAGTCCTGTGGAAGGAACAAAATTGATTATACTCGAAGGGGGGCCTTTCATATGTACCATCATTTCTATTACCATTTAGATTCCATAATTGATAGTTATCCCTTGGATAGTATGCATTATTTCGAGGATGATCCACTGTGTTAACATTCGTGGGATAATAATCTCTTCCATTATAATCATCCCTCACTTTCTTGACCAAGGGTTGATTTGTTACCCCGTCTGTCATTGTATTTCTATTGTTCTTGAGGATCCTAATAATAGGCACATTATTTCTGGTATCATCATTTATGAACTACCTATTTGACCCATAGGTCCTTCGGCCATTATCAATAGTTGCTTGGTCAATCCGTAAGGCACTTTCCAAAGCCTCTTTGTAAGACTTGTAAGGTAACTTTTGAAATTCTTCCCTTGTATCTCTATTCAAAGCATGTAAGAAGAGATCGCATAACTCATGGTGATCCATGTTCAGAGAACTTCATGAAGAGTAGAGAATTTGTCTCCACCGAGTGACGAAATGGGCCACTGACTCATTAGGTTCTTTCTTCATAGTTAGAAATTCTTGGATTCCTGTCTTTATGAGTTTATTCATGTAAAAAGCCATGACAAAGTCTAATATTAATTGTCTGAACAAGTGGATTGAGGCCTCTGGCAGGTGATAATACCAATCTAGGGCTATTCCTTCTAATGTTTTTGGGAAGAGTTTTGCGGTGATCCCATCCCAGAGGAAGAGTTCTCTTATAGTGGTTATATATGCTTTGATGTGTGAATTAGGATCCCCTTCCCCTTTAAACTTTGGGAGATCTGGCAAGGGTCGCAGTAATAGTATGCTTCTTATAGCCATGTCGAGTGGCTCTTTTAAATACTCCAAGTACGTGCCCTAAAAGGTACTTTGCAATTGTGGAGTTGACAACATTAAACCCATGGGTGGCCTTTGATATCCTAGTGCTACAACTTGATTTGCTTGATTTCCATGTATTGTTTGAGTGTTCTAAATTTGTTGTTACTCCCATTTGAGAATCTGTCATTTGATTTCCATGTATTTCAAATTGGAGGATTCCCATTTGAGAATCTGTCATTACTTCCATTTCAGGAGTAGTAGTTTAGGTAAGGGGGATTCTAAGATGCCCCTTGGTCTTGTTCAATTCTAACATGTTCCAGTGACTTTTACCTTCTTTCTAGGATATGTTGCTCTACTTCCAGAGTCCTAATCCTTTGTACTAACATTGTGATGAGATTTGTAAGTGGAGGGCCTCTCGGTACTTTCTCATTTGTAGGGATCTCATTTCTGGTATTGTCATGGTTTAACACTTCTTCTCGTATGGCATTCTCATGTTTCTCTTCCTGTAAAGAGACCTTCATGGCCTCTTGAGCATCTTTGGCTTCTTTTAAATTTCTCTCAAGTCATCTTAGCTCATCATCTAGATGAGTACTTGAATTTCTTGTAGAGGGTTGTTAAATGCGATGGATTTCTGACCTCATTTGTACTCTTCTTACCTAATGCGGCGTGTTTGAAATTGTAGGATTGTGTTCCCATGCGGGATTGTTGAATGATAGAGAACATCTAGGTTCTCTTCTATCTTGTTCGTAATCCAAATCTTCATAGTCATAACAGTTAGAGACTAGTGCATTTGGATCGGGGGCACATACCTATTGAAAGAGGGAGTTTTGGGCTCCCTTAAGGAATGTTCCCCAAGTTCAAATCTAGTTCCGTCATATTCGGGGGTGTCATAAACACCACAAAATAAATGGAACAAATGAATGGAGAGGATGGCGAGAGCAGAGATAGAAGCGGCAAAGATAACAAAGATGGATGTGAAAGAAAGAATGGTCAAATTCTACAAGGACACATGAAAAGCTCAACAAAAAAAATTTCTCTTCATGTTAGGTTCACCAAAATATGTACACTCAAAAACATGACTAGGTTTCTCAGGGTGGTTGAGTCAGCTTTGGCAGAACATGGACCCCTCTCCTTGCCACAGGGTAAACCTCCACATCACTCTCGCTCTCGTGGAAGTACCAGTTGAGAGGAGGCGAGACATGGGGACAGTCCTGCTCCCTTAAGAGTTGGACTTCATGGAGAGTGGTTGGTCAGCCCTAGGGCCTTTCTTGGGTATTGATTCTAATGTAGTGCTCTATGACTGTTGTAGTTGAAATAACTATGACCCAAAGGGTCACTAGTTACTGTTCTCCTATTTGGATTGCAAAGTTTCCAACATTGTGTGGGTTGACAATTGCTTCCATTTATGCTTCTGTTAAGTTGGAGTTGCTCTTCAAATCATTGGATGATGACTTGTGTTTGGAGTAATCTCAACCTATGTTGTTGTTCATGGATCATCAATTGATTGTGTTGTGGCCTTGGTGTATCTCCTTAATCTCTTCAAGGATTGCCCTCACCCACTCGCCTCTAAGTCCAGGGCACATTCATGAACCCAAACTGAGACAGAGTTGGTTGGAGTTCACCTCGATTTGACTTAGGGTTTATGGCCTAAGGTTTAAAAAGATTTACTTTGTGTTGGCTGACCATTTTTTACTAGTGTTAACCTCATGATGAAATCGAGTATTTGACTAATGTTGACCTTGTGATGAAATCGAGGGTTTGCAGTGTTTTGTGATGCTAGTGTTTTTGTTATTTTTTTCTTGTTTTTGAATGTATGCATCCTATATGAATGCAAGACAATATTTTTGTGCTTTTTTGGATTTTTTGAAATGAAAGTGTAGACACCCAAAAATGTCCACCTTGTCACAACATTATATCATATAGGCATCTTGTAGCATGTTTTGCCCTAGGTACCCATATCATCACCTAATTTCATTTTCCTATTCATAACCCCTTCTTCATCCTAGCACTTCCTCTAATAAATTAAATAAATCTAACATTTATTTAATTTATCCCATCCCTTCACATTATTAAATAAATAAATTTTATTTATTTATTTAATTCCCTTTCTTCTTGAATTAAATAAAATAAATCTTTTATTTTATTTTAATTTATCCTCACATTCCTCATGATTTAAATAATATTAAATTATTTAAATTATTAGCTCACCTTCCATTTCCATCTCTCAAGATGACTCAAATCATCTCTCAAGTTAACTCATTCACCTTCCATTTCTTCTCTCTCATTGCACGATCAACTTTCTAATTCCATTACCACTCACAAAATGGAGGTTTTAACCCTCCATCCTCTCATCTTTGTCTATAAATTAATCCACAACCAAGCCATTTGCATGGATGAGATTTTGAGTACCATTACTCTGTCAAAATTCCTCTAGCCCTTGCATCCATCATCTATGTAATCTCCATCTATCTTCTTCATCCTATCATCGTTATGCTGCATATCTGAGTAATCAACATCCAATTGGTCAAGCAATCAAACATGCATGCATCAATATTTCAAGGCATCATCTGAGGTATTCGGAAGGTTTGGACTAAGGTAATTGCATGTTGTTGTTTTATCTTTCATTTTGTCCAAATTTTTCAGTTACATTTCTGGTACATCCGGTGGGACTCACTTCTCTTGATCAAATCTTTCACTTTTTGCAAGTTTTTGTTATAAAAATTTGTGTTTTTCTAACCCCCATTGTCAAGTTTTGCAAGGATCTATCACAGGTGATCTCTGGGGCTCAAACCGACTGCACCATTGTGTTTGGGAGGTCAATTCCATGCTTTCTAACTATAAACTTGCTAGGGTTTCATCACTAAAACATTTTTGTAAAAGTTTGAAAAAAAAACATTATCTTTGCAACCATACTGTATGGATCTGTACAGTACAGATCAGCTATTTGAGGTATGTGTGAGTATTGAATTCTTCAGATAGCATATCTTGTAATTTGCAGGCTTCTAGCACAATTTTGTTTGTTGGATCAGGTGTTAAAAGTTCTCTGTCGACTACCATTTCCTACCCCTGTCACCCTAAAAAAAACCCTCTGTCGACTGGCCGACCCCTTTGTCCAAACCCTTTGTCAGTTTTGCTTTGTCTACCTTTGCTTTTTCAAAATATACCTCTGTTGTTTCTAAGACCCAACTGCCACCACGAAACTTCAATCGCAGTCATTAATCTACCCAAGCCTTTTGTCATCTTCTCAACACTAACAGTTGACACTTAAACTGTGACCTAATCTCTTAAACACCTGCTGCAAACCTTAAATTTCCTGGTCGACCACCTGGTACATTCCACAATCAGCCGTCAAAATCTTAGTCGAGACCATCTTATGTTTGGTCACCATCAAAACTTTGTTTACCATCATCAACTCCAGTATCACTATCATCCCCGATTGCAGTTCTTCGAAATCGATTGCCAACCTTATACCCTGTTTCATTGTCAAAGTTTATAACCCGTCGACCACCATCAAATCAACTCCTGTCGTCATCTCAACCATTTCAGTCACCTCTATTTTGTTGACTATTGTTGTCGTTAGAAGTTTGTTTCCACCACCCTTCTCATGTCTCGCCGCCACTAGATATTGTTGGCGTCTCCTTTGGTCTCCATCAAAAACACATCTAGTTGTCGCTGCCACAGCAAGGATCTACTGACCCTCGCCTCACCATCCGTGCTTGGCATTTCTGGCATGTTCTGTGTCTTCGATGTCTTAGTTGTTATGTCATAATACTCTGTCGACCCTTCCAATCCTCCTTCAATCTTTGACTCCTAACCATCGACCACAACCCATTGACTTGCCCATAACACTGTCATTCCCACCGCCCTTTCCTTTCATCGCTACCATTGTCTTAAGGTCACTGTCGTAGTCAAACGTCAAGGTGTGAGGTTTTAGGTCAATGTCTAGATCTTAGGTTGGAGTCTTAAATCTTTGGTCATGGTCTTAAAACCCTTAAGTCACAATCTTAGAACCCTTATTCCTACCGAGCTTAATTTCATAAACATTCTGCCATACATAATCTCCCACTCGTCAACTTCCCTTAACACAGCCTCTTGTTGACACTCCAAATGCAGTCAACTATCCCAAATGCATTGGTCAACCATTTAAGGGTTTGGTCACCCAATAACAACTTTGACATATAGGTTGGTCTTAATATCTAGGTTTGACAATAAGATTTAGGTTTGACATTAATACTTAGAGCTCAATATTGGTTAATAGGTGTCGACAAAGACATATATGTATACACCCTAACCATCACAAAGCTTGACCGTCAAAGCATAACATGTGACTGAAATTCCATGAACCATCAAAAAAGTCAATCAGTCAAACTATGGTCAACCCAGTCAACCCTATCTTCATCCACTTGCCATAAGGGGGTATATTTTTCTTTTTGCTATAACTTGGTCATAACAAGTCAAAATTGTGCAAAGGAATACTTGTCAGAAAGCTAGTTTGACGAACTTCACAGATGTAGAGGTTTTATCAGGTAATTTTGTCATTTCATTGGGCAATTTCTCTGTCAAACTTCAGCTCCATTTCAAACTTCAATCGAGCATATCTTGAGCAAAACTCATCTTTTTTTCATGCAATTTTTTTAAAAATTGCTTAGAATTTTCCAAACTTTCTGTCTATGTAGTCTATTTTGCTATATCAAGTCATTTATCATATGTTTTTAATAGATCACATCTTTTTTACATAATCTCACTTTTGCTTGCAAGTTTGGTTTTCTTCTTGTCTTGGTAATTTTCAAGGGCATCTAAGGAGCTAGAACAATAGGGGAATCAGCATACATAGAAAATTTAAGGATGAAAAACAATCAGGTGAAATCAATCCATCTCTCATCTCTAAACATTACTTGCCTTCACACTTCGATTTGGGCTTAAAATCAATCTTGTTTTCTATCACATCATTGAATTTGGGATAAAATGAACAATTGTCTTCCTACACATTTGGCTTTGGGATATTAAAACAAACAAGTGCCTACATTATTTTCTTATCACACATTTCATTTCTTAAGGGTTAATTAACAACTACAATTTGTCAAACCTTATCTAGGAGGCCTGCTAGGGGATTTCATCACCCTTAGGGATGACCTCAACCACGTGTTCTGGTGGGGTATATCAAAAGGGGGAGAGCAAAAGTTGTACCTCAATCTAGCTACATAGTCATTGGGACAACCTTGTGGCCCTAGGTGATTCTAGACACAAGGTGAAGTGGTATTCACTTACACTTATGCCGCATCCCTTCAATGGGCTAGCGTTCACATATTTGGGCCCCTCGTACCTTGTGTATATCAGAGAGACCCCTAGTTAACCCTTGTGTAGCCTACCTTAAGACTTATTAGCCATACCCTACCTGATTAATCATTAGGTCTTGTTGTTGTGTTTGCAAGTTTTTTCTTAATCATAACATTTAATCTTGAAAGGAAATTTGAACATTGTGTTTGGCAAGTGTGTATGCGTTTACATTATGTTTGATATTCCCCAAGTCAAACTACCAATCTTTCCTTATCATCTAAGAAATCACATCCTAATCAAACATTTGCTAAAAGTTACACCATGTCAACATTAGAAGACCTAGCACAAGAGCTTGTTCACATACTTCACCAAGCTCAAACAAGCCAATCACCTCTAAACCAACAAATGTCCATGACATGATCCAAAAACTGCAAACAAGCCAATCCTCACATATGCAACACCTCTTATCACAAATCCAACACCTCTTGGCCACTTGTAAAATCCAACAAGCACATCCTCAATCAATGCTAAATCAATCCTATGTGCCAACTATTCCATCATGTCAACCTTATCCATCCACATGTCACACCAATTCTTCATCAACCTATCACACTTCTTCCAATTTCAACCTTTATCCATATCAATCTCCATCTCAGCAACCATTATCTTATGTGATCCCTCATCCAACACAACATCAACACCTTCAACCACAACCACAACAACAACAACAAATCATAACACAACAAGCCCAACCTCATCACATTCTATCTCAATCTCATGTATCACCTAACCTATCTACACATCATTTCAATACCATATCAACCTATCCAATTCCTTCTTCCAACATGCCACCTCACCATCAAACCCATCCACAAGACAAACAAGTGTTCTCACAAGAGGTATATGCAAGCCCAAATAGCCCTTTGTACATAAGTCAAATGTCCTTAAGTCCACTTTTGGAGCAAGATCTAATATCTTTTGACAAGGGAGATACCTATGTGTCACCGAATCCTACTCCAAGTGGCCCCTTGTACATAAATCAAGTGTCCTTAAGTTCACCTTTGCAGAAAGACCTTATATCCTTTGACAAGGGAGATACCAACCTAGCCAATGCATCATATGAGTTACCTTCACCATCCAATCACATGCCAACACATGAGCCTACTAGTCCTATCTTAGCACCACCATGTGATCCTAATCCTAATCCATCCAATCCTCCTATCCCTCCATCCATTCTAAATCCCAAGCGATCCAATCACATTATCCATCCATCTAATCCCAATCCAAATCATCCCACAAGTCCTAATTCTAAGCCTACAACACTATCCACCATTATCATCCATCCCCTATATTGTCCATTCACACATACCCTAATGAAGGATGTGATCCATTGGCTACTAGCTAGGAACAATTTATCCCCATGTCAAATCCCCATTCATGAGCCTCTTAAAGAGCCCTCCATTAACATGCTTATCCCTTCAAGCCCATCATATGGCCCACAAGCCATTGAGCCAATTGAAGAGCCCTATCATGAGCCCAAGTCAAATCCCATCATACTTTCTTATGGATGAATATTAAGAATCCATCAAACTCATCCAAGAGCCTCCCACTTCCACTTCCATGCAACCACAAGGGTTATGTCAAGAGTATGATCCTAAGCATGTGGAAACATCAAACCCTAGTCCTAATCAAGATCAAATCCTTTCCATTCTACCCACCCATAACATTTATCTTTTCCATGATCAAGATGAGATTACATATAAAGAATCTATCCATGAGCACCTTGATCTTATCCATAATCTCGTACCCATCCATGAGCAAGATATCCAAATTGCTCCTATCCATCCTCTACCTAGTCCTATCCATGAGCTACAAACATTTGTTTCCCTTGGTGAGACACATGCCTCCCAAGTGAACATAGAAGATCAAACCAATAGCTTGGATCTAAATGAACATAATCAAGATCCTAATGATCCTTCCTCATCCACCATTGATCCCATTGCAAGTCCATCATATCCTATTGGCCTATCCACCCTCCATGAATGTTCTTCCCTAGGAACACAATAGCCATTGTCTACCATCTCATCTTCTCCATCCAATAAGGAACTCATGTCTAGTGTTCCACCTACACCTAGTCCTATTGTCCATCTCATGCTTCAAAACATGAACTACCAAGGTAAAGGCTTAGGCCTTCTTGAACAAGGTATTTTGGAACCCATTCATGTCAAACTCCCTCCACGCTCACATGGCCTTGAATACACACCCCAAGGACAGCAATCTAAAGATGTTGGTACTTCCTCCATTCCTCCGAAGTCTACCACTTCCTATCACAAATCTCATCATACACCTAAAACATATGTTGTCATCCCACCTCCATCCTCCTACAAATGTCAAAAGCATGTGACCATACACCTTCCGCCATCCACTTTGCCTCCGCTACTTCCAACTCCTAACATCCCTCCATCGAATCTACCTCCACTACTTCAAACACCTAATCCATCCATCCATAAATCTTCTAAAATCCCAATCATGACCAACAAATGCACATATTATCTAAACATGAAGCTTCCACTCATTCCACCAACTCCACTTCCACCAACCCCATGGGATTTAAAAGCAAAAATTTAGATGTCTATACTCATAAAGCCAAAAATCGTAAAGGTCCAAATGCCTTAGGATACAAATGCAAAAATTCAAAGCAAAATCCATCCAAAAAGCAATCCAAGCCCATACCTCCAAAAGAAAAAGTGAAAACTAAAATGGTTTGGATCCCTAAGCAAAAAAAAGTGATCAAGTCAAATGAGGCATCCACCTCTCAAAAATCACAACCATCCACTTTCTCCTCTTCCATCCATTCCATTCAAACATATCCAATTCCTCCATCCCACAAGTCAAGTAAAAATCATAAAAATACTAAGTCTATGTGAGTACCAAAATGCCTAAATCACCCATCTTCTAAGAAAACATCTCCATTGCTTCCTACACCATCTTCCCATCACAAGCTTCAATATTTACCATGGTGTGTGCAACCATTGGTCATGATTCCCTTCCATCCCACAACATTTCCACATACCTCCATCTCCCCATCCTTCATCCACTATCCTACATATCTCACCCATTATATCCCTATGGTCCATGCTTTTGAATAAGCCTTTCACCCATCCTCTTGCATCCATCATTGCATAAGTCATCCATAAATCCACATCATAATCCACTATCTTCCCTGCATAATCTACATCATAATCCACTATCCTTCCATCCATAATCCATATCATAATCCACCATCTACCTAATCCATTTTCATGCAACATCCCCTACCAGCATCTATGAGCACATTTGACATGGTCCATGTGATGACATCCATCTAGCGGGACTATCACCTATCATGGCACTAAACACTTGAGTCCCTTTCATCCATATCCACCTTCTCCCATCCAAATAAATCTGTTATCAGAAATTATTGTTAACAACATAAAGCCATTAATAAACCAATAAACATCAATAGAAATTGCAAATAACAAGATGGAAAATAAAAAGGACACACCTCACACAAACCTTGTTATTTCGCTGCTTCCATTGTTCGCCTAGTCTTGATCGATCTTTTTGTGATGAAAGTTGCCCTCAGGAAGCATACTTCCTTGCTCCTTTCTTCAAGATGGCGATGGAGAAATAGCTGTGATACTTTATTGCAATGAAGATTAGCTTCAAATGTAATGAGGATGATCTCAAGCAAAAAGGATATGGGGGGTGCCAAAGGCACACTAGTAATTCGACAGAGTAATGTTACTTAAAGCTCGGATCCCAGAAATAGAAGAATAGGGCTGTATTTATAGAGTTGTGAGGGAGAAGATCAATAGTGTAGAAAGAATAAGAAGATAAAAGGCATAGAAGACTTGAGAGAATGTGCGCGAATAGAAAGAAAACAAGTGTCACAAAAAAATTTGTCTTGTTTGAGTTAACTACTTTCATGACAAAGATAAGATTTGCTTTCACAAATTAGAATGATTTATTCTAATTTAAGAGTTGTTGATAAAAACAAGATTTTTTAAAATTAATTAACTCAACTTGTGATTTACTTTTGCATGATTTTAGAGGAATTAAATAATAAATTATTTAATTTTGTGTGCATGAAGAAGATTTATTTTTAGAAGATTTGGAAGATTTTTGAGGAATTTAGAAGATAAGAAAGCAAATTAAATAAATAAATTTATTTAATTGTGGAATTAGAAGATAAGAAAGCAAATTAAATAAATAAATTTATTTAAATGAGGAATTAGAAGATAAGAAAGCAAATTAAATAAATAAATTTATTTAATTGAGGAATTAGAAGATAAGAAAGCAAATTAAATAAATAAATTTATTTAATTGTTTGTGCATGATTTGGAAGAATAAATAAAATATTTGATTATATTTTATTTTTAAAGATTGAGAGGATTTAAATAAATTTGCATGATTTATTTAAATTTGGAGGAACAACTTGACTTAATTAAATAATTAAGAATTATTTAATTGTTTGGAAGAAATAAAATAAATAAAAGATTTTATTTAATTTTGACTTTAAAAGAAGTAATTAAATATTTTGATATTTAATTAACTTTAGACAAATATGAATCAAATAAATAAATTTGTTTATTTATTTATTGATAGAGGAAATAGACTTAAATAAATATTAAGAATATTTATTTGGACAAAGTCATGTCATTTTTAGGTGTATACAAAATCAAAAAAAAAGAAGAAAAAAAAGAAAAAAGTAAAGAGAAATCCCTTCGTCCAACAGTGAAAACCTAGCAAACAGGGGCCTTGAATAAGTACCATGATGAAAACCTGGCAAACAGGCATCATATGTAAGTTGATCTTCTATGTCACCTACACTTGGGGGCACCTTGTCTCATCCTCCTATAATTTTCCAACTTATCATTTTCCATCCTATCATATCCTATTCTACCATGTCCTCATCCATTTACACCCACCTACATACACCTATCCCATTGCATTCATTCATCCTCCTTTCCTCATCTTGATCTTGATAAAGATTTGGGGGCAACAATGTTGAAACATTCTTTGGATATCTCTTGACATACACCTTATCCTTCCAAACCAAATACTATCATTATCCTCTTGTCATTACCCATTTAGCCATCCTATCCAAACTAACCAAATCAAACCCTATCATCCCATGGTCATAAGCATTGTCATAAAAATCCTAAGCATATTACCTAGAATGGGGCATGTTATTCTGATGAGAAGTTGCCTTTTGAGATCACATCCTTGCTCTCTTATTCATGCATAGATCCACTATTGCCTATCCGTTTATCTATCCATCCTACATTCATTCTTGTACCTAGACTTGGTTTTCTCTCTTGTCATTGGTATCTAGCATAAAGGCTGCACAAATTGTAAATCAACTGACATCCTAAACATATCAAAATAAAAAAAAATCAAAACATGTCAAAAATCTAAAAAAAATCAAAACATGTCAAAAATCCAAAAAAAATCAAAACATATCAAAAACACAAAAAAAATCAAATATTCCCAAAAACAAAAAAAACAAAAAAAGCCCTGAAAAAATTACAAAAAATCATAAAAATCCCTAAAAAAATTAAAAAATCATTAAAAAGTCTTGAAAAAACACAAAAAAATCATAAAAAGTCCTAAAAAATTCCAAAAAAATCACAACATATCAAAATCCAAACACAAAAAAAATCAAAATATTTTCAAAAATACAAAAAAATCAAATATCCAACAAAAATACAAGCAATAAAATCAAATGAATCTCATAAATTCTTCTAATCAATCAAATCAATCGCTTCACCCAATCATACTTATCAAATCAATCCAATTCAATCAATCAAACCACTCAAATCACTTCTTCACATCAATTCATTAAAACAAATCCAATCACATCATCAAATCACATCAATCCTATTCATCAATCATCCCCCATCATCACCATCTCATAAAACAAATTAGAATGACATCTCATCTCTATCACGTTAAGTACCTTGATCCTGTGGATACGAGTATGTAGGCAGTCTGGTGTATGAAGGAACTATCCAAATTCAAGCACAAGGCAACACTCCTCTTTCATCTTCCATCCTTCTAATCCTCATCATCTTCATCCATCTATCTCATTTTCTTCTATCATCTATCTCCATCAATTCATCAATCTTTCAAATCAATTCTTCCAATCAATCACATTCATTCTTATCAATCCAATTCCTTCAAATCACTTCTTCATCAATCCATCACTTCTTCCAATCGATCTCATCATCAATCATCCATCCAATAAACTCAAATGCAAGTCCATCCTTAATCCATACCAATCAAGTCAATCAAGCTGGCCAAATTATCTAATTGCATCAATGGTCTTGATCCTAACCTTGTTGCAAACCAAATCAATCAATCAACTAATCACATCCTTGTGTTGATCTAGGGATATATCATTCCCCACAATGACAACACTATCATTATCTGTCATCATCAATCAATCAATAAATTAATCATTGGTTTACAACTTGACGGGGGCAATACCTTGTTTGTTTTTGTATCATTTGTGCATGCTTGCTTTCTTTCTTATGTGTGTTATCATTTTTGCATTTGCATTGGTATCATTCACAGCTAATATTCATATCTTGTACCTAGACAAGGTTGTATTATGCTGGGGCACGAGACACATCATCACCTTGGTCCTCGTACCTTGTTGCATAACGTCTAGTGTTATATCAAACATATGATTACTCACTTTCTTGCTGCATAATGCATCCTTCATTTCTTCCATCCATTTTCTTATCTTATCCCTCCTCTCATCCATTTTGTTTCGAGAGCCTACCCGTGTTTATCCAACCCACCTATCCTCTTGAGGGGGCATCATCATCCCATCATCATATCCCTACATCATCATCATATATTTACATCATCATCATCTTATCTTTCCTTCATCATCTTTCTTCCTCTATCCATACCTTAACTTCTTTGAAATGATGTTACTGGACACAAATATCATCATCTCGAACATCATCTCAAAGAGGGGCAAAATGTAGACACCCAAAAATGTCCACCTTGTCACAACATTATATTGTATAGGCATATTGTAACATGTTTTGTCCTAGGTACCCATATCATCACCTAATTTCATTTTCCTATTCATAACCCCTTCTTCATCCTAGCACTTCCTCTAATAAATTAAATAAATCTAACATTTATTTAATTTATTCCATCCCTTCACATTATTAAATAAATAAATTTTATTTATTTATTTAATTCCCTTTCTTATTGAATAAAATAAAATAAATCTTTAATTTTATTTTAATTTATCCTCACATTCCTCATATTTAAATAATAGTAAATTATTATCTCACCTTCTAATTCCATCTCTCAAGATGACTCAAATCATCTCTCAAGTTAGCTCATTCACCTTCCATTTCTTATCTCTTGTTGCACGATCAACTTTCTAATTCCAATACCACTCACAAAATAGAAGTTTTATCCCTCCATCCTCTCATCTTTGTCTATAAATTATTCCACAACCAAGCCATTTGCATGGATGAGCTTTTAAGTACCATTACTCTATCAAAATTCCTCTATCCCTCGCATCCCTCATCTATCTAATCTCCATCTATCTTCTTCATCCTATCATTGTTATGTTGCATAACTGAGCAATCAACATCCAATCGGTCAAGCAATCAAACATGCATGCATCAATCTTTCAAGGCATCATCTGAGGTATTCTGAGGGTTTGGACTAAGGTAATTGCATGTTGTTGTTTTATCTTTCATTTTGTCCAAATTTTTCGGTTACAGAAAGTGATTCTTTTTAATCTAGAAATTGAAATATGTATGCACTCTAGAATGGGTTTACCTAATGCAATATAATCTATGTTTTTAGCTTTTCTCAATATTATGGATCTAATCACTCTAAGAAATAAAATTTCTTTAAAACAAACTAAAATAATGATGCAAAGTACTTGAAGCAAACTAATCTATCAAAATAATTCTATCTATCCTATCAAGGAAATTGCAACATCCAATTACTACTCCCAAGAGCAATTTTAAAATTAGCTAATTACTATCAAAATAAAAAAAGAACTAAAGAACATGGAATGTGAGACACGTGATCCTCCACTACCCTCAAGAATCCTTGTGTCAGTGGCCTCTTCATCCGCTTGCAGTAGTGGGGATATCCTCTTCGCAACAACAGGGAAGGGATGCAAAAGAGCTTTAGAAATATTGAAATGTGAGCTAATGAGCACTACGGCTTGCAAACGGGCAGTGCATCGACGTGATAAGAAGCTTTTAGCAAATCTTAGATGAAACAATAATTAAATAAAAGGCTCGTAAACCTTGTATGAGCATATGGGTGCTATATGGAGAGGAAAAACTTGCAAAGACTAGATGCACAAATAAAATTGCCTCCCTGAGGGAGGGGGTATTTATAGGTTGAAAGAGGTCATGAAATGTAGGAGAGATTGGAGAGTTAACTCCCTTGATTGGATAATTAACTCATTTTATTTGGGAGTGAACTGCGATAATTAGGGAGTGAACTAGGATAATTAGGGAGTGAACAAGCCAATATAGCTTATCACTGAAGCAAAAATGGAGTTAGCAAGAGTGCATGAATCAACAAGTAGAGATAAAAAGGATCTTATTATGAATGCTTGAAGGCTTGGAATAGTTAATTCTATGTTTATGCCAAAAACTCATGCAAACAGGAAGAAAAACAAGTCAAAAGGAAGCTTTTTTGCATCCAAAACTTGAGTTTTTCCATGGCTAAAAAGATGACAGGGTCACCTAGGGGTCACCCCTTTTGCCAGTCTAGATCACTCAGGGGTGACCCATAGAGGGGAGGTCCTCGATTGGAATACAGGGCTAGAGATGGTTAGTTAGGTGAAGAGGAGGTGAACTGCCTCCAGAAATTGGTCGAAAGGTGGTCAAAAACCAAATCTCCACTTGCAAAAGTCAAATCTCCTGGGGGAGATCCTGAAATAATAGGGGGAGATTTGTCTTGGCTGACCAAAACTAAAAAATGAAAGTTGGAGATGGCTTGGGAGGTCCTCTAGAGGGCTCCTAGGGGTGGGGTTGGATGAAAACACTAGGAAAAGATAAAATCACAACAAATAGATGAATAAAAGGCTTAGGGACGAAATCACAAGCACAAAAAATGAGAATCGAGAAGTGTCAAAAAGCATCGAAAGTGGGGGAAAGGTTAGTACAACATAGGAGAAATAAAAAGATGAGTGAAAACCCATATGTTACCAAGAGAATTGTTATTGAGAGGGAATTATTTCACACTTACATGTATGTGACAAGGATTATGAGTCATCATGGGGTCCTCATGGAGGTTGTGCATGATTTTGGTGGTTACAGGAACATCAAAAAATATATCGCAAAAGGATGGAAAAGGCAGGAGAGATAAGAAAAAAATGCACAAGAGAAGTTGTGGAGGAAAAGAAATAGTTAGATGAGCACGCTAATGAGGATGTTGCTGAGCGTGCCAAGGTGGGTGCTGCCAGAGAGAAGAACATAGGAGGAAAAGAGAGAATGGATGAGAACGTCATAGGGGTGACCGATCAAGAAGCATATGGAGGGAAGAATATAATCAAACCCTAGCCCTATCGCAAATAAGTAAAACCCCAAATTTCAACCTAATTTTGAAAATATTCAAATTAGAGTTGATAAACAATGGGAAGAATTATTAAATCCTATATGTAGCCTCCAGCGCTTGAATTTGGACGCAGATTACCTAGACCATTTGGTGAATCAAAGTGTAATAAAGATTAGAGAAAGAGAAGAAGATGCAGTATACCAGGAGATTAGTTCTAAAAGTATAAGACAATTAAGTGAAAAGTCACCTGCAAAAGACATGATGTCGTTAACAAATTAAAAGGTATGCCTGAAAATAATAAGGCACTTTGAAGAGACACACCCCTCGACTAGGAGTCACCCCAAGTTCCCTATAAAGCAAGAAGAATTTTAGTAGAAGATCAAATTGAAAATCAGGAAGATATAGAAGAAGTTAAGAAAGATTTCAAAGAAATTTTGGGAAAGGACTATTTTGACATCAAATTACAAATAGATAAGGGAAGGGAAAACAAAGCCCTAATACAGAAGTGAAAACCTAAGTAGAAAGGTAAGGAAGAAAACCACTGCAAGACACTGGAGGTATGGGAAAGACAGAAGAAAGTACCAATGGATGCACTAATTAAGCTCCCAGACTTCGAAAAGAACACCACCTAAGTAGCAAAGCATATCTTTATTTTAGAATCCATTTGGAATAGAAATTACATAACAAGGGTTGAATCCAAACTGTTTGATTTTATAGGAACATTGTGGAATGATGCCTTGAAATGGTATAGAAAGGCATGCCCTAAGTATGATAAAACTTGGGAAGAAGTCAAGAAGGAATTTTTGGAAAACTTTGAAACTCTAGAGATCCCTATAGAGGGAGTGAGAAAAATGAGGGAGTGAGTACAGAAGGAAGGAGAAACAATAAATGAATTTGATAAAAGATTTAAAGAAACAATCCGCAAGCTAGAGGAGCCACTAACTGAGAAACAAATAATTGAATGGTTCATATCTGGAATAAGCCCAAATGTCAGAACATCTTTGGATGGAAAAGTATTTGAAACCTAATCAAAAGTAGTTACATTGGTCTACCGCATATAGTCACAAATGTGGTGCAAGAAGGATAATAATAAAGAAAACCTAGAATTAGAGAGAATGAGGATAGAATTGGAACAATTGAAGCTAAAACAAAAAATTCTAGAAAAACATGAGAAAATTTTACATCAACAAAGGCCGAATATATGGTGCTCATATTGTACTAAGGAAGGACACATAAGAAATGAATGTCTAATGATGAAAGATGAAAGACAAGTTGCCACCATGAAAGTAGAAATAAAATTAGTAACTACAAGAAATAATACATTATATTGTGGATTATGCAATGAGTGGGATGACCATGAGACACCGGATTGCCCTTCACAATAATTCAAAGTAAGGGAAGATGATGATGAGCATGAGTCATGGTGTAACTTACACCACAATAATAAGGCACAAAACAATACTATGGAATATGTAAAAGGCTTGGCGGAAAGACCCTTATACATTTAGGATCAAGGAGACAAGCAACCTAGTTGGAGAAACCAAAGGAATATGAACATTGTACAAAATTCAAACCCTAACAATGTAGCATATGGAAACAATTACAAAAATGATGAAAGAGAGAAATTTGGAGCATATAGAGGAGGTGGAGGCCATGGTAGAGGTAGAAGAAGGAAAGATGATGCAACATACTAGGTGCTACCACAATAATGGGTTACACTTTCTATGACATCTTGATTTTTGCTGAAATCACATATGTTTAGAAAATATAATGATTTAAGCCTTGAAAGGTTCCATTTAAAGGATTTTAATTGAATAGGGTTTGATAAAACCCCCTTAGATTCAAACCCCCTTGGATAGAACCCCGCTAGTTTTAAACCATACCTATAATGGAGTCTCCTCTACACCTATCAAAATGCTAATAAAAAACCACTTTTGATTTACCTTTTAGGGGATCAAATGAATTCATTTAAAATTCAGGTTTTGTAAGTATGTAGTCATTATAAGCTTCCCAAAAAGTATAATTTTAAATATTTTTAATTTGATTATTATATTTATTTTTTATTTCTTGTGAATGTAGGTTTTTCACCAAACATCAAATTCTCTATTCTACACACATGGAAAATTAGTAAATTAGTGAATTTTTTTTTTGAAAAATACATATGCCCTATGTATTGATGTCCTTGTTTCAACAAAAAAAAGAAAAACTGAATTTGGATACATACAGAAAAAGTTATGTTTTACGGAATACGCCTATGTCTAAATTATAATTGGTTTGACTTCAAAAATTAATTAAAAAAAATCAACAAAACATTATGAAACCAAATGCATGCCCTATATATCAGTGTTACCAATCTAAATTCAAAAGAATCAGAATTGTATCCTTTGTAGAAAAAAAGTTATGTGCTACAGAATACACATCACTTTAAAAAAATGTTGTTTACTATTAAAAACTAGTTATCAAAGGAGACGTAAAAAATTTTACAATTTAACTCCAATTTTTAAAAAAAAAATATACTTAGAATCTACAAACAAAATCTCACAAATCACTAGTTCGCATCATCTTCAAATTCTTAACGGTTTAGCGGCTATAGGTGTCAGAAAGTGAAGATTTAGTTTAAAATGTTGATTTCAATGTCAAGTTTGACCAAAAAGTGTAACCTATTATTATGGGATGACCCTACTATAAGTATGGTAAACTGGGACACTTTGCCAATGAATGTTGGGGAGAGCGGAGAAAATAGTGCATATTCTATAATAGTATAGAACATGACCTATTTTCATGTGACAAAGCACAACAATACTTCTACAACCCACCAGAACAATCAAAAAGTGATGAATTAGAAAACTTTAATTCCCAAAAAAATGCCTAGATAATTAGGAGAGTCCCCAAAGAACAAGGTCAGGTAGAAAGAACCTATCAAAGAAAAAATGATGATTAGACAGATACATCTTCAATGAAATCTTTAGAAGAAGAGAACCAGAGTAAAGAGGTCAAGAAAATCAATCTAAAAAGAAGAAAAACAAAGGGAAAGAAAAATTTGTGGTCTAGTAACAAGGCAAGGTACAAATATCATAGGACATTATACTAGTGAAATAGAAGAAGAAAAAAGTGAGGAGGAAGACACATTCTTCCCTAATAAAAAAACAACATGACGAGATTGTACAAAAAACAAAGCAAATTGTAACTCAAGAGCAAGACAAACAGAAACAATATATAATTAGTTTTTTATAGAATGAGAGGTGGTGGTATTGAAAAAGCTAATAGAACTAATGCAACAACACAATCCCATTGAGAAATTGAAGTAATTTTCCAATTACTGGAACAAGGAGCAAGTACCTAAAAACCAAATCCGGCAGATGGTCAAAATAGATAGACACTAGAAAACAAAACCACTATTGGTAGATGTTCATATAAACCATAAAAAGGTCAGACATGTTATGATAGATCTGGGTGCAGATGTGAACATTATTACTAAGAGGTTATGAGAACAACTAGGAAAACCTAGGTTGACTAAAACTCCTTATAACATCACTTTGGCAGATCGATCTAGTATGGGAACACTTGGAACTTGGAAACAAGTGGAAGTAAACCTAATGGGGGTAAAACAAGTCATAGACTGTGTTTTTGTAGCAATGAAAGAACAAGGTGATTCATTCAATGCATTACTAGGGTTGAGATGGTTTGTTGACGCAAATGGTATTGTTGATTCCTGCAAAGAGGAATTATTTTTGTAGATAACAATAAAATTGTATACATACCTTTGGAAGCAACCATGGAAGAAGCATACATTGAAGAATTTAACTATGTGGAAGGCATTGATGAATATCCTAAGAATATATTCAATATCAAAGTTAGATATGGATGAGACAGTTAAAGAACCTAATTCAAAGGGAGAGATATAAGTAGATGATGATAATTATAGTACTAATAGTTAGGAAGTACTAGAGGCATGGATAAGAAATGAACTAGAGCTAAGAACTTGAAGAATGATCAGGTTCAGGAGGATATTTATGCTTTAATCCAGTAGGGAAAACCTACGGCAAACCTTCACATTAAATGAGAATCCACCGTAGAACATGTGTCATCTATGAAGAGCAGAATACAAATAATTTTTAGATATCTCAAAAAATAAATCATATCATGCGAGGGATTTCACACATCAAAATACCTAAGTTTTCAGGAGTACAAGACCTACAAATATACTTGATAGAGATGGAGAAAACTTTTATAGATGAACAAATAAGACTAGAAGCAGTACAACATACATTAGTATGCAATACAACAAATTGGTGGACCACCCATAAAGATACAATTAAACATTGGCCAGTATTCAAGATTCTCATCAAGATACGATATTTACCGAAGGAAGGAGAACATAAAATCATACCTAAATATGAGGGACAAATCCCACCACAGGAGCATTTAACCATCTATATAATAGTATGGGAAGGAAGAAAGGAGTACAACAAGATACTATACGCCCATCTATTCTACTGGTCATTCTCACCAATAGCACAAACTGGGTACATAAAACAAGAAAGGAGAAAAGAAACCAAAAATTTGGATGAAATACAAAATGACTTTGTGCACACATTTTCCTTTTATAGCCCAGACAATTATATACATACCGCACTCTTGAAAATGAAGGAGATAATCTTCTAATAAATTAGAGAAGACATAGAAGAACTAGAACAAAGTACACCACCACCTAGAACTGAAAGTATATCGAAACTTATAGAGTGGATAGACAAACAATAAAACACACTGGTCACAAATATTATAAGGCTACAAAAATGGATGATGAGGGTATAGATGACCTAGAAATAAATGTTCAAGAAGGAGAAAGGGAACTGGAACTACCAACAAAACCTAAGGATAAATACTAAAATAAGCCTATCAAAATTAGGGAAGAAAAAGATACAAAAGGAGACCCTAAGCTAGCAAAAATAGGAGATTATTGGGATGATAAAGTAGTGGCACAAGTAACTAAAATTATTTTTGAATTTGAGGATTTATTTCTAAGGACATTCACTGAAAAGAAGGGAATCAAGGAAGAGGCAAGTATGATGAAAATTCAATTAAAAGAAGGAATCAAACCGGTAAAGAAAAGATCATACAGGCTAAACCAAAATATGAAGAAGGTCAAAGTAGAGATTAATAAAATGTTAGCAAAAGGAAATATAAAATGAGTGGAAGAAGCAGGTTGGATTAGTCCAATGGTGGTATAGAATAAGAAGTCAGGAGAAATAAGGATACGTGGAGATTCTAGGGAACTAAACAAAGCTTGTATTCATGATCCATTTCCAACACCATTTATAGAAGAGATCCTAGAATTAGTAGCTGGGAGAGAAATCTATTCATTCACTAATGGTTCTCTTGTTACCATCAAGTGAAAATCAGAGAGGAGCATCAACCAAAAACAACATTTTCCTCAAAACTTGGATCATACATGTATATAGTGATGCCCTTTGGATTTAAGAATGTGTAAGGAAAGCACAGGTGCGGAATACAGCTTCCCTAATGTCAATTCAAAGGGGATAATGTAGACAGGTAACATTTAATTCAAATACAAAGATGAACACACCAGAAATTACAGAATAAACATACAAGATAACAGAGAACAACACCAGATGTACGTGGGAAAACCCTTTTAGGTAAAAACCCACCACCACAAGAGAGACAATATTTATTTACAGTAAGCTTAGAAAGGTTACAATAAAGATCCCAGCCTTCTCACTCAGGTATCAATTCTCAAATCATACACACAGTTTACTTCCTCTGTACATCTACAAAATGAACAATTTGATTAAATCTCATCATCAACCCAGACAACCTCACCAAATATGTATATAACATAGTCTTCAAGAGAAAAACTGTTTTAACTTCTGCCCTAACTATTCGTTTCAACTGACCCAGCATCACTATCTTCCAACTATCGCATAACTATTCGTATTCATGTGAGACTTTTAGTCCCACATTCACCAATTTGAGTTTGATATCCCGGTTTACATACACGAACACTCAGTAAGACTATCGTCAGCAATTTTGTTGCCAACGATGCCAATCTAAGCCTCATTGGAATAGCCCAAGTCATCGGAGACCACTCCACCATCCACACCGATGGTTCCTTGTCCCACCGATGCCCAAGCCTTCATCCTTCATCGAAGTAACCCGGTTGAACCTGTTGAACCATTGAACCTGATGAGAGAAGTTCAAGCCTTCATCAGTGTAACCCGGTTGAACCTGTTGAACCATTGAACGTGTTGGTTAAACCTATTGAACCATTGAACCTGACGAACAAAGTTCAAGCCTTTATCGGAGTAACCCGGTTGAACCTATTGGTTGAACTTGTTGAACCATTGAACCTGACGAGCAAAGTTCAATCGGAGAAGAAACCAAGTTTACCCAATAGTGAAAGTCAACCGATGGCCAAACCAATGAATGAATGAGGTTCCAAGTAGTAACTTGAGACATTAGGTCTCTTCAATCTCCCACTTGTCAAAGAGATTACTGCTACCTCTTAATCCTCATACGATTACTAAGAATTATGGGCCAGAAGACCCATTTCATCTAAACACCATTTGAACTTGGTCATGCTCACTAGTTTAGTCAAGGCATCTGCAACATTATCCAAAGTATCAACCTTTTCCAGCTTTACCTTTTTGTCTTCCACCATATCATGAACAAAGTGATATTGGACATCAATATGTTTTGTCCTAGAGTGAAAAGTAGGATTTTTTGCCAAACAGATAGCACTTTGACTATCACAAGGAATTTGTATCTGCCCTACATCAAAACCAACATCAGAACACAACCTCTTCAACCAAACGGCTTCTTGGCACGCACGAGTAGCTACCATGTACTTTGCCTCTATTGTGGACAAAGCGACTACAGCTTGCCGCTTGCTCATCCAACTGATAGCCCCACCATTTAATGTGAATACATATCCACTGGTGGATCTTCTACTGTCAATGTCCCCTGCCCAATCAGAATCAACATATCCCTGAATGTTGATAGATTTATGAGATCCAACTGAGCTTCCATAATAGCAAATAGCATAGTCAGAAGTTCCCTTCAAATACCTCATAACTCTCTTCACAACATCCCAATGTGATCTACCTAGATTTGTCATAAATCAGCTCAAAAATCCCACTGCCTGGGCAATGTCTGGTCTGGTACAGACCATTGCGTACATTAAACTACCAACAACACTTGTATAAGGCACTTTTTTCATGTCATCAATTTCATTTGAAGATTCTGGACAATCTTCAATAGATAGTTTCATTCCCTGCAAAACTAGAACAACTAACTGTTTGCAATCAAACATATTAAATTTATTAAGAACATTGGTAATATACTTGCTCTGGGTGAGCCAAAGCTTTCTACTAGATCTGTCCCTTTTGATTTCCATTCCCATAATGTACTTCGCTGCCCCCAGATTCTTCATTTCAAATTTCAAGGACAACTGAGATTTTAAATCTGAGATCATCCCCTTACTATTGCCAATGAATAACATGTCATCCACATACAATGCAATTATAAGAATCCAATCACCATCAGTTTTATAATAGACACAATGATCTGATTTAGATCTCACAAATCCCAAAGATAAAAGATACATATCGAATTTCTAATACCAAATTCTGGGAGATTTCTTCAAGCCATAAAAAGACTTTTTAAGTTTACATACCAGATGTTCTTTACCTTTTACCACAAAATGCTCTGGCTGGGACATATAAATTTCTTCTTCAAGGTCCCCATGAAGAAATGTTGTCGTCACATCCATCTGCTCAATTTCAAAGTCATATGCTGCTGCAAGTGACAACAGAAATATAATGGATGTCAGCTTAGCTACAGGAGAAAAGATTTCTCCATAATCTATACCTTCCTTTTGAGAATACCCCATAGCAACCAGTCTTGCCTTGTACTTTTCAATACTACCATCTGGACCATATTTATTTTTAAATACCCACTTACAGTCCACAGGTTTTCTACTTTCAGGTAAGGGCACCAGATCCCAGGTTCCATTTTTCTCCAACGATGACATTTCGTTATCCATAGCTTTCAATCAAGAATCTGAATTAGGTAAACTAATAGCTTCTTCCACAGTCCTAGGTTCATCAGTATCAGTAAGCAAAGCATAGGCACAACTTGAATCAAGTACTAAAAATTCATACCTATCTAGTTGTCTTCTCTCACGTGTAGACCTCCTCAATGGCTGAGGTGCAAGTTCAGGTTCTTGCTCTGGATCTGAATCTTCGGAGCTACTCGAACTCACTTATGAATCATCTACACTTGGTGCTTGTTGTTTCTCTTTTACAGGGGTCAAAGGAATATTAACAACACTTTTTTCTTTCTTCTCTTCTGTCTTCTCTGGCTGAGGATCAATAACCAAAGGTTTCATCTCTCTGAAAATTACATTCCTATTGTAAATTACTTTTTTAGTTTCAGGATTCCAAAGCTTGTACCCTTTAACACCAACTCCATAGCCAATAAAGATACATTTGACTGCCTTGTAATCCAGCTTAGGTCTTTTTACCTCAAGAATATGAGCATATGCCTCACAGCCAAAGACACAAAGATGTCTTAGAGAGGACTTCTTTCCAGACTATGCTTCCATAGGCATCTTATCAACCAATGTCGAAGTAGGAGAACGATTCAGCAAGTAACAAGTTGTAGCAACTGCCTCAGCCCAGAACCTTTGTTCAAGACCAGCATAACTCAACATACTTCTTGCTTTCTCCATCAATGATCGATTCAACCTTTTAGCAACTCCATTTTGCTGTGGAGTATAAGGTGTAGTCTTATGCCTTTTTATTCCATGATCAATACAATATTTATCAAAATCTGCATTGCAATATTCACCACCGTTATCCATTCTCAAACATTTTATTTTTCTACTAGTCTGATTTTCCACAAGATTTTTAAATTCTTTAAACCGACTAAACACTTCTGATTTATTTTTCAAAAAATATACAAATGCCCTCCTTGAATAATCATTAATAAACGATACGTAGTATCTTGATTTAGACAGAGAAGGAACATCAACTAGACCAAAAACATCAGAATGTACATAGTCCAGAACACTAGAAGATTTATGAGAACTAGAGTAAAAAGAAACATGGTTCTATTTTCCATATATGTAATGTTCGCAGAAATCGAACTCTAGATTACAATCAATCAACCCATCTACCAGGTTTTTGTTTTTCAAGGTTTTTAAACCTTTTTCACCTATGTGACCAAGTCTATGATGCCAGAGCATTGTTTTCTCTACAAGAAGTTTAACTTCCATAGAGTTTGCATCATGTGTTACAATAGTAGCTTTTTTAAATTTTATAGAGACATTATTACAACACACTGGTTTAGCATCTAACCTATACAAAGTTCCAATGCGTTCACCCTTTGCCAGTACAATAGAACCTCTAGTCATCTTACAGCCACCATTCACAAAAGTAACTTGCACTCCAACATCATTAAGCTTACTAACAGAAAGTAAATTTTGAGCCAAACATGGTATGTGTAATACTCCATTCATTCCCTTTATTCTGCCATCTGGGAACTGGATTCTGACTCTTCCTTGGCCAACAATTTCTAGTGTCGAATCACTTGCCAGAACACCTTCCCACCAGCATACGGTTCATACTTAGTGAACCATTCTCCATGAGATGTCATATGAAAAGATGCTCCTGAATCCACCAGCCATACATCTACATCTTCAGATGCAGGCATTGCCAAGGCAGCAATGAAGGCATCATCATCACTCTGAGAAGAATCGGTGTCAGAGAAGTCCTTCTTCTTCTTCTTTTTCTCCTCTTTGTAGTCTTTTCTGATGTGTCCTTTCTGCCCACAATTCCAGCAATTCACCTTGGACTTTTTTCCAGGAGATTTTGATCTCCCCTCTAATTTGGACTTAGATTTCTTGTCTTTCTTCTTGTCTCTTTCCTTTGATCTACCTCAAATGGACAGGGCCTCTTTGGCCATCTCAGAAGATTTCCTCCGCATCTCTTCAGATAACAGCAAGGCAACAACTTCTTCAGCTTTAAACGTGATTTTTGTACTTCCAATAGCCATCACAAGATGATCCCATGAGTTAGGTAAGGAACACAACAAAAGCATACAGCGGTCCTCCTCTTCTATTTTTACACCTACAGAATTCAACTGTGCAACAATCATATTAAATGAGTTCAGATGGTCTGCTACAGATGCTCCTTCATCCATCTTCAGAGAGTACAACTTCTTTCTGAGGAAAAGTTTATTCACCAAGGACTTGCCCTGATAAATATCTCCCAACTTCTTCCACAAAGTGTTTGTAGTCTTCTCCTCATGGACGTTCAATAGAATAGAATCCGCTAAACTTAATCTTATCAGTCCTCTAACTTTCCTATCTGCCAGGTCCCAGTCTTCTTGCTTTATGCCTGAAGGTTTAGTCCCAGACACATCAACCCAAAGATCTCTGTCGACCAACAAATCTTCAACCTTAAGTTTCCACAACTCAAAGTTTGTGCCATTGAACTTTTCAATGTCTATTTTTCCTGATGCACTTGCCATCTTATTTAACAAAATAGACCTCTATAGAACTCCCACTCACAGAACTAACACAAAAAATCCAACCTACCAACAAAGATAACACAACTGGCCAGGCTCTGATACCACTTGTAAGGAAAGCACAAGTGCAGAATACAACTTCCCTAATGTCAATTCAAAGGGGATAATGCAGACAGGTAACATTTAATTCAAATACAAAGATGAACACACTAGAAAATATAGAATAAACATACAAGATAATAGAGAACAACACCAGATGTACGTGGGAAAACCCTTTCGGGTAAAAAACCCACCACCACAAGAGAGACAATCTTTATTTACAGTAAGCTTAGAAAGGTTACAATAAAGATCCCAGCCTTCTCGCTCAGGTATCGATTCTCAAATCATACACACAATTTACTTCCTCTGTACATCTACAGAATGAACAATTTGATCGAATCTCATCATCAACCCAGACGACCTCACCAAATTTGTATATATCATAGTCTTCAAGAGCAAAACTATTTTAACTTCTGCCCTAACTGTTCATTTCAACTGACCCAGCATCGCTATCTTCCAACCGTCGCATAACTGTTCGTATTCATGTGAGACTTTTAGTCCCACATTCACCAGTTTGAGTTTGATATCCCGGTTTACATACACAAACACTCAGTAAGACTATCGTTGGCAATTTTTTGTCGACGATGCTAGTCTAAGCCTCATTAGAATAGCCCAAGCCATCAGAGACCACTCCACCATCCACACCGATGGTTCCTTGTCCCACCGATGCCCAAGCCTTCATCCTTCATTGGAGTAACCCAGTTGAACTTGATGAACCATTGAACTTGACGAGCAAAGTTCAAGCCCTCATCGGAGTAACCCGGTTGAACCTGTTGAACCATTGAACCTGACGAGCGAAGTTCAAGCCTTCATCGGAGTAACCCAGTTGAAGCTATTGAACCATTGAATATATTGGTTGAACATGTTGAACCATTGAACTTGACAACCGAAGTTCAATCAGAGAAGAAACCAATTTTACCCGATAGTGAAAGTCAGTCGATGGCCAAACCAATGAATGAATGAGGTTCCAAGCAGTAATTTGAGACATTAGGTCTCTTCAGAATGCACCTGCAGTATTTAATAGAATCATAGTAAATGCATTCAAGAAACTTATACATGATTTCTTAGAGGTCTACTTAGATAATTGGATGGTATATGGATTGATGAAAGACCATACACAAACCCTAAGGATAATGTTGAATAAGTGCAGAAGCCTACAAATATCATTAAAATTAAAGAAATATATTTTTGTGGTACCATTTGGGACTTTGTTAGGCCATATTATTAGTAAAGAAGGTTTGATGGTAGACCCTTTAAAAGTAACTTTGATCTTACATTTCTAGCACCAAAAAGAGCCACGGAGGTGAAAACTTTCTTGGGATATACTAGATATCACCGCAAATTCATTAGAGGATGTGCACCAATAATAACACCTCTTGAGGAACTATTAAAGAAGAAACATGGTAAAAATATTAAGTGGAATGATCAATGTCAAACTTCTTTTGATATATTAAAATAGAAAATTGCAGAGGCTCCTATTCTGATATTTCCTGATTGGAACATTCTATTTCATGTTCATGTGGATGTGTCAGGAATAGTAGTAGGTGTGGTACTAGCCTAGCCCAAGGGAACAAAAGATCATCATGTAGCATTTACTAATAGGAAACTATCCAAGGTTGAAAAGAATTATACTACAACATAGAGGGAGCCCCTAGAAATGGTGTATACATTATAAAAGCTTATCCAGTTAGTGTTGATGCAATGGTAAATGCAATGGAATGCCATGGTTTGTTAAAAGAAACAGCTCCACATTGTATGATGAAGTCTCTATAGAGAATAAGGTATTAATACAAAAATCAATAATCAAATATATGGGGAAAATAGACAAAAGAGTTACCAAAAGGTTTAATAGCTGCCCTAAGACAAACAAGGGAGAAAGCTCTACAGTTGGATGAAGAACCGCGACAACAGGTCATTGAGGATATAGGTCCATCTATATCCACAGAGAAAAAAGATAAGTTAGCCCAATTACAAGCTAAGGAACTAAGGACAAAGAAGAGGGTTGACACCCTAATGAATATGGAGAAGGAAGACATGGACAAAATTCAAAAAGAAATTGAAGAGATTACAAAGAAAATATATGATATTGTAAAGGAGAGTGAGAAAACTACAGAACAACAAGAGATATCATCTCCGCATAATATACAACAAGAAGAACAAAGGGTATCCCCTCCTCACAACACAAATGAATAGCAAGGAGAGTAAGAGGAGCAACAAATAAGCCCTCCTAAGAAAATACAGATGATACACATGAAGAGGAAGAGGGACAGAGATCAGATAATTAGGATGCATCTTCATATGCATCACCTATTGAATCCATTAAAGAATTTTTGGCACAACAGAAATAAATACAGTCTATAGTAACTCTTAATCTGCTACAGTTACCATTGGTTGGAGGATAGGTAAATTTATCTGAAATATCACCTATCCAGAAGCTACAACTTGGTGACATCTTCCACTCCACATTGAGGGAAGAAATTTTGCAACATATTGAAGGTAGTGAACTGCTTCACGAGGTAGTAAATTTAATTCAAAATGAGATGTTAGAGGTACAAAGGAACACAACCCTACCTCTCACAAAGCAACTGAGATAGTTAATGCAGAGCTTCAAGGCACATTCTAGCTACCTAGAGGACAAGGTAGAACAACGTATAACTAAACAGATGAATAAGAGAAGATTACGATAAGCATCAAATAAATGTGCTAAGTAAAATACTAAACTAGAAACACAAATAAGAAGTATCCAGAAGGGCATGGAGGAAGCAAAGGTATTGTATCAGTTTTGTCTATAGTGGCCCACCACTACTAAAAATATTAAGGATCAAATAGATGCACTAGAAGCACAAATAACATAGGTAGCTACCACATATGATCTTATAAAAGATACTAATGGAGCAATAAGGGACAAGTTTCCAAGACCAAAGGGAAAAAATAAAGGCACAAATCAAGCAACTAAGAGAAGTAGTTATTCTAAGACTAGCATCCCTAACTAGCATTTTCATAGAGGCTAAGTAGACAGCCCAGAAGATCCAAATTCCTACTACACTAGATATAGAAGATACATATATATAGATAGAGAGCCAAACTTAAATTTTGAAATTATCCAAGAAGCAATGGGACACAAGTATGGCTCATCTTAGAGTAATCTATAAGAATATCTTGTTGCAAGTATGTGCTAACTGGTGTTGTCATTGATGTCAACATGTTTGTGTTGTCATTGGTACCAACTGTATCTTCTGATATTGTTGTTTGTTGATTGATTGAGTTGTTATATTAAGAACACTGTCTTAATATTTTGCTTCACATTTCCTTTGTGTTGAAGACCAGAGTATGAGTTTTGGATATGATTTAGGGAAGTGTTTGAAGATGCTAAATCCAGAATTTGGCGGTCTGGATAGATGTACAGCAAAAGTTATATTCACCAATTTGAAGACTATGTCTAACAGCATTTGCAATGTGACAGGGAGAAAGTATTTTTCTCTGCATTTCTTGGTAGTTTGGATTTTGGTCTTGTGGTTCTGGACTTATAAATTCCTTAGCTATCTTCATTCCAAAGGATTTGTGATTTGGTGCTCTGAAAAGCAAGTTATTGTTCATCAAAGTTTGATAGTGTTTGTTGAGAACAGTCTATGATTTGTTTTCAGGTGATATTTGTTCTCAAGTAGATCTATTGTAGTTGGATTGTCAGCTCCCAGGTGATTCTATGTTGTTTTTAGATGTCTCAATAATGTATTGAAGGTGTGTCCTTGATCCGCAAGCTATAATGAAGTTCTTGGAAGCGTGTATTTAAGTATTCTTGATGTTTGCACTAGTTCTGGCTGACTTGGTTATTTACACTTGTTGCGGAGGTGACTTGTGGATTGTAGAAGTGTGTTCAAGCATGTGAAGATGTATTTGGGTCTGAGCTAAGGCATGAACTGTTCTTCCTTCATTCTTTTGCTCCACAAGTTTGTTTAGGTCCAAACCTAATCTGAATTATGTATGTATGCCGACCTTGGAGAAAGTTCCAATGGTTGTAAGGTGTATTGCTGACCTTGATGAATGTTCCAAGGTTGATGATTGGTATAAATATATGTAATGAAGTTGTGAGTGAAGGATGAGTGTGTGAAGATGCGAAGATAAAGTGTGTGTGTTGTAAAGGCAGAGCAAAAGAAATATATTGTGCTTCAATAGAACTGAACTTAGTCATGTTGTAGATGCTAATATATTAGTTCATAGCAGTGAGCCCTGGGTAGTGAGCCCTAAGGCAGTGAGCCTCTTTGTTATTCAATATTGTTACTACATTATATTGTGAGATAACACTCACCATGGTTTTTCCCTTTTAGGGTTTTCCATGTAAAAATTTGGTGTTCATGTGTGTATGGTGTTGATGTGTTAATGTTTTGATTCTTCTATGTTTTAATCTTTATAACAGAATAAGAAGTTAAAGTAAGTGGATGTGAATGTGATTGTGTTTAAAGAAGTTAAGGTTTTTTATACAACTAATTCACCCCCCCCGCTCTCAATTGTCGTGTGCCTTTAACAATTGGTATCAGAGCAAGGTTCCTTGGAAGAAAGCCTAACAGCTTAAGGTAGATCTGGGATGGTACACAAGAAAGACATTCCTCAATTTGATGGATCTGGCTATGCCTACTAGAAGGTACAAATGCAAAAATTATCTTATTTCTGTTAGTTATAATGTTTGGACAATGGTTAAAGATAAACACACAGTACCTGAAAATGGTCTGAAGACTGATGAAGAGATTAAGGATTATGAGACTAATCACAAAGCTAAAAATGCTCTATTAAATGCTTTGTCTAACACTGAAATGAAGAAATTTATGGATCTGGAAACTGCTCATGAGATCTGGGACAAATTGAAAAACATCTATGAAGGTGATGCGTCTGTCAAGAAAGCCAAGTTGCAGAACTTGAAGACCACATATGAAACCATGCAAATGGCTAAGGATGAGAGCATAACAAGTTACATACAGAAGATTGATGAAGTTGTCAGCAACATCAAGGGTCTTGGTGGAAATCTAGAGGATGAGGATGTTGTAGATAAGATACTCAGAACTCTTCCCAAATATTATAATCACAAGGTATCTACCATTGAAGAATTGTTTGATATGGGAAAGTTTACAAAAGTTCAATTGCTTGGTAAACTGATTGCTTTTGAGATGAGAGAATTTGGTACTACTGATGGCCCTGTGAAAACTGAGACTGCCTTTAAGGCCAAAGAAGAAAAGACTGCTAGATCAAATAAATATGATGTGGAATCAAATGAAGAAGATTTTGAAGAGCTAGAGGCAAAATTTGCAAGTATAATGAAAAGAGGTAGTAGAGGAAAGTTCAAAGGTAAGTTACCTTTCAAATGTTTCAATTGTGGTAAAATTGGTCACTATGCTTCAAGATGTCCTGACAGAACCTTGAGGATTAAAAATAATGAAAATAAAGGAAAGATGGTAAGAAAGAGTTATTATGTTAGAGATGATGATGGTGTAACTGATGATGAATCTTATTCTGACTCATGGTAATAGTAGTGAATGCTTGTTTATTGCACTTAGAGAACCTGCTTCTACTAACCTTGTAAGTTGTATGAAGGAAGGAAGTCTAGGAGAGTTGTTTGCATTTCATGCTGAAAAGGAAGATGAATGGATCATTGAAAGTGGATATTCAAATCACATGATAGGAGATAAGAGTAAGTTTGTTAAGTTTGAAAAATATGATAGAGGACTAGTGAGTTTTGGTGATGATGTAGCTAGTAAGATTTGTGGAAAGGGATCAATTACTTTTGATGGAAAGCATAATATAGATGATGTTCTTTATGTCAAAGGCTTAAAGCATAAACTTCTAGGCGATGGTCAAATGTGTGACAAAGGGTATAATCTTGTGTTTAAGGACAATGGATGTGAGATAAAGAAAAGATCTAAAGCTATAATTGCTGCTGGTAAGAAGACTCATGGTAATGTTTATCATTTGAAAGGTACTAACAACTGTTGTTTGTTGGTTCAGACAAATGAAAGTTGGTTATGGCATAGGAGGATGTGTCACATTAACTTTGACAATTTGTTGAGAATAAGCACATTGCAAGATATAAGAGATATGTCTAAGATTGTAAAGCCTCCCAATGTTATCTGCAAAGATTGTCAATTTGGGAAGTTGACAAAGACTACTTTCAAAAGCAAAGAACAATTCTCTACCAGTTTGCTGGAATTGGTGCAAACAGACTTATGTGGCCCCACAAGAACAAGAAGTCTACAAGGTGATAGGTACTTCATGCTTCTTATTGATGATTATTCAATACCGACTTGGGTTACCTTTCTTAGAGAAAAATTAGAAGCTCTAGATAAGTTCAAGGCATTCAAAGCTTTGGTTGAAAATGAGTTGGATTTGAAAATCAAGTGTTTGAGATCTAACAGAGGTGGTGAGTTTACTTCAAATGAGTTTAATGTTTTTTGTGAAGAACATGGAATAAAGAGACATTTGTCTGTCCCCCGGACTCCTCAACAAAATGGAGTGGTTGAAAGGAAGAATAGAACTATTCAAGAAGCTTCTAGGACAATGATCAAGGAAGCAAACCTACCGAAAGTATATTGGAAAGAAGCAATACACATTGTCATCTACATTCAGAACAGAGTGCAAATCAAAGCAAAAGGGACAAAGACACCTTATGAGCTACGGTATGGAAGAACTCCTACTATCAAATATTTCAAAATTTTTGGAAGCAAATGTTACATCAGAAGAGATAAAGAATTAGGAAAGTTTGATGATAGATGTGATGAAGGCATTTTCCTTGGGTATTCTACTAAGATCAAGGCTTATCGATGCTATAAAAAAAGATTGAGAAAGATCATTAAAAGTGCAAATGTGAATGTAGATGAAGATTTTCAGAAGACCTCAAAGCTAATTGGATATAAGTCAAATGGATTGGCTGATATAGAGAAAGTTGAAGAAGACAAAGATAAGGAAGTTTAGACCGAAGTCCAAGTTGCTCTGGAAGAAGAAGTTCAAGTTGAAGCTACGAAAAGAATTCCTAAAACCATCAGGTATGTGCAAAGAGATCACTCTGAAGATCAGATTATTGGTGACAAAAGGAAAGGTGTGTTGATAAGAAGCAAAGCTGTAGAAGAACAAGTAAACCTTTGTTTACTCTCAAAGGTGGAACCTAAAACAGTAAATGAAGCATGCAATGATGAACATTGGTCAAAGCAATGGAAGAAGAACTAATGTAGATTGAGAAGAACAAGACTTGGGAAATTGTTCCTAGTCCTGTAGACAAGAATGTGATTGGAACAAAGTGGGTATTCCGGAACAAACTGAATGAAGTTGGAGAAGTTGTGAGAAAAAAGTAAAGACTTGTGTGTAAAGGCTACTCACAAGTGGAAGGAATAGACTATGAAGAGACCTTTGCTCTGGTGGTGAGATTGGAATCTATCAGAATGTTTTTGGGATTTGCAGCACATAAAAATTTTAAGGTATATCAAATGGATGTGAAGTCTGCTTTCCTGAATGGTGAGTTACAAGAAGTCTACATAGAGCAACCGGATGGGTTCCAGCTATCAGACAAACCAAACATGGTATGCAAGTTGAAAAGGGCTTTGTATGGATTGAAGCAAGCTCCCAGAGCTTGGTATGCAAGACTGGATAAGTACCTGTTGCAGCGAGGATTCAGTAAAGGGTCTGTAGATAGTAACTTATACACCAAGATAAGTGGAGATCAAATCCTGATTGTTGAAGTCTATGTTGATGACATTATATTTGGTAGAAATGAAGGTATGTGTAAGAAGTTTGCAGATGAGATGCAAAAAGAGTTTGAGATGTCTATGTATGGTGAGATGAACTTCTTCCTTGGACTACAAATAAATCAGACTAATAAAGGTATTTTCATTT
Organism: Cunninghamia lanceolata; assembly: GCA_027924645.1. Taxonomy (NCBI): domain Eukaryota; kingdom Viridiplantae; phylum Streptophyta; class Pinopsida; order Cupressales; family Cupressaceae; genus Cunninghamia; species Cunninghamia lanceolata. The sequence goes on along the minus strand of BSBN01000245.1, from coordinate 8,936,344 downwards.
CTCAATCCAAGTATGTTAAGGAATTGTTGAAGAAGTTTGGAATGGAAGACTCTAAATTGGTATGTACTCCTATGATTACTAGTTGTAAGTTAAACAAGAATGATGAATCTCCTAAGGCTTATCAGAGCAAATATAGATCAATGATTGGAGGAGTGCTTTATCTAATTGCTACTAGACCAGATATCATGCATCCAATCTGTCTTGTGGCCAAATTTCAATCAGATCCCAGAGAATCACATGTTGTGTCTATGAAGAGGATATTCATGTACTTAAAGGGCACTCCGGATCATGGTTTGTGGTATCCTAAGAACAATGAATTTTATTTAAGTGTCTTTACAGATGTAGATTGGGTTAGATGTGTCAATGACAAAAAAAGCACAAGTGGAGGTGCATTCTTCCTTGGAGATAGGGTGGTGTCCTAGCATAGTAAGAAACAAGAATCAATTTGCTTGTCTACTGCAGAGGTAGAATATATTATTGCAGCATCATGTTGTACTTAGGTGTTGTGGATGAAACAAACCTTGAAGGATATCAAAGTTGAGTATGATGAGCCAATCCCTATTCTTTGTGATAACACAAGTGCCATAAATATTTCAAAGAATCTAGTGATGCATTCAAAAACAAAGCACATTTCAATTAAATATCACTTTTTGAGGGAGAAAGTTGCAGAGATTGAAGTGAAGCTTGAGTATGTGCCTACAAAAGATCAAGTTGCTAATATATTCACTAAGGCTCTTCCAAATGATACATTTGAGTATCTCCAGGAGATGTTAGGGGTTGTTGCCCCTCCTTCCTTGAACTAGATGCATAAAGAGATGCATCAGTCTAGTGTGCCTCAAAGTACATTTCTCCTTTTTGGACTGATGTTGGAAGCTACCTCTCAAGGGGAGCAGGTAGTGGTTTGAGATGATAGTTGCAGTCAGGGGAGTAAAGAATGATTTTAGACTGATCAAAGTAGTAGTGTGCAAGTATGTGCAGTGGAAGAGTTATGATACCCTTTGTCATTGATGTCAAAGGGGGAGAGAGATCATGTGAAAAACTTAGGGCGAGAAAGAGTTCATATGTGTAAAAAGAAAGGGGGAGTCTTGATGTAAAGTTATGTCTTGATGGAGGAACATGTTATTCAGTTTTTCACATCATATGTTGCCATCAATGACAAAGGGGGAGATTGTTGCAAGTATGTGCTAACTGGTGTTGTCATTAATGTCAACATGTTTGTTTTGTCATTGGTGCCAACTGTATCTTCTGATATTGTTGTTTGTTGATTGATTGAGTTGAAATATTAAGAACATTGTCTGAGTATTTTGCTCCGCATTTCCTCTGTGTTGAAGACCAGAGTATGAGTTTTGGATATGATTTATGGAAGTGTTTGAAGATGCTAAATATAGAATTTGGTGGTCTAGATCATTGTGCAGCAAAAGTTATATTCACCAGTTTGAAGACGGTGGCTGACAGTATTTGCAGTGTGACAGGGAGAAAGTATTTTGCTCTACATTTCTATGCAGTTTGGATTTGGTCTTGCAGTTTTGGACTTAAGTTTATAAATTCCTTAGCTATCTTCATTCCAAAGGATTTGTGATTTGGTGCTCTGGAAAGCAAGTTATTATTTAGCAGAGTTTGACAGTGTTTGTTTAGAACAGTTTGTGATCTATTTTTAGGTGATATTTGTTGTTCTCAAGTAAGATCTATTGCGGTTGGATTTTTTGGCTCCCAGGTGATTCTATGTTGTTTTTGGATGTCTCGAGAATGTATTGAAGGTGTGTGCTTGATCCTCAATCTATAATGAAGTTCTTAGAAGCATTTATTTAAGTATTCTTGATGTTTGCACTAGTTCTGGCCGACTTGGTTATTTACACTTATTGCGAAGGTGATTCGTGGATTGTAGAAGCGTGTTCAAGCATGTGAAGATGTATTTGGGTCCAAGCTAAGGCATGAATTGTTCTTCCTTCATTATTTTGCTCTACAAGTTTGTTTAGGTCCAGACCTAATCTAAATTATGTATGTATGCCAACCTTGGAGAAAGTTCCAATGGTTGTAAGTTGTATTCCTGACCTTGATGAATGTTCCAAGTTTGATGATTGGTATAAATATATGTAATGAAGTCGTGAGTGAAGGATGAGTGTGCAAATATGTGAAGATAAAGTGTGTGTGTTATGAATGCAGAGCAGAAGAGATATATTGTGCTTCAATGGAACTGAACTCAGGCATGTTGTAGATGCTAATATATCAGTTCATGGTAGTGAGCCACCCATCCTAGAAATGAGCCACCCTTTGGCAGTGAGCCACCCCTTGGCAGTGAGTCTTTCTGTAGTGAGCATTTTGGGTAGTGAGCCTCTTTGTTATTTAGTATTGTTACTACATTATATTGTGAGCTAACACTCACCGTGGTTTTTCCCTTTTAGGGTTTTCCACATAAAATCGGGTGTTCATGTGTGTATGGTGTTAATGTGTTTATGTTTTGATTATGTTATTCATGTTTAATCTTCATAACAGAATAAGAAGTTAAATTAAGTGGATGTGAATGTGATTGTGTTTAAAGAAGTTAAGTTTTTTGATACAACTGATCCCCCCCCCTCTCAATCATCTTGTGCCTTCAATATATCCTACCTTCAAGTTGAACAAAGCATATCTTGAGGACAAGACATAGTTTAAAAAGGGGGAATGATGTTGGTAGAAGATAGGACAAGCAATAGATCCTACCATAGGTTACTGCAGATGGTATGCAGAGGACAGAGCCAACATACAAAGAGGTATTTTGAGAAAAGATACACCTCTATGTAATATATAGATAGGATATAGGATGTACATACAAGAGTAAGAGATAAGAGTGAGATAAGAGAGTAAGGAAATATATGAGTATGTAAAAGGGCAGAGACTAAGACCTACTAGTATGAATGCACCATTACCCATTGAATATATATATAAAGGATATATAAGGGTTCTAATATGTTTATGTGTAGTTTATGAATGCTTATATGTGACTTATTTATACCGCATGTTATTATCCCTTACTGTTTCTATAGGATTCTCTCACTATTTGACTGGGGTATAAACTAACTTTAGAGATCTGACTAAGGACCAAATCTCCAGATTGGTTCCTTCCCATTTCTTGCCAACACTTACTATGCTTTTGGTTAAATTTGTGTCGCTATTGGTTACTGCACTAACACTTTTGATTCTAAAAATCCCAATTTTGTATTTTCAATCTAACAAGTTGGTTTTGGAATCTATCATCATTTGTGCAGCCTCTTATCGCTGGTCAAAGAAGCTAAAATTGAACTACTAATGTATTTGGTACAAGACGCTTGACAAATATTTGATTTCTCACTAGTTTAGTGGATCACTTCAATTTCATTAAGAGAATATACAATTGTTGGTTATGTCTTGAATATCTATGTGTGTATGCTCTCTCCTCGCATCGAAAGGTGATCTTGGAGATCAAAAGAACTAGATAATTCATTTTACTCACTTTATTTTCTTAATTCCCGGGGACCCGAGATCAATACATATGTTCTTCTCTAATGTCGAAAGGTGATCTTGAGAATCAAAAGTACTTGATATCCTCTATAGAAGGTCTGTTAAGGGATTTCATCACCCTTAAGACAACCTTAACCGCGTGTTCTAGCATGGTATATAAATGTTATGAGAATCAAAAGACTCATTTCTAAGGAAGGACCCCAATCAGTCTAAGCGAAAACCCTGAGACCCTCGGTCCTCCGAGACTTGTGGTTTGGTTGGTGCTTGGTTGGATGCTTGGAACTCCCCCATTCACAGACTTGGACCCCATCGTACCTAGTGTATATTGGGGGGCTCCCTAGACACCTTGTTAACCTAGATAAGACCTTCAGCCTTCATATCCTGCGGTGCATCACTACAGTAGGGGAGAAGAGCTCACACTATTACCTCCATTGTTTGAAATGAAATAAACTTTGGGCAAGACTTTAGTCTCCAAAATAAGGGATGTAAGGTGGTAGTTGACCTTGAATTTTCTACCCATCCAAGCAATGGTAGATGGTATCAAGGGGATGGAAACCACCATTATCTAGTAGTGGGGTTTAAAGTCACACCTGAGTGAGTCCATGGGATATGTAACTCCTTGATTGAATAAATATTAGGCTTGTACAAGAGTGTTTGGTGTTTTTTCTTGTGATCTACCAATATCTGTCATTTGTTATCCATGGAGGTTCATAGCCTTGTGAACCCAAATTCCAAAAGAGTCTACAACCATTGTATCTTATTATTTAATTCTCTTGCCAAAGAACTCACTACAATATTCATCCAAGATAACAATCACAATATTTTTGCTTTTGAGCTACAGAGTATCACTTCTAAGCATTTAAACAGTGCTTTTAACCCACATTGTTGTGCTTCTGGTAGATAGATCTACCCTTTTGACTTATAGAGTTGTGCATCTGGCTGACAGAGTGGTGCTTTTGACTAGAACCATTGCGCTTCTAATCCAACGCTATTTTCCTAAGTCCATTACACAGTCTTGTGCTTTTGGTATCCAGTATTACACTTTTGGCATCCAGTATTGTGTTTTTTATTCATATTGTTGTGCATTTGGTATATTCTACTGCACTTCTGATAGATAGAATTGCACTTCTAGAAAATAGAGTTGCGCTTCTAATCACCATTCCTGCGCTTTTGATTTTGTCTCTTGGGTTACTTTCATCTATAGAATTGTGCATATGCATTATCCTGCTACCACTCTTGACATATACTATTGTGCTCTTGGCAGAAATATCTGTGCTTTTGGCAATCATTGTTGTGCATTTGAGCTATCTTGTCACCGCTTCTGAGTTATTGTTGTGTGCTTCTGAGACACAATCTTGTGCTTCTAATTTCACAGACAGTTTCTCATAATAGTTCACCTAGATTTAGGAACATTTCACATTTGATTGATTTAATGCACAGACATGAGACCTTTCAAACTACCTATCATCAACCTTTCCACCATCTAGTCATCACCATTCACCATCATATCACCATTGGGCTTTAGAGTTTTTATCCCATTGAGACTATAGGATATCTTTATCACCATCATCCAACACAATAATTTTTATCATTCATCTATCTGAATCAGTTTGAGTCAAAATTTAGATCACATCTACTAGATTGTCTCTTATTTGAGAAGTTGCCTCTCTCAAATTAGAAAATAAGTTAGCATCTATCATCTAGTGAAATAGCTAGCTTAGGAGAGTGGCTCCTCTTGATTTGGGGAACCTCACTACCCATCTCGTCTTTCCTTGAGTTCATTATTCTAGCTCTTGGAAGACAATCTCATTCCAAAATCCTATCAACATTGATCTAGATTTATCTTTTATCAAAATATCAAATCATCCAATCCTCTTAGAGTTGCAACATTGTTAAACCAAATCCCAAACTCCATCCGTCATCCACCCTTATCATCCACAAAGTCTAAAATATCATATGCCTCTTACTAGGTCCCAATACAAGAAAGCTATGAGAACTAATCAAAGTGACCCTCAACATGATTCAAATACACCCATTGATGCTAGACAATTCACCACAAGTATGCCTCCTAATATATTCCTTCCACGTGGATATACACTAGGTCCATCTACTACTGATTTTGGTCAACAATCACATCAAGCATTTATGGACATGGATGAAGAATTCCAAGACCCGAATACCTTACAATCTCTATATAGGCTCTTAGAATCTGACCCAAATAGATACTTTATTTTACTTGCTAAGCAAGGAGCTAAGTTGCCTAATGACTTTGACACATCTACTCTTAAGGAGCAAGACCCTCTAAACATTGCTATCATTGCTATGGGAGAATCACATCCTATTTCTATTCCTACCATGTCTACCATAGCACCCACCATACCAACTACACCTACACCTCCACATATTATTTCTTCATTACCATTCACCAACCAATTTATCAATCCTCTTTATCAACTTCCCACATCATTTGGTCATGCTTCTTCTAATATTCCATCATCCATTCCTCAAGTCATTTCATCCATGTCATCTATGACCCAACCAAATCAAGTCATCACTTCACATGCACCCCAAACATCTCACACATTGACCTACCTTATATCACAACCCCAATCTTCCAATCCGTTCATATCACATACCAACCCACCACATGCATCACAAATCCAAACTTCCAATCCTTACATATCTCATACCAATCTACCAAATACATCACAACCTCAAAATTCAAACCCATACTCATATCAATCTCACACCAATCCACCTCAAGTGTCACAACCACCATTATCCAACTATCAAGGTATTGCTACAAATCAAAATCCCACATCAAAAATAGAACAAAGATTCTCATACTTGCAAAAACAAATCTCAGAGCTCAACTTAGGACATACCAAGAAGACATTCTCTTTAGAAGAAGCATTTCCTTATCCTTTTGATCGATCTCTCCCTATGATACCTTTTCCTTCTAATTTTGAAATGCCAAAATTTGATAAGTACAAAGGAAAAGGGGATCCTAAAGAACATCTTAGGGAATTCTACATCGCTTGCCTCAAGGTAGTTCACAATGATGCATATCTTCTACGCCTCTTCCCTCGTAGTCTTGGAGAGAAAGCTATAGAATGGTTTTCTCATTTACCCCCAGGTATCAAGACCTTTAATGAGTTAGCTGAAAATTTTGTAACTCATTTTTCATTCAACATAGAACATGAGATTTCCATGACTAACCTATGCAACAATAAACAAAGAAATGGGGAAACTTTTATATCCTTTCTGATGCAGAGCGAAACGCAACGGAAGCTAACTAACAGGAAGGAGTAGCCAATGATACAAACAGCATGATAAAATTCACTATCGGCTCAGCATCATCATCATATTTCCTAAAAACAACAACAGCATCATCATATTTCGGACGCTCACACTTATCCTCCTGCCGACTACTATTCACCTCCTCCGCCTGTCGTCTATCATCATCATCATGATATTCAACAGGCGCAAACATCCTCTGGTTGCACTGTTCATCGGGTGCCAAACACTAGCGGCATCATCATGATATTCAATATCACCTTCGTCAGCAAGATATCCAAATATCCGGTTGCTCCCAATGTCCTGATGACGAACACCTTAACACCTTCCCTTCGATGCCCCGCTACTCGACGATACAAACAACAGCATCATGCTCTAATTTATCCGGTTGTCTTGGGACATCCTAATGATGTTATCACATCCTTCTGCCGAGAGCCTTCGCCGATACCTAAACCCTTCGCGACGACAGGATCAATATGCATAGGGGGATATCTCAATATCCTGATGACGATGACGTCAGATCCTGATGACAATGACGTCACACATCATCCTGATGAACTCTTCAATACTTAGACAAAAAACTAAACTTTCACACCCGCATCTGCTAGCGATACGCGGATGATGAGCTTCTCTGAGAGATGATCCTGACTGTGATATATACACTGAGTATATATCCAACTTAGAACATCATGATGCACTTCAACTTGCAAACTTCAACAGCTTCACGACCCGATCCTGATGGCGATGCATTCGCAGATGACGATGCGGCTTGCTCCGACTGGAAACGCACATGCAGACTCCTGTGTATCCGTCCACTGCATGTAAACACTCAGATCCGCACAATTTCACAAAGATGATGTGACGACCGGGTCGGATCACCTTCAAACCAAAATCTAACAACTTATCTTTCTATACCTAGCACATGAGGATGCTAGGCTGATTCACAGCATGCTCCTAACAGATCTCTTGAACAATACAATGCATAAACAGAAAACACAAATGCAACCTAAACTATGATACAGGACCATTCCACCGATTTGCAGGTTCAACCGGTGGAAGGGTTGAAAGTACCCATCAACTTGCAAACAGAAAGGAAATCAACACAGATACAACTGATCAACTCAAATACTGCAAAAGATGAGATCTTATTCAATTGAGATTCAAATGTCCTGCTTTTACAATTCTGCTTCACAATATCTGGACTGATCACCAGTACAGCATATCACCAGTACTACTCTCCTGAACATAACATCTATCAAACTCAATATGAACTATGAATATGCTAAACCCTAACAGATCGAAGGTATATATAACAAATCCTTCGAGTACTACCAACTTCACTTCCCAGCGGCTAGGAGCCTCCAGGCGGCTGGGAGAGAGGACAGCTCAGATAACCTTATCCCGATCTCTAACTGCCTACACATACTCCTATGCTGATCTAATACATAGCATCGGTCCAATGGACCTTATTACATGATAAAGTCAAACATACTAAAAATAGGCTACTGCCTTGTCATCATGCGGACAATTCACCTATATCCTGATCATGTTATCCTATATCCTGATCATGTACGTCATCATGCGGACCTATAACAAACTAACTGCCTCAAGGAGGCCAGCTGTTAGGTAGGTGCCTCTGCACCATACTCCCCAAAAGAAAATAACTCATGTCCCATGAGTTAGGATATGGGAGTCCTCCATCTCTATACTTTGCCTGTGCAATGTTCTGCCCTGTTCCAGCTTTGTCTGCTGCTGTCTCTTGGCTGCTCCAAGACTTCTGAACTGTAGCTTGCTTTCTGGCAAGTAAATCCTCATGCCTGTCAATGTAGGCTTTCCTCTCACATACCTTGTGCTTGTCAGGTTGCCTGACCAGAACCTCTTTCTGAACTGCCTCTTGAACTGCTGCAATGTTCAACTCTATCTTCCTGTCAACTTGTATAGGACAAGCAATAGTCCCAACTATGACAACATCCTTGCCATTCTTCTGAACTGGTTGCTGTTTACCATCCTACTTCTGAACCTGCTGCTGACCTCTGTCAGTCACAACTGAAAATTTCTTCAGCTGGTTGTCTTTAACAACTCCGTCCCCTGCAGTGTCCTGAACTGCCTTTATGCCTGCTCCTCTAGGCATCTGCACAAATTCCTTCTTTCCCATTAAAATGACTTTGGCTGCCTTCTGTGCTGCAGCTGCTTCCTGTAATGGCATCAACTTAATAGTCCTTCCATCTTTCTGGATGGTGTAGGTATTAGCATACCCATCATACAGTACCCTCCTATCAAATTGCCATGGTCTACCCAACAGTAGGTGACAACATTCCATGGGCAAAATATCACACAAAATTCTATCCTGATATGCTCCAATCTGGAAATCAACATATGCCTGTTCAGAGACAAAAAGTGAATGTCTATCACTCACCCAAGATGCCTTGTAAGGGTGTGGGTGTGGAATCCTTTCCAAATGCAGTTTATCCACCATCTCTTGAGATACCATGTTGTCTGTTGAACCAGTATCAATGACAACCTTACATACCTTACCTTTGCTCTTGCATGTGGTCTTGAAAAGAGCTCTTCTTTGCATCATATCCTTTGATGCCTGCAAACTAATTCTCCTTAACATCAATGATTCTCCACTTTCTGGATATCCAACATTATCAGCCTCCTGATCCTTTTGATAAATGTTTGGACTCTGCACACTTTTCTCTTCTTTCTCTTCTTGCACAAGTTGTACTCTCTTGTCACTTGTTCTATCATTTCTGGATGATGAACCTTTGTTGTCTGGACATTTGAAAGATGGATGACCAAACTCACCACAGGTATAACATTTCCCTGAAAATGTAGTAGAACCTCTACCACCTCCAAATCTGCCTTTATTACCTTTCCATCCACCTCTGAAATCAGACTGTCCCTGTCCTTTACCAGTGTCTTCTTGACTCTCATTGATTTGCCTTGTCTTATGGGCTGATCCTCTTCCTCTGTTGTTTTGTTCTTGTTTTCTCTTTAACTTCTCTTCCACTTTCAATGCCAACTGGAAACATTTCTGCACTGTATCTGGGTTATGCAGACTTAGATCATCCTGAATATTAAACTTCAATCCATTAAGGTATCTGGCTACCTTTTCTTCTTCACTTTCTTTCACCTTTGTCTTCATACAGAGTTTCATGAACTCTTCTGTATATGAGCTGACATCTAGCTCCTTCTGCTTCAGGTTTTGCTTCCTCTTGTGTAACTGGATACTGTAATCCAATGGAATATAAGCTTCCTTTACCAATTCCATCATCTTCTTCCATGTGGCAACTCTACGTTTTCCTTCCTGCACTCTATCATCCTGGACAAAGTTCCACCATGTCAAGGCAGCTTCTTTCATCTTTGACTGTGCTATCTTCACTCTCTGCTGTTCTGGTATCTCCTCTGTCACAAAGAAATTGTTCAGACAGTCTATCCATTCCATTACTGAATCAGGGTCCATCTTACCTGTAAACACTGGCAAATCCAGCTTCACATCCATGGTTCTCCTCTCCATGGCCTTGAGGGCATTCAACAGTGGCCTCTGGTCTGCAGGAACGACCTCCTCGCTCCAATTAGGGATCTCTTCTTCTTCCCTATCATCTTCTCTACCAGAACCTACCCTGCTCCTCAACTTTGCTAACTCATCTTTCAACTCCTGATTCTGAGCCTTCACAGCCTTGCTTTCTGCAATCTGTTTCTTCACCAGAACTGCCAACTCAGCGTTGGTCATCCTTGCTGGAACCTCAGATGTTCCTTCTTCGTCTGACATCCTGCTTATCCTTTCCAGAAGATCCTAACCTTTGCTCTGATACCACTATGATGCAGAGCGAAACGCAACGGAAGCTAACTAACAGGAAGGAGTAGCCAATGATACAAACAGCATGATAAAATTCACTATCGGCTCAGCATCATCATCATATTTCCTAAAAACAACAACAGCATCATCATATTTCGGACGCTCACACTTATCCTCCTGCCGACTACTATTCACCTCCTCCGCCTGTCGTCTATCATCATCATCATGATATTCAACGGGCGCAAACATCCTCCGGTTGCACTGTTCATCGGGTGCCAAACACTAGCGGCATCATCATGATATTCAATATCACCTTCGTCAGCAGGATATCCAAATATCCGGTTGCTCCCAATGTCCTGATGACGAACACCTTAACACCTTCCCTTCGATGCCCCGCTACTCGACGATACAAACAACAGCATCATGCTCTAATTTATCCGGTTGTCTTGGGACATCCTGATGATGTTATCACATCCTTCTGCCGAGAGCCTTCGCCGATACCTAAACCCTTCGCGACGACAGGATCAATATGCATAGGGGGATATCTCAATATCCTGATGACGATGACGTCAGATCCTGATGACGATGACGTCACACATCATCCTGATGAACTCTTCAATACTTAGACAAAAAACTAAACTTTCACACCCGCATCTGCTAGCGATACGCGGATGATGAGCTTCTCTGAGAGATGATCCTGACTGCGATATATACACTGAGTATATATCCAACTTAGAACATCATGATGCACTTCAACTTGCAAACTTCAACAGCTTCACGACCCGATCCTGATGGCGATGCATTCGCAGATGACGATGCGGCTTGCTCCGACTGGAAACGCACATGCAGACTCCTGTGTATCCGTCCACTGCATGTAAACACTCAGATCCGCACAATTTCACAAAGATGATGTGACGACCGGGTCGGATCACCTTCAAACCAAAATCTAACAACTTATCTTTCTATACCTAGCACATGAGGATGCTAGGCTGATTCACAGCATGCTCCTAACAGATCTCTTGAACAATACAATGCATAAACAGAAAACACAAATGCAACCTAAACTATGATACAGGACCATTCCACCGATTTGCAGGTTCAACCGGTGGAAGGGTTGAAAGTACCCATCAACTTGCAAACAGAAAGGAAATCAACACAGATACAACTGATCAACTCAAATACTGCAAAAGATGAGATCTTATTCAATTGAGATTCAAATGTCCTGCTTTTACAATTCTGCTTCACAATATCTGGACTGATCACCAGTACAGCATATCACCAGTACTACTCTCCTGAACATAACATCTATCAAACTCAATATGAACTATGAATATGCTAAACCCTAACAGATCGAAGGTATATATAACAAATCCTTCGAGTACTACCAACTTCACTTCCCAGCGGCTGGGAGCCTCCAGGCGGCTGGGAGAGAGGACAGCTCAGATAACCTTATCCCGATCTCTAACTGCCTACACATACTCCTATGCTGATCTAATACATAGCATCGGTCCAATGGACCTTATTACATGATAAAGTCAAACATACTAAAAATAGGCTACTGCCCTGTCATCATGCAGACAATTCACCTATATCCTGATCATGTTATCCTATATCCTGATCATGTACGTCATCATGCGGACCTATAACAAACTAACTGCCTCAAGGAGGCCAGCTGTTAGGTAGGTGCCTCTGCACCACTTTCTACAATGATGGAGAAACATGGCTAGTAAATTTTCATGGCCTATTCCTGAAAAGCAATTGGTGAGCATATTTGTCCAAAATTTAAATCTTGAAATAGGTTTCCACCTACAAATCCAATGTGCCAATTCTTTTGATGAGATTATCTCTAAGGGAACAAGCATAGAAAAGGCCCTTATTGCTAAAGGACTTGTCAAAATCTTCAAAGAGACCAAAGACAATACACAACAATCAAATGAAGAACCTCATTTTTGGTCTAAAAATAAAAACATTGGCAATGATGGTGTTGTGGACGCTAAATGCGTTCAACATGTCCAAACACCTATCAATATTCAACTAGCCAAAAATACCACATATACTCCTAGAGAGAAACCTCAATAAGATTTAATGCCTAGATGCAAATTTACTCCACTGAGAGAACCTATTGAATCCATCTTGAGGAAAATTATCCAAACAGGTCTCATCACACTACCCAAAGCACATCAATACAATGAACCTCAATTTAAACCCTCTTGGTATAAAGACAATGACTATTGTGAATGCCATAGAGTAAAAGGAAATAAAACCCCTGGATGCATGAAACTCAAAAACCTCATCTAGAATGTTATTGATAGAGGAGAAGTAACCATCGATGATCATCCTAAAGAATCCTCCAACAATGATCTCAACATATATAAGGATCCATTCCCAACTCATGGTAAAGGAAATGCTTCTAATAAAGGTAGAAGTGTAAACCATGCGTCTAATTCCTATGATTATGTTGTAGGTAATATAGAAGAGAGTCATGTATCTACCTTTTCTATTAAGGGAAAAGAATCAGATTGTGCAGTTACAACTCATCATGGTCATGTTATCTTTCATGGGGCTACACCAAATACCTATCCAACTTCTAAGTACAACATCTGAGGTCATCTAGGAAAAACACCAACCCAAATATCTATCTTAGATCTTCTTAGAGCATCACCTGCACATTAATCTATACTTGAGAAAGCCCTTCAAGAGTCGTTTGTACCCAATAACATTGATATTGTCCAATTCCAAGCCATGATAGGGCATATTGCTTCACCGCATCACCTAGTTTTCACTAAGAAAGGTCTTCCATCGCAAAATCCTTACCATAATGATGCCCTACACATAGAAGTCTATATCCACCAACGCAAAGTCAAATGAATCCTTATAGATGGTGGTGTCAGCTTAAACATTTGTTCTCTAAAGTTGTTGAAACAATTGGGATAGGCTGAGGATATTATTAATTTAGATAAAAGTATAACCATCAAAGCATATGATGATGCCGAACAAGAATCTGAAGGTGTTATCCATTTATCCATCCAAGCTAGTCCTACAATCATAGAAACTCATTGTTAGGTATTAGACCTTGATCTTCCCTACAATATTATTCTAGGTCACCCATGGATGCATATCATGTGGGATGTGCATTCTACATACTGTCAGTGCCTCAAATTTCCATACAATAGTATGGAAATTACTATCCTGGGGGATCTTAATCCTTTTGAGTTTTGTCAAGCCATTGAAGGTTGATACCAGAATTCAAACCAAATTCCTAACATTGTAGCTCAACTATCTTCATCCTATATTGATCCGTCTACATTAACCAAAGCTACATCTGATACACCTTTCTCCAAGATCAAGGTCTCATACAATAGCAAAGGGTTTGGTGAGTATGACCTATGCAAATCTTGTTATGTGGGAAATTTTCCTTTATCACCTATATCTTATGGCAAACCACCACTAGAAAAAGCAAGTCCAAAAGTTGTCATATAGGATAACCCCATAATATTCATTCGTTGGGGATTTCTAAAAGACGAATCCATTGAAGACATCTCATCTTGGCTATTCCAAGAAGACCAAGATCTAATTACATTACCAGTTGAGCAGTATAGAAGGAGGTCTCTGCATTGTTAAGAACATGGGTTACAAAGGTCAAGGTGGCCTCGAATAACATGGACAAGGAAGCATAGGATCCATTATTATGAAAAAGAAACATAATAGACAAGGGTTAAGATATGGTAAGGAGGTACCACGATCCTTAGACATTGAGTATATTCTTGACAAAGTAGCGAAGGCTTTTCCCGCAGTTGTGATTTCTAACGAGGATACCATTGATGACTCCTATTTACACCTCACCGAATTATTCCAAGAGACCTCTCTTTTCATGATATCTTCTATAGCCCTCACATTTGCAACAAAAACCTAGAGCCTCTCACTCGTATACCCTGACCTTATCGATTAGGACCAACAAGAGTCTCACGTTCTTGACATCTTTCAAAATGATGAGGCCATCGCAGAATTCATGGGACTATGAGATGGTATTCCACTTGGTGACCACAAAGTAGGCTTTATTATGAACCTCAACCCTACAGAATACTTTGGTGAGAAGGCCAAATCCTCTAGTCGCAAAAGTAAAAACAAAAAATAAATATGATCCCCTAGTGAAAACTACACTGTGGTGCCATAGAATCCCAAAATAGTAAAAATAAAGGATGTATCCAATGGTGAAAACCTCTCTAAGGCACCTGAGCATGGAGGATTTGAGCTTTCATTGACTTTAGTGTATCAAGAAAAGTCTCCACTTTTGGTCGAGAAATCACAGGAAATCAGTTTAGGTACTGCACAGAATCCAAAGATCACCTTTCTAGCAGCATCTCTTTCCGAGCAAGAGAAAAAGGATTTTACAACTTTCTTCATGAAAAGAATAGTTAACTTTGCTTTGTCATACACGGACATGCCTGGATTGGATCCTTTATTAGTGGTCCATCACTTAGTAGTAGTTCCTAATGCCAAGCTAGTCAAACAAAAGCTTCGAAAGATGCATCCCCACATAGCATTGCTTATTAAGGTAGAACTTCAGAAGTTGCTACATGTGAAATTCATTCGTCCCATTGACTATCTAGAATGGGATTCTAATTTGGTACATGTATCCAAGGCCACTAGGGGCATTCGTATTTGTACCGATTTCATGGATCTCAACAAAGCATGCCCAAAGGATGATTTTCCTCTACCTAACATTGACATCATAGTAGACTTGACATCTGGTCATGAAATACTTTCCTTAATGGATGGTTTTTCTGGTTACAATAAAATTCTTATAGCACCTGAAGATCAACATAAGACAACTTTCACATATCCCTGGGGACCCTATTGTTGGCAAGTCATGCCTTTCGGTTTGAAAATGCAGGAGCCACATACCAAAGAGAAATGATTGTTATATTTCACGATCTTTTTCACACTATCATGGAAAATTATGTTGATGATCTATTGGGAAAATTAGCTACTAGAGATGGTCATTTACAGGTTTTGGCACAAATTTTGGATACGTTAGAATAATATCAAGTTAGACTCAACCCCAAGAAGTGTGTATTTGGTGTTACATTAGGGAAATTGTTGGGATACATAATGTCTCACAGAGGAATTGAAGTAGAAAGGTCAAGGCTATAGTAGAGATGGCTCCACCTTCTAATCTAAAACAACTTAGAAGCCTCCAAGGTAAACTTTAGTCAATCAGGCATTTCATAGCTCAACTTGCTGACAAATGTTAACCTTTTTTGCACTTACTTCATAAAGATGTGTCATTCATATGGGATAGTAAGTGTCAACAGGCCTTCGACCAATTGAAGGAGTATCTTGCTACACCGCCAATGTTGGTACCACCAATTTCAGGGAGACCTTTACTATTATATATTTCTACCACATCAGTTGCACTCAATGCTCTCTTGGATCAATATGATGAATCTTGAAAAGAACGGGCAATCTATTATATTCGTTGCATGTTAGTTGGTTATGAGCTTAATTATACTCATATGGAGTGGGCATGTCTAGTTGTTATGTTCGCTTCCTAAAAATTGTGACACTACATGTTGAATCAACAAACTAAGCTTATATCTAAGGTAGATCCATTGAAATACCTCCTATCTAAGGTAGCTCTTATAGGAAGACTAGAAAAATAGGTAATGATTCTTAGTGAATTTGATATTGAGTATCTTGATCACAAAGCAATCAAAGGACAAGGCATTTGCGATCAACTAGCAGAGGCACCCATCACATATACACATTCTATGATTTTAGATTTTCTAGAAGAAGGGATATTCAATGTCTATCCATTAGTCATATGGTAGATTTACTTTGATGGTTCATATACTCAGCATAGTTTAGAAACCAGAGTCTTTTTCATCACAACACAGGGCAATTGTATTCCTAAGTCATATCAGCTAGCTTTTCCTTGCACCAATAACATTGCTGAGTATGAAGCTTTAATCACAGGACTCCGCATAGCAGTACAGTGGAACATTAAGTAGTTACAGGTCTATGGATATTCCTAGTTGGTCATTCGGGAGGTTACATATGAATATCATAATAAATATGACAAATTGCTTCCCTATAAAAGAAAGGTCAATGACTTTAAGCAATATTTTTCCAAGATCTCCTTTGAACAGATTCCTAGATTGAACAACAAAGTTGTGGATGTTATGGCAACAATAGGCTCCCTCCTAGATGTGTCGATGAATACTTGATGCTATGAATTCTTGGTTAAAAAAATCTTGATACCAGATTTTGATGTTCCGCTTATTGAATTAATCTGCAAACTTGTTGGTCCTAGTTCTCTCTAGTACCAAGACATCTATGATTACCTCCATGATAATACCCTTCCATCAGACCTAACCATTACTCAAAAGAAAACCTTTATCCATTGAGCTTCCTGATTTACTATCCTTGGTGATACCTTATACAGACAGAGTCTCGATGGTATCCTACTTAGATGTCTCAACTCAAATGATGCCAATGTTTCTTTACAATAAGTTCACGAAGGTGTCTATGGGTCACATTCCACCGGTCCAAACCTTGCTAAGATGTTGTTGCATATAGGATACTATTGGCCCACTATGGAATAGGATGTCCACCAATTTGCTAAGAAATACCTTTAATGTTAGCAACACAGAGACCTAATTTCATGCACTAGCACACTAGTTGCAACCTGTTACTACTCCTTGGCCATTTTCATAGTGGGGACTTGACCTCGTAGGTAAAATCCATCAATCATCTTCTAACGGCTATAAATTTATAATCACTACCACTGAGTATTTTATGAAGTGGGTAGAAGCCATCCCTATGACCTACATTACTAATAAACAGATAGCTAAGTTTATATTGCATTACATCATCTGCTAGTACAGTATTCCACTTGCTATCGTAATTGATAATGGTAGACCTTTTAAGAACCAAGATGTTCATGCCTTGTGCACTCAATTCTATATTCAACATCACTTCTCCACTCCTTACTATCCACAAAGTAACAACCAAGTTGAGGCTTCCAATAAAACTATATTAAAAATCCTTAAGAAAATATTCAATGAAGTTGGTCGTGACTGGCATTTGCAGCTCAATCCCACCTTATGGGCATACCGTACTAGTATCCAAACCCCAACCAGTGCTACTCTATATGCATTAGTCTATGGCACCAAGGCCATTTTACCTATCAAGGTCAAGCTCCCTTCTCTTAGAGTTTCTATGTAGCATCTCATTGATGGAGAAGAGTCCAAAATTGCTAGATCACACGAGCTAGAATTATTGGATGAAATGCATCTTACAACACTTAATCATCTTCAGGTCTACCAAAACTGTCTTTGTTGTAGCTATAATAAGAAGATCAAGGAAAGAAGGTTTAAATTAGGTGATCTTGTTCTAAAAGAAAATCAAAGAAACCAATAGGATCGAGACAAAAAGGGCAAGTTTGAACCTAATTGGTAGGGACTCTTCATTGTTACAACAATATATGGATCAAGATCGTATGCATTATCAACACCTGAAGGCAGTCCCTTAGATGAACCCATCAATAGAGTTCATCTTAAGAAATTATATGTCTGATCCTTAGAGTATCCCAAGTAGAAAATACCAAAAAAAAAGTACAAAAAAAAAAACTAATCCATCCTCTGGTAAAAACCTAGTAAATAGGTGCCTTGGATAATTACCATAGTGAAAACCTGAAAAATAGGTGCTATGTGTAAATTTTAGTATCCACCATCTACTAAGTTCTCATCCATATCACTCCATTCCATCCCATAATAAAACCCCTCCCATCCATCCATAATAAAGTTATTGACCTTTTCATTTATGTATACCCATCTATCATAGCTTGGAAATTGTCAGTGCCACTTGTTATCCATTAGTGTCGCCCTTCATAGTAGGACCATCCATTGTCATTTTCCATAATAAATCTTGTACCTGACTGGGGGCATCTTTCCTTAGCTTAGTTCTAGGAATGGATCCTTGTTGTCTCAAGACAAATTGCCACTTTCACTCATTTTTTGTAAACATTATACATCCACCACAACCTATAATAAATTCAAACTTTCATTTCATCCATCTATCACAATCCATCCTATTCACCTATCACCCCAACTTGACTAACACAAGTAGAAAAAAATTGTGCATCCTTTTGAAAGCTCAAGTACTTATCAAATCAAAAGTAAAAGACTACTCCTAAAGCAGTGCACTTGTCTGCATATTGCTTGCCTAATCCACTAAATCCATTTATCCTAATCCAAAGCCTTCAACAAATATATGTTTCCTACAATAAGGCCCAATCTACTATGAGCACCCTCTTTGGCAAGAGATATAATGGTCGTGTATTTGTTTATTAGTTGGTCGATTTCTTTTTGGTTTATCTTTTGTTCCTTTCTAAATACCTAATCAAGACTACCGTGATATTTCTATATCTTGGTGTGTTGCGATAAAGTATGGACTAGGGTATACTCATTGCTTTCATATGTTGTGTTTACAGGATTTTATTATTATCCTACCAAGGCTAATATTTATCTTGTATGTGTTGGAATTAGCATCTTGCATACCAATATCCTTTGCATCTAAGGTCTTGCAAAAGCCTTATGTGTATTAGGATCATTCTACGATGAGACTATTTTCGACTCACATATGCAACAAGGTTCTATTATGTTTGGTATCCATAAGGCCAAACCATTTGTTTGTAGAGTCAATGTCCTAAGCATTGGATACATCATCATCTTGGTCTTAATACCCTGGTGCATAATAGCCATATGCTACATCAAAAACAAGTATTGCTCTTTACATTTTATAAAGCATAACCAAAGAAAAATCCCTCCATCCATCCACCCATACATCCTAATAAGATCTATAGCTTTCATGAAGATCGATCAATTATCACTTCTCTATTCTAGACATCATTTCTTCTATCCGTATTAACATCATCATCATCTCCTTCTCTTTCATCTACAAAAACAAAAGTCCTACAAAAACATGCATGTTAGACATCGCATCATAAGCATTGTATATCCATAGCATATCAATATAATCTATCCATAAACATTAATCCATAAAAATTAGGTATACCTCACAAAATCATTCATCATCCATAGCATAAAATAAATAAACCGTCTAGCTAAGTATATCATTACATCACATGTGAGCATCAAAAGCATATCATCACATAAATCCATGAACATAATACATGTCAATCATATTATAATGTCATCATTATCCATATACAAGCATCATATATATCATCACATCATATATAAACATCATATACATCATCCATAATACATCATGTATGTCATCAAAATCATGTCATCTCTCATATATATCAAAAGAATAATAATTGTCATGAACATGTCTATACAAAAGGGGCTACAAGAGCCAAAAATATACAAAACTATACATATAGCCCAAAGGCATCATTATGTCATACATATAGATACATATATGCATCATCAAAAATATACACAAATGTCTATGTCAATCTCCCCTTTGAAGGCTCGGCCACTACCTTTGATGGCGATGGTCCTGTTGGAGGTGGTTGTTGTACCCCTACTAGTCATGGTGGTGGAGGCCCCATAACTGATCCTCATGACCTCCTCGATGAGGAGGCCACTGATATGTTCCTCTCTGAAGCTAGGATGCCTTTGATTTGGAGGTATAACACTTTGGTATAAGCCTCTATAGTACTCAGCCTCCCATGTCACCTTTGTCAACTCATGTTGTACTCCGGATAACTCATTGACCAGGGCCATCGTCAACTGATCAACACTAGTCATGGCTCTTATAGTGTCTCACTCCTATGTAACTCTCTCTAGATGTGAATTTTCCTGGAGCTACATAGCTACATCCTCATCCCTCTCAGCCATAACTTGAGCCATCTCCTCTGGAGTTGGTCCAGGTACCTATCCCTGTCATGTAGCTTAGTTTTTCTACGTTGCCACCCTCGCATCGTCCAGCTCTCAGCAAAGTCTCACTACTACTAGCTTAGCTCTCTGTCCCCTATGTGTCTCTGCCTCCAAGAGGCACTGTAATCTCTCTAACTCTGTCCCCCTCTCCTCTGCATCATGCTCCCCTATAGGAACATCTTTCTCACCCATGGCCATGTCTTGGTGGCTAACCTCTACCTCTGCCTACTCCACCTCGTCCTCCACCCTATGCCTCTATCTTCAGGCCCTACCTAGCCCTGTGTGGCCCTGCGGATAGCTCTCTCCCTAAGAGCTCCCCAACCACCCTCCTCTGTCATCCACCCACCATGTCGAGGATGGTCATTCTAGTCAAGCATCATATGTTGGAGTAGTACCTGGGTCAGCCTCCCCAGCACTAGGATCCAACTACACCAAGGTAGGTGCATCAAACTCTACCAACACTATTGCAACAATGATCTCAGGGCCCCAATCGACCACCTCCCTCTGAGTATGTGCAAAGATAGCCGCTTGCACTGGAACTAGTTGCAGCAATCCAAACTACCTAAGTACCCTATTAGGGAGGAATCTCTTAATGATATACATGGTCTGGCCAAATAGTTGCCTCCCTATTTGCAGTATACTAGATACTCAGCGTCATCAAACCATGCCTTGTAGTCTCACCATGGATGCCATATCACAGTATCTAACTCACCTAGAGTCTAGAACTAGTAAGTCATCTCCCTGAGTCGCTTGTGTGTCATAGCTCCATCGTATAAATGAACAAAGGTTTGCCCATGCTCTCAATGTTGCACAAAAATGGGCTGCATCACCACTATATGCTCCTATGCCCAAACATGTAGCAGAGTTACCCCAACAGCTAGGCTTAATCCATATCTATACACCACCTGGTGCATATCATGATATAACGGTCCCAACAGGCAAGGACCCCATGCAAACCTAATGCCCTCCAAGAACATGCCCCCATCCAACTAAAAAGCCTTAAGAGCGTTGGTCTAGCATAAGTACTTCTCCAATAAACCTAGCCACCACTAGTTGTAACCTATCAAATCGAGTCCTCATCTGACTTGGGCGTATCTCTTCATCTTCTATCCTGAGATCACGTGTCATCAGCAGTCGGTAAACTGTACTATCCCCTGTATCTATGTCATAAATCCCTCTCACCCCATGAATCAGAATATGGAGTATCCTCCACACATCCTCAAGGGTAATCATGATCTTGCCAGTAGATAATAAGAATGAGCTATGCTCATTGTACCATCGCTCCACTAGTGTGGTCATCATCGCGTGGTGAGCCTTGA
The DNA here is from genome assembly GCA_027924645.1 of Cunninghamia lanceolata. NCBI lineage: Eukaryota > Viridiplantae > Streptophyta > Pinopsida > Cupressales > Cupressaceae > Cunninghamia > Cunninghamia lanceolata. The sequence continues at coordinate 8,914,538 of BSBN01000245.1, read as the reverse complement.
CAAGTGGCATGTGAGCAACATACCATAAGCCCATCACCTCCAAGAACAAGTCCTCATCCTCATCTAGGTCGCTACCAAGGCCAACGTCGCAGGATGTCACTCTCAAGACATTAGTGGTGGAAGTACAACCTGCATTCGCAATCGCCAACTTGTCAATTCCTTAGAAAACTTAGAAAATTTGCATAAAAATCATAAGCAACCTATTTTTTATCAAGATCACGTAACTACTTTCATGTGTGCCTAATTGTTGACCAAAAGCACCTAACTGTTGCTCAAAAGTGCATAATTATTGATCATTTGTGCACTAGTTCTAGAAGCACACACTTGCTTGTCATTTGCACGCACATGTCGACCACTAGCACCACTCTATCCTCCATTTGTGCCATTTTGGCTTGCACCTGCGCCTTGTCCTAGGTCCTCATATGTGGCCCATTTTATCAAATGTGTCATTCTGGGCATCATTTGCAACATGTTTTCTCACTAACGCAACACTTTTGACCATTTGTACCAAACTGCTAACCATTAGCGCAATTCTAGGCTACACCTAAACCCTACCAGAAGTGGCACCTTTTGCCAATAGCACCATTACAAGCTCCATTAGTACCATTGCACGACATTAGCGCCATGATTTTCACCAAAAGTGTCACTTTAACTACCAGATTGCTTCTGGACACACCTAGGACCTACCCCTTTTCACACTCATTAATGACCCTCATAAATACACTACTAGGTTCAAAAAGAGGTACACACTGTTGCAAGTATGAGGTGAACCAGTGTTGTCATTGATGTCAACTTACTCATATTGCATTAGTAAGAAGGTTTGGATGAGTTGTGTGCTGTTGTTATTGAGGAAATCAGTCTCCATCTGGAACACTGAAGAATAGTGATGAGAATAAGGCAAATGTACTATATAGGTTGAGAACCAGAGGATACGGATTAAAGGGTTTGTAGATATGAGTCTTGAGATGCTTCAACTAAGATTTCAGAGGTCCACATGAAGATCTGAAGAAGTTGTGGCTATCTGTGTGGAACCGATTCCGGCAAGTGTTCAGAGGTGACAGAGGATCACAGAAAGGTCCGGTGAGGTCCGGAATTGTATTATCTTAATCTACGGATTGGAAGGAGTGTTTGGGATGTCCTTGTGATGTGTCATCTCGAGTTATGTATGTTTTTGAGGTCTGGAAGTACCTTTTGCATTGTGACAATGGTGACAGACTGTGTTCTTGAAGTACCGGATGATGAAGAGAAGAATTCCAGTAAGCTGATGAAGTACGGTGTTTTTGATGATTCAGGGAAGGTTATGATGATCATTGGATCATATCTAGTTCGTGTTGGCAGTCTGCATTGAAGTTAGAGTTGGATTTGATGTTATGGCTACCAGTTGTTGGTGTTCTTTCTGTAACAGGCTGACCGGATGTTCTACACGCCTTGCAGATGTTATTGTGATGTTTGCTGACTTAGATGATTGTTCCTAAGTTGATGTCTTGTATAAATAAGTGTTTGAGAACTCATTTTGATGTGTGGATTGTGGGGATGAGTGTGGTATAGCGAAGAGAAGTGCGAAAGGCAGAGCAAGGGTTTTTGGGCTTAAATGGAACTGATCTGGACATGATAGAGATGTCATTCTCTAGTTCAAGATTGTGATTCTTATCACTTTGTAGACAATGTGTCTCCTTGTAGGCAGTGTGCCTCTTTGTGAGCAGTGTGCTCAGGCAGTGAGCCCTAATTGGCATGTGCCATTCATTTTTCTTATTCTTCTAACAGAGAATAATCCTTGGGTTAATCACCCTGTGGTTTTTCCCTTAACCGGGTTTTCCACGTCAAAATCTTGGTGTTCAATGTGTTGATGTTTATCTGCTCTTGTGTTTATGCATTATGCTTTCATGGATGGTTAATTGATATGCTGTTAACTAACAAAGAAGAATCAAGTGTTTGAAGTAGAGCAAGTTTTTATACAACTGATTCACCCCCCCTCTCAGTTGTATGCCCTAGATCCAACAATTGGTATCAGAGCAAGGTTCCTCTGAAAGGAGCTTAACCGCTTGAGGAGATCCAGGATGTCGTCATACAAGAAGGATAGTCTGAAGTTCGATGGAACCAACTTCACTCTCTGGAAAGGTCGCATGAAATGTCACTTGGAGTGTATGGGAAAAGCATACTTGGCCATGGTCTCAAAACCATATGTACCTCCATAGGGTGGTCCAACAACTCTGAATGAAATCACAGATGTTGAAAACAATCTGCGGACCAAGGAAGCTCTTCTAAGCGCATTGAATGACTCAGATCTCTCAAATGTTATCGACCTACCAACTGCATATGAGATCTTGACTAAACTGGAACTTCTGTATGAAGGAGATGAGTTTGTCAAAAGTGCAAGGTTGCAAAGTCTAAAAGGGAAATTTGAAAGATTGAAGATGAGAGAAGATGAAAACATCACTACCTTTATGCCAAGAGTGAATGAGTTGGTATGTGGAATTAGAAATGCTGGTGGAACTCTAGATGAAAATGAGATTATTTGCAAAATTCTCAGATCCCTTCCTACTGCCTACAAAATCAAGGTTGCTGCCATTGATGAATTCAGAGCCCACACAACTGTCACAAGAGAACAATTGGCTAGCAAACTAGCTGCATTTGAAATGACCGAGTTTGGAGATGATCCACCCAAGACTGAATCTGCTTTCAAAGCCAGTGCCTATGTGAAAGGAAAACAAAGATTTGATCTGGGAGAAAACTCTTCAAGGAAGATGTCATGGTATGATCAAGAAAGAAGAGACATGGAAGAAGAGGAAGCAGAAACAGCTCAACTTGAAGCCCTCATTGCAAAGAGACTACCAAGAGGATCCGGTAAGTATGAAGGAAAACTACCCTTTAAGTGTCTCAACTGCAATAAGATTGGTCATTTTGCTTCAAGATGTTCGGAAAGATCTGCAAGGTCTAATACTGACAGACAAAGGTTTCAAAAGAACTGCTATTATGTTCATGAAGAAGATGACAATGAAGGAGTAACAGATGATGAATCAGAACTAGGAAGCAAATCCAGAAATGAATGGGTGTTTATTGCCATCAAGGAAGAAGATTCAATATCCTCTGAATCTGTCAATCACAAGGTTGTGGAAAGAGATTTGGTTGCTCAAGTGGAAGAAAAGGATGATTGGGTTATTGACAGTGGATGCTCTCACCATATGACTGGTGACAAGAATAAGTTCTTAGATTTGGAAAGGTATGAAGGAGGAATGGTAAAGTTTGGTGACAATTCTGCTGGCAAAATCAGAGGTAGGGGAACTATTTCCTTTGATGGAAAGAGCAAAACAGGTAATGTACTATATGTTGAAGGATTGAAGCACAATCTTCTCAGTGTTGGTCAGTTAGTGGACAAAGGCTATGATCTCTGGTTTAAGAATGGAAAATGTAGAATCTTTACAAGCTCCAGAACTGAAATTGCATCTGGTGCTCAAACAAAAGGTAATATCTTTCATCTGGTTGGTTCAAATAAAAGTTGTCTGTTTGTTCAAGTTGATCAGTGTTGGTTATGGCATAGAAGAATGTGTCATGTAAATTTTGATAACATCATCAAGATAAGCAATATTCAGGCTATAAGAGATCTTCCAAAATTGGTGAAACCTACAAATAGTTTGTGCAAAGAATGTCAGCTAGGTAAACAGAGCAGAGTCTCTTTCAAAAGCAAAGATCAGTCCTCTACCGGATTGTTGGAATTAGTACATACTGATCTCTGTGGTCCGACAAGAATCAAGAGTCTGCAAGGTGATAGATATTTCATGTTGCTAATTGATGACCATTCCTGGATGATGTGGGTTACCTTCCTAAAAGAGAAATCAGAAGCTCTTGAGAAGTTCAAAATCTTCAAAGCTATGGTAGAGAATCAAACCGAATTAAAACTGAAGTGTTTAAGGTCTGATAGAGGTGGTGAATTTACATCTGGTGAGTTCATTGACTTTTGTGAGAAACAGGGTATAAGGAGACAGTTGTCTGCTCCTAGGACTCCACAGCAGAATGGAGTAGTTGAGAGAAAGAACCGGACCATCCAGGAAGCTGCTAGGACAATGATGTTGGAAGCAAATGTTCCTTAGATGTTTTGGAAAGAAGCTATCAGCACTGCAGTCTACACTCTCAACCGAGTTCAAATCAGAAATAATACCGGTAAGACCCCCTATGAACTTTGGTTTGGCATCACTCCTACTGTGAGATATTTCAGAGTATTTGGCAGCAAGTGTTATATTAAAAGAGATGAAGATCTAGGAAAGTTTGATGCTAGAAGTGATGAAGGAATTTTCTTGGGTTACTCCACTCAAAGCAAAGCATACCGGTGTTACAATAAGAGACTGAGGAAGATGATAGAAAGTACTAATGTAAAAGTTGATGAAGGAATTGAGAAGCCCTCAATGTTCTATGAATGTGATGAAGATGATCAGAATGATCCTCTGGTGCAAGGAGCTCCTTCCTCTGAAATTTAGATCCAGACTGATCCGGTCAATCAAGAAGAAGAAGTTTGTCTGAATGAGCCTGATCAAGAATTTGTAGTGCAAGAAACTCCCAAAGTTCCAAGGTATGTAACTCTAAATCACTCTGAAGATCAGATCATAGGTGACAAAAGTAAAGGGGTACAAACAAGAAGAAGAATTGCTCAAGATTCAAATGAATACTGTCTGATTTCAAAGATTGAACCTGAGACAGTAAATGAAGCTCGCAATGATGAAAACTAGACCAAAGCAATGGAGGAAGAATTGATGCAAATTGAGAAAAATCATACTTGGGATCTCGTTCCCAGACCTAGAGACAGGAATGTGATTGGAACCAAATGGGTATTCCGAAACAAACTGAATGAAGCTGGTGAAGTAATCAAAAACAAAGCTAGATTGGTCTACAAAGGCTACTCTCAAATAGAAGGAATTGATTTTGAAGAGACCTTTGCTCATGTGGCAAGAATTGAAGCAGTCAGATTATTTCTTGCATTTGCTGCCTTCAAAGACTTCAAGGTATATCAGATGGATGTCAAGTCTGCCTTCTTAAATGGTGATCTGGGAGAAGAAGTTTACATTGAACAACCGGATGGATTTCAATTGTCTGATAATGATGATATGGTCTGCAAGTTGAAGAAAGCATTGTATGGATTGAAGCAAGCCCCAAGAGCATGGTATGAAAGGTTGGATAAGCATCTTGTGCAGATTGGATTCAACAAAGGTACTGCTGACAGTAACTTATATTTTAAAATTGATCATGAAAACATTTTGATTGTTGAAGTGTTTGTGGATGATATCATTTTTGGAGGAAGAGATAGTATGTGCAAAACTTTTGCAAATCAGATGAAAAGTGAGTTTGAAATGTCTATGCTTGGTGAAATGAATTTCTTCTTGGGTCTGCAAATTACTCAAACAAAGAAAGGGATCTTCATTTCTCAGACTAAATATGTGAAAGAATTGTTGAGGAAATTCAGTATGGAAGATTCAAAGCCAATGAACACTCCTATGGCAACCAGATGTAGGTTGAGCAAAGATGATGACTCTCCAAAGGCAGATCAGACAAAGTATAGATCAATGATTGGTGGATTGTTATATCTCACTCAGACTAGACCAGATATAATGCAGGCTGTTGGTCTTATGGCAAGATTCCAGGCTGATCCTAGAGAATCTCATGTTATGGCAATCAAAAGAATTTTTAGGTACTTGAAAGGAACAGTTGAGTATGGTCTATGGTACCCTAGAGATCTGGATTTCTCTCTTCATGCTTACACAGATGCAGATTGGGCAGGAGATGTGGATGACCGGAAGAGCACCAGTGATGGAGCATTCTTTTTAGGGAAGAGATTGGTTTCTTGGCTAAGAAAGAAACAAGATGCAATATCTCTGTCTACAACTGAAGCAGAATACATTGCAGCAGCAGGTAGTTGCACTCAAATCTTATGGATGAAGAAGATGCTAAGAGACATTAAAATTGAATATGAGGAGCCTATCACAATTTTCTGTGATAATTCAAGTGCAATTAATATTTCTAAGAATCCGGGATTGCATTCTAAGACTAAGCACATATTTATCAAGTTTCACTTTTTGAGAGAACAAGTGAACAAGGAAGAAGTCAGATTGGAGTATGTTCCCTCCAAGGATCAGATTGCAGATATCTTTACTAAACATCTTCCCAAGGACTCTTTCGAATATCTCCAGGAGAAGTTAGGGGTCATGGCCCCTCCGGTGATGAACTAGGATGCACTGATGTGCATCAGTCCAGTGGATATCACAGTCATATCTTGTGATCCGAATTGATGATGGGGAGTTGCTACTAAGGGGGAGCAGCTAGTATGATTTTGATGTATTAGAATTGCAAGTATGAGCCCTTTGCCATTGATGTCAAAGGGGGAGAGAAGACATGTGAAAAACAAGTGGTTGATGATCAAAGGGGGAGCAGTAAAGGAAGAAAAGACATGTGAAAAGTTGTTGTTGATAGGGGGAGCTATGACAGAAAGGAGAAGTTCTTGTCTTGATGGTTTTTCACATCATATGTTGCCATCAATGACAAAGGGGGAGATTGTTGCAAGTATGAGGTGAACCAGTGTTGTCATTGATATCAATTTACTCATATTGCATTAGTAAGAAGGTTTGGATGAGTTGTGTGCTGTTGTTATTGAGGAAATCAGTCTCCATCTGGAACAGTGAAGAACAATGATGAGAATAAGGCAAATGTACTGTATAGGTTCAGAACCAAAGGATGCAGATTAAAGGGTTTGTAGATATGAGTCTTGAGATGCTTCAGCTAAGATTTCAGAGGTCCGCATGAAGATCTGAAGAAGTTGTGGCTGTCTATGTGGAACCAGTTCCGGCAAGTGTTCAGAGGTGACAGAGGATCACAGAAAGGTCCGGTGAGGTCTAAAATTGTATTATCCTAATCTACGGATTGGAAGGAGTGTTTGGGATGTCCTTGTGATGTGTCATCTCAAGTTGTGTATGTTTTTGAGGTCCAGAAGTACCTTTTGTATTGTGACAGTGGCGACAGACTGTGTTCTTGAAGTACCAGATGATGAAGAGAAGAATTCCGGTAAGCTGATGAAGTGTAGATGTTTTTGATGATTCAGGGAAGGTTATGATGATCATTGGATCATATCTAGTTTGTGTTGGTGGTCCGCATTGAAGTTAGAGTTGGATTTGATGTTATGGCTACCAGTTGTTGGTGTTCTTTCTGTAACAGGCTGACCGGATGTTCTACACGCCTTGCGGATGTTATTGTGATGTTTGCCGACTTAGATGATTGTTCCTAAGTCGATGTCTTGTATAAATAAGTGTTTAAGAACTTATTTTGATGTGTGGATTGTGGGGATGAGTGTGGTATAGCGAAGAGAAGTGCGAAAGGCAGAGCAAGGGTTTTTGGGCTTAAATGGAACTGATCCGGACATGATAGAGATGTCATTCTCCAGTTCAAGATTGTGATTCTTATCACTTTGTAGATAGTGTGTCTCCTTGTAGGCAGTGTGCCTCTTTGTGAGTAGTGTGCTCAGGTAGTGAGCCCTAATTGGCATGTGCCATTCATTTTTCTTATTCTTCTAACAGAGAATAATCCTTGGGTTAATCACCCCGTGGTTTTTCCCTTAACCAGGTTTTCCACGTCAAAATCTTGGTATTCAATGTGTTGATGTTTATCTGCTCTTGTGTTTATGCATTATGCTTTCATGGATGGTTAATTGATATGTTGTTAACTAACAAAGAAGAATCAAGTGTTTGAAGTAGAGCAAGTTTTTATACAACTGATTCACTGCCCCTCTCAGTTGTATGCCCTAGATCCAACACACACTGCTCTTGGTGCTCCTGTTAGCCAACCGTGTCTCTGGACCCTCTCTGGGTGATGATCTTCTTGGGGAATCCCAACCATCTCTACAACGTCGTCTGCTCTAAGCTCTAAAGATCTCTTAAGCACTAGAGGACAAAAATTATAAGCTCTGATAATGCAAATGACTTGAAAGTGACCCCTTGGGCCCTACTTATAGCCTCCCAACCCTACTTTCTTTTCTCCCATGACCTAGTTTTTCTTCATGTCAGCCCTTATTCTCCATCGTGTCAACCTTTGCTTCCTATTCTGGTCCTTCTTCTATTTCTTCAACGTCATCATCATGTTCTTCTTGTAGAGAGTTCACCCAGCTAAACTTCATTTTCCTAGTTATCCTCTCAAGGGAGCATCTTACTTCTATCACCTATTACACTAGGACGCAACAGTTGACACATTATTCATATCATCAGTAATTCTTTGAAACAATGCCATGAAATGCATTATCTGAGGGGCAAAATGTAGACACCCAAAAATGATCATCGCATTATCATCTTGCATATGCATCGTTCTTCTTTCATCAATTCTTCTAATTTCCCTTAATTCAACATTAATTAAATGATTCATAATTGTTTAATTAATTTCATCATTTCCCCGCTTTATTCTTCTATTTTCCCATTAATTAAATGAACATATTATTTAATTAATTCACCATTTTATTCCTCCTATCCAAAAAATTAAATAATTTCATTTATTTAATTGACTAATTATTCCTCCATAATTAAAGAAATTATTCTAATTTATTTAAGTTGACTTTTCTTATCTCTTGAATAAATAAAATCAATATTTTATTTATTTTCTCCTATCATGCACAACAAATTAAATAAATCTATTTATTTAATTTATAATTATTTTTTCATCACCTAAATTATCTTTTTCTTCTAAAATCTTCCCATGCACATAAATTAAATAATTTATTATTTAATTTTATCCATTGCATGTCAAAAAGCAAATAAAAAATTGAGTTTAATTGGCTTTAAATCTTTGTTTTTCTCAATCAATTCATTAAATAAAAAAAAGTATTATATTTTATGAAAATCAATCCTATCTTTAACCAATAAAGAAATTAACTCTTTAAATCATCTTTTTGTATGTACACTTGTCATATGCACATTCATTCATGATCTCTCAAATTATTTCATCCGTCGATTTCATCTAATTTTCTCCACTGTTGATCAAACTCTTTTAAAAACTATAAATATGTCCATCCTCACCTTCACAAAGCCTTCACGAACTTTGAGCATTCGGCATCCATATCATCCTTGCAAGATTTGAGCACTCGTTGAAGCAACCTTGCATCCATTGAGCTTATCATCCATCTAACTTGCAACCATGGTTATGCTTTTAATATTTTGAGCAATCCACATATAAATACACCAAGGAATAAATATCGTTGTGGGGTAACTTACATTATTGTTTCACATCTTGACTTTTTGATTTTATTTATAATTCAATATATTTGATGAGACTTTTAGACATTACCTTATAATTATTTGATTATTGGATAATAACATGTGTGTAAAGGTAAATTGTCATTATTTTTATAAAGGCATAAAGTTGAAAGTTGTTATAATAATGGATTATTATGTTTATGATTATGGATTTATATTTTTCTCGTGCTTCAACTATGGTTGTATGGACTAACCTATTGATGAGAATCTGAATTTGAATGTGCAGGAACATGTCGAAGACGAGAACATAGTTGAGGTTGAAGCATCCTATCCGCTTGACAAAAGTTGGCATGATTGAAAACCCAATGCATGCACACACTCACTTAATTTCATACATATTGCATTATTGAATGGCTTCTTTATGCATTCACAACATGGTTATGTAGTCTTGATTGTGCACTTTACATTTGGTATCAAATCACGGTTCCAGCATTGGGAGCTCTGGGGTGTTGTGTTTCTCAATTTGTTCAAGCATGTGTGGGTCCTTGAGTGTTTTTGTGCTACGAGTACCATGTGCCTTCTTTGTTATGTCTTCCCTGCATGTGTGTGGTGAGGAATACATTGATTTCAAGGATAGATAGACCCTGGTGGATGCCAAGAAGTTGCTTATCTATGTTTTCCTTCTTAATGTCCTGAATGCTTGGCATGAGTCTTTGCAATATATGAGAGTGCTTGAGTGATGTTTGTAGGGTCATGTTCGTTCTCGTGTGACCACTTTTGATAGTGGAGTTATGAGAACCTTTGTGTGAATGGAAATACCATGTTCTTAAGTGTGATTGAACTTGGTTTACTCTTTTAAGAGTTATGCATTAGTATGTGAAAAAGGATTTTTGGTCATATGCTTGATATGTGAAGAATATTGTTCTGGTAATGCTAGTTTAAATGTACCTTGCATTTTGCACCTTGTTGTGTGTATGTTTGTTGCAAGAGTAGCATATCTTCATAATGCTTGTCATATTTGCTTATTAATTGCCTTTGTATGGTGATTGGAAATGCTTGCTTGAAATGCATATTGCTTTGTCTTCTTGAGATCATGTCCCTGTGTGGATTAATTATGCAGTTGTAACAAAGATAGTGTTGCATTCCATTGCTAGAATAGATCATTTGGGTAATGGCTTATGTCCCTAGATTGAATTTTTCCCTAGGATTCATGTGGGAACCTAGGTGTAATTATTGCATTGCAATATTTGAAGAGTTAAAGAGAAAAGGGGTTGTTAAAAGGGTCATTTGCATAGTCCTTGTGATGTTTGAGGTGTTAGAATCATGAGTGAATTAGCAAACCCTGTATCGTGTGACTTTGAGTCGTGATTTCCCCATTGCTTAGTGTGAAAAGAGTATGCTTGTCGTCATGTTGTGAAGAAATTTGGTCTCATGCGAATGTTTCATTAATATATTATCCATATGATTGGTGAATCCTTGTTTGGTGAGAAATGTTAACCATTGCTTGTTGGAGAGATTGATGTGTTGAGATATTTTGGTTTGTGAACTTGATTTTTTCCTAGCGTAATCTTGGTTGCTAGGCACTTCGTGTAGGGCCGGGTATCCTTCATGTTAGGAAGGATTCTAGGGAAGTGTAAAGCTTCATGGTTGGGTGGAAAAGTGCCTGGGCCATGTTCCCATCTTCAGCTTGCAGATGACCGTGTGGGTTAGTAGCGGCTGGTGGCAGTGACTTTATTCATTTATCATACTTGTATAATTCTTGGATATTTACATTAATATTATAAAGATTTGACTACATGGCATGAGAGCCAAGATTGTATCATTGTATACTATATTTCTTGTGCTAACTCTTGGATATAGCACATGTATTTGTAAGATGTAAATTGATATTTTTACATATGTATAGAAGATTTATCTTTTCCATTTTTTATTAATGTGAATGTGTTGATTTATTGAATTATGTGATATAGTTATAGGTAGTGTACTTTACATTGTTTGTTTTGGAATTGATAATTGTGCACTTCAATTATTTCTTAAGTTATGTAGACATTGGAATAGGATGTTTAGGTATCTTATTCACATTTTAATTTCTAGCATACACATATATAATTAAAGCTTTAAAACATTACAGGGAAGTAATAGTGTAGGGATATGTAGATCTTAAGAATTTTGACACTTCAATTACTACTCATACTATTTCCTTGAAACCAAATGTCAAACCTTTCAGAAAAAATAGACATGTCAATGCTCTTTTAGAATCCCTGATTTTCAGGGAAGTCTAGAAGCTATTTGTAGCAAAGATTATTTTTCCTATTAGGCATCCATGTGAGTGGATAACTTAGTTCTAGTGAGAAAGAAAAATGGAGAGATCAGACTTTGTGTGGATTTCAGGAATTCAAAGAAAGTGTCAGAGAAGGATAATTATCCATTACCCTCTCTAGATGAGGTACTTTAGACAGTCAATGGGTCATTTATGATGTCTTTCCTAGATGGATACTTGGGCTAAAACCAAGTTCTTATCAAGTATCAAGACATAATGAAGACTAATTTTACAACTAAATGTGTAACTTACAGAAGGATGTCATTTGGGTTAATTAATGCAAGTGCAACCTTTTAGAGAGCTATGGACACTACTCCAAGGATTTAGTAGGAAAATGTATCATCATTTATATGGATGATTTGATAGTCTTCTCCAAGAACCAGGGTGATCATGTAGCATCTTTGTGAAAGATACTTTAAAGGTACAAACAATATGGCATATCTTTGAATCCTAAGAAATACATTTCTAGAGTAATAAAAGGAAAATTATTGGGGCATGTCATTTCAAAGAAAGGTATTTCCATAGATCCAAAGAGAGTAGAAGCAATTTTGAAGTTGCCTATGTCTGGTAGTAAAAAGGAGTTGAAGTCTTTCTTTGGGAAAGTTACTTTTATCAAAAAACTCATTACTAGTTTTGCCAAGATAGTTAAACCCTTAAATGAAATGTTAAAGAAAGACACTAAAATTGAGTGGAGTAATGAAGCCAAGTCAGCTTTTGCTTGCATTAAATAATCTATTTCTGAAGCCCATGTCTTAATCAATCCATATTATACACAGTCATTATACATCTATTATTTTGCATCTGAACATTGTTGTGCAGCTGTTTTGACATAGAAAAAGGAAGTTGGAGATGAAAGACCCATAGCATTTATGAGCTCTCCTTTTAAAAAATAGAAGTTATATATCCTTACATTGAGAAGAAATCCTTTGTGTTAGTGAGGGTAGTGAATAAGTTCAAACATTACAAATTTACGAAGTAATACTTTTTTCCATTGTTCTAGATCAATATGTTAAATCATTGTTGATGAAGTGTGAACTAGGAGAAAGAAGGGGGAAATGAATGGCTATCTTGTAGGAATTTGATTTGGAGATACAACTTATGAAACTTGTCAAAGGACAAGGAATTTCTAAATCTATTTCTAGTTTAGATTCCCATATTAGTTGCCAATAATATACAGTTGATACTTTTCGAAAAGATGATTGGTACAAAGACATTGTATATTTTCTATTGAACAATAAGTGTCCAAAAAGTTTGAATTCCACACAAAGAAGGGCATTAAGGTTAAAGAGTGTCAATTATATGATTAAAGGAGGAGCTTTGTTTAGGAATAATTATGACGGGATTTATTTTATATGTTTGGATCAGCTTGAAGAGATTAGGCCATATCAGAATTTCATGGTAAGTATGGAACTAGACATGATTCTAGACATGCCACTACACATCAAATTATGAGAGAAGGTTATTACTGGACTTATATATTTAGAGATGTTCATAAACATGTGAGAAAGTGATGCAGAGCCAAACACCCTAGCCTGCATTACCCTAACATACATTCGCAAATGTATGTCTATGCTTCACTTAGCATACATTGTCCATTGTATATACATGCATTTGTCTTTGTATATACTTGCCTCTCTCGCCTATCGACAAGACTACACACTATCGGCCAACCAAAATACCCATCCCCCGATATACTATCTCATGCCAAACACTTATGCATACATCGCATGACCTGTGAACACTGGTCTCCTCTACCGTCACTATCGGTCGTACCTTGTATCCAAGACAATGTATGTGCGCATTGTATATTCGTGACATAAAATCACAAGATACATTCACTATATGCTCTGCCGAACATACATTTGACTGTTGACGCCCTTTGTATATAAACCCAATGTACATTTGCGATGTACATTCACCACATACAATCTGCAATATGCATCTGCAGGATACTCACAACCATTCAATTGCGGGATACACAGGAAATGAACCCGATACTCATTAGCGATATACACAGGGATTGTATATCAACAATGTACATCCACAACATGCATTTCGATTATGCATCTGATGGGTTTGACCAAACCGCTGACTCCTTTGTATCTAAACCAATGTATGTCTCAACATACAATCGCAACATGCAAGCCTAAAGATACATTCCTCCCGCATGCATACAAACCAACCTTTGACCGACGTTGACCTCTTTGCATGTACCTGATTAGCTTTCTCTCTCCCTTGTATATCAATAGCTTTGTACATTTACAATGTACATCCGCCACATGCAACAGTGATAGACAACTGTGAGATACTCACGAACATGCGATAGCGATATATACACAAAATGTATATCCGACATGCAAATGTGATATACACACAAATTGTATGTCTGATGAAACAAAGCAGAATTTCACCGACTTAGTCCGCTGCAAAACTTGCGATTACTCAGATCCGTTTCCTTAACAATCTAACATAGATTTTAGACTTCCCAACCTAGCACATGACGGCGCTAGGATCTATCAAAGCATACTGCACCCGATCCTGCAAACATGAACACAAACAAAATAGAAAACAAAACGAAAACACAAATCAATATGTACAGCCATTCCACTGATTTCAAAGAAATCAACCGATGGAATGGATTAAGAAATCCATCTCGGCCTCAGAACAAAAAATCAATTGCACAATGAATTCGAATGCCAGAAAGATGCACAATACAACAGGATCTTGTTTATTATGCTTCCAAAAAATGCGAATGCATAGATGCTCTATTTTCCAAATGCACAACTGATTTCTACCACTGACTATCTGATCTCAATCGATCTGACCTAGGGTATTTATCTACTTGCCCTCAGTAGTACAAAATTGTCTCCAAGCAGCTGGGAGATCTAACTGACTAACAAATTCTAATTATCTAACAACCTCGTGAATGCAAATTTGCCAAGTATCCCATGGGACTTACAACATAAACCTAGATACAACTAAAATGCACCCGCATTGGTCAAACAAACCTTATTATATGGATGGTCAACTTAGGACCTTATTGAAAATAGTAAATTGAACTTTAAACAGTAAATGCCTCATGGAGGCCACTGTGGGTTAGGTGCTCCTGCACCATGTTGTTATATGGAGCCTAATCAGACTCGGAGGTTACATTTTCCCCACTTTTATCAGCGTGGTTTCCCCCCAATTTCTTACGGGGTCAAGGGGCAACGCCCCTTGCAAGGGTTTGGGGACAGCGGGAGTTATTTTTCATTGACCGACATAAAAAAACCCTATTTTTGTAACCGACAAAAAGCTTGATAAAAGTAGCTAAGGGTTAGGGTTTTGATATATTATATTGTATCATTTGCAGTGGTATTGAGTTGCAGGGATTGCTGATTGTAATCGGTTTGATTTACTGGATAATAATATTGGACTCTCTATTTGGTGGATGTAGCCCGAGTTTGGGTGAACCACGTTAAAACTTGTCTCTCACTGTTATTATTTTTGTGTATTTCCATTCCTCTGTTTAATCTTTATTTGCATTTAATTGATATCTTATGTCGGCTAACCCTAACAAGTGGTATCAGAGCGGGTTGTGTTTGATTATCGTCTACAGGAAGGTCTCACGGTTGAGTGGGTGTCTCACGATTGAGTGGGAGTCTCACGGTTGAGTGGGAGCAATGGCGGACGAGGGTAAATTGAAGGTCAATAAATTCAATGGGCAGAACTATCAGTTATGGAAGATGCAGATGGAGGATTACCTCTATCAAAAGGATTTATGGAGGCCGTTGGAAGGAGTAGCCAAGAAACTGGCAACAATGTCTGATGAGGATTGGAATCTTCTTGACAGAAAGGCACTGGGAACCATTCGGTTGTGCCTGGGACCGTCGGTGGCATTCAATATAACGGAAGCGAAGACAACAAATGGTCTGATGAAAGCTTTAGCTAAATTGTATGAAAAACCCTCAGCCTCAAATAAGGCATTTCTCATGAAGCGATTGTTTAATTTGAAAATGGTTGAAGGTGGATCTGTGACAGGTCATTTAAATAAATTTAATATGATTGTCAGTCAATTGACTTCTGTAAATGTAAAATTTGATGAAGAAGTTAGAGCTCTCTTGATATTATGTTCATTGCCTGAAAGCTGGGATAGTTTGGTAATGGCAGTTAGTAACTCTATTTCTGGTTCAAATACCCTGAAATTTGATGATGTTGTTGGTGTTATTCTGAGTGAGGAAATTCGTAAGAAAAGCTCAGGTGGATCCACATCAGGCAGTGTTTTGAATGCAGAAAGCAGGGGCAGATCAAAGGAGAGAGGAAAAGGTTTTGGAGGTCATGGGAAGTCACAAGGAAAATCAAAGGACAAAAGATCCCAAACCAAAGGACAAAAGGATTGCTGGTACTGTGGGAAACCAGGTCATCTGAAGAAAGATTGTTGGTCTCAAAAAATAAAGGAGACAAACAAGAAGGCAATAAGGAAGCAAATGTGGTAAGTAATAAATCTGAAGATGACGCTTTGATTCTTTCCCTAGATAATGCTGATGATTCATGGGTTTTAGATTCAGGCACCTCATTTCATGCTACGCCCCATAGAAGTTATTTTCTTGATTATGTCCAAGGGGATTTTGGGCTGGTTTATTTGGGAGATAACGAACCCTGTCAAATTGTTGGAAAGGGAAGAATCAAGATTAAGTTGCAAAATGGGAATCATTGGCTACTACAAGAGGTAAGGCACGTTCCAAGGCTCAGTAGGAATATAATTTCAGTAGGGCAGCTAGCTGAACAAGGTTGCATTGTTACATTTACTGATAAAAATTGGAAGGTTTCAAAAGGTGCCTTAGTAGTAGCAAAAGGTGTGAAAGTAGGCACCTTATATCTTTATACAGGTCATACTGTTCCTTCTACTTTAGCTGTTGCAGAGAAAAAATAAACAGGTTCAGGAATAGTTGCTGCAGGTTCGCAGGAAGAGATTGAAACAGTTGCTGCAGGTTCTGAGACAACGCTATGGCATAATAGACTTGGGCATATAAGTGAAAAAGGTATGAAGGTACTTCATTCTAAGAAAGTTTTACCAAGTTTAAAATGTATTAATATGGATTTCTATGAAAGTTGTGTGTATGGTAAACAAAAGAGAGTCAATTTCTCAAGGATGGGAAGCAAAAAAAAAATGAAAAGTTGGAGCTTGTGCATACAGATGTATGGGGACCAACTCAGGTATCTTCTCTCGGTGGCTCTCGGTATTATGTTACATTCATAGATGATGCAACTAGGAAGGTCTGGATTTATTTCCTTAGACAGAAATCTGATGTATTTGAAACATTTAAGAAATGGAGAAGCTTGGTTGAGAATGAGATAGGTAAAAGATTAAAATGTCTCAGATCTGATAACGGTGGTGAGTATTGCAACAAAGAATTTGAGGATTATTGTTCCTTTAATGGAATTCGTAGGCAGAAAATGGTTCCAGGGACTCCACAAGAAAATGGAGTGGCTGAACGCATGAATAGGAAAATAATGGAGCGTGCAAGGACCATGAGATTGCATACTGGGCTGCCTTTAAACATGTGGGCAGAGGCTGTCAACACTGCTGTATATTTAATTAATAGAGGTCCTTCAGTTCCTTTGGGTTGTGGTATTCCAGAGGAAGCATGGATAGGTAAGAAGGTGAGTTATTCTTTTCTCAAAACTTTCAGATGTGAAGCATTTGCACATGTAGATTCTGAAAATAGAACCGAGCTGGATGCAAAATCAAAAAAGTGTACCTTTGTTGGATATGGCATTGATGAATTTGGTTATAGGCTTTGGGATTTTGAAAATCAAAAAATTGTGAGAAGCAGGGATGTCATATTCAATGAAAAGGTGTTGTACAAAGATTAGTTGCAGCAGCATGAGAAGAAAGCAAAAGATTATGTGGTGATGGATGATACTCCAAATAGTGATGTTCCAGTGGTTCCTCATGCTCCACAACAGCAACCAGAAATACCACAAACTCCAGTGAATGTTAGACGGTCAACAAGGCTAAGTAGACCTCCTGAAAGGTTTTCTCCCTCTTTGTATTCTATTTTGTTAACAAATGCTGGTGAACCCAAAGGGTATGATGAAGCTATGCAGGTGGATACACAGGTTCAGTGGGAACTTGCTATGAAAGAAGAAATAGACTCCTTGCTGAAAAATCAGACTTGGGAATTATGTAAGTTACCTGCAGGTAAAAAGGCTTTACCAAACAAATGGGTTTACCAGCTGAAAAAGGAAGATGGAGGTAAGAAAAGATTTAAGGCCAGGTTAGTTGTAAAAGGATTTGCACAGAAAAAGGGCATTGATTTTAATGAGATATTTTCTCCGGTTGTCAAGATGACTTCTATTCGTACTGTTTTAAGTATTGTGGCTGCCGAAGATTTGTTTTTGGAACAGTTAGATGTGAAAACTGCCTTTCTCCATGATGATTTGGAGGAGGAGATATACATGCAACAGCCCCATGGATTTGAGGTCAAAGGTAAGGAGAAACGGGTGTGCAGATTGAAGAAGATTTTGTATGGCCTGAAACAAGCACCTCGGTAATGGTATTTGAAATTTGATAGTTTTATGGCTGAGCAAGGCTACAGCAGGTGTAATTCTGACCATTGTGTTTATTTTAAGAGGTTAGATAATGACAGCTACATTATTTTATGTTTATATGTTGATGACATGCTTGTAGCTGGGTCTAACATGGATCACATAAGAGAGTTAAAACAGCAGTTAGCATAGTCATTTGATATGAAGGATTTGGGGGCAGCAAAACAAATCCTTGGTATGAAAATTTGTAGAGATAGGAAGAATAGAAAATTGACTCTATCTCAGGCTGCTTATGTTGAAAAGGTGTTGCAGAGATTCCATATGGAGAATGCAAAAGATGTCAGCACACCTTTGCCTAGTTATTTGAAATTGACTAAGGAGATGTGTCCTAAGACACAAGAGGAGGAAGAGAAAATGTCCAAGGTACCATATGCTTCAGCTATAGGAAGTTTAATGTATGCCATGGTATGCACGAGACTAGATATTGCACATGTTGTAGGAGTCGTCAGCAGGTATATGAGTCATCCCAGATAGGAGCATTGGAATGCAGTAAAATGGATTCTCAGATATTTGAGAGGTACATCCAATAAATATTTATGTTTTGGGGGCTCTAATGCTGATCTAGCAGGTTATGTAGACTCAGATTTGGCAGAAGATATTGATACTAGGCGGAGTACTATAGGTTATGTCTTTACTATAGGTGGAACAGCGGTGAGTTAGATTTCTAGGTTGCAAAAGGTGGTTGCTTTATCCACCACAGAGGCAGAATATGTTGCTGCAACAGAGGCAAGCAAGGAGATGATATGGCTGCAATCTTTCATGGAAGAATTGGGCAAACAATAGGTTAATTGTTATTTGTATACAGACAGCCAAAGTGCCATACATCTTGCAAAGAATTCTGCCTTGCATTCAAAGACCAAACACATACAGTTGAGGTATCACTTCATTCGGTCAGTGTTGGATGATGGATAATTACAGTTGGAAAAGATACATACAGATGATAATTCAGTGGATATGTTTACAAAGGCAGTGACAAGGGAGAAGCTGAGCTCCTCTTCAGCTTCGGTTGGTCTTCTCGACTGAAAACAACACAAACAGAACAACAGAGTCTAGGGTGCTTATTTCCAGTGGGAGCTACAGGGTCAGTGGTCTTATGATCAGTCTCCAAGTGGGAGATGATATGGTGTGGAGTCTGATCAGTCTCCAAGTGGGAGATTGATGTTATATGGAGCCTAATCAGACTCGGAGGTTACATTTTCCCCACTTTTATTGGCGCGGTTTCCCCCCAATTTCCTATGAGGTCAAGGGGCAGTGCCCCTTGCGGGGGTTTGAGGGCAGCGGGAGTTATTTTTCATTGATTGACATAAGAAAACCCTATTTTTGTAACTGACAAAAAGCTTGATAAAAGCGGCTAAGGGTTAGGGTTTTGATATATTGTATTGTAGCATTTGTAGTGGTATTCAGTTGTAGGGATTGCTGATTGTAATCAGTTTGATTTATTGGATAATAATATTGGACTCTATGTTTGGTGGATGTAGCCCGAGTTTGGGTGAACTACGTTAAAACTTGTCTCTCGCTGTTATTATTTCTGTGTATTTCCATTCCTCTGTTTAATCTTTATTTGCATTTAATTGATATGTTTTGTCAGCTAACCCTAACAAACTCTAATTATCTAACAACCTCGTGAATGCAAATTTTTCAAGTGTCCCATGGGACTTACAACATAAACCTAGATACAACTAAATGGCACATGCATTGGTCAAACAAACCTTATTATATGGATGGTCAACTTAGGACCTTATTGAAAATAGTAAAATGAACTTTAAACAGCAAATGCCTCATGGAGGCCACTGTGGGTTAGGTGCTCCTGCACCATACTCCCCACCTTGAAAAGAACTCATGTCCCATGAGTTAAGTCTTTGACTAAATCCACCTATAGCCACTGTTGTCGCATGGCTGCCCCATGACTTCTGTGCTGCAATCTGTTGCCATGGAACCAAATACTCATGCCTAGCACTATAGACTCTTCTCACACCTTGCTGGTCATTCTTTCTCACCATCAACTCTGTCTGAACATTTGTATTGGAAACCTTAGTTACTGCTATGGCAGAATGTGTTTGTCTTCCAGCTTTTAGAGGACAAACAATAGTCCCTATGATGATAACATCCTTGTCTTTCCAATCAGCTTGTGGCTATGTACAAACCTACTCCTTGACCTTTTGCTGATCCACCTGATCCATGTCAGTCAAAACTGAAATCTTCTTCAAACTGTGATCTCCACTCCTGGAGATATCCTCAACATCCTTTGACTCAGCTGTAGGCATCTTCACAAACTCTTTCTTACCTACCAAAATGGTCTTAGTTGTCTTCTTTGCTTCAGCATCCTCCTGCAATGGTGTCATCACAAAAGTTCTCCCATCCTTCTTAATGGTATAGGTGTTAGCATATCCATCATACAGTGCTCTCCTATCAAACTTCCATGGCCTACCCAATAGTAGGTCACAACATTCCATGGGCAGGATGTCACATAAAACCCTATCCTGATATTCCCCAATTTGAAAATCAACATATGCTTATTCATATACCAAAAGTGATTGACTATCACTTACCCAAGATGCTTTGTAAGGACTTTGATGTGGAATCCTTTCCAATTTCAGCTTATCCACCATTTCCTGAGATACGATGTTATCTGTTGAACCAGAATCTATTACTACCTTGCTTGCATAGTTTACCTTTGCTTTTGCATTTGGTCCTGAAAAGAGCTCTCCTTTGTAGCATGTCCTTGGATGTCTTCAAGATTGTTCTCCTTAGCATCAATGATTCTCCATCTTGAGCTGGGGCTGCACTCCCCATTGGAGAGGTAACACTTTCATCTACCTTCTCTTCTTGCACAAATTGAACCCTCTTATCATTCTTCCTATCATCTCTTGATGATGAACCTTACCTTCTAGACATTTGAATGTTGTGTGACCAATTTCATTACAATGATAACACCTTCCAGTGAAAACATTATAACATCTACCACCTCCAAATCTGCATCTTGTTCCTTTCCATCCACCTCTGAAATCAAACTGCTCTTGTCCTTTACCAGCCTCTTCTTGGTTCTCATTGATTTATCTTGTTGTAGGGGCTGATCCTCTTCCTCTGATATTGCTGCCTCTTCCTCTCATGGACTTATCCTGTCTCCTTTTCATTTTCTCCTCAATCCTGATTGCCATTTGATAACATTCTTCCACACTCCTAGGGTTAGCCAAAACTAATTCATCATGTATGTTCAATCTCAAACCAGCCAAGTATCTAGCAACTTTTTCAACCTCATTCTCATGATGACCAGACCTCATACTTAATTTATAAAATTCCTCAGTATATGCCTTCACATCCATTTCCTTTTGTCTTAAAAACTGAAGCTTCTTAAACATTTGAACCTCATAGTCCTAGGGTAAAAATTTACCTTTGATTCTTGTTACCATCTTGTCCCATGAAGAAATTTTTGACTTACCTTGATTTCTCCTCTCTAATTGTATGTAATCCCACCATACCAAAGCATACCTCCCAATTTGGTCTTTGCAATCTTTACTTTCTGTTCCTCAGGAACTTCTTCACATTCAAAGTGATTATCTAATGCAGCAATCCAATCAAGTAACTCTTCCTCATTTAAACTCCCATTATACCTTGGAACATCAATCTTTACCTTAAGTTTATCATTTTTTACTGCCCTTAATAGTTTTGCAAATCTCTTATCTTCAGCATTCAGATCTTCATCTACCTCTTCATATTCTTCACCATCATCTTCTTTTTCTGATTCACTATCTTCCACTTCTCTCCTTTTAGTTGTCTCCAAGGCTGCAAGCCTAGCTTGAAGTGCTTTTGCAATCTCTTTCATCTTCCTAATCTCCTTAGCATGTTTTTCCTTCATCTCTTGTAACTCTCTGGTTGTACCATTACCTTTAGGAGGCATCTTGTCAACCTCTCAATCATTCTACTTCTGCCTTCTCAGTGACAGAATCAACACACAACAGCCCAGACCTTTTACTGAGCTCTGATACCACTATGATGCAGAGCCAAACACCCTAGCCTGCATTACCCTAACATACATTCACAAATGTATGTCTATGCTTCACTTAGTATACATTGTCCATTGTATATACATGCATTTGTCTTTGTATATACTTGCCTCTCTCACCTATCGGCAAGACTACACACTATCGGCCAACCAAAATACCCATCCCCCGATATACTATCTCATGCCAAACACTTATGCATACATTGCATGAGCTGTGAATACCGGTCTCCTCTACCGTCACTGTCGGTCGCACCTTGTATCCAAGACAATGTATGTGCGCATTATATATTCGCGACATACAGTCACAAGATACATTCACTATATGCTCTGTTGAACATACATTTGACTGTTGACCCTCTTTGTACATAAACCCAATGTACATTTGTGATGTACATTCACCACATACAATCCGCAATATGCATCTGCGAGATACTCACAACCATTCAATTGCGGGATACACAAGAAATGAACCCGATACTCATTAGTGATATACACAGGGATTGTATATCAAAAATGTACATCCACAACATGTATTTCGATTATGCATCCGATGGGTTTGACCGAACCGCTAACTCCTTTGTATCTGAACCAATGTATGTTTCAACATACAATCGCAACATGCAAACCTAAAGATACATTCCTCCCGCATGCATACAAACCAACATTTGACCGACGTTGACCTCTATGCATGTACCCGATTAGCTTTCTCTCTCCCTTGTATATCGATAGCTTTGTACATTTACAATGTACATCCGTCACATGCAACAGCAATAGACAACTGTGAGATACTCATGAACATTCAATAGCGATATATACACAGAATGTATATCCAACATGCAAATGCGATATACACACAAATTGTATGTCTGATGAAACAAAATGGAATTTTGCCGACTTAGTCCGCTGCAAAACTTGCGATTACTCAAATCTGTTTCCTTAACAATCTAACACAGATTTTAGACTTTCCCAACCTAGCACATGATGGCGCTAGGATCTATCAAAGCACACTGCACCCGATCCTGCAAACATGAACACGAAAAAAATAAAAAGCAAAACGAAAACACAAATCGATATGTACAACCATTCCACTGATTTCAAAGAAATCAACTGATGGAATGGATTAAGAAATCCATCTCGGCCTCAGAACAGAAAATAAATTGCACAATGAATTCAAATGCCAAAAAGATGCACAATACAACAGGATCTTGTTTATCATGCTTCCAGAAAATGCGAATGCACAGATGCTCTATTTTCCAAATGCACAACTAATTTCTACCACTAACTATCTGATCTCAATCAATCTGACCTAGGGTATTTATCTACTTACCCTCAGTAGTACAGAATTGTCTCCAAGTGGCTGGGAGATCTAACCGACTAACAAACTCTAACTGTCTAACAACCTCGTGAATGCAAATTTGCCAAGTGTCCCGTGGGACTTAAAACATAAACCTAGATACAACAAAAATGCACATGCATTGGTCAAACAGACCTTATTACATGGATGGTCAACTTAGGACCTTATTGAAAATAGTAAAATGAACTTTAAACAGCAAATGCCTCATGGAGGCCACTATGTGTTAGGTGCTCCTGCACTAGAAAGTGTCACACTTGTCAAACTATTACTTCCAAATAAAGGAATCCTACAATACCACTACAACCAATATATGAAGTAAGGTCATTTGCCCAATGGGCTCTAGATTTTACTGGTGTTATTAATCCAAATTCTTCTACATGTCATAGGATTATCTTGATATAAATAGGATATTGCACCGATTGGATGAAAGCTCAGCCTTGTATAGATTGCACCACAAAGGCTATAATCAAATTTCTGGATACATCCTTACAAGGTTTGGTATGCCCTTCGCTCTAGTATGTGACAATGGCCCTGTTTTTCTTCTGCACAATTGATGCAATGGACATTTAAACATAAGGTGATTTTACAATTTTCTTCCAATTATTATCCTCAAGGTAATGGAGTTGTTGAATCTACTAATAAGAATTTTCTAGAGGTAATTATGAAATTGTTAGAGAGAAATCCTAAGGACTAGCATACCTAGCTAAAGTTTGTCTTGTGGGAAGATAGAGCTAGAGTTAAAAAATTCCTTAGGAACTTCACCTTATCAGTTGATCTATGGATTAAGCCTTGTCTTCCCTGTCAACCTACAAATCTGAATCTTAAAATTTATGAGAAATTTTCTTGAAGATGAAGACAAGGTTGAAGCTAGGCTTTCAAATCTTTTGAGTCTAGAAGAAAAGAGAGATACTACGTATAACATTTTATTAAACATTAGGTAGTAATCAAATGGTGGTTTAATAAAAGAGCTAAAGTAAAAGCCTTCATAATATTAGACATAGTTCTTTTATGGGATAAATCCAAAGAGAAGAAAGGAGACCATCAAAAATTGGAGAAACTTTGGCTTGGTTCGTACCAGATCTCTGCGATTCTAGGAGAGAATACCTTTAGGATCATCTCATTGACTGGAGATCCTATTCTATTGCCTATTAATGGACAGTATCTCAAACATTATTTTGGTCCTTGATGATCACCAACAAAACCATGTATTAAAGTTAGAGTATGTTTTTTTTCTTTTGTTTATTTATTTTCTACTTAAGTTTTCTTTTCTTTATTTTGTTTGTCTTTTCTCCCTTTTGTTTTCAAGGGGTCTTCCTTATTTGATGAGTAAAAGGTCGTGTCTATATGTATGTAATATCAAGGGGATGACTTTGCTAAGAATCTATTATTAAGTATCTTTTGATATCTAGTCAGTAAATTATTTGGAACCCTTAGTTTACTTTCATTCATTACAAACTTTAGGACACTAGCTTTTTATTAAAGGATTTGGGTATTATGGAGTTTACAAAATATTGTTGAAATTATACTATCATTCACCGCATCTTAACAATTCCAAAAGTTAATTTAAAGTAGGAGTAGTTATTGTTTTCCCTGAGTGAAAAATATAAAGGTTACATTTCTTTCAAGATGACTATTGTGGTTCTCAATTATCACTTAAGGCTTTACATATATATATATATATATCTGTGTGTGTGTGTCAAAAAGAAAGCTACCATTGAACTTTGAAGTATGCAAGTCATGAGAAGGGTATATAATGAAGAATCACAAGCATACTATCAACTAAGATCTGCCACATTTATCAAGTCAACATTTCTCGCAGATAGAACAATAGCAAGTTCTAATGGTTTTTGGCAACATGCCAATAGACTATCAACCTAGCTTACACATGATAGGTATTCTATTATAAATAAGATATGTAAAGTGTGAATTATCAATGAAAAGAGATTAGGTCTTCATGAGCCCAGCATTCTAGAGCCTATCCAGTCTACAATAGTCATGGTCAAGGTATCTGCTACAAGTTTTCTATTCAACAATCTAATGGTGTTATTTGTTGGTCACTAAGGCAACTTTATCCAATGAGAGCATCAAGATAGAGTCCATTTATAGCCTTTACCCCCCACTTCTACTATCACCACCATCCCACTAAGTCTTCCACCTCTTAAACTTGCTAATTTGGACCGATCGAATTATGAAGCAATAAATCTAGATCCAAAATTCAAAAGAAGTGTGAATCTTATACAAAAGAAAAAAAAAAGCAATCTGATTCCCAAGCAAGGTGGACCAATCAAATCTAGCAAACCATGATATTCAAATCAAGCAATCATTCACATTTTGGACCCACATCTAAATATATATATTGCGTACAATAGGTCGTTCACTGCCACTCAAAGATCATATTTTTTCCTAACACATAAGGTGTATAAATGTTCGTCCTAGTCATCATCCAAATCCACTATCCAAATTCCATAATCCATCATCCATATTATGGCAAGTCAAGAATTATAAGAATTCCCATTCAAAATCACACCTCAAGTCTAAACCTATCCTGAATCCCAAATCTGCAGTAACAATTTATCCTTAAGGCTATAGTAGTACCCTATCAAGTTGTAATCATTCAGATAAGGCCAAATCAGTTATCAATGAAAATCACAACAATACTAATGGATTGTCCATCAACACTGCTATTTTAATAAAGTAGTAGTTCTAACCAGGTTATTGTTGGCATGTTAAGATAGGAGTTTTTATGATAGTTATATCAGATGAAAGAAGACATGTCTACTTTCTATGGATGTAAAGCTATCAATATCATTCGATTAGCAAAGGAGAAAATGTAAATACAAAAAAAAGTAAAGAAAAAAAACATCCAAACATGAAAACCATTCTTATGGCACCTTGGGAAAGTACCATGATGAAAACCCATTCATGGGCATCATGTGTAAAATCTCCACAATTTTAAGAAGGTAACTATAACCAAGTACTTTGGGGGAAAACTTTACGTCATCGCGATTTAAGTGACACTTTTGAAAGGGAATGAATCAATTGCACACACTTGTAGTTCAGACTTGTTCTAAAAGTCTTGTAATAACCATCCCTTTAGTAGAGTTTGTGCTCCTATTGATTATTTTTAATGAATTCAAACTCTAGATTATATATTTACAGAAGATTTCATATTTTAAAATGCTCAAGAGCATTTTCCCAATAGTGTCACCATTTGCTATGCCTTGCATATATACCCCATATTTTTCTTAGTTATAGGGACCCCCTCCTCTATTGTGTTTTCTTTTCTTTTGATTTTGATCTTTAAGGATTTTATTACTTTGTTCCCTTTTTAGGATCTTTGATTTTTATGGCATTTTGAGCCTTGGAACTTTTCCCTTTTATTTGAAGTCTGTCTAAATAAGTTCAAGGGTTTTCAAAAACACTAGGATCCCGAGTTCTATCATACTTCACGCCTCACGTATTTTTTTAAGTTTAATATTTCAATGTTTTCATGGACTTCAAAACTTTGTTTTGGGTCCTTATCTTTTTTTTACTTCCCACTTTTCATTTTATTTCCTTTCTTGCGGACTTCGGACTTCCAGAAGTTTTTGAAACAATAGAATTTTGTTCAACCTCCTCGTTGGGTCCCACTTTTCACTTTATGTCTTTTATTTTTCATTTGCTAACATTTAGAGTTCTAGGAATCGTAAGCAACCCAAGAGTAGTTTCCAATGTCCTAGGTTCTTCCAGATTCCCAGTTCCCATGACACTGGAGAAGTATTAATGGCGCATGTATAAATTTAATATGACCCTACATAATCAATTTTTGCCTCCCATTTCACATTTTGCATTCATGATTCCACATTTTTGAGCTCGGAGAAAAATTTAGCAAGTCTTCTTACTAAAAGCTTGGATTTCTTGGTGAATTTCTGAGATTGGCAATAGATTTTGTCTAGGGGTTGCAAGAGTCATGAGACTAGTTTGTTCTTCCATGTTTTCGACTTCCACATTTTCTAAGTTGATTTTTTTTACTTGAAACTTTTCATTGATTGTTTTAGGATTTCTTCTTAGAATCATTATTATTCCTTATTTTTCTTTGTTTTTTTCCATTTTTTCTTGGTTGTTGTCATGGTCGGGTTCCATTTCAAACCCCAACTTAGATTTCATAGGTTGTCTAGGTAAGGTTTGATTGTGATTGGATTTTAGGATTAGGTTAGTGAGGATTAGGTCCCTGTAAGGTAGGTTGTTTTGTCCTAGATTTCTTTGCAAAATCCTTGTCTAGGTCTTCGTTGTGCTTTGGCACCTTTCAAAATAGCCTATGTCCCAATGTCCTTCTGAAATCTGAAATCCTACCCACATTGAGTTGAAATTGAATATTTCAAGATTTTGAAGTTCTCGTGCACCCTAGAACCAAATCTAAATGTTCCTAATTCTCCTAAGTTCCCAATCCCCATTTTGTCGACCTTTAGTTCTTAGATCCTATTGGATCTCAAAAACCCAGTGGGATAGGTTAAATATTAAATGAATCCCAGAATCTGAGTTTTGTCTCAGTTGTCAAACTTTCATCTGGGGATCCTTAGCGTCCCTACTCTCTTGATTTCTCACTTTTTGAAGTGAAAAGGTCTTTCCTAGACTTCAAGGTCTATGTGGAACATTTTCACCTTATCCAAATATCCATGGTCCTTTCGAACTTCGAAAACCCACTCATCTATCCTAATATCCAATGTCCCTCTAAATTCCTAGTTCCTGTGATATAATATTTTGCTAGACTTCAGAACTTTGGTGTTCATCATGCACATCCGCACTTGGTCCCCATGTTCATGATCCTTCTGGATTCCCACCTTTTTCTAATAGCTAAAAACATCAAAATTCTAGGTTTTCTTTGCACTTAACCACCTGGACACAAGTTTCAATGTCCTTCTGGAACCCAATAACCCAAAAGATACCAAAACACTCAAATTTTGAAAAATCTAATGGATTTCCATGGTATAAAAGGACTAATACAAGATTTTCCTTGTGTTTTAGGTACACCTAAATGATTGATAAGTTGGAAAAACTACCAACAACGATGAAGTACAAATTCAAAGGAGCTCCAAAAGCCTCAAAGATCACTTCAGCTATGTCACATATAACTAATACAGACTTAGGTCATGTGAGCCTACAAGAATTTCCTCAAGATATATTTGGAGATGCACCTACACCTAGAGCAAGGATTTTGGCTAGATCCACACCAGCTCATATAGTAGGATTCCATTTGGTTGTGCAATGTCCTAAGTTAATTTTAGCTTGTGCTCAAGCCTATCATGCTAAGGACAAAAGAGCTTATGATCCACAAGGGAATATTATATAGGATATAACTCTTTCAATGATTAGACTAACCTTTGATCTTCCCAACCATGCAGAAGTGGAAATGTTGATAGAGACAAAGTCTCAAACTACCTTTGAGGATCACCAGGTAGACAACACCAAGTATTTAAACAGACATTATCTTCTCAAGGAGAGGAAATCAATTGCAAAGGTTATAAAGAATCTGACTAGGTCATATTTCTAGCTTGAAATTAGGACATGATTACCCTAATGAACAGAGCCATGGGAAAAAGAGATGTTAGGCTATATCAACACTAGATGTTCCAATACATCAATGTAACCATTAAGAATCAATAGTTCTTGGATTGGGCACAAATTGTAAGTGACAGATTATATCACAAACTGACTACTATCATCAATGACAAGAAGTTTAACATGACTTCTTACATTGTGTATTTGCTAGCCAGACAGGCTCACTTCCTTGGAATGATAGCCAATGGAGTAATGTGAGAGGCTACAAGGTAGAATAAGGTATGGGATTTCTATCCTGAATTAGAACTCAAGGAGGCCCAAAAGCACTACAAAAGGGTCAACAATGCCTTTCTCTTTGCCATTATAAGGAAATTGATAGGAGACATCAATGTCAAGTTGTCAGTGAGGCTATGGTTCTAATAAAAGGATGGGGATAATGGTTTATCTATTTCCCAAGATCCACATACATCAAAATATTTAGATTCACCAAGGCTACATACCTCTTGCCCGGGTATTGCAGTGATAAGGTAATTTTGCTGGAGTTCTCAAGGCAAATGCTCCAAGTGCACCAAAAGATACAAGATAAACATAAGTTAGGTGTACAATTCCCATTCGATTTGGGGTTCTATACATGTAATTCTACTACTTCTACAAAGGCATCTGATGAGGAACTAGAGGCCATGAATTTCAATGTCTATCAACCTGGGCCTGATTTTGACCCCCATGGTAGAATCAAGAAGTTACTAGGAACTGTAAATTACCATGAGCCTACTTTTGAAGATTTTTGGGCCGATTGCAAGGATGATTTTGAAGTTAGTAAAAAGAGCTACTGTAGGTTAGCTAATTTTCAGTTAAAATATTTCAAGATCAAAGAGGATATTCCCCCAGAGCTCTTAGATGATGACCAAGTTGTGAACCCTACATATGATTTGAAAAGGATTGACAATGATCCTCTTCCTGGATTAAATTTTTCATTAAGAGAAAATTTCTCAGTAGAGTCAATCAACCAAGGAGTCTTCGATTTTAGCCTCTCATGGTTAGATGCCAAGATTGCACAATTGGGCAAAGAAAAAGGGAAGGAGAAGAAAGACAATAGAAAAAGGGTTGAAGAGGAAATTCCCTCAAATCCTGAGGTCTTTAAGAAGATCAAGAAGGAAACAAGAAAAGGAAAAATGAGAGAAGCTATGGGTGACATAACCCAAGAGAAGTTGCAAGAAACCTTAATTAAGGCTAAAATTACATATGATACTACCAGTGCAGGAGAAGTGGTAGGATTAGGAGTCACTCCTCTAATGTTGGTCCTTCCTACATAGGTGACACTTGGTCAGCTTCCTGACCCAGCATCAATGAAACATGCTGACATCCAAGAGCCTATAGAAGAGGGAGACAAATGTCAAAAGAGGATACCCTCTCCTACTCACCATGTAAGTGCAACTCAACCTCCTCCATCATCACAATCAAAGATAGACACAAAGGCATAAGAAGAGGTGGTAGAGAAAGATATAGATGAGGAGGTACATATTTTGTGGACTCCACTAGCCTCTCCTATCATAGAAATACAAGAGGACTCCCCTCAGCCACATGAGCATTATCTCCCTGGGCAGAGTAGAAATAAAGAAATCTTTGCATAAGAATAAGTGAAGGAAACATCTAAGGTAGATATCTAGGACCAACAGGGGTTATTATATAATAATGTATCTCTAGAGGAATAGGAATTTTTCCAAATAGATATTGATAAGGAGACTCCAACAACTGAAGAAAACCTATGAGAAGAGTCTACTAGATAAGGATCACCTAAGAAATAGCCACAAGAAGAGAAAATTGTTGCAGAGAATAAGACTGAGGAGATCCTAAGCCAAGAAGAGGAACATGAACTTATAAAGTTGATTAACAAGGAAATTGAGCATATAGAGCAAGGTACACACAATGGTCTACAATCCTACATGTTAAACCTCTATAAAACTAAATTGACATACTTACTCTAGGCAAGCCATAGTTTTATATTCACTCTATCTCTTTTGATTTCCATTCCAATGAATATGTTTAGCTACACCAAGATATTTCATTTCAAATTTAGTTGCAAGTTGAGACTTTAGTTTTGACATCATTCATTTCCCTTTACTAATAAATACCATATCATCAACATATAATACAATAAACAGGAAACGATCACCATCAGATTTATAATAAACATTGATCTAATTTAGAACACTCAAATCCTAAACTCAACACATACTTATCAAATTTTTGGTACATCCTAGGACTCTATTTGAGGCCATACAAATATTTCTTCAACTTACAAACCAAATTACTTTTATCTTTCACCACGTAGTGCTATGGTTGTGTCATATAAATATCCTCCTCCAAACCACCATAAAGGAATGTTGTTTTCACATCCATTGGCTCAACCTCTATATCATAAGCAACAGCAATAAAAAGCAAGAATATAATGAATGTCATTTTTTCAATAGAAGAAAATATCTCACCATAATCAACACCCTCAACCTGAGAGTAACCTTTTGCAACCAACCATGCTTTGTACTTCTCAATACCTCCATCTAAACCAATCTTTTTCTTGAACATCCATTTGCAACCAACAAGTTTTTTTCCTTCAAAAAATGGTACTAGACCCCATGTATCGTTCTTTTTTGAAGATGCAATTTCTTCATCCATCGCAATCTTCCAAGATTATGCATCAATCATACCTAATGCATCTTCTACAGATCTTGGATCATCCATGTTAGTATTCAAATCAAAAATACATCTCCAGCCATTAGGTGAATACCTTCCAGGTGTTTGTTTATGCCTTGTACACCTTCAAACAAGCTGGGGTCGTGATTCTTCCTCCTCTTTTGAAGATTCAAAGATAGATGAGCTCTCCTCAATTTTTTGTCTATCTAACAGCCTTAATTCAACTTTCACATGCATAGAAGGAAGTTGAATTACATTCTCTTCATTTATTATGACTATAATATAATAGAAGGTTTAGTTTCTCTAAACATCACACTTCTACTATATATTACATTCTATACAATAGGATCTCAAAGTTTGTATCCTTTCACACCATCATTGTTCCTGATGAAGATACATTTCATAGCCTTGTTTTCCAACTTTGTTCGCTTCTCCTTTGGCACATATGCATATGCCTCACAACCAAAAACTTTAAGATGTCTCAATAAAGGATTGTGACTTGACCACACCTCCATAGGCATTTTATCAACAAGAGCTGATGTAAGAGACTTGTTAATCAGGTAGTAAGTAGTGGCAACAGCTTCAGCCCAAAACCTTTGTTCTAGATCAACACCACTAAGCATACTCCTAACCTTCTCCATCAATGTCTTGTTCATTCTTTTTGTGACTCTATTCTGTTGTGGAGAATACAGAGTTGTCTATTGTCTCTGAATGCCACAATCTATCAAAATCATTAAAGCAAAATTCAACGTCATTATTAGCCCTTAAATTATTTAAATCAACTAACACTAGTAGAATTTTGGCAAATAAATGACTACGTGACTAAAACTTTTAGTCACAACAACTAAAAATGACTAAATTCTATTAATTTTTTGCAACTCAGCTATAAATGAGTAAATAAATGACTAATTTGGTCGTTGACTAAAAAATTATTTAGTCACACATAAAAATGATGAAATAGTTAGTCATTTATTTAGTTACAATCCATTTGAATAAATCATTTAAGGAATAAAGAATCAATACCCTGCCAAAATAATCTAAAACTTTAATAAACATACTCTAAAACTTTCATCCAAATCTTATTTTCAGGTGTAGCACGCCAAAATAGAGTTTTCATTTTAATAAACATACTCTAAAAGTTTGGTCGAAACCTTATTTTCAAGTGTAGCCCGCCAAAATGGAGAAGTGTTTTAGTAAAGAATGACAAAGAATGGTAAGGAGATGTGCGTGATAGGAGGCATAGGATTCATTACTACTTATCTCATTCATGCTCTGCTCAACAAGGGTTACATTATCCGTGCTACTGTTTGTAATCCATGTATTTAATTGACATATATGTGCATAATTTCAAATTCCTTCATATGCTTTTAAGTATCAATGTATCCTATATAGGGTTTAGAATGATTTCTTTTAATTAAAATAAATAAATAAATGATGTATTTGTCTGTGATTAGATAATGTGGAGATCTCCTAAATCTACCCCAGCTCACTGTCCTCTTTGGCACTGTATTCATTACTCCAACTGCTAGGGTTTTGCATGTGGCATCTTTAATATCTTCATGACAGTGGATTTTAAATAGATCTCAATCTTTGCTTTAATCTTTATCATGGTAACCTAATAAATCTAGAGCATTTTCTCTTTCAAAGTCAATCCTGGTGTTGGAAATTGATGATGAAGTTCCTGGATTAATATTCCAAGGCAGTTATTATCTATTTCAACAAATCTTCTAAAGCATAATCACCAGGAAACTTCAGTTCTGCCCCTGTACCTCTACCTATAGCTCTGGAGTCTTATATTTAAATGG
This sequence comes from Cunninghamia lanceolata, assembly GCA_027924645.1. Classification (NCBI taxonomy): domain Eukaryota; kingdom Viridiplantae; phylum Streptophyta; class Pinopsida; order Cupressales; family Cupressaceae; genus Cunninghamia; species Cunninghamia lanceolata. Next base: position 8,881,021 of record BSBN01000245.1, on the reverse strand, counting down.
GATATAACATGTACCATTATTCATATATTCATGTATTCTATATTAAAATGACACCCATGTCTCCATATGTCATATTTCCATATGACTGGCTATAATATTTGGATAAATAACTAAATTGTCGTGTGGTACTTATAAAACTAGTGGCCATATATAATGTCAAACTTAGACAAATAGAGAAATGGCTCTCACTGATACAATTCAATAATAGGATAGCCACAGGTCTGAGAAATCAAATAATTATGGCCACACATTATTATCTTGGAAGGCAAATACAGGCCAAGAAATTAGTAGATGCTCTGATATATTGATACCACTTGGTATGCTCCTAGGGCATTTTGATATAACCCTTAGTAGGTAAATATAAATGAATATAGTACTTTGGGTGTAGGTTGATTGGGGTAGTCTTCTTACTTCTGCACTTGTAAAAAAGGTTGGCATTTGGGTATAAAGTTTCAACATATATGGTGAATGTTAACACGTTGGCACCTAACTTTTAATTATAGGGTTCCATAATAAGACAATTAAGGAATGTGAGAACTTCCTGAAGTGTTGTAGTCTAGAAAAGTGTAAATTTAAATAATCATGTGATTATTTTTGGTGCAAAAAGATGGTCCTGGCGCACCAGGAGGTCAATCATGGACAGTAGTGTGGCTTAAATTTAACAACTCTTATATCAAGGTACACAGTAGAGCTAAATTGAACCTCATGTACTAGAATTTACCTTGATCATGAATGAGCAAAAGTTTTTTTTTTAATTTTGTGGACATAAAAGAGAGGAGGAACCTAGATCTTCTGGTATTGCCGACTAACGATGTTTTTTTTGAAGATCTTAGATTCAAGGTGATTCTTTAACTGGTTGTACTTTAGAGTCCCCATGGACCTACTCTAGTCATTTGTGGTGGTTAATATAATTTCTTTCTTTCTTTCTGGTTCTTCAAGCTCAAAAAGAATACTCCATTTTAACCTGCCCTTATTTTTGCAAAATTGGGCATTTTAAAATCTATCTTGAACTCCAACAAAGCTTAATGGCTGAAGAATATTGATGAAATATGTCAAAAGAATCAATCTTTCCATTGACATAACATACTAATAATGCTAAGCCAATAGCTTAAGTCTTGTAGGAAATCTTTTTCTCCTTTTTGAAAAATTTGAGAAACACTTTACTAGATAATTCAACTCAATGAAGGATATATGCATCTGAAATAAAGTTTTAGAGGATGCCTATAGTTGATTTCCTTTCAATAATAAGGAAAGTGTTGATTGGATTTTAAACTTTTTTACAGGTATATGCTGAGAAATATGTTGTTGATCAAGATGCATTTTTCAAGGACTATGCAAAGGCTCATGCAAAACTTAGTAACCTTGGTGCCAAGTTTGATCCTCCTGATGTAAAGTAACTCAACTCCTGAACACTCTTTGCCTGTCATATTCATTTTTCATTTTTCTATTGTTTCAAGATGTTCATGCGATAAGCTTAATTTTATGAGAATATTTATTTGGGGGATCAGAAATGATAAATTCACATATCAAGGTATTAGTTAAGGTTTGAAAATATTATTTTAAAATTTGTCTTAAAAAGTCTCTTATGCATGATGCTAAAAGAAACGGAAACTCCAAAACAATCAGGAAAAAAGAGTTTTGTTATGGTTTTTTGATATTTTATATATCATAATTCACATGATCTTTAGGTGTTTTGATCAAATGCTTTTCTATGGTCATTTTGTTAATTGACATCTTGAACATTGCAATTTTTCCACTAAGTCAACACTTAAGGTACTTTGGGTGTAGGTGGATTAGTAAAGCTGGGTTAGTATGCATATATGTTCATATATAATAGGGAGGGGATACATCTCCAAGTGCATGAGGGCTATTACAAGCAAATGTCATGACAAGAAAATTGCTATGGATTGTGATGGCATTCCATCACCATAAGAAAAGGCAGTGAACTATTCGAAAAAATGCCTCAAAGAAATGTGGTCTTAATGTGCTTGTCATAGCATTCCATCACCATGAGACCACATTTCTCTGAGGCATTTTTTCAAACAGTTCACTGCCTTGTCTATGCTTGTTAGAGTCATTGTTAGTCTTCCAAGGTATTGTTAAAACAATAAATTCTATTGAGTTTTGAATTTATTATTTGCCTTGTCTAACAATACAAGGAAACAAGGATTACAACCTAGTTTTAAGTCTTTCCCAAAATTTTGAATCAAGAGTAAACCACTAATGATAAGAAACAATAATAGGAAACATGGTTTACAACCTGGTCCCCATAAATTGTTGACACAAAGCAACCTAAAGAAAAAAGAAACTAAAAGACGACATTTTTAAATAATCAGAGCTCTATAATTGTTTAATTATGATTAAGTACGTGTACATGCTAAGTCTTCTCTATACAACGTACAGTACTGGCATGCCCAATGTGTTGATGATTACCACCACCATGAGGATGCTCAACAGGATTCATTGCCACACCATGAAACTTGGGCCAATAGTTTCTTTTGACCCTATATTTGTGATATGCATTACCAACTTTGAGCATTGGCTTTTCTGTCCTTCCACCACTAGTAACCTGACCAATCATGGCTCTCCAACTACTTGGCACAATCTTCTTAGCTCCAAATGGAAGCTTTACCCTATAAATTGAAACCAATTTCCAAGACTCATCAAACAATGCTATTAAAAAACTGCAAAATCAAAAATTACACAAATCTGAACATTAAGAGAAAACTTAGATAATTGTTCCAAAATTATTTCCACTACCTTTGGAATAATTGCATTTATCAGCTCACTGTAACCTTAGAAAAAAAATTAAGCATAGAAATATGCCATAAGTCTCCACAAGGTGTACACCTAGAACTCAAAATAGTTTGAAAATAATTTAGAAAAAGCCACCATCCATAGGACATCACATCAAATGCATCACATGTTTGTTGCTAGCCAAAAAGCAAGATGATAAATAAAAATGATAATGAGTCAAGGGGAACATCAAGAAGCAGTACATTCAAATTAAATTTCAACCAGCTGCTAAACAAGCACAACCCACTTTGACTTGTCATAAGTTTAAAATATTAGAACATGTACATTTTTATGTCTATAAAGGTGACAACAATCCAACAATGGATCAAACATTTCAGATTGAAATGCAATAGAAATGCATTGCAAATGACAGCAATCAAATTTGAAATTACTCAGCTCATAAAAGAATAGTGGAGAAAAGGCAGAAAAAGTGTTCTTTGATTTGATCAGGCCAATGAGAAATATTGTCTCAAAAATTCAACTATATCACCATGTCTTTGGCAACTTCGTTACCAATACCTTGGCCAACATTATTACACAAATGAAGAGCATTATGGGCAAAAATAAAAATTGATTTGAGGCTTCACTAAGATAGCTTGACAAAGAGAAATGATATATCTTACTAAGACAAGCATATAACCCCAAAGATGGGATAATACCAAAAGCTAAAACAAATCATACATCTAGACACAATCCACAAAATGCTATTAATGGTGATATCATCTAGGATACCAATATGCATTGAAAAAATGAGATTAGCAATGATTGTCTGTTGTTTTAACTTATTTTAACAAATGAGTTTCCAATGTGAAGTGTCAACCAAGGATTTTATTACCAGTCTATTGACTGTCATTTTCTAAGTCATGACTATCAATTTTGAACCAAATGAGGCCTTCCAATGTTTTGGCTTTGGGGGCTCATGATTTTATCGATTGCCTCTGATGGAGTTCCTGTCGTGTCTACTTTTATGACTCCAAGGAACACACAAAATCAACAATAGAAACAAGATAGGATGGTAACTATTGGAGCCAATGGGCCATACATGCAAAATTAAATGTCTAAGCATGGTTAATGATCTTTTATTTTGTTGCTTCTAATTATATTTGTTCAGCTGTCAAGGGGGTGTAAGTCATGGCATAGCTCTGTATCTCTTTATTGCCTTAAGGTAGATCCTCACATGATTCATATCTTGGTAGCAGGGGTATCTCAACACCAAAAATTGTTTAGAATCCCACTCCATGAAATGTAATGACTGCAAACTACTATCCCTTGACTTATCTCTACCATAAAGACAACTCTATGGAACATGTAGAGGGTGTAAGTCATGGCTTGGTTGTGTCTAAGAAAGTTCATAGTTTGTTCTATCTCCATTTCAAAAATATTGTCTAAAAAATTCAACTATATCACTATGACTTGTTCCTTTCTGCAGTACCGCAAACTGTTTCTTTGACCATCACGGGACCGCAGTATACTAAACATCACTTGAATCCTTTCACTGCACTACCACATTCCTTCATTGAAACTGTCATGGGGCCGCGGTATTCAACACTTACATAACTTAAACTCCTTATACCATCATACGGCAAGCCTCACTTGAGGCTGTCGCGGAGGCGCAGTGTACTATCTTCCTCTGCTCCTTACTGCCATACCTCAAGCCTCACTTGAGGCTGTCACGGGGGTATGGTGTACTATTTTCCTCTGCTCCTTACCGCCATACCGCAAGCCTCACTTGAGGCCACTTGTTTTCCTCTACTCCTTACCGCATTACCACCGGTTATTCTCTTGATTGCCGCGGGACCGCGGTGAAGTATCATATGCCACTTAAATTTATACCACCACTTCGTTTTGAGACCAATGTGAGGCTGCGGTAATGGATCTCTGCATACCGCAATGCCGCAAGTGCAATCTCTTCATGTTGTGGTATAGTGATAACTGTTCCCTTGTTATCCTGAGCTCCCGCACGCCCGCCAAGACCTTTTGAGTGACCTGTGGGACTGCAATGAGAGACAAAAACATATCAATGGTCAAAAATACAAATATCTTTCACATGGACTTAGTATGGGGTGCTTATGAATGACTCCTAAAATAATTTTAAAAGAAATATGGATCCCTAAGAAATTTTTTAAACATATCCTTTAATCACAGCATTCCATGATATCACATTTCTTTGAGGCATTTTTTGAAACAGTTTGCTTGCCTTGTCTATGCTTCCACATTTTCATGTATGTCTAGCAGGGCACTTGTAACTACAACATATGACAAAAAAATCCCTATTGTTATGCTTTGATGGATGTCCCTTTGTTATTAATGGATATCTAATGTAGTGCACATTATTATAGTGCAAGCCTATTTTTCAAATTGTTTCATTTAGCATCACCAATATTCTCCACAGGAACATTGTCCCTATTTAAAATGATGGAAATGATTCACATCTCTCAGAACAATTTCTCTTGCAACAATCTTGGAGATGAATTTAGATGCAGTGTGAATCAGAACATACTCGAAGTTTCTTAACAACTCCAATGTTTGTACCAGGGGCCATGTTTAACAAACCAAATGCAATTGCTAACTTTTCACTATGGCGGCAAATAAATGATTCTTTTTTCTTCTATTCCACAGCATTAAGCAAAAGTCTTGAATCTAGAAATACCCTACTGCCTTCATTTGCCAAGCCAATTTCTCCAATTTTGCATAGCTCTCCCATGTTTGTGGATGTGATTTGTCTCCTACACAAAAAAAGCATGTACCATTTTATGCCCTTCAATCCAACTACATGCAGGTACCTTTTTAATTCCTCTATCTTTCATCAATCTCCTTACTATTTGAACCTCACCACACCTGCCCGCTTCTGCAGATGTTTTAGAGAAGAACATAAGTTGCAGCATTTTAGGATGCAACTAAAAAAGTATTGTTGGAATACTCAGCCTACATTCAAATTCTGAATTCTAGAAAATTATATATAGTAAATAGATTGATGGTTGTTTGGATAGCGAAATTATTAGCTTTCTTAGAAATTAACTGAAATATCTTGTCTTGAAATATCTAGAAGGATTATTTTAATTAAAGAGGATTTTGTGGTTATGTTTGTAACAATGATTTTACAGTGCAGCTAGCTTGCTATTTTCATTCAAGATACAAGTCATCAAAGTCAAGCACATACCAAGAAGATGGTACTCTACTTCAAACCCTCAACCTCACTTAGTTTTGTATGTTTACATGGGGATATTAAGGAAGTTGCTAAACAATTAATATATATCATTTGTTGTTTGTGAAGGAGAATCCTATGAGATCCAATATGGCAGTGGATCAATATCCAATTTCTTAAGTAAAGATGATGTCACAGTTGGGAAACTTGTTGTGAAACATCAAGCTACTAATTTTTGGATGTTAAGGCTTCCCAGTTGAATATCAAAGATCTTTTCTCATCAACTTAATTTGGAATTTATGTATAATTAATGGATTCTTTCATGGTGCAGGTCTTTACTGAGACAACACATGAACCAGGGTTGACATTTTATTTGAATCGGTAAGGATGCTTAGAGCATCATAATATATTAGTATTAATAAAAACATTTTTACATATTACAAAAAGGCCCTTCCTGGCCAAAAAGATAACATAACAGAGCATTTTAACTAAGAGCCCTGAATAGAGCTACAGATCTAAAAGGCCCTTTCTGGCCAAAAAGAAAACCAAAGTTACAGTGAAGCCAAAAACTTAAACAGAAAGAGTGTTTCACATGCTGTCCATATTTAAATCTGCAACCCTAAAGCCATGAACACCCAATTGGATTCTCTGCAGAAAGGACTATGTCGTCATTGGTGAAGGAAACTACCAGTGGTTGGAAATTTGACAAGAAGCTCCATGCATTGAATACTTCCTCTATCATTTCCCTCTTGGACCTTCCAAATGCAGAATTGTGAACCCGCAGTGAATTATCAAAGAGCTCTCTGTTACCTAATTGCAAACTTGAAATCATCGCTTGATAAACACAGTTAAAACTAGGTTTATTAATGATATCTTCACAGAGGAAGAGTCCCCCTACCAAGGTTGAGCCATCATGGAGATTATAAGTAGCAAAAGCTTCAAATAGCTTGATATCTAGGACTAGATAGTCATGACCAAACATTAATGCTATCGTTTTAACCTTATCAACCTAATGAAATAAGTCCATCACATTTGAGAAAAAATGAGATACTAGATGCGAAGCATAACATACCCTAGATTGTAGTAGAAAAACTCTATCACATACATCTATCAAAGCATCCTCCATCGGCTCTTCATCGAGCAGTTTGAAGGCCCTAGCCATGAAATTTGAGTTGATGTTTTTGTGCATTGGTTGTTCCCATGGTTGAATAGGCAAATGAAGTCGACAATTACGAGGATAGAGAGACATTGCAGATACATAGCAAGAGCAAAATGAAGAGGCAAGAACGAAATAATGACACAGATACCATGGTCTCTTGCATAAAAAGAGAATCGCACAAGCCAACATAATGAATTGAATTCATTCAAGCTGGTGGGGAAATAAAACCAAGATAGATGAGATCCAAATGTGGATTATATTGCTCAGCTCCCAACACTCCTCTTACAGAGCATTCAATGAATATAATCAAAGAGACATATGCGAAGCAAAAAATTAATGCCAAATGAAAATCTACACAGATTGCAAGCTTCAAAATGACTAAATATACTACTAATTGACGTCAATTAATAATTAAATTGACTAAATATACAACAAATTGACAGAAATCAGTGAACAATGAATAAATATGACTAAATATATGACCAGTGTTAAATCAGTGAATAAAAATGACTAAATACACTACCAAATTGATTAAATTAATGACTAAATACACTACCAATGGATAGAAATCAATGAATAAAAATGACTAAATAAGTGACCAGTTAACAACAATCAATGACTAAATATATCAGTGAATAAAAAATGACTAAATAAGTGACCAGATTACAGCAATCAACGACTAAATATACTACCAAATCGATCAATCAAAACAACTAATAAATGACTAAACTTGGTTTAGTCATCAATTTGGTTGTGTTATAAATGACTGGCAATAAACTACTAATTGTCACATGACTATGTTTGGTCATTTATAAGTAGTTTTTAGTAGTTTTTTAAGTAATATATTGCTCTTTTTGTACTAGTGTAAAAACTTTAGATTTACTCTTTAGAAAATATACACATGTCCTACTATATGTTGGCAAGAGACACTACTTAGCATTGATAGGTGTTGTCATTGATGGCAACTAAGATTGTTCCACACATCTGCAGTGCAATATCTGATCATACTGGAAGTCAGAATGATAATCTATCTAAGTCCAGGAGCCTGAAATAGAGCATATAGCATAATCTAGTATTTTAGTCAACGGATCTCTCCAGTTAATCATTATGTGTTGCGGATCTGAAGGAGTGTAGAGGGACACCAGGACAATCTAAATCAAAGTATTTAGCCTCCAGTGATGAAGGATTCAAAATATGTTAGCATTTGAGTACCGGGTTCTAGTTTATCAGAATAGACAGACCTTGCAAAAGATCTTGAATCCGGGTGTATGAAAGTTGCTTGCTGGACAAATGGTGGTGATCAGTGATTGTGGCCGACATGAGTAATGATTTCCAAGAGCAAGTTTTGGTCCGCACCTTAAGCTATGCATAGATCTAGCTGACAGAGCAGAGCACTCACAAAAGTTCTAAGTATTGTTGAAGTCGACTGATAGAATGATTGCAAATCATGTTGCGGATATATATATATGGTCGATGTAATTGGATGATTAAGTGTGTGTGTATGCGAATAAGGTGTATGTGTGAAAAGAGCATAAATCCAAAGAGTGAATGAAAGCAGATCAGTAAATAAAAGCAGAGCAAAAATGAAATGTGTAAGATCAGTTTTTGTACTTAACCAGAACTGAAATTCATGCATAGGCAGATGCTATTAATCAGTTCAAATCTCTGTTGTTCTCTTGTAATATTTTCTTAGGCAGTGAGCCTCCACTTGAGCAGTGAGCTCTGGGCAGTGAGCCCGAATGCATGTGCATTCCCATTTATAAAATACTTTTCATAGGGTATTAATTTTTGTGGCTTAACCCCACCGTGGTTTTTCCCTTAACCAGGTTTCCACGTCAAAATCTTGGTGTCAAGTGTATTATTTATGTGATGCTGAAATGTTTATTTCATTAATTTGTTTATAAGTAGTAAAGGAAGAAAAAGGTTAAATAAGTAACAACTGATTCACCCCCCCCCCTCTCAGTTGTCTGGACCTAATTCAACAATTGGTATCAGAGCAAGGTTCCTTAGAGAAGCCTAACAGCTTAAGGAAAAGATCTTGGAAGAAGTTTCAAATGGGTTCATTAAGAGATCTTCAGTCAGCCCTAGAAGAGCTTGCTCAATCTAGAACAGAAATTACTAATCTAAGAGGTGAACTTAAAGATGTTGATGACACCATTGAAATGTTAAAAGATAAATTAAAGAAATCTATGCAAAGAAAAAAGGAGCTACTTCTGCAGCTATCCAGTTTACCTGAAGAAAATAGCTTGAATGAAGCTTTGAAAGAAAAAACAAAGGAATGTGAGAAGCTCTCAAAAGAAGTCGTTGTTCTGAAAATTGAAATGGAATCTGGGGTGATGAGGCAAACCAAAGAAAGTGAAGATAGGAAGAAAATTGAAGATTTGAAATAAAAACTAAAAGAAAGATCTGAAGAATGTTGCAAATTGGATGGAATAGCGAGCCATCTAGAGTCTGATCTACAAGAAAGTAGAGACAATGAGAGAGAGAACTTGAAAGGCAAATAGTCATTCTCAGACATGACCTAGATATTGCGAATGAATATAAGGAGAAGTTCAAGATAAGTTCAGCAAAACTTGAAGCACTACTTGAAGGACAAAAAAGGGCTGATGACAAGCATGGTCTTGGATATGAGAAAGGTGAAAGCTCCAGATCCAAACAGAGAAATTTTCAATCTAAGAATGGGAGAAACAGATCTAGAAAACCTCTGGTAAGACAGCCAAATGCTCAAATATATCCATCATTCAATGGAAATTGTTTCAACTGCAACAAATTTGGTCATAGAGCTACTCAGTGCAGAAGCAGAGTAAATCAAAATGGTCCATCCTTCTCTGGTCAATGCTCAAGTGTAACAGGTATGGTCATAAATCAAATGAATGCAGACATATAACAATGAATAATCCCAATAATAGAAGAATTAGCAAATCTTTCGATGGCTACTGTTTTGTTTGCAACGGGTTTGGACACATGGCTAATCGGTGCAGATCAAGAGAAAATGAAGTTGTGTGCTTTAACTGCAATAAATCTGGTCATATTGCAAGATTCTGCAAAAATAGAAACAATGGAAGAAGAGGCCTGGTAAACAGAAAACCGGATGAACAAAGACAAGACAAAGGCAAAGAAAAAATTGATGCGAATGAGACTCACGATGAATCAAACAAGATATGGGTTAGGAAAACCATTATGAACAACAGCAATGGATCTGCACCGCAATCCGGTGCAAATAATTCCTCCAGGAATTAAATTGGAGGTCTTGGCTCAGGGGGAGCGGCATTACAAATCAAATTCCTCCAACCAATAAGTGCCTAGATCTGGCACAGTAAGAAAAGAGATCTTGGATTGTTTCAGACCATTTGAAAGGATTTCTGGAAGAAAAGAGATGGATATGGCAAATTGCAAAGCAATACATGAAAGACTACTCAAAAATAGAGCAACCGGATGTATCAGGGCAGAGCATTTATTACAAAGACAAATTAGGTGTTGCAAAACATAAAAGGGTCATTCATTCCTCATTGAGATCACTTTGCATCAGAAGAAAGCAAGAAGAAGAGAAGTGAACGAGTTCGGAGCTAAGAATTCCCAAGAATTGATGCGCAAAGAGGATCTCCAAGCAAAACCCTAATCTACGGAATAAGGTATTTCTATTTCCTATGAAACTTCTTGAATTCCCAATCTCTGAAAATGGCTACACCTTTACTCGTCAATGTTACTGAGAGGCCCCGTCCAAAATTCAAGAGGCATCCTTATAAATCTGTTGAAGTCGAGTCGTTATGTGCCTTATCAAGTGTCCCTTATGGGGTTTTACATGTTGAAGACATTAGGACATACATTCATTGCAATCTAGAAGAATTTGGGAATGCGAAACTGATGGAGTAGTTTAAGAATCATTTGAAAGATGACAATTACCAGCTGAGACCTGAATATGAAGTCCTTGAAAGCAAACACTTCCTGCAATTAACTGAATTTTTGTCTTTTGATGAAAACGAATGAGTTCATTACATCCTGAGCCGAATACATGATGAATTCTTATGGCTAATGAAACCATTTAAGATCACAAAGGATGTTATCAAGATTGTAACCGGGTTAAACTCCTCCGGCGGATTACTTATGTTGAAAGCCATTAAAAACCAGACAGTAATTGATGCTACGGGTGCCAAGTTTGACAAAAGGGCAATGACCATTAATGATATCCCAGAACCAGATGTTAAATTTGCCTCTATGGTGATCCGGTACAAGATTTATCACTCAAGCAGGTAAAATTCAGTTTCCGGGACTGCAATATATGCTGCTTATAAAATGTTAAAGGAAGATACAAACTATGATTTATGTGAATTACTACAAAATCAGCTAATACAGAACTTGAGCAAAATCAAAAGAGACAAGAAAAATTGCTTCAAATATGGTTCCTTGATCATATGCATATTCTTCTATTTTATGAATGAAGTGCCTGGAGTGCAAGGTGTGCACTAGACAAATGATAGACCAGTGGCAATTCAGATAAGAGACACTTACATAATCTTGGAGATTCAGGTGCGCAAAAGACTGCAATCTGGGGATATTTCAAAAACTTTCGAAGTCTGAAGCATGCAAGGGAAAGAATTCCTAGTTCAATTGTTGAAAAGTATGAAAATGAAATATGTTTATGGTAGACACATATCAATGTTTGATGGAAGCTATAGAACCAAGAACAGTTTGGATAATGCCAATGGGCTATGAAGTGGATAAGTAAATTCTGGACATGTATGCTCAACATCTCCTGAGCAAACCTAAAGACACCTCTGTTGAAAGGTTCGGAACATACAAGGAACTAAGCTTAAAGTTGCATGTGGAACTTAAACAGCCGGAAACAAAAAAAAGGTACACAAGCAAGTGGAGATGTATGCAAAAAGCATTGGGATTACAAAAGAAGCAGTAAGAGAAAATAGACAAAGGATTGAAAAGATAAAGAAGAGCACTGAGCAGGCAAAAAGTGAGTCTGTAGCTCCCCCGAAAGCCCCAAGGAAGACAAGGAGTTCTGCAACTCCTGCTGAGCCACTTAAGTCCACTTCCACTAAGAAGCCGGAAGCCACTCCATCCAGTGAAGGAGGGAAAAGAAAGAAAACCAAGGCAACAAGAACCCACAAGAGCACTCAAGATGATGAGGAGACAGAAACAGATCAAGAAGTGAAAGAAATAAGATCCGAGAAGGTCAAAACTTCAAAGACTTCTGAGAATCAACCGTCCGGAAGCATGAGGGCCAGTAAAAAGCAAGTATTTGGTAAGATTGCCATGACTATTGATGAAATTGTAAAAACAGTCACTGTTCATGGAAATTTAAAACCTATCAGAATTTACTATAATAACCTTGATCAAGCAAATAAGAAAATTTTAGAAGATGTCATTATCATATATCTGAATAAATTCAATAGAGCCTTGTTGGAAATCTTACAAGAACTTCCTAAAAGTTTGAGGAAAGTAATGGAAATGAGGAAAAAAGCAGCCAAAGAAAAAGATATAGAACTCAGAGAGTATGTTATCTCCTCTTTGTCCCTATAATGACCAGAAAAGAAGCAGATGAAATCCTTAGAGAAGTCAGAGATAAATTCAGAAGAAAAGTCCGGATGAACAAGCTAATGCTTGGTGAGACTGAAGAAATTGCAAAGGAAACAAAGGAAATTCTGAGAAAGGCTTTAGACAAAAATAAATACTACATTGTTTTAGAAAAGCAAGTTGAAGAAGACAATCCTTCTGCTCTGGAACAAAAAGCTCTAGAAGAAGAAATTGATGAGGGAATTAATGACCAAAGTATTACTCTAGATCCTCCAGAACTTGATTCATCAAATCTAAATATTGGAAAAGTTCAGAAAGAGGAACAAGTCAATCAAGAGGACATAGAAATAATAGACAGAATAATTGATGCAGAGATAACTCCTCCACCTAATCACTCTGGGAAGGAAAAGAATATTGCTACCACTCATAGCCCTCTAGATCAAGTAGCAAGTGGTGAGCAAGCAGAAATGAGTCCCTTAGAAGAAAACATAGAGAACAGTAATACAGAGAAAGAGGAGGAAAAAGGAAAGGAAGACAAAGCAGAAGAAGATGGTGCAAATGTTGAAGCACCTAAAGCAGATGTAGAAAAATCTGATGATCAAAAAGATGGTTCAGAAAATGTAGCAAGAAACACTGTAGATGCAGTAAAAGGCCCTCTTGAAAAAGAATTGATTAAGCTTGATGAGCTTGAACTACTCCAAGGACTAACCAATCCGGATGCGCTCTCTCCTTTTCAATTGATGAAAATAGCATCTTTCACCCAAGTAAAAGCCAGAGAAAAGATGATAAAATCCCACTTAGAGGACAATGAGCTATTGGGGCTAGCAACCAGAGTTTTAGATAAATTAATGCCAACTTATCAGAAGAATCAAAATGATTCCCCCTCTGGCCATTTGAAAAATCTTGTAAGTGCAGTAAACTCACATTTTGAGTCTTTTGAAAAGTCTGCAGAGGCAAAGGTTCACAAAGAATTTTTGAATAAGAAATTCAGTCAAGTTAAGAATCTGATAAGGAGTGATAGATTGATACTAGATATTAGCATAAAGAGCATTCAGAATGCTCTAAGTGATGGAAGAGATATATATAAGTTTTGCCTATCATGAACGAAAGTCAATAAGGATGTTGAGAAGAAGATAAAGGAACAAGAACAGGAAATATCAGTTCTATCTCAAAATTTTGATCCTCTAAATGCCTCTCCTATAAGCCAGGAATGTCAGGTCATTAGCTTGACAGATGAAATAAAGGGACTTGAAAAAGAGAAAATCAATACTATGAAGAGGATGTGTGAACTCCGGGGATTGATTGCCCCCAAGTTGGAAGCCATGCATAATGCCTTATCCGAAGCCCAGAATGCACTTCAGACAAGTGATCCTCCGGATCTGGCAAAGGTAGAAGCATATGCATTTTTGCTAAGTGGGCACATCGCACTCTTGGATGGAATGAAGAATACTTGGGCCTCTGAAATTGTGCAATTAAAAACCAGTTTTGCAGACATTCTCAAGTTCATGTAAATAAAATTTGATTATTTGTTGTACATATGCGGCAGTATAAACAGAACTTTTTTTTGAGAATTTTGGCTTGCGGATCCCGCCCTTTGCCATTGATGTCAAAAGGGGAGTGAAGGACAGTGAAAAATGAGGTATTCAGCATAGGGGGAGCACCGGATTAATTGAAGTGCTTGAATCTACAGACAAAGGGGGAGTTGCACAAAGACAGTCATTTTTCACTAAGTGTTGCCATCAATGCTAAAGGGGGAGATTGTTGGCAAGAGACACTACTTAGCATTTATAGGTGTTGTCATTGATGGCAACTAAGATTGTTCCACACATCCGCAATGCAGTAACTGATCATACCGGAAGTCAGAATGATAATCTATCTAAATCTGGGAGCCTGAAACAGAGCATATAGCAAAATCTAGTATTTTGGTCAGCGGATCTCTCCAGTTAATCATTATGTGTTGTGGATCTGAAGGAGTGTAGAGGGACACTAGGACAATCTAAATCCAAGTTTTTAGCCTCCAATGATGAAGGATTCAAAAGATGTTAGCATCTGAATACCGGGTTCCAGTTTATCAAAACAGACAGGCCTTGCAAAAGATCTTGATTCCGGATGTATGAAAGTTGCTTGTTGGACAAATGGTGGTGATCAGTGATTGTGGCCGACATGAGTAATGACTTCTAAGAGCAAGTTTTGGTCCGCACCTTAAGCTATGCATAGATCTAGCCGACAGAGTAGAGCACTCACAAAAGTTCTAAGTATTGTTGAAGCCGACTGATAGAATGATTGCAAATCATGTTGCGGATATATATATGGTCGATGTAATTAGATGATTGAGTGTGTGTGTGTGTGTATGCGAATAAGGTGTATGTGTGAAAAGAGCAGAAATCCAAAGAGTGAATGAAGGTAGATCAGTAAAGAAGAGCAGGGCAAAGATGAAATGTGTAAGATCAATTTTTGTACTTAACCGCAACTGAAATTCATGCATAGGTAGATGCTATTAATCAGTTCAAATCTCTGTTGTTCTCTTGTAATATTTTCTTAGATAGTGAGCCTCCACTTGAGCAGTGAGCTCTGGGCAGTGAGCCCGAATGCATGTGCATTCCCATTTATAAAATACTTTTAATAGGGTATTAATTTTTGTGGGTTAACCCCCACCGTGGTTTTTCCCTTAACCGGGTTTCCACGGAAAAATCTTGGTGTCAAGTGTATTATTTATGTCTCTGCTTATGTGATGCTGAAATGTTTATTTCATTAATTTTTTTATAAGTTGTAAAGGAAGAAAAAGGTTAAATAAGTAACAACTAATTCACCCCCCCCCAACCCCTCTCAGTTGTCCGGACCTAATTCAATACTATAATCATCAATAAATGAAACATAATGTGGATTTTCTAATGGAAGGAACATCTACAAGACCAAACACACAAGAATGAATAAGATATAATGCACCACAAAATTTATGAGAACTCGAGTAAAACTAAACGCAGTTTTGTTTACCATAAATACGATGGGCTACAGAAATCAAAATCAATATTACAATCAGTCAACCCTTCAACAAGGTTTTTATTTTTCAAGGTCCTTAGACCTTTTTCTCCATTGTGGTCTAATCTCTAGTGCCATAACATAGTCTTCTCTACAGATAATTCTAATTCAGAAGAAAAAGCACCCCTAGGTACCCAAAAGCCACGACCATATATTGAAAAGAAAAGCCTCACTCTTTCCAATGTAGTAGTCACAGACTTGTTTTTCACAAAAGTACTATTGCACTCAATAGTGTATGTATCAAAGTTTATACAATGTGTCAAATCTGACACCTCTAGCGATCACCATAGCACTTCTAACCATATTGCATCTTACATCATAAAAGACTACCTACACACCCACATCAATTAGTTTTCTCACATATTTCGTGCTAACCTAAGGATATGCAACACACTATTAATCATTTTTACTCTACCATCAATAAATCCGATTTTAACTTTACCACGACCAACAATATTTAAATAAGAATCATAACCCAAATACACCTTACCTCCAAATTATTTCTATTTGAAAAACCAATCTCTATTAGGGATAATATCGAAATATGCACCTGAGTCAATTAACCATACATCATCACCTACACACATGGCCAAAGCTACAATGAACGCATCACCATCTTCAAAATCATTTTTTTTACTTATTTTCTTTTTTACACTCCTTACAGAAGTGTCCAGGCTTACCGCAATTCCAGCAAATAACTTTAGATGAGATTTGGATCTTCCCTTGGACTTGGATTTGTCACACTTCTCACTCTTCTTGTCTTTTTCTTTCGGTCTTCCACAAACATTCAAGGCCTCTTTGGCATTGATGGATACCTTCCTCCTCGTCTCTTTAGAAAGCAAAGAACCCACAATATCTTCTACTTTCAAGACAACATAAGTACTCTCAATAGCCATAACAAGAAAATCACATGAATCAGGGAAAGAACAAAGTAGGATCAGACATCTCTTCTCCTCATCCATTTTACACCAACTGATGCCAATTGAGCCACCAACATATTGAATGTTTCTAGGTCATCTACAATTTGTCCACCCTC
Organism: Cunninghamia lanceolata; assembly: GCA_027924645.1. Lineage (NCBI taxonomy): Eukaryota > Viridiplantae > Streptophyta > Pinopsida > Cupressales > Cupressaceae > Cunninghamia > Cunninghamia lanceolata. Next base: position 8,864,320 of record BSBN01000245.1, on the reverse strand, counting down.
TTCCATTATCAAGGAATACTTCTCCCTCAAGAAAATCTTGTTCACTAAAGATTTGGTTTGATATATCTCGCCAAGTTTCTTCCATAGTTTATTCGCAGAAGGCTCTTCATGGACATTGATTTAAACATAATATGTTAGGCAGAATCTAATTAGACCCTTGGTTTTATGGTTCGTAACATCATATTGAGTAGCCAAAATAACATTTGGAGGCCTTGAAACATGCTCATCAATAGAATCCCACATATCCCAATCAATTAAAAAATCTTCCATCTTCAACTTCCACATCTCAAAATTGTTGTCAGAAAAATTTTCCACCTGTATTCTCCCTATTGTGCTCACCATCTAAAAAATTTTGCAACGAAATCACAAAGTATCTTCTACACAAGCTCCCATTCAAAACTGAATTAGTTCAAAAAAACCCAACACACAATTGAAACCAGAGGTGATCAAGCTCCAATACCACTTCTAAGGAAACTAAGGTAGCAAAATAACTTCCTACACTATTTTTGAGAGGAGAGTTATGCAAAACTTTTCAAATCTTTACAACAGTTGCAAAAATTATATAGAAATAAACATAAATAGAAATCATTCAACACAGTGATTACATGCGAAAACCATTTTGAAAAAAAAACTCACTCCAAAAGCAACTCAATATATTATATAGAAATTTCAACAAGATTACAATATACTTGCAAAGCAAGTCTTACGTGAGTATCACCAACCAAAGATCTAGAGACAACTTAACAACATCTATAAGACTCACACATAACCTCCATCTCAAGCACCTAATATATAGGAGATACAATACATGAAACCATCAAATGGTAATTAAAAAACAATGAGCCAAAACCACCCAAAAGTGGTGCCCAAAACCTTAGGGTTCCATTATCTCCAATCAAAGATGTCTTATGATATCATAACACGCATCATAAGTTGATCAACACATGTAACTTCCCTTTACAACTCTTTTTTGTGTTCAACGCATTTTTACATTTTCCAATATAAGAGGCCCAACTTTCAAAAGCCATTACTTTTGATTTGAGGGGCCAATTGGGTCCATTTTTAATTAAATTGAAGAGCTTGAAGAGATCTACGCATCGAGCACACCTCCAAGTGGTGTCAAACAACTCAAAATTTATTTTGGACAAAAACTAACTCTATAGCCCAGAAATTGAGTTTATTCAATTTTATAATTGAAAAATCGCTCTTTGTAATTGTAATGTTGAGACACCTTTCCTAACAAGGAGTAACACTCCCAAAGCTATAACTTTCACATAAAAACTCAAAACGTGATGCACGATTTTCAAGAGGAACCTGAATATGCAAAAATACTCTAATCTGACTCCCTTTGACCATTATTTTTGGCCCATCAATAGAGTTGCACTTATGACATGACCCCAATGGTCCAAATGTCAAAATAGACTTGATTTGACAATATGGTGTTCTCAGACACCAACTCTCTTGCTAAGAAGAGTGTAACCATGGATTCATACACACAAAAGTATAAGAAAACATATTATTAGCAACATGTAAAGATACAAGAAAACATGGGTCTAAAGTATTTCACATTGAACAACTTAATTTGTTTTAAAAAGAAATAGGCGTATACTAAACCAATGAGTGTCTTTTGCTAAGAGGCTTCATACCCACTAGCAAGAATAAGGAGCATTCTCTTAAGTATCAAGAACCAAATAACACATCACCTCAAGGATTGCAATATAAATGTCCTCTCGAGGGTTTGAATCAACCATATTCTCTCAAAGCTCATAAACTTCCAAAATTATTTACTTATTCTTACAAATCAAATCTAGCCCTCTTGAAATTAAACACTTATCTCTCCAAGATAAGAAATACAACCATGTATTTTTTGGCTTCGATTATCCCCATTTAACTCTTAAACATGTCAAGGTCAACCTAGATGACAACTCTCAACAAGGTTCCAAACATGTAAATCACATAAGTATAATCTTTAGTACATATAAATCAAAGCATACTCTTGTGCCATTTAAACTTGCAAGTCCTCAAGACTCCATTATCATACTTTTAGCATTGCATTTTGACCACAAGGGAAAGAGAGAAGCTTTTTCAATCACACACAAGCATTAATAAGACACCATTTTTATTCATATATATATATATAGAAGGTAACCTTAAATCTACAAGATCCTACACAATAAAGGATTTAGAACTCCCAATTCCACCTCCAAGCTCGAGAAGACCAATTTCTTCATCCTTTTTCTTCTCCTTCAACTTTTCTCAATCAATTCTAAAGTCTCAAGTGGAATAATGAATTCCAAAACAAGCTAACCCCTTCTCTAAACCAAAGATTAGGGTTAAATAAGGCTAAGCCATGTCACCTTATCTCCCACAAATAAGGGTTAAACTATCAAATCTACATTTTTGAAGATTAAAAAAAAAATCTCAACCCTAAAACATGATTAAAAACCTAAAATACTCCATCGTTTTGTGACAATGCATGTATTTGTAGCAACTTTTGAATTCATAGTAAATTTTGGCGATTTAACAAGCATATGCTAAAAATTCAAGGGTTTAGAGGACTCTTGGAGCTTGGTTAAGAGCAATAAAATTATGAAAAATGGCATGCACTATGAAGGTCTATGTGGTCTCAAAAGGCTTTAATTTGGGCTCAGTGGTGGGGGCTCCACCCCTCAACCCCACCCTATATCCACATCAACATTCACATTTAAGGGACAAGATAATGTGAAGGGGTGGAGAATTAAGGTCAAGGATCAAGAAAAACCAATCAATTTGTTGGTTTTGAAGTTACAGTTATAAAAAGAATTGAAAACTCAAAGTGGAATTGGAAAAACTCATCTCAGATTTTGTAAAGAGAGATCTCGTGAATGATACAAGTTTTCTAAAAGCCTATCATAAATTTTCAAATTTGTGTTGTTGCTCATGGTTCTTTTAGTGTTTCTAAATCTAAATCCAAACCATAGAATTATGTGTCATCATAGTGCATCAAAGATAAGTGTTTTCCATTTGAGTTTTAGCTACAAGGACAAAGCCACCATTAATTTGGCTCCCCATCCTTGACTACATCAAGTAGTATTAGAGCTCATTTTCAAGTCCAGCAGAGAAATACCCACCTATGTAGGAGCGAAGCCCCCACCACGAAGCCCAATTAAGGCCTTTGAAACCACACAAACCTTAATGGCACATGTCATTTTCACAAGTTTATCACTATATTTTTTGCAACACCAAATCCTTATTATTTCTAACAAAATCTTTATTCTTCAGAAAACTAACACTGAAGTTGAAGAATCTAACCAGTCTAAATGATGAGGGCTACATAGTTTCTAAACAAGTAAATAAAGACTACTTTAGGGCAAAATTAAGGTCAACATTTATGCTTCTTTTGTTTAAAAAAAAAGTGAAAATTTAAGTTTTTTTTATTTTGGTATTCCACTCAGACACGTGTGGATCCTCCTATGTACAGCCCGGCTTCACCTAGGGTCCACCCCAGGTACCCTATGGGTCCTTCATGGGGTAGACTCTAGATGAACCCCGAACTAGACTAGCATGGGGTGGATTTCTAAAGAACCTAGTAACATAGCTCTATCCTAAGTGAAGCTCATATGGTTGTAGCAACAATTGTAGACTTGTCTAAGATGCAAGCACAAGACTCCACATAGAGCTAGTGATGTTGGGCAGAGTGATACAAGCTCCTCTCTACCATAGTTCATGACTCTGTCATGTGATTTTTATTTTTAATGCCATCTATATCATAATCTGTCAGTTTTATATGCCAAAAAAAACTTTATTTATATATGTCAAAATGATGTTAACTTAAATTGGCTTTTGTACTCGTTTGATCATTGTATACTTGTGTATGTCATCAAAGTAGCTTTTGATTGGTAAGTTAAGTATGTCTTTAAATTTGATTTATTGAAGGATGCATAGTAAAAGCTTTAAATCCTTAAAATTTCTCTATATTTCATGGTTTTTCAATTGCCGAGTCCAAAATTTCCATTCTTCTTGCAATCTCTTCCAATCCCTCTCTGTATTTTCTGCCTTCCACTTCATCCCAGTATCTTTCCCAGAATGGGATTACAATGGGTCTCCTTACACTAATACCCATCTGCACACTGCTGCAGATGCACAACTCTCCTCAATCTTCAAGTGCAAACTGCCTCTCCTTCGGCAATCGGTTCACACACCCACACACGTCACTTGCAAATTCTATCACAGGTTGCCTCTCACACAACTGTTTTTCTTTAAGACAAACTTCCTTCTAAACAGAATCTCTCATCAATAACTACCCTCTACCCAACGAGACCCTGGAAGATGTATCTCTCAAAACCCCCTCTACCTTACTCTCTCTTAGTGGAGGAAGTCATACACCTTCTACCCAGTTTATCTCTGCTGGAGGATAGAAGTCATAGACCCTTTCCCATGCCTGCAACAAGTTATCTCACATCTCAAACAAATAACTCTTTCACAACTCTCTCCTTCCTCATTCTTCCAACATACCATGCTAGCGATCTTATGTGCTCTGATACCAATCTGATAGCACAAGATCTGCAATCTCACGCACAATGACACGGCTTCTAATGACACATGCACATGCTCTGAATCTTTTTAATGACTGCCTATCTAGTCAATTCAAATACCCAACTGATGCAGAGCATCAAGGACAGCAGGACAGCAGTATACAAAACTTCAGTGGAAGGCCTTGACACCACAACCTTCTCATGTTCATGATATAAAAGGAGGGAAAACTTCAAGACAATCACCTCAGGATGCCTAACACCAACTGATATTCCACCATCTCCATTATGCAGACTCTGCAGGACAGCAACATCTACCATACCTTTCAAGGACAGTCACAACCTCATTGCTATATGAGGAGGACAGTCTCCATATCCTCTTTGCAAAGTTCTCTACTGAGACACACTCAACCTAATCATGCATCTTTCCAACCTCTCACATGCATACATACCTATGCATTCATTGTTAAAACAATTCTAGACCAAACAAGTCTATTACCTTCTAGGCAATGGCTGTCTCCAAGCCTTCTCTGCAGTGATTGTCAAAAAGAAACCCTAACCTAGGTCTTCAAACCCACTTGCAAATAAAGGAGGAAAATAGAGATATGGAAGGGTGTCAAGAACCCAAATCAATTGCACTAGATAGCCAACTCTCCCTACTAACCAACCATCATCAACAACATCCACCCTAAGGCCGTACAAGTATAGAAAAATGTAAAAAACAGCGAACTTTTTAAAAGGAAACAGCAGATTTTTAAAGAAACAGTTTACAGTTCTGCATTCATAACATTCTTTCCCATCAATTTCAAGAGGCCAAACTTGTTTTGGTGGATGCTCAACTCATCAACCTTCACTTTCAGTCAGCCAACATTTTCCAACAGTACTGTATCGTACAGTAATACACAGAAAAACGGTGATTTAAAGGAAGAGACAATAATTTCAAAAGATAGTATAATGTTCTGCAGTCATATAAACTTTCCACTCAATGTCAAGAGCTCAAACCTGCTTCAATGGACAACTAACTCACCACACTACACTCCCAACTATTCTAGCTTCCATGACAGGGCCGTACTGTACGGTGGTACGGCTTTTTTTGGCATAAAACTCAGAAAATTTCAGAAAAGACAGGAAAACAATGGCTTTTTTGTTATATTCTTTCAATCTATTCAATCTCTCTTCACAATACAATCTTCCTTGGCTTAATACAAGCCTTAACATTTGCCAAAAACATTTTGTATTCCCAAAACCATCGACCTTTCTTGTAACTGGTGTTCTCTGAAACTATTTTAGAAACTTGGTTTTGAAACTGCCCACCGATTGTTTTTTTCATGATTAGAAAGCTTTCTAAACATAAGGTTTAACTTATGACAAGGTTTTAAACACCTTTCCAACCTTGACATGCCATTATAGGCTAAAAAACATGGAGAATATTAAATGACTATCCTATACAAATATTAAAATTTAATGACTCTTGCAAACTACCTAAGACAACATGGTTGTCCTAACTAGGACCTACAACATAACAAAAGATTCTTTCGACATTAGGACATAGTCCAACTACGACATGGCTTTCAACCTTATACATTGTGTAAATGGTCTCAGAGACCTTATTAAACCAAAACAACTACTGGAATATTAAACAAAACTGAGACATCTAGGTGCTCCTGCACCATACTCCCCGGCATGATGAAAACTCTTGTCCCAAGAGTTAGGGGATCTGCTCCATCCATTCTGCCATCTTGTTGGAATGTTCCTCTGACTAGGAAACATGAACTCTCCAAGAGTAATCTTCCTCCGTCTCCAACCTGCATGGCTCCTATAAACAGGGTGAGAACCATAAAACTTGTTTTGGTGTCCTTGTCTAAGACCTTGCTGCTGCAATGCTTCAGCTCTTCTCAACTGGAGGGTCTGATTCATTCCTCCTTGGACTCTGCTATTTGTTTTCCTTCTTCTGGCTCCTTATAGGACACTCAATGTCCCCTACCTTAACATAACTCAAGTCCCAAGCCTGCTGCTCTCTAGGATTGTCATCCACCTTCTTGTGTTGCATCTATGTCTGTTGTGTGCAATCACCTTGAACCTGCACATTCAACTTCAATTTCTCTCCAAAGCAAATTGTAACCTGTTCCTTCTTCGCCTCACAAGGTAAATGAATCAATTTGAACTTCTTACCATCTTTGTGCACTACATAGGTATTAGTATACCCATCATGAATAGTCCTCGAATACTGCCTTGGTCTGCCCAAGATTACATGCCCACAAGTCATAGGAATAACATCACACAAAACATAGGCCTGATATGGACCAATTGTGAAGTCAACATAAGCCTTCTTAGTGACCATTACCTGTTGTTCTTGACTCACCCAAGTGACATGGTAAGGACTGAGATGATCAAAAGTCTTCAATCCCAACTTATTCACCATTTCCCAAGAAACTAAGTTATCATGAGAACCTGAATCTACAATCAACTTGCATATCTTGCCATGGCTCAAACAATTAGTTCTGAAAATAGATACCTATGGTGGTTGTTGCATCTTGCCTCTTTCCACCATGAGCATCTCTCCATCCATCATTGGAGAGGCTGACGACATTTCTGGTTCTTCTAGCTTCTCCTCCTCTTGTGCCAAGTGAACCCTTGTATCCTTTCTTTTGTCAACACCATCCTTCTTAGGACAGTTGAAAGATGTGTGTCCCACCTCATTGCAGTGATAACATCTGCCTGTGAACACTCCTCTTCCTGATCCAAATCTACCTCCACCTCTATATCCACCTCTCTGTTCTGTAGACAACTCCTTACCCTTCTCATTGTTGTTCTAAATTTCATTAGTAGGTTTGCCCCTACCTCTGTTTCCTCTTCCATAACCTCCTTGCCTTTCTTGTTTCCTCTTCACTCTCTCTTCAGCTCTGATGGCTAACTGAAAACACTCTCCAAGTGTTTTTGGTACTGCTAACCCAATCTCATCCTGCAAGTTATACCTAAGTCCATTAGGGTACCTTGCCACTTTCTCTTCTTCATCTTCCAGCCCACCTCTAATACTAAGCTTATGAAATTGCTCAATATAGGACATAACATCCATGTCCTTCTACTTCAGATTCTGCCTCATCCTCTTTGTCTGAATGGAGTAATCAGATGGAAGAAACTGATCCTTCGTCATGTCCTTCATCCTACTCCAAAAAGTGATTTTTGATGCACCTCTAGCCATTCTCTCTGTCTGCACACTACTCCACCAAGTAAGTGTCATTCCTCTCAGTTTTGTTTTTTGCAAACTTAAATCTTTTTCTCATCACTCATCTCCTCATATTCAAAAAAAAATTCCAGGGCATCTATCCACCCTAACACTTCTTCACTATCCATCTTCCCCTGATAGATAGGTAACTCTATGTTTGCCTTAGTTCCACTTCCTTGGACTGCCTTCAGCAATCTTACAAACTTCTTTTCTTCAGCATCTAACTCATCCTCAGGAGGATTCTCATCTGCATCCTCATCTCCTTCTGACTCACTTTGTTCATCCTTTCTTGGATTCTTCTCTAATGCTTCCAATCTTGCCAAGATTGTTGCATTCTCCCTTCTTACTTGCCTCAACTCTCTGTCTCTGGCAGCATCCTATTCACTTCTGTCCCTCAGTTCTTTCTCTCTTGCCTCTAAGGCTTCTCTCAGCTCAGCATTCTCTCTTGCCATCTGGTTCTTTGGAGGCATCTTCACAACCCTCACAATCCCCTATCTTCTTCACAAGATCCACTACACTCTCAAAGATCTACTAGCTAGCTCTGATACCAAAAATGATGCAGAGCATCAAGGACAGCAAGACAGCAGTATACAAAACTTCAGTGGAAGGCCTTGACACCACAACCTTCTCATGTTCATGATATAAAAGGAGGGAAAACTTCAAGACAATCACCTCAGGATGCCTAACACCAACTGATATTCCACCATCTCCATTATGCAGACTCTGCAGGACAGCAACATCTACCATACCTTTCAAGGGCAGTCACAACCTCATTGCTATATGAGGAGGACAGTCTCCATATCCTCTTTGCAAAGTTCTTTACTGAGACACACTCAACCTAATCATGCATCTTTCCAACCTCTCACATGCATACATACCTAATGCATTCATTGTTAAAACAATTCTAGACCAAACAAGTCTATTACCTTCTAGGCAATGGCTGTCTCCAAGCCTTCTCTGCAGTGACTGTCAAAAAGAAACCCTAACCTAGGTCTTCAAACCCACTTGCAAATAAAGGAGGAAAACAAAGATATGGAAGGGTGTCAAGAACCCAAATCAATTGCACTAGATAGCCAACTCTCCCTACTAACCAACCATCATCAGCAACATCCACCCTAAGGCCGACAAGTACGAAAAAATGTAAAAAAACAACGAACTTTTTAAAAGGAAACAGCAGATTTTTAAAGAAACAGTTTACAGTTCTGCATTCATAACATTCTTTCCCATCAATTTCAAGAGGCCAAACTTGTTTTGGTGGATGCTCAACTCATCAACCTTCACTTTCAGTCAGCCAACATTTTCCAACAGTACCGTACCATACAGTAATACACAGAAAAACAGCGATTTAAAAGAAGAGACAATAATTTCAAAAGACAGTATAATGTTCTGCAGTCATATAAACTTTCCACTCAATGTCAAGAGCTCAAACCTACTTCAATGGACAACTAACTCACCACACTACACTCCCAACTATTTTAGCTTCCATGACAGGGCCGTACTGTACGGTGGTACGGCTTTTTTTTGCATAAAACTCAGAAAATTTCAGAAAAGACAGGAAAACAATGGCTTTTTTGTTATATTCTTTCAATCTATTCAATCTCTCTTCACAATACAATCTTCCTTGGCTTAATACAAGCCTTAACATTTGCCAAAAATGTTTTGTATTCCCAAAACCATCGACCTTTCTTGTAACTGTTGTTCTCTAAAACTGTTTTAGAAACTTGGTTTTGAAACTGCCCACCGATTGCTTTTTTTCATGATTAGAAAGCTTTCTAAACATAAGGTTTAACTTATGACAAGGTTTTAAACACCTTTCCAACCTTGACATGCCATTATAGGCTAATAAACATGGAGAATATTAAATGACTATCCTATACAAATATTAAAATTTAATGACTCTTGCAAACTACCTAAGACAACATGGCTGTCCTAACTAGGACCTACAACATAACAAAAGATTCTTTCGACATTGGGACATAGTCCAACTACGACATGGCTTTCAAGCCTTCTACATTGTGTAAATGGTCTCAGAGACCTTATTAAACCAAAACAACTACTGGAATATTAAACAAAACTGAGACATCTAGGTTCTCCTGCACCACCAACTACAGGAAACTCACTCAAAGAGACATGCAGAATAAAGACAGGAATCCAGATATTCTCCTCACAATGTTCACATACAAACATGGTAGGAACTAAATATATATCAGAGATTCACACAATGACAGGAGCAAGATGTATTCATCAAAAATAAATGCGCATATGATAGGAAGAGGGTAAATACAAATTCTTATGATGTTTAATTCACAAATACAGAATGAAAATACACAGCACCCCGATCTAATCAACTACCCCCAACCTAACCATACATCTAAAATATGGGCCTCCACAATCGGCCTTTTTATAAACTGGAAACCATAACTCACTAACTATTGTTTCTTCTCCCGTCCTTCTGTCTCTCTGCCTGCACACTCCACCGTTGGCCTTTTTCCACACTCGACCTACCCTATCAAACACCTCAGCGTCGTTTTGGCCTGCGGCCTCTCTACTTTTACGGCCTCTATTTTCGAATACTTGCGGCCTTTTTCTCAATCTTCTGGCTGTCATATCCCTTCTATTCGTCCTCAACTATTGGCCTCAATATTTGGCCTTTGTCCTCTCCTCTCGGTCGGCGGCCCCTTTCATATATATATCAATGCCCAAAAACATTGATGATCTTCTAATTCTTCGGCCTTTCTAGACTCTTCCTTCACGATCTGCCTTCATTTGCCATCGCATTTTTTGCATGTCTTCTTCCTTGGTCGTTTCGTCCTTCATTGCCAACTGTTAACTTTTTAATAATTTTTTTCCCTCTTAACCGTCCACTGCCCTGCGACCTCTTGATTCCTCCAACTAGCCATTTAACCGTTGTTTTCCCCATAACGGCTTGTCATCAAAATTCCCTTCTTTGAATGAGAAGCTATCATTCTGGCGACAGAAGTGCCAGGTATTACAACTGCACAATACTCTACAATAGTAACCGACGAGGAATGCTATGATTGGTAATGGTTTATTCTCCTTCCCATGGCGACAGGAATCTGCATCACTTACTGACATTTCCTCTGGTCCATTGTGCCAGAAAGATTCCACGACCTCCTTCAGAGTCGTTTCTCACTAACTTCAAACTATCCATAATCGACTGCCATGCTTCATAACAGTAGAATGGTTTCCCAATTCATAACTGTCATTAATACAACCAGAATTCTTCTCCAAGGCATTCGATCAATCATTCTCAGTGACACCACCAGATGACACAGGGTACATAATTGAATTCGATTCAGCAATCAGTTTCCATCACACAAAGTTCCTAACCCAAATGCAACAGGTAGATAGAATACAAAGCGACAGGGAGATACCCAACAACACACAAACCACCGAAACACAACAGAAAACTCGATACAATCAAAAATTCAAAACCAAAATTTCAAATGGAGAGCGATGCCTCTGCATCAAACTATGGTATATACAAATATAAATACAAATAGTATACAAATATAAATAGTATATAAAATACAAATATACAAATATATTGTATATTTTGCAATTATACAATATAAAAATACTAAGGGAGAGGGGCCAGAAGCCGCCCATCCTAACTTCACACACGTCAAGCTCATAGCTAGACATCGCATTTCGACGATTTTTTTTGGGTTTCTCCGTATGCGACCGAAGAGCTTAAAGCTATTCTTTCAGCTTCTAGGCACTTATACATTTCCTTGTAGGACACGTTATGTGTACATGGGTCGAAATAGTGTCATTTCAACATGTCTCCCCACACATGCGTAACAATGTGCCAGTAACTGCTCGCCATCACATTTGTGCACTTGTCTTAATTTCATTGGTTAATTTATTGGAGTTGTGAACATGTATTGGTGCATTTGTGAACATGTACAAATGTTGTGAACATGTATTGGTGCATTTGTGTTAATTTATTAGGTTGGTATTTTACGAGTATTGGTTCTTTTTAAAATTTTAATTGGGGGGTCAAGTGCACAAAAACATAGCGGTTATTGGGGCATGGGCAACAACTGGCCCCTCTCCCTTATTTATATTTGCTATATTTGCATATTTGCAATTGGCTAAGCTTTTTTTTTTTTTTAACATATATATATACACACAGAGCTATACTCATACCCAGGAGGGGAAAAAAAATTGCCATATCGGCAATACCCAAACCTGTTTTCATACCAGAACCGGCAACTTAGGGTTTCATCACTTGGATCATCTCAATTAGCTTGCGGTTGGTACATTATAACAAATTTTGATTAGAAATTTAGGGGGTGGGTTCTGGTTCATATATATGACTAGAATTAGAGTTATATGACCAATTTTACCAAACTATTTGGTAGCGTACTTGTTAGATGTTTCTGACCATGTAATAGACATAACAAGAGCTATTACTTAACTGTTCAGAGTCCAGTATCAGAACTGGTAAGAGTTTTAATTTGGGTTCTGTAGTGCAGCACAAACTTTAAGTTTATATGTTCCTTTTCAATGTTAAAAATATGCACAGTAAAACTGGTTCAGTCTGGCAACAGATTTGGGAATTTCCTTGAGCAACTTGAAATGCAAAATTATGAGATGTTTAATGAGTATAGTCCAACTCCATTTATAAACCATTTATGTAAAATTAGTGAAATGACATAAAACATAATGTCAATCATGGAATTCAACAGTGCAAAAAATTATCCCAAACTTAGAAGTAAATGTCGCACTTTTTTAAGCAAATAAAAAACCATTTTATAAAACATTTGACATTTGTTACAAGATAGACAACAAGATGTTCCTCCCCGATAAAACCATGTGAACGAACAAAAACAATCAGAAGTACGCATATATGGTGACTCTTTATACGCAAACGTTTAAGTGTGAAATAAAAAATGTTTAACCTCACAAACCAAAACAATTTGGAAAATACAGAAAAAAAACTATTCACTTCTCAAGAGATGTAGCTTCAAGTTGCTTTTGCACTAACTGAAGGCAGGCTTCCAATGCTTTATATTCACCTAAACCAGAGAAATTCTCAGCCTGACACAATGTAAAGAACATCAAATTCGTAAGTACAGGTCAAAAGCATAAAAGCAAAGCATAAAACCAAATCAGAAGTTTGGATACATTTTCCATCCAACTATTATTATAAAGATCCTATATATCCATTTCATTTACATGAATGCTTTCAATCTAACTAGCAGAGATTCATAGATCTCTATTAAGAAATTTAAGATGCTATAAATAACATAACAAAAGACCTACAATTTACAAGAGAATAGTATGACAAACCTACAATGACCATAAATCTTCTGAATTTTGCAAAACATCTAAATACACTAGGGTTTTTTTCAAGTCAAATTTGGTTGTTCAGCAGTAGCTTGGTGATCTTAGTTGCATTTTCCTAAACTTTTTCTCTCTTCACCCACCCCTTGAATGTCATGGCAGACTACAACTACCTAGCCTTAATGGTCGATGCAGCTAAAATAGGAAACTAATACGACTGTTAATGTAGATTGGCTGTGCACAATGTTTTGCTTAGAAAATTATCAATGGCATCCAATCAAACTGTTCTGGATGGATCATCTCCATATGTTCTCTGTAAAAACCTTGCTTATCTACCTCAGTGCCTATAGTCTTCCCTCCAGTCTGCCATATATTACAGATGTTTTTAAAAATTATAATATTTATTAGGTGGACTTAAAATTGATTTTTCTTTCTATATTTTCATTGGATTCAAGCACCTTTTGGTGGGTCAGTGCATATGTGCTTACCACAAGCCTCAAGAAGCTAGTATCTTGAGCCTTTTAAGGTGACCCAGCCAAAACCCCTGCAAAGAACAGCCCTAATGGTTGTTGCAGCTCAAATAGGAAACTAATCCAACAGTTAATGTAGATTGCCCATGCACAATGTTTTAGTAAGAAACCATTCAATGAAATCAAATCAAGCTGTTCTGGATCGATCATCTCCATATATTCTTTACAAAGACCTCACTTCTCCACCTCGGTGCCTAAACTTCTTTGCTCCAGTCTGCCATATTTTATTGATATTTTCAAAACTTCAACTATAGAATAGGTAGACTTGAAGTTAAATTGTTTTTTCTTTCTACTTTTTCATGGATTCACCCACCTTTTGGTGGGTACTGACCACAAGCCTCAAGAAGCTGGAACCTTGAATATTTTCAGTGTTCTACAGGGACACATCCCTAGGGGTCCAAGTGATGTCCGCAACACTCCAGACATCCCAGGGAATTGGGGCTGCGTCCCCTGTTTTTAAGATTGGGCAGCCAGCTCCATTTGGTGCATAAAAACAAAAAATGAACCAAAAAAGAAAACCTTTTTAAGGAAAAAAATGCTAAAAACCTAAAAAGGAGAGGATTGTCATTGCAAATGCAGCACATTGTATCCACTTTCTAAAATTTCAGCTCCTAGTTTTTTTTTAAGTTATTTTAATAGTTGTCCACCTACCGTCACCAAAATTTGGAGAAAAAAAATTGCTGTCCCCAAAACCTCATCCCCACACACCCCATCCCAAAACCTTGGAGAAATACCCAATATTTTCAGGTGGCCAAGCTAAAACTGCCACAGAGATCACTCTTGAAAGGGAATTGCTCTATATGGGCAGGATTTCTGTTGCAGGAGCAACCTGGGCATAGGGTAATCAACATCCACAAGACTGAAAAAAATGTTGTTCTTTCTTATTTTTTGAGTTTTGGAAGCATTCACATTTAAGGGACAAGATGATGTGAAGGGGTGGAGAATTAAGGTCAAGGGTCAACGAAAATCAATCAATTTGTTGGTTTTGAAGTTACAGTTATAAAAAGAATTAGAAGCTTGAAGTGGAATTGAAAACTCAGCTCAGATTTTGTAAAGAGAGATCTTTAAAGCCTATCATAAATTTTCAAATCTGTATTGTTGCTCATGGTCCCTTTGTGTTTCTAAATCTAAATCCAAACCATAGAATAAAGTGTCATCATAGGGTATCAAAGATGAGTGTTTTTCCATTTGAGTTTTGGCTGCAAGGACAAGGCCGCCATTAATTTGGCTCCCCATCCTTGACTATATCAAGTGGTATCAGAGCTCATTTTCAAGTCCAATTGAGAAGAAATACCAACCTATGTAGGATTGCAATTAGATATTACAGCAGTAGATTGTTTATGACTTGTGTTGTGAACATGCCTCCCAGAAGAGCATCTTGTAGAGGTATGGTAGGAGTTGCTAATGTGGTAGGGAGACTGGATGAAGCAGTAGACTTAATAAGAGTTATGCAAGCAAGATTGGATGTTATTGAATAAGACTGGATAAGAGGTTTTTCACAAAAATATGATGAGTGATGAGGAAGAAAAGGTGTCAATAGATGACAATGGAGTTGGACAAATACAAGAAGCAACTGCTGTTGGATGAAGGAAAGGATAAGCTACTAAGAGCTATTTCAAGAATTGGAAGAGGAAAAAAAAATGGAAGCTCCCAATCTGAATTCAAACCATAGAATTTTGAGTCTTCATAGTATATCAAGAATAAGTGTATATTCCATTTGGGTTTTGGCTTCAAGGACAAGGGCGCCATTAATTTGGCTCCCATCCTTGACTACATCAAGTGGTATTAGAGCTCATTTTTTCAAGTCCAGTTGAAAAGAAATACCTGCCTATGTAGGATTGCAATTAAATATTACAGCAGTAGATTGTTTGTGACTTACGTTGTTGACATGCCTCCCAGAAGAGGGCCTTGTGAAGGTAGGGTAGGAGTTACCAATGTGGTAGGAAGACTGGATAAAGTGGTAGACATAATAAGAGTTATGCAAGCAAGATTGGATGTTGGTGGAAAAGACTAGAGAAGAGGTTTATCACGAAAATATGTTGGAGTGATGAGGAATAAGTGACAATATGTCATATTGGAGCTGGACAAGTACAAGAGCAAACAGTGTTGGATGAAGGAGAGAATAAGCTCATAAGAGCTATTTCAAGAATTGGAAGAGGAACGTAAATGGAAGTTCCCAACTTCTCAAGTAGTTTGAATCCCAAAGAGCTAATTGATTGGGTCACAAAAATTGAGGAGTACTTTGAATTTGATGAGGCAACTAAACCAAGAAGTGTAAAACTGGCTCAAACCAAGCTGAAATGTCATGCAAGTCTGGTGGAAGCAAGTTTAAACTGCAAGAAACAGAAAGGATAAAGAAAAGATTGTCTATTGCAATTGAATAGTTGCCAAGTTGAAAGGCAAATTTTTACTTGATTACAAGCTGGAAATGTTGAAGAAATTACCAAATTGGAGTCAGAGAGCTAAGTGTAAAAGATACAAGGTCAACAAAATCACAATACAGTCAGGTCATCATGAGGTAGGCCAAGAAAAAATGTCAAGGTATATTAATAAGCTAAGAATGAATATTCAAGATGAATTGAACATACCGAAGAGGATTATCAATTTGCATCGAAAGCCAAGGAAAAGTTATCAAGGAGGAAACAAAATAGAGCTAGGAGAAGAGGCAGATTTTCATGAGAGAGAAATCAGCCAAATGCTAGAAGAGAACAGCATGGTCATGAAAGAGAAGCAAGCACTTTTCACTATCATGACCAAATGCAAGGAGGATGAACACCCTATCCTTCAAGAGGAAGAGGAAGAGGAAGAGGTCAGAATTTTCTAGAACTTTTTCAAATGTGCGCAACCAGGGCAAAGAACATATGAGTGCCCACAAGACCAAAATGATGGAAATAGGAGGAATGAAGTCGGTGCTCACATTGCACAAGCAGAATGGGAATCGATTGAATCAGCTGTACATATGAAGGAGCTAGAACATGGAGAGGCTCTAATGATAAAGAGAGTTGTATTAAAACCAGCAAAGGAAAATAAAAAATAAATTCAAAGAAAAAGTCTTTCCGGACCATTTGTAAATCAAAAGACAAATGTTGCAAAGTTATCATTGCTGGTGGTAGCACAGATAATTAGGTGTCAAATGAGATGGTGGATAAACTTGGGTTGAAGTGAGTGACACACCCAAATCTATACAAAGTATTGTGGTTACAAAAAGGCATCAAATATCGGTAAATGAGCAATGTCTGTTCAAATTTTAAACTGGGGCAAATAGTGATAAAGCTTGGTGTGAGATAATGCCCACTGATGTTTGTCATGTGTTTGTTGGGAAGACCATGGCAATTTGATTAGAAAGCCATACATAATGGAAGAGCAAATACATACACTTTAGAAAATAATGGGAAGATATATACTTTGAGCCCATTGAATGAAAAAGAAGAGGAAGTGAACGGCAGCCCCGAAGTTTTGATGGTTTTAAGAAAATAATTTTTCTTTTTTTTTATAGGTAAATTGTGGGGTTAGGGCCCACTCCCGATATAGAGAGCAAATAAAATTAGAGAATACAGCTTCAGACCCATTAGAGGGGAGCACATAAAACAATGAGTTGACTTAGAGGGAAAGAATAAGCACAAAAAGCCCAAAGGGGAACTGAAAAGTCTTCAGAAAAAGAGATCTGAAAGAATCATGAAGGGACAAGAATACTGCACAACTATAATCCCCCCCAAAAAAATTGCTACCGGTCATTACTTCCTTTTGGCTAAGCCTGCCCTTCTACTCCTGGTAAGAAGGGCATCCATGGTCCATTGAGCTCCATCATCAACAACATCCTGACCTTCTATCTGAAGTTTCTCCACTTCAGATTTTCGACCTTTCTTCTTTGGCATGCTAATGTTGGGTTTAGAGATGCCACTTGTTTGGGTGATGGAGCACTTCCTTAGAGGAACCACCACTTCATCATGGTCTAAACAGTCAAGAAGCTCATCCTCAAGATCTTCCATCAAAGGGAATGTGCCCTCATCATCCGAGAAATCACCCTCCCACTCAGAGAGTTGGTTAATTCCGCAAAAATCTTCTCTGAGAGGGTTCTAAGGAGGTGGCTCCACAGAAATTGTGGTGTCCACAATAGTCACAGGTTCCTGCCTTGACTCCGTTTGGGATTCCAAAAACTTACTGTGATTACGCCACAGGAAATCCGCATCCGGAGAGCCTAGCTTCCTTATCCATTTTTTGAAACTGATCATTCCTGTACCAAGCAACTTTCCGGAGGTACATCCTGCAATTTTGTGACCCATCATGTTGCATCAGTGGTGCAGGAGCACCAAGGGCTCGGAGCCCATGTATATACTGCACATTTTTGGTGTGATGTGAAATTTTCTTATAATTGCATTTTGGCGTGATAAGCCTTGGCGGGAAGAAGTTTTTGCTTATCCAAAGTGGGTCATCGGTGTGAGCCTTGGCATCGGGCTGAGGAAATAATCGTGAGCCGACAGTGTATCATCTCACCGATCGGGGTGATAAACATCGAGTTTCACCGATGTGGAGTTGGCCGAAGGCATCGGCGTGAGCATAAGCATCGGGCTGAGAAATTTATCGTGGGCCGACGGTTGAAAGTCATACCGATCGGGAGGACTGTGGTGAGGTGTCGCCGACAAGAAATATCGGCGTGAAATGCACCGTCGGGGAATTTGTTAGAGGCTTCACCGATAGTACTGGGTCAAGCCGATAGAAGGTGTATCGGCGTAAGAAGCATTATCGGTCGAAGGATCAAATGTTATGCCGACAGTAGGAGGTCTTGGCGACGGGGAATTAATATCGGCGTGGCGGCACACATCGGGATAACAAATTCGGAGGATGCCGATAGAGTGTGGTCTTGCCGATAGGCAAATAGATGAGGCCGCTCATCGGTGAGAGATGTGTTATCGGGAGATGCGGGAAATGTGCTGCCGATGGCCCAAGTCTTACCGACAGATAGGATGCTCATCGGAGTAAGTATGTATATCGGAGGACAACGGAGGAGTCACCCCGACAGTATAAGTCTGAGCGATGGTTTCTAACCATCGGAAAGAATAGCATATCGGTGAAAGAAATTAGGAGGTGGCCGATAAGAGAAGTGTTGCCGACGGTAATGGGAATATCTATTTCGGTAAGATATGGATGTGATCTTGCCGATAATGAAAAATGCACATGTTTAGGTGATGTATGGGCCTTGCGATGGAATTTTAAAAGCTGAATCGACGGTTGGAATACCAACCGTTCTGGAATTGGAACCGTCCTGTAACGGACATGGAATACTTATAAAATGCAGCATTCTTTCTGTATGAGGAGCAGAAGAAACGAGAAAAAGATTTCAATTTGAGAAGCATTCTGATGTAAAGGCAATTTTTGAATAAGAATCAAATTTAGTAGTTCGATCATTTGAGTATTTCTTTTCTGTTTTCAGTTTACTATTCTGAAGTAGATTAGTCCTTTCTGTTTCTATAGTTTTGTTCTCTTTTGCAAACCATGACTCTGTATTGATGATGCCTCAAGTTCCATTGTACAGTATGGAGGCCATCTTGCAGAGCCATGCTTTTTGTTTGTTTTTCTTTTGTGTGGTGGTCGGATTGCCGGCTAGAGGAAATGCATGCTTGTTCTAGGCGAGCTCAGTGAGGAGTCCGGCTAGATAGACAAGTAGGATAAATAGATTTGCAGAGGTGGAAAAGTAGAGAGAAAGAAAGTGAGCACCAAGCAGTCCAGACCCTTGAACAGAGTGAGAAGGGTGGGCAACGGGCTCAGGAAGTTATGTGCCATTGAGGCAGTATCTGGGAAGCAGTGAGGACAATGTATGTGTCCCACACCAAGCAGAGAAGTAGAGTTTTCCATCTCTGCAAGGAGTATGTCTTTAGCACTTCGAATTGGTAGGAAGGCTAGTGTTGTCAACAGTCTTGTACACCTACAGGATGCAGAGCAGGCAGCCTAGAGTCCTCCCTATCAAATTGGTATCAGAGCGGTAAGATTTGGGTTATTCCTAGATAGGAATAGAAGAGTTGTATGTCATCACCAAGTTCAAGTGAGTCTGTTAGTTCATCCAAGAAAATGGTGACTAATGCAGAGTTAGCAAAGAAGGTTGAAGATCAAGAAGAGGAGAATAGAACAAGAAAGACTAGCAGAAATGGAGAGTAAGCTAGGCTTAATGTTGCAAAAGACTGAGGAAGTCAGCCAGAGAGTTAAATATTCTGAGGATAAGGGAAAAGGTGTATCTGTAGAAGATGAAGAGCCCACACCTGATCCTAAATTGGAAGAAGAACCATTCTTGAAAGCTTTGAAAGCAATGAGTGGTAAAACATTGGAAGGAGTACGACTTTTCAGTGGGAAAATGGACCCAGATTTGGTCATGGAGTGGATAGAAGGACTTGAAAATCACTTTGAATGTGATGGTGTAAGCGAGGCACAGAAAGTAAAGGTGGCCAAATCCAGACTCAGGGGAGCTGCAGACTGAAAGAGCAAAAGAAGATAAGAAGCCCATAGCTACTTGGAAGGGAATGGTAGCTAAAATTAAAGAAGCATATATGCCAGAAGATTATGAAATACAGCTGCACAGGAAGAGACAGAATCTGAGACAGAAGGAATTAGATGTCAGTGCGTACACTGAAGAATTTCAAAAGCTATGCTTAAGGTCCAAAGTAATGGAGGATGAAGGCATAAAGGTAGCAAGGTACCTTAATGGTCTGAAGTGGAATATACAAGAAGAAATCAGTTTATTGTGCCCTACCACAGTGCAAAAATGCTATCAGCTAGCACTGAAGGTGGAGGAAAAGAATAAGAGGAAACAAGACTCAAATAGCAGAGGAAGAGGAAGAGGCAGAGATAACAGACGACACAGAGGAGGTTTTGGTGGAAGAAATACTGACAATAGATCCCAGGCAGAATCCAAACTCACAGAGCAGAGTGGGGAGTCAAGTGGTAGAGGAAACCACAGAGGAAGAGGGTCTAACAGAGGAAGGTCAGGAGGATCAGGCAGAGGATCCTATTTCACAAACATGAAGTGTTACAACTGTGGCAATCTAGGTCATCCAGCATATAGGTGTCCAGAAAAGGCCACATCCTCTTCTCAAGGAGGTGATAAGAGAAATCACTATGTCCAAGATAATGCATCCAACAGCCAGTCACCTGAGGTCAATCTGAACTCAGAAGATGGAGAGAATCTGATGATAAGGAGAACTTTGATGAAGGAACCAGTAAAGTCTGAACCAAGCCAGAGGAGAGCACTATTCAGAATCAAGTGCAAGATTTTGAATAAGGTATGTAAAATTATCATAGACTCAGGATCCACTGACAATATTATTTCTGATGAGGCAGTTAAGAAACTGAATTTGAAAAGAATTACTCATGCAAACCCATATAGAGTCACATGGTTGAATAAGGGTCCACATGTGGTAGTAAATGAACAAAGTTGGGTAGAGTTTAGTATAGGTGGCTACAAGGATAAGGTATTATGTGATATACTACCCATGGATGCATGCCATCTCTTATTGGGCAGACTATGGCAGTATGACCGAAAAGCAGTACATGATGGTGAGAAGAATGCCTATTCTTTTCAGAAGGATGGTGTCACCTATAAGATTCAGTCATTGGAGGATGAAGATGCAGTTCAGACAAAGAGTCCTAATATCTTGGTTGTGAGTGGAAAAGAGTTTCTGAATACTCTTAAGGAAGATGGTATTGGTTATGCCATCATAGTGAAACCAAAAGAAGGACAGCAGGGTAAGAAGACAGAAATTCCCAAAGAAGTGCAGCCTATACTGGAGAAGTATAAAGGCATAATCAGTGATGGTACACCAACTACATTACCTCCACAGAGAGCAATAAGCCATCAGATAGACCTGATTCCAGGAGCATCTTTGCCAAACAAGGCACCTTACAAAATGACTCCAGATCAGCACAAAGAGATTTCCAGGCAAGTGCAGGAATTGCTAGATCAAGGATTGATCAGGAAGAGTATTAGTCCTTGTGCAGTGCCCACAGTGTTGGCACCCAAGAAAGGAGGGTCATGGAGATTGTGTACAGATGCCAGAGCCATAAACAAGATAACTATAAGGTATAGATTCCCAATTCCCAGAATTGAAGATCTCATGGACTGTATTGGAAAAGCAAAGTATTTCACCAAGATAGACCTGAAGAGTGGTTACCACCAAATAAGAATCAAGGAAGGTGACGAGTGGAAGACAGCCTTCAAGACCACAGAAGGACTGTATGAATGGCTTGTTATGCCATTTGGTCTATCAAATGCACCCAGCACCTTTATGAGACTCATGAATGAAGTCCTAAAGGATTACATTGGTAAATTTGTTGTTGTTTTTCTAGATGATATTCTAATTTTTAGTCAGACCAAGGAAGAACATCTAGAACATGTAAATACTGTTTTGCAAAAATTACATGATGAACAACTAACCATCAATCTGGAGAAGTGTGAATTCATGAAGCAGGAATTGGTATACCTTGGTTTTGTAGTGTCCCAGGGAGAGTTGAAGATGGACAAGTCCAAAGTAGAAGCCATATTGAGCTGGCCTACTCCGAGAGCAGCCACAGAGGTGAGAAGTTTTCATGGCTTAGCCCAGTTTTACAGAAAGTTTATCAGAAATTTCAGTGGAATATGTGCACCTATGTTGGATACAATTAAGGGTGGAATGAAAGCAAAATTCAGATGGACACCAGCTGCAGATAGCAGTTTTGAAAGGTTGAAGAAAGAGGTAGCAACACAACCTATTTTGTTGTTGCCTAGTTTTGATAAGCTATTTACTATTGAATGTGATGCAAGTAATATAGCTGTAGGAGCAGTGCTAAATCAGGAAAACAGACCTGTAGCCTTTTTCAGTGAGAGGCTGAATGAAGCAAAGAGTAAGTACTCTTCATATGACTTAGAGTTGTATGCTCTAGTCCAAGCATTGAGGAAGTGGAGACATTATCTCCTACCTAAAGAATTTGTGGTCTACACAAATAACCAAGCTCTGAGTTTTCTGAACTCACAGGATAAGTTAAGCAGCAGGCATATCAAATGGATGGAGTACCTGCAGTCTTATACCTTTACAATTAAGCATAAGAAGGGGCGGCTAAACAGAGTTGCAGATGCTTTGAGCAGAAGATTGCTCACAGTGCAGGAAGTGCAATTGAAGAGCATTGGGATTGAAGATTTCAAGAATCTTTACCAAGATGATGAAGATTTTGCTGAGGCATACAAGGTATGTCAAGATTTTGAGAATCACTTTCACAGTGAATTTGCAGATTTCACCTTACAGCAGGGATTGCTATTCAAAGGTGGACAATTATGTGTGCCAAGAGGATCTATGAGAGAAAATCTTATACAGGAGAAGCATAATGGCAGTCTGAGCGGCCATTTTGGTCTGAACAAGACACTGGAGCTAGTCCAAAGGTTCTATCATTGGCCAAGGATGCACAGAGACATTAGAAGGTATGTAGAGCAGTGTACCGTATGTCAGAAGGCCAAGGGAACCACTTCTAATGCAGGACTGTACCAACCCTTACCCATTCCTTCCAGGCCATGGGAATGTGTAAGCATGGATTTTGTAGTTGGTTTGCCTAAGACTAAGACTGGTTATGACAGCATATATGTAGTTGTGGACAGGTTTAGCAAGATGAGTCATTTCATTCCCTGTAAAGTGACTCATGATGCCAATCATATAGCACACTTATTTTTCAGAGAAGTGATCAGAATTCATGGACTTCCAGCAAGTATTGTGTCTGACAGAGATGCTAAATTCATGGGGCATTTCTGGAAAACATTGTGGCAGAGATTGGGAACAAATTTGTCTTTCAGTTCAGCATATCACCCACAGACAGATGGTCAGACAGAGGTGGTAAACAGGACATTGGGCAACCTATTAAGGTGTATAACCAAAGAATATGGACAGAGTTGGGATCTTGTCATTCATCAGGCAGAATTTGCCTATAATGACAGTGTGAATAGGACTACTGGTAAGAGTCCATTCGAAATAGTCTATGGAATGCATCCCAGAGGTATATGTGAACTCAGGAATATGGGAAACATGGAGAACAGAAGTGGACATGCAGAGGATTTTGCACAATCCATGAAAGAAGTGCATGAGCAGGTGAAGAAAACCTTGACAGAGAACACACAGAAGATCAAGGACAGAGTAGATGCCCACAGAAGGGATATTCAGTTTGAGGTTGGTGATCTGGTTATGGTACACTTGAACAAAGCCAGAATGCCGAAAGGCACACCAACTAAACTGCAGATGAGGAGAATTGGTCCTTGCAGAATCCTGAACAAGTATGGTAACAATGCATACAAAATTGAATTGCCAGAAGATTTGGCAATCTCACCAGTGTTTAATGTCCAAGACCTGGTGCAATACAGGGGTCCTCAGTCAGCAGCAGATGGATCCATTTCAGAGAAGGAACAGACAACAAAAGATGTGACTTTGCCATTAAAACCCAAACTGCAGGCAGAGAGAATACTGGATTCAAGAGTACAGAAGCAAACCAGACATGGTGTCTACATGGAGCATTTGATCAAATGGAAGCAGTTGCCTGAAGCAGAAGCTACCTGGGTTGCAGAGTCAGAATTTAAAAAGAGGGGCATTGACTTTGCCTCATTGTCACCGGAGGTGACTTGACTTCTTCCGCACAGGGGGAGTATGGTGCAGGAGCACCAAGGGCTCGAAGCCCATGTATATACTGCACATTTTTGGTGTGATGTGAAATTTTCTTATAATTGCATTTTGGCGTGATAAGCCTTGGCGGGAAGAAGTTTTTGCTTATCCAAAGTGGGTCATCGGTGTGAGCCTTGGCATCGGGCTGAGGAAATAATCGTGAGCCGACAGTGTATCATCTCACCGATCGGGGTGATAAACATCGAGTTTCACCGATGTGGAGTTGGCCGAAGGCATCGGCGTGAGCATAAGCATCGGGCTGAGAAATTTATCGTGGGCCGACGGTTGAAGGTCATACCGATCAGGAAGACTGTGGTGAGGTGTCGCCGACAAGAAATATCGGTGTGAAATGCACCGTCGGGGAATTTGTTAGAGGCTTCACCGATAGTACTGGGTCAAGCCGATAGAAGGTGTATCGGCGTAAGAAGCATTATCGGTCGAAGGATCAAATGTTATGCCGACAGTAGGAGGTCTTGGCGACGGGGAATTAATATCGGCGTGGCGGCACGCATCGGGATAACAAATTCGGAGGATGCCGATAGAGTGTGGTCTTGCCGATAGGCAAATAGATGAGGCCGCTCATCGGTGAGAGATGTGTTATCGGGAGATGCGGGAAATGTGCTGCCGATGGCCCAAGTCTTACCGACAGATAGGATGCTCATCGGAGTAAGTATGTATATCGGAGGACAACGGAGGAGTCACCCCGACAGTATAAGTCTGAGCGATGGTTTCTAACCATCGGAAAGAATAGCATATCGGTGAAAGAAATTAGGAGGTGGCCGATAAGAGAAGTGTTGCCGACGGTAATGGGAATATCTATTTCGGTAAGATATGGATGTGATCTTGCCGATAA
Source organism: Cunninghamia lanceolata (assembly GCA_027924645.1). NCBI lineage: Eukaryota > Viridiplantae > Streptophyta > Pinopsida > Cupressales > Cupressaceae > Cunninghamia > Cunninghamia lanceolata. The sequence goes on along the minus strand of BSBN01000245.1, from coordinate 8,839,226 downwards.
TGAAAAATGCACATGTTTAGGTGATGTATGGGCCTTGCGATGGAATTTTAAAAGCTGAATCGACGGTTGGAATACCAACCGTTCTGGAATTGGAACCGTCCTGTAACGGACATGGAATACTTATAAAATGCAGCATTCTTTCTGTATGAGGAGCAGAAGAAACGAGAAAAAGATTTCAATTTGAGAAGCATTCTGATGTAAAGGCAATTTTTGAATAAGAATCAAATTCAGTAGTTCGATCATTTGAGTATTTCTTTTCTGTTTTCAGTTTACTATTCTGAAGTAGATTAGTCCTTTCTGTTTCTATAGTTTTGTTCTCTTTTGCAAACCATGACTCTGTATTGATGATGCCTCAAGTTCCATTGTACAGTATGGAGGCCATCTTGCAGAGCCATGCTTTTTGTTTGTTTTTCTTTTGTGTGGTGGTCGGATTGCCGGCTAGAGGAAATGCATGCTTGTTCTAGGCGAGCTCAATGAGGAGTCCGGCTAGATAGACAAGTAGGATAAATAGATTTGCAGAGGTGGAAAAGTAGAGAGAAAGAAAGTGAGCACCAAGCAGTCCAGACCCTTGAACAGAGTGAGAAGGGTGGGCAACGGGCTCAGGAAGTTATGTGCCATTGAGGCAGTATCTGGGAAGCAGTGAGGACAATGTATGTGTCCCACACCAAGCAGAGAAGTAGAGTTTTCCATCTCTGCAAGGAGTATGTCTTTAGCACTTTGAATTGGTAGGAAGGCTAGTGTTGTCAACAGTCTTGAACACCTACAGGATGCAGAGCAGGCAGCCTAGAGTCCTCCCTATCAATCAGAAGCATCTAAAAGGCAGGCCTTGATAGTTTAAAAATTGAGTCCAAGTGCCAGATGAGGAGTGAATTCTTATAGCATGGTGCACAGGCTTCGAAATATTAACTGTGGCACAAACCCTTGTGTATCTGCTTGGAGAATCCACCAAATCATTGTCCCACTTAACGAAAGAGCCCACCTAATCAATCATATTCCTGAGAAGGCTTGTATCCCGCATGATCAGAGGAAGGTTGTATAATCTGATCCAGATTGGAATAGATGTGATTTTTGTTGTTGTTGGATTAAAGAAAGAGGACCAAGGGGCGATGAAAAGGCCCGACTATCCATAGAACCAAGGGTCATTCTGTTTCACAAAATTGCAATCATCTGCTGAATTAAAACGTAAGTAAAAGAAGCCAAAATCCAAAATTTAAATTGCAGGGGTGGCCAGGTTGCTCCAAGTTGCCTTTGTCCATTCCACAAATAGCTCATAAGGTGGGTGTTTCCTCATGAATCTTAGGATAAGAGAACAACTTCCGACATCCGCAGAAGCTACATTGACATAGGAGTCCGAAATGTGGAAATCAATGGGTTCCTCCTTTAAGACCATTCGCAGAATCACCCAAGGAGAAAGAATGATTGTCTAATGGAACAGGATCAGGATCTGGATTGGTTTATGGGGGCCTCGATGGCTTCATTAACGAGATTCTGTGACAACTTTTTGGGGGATAGAATAGGGTTTGCCCTAGTGATCTGCAAAATGGAGGAGAAAGTTTGTTTTGCTTTCATCCCCAAATCAAATTAGGTTGGATCATCAAAAAAAGAGAGTAAAATGCCAAGCAAAGTGACAAACTTGATGAACAAATATGAAGAGATTCTAACAAATGAACTATCAAATGGATAACCACCAATGAGAAGCATCAGTCACCACAAAAAAAGAAGAGGTAAATAAACAAGTGAAAGAATAGTTGGAAAGGGGTTTAATTCAAAAGAGTTTAAGCCAATGTGCAGTTCCAACGGTATCGGCACCAAGTAAGAAGGGGAATGGCAGATGTGTGTGGATTCCAAGGCAATAAATAAAATCACAATCAAGTATATATTTCCCTTGCCCTATATATTTTTCAAAAATTGATTTGAAAAATTGATATCATCATATAAGAATTCAGAAATGGAGTGTTGAAGCTATACTTCAGCAAATTTGTAATTGTACATTTTGGAGGATATTTTGATTTTTAGCAATGAATAAGTGTTGAAACTATACTTTAGTAGATCTGTAATTTTACATTTGGAGGATATTTATATTTTTAGTAAAATAAAAGAGGCATGTTTGATGCATCTAAAGTAGATATTCTAGAGGTTTAAGGAGAAGCAATTGCTGGTAAATATAAAAAACTACAGTTTTATGAAGACTAAATTGATATATTTGGGCTTTGTAATTTTGAAGGATGGGTCAAGGACGGACTCTGAAAAAGTGAAGGCAATTTTGGGGTGCCCAACACCAAAAAGATTGTTTGAGGCAAGAAGATTCCATGGATGAGCTAGTTTTACTGGAAGTTCATTTGAAACATCAGCGGTATTTATGCACCCATAATGGAGACTATGAGTGTAGATAAAAAGAAGTTCAGATGGACAGTTGCAACAAGGAAAAGTTTTAAATTGTTGAAAAAGAAAGTGAGAGCAATTAGTGATGGCATTTTCTGATTTCAACAAATTGTTCCAAGTTGGCCGTGATGCTAGTAGGACAGCGCTAAGTGTTGTTCCTAGTCAAAATGGAAGATCAGTAGCATATTTCAGCGAAAAACTAAATGATGCTAAAAGAAAATATTCAATTTATGATCAAGAGTTTTATGCCAATGAGCAGGCATTAAAGAAGGGGAGCTATTATTTGCTTTCGAAGGAGTTTGTGTTGTACATGGATCATTAAGCCTTGCAATTCATAAACGACCAAAATAAATTAAATCAGAAACATGTAAAATGGGCAGAATTTCTCCAAAGTTACTCATTTTAAACATAGAAGTGCAAAATCAGATAGAGGCGCAAATGCTTTCAGTAGACAATATCTTTTGATGATTGAGTTGTAGGTCAAGGTGCTTGGGTTTGATTGCATGAAGAAAGTATACCCTAAAGATGAAGATTTCAAAGATATTTCAGAATAACGCAAAAATCCAATCAGCGTGATAGAATTAATGCAAAAATCCAACCGCCATAGATAAAACTCTGTGGCTGAGATTCTTTGTGCAAGATGATTTGTTATTCAAGGGACACTAGTTGTACATTCCTCAAGGATTAAAGATGGAAAATCCAATCAAAGGGAAACATTGTGGAGGATTGGTAGGCTAGACAAACCATGGGATGACATTAGCATTGATTTTGTACTCAAATTGCCAAGGACCCAAAAACGTAATGGCTTTATCTTCATTCTTGTTGACAGATTTTCGAACATGGCACACTTTATTGCTCGCAGAATACAAGTGATGCCACGAATATTGCAGAATTGTTCCTTACAGAAGTAGCAAGGTTGCATGGATTACCTTGGAGTACTATTTTAGATAAACACACGAAGATTGTTTTGTAGAACCTTGTGAAAGAAATTGGGTACTCCAGTGAATTTTAGCTCAGCCTACCATCCACAAATAGATGGTCAAATTGAGGTAATCAATTAGAGCCTCGGAAATTTGTTGAGGTGTTTGGTAGGAGAGAAACACAATCGGTAGAATTTGACATTAGCACAAGTAGAGTTTGGATATAATAATTTGGTCAATAGAAGCATGAAAAAAACCTCTTTTCAGATAGCATATGGGTGTAGTCCTAGGGGTGTTAGAGAATCAAGAGACATCACTCATTCAAGGGGAAAGAGTGTTGATGTCGAGGATTCTGCAGACTATTTGCAAGAAATACATCAACAAGTGATGAGGAAGTTGTAGCAAAACATTCAAACCTAAAAACAGCATAGTGATCTCAAGAGGAGAGACCAAGGGTTCAAATTGGAGATCTAGTAATGACATATCTGAGGAAATATAGATTTCCAAAGGGCACATATAATAAGTTGAATGGAAGAAAATTGGATCATGCAAGATTTAAAATAAATAGAAAATGACCAACTATGAAATTGAGTTACCTAAGAGAAAAGATATTTCTCCAATTTTTAATAGAGCAAACATATATGATTTTTCACAAGGAGTAGATTGTTGGTGCTGAAAAGAAATTGACATTGCAGGTTCCTAATTGGAAGCATTAAGTGTCGGAGGAGAGAGGAAATTGACATCATTTTGGATTCCAGAATTGTCAAAAAGATCTAAGGCAAAGAATATTTGGAGTGCTTAGTTAAGTGGAAGACAAGGGCACTGGAGGATTCCAAATTGTTGAACCACATAAAGACCGACCGCTTTGGACACACAATTGAAGGATTTAAATCTGATCAATAAGCAGGGGCTCATGGTGCTTTTTAGTTACCCAGGGCGTCTAATGCAAGAGCATCATGGGTATAGGGCAATCAGCATCTACAAAATAAAAACACACACACACATATGTATATTATATATATATATATATATATATATATATATATATATATATATATATATATATATATTTATTATCAATGCTGATTGCCCTATTCCCAAGATGATCTTGCACTAGACACCCCGGGTAACTAAAAAGAACCATGAGCCCCTCCTTATTGATCAGATTTAAATCCTTCAATGGTGTGTCCAAAGCGGTCGGTCTTTGTGTGGTTCAACAATTTGGAATCCTCCAGTGCACATACATATATTTGTATATATGTATTATACATATATAGATATTTGTGTGTGTATACATATACAAATATATATATACTTATACATACATATACATACATACATCTGTGTGTGTATTCTTAACTTATATATATGTATTGTCAATGTTGATTGCCCTATACCCAAGATGCTCTTGCATTAGACACCCTGGGTAACTAAAAAGCACCAAGAGCCCCTGCTTATTGATCAGATTTAAATCCTTCAATGGAGTGTCCAAAGTAGTCAGTCTTTATGTGGTTCAACAATTTGGAATCTTCCAGTGCACATACATATATCTGTATATGTATATACATATATTTGTATATATGTATTATACATATATAGATATTTGTATATATGTGTGTGTGTATATATATCTATATATCTGTGTGTGTATTCTTAACTTTTATTTTTGGAAGCATTTGCATAAAGAGACGAGAGAATGTGAGGGGATGGAGAATGTGGGAAGTTAGGGATCAAGGAAAACCAATCAATTCATTGGTTTTCTAATTGCTATTATAAAATGAATTTAAATCAAAGGGGTTTGGAAAACTCAGTTCAGATTTTTAAGTATAATTTTAGGACAGGTTTGGACCCCACATTTTTATTTTGAATCGGTGCACATTCGACTAAACAGACAGCAAAATTCTCAACTAATCAAGTCCTACTTGGAGTCAGCTGATTTCAACTCCCAAATGTGAGAATTCCTGACAAAATGGCATGAATGTGGGCTGACATTGGCTCCAAAAAAGTAATGAGCTTATATTCTTCATTTGTGTGTACTTTAATGTGCAAAGTTAATAGACCATTAGAATATGATGTGGACCCCATGATGTAATCAGAAAAATAATAAAAGAGATGTGCCAACACCAATCATAACACACCAAACACAATTTACAATATGAGTTGGGTACAACTAACAATGCTTGGATGCAAGAAGAAATATAAAGTGGGATACTACAAAATAGTGACAAAAGAGGGTCAGGCAGTGTTCCCCGAGGATGCATCCCCTAGGGATTTCAAAGGTTCCTGCCAGGAGAAACGTCTTGGGGACGCGGGGATGGGAGCAGAACACCCCCCTGCCATCCCTGTTGCAAGTGACTATTTGGGGACATCCCAAGGACGCCCCCTACAGAAGGGAGACGTCCCAGGGGACTTTAGAAAGTCTTGAGGACACCCAGGAGACCCCACAAGTAAAAACAAAAAAACCCTAAAAAAACAAAACCCGAATAAAAAGAAGGCGATTAAAAGAACGAAACACCATTAGTAAAAGATAAAAATGAAACACCATAATTTTGCGGCACCATAAAACTTGGGATTAATCTGAAAGAGACTGAAAGACTGAAATCGTGTTTCATAGATTTGAAGTTCTTTGAATCTTTCGACTCAGATGCGACACAAAATCAAAAGGCAGCCAATTACAACTTGAATTGTGTTTCACAAGTTCTTTCTGAGGAATTTTGACTTTTCAATACATGTATCCAAGATTCCAGTATGATAGTATCAAGAATCTGTTCATAAAATACAATAATAAAAAGGGACGAAAAGAACTAGAAGAAGAAGAACTTAAAACAATGTACATACAAGTTTCAATACTGGAACATTCGAACAGAGTCAACCGGACCGGCTCTTGGTAGAATGAACATTTGAAAGGCAAAGTTTCTCTTTTATGAATGGTGTTATTAGTGGAGCTTATACCTTCAAATGTTGCTAGAAAGAACATTTGAAAAGCAGAATCTCCCTTTTAGGAATGGTGTTATCAGTGGAGCTTACATACCTAGTGGCTAGTCCTGCAAGTCAAATATCTTAACTACTGATTAGTGATTACATTAATTTTAAAAATTTAATCTTCCAAACAATATTACAAATTTAACAATAGTTTCAAAAATACTGTATACACTAAAAGACTAGAACTATTTTATAATGAAATGATTCAAATTTATTTAAGGCCAAGATTGTCTAACATATTACAAATTGACAAAATTATACATTTGCTAAGTGAAGATGGATACATTTAGTGTAAATGCTGATTTCGATTTGGAGAATGAAATTGATGAGGTAGAGGAAACAGGTAGCCAAACAGGAACCCCAAGCAAAACCATAGACAGTTCAAGTGCAACTGCAAGTGTATTAAAATCTTATTGCCCTTCATAGTTGTTGTCACAATATGCCAAAGGGCCATTTAACAAGAGACATCCTTTACAGCAGTATGCAACAATACTAGACACAAATAAAGTCTGAAGTCGAAAATGGAAATGCAACATTTGCTCGGTACTTGGAATGGCAGCATGACGAGAATCAATGCACACTTTTTGCATATCCCTGGTAAAGAAGTTGAATGTTGTAAGGACCTCACACTTGATCAAATTATATGTAGGGGAAATCACTGCACCATCAGTTTCTAGTACACCGACACGAGGAGGTTCAAGTTTGCCACCTTCATATCCATCATTTGGGGTGAGTGAAGTAGAATCAAGGGGGAAATAGAAAGCTACAAGATCATCCTCACCAAACCCAATCACAGATATGTTCAATGTGCAAGGAAGGGAGGCTATAGATCAGGCCATTGCCAATTTCTACTTTGGCAACGACATTCCTTTCCATGTTGCTTGATCTCCTTTGTACAAGGAAACGTTGGAGAACGTAAGCAAAGTTGGTTTGGTTATGTGGTTCCTAGTGAGACTAAGTTGAGAACCACTCTTGGAAAAAAGTTATTCTAAGGTTAACTTGTTGATGGAGGAGAGGAAGGCCAAATGGGTTACACATGGCTGCAGCATAATCATGGATGGGTGGACGGATATTAGACATCATCCACTCATCAATGTTATAGTTTCATGCATAGAAGCATAAATCGCGTAAAAAATGCGATTTTTTGAAAAAATCGCGAATCGGCCAGTATGCCGATTTTTTCCCTTGTTTAAACCGGAAATCGTTGACTGGCAGTCAACGATTTTTACAGGTGTTAAAATCGTGTTAAAATCGTGGGTAAAATCGCGTTTCATTTTACTCAGGTGCCGTGAAAAAAATCCCGTGGTTTTTACCCGCGCATTTCCGCCCGCTAGTGCTATTTTTATGGGTTTTTTTTTTGCATTTTTCATCAGATAAAATTCTACTTGGGCATCTACAGTGAGCTGTTGAAGCAAGATCTCCTGCGGCCTGGTTTGAAAGGCCTCTGCGTCGGTTGTCACGCTGCCCACGCCACGGGAATCGATCGCGGGTCGTGCAAAGGCAAACTTCGTCCGTTCCAGGTACACAAATTTGCCCATTCTTCATCATCTTCATGCAGAATGCTAGTGTAATGGATAGCTAGGGCACATGATGCAAAATTCACCCATTCTTCATCATTATTGAACTTCTAGTTGCAACTTGCAACTGTGCTTATGTATTTTTAAGTTAAACGAGACATTAAAGCATTTGTGAATAACCATGAGTTTTGCTTCCTTTTAAGTTTGCATCTTTAAAAACCTCAGAATGAGTGAATTCATGGGTTCTGTATCACTTGCTTCAACTCTAATCCCAGACTTCAGAGATGACTTCTCCCAACTTTCAGTCGTTTTTCTTTTTCTTTGTTCTTGTTTACACTGTGAATTCCAATTTGCATTGGCTCTCTGCATCACCTCTTGTCATGTTCACATAGCCCAACATCATGCCCTAGATTTATTGTACGATAATATTTTAACAAGTTAGTTGCCCATGTATGTGCTTCTTATGTATTCCTTGACAGGTTTCCATGCTGGCTTTCCTTTTCAATGACCATATTCATATTGCTTCTAAAATCTGTAGGTTTTAAGTTTAGAGAATGTTTTCTTTTTTGACAAAAACTATTGCCATCTGCAAATTGCAGAGGTAGAAAATGCTTGAGAAACTAAAAAAGTTGAAACTCCTAAAGTTTTTGGAGAAGGCCCTACTAAATCTTACCCATGATGAAAATAAAGTAACAGCATGGTTCACTCTTCCCTAATCATGAAAATCTTCAAAAAAATTGCCCAAAACAGAAAAATATAAAATCCCACTGTTGAAAATAAATGAAAATCTTTCCAAACTCAGACAACAATGGATTCTTGTTAAGGCAAAAAAAATGGTTTTGGCCAAAAGAGCATATGGGAAGATAGAAGAAAGATAGTCCTGCATTTTTCCATTTTGTGAAGGGTTTTGACACCAACCGAAGCTGTACTTCAAACTCACTGAAACCTCAGCACGTCTCAGCTAATTCTAGTAGCTATCAGGACTCCGTCACTACAGATTCACAAATTTCAATGAGTCCAAGTTGACATCTAGATTCTACAACTATGGTTTATGTTAAATATAAATTGTAGTTGGGAGTCTGGAATACTGTTAAGGAAAACAATGCTTTCAAAACTAGAATTTTGGTCATAGAGAGAACTATACACTGCAAGATCATTAATATTATTTTTGGGTGGTGATTTAGCATTAAAAATGTAAAACATGTGCTATGTTTTGAGATTACTTTGTAGACTTTGGTGTTATCATTGTTGTTTTACGTTTTTGTGCATATTGAATACATCATTGATTTATCATGAGAAACCTAGAGGTAGCACATCATTTTCGTGTAGAAAATTATTTATCATGAAAGACTGAATTCAAATGCTTTTACAGCTTTGATCATAATGCCACATCCAAGAGACTTTGCGTGGACTCATTGCACATCAGTCTCGGGTACAAGCAGGGTCAAATGCAATTGGTGTCAAGCTGAAGTACCTGGTGGCATTTATCGCTTCAAATGGCATTTGGCAAAGGAGGTAGGACATGAGACCATTATTTGCAAAGGTTGCCCTGCAGATGTCACATATCAGGCAAAACTAGCTCTTGGGGCAATTTCTGATAATAAGGCAAAAAGGGCAAGAACTGGGACAGAAATGACAGTAAATTCTACATATGCTAAGAGCAATCCTTCGAATGAGGCAAGCAGTGAACAAATGTCTTTCAAGGAGTCTGTGTCAACGCCTTCTTCTACAACACATGGCCCAAACACAGGTGGAGGAAACATTAATTCTTTCTTTGCACCTCGTACTACACCAGGATCACAGACCACTTTGGAGAGTACAGGATGGAGAAAGAACGTCCATGCACATGCAAAGAAAGCAATTGCAAATTTCTAGTACTACTCTAGCTTGCCGTTCCATGTTGCCAGATCTCCATATTGGCAAGGTATGGTGGATGCGATTGCAGGTGCAGGTCCTGGGTTCAAAGCCCCATCTTATGAGACATTGAGAGTTGGTATGCTCAATGATGCAGTAGAGGATGTTAATGATGTTGTTTCTGAACATCGACTAGCATGGACAAAGACTGGTTGCACCATAATGTCAAATGGATGGACAGATAGAAGGAACCGAACCCTCATCAACTTCCTTGTCTCTTGTGATATTGGCACCATTTTTTTGAAATCTGTGGATGCATTAAATAGGATCAAATCTGCAGCTGAAATGTTTGAGTCGCGTGGTACAATTTATTACAGACAATGCTGCTGCTTGTGTCGCTGCTGGGAAACTCCTGATTGACAAGTATCCCTCTATGTTTTTTACTCCGTGCGCGGCACACTGCCTTGATCTAACCCTAGAGGATTTTGGAAAACTTGAATGGGTGAAGGAGGTATTGCAACAGGCTCGCACATACCAAGTTCATCTACAATCACACGAGGCTGTTGTGTCTAATGCGCTCCTTCACAGAGGGCAAGGAGCTAATTCGGCCAGGGGTGACACGATTTGCTACGCACTTCCTTGCATTGCAGACTCTTTGGCAACAACAATTAAATTTGAAGCGAATGTTCCTTTCTCCTGAGTGGATAGAGTCTGGCTTCACAAGGCTAGCAGATGGCAAAAAGGTGGTACAGTACATTTATTCTGCAAGTTTTTGGGATGCAATTGAACAAGTTGTACAATTTTCTGAGCCTCTAGTCAAAGTTTTGAGGCTAGTGGATGGGGATAAATCCCCCATGGGCTATTTGTATGAGGCCATGGATAGGGCTAAGGAGGTGATGAGGGGTAGGATGGAAAATGACAAGGACAGGTACATGCAATTATGGGACATAATTGATAGGAGATGGGATGAACAGATGCACTCCCCTCTCCATGCTGCTGGGCATTATCTCAATCCATCCTTGTTCTATAGCTCCTCATTCAAAGATGATGATTCTGAAGTCACACATGGCCTATTCATATGCATGGAGAAAATGTTCCCTACCCCAGAAAAGTTGCACGCAGTAATGGCAGAGTTGCCAATGTACAAGCAGGCGAGGGGTGTTTTCTCAAGTATGGCTGCGGTGCAAGGCAGGAAGACCTACCAACCAAGTACACTCTATTAGCTTTGGACAATTTCTCTTTATTGTGGACATGTAGATTAAAAATGTTAAGATTTTAATATATCTTACATAAAATCATCATGGTAATAATTTGTGTTTTTCAGCACAATGGTGGGATTTTTTTGGTCAAAATACCAAAAATCTTAGATGGATGGCAAGGCGCATATTGAGCCAACCATGTAGTTCATCCGCTTGTGAGCGTATTTGGAGTGTTTTTGAACACATACATTCCAAGAAACACAACCGTCTAACACAAGAACGGATGAATAATTTGGTGTTCATTCACCACAACCTCCACTTGAAGCTAAAGAAAGCTCAAGGTTAGACTTCTAATATACTTGCAATCATAGTTATAATTGTATTCATTATGTTTTTCACTTTCTATTGCCACGACTAATTTATATTTATGGACAAAATCAGGTACTGTTGAGGATGATGCGCCAATTGACCTTGATGAAATTGATCCAGAGTCTGAGTGGATTGCAGCTGATGATGATGATGATGATGATTTTCTTGACCCTGACGATCTTGATATCCTAATGGAGAGCAACATGAGTAGTGAAATGCTTGAACGAGTTAGGACAGGCTCTGACCCAGGAGCTTCATCATCAAGACCTACAACTCTCTAGTGTAGCTCTCTTTGTAGTAGAAGGACTCATTGGCTACGTCTAGTTTTTTGGAATTTTGTACTCAGTTTCTATATTGACATTGTATAAACTGGATTGTAATTGAAATTTTGTCAACTTTCAACATCTAGTTATTAGTTATGCACTATGAAGTATGCTTTGTGCAATGCAATGTAATCAGTGATTCAACGATATGAATATAAACAACTACAATCTATATTTTACAAGTCATGGGCAAAACTCTCGATTTTATTTGCTCTCTATATCTCTATGTTATGGAAATGCCTTTAAATTTAAAATACAAGAAGTTTTTGTCCATTCTTCTACATTTTTAATGGTTTTTTTGAAATCCGATTTTTTCCCGATTTATTCCCGTTTAAATCACGATTTTTTTGAAAAAAACTTATACTTTTGGTTTGCCGATTTTTACCCCTACGATTTTTTCCCGATTTTTTGAAAAAGTTTTATACTTTTGGTTTGCCAATTTTTTCCCTAAACGATTTTTGCTTCCTTGGTTTCATGCATTGGACTTTCTTGTGAGCAATAGATTGCTCAAGAAAACACAAAGATGCCAAGTTCCAGTTTCAGATCCTGAGAGATGTCATTGAGGAGGTTGGTCCTCAAAATGTGGTGCAAGTTGATTACTAATGCAACAAATGTTTGTAGGGCAGAAAGTATGTTGGTTCAATCTACATATAGGCACATCTATTGGACCCCTTGTTATGTCCATGCTATGAACAATGCACTCAAAGACATTGGAAAGATAGAGTGGGTGAAACAGGTGGTGGGGGATGCAAGGGAGGTGCAAATGTTTATTTGCAACCAACACATTTCATTGGCATTGTTTTGGACCTTTGCAAAAAAAAGAATTCCTCAAACTAGGTGAGACTCGATTTGCTTCCTATTTCATTCTGTTGGGAATTAAGGTGTCTCAGCCTTTGCAATTTCCTAGCATTTATTATTTAATTGTATATTTATTTAATTGCCCAAATTGTATTTAATATTGGTCATCCGATTTTGACACTTAGCGTGAGTTGGCATGTTGACATCTCATCCCACTTGGAAGGTGACTTGGATGGTCAAGTCAACATTTGAAGATTTAGGCGTCCCATTTTGTGGTAAAAGTCTTTTGCCATGTGTCGACATCTTTGGGTGTTGTAAGAGGTCTATGACGCGTAAGAGTTATGACAGATTCCTATGACAGAATCTATGACATGTAAGAGCCAGAAATAGAAGATATTATGACAGGTGTGACAAGTGTCAAGAAGCATCTTTGCATGGAGAAGGTAGGCGCCCAAGTTTGACTATGACAAGTTGTAAGCTAAGTTGCAGGGTTCGCCCGCCCCCTAGCCGGATCCGGGTGCGATTCGCACCGGGTTCGAGGTGAGATCCGGTACCTCTGCGGATGCGAACAGGGTGCTGCAGAATGGAGATGGGTGCGTCCCGGATGCACTCGGGTTGTCCGGGTTCAAACCTAGGGTGCAAAAACAACACCCACAACGAACCCACGACGCACCCGACATTAAAAACGCCAAAAATGAATTTTTTTTTTATTTTTTTAAACATTTAAGTCACTTTTATGATTTTTTATTTCTTCTAAAAAGCAAAACTAACCCTAAAAACACATTAAAAGCACACTTTCTCAGCGAGTGGCAGTGGTGTTGGTTGTGGTTCTTCAAATGATCCTGCTAATGTCCAAGATGATGATGATGATGTGGAGGATTTAGCAAATCCATATGATGATTGACATTTGTCATTTGACATTGAAACATGAAAATTGATTGTTGAACGTGATATTATTATTTTAACAATCTTGTTATTGAACTTGAAGTTCGAGTTTTATGTTTTATGATATTCAAGTTAATGGTGGTTTTGTTGATTATATGATGCTATGTGGTGTTCTACACTTTATTCTTGCATTTCTACACTTAATTCTTGCTTATATGCTTAATTTTTTTGCATATATATATATATATAAAAACAAACCCAAAAACGAACCCAACCCCCAAAAAAAATTTTGGCCGAACCCGAACCCGCACCAGAACCGGCAACTTAGGTTGTAAGAGAATCGGTTATTAATAGTCAGTTATGACAAATTCTCTTACAGCTGTAAGTGTTGTCATACATGACAGATTTTATGGCAATGTAAGAGCATTTGTCATACCTATTTTGGGCAAATTTGGGGCACCCAAGTTTGGGGGTTGTAAGGGATGAAAGGGAATCTCTTACAAGTGTCATTTGCATGTTTTATGGCCTTGGAAATTGGGCCATATGGATTTGGATGAGATTCTTTGTTGACTTGCTCTAGAAACTACCTCCATCTGTAGTATTTCTCTATATATACAGGGGTTTGGAGTTGGAGATGTATGGTTCATTTGCAAGTATAGTTATGCTACCGGAATTACTCCAGAATTCGACATTTGGGAACTCCTGAAAGAACTTGCGTTGCAAGTGTATTGTAATCGGCATTTGATTTGATAATACATTGTCCAGGTTTTGGAGTGTGGGGTTTTTCACCCGAAAGGGTTTTCCCCACGTATATCTTGTGTCATGAGCATTATTCTTGCATTTGAATGTTTGTTATAATCTCTCTAATTAATGTGCATCTCATATCTGTAATTGTAAAAGAAAAATTTGCATAAACCTTTCCTCATTAGATCAATGTAGGAAGCGTTTTTGCAAATCTTGCTTCCTTTCACATTCTACTATTCTACTTGTGCCCTAGATATTTTGATGGTTGTGCCCTAGTATCTTGATGTTGTTTTTCAAGCATAGATATGTATATACACCTATATTGTTAATCAGCTTGTTGAATAGAGATATACAATGTATATAGATCTGGTTTAATTAAGTTCACTTGAGCAGATGTTCTCATGTTTACTTGAATATAGATGCAAGATGTAATAAGATATCGGACTAACTACTTGTGTTTGACCTAGTGATTGCAGGAAATATCACCTCCGAGGGGGGAGGAAAAGTATCATCAGGTAAGAGAAGTGAAGGAAGAAAAAAACCTAATGCCATCTGAAACCTATACTGTAAGTTTGAGACTGTCACCTAAGTAGGGGTTGAAATTACAAGTCTAGAGTTGTCGGGTAAACTGCAAGTCGACCCTAGGTGTTAGGACCGTCTAACTCACGTTTTTGGTCGTGTAGTATCACCTTATTATCTTCTCTTGTATCGGAAAATTTTCAAATTGAATCCATTTTGAACCTTTGACATTTACTTGGCTTGTGAAAATATTTAAATAGTCGATTCAATATAAATGAATTTAACGTTTTAGCTATCTATGTTCGTTTTAATTCGACACATAGTTTTCTTGGCCATCAGCCTTACTCACCTCAAAGGTAATTACAACGAGCCTAGCGGCCCCGTTTGGAATTAAGCACTAATATTATTCAATGTAAGGCATTATAAACAAAGGAAATATGTTAGTAAACCGGAACGAAGCTTTTAAAACGAATTTGATTTATTTTCTAATCATGTAACTAGATATGGAAGGAAATTTAATATGGCGTGGCCTTGTATATTTTAAGCTGGCCCAATAAACATATCAAATTACGCTATTAAACAAGGCAAAGGCTCTGAAAATTATTCGTCATATATATTAAAAAAAAAAACTTATATTATCATAAACGAAAGGAAAGTTTTAAAAATTGAAGATGCGTTGATGATCGTGGGAATTGTCTAGTTGAGGTGGCACATTATTCGCGGATGGAGGGAGATATACTTGGAACGAGAGTTCATTTGAGCAACTGTTTCTTGAAGAAGTTCATTCGGAGAGAAGCTCACTCAGGAGGAGCTCTTCTATTATTCGGCGAGCCTGTGGAGGTTGACGAACTGAAGGTAGAAGTCAAGTTGGAAAATAGCAAAGGATAAGGAGTCCAAAATTTGAGGAACGGAGTGAATGCAAGTTAAAGCTAAGAGTGTTGTTGGAAACGTATCGTGGAGACCTCTACCAATGAATTTCGCAGGGTGACCAGTGCGGCCAGCTAAAGGAGAGAGTAGCAATCACCGTTTTTGAGTTACGTTTGAAACAGGCAAGTTTCCTTCTTATATCAACACCATTCTAAAGTATAAGTTATACTCTGTCATAGTACTACATGCACGTTTCCTTCTTTAATATCAACGAGATGTGCTCTTAACTCCATTGTGAAATAAACGTTCTGCCAACATGCTGTATGCGCAATGTGATTTATAGAAGCTAAAAATTCAAAATAGGGAAGGAAATTAGCAACAGAAAGAATTATCTGCACAATATTAAGACTGGTAAATTTTTTTGATTTTCCCTGAGATCTTGTTTGTCAGGTAGCATTTGAGATGATATTGTAGGTGAGCCTGAAAAACGGAGACACTGTATTTTCCAAAGAATCACTCGTTGCTGGACTTCTCTAACCTCTCTACTTTGTTCTTGAATAAACACGAGATTGTGGAATATATGTGTTATTAGACATCTTAGTGCCAATTAGTGGTTGTCAACAATTCCACCTTGCCAATCTTTAAGACCCTTGCTTAACTTGTGCAAAAAGGGTAATAAACTAAGTTGAGTCCCTGAAAAATGATATTAAATAGTTGTCGGAACCAATGATGTCCTCGTCAATCATTATGCAGTAGCATAAGTGACAGACCTGAAAGTTAATTCCATAAAATAAATTCTTGCTGAGTAGGGTGATAAACTGGACTGCATGACTTCACTATGTAGTGTTGCACTTAATTGAAAACCTTGGCCAAGGTGATGCTGCTACTTGATAGTGTCAATCAGTTTTTTGTCCTAGATACACACTCAGTCAGAGGTCATGCTAGTTAGGAGTTGCCTATAGTGTATGACCGACTAGATGTTGTGTAGGGTCAAACACCAATCTCAGATGGCATTAGAATTTCCTTCCATAACTTCTCTGCAAAGGGCCGGGTCATTCCAGTAGGATTGACAGGGGACTAGTAAGTCCGTGGATGGGCGGAAAAATGCCCTGATGATATTTTTCCTCCTCCATTCAGCTGTAAAGGATGATTAAAGCTCCAGATGGACTAAACGGATTCATAAGAATACTATAATTCCAAAACCCTCTATAACAATGAAATGGTATTTATTTTAATAAATTATTTCTTTTAGTTATCATTTTATGCATGGCAAAAGAATTAGTTTATAGTTCTTGATTTTTTTTGTTTCAAAAAAAATACATATATTTAATTCTGCTT
The DNA here is from genome assembly GCA_027924645.1 of Cunninghamia lanceolata. Lineage (NCBI taxonomy): Eukaryota > Viridiplantae > Streptophyta > Pinopsida > Cupressales > Cupressaceae > Cunninghamia > Cunninghamia lanceolata. The sequence continues at coordinate 8,822,529 of BSBN01000245.1, read as the reverse complement.
ACTGCACATTGATTACTTGCTTAGTTTTAATTTATTAGAACTATGTAAGTTGCATGTCTTTTAACTACATAATTTTAGTTGTAACACTGGGTGAATCCCCATGTGTTCCGTGAAGATTCGAGCATATCCGGGTGAGCATCCATGAAAAAAAGTCAAATGTGTGTTGTTATCCGGCGTGGAAAGCTCGTTTTTCCATCAGTCATCACTATTTCTGCTTGAAAATGATTACTACGGTTGAAGATTCATGTATAATAAAACTTCATTCAGCCCTGGTTGAGGGGACATTTTGTGCCTTAATGTTGCCCCGAGCGAGAGCTGACTCAACTCGAACCATAACAATTGGAACTATCGATACATCGGTCACTTGGTTTTACCCCTCTCCAGCTCAATCTTAACAATGCTTTCAAAGGGGAGCATCGGAGAAGTGCCTTGCTCGTTTCAAATGGCGGTGCCTATTTTTTTTAAATTATGAAGTATTTAAATATTTTGTTTATTGACAATTATGAGTATTACTATTTTTATAATTTTTAATTTATATAAAATTATAAATTATAGACTATAGTATAGTTATATAACTAGCAATTGCACCTTGGTGTGCAATGGGTACGCTGAAGAGTTTTGGAAGTTCAATTGCTATGTCTTTAAGTGAATGGTGATTGTCTTGTCATTTTTTGTTTTCTTGAGAGTGGTGAATTAGTTTGCATAATTTTAATGGATTTAAAGATCCTTGTGTTTAGCTTAGTATCTATTTCAAATGTGTGGGGTTTCATGTTTGGTGAGCTTTATTAATGCATGCATCTCCTTTCTAAATAATTGTTCATGCACTACACCTAGGTTCCCTTGCATTCCATTAGTCCTAACCTATGCATATTATTTTTCACATCTTGCCACCTACATTGAATATACATTCTCTTGGAAATATAAGCATGGTCACCACCTACTTCATGTTTATTTGCCATCTAGCCTACCATCATGCATCCTCTCATGGGATGGCACAAGATACAAAGATCGATCAAACTTATTGACCATCATTGCTTTTATAATTAACACAATTGCATAATTTGGAGCTCAAATAGATTAAAATTAAATTTAGACATGGTATAATTTTAGATTAAGAATTCATAACTGTCTAAAAATATTTAATTTGAAGGAGAAAATTTTTGTTTTATTTGAATTTGCAAATGATATGGAATGATCTCGAGACCTAAAAAATGACATGCATTTTATGTCATGGGAGCCCATTGTGTTTAATCTCACTTTGGAAAAACTTTTATTAGTCAAAAAGAGGTCTGCCATCCAATTGAATTAATCATTTCATGAAGGACTTGACATGTGCTCATGATGTTGGCCTAACCATTATTGATTTTCATTCACTCCTTTCATGTGTTTTTTAATGTGGTTCCCTTGCATTCCATGACATAAAATTAAATTTAGACATGGTATAATTTTAGATTGAGAATTCATAACTATCTAAAAATATTTAATTTGAAGGGGAAAACTTTTGATTTGTTTGAATTTGCAGATGATATGGGAATGATCTCGAGACCTAAAAAATGGCATGCATTTTATGTCATGGGAGCCCATTGTGTTAAATCTCACTTTGGCAAAACTTTTGTTAGTCAAAAGAGGCTCGCCATCCAATTGAATTAATCATTTCATCAAGGCCTTGACATGTGCTCTCGGCCTAACCATTATTGATTTTCGTTCACTCCTTTCATGTGTTTTTTAATGCGGTCCCTTGTGCATTCACTCCCTCCATATGGGTTTTTTGTGCTCTTACTATTTGTCATACGAACACTCACTTCCATAATCTAGAGAGATAAAACCATTCTAACACCAAGATATGCAGGTAAGCAAGATCTTGCTCTTCCTAGACAACTTTTTGTTGACATGCATACCTATGCTTAATCTCCTAAACAATGGGTGCTTCATTCGAAACAAATCTTCTTCATAGTATTGGTACCTTGTTGGCTTTTTCAAATGGTGTATCCTCTCATCCTTCATCCTCCACAATCTCTCTCTCTCTCTCTCTCTCTCTCTCTCTCTCTCTCTCTCTCTCTCTCTCTCTCTCTCATGTTTATCCCTAGGTTAAATTAAATAGTACTATATATATAGTAATTATATATTATTTTATATTTATATTTAATAATGTATACTAATAAATGGAACTAAAAATATATAATTTGCACAAAATATAAATATATAATAAAATAATAAATATAAATAAACATCAAACATAGAATATATTCAATATAAAATTATAAATATAGCATTATATATTATAATATGACATTAGAAATAAAAATAGTATTTTATATTATATAAAATATGGTATATAATGATAAATATATAGTTACCCGATAATGGTTTAGGACAATAAAGAGTCATAAAAAGAAGGAATCATGTTTTGAGATGGTGAGCTCAGAAGACTCGTGTGACAGGTTGGCTAGCAAAGCATTTTTACAAGGTGGTGGAGTGTGGGAGAAGGCAAATTGCCATTCTCGAGAAGAAGCGACGGTTAGTTCTTTATGCTTTGACAGGGTGTGTTTGTTTCTCGCCTGTGTTTTCTCTGCATTTTCGGGGGAAGTTTCTGGGCGAAGGCATGGAGTCGGGGGGCCTGGGAGCTCAGGCTCTAAAGGAAAAGAGGGGAAAGTCCATGTTGCCAGACGTAGACAAAATCCCCGCTCTAGCACAGGCAATTCGATAGGGGGACGGATGAAGAGGAGGTACACGCCAAGGAAGATAAGGCAGAAAATCCCAGCGGAGGCAACTTTGGATGGATTTTTGAAATGTATTGAGAAGGAAATTAAAAATCCCATTCTGCGGGAGTGGTTGTTTCGGCTGCTCAAGGTTGCTAAGGAAGTGGATGGTCAGGAAGGAGTTAATGTTTGTGATGCCATGGCTCACCTGCTGCTTGACCCAGGAACGTCTAGAGGTCGATGGAATGTTTTTGGCGCAACATAATCCATTGCGGTGGCTACTATGTTGTTTGTGGCGGCAGCCTCGGTGTTAACACACGAGGATTTGGTGGAATCGTCCAACCAGGCGAGGGAGAATCATTAAGCCTCGTTGGGGCATCTGCATGACATCCTGTTAAATGTTTTAGAGACCAGGAAAATGATGGAAGGAGTTGCTGCTAAGCTGGATGTTGTTCCTGCTCGGGCCAAGCCACTGTATACCTGCACATGTGATGAAGGAATTGTCGTTTTTGGAGGGAGATGAAGATAAGTAGGATAATCAGTTCATAGCTTTGCTTTTGGTCTTCGTTTGTTAATGGTTTTGTCTGTTTGTTTATAGATTGGTGTTTATGTGAGGAGTCTGGGCTGTGGTAATTTGCCCAGCTCCTCGAGTAATATGACTCTGTTTAGGCGGCTGGTTAGGAACATATGTTTTTCTTTGATGTTACAAACTGAAGGGTTCGGCCCTATTTTTGAAGGGTTCCTAGTCCCTAACCAGGGTTAATATATCAGAAAAAAGATAAATATATAGTTATATTTTCTATTTTATATATGAAGTAAATATAATTCAATAATAAATATAGAAAAATATAAAATATACAATAGATTTAATGTAAATATACATTTTTTACAAATTTAACTCTTTGACGAATGAATTATGAAAATTTTGGTTAGATGTTAATCTTGAAAGACTACTGAGAAATAAAAGAAGATAAGACAAGATATATATTCACAAACATAAGTGTCTTGAGTCTTGGACCATTGTGAGTTATTGGCATATCGACCCCTATTCAAATGTTAAGAATATCCTAATAAAATTTTGATTATGTTTTCCAACAAAAAATAAATAAACACAACGAATAAGAAAATTAGATAAAACGGTACATAAAAAAAATTAAAAATATTCTTATGAACATTTATATCATTTTACATTTTTTAATTTTTAAACATTATACTTAAAACTCCACTAAAATTATATTTTAAATTAACTAATCTTAAGCTTAGGCATTATTTAATTATATAACATATTTATTAAAGATAAGTAAATCACCTCTCATTTAAATTTCATCAACCAAATATCTAAACTAATACATAAACATATACATCCATATTAATCCTAATCAACCACCAAAGATGAAATGATAAAATTATAAAAAACTCAAATCTAATGTCGAGGAAAAGTGGTGTCGCATTGTTAATGTAATAGAGAATGTGTGGGCACATAAATTGTCACTTAGAAAAAAATCCTATTCTAATAAATTCCGACATTCTACCACTAACCTCCTCCACTCACCTCTTCTACTTTCCCGAGGATGACAAAATGACAACGACTGGTGAAATCAAATGACCAATGACATTTGAATCATCTTGTACGTCTCTCGATGAACATTGATCGTCAATCCTCCGTGCTAGCCCATCCTCTTTTTGCTTTTTGGAGGCAAATATGGACTATCCTACAGTGCCCTTATCCATGTCAAGATAAAAGACTTTTGAGAGATCAAATCATAGAGCAAAGGGATAATTAATGTGGAGCTACACTTTCTCATTTGTGAAAGCAACGTTTGCATTATCACTTGGAAGGATGGGGCAAAGAATGGCACTATTCTCCAATAATCTCACTTTTCTTGAGTGCAATTTCCTTTGTGTAAAGTAGATTGATAAGCTTCTCTCCCATTCTCATTTCATCTCTCTTAAGTTATTAGATTTCTTATAAGTTTATTTAAATAATACTATATATAGTAATTATATATTAGTTTCTATCTATATTTAATAATGTATAATAATAAATATAACTAAAATATATAACTTTGTATAAAATAAATATATAATTAAACAAAATAATATAAATAAACATTAAACATATAATATATTCAATATAAATATACCATTATATATTATAATATGACATTAGAAATAAATATACTAATTTATTATATAAAAATGGTATATAGTAATAAATATAGTTATATTTTAAATTTTATATATAAAGTAAATATGATTCAATAATAAATCTATATAAATATAAAATATATAATAGATTTAATGTAAATATACAATTTTTACAAATTCAATTCTTTGACATATTAATTTAAACAATAAAACAAATTCTGGTTAGATGTCAGTCTTGAAAGACTGCTGAGAAATAAACATCATGAAGCCAATTAAATGAGGCCAAGGTGACTAGAGAAGGGATGGGAAGGTGTTTATAATAATGCATAGAAGACTTGAAAATATCTTAAACATTGTATATTTAAATATGTAAGACCTAAAAAATCTTGCCAAAGTAAACATAGTGGAGGATCTCCACCATATTTGGCCATTGCTATTTTTCTAAAATGAGCTTGCCAGAATTTGAAAGAATGGATATTTTAAATTACGCTATCGTAGTAGAATTCCAGTGCACCTATCTAGTAGCATATTATCATAATTAAAATTGTTTAATTAATAAAAAATTGGAATGAAAGCACAACAGGAAAAATCAATGATGGAACAAAAAACTGAATGGCCCGGTCCATTTTAATCATCTTGCACCATCAATAGATTTATATTTGGAGAAGTAGATTATCTAATCAAGATATACATGATCTACATAGATTATAAGTTATTGATATCAAAGTAAATCTTAGACAAGTTGTGAAAAAAAACAAACATTATTTTGCATATGGAAAAATTTAAAGTATACATAGTTTGTAAAATTGAGTTGCTAAGAGCAATAAATAAGTGGGACATATTTCTAAGAGATGACAAACTTTTTTTCTTTTTTTTTTTTTGTTTTGATCAACTATTTGCATGTGTATGGGCTTTGTTGCATGCACGCATACCTTGGGAATGTGAAGTTGGGGCATATGCGAAGACTTGCAAGGTTGTGCACTCTTAATATAACTATGAATGTCAACCCCTAACAATCAATGTTGCCAATGTCGATTATTTCCCTTTCAAGTGTTAGACCTTGTGATCTAAGTATTGTTAAGGCACGTGCCAAGTTTTCTATTTAGAGCTAAAAAGTAGTTTGAATCCACAATTTTTTGTTCAACATCATACATTTGTGATGGGTTTCATATTAGAATATTAAGGTTTACATTAAAAATAAAGTCACCATAGTGACTTATGTTAATTAATAGTTAAATAAAGCTATTGTTAGTTTGTGGGAAGTTATATTCCCGTAGGTTTGTTATACTTGAAATAAATGGCTTTATAAAGCCAAGTGTATTGCGATGTAAAATGACACGAAGATCTCAATAATATTATTATCATATTTGTGTTTTCTTTACTGTGAAAATGTAAATGATCTCTGTTACATCCCTTCTTGTTTAAACAATTAAATATTAATTATGTTGTTAGTTGAAAACATCCGTTTTTCATATGAATGTGAAAATGTTCGTTGAAAGTGTATATGATGATTTATTCTTTAAATGCAAATAGTTTATTATATGAAATGGATTGATCGAAAAGATATTGATTATTATTGTACCATGGAAATGATTTAACTTTCCTAATTGTCTAAGTGGTTGCAGGACAAAACAGGTGACTAAGAAAAAGGGATATCAACAAGGAGAGGATAATAACCGGAATCAATTAACAATAATTTAGCCAAAAACCTAAAGTTATCGTAGCTTTGGCCAAGACATATGAGTATATATTTATATATATAGATATATTAAAATAAAGAAAAAGATTTATCTCTTTTGTTTTAAAAATTATTACTTGAGTCTTACCTTTGGAGCGCTTGATGTATATGAGTTGAGTCTTGTTTTGTAACTTCTCTTTCTTTCCACTACATGGAGCGGTCCTATTTTGATCGATTACTCCTTCTTGGCATGCATCTTTTTTCCTTCATATAGGAGAGTAGAAGAAACATTCGGATGCTATGAAACATTCTTATTTTTCATTCTGAAAGAAAGGGTTGGAGTTGTAATTCTTGGGAAGGCAACCATTATTTTTCTTTGGGTATATTGTCAGCGTTTTTCTCTGTAAAGAGTCATTGAGTCGTGCTTTCATCTAGCAGTCCATGTTACCAACATCACTGAATATATCAGCCGCAGTCAGCCATTTCAACTTACAAAATATTATTAGGCAAGTTCTTAAATCTTTTGAGCAATTCGATAAGAGCTCATTGATCTTAGTAACGATATTATCTATTGAATGAAGGAATTTTGAACTTTCGAATTCAATTAATTGAGATCAGCATTCATGTCTTCTTTATTTTTGTTTCTGAGTTTACTTCCATCGAGACACTTTTATTATATGATCCTTGTATGGTATGCAATCAAAGACATATATATATATATATATATATGCATATATATATATAAAGAAATTCCTTGTTGTTACTACCAGCCTAAGTATCATTATATTCTGAAAATAAGAATCTGTTGTATTCCTGAGGGCAAACTCTCATCTATGTGTTGTTGTTTTGTCTCTTGTATGTGAACAAAAGTTGGCAAGTAAGATATGCATGATGCTATGTGTAAACCTGCATTCCAAAAGAAAAGAAGAAAGCATTAAGTTAACAATAATGTCGAGCAAGGGTGAAGGCTGACGACACAGTAATGTCAGATATATGTATATATATAAATATACTAGAAAATCCTTGGCCAAGGTTACGATGCAGATAGGCATTGGTCAGCGATCAAGTACCAGATATACCACTGGTCAGAATGATCTTTCCAGTTAGGAGGTACCTATAGGGAAAGATCGATCAGGAGGTATAGGCCTTGACACTAGGTTCAGAGGCACATTGTTGTTAATGGATTCCTGTTATTACCCTCGTGAAGGGTCAGGTTTCTTCAGATGAAGAAGCACGGGAGACCAATTGGTCTTGGTTGGGTGGATAAAACCCTTGTTGATATCTCTTTTTCCCAAAAACAATCCAGAAGGGGATCTGCCAACAAATCAGCAAGAAGCTACTCAAGTTGTACTTTTCTTACTCTCTTTTCTTTCTTAAATATTTGAATTTTCATTGAAGAAAGTTAAATTATTTAGTTACAAGTATTCTGTTGGAAAGTTCATTTCAGCTGAAAAGTAAGTTAGTTGTGATTCAAAACTTTATTGCATTCGATGTTATTTCTTATTAGTTAGTTAATCTTTCTGATGAAATTTTGTTATTAGACAAATTATTATTTTTCTTAAATTAGAGAGGGTGTAACAATCTCTGAGTTTTCTAACATATGGTATAAGAGCTTAAACAGTTTTTGTGCCTGTGACTTGTGAGGAGGAGAAGGGAGAATAGAAAGTAGTGTGCATGATGGATATCAGTGTCTGAGGCATGAACCTGGCAGAGAAGTAGCATGTTTTGTTTCTCCATCTCCTCATTGGACAAGAAACCATTGTCCTCTGAAATAATTGAGATATTTGTAATATTTGAGATAGTAGTTCGAACCTATGGGCCTTAGCATTCAAGTGGATATTGGTCACCATCAACGCACGTCATGAATTACTTAGCTTGAATATGAATATGATGCAGTATAAGGCGCCATAAATCCTAGTGAATGAAGAAATATACCTACGTATACATTGGCAGTGTATGGAAGGAGTGGTTTAAGGAACTTTCCTTTGTTATTGCAGGCTGCCAAGCAATGAGTTCGTTGGGTATTTGAAATTTGAGAAAGCATATGGTTGCATTCATTTTTATTTTGAGATTTATTAATGTATGCAGTTGTTGGTGCTATTATTAGTGAATAATTATTTGTTTGAGCCTCCTTTTACCAACCATGTAAGGTGCAGTTTCCAAGTAATAGGAAGGCATGAAAAAAAATCTTCTTGAGAAGTCTGTGTGAAGCCGTGATATGTGTTAAGGAAAATAACGTGCTGGTGAAAATTAAGCGTGATAAATAGGTGAGTTGGTGAGATTTGTGAATATTTTGACTAATGATTGTTTAATGTAAAAAGAGGAGAGGGGGGATGAAGATGAAGGATGATTTTAAGGGTTTATCTTGATCCTCCTTTCACCACTAAACATTCAAGGACATTCAACCGAGTAGAGAACTCTACTACAGATCTCCTGTCACTTGGAACATAGGGGAAGATTGGAATTGTGTGAATTTGTTGTTCAAATAAGTCTAATTATGCTCAAAACCCTAATTTCGTAAAATCGTAAACAAACGGACAAATTACAGAAAATGATCGCACACAGAGATATCAAATGACAACCAAATACATACCAGATTTTGAAGTTCGGTGTGTAGAAAAGTCGAGGACTAATGAGCGGGCGCCCTAGTCTAGTGTACCTGCTTTTGTCAGGATCTCTAAAGTATGTCTGCAACCTGTTCCTGCTATCACAAAGATTTCACCATTTCAGAATCTGGAGGACTAATGAGCAGGCGCCCAAGTCCAAGCCCTAATTTTCTTCTCAAATCTGCACTTCCAACAGTTTGTACTGCTGTCCTCCAACTCCACTTCTTTTGCTTCTAAAACCTATAACCTGCAATCACGAAAAATGGGGTTGGAGTTGTGGTGTTTAGAGGCTTGCCTCAGTCAAGCCCCGGAGAGACATTCAAGTCTTTCGAACACCGTTGTCAGATAAAGAGTGCGTATCCTTGCGGGATAGAGGCAAAATCCAAATGATAAATGATCAAAAACACAATAGATGTCACCTTGTAGTATAGATCTCATGGAAGGAAGATGCTCTTCATGCCATGAGGAGATGGAGTCAAATCTGCAATCACAAACACAATAACAACACAAATATTGCTCTGCAACACAAGGATGTCCTTGAATCACCTTCACATAAGCTCATAGATCATAAATGCAATCTAGTTTACAAATGAATCACTAATCATGCTTATATATGAAACTACACAACTTCCCGCCAAGAAATTCGTAATTCAAACTTGAGGTGTTGGCATAGGACCTAACAACGGTCATACAACTGACACAAAAATAGGTCCTGACCTAAAATAAGGCAGGACTAGGACACGGGAGCCCAAGTCCTCCCCCTATTTCAGGCAAGATTCATGTTAAGCACATCCCCTAGGTCCCATTTGCCATGAAACTTCAGGGTTTTCTCATTGAGAGTCACCATTAACATGCAAGATGACCTAAATGCATTCTAAAGAACCCGAGAGCTAAACCTTACAAGGGGAAAGCCCCCAAGGGGACATTTTCTGACATAACAGTGATTACAAAGAGGTCATGAGTTCGAAACATGATTATGTCTGACAATAATTTTTGTATATTCACTATATGGATTTGGAGCAATAAGAAGCTTGAAGGCTTATTGTTTGAAACTTGTAGACATTTTTGTATATTCACTATATGGATTTGGAGCAATACGAAGCTTGAAGGCTTACTGTTTGAAACTTGTAGACATTTATTTATGCATCTGGGAGGTATAAGTATCATAAGGAATTTTTTAATAGACATTAAAAAGGTGTGGAGTTACGAGGTTTATCATTCCATTTTTTTGTGTGGGTTTTGTACATGTAATCATTTATTTGGGGTTTTGGAGTATTAGTGTTTTAAAGATAAAAATGTATGCATTGGAGTGATAAGGAAACTAAGGTTGTGTTTTATTTTTGGAGGTATAAGGTTGACTAGTGTATGGATCCATCATTGGTCAAAACTGACATCATTATTTTTAGCATTTGAACATGGTCACACATTATGCTTGTGTTCTCAATGCCATCCATGCTATCCTTGATCGAAATTTGGGAGACTCATATGTCAATTCTATTGACGGTTTGAAAGCTACACCTGATGGTGCTTTTGGAGATTGACATGCAACCTCAAGTGGATGAAGTCTAAGCACATTGAATTGGAGGTTGGAGGCACCAGAGGCTGGAGGAGTTTTCATCATCTCAAGTCAGCTTCTTGCTCAAAGATGGTGCTTTGAAAAAGAATCATATGTTTTTTGTGTTTTCTTATGCTTTCTTTTTTATGCTGACAAAATTGAAAGAATGCATATATTGCGAAGTTTGGTTTTTGAAGACAAGAAGGAATTTGGTGAACTCAATATGCATTGTTGCCCAGATAGTTTGAAACTTTGAACATCTGTGATCTGGGGAATTATACCTTTACGAAGGTCATGAGACAACTTGATGGAGCCTTGTGGAGCTCAGCATGGATTGTTGTCCAATAATTTGGGAGATCTGTGATTCGTGAGTTCGGGGAGGTGGTAATCCGGGGACTCAGGAATTTAGGCTCAACTACACCATTACGAGGGTTAAGAGGTAGATTGATGGACTTCCACCTAATTCAAAATTTGTTTCTTCAAAGAAAAATCTTCTCAAGAATGTGTATTTGTTTTGTGTAATCAACATGTTTTGTTATATGTTCAGTTTGTGTAATGTAAACCTTAAAGGGGGTATGTTAGAATATTAGGATTTACATTAAAATAAAGTCACCATAGTGACTTATGTTAATTAATAGTTAAATAAAACTATTGTTAGTTTGTGGGAAGTTATATTCTCGTAGGTTAGTTATACTCGAAATAAATGGCTTTATAAAGCCAATTGTATTGTAATGTAAAATGACACGAAGATCTCAATAATATTATTTTTATATTTGTGTTTTCTTTATTGTGAAAATGTAAATAATCTCTAGGTTTTCCAACATTTCATAGTAGTCCTTTTCTAAATCTAAGTTCTTTTTTTATGAAATTTGATTTTCTACACATTCTCTAGGCTTTCATTCAATCCTTGCAAAAGGAAACCATGGTTAGCATGACTAATCAAACCCTGTGATTGTAATTGGCAACATCCAAGCTTGCAATTAGTCCCATGTTGAACAAAGGAATGCTTCCCCTCTAGCCCATCCCTTGTGTTCTTGTTGTTTCCTATCAGATTATTATAGGGGCTTCCACCTATTGTCATATCAAAACCTCCAATTGAATTAATCATTTCATCAAGTCTTTCTTTTGTCAAATTCTGGACATCTTCCACCTCAATTGGATAAGCTTGTTTTCTTTACAAGTTTTGCAGATACAACATAATTGAGTGTATACCCAGATGATGTAAAGAAACTTCCCCAGTTATAGAGAACAAAGAAAGGATATTGAGCCCCTTTAGATAAATAGGCTTAAAAATAGAAAGATGGTATCCTATAATGAACAAATTATCAAAGTTATACATTTTTCCTCTTCCTCCATCTCTCTTTCTTTTTCTCTCCCTCTTTATCTCTCTATATCTCTATCTCTATCTCTCTTTCTCTTCATCTTCATATTTCTATCTGTCTCTATCTATTTGTCTCCCTCTACATCTATTTCATCAAGCTTCTTGGTTGCTCCAAATATGATTCGAAGGAGGATTATCTTGGATAGCTTGGGAGAATTATCTTGGATAGCCTGGGAGAATTATCTTTGAATTACTTTGCTAGATCCTTAGAGTGAAGGCATGTGAAAGGCATCGGATGCAAAGTGCTGAAGCAAGGAAGCCCAGCGAGCAAGAAGATTGCCAAGGACATGTTGAGCTTGGAGCAAGGATGCTAGAGACATGTAAGCTTTGGGTGACCATGTCAAAATTTTGAGACAATATTGTGCCAAAGTTTGAAAGAGGACTATGCTGAAGATGAAGTTCATTTGGGAGGTCTAGTTATGAAGTTCAACAAGGAGGAGGAATGTCTTTCAGGGAAATAACATAGAGCTAGAAATGTACCAAGTGCGTGGATGTATTGTGAAGAAGGTGCAAAGTCTATAGTGAGTTGGGAGAACTTGGGGTGAGCGCGACAAAGGAAAAAGAGGGAGTTGATTGTGGGGCAAAAGTTTGGCATAGACAAGGAATGTTGGCGTGACCTATTTGACTGCCTTGTGTGTGTTCTAAGACTGAGCTGCAAGGAAGGCAATGTGTTTTGAGTGGGACAAGTTGTGGTGATACCCATGGTGAAGGTGAATGATTTGATCTCTTTTTCCTAAGTTTTTATTGAAGAATAGTGGTGCCACAACAGTTTCCAGTAGGTTTTCATCGATCTTTCAAATTTTTCCAAGGCATCACAAAGGCCAGTAACAGTTTGTGCAAAGGATTTCTGATAAAACACTAGGGTTTCAAATACATTTTTCAATTTTTGTGAAGGCATTTGTAGAAGATTTTCAAGCTAGGGTTTTGCTGATCTGATAATTGTTCTCCTATATGTATTTAAAATATCATCTATCTAAAAAAATATCGAGTGATGTTACTCTTGAGGTGCCTAGTTAACCTAAAAGGTGTATTTAACATATCACATATTTTGATGGCTTAAATGTTAAGTGTTAAAATTAGGGCTTAAGTTTTAGGAGGCAAAAGCCCGCAATACCAATGTAAGATTACTAATTTTAACGCTTAACATTTAAGCCATCAAATTCATTCGTAATGCTTAACATTGATCTCATAATCCTAAGATCTACATTGCCATATAAGAGCTCAATTGTCAATGCTTTTTATATTATACCATTTAACATAAATATCATTTATAGGTCTTATATTAAATAGGTCTAAGACATTTTAGAGTTTTGATATAAGGCTTTTCCCATAGATAATTTTAACATTATGATAATTAAAAACGCTGAACATATTTACGTTACAATATAAATATAAAATGTAGCTATTGCCACCTATAATACCTTTAAATTATCGTAAGATATAATAGGTAATAGGTATTATATGGTATAAAATATATTATATATTGCCTCAATAATATAATATAATATGTACAATAATATAATATAAGATAATATATCTTACCATATATTACATTATGATAAAAAAAGGTACTATTAAATATAAATCTAGTTCAATTTCATGATATTGCAAGGAATCAAGAATTAGCATACCTAATATTTCCCTTTCCTTGCGCTTTTTACAATTTAAATAATAACCTCCTCCCCGTTGGCTTCTCCGTCGGCGGAAAATAACACGGAAATATAGTTTGAAAGGACGCGTTTAAACAGAACCGACGTTGCAGCCTGCCACTTTTACATCCATGAACGAGAAATGGCGAAAATGAAAAACCGACAACATTGAACAGCGGAAGACGATTCAATCGTCTTGCACGCCTCTAGATCAATGTCAGTCGTCGATCCACCAAATCAGGGCTTCACTTGCCAAAGGGAATGCCTTCGGCGTAATTATTATAAATTATATAATATAATATATAATATATTATATTATATAATTTATATATAAATAATAAAATTAAAAATTAAAAATTATAATATATAATATATTATAATTATATATAAACTATTATAATTTAAAAATTATAATATATTATATAATATATAATAAATAATATTATATAATTTATATATAAATAATAAAATTATAAATTATAATATATTATATAACTATAATATATATATAGTCGTACCGTACCCGGGCCAAAAAAAAAGTTGTATCCACGTACCGGGTTCTCATACCCGTACTCGAACCAATCGGCAACTTAGGGTGTATGACATCCTAAAACATCTAAGTAATCCATTTGCTAGGTTGAACAAATTCTTTACTTCAACTTGAAGCATAGTTCAACAAACAAAAATGCCTTAACAATATTACTCTAGAAATTCTAAACAGTATTACAGATACTGTCCTGTCTGGCAGAACTCTTGTTTATGATGTCATACGATAAATAATGTTCTTATATTATGCATATTATCTCAAACTAAAAAACCTTATGACGTAGTCATACACAGCAAGACAGAATATATCTTCAATCATCATATTCTGCAAACTATGGCACTTCGTTATAAAAATTATTTTGCATCAAGCAAGAGTCAAGTTTATGAACCAAATGTACATGTTTGGCACATGAAATTTCCTAATAGATTATATCAACAGAAGATGCAAACTACAGCAGATTTACTTATGTTTGAGGAAAGAAGCATAACTACACACACTAACATAGGCAGGATTTAAAGGCAGACATAAATGAAAAACCAATCCTAAAAAAGAAGAGTGATACCATTTGCATAAACAACTACTGATAACAAATTTAGCACGTCTTCAATGCATGCAACTATAATTTTAATCTTCTTCCTAAATATTTAATTGTTAGAATCTGTAAGAAGGGTACCTGTTTAATGGCATTCCTTAAGTGCATCTGTGCTGTAGTAAGTTCATGCTTGCTACTTGTGGAAGATGCAATGTCTATGTATAGCTCACAGAGCTGCAATGAAGCACGGGCAAACTTCTTGAAACGATCTTCATTGTGCTTCAAATCAGATCCCTGATTTTAAAATCAGGTAAACATAAGAGAAAGGTGATCTGCTACTTCCATGAAAATCAAAGATAATTTTCTGCATATATAACCATAGGATTGTCTATGGAAAAATACATTGATAATTAAAAAGGATATCAAGCATTCAAAATTCAACAAAATTTCTCAAGGTTTAGGTCTTCTGAACAATTTACCCTGTTCCTACATATTTGCGAAAAGAGTGACCTCTAGCCCAACCTGTAATATACAATGCACCTCAAGCACTATGTGAATGATGAGTAATCCAATACTAAATCCTCGAGGTAAGAAAGAATGCATGCCCATCAGCAATCAACTACATCCTTCATACCTGGCGCCATTTGACCTCAATCACCAACTTATCATGAGATTCAAGCTCCTAATACAACAATTCAACATGCTCAACATACTATCTTATCCTTCATGTCCAAGACAATTTTGTGTGGGATCTCCTTGGTTACATCACATTCAATGGATGCTAAACAACTAAGCTTGCTGTACTAACAGTTACTTATATTCTTATAATTGAGATTTTCAAAATATAACCTTTATTTAACATTCAAGCAACCATTGTGAGATGTCCCAGGTGTGAAATCTGATTTAATTCTTTATATGCTGGTTACTATCAGGCTAAAAGGGAAGACTCCAAGTTGTCACAATCACACGAAGACCACTGAAATATGATGTCTTTAGTTGTTAATTCTATTACTGGGTATTTCTGACAGCATCAAACACCATTCACTATCACAATTTTCAGATTGGTTTCAAGCCATTTCCTTATTACAACTCAAACTCAGAATATCAGATCACAACGTTATTCACAATTCAGAAAATCAAATCACCATAGTATTTGTAACTCAGAAATTCAGATCACAAAGTTATTTGCACGGCTGGCAATTCTGAGACAGTTTACAGGTCTCATTTGCTGTTACAAGCATAGTTCACAAACTCGCCATAGGCGAATTGCCGAGTACTCGCAAGTTTTTTTGCTCCACGAGTACTCACAAGGTTTACTCGCCGAGTCTTTTTGCTGAATATTTGGAAATACTCGCCGAGTTTCTGGTGAGTACTTGCTGAGACTCACCAAAAACTCAGTGAGTCCAACAACTTGACTCACTCCGCCAGAGTTCATGATTTCGGATCATCAATACCGTGTAAAGTTTGATATTTCGTCAATGTTTGTAGGTGTTCTGCTTGACCTAAGGGAAGCAAAAGAAACTGTCAAAAAGATGGCAGAAACTTTGATAAAAAGCCAATTTCTTGGGGCTCTAGACGATATAATTCTGGTGGTTGTGTTTGGCTCATGAATGCCTCCACTCAACAGGACACTGTTGGTCAACAACGGCATGGTGAGTCGACAGTGGTGGTCGTTCATATCTATTGTCCTCCCCCAAAAGAAAGAGCATAGAAGAAGGAAAGCATCACGAGGATCGGAATTTTTGAAGCAAGCAATGGGGCTCGTGGTCATAAATGGCATGGCTTGGCTTGATACCCTAATCTCAAATAGCTCCGATGACAAGGTGGAAGCATAGCACTCTGCTCTGGTTTTTTTGGTTTCATTAAACATAAATAAGCTCTTTTTAATATCCGACACCACTGGGGCAGCTGATATACTGTATAGTTTGAACAAGGGAATTTTGTATTTCATACTCTAATCAGAGTAGAAACTTTTGAAGTTGCATGTCAATTGAGGGTACGAACAAAGTTAATGTACAATTTTTGCAGCAAAGTGTACAATGGAGGCATTTCTTGTTTCAAATGGCATTTAACAAAACAATCAAGCTATGATGTGAAGGATTGCCATTAATATCCTCTAGATGTCACCTATCAAGCAAAGCGGGCTATGGAAGTCCTTTCAAAAAATAAGACAAACTAGAGTTGACCACTTGGATGAAAAAGCACAAGCAAAACAACCTTTAACAGATAAATACATTTCTATGTCTTCTTCCGGATCACAAAGGCATAACACAGGTGGGGGAAACATTAACACCTTCTTTGCATCACGCACTACACCTAGAGCACAATCAACTTTGGATAGTAAGGGGTGGAAGAAGATTGTGTATGAACAAACCAAAAATGCTATTTCTAATTTCTAGTACTATTCTAGCATGTCATTCCATATTGTGAGGTCTCCATATTGGTAGTTCATGGCAAATGCCATTGCAATTGCAAGTCCTGGGTTCAAAGCCCCCTCATATGAGACCTTGAGGATGAACATGATGACAAATGCAGTTGAGAATTTGAGCAATGTTTTTGCAAATCATTGCAAGGAGTGGGCTAGGACAGGTTGCACGATAATATCAGGTGGGTGGACGGAGAGAGGAACCGTACACTCATCAGATTCCTTATTGCATCAAAGCTTGGCACTGTGTTTCTAAGATCAACGGATGCATCGGATAGAGTGAAACCAACACAAGTACTATTCACTCTATTTGATAAGGTGGTAGTTAAGGTGGGGCCACAACATGTGGTCCAATTTATTATAGACAATGTTTTGCCTATGTTGCTGCTAGCAAATCATTGATGGACATGCATCCCACTTGGTTTTGGAGCCCATGCATAGCTCATTGTCTCGATTTAATTCTAGACGATGATGGGAAAATTGAATTTTTTAAATCCGTATTGCACAAGGCCAGATGCATTACAAAATGTATCTACAATCATACAAGGGTGTTACATATGATGTGCACCTTCACAGATGGGAAGAAACTTCCTTAGCCAAGGATCACGAGATTTGCCACGATTCGTAGCATTGCAAACTATGTGACCAAATGAGTGGTCACGGTCTAGCTTTGTTGATCATATAGATGATCAAAATGTGGCATAACATGTTTTTGTTGTGAGTTTTTGGACAAAGGCAGAGGAGATTGTGAGACTTTTTGAACCTTTAGTCAAAGTGTTGCGGCTAGTTGATGGGGAGAAATCCCCAATGGGTTGTTTTTATGAGGACATGGATAGGGCCAAAGAGACTATCAAAGTGAGGATGGACCATAAGACGAGCAGGTACATACCATTATGGGAGGTCATTAATGCGAGATGGGATCAACAAATGCATTGCACCCTCCATGCTACTGGGTACTTTCTCAATCTAGCGTTGTTTTATAGTGATTGCTTCAGTCAAGTTGAAAAGGTGAATGAGGGCCTCTTCCAATGCATCAAGAGATTTTTCTCTGAATCAGAGGATTGACAAGCAACCTTGGCAGAGTTGCCCACATACTGGTAGGGAAAGGGATTTTTCAACCACTCTTTGTGTTGTAGAAGGCAGGACCACCTTAAAACCAGGTACTTGGGAATTTGCAAGATAGATATTTGTTTTTTTAAGATTGAAGTTCTCTAACTAAATAGAATGTTTATCTTAAAAATAAAAAAATTGTAGCCAAATGGTGGATTTTTTTTGCCAAAGATGCCAAAAAATTAAGATGGACAGCAATGTGTATTTTGAGTTAGCAATGTAGTTCATCTGCTTGTGAATGTTCTTGGAGAGTGCTTCAACACGTACCCTCCAAGAAATGCAATCATTTGACTCAAAAGCAGATGAATGATTTAGTTTTTTGTCCACCATAACCTTCCCCTTCAGTTGAAAAAACTTCAAGCCTCAAGGTAAAGAAAATTTGCATTTCTATTTGGAAATTATAATTATTGTTTTCATTTTGCATAAGGTTTAAAACTAATTATATAGGGAGTGTCGAGGACAATCAACCAATTGACCTTAATAAGATCAATCCTGACTCAGAATGGCTTGCTGATGAAGAAGACCCACTTGATGATGAAGACCTTGAGATCTTGAGGGAGGCCAATGTATTTGATGAAGAACAGTTGAATCAGCATAGGAGGGAGCATAATGTTGGAGCTTCATCATCAAGGACCACAAGCCCCTGGTGGATTGTGCTTAATAGTAGCTAGCCTCATTGGCTCCGTTTGCCTTGGGTTTCTTTGTAGTTTGCAACTTTGTAGCTTGACATTTGTATTTTGTAGTTTGTGATTGATTTTGAGGGCTCAAATTTTGAAGTGGAACTATGTAATAAGACACTATGTAGTGTGCACTATAAACAATGATTTTAAACTTAATGAGAAAAATCCATATTTCAAAATTAATGGTGTACCTCTACTTTTCTCTCACTTCCTCTGAAATTAGAATGCCTTCAAATATTTTTAAAAAAAAATAATTATTTCTCTTTTTTCAATTTCTGCGTTTTTTGGATTCCCAATATTTTCACAAAATTATCCTGAAAATTTGAAAATGTCTCTCTTTTGGTTTGTTGGGATATTCCCGAAAAAGATATTTGCTTTTGTAAACAACCACATTGGAAAAAAAAGCTTGTTATAAAGAAAATATGAAAAAATGGGTGGATTGAGTCATTGATATACCTAATGATTTAGTGATGGACGAAATTGAACTCCTTACTTCTTCCCCCTTCCTCTCTTTTCAGTTTTCCTCTTCTTGCTTGCACAAATAAATTGTGAACATTCAAAATGCAAATGGGCTATGATTTTAGGTGTTTAACAGTGAATATTTAGGTTGGAAAGCTTAGTGGACCCCCATAAAAGCATTAGTTTTTTAACTTAATCTTGTTTTTCCACATGTACAAGTGTGACAGGCAGGGGGCAGCTTAGCATCCCCAAATTGTAAAGAAAGGGGAACATCCCCAAGAAAAAAAAGATCTGGGACAGGAAGGGGTAGGGGGCAAGGTCCCTGTCCCTGCATTCCCAGAACGTTACTAAACAGAAAAGTATGTGAGTTTAACCTCTTGGGGGACAGTATCATTATCTGACTTTGGGAAAGACAGAGGAAAACGGACACTTAATATCTGTAACATTCTAATATAAAGTAGCATTTTCCGTTCCCTCAATCCCTATAGATGGCAATGTGTCTGTAGGTGATTGCCTCCTATTTTTCTATTTTTTATTTTTTGCTCATTTATTTGAAATCTTGTTTTGTCTTGACTGAATGGCAAGCCTGGACAAGCTCCTTTGCTGTTCATTGTCTGCCTATCTGTATTTAACTCTTTCCATATTCTGGTGGCTATCTTAGCCTTTTTCCTTGACTAAATAACTAAGAAGCCAGGTTCAGCAGAAACAGTCAACGAATTGGCAAAATACGATTCAGGTCCAGTTATGGCTCAGAAAGGCCTGCAGATTCGCCCAGGGTCCGGCCTAAGCACCTCAGGTTCGCTGTGGGTCCACCTAGGTGGCAGGACCCTGGGTGAAACCTGCAAGCTGTACATGGGTGTACCCAACGTGAACCCGCAGACATGACAGCAAATTCCGCCAATTAAAGCATTTCTTTCTTAACAAAAAACACATTTTTAATTCCTAATCTGACCTGAAGTGACCAATATGACCTATTTTGGCATAAAGTGACTCAAACAACATTCATTTAACAAATACAAGGGACCAAAACACCTACTTTGCCACCAAGCTGTTTTACATTCCTAAAGTCTATTGGTTATTTTTTCGAAGGTGAAGGACTGACAAAGGGATAAAAAGAAATATAAACATTATTGATCATAGTTTTGTATAACATTTGATAATAAATTATGAGTATTTTATGTGTGTCTGTGTGTGTGTGTAGTCGTACCCAGCCATTACAAGTCTTGGGAAAAACATTCGTCCGTATGGCGAACCTGAACCTCCAACCCCAAACCTGCAACTTAGCTAAGTAAGGGTGCTTCTTTAGGTGTGCTGTTTGACTTTCCACTTTTTTAAGGTATAGGTTCCTTTAATTTTATGTTTTCCAGGCCAAAAAAGAGAAAAAAAACATTTATTGGGATTAGAAAATGAATTTCTTCTAGTTCCTTCTAGTACAAAATATACTTGTTTTCATTTGGGCAAGAGTAATACCTGGTAAGCCCTGACTTGCTTCAAGAGAGCTTCTGAGCATGTAACCAAGTTGCCCTTGAATTTGTGGAATCGAGCAAACAAACCCCACACGTCCCCCCCGCCTTCACCACTCCGCACTATCTGAAACCATATGAAAAAATTATTCAAATGTGAAGCAAAGTGAAACAGCCTTACAATGTCAAGCTTTTCTATCACTTCAACCTAAACTTTATATTTCAGAGTATGTGAGCAGTTAACACCGTCTTTTAACTAAATACTCCTTCAAACCTGCTGTAGTATCCTTCCAACTAGATCCACCATTTGCTCTTCTTCAAAAGAATACTTGATGCCACCATAATTCTCCTTTTCAACTGACCCAGTGCCCACAGCATCATTTGGCTTGTCTGTACACTGGCCAGTAGTTATTTTGTTTGACTGAATCTCACTCATATAATTGCTGCATTGAAGTTTCCCTTCAGTACCAGTGGTGGCAATAACCTGACATCCACCTGGTGCCTTTCTGGATTCCATTTCTTCCACCAACTTTGAGAGCAAATCTATATCTACACGTTTGTTATTAGTCAGATCTAACACCATTTTTATTGCTTCCAATGCCTGCACAAAATCCAGCATTATCCAGCACACTATCACACATTATTTTATTTGCATATAAAAGAGTTTAAAATAACTATTTTTCAGAAGCATTCCTTTTAACATGATCTTATCCCCCTCTGAAGAACCCTCTATTGCCACTTTTTACATCGCCATCCAAGAGAATAACTGAAATCAATAACCACTGTACTCTATATTTAGCTTGGTGCATTCAAACAGTACATCCACAAATGAAAATAATATTTCATATAGAAAAAATAAGCATGCATACCTATGTAACCACATGCAGCCCCCTCCCAGATAAAACAATTACCCTACCCAATATGCACATAGATCAGACGCTTCCTGGATACAGCTTTGAGAAGTATTTGGGTCATATCTAAATCAAGACAATCTGGATATGTTCTGAAGAGATATTAGACAGGACAGGTATAAAAACCCTAGTGTATCCAACAAAACTAAAAAGGAAAGAAGAAATCTTCTCAAAAAAAGCAAAGACACTAAATGGCACTTATATATAAAGAAAGTGTGTCTGTTTTCACCCATACCATAATCTTTGAGAACATATTTGAACGGTTTTGACTGCTTTGTGCTACAAGGCATTTTTTGAGCAAAAAGAAGGCATTCTAGAGCTGCTTCTTGCCTGTATAAATCTTCTTCTTTCAGTTATTAAAACATATAAGCTGCTATATCTTCCTTCTCATAACCTAATACTAATGGGAATTCATTCTTCTAAGATATATTTCAAAATGATAGATTTCAGAGTTTTCCATGTTTAATAGTTTTTATTCACACACTCATATATTGACATCCAAGATCTATCATATCAAAGGTTTCCTAAAACTTGGCATGTTCATAGTGGATATTGAACTCTTATCTCTGTTCATGCAACTTAAATATATCCACATGCTACTAAGTTGAAGTTGTTTAAAAACTGATCAGCATGCCTGCCCTGTGTAGCATCATGAGCTTTTTATTTTCTTGTTGGAAATAAATTTGAAATTCAGCTCTTACTTGACCGAAATTACCACTATCCATGGCTACTTGACTATAGTTCTCCCACATTTGCCAGCTATTGCGCCTGCAAGACAGGGAACACAGTCTTCAACAAATAATGTCATGTATACCAGCTTGTCACTCCTGTGTGATGTCATATGAGGATAAAAATCTAAATAAAATAATCTTATCAGAAGTCGAATAAAATTAACCTGAATTTTAATGCTTCTTTAAAAGCAATAAAGGCCTCCTTGTTCCTCTTCTTCATCATATGTCTGAAACAAAAACCAATGTAGACTTACAATTTTGACAATAATTCTAATTAACTATACTATATAGCAAATTGCTATTAGGTAACACCTGCTATCTATAAAACACAAGATAAAATTTTGTAAAGCAAAATGGCATACCTATGCTAATATCAAACTAGTGAACAAATAAATATCAGACATAATAACAGTGTCTCTATTGCGAAGCAAAGTGACCTATGGAGCTTGCATTACTGGTTCAGTTGTCAAACAATTAGATCACAATAGACACTTTTTCAATTGCATAAAATCCAACTAAACTGAAGGACAGGTGGTAAAGACCTAAGACAACCTCATATATATCAAACCAATCTGAAGCACAAATGACATGACATAGCCAGACTGTACGTGTTTCTCAAGCATTTGGGTTTAGAACAAAATAAACAAATATCAAAAATAGAAAAATAAATTACAATTCAAAAGATTAAAAAAACTTGTTTTTTCCATCTAACCCATCTAACTTACGTATAATTGAAAAACCAGATTTAGTATTAATTATTGAATTACTCTCCAGTTTTTTCAATTAATCACAGGTTTGACTGCTGTGTTGCTTGGCAAGTGAAACTAGCATGTGAGAAATGTTAGCCCCAGTTTAAAAGGGAGCAGTCGTGATTAATTCACAACTCCAAATACTATGAGATTGGTTATACCAAAATCACATGACCCATAGTCAACAATGAATTAGCAAAGCCAACTGGAAGTGTAAGATCCATACTTGAATATAACTGGAAAATACAGAGAATTATTCAACACCAAAAAAACAAAGAGAATGTTAAGATTTGATTTTTGAATGAGTAGGTAAAGGATAGAGTGCACAAAACCCAGATCATTCTAGCACTTTTGTCCCATTCAGTTTTATTTTTTGGGTTGTATATGTTCAAACGTACACTACCATGCCTACAACCAAAACAGAAGATACAGGTAGGCAACCTCTGAAAGTTAGCAGCATTGCTACCAAAACCCTCCCGCCATTACATCTAGAATTTTAATAAGAGAATATATCAAATAATAAAATTGCAAAGAAAGAAATCAAGATTCAACTTCAAGTTTGCCGAGTGCTTAACATCATTTTCCTCGATGTAACAATTGTAGTAGAACATCCAAACAATCCTTTTGCAGCCTTTTACACTTGCGATGGTAAACAATTACTCTCTAGCTTTCATGGCCATAATAGATTACTGAATGCACCCAAACAGGCCTCAGGCCACCTCTTCATTAATACAACGGAATGGAAAATAAAAATTGATTAGGTTTGTCTAGTATATGATAGCATGCAAAGGACTATGCTTTCAATTATCCAACCACTAATTTATGATTTACCACAAACGCCTATAGTTAGTTTACGTCCCCATAAAAATGATCCCCTTACTCCCCATCCATTGCCTCTTAAAAATAGCCCAACAAATTTTATTCCATTAACCATTCTCAAAACCCCTACTTGTGGCTCTGAAACTATGACCACCTATTGAGCACCATCCAAAAAGATGAGAAAAACAAATCATAAATCTATTACAAAAAATAGTCCTTGCACATTTTAATTAAGTCAACCCGAGAGAAGTAGCTGATCTTTTTAAATTCATCTTTTGGTGAGTAATGCAACAAGACAAAATAGTTACAATTCTAGTAATAGTAGGGTGTACAAGCTTCATGCCCTCTATGTAAGTCATCCAATTAAGGACCATTTATGTTTGTAAGGGATTTCAAGCATTTAATATTCAAAACCAGATATCAAATGCAGAAACCCATGACCAGAATAAATTGCATAATTAATGGAAACATAAAAACGTAGAATCAAAAAGACAACAGAACTTAATGAAGCTTAACAATAAACAGAAAATAGAAAATAGCATAGAAACATAACTCAGAAATTTATTTTGAGAAAGCATTTTTGGGTAAAAAACCCCAGCCTCAAATCCATACCACTCACTATATTAACTCAACAAAGAGATAACAAATACAGTGAAATTTCTACATGCACCTTTAATGCTCTATGCCCAGAATGTCAAGGAGTTCCAGCATGTCCCTAGACAAAATCTTTTCCTGCCATTCCCCAACGCCAACATTTAATATATAGACCAAGCAGCTCTAGGATGAAAATGTCCACTTGTAAACACCCAAGGTGGGGATTCAAATTATGATTTTTCAACTCCCAAGAATCATTCCATTTTACATCTAACTCCTTTTTCTTCATAGATTCTCTTATATGTCTACTTGCAACTCTCTCCATCATGCTTTTACAAAATAACTTACATGGCATACCTAACATTCCAAGTGGCAAGTTGTGTCATCAAAGGAATCTCATGGATTCGTCCAAGGATGGCACCCCATTCAATGAGGGGCCAAAATTTCCACACAATATAAATATTACATAGCTTGCAAGCTGTAGAACACATCTAACCTAATATCCTAACATTCTCCCACTTGTTGAATACATTGCAAAAGTAAAGGGAAACAACAAATAAACAAAACAATCTAACAACTAGGGGCAAGGCCCATATCCGATCTACACCATCCATATTTCTCTGTGCTCACAGGCTTAATCAACGAGTCTGCAACATTCTCAAAAGTGTCCACCTTCTCAATCATCACCCTCTAATCCTTCACCATGTCACAAACAAAATAGTACTACACATCAATGTGCCTTGTCCAAGCATGACACGTAGATTTCTTGGCCAAACCCGTAGACTATTACAGTCAATTCACACTATACCTTGTCTTGAGCCAACATCAGAACACAACCTTTGAAGCCAAAATGCCTCCTAACAAGCATGAATAGCTGTCATGTACTCAGTTTCCATAGTTGAAAGGGCAACCATAGCTTGCCTCTTGCTGATCCAACTAATTGCACCAGCAAGGAGGTTAAACACACAACCACTGGTGGATCTCTCGCTGTCAATATCACCAATCCAATCTGAAATTTGAATCAATGAAGCCCTGTATATTCAACTCCTTTCCCAAAATTAAGTCATCCTTACTAAAAAAAAAGGATACTCAGAAGCACCACAAAGACATCTGAAAACCCTTTTCACATCAATCCAATGTTGTTTGCCTAGAGTGGAGATAAACCTACTCAAAAATTCCACTGCTTGGGCAATATTTGGTTTTGTACAAACCATTGCATACATTAGACTCTCAACTACACTAGTATATGCAGCATTACATGCACTCTTTCTCATCCTTTATCTTAAGACGACGTTCCACTAACAATTTTGTTCCCACAGGAATAGGAATATACACTAGCTTACAATATTGCATCACGAAATGATGCAACACAAAGTTAAACATACTTTTTCTGCCTCAACCAAAGTCTTTTGTTAGCTCTATCTCTCCTAATCTCCATTCCTAGAATGAACTTAGTATCCCCTAGATCCTTCATGTCAAACTGTAATCAGAGCTAGGATTTAAGCACCCTGACCATACCCTTATTGCTATCGATAAACATGTCACAACATATAAAAATAACAACAAAATGATGATCAACATACTTAAAATAAACACAATAATCAGATTTTTCTCTAACAAATCCCAAACTTCAAAACATACATATCAAATTTGTGATACCACATCCAAGGTACCTACTTCAAGCCATAGAAAGACTTCTTCAATTTGCAAACCAATGTTTCCTTGCCTTTTTTCACATTGTGCTTAGGCTGTGGCATATAGATTTTCTCTTCCAAATCTCCGCAAAAACATTGTCCTAACAACCATCTACTCAACCTCTAGGTCATACGCAATAAAAACAAATAACAACAATTTAATGGACATAAGCTTTGCTACATAAGAGAAAATCTCACCAAAATCAATTCCCTCAACTTGGGAATAACCCTTAGCCACCAATCAAGCCTTGTATTTTTCAATTTTACCATCAAAACTAAACTTTTTTCTTGAAAATCCATTAGCATCCTATAGGTTTCCTTCCTTTAGGCAACTAAATCAACTCCCAAGTCTTGTTCTTCTCTAAGGCCGCCACCTCTTCATTCATGGATTTCTTCCAAAACTTACTCTTCTTTGGCTCAATTGGCTCCTTCAAAATTCTAGGTTCATTCATCACTAGCAGATAATGCAAAAATACAATGAGAATTAGGTGGGTAATACCTATCAAGTCCTCTTCTTTGCCGAGTGAAGTGTGAGGTTTTTCTTCCTCCTTTAATTCCTTATCTAGATCACCTCGCTCAATAAGTTCCTCATGAACTTCTTGTTCATCCTCATGCAATTTCCTCAATCTTTGGCACTACTACACATCCATTTACTCTTCATCTCTTTGGTTCCTCAATAGGAGAAGACCTGATCTCTCTAAAGATCACATTACAATTGTATATTGTCTTCCATTTCTCAAGATTCCAAAGCTTATTTCCTTTCACACTTTCACCATAACCAATGAATATACATTTCTCAACTTTAAAGTCCAACTTAGACCTCCTCTCCTTAAGAATATGCACATATGCATCACAATCAAACACTTTGGCATGCCAAAGAGAGGATTTCTTACCCATCCAAACCTCCTCCAGGGGTTTTGTCAACAAGAGCTGATGTAGAAGATTTATTGATTAGATAGCAGGCAATGTTAACTGCTTCAGCCTAGAATGTCTACTCTAATCCAACACCATTGAGCATAATGTTACCCTTTCTCATCAATGTCATTCAGTTTGTCCATAACTCTAATCTACTAAGGGATATATGGAATTGCCTTTTGCCTAGCAATTCCATTGTCCTTATAATACTTCTCAAACTCGACAAAACAAAATTCCTATGTCACTAGTCCGTTGTTGTTGCCTTCAGGATCCAAGTACAATCTGCTCCAAGGGCAGATACCGGTTCGGTGCGAAAGGGGGTGCAGCCAAGAGTTGCCATTATGCATGTGGGTTCATCTTGGACAAACCCAAGAGAACCTACATTGAACCCGAACGGTTTTCTAAGAACCCACAATGAACCCAAAATAAAATGAAATTTTTTTAAATATTTTTCAACTTTTTTAATTGTATAATGCATAAAATACAATCCCTTAGTATAAAATGAAATTGCGACAATGCCATCATTCTATGCTCAAGCTTTTGTAGCAGTTCAGAGAATGCAATGATAAATGTAGTAAATGACCACTAAAGCAAAGAATAATCGCGATGGCAGAATATAAGTTCGGTAATCAATTTGATCCCCTTCCTTCTATGGTTGACCCAGGTGCAATCAAAATCAATTCGGCAAGCTCTCATTGGATTGCAATGAATATTAATGTTTTTTATTTTTCATTCTATTTGGCATTCTATACCTATAAGGCTATAAATATTAATATTGATTATCGATATTAACTTTATTTAGTTTAATATTTTAAATTTAATATATTATATTAAATTTTAATATTTTTAGGTTTAATATAATATATTAATATATTTAATTTTTAATATCTAATATAATTATATTTTAATTTCAATATTTTTAGTTTAATATGATATGTTTAAAACTTAATGTAATATATATAGATTTTAAATTTCATTTTTGCTCTTAGGTTATATATATAATTAGATAATATTAAATTTTGAACATATCATATTAAACTAAAAATATTAAAATTTAAATATAATTATATTAAATATTTAAATATATTAATATATTATTTTAAACCTAAAAATATTACAATTTAATATAACATATTATATATGTGTGTGTGTATTTATTTATGATTTTTATATGTTTTTGTACTGACGAACCTAAAACGAATCCAAGCTCAAATTCCTTTTTGGTCGAATCAACAAACCTGAACCTAAACCAGTACCAAGATCGGTAACTTAGCAGAATTCTCCTCCATTGTTTGTTCTCAACACCTTGATCTTTTTCTCCTCCTAATTCTC
Source organism: Cunninghamia lanceolata (assembly GCA_027924645.1). Taxonomy (NCBI): domain Eukaryota; kingdom Viridiplantae; phylum Streptophyta; class Pinopsida; order Cupressales; family Cupressaceae; genus Cunninghamia; species Cunninghamia lanceolata. The sequence goes on along the minus strand of BSBN01000245.1, from coordinate 8,793,852 downwards.
TAAAAAAGCTTTAAACTCTTTAATTTCTCTAAGACCTAGGATTTGTGTCTAAAATAAAACACCCATGATTTTCTAGAAAAATCATCTATGAATGAAACATGGTACATAGATTTTTCCAACAAAGGTACCTTTACTAGTCCAAAAACATCATAGTAGACCAAGTGCAACATTCCATTAGAACAAGTAGAGCCTAAGAAATTTCACCCAATTTTGTTTGCCATATAAACAATGTTCACAAAAGTCAAAATCTGAAGAACAATCAACAAGTACCTTGGCCATTCCCTTGGTTGTTCCCTTGGATTTCAAGGCCCATAGACCTTTCTCACCGATGTGGCCCATTCTTTCATGCTACAATTTTAAAGATTTTGCCTCGGTGACTACTTCATTTAATGTAATTTCCTATTTTTGGGAAGGTATCATTGTGGCAATTCCTTGGATTTTCCTTCCCAAATTTTGCCTTGGAGGTCTCTCCTAGGAGATACCTTATTTTTTCTATACTGAAGATGTTCCTAAGCAATACCTTGATTTTGTTTTGGAGAAGGTATCTCTTGAGAGAAACCTTGTCCTTTCTAACCTTCAGCAACTTGAGGTGTTGCCTAAGTGACATGTTGCAAATTCAACTAATGTTAAATAGGAGACATCTTGAGGCCCCATATCCATCATTCAGAAGTCCAACTACATGAGATGTCACCTAGGCGACACCTTCCTCAAGTCTCAAATCCCTCTTACTTCCAGAAGCCATTACTTTTGCATACTAACTCAAAACAGGGTACCATTTTTTTTAACTCGCATAATTTTTTGAGGACAATACAAATATGCAGCCCTTCCAACTTCCCTAATTGTCACCTAGGCGATATCTTGTCTCCTTTGTCCACTACAATCTAAGACCTTGCCCTCCAAGATATCACTTGGGTGACATCTTAAGGCACATTTTGGGCACCACCTTGACTCTATGCCCTCCAAGGTATCTCCTAGGCAACACCTTGACACTCCAACCTTGCAACCACATGTCTTCCAACCCTCTAAAGTCAATTGTAAGTATTGTCCTTTCTCATTGCTCCCAAGGTATCTCCTGAGTGATACCTTATAACTTTCTCAAGGCATATAATTGACTCTTGCCCTTCCAAGGTATCTCCTAAGTGATACCCTTTGGCACCTTTTTTAAGGACTTCTTCAGAAATCTCCCTAGCAACAACTTGTGGAAACACCACATTCACCACACTTGTACCGGCATTAAGTTTGAAGTGTGTTCCTAGTTCAACCCCCCTTTTCCAAAACCAAATTTCCTCTAGCCATTTTAAAACCTTATTTGATGAAGACTACCTGCACTCCCACATCATTCATTTTTCTCACTAAAATCAAGTTCCTTGCCAAACCTAGGATATGCAACACTCTAGATAGAGTTTTCATTCTTCCATTTGAAAACACATGCTTGATCTTTCCTCGGCCAATAATTTTGTAAGATATATTGTCTCGCAAGAAGAGTTCGCCTCCATTATACTTCGCATACACACTAAACCACTCTCTACGAAGAGTCATATGAAATAAAGCACCAAAATCTATGAGCCATGCATCATCACATACATGAGATGCAAAAGATGTCAAGATCACATCTTCAAATTCTTCATTAAATGTTTTTGAATCTAAGTCATCATTAGACATATTTTTTCCCTTATTGTCTTTGCAATTCTTCCGAATATAACCAATTTTGTCACAATTCCAACACTTAACCTTAGATCTTCTTTTTTCTCCTTTATTTGTCTTCCCTTCTTGTTCAAACCTATCTCTAACAAACAAAGCATCCTTAATGGATTTTGAGGTTTTCATCCTCACTTCCTCTACTAATAGAGCAACAACCACTTCATCAAATTTCAAATTTGAAGTGGTGAACTAATCATCATAACCGAGTTATCCAACAAATCAGCAATGAACACAACAAACTAATACACTAGTCTTCTTCATCCATCTTCACGTCTATTGAAGCAAGCTAAATGGTAACTATATTGAAGGCTTTCAAACATTCAACTACAGAATCACCATCTCCCATCCTCAAAGAGTACAACTTCTAGAGGAACAAGTTTGTTAACCACAAACTTTTGTCTGATACAAAGTCCCCAACTTAGTCCAAGGTTAGTTGATGGTATCTTTGCCTAAAACTTTTTAAAAATTGAATCTACTAGATAGAGTTGAACCAAACCCCTAGCCTTCCTATCAACGTTCATCCAATCGTCATCAAACATGTCAAAGGGTTTCTTTCCATAAACTACAACCCAAAGATCTCTATCGATCAAAAGATCTTCCATTTAGAGCTTCTCGAACTCAAAGTTTTGGCCATTAAATTTCTCTCTCCATCCTCCCAAACATGCTTGCATTTAATTTGTACTCACAATTTTTTCTACATAGCTCCCACCAATAATAAGATTTATTACACAAAGAGAGAGCCCCTCTTTCATACACCAAGCTTAACCAAGCTCTAATACCAAATGTAAGGAATTTCAGGCATTTAATATACAAAACTAGATATCAAATGCAGAAACCCATGGCCAAAATAAACTTCATAATCAATGGAAACATAAAAATGTAGAATCGACATGACAATAAAATTCAATAAAGATTAACAATGAACCAAAAAAAAAATAGAATAGAAACATAACTCAAAAATTTATCTTGGGAAAACCCTTTCAAGTAAAAAAACTCAACCTGAAACCTATGCCACTCACTATATTAACTCAGCAAAGAGATCACAAATACAATTACATTTTTACATGCACCTCTAATGTTCTATGACCAGATTATGAAAGAGTTCCAAAAAACTACTAGCAACATCTCCAATACCACAATGTTTACAAAGCGTTCTTGGCATTTGGCAATGGATGTTACCACAATGTAAACAAAGGAATCTAACACTTGAGATCCTCAATTACTCCAATACCTTTTTGTGAGGCTTAAAAAATTCCAAAATCATTTTGTATTTCAGATACTATATCCGAATCATGGAAAAATATTCTAAAATGCTAATGTTACATCAGTCTACAACTTATGTGTCCTTGTGGGGTGCTTGCCACCTAGCATCACAAGTAGTTCAATATTGTCATATTTGGGATTTAGAGCACGTGCAAAGAGGTGGTTGTTCCACTACCTCATGACTAACTTCATCACTTTTTTGTAAAAATTATCTTGGGGATCATGCACTTTATTTTGTGTTGTATTCATCGTGTTCAACAAATAGTTTATCTTATCATATATTTCACACAAGCAGGGCTGGTACGTTATTTGTATATCTAATCATAGGCATAATTACTTGGAAAAATTGAGTAAGTAATTAACCTTTGCCCCAAAATTACCATCAAGGATCAAATCTTTCAATTTCTAGATTTACACAAATAATTGCTTCCACCTAGCTCAAAGGTCATCCACAAGCATGTTGTTCAAAGCCTCTTGTACTTTCTTGAGTCGCCTCAAGAAGATTGACTATGAGGCAAATATAGCCTCATCAACCTTTCAAAACCTAAAATAAATTATAGGAACATATTTTTAAAAAATTTAAAATTTAATTAAGAAGATTATCTAGATTTTAAACTTGCTATTTTAGAAATTAAAGAGATGATCTAGGTTTGAATATCCTCTATTCAAGAAAACTGAAAAATAAAAAATTTAAAGTAAATTTGTAGAACTAGATGATCCATGTGGGGCAAATAGTGTCATGGAGAACAACTTACAAGCTAGTTAACTGGCAGATCTAACCTACACATTCAATGAAAAGAAGAGATAGCAACAGCAGCTCTTAGATTCCAATGGAACATGGTATAATACAAATGCTTTGCAATGCTGGAAATGAGAACCACATTGTATCATCATGAGCTGAATTCAAAGATGAACCACATGGAGTGAGGATGTGGATGAAATGGACAATGTGAATGGAAGTAAACTCTAAATGGCAAGGTGTGTTTTGCGAATCATGAGGGACAGATGCGTGCGGATATCCCGTCCAAGGCTGCGACAGATGTGCCTCCCGACTCTCCTGGGTCGGCTACTCCCCTCCTCATCGACGGCTGTAGGAATAGGCGAAACCCCTTTCATGTTTGCTCTGAGTTCTGTAAAACTCAGGTCACTCAAGAGTGCCCTCCGCAGCCCTCTGATTTGCCTTCGCCGGCCACTCCAACCCCTGAAATCTACTCTCTGGAAGACACGGTGGTTTGCTTGAAGGATGTCCCTATTGAATTTCACTTGCCTGATTCGCACATTGGAGAATTTTCGAATGAATTGGGGACCAGATCATTGTTTGTTCGTTGTTTATGCAAGAGGCCCGAGATTCTCCAATTCGTCGATTGGATGAAGACTATTTGGAATAATTTGACCCTTCCAGACATCGACATTTTGGATTTTGGTTTTTTCCTGCTTCGCTTCGCCTCTGTGGAGGATTGTAACTTTGTCAAACAGCATGGCCCTTGGTTTTTTGGTCAGTATGGCCTTTTCCTGGAAGATTGGTCCCCTTTCTTCGATCCTGTTGCAACTAAGATCACCCTGGTTCCCATCTGGATAAGGTTGTACAACCTTCCTCCTATTATGCGTGTGCCTGAGCTCATCAAAGATATGGCTGAGCAGTTTCGATCCTTTGTTATGTTGGATGCTGGTGCCTCCCATTGCATATTCACCAAGGTCTGTGCCATCATCGACATCTCCAAACCGGTGCACCACTTTGTTTTGATCCATTCAGCCTTCGGGACTTGGAATAAATTCCTAAATCATGGAGGACTCCCCTTCCGATGTTTTTGCTGCAACAAGCTAGGTCACAAAATTGTTGGTTGCACTTCCCCCAGGGCTACGACATCACGAAATTTCAAGCTCAGAAGGTGGGTTAGGAAGGCGAGTGATCCAGATGCAGACTTCATCTGGGGAAATCGTGGAAATTTTTTTGATCATTTGGATCCATCGCCTTCCCCTGATGCCCCGATTGTGGCCTTTGGTGGTTCGGTGCCTCCTTCCTCTTCTCCCATTGTAGAGTCTTGAGGGGCACCGTCCCCTCTACCCACCGCCGACCCCCCCTTTCCAATTGTGGGCCAATGTTTCTGATTCTGAGGATTATTATCCCTTCTTGGACGACTTGGATGAGGATGTCGATGGCTTCTTCGATCTCGATGATGTGGTTGTTCTTGTTAAATATTGCTCTCACCCAAACTGCGAGTGCCATATCCAAACCTAACATTTCTGTCAAAAAGAAAAAGAGGCGCAAAATCAGAAGCTGAGAAGCTTCGTATCTAAGGCAGAGATGTTGTGGATGAGGGAACGCAATGGACAATGGATGCCCTCCTCACCAGGAGTATGAGGAAGGGGAAGGCCAAAAAGGCCACTTGAGATGTGCCCTCGAGTTAAGGGATTTTGTCTGGGTTGTGTTCTGTAGCAATTCTATCTTCAGGTTCTTTTAAACATCAAGATACCGTTGGTTATTTTAGGCTTGCTTTTAGTGTCCTTAGTATCTTTGTCATAACTTGTGCTCCCCATTCATGGGTCAGAAGCAATCGAATTTTTTTATTTTTTTGGGTGCTGCCCCTTAAGCTATTTAACTATTAAAAAAAAATGAGAGTTGAGTTCATTATATTTGAAGATTTTTTGATCAGTGACTAGACAGTTCAATTTCTAGAACTATTTCACTTTCATGGTCTAATCAATTCAGTTTCCAAAACCAATTCCTGATTTATGTCTCAAATCATCGGCTCAACTTTAGGTGTCAAAGCTACATCCTGAATGGTTTCCTAAAGAGTGACAATCTAGCTCCCCTATTTTGTCCCGTAAGCATACATGGGACACGTGGTAGTGATACATGGTTTGCAATGGATTGTGAGGTTGAAGTGTGTCTCAAAATTGACAAACAAAATCTACTCAAATGCAAGGAACTGATGATGAACTGTGAAATCCCTATTGATTTTGCAGTGCACACTACAAATTCATCTTGGATGTCCTCAAATGTACATTCTAGTGCTTGCAAACTCTTTTACCAAGTTGAAGGAAATTGATGCAAGAATCACAACTCAACAAAATCTATGAGAAAGCAACAATGAAGCATACATACTTTGCTTGGCCCTCAAAACCAACAACTTTTAAGAACATTACCCCTATAGGGAAATCTTTAATAACATTTACCAATGGTCAATTATTGCAATCTTTTCATCCATCTGGAATAATGTGCACCCATGTTTCCTTCGAAGAATCCTCGATTGGTTGTAAAGCCCTTTCCACATACTCTCTTTAGCCAATAATTTGGTAAAACCTCTTCATAATTAGGGCTCATGTACAGCTTTGTCCCTCATCATTGCTTGTCCATATGACGATCCCACCAAATTGAATAAAAGCCCATCCATGTAGATGCATCACAAAACCAACTCATCTATTATCTCCCTCAACAAATTGTTAAACCCTTTCCAAAGGCCTGATGAATTTTGTACTACTCCTAGAAAGTGGAAAATTATCTCCCCTAAAAAGGTTTGATTTTGTTGTAGTATAGGATAAGGGGCCAAAACATGGGGTAAGTGCTAAGCACCTATATATCTAGGTGGCCCATCAAAAGGTTTTCTTCGCAATGGATGTAAATGTCCATGAGTTGTTTTAGCTGCTGTGTCAACTTCCTCTTGCTCCTTTACAAAAGCCAAAATTTACATTTTTTTTGTACTCTATTTATCCACCTCTAGGAGTTCTTGTATTGTATGTTGCCCTCCATGCATATCCCAAGTGGAGCATGCATATCACATATTTTTAAAGACAAGAATGAGGGTCAAACTTTTAGGCAGTCCTTTCAACTTGGCCTTTCCCTTGGTCAACAGAAAAACAGTAGCTACAAAAATTAAAAAGGTTATTAAAAAAATTTGGAAAAATGAAAGAAGTTAATTATGACACCAACCTTAAGTTAAATCAAAAAAACCTCTCCTATGGCCATGCAAATCTCTTCTACAACAGCAACTTTTTTTCTCAAAGTACCTTCAATGTGAAAAATTACAAAAAAATTGCAGATGCCCTGAATGTAGCAGAAATTCAAATCCACATGGAGAATTTGAGAAATCCCCATGATACGAGGTGTGAAAGAATGAATGCCCATGTAATTTGCACATGCATTCTCACTGTTCACTGCAGCAGCAGCAGCAGCAGTCTACTTGTTCACAGTAGTAGCAGCAGCCACAATTTGAGTTGAAGAGGAAAGAATTAGTTTTGTTTTCATTGTTGTTGTACTCGATTTCTGATCCATAATGATACAAAAAAATTCATCAAAATACTCCACATATTCCAGGACATGTTAAGATCAACAAAGGGGAGGAATGTTGACAAATGGTAACACTGTGCATTGTTACTCCTAACAAAAAACTGTTAACTTCAACAGGGTGAAACATGGGTTATACTTCATCCAAAGTCAATTATTATTACACATTTGGATTCCTCTCAATAAGTTATGCACTTGCAAAGAAAACAGCACCCAATTTTGAGTTTGTATGCAAAATTTATCGCCTCCACAAGTTACAAGACTTTGTGAAGAGTGAGTTCATAATTGTCAAGAGCCAGTTTCAAAACTGCTGGTTTGCACAAAGAGGCTGTTTTGTAGAAGGAGAAGTTTTGTTCATATCAACCAGTGGTTTCATTTCGAACACCTGTAAGAAGCAGGAGTTTTGTCAATGTCAACTGTTGAGTGTGGTGTTTCATCACTGTCAACTATCAAATGTGGTGATTTCATCACTGTCAATTACCAAGTTACCGCTATGGGTTTGGGCTCAGGTACAGGTTCAAGCTCAGGTACAAGTTCAGATACACAATATGGCAGATTTTTTTCGTCCCAGGTTCGGGTAGGGTTCATAAATATAAAAATAGTAATATTCATAATTGAGAGTTGTGAGAACAGTTTTACTTGCACCATCCTTGTCTTCCATACAATGAGAGAAATGGGTAGTGAAATCCACACAAATGCAGAGGACCAAAAAAAGATCACTCCCTTGACCAAAATTTGAATGCACACACATGCGTGTGCATGGGCACTTGTGTGCCTGCACATTCCCATGTGCATGTGCATAGGAACTGATGTGTGTGCCTTGTGAACACATGCAGACACACAAAACAATGCAAGCATGCACACACAAACACAAGCAAATGGTAAACCAAAAAGGCATCCAAACAGATCTCCTTGAACTTGAAGAAGATTGATAGTAGAAGCTGCTAGTGTGAAAATATCTATGGTACAATTTTCCAAATTTATATAGTGGTAATTAGAAACTAGCTCTTTAGGCGTGCACATACTAGTAGGTACATCATATGTATGTTGGATTGCCTAAGTATGTAATAAAATATAAATTTCACCAAATTCAATTTTGTTTGAATAGACATCATGGTTGTCAAATGAAGAGAGCTAAACACAAGGCAACATATTGTACAGCCAAACAGAACAGCAAATGTTAACTAATGATATTTGATCCACGCGTTTATGCTACAAACAATTCCAAAAAGAGATATTACAAATAAGAGATGTTCTTCCGGAAATATTCCCAATAACATTTTTTTAAAAGGATTTAGATGTATCTCCAAGATATTATTATCATGTTTCAAGTCAGACAAGGATTAAAATAAGGACATACAAGCAAGCAATGTTATTCCAAGCCTCCCCATTATCTGGATCAAGCTGTACAGCTCGAGTAAACCCATCTATGGCCTTATCAAAATCTCTGGCCTGCAAGATCCAGAATAAAGGCATGATAGTATTGAGTAAATATCCCAGATCAACAATATTAATAGTAAATTGAAAAATGGGAATACAAACATGTATTTGTATTAAATATCACCACAGTTTATCAGGTTGTCTGCAATTTAAAATTATGGAGGAAAATAATAATTTCATGAAAAACAATGGCCAGTTTACCTTCAAGGCTGCTGAACCAAGTGCAAACCATCCATCTGGATGTAGTGAATTTAGAGCAAGTGCAGCTTCCCTGCAATGACCCATATATTGAACATGACTGGAATAGTCTTTAATATAACTTCATTTCCTACACTAAATTATTTTAGGAAAAGAAAACAGTGAAACATTAAGCATATCAAGGAGAAACAAACAAAAGTTGAAGTATAGAGATCAATCACAATGGGTTTATAATATATACCAATGATTTTGGGATATTTTGTACTCCCCTCTATTATATGCACTTCTTGCCAGGGATCTCTGTCAGTACATATGCAAAATTGCACTAAGCATATATATGTGTCAAATCTCTAATTTAAAATTAATAAAAATATCAATACTTCAGAGAATATCCTTTTAAGTAAGGAAGCAAACCTCAGCACGAGCAAATCTGTTGCCAGAAACTTCCAAGGCTTTGATGTAGTAATCATCATTAAGTGTAACATCTCCCAATGAACACCTAAAAAGAAAGGACAATTTACCAAATAAGGAGAATATCAAAGGCTGCAATTGATACCAAGTACCCAAACATATAAGGTGTGATATCTTTGGAGATGTGATACTGCAACATAACTGAAAATGTACATTTCAAAGGAGCTCCTATCAAGAGGGAGAGTTTTAATATCGAAAGAAATCCCATAGTACGGATATGCAACTAAAATAAATAGCCTATATTCCACAGGGATGCATCCCTAGCATTTTTTGACACATTCCCATACCAAGGACGTTGTGGGGATGCAGGGGCGCCTTGGAAACATCCCCCCACCATCCCCTGTCAAAAAAAAAAGGAAAAACCCTAACATCTCAGAAACATGGACACTGCATGGGGATGGCCGGTCATTCCCGTGGAAAAAATCTCTGATTTTTGTTTTTAAAAAGCCCAAAAAGAGTTAAAAATTATTTCATTGTTTTCTTTTGTGGGTCCCCGCACCACGCTCAGCCCTAAATGAGTAAAAGAAACCTCCCCCTTCCATTCCAAATCATTTTTACTTGCCAAAAAAATTTGCAGCTAAGTTGGAGGGAAAAAAAATTGAACAAGATTTAAAGGTGCAGTTGGAGAGAACAAAACTAGGGCAACATTAGTGAGCAGTGAGCAATGAAATAGCAAAACTAGTCGCAGAGGTAAGTGATTATTTCCTTCTTTTTCTCTGATTTTTTTTCAAAGTTCCAAGGAAGAAATTTTTTATTCTCTTTTCTTTTCTTTTTTTTTCTATTTTCAGTTTGCACTTGCATTTTTTTTCACAAAACATGGGCAGCAGCAGTGACAGTAGTGAATATGAAATGGAAGAAATAAATATTAGAGTTTCAGCGTCAGCTGAGGATTCATCAGGGTGTGGAAGTGTTGCCGGTGAAGGAGAACAGCCACATAGCCTATTTGAGTGCCCTTCCACCATCTTGAAAAGTTATGCAAAGGGCTCTTTCGATTCTAAAAAACCTTTTCTCCAATTTCTGACAGCCCTAGACAAAGACAAAAAGAAAAATTTCTAGGTGGAGTAGAGTGTGATTATGTCATATTTGCAACATGGATTATAGAGGGGGTATATTTTCATCTCTTGGGCATTACAGGACAGCAAGTTAAGGTTTGTCCAGATACAAAGGAGAATATCAAAGGCTGCAATTGATACCAAGTACCCAAACATATAAGGTGTGATAGCTTTGGAGATGTGATACTGCAACATAACTGAAGATGTACATTTCAAAGGAGCTCCTATCAAGAGAGAGTGTTGAGTTGTTTGTAGCTTCGATCAGATAACGCATGTTAAATAAACATGAATATAGCATGATCGAATGATATAAACACCGATTACATTTAAACAGTGATTAGCTAAATGACGAATTCACACCTATGATAGACGTGACTCCTTGAGGAGTCACGTCTATCACAGATGTGACTCCTACCATACTAATATATATATATATATATATATATATATCAACGTTTTGCCCTGCAATAACACAGATCAACACAGAAATCGGAAGTGTATGAGAAGTGGAAATTGCATCTGCTAAAACAAAAGAAAGTAATAAATTAAATCTGCACTGCAAATATCCAACATTCAGAAGATATCCAAGTCAGAGATTATAAGTTCGATTTGATTTTACATGGTATCAGAGCCAAGTTAAGCAGAATCTGGGCAGAAAATCGAACTTGAGAAATTCAGATTTAATACATCTCATTTCTCAAATGGCAGCAGCAATCCGATTCGAAGACAGATTGGAAGGAGGAAATAACTTCTCATCATGGAAATTCAGAGTTATGATGATACTAAAAGAAAATAAAGTTGATTCATTTGTGAGAGAAAACAAAACGGAACCAGAGAATGATCCTGATAAAATGACATGGATTGAAGGAAATGACAAAGCCATGAAAATCATAGTTGATGGAGTTGGAGATCATATCGTGCCAATTCTGACAAAACATGAGACTGCATATCATATGTTTAAGTCACTTGAAAGCAATTATGAAATTAATAACTCCAGTAGAACCTTAGCCCTAAAGAGAGAAATAAATCGTATAAGTATGAACAAAGGAGAATCTATCAATGCATACTTTATGAGAATATCTGCACTAAGGGATCAACTATCAACACTTGGGTACCAAATTGAAAGCAAGGAACTAACACTTATTGCCCTAGATGGTCTCCCAAATTCCTGGGAGACATTTGTTCAAGGCATTAGTGCAAGGTCTAAATTTCCAAAATTTGACCGCCTAAGATCAGACTGTCTTCAAGAAGAATCTAGACAGACAAAGAAAGGGTCAAAACAGAAAAATATAGATGAAGATCTTCATGTTCTAAATACAAACTCTCACAAGAAAGAGAAGAAGAAACACTTCGAGAAGAGGAAATATCATCACGGGAAAGGTTCATTCAAGAAAGACATTTCTCGCATCCAATGTTTCAGATGCGACCAATATGGACGCTATGTAGTTAGATGCCCTGACAGAACCAAGCAACAAGCATCTTATGCCAAAATAAAGGAGCATGAATTCGAGAAATATGTATTCTACTCTGCACTTTCAAACCAAGTAACAAATAAATCCAACACTTGGGTTATAGATAGTGGTTCATCAAGACACATCACAGGGTTCAGGGAGCTACTAGACACCATGGTAGAAGAGACTAACGAAGAAGTAACAATTGGAGATAACTCTGTACATCCAGTCAAGGGTGTTGGCACATGCACCCTCAAATTAAAGACTGGCATCTCCATCCAACTTACTGGAGTATTGTTTGTCCCAGGCATCAAAAGAAATCGTCTCCATATCTGCACTTGAAGATAATGGATATAGGGTGACCTTTATGGATAGCAAAGTATTGGCATGGCCAAAGAATTCTACTATTAAGAAAGCCAAAACCATAGGTCATAGACAAGGGTACTTGTACGAGTTATGTACGGAACCAAATCTAGCCCTAATTCATGAAACTACAGACTCTAATGAAATATGGCATAGAAGACTAGGACACCTAAATTTTCGTGCCCTATCTTCCATGGAAAGACTAGTTACAGGGTTACCCAAACTCAAACAATGCAATTCAGGGGTATGCAAGGGGTGTGCCTTAGGGAAAAATACAAAGGGGTCCTTTCAAAATAGTTCTAGCAAAACAAATAACGTATTAGAACTAGTCCACTCAGATTTATGTGGACCCATGTCTGTACCCTCAAGTGGGTTTCTATACTATGTAATCTTCGTTGATGACTTCTCCAAAAAGACATGGATCTATTTTCTTCAATGTAAAGAATCACAAGAAATCCTTAAAAGATTTAAGGAATTCAAATCCATTACTGAAAACTCTTCCGGGAGAGAAATCAAAACCTTAAGAACAGATAATGGGAATGAATACACTTCAGACATTTTTAAAGACTTTTGTAAAACCACTGGGATTAAGAGGGAGTTCACTGTACCTTATAATCCTCAACAAAATGGAGTTGCAGAAAGAAAAAATAGAACCATTGTAGAAGCTGCTAGGGCTATGTTACTTGATCAGAATATAGACACTTCACTTTGGGCAGAAGCATCTAGTACTGCTGTCTATATACAGAATAGATGTCCTCACTCTCATATTGATGACAAAACTCCTGAAGAAGCCTTCACTGGCACAAAACCAGACATTAGTCATTTAAGGATATTTGGTTGTCCTATTTACATTCATGTGCCCAAAGAGAAAAGAACTAAGCTAGAACCTTCTAGGAAAAAAGGCATCTTTGTAGGCTATAGTCAAACATCAAAAGCTTATAGAATATATATACCTGGTCAAAGACAGATTGAACTAAGCAGAGATGTGATTTTTGAGGAAGACATAGCTTTCAAAAGAGCCAGAAATTATATCGAGACAGAAATTCAAACTTTCCAACTCAGGCATAGAAGACGATCCTACACCTGAGTTTCAGAGGGAGTATACTGAGGAAGATGTAAACCATGAACAAATCACATCACTAGAAAATCCCAAGAAAAGACCACTCTGGGCCACCAAAACAATGGAAGAAGCTAAAAATTATGCCGCTCCATTAGGGACTTTTAGGGAAAGCACAAGACCTAAGAGATTCTCTAGTTATGTAGCTTTAATGAGTGAATTCATTAAATCAGAACCTTCTAGTGCTATAGAAGCTCTTAAGCACCAAGCATGGAAGGATGCCATGACAGAGGAGTATCAATCCATACTAAAGAATGATGTGTGGGATATAGTACCTAGACCAAAAGGGAAATCTGTTGTTTCTTCAAAATGGCTATTTAAAATCAAACATGCTGCAGATGGCAGTATAGGGAAATACAAAGCAAGATTTGTAGCCAGAGGATTTTTACAAAAGGAAGGAATTGATTACGACGAAACCTTCGCTCCTGTTGCTCGATATACATCAGTCAGGGCAGTTCTAGCTATTGCAGCAGCCAAAGGGTGGAAAGTCCATCAAATGGACGTAAAAACTGCTTTCTTAAATGGAACCATTGAAGAAGAGGTTTACTTAGAGCAACCCGAAGGATTTGAGATTCACAATGCAGGATCCCATGTATGTAAATTAAAGAAAGCTCTATATGGACTTAAACAGGCCCCCAGAGCCTGGTACGGAAGAATTGACAGTTACATCTTGAGATTAGGCTTCTCAAAGAATGATGCAGATCCAAATCTCTACTTCAAACAAAGCAAAGGTGATATGTTAATATTGATATTATATGTTGATGATCAATTGATTACAGGAGAAGATCACCTTATTGATCAGTGTAAGAAAGATCTAGCTTCAGAATTTGACATGAAGGACTTAGGTCTATTACACTACTTCCTTGGACTAGAAGTATGGTAGAAATCAGACTGTATTATTCTAAACCAAGGGAAGTACACAATTGATATATTAAAAAGGTTTGGTATGATGGAATGTAGACCTATGTCTACCCCCATGGAAACAAATCTTCATAAATTGAAGGAAGCAGCAGCAGATTCTCCGTTGGCAGATCCCACTCTTTACAGACAAATAATTGGATCCTTGATATATTTGGTTAATACCAGACCTGATATTTGCTATGCTGTAAATGCCTTAAGTCAGTTTATGTGTGAACCCAAGGAGATACATCTTGTGGCTGTGAAGCATATAATGAGATACCTTCAAGGTACTCTAAATTATGGCTTAAAATATGAAAAGGTTGACTTAGATCTACATGGATTCACAGATTCAGATTGGGCTGGAAGTGTAACTGACCGGAAGAGCACCTCCGGATGTTGTTTTAGTTTAGGGTCAGCAATGATATCGTGGATCAGCAGAAAACAGTCTTCAGTTGCTCAGAGTTCTACAGAAGCCGAATACATTGCAGCTTCTATGGCTGCTAGAGAGGCAGTATGGCTTAGAAAACTGCTTGTGGGATTATTTGGTAAACCTCTGAAACCAACTATCATCCACTGCGACAATCAAAGCTGTATTAAGCTATCCGTGAATCCAGTATTCCATGATAGATCTAAGCATATTGAGATTCCTCATCACTATGTGCGTGATATGGTGGAAAGGAATGTGATTCAGTTGGAGTATATCAGTACAGGAGATCAAACTGCAGATATTCTTACCAAACCACTCCTCAAGGTAAAAGTTGAATACTTCAGGAAAAATCTTGGTATGATTGAAATGTAAAATTCTAATTGATTTGTACTAATATATTAAAGATGTTTAATGTGTAAACATCTTGTGTCATATGTCTGACTCTATGACATTATGGGCCTACCCATTCTGTGTTTATTTCTAAAAGGTGACGATCTTTTGGATAATCTACACTTGTACCTAACATTATAAGGTGACGATCTTATAATGTTCATTAGACTGATATCATGTGACTTGATATTGGTATGAATCATGGAGTTATCATGATTAAGTTATGGTAGACATTATGTGACTTAATGTCAGTGCACATACCATAACTGGGATATATAAGGAGAATGTAATATTCTCGAGTATAGTATATCCTTTAGTATCACGAGGTAGGTGATGCTACGTATCACGAGGTAGGTGATACTATATATCATGAGTTATGTGATATTAAATTACTTTGAGTAATTCATTACAGATCAGATAATTGATATTCACAGAGATTATTGTGGTATTGTTATCTTCCCGAGCTAAGAGGGAGTGTTGAGTTGTTTGTAGCTTCGATCAGATAACGCATGTTAAATAAACATGAATATAGCATGATCGAATGATATAAACACCGATTACATTTAAACGGTGATTAGCTAAATGACGAATTCACACATGTGATAGACGTGACTCCTTGAGGAGTCACGTCTATCACACATGTGACTCCTACCATTACTAATATATATATATATATATCAACGTTTTGCCCTGCAATAACACAGATCAACACAAAAATCGGAAGTGTATGAGAAGTGGAAATTGCATCTGCTAAAACAAAAGAAAGTAATAAATTAAATCTGCAATACAAATATCCAACATTCAGAAGATATCCAAGTCAGAGATTATAAGTTCGATTTGATTTTACAGAGAGAGTTTTAATATCGAAAGAAATCCCATTGTATGGATATGCAACTAAAATAAATAGCCTATGTTCCACGGGGATGCATCCCTGGCATTTTTTGACACATTCCCATACCAAGGACGTTGTGGGGATGCAGGGGCGCCTCGGAAACATCCGCCCACCATCCCCTGTCATAAAAAAGAAAAGGCCCTAACGCCTCAGAAACATGGACACTGCATGGGGATGGCCGGACATTCCTCCGGAAAAAAGCTCTGATTTTTGTTTTTAAATGCCCAGAAAGAGTTAAAAATTATTTCATTGTTTTCTTTTGTGGGCCCCCACAACACACTCAGCCCTAAATGAGTAAAGAAACCTACCCCTTCCATTCCAAATCATTTTTACTGGCCAAAAAAATTTGCAGCTAAGTTGGAGGAAAAAAAAATTGAACAAGGTTTGAAGGTGCAGTTGGAGAGAACAAAACTAGGGCAACATTAGTGAGCAGCGAGCAATGAAATAACAAAACTAGTTGCAGAGTTAAGTGATTCTTTCCGTCTTTTTCTCTGATTTTTTTTCAAAGTTCCAAGGAAGAAATATTTTATTCTCTTTTCTTCTTTTTTTTTTCTATTTTCAGTTTGCACTTGCAATTTTTTTCACAAAACATGGGCAACAGCAGTGACAGTAGTGAATATGAAATGGAAGAAAGAAATATTAGAGTTTCAGCCTCACCTGAGGATTCATTAGGGTGTAGGAGTGTTGTCGGTGAAGGAGAATAGCCACATAGCCTATTTGAGTGCCCTTCCGCCATTTTGAAAACATATGCAAAGGGCTCTTTCCATTCTAAAAAAACTTTCTCCAATTTGTGACAGCCCTAGACAAAGACAAAAAGAAAATATTTGGGGGGACTAGAGTGTGGTTGTGTCATATTTGCAACACGGAATATAGAGGGAGCTACACTGGGGTATATTTTCACCTCTTGGGCATTACAGGACAGCAGGTTAAAGTTTATCCAGATATAAAGGAGAATGAGAAGGTAGAGGTTAATAGATTGCATATGAAGGCAAAAGCAAAGTCTAGGGGTGTGTCGAAGGTAGAGGTTAATAGATTGCATATGAAGGCAAAAGCAAAGTCTAAGGGTGTGTCGATGCCAGTACAGTCTACACAATCAGCTATATGCCATCCATGGTTGCTAGAGGTAGTGGTGTGTTGATGTGTTTTTTATGCACATGCAAACTCAGAATAAAATACCGAGGTATTCTATCCTCTCTTGAACAAAGTCTCTCAAAGGCTAAACAATGTGATCCAATGAGACAACTCCAAGGTTCATGATATGTTAGGTCTTGACTTGCAATGGATAGACTTAGTAGTTGATGTGATTTGCTGAAAACTCACAAAGGGACTTACGTTGAATATACTCCTTATTCCAATCAAATATGTTATTCTCCTTCTTGTGAAGTGGAACTTATTCTATTCGACAATGAAAAGAAAATGCAAAAGGACAAGGGTTTAGAAGGCTAATCTAAGGACAATGAGATAATGAAACATGTCGAGATAGACAAACTCCCAATGAAACCAAACTCCGTTTCACCATGAGAAACAACAACTACACGAAGTCGGTGCAATCTTCTAAGGAAACTCAAGGATTTTCATGTTGTAAACTTTCATCCAAACACCCACTGTTGGCGCAGCTTGAATGAGCATCCACAACTGAACTAAAACAAATGTGGTTCAGGCTAACTTTGCAAAATGACTTATCAGCGACAAATCATAAAAAGTATGAACCATTCAAGGAATTCATCAATTATCTCCACATATAAACATTACATCAATGCACTTCTAATCTATTTCTAAGCTACTTGGAAACATCTCTCCATCATATTCGAACATTAGAAACCATGCTAACATTCCTCGATCACACAAAATCACCATGCGAACCAACAATGAGCTTGTATTGATTTTGGAAATGTACTTTTTTTACAACAATTCCATATGTCTCTTCCATGACTTCGAAGAGTCTCCTCTAATCTACTTCTACAACATCTACTCCTACTACTTGATTCCTGCTCTCTCTCTAATAATCCCCCCTTTACAAATGAGAGAAATGGGCCTTATATAGGCTCCAAAATTACATGAATGGCCAGGATTGATTTGAGAATCGATGGCCCAAATTTTGACAAGGCAATCTGTTACAAAAATTTACTATCTTTAGAACATTGAATGCGGACGGATGATGTGGCAGATTGTGATTGGATCAATGTTGTGCACGTGCCACCTCAGCATCGAACAAACTGGTTTGATTTTCTTTGTGTTCATATTGCCCAGAATATTTTCCCAAATTTTGTCATCTTTTGGAGTAGTCTTCGAATCTTCAAATTTTCACCTCTGGAACTTGGCTGCTTCGAACTTGGAAAACTTGGGAATTTTGTCGAATTTCTTGTTGTTGTCGATCATGTAATTGTACTTTTGAATATATAATTCATGGATTGCTTGATGAACCTGCCCATTTCTCTTGTTCTCGTGCAAATGATGATCTTGATGATGACTTTGGTGTTGGATCTTGATCATCTGCTACAGGTCTCTTTCATGCGACGACGATGTCCACCCCCCTCAAGCAACGCTACTCCATCCTTTGAACCTTCCCATGTGTCGAGTCTTGTCATTCTTCTTCTTCATTCATCGCTCACCTGCACAAATATCCTAAATCAGCATATTGAAATGATGCTTCAAAAAGCGCAAAATGACAAAATCCCATGTCAAAATGGCACCGAAAAAAAACTTCCAGCCTTAAATCATTGTTTCAGATATCTCTCTCCCTCTATGAACACCGCAAGTTTAAGCCTTGTTGAATGATTCTAAATTTGAGCGATGCTACCACATATTCAAGTGATGTTCTTTATAAATAGACAATGCATATCGCTACCTGCTAATAATAGTCTTGTGGTGCTCAGCATTATGAATACGAACCTGCGACACACTATCAATGCATTCAATATACGCGTAAGGTGTTATTTTTAGGCAATGTTATTCTAGACAATGCATAACTTCCTACTACAGATTGCCTCGAATGATTCTACTAGAAATCGTAACCACTGAGAGAAAAGAGAAGGGGTGGTCACGTAGACAATCTCTATCTTTAGGCATTCCTGCCATTGATCAGCATACCTGGCAGACTCTGCATACCATACAATTTGCAAGAGAATCCCAAATGTCCACCACAGAACGTGCTATGAGTATGCGCTTTGCTAATGAATCACGGGAGTGCACTTAGCGGCAATTTTAAAATGTTATGCATAAGTTGAAACTTCATATTATGCAAGGTGACCATAAACTCACGCCTAAAGCGAACTTCTATGACATTTACGTGTGAATTGGATAAAATGCGAATTGTAAAGCCTAGACAAATATGCACTTGGGGGGCAAATGAGGACATCATGCATAATATATGCTTAAAATTTCACCATCTTTATAGACCAACCATTTAATTTGAGTCTCAGCGGACTTCTTGGGCTTGTTTGCATAAGACACCACCTGGGCAGATGCTTGAAATATTTCAAAGGAGTAAAACACCATTAGAAATAGATTGGAACGACCTTCAAACAATGAGCGAATATCCAACAAGCTAAGGCGGACCTTTTACATGCCTATGTATGAGTTGATGAGAGTGGATATTTCAAATTATAGCGTATGATATATGGAAAATTATGTAGAATGACTGTGTTGGCGCTCAAAACGAATTCTCTAGACCATTGCGAATTGCATACTCACTCAAAAGATGTGTTGGCAGGAATTTTTGGCATGTTCTATAAGTGAGTACATTTGATAAGTTTAGAGGATTCCGCCAGCGAAGACAAGACACTCCACCCCATTCATGCTATAAATAACAACTCCTGAAATGGTCGTAAGGCTTAGAATAAGATATACGTTATAATATTCTCTGCCATGAATGGAAAATACTCAGCACGGAGTGCACCGATCAATTATTCGAATGCTAAAAATAGAGATGAATCTCTTCGCGTGGTCTATTGGGCGTTTCATTTCCACTACCCACGATGCTAAGAATAGAATGCCTGCACGAGGTGGGCGAAGTAAGGAAGGTGTGATGATGTCTGAAGAGCAGCCAACAGTCCATAAAAACGATGCATCAAAAATAGTCCACTTGAACGGACGTTCAAGCCTGCCGCGGATGAACTCAGACACAAAGATATCTCAGAGTCCGCCGTGTGCCCCGAGTTAGATCATGGGAGTCCGCCCGAGCGGACATTTCAACCGCCCACGCAAACAATGTTAACAGGTTAACAAAGTCCGCTCAA
Source organism: Cunninghamia lanceolata (assembly GCA_027924645.1). Lineage (NCBI taxonomy): Eukaryota > Viridiplantae > Streptophyta > Pinopsida > Cupressales > Cupressaceae > Cunninghamia > Cunninghamia lanceolata. The sequence continues at coordinate 8,773,664 of BSBN01000245.1, read as the reverse complement.
AAGGGACTAAGCGGATAGTATGACTTAGCGTGCAACTTTGAAACGTTCCACATGCATCGAAGATGTCTGCCGGTTGCGAACTTGAGCGGGCAATATCGAGGTGCAATGCCATGTTCGAGCAATCCTCACGCTTTGTAGATGAATCATAGAAATCCGCCAAAGCAGACACTTAGATTGCCAAGACATAACACAAATGATGTGATTGGATAAATAAAATCCGCTTGGATGGAGACTTGGGGGAAAGCGGACCTGTTGTGCAATATTGAAAACATTTCCACATACTGCAAGGTGACAGAAAATGTCCGCTTGAACGGACGTTCAATATGGTTATGCATGACTCAAGACTTCAAGTCATTTTTACTTGCTACGTTCGCTTATCACTTTACCAACTTACTCTTCCGGCGGGCCTAGACACCTCTACACAAACCGTTAGTTTCGAAGCGTTCACGAGACACAAAGTGCCTACTGAGAAGAGCTTGAGAGGATCAAGAGCTTGAGAGGATCATCAGAACAATATGCAATGATCAACAACTTTAAAGCCTTCAATAGATTTGATCAGAACCACCTCTACGTTGCCAATTCTTCATTTACGCAGGGGAACTTTCAAGCGGACGCACAACCAAAGGCTCAAAAACGCAGGGGTCCTGAGCCAAAAACCCAGAAAGAGAGGGGTCCCCATCAACGATGGGGCGATGTTGAGACAACGTCACAACATCTAGCGCCCATTCGAATAAATGTTCCTAAACATTTCAAAAATAAAGACCCAATCCAGACCCAGAAACTTCAAACAATTCCTTTAAAGTCATCAGCCAGTTAGGAAATGCACTCGAAAGGGAAGAAGAATCATAAATTGGATCGAGACACTTCATAATTAAACATTTCCAAAACAGTGATTAGAATAAAAATCTCACGTGTTCCAAAGATAAACAAGAATCAAAATTTCAAAATTCCTGAGTACACCCACATATTAGGCTAAACAGACATGCATACTCGATCAAAGAGTCAAAATCAAAAGTTTAGCATAACCATTCTCATCCTGAGGATCCAAGTGTGCAATTGAGTTCATTCCCATCCATCAGCAACTAAGATCACCTCAGTTCCTTCGCATTAAGCTATGTGATTAGTACACACCTCATGAATTACCTGGACATGGCCCCGCTGCCAGCGAGCGTCTATAGCCCTGATGGGTTTGTCTCGTAATTCTACTCGAGCAGAGCCCTACTGCCGGTCAGGCGTCCATAGCCCCGATAAAGATTACTCGATCGTCCATCTAACTGAGTTATAGTATGTGATTTGTGATTTTTTTTTCATTTCTTTTCTTTTTTCTTTTCTTTTGATTTTCAACAAGCTTAGATTTGGTAGAGTACAATGCAGTACCACTACGTGATAACTCAGCTAGCTAGGTGTGGACTTACGATGGCGGCAAAGTTGGACCTTTAGATTTTTCACTTAATGCGAGATCACAAAGATTCACTTAGGTACCTCTAGATTTTTAAAGCGTGAAAAGATATAAGATCTCAAAACAATTCAAGTCGCTCTAAATAGTCAATTTATCTTCCAAGAACAAGCAACATGCTATTCAAACACTAACAATGGAGTCCACAATGAATCCATCCACCTGACGCAAGTTTCTCAAAGGAAAACTAAGAGGTTAATAAATAGATTAAGATTTGGTATTTTAAACATGATAATCACAAGATGTTGGTGTCAAGACACAATATATGATTCCTTTCCAAGTCAAGTACAAATCTTAGCTGGTTGATAAGGTTAAAGAAAATCATCTTCAGATTCCAAAGAATTTCATGAAAATTTATCAAAGAAAGGAACTAACATTCGATAAGAATCAGGCTAAATGTGCTTGAAGGATAACAACACCCACCTCACCAATCAGGAAACCCACGAAAGCAAACCGAAAGCAAAACAACAACCTAAACTACGAAAAATCAAACTACGCTAAGGACTACGACAAACTACCCAAGAGCAAAAGAAAAGAAAACCTACTCTAAGCAAGCTATATACAAAGAGCAGACAAGACTCAAAACACTGAAATATATACATGACCTTGAATGATTTCTCAAAATGAAAAGCAACAATAAGGCACATGTGATGGTTCAGATTTTTGCAAATTTGTTCTTAAACTCAGAAATATATTCTCTCACAACACAATCATCGAATTCAGAAAAAATCTTGTGCGAAATCAGCAATTGTGGCAACTCATTTGGACCGTGATTAATCCATATGCACGTTGTTTTTCCAAAATTTCCATAATCAAATTCATACTCTTCACATTCACAATTTGGAAATTCATGATCTTCAAATTCGTAATCTTCATCACTAGGAGCAGGGAAAGATACAACTTGGTGGTCTTCATCCTCAAGTAGTAATTCTCGTTTGTCGCTTATCAACGTGTCGGGAGGTCGAAGTTGGTGATGAATCATACCGCTCGCATCCGCAACATGCAAATCAACATTATAATCAATAGCGGGCATATCAAAATGAAAAGGTGAAAATAATGGAAATTTAGAAGCATGGAACATTTCACCTGTTAATTCATCGTAGATTTTCAACAACGGATCCAGCATCAATTCGAATTGCTTTGTATATTTGGCCTCTATTTCTTCAACTTGTTCATTTGGGCATAGCTTTGACTGTACTTCATCTATGAGAGCATCGAGCGCCCCTCCGAATTGCACTTGATTGTCAGGCTTGTGGATGACGGTTTGTAATATATCTTCATGATTACCATCACTTTCAAGGACTCTCGCAACCTCTTGCAATTCACCTTTAATAATCTCTTCTAGCAACATGGATGAATATGTAGCAACAAATTCTTCTTCTTGCAATGAACTCGATTCACTTTCTTCTTTGATGGAGGAATCAATATCTTGTTCAGCACTTATCTTTGTTTGAACATCTTCTGTTCCTTTTTCAACTTTTTCAGCGGGAGGTTCATTCTTACTTGGAAGAAGGTATGCAAACGGACTTTCTACTTGATTATCAAGTTCACTTGTGCTATCTTCACTTATGAATAACATGGGAACATCTTCTTCTTCGGGTGGTGAATTGATTTCTTGAAGACATTTGCTCCACAAGTCGTCTAATCTCAATTGCACTTTGGATTCTTCTTCCAACCTTAATTCTTCCTTTACTTGATGAACAGCTTCTTGACAAGATGAACACATGAGTTCTGAATGAGTGGTGTTGTGAATCCTGCACCAACCACCTGGAATCAACATTTCTTCTGCGGGCAGGTCCTTCTCAATACCCAGTCTTTTCTTGATCATTTCCTTAAAACTTATGAAGAACTCTCTTTCATCAAACAAGGCGTCGGGAACCACCTTCATAGAAACAATTGGCTCATGTACCTGTGAGAGAGAAATTTTTTCTTGCAATGCTAATTCCATCCTTGATAAGAAAGTCAGGCAATATAGCTCCTCATGTCCATTGGTTTCGTGAATTCTACATCCATTCCTTGATGCAAAGTCGTCCAAACTCTGAGGATAGAGTTGTGCATTCAAAGTCCACCAAAGTTGAAGAATATCATCTTGAGGATGATCATATTGCTGCCCACAACCATTAAACTGCTTCACGCGTGGTGAGAAATCCATCCTTATTTTGGTATTTTTTAATTTTTTACTTTTTTGGGTTTTTGACGTTTTATACTTTTTTGGATTTTTGGCATAAAAGAGATCTAGCAAATCTCAAATTTAGCTTTGAAAGCTCACTTGGTTCCAATCCCACAATTCAAAGTTCGTTTGCGTGCTCGGAGTAAAAGAAGCAACGCAATTCCTTGTTCAAAAGTTTCACGACTAGCTTGGTGTTTGTCCAAGGAGCTCTTGATCACACGGGGATCTTCTGGAGCTTTTTATCAGATGTTGAGTTTGGATCATAGAGGTTTTGTGTGCAATTTCTCCTAAAGGCATCATCTCTAGGCTTTAATTTTTTTCCAGGTACTAAGGGTGTGCTTTTTTTATAGACACCCCCTATTGTTAAAGTTAGCCTACAATTAGCCTAGTCTAGTATTAGTTATTAGGTGTTTGTCTAATTATGTGTTAATCTAATGTTAGACTGATAGGAAGTTTCAAGTTATGCATGTTGAGTTGGTTATGCACAGGTAATGTAGCTGGAAAGTTGTATCTTCTACCAACTTCTGTCTTTCTCTATTTATAGAGAGGACAACAGCATACAAGCACTTCTTGCACTTGATTTTCTAAAAATTAATAAATTTCCTTTCTGCACCCCACGTGATAAAAGTTCTCCATGTTCTATACATAATCCTATACATGTAGATGATTATTTCCTGAATCCAACATTCCAATTCCACTCCGCTTTCAAGGCCAATGAGGAGGTTTTAAGTGGGCTCCACACAATCATAGGGCAGATGTAAGTAAATTCTCAACTTAGAGAGACAATTCTCTCCAAGATCAAGATCTCCAAACTTGTGCAAGGGGACCTCTTTGCATGAGATATATGTTAAGGCAACTCAAATGACATTGTAGCCAGATAAAAGTTAATAAAGGTCGTACTTTAAAACTTTCACATTTCTTACACTAATGTTGAACAATGAGATTGAGTTATTTTTCATTTTGTTTTCTCATTTCAAATGCATGACAAGAAAGGTTTGGCACTACGGTGCCAAATCATCAAATGATTGTCATACTTGTCTTGAGCCAGCCATGCAACGATTCAGGATGTGAGCTCAATTTGAGTATGTTTGAGAAACATCACTCCAATAAGTGTAATATATTGATGGTGCAAAGGTTAAATGACCTTGTCTTTGATCATTACAACCTTCGCCTCTATCACAAGCAAATCATGGGTTCAAATTTATCTCCCATTGCATTATAGGTGATTGATCGACCATTAGACTGGATCATTGAAGCTAAAGATCCTATCTTTACAGAGGATGGCCATGCATGGGTTGATCAAGTTGAGCTTGGGGCAAAGATAGTAACAACGATGGAGGAGGAGGAGAGAGCACTAGCAGATCGCTTGGATGTTGACAAGTGCAATATCATGGTTGCAGCAACATGGAGGACATATCTGAGACACAAGCACAAGACCAACCATACAGCTATTGATGTTTGGCCGAGTGATACAAGCTCCTCTCTACCATAGCTCACTAGTCCATATTATGAAAAAAACTTTGATGCCATGGATATCATAATCCGTGAGTTTTGTACAGCAAAAACACTTGAGAAATTTTATATATTTAAAAATATTCTTTCTTTAAGCTCAAATCTACTTTTGCACTCATTTGTTCAATGTATACTTGTGTATGAGATCAAAACAGCTTGTAATTTATTAATTTTTTTATGTCTTTAAAGTTGATTTATATAAGAGTGCATAGAAAAATATCTAGTTCCCTAAAAAATCTCTATATTTCATGTTTTCTTCAATTTGTTGAGTCTGTGTCCTGTCGAAGTCTAGTAACTATGATTTAATCATCTTCAAAGTCTTTTTCAAGGCAAAATGGAGAGCAAACAAAAACAGCGTATACCTTGTAGCATTTTCTGTAATGAGGAATAACAATGTAATTGTTTCAAAGTGAACACACATATTTGTATCCCTGTCAAAAAGCACTGCAAAAGGAATAAAGCAGTTTCAAATTTTTGTGAGTGAAATCTCCTAGCACATGGGATCTCTCATCATAAAATCTTGTGGCTTTCTTGTGTGGATGTATGTTTAGTTAGATTTCTATTGAACGTATTATGGATTTAGAATTTTGGATTTCTGTTAATTGCAATCTGCAGTTGTTTTACTTGCATATAGAAGTTCTAGAATTTTGCATTTCTGTCCATTGCAGTTGCTTCCTTTCCATGAAAAGTTAAAAATTTTGGAACCATAAACATACCCTAGTTTCCTTTCAAAATTTTGGGTGAAAAATCTCTTCGGTAATTTTGCTCCCATTCGTAGCATTGTTGATTATACACATAGTATACAATATTTTGGATTCCAAAAAATAAAGAAATCATGAAAGGCACCAAGCTCAAGACCCGTAGTGGATATTGTTGTGTTGGTTAAGTTGGTCCTTGGCAGATGGAGTGTTTCTATGTACAGGGATGAGGCCGCCTGTTTGTGGCCTCACCGGCTCAGATCGGTTGATCCCCAGATTTACCAACCAAAAAACAAAACTTGCAGACAGCATGGCAAATCAAAAACTTAAGACAAATCATAATATTTACATCGTATCAAAGCGGGAAACCGATCTCCAAGGACGGCTCCCCTACTCTCTGGTGGACGTGAGGGCTTCCAAATGGGTCGCGATTTCCAGACTTCAGCTTTTGTTTTTTGGCGGACATTTCTCTGTTTTTAGGTGTGGGATTCACACCTACTCGCGTTTTGTAGCTGAAGCCTTTTTTGCATTCCACGGTCGTGATTCCTGATAGGGTCGCGTTTTTTCATGCTTGTAATATGGGTCTGGTGTTGCATTTTTGTGGGTTTCTGAGGCAGTTCCTTTGTGTTCGTGTTTTCTTCCTCTGTGTTCGTGTTCTGCAAAGACCTCTTGCTCGCGATTTCTTTGTATTTTTGGGTGCGGTTTCTAAAGGCGGATTTTTCTTCTGTTGCTCGCCAGTCCTATTCCTGTGATCACGTATTTGGCGTTCTCATCGCGACTTCCTTCTTTTACAGGTTCTGTGTTTTTCGGCTATGGCATTTTACCTGAGGTCGCAATTCATCTATTGGTCGTGGATCTTGCTTATCAATGATTGTGTGTTTTCTCTTTGTGGAGGTCGTGTGTGTCTGTCTGAAGCTTTCTGTGGTCACGATCTGCAAGGTCGTTTATCCTGGGTTTCCTTTGGTTCTTGTTTGAAGACTGTTGGCATCCTCACACAACCTTTTGTCGTTGTTTGTCTAGGTTTGGTCGCCGATGGCTTCTTTGTGTTGGGTTTTTTGATTTCATGGACTCCTTTTTGGCAGGACTCGGCGATTTCTTCATCTGCGAACCTTATTTGTCTTCCGCAGGTTCTAAAAACTCGCAATTAGGGCTTCTGCGGCCCCTTCAAACCTTAGTCATGGGATTCTGTGATTCTGTATTAGTGTTTGAAGGCGGCTTGTCTTTTTCTGGGTCGGCATTTCTGTGTGTGCCTCGACATTGATTTTTTGTCATGGCAGTGTGAAGGGTTCATTTTTTTTGAGCCAATTTTGACAGAATTTTTCTGGGAAAAATAAAAATTCTGTAAAGAGTTTTTTGAGGATTTTTTTCTGATAAAAAAATCTTACTTTTTCAGAGTTTTCGAAGATTTTTCTGAAAAATCTTACAATTTCTGAGCCTATTTTTAGACAATTTTGGAAAAATCGTGCGTCGTGCCAGCTGATTGTCCAGGGTTTGTGCCAACTGTTCACCGAGTTACCTTGTTTTTTGTGCTTTGGAAAACGGGAGGGATGGCGTCTTTTGGAAAGATTAATAAGTTTTGCAGAAAGCGGTTGGCCGATGAGAAGTCCAACCAAGAAGAGTCTCAACAAAGTGCTCACGTGGCAGAGTGTACTGAGAAGGAGTCTTCATATTTTGCATTTTGAGGACCATCACTTCATATGGTTATGGGTTGACTTAGTTTTTGTTTGTACGATGACCATTAAGGGAGGGTATTAAAATATTAGTTGTTATATTAATGGTCATCTTATTAGGTTATTTCTATTTCTGTGTTAGCTTAGGATAGCTTAGAAGGTTTCTATTTCCTTTGCTTTATTAGCTGTATTTCATTTATAGAAACATTGTGTAACCTCTTTAAATAGAGCTTTGCTCTATCATGTAATCCCACCTTATTGAATAATATCATTCTGATTTTAATATTTACAACTATAACCATGCATTAAAGGGGATTCAGTCCACACTAATTGAGATGACCATGCACACCATGTCCTTAGAACAGTAGGAATATAAGCAGGACATAGAAACAGATGACTAAGATATAAATGCATACTCCAACAATGCAAAGTACATCCTAGTTACACGAGTATCAAGATGAGAAGAACTACTACACAGTCTGGACTCTTAACTGTCTCATAAGGAGTGGAATTTATAAAGCATATAGAACTGAATGTGAGGGAAACAAAATTACAACTGCCAAAACAGCATACCATAGCCTTGGGTCCTCTGGATTATGTTGCAGGCGCTCTTTGATGAGATCAATTGCTGCTGGGTTTTTGCCTAACAAACTGCCAATATTGAAAACAAAAACAAGTTAAACTCTTAGTTTTGAAACATATAACAGCATGTTAAGTGGCATCAATCAACCCTTGACATGCCATACACTTTGATTAGCCACAACAAATCACTCATCTTTCAAGGATAAAGATTAGTATACCGATAGCAATATATAAGATTATCCCACAGCTCAAGTTCCTCAAAAATTCGTAAGGCGTCTCCAACAATACCACAGCTTACCATAAGTTCAGCATACTCCCTCCATTATAAAAGCAAGCAAGCTTTGATCAGAAAGTTGCATCTTAAAGGTAATCCAAAGAAAATATTCACAAATAAAATTTGGTACAAAGCAATGAACAACTATCTTTTCAATCCTACTGAGGGTATGTAATTTAAGATAACGTTCCACAGCTGTTATGTTCTGTGAAACATATTTAGAGATAATTAGAGGCACTCATTTACTTGAGAAGAGCTGGTATGGTGGGGAAGTCAACACAGTAAGCATAGTGCATCCTGTCTGCAGCTGCTGTTGAGCACCCTTGCACTTCCTGTGCCTACATAGTTGACCGCAAAGCTTAATCTAAGAAAAGGCAGTTACCATATTTTTCTATAATATATAAATCTCAAATTCATAATTTCACAAGTACATAAACATCTGTAAGAGAACAAACACATTAAACATTCAATGTATACAAAAATTGATAAATACATACAATTTAATACAAATTCCACAAGTACATAAACATCTACACGGGAACCATTGCATATAAAACATTTTTTGTATTAAATTCAATGACTTTTCCCAAACATTTACTATAAAGTAACCATTCTTTAAATCTCCTTTCCAATAAACATCATGTAGATTTTAAAAGTTGTATTCTAACACTTTATTTCCCCACAAAGTAATACATAAATGGATAAAGACACGTAGCTTTTAGATTTACCCCAGACAATTTCATTAATAACTGTATTTAATTTTTAACAAACAAAGTCAAAAAGGGTCTAGCTTCTTTTATCATACTATCTTTCTAGTTCTTATTTATTCAACCGAAATGATAATCTAGTCTTGAAACCTTGGACAGGCTTCATATGCTAACAAAAATGCAGCACAGAATTTCCAGAATTTTGATTTTTTGACATCTAGATTTCAATTAATACAGTAAAGTGTCAGTATAATATATAATAAAATATATAATTTTCTCTTCACATCTCAGTTACATTTTTTTAAAAGGTAAATTTATCATGTGTATGTCCTGTGAAGGCTAGAACCATGCAAACCAAGCAAGCTTATCAGCACTGTGACGTGCAAATCAAGGAGTTTTTAAATCATAAGCAGTGTGACAAAACAAAATAAAGCACAAACTAAGTGCCTACAGGAAGGCAGAGTCAAACTAAACCAGCTCATCCATCATCAGCATAGAACGCTGTTTTGTGCGGCTCCTTTTGCGCTCCCAGCGGATGCGAAGAATCTGATATAAACATCTCACCTTCACAGAAAAGAATTATAAAAATTAATGGCATAAACATCTCACCTTAAGAGCAAAGAATTATAAAAATTAAATCCAAAGAAAACTAATAATGATCAACTGAAACATTGGGTATAAATGAAGAAGATGACAAGAATCAAAATATCACAAAGACATAGCATATTTCACATTTTATAAAGTAAAAAAACATATCTATCATCCAAAATGTTCCACGATAGAGAACTCAAAATGAAATATCATATATACATTATCACAAGCCATATAAAGAAAGTAGGTCAAGGCCTCTTGTGCTTCTGTGCCCAAACCCACCAGCATCGGACACTTTTAAAACACATTTGCAACATATAATTACAGCAAAAAATTCTAGCAATTTATCCTAAGAAAGATTAGTAAAACAAGGTCTTGTAGTTTGTAAGTCATGAACCTAAGGGAATTACATGAAAAGCAAGAGGAATAACACAGATCAATATTTAATTTCTTAAGGGAATTACATGAAAAGCAAGAGGAATAACACAGATCAATATTTAATTTCTTGAGGGAATTACATGAAAAGCAAGAGGAATAACACCGATCAATATTTAATTTTGTAAGATAGAAAATATTAGAGCAATTTGAACTAATAAATAATTAGCATAGGATGTATATTAAATATTGATGCAGGACAAGGTCTGAGAATCCAAGTAAAGACTGTCAAACCAATCAGCTCAGCAACATCCAACACAAGCAGGATACCCTGAGTGTGCACTCATCTAAAGGATGCCCTAAAAGTTTGAAACATAAAACAGGCCGAAAAGCCCTAGTGGGTGCAACATAACAGTTATTGTGCAAAATTTCAAAAACCAAATAGTGTTCGGAATTCCCTAGGGCACACACCAACAGACAAATTGACCAAACAAAAAATTCACAAAAACATGAATGACCAAGGATGCTCAAACACAGGGTTTAGAAGAAGTTTCAAACACCAAAAGAGAGATGAGCAATCATTCAATGCACTGAAGGTTTTATTAAATAGAAAAGCAACACACCTCACCTTCATAAAAACACTTGGGTGAAAAGATATCATCGTTCTTCACTTCATGTTTCATTGACAAAAGAAGAGTAGATAACAGCAGATTTTCAACAGGTATTTTCCACAGTTCTAGTGGGGTCATCAAGCTTGTATCAGCATCTTCATTAGCTTTGCAGCAGTAAAAAATTGATCTTCAGATTCCTTTGGACTTTATAACAGGCTACTCATTGTTTGATTGTTATCACAAAGGATAACTGTAGGGTCTTCAAGTGTTATCAGCACCATTGACAGCAGATTCTTGTTTGTCTTTAACTTGCAAGTGGACTTTCAGCAGTGTCTAAAGACAGTCAGTTTGTAAGGTGCCACTGGAAGGGGTTTTCCCAGCAGTTTTGTTGCAGGTACATCAGCTGCTCTCAGTGCAGTCTCAGTCATCACAAAAGCAATATATAGCAGTTAGGTAAGACAGAGTTTTACCATTTCCTTCACTCTTCATCCAATGTGCTTCAAGATCGATGATCTGAATTTCATCAAAGGATGTCATGTAGAGGCAATTGTACCTTAGGATTCCCAAAATACCAAGTTGGAGATTGGTTTCATACAGTTAGCAGTCAAAGTCAGTGTTCCATGTTTTGTAACAGCGCCCAGGGCTTTGCAATTAAGTGGTCACCAAGTATTGCCTAAGGATGGATTGTCGAGGTTTCAACTTTGACAAGGTCTAGGGTTTCAAGACAATGGATTTTCTAAGTTTCTGGAGATGAAGAAAAAGAAATGAGATTCAAGTCACCAAGATTGTTTGGTGATTTGTCAATGGTTATTAGGGTTTCAAGTTTTCGGGTGTCTATCATGGTCAGAGAGAGGGAACTACATCAGAATCACTAAGAGGAGTTGATTGACATCAAACTAGCTAATTTTAGCCATTACTATTATTGGAGGATCACTATTCTTAGATGACCATCTAGAAGGTTTATCTTAAGATGTGATATATTTAATCAAGGTCTATTTGATGTTTCCTTATTTTCAGATAAATTTGTATTCAAGGTTTGCTTTGTGTGCAAGTAAACTATTTTTAGAATAGAAACTTCAGTATATTTTTTATTTATTTATCATGCATAACATTGTAAATACTTATAAGTAATTTATGCACTTAGAAAAGTTGATAGTAATTTTATGCCTATTTGCAGCTAGAATTATTGTGTGAGTTGTTTTGTGTAAATTTGTGTGTGTTGATTTGTTAAATTGAATAGCTTTTATTGAATATTGCAGGCTTTGTAGTGCAGATTCCGTTGAAGTGGTTGTTGTAGCTTTGTATACAATTCCATTTATTCAGTTTACTAAATCTTGTGTTTAATCTAATTCAAACTTTGTGTTGTACTCACGTTTTTCAGTCTCTGCATTTAGTTAGAAAGTGTGAGCATGTGTTACTGTTGTAGATGTTTGCTTTCAAGATAAAAGCGATAAAAAACTCTCATCTTGAATAGAAGTGCTAATAAGCCTTGTGTCCTTGCCCAGGAACTAAAAAGACAGTTTGTTTCCATTGCTTAGAGGTCTCGTGTTTTAGTTCTGTTTATAAGGGAGCTTCCCCTTCTAATTTGATGAAAGGTTTATCCTTGCATGTTGTTCCATTTATGTTGGCTTGAATGGGACAAATTAAAACACTAACATTAATGATAAAATGACAATGTCATTCAATGTAGGAACATGGAACAAGTTATTTTTAAAATTTTCAGCATCTTTTAGTTTATTTAAGTAATATTTTTTGTATTAAAATTTCAAATATTAATTTTTATATATTTTAAATAGTCAATCCCCCATTCTGTTCCAGCGCCCCCACTTGCTCCCCCCATCCCTGAAATTCAGAGAAACACTCGTTTGGATGAATGCAAATTTGGAAAGGGATAAAACAAACACAATGTTGTGTCTGTCAAAGGTACACAAGGGCACTAAATAACAAAGAAGTTAACAGATATTACAATATTATAATTAATTTCAACAATGCTCCAAACTAGAAACGCGCATGCAATAGAAAGAGAAAACAATTAGATAATTGACCCTCTCAATAGACAATTTGTTGGCAAAAGCATTGATTTTAAAAAAGAATTCAAGAAATGTTCTAAACTTCTCTGGCTTAAAAAATGTTACCAGGAATTAAAACAAGGAAATGCAGGTACACAAACTGACAAAGGTTCTAAACAATTATAACAGAAGGCAAGCCATACCATGAAGTGGGAGAAATTCTGAGCACCTACAGCTTCTATATAGGGGGCCATCTGCCAGTCTGCAAAAAACAAAAAAGCTAAAATGAATGCACAAGTATCAAATATCTAATTACAATGTGCCAATAAAAATATAAATTCCAATCATAACCCCTTTAGACACCTAAGCCTAACAATCTGCTACATTCATGTGAGGACAAACTCACTTCCAACAATACCTTACCAGAATATGGGCAAAAGCATGGGTACCCGTACAAGTACGGATACAACACACTTTCAAGAACACACAAGAAACAATAGGATGTATACGCATAATACAGTTTGTAGATGCAATTCTTAAGTTGTTTAAGTTAAATGCATTACATTTTTTCATCAAACAATGCATATTTCTTGTATTCAGTAAACAATGCATTGTATGTGTTCTAATTTAGTGTTAAAATAATGTCATGTCCCTTCTCAAGCGTAAGTTGTTATTGACTCTTAGCCTATTTTCCACAAATTTTCCCGTAGGCTAATGGGGTGGAAGAAAAAGGGAAAATAATTAAATTAAGTTGTCAAAAGTCATTCTGAGTTCTATTCTAAAAGGCAACTTATATTTAGTTATTTAAAAAGGTTGTTTTAAGTTGTGCAGATAAAGTGTCGCCAGCTCCAAGGTGCAAAAAGATGGTCACCAAGACACTTTATTATATTTTTTATAACTTTGAGCAGATAAGTGAGCAAATGCCAAAAAGAGATAATATTATTTTATTCTCTCAAAAAAGTTATAAAAGGGAGGTTTGTAAAAATTATAATTGTATGAAATTTTCAAGAAAATCAAAAACAACAAAATAAACAAATTAGAGGGTTAAAATGGGCAAACAGGTTTTTGGGCACAACAAAAAATTTGCCCAGATTTTGGGTACAGGGCAAGGAACAAAAATATATCTAGAGAGAGAGAGAGAGAGAGATTATATTAATCTCCGCAGATGACCAAAAGTAGGTCAATGGGACTCAAGAGTACACCAATTTACAAAGAAATTCCTAGGAGGAGAATCCTAGAGAGGCCCCACAATGGGGAAGAACCAAAAACAAAATACAAAACCGCAGAGTACCACCAACATAGGTGGTCAAGAAACCAATACAAATAGCCAAGTAGGGGGAACAAGAACCCCAAAGAGCATAAGCTGAGGATAACTAGAGAGGAGGTTTTGTCAAGTATCACAGTGTGGGCCAAAAATGGAGGAGTCAGTGGTGTCATCATCGATCACTGTGAGGGGACCAATACAAGATCTGATAGTGCTCACTGGAAAGCGCCTAAGGCCAAGAGGGCCAAACAAGGCACTCCCCCCAAAATCACACCTAACATCCAAAGCCGAAGTAACTCCTGTATTAGTGAATAAGGTAGTAATATGTGTTTGTCCCTAAGTTACCGGTTCGGCCCCTGCTATGCCCAAATCCGGGTCTGATTCGTACCCGGTCCGGATTCGGGGCCGATTCGCGCGGGGATTCTATTCGGGCACGTACGAACGACTATGGGTTCGTCCCATAGAAACCTGCATGAACCCATGAAGAACCGGGCTGAAAATCGCGTGCCCTACGTCGAACCAGGCGTATATCGCCTTCAATTTTTTTTAAATCTTTTTTTTTTTACTTTGCATTAGTGATTTCATTTCCGTGACGTGTGCAAGCTAGGCGGAAGAAATGCAAACCCTTAATAGACGCAAGCAATATTATCACAAATCTATGAATTTTAATGAATTTGGGCAAGATGCCGTTCAATCGCAGGAAGATTAATATACTAGCACTTGCATCCATAGGAGATTCAAGGAATATGCCGATAGGAACAACTGACAAGTTTCAGAAAATCTACCGGTGTAAAAAAAAATTTTACGGCGTGAGACAATTCCAATTTCCGAGCACTATAATGCTCACATATAAAAGCCTGTCGGCTTAATATATTAATAATGTTAAGTAATATACTATAACTTTAGTCTTTATTTAATAATTTTATGATATATATATATATATATATCTTATATAAAATTAATTACTATTTAATAATATTAGTAATGTTAATATTAATATTTATAGAATATTTGTAATATAATATATAAGTAATGTTAATTAATATACTATAACTTTATTTAATAATGTTATTTATAATGTATTAATAATTTTAGTAGATAATATATTAATAATAGTTATGGCATATTTTTTAAATTAATAATATATTATAATATTTATTAATATTAACTTTATTATTATATTATAATATTATATATTAGTTTATATATATATAATTTTTATATGTTTTTGTATGACGAACCCAAAACGAACCCACACCCAAAAAAAATTTTGACTGAACCCCCGAACCCGAACCTGTACCAGTACCAGGACCAATAACTTAGGTTTGTCCCTGTGGTTGGGGGGTGGCCGAAGAGAAGTAGACCTATGTTGTCGAGAAGGCTTTGAACCACACCGACAAGAAGTAGAACCACGATGATGAGGGGGAAGGTGCTGAGGTAGAAGTTGTGAGAGACCTCATCTCACAAGTCTAACTATGTCAATGTGTGAAGTAGCAATATCTAAAGGTTGTTTACAATTGTCAATCTCCTAGATGTGTTGGAAGAAGGATGTGATCAACCTCGAGGCTTTAGGATCCCTTGAGAACCTGACAAAGGGTCTGCGCCAAAGGCTGACAGCCTCCCATAGATAAAGGGTCGAGCACTGCTAGTCTAGATATCTAAAGAAATTAGAGAGATTGTTGCCTAACTCCCTATAGAGGCAATAATGTCTTCCCCGGATCTCAATAGTAATTGGGGCATCAAAAGAAGAAATGCTCCTTGGTCTCCACCCCCTGGAGAGAGAAAAGACGATAGATTCGGTCTTGGCAAAAAATATGTTGATCTGTTTCAACCTGCAATTGGTGGGAACACAACCTCAGTTGGCCAAGGGAAAACTTCAAGTCGTGTGACCAATGACGACAGAGATACTGAGGACGACATAAGATACCATCTTCCACCTATAAGAAATGTTCTAAATTACAAAATTAAGCATCATTAAAACATTCTAAACGATTGCATTGCAGATTCTAAATGTACTAAATTAAAACATCTCACTCATCCCTAACAATGAAAATTGAATTCAAAATTCCAACACAAATACTGAATATCAGATTGTTATGTAACAATAAATTAAAGTCTCAAATGAGAAAATGAAACTATAACAATCATATCTGAGGCATCCCAAGATGCTAAGCTGCACCTATGGAATGCCAAGTTCAATAATCTGAATCGCCATCATACCCATCTCCCATGAGCCTCTATAGCTTTCCTTCACTGCTCCCTGAGTCATGTATCCCTGAGATGGTTGACAGTCATTCTGCCTCCCTTGACATGTCATGGAGACTTCCCAAAGTACAACTGTGTGGAGGACACCAGCACGTTCCCAAGACATCCCATGAGAGACTAAAACATCCCCCGGCCATTTTGGGAATGTGAAACAAAGTAAAATCTAAAAACTAAGGCAGTCCATAGCACAGCATCAGGGCTGAACTGACTTGGGAACAAACTAGGTCACTTCACATGTGGATAAGGATGAGGGGTGAGGTTTTGTCTCTGTCCTCAAGTCCCCAAAATGCCTGGAATCCCTAGGCCACAGCCGTGAGGGCAGAGAATGTGCAACCAAGGTACAATGGGTGTTTTCAATGAATTCACAATAAGAGTCTCTATAGGTCTTCAAAATCCTGCTCCTGTAGTTGAAATATTTAGCAAAATCTCATGGCATACTGCAGAAAATCAGTCAGTAGAGAACAAGCATTCTGTCAGTGTATTCAGTCTGCAAGTAAGGTTTTTGGCCCCTTCTTAAGTTGAAAGGATCTATTTTTCAGAAATATTCATAAAAAAGAAGAGAGGGAGAGATACTCTTCAAAGGTCCTGTTTCCAAGATCTCTTTTATGATTTCCCTGCAGTTGGGAAAAAGAAACAACTGCTGCAGAGTCGATCTTTGACATCATCCATGGTATCTCAAAATTCATATGGAGTGCTTTTCTCTGTGCAAGGATAATACTCTGCTGCAACAGCCGGTGATGATTACTGCGACTCCTTAAGTGTAGTAAATATTGGACCTCTCAGCCTTTCATTGGTTTTTCTCCATTCAAGTTTAATTTCTATCAAAGAAAATTGAAAGAAATCAGAAATATCAAATATTCAATTCCTAAAATTTTCTGCTTGAAGAGGAAAGTGGTAGCAAAATCTTCTGTCAAAATGTCTTTGGCCTTTGCTTGATCTTGGCTGCCACATAGAAAAGGGAAGCTTTCTGAGAAATATGAAATGAAGAGTTTTACTTCATGGAACTGCCAAGAGGAGTAGGTTTGGTAAGTTGTATAAATTCAAAAAGAATCCCCTTCCACAAAGAGGGAAAAGGTGGTGTTAGGAAGTCGAGCTAAATTCGCAATCTAGGAACTGAGGAAAGAGGATTGATACAACATGATCCCAGGCTACTCAAGAAGGATTTATTCATGAAATGGCTTATACAATCAAAAGCTACTCTGCCAAAAAATGACTACAAAAATTTCTTAAAAGTGGGTTTTGAGATGGACACTGAAAAACAAGAGGGCGAAGCTGTTGAAATCTATGTTCCACAGTGTTTTGGAGACGGGGACGGCAGGACAGCAGGGGACACGTTTTGGGGACGGCGAGGGGACCATGAGGGAACGGCAATATATATATTTCTGTTATTCTGCTCACTGTCGGAATTTTGAAATTTGATGTCATGTTACTCAATATTAGTTGAACTTGTAGAAATTTGAATCTCTGTACACACACACAGTCTCTCACCAATCCAAACACCATTTTTTTAAAGCTGCTGTCTATCGACATGGTAGTTAGTTGTACTAAGTACTACTACTGTCATTGCTGCCATGATTAATTTTATTGCTCTTATACTGCTGTCATGATATATTTATTTCTGTTAGTCTTCTGTCACTGTCATAATTTTGAAATTTGATGTCATGTTACTCAATATTAGTTGAACTTGTAGAAATTTGAGTAATATCAGAGATAGAGATACTCAATATTAGTTGAACTTGTAGAAATTCGAGTAATATCAGAGAGAGAGAGAGAGAGATACTCAAAATTACAACAGTGACAGAAGAAAACAGAAATAAATATATCATGACAGCAGTATAACAGCAATAAAATTAATCATGGCAGCAATGACAGTAGTAGTACTAAGTACAACTAACTATCATTTTGATAGACAGAAGCTTTAAAAAAAATGGTGTTTGGATTGTGCAATGAATCTGTAGCCTTCCTATGCATCTTGCACGTATTCAAGGAATTGACTCTGAGGAATTTCATTGTATTTCTTGATGATTCACCCTTACATGGTCCTAAGGAATTGCACTTGAGCTCTTTGGCCTAATGCATATGGTTATGTCAAAAGACAAAAGGTCAAATTAGCTCCAAACCCCTAAAGTGTTCATTCATGGTCTTGCAAGGAAAACTATTTGGTCAAGTGGTCTGCAGAGAAACACTAAAGATGGATCTAGATAAGATTCGAGTTGGAGTGCAAATACATAAGCCACAGATGTCACTAGAACAAAGTCATTCTTAGGTCACATGGGAGTACTATTGAACTTTCATAACGATTTTTTTGCAACTGTGACATCCCTTGGATGTGCTGGTTGGGGAAAGACTATTGTTCTAAATGATATAGATGTAATAAAAAGAAATATGATGAATTGAAGGTGCATCTGATTAGTGCAACTATTCTGGCTTACCAAGATTGGAACAAAGAGTTCCATGTCCATTTTGATTTTGAAAATTTTACAAATCGGCTCTATGTTGCTCAAGGAGGAGGTCATAGGTTGGACTTGGATCACATAATATGCTGTCCCTGCTGATTATTGCTTCAAATAACTACCATTTAAATAGATTTTTTTTTAAAACATTATAAAAAGTAGCCTTGCTGTCGGGGATGGCCAAACGTCCCCACAGCATTTCTTGTTCCTGCAATGCATTTCCGAAACGTTTCGCATTTTAGAAGATTTTTGGGGACAGCCATGGGATGTCCCCTGCAGTCCCCCCGTACCCAAAACACCATTGGGGGGACGGGTTTGAGGGCCGTGGAACAGGTTGAAATAGATAGGTTGTTTGTTGCCAAGGGAGACACCTGCATCAGAAGGAACATCCTTTATTTAGATATAATCATGCCACCAGTAACCCTGTTGCAATAAGCCTCACTTCTTATGTTCTTCATCCAGACATCAATTATTATAAGGCTCTGGGGACTGCCGAGTACAATGCATTGGCAACCGACCATGAATAAATTAAGGCAAAATTGGATATATTTGATGGCCTCCATGGAAATTGTTGGAAAGAAAAGGTGTAGAAATCCCTGGCAATTGAATGCTCAGTTTCATTGTGAGGACAGGAATCAATGTGGAGGAACTGGTGCAGCAGGAATAGCCATCTAATCGTGTCCAATTTCGAGTTTTGTAAAATAAATACGTCAATACCCCAGGTAATCTGAATCTTTCTAATCTCATTTTCATCATTAGGACAAGAATCGAGGTGGAGGGACTGGTGCAGCACGAAGAGCCATCTAATCATGTTCAGTTCCAGGTATTGTTTGCATGACTCCAATTTTTAATGCTAACAGCAGTCCTCGGTTTCTTACTCCTTGCCTTTCTCAGCCATTGTCCTTTTTATTTCTAGTTCTGCTCATAATCGACCACATAGTAGTCTTTTGGGAACTAGGCAACAATTATCAATGGCACTGTGTTTTGAAAAAGATAGGGATCCACGGACTAATCTGTTAAAAAGAACACGATGCCAGGTTGCCACCATTCTCTACTCTTAGTGTATCTAAAAGGAAAAGTCAGATGTTAATCTATGATGTTTACAGTTTGCACCTTGCAGTCTTTCTTCCATTTTGCCAGTTATACACAAAGTATATGGCATATGTTCTTAGGATTTTGGTATCTTGTAAAACTATTAGTTGATATTGTAAATCAAGGTCCATCACAATCATTTCAGCTATTTTCTGATATAGGATTTGTGGGAAGGGACCTGCTACAGATGCTTCATTTTGTTTAGCCCAAAAAATACAGAGAATCCAATCCAATGAAAATAAAAAACTTGCAACTATAAAAGTACAAATGTCAAATGTACACACATTTGAAAATATATGATACTCAGAACACAACTTGAATAGTGGTATAACTTATCTAACTAAAGACTGCTCAATGCTTAAGTCAGCATTATAGGCAACATACCCTGCATGTCATCATCTGGTGTACTCTTTTTAATGTCAAGACATTCTGCCAATATCACTGCCTGCTTAATGGTATCAAATATCTTTGAACTGCTTTGACTAGCATCTTCAACACTTGTGGAAATTCCTCCATCTTTCACTTCTTCAATTAACCTTGGAGTTAACAGTATGTCACTGTCTTCATAATCATTAGGTGAGTGTTCAGTATGTCCCTCAAGAATTTTAATCTTATTGTGTACAAGAGAATTGTCCATTTGAACTTTGTCACTTCTCCCATCACTCTCTTCATTCAAGGGAGCTGCTACCAGAACCATTTGAGCCTTTGCTTCTGTCTGTGGAACAAGGAAATACAGGATGAAAATCATTCCCAGGAAAAATATCCTTAATTTCTTATTTTTAGTGTTATCCAGTACCTGATAAACTGTACGAAAGCCTAGTGCACCAGTAACAGAAAGTCTCAAGCCACATGCTGCTTCTGCTTGTTTGAAGAATTGCCTGTAACAGTAACTATCATCATGTCAACCAAACCATAAATGTTTCTATTTGGTATATAGATAATATCACGATACAGAATACACAGTAATGAAAAACCAATGGAGGAAATATTATTAGCATGGGAATTATATGTCTGTACATTTATATTAATATGAAAAACATATATAAAAATGATATCATTGTACAAAATGACTGAAATAGGTCGATAGGAATTGAATGTACATCCACTTACAATATAACTGTATTAGAATAAAAGAAAATCCTAGGATAGTAGAATGAAACATACTCATAAGCTAAGTCTTCAATGAAGCCAAAAAAAATACTAGGAAACTTGGATCAACTCATTTGGCACACCTAGGGGTTTTATGGGATATACAAGAGACTTAACACATGGCATGCACTCAATCTCAAAGCATTCATTTTGATAGTTTTACCTTTGGCAAAGTAATCTAGACTGATGAGCTTATTAAACACATAAAAGTCTATTAGTCGGAAGTATGTGGCAGACAGTCTGTCGATATTGGGGATTTTGACATGAATGTGTGCAAGCCTTGAATTGCTGTGAGCAAAACCAAATGTGATAAAGGTAGATGACACTTAATTGTGGAAGTACTAACAATTCCAGGCCATAATAAATTTATTTAAAGGGAGGTTGAACACACAACATGTCATGATACATCTAAGACAATGAAACAGATGGCTATCTTTTTAACTTTGGAAAATATGATCAAAACCACAAAGGAAATACAAATTCTCTCATCCACCAACCTCAACTTACTATTGGTAATATTGTCCAAGAGACATTTTCTTTTTCCTCTTGCATTTCATTTGAAACTATTGTGCTGTGTGAGAAAGCAATGACCATGTTACTTTCATCTAAGTTCAGCTATCACTTTTGTTTGTAAGCTTTTTGTTAAATTGATTTATTGAGGGTCCTTGGCATTGAGATGGTACTAAAGTGACTGCTTTTTTTTAAGAAATGTATCTTATATTACGCCAGAGAACAAATATAAGAACCTGCACCTAGGTGCTATTAAGGAAGGTTAACAGTTAGAAAGTTCTAGCCACTCTCTTTTCTCAAGATCAAGTGCTTTGTACCATAGTTTGCAAACTCGGACTCGGAGAATACTCGGCAAGCCAAAAATTTCCAACTCGGAGAGTACTCGGCAAAAAATCGGCAAAAACTCGGCAACTTAAAGAACACTTCAATTTTTTTTTTTAAATTAATTTTTTGAAAAAAAAATAAATTTTATGCAAAATACAGCTAGAAAATGTACCAAATGAGTTTGGTTGGGAGTTTGGGGGCAATGCCCCCAGTGGAGTCGAGGGGCATTGCCCAAATGAAGACCTTCAAAACCACACAGACCTTCATGGCGCACACCATTTTCATAATTTTTTAAAAAGGCAAAAAACAATGCTTATAACGCCAGAAAAACAGAGTTTTGGAGTGTTTTTTTCCGCGATTTTGATGTATTGTTGACGCAACAAGTCAAGTATTTGGAAAAACTCGTTGAGTTTTTGGTGAGTCTTGGCGAGTACTCGCCAAAAACTCAGCGAGCTTTTCCAAATATTCAGCAAAAAAACTCGGAGAGTAAACCTTGTGAGTACTCACGGAGCAAAAAATATCGAGAGTACCCGGCGACTCGGAGAGTTTGCAAACTATGCTTTGTACATTCATAACTAAAACAAATATACGTCATTTGTCTACTTGGTTGTTCCCTCAGAAAATCTGGAACAAAGGTGGCTCCAACAAGATGCCAATACCTCCTAAGAGGTAGAGTTCTGCAGATTAAAACCAATATTCATTAGAGTTATTATCGATATCATAGTCATCCTATCCCTCCTTATTGGTGATTCATATCATCAATGCCCATATTGTGTTTACTTTCTTTTTTTTCTCTTACTTCTAGCTTTACAAAGATTGGGAGTTTCGCTCTTACAATCCCATGCCATAAGTCCCAATTTGTCACAGTGCTAGCAATGCAACCCTTCCTCCCTGTTAATCTTTCTTTTAACCTTTTCATTGCCTACTTACTTTTGAAAAAATGAGATTTATTCTATTCCATCTTCATTCAACCATTTTTCATTTGCAAGAAGTGTGGAATCGTAGCTTCCAAGAACTATGAAAATAATTGCTTGAATGTAAATATTACATTGTTGTTGCCAGGGGGTTAAGTTGTTTAGCAACACAGTGAGCATCAACTTTACCAACACTTGCTTATGTAAGTTCCTTCTCAACAACAATTATTTGTTAATGAATCTAAACCATAAATCAAAAACTCACCAAGTACTCACAAATTATTTCTCAGGCAAGTAAGTCACCCATTAACTCGCCTAGCTGAGTTTTTGGCGAGTTTTGCTGTAATGGTTATAAGTACTTTTTTAATTTGTCAAGTTTTGCCAAGTTAAATAGTTTAAGTATTTTTTTAATTTGTTGAGTTCTGCCGAGTCACCAAGTCCAATTCAAAATTGGGTCTGCAGAGTTTCGCTGAGTTATGAGCATTCAAAATATGGACTAAACATTATTGTATCACAAGATCATTTCAAATTTATAAAATTGGTGTTTTAGTAGAAAATTTGCAATTAATCATCTAAACTGTGCATTCAGGTTAACCCCAATTTCGTTCGAAGACTTTGTTCGATCAAGATACAACTGAGTCTAATATACCTACTCTAATAAAGGACATTTTTATTAACTCTGTTCTTTGTTTCTGCCAGCTTTAATGGCTGTGTATTTTAACTTTCCATGTGTGAAAATTGTGTTCATTAGTTTCTTCTGGAAAGGCTTTGGATTTTTGTTAATTATAGCCAACATACCCTAGCAATCTATGTTTTTCACTTGTCTAGGCAAGCATACCATAAGTGCCTGCTGAGATGCTCTGTTCATCCATGCATTATGCCTTCATAGGTGCATGTACTAAGACTCAACAACTACATACTATCACTTTGGTGGATCCATTCAATATGTATCCTAGATCTTAACCACCTGTCTCACATACTGTAATCACAGTCCGTTCCTTTAGGTAATGCTAAAACCAGGCATCAATTGTTTATTCATGGAAACTGTAATTATGGCACAAATTTTACAAAAGTTCCTTTGTCAAAAGACCAACTAGGGTACAAATTTTACAAAATTTGCCCCTATACTTGCATGTGAGCAATAGAATGAATATTTCTGAGGTTAAGGTTCAGCTAAAGACAACAGGGTGAACGGTTTTATGCATGCTTTAATTATGATAAACTCGTCTACTGAGAGGATACAAGCTAGAGATCCTCCCAACTGCACCTGCATCCAACAAAAAATACAAGACCAATTACTAGTAGAATGAGCACTCATGCCCGACATAAGTTACTACACAATCACAAACATCTAGTATGTCAATCACAAACATAAAGCATGTAACAGTCCCCCCTTGATGTTCATTATCATGAGGCATCATTAATTTTCGACTCTAACCAACATTGTCTCCATCATCTAGCCAAATAAGCTAACAAACAAAATAGTACAAGTCCATAGAATATGCTTCATCCAATCATTCAATTCATTTCACCACAATTCACATCTCACTATCAGGTACAATCAGTAATGGGACAGTTAGCTACCAGATTGCCAAGCTATAAATGGCTTTCATGGGTTTAAGATTCCAATAACCCAACTACCATAGCCTTCATGGATTTTCCTCTGATCATCGGTATATCATGTAAACCATGTGTTATACTCAGTGTTACAAGACTGGCCAAGTTCTCCTGGTTCCAGGTCTAAGCAGACCAATACAAGGCCTGTGGCTCGTTTGCCAAACTCAGCAAGTCTGACCTAGTCTAGACAAAGCTTTTCAAAAATTCATGTTTTTTGTAAAATATTTATATATCATGTTTTTCTAAAATTGCTGAGTTTTTGTGCTGAGTCTGAGTCTGAACCTGAGTCTGACAAAAATCAGTTTGCTGGGTCTGTGTTGAGTCCGAGTCCAAGTCTGAGCCAAAAATCAGGTTGTGGAGTTCATGCCAAGTCAGAGTCTGGTAACTATGGTTATACCCAATAGACTGGTTATTGTGTGTACTCATGGATCCTACTCCAATCATCCATTTTATCACGGTAACCATTGGTTAAAACTAATCATCTAAACTAGTACAACTGTACAAGTATTCACAGTTTTGAATGGAAACCATGGATTATACCAAATCACACAAACTAGTGTGTCCATTTATGGGTTTTACCCAGTCACCTGTTTTATCATAGGAACCATGGGCTTTATCCAACACTGTCAATTGATGAAGATAAGTACTTAGTTAATTCGATCCAATCATCTTCCGAACATGTAAGATTCTGCATTTTAGAATCAAAAGTTCATACAAATTCAAAATAAGAATTTAGATGCTCAGACGTCAAAATGGAGTTCACCAGACAGTAAGTTTACCTATCATAGAAACTTTGAAAATATTTTATCAAAGCCTGGTCAAACCTAAGGATTTCTGTTTACACCTTCAACAAATTAATGCAGCAGGTAGGTGGTCAAAATGACTACAAAAAGTCAAATTTCTCCCCATTTAGTCAAAGACAATTGAAAAAAATCTAACACTGAAAAAATTCAGCAAGGTCAAAGACAGTCCAACCTCTTCACTGTCCTGCCTCAATTTTTGTGTCATTCACTTCAAATTTCAAAGTGCTGATCATAATGGGGTATTAAATGCCCTAAAAATTGTAATTACTGCAAAATCGAACTTTCTCATGTTATACCATCCATCAACCTCAGTTGTTTGAGAAATTCTTCTAACTAAAGTCTTAAAAGAATATTATCAGAACAGAAAAGTGACCTTCTCAAGAACCTCACGAAGAACAATAGAAGCAGCTTAGTTTGAAGGAAACACTAGTTTTCTGAGTGAATCTTAAGCAAAAATTGTGACGACTCCATTCATCCTCTCTGTGGAGCAATTTGCCTCAAGGCAAAGAGAACAGATTACATTTAGGGGATCCTCAATGTGGGAAGACCATCAGAAAAATGTATGATCTAAGTTGCCAACAACTAATTTTAATTGGATGAGAAAGTGAAATATATGTGGCCTAGAAGCGTGTTCTGTATAACTTACCAAACCTGAAAAAAGGTTGACTAACCATCCAAAAACATGTCCATTACATATCGTAGGAAATCAAAATAAATATAAGATGTGAAAATTTTAAAACTGCTATCAAAAAAAACAACCAGAAAAAACATTTTGTATATCAGGCATGTTTAAGTGTTATTCAAACCCATGAATGTTATCAGCCTATCATTTACAACATGAAACATAATCACATATAAGATACAGAAACAACTCCATGAAGATTTACAGGAGATAAACTGTATTAATAAATTTAAACACATTACAACCTAGACAAAAGAATAACTTCACATGCCTCATTTGAAGGACTTTTGGCATGGATATTTACTGTCAAAATTCAGCCTTTCCAAATGATGATAAGTTCTCAGTCTCTGAAGGACAAAATAAAATAAGAACATCTGTATAACATGCTATTCAAAAAAGTAAACTCCTAAACTTGAAAGAAATTCATCTTCAGAAAATTGAGAAGTGATCACATTCTTATGGATTGTGCATCAATGCAACTGTCAGGATACATATTTATCCATGTGCATCCATTTGATAACAGACATTATAAAAAGTTGCAATGAGAGAATAGCCTAAAGCATGGAGAATATCCATCAAAGTTTATCATTGCTTCCCAAATCTTGCATTAGAAAGCCCAAACTGTGACAAACTACTAAGTTAAACAATAACTCACATGATAAAATTTTCAATTTGCATGCAATAAGTGAGCCCCCCATTATTCAATTAAAAAATATATATAAGTGAGCCCGTCATGAAGAACCAACAACATAACAGTATAGTTATTGCAGATAAGTCATATAATATGCCTCCAACATGCCTACCTTGCACGATCAACATAACTGTACATTTGCTCTTTGATGCCAGCTTCTAGGTTTGCTGCTGCTACTATAACAGAAACCTCTTTCTCATGTAACTCATTCTCCCAGTAGCCCATAACATTAGTGGATTGACCAAAATGCTTCAAAGTCTCTTCCATTGTCACTTGCAATTGATCATGCAAAGAACGAGACCTTTCATCCATGACTTTTTGCTGAACCAAGAGCAGACGAGATGACCACCAAGAAATGCTTTTGGGGCAAATCATGGACATGTTATTATACTCATTTGTAATCTGTCTTGTTTTCAACAGCAATATTTTGGCAAGAACAAAATACTGCAAATCCAAGAGAATACTTTTTAAAACCATTTTATGATGTCTTACAAATATACAAAAAAAAAAGAACAAAAAACACAAGAAAAGAAAGCATATTATTATTGTTGCTTGCATTAAAGTAAATCAAGTACAATCAAATTGCAGTTATTCTATGCCTTCCATGCATCAATTACAATAAAATAACAACACAAAGTGATATTAAATGTTCAACAACTTACAGGTGTTAGGAGTATTGAATGAATTGGGAATAACTTTTAGAAATGTAGAGATAAAACTGAACCAAACAATAGACCTTAGGCACCTAGGTGGGCAGACCTATGTTCTTGCAACTTTATTCCTCACCTCAACATACATTATCACATGCTTACATAACAACTTGATGTGGTGATTAAACCACCTAATTACCAATAATGACATGTAATGCCATTTTTGTATATGTCAAATAAATTGTGATCCTATTTTATATTTTTCATGTGGCATTGATAATAAGCTCCTAGACATTTAAACGGATTTCACCCTCTTTAATATAAATTATTAGACATGTTCACAAACATAAACTTAGACCACAAAATTGTCAACAGGTTCTCAAGTCCTCCAAAATGTATTCACATCCATATTTGGAAACTGATACCAGCTTCTAACACTTTATCAGGCTATCATCACCCAAATATTGCGTAAAGTTAGAGTACTACCTGCATGTACAGACTTGCATACATGCTTATACAATGACTTGATATGGGTATAGTGATTAACCTAGCCAACCACTAACCATAACATCTTAGTCATATGTCTAACATAAATTATGAGCTGTGCATTGAGCTCATTAAACTGGTCAAATTTCCCAATTCAAACATGTTAAATTTCCAATTAAAATCCCACATGCCACTTCAAAAAGAGAAAAAAAAAAGGTCCACAAACTCCTACAACCCAAACACTGATTCCAGAATACTCTGAATTTCTAACTAAAAGATTTCCAAACTGGGTCAATGATGCCTCACTTCATGACAGATTTAAGGTTTAACAAGAAAATCAATCATTCCAAATAATTCCAGTGAGTGAATGGAAGATTAGTTAGTTTGAAATTGATTCCACAAAAGCCACAACATGGTTTCTCTATTATTGGATTTGCAAATTGCAAAAAAATCCATCCCATACCTAGACCAGTTCAGACCATGTATGGATCCCAATCCAGGCTCTACCTACGCGCATGGTTTCAGCCCAGGTATATGGCTACACCCAAGAAAAACCCATTCCCTGCCAAACATAAAAACATCAATTTTTTAAATTAAAAAATGCAAAAATTTAAAAAAATGACCCTAACTAAACCTATAAAGTGATTTATAAGTCACTAACAACACATAAAAGTTAGAACAAATGCAAAGTAAAAAGATGTTCTTACCTCTCATTCCCCACTCACCCAAAACTCCATTTCTACTCATTGCTCAAGGCTACAAGTTTTCTTCATTTTCAAACAACATGCCCCCACTGCTACTCCACCTCAAGAAGTCTTGGATAGGTGCC
Source organism: Cunninghamia lanceolata (assembly GCA_027924645.1). NCBI lineage: Eukaryota > Viridiplantae > Streptophyta > Pinopsida > Cupressales > Cupressaceae > Cunninghamia > Cunninghamia lanceolata. Next base: position 8,745,280 of record BSBN01000245.1, on the reverse strand, counting down.
AAGAAGACCAAGGAACTTGCATCAATGAGAATCTCCATTCAAAATAATTTTTTTTTGTTTTTGTTTTTTTTTAGAATTTCTTTTCAAGCTGCACAAGAACTTTTGTTCTAAAAAAAAGGTTTTGTTATTCTTTAATCTCTTGTTCATTTTTTTAACAAGCAATAGTAACCTAGGTTACATTATTGTTTTTTCCCAACGTGCAGATATGGTACAGGAAAGGTTGGGATCTCTAGCTCTGTGGAACACAAGTCAACTAGGGCTTTCAAACTTAACCAGTTTTCACTGCTTTGGCAGTATGGTATGTGATGGTGATTGAGCAACTTCCTTGGGGCAACTTCCTTGGGGCAATGATTATCTTTGGCATCGTAAAGAGTGCCAGAACAAATATAAGAGCTACCATAGTCAGGTGGAAACCCACTTGTGTGCAATTGTCAGCCAAAAAATCAAAGCTTGTGGTGGGCCAACAAAACATTGGTTGTCAAAGGAACACATTCTTGCTCATATCAAAGAACAAGGGGAAATCGACAGTGCAGCCAAGAAATCTAGATCAAAGCCTTATCCTTTGACCAAGAAAGGAGCCCATAAGCCACCTATAGGGACATCCTCAAGTACTCTAGTAGTGGCTGCACATAGCCGCCATCTTTTCTACAAAAGAACATAAAAGGATGTGAGCCCAAGAGAAGAATGCAGACTTTATAGACAACATCCTCATAGAGACAATTGAGGCAGTGTGGCCTCAAAATGTAGGCCAAGAATCCACATCATTATGGACAGTGCTAAAAATTGCAAACCATGGGGTGGTTGGTTGAGGTGAGATACATACACATATTTTGAACAGCATGTGCTGTTCACTCACTCAACTACATGATTCAAAAGCTTGGCACATAGATCAAGTGGATGAAATAATTCTACACTGAGGTTGATGAGATTCAAATGTTTTGTGACCAATCATCATATGTCACAAGCCATCTTTAGGTCCTCAAAGATGGAGTTGTTGAAAGTAATTTTCTAAAATTTCATAATTCTAATACTTCAATTTTAAATTTTATATCTACATTTTTTTACATCATCTACTTTGTTTTTTAAATTTTAAATTTTAAAAACAACATAGATAATGTTTTCACTTTAATTTTTTTAATGTGTTTTAATTTTTCCAACAACACATTAGGTTGCTGAGACTCAAGTAACCTTATACAAAATCATCTTGAGAAGATTTCTGAAGGTGCCAGAGGAATTGAGCGCCATGGTAATCAACAATCTTTGGAGTGTATGTATAGAGGTAACCTATACAAGGAGGGCCCAAAAGGTCAAAGCATTGGTCTTTGACAATGACTAGTGGGGTTCATGTGGAATATGTGTTGAGTTTCACTGATCCCATCATAACTATGATCAAGTTCACAGATATGCATCAATATGACAGCATTAACACCATGACCAGAAAACAAGGGTCTTAACAACATCTAACATTTTTCAAATAGGTGCAAAAATTATAATTGAACAACGGAACAAGATTGTTAGGATAGTTTGATATTCAATTGCAATCCTAATGTATTATTTTTTATACATCTCCAACAATGTTGGAATTGGTACTTGGACACCCATGTTATTGAGAAATATTATTATTTTATTATTATTCTCCTTGTTGACTTGGAATATTAGTTATAACGACATTCATGTAGGAGGTGGAGTTGGCAGTGGCAGTTACGAAGCTATATTTAACAAATTTCTCAACTTGGCCACTAGAATTGAATAGTGGAGCATCTTGCATGTTGGCGATGGGTCCCATATGAGTTGGGTGATGATTTTGGACGCCTATCTTGTGATATGAGTCATTATGAAGGAGTTTAAATAAAAGATGTTGTCTTTTATTAGTACGAATGTGTTACTTTTGCTATTCATGGCTCATTGGGAGTTACTTGTACTATTCTCAGAAGATCCTCTTCATTTTGGATGTGGGAGTTTTTGCATTTTACCATGGTCTGATGGTACATTGTTTTGGGGAACCATTTGTGATATTCCTCTCGCATTTATCTATAAATTGGAGGCATGAGATAGTAGTTTCATTATGTTATTTTACAAGTACACAAGTGCTGCCCAAACAATCAGACTGAGGAGAGAAAGAGTGTTTCAATATACACATGCTTGTTGAAGATTAATATATTCTTTGTGCTCTCTTTGATGGTGGAGTTTTTTTCCTGAAAGAATTTCTCCACATAAATCCGGTGTTATGTGTTTCATTATGGTTTGCTGACTTTATTCATATTGTTGATTTATACTTCCACATTTAATCTATAATGGGTAATCCACTCTTAAGAGATTAGTTTCAAATTTGCATCACTTCGTAAAAGTTTTCGTTACAAACTTTATTCACCTTGTTTAACAACATTTGGTATCAGAGCTTGGTTCTGTATAGAGGGGGACGTCTTTCTGGAAGTGTTGAAGGTTTTAAGCTGCAATGGAAACTTTTGTTTTAAATGGGTTTTGCAAATCTATGAAGGATTGGAAACCATGGCCTCTACCTCTCATTCAAAGATTGAGAAATTCAATGGCACTGGCTATGAGTTGTGGAAGCTAAAGAAGTAAGATCTCCTAGAAGATCTTACTTACCCATTCTAAAAGCCATCTGGAATATCTAATGAAGATTGGTTAAAGTTGGACAAGAAGGCACGTGGAACCATTCGGTTGTTCTTGTGGATCCCGTCCTCTTGAATGTCTTTGAGGAGACCACTACATACAAGCTATGGAAGAGGATAGGTGATATTTATCAAACAAAAAATCTAACCAATAAATTGTATCTCAAAAGACGATTATATTCTTTAAAGATAAAAGATGGTGATTCAGTTGCAGAACATTTAAATGCTTTCAATTTGATTTTGAGTCAACTAGTTTTTGTAGATTTTAAGTTGGAAGAAGAAGATAAATGCATCTTAATACTTCGTTCTTTACCCAAATCTTGGGAAAATTTAATTGTTGTCATTAGTGGTGGTGGTGGTGCAGAGATCAAAATGCATAGTCTCATTGCTACTTTGCTTTCAAAGGAGATGAGAAGAAAATCTATGAATGATGGCTCAAAGGTTGCCTTGCATGTTCGAGGAAGCCCAAGGAAAAAGGAGGATTTAAAGAGGATAAATAGAAAGATAGATCCAAGTCAGAGAACGGGCAAAAACCCCAAGGAAGAACAAAGTTAAGTGTTGGAATTGTGGGATAAGGAATGCAGAACAAGATAAAATCTTCAAATTCCTCCACAAAAGATCTTTTAATGACAGTGATAGTGATGCTTTATTTATTTTTGCTAACACTATTAGTGATGGTGCAGCTCATTGATTCAGGTTGCTCCTACCATATGACTCCCCACAAGGAGTGGTTTTCAACTTACACAGCTTATGATGGAGGCGAGGTTTACCTTGGTGACAACAATACTAAGCGGATTGTTGGTAAGGAAAAGGTACAATTGTGTTTCAGTGATGGAAGGGTTAAAACACTTAATAATATTTTGCATATTCCAAGGCTTACGAGAAACTTACTTTATATATCCAGGTTGAATGACTCTGAAATGCATGTGACATTTGACAAGTCTAGTTGCAGGTTGGTGAGAGAGTTTAATGGTAGCTAAAGGATCTCGTGTTGGGACTTTGTTTAGGCTAAATGCCTCCACCTTTTTTAACCCTACCAATGTAACTGGCAAGACTGAAAACACGTGTATGTTGTGACACCAACGTTTGGATCACATAAGTTAAAAGGGTCTTAGGACTTATTAACAAAAAGGTGGTTGATAGTTTTTCTTATTTTGATGAGCATTTTGATTTTTGTGCATTGTGTATTTGGTAAACAAAATAGATCATCTTTCCTTCTGAAAGTTATAAGGCAAAGAAATTATTAGAAATCATTCATTCAAATGTGTTTGGTCCAATGGATGTGGGTTCTATGGGAAAATCTTGATATTATGTTGCATTCATTGATGATGCCTCTAGATACACCTAAATATATTTTATGTGTGCTAGATGTGAAGTTTTCACTAAGTTTAAGGAATTTAAGGCCTTAGTTAAAAAGCAAACAGATTATAAGATAAGCCGTAATGTCCCCTATTGGAACAATACTAATTTTACCCTAAAAAATTCAAATCCCACAAGTTTAGGGTTAGGGTTTCTAATTCTTGGAACAAAATGGTTTGATAGGGTGCCCAAGAAACCCTCTACCCTAGGCCCAAGAGCATGTGCTTCACCCCTCTTGGCCCCATGTGGCCTCTTGCCATCCATATGGGGTGGTGTGCCTAGTGAGGCGTCCTATCACCGTATCCCTTATCAAAACCATTTTGTTTCTTATTATGATTCAATTAATCACCATGATGGGAGGTTGGGGGTGCAACTACAGCAAGGTATCTCGGAAATCATTCCTTCTAAAGCCCAAGAGCAGCCTCCTATGCCCCCTTGGCCCACATGTGGCTGGCCCTCAGCCATCCACCATGGGGTGGCGTACTTAGAAGATGCCCCCAACGTCGTTTCCCCTCCTCATAAGCCCTCAATTCCCTCATCATAGAAATCGTGACATTCATACAAGAATCCACATTAATGCATAATACCTAATCATAATCATAGTTGCAAACAATCATATCAGCCATGCATACTGAATTATGAAGGTGACATATAAACGATTATGTGCATGAATTAATGACCATCATAGTAACCATAACATTATAATAACGTTAGTTCCAAACATATATAAAATTACGAAAGATCATATATCAAATTTCATGCACATTGGATAATTGAACAATAATAAATAAACCTTATTATTCTACATATAAACTTCCTACTAAGGTGGCTGCTACTTATCTGATTGCTGGTCTCTTTTGTCTTACTGCTGTAATTGTTATATATGCTTCATATTTTCCTATTGCAGATTATAATTCAGAACTATATATATTTTTCTTGACTGAATTTTTATATTTATTCTTCAATGTCCATGTATGTCTCCCCCTTATAACCCAATTCCTCCCCTCTTTTATACCTCCAAAATGGATATGTTTCTTATGGAGGGTTGCTTCTCTCTCCAAAAGATGCATCCCTACAATGAATCGCACCTTCTAACTTTTCAAGAATAACCTTTTGTTTTTATTAACCGCTGCCTTAGTATCATACGTGATTACTGCCTTATATATTATACATTCGTTGCTTATCTTATGATCACCGATTTTGGTCATGAACTTGGTCGCTGATTTGTGAGAGGATCAGCCTCTCTTAATGTGTAACCTATGTTACTGAATCGGCCCTCTAACCCTACCGATTCTAGGTACGGTACATCCCGGAATCGGGTACTGGCCAAAAATGCCATGGAATCGATTAGGAGTCACCAACAGAAACAGAAACATTATCATGGAGTTGAAAAGAAAAGACTATAAGTTCAAAAGACAAGAGGGCGAAATCAAAATTATCTGGGAGAAACAGTAATGTTGGCTTCATCTTCAACGAGCTGCCCACTGAGTAACTTGTTAGCAGCAGCAACAGGCCAGATGAAGCCCTGCTAGATAATGCGAGAGGCGAGGGGAACATCAATGATGATCTCCTTCTGGGTGGGCTTCTTATCAGAGCAGACGGCGATGAGGTAGGAGCGCCCAACCCAGCCAATCCAGCCAGCAATGTAGAGAAAAAGAATGTAGATGATTGATGTGCGAATTCATTACTCCAATCATCTGTAGCGGATCAATCATCTGCTATTTGCGGGGCCTCCAGTTTTACCTCTGCAGGCGTGGTTTTTTTTAAATGGCGCGAGACAATTGCGAGCACTAGAATGCTCACATATAAATGCGTATGAGCTAATTAAAGTTTAATATAGTTTTGTTTTAATAATTAGTATCTAGTACTTTTGTATTTTAAAATTTAAAAACTCTAGTATTAATTTTAATTATTATTTTATAAATAATATTTTTAAGTATATTAAATAAACCATATTAAAATTTAATAATTTAATAGTATTTAATATTTATTAATTTAAAAATCTATAAGATATAATACTAGCAATCGCACCTTGGTCTGCAATGGGTACGTCGAAGAGTTTTGGAAGTTGAATTGCCATGTCTTTAAGTGAATGATGATTGTCTTATATCCTTATGGTCCATGTCATTAATTTGCACGATCTTAATGGATTTCAAGATCTCTATGCTTTGCTTTGTAGCTACTTCAAATGTGTGAGTTTTCATGTTTGGTGTCTACTCTCTATATTTGCATGCATACCCTTTCTAGGTTCTTGTTCATGCAGTACACATGGACTCATTTGCATTCCATTAGTCATCACCTACATTTAATAAGCATTGTCTTGCAAATATAAACATGGCCACCACCTACATCATGTTCATTTGTCATCTATCCCACCATCGTGCATCCTCTCATGGGGATGTCGCATGATTCAACAATCGATCTAACTTACGGACCCTCATTAGTGTTACAATTTCACACCTTTGCATAATTTGAAGGTCCAATGGCTTAAAATTAAATTTAGACATGCTATAATTCTAGATTGAGAATTCCTTATTTTTTTAAAATATTAATTTTCGAGAGAAAAACTTTTTGATTTGTTTGAATTCCTAGATGATATGGGACTGCAAAAATGGGGTGCATTTTATGTCATGGGAGCCTATTGTGTTAACGAAGGAATTAAATGGTACGATGCAATGAAAAGAACATGGATCATTCGCTCGGAAAAATAAAATGATTTTAAATAAATGATGGCGAGCATTTTTTTTTAAATTTTTCGTTCATAATTTTTCGCAAGGGAAGTTAATGTTGGTGAAAAACGTTGAGTGAAGGCCAGTGGGAAATAGAGGCAGTCGGACTAGGAATTTGATGGTGACTAATTTTTTTTTTGTGTGTGTGACGGTTAAGCCTTCATATTTCTGTTTTAATCAAATTTATAAATTATTAGATCTTTTTAATATTTTATGTGATTTTAATCATTGTTCAAGAGGATCGACTCTAAAGCTACATTAAATGCTTTACAAATGCCTCAATTTTTTTTATAAGAATATATTTGTAATCATTAAATTCTTGCAAACTTTATTAAATAGAGTAACCTACCACATGTGGGTGGTGTGTTACCGTATGTCCCTTGGATTTAATAAACATGACAACAACATTTTATGAATGTGTGGCATGCGGACTATCGTTAATCCTCTAAAGTAATTAGTAAGGAAATAGGGGATAGTCAAACATAACAATTGTCGCCTGCTTGGTGGGGCTTGCGTGTTAGTGGCGCAATGCTACTCTTGGGTCAGATAGACTACTTGGTCTTGTGGATGTTATTTAAAACTTTCATTCATTCACTCTCTTCCCTATCATAACATTTGGTTTCATGTGGTTCTAGAGATTCTTAGAAAAGTTGCTTGCTATTTTCCTACTTTCATGCATATAGAGGCCAAAATGGTTTGACTTTTATTATGTAACACCTCTAGCGCCTGACAATGTAAGAAGAAAATAATAGTTAATTATTATTTTTCAAATAAAAATGATTTGGTAATATCACAAGTATACGACCCTACTTAACTATAGGCTCCTCTCCCTAATGCAATGGTTAATTTTGCCAGTTTCAAGTGATGATTGATGTATGTAACAGTTGATTTTGTTAGTATCAAGTGGTGTTTGATGTCATTGAATCATTGATGATTCTTTTTCAATATTATTTTATGTGTGTCCAACAATGAGTCCTAGCTGGTAAGAATCTAGTGTTAGTCCAAGTAAATAGATCACATCTTGGCCCTCAAAATGTTCATGACAGAATATGTGAAGTCACAGGAGTCCTTGCTTCAACAGAATACAAAACACACTACTACCAAAATCGATGCTTGTGATGTCACCAGAGGAGGATTCACACATCAATGATAGGGATTGCATGACTACCATTTTAATGGTAGTCAACATCATAGACATGGTGTCGTCTACTTTCAAGCAGTCATTATCGCCCTATCAAAAATTTGGAATGACCAAAGTTGTGGGGAGCCACATTCCCTACTCTTGTTCTCGAGGCGCTTCCAAAAAACAATTTTGAGTAAGATGATTGAACACATCTCGTCCATCCATCTACATGAACACTCACCACCTATTCATTGGTCCATGTGTAGGTCTTAGGAGCTGCGATAGCGTCATCATCATCATTGTTGCTTTGAAGATTCTTCTCAATTCATGGCAAGTGTTTTGTCATGTAAAGGCAAACGAATAAATTTAATGATCTGCAGTTATAATTTGTTTAGAGTGTTGCAAGGCCATAGAATGAATCCAACTGGCCACATATAATGCCTCACGAGTCATTTTTTAAAAATCACTTTTATAAATTGAGCTTGTAAAGGTTGTTTGACAAAGTCAAAAGGAAATTGAAAAATGATTTGGAAGTTGCTTTCAATGACACAACAACAATATTTATGTAAGTACACTAGTTTAAATTCCCCATCATACAAATTGACACGGTATAAAATCTATCTAAGATTAATTTATCTCCGAACACTCTATTGCTTTGGGCTTGCATTTGACAGTTGACCCAAGCATTTTTTTTATGATTATCTATTCAAAGTGTAGTGTTGAAATGTGATTTCTATTTTATGAATGCATTTAAATAGTATATTTTAGAATTTTTTTTGGATTATCTATTCAAAGTGTAGAGTTGAAATGCAATTTCTATTTTATGAGTGAATTTAAATAGTATGTTTTAGAATTTATTCTAACTATAATTAGATTTTATTGCTTGCTTTACAATATTATACTTAATTTTTTGAAATTTTGTCAACAAGAAAATATGTAAATTTTGATAGAGGAATGCTTTGTGTATTTGTAAAATGAAATGGGGTTTCTTGATTTGTAAACCATGCAATCTAAACTTTTTTATGTTGTGTTTTTAAATTATATAAGGTGTGAAGTTCTTAGAATCATAAATTTAGGAATATTCAAAAGGGAATTATGGTGATGTGGAAATAAAAGAAGTGGAAAAGAAAGAAGGGGACGTTTGAATAGTGTTAGTGTAGAGAGAGAGAGAGAGAGAGAGAGAGAGGTGGCAAAGAGAAAGGGAAAATAGAGAACGTGACAATTCTACGACTTAGATTGAAGAGGCCAAGATGAAAGTGGAAAAAAATATGCTTAAAAAATAGAGGTTAAAAAATTCATAACCAATTGTGAATTATAATCCATTCTAGAAGACTAAATAAAGCCTTTCTTAAAAAGGAGAATTTTTAAAACTTTTGTGCCTAAAAAATAAGCATATAAGTTTTATATAAGTTTCATATAAGCACCATACGGGAAGATTAATACCCACAACCATAAAACAACAAACATAATAAAAAGCACCAATTTTTGTGCCTTATGGGAATGTGAATTTTATTTTTCCTTTTTATTGGATTAAAAAAATGTTCTACAAATAAATTTGTTAGGCAGCAATCAAAATTATGAAGCATTCAAACGGTTGAACAATCAATACTCGAAGCAAGCTCTGAACAAAAGAAGCAGAGCAACACAAAGGAGTTACAAACAAAACTGCAGCTGTAGAATCCAAAACAACAGAAGGAACCACCATAAACAGAGGAATGTAAATATTGAAAGTGAGGACGCAAGAATAAGACAAGATTAGAAATGTAACAAATCTGGAAATTAAGAACTAGAAGTATTAGAAACCTAATTAGAGAAGTAGCAATTCTTGACGTAGATGCACAAATAACCCAACTACCAAATCATCAAAGCTATCTACTTAGGGACATGCCAATGCTTGAATTCGTTGACATTGACAACTCAGTGGAAGTGATTGAATGAAACCCCAAATGGTGGTGCTTGGCTGTGACGGGATTGGGCAAGCTGCGCCGCTGCTGTTCATCAACACTTGATACAAAATGACCTACACATGCAAACTTCTATAGTTGTTGTTTCAGCTTAATGCTTTAGCACACATCATTTTGCCTGTCTAATTGGATTTGGTGCAAGACCTATGTGTTTTAAACTAATGTGAAAAGGTGAGGAAGAAGAAGAATTACAGTAGTGTTGTTTCGCTTCAGACCTTTGTGCATGCCATTCACTTTATACTTTCCTCGAATCTCTTCAATTGAGACTTTTGTCTTTTTGTTCAAGCGTCCTATGTCTTTGGGCGAGCCCTTCCTACTACACTAAAGGACTGAGTTGTTTTATGGCCATCATATTTGAGCCAACCGCATCAGGGATCTTTTCTAAATCTTTATCTCCTGCTAGTCATTGATGAGGTGTTCCATTCGTTAGTTTCTAGTTGCAGAGACTAGGCACTAAGTTTTTATTTGACTTTTCTGTTCTTTAGCTACGCGGGATCTACAAGAGCTGATGCAAGCTTTTAAACTTCGCGCACCATATCCTGTTGTGATCTATTTTCTCATTGTCCTTCTGGCGGCTTGAAATGGCCTGCACCACTGTACCTTTTCAATGTGCACCTTACCATTACCTTTTCAAGCCGCTGCTTCAGCGAAGAAAGCCCGACCAAGAAAAACGTAGCGGCTTCCGTTAAACTGAAAACCCGCAACGGTATAATCTCGCATTAATATCCAAGAGTATCTGGTGGGCGTCATTTAAAAGACATCCGACTTTTTCTAACTCGATTTTCTCCTGACGTGAGAACAACTGACGCGTTTTGAAAGAAACAGTGACGAAATACCGCCGGCGAAATCAGACATGAGAACAACTGACGAGTTTTGAACAAAATAGTGACGAAATACCGCCAGCGAAATCGGACAACGACAAACCTTTCAATCGTCTTGCACGAGTCTTAACGAAATTTCAACCGTTGATTTCTAAAAGCAGGTCTCACTCTAACATAGGGAACGCCTTCGGCGTAATTATTACTATAAAATTTAAATGACATCCGACTTTTTCTAACTCGATTTTCTCCTGACGTGAGAACAACTGACGCGTTTTGAAAGAAACAATGACGAAATACCGCCGGCGAAATCGGACATGAGAACAACTGACGAGTTTTGAACAAAATAGTGACGAAATACCGCCAGCAAAATCGGACAACGACAAACCTTTCAATCGTCTTGCACGAGTCTAACGAAATTTCAACCGTTGATTTCTAAAAGCAGGTCTCACTCTAACATAGGGAACGCCTTCGGCGTAATTATTACTATAAAATTATAAATTTAAAAACTTATAACATATAGTATTTTTTAATTTAAATTTTAAACTTGTATAGTAAAGTGCAAATTTAAATTAAAATTTAAAATATTTAAATATTAAACTATTTTTTATAATAAATTATTAAATATTATTAATATTAAACTATTTTTTATAATAAATATTATACATGTAACTATAATTTAATTTTTAATCAGAAATTTATATTAATAAATTAATATTTAATAATCATAATATTATTATATCTTAATAATATTTTAATTTATTTGTATATTTTTTAATATTATTATATATATTTTAATTTTTTATATGTTTTTGTATAGACGTACCCAACCCCCCCAAAAAAAATTACCGTACCGGCGTACCAGATTCACGTACCCATACCCGTGCCCGATTTCGATTCGGTAACTTAGTGTGTAACGTTTGAGACTTTATCTAATCGTTGCTTTTGACGCACCCTAATATTTATTATTGATATTTATTTGTATATTTATAATAATAGCATTTATATAATTATTGATACATTTATAATAATAACATTGACGCAGCCATATCCTCTGCAACTCTCTGCTCAGAAAGTGTTTTGCTTTTGTCGGTGGTGTCTGCTTGGTGATCGAGAGAGTGAAAATTATGGGGGGTGACAAGGTTAGGACGGAATCTATGAACTGTAATGAGTTCAGGGAAGACCAGCAGGTGTGGAGTATAGCCTATGAAGGAGGTATCACGGCATTCTTGGAGTCGCTGAATGGTTACGATGAGAATTTGTCTAAACAATTTGCTGAGTCATGGGATGGAAAGCGCAAGGTGGAAATTGGTGGTGTTAGTTTTGTTGTGTCGGAGGCCTCTATTGCGACTGCTACCGGCTTGCTATGCTCGGGCAATAGGCTCAAGAAACAAACCTGCGTCCCGGATTTGGAAGGTCTGAAACTATTCTACAAGGAGGGGGAGAAACAAATCAAACTGCAAGGAGGATTCAAGAGAGAGAGCTTGGTGGCGCCGTGGAACCGGGTATGTTACCTTATCATCAAGTATTTCACTCTTGAAGGGAGGTATAGGGTGTTTTACCATTACCATTTTGCTTTTTTGAATCACTTTCGTCACAAAATCCTAGTGAATTTCCCCTCTTTTCTGTTGTCGAGCCTCGAAAATTTTGTTCTGCATTACAAGAAAGCCCGGGTTGATGACCCCACGGCCCTTCCCCTTCATCAAGGCCTTATCTTTTCCGCCTTTACTAGTTTCACCTTGCCTTGAATCCTCCTAAGTCCCCTGCTTCCAAACTTTTAGAGGAAGAATTGAATGACGATTCTGTGGCCAATGTTCCCTTGAGCACTAGTCTACTTAGAAAGGTTTCCCCGAAGGTTGCCCAGCCCACTTCCCTGTCCAACCAACCCCTTAGTGGACCCTCAGGACCTCTGTCCAACCCACCTATCTCTAAAACCACCTCAGTTGCAATGTCAGGGAGCTCGCAGTCGGACCCAACCCCTTGAAACCCCTCAGGATAAATCTCAAGCCGGTGCTATTGAAGGCCTCTGTAGTTTGAAAGGCAGGTATAGGGCGCAGGAAGGTAAAAAGCGCAAAGGTGGCAACCCTGCAAAAACCTCTACTGTTAAGAAGAAACGCAGAGTGGAATCTGACAAAAAAGATGTTGAAGAGCTGGGTAATATTCAAGGGACCCTGGGAGTTGATGGCGATATTATTATCAATGAAGTGGTTTTGGGCAAAGATGGAAGACCCAGAAGGCCTTCATTACGGAGGTCTTCCTGTTTGGCTGCCAGTCATCATCAGGGTGTCAAGTTGGTGGATTACTCTACGGCTTCTGAAGGAGAAGAAACTGGGCAGGGGGGGAAGAGAAGAAGGCCACTCCCGAGAAAGAGCATGAAGGTGCGAGTCATTTCGCATCTATGAATAATTCTGTCTACGACACTAATGAGGACACCGAAGTGCGGGAGACTCCGGACAGAGAGGTCATGAGTGCCAGGAGGGACATGGATTGCAAGAAGTTGGAAGCGGAGGTGGCTGATGTTAAATCCAGATTGTCTGTCATGTAGAGCAAGGTGAAGAAAATGACCCAGTTGATGCAGAAAACCTCTCTGAATGCTGCTGATGCCTTTAATGCTCTGCAAGGGAACAGGACTAGTAGCGTGGATGTGCTGTTGAAGGACCAGAAAAATTGGGTCAATTTGCTTACTGATGACTGGAGGGCCTTGTTTAGTTAGCTGGTTTCTTGTTTATGCTTTTTGTTATTCTCAAACTTGCTTAAAAAGACTCGTTATATGTTTTGTTAAAAGTTTTTGGTGAACTGTTAATCGGCTGTTTGTCGATTGTTGTTGGTCTGGTGCCTTTTGCCTTTTAGCTTTGTTATCAGGTTCTGCTCCTGGGTTAGCAGCTTATCTTAATCAAAAACATTTATATCTATTTTATTCATATTTGTTATTCATATCTATTTTATATAATAATATATTAATTAAAAATATATATATATATATATATATATATATTATATTTATACTTATATTTGTATTTATATTTATTAATTATAAATACAATAAATCATTTAATACTGTTTATAAAGTAATATAAATATACTAAGTTATCGAATCGGAATCGGGTACGTGATTCCGATACGCCGGTACGACCATTTTTTTGAAGGGGGTTTGGGTACGTTTTGGGTACATTAGTACAAAATACATATAAAAAATTAAAAATATATATAAACTCGATATTTTAAAGTGTTCACTGTTCAGTTTTATATATTTTAATATTTAAACTAAAGTCATATTTTAATTTTAATGATAAATAATATATTAATTATTAATAAATTATTAAATAATATTAAATAATAAACATCTAATAAATGTTAAAACTTAAATAATAATTAAAAATTTAAAACTAGAACAAAATGTCAAATACCCTATAGGCTATAATCGATCATTGACAACATTAATAATTTTAATTTAATATTTATTATTAATAATAAACAAACTATAAACTATTCATGTGTTATTTGAATTTTATTTAATAATAATAAATATTAACCAACAAAGTTAACAAACTATAGTATAACTATAACATAATATTATAATAACTATAAACCTGGACATTAAAATTAAAAAAAAAACTATAAACAATTTGAAAATGGAATGCATATTTGCTCGAAGCGGCCACGAAATGCAGAAAATCGGCGGCGGAAGTTGCAGGAAACCCTCGGCGTCATGGCGGAAATGCCAAAAAACCCTTGGCGTTGTGGCAGAAATGGCAAAAAATGCTCGGCGTCGGCGACGAATATGTGAGGAAGAAGTGTGGGGAAAATGTTTGGCGAAAATATGAGGAAGATATGTTTTTCAAAGTTAAAAAAAACACGTTTTAGATTTTCCCGAAAGTCAAAGATTAAAAAAACCGCCGGATTCAAGCTGGAATCGGTCTGCAATCACGTCACCACCAAAATCGCTTGGGTAAGAAAGGGCAAATGCAAAATCGTTTCCGAGGTGAAAAATCCGAATCCTGTGCATACCCACAGGCGATTCAAACCTAAATCTGATTCCAGGACGATTCGTACCCGGAATTGGCGTCCAGGCAGGCCGATTCGGTAACTTAGTAAATATATATTATATACACAATTATCACTCAAATTAACGATGGAAGGGGATATTATAGACACCATACTTTAGGGAAGCAATTTCATTGTTTATCATGATGTTTAAATCTTTAATCTAAACAATGCCTTAATAGCGGGACATCACATAAGCATGTTGAGATCTGACAATGGTGGTGACTATTGTTCCACTGAATTTGATGAGTTTTGTAAGCATCCAGGTATTGTTCAACAAAAAGACAACCCCCTATGAACCACAACAGAATGGGGTTGCAGAAAGGATGAATTGAACCTTAAAGGAAAGAGCCAGAAGTATACTGAGTGGTACACAATTGGATCGGTGCTTTTGGGCAAAGGTTGTGAGTACTACTTATTACTTGATTAACATATCTCCTTGTTCGGCTCTTGTTAACAAAACACCTTATGAAGTGTGGACAGGTAAGAAGCCTTATGTTTCACATTCAAGGGTCTTTGGTTGTGAGGCTTATGTTCACCTGCCTCAGGAAAAGCGATCTAAATTAGATCCAAAAGCTCAAAAATGCATCTTTGTTGGATATGGTGAGAATGTAAAAGGTTATAAGCTTTGGAATCTACTAACCCAAAAAATGATTTATTCTAGTTTCAATCTTTAATCTAATGGTTTGACATCAAAGCTTCATTATCAAATTATGATATCAATTGATGAGATGCAAGGCTTAGACTACTACAATATGGAAATCTAAAATTTTTATGCAAATCTAAAATTAAGTGTTCTTAATCTTGGAATTAACATGAAGAGCTTTAATGGATTCAAATCAGCAAACATCATTGTTGCATCACATAATATAGGATTTACGTGGAGAAACCATTGTAGGAAAAAGCTCCACCAAGAAGAGAGGCCAAGCATGTATTAACTTTGAAAACAAGATTACAATATAATCATACTTCCATTCTCTTTTGCCTCCAATGCAGCAACACTTGTGCACCTGTGAAAAATCTCAACACATCCAACTCTTTATCTCGTTCCTGCAACTTCTCTCTTCCTCACCTTTTACCACTATCCAAGGCACCAATTTATAGAGTTATTGAAACACGAGAGAAGTCAAAATGCCTCTTCTCAATTCCAACGTCCCCAACCTTTGGATTGCCTCCCTGAATGTGAAAGGTCATCACAAATGCATACCAAAAGTCTTTGTCCTGACTCTTCCAATCGCCCAACTTGGGGAATGCCAAAAGACACATCATAGGACATCCAAAAAGTCTTTGTCCTCACTCTTCCATGCCCCCAACTTGGGGAATGCCAAAAGACACAAGTTCCAAACTCGAGAGTCGTCCACTCTTTCCCAAGCGCTCCACTTGTAGGTGGAATTTTAATTAATTAATTGTTTCCACAAGTCACCTTTACCACTACTGATGGACCTCTCCTTCCTTATGAATGTATTACAAACAATAGGTGGGATTAAATATTACAAATTAATTTCTAATAATAGCCTAAGTGCCTAGAGACACTTTCCAAGGATGTTGGAACCATGTAAAATGACATAGGATTTACAAGGTAGATGGCACCTAAATCCTAACATTCTCCCACTTGACATTATACATTATAAATACACCAATAGGAATAACCAACAAAGGAAAAAAAATCCCTTAGCCAACCATGTACCACCTGATTTTTCAACATGCTCTCATGCTTCAACAAGATACCTGCAGTAGCAACCAAGGTAACCACCATCTTAGGCAAAAACTCCTCTAATCCTCCATCATGCCGAACCATGATAGGACAAGGAACATGCCAAGGTGAAACATACCAATTGTCACTAAATCCTGCACCAATCTATACATGAACACAAGCACCAAATTCAAATGGTAACAAATGGCTCTAAGTGTTTGTCGCACTCATACCAGCTAGAATAGCAACCACAACAAGTTGCTAGTTCATCCAATCTATCCATACCTAAAACCAGGGTTTACAATCCAACATAAGTAGAACTCCATGCCATCAACATATCAACCCAAATCCGCAATCAAGTCCCTATATATCCACCATCCTGCAAAAAGAAATCTCCAAGGTAACAACACACAGACATGCGACAAAAAACCTCTAAAGCATCTTCACTGCAGTAAAGTGTAACCAGTCCAAGAGAGGTGTCCCCCTCACACAGAACACATATATTCTTGAACTCCCACTGCATGGGTAATGTCAAATCCGAAAACTAGATCAAGGCACAAACAAGTCCACCTAGAGCACTATCACATAGTGTCAAGGAAACATACAATGATATGCAAAATACATCGTTGTAAAACATCTCTCATTACCAACTTGGTACAAGGGATAGTGAATCAATCGACTACAATAACATTGAATCCCTCAAAATCATCTATCTTCAGTCCCATCCTAGTCACCAATCCCTCATTAATGACGTTGTGGGTGGCCCCATTATCAATCAACACTATCACTCTTTGACCCTGCAAAACTCCCTAAACTCAAAAGAGATGATACTTGGGTGCTCCAGAAAGAGTAGCAGGGGTGCTCTTGGCTAAAACAACCCTAGGTGCTTCGTTGGATAAGCCTCAAAGAACCACCTCCTTCCCTTCGGATTTGAACTTCAATTCCATAGTTTGATAGTTTTGGGTAAACTTGCCAAGTGAGTGCAACCATTGCACACCCAAAACCACATATGTCTCATCGATGTCAACCACGTATCGATGTCAACCACATAAAAATCATCACATACTCTATGCCTCCCCAAAGTGATATCAAGATGTTAAATCTTCCTGGTGTAAGGGATAGTGAATCCATCGACTAAAATAACATTATATCCCTCAAAATATGTCTTCAATCTCATCCTAGTCACCAATCCCTCATCAATGAATTTGTGGTTGACCCCACTATCAATCAACACTATCACTCTATGACCCTACAAGACTCCTCTAACCCAAAAAGTATGGTACTTGAGTGCTCCAAAAAGAGTAGTAAGGGTGCCTCCTGAAGATTCCTTCTTCCTTGCCCTCATGCTCTATCTCATCAACTACAACCTCGGGCTCCGGTTCTTCTATCTCTGAATCCTCATCTAAAATAACCTCTATGTAGTGTACTTGCCCCTTTCTCAAGCATTTATCTCCTGGCTCCCATGGCTCTCTACAAAAAAAGCATAATTTCTTCCTTGGAAGTTCATTCTTGGATTCTTCAACCTTGCTTGGTTTTGGAGGTAGTGACTTAGGCTGAGAGAAACCCTTTTGAAAAGGTTTCTTATGTTGCCCCATTGGTGGAATCTTGGAGTAGAATTTGTTCTTGGCCACTAAATTCTCCAAATTCAAAGCTCTCTTGATGGCATCCTATAGAGATACTAGATCAAAAGCCTTAACCAAACCCTTGAGTGGTTCAGCTAGTCCCTCCACAAATAAAACAATGAGTCTCATCTCCGTCAAATGAAGGATTGCGAATTTGATGGCTTCTTCTTCCAACATGGGGCTGAGTGAAAGATATGTATCCAACTTTTGAACCCAAGCACCTGCAGTACTTTTCCCCAAACCATCAAAAGGAGGAAGAGTCAACTTACTCAACCTATGTTGCAAATCTCTAAGGGGTTGATGTGTAGGAGGCCTTCTCTCACTTCTTGGCATGTTCCTTAATCTGAAATTACAATAATTTGCGAATGAAATCTGATTTTTGATGTGCCTTGGTACTCATCCATGCAAGCATTAATATCATATGTTGTTGGATTCTGCTCTTCTTCTTCTTCTTCAAGTGGTGCCTCTACTTTGGGTAAGAAAGTAGGCTAAAATGGCCTAGCTATTGATCCCACTAATACCCTGTTATTATTTGTGTGATGGGATGGGCCATTCTGATTTGAAGTGCTTCCTTCACCTGTGGGGTTTTGAATTAGCCTGGAGGAATTCAAAGTGGCATTCATGTTTTACATTTGTTGCATCATCTGGATTAATAGCTGATTTGTATACTCGTGTTTCCTGATAAAGGTGTCAAACTTATCCTCCTTGTTTGCCATGTGTTTCTTACCTTTGACTCCTATTCCAACACCAGTGTCTTGTTAAGTTGCCTCCAATTTTTTCCTTTCCCTTTTTGAAGCTCTCGGATTTCTTAGACTCAACTGCATGCACTCCTAGATTAACCCACAAGCTGGCAGGGTCTATGGCTCTGATACCACTGTAATAACCCTTCTATGTTCGCATATAAACAAGCCTGAAATTGTTGTTACACCCAGAATAAACACTAAAATTTTCACAGTTACAAACACTCTAAACGGTAGGCAACAACATATAACAATCTCAATTTATTTGACTTCTCAATAGATCTGAATGAATTACAATCAAAGGAGAATTTCTAATTAAAGGATGGTGTACTCAAAAAATGTAAATGATTGCCAACACTCACTGGATTCACGCTGTACAACAAGCTTGATAAATAAGCTCATGAAAAATTTGTTTACTGTGTGTGATTCAAACCGCCCTCTCACATGTAATAATTCAATCTCCTTCTGATATCTTAGCGACCAGATATGTGGTATGTCGCTGCCAGTGAGAACGGATGGAGAGCCCAACAACATTGTCACTTGGTGAATAGAGATACAAATCCTCAATTTGAATCCGGAGTGCCGCATGAGGAAAGCATATACTGGGAGCAACAAGACTGCAATTTGTGGCAACTATGTCAACTTCTGTGACCCTCTTCCTCAATCCATATATGGCACACCTTTGCTGAAACGCATTTGCTAGCAATTTGACAATGATAACTCCTACGCGATGATGTCAGTAGTGAGGATAGCCGATCTAATAACCAACAATGACTTGTGAGATTTAATCTTCTTGTTGCAATCAACGAATGAGTCTGGAATGGCGCTACGAAGCAAAATATATATATGAAGAATGCAGATTATAAGTTGTGATCAATTCTTAGTATTGGCTAGCGATGAGTCAATATTGATTTGCTACACAAATTCAACTACCAACTAATTAGCCGATAGGCTTTTATATGTGAGCATTATAGTGCTCGGAATTGTCTCACATCGTAAAAAAGTACACGCCGGAAAATTTTCTAACTTGTCGGTTTTCTATCGGCGTATTCCTTGAACCTCCTATGGGTGCAAGTGCTAGTGATAATGCCCAATGAGTGAGCAAGGTGGCAATTCACCTCACTTCAAGAGTGTAACTTCATCAAGATTTCCTCTTGAGGTCTGATAATTTAGTGAACTGTTGTGACTCCCTCTGTATGCAGGAAATTAGGCCACAGCCTATGGATAACTTCCAATTGTAGCTTCAACGGATCACCAAGAGAGATGCGACCTCTTCAAACAAAGAACTTCATGCCCTGGAATTGGTGCCCAACTGAAATGTCTACAAAATCAATCTGCCAACCTGAAACAAACACAATTCACCAATTTTAGCTCGCCTTGCAACCCTTGTATAGAATTGCCAAGAGGTAGGCTTTTCGTCCTAACCTCAAAATTTGCAGTCAAGGGGTTTCGTCCTTCAATGCACAATCACTTGAACTCAAGATGAATAATGCAAATATAAAATCGAATGATTGCAATGAATGACTGGAGCTTATTGATATATCTTTTCCAATCTAGGCCCTTGGGTCCCAATTTCCTACCAAGTATTTAAAAACATTTTTATATGATATATATATATATATAGTTAGTGTTTAAAATCACTTATTATTTTCATATTATTATTTTAATTTTGGAAAAGGGACATGACATCTACCTTTTATTATTTTTAGCAAATGTTAGAAGAGGTTGCGCCTGATAGGTAATTGTCAGTGTCGGTCAATTGTAACCACCACTCAGTATTAAAGATGAGTCGTCACCAGGTTGTTTAGGACGTCAGCTTGGATAAGCCGCCAACAAGGTATTTTTGGGATGTTAGTTTCTTTTTATTAAATTCCTCCACACTAGGCTTCAAAGCTTCCATGATCAGAATTTAGATATTAAATTTGGCACCTAAAAAAAGAGTGAATAACAAGGAGACTTCACGGGGAGGACAAAAATTGCAACAAACAGGGCCTACAACAAGAACAAAAATCAGAAATAAAACAAAATTGTTAGAAAATATTTTTTTGGGTGTGCACGATTGCACGAGCCCCGGGATGCCCCTGCATCACTGACCTTTAATGGCATGATTTAAGATGTTGATTTACCTACAATTACCAAAGCCTTCCTGGTTGTCGAGTGTGTTAATTTTGATCAAGAACAAAATGCTCAAGAATAAAAGGTAATGATACATGTCATTATAAATCATTCTTAGTCATAAAGTCAATTACATGGATAAAGCCTCACTTAATATTTAATAACTAAATGGAAGCCATCATTTATATTTATGTTAGCATTCGCATAGCAAGAATATATGTTGCAATCCTCTAGTTAGTTGTGGGTTTGGCAAAACAACACAATATTCCACCTAGCACCAAAAAATGACTTTCAATCAAGGATGCACTGCATGATATCCCAGTGCTATATTTTTTTTTTTAATGGAGTTAATGCACATCTTTTGAGTGTTGGTGTTGGATACCCTGATGTATCCAATAACTAGAAAAGTATAAGAAGTATATCGGTCAATTCCCCCATTTCTATTATGTAACTGATGTACATGCAAATAGATATGATGCAATATCTTTATCTTTGCTTTGAAGATAGATAAAGATTGATGTCATGTCCCTTTTCCCAAATTAAAAAAATATTAATATTATTAAAATAAAAAGTGTTTTTAAACACTAGCTAAAATAAATAAATAATAAAATAAATAAACAAAAAATTATAAATATAAAATTTAAATAAAAGTACTTTAAATTTTGGAGGGAAAATAGGACCCATGGGCCCAATTTGTTAGAGGTATATCTACAAGCTCCAGCCATTCATTTCATCATCCAGTTTTCATGTTGCATTGTTCATTTTGAGTTCGAGTTGATGGTGCATTCAAGGACGAAACCCCTTGATTGTGAATTCTGAGGTTAGGGCGAAAACCCTACCCTTGGCAATTCTAAACAGAAATTGCAGTGACACTGATTAGAATTCTTGTTCACAATTTCAGGTTGGCATTGGAGTGTTGCAAGCGAATCTTTCTATCCATGGTTGTATAAGATTCATCATCATTGGGTCCTAGTGTGCCACCCTGTTGGACTAGCACATATATCATCCGCTGGGAATTCAGTACTACACATAGTAGAGACAATCCTTGGGTTGCCAACTAAGTTGTCGGTTCTAGTACGGGAACGAGTACTAGAGCGGGGTTCTGGTACGGCGATTTTTATTTTGATCTGGGTACAGTTGGGTACGGCTGCACTATATATATATTTATATACAGAAAAATTTATAAACAAAAAATATGCAGAATTGAAAATACATTTGATATATCAATTATATATATATATATATATATATATATATATATAATTTAATGTATATTATAATAATATATAATATAATCTAATACAATATAGTATATTATAATGTGCCACCCTGTTGGAGTAGCACATATATCATCCGCTGGGAATTCAGTACTACACATAGTAGAGACAATCCTTGGGTTGCCAACTAAGTTGTCGGTTCTAGTACGGGAACGGGTACTGGAGCGGGGTTCTGGTATGGCGATTTTTATTTTGATCTGGGTACAAGTTGGGTACGGCTGCACTATATATATATTTATATACAGAAAAATTTATAAACAAAAAATATGCAGAATTGAAAATACATTTGATATATCAATTATATTATTAGTATATATATATATATATATATATATATATATATATATATATAATTTAATGTATATTATAATAATATATAATATAATCTAATACAATATAGTATATTATAATAATAATAATAATATATTATAATTATATAATATAATAATATAATTATAATATATTATTATAGAATATAAATTAATATATAATATAATAATATAATATATTATAATAATAAATATAATAATATAATATATATTATTATAATATAACATTATAATATAATAAAAATAAAAATAAAACTTAAAGAATGATCGGGAGCAGCCGGGCCGCGCCAGGGGCGCTCCCGTCGCCGCTCTCGGTGCCGTTCCGAGATCCACTCCTGGTCGGCACGAGACTAGGACCCTAAGGGGGAGAACCTGGTAACAGAGGTTGCCAGTGTAATTGCACCCATTTTTAACACAATTCATTGGGTGCAGTTAATGGAGATCAGCCAGTCCTGCCTAGTGAGCACTTGTGTCTGAAGTATCTTCGTAGTTTATGTGCCCAGCCATCAAAGTGCAGGATATCTTGTTACCCCTGAGTGTCGCCAATCCAATTACCAGCATGGCCTCTGTTCACAGCTATTTAGAGAGTATTATTTATCTTGAAAAATCACCATATTTGCAAAGCAAATCACAATCGGCTTGCCAGGCTGAGTCAAGGGGAACCAAGCTAATGGAGGGGAGTGTCAATCATACATCCACAACTTCATGCTAAGTCTAATCTTCCTACCACAGGCCACGCGATTAGCATAATAATCTATGCAGGTTAGGTCACACCAACACGAGTGAGGGAGATTGCTACAGTTGGCCTCTGTCCCTTGCATTCTTCAATATTCAGCTGGCAATTCAAACTGGTCAAGGTGCAATCATCCACTGGCGGGGATAGTTCATCGTCTGCCTACAGTCAGTGCTAAAGGTCTACACAGCAGTCAGGTTTGAGCACCGCCTCCAAATCATTGTACTACTTCTGTAACTGGAGCGCTTGGGCGCCTTAAACTGTGTCCAGTCTACTGAAATATCCTATTTATTAGTTGTATATTCAGATCTGAGTTGAATGAAATAAGATATGCATTCTGTTGAGATCTTCAGTTTCTAACAGTGGTTTACATCAGTTTAATTGTTTTATTATACTCTTCATCAAATTCAAAGGAAAGAGAAAAAATCTAAAACCCTAAGATTATAGTAGGGATATTACAATTGAACAAGAAATACAATCAAGCAAAAAGAGAAAGAAAAAAAAGCGCAAGACCCCCGAACAATTTGCACATCAACTCCTTGCAAAAAGCAAGTTACAATATCATACAAGTGCACAAGACACTCCAATTTATGCAAATCACATACCTGAGGAAGGGCATATTTTCCAAGCAAATCACACCCATCAGACATGAGTTGTTGACAGGACCATGTCTCCCATTCTGTTTGCTCATCTAACATTGCCATCTCTTGTTTTGAACCATGGCAAAACGGAAATCTTTGGAAATCTCCATGTGGACTGTAATTAGATAACATAGTAGATTAATTCAATAACATACTATTACATTTTACAAAGACTACCCATCAAATAAAAGAAATAATTGTGAATCGAGTCTTCCGGAACATGATAAAATTAAAAGATAACTACTCCATTGCATACATCTAAATCCTTAAGTAAACATCATTAACTCCGTGAATTTATCAGATTCGTTGTTCCAATATCCTAAAAGAAATCAATAAGTACCAAATTCAATCACTTCTGGACAAGATTTTCAAGGATGGGCATTGTGGTCTTTTTCAGACAAAATCACTACCTAGAATTGTATGTGCAATTTAAAATTTAGTAAAGCACCCTATACAGCTCCCTGCAACACTCGAAATGATGAAGCATGCTAAAATTAAACAAGAAGTGGGAGCAGAAAATACAGTCCACACCTGATTTTTATAATCAAACAATTATTTCACTTATAAAGATGATTACAAAAATCCTAAATTAGGCATACAATGCACCATGTGGACTACAAAATATCCCCTATAAGGCATACAATGTACCTTGTGGACTACATATGTTTCCTAAATGAGATACTTGCGTGCTTGGATACCCTGGTATAGATATCATTAGCAATGTAAATGTTAACACACAGCTGATTCCCAAAAAATGACATTACATAATGATGCACTGCAAGAAGCCGAAATAAATAAAAATAAAAAATGTAGTTGATGTTCTAAAAACTACAAGCAAGTTCTAAGACAGTGGCATATCCATCATTAAGAAATTAGTCCTGTATTAATGTCTATCCATCTACTATGTTAGTGAAAGCTTACAACAATAGATTATATACAATCAATCAAAATTTACGATTTAAAGGTAGCACTATGAATCCTATGTTCTTCAATTTTACCCTAAACACGTGGTTCTTATTCAATATTCCTTTAAGCTGAGCAGCTACCCCTTAAGTATTCTTTATTTTCAACAGAAACCTTCGACATTTCCTTGCTTTGATCTACAGTCATTTGTTTCCCTTTGTGGGGCTGTCAGCTCAGTGCTAGAGTTCCCCAGCATACTAATAAGAGGACCTACATTTAAGTCATGGCAGCTCCCTGTAAGATAACATGTTATCAAGGCCAAGCAACAATGTGTGGCTTGAAGATGGGTGTTAAAAGAACAATCCACACTGGTGACTATATGGGGACCAGCAGCTTGGTGAGAGAGTGCCCCAGCACACTAATTAGGAGGTCTTAGGTATCAGACCTAAAAAGAACAATCCACACTGGGGACTATATGGGGACCAACAGCTTGGTGAGAGAGTGCCCCAGCATGCTAATTAGGAGGTCTTAGGTATCAGACCTAGGTGGTCAACGTAAAATAACATCTTAATTAAGACATTCAACTTGAAATGTTTTAAAGGCAATGAACTTACCCTGTCAAATTGCACTGAACAAATACAGAGAAACTTGCAATTCCGAGGGCCATTGCAAGCATTGCTCGGCATGGCGCATAGCTATCCAAATTGTTGTTGATTTTATCAGAGTCGAGAAAATCAAGCCAAGCGCTCTCATTACTGTAACCTTCCGAGCCACGAAGAAAAACAGTAACGCGATCTTCGAGGCGGTGATAAAATTTGTTTGCCCCTTCCTTAGTGTTGGGATACTCAGAAGCAAAGTCATCATTATAGGTGTCATTCAAAACAAACCGAGCGGCTTCAGAATGCAAGGCTTCGACATATTCCCCCTTCTCAATGTGTTCCACCACAGTATTTATATGTGAGAAGTAATTTTCCCCGCTTTGGTCCTCTGCTAGGCAGGGGATTGTGGGATAGCTGGACAGAGAGCATCGCAAAAGACGCAGCTCGTACAGCTTCACCACGGAGTTTACAGTTTTATCTATTTCCATTTATGGTGTTTTTCGTTCAGTTAGGGTTTCCAAAAGTTATCTCTGCAGGAGCAAAATGCTAGGGCGAATGCGAGTTTATTTTTGGCTTGGATAGAGCCCGGACCAGCTCCTCTAATCGCTCTGATGGATTTGCTCCATTGCTGTAATCCTCCCGTAGGTTTTAAGTCGGTGGAACAGTAGAGAGGCGGCGCTTTTCAAATTCTACTTAGCGGCCATGGATTTCCACTCCGTATTTAAGGTTTGAGAGGGTTTTTATGAACAGAAGCCTCCAAATTGTTATTTCAGGTTTGAGAGGGTTTGAGAGGGTTTGAGCAAAAGGACTCCACGGGTTATCGTTTTTTTTTCCAAGTGGAATGTTGTTTTCTGATCCCTTCTAAAGAAAACTTTTAGGAAATAAAATTTGATGAAGTTGTTCTATTAACACGATGGTGTAGGTGTGGGGTTTTGGTCTCTAAGGGTCGTTATAGTAGACGAGTTTCTTTTTGGAGTTCTAATGGAAGTTAAAGGGGACTTTGTCGTAGTTGTTGGAGATATGCAAGTTCTCTATAGGTCTGTAGAACTCTTCATGTGTTTGTCTCTTGTATTTGCTACTCTCTTGTTGATTTTTGGGTCCAATTTGCGTTGTTTCAATGGTTTTTAGCCATAGGCCTTTGGCCATCTACTTCATCATGTCCTTGGTTGTCAAATTTGCCTAGAAAATGTTCCAAATTTGCCCTTCACATGCTAAGCTCATATCGGTGAGGGTGTGAAGTCCTCGAGTTATAAGCCCTCTAGACCAACTACTAAGACTTTCCATGTGTCTTCCTAGCCCTATCCACTTAAGTCCTAGCACTTTAGGTAATCAACACTCCCAATTGTCCTAGTTTATTTTCTAATAGGGTAACTAGTCAGCACACTCAATGTTTGAACACACAAAAACTAGTGACCGGTTATAGTCGGTACCCCCACAACCTTGCCTTTTTGTCAAGTGTTGAGATACTTGGTGGGCCCCACCTAGATGAGTGCCTCCAACCTAATGAATTAAGGCCTAATGTGTGTTTCTCAGTCCAGCCATGTAAAATCACCAATATGATGAAGCACCAACTGGACACTTTGGCCACATGGCAGCTTCCCATTACCACGCTTGAGGCTCTTCTCTATGCCCTTAGTGGAGGGACCCACTTCCTTATTGCAGATCTCTGGTGAGCTCATGTTAGATAGATATTTAGAGGTCAATGATAATGAGATTGCAAGATATAAGTGTGTAAGTGACTTAAGGGGATTCATCTTTAGTGATTTAAACTGATTACATTTTGGTGCACTTATATGCTTGCTTGTAATAGTTGTTATTGAGGTCTAGTAGGCTTATTCCTGACCGCCATTAGGGCATGGTAGTCAAAGCCCTATTCAAATTGTTTCCTTGTGTTAAGACCTTGAGGGAATACCCCCAAGGTTTTGTAGAGCCTAAAGAAGAAGAGGATTTGCCCTAATGCTAAGTGTTGGTCCAAAACCACCATCTCTTGGTTGGTGTGTCACTCTCCCTGCTTAAGATACCTTGTTCCCCTTATCTCACTCTAGGTCATGGTGCTAGAGAAGAGGGGCTACATTTTTTAGCACTGACAGGATCTTTAATCATTAAAAGAGTAGGAGAAACCCCTGCCAGAGAAGTTGTAGCTTTAAATGTACCTACTACTCAATTTAGTGAGGCGGTTACTAGGAAACTACAAAGTGATCATGATGCTCTGTTGCAGGATGTGATCAAATTAAGTAGTGAATTGAAAGAAGAGAAGGCAAAATCGGATAATTATCGACAACAAATTAGAGCATTAAATTCAACCATCTAGATGCTCCTCCAACAATGTTATTAAGAAGGTAGGCATGTCCCAAGGTGATAAGCAAGCATTGCAAAAGAAAATTGGAGCTCTGCAAGAGGAGAAAAAGCACTTGTCTCTTAGAACTACAAAAGATGTAGAGGATCCTGTCAAAGGAATTCTTAGGGAAAGAGTTGTAAATATAATAAGAATGGTAGATGACTTTTGGGAATGCCACGGTAATTTGACAAATACCAACATTTGAACAAGTGGAAGAAGTGACTCTAAAGTTGCTGGAGTTGAATATAGCGTCACAATGATTGTCTACAAAAATGCCAAGTATAACCCTAATAGTCCTAGTTAAATTGTTGCAGTCTTTGAGACCACTCACCTTTTGAGTGATGTCTCAACCTTCCTTACAAAGTTGCAAACTTTGCTAAAGGAAAAGGAAGAAGAATTTAAGACTTCAATTAGACTTGGCTTTCCAAATATAGTGGGCTTCACTGGTCAATTAAAAGAAATAAATGAATGGAAAAGTGACTTTAAAGGTTTAATTCCTTTATGGTTAGTCCATGTCCTTTAAGGTGACAAGATTCACCCCTTACTTGTCAGCGTCCAAGTGGATAAACCCATTGTCCTTGGAAGCAAGATGGACAACTCTATCAAAGAAGTAAGGATACTATTGGATGACAGGTACACTAAGAATGTCAATAAGATCAAGACCATTTTGGAAACAATGTGGCCATCCGATTTAGGGTTCAAGGATTAAACTAAAAGGTTTGCTAAGGAATACAAACTCAAATATCCTATCCTTTCATGCTTGTGATTTATGCATCCACATATTATGGAGTGTGTTAGCATATCCATTTTAGGCAAGCCAAGATTTAATAGCAAAAGAAGTAGTGGTATTTTCTCTTTCTTGATTTTTGGACCTCACCTTTTAGAGATGATTAAAATGTTGGATATGAGGTACGCATTTATTTTGCACATATAGCATTTACTTGATTTTAAAATCTCAAGGTGGCATGGATTTTAGAAACCCCTATTTATAGAAGTATTGAGCATTGCATTTCATATTCAATTTTTTTTGCAAGATGAAGTTTCGTTGTTTCTATTTTGGCTATGGAAAGGGAGGGTCTAGGAAGAGCCTTAAGTCTTGTATGTCATATCATTGCTCAACTCTATCTTTTTTTAGCTCTCTACCCTCTTCTAGTTATATGAGTACTTCAAATTAGTTTAATAATCTTAAACTTGTCTTCCTAAATGAGGTGTCATAGTTAGGGACTTGCTTTCCATCCTTGCAATGCTTTGCAACATGTTGCTGGGAAGAAGTTATTTACCATGTGTAAACACTTCAAGGTGAATAGAATGAGGTTCTTCCTAGTAGTGTGTTGCATTTTAGAATCTTCTCAGTTGAAAGGAAGCCTAGAATGAAGTTTCAATGGGCACGAAATGCAACATTTAAAACCTTCTCAGCTAGGAGATTAAAGAACAACAAGCTGTCATTGTTTCTTCAATGGTTTCTTCTACCATAGCTCCTAACTATGCTTCTAGTTTATCCCTATGCACTCAATTGATGCTACCTAGAACTAATGATGTTGTCCCTGAAAATTTGGTTGTTGCAACTTGTTTCACATTTTAGCAAGGATACATTTGAGTGTGAGCTAAGGAAATTAAAATAGAGGTAGATGAACCTTTATGATCTCTCTTCCATGTCAATATCAGAGGGTCCTCTATCACGTGCTAGCTCCTCAAATTGGAAAAGAAGGCCCACATGAGTGCTTTTGCAAGCTCTAACCTTTTAACAAACTTCATTGTAATTAAAGCTAACAAGTGTCAATCATCCGTTTGAGATGACCATTGTCTACTTCTTATAAGTAGGGTTTCTTCTTCTTTGTAAAAGGGATTTTTGGGAGGGAGTTTGTGCATTGTAAGGTGTAAGAGCTTCCATAAGAAATAAGAGGTTACAACAAGTTTTTGATATATACATTGTTTCAGTTGTTCATGTAATATTATCCTAAGTATATCAATGTAAAATGTTCTTCATTTTAAATTTAGAATTATCTCTTGTTGCATCAATCATGGTTTTGTGAGATGTTTTCTAAATGTACATTTTATATATTTTCTATTAATGGTATGTTAGTTGGTGATTCTCTAAATACTATGAAAATCATATTAAATATTTTGTTTGATATGATGTCTTTCATACTTAACAACAAAATCATTGTCTAATTCAAAGGATTACTAAGTAGAGTTCTAGATTCCAAATTAAGAGATAATTGATGATGTGGAGCTTACATGACGAGGTTAATTGTCACTAGGTTACTTGGGGTATTGTAGGCACCATGAATCTCTATTACATTGTGAATTCAATTCTTGACTCTGTTCCCACAGTATAAAGGCATCGGTCATGTATCTCATCTTGATCTTCCACGTTATTCCAATTGATCTCTTGTTTTGTGATAATTTAAGTTTGGATGTAAGTTACATAAGAATTAAAAGAAGAAGTTGTCTAAGTTGGAGAACAAATCTACAATGTGTGTCTTCATTAGCTATGACATCAATGTGAAAGGGTACAATCTTTGGGATCATGTGGCCAAAAACGTTTTGTATAATAGAAGTGTTATCTTTAGAGAAGTCAAAACTTCTTCCACAATATTGTAGCCAAAGAAGGATGAAAAGGAATATGTAGTTCAACTACCCCCAAAGACCAAGAATGTTGAACCAAAAGCCCACAAAGGACCTGAAGAAGAGGAGGGCTCAACTAGTTTAGAGATTTTTGAAGAGATAGAACCTCCACCTTGGTCATTGAGGAAGTCCAATTGATAAAGACAACAACCAGACAAGTAAACTCCTCCTAAATGGAGATGTATTTTTGCTTTAATTACTAACACTAATGAGCCTAGGATTTTGAAGGAATCTATGGGTATGGATGATGCAGAGTCCTATAAAATGGCCATGGATGAGGAGATGGCTGCATTAAAGAAAAATGAGACATGGAACTCAGTAGTTTTGCCTGATGGATAGAAACTTGTTAGATGCAAATGGGTTCAAATGAAATATTCAAATTTAGATGGCAATGTTGAGAAGTATAAGGAAAGATTGCTTGTGAAGGGATATTCCCAAGTTGAGGGAATTGATTGTGGTGAGATTTTCTCTCTAGTTGCTAAGTTGACATCCATCCAATTCCTATTATCTATTGTAGCAACTTTTGATCTTGAGGTTGAGCAAATGAATGTGAAGACAACTTTCATTCATGGTGATTTAGAGGAAGAAATTTATAACATGACACAACCAAAGTACTACAATGAAAGAGATAAAAAATAGTTTGTAATTTGAAGACATCTTTATATGGTCTTAAGCAATCACCTAGGATGTGGTACTAAAAGTTTGATGTTTTTGTGTTGGGATTAAGGTTTCTAAGATCCAAATCAGATCATTGCATCTATTATAAGATGGGCATTTATCATTTCCTTTTTATCGCATTATATGTTGATGATATGTTGTTTTTGGTAATAGTAAGGACATGATTTATGAATTGAACTCACAACTTTCAACATAGTTTGAGATGAAAGACTTGGGGGTTGCAAAGTTCATCTTGGGTATGGAGATTAGGAGAGATAGAGAAAACATAAAACTTTGGCTGGGCCAAAGTAAGTATGTGAACTTGGTGTCCAAGATTAGAGATGCCAAGATTATAACTAAAAATGAAGGAAAACATGAAGAAAAGAGCTGAAAATGAAGTTCTAATGCCATAAATGAGTTACCCACAACTACTTTTTGATATTTGTATATGGGAAATAAAAAGCTACAACTGCATATGGAGGAGAAAAATGATTTTCTATAGCTACACGTTTTTCTTTATTGAACTTTGTCATACTACAAGGTGTTGGAGTTGGAGTTGTAGCTGCAAATATTAAATGCTTTGAACTTGAACAAGTTATTTTTTACTAAAAATAGAAAACTTGGTACCAAAAGTAAATGTGGAGATAAAGAAAAGTTACTTTTACTACTAAGGGAAGCTTGTTGAGAAATCCACAAGGAGATGAGGAGAAGAACCTTGGAAATTGTCCTTGCCACCAAAATTAACTATGTTTGAGCATCGAATTGGAGCCATTGGATCAAATTGATCATAGTCAATGGATGTAAAAGTAAAAACTTAGTATCTTTTAGAGGAATTGTATAAGTATACACTAAAATTATTTGTAAGGGTTGGAAAAAAATCATTGGAGACAATTGCAAACATTTGTACTTTGGATTTGAGAGCAAATACATGGTATTTTCTAAATTTTCATGATATTCTCATGGTTTTCTCCAAATAAGTTGAGTTGGTTGTTTGAAATTGTTGATATTTATCAAGTTTTTGAGCTTAATATAAGTTTACTTTATGGTTTCTAGTTAAGTTAGTGGATTGGAAGATGTTGATATTTGTTGAACTTGTCATCATATAAAGTTTTCTTCATAGTTTCTAAACATTGAGAGTGTCTTATATTTTCAACAGCTAGTTTGATGGATATTTGATGAGTTTGTGAAGTGTTAATACCCTGGTGATTTGTTGATTGTAGATTGCTTTGTGTGGTTAGCTTGAACACCTTTTTCTTTCATAATTTTGGAGAATCTTGTTGAATTGCACTAATAATTAGGTGTGTTGATGAAGATTGCTTCATGATTTGGAAATCCACCTTTGAAGATTGCACATTCTTGAAGCATGATTGTTTGCTTTTAATTGTCAAATCAAGAATGGTTAATGTTTGTAGATCCGTCTATCCATTTTTAAGGTTGAATGTGGGTTAAAGCTTTAAATTTTAGTTATTTTTCTCTCTAACCCTTCTCTATCTTGCCATTTCTTTTACATTTTTATTAGATCTGATTAGTTTAAGATTAGAATAAGACTTTCAAACTTGCATGGTATTGTTATGAGATTGATATTTCATGAATGCACAAGTTATTATATTGTTGGTTATAGGTTGAAAAGTGATATTTTATGGCAATATATGTTAGGATCGATTTGTTTATGCATCGCTAAATCTGAAAACTTATTGGTTTATGTGTTGGAAAGTTTGTCCAGATTTGTGTAAGGCCTCTTGTTGAAATAACAAAAGATGTAAAATAATTGAGTTATCTTGCAAGGCTAGGACCTAGCTGGGAGAGACTTGGGGAAAGTCATTTACTAATTTGTTGGGATTTAATTCCTTTCAGGAGGGATAAAGTACTCGATATTTTATCTAAGTTGTAGCATGCTAAAACATTTATCAACGATGTCCATTACCAGTTTGTTCATGAAATGGTAGAGGATGGAAGGGTGATCCTAGAGAATGTTGACACTTTGTCGAATGTTGTAGATGCATTGACAACGCCAATGAACATAGAAAAGTTCCAATGTTGTTATGAGTCTATGGGCCTCTTGGCCCATGACAATTAGTTCATAGTGTTGGTACTCCCTTTACTCTTACAAGGCATTCAAAAAGTGAGAGAATGTTAGGAAAGGTGTCTCAACCTTGCTCCTAATGTTAAGATTACAAAACTGTGATTTATACACTAGAATAGAAAAACTCAATTTTTGGGCTATAGAGGTCATTTTTGGCCAAAATAAATATTCCATGTTGTTCTACATTAGTTCTCCAAACCCTGATACATAGACCTCTCTGAGCTCTACAATCTAAAAAAAGGACCCAATTGACCTCCTAGATCAAAAGTTGGGCCTCCCACATTGGAAATGTAAAAACATCTATGACATATAAAAGAGTTGTGAGAGGGAGTTACACTTGTTGACCAACTTATGACACAAGTTATGACACATCATAGGGCATCTTTCAATAGAGATAATGGAGCCAAAATGGAGCACCCAAGTTGGTGATCGGATTATGATGAGCTTATGGTAGGTGGAAGGAATATGCTATTTTTAGCTTGTGGACTCATTGTGGAATTTGGGTGTTGAATTTCTAACTAGGGATTTGGGCACCACATTTTGGGTGGTTTTAGCTCATGGTTTCCCAATTATCATTTGATAGTTTCATGTATTATGTCTCCTATTTATTGGGTGATTGAGATCAAGTTTTTGATAGTGAGTTTTGTAGGTACTATTATGCTACCATAATTACTCTAGATCTTTAGTTGGCGATACTCTTGTAAAATCTTAAACTTTGCAAGTGTATTGTAACCTTTGCTTACTGAATAATACATTAAGTTGCTTTGGATTGTGGGGCTTTTCTCCCAAACATTTTTTTTTTTTTGCACATAAGTCATTGTGTTATGGTATATTTCTTTTGCATTTATTTCCTTGTATATGCGTGATTAGTTTAATTTTTGGACATATCTCATCTCATAGATTAGTGTAGGAAGCATATTCCATATCTTTGCTTCCTTTCAAAGTTTGTGCTCCTTCCTATGTTGATCATGCCTTTATATAATTGTTGTGTTCTTTCCTATTATTCCTTGACCTAAAGTTGAATTTGTATAACTTTCTCAAAAAAATTGATGCTTTAGTCACATCATTATCTTTCCTTAGACTTGTTTGCCTTTCTTATCAAAAGCTACATCAAGTGGATTGGAAGGAAAATATCCCAAGCATGCCTCAAATGGTAAATTATTAGTAGAAGAATGCAAAGCCCTATCACAAGAATGGTAAATGTAAGGAAGTGATTCATCCCATGTCTTAAGACACTTAATTTCATACCCCTAATGAGCTGCACCAATGTCCTATTAACCACTTCTATTCAACCATCTATTTGTGGGTGATAGGTTGTGCTTTTTTTAGCTTTATGCCATTATATTCCATTATGTAGACCAAGACTTACCAACAAACCATGTGTCTCTATCTAAAATTAGACTTAGGAATCCCAAAGTGCACCCTACATTATTAAAGAACACATGTTAACTGCTTATTTTCTTGTGTTACAAGCAATTAGAATACATATCTTACTGAACTTGTCAACTACCACAAATAAGTAATTAGGTCTATGTCTAGTCATAGGAAAACCACCTATAAAATTTACAAAAAGACCTTTTTTCCTTCTAGGGATGGGCAAAGACATATTCATTCCTTCTTTCCTTGTTTTAGATCTACT
This sequence comes from Cunninghamia lanceolata, assembly GCA_027924645.1. Taxonomy (NCBI): domain Eukaryota; kingdom Viridiplantae; phylum Streptophyta; class Pinopsida; order Cupressales; family Cupressaceae; genus Cunninghamia; species Cunninghamia lanceolata. The sequence goes on along the minus strand of BSBN01000245.1, from coordinate 8,710,613 downwards.
AGTACAACAAAGTTTACAAATTCTAACATGTCTTGCTATTTCTTGTTGCATTTTAGGCTAAAACACACGCCTTTGCAAATGAGCCAATGTTTTTCCTATAACAAAGTGAACCACCACTTTGGAGGTATTTTCCTCCCTCATTTATAGAAGCCCTTGTACTCTTGGCACACAAAAATTTCCTATCTTGTAGAGTAGCCCATCTTGAAGATGAATGTCTTCTTCACTTCTTACATTTACTTACGATGGAATTTCTTAATATATCTTACCAATGTTCTTATCATTTGTAATATGTATATTCTTCAATATAAGCCTCTTTTGTGAAAGGCTCTGGAAGTAGTTACCATAGCCATAGGTAAAATAGGTGCCCTAGACAACATATTTGGCAAGACATTGTTAGTTCCTTTCTTATATTTAATCACCAAATGAAATTGTTGTAGAAATCACATCCATTTGTAATGTCTTCCTTGTTGTAATTTATTTTATGCCTATGAATATTATAGAGGTTGGTGATTAGTCTACACAATAGTTTCCTATCCAAATAAATAATGCCTCCATTTTTATTTGCCTGAACTAGTGCATTTTGCAACTATTATCCACACACACTCTATTTCACCTTTAAACGACTTAATGATTTTTAGTTTCAACTTTGTTTGACTTCCCTCAATTTGATTTTTGACATTAAACTTGCTTTAAGATTGATTAAAACATTAAAACAATAGTGTATCCATTAAAATCATATCTTAATTCCATTAAATTTGAGGGATTGTGCATTAAAATTTGTTGCTATTTAAAAGAAATAAATTCTAAAAAATTAGGACAATAAGAAATATGCTGAAATTCATGAAATTTTGCCACTAGAAAGCTAAAAAAATCACTTAAAAGTTATGCCTCGTATGACTGAAAATTATCATTAAACTAAACTAACATTGATTAAAAAAACAACAAAAAGGAAGTGGGGAAGGAAAGGGTAAAAAAAGAACAAAAAATAAATCCAAACCTATCCCTAATCCTCTGACACACCATTCAAAAAATGGATGAATTTGAATTGAATCAATCTCTATTGGACCTATTTTTGTACTCTCAACACGAGATGGTGCAATCTTCAAAGGAAACATGTGTGTGAATGTTGGTAAGTTTTAGCTTGCACGGATGTAATCATTCAACCACACAAAACACCTTACCATCAGCATGCCATCAATGGTTTAAATGTTGTACATGTAAACATTCCTCAATATTTATTGAATTAAGCGCACAAGGTTGAATGAAAAGGAAACAAGCTTAGAGCTTGGAAAACCTTGTTGAACAGAAGAAAATGCAAAAAAAAAGGAGAAAAAATGATAAATTGTATTCCAATTTAATGTTTCCAAACCCCAATGGGTTTTCCAATGGCTTGCAAATGAACTATAAATGAGTATATATAGGAAATTTGGATGGGAAGGCCAACAACCCTTCCCTCCAAAACCTCACAAAATAACAATTTAAAGACTCTTGAATGTGAAAGGTAACGGGTTGGATCTTCACTTTCTACTCCTTCCTACAAGTAGGCTCTATCCCTTTTACCATCCCTTTGTTAAAAAATATGACCTATTTCATCCTCACAACAAACTGTATTTTCAAAATGCTCTTCCACTTTTGCACATAATTTATCAAAAAAAAAATGAATACATAGACTTTGCCTAAACAAACAAATTCCCATTCCCAATTTCAATTCTTGTTTTTAGCTCTCTCACAGTGGTAATTCCTTTAGACATAACTTGACAATTGATTTCCCCTTGCACTTTGAGTCCTTAACATGATTAAACTAGCAATCGCACTTGAAGTGCAATAGGCATGCCGATAGGTACTTTGAAAGGTCCCTTATTTCCTAACAGGTCAATCAATGAAAACAAGAATCCCTCTTCTTAAGAAAAACATCCAACAAATTAAAAACATAATCAAGCTAACTTTCGGTATCACAACAAGATAACCAAGGCCAAAAATCCATCCAATATTACACAACCACAATAGATTCAAGACTCATGAGAGATCAAACAACAACTATTATAGCAAGCACCCTAGCATGAAACCAATCCTTGTAGTAAAGGAAGGGATGGGTGCATTTGCCTTTGCAACAAAAGCCACACCCACCATCATTATCACAACCACCACTACAACAAAAACAAATTGTTTTGCTCCTCCCATTGCTAATAACAATATTATGGAATGACTTTATTATTTAGGGTTTCTAAAGACTAATCTGTTGCTCAAGGTGCTAACTACCCAATCATATAGGATGACAAAAAAAAATTAAGACACATGAGTGCCAACCATTGATTTCCCACCATGAATGTACCTAATGAGTGAATGACAAAGATCTCTTCAAAAGTCGTCCCTCATCTATTATGTATTTGAAACTATCAATTGTATGCACATGAGAGCTTTCCTTGCTTCACAAGGGAATGCCTATTAGTGTGATGGTAGGGAAATATGACCATCAAATATAACCACATAACAAGATCACGAACTTTCATATGACGAGAAATATATACAAATGACAAATGATTTGCTCATTTTCTCTTGTGAATTCTCATACTTGTTACTTTAATTGGTTTCCACATAAATCTAGATCTGATTGAAGATGGAAGATTTATCCATAAATCTCTCTTTAAATCTAAGTCCTCTAGTGACGCCACCTCATTTGCACCTGGCCCTTGCCTCATCCTCAACACCAATGTCACTCCATAGACAAGAATGATCACGGTCATTCATACGGCCTCATTTTTCTTTAGTCACACAAGAAGGCTTTGCCCCTACCCCTCCTCATGCCAATCAGATAAGAGGCACCCTCCATCACCTAGTGAGGTTAGTCTCAATCTTAGATTTAGGTGCTTCCCCTTTGCACCTTTCTCGCACTAAAGTCATTGAATCCCACAAACAAGATGTCAAAGAAAATAATGACAATAATAACCCTAGATGTGATTTATTAATATTCTATGCATTCAATGATATTTGGATAATCCTCTATTTTTTATTGTTGACTTCACTGCTTTTGATGGTGATTTCTATGAAAGAATAAAAAGGAATAAAATAAAAAGTTTAAATCGTAGAGTGAATTCATTGCTTGACTGATACTCTAATGCTTGATGGCTTTGATGCACATGTTTTAATAATGATATTAAGCTTTTAGTGAAAATATATTATGTTAAAAAAGGCAATGACAAATGCAAATATTTAAATCTTGGTTGACTATTTTGATAATGAAAAAATATAGCCATTATGAATAATAATTTGATATCTACATTAGTTCAAAGGATTAAATATTGAATTTGAAGGTTTGGTGAGACGGTTGGACAGACCTAGAAGCATCTTAGGTCAAATTTTATATTATATCTACATCCGAGATGTTATAGCCATGAACTTGTAGATAATTTAGTAGATCTAAACTTATTTGATCAATTAGATTGTATCTGCTTCCTTGTGTCCAAGGAACCTTGCATATTGGCCAAATGACTAATAACACTTGATAGAGAATGTCGTGTGTCTACTCTTGATTCACTTGGGCCCTTGTCCATGTCACTACCAAGCCACACGTTAAATCCTAATTCCCCTGAGCAACAACTTACAATTGTGGACTTGAGAGTACAAATACCAGTGACTCAAGGCTACTCACTAAGCTCTATTGCATAAGGTTTCTTGTGTCCATCAAAAACATGGACATGAAGCAAAATGAGCTTCAAATGAGACACCCCTCTAAAATACAATTAATAAAACTCTTCGGATCGCTAACCTTGGGCTCGATGGACTTCAGATTAATATTTTAGATTTAAAACAATTGCACAACTTGATTATATCTAGGGTAGCTTGGGTTCACAAGAAACAAGACAAGTTAATACCAAATACAAAAATCCTTCAAGATTTCAATTATTAAAAGTATGTTTCAAGTTTGGAAGGTTTAAAGTTTGTGAACCTAGACTTCACATTATTGAAGTCTATCGAGCTTTTTTCGTCTAGTGATGTCTTGCAAGTTCTTCGATAGAATCAAACTCCTATATATCATGGCTCACAAGCAATCTCAAGTTTGTGTTGGCAAGTTTGTTTCATGTCTAGAGGTGCCCATGGGCCTAGAATTTTATTTCCAAGGAGCTTGGTGAGGAGTCTCATGACGGGTGCGGAGCTCAAGTCTTAAGGTCCAAAGGAGTTGACATTAGGCACGTGGTGGTCGAGATCAAATTTCATCATTCCTTTAGAACAATTTTGTGCCTTTTCTATAGTGCATTGCATTTAAAAAAATGTTTTTCTTTATATTTATGTAGTTGCTATTTAGACTACACTAAATGAAAGTACCTATGGCAAGCCTATTAAACACCGAGTATTTATTACCCATATTAGAACATGATAGCCCACACAAGGAAAACCACAATAACTTATCAAAGCATTGTCAAAATCTTCTGGACCATGGTTTGCATCAACCACATAAATTTAAAAACCTCTCAAGATCTTTGGATAAGAGAGCTTTCTGAAAAAGCAACAAGAAACATAAACTTCAAAATAAGTTTTTAGTAAGAACATTGTCATTTTCCCTAGGCAATATGACTTTTAAGGGTATAGTTTACATCTCATTTTTATCCGGTCACTTGGGGATGTCTCATTCCCTGAAAATATTAGCAAAACAGAAACAAAAAAAAACGTGTGTGCAACAATGTAGGGATACACTCTGCAAACAGTGAATTCTCATCCTACTGGATCTGTAAGCGGCCATGACAGTGATACAGTCCACGGTCCAGTTACGCGACGGCGAAAGCATGGTGCCCACACGTTCATATTTATAGCAGCAGCATCTAATGAGAAGATAATCTCCTTGTTTGTTTAATATCATTTAAGAATAGTAAAGAATTTTATTTCAACATACAGCCGAGGAAAATTGCAGTGTAAGACAATGGAAAATTGTAGCATAAGAAAAGGAAAATTGCAGAGTAAGTCTGAAAAATAATATAATTTAAAAGTAGGTAAATCTGAAAAAAAATTGCAGCATAAGGCAAAGGAAAAAAGTAATGCTACAAAAAAAATTATTACATTAATTTGATGGCCATGTGAATGTCACCACAAGCTAAAAAATAACCAGAATGATGGTCTTTTGAACATAAAATTTAACATACTAAAAAAACTGTCATAAGTGTTCTTTTCTTCATGAAATTTGTCTACAAAACGATTAATTGATTTTTTATTTTATTGAAAAGTCTGCATTGTCTGTGGTAGCCAACACCCTTACAAGATTTTTGTATTTAATTATTTTTCTAACAAAGTTAACAGACCTTACATTCACATTGGTCTTACCCACAACTTCCTCAATCTAGTGATTGAATGCCTAAAGTTTCACCTCCCCTTCAATAAACATTGTTGATCAATCAATGTGTTGAACACTTTCCCGTGTCCTTTGAGAACTCTTTACAGGAAGACACGTTTTCTTGTAGAGGTTTGAGACAAAGTAACACATATTTGACTGTTATACCTATCTCAACTTAGAGGGAGAGCACTCAATTGATAGAGGAGGGACGAGATCTCTCCCAATCAATACATCAAGCCATAACATAGGAACAACTATCTAATTAAGTAACCATATATATTAGCATTTACCGATTTGATGTATAAGTGCCATATGCCATCTTGATAGAGTTTTTGAGTTGGATCCACAATGTGGGTGAAGAAACCTGCTATGTCTCTCCCAGGTTTTCTTTGATTTAAACAGGGAAAAGGACATCTTCAGCTATTTTTTACAATAGTTTCTGTACAAATGTTCAGTTTGCCTTTTAAAATATTGTATGGGTAAATTATATAAAAATCACACACAAACACACACATATTTTGACAGTTTGTCCAAAATCTCTCTTTTGAGAGAGAGTTTATGACTTTAATGCCCCTTACCCCTCTACTCATTATAGCTAGTTTTATACATTCTCTGGCATGCTCCCTCCTTACCTTGCAGAATATTGGAATTAAGATGGAGGCCAAACTACTTTTCCAGACTAGCCAATGGATTCTTGAAAGAGATTACCTCCTCCTCTATCACACCAAATTGACCAGACAAAAGATCTTTTAGAAAGACGATTTGCAACGTTACATGCCCCTTCTCTCTGTTCCAAGTAGCAAGTTCTATAAACTCTATATCTTTGCTCAAGGATATACAAACAAAAAGATTGGTTTTGAAATCCTTTCAATGTGGCTTGCCGGCTAAACTTTTCCTATCACACTATTTTGCTTGATAAAAATTAAAGTATTATATTAATAAAAAAAGGAAAAGTACCTCATTCAAACAGACCAGGAAGCATAAAAAGGCATCCGAACAAGAGAGAAATGAGCAGAAAAGGAAACAATTTATATGTATGTAATAATATTATATAATATTTAATATTGATCTTTACAACAACAGAATAATTTACGAAAGGTAGGAAGAGATCTCATTATAGAATGTTATGTAAATTAGAGGTAGCACCTGATGTTTGAAAAAACAAAGTTAAAATTAGCTTTGTTATACCAAATTTGATAAGACAAACTGACTACCTCTTTATATAGAAAGTGAGATACATTAAGAAATAGCCATACTTTGTAAATATGTGAATCAATTTTTATTTGATGTTAAATTGGGTTCCTGTTTAAAATTAAAATAAGTCTAATTGCAGCTTAAAAAAGAGAGGCGTGAATAACCACTCTTAAAAGAACATGATTTCAAATTGATTTGAATAATACATAGGAATGTGCAAACAACAATTTTCGGAAATGGTAGTCATTTTGTACTTTGTGTATTGAAAGTTGTTATAATACATTGTTAAGGAAAGGAGTTAGAAATGACAAACTAATATCACAAATAGATTATCCTTATTGAATGAAATTTCTTATTTTGGCATGGTCAAGGAGGATGCTAGCAAGTTGGAGCTGGCAAAGAGCTGCCAGTGAACACCAAAATAATAAGCTTCAGACCCAGAAAGTTGGAGCTGCCATAAAACTGTCCCTGCTTCGTGCAATTATTGTTAATTTTAATGTAGCTTGGACATGTGTTCTAGTCTCAGGTGGTGATTACGAGGCTAGAAACACAACCGGAATATTTTTCTCCATACCTAAAAAATTGATTTCTCGAGAGACTTCTAGATATTAGGGTTTGTTAGAGTCTAATTAATCCTAGCCATTGATTTAAATTAAATCATGGCCATTGGTTTTCAATGAGAGGATTATAAAAGAGGATCAATGGGCATTTGGAGAACACAGATCCGAGAAGTATTTGCAGCGATAGCAAATAAATAAATTTGCAGCAATAGCAAATTGATTTGCAGTGAGAGCAAAGGGCGCAGTGATAGCGTTGGAGAGCAGTAGTGGAATTGCCGGAGAAGGAAAATATTGCCAGAGCAATTTCAGTAGGAACAATTGAGGGAAGGGAATTTATAGGAAAGAAAATTTTCAGAGCTCTGTCAATAAGAGGCAAGCAATTTTGTATCTCTTGATTTTCTACAGTCGAATAAAATTCTTATCTGCTGATTGGTTTTCCTTTCAGGGTTTTTCCAGTGACAATTTGTCCAAAATATTGTGTTCATTTTATTTTTCTGTCTCCGTGATTTTCCGTGAAGTTGCAACTGTGTTATTATTTAATATTTGCTGTAAATTAATTAATTTTTTGGCAGCCAAATAATCTACATAAGATAGGAAATTAATAATCAGTAGCTGCAATAGATTTTTCACATAGTATCAGAGCGGATCTGAGGGCAGAACAGGCACAGGGAGAAAGGAAAAATAATAAATAAAAAAAATCTAGGGTTTATAAAACCCAGTTTGACCTCTTCAAAGTTATTATTATTATTTTCTTTTGAGATGGCCTCAGCAGGTTTAAGAGATCAGGACAGATTGGATGGAGCCTCAAATTTTGGTGTCTAGAAAGCCAGAATTTCTTTATTGCTGGAAGAGAATGGTATCAAGGAATATGTGACCACTGTTGTACCTGTACCTACAGATGCAACACAGCTCTTAGCATATAAGAAAGAAGATGCCAAGGCGAGGAGGCTGATTCTTGACAGTGTTAAGGATCATATTGTTTCGCATATTGCAGAGTTAGATACAACAAAGACGATGTGGGACGCCATTATGAATCTGTACTAGAATGCTACCCTTAACCGGAAGCTGATTCTCAGAGAAAAGTTAAGGAATACTCGGATGAATAAGGGAGAAGACGTCACAAGTTACCTCACTAGACTTAGACTTGTCAAGGATGAATTGGCAGCTGTTGGAGACAAACCAAAGGATGATGAGCTAGTACAAATAGCCCTGAATGGGTTTACTAAGCAGTGGGATGTCTTTGTTCAAGTTATTAATGGACGAGACACCTTACCGAGTTGGGATCGACTATGGAGTGACTTCACTTAGGAGGAGCTTAGACTAAGTCTTGTCAATGGAACCAGCAGGAATAGTCAGAAAAGTGAGGTGGAACAGGAAAGCGTTGCCCTAGCAGGAAAAGGGAAAGTGAAGAAGGGGTTTGGCAAAGGATCAAATCCAAAAAGTGAGAAGAAGGACTTATCTAAGATCAAATGCTATGGCTGTCATGAGTTCGGCCACTATGTCAGCGATTGCCCACAAAGGAAGAAAAATGAAAAGAAAGGCAAGAAGCAGACAACAGTTTCAACAAGTGTAGATGAGCTTTCTAGTAGAATGGAAGATGAGTTTGCACTCATAGCTTGCCTAACTAGCTCAACCTCATAGGGTGTTTGGTATATAGACAGTGGGACGTCATTTCATATGACAGGAGTTAGACAGTACTTCTCCAGCTACAAGGAGGAGGACATCAGATTCCAGATTCAGATGGGGAACAAGTCCAAGTGCAATCCAGTTGGGAGAGGGACTGTTCTATTTCAGAGGGAGAATAACAAGCCTATTTCCATTCATGATGTGTTGCATGTGCTAGGCATGGGCATGAATCTAATTTCTGTATCTGTCCTTCAGGATAAAGGCTACAATGTACTATTTAGAGGGGTGCATGTTTTAATCAAGCATAAGGATTGGAAATCACCCATAGCTATTGGAGTTAGGAGCGGCCGACTTTATAGGTTGCAGTTTGATACACCTAAGGCACTAGTGAGCAACAATAATCCTATAGATCAAGGAGAGCTATGGCATAGGAGGATGGGCCATATACATCATGGAGCACTTAAATTGCTTCGTGAGACAGTGATAGGTGTTCCAGAGGTGAGCACAGAGCATGATGATGTATGTAAGGGATGTGTGTTGGGGAAGTTTGTGAAAGCAGCTTTTCCAAGGAGTGACACCAGATCTAAGGGGGTTCTTGATCTACTACATTCAGATATATGTGGACCAATGTCAACGAAGTCTCTCAGAGGATATGAGTACTTTGTTACTTTTATTGATGATTTCTCCAGGAAGACTTGGATATACTTCTTGAAGACCAAGGATGAGGTCTTCAGTCACTTCCAGGAGTTCAAAGCTCTTGTGGAGAATTCGACAGGCAGGAAGGTAAAGGTTCTTCGGTTAGACAATGGAGGCAAGTACAAAGGGAAAGAGTTCCAGGAGTTCTATACCAGGGAAGGAATCAAGAGAGAGTGGATTGTTCCTTACAACCTACAGCAGAATGGGGTTGCTGAGAGGAAGAATCATTCTATATCGGAGGCAGCAAGGGCTATGTTGTATGACCAAGATATGCCACGTTACTTATGGGCAGAGGCATACAGTACAACAGTATACATACAGAACAGGGTTCCACATAAGGTATTGGGCAAAATGACACCAGAGGAGGCATTTTCAAGGAAAAAGCCAGATGTTAGTCACTTCAGGATATTTGGGAATTTGGCATTTTGTCACATTCCAGGGGCTACACGTTCCAAGTTAGATCAGACTGCAGAGAGAGGGTACTTTGTGGGGTACAGCGAGACCTCAAAGGCATATCAGATATTTATTCCAGGGACCAGGAGGATTATAGTCAGGCGTGATGTCAAATTCATGGAGGACAAGGCATATAGGAGGTCCAGAGATTTGCCAGCAGATGATCAGAATGAGCAGCCAACAGAAGCTCCAAGGATTGTTCAACCAGAACAGGGGCAGTGAAGCACGAGTACAGTTACTAGTACAAGCACAGGCTTAGGTGTTGAGAGTTCGCAGAAAATGGAGCAACAGATACAGCAAATCCAACATATGCATCAAGAAGATATGGAGTTTGATATTTCATCCTCTATACTTGATAGGAGGAACCGTGAGGTTCAACAGACACATAAGGATACTCAGGAGTTTGTGGGAGCTCCTAGGACGAGTAGTAGACAATGAAAACAACTAGCCAGGTATAATGACTATGTGGCATTAGTTAGTCAGTTGGTAGTTAGTGAGCCTTCCAGCTATCAGGAGGCTGCACAGCAACAAGTGTGGCAAGATGCGATGGTTGAGGAATATACCTCAATAATGCAGAACGATGTGTGGGAGGTTGTGCCTAGACCGACAGATAAGGCAGTGGTTGGATCACGCTGGCTCTATAAGATTAAGCATGGTGCAGATGGTAGTATCGAGAAATACAAGGCAAGGTTCGTGGCCAAGGGGTTCTCTCAAAAGGAGGGAATAGACTATGAGGAGACATTCGCTCCTGTGGCCAAGTATACTTCTATACGAGTCGTAATCTCACTTGCAGCGCATATGGGATGGCAGATCCATCAAATGGATGTCAAGACGGCATTTCTTAATGGTGAATTGGCAGAGGAGGTATACATAGAACAACCAGAGGGCTTTGTAGCACACAGCAGCGAAACCCATGTGTGCAGATTGAAGAAAGCTTTGTATGGACTCAAGCAGGCTCCCAGGGCATGGTATGAGCGCATTGATAGATACTTGCAGGGAATAGGCTTTGTGAAGAGTGAGGCAGATGCTAACCTCTACTACTTGGTGGTTGGGGGTGAAATTCTCATTCTTGTTCTATATGTGGACGACTTGTTTTTAACAGGTTCACTAGGGCTTATAGAGGAGTGCAAGAGGGACATTGCAGTAGAGTTCGAGATGAAGGATTTGGGGCTTATGCACTACTTTCTAGGCATGGAAGTGTGGCAGACAGATGGACAGATTTCCTTGGACAAGGGAAATACTGTATTGAAATCTTGAAGAGGTTTGAGATGCAAGATTGCAGAGCCATGTCTACACCTATGATCACGAATTGGAAGAAGGTAGACTCATCCAAGGAAAAGGATGTAGACCCCACCTTATACAGGATGTTGATTGGATCTCTCATGTATTTGGTCAACACTAGGCCAGATATATCTTTTTCAGTAAACTCTCTTAGTCAGTTCATGGTTGAGCCGAAGAGAGTGCATTGGACAGTGGCAAAGCATGTGTTGCGGTATTTGCATGGTACAATCGAGTATGGGATCAGATATGCTCGAGGTGATGGTATCAAGTTGATAGGCTATACTGATGTAGATTGGGCAGGTAGTACAGTGGACAGGAAAAGCACTTCAGGGTGCTGCTTTAGTTTGTGATCAGGAGTTGTCTCTTGGTACAATAGGAAGCAAAAGTCCGTTGCTCTGAGTTCTGCAAAAGCAGAATACATAGCAGCTAGTATGGCAACGTGTGAGGCTATATGACTTCGGAAGTTGCTGGTAGCCTTGTTTGGTCAGAGAGTTGAGACTACCGTGATACACTGCAATAATCAGAGTTGCATTAGATTATTAGAGAATCCAGTGTTTCATGATAGGTCTAAGCATATAGACATTAGGTATCATTTCATCAGGGATTGTGTACACCGGAGGATTGTTCAGCTATAGTATATACCTACAGATCAGCAGGTAGCAGACATTTTGACAAAGGCATTGGGGAAAGCAAAATTCATCTTCTTCAGAGATAAGTTGGGTGTTATGCAGAACACCTTCCTCGCTAAGAGGGAGTGTTAATTTTAATGTAGCTTGGACAGGTGTTCTAGTCTCAGGTGGTGATTACGAGGTTGGAAACACAACCGGAATATTTTTCTCCATACCTAGAAAATTGATTTCTCGAGAGACTTCTAGATATTAGGTCTTGTTAGAGTCTAATTAATCCTAGCCATTGATTTAGATTAAATCATGGCCATTGGTTTTCAATGAGAGGATTATAAAAGAGGATCAATGGGCATTTGGAGAACACAGATCCAAGAAGTATTTGCAGCGATAGCAAATAAATAAATTTGCAGCAATAGCAAATTGATTTGCAGTGAGAGCAAGAGGCGCAGTGATAGCGTTGGAGAGCAGCAGTGGAATTGCCGAAGAAGGAAAATATTGCCGAAGCAATTTCAGCAGGAACAATTGAGGGAAGGGAATTTACAGGAAAGAAAATTTCCAGAGCTCTGCCAGTAAGAGACAAGCAATTTTGTATCTCTTGATTTTCTGCAGTCGAATAAAATTCTTATCTGCTAACTAGTTTTCCCTTGGGGTTTTTCTAAGGACAATTTGTCCAAAATATTGTGTTCATTTTATTTTTCTGTCTCCGTGATTTCCCGTGAAGTTGCAGCTGTGTTATTATTTAATATTTGCTGTAAATTAATTAATTTTTCGGTAGCCAAATAATCTACATAAGATAGGAAATTAATAATCAGTAGCTGCAATAGATTTTTCACAATTATGATTGACTGTATGGCTAAAACAGAGATTCATGTTATGATAAAATGAATCTGTTAACCGCTTGCAGAGAGCTTGTGTGATTGAGCAGGTGGCATGAAATTTTCATGGTATGAACCATGATTTGAATGGCAATGTGCTCATACCGTTAGCCTCCCGTTCAAAAACTATATGCATTATGAAACAACAAAAAACATAATTAACAGGGCCTTTCAATGTAGACAATAATTTTTTATCTCCAATGCCCTGATCCATCACTTAAAACGTAGCTGTCTGCAATATAAAGGAGAAAGAAGAATAAACAGTGGTGTAACTAATGCAGCCATGCAGGATGAACCTGCTTAGAAGTTGACGGATGTGCACACCCTGTTCCTAAATGCTGGCCATGTGTTCTGCTTACAAAAAGATTGAGAACATTAGAGAACGGGGTGATATTGAGTTTGCTCTATTTTTTATTAGACCATTTTTTTTTAACTAATTACTAACTGCAAATTGTTTTCCTAATGGGGAGAAACATGAAGCAGCCCATCAGCGAATCAAAAATTCGGGCTTAATCATTTTCCTCGCAAAAAAATTGCCCTTTTAAGGGCAATCATTTTCCTAGCAAAAAATTACCCTAAAAATTAAAACCTTAGCATAACAATTTTTTTTTAATGTTGATGAAGATAGACAGATACTTCCCAACGAAAACAATAGTATCTATCCTTTCAACAAAAATACAAGGATCCTGAAGATCTAATTCAAAAACTAATGCAAGCTAAGCAATCTACCATGTAAGGAATCAAACAATCATTCCCAATTCATAAACCATATGAAGAAACCAATAATTTAAATCAAATGGCAATCATTCCCAATTCATAAACCATACGAAGAAACCAATAATTTAAATCAAATGGCATGAGGGTCAGCGCATAAACAACTCATTTCAGCACAAATAGAACTAGAGTAATGGTAATAGTTCACATTTTGTATACCCTCTGTAGCTTGTGCCAAGGGGAATTGTTAAATTTACTCTATGACTGCATAGATTGTAACCAAGGAGAATTGCTATTGAGATCGCATGTTTAAGTTCATCCCTTGATTGCAACAGTTTACCAACACAGGCATTTTACAGTGATGCCCATTAATATACCATATTTCCATTAAAATCATAGTATTAAAAAACATTTCTGCAATAAAATACAAAGATGGACAAAGTCATGATAGCAGCCATCACAAACCAATAATTTAAATCAAATGGCAGTCATTCCCAATTCATAAACCATATGAAGAAACCAATAATTTAAATCAAATAGCATGAGGGTCAGCCCATAAACAACTCATTTCAGCACAAATAGAACTAGAGTAATGGTAATAGTTAACATTTTCTATACCCGCTGTAGCTTGTACCAAGGGGAATTGTTAAATTTACTCTATGACTCCATAGATTGTAACCAAGGAGAATTGCCATTGAGATCGCATGTTTCAGTTTCTCCCTTGATTCCAACAGTTTACCAACCCCAGGATATTTTACAGTGATGCCCATTAATAAACCATATTTCCATTAAAATCACAGTATTAAAAAACATTTCTGCAACAAAATACAAAGATGCACAAAGTCATGATAGCAGCCATCACATTTTAGCATTAGTTTTTGTGTGAGGGCCGCGCTAACGCGAACCCCATCTGTCACAAATTATGACATGCACTCTTCACAATGGGAGATGCTAGACAAAGCCCCCTTCCATGTGCAATGAAGCTGCTCTCTCTAGGCCACTGGCCTTCTTGAGACAAAGTCATGATAGCAGCCATCACATTTTTAACATTAATTTTGTGTGGGGGCCGCGCGAACGCGAGCCCCCTCTGTCACAAATTATGACGTGCACTCTCCACAATGGGAGATGCTAGACAGAGCCCCCTTCCTTGTGCAATGAAGGTGCTCTCTCTAGGCCATCGGCCTTCCTGATCACCGATTGACCCCGCCCAGGTAAGTATGCTTTTCCCTTCCCCTCTCCTTCCTCTTCTACTCCCTCTTCTCCCTTCTTTTCTTCTTCTCACGCATGTGGGATCAATAACACCCTCGCTGCCTGCCTCTTAATCATGTCAACAAATACCAACACTTTTCACCAAACCATTACTCCACCGGGCAGCGTAGCGGTACCAGTGCTGTCTCTATGTATTGCATCTAGCCCCGTCCACTGTACACTAACGTTTTTTCTCACCCACAAGGGAGACATTAACAATTTCAAATGAGATGGGGAAAGCTGTTTTAGTGATTGGTATAAGCCTGGTCGGTTTTCCCTTAATCTTAGTTGCAACAACATTTCTGCTAACATGGTTGCGCAGCTCTCATCACAACACCAGTACGGTCCACAACTTTACAACCATTCCATACCTTTTGCAAACAATAACTAGTTCTAAAAACAATTGTCTAAAGTCACAAATGGTTTTTCCAGCACATGCGAGCAACAAAACTATGGCTTCCTATGTCAATCTCTCCACTCATTAGACAGCCATCCATTGATAGTGTTATGTCATTACTTCACTCTTCAGGCCATGGCCTCATATCTCCTTGAGACAATTTTACAAATAGTTTGCGTGCTTTGTTCAACACTAAATATTTCTTCGAGGCATTTTGTCCAATAGTCCACATGCTTTGCCTTGGTTGTTCATGGATTATACATTCTTTTGGAGGCATTCTACCAAGTGGGTCACATGCTTGCATTCCTTTGAGATGATTAGTTCACATTCTTTGTCTATACTTCCATTTGATATTTTTACGAACATTTTCACATGCTAATTCAATCCTAGCACTTTGTATTCTAGTCACCAAAGCATTTTTAATTAAAATATCCAACAAAAATTCTGCCCTCCTTTGTGTAAGTCTAATTTAAAACAGGAGTGGGGGAACGATGGCATTAGTCACGACTCGCTGCATAAAATATTTCATTTCTACAATTAATTGATATTTTGTTGGATTTGATAGCCTAACCTCATCAACATTCAATAAAAGGTGTTTAGGATGCAAAAGTCGTTCAAAACCATCATAGGGAAATGTCTTTTAAAAGTGACGCCTCCTCATTTTAACTTTTTGCATTAGGACAAATACTTCGCTTGCCTTCTCTATAGCTAGCTACCGCTTGGGCTGGTATACCTTATTTCTCTTAGCATTTTATCAAGCAAGTCACATGGTTTGTGGCACTTCACAATTTCCCGAGGTAATTTACCAAATAGTTCCCATGCTATTTGCGACCTTTGCTTCTTGGGTATGCTTACGTGTTCCAACTGCAAATTGCATTTGCTTGAAACTCATAGGCAATCGAGGCATCTCTTCATGATATTCAAAAGTCCATACTCTTCAGACTTTAGTGTGTGACTTTGAGTTCCCTATAAAACCAAACAAAATAATACTAGCACTTGCACCCATAGGATGTTCAACGAATATGCTGATAGGAGAGGAGTTTAGAAAATTTGTCGGTGTGAATTTTTTTATTTTTATTTTTACGGTGTGAGACAATTCCGAGCACTATAATGCTCACATATAAAAGCCTATCGGCTAAAATTATAATTTCAATAAATATCGAATTTACACCAAAAATTAAAATTGATTATTTTTTTTAGAAATGAAGGCTTCAATCGATTAGACTTCAATCTTGATTAAGATTTAAATATTAAAATAAATTCATTTTAATATTTAATCACATATATTTCAAATCAAAATTGAAATATTAAAATAATTAAAAAATTAATATTTTTGAAATACAAAGATGATTTAAAATAATCTTTTTTTAAATTTGAAATACCAAAATTTGAATTATCCACATGAATTTAAACTTGCACTCAAAATGCGACGAGCAAAACTAAGCTTGTGATGCCACATAAAAACACATTTGCAAGACTGTGAATGCAACAAACAAGATGACATGACAATAAAGTGATGCGAAACAACAACTGCAACAAGGCAACAAAAGGTAAAATATGACAAAAGACCAATTCGCCAACCAAAGCATGAGCATTGAAGCAATAGTTGCACATGCCCAGGAGGGAGGAGTGCCAACAATGATGACTCAACCAAGGAAGGGCCCCCAATTTGGCAAAAAATAGGGGTGTTTTATGAGGGATCACAATAAGACATCGTGATGGCAGAGAGGGATATCATATAAATGACCAAGGATAGTCTATAGGTGCAGTAAGATAGGGCATAGGTAGAGAGCCATTGGTTGAGGTAGGAGTGAGATCAGGCCAAGGGATTACTGGGCACTCAAGGCATGTCCCAAGAATTCATCAAGCTAGCCAATGCTTCCAAAAGGATAGAGCAAGCACTAAGAGAGGCACAATATTATAGAGCTTTGTATGAGCATGCAATGTTGTTAGAGTAGAGGAAGCCTTCATTTCAAAGCACTCAAGTGCTTGATCAGGGCTTTGGGAAGATCCCATTCAGTGAGCAGGCCACAATGACTAGGACCATCAGTAGGACCACCACCATCTCCAGGAGCATCCACAGGGCCACAAGAGGGAGAGGGGGATAGCGACAATCATATGTGATTGTGCACAAGTTATGATAGATTTTGATGAGGCCATGTGATATTTTGTATTTTGGACATGATGTACATACATTCGATTATGATATATGATATATGATTTTGAGCAATTCATTTATTTGTGTTATGGATGGATGAGTAGATGTATGTGTAGATGATTTATGGTTATGTATGAATGTTGTGGATGTATATGATTTTTGGATGCAGTGTATATGATTATAATTGTAAATGTTGTGATTATGGATGGTTATGGGTTATACATGTTTTTGTATGATGGTAGATGCATATGTAGATGGATGATTAGATGCATGATTGGATGGTTATGATTGTATGCTTTTAATTGACATGTTTTTGATTATGGCACATGTGGAAGAAGATAAATGATAGACATTTTATGTAGAAAGTGATGTTAGTAAATGAGGGAAATGATAGAATGATGATAAGAATAATGATAGATAGGATAAGAATGAGGATAATGATGATGATAGATAGGATGGAGTTTATGACTAGTGTTTTTGAAATCGAATGTAGGTACATGCTGAAATGTGGCAAGAAAACTAGATTTGCTATAGCACTTGATGTTATGCACTAGGGTATAAAAACCATGGTGAGGATGTGTCATGTACATAAAGGACTGACTCACAAATACACTACAAATAAGAGGATGCCTCAACATATCATGAAGGCATGCAACAACCTTGGTGGGATATGTAATGGGACAACCAACAAACACAACACTCAAGGAAAATAAATGCCCCAATATACCATGAAGATAGAGCATGATATAAGGATCATGACGACCTTAAGGAGGTATGTTGTGGATCAATAGAATCAAATAATCAAATTCAAGAAACAAATGATACACATGGGTTTTACCTCTTGCCAAAGTGTTGTTTCAAAAAAGGCTAGGATGATGATAGTGGTGATGCATAATTTGTGGAATGATATATCCCATGAAGGTAGGTGATAAGATGGTGAAATAGAAATCTCACAATGGCTAGTGATTCAATCGGTGTGCATTGATGGTGCTGGATAAAATTCTATGATTTTGCATTTAGGTGTAGGAGTTGTGCTAAGTTTTTGGTTCATTTGAATGGTGATGGTTGTGTGTGAACAATGTTACATGGATATGTGCTTAGAAGGAGACACATCAAAATGTCGTACGTGTGCAAATGGGAGGATTTCAAAAGGTGCTTTCCAAAGCATAATGCAAGACATTGCCCCTGCGTATGACCAACTCAGGCATAGGGAACAAAAGATGGGTGAAGGGATGTCAAGACAAAGGTGTGGATAGGACCTAGAAGATAATGGAATTTGGTTCTATGCATGGTGCTTGCAAGAAGGTTTTCACCATGGTACTTGTCCAAGGTGCCACAAGGCGGTTTTCACTTGAGGAGGATTTTTTCCTTTACTTTTTGATGTTCTATTTTTTTATATATTTTGTAAATTTTTTTATCTTTTTGGCATTTTCTAATGCTAGAACTACTACAAATTAGGAGTGGAAGTGCTTGAGATGCATTATGTTCATAGGTTCTTCAAGCTCCTAACCATTTGGGGTGGCAAACTAATACACTTCTGAGCCATACTTGGCGATAAGAATATAAGGACCCAAATAATTATGTTTGAACTTGCCTTTATTTTCATAGTCCTGATTAGTGTTTTGCTATTTTTCTTTAAGGACAAGGTTACCAACTTCAAATTCTAGAGCTTTGATTTTCTTATTGTAGCTACAACAGAGTTGGTTCTAATAGGATTTCTAATGATTCAAGGTATTGATGCATTGTTACTCAAGTAACTCAAGCTCATGCAGATGTGTAATTTTGTATTCTTCATCATTGACGAGGTCATGCAAATATATGCATAGTAGTGGAAGTTTGATCTTAATGGGAAAGATGGATTTTGCTCCAAAGACTAGGGAGTATGGGGTAGCACCTATGGGTGTGTGAATGCTTGTACAATATGCCCAAAGGGTAGGGCTGAGTTGGAGATGCCAATCATGATCAACATCATTAACAACATTTTTGAGGGTTTTGATTAAGGTCTTATTAGATGCCTCTACTTGACCATTACCTTATGGGTAATATTAGGTGGACTAGCGGTGTTTGATATGGAAGTGCTCACATAAGGCACACACCTCATGATTTTTGAAGGACTTACCATTATCAGTGATAATGCTAGATGGGATGCCATAGTGGCAGATGATGTGGTGGAGAATGGACTTGGAAATTTGTTGGCTAGTGGTGTAAGCAAGTAGAATGGCTTTGACCCACTTAGTGAAGTACCCAGTGGTGGTAATGATAAACTTGTGAACAGTGGAGGAGGATGGATTAAGCTTTCGAACGATCTATTATGATCCCATATGGAAAAGTACCAAGGAATGGTGATTGGTGGCAATTATCAACATGGTGCATGAATGAGATCTTTGTGCCACTAACAAGATTGACATTTCTTGATGTATTGGCATGCATCCTTTTCCATGGTGGGCCAATAGTAATCTATTCAAAGGAGCTTCTTAGCTAGGACCATACCATTGGTGTGGGATCCACAAATACCTTCATGGACTTTCTTGATTGCGAGGTTAGACTCTTCCAAATTTAGACATCATAGTAAGGTACCATCAAAACCCCTTCAATATACGGTGTTGCCAAGGAGGGTGAAGTGGGATGAGTGTTGGAGGAATGATTTTTTCTAGTTATGAGAAAGGTTAGGTGGAAGAATTTGGTCATGGAGGTAGGTATAGATGTCATGACACCTGGTGGAGTTGGGACCAGCAATTTCACATATCAGTTCAGTGATGTGAGTGCTATACATGGGTATCATGAGCTTCTCAACCAAGAATTTGCATTGTCGACTATCTTGTAACATCTCTATGAGAGGACCAATAGTGTCCATTACATTGGTTTCTCTATTGTTAAGGTAGGGCACATGTTCAAACTAGATGTGAGTGAAGTATCATATAAAACTATCAACCATTCATTTGTAGGTGATAAGTTTATCATCCTTGGTTTTGTATTTATCATTGACATGTCTAATGACCAACTAATAATCCCCATAGACTAGAAGTTGTTACATGTTCCACTGTACTATTGTTTTAAGACCTGTAAGCAAAGTCTCATATTCTACAATGTTATTGGTGCATGGAAAACTAAGTCAGAAAGCTTTAGGGATAAGATCCCCTTGCAATGTGACAAAAAATATGCTTTCTCTTGAACCATGACTGGTGAAAGAACCATTAAAGTAGAGATTCTAGGTGGTGGAATCTTTAAGAGTCAAGATGGACGCATCAGGAAAGTCCATGATCAATTGGTGAGTATCGATTAATAGTGCTTCAGCTAGTTGATCTTCTACAACCCGTCCTTTAACTACTTTGTAATCCATGTACTCAATTGAACTCACTAAGCATCATAACCCATTTAACCATGTGGCCTATTAGGGAAGATCTGGATAGAAGATACTTAAGTGGAAGCAGTTTTTGAAATGATCTTAGTGTGATGATTAAGCATGTAGTGTTGGAGCATCTGTGAGGTAAAGACAATGGCTAAGAATGTTCTTTCCATAGCTATGTAGTTGAGTTCATATGCGACCAAGGTCTTATTGATATAGTAGATTACCCTTTCATGACCTTACTCATCATGTTGTTCTAGAAAGTGCCCTCAGGGAAACTAGTGTAGTAGAAATGTAGAGGATTAATGGTTTGTTTGAAATGGGTTCTATGAGCACTGATGGAGTAGTAAGATATTCTTTGATGAGATTGAAATCAAAGATCGAAGGCCTTCTGACAAGACTCATCCTAATGAAAGTTGGTATTCTTCTAGAGGAGGTGTGAGAATGGTTGACATTTATCAGCTAGTTGTGTAATGAGCCTTTAGATTTCTTGAAGTTTGCCCTAGAGGCTGCAAATTTGCTTAAGATTTTTTGGTGGAGGCATTTTGGTGATTGTTGCAACTTTAGCGGGATCCACTTCTATGTTGTGTTGGGAAATAATGAAACCTAATAGTTTTCCCGGTGTCACCTCAAAGACACACTTCTTTGGATTAAGACACACCTTGTACTTCTATAGTTGTTTAAAGATTTATTGGAGGATGTGCAGGTGTTCTTCCCTTGTTTTTGATTTACCCAAGAGGTCATCTACATAGTCTTCCATGATGTCATGTAACATGTCATGGAATACCACTATCATATCTCTTTGATAGGTGGCCCTTATGTTCTTTAACCTAAATGATTTGACCTAGTAGCAAAAGGTACCCCAAGGAGTTGTAAAAGCTATTTTATGCTGATCTTTAGGAGTAAATTGTATCTGATCGTAGCTAGAAAAGTCATCCATGAGGGATAACATTTCAAAACTTGTTGTGACGTCGACAATCATGTCATTGTTGGGTAAGGGAAAGTCATCTTTCAGATAGGCTTTGTTAAGATCTGTAAAAATTTTGTAGCTCTTGTTTGACTAAAAGAGCAATCTTGGGATGCATTTTCCTAATTTTTTTATCAACTTGGCATTGGGTTGGACCACAAGGTGATGAACCATGAGAGATGGGTCTAATCTAGGCATATTTGTGTATGACCAAGAAAATCTATATTTGTAGGATTTTGAAGGATTGAAATAATATTTTCCTCCACAGTAGCTACTATGTAGGTGAACCTTTGATTGTCCTCTATCCCAAGATTGACTTTATGAGTGTCCTTAACTAGAATGGTGGACTGATCCTGCCACCATAGAGATGTCAATGGTAGGTCAAGTTCCTCATCTATCAACACCTCATAGAGGTTTTCATCAATAGAAACATCACTTTTTCTTTTTCTTTATGTATTCAATAGTCCCTCAGAGAGGTTTTCACTAGGAGACTTTGATCTTTTATTTTTTATTTTATGGACTAAGGAACTTGAATTGCTCCCCAAAATATGTTGATGCATCAAGGTTGATTTCAAATCATTTCTTGTGATCTTCTATAGGGATACCATCACAAAGCCCCATGAATTCATTGATAGCCTCATTATTTTGAAACATGTCTAGAGACATGGAGTTTGTTGGTCCCAATAAATGAGTTTGAGATAGGCGAGTTGGAGGTCGATGGTGCAAATGGAAGTTTCATGGAAAAGGTTTGGTGATGGCGATATTATCGAAGGAGTTGGTGATGGACCTTACCTTGATGTTTCCAATGTTAGGAGAGGTTTCTTTCATAGTCTTGAATGTTGAAGAGACATCTATGATTTGAGGCGAGAGAATTTATGATGACAATGGACATTAGAGTATGAGGTGGGTAGGGAAGGACTATTTTATAGGTTTGACAATTGTACTTTAATCTTTTGAAAGATATTGGGAATATAAACCTATGACTTCATCCACTGGCCATTAAATATTTTATTAGAATTTAGTGGCACTAGCAAAGTTAATGAAGTTGCATGGCATCATTCAATTTCCTTGACACTTATACTAAAAGTACAAAACTTTTCTTTATATTACCATTTCTTGTTTCAAATGTGATACATTTTCTTTTCTTTATATTACTGTTTCTTGATTCTAAAAGTTGAAAGTGGTGCCATTCATCATGGTAGCTATGTGTAGAAAGTAAGTTACCAAGTAAATTTTAAATTTTTATCAAAAATTTTGTATAAAATTTGAGTATGACTATGCAAGATGTTATTTTTCTAGACTTCTTAGTATGAAAAACAATTTATTTGTGCATGACTATGCAAGATGTTATTTCTTTCAACTTCTCTAAATGAAGAAATACAAGCCTTTGTCAACTCAAATATATTATGTCAAGAATTGACAGTTTTGAGTTTTGCAAATGATGCATACTACTATGGATGGTGGGTCGAATTTCATAAAGATAAATCTATGTATGAGAAACTTGAAATTAGAATCAACACATGGAATTTATACTATAGTGCTATTGATAGTGACATGCAAAAAATCAATTCAATTTTGGTTTATTGGCCTCATTGTTACCCACACCTAGTGGTTTCTTGTGTGTATAATGCAAAGTTCTACGGGAACTCATTTGCTGACATTATGGATGACCACATAATTGAATTTGTCATGCACATATTGCTTGTTAATAGGTTGATTATGGACTATAGTTTAATATTTGCTCAACAAAGTGAAATAGAGGGACCAAAAATATTTTTGAGGACATATTTATGGATAAATACTTTGAAGTTTGTGCTCGGCTCATGGATAATCTAGTTACAAGATTTGGCATGAGCCAACTAAAGATAATAAGGACACCCACCCCACTCGATATTATAAGGAAGCATGTCACAAAGTTTATATCTACACCACTGTGAATTCTTCCTTAGTTTCTGTTTGATATTCTCCTTTCATGCTTGGTATTTACCATGGACACGAGTGTGAGATTGGTTAGCCAGGGTCGTCAAATGGTGTTCTTGGGAAGCATACCATAATTGAGACTGAAAAGGGTTTTCAAAACCAAGTCTAGAATGATCCTTTATGTTGTACAACTTGGTTTTTGGTTGATGAATTCATGAATATAGACCACCAATACTAGGTAAATTCAAACATTGCCTCCATGTTCATCGCAGTAATGTTGAACCTGGGTGAAGACATTGAGATTATTCATTCAATGGTGAAGCAGATGGTGAAGTGAAGCTTACTAGGCGACCTAAATGATCTTTTATCAGTGGTAGTTCCTAGTTTGGGGATTTTGGTGATGGGTGGGATTACCTCAACTTCTGATTCCTCCACCATGGCATGGAAACCATACATATATACATAATATCCTATTATGGGGAACAGTGGAAGTATAAAGTTAAGAGGTGTTGTACCCTACACAAAATGCCCCACTTTGCCCCTTGCAAAGTAGGGATCCCCCTCTAGTTGGCTTAAGTCCTTGAGTTTGGATAGGTCCTGGTTTGGTTCTTGTTGATCCTCGTGTTTTGAATGCTTTCACTTGATGTCATATGTTTCATTGAGTCAATTTGGTACTTGCTTGTTAATTAAGGATTTTAGTATGCTTTTGGAGTTTAGGGAGTCTTGACATGATGTACATTTCATGATTCACCTCCTTCTTGAATAGTATGGAAAGGGGATTTTGATGGTTTTATCCTATTGCATCATGCTTATATACTCATTTGCAAGGTCTTTCATAAGAAGTGTCTAGGTTCATAATGATTTTAAATGTAATAAGACAATGTGAAGATTTTGAATGTAATAGGAGCTAGTACTTTTCTTATAAAGTGTCATCTAATGATTAGTCCTTCTTATAGGTTTGAAGCCATGAAGAGGCCATTTATTCATGTTCTATTTTGTCACCATATAAATTATAGTTGAACCTCTTTAACAAGTAGCTACTAGATTAATTATCTTGTAAGCTAGAACTCCATTTAGAGCCAAAGGCTAGTCATTAAAATTCTAGTCTCATCCTTCTTTTCATTAGTTAGTTCTCTAGAAAAAATTGTATAGGAAAATTTTCTTCTCGTGCTCATCTTTAATGGAGATGATAGTATTTGTGCACACTTACACACTTATCCTAAAAGGTATAACTACCTAGATGTATCTTACATACTTGAATAATTGTCACTTGTGTGCATGAGTCCATATATATCACTTGTGGTCATAAATATTAGTTATTACATGTACATGTATATTAATTTTTATGGTAATTTGATCATATGGAGGCTCTTTAAAATATATCAAGACTTGGTTCACTAGATTAAATAAGTTTTCTTTAATATGTATTTCCTTAATGTGTACACAGAAACTGGAGCAAACATTGTTGAAGAACACATAGTTGATGTTAGCCCAGAGGAGGCCCAAGTGCAAACAATGGATGTTGGAGAGGGGTCAGGATTGCTTCCTTTGACTGGTATGTATGAGCATATTAATCTAGCTAAAGAGGTGAAGGAAAAAATTTCTTAAGAAATTTAGATCATTTATGTAAAATGGATATTGATAAATTGAAACATTATGTTGGACAACCTAGACGTACTGATAGGAGGTCAATGAATAAAACTGCAAAGGAAATAATTGCTCATTTTGATAATCTTGATACACTTGGCCGAACCCAATTGTTATCAATTATACTTCTTAGTAAGGAGATAAATGAGCCATTACAATTGTTGGGTGTAGATTTGTCATTGAAATAGGGGAAATGTTCACACCTAGAAAAAGATATTGTTGAAAATGTTAAAAAAGGTTTGGCTTCCATTGCGAAACAATCTCGATCTGCGGATAAGTCCATTTCAAGAAGACTGATGTTGGCAGGTATTTTAAGTGAATTTTTTTTTTTTAAAAGACAATTGTCTTCAATTTCAACTAAGATTGGTTTCAGTAGAAAGACAGTAACAAAATATGTGAAAAGGAGAAAATTATTGGATGATAGTACCTCGGAAGGCAATTGGGCAATTATGTGTAGATCTCCTCGATCTGACATGATTCAAGATGTTGTTAGGAACTTGATCTCAACCTTTTGGAATGAAAATACTCGTGCTTCATCAAATAGTAGAGATGTTATCAAACACAGAATTGGGCCCAATAGTTATGAACTACATACAAAACATTGGCTAGACATAACACAACATGAGATGTATGTGGACTTTTGTAATGCAAATCCAAATATAAAGATTGGCCAAACAATGTTTGAAAGGTTAAGGCCATATTATGTGAAGACAAACAAGGTTTTTGAAATTTGTTGTTGTCATTATCATATTGAATTTGATCTCTACTATCAGGTGTTTTGAAAGATTTGTGAAGACAGTGATGGTATTGTAAACGCACCTCCTAAACGAGTAAGTCAGTTCATAGCATCCATCTTATGTGATAAATCAGATGATGATAATGGAATTGGTCAAATAAACTACATAAAAGGTCTTTGTGAAACATGTGGAAATTTGGCTAAAATGCCTCTGAGAAACAAAGATATCGACCCAATGAAGTTGGTAAATTGCAAGAGTTACAAGTACATAAAGTTTCAAACAAAAAATGGGAAAGAATCCACAAGGTTAGATTATGTAGAAGAGGAGATACCTATTGGAAGATTTATATAAAATTTTCGTAAATTGACAACCGTACATACATCATGTTTTTTTTGCTAAGTGGCAAGCACAACAGTTTAAAACATTAAGAGATACTTTCCCACCTGGCCAGTTTTATCAGTAGTCGACTTTGTAGAAAATTACTCTTTTGTACATCAAAAAGAGATTCAATCACAATATTACTTTTCAGAGCAGATCATTATTATGGTGGATGTGTGTTATCGACATGTACAATTGGATTTAGATGGTGTTGAAAGTACATTTGAAGCACGAGTCATTAAGAAAGAATATCACTTTTATATTAGTGATGATAAAGAGCATGACACACATTTTGTACAACATTGCTTTAAGAATTTTATTAGATATTTGGTAAGCAAGGGTGTAAATTTTGAAAAGTATTTTGTATGGTCAGATAGATGTGCGTCACAATTCAAATCATCAAGGCCATTTTATGCACTATGTAGATATCATCGAAATGACAATATACTACATGTTTGGAGTTTCTTTGAAAGTGGGCATGGGAAGGGTGAACATGATGGCGCAGGAGCTTGCACCAAACGTGATCTAAGAAAACATCAAATGAATTATGAGGGAGATCATATAAATGATGCACATGATGTTGTTGAATGGTGTAAGTCACACTTTGCACCAAATGAGGTCGGCACATCTTCAAGAACAAACCGATTCATTCCACATAGAGTGTTTTGGGAGATATCAGGTATGTATTGTTTGAATTTATTTAATGTACTTTAAATATATATTCATATATGATCTATGTGTACATGAGTTTGTTTATTTTAGTTTGAATTTAATTATTTCTATTATATTCATAATGTACAATATAATAAACTTGTAGGTTTGGATAGAAGATCAATGCATGGATGCAAGAGGGTAGAGAAAACAAGATCTTTGCATTGTGTCATGAGTACAGATAGCTAGACATGGACATTGCGCACTAGGGATTACTCTTTTTTTTTGTTATGAGTGCATGTTGGGAGATTTTGAGAATTGTAAGAACCAACAACGTGGATATGTCAGTGAACGGGAAAAAGTGCCACTAGTTGTTACCAACACATACAACGAAGATGAGGATGAAAGCTTTGAAGACATTCCTTTGATTTCAACTAATTATAACCATATTTCAGGATTGATTAAAAAATGTATGTGTGTATGTATATATATATTATATAAGGTATCTCTAAATTTTTTAAGTTACAAATTTTGGACATGTAAATTTGGTGCAGGAGATGTTTTTGCAGTCATAGCAGAGGCTGAAAATATAGAAGATGTTAATTATTATTTATTGCATTGCACAGAAGAGAGGCAAAAGCTAATAAATCCAAAAACAAGTGATGGAATGATGTTTCCCACAGGTTTAACTTTATTTAATATATTTTTAAATAATTTTGAATTTGTTACATATGTACATGTCAAGTACCTCAAGAGTGATTTAAACATTCAATTTATATTATAATTTATGTTATGTCTTACCAAGCAATGATAATGCTATACATGTTCATAGATACATAGGTTACATTTACCTTGAAAATGTTATTTCTTACCATGGAATGTTGTTGAACCTACAAGTTCAGTTGTAGTGCAAGGCACATATCTTAAACAAGTCAAGATTGTTCAACATAGGATTCACTTTATTGATTATCAACCTAAGGACAAGGTATATCAGTATAGCCACCTAGTAATTGCTGCCGACCTATCTCTTCATACAATTTCAAACACACATGGACGTCGTAAGTGGAGACTAGATAGTGATGATCATCAGAGAATATTAGATGTCATTGAAGAGTGAGCTGAACCACTTGATGTGGTACGAAAAATATCCAAATGAAGAACTTACAATTTTTAATGTTTTGAAGACCTAAATTCACTATCTAGATCTATGTTCATGTATTAATTATTTTACAATTTATGCAAGTTAAATTAATAGTTCTTTCGTTGAACAAATTTTAAATTTCAACATGTGGTTCTTAATGTACAAATGATCTCTCTATTAGAAGTCATGTAGAGAATGCACTAGATTATTAGTCAAGCATGCATGATATGATAATTTTTGAATGCTTTTATTTAATGCTATATATGCTCTTTAAACATGCTACAATATATACATATGCACTAGAGATGTCACAATATAAATTAAATTAAAATCAAAGTTTTCAACATCAATGCACAAATCATCACTACACAAGTGAAAGTATCAACCTGTCATGTGATGACCTTACCATGATGGCCATACAAGAGGGTAGAGTTGCCTCTAACCATGGTGATTGGATACTATACCACAATCGCCTTCTCTCATGAATTAAAACCCCTATGGAAAACTCTTAGAAAAAATGTTGTCGAATATGCTTATTGATAACTTTTATGTTTTTATTTCATGATTGAACCTATGCAACTTTTATAGCTTCACTAATTTCATAAGTTAAGTTTGAATTACAAGTTATTGTTTCAAGTTCAATTTTATGAGTGGATTTAGTGAGTATATGCAAATTGATTAAATACACATCTTTTGATATCTAGGTCATGTTTATTGTAAATTATTTTTAATAAGATGTGGTTACATGATTAAATGTGGTTGGGTTGGTGTCAGATTTTGATATTAATATGATGCAATTTCAAGATGTCCAGATTTTGATATTATGATATTATGATATTAGGCATATGTTTCCCAACATGGTAATTAAATAGATGGTAATATATCTATTTACACTTTTCATTTCCAAAAACATAAATTTACTATAATTTAGATTAGATTTAAGTTTACAAATTTGTTTTCTATCTTTGTAATAAATTTGTTCTATACATTAGTAAGTAAAAAAGAAAGAAAATTTAACTATATTAGGGGTAGTTCAAAAATTTAAATATTTTAAAGTAAGCAAAAGATCCAAGTAAGTAGCAACCATAAAGCATTAAAAATAAACATAAACACAAAGTTACAAACTAGATTTTTAGAAAAATTAAATGATCTACCACAAGTATTTGTAGCTAGATACATAAGTTGGAATTTTATTTGTTATGCTTATCACCCCTCTTGTTGTCAAAGGTGGTCAAACCATCCTAGTTATCCTCACTAAACTTCAATAGATATCTCAACTCTTATGTTCCATACATTGAAATTAAAACAAGTTTTGGGAAAATCTATGATAAAATATCTAGGAGATTCAATGATAACCTATTTTAATATCAATGTACTCCTTAAAATGTCAAAAAGGTTTTAACCTTGAAATACAAACATATTTTTGAGGACAAGGAGTATATACTTTATTTTTTGATAATATATAAATTTCCATAAGTGTTTGATGAATGTATCAACAAAATACAATTTAGAGGAAAGGGAAAACTAAAAAATTAAATGCAATTTGATTTTTTACTTTATCCTTATCAAACACTTCAAAACCTTGTGCCCAAGGAGAGAGAACAAAGCATTTTTTCTTGACAAAACATAGACATTTCTTAACAAGATAATTAATATATAGGATTGGAAAACTTGAAAAATTCTCAAGGTCATGTTTTGAGTACATTGGAGTTGGACTCATGAGGAATTCACTTAGTAAACCTATGTCATATCATGTTTAATCATTGGGCACTAAATAATATCCATAGTTGTATTTCCACCCATAAATACCTTATTTAAAAACCCCTTTCTAATATAACTTTCCAAGAAAGCTATTTCCTTATATTTTGACTAGATATTCCCACTACTCATTTTGTATGACATCATTTATATACCCTTTTACTTCCTATCCTTGTAATTTGGTTAGTAATTTTCCTTTTTGTTACCTAGGAGAATCAATGTTAGACTACTATCACATGAATGTCATTGAGCTATATAACCACTATAACTTCCAAGATAGAGGCTAGTCCCACTTTGAGTTGTATTGCCAATGTTTGAACACACAACCAATATTTGTGTCTTTCAATGACTTACCAATCAGTCTACACCATGGGGGTTGGTTAGTAGATTTCATTACCACTATCCTAAAATTGAATTATTGGAGTATTACAATATAAAATACTAGAAACATTTTGATTTTCGAAGATTATTTTTCATTTTGACAAAAGGTATAATATTTATTTATAATTATTAAAATAATTTTGATTGGTAAGTTGAGAGGTATTTATAATTTGTTTGATGCATGTCCTATATCAATTGTCTAAAAAATGATCAAATATTTATTTTGATATTAAAGTTTTTTATTTTGTTTATAGGAAATGAAAAGGAGGACATAATGAAGTCTCCAATTCTAGCTAAGAGACCTAGAGGTAGACCTTCTGAAAGCAAGACGAAAGAATATCTAATACACAATTAATAGATTTTGAAAAGCTTATTTTTTAATATGAAAATTATAACACATTTTTATTAATTTTATATTTTTGTGTCCTTTTTTCCTCTCAATGTATGTTATCAATGCTATTTTTAATATTATCTTCTAATTTCTAAAGTTTCAATATATCTTCTTGTGGCTTAGGGATCATAGATAAAAAATTATAATGAATGTATTTTATGAAATCAAAATATGATAGATTTTAAAGAGAAACAACTCAAAGAAAATTGAAATATTAGTCATTTTTTAAGCTACTAAGTTCATTAATTCAATAGGAGCAAGTAGGTGTGTTTTTAGATGCTATATTTCTCTTTACCTATGAGTCTGTACTACAAACACAACTAATATGGTACTACATAAGTGACTAGATATAGAAGTCCACAAATAGCTACTATATACTTAACAATTAGAGATATTGCATGAACAACTAGATGTTATGTTCAACAATTAAGATGGTACTGCACTCAACAACTAGATATTGAATAAACATGTGATAGTCCCTCTAACCATATCAAAGTGTATCTCATGTCAAACATATAAAAATTTATGTGCATAATATAAATGTATTGAATCATTTGAACATGTAATCAATTCCATTTTAAGTTATGTATCATCATTTAACATAAATCATGTCCACAAAAGTATCATCAAACATGCAAATGTCTATAAACATGTAGAAATGTCAACAAACATGCACGTAGATAGAAATGTAGATGAAAACATGTAGATCTAGAGAAATTTATGAAAACAAATGTAGATAGAAATGTCCTCAAACATGTATAAATGTCCACAAACACACATGTGCAAATGTATCTATAGAAATGTCCATGTAAACATGTACAAATAGAAATGTCTGAAAACAAATATATCTAGAGAATCATCTGGAGAAACATGTCTAGGTAGTGCTACCAATAGCCTGGTCATCATGTTGGCTGCGAGTTGAGTGACCCCAGTCTGAGTGAGCATCCTGCTCTGATGGATGCGCTGAGCCGTGGAGATAGTACAAAACATGTACATAAAAGTGTACAAATTATGTTAAATTAGAATAATGTTATATATATATGTACATGCACACGTACAAATTATATGCATTTACACATGTACTTGTACATGATTTAAAAATTTAAAACTCACCTGTCCACTAACATTACTGCCATCAGCTGAATCACGCCTACATACACGGTCCATCCCCAGACTAAGTGTAACATGAGCTAACCCCTACAACACACACATATTAAATTATAAATGTACAACATTAGGACTCTATCTAGCAAAGTAATTTAACTTAATTTAATTTAAGTTCAAGTTTAAATCATGCATGCGTGCACATATGCATGTACATACCTGTGTATCAGGTGCTATAGGATCTGCTGCAATGATTGTATCTGATGCCTCCTTGGCTAGCTCAAGTAATGAAGAGGGAAGTGGACTATGTAGGTGAGTTGGCATTGAAGAGCCTGAATGTAGAAGCATATCCACATAACATGACGATCCCATCTTCAACTGCAACTCAAGTGAATCTAGGGAGGGCTGGGATGTCTGATGCTCAACACAAGGGGTAGGTGTATCTGCCTCTGCAGCAGCCAAATGATCTGTGGGTGGATTAGGGTGTGGAGTACTACTAGGCACTTGATGAGAACGTCTCGCAACCTAACTGGATCATGACCCAGTCTATGAACGGCAAGCTATACCCACATGTCCTCTAACCTCGTGCAAAGGGATACAAAGCTCTGATGCAATAAAAAACATATGACTCCAATAGGTCCTCAGAAAGATAACTCGCTGTAGTCTGAAGCATATGGTCTCCTGTAAGACCATCTATGTCTATAGGTGAAGGGACACCTGTAATGCCCCGCAATGAAAACCTTAGAGGACAACACATCTATGCTATGCAAAGCGGAATAATTTTTTTTTTGTATAAAATTAACAGGGTAATGTTGAACAAAGCAATACACATCATAACTTAACAACTTGTCTTCTACGGTTCCATGGTTGCATTACTTGACAACTTAATCAACATAATTTAACATACATGGTTAACTAATCACCAACAGTTCATTCTACATCTATTGCACTAATGAATATACATATACATCTCCATTCATGCCATATATAGATAATCAACTTTGCTCAAGATTACATGTACATGTTCAAAAGTCTATACATATGAGTACATCATCATGTAGTTTGGATTACATTTGGAATACATACATTATGAATCAACTGATACATAGGCTAGTACATGAGCATAATAGCTATCTTCATAATCAAGTACAAGATCTGAAGTCTGATGCACAAGACATATCCTCCTCGCTCACAAACAACGGCAAAGGAAAGAAAAACCAATGGATAAAGCTCTTCCACCCGACCATGTGGAACCCTGAGGTCCACCCCTCGAGTTAGGAGTTAACATAAGGTCCCCACTACATCAGACGATCAGGTAAACAGTGGGCTATAAGACATCACATGACTCCAACTTCACAAGTCACAACAACACAACAGTACTTCCAGAGGCAACCACTAAACAAATGGGGAGAGTACAACTAGGGAATGCTAGGCTGTAGTAAGGAGAGTGTCATCGCATGGTCCTAACATGGGTTACCCAGGCAGTCTCTCTCTAGACACTAGCCCCCATCTATGGTTACCCTAGCAGTCTCTCTCTAGACACTGGCCCCATAGGATGACGCATGCGGAATCAACCTTCCTTTCGTGAGGACAAGGAAGGAGATCTACCAACCTAGCCTTCTCCCCTCATCTTTAGTCTGAACTAGCACTACAGGCATGAGTGAGGAATCTTATTATCTTGTTAGTGTGAAAACTACCCAACCCCTAGATTTATTATTATGTTATCACTTAATTACCAACTCCCAATGGGTTACCCTGGCTAGCCACTTGGCACCAGCCCCACATTGGAAGCCACCCCCTTACCTACAACTAGAAAACCCTACTCCACAATCATAGCAAAATCATCACAACGAGGGTACAGGAACCATGCAAGGCACTGATCATCTTGCATAACAACTATCAACATGTATATATAACAATGCAAGGCATTAACCCTCCATAATCATAAGGGCAGAACTCCTAGACCATTGCCCATAACAACACATATTCGTTACAACTCTATGATTTCCATGTCACCCTGTTCCCTAACTTACCACAAAACTGCATACAAGACTAGTACAACCAGTTGGATAACAATACATCCACAAGAAGTGCATTTATCATTCACTTGTCATTTAGTCCATACATAACTAGGGGCGACAAGCTTCTTAAAACACCATGATCTCAAGACTTCTATCAACACAACACATAGAATCAAGGCATCCCAAGCTAAGCCTCTAGAACTCTAGCCACACGGGTAGATACAAAATCAAAGACTATATGAACAGGTTATGACCCACAAATAGAATTAACATATTACGAGAATCAATTATACTTATAATTAATTTTTTTTCCTTCCTTACAACTAATCCACTATAGCAAATTGCACTTGACTAAGTTGTTACATTAGTATATTAATCATTAAGATATAGCTTGTCATTTGATTGTATTCATACTAAGGGATAAATCTATAATTACAATAAAGTGAGCTATATTTAAATATTTATTAAAATAATCATTTAATTAATCTACAAGATACAAATATCATTAACGTAACTAAAGTAAACCTCTATTGTTAGTATTATATATCAAATTGATTAAATGATTATAAGGTAATTTTAAATTCAATTCATACGGATAAATTCGAGGATTTTGATTTAATTTATAACCAAAAGAGAAATAGTTTTAATCACTTCTACGTAAATAACGATTACAAATACATATAGATCAAATATCATTGGTCTAACTATCACAACATTCATGAGAATATCAAAGTACATTTACAAACGAACGGGATCTAGTTCAACAAGTCATTAATAAAGAGAAGGTGATAGATTTTAATACTATACTAAATTCATTTATCCATTCTACAAATCAACATATCGAATATTCATTTATTCCTATCTGATATACAATCTTTCCTTATCATGTTCCATTTAAATTCATAATTTAATAAACCCGATAATTGATTATATCAATTTTGATAGCTTGATTTAAATAAATCACGTGACCCAAATAATAATAATAATAATAATAATAATAATAATAATAGCAATAATAATATTAAAATTCCACAGATCATTTGATAACCAATATAATTTTCATCCAAAGTAATTAAACAAATAACGTTACACTCTATTAACAAGTCTATTATAAATAATCATCTCAAATATGTATTCCTCAAGATTATAAATGAAAATATGAAGGAATAGATATAATATTCTTGAGACCAATCATATAATTATGACATGAAGTTAATAAGGATAATGATTGAACTCGTGATGATTCTATAAGGCAAAAGAACGGACGTCTAGATAATAACCGCTTATAAGATGTAGTGCAAAACGTGGGTACTTACCGATACACAAGGATCACATCTATTATTGCCACGTAACGGTTTCTATAAGGGAAGATGTCTTCCTTATTAGCAAGAGCTAATAGGTATACCACTATCTACCATCTAAGTATTCTAACACAAGGTCTCATATATACTTACTTGGTAAACGACTGTCGGCCACCTAAATACCCTCGACGACCAAAGTCCAAAACGACTACAACTCTCAAACATACTTACCAAGAGGCAACTCTCCTCTACCACCCCATGGCTACAATGACACAGTGGAAGCGACTTCCATAACTATGAGTGCACCGAACACTGACCAAACGTAGTGCCAAGATGGCAATAGTCTACTGTGGCGAGGACGTGTAACTGAGGCTTAAGAACATAAGCCGCGACTTGACCCCACACTAAGGTCGTCGACTCCTCTATCCATTTCGTTGGCCCACACAACTACGGGAAAACAAGGACACAATGCACCATTCCTACAACACCTATGAAGCTCGCAGTCTAACACAGACATGGATTAGAGATGTTTACTACCAAAGACCATTCCAGTTGACAAGGCCACCACTGTCAAAAGATGACTTCACCCACATTTCTGATCAGAACATACTTGCTACAGATGACCACTACCACAGAACTCTCACTGAGCCCACGACTTTCCAAAAAGGGCAGCTAAACCCACGATCCTCACCGAAGGAAAAAGGCATGGAATACTGAAGACCAACGAAGCATACTAAGATAGAAGTGGCAACGCAAATAGCAAGGGTCCTGTCATACTCCACGTCCACACCATATGACGCAGGCCGACCGACACAGAGGGCATAAAAATTGGGAAATAAAAGAAAACCAATTGCCAACAGGAGTCGACTCACCTTTCTATTTAAACCACACATTATTTATTAAGTTTATCACAAGCCATCCTCTATAATATTATGTAGTTTATGTTTTTCGAAGGTAGTATGAATCAAATGAAAATAGCAGAGGTTCGGCCCTGGTACAAACAGAGGGACAGCCAGGAAGATTCAGTCATCTTACAAGGGGAGAATCGATAGGGTTGCTGTTGGCATAACGCCTCACAAAGGTAATAAAAGACCCACAGATGTAGATAGCTGTAGGATTCAGAAAAGCAGGAAGTTCTTCCTTATTAACATCGATTCCACAGGTAGACATAAGATCACAATATGGATGCAGAATTTCGCAGAGTGGATTTATTGTTAGGCTCAAGGAATTTAAAGCAATTTCATTTGACAGGAGTTAATATATACATACCTCTGCATACCTATTTTATATATATATATATATACAGGGGTGACATGAGTAATACACTAGGGTTCTGAGACAGAAATCAACAAGGATAAAGCAGAGCTCTGTATAAATGCTAGTCTGTGTGCCCTATTAGATGCACAGGACAAATCCAAAGGGTGCAATTTGTTTTGTTCGACAAAATGTTAGGTAAGGAATCACAAAACACAACAAGAGATTTTCCACAGAAGGGGTGCAGACTCAATTCACAGAAGGATTTAACTCAGCATTCAAGAATACAAACAGGGGTATAAGGGCATGTCAGATTTGAGACATTCAATTGTTTTAGAAGCACATGGAAGATTCTAACAAGTCTCAGAACTAGAGATAGACTGAAGGTCATGAGTAAATTCAAGTCTGCCTTAAGGAATTTAAATACCAAAATCCTGAATAAATCTCATCAATGGAGGAAAACATAGTTAACCTAGTTCTATTACAATTTCATATAAAATAGGCATATATACAGTGCATACCTGAACTTTTAAAGCTTTTTACAAGAGTCTTCTTTTCTCTCTGAATCCAATCCCCTTCTCTTCTCTTCCAAAATTCTTTTTCCTCTCTCCCTAACCAGGACTCTATCTCCTCGGATAAATGCAGAAGGCCTGCCTCTCTTCCCGACAACCCACTGTCTCAAAACAAGGGTCCATTCCTCGGGTAATTGCAAGAGACATGCCTCTCTTCTTCCAACATCCCACATTCTCGTGAGATTCTTCAATTTCACTTACCAAGGGATTCCAAACCTCAAACTTGCAATTGACGGCATAAGACATTAATTTTGCTCATCTCCAAATACTGAACACATAAAACTAGGCGACAACCCCATTATTTAATCCTTAGAATATCATCTTTATTATCACCAATTCATTTTATCAAGATGGTAATTGTTTAATCATCTTACTTATGTAACTTATTCTCTTTTTAATTTAAATCCACTTACAACTTGGGACTTATTATTTCATTTAATCATTTATCTAATTTATTTATTTATTTACTATTTTCATATTAGTTTTACCAATTATCAATAAATAAATCATTTATAATTAACAAACCACACATAATTTCCCTAGCAAAGTTTATTTCACATTAGCTCAATTTTAACCTTATTTATAACAAGGTACTAACCAGGCTTAAATCAACACCTTAGATTGGATAAACTCAACTTACTGGATGATACCTGACCCCATATGAAGCAACAGGACATGACGACAAAATGACGACAAACAGTCCCACTGACGGTGACAACAGGATACAACACTGGAAACTCATCCTCTTTGAGGATGTTGACTAAATAGGGAACCATATGCTAACTCCAATCAACAACTCCATTGGCTAGGGCATGCTCAGACCTGGTAAATTAGGTGGAGTTGATGCCCGGTACCTGCATCCTGCAACAAACAACAAGGTTGTGCATATATCCATATATAATCATGTAATCACAGACACAATGAATGGAAATCGCAGCGTGGCAAGGTACTCAAACACGAGTAATGCGACACTGTTCCGTTCATGTAAACACATCATTAGTAACTACATCCATTACCAGTGATGCATCATAATCATGATTGAATAACACATTAACTCAGAGCAACATAAATCTATAATCATCAAATATGTCCATCATGATCAAGGAGAACATAAACCATAACATACTAGTCCAAATATCTCAAAAATGTAAACATGCACTATAAGACTATCATCTATACTAGAACTGTCATAGGAAACATGAAAATAACATCTATCACAAGCCAAAAAAGTGAGGGGCATTACAACACCTATGATAGCATAAGGATCAGTAGCATGATCTGATGGTTTGGATCATCCAGGATGACTCATCAAATATCTTCCCACATGGTCAGAAGATATAATAGATGTGGTAACTACAATATCACCAACACTATCGATTGCTTCCCTTTGGGAAGCAATGACAACCTGATCAGCAACAGGGGCTAGGGCTAGGGAGATAGTAGGCATCCTCTCCCCAACCAAGGCCTTATAAATTGGAGCCTATCGATCTGGTTGATGATAGGCATCTCTATCAGCAACCCTGCCCCTCCCCTGACCAAAATATGCTGGCAAATCCAAGTAGTTGACCTTGAGGCCCATATGAACCTCTCCATATAACTCCTATGCAAAATATAAAGGAATTTGGTTTTTATTGGGATAATGACCATGAGCAGCAAGAAAACGTGGATATATCAACGGGGCCATAAGAGGGTCTACACATCTAGTCACTTGGTAGCCCCTCATATTAGGCTTACCAAAATACTATGGGAAACATTGGGATTTGATAGTCTCTTTCAAGATAGTAAGCTGAATAGAAGCAAGAGAAACATCACCAGTAACCTCTTTCCACATCTGGGCAAGAATAGCAGCAAGAGTATCACCTGAATAAACACAGGTATCTCCTAGACTCTGTCTAATACGCTGCAAGCTAGATAAAATTGATTGACATGTGTCCCTATAAATCCCTATTGTGTTGAGGTCAGAAATAACACCTATCAATTTCTAAATCTCAGTATCTGTACACGTAAATATAGAAGGTCCAGGAGGTTGTGGTGCATGTGCCATGATATATATATCGACCTAAATTTTGTGCACAAAAATAAATTACTTATTCCAATGTACATGTGTGCACATCTAACTTACTATGTATCTAAATTAATTTTTAAATTTAACATCCAAGCCAAGAACATACATTCTAGTTCACTAAGTGAAAAAAATTAAAATTTACATGTTTGAAATGTAAGTGATAACATGAAAAGCAAGTGCAATAACTTAAAGGATTGCTTCAAGAAGGAAAGAATGATGGAGCCTTGCTGATCACAAGATGAAATTCAAGCTGAATAGAGACTCAAGATCACTGCTAATCAAAAGAGAAGATAAAGTGAATGATTTGGAGTCCTAAACTTCCTATCATTATTGTGGGAAGCAGTACTTACAATTTAACCTTATTTATAGGTCTCCATAGTTGCATTAGGATGGCCATGTTGAACCAATTCTCTACACATGATGGTCCTGATATGTCTCACCAACATCATTGATCTAGTGTCTACTTTGGAAGTTGTGGAACAAATGTATCAACATAAACACCTACATCAAAGTAGATAGGGATGTTGTGTTACATGCTCGAGCCTATCAATGTATACAATTTCTTGCTTCTAACTTGTTGATCTCGCTTATCCCTGGTGATTTAAGCTCGCCTATCAACATACAATTTCTTCTCTGATGTAGGTGTGTACGTTGATGTTGTTCCACAACTTCCAAAGTAGACACTAGTTATCACTTATGCTGGTGAGACGTATCAGTCATCTTGTAGAGAATTGGTTCAATATGGCCATCCTAATGCAACTATAGCTCCATATAAATAAGGTTAAATTGTAAGTACTGCTTCCCACAATAATGATAGGAAGTTTAGGATGAGCCAAATCATTCACTTTATCTTCTCTTTAGATTAGCATGCCCCTTATATCTCTTTTGATTAGTAGATGATGTACCTGGTCTACACATAAAATTAAATTGTTTTCAAAATAAATGTATGTCAAGAATTATTATACTTACATTTAACAGGTTATTTATAGGTCTCTATAGTTGCATTAGGATGGCCATGTTGAACCAATTCTCTACACTTGATGGTCCTGATATGTCTCACCAACATCATTGATCTAGTGTCTGCTTTGGAAGTTGTGGAACAAATGTATCAACATACACACCTACATCAGAGTAGATAGGGATGTTGTGTTACAAGCTCGAGCCTATCAACATACAATTTCTTGCTTCTGACTTGTTGAGCTTGCTTATGCCTGGTGATTTAAGCTTGCCTATATCAACAAACAATTTCTTCTCTGATGTAGGTGTGTATGTTGATGTTGTTCCACAACTTCTAAAGTAGACACTAGTTATCATTGATGTTGGTGAGACATATCAGTCATCTTGTAGAGAATTGGTTCAACATGGCATCCTAATGCAACTATAGCTCCATATAAATAAGGTTAAATTGTAAGTATTGCTTCCCACAATAATGATAGGAAGTTCAAGATGAGCCAAATCATTCACTTTATCTTCTCTTTTGATTAGCATGCCCCTTATATGTCTTTTGATTAGTAGATGATGTACTTGGTCTACACATAAAATTAAATTGTTTTCAAAATAGATGTATGTCAAGAATTATTATACTTACATTTAACAGGTTATTTATAGGTCTCTATAGTTGCATTAGGATGGCCATGTTGAACCAATTCTCTACACTTGATGGTCTTGATATGTCTCACCAACATCATTGATCTAGTGTCTACTTTGGAAGTTGTGGAACAAATGTATCAACATACACACCTACATTAGAGTAGATAGGGATGTTGTGTTACATGCTCGATCCTATCAACATACAATTTCTTGCTTCTGACTTGTTGAGCTCGCTTATCCCTGGTGATTTAAGCTCACCTATATCAACATACAATTTCTTCTCTGATGTAGGTGTGTACGTTGATGTTGTTCCACAACTTCCAAAGTAGACACTAGTTATCACTGATGTTGGTGAGACATATTAGTCATCTTGTAGAGAATTGGTTCAACAAGGCCATCCTAATGCAACTATAGCTCAGTATAAATAAGGTTAAATTGTAAGTATAATTCAACACATAATTGTCTATTTCAAACAATTTAATTTTACATGTAGACTATGTCATCTACTAATTTTTTTGAAAATATGTACTTGTACAAAACCTTATTTATACCTCTAGATAGTTGCATTAGGATGGCCATGTTGAACCAATTCTCTACACTTGATGACTGATATGTCTCACCAACATCATAACATGTGATATAGTGTCTACTTTAGACTGTGGAACAAATGTAACAACATACACATCCTACATCAGAGTAGATAGGGATGTTGTGTTGCGCTCGCCTATATCAACATACAATTTATTCTCTGATGTAGGTGTGTATGTTGACATGTTGTTCCACAACTTCCAAAGTAGACACTAGTTATCACTGGTGTTGGTGAGACATATCAGTCATCTTGTAGAGAATTGGTTAAACATGGCCATCCTAATGCAATTATAGCTCGGTATAAATAAGGTTTTGTAAGTATAATTTGAAACACATAATTGTCTATTTCAAACAATTTAATTTTACGTACATAGACTGTGTCGAATCTAATAATTTTTTTTAAATATGTACATTTTTATGCGAACAGATATATATTTTAACACATATATGTTTTAATCTAGAAAGTTATATTTACCTATGTTAACCTTTCAATAACACATATATGTGTGTAATAGAAATTATAATTAAATAAATGAAGTACAAATTTCCAATAGCATTATCATATTCCAACACGTTTTAAATAGTTGAACAAGAGGGAAGATTTCATTTCTAAAATGCATGGATGATTCTTTTCCTTTACAAAGGAGAGAGAGAGAGAGAGAGAGAGAGAGAGAGAGAGAGAGAGAGAGAGAGAGAGAGAGAGAGAGAGAGAGAGAGAGAGAGAGAGAGAGAGAGAGAGAGAGAGATTTTAACTTTTCCAAATCTACACGTGTAATGTCACATGTATCAGTATCATAAAAATGAATACCATGTGTGCAATAAAACATTTAAGTCATTCCTACTCCATACACTTAAATCTTTCTTTGTGAACACACTTAGGTCAAGGGAGAGAGAGATAAAGAGATTTTTTTTGAAATCATTATAGCACATAGGTTCAACAATTAAAGATATAAAATATATGAACATTACACACTAAGAACATGGATACAACCAATGACTATACAATATACATTCATATATTTCCATGGCAACTCAATATGATTTATGGCATATCTAGTACAAGAAACATCACAAAAATACATAAATACATGTAAACTACAAAATTTGTGTCACTATCCAAATAATGCTTCTTGGTATACTAGGCAATACCTAACAATCTCATTTAAATTTATAAGATAGAAGTATGTGAAGCATCAGTTGTCTATTCACATGGTATAAAATATGGCATCTTGGATATCATGTATACTACTATAAGCAATAAATATCTATAGTGTTGACTCCTTATGATTCCCAAAATAATTGATGTTAATTTATCATTCCATCAATTATCTAGTATTTGTAAGAGATTATACAATCCATAATCTTGAATTCCCCTTTACCAAACCAATAAACTTGACATTTCTATATGTAGTCCTTTGTATCTTAGATCTCATTTATGACCAATAATTTCTTCCTCAAAAGTGTCAATGTCTTGTCCACTCTATTGTCTCTATCCATCCCTCCAATAGGCTTTTCTTTAATCAAACTCTCTTGCATTGACCCTTACGATAAACATAAATATTATATCTTTAACAACAACCCATGTCAAGAATGAAGTAGTCCACTCACTATGTATCCTATCTTAACTGGAACTATATTTTAACATGCCTCCCCAAAATTGATATTATGTTAAATAAAATTTCATCTTTTTAAATCTTATAACTTTAACTCTCATTTAGCTTTCCAATAAAGTGCATGACCACTAGTCTCCTCTCTTGGCTTAACATTGCTCTAGTTGTTTTATTGCTATATTAATCTAATGAATTATTTCAGAATGAAAATGTGATTTAGTGTAGTCACAAGCCTTTATTTAATTAAAGACTTATGAAGATTTGCTTCTTAAATACTCATTGCAAGTGGTTGGGTTGTGATAAACCATTCCAAATTAATAGTTGTTTAGGTTAAAGCCCTCAAAGGTTGAGTTACACTTGTTATGAGCCTTGTTGAAGTCTTGGACTTGTCTTGTGTGGAACCTACATTGGCTCATGAGATAATTATTATATAAAATTGATTGAATTCACATTGGTCACCCTTAGTGCTATGAGGCAATTAGTACATGATTGAGTTGAGGTTAACATTTCATTTCAATCATAATGATGTTGCACACTTAAAGCACTCTTGGGGTCATGAGGATTGATCTAATTCTCAAACATTTACAAATTCCTAAAGACTCATTTCCAAGTTGTTTTATCATTGCAACCCTTTACTACAACATATAGATGCTAATCACTCAATAGGTATTTGTCTCATCATGAGATGATTTGACCATATGTATATGTATGGTTCACTAGGTGAACCAGTGGTTAACCCTATCTAGGTAATTGATATGTCAAAAATGAACTAGTCCTAGCCAAAGTAAAATCATAAGACACTTTAATGTAGCATTACATTTGACCAACATCATCAACATCAAATTATCATCGATAACACCTTCCATATAAAGTAATGGACCCTACAAGGAGATGATCATGTGGGTTCCCCTTCTACATATGTACTCTCCATGAGAACACAAGATGAGTCTCTATAAGAACCTATAACATGAAAATGTTAGTGACAAGATATGCCCCACTCTGATAATTAGTTTTATCAATAAGACACATGGAATCATAGGAAGAGGTAAAATAGTACATGGAAAGTAAAAGTAATCTAAGTGTGTAATTTCATGTAAACATATATAGCAATGATTATAAAAGAATGCTTCATGTCCAACAATCATGTAAATGTGTCTAAAGATAAAC
Organism: Cunninghamia lanceolata; assembly: GCA_027924645.1. Taxonomy (NCBI): domain Eukaryota; kingdom Viridiplantae; phylum Streptophyta; class Pinopsida; order Cupressales; family Cupressaceae; genus Cunninghamia; species Cunninghamia lanceolata. The sequence continues at coordinate 8,666,873 of BSBN01000245.1, read as the reverse complement.
ATGATAAGCACACATGCTAGAGATATCGATGACTAACAATGTTTCTTGTAGTATGGGCAAATAATGGTGATGTAGCCCTCAATGATTAGGAGCACTCGCGTAAGTGCAATGCCATGAAATCATGACAATGTGTAAAGGATCGTGTGATGCTTCTGAATAGAAAGATATGTCCATGAAGGCACAATATGTAAAGAGGAAGTGTGATTCTTATAAATGGGAAGGCTCGATGTCCCTTAATGGGAAGGCTTGATAACCCCAATGTAGTAAAAGGGAAGGTGTGATAGCCCCAATGCAATAAAAGACAAGGTGTGATATGTCCAATGTGATAAAAGAGAAGGTGGGGTACCCCCAATGTCATAAAAGGGAAGGTGTGATACCCCTTAGCATGGTAAAGTAGCTACTTAGGATATGAATGAATCATGTGAATGCAACAATATAATATGTAAGTATGAAATCTCATATCCAATGAGAGGCCCTATCATGGGAAATATAATACAATGAAGCACAAAGGTGTATAAAGGGGGAAGGCATAATGCCCCATGCGTAAATATATGACAAAAATATCCTAATGTAAAGGGGGTGCATGATTACCCTCAATATAAGTTGAAATATGTGTCACTATACACTCATAATCAATGTCTAATAATGGTCATAGATAAGCATGAAGGCACAAAAAAGTGGTGTGTAATGGTGTGATTATCAAATCACATGTATAGCTAAATAGCCCTTGATGGGAAAAATAGCACAATAGAGCTTGTGAGTGGGCAGATAAGATGTCCATGATATAAATATATAGATCAATAAAGACATAAGATATGAAAGGAGGGAAAACATGATGTCCCTATTGTAAATGATGTGGCAATAAGAGTACAATATGTTGGGGGGGGAGGCATTATATGCCCTTGATCTAATGTGGTAATTCTAAAAATGTGATATGTTAATGTAGGCTCAATATGTAAGATTTAAAATCATGGTATGGAAATATAGGATCAAAGTATAAGTTTTAGATAAAACAAGGTAAGCTCAATAAGTGACTCTAGGAGTGTTCAATATAACAATCTAAGATCAATGTAAAGGCTCTAATAAACAAGATATAACAATATAAGATCAACAAGACATAAGCAATAGTAAAAGACTAAGGAACACACATGGCCATGGGCATAAAATACAAGGCAAGAAGTAACATGATAAAAAGAGGAAAGGAGATGGAAGCAAAAGATAAGCAAAGACAAGTGAGCAACACAAGTGGGAAATAAAAGAAAAAAGGCAAAGGTGAGTAAAGTGTATGTAAACAAGAATAGGAGGAAATATGTCAAGCAAGGAAAATTGAAACCAAGATTCCCCCCAAGTGGGGAAGATAAGCATGAAACCAAATATGGAAGGTGAGATGAGTGTAAAAATTAGAACAAACAAGTCATAATAAAAAGGCCAAAACATATGGACACACAAGGTAAATGGATCAATAGGTGAGGGGATCATAACATATGTTACATAATTAGAAAAGAATCAAATAAAATGATATAAAGCACAAGGAAGAAGTTACATGAAAAACACAACACATGTTCAAAGCCACTAGTGTCAACATGCACCAATAAAGGTGTCTTTGTGTCATCCACATGCTAACTAGGAACATGGACATAAACATAAATCCAAGAAAAGGAAAGAAAAAAGCACAAAATATGGTGAGTAATAAGATGTATGTGTAAGAAATGAATTCATCTCTCATATTGGGTGGTTTCTATTTTATGTCAAGTAACCTCAATATAGTGTGGGTTATGGTGAACAAGACTAGGATCTTGACATTCATGTGACTTGTTTTTCCATAATTCATCTTATCAAGTGAGGGATTTTTGTGCTCATGAGTATGTGTAATGTTTATCTTCCATTTGTCTATAATTTCTTGAACTTTACGTATCAATGCAATGCCTCTATGCTTAGAATATCCATGTGTGTGATGAAAAGTAGGTTTAGTAAATGTATAAGCCATATGGGAAGTAGGAGAACAAGGATCAAAAGATAAATCATGAGAGAAATGTTTTGTCCATATATATTATCCTTATGTGAACTAGGGATAGAGAAATAGTCAATGAAAGCATGAGCCTTCACCTTGATTTGACACTAGGTCAAGCACCTTGTTAGTCTCATCCAATGAAAAGAGTGACAAGTCATCTTGTTTGCTGATTGGTATGACTTGGGAGTCTTTTTACTTATGAGATAAATTATCATTTTCATCCAGCTCCTACATATCATCATCAAAGACACATGAATCTAATTGAAAATCATCATTGATAAGGTTAGAACCATCAATACATGGTAAACAAAGATCTGCCCTATATAAGTCATTTAATTGCATTGGATCAACAATGCCAAAATTATGACTATACTCCCTGATTTCACTTTGTTTGTCATGTTGAAGTGATATAGGCTCTAGGATAGCCTCTTGATGATCCTTTTGAACCTCTTGTACCTTTTCAAGTTGAGTTTCATCATACATCTCTAGCTGCAACAAAGAGTTAGTTTCATTTTCATCAACACATGCATATACATTAGCACTTAAATCACCTTCAACTCTACCTTCTTGACTGATATAAGTATGATATTGTTAGAAATGAAAGCACAACTACTCAATAGAAATCTAATTTAAATGTATATTTAACGATCTTTAATAGAGTATTAGAGATGGAGATTGCATCACAGAAAATAAACCCACAATACAGAAATATACTAGAAGCATAATGAAGCACATAAGACAGTATATAATGTGGGAAAAACCATTTGGTGCAGTCACGATAGGAGGGTTCACATAATGAACAATCCAGGACGTGCAGCTAGAGTAAACACAACAGAAACAACTCAAAGATATAAAGAAAATGCAGATTCAGTCATTCAATATATCAAAGAATTCAAATACAATTTAGCCGGCAACATGCGGGCTTACAATTAGGGCTCACAGGCCTAATTTTAGAATATACACAAGATATAGCCTTGAAGCTCCTTCGCACAAAATTCAAACTATCAACTATCTCTTTGAATTTCACTCTACTTTCCCAGGCATCTATTACATCTTTTTATATCATCTCCAGACCATATGATTCCTCTGCGTCAGTCAAGGAAGATCACAAACTCTAATGAAGAGCTGTAATGTGTGTACACAGATAGGTTAGACCTAATTGAATAGAACTCCTTCACAAATGAATGGGATGATGAGCGGATCTTGAGGAAGGTCGACCACGAACTGAACAACATTGAATGATGAGTAATTTAGCTCCGCGAGTTGTGAAATGCTCTGCAAGTCTTCTCCTTTAGCTGATTATTTGAGACTGTCAGGATGCTCTATTTTGAGAAAATAATTGATCTTCTGATAGCGATATCTTACTGGTACATGATCCAAATGATCTAAATTTTGGATATGAGGTGCATGAATGAATCTACATGCTAAGTCCAGCTCCACAAGATCTGAAATGTAACTACGATAGAATGTGGACCAAAATATAGAAATTGCTACTAACTGAACTGCCTGAACTGAACTAGAAAATGAAAAGAAACAAACTGAAATGCAAATATTTTTGGTTGATGCAAGATTTCTCTTGAACTAGGGATGCTCCTGCATCACCCTTGTGGGTAAAAAACTCCACCAAGAAAAGAGGCCAAGTTGTATTATCTTCATAAAAGGAAATTACAAATACATTCACTTCCTCTGTCCTTCAACCTTCACTCCAATAGAACCTAGGTACTTGTTAACCTGTTATGCAACTCATCTACTATGCCATGGTTATATAGAATTTACAATCCTCAAGATAGGCATCCACCTTGGAATCTCCACCCATGCAGCAATAAATGTCATCATACATGCATCCTATACTTGGCAAAAGATGCCCATGCAAAGTTGGGTGCCTAGAGCCAAGAATGACATCTTATAGCATCTTATGACGTGTCATAACTATCATAGATACCACTAAAGTGTATCTTCCCAAGATGGGCATCTGGGGCTAAACCTATCAACTTACAACTCATTAATATCCATCATATGCATCATAGTGCCATAGAATCTTATGACAACTTGCAACTGTCATAGATTCTTTACATGCACCCACCAAACATTATGACGTGTGTCATATATGCTAAAAATAGTAGATTCTCCACATGGGTGCCCCACTTTGACCAACTACCATTTACCATAGTAAATGACATCCCATGACTACCGTCGATAACTTTGAAACTTACCGATGCAGTAACTCTGGAACTTACCGATGCAGTAACTCCGTAATTACCGTGGACAATAAATAATTTTTACCACTGCCGGTGAAACTAGTCCATCCCTTATGGGTAATTACAAATAATAAATGGAATAATACAATATTGGGATAAGGTGCCATTAACCTTGTAAATCCCATTATTGTATTTATTCCATTTATTATTTGTAATTACTCATAAGGGATGTACTAGTTTCACTGGCAGTGGTAAATATTATTTACTGACCATGGTAATTATAGAGTTACTGCACTGATAAGTTCTAAAGTTATTGGCGGTAGTTACGGGATGTCATTTACTATGGTAAATGGTAATTGGTCAAAGTGGGGGGCCCATGTGGAGAATCTACTATTTTTAGCATATATGACTCACGTCATAATGTTTGGTTGGTGCATGTAAAGAATCTATGACAACTGCAAGTTGTCATAAGTTTCTATGACACTATGACGCATATGACGGATATTAATGAGTTATAAGTTGCTATGTTTAGCCCCAGGTGCCCATCTTGGGAAGATACACTTTAGTAGTATCTATGACAGTTATGACGCATCACAAGATGCTGTAAGATGCCATTCTTGGCTCTAGGTGCCTAATTTTGCATGGGCATCTTTTGCCAAGTGTAGGATGCATGTATGATGACATTTATTGCTGCATGGGTGGAGATTCCAAGGTGGACACCTATCTTGAGGATTGTAAATTCTATATAACCATGACATAGTAGATGAGTTACATAATAGGTTTACAGGTACCCAAGTTCTTCCGGAGTGAAGATTGAAGGACAAAGGAAGTGAATGTATTTGTAATCTCCTTTTGTGAAGATAATACAACTTGGCCTCTTTTCTTGGTGGATTTTTTTTACCCGCAAGGGTTTTCTCCATGTTATATACTATCTTTTGTGTTTCATTCTGCTTCTGGTATATTTCTGTATTGTGGGTTTATTTTCTGTGATGCAATCTCCATCTCTAATACTCTGTTAAAGATCGTTAAATATACATTTGAATTAGATTTCCATTGAGTAGTTGTGCTTTCATTTCTAACATTTGGTATCACAAGGCGTCCATTTTCCCTCACCTAAGAATCTTCATGCAACATTCAATGACTTCTTACAAGTTTATAACACTTGTGAAGAGTCAACTATGCAACCTTGGGCATCCATGGACAAGAATGGACTCTTATGGGGTAGTAAATGCTATCATAACCATCATAGATTCTATCATAACACCCCCCAAAAGGCATATTCCCAATATGGGCACCTAGAGCCAAGAATAGCAACTTACAACTAATAATTATCCATCATAAGTTGTCATATTGTCATAGAATCTTATGACAACTTGTAGCTGTCATATATTCTCTTACATGCACTCAACAACTTTATGACGTGTGTCATACATGCCAAAAATAGCTGATTCCTCCAAGGTGGTGCCTACCCTCAATTACTCTTGATATTTCAATTACCAATTGTAATTATACGAAATGTTAGAAATTCTCCCACTTGACATTATATATTGTAAATCAACCCATAGGAAATCAGTATGAAAATTAAATAGGCACTAGAAACAAGATCCATGGCCTCTCTGCACCACATGATCTTCTCTGTGCTCACAGGCTTGGTAAATGAATCTGCAACATTCTCCTGAGTGTCTATCTTCTTCATCTTAATCTGTCCATTTGCAACCAACTCTCGAACAAAGTGATACTAAACATCAACATGCTTAGTTTGAGCATGATACATAGGATTCTTAGCCAAACAGATAGCACTCTGGCTATCACAACTAATCTGAATGATCCTGCAATCAAAACCAATACATGTACACAGTCTCCTCAACCAAACTGCCTCCTTAGAGACATGGGTAGCAACCATATACTCTGCTTCTGTGGTGGACAAAGCAACTGTGGGCTACCTCTTATTCATCCAACTCACTGCTCCTCCAAATAGAGTAAACATAGCCACTAGTGGACCTTTGACTATCCAAGTCACCTGCCCAATCTGTATCAACAAAACCCTGTATGTCCAAAAATTTATCAGCACTATCAGTACCATCTAGTAAACCAAACAATGATTAGGAGTACCTGCAAGATATTTAAGCACCCTCTTTGCATAATTTCAATGCTATTTACCAGGGTTAGACATAAATCTGCTCAAAACTCCCATTGCTTGGGCAATATCTTGCCTAGTGCAAAACATTGCATACATCAAACTCCTTACAACACTAGAATATGGCACATTAGACATATCCTTAAGATCATCCTCATTCTTTGGACACATATATAATGAAATCTTAGTACCAATGGGTAAAATAACTCTAATTGGGTTACAGTCCTGCATACTAAATATCTGCAAAATGGTATTCACATACTTACTTTGTGACAACCAAAGTTTTTTGTTACCTTTGTCCCTCATAATCTCCATACCCAGAATATACCTAGCAGCTCCAAGATCTTTCATATCAAATTCACCTAAAAGTTGGGCTTTAAGCTCACTAATCATACCCTTAGTATTGCTGAAAAATAACATGCCATCAACATACAATGCAATGATCAGTATAGAATCATCAACACAATAAATGTAAACATAGTGATCCTCCTTGCTTCTAACAAAACCTAATTTCAACACAAATGAATCAAACTTTTGATACCACATTCTGGGGGACTGTTTCAGACCATAAAGTGACCTCTTCAACTTGCAAACCGAATGTTCTTTTTCTTTTACCTCAAAACATGTAGGCTGTTGCATATAAATTCTTCCTCAAGATCTCCATGCAAGAACACAGTCTTAACATCCATTTGCTCAATCTCCTAATCATAAGCTGCAGCAATGGATAAAAGAAATATAATAGAAGTCAATTTAGCAACAAGAGAGAAAATCTCACCAAAATCAACTCCCTCTCTCTGGGAGTAGCCCTTGGCTACTAGTCTAGCCTTGTACTTTTCCAATGACCCGTTTGCTCCAAACTTCTTCTTGAAGACCCACTTACAACCTATGGCCTTTCTTCCTTTGGTCAAACGAACAAGATCCTAGGTGTTACAAGAGTTTAAAGCCATCATCTCCTCTGCATGGCTAACTACCAAGACTCACTATCATCTGAAAGAATAGCTTCCCTATAGGATCTAGGCTCATTGTTCGTACTCAATAAAGCAAATATACAATGGAAATCTAGTGGGCTATACTTGTCAACTAGATTCCATTGTTTTGTGGATCTCCTCAAGGGTGGAGTAAGAGTCTTAACTTGTTCTTCTGCATGATCATTTGTACTAATTTCTTCTGTAACAACAGATTCATCTTCATCATAACTACTCGAATCTTCTTCTTCTTCACCCTCCAATCCATCATTCTATTCTTCCTAAGGTGCATCTTGCTGCTCTAAATCAAAGTGCACTCTCTTTACCTTTTCTTCTTTTTATTTTGGCTGCTCAGGTTCAGAAATAGCTCTAAGTTCCCTGGAAATAACATCTCTAGAAAATATAATCTTATGGGATAGTGGATTCCAAAGCTTATAACCTTTGACATTATCACCATATCCAATGAATGTACACTTTTTCATCTTTTGGATCCAACTTAGATCACTTTTCCTTAGGCACATGAACAAAAGCCTCACAACCAAAAACCCTTAAATGTGAAACATAAGGTTTCTTACCTATCCACACTTCATAAGGTGTTGAATCAAGAGATTTACAAGGAGATCTGTTAATCAAGTAGTAAGCAGTACACACAACCTCTGCCCAAAAACATTTATCCAACTGTGCATCACTCAACATACTTTTGGCTCTTTGCATGATTGTTCGGTTCATCCTTTCTGCAACACTATTCTGTTGTGGTGTATACAGAGTTGTCTTTTGTTTGATAATACCTGCATACTTGCAAAACTCATTAAATTCCTTAGAGCAAAATTCCCCTCCATTGTCAGATCTTAATATTTTTATCTTCAATCCCGATTGATTTTGAACTAAGACTTTAAAATGCTTAAACTTAGTGAAAACTTCAGATTTGTGTTTCATAAAATAAATCCAAGTAAATCTGGACACATCATCAATGAAGGTGACAAAATAACAAGATTTTTCAATAGAATCATTATCAACAAGTCCAAACACATCCGTATGAATAATTTCTAACTTCTCTTTTGCTCTATTGCTTCTTAAAGGAAACAGTTTTCTGTTTTGTTTACCAAACACACAATGCTCACAAAAATCAAAGTACTCATCAAAATAAGAGAAACTGTCCAACAAATCTTTATTCTTAATAGTTTTCAAAATATTATTACTTGTGTGACCTAATCTACAGTGCCACAACATACATGTATTTTCAGTACTGGCCTCAAATACATAGGAGGCATTACAAACTGTAGTGGCTTCAAGCTTGAACATGTTTCTCAATCTCTTCCCCTTCGCTACCACCAAGTTCCCTCTCACCAATCTGCAGCCATGCTTGTCAAAAGTCACATGCATTCCCAAATCATTCAGCTTTGAAATAGAAATCAAATTTCTAGCTAATCTAGGAACATGATAAACACCAGAGAGGGTTTTAATCCTCCCGTCACTGAAACACAACAGTACCTTGCCTTTCCCAACTATCAGATATGCAGAGTTGTCCCCAAGGTACAGATTACCTCCATATTCTTCATATGTGGAGAACCATTCCTTATGTGGGGTCATATGGAACAAGTATTTTGAGTCAACCAACCAGTGATCATTAGAAACAACATTACATCCAGAAAGTAAAACATCTTCACCTGCATTAGAGAACTTATCCAAAGCACTCTCCCACTATTTCTTTGGGTTTCTACACTCCTTCACATGTTTACTGAAGTTCCAACACTTAACTCTGTTCTTCCCAAGAGTCTTAGAACAACCCTTAGACTTGTCCTTAGCCCCTTTCTAATCTCCTTTAGGTCCTCTTTCCTTAGACCTTCCCCTGACACTGAGAGCATCACCTGAACTATGTGAACTCTTCTTCTTCAATTCCTGTGCCAATAAAACTACACCAATAGCATCCAACTTCGGATCCGCAAGGTTAGCAGTGATAGCAAGTATAACATTCTCCCAAGACTCGGGTAAAGAACAAAGAAGTAAGATACATTTATCTATTGCAAGTATGGGTTTAACCGGTGTTGTCATTGATGTCAACATACTCATGTTGCATTAATGAGAAGGATTGGATGAGCTGTGTGCTGAGGATATTGAGAAAATTAGTCTCAATCAGGAATAGTGAAGAATAGTGATGACAACAAGGTAAAAGTCCAAGATAGGTTGAGGATCAAAGGATGCGGTTTAAAGGGTTTGTAGATATGAGTCTTGAGATGCTCCAGTCAAGTTTTTAGAGGTCCACATGAAGATCTGAAGAAGTTATGGTCACTTAAGTAGAATCGGCTCCGGCAGGTGTCCAGAGGTGACAGAGTGACACAGATAGGTCCGGTGAGGTCTGGTAATGCATTATCCCATTTTGCGGATTTGAGAAAGTATTGAGGACATCCTTGTGAAGTGTGAAGTAGATTGGTTCATGATTTGAAGGTTCGAAAGAACCTATTCCTTTGTGACAGTGATGACAGACTGTGTTCTTAAGGTTTCGGATGAAGGAGAGAAGAATTCTAGTAAACAGATGAAGTGCGGATGTTCTTGATGATTCAGGAAAGGTTGTTGTGATCCTTGGATCGTGTCTAGTTCATGTTGGTGGTCCGCATTGAAGTTAGAGTGCGCATTTGAAGAATAACCACTGGATGATGGTGTTCTTCCTGAGACTGGCCGACCGGATGTATTACACGTCTTGCGGATGTTCTTGTGGATGTTTGCCGACTTAGATGATTATTCCTAAGTCGATGCCTTGTATAAATAAGGGATTGCGAAGTCAGTTTGAACTCGCCTTTTTGTGTGGAGATGAGTGTGTAATAGCGAAAAGGAGAGCGAAAGGCAGAGCAGAAGTGTTGAGCTTAATGAAACTGATTCAAGCATGGTGAAGATGCTATTCTCTAGTTCATGTATGTGATACTTATTTCTTTGTAGACAGTGTGTCTCTTATAGGCAGTGAGCCTCTTTTGAGCAGTGTACTCGGGCAGTGAGCCCTAATTGGCATGTGCCATTTTGTTCTTTCTATTATTCTAACAGAGAATACATTCTTGGGTTAATCACCCTGTGGTTTTTCCCTTGACCGGGTTTTCTACGTCAAAATCTTGGTGTCTTATGTGTTGATGAGTTTCTACTTTTGATTTGAATGCATTATGTTTCATGTTTGATATACTGCTAATCACTAAGAGGATTTAAGTGTGTGAATTGGAGAAAGTTTTGCACAACTGATTCACCCCCCCTCTCAATTGTGTGCCCTAAGTGTAACATTATCTTCCTCGTTAACATCAACATCTACTGATGCAAGCTGACTCAACAACAAATTAAATAAATTTAAATGCGCTGCGACTGATTCACCCTCTTTCATTTTCATGGAAAACATTTTTTGTTTTAAATAGAGTTTATTTACCATACTTTTGGCTTGGTAGATCTCACCCAACCGTTTCCACAAGCTATGTGCGGTCTCTTCCCTCGCGACATTCAACAAGATAGAATTTACAAGACACAATCTTATTGTTCCTTGTACCTTCTTATCTAGTCTATCCCACTCATCTTAAGAGACATCGTCGGGTTTCTTCTCTTTTAGGACAACCAACCACTGGTTTCTTTCTTCCAACAAATCCTCCATTTTTAGCTTCCACAACTCATACCCCGTTCCATTGAACTTTTCAATGTCCAAAAGAGAGGTTGATGCAACAGTGGATGCAACCATAATATCAACTCAAGATTTGCAAACAAAAGCAACCAAATCTCCCACTGTAGCTATAGTTTCCACAAGTACCACCCAAGAGTTAAAGCTGGCCAGGCTCTGATACCAAATGTTAGAAATGAAAGCACAAATACTAAATAGAAACTGGATTCAAATGTATATTTAATGATCTTTAATAGAGTATTAGAGATGCGGGTAAAAACTCCACCAAGAAAAGAGGCCAAGTTGTATTATCTTCACAAAAGGAGATTACAAATACATTCACTTCCTCTGTCCTTCAACTTTCACTCCAGTAGAACCTAGGTACCTGTAAACCTATTATGCAACTCATCTACTATGCCATGGTTATATAGAATTTACAATCCTCAAGATAGGTGTCCACCTTGGAATCTCTACCCATGCAATAATAAATGTCGTCATACATGCATCCTACACTTGGCAAAAGATGACCATGCAAAATTGGGCACCTAGAGCCAAGAATGCCATGTTACAACATCTTATGATGCGTCATAACCATCATAGATACCACTAAAGTGTATCTTCCCAAGATGGGCGCCTGGGGCTAAACATAGCAACTTACAACTCATTAATATCTATTAAATGCGTCATAGTGTCATAGAATCTTATGACAATTTGCAACTGTCATAGATTCTTTACATACACCCACCAAACATTATGACGTGCATCATATATGCTAAAAATAGTAGATTCTCTACATGGGCGCCCCACTTTGACCAATTACCATTTACCATAGTAAATGACATCCTGTGACTACCGCCGGTAACTCCATAACTTACCAGTGCAGTAACTCTATAATTACCGTGGACAGTAAATAATTTTTACCACTACCGGTGAAACTAGTACATCTCTTATGGGTAATTACAAATAATAAATGGAATAATACAATAATGGGATTTACAAGGTTAATGGCACCTAATCCCAACAGATATGACTAATTACCAGACGCTATTGGACTGATATGAACACTCATTGAACCATTTTCCTTTGAAAAATTAGTTTCTACTCCATGTTCTTGACTTACACAACAAGATTTATCTGTTGTTCCAAAGTCAAATTGACATTTTAGCTTGTTTAATTCAACTTCATGGCTATTACAAATCTGATATAACTAATTTTCCCGAGCCACTGAGTTGTCCCAACCATGAATAAGGTCCTTAACTTCCAAAAAATCAATTTGTAGGTCACTTTCTTAGCTCATGGAAAAAGATCTATTCTCTGTCTCATTAGTCAAAGAAGAGATTGAAAACATGTCATTCTCCTTTTCTTCTTGATTTGCATTCAGGGATACCATTACTCACAAGTCCACTAGAAGGTACTTCATTATCATCACATTTCATGAGAGCATTTATGAATGCACTGATAAACTCATTTTCTTCATTTAGTGGATCCAAACAAGTTTGAAGCTCTTTGCTAGACAATGAATCCACTTCAATATTATGAAATGATGATGGATTAGATGTTACCTCATGTATGCTCCATCATTTGAAACATGCTCATCACCACTTTCTTGTATGTTAGTCACTTCCTCCACTTCATTAGGTGATTACAAAACCTCTTGTGCCTCATCTTAGTGAAGTTAATCATGTTCATCCTCTTTTTTGAACAAACTATCGAACTGATACAAGTGATCAACATCATTGTCACTTGAAAAATCATCATCATTTGACTCCCATTGTTATGTATCCCAACTATATTTGGATGGTGCAAATATAGGTAGACTTGTAGGAGGTGGAATATGAAAGGAAGCTAGGTGTGCAGAAATCACTTCCTACACTAATCTAATGAGGAGAGGGATATGCAAATTCAAATTAATCCTTACAACTATAGCAACATAGAACATGTAAACACGATATTGTAGCAATACACATGAACCAGAAAGAAGACAGAAGAAGAGAGACAGATGAAGGGGTAAATCAGAAAACACACAATAACAAAAATAGAATACAGAAAATAGAATATTTCTTTATTGATCTGGGCAACTCATTACATTATAGAAGCTCAATTACAATCCGAGGAATCAATCCTCCATAGGCTGCAACACACTACAGCTACACCTCACCAGGCTCTAGAATCTTCTGCCTTCTGTAACCCCAAATCAGATAGGGTTTTTGTTTTCCCACCTATTCTTGACTCCACACTTGCCCCCTTAACTCTAATACTTCATAGGGTTCCCAAAATAGTCATAAATAGCACTTTTTGGTGGCCTCCAGCTAAATTTCAAAATTTGCAACTCCCTCCAAAAGTAGGTCAACTTCCGAGAAGCATAACTTTTGATCCGAGTATCTGATTGACGAATCGTTTTAAGTGTCGAAAAGCTCGCGATGTGAACTATCACTCCAAAAATTTGTAAATGAATTTCTTTCAACTTTTCAAGATGTTATGGGATGTTTTAGTGCCTCATATCTCGTTTTAGAAATTTTTAGGGGCTTTTCAGAAAACAAAAACTTTAATATCTTTCAGCTCACAAATGATCTTTGCCTGATTCCTTCGCCAAAGGTCTTATATTTCTGTTATGTAACTTTATATAAGTTTTCACTTCAATCCGTGCCCAAATGCAAACTTTCCTAAAATGGCAGGTACACTTTCCAAAATAGGCAGGCTACTATTTTTAGCAGTTTTGGAAAAACTGAAAGTCCTACATCATTATTCTGGATATTATGGAACTAGAAACACTAATTATGGAAAGAAATGAAAACAATTACAATGATTTTGAATTAACTTATTTTTGGGTGATGCAAGATTGCCCTTACACCACTGGATGCTCCTGCATCAGAGACAAAGATTTACGATGGGGAAAACCCTTATCGGGTGAAAAACCCCACACTCAGAAACCTACACAATGTATTAACAAATCTGAAAGAATGTTTACAATACACTTGCAATGCAAGCTTCAATGGTCTTCAACACTTGTATCTGGAGTCAATCCGGTAGCATAACAGTACTTGTAAACTTGTGATGCAACTCCCTCTCCAAGCACCTGTTTATATAGAGTATACAAAGCAATATTGGACCTATCTTGGGATGGGCATCCAACTTGGCTTCATGGACCAAAACCCATGCCTAAGGACACTTGGGCAACATTGTAGAATGTGCCTGACACTTGTCCATAGCTCCCATCCCAAAGAGGTCACCTATTTCCAAAATGGGCTATGACAGATGCTCTTACGATACTTACGACCGTCATAGAATCTGTCATAGAGGTTACAACTTACAGTTGTAAGAGAATCTATCATACACAGGCTATAAATAGCATATTCTCTTACAACATGCATAGTCCACCTTGGGGCACCCAAATATGTCTTATTCAAAGATGCTTCATGACACATGTCTTCACCTGTCTTACATGCTTCTATTTCTGACTCTTACATGTCATAGATTCTGTCATAGGAATCCGTCATAACCGTTTTGGTCAATATTCCCTTACACAACATGGAAGATGCCGACACATGGCAAAATGCTCCTATCACAAAGTGGGACGCCTATCTCCTCATGTGAGGACAAAATTACAAGTTGTCATATTCCATGTAGGATTGACACATCACCGTGCCGCATCCCACAATATGACAATATGGAATTTAGAAATATTTACAACATAGGCAATTAAATAATAAATACAAACATTAATAATGTAAGGAATTACCAAGGTCGAGACACCTTAATTCCCAACATTCTCCCACTTGTCGAACACCTTGTAAGAGCCAATAGAAAAATAGGATTTAACTGCTATACGCCGAGAGGCCCATAGACTTCAAACACCATCTGAACTTCTCTGTGCCCACTGGCTTCGTCAATGCATCTATAACATTCTTCAAAGTATCTACCTTCTCCAAATTTACCTTTCCATCCTCAACCATGTCTCGCACGAAGTGAAACTGAACATCAATGTGCTTTGTTCTAGCATGGAAAGTTGGATTCTTCGCAAGGCAAATTACACTCTGACTGTCACAACTGATCATGATCTGACCTGCATCAACACCAATATCTGAACATAATCTCTTAAGCCAAATGGCTTCCTTACAAGCATGAGTTGCTACAATATACTCATCTTCTGTCGTGGACAAAGCAACAACAAGTTGTCACTTACTCATCCAACTAATAGCACCACCAAAAAGTGTAAACACATAAGCACTGGTGGATCTCCTGCTGTCAATGTCACCTGTCCAATCTGAATCCACAAATCCATGAATATCAACAGAATGTGGAGGTCCTAAAACATTATCATGATAGCATATGAAATATTTAGAAGTACCCCTCAAATATCTAAACACTCGCTTAACTGCATCCCAATGAACTCGTCCAGGATTAGCCATAAATTGACTAAGGACTCCCACTGCTTGGGCAATGTTTGGTCTTGTGCAGACCATAGCATACATCAAACTACCAACAACACTAGCATAAGGTATTCTGCTCATGTCCTCAACCTCACTAGGAGATTTTGGACAATCCTCAACAGACAACTTTGTCCCCAAAGAAACAGGAACACACAATGGTCTACAATCTGCCATGCTGAACCTGTCCAACACAGTCTTCACATACTTACTCTGGCTTAACCAAAGTTCTCTATTGGTCCTGTCTCTTCTGATTTCCATTCTTAGAATGTACCTAGCTGCCCCTAAATCTTTCATTTCAAACTGTGCTGATAACTGAGATTTAAAATTAGAAATCATATTCTTACCCTTCCCAATGAGCAACATATCATCAACATACAGTGCAACAATGAGAATACGATCACCGTCAAACTTATAATACACATAGTGATCTGATTTCGATGTCACAAATCTAATTGACAACACAAAGGCATCAAACTTCAAGTACCATTTCCTAGGGGATTGCTTCAAACCATACAAAGACTTCTTAAGTTTGCAAATCAAATTTTCTTTACCTTTCACCATGTAATGCTCTGGCTGTGATGTATGTAGATTTCTTCCTCCAAATCACCATGAAGAAAAGTTGTTTTCACATCCATCTATTCTACCTCCAAGTCATAAGTTACTGCGAGAGATAACAGGAATCAAATGGATGTCAGCTTTGCAACGAGAGAGAAGATCTCACCATAATCTATACCCTCCACTTTTGATTACCCCTTCACAACTAATCTGGCCTTATACTTCTCAACACTGCCATTTGCACCAAATTTCTTCTTGAACACCCATTTGCGTCCAACAGGTTTCCGTCCAGGAGGCAAAGGCACCAAGTTCCAAGTTTGATTCTTTTCCAAAGAAGCCATTTCATCCTCCATGGCCTCCTTCCAGGAACCTGCATCTTTCATGTCCATAGCCTCTGATACAGTTCTAGGTTCATCACTATTAGTAAGCAAAGCAAAAGCACAACTAGAATCAAGCAATGTAAAACCAAACCTTTTAGGTTGCTTTTTTATCCGTGTAGACCTCCTCAGGAGCTGAGGTTGAGGTTCAGCTTCTTCATCTAAGCTTTCAGAGCTGCTAGAGCTCTCCTCATCATCAGGTCCAACATTGTCTTTCTATTCAGTCTTCTCAGGGGTAGGCTCTTTCTTTTCTTTTTCTTCTGGTTGTAAAACAATGGAAGAAGGTGTAAGCTCTCTGAAGATGACACTTCTGCTATACAACACTTTTTCAGCCACAGGGTCCCAAAGCTTGTATCCTTTCACACCAACTCCATAGCCAACGAAGATACACTTAACAACCTTGTTCTCCAATTTTGACTTCTTCTCCCTAGGCACATGTGCATATGCCTCACAACCAAAAACTTGAAGATGCCTTATTGAAGGCTTTCTACCAGACCACACCTCCATCGGTGTCTTTCCAACAAGAGCTGATGTAGGAGATCTATTAACAAGATAGCAAGTAGTGGCAATAGCTTTAGCCCAAAACTTTTGTTCTAGGCTAGCTCCACTAAGCATACTCCTAGCCTTCTCCATTAGTGTCTTGTTCATCCTCTTTGCAACTCTATTTTGCTACAGGGTGTATGGAGTTGTCTTATGTATTTCAATCCCAAGTTACTTGCAATATTTATTAAATTCTGTAGAACAGAACTCACCACCGTTGTCAGTTCTCAAACACTTAATCTTTATACAAGTCTGATTTTTAGCAAAGGCCTTAAACTCCTTAAACTTACTATAGACTTCAGATTTGCTTCTGAGAAAATAAATCCATGTCCTTCTACTGTAGTCATCTATGAAAGATACAAAATATACATATTTTGATAACCAAGGAACATTAACATGACCAAATACATCATAATGAACAAGGTCCAAGACACCAGAAAACTTGTGAGAACTTGAATAAAACTGAACACGGTTTTGCTTTCCATAAATGCAATGTTCACAAAAGTCAAACTCAAGATTACAATCATCTAACCCCTCAACGAGGTTTTTATTTTTCAGAGTACGCAGATCCTTCTCACCAATGTGGCTAAATCTCTTATGCCATAACATTGTCTTTTCAGCAGGAAGTTTAACTTCCAAGGCATGATTACAAACATCAGAACTAGAAACAACAGATCTCTTAACTGCTTGTTCAGATGGTGGGGATGAAGTGACTGCTGCCCTCTTCTTAGAATCAGAAGAACTATTGCATTGTGAAATGCATGCCTCCAGCTGAAACAGAGTACCTCTCCTAGTACCCTTAGCAAGCACCATAGCTCCTCTAGTCATCTTGCATCCTTCTTTTGAAAAGACAACCTACACACCTGCATCATTCAAACTACTTACAGAAAGTAGGTTCCGTGCTAAGCCTGGGATATGCATAACCCTAGAGATCCCCTTCACTCGACCATCAAGGAATTAGATAGAGACTCTTCCACGACCAACAATCTTCAGATGAGAGTCGTCACCCAAGTACACCTTTCCACCATCGAACTCCTCATACTTAGTGAACCAGTCTCGATACGAGGTCATGTGGAATGATGCACCAGAGTCAATCAGCCACACATCATTAGATGCATGGGTTGCCAGCGTTGTGATGAAAGCATCACCATCATCTTGTGATTTGTCAGAATCTGAATCTGGGGTCTTCTTCTTCTTTTTCTTTTCTTCTTTGCATTCCTTTCGAAAATGCCTAGATTTACCATAGTTCCAACAGATAGCCTTGGACTTTCCAGGAGATTTGGATCTACCCTTCTCAGCTTTCTTGCCCTTCTTTTTCCCTTTCTCCTTGGGTCTTCCACGAACTGCAAGGGCCTCTTTAGTTGCATCAGAAGACTTTCTCCGCATCTCTTCAGATAACAACGTAGATACCACATCTTCCATCTTGAATGTGGATGTGGTGCTTCCAATAGCCATGACAAGGTGATCCCATGAGTCCGGCAAAGAACAAAGCAAGGTCATACATCGATCCTCCTCTATCTTTACACCAATAGATGTCAACTGTGCAACTAGCATGTTAAAAGCATTCATATGCTCAGCAATGGATCCTCCGTCCTCCATTCGAAGAGAATACAACTTCTTTCTTAGAAAAAGTTTATTAACCAGGGATTTAGCTTGATACACATCTCCCAACTTCTTCCAAAGCAAGGTTGCAGTCTTCTCCTCATGGACATGTAACAACACAGAATCAGCAAGACTAAGTCTTATGAGACCCTTGGCCTTCCGATCCTTGAGATCCCAATCAGCTTGTGACATTGTAGCTGGTTTAGTTCCATTAACACTTTCCCAAAGGTCTTGGTCAATAAGCATGTCTTGCATCTTGAGCTTCCACAGCTCAAAATTAGTGCCATTGAACTTCTCCACTTCAAACCTTCCTGATGTGCTTGCCATCTCCTTGCTATAATAGAAATCAGAATACTCTACACAGACTCACACTCAACTTAAGATCAGCTCAAAAAACCCCTACCCAATAGCTAAGACCAAAACTGGCCAGGCTCTGATACCAACTGAAAGGAAGCTAGGTGTGGGGAAATCGTACACTAATCTAATGAGGAGAGGGCTATGCAAATTCAAATTAATCCTTACAACTACATCAACACAGAACATGTAAACAAGATATTGCAGTAATACACATGAACCAGAAAGAAGACAGAAGAAGAGAGACAAAGATTTACGGTGGGGAAAACCCTTATCGGGTGAAAAACACCACACTTAGAAACCTGCATAATGTATTAACAAATCTGAAAGAATGTTTACAATACATATGCAATGCAAGCTTCAATGGTCTTCGACACCATATCTGGAGTCAATCCGGTAGCATAACAGTACCTATAAACCTGTGATGCAACTCCCTCTCCAAGCACCTGTTTATATAGAATATACAAGGCAATATTGGACCTATCTTGGGATGGGCATCCAACTTGGCTTCATGGACCAAATCCCACACCTAAGGACACTTGGTCAACATTGTAGAATGTGCCTGACACTTGTCCACAAATCTCATTCCAAAGAGGTTGCCTATTTCCAAAATGGGCTATGACAGATGCTCTTACGACACTTACGACCGCCATGGAATCTGTCATAGCGGTTAAAACTTACAGCTGTAAGAGAATCTATCATACATAGGCTATAAATAGCATATTCTCTTACAACATGTCATAGTCCACCTTGGGATGCCCAAATATGCCTTATTCAAAGATGCTTCATGACACATGTCTTCACTTGTCTTACATGCTTCTATTTCTGACTCTTACATGTCATAGATTCTGTCATAGGAATCCGTCATAACCATTTCGGTCAATATTCCCTTACACATGGAAGATGCCGACACATGGCAAAATGCTCCTACCACAAAGTGGGATGCCTATCTCCTCATGTAAGGACAAAATTACAAGTTGTCATATTCCATGTAGGATTGACACATCACCGTGCCACATCCTACAATATGACAATATGGAATTTACAAATATTTACAACATAAGAAATTAAATAATAAATACAAACATTAATAATGTAAGGAATAACCAAGGTTGAGACACCTTAATTGCCAACAGAATATTTACATACATGACTGAATTTGACCCCAACTGACTGAGATCTTGCCCTTGGATTTTAATTGAACATTTTTACTCATTCTAAATTGGTAGTAGGGTATGATTGGTCTTGGGTTGAATCAAGGCTCCTATGGGGTTGATGTTAAGACACTATTTGCAGATCGTTGAAGGGTTATATAAGATAATCCTAAGCTACAATCATGACTCCCATTGAATAGACTAGTGGGCTTATATTATGTATGTTGGACTATCACCACAATCATTTTCCTTCATAAATCTTATCATTTGAATAAGCTATGCCATGGGATAGTCAGGTGAAGGGTGCTCTATCAGTCATAGGTGTCTATCAAGTGTAGGTCAGGATTGATAATGACTTGTCATAGGATGGATGACTGTCCTGATTATTATGAAGTTTAAAATAGTGCCATCAAAAGGCTTTGCGATAATCAAGGGAGCATTGTTAGAACATAATGTTATTAGGGGTCATACCCTTATAACATTTATATAATGTTCTAATATAAGGTTATAAACCTTATGTTATAAACCATATATCATTTAATAATTAATAATCTAATAACTATTAGATTATTAATTATTTACAAATGGTTGCTTTGAATGGGTGTGATTAATACCCCTTTAGGTATTATGCTACCCCTTCTCCTTTATTTAAGGAGGTTCTCTCTCATTTGAGAATGTGGGAATTTAGAGTTTTATTGTGAATTATATCACTATGCACATGATGTATTATTGTCCATGTGGAAGTATGTAGAGGAGTATATACCCAAGTTCAATCTATTCTTTAATAGACTATATTTTGTAAGTGTTTTAATAAAATGATGCTTTATGGAGTTTTTTACCTGAAAGGGTTTTCCCCATGTATATCTTGTGTTATGTGTTATGTCTACACTTGTATAATTCTCATTTATATTTATTTTATATCTTGTTCATAATGATTAGTATCCTAAGATCCTAATTTCTAACATGGTATCAAAGCAGGTTAGGCTATACTAATCATTTTTACAGGTTATACTAGAAGACATGTAGAACTTGATGGAATAACTCTTTATGTTCAATGAACACATGTGCAAGGCCATTTGTGCAAGACATTTGGTGTACCTTTTCTATTGTTTAAAATCAATTCATAAAAAAACTAAGTTAGGAAATTCTAATCATTTTCTTCATAGGTAATATCTAAGAGAATTTTTATACTAATCTTTTTTTAAGATAGTCATATAGCACAGGATTGTGATTGCCAAGCATTTGATTGGCAAGTAATGTAATTTTTGAGGTATTATATTTCATCATCTAATTCAAATTATTCTATTATAACAAAATTACATTATCACAAAACCTTTTATTGTTTATTCTATCGTAAGTTGTGCTTCTTTTAATAAATCGTGACCTTTGTCACCCATCTTATTCATATTCATTTCCCATTGATTGTATAGTATTCCATCAAGAATGATTTAGGATACAAATATTTTTTAAAAGTTTTCATTACACATAAACTCAAACATTAAACCTTCGAAGGTAATGGAACAAATGGTCATATTTTTATCCACATCAATGATTAATATTTCTCATTACGGTACATTCTACTATAAAATTCTTGTGGCACCCATTTTTTGCTAAATTCAAAACCTTTACAACCACATCACCACCATCATTCAATTTTAGGTAAAATGACAACCATGTAAGTTCATTCCTATCTCAACAATATATCATAGTACATTGACATCAAGTTAAATTTGAAACATTGTTACTAATATGATAAAAAAATGAAATTGACATTCAAATTTACATTTTATTCTATTGAATTTCCTCGACCCTTGTCACCCAAATATAATTTATCTTGATTTTTAAAAGTCACACTCTTATTACTTGCGACTCATAATACAACCTAATCTCCTTTGAAATTGTATATGAATCTATTTTCATGATCTTTTTAGACATTCAATATTCCTTAAGACTTTAATTTGCACTTTGTATCAATATATAAAAAAGAGACTTTAATTCACTCCTTTAGCACCTTCTCCTATATAAGTCAAAACCAATGTTAAAACTAGCAATTGGAATATGTATAGTGAGATAAAATTACTCATGACATAACTAATTATACAATATACTTTTATGAAACTACACTCCTTTTTTTTATAGTCCTTAAATGAAAGTAATGTATTTTCTTATAAGTTTTTACTATGAGAACATAGAAGAATCACATCTTCTAAAGGTGAAACACCTCTAAATATAAGTCACATCGTTTTAGGAGCAGTTTTTTGTGATGGTCACTATCCCTTGTGAAGGAGTCACATCCCATTATAAAGGAAATCAAATCATATTTAAAAAAAAAAAGAATCATTGTTTTCCTTGAAGTTTCATATACTTATCTTTTAAGTAAATCTTTTTTATCTAGTGATTAATCTATCTATAGTAAACCAATCAAAACAAAGTATTATTTTCATGTTGGACAAATTTTAATTTTTCCTAAGTCTACATGAGAAAATTTTAACAAAAAATATTGGGAAAATGATTTATCTCTGTTGTGATTGGCTCAAAATTTTAAGCGCAGATTTTGCGGAAATACTATTTTGAGTGAAACAAACACCTAAAATTGAGGAGAAAAATTTGGTCAGAAGCGAAGAGGTGGCAATACTAACAAATTAACTTGTTTAATTAAATTATGAGTGACTTTGGGAATTTGGTTATTAAACAAATAATTTTTTTAATGTTAAACAAATAATTTTTTTCTTAAAGTCTATGCAAATATTATAATAAAAATTGTAATATTTATATTAATATAATATTCATATTATGTCATTATTTAATTTTGACCATTGTATAGTTATTATATTTTTTTATGTATAAATATTAAAAATTAAAATATTGTAGTGATCTAAAATTGAGGAGAAAAATCCAATCAAAATTAACTTGTTTAATTAAATTATGAGTGAGTAAATTCTTGCCGGGAATTTGGTTATTAAACAAATAATTTTGGTTATGCAAATATTATAACAAAAATTGTAATATTTATATTAATATAATATTCATATTAAAGTCATTATTTAATTTTGATCATTGTATAGCTATTATATTCTTTTCTCTATAAATATTAAAAACTAAAATATTGTAGTGATCTAAATATTAATATATTATATTGTGTAATATTATATTCATATTAATATTATTGTTTCATTTGTACTCAATCAAATATTAATGAAATAGTATAATTAATTATATATTAACAAGAGCTCTAGAGCAACAAAGTTTCTGCCAAAATGTTCATGAATAGTCGTGTTTTAATTTGTTGTGTTTGCTTAGTTTTAGCAACAATGTTGATAATATAATAACTTCATAATAATCTTGAAATTTGTCAATTTTTTGGTTTAAGTTAGAGTTGACAGTGTTGTAATATTTGCACTGAACGCTGAAAATTGAGGAACTTTGAGATTCTACATTTAATGTTAGATTTCTGCCTTTACATTTTATCACATTTAATGTCATGGCGTAAAATAGAAATTGCAAAGTAGGTGATTTTTGACAATTCAAATAACAACACACCTTGAAACAATAATGATTATGATTATAATTTTACAGAGTATCAATTTATATATAATTCATGCTTGTAGATGATGCTTGGAAGACTATTTTAACTATTTATGGATATATATTGCCACAAACCTTTCAGTTGCCTGCATCAAATAATTAGTCCAAAATATCTGATCAGTACAACAAATCTTGAAGTAACCTGCACAAAATTTGAATATATAAATCGCAAGAATGGATTCCCTAAGCTAATTCTTTGAATAACTTGAGTGGAGAAAAAAAAAGAATCTTTGAGTCAACTAGATGTTCTAAAGATGTCTAACCTTTGTTTGGGTTGAATCAGATGGAAATGCCAAATGCATCAAAATATTTAGTGCAGATGGTGGAACCAACCGCTCTCCCTTACTGATGGGATTATTTACTAAAATCAGCCAAGCTTTCTTCGTGTTTTCTAGTATGCAACTAAACAGGCAGAGTTCACAAATACAATAAATTTCAACAGTTTCAAAAGACCTATCTACTACAATCTATGTATGCAAATTACAATCAATTTAAAAAGTGAAAGATTAAAGTACATTTGCATGATCTTCAAAAGCCAAATGAAATGATATTGCTCAATAGCACAACCATGTAATTTTAGTTCTCTATTAGAAGTTCAGGGAAGTAACTAACCTTTCTATCCATTGTAAAGTTAGGTCTCTGGAAAGTGGTGTACTTGTTTTACCAACAGTTAATGGTAGCAGATTCTGAACCCATAATGACATTCCAATTACCAGATCACCTTGTCATGCCTAGAAAAAAGAAAATAGCAAGTGTTATTTTTAATAGTAAAATAACATTGTAAGCAATAAGATAACTTTCAATTGTGAACATAAAGAAAATGCAAATTGAAGCACAAACAAGGTGCATTGGCTAAGCAGGTTATATGAATAAAACCAACCTGTGTGATGGCCCAAACAATCATGTACACTTTATCCTGGCCCTGAAACTGTGGTTTAGTCTTTAATGTTGTTGAGAGTTGCAACAAGAGGTTAGGCCTCTTTCTCAATAGCATTGCTAAGACCACAAATATTGCTATCTACAGAATTTTGTAATGCTCTTTAATCCAATTCATCAATTGTTAAAAAAAAAGTTTTAGCATGCCATATAAGCAAATCACATATATTTTGTAACCAAAATATCACCGCTCCTTTAACTACAACTGGTTGTGTTTGCTTTGATCCTTTGTGGCCTGGTTGATGAGTGGCTACATCTTGCAAGACACTACCTAAAGCCCACAACATGAACTCCTTCAAAGCCTTTGATGGTTGTTGATTGATCCAGTCTGTTGATGTCTTATAAACAACTTCAGGAATGTGACAAAGAGGTGTCTGAAAAGATAGGAAACTACATATTAGATGTATATTCAAATTAAAATAAACAAGCAAAATGCTCACCCGAAAATAGACACTCATATTCATTCAAATCTTTATTTACCACCATATATCCTAATGACATACATGAAAACTCTAGACTAACCCTAAACAAATGGCATATCCACTTAGTTGGCTTTATTCAAAAGTTTTATGCCAATCCTATACTGAAAAGTAGATCTAAGATTCTAAAAATGATTTTTAAAAAATCATCAACAACGAGACAAATATTGCAAGATGTATTTAGCAAATAGGGAAAGACTCATAATACAAAAGCATGGCTGAGAACTTTAGTCAAACAACCACAAAGACTGGAATAGATTAGAATATCAAAGGATGGTTGAATTGAAATTGTCATTCAGATTCCCAAATCCAATTACAAGAAAAAAACATATATCCAATTATGGAAGAGCAATTTTACCTAACATAAGTTTAGCAAAACTAAATGTGCCAAAACTTTCAATTAACTTCAGGCTACTGTACCTACTCTTAAATATCACATAGTCAAGTACAAAAAACAACATAAGTGATAAATAAGCACTTTTAAAATGTTAAGCTATCTTAAGCCTATAGCCCACAACCAGACAACAATCCACATTCCAGACCACAAAGCATCAACAACTAGTAAACTTACTTCTGCAAGCTTGGCCACAGTAGACTCTTTCAGTATTTTATTCAGAGGAAATTAGGCAGGGCTAACAACAACAAACACACTTGCAAAATAATCCACAAATCGCTTTAATTGAACATTAGGTGCGTTTCCATATGACGCCTATAAATTTAAAACAGTATGAATATTAAAACCATTTTTTATATGTTTTATAATTGCAACTGTTGACTTGGTCCTGCAGAAACACCAACAAATTCACATAGAAATTAAAACTTTGCTTAGACAAAGATCCCCTGTTTGGGCACATCAAAATTATTGCTAACAGGTGATGATGCATGAATGTGTAATCAAGAATTGTACAAGTTCCTTGGGACTAGAAACATTCGAGGAACATCATGACAAAAATATCAAAACCCTACACCATAATCTAGACAAATTTGCTAAAATTAAATCATAAAATAAGGCAAAAAACTTCCACTATGAGGCAATAAGTACAATGGCCAGAGAGCCAGTGACATTAATCCATGCAAATGAAAAAGAAATACAAAAAATATAGTGCCTGAAAAATATATTCAACACTAAAAGAGCCCATTTTATAGATATATAAAGAAAAAATAATGAAAATTTCATTAAGATTAAGGATTCCAAGCGATCAATAGCAGGAAAAAAATGGCTTTACAAATCAACCAATAAAGCATACAAAAACATACTCCAAAGCTACAGAGATTTCATGCATTACCATGACTTCTACAAGAAAATCAACAAGATTTCCAGGATCAATTTTTGCTGCTCCTTCAGACAGAGTCACCTTCAGTTTCTTAGGCTTCTTTTGTTTAGGCTTTTTCTCTTCACCATTTTTAGGAAGTTTGGCCCCATTGGCACCCTCACCATCACTATCCTCGTCAGAACCAAAACCTGTAATTTTACCATTACTTTCACTGCTAAGTCCAGCATTTGCCATTGCAGCAGCTCTCTGCACCTCTGCTTTCTTCTGCCTTTCCTCGGCATGATGTTCAGAGACTAAAAAACTAAATATTTCCCGACATCTCCATTTGATTTTACCTTCTTTGGACTAGCAAAAAAATTTGCCTCCTTGGAAATATTCTTCCGGTTTCTCTTGGGGTTAACAACAGTGGTCCAGCCATGATCTTTGCTCTTTACACGGCCATTATCATCTATCAAGGTCTCATAAGCATTCTTGTTTCCATTCTCATTGTTGTCAAGTGTTTTCCATCCCTAACAAATAAAAACTAACCAAAATCTGGATTTTGCTGACTCACCAGCACAGAAATTTCAACCTGACTTATCATAGTTCAAAACACATGACCCACCAAATGTTGTGTTGCATCTTGACCTTCTGAAACATGATGATAGATTGGTAATGACTGTAATAAATTATCCAATTACACCATTTTTCCATATAGTTTTGTTTTTTAGTTTTAATGGGGTCGTGTGATTGTGCCGAATTCATAAGCATTTTGGTGGAAAGATCGTCAAGCTTATTATTATAGATGTTGCAAAAAGATTGTTAAATATATAATGGATGCGCATTAATCGCCCTTATGGGTAAAAGTTTTTTGCCAATTAGATTAAAGAAAAACAATTTTTCAAATATGTTTTGCTATAATATTTGCATCTATACAATAGCAATAACTATATATTTTTTAAATAAAAAAAAACTATTTTAGTTCTCATTGGTTGGAAAAAGAATTATTAGTAACTAGTTAAGAATAGGCCGCGCTTATAGTTTCCTTAGCAGTGACTAATAATAGAATGTAAATTAGATTATTGATTATACAAATTAGTAGAATTATCATTATAATGTATTTGTATTTATGTTATATTATAGTAAAATGAAATATTAATATATATTTGTGTATAAATAAAATATTGAAATATTATATTGATCTAAATATTAATATATTATATTTAGTAATATTCATATTAATATTTAATTTTTATTCATTATATAAATTGATTACAAAATTCTTATTTTAAATATCAATAGAATAATATAATTAAAATAATATTTATATTAAATTATTGATTATACAAATAAACAAAATTATCATTATAATGTATTTATATTTATGTTATATTATAGTTAAAATAAAACAATTTAAAATTAGTTATTTTTTGACATTACAGATTATTTAAAACAAATTGTTGTGAACAGAAAGTGTAGAAGCACCACATACTTTGTGATTGTGGCTTTATTTTGCCACAAATCTAACAGGCAAAATATCTCAGTAAAAAATTAAATAGGCGTAGAGTTATGTTTTCGAGGAGGAAAAAACTCATAATGAAGATAGATACTTATCCCATTTTTCTCACATATTCTTTCATGGCATTAATATTCCATTTGGAGGAAAAAACTTAGAATGAAGATAGATACTTATCCCATTTTTCTCACATATTCTTTCATGGCATAAATATTCCATTTGGTTCAAGATTTAAAGATTTCATGGCATAAATATTCCATATTGTTTAAGATTTAAAGTTTTCATTAAAATAGGTAATTTTTTAGCATGATAATAAGTATGCATGCCCTTTAGTGCAACAAAACTCCCCTATGTTGAAGTTAGTATATTGAATGCATAAAAGTATGGGCATATCATCATTTTGAAGTTCATGTTAGGTTTCTTAGTTTGCTGATTAATTTTTCTACTACATAAACCCTGAAACATTATGGGTTTGATTATATATATGAATATTTTCATTTACTATGTTATAATAAATTTTATTATTTTCTTTCATTGTAATTATAATATTAATATTTTAAATATGTACTCAGGTTTTTAGCGTGGTCCAAGCCTAGAGACCCTTATGGGGGATCTCTTTCCATGACTTTATCGCTGAGACTAGTCCCCAAGGCATGACCACGAGCCATGCCCTTATCTGCGAAATATTGATATATATATTAATATGAATATTACACAATAAAATAAATTAATATTTAGATCTGATCTAAATATTAATTTATTTTATTGTGTAATATTCATATTAATATAATATTTTAACTAAAAGAGGGGTAAAAATTTATTCAAACCAAAAAAAGGCAATACAAAGTGAGGGCATTACACACCCCTGTCTATCTCCACTAATTAGACCAACTTTTGTGACAAATCTGGGGGTAATTGACCCCTTTCCACAATATTCCATCATGTAAATGATCAAAAGCCCATTTAGCCAAACAATCTACAACCCCATTCCATTCTCTAGGAATATGATAGAAAGAAACATAATCCAGAGAAGCACACAAATTAAGAATCTGTTTAATAATAACAACCAAATGCCAACTGACATTCTCTAACTGCTACCTCTTCAGCAAAGTCACCACCACTTGAGAATCAGATTCACAAATGATCTGTCTCCACCCAAGAACACAACCGTGCTCCACATCACATAAAATGGCCATAGCCTCCATCACATTGTTAGTATACCAACCCTTATACATAGAAAAGATAAACTCAACAGTCCCCAAAACTAGTTTGCCCAATACCTCCAATACCAGCATGACCAAGATTTCTGCGAGAAGAACCATCAGTGTTGATTTTCAGCACACCCTGAGGAGGAGGACACCAACACCCCTCCCTATTTATCTTCTGAAGAGGATGTCGACTTCTATTTCTCATGATTTGGCCGACACTTTGAGCAACACCCTTTTGAAGAGGAAGATCGAGATGAGTGCAACAGGCAACCTCTCCAAGATCCACACCCTTAGCCATGTCACACTTAGCCAAAATATTTTCTCCCAAAGAATGAAGAATCTTCCACCACAAGTGTTGGACAACCAACTTCACATCTTGAAAAATCCCACGGTTCCTCTCCAACCAGATAATAAAAGTTGGTCCAAAAGCCCAAGTAACCTGAAGAAAAGAGGTCTTAATAGGGGCCTTCCCCCACTGGGCAAAGAACTCCTCTAAAGAAGAGACATGCCAGCAAGCCTAGTTCCACACAGCCCACCAAAGGTGCCAAAGCCTCCTAGAAAAGGAACATTGAAAGAAAATATGAGACACTCTCCTTGCTTTTACAACACAAAGTACACATCGAGGGACCTTGGAACCCTCTCCTGCACAAGTTATCCCAAGTAAGACACCAGTCGGTGGAAGCAAGTCTGGTATATTAATATAATAGTCAACCTTATGAAAATTATTTATTTATTTTTAAATAAAAAAATGGGTAAAAATTTATTAATAAAGAAACCAGGAGGACAACCGCCCCTAGAAACAACATAAGTTGAAAAAAAAGCACCATCACAACAACCAATGGGACAACCTCAATCCCAAAGCCCCAAACAGGAGCCTCAACTATCCATCCATATCCGTTGTTCAAATCAACCTTTCCAAATTTTGAACACCTTCTTAGGACAACTAGTCCCAACTACCAACATTCCAATCTTCCACTTGCTCCAAACCCCACTTAGCCAAGCAATCAATCACACGGTTTCATTCCCTAGGGACATGGACAAAAGAAACAAAATCCATCAAATGACTCAACTGAATAATCTGTCGAACCACTGATGCTAACTACCATTGCACACCAGCCACAACCCGTTCATTCAGAAGATTAATCACAATCTAGGAATCAAACTTACAGATAACCCTGCGCCATCTCAAAGCACACCCTTTTTCCCAAGCACAAAGAATAGCTAGAGCCTCCATCAAATTATTAGTTTGTTTCCCCTTATTCATTATATATTATTACTAATAAAATTTATATTAAATTGTTTATTATACAAATTTATAATGTTTATATTTATGTTATATTATAGTAAAAAAATTTGCACTTGAATAACAAAAAATATATATTAAATATCAATTAATATAAATTTTATTATTAATATATAAAAAAAGAAATGTGAGATATTGGAGTGCAAAACAATACATCTTTGTAATTTCATTGTTTATTATTAAAAAAACCTAATATAGGTTTTGAAAGGATCCTAAACCCATTTAAATGCACATAAAAATATTAAAAAATATATTAAATATATGAATTAATATACATTTTTATTATTAAATAAATATTAAATATTGAAACATTATACTGATTTAAATATTATATATTTGTATATATTAGTTATAAAATTGTTATTTTAAATATCAATAGAATAATATAATTCATAATATATTAATGATAATATTTATATTAAATTATTGATTATACAAACATAATTATCATTATAATATATTTATATTTATGTTATATTATAGTAAAATGAAATATTGACATATATTTGTGTATAAGTTTTAAATATTAATATATTTTTAATAATCTAAATAGTAATATATTATATTGTGTAATATTCATATTTAATTTTTCTTCATTGTAATTATAATATTATAATTAATATATATATATATATATAAATATATACAATGAAGGATAACATAAATAATCATATAAATATCAATATTATATTAATATGAAAATTACACAACATAAATTGAAATAAATCTACAAAGAAATGCCAGAGATTGGAGTGGAAAACAAAATATCTCTCTAAATTCCCTACTTGATAGTTCAGTTATTTTATGACACTTCAATAATGGATAAGTTCTTATGACATGTTATGTTAAGGCTAGGGATTTGTCTTTTATGGAGGTGTTATTTTATCATTTCTTATCTTTTCCTTCATGGAGTTGATTAGTGCTCATCCATACCTATCAGATACACTTATGTAATTTATGTAGGCTCTGAAATTTTCAAATCTTTTATAGCATGCAACATCTATACCATTAAATCTGTCAACCCATTTTGCCTTTAGTGCAATCTAATCATGTTCTCATGGAAGAAGTCTTATTTTCTTCAGTTATTAACTTATACTTTTCTCTTCCTCCTTTTGCCATATCTTCTTCTAGATCTTGTGCTTGTAATTTATTTTGCTCCCTTCTTATATATTTGATCTCTCTTTCACTAGGACACATCCACAATTTCAGTTATCCTTGAGGTTTGCAAGATCAAAGCTCTTAGACCACTATAAAGACCCTTAGATAAATATTCATGTAAAATACTTAGATCTAGAATACCCATAAACAATATTCATGTGAAATGCATTAGATCTGAAACACCCACAAAAAATTAAACAATTTGCACACCTAAAATTAGAATTTCATCAATATGTTGGAGTAGATTTGTATTAATCACATATGCAATAAAATGCTGGATTACAACAAAAAATACTCAATGCTTAGCACAAGTGCAATCTCTAAATGAAATTGCCTCAAAAGACCAAAGGGGTTTCTGTTGGAATACAATGGATCATTGAGAGGGGGGGTGAATCAATAATCTGATATTAACATCAACAAGCCAAAGACAGAGAGCAACATAATCTTCAAACATGAAACCATGACACAAGTGTTTAAAGTGAAAAACCCTATCTAGGGAAAAACCACTATCCAACCTCACCAAAATCTTTATTAGGTATCACTGACCAAAATCTCACTTATTGCATATAGAAGGAACACCAATTCCCTACACAAGAATCACCAACTTCAAGTCCATCAGGAGCACCAACTCCAAGCTTTTCAGGAGCACCAACTCTGAGTCTTTTAGGAGCACCAACCCCTACATCAAGAGCAGGGTAAATGCAAGAAGTTGTGTCCATTTAAGGTGGAAGTTTCAGAGTTAGAAAAAAATTTGAAATCAGGTAACTAAAAATCGGATCCTGTTTCTACAAAATGGGATCCCGTTATAGATCAGGATCCCGAGCCTAAAATCTAGAACGGGATCTCGTTTCTTAGCGGGATCCTGAACCTAGGACCAAAAAATGGGATCCTGTTTTGTGAAAATATAAAATTTTAAAAAAAATGGCTATAACCCCATTTTTCCCAGCGACAGGCGACAGTTGAGAACGGGATCCTGAGTTCAGGAAGAGGATTTTCAGCCATCAAAAGCTCAGGTAAGTGGATTTTTCCACTTTTTTAATTTGTCAATGAATTTTTTTGAAGTTTTTCTTTCTTTTTTTGGTGTAAAATACAATCAAAATTTAAAATGTAGACTATTATTAGGGTTTGAATTTATGAGTTCACTAGCTATATTTAGACATTTTAGTTGTAAAATACAATTGAAATTTTAAAAGACTGTATCATATAAAAGGATAGATTTTGAACAAACTGTCAAAATTTTGTTTAAATTTGAGAATTGAATAGCTGTATTTAGACATTTTAGCTATAAAATACAATTGAAAATTTGAAAATACTATATCATATGAAAGGAGAGATTTTGAACAAGCTGTCAAAATTTGATTTCAATTTGAGAGTTGAATAGCTGCATTTAGACATTTTAGCTGTAAAATACAATTGAAATTTTGAAACGACTGTATCATATGAAAGGAGAGATTTTGAACAAACTGTCAAAATTTATATAGCATTGGGATGATATATATATATTTGGTTTTTATAAAATTTACTTATACTAATGTATGTCATTGTATTTTAAAGGCATTATTGAATAGATAACTGTCATGTAAAAAAATTACAACAAACCATAATAAAACCTTTATCACTTCCTTCATAATCAAACCTTTAGAGACAGCCAACTAATCAAGAATTGAGAAGATTTTACAGTTTTTGTGATAGCCAACTAATCAAGAAGGAAATCAAGCCAACAAATGTAACTTTAGAGACACATATAATATCCCTTGAAACATTTGAGTTAGACATGGAGACACCTAGATTATGGAGAGGTCTATGTAAGAAAACACCTCCTGTAGACTCAACACAAACTTATCCCTCAACCCTCTAAATTGTGACTTACATCATTTGATTACCCTAGAACACACTATAGACAACTCTATACAAATTTGGCAAAATATATTTTCTCCTAACAGAAACTTGTATATATAGAAGTAGACTACTACATAAGATCCTTTAGGATAATAACACTTCTTGTGATCTCCAACACTATGATCCATATGTACTCTTGAATTTGTTGATACAACTCTTGATGAACATGCATCGAATTAACTTCAAAATTTTGTGCATATAATTAGATTTGATATACTTCTTAAGGAAAGAAGAAAATCCACCTTGGATAAAAGTTTGTGTAGGAACATGTAAAGAAGCATTTTTAATCATGCATGCAAGCTTCTAGTATCTAACCCAATCTTATTGGTTCTTGGAGCCAAATAAATGCTAGAATAGTATTGAAAGAACAAAAAATACGCTTATTAGTGCTAATTATTTCTCTAAGTGAGTGTCAATATAGTGCAAATTAAGACTATTTAGACTAATTAAATGGGCGTAGTCTGAAGCTAAATAACACACATAAGAGTTGGGACTAACAACTAAATAGAAAACAACAATTGCAAATAGGAAATAGGAAACAAAATCAAGCTAGAACCATCAACTATTATCTTTTTCTAGCTAGATCATCCCTACAATCACAAGTTAAACAAAGCATCAAATTCTTTATTTTTTAAATCACAAATCATTAGAATATATTCATCTTCATACTCAGATTAGTCCTAGGCAATTAGTGGTCAATCCTATCTCCATTATCAAATTTGGTTGCCATAGGCAACTTCACCAAATTTAGGATTTCAGATCATGTTACCATGCATAAGATATCCACCTCAAGGTAGTTTTCCAAGTCTAGTTATAGTCTTGCAGATGTTCATTATGATTCTACCTAGGTGGTATAATAGTCCATTGGTTTCTATGACATCATGATAGCATAGATGCATCTGAACATTCACCCTTCATTGATATATATTGATAGTAAAATAGAGTTTTAAATTGTTCTTAAGGTTTGGGACAATCATAGTGATCAATAGTCTATGTGATTTCTCATTTTCCATTCATGACTACCTTCCACCTCATGATAGTATCCTAACCTTCTTACCTCATCATCTATCTTAAAAGTGGAAGATTTAATCATTACCACATGGTTATGTCTCTTTGATTATGAAGATAATGTAATTGAATCTCTAGAGGAGTCTTACATCTTAACAACAATTTCATTGTCCCTTTGTAGTTCATCATGTGAATGTGACAAGACTCTTCACATGTTTCCTTGATGGACTTTTGATAACAAGGGAAGATGACAATCTTATGATCAATGACTAATCCTAGAGAAATCATGATCTATAACAACCCAACTGAACTCCTCATGACAAGTCTGTTATTGGTTTAAGGCTATCTTAAAGGTCCATAACAATCTAGGAATTTAATAACAATTAATAGTCCTTAATGGTCATGACAACATTCACAAGATACTAAAATTCGTGCTAAGATGATGATTTCCTCTTTCCTATCAAATGGTAAGGATTCACTCAAATCTTCACATACTCAAACACATATCCAACTTATGAATTCATGATTGATCCAATTCTCAAACCAATGCAAGCATGACTATTGTTTGTTGACCAAGCTTATTGATAGTCATAAAGTTAGAGAAATTCATCCAAAACCATTACAAACTATTTGTAGCTTTGCCATAGGAAATGTTGGATCTTCTAGAATGAGTACTTAACATCAAACCAATAGCCAACTCCATAGAAAAATTAACAAAATTAAAACCTTGGACCTAACATATGATGACAAACCTTGACAACAAATTCATTATGGTAGTCCTAATAGCCCTACTGCTATACTCTAACTACTGTGACAATACAATGCTTGGCTAATGATATCTCTCTGAGTCCTTGGGAGGCATCTTTTGATATGACAGTCCTGCATATTGACATTTAATCTTGATACCAAATACCCTATGTTCAAACACCATAATGATAGTCGTAGATAACAAAATCAATTATAGGGTCCAGTCCTATTGAGAGGGTTGTGACAAGATGAATGAGAGGATAAATCATAAGGATGACATGACCTTGATAATATATATGCATGCAAATCCTTTTTTACAAACCTCTAGTCTTGAAACAAAGATGCCCAAGTTTATGCCCATGACTGTCCTAGTATTTGATTGAACCTAACATGATTGTCTATATAGTCTTAAATTGATCTTTCTTGTCTCCCTCACTACAAGAATCAAAATTTAGGTCTCGAATGAAAATCCCAACTTCAATTTGAAAATTACATAGTTCACTATAATAGCTCTTACATTTTGAAATTTGTATGCACATGTATCTGTATGTTTAATTTAAATATTTCAAGTGTAATTTCTTGAAACATGTATAATTTATCTAGTTGATTTATAATTTATAATTTTTGAACATGTACATATGTTTATTTATAATCTATATATATAGATTCTTGAAAATTAATTTTGTACTCAAGTTTGTATGTTTATATGTATATATGCAGGTTCATAGTTTTTATATATATCATGAATTTGGATGATAAATTCACTTTGATGCTGAGGGCTTCCTCAATGCACAAGATGATCGGGCACCATCTCCACCCCCACCCCATCTCCAGATGCCCCAGCTCCAAATTCCCCAGCTCCACCCCCACCTCTAGGCATCCCACCTGGATCACCACCTAGAACTAACCAGGCTCACTTGTGAGCCATAATTAATGAAAATGTGGATTCCATACAAGAAAAATTGAATTCCATTCACAATGAACAATTCATGCCACCTCACGTGGTACATTTTGCAACTTTGATGCAAAACATTGTAGATTCTGTGAGGTCTATTAACTCGGACTTTGATGGATTCCAGAAATGGAGAGAGGAGAGGCACCAATTTTATGCTGATGGCCTCTCCTATAAGGATATTTTGGATCTTAAAATCACAAAAGGTCATTTAGCGCAATATTTTAGACATCCCATTACAAATGAACCTATTCCTGCAAATAAGAAAAGAATATCAATCAGGTGGTGTAGGCATGAAGGAATGTCTACCAATTTTTGGGACAGATGGTGGATGGTGTTTGATTATCCACCTCATGCTAATTGTGAGGTTCCTTTATTTTTTTGAGAAAATTAAATGTAGAGTTTGTTCTGAATTAGAAACCCAACTATTTTGATTTTAGATCATTCTAGGGTATTGGTGGCGGCATGCCACAACAGAGGTTAGGGGCATGGGTTGATCCCCAACGACCCGTCCCTATTCAACCTCTTATTGACCCTCCTGTTGCTACCATTCCTGTGCCCTTCCAGCATCGTGCAGTGGTATCCACACTAGGCGCATTGAGTGCACTCTCAGGTAGCTTAGATGAGCAGACTTCTATGATGGTAGCTTGGGTTAGAGACCATGGAGGAGTTGATGATGGAAGTGGTCCTAGTATGACTCCACATGTGTCGATGCCTCATACCTGTATGAGTTGCAATCAGTTGTGTTATGGACCTTATCAGGCAGCTGCACCCACTTTAGCTACACATGCAACATCTGATAATATGGGTGAATCATTTGTTGATTATCTATTTGCTGAGGATCATCCCACTGATCATTCGACACAGGTATATATAGGTTACACACATGTTGAATTTATAACAATTTTAAGCACATGTTTTTAATGAACATATAGATCAGTTAAATTGTAATATTTTAACAACCAAATTATTTGGTGTAGATGATGGAAACAGGGACCATTGATTGATTTAATTTTTTATCGACACCTGTTCATCTCGGGCACCCATTTGGGGTATTTTGAATGATTTATATTTTAAATAATTTTATTTACTTGATTTTAATTTGTAATTCAGTCTTGAACATGTACATTAAATATTTATGTTGGTTCAGGGTTCTTCCACATTGAATCCTCCATCTGAGGGTGTCTTGAGTGCTCCTCCATCATTGGGTATCTCACATGACACTTTTACAGTATGTATATTGTTTTAAAAAACTATATATACTTAGATTTTTCTATTTTGAATTCACTATATTTGAAAACGTGCATGTACTATTTAATATATATTAAAAATATATGTCTATGTAGGTTGACACAACAATGAGGATGGGCATTGTAGCACACTTGGCTGATCCAAGTTTATATCAGGAGTCGACTGCATTTCAGGTTGTTGAAAAATGTATCTTTGTCTACGTGTAATATATGTACAGGTCTTTTAAATAGATTAAAACAAAAATTGAGTACTTATGTACACAAGTGAATATATATGTTTTAACCTAATTTGTACACATGTGCTAAGTTATAAATGACCTTGTAGGAGCTTGTCAGTGACACGTTTCATCAACACACAACACATGCAAAGTAGGAGGACAGAGGAGATGGTGAATTTAAAGTAAATTTCAATATATATATATATTATACTGTAAGAGGTTGTTGTGCATCCTCTATTCCAGGACATGTCTCTACAGGCTTAGCTATATATATATATATATATATATGTTGGCATGTGTTAAAAATTCTTGTTCTTTTATAGCTTGAGACATGTCATGTAGCTAAGCCTGTAGAGACATGTCCTGGAATAGAGGATGCACAACAACCTCTTACGGTATAATAATTTAAATATGATAAATTATAAATTAAATTGAATTAAATCATTTTAAAAATCGTCTTACATCTAATTTCAACTTTTTTTCTCTTGTACATGTAGATTGATTCAGAGCATGTAGAGACAGGTCCAAGTGCACCACAGCATGCCTCTCAGCCTCACATGGTAATTTAATTTTATGATAAATTATAAATTTAAAAATTGTCATTAAATCATTTTTAATCATCTTACATCTGATTTCATCTAAATCTTTCTCTTCTACAAAGTGATTCAGGTCATCTGAGTAATTCACATGGTGTGAAGAGGACTTTTGATTACAGAGATAGTATGAGTTAGGTTATTTCATGGACTATGTTATATACTGTTTGTCATGGACTTTATATATATTGTTGAACATGGACTTTATATTTTGAACATGGGTTGTATTGTCATGGACTTTATATATTGTTTGAACATCCAAACTTTATTTCATTTCAGTATTTTATGGTCTAGATACAAAACTTTATTTCATTTCAATATTTTATAGTATTTTATTTCAAGTATTAAATAGTAATATGTCTCATCAAGGTAATGGGAAATTTTTTACTTCATTTATTAAATTGTTGGCAATTCTTATATATCATGTCTTTAGAAATTAAATAATGAACATTAGATCAAAATTTTGTATTAATAGAACGAGCTAACTAATGTATAGATAAAAAGAGAAGTTGGCTTTTATCTTAATATCATGTTGTTTTGGTTATGGAAATGTACCACATTTTTTATATTAAAAAGTAATGGTCAATATGAAAGACTTCCACTATTTTAACTAGTAATTAAATAAGTAATTAAATAAATACAATGATTGAAGTAATAATTAACTTTGATAATAAAGTTGAGGTTTTCTATATAAATCATTAGTAAATATGACTTTATGACTTTGAGCAAAGATTGGAAGGTAGAAAACAAGAGTAAAAGTATGATGACTTTATGTCTTTGAGAGAAGATTCGAAGGAAAACAAGAGTAAAAGTAGACCTAAAATGATGTGCTCTAATAATTTATCTGATAATATGATGCTTTAGAATAAATTTGTTCTATTAATAAAACTCTAGCATCCTTCTCTTGATAACCCCTAGATGATCCATTTCCACTTAGGGTTATTTGTTAAATACAACATCCTAATGAGTAATTTCACACAATTCACACTTTAGTTAGCTCATAATGGCTAGTAAAGGGGTGGGAAAAGTTTGAATTTGAATTAAATCTTCAAACTTCAGGGTTCAGATCCACAGTCACAGACCTAATCGAGATTAGGTCCACACTTGTGTGTTTGACCTAAAGAGGGAAAATAAACTATTTATGGAATGGAGTAAAATCTTGAGATGTGTGATGATGGTTTTTTAGGATTGTTTTTTAGACTTGATCACACTATATAAATTATAGTCTTTTTGAGCCCTCCTTCATAAAAGAGTTGCATTAAAGACTTGATCTATTCATCTTAGGCCCAAAACATAAGGTAAAATGACATAGGTATACAATTTTCCCTATTACAATGTTATAATTAAAATATATTGTATTATTGTGAAAGCATTACCCTTCCACAAGAAAGAGTGAACTTGGAGAGTGTTAATTTCGATCACTATATCATTAGGCAAGCACTTAATATCCTAAAGGGATGCCTCACTAAACAACAAAGGCTCATGAAGTGTAGGGTAGATGGGTAAAAGGATCTAGACCCAGGAGTGATACTAACACCCTCAACATCATGTTGAACCCTAGCATAAATCATAGATCTACCCAAAGCTTCAACCAATATAATGAAACTTTGGAATCTATTAACTAAACATCTAGACCAATCATTTATTCTTAATCTATATGAAACCATTGTTATATCCTATGTTTGTAGCTACCCATGATCATTATCCAAATAAAAACCAAATCTCAT
The DNA here is from genome assembly GCA_027924645.1 of Cunninghamia lanceolata. Taxonomy (NCBI): domain Eukaryota; kingdom Viridiplantae; phylum Streptophyta; class Pinopsida; order Cupressales; family Cupressaceae; genus Cunninghamia; species Cunninghamia lanceolata. The sequence goes on along the minus strand of BSBN01000245.1, from coordinate 8,627,093 downwards.
TGTAATTTGAATCACAACAATTGTATGTCAAGATGCACTTGGGTCTCAACATAAATAATGTATATTTACCAAGCTATGTGGGAAGAGTGCATGGTAGGGTATGTGATAGAGACACATCATCATTGAGGATGATATTTTCCTCAACCTAGATATTTTATTGGTGAAAGGATGCATACATTTACCCCAGGTTTTAAGTATATTGGTGACATTGTGGTTTTTTCTTACCAAAGGAAAGCAATTGAGGACCTTGTTAAGGTTTCCATTTAGGCCTAGGCCATCTCTTCAAAGGAGGTGGGTGAGTACTTGTTGAGGCATCCACACAACTCCTCTACATCACATTAAGCATCTTCATTGCAAAATGATCCATATTATATTTTTGTCTTTCCACCTTAAGGGGACACCTTAGAAGGAGCTTGATCGTATCACCGATACTAATCAATTACATCATTCTATATGATGTATATTATTAGACTTGATGTCTAGAAGTTAATATTAAATTATTTTTCTTTTTTCCACACATAGCCTAGGTCAACACTAGATATTCTTAGTCTGAGCTTAGGGAACATATACATGCATGATTCACATCATGGTAGTGATCAGGTGATAATTTATGTATATTGTTACATTAGATTAACTGTGTTCTCATTTTATTATAATGCTCATATTCTAATGTATGTGTTCTAATTTTATTATAATGCTCATATTAGATTAACTGTGTTCTAATTTTATTATAATGCTCACTTTGAGGATCATTTAGCGAGGAGTAGGATTCACCCATATTATGATGTATTTTGAGTAGTTCATGTACTTTGATAGATAGGACATTTGTATACATAATTTTAGATCCATGGTATTTATATACTTTAATCTACCTCACATTTGCATACTTTGATCTAGGACACATGTACTTTTATCTGCAACATTAATAATGTATACTTTGAGATCTATAGCATTTACATACTCAAATTTAGAATATTTACATATTTTGATCATGTATTTGAGTATTTGTGTATGTAGGACATGTTAGAATATATTTTGATCACTTTAAAACTTTCATATATACCTATGTATATCTATTGTTTAGTTGTGTCTATATATAGGTTCAAATCAATATGTACACTACTTTATAATTTATAATTATCAATAATATACAATATATTTGCTAAAGTTAAATATGCCTTTTGCATTCCTTTCATGTCATTAATCCTAATTAAAACTCCCAAAAATGATTACCTTTCTTATTACTAATTCACTATACCATCTTAAAACCGAGTGGAAAATTGATTACAAAGTTTGGTGTAGTTTAATCCATCAATTACAAAGGTGTAATTAGAATAATGTTATCCATTTTTTACTAGTTCTAAGTGTAGACATCTAAAATTGACCATATCCTAACATCATCTTCTAACATCATAACACTAATACCACTTTTGACACTTTCAACAATAACCCAAGCCCATCCTAACCATATTTGTATCATCCTAACGCTAATTAATTAGATACATTATATTTATTTAATTAATTAGGATTAGCCTTTTACATGCTTTCCATCATCAAATTAATTAAATAAATCATATTTATTTAATTAAACTAATTTCCTACACCTTCCCCACTAATTAATTGAATAATCTTACTATTTGATTAATTAGTCTAATCTCCACTAATAAAATAAATCAAATATTAAATCATGTCTCACTCACAAATAAATAAATTCAAAAACTCACATGACTAGCTAAAAGGAAAAATTCAAACTAATCTTACATCTCCACCATACATTTCCATAGTTTTAGATAAAGCAAGATTGGGTCTCGTTGATGCAAACCCATGATAGCTCTAAAACATCCATGCAATGAACCATTAACTAGAATCTAGAAGGGAGAAATTACAAATTCCAAAGAGAAAACATTAAGGAATGGAGTTGTATCCGTGTATTGAAAATTACTAATCTAATCTATTCATCTAACATTATGTTTATTTTCCATTTTGGCAACTAATTATCCTTTCCTCCTAGCAAGTTGTTATGATTTGGATGGTGATTGTTTAGGTTGTCTACGTGGGAGGTGGGAGAAACCTATTATATAAAATAGTTTCTTGGTGGTCACATGGATGATCATTGGCATCCAAGATAACTAATATTCCAAACAAGGGTAGTTGTTAGGGCAACAATGACTATAATGCTAAGTACTAGTTCATCTTCATTATTGAGCATGTAAAATAAAGAATAAATTTTAAGGATAGAATGAAGATGATAGTGTAATGGTTGGATTGAGAGAGGACTCTAATACTAGTTTGTGGAGAATAAAGAGGGAGATATATGGTTATTGAAGCATAGAAGTAACATAACTGCGTAGGATACTGTGGTCCATTAACAACTTCAAATTGACCATTTTTGGCATTAAACCTCTATGTAATAGTAGTAAAATTGTTATGGGATAGTAGTCGTATACCCTTCTTGGATTTTTTCACTTGATTGGCTTTTTCTCTAGAGGAATATAGGTGTTGTGTGATATGTGCTTTGTTTATATGTTTAATTTCCTTTATGTTATTCAAATAATCCATACTAGTATATGTTGATAGAATAATGGGGAAACGTATGACCTGAGAGTACAAAATGAGTAGAGATAGCTTAGGATTCCATTGTTGTTACAACACTATGGTTATTAACCTAAAGGTTTATCAATCAAGTGATATATAAATTGGGTTTGAATAAATTTAGATTGTCATTTTATAAGCTTATTGGTTTATGTCTAACACGAGATCAAGGGATTGGCTAAGAAGAGTGAGATATGAAAGAATGAAAATAGAAGAAGATGTAGAATAATATTTTAGGAATTATAAGCAAAAGTGGCTAGGATAGCCATGGTTGATGGAAAGTTAGATAGGCTAGAAAGTATGACACTCACCCTAATAGCAAGAATGGATGGAAATAGGGTGCACCAAGATGGAGGTAAACATGGGGTTGTTGTTTCACAAAAAGACACTCCAAAATCTAATAAGATTATCAACATGAGGCCAAAACTGATATCTAATCATATGATGGAGAAATTAGTGTAGAGAAATTAAACCAATGGTTGTCTTAGATGGAAGTGTATTTCAGTTTGTACTAGGAAAATATATCCAAATGAGGAAAACTATTGCTCACTTACTTATATTAATTCAATTGTTGATAGTAGAATAATATATATTACACTTGTTAGTTAATCACTAGTCTATGTGTAAGCATTTATAAACACTAACTTAAGAAACCAGTATGTTATATTTCATCCAAATCTTGTCTATGTTACTTTATATGTCGTAACATGATGTCTTAAGGGGTCCTAATAGGACTTCTTAAGAGGATCAAAGAATTCAAATTACATGTCTCATATTTAATCACAATTCATCTAATTTAGGATGACTCATCATAACAATCCGATGTCTTAATTTATGTCGTAATGGGATGTCTTAAGGGGTCCTAATACGATGTCTTAAGGGGACGTCTTAAGTTCTCAAAATTTGGTGAAGTTTCCTAAAACTAGCATCTTTGTAGGTTATTCAGATAGTGTGAAAGGTTATCGCCTACTCCACCTATCACACTATCTGAATAACCTACAAAGATTCTAGTTTTGGATGTCTTAAGGGGTCCTAATACGATGTCTTAAGGGGACGTCTTAAGTTCTTAAAATTTGGTGAAGTTGCCAAAGGCAACCAAATTTAACAATATAATAAAATTAAATTTAAAGTAAATTCAAAGTAGAAAACATGCGCATTTAACAAACAAAATATATAGAATAATAATTTTGATATATAAAAGTGTAGAGTATAATTCTGTACATACACATGTATACAAATTTGTGTACAAAATGTGTAATAATGTAATTGTGTATGTACATATATGCCAACTCAAAATAATGTTTACAAAATGTGGCTATGCCATCTCAAGAAAATCTAAAACTTGTGGGGAATGTAGCAGGTCTTCACGCCACCTGATATAAAAATAATATAAGCAATTTATCAATATATCATCAAAACATGTATTTAAATTTATATAAAACTATCTAGATATACACAACTTGTACCTGTATTTACAAGTGCCTCACACATGTGTTGATATAGGTTTAATCTGCATCCTCTCAAGTTTTTGTTTCAAAGTATGTGATGAATTTGTGATGATGGCCTAAGGATATAAAAGGACAATTTAAATCAATTTCAACTAATAACGCACACGAAATATCAAAACATGTATTTAATGTATTTAAAAGAACAATATAAAACTATTTACCTATATTTACCTGTATTTACTTATTCCTTTGTACCATCTCCATCGTTTCTTTTTTCTAACGCATCGATGATTGTCTCATGGTCTTCCATAGAAATTGTCCATAGCTCTTTATTTGCAAGTTTTCCATGATACCTCTCTAGTTTTATATTTGTTGCCAACACCAAATGTGAGTAGTGTATAATCTTCTTATGTGTTTCATAATCTTCGAATGCAGGCAAACCATTCTTCCTTATTAGGTATTTCCGTAGCTAAGTGCCAACAACCACCACTGAACCTATTGGATAATGATAGCCATCATTGAAGAAATTCTTAAAATTTGCTTAAGGGGATCAAAGAAGTTCTTAAAATTTTCTTAAGGGGATGTCTTAAGGGGATCACCGAACCTGTTGGATAAGGAAAGCCATCATCATCTTCTCGAGGTGCTGTTAACTTATGTTTAGTCTCTACACAACGAGCCATCCAATATTCTATTTCCTCTTCATTATCCTTAGGTGTAGCAACAACATACACATGTCCTGCAAACAAATTTTGATTCAATAACTTGCACATGTCTATAAAATTTGACCAATCAACATACATGCATTCATATGTACACATATAAATAAATAAAAATACTATAAATTAGTAATGAAGTGAAATAAAATTAAATAATTTAAATTAAATTACCTTCTTGTACAAGGTTTGAAACACGGTCATAATCGTCTGATGCAAACAGTTGATCATTGTCTTCAATTGTTGTTTCATATTGATCATGTGCTTGTGCAGGTGTCAACGGTCTTTGCTTCCACTCTTCAACCCATTCTGTATTCTCACATGCTTCCCAATCTCCTGAAATATAAAACTGACAAAAACATGCAAGCTCCCTTGTCCAGATAGTCCATGTACTTGCATTTGAACTCCTAAAATGAATGCAATTTAGTAGAGCCACTGATTGTCTCATAATCAAGTCTAGGTAGAATGTTTTCTTCTTCAACCAACCAAAAGAATCGACAAATTTTAGAGTACTCGCTTGATCCAGGTGTACATAATCTTGTATTGCACCAATCCACAATCCTATGTGCATCTTTAAATTTTACTGCATCCTCAAATTTCAATTGTTGTCTAGCAAGAATTCTTTTAACACACACATCAGCTCTATCATGTTCTCCTTTACTATGTCTAGCTTAAAAAAAATTTCACATATGTTGGACATTATTCTCCTTGTGAACCCTACTTATCCAATAGAACATTCGAGCATTCTTGAATTGCCCCATACAATTATCTGACTATATAAGATGTTCTGTCATCTAGATTCCTTTTTCTCTTAAATTTGTATAAAATATATTGAAACAATATTGAACAAACTTTGATGAGTGTAACCAGTTGTCACTCAAATAAAAATGATACTCCCTTAAAACTTTTCTATCATTCTCTATGCTCTCATCTGTATGTCTATAAACAATATGAACAAACATAGCAACTTGCACTGAATTGTAATATTGTGATTGAATTTCCTCTTGCGAAGCTAAAGTATAGTTTTTTGCAAAATCAACCACTGATAGTATAGTACCAACTAGAAATGTGTTTCTACATTCACGAAAATATCCATCAAGCCATCGAGCTTGTTGAGAGTGCTTGACATATTTTGGTACAATCTTACTCTTAAATTCTGATATGAATACATGCACACTGACCTTTTCTGTAATTAAATCACAATGCTTTCTAATTTTTCCATCTTTTAAATAATATTCAACATTCTTAAATCTTTTAACATCCACTAATTGTTGTCCAAAATCATTTTCAACTCTTTCATGCATACAAACTCTTGACAAAGAAAGATTGCCACAACTAGTGCATTGTCCAAAAATACATGAACTTAAATAAAATAATTTTTCATTAGATCTTTCACAGAACAAACTTGATATAAACTCTTTTATTGTTTCAAGTGGCATATTAATATCACATTCCTGTATAATCATGTTACTATGAAAAGTACAACATATATATCGAAACACATCATAATAATAACGAAATTTAACATGCGTTTTACAACAAGATATTCGTTGCTTATTAATCTTTACATACCATGGTTTGCATTTTTCAAAAGACCTTTGACTTATTCTAATATTACTAGGTAACACTAATTCACCACAAATTTTTCTATAAAATTCAGTTTGTGTTGTATCTAATAGGTGTTTTGGATGAGGATCGCGAACTTTGGACCCCACTCTTAATTTTAAAACATCTCTAGCATTAGATGATACCCTAGTATTGTCATGCCAATATTTTTTGATCTCAAAGATTTGATTTCAATATTCAGTTTCATGTCAAATCTCGAGAGTCAACCACTAAAACTCCAACATTGGTTGATTGGATCATTTTCTATACTTTCTCTTCTTTTTGCCGCTCTTACCAATGTTTTAGGATGTATTTTTAGAATTCCACTAATATTGTTTACCATTCTTCTATTCAAAGTTGTTTTATTAACTATAGCAGTTGTTATAGCTTGTCTTGTTGCATTCTTATATTTGGATTGGCTATTATTTCCAATGGACTCAATGGCACTAGCAACAGTAAACATAGCATGTTTTAGTGATTGATCTTTTCTTCTTGGTTTAACAAAAATGCCTAACATTTTTATTATTTTTCTCATTTTCCACATTCTCATTAATTGCATCATTAGTTGACATTGAAATGATAGTTTTTTACGATAAAAAAATTTCTTGTATAATCTATTGGCATGTGTTCTTATATGTCTCCAAGAAATTTTACCAGGAAGATTATCTAAAACATTTCTTTCAATTTTGAAAAAAAAATTCTCATTTTCAACATCACATCCTGGATTTTCATTTTCATTTTCAACTTCAAAACAATTTTTATTTTCAACAACAAAATGGTTTTCATTTTCATTTTCAACAAAAATATTTTCGTTTTCATTTTCAACAACAAAACGGTTTTCATTTTCATTTTCAACAAAAGGATTTTCGTTTTCATTTTCAACAACAAAATAGTTTTCATTTTTATTTTCAACAAAAAGATTTTTGTTTTCATTTTCAACAACAAAACGGTTTTCATTTTCATTTTCAACAAAAAAAATTTCATTTTCATTTTCAACAACAATTTGTTTCAAATCTTGATCTCTACGAATATTATCAATCTCAACATCATTATATCCAACTTGTTTTAAATCTCCTATCAACACCATTTCCATTTCATTCAAAGGTGGATTTGAAGACATACCTGGATTTGTGCCTATTGAAACATTCTCCATAGCATTGAAAGAGGGATTTGAAGACATACTAGGAGTAGTTTGTATAATCGTATTAGTTTCCACATTCACCTCTTGCAAATTTGCATCGTCTACATTCAACGTTATTCATTGATCGAATCTTTATTTTTCTATTTCTTTATCTTTTTGCCTCCTCTCTTTGTTTCAATTTCTTCAGGGGTCAATAGCTTCCTATCTTTCCTCTTATTACGACTTTGTGATCCCATGATTAAAAAATTTATGAAGTACGTACAAATGAACGTCAAAAACTTGAAAGCCTTCCTTCTTTGTTCAAGTCCTTCAAACAAGTAGCAATTCAACAAAATTTCACTCAAACATTGTCTCAATGATGGCTCCTTTCAAAATTTAAACAAAATCCCAAGTTGATGGACCTGTAGAAGACAAAAGATGGTAGAGAATGTTGCAAATGTCATTGTCAGCCGTACATAACAAGTTGTAGGGCTGATAGTCACAGTCTTATTAAAAAAATAGTCAAATAGTAAATGGGATCCTATTTAAGAAACGGGATCCCGTTCTCTCATTTCATACGGGATCCCGTTTAGTAAACGGGATCTCGTTTTCTTCTATACCGATAGAGTAAGAAACGGGATCCCGTTATTTAAAATTTAAATTTTAAGCTCAGGTTTTGCTTTGTAACCTAGTTTGGGAAATGCTTTGGGGACCCGAACCTGACCTCTGGACCTGGTTTGACCTGCAACTTGAAGGTCCTGTCAATGTCACAACAAAATAGTGACTTTGGGTATATATTTGAAGGTCTATTTTGCAGAATTTTTTGACGAAATTAAAACCCATTATAGATGAGACAGTGTAGATTCCAAATATATAATTTTTTTTGCAATTGGATTATTTTTTCTATTTTTTAATCAATTTATGATGAAACAGGTCCATAAACTTAAATTATCAGGGTTTTTTAGTATTTTAATAACTTTTTATTAAAATATTTTTTTGTAAAAAAAATTGTACGAAAAGGTACTTTAGACAATTTTTTTCAATTTTAAAAAAAATTCAAAAAATGTTAAGTTTAGGTCATCTTATGCGTGACGTACACGATGATTTTTTAAAAGACCAAAAATGGCCAATAAAAAATTAATAAAAAAATATTCAATAAAAAATTACAAAAAAATATGGAAAACGTGCTTCAGTGAGTTACAAATCTTTTCCCAAAAGGATTTAGAAAAATATGATTATTTAGGTCAAAATATGGATGACGTACACGTGCATGCTATAGTAAAAAAAAGTGACTTTTAAATAGTGGTTTTTAGAAATGCCTATTCAAAATCAATTTCTATCATTTGGGTATTGAAAAAAATTACATATTTGGAAACTAGACTCTGAGTACTACATTTTATATTTAGTGACTTTTTCCAAGATTCCACCTTTAAGTGCTTCAAAAGTTTAGATCAAATGTGACAAATTATGAAAATTAGGGAAAACACTTCCACTTTTTGGCCAAAAAGTGGACTCAACTTCTTGCACACACCCAACACCAACTATGCACAAACTAGGAGCACCAAATCCAAACATAAAACATGATGATCTACAGAGTACTAATCTGTTTACAATAATAACAAAGGTTATAGATGAGTTCTATAACTCTTTTATTCAAACACCTAATCTCTCCTAGATTGGCACAAAATAATCTCTCTTTAGGACCTACATACATCCAATCACAAAGGTACACTGATTTGTTTACAATGACATCATTTGAATCCAAAGACATTCAATTCTAAAACAAGAACCCTCTTCTTTGCAAAGAGCCTTATCTACACAAAGATTCATACAACCCTCTCTATTTACAACATAACTCACAGTCATTGCATGCAAAATATTCTAGTACTTCAATATCCAAACCCCTACAAACACAGACTTCAACACTAAACATTATCACCTAGATCACATACCTTCCTTATACATTCTTGCATAAGATACATAGATTTATTGCTTCATGAAGTCTGAACAGATGACATACAATGAGAAACCAATCATCTCCCTTCAATGCCAGTGCAAGCCTTTGCTAATCATCATCTGCTCTTACAGTCATACTCTATCTGTCTTTATACTATTGATCTGCAATCATAAACTCTGCATATACTTTCATTAAACACAATATTTATCAATATCTAACCTCTCTATTTGATGACATTACAAATCTTCAAGGTTATCTTCTCATTTTACTCTGTACTGTACACTACAATCATCCTTATACCCCATAAAACTCATTATAACCTACAAAAACCATTATAACTCAAAACAAAGCTTTCTTGCTTTTAACTCACTCTCAAATGTATACACATTTTCTTCATCTTGTTTCTCAGTTAGAGGACCATCTTAAAACCTCTCACTCACATCATAAAACTACTTCACTCTCCACCTTTCGAACACCCAAACTGTTAGGGTTTAGTCTCTTTCAAACAGTGAACAACAAAGACAGTTAATAATAAATTGTTGTAATTTCCTATTGCAGAGATATGACCAAATGACCATAAAAAACTTCTCGGGAAATAGTCGTTAGGGTTTTGAATCAGTTTAAACTGACACCATCGATCCTTCTTTTCGCGCCATTAGAGGATTCAATAGGCGCCGTGGATTAGTGTTTGGCGCATGTTCTCAATGTGTTAATCGAAGAATCTGGTGGCTCTTAGGAAGAGGGGCCAATGGTCCAACAACAAAGACCACTTAAGATCTCACTTAAGTGACACGTCTACTTGCAATAATAGGTCAACTAAGAATTAAAAGAAAAATCACACTTGTCAACTCCTTGCTTTAAAACTTATAATATAGGGTTTAAAACTTTGGAAACTTAGGGTTTTAGAGACTTGTAGATTAGGTCTTCAAATATTTATAGACCCTAATTTCATCATTGCCCACTATCATGAAATATTACAAACCCTAATTGTTCTCATTATCCATTGAAGCTCTTTGAAACCATCAAGCAACAACACCTTTTGCACTTTGCAACACCACTACCTTTGACACTTTTGCACCAATATCAACACCAAGAGCAGAAAATGATAGATACCTTTGACAAATCTATCACTATGAAATGAACCATGAAATGAAACAATGATCAAAACCATCATGAGATGAAGTAACTTCTAAAGAAACACTCAAGTAATCCATCAAACATCAACACTATGCATTGCATCATCAATGTGAAAGCCATCACTGTAAAGACATATCTCTAGTAGATTAGAACCAAAGACTTTACACACAAAAGTCAACCACATTGCATAAGGAACTCAAATAAACAAATTACTAAATGCATGTCCTGGAATTGGAATCAAATCTTTAAATCTCATGAGGATGGGAACTTGTGTCCTGATGCAGACATAGACATAACTCTACCTCACATGTCCATAACTCTACCTCCTGGCAAGCAATTCAAGATCTCCTGATGATCAACATCATCTAGTTGAAGCAACTCTTTATCCTGAAGCAACTCAAAACAACTCACCATATTGACATCAATGACAAACAAATCAACACAAACAACAAACTTCAACTTTTGACATCAATGACAAATATCAACAGTTTCATCCTTTGATCTCCAAATCAAAGGCTTTTCATCCTTAGACCCAATAGGTGAACACAAGTGCTGGACTCTACTATATGCAAGTAAATTTGGAAGCAATAAACAAGAACCCAAAACACAATAATTAAGATCTAATTCAATTGCAAACCTTAGAGAAGAAATAGAAACTCATACCTTCACTTACCAATTTGATAAAGATACTTCTATTGATGATGTGGATGTTCTCTTTTGATATGATGTATGTGGATTCTCAAATGAGCTTGTGCAAGATTATAGTAGCATGTACATGTTCTTCATTGATTGCCCCCCCTCCTTTTGATAGAGGATGAGGATGTATTTATAGGATTGGTTGGATTGATAAGGATAAGATTTGAAGATGGATAAGGATAAGATTTTGAAAAAAAAGGATAAGGATATCCTCGATTTATTTCTAATTCACTAGTTGCACATGAGTTAGAAATGGAAATAAATCAAGAGGAAAATAAGATGAGGATGTGAGAAGATAATCAAAAGATATATTTATTGATTTTGATAATTAAGTGCAAATGAGTTGAAAATAGAGAGAAATCAAAAGGGATAAGATATGATGATTTAACTAATTAAATAAATATTTAATTTATTTAATTAGTATTTGGAATATTTAGAAGAATGAATTAATTGATTAATTAATTAAATAATCATAAATTATTTAATTAATGCTAGGAAGTGGAAAAGAGGGATAAATTAGGCGATGTTAGGAGAATTAGGTGATGGTAGGATGAATTAGATGATGGTAGGATGTGATGTTAAGACAATGTCAAATTTAGGTGTCTACATTTACAAATTAGGGTTTGTTGATATGATGTCCAAAAGATGCAAACTGATGAAGATGTCTACCTTATATAGACGTTGAAGGCCTATCATGGGCCCACACATGTTAAGAGATATTTACACATTTCTTGCCACTTTATCACATTCAAATTTGAGGCCATTAATGGCATCTCTGGTTAGCCATGGTGACTTATGAAAATCTTTGTTCAAATGGTGGGGGTTTTGGAAAAATGCATATCGAGAGGATGCAATGGTAAGAAGGACTGAGGAATTAGGAGTTAGATGCTACTCAAAAGTATTCCTATTTGGTATGTCATCATTATATGTTCTTTAACTTAGGTCTGAAGTCAAGGGCTTGGGGAATGGGATGCAAGTATGTGAGGGTGTGAGGGAATCCAAAGGTCCATGTGACTAGAAAGGTAGAGCAGCAAGATGATAGTGATTGGTCTTTTGAGATAGTTGATATAAGAGGGAGTGGGGATTAGGTTTTAAAGATACTTGATGTAGGAGGGAGAAATGATTAGGCTTCGAAGATACTCAATGCAGGAAGGAGCCAGGATAAGGGAAAAGAAGATACCAATACTAATAGAGATCGCGGGATGTGAATACGACATACCTGATACTAGCGTAACATGAGGGAAAGGAGAACTCGAAAGTTTGCATACTTGAGATTGGTTAAGGAGTAGGGATTAGGGTTTAGAGTTTCAAGATATTTGATACTCTCTAGATAAGTCAGTAGGGAAATGTCTAGGAGGCCATGATATAGTGGAGATAGGGACTTGGGGATATTTGATATTGTAGGGATTGGGATCATGAATATTAGTTCCTCTGGATTGAGTGCAAAGAAAGAAATAGAACTTTGAAAGCCCATGGGATAGGAGGAAGTGGGGTTGTAGGGGTGCAAGGAATGAAGGTGATGCATGTTGATAGAGGAAAGCACAAAGGTCTGAAACATAGGGAATTGGGGACTTAAGGGAGATGAAGGAAAAGGGTTGTTGATAGGGGAAAGTCTAAGGTTTTGATAGTTAAGACAAAGTAGGAGTTTAAAGAATGGGGAGTTGAGGGAAATCGTATCAAGGTAAGGGAAAACCCAGGAAGCCATGTAAGGCAAATAATCAGGGAATGAAAGGAAGTCATGGTAGTATGAGAGAGTTTGAAAGCTCACCCAAGGTTGGAAAGTGACCTAGATACCCTCATACTTAGAACTTGGGACATTACAAATAGTTCCAGTCAGGGGTTGAGTTGATAGACATGCGTTAAGTTTGTTACATATTGGGAGATATAAAATGGGATTAGAACTACATTATAGGATTGCTTGTCATTTTAAATTTTTTAGGAAATGTTCACTTTAGTTTTGTTTGTGTTAGTGTTTGGGATGATATCCACAACCATGTTAGCTATTTAGTTTTTGCTCATTTTTTGATAAGTAAAACAATTGGGAAATTAGACTTTAAGGTTGCGTATAGTTCTATTTTTTTTTATAAATTACCAACTTAGTTCAGTTCCAGTTAGGGGTTGAGATACTAGTTAACCGCACTGATGATCATGTCATTTATAGCCTTTATTCTAGGCTGACATACTTTTTGTGGTGAGTATTTTTTTATATTTTCCTTATATAGTGTCAATGTTGTTTTAGTTGCACAACATCTTGTATAATATGTTTTATATAAAATCCCAACCACTTTAGGCAATTCATTTTATTTTAGCCCATATTTTGGCACATATTGGGAATATTTAGTCATCTAAATGAAATGATCATGTTGGACACCTATTTGTTGCATTTGGTGATTCTACTTAGCTTATTTTGAAGAAATGTTAATGTAGCAAATGCAAATCACTTCTTAGTGACAAAAGATAAGATTTAAATTCCGACTTTATCCATAGTTGTCTAAAATCTGATTGTAAATTGATGACCATACGATTAATCTGAATCCATTTAGTTTTTTACTATTGTCCATAAAGCCCTTCACTAGGTTAAAGTAAATTGTAAGAAATACAAATAGTCTTATATTCTTTGTACCAAATATCCAAATTGTAATGTAGAAGGAACAAATATATTTTAAATTTGTCTATTCTTCAAGTCTAAGATGAATATATTCTCCACATGATAAGTAGTTATAGGTTGGAATATATCATTAATTTCACATATGTGAAAGTTTAGGAACTAAACCATATTTAATCATAAATTTGAAAAAAAAACCACCTTTTCTTAGCCTTTCCTCCAAAATTGAATAGTTTAGTTCTTGTTACATTTGCAAAATTAAAAAAATCATCTTTTTCTCTTTGCCTTTCCTCTAATATTAATAGTTTAGTTCTTGTTACAACATCAACAATAATGTTTAAATAATGGAAATATGCATCCACACAGATTATTGTATTGAGATTAAAAGTTGAGATCATGTTCAAGGAATTTAGAACTACAAAGAGTTAATGTATAGATATACAGAGCATGTTGAATTGCAATGGCAGAAATTTTTTTAATTTTAATGCAAGACTTATCTTAATATTTATATTAACAGAATTTAAAATAGAAGAAACAAACAAGTAGTAAGAAGCCTCGATGAAAAAACAACAATTAATTAATGACTTATCATAAAGTAGAATGGACACACATAGATCTTACTTTAAGTTATTGATTTCATAACATGTGGTAAATGAAACAGATACAAGAGCTTCCTTCCACTCCTTAAGCTTATGCAATACCTACCCTTCTTTTCGTGAAATGCTCCACCTCTTTATCGTAAATAAAAGATTGTCATTATGTTGTAATTGATAATACTAATCTCAACAAACAATAAAACCCATTTTAAAATGACTCTCACTAAAACCTATCAATGTACTTCACACTAAAAGGAAATTAGGTTCAACTATACATGACTATTGTAAAGTGAGATTGTTAGTATAACCTTCTTTAGGTAGTGGGGCAAATTTGGGTACGATTTTTTTTAGCTTTAACAACCTAAATTTTAAATCTGAGAAAGGATGTTTTAAATTTGGCCCGAACTAAAGACGACTAACAAAAACCTTTAAAGGCGCTGCCCCCATCAAATTGTACATAAGCAAAAATAAACAAAGAAAATAATAAAAATATGTACATAGGTATATTTGTAAGATCTCATCATAAACTAAAACGAATAAAAATAATATTAAAATCTGTACGTATATGTGCAGAGATCACTGTAAGCATAAATAGCATGTTTTTAAAATTTCTAGACTGACTGTCAAATAATGTCGGTTTCTCAAGTTTGTCAGGTCGCCCCTGCTTCACGGCATGGATGGACAGTGGAGAGTGGAGAGCCAAGACAAGCCAATTTCTGTGTCTAAAAGACAACACACAGTAAACTGTGAAGAAACGTGTCCACACCCGTACCTCCATCACAGTCTACTACTTGATAGTCAACCAAGCTACCTACTTACGTGTCAAGTTTAATATAGGCTTAAATCACATTACATTTGTGGACTGACATGAAAATCCCTGGTTTAATAGAATAGAATAGAATAGCTTTTAATGTTTACAAGGTTAAAAATAGTTTATGAAACAGTTAATCCAGTGAAATTTGCTTCTGTCTTTTAATAGTTCTTCTTTTGTTCAAAGATATAATGAGCTTTCCGACTTTATTGAATGCCCCTTTTATAAATAAACCATGCCAAAAAATCAAGATGCCCGTATACTTTACCCTGATCATTTGGACACTTGGATCTTCTCCTATCCAAAATCTAGAAATGGGACGCTATACCTATAAAGATATAATGGTTTGCATGCTGTCATGAACAGCTGTGTTGTAAGGCTTTGGAGAGGGATTCATCCTAGCTGTGACCACCTCTTTTCAAAGTGTTTGTAATGCAGAGTAGGCGGCGTAAGGTATGTTATCAAGGGCTAAATCATACTGCAAAGAAACCATTTTATTCAAACATGTGTTAGTACGATTACGATATTCTTTCTGTAAAGTTTAGCCAATTGGTAGGTAGCATGTTTCCCTTGGCATTTTCAATCTTCTCAGCAACATTTGAACAACCTACCCTTCAAATTGAAAGTACAATAGTAAGTGCAAGAGAAACTTTTAAAAAATGGATTAAGATGTGACGTAGGTATGTTGGATATTGTAAGTGCAAGAGAAATTTGAAAAAAAAATAAAAATAAAAAAAAATTGAGATGTGATGTGTAGTGGAATTTGTCAACGAGTACAATTTACAGTCTAGTTTTATCTTGTTTGTTTTTGTTATTATTAGTATTACATGTTAAGATGTGTAAGAATATTATTAATGGGTTGGTTGATAAAGAATATAGATGTATGTCAATTAAAAGTGTTATGTTATATTATAAAGAATGGTTTTTCTCATAAAGTAAGACAATTTTGACAAGCGACTAATATTTTTTATGCTAAACAAAATTTCTAACATTTTTTTGACTTAAAAATCTACACAATAAAACCTATCAACTAATTACTTTTATTAATGTAGAGCTTCATATCTAAAACTTCCTTAAATTGTTGAAAACCCATTTATCTTTTTGCAAAAATGCAATCTTCCATTCTCTTTAAATTGACCTCTACATTAATACGTCTTATAAGCAATCTTTTTAGTCATTCTACAAATTACAATAATTATATTAAACTAAAGTATGCATATAACATTTATTGAATATTATTATTGCATTAAATGTGTAGGAAAAAAACACATTTACATAAATTATCTTGGTTAATTAAGTAATTATAATTAATTAAGTGCAAATTAACTTAGATAATAGATTTGGGAAAATTAATTGAAATAAAAATATAAAAATTAAAAGAGTGGATTAAGTGTACTTAGCTCTAGGATTGATGATGGATAAATGATGCTTTGATGTTGTTTTGAAATGATTCACCACTGTTAGAAAATTAATGGCATTAGTTTGATGAACGTCTCAGTTTGAACTACCATAGAAAATTTGTGCAGATCAATACCAAGCCCCACGAGTTTGATCTTGACTACTGTGATCCTGATTTGATGCTCAAAATTGATTTGAGTCACATAGAACTGATCTAACAGAAAGTGCACCAAATGATCTAATCACCTTCACCTCCAATATATTTAAATTTGTCAAGGCAGTGCTAAAGACATCATTGAGGAGCTTGTTGACTTGCTAGATGAACAAGTTCTCCTAGAGGGGAAACCTTTGGTGGACTAAATTGACAACAATGAGGAGGATCAAAGACAAATGTTCATTCATAGACATATAGGTGGCCTATATGATGATGAAGCATATTTGATTCATTTATTATCCTTTAGAATTGAAGTGTGATAATTATTCTTCTCTATGATCCTTGCATTCCTCAAGTTGCATGTGTTTTGATGCACAATAAATGTCTTTAAATATTATGATGTATAGCAAAATGTGGCATGGAATGGCATGCTAATTCGACTCATAACAACTAGTGAAAGGGGGTAGGAAATTTTGAATTTGAATGTAATGCCTTGATATCTGGGGATCATTCTTGTGCTCCTTGAGATTGACCTAGATTAATCCCAAGTCACACAAAAATTATCTTTATGGATAAGGTGGTGATCTTAAGGTAGGAAGTGAATTTATGGAAATCAATGCCAATGGTGGTGAAATAGGGATGAATATGTAGAGAATGTATGGGCATTAGTGCAAATGAGGGTAGTGATAACTTTAAGATACCCCCCTGAAAAAAGATCTAAAATCTTGGCGAATATTTCATTTTTTTGGAAAAAAAATAATTTATGTTGGCGAATCTTTCCTTTTTTTGAAAAAATATTAAGTTTATTGGATTTTTTTAAAAATCACTAGAAATTTGTAGAAAATCCTAGTGAATCTTGACGAAAAATAGGCAAATGCATCAATTACCATGGCGAATCCTTCTTTTTAAAAAAAATTAAATTCCTCTGGAAAAGTAAGGGCCTGAGGGTGGTAGTGATTGACTAGTTTAAAGTGTAGTGCTCATTTCTATAATTCTTTAATATTTTAAATCAAACATTGATTATTTTAAATTGACCCTAAATTCTTTTTCACCACCATTGATTATATTTATAATCTAACGGTTTGGGTTCTATTTTGTGAGCCAAAATGTACCCACAAAGCTCCAATGCCCATGGAGTCCGAATGAGATCAATGACCTAAATGCAATTTCGGGCTCCATGGGCATTGGAGCTTCACAAGTACATTTTGGTCTACAAAATTTAACCCCAGTCGTTAGATTAGAAATTGAGATCAACCGGCCATATACAATTTTGGGCTCAATGGGCATTGAAGATCCGTGGGTACATTTTAACTCATATAATACAACCCTTGTTGTTAGATTATAAATAAAATCAACAGTGGTGATTAAAAATTAGCAATATGGCCCTAAAGTAACCAATAATTGTATAATATCATTGACGAATTAGTTTCATTTTATACTATAACTTATAAAATTTAAACGAATATGATTTAATTAGGTATTAAATATTGTGCCAAATTTTTGAGTTTAAAAATTTTCAATATTTAATAAATGTTTTGGCGATTTAATAGCTAGGACTAAAATAAAATTTTGTAAAAATATGGTGATTTAGGTCGCCTTACAACTTGTACTATTAGTCAAATTTTGAACCCCCAATTTCAACTATTAGCCAATTGGTGAATATTCACCACTAAAAAATCATTGAATGAGGGTGAAATAAGAATGGGTAGGAATCGGTCCACAATCCAAACTTAGCACAATAGTGTGCCACTTTTTGATATGTTATTGCATTAACACATTTTCATCAAGGTCCAAGCACAAAACTAAATGGAAAATGACATGGATATGCTAATTTCACTATTGTAATTTTCATCCCATTTTGAAATGCATACAAATATAACATGGCTGATCCCACAATACTGTGTCCCACTTTTTGGCCAAATTGAGACATTGAAATCAACATTTTTAACTAAATCTTCACTTTTTGACACCTGTAACAACTAGACCATTAAGAATTTGAAGATGATGCAAACTAGTGATTTATAAGATTTTGCATGTAGATTCTATATATATATTTATATTAGAAATAAATTGTAAATTTTTTTATGTAACTTTAATAGTAAACATCATTTTTAAAAAGTGACGTTTCTATAACGCATAATTTTTTTTATACAAATGATAAAATTCTAATTTTTAGAATATAGATTTATAACACCAATATCTAGGGCATGGATAATAATTTTTTGTTGTATATTTTTTATTAATTAATTTTTGAAGTGAGATTAATTATAATTTCAACATAGGTTTATGTCGTAACGCATAACTTGTTTTGTATGTATCAAAATTCATTTTTTTTTTTGGTTAAAACAAGGACATCAATACGTAGACGCAAATATTTTTCACATTTTTTTCACCAATTTACTATTTTTCCATATGTGTAAAACTCAAAACTTGATGTTCGATGAAAAATCTATGTTCACTAAAAAATAAAAAAAATTAACATTAAATACCTTACCTTCTAAGTATCAAAATGTCAATTTAGTAGTATGGATTCTAAAATACCATTCTTATTAGCATCTAGACATTTACCCTTGTATCCATATTTTTGTAATAGCATAGATCTAGGGCCATAGCTTTTGTAAAGTAGTGGAAAGGAGAAGAAAGAAGTATCATCATTAAAACCAACCTTCTTTAATTCATTATCACACAAGAGTCTTCAACATTGTCACACATGATTCTTTTAACTTCACAATTTGTACAAGAGTCTTTAACATTATCACACGTTTCTTTTAACTTCACAATTTGTATGAGAAGAGTTTGTGTGGTGGAAAGGAGAGGAAAGAAGTATCATTAAAACCAACCGTCTTTAATCCATTATCACACAAGATTCTGTAAGTTCACAATTTGTATGAGAAAAGTTCGAGTGCTGAAACGCAGGATGCGTGGTGCAGTGAATGCTAGTGCTAATACAAGGTTCTCTATCTGAATGCTCTTGAATTAATCTTGAATAAATGCTTTCAATGCTTTTTGTAATGCTAGTAACATATGATCATAAAATGCCCTAATCTGAATACTCTTGAATTAATCTAGAATATCCACCAGACAGAATCAATTATCATAATTCCAACTAAAGTGAAGAAATAGGTTTTTAAAATCTAGGTCGAGTCCCAACGACAAAGACAAACAAAACAGAGTTTAGTCATTTTTTACAGTAGATATTTAAAAAACTATGAGGATACATTGAATGACAGAGCTAGTATAAGTGCAAAACAAATGTGGAAAAATGTGCTTTTCTAATATCAAAACAAATTAAAATACAAACCTAAAAAAAAAATGAATGGTGATTCTGAAAATCTAGAAAGAAGTTAATGGAATTCTTAGAGGTGGAATTTTACATAATACGGAGCATTATGCTGATCAGATGATATTTTAGCACCCAGCCCTCAATGGTAAGCCAGATTTCACCGTTTGCGTAATCTTCAAATTTCAAACAGTTAGGAGTGTTTAATGTTAATTAGCAGGCCATCGAGTTCCATACAAGATCAGGAAAAAATATCATCTGTTAGCAGGAATCATAAAAAAGATGTGGATAGGAGTAAATATTCGAAATCGACAACCAAAATGGTCTACATATTCCGACTGAAAAAGCAGAAAAATAGAAATATAATATTCGACTGTCGCTTATTAAAAAGAAAGAAAAAATACTCTCTGGTTAATATAACTGTCAACTTCAATTGCAAGGAGTTTGTTTAGACTTAACGAACGATCGAAGTTTCATGAACAAATCTCTTACCATCCCATAGTTAATCGGTTTATATTTTCGCTTGCTCATGAGGAGTTCATTAAGGAATTCAAGTGGGTGTTATGATTTCTAGTTTTCAGTCTAGTTTATGTCGAGCAGGACTGTCACGAAGTTCACGAGCAATGCAGTTTAAAAAGGCTGTAGCTCGCGTGACAATTTACAGGTGAATGACATTTGACATGAAATTTTACATTGAAAAGGGCGGATATTTGTCTATATCGGTGAAAGAGCAAACATTCAATTTCATTGGGCTGTGTGAAATATGATTTAAAAGGTGCCAGTACCAAGATAGACATGACAGC
The DNA here is from genome assembly GCA_027924645.1 of Cunninghamia lanceolata. NCBI lineage: Eukaryota > Viridiplantae > Streptophyta > Pinopsida > Cupressales > Cupressaceae > Cunninghamia > Cunninghamia lanceolata. Next base: position 8,606,178 of record BSBN01000245.1, on the reverse strand, counting down.
CATCCTTTCCAAGTCAAAGGGCAGATTCCTTAATCATCGTTTTATTTTATCAAATGAGTCACTGTCGCCCCATTTTTCACGGCATGAATGGAAAGTGGAAAGTGGAGAATCAAGACAAGGACCAATTATGCCTGTGACAAACACAGACAGTACACAACCTCATTGCAGACGCACTGTCAGACTGACGCGTTCTAAAGCTGCTTCTCCACAACAATCCGTGTTGGCTATCTACTTACATCAACGTTTCGGGTCATATTCTCTGGATCCATATCAGTTGGCTGTTTACTTCCATCAACATTTAACTTTTGGCATCATATTTTTGTGGATCCATATCAGGATATGGATAAAAGAAATCACAATGTATGGATCCATGCGAGGATAAAGACAATAAAACGATGAAACATGAATATGTTAAAAGACATCAAATTTCCACATTGTGCAACGAATCTTGAATATGTTAAAAGATATAAATTTCCACATTGTAAAGAATGTTTTTGGATTTAATTGTGTAAATATTTTTCTTTTACACATCATCCTCAGACCACATATCCATCACATATCCTCACATATGTAGAATATCTTCTTAGACGAGATCACACTCCTTGATGGAGTGTAGAAACTCTTCTCTTCATCTCTTCTTAGTTGATGAAGAAAGATCACACTCCATCACGGAGTGTAGAAACTCTTCTCTTGGTCTCTACATCATGGAGTGTAGAATCTCTTCTCTTCTCTTCTCTTGTTCTCTACATCTTGATGATGGATCAAGAATGTGATCTGCATCTGAATTGTTAATGAAAAATCTTTACACAATTAAACCCTAAGTTAAGTCAAGTGCTTCTGGGAAAAAACTGTGTTTGCTTTTTTGTCTCAACGTTTCGGATCATACTCCATGATCCATCATCAGGGGGAAAGTAAGAGAAAACAAAATCATGGATCATGGAGTGGAAAGTAAAAGAAAACAAAATCATGGATCATGGAGTATGATCCGAAACGTTGAGACAAAAAAGCAAACACAGTTTTTTCCCATAAGCACTTGACTCATCATTATGGACTGGACTGTGGAAATATCATGTCTACAATTAAATCCTTTTAAATCCTTCTATAATCCTAATAATGAATTATGGAGGAGTGTGATCTGAATACACAATTAAATCCTTCTATAATCCTAATAATGAATTATGGAGGAGTGTGATCTGAATACTTGGAAAAACTTTACACAATTAAATCCTTCTATTTACAATATGTAATATGTTCCAAAATATTGACGAGAAAATTTACACAGTTATATCTTTAAAAAAGCATTCTTGATCAGTTATATTCAGAAGCAACATTATTGATCACTAGGACTATGGACTATGGACTGAAACTATTATGTCTCTTATTATCTACATACAGTCAACTAAGCCACGCCTTCTAAATCTATGTGTAAAGTTACCCCATTAAAAACCAGACACAGTCACACTGCCACGTAATCTAAGTTAATCTCTCGTCATAAGGTCTCAGTGAGAACCCTTGAAGTTTTATTAAATAACATAATAATAATAATATAGTTTACGCACATCTAAATTTAATACAATGAGCAGCTCTTGGCTCTTCTTCATGATACCATACAGTCTACTGGAAAACACTTAACACAGGCCCAATCACATTACATTTGGGGACTACGAAAAGCTCCAAACACGGAAGCCCTTCGTTTCATAGATAAAATCTAGAAAATCCTACAGACACTGTCCTTCATAGCGAAAATCGTGAAAAACTCAGATGCACTTTGATCTCTCCACATTGAATTTGAGACAAGAGCTGACGCCTATATTTGCATTCTTAACTCAATCTCAAACCTGCAAATACAATCAAAAAATTTCTTATTATATCCCATGGCGGATTTCGTGAATAGAGACAATAATATGTGAAGATTCTAGTTGTAATGTATTATAACGATTCTATTGAAACATCAAACAGTCCATAGCAATTCTACACCTCATCCACACCTGAAAGTAGTGGATATTACTATAACAATGTACCTTATTTTAGCGTAGAGATGGCTCAAGTGATAATCTAGTATGGCGGCGGCGGCGGAGACTTGTAATAGTAGGGGGGAGGAAGTTTAGGCGGCGTTTTGGGAACGAGTGGAGGAGGCTTAGGCTTTGGAAAGTAGGGAGACTTCGGTGGGGGATAAACTGGTGAAATTTTATGATAAGGCGGAGGTGGCGGCTTGGGAATAACCGGAGGTGTATAAACTGGCGGAGGTTTGGGCTTGGGATAAACTGGCGAAGGAGGAGGTTTTGGCTTTGGGAAATGGGGAGACTTTGGTGGTGGATATACTGGTGAAATCTTGTGATATGGTGGAGGTGGCGATTTGTAAGAGTAAGGAGGCGGCTTTACGATTGGAGGTGGTATAACTGGAGGCTTGGGAATTGGCGGAGGTTTGGGTGTAGGTTTAGGTGGAGATTTAGGCGGCGGATAAACTGGTGAAATTGTGTGGTGTGGAGGTGGTGGTGATTTGTAGACGTATGGTGGAGGCTTTGGCTTAGGCGGAGGCTTTATGACAGGTGGCGGAATAACTGGCGGAGGTTTTGGCTTAGGCGGAGGCTTTACCACGGGCGGCGGAATAACTGGCGGAGGCTTTACCACGGGTGGCGGATACACTGGCGATATTTGGTGGGGCGGAGGTGGCGGCTTTATGACGGGAGGAGGGATAAATGGAGGCTTATGGTGTGGCGGAGGCATGAAAGGTGGCGGGCAAGGTGGTGGTTTATGAACCGGCGGAGGAATTACAGGAGGAGGCTTTGTCACTGGCGAAGGACTGGCAGGTGGAGGTTTATGAACCGGCGGAGGAATTACAGGAGGAGGCTTGTAAACCGGCGGCGGTTTGTAAACTGGCGGAGGAATTACAGGAGGAGGCTTATAAACTGGTGGAGGTTTGTAAACCGGCGGAGGAATTACAGGAGGAGGCTTATATACTGGTGGAGGTTTGTAAACCGGCGGAGGAATAACGGGAGGAGGTTTGAAAACGGGCGGAGGTTTGTAAACCGGCGGAGGGAGCAGTGGAGGTTTGGGCGGCGGATATACTGGTGAAATACTATGAGAAGGTGGCGGTGGCGATTTATAAACATAGGGAGGCGGCTTTGGCTTGGGCGGAAATACGGGCGAAATGGTATGCGGAGGTGGCGGTTTAAACACAGGCGGAGGAATTAGCGGAGGTTTGTACACAGGTGAAGGCGGAGGAGGAGATACGTAGGCATAAGGAGGCTTTGGATGGCCATAAGTTGCAGATGACTGGATTGCAAAGCACGAAATGCTCAACACAAAGAAAAAGAAAAGCTTGGACAACTCCATTGTAGTTTTTTTCACTCAGAAGCAAAGAAATTACAACTCTTAACTGCGGCCATGCAGCCCGAGCACTGCGAAATATGGGTGCTCTGCAATGGGCTTTATACGAGTTTGGAATGGAATTGAAGGGAACGTGATCGATTGATTTGCCTTGGATTCCCACCGACGAGATAAGCTTACCTACTCTTTTACTGTGGAGGACGCGGTGCAGGGAGACTCAGAAGGGTCGTACTCTCAAATACCATCTTGATGTGGGTCGTTTCGTTTCCCTCTTTGCCCTTAAATCCACAATTTGATTAGACTGGCAAAACAAACATATTTAGTATATGATGATCTTTACTTGGGCTCCCAAATTGTGATTTCTTTTGTGTATGGTAAGCGGCTGGCTTCCAAATCTCTGCAAGGCCACGAATGGTTTTGGATTATATGTGTGGGGCGTACAAGTGGCAGAGAGTGGCATAAGGAATCGGCACGATTACCCATATGGGAAACAGTGAGAGTAGTAGCTGGATAGCAACTACAATGGGAAAATTTATTGATGCGCAGTCAGTCTACATGTGAGCTTACTGTGAGGATTTATGGCTGTTCCTTTCAATCAATCTATCTACCTCGTGATTCTAGCCCATACACCACTAGGACCGAATTATGCTAACGAATCTCGTTTTTTCTTCTATATCTTAACAGTGGATGTTGTCCTTTGCGAGTTTGGGCAATGTTGAAACCTTTTTCCAATAGGGAAACTCTTGTTGCCCTGTCAATTTCATTCTCGCAAGTCTAACTAGTTATGGATATCTCTACCACACACATAACAGATGGACCAACTCTTACCTAATACCCATTGTGGATGATAAATTCTCGCAAGTCTAACTAGTTATGGATATCTCTACCACACACATAACAGATGGACCAACTCTTACCTAATACCCATTGTGGATGATAAAGGTGTTTTGGTTGTGTCTTGGCCAATAAAATTAGCATGTACCCATGGACTCAATGGTCGAAATGTTTGTATTCAATATAAGCAATTTTTTTTTTTTATATTGAAAAAATGCATGAGTAAGTACAAATAATATAAAAATATAAGCAATTTGTATTCTTGTTAGATAACTTTCTTATGCACTTTTGTGGTTTTGTATTTTTTTTTACGTCATAGAGGCAATGAATGGAAATGGAAATGGAATCCTTTTAACATATGAGGCAATGGAAATGGAAATGGAAATGGAAATAGAGGCAATGAAATGAATGGATGGAAATGGAAATGGAGGTGGATCTTTTTATAACTGGGACCGTGATTTTGGATTTACAAGTGGCTTATAACATATGAGAGTACCTCATACTCCCAATATGCAAGAGGCACCTAATTGTGCTTCTAATATGAGGCATACATACCCTACCCTCTGCAGGATTTGAACTTGTGCCATCTCTTTCAAGAGGGCAAGTTTTACACCAACTGGGAAAGTCAGGCTGCATTTGAATGAAATGAATGATTTTAATGACGTCCATGAGACCAAGTAGTGTAAGGGACCAAGCGCTGCAGCTCTAAGATAGTTTCAAGATCTTTTCGATGTCGACTCTTCTACTATGTATCTTGACCAAGAAGCCGACTGTTACGGAGAAGCATTTCATTTTTGAAAGGTATATAGATATTGCAATGGAGTTAAATATAAAGAACTATTTAAGAGTGGATTTTATAGTAAGTAATTGCTTCTCCCATACATTTTATAAGGTGTCACAAAGCTTTTCCATCTAATAGGGAGCAGGAAAACAGATTAAAAGGATTGGGAGAGTTGCTAACTAGAATTAGAAAGAGGAGGAGCAACCTTCTAAAAAATGCCATCTATTCCACCAATCTTTATGCAATTGAAATAACCAATACAACCAATAGGGTTCATAAACCAGAGATAATCAAAATCATTTCATTTCAACTCATACATACTCAATAAAATCCTTCTGTCCAAGTATTTTCTCTAAATTTAACAAGATGATTGACTATCATGCAAACATTCAATTTCAAGTATTTTGCATTCAATTTTAAACAAATTTATTGATTTTGTATTAGTAAATTTGAGCCTCTCGAGAATTTATTTTCCAAGCTCAAGGATGTACTGATTTGGTGCATATTTTTTTAATTAGTTCACTTAATCATTCTTATTGCAAAACAATTTTATTCGACACGGGAGACTCCTTTGAAAATGGCACCAGTAAAAGCCTCCCCCAAAATGAAAACAATTGACCAGTGGGAAAACAAAAAGTAGTATATGTTCAGGTTTTGAATAGGATTCCCGTGATTGAAGGAGGCTTTTTTATTTCCATTTTTAAAAAATCTTTCTCCCCCTTGTAGAAGCAGCTTGATGAGGAAAGAAACTCGTTATTAATATAAGAATATATGTATGGGAAAGGACGTGGAATAAAAGAGAGATATGAGTGGATTTTTTACTTCTCGTACTTCATACTACTTTGTTTAATAAGCATGATAGCAATTATCATTGGTATATTAATTGTTTCTAAATCTATATTTTATATCATAATCAATTTTTCCCAATTTTGAATATTTTGTTTTATGTCTTTCTTTATTTTTTTATATTTAGAGTTGTATTTATTGTGTTCATAATTTATTTTTATATTAGTTTTGACTTTTATATATCAGTTTTATTGCAAGTTTAAATGATCATAAATTATCGTATTATATTTAATAAACACAACAAGAACATACAATCAACTGTATAATAGAAGCCATTGATCACATAGGCATTTTGCATCCTTACCAAGGTCCAACTTCTAATTTTCAAATCTATTTGGAAGTTTAACTAAGACAAGCCCCCAAACATGCCTATGATGCCACCCCATCCCAAACAAAGCATTTTCATTACAAGTACAAGTTGTAGATTGCTAAATGACAAGATTATAGTCATATTTGACATTTTCATAGGTGAAAGATAGTACTTACGTCATACAAATAGAATTGCACCAAAGAAGATGAGACCACACAATGGCATCCTAAAGACACAAAAGTTGAGAATGGACATATAAAGAATTTGATGCAACATTTGGATTCCTCCATCTAAGCTCCAACAACTATTAGAGTATTTATTGCATGTCAAAATAACTAAGCCCTTATAAACCCTCTTCTTATCATTTCCATTTTTTTAGCAACTTAAACCTCATCTATGCTCTTAAATTTAGGATCTAAAACCCTTTTAAATATTTCATTATAATTTAGATTCTAGATTCTAAAAGATCACATCTTAATTAAGAATAGATTTAGTAGAATTAGTTAGTCTATTTTAAATATTACATTTTGGTGAACCCGGTTCTTACATGCCTATCTTTTTAGGGTTGTATTTTGATTTTCTATCTATATTATGCAATGTAGCTCTAGCTTTATTAAGTGTTTGGTTTCCTCTTTGTCTATTTCTTATGTAAACTCTTAAACCACATATACATTCTCCTCCATTCTAGACACTCTCCCTACATTTGCCCATAAGGTTTATGATCCAGATACTTCCTTTTTTTTTGGGTCATACAATAGTGGCTTAGGCCTCACCACATCCCTTTACTCTCTAGATTTATCTATAGATAATCATGATACTTCCTTTTTAATACCTATGAGCATGATAATTCCTCTCTAAAAGGCTTCTATATTTCTATTGATAATTTATCTTTTGATGCCTTTAATGAGTCCTCCTACAACAAAGATGAGGTCCATGTTCCTTGTGATGAATATCTTCCCCATGAACCTCCATTGCCCCTTAATGCATGTTATACCACACCTTACTCATACCCCTTTCCTATACATCTTCCATTTGTTGAGGAGAGTGGCTACAAATAAAACATTGCTCAAGAGGCCATTATAGACCATTTCCTCAACATATCATTGGATAATCTACAGCACAAAAATAATGACCTAGGCATAGTTGCTTCTCCTAATAACTCTTCCTTAAAAGATGACCCTTATACCATGTTTCCTTTGTTCCTTTGCACATGCCACATTCTTCTTTGATGATCCCTAATCTATTTCCTTCTTGTGTCCCACCTACATATTCTCATCAACATAACACCTCCCCTTCACCTTCACTTTCTCAAGAAATGGCTTGAGTTGATCAAAGCCTAAAGATATATCTATACACAATTAGATTTAACCTAACTCCTTTCCCCAACTATGCCTAACAATTATTACAACATCCATTTTATTATGACATCCTAGTCCATCCTTCTCCCATAGGTATTGGGACACTATATTTTTACATGTATAATACTAGAGATGATCTGTTGCTCCATGTAAAGAAAGTTTATACTATATGTTTAACTCATACATGCGATGATAAAATATTCACCAAATTATTTCCTAACACTTAATAGATTATGCCTTGGATTAGTTTCATACCTCAACCCATGGTTCAATACATTCTTCTACGGATTTAGTGTAAGCTTTTGTATATTACTTTCAATTCAACATCAATCCTAAGGTTAATTTTACATAGTTAATTCAATATAAACAAAATACCAATAGACATATTAAATCTTATACATTTTGTTTCCATTAATTAGCTATTAAAATTGATTTTACACTTCAAGACCGATAACCACTCTAAGTTGTTTTTATGGAAAATCTTGTGCTAATCATCCAAGAGAAATTCATGTTTCAAATGTATTGATCATTCCTTTTCTTACTTACCTTTGGCAGCTATTGAAGTGGAAAAAAAATTATTAGTGATTAATCTCCTCAACTATAGGCTCCCTCATTCCCCCACTCAAATTAAATTCCATCACATGGTGGTAACCACCCTATGTGGGAGCCAATAAACAATGATAATGATAACAAGCCTTCTCAATGCAACCAAAAACTTGTATCATAGCACCAAAAAGAAGAAAGGGCCTTCACACTATTAAATAATCCCCCTGAACAAATATTACAACTCATGTTGTAATCTAGTATGATAACCCTACCCCCTCTCAAATATAGAAAATATAATAAGCATGGTCATATAGGTCACTTTATTCTTGTGCATACCATAGAATGCTAGGTCATTCTACCAATTAATGCCAAGCATTATGGAATAAAACACAAGATGTTATCAATGAGGGTACTATCATATTTGACTCTACACATGGCATATCTTTAGAACATTCAATGAGTTATCTCTTCATTGAGCATTAGAACCTAGGGTAAGTGCAAAAAGATGGGAGGCCAAAAAGTGGCCAAATGGTTTTAAAAAAAATTAATACATAACGCGCTCGCGTTATGGGTTGGTAATGACGAGCCTAAGGCTCGTCAAAACCAAACCATAACGCGCTCACGTTATTAACTACTATAAATAAATAAAAAAGGCTTGTCATTTCATTTCATTTCAGTTTTTCTCCTCTATCCCCGTGGCTTGCAAACCCTAGGAAGAGCGCTCGCATTTTATAAAAGACAATTCAACACCAAAATCTTGCTGATTCGTCACCAAAATGCTGCCACGACGTTGAGCATGCCAAAGGAGTGAGTTTTATTTGTTTTTTTGTTTGAATTTGCTTCTAAATAGGTAAGTTTGAGTTGTTTTTTGATGTATATTTCGTTAATTGTCAGGAAATGTTAATGCACCTCCTCCTCCTCCTCCTCAAAATCCACAAAATCCTGAGGAAATACCTGCGGAACAACCTCCTCCATCCATTCCTCGACATGCCCCTGGAACACAAGAAAATATAATGGGGCAAATTGAAAACAACAAAAAAGAAATTGAAGATATAATTGCAAGGTTGAAAGATCCTTCCACTTCAACCTTGCATAGGTCCACGCTTGTTGAATCTCTTGAATCTATGTTATCAAATGTAGATTCAATTAGCAAGTAAATAACTAGTTGGACGGATAAGAGGAGAGAGTTTAGAGATTATTATGCAGACAAGCTGTTATACCAAGATGTGAAAAAATTACAAATCACAAAATTAGACTTGTGTTCGATTTTCACAAACCCACAAACAAGTCAACCTCCACCCATTACATGCAAGAGGTTCCCTATCCATTGGTGCAACAACCAAGCGATAAGGGACAATTTTGGGCAGAGGTGGTGGATGGTTTTTGACCATCCTCCATGCAATAATAATGAGGCCCCGCAATACTTTTTGAGGAAACTCTACTGCGAGTTTGTCCTTATTAAAGTGCCAACCTATTTTGATATGCGGGACTTCCTGGGTAGAGGTGGGGGGTCAGCACAAGATAGACCAGGGGCACGTCTTGACCCACAGTGGGTAGTGAGACGAGTAATCAGCAGAGCAACCCATGAGCATGTTTCTATCCCTTCCTTTGTGAAGGAGAGTGTTGAGGTCGATACACTTCAGTCCATTAGTGCCTTGACCCAGAGCATCAAAGAGCATGCCGGTCCTGCAGCACATAGTGGGTTGGGAGATAGTGCAAGGAGTAGGGTCCCACCCCATGTTTGTCAGGCTTGCGGGTCAGCCTGTGGTTATGACTCCATGGATAGTCAGGACGCAGGTGCATAGGCTACATCTGCAGCTAAGCAGATGGTGATAATAGATACCCTCCTGAGTGAGACTTTCAGCCTTGATACTCAGGTAAATATTAGCAAGTTTATTGAATTTAATTTATTAAATTTTATTTTTGAAATGCAAGATTAACTAATTTAAATTGATGATTTTAATAAAATTTCAGGGTCATAGCGTTGATGCAGTTTTCAGTGGTTCTCCACCTGCATTTTACACTAGATCATCTACTGTCGGGGTATGTAACTAGTAAACAATTATAAATATTACATGTGAATAGCATTGTTATATGAATGGTATTCTAATATCTGATTTTGGATGTTGAATAGGTTAATACTATAGATTTCACGGCAACACCTGCCAGTGGTGGTGGACTTCAAAGCTTTACGGAGGTAATAAAATAAATAGTTTAATGAATGAATTGTACTTACTATATTTTGTATGTGACTTGTGTGCTTTATTGTGTGTACTTCCATGTTTAGATGAACGTGTGTGTATGTTAGGAGCCATGATTTGCATCACTATTATAGTTTTTGTAATTGAATAATGTTGTTTTATTTCCAGATGATGCAGGCTGCGGAGACACCTCCCCATGTTCATAGGGCAATGGAGCATGGTGTGGCCTCTGCGATTCATAGCTCCATGGCATTGACAGGGGTATGAGGCAGATTAGTAAATTTTAATTTACATTCATTGTTATAGTTGTCTATTTTTGAAAAATCAAAAGATTATTGATTTGAAGTTTAATTTCTATCTGGATGGTTTCTATAGGACATGACATCACCATGGCCTATTCCTGCTACTGAGGCAAGTGAGGAGATAGATTATATGTTAGCGGTAAGTAATTATTTTGTTAAATGTTTTATTTTTTATAACATGTAATTTCTATATATTAATGTCTATACTTTTTATTGTAACAGGTAAAGATGCAGGAAGAACTAAATAGGAGGAGCAACCCTCGGGTTCGTAGTAGACCACCCACATGCGCGTCTCCATCCCCTAGAAGATCAAAGGCTACCCGTGATCTATTCTCTTCACCAGCCAGAGGGGAATGACTTTTTATTGTGTTCCTTTGTTGTATGCCTATATGGCATTTGTGGACATATATTTTGTTTGTATATAGTTGACATTGTATGCCTATATGGCATTCTTGTAAGCCTATATGGCTATTTTGTATATATGTTATACTTATATCGATAGATATTGATGTATGCCTATATAGATATTTGGTTAATACAAATCTTTTTTATTGATGGCGTCCATACTTGCATTATAAATCCACGTTTGAATGGATATTTGTAGATAGCTACTTCAAATATTTAAAGTCCAATTGTATTACATAGGATGTTTGTTGATCCAATAAGCTAGCTATTATTATTCAAGTATCACCTAAACCTCATTTTAGAACTAAAAGATAAAAGTTGTATTTTAAAAAAATGAATCATCATGTTGAACAAAAAATATTAATATTCTTTATGAGTAGCATAGAATGTCAACTATATGCAATACAAAAAAATGAATCATCATGTTATTCTTTATGTTTGAGATCCTGAAAATGACTAAGTCTGGTAGCCTGATATCCTGAAAATGACTAAGTTTGGTAGCCTAATATCCTAAAACACTAGGATGAATATCCAAGTCATTAGGATGATTGCGCCTTGAGAAAAAGTCATTAAGATGAGTGCCTAAAGGAGACTTTCTTAAACATTCAAACATTGAGCAACAAGCATGAAGGGTTAAGGCGTAATTTGCAACTCATAAAGCCTCAAAAGGGTGCCCAACTTAGAGAGAGCATTCATTTAAGACAAGGCGCCCATTGACACCTGTTCCACCATAAAAGTACGCCTAAGGTGGAAGGAGAACAAGCCTCTAGTAAGTGAAGCACACCTATTGTCTAAACCACTTCATTATGACACCCTAGCATGAGGAGGAGTATATAAGTCAATAGGAAATGGTGCCTATAATGCAAATGAAGGACTAAGTGGCATTTTAAATAAGCATCAATTCACCTTGAGCTTTCAATAAATACATTAAATTAAGCCCCATAAGCCTAGGCACCCTTTGCCTTTAAAAGAACCTTGTATCGACGTCAAGAGTTGGTTGTATCGGTGTATCGGCAGACCTTGGTTAGGCTTTGCCAATAGTGGTCTGTCTTGCCGATGAGTGTGGTTCGAAGTCGAAGACATCAGTGTATCAGAAGATAATCCCATTGAGTCGCATTGGAAGAGCAGTTGAGAGATTCGTCTATGAAGGGGGTCACACCGACAGTCGAAATCCATCAGTGTATCGGCCCAATGAGATTAGAGTTCACCAATGTTTGGAGTCTCACCGACGAGTGTGGTTCGAAGGTTGTCATTGGTGAGATCGGTGTGTCAGCAGAAGAGTTTTTGAGTGTGCCGATGGTATTAAGTCCTATCGATAGGCGAGGGACTTAGAGTCTCGTATCGAAGTGACAAAGACATCGGTGTGAAAGGATATAAAGTCACTGATAGCGGTCTGTTTGACCGATAAGAGTCAATGATGGTTTGTTTGTCAGAAGTGAAATCAAACGGAGTCATGGTGGCATTGGCCTATCGGCCGATGAAATTTTAAGCTCGCCGATAGTGAGTTCGAAGGTTCAAAAGTTGATAAGTCTATGCTTCCACTGTGTGCTCTGCATCAGACACTCATCCCTACTACAGTCTAGCATTCTCTAGTTGTGTTCTCCCCTTTGTTTTTGTGAATGCCTCTGGAAGTAATGTTGAGTTACTTGTGATGTCCTTATTGACTGGTGTTGTTTTGGATTCATGTGTAGTCCTTGTTCCTTATAGTCTATTGTCTACCTGACTATTTGTTGTAACTTATTGAACCACTTTGATTTTGAATATTTAGATTTAGAGGGCATTAGACACCAAAACTTCTTGACCTTTAACAACCCAACCTAGAATCAATAGATTTTTGTCCATCCCAACTATTCTAGTCAAGACAAAGCATGTTGATTCTCATTCAATCCAAAGTTTATTAATAGGATTATCTTATCATAATATTTAGGGAAATGACCACCTAGATGGACAATGATGTGAGCTATCTATAAAGAAACTTGCAAGAAGTATAGGAGGCATGATAATCCCTCCATGTTGTTTATCAAGTTGAATGATCTATGACACATCATGTATCATTAGAAAATATTCTCGAAGAGAAAGCAAGTGAAAATACTTAAAACAACCCATAACAAGGTGGAGAAGTTTAAAGGATGGAGGTTGCAACACTTTCCAACCTCATAGCCACACTAGTCCAATGGATCAGGATAATACTATCAAGCATCCACATAATAGTAGATAATGTTATCAAAAGTCACAGAGAAATTTCTAAGGACCAAAGTGTTATCCCTATGACTTGACACATACTGCTTGTTTCATAAAGCAAAGGGACATGATATAAATATTGTTGTTATATGGAGCCTAATTAGATTCGGAGGCTAAATTTACCCAACTTTTATGAGCGTGGTTTCCCCCCAAATATTTTCCTACTAGTTTTGGCGCCTTGAAGTCTAAGTGCATGAAAATCATTCTGAGTTAGCAACCTAATCCAATGACTTGACACAGATCCCAAAACCACCTATTGGACCAATAGGATCCTAGACGCTCACTTCATGCATTATGATTTCTAGGCGCCAGTTTGATGCTCCATCACAAGGAAAGTGCGCCCACACTTGCAAGTGTTTTTCTTCAAGATCTAGGTGCCAGTTGAAGGTTGTAGTTGCCAAGAAGAGCGCCTAGCAAGAGGAAGTCTTTTGGAGTCTCCAAAACACATCAAACACTTGACTAACAACAAGATAACTTTTTCCCAAGTTAGGCGCTTCAAGAGGGAAGTTAAAACATGAATAAGTGCCAACTTGTCTAGGCGCATACTTAAGCTTGTTGAGGATACACATGGCGCCCAACATTCCTTGGTGATTTCACGAACTTCAAACGCTTAGAATTGTTCAAGGAATGCCTAATGCCCCTTCTTGATGATATGCACCAAAGTGAGGGTGGAATTGTGCCTTGATGGCATTAGGCGCTATCTAGAGTATGCTACTCCATGGAAATGCGCCTTCTTTCTTAGAGTAATTCAAACACTCCAAGGTCTTCAATGATCAATTCCCCAACTTATGAAATGTCCTCCTTCATTTTAAAACACATTTTAATGATCCAGAGAGATAACTATACCTAGGCATCAATCTGGGTTACAAATGCCTCCAAAGTGCGCCTTCTCTTTCAGAATGCAAAACAAGGTCCAAAGGTGCTAATAAATTGAAGCACTTTTTTGGAAAAGTCTCGGAGGTTAAGATGCGCCTTGTCTTAATGAGGTGCAACTCTTGGGTAAGAAAGCTTGTAAAGTGTGCCTAACTTAGTGAAGAGGTTGATAACTTCTAAACCCTTCCTCGAACTTAGATTGCTTCAACTGAAGATCATCTTGCACCAATACATCACCAAACTTTCAATCACAAGATCAATTCAAACTTAGGCGCTCATTAAGAGTCCTTCCAATGTTGGCACATCTGAGAGGTTGAATTGGCAAGAGATGGCGCCTAGCTTCCTAGACCTTGTTTCCATATGTTTGAGTTCCAAAGTTGACTCAATGGTATCAAGATGGCGCCATAGAGTCTTTGAACTAGTTCCTTAGAGTTTCAAAAACATTCTGGCTCCTTGAAAATTCCTCCTACATGCTTGGGTGCCATTTCAAGGTCTTGGAACCATGATGTAGCGCCTTATTGCTCTAGGCGCCCATTCATGATTGTGCAACTTGAGATTGGCACCTAGAGTGAATAGGCTTTCATCCTGACTTAATACACTGCCTCCTTCTGACGATTTTTGGGGCAGCAGAAAACCTTTCACCACGGGCAAATGTCTCAGAGATATAAAAAACTAAGAGAGGTTATTGTAGAGGCACTCTACGTGATCACGTTGCCTCAGACGGAATGTTTCTAAGTGATACAGTTTTAGAGTAACATCTCGTCAAAGATTGCTACCTTTTTGCACTTTGGACTCTTCAGGGATATCGTCGGTACATTGTAGCTTGGACTGTTTCGACATGTTTGGGTGAAAAACAAGACCATGCCTAACGTAAATGTACCCATCTGGACGCATTGGAACAGTCAGTTTGGTCACACCAGGAGCAGGATGAAAGTTACACCCCTTTGCAACTTTACACTGCCTCCTTCTGACGATTTTTGGGGCAGCAGAAAACCTTTCACCACAGGCAAATGTCTCAGGGATATTAAAAACTGAGAGAGATTATTGTAGAGGCACTCTATGTGATCGCGTTGCCTCAGATAGAATGTTTCTAAGTGACATGATTTTTGAGTAACATCTCGTCAAAGATTGCTGCCTTTTTGCACTTTGGACTCTTTAGGGATATCGTCGATACAATGTAGCTCAGATTGTTTCGACATGTTTGGGTGAAAAATAGGACCATGCCTAGCGTAAATGTACCCATCTGGACGCGTTGAAACAGTCAGTTGGTCGCATCAGGAGCAGGACGAAAGTTACACCCCTTTGCAACTTTACACTGCCTCCTTCTGACGATTTTTGGGGCAGCAGAAAATCTTTCACCACGAGCAAATGTCTCAGAGATATAAAAAATTGAGAGAGGTTATTGTAGAGGCACTCTATATGATCGCGTTGCCTCAGACATAATATTTCTAAGTGACATGGTTTTCGAGTAACATCTCATCAAAGATTGCTGCCTTTTTGCACTTTGGACTCTTCAGGGATATCGTCAGTACAATGTAGCTCGGACTGTTTTGACATGTTTGGGTGAAAAAAAGGACCATGCCTAGTGTAAATGTACCCGTCAGGATGCATTAGAATAATTAGTTTGGTCGCATCAGGAGCAGGACGAAAGTTACACCCCTTTGCAACTTTACACTGCCTCCTGACGATTTTTGGGGCAGTAGAAAACCTTTCACCACAGGCAAATGTCTTAGAGATATAAAAAACTGAGAGAGGTTATTGTAGAGGCACTCTACATGATCACGTTGCCTCAGATGGAATGTTTCTAAGTGACAGTTTTTGAGTAACATCTCATCAAAGATTGCTACCTTTTTGCACTTTGGACTCTTCAGGGATATCATCAGTACAATGTAGCTCAGACTGTTTCGACATGTTTGGGTGAAAAACAAGACCATGCCTAGCGTAAATCTACCCATCCAGACGTGTTGGAATAGTCAGTTTAGTCGCATCAGGAGCAGGACACCAAATATGCAAAAGTTGTTTTGTGCAACTTGACAACATTGACACTTTTTTGCAACATGACTCAAAGACTCAAACTAACCCCAAATGACTCAAAGTGACTTAAAATCACCTTGATTTTGGCACCCAATGTACATTATAGAGGTCTAGGCGGTCCTCATCATTCAAACATCTTAGATGAGCACCTAGGAAAGGAAAAAACTCTAAGTTTCATCATCATGAGTGCCTAATATCAAGAGACTTTAATGGCTCAAACCTTAGCATGGAGTCCTAAGGCTCATTTCATGTCTCCTTTCATCCATTTTGGTGCCCTTATGTAGATTTTTTAACTTGATTTGGCGCCCTGTATGTGAAGGAAGATCTAAAGGCATGAAAGTGGATGTCGTTTTGCAAGAGTTTGGATCATCAAAATTGAAAGAAATAAGTCTATTAAGCTTGGGCACCCTTGGTCTTCTTTTCATTCATTATGAGTGCCTTGGGAGAATGGTATATAGGTCATCATCATGATTGGGCACCCTAGATCTAGAGTATTGGAGAGATCATCAAATGGTGTCTAGAGGAAGTAGGGTGAGTTATGAGTTTGGTCGCATCAGGAGCAGGACACCAAAAATGCATAACATGATGATGTAAAAATGTGTATATGTGTAAAAATGTAGGAGAAAATAAAAAAAGACAAACCTTACAAATTAATGTGCATACTTACAACTCAATGTAACATGACTTTACAAAATCAATGTGAATACTTACAAATTAATCCAATGAACCATCCGGATCTGCTCTACTCTTTATTGTGTCAAGTATTGCTTCATGGTCAGACTCACGCACCTTCCACAAGATTTTGTTCAAAGTTCTACCCTGATACTTTATCAAATGAACATTGGATGCCACAACAAGGTTCGAGTAATGAAGAATCTTCCGATGTGTGTCAAAGTCCTGAAATAGCCAAATATTAACACTCTTATGTGGGTACCTTCTAAGCCATGTTCCAGTAATAACCACTGAGCTTGTAGGGTATTTGATGTTTTCTCCATCTGTAACAGGGGCCTCCAATTTCTTTTTGGCCTCAACACAATGACATAAGTAATAATCTGTTCCCTCTTTATTATCTTCATCTGCAATAACTGCATATACGTGCCCTACATTGATATGTGTAGCAAATTAGATGAAATTAGTCAACATTACAAAAACACTACAAAGTAAGATGACATTACCTGATTGAACTAGATGAAATTAGATGCATATACGTGCCCTATATTACCTGGTTAAACTAAATCTGATATGTGATCAAAGTCAACTGATGATTCCATCTGTGTTAGTTCCAGTGCCATCAGGGGTTGATATGTGTCAATTGGGCTAAGATAACATAACTGCCATTCGTCAACCCACTCCTTTGACTCGCACTCATCCCAGACTTGAATTGTACAGGAAGAACAAAAGCATGACATCTTTTGTGTATGGATACTCCATGAACCTGCAATTGAGCTTCTGAAAAAGTGCATCTCATTTGATCCTATCAGTGTACAATAGTCCTCATATGGTGCAATGTTAGTATCATCTATCAACCAAAAAAATCTACGAATTGAAGACTTACCTTCATTACCTGAACCCATGGAAGCATTACACCACTTGACAATCGATTTTGCATCTGTCAACTTTGCATTGTCTTTATATTTTAACTCTTATCATGCTATGGCTCTTTTGATACATGCTCCTGCACCATCATGCTCCCCCTTTCCATGCCCAACCTCACAAAAGTTCCACATATGTTGAATACTTGTAAAATTATGCCTCCTACTCAACCAATAGAAATTCTGCAAGTTCTTGAATTGTGACGCACAGTTATTCGATGATATGACATGCTGATTGAACGATATGCCCCTTCTAGCCAAATCATTGTAGAACACCTGAAAGCAACCTTGCACGAACTCCGTAGAATGCGTGTGATCATCACTAATATAGAAATTATACTCCCTTATGATCTTTCTGTCATCCTCTGTACTATCATTCACATGAATGAATGCGATGTGCACAAATATAGAAATATGTGTGGAGTTGTAATATGTGATTGCACCTCACGCTGTGGCTGTAGACTGTAGTTCTCTGCAAAGTCGACGACTAAAACAATGCTACCGACTGAAAATGTGTCCTTGCATAATTTGAATTGCAAGTCCAACCATCGAGCTCTATGGGCATGTCTTGCATACTCATACACTATGCTGTCACCAAATATAGGCATAAACTGATACACTGGAATCTTTTCAATAACCAATTCACACCTCTTTGCTTCTTTACCATCTTTTGTATTGTATGCCACTGTTTTATACTTGTCAAACTCTACTAGTTCGTTTCCAACTGCATGTGTTCTTTCCATATGTTCACATATTGGCAAATGTTGCAAGCCACCGCAATGATGACATGTGCCATCCAAGCATAATTTCTTGTAGAATATTTGACCTTCCTCTCTTTCACATAAAATTCTTGATATGAAGTCTCTTGAAGATGTTGGTGGGGCACATATGACACAACCCTGCAAATTATTGTTAGTATGCATATCTAAACATATAGACCTATAAGCATCAAAATGGTTAGAAAATTCAATATGTAATCTAAAACAAGAAGTAGTGCATGTGTGATTTATCTTAACATAGAAAGGTTTTAGCATTTCAAAATATCTTTGACAAATTTTAATTTGAGGATACTTCTCTAGAAATTTACCATAAAACTGTGTTTGAGTCTCATCCAAAACATGCTTTGGATGTGGCTCGTGGTTCTAACTACCGATTCTCCTTCTTACCACATCCCTTTGATTCGGAGATACCCTTGTGTAATTCTTCCAAAAGTCTTCAATTAGTGATCTCAATGCTTCAACAATTGGTTTATCTTTTTGTGGTAGTCTCCCCGAGAATGCTCATAATTCATTGGCATTAGTGTCCTCAATTCTTTGGTGTCTTCCTATGGCTCTTGATAAAGTTTTCCTATTAATTCTCAATTCGTGACTCATCTTTCTAATGAGACGAGCTTTCCTCGTTTGACTACTTACTATAGTCAATGTAATCACACGCCATGTTGCATTACTATCTTTTGTGCATGAGGTGTTACCCACACTCTCATACGCACTCATTAGATTCTTGACAATAGATTTTTCACTTGAAGCCTCTGATGTTCTCAACCCAAGAATCTTCATGATAGACCTATACTTTATACTTCGCATCATTTCAATGAATAGTTGACATCTTGCAGTCTCATTTAACTTTTCAAAGAACAATCTCCAAATCTTATTAGCATATCTTCTACAAGTGTGTTTTGGAATCTTACCTTCCATTGGCTGCAAAATATTCTCATCAATATCAATCAAATTCTTTAGCTTTCTATGCAAAATTCTAGGTGGTGTTAAGTTAGGTAAATTCATCTCAACATTAGGAATTTCATCAATATTTAAATGAGATGGGTTAGATGGCATACCTTCAATCGAAGATGGAATAGATGACATACCTTGAGGTTGAGGTGGGAACAATGGCGTACCTCCTTCATCACATGTGAGTGATGATGTACTCTCAACTTGAGATGTGGTAGATGGTGCCCCTACATGTTGACTTGCGGTAGAGGACGTGTCTCCAACTATGGTATTCAAATCTGTCGTACCACAAAATTTTTGCATTCGTTCTCTTTGTGATGGTTGTGGTTCCTCTTCAATTGGTATGTCTTCATTTATCGTGTCTAATTTCCTCTTCTCACAACGTTCCTTCATAGCCACTGCTTTCTTTGCATTCTTAGCTTCTATCTCTTCTTGTGTTGGTTTAATTCTTGATCGTTTCCTCGGCATGATGGAGAATTTGTCTGTAGCATGATAAAGAGACCAATATTAGTTCCTAAGAAATGAATACAAGATAATAGTGGGATTGTATTTTTATTATGTTGTAAGGATTTATTCTTGTATAGTTTGACATCATGGTATGTTAAGGTCTGTTTATTACACATAATTATTAAAGAGCCCAAGTGTAGAAAATATACATGGCATCATGTGAGATTGTAGGCTGCTTTCTTGATTGGGAATGTGTCTATTTTAAACATGTATGATAAATCATGATAAAGTAATTCAATCCTAAATAAGGAAAATGTAAAGAACATGCATGTAAAGACTTGACATACCTAAAAAATGAAGATTTGAATGGAGAGAGTACCCAATTATGTAGTGTTTTTTTTTTCTTGCATCAAACTCCTCAACAATTTGAGTTTTTCACCACTTGCTTCCTTTTCAATGTTAAATTGAATAACACTCAAATATAATTACTAACAACAATACTATTAACCAATCTATGATGTTAAATTCCTAAAATTGAATCACAATTAACATTGCAACACTACAAAAATTGAAACTTGAATAGATATATATCAAACTTGGTGTGAAAACTATGTTATTTCCTCCTTCTCAAGTTGGCAAAGCAGAAAAGGTGGTGGAAAGATCATGCAAAGGTGGTACAATGTGTCAAATGTGCATGTGAACTTCCCAACAGCATGAAAGCACTTCTTTTTTGTCAGAGCACATGCAGAATTAGTATGAAAACATAGCATGTGGGCCTGGATCACAGGGGTCAACACTTTTTTACCATTTCTATAGCAAGACAAAACGCGAGCGCGTTATAACACGCTTGCATTTTGTCCTGCTATAGATTGATAACATCCTTTGCATTGATCACATCTCTTTCCAAACCTTCCCCTTTAGACTTGAATGACCACAAGGTTTTTGAGGGAGAACTTTTTCTTTTTCCTGCAAGAGCTTGCCAGATGCTTCGCCATATGATAGGCATAACAATGAAGGGGCAAGCCCTCATAATCAAGTTCTTGATAGAAAATGCCCATCGAGGAAGAAAGACAGATCTTCTTTGGAAGCAGAAGTTGTAGTTTGTGACAAATCCTAATCTAAGCATAAATAGCAGGGGTTCTGTCAAGCGATTTCCAATCCACTTCCACAAAGTCTCCTGAAGACTTCCTGATTGATTCCAAAACATCCACACCCCAAAATTGGAGAGACAATCAATATAATCGAACCCACAAATCTACATTTGACGACAGAAACCCTCAACACTATACCTTAAACCCTAATCCCTCAACCCTAAACCTTATCCCTAAACCCTAATCCCTCGACCCTCAACCCTAATCTATCATCCCTCATCCCTAAACCCTAAATGCTATCCCTATTCCTAAACCCTCAATAGACTCGATACTATACCTTAAACCCTAATCCCTTATCCCTAAACCCTCCAACCCTATCCCTAATCCTTATACCCTCCACACTCTACTTTAACCCTAATCCCTCGACCCTAAACCCTATCCCTAAACCCTTGACCCTTGAACCTCAACCCTCAACGTCAAACCCTAATCCCTCAACCCTTAATTCTAATCCCTCAACCCTCAACCCTATCCCTAAACCCTAAACCCTCAACCCTCAACATCAAATCCTAATCCCTCAACCCTTCACTCTAATCCCTCAACCCTAAACCCTATCCCTCAACCCTCAACACTATACCTTAAACCCTAATCCCTCAGCCCTCAACCCTAAACCTTATCCCTCAACCCTAATCCCTCAACCCTCAACCCTAATCTGTCATCCCTCAACTCTAATCCCTCATCCCTAAACCCTAAATGCTATCCCTATTCCTAAACTCTCAACATACTCGATACTATACCTTAAACCCTAATCCCTTATCCCTAAACCCTCCAACCCTATCCCTAATCCTTACACCCTCCACACTCTACTTTAACGCTAATCCCTCAACCCTCAACCCTCAACCCTATCCCTAAACCCTTGACCCTTGAACCTCAACCCTCAACCCTCAACGTCAAACCCTAATCCCTCAACCCTTAACTCTGATCCCTCGACCCTCAACCCTATCCCTAAACCCTAAACCCTAAACCCTCAACCCTTAACGTCAAATCCTAATCCCTCAACCCTAAACCCTATCCCTAAACCCTCAACACTATACCTTAAACCCTAATCCCTCAGCCCTCAACCCTAAACCTTATCCCTAAACCCTAATCCCTCAACCCTCAATCCTAATCCGTCATCCCTCAACTCTAATCCCTCATCCCTAAACCCTAAATGCTATCCCTATTCCTAAACCCTCAACAAACTCGATACTATACCTTAAACCCTAATCCATTATCCCTAAACCCTCAAACCCTATCCCTAATCCTTACACCCTCCACACTCTACTTTAACCCTAATCCCTCAATCCTCAACCCTATCCCTAAACCCTTGACCCTCGAACCTCAACCCTCAACCCTCAACGTCAAACCCTAATCCCTCAACCCTTAACTCTAATCCCTCGACCCTCAACCCTATCCGTAAACCCTAAACCTTAAACCCTCAACCCTCAAAATCAAATCCTAATCCCTCAACCCTTCACTCTAATCCCTCAACCCTAAACCCTATCCCTAAACCCTCAACACTATACCTTAAACCCTAATCCCTCAGCCCTCAACCCTAAACCTTATCGCTAAACCCTAATCGCTTAACCCTCAACCCTAATCCGTCATCCCTCAACTCTAATCCCTCATCCCTAAACCCTAAATGCTATTCCTATTCCTAAACCCTCAACAGACTCGATACTATACCTTAGACCCTAATCCCTTATCCCTAAACCCTCCAACCCTATCCCTAATCCTTACACCCTCCACACTCTACTTTAACCCTAATCCGTCAACCCTCAACCCTATCCCTAAATCCTTGACCCTCAAACCTCAACCCTCAACCCTTAACTCTGATCCCTTGACCCTTAATGCTATCCCTAAACCCTAAACCCTCAACCCTCAACGTCAAATCCTAATCCCTCAACCCTTCACTCTAATCCCTCAACCCTAAACCCTATCCCTAAACCCTCAACACTATACCTTAAACCCTAATCCCTCAACCCTCAACCCTAAACCCTAATCCCTCAACCCTCAACCCTAATCCGTCATCCCTCAACTCTAATCCCTCATCCCTAAACCCTAAATGCTATCCCTATTCCTAAACCCTCAACAGACTCGATACTATACCTTAAACCCTAATCCCTTATCCCTAAACCCTCCAACCCTATCCCTAATCCTTATACCCTCCACACTCTACTTTAACCCTAATCCCTCGACCCTCGAACCTCAACCCTCAACCCTCAACTTCAAACCCTAATCCCTCAACCCTTAACTCTGATCCCTCGACCCTCAACCCTATCCCTAAACCCTAAACCCTAAACATCAAATCCTAATCCCTCAACCCTTCACTCTAATCCCTCAACCCTAAACCCTATCCCTAAACCCTCAACACTATACCTTAAACCCTAATCCCTTAACCCTAACCCTAAACCTTATCCCTAAACCCTAATCCCTCAACCCTCAACCCTAATCTGTCATCTGTCATCCCTCAACTCTAATCCCTCATCTCTAAACCCTAAACGCTATCCCTATTCCTAGACCCTCAACGAGCTCAATATTATACCTTAAACCCTAATCCCTCTACCCTCGACACTCTTATTTAACCCTAATCCCTTGACCATTAGCCCTATCCCTCAACCTCAACCCTCAACCCTCAACCCTCAACCCTCAACCCTCAACTCTCTACATTAAACCCTAATTCATCAACCCTAAACCCTAATCCCTCAAACCTAAACCCTATCCCTAAACCATCAACCCTCAACACTATACCTTAAACCCTAATCCCTATCCCTCAACCCTTAACCCTTAAAACTTAAACCCTATCCCTACACCCTCAACACTTGACACTATATCTTAAGCCTTAAACCCTCATCCCTAAAGCCTCAACCCTCAATCCTTAAACCTTAAACCCTAAACCCTATCCCTAATCCCTCTATCCTCGACACTCTAACTCTAACCTTGACATTAAATGCTAATCCGTCAACCCTAAACCCTAATTTGTCAACACTAAACCCTATCCCTAAACCCTCAACCCTCAACACTATACCTTAAACCCTAATCCCTCAACCCTCAACCCTAAACCTTATCTCTAAACCCTAATCCCTCGACCCTCAACCCTAATCCATCATCCCTCAACTCTAATCCCTCATCCCTAAACCCTAAATGCTATCCCTATTCCTAAACCCTCAACAGACTCGATACTATACCTTAAACCCTAATCCCTTATCCCTAAACCCTCCAACCCTATCCCTAATCCTTACACCCTCCACACTCTACTTTAACCCTAATCCCTCGACCCTCAACCCTATCCCTAAACCCTTGACCCTCGAACCTTAACCCTCAACCCTCAACGTCAAACCTTAATCCCTCAACCCTTAACTCTGATCCCTCAACCCTCAACCCTATCCCTAAACCCTAAACCCTCAACCCTCAACCCTCAACGTCAAATCCTAATCCCTCAACCCTTCACTCTAATCCCTCAACCCTAAATCCTATCCCTAAACCCTCAACACTATACCTTAAACCCTAATCCCTCAATCCTAACCCTAAACCTTATCCCTAAACCCTAATCCCTCAACCCTAATCCGTCATCCGTCATCCCTCAACTCTAATCCCTCGTCCCTAAACATTAAACTCTATCCCTATTCCTAGACACTCAACGGGCTTGATACTATACCTTAAACCCTAATCCCTTATCCCTAAACCCTCCAACCCTATCCCTTAACCCTAATCCCTCGACCCTCAACCCTATCCCGAAACCCTTAACCCTCGAACCTTAATGTACTCAACCCTCAATGTCAAACCCTAATCCCTCAACCCTTAACTTTGATCCCTCGACCCTTAACCCTTAAAACTTGAACCCTAAAACCTATCCCTACACTCTCGACACTCGACACTATATCTTAAACCCTAATCCCTTAACCCTCATCCCTAAAGCCTCAACCCTAAATCATTAAACCTTCAATCCTAAACCCTATCCCTAATCCCTCTACCCTCAACACTCTTATTTAACCCTAATCCCTTGACCATTAACCCTATCCCTCAACCTCAACCCTCAACTCTCAACATTAAACCCTAATTCATCAACCCTAAACCCTAATCCCTCAAACCTAAACCCTATCCCTAGACCATCAACCCTCAACACTATACCTTAAACCCTAATCCCTATCCCTCAACCCTTAACCCTTAAAACTTAAACCCTATCCCTACACCATCAACACTTGACACTATATCTTAAGCCTTAAACCCTCATCCCTAAAGCCTCAACCCTCAATCCTTAAACCTTAAACCCTAAACCCTATCCCTAATCCCTCTACCCTCGACACTCTAACCCTAATCTCGACATTAAATGCTAATCCGTCAACCCTAAACCCTATCCCTAAACCCTCAACCCTCAACACTATACCTTAAACCCTAATCCATCAACCCTAAAACCTAATCCCTCAATCCTCAACCCTAAACACTATCAATAAACCCTCAACCCTCGACACTATACCTTAAACCCTATGAGAAAAGCTTTGTGTATGGTACATCCACAGTGAGTAATTAACAGTTGAAATCAGAAGGATGATCATTATGAGAAAAGATTTGCATTAGGGTACATCTATGTTTCTTGCTGTCCACCCCGCACTTAGGGAAGGTATATTGTTATGAAATAGGCAAATAATCTCCCATTGTTTACTGGCTCTATCCACAAGAACTACTAAACTATACCTTAAACCCTAATCCCTCAACCCTAAACTTTCAACCCTAAACCCTATCCCTAATCCCTC
This sequence comes from Cunninghamia lanceolata, assembly GCA_027924645.1. Taxonomy (NCBI): domain Eukaryota; kingdom Viridiplantae; phylum Streptophyta; class Pinopsida; order Cupressales; family Cupressaceae; genus Cunninghamia; species Cunninghamia lanceolata. Next base: position 8,580,470 of record BSBN01000245.1, on the reverse strand, counting down.
TACCCTCAACACTCTACCTTAAACCTAATCCCTCAACCCTTAACCCTAAACGCTATCCCTAAAGCCTCAACCCTAAACCCTAGTCCCTCAAGGTCCTAAACTCTAATCCCTTATCCCTAAACTCTAAATCCTATCCCTAAACGCTCAACCCTCAACCTTAAACCTTAATCACTCAATTCTTATCCACCCCTCTCCTCCCCTATCTGGCTCACTCCCATGTCTACCCTCCTCTGCCCTCGACACTATACATACATACATATAGGCATACATAGATACATACATACATATAGGCATACATAGATACATAGATACATACATATAGGCATACATACATACATACATGATTAATAGCCTTGAACATAAAAAAATTTAAGGGGAACATAACGTGAGTGCGTTATAACGCGCTCGTGTTATGTCAAACATGACAAACAATAGACTTGTGGAAAAGGAAAAATGCAAAGCAAAACATAACGCGCTCGTGTTATGTCAAACATGACAAACAATAGACTTGTGGAAAAGGAAAAATGCAAAGCAAAACATAACGCGCTCGCGTTATGTCTTGCTTTGGGAATCCCAAGCCTTGGGCTTGGGATTTGCTTTGGATTTCCAACCCAAAGGTTTGGAGTGCCTTATGAACAATCACAGACGTGTTTTTCCATATTCTTCAAGATTTCACATAATTTCACATTTTAACAATGTTAAGCCTTTCATCTTTAATTTCTTTTGTTTGTGTGTCCGTTTTTGGGCAAAAACCACTATTTGGTCTTTTTTTCATTGTAAATTAACTATTCATTGAAATTTCAAAAAAATTACATATTTAGAAACTAGACTCCATTCTACAAATATTAAAAAAAAGAAAAAAATAATTTTCAATTAGTTTTCAAAATTTATAGGGGTAGCACGGCCAAAATTCTATTTTTTAGGATGTGTCCACTTTGAAAATTAGTAAAAAATCAAATATTCATCAAAAAATTATCAGAAAAATCACGCATAAACTACATGCTATTAGCTAATTTCTCTCTTAAGCGATTTTAAAAATACCAAAAAAAAGTTGACCTTTTGAGGGAGCCACAAAACATGCTATGTTATGTTTTTTTGACAGAAACAACACCAATTTTTGTGGCTCCCTCTTTTGAACCCCTTAATCTATGCCATTTTAAAAAAAAAATAGTAGTTTAGAAAGTAGACTCAGAGCACTACGAACATTGTTTTGGTTGCATCTCCAAATTTTGAGTGTAACTATGCTCAATTTCTCATCCAAGGCCAGTATTTCCTGATTTCAGAAAAAAAGTGGCCACTTAAGACCCCTTTTTGGCCCCCCATCTTCTTGCACTTACCCCCTACTAGATTATAATGATTTATCCCCCACATATTCTCAAGATAGCAATGTTAATTTGGTAGATGACCCTAAACAAATACATGTCATATCATTTACCTATGGTAGCCATGATGATGATTCTAGGAGCATCATGGTACACATATGGATGTCCAAGCCTATAATGCACATTCTCTACCTACCTTTTATCTTCAATGTGTTCTTCATGCTTCTCACAATAAGTTTAGTTTATAAATAAGGAGGATAGTCTTCTCATTATTCATCAACTATGGGATTCTTACTGAAAGTTCTTAAACATACCATGTTAAGTATAATAAATGAACACAAAAAAGGTAACATCATTCCCAATATACTAGTATCATGAAAATAATGAAAGAAACATTGTTAGTGTGAACGAGTTATATTATTTAACTAGTTCATTTCTTAGTTGGTTCTCCATTTAGGTCCTTTTCACACTAGGTTAAGTTTACTTAGGGAATTTTTACACATAATCCCACATTGGTTCTGTTTTTAGTCTCTTGGATGGTATATCCAATATATATATTCACTTATAGTTCATTTGTAATCATTCATTTTGAATTTATTTGCATTCTTGTTGAATAGAATATAGTTTCTTCTTTCAATTCTAGATCTTTGTTCTTGCTTTCCTCTAGTTGTTTGTATTCTGGGTGGCTTCACAACCAAATCTAACATGGTATCAGAGTTGGTTGCGAGTTGAGGGTTAGCATTTTTAAGACATTTGGGAGTTTAGAGCTATTTTTTTCTTCAAAGCAAAGTATGATCTTCTCTTGCATCATATGATGAACTGGAGAATAAAAAAGCTTGAGATAAATCTAAGTTTTTAGGGGGTTCCTTGTCTAAGCTTACTAGTTGCAGGTACTGTAGTGGATTTTCCACTACAGGTGTCTGAAAATGTATTTTCAACCTTTTTTATGTTCTTCAGCAAATGTTATAGGTCTCTGATCATCTTTATTTTCCATCTCTATGTTTTCCTGCTTGCATATTTTGGTCCCTTTCTTACATGACAAGGTATTTATAAAGACGACTGGCATTTACATGATTGGCCATGAGCTCATTGTATCTTGCACTCTTTGATTAACCTTTGGGAAAACTTATCAAATGACCTGCGAGACTAGTACTCACAAAATACAAAAGGAAGCTCTTGGGATCACGCTATTGGTCCAACTTGGCACTGGGGCGATTGACATCATCAACAAAGGAAAAGTTTCCTAAGGTGGGCCTTAATGATGACATCAGAAAAAGGTAATGGATATGTGGCGTTATCATAGGTGTTTGTGTTGGGAGTTTTTGAAGTCAATTCTCAAATTCCCACCAGCCCTCTGATTCACCAAATTACCAATCTCATCCAACAGTCCATGGGAATAAATAAAATGGAGGGCCCCACTTCTAAGCTAAAGGAAAATAAGAGATCTTTTACGGATAAGAAGAATATTTAAACCAAATCAAAAGGGTTAACTATCTTAGCTATCGAAGTAATGACTTTTACTTCCCACAGATGGGCAATACTCATAATGTGTTAAATCTCCAAGGAAATGATTTGAACAATAGAGTTAATGGGAGCTAAAAATATCCAAAGATTGTGTGCACTTCTATTAATTTCCCTTAAATGGTAGAATCCACTGCCTTAATGGCGATATTTTTTCCTCTATGTTTCCTATATAAGGGGAATAGTCTGTTAGTAAAAAGAGATTCTTTTTGTTTTACAGCTGAGCCAAACCTCAGCGTGATGTGAAAAGAAAATTTCTCCCCTTGTGTAATCAAAGATCAATGACCTTTATAATTGTGTCTGTGGATTGTAGGTTTTTTCTGCATTTCATTCATAAGTAATATCATAATCTTCAACAATGAAGCTATTATTCTTGTAATTCTAAAGCATTGTTGTTTTCCTGTGAAATATTGCTTGTCATTAGTCTAATTATGATGATCCTTATTGACTACGTTATCATGAGTCAATCCATTACACTTTGAGTGTGCAAGAAATCCTATCTAGCTTATGGCCTTTTACATTTCGGTATTTTAGTTTTGTTCTTTTTGTTTTCCTTTTTCTCAAAGAAATCATCATGAACTTCAAAGGTAGGGAACCAACCCTCATCTGGAGATTGACCAACTAGGTTGGTTTTCCCACCCTATATCCTCTTTCCATGTTGATAGTTTCAATTAGTATATGCAAGGTGCAAGCCCTCGAGAACAAAAAGATCATCAACAATTTTTTGCAATGCCTGATGGGACTCAAACCCACAATCACCTAATTAGAAGTCAGAAAGCTTAATCTATTAGCCAATTAAAGTTAGTGATTCCTTGTACAGGGTTAATATTACAAATCACTTGGTGACTCTGCTCACCCCAAAATCTCAAAATATATGTTCTCTGGAATTCATACTAGATTAACAACCAAGGCCAACCTGAGTATCATGTTCCCTCCTCTTGTGTTTATTCCAAAGAAAAGGCAACTGGTGACTAAAATTATATCACAAACTAGTCAACAAAATAGCTACATGGCCATCCCATAGCCTAGAATATTCCATGTGTGGAACACTAGAGGACCATTAGCACCACCCGTTGCTCCTAATGTGTGGTGAACTATTCCTAATGCAACACTGCATTCACTACAATAATACACTGGAGAGAATTTTGCCAACCCAATGGAGAACCTTCACGATATAGTAAATAATTATACTATTCATAATATCATTGAAGAAAATATTGCTCTAAGACTACTAGCTTCCTCATTCAAAGGAAAATCTTTGGATTGGTATCATTCTCTAGCTACACATTTAATAATAGATTGGGACCATCTTGGTCATGCACTCATTAAAAGATTCAAAGAAAAGGGTGATGCTACAACACTTCTAGAACAACTTAGAATTATAAAAAGAGCCATAATAGAAATGCTAGATGACTTCAACAACAGATTTGAAAAGAGTTGGCAAAGGATTATGGCTGAGATTCGTCCTCCACTAGGTATGGCTTATATTTTCTACTTGAAAGCTATAGCTTCAGATATAGCAGTAATGGTTAAAAACATAGGAGGAGATACACTCCCAGGAGCATATGGAATTGTTGTTGTAGCATAAAATGATCTTATTCAGATAGGGTGACTGGTACCCAGATTCCCTATGCTGGTACATGTAAATCTATAGTCTATAAACTCTCCACCTCGTGAAAATCATCTGCAAGCCTTACCACCCATTATAGCCCCTATACCAATTCAAAGAAGTATTCCCAAATATAATTTTTCTAAACCACCACCTACTTCTGAGATTGATGAAATGAAGGGATTGTTGAGAAATATGTCTAATGATGTAATGTCTCTCAAAAGACAATAAATTTATTAAAGATCAATGAATGATAACAGTCAACAGTGTCAAGCTACTAGAGCTTTTCAAAATAATCAAATCATTATGCCAAGACCCACCTATTAGCCCAAGGTTTTCCTGAATCCTTCCCTGCAAAATCAAATTGTAAGTTAGTTGAATTGCCAATCCAACAATTTCCCCCCAATTTTACTAGGGAAATGATGGTAGTACAAAACAATTATATTGAGGAACCAACCTAATGGTATATCCCATAAATAGTTGCTTATGTTCCTGCTTATACTAACATAATGCAGTTTCAAGAGATTCCTTCTTATGAAGAGCATAACATTAAACATGAGGATCTAGATTCAAAAGATTTAGTTGATCCAATTGCATTGCTACAGAAACAAAATTTGGCAACCTAGGAGTAGCCTAATGTGTGTATGATTAATCAGTCAATGTCAGCATCAAATAAGACCTAGGTTCAATCAGATTACCTTACCAGATCAAAAAATAAAGCACTAGAGGAGCGAAGAAAGGATGAACAAGTGAAACTAGTAACATCTAATCATTAAGAGGACCAAACAACACCTATTATGGGAATACCAATGGATTCATCTCAAGCTATTACTCCTATGTGACTGGAGAAGATAAAGGAATAAAGTGCAGTAAAATAGTTTAGCAATCCAAGGAGAGACGATGTCTATCAACTGCTAGTAGAGAGACCTAGGGTATGTTGGGCACCAAATGTCAAACCATCTACAGAATCAATAGGCTCTTTCAATATTTTGGAACAACTTAAAAGATCTACAGTTAGCATGCCCTTATGGGAGGTTCTCTTAATCCAAGAATAGATGAAAGCATTAGAAGAAGCTCTGAGAAAGTAAAAGAAATCCAACAAATTTATATGCCAAAGCGAAGATCAAGAAGACACTCCTCCAAAGTAGCCCACTGTATTGAAAATTGTGGGAGAGTAGGTCAGTACAGTAAATTCTAAATCCTTTTACCTAACATTGGTATTCAAAGATAAGTTAATTCATAATTGCATTGTTGACTTGGGGTCTAGCACTTTAGTAATGCCCAACATGATTGTTGATGCGTTGGGACTTAAATATCAACCTATAGATAAAAAGGTGGTCTAGTTGGATGGTTCTTCCATCAATGCAATAGGAGTAATAAAGATCTTGTTGTCCCTCTATGCTTGTCCCAATGTAGAGGTTTTGCAAGAATTTATTGTTATAGAACTCCCAGCTGTGTTTGGTATTTGTCTTTCTAGAGATTTTATAGCAAAATAGGAGGATATTTATCATTGAACTATAGCCATATGGTTCTAAGAACTAGGTATGGAACTAAAATGAAAATTATCTTTGAACCTTTAAGAATGTATCACTTAGAAAACAAACCAGTGCTGACCTTAAATTCTAGTAACCAATCTTATGTAATTGAAAGCGGACCAAATTCTACTGAGATTGAAGAAGAAATTCACTCTATTGAGAGGATAGCCAATGAAGATCATGATGGTTTGTGGGCTGACCAGGACCAAGTATTGAAGGATTGTCAACTATTTGAAGAAGCTGAGTTAGGAACATATGTGATTAATGAAGACACACCACTCACTCTAGAACTAACCAAACAAACCATTAATACACATGGGATGTGGAAACTATACTTTGAAGGCACCAACAGTAAGATTGGAGCTGGTGTAGGAGTTTGATTGATATCACCCCAAGAGGATGAATATCTTTAGGCTTACAAATTGCAATTCAATTCTACTAGAAATACTAAAAAATATGAAGCCCTAATTCATGACCTACAATATGCTCAAAATAAAGAAATCAAATTGCTATAGGTATATGGAGTTTCACAACTAATTATAAAACATGTACAATCCTTGTGCACTACAAAAAAATCATTGATTAAGGCATATAAACACAGAGTCTGGGACTTGTTGGAGTACTTTGATGTAGTAAATATGACAACTATCCCCATGAAAGAAAATTTAAAAGTAGACATAATGGCTTTAATAGGTTTGCAGTTTGACCTAGTAAAAGAAATATTGTCAAATGAAAATGTGATCAAGGTTATTATTAGACTAGTTGTACCTGATAATGAAGAACACTAGATGGTATTTAAAAGTGATTAACAAATAGTACAATTTGTTCAACAATCTGGCAAGTTTGCAGAATAATTATACCCTAAAATTCAAGAAACTTATGAGGAACAAATTGTGTAGCTCAAAGGAAACAAGATACCAAGAGGAATTATTTCATTAGAGGGACTATTTAGCCCAAATGATGTTAGAAGAAACAAGAGAGGAATTGAAGAAAGTGACAAATATTATAAAGAATTTCAAATAGCTCAAAGTAAAATGTTGAAGTTGGTAATGATTGCAAATAAAAAGGAAGATGAAAAGTTCATCCATCTCTACACCAGATATGATAAAATCATGGCATAGAATTATGAAGAATTGAAAGGGTTTGATGAAAAAATAATGCAGCATACTATTGAGATTAGACTAGAAATCAAACCAATAATACAAAAATAAAGGCTAATAAACCCAAAAATAGAGCTGATGATGAGATATGAGCTCAACAAGCTGGTAGAAGCAAGGTTGATATACCTTATCAAACATTCAACATGGATTTCAAATCTAGTGCCAGTAAGAAAGAAAAATGGAGAGATTCACCTTTGTGTAGACTTCAGGGATCTCAATAAGGCTTCACTTAAAGATCATTACCCATTAGCTTCCATGTATCATATTCTCCAAACAGCGGTAGGAGATGATAGATTTTTGATGATGGATTAGATTCTCCAAATAGAACTCTAAAATGTCATTAAGAAGTGGACCCTTCCATTTGAGATTCTTCTTTAGCCAGTCCCAACAAGCAGCCAAAATCGAGCACTTAAGGAATAGATGGTCCACTGTTTCCTCCTCGGCTTTGCAAAGGGCACACTAGGAAGGGCCATGGATGCCAATGGATTTGAGCCTTTCCCCCATTAGGACCCTTTTATGCATAACCATCCATGTGAAGGCCTCAACCTTTGGTAAATTCCACTTACTCCAGCATAGCTCAATAGGCTAATCTATGCACTCCTCCATAGGGTTTTGTAGCATGTATCCCATTTTGACTATGTAATCTCTTGATTTGGACCCAGTCCAAATAATCTCATCATCCTTGTGATTTATAAATACCTTTTTTTTTGAAGTTCATCTACCAAAATCCGATGAGTGTCAAGAGAGATTGCAAGTGCATCAATTTTATTCCAGTTGTAGTCCTTATCCTAGGGAGAGAGGTAGTCCCTTACAAATTCACCATTTGTCACCAAAATCATTCTCCAAATAGGGGATAGATTGGGGATATCAGCCAAAGGTGGTAATCTGTTCCATGAATCTATCCAAAACTTGGCACTGCCACCATTATTGACCACCTAGCTTAGATGCTCAGTAATGTGGCCTTTACAATTCTAAATGAAGTTCCAAATGTGAGATCCCCTAGGAAAATTTGGATTGGTTAGAATTTAGGATGGATCATCCTTTTCCATGTATTTCCTTAACAAATGCCACCATTTAGCCTTTGGGTCCTTAAACATCCTCCAAATGAGTTTGGATCCTAAGGCCTTACTCTATTTTTCTATTGTCCTGATACTAATTCCACCATTATCTCTCTTTGCACGTAGTTTTCCATCCAACTAGAAGGATTTGTTTGTCCTTGTTGGCCCCTTCCCACAAAAAAAAATGAGTATGCATTCAAGTATGATGCTTGCCTTTTTAGTAACTTGATTGCTGGCCATTTGATATATTGGGATAATGGATAGGATAACCTTAATCATTTGAATCTTGCTTGATAAAGTGAATGAGCAACCCTTCCATGAAGCCACCTTCAGTCTACAATTATTTATCATTTCTTCCCACATATTTGTCTTGATATCTCCTTTGAACAAAGGCATGCCAAGATATATGCTTGGTAACTCCACTTTGTTGAAGTTTAGGAGGGAAATGATCCTTCTTTGCAACCCTCTTCTAGTGTTAAAAAAGAATATGTTGAATTTCTCTATATTAATTTCTTGTCTAGACGCAAACACATATCTATCCAATAATTGCTTGATGGTGTTGGATTCATTCATGCAGGAAGAGCTATATAAGATGGTATCATCAGTGAATTACTGATGCATGATTGCAGGAAAATTATCAGCAATATGAATTCTAAACCAGGATCCCTGAGCTGTAAGAGATTTGATTCCTCTACCAAGAGCCTCTGCCATGATGATGAATAGAAAGGGCGATATCAGATCACCTTGGCGTAGTCCACGTGTGGGTTCAAAGAAACCACATGGGCTACCATTTACCAAAATCAAGTAACAGACACTTGAAATGTAGTCAATAATCCACTGTAACCAATCTGAGTGAAATCCAAAATATTTCATGATGCACATCAAAAATCTCCAGTTAACCCTATCATATGCCTTGCTGACATCTAGTTTCAGAATCATGCCACTTTGGTTGGATGAGGAGATAGAATGCAAAGCTTTGTGAGCAATGATGATGCTATTAATGATGTTCCTTCTAGGAGTGAAGCCACTTTTCTCATCCGAAATAATGTTTGGGAGGATCAATTTTAGCAGATTTGCAATTGTATTTGAGATAATCTTATAAATGGTGTTACAAAGGGCTATTGGCCTAAAGTCCCCGAAGGTGGATGGATCAGGCTTCTTGGGAATAAGTGCAATGAAGGTATTTTTGATGTCTTTTATCATTTTCTTCGATATCCTCAAATCTTCACCAGCTGTCTAGATATCTTTTTCAAGGATATCCCAAAATTCCTGATAAAATCACGCAGGAAATTTGTTCAGGCCTGGGGCCTTATCCAGATGCATATGAAAAATCACTTCCTTTATTTCAGCCTTGGAGAAGGGTGATAGCAACATTTGGTTTTCCTCCTCAAAGACCAATCTGGGTATGAAATTCAAGAATGGTTCTTGTTTGTGCTTATTTGTGGCTTTAATGGAAGCAAGACGATTTTTGAAGAAAGCAACTGCTTCCCTCTGAATGTCTCTTAGCTCATGAGAAGTAGAGTCGTCAGCCTTGTGGATGGAGGAAATTTGGTTATGCACTCTGTACATTTTAGCTAAGTTGTGAAAAAACTTTGTGTTCATGTCCCCTTCACTGAGCCAGGTTTCGTGAGATTTGGATTTCCAGTAGATTTATTCTCTGGTGAGTAGCTCATCATGGTATTTCATTAGCTCCTTTTCTTTTTCATATTCCTCACTGCACATCCTATGTGATAAAATTTCCTGATTGAGATCCTCCATTTCTGGCTCCACTCTTTCTTTTTCCAAGAAAATGTTCTTGAAGGTAGATGTGTTCCATTCTTTCAGTTTCTCCTTGATCACAATGAGTTTCTTGGCAATCTTAAACATTTTTGATCCTTTATGAACCTAGGCATCTTCCCACCACATCTTCATCATCTCCTTGAGTGTGTCACTTCTGAGCCACATGCTCTTGAATTTGAATGAGCATCGAGGTGGGGGAAATTCTTCTGATAAGATGAGCAAAATCAAGTAGTGATCCGAGCCAAAATTAAGGAAGATGAAAGATTCTATTGTTAAGGAAAGTTGGAGCCAATTTTGGGAGATGAAGAAGCTATCCAACCTTTCAAAACTATTAGTGAAGCCCTTCATGCAGTTAGTCCAAGTGTATTCTTCAGTTTTTAGAGGAAAATCAATAAGATTATTGTCACCAACAAAGAACTGGAAGTCTTTCTGACTTTGGCTAATGTGAGACAAGCCACCCCATTTCTTCATTAGGGATAAAATGGTGTTGAGATCACCACCAAGAACAAAATATTTATCTTTAAATTTAGTCAAGGAATAAATCTCATTCCATACCTTCTTCTTTTCATCTTTTTTTTGGCCTGTAAGTGTTGATCAACAAGATAGGAATGTTAGAGTGGAATCCATTGACTCGCAAAGCCATCCAATTGGATTTCTCTCTGAGACCAATGAGTTTGTAGCATTGTGATTTCTAAAAAACACCAATACCGCTTGAAGCGCTGTTGTCCTGAACAAACTAACCATCCCATGTAGAACAAGAGTTACAAAAAATTTAGCTTTCCTCCTTAGAGAGTTTTGTTTCTTGAATCATGATTATCTCTGCACTAAAGTTTTGTAAATGATGCTTGATTAAGCGTCTCTTGTTAGGGGTGTTTAAGCCCCTAACATTCCAACTAGAAATATTCATTGGACCCTAAGGGAGGGGCTTCCTCCCTTAGTAGTTAGCAGAAATCTATTGATAGAAGTTTGACCCCCCATTAAAGCATCCTCTTCCCTCCTTTGTCTGTTAGTCTTTCTTCCCTTTTTTCTGACAATTTTCAGATTGGGTTTGAGAATTTTTGAAGTGTCTTGACCAATAGATTGAGTATCTAGCAATTCCAACTCATCATCCACAAAGGAGTCCTCACTCAGCGAATTCGAATCCTCCAGCGCATGAACATTTTCCAAGACATGCCTTGGGCAAAGAAGAGTGGCCAAAGTTGGAGCATTGGAAGATTGAGGTTCGCAGATCCCATTTGAAATTTGAAAATTATTTGGATGAAGAGAGGAAACTATGCCTTCAATAGTGCCTTTGGAATCTTGAATGGGGTTCACAGTCAACTTGGGAGAATCCACAAGAAGATCCAGATTTATAGATTGTAATATCTTAGGATTTTCAGATTAGGGTATTTGATCTTCTGAAGGAGGGCATGGGATATCATTCCCTAAGGGGGAATTCATGGCCACTACATCATCTCCATCAGTGTTTTCCAAACCCTTGACTCTCCAATCCTAAGTTGATTTAGGAGGAAGCCGATTGCAATTGTCTGAAGAGTGATTGAGCATTTTATAGTTTGAGTAGTAAAGTTTTCGTTCCTCAAATTCAATTTCTTGAGTCTAGACACCATTCAATGAAGAGATCTTCATTTCCCACAGGATCTCCTTGATTACTGGTATCTTGACTCTTGCATATAGGTATGAGTTCTCTTCTAGGATATCTAGATCCAATTCCATTGTTATGTCGAGGGCACTCTTGATCTTTGTTAGGCACTCTTTGGACTAGAATTCAAATAGGTTGGTTGTATAAACTAATCCACACCGACCTTTCACAAGGAGAGGAATTGAGTGGATTGAAAAGGGAATTCCATTTTTGCATGAAAAGAGGATAGTTTCCCACCATCCACAAACCACAAGATAAAACCCTATCCCTATCTTCCTTATTGATAAAAATAATGAAAAATCCCTTCAGAAGAAATTTGGCGACATGGGGCCAAAACCAGTTATTCTATAGCTAGTAATTGATTTCCTTTGTGGGTAATCTCAAGTCAATGATCTGTTAGACACACAAGAATACTAAGAGGGGGGGTGAATCAGTATTCAAACAATTTTTAATTTCAACAACTTTAACTTATCTGGAGCAAATTAAACCTTAAGCATCACAATATCAACATGAAAGAATAACACAATTCACATCAACACATAACACCAGATTTATGTGGAAAACCCTAAAAGGGAAAAACCACGGTGAAGATTAACTCACTATATATGGAGCTCAAATAATAACTTTGTTTTAGGGGCTCTAACCCAAGGAAGCTGCTACTCCCTAAGTAACTTTGATTTGGGGTCACTCTTAAGGAAGCTTCTATTCCCTAATGAATTTGTTTTAGGGTCACTCCCAAGGAAGCATCTACTCCCTGAAATGAGAATACACTTACAAAAGATTATAGTATGATAGTCTTTCTACTGCCTGAAAACTGACATTGAAGCTCACACTTTTGATGATTGCACTTCTACCTCCTCACACTTTCTTCTGAAGATCTGATTAGTTAGGCACACTCTATACTTGATCACTATCTCAAATATGTCTTCAAGATGAATCCAGATAGCATCAACAACATCTGTTCTTTCTCCTTTAGTCACACATCAATAATGCATTTATTTTGCTTTTTATCTGTTTGTGAACCTTTTCCATCAACTTGCAATCATACCTTCCTCACTCAATTTGATTCTCTATTTATACATGATATTACATTAATTACATAGCTTTTCGGTCGGATACAATATGAAAAATACATTTACAAGTTGGTCAGACATCACACAATATGAAACATGTAGAAGATAGGTCCTAAGTGAACACACACGTTACACCAGCAGAAGATCTGAGCCTTGTGGACCCTAATTCTTTCTTAATTAGGTCCAAAAAATACTTCACAACTTCAAACATCAAGGAATTACATCCGCACACTCCGCCCATTTGGAAATAGGACAGCTTTAAGGAAAATACATGAAGACTTGAAGTATAATGACCACATCAACTTGAAAAACCTTGTGTGATACTAGAAACAAGAAAAATCTTCATGAAACTTTTCCAAATGAGTTCACATGACTTATAAAATGCCCCCAAACACTCCTTAGCCACCACACATCAAAGAATTATGCCACACAGCTTCAATCATTAACTTTGAGAACACTCTGCCATCTGGAACACACTGCAACATACTGTCATTTGAAAAACTAAGCTGCAGACCCCCAAGAACCTTGAAACTAAAAAGAAACATATAATGTTCATCTAGAAACATGTCCTCAAAACCACAAGGGAAATCATTCATTTACAGAGGAATGCAGAGCATTTCATCAAACCTTCAACACTGGCTTACTTTGCTAGAACACATGCCAGTACTTTGTCATGCACAACTTTCACAGCGGAAGAGTAAATGATCTAAATCTCTGGAATTATCATCTTAACTACAATATTAACATACCTTCAGAACCGCATAGCCAAATCTTCAAATGCAGAGGAATGCAGAGCATCCTGCTTCCATGTAGTGACGGTCTTCACAGAACCAACACTGTCTTCACTCTATCTTTTGCAAAACATACTTCTGGTAGTTCACACATCATGAAACTTGGAATATGAAAGATTTGACATTACATTAAGCTATATTCCAATCCGTAAAGGCCTAAAACCAAATTTATGGAAATGCTGAGCAATTTCCTAGACAATCTTCAAAGGTGGTCATTCTGAAACATAGACTATCACCCACTTCCAGAGACCAAACCTTCTTTTCCTTAACACATGCATTCTTAGGGATAGTAGAAGAGAGCATACAAAATATCTTAGTCCATCAGTACCACATCTTAGTGCTTCTAATTCCCATATTAATGTGTCTTCTTGATGCTTCTAATTCCCATCTAAATATAACTTCATACTCAATTCTGCAATGAACAAGGCATGATATGAACTTCTAATTTCCATCTTGAAATGTATCTTTTTCAGGAGCATGACATGCATATCTTCTCATCTCAATATATCTTCTTTAGGAGCATCACATTCAACTATGAACACTATTACACATTCATATTAGTGTTGACATCAATGGCAACCTTGTGACAGTGTTGACATCAATGACAAACAATGCAACCATATGAACCATATGTGTAACAATCTCCCCGTTTGGAATTGATGGCAACACATGCTTGCACATTTCTCCCCCTTTAACATCAAGGACAAAGGGAAACAACCATAAAATTCATCAACAACCATACATTTGCACATTTTTCTTTAGGTTGTAACTTTTCTTGCAACAAACAAACTCCCGCTATCATCAACAACCACTACCTGTTCCCCTTGAGAGTTAGCCAACATCAGTCTGAGAAATAAAGATATAACATTAACTCCCCTTGGACAGATGCATCACTATGCATCTTTAGCAAGGAGGGGCAATTACGCCTAACTTTTGCCAGAGATCCTCAAAAGTGTCCTTTGCAAGAGCCTTTATAAAGATGTCTACAATTTGATCCTTTGTTGGAACATATTTCAACTTCACTTCCTTATCTACAACCTTCTCTCTCAAAAAATATACCTAATTTCTATATGCTTGGTTCTAGAGTGCATCACTAGATTCTTGGAAATGTTAATAGCACTTGTATTGTCACACAAAATAGGAATAGGCTCATCATACAATACCTTGATATCCTTCACAGTTTGCTTCATCGACAACACTTGTGTACAACAGGAAGCTGCTGCAATATACTCTACCTTTGCAGTTGATAAGGATGCTGAATCTTGCTTCTTGCTCTACCTTGAAACTAATCTACTTCCTAGAAAGAAAGCACCACCACTTGTACTTCTTCTATAATCAACATAATGAGCCCAGTCAGCATTAGTGTATGCACTCAAATCAAAGTCATTACCTTTTGGATACCATAGACCATAGTTTGGAGTTCCTTTCAAGTATCTAAAAATCCTTTTTACTGCCTTCTCATGTGTTTTCTTAGGATTGGCTTGATATCTGGCAACCACACATACTATGCGCATAATGTCAGGTCTAGAAGCAGTCAAGTACAACAATGTTGCAATCATAGACCTATAAACAGTTTGATCCACCTCCAAAGACTCATCATCTTTTCTCAAGTGACATCTAGTGACCATGGGAGTACTCACTGGTTTTGAATCCTCCATACCAAACTTCTTCAACAATTCTTTGACATACTTAGCTTGAGAAATAAAGATACCACCATCTAGATGGGAAATTTGAAGTCCAAGGAAGAAGGACATTTCATCAATCATGGGACATCTCAAACTATTTTTGCATCTCCTTTGTAAACCTTTTACACATATCATCATCTCCACCAAAGATAATGTCATCAACATATACTGCAACTATCAAAATCATGTCTCCTTCTTCCTTTATATAAAGATTACTATCTGTGGTACCTTTCTTGAAGCCCTACTGAAGTAAGTACTTGTCTAATGTTGCATACCAAGCCCTGGGTGATTTCTTGAGACCATACAAAGCCTTTTTGAGTTTGCATACCATGTCTAGATCTTCTGATATCTGGAAACCATCTGGTTGTTCAATGTATACTTCTTCTTCTAGGTCACCATTCAAAAATGCTGACTTGACATCCATCTGATATACTTTGAAGTTCTTATGAGAAGCAAGAGCAAGGAACATTCTGATTGCCTCCATCCTTGCTACCGGAGCATAAGTCTCCTCAAAATCAATGCGTTCTACTTGAGTGTATCCTTTGCATACTAATCTTGCTTTGTTCCTTACAACTTCACCTTCTTCATTCAGTTTGTTCTGAAACACCCATTTTGTTCCTATAATATTCTTGTTTGCTAGTTTGTGAATCAATTCCCCTGTTTGATTCTTCTCAATCTGATCCAATTCTTCTTCCATGGATTTTATCCATCCTTCATCCTTGATGGCTTCAGCAAAGGTCTTAGGCTCTACTTTTGATAACAAACACAAGTTTGCTTCCTCATGTGTCTTGGCATACCTTCTCCTTGTTAGAACACCTTCATTCTTGTCTCCAATGATCTGTTCTGTAGAGTGATTCTTCTGAACATACTTTGCTGGGGTCTTAGGCATCTACTCTGGTTCTTATTCCTTTTCTTCTTTCACTTCTTCTTCATCATCAATGCAAGGAAAGATATCAGATCCCATGTCTTCTGAATCTTGTGAGAACTAATGCAAGTCTTCATCTACTTTGACATCTGTGCTTTCAATCATCTTTCCCAACCTTTTGTTGTAGCATCTATAGGCCTTGCTTCTAGTTGAGTAACCAAGAAAGATTCCTTCATCACATCTTGAATCAAACTTTCCTAGGTCTTCTTCATCTCTTCTGATATAGCATTTGCTATCAAAGATCTTGAAGTATCTGATAGTGGGAGGTCTTCCACACCACAACTCATAACGGGTCTTAGTTCTATTGACCCTTAACTACACTCTTTTAGTTAGATAGACAACAATGGGAATTGCTTCCTTCCAATATATATCAGGCAGATTTACATGTTTCAACATTGCCCTAGAC
The DNA here is from genome assembly GCA_027924645.1 of Cunninghamia lanceolata. Taxonomy (NCBI): domain Eukaryota; kingdom Viridiplantae; phylum Streptophyta; class Pinopsida; order Cupressales; family Cupressaceae; genus Cunninghamia; species Cunninghamia lanceolata. The sequence goes on along the minus strand of BSBN01000245.1, from coordinate 8,563,967 downwards.
ATTTCTTGCACAATCCTATTCTTTCTTTCCACTACCCCATTTTATTGAGGGGTTCTAGGAGCAAACAAATGCCTCCTAATACCATGATCTTCACAAAACTTTTCAAATTCATTTGAAGTAAACTCACCTATTCTATCTGACCTTAAACATTTGATCTTAATATCCATTTCATTTTCAACCAAAGCTTTGAAAACTTTAAACTTATCAAGGGCATTAGATTTTTCTCTTAAGAAAGTAATCCAAGTCATTCTAGAATAATCATCAATGAGCAACATAAAATACCTTTCATCTTGTTGACTCTTTACTCTTGTAGGTCCACATAGGTCTATGTGAATCAGCTCCAATGGCTTTGAAGAAGACTACTCCTTGCTTTTAAAACTTGTCTTTGTCTACTTTACCATTTGACATTCCTTGCATATAGTGTTTGTAGACTTCTTTATCTTAGGCATATATCTGACTGCATGAGTAGAGCTGATTCTTACTGGTATATTATCAAAGTTGTTGTTTCCCATTCTTTTGTGCCACAACCAACACTCACTGGATTGAGTCAACAGACATGTTCTTCCATTTGCCTCTTTCAAGTGATAAATATCACCACATGTCTTGATTGTTGAACACCCAAACTACTGAGAGGGGGAGTGAATTGGATTTTTAAAAGATTAATTTATTTGCCATATTTGATAACAACAAAACAAATTAAGCACAAAAGAAGCAACCACAAAGCATCGCACATAAACACCAGGATTTTTATGTCTAGAAAACCCTAAACAGGGAAAAACCACGGTGAGTGTTAGCTCACAATAATTATGTAATAACAATACCGAATTACAAGAAGGCTCATTGCCCAAAGAAATGCTCACTGCAAAAAGGCTCACTGCCTAGAGAAAGAGAGAAAGGAAGAAGAATGGCTCACTGCAAAAATGAACTACTCTGATTGCATCTAAGAATGTATGGTTATAGTTCCAATGAAGCTCAGAAACACTGTCTCAAAACTCTTCATCTTGACTGCTCTGTTTCACTGCTCTGCTTTTACATTAAGCAAGATCTCTCTTCTTCTGCTTCTGTCGCCTGCACTATATTTTCACTTATCACCCATACACTCAAATTTGCATCTTGTTCACCAAACACCAAATTTGATCCCATATATATATATATCTGCAACACTTGAAAACTTCATATTAGGTCGGCCTATTAAGGTGTAGCATGTAGTCATGTCTTGTGTACTTTGTCGGCCAAATTCATTCACCAAAATTCACAATGGACCTAAACAATTGAATTACCTTCTCACATGTCTACTTCAACTGTACCACCACTTGGGATTAAGTTCTAAACACTAGAACTTACCGCATACACTTAAACTTATCATGTCAGCCTCTAACACAGACTGCCACTGGTTCAGTTCATCTGTCAGACTACATCTTTTACTGCGGACCACAAGACTTGCTCAAAATCATAGCAAAGACTCTTCACACATACCTAAGCTTACCTTTAGAACTGAGAGGCATGATATCATCTTGCAGCAAAATGTGGACCATCAGAACTTAGACTCTGTCACATTCAAACTCTGTCAAGCCATGTAGTGATACTTAGCAGCTTGTAACTATCTTTCCGGTGGACTTTAGACTATACAACTCTAGATTTAGACACTTCATACAAGTGTTTACAACACCTCAAAACAAAATAACAAAATATCTAACACCGGAGGAATGCAGACCAAAATAAGTGAGTGCTCTGCTTTGGTTAGCATTGTGTTATGCTCTGCCAAACTTAAGCTCTTTGAAGATGTACTTCCGGAACTGATCAACATCTAAAACTATGGATATAAGCTCATCTAAGAGTTGGGATCATCATGCCAGAACCACAGGACTAGGTTTGCAATTGCGGACCAATGCTAATCCAAACACTATCTCTCTGTCACTATTTTTGTATACTGTCAACACTTAGCAAAAATGACTAAGTCTTCTTTACCAGACTAAAATTTATGTTCTAACCTTATTCTTTTTCTTGTTGCCATAAATGAAAACACCTTGAAACATTATGCACAATGATCATACCAACAATGTCTCTCTCTTAATGAGGTTTGCCAAGTTGCCAACAATCTCCCCCTTTGGCATTGATGGCAACACTAGATGTGAAAAACTGTTACACCCCCCCTTTCTCTTTACACACTGCTCCCCCTAGATTCATGCTTCTCTTCTTACTTTTAAAGTGTTTTTCACATGCTTCATTTCTTCTCCCCCTTTGACATCAATGGGAAAGGTGTATGATACAAAGATATGTACAAGTTTCCAAGATTTCAAAACTATTTTTCTACTTTCTACATATATACAGGTGAAATCAAAATGTTTATTGTTGTTCTAGGAGAACATATTTATAGATATTTTTCAGTTGCACCACTTCTTTATCCCAACTGGTCTTAGCATCGCTCAAAACTAGTTTGGGCCCATTAATTTGGGACACCAACTCTTCTGCTTTCTTCATGGTAGCAGGGGCCTCAGTGATTTGCCTTGTCTTATCTGCTGTTGCTACTAGCTTGGTTAGGGATGCAATTTTGAAGCTTTCTACCTCTTGGAGCTGGATCATTCTATGCTTTATGACCTCCCTCTAGGTCTGCAACTTATGTATATTAGAATGAATAGTTTCAACTTGTGCCCTTTGATTTCCAGTAGCATCTTTTACCGGGTCATAATTTCTGGAGATCTTCATTGTTTGAGCTTCCCATCTATTTATTTTCTCTTTTATTTCCTTAGTCTTATCAAGCCATGTAAGATAAAATTGATATAGTTCATTAGCTTATTTAATGGCCATTTGTGCATACTCTATACTTTTATCTAACCAAATTTTACCTTGAGCAAATTTGTTAGTAAGCTCAACTAGTCTCTTATCATCAATCTCTACCCTTACCTTCCTCTCTGTTGCTTGTTGCAGGGACTCAAAGTGAGAATTGATTGATTCCATTAACTTTTTCATTTGTGCAACAGGGGCCAATAATGTATCTCTCCTTATTCCAGGCATTAACTTTTCAAAATTGGTGATGCACCTTCTATCAGCTCATTGTCCTCCATATGACATTTCAATATCTCTTCTTGTGTTGTAGCTTGAAAGATTGTCCCAAGTCTTAGTTTTTGTAGTGGGGACATAGAGGCAAGGTTAATAGGTCCTTGCAGTAGCTCAGGAGCAGTCAAAATGTGAGCTTCCTTCTATTTCTCCAAAAACTCTTTCAAGGAATCAACAGTGTTTCTCTTCTCTTCAACTTGAGACACTTCAGTTGTCTTTCTGGAGGTTGATCTTGAATGTTTTCTTGTTCATTTCCTTCTAGTCCTAAAGAAAAATTATCCATTATTTGTTCATTTATCTCTTCTCTCTACTCTTCTTGTCTCTCAGGGATATTCTCTTCTGGAGCTGCCTTCACTTCTTTAGAGCTTTTCTCTTTCTCAGAATCTTTCATTTCTTCATTCTTTCCTAGATTTTTTGGAGTGATTGTACCTTGGTCCATGCTTTTCTCAATATTCATTTCCAGAGAAACATTATCAACATTTTGTTCTGTGTTTGGCTCCTCTTCATCAGTGTCCATCACAGTTGAAATTTGTAGTTCATTGTCATTTCTCGATGCTTTGCAATTAAAGATTGGAAAGACTCCATGATGTTCATCCCTTTTACATTATTCTCTACTCTTGGGAATTCTAAGAGTTAATCTATATCCATTACAAGAAGAAAGATACAAGAAATGAATAAGACAAGAACGACTTGGCAAGGCAATTAAGACAAATGCAAAATGATAATTATCTTACTAGAGTGCCGATCCTAAAGGAATCAAGGATTCCTTAAAATAAAAATGAATAGACAATGATTAATACCATTAAAACAATGATCATATCTCTAAAAGCAATGGACTATACATAGTAGCCATTGAGGAAGGCTATGATCTAGAAGGAAGCACATTGAGCATATATTAAGCAATTGTGTAAGGAAAGGCAATCAACAATAACTAATATATAATGGTTTATTCAGTGTGGTTGGCAAATCAAATGTTTATATGAAATAAACAATCCATAAGATGAGAAGGCCCATGATGTATTTGCAGACAAATCGTTAAGATACGGTGCATGAGACAAGATTGTTGTAAAATGTAGAAGATAACAATATTATTAAGGCAATCGAATTGGATTATTGTTAAGTCAAAAAGAGATTAATAATGCAAAAGTGAATAAGAGTTAAGATTATTAAAAGACTCATAGTTATCAGTGACAATAACAAAAGACGTGATTAATCAAAAGATATGACTCTTGGCACATCGCACCCTATGAGAGGGTTATAAAAGGAGCCTTAACATCGGGTTTAAGAGGGGCATCAGATCAGAACATTTGATCATCACACAATTTCATTCGATCTGCATTGAATCTGGAACACAGTTCATCTGCAAAGAATTCATATTTCAAAAGGAGTCTAAGCAAAAGCCATCAATAACAGTTACCTCTTGCAAGGCCGCAAATCATAATCAGTGGACTTATTTGCATCAACATTCAACGTAGATATCATAGACTTCATCAACAAATTAGATACAAAGTTCTGAGTTATTATTATTACCGATCGACTATCATATCAACCACAATGCCAAAGGTATGTGCAATTATATGCTTCTATTCGATCACATAATGTGAAATATGCATATCACTTAGTATTGATGTGAATAATAAGTCATGATGCAATAAGTATCTTATGCATTATGAAAGTCTGTGTTATGATCAATAACTAGCTTAACATCATAGTAAGAATGATATGATCAGAAATTAAATAGATTACGATATGCATGGGATATAACTAGAAAGTGAATAAATGTCTTAAATTAGAATGATCTAATTATGTAGAAAGATAATGAGATCATTATGAGTAAGAATAGTTCTATCATAATGAATGAAATCATTTATATGTTAAGCATGAAAATAAGCATAAAATGAATTATCAAGGAGCCAAGTATGAGGCTATGACTAAGAAATGATAAGGTTCCCAAGTAGAATAAGAAATATGATATCATGATCCCGAAAGGATAATATTATCAACAATGGATTCATAACTCATAATCTCATAACCTATCAAGAAGGATGTTAAGCCTCACCCTTAATCGTCTTACCACTTGTGAGTTTGGGGTTAAGTTAAGGACGTATGATTAAACCTAGGCGACCCTCAAGTGGATGAGGAACACTGGGTGTGTGTGAAGTCCCTTGAGCCAAGAGATGAGGAACACCAGGTGTGTGTGAAGCTCTTGGGCCTATGTAAGTATGAGATCATATTGTTTATAATTGTGCCCAATGGTAGGTGACTCTCGATGGGATGATGAATGTCGGGTGTTGCATGAAGTCCCCTTGAGCCAAATGGTGAGGGACCCTAGGTGTGGGTGAAGCCATTGGGCCTCCGTATGGGATGGATATGGATGCCTTAACAAACCATGCTCATATGGGATATAGGATTGATTAATGGTAGGGCTACCCTAAGACTCCCTCAAGATAGTGCATGAGAGTTTTGAAATGTGAATATGTAATGCATATGTTTATAATAGAAACAATGCGAATGTGTAATGTATATGTTTATTATGTAAACACTAATGTTCTCTTTTGGTGAGTTGAAATTTTGTGCAAGGTTGTGAAAATTTTGGCTTACTAGAAGGGGACATTACATTCATGGAGCACACTCAGTGTTATTTCCTCAGTTTCCTTCACCAAATTTTCAATGTCACCAGACATCAAAGTGTTTACCCTTTTCTTTGTTTTGAATTTCATATTAAGTATCTTAGTGGCTCTAGTTCTTTCTTTAGGGGTGATGCTTGGACAAAGTTTTAACATAACATATTCTTTTATTTCAACATATTTTGCCATAGCCCCTTCTTTTCTTGTATTCATTATGCTAGCTAGACTGTCCGGAAGACCATCAATAACTTCAATCAAGGTTTTACTAAACATGACTAAATATTTTATCACAACAGCCTCAATTGTTTCCTTATCAACATCATAGCTTTCATCATATACATTAACAATGGGCTTTAAATTTCCATGCTCAACCATTGCAACAATGGTGGCTTCCAAGGACATAGTAGCTTCATCTGCTTTGGTCTCAGTCTTTTCCCCTTTCTTCTTCTTGTCCTTAACCTTTTCTAAAGGCTTCCCCTTTTTTCCAGAAGGGGCTTCATCTATTTTTGTCCTTTTTGTTCTGACTTCTTCATCAGTCTTTGTCTCTTCTTCTTCTTCTTCTCCTCCACCAAGACTCACATACATTCTTTTGGTTGCTTTAGCTTTCTTTCTTTTCTTCTTCTCATGAACTTCTTTCCCAGCATCTACAGGCTTTACTTTTTCTTTCTCAACCTCAATAGAGGGTCCGGAGGTCTTAGAGGTAGCTGCTACTGAGGATGAGGTTCTTGTTCTTCTCCCAAAGCTAGATGCAGGTTTTTCTTTCTCAGATTCCTCTTTCTTCTCTAGAGCCTTTGAATTTTGTTCTTCCGGAGCACTTGTAGCCTTGGATACCTCAGACTTAGGTCTTGCCTTTTTTATTTCTTCATCTGTAAAACCTTTGCTTTTTTCAAATTCTTCTTCATACTTCCTAACTTTCCTCTGAGTCGCTGGTTGCCTTTGTTCCAAGTGCACTTTAAGAAACTTCTCTTAATAGGTTCCAAACCTTTCCTCATTTGGATCTTTAAGTTTTCTCAACATAAAATTAGCCAAACCAGTCAGAACATCTTCTGTAACCTCATATCCCATCGTTGGGACCCATACAGTTATGGGTTCTACTACCTCCATGAAGCATTTATCTTTGTCTATCATGAATACAATCTCATTTTCATATTTCATTACAATCTTTTCAAGGATCCTAGACCTACCCTGCATTTTCTTTTGAAAATTCTTGAAATATCCCCATAGGGCTACATTTTTTTTGTTGGCATTTCCCAAACTCTGCAAATGGTTTCTAATTTGTGCTTCTACCGATGAATGACCAAGCCAACTAATATTATCCATTTTGGGTAACTCCTTCAGAAAATAGAAGAACAGACAGATGATTAGGGTTCCATACTTGAAGGGGTATTTTGAGTCTAGTCTTTTTTAGATTCTCCATAAGTTGTTGCCAGAGCAACTCACATAGGTCATAGTCTGTGTTGTTCTTAACTATATTGTATGCTATATATATGGCTGTTGCAGAGACTGAATTCTCCTTGTTGGAGAAATAGACCTTGTAACCAATAACCATTGATGCAAATTTCACTGCTGGATCCACAATATCATTGACAATTAATGCTCTTTTATCAAATTTTTCTCCCGTCAACTGCATTACTATATTGTTCTTCATAGACTTCAATGCCAAAAATTTTCTGGTGGAACACATGCCAGTAACTGCTTTGATGACATCCTTTGTTATCATGTAAGGCACATCAAGCCAAAAGAACTCATCATGAATCCTACTCAGGATATACCTAACCTAGGCATCATCCGGGACCATAGGAAAAGTCCAACCAGGTATCCAATTTCTTCTCAACTAGGGCACTATATTCTTCTTTTAACTTAAATTTGTCATCAATCAGTTCCTTCAGATAAATATCCCCTAATTTTCCATGATCATATTCATCTAGGTTTGCATGTATATATGCCCTAACATCTTCCGTATGCATAACACCATGCGAAATCTTAGAGAACGCGCCATCCAGATCAGTCTCTAATGATTTAAAGGGATGTTTTTTGAACTTAGGGTGGGGCCTCTCTATTATCTCAACTTCTTGAAGGGTAGACATCTCAATACATAAATTTTTCAAGAGAGAGATAGCTATAAATACCTTTTGTTTCTGGGTAGGGTTTCTTCAGACTAATCATTGAACACTTGGATTTGTCTTGGCTCGCTTCTCAGATCTCTTTAGTCACTTGAGAGTTTGAATGTAAAGTGATTTTTCTTTCAAATGAATTCCTTATATCCTCTTTCTATCAAGATTCAATTGTCATAAATGCTTATCTCAAAAAGATGTCAAATCCTAACTCTTCCACCCACAATCGATCTAAATTGCTCCGCAATCCACCGCATTAGATTCTTTTATGCTGGAATCTTCTTCAAAAGATCTGTCATTCAGTCTTACAACTCATATCTTCGTGCTAGATGTCAGCACAACACTTCTAGATGGGGGAATAAGATTTTGCATTTAAGCTCCCCCTGAGCCAAAGCTCTTAATTTACTTCTTGGAGGAAGTACCAGCACCAGAGTTTGGTGCAGACTCTTCCTTGATTTCATGCACTTCCTTCTTAACCCAAATTTGATTCATCTCCTTCTTGATCTCTGCCAGATCTATCTTTTGTACCAATTTCTTCATCTCTGTCTGATTATCCTTCTTCATATTCTTGCTTCTGTAAAACCTTGTAATATATCCAAGCCCGTTGCAATTGAAGCATACAACATTTCTCTGTCCATTGTTCCTTTCATTCATCCTTGATCTGCATTGGTTAGCCTTATGTCCAAGTCTATTGTATGCAAAACAATTCCCATTGAAAGATTGAGCATACCTTCCATTATTGTAGTTTTACCTTATCTAACTTTTGCATTCACTAGCTCTATGACCAAACCTCTTGCATATAAAGCATTTACCTTTGAAAGTTTGAACATTCCTTCTATTGTTGTAACCATTCCTTATCTGACTTCTACATTCATTAGCTTTATGACCTACTTTATTGCAAGTGAAACACTGACCAGAGAATGATGGAACATTTTGATTCACTCTGCTCCTACATTGAGTAGCCTTATGACCAAACTTATTGCCTGCATTATAATAACCAGTGAAAGAAGGGTACCTTTGAGCATTTGGTTTCCTAACCGGTGGTCTTCTAGGTCTATTTCTTTGATTTTGGATATGTTTGCCTTTGTCCTTCTTGATTTCAGCATTCTTTTCTTGACCGGCTTTAGAACTTTCACCTTTCTCAAATCCCAAGCCTTCTTTGTCATCACGACTCTTCTGACTTGCAAGTATTTTATCAAGTTGGGCAACACTCATTCTAAATTTATCTTCCTGAATCCATGCCTATTTCAGATAAGCTTTCAGATCCACAACTTGTTCAAGCTTTGTGTAGTCTTCAAATTTGCTTTTCACCAACTGATTTAGTTCTTCTTCTACTTTTGCTCTTTTTACAACTTTCACTTTTAGATCATTCAAGGTTTCATTTACAGATATCAATTGTTCACTAACCTCCTTAAATTTTTCTTTAAAATTCTTGAATTTCTCCCTCAAATTTTTGTGCACTCATATGCTTCCTTGACATTATCTTTTAGATGCCTATTTTCTATTTCAACCTTTTCAAGATCTTCAAGGGCAATTTTGAGTTCTTCATTGACAAGCATGCATTCTTCTTCTTCAATTTCAGTTGGATCAATTTCTTTAGGAGGAGTAGGACACTTTTTACCTGCCATTTGTTCAATCTCCAAGATCTTCCTCAAGTTGTTAGACTTCTTCCAAGGAACTAGGCTCTAATACCAACTGTTGAACACCCAAAATACCGAGAAGGGGGGGGGTGAATCAGTATTCTATTAAACCTTTTACTTATTAAAACATTAATCCATTTGCCATATTTGATAACAACAAAACAAATTAAGCATAGAAGAAGCAACCATAAAGCATCACACATAAACACCAGGATTTTTACGTGGAAAACCCTAAATAGGGAAAAACCACGGTGAGTGTTAGCTCACAAAAATTATGTAATAACAATACTGAATTACAAGAAGGCTCATTGCCTTAGGGCTCACTACCCAAAGAAATGCTCACTACAAAAAGGCTCACTGCCTAGAGAAAGAGAGAAAGGAAGAAGAATGGTTCACTGCCAAAATGAACTGCTTTGATTACATCTAAGAATGTATGGTTATAGTTCCAATGAAGCTCAGAAACACTGTCTCAAAACTCTTCATCTTGACTGCTTTGTTTCATTGCTCTCCTTTTACATTAAGCAAGATCTCTCTTCTTCTGCTTCTGTCGCATGCACTATATTTTTACTTATCACCCATACACTCAAATTCGCATCTTATTCACCAAGCACCGAATTTGATCCCATATATATCCACAACACTTAAAAAATTCATATTAGGTCAACCTATTAAGGTGTAGCATGTAGTCATGTCTTGTGTACTCTATCGGCCAAATTCATTCACCAAAATTTATAGTAGACCTAAACAACACTTTGAAAGGAAGCTAGGACTGCGGAAATCGCTTCCTACACTAATCTAAAGAGGAGAGAAGAGTGCAAATTCATTTTATCCTTTACAATTATAGAATGTTAACAACAACAATGGAGATATTTCAGAAATACACATACACATAGAAATGAGACAGAAGAGAGAGACACAAGATATACGTGGGGAAAACCCTTATTGGGTGAAAAACACCACACTCCAAAACCTGCACAATGTATTATCAAAACTGAAATGGTTTACAGTACACTTGCAATGCAAGCTCTTAGGAGTCTTCAACACTCGTATCTGGAGACAAACTGGCAGCATAACAGTACATGCCAATCACATAATACATCTCCTCTCCAAAGCACCTGTTTATATAGAAAATACAAGGCAAAAATGGCTCTATCTTGAGATGGGTGTCCAACATGGCCTCATGGCCCCAAAACCCACACCTATGGACACTTGTCCAACATTGTAGGATGTTCTTGACACTTGTCAAGTCACCCCATCCCAAAGAGGTCACCTATTCCTAAGATGGGCAATGACAGATGCTCTTACGACTCTTACAACCGTCATAGAATCCATCATACTGACATATCTTACAGCTGTAAGAGAATTTGTCATAAATAGACTATAAATAGCATATTCTCTTACAACATATCATAACCCTCCTTGAGGCGCCCAAAGATGCCTTCTTCCAAGATGCCTTGTGACACATGTCTTCACCTGTCATAGAACCTTCTATTTCTGACTCTTACATGTCATAGATTCTGTCATAGGAATCTGTCATAATCATTTCGGTCAAGATTCACTTACACACTAGTCAAGATGCCGACACATGGCAGAAAACCTCTACCACACAAAAGGGACACCTATCTCCACATGGAGTGTGTTTCCCATCCTAGTCATCTTACAAGTGGAGTGACAACTCATCGTGCCACTTCACACTAAATGACAAAACATGATGTGCAACCAAATTACAACATAGGCTAAGTAAATAAATTACATTACAATAATAAATGCAAGGAATTACCAAGGTTGAGACACCTTAATTCCCAACATTCTCCCACTTGTCGAACACCTTGTAAGAGCCAATAAAAATATCAGGACTTAACTGCTATAGGCCGAGAGGCCCATAGACTCCGAACACCATCTGAACTTCTCTGTGCCCACTAATTTTGTCAATGCATCTGTAACATTCTTCAAAGTATCTACCTTCTCCAAATTCACCTTCACATCCTCTACCATGTCTCGCATGAAGTGAAACTGTATATAAATATGCTTTGTTCTGGCATGGAAAGTTAGATTCTTTGCTAGGCAAATCGCACTCTGACTGTCACAACAAATCATAATCTATCCTGCATCAACACCAATAACTGAACACAATCTCTTAAGCCAAATGGCTTCTTTGCAAGCATGAGTTTCTACCATATACTCAACTTTTGTCGTGGATAAAGCAACCATAGGTTGTCGCTTACTCATCCAACTAATTGCACCACCAAACATAGTGAACACATAGGCATTGGTGGATCTCCTGCTGTCAATGTCACCTGCCCAATCAGAATCCACAAATCCATGAATACAAACTGAATGCGGAGCTCCTGTAGCATTACCATGATAGCATATGGAATACTTGGAAGTACCCCTCAAATATCTGAATACTCGCTTAACTGCATCCCAATGTACCCATCCAGGATTAGCCATAAATCGACGAAGGACTCCCACTACTTGGGCAATATCTGGTCTTGTGTAGACCATAACATACATTAAACTGCCAACACCACTAGCATAAGGTACTCTGCTCATGTCCTCCACCTCACTAGGAGATTTTGGACAATCACTAATAGACAACTTTGTCCCCAATGAAACAAGAACACACAATGGTCTACAATCTGCCATGCTGAACCTATCCAACACGGTCTTCACATAATTACTCTGGCTTAACCAAAGTTTTCTGTTAGCTCTGTCTCTTCTGATTTCCATTCCTAGAATGTACCTGGCTTCCCCTAGATTTTTCAACTCAAAGTGTGCTGACAACTGAGACTTCAAACCAGAAATCATATTCTTACCATTCCCAATTAACAACATATCGTCAACATACAATGTAATAATGAGAATGTGATCATTGTCAAACTTGTAATACACACAATGATCAGATTTTGATCTCAGAAATCCAATGGACAACACAAAGGCATCAAATTTCATATACCACATCCTAGGAGACTGCTTCAAACCATAATATGACTTCTTCAACTTGCAAACCAAATTTTCTTTACCTTTCTCTATGTAATGCTATGACATGTAAATTTCTTCCTCCAAATCACCATGAAGGAAAGTTGTCTTCACATCCATCTGCTCCACCTCTAAGTCATAAGCAGCTGCAAGAGATAACAAGAACCGAATGGATGTCATCTTTCCAATGGGAGAGAAAATTTAACCATAATCAATTCCCTCCACTTGTGAGTGCCCCTTCACAACCAATCTAGCCTTGTACTTTTCAACACTGCCATTTGCACCGAATTTGTTCTTGAACACCCATTTGCATCCAACAAGTTTCTGTCCTTTAGGCAAAGGCACCAAGTCCCATTTTTTATTCTTTTCCAAAGAAGCCATCTCATCTTCCATGGCCTCCTTCCAAGAACGTACATCTTTCATGCCCATAGCCTCTTTCACAGTTCTAGGCTCATCAATGTTAGTAAGGCAAAAGCACAACTAGAATCAAGTAATGAATAATCAAACCTATCAGGTTGCTTCCTTGTTCATGTAGACCTCCTCAATGACTGAGGTTGAGGTTCTTCTTCTTCTTCTGAGCTTTCAGAGCTGCTAGAGCTCTCCTCATCATTAGGTCTCATAGGGTCTGTCGGTTCAGTCTTCTCAAGGGTAGAAGGAAACTAAACCACATCTTCTTTCTTTTCTATCTGTTTTGGCTGTAGAACAATGGAAGAAGATGTTAGCTCTCTGAAGATAACACTTCTTCTATATAACACTTTTTAAGCCATAGGATCTCAAAGCTTGTATCCTTTCACACCAACACCATATCCAATGAAAATACACTTAATAGCCTTGTTCTCTAATTTGGACTGTTTCTCCCTAGGCACATGTGCATATGAATCACAACCAAAAACACAAAGATGTCTAACTGAAGGCTTCTTACTAGACCACACCTCCATAGGTGTCTTACCAACAAGAGTTGATGTAGGAGACCTATTTACCAGGTAGCAAGTAGTGGCTACAACTTCAGCCCAAAACTTTTGTTCGAGGCTTGCTCCACTAAGCATACTCCTAGCCTTCTCCATCAGTGTCTTGTTCATCCTCTTTGTAACTCCATTTTGCTATGGGGTGTATGGAGTTGTCTTATGTATTTCAATCCCTTGCTTTTTACAGAACTTATCAAACTCCACTGACCAAAACTCACCACCATTATCAGTTCTCAAACACTTAATCTTTTTACTAGTATGATTTTCAACAAAAGCCTTAAACTCTTTAAATCGACTAAAGACTTTAGTCTTGCTTTTGATAAAATAAACCCATGTCCTTCTATTGTAATCATCTATGAAAGATACAAAATATACAGAATTAGAAATTGAAGGAACATTAACAGGACCAAACACATCAGAATGAATAAGATCCAATACACCAGAAGACTTGTGAGAACTAGAGTAAAACTGAACACAGTTTTGCTTTCCATATACACAATGTTCGCAAAAATTAAACTTGAGGCTGATGTAGGAGACCTGTTTACCAGGTAGCAAGCAGTGGCTACAGCTTCAGCCCAAAAAATTTGTTCGAGGCTTGCTCCACTAAGCATACTCCTAGCCTTCTCCATCAGTGTCCTATTCATCCTCTTTGCAACTCCATTTTGCTGCGAGGTGTATGGAGTTGTCTTATGTCTTTCAATCCCTTGCTCTTTAAAAAACTTATCAAACTCTGCTGAACAAAACTCACCACCATTATCAGTTCTCAAACACTTAATCTTTTTAGTAGTTTGACTTTCAACAAAAGCCTTAAACTCTTTAAATCAACTAAAAACTTCAGTCTTGCTTTTGATAAAATAAACCCATGTCCTTCTACTGTAATCATCTATGAAAGATACAAAATATACAGATTTGGAAATCAAAGGAACATTAATAGGACCAAACACATCAGAATGAATAAGATCGAATACACCAGAAGACTTGTGAGAACTAGAGTAAAACTGAACACGGTTTTGCTTTCCATATACACAATTTTTGCAAAAATCAAACTCGAGATTACAATCATTTAACCTCTCAATGATGTTTTTATTTTTCAAGGTTCTAAGACCCTTTTCATCAATGTGGCCATATCTCAAATGCCATAACATAGTCTTTTTAGTAGGAAGTTTAACTTCCAAAGCATGTGCACTACCATCAGAATGTGTTACAACAAATTTCTTCACTGCTTGTTCAGATGGTGGGGACGAAGTGATTGCAGCTCTTTTCTTCGAGTTAGAAGAACTATTGCACTGTGTAGTGCATGCCTCCAACTAAAACAGAGTAACCCTCTGAGTACCCTTCGCAAGCACCAGAGATCCTCTAGTCATCTTGCATCCATCCTTCGAAAAGACAACCTGCACACTTGCATCATTCAACATACTTACAGAAAGCAGGTTCCGTGCCAAGCCTGGGATGTGCATAACCCCAGTGATCCCCTTCACTCATCCATCAGAGAATCAGATTAAGATTCTTCCATGACCAACAATCTTTAGATGAGAATCGTCACCTAGGTACACTCTTCCACCATCGAACTCTTCATATTTCGTGAACCAGCTTCAATGCAAGGTCATGTGGAATGATGCACCATAATCTATCAACCACACATCATGAGATGCATGGGTGGCTAGGGCTGCGATGAAGGCATCACCATCATCTTGTGACTTGTTAGAATCTGAATCTGGGGCATTCTTCTTTTTCTTTTTCTTTTCCTCTTTGCATTCCTTTCAAAGATGCTCTGTTTTCCCACAATTCCAACAGAGAGCCTTAGATTTTCTAGGAGATTTGGATCTCCCACGGGATTTGGATCTACCCTTTTCACCTTTCTTGTCCTTCTTCTTCCCTTTCTCTTTGGGTCTTCCATGAACCGCAAGAGCATCTTTGACCGACTCAGTTGTCTTTCTCCGCACTTCTTCAGATAATAGCGAAGATACTACATCATCCATCTTGAAGGTGGTGGTAGTGCTTCTGATAGCCATGACAAGATGATCCCATGAATCTGACAAAGAAAAAAGCAGGGTCATACATCGATCCTCCTCCATTTTCATACCCACGGATGTCAATTGTGCAACAAACATGTTAAAAGAATTCATATGGTCCACAATAGATCCTCCATCTTCCATTTTTAGAGCAAACAAAGTTTCTTTTTCAGAAAGAGCTTGTTCACCAAGGACTTGGCCTAATAAACAAATCCCAGCTTCTTCCAAAGATCTTTCACAATCTTCTCCTCATGGACATTCAATAGGACAGAGTCAGCTAGACAAAGTCTTATGAGACCCTTAGCCTTTCAATCTTTGAGGTCCCAATTAGCTTGTGACATTGTTGTGGGCTTTGTTCCATCAACGGTTTCCCATAGGTCACGATCAACAAGTAGATCTTCCATCTTGAGTTTCAACAACTTGAAATTTGTGCCATTGAACTTCTCCACCTCTACTCTTCCGAATGTGGTTGCCATCTCCTTCCTGCAACAAGATACAAAATACTCTACACAGACTCCTACTCAACCTAAGATTAGCTCACAAAACCCCTACCTATTAGCTAGAACCAAAACTGGCCAGGCTCTGATACCAACTGAAAGGAAGCTAGGTGTACGGAAATTGCTTCCTACACTAATCTAAAGAGGAGAGAAGAGTGCAAATTCATTTTATCCTTTACAATTATAGAATGTTAACAACAATGGAGATATTGCAGCAATACACATACACATAGAAATGAGACAGAAGAGAGAGACACAAGATATATGTGGGGAAAACCCTTATCGGGTGAAAAACCCCACTCCAAAACTTGCACAATGTATTATCAAAACTGAAATGGTTTACAATACACTTGCAATGCAAGCTCTCAGGAGTCTTCAACACTCATATCTAGAGACAAACCGGTAGCATAACAGTACCTCTCAATCACATAATACATCTCCTCTCCAAAGCACCTGTTTATATAGAAAATACAAGGCAAAAATGGCTCTATCTTGAGATGGGCATCCAACATGGCCTCATGGCCCAAAAATCATGCCTATGGACACTTGTACAACACTATAGGATGTTCCTGACACTTGTCAAGTCACCCCATCCCAAAGAGGTCGCCTATTAGGGTAGGTTATACTATAGATCTCAATTTTATAGGGTGTGTGGGCAATGACAGATGCTCTTACGACTCTTACAACCATCATAGAATCTGTCATACTGACATATCTTACAGCTGGAAGAGAATCTATCATAAATAGACTATAAATAGCATATTCTTTTACAACATGTCATAATCCTCCTTGGGGTGCCCAAAGATGCCTTCTTCCAAGATGTCTTGTGACACATGTCTTCACCTATCATAGAAGCTTCTATTTTTGACTCTTACATGTCATAGATTCTGTCATAGGAATCAGTCATAACCGTTTCGGTCAAGATTCACTTACACACTAGTCAAGATGCCAACACATGGCAGAAAACCTCTACCACACAAAAGGGATGCCTATCTCCACATGGAGTGTGTTGATTATCCTAGTCATTGTTATCACCCAGATTTGCACCCTTGTTGAGTCTGTAAAAAACTTGGCAATCTAGAGAAACATGGGAATGATCTCGAAGTGTGGGACCTTGCGAACTGAGATCAAACCTCTAGAGAAGGCCAGCTTCCTCTTTCTAAGCCTATTACTTAGAGCAATGTAACTAAATCTAGTGCTAATGCTTGCAGGGGAAAAGGGATAGAAGGAAACTGAAATGAAAGGGGTGATACACCAGATTTAGTGAGCGATGGTGATCTTGGTGTAGGCACAACAATGATTTCAATGATGAAGAGGATTCACCCAGACTTATAGGGCTGATTGAGGCTTTGATATGAAGATCTAACCTATGGAGGAGCCATTTTACTCACAGAATAGACTATAACTCCAATTAAAAACACAGAAAATTAGGACACAAGAGAGGCAAGAAGTCATGCATATATTAATCATGAAGGCCAAAAACCATTACATTACAGAATATTCAGTAGCAGAAGTAGACCCAATATAGCTAATCACATTCATTGGTGGATAAAAAGAAGACAACAGAGGCCAGATTCAGGCACAGTGAGTCACATTCCCATACCCTGTAATTACACTAAGAGGTCTGACTACAGAAAAAATGACAGCATAACAGCCCAAAAATAAAACCATCCTTCTTGTTACATCTCATGTTTATGCATATATAGCATTTTGCAAATTTTTTAAGTCGGTTACAATGAACTCGCCTCATGGGCTCTGTCAGAAAAATATCTACCTCTGAAGGGACATCCACCTGCAAGAATTCATGGCATAAAATATCTGGACCAGGGGTAGATGGAAGATATTTTGAATCTTCAATGTGAGCAGACTCTAAAATGATTATCCGCTGCATTTGATTCCCCAATCGCGGCCGGATTGTATGTTTCCCTTTGTATATTGCCTTTGTATATCGCATATACAATGCAAATATACAAGCAAAACTACACACAACCTACACCTGCACATACAAACATTGAATCTGACATTTGCATGTGACCCTTGTATCTGACCTTGTATCTACGAATGTATATCTGCTTTGTATGCATCATCGGCCATCAGAGAGACTATGAGTTGACCCACCGATAAGCATGTCATGCCGAAAATCCTTTGTATGTTTGCCCCTTGTATATTGCCTTATGTATCTTGCCTTGCATATTCACCTTTGTATATGGCCTTTGTATATTGCTTTGTACATGCACTTGTATATTGAATTGCATATACAAAGATAACCCGATTCACTTTTGTATCCCACCTTGTATATTCCCTTTGCATCTTCCTTTGCATATACCATTGTATGTGCAATTGTATATGCAATTCAACAGATATACATACAATGAAACATACAATTGTATATGCATATAAAAATGACTAAGTATAAAACTGAGAGGACAAAAGATTTCTGGGTTTTTTTTGGTTTTTTGCAAGGAATCTCCAGGTGAGATTTTGGGATTTTTTTGGTAAGGCAGAGCATGGGTAATTGAAGGATTTAACCCTTTTCTCCTTCTATTTAGGCTTTCACTGATCGGATTTCTCTGATAGAAGGAGAAAAATAGAATATTTTGTGGTCAAGCAAAATATGACAACTTTGGCGACTCCCTCTCTGGTATGTATCCAATTTCTCTTTGGTTGCAGACCTATTTCGTTCTAATTTTGACATTGTTTGCCACTTGTATATTGCCTTATGTATCCCGCCTTGTATATTCCCTTTGCATCTTCCTTTGCATATACCATTGTATGTGTGATTGTATATGCAATACAACAGATATACATACAATGAAACATACAATTGTATATGCATATAAAAATGACTAAGTATAAAACTGAGAATTATCTGCAATGGAAGGCACTTGAGGACAAAAAATTTCTGGGTTTTTTTGGGTTTTTTGCAAGGAATCTCCAGGTGAGATTTTGGGATTTTTTTGGGTAAGGCAGAGCATGGGTAATTGAAGGATTTAATCCTTTTCTCCTTCTATTTAGGCTTTCTCTAATCGGATTTCTTTGATAGAAGGAGAGAAATAGAATATTTTGTGGTCAAGAGAAATATGACAATAGTCATCTTACAAGTGGAGTGACAACTCATCGTGCCACTTCACACTAAATGACAAAATAGGATGTGCAACAAAATTACAACATAGGCTAAGTAAATAAATTACATTACAATAATAAATGCAAGGAATTACTAAGGTTGAGACACCTTAATTGCCAACATACTTGAATTACCTTCTCACATGTTGGCTTGAACTGTACCACCACTTGGGATTAAGTTCTAAACATTAGAACTTACCGCATAGACTTAAACTTATCATGTCAGCCTCTAACACAGATTGCCACTGGTTCAGTTCATCTGTCAGACTACATCTTTTACTACGGACCACAAGACTTACTCAAAATCATATCAAAGACTTTTCACACATCCCCAAGCTTACCTTTAGAACCGCAAGGCATGATATCATCTTGCAGTAAAACATGCGGACCATCAGAACTTAGACTTTGTCACAGTCAAACTCTGTCAAGCCATGTAGCGATACTTAGCAGCTTGTAACTATCTTTCTGGTGGACTTTAGACTATACAACTCTAGATCTAGACACTTCATACAAGTGTTTACAACACCTCAAAATTGCATAACAAAATATCTAACACTAAAGGAATGCAGACCAAAATAAGTGAGAGCTCTACTCTGGTTAGCACTATGTTTTACTCTACCAGACTTAAGATCTTTGAAGATGTACTTTCAGAACTGATCAACATCTAAAACTCTAGATATAAGATCATATAAGAGTTGGGATCATCATGCCAGAACCATAGGACTAGGTTTGCAATTGCAGACCAATGCTAATCCAAACACTCTCTCTGTCACTGTTTTTGATACTGTCAACACTTAGCCAAAATGACTAAGTCTTCTTTACCGGACCAAAAATTTTGTTCTAACCTTATTCCTTTTCTTGTTTCCATCAATGACAACATCTTCAAACATCATGCACAATGATCATACCAGCAATGTCTCTCTCTTAATGATGTTTGCCAAGTTGCCAACATTGATACCTTCTGCAACTAGATTTTTAGATCCTACCTTCCTGATTTCACAACCATTGGCATGAAAAGTAAGATTGTAACCTTTCCTACACATCTGACTAACACTGAGAAGATTGTGTTGTAATCCTTTGACATAGAGAACATCCTTAGTCCTATTCTTTCCATCAATAGTTATGACACCTTTTCCACAAATTTGAGTTGACTCATCACCTCCAAACTTGACAGCTCCACCATCCCACTTCTCAAGGCTGATACACTTCTCTTTGTCACCAGTCATGATTTGAACAACCACTGTCAATAACCCAAGCTTTGGTTTCTTCCTTTGCATGGAAGGCAGTCCATACAATGATTGATCTTTCACTGTTTTGGACTGTGTTATGGGAAAATTGGTGTAAATGAATAATCAATATTATATATCAACAATACCCAATAACTCAATGAAATATAGAAACAAAGAAATCAATCAAAACAAATAACTTCAAACCTTTGCAAACCTCTTCACTTCATGGCTTCCATTGATTGCCTATCTCAAATGATCTTGTGTATGAATATGGCCCTCAGAAGGTGCACTTCCTTGCTATTCCAAGATGTCAAGTGGGAATGGCTATGATAGTTTATTGCAATGAAGATGAGCTTCACAACAATGGTAATGGTATGGTAACAAGTTGATCGCAAGCAATGGAATGACTTGGGTGCCAAAGGCGTGCTGTAATTCCTGCATAGTAACAATACTAAAAGCTTGGATGAATGAAATGGAGGAATTGGGTTCAATTTATAGACTTGTGAGAGAGAAGATCAACAATATAGAAAGAATGAGAAAATCAATGGTATAGAAGACTTGAGAGGATGTGCACGAATAGAAAGAAGACAAGTGTCACACAAAAGCTATTTTGTTTGAGTTAACTGCTTTCTTTTATAAAGATAAGATTTGATTTCATAAATTAGAAATCTTTTTTTAATTTAAGAGTTATTGATAAAAACAAGGTTGATTGAGTTAGATAACTCAACTTGTGATTTGCTTTTGCATGATTTGAGAGAAATTAAATAATAAATTATTTAATTTTGTGTGCATGAAGAAGAAGACTTATTTTTGAAAGATTTGGAAGATATTTTGAAGATAAGAAAGCCAATTAAATAAATAATTTTATTTAATTGATTGTGCATGCTTTGAAAGAATAAATAAAATATTTGATTATATTTTATTTTTAGAGATTGAGATAATTTAAATAAATTTGATTGATTTATTTAAATTTGGAGGAAGAATTGACTTAATTAAATAATTAAGAATAATTTAATTGTTTGGAAGAATTTAATTAAATAAAGAATTTTATTTAATTTTGACTTTAGAATAGGTAATTAAATATTTTGATATTTAATAAATTTAGAGGAATATGAATCGAATAAATAAATTTGTTTATTTATTTATTGATAGAGGAATTAGAATGGAATAAATATTAAGAATATTTATTTAGACTGAATCGTGTCATTTTTAGGCGTATACATTTTGCCCCTCTTTGATGTAATGTGTTTTATCACGTTGCTTCAAAGAATAAGAATTTCTGATAATGATACATGCCCCAGTTTGCCCCTGGTACAAGTTTAATGACATGATATCCCCTCAGGAGATTGGACGGGGAAGAAGGTAGAAGAACGTGAGACAAACAATCTCATGATGAAGGGGAAAAATAGGTTAGGATGAAGAAAATGGGTCATGGTTCGGAGAAACGAGAGGAAATAGGCTTGGAAAGTAGTCACGGTTACCGCACAGCTAGTTAGGGTTCACTTGCTATATATATGAGCTGGGTCCACAATCTTAGTCATTTACACACTTGGCTTTTGTTGATAGGTCACTCAAAGCTTAGGAGAGCAGAGGAGCATAGAGCAGTTGGTATAGAGATGGATATTCCGCGCGAGGAGCACTGCTTTGAGTGAGTCTGACAGTTTGATCGGCCAGCTGACGCAGGACCACCGGTATGTAGTTTGAAAAAACTCACCTAGGGTCATTTATTAGTGCAATAAATGCTAGGGAAAATTAGCAAGGATAGATGCGCCGATTCGTATTTCGGCGCATATACTTTCTGAAATAGCGCATATGTTATGAGTCGGCGCATATGACAAAAGCTGTGCATGCATGTTATGAGTCGGCGCATACATTAGGAATTTGCGCATATGGTATGAGAAGCTGCGCTTATGTAGAAGCCGTGCATGGGACACCTGTTCCGACGCATTCATTGTGAAGCTGTGCTTATGATATGGAACTACGCTTTTACTCAATTTGGCGGCACATTTGCCAGAAGTGGCGCATTTACTGTAAAATGGCGCATGTACCTTCTGGTTTAGCGCATGTGTTTTAGATAGTCAGTTTACTTAACGAAATTGACTCGATTGGCATCTTGCTTGATGCGTCAATCGATAAGCTATCTCCGAGATTGCAGGAATCTAGTCAAGATATGTTTTATGCTATTTTGATCAATTTAATATGTTAAGTGATAGGATATGTTTGATACTTTGAGCAGTTATGCATTATTGGTTGATGCTTTGACTTGCTTGATTACAGGAGGACATCCGGGATGTACTTATGTCATGGGAGCAGTTTCCTTTGCCATTGTTGCAGTAGTACATGTTCACAGAGATAGATCATGAGGCACTTGGTGCTATGGGTCTAGACTGTGTTTGCTTCATGCCCGAGGTTCGTGCGAACTTCAGTTTGCTGACTGCTACAATGGAGCAATTCCACAGTGAGGATGGGACCTTTCACTTGCCTACTGGTGAGATGGCGATTACTCTAGAGGACGTTTATAGGATTATGCACTTGCCGATACAAGGTGATCTCGTAGAGTATGATCCGCAACGTGATGCCAAACTGAGGGAGTCCAGGCGCATGTTCGATGACGCTGAGCTCGAGGGTCAGGTGATATCTTGGAAGGATATTCATGACTACTATGACTACTTCCTAGAGATAGTGGCAGGGTTGATCGGGGGTGTTGTTTGCCCTGATAGGAGGTCACATGGGTTCCCCATTGGTTGGGGTAGGACTATGGAGAGGATGGTCACAGAGGGCACCCGTTTTGCATGGGGTGTCTGTGTTTTAGCTCACTTATACCATGACATGCATCAGGTGGTATACCACAGGGGTGCCAGTTTGTTTGCAGGTGTCTCACTGTTGTAGTTTTGGCTATGGGAGCATATTGCTATTACTCAACCGATATGTGTTATTTCCAGGCAGAGGGATGAGCCTTGTAGTTATGGATACGTAGGTGTTATTTCCCAGTATAAGCTGGGAAAGTGTGAGTATTGGAGACACGTGCTGGATAATGTGGATAGAGTTATCTGGCACCCATATCTGGATTGTGAGCCATGGGACGATGAGGACGATGAGCTACCATACTACTTTCAGACTTAGTGGCTCATTGGGAGGACACGGTTCATTTTAGAGAGGCAAATTGTTAGCTAGGTTCGGTGACAGTTTGGCAGGGTATAGGGTATGCCACAGGGGTAGGCCTGATTTGTGAGGACACATGCAGAGTAGTTTAGATGGGGCCCAGTCGCTTCCTATGAGGAGGCCTTCGCAGAGTTTCAACAGATTCCCTACATGGCCTGGCCGATGTGGAGGGAGGTAGTAGATGCGGGGATGAGTCCTGACTATGAGTGGTTTGCGGCCAACCCATTCCTGAGGTACTCAGGACCTGGAGAGTTGATCCCTCGCCTGGAGGAGGCAGATTTAGATGATGAGGATGGTGGAGGCAGGAGGAGGAGGAGACGGAGGAGGGGTAGAGGAGGACGGGGAGATGGAGATGACGGAGGTGATGGAGGAGGAGGAGGAGAGGGAGGTGACAGAGGGGGAGGAGGGGGAGATGGAGATAGAGGGAGGCAAAGACAGAGGAGGAGAGTGGGAGAGGGATCCTCCCAGCAACAACAGGTAGTGCAGCCACAGGTTGCACCACAGGTGGGACAATAGATACAGATGCCAGCACCGCAACAGGTGCTCTAGTAGGTAGTTTAGTAGCAGGTGCCACAGGCTCAAGTTCCTCAGGAGCAGGTTCCTTAGCTTGATTTACAATAGTAGGCAATTATAATGTTACAGGGCTAGGTCAGACAGCTTAGGGCACAACTCAGGATGGCAGAGTCCTGGAGAGAGGCAGACGTAGGGATCATATCGGGGCTCACTGCAAAGCGAGATACAACACTGGCGAGGGTGTGGGCCCTTAGATTGGAGAGAGACTTGGCCTTAGCAGCCTTGGGTATGGATGTAGCTACTGCATTTTTGGTTACATAGGTGCAATAGGGACAGGCCCAGGTACATCAGCTGTAGACATAGATTGCGCAGATATAGGGTGAGCTTGCTAGAGCGCAGGCTCAGACATAGTATTACAGAGGATTGTATCACGGGGCGGTGCCGACAGACCAGAGGGCACCCAGCTATAGGAGTCAGTCTGTGGCAGGCACATCCTAGAGGGCAGGGGGTTCATGATCAATGACCTCTGCTATGGGTCCACAACAGTCTAGGGATAGCAGAGGTGGAGGTGGAGAGGGTAGTGCTAGGAGTAGCGTCCCACGGCAGCAGGGCTAGCTGGCACACTTGTACCGATTTGTGCTTATGTACATACATTTTTGATGGCTCAAAGATAGCCTGATATGTATATATTTGTATCATTTTGCACTGAGACATGTATCATTATTTTTGTGATGTATACACTTTATATGACTTTGACTCAGAGATGAAATACACTTGATATATTGTACATTTAGACATGTTTTATGTTATATTTATATGATGATGCAGCTATATGATCTCTATATGCAGTTGTTTATGCTATATGTCATGGATGCATTTACTTTCGATGTCTATATATGATGCACACATTTAATTTGTCTATATGATGCTATGTGATGTTTCTATTGGATGCACATTACTACTATTGTTGATATGATCTAATGTAGACTTAGATGATTTCTGATGATCTAATATGCAAATGGGAATGTTATCTATATGATTATGCAGTTTATGAGATGATCTACATCTACTTGTCTATGTTTTTGATTTTTTTGTTTGACACTATGTTATGCTGATGCAAATAGATATGGATGATCTAATGCACCTATGATGTATGCAAATGATTTAATCATGTTAATGACTATCTCATGTGATATGATATGCAAACTATACTTTGTTTTTGTTATGTCCAAATGTACTCAATCGACACAGAAATGACGCAATGATAGAAGATTGACTGAAAACTGACTCGGTAGGACTCACAAGCTTTTATAGACATTGATACTCTGCATTTTGGATCTTTATTGCATGGGATATGGATGTAAATGGATATGATATGGATGTGAATGGTTTTCCTATCTTGATGCTGCAAGTAATTTGAAGTGCTTATTTCATCATTGGGCGATTTTTTGGCACTTTTTCCAAAATGTTGTAAGTTAATACAAGCATCTAGGTATAATTGAACCGCGATGACCTGAGTATCGCTTACATGGATTTTGATTTAGCAAGTTAATACATATATCTAGTTATAATTAAACCGAGATGACCTGAGTATTTCTTGCGTATCAACATATAAGGATGTTGGCAAGAGACACTATATGGATTCATGATTGTTGTCATTGATGGCAACAAAGTTCATCCCACACATCCACAGGACATGGTGTGTCTCTACCGGAAGTCAGAATGAAGATTGTTGAGGTCCGGTAAACAAGAACAGAGTTTGTGGCAAGGTCCGACAGACAGGTCCGGATCTCTCAGAGGAAGTATCTTGGTGAAGTGCAGATTTGGGAAAGTCAAGAGGACTACCTTGAGTAATAGATTCCAAGGATTTAGCCTCCGGTGATGGACAAGGAAAAAGATATGAATAGTTGAGCACTGGATTCCTGAGTGACAGTGTGAACAGAGGAAGAACTGACTGACAAAACATCAGACTACTTTCCGGATGTATTTCTGATGGTGGTAAAGGTTATGAAGACATGAATTATGTTTGGTTGACATGATTAATGATTTCTACAAGTATATGCTTGATCTGCATTACTTGATGTGCAAGGATTCAGCCGACAGAACAGAGTTTGTGAGAAGATTGACTATTCCGGGTGCCGACTAGAAAGATAATGAAATCACTTGTACGGATATATATATATAGGATGGATTTAGTTGTGAGAAGTGAAGTGGTGATATGTGATATGCGAATAAAAGAAGAGCAGAGCAGAAACAGTAGGGAAGGTCCGGTATGTGAAAGGAAAGCAGCATAAGAGAAGAGGAAAGATGAAGTGCAGCAGATCAGTGTACTGAGCCTAACCGGAATTGAACTCCAGCATATGTGGATGCTACCAATCAGTTCAAGTATTGTATAACACTCTTTTGTAGACAGTGTGTCTCTTGTAGGCAGTGTGCCTCCTTGTGAGCAGTGTGCTCGGGCAGTGAGCCCTAATTGGCAAGTGCCATTTTGTAATTCCTTATTCTTCTAACAGAGAATAATCTTTGGGTTAATCACCCCATGGTTTTCTCCCTTAACAGGGTTTCCACGTCAAAAATATTGTGTCATGTGTATCTCCTTTCATGGTTATGTTTGCTTGTTTGAATTAATGCTGCATTGATTAATAAGAAAGTTCAAAAAGAAGAAATAATTAGGATAATTGATTCACCTCCCCTCTCAGTTATCAACAATTGGTATCAAAGCTAAGTTCCTCCCAACAGAGTCTAACAGTTTGAGGAAGATTTGGGAGTCCAAATGGATGCATATGGTTTAAGGGAGCAACTCAAGACTGCCCTTGAGGATCTTGAACAGTCAAACTCTGAAGTCAATGAATTAAATGAAAGACTCAAACAGGCTGATGATTTCATGAGAGAACTAAAAGATAAATTAAGTCTCTCTATGAAAAAGAGAAAGGAGCTGCTTCAGCAATTAGCAAGACAAGGTGAAGAAAGTAATGCAAATGAAGAGCTGACTAAGAAAACCAAGTTATGTGAAAAGTTATCAAAAGAAATCATTATGGTAAGACATGAAATGGAATCAGGAGTTACAAAGTTTACCCAAGAAGTTGAAGAGAAAAGAAAAACTGAAGATAATCTAAGACAATCTCTCAAGGAGAAATCAGAAGATTACCACCAGATGGATAGAATTATCAGACATCTTGAATCTGATCTTGAAGATGCTAAAGATAATGAAGAAAAACTTGAGGATTAAATTGTCTCTCTAAAAAGGGAGCTTCAAACAGCAAATGAGTATAAAGAGAAATTCAAGATAAGTTTTGCTCAACTTGAAGTTCTTCTTGGAAGTCAAAAGAAGGTAGATGACAAATGTGGTTTGGGATATGAGAAAGGAGAAAGCTCCGAATCCGGTCAGAAGAATTTTAGATCAGAAAATCCAAGGAACAGGCCTAGAAGACCTCCGGTAAGACAGCCCAATGCTCAAAGATATCCATCCTTCAATGGATACTGCCACAACTGCAATCACTTTGGTCACAAAGCTAATCAATGCAGAAAGAGAATGAATCAGACTAATTCATCCTTCTCTGGATAGTGTTTTAACTGCAAAAGGTATGGTCACAAGTCTCATGAATGCAGAAATATGCAAATGAACAAATCATTCAATGGTAGATGCTTTGCATGCAATAGAGTAGGTCATATGGCTAATCAATGCAGATCAAGAGGATATCAGTCAAATATGCAAAGAAATGTTATTTGCCAAATCTGTAATAGGTCCGGTCATAATGCAAAAGTCTGTAGAAGCAAGAATCAGGACAAAAGAGGTCCGGTATATCATAATCAGAATCAAGATAAGGGCAAACAAAAGATGAATGCGGATGAAGTTAAAAATGAGATGAGCAAGATTTGGGTGAAGAAAAGTACTGAGAATGTAGAGGTTGGATCCGCACCAGACTCTGGTGCTGATATTCCTTCTGGAAACTGAAAAGTGAGCTCTAGCTCAGGGGGAGACACAAAGAAAACCTTGTTCCCCCAGCTAGTCAATTGGTGCCGGAACTGGCACAAGAATAATTGCGGATTGAAGGAGTCATAAGGGATATATTCAAACAAATTGTGGTTAAGATTTGGAAGATCCACAAGATGTTTAAAGATCAGGGTTGATCTGGTTCTTCAAATCACTTGAATAAGGCAAACTAGAATAATGTAGGTCGAGCATTTATTGCAATCTGATATTAGGGCTTGCGGAGCAATATAAGGGTTTTTCATTAATCACTCATTCATTCTGCACTCAAGAAGAAACGAAAAGCGGAGCTCTGCAATGAAATTCCTCAAGTTCATCGAAGATCACTTGCAGAAGTCATTACTTCCAGAGATCAATCCAACCAACTCTGTGAAACCGATAGGCGCAAAAGGTATTTTCCATTTTCAAATATCTCACTGCAAATCTCTTGATAATGGGTACTCTGAATATTGTAAAGATTTCTGATAGACCTCGCCCTACATTTAAGAAACATCCATACAAATCCTTGGAGGTAGACCCCCTAGGTGCATTTTCCAGTGTTCCGCATGGTGTTTTGCACACCGAAGATATTAGGGTTTATATACATGCAAATGTTGAAGAGTTTGGGGAATTCAAACTAAGAGATATCTATCACAAACAACTGTTAGATGATTCATTTGAGCTCAAACCCCAATACATAGGCCTCCGGAACAAGCACTTTGCACAATACATACATTTCCCCTGTTTTACGGAGGATGAATGGGTTAGGTACATTTTAAGCAGAATACATGACAATTTCATGTGGTTAAATGGACCATTCAAGATCACTAAAGATGCCATCAGGGTAGTTACTAGACTACACTCATCTGGTGGGATTCCTATTCTTAAATCTGTAAAGAACCAAACTGTGAGTGAGGCTACCGAATCTAAGTTTGACAAAAGAGCAATCACAGTAGATGACATCATTGATCCGGATGTCAAGTTTGCTTCTATGATCATTGGATATAAGATATATCATTCTAGTAGAGAAAATTTTGTACCTGGAACTGCCATCTATACCGCTTATGAAATGCTAAGAAAGGATATAGACTATGATCTTTGCTAGCTTCTCTTGAACCAACTCATGGAGAATCTATAGAAAATAAAGAAAGATAAAAAGAATTCATTCAAATATGGTGGATTGATATTGTGCTTATTCTTCTACTTTATGAATGAGCTTCCCAGATCTAATGGCTGGGTATGGGAGAATGATAGACCGGTAGCTATCCAAATCAGAGATTATCTACATGGACTTGGTGACAACAAAGCACAAAATACAGATCTGTGGGGATATTTTAAGAACTTTCAGAACATGATGCAAGCAAGAGAAAGCATTCCCCAGTCTCTTGTTGAGAAATACAAAGACACAATTTGCTTTATGGTAGAGACTGACCAATGCCTAATGGAGGCAGTAGAGCCAAGGACAGTTTGGATCATGCCCATGGGGTATGAAGTTGATGAACAGATTGTGGAGCTGCATGTTCAACACATGCTAAGCCAGCCTAAAGCTCCAAAAGAAGAAAGGTTTGGAACCTTTGAGGAGCTGAGTATAAAAATTCATGTTGAACTTAGAGAACCAGAGATCAAGAGGAAGGTAAGAAAAGAAGTAGAAAATATTGCCCAAGGCCTTGGCCTCTCAAAGGAGGCACTTGATGCCCACAAGAAAAGGATGGAAAGGGTTGAGGAAGAGAAGAAAGAGGCAAAAAAGTAAAGCAAGGAAAGTGCTCCGGTCGAAACCTCCACCCGGACTAGATCATCAAAGAGATCTGCACCTGTCACAGCCAAAAGCTCAAGAACATCAAAACTGGAAGTCCAGGCATCCGGCAAAAGAGAGAAAAGATCAAAGACAAAAGCCACAAGGGCTTATGCAAGTCAAAGAGATGAAGAGGAAACCGAATCAGATGAGGAGGTAAAGGAAATAAAGAAGCAGAAGAAGAAAGGATCCGGTAAACCCTCCACAAGCCAAGACAAGGAAGAAATGGCAGAGAAATTTGTTGAAAAGCCCACCCTATCTCTAGAAAGTGTAATCAAATCAGTCACTGTGGATGGAAACCTTCAACCAATGGCCAAATTCTATGATGATTACAATGAGGCTAACCAAAAGATCCTGCAGGAAGCTACAATCAGGTATCTGAACATATATAATAAGGCTTTCATTGAGATTATATCTCTAATTCCTAAGAGCCTAGAAAAGGAGTTAGAAATAAGAAAGAACAATGCCATGGCAAAAGACATTGAGATCCGAGAATAGATAGCTATTCAGCTATGTCCTTCAATTGATCCCAAGACAATGAACATGGTATTCAAAGACTGCAAGGATGAATTCAGGAGCAAAGCAAGGATGAATCAGCTTATGCTTGGTGAGACCGACAAGGTAGCCAAGGACACTGAAGAGATTCTCCAGAAAACCTTCAAAAGATTTAATCTTCCTATCATAGAGGACTTGGGTACTGACCCCTCCACCACAAATGTTGCAGAAGAAACTCCTGAGAAAATGTCAGAAGAGGTGGGCCTCGAACAGACTAACATTTCTCCTCCGATTTCCCCTACAGTCTCCGGATCTAAAAGAGAAGAAAAATCACAGGAGAAAGAAGTAGAGGTAAAAGAAAAAGATGACAGTGCAAAGACCTCAACAGAAAAGACCACAACTGCTAGTGGTGAGAATGTAGGAGGAAAGAAAACTCCAAAGGACAGCTCCAAGGCTGTAGAAGAAAAGAAAAATCTGTCTCCGACAAGAGACACTGCACAAACTATCCAAGAATTCTTGAACAAAGAAACAATGGAGATTGATGAACCAGAGCTTCTACAAGGTCCATTCAATTTTGATTCTCTTTCTCCAGTACAGACAATGAAGATAGATTCATTTGCGAATGCTAAGGCCAACAAAAAACTCCTAAAGTCTCATACGGAAGACTGTGAGCTTATGGAGGTAGCATCCAGAGTGTTGGAAAAGATCATGCCATCTTTTCAGAAGGATCCCACAGCCTTCTCTTCCAGTAATCTCAAAACCTTAGTCAGCAGTGTTAGTACACATTTTGATTCTCTAGAAAAATCAACTGAAGAAAAGGTTTGGAAGGAGTTTTTGGATAAAAGATTCTCTGAGGTATAGGGTTTGATTATTAATGATAGAAGAAACATGAGTATTGGAATAAAGAGCCTAGAAAACGCTCTTAAAGATGGAGGAGAAATGTATAAATTTTGTTTATCATGGTCCAAAGTAACACTGGACATTGAGAAGAAAATAAAAGAACAGGAGGATAAACTATAAAACCTATCAAAGAATTTTGATCCTCTCTCCTCCTCTATAACAAATCAAGAATGTCAGACTATTGCAGTCTTGAGTGAAATCAAGAAATTGGAGAAGGAAAGGAAAAATAGAATAAGCAGGTTGAGTGAGCTCAGGGGGTTAGTTGTCCCTAAGCTAGAGGCCATGCATGAGGCCATAACAGAAGCCCAAATTACAGCCCAAACCAATGATCCGACAGATCTAAAAAGGGCAGATGCGTTTGCATTCCTATTGAGTGGGCATATCTCAATTTTGGATAGGATGAAGCAGAGTTGGGCGATAGAAGTTGTACAGTTGAAGAAAACTTTTGCAGACATACTTAAGTATATGTAAGTACAACTTGTATATATATACTTATGCGACTAAATATAGTTAAATTTTGAAAATTTTGGTATGCGGACCCTACTCTTTGCCATTGATGTCAAAGGGGGAGTGAGGAGCAGTGAAAAATGAGGAATCCAACTAAGGGGGAGCTCCGGAAAATGTATATAAAGACAGAGCATTAGCCAAGGGGGAGCATAGTGTAAACACTTAGTCATTTTTCACTAAGTGTTGCCATCAATGCCAAAGGGGGAGATTGTTGGCAAGAGACACTGTATGGATTCATGATTGTTGTCATTGATGGCAACAAAGTTCATCCCACACATCCACAGGACATGGTGTGTCTCTACCGGAAGTCAGAATGAAGATTGTTGAGGTCCGGTAAACAAGAATAGAGCTTGTGGCAAGGTCCGACAGACAGGTCCGGATCTCTCAAAGGAAGTATCTTGGTGAAGTGCAGATTTGGGAAAGTCAAGAGGACTACCTTGAGTAATAGATTCCAAGGATTTAGCCTCCGGTGATGGATAAGGAAAAAGATATGAATAGTTGAGTACCGGATTCCTGAGTGAGAATATGAACAGAGGAAGAACTGACTGACAGAACATCAGACTACTTTCTAGATGCATTTCTGATGGTGGTAAAGGTTATGAAGACATGAATTATGTTTGGCCGACATGATTAATGATTTCTACAAGTATTTGCTTGATCCGCATTACTTGATGTGCAAGGATTCAGTCGACAGAACAGAGTTTGTGAGAAGATTGACTATTTTGGCTGTCGACTAGAAAGATAATGAAATCACTTGTACAGATATATATAGGATGGATTTAGTTGTGAGAAGTGAAGTGGTGATATGTGATATGCAAATAAAAGCAGAGTAGAGTAGAAACAGGAAGGTCCGGTATGTGAAAGGAAAGCAGCATAAGAGAAGAGGAAAGATGAAGTGCAGCAGATCAGTGTACTGAGCCTAACCGGAACTGAACTCCAGCATATGTGGATGCTACCAAGCAGTTTAAGTATTGTATAACACTCTTTTGTAGACAGTGTGTCTCTTGTAGGCAGTGTGCCTCCTTGTGAGCAGTGTGCTCGGGCAGTGAGCCCTAATTGGCAAGTGCCATTTTGTAATTCCTTATTCTTCTAACAGAGAATAATCTTTGGGTTAATCACCCCGTGGTTTTCTCCCTTAACAGGGTTTCCATGTCAAAAATATTGTGTCATGTGTATCTCCTTTCATGGTTATGTTTGCTTGTTTGAATTAATACTGCATTGATTAATAAGAAAGTTCAAAAAGAAGAAATAATTAGGATAAATGATTCACCCCCCCTCTCAGTTATCAACAAAGGATTGCCCCCTTTCATGTAAGACCTCTAATGTGCTCGATGATCTTTTGCTGATCATGTTGTTGGACAAGGCTTCACATTACTAAAGATTGATTCAGAAACAGCAAACAAAGAAAAATAATCATGCCCCCATCATAGCATCTCTAGCTCTTGACATCCTTGAGTAGCATAGAAAGACATGATAACAAAAATCAAGATGCTGTAACCTAACCTGATCACAACCACAAAACATTCTTGCATTTAGATGTGTTTTCTTGCCATAATTTAGATAGAATCATTTAGAGTGCTTTAGCTACTTGATTGCTTTGGTTTGGATAGGTTGATGTCTTGCGTTAAAAATTCTATTTGAAAGCGGGTTTTGCTTGTGCTTTCATGCATGCTAGGTGAAATGGACCCTAAGGGACTAACCTAGTGCCTCGGGGGCGCATTGCTAAATGGCCTTGCTTATGTGACAATGCAAAGGCAACGTAGTTCGGGAACTTGGACCTTGTGGGTGGACTAGAGGATAGACGACAAGATATGGGATGGATGGGAAGTGGAGCCTTAGGGGTGCATTGACAATGGCCTTGCCTACGTGACGAAACAGAGGCAACGTAGTTCGGGGGTTGACCCTATGATACCGACGATAGACACTATGCTAGGCTGACACTGTGGATAGGATACTGGATAAGACCTTAGTTGATAAGGCGACAAAAAGAGATAGAGTATTAAGCCATGATAGGTTATCGTTAGGTTTTTATTATGAAAAAGATATGGATTGGATGATGGACAATGGAAGGAGGAATG
The DNA here is from genome assembly GCA_027924645.1 of Cunninghamia lanceolata. Taxonomy (NCBI): domain Eukaryota; kingdom Viridiplantae; phylum Streptophyta; class Pinopsida; order Cupressales; family Cupressaceae; genus Cunninghamia; species Cunninghamia lanceolata. The sequence goes on along the minus strand of BSBN01000245.1, from coordinate 8,530,307 downwards.
GACACAAGGTGATTGGTTTCCCAAAGATGGAGGAAGAGGTTTATCACAAGTAAAGCCCATTTACTAGGTTTTCACCACTTGTTTTTATTTGCACGAAAGCTAAAAGTACACATGATGCCTGTTTGCCAAGTTTTCATCATGGTACCTATTCAAGGCGCCTGTTTGCCAAGTTTTCACCAGAGGACGATTTTTTATGTTTTTTCCATTTTTTATTTATTTATTTTTTGATATTTTTTTTGATTTTTTGATTTTTTTGTTTTTTTGAAATTTTGCCCCCTTACATTTGGGTTCTATAGGTATAAAACTGGCGAAGATGCATACTGTTGATTGGGTCATCAAACAGCTCACCCTCTGATGTTGCTAACTGATACGCTCCTGACCCATAGGCAACAATGATTACATAAGGACCAAGCCAGTTGGGTTCAAACTTACCTTTCTTTTCCTGATCCTGCTGATTGCGGGGGTTTTCCTTGACTACTAGATCACCAACGTTGAAGACTCTTAGATGGAATCTGTGATTGTAGCTGCGTGACATTTTCTATTGATAGGCCTTGAGATGGTTGAAAGCGTTCTATCTCTTCTCCTCTAACAACTCTAACTCTTGCAGCCTGGAAACTTTGTAGTCTTCATCAGTAATGAGATCTTTTAACGACACCCTTAAAGATGGTAACTTGAATTCAATGGGCAAAATGGCTTTTGATCCATATACAAGAGCATAAGGGGTAGCACCTGTGGGAGTGCGTATACTAGTTTGATAGGCCCACAGAGTGGGATTCAGTTGTATATGCCAATAATGGCTAGCATCGTTGACAGTCTTCTTGAGGATTTTGAAGATTGTTTTGTTGGATGCCTCTACTTGGCTGTTGCCTTGTGGATAGTAGGGGGTGGAGAAATGGTGTTGGATTTTGAATTTGTCACAAAGCTCTTGTACATCCTGGTTCTTCAAAGGTCTTCTGTTATCTGTGACTATGGATGAGGGAATTCCGTATCTGTAGATGAGGTAATTGAGGATGAAGGAGGCAATCTGTTTGCCTGTGACATTTGTGAGTGGAACGGCTTCAATCCACTTGGTAAAATATTCAGTGGCAGTTATTATGAACTTGTGGCTGTTGGATGATGGAGGGTGAATTTTGCCCAGAAGGTCAAGTCCCCATTGACAAAAGGGCCAAGGTGTCGTTAAAGGTCGTAGCTCTTGAGCTAGTGCATGTATCAGGTTTCCATGTATCTGGCACTACTTGCATTTCTTCACAAATTGATATGAATTAGTTTCCATGTTTGGCCAATAGTATCCCAAACGCATGAGTTTCTTAGCTAAAGAAGGACTGCTAGAGTGTGTTCCGCAAATTCCTTTGTGTACATCTCATAAGGCGGTTTGAGACTCTTCATGTTCTAAACATCGAAGTAAAGTACCATCCAGACCTCGGTGGTAAAGGGTGTCAGCGATAATGGTGTAATGGGAGATTTAGTGAATGAAGGTTCGGCATTGGTTAGAAGACAAGTCAAATGGTAGGGTGTTATCCTTGAGGTAAGTGTATATCTTACCATACCAAGGTGAATCAGATCCGACTAATAGGTAGATGGAGTGTGTTTCAAAGATATCATAAGCTGGTTGCATAATTGACTCTACTGAGAACTCATACCGTGACTCATTCTCTGGGATCTCGAGGAGCGAGACAATGGTTGCCATGGCATCTGCTGCTTTGTTTTCAATGCGAGGTATCTGCTCAAAGGAGATGATCAAAAAATACTCTTTAAAGTCATCCACCATATGCTTGTACAGGATTAACTTGTCATCTTTGGTTTGATAGTCGTCATTGACTTGATTGATTACTAGTTGGGAGTTGCCATAGACATGTAGCTCCTTTATTTTCCATTCTGCAGCCATTTTTAGATCAATGACCAAGGCCTCATACTCTGCTATATTGTTTGTGTATGGGAATTAGAAAACGGTAAGACTTAGGTATGGTGTCGCCTTGAGGAGTGACCAACAAGATTCCTGCCCCCGTTCCATGGTTTGTATAGGATCCATCAAAGTTGAGTTTCCATGAGTGTGTTGTGATACTGAGTGTGGATTCATCTGAAAACTCGAATGTCATTGGTGTGGTATCTTGCAATGGTGCTTCTGCTAACTAATTGGCAATGATTTGACCTTTGATAGCCATCCTTTCTACATACTCAATGTCATATTCACTTAACAACATTACCCACTTGGCTAGGCGGCCTGTTAGAGCTGCTTTGCTTAATAGGTATTTTAGAGGATCTATCTTTGCAATAAGCTTGATTGGATGTGCTAGTATGTGATGTCATAGTTTTTGGGAAGAAAAAACCATAGCAAGACACAATCTTTCTATTTGGGAATATTGCAGTTTGTAGCCCACCAATGTGCGACTGATGTAGTAGATAGCTCTTTCTTTGCCTTCATAATCTTGTTGTGCTAATAGGGCTCCGAGAGCTATTGGCGTAGTAGATATATAAAGTAATAGCAGGTTGCCTTGTATAGGAGGCATCAAGATAGGTGGATTCATAAGATACTCCTTCAGTTTGCCAAATGCTTCTTCGCACTTCTCATCCCACCTAAATGGAATGTTTTTATGTAAGAGATGACTGAAAGGTTGGCACTTGTCTGCCAATTGTGAGATGAACTGACGGATTGCTTGTAACTTGCCCTGTAGAGACCATAGTTGAGTAATGTTCTTTGGCAGTGGCATTTCCATGATAGCTTTGACTTTTGCAGGATCCACTTCTATCCCATTTGTTGATATAATGAAGCCTAAAAGCTTGTCGGAGGTGACTCCAAACACACATTTCTTCAGGTTCAACCTGAATTTGAAGTGTTCTAGTCTTTGAAAGACCTTCTCTAGGACATCCAGGTGTGATTCTCTTGTTAGTGACTTTGCAAGGATATCATCTACATAGTGCTCCATTGTGACGTGCATCATATCATGGAAGATAGTGGTCATAGCATGTTGATATGTTGCCCTTGTGTTCTTTAACCCAAATGGCATGACATTCCAGCAAAAAGTGCCCCATGGACAAGTGAAAGCCATTTTATGTTGGTCTTTTGGTGCTATCCTGATTTGATTGTACCTAGAGAAGCCATCCATTAGAGAAAGCATGGTATTTCCTATTGTCAAGTCGACTATGATATCGATATTGGGCAAAGGAAAATTGTCCTTGTGACAAGCTTTTTTAAGATCTCAGAAATCATTGCATAATCTGACCCTGCCATCAGGTTTGGATATTGGCACTATGTTGGATACCCACTCTGGATAGTCTATTGCCCTGATGAACCCTACATCCAATAGTTTCTTGAGTTCCTCTTTTACTAGTAATGCAATGTGTGGGTGCATCTTCCTGAGCTTCTGCTTGAATGGTTTGACTCTTGGATCTAGTGGAAGATGATGTAGAATCAAATATGGATCAAAACTGGGCATATCTATATATGACCAAGCAAAGTTGACTTGGTTTTTCTTGAAGAATGGTACAAATTTGGTCTTTTTTGGTGGAGATAGAGACTTTGCAAAGTGAATGATCTTAGGATTATCCTTTGTTCCAATGTTGACATGTTTTGTAGGTTCCACAACAGTCTGAGACTTCTCCTGATACATGTCAGTGGGGAGAGTGTCAAGCCTTCCATCGTCTGGCACCTCAGAGAGGTTTTCACCATTCGATGCGTCCTTTATTTTTACTATTTTGGATCTGACGCTGCCGTAGAACAGTTCTTACCATCAGATCCATTTTTGATTTTTATGTTTTTACAACTGGAAGGCTTGGCACCCTCACCAAAATAAGCCACAGTGTTGAGTTCAATGGCGAAGCCAACTTTATGATCTCCTGTAGGTAAGTGGTCCCTAAGTTCCATGTAGTCAATATAGGCATCATCATTTTGGAACATGTCTAGTTGTGGGGTTCCTTGTAAATCCCAGTCGATAAGTTTGGGATGCACAAGGGGAAGGGGGTCGAAAGATAGATCTGATTCATTGGGTGATATAGTTTGAATGGATATATGGTCAGGATTCAGATTGGTAGGGATAGGATCTAGGATGGTACTTTCCTCCAGATTGTTTATTGCGATGGAACTCCAACCTTCCTCAAAAGTTGTACTCTCATGAGTTGGTGAATCACACTCTAATGGTCTATGTGTTAGCTTTTGTCCCTCACGGTAGGGGCTATAGGTTTGAATGGTGTAAATTCCTTTGTTTTCATAGGAGTGCTCTATGAGTTCATCCCATTCATATTCATTGGAATCTGTGTCATTGTCTTCTTAAAGGTTATGGATCATTTCCAGAAGACAAGCATTGGCCTTAGCTTTGCCTTTGTCCTTGTATCCTAACCCTTTTATATTTCTTGCCAATGGGGATGGGATGGGTTCTATTATTCCTTGTTTTCTTAGGCCAATGGGACCTTGTCCTTCATAACCCATTCTGTGTAAGATAGACTCACCACACCCATAGATTTCTGTTGGGAGCTTAGGTGGTTCCTGTTGTGTGTTATCTTCTTCTGTGTAGAGCCATTCCAAGACATCTCTTTCCTCACTCTCATCTGATAGGGTCCCCCATTTTACAAAGGGAGCTATGGGAGATTCGAGAGAAATAGAAGGTTTTGGAATGTACTAAGGTGTAGGTTGCCCAAAGGATCTTGGAGATAGAGGCATTTTGACTAAGTTGAGGCTATGCTCGATGGAGTATTACCCTACCCCTATTTCTTTGATTGTGATTTTCTACTCTTTGGGCTTGGACGAGGAAGCTTCAGAGGTAGAATCATGCTGTGAGATGGGAGATGTGGAAGCTCTATTGTTGGGAATGATGCAATCAGGCTTTGAGCGGACAGAGTTGCAATGCTGAAAAGGATTTGGATCACCTTGGATGGTGATCTATTTGCCGTTATGAGGAAATTTGATGCATTGGTGGTAGGTAGAAGGCACAACTTTCATGGCATGAATCTAGGGTCTACCTAGGAGGATGTTATAGGCTAGCTCCCTATCTAGGACTTGGCAAACAACATCCTTTATTACTGCTCCAACTTGTATTGGTAACACCATTGTTCCTTTAGTAGTTCTTTCTTCTTCATCATAGGCCTTAATAGTGATCTTTTCCTAAGATCCATCGCAGTTTCAAAGAACCCCAATGTAAGGACTAGCTTGAGCGTGCAAATATTTAAACCAGCTCCCCCATCAATAAGAACACTTCTGATACAGTGTTTATGAATGAAGGCGATGATATGCAAGGGTGTGTTATGACGTTGAGACACTGAAAGGTCATCCTGTTCGGTGAATAATATGGTGCTAGAGGAGGTTAGATTTCCTACCATGGCTTGAAACTTCTCTTGGGCTAGGTTTGTGGGCACAGTTGTTTCCACTAGGGCTTTATCAAGAATTTCCTTGTGGGAGGGAGACAGACACAACAACTCTAGGATAGATATGTGGGCAGGAGTTTTTTGAAGTTGGTCTATGATACTGTATGTATGGGAGTTAGATGGAGAAGGTGACAACCTTAGAGGAAGAATGTTTAATGTGACCTTAACACTGCAGGTGATGATGCTACAATCAGTTTTGTTGGGTTCTGATTGTTGGTTGAATGTGACCACATTGACTTGTGGGATGTGCTCCGATATGTAGTTGATAGTATAATCGAATGACACGCTCGCATAGTTAGCATTGTTGTGTCCGTTGTTTTGATTTTGCCTATTGCGGTTGTTATTATTATTGTTGTTGTTGTTGTATGGTTTGTCATGGTTTAGGAGCGGATCCTTGTATGCCACATGTGTCTCATTAGAGGTATGTTCTTTAGTGCCTACCTAATTTTGGTCAAGTATGTCTTGAATGACGTGTTTGAGACGGATACAGTCATTGGTCTTATGGCCTTTTCCTCTATGATATTCGTAGAAATCAGTATCTTTCCAATAATGAGGTTTCACTTGAGGTTCATAGTCGCTAGTGGGGGGAAGAGTGATCTCATTGTTGGCTAATAGATTTCTTAATGTAGACTCCTGGGACTCCCCTAATGGTGTGAATTTTTGTCGAGGATTAGAGGTGAACCATTGTTTTGGCTCGCGAGAGAAGGTTTTGTTTGGTGTAGCATTGCTTGCTTCTCCTTTGAGAGTGAAGATTGGTTGCTGTTTAGGAGCTGCCACTTTGGCATCAACTACTCCATCATTGATGATATTTTTATTCGTTGTCCAAAAATTTGACTTGTTCATGGTGTAGTTAGAGTTAGGGGTGTCCTTGTACAACTTTATTTTCCCCTTGGTGATCATAGCTTTCTCTATAAATAGTCCCATCTCAATGACTTTCATAAATGAGGTAGGGCATTGAATTTGGATTTGGTAACTTAGATCAGGGTTAAGGTTGTGGACAAACACCTTCGTCATTTGCTTCTTAGGCATGTCATATGAGCATTTGCTCATGAGTTGTTTCCACCTTTGTAAGAAAGTGGCAAAGGATTCGCTACCCTTTTGCTTTGTATTGCATAGGTCAAGCATGGAGACTTCGTGTTCAATATTGTATGAGAAGTATGTGATGAACTTGTTTACTAACTCATCAAAAGTTTTGATACCCAGGGGAAGTCATGAGAACCATTCCATGGCTTGTCCACCTAGAGATCTAGGGAATAGTCTCATTAGGAAAGTTTCATTGTGAGCCACTTCTAGGCATGCGACGCTAAATTCACTAATGTGATCTCGTGGGTCTCCTTTCCCTTTGTATTTGTCAAACTTAGGAACTTCCAACCGAAAGGGGAAGGGTACCATGTTCAAGCTTTTGTCAAAGGGATATGACGAGATATCCTCCAATGAATAAGTTTTAGTTGGTGGCCCTATTTGGAGATCCACCACTTTCTGTGTTAGGCTCTTGATTTGTTTTGTTAATGTGTCTAGAGGTGCATTTGAGTCTGTGGCTTTTTTCTCTTTATCTAGGCCAATGGTTTTATCTTCACTTGTGCGGTCCTCATGATTTTCTTCCACTATGGTTTCTTTTAATTTGTTGAGATTGAAGTCCGAGGGGAGTCTAAGTCCTTGGTTTGCAAGATGAAGAAAGTACTTTTGAGGGTCTTTGTTGAGTATCTTGTCCATCATGCGTTGAAATTTTTAATCTTGGAGGGCTCCTTGGTACTCCTCATGAGAGATTTCCTCATCACTGTCGTGAGGGGACACAATCCTATTTGATGTTCTAGCGATTTCAAGTTGTTTTTGTGTTTGAGACCTAGTTAAGACCATGCAAGGTGACGTGGAAAGGTGTGGGGTGAAACTAGAGAGTTTGGTAAGGTGTTGGTGGAGATTGATGAGAAGAGGATACTTGCGGTGACGAGATTCGAATAAAGGATTCTTTTGATCAATGGTTCCAAGTAAGTTGGTCGACACAAGACGATAGCCACAAGTAAGGATAGCTAGTACCCGTTTACTATGTAGAGACTAGTCTTGCACCAAGACCACTAGTGAAGTTTGGAGAGAATAGGATGTCCGATCCTTGATAGTGGAGACTTACTAGGTTTACTTGAATCTAAAATGATCTGAAAAAGGTCTTGCACTAGTCTGATATAGGATACTTTGTCTTGTTTGCGGGAAGACCTGGTAAAAGGTGGACAAGACGACCGACGAAAGAGAGGGTATGCTATGGAAATAGATGGAAAAGGTGACTACACGGTAGATTTGATCTTAGAAGCAAGAACAAGGTTGAAATGGGTATCCAGAAATGTTGAAAATTTTCTCTCAAAAGATGTGGAAAAGCTCACTATTGTGGATGCGCAACAATAAATGCACTGAAACAGATGATAAATGCGTAGTAAGTCAGGACAAATGCGTAGCTCTGGTGAAGGATAAAAGTGCAGTAACATATGACAAATGCACATGAAGTCGCAATAAATGTACAACAGGTCAAAATAGATGCGCAACTTCAGAGGGTATATGCGTAGCTCTGGTTTTTTGACTATTTTTGCAATTTTCTTGGCACATTTTTTGATGTTTTTGATTTCTTGGTTGCAAGTTGGTCCTTTTGATCTAATTTTTTTTCAATTATGGCAAGAAGACAGAGCAAACACAAATAATATTTTCATGGTTTTTGATTTTTTTGTAATATTTTGGACTCTTTTTGACTCAAAAGCAACTACAAATCCTTGGCTGGTTGGGACAATATAAATTGAATTCTCACTATTTCTAGATGAGGCATCTTCAAGAGGTGATAATCGCCCTTCCCTGCACCGGATTATAGGGGTTTTTGGCTACTAAAAACAAAGGATGATTAGTAAGTGCAACTGTTCGAGTGGTTATACGTGCGACAGCGTTACTCTTCGTTATGGAGTCTCCCAGCCTTCAAGGGTTGTGCCTTGAAGGGTTTTGGGGGAGGTTGGCTGTCGGTATAACACAACAACACTTGTTGTTTGAAGCTTTCGCTCCAAACACAATTTATTTATAGTGGCTTGACAGAGCTTGGCTTTAGCTTGTAACCACTTAAGGTCATTCCCACTGGGATGGAAGGATATCCAAGGGTAGGCCTCTCTAAGGGTTTAACACATGCGAAATGATATGTCTGGCATTTTGGTCACCCAAGATAGGGGAGAGCATAGGCCTAGTATCATTCCAAAAACACAAAAGACAGTGGTTCGTTTCCCCTAATTAAAATGAAAAAGACTAAATGTGTTAAGCTACTTGGGCACACACGCGGGTTGTTAACTTTGAAAGCAAGATAGCAATGGTTCAATTTTATCCTTGCTGCATTGGGACTATATTCAATTTGTTGATGCAACAATATCAAATTACAATCCTTCCTAGTTAGATCTAGATGTGATTTTGCATGAACATCTGATTACTATCCTTGCTAATTAAATCTATGATGTGTGTTAATAATGCAACTAGAATGTCTAAACCATCCCCTAACCTACAAGTAGATCAGAGAAAATTCTTGCGAGAAGTGTCAACATTAGCAAAATCACAAGAAAACCTAAAAAGTCACTGTCAAAATCAGATGCGTAGGTACAGAGATCAGATGCGTAGAGACAGAGATCATATGTGCAGCTATTACAAAAGCGCTGAGACAAAGGTCAAAAGTGTAGAAACATAGAGCATATGCATAGTTTTAGTAAATGCGCCATATCAGAACACAGATGCGCAACTTTAGGAGGTAAATGCGCTGAAAGATCAGATGCACCGAAACAGAGCTCAGATGTGTGTTAGAATTGATCGGATGCGTAGAATCCTCCTATGTACGGAACCTTAGCACAAAAAAACTCATTTTTTGGGTTAAATCAGGGCAAGGCCCCACGGTGGGCGCCAAAAATGTTAGGAAAAAATTGGTGTAAATGAATAATCAATATTATATATCAACAATACCCAATAACTCAATGAAATATAGAAACAAAGAACTTCAAACCTTTGCAAACCTCTTCACTTCATGGCTTCCATTGATTTCCTATCTCAAATGATCTTGTGTATTAATATGGCCCTCAAAAGGTGCACTTCCTTGCTATTCCAAGATGTCAAGTGGGAATGGCTATGATAGTTTATTGCAATGAAGATGAGCTTCACAACAATGGTAATGGTATGGTAACAAGTTGATCGCAAGCAATGGAATGACTTGGGTGCCAAAGGCGCGCTGTAATTCCTACAAAGTAACAATACTAAAAGCTTGGATGAATGAAATGGAGGAATTGGGTTCAATTTATAGACTTGTGTGAGAGAAGATCAACAGTATAGAAAGAATGAGATCAATGGTATAGAAGACTTGATAGGATGTGCGAGAATAGAAAGAAGACAAGTGTCACACAAAAGCTGTTTTGTTTGAGTTAACTGCTTTCTTTTATAAAGATAAGATTTGATTTCATAAATTAGAAAGCTTTTTTCTAATTTAAGAGTTATTGATAAAAACAAGGTTGATTGAGTCAGTTAACTCAACTTGTGATTTGCTTTTGCATGATTTGAGAGAAATTAAATAATAAATTATTTAATTTTGTGTGCATGAAGAAGAAGACTTATATTTAATTGATTGTGCATGTTTGGAAGAATAAATAAAATATTTGATTATATTTTATTTTTAGAGATTGAGATAATTTAAATAAATTTGATTGATTTATTTAAATTTGGAGGAAGAATTGACTTAATTAAATAATTAAGAATTATTTAATTGTTTGGAAGAATTTTTTTTTTGGGTACCTGGTAAACTTTTTTCACGTGACTAGTGATGCTGGCACGACACATCCTTCGGTACCATGGGGAGGGGGGGAGACTGGACCTCATGACCATCTTTACCACAACAGAATTACTTAGCCAATCGAGCTAGGGCCCCTGCCCAATTGTTTGGAAGAATTTAATTAAATAAAGGATTTTATTTAATTTTGACTTTAGAAGAGGTAAGTAAATATTTGATATTTAATTAATTCAGAGGAATATGAATCAAATAAATAAATAAATTTATTTATTTATTGATAGAGGAATTAGAATGGAATAAATATTAAGAATATTTATTTAGACTGAGTCGTGTCATTTTTAGGCGTATACAGACTATTTGCAAGGTATCAGTATTTCCACATTTTCCAACATCATCCTTTTTGTCATTGTAACATCAAAAAATGTCCCCTTGGGGGCTTTTCCCTCATAAGGTTTAGCTCCTGGGTCTTTTATCTGCATTTAAGACATCTTGCATCATATTTTGACATCTTGATGAAATGATCCCTAAGTTTCATGACAAATGGGACCTAGGGGGTCCCTTGAACCTAACCTTGACCAAAATAGGGAGGGAGGACTTGGGCGCCCGCGCCCTAGTACTACCCTATTTTGGGTCAGTCCCAAATTTTAGGTGTTAGCTTGTGACTGTTATTTAGGTCCTATGCCGACATGGTAAGTTTGAATTACAAAATTCTTGGTGGGAGTGTTTGTAGTTGCATATAAAAGCATTTTTAGGCATTCATTTGTAAACTAAAGCATTACTAGATGGATATTGTGAACTTTATGTATTCTAAAGGTGATTCAAGGCATTCATTGTGTAGCAAGAGCAGATTTGTGTTGTCTATGTGTTTGTATTTACAGATTTGCGCAATCATCTCCTCATGGCATGAAGAGATTCTTCCTTCCATGAGATCTTCACTATAAGGTGACATCATTTGTGTTTTTGAGCATTTATCATTTGGTTTTTACCTCTGCCTCGCAAAGGGCACACACTCTCTATCTGACAACGGTGTTCGGAAGACTTGAATGTCTCTCCAGGGCTTGACTGAGACAAGCCTCTAAACACCACAACCCCCTCCCAAAGTTTTCATGATTACAGGTTACAAGTTGAAGATACAGGAAAAGTGAAGTCGCAGGAGGGTATCTTAGAGTGTCAGAATTGCAGATCAGAGAAGAAAATATCTCCCTAGACTAGGGCATCCGCTCATTAGTCCTCGAAGTTCTGTGACGAAAAAACCTTTGGTACAATAGGAACAGGTTACAGATCTTGTTTGTAGATCCTGAAAAAAAGAAGGTCATTGGACTCGGTCTCCCACTCTTTAGTCCCCAACTGTTTTGCTTCCGAACCTCAAAAATAGGTGCACAACTATTTGTTGATTACATCTTTCTGTAGCAGCATTTTTTGATATTCGTCTGTTTGCCGTCGTATTTGCATAATTAGGGTTTTAATGTATAATTGCGCATAAGAGAAAATAAATGACAATCAAATCATACAAATCCAAATTTCCCTACATCTCATAGTAACCTAGGGTATGATAGTACATTGCAACTGGACCCTAGGTCCTTGAATGAAAGGGTGAAAGGAGGATATACAAACAAAACTACAAAAAACTCCACTATCTAAATTCCACCCTTTACATTTTGGTGACCCTGTGTTATTGGACTTGTTTGCACCTTGTTGAGTGTTTTGCTTTAGATTTGCAGTGATTTCATTCATTCATAGTATCATTCATCTTATTGCATTGGAAAACTTACAAAAAAATTGAAAAATTGGAAAAATTTGAAAAAAATTACATTCTAGGGTTTCTATTTTGCAACAATTAATGTGAATTTCATCAAATTTATGATTTTTGCATTAGATCTGAGCTAAATTATAGAAAATTACAAAAATTCAATAGCTTGCATTGCATTTTTATCACAAAATTGCTAGGGTTTTGTTGAAAATTATGAATTTTGCATATAACCTAGTAATTCCAAAATCTAAGGTTTGTACGTAAAATCTTGTTTCAAATTTTTCTACTAATCTAAGACACTCATTCAAATTTTCATTTGGCTTTAGTGTTGCATTTTAGTACAAATTTGCATTTAGATCTCAAAAATTTGCATTTTTATATAGAAAATTTCAATAAAAAACTATCATTTTCATTGATTTTTCATTAGATTTGCACTTGCATTTTGCATTGTAGGGCCTGAAAATAATTTTTAGATCTAAGTACATTTAATTTTTATCCTAAATCAGGTTGCAACACATTCATATAGCATTTTGCATCAATATCTCAAACCTAGGGCTTGAAAAACCTTGATTTTCACTAGATTTGGCCTTATCGACTCTCCAGATTTGCACTAGAGGCGTGTTGTAAAGAATATTTTTGCATTAATTTTATATTATCAAGGTTATTATTTGCTTCCCCTCATAAAATTATTTACAACACCTTTTTATCGGGCCCTTGTATTGAAAATTTGGTGAAAAATTGCACATTTTTGCTATATTTGCCCTAGGGTTTGACCTAGAATTTACTCCAAGCGTGTTGTAAACAATTTTATGATCGTAGGTGACTGATATCATTGCTATTATTTTCTGTACCTCATAAAATTCCTTACAACACCTATTTCATTAGGTCTTGGGATTGAAAAATTGTGAAAAATTGCATATTTTAGGGCATTTTCACTAGATTCCAACTTGTTGTCATCTTAGATTTGCGTCAAAAGTGTGTTGTAAATGGGTTTATTGCTTTATTGGACTGAAAATAGGCATATTATTTTCTGTCCCTGATCAAAATATTTACAAAATCTTTCCTTTCATATATTTGCATGGAAAAAGTATAAAAAATCAAGCATTTTAGGTCATTTTCATACATACTTTTGCACTTGACTTTTGCATCAAAATTTGAAAAGCTTTTAAAATATGATTTACATTGACAAAAGTGCAATGGCATCTTCATGTTATTCTTCTTTTAAATCTTTGCATGAATATATCCTAGACTTTAAAAATTTCTCTAATTTCACTAATGAGAACCCTCATGTTCTAGAACACATAGCTTATATCAGTGGTATTGATGCTTCTATATGTTCTACATATGAGTTGCAATTACTTTGTTATACACATGATTTTAGTAGCTTCAATTTACTCATAGGAGCATATCCTTTGATATTAGAAGATTTAACCAAATTCATCTCTAGGAATACTCATGAGAAAGATGAAAGTGAAAAGCCTTTTTCCGCCACAAAGTATGATGATGATGATGTACCTCCCCCTCATCCCAATGCTCTCCCTAGCCAAGATGTAGTATTAGTGGATGAGAAAAGGCCTCTCACATTAAATACTTTAGGGATGGATGTTGGGTGCAACCAAGAGGGAAACAATGTTAATTTGATACTTATTAATAGACTTGGTAGCAATATTCCTAAGATGATTGTCCGAGGGGCACCTAGTGCACCCTCTTGCTTAAAGCTGGTGATTACAGTTCAAGGTAAACCTCCTAATGACATCTTAAATTATGCAAAGCAAATTACTCAAAGAAATCATGGTGTTCAAAATGTAATTGCTCATACATACAACACCTGTAATAACAAGCAAAGTAAGCAAGCACCACAGGTGCCTATCTCTCTTCCATGTTCTCAACCTATGCTCCCTCCACCACCTCATATTACTCATAAAAGTGGTCAAGAATATGATCTTGTCAAGAAACTCCGCACTACTCAGGCTAGGATCTCTCTTTGGGATTTAATACAAACAACGCCTACATACCATGGAATGCTTCAAGAAGCTTTACAAAAGGTGATTGTCCCACCTACTGCTAAGCCTAATGATGTAGCAGCCATATTAGATAGTATGCATGTGACAAAAATAGATATACTTTTTCAACCACATGAATTACCGCCAATCAAAGTTTAAAACCAATATGATCCTTTTGTAATCTTGGTCACAATAAATAAAACATTGGTAAAATGAGTTATGATTTACAATGGATCGGCTCTTAATGTTTGTAGCATTGACCTACTACACAAAATCAAAGCTGACACATCACAAATCAAACTAGGTGGCATTAGCATTAGTGGCTTTGATAATGTGTGACGACAATTTGTGGGCACTATAACTCTACCTATACAAGTAGGATCCGTGCTTATGCCTACTTTGATTCATGTCATGCCTTGTTCTTTATCTTACAACATGATTCTTGGTAGACCCTGGATCCATGCACTGCGGGCTGTTCCTTCTACTTTACATCTTTCAATTAAATTTATTTTCAAAGGTAAACTTCATACTATTCATGTCGATTCTGAACTAGATAACTGTTCACATATTAAAACGCAAAAACCAGTCGATAATCATATGAGCTTAAACAATTTACGAACTGAGTCACCAATGTCTCCGGCGTAGATAATGTTATGCAAGACTCTAGAACATCAAATGCACTATTTGGTGATGATTGGGGCCCATTGGATTTTAATCCTTGCAATATAGGGAAATATAAAATGAATAGCCTGGACACATCAAAAGTAGCATCAATCTCACCTAAGCAATCTTTTGAAGCACCTAAGAAACCCAAAGTCCCCTTGGTAGAAAATAAAAACAATACTCTCACTTATACCACAAAGTACGAGACCTATGAGGCTTCACCATCTTCTAAGGAAATGACATCCCTTTATGGTCGAGGATTTAAAATCCTTTATAACAATTGTGAATATATAGGTAAGGGATGTGGTGTAAATCAACAAGGGATTCAAGTATCTATAGAATCCGCTTCAACACATTACTCAAGTGGCATTGGATATAATCCTTTTAAAGAAAGGAAAGACTCCCGTCGTCCTAAACTTAATGTTAATTCAACAAGATCAAAACAACATGACATATATCCCAAATATGTATGTTCTTAACGATGGTACCCTAACATGTAAGTATCTCTAACCCTTTATCTCTCTCGTGATGTGTTATATGTTGTTTAGGCCTCCTGGGATGACCCTTGATTCTCTTGTAAGGTCCGAGATACTAGGAGACCGCCTCTGTTGTGACCTTCTTCTATTTGTATCATCATTCATCTATATTGCCTCTCTCTAATTTCATTGTTGTGTGTTGTCTTATGGACATAGTGTTACGGTTGGTGACTTGGGGGAACCCTCCATGACTGTCCCTAAGATACTTGTTTCTCCTCTCTTATTTATTGTTTCCCTTCCTCTAGTGTTTCTATCTAGCGGGCGGATGACGAAAAACATTTATACTGATGCAGACCTAGTGTCCCTTTAGCGAGAAATCAAAAATTGGACTTAGTTCCTAATATGACGATGGGGTTGTATATCTTATCCAATGCTTGGCTAGTAGAAGCACTCGTGCTCTTTGCATAATGATTTTGATGATGTTTTTATCTCATTTACAAATCATAACAATACTGCTGCTTCGTGCACTTTGTCTATCTTGAATCTTGCATGCCTCAGACTTCATATGCATTATCATGATTTTGTAGACACTAACATGTTTCTTGCAGGGATGTGTTTGTGGGAACATTTGGCGATCGTAAAGTACATGTCACCTCTGGGGGGCATGGGCTTTGCGAGAGTCTGTGTTCCCTTGTGTGTTTTCTTCCTACCTTAACGTGCTTGATATCGATGCCTGATATCAACCACCTTAAGGTGGGGGCATATATAAGGTAAGCTCTCTATTGTAGATGTTAGCAATGTGCTTGTCCTCAAGTTTTAGTTTAAAGACTAGTGGCGATGAGTCCCTCTACACTCTGAGTTTGTTTGCAATCAATCAATCAATCATCTTAAGCCCTCTACGGAGGCGGGGATGGTGTATTTCTCAGAGTAGATTGCATCATCTTGTCATTTTCAAAAGTCCTCATCGGGAGGTGGGGAGCGGTTCTATGACTAACTCAACCCTTAAGCATGTCTTCGGTGATTGTTGTGGCGAAGCCCAATCGTTGGTGTGTGCCTATAATGTGCATGAGATGGTGATGAGCCTAGAAATAGGAACACTCCATCGCTTGTCTATCGTGTTTTCTCCATGTCTTCAAAGTGTGTGTGTTTTACATGCTTTCTTTGTTTGGCATGTTTATTTCCCCATATGTAGTTTAAAGCCCTGCATGATGAGTGCATCCTGTATTATGGGAGGTTTGGTGTGTCTTGCGTGTGTGTTGCCCCATATATGCAGTTTAAATACCTGCATGATGAGTGCATCCTGCATTATGGGAGGTGTGTTTACTTTGCTTGTACTTGCATTTGCATTTCATATATATGAGAAAAAGAAAAGAAAAGAAATCATTCCTGTCTTCTATGCATTAATTGTCTTCTATGCATTTATTGTTTTCTCTGTGTTTTGCGTGCCTGTCATTGTCTTCAATGTGTCTGGTGTGTCTTCTCCATGCTTGGCATGTTTGCTGTGTTTGTTGACCATACTTTAATGCATGTATTGGCCTTGCGTTTATACATACATTAAAGTGGGGGCTAAATGTAACGTCAGAAAATGTCCCCTTAGGGGCTTTTCCCTCATAAGGTTTAGCTCATGGGTCTTTTATCTGTATTTAGGACATCTTGCATCATATTTTGACATCTCGATGAAATGATCCCTAAGTTTCATGACAAATGGGACCTAAGGGGATCCCTTGAATCTAACCCTGACCAAAATAGGGAGGGAGGACTTGGGCGCCCGTACCCTAGTCTTGCCCTATTTTGGGTCAGTCCCAAATTTTGGGTGTCGGCTTGTGACCATTATTTAGGTCCTATGCCAACACAGTAAGTTTGAATTATGAAATTCTTGGCGGGAGTGTTTGTAGTTGCATATAAAAGCATATTTAGGCATTCATTTGTAAACTAGAGCATTACTAGATGGCTATTATGAACTTTATGCATTCTAAAGGTGATTCAAGGCATTCATTGTGTAGCAAGAGCAGATTTGTGTTGTCTATGTGTTTGTATTTGTAGATTTGAGCAATCATCTCCTCATGGCATGAAGAGATTCTTCCTTCCATGATATCTTCACTACAAGGTGACATCATTTGTGTTTTTGAGCATTTATCATTTGGTTTTTGCCACTGCCTCACAAGGGCACGCACTCTCTATCTAACAACGGTGTTTGGAAGACTTGAATGTCTCTCCGGGGCTTGACTAAGGAAAACCTCTAAACACCACAACCCCCTCCCAAAGTTTTCATGATTACAGGTTACATGATGAAGATACAGGAAAAGTGAAACTGTAGGAGGGTGTTAGGGGTAGCCAGTAGAAGATATCAATTAAATGCAAATAAATATTAAACAAAAGAATGAAAAATACATAGAAATAATAACAGCGAGAGACAAGTTTTAACATGGTTGACCCAAACTCAGGCTACATCCACCAACAAAGAGTCCAATATTATTATCCAGTAAATCAAACTGATTACAACCAGTAATCCCTACAACTCAATACCGTTGCAAATGCTACAATACAATATCAACCAAAACCCTAACCCTTAGCCGCTTTTATCAAGCCTTATGTCGGTTACAAAAATAGGGTTTTTTATGTCGGCTCAAAATTTTTTTTGGAGGGCTGTCGCCCCGGAACCCCCGCTCAGGGCCCGGCCCAACCCTGAACCTTGGCGAGGATACATAACTAGTGTACAATACTTGCATGATCAGTCGCCACCTACCAACAATCTCCCACTTGGAGACTGATTAGGCTCCACACCAAACAATCTCCCACTTGGAGACTGATTGATGGGGATCGCACAACAGATACCATAGACCGATGCCCTAATTTCTCACAGTCGACAAACTAACAGATGAGCCACCAATTCAACTCCATTGGCCAAGTCCCTCATCCTTCTTCCAATGCCCCGATGGCATTTGCCTTTGGTGAGACTCGTTCCATCGACGAACACTTGTAACCTTTGGCCGATGTGCCAATACGCCGTCGCACAGTTTACTTCCTTCCAAACCCTAGCACATGGAGATGCTAGGTCATCCTACTATGTGAAACACAATGTCTAGATCCTCTGCACCGCTGAATAGGAAAAACAAAACAAAGAGCAAAACAAATATTCATACAACGAAGCCATTCCACTAATTTTGACAGAAATCTCACCAGTGGAATGCTTCACGATGACATACAACAACAATGGAAAATGTAAAATGAATGGAAATCTACATTTACACGATTTACAGTTATAAGAAATGGAAATCAAAAGGACAGAACAGAGTTGCTTTATTTCTCTTGAGCACAATACAATCACATTCGATCCCTTCTTCAATCTGATTACATTCGATGATCATTTGGCCATTCCTCTGGGTATTTATCAACTCACCTTGAGTAGTATCGAACTTACTCCAAGTGGCTAGGAGACACTACTACCTATTTTTGGCATTATTGCTATTTTTGGCATTATGCGATTACAATTTGACAAATGTCCCCTAAGTGACTTGGGACTTACAAAATGAACCTAAATACAAACTAAAATGAAAATGCATTGGTCAATAGACCTTATTACAAAAGAAAACATGATTTTCTAGGTGCTCCTGCACCATACTCCCCGGGTGAAAGTTGTCTCAAGTCCTCTTAGAGACTAACTGCTGTAAATCATCACCCTACTTTTTGATGTCCTCTTCCAGCATCCATGTGGCTTCTGAGTCTGGAAGTCCTTGCCATTTGACTAGGTGCTCAAAATGTCTGATTTCTAGTCTTCTTGGTTGTCCTGCTATCCAAAATGCATTCCATCTTCGGTGGTTCCTTAGGTGGTAAATACTGCACCCACTCTACATTGTCTTGGACAGAATCTGATGTACCTTCTCCTGTATCAAGACTCTTATATAATGTCAAATCAGCAACATTGAATATAGGTGAAATAGCAATATCATCAGGGAGTTCAATTTTGTAAGCATTAGAACCATATTTCTCCAGAATCTGACAAGGTCCAATTTTCCTCATCATCAACTTGCTGTGGCTGCCCTTGGGTAGTCTGTTCTTGTTGAGATGAACCATGACCATATCTCTTATTTGGTACTGCACATCCCTTCTTCTTTGATCCACTCTAGCCTTGATCTTCTGACTGTTGTGGTGTAGAGTATCTCTGACTTGTTGATGGATCTCCTTCATAGCCTCTGCAAATGTATCAGCATGTCCACTCCTTTTGTCTAACCCTTGAACATCTCTTAATTCAAAAATACCTCTAGGATGACTACCATAGATAACTTCAAAAGGACTTAGACCTGTACTTCTATTTGTAGAATCATTATAGGCATACTTTGCTTGTGGGAGTACCACATCCCAACTACTGCCATGTTCTCTTGTCAAACATCTCAGCAGATTGCCTAATGACCTATTCACAACCTCAGTTTGGCCATCAGTCTGAGGATGATAGGCTGAACTAAAAGACAAATTTGTACCCAATCTTTTCCATAAGGTTCTCCAGAAATGTCCCACAAATTTGCTATCTCTGTCAGATACAATACTCAAAGGTAACCCATGAATCATGACAATTTCTTTAAAGAACAAACCTGCAATGTAACTAGCATCATTGGTGGTTTTACAAGGAATAAAGTGTGCCATTTTATTGAATCTATCTACCACAACAAACACACTGTCATAACCTGTCCTTGTCTTGGGCAATCCCATCACAAAACCCATACTCAAACTTTCCCAAGGTTGGTACAGTCCTGCATTGGCTGAGACTCTCTTTGCTCTTTGGCAAATCATACAACTCTCAACAAACCTTCTGATATCAGATTGCATCCTTGGCCAAAAGTAAAACCTTCTTACAAGATCTAAGGTCTTATTGAGCCCAAAATGTCCTCCTAAACCACCACTATGTTTTTCCTTCACAATATTATCCCTCATTGAACACTTAGGGATACATAGTTGACTTCCCTTAAACAAAAGTCCATCCTGCAATGTATAATCTGAAAAGTCACTATGGAAAGCGTTGGCGAACCCACTGCATACCTTGTAAATCTCCTTGAAATCTTGGTCCTCTTCATACAATCCTTTGAGTGACTCAACACCCATACTTTGTAGCTGCACTTCTTGCACTGTCAACACCCTTCTGCTTAGAGCATCAACAACCTTATTGGTTATCCCTTTCTTATGTTTGATGATGAAAGTGTATGCTTGAAGACTTTCCACCCATTTCATGTGTCTATGGCTGAGTTTTTCCTATCCATTCAAAAAACTTAGAGCATGATTTTCAGTATATACAATAAATTCTTTAGGAAGCAAATAGTGCCTCCATTTTTTCAGAGCTTGTACCATGGCATACAACTCTAAATCATAAGAGGAGTACTTCCTCTTGGCTTCATTTAACTTTTCACTGAAGAAGGCTACTGGTCTACCTTCTTGGCTCAATACTGCCCTTATGGCCAACCCACTTGCATCACATTCAATTATGAAAACCTTATTGAAATTAGGCAACACTAAGACAGGGAATTTAGCAACTTTATGTTTCAGATTTTCAAAACTCTGATCTGCCTCATTTGTCCACACAAACTTCATCTTACCTCCACCCTTGATGGTCTCCAACATAGGTGCATAGATGTCACTATAGTTCGTAATGAATTTCCTGTAAAATGTGGCCAAACCATGGAAACTTCTGACCTCTCCTGCTGTCCTGGGTGTAGGCCAATTCAAAATAGCTTCTACCTTGGAAGGATCCATTTTCAAATCACCCTTAGAGATGACAAAACCTAGGTACACCAATTCTTGTTTCATGAAGTCACACTTTTCCAAGTTTATCAGTAATTTCTGATCTTGCAGCCTCTTCAAGACTATCACCAAATGTTTCAAGTGTTCTTCCTTGCTCTTACTGAACACCAAGATATCATCAAGGTAGACTACCACAAATTTTCCTATGAATTCCTGCAACACCTCATTCATCAATCTCATAAAGGTGCTAGGGGCATTTGAAAGACCAAACAACATCACAAGCCACTCATACAACCCTTCATTGGTTTTTAAAGCTGTCTTCCACTCATGCCCCTCTCTTATCCTTATCTGGTGATACCCACTCTTCAGGTCTATCTTAGAGAAATAGGTAGCACCTCCCAAACAATCCATTAGATCTTCTATTCTAGGAATAGGATACCTATACCTAATGGTTATCCTATTTATTGCCCTAGAATCAGTACACAATCTCCATTTCCCATCCTTCTTTGAGGCTAAAACAGTAGGTATTGCACATGGGCTAAGGCTCTTCCTAATCAGTCCTTTGTTTAGGAGTTCTTGGATCTGGTTTGCTATCTCTTCATTCTACTGTGGGGTCATTTTATATGCTGCCTTATTAGGAAGTACTACTCCTGGTATGAGATCTATCTGATGGCTAATGTCTCTGATTGGTGGTAGGGAATCAGGTATATCCTTTGCAATCACTCCTTTGTAACTCTCAAGCAAATCTTTGACCTCTTTAGGCCCCACTTCTCTCACACAAAACCTACTCCATCACCTTCCTTTAATGTGTCCATGAATTATTTTTCTCCTACCAACATTACACTAGACCCTACATGCTGTGGATCCACTTCTACCAATGACTGTATCTCATAAGTCATACCATCCTTTTGAAATGGGTAAGCATTCTTCTCTCCATCATGATGATCCTTTCTGTCAAACTACCATGGTCTGCCTAACAAAAGATGGCAAGCATCCATTGGAAGGTTGTCACACAAAATCTTGTCTCTATACCCCCCAATACTAAATTCTACCCATGCTTGTTCATTGATGAGTACGTGCTACCCCTTGTTCAACCAATTGACTTTATATGGACTGCTATGGGGTATCTTTTCTAACTTCAACTTATTCACTGCTTCCAAAGATATAATGTTATCAGTAGAACCAGAGTCAATAATGACTTTACAAACCTTACCTTGGATCTTGCAGTTGATTCTAAACAAAGCCCTTCTTTGCGATGGTTCAACCTACACTGGTTCCTTGAGCAATGTCCTCTTGAGCATTAGATTTTCTCCTGTTTTTGATGCTAGATTCACTTCAAGAGATGTCACACTCCTTGCATCTTCTTGAATCAAAGTGGTTCTCTTCTCACCACCATGAGAAGTTGAGGCCTTCTCTGGACACTTGTATGCTGGGTGCCCTATCTGATTGCAGTTATAACATCTCATATTGGAGAATTTGGATCCTCTACCTGATCCACTTGTCCCACCTCTTCCATTAGGCCTTCTTCCTTGGTAGCCTCCTTTGTTAGTAGAGTCCCCAACTTGTTCTTGGATAGACTCACCACTAGGCCTCTGGTTAGGACTTCTTCCTCCAAAACTGCCTCTGCCTCTGAAATTCCTTCCACCTCTACCTCTATTATTCTGCTCACTCTTTCTCTTTATCTTCTCTTCAGCCCTTAAGGCCAATTGGATACACTTGTTCACTGTTTCTGGTGCTAAGATGCTGATCTCATCTTGAATGTTCATCCTTAGGCCATTCAAATACCTGGCCACCTTCTCTGACTCTTCTTCTTATTTTTTTGATCTGAGACTGAGTTTATGAAACTCTTGTGTGTATGCATTCACATCAAGGTCTCTCTATTTGAGATTCTACAATTTCTTATACATCTGCACATTATAGTCCAGGGGTAAGAATTGTGCCTTGATTTTGGTCTTCATCCTTTCCCAACAGATTATCATATTCTTCCCCTCCTTGACTCTCTCTCCTTGCTCATAATTCCACCATGTAAGAGTAGATCCCTTCAATCTTGCCTTTGCCAACTTAACCCTCTTATCATCAGGGACTTCTTTGTATTTGAAATGATTGTTCAATGTCTCAATCCAATCAATCACCTCTTCAGTTTCCATACTTCCACTATACATAGGTAACCCATCTATTGTGTCCCTATTGACTCACTTCAATGCATTTATAAATGCCCTCTGGTCCGCTGGTATCTCTTCTGTCTTCTTACTGGTTTCACCAATTTCTGTATCGCCTTCATCACTGTCACTTTACTCTTCCCTATCTTTGCTTTTGGACTGCTTGAACTCTCCCAACTTGGATTTAAGCATCTCCTTGATCAAATTCTTAACGGCGTCCTGCGACATACTTTTGGGAGGCATCCTCTCCACCTCTGTCTCGCTTTCCTTGTCTGACATAAACATTCACAGACAACACCCAAACACCAACACTTCTGCAAATCCTCAATTCGACTTGCTGCCTAAATCTTTTTCGTTGCTTTGATACCAATATGATGGGGAGCGCACAAGGGATACCACAGACCGATGCCCTAATTTCTCATAGTCGACAAACTAACAGATGAGCCACCGATTCAACTCCATCAGCCAAGTCCCTCATCCTTCTTCCAATGCCCCGATGGCATTTGCCTTTGGTGAGACTCGTTCCATCAATGAACACTTGTAACCTTTGGTCGATGCGTCAATACGCCGTCGCACAGTTTACTTCCTTCCAAACCCTAGCACATGGAGATGCTAGGTTATCCTACTATGCGAAATGCCCTGTTTGGATCCTCTACACCATAGAACAGGAAAAATAAAACAAATATTCATACAACGAAGCCATTCCACTAATTTCGATGGAAATCTCACCAGTGGAATGCTTCACGACGACATACGGCAACAATGGAAAATGCAAAATGAATGGAAATCTACAGTTACATGATTTACAATTATAAGAAACGAAAATCAAAAGGACAGAACATAATTGCTTTATTTCTCCTGAGCACAATACAATCACATTTGATCCCTTCTTTGATCTAATTACATTCGATGATCATTTGGCCTTTCCTCTGGGCATTTATCAACTCGCCCTGAGTAGTACCGAACTGACTCCAAGCGACTGGGAGACCAAACTGCCTATTTTTGGCATTCCGCAATTACAATTTGAGAAATGTCCCCTAAGTCACTTGGGACTTACAAAATGAACCTAAATACAAACTGAAATGAAAATGCATTGGTTAATAGACCTTATTACAAAAGAAAACATGATTTTCTAGATGCTCCTGCACCACTGATCCTAGACGACACTGCTGCACGTGTAGCTCCCACTGGATATAAACACCTTGGACTCTGTTGTTATGATTTTATTGTTTCAGTCTTGAAGAACAACCGAGGCTAAAGAGGAGCTCAACTTCTCCCTTGTCACTGCCTTTGTAAACATATCCGCTGGATTTTCATCTATATGTATCTTTTCCAGCCTCAACTGTCCATCATCCAACACTGACTGAATAAAGTGATACCTCAACTGTATGTGTTTGGTCTTTGAATGCAAGACAAAATTCTTTGCAAGATGTATGGCACTCTGACTGTCTGTATACAAAGAACTGTTAGCCTATTGTTTGCCCAATTCTTCCATAAAAGATTGCAGCCATATCATCTCCTTGCTTGCCTCTGTGGTGGATAAAGCAACCACCTTTTGCAACCGTGAGATCCAACTCACCACTGTCCCACCTACAGTAAAGACATAACCTATAGTACTCTGCCTGGTATCAATATCTCCTGCCAAATCTGAGTCTACATAGCCTTCTAAATCAGTATTAGAGCGCCCAAAACATAAATGTGTATTGGATGTACCTCTCAAATATCTGAGAATCCATTTTACCGCATTCCAATGCTCCAATCTAGGATGACTCATATACCTGCTGACGACTCCTACAGCCTGTACAATATTTAGTCTCATGCATACCATGGCATACATTAAACTTCCTACAACCGAAGCATATGGTACCTTGGACATTTTTTCTTCCTCCTCTTTGTCTTTGGACACATCTCCTTAGTCAATTTCAAATGACTAGGCAAAAATGTGCTGACAGCTTTTGCATTCTCCATATGGAATCTTTGCAACACCTTTTCAACATAATCAACCTGAGATAGAGTCAATTTTCTATTCTTCCTATCTCTGCAAATTTTCATACCAATGATTTATTTTGCTGCCCCCAAATTCTTCATAGCAAATGACTGTGCTAACTGTTGTTTTAACTCTCTGATGTGATCCATGTTAGACCTAGCTACAAGCATATCATCAACATATAAACATAAAATAATGTAGTTGCCATTATCCAACCTCTTAAAATAAACACAATGGTCAGAATTACATCGACTGTAGCCTTGCTCAGCCATAAAACTATCAAATTTTAAATACCATTGCCGAGGTGCTTGTTTCAGGCCATACAAACTCTTCTTCAATCTGTACACCAGTTTCTCCTTAATTTTGACCTCAAATCCATGGGGTTGTTCCATATTTATCTCCTCCTCCAAATCACCATGGAGAAAGGCAATTTTCACATCTAGCTGTTCCAAATGCAAATCTTCAGCAACCACAATACTTAAAATAGTACGAATAGAAATCATCTTGACAACCAAAGAAAATATCTCATCAAAATCAATGCCCTTTTTCTGTGCAAATCCTTTTACAACTAACCTGGCTTTAAATCTTTTCTTACCTCCATCTTCCTCTTTCAGCCTAAAAACCCATTTGTTTGGTAAAGCCTTTTTACCTGTAGGTAACTTACATAATTCCTAAGTCTGATTTTTCAGCAAGGAGTCCATTTCTTCTTTCATTGCAAGCTCCCACTGAACCTGTGTATCCACCTGCACAGCTTCATCATACCCTTCCAATTCACTAGCATCTGTTAACAAAATAGAATACAAAGAGGGAGAAAACCTTTCAGGAGGTCTACTTGGCCTTGTTGACCGTCTAACATTCACTGGAGTTTGTGGTATTTCTTGTTGTTGTTGCGGAGCATGAGGGACCACTAGAACATCACTATCTGGAGTATCATCTAGCACCACATAATCCTTTTCTTTCTCCTCATGCTGCTGCAACTGATCTTTGTACAACACCTTCTCATTGAGTATAACATCCCTACTTCTCACAATTTTCTGATTTTTGAAATCCCAAAGCCTATAACCAAATTCATCAATGTCATATTCAATGAAAGTACATTTTTTTGATTTTGCATCCAGCTTGGTTCTATTTTCAGAATCTACATGTACAAATGCTTCACAGCCGAAGGTTTTCAGAAAAGAATAACTCACCTTCTTACCTATCCATGCTTCCTCTGGAATACCATAGCCCAAAGGAACTGAAGGACCTCTATTAATTAAATAAACAACAGTGTTGACAGCCTCTGCCCACATGTTTAAAGGCAGCCCAACATGCAATCTCATGGTCCTTGCACACTCCATTATTGTCCTATTCATGCGTTCAGCCACTCCATTCTCCTGTGGAGTCCTTGGAACCATTTTCTGCCTATGGATTCCATTATAGGAACAATAATCCTCGAATTCTTTGCTACAATACTCACCACCATTATTAGATCTGAGACATTTTAATCTTTTACCCGTCTCATTCTCAACTAAGCCTCTCCATTTCTTAAATGTTTCAAATACATCAGATTTCTGCTTAAGGAAATAAATCCATATCTTCCTAGTTGCATCATCTATGAATGTAACATAATACTGAGAGCCACCAAGAGAAGATACCTGAGCCGGTCCCCATACATCGGTATGCACAAGCTCCAACTTGTCATCTTTGTTTTGCTTCCCATCCTTGAGAAAACTGACTCTCTTTTGTTTGCCACACATGCAACTTTCACATAAATCCATATTAATACATTTCAGACCTGGTAAAAATTTCTTAGAATGAAGTACCTTCATACCTTTTTCACTCATATGCCTAAGTCTGTTATGCCATAATATTGTCTCAGAACCTGTAGCAACTGTTTCAGTCTCTTCCTGCGAACCTACAGCAACTATTCCTGAACCTGTTTATTTTTTCTCTGCAATAGCTAAATTAGAAGGAACAATATGACCTGTACAAAGATATAAGGTGCCTACTTTCACACCTTTTTCTACTATTAAGGCACCTTTTGAAACCTTCCAATTTTTATTAGTAAATGTAACAATATAACCTTCTTCAGCTAGCTGCCCTGCTAAAATTAAATTCTTACCGAGCCTTGGAACGTGCCTTACCTCTTCTAGTAGCCAATGATTCCCATTCTACAACTTAATCTTGATTCTTCCCTTCCCAACAATCTGACAGGGTTCGTTATCTCCCAAATAAACCAGCCCAAAATCCCCTTAGACATAATCAAGAAAATAACTTCTATGTGGTGTAGTATGAAATAAGGCCCCTGAATCTAAAACCCATGAATCATCAACATTATCTAGGAAATAATCAAAGCATTATCTTCAGATTTATTACTTACCACATTTGCCTCCTTATTTCCTTCTTATTTGTCTCCTTTATTCTTCTGAGACCAGCAATCTTTCTTTAGATGACCTAGTTTCCCACAGTACCAGCAATCCTTCTGTCCTCTGGTTTGGGACCTCTTATCCTTTGATTTTGCTCATGACTTCCCATGACCTCCAGAACCTTTTCCTCTCTCCTTTGATCTACCCTTGCTTTCTGCATTCAAAACACTACCTGATGTGGACCCTCTTGAGCCTTTTTGTCACATTTCCTCGCTAAGGATAACACCAACAATATCATCAAATTTCAAAGTGTTTGAACTAGAGACAGATTTACTTACAACCATTACCAAGCTATTCCAGCTTTCTGGCAAAGAACATAAAACAAAGAGAGCCCTCACCTCTTCATCAAATTTCATTTTTACATAAGTTAACTGATTGACAATCATATTAAACTCATTTAAATGATCTATCACAGATCGACCTTCAATCATTTTCAGATTAAACAAACACTTCATGAGAAATACCTTATTTGAGGCTGAGGGCTTTTCATACAATTTAGCCAAAGCTTTCATCAGTTCATCTGTTGTTGTCACTTCTGTTATATTGAACACCACAGATGGTGCCAGGCACAACCGAATGGTTCCCAGTGCCTTTCTGTCCAGAAGATTCCAATCCTCATCCGTCATTCCTACCAGTTTCTTGGATACTCCTTCTAATGGCCTCCATAAATCCTTCTAATAGAGGTAATCCTCCATCTGCATCTTCCATAACTGATAGCTCTGCCCATTAAATTTATCGACCTCCAATTTGCCCTCATCCACCATTGATCCCACTCAATCATGAGACTCCCACTCAATCGTGAGACCTTCCTGCAGATGATAATTGAACACAACCTGCTCTAATACCACTTGTTAGGGGTAGCCGGAAGAAGATATCAATTAAATACAAATAAAGATTAAACAGAAGAATGAAAAATACATAGAAATAATAACAACGAGAGACAAGTTTTAACGTGGTTCACCCAAACTCGGGCTACATCCACCAACAGAGAGTCCAATATTATTATCCAGTAAATTGAACCGATTACAACCAGCAATCCCTGCAACTCAATACCGTTGCAAATGCTACAATACAATATTAACCAAAACCCTAACCCTTAGCCGCTTTTATCAAGCCTTATGTCTGTTACAAAAATAGGGTTTTTTATGTCGGCTCAATTTTTTTTTCTCGGGGGCTGTCACCCTCGAACCCCCACTTGGGGCCCAGCCCGGCCCCGAACCTCACTGAGGATACATAACTAGTGTATAGTACTTGTATGATCAGTCGCCACCTACCAACAAAGGGTATCTCAGAGTGTCAGAATTACAGATCAGAGAAGAAAATAGCTCCCTGGACTAGGGCACCTGCTCATTAGTGCCCAAAGTTTTGTGACAGAAAAACCTTTGGTACAACAGGAATAGGTTGCAGATCTTGTTTGCAGATCCTGACAAAAAGCAGGGCATTGGACTTGGGCGCCCACTTTTTAGTCCCCGATTGTTCTGCTTCCAAACCCTAAAAATAGGTGCATAGTTATTTGTTATTTTACATCTTTCTGTAGCAGTATTTTCTGATATTCATCTGTTTGCCATTATATTTGAATAATTAGGGTTTTAATGTATAATTGAGCATAAGAGAAGATAATTGCCAATCAAATCGTACAATTCTAAATTTCCCTACATCTCATAGTGACCTAGGGTATGATAGCACATTGCAACTAGACCCTAGGTCCTTGAATGAAAGGGTGAAAGGAGGATATACACACAAAACTACCAAAAACTCCACTGTCCAAATTCCACCCTTTACAGTCACCAACACTCATGACAAAGAAAAGTGTTTCATCATTTGAATCATCATGACCCTCATCTTCTAAAGAACAAATGTCTTCTATGGAAAATAGACTCCTTTTGAATTTACTATTTTTGTTGCTTCTCCTAGGTTCTTTAAGAGGACATTTAGAAGTAAAGTGACCAACCTTTCCACAATTGAAAAATTTGAATGGTAACTTGCCTTTATATTTGCTAGAGCCTTTCTTCAGTATTCTTACAAAATTTGCTTCAACATCATCAGGAATTTCATCTTCATCAGTGGATTCATCCTTTATCTTTTTACTAACTTTGAAAGCAACTTCTTTCTTTGGAACATCAGTGTCAAATTCTCTCATTTCAAAAGTAGTAAGGGTCCCAAACATTTGGTCTAAAGAGTATTTATCCAAGTTTGCAGTCTCCTTAATAGTAGATACCTTTTGACTTTAAGAAATTTGGGAATAGATCTCAGAACCTTCTTCACAATTTCATCCTCTTTTTTTTCCACCGCCAAGACCTTTGATGTCATTGACCACTTCATTCTCTCAAAGATAAATCCAACAATGTTTTCATCCTTTGTCATCTTTAGGGTTTCAAATCTGCTTATGAGGATTTGCATCTTATCTTGCTTTACTTTCTTATTTCCTTCATAAATGGTTTCAAGTTTATCTGAGACTTCTTAAAAAGAGCTACAACTCTTCACCTTTGAAAGTTCTAAATCAATTAATCCACTCATGATGGCAAACTTTGCCTCGGTATTGCTATCATACTTCTTGATTTCATTTGCATCTATAGGAATAGTAGTAGGAACAGTGTAACCTTTCTTGACAGAATCCCAAACTCCACACCCTAGAGAATTGATGTAGGCTTCCATCCTTAGCCTCCATCCTTATCTTCCAAAAAGCATAATTTGTTCCATCAAACCTAGGTATCTTACTAAATCCTCCTTGTACCATCCTAGACCTTCCTCAAGCAGTTAAGATTCCCTCAGAGGAACTTGGCCCTGATACCAATTGTTAGACACACAAGAATACTTTGGGGGGGTGAATCAGTATTCAAACAATTTTCAATTTCAACAACTTCAACTTATCTGGAGCAGATTAAACCTTAAGCATCACAATATCAACATGAAAGAATAACACAATGCACATCAACACATAACACCAGATTTACGTGGAAAACCCTAACAAGGACAAACCATGGTGAGGATTAACTCACTATATATGAAGCTGAAATAATAACTTTGTTTTAGGGACTATAACCCAAGGAAGCTGCTACTCCCTAAGTAACTTTAATTTAGGGTCACTCCCAAGGAAGCTTCTACTCACTAATGACTTTGTTTTAGGGTCACTCTTAAGGAAGCATCTCCTCCGTGAAATGATAATACACTTATAAAATATTATAGTATGATAGTCTTTCTACTGTTTGAAAACTGATATTGAAGCTCACACTTTTGATGATTGCACTTCTGCCTTCTCACACTTTCTTCTGAAGATTTGATTAGTTAGGCACACTCTATACTTGACCACTATCTCAAATATGTCTTCAAGATGAATCCAGATAGCATCAACAACATCTTCTCTTTCTCCTTCAGTCGCACATCAATAACGCATTTATTCTACTTTTTATCTGCTTGCGAACCTTTTCCATCAACTTCAATCATACCTTCCTCACTCAATTTGATTCACTATTTATACATGATATTACATTGATCACATAGCTTGTCAGCTAGATACAATATGAAAAATACATTTACAAGTCAACCAGACATCACACAATATGAAATATGTAGAAGATAGGTCCTAAGTGAACACACATGTTACACCAACAGAAGATTTGAGCCTTGCATACCCCAATTCTTGCTTAATGAGGTCCAAAACATCCTTCACTACTTCAAACATCAAGAAATTACATCCGCACACTCCGCTCATTTGGAAATAGGACAACTGTAAGGAAAATACATGAAGACTTAAAGTATAATGGCCATATCAACTTGAAAAACCTTGTGCGATACTGGAAACAAGAAAGATCTTCGTGAAACTTTTCCAGCCGAGTTCACATGACTCATAAAACACCCCCAAACACTCCTTAGCCACCGCACATAAAAGAATTGTGCTGCACAACTTCAATCATTAACTCTAAGAACACTCTACCATTCAGAACACACTGCAACATGTCATTTGAATAACTGAGTTGTGGACCACCAAGAAACTTGAAACTAAAAAGAAATATATAATGCTCATCTAGAAATATGTCCTCAAAACCGCAAGGGCAATCATTCATTTGTGGAGGAATGCTGAGCATTTCATCAAACCTTCAACACTGGCTTACTTTGCTAGAACACATGTCGATACTCTGTCATGCACAACTTTAACAACATAAGAGTAAATGATCTGAATATCTGGAATTATCATCTTCATTGCAATCTTAACATACCTTTAGAACCGTATAGCCAAATCTTCAAATGCGGAGGAATGCGGAGCATCCTACTTCCATGTAGTGACTATTTTCACATAACCAACATTGTCTTCACTCCATCTTTTGCAAAACATACTTCCGGTAGTTTACACATCATGAAACTTGGAATATGCAAGATTTGTCATTACATTAAGCTATATTCCAATCCACAAAGGCCCAAAACTAATTGGATGGAAATGCTGAGCAATTTCCCAGACAGTCTTCAAAGGTGGTCATTCTAAAACAGAGACTATCACCCACTTCTAGAGACTGAATCTTCTTTGCCTTAACACATGCATTCTTAGGGATAGTAAAAGAGAGCATACAACACATCTTAGTCCATCAGTACCACATCTTAGTGCTTCTAATTCCCATATCAATGTGTCTTCTTGATGCTTCTAATTCCCATTTGAATATAACTTCATAGTCAATTTTGCAATGAACAAGGCATGATATGAACTTCTAATTTCCATATCAATGTATCTTTTTCAAGAGCATGACATGCATATCTTCTCATCTCAATATATCTTCTTCAGGAGCATCACATTCAACTGTGAACACTATTACACATTCATATCAGTGTTGACATCAATGGTAACCTTGTGACAGTGTTGACGTCAATGACAAACAATGCAACCATAGCAACCATATGTGTAATATGATCTGCCCAATAAAAACGGCTAGCTCCATTTCCCGATCTGCTAGAGATTCATTGGCTAGATCTACTTCTATTGAGGCTTTGCCCTTCTATTCCTAAACATCTTCTTTCCTTCCCAATTGTAGTGCCTGCTTTTGCAAAAATTTGTTGCGAGTTTTCCTCACTATTTTTAGGTGTCGGTATATTTGATTTATTATTTTATATATGTATACAACATTCTATGATTTTATATATACTTAGATTTATAATTTTCTAGTTTTAAATTTCTGATTATATATATTTAGCTTTATGATTTTATATATTTAGATTTTTTATTTTATATATGCTTAAAGACATGATTTTATATATGTTTACACAATAATTTCTATAATATAACTTAAGAATCATAAATCTAAAAAGAAAAAAAAATCTTTATTTTTTAGAAAGATGGTTGAAATGGAATAAGATATGTAGAATCAAATAAACGTTAATGAGTTAACTCATAGGATTTTAGAAAGTTTAATGTTAATAAAATAAATGATTATATTTTCATTTTAGATGATGTCATTGTAACGGTTGATGTCATCTTTTAATTGATTTTTGTTACTTCATTATTTTGATGATGTCATTATGAGGAGGACCATTTTATATGTAAATTTCCTCTAATGTGAGTCTCCAAAGATATTAAAAGTAGATATAATGCAAAGGGTAATTGGAAGTTATCTAGGCAAGGAGAAAGAAGAGGAGGTGCTCCACCCATAGGAGTTGTATCGTAGGATGTTTAAACCTATAAAGCCATTGGAAATAGTTAATCTGTATTCAACAACATCCTTGACAAAGAAACAAACCATTCTTATAGCTATCTTAGACTAACTCTCTTCAAGCCCTTACTCCATAACATAGGCAATGACAGATTTCCTTAAAATATAATTGAAGAGAGAAAATGCTTTTAAGAAGTGCAAAGCAAGCAGAGTGCAATGGAAAAAGTGGTAGAGGAACTACAATTATCTCCAAAAATAAAAGCACAGGTCCAATCTCTCCAAGATGTGGAGCTAAGATCCAAACATAGGGTAGATATCTTGCTATGCCGAGTGAAGGAAATAAAGGATAGTTTGAAGACTAAAGCACTCATTGTCATAAGAAAAGCATACAACACTTTTGTTTAATCTCAAGAAGTACATGATCCTCTACCTCTATACTTGATACAGGAAAAACATGTATAGCTTGATGGTAGAAGAAAACAATAGGAAAGAAAGCACAATAGAAGAACTCCTTTAGGAAGTTTAGGAGGAAGTAGAAATAATAGTAGCACAACTAGAAATAGGGCTAACCATGACACAAAGCACAAGGATAAAAAAATAGAAGTTGCAGAACAAACATAAGTGGAAATGGACCATATTGAAGAGGCAGGTCTAATAGGAAAGGAAGAACAATTGGAAAATAAGAGGAAGAGGGAAAAAATAAAACAACTCAACAAATCCCATTTCAAGATAGTGAAGGTGACAAAGGAGAAGAAGATAAGAGAAAGGTAAAGGCATAACTAGGAAATAATTGGAGAATAAATGCCTAAGGGTCAGGTAGTCATCACTCCTCTCTCATCTTAGGTATTTGATCCCATGGACAAGATCAAAGAGTTTATTTATTGATATAAGTAGCTACAACTGGTGATAACCATAGCACCAACTTTCGTCACCTCCACACCATTAGGGCGATAGGTGGACTTAACACAAATCTTCCCAATTTAGTAATTTGAGATGGGAGACATATTACAAAGCAAGGTGAGGGAGTGTCTTTTGACCAATACATGACTTCCAATAAAATAATATCGAACACAATGACATAAATTCAAACACAACTACCACAAATCATTATGATGTTCCTTCACCTTTTGAGCAATAATTAGAAATAGTAATAAGTGGATTACTCACAAAAATGAGGAGTTGAGATGGGCAAGAGCCCAAGTTTAAGGAGAAAAGTTTGGTAGATTATGAGGAAAAGCAACTCAAAATGATGTGAGAAAAATGTGTACTAGGTCACACATAATTGAACAAAGAAATAAGGAAAATAGAAGAGACATGTGGCAACATTAATACCCTATATCAATAATGCTTGTGTGGTCCCACCTCCAAAAAATCCTTGAAAATGTATATAGATAGTGTGCATAACCAAATAATATAGGCTTCCAACCCATATGATTCCATGAAAGACCTAGATGGAGCCAAAAGGGTACAAATTAAGAATTTGCACAATCAATTCCACCACTTATAGGAGAAAATAAATAACATCACATCTTAGATGAAAAAATTAATGGAAGTGGTGATTTTGAAGTTAGCTCCAATGATATGCCTTCTAATAGATGCATGCCAACTAGTAGATTCCATTGACATTCCTTCTTTTAGTGATGGTGAAGTTTTGTTAATTAATATTAATGGGCATGTCCAACACCTGCATTAGGATATTCTTTAGTGGACAAATACTTATAACCATATGTAGAACATTTATAAGAATATCCTACCATAAGAGGGATTTTGGTATAGGTTTTGGTAGAATTTTCACAACAATATAAATTTTGGGCAAATTTTGACAAGAAATAGCCTCAAATTTTCTTTTTGAGAAATGATAAATATAGCTAGCCTATCTTAAGGACAAGACATGGTTTAAGTTGGGGGATGATATTGACAAGATAAAGTTGATCCATTCCCATTAGGTTGAAAACCTTAAAAGTTGACCTAATGGAGGCCACTGGTGAAAACGCACAAGGGCACGAAATGTTGGCATCAAGTTAACATATCTCTATGTAGAACAAAGATATTTATAGGTACCACAAACCAATATAATAGTAGTGTATCACATACAAATGACTTGATAAAACTCCATAGAGGCACAACTATGAAGGAATATAGATAGATACACATCCTTATATGTAATAATGAACATATATGTATCACACCTAGATAGTCATAAGAAGAGAGCAATAAGACAAGAGATAAGTGGGAAATATACAAGAGATTTATCAAAAAGAAAGAAAGAAAAATATATGAAAGACAAAGCATGTATTAAAGCATAGATAAAGGATGTATGACAATGCACTATATTGTGATATGATGAATATATGAAAAGTGTATGGACATTATATGTATGAATGGTGTATGAGTGTATACTTATTTTACTTTGCATTATTTTTTAATCCATTACATTATTCTATAATCCACTATACATGTTCTAATTCTCTTTCTTATCCATCATACTTGTGTAAAACACAACACTAACATAGAAATAACATAGATCTCCAGTCTATAATCCCTTGTTAGTTCACCCATGATGTTTTGAGAAATTGCATATAGACACTCCCTTAGTGTACCTATGATACTCCCTTCCTTATATGTGCATTAGATTGTGAATTTGATGAGTGCTTGTGATCCCAGTTGTGTGTGCATTGATTGATGTGTTCTTTCCCAATCTCATGTGTGGGAATCCTTGTATTATGTATTTTCAGGTGTTGTGTTATTTGATTGAGATGGTCATGTGTCATACTCATGTGTGTGGTGTGCATGTTGAATGAATACCCAATTAGTTGCCTCCTAGTACAAAAGGGTGGGCATAAGGCTTACATATGGTTGGGTGGTGTTGAATCACTATTGGGTCCCATAGATCCTCTAGAGCAACCTAGAGTGTGTGCAAGGATTTATTGACCTTGTAAATGCATCAAAATATCATTTTGTATTTTTTGTTGAAAATGTATAATTTAGGACATTTGAGTCCTTGTATTTAAAATTGTAATTATGATCATGGACTTTCATGTATTGATTGTAATTTACCAACATATGTGCCATGAGCTCCATCTTTTATTTTGGAATGTCTTGATATTGGAGTTAAATGTGTATGGATTTTGGTAGCATAATTCTTATGTTCGATTAAATCCTAGTAGCATGATTAGAAAACATTGTTTACATCTGTTTATGAAAATGAACATGTAATTAGTATAGATGTGACTTAATTATGATTTTTAATTGAAATGAATAATGTAAATGGTGATAGAATGTTAACTTCTTGTGTGGTCATTTATGTCGCATGTGTAAACCCATGCTTGCATGTTGGAATGAGATAGTTGGTTTCTGTAGTCAAGAGGTCCTTGGGGACTTCTTAGTAGGAAAATGATGAGCTTGTGCATGATCAAGTACTCAGCCCAAAGAATTTTAAACAACGCACAAAATGAGAAAACCAATCCTAGTCTTAGGAAGTTGCTCTAGGCTTGTCTAAGCTTATCTCCTTGTGGTTTTGGGGTTTTGTGCCCCAATTCTTATCCTTTGTGATGAAAAGATGTTGAGTATTTAGGAATCTTCTAGAGTGTGTCAGATGAGGCCTTGGGTTCCCCTGTCCCCCTAACTTGTAATTTCATGCTCTTTGGATTTGAGTACTAGTCCCACATCCTTGTTGATGTATGTTCATGATGTTTTGAGTGTATTAAGGTTTGAGATGATGTCATGCTCTCATCCTATTCTTGGATTGATGAGTGATGAATATCATGGACCTAGGTTTGATAGTTAGAGAAAGACAAATCTCTACGTCCTCACAGTGTTGTCTTAGTGACCTTGACCCATGATTAAGTCTTCATGTCATTTTCCCATGTTTAGTGCATTGGTGTGCCATTATGTTATGCCACAAGACCTTGTGTCTGTAAGAGTGCAATGTGGCATGTTGGCATCACATTTGTGTCACAAAAAAAATGTTCATCTATAAATGTCTTGGGTGAGAGCTTGGGGCATTACAATGCCAATTCTTCTCATAATCTCGATGTCACTGAAATGACATTTTTTGGTGAGGTGGGGACATTTATCAAACGTATAAGATGCAGATTCATTGGAAGGTTAACATACAAATTAAAAAAATTCCCATAATCAATACCCACCTAGGCTTGCATAAAAATTAGCATGTTGTCATTCATGTTGCCCCAAAAATTTGAACCCAAAAATTTTCAAATTTTAGTGCATAGGGATTGATGCAATCAACGCTTTGCCCCGGTCCAGTCATTTTCCATCCCAAAATTTTTTTAAGTCTTGAAAGAATTTGTATGAGTCTTTTTCGTCGGGCATTTTTCAAATTATTGAATCTTTTGTTTTCCTGACTTATGTTCCTAAGTGCAAAAAATGGTCGATTTCCCGACTTCTCCTTTATGTCGGGGAAGTTCAAAGTTTTTGAAAGTCACTCTAAACAGTTCGAAGGATCATAAGAGCTCCTACGCTCCGACCTCACTCATTGTTAGGAATTTTCAAATTTTGTGAACTCCCTCTCAAGGTTCAAAGTTCAGAATCTGCTCCGACCCCTAACTAATCAGCATCTTCGTGGTGCTCATTTTTCAAGGTATCGTCAGCTCATTAGATTACTCGTGTGGGATGCAATGAGAATGTCTTTTCAGGAGTTATGAAATGCGAGCTCAATCTTAAGACTTGTTCTTCAAGATACAAAATCAATGATGCATTAATTACCTCTTAAATGACAAGTGTAACAGAGCTCGCTAAGGTGGTAGCATGACATTAACGAGTTTAAAAACCATCATTACTTGCTGGCGTAATTAAATAAACCTGACTGTAGAGAAAGGTGACGGTGCTCTCTAAGTTCAATCTTTCTTGTTGACCAATTCATCTTTCAGAATGGGACTTCCTGCAAATAATGAAATTTGGGATGATGAGCCTATGCCTATCCTACAACTTGATTTGCATTGGCCCGAGGAGGAACAAATTGATATCATCTCCTAGCTGCGTACAGTTGCTTGGAAGGAGAAAATTAGTTATGCCGAATATCGCAGGGCAATTTTCATCCTGGAGGAGGAAGAAGAACGTGTTGAGTTACGCCAACTTTTTATGGAGATATGCCTGGAATTGGGGGCAGTCTAATGCCACTTGTCTTGCATGTATGAAGTTCTTTTGTAATTAGTGATGATAATTACAATTTTGGTATAATGTAACTGTTTCCGTTTTTGAGGTCACTTTCTTGATAATGGTTACTCAAAAAAGACCGTTTCGAACAATTATAGTTTTTGGGGAAGTTTTGAAAATTTATATAAGGGGAAGGACTTTCGAAGGAAAGCATCTTTTTTATGGCTGTCTGTGAACAGAGGAAGGAGAGCAAGTTTATTCTATTTTACTTTCAAGTTATATTTTTCTCAGCTCAGCTTATGTATAGAGGCATTGCAGAAACTTTGAATTTTGTTATATTGAAGAAATGAAGATTTACTTACAAAACTTTGTGTCTCCAAGTGTCTTCTGTGATTGCAATTGTTCTTGTGTCAATTCGTAATCTATCTTTAGTATTTCTTCTTTTATGTTGGCATTTGTTAAGGCAGAATATAACTGTATCTTCCAATCAATTTATCCTTGTTTGTGAATGTTGGATAGGTGGGTTGTGTATCATTTATCTACGTTCATTTCTTTCTAAAATCATTCATGCACATCTATTTCATGGTGATGAGTAGATGTTAATGCACCTTTTCTTCTTTCTGGTTAAAAGCACACCCCATATTTTTATTCATTGCATATCTTAAGAGGGCGCTGTACCTCTAAAATTTATAGGAAAGTTGTCAATCCAATGACAAGTTCTCTAATTGTTAGTATTGTTTGTTCTTCTTCCTGGGCGTCTTGAGTAATTTTTTGCATTTATTCTCGAAGGACAAATCTGTTCACTATCAGATTTTTGGTGACTCTACTGGGGATTTGAAAGTGATAGACCAATGCTATTATGTTCCCAGCAATTTGAAGGTGCCTCCCCAAGAACGGAGGCTAGCGGCTCTACAAAATGGAATATGTCTAGAAATAATTTATTCCAGCAAAGGTTCCTGTCTAATTTAATTTTCAAATTTGCATTTGTCATTGATTTCTTCCTAGCCATGGGGAAATCATTTTGGGCCTCTTTTTTTGCCTATATATTCACCATTGCCTGAAGGATCAAGAAAGCATTTCCCAAAGTTTAGTGGAGAAAATCATCAAGATGCTGAAAATCATATTCTTGCATTCACCGTTGCATGTGGAGTTTTGGGGGTAAGTAAACAAGATATTTTTATTCGACTGTTTATCGAATCTCTTATTGGGCTTGCAACAGAATGGTTTCATCATTTAGAAGAAAAATGTATTACTAATTGGGATTCATTGAAGAATAAATTCTTGAAAAGATTTAAAGGCCCGTTTGATGAAGCTGCTTTGTTGAATCAATTCTTCCACATCCACAAGCAAGAAGAAGAATCCATCAGAGACTTTGTGGATAGATTCAACCGGCTACTCAAAAAGATTCCTACTTCTATTCAACTAGGTAAACAACTCCAGCTATGTACTTTTATTTATGCATTGCATCCAGAGGTTCAGTTTGAGTTGAAAAGGAGTAAAGTAAATGACATAAAAGTTGCTCAACAAGAGGCTATGAAAATTGAAGATGACTTGATATTGAGTGGTCTATGGAATCTAATTAGCAAACATGTGAACCAACCTATTATGCACAAATAGAATTTTTAGCCTACATATTTCCATAATGCTCAACCCCCTTCTGTTGGATGCTTCAATCTCCCTATTTTTGATTCCAAACATTTTGGTAGAAGTGAAGTAAGTGCTGCAGAAATTAAACCTCGTAGGAGAGTTGAAGCTTATTATCTGCATTATGAGGAAGACAATAATAAATCTATATTTTTTCCATGTAATGTAGAAGATGAACAATCCTCTTGTGGTGTAAATAGTAGAGAAGGTTATGTAAATTGCACTGTTTTGGCTCCCTTGTCTACTACAGAGATAGAATCATTTACTCTTTCAAGCAATGAAGAGTGACATGGGAGTACACAACATGAAGAAAAAGTACTGGATACCTTTTCTCCAATATGTATGCGAGTTGAACGTGAAGGCTTCACATCTCCTGAGTCAAATAATACAGAGGTACGACTGTAAAAAGAGGTCATAAATGCTGAAATTTTCAAGCAAGATTTGAAATCTGAGGTTAAAAATGGTCATGATAGCTTTACTGAAAGAGTTCTAATAAATAAATGTAGTGAGTCTCATAAGTACTTTAACACATGTAATGATGACAAAGATGGTCACATAACTGAAGTTAAAATGACTGCAACCACTTGTGTCCTCAAGGATATGAAAGAAGGTATGAATGGTTCTGTATTTTCTCCTCAATCAGAAATCTTTAATTTTGACATGGATGAAAAAGACCAAATGATGGAAAGTTCTCATGAGGCTGAAAAAGAGTTTTTAGATCATAGTTCAAACATGAGAATTTTTGTCTTTGATAATATTGATTCAACATTTGATAAAGTAGAAAATGAAGGGCCTAGTGAAGAATCTACTTATCCTTTCAGTAATGATGAAGACTTCACCGCTTCTTGAAATGATCAAGTACTTGAGGATCCTGCGCAAGTAATCTTTTTAAAGAGTTTTTATGGTAATATGCAATTTCAATCTAATAAAGTACACCCAGCTTTGCTTGATACTTTGCAAGAAATTGAACAAAGAGATGGGATAGATACACATTTTCTTGCTTGCAGCCATGGAAAGACTTCTATTTGTGAAAAAGATACATATGGTAAAGAATCTCATGCCATGATGCATCATTTGCAAAAAGAGGACAATGATATGAAGGCCAAAAATTATTTTGAAATATCCTCTGAGGAAGTAGTGAAAGTATGCGAAGAAAAAGGTGAAAGTGAAGCTGTTTCTCTAGTGCATATACAACCAAAGGGTTATTTTTAGGAATGGGATATTGGTTTATCTGCTGCAAAGAGAGATGATTATATACAGAAAAGTGATGGAGCAGCCAGAGAAGGTTCTTTATCTTATGAATTGTGTATGGGTTGTCCAATCTAGGGGCTGACTTCTCCATCTTTGCAAAATCAAATGTATTCTGACATTTTATATGAGACTATACAGGCAGGTGTTGGTAGTCATGTGCTGGGCAATGTTGGTATGAGTTGTCAAATTGGAGAAGTGTACAATGAAGAATGGCTTCTCAGGAATCAAGTCATATCCAAAGAATTTTGGTGTGGTGCCATTCTTATTAGCTTGATCATGGTGATCACAAGTTTGCAACTGGTTGCTTGTGGGCTTCTTGTGCATCCGACATTATTCTGCACAAGCATCTATTTCTCCCAGCTAGTTAATGGATTTGCATGACCATGAGCCATCTGAGGTAGGATCTTCCTGCCATGTACATATTAGGAGTTTTTGTTGTGCTGGTAGTTTTTTGTTTCCTTTCCTGTTTGTCCTATTTTTGGCTTGTTCTGGCTTCTTTGTCCCCTGTGCTCTCTGACCCTCTTGCTCAATGGATAATACACTGGTCTTCACTTGTAATTCTGGGTTCCTTGCTTCGTCCTTTGCAGTCCTCATCCCCAATTAGAGCCTGTTGTTGCCTCAAAAATTTGAACTAAAAAATTTTCAAATTTTAGTGCATAGGGATTGATGCAATCATCGCTTTGCCCCGGTTCGATCATTTCCATCCTAAAATTTTTTCGATCATTTCCATCCTAAAATTTTTTTAAGTCTTGAAAGCATTTGTATGAGTCTTTGTCGTCGAGCATTTTTTAAATTCTTGAATCTTTTGTTTCCCCGACTTATGTTCCTAAGTGCAAAAAATGGCCGACTTCCTGACTTCTCCTTTATGTCAGGGAAGTTCAGAGTTTTTGAAAGTCACTCTAAACAGTTCGAAGGATCATAAGAGCTCCAACGCTCCGACCTCACTCATTGTCAGGAATTTTCAAATTTTGTGAACTCCCTCTCAAGGTTCAAAGTTCAGAATTTGCTCTGACCCTTGACTAATTAGCATCTTCGCGGTGCTCATTTTTCAAGGTATCATCAGCTCATCAGATTACTCGTGTGGGATGCAATGAGAATGTCTTTTCAGGAGTCATGAAACGCGAGCTCAATCTTAAGACTCATTCTTCAAGATACAAAATCAATGATGCATTAATTACCTCTTAAATGACAAGTGTGACAGAGCTTGCTAAGGTGGTAGCATGACATTAACGAGTTTAAAAACCATCATTACTTGCTGGTGTAATTAAATAAACCTGACTGTAGAGAAAGGTGACGGTGCTCTCTAAGTTCAGTCTTTCTTGTTGACCAAGTCATCTTTCAGAATGGGACCTCCTGTGAATAATGAAATTTGGGATGATGAGCCTACGCTTGTCCTACAACCTAATTTGCATTGGCTCGAGGAGGAACATATTGATATCATCTCCCAGCTGTGTACAGTTGCTTTGAAGGAGAAAACCAGTTATGTTGAATACCGCAGGGCAATTTTCATCCTGGAGAAGGAGGAAGAACGTGCTGAGTTACACCAACTTTTTATGGAGATACGCCTAGAATTGGGGGCAGTCTAATGCCACTTGTCTTGCATGTATGAAGTTCTTTTGTAATTAGTGATGATAATTACAATTTTGGTATAATGTAACCGTTTCCATTTTTGAGGTCACTTTCTTGATAACGGTTACCAAAAAAAGACCGTTTCGAATAGTTATAGTTTTTGGGGAAGTTTTGAAAATTTATATAAGGGTAAGGGCTTTCGAAGGAAAGCATCTTTCTTCCAGCTGTCTGTGCCCAGGGGAAGGAGAGCAAGTTTATTCTGTTTTACTTTCAAGTTATATTTTTCTTAGCTCAACGTATGTATAGAGGCATTGCAGAAACTTTGAGTTTTGTTATATTGAAGAAATGAAGATTTACTTACAGAACTTTGTGTCTCCAAGTGTCTTCTGTGATTGCAATTGTTCTTGTGTCAATTCGTAATCTATCTTCAGTATTGCTTCTTTTATGTTGGCACGTGTTAAGGCGGAATATAACTGTATCTTCCAACCAATTTATCCTTGTTTGTGAATGTTGGATAGGTGGGATGTGTATCATTTATCTGCGTTCATTTCTTTCTGAAATCATTCATGCACATCTATTTCATGGTGATGAGTAGATGTTAATGCACCTTTTTTGCTTTATGGTTAAAAGCATACCCCATATTTTTATTCATTGCATATCTTAAGAGGGAGTTGTACCTCTAAAATTCAGAGGAAAGTTGTCAATCCAATGACAACTTCTCCAACTGTTAGTACTGTTTGTTCTTCTTCCTGGGTGTCTTGAGTCATTTTTTGCATTTATTCTCGAAGGACAAATCTGTTCACTAACAATTCAGTACAAGTCATTTCATAGAATCTCACTAAGGAAGTATGAAATTCTCCCGCAGCACAAAATCTTCCATTGA
Organism: Cunninghamia lanceolata; assembly: GCA_027924645.1. Lineage (NCBI taxonomy): Eukaryota > Viridiplantae > Streptophyta > Pinopsida > Cupressales > Cupressaceae > Cunninghamia > Cunninghamia lanceolata. Next base: position 8,486,898 of record BSBN01000245.1, on the reverse strand, counting down.
GAAGTTGTATTAATGTCGCTCATTCACGTTGTTCCATACACATGCTTTCCGATGTTAAAAAAATCTTCAAACCATAGACAATGAAAGTGAAAGTTTATTATATTTAATTCTAGGCAACAATGTGTATAAATAGAAATCTCCTTGCAACTCATCTAATATTTTATTCTAACCATTGTGGTTGTATTAATAAGTGTTTTTGAGTGTTGAAGCATGCGTAGGAAAGGACTCTTGAAAGAGCCAAACACTAGCATCCAAAATTATTGTACAACGTGTCTCATTTTTTTGATGTCCAAAGGTCTTTTCAATAAGATTATGATGAATTTGTAGCATACACTTTGAAATCAAGTGTATTTTTATAATTCATTCTTCAATAAAATTTTCTTTCAAACTTAGGTGGAAAGAATATGAATCAAATTTCTTATCAAAAAATTTGAGTTCAACCTCCCTATGATTGATTTGACAAAGAGTAATTGAAAAAAAAAAGGATAAAAGAGAGTACAAACTTAAAAACTTTAGCCATCATTTAAGATTCAAACCAATAATCATCTTATAGACATAATATCACTTTAATCTATAACTAGCCAATCTTAACAAACTTTATTATATATTTTTTATATTGAACCATGCTAAAAAAGTGGACTAGGAGCACTAAGTGGGACCAAACTTATCCTTAGTATTGGTTTTGTTTCTTGCCTTTTCTTTCCACCAAATTTAAAATGATTTCTTGGGCCCCAAATCGGTGTGTAACTTTAGGGATTGAGAGATTCGTAATTATCCTAAGCTTTTATTTAATTAAAGAATGAAACGTAGAGAATAAATAAACCACATTGTGGGAACTTAATTACACGCTTTTTCCTTAGTTTTGTCTGGTGACGTCATGGTGAGAAGACCCATTTCCTAGACATTTTTCTCTATCATTGAAAGCTGATTCCTCATATTCTATCAATGTTTTTATCATGTTAGACTTTTTGTCTCTAAGATGTTTTGATGAGGAATAATTACAAAAAAATCTTAAGGTATATTATTATGTATATTCTATGAATATATGCTTTTCTTCAATAAAAAAATAGGAGAGGGTAGATATCAAACATCCTAGTAATGTATCATAGTACAAATAGATGTGACTACTTCGATAGTGCCTTTGAGAATGTGCCATCTAGTATAATTCTATTGACTTATTTGTTCCAAGGGAGGGATATTAGGGTGTGCACATGTGCTAAGGGACATGGCATATCTAAATGGGCCACCACCGAAGTATGATGACTTAGGTTCTTACCGACTTTACCACCTTATTTTTGTTTTTATTATATATGAATGGGGTAAATATATAGTTGTAGCGTATTATTTGATTTATTTGTTGTATAGGTTGATTCTTATTTAAAATTTATTAGCTAAATTTCATTAAGATTATCTTAGTTTATGAATCAATTGACAATCATAAGATCACACAAAGATAAATTTGGTTCAAGAAAACTCAAAGTTACATTTCTGCTTTATATTAATTTATTAATAAGTTTAGACTTTGCATTGGTTTTTACATGTTTAGTTTATCTTTGACAAATTGTTCATTCTTAGAGGTTTAACTATTATCAACACAAGCTTAAGATTTCTTCACTTGTCTTGAAGTAAAAATAAGTCTAAAACAAAGGCTATTAATTGGAAGGCCATGTTAGTAGAGGTCGAGGTCAAAACATTGAGACTAATTCACACAACATGACCTTGTTGAGGACTAAGCCGCATGACATAGTCTTGTTCATAGTACATTTTTTTTGTGTAGATCCTTTTTAACCTTTTTTCACATAGCCATAACTAACTAGTTTCCATATTTTGATCCTTTATCATACTGCATTAGCCAATCAATAATAAAAGCAAATCGAGACCAACCCAAAGACAGATAAGCATCTTCATCCTTTTTAATTGCATCAATTACTCAATCATTTATCTAGATATGACTTGTTTGTTCATTAGTCGATCATTTTAATTAGATCTAGACCATAGTAGGTGTTAAAACATTTCTATTACATCATTTATTTATCCCAACTAATAACTATTTTCTAGTTATAGTTGGTTGGGTAGTTGATCAGGTATGCTAGACTAAATGGTTATTCAAATCACTTTATTTTGTATATATATATATATATATTTGTTGCATTTATTATATCAAGCTGCTCATTGCTCTCAATATTTTAATATGGTATCAGAGCACGAATAATTCTCTGCCTGTGTGAAACTGAGAGGTTGAAGACCCAGTTGAAAGATTGAGGATTGGAGAATCTTTGATAGAATGCAATGGAGTTTAATATCTGATTAAAAACATCCAAAATTAGTGATGAAGGTGACTGCAAATTGAAGGAGGGCGAATAGAATTTGAGAGAGCAGACATGAAGTCATACATATCCATTTAGAAGGCGATAGGAGGCACTTCATGTTAGAAGATTGCTGATTCAATAAATGAATGCTAGCATTTCATTTTATTTAATTGCTGATTCAATAACAATATGTTGAAACTTCATATTAGTTAATTGTTGTTAAAAAAAACTTTCGTACAAAACCACCGTACAAAGAGGTCATACGATACTCTCTCTATTGCTGGATTTCTCAACTTCAAAGGAGGCATTCTGTATTGTTAATATTTGCAGAAATATTCAGATTTGAAGAAGTTAGATGCATCTCATATAATTTAATTGCTGTCTCTAAAGAATTTCTGTCATATTTCTGCCGTACAAAAGGTCGTACAACACTGGAATTCCTGTTTGCTAAGCCAAAAATGTTGATGTTTGTTCAGAAATCTCTCCAATCTTTTTGAGATGTTTAGATTTTGCATTGAAGGTAAGAATCCAGTTTGAAAAGACTGTACAACCATTGAGAACTCCACGTTGAAAAGGTCGTACGGTGCTCAAAACTAGTGTTGGGCAATTAAGATTGCAAAAGAAGTTGCAGAATCAATTTTTTTGGTGAGAATTAGCGCTGGAAGATTTGCAAAAGCTTCTATGTTTGACATTGTTTGTTGAATTCAAACTTTTTGAAGGAGAAAAATCAATTTCGTGGAGGAGGAAGAAAACAAAAGGTGCAATTTTTTGTTCTGTAAAAAGCCCTAAATTTTTGCATAGTTAAACTTTAGAAATAAAAAGTATTTTATTAATTTTTCAAAAATATTCATTTATTTTTAAAATACTTTTTATTTTCTATAGTTTAAACATTAGAAAATATTAAAAAAGGGGCAAATTAATTAGTTTTGGCATTAAAATCAATATTTTGGAGCAAACAATGAATTTTTGAAAGCCATTTTTAAGTTTTGAAAATTCAAACACCAAAACAAACTTGTAACATTTTGTATTTATGGTGCTTTTGATTCACATTTACGGGTAATGTCGTTGTGTTGAATTACAACATCTAATGCGTAATATAGATGCAACAATGATGCCTGTGGCATCAACCATGTAAAATGTTAGGGATAAATAAGGGTTACATCAAAAATATAAGGACATTCAAAACTCTATACAATGGCTCCTAGTGCACCTAAGATAATGCTCCCTGATTCACAACTCCTGAGAGGTGACAATTATGCCACTTGGAAAACCAAGGTACAAACTCAGTTAGAGTTTGAAGACCTTTGGGATGTTGTCACTAGAACAACAACAAGACCTCAACAAGCAGGTGAGGATCAAAATAAATTTGATAGGGACAATCAAAAGGCCAAATTGATCTTTGATGTGATTGATGAGGTTCAACCTCACATTCGTACTGCCACCTCTGTAAAAGATGCTTGGGATCACCTCAAAACAGTATATAAGGCTAAAAACAAAAACTAAATCCTCCATTTGCAGCGTCAACTCCATTGTCTCCAAATGCAAAATGGTCAGAAGGTAGACCTGCATTTTTCAGAAGAGTTGCCAAAATAAGAGCAACACTTCAAGCATTAGGGGAAGAAGTCAAAGATGCTTCTCTAGTACCCATTATACTGAGAGCACTACCCCCTTCATTTTGAGTATTTTTCACATGCTTAAATGTGGCTCATAAAACACCCTCATTTGAAGAACTAGTCAACTTACTTCAACAGGAAGAAACAATATTTGATGAGACAAAATCTCAAGACAATCAGGCCCTAACAACAAAGCAAAAGGGAAAACAACCTAATTGTCAGAGTGGTCCATCATGACAGTCTAAACAAAATCAAGATAACTCTTCTCATAAGAAAAATAAATGTCAAATTTGTGGTGAAAAGGATCATGAACTCGAAGAGTGTTGATATGGTTCTCCTATGCTAGTTGTGAATCAGTCACAAGAAGCCACATAAAACTTTTCAAGGGGATAAGAAGAAGCCACCCCATTGGTAGAAAAATCCAAATAATCAACAAGGCAATGTTGCCTCTACATGTAATTCAGATGATGAAGAATTCCTATATGCTGTAGAAATAAAGACCTCTACATCAAGTAATTCAGTCTGGTTTGTTGATTTTGGTGCATCCAGACACATGATGCGGGAACAAGAATGGTTCAGTGATCTCATTCCATCCACCTCTTATGGGCATGTTTCTTTGGGTGATGATACCTCATATGAAGTTCAGGGAATTGGTGATATTTGCCTTCCACTAAGAACTCACAAATGTTGGCTTACAAAGGTTTTGTATGTACCTGGGCTCAGTAAGAACCTACTTTTAGTAAGTCAGTTACTTGAGCACAATTTGCAAGTCAAATTTGATCAACACAATGGTGAGAAACTTTGTCTTATCAAAGACGAAATTTGCAATAGAGTAGTTGTATCTCATGCTTCAGGGGTAGGAAAGATGTTCTAACCACTAATAGAATTTGGCAAATAAATGACTACATGACTAAAAATTTTAGTCATAACAACTAAAAAATGACTAAATTCTACTAAATTTTTGCAACACAACTATAAATCACTAAATAAATGACTAATTTGATTGTCGGGTAAAAAACACAACTAAATAATTAGTCACACAAATAAAAATGACTAAATAGTTAGTCACACAAATAAAAATTAGACAATATGATATTAAAGTGAGTAATTAAAAAAAAATATTTCGAATTGGGAAATTATTGGCAGGAGTGGGTTGTATTGAGCGTAGGGTTAATAGCAAGTTTTTCATTTTCGTGGGCAGGTAACTATTTTCTAAGATTTTCTAGACATCATCGTTAAGAATTCTCTAAATCTTGAAAACCACTTTAAGAATTTGGTCTGTACTGGGCAAGATCGATCGGAGAGTGTGGGTTCTCTTAGTGAAGGAGAATATAAAAGACCAGTAACCCATAAAATGAATCGTGTGCATTGTGTAGAAGATGAGAGTCTGTTGGTGTGTGAAAGGATGCTTGAGAATCTGATGGATGGCTAGTCCAGTTTAGAAATTGGGGCAAAAGGAATGCCTCTGGTTTGTATTGAGAGAGGTTGCAGACCTGCCCATGTATGTGAAACAAAGAGCATAACCCAAGGCATTGACAATGGAGATGCCAGTGTCAGAGTTTCTCGTACTGGAGGTGAAGGAAGCAATTCTTCAACCGATTCCATCAACATAGGTGTGTATTACCAGAAGATGCTGGAAGCAAATTCTGAGAATCCACTTCTACTGAAAAACTATGCCAAATTTTTACATGAGGTAAACATTAATTCCATGCTTTGTGAGTTTGTGAAGAAGCTTAGTTTTGGTGGGGATTGCTGTTGTTTTTATGTTTCAAAAACCAGAGGATTAAAGAGTTTAGGAAACTGGCCATAGAATATGGGCATATATAGCTTCATATATGTACCTATATTTGTTACTAACCAGACGCTATAAATACAAACATCAAAATCTAATTCAATTTGTTGATTGTTAATACTCAAACAATACCCCACTCTTATTAGGGATGCACAAAGTTCAAAGCTCAGTTGTGAAGGATTAGGGTTTCACCTAATTGTAGAAGAACTGCCTCAACCTTGCTAACTTTTTAAAAAGAAAACAACAAATAATCTTATATTTCTTAATACCCATTTCAGTTTCTGCCAGCCCTATCGCAGTTTAGTCCCTTGGATAGTCATTATTGTGTTGAAGTATTGTTTATTAATAATAGTGTTGGTGTGTTATGAAGAGTATTCAATATGTACTGTTGTTAAAATGGGATTTGATTTTTCTTAATTGGAGTCATATTAGGTGGTTCAACTTGGCTTATAATGCCCAAGTGACGAGCTTGTAGATCAATCTAGGGTTTCTAGATTTTTTTGTGATATGGAAGTCACCCTTTCAGATGTTTCTCTCCCTGATGATCGTCTAACTAAATATCCTTTTAGCATAATGGTTTTCCTCTCATGGGCAAATTCATGGGAAGAAGACTAGATGATGTAAACCTCTATGGATGGATATGGAATCTACGAGACTTGATACAGAGTTAAATTCTTCCTTTTAAGGATTTCTTTCTTCTTCAAGTCTACCGAGGATAGAGAGTTTTCTCAAACAAGGGTCGTGATATTTTTGGCAAATCTGGGTTGTTTTATGTTCTTTGGCAACTATTTTTAGACCTAGATCATCTATTTTTCAAAGGTTCCCTTTTGGATCCCACTTCTACAACCTCCCTCTAGTTTGTAGAGTAGTGAAGATAATTCAGTTTCTTGCAAAGATCTTGGTGCAGGAGCACCTACCTGACAGCTGGCCTCCATGAGGCAGTTAGTTAGTTTTGAGTCTTGTTAATGTTTCGAAGAAGGTCTGATAAGACCAAATGCATGTAATAAGGTCATGCTGACCATACTAAGATCATGCTGACCATGCTTTGCTATTTTTAGATAGTTTGTTAGGACAGCTGTATGCTGTAGGTCCGGTTGGATCTCCCAGCCACCTGGAGAGATTTCCCAGCCGCTTGGAGTCAGGTCAGTAGTACTCGCAGGAGATCCTATATATGCATGAGGATTGGTTGGTATTGCATATCATCGATCAGACTTTGCGAGAGAGAGACAGAGTATTGTAATAGCATCTTTTGAAATCGAATAAGAGATCCTGTTGTGTTCATTTTCTGTTTGGTCTCCATTGTTTAATCGATTTGCTGTTTTGGGTGGTTTCATGGATTCGCTGATCCATTCCACCGGTTGATTCGTCGGATCGGTGGAATGGCGATGTACAGTAGGTTAGGTTTTAGTTTGCTTTCTGTTTGCATGCAGGTGTGCAGGATCGCCGTCGAGAGATGTTAAGAACCCTAGCATGGGTATGTGCTAGGTCGAGCTGATAGATTAGAGTTTGGAAGATCACCTTGAAAGTGGATCGGGTCATCCCAGGAGGTTCGGCGGATCAGAACGGTGAAAATCCGCTAAGGCTGGAAATTTGTCAAAACGGCATCATCAGGATAATTTGGTGAATATCCTGCAGTCGCATCGGGCATCGTCATCCGGGTAGATGGAGATGAGCATGATGCTATCGATTGCATGAAGTGAATGAACATCGGGGTGATCATCATCAGGTGTTGCCGAGGAGGAGCGTATCGGCATAAGGTAGAAGATTGGGTTGATCGCGGGCCGAAAGTGTTAAGTTTGGCCGACAGCAGGATGTGACGTCATCATCATCAGGATAATCGTCATCAGGCTATCGGGGTGACGTAAGCATCGAGAGGAAAGGTGCGTGAAGTTGAGGGTCATCATCAGGATATATGGAGGGAACCGGATGTTCTATATCCTGCTGATTAACATGATGTTGAACATCATGATGCTGAAGATAGTGAAGGTAGAGTTTGGCGGTAAAGTGAACAGTGAACGTTAGGAGGATGTTCGCACTTGCCGAATATGATGATGCTGCCGATAGTCGGATATGATGATGCTGCTGACATGCAAAAGGGCGAAGGCTTGTCTGCAGGAGGATATCGGTCGGCGACAGTAAATATGATGATGCTGACAGTGTTAAGTCAAATATGATGATGATGATGAAGGGTTGCGGACATCCATGCTGTATGTCAAGGTTATAGTGTGGATGCCTCTGCATCAGATCTATACCTCTAGACCAATGCTAGTCACAAGTTGCATAGTGTAACATAACGATTGCCTTACACCCTATGCAGTTGTTAGTAGCTAGACGGCACAACCAATTTTAATCATCAATATCAACACTATAAAATTATATGCTTATGTGCACCATGCATATGATACTCATGCTTCCTAGCACTCGAAAGCACTCATTGCCACATGTTTACTTGTATTTAGCACATCTAAAAAACTAAACAAAAAATAAAGGGCACTTGATAGCAAGGTTTCCCTTCAAATTTAACTCCAAAACCCAACATACAATTCAACAAAATTACCCCTCAGATTTCAGCTCTATTATCCAATTAATTTAACCTCAAAATTATCAAGCCTAACAATTCAGCAATATGACCTCTCAAATTTCAGCTCTAAAATCTATCAATTTACTGTGCAATATAACAATTCTTTAGGTTCTCAAGTCTTTATCTTTCTACTTCCTTTCATTCAGAATCATATGGTCATTGGCTTCTCAGGTCTTTATCTTTCTACTTCATCACATACTTACATTATCATGTCATAAGATCTCTAACAAAATACCATGGAAGCCTTAATGCATCTCGTATAAAGCCAAATAGTTAAAAAACAACAACAACAAAGTAAGAAACATACTCAACAAAAGTGATGACAAATTGGCACATTATCTTCTCATTTTTTTGTACAGTTGAGAACATTCCAAATGTTTTCAAATGTCAAATTCTTTGATACATCAAATGACTCCTCCAAATTATTACTTTTTTTAAAAATAGAAAGTTCATAGTTTATAATACTAAGAAACCATCAATCTTTTTGCCATTTCTATGTTCTAAAAGCAAATAACAAGCACTCAAGAAAGAATAAAAAATAACAAAGTCAATTAATATGGCAGCCTAAAATAAGCCTCAAACAATACAAGGAAACAAGGATTACAAGAGGAAACCACTAATGATAAGAAACAATAATAGGAAACATGGTTTACAACATGGTCCCCATAAATTATTGACACAAAGCAACCTAAAGAAAAAAGAAACCAAAAGACGACATTTTTAAATAATCAGAGCGATCTCTAATTGTTTAATTATGATTAAGTATGTGTGCATGCTAAGCCTTCTCTGTCTTTGCAGTTGCTATTGCAACCTGTCCACATAGACGACTAGTTCTCCTAACAACAATGAGGCCAAGTTTTTGCCCTAGGGGAGCATCACGACGTATAGTACTGGCATGCCCAATGTGTTGATGATTACCACCACCTTGAAGATGCTCAATAGGATTCATTGCCACACCACGAACCTTGGGCCAACAATTTCTTTTGACCCTATATTTGTGATATGTATTGCTAGCTTTGAGCATTGGCTTTTCTGTCCTTCCACCACCAGTAACCTAACCAATCATGGCTCTGCAACTACTTGGCACAATCTTCTTAGCTCCAGATGGAAGCTTTACCTAGTAAATTGAAACCAATTTCCAAGACTCGTCAAACAAGGCTAGTAAAAATTTGCAAAATCAAGAATTACACAAATCTGAACATTAAGAGAGAATTGAGATAATTGTTCCAAAATTATTTCCACTACCTTTGGAATAATTCCATTTATTAGCTCACTGTAACCTTGGAAAAAAAATTAAGCATAGAAATATGCCATAAGTCTCCACAAGGTGTACACCTAGAACTCAAAATAGTTTGAAAATAATTTGGAAAAAGCCACCATCCATAGGACATCGCAACAGATGCATCACATGTTTGTTGCTAGCCAAAAAGCAAGATGATAAACAAAAATGATAATGAGTCAAGGGGAACATCAAGAAGTAGTACATTCAAATTAAATTTCAACCAGCCGCTAAATGAGCACAACCCACTTTGACTTGTCATAAGTTCAAAATATTAGAATAGGTACATTTTATGTCTTTAAAGGTGACAACAATCCAACAATGGATAAAACGTTTCATTTTGAAATGCAATAGAAATGCATTGCAAATGATAGTAATCAAATTTGAAATTACTTAGCTCATAAAAGAATAGTGGAAGAAAGGCAGAAAAAGTGCTCTTTGAGTTGATCGGGCTAATGAGAAATATTGTCTCAAAAATTAAACTATATCACAATGACTTGTTCCCTGCCGCAGTACCACAAACTATATCTTTGACCATTGCAGGATTGCGGTATACTAAACATCACTTGAAGCCTTTCACTACACTAGTGCACTCCTTCATTAAAATTGTTGTGGGGCCGTAGTATTCAACACTTACATAACTTAAACTCCTTATACCGCCATACTGCAAGCCTCACTTGAGGCTGCCGCAGGGGCGTGGTGTACTATTTTACTCCGCTCCTTATTGCATTACCGCCGATTATTCTCTTGACTTTCGCGGGACCGCGGTGAAGTATCATACGCCACTTAAATTTACACCGCCAGCCCGCCACTTCATTTTGAGACCACTGCAGGGCTGTAGTAATTGATCTCTGCATATCGCGATGTCGCAAGTGCAATCTCTTCATGCTATGGGATAGCAATAACCGTTCCCTTGTTATCCTTGGTTCCCGCACACCTGCCAAGACCTTTTGAGTGACCCGTGGGACTACGGTGAGAGACAAAAACACATCAATGGTAAAACATTAGACAAATATCTTTCACATGGACTTGGTATGGGGTGCTTATGAATGACTGCTGGAATAATTTTAAAAGAAATATGGATCCCTAAGATGGATTTATGAAAGGAAATTTGCATGAAACCAAGTGGAACTATGAGAATTTTGAATGGTCCTAATGAATGACTACAAACCTTTCTATTCTTGTCTTAGCTGGGCCATGTACAGGCCTATTATGGGTTCCATAGGGTTTCTAGAAGTCTTTCTATATAGACCTTACAAATGTCTCATAAACCCTTAGAAAACTTCACAGACCCTTAAAAAGCTTGTGCATACCTTTAATGATTTGATAGAGTTCCCAATGATCATGCATAATTTCTCATGGTTTATGCAAGGTCCTCCACTAGCAGGACCTAATCCTACTTTAAGACCTCTTAATGGCCAGTGGACATCACCTTCACAACCACCAGTTCCTTATCCAGTTGCTACTCTAGGTAAATAATCTCCTTGTTGATGATGAACTTTTAGTTGTATTTCACCTATTATGAAACCATACATATTTCAGTTTGTCATGCTATTCAAAGGTAAAATTTTAAATCCTAAATGAAACATTATGGGCTGATCTGTAACTTATATAATTATTGAAAGATTAGAGTTAAATATAAGGCCTTATTTGCTTTTGGTCTTTGTCTTTTGGTTGAATTAGTATCCAACAAAAGTAGTGCATGCTTGCTGAAGCAATGAAGTATTTTTTGAAAATTTAGGCCGTTTCTTTTGGGTTGAGTGCTTTTGTAGAGTTTGTTGCTTAGGGCCCAGACTAAAAGCTTGAGTTTGGGAAAATCAAATCAAAATCTTATGGATTTGATTATAGGGTTGGGGGTTGTATATATGTAGTTGAATCTAAGTCTTAGTGACTATTTTTGATGTCTGTAGTTGGAACTCTGTGAGGTATCAGTCCCTAAATGTTCTTTTATCAAATGTATGTATAGATGTGTATCACCTATAGAACATTGTAGGAGAATCACTGTAGAAGATGAATTGACTCCACATGCTTCTTAACTAACCCTATTTCAGTTCATGAATACCTGAACCTTCTCAAATGGATAAGCCATCTTTCCATAAGAAATACATTTTTCTTGTTTCCAAGAAACATAGTTGAGACTCTGTTGGGTGACAACTTCAAATGGATGTGAGTTGATCTGTCAAGCGCCCATATTTAGATCTAGTAGTCTTTTTATTTTAATTTAAATCTTGATTATAGGTTATTTTCCCTATATCATTTATTCTTGGTTTGAACTCCTTGATTTTATGGTTTTTTGTTAGGACCCAGAGTTTTCATATGCAGGACCACCTACAAGGCACCAAAGGAGTCATCTAGATCATGACTTAGGAGTTGGTTACTATTCATTGAGTGGTATAATGGTGGTTGAACTATCCTGGTCTATACAACTAAGAGATGTACTTGTGTGCTTTGTAGTTTATTTGTTTAATTTTTTGATGCTTAGAAAAACATCATAAATAGATAGGATATTAAGGAAGTTGCTAAACAATTAATATATATTATTTGTTGTTTGTGAAGGAGAATCCTGTGAGATCCAATATGGCAGTGGATCAATATCTAGTTTCTTAAGTAAAGATGATGTCATAGTTGGGAAACTTGTTGTGAAACATCAGGTTAGTAATTTTTGGATGTTAAGGCTTCCTAGTTGGATATCAAAGATCTTTTCTCATCAAATTATTTTGGAATTTATGTATAAATGGATTCTTTCATGGTGCAAGTCTTTACTGAGACAACACATGAACCAAGCTTGACATTTTTGTTGTCTAAGTCTGATGGCATTCTTGGGCTTGGTTTCCAGGAAATTTTTGTTGATAATGTTGTTCCAGTTTGGTTAGTGTTGATAGCCATCATTCTATAATGTTAACTTCATTCTATAATCTGAGTGTATCACCTTTCTTAAACTTTGAACAAGGTTATGAAATCAAGGGTTCAATATGCATATTTCAAGCCTATGTTGAACAATCTGTTTAAGGCATTTGTTGACAAGGCTACAATTTTTTAATTGATTTATCTTTCTGTTGTGTTTGGACTTACTTTTGTAAACTTGCAACATACAATGCACTTTTATTCTTTCTAAATTGAGACTAATAGTAATTTTGTTGGTTGTATTGAGGCACAACTCCATTCATGGCAGAAAAGGCAGCACCCTATTGCACATATCAGATGGCATGTTACATATAAAGGAGGAAAGATTTTAGGGTTATTGTTGGTTGCATTGAAGGAGAGAGCTTCATATATGGGACATGATCAACACTCTCCTTCTTGGATTATACACATTATGTAGCTTGCTCTAGGAAGATTGCCCATGTTACAGAAGTTTTAAGAGATGAAAGGGGCATGTGCTTGCATTGAAGGGCTCCAAGCATGTGTTTCCACACTAGTAACAGTCTAGCAGATGACATAGAGTGCATACCTATGTACAGTAGTAGTGATGAACTATTTTCAAGGAATTTGGAAAAGATATAGTGATGCCAAAGGTAGTCAAGGCATTCAATAGAGGGGTAGTGTTCTACGTTGATGGGAGGCATAGTACAAGTGAAAGCATGCTAGAATAATGAGCTAGGTAGTGGCAGTCATGAGGCATTGTTATTTTATAAAGGGAAAATGTATGATAGTAGGTTGACAAGTGATTGGACAATGCATTTCAAGAAGATACAAGTTTGATTAGGACAATGCATAGCCTAGTCATAAGGCAATGTTGAATAACAATCCATGACAATTGAGGCATCCTACCAAAGATGATAGTCATTAGATGCATAATCATCAGAGATAAGGACAGTTTATTGCTATAGGTAACAATTCACAGTGGCAGCTTATGAACTAGAGCAAGTTGGGTGCATGAGACAAGATCTCTATAGAGATTATAGTGCAATCTTGAACTAGGACAGTGAGCTTCTTGGGATAATCATGGATTTGTGAAGAAGACATCTATGAATGTCTTTGTGCTTCTATGCTCAGTGATACTCAGAAAATTAGTTTCTTGCTCATTCTTTGAGCTATGTATTGTAACCATGAAGGTTTTTTAGCAAAGAGAAAGCATTGTAACTTATTTTCAGATTTGTATGCTATTTGTAAGCATTTTTGATCAATAAAACAAGCTATTGTTACCTTCTCAAAGCTGTTTCATTGTGCAAGCTTCAAAATATACTAATGACTAAATGCAAGCTTCAAAATGACTAAATATACTACTAATTGATGTCAATTAATAATTAAATTGACTAAATATACTTCCAATTGACAGAAATCAGTGAATAGTGAATAAATATGACTAAATATATGACCAGTGTTAAATCAGTGAATAAAAATGACTAAATATACTACCAAATTGATCAAAATGATGATTAAAATTAATGACTAAATACACTACCAATGGACAGAAATCAGTGAATAAAAATGATAAATAAGTGACCAGTTAACAACAATCAATAACTAAATTAACGACTAAATATATCAGTGAATAAAAAATGACTAAATAAGTGACTAGATTGCAATAATCAATGACTAAATCAATGACTAAATATACTACCAAATCAATCAATCAAAACAACCAATAAATGACTAAAAATGGTTTAGTCATCAATTTGGTCGCATTATAAATGACTGACAATAAACTACTAATGGTCACATGGCCATGTTTGGTCATTTATAAGCAGTTTTTAGTAGTTTTTTCAGTCATATATTGCTGTTTCTATACTAGTGAACTAATTGATGTTTCACAAGAAAATCAATCCCTTGCAGTGAAAGCTAATGTATCCACAACTCTTTGGCATGGGAGATTTAGCCACCTCAGTTTTGGTTATCTTCTTGCATTGACTAAAAGAAATATGGTGAGAGGACTTCCCCCCATTCAGAAAATAGAAGTTTTTTACTCACATTGTCTTACTGGAAAATTACATAGGGCTTCTTTTCCTGCTGTAGAAAATAGAGCCTCTAGTCCCTTAGAATTGGTGCATACTGATCTATGTGGACCTATGCCATTCAGTCACTAGAATGCCTAGTATTTCCTTCTCTTTGTGGATGATTACACTAGAAAATGTGGGTCTATTGTTTGGCTCACAAAGGTGAAACCGTTAAGAAATTCAAGGAGTTTAGAGCCCTTGCAAAAAGGTCATCAAGTCAAACTCTTAGAGCCCTTTGCTCAGATCAAGGGGGGAAATTCACAAGTAAGGAATTTGGTACCTACTTGTAAAAACATGGAATTCAACGATAATTGACCACTGCATATACGCCTCAACAAAATGGTGTGGCAGAGAGGTGAAATTGTACTATAGTGGAAATGGTACGATGCATATTGAAGGATGCAAGTCTTGATTTTGCATTCTAGGCTGAAGCAGTTTATACAATGGTGTATTTGTTGAATAGAGCACCCACCAAAGTGCTTGATAACATCACACTAGAAGAGGCTTGGACTGGGAAGAAGCTCTCTATTTCTCATTTCAAAGTGTTTGGGTGTACTGCCTTCATGCATGTCCCCAAGGTTTAGAGAACAAAATTGGATGATAAGTCTGTGAAGTGTATTTTTCTTGGGTACAGTTTAGAGTCAAAGGGATATAGGCTTATGGATGTAGTCAAAAAGAAGGTGTACATTAGCAAGGATGTTGTCTTTGATGAGGATTCTGGTTGCATCACCTCTTCCTCTCCATCACCTGTTTGTTCCCAAATACCTATGATCTTGAAGATGAGGAAGTTGATGAAGAAACTCCCGATGAGGTTTTGTTTCTGTTGGATGAGTTTCCCCCTCTATCATCACCTCAATCTTCATATCATGTACACAAGAAGCATCCTAAGTGGTATCAAGCCATCATAAAGGATGCTAAAGATGATGCAGTTGTTGAAACATCTTTCAAAGGGCTTAAGATTCGCAACAGGACTTCTGAAGAAGTGAACATGGCCCTTATGTGTATAGTTATGCAAAGTTCAAAACCTGACATAATACAGCAAGCTCTTGAGTCACCACCTTGGAAAGATGCCATGGATGCTAAATATTAGGCACTTGTAAGGAATAATACATGGGAACTTGTTGATCTTCCACCAGGGAAGAAGGCTATTGGTTGCAAATGGGTTTTTTAGATTCAAATATAAGGCAGACAGTAGCATTGACAAGTATAAAGACTGACTTGTGGCTAAGGGATATGCACAAAAGGAAGGCATTGATTATGATGCGAATTTTGCACCTACAACAAAGATCAAAACTACCCATATGGTATTGGCTATGGCAATGCAGTTTGGATAGAAAATTTACCAGATGGATGTCAAGAACACCTTCCTTAATGGGGATCTCATGGAAGAAGTCTACATGACTTAACCATAGGGATACATTGCACCTGGGTAGTAGTACAAAGTATGCAGACTCATCAAATACCTCTATGGTCTTAAATAGGCTCCTCGAGCCTGGTACATCAATAATCATGGATTCACCAGGAATCCTTATGATCCCAATCTCTACCTCAAAGAGCAAGGGGGGGAGATTGTCATTTTGATTGTTTATGTCGATGATCTGGTCATCACAGGAATTTCTCCATAGATGATTGATGCAACAAAGAATGATCTCAAATGATCATTTGACATGATAGATCTTGGGCTCCTACATTATTGTCTTGGACTTGAAGTATGGAAACAAAATAATTATATCTATGTTTCTTAGATGAAGTATGCCAAGACACTACTCGAGAAGTTCAACATGGAAGATTGCAAACCGATGTCGACTCCCATGGAGACAAGTTTGCAACTTTCTCGCCACGATCCATCTACTTAGGTGAATGATACTCTTTATTGACAGTTGATTGGGAGTCTCATCTACCTGACATATACTAGGCTAGATATCAACTATGCTATCATCTATCTTTCTAGGTTCATGTAGGAACCTAAGGTTGTTCATTGGAAGGAAACAAAGAGGGTTTTGAGACACATCCATGGTATAGTGGCATATGGCCTGGAATACAAGGGGAATGCAAATTTTTCATTGTGTGGATACATGGATGCAGACTATGCAGGTTCAGTGGATGATAGGAAGTCCACTTCATGCTTCATTTTCTTTTTGGGATTTATTCCAATTTCTTCAGGGAGCAAAAAACAAACCACTATTGCTCGCTCATCCATAGAGGTAGAATATTAGGCCGTAGGGGGATGTCTATGAGGTGATATGGTTACGTCACATTTTGACAAGCATAGGTGTTCCTGATACAGGTGCTACCACTTTGTTCTGTGACAACCAGAGTGTATTGAAGCTTGTTCGCAATCCAGTTTTTCATTAGCGTACCAAGCACATTGAGGTTTAGTGTAATTATATCCATGAGCATGTTCAACAATAGAATATTTTACTCCAGTTCTGTCTGACTCAAGAGCAGTGTGCTTACATATTTACAAAATCACTAGCCGCAGTGAAGTTTGAAGCTTTCTGGACTTTCATGCTTTCATCTCTTGGGCATATGATGTAATAAGGGGAAGTGTTAAAACATTTCTATTACATCATTTATTTATCCCAACTAATAACTATTTCCTAGTTGTAGTTGGTTGGGTAGTTGGTCAGGTATGCTCGACTAAGTGGTTATTCAAACCACTTTATTTTGTATATATATTTGCTGCATTTATTATATCAAGCTGCTCATTGCTCTCAATATTTTAATAGTAGGGAGATAAATAATATTCTAGCAAAGAGAAGCACTTTGTTTCCTCTACATAATTTGATGAATGTGATATACTTACACCAATAGGTAAAATAATTTAAACATTGCAAGTTTTCAACAAGAAGAAAAGTTTAAATAAATAAACAATGATCACCAATATCAAGTAGTGGTGTTTTCACAGCATGTCAAATTATGTGATGTTTTATTAGGATTCAACTATGTAAATTTTGAGTCAAAATCATTGATCCATATTTTATGAGTAGTAGTTCACAAGAATTCATATCTCATGAGCATGAATGGTCCACTTGACACTTGTTACAATGAAGCATCAGAACTTTTACATGGGATCACTCATCTTAGTACTACTCTGAGTCAAGTGTGCCTAACCATGGACTTTCCCTAAGATCAAGCCCACTTATCTTGCTACCCCACTTATAATAATTGCCAATCTCATTACTCTTACACATTACAAGCACAATGTGGCTTGAGTTAAACAACCTAATGGGAAAAATAATGGTGGTTCTCACACCACATAAATCATGTATAATACATTGTAAGTGATAAACTATCATGTCCTGTAGCAACATGCTCACATGTCTATAGCCACATGTCAAGAGTTAGGTTCCTGCTACCAATAGAGTTTGTAAGAACAATTATACATCCCCAAGGTAAGAGCAATATCACTAAAATTCCACCTTATAGAATTTCATCATTGGCACTCTCTAGCAACTTGTACATCCATCTTGATGCAATAGTAGAACATCACAAGGAAACTATTAGGAATCCAAGATCATTAGGTTTAACCATGATAATAATTAACCTTATTAAACTAAATAATACATAAAGCATAAAATATGCAAAGACAATAGAGATAAAGTACACATGAATTATGTGGGGAAAACCACACAGTAAAAAACCACACAAAAAAACATCATTCATATTTGAGAAAACTTACATTGTCTATAACACCTCCTAAGAGTGTAACTTTGGGTTTGGCATGGTATTTTTGAGGAGATCCTAGGAGTGTGACTTTAGGTTTGGGCTTGTCAATTTGAGGAACTCCTTTAAGTATGAGTTTTGGTTTAGCATTGTCTTCACACAAAGGAGGGGACATGGGTGTTCTAGGTTCCATAATAAATTGATCCAACCAACTTATGGTGTTTATAGATGTTGTATTAGGATTAGGTGATGTTTTAGATGGGATTTTTATGGAATGTGGATGGGCATTTTGAAAGAAATAGGATGATGGATGAATGTGATGATCAAATGCCCAAACCTTAAAATGATTTGGTTATATTTGAAGGATGATTATTCTCTATACTTAAGATATAGACTAGCATTCTTAAGTAAGAGTGGATTGGATTGGATTTGATTACTCTACTTAAGATAGACTGATGATCTTAAGCAAGTTTGGATGTGATAATAGGATCAACTTAAGGTCTTGGTCTTTGATTGGATTTGAGATGGATGATGTAGGATTAGTGCTATCACCTTGAGATGAAGGATTTTGGATGATGATTATGATTAGGTTTTGGATGAAAGTGGATGGGGTTGAAGGAGGTTAAGTCCTTAACAAAAAATTAATGTTCAAAGGATGATTTTTTATTAAGGATTGGGGATTAGGATGATAATGATGAAATTAGATGGATTAGGATGAGGATCAAGTGAATTAGGATGATTATGGATGGTTTGGATGGGTGATTATGATGAAAATGGATAGGATTGGATATGATATGGATAATTCGGATAGGATGAAGTGGATGAGAGGGATGATTAGGATGGGATTGGATGAGATTGGAGGATTAGGATAATGTGGATTGGATTGGATGGATTAGGGTGAAGTGGATTGGATTAGATGAGGTGGATAAGGTGATTGGATGATTAGGATGAAGATTAGGATGAACTTAAATTGTATTGGATGAAAATGGATGGTTAGAGGGTGATTGAGAATGGTTTAAATCTTGACTTAGGCAAATTTGAAAAAAAAAGGTTCACACACATATGCATAGGTTAAAAAAAAATATGAATTTGGGATTGGGATTATGTAAATGATCACACACACAATACACAATAACACCCTAGATTATTCAAGTGGGATTGTCTTCGTAGTGTAGGCCCACACTTAATTCCACTCAATATTCCTACCTAACTAGGAATACCTTTTAGAGGGAATAGCTAGGGATAAAGGTGTTGCACCAACTATCCCTTTTCCTTGGAGGTTTTGATACCTTTCCCAAAGAAAAATTCTATACCCACTCTATGAGGAACATGGTGAGTAACTTTGGGCTTGATCAATTGAACCCTGCACTAGACTAGAAGATGACCGAAAGGTCTTAAGATAGGATGCACAAGTTTGCTAAGGGAGTCCCCAATATATGCAAGGTATGGGGGGCACAAGTCTGTGAACACTAGTTCATTGAATTCATGTGACAGAAGTAATTAAGAAAACATCACTTCATCTTGTGTTTGGAATCACTCGGGGCCCCAAGGCTATGCCAATGACTACATGAATAGATTGAGGTATAATTTTCACTCTCCCCCTTTTGATATACCCCACCAGAATGTGTGGTTGAGGTCATCCCTAGGGGTGATGAAATCCCCTAATAGGTGTCCTAAAGGGAAAGGTAATGCAATGTGTTCTTGATCCTCAAGATCACCAAGTGGTGTGAGAGGAGAGCATACACACATGAGCACACCTTGGGTGACAAAAGTGAATGAAAGATGTGTTTTTGATCCCCAATATCACATTAGGTGCAAGGGGAGAGCATACACACGCTCTTGACCCACAAAGAAAAAGATTAATTCCCTTAGATAAAATAGATGTGTGTGTGTGTGTGTGTGTGTGTGTGTGTGTGTGTGTGTGTGTGTGTGTGTGTGTGTGTGTGTGTGTGTGTGTGTGTGTGTGTGTGTGAATGAAAGTGGCTAAGGGTGTTTTTGATTCCCAAGATTGCACTAGGCACAAGGGAAGAGCATACACACCCAAATTCACAATCAAACCCACAAGACAAAGAAAACACAAGATAGGTTTAATTATCATCCTTTGACATGCAAACCTACAACACACGTGTTAGTAGTTTGATAGATTAGGCCTTTGACAAGTGGTGCTACAAAACAAGTGGCTAAGGGTGTTTTTGATTCCCAAGATGGCACTAGGTGCAAGAGAAGAGCATACACACCTAAATTCACAATAAAACCCACAAGACAAAGAAAATACAAGATAGGTTTAATGATCAACCTTTGACATGCAGACTTGTAGCACATGTGTTAGTAGTTTGATAGATTAGGCCTTTGACAAGCGGTGCTACAAAACAAATGTGTTAGCTTAAAATGATTAAATCTGAAAAAAATTAGAAATGGATGATAAGATAAAGAAGATTAGATAATACTACCATATTCCTTACAAAATTCTATGCAATTTCAAAAAAAAATTGCTAAATTTCGGTTTGAAATGCAAAAGATATGAGCGATTAAAGTTTGCAAGAAAACAAAGAGTTCAAATGATTATACCTGAATATTATGATCAAATATAATGAAGAGGCCTATACTACTATGAATTTGGGTGAATCAACTTTCCAATGCCTATAAAAACTTAAAAATTTGACATGATATGCAAAAGTTATAGCATTTAAAAAAAACTATTTTAAGCCTTAAAAACACTATTCATGCGCTGAAAACATTGTTCATAGCTTGAGAACACTATTCATAGCCTAAGAACACTGTTCACAGCCTGAGAACATTGTTCACTATTGGAGAGCACTGTTCATTGTTGGAGAGCATTTTTTATTACTGGAAAACACTGTTCACTGACGGAAAGCACTGTTCATCGCCAAAAACATTGTTCACCATCGAAAACATTGTTCATCGCCCTAAAAACATTTGCTCAAATTTTACCTACACTAAAAAGGGTCAAATTATATATTTTTTTTCACCTTTCGACCCTTCTGGACACAACCATGACCTCATTTTTTTCCCAACAAGCTTCTTGTAAAAATTCACTCCTGGATTTCTCTAAAAGAGAGTTAAAAACATGTGAAATCAAACTCAAAATCTCACAAAATTGTTATTAGATCAGGACCATGGAGTCCCACCGAGCGTGCCAAAATGTGTATGGAAAAAATTGTAATGTAAAGAATAAGAATAAAAGACTCAATTCCAATTCTACATAACCTTCAAAGAATTATCACAAGATAGCAACAATAAACCAATACAAAACAACAAAGATTATTACGACAAGTGATTTGTATTCCTTGGTGTAATATGTGGATTGCTCTATTGCTTTGCATAACCTTAATTGAAAAAAGAGTGAATGCAAGTGTGCTCAATGAAAGTGGATCTGGATGCTCAAAGTGTGGTATGAATTCTAAAAGCGTGGTATGAATGCTCAAAGCATAGTATGAATGTTTAAAGATCAATGATTGTGGAGGATTTGTGGCTTGGAGGATGGACATATTTATAGCTTTCACAAGATATTGATCAATGGTGGAGAAAAATAGAATAAATCAATGGATAAGATAATTTGAGAGGACATGAAGAATGAACACATGACATGTGTCCATGTAAAAATCTTGTTTTAAAGAGTTAATTGCTTTCATGGATAATAAAATTGATTTGATTTTCATAAATAGAATTGATTTTTCTATTTAATGAATTTATTGATAAAGATAAAGATTTGAAAGTTAACTCAATGTTTGATTTGCTTTTTGACATGCAATTGGATTTGAAAGAAAAATAATTAAAAAATAAAATATTTAATTCATGTGCATGAGTGATTTATAGGAAAAGGAAATATATTTAGAAGATAAGAAGATATTTTTTTTGCTTGGTAAACTGCTGACTTGGGGTCAACTCCCTTTATATTAAACTTTAACCAAATTTAACATAGAAGTGAAAGTTTAGCATGAGAACAATAAACTATAAAAACAAGGTTCTTCCAAAATCCCTATATACCCTCCAACTGCTACCACCTATTACATACTACTATCTTCTATACTATCTACTAAGCCTTCTGTTCAATACATAGCATTATATTTCATTACATTTTAACATTTAAAAAAGATGATTAAACACTAGTGACTCCACCTCAGGCGTTCTCATCTGCTGCATAGTATTGCTCCAGAATTTCATTCATCCAGTCAAAATCCACCTTCAGGCCAGCAAGCTTCTTCAAAAAGGCAAGCCCCTGCATAGCTCTGCGATAATGACCAACAATTTTGTCTTCCCCAGTTTCTGAGACAAACGACCACTAATTCACTGTATCACTGACGAAGTTCACTCTATGGAAATCACTAGGCAACAGCACCCCTACACCATAGCGCGTTATACGCCCCACCTCCTTCCATCCACCTTTGAACTCCAGCTCAACGAATTCCTCCATTAACTTCTGAATAGTAGGTTTCTCATTTAAATCTAACATTACTACTAAGAACATTAAAGACAAGTCAATATTAACCCTATATCTATTACATTCAACCATGAAATCCTCTCCAGGAACCCATTCGACGATGAAGAGAACTATTGCACTTTTTGGTTTAAACACCATTCCCATCCTCTTATCAATTATATTTCCTAAGAATGACATTTGTCTCTTCCTACAAACTAGATGGATGGGAGTATCCATCACTGCCACCACCAACCATACAAATGGACACTGTGACAAATGGAATGCCTTCCTTCAAGTTTCTCCATGAGCTTTAACTCTCCCGGCATGCTTCGCCAGCCTCCTCTCACTGAATGGATTGGATGGCCTAACAACAGGGTGACTTGGTGCCATCATTGTTCTTTACCTCCCACACTAGATCGCTCGCAGCTATGATGGCAAGATCTGCTAGTTCGTCAGCCTCCTTATTTCCTTCCCACAAGACTGTTGCAAGTATGAGGTGAGCCAGTGTTGTCATTGATGTCAACATACTCATATTGCATTGACAAGAAGGATTGGATGAGCTGTGTGCTAAGGATATTGAGAAAATTAGCCTCAGTCAAGAACAGTGAAGAACCGTGATGAGAAGAAGGAAAATGTATTGTATAGGTTGAGAACCGGAGGATGCGGATTAAAGGGTTTGTAGATATAAGTCTTGAGATGCCTCAGTTAATATTTCAGAGGTCTGCATGAAGATCTGAAGGAGTTGTGGCTGTCGGTGTAGAACTGGTTCCGGCAAGTATTCAGAGGTGACAGAGGATCACAAAAAGGTCTGGTGAGGTCCAGAACTGTATAATCCTAATCTACGGATTGGAAGGAGTCTTTGGGATGTCCTTGTGATGTGCCATCTCAAGTTGTGTATGATTTGGAGGTCCGGAAGTACCTCTTGCATTATGACAGTGGCGACAGACAGTGTTCTTGAAGTTCCGGATAAGGAAGAGAAGAGATTCCAGTAAGTAAAGAAAGTGCGGATGTACCTGGTCATTCAGGCAGGCTTGTGAAGGTTCTTGGATCATGTTGAGGCTGTGTTGTTGGTCCGCATTGATAGTAGAGCCCGGAATTGAAGTTATTCTTCCGGATGAAGTTCTTGCTCTGTTTAGCCGACCGGATGAGTTGTTCATCCTGCGAATGTTCTTGTGGTGGCCGACCGGATGTGTTATTCATCTTGCGGATACTCTTATGGTTGTTTGCCGACTTAGATGTTTGTTCCTAAGTCGATGTCTTGTATAAATAATGGTTTGTGAGTTCATTTCGAAGTGTGGATTGTGTGGATGAGTGTGGCATAGCGAAGAGAAGTGCGAAAGGCAAAGCAGAGGTTTTTGGGCTTAAATGGAACTGATCCGGACATGGTAGAGATGTCATTCTCCAGTTCAAGATTGTGATTCTTATCACTTTGTAGACAGTGTGTCTCCTTGTAGGCAGTGGGCCTCTTTGTGAGCAGTGTGCTCGGGCAGTGAGCCCTAATTGGCAAGTGCCATTCTTTTTCTTATTCTTCTAACAGAGAATAATCCTTGGGTTAATCACCCCGTGGTTTTTCCCTTAACCGGGTTTTCCACGTCAAAATCTTGGTGTTCAATGTGTTGATGTTTATCTGCTCTTGTGTTTATGTATTATGCTTTCATGGATGATTAATTGATATGTTGTTAACTAACAACGAAGAATCAAGTGTTTGAAAGAACAAGAAGTTTCATACAACTGATTCACCCCCCCTCTCAGTTGTATGCCTTAAATCCAACAATTGGTATCAGAGCCAAGTTCCTCTGAAAGGAGCTTAACCGCTTGAGGAGATCCAGGATGTCGTCATACAAGAAGGATAGTCCGAAGTTCGATGGAACCAACTTCACTCTCTGGAAAGGTCGCATGAAGTGTCACTTGGAATGTATGGGAAAAACATACTTGGCTATGGTCTCAAAACCATATGTACCTCCACAAGGTGGTCCGACAACTCTGAATGAAATCACAGATGCTGAAAATAATCTGCGGACCAAGGAAGCCCTACTAAGCGCATTGAATGATTCAGATCTCTCAAATGTTATTGACCTACCAACTACATATGAGATCCTAACCAAACTGGAACTTCTGTATGAAGGAGATGAGTTTGTCAAAAGTGCAAGGTTGCAAAGTCTGAAAGGGAAATTTGAAAGATTGAAGATGAGAGATGATGAAAACATCACTACCTTTATGCCAAGAGTGAATGAGCTGGTATGTGGAATTAGAAATGCTGGTGGAACTCTAGATGAAAATGAGATTGTCTGCAAAATCCTAAGATCCCTTCCTGCTGCCTACAAAATCAAGGTTGCTGCCATTGATGAATTCAGAGCCCACACAACTGTCACAAGAGAACAACTGGCTGGCAAACTAGCTGCATTTGAAATGACCGAGTTTGGAGATGATCCTCCCAAGACTGAATCTGCTTTCAAAGCCAGTGCCTATGTGAAAGGCAAACAGAGATTTGATCCAGGAGAAAACTCATCAAGGAAGATGTCATGGTATGATCAAGCAAGAAGAGACATGGAAGAAGAAGAAGCAGAAACAACTCAACTTGAAGCCCTCATTGCAAAGAGACTGCCAAGAGGATCCAGTAAGTATGAAGGAAAAGTACCCTTTAAGTGTTTCAACTGCAATAAGATTGGTCATTTTGCTTCAAGATGTCTGGAAAGATCTGCAAGGTCTAATACTAACAGACAAAGGTTTCAAAAGAACTGCTATTATGTTCATGAAGAAGATGACAATGAAGGAGTAACAGATGATGAATCAGAACTAGAAAGCAAATCCAGAAATGAATGGGTGTTTATTGCCATCAAGGAAGTAGATTCAATATCCTCTGAATCTGTCAATCACAAGGTTGTGGAAAGAGCTTTGGCTGCTCAAGTGGAAGAAAAGGATGATTGGGTTATTGATAGTGGATGTTCTCACCATATGACTGGTGACAAGAATAAGTTCTTAGATTTGGAAAGGTAATGAAGGAGGAATGGTAAAGTTTGGTGACAATTCTGCTGGCAGAATCAGAGGTAGGGGAACTATTTCCTTTGATGGAAAGAGCAAAACAGGTAATGTTCTATATGTTGAAGGATTGAAGCACAATCTTCTCAGTGTTGGTCAGTTAGTGGACAAAGGCTATGATCTCCGATTCAAGAATGGAAAATGCAGAATCTTTACAAGCTCCGGAACTGAAATTGCATCCGGTGCTCAAACAAAAGGTAATATCTTTCATCTGGTTGGTTCAAACAAAAGTTGTCTGTTTGCTCAAGTTGATCAGAGTTGGTTATGGCATAGAAGAATGTGTCATGTGAATTTTGATAACATCATCAAGATAAGCAATATTCAGGCTGTAAGAGACCTTCCAAAATTGGTGAAACCTACAAATAGTTTGTGCAAAGAATGTCAGCTAGGTAAACAGAGCAGAGTCTCTTTCAAAAGCAAAGATCAGTCTTCTACCGGATTGTTGGAATTAGTACATACTGATCTCTGTGGTCCGACAAGAATCAAGAGTCTACAAGGTGATAGATATTTCATGTTGTTAATTGATGATCATTCCCGGATGATGTGGGTTACCTTTTTAAAAGAAAAATCAGAAGCATTTGAGAAGTTCAAAATCTTCAAAGCTATGGTAGAGAATCAAACCGGATTGAAACTAAAGTGTCTAAGGTCTGATAGAGGTGGTGAATTTACATCTGGTGAGTTCATTGACTTTTGTGAGAAGCAGGGTATAAGGAGACAATTGTCTGCTCCTAGGACTCCACAGCAGAATGGAGTAGTTGAAAGAAAGAACCGGACCATCCAGGAAGCTGCCAGGACAATGATGTTGGAAGAAAATGTTCCTCAGATGTTTTGGAAAGAAGCTATCAGCACTACAGTCTACACTCTCAATCAAGTTCAAATCAGAAACAACACCGGTAAGACCCCCTATGAACTCTGGTTTGGCATCACTCCTACTGTGAAATATTTCAGAGTATTTGGTAGCAAGTGTTATATTAAAAGAGATGAAGATCTAGGAAAGTTTGATGCTAGAAGTGATGAAGGAATTTTCTTGGGCTACTCCACTCAAAGCAAAGCATACCGGTGTTACAATAAGAGATTGAGGAAGATGATAGAAAGCACCAATGTGAAAGTTGATGAAGGAATTGAGAAGCCTTCAAGATTTTATGAGTTTGATGAAGATGATCAAGATGGTGTTCAGGTTCAAGGGACTCAATCCCCTCCGGTAAGTCAGAATCAACTTGATCCAGTAAATCAGGAAGAAGAAATAGGTCAGAATGAACCTGATCAAGGAGCAACAGTGCAGGATATTCCCAAAATTCCAAGGTATGTAAGACTAAACCACTCTAAAGATCAGATCATAGGTGACAGAAGCAAAGGTGTGCAAACTAGAAGGAATGTTGCTCAAAATCAGGATGAATGTTGTCTGATTTCAAAGATTGAACCTAAAACAGTAAATGAAGCCTGCAATGATGAAAACTGGACTAAAGCAATGAAAGATGAATTAATGCAAATTGAGAAAAATCATACTTGGGATCTTGTTCCCAGACCTAGAGACAGGAATGTGATTGGAACCAAATGGGTCTTCCGGAACAAACTGAATGAAACTGGTGAAGTTATCAGAAACAAAGCTAGATTGGTCTGCAAAGGCTACTCTCAAATAGAAGGAATTGACTTTGAAGAGACCTTTGCTCCGGTGGCAAGAATTGAAGCAGTCAGATTATTTCTTGCATTTGCTGCCTTCAAAGACTTCAAGGTATATCAGATGGATGTCAAGTCTGCTTTCCTAAATGGTGATCTGGAAGAAGAAGTTTACATTGAACAGCCGGATGGATTTCAATTGTCTGATAATGATGATATGGTCTGCAAGTTGAAGAAAGCATTGTATGGACTAAAGCAAGCCCCAAGAGCATGGTATGAAAGGTTGGATAAGCATCTTGTGCAGATTGGATTCAACAAAGGTACTGCTGACAGTAACTTATATTTCAAAATTGTTCATGAAAACATTTTGATTGTTGAAGTGTTTGTGGATGATATCATTTTTGGAGGAAGAGATAGTATGTGCAAAACTTTTGCAAATCAGATGAAAAGTGAGTTTGAAATGTCTATGCTTGGTGAAATGAATTTCTTCTTGGGTCTGCAAATTACTCAAACAAAGAAAGGAATCTTCATTTCTCAGACCAAATATGTGAAAGAATTGTTAAGGAAATATGGTATGGAAGATTCAAAACCAATGAACACTCCCATGGCAACCGGATGTAAGTTGAGCAAAGATGATGACTCCCCAAAGGCAGATCAGACAAAGTATAGATCAATGATTGGTGGATTGTTGTATCTCACTCAGACTAGACCAGATATAATGCAGGCTGTTGGTCTTGTGGCAAGATTCCAGGCTGATCCTAGAGAATCTCATGTTATGGCAATCAAAAGAATTTTTAGGTACCTGAAAGGAACAGTTGAGTATGGTCTATGGTACCCTAGAGATCCGGATTTCTCTCTTCATGCTTACACAGATGCAGATTGGGCAGGAGATGTGGATGACCGGAAGAGCACTAGTGGTGGAGCATTCTTTTTGGGGAAGAGATTGGTTTCTTGGCTAAGCAAGAAACAAGATGCAATATCTCTGTCTACAACTGAAGCAGAATACATTGCAGCAGCAGGTAGTTGCACTCAAATCTTATGGATGAAGCAGATGCTAAGAGACATTAAAGTTGAATATGAGGAGCCTATCACAATTTTCTGTGATAATTCAAGTGCAATTAATATTTCTAAGAATCCGGTATTGCATTCTAAGACTAAGCACATATCTATCAAGTTTCACTTTTTGAGAGAACAAGTGAACAAGGAAGAAGTCAGATTGGAGTATGTTCCCTCAAAGGATCAGATTGCAGATATCTTTACTAAACCTCTTCCCAAGGACTCTTTTGAATATCTCCGGGAGAAGTTAGGGGTCATGGCCCCTCTGGTGATGAACTAGGATGCACTGATGTGCATCAGTCCGGTGGATATCACAGTCATATCTTGTGATCCGGATTGATGATGGGGAGCTGCAACTAAGGGGGAGCAGTTGGTATGATTCTGATGTATGAGAATTGCACGTATGAGTCCTTTGCCATTGATGTCAAAGGGGGAGAGAAGACATGTGAAAAACAAGTGGTTGATGATCAAAGGGGGAGCAGTAAAGGAAGAGAAGACATGTGAAAAGTTGTTGTTGATAGGGGGAGCTGTGATAGAAAGGAGAAGTTCTTGTCTTGATGGTTTTTCACATCATATGTTGCCATCAATGACAAAGGGGGAGATTGTTGCAAGTATGAGGTGAGCCAGTGTTGTCATTGATGTCAACATACTCATATTACATTGACAAGAAGGATTGGATGAGCTGTGTGCTGAGGATATTGAGAAAATTAGCCTCAGTCAGGAACAGTGAAGAACCGTGATGAGAAGAAGGCAAATGTATTGTATAGGTTGAGAACCGGAGGATGCGGATTAAAGGGTTTGTAGATATAAGTCTTGAGATGCCTCAGTTAAGATTTCAGAGGTCCGCATGAAGATCTGAAGGAGTTGTGGCTGTCGGTGTAGAACCGGTTCTGGCAAGTATTCAGAGGTGACAGAGGATCACAAAAAGGTCCGGTGAGGTCCGGAACTATATAATCCTAATCTGCGGAAATGAAGGAGTCTTTGGGATGTCCTTGTGATGTGCCATCTCAAGTTGTGTATGATTTGGAGGTCCGGAAGTACCTCTTGCATTATGATAGTGGCGACAGACAGTGTTCTTGAAGTTCCGGATAAGGAAGAGAAGAGATTCCAGTAAGTAAAGAAAGTGCGGATGTACATGGTCATTCAGGCAGGCTTGTGAAGGTTCTTGGATCATGTTGAGGTTGTGTTGTTGGTCCGCATTGATAGTAGAGCCCGGAATTGAAGTTATTCTTTCGGATGAAGTTCTTGCTCTGTTTAGCCGACCGGATGAGTTGTTCATCCTGCGAATGTTCTTGTGGTGGCCGACCGGATGTGTTATTCATCTTGCGGATACTCTAATGGTTGTTTGCCGACTTAGATGTTTGTTCCTAAGTCGATGTCTTGTATAAATAACGGTTTGTGAGTTCATTTCGAAGTGTGGATTGTGTGGATGAGTGTGGCATAGCGAAGAGAAGTGCGAAAGGCAGAGCAGAGGTTTTTGGGCTTAAATGGAACTGATCTGGACATGGTAGAGATGTCATTCTCCAGTTCAAGATTGTGATTCTTATCACTTTGTAGACAGTGTGTCTCCTTGTAGGTAGTGGGCCTCTTTGTGAGCAGTGTGCTCGGGCAGTGAGCCCTAATTGGCAAGTGCCATTCTTTTTCTTATTCTTCTAACAGAGAATAATCCTTGGGTTAATCACCCCGTGGTTTTTCCCTTAACCGGGTTTTCCACGTCAAAATCTTGGTGTTCAATGTGTTGATGTTTATCTGCTCTTGTGTTTATGTATTATGCTTTCATGGATGATTAATTGATATGCTGTTAACTAACAACGAAGAATCAAGTGTTTGAAAGAACAAGAAGTTTCATACAACTGATTCACCCCCCCCTCTCAGTTGTATGCCTTAAATCCAACAAAGACATGATACAACACCACTCTTTCAAATCCTTCCTCTAAACATAGGGCTTGATTTAATAATATCTTTAATTTCCAATTTGCCATAGACCTTGATCGGAGGGAATTTATAACTATCATTGAATCCCCTTCTACCTCCACCTTCAAAAATCCAAGGCGACGACATAAATTAAGGCCAAGGATAAGCGCTTGAAACTCCACTTCATTGTTGGTCCTTTGCACTAACTTCTTTGACGCCTTCCTAATAATATTACCTCTCCAATCTTTGACCAGACAACCTTCACTCGAGATACTTGGTCTCCTTTCGAAGCACCGTCGAAATTTAGCTGTAGCCAACCTTCTGCCTGTTGTGTCCACCTTGTCTCCCTTCTCCTTCTTTAGATATCAACATCACCAACCCCATTAACGGGAGGTAGAAGATGAGAAGATTTTATTAGAATTAAACAAACAAATTTATTTAATTCATGTGCATGATAGAAGAAAGCAAATAAATAAAAGATTTGATTTTATTTATTTGTGAAAGAGGAAAATAGAAAAGTCAACTAAATAAATTATTTCAATTTATTTAATTGTAGAGGAAATTATTAGCTAATTAAATAATTAGAATTTATTTAATTATTCTGGATAAGAAGAATAAAATTGATGAATTAATT
This sequence comes from Cunninghamia lanceolata, assembly GCA_027924645.1. NCBI lineage: Eukaryota > Viridiplantae > Streptophyta > Pinopsida > Cupressales > Cupressaceae > Cunninghamia > Cunninghamia lanceolata. Next base: position 8,456,020 of record BSBN01000245.1, on the reverse strand, counting down.
AAATAATAGAAATTATTTAATTAATGTGAGATTGAGGATTGAAATGGATAATTTAATTAAATAATAGAAATATTGAATTAAAGTGGATTCGAAGAATAAAATTGATGAAATGCTAGATTTAATTAAATAATTAGAAATTATTTAATTAATGTTGAATTAAAAGAATTGATGAGGAAATGATGTGAATAGTGATACGGAAATGTGTTAGTCATTTTTAGGTTTCTACAATATCCATATTGGGTAATGGGAAATCATCTTTAGGACATGCCTTGTTTAAGTCTTTGAAATCTGTGCAGATGCGGATGCCCCCGTGACTTCTTATATTGTATAAGATTAGAAATCCATTCTGGATAGTCAATAGGATGAATGAATTTCATGTCTAATAACTTTTGGAGCTATGCTTTTACCAATAATGCTATTTGTGGATGTATTTTTCTGAGCTTTTGCTTGATTGGCTTAGCCTTAGGAAAGACTGCTAACTAATGTACTACTAGTGAAGGATCTAGTCCAGGCATGTCTGCGTAAGACCAAACAAAGTTTACAGTCCTTTTCAAAAAGAAGGCCGTGAAGTCCTTTTTCTCTCGTTCTGAGAGTGATGCTGCTAGAAATGTGAGTTTTGGATTCTGTGTTGTACCCAAATTCATTTCATGTAATTACTAAAAGTGGAGATCTATCCTAATATTTGGAATTTGTGAGAAGGTCAAATCCTCCATCCTTTGACATCTTAGAGAGGTTTTCACCTTTAGATACGTCCTTTATTTTTACTAATTTTGAATTCGATTGTGCCACATCGTGGTTTTCACTAGGGGATTTTATTTATTTATTTTGTTCACTTTTGCGAATAGAGGATTTGACCGTCTCGCTAAAGTATGTTGTGGTATCTAGGTCCATGATAAAACCAACTTTATGGTCTCCTAGTGGAATACCATCTCGAAGTCCCATGAATTCAGTGATAGCCTCATTGTTTTGAAATAGGTCGAGAACTGAAGGATCTTGTTAGTCCCAATCTATGAGGTAGGGGTAAACGAGTGTTTAAGGTTTTAGGTTTTGAGGTGGATGTAAAGGAGATAGATGATATCATGCATATGGAGGTTTCTTGGAATAGGTTGGCAATATACATAAAGGAGTCGTTGATGGTATCCTCGTTAGAACTCTCAATTGCGGGAAAAGCTTTTGCTACTTCAACACGGATATACTTAAGGTCTAAGGACTCAGGTGCCTGCTTTCCGTACCCTAACCCTTGTTGATTATACCTCTTGGTCACAATTATGGGCTCTAATGTTCCTTTCTCATGAAGTCCAAGGCCGCCTTGACCTTTATAGCCCATATTCTTGACAATAAGAAAACCTGTAGTGTATTTCTCTAATAATAGTGTTGTTGGGTCTTCCTTTTCCTTATAAAGCCAAGAGGAGACATCTTCTTCAATTGATTATTTATCCAGAACCACCCAATGTGCAAACATTGTGGGTTTTGATGTATAACAACTTTGAGAACTAATCTTGCTGGATATGGTTTACCATAGGATTTTGGGATAGTGGAAGATTTCCTACATAGTAGGATTTTTATAGTTCATATTCACCAAACCCTCTGTCTTCATATTGGACATTGATATTTGAGATGGGTGCATTAGATGTAGATTTGGTTAAAGTAGATGAATCTATATAGGAGGAAGATGGTTGAGATGCATCATTGTTAGGATCTTGGTTTGAATTGCGGTATCTTCCTTGCATGACTCTACAGAACTCAAAAGGTCTAGGATCTCCAAGGATAGTTATTTTAGTACCATTATATAGGAATTTTAGGCATTGATGGTATGTAGAGGGTATGACTTGCATGGTATGTATCCATGGGCAACCTAGAATGATGTTATATGGAAGATCAAGGTCCAAAACTTGACAATGGGTATCTATTATAGTAGGACCAACTTGAATAAGTAAGTGAATAAAACCTGTCTCATGCTCGACATCATCATATGCCTTGATAGTTATACTTTTATTTGGATCAATGATGTCCTTAGAGTATCCCAACTATTTTAGCAATTTGAGAGAACAAATATTTAGGCCAATGCCACCATCTATAAGGACTCGTTTGACTTTACGATGACAAATATAGACTTCTAGATGAAGGGTATCATTATAATATGGATTGTTGGATGGGAGGTCCTTTTCAGTGAAGGCTAGGTGATGGGGTGATGCAATGTGCCTTATCATGGAGTGAAAATGATCAAAATCAATATTATTAGGGACAAATGACTCCTAAAGGGCTTTTTCAAGAATTGCTTTGTGTGCAGGAGATGCCCGGAGAAGGTCTAAAATGGAAATTTGAGAAGGTGTTTTTCCTAAATGAGCTATAAGATATTATACTCAGATGACAGATGGGTATTACATGCTACCCCACAAAGGGTGACACGACTATGGTAGATAGTAATTTCACAATATGAGGCATTTCCCTTGATAGAAATGGTAGGTCCACATGAGTATGACTTTCCTCTATATGTCCCACAATGGATTCATAAGAGGTGGATGCATGGTTGGTATTTTTATTGATGTTTCCTTTATTAGGGGAATTTCCTTTACCATGGTGAGGGATTGGATCCTTGTATATAGCAAGATCATTATTAGAGGAATTTTTAAGATGATCGTCACTAGTTATGTCTCCTTGATCAATGAGATTCTAAAAGAGATTCTTTAGTTTCATACAACCAATTGTTTTGTGTCCTTTAACCCTATGATATTCACAATATTCATTGTCTTTGTACCATGATGGTTTAAATTGGGGTTCATCATACTGTCTTAGTTCTAGTAGTGTGATGAGACTTGTCTGGACTAGTTTTCATAAGATTGATTCAATGGGTTCTCCTAGTAGAGTGAACTTTCATCTAGGTGTTGAATCTTGTCTAGGTTGTTCTCTAGGAGCAGACACAATAATCTTGATGGACTGTAGATTGGCTGGTGTTTAGACATTTTGAATGTGTTTTGCATCTATAACACCTTCTAAATATTGCTAGGGCCTTAGGCTAGTATATTGCTATCTGATATGTTTAGTGATGAACTTGTGGAACTAATGTTTTCACTTAGTGTGCAGATAAACATGTAGGAATCCTGGAGCTAATTAAGCTACTAGATCAATATTTGGCAGATATTGTAAATGTGTATAAATTTGTAAAACTGTATATGAAACATTTGTATCTTAAAATTTTAGTTATGAAGAATGATACTATACTTATGTTCTATTTGCAAAAATATTAGGTTACAATAAGAAAATTTTCTTCTATCATCTTATTATATTTTTAGTCTTTTTGACTAAATTAATAATTTTATTGTGTTTTATTGATATTTACCTGAGTGGGCATTACAAATGTGATGAGACTTGTCTGGACTAGTTTTCGTAAGATTGATTTAATGGGTTCTCCTAGTGGAGTGAACTTTGATCTAGGTGTTGAATCTTGTCTAGGTTGTTCTCTATGAGTAGACACAATATTCTTGATGGACTATAGATTGATTGGTGTTTGGACATTTTGAATGTGTTTTGCGTCTATAACACCATCATTGACAACATTTTTGTTTTTAGACCAAAATCTAGGTTTTTTGTTGGATTGTTGAAGGTTATCTTTGTTGTCTTTGAAGATTTTGACTAAGCCCTTAGCAATAAGATTTTTTTGAATAGTTATTCCCTTATCTTTGATTTCATCAAATGAATTGGCACATGGAACTTGTAAGTGGAAACCTATCTCTTGGTTTAAATTTTGGACAAAGATGTGGACCAATTGTTTCTCAAGGATAGGCCATGGGAATTTGCTTGCCATATTCATCCAACGTTGTAGGAAGGCTATGAAGGATTCTCCATTTCGTTGTTTTTTATTACATAAATTAGTCATGGAGCTCTTGTGTTCTATTTTATAAGAAAAATGATCTATAAACTTTTCAGCCAACTCATTGAAGGACTTAATTCTTGGGGGTAGGTGAGAGAACTATTCAATAGATTTTCATCCTAAACTATGAGGGAAGAGGTGCATAAGGTATGTGTCATTGTCAGTTACCTCTAGGAAAGCAACAAAGAATTCTCTAATGTGTTCTATTGGATCTCCTCTTCCCTTATGTTTGTCAAATTTGGGCATTTCAAAATTATGGGGAAAAGGGATCATAGGTATAGACTTGTTGAAAGGATAAGGACATATGTTTTCCAATGAGTAATTTTTCTTTGGGTGTCCTAGTGTGAGGTCTGTGATTTACTTCTACGTGTTCAGGAGTTTTTGTTCTAAATCTGGTGTGGTGTTTTGATGAGTGGAAAGACCTTGATAATTAGATGATGTAGGTTGTGATGTTTGGGGTGGATTGGTTTGAGATAGAAAAGGATTGGATATTTGAGATGGATTTGATTGATATGAGTAGGGGTTAGATGGTTGAGGCTGTGACCAAAGATATGAGAATTGGTTGGATACTAGAGGTATGTATGAAGTGATAGGTACGTCGGGTTGAGCCATGGAGGACATAGACAAAATATTTTGAGGAATAGAGGATGGAATATTTGTAGAAATATGATTAGATATGATGGGAGGTTGGTAAAGAGGGTTGACATATTGATTAGTGAATGGGAGTGAAGAAATGTGATGAGACAAAGGAACACTTATAACGGGGGTGTTGGATGATGGATGAGGCATGGTAGAAATGGGAATAGGATTTGATCCTCCCATGGTAGCAATAGAAAGGGCTATAGCATGTTCTTGTTCTTTGATGGTGGAAATGTCAAAATCACTTGGTAGTTTAGCCCCCCTTTTTAGCAAGAAAAAAGAATAATCTATTAGGATCAGGTGCTAAAATATGATATAAGGCTTGTAAGGTATTATGATCTTGAAACTCCTCTAATACAAGTCCCAATTCAGATGAGTCTTGGGGATGTTCTTGCAAGAGTGGAGCCATGTCTGTGGAATATGATTCTCCTATGGTGTATCCACTTGGAAGATAAATGTGAGGAGGCATACCCGTGGTAAAATGACTAGCATCTATGGGGGTCTTTGGGTCGGTTTGATTGGTCTCCATGAGCTTCTTAAGTTGAGATCTAGTGACTAGCATAAAAAGATTTTAAGACCTTTGGATGACAAGAGTGGATGATTGATGATTTTGGACTTTTGTTTGGAAAAGTGATGTGACTCTAAGGGTGATTGGATATGAGGATAATTGATAATGTTGATAACCAAAAATGGATTGAGGTAAATCTAAATCTTTTGATAGGATGAGATCAAGATTATCTCTCTAGAACTAGATTAATGAGTTCAAGAAAGACTAGATAGGGAGTGAAGTTCACTAACTCAAGAGTAGTCGATCCTCCTAGGATAGCTAATCAACTAATGATAGATACTAACTTGGTTCCCTACTTGAGGGAGGCAATTTCCCAAGAAAGTAACAAGCTAGAGGATAAGATCTAGATCTAGACTCTAACAAATCTAGTTGGGATAGCTTAATGATAAAAGATATTGCTGATTGCGGATGGTGATGATGTCGAATGGTTACCTAAAGTCTCAACAAGGATAAAATCTATAAACTCCAAAGGATGTGATGAAAGATTATGATGGGTGGATGAATGATAAGATGCTGATGACTATGTTGGGAAGGTTTCAGGTCTGTGCTTAGGTCTGACTAGTGTAATAATCTCAAAATCAGAATGTGGAATGACTGGAAACTCAGGGTTTACTCAGAAGCATTAGATTGGTGATCAAAAGTGCAAAGGGATAGCTCAAGAGCATAATCAAGATAACTTAGAGGTGCAATAGAGTAAATGAAAGCAATACTATCTATCAAAAGCGCACAAGAAATATCTCAGAAGCATAAGCAGGATAACTCAAAAACACAACTCTAGAAATTAATTGGGTAGGGTATTGAATCAGAATTGTAGTATTGTATATCAATAGCGCAAGTGTCTATCAAAGGTGCAATACTGACTATCAGAAGTGTAAATTTGTATGTCAAAAGTGTAGTTCTGTTAGTAAAAAGCACATGGTTATGGATCAATAGCACAATACTAAGGATCTAAAGTATAATTATGTCTACTAATAGCAGAAATAAATAACTAAGGCAGAATTGGATAACTCAGAGGTAGAACTAGACAACTCAGAGGTGCAATACTGTATATCAATAGTGTATAGGTATGGATCAAAAGCGTAATACTACTGATTGAAAGTGCACAGGAATAGATCAGATGCAAAAAATTGTAGGTCAATAGAAGATTTCTATAGGTCAAAAGAAATTTTTTGTGGTTTAAAAGTGAATTTTTGTGGTTCAGTTGTTTGGATAGTTTGCTTTGGCAAGTTTTGGCAGGAGATACAAACAAAAGACATAATGGTTGTTAAATCTTAATGGTATAAAGGTACGAAAGGTTGTTAACCCCTATGAATAACAAATGGCTTGTATGGGTATATCACATTAAAGACATGCCAAACACACTTTACAATCCCTAAAATTATTCAAGTAAGGTGTGATTCTTAGGACCAGGCCCACAAAATATACCTCTCAATATTCCTATCTTACTAGGAATATCTTTTAAAGTAGATAGCTAGGGATAAAGGTGTTGCACCTAAATATTTCTTTTCTTTGGAGGTTATGACACCTTACCCAAAGAAAAGGTCTATCTCCACTTTATGAGGTAAAGAATGAGTAACTTCAAGCTTGATCCTAAACTTTGCAAGTGTACTACGATATCGGCCAAAGGTCTTAAAATATGATTAACAAAGATTCTAGGGAGTCCTCTAGATACACTAGGTATAGTGAGGCATAAGTCTATGAATGGAGGGCCCACCTTTAAAGGGTGAGATTAGGAGGGTCTCTCCTCTCTTCACCGCATAAGTCTCAACGGACCAAGGGTCGTGGGGCTTCTCGAAGCATGGTGATGGCTCACTCCTTGAGGTACAAATTTTGCTCTCCCCTTTAATATACCCCATCAGAACACATGGTTGAGGTCATCCTTAAGGGTCATGAAATCCCTTAATAGGCCTCCTAGAGAAGATTCAAAGTGCTTTTAATTTTCAAGATCATTTTTTGACGTGAGACGAGCATACACAAGCTTGGCTCCCTGGGATTGAAAGTAAATAAAGAAAGTAAAATAAACTAGATAGTGCTTTTGATCTCCAAGATCACCTTGTAGTGCAAGGAGAGAGCATATGAACTATATAGTTCAACAAACATGACATACAAAGTTCATTCCCTTTAAGCAATTGAAGTGTGCAACTAGATTAGTGATAAAAACAAGTCTTTAACCAACATTCTGCACCAGATAGTATTAGTAGTTTATTTTTGATCTTTAATCAACAATAAGACAAGTTGCACAAATCAAGTTAGCTTTCAAAAACCAATTGTTAGATTGAAAAATCAGAAACCCCAAAATCATAATCAGAAGTGAAATAACAGTGATAAAAAATACAATAAGGTTAATCAGAAATGTAATAATTATTATCAGAAGCACACTAATTACTATTAGAAGCGATGCAAAGAAAATCAAATGTGTAATTCTATAAATTAAATGTGAAATTATACTAGTCAATAGCACACTTTTGTTGATCAATAACGAATTACTACTTGTTAGATGTGTCGAATTGTCAAATCTCCAACACAAGAAACAAAATAATATCAGTTACAAATTTCTACTAGTCAAAAGAAAATTACTATTTGTTAGATGTGCCAGATGGTTAAACAGAAGCACCAATATGTTAGTTCTACAAAATAGGAAAAAAAAACCCACAACACAGATGATTAATCAGGTCAGAAAGCTTTTGTAGGGGTTAGAAAATAGTGAGGAATGTTTGCAAATAAATTAGCTTGTAAAATAGAAACTAGTAAACAATGCTTGCAAATAAATCATCTTACAAATAGAATATCCCATCCTACAGATAAGAAACACACTCAAGTCGAAAACTTAGAAAAACCAAATCAAAAGTGCATGGAGTCGAATCAATAGTGCCAAAACTCGAATCAATAGCGCCAAAAGTTGAATCAATAGCACCTTTCAATAGATTAGAAGTGCTGATCTATTCGTTAGTAGCATCATTCTGCTCATCAATAGTGCCAATCTATCCGTCAATAGCGCCATTCCGTACCTGTAATCTCAAAAACCTAAAATTCTCAAGAAAAATTATTAGAGTCAAGGACGTGGGTCCCATCGGACGTGCCAAAATGTGTATACTAGAAATTAGAATGCAAACAAGAAGCATAAAAATCCTATTCTAATGGACCTACATAACTCAAGAAATGATCGAGTGACAACAATAAATCCAAAACAAATAACAAAAGATAAATTACCACAAGCGATGTATATTCCTTGGTATTTTGATATGTGGATTGCTTAATACAAAAATATAACCTTGTTGTAATGGATGAATGATAAGTGCTCAAGTGCTCAAAATGGATGTGAAGTGCTTAACGAATGCTCAAAGTGTGATATGGATACTCAAAGCTCAAAGATCGTGGAGGGTTTGTGAGATGAAGAATGAACATATTTATAACTTTCACAAGACTTTGATCAACAGTGGAGAAAAATAGATTGAATCAACGGTTGAGATAATTTGAGAGGACATGAAGGATGGGCATGTGACATGTGTCCATGCAAAAAGCTTGTTTTAAAGAGTTAATTGCTTTCATGGATAATAAAAATGATTTGATTTTCATAAATAGAATTAATTTTTCTATTTAATGAATTGATTAATAAGAATAAAGATTTAAAAGCCAAATTAACTCAATGTTTAATTTGCTTTTTGACATGCAAATGGATTTGAGAGGATAGAATTAAATAATAAATTATTTAATTCATGTGCATGAGTGATTTATGGAGATGAGAAGCTAAGAAGATTTTATTTTTAGAATTACATAAATAAATTTATTTAATTCATTTGCATGATAGAATAAAGTAGAAGATAAATAAATTATTAAATTTTATTTATTTGTTGAAAGAGGAAAATAGAAAAGTCAACTAAATAAATTATTTCGATTTATTTAATTGTGGAAGAAATATTAACTAATTAAATAATTAAAAATTGTTTAATTATTGTGGATAAGAAGAATAAAATTGGTGAATTAATTAAATATAGAATTTATTAATTAATAAAGAATTGTAGGTTAAACAAGATGATTTAATTAAATAATTAAAATTATTTAATTAAAGTGGATTAGAAGAATAAAGTTGATGACATGTTAGATTTAATTAAATAATTAGAAATTATTTAATTAATGTTGGAAGGGGAATTAAGTTGATGACGTGATGGATTAAATAATTAGAAATTATTTAATTAATGTTGGATAGAAGATTAACGAAGAAAATGATGTGAGTGGCGAGATGATAATGTGTTAGTCATTTTTAGGTGTCTACAACATGAACCACTCACTTGTCTTCAAGTTTATTCAGTGTACTTGATGCCTTACCTTTGGCCTTTCCTCCCTTCATTGTAGTAGTAGTTATTATTTGAAATTGTACATACAATAATATATTCACCCAAATGATTAAGGCCTAAAAAGTATATACTAATATGATTCTATTATTGTGTGGCATGTAGCATTCTATGAACTAAATAGCATTATGGGCACCTGGTTTTATGATTGTCAACGTAGGTCATGATGTGTTACTTGTTTGACATATGTAGAAGTTGGTAGCTGGGTAGGTTAAAGAAGATGGGGGGGCCAAAAAGGGGTCTTAAGTGGCCACTTTTTTTTTTTGAAATCAGGAAATACTGGCCTTGGATGAGAAATTGAGCATAGTTACACTCAAAATTTGGAGATGCAACCAAAACAATGTTCATAGTGCTCCGAGTCTACTTTCTAAACTACTATTTTTTTTGAAAATGGCATAGATTAAGGGGTTCAAAAGAGGGAGCCATAGAAATTGGTGTTGTTTCTGTCAAAAAAACATAACATAGCATGTTTTGTGGCTCCCTCAAAAGGTCAACTTTTTTTTGGTATTTTTAAAATTGCTTCAGTGAGAAATTAGCTAATAGCATGTAGTTTATGCCTGATTTTTCTGATAATTTTTTGATGAATATTTGATTTTTTAGTAATTTTCAAAGTGGACACATCCTAAAAAATAGAATTTTGGCCGTGCTACCCCTATAAATTTTGAAAACTATTTGAAAATATTTTTTTTCTTTTTTTAATATTTGTAGAATGGAGTCTAGTTTCTAAATATGTATTTTTTTTGAAATTTCAATGAATAGTTAATTTATAATGAAAAAAAGACCAAACAGTGGTTTTTGCCCAAAAACGAACACACAAACAAAAGAAATTAAAGATGAAAGGATTAACATTGTTAAAATGTGAAAAAAATCACATCGTCAAATAGCTAAGAGAAAGCCTAACATTACCCAGGTGTTCGATTTGTTCGACGTTGAAACATGTGCAAATTTGAGGGTTAGCACGAACGAAATTATGTGAAATCTTGAAGAATCTGGAAAAACATGTCTATGACTATTCAAAAGGCACTCCAAGCCTTCAGGTTGGAAATCCAAAGCAAATCCCAAGCCCAAGGCTTGGGATTCCCAAAGCAAGACATAACGCGAGTGTGCTCTAACGCGCTCGCGTTATGGTTTGCTTTACATTTTTCCTTTTCGCAAGTTTGTTGTTTGTCACAACGCAATCGCATTATAACGCGCTCGCATTATGTCCCCCTTAAATTTTTTTATGTTCAAGGCTACTAATCATGTATGTATGCCTATATGTATGTATGTATGTATCTAATTATGCCAATATGTATGTATGTATGTATGCCTATATGTATGTATGTATAGTGTCGAGGGCAGAGGAGGGTAGAGATGGGAGTGAGCCAGATAGGGGAGGAGAGGGGTGGATAAGGATTGAGTGATTAAGGTTTAAGGTTGAGGGTTGAGCATTTAGGGATAGGATTTAGAGTTTAGAGATAAGGGATTAGAGTTTAGGACCTTGAGGGATTAGGGTTTAGGGTTGAGGCTTTAGGGATAGTGTTTAGGGTTAAGGGTCGAGGGATTAGGATAAAGGTAGAGTGTTGAGGGTAGAGGGATTAGGGTTTAGGGTTGAGGCTTTAGGGATAGCGTTTAGGGTTAAGGGTCGAGGGATTAGGTTTAAGGTAGAGGGTCAAGGGTAGAGGGATTAGGGATAGGGTTTAGGGTTGAAGGTTTAATGATTTAGGGTTGAGGCTTTAGGGATGAGGGTTAAGGGATTAGGGTTTAAGATATCATGTCAAGTGTTGAGCATGTAGGGATAGGTTTTAGGGTTCAAGTTTTAAGGGTTAAGGGTCGAGGGATCAGAGTTAAGGGTTGAGGGATTAGGGTTTGACGTTGAGGGTTGAGTACATTGAGGTTCGAGGGTTAAGGGTTTCGGGATAGGGTTGAGGGTCAAGGGATTAGGGTTAAGGGATAGGGTTGGAGGGTTTAGGGATAAGGGATTAGGGTTAAGGGATAGGGTTGGAGGGTTTAGGGATAAGGGATTAGGGTTTAAGGTATAGTATTGAGCCCGTTGAGGGTCTAGGAATAGGGATAGCATTTAGGGTTTAGGGATGAGGGATTAGAGTTGAGGGATGACGGATGACAGATTAGGGTTGAGGGATTAGGGTTTAGGGATAAGGTTTAGGGTTAGGGTTGAGGGATTAGGGTTTAAGGTATAGTGTTGAGGGTTTAGGGATAGGGTTTAGGGTTGAGGGATTAGAGTGAAGGGTTGAGGGATTAGGATTTGATGTTGAGGGTTGAGGGTTTAGGGTTTAGGGTTGAGGGTCGAGGGATCAGAGTTAAGGGTTTAATGTTCAGAGTTGAGGGTTGAGGGTTGAGGTTGAGGGATAGGGTTAATGGTCAAGGGATTAGGGTTAAATAAGAGTGTTGAGGATAGAGGGATTATGGTTTAAGGTATAGTATCGAGTTTGTTGAGGGTTTAGGAATAGGGATAGCATTTAGGGTTTAGGGATAAGGGATTAGAGTTGAGGGATGACAGATTAGGGTTGAGGGTTGAGGGATTAGGCTTTAGGGATAAGGTTTATGGTTGAGGGATTAGGGTTTGAGGGATAGTGTTGAGGGTTTAGGGATAGGGTTTAGGGTTGAGGGATTAGAGTGAAGGGTTGAGGGATTAGGATTTGACGTTGAGGGTTGAGGTTTTAGGGTTTAGGGTTTAGGGATAGGGTTGAGGGTCGAGGGATTAGAGTTAAGGGTTTAATGTTGAGAGTTGAGGGTTGAGGTTAAGGGATAGGGTTAATGGTCAAGGGATTAGGGTTAAACAAGAGTGTCGAGGATAAGGGATTAGGGTTTAAGGTATAGTATCGAGTCTGTTGAGGGTTTAGGAATAGGGATAGCATTTACGGTTTAGGGATGAGGGATTAGAGTTGAGGGATGATGGATTAAGGTTGAGGGTTAAGGGATTAGGGTTTAGGGTTGAGGGTTGAGGGATTAGGGTTTAAGGTATAGTGTTGAGGGTTGAGGGTTTAGGGTTGATGGATTAGCATTTAATGTCGAGGTTAGGGTTAGAGTGTCGAGGGTAGAGGGATTAGGGATAGGGTTTAGGGTTGAAGGTTTAAGGATTGAGGGTTGAGGCTTTAGGGATGAGGGTTTAAGGCTTAAGATATAGTGTCAAGTGTTGAGGGTGTAGGGATAGGGTTTAAGTTTTAAGGGTTAAGGGTTGAGGGATAGGGATTAGGGTTTAAGGTATAGTGTTGAGGGTTGATGGTTTAGGGATAGGGTTTAGGTTTGAGGGATTAGGGTTTAGGGTTGATGAATTAGGGTTTAATGTTGAGAGTTGAGGGTTGAGATTGAGGGATAGGGTTAATGGTCAAGGGATTAGGGTGAAATAAGAGTGTCGAGGGTAGAGGGATTTGGGTTTAAGGTATAGTATCGAGTCTGTTAAGGGTTTAGGAATAGGGATAGCATTTAGGGTTTAGGGATGAGGGATTAGAGTTGAGGGATGACGAATTAGGGTTGAGGGTTGAGGGATTAGGGTTTAGGGATAAGGTTTAGGGTTGAGGGATTAGGGTTTAAGGTATAATGTTGAGGGTTTAGGGTTGAGGGATTAGAGTGAAGGGTTGAGGGATTAGGATTTGACGTTGAGGGTTGAGGTTTTAGGGTTTAGGGTTTAGGGATAGGGTTGAGGGTCGAGGGATCAGAGTTAAGGGTTTAATGTTGAGAGTTGAGGGTTGAGGGTTGAGGGTTGAGGCTTAAGGGTTGAGGTTGAGGGATAGGGTTAATGGTCAAGGGATTAGGGTTAAATAAGAGTGTCGAGGATAAGCGATTCGGGTTTAAGGTATAGTATCGAGTCTATTGAGGGTTTAGGAATAGGGATAGCATTTAGGGTTTAGGGATGAGGGATTAGAGTTGAGGCATGATGGATTAGGGTTGAGGGTTGAGGGATTAGGGTTTAAGGTATAGTGTTGAGGGTTGAGGGTTTAGGGATAGGGTTTATGGTTGACAGATTAGGATTTAGGGTTGATGGATTAGCATTTAATGTCGAGGTTAGGGTTAGAGTGTCAAGGGTAGAGGGATTAGGGATAGGGTTTAGGGTTGAAGGTTTAAGGATTGAGGGTTGAGGCTTTAGGGATGAGGGTTTAAGGCTTAAGATATAGTGTCAAGTGTTGAGGGTGTAGGGATAGGGTTTAAGTTTTAAGGGTTAAGGGTTAAGGAGTAGGGATTAGGGTTTAAGGTATAGTGTTGAGGGTTGATGGTTTAGGGATAGGGTTTAGGTTTGAGGGATTAGGGTTTAGGGTTGATGAATTAGGGTTTAATGTTGAGAGTTGAGGGTTGAGGGTTGAGATTGAGGGATAGGGTTAATGGTCAAGGGATTAGGGTTAAATAAGAGTGTCGAGGGTAGAGGGATTAGGGTTTATGGTATAGTATCGAGTATGTTAAGGGTTTAGGAATGGGGATAGCATTTAGGGTTTAGGGATGAGGGATTAGAGTTGAGGGATGGCGGATTAGGGTTGAGGGTTGAGGGATTAGGGTTTAGGGATAAGGTTTAGGGTTGAGGGATTAGGGTTTAAGGTATAGTGTTGAGGGTTTAGGGTTGAGGGATTAGAGTGAAGGGTTGAGGGATTAGGATTTGACGTTGAGGGTTGAGGTTTTAGGGTTTAGGGTTTAGGGATAGGGTTGAGGGTCGAGGGATCAGAGTTAAGGGTTTAATGTTGAGAGTTGAGGGTTGAGGGTTGATGGTTGAGGTTGAGGGATAGGGTTAATGGTCAAGGGATTAGGGTTAAATAAGAGTGTCAAGGATAAGGGATTAGGGTTTAAGGTATAGTATCGATCCTGTTGGGGTTTAGGAATAGGGATAGCATTTAGGGTTTAGGGATGAGGGATTAGAGTTGAGGGATGATGGATTAGGGTTGAGGGTTGAGGGATTAGGGTTTAGGGATAAGGTTTAGGGTTGAGGGTTGAGGGATTAGGGTTTAAGGTATAGTGTTGAGGGTTGAGGGTTTAGGGATAGGGTTTAGGGTTGGCAGATTAGGGTTTAGGGTTGATGGATTAGGGTTTAGGATTGACGGATTAGCATTTAATGTCAAGGTTAGGGTTAGAGTGTCGAGGGTAGAGGGATTAGGGATAGGGTTTAGGGTTGAAGATTTAAGGATTGAGGGTTGAGGCTTTAGGGATGAGGGTTTAAGGCTTAAGATATAGTGTCAAGTGTTGAGGCTGTAGGGATAGGGTTTAAGTTTTAAGGGTTAAGGGTTGAGGGATAGGGATTAGGGTTTAAGGTATAGTGTTGAGGGTTGATGGTTTAGGGATAGGGTTTAGGTTTGAGGGATTAGGGTTTAGGTTTGATGAATTGGGGTTTAATGTTGAGAGTTGAGGGTTGAGGGTTGAGGTTCGAGGGTCAAGGTTTTAGGGATAGGGCTGAGGGTCGAGGGATTAGGGTTAAAGTAGAGTGTGGAGGGTATAAGGATTAGGGATAGGGTTGGAGGGTTTAGGGATAAGGGATTAGGGTTTAAGGTATAGTATCGAGTCTGTTGAGGGTTTAGGAATAGGGATAGCATTTAGGGTTTAGGGATGAGGGATTAGAGTTGAGGGATGACGGATTAGATTTGAGGGATGACGGATTAGGGTTGAGGGTTGAGGGATTAGGGTTAAAGTAGAGTGTGGACGGTATAAGGATTAGGGATAGGGTTGGAGGGTTTAGGGATAAGGGATTAGGGTTTAAGGTATAGTATCGATTCTGTTGAGGGTTTAGGAATAGGGATAGCATTTAGGGTTTAGGGATGAGGGATTAGAGTTGAGGGATGATGGATTAGGGTTTAGGGATGAGGGATTAGAGTTGAGGGATGACGGATTAGGGTTGAGGGTTGAGGGATTAGGGTTTAGGGATAAGGTTTAGGGTTTAGGGTTGAGGGATTAGAGTGAAGGGTTGAGGGATTAGGATTTGACATTGAGGGTTGAGGGTTTAGGGTTTAGGGATAGGGTTGAGGGATTAGGGTTTGATGTTGAGGGTTGAGGGTTGAGGTTCGAGGGTCAAGGGTTTAGGGATAGGGTTGAGGGTCGAGGGATTAGGGTTAAAGTAGAGTGTGGAGGGTATAAGGATTAGGGATAGGGTTGGAGGGTTTAGGGATAAGGTATTAGGGTTTAAGGTATAGTATCGAGTCTGTTGAGGGTTTAGGAATAGGGATAGCATTTAGGGTTTAGGGATGAGGGATTAGAGTTGAGGGATGACGGATTAGGGTTTAGGGATGAGGGATTAGAGTTGAGGGATGACAGATTATGGTTGAGGGTTGAGGGATTAAGGTTTAGGGATAAGGTTTAGGGTTGAGGGTTGAGGGATTAGGGTTTAAGGTATAGTGTTGAGGGTTTAGGGATCAGGTTTAGGGTTGAGGGATTAGAGTGAAGGGTTGAGGGATTAGGATTTGACATTGAGGGTTGAGGGTTTATGGTTTAGGGTTTAGGGATAGGGTTGAGGGTCAAGGGATCAAAGTTAAGGGTTGAGGGATTAGGGTTTGACGTTGAGGGTTGAGGGTTGAGGTTTGAGGGTCAAGGGTTTAGGGATAGGGTTGAGGGTCAAAGGATTAGGGTTAAAGTAGAGTGTGGAGGGTATAAGGATTAGGGATAGGGTTGGAGGGTTTAGAGATAAGGTATTAGGGTTTAAGGTATAGTATTGAGTCTGTTGAGGGTTTAGGAATAGGGATAGCATTTAGGGTTTAGGGATGAGGGATTGGAGTTGAGGGATGACATATTAGGGTTGAGGGCTAAGGGATTAGGGTTGAAGGATTAGGTTTTAGGGATAAGGTTTAGGGTTGAGGGCTGAGGGATTAGGGTTTAAGGTATAGTGTCGAGGGTTGAGGGTTTAGGGTTGACAGATTAGGGTTTAGGACTTGCCCCTTCATTGTTATGCCTATCATATGGCGGAGCACCTGGCAAGCTCTTGCAGGAAACAGGAAAAGTTCTCCCTCAAAAACCTTGTGGTCATTCAAGTCTGAAGGGGAAGGTTTGGAAAGAGATGTGATCAATGCAAAGGATGTGATCAATCTATAGCAGGACAAAACAAGAACGCGTTATAATGTGCTCGTGTTTTGTCTTGCTATTGAAATGGTAAAAAAGTGTTGACCCCCGTGATCCAGGCCCACATGCTCTATTTTCTTACTGATTTTGCGCATGCTTTGACAAAAAAGAAGTGCTTTGATGCTGTTGGGAAGTTCACATGCACATTTGACATTGTACCACCTTTGCATGATCTTTCCACCACCTTTTCTACTTTGACAACTTGAGAAGGAGGAAATAACATAGTTTTCACACCAAGTTTGATATATAGCTATTCAAGTTTCAATTTTTGTAGTGTTGCAATGTTAATTGTGATTCAATTTTAGGAATTTAACATTATAGATTGGTTAATAGTATTGTTGTTAATAATTATATTTGAGTGTTATTCAATTTAACATTGAAAAAGAAGCAAGTGGTGAAAAACTCAAATTGTTGAGGAGTTTGATGCAAGAAGAAAAAAACACTACATAATTGGGTACTCTCTCCATTCAAATCTTTATTTTTTAGGTATGTCAAGTCTTTACATGCATGTTCTTTACATTTTCCTTATTTCAGATTGAATTACTTTATCATGCTTTATCATACATGTTTAAAATAGACACATTCCCAATCAAGAAAGTAGCCTACAATCTCACATGATGCCATGTATATTTTCTACACTTGGGCTCTTTAATAATTATGTGTAATAAACAAACCTTAACATACCATGATGTTAAACTATACAAGAATAAATCCTTACAACATAAAAAAATACAATCCCACTATTATCTTGTATTCATTTCTTAGGAACTAATATTGGTCTCTTTATCATGCTACAGAAAAATTCTCCGTCATGCTGAGGAAACGATCAAGAATTAAACCAACACAAGAACAGATAGAAGCTAAGAATGCAAAGAAAGTAGTGGCTATGAGGGAACTTCGTGAGAAGAAGAAATTGGACATGATAAATGAAGACATACCAATTGAAGAAGAATCACAACCATCACAAAGAGATATGGTATTGGCAGCACAAAGAGAATGAATGCAAAAACTTTGTGGTACGAGAGATTTGAATACCATAGTTGGAGACACATCCTCTACCGCAAGTCAACATGTAGGGACACCATCTACCACATCTCAAGTTGAGAGTACATCATCACTCACATGTGATGAAGGAGGTACACCATCGTTCCCACCTCAACCTCAAGGTATGTCATCTATTCCATCTTTGATTGAAGGTATGCCATCTAACCCATCTCATTTAAATATTGATGAAATTCGTAATGTTGAGATGAATTTACCTAACTTAACACCACCTAGAATTTTGCATAGAAAGCTAAAGTATTTGATTGATATTGATGAGAATATTTTGCAGCCAATGGAAGGTAAGATTCCAAAACACACTTGTAGAAGATATGCTAATAAGATTTGGAGATTGTTCTTTGAAAAGTTAAATGAGACTGCAAGACGTCAACTATTCGTTGAAATGATGTGAAGTATAAAGTATAGGTTTATCATGAAGATTCTTGGGTTGAGAACATCAGAGGCTTCAAGTGAAAAATCTACTGTCACGAATCTAATGAGTGCATATGAGAGTGTGGGTAACACCTCATGCACAAAAGATAGTAATGCAACACGGTGTGTGATTACATCGACTATAGTAAGTAGTCAAATGAGGAAAGCTCGTCTCATTAGAAAGACAAGTCAAGAATTGAGAATTTATAGGAAATCTTTATCTTGAGAGGCATTGGAAGATGCCAAAGAATTAAGGACACTAATGCCAATGAATTATGGGCGTTCTCGGGGAGACTACCACGAAAAGATAAACCAATTGTTGAAGCATTAAGATCACTAATTGAAGACTTTTGGAAGAATTACACAAGGGTATCTCTGAATCAAAGGGATGTGGTAAGAAGGAGAATCGGTAGTCAAAACCGTGAGCCACATCCAAAGCATTTTTTGGATGAGACTCAAACACAGTTTTATGGTAAATTTCTAGAGAAGTATCCTCAAATTAAAATTTGTCAAAGATATTTTGAAATGCTAAAACCTTTCTATGTTAAGATAAATCACACATGCACTACTTGTTGTAGATTACATAGTGAATTTTCTAACCATTTTGATGCTTATAGGTCTATATGTTTAGATATGCATACTAATAATGATTTGCAGGGTTGTGCCATATGTGCCCCAGCAACATCTTCAAGAAACTTCATATCAAGAATTTTATGTGAAAGAGAAGAAGGTCAAATATTCTACAAGAAATTATGCTTGGATGGCACATGTCATCATTGCGGTGGCTTGCAACATTTGCCAATATGTGAACATATGGAAAGAACACATGTGGTTGGAAATGAACTAGTAGAGTTTGGCAAGTATAAAACAGTGACATACAATACAAAAGATGGTAAAGAAGCAAAGAGGTGTGAATTGGTTATTGAAAAGATTCCAGTGTATCAGTTTATGCCTATATTTTGTGACAACATAGTGTATGAATATGCAAGACATGCCCATAGAGCTCGATGGTTGGACTTGCAATTCAAGTTATGCAAGGACACATTTTCGGTTGGTAGCATTGTTTCATTCATCAACTTTGCAGAGAACTACAGTCTACAGCCACAACGTGAGGTGCAATCACAATATTACAACTCCACACATGTTTCTATATTTGTGCACATTGCATTCATTCATGCGAATGATAGTACAAAGGATGATAGAAAGATCATAAGGAAGTATAATTTCTATATTAGTGACGATCGCATGCATTCTACGGAGTTCGTGCAAGGTTGCTTTTAGGTGTTATACAATGATTTAGCTAGAAGGGGCATATTGTTCAGTCAGCATATCATATGGTCAGATAACTGTGCGTCACAATTCAAGAACTCGCAGAATTTCTATTGGCTAAGTAGGAGGCATAATTTTATAGGTATTCAACATATGTGGAACTTTTGTGAGGCCGGGCATGGAAAGGGGGAGCATGATGGTGCAGGAGCATGTATCAAAAGAGCCATAGCACGAGAAGAGTTAAAGTATAAAGACAATGCAAAGTTAACAGATGCAAAATTGATTGTCGAGTGGTGTAATGCTTCCATGGGTCTAGGTAATGAAGGTAAGTCTTCAGTTCATAGATTTTTTTGGTTGATAGATGATACTAACATTGCACCATATGAGGACTGTTGTACATTGACAGGATCAAATGAGATGCACTCTTTTAGAAGCTCAATTGCAGGTTCATGGAGTATCCATACACGAAAGATGTCATGCTTTTGTTCTTCCTGTACAATTCAAGTCTAGGATGAGTACGAGTCAAAGGAGTTGGTTGACGAATGGCAGTTAAGTTATCTTAGCCCACTTGACACGTATCGACCCCTGATGGTACTGGAACCAACATAGATGGAATCATCAGTTGACTTTGACCACATATCAGATTTAGTTCAACCAAGTAATATAGGGCACGTATATGCATCTAATTTCATCTAGTTCAACCAGGTAATGTCATCTTACTTTGTAGTGTTTTTGTAATGTTGACTAATTTCATCTAATTTGCTACACATGTCAATGTAGGGCATGTATATGCAGTTATTGCAGATGAAGATAATGAAGAGGGAACAGATTATTACTTATGTCATTATGTTGAGGCCAAAAAGAAATTGGAGGCCCCTGATATAGATGGAGAAAACATCGAATACCCTACAGGCTCAGTGGTTATTATTGGAACATGGCTTAGAAGGTACCCACATACGAGTGTTAATATTTGGCTATTTCAGGACTTTGACACGCATCAGAAGATTCTTCATTACTTGAACCTTGTCGTGGCATCTAATGTTTATTTGATAAAGTATCGGGGTAGACCTTTGAACAAAATCTTGTAGAAGGTGCGTGGTCTGACCATGAAGCAATACTTGACACAATAAAGAGTAGAGCAGACCCAGATGGTTCATTGGATTAATTTGTAAGTATTCAAATTGATTTTGTAAAGTCATGTTACATTGATTTGTAAGTATGCACATTAATTTGTAAGGTTTGTCTTTTTTTAATTTCCTCCTGCATTTTTACACATATACACATTTTTACATCATCATGTTATGCATTTTTGGTGTCCTGCTCCTGATGCGACCAAACTCATAACTCACCCTACTTCCTCTAGACACCATTTGATGATCTCTCCAACACTCTGGATCCAGGGTGCCCAATCATGATGATGACCTATATGCCATTCTCCCAAGGCACTCATAATGAATGACAAGAAGACCAAGGGCACCCAAGCTTAATAGACTTATTTCTTTCAATTTTGATGATCCAAACTCTTACAAAATGACATCCACTTTCATGCCTTTAGATTTTCCTTCACATACAGGGCACCAAATCAGGTTGAAAAATCTACATAAGGGCGCCAAAATGGATGAAAAGAGACATGAAGTGCGCCTTAGGACTCCATGCTAAGGTTTGAGCCATTAAAGTCTCTTGATATTTAGGCACTCATGATGATGAAACTTAGAGCTTTTTCCTTTCCTGATGCGACCAAACTGACTATTCCAACATGTCTGGATGGGTACATTTACGCTGGGCATGGTCCTGTTTTTCACCCAAACATGTCGAAACAGTCCGAGCTACATTGTACCCACGATATCCCTAAAGAGTCCAAAGTGCAAAAAGGCAGCAATCTTTGACAAGATGTTACTCAAAAACTGTGTCACTTAGAAACATTCCTTCTGAGGCAACGCGATCACGTAGAGTACCTCTACAATAACCTCTCTCAGTTTTTTATATCTCTGAGATATTTACCTGTGGTGAAAGGTTTTCTGCTGCCCCAAAAATTGTCAGAAGGAGGCAGTGTAAAATTGCAAAGGGGTGTAACTTTCATCCTGCTCCTGATGCGACCAAACTGACTATTCCAATGTGTCCGGATGGGTACATTTATGCTAGGCATGGTCCTGTTTTTCACCCAAACATGTTGAAACAGTCCGAGCTACATTGTACCAACGATATCCCTAAAGAGTCCAAAGTGCAAAAAGGTAGCAATCTTTGACAAGATGTTACTCGAAAACTGTGTTACTCCAAAAATTGTCAGAAGGAGGCAGTGTATTAAGTCAGGATGAAAGCCTATTCACTCTAGGCACCAATCTCAAGTTACACAATCATGAATGGGCGCCTAGAGCAATAAGGCGCTACATCATGGTTCCAGGACCTTGAAATGGCGCCCAAGCATGTAGGAGGAATTTTTAAGGAGCCAGAATGTTTTTGAAACTCTAAGGAACTAGTCCAAAGACTCTATGGTGCCATCTTGATACCATTGAGTCAACTTTGGAACTCAAACATATTGAAACAAGGTCTAGGAAGCTAGGCGCCATCTCTTGCCAGTTCAACCTCTCAGATGCGCCAACATTAGAAAGACTCTTAATGAGCACCTAAGTTTGAATTGATCTTGTGATTGAAAGTTTGGTGATGTATTAGTGCGAGATGATCTTCAGTTGAAGCAATCTAAGTTCCAGGAAGGGTTTAGAAGTTATCAACCTCTTCACTAAGTTAGGTGCACTTTACAAGCTTTCTTACCCAAGAGTTGTACCTCATTAAGACAAGGCGCATCTTAACCTCCGGGACTTTTCCAAAGAAGCGCTTCAGTTTATTAGCACCTTTGGACCTTGTTTTGCATTCTAAAAGAGAACGCACACTTTAGAGGCATTTCTAACCTAGATTGATGCCTAGGTATAGTCATCTCTCTAGAGCATTACAATGTGTTTTAAAATGAAGGAGGACATTTCATAAGTTGGGGAATTGATCACTGAAGACCTTGGAGTGTTTGAATTACTCTAAGCAAGAAGGCACATTTCCATGGAGTAACATACTCTAGATAGCGCCTAATGCCATCAAGGCACAATTCCACCCTCACTTTGGTGCCTATCATCAAGAAGGGGCGTTGGGCATCCCTTGAACAGTTCTGAGCATTTGAAGTTCATGAAATCACCAAGGAATGTTGGGTGCCATGTGTATCCTCAACAAGCTTGAGTTTGCACCTAGACAAGTTGGCGCTTATTCATGTTTTAACTTCCCTCTTGAAGTGCCTAACTTGGGAAAAAGTTATCTTGTTGTTAGTCAAGTGTTTGATGTGTTTTGGAGACTCCAAAAGACTTCCTCTTGCTAGGCGCCCTTCTTGGCAACTACAACCTTCAACTGGCACCTAGATCCTGAAGAAAAACACTTAGACTTCAATTTTCATGCACTTAGACTTCAAGGTGCCAAAACTAGTAGGAAAATATTTGGGGAGAAACCACGCTAATAAAAGTTAGGTAAATTTAACTTCCGAGTCTGATTAGGCTCCATATAACAACAATATTTATATCATGTCCCTTTGCTTTATGAAACAAGCAGTATGTGTCAAGTCATAGGGATAACACTTTGGTCCTTAGAAATTTCTCTGTGACTTTTGATAAGATTATCTACTATTATGTGGATGCTTGATAGCATTATCCTGATCCATTGGACTAGTGTGGCTATGAGGTTGGAAAGTGTTGCAACCTCCATCCTTTAAACTTCTCCACCTTGTTATGGGTTGTCTTGAGCATTTTCACTTGCTTTCTCTTCAAGAATATTTTCTAATGATACATGATGTGTCATAGATCATTCAACTTGATAAATAACATGGAGAGATTCTCATGTCTCCTATACTTCTTGCAAGTTTCTTTATAGATAGATCACCTCATTGTCCATCTAGGTGGTCATTTCTCTAAATATTATGATAAGATAATCCTATTAATGAACTTTGGATTGAATGAGAATCAACATGCTTTGTCTTGACTAGAATATTTGGGATGGACAATAATCTATTGATTCTAGGTTGGGTTGTTAAAGGTCAAGAAGTTTTGGTGTCTAATGCCCTCTAAATCTAAATATTCAAAATCATAGTGGTTCAATAAGTTACAACAAACAATCAGGTAGACAATAGACTATAAAAGAAACAAGGACTACACTTGAATCCAAAACAAAATTAGTCAATAAGGACATCACAAGTAACTCAACGTTACTTCCAAAGGCGTTCACAAAAACAAAGGGGAGAACACAACTAGAGAATGCTAGACTATAGTAGGGATGAGTGTCTAATGCAGAGCACACAATGGAAGCATAGAATTATCAACTTTTGAACCTTCAAACTCACTATTGGTGAGACAACATACCATCAGCGAGCTTAAAATTTTATCAGCCAATAGGCCGATGCCACCATGACTTCGTTTGATTTCACTTCTAACAAACATCCCATCATTGACTCTTATCGGTCAGACAGACCACTATCGGTGACTTTATATCCTTTCACACCGATGTCTTTGTCACTCTGATACGAGACTCTAAGTCCCTCACCTATTGGTAGGACTTAATACCATTAGCACACTCAAAAATTCTTCTGCCGACACACCAATCTCACAAATGACAACCTTCGGACCACACCCGTTGGTGAGAATCCAAACATTGGTGAACTCTAATCTCGTTGGGCTGATACACCGATGGATTTTGACTGTCGGTGTGACCCCCTTCATCGGCAAATCTCTCAACTGCTCTTCCTATGTACAGATGGGATTATCTTCCGATACACCGATGTCTTTGACTTTGAACCACACTCGTCGGCAAGACAGACCACTATCGGCGAAGCCTAACCGAGGTCTGCCGATATGCCGATACGACCAACTCTTGATGTCGATACAAGGTTCTTTTGCAGGCAAAGGGCATCTAGGCTTATGGGGCTCAATTTGATGTATTTATTGAAAGCTCAAGGTGAATTGATGTTTATTGAAAATGCCACTTAGTCCTTCATTTGCATTATAGGCACCATTTCCTATTGATTTATATACTCCTCCTCATGCTAGGGTGCCATAATGAAGTGGTTTAGACAATAGGTGCGCTTCACTTACTAGAGGCTTGTTCTCCTTCCACCTTAGGCACACTTTTATGGTGGAATAGGTGTCAATGGGCGCCTTGTCTTAAATGATTGCTCTCTCTAAGTTGGGCACCCTTTTGAGGCTTTATGAGTTGCAAATTGCGCCTCAACCCTTCATGCTTGTTGCTCAATGTTTGAATGTTTAAGAAAGTCTCCTTTAGGCGCTCATCTTGATGACTTTTTCTCAAGGCGCAATCATCCTAATGACTTGGATATTCATCCTAGTGTTTCAAGATATCAGGCTACCAGACTTAGTCATTTTCAGGATCTCAAACATAAAGAATAACATGATGATTCATTTTTTTGTATTGCATATAGTTGACATTCTATGCTACTCATAAAGAATATTAATATTTTCTATTCAACATGATGATTCTTTTTTTTTTTAAATACAACTTTTATCTTTTAGTTCCAAAATGAGGTTTAGGTGATACTTGAATAACAATAGCTAGCTTATTGGATCAACAAACATCCTATGTAATACAATTGGACTTTAAATATTTGAAGTAGCCATCTACAAATATCCATTCAAATGTGGATTTATAATGCAAGTATGGACGCCATCAATAAAAAAGATTTGTATTAACCAAATATCCATGTAGGCATACATCAATATCTGTCGATATAAGTATAAGATATATACAAAATAGCCATATATGCTTACAAGAATGCCATATAGGCATACAATGTCAACTATATACAATACAGAATATATGTCCACAAATACCATATATGCATACAACAAAGGAACACAATAAAAAGTCATTCCCCTCTGGCTGGTGAAGAGAATAGATCATGGGCAGCCTTTGATCTTCTAGGGGATGGAGACGCACATGTGGGTGGTCTACTACGAACCCAAGGGTTACTCCTCCTATTTAGTTCTTCCTGCATCTTTACCTATTACAATAAAAAGTATAGACATTAATATATAGAAATTACATGTTATAAAAAATGAAACATTTAACAAAATAATCACTTACCGCTAACATATAATCTGTCTCCTCACTTGCCTCAGTAGCAGGAATAGGCTGTGGTGATGTCATGTCCTATAGAAACCATCCAGATAGAAATTAAACTTCAAATCAATAATCTTTTGATTTTTCAAAAATAGACAACTATAACAATGAATGTAAATTGAAATTTACTAATTTGCCTCATACCCCTGTCAATGCCATGGAGCTATGAATCGTAGAGGCCACACCCTGCTCCATTGCCCTATGAACATGGGGAGGTGTCTCCGCAGCCTGCATCATCTGGAAATAAAACAACATTATTCAATTACGAAAACTATAATAGTGATGTAAATCATGGCTCCTAACATACACACACGTTCATATAAACATGGAAGTACACACAATAAAGCACACAAGTCATACAAAAATCTAGTAAGTACAATTCATTCATTAAACTATTTATTTTATTACCTCCCTAAAGCTTTGAAGTCCACCATCGCTGGCAGATGTTGCCGTGAAATCTACAGTATTAACCTATTCAACATCTAAAATCAGATATTAGAATACCATTCATATAACGATGCTATTCACATGCAATATTTATAATTGTTTACTAGTTACATACCTCGACAGTAGATGATCTATTGTAAAATGCAAGTGGAGAACCACTGAAAATTGCATCGATGCTATGACCTTGAAATTTCATTAAAATCATCAATTTAAATTAGTTAATCTTGCATTTCAAAAATGAAATTTAATAAATTAAATTCAATAAACTTGCTAATATTTACCTGAGTATCAAGGCTGAAAGTCTCACTCAGGAGGGTATCTATCATCACCATCTGCTCAGCTGCAGATGTAGCTTGTGCACCTGCGTCTTGACTGTCCATGGGGTCATAACCATAGGCTGACCTGCAAGTCTGACAAGTATGGGGTGGGACCTTGCTCCTCGCACTATCTCCCAACCCACTCTTTGTTGCAGGACCGGCATGCTCTATGATGCTCTGGGTCAAGGCACTAATGGACTGAGGTGTATTGACCTCAACACTCTCCTTCACAATGGAAGGGATATAAACATGCTCGTGGGCTGGTCTACTGATTACTCGTCTCACTACCCACTGTGGGTCAAGATGTGCCCCTGGTCTATCTTGTGCTAACCCCCCACCTCTACCCTGGAAGTCTTGCATATCAAAATAGTTTGGCACTTTATTGAGGACAAACTTGCAGTAGAGTTTCCTCAAAAAGTATTGTGGGACCTCATTATTATTACATGGAGGATGGTCAAAAACCATCCACCACCTCTGCCCAAAATTGTCCCTTATCACTTGGTTATTGCACCAATGGATAGGGAACCTCTGTAGGAGTACAATCAACACTGAGAGGGGGGGGGTGAATCAGTGTTGTGTGAATTTTCAAATCCTTTTACACACTTTAACTTTTAGAGCACAAGGAGAGAAAGATAGCATTGATTTGTCAAATACATATGCACATGACTGTGAATACAGAAAGAGAACAAAACTTCATAAGTAAATCATTCAATCACAGAGAGAAGATCAATATGAATCAAGACACAAGAATTGTACGAGTGGAAAACCCTCCAGGGGTAGAAAAACCACTCCAGAACTGCCTCACTGGCTTAAATGAAAAATCTTCTTACAAATGTCTCACTGACATATATTGAGGTCTCACTGACCACAAGCCTCATTGGCATGTTGTGCCTCACTGGCAAACATAATCACTATTAACAAAACATCAAACTTTGTGTGCAAGACATGATTGCCGTTCAATCAGATTTGCACCATTATATACAACTTTATACCTCTTATTTGATTTTCAAATAAAGACCATTTTCTTTTACATACTTCTGCAAACAAGCTAAATATGTGATTTCTCCATGTGTATGTCTCCAATCCTGCATCTGATGCTCAAACAATTCATTCTCTGTATACAGTTACACACCCACACACACTATCAATGTGAAGCCAATAAATAGATATCTCTCAACATTCTGCAAAATCATTTCCACATGACCTTTCATATTTCAAACTAAAAAACTTCTTCTTTATTTTTTGTTTTACTTTCACCTTCTGACCCTTGACATCTACATAAATAATTCATCTAAAACAATTGTAAGATCATACAAAAATCTTCAATAAAATCAATCAGTGCCCTGTAGGAGAAAAACAAAATCTCTCAACAACTTCATCTTCCATCTCTGCAATTTCTTCTTAAAAAAAATCAAATCTCTTTCAATCTGAAAAACTTTGATATTCTTCAATCTCTGCAAATAAAATCTTCAATAAAATTAATTCATCTCTGAAAAAACAATCTCCAAAAACACTTCATATTCTCTCTGCAAAAAGAAATGTCTTCAAGAAATTTATTCACTCTGCCCTGACCAAAAATACCTTTCATATTTTCTTTCTCATAAAATAAAATTCTTGATTTTCTCACAAGACAAATTATCTCCATTAAACATTTCATCTGCTCCTTAAAAATTTTGTTCATCTTCAAAAAATCTCTTTGTCTTCTCTCAAATTTTGTCAGTCTCCCAAAAAAAAATATCTTCAAAAGACAAACTCCTGCAATAAAAATCTAACTCCAAAAAATCCATTCAAATTCCCATAAAAAATAACTTGAATCAATTTCTTTTTCTTTTCTCAAAAGATCTGTAAGAGTTCTCTTTCTTATTTGGATTTTTAAAAAAATCTTAATAAAGAAACTTGCCTTTTCTAAAATAAACTTCTTCTTTTTTTATTTTCTTTTTCCATGAAAGGAGAAATAGAAAGAGTCTCTTCCTTTTTCACGTATACTAAAATTAGCTTTATAAAGCTTATCTTGCTCCTCAAATTTGCTAAAATTAGCCTTTTAAAAAAACATTATCTAACTTTGATCTTATAACCTTTATGGCCCACAACACATGTGATATTTTAAAACTTCCATGCTCCTTCGTAAAAAACAAACTTTACTTAAAAAATTTACTTTCTTAAATGTCATAAAATATGACATATATAAAGTTTCTAACTTTAAACAAAGTCTCCCCCTTTTGTTTTTTTTTACGCTCACTTTATGAAGGCCACTTATCACATGAACATTTTACTTTCAGTTTCCTTAGCCATAAAATAAAACTTAATGGAAATCTTCAAAAAGGCTGATAAGGATGTGAGCATGAATTTTAATGTATTTTGAATGTAAAGGAAACATAAGGTGACTGAGCAAGCTCACAAACTTTATATGAAAACTACTATATGAAGACCACTTCATAAGGTGAGTTAAAGAGAGGGCCGGTTGTAGGATGTCTTCAAATCCCTTTAGACGGTAATTTTTAAGTGAATTACCTTTTATTACAAGTCACCACAATGTTAAACCATAAAGTGCTCTTTCCTCTCCAACGGGTTAGGAAGTGATGAAGTTCTTAGTTTTCAAAGTATGAAGAGAGTTAGGATTTACACCTTCCTTTGAAAAAGATTTTGATCTTAATTTCCTTATGAATTTTTGCATAATGAACCTGTAACTGCATCTGCACTTGTTCTTAAGCACCTGACTTATGCATTATTAACCTAGAGTATTCAAGAAAGACAAAGATATTTATATGAACACACTGATGCATAATCAACTCAAAATTTTCATGCAAGAAGTATGAACACATGAACTTCTTCATATGTTGAACTTAATGCAAGTTACTCAACAACCCTTGTGTCTATCCTTTCATGCTTTATCATACCCTGTCTATGCAGAGAACATTAGGGACCTTTCTTTATGCTTCACTTGCACCTTATCAATGAACCAAACCAATACAAGAATATCATGATATGACATGCAGACCAAAACAATCCTCTTGAAGAAGACATCCTTTAAACACCAACTGAAACAACCCTACAAGAATTTATGATGATGACATCCATAATGAACCTGATTGAAGACCACATCTGAATTTACCTCAACCATATGAAGTTCATGATGAATACCTGATCAACCAACTCCTGAACAATGAAGCATTAACAAATCAACTGATAAGAAGCTTGATCACCCAATACTGACACTACATCCTGAACTATGACATCTTGTCATATGAAGACCAAACAACTTTTTGACATCAATGACAACCTGACACCATCAATCTCCCCCTTTGTCATTGATGGAAAAACTCCATAAAACATTTTCTCTTTCTCCCCCTTTTTGACATCGGATGACAAAGGTTCAAACCTATTTGCTTCCCTTGTGTTGAAGTTCACAAACAAAACACTGCTCATAAAAACCATTGGTAAACACTGACAAGAATAATCAACATAACTCAACTAAACTCAGCACTGATCCACCTTTTTGAATTAGTCCTGAAGCAACATATCAACCTGAAGAATACCATCCAATTACTGACATTCAACCTTCCATGCTAAGAAAAATCAAAACACCTTTTGACATCACAATCAACTTTTCTTGTATCAATGTAAAGACAACAAGCTCTCAGCAAGATTATTATGACATCCTTGTAGTCAAACAAATCTCTGAAACATAATATCACTTTTTGACACAGAACCAATATGAGGATGAAGAAGACATAACTCTGCAACCGAATACCAACTTCTTGAACACTTTGCAAAGAAATCATAAACACACCAATACTCTTTGATGAACAATTTTGCAGGCAAAAATCATGAAGATTCCTTAACACATAGTTCCCAACTCAAGATGACATGATGACCACTTTTGATAAGAGCTTTTCAAATCTCCCATGATAGTGACAACTCAATCCTCTGATTAACTCCCCCTGAGAACAACTCCATTTAAAGTTATTATAGCATGATCATAACCATTATAATCATATTGAATTATGAACACTTTGAAGACATAAACTCTTGTTAACCTTTTAACAAGTAATGATTTTTGATGATAACAATCCTGAAGCCAACATATGACAAACCTTTTTGAACATTACCATCTTCTATTGCTGATTCAAAACATACCTTTAACTTCCTCTGATGAAATGCGGGATATCACCATCAATGTCATAGCCTGAAGAACTCTGTCTAAAACATATTAGTGAGGAAGATCATCAATGAAACAAGTGAAAAACTATCTCCAAATCACCTAAAAGCTTCAATACTTATGCAAAACATATGCCATAAAACATTACTCAACAAGGTAGTAGATATGACCATCAAATTATCATCCTGCAACCAAACTATTCTGACACCTTTTCACGACAAAGACTGAAGACCATCTGAACTATCCTCCTGTTCTACACAAGACACTTTTCACAACATACTGTCAAATCTGATATATACATAACTACATCCTGCAACCAACAAGAACTTCTGCCTCTTGACTTTGTCATTCAAACAACAACAAACAAATTGCATATCAACAAATTCTTCCTGCACAAATCAAAAACAGAGATAATTGCTATGAATTGAACTTTCATTTTCAGCCACCTTAGCCAACACATGCTAATTTTCTGATAAGAGCTTCTTGAGAGCATCTTAAGCTCTTTGCCCTGACAAGCAAGATCACACAGAACTGCAACACAATTTTTAAGTACCAACATGATATCAAGTCACAACATCAATCTCTTTGTGCAGAGAGCTTCTGAAACACTTTATTAACAACATGTATACATATTGAACCAAAGATCACCTGTACCACTATCACCATCATCAATTATATGAATAATATCTTAGCAACCATTAAACATGTCACTAACAAACTCAACATCAGAAATTAACATTATCAGGCAAGCATGACAGACAAGATCAATTGATCTTCTCTTGTAACTTCTTGGGGATAAAAGATAGAACAAGAACAACTCCCCCTCAAATCATGCTATCTGTTATGCAACTGATGATGTAACTTGTGCTAGATGCACAAGTTTGGGATTTACCTTCTCATGACTCTGTTTTTGTTTCCACACTTTTACAGGTGCTTTCTTTCTCCAAACCTTTTCTCCCTCTTTCCATTTCAACTTTTTCAAATTAGGTGGAGCTTTCCTGCAACTATGAGCTTTATGACCAAGAGAGTTGCAATTATAACAAATTATGTTGTAATCAAAATCAATTGACTGATAATACCTTTGAGCACTAATTTTAAGCTTCTCTATAGGATTATACCTTCTATGCACTTTGCAATTTCTGTGTATGTGTCCAACATTATTGCACTTGTAACAAACAATATCAGTGTTCCTTCTGCAATTAACTGATTTGTGCCCAAATTGATTACAAGTATAACAAAAACCATTAAATGAATAGTTATACCTGTACATGTATGCTTGTCTAACAGGAGCACATCTTCTGAAATTTCTTCTTCTTTGATTATGCATTTTGTTTTCAGTGGCAATATTCAAATCAATCTTCTTTCTGGGAGTCTCTCTGACTTTTGAACATTCTCCTTCTTCAAATCCTAATCCAGTTGTGTCATTATGCTGCTTCTGTTTGCTCAACAACACATGTAACTTGCTTGTGCTTTCTTCAAACTCCTGATACTTCTTAGATAAAGTCTTGAGACCATCATAATCTTTTCTGAGTTTGATAATTTCACCCTCTAGTTTTAGATTATCACTCCTTCTAACTTCAAGGTTAGATATTGAAACATCAGCTATCCTCTTAGCTTCTTCAATTTCTGTCTTCAATCTAGCAATTAGTTTGTCAGAATCATCAATATATGTCTTTAAACTAATAATCTGACATCTGGCCTCTTCAAGATCTGTAGATACAATTTCAAGTTCTGAAAGTACATTGACTTTAGATTCTCTTTCTTGTTGCACCTACAAGTTTAGTTTATGATTCTCTCTTTTATACTTCTTAAGCTCACTCAGAGCATATATAAGCTCTCCTTCCATATCAATCTCACAATCCTGATCATCATCACTTGTGATGCTAGCTTCTTCTGAATCTGATTGAGTTTGAACTTCAACTCCTTCATTGCCACTTTCCTCACACACCAGAGTGTCCTCTTCTTTATCATTATCTTGATAAATTCTTATTAGTTCTTTCCAGATATCCTGAGCTGTTTTACACTGCACAACCTTACAAGAAATATCATTAGATAAACTAGATAAAATAACCTTCTTGGCTATATGATTCGATTTAAGAGCCTCTTTGTTATTTGCAGAAATACCATTTTCAACTGATATTAAAACATCATATCCTAACGAGGATAAATACACTTGCATTCTAACATACCAAACTGAAAAATTTGAACCATCAAACTGAGGAATATCTGAAACCTTTTCTTCTAAGACAATATCAGACTCAACATGAAGAACATCTTTATCAACTGACTTTATATCAACATCTGGATTTGATATGAATGATGTCTTTTGTGTCTTTTGACCAGAATGATTCTTAACATTTCTCATGTTCTTATTTCTCTTGCACTTACCAATTGAACTCCACACACAGGACCTACCCAAGCTGATTAAGCTACAAAAGGGAAACTGGCTCTGATACCAATTGTAGGAGTACAATCAACACTGAGAGGGGGGGGTGAATCAGTGTTGTGTGAATTTTCAAATCCTTTTACACACTTTAACTTTTAGAGCATAAGGAGAGAAAGATAGCATTGATTTGTCAAATACATATGCACATGACTGTGAATACAGAAAGAGAACAAAACTTCATAAGTAAATCATTCAATCACAGAGAGAAGATCAATATGAATCAAGACACAAGAATTGCACGAGTGGAAAACCCTCCAGGGGTAGAAAAACCACTCCGGAACTGCCTCATTGACTTAAATGAAAAATCTTCTTACAAATGTCTCACTGACATATATTGAGGTCTCACTGACCATGGTCTCACTAACCACAAGCCTCATTGGCATGTTGTGCCTCACTGGGAAGCATAATCACTATTAACAAAACATCAAACTTTGTGTGCAAGACATGATTGCCGTTCAATCAGATTTGCACCATTGTATACAACTTTATACCTCTTATTTGATTTTCAAATAAAGACCATTTTCTTTTACATACTTCTGCAAACAAGCTAAATATGTGATTTCTCCATGTGTATGTCTCCAATCCTGCATCTGATGCTCAAACAATTCATTCTCTGTATACAGTTACACACCCACACACACTATCAATGTGAAGCCAATAAATAGATATCTCTCAACATTCTGCAAAATCATTTTCACATGACCTTTCATATTTCAAACTAAAAAACTTCTTCTTTATTTTTTGTTTTACTTTCACCTTCTGACCCTTGACATCTACATAAATAATTCATCTAAAACAATTGTAAGATCATACAAAAATCTTCAATAAAATCAATCAGTGCCCTGTAGGAGAAAAATAAAATCTCTCAACAACTTCATCTTCCATCTCTGCAATTTCTTCTTAAAAAAAATCAAATCTCTTTCAATCTGAAAAACTTTGATATTCTTCAATCTCTGCAAATAAAATCTTCAATAAAATTAATTCATCTCTGAAAAAACAATCTCCAAAAACACTTCATATTCTCTCTACAAAAAGAAATGTCTTCAAGAAATTTATTCACTCTGCCCTGACCAAAAATACCTTTCATATTTTCTTTCTCATAAAATAAAATTCTTGATTTTCTCACAAGACAAATTATCTCCATTAAACATTTCATCTCCTCCTTAAAAATTTTGTTCATCTTCAAAAAATCTCTTTGTCTTCTCTCAAATTTTGTCAGTCTCCCAAAAAAAAATATCTTCAAAAGACAAACTCCTGCAATAAAAATCTAACTCCAAAAAATCCATTCAAATTCCCATAAAAAATAACTTGAATCAATTTCTTTTTCTTTTCTCAAAAGATCTGTAAGAGTTCTCTTTCTTATTTGGATTTTTAAAAAAATCTTAATAAAGAAACTTGCCTTTTCTAAAATAAACTTCTTCTTTTTTTATTTTCTTTTTCCATGAAAGGAGAAATAGAAAGAGTCTCTTCCTTTTTCACGTATACTAAAATTAGCTTTATAAAGCTTATCTTGCTCCTCAAATTTGCTAAAATTAGCCTTTTAAAAAAACATTATCTAACTTTGATCTTATAACCTTTATGGCCCACAACACATGTGATATTTTAAAACTTCCATGCTCCTTCGTAAAAAACAAACTTTACTTAAAAAATTTACTTTCTTAAATGTCATAAAATATGACATATATAAAGTTTCTAACTTTAAACAAAGTCTCCCCCTTTTGTTTTTTTTTACGCTCACTTTATGAAGGCCACTTATCACATGAACATTTTACTTCCGGTTTCCTTAGCCATAAAATAAAACTTAATGGAAATCTTCAAAAAGGCCGATAAGGATGTGAGCATGAATTTTAATGTATTTTGAATGTAAAGGAAACATAAGGTGACCAAGCAAGCTCACAAACTTTATATGAAAACTGCTATATGAAGACCACTTCATAAGGTGAGTTAAAGAGAGGGCCGGTTGTAGGATGTCTTCAAATCCCTTTAGACGGTAATTTTTAAGTGAATTACCTCTTATTACAAGTCACCACAATGTTAAACCATAAAGTGCTCTTTCCTCTCCAACGGGTTAGGAAGTGATGAAGTTCTTAGTTTTCAAAGTATGAAGAGAGTTAGGATTTACACCTTCCTCTGAAAAAGATTTTGATCTTAATTTCCTTATAAATTTCTGCATAATGAACCTGTAACTGCATCTGCACTTGTTTTTAAGCACCTGACTTATGCATTATTAACCTAGAGTATTCAAGAAAGACAAAGATATTTATATGAACACACTGATGCATAATCAACTCAAAATTTTCATGCAAGAAGTATGAACACATGAACTTCTTCATATGTTGAACTTAATGCAAGTTACTCAACAACCCTTGTGTCTATCCTTTCATGCTTTATCATACCCTCTCTATGCAGAGAACATTAGGGACCTTTCTTTATGCTTCACTTGCACCTTATCAATGAACCAAACCAATATAAGAATATCATGATATGACATGCAGACCAAAACAATCCTCTTGAAGAAGACATCCTTTAAACACCAACTGAAACAACCCTACAAGAATTTATGATGATGACATCCATAATGAACCTGATTGAAGACCACATCTGAATTTACCTCAACCATATGAAGTTCATGATGAATACCTGATCAACCAACTCCTGAACAATGAAGCATTAACAAATCAACTGATAAGAAGCTTGATCACCTAATACTGACACTACATCCTGAACTATGACATCTTGTCATATGAAGACCAAACAACTTTTTGATATCAATGACAACCTAACACCATCAACCTCTTGCATGTAATGGGTGGAGGTTGATTTGTTTGTGAGTTTGTGAAAATGGAACACAAGTCTAATTTTGTGATTTGTAATTTTTTCACATCTTGGTATGACAACTTGTCTGCATGATAATCTCTAAACTTTCTCCTCTTATCCGTCCAACTAGTTATTTGCTTGCTAATTGAATCTACATTTGATAACATAGATTCAAGAGATTCAACAAGCGTAGACCTATGCAAGGTTGAAGTGGAAGGGTATTTCAACCTTGCAATTATATCTTCAATTTTTTTTTGTTGTTTTCAATTTGCCCCATTATATTTTCTTGTGTCCTAGGGGCATGTCGAGGAATGGATGGAGGAGGTTGTTGTTCTGCAGGTATTTCCTCCTCAGGATTTTGTGGATTTTGAGGAGGAGGAGGAGGAGGAGGTGCATTAACATTTCCTGACAATTAACGAAATATACATCAAAAATCAATTAAAATCTACCTATTTAGAAACAAATTCAAACAAAAATACAAATATAACTCACTCCTTTGGCGTGTTTGACGTCGTGGCGGCATTTTGGCGATGAATCGATAAGCTTTTTGTGTTGAATGGAGTTTTGCAAAACATGAGCGCGCTTTCTAGGGTTTGCAGGCCGCGGGCATAGAGGAGAATGAAAGAAATGAAATGAGATTACAAACCTTTTTTTTATTTATAGAAAGTCATAATGCGAGCGCGTTATAATGCGCTCGTGTTATGACTTAATTTTTTTTGAAGTTAATTTGGCCACTTTTTGGCCCCCTATCTTTTTGCACTTACCCAGCTTCCATAAAAAGGAGAGTGTCTAAGGTTTGAATTTTTGTGCTTCAATTCAGTAATTAGTTCTTCTCAATCTAGGATGTGTTCATTTAAAGTATTGGATACCTTGTCATTATAATGAATTAATTCCCTATCTCTCCTCATTGAGGGCTTCCAAGAGCAATCCTACTTTGGGGGGAGGGGGGGAGGATGTAAGACCCAGCTAATTACTTAGATATTTTATGTGCTCTTATGAATTTATACTTTGAAGACTATATTCTTTTATGCTGATACTATTATGCATAGAGTAGGGGACTATGGTATATGTGGATTGGTCATTATTTATGTGTTATGTTGTGATAATTAGACATATGTTGACTTGAAAAATGGAATGTTGGAATTATTATATGATTGAGTGAATAGATTTAATTTAAATATTTATATTGAATTGTGAAAGTTAATGTTGTTTAAATTAAATTGATATTTCATGAGAAATGATTAGTTAATATTTTAATTGTGTGATTACTTTAATGTTGCTTTGACTATTTCTACCAAGACATTCTGATATTCAAAGTTTGAATTTTGCAGGGGGTGGCCAAGGCAATAGATTTCAAAGACCTTTCCAAGAACATCGTTATGTGTTAAATCCATTATCCTAAGCCTATTATATGTAGAGGAATATTGGCTTATGTGTGTGTGTGTGTTGTAAATGTGTTGAGTCAATTTTATTTATTATTTATTTAATTTTAAATATTTTGGTGATTTAAATTAATAATATTAATTCTGTTATGCATGGGTAAACTTCTTGGTGGATAATTAATTATTTTAAAGATTACTCTTTTGCTTTAAATTTATTTATGGCAAAGCTTTATTTTGTTTTAAATTTATTATTTTAAAAATTGAATTTGTTTTATTGGATTATATTAAAATTTTATTTTGTTTTAATTGTTTTAATTAGAGATTTATTTTGTTTTAATGGAATGTTTTTGGGAGAGAAGAAGGCTTTTTGGGGATGATTATTGATTGATTAGTAATTTGTGTAGAAGGAGATTTTTCACCTTGGTTGCATCTTTTCTTCAATTTTTATTTTTTTCTTAGGATTAATGAAATTTTCGTGAAGAAAATGGAAAAAGAATAATTTGGGCAAGATAAAGGGTTTCGATTGGAAAGAGGATTGCTAGCACAGAACTTCTGAAGGAAATTTTTTACCAATTTTGAGCTTCTTTTAACTTGGAGAGAAGAAGGTTGGACCTTTACAATTTTATTTTGTAATTAGTGTTTGATGTGTATTTTATGAATTAAAATTTTTACTTGTCTTGAATACTTGTGATTTTCCTTGTGGGTTGGGTTGCTAGGAGTTGTTCTTCCTTGATGGGTGAGAGCCTCCTATGTGTTGGGGTTTGAGAGAGGTGTGGAGCCTCCTATGTGTTGGGTTGTGAGGGTTTTTTTGATTATGGAGTTATTACATGATATAGATAGTTAATTGATGTTTTATGGTGTTTTATGATTTGAGAGGAAAAATGAGATTTGTGTGTTGTTATTTGGGAGGAAAAATGAGATTTGTGTAGTGTTATTTGGGAGGAAAAAGAAGATTTGCATATTGTTATTTAGAGGAAAAATGGGTTTTGTGTGGAGATGTGGAAGGAAGGAGGTGGTATTGTAATTCTTGAAGACCTTAATCTATTAATAGATTAATATAGGATGGTCAAGTTCCTTCTTTCTTGGATTTTTCATTGTGTACCCTTCTTGCCTTATCACGCTAGGATACATATGATATCAATCCTTCTTAGGGAGTTGAGACTCATTTGGTACTATGGGTATTAGGTGATGATGCTTTTTTCATAAGTTAGTTATCCAACCCTTTCTTTATACTTAAATTATTGGGTAATTTTCAAGCCTTGATTTTCCTCATACATTCCCTTAAGCGAACCTCATGTTAGTGAGTCTAGTTTAAAGAAAATTAGATACTAAATATGATGCAAACTGTAATGCCCTCTCATAAAATAACCAAAAAATATTAATAAATAAAGTATAAGGAAAAGATTATTCACTTAAAATTATTGGATTAGCAAGTAATTTGATAATAAAGTTTATAGTTAAAAGGTTCAAATCACCAATATGTTTTAAAAGAACATTAGATCAGAAAATAGAATCTAAAGTGTTGAGCAACTACTCATATTAAATGATTTGATAAGAAATAGATTAATCTAAGGAAAATTACTTTGTCTTATAGACTTAATTAGTACAACCCCTTTGTTGACAGACTTCAAATCAAACTTTATTCACCTAGTATAAAAAGAATCCTATAACACATCATTCGAATGATTAGCCATGAAATATTCTTAATTACAATCAAGAAAACAGTTATAAATAGATTGATATCGTATCTATCACCTTGAAGAAAGGAGACTTCTGAGTTTATCTAATACTTCCTCTTTAACCACAAGATTTATGTTTAATCCTTCTGAGTAACACACAACAAATATGTTAATATTCATAATTACATACAAAAGATTGTAAAGAGAAAACTTCTATATTTACTCTCTTACAAAGAATGCCTAAACGAATATAGATATATTATACTAAAGATTATGAAGGAAATTGAAATATTTTAAAACGAACTCTTCTTACTCTCACTATATTCCTCAAGATACAATCCTCTATACTGTCAGTGATAAATTAAATATCAGAGATCATTTATATATCTACACTAGAATTTAGACAACTATTATTTTTATATACAAATGTTTGATAATGATTTCTACTTAATAATACAAAGAGATATCTTTTATATTCAATGAATCCCTGACTGTGGCAGGTGTTACAATCAGGGTCTCAATGTACTACTCTTGGTATCATTACAGTACTCAAGGTTCCATGACTTATCATGGTTAACTCAGCATTATTGAAATGATAGAGTCGTATATTTAAAAACTACTTAAAATTTATTTTAAATAACACATATCTTGCAAACTTGTAACTGTAGATTACATATTATTCATGACAACATTTCATGTTATTGTTGTCTGCCTGTGAGGTAGACATCATCGACAGATGTATGAGGAGCCCGTGGCATCACGGCTCCCATGATATGATCATGGATGAGCCATGATTCCATGGCCTCCACCCAAAACAACAAACTAAATTTATTGAAAAAGAAAGGCGATTTGATTCATCCACTTCATGATTTATGTATTCACTCGAATGATCATAATGAAATCATATAATATCATGATAATAGAAACAATATGTAATTAGGGTTTAATTCTAGGAAATTCATTAGCACAGAACATATATGTTTTCTCTAGAAATATTACTTAGAAGCACAATAGTTTTATTCACTATTATTCTCAGATCGAATACACAGATTCTATTATATAATAATCATAAAAAAGATCATCTGAGAATTGTTATGATAATAATCTCAGTAATAGCAATAGCTGTATAAAATATATTGTTGAATCTATTTATATAAATATATTTTTACAATGCAAATCAAAATAGAATGAGCTTTGCTTAATAATCACTGCCATAATCACTGCAAATCAAAGTTTCTTTTGCTCTTTAACACAGAAACTAATTTTAGTCTTCAACTCTGTATACCTAGATTTCTCTTTGGTCTGTAAACACAAAGTTAGTAACGAAACCAAGTTGCTCATCAAACTAAACTTCACAACACAAGAATCAATTTTAGTCTCTAAACTCTGCATATACCAAGTTAATAACATTCTAGAGTAACTCATTTGATCTGCAACCATAGAAAAATTAAAAAACAAACCAAATTTGCTCTTCATAATTAATTCTTCCTTCAAATCTACAGTAACAAAATTTGATCATTCATATTGCTCTTTAACACATAAACTAATTTCAGTCTTCAATTTTGTATACCCAAATTTCTCTTTGGTTTGCAAACACAAAGTTAGTAACGAAACTAATTTGCTCATCAAACTAAACTTCATAACACAACAATCAGTTTTAGTCTCTAAAATATGCATATACCAAGTTAATAACAATCCAGAGTAACTCATTTGATCTACAACCATAGAAAAATTAAAAAACAAACCAAATTTGCTCTTCATAATTAATTCTTCCTTCAAATCTATAGTAACAAAATTTAATCATTCATATTGCTCTGCACCCAACCTTAGGATCGATAGAGTTGAATCCACCCCCGAGCAAAATTTTTTAAAAACAAAATTTAATTTCAGAGAGATAACTTTTCAAAAAGAGAAAATAATAGCTCACACAGAGCAACAATAATAGCTCACATAGAGCAACAATTAATAGCTCACACAGAGCAACAATATTAGCTCACACAAAGCAACAAGATTAGCTCACATAGAGCAACAATAATGGCTCACATGTAGAGCAACAATACTAGCTCACACAGAGCAACAATAATGGCTCACACAGAGCAACAAAAAATTTAACATTTCCAATCAATGAATCAAACAATAGTTTGACAATAAAAATAGAATTATCAATAGATTGCATACCTCCATTATCCAGGCTAGCATCCACCCCTGCAACTTTCAGCTATTTGTTTTTCAAAATCCTTTCAAGAATCTATTACAAAAGCTTTCAGTTGTTTCTTTTTCCAAGAGCACGCTTAATAAATCACTTTCCTCTCTTTTTTTAATAGAACTTTCTCCACAACTCTTCATATTTATTTTTATGAAAATAAAGCCAAAATAACATGTTAGAAGAAAAACTATACATTTCCACCTACACACCTCTTAATTAATCATTGATGCATTTAAAATATTTAATAATCAAAATCATCTTAATCACTAACTTATCATTATAATACTCTTTTCAATATAATCATCAATCGTATAATTAAACTTATTGTTTATTTTCTAACAAATAATTAAATATCTTTTAAATACATAAATTCCATAATCCAAAATAATAATGATATTAATTTTATGGTTCAACATAATCAAATCCATTACACAACCTCACACCAAAATATAATTCAAATAAATATCCAAAAAGAGAAATATTAGCTAGGACCCCACATTCTCCCCCTCTAGAATCTAGGCTTCCTCTTGGAAGCTCTAAAAAAGATAAGGGAATAAAGATTTCATCCTATTTGCATCCTACCATGTAGCAGAAGATTCATTAAAGGGGTCCCACTGAACCCTAACTTGGTCTAGCTGTCGACCTCGCAGGGCCAATGTTTGTTGATCCAAAATGCGAATTGGTTCCAATGTTAACTGTCCATCTTGTGCCACCTGTAAAGCATTCCACTCCAATACATAAGAAGAATCTATAACTCTCAAATAAAAAAATATAGAAATAGTAACCTTACCAATTTTTCTGGGAACCTCAATCACTGATGCCTGATGCTCTACTTGCCGATTTTCAGTCACTGCAAATACTCGATGAGATCTATCCAAATCTCCCATAGTAGGTTCTGAAACTACCGACTGATGAACTCCTGAAGATATATTACTTTGATTACAATCTTGAGCATACTATCCTTTACCACCACAATTAAAACAAGAACAGTTCAGAGGGGCCAAAAACTGAAAAGTTGATTTACCAGTGTTAGCCTGACTACCTCAAGAACTCTGCTGTGGACGAGCTGATCCAACAAACTGTGCTTGATTTATTTGATCCTCGTTATGAGATGGAGCTTGCCAAGATCTGATTGGGCCTCCTTGAGCCGACTTAGTTTCCAGGCTAGGTTGTTACTGTGTTGATCTAGCAGGATAAGAATTTGACCTATTTCCATTACTAGAGTGGAATTGATTGCGGTTCTGATATTGAGATGAATTTCAATGGTGATCATGATGTTTCAACTAAATTTCTTTTGCAATAAGTGCCTTTTCAGCTGCCTGCTTCATAGTAGTAGGCTCAGATAACCGAACTAGACCTGCAATATTGTGATTAAGTTCTCTGATAAAGTGGTTTACCATTAGCTTCTCATCCTGAATATAGTCAACACATTGAGGTAACTCAAAGAACTTATTCTCATATTGTTCCACTATGAGACCTCTTTGTTGGAGACCATGAAATTCATCAATCTTCCGTTGTCAGAAATGATCAGAAATATATGTCTTCTTGAAAATTTCTAGGAAAACTTCCCAAGTTATATTATTTGGAGTCAGATGTCTTTTTCTTTCCTCCTATTGCCACCAAGTGTCTGCACTATCCTTAAGTAGGTGAATTGCCAATCTCGCCTTAAGATTGCTTCCATAGACTTTCAATACAAAACTTTTGCCAGACTTATCAGTCAAGATTCTACCTTAGATCCATCAGTAGATCCAGA
The DNA here is from genome assembly GCA_027924645.1 of Cunninghamia lanceolata. Classification (NCBI taxonomy): domain Eukaryota; kingdom Viridiplantae; phylum Streptophyta; class Pinopsida; order Cupressales; family Cupressaceae; genus Cunninghamia; species Cunninghamia lanceolata. The sequence goes on along the minus strand of BSBN01000245.1, from coordinate 8,413,457 downwards.
AAAATGTTGTGGCTGCAACTAAAGAAAATCTTGAATCAACTTATCAATATCTATGAAAACCTCCCTCTCAACTCGAGTGCTATGAAGAAATGGTGAGAAATGTCCTCATTCTCCATACTCCCAATGAGCTGTTCTACTCTTGCGAGGACTTCTACTACATTCTCAGGGTATGGAATGCTGTCCCTCTAAGTGATACTGATTCTGATTATTGGGCACATGCAACCTTTCCTGAATTACATTCACTAAATTTTGCAGCACTTGTAGTATTTGAGTTCCCTAATCAATCAACTCTCCAGATCAATTGGATGACATTCTACACATCAGAACAATGGGTTAATATCACTAATCTTTTCACCCCAAAGCTCCCAAGTGTTGCAACCTGGTGCTCTGATACCTATGTAATGCTGTCTCATAAAATAACCAAAACTTATTAATAAATAAAGTATAAGAAAAATATTACTCACTTAAAATTATTGGATTAGCAAGTAATTTGATAATAAAGTTTATAGTTAAAAGGTTTAAATCACCAATATGTTGTAAAATAATGTTAGATCAAAAAATAGAATCTAAAGTGTTGAGCAACTAATCATATTAAATGATTTGATAAGAAATAGATTAATCTAAGGAAAATTACTTTGTGTTATAGACTTAATCGGTACAACCCCTTTGTTGATAGACTTCAAATCAAACTTTATTCACCCATTATAAAAAGAATCCTATAACACATCATTCAAATGATTAGACATGAAATATTCTTAATTACAATCAAGAAAACAGTTATAAATATATTGATTTTGTATCTATCACCTTGAAGAAAGGAGACTTCTGAGTTTATCTAATACTTCCTCTTTAACCACGAGATTTATGTTTAATCCTTCTGAGTAACACACAACAAATATGTTAATATTCATAATTACATACAAAAGATTGTAAAGAGAAAACTTCTATATTTACTTTCTTACAAAGAATGCCTAAATGAATATAAATATATTATACTAAAGATTATGAAGGAAATCGAAATCTTTTAAAATGAACTCTTCTTACTCTCACTATATTCCTTAAGATACAATCCTCTATACTGTTAGTGATAAATTAAATATTAGATATCATTTATATCTCTACGCTAGAATTTAGACAACTCTTATTTTTATATACAAATGTTTGATAATGATTTCTACTTAATAATACAGAGAGATATCTTTTATATTCAATGAATCCCTGACTATGGCAGATGCCACAATTGGGGTCTCAACGTACTTCTCTTGGTACCATTATAGTACTCAAGGTTCCATGACTTATTGTGGTTAACTCACCATTATTGAAACGATAGAGTCATATATTTAAAGACTATTTAAAATGTATTTTAAATAATACACATCTTGCAAACTTGTAACTGTAGATTACATATTATTCATGACAATATTTCATGTTATTGCTATCTGCCTGTGAGGTAGATAGAGTTGATAGATGTATGAGGAGCCCGTGGCATCACGGCTCCCATGATATGATCATGGATGAGTCGTGATTCCATGACCTCCACCCAAAAAAACAAACTAAATTTATTACAAAGGAAAGGCAATTCAATTCATCCACTTCATGATTTTTGTATTCATTTGAATGACCATAACGAAATCATATAATACCATGATAACATAAACAATATGAAATTAGGGTTTAATTCTAGGAAATTCGTTAGCACAAAACATATATGTTTTCTCTAGAAAAATTACTTAGAAGCACAATAGTTTTATTCACTGTTATTCTCAGATCGAATACACATATTCTATTATATCATAATCATAAAAAGATCATCTGAGAATCGTTATGATAATAATCTCAGTAATAGAAATAGCTGTATAAAATATATTCTTGAATCTATTTATATAAATATATTTTTACAATGTAAATAAAAATAGAATGAGCTTTGCTTAATAATCACTACCATAATGAATTATGTATACACCTAAAATTGGCTCATGTCGAATTAAGTAAATATTTTAATATTTATCTTAATTCTTATTTCTTCTATCAATTAAATAAATATTCTAAGTTTATTTGATTGGTTCATTATCCCATAATTAAATAAAATAAATTTATTTAATTAAATTCCCTAAATTCTTCTAATGTCTCAAATTAATTAAATAATCCTACATTATTTAATTAATCATAAATTCCTCTATCCTAAGTCCTAATTCCATAAATCCACCTCACCCTTCCACCTCACATTTTCCACCTCACCATGTGGCACATGTAATTAAATATTCTAAATATTTAATTAGCTAATATTCCCTCACCCACATGTCCTATTTATCCTCCAGTCAAAATTAGTTAACTCATCAATCAAATTTGTTAACTAATTAGTCATTTGAGTTCACTAATCAATCAATTCACTTAACTGATTACTTAATTCAGTCAACTCCCCAATCAACCCAATTAACTGATTAGTCCATTGAGTTAACTCCTCAATCTATTCAGTCAACTCCTTAATCAATTCTATTAACTCTTCAATCTATTCAGTTAACTCCCTTGTTGCATGAAGGAGCTTGGACACTTGTCCTCTTTCTATTCGTGCACATTCCTCAACCATTCTCAACTGTTGATCTTCTCATTTCTTCTCAACCGTTGATCTCTTCTCTTCTGAGTCTATAAATGGAACCTTATTCTTCCATTTCTATAATCCAAGCTTTAAGTAGAATTACTCTGTCAAATTACTGGCGCACCTTTGGCACGCCATTACTATCCATTTTCTTGAGATCACCCCATTGCTTTGAAGCTCATCTTCATAGCACATTCATATCACAGCCATTCTATTCTTGTCATCTTCAACAAGCAAGGGAGCATACGGTTCTGAGGGCTTCATTACAATCAAGATCAAGAATAGATAGACGAACAATGGAAGCCGTAGGATAACAAGGTTTGTGAGGTTTGTGCTTTATTTATTCAATCTTGTTATTTGCATATTTCATTGTTTTATTGGGTTTGATATGCTTATTTATTTCATCCAATTTTCCTGATAACATTCTGGCGCCCACCGTGATCTGACCCATCTTGTTTGTGAGTGTTTGTTTTAGAAGTTTTTTGTTGTAGATTCAGGTGTGTTTCACATAAAATTTAGAAATTGACTTTCACAAACAGCCTCCTACGTACAAACCGAGCTCATTGTTGAGCCCAGAAGGTCTCAGAGGTAAGAAATAACATATAATTTGTCTAATTTTTGTTACTTGAATTTTTTTTAACTTTTCAACGTATTTTTGCAAAAATTAAAAAATAAATAAAAATACAAAAACAAACAAAAATCACAATTTTTTTTATAAAACTTTTGTTTTATTTTATTTAAAAATATATATATATACACACACACACAGAAAACAAAAATAAAAAAAACATAGAAAAAAAAACAAAACCAAAAAAAAAAAACAAAAATAAAAACAAATTTATTGCACACAGGTTCCTGACCCACCCCTGCGCCTACCCCCCGATCTCCACTATCCCGTCCCTCCCCTCTGCCCTACCACTTGCTCGCACCCTATCCCTCCCTTCAGCTTCCCCCCTCCACTATCCCTCCTCCACTTCCCCCACCCCTGATCCCAACCAACCTCTCCCCCTAACCCTTTGCGTCCCCTTCCCTATCCCCGCCTACCCTCTGGACCACCCGATCCACTGCCCTTGTCTAAACCCACTTCCCAATTCCCCCGCCACTGCTCCCTGCCTAACCCCCCCTCCCAGTCCTCGTAGATCTCCCCAACCCGCTACCCCTGCGAGCCCCTCCCGCCGCTTGCACTCCGTCTTACTGTCCACGCCCAGACCCCGCCACCCACGCCGCGCTGCCTCCGCCCGTCCCTTCGCTGCCTTCGGCCACTACGTCTGCCCGTGCTCTGCTCTGCGCCACTACCCTTGCCGCCCTGCAAACCACCGCTGCTGCTCCTCCCAGCCCAGCCACCACCTCCTCTGCTATCCCTCTACCAACGCTCTGCCCCTGCATAGTCCACCCACACACAGCACAATTAAATAAAAATATATAAATAAAACAAAAAATAAAAACAAATATAAAACAAACACAAACCAAAAAAAAAATTAGGGTTAGGGTAGTTTTTTTTTTTTTTAATATTATAATTTTATTTTATTTTAAATTTTAATAGTAGAAATCTTTTTTTTCTTTTATTTATTTTTTTAATTTTTTTTTAAACAAATGTTAATGAGGGTAAAATAGGCATTTTTTTTCCTTTTTGCATAACTTTTTGCAGGAAGGTCTGATTTTCGTAAAATTACAGTCGTTGGAAAGTTGACTCAATGAATTTCATAACAATATAAGTATTTTTAGCCCACTGAGTCAATATCAATAGGTATAATCAATCAAAGTCACCTTTACCTTGAGAACTTCAAACAACCATAACTTTTACATATTTTGACAAATTTTCATGATTTTTTTTTAAAAACAACATAGAATTTCGAGTAGATTCTGATTTTCATATCTATTTTGCTGTCACAAACCATATTTTCATGAATTTTTCGAGATTTTGTGTTTTTCAACTAAATATTTGATTTGCAAACTTCTTGATTCATTTTTGTTTTTATGGACTATAGGTGGACACCAGGAGACTACTAATCCAGTTTTGGTGTATAACGTCCACTGAAGACTATCATTTGCACTAAGTGTTGAATAGGATTGATTTAGGCATTCTCATGCAACTTGCATACAATTTTCATCTAGTTCTAATTAGGAAGGAGTAAACCATTGTTCATGCAACTTGCATACAATTTTCATTTAGTTCTAATTAGAAAGGAGTAGACAATTGTTCATGCAACTTGCATACAATTTTTATTTAGTTCTAATTAGGAAGGAGTAAACCATTGTTCATGCAACTTGCATACACTTTTAATCTAACTCTAATTAAGAAAGTAAAAATATGCATGCAAATCTCACATAGTTTTTAACTAGGAGGGTGGTAACTGAATCATTGCTATCTTGGTCTCATTGATCATTTCTCTATTGCTATCTCTTTCAATTAAGAATATTGCTATCTTGCAAAGGAAAGAATCATTGCTATCTCCTAATCACTTCAAAGTTAACAACTGTGTGTGCCCAAGTAGAATAATGCATATAATTTTTCTCATTTTAATTAGGATTTGATAAACCACTATTTACTGTGTCTTCAGAATGACAATAGGCTTATGCTCTCCCCTTCATTAGGTGACCAAAATGCTAGACTTGTCATTTTGCATGTATAACCTTTAGAGGGGCCTACCCTTGGATGCCCGCCAGTCCAAGTGGAAATGACCCTAAGTGGTAACAGGTTAAAGCCAAGCCCTGCTGAGCCACTCTAAATAAATTGTGTTCAGAGTGAAAGGTTTAAACAACGAGTGAAGTTGTGTTATACTGACAGCCAACCTCCCCCAAAACCCTCCAAGGCGCAACCCTTGAAGGCTAGGAGACTCCATAATGGAGAGTAGCATTGCCGCATGTATAACCACTCGAATGGTTGCACTTACTAATCATTCCTATTTTAGTAGCCAAAAACCCCTATAAGCCGGTGCAGGGAAGGGTGATTATCACCTCCCGAAGATGTCTCAACTAGAAATAGTGAGAATTCAGTTTATATTGTCCCATCTAGCCTAGGATTTGTACTTGCTTTCTTTTAGTCAAAAAGAGTAAAAAAAATCACAAAAAAATCAAAAACCATGAAAACATTCTTTGTGTTTGCTGTGTCTTCTTGCCATAATTGAGAAAAATCAGATCAAAAGACTGCCTTGCAACCAAGAAACCAAAACGCACTGAAAAACATGTCAAAAAATTTACAAAATCATTTGAAGAAACTAGAGCTGCGCATTTATCCTCTGCTAGAATCGTGCATTTACCTTGACTTGTTGTGCATTTACCTTCTGAAGCTGTGCATCCAAAACAGTAAGCTTTTTTGGCCTTCTGTGACTTTCTATAAAGATGACAAACCAAAACAGTAAGCACTTGCTTAGAAACTCCAATACCTGCAATTGCAAATAACCTTAGGTCCCTTGCCCCAAGATTGTATAGCAATTGCTCAAGAGCTCCAAGTCTTACAACAAGAAATGACAATCTTACAAGTTGAATAGACCAGTCCTAGCTACGCCTCGTCCCAAAATCATACATCCTTTTCCCATCTTAATGATGCTTATGACAAGGCAAGCACCACCTCAAGTTGGAAATCGTATACCACTTTGTCTACTAGTCCTCCTTCACCATCTTCTAAGACACAGATTCCAAAACATACCAGTCCTACGCCAACACAGCCATCAAGTTCCCCAAGCTCTAAACTGACAACCAAAGAATCCTCGGATGATTTATGGAAAAGAGTTTTTCTAAATTTATACAACAAAAGAAAATCTATGGAGAGAGCCAAATCCACTCATCCATGTACTCCTACACCTACGAAGGATGTGACCCAAGGACTACTAGCAGAGAGTCAACCATGTCCCCAAACTCTGGTCCTTGACATTACCAAAGATTTTTCCAATAATATATCAAATCCTCCAACCCCTTCATGTGATCCTCAACCCCTTGACCTTATTGAAGAACCTCCTACCATGAACCGTAGTCAAGGTCCATCGCACCTTCATATTGTTGACCAAGATCCTGTCCAAGAGACCTCTATCTCCACTTCCATTCAAAAAACCCAAGAGTTATGTCAAGAGCACACTTTAGAACAGGTGGAAACATTAGACCTTTGTCTAAATCAAGATGAAAGCACCCCCATCCAACCCATACATAACCTTTATCTTTTCGATGATCCTATACCTATACATGAGCAAGAAATCCAATTTCAAACCATTCATAACCTATATCTTTTCCATGATCAAGATACTATCTTTGATGAAGAAGCTATCCATGAGCAACTTGATCCAATACATGAGAAAGGGATCCAATTCCAACCTCTCCGTAACCTCTATCCTTTTGGTGATCAAGATATTGTCATTGATGAAGAACCTATACAAGAGCACCTTAATCCCATCACACTTAATCCTATCTATGATCAAGATCCCATCTACGATTAGGAGCCTATCTATGATCAAGATCCCATCTATGATCAAGAGCCTATCTATGATCAAGCAGACCATAATGATCCTCTTAGCCCACTTTATGCATTACATGGTCCTGAGCTTACAACCTCATCTACTCCTATCCAAGATCCACCAACTTCCACTTCCCTTGATGAGACACTTGCCTCCCAAGCAAGCATAGAAGATCAAACCAATAATACTCCTCCATCATCCATTATCGACCATGTTGTAAATCCCCCACTATATATCCTTGGTCTTTCTACCTTCATTCATGAGTGTTCCTCCTTAGAACACTAGCAACCATTATCCTCTATCTCACCTTCTCCATCCAATAAGGAACTTGTGTCTAGTGTTCCACCTATACATAATCCCACTGTCCACCGCATGCTCCAACATATGAACTATCAAGGTAAAGGCTTAGGCCTTCATGAACAAGGTATTTTGGAGCTCATCCATGTTAATGTTCCTCTTCCTTTATACGGCCTTGGATATGTACCCCAAGGTGAACAAACTCAAGATGTTGGCATTTCCTCCATGCCTCCTAAATCCCCCACTTTCTATCGCAAAAACCATCCTATCCCCAAAACATATGTGGCCATCCCACCTCCCTTATCATACACATCCCAAAAGCATGTGACCATACACCTTCCACCATCCAATCTACCTCCGCTACTTCTAACTCCTCATATCCCTTCATACATTTTACCACCATTTCTTCCAACATCTTATCCTTCTGTCTATGAATTCTCTAATAATCCAAATGATGACCAGCAGATACACATGTTGTCTAAGAAAAGAGCTTCCACCAACTCTATTTCCACCATCCCAAAAGATTTCAACGACAAACATTTGGATACCTCTACCTATTAAATCAAAAATCCTAGGAGTCCTCATGACCTGGGATACAAAAGCCAAGAATCAAAGAAACATCCTTCTCCAGCGTTACATGCACCCACATACCTATATGCCAAACTAAAAAATGTGTGGGTTTGCATCCAACAAATAATTACCTCTGAAGCTATACAAAAGCTACATACACCCAAGCCCATACCTCCACAGGTACAATCTAAAAGCAAAATGGTTTGGGTACCTAAGCAAAAAGCCTTCGAGTTACATGAGGCATCCACCTCTCAAGAATCTCAACCATCCACTTTCTCCCATTCCATCCATAAGTCTCAAATTCTTCCATCCCACATGAAAAGCAACAATCAGAAAACTACTCAGTTTATGTGGATCCCTACATACCTAAGTCATTCATCCACAAGCAAAAGTTTCCGTTGCTTCCTACACTACTTTCCCATCACCAGCTTCAATGTTTATCACGGTATGTGCAACCGTTGGACATGATTCCCTTCCATTCCACAACATTTCCATGTACCTCTATCTCCCCTTCCTTCCACTATTTTCCTACATATCTTCCTCATCCTATTCCTATGGTCCACACTTTTGCATACTTCCCTCCATATTCTACATCATAATCCACTGTCTACCTACACCATATCACTTTCGTGCAATCCCCTACCAACATTTGTGAGAACACTTGACATAGTCCGTGTGACAGCATCCATCCACCTTCTCCTATCTAAAAAAAAGTAAAGAAAAATCCCTTCATCCAATGGTGAAAACCTAGCAAACAGGCACCTTGGATAAATACCATGATGAAAACCTGGCAAATAGGCATCATGTGTAAGTTGATCTTTTATGTCACCTATACTTGGGGGCACCTTGTCTCATATGCCTATCGCTCCTCTCCTATCAGTTTCCTTCCGTGCCATTTCCTATCCTATCCCTCTAGCCATTACATACCTCTACTGTCGAATCCATCCGTCCTAATATTCCATTACTCTATTTTCTGATCTTGATAAAGATTGGGGGCACAATGTTAACAAATGTTTTAGATGTCTCTTGACATACCTTATCTCTCCAAAATACGCAAATCCTTCATTATCCTCTCATCCTCCTCCTTCGTCTTAAGCTTTTCCAATGCTGAGTCATTCCTATGCGACATAGTCCTTGGAGATCACATCCTTGATTCCTTCTATCTAACTACCCATTCCATTCCTTATCACCTGTACATTTGCTATCCATGGTGTTTCCTTGTCATCAGTATCATTTGATCCATATTTGTTCCATATTTGACCCATATCTATTCCATATTGTGTCTCATCTGATCCATATCTTAGGCCCATTAGGGTTTAGTCCCAAACTACGTTACCTCTGCATCATCACATAGGCAAGGCCATTGTCAATGCACCCCCGAGGCTCCTTCCCATCCATCCCATATCTTGTCGTCTATCCTCTAGTCCATCCATAGTCCAAGTCTTGAACTACGTAGCCTCTGCATCGTCACGTAGGCAAGGCCGAGCAAGTGCAAATCGGAGCCTGTTTCCAAGCAGAAGTTTTGATGCAAGATATCAACCTATCCAAAGAAAAGAAAGTACATGAGCAAACTGATGCACATGATTCTATCTAAATTATGGCAAGAAAGATACATCTAATGCAAGAATGTTTTTTTTCGATTAGTTGCGTCTTAAAGTCTTGATTTGTTATTATGTCTTTATATGCTACTTGAGGATGCCAAAAGCAAGAGATACTATGATGGGGGCATAATCATTTTCTTTGTCTGCTATTTGTGGATTAATCTTTAGTAATGTGAGCCTTGTCTAACGACATGATCGGCAAAAGATCATCGAGGACTTCAAAGGTCTAACATGAACTGGGGCAATCCTTGTTTGTTGAAACACAAGAAATACTCAGGTCATCTAGATTCAACTTTGACTAGATGCTTGTATTATCTTGCCATATCAAAATCCATGTAAGCAATACTCAAGTCATCTCAGTTCAATTATACCTAGATGCTTGTATTAACTTACAACATTTGGAAAAAGTAACAAAAAAATAAAAAGCCTAATGATGAAATAAGCACTTCAAAATACTTGCAATATCAAGATGGCAAAATCCATTTGCATTCCATATCCATAACATATCCAATTACATTCCATATCCATACCCATATTGTATCCAATTATATTTCATATCCGTATCCATATCCCATGCAATAAAGATTCTATGTAGAGTATCATTGTTTACAATTCAAAGCTTGTGATTCCTTCATTTGCGTTTTCTTCTATCAATCAACTTTCTATCTATCATCATATCTCTCGTCAACAGTTCTACCTATCAGTTTGAGCAGTGATCTAGATGCAAGGTCCATCCTTAATCCATACCAATCAAATCAAAGTCAATCTTGTCAAATTATCCAAGCGCCCTTAGTGGTCTTGATCCTTGTCTGGTTGTAAACCAACTCAATCAGTTAATCAATCAAATTATCTTATACAGGATGTAACATTGTCGAAATTAGACCAATACACACATCTTACATGACATGCTTTATTTCCTGAAACCAAAACACTGTCCTTCGTGTTGCTCTAGGGATCTATTGTTCCCTGCCATGACAACACTGTCGTATATCAATATCGATTAATCATTGGTTTACAGCCAGACAGGGGCAATACCTTGTTTGTTCTTGTATCATTTGTGCATACTTTCTTGCTTGCTTGTGTGTGTTATCATTCTATCTTGCATCACATATCACTCAACTCTGTCTTCGACCATTATCTTCATTCTAAAACTATTTTTCACCTTCTTTATCGTGAGATTGTCCATCTCATTGCATCCACCTTGGCTTCCTCGTCCAATCTCCCGAGGGGGCATCCTGTCGTCAAACTTGTACCAAGGGCAAACTAGGGCATGTATCATTGTCAAAAAAATTCTTATTCTTTGAAACAACGTGATAAAACCCATTGCTTCAAAGAGGGGCAAAATGTATACACCTAAAATTGGCTCATGTCGAATTAAGAAAATATTTTAATATTTATCTTAATTCTTATTTCTTATTTCTTCTATCAATTAAATAAATATTCTAAGTTTATTTGATTGGTTCATTATCCCATAATTAAATAAAATAAATTTATTTAATTAAATTCCCTAAATTCTTCTAATGTCTCAAATTAATTAAATAATCCTACATTATTTAATTAATCATAAATTCCTCTATCCTAAGTCCTAATTCTATAAATCCACCTCACCCTTCCACCTCACATTTTCCACCTCACCATGTGGCACATGTAAATAAATATTCTAAATATTTAATTAGCTAATATTCCCTCACCCACATGTCCTATTTATCCTCCAGTCAAAATTAGTTAACTCATCAATCAAATCTGTTAACTAATTAGTCATTTGATTTCACTAATCAATCAATTCACTTAACTGATTACTCAATTCAGTCAACTCCTTAATCTATTCAGTCAACTCCTCAATCAATTCTGTTAACTCTTCAATCTATTCAGTTAACTCCCCTATTGCAAGAAGGAGCTTGGACACTTGTCCTCTTTCTATTCACGCACATTCCTCAACCATTCTCAATTGTTGATCTTCTCATTTCTTCTCAATCATTGATCTCTTCTCTTCTGAGTCTATAATGGAACCTTATTCTTCCATTTCTATAATCCAAGCTTTAAGTAGAATTACTCTATCAAATTACTAGTGCGCCTTTGGCACCCCATTACTATCCATTTGCTTGAGATCACCCCATTGCTTTGAAGTTCATCTTCATAGCACATTCATATCACAGCCATTCTATTCTTGTCATCTTCAACAAGCAAGGGAGTATACGCTTCTGAGGGCTTCATTACAATCAAGATCAAGAACAGATAGGGGAACAATGGAAGCCACAGGATAACAAGGTTTGTGAGGTTTGTGCTTTATTTATTCAATCTTGTTATTTGCATATTTCATTGTGTTATTGGGTTTGATATGCTTATTTATTTTATCCAATTTTCCTGATAACAAATTAAATTAGTCTGCCATATATACTAGAAGGATTTAAGGAAGTATTTACTTGTATTTATAGAATTGATATGTTCTAACTTCCTCATATTCCCTCACAACAAAATTTCTTTTGCTCTTTAACATAGAAACTAATTTTAGCCTTCAACTCTATATACCCAGATTTCTCTTTGGTCTGCAAACACAAAGTTAGTAATGAAACTAATTTGCTCATCAAACTAAACTTCACAACACAAGAATCAGTTTTAGTCTCTAAAAGCTACATATACCAAGTAATAACATTCCACAGTAACTCATTTGATCTGTAACCATAGAAAAATTAAAAAACAAACCAAATTTGCTCTTCATAATTAATTCTTCCTTCAAATCTATAGTAACAAAATTTAATCATTCATAGTGCTCTTTAACATATAAACTAATTTTAGTCTTCAACTATGTATACCCAGATTTCTCTTTGGTTTGCAAACACAAAGTTAGTAATGAAACTAATTTGCTCATCAAACTAAACTTCATAACACAACAATCAGTTTTAGTCTCTAAAATATGCATATACCAAGTTAATAACAATCCAGAGTAACTCATTTGATCTACAACCATAGAAAAATTAAAAAAACAAACCAAATTTTCTCTTCATAATTAATTCTTCCTTCAAATCTATAGTAACAAAATTTAATCATTCATATTGCTCTGCACCCAACCTTAGGATCGATAGAGTCGAATCCACCCTCGAGCAAAATTATCTGAAAACAAATTTAATTTTAGAGAGATAACTTTTCAAAAAGAGAAAATAATAGCTCACATAGAGCAACAATAACAGATCACACAGAGCAACAATAATAGCTCACACAGAGCAGCAATTAATAGCTCACATAGAGCAACAATATTAGCTCACACAGAGCAACATTAATGGCTCACAAAGAGCAACAATACTAGCTCACACATAGTAACAATAATGGCTCACACAGAGCAACACAAAATTTAACATTTCCAATCAATGAATGAAACAATAATCTGACAATAAAAATAGAATTATCAACATATTTCATACCTCCATTGTCTGGAGGATAGCATCCATCCCTGCAACTTTTAGCCATTTTTTTTCAAAATCCTTCCAAGAATCTATTACAAAAGTTTTCAGCCATTTCTTTTTCCAAGAGCATGCTTAATAACTCACTTTCCTCTCTTTTTTTCAATAGAACTTTCTCCACAACTCTTCATATTTCTTTTTATGAAAATAAAGCTAAAATAACATGTTAGAAGAAAAACTATACATTTCCACCTACACACCTCTAAATTAATCATTGATGTATTTAAAATATTTAATAATCAAAATCATCTTAATCACTAACTTATCATTATAATACTCTTTTCAACATAATCATCAATCATATAATTAAACTTATTGTTTATTTTCTAACAAATAATTAAATATCTTTTAAATACATAAATTCCATAATCCAAAATAATAATGATATTAATTTTATGGTTCAACATAATCAAATCCATTACACAATCTCACACCAAAATATAATGTCAAATAAATATCCAAAAAGAGCAATATTAGCTAGGACCCTACACAAACTGACCTCTCTTGTTTCTCAAAACACACAATTTCACCAATCTCAAATACACAAATTAATTAGTCAACATTCTGCCCCAAACAACAAAGATTGCAACAAACACAGTTTACTCATAATTTCATTTATTCAAAACAGAAATACAAAATCTGTCAACAACTATTTACATTATCGGCTTGAATAGCCTCCCTCCCGAGCACAAAACATTCAATTTTCTTCAATCTATGGCAGCGACTAATTACCATATGTACCACTCAAGAACCTACTAGACATTCTCCACATTAGAACTCAACTTCTCTCTCTGCCATCTACTTGCACCTTTCTTCCTTTCTTCTTCCTTACTAGGCACTATCCTTCTACAAGAATCTACTGGGTTTTATTGAACCTTAGATGAATTGGCATTGGCTTTCCATAACTCAGATGGTTCGTCTTCCTCTCCTTTTGGACAACAATCTTGTTTCCCCATTTTGGGTGGTGTACTACTTTCCCTTGGCTTTTTGTTTCTTATTCTTTTCTTTCATTACTCTTGGTCATGCCTTTACAGTGTCATCAATCACTTTTAGCTTTGTGTGTGGAGGTAATTTGAAAGGCTTGAAGTCTCCTTGTCTTTGAAGCTAACATGACACCTAGAAGACTTTAGTCATTAATTAAAACTAATGAAATTTTCCTTGTTTGAGCGGCGCACAACTCCATGTTTTTACTTCTATGTACAGCAATCTCTATTTATTGGCTTATTGCAATTCCTTGTCTTATTATGGCCCCCAGGCTTAACTTTATGAGATGTTTAAATTTTGATGTTGCCAATATTATATAGTCCCAACCAGAAAAGTGGCATTCAATATCCTTCTGGTCACAAATAGAAATAATAATACTTTATTATGCCTCGTATGAGGCACTGAAATTCCTCAAGCCACCTCCTCAAACAACAAACATATTTCCCTTGTAACTTTTAGAGTCACCTTAGGATTTTCATCTTAGTCACCTCCCATCCATGATGAGAATAGTATGAGAGGTGCATTATATGGCACTCTTTCATTTATCCTAATCAACTTCAGAGTTGTATCAATACGACGCAAGAATTTTGGCACTCCCTTCTATATGGTCTAATGAAAATAACTCATTCCTGCACACATCTTATCTTGTGGAGTAGGAGGAGTATGCTGAATTTTATCTATTCAAAATGCAGCTTGAATAAGATAATGACTCTTCCCAATATTCAAGAATGGCTCCATTAGAAATAATTATTTTGTGGTACCTGCAATGATAGATTTAATCCTAAAAAGAATTCCGTGTGATGTACCTAGACCACCAATCAAGACCTAATCATCTTTACAATCTTAGAGTCAAAATAGCACTGTCGTGGACTTGCAATGACTTCCAATGAGTATCATCCTTCCACATCTGAAGCCAACCATTGTTATAAATAACAGTTATGATATCATTGCACATGGCAAGAGCATGCATTGAGCACAAGTGAGTTAGAGAATTAGCCCCTAAAACTGCCGAAGGACTATGGTCTTTAAGCCACCATAAATGAACAGTTCCATCCCAACTTCCACTATACATCAGCCCTTCATTGATATATAATGCTGACATTACTGACTTATGGCCTTCCATAGTATAGATCAGGCTATAATCCTGTGATGGCCATGCTTTTACTATTCTGCCACTACTCGCACTGTAAAGATATCCATCTTTGGAAATGGCTAAGGAATGAACTCCACTGTAACACCAGTCTTTATGATCATACCATGTCATAACAGGTTCTTATGTAGGAATAGTACCAATGACCCAAACAAAAATGCATCCTCCATAATCACCACCGAAGCACAATAACTATTCTATGTTGACAGTTATAGCCAGTATTTTGTGCTCATGTCCTCTTAAAGTCTCCAAACAAGAATAAGATTGAAGAAAGATCAACTACGATAACTGCCACTGAAGTCACCGATCAACTCTGACAAAACTGAAAATGCCAAAACTGAAACAAATTGTGACAACTCCAACAAAACTAAAATATTATCTTTTTGGTTGACACAGGATTGCTCGTGCGCTCGGGTGCTCCTGCATTAGACACGCCAGGTAAAACATTTGTGAGCATGGGCTCACAAAGCGTAATTGAGTAGTTGAACTACCCTTTCAGGTTGCAACCAACCTACAACAAACTCCATCGCTAGGATAAGTGCACAAAATCTATTTTTTTTCTTCCTCTTTTTCTAGCACCATGCCGGAACAACTGTCCTCTTCCTCCCACAACTCCATTCATCAGTCTCCTCTCCGTTTGTTGATTTGCATCCACCATATGCCGTCCTCCTCTGCCAAATGCTCTCTACTCTCATCTCCTCATTCGTGGGATCCATCTCACTGCAAACTGACCACCTCCACCAAAATCCACCTGCATCATCCTTCACAACCTCTACAATCAAATATACAACATCTACAACATACTTTTGTTCTCTATCCATCTCTTCTTCTACCATCTTATCTGAAAACAAAATATCATCATCATATTTAACAAATTTATCTCAGTTGCAACATCAATTTTCACTATGACATCTTCCACATCCTCGTCAGCTACAACTTTTCATTCTTCTCCCTTTGCTGCAACAATATTTTCCATCCATTCCTCTTCTATCACCAACATCTTCAACAACAAATCATCTTTGTCTTCACCTTTCACTACAACATCCTTATACTCCATCGCTACAACTTCATTTTCCATAGCTGCATCATTAACCTCTTCATTCTCGCTACTCACCTATTTAACTTCAACCACTGCTGCACTTGCATCCTCTTGCTTATCTTCATGCTTGACCATTTTATCACACTACCATGCTCCCAATCTAGTCACTCTTGCATTGATGTCAATCATCATTGTCAAAATCCTCCTCTTCTCATACTGCATCCATCCATCCCATATTACGGGCTTCTTCCTCACCAATATACCCATCCTATCTGCTGCAATCTATCACACATCACACTCTCAATCTACAATGACAAATTATTTCATGGCTTCAAGCTCTCTCAGTACTTAGGATTCCTCCTACCTGCAATAGCCCTCACACAAGATTCTCCTCTACTGTTTCACTCTTCTCTATTCGTAGGTCCTAGTGGATCCTCTTACGCTCAAGATTACCAGCTCTGATACCAATTGACACAAACTGACCTCTCTTGTTTCTCAAAACACATAATTTCACTAATCTTAATTACACAAATTAATTAGGCGACTTTCTGCCCCAAACAAAAAAAGATTGCAATAAACACAGTTTACTCACAATTCCATTTATTCAAAACATAAATACCAAATCTTTCAACAACTATTTACATTATCGGCCTCAATAGCCCCCCCTCCCCAAGCACAAAACATTCAATTTTATTCAATCTATGGTAGCGACTAATTACCATACACCACTTAGGAACTCACTAGACGTTCTCCACATTAGAACTCAACTTCTCTCTCTGCCATCTATTTGCATCTTTCTTCCTTTCTTCTTCCTTACTGGGCGCTATCCATCTATAAGAATCTACTAGGTTTTATTGAACCTCAGTGAATTGGCATTTGCTTTCTATAACTTAGACGGTTTGTTTTCCTCTCCTTTTGGACAATGATCCGGTTTCCCCATTTTGGGTGGTGTACTACTTTCCCTTGGCTTTTTGTTTTGTTTCTTTTCTTTCATTACTCCTAGCCGTGCCTTTACAGTGTCATCGATCACTTTTAGATTTGTGTGGGAAGGTAATTTGAAAGGTCTAAAGTCTCCTTGTCTTCAGCTAACGTGACACCTAGAAGACTTTAGTCATTAATTAAAACCAATGAAAATTTCCTTATTTGAGTGGTGCACAGCTCCATGTTTTTACTTCTAGGTACAACAATATCTATTTGTTGGGCTTATTGTAACTCCTTGTCTTGTTATGGTGCCCACGCTTATTTTTATGAAATGTTTAAGTTTTGTTGCTACCAATATTATATATTCCCAGCCACAAAAGTGGCATTCAATATCCTGCCATTCACAAACAGAAATAATAATACTTTATTATGCCTCATATGAGGTGTTGAAATTCCTCAAGCTACCTCCTCAAATAACAAACATATATCCCTTGTAACTTCTGGAGTCACCCTAGGATTTCTGTCTCGGTCACTGTAAAAGCCCTCAAACCATCACAAAAGTAATTAAAGTAAAATGAAGTAAATAATCCACTTAAATACAACATCACATTGTCAATAGTAAAAAGATATAAATAATATGATTAAATACAACTTCAGAAAGATAAAAAGGAGTGTAATTAATCTGCTTAATTACAATATCAAAATAATGATTATTTCATCAATAAGATTCAATAGAGTCAATAAATCTTCACAAAGGAAATCCTCATAAATAAGAATCCATAAGATTCAATAAATCTTGTAAAAGATAGTCTCATCAATATAAATCAAATAAGTCATTAAATCTTACAAATCACGTGCTTATTCCATGTAAAAGCACTCTCAAATCATATACAAGTCCATTGACCATCATGCCATAACACATCAATCATCATGAACAACATGCATAAATAAATCAATATGCTCATCAGTCACACGAACCAAGTGGTCCACCACCTACGAGCTAAGAGATGGGAACATGGCCCAAGGTGCTTTTCTACCCAGCCATGAAATAGTTACACTTCCCCGGATCCCTTCATGAAATGAAGGAAACCTAGCCCTGCACGAAATGTCTAGCTACCTAGAAACAACTGGCAAGAGGGAACACCCAATGCAACCCTGATCTCTGAATGTGCAATTCTAAATAATATAAAGTAGATTGTCTCACAACAGGATGTGGCAGAGATCTATATAAATAAGTTTTACTATACAAATAAACATCTATTTCAATGTCATCTCGATTAGATCTAATCCTTTAAATAGTAACCTGGTTCAATTCCTGAAAAGAGGAAAAGCCATCTCTGATAATCCACATTCGGCATCCTAGCCCAAAAGTAACCCACTACATTCCTAAATAAAAATCTACCTTCTTTCCCCAAGAAGTAAATAAGTAAATAAGTCAATAAACAAATAAAATAATAAATACATCAAAATTACCTATGACCACCTCTAATCCCTTTCCATCCATCAATAAAGAAAACACACTTTTCAATCATGCAGTAATGAAGAACATCATAAATCCTTTTAAAAGCAATATAGATTTTTGTAATCTAATTATATTCTCAATTCATATTCCATGGTTTACATAGATTGTAGAAACTAATGATTTTACCTTATATCCAAATACTGTTTCATAATCCAAGCAATAAAATCAATGATGATGTTTGACTACTCTTCTATCATACAATGAGGTTTCATGTGTACTTATGTCGAATAGTATTCCTATATTTCCTCAGGATCAAATAAATAGAATAATAGAATAAAATAATTAATGTTCTTCTATAAATCATTTCAAAAATCCCAAACACCAATCAAGGAAACATACTTTCCAAACAATAATTCCATTCTTGTTTCATAATTTTGCAACCATAAGTTTGTCATTTTGATACAATCACTTTATCCATAAATCAATTATAATTCACAATATAATATCCATTCTAATATTTTCAGCAATCCTACTGTAAAACCATTGACAAGAAACAATTTTGACCATTTATCTTACAAATAAACACATTTATTTAGCCATGACACCTTATTGTCATTTTAGTGATAGGAGGTTCAAAATAACCAGTAAGAAAATAGAGACAGACCTCCTGGCAGAATAGTGATAGGAGCTGTCATAGTAATTTAAAACACATAAACAGACAACAACAGTTAATCCAATGGTCTGTCATTTGAAGGTAAGGTTGAAGATAATGTTTAACAACAAAATAATAGTGGAAAATAAGCTATGGAAACCTGAATAATTCCATCTATGTGGAGAAGTTTCTAAATCACATATTAATTCTGTCAATGAATAAAAGTTGGTTCTTTTGTCAAATTGATTTCTACAACAGAAAGAAAGTTTAACATTCTCAGTTTAGATCTAACAAAGGCAAGTTTAATCAGTTTGAGATTGCAAAAACTCTGTTTCATAGTTTTGAGCCAACAACTTAGTTTACTAGCCAATCTTTGCATGAAATCGGAATGCACAAAGCAAGGAACAACAATTTGCAACATCAATAAGAAAATAGTGAATAAAATAAGGGAGGTCGACCTGTTTAAGCAAGGTAAGATCACCTAGGAAGATTTAGAGGAGGTCAGCTCTGACAGATCAATGGTTGAGCATAAACAAAACAAACGCCCACCAAATAAGCTAAAAACTTTCATTTTGAGAATCTTAAAAATGTGATTTCAATGCAACCAATTTTGAAGAAGAAAAACATGGAGATAACATCGGTCAAGGGGTTGAAATTGTAGCTGCTGTTGCTGAGGATCTTCCTTCAATCGCTGTTTAGCTAGAAGCACGACTTTTCTCTTTTTTTACTGCTACAAAATGTCCGCCTTTGCTAAAATCTTTGGTGCCTTCTCTTGCTACTCCATAAAAACATGTCATCTTCCTTTGCAAAAATGCTCACTAAAATTTGTGAATTTCTTTAAAGTATTTCTGAGTTTTATTCTATTCTTCTCCAACTTTCCGGAACACTTTATGGTTTCAAATTTTGTTTTGATATGACAATGTTATCACCGTTTTACTATCGTTGTTCTTGACTGGTTTTTCTCCTTTTCAAATGCCTTTTTCTTTCTTATTTTTTTTTTACAATTCTCCTTCTCATTTTTGGCATCCAAAGTTTAGGTTTTTTTTAAACTAATTTCAACTCAAGATTTTCTTTGTTTGCATGAGAATTTCAATTTAAAAGACTCAATTTTCTATTTAAATTAAAACAAAATAACTTAACTTATCTTTCTGTCACTTGCATGACAGTAATTTATTTAATTCTCTTTATTTTAACTCTCTAAATATAATACTACTATTATTAATACTATTTATCTTTTTTAAATAAACATAAGCACTCCAAATCAACTCAAGATGTGCTAATAATAATAATAATAATAATAATAATAATAGTAATAATAATAATAATAATAATAATAATAATATCTTTTAATTAGCTTATTGTCGCATGCATGACAGTAAGTTGATTTTAATTCTTTTTATTTAAAAAAAATTCTAAATATAATAATGTTATTATTAACATAAGTTAACTATTTTTACTAAAACACAATTACTTTAAATAAATCAAGAAGTGAAATAATATATATATATATATATATATATTATAATTGTTTAAATCTAATTAATATATTGTCTTCCAAACGCCTATACTCATATAAATAGAAAACATTATTTATTATTTATTATTTATTTAATAAATTACAAACATATATATTTCCTTATTTAAAATACAATACACCATTTAAATATAATTCGAAAAGACATTTAAATTTAAGTAATCACATCATGGATTCGAAAACAATTTTTAACACGCTAATTTTCTAGCATCTAATCATCAATCATGATTAATAATCACACATCATTGCATAAAATAAGCCATTCAAAAAATACATATATGCAACTATGTGAGTGTGTGATTGCATTAGGGTAAACAATCCCATCAGTTCTTGCCAAGTGGCTAGAACACTTCTACCTCAACCATGTTCTCATCTTTGACAAGTACCTACATTCATTTGCACTCAACTCGACGTCAATAGGTTAGTTAAAAAAAAAAGACAGCCGAAGCAAATCATTATAATCACATTGATAATATCTAATAGTTAAATCAATTTTCCAATTTTCACCAAATACCCTTCACACATAAAAAAATTCTTAAAGTAAAAGTCAATCACAGTAATTGTTCACTAATCTAGAATAATTATATTGTCTAAAATGAGACGTGACATCCTTCCCCACTTGGAAGAGACATCATCCCGATGTCTTATTACACAAATAAAAAAGAATAATGTATCAATCTACCATCAACAAAGTATCAAAGTATCTTAGAGAAATAACAATAACTCAAAGTATCATTATGGTATCATCAATTCTAAAAATCATATTAATGTCCTTTTACATCCTTCCATGTGGTACCATCCACGAAAGTATAGGTCCTACTCAATCTTATACAAAACAATATCTCAATTTTGCATTTAACATTGCGTCCATCAAATAAATCTAATTATAATCAATCAATCAATTCGCATGGCACAACTACCAATTCAAAGTATATAATCCATCACATGGTACAATTACCACTCAATTATATTTATTCTAGCATAAGAGTAACAATCACATCTTTAATGCACATCAAGAAGGCATAAATCAATTCATCATAGACACGAATCAATCATCACAAAGCACATGTAATCGCATGGTAAAAGAATATAATATCAAAAGATTAGTCCTCCCAAACAAACATTGGTCAAGATCTCCAACATCAAGACAAAACTCCAAACGTACACCACTAGGTTATATCTAATGATTGTGCAAACAACTTCTCTAAAACTATACCTCTCATATCATTTCTACCAATGGAATCCATTTGGACTCTTTCATTATTGTAACCAAACTTTTTCTTCAATATGATCTACAATTCAAAAATTTCTAGAAAACTCTTCCTTGTCTTTCTCATGCTTTTGCACAATGCTAAAACAATTCAATTTCTTCAATTTCTTTCTATTCTATGCACTTGGCCATTCACTATATTTGGTTGTTTTGTTCTGTTGTTCAATCATTTTCCTTTTCCTTTGCCAATCAAATACATTTATCCAACCATAACTCATTTTCACATAGCTTGTCATAGATTCAATTTTCCAACTCTCTATTCCAACACGTCTTTTTACTATGATTTTCAAACCACAAATTTTTTGCAACAATGTAAATTCCAACAATATTTTCTTCTATGTCCTTCTCTATCACAATTTGAACAATGAAAAATCTCCTTTTCTTGAAATGACTTCTAAGTACTTGCAAAACCATGTCTTTTCTTTTCCTTTACCTTGATACCTGAGACTTTCATACTTGGTCCCCATGATTGAATCAATGAGCTCTTTGATTCCTTGCCCATGGTTACCCAAATCTTTGCCTATATATTCAATTTTCTTCAAGATTTTCAAACCACATTCTCATCTAAACAACTAGCTATGATAGCAGATTCATCATCATTTTCATCCTTTACATTCTTCAGCAAACTACCAAGTGATTGATCAAAAGATCCTAAATCATCTATGTCACATGAGACTTCACAAACTAACAGCTTGATTTCCAAGATTCATTTTCTTTTTGGCATGCTACAACAATTGTTTTAACTTATCAATTTGATCTTTCTATTTGAATTTCCTTCAAAATTTCAACTTACTTCAAGTGATCCAAAGTGACATCGAAAATCCAATTCAAACTTCCTCAACACTTCAACAATGTTAATACATCTAACAACAATTAATGAACTTAATCTACCAAAGCTCTTAGTAACACACTCGCTATGAAACAACACATTCTCCGCATCCTACTCCCTTACACAACCTATCAGAGGCCCGTAATGGACAGGATAGAAAACATAACATGATACATAACCAACAATTTTAAAACATTCAAGCATAGCCACCAATAATAAATAAATAAATAAATAAATTTTGAAGAATAGAGAAATTCAATTTCAACAGTAAATCAAACTTGACCATCAAGGTCGCAAGATAAGTAAATATCAAATTTTGATGGCTATACTTTTTCATAAACAAGAGTAAAATTTTCATTGTTGGTTTTTACAATATTTCGAGAATTTATCAAATCAAAAAGATAAATATCGATTTAAAAAATTTTCACATTACATGAACTATGTGACTAGGTTCTAGCCACTAGAGAGGGAGTAGGATGTTACACTATACCTGGTACCAAAATTGGGGCGAGTTAAGAGAACACACTCAATTGCGCAAGAAACCTAATCCTCCAAGATTCAAACACCTCTATGTCATAAGATCATTTCCAAACAACACCAATCAAGATACCTAGCAACAAAGATTGCATTCCGATCCAGGAAATCACAATCAAACTGAAGAATGCTTGACCAACCTGGTGCATCCTAGTTAACCTACATGCATCCCCAACTTGAATGCAGCATCTCATTAACAAGATATGGTAGGGATTTAAATAAATAAAATTGATTAACAGTGGGTAGATTTTTGAAAAGGAAACCTACCTCCCTATTTTCCCCATATTCGGCACCCATCCTGGAAGGCAACTTCCCAAAAGCATAGAAAACAAAATAGCCAATCTCCTTTTAAACACAAATTTATGGAAAAATAAAACATTCTTACAATTTTATACTGGGAAACATTCAACAACCAAGATTTTAAGTTAGGTCAAATCAGGCTCACAAACCAAGATATCACAATACACCATTATTTCCTACAAGCAACGGTTATCATTTCTTTCCTTAAACTTCAGTAAGGCAAATGTAATACTATCTTTCTTATACCCACATAAATGAATTCATAGTCATGATCATACTCTCAATTAACAATGCAATATGCATTTCAAGCAAGCATTCACTAGAAGGCAAAATAAAATACGTCAAATATATGATCCAACATCCTCTTTCACATACTAATGCATAACCTAAAAGAAGAAAAGAACCTTATCCTTCATACTCAAGAACAATCATCAAGGTCTATCTAACCGTATAAAAGAAGAGGCACATACTATCCACATCAAGCCAATACACAAGGACGCACACATGCTCGATCAACTGAGCAACACAAACACACACACCCAGAGCTCCCAATGCTGGAACCGCTCTCTGATACCAAATGTAATTGCCCTCAAACCATCACAAAAGTAATTAAAGTAAAATGAACTACATAATTCACTTAAATACAACATCACATTGTCACTAGTAAAAAGATGTAAATAATCCACTTAAATACAACTTCAAAAAGATAAAAAGGAGTGTAATTAATCCACTTAACTACAATATCAAAATAACGATAATTTCATCAATAAGATTTAATAGAGTCAATAAATATTCACAAAGGAAATCCTCATAAATAAGAATCCATAAGATTCAATAAATCTTGCAAAAGATAGTCTCATTAATATAAATCAAATAAGTCATTAAACCTTACAAATCACGTGCTCATTCAAGGTAAAAGCACTATAAAATCATATACAAGTCCATTGACCATCATACCATAATACATCAATCATCATGAACAACATGGATAAATAAATCAATATGCTTATCAGTTGCACAGACCAAGTGGTCCACCACTTGCGAGCTAAGAGATGGGAACATGGCCTAGGTGCTTTTCCACCCAACCATGAAGCAATTACACTTCCCCAGATCCCTTCATAAAATGAAGGAAACCTAGCCCTGCACGAAATGTCTAGCTACCTAGAAACAACTGTTAGGAGGGAACACTCGATGCAACCCCGATGTCTGAATGTGTAATTCTAAATAATGAAAAGCAGATTGTCTCACAACAAATATGGTAGAGATATATATAAATAAGTTTTGCTAGACAAATAAACATCTATTTCAATGTCATTTCGATTAGATCTAATCCTTTAAATAGTAACCTAGTTCAATTCCCAAAAAGAGGAAAAGCCATCTTTGATAATCCACATTCGGAATCCTAGCCCAGAAAGTAACCCAATACATTCATAGATAAAAATCTACCTTCTTTCCCCAAGAAGTCAATAAGTAAATAAGTCAATAAACAAATAAAATAAGGAATACATCAAAATTACCTATGGCCACCTCTAATCCCTTTCCCATGCATCAATGAAGAAAACACACTTTTTGATCATGCAGTAATGAAGAA
Organism: Cunninghamia lanceolata; assembly: GCA_027924645.1. Lineage (NCBI taxonomy): Eukaryota > Viridiplantae > Streptophyta > Pinopsida > Cupressales > Cupressaceae > Cunninghamia > Cunninghamia lanceolata. The sequence continues at coordinate 8,388,221 of BSBN01000245.1, read as the reverse complement.
CATCATAAATCCTTTTAAAAGCAATATAGATTTTGTAATCTAATTATATTATCAATTTGTATTCCATGGTTTACATAGATTGTAGAAAATAATGATTTTACCTTATATCCAAACACTGTTTCATAATCCAAGCAATAAAATCAATGATGATGTTTGACTACTCTGCTTTCATACAATGAGGTTTCATGCATACTTATGTTGAATATTATTTCTATATTTCCTCAAGATCAAATAAATAGAATAAACATTTAATGTTCTTCTATAAATCATTTCAAAAATCCCAAACCAATCAAGGAAACGTACTTTCCAAACAATAATTCCATTCTTTGTTTCATAATTTTACAACCATAAGTTTGTCATTTTGATACAATCACTTTATCCATAAATCAAATATAATTCACAATATAATATCCATTCTAAATATTTTTAGCAATCCTACTGTCAAACCATTGACAAGAAACAATTCCAACCATTTATCTTACAAATAAAAACATTTTATTCAGCCATAACACCTTACTGTCATTTTAGTGATAGGAGGTTCAGAATAACTAGTAAGAAAATAGAGACAGACCTCCTGGCAGAATAGTGACAGGACCTGTCACAGTAATTTAAAACACAAAAACAGACAACAACAATTAATCCAATGGTCTATCATTCGAAGGTAAGGTTGAAGATAATGTTTAACAACAAATAATAGTGGAAAATAAGCTACAGAAACCTAAATAATTCCATCTATGTGGAGAAGTTTCTAAATCACATATCAATTCCGTCAATGAATAAAAGTTGGTTCTTTTGTCAAACCGAGTTCTACAGCAGAAAGAAAGTTTAACATTCTTAGTTTAGATCTAACAGATGTGAGTTTAATTAGTTTGAGATTGCACTTCATTTCATAGTTTTGAGCCAACAGCTTAGTTTACTAGCCAATCTTTGCATGAAATCATAATGCACAAAGCAAGGAACAACAGTTTGCAACAACAATAAGAAAACAATAAATAAAATGAGGGAGGTTGATTTGTTTAAGCAAGGTAAGATCACCTAGGAAAATTTAGAGGAGGTCAGCTCTGACAAAACAACGATCGAGCATAAACAAAACAAATGCCCACCAAATAAGCTAAAAACTTTCATTTTGATAGTCTCAAAAACATGATTTCAGTGCAACCAATTTTTAAGAAGAAAAACCTGGAGATAACGTCAGTCAAGGGGTTGAAATTGCAGCTACTATTGTTGAGGATCTTCCTTCAGTTGCTGTTCAGCTAGAAGCATGACTTTTCTCTTTTTTGCTGCTACGAAACATCCATCTCTGCTAAAATCTTTGGTGCCTTCTCTTGCTACTCCATAAAAACATGTCATCTTCCTTTGCAAAAATGCTCACTAAAATGTATGAATTTCTTTAAAGTATTTTGGTTTTTGTTCTGCTCTTCTCCATCTTTCCGGAACACTTTATGGTTTCAAATTTTGTTTTGATATGACAAAGTTATCACCATTTTACTATCACTATTCTTGATTGGTTTTTCTCCTTTTCAAATGCCTTTTTCTTTCTTGTTTTTTTTTACAATTCTCCTTCTTCTCATTTTTGGTGTCCAAAGTTTAGGTTTTTTTTTTTAAATTTTTTTTTGAAAACTCCTTTCAACTCAAGATTTTCTTTGTTTGCATGAGAATTTCAATTTAAAAGACTCAATTTTCTATTTAAATTAAAACAAAATAACTTAATTTATCTTTTTGTCACTTGCATGACAGTAATTTATTTAATTCTCTTTATTTTAGCTCTCTAAATATAATAATACTATTATTAATACTATTTATCTTTTTTAAATAAACATAAGCACTCCAAATCAACTCAAGATGTGCTAATAATAATAATAATAATAATAATAATAATAATAATAATAATAATAATAATAATATCTTTTAATTAGCTTACTGTCGCATGCATGACAGTAAGTTGATTTTAATTCTTTTTATTTTAAAAAAATTCTAAATATAATAATATTATTATTAACATAAGTTAACTATTTTTACTAAAACACAATTACTTTAAATAAATCAAGAAGTGAAATTATATCTATATATAATTGTTTAAATCTAATTAATATATTGTCTTCCAAACACCCATACTCATATAAATAGAAAACATTATTTATTATTTATTTAATAAATTACAAACATATATATTTCCTTAGTTAAAATACAATACACCATTTAAATATAATTCGAAAAGACATTTCAATTTAAGTAATCACATCATGCATTCAAAAACGATTTTTAACACACTAATTTTCTAACATCTAATCATCAATCACGATTATTAATCACACATCAATGCATAAAATAAGCCATTTGAAAAATGCATATGCAACTACGTGAGTGTGTGATTGCATCGGGGTAAACAATCCCATCAATTCTTGCCAAGTGGCTAGAACACTTCTACCTCAACCATGTTCTCGTCTTCGATGAGTACCTGCATTCGTTTGCACTCAACTTGATGTCAATAAGTTAGTCCCCAAAAAAAACATAGCCAAAACAAATCATTATAATCACATTGATAATATCTAATAGTTAAATCAATTTTTCATTTTCACCAAATAACCTTCACACATAAAAAAATTCTTAAAGTAAAAGTCAATCATAGTAATCGTTCACTAATCTAGAATAATTATATTGTCATAAAATGAGACGTGATAGTCACCTCCCATCCATGATGAGAATAGTATGAGAGGTGTGTTATATGGCACTCTTTCATTTATCCTAATCGACTTCAGAGTTGTATCAATATGATGCAAGAATTTTGGCACTCCCTTCCATATGGTCTCATGAAAATAACTCATTCCTGCACACATCTCATCTTGTGGAGTAGGAGGAGTGCACTGAATTTCATCTATTTGAAATGCAACTTGAATAAGATAATGATGCTTCCTAATATTCAAGAATGGCTCAATCAGAAATAACTATTTTGTGGCACCCACAATGATAGATTCAATCCTACGAAGCATTCCATGTGACACACCTAAACCACCAATCAAGAGCCAATTGTCTTTACAATCTTAGAGTCAAAATAGCAATGCCATGGACTTGAAATGACTTCCAATGAGTATCATCCTTCCACATTTGAAGCTAGCCATATAAACATCAATTAAGATATCATTGCACATGGCAAGAGCATGTATTGAGCACAAGTGAGTTGAAGCATTAGCCCCAAAAACTGCCAAAGGACTATGGTCGAAAAGCCACAATAAATGAATAGTTCCATCCCAACTTCCACTATACAACAACCCTTCATTGATATATAATGCTGACACTACTGACTTATGGCCTTCCATAGTAGAGATCAGGCTATAATCCTACGATGACCATGCTTTTATTGTTTTGTCACCACTCCCACTATAAAGATATCCATATTTAGAAATGGCTAAGGAATGAACTCCACTGTAGCGCCAATCTTTATGATCATACCATGTCATAACACATTCTTGTCTAGGAACAATACCAATGGCCAAAACAAAAATGTGTCTTCCATAATCATAACCGTACTGTTCTATGTTGATAGTTAAAGCTAGTATTCTATGCTCATGTCCTCTTAAAGTCTCCAAACGAGAATAAGATTGAAGAAAGATCAATCGTGGAAACTGCCACCGAAGTTGCCAATCAACTCTAACAAAACTAGAAATGCCAAAACTGAAACAAATTGTGACAACTCTAACAAAACTGAAATATCATCTTTTTGGTTGACACAAGATTGCTCATGCGCCCGGGTGCTCCTGCATCAAAATATGTTGTAAATAATAGTCTTATAGCAATAGTGCAAATTATTAGATGTTGAAATTATGATTGCATTAAATTATGGATTTCTAATGAGACCATACTTAATTTATTTATTCAATTTATTAGTTAGTTTTAACCATGAATCTAAACTTAGTTTTACCGTAAACTAATTAGATTCACGATTTAACATTAGACAACATAGAATAAAACATGTGTGAGTTTTGAATCTGTTTTAAACATTTGCTCACTTTAACTTATTGTTGTGAAATTTAGATAGTTCATGAAGAGACATATTCAATACATTTTCATCTAATAGCTTGTATTCACATAAAACTCTTTTAGGTAAACCTTGTTGTTCTATTTCTTTATACTTAGATCTTTAAAAAAAGTTCCGCGTCATTTGTACATGTGTGTATAGGTGGGCATTACAAACACTACATAAATATTCTAAGGATCTTTATACTACATATAAAGAAATTTGCAAAATAAAGAACCCTTTTCTTTCAATATTCAATAAAAAAATTAATAAATTTGTAAAAGAGGGTAAGTGCAATAAAGATGAGGTACCAAAAGGGGGTCTTAAGATGCCAGTTTTTTTTTTTTTTTTTCTGAAATCAAGAAAGACTGATGTTGGATGAGAAATTGAAAATAATTATAGTCAAAATTTTAAGATACAACAAAACAAGAGTCATAGTGCTCTAAATCTAGTTTCTAAACTACTAATTTTTTTCAAAAATGGTTGATATTAAAGGGTTCAAAAAGGGGGAGCATACAAATTGGTCCTATTTTCTCAAAAAAACATAACATAGCGTCTAGTGTACTCCTCCTAAAATGTTAACTTTTTTTTAGTATTTCAAAATCACTTCGGTGAGAAATTAGCTAACACCATGTAGTTTATCCCTGATTTTTCTGATAATTTTTTCATGAAAAATTAATTTTTTACTAATTTTCAAAGTAGACACATCCTGAAAAATAGAAAATTGAGCATGCTCCCCCCCTAAAAATTTTGAAAACTAATTGAAAATAATTTTTTTTGAATACGTGTAGAATGGAGTCTAGTTTCTAAAAATGTAACTTATTTGAAATTTGATGAACAGTTAAAAAAAGTCAAAAATACCAGACATTGGTTTTTGACAAAAATGGATACACTAACAAAAAAATTAAAGATGAAACCCTTAACATACTCAAAACGTGAAAAAAAGTATATGGCTGGATATCTAACAGAGAGATTAAGATTATGGTGGTATTTTTTTTGACTTTCATTAAAAAAAGTGTAATCCTAATGGGGGCACGCTCCAGATTATGTGATTTTTGTTCTAGAATTTGGAAAAACACGTCCTTGGACGACCTAAACTCAGTCCAAGCCTTTGGGTTGGAAGCCTAAGGAAAATCCAAGCCTTATGCTTGGTAATTTCCAATCCAAATTATAACGTGCTAGCGTTATGTGAATTCACATAACGTGAGCACGTTATAATGTGCTCACGTTATGTGCATTCACATAATGCTAGAGCATTTTGGTGAACTAAAACATCACTCTCTCTCTCTCTCTCTCTTCCCCTCCCTTTCCCTCTCCCTCTCTCTCTCTCTCTACCCGCTACCCTCTCTCTCTCTCTTTGACCTATCTACCTCCTAGTTTTCCTTTTCCTAGATTTCCTAGATTTCCTTTGCCTTTCCAATTTCCCTTTAGATCCCACCAATTTTTTGCTATTTTACTATTCTCCACCTCTCCCCTCATCATTCTTCCCATCCAATGAACTTTAGTTTTATCTTGTTTCGATTTCATCCTCCCAATTTATATCCTCATCCCTCTTTGCATGTCCTAGTTTTCTTGTTTCTATTTGCTTTGTTGATGAGAGAGAGAGAGAGAGAGAGAGAGAGAGAGAGAGAGAGAGAGAGAGAGAGAGAGAGAGAGAGAGAGAGAGAGAGAGAGAGAGAGAGAGAGGAGAGAGAGAGAGAGAGAGAGAGAGAGAGAGAGAGAGAGAGAGAGAGAGAGAGAGAGAGAGAGAGAGAGAGAGAGAGAGAGAGAGAGAGAGAGAGAGAGAGAGAGAGAGAGAGAGAGAGAGAGAGAGAGAGAGAGAGAGAGAGAGAGAGAGAGAGAGAGAGTTGCATTTATAAAACACGCTCACGTTATGACTTTTATGGGACCAAAAAGTCATGTGGCGACTTTTTGGTCCCTCATCTTTGTGCATATACCTAAGATGTAAATAAAAATAATCTAGGTCTATTGTTTTTTATTAAAGGGTAAATAACAGGTTTTGAGGGGGCCTTGGAAATCCTTTACAACAAGAAAAATGTCAATGAGAACATAGCTAACCCATAACTAAACCATAGATGAAAAAAACAAAACACATAACAAAGCAAGAGAACAAAAAAATAGAATAATGGGCAATAGATCTTATAACTTTTTAAAAGTGTTAGTCGCCTCTAACTCTGTTTGAAAGAGGCAATCCTCTATCTCTTGGAGATCTTGGGATTTTTCTTATGAACCCCTCATTATGTTGAACTTCTTGTTGGTTTTGGTCCTAGTTCTAGGACCCTCATCCTCTTTAGCCTTCCCTTCAATAGCAATATTGTCACTTATCCTTTTTATCTTATCATTTATATTTTTGATCTTAGTTGCATTGGTCTTCATGTACCTATTGAAATTCTTCGTGATTCTAGTTGTTTCCTATTCTAGATCCACTAACCTCCTATCCTAATTATCTTTTTGTTTCATATAATTTTATTTTGAATCATCTATATTTTCCTTCTTATTGGAAAGGTCATCTTTTAGCTTGTTCACATAGGGGATAATTTCCTAGTTATGGAAAATTCTCTGGTTCTCATCAATCGATAGCTGATTCTCCCCTTCACCTTTTCGCCATAATTTATATTTTAACATTGATTCTATTAATCTCAATATAGTATCATTTCATCAGGTTGTGCTCCATCTCCAAGAGTGTGGTGCAAGGTAGTTACATTTTGACTTAATACAAATAGGTCTTCGGCTACTTCCCTCAAGGAAGTGGGTTTGGGATCTGGAGACTGAACTCATTAGAGATCAAGAGAAAAGGATTCTCAATGCTAGGGAAAGGTTCCACAATACAAAATTTAGGAAAGGATTTACGTTTTCCTTTATCTAGGGGATGAGGGGTTTCACAATCCTTTTGAAAGGCATAGGGCTTATCCACATTCTTCACCATGGATGGAGGTTCATCCCTTTTCTTTTTATAGTCCCTTCTTCCATCACTACTAGTAGCCTTCTCTTTAACTAGAGGAGGATCATTCTCATAGGAGTTCTCTGAGTCTAACTTTGACCCAGAATTAGTCCCAATTATGTTCCAAGTACTCACATACTTCTCCTCTGACTCCTTGGATGTCGGAAAAAAAATAATCCACCACACTTTTCTTTTTGTCAACCTTCTTGTGGATAGGTAAAGAATAGAGTGGTTTGATTGTTTTACATGATTAATAATCAACAACATTAGCCCCTAGTGTAGGGGAGCTATAGTAGGGGCCTTCTTATAGTCTTTCATGGACCACTTCTAAGGAAGACAATCAGGTAGAAGAGAAAAGAAACTAACTTTTTTCTCCTAAAGTGATTCAACAGGAAGAAATGGTAAGAATAAGCTAATTTGAGCACCCTTCTAAGGTGATGTACCACATTATGCAGAGAGTTATTTCATCCCATAGTGGTTTAAGGGTACTCCTAACAACCCTTGAATGCAGGTTTTTCAACGTCTTTGTCCTTGTTGAGGAAAGTTGGACATTGCCTCCTCCCCATACACCTATCCTTGATGATTTTGGGTCCTTCCATGGATAGGCCAGTGGCCTCTGCCACTAATTCGTCTGAGAACATGAACTCCATACCCTTGATCACCACTTTCTTATTGTCCCAACTTTTCACAAATTCCTAGTCAAGGAGGAATCATGTCTTCTCAGTCATTCCATAAAAGGGGTAAAACCAACTTTATCTAAGATATTTCCACACCTAGAATTTCATTTCCATTTACTATAGTTGACCAGTTTAACCCTATTCCTATCTCCTCCCATCTTGAATAGATTTATTCAAAATCTAGAATATCCCACTGAGTTTGAAATGTAACGAAGCCCCATGAAATCTTAACAAATCCTGTCATATGAAAATACAAGACTAAAATAGTGAGGAACATATGAGAAGCCACATCCATGGTGTTACCATTATTAAAACTAACATGACCTTTCATCATTGTGCCGATAAAACAACTAAAGCTTAAGTTGTCCATCATGCAACCTCAAGTACAATCACCTCTACTCTCACAAACTCCTTCATTTAAATGATTATTAACATCGTTTAAACTTAACATCACAATCTCCTTAGAAAAATAATTCATTGACCAAATGGAGGTCCCTTGTCGACACACACACCAATTGGCTAGGCAATCAACCACCTAATTAGCTTCCCTATACACATGCCTAATCTTCACCAATTTCATCTTATTTAAGATGTCTAAGGATTCTTTTATAAAACTCTCAATGGATCAATTAAGAGAAGTTTTCTTTGAGAGGCAATTGATAATATTTAGAGAATCACCTTACAATAATAAATTCTTCACCCCACATTATTGTACCAATTTTAAAGCATTATAAGAAACAAAAACTTCTAAAAAATGATGAGATTAGATCCCAAGGTTGATAGTACAAGTTACAAGTAGGTTACCACTTGCATCTCTTATGACCCCACCACCCCCGACAATCCTTGGGTTTCCTTTGGATGCACCATTGAAATTTAATTTAAACCATTTTGGTGGTGGAAGGGACCAGAATATTCTGTCTTTGATCTTCACTTCCCTTTGAATTTACAGATGGAAAGAAGAAGGCAGTTTGGTTATTAGTTAAGGCATGAAGATTCTTCAACTCGCACAAGGATCAACAAATTAGATGGAAATCTAGAAATACTGGTGAATCTTCTAGGCCAAATGCTTACGATTAAGTAGGGACATCTACTAGAAATGATACATTTGTTGATTTAAGAAACCAATACCAATATAATATAGTCAAGACAATAAGAGAATGAATAAGAATGATTATGAGGTTCAAAGAAATAACACTCTCATTGGTACAAAGGAAGTAGGGATAGGTCCCAAGATGAAAATATGTGAACCTATGATATGCAAAATCAAAATATAAAAACACATATTGTTGATCAACATCTAGTTTCACCTAGAATGACACATAAATCTGAATATGATACAACATTCTATGATGTTAGTGAGCTAGAAAGTTCAAATGTTGAAGAAGAGAAAGGATTTTGGATCATGAGTTAGATCTATTAGATCACATAAGATAGAGGTGATAATAACTCAAGGAAAAAATTAAGTTGTAGCAAGCTCAGCTTGCTCAATAGGCTTAAGCACAGGTTCAAGTAGCCCAATAGCCAACTAGGAACAAAAATAAAATGCATCATGTTCTTATTCAGGTTACACAATATCAACAACATCAACAATTTAACAATAGTTTGCCAATATACCAGATCCTAGACATAGTTTTTGAAGACAGGCTTAGAGGTTCCCTCTAATAAGATAACCATTGGGAATAAAAAGTACAAACAATTAGATTTATTTGGTATCTCTGATCACCCAAATACAAGTCCAAATGAGATAAGAGGAAAGATACCTATATTTTAGGGTAACTATGTAGTAACTAGAGAGGAGCACTTGAGGCTAGACCATGAGGATGCAATGATGAAATAGATCATGAGGATATGATGATAAAATTGTTTATGCATTCTTTAGAGGAAAGTGCCAGAAAATGGTACAAAATTCTCCCAATTTGTAGTATTGGTTTTTGGGAGGAGTTCATGAGAGTTTTCAGATTGCAATATGGGGATAGAATATATCCCAAACTTGTTATACATAAAAATACAACCATTAAGAAATGTATAAATGAAAAATGTGTTATTTAGAATGTGACTCAGATAATTTGTGAGCAAGTCAAACTCCAACACGATATAGGAACTGTATCCTTGCTAAGGGTGACCTCCTAGTCACTCCTACTCTTGTGGCAAGAGCCAATTAAGTGGAGGTAGAAATGAGGGGTTTGTTTATTTGTAGTGTGTTGATGATTGTTTTGATGGAAGTGTTTAATTGTAGTGGTTGTTGTGATAATAGTATGACCCGAAGGGTCACTTATCTTAAGTCTAGAGTGCAACCTATTTTTTTATTATGTGGAGATACTCTTGTCTCCTTTCTTCATTTTCAAATCCCTAATGTATCAGTTCTTGTTGGTTAATGATTCGTTGGAAATGTTCTTCTACTTCTCTTATTTGTTCTAAGTCTTGTTGGATTTGAATTAGATGAGGAAATTTGTCCCCAATTTCATCAAGGATGGATTTTATCCAATCTTCCCTAATACCTGGGCACATTGAATGCTTGGCTAGAGGGGGAAAAGTTTATGTTGGCTTTTGTTGAAAATGTTGACTATTGACCTCATGATGGCATCAAAGGTTTCTTGAATGCTTTGTTTTTACTTGTTGAATATGTTGACCTTGTGATGAAATCAAAGGTTTGATCACTTCCTTTTTGATGTTTTCCTAATATTTTTGTTCTTTTTGATGAATGCAATCTAAATGATTTTTCAAATGCAAACTAAACTATATTTTTGTTGTTTACGTGAATTGATTTGCAAATTGTGATCTATGAAATGAAGTTGTAAGTAATCTTTGAACAATGGAATTAAATTTAAACTAGGAATAAAATAAAATCTAAGCTAAGTAATTAAAACAAATCTAATCTAAAGCAATAAATAATAAAATGTGTTATCAAGAGAAAAGAAAACAAATTAGTTACTTCCTCAAGAGAAAAGATTTGTTCTAATTACTATTAGAAACATGAAATGGACATGGTATGAATTAGGCATCATTGCTTGGTGAGTCCTCAAAAGTCTTTCATGGCAACCCTCTCTTCCTCTGTAGCAGCCGGGTCCTCCTCTTAGCAACAAGGATGAAAATGGGAGTGATTGAATTGAATTGATCTTGGAAGCTAAGAGAATTAGCAAAAGGGGATGATTAATATGAGCATTGGAATGCTATGAAGAACAATGGGCTTGAGTAATGAAGTTAACAATAATAGAAAAAGACACACAAAGTCTTGCACGAGTATAAGAATGCTATGGAGACAACTATATGCAAAGCAAAGCAAGAGAAAATATGCAATACTAAATTTACCTCCCCAAATGTATAGAGGAGGGGGTATTTATAGGTTGGAAATCAACACCAAAGGTGGTGGTGATAAGAGAGTTAACATAATTGATTGGTAAGTGATTTGGCTTTGATTGGGAGTGAACAATGGTTGGAGAGCAGATCATAAAAGAAGAAATAGAGATAACACATGATTGATTGGGAGATAAGAAAATATTGATTCAAAGTTAAGAATGGGCTGATTAAAAGTGCTAAAATAATTAGGGGAGTTGGCAATCAATTAGACATGAAGAATCCTACAATTAAGAGTCAAAATAAAGAAAATTTTGGCTAGAATTGGAAGAAAACATGCATAACAAAATATTCTTGGGTCACCCCTTTCAAGAAGTGGGTCACTCCTTTTACTACGACAAGTTGCCCCTGGAGACAACACTTAAAATACAGGGTTGCCTATGGAGACCCTAAAGACATAAGGGCAAAGGGAGGTTTTCACATGTGGTTTTAGGGTTGGAGAATGGTTTAGAAGGGATGAAAATGGTTTCTAGAGTTTGAAACAAGGAATAGGACTACCACAAAGTGGGTCACTCTTTTTACAAGGATAGGTTACCCCTGGATACTTCCTTCAGTTGTAGGGTCACTTGAGGAGACTATAAAGACATAAGGGGTGTGTTGAGACCTTAAAAACCATCTCCTAAACATGCATAGTTTTACCCCAAATCCATTCAAAATCCTAGTTTGTGCCTTTGCAGTCCAAGCTCATCATTTATACCCAATCAAAGATATTTTCCATGGATTTATTTCAAAAGTATAAGTTAAAATCCCCCCTTATCATTGTGTTTTCTTCCCTTTGAAAAAATTGTTCATTTGAGGCCTTTGTCGGTGAATCGACTGGTTCACGAATTGCTGATTTCACTGACTAGGTTCATGGGTTTGTGGTTGATACAAGAGCATCCTAGGTTGAAGAGGAATCTTGAATCAACCAAAAATATTTTCTTTCTTTTCTTTTTCTTGCATTTCAGTTGTAGTTCAGTCATTTGTAGTTGCTACCTTGTAGTTAGATCACCAAATTGAGGAAGTTGCACTAGATCCTAGGAAGAGATGCCGCTAAGGAGAATGCCTGTTATGGCCAATGTTGCTGAAAGAATGGAAGAAATCATTGACATGATGAGAACAATGAAAGTTAGATTGGATGCTGTAGAAGAAGATAGAAGAGGACTAAACCCTAGACATGAAGATGAAAGTGATGATTATGAATTTCAAGTTGCTGACCAAAATGAAGAAGCGCTAGAAGAAGAAAAATTAGATCAGGTAAATATGTTGAAAGGTATTTCTAAGATGGACAAGAGACCTAGAATTGAGATTGTAAACTATACCAAAAATTTGAACCCCGAGGAATTGACTGATTGGATAAATGACATGGAGGAATACTTTGAATATGAGGAAATTGAAGATCTAGAGAGAGTGAGATTTGCAAAAACTAATTTGAAAGGACATGCTTCTATTTGGTGGAAATAAGATCAATTGGATAGGAATAGAAGAGGAAAAGATAAAATCATAAAATGGGAAAGAATGTTGACAAAGTTGAAGAATCAGTTCATACCTGCTAACTATGAGATGGAATTGTTGAAGAGATTGCAAAATCTAAGACAAAGGGAGAAATATGTGCAAGACTACACTGAAGAATTTCATAAGATGATCATAAGGACTAGACATAGTGAAACAAGCAAGGAGAAAGTGGCACGGTACATAAATGGATTGAGGATAAACATTCAAGAAGAACTAAGTTTGGTGAAGATGACAACAGTAGAAGAAGCATATCAGTTTACACCGAAGCTTGAAGATAAGATGAATAAGAGACATGAGAGAAGACAGAGAGGTAGAGGAGGCAAATTTCAAAGAGGTAGAACATATTCTCGAGGAGAAAGACCTTATGTGGAGAAAAACAAGGAGCAGAGTCCATATTGGAAAGAAGACAGACAACAACTCATACTACATAGATGATATGAATTTCTACCGCAGTAGCAGAGGGAATCATAATTCTTACCACAATGAAGGATACCAAAGAGATGAAAGAATATTTGACAAGAGATCATCCCAAGGAACCTGTTTCAAGTGTGGAGGAGAATGACACAGAGAATTTGAATGTCATCAAGGGAGTACAAGCAAAAGGACATAATAATACAAGAGCAGCTTATGCTGAGGAAGAACCGGTTGGATCACCTAGTTCAGTGGGAAAGTCAGAGAAAGGAGAATCATTAGTCATGAGGAGAGCCCTATTTCAAGTCAAAACAATTAAGGAACCACCACAAAGGAAAAGTTTGTTCCAGAGCAGATGCAAATCAGGTGGTAAATGTTGTAAGGTTATCATTGATAGTGGTAGTACTAATAATTTGGTTTCAGAGGAGATGGTGATGAAGCTGAATCTGGAGAGATTGAAACATCTAAAGCCCTACAAGATAGCATGGATTCAAGATGAACACAAGGTACTGGTGAGTGAACAATGTTTGGTGAAATTTCATATAGGATCTTATGTTGATGAGGTATTGTGTGATATTATGTTGATGGATGTGTATCATATATTGTTGGGAAGACCATGGTAGTATGATAGAAAGGAAATACATGATTGGAGGAAGAATACATACACTATAACATCAAATGGGAAGAAACATATGTTGATACCTTTGGAAGATGAGCCTAAAGGTGAAGTATGTGGAAATGCTAGAATTTGTTTAGTGGATGGAAGGAAATTTTCGGATGGATTGAGACATGAGAACCTATGGTTTGCATTGTTTCTGAAGAAGTGTGGATCCCTAAGTGCAGAAACCACCACCACAAAAGATGAAGAACCACTGCCAGAGGAGATAAATGAATTATTGACGGAGTACCAAGATATCATTTTAGAAAATGTACCTGAAGGATTGCCACCAATCCGAAGTATCAGTCATCAAATGGACCTTATACCAGAAGCTAGTATGCCTAACAAAGAAGCACATAGGATGACACTAGCAGAAAATGTGGATCTGAAAAGACAAATACAGGAGCTGTTGAGGAAAGGATTGATTACAGAACGTATAAGCCTATGTGTGGTTATGTGTAGGATCATGATGGGCCAAACTATACCTCTAAGTGGTAATGAAAATACAAAAAATCAGACTTTATCAAGTTCATGTGAAATTTGAATGGATTATCTACACAATTTGAAAAAGATGTAAGAGCGAAATTTGTAGAGAATTGAATCTAGCTTATAGGCTACTATTTAAAAAAAAAAAACTAAATTTACTTAGTGAAAATTGAATATTTCAATGAACAGCTATTAAATTTTTCAGAAAAAAATAAAAAGTGGGTGTCTGTCTAGCCAACCTAACTATGAGTAAAAATATATATTTTTTGAAACTTTCAAAATAAGTAGAGGACTCATGTCTGGATGTGACGCATATTTATTTGAAATTTTTTTCTAATAAAATAATTAGTTATGATTTTTTTATTGTGACTTTTAAAAAAAATAAAAAGTAATTTTCTAGCCAACCTAACTTGATAAAAAAAATTGAAATTCAATTTTTTTAAAAACCTATAGCCAGGAAAGCATAGAGTGTGACACAGGTTTTGGATCTCAAAAAGGTGAAATGGTTTGAAAGTTATGGATGTTTTTCAATCAGTGTGTCCATCAGGATTTCAGAGACACGGTATATAGAAAATTATTAATAATTATTTAATAAAATGATAACCAAACAAATATTATATTTTTAGAAAGCTAACAATTTTTTCTATAAACCCTTTTTGTTTTATCAATTTTGCATAAAAAAAGTTGTCAGCACGAAGGGTGAAGTTTGAAGAAGAGACTGAAACATGAAAACACGTTAGAATCCATGAAAAGTCAACAACCAAAATGAATATCTGTCTTTCTTTGTACCAAAGCAAGATGGATATTTTGCTTCGATAAAAGCAACTCAAAATGGATATCCGTTTCCTTGATCTATGAAATTTTTTGTACCATTGGTTTTGGATGAAGAGAAGCAACATATTTGAAACATCGAGGCAATAATACAAGAAGTTAAAGTTAGTTGGTCATTTATAGGTGTATCTATTATTTCATATCACATTACACATAGAATTCTAATTAACAATCTAGTTTCCTCATTTGGGAACATTTTTTTATCTGTTTCTAA
Source organism: Cunninghamia lanceolata (assembly GCA_027924645.1). Taxonomy (NCBI): domain Eukaryota; kingdom Viridiplantae; phylum Streptophyta; class Pinopsida; order Cupressales; family Cupressaceae; genus Cunninghamia; species Cunninghamia lanceolata. Next base: position 8,373,140 of record BSBN01000245.1, on the reverse strand, counting down.
TGGAAATATTTAGTTAAAAATTGGTAGCTCCTTGTGAAAAGTATGGGCTCTTATCAGGCACACATAACCAAGAAGGTTGATATCCATTTTTCTTACATGGTTGTTGATCACATCTTATGAAATGCATGTTGCTTGGTGATAGTTCTAGGTTTAGTGAACAATATTCTCAAGCTTATTACAATTTTTACACTTGTGACCAAATTTGGTACCAAACCCTTTCACCTTTTCAATTAATCCTAATAGTGTCATCTCACTCCATGCAAATCAAACCAACATTAGGACCATGTGAATGAAATTAAGGATAGCCTTGAAATATGAATATTTGTACTGTTGACTATCCTTTTAGCATGACAATCCTTTAGGATCATTGTACCCAAGTGCAACAATCCTTCAATCTTCTTTTATTTATATTTCTTTCCTCTTCATACACAAGATTCTCGTGCCTTGTAGTCATGACAATCCACAAATCACCTAACTATCCTTAGTGAGACTATATCTTATTTTGATAGTGATAGTCATCGTCCATTCACAACTCTCCTCTTTAACATAGATACCCTTTGCACATGTTTTGACTTCATGATTTTCCTTTTGTATGTTGTATTATGGTATGAAAATACTATGGCCCCTTCTTCATCCTCTTGTATAATGAAATTGAAGGTTGACACTTACGGTTACTCTTCTTTATTACTTGGTGATAATGAATCCCTAAGCTCATTTTTGATTGTCTCGAAGCCAAATTTACCACTGTTGAGACATTCAGAGTTGATTCTTGATCATGAATATTGTGAATTACTTCAAATATCCATGGACAATTTCAATTGTGTTTCTTAAGACACCCATGCCTTGACTATCCCTTGATGTTGGTCGTGATTGTGCTTGGATGGCACAATAGTTCATAGTTAGATTTTTGCCACTGAAGTTTTCCTTTGACAAAGTCGTATTTGTAGTCCACCTTTTGATGATGTTCAGACAATATAAATACTTATTCTTAACATAAACAATACATTTCTCACAAATACCAATGCATTCTACTCATAAGGTTCATGGCACCATGCCTAAAGGTATGATAGTCAGCAGTGTACTATTATGGCAACCTATGGTTGGTTTGACAATCTATAATAGTGATAGCATTCATGCCTAATAGTCCTTATTGTTATTGTCATAATATATTTTACATTTGAGGCCTTGTCTACAACATACAAAGTTTACCTTTCTCACCCATACCTTCAGTATATAAAGGACATTGATAGGGAATTTTTAATTTCCACTCAGTCAGTGCAATCTAGGAGAGGATAGATTGTTTAAAGTTGTAATCTATTTCCATTTACACTTTCCATAACTACAAATGCTTAGTGTTTATTCTCAACCCTGGTATATGAATAAAATGTGACCTATTATTCTAATAGGCCTATAGGGACAAAGAGGTGATAAAGCCTTTAATTTTAAACATGACATGGTTTTGATAACTTCCCATATTGGTAAGGTCTTGGATGACAATCCTTTGATGCACCTAATTGTAATAGGTGTTATGATAGTCCTTGGTATCTTTTCATTTCTTTCTTGAATGGCCTACAAATAAGACATAAGACCTATTAGATCCTTCATAAATAAGAATTCTCATACATTACATTTAAACTTAAACTCCCTAAACATCCATCAATCCATTCATTAATATCAAAATGCCATGAAGGATCTATGATCAACCATTCTAATTCCTAGGATAGTCATATATTGTAATTTTGCTTCTCTATACTAAAATAGCCCAAGGAATATCTACCCTTGAATTTGTATTTTAACAATCTAATGTCCTTACGAATAACATTGAGCCTTCTTATGGGACAACATTTTTGCCTTTAGAAGCTCCTCATTTGATGATAGCCTAAAATAGAATAAGTGGATAGTCATAACATTTTAGCATAATGGGAAAACCCTAAAGTGTGATAAAGTCTATACATTATCTATTCCCATCCATGTCACGAAGCAACTATTCAAATGCTAGGCCAACATGATTTAAATAATCATAAGGGCCAACAATCCACTCCAAATGCATGGGAAAAGGACAACTCTTGGATCCCATATTAATCATGTTCACATGGCTGCTAGCATCTTCAAGTGAGTCAATACAAAAATTGAAAGCCTCAAACTCATACACTTCAGAAAAATATACCTAATTATAAATTTGATTTGCATGAATAAGGAAGTCCTCATGCAATACAAACTAAAATATGTCATATTTAGACATGTCATCAAGTTGAACTACATCATGTTGAGACTCATGTTTACTTAAGCATTACAAGTCACTTGCCTCTTTGCATGCTTCAAAGTTCCAAACAAAGGACTCAACTTTAGGTGTAGCAGAGTCCTCATCAATGACTGATTTACATGGCTTTCAACAAACTAAAATTATATATCATCTTTACAATTGTATGTCTAGGCTCTTTAGGAGTCTTCACAAATGTGTCCAAAGTAAGATTACTCAAATCAAATAATGGCTTATATCCAGAGCTTTATTAAGTTGATACCTAGGTGGATTAGTGTGTAAACATTCAAATTAGATGGTAATTCACAAGTTTATAGAATAATAAAATGAATCCCTAGTCTAGAATCCAAATGATGACTTGGGTGCACATCTACCTCTCTACACCATCAAATGTGCACCTAGATTAGTGAGGCACCACTTCATATCTCTATGACTTTGGATATGCGCCTTGATAATGAATTGATCTTGCAAGTTGAGGTTGTCTCCACAAGTTGAAAGAATGTCCTAAGAATACAAAGCACCAATTATTGAACAAACAACCTAGAATGAGTGCCTTACTATTTGAGGTGCTAGTTCATGCTTCTAGAACACCAAAAGTGCACCTAGATGTTGAGGCGCTAGCTCTTGCTCAAGCAACCTTGAAAGTGCGCTTTGACAAGGAGGTTAGAATGTATTATCAAAGGATTAAGTTGAATCAAGGAATAATCATTGAAGACAAGTAAAACATGATTGTGAATGAGGCGCACTTTTCATCATCTCCAACCTCACAATTGCACCTTCCCTTGGAAGCTCATATTGTGCCTAAAGGAATGGTACTGAGATATCATCCATGTCAATGATTGAGAATGTGTCAACTAGAACAATATTTTTTGTTTTGCTCATCGTGGGGTCGAACGGACTGTGCCAATGCATTGGGGTGGGCGGGTAAATGCCAGTGGAGGTCTTGTTTTGTGTGCCAAGCATCCCAGTTGTTCCAGGCAAGAGGCTACTGGTAAAGTCCCTTAAGATCCCTGAGACCAAAAATATGCCAAACTTTGACGGAGTAGTTCTTGGAATTCATGATAGCTGGGAATGTTGTGTTTGGACCTATAGGTGCATGTGGGGTCCATCAACAATAACTTCTCTCATTTTTGGTCAACTCCATTCTGTTTGACCGTGCTGAAATCAAATGCATTGTTGCAAAATGCTTCAATTTGATGCAGTGGAAAGGTGCTAGGTGTGACATTTTTCATTTCATAGCTCGTGGGGTTGAATGGACTGCGCCAACGCTTCGGGGTGGGCAGGTAAATGCTAGTGGAGGTCTCATTTCATGCGCCAAGCATCCCAATCCTTCTAGGCAAGAGGCTACTGGCAATGTCCCTTAAGATCCCTGAGACCAAAAATGCGCCAAACTTTGACGAAGCAGTTCTTAGAATTCGTGACAGCTGGAAATGTTGTGTTTGGATCTACAGGTGCACGTGGGGTCCATCGACAATAACCTCTCTCATTTTTGGTCAACTCCCTTCTGTTTGACCGTACCGAAATCAAATGCATTGTTGCAAAATGCTTTAATTTGATGCAGTGGAAAGGTGCTAGGTGTGACATTTTTCATTCCATAGCTCATGGGGTTGAACGGATAGTGCCAATGCATTGGGATGGGCGGGTAAATACTAGTGGAGGTCTTGTTTCGTGTGACAAGCGTCCCAGTCATTCCGGGCAAGAGGCTACCGGCAAAGTCCCTTAAGATCCTTGAGACCAAAAATGCGCCAAACTTTGATGGAGTAGTTCTCAAAATTTGTGATAGCCGGGAATGTTGTGTTTGGACCTACAGGTGCATGTGAGGTCCATCAAAAATAACCTCTCTTATTTTTGGTCAACTCCATTCCGTTTGACCATGCCGAAATCAAACACATTATTGCAAAATGCTTCAATTTGATGCAGTGGAAAGGTGCTAGGTGTGACATTTTTTATTCCATAGCTCGTGAGGTTGAACAGATTACACCAATGCGTCGGGGTGGGTGGGTAAATGCCAGCAAAGGTCTCGTTTTGTGTGCCAAGCGTCCCAGTTGTTCTGAGTTGTAAGCTACTGACAAAGTCAAAAGTTGCTAGGATTGAAATTTTGCATTCTACAGGTCTTGGGGTTGAATAGATTACGCCAACACATCAGGGTGGGTGAGTAAATGCTAGGGGAGGTCTTGTTTTATATGCCAAGGCTCCAAATCCTTCTGAGCTATAAGCTATCGGCAAAGTGAGGTAGCTTATAGCTTGGAATGACTGCGATGCTTTGCACACAAAACAAGACCTCCCCTAGCATTTACCCACCCACCCCGACGTGTTGGCGTAATCCATTCGGCCCCAAGACCTATGGAATGCAAAATTTGAATCCTAGCAACTTTTGACTTTGTAGGTAGCCTCTTGCCCGAAATGACTGGGAAGCTTGGCGCACGAAACAAGACCTCCACTAGCATTTACCCACCCACCCTGATGCGTTGGCATAGTCTGTTTGACCCCACAAGCTATGGAATGAAAAATGTGACACCTAGCACCTATCCACTACATCAAATTGAAGCATTTTGCAACAATGCGTTTGTTTTCGGCACGGTCAAACAAAATGGAGTTGACCAAAAATAAGAGAGGTTATTGTCGATGGACCCCATGTGCACTTGTAGGTCCAAACACAACATTCCCAGCTATCAAGAATTCTGAGAACTGCTCTGTCAAAGTTTGGCGCATTTTTGGTCTCAGGGATCTTAAGGGACTTTGTCGGTAGCCTCTTGCCTGGAAGGACTGGGATGCTTGGTGCATGAAACGAGACCTCCATTGGCATTTACTCACCCACCCTGATGCATTGGCATAGTCCGTTCGACCCCACGAGCTATGGAATGAAAAATGTCACACCTAGCACCTTCCACTGCATCAAATTGAAGCATTTTACAACAATGCATTTGATTTTGGTACGGTCAAATGGAATGGAGTTGACCAAAAATGAGAGAGGTTATTGTCGAAGGACCCCACATGCACTTGTAGGTCCAAACACAACATTCCTAGCTATCACAAATTCTGAGAACTGCTATGTCAAAGTTTGGTACATTTTTGGTCTCAGGGATCTTAAGTGACTTTGCCGGTAGCCTCTTGCCCGGAATGACTGGGATGCTTGGCACATGAAACGAGACCTCCAATGGTATTTACCCACCCACACCAATGTGTTGGCATAGTTTGTTCGACCCCACGAGCTATGGAATGAAAAATGTCACACCTAGCACCTTTCCACTGCATCAAATTGAAGCATTTTGCAACAATGCGTTTGATTTCGGCACTGTCAAACGGAATGGAGTTGACCAAAAATAAGAGAGGTTATTGTCGATGGACCCCATGTGCACATGTAGGTCCAAACACGCCATTCCCAGCTATCACAAATTCTGAGAACTACTCCGTCAAAGTTTGGCGCATTTTTGGTCTCAAGGATCTTAAGGGACTTTGCCAGTAGCCTCTTGCTCAGAAGGACTGGGATGCTTGGCACATGAAACAAGACCTCCATTGGCATTTACCCACCCACCCTGATGCATTAGCATAGTCCATTCAACCCCACGAGCTATGGAATAAAAAATGTCACACCTAGCACCTTTCCACTGCATCAAATTGAAGCATTTTGCACATTACGTTTGATTTCGGCATGGTCAAATGTAATGGAGTTGACCAAAAATGAGAGATATTATTGTCGACAGATCCCACATGCACTTGTAGGTCCAAACACAACATTCCTAGCTGTCACGAATTCTGAGAACTGCTCCGTCAAAGTTTGGCACATTTTTGGTCTCAGGGATCTTAAGGGACTTTGCCGGTAGCCTCTTGCCCGGAATGACTGGGACATTTGGCACATGAAACAAGACCTCCACTGGCATTTAATCACCCACCCTGACGCATTGGCGTAGTCCGTTCGACCCCACGAGCTATGGAATGAAAATGTCACACCTAGCACCTTTCTACTGCATCAAATTGAAGCATTTTGCAACAATGCGTTTGATTTCGACATGGTCAAACGGAATGGAGTTGACCAAAAATGAGAGAATTTATTGTCAACGGACCCCATGTGCCCCTGTAGGTCCAAACATAACATTCCCAGCTATCATGAATTCTGAGAACTGCTTCGTCAAAGTTTGGCACATTTTTGGTCTTAGGGATCTTAAGGGACTTTGCCGGTAGCCTCTTTCCCAGAATGACTGGGACGCTTGGTGCACAAAACAAGACCTCCACTAGCATTTGCCTGCCCACCCCGATGCGTTGGCGTAGTCTGTTCAACCCCATGATGAGCAAAACAAAAAATATGGCACCTGGCAAGGGTTTTGCTCTTAGGATCTTAAGTGACTTTGCTCTTACAGAACAATGTATTGACAAAGACCCTAGTTTTCATAAGGGGAGACATGTGATTTTAAGAGGTTTTTGGGAATGTGACTTTATCCTTCCACTCCTTATCCAACGACGAGTTTATTCTCAGAGTTTGATGGCTTTTATGAGCATATACACGATGTTGTTTTAGGATAGTCATAAAGGGCAGTTTTGGATAGCTATGTGTATGTTTTTAACAATCATAAAGGGCAAGTTGTACATGGACTGTGACAGTCCCAAAACTCATATAAATATCCATTTTGGTGTTTGACAACCTTATAAATCCATTAGATCATTTATACAAACCCTAATGCAACTTATAAACCCTCTTTGCATAGTAATTTCATGAATGACTGTCTTGTATGATTGTTTTGTGTATTTTAGCAGCCCAATGAGGATTGTATGGTGTTGTGATCTTCATGATTTTAAATTGATGCAGAGATAGGATACAACTCAACATGATAGAGGCATCATTACAAATGGATTGAATTGCAATAGTCAGAGAGCTAACCTCCTATCAATGAGAGTTCAATGATAGTAAATAGAGAGCTACTTGACCATAAATAGGATTTACATACATACATATATATATATGATCTCGTAGGCATCTAGGTTTCATACACAAATTACAATAGTTGTAGATCCAACCTCCTATCAACGAGAGTTGAATAATAGTAAATAGAGAGTTTCTCGGCCACAAATGGGATTTGCATACACACACACACACCCAACTGAAATAGTATCCTTATTGGCCTTATTGGCACCTCTCCCCAAGATGTAAGTTTTTTATGTTTATAATGTGCCCCCAGTGTCCTCATTGGCCTTATTGGCACCTAAAACACAAGAAAGTAGATTCCACCAACTTTTAATTACAATTGCTCTCAGGCCCTAACACATCCATATAGGGCTGTACTAAACAAAGAAATAGCAGGAAAATAGTAAAATCTACAAAAATAGAGTTTCTTGACATTAATTTCATTCAAACTTGTCTTCAATTCATCTTCAAAATGTTTTCAATACATCTCCAATGCCTTTTCCACGAAGGTTTATGCATATTTATACATGATTTGAGGGAAACCAATAGTCTCCAATTGGCTTTTGAGTACTTGACTATTCATCTTCCATACTATTGCATTTTTTTTACATTTTTCATATGACAACTTTGACATATTTACAAAATTTGACAAGATGAAGATTAAGTACATGATGAAATGGTCTATCATGACATTAGATTTCAAGCTACTATGCTTGATTAGGGCATATAATGAATTTTGTCATATTGATTCTATTGATCTAAAACAATTCTCAATTCTAAACATATCATCATAATGTATGGCATCATGGGAAGTATCATTACATGCACATAAGGAATTTAAATTATATTGTATATCAAGGTGTATATATATTAAAATCTAGTCCATACTTGTCTCATTACCCCAGGTCTATTTTGAGGCATTCCCTTACCCACTCCTTGAAACTCTCTAAAATAAAAATAATTAACATGTTGACCCATGACGAAATCTGCATAGAGTTTATGAAGGAAATACAAAGGTACATATAAATTGTTGTTGGGTGGTTTATCAAAAACCATCCACCAATGATCCCAAAAGTTCTAACTAATGCCCTCACGATTACACCATTTGATTGGAAACTTGGGCTTACGGACATCAACATGCAATCCGGTTTTAGGATTGACAAAGCATTGGGCTAACATAGTTTTTGTAATCCCTAATTCTTTGACTTCATCATATGACAAACCGTTAGCATATTCGGCCTTCTTGGCTTCTCACCATTGCCTAAATGATTCGTGTTGGGTTGACAAGGTTTGAACATGATTAATGATTCCCTCTAAATTCGATGTCATTATAGACAATTGAGGGTGGCGGCGATACATTTCTATGATCCTACTTATTTGATCAATATTTCTTTGAATATTCTCTTCTATTGTTGGAGGGGGAGGGTTTGGTGGTGGAGGGTTTGGGTTTTCATTTTGTGCATCCATTTTACCTAATTAAAATATAAAACATACCCACTTAGCATAAAAAACCAAAAAATTTGCTTGAATATACAAAACAAACAAAAAAAATGCAAAAGATCTTACCTTTTCGGATCGGATATCCATTCTTTAGAGATGACACTGCATTTTTGCAAGAAGCAGGTTTGCAAAAACATGAGCCTTTTTCTCTTTTTATGTTTATCAAAATGAATATCCATTATCAAAACAGATATCTGTTTTCTTTTTCTCAATTGTTTTCATTGTTTTTTTGTTTAGTATTTAGGTATTTTATCTCCCTATCTCACTATCTCCCCATCACTATCATTCGTCTACCTCTCAATCTCTCTCCCTATGCTTTGGCCATGTCCCTCACTCTATATCTCCCTATTGGTCCTCTCTCTCTAAACACTAAACCCTAAACCTCTAAACCTTAACCCCTAAACCCTAAACCCTAAATAATGCCCCTAAACCTTAACCCCTAACCCCTAACCCCTAAACCCTAAACCCTAAACGTGAGAAACCCTAAACCTTATCTCCTATCTCTCCCTTATCTCCCTATCTCTATCATCCCTCTACCTCTCAATCCTTCTCTCTATTTCTCTGGACATCTCACTCACTCTCTATCTCCCTATCTCTCCCCTTTGTCACCTCTATCTCTCCCTATCTGTCTCCTCTCTCTTTCTATCTAGCTATCTCCAAAACTAAGAAACCCTAAACCCAGGTACACCCTAAATCCAATCAACTCTAAACCTATATCTCCCTATCTCTATCATCCCTCTACCTCTCTTGATCTCTCTCCCTTTGGCCCTGGCCATGTACCTCACTCTCTATCCTCTGATCTCTCTCCTTGGTCTCCTCTCTCTATCTCCCTATCATTCCTCTCTCTATAAACCCTAAATCCAAAACCCTAAACCTCTAAACCTAACCCCTAACCCCTAAATAATTTAAATCCTAAACCCTAACTAATGCCCCTAAACCCTAACCCCTAACCCCTAAACCTGAGAAACCCTAAATCCCTAAACCCTAAACCCAAGTAACCGTAAACCACTATCTCCCTATCTCTCCCCTATCTCCCTACCACCTTTGTCCCTCTACCTCTCAATCTCTCTCCCTATGTCTCTGGCCATGTCCCTCACTCTTTATCTCATATGTCTCCCCTCAACTCCTCTATATCTCCCTATCATTCCTCTGTCTCTATAAACCCTAAACCTCTAAACCCAACCCCTAACCCCTAAACAATAAATCCTAAACCCTAAATTATAATGCCCCTAAACCCTAACCCCTAACCCCTAAACCTGAGAAACACTAAACCCTAAATCCAAGTAACCATAAACCACTATCTCCCTATCTCTCCCCTATCTCCCTATCACCTTTGTCCCTCTACCTCTCAATCTCTCTCGCTATGTCTCTTGCCATGTCCCTCACTCTTTATCTCCCTATCTCTCCCCTCAGACTCCTCTATATCTCCCTATTGGTCCTTTATCTCTCTCTAAACCCTAAACCCTAAACCTCTAAACCTTAACCCCTAACCCCAAAACCATAAACCCTAAACCCTAATTAAAGCCCCTAAACCCAAGCAACCCTAAACCTCTATCTCCCTATCTCTATAATCCCTCTACCTCTCAATCTCTCTCTCTCTCTATGTCTTTGGACATGTCTCTCACTCTCTATCTCCCTATCTCTCCCCTCTATCTCCTCTATCTCTCCCAAACTCTATCAGTCCCCTCTCTCTATCTCTATTTAATCTATAAACCCTAAACCCCTAAACCCGAGCAACCCTAAACCTCTAAACCCTAAATAATTCCCCTAACCAACCTCTAAACCACTTCTCTATATAGGTGCAACTAATACCACTTTTTCATTGTTTTCCACATTTAATTATATTCTTTTCCATTTTCCAAGTCCTACATGTGTCCAAGTTGTATTGTTTGTCAAGTTTTTATTCTAATTGTTAGTCCCAGCTCTCATGGTTATTAAAATGTTAGTATAGTTAGATTTATCCTTCAGTAATATTAATTTACACATTGTTGCACCAACCACACTAAAACATAACCTTACCTAATTAAGGTTCTTTCATAAATGGCAAGCTTAACAGATCCAACTAGTTCAATGTTCTTATAGTCCATGCTTACCCTTCCAAGAGAGTTCATGGCATGTTAACTTTGCATTATGTCCTAACATATCACATGAAGGACATCATCATCACAAGGAATAATAATGTCATGAAGGATTAACGAAGGTGTATCTTCACCACATAAAGTATCATTCATAATTTTATCACTAGAGGGTAAGGGTATATCATGTGTATCCTTCTCAAACCATGTATCATGAATCAAATCATATGAAGGATTGGGTAAAGCAATTTAGGGCATGAAATCCAAAACACCCTGAAACACATCCCCTACTACCCCACCATTCCTATCCCTGAAATATTGGAACATAGTCTAAAAGTGATTATTTCACCTGATGAACAAAACTGAATATTTTATTATTGATTATTTGAGTAATTCATTAGTGATGATTCGTAGTGTTTAACAAATCCTTATGGATCAATGTGTAAAGAAGATACCAATGTTAATTTGCCCTCCTCCTTCATTAGAAACGGTCTTTAATGAGGTTCATATATTGATGGGAGATCCAAGATTTAAGAGGTATATTTTCAAAAAGAGTAAAAAGCCTTTTTCCCAAATTTTTTTAGAAAACAGATATCCATTTTATATTTCTAGAAATGGATATCCATTTTGGTTTGGTATCCAAACCAAAACAGATATCTATTTCAAAGTCAAACTTTACCAAGTCGTGAATTTGGCTAAGTCAAAACGCGATTTTTTTCTATTGCCACTGTTTGGCCCACGATGATCCTGCACATACCCGTGTAGTACTTGTAGTACTAGCACCGAAGAAAGATGGAGAATGGAGGATGTTTATAGACTCGAGAGCAATCAATAAGATCACAGTTAAGTATAGATTTCCATTGCCAAGGATGGATGACATCATGGATTGTTTGAGTGGAGTAAAATATTTCACAAAGATAAACTTGAAGAGTGGATACTATTAGATCAGGATCAGAGAAGGAGATGAGTGGAAGACTGCATTCAAGACAAATGAGGGATTGTATGAGTGGTTAATCATGCCTTTTGGATTAACTAATGCACTAAGTACATTCATGAGATTGATGAATGAGGTTTTGAAGAGATTCTTGGGTAAGTTTGTTATTGTATACTTGGATGATATTCTAATTTTTAGTAAGACAAAGGAGGAACATTTGCAACATATTAGACAAGTTCTTTAGAGGCTGAGAGAAGAGAAATTGTTGATATATATCAAAAAGTGTAGTTTCATGAAGAAAGAACTAATATATTTGGGATTTGTGATTTCTACAGAAGAATTGAAGACGGACCCTAAGAAAGTTAGAGCAATTGTTGAATGGCCAACACCTATGAACATTGGGGAGGTAAGATCATTTCATGGATTAGCAAGTTTCTACCAAAAGTTCATCAAAAATTTCAGTACTGTATGCACACCAATGATGGAGACAATGAGGGGTGACAGGAAGGATTTAAGTGGACAACAGGAGCACATAAGAGTTTTGAATTATTGAAGCAAAAGGTGACAAAGCAACTGGTGTTAGCATTACCAAACTTTGACAAAGTATTTCAAGTTGATTGTGATGCCAGTGGAAGTGCAATAGGAGCAGTATTAAGTCAAGAAGGGAAACTAGTAGCATATTTCAGTGAGAAGTTGAATGATGCAAGGATGAGATATTCAATTTATGATCAGGAGTTCTATGCCATAATTCAATCCTCGAAGAAATGGAAACATTACTTGTTGCCAAAAGAATTCATGTTGTACACTGATCATCAAGCTTTGCAGTATTTGAATGATCAAAGAAATATAAATCAGAGACACATGAGATGGGTAGAGTTTATGCAGAGTTACATATTTGTATTGAATCACTAGAGTGGAAAGTCAAACAAAGTTGCAGATGCATTGAGTAGAAGTGTTTAGTGGAAAATTGGATTGTTAATGTTTTAGTGTTTTGATGTTTAAATCCACCTTTCCACTTTACATTCAAAGATCTAAGGTTGAGTGGCAATTCACTATCATACCCTAGATCATTATGAGATGTAGGAAAACTTGGATTAGGGAATTTAATTATCACTTTTCCTTCTCTTATGCTCAATTGACCATTAAAACCCTAATTATGCAAATACAACAATAAACTAATGAATAACGAAACATGCTGCTATAGACAGAAGTAAAATACCAAATTACAGAGTACCTATTTTTGGGGATCTAAGGCGAAAAGTCAGGGACACAGGAGCAGGCACCCAAGTCTAAGGTCCTATTTTCTGTCTGGATTTGGCAACAAGATCTGCAACCTGAATCTTCTGTATCAGAGATTTTCCCCAAACAGAACTTCAGGGACTAGGGAGTAGGCTCCCTAGTCTAGGGGGAATATTTTCTTCCTTTCCTATACTTTAGACACTCCAGTAGGCTCCTCTGCAACTCCACTCAGTCTAGTTCCTCAACCTGCAACCTGTAATCATGAAAACTTGGTTTGGGGGTTGTGGTGTTTAGGAGCTTGCCTTAGTTGAGCCCCAGAAGGACATTTAAGTCTTCCAAACACCTTTGTTAGATAGAGAGAGTGTGCCCTTGCGAGGCAGAGGCCAAATCCAAATGAAGCAATGATAAAAAGCACAATGATATCACCTTGTAGTGAAGATCTCATGGGAGGAAGATGCTCTTCATTCCACGAGGAGATGAATGCTCAAATATGCAAATACAAACACATAAATAAAACAAGTCTGCTCTTGTAACACTATGAAATCCTTGAATCACCTTGAGAACACTTGAACATCACAATTTCCATCTAGTTTACAAAGGAATGCCTAAACATGCTTTTATATGCAACTACAAACACTCCTGCTAAGATTTTCATAATTTAAACTTATAGTGTCAGCATAGGACCCAAATAATGGTCATAAACCGACACCCAGAAATTAGGGCTGCTCCAAAATAGGGTAGGACTAGGGTGCGGGTGCCCAAGTCCCCCCCTATTTTGGGCAGGGTATAGCTCAAGGGGTCCTCCTAGGTCCCATTTGTCATGTTACCTAGGGCTCATTCCATTGGGATGCCAAAATATGAACTAAGATGTCCTAAATGCATGCAAAAGACCTGGGAGGGAAAGCCCCCAAGGGAACATTTTTGATGTTACAAGAAGAAGGAACCTGTTGACAGAGATGAGGATAGAATTATTAGGTTTTGAGGAATTGAAGCATATATATGAAGATGATCTTGATTTTGTAGAAGCATGGAAATCATGTAAGGAACCTATTGTGACAGATAGAAGTAAGTGGTTGGATTATTTCATTTAGAAGGATATGTTGTTCAAAGGAAATCAATTGTGTATACCTAGGAGTTCAATGAGAGGGAATTTGATCAAGGAGAAGCATAGTGGTGGATTAGCAGGACATTTTGGTATTGACAAGATAGTAGCCTTGGTAAGTGAACATTATTTCTGGCCTTAGATATATAAGGATGTAAGGAATATGTTCAGAGTTGTAGAGTATGTCAAGTTACAAAAGGGAGTAGTCAGAATACTGGATTATACAAATCTTTGACAGTACTGGAGAGACCTTGGGAAGACATAAGCATGGATTTCATACTAGGTTTGCTAAGGACACAGAGGGGACATGATTCTATATTTGTAGTAGTGGATAGATTTTCAAAGATGTCACATTTCATTCCTTTTCAGAAGACAAATGATGTTGTACATGTTTCTGATCTATTTTTCAAGGAGATTGTGAGATTGCATGGATTACCAAAGAGCATAGTTTCTGATAGGGATACAAGATTCATTGGATATTTTTAGAGAACATTGTGGAAGAAGATGAAGACAAACCTAAAGTTCAGTTCAACATTTCACCCACAGATAGATGGATAGACAGAAGTGGTAAATAGGATCTTGGGTAACTTGTTGAGATGTTTAGTAGGAGATAAGCAGAAAATTGGGATATAATTCTACCACAAGTAGAGTTTGCATACAATAAATTAGTAATTAGAAGTACAGGGAAGACACCATTTGAAGTTGTGATAGGAGTACAACCTAGAGGAGTTGTAGCGATGAGAGACATCAGTATGGAGAATAAGAGGAGTGCAGAGGTAGAATAATTTGTAGGATACATGGAGATAGTACATAATTGGGTTAAGAAGCATTTGGAGGAGATGAATAGTAAGTATAACGAGCAAGCAGATGAGAAGAGGAGACATACGGAATTTTTTGTTGGAGATGAAGTAATGGTATATCTTAGAAAAGAAAAATTTCCACTAGTAACATACAACAAGATGAAGATGATGAAGTTTGGACCATGTAAGATTCTTTAGAAGTTTGATTCAGGGAATGCTGGTGCAGGGGCACCCACAAGTCTTCATGCCTTCAAGGGGTCAAAAGTTCATTTTTTGTTTTGTTTTGGTGTTTTTCATGTAATAAGGTTTTCTAAGACCATTTCATATGTGTTGGAGTCTAGTTTGAGTCATTAGGTGTAAGTGAGGGTCTAGATGTAGAAAAGTTGTCATATGTTATCATTGTTATCTTTACAAATCTTGCATTTTGTTATCAACTCTTTAAAATGTTGTTAAAGTGGATAGTTGGGGTCAGTTGAAGGGATCCAACTAATTGTATGGGCATAAATAAGCCCCCATTGTATGATTCATGGGTTGGTGGAAGGATTCTTGGAGAGAAAAGCAATGAAATAACTCTATTTTTTGCATTTTTAGATGTTTCTTGCTATTCCCTTGCACAGTACGGCCTTGTACGGATGTGTTACCATCTAAAATTGACTAGAGATGAAGGAGCATTGAATTGAATTTCCAAATATCTTTGTTGCATTGAATTTTAGTTTGTTTTGAGGGAGTTGTGCTAGTTTTAGTTCAGATTGGTCAAAACCCTAGTTAGGGTAACCAGTGAATAAGAAAAATGCATATCCTTGCCTTCCATTGGTAGAAACCCATAAAACTTGGTGGAATGGCTTATGTTTGTGTATATTTTTGTATTCCTAAGTTACAAAGGTAGGGTTGTAAGTTTGCACGTGTAATGAAGGCTTGAAGGTATGATATGTCTATGTATTAGCTCTATAAACCCTAGAGACTTGAAGAAAATGTTTGTAGGTTATTGTAGGATGATCCTTGTGGTATGAATAATTGTTTGGGATTATGTGTGATGTATTTGATGAGTTGGAATAGGAGTCAAGACCTCTTGAAGTCAAGAACCTAATTCTATCATGCCTAATATCCCTTTTAGGCCTAGTAAGGAAGGAGGACAATCAAAACTTGAAGCATTCCGTACAAAGCACCTTACCCTAGTTTTGAGATATGTTCAATAATGGTCAAATGGGTATTTGAAACAAGTCTTTTTTCTTGGAGATTAGTCCTAGTTGGGAAGTTATTTCCAAAAATGCCTTTTTGAAAGGCTACAAGGGAAAGGGGTCAGTTGTGAAGGAATGTCCTATGTCTAGTGATCTAGGGTTTTGGTAAATGATTGTTTGATTGTGTCTAGTTAATCCATACCCTTGCTCTACATCAAATGCATATGAAGTGGAGTTACCAGAGACATTTGGCATATCACCTATATTCAACATTGCAGATCTATATCAGTATCATTAAGACACAAGTGACAACATTGAAGTTGGATTACAAGATCATTTACCACAACAACAACAATAGAAGATAGAGCAAATCTTGGATAGCAAAGCTGGCTACATCACACAAGGAAAGCAATACAGAGAATACCTAGTCAAATGGAAAGGAAGACTGGAAGAAGATTCATCATGGATTTCTTAGGCTGAGGTAGACCACCTTGGTTTTCCTCTAGCCCCAACAAAGTGAGAGACTCACTTTTCAAACAACCCCGGGTGTCTAATGTAGGAGCATCCTAGGTTGAAGAGCAATCTTGCATCAACCAAAAATATTTGCTTTCTTTTCTTTTTCTTGCATTTCAGTTGCAATTCAATCATTTGCAGTTTCAACATTTTCTACCACATTTTACTGCATCTTCATTTTAGAGCTCATGGAGCAGGAATTAGATTATACACTATGCCATCTACAACATATTAAGATTTCATGAGATTTAGATTCATATGCGGAGATATATCACTACTAGAAGATCATTAGCACTCATAGAACAGAGCAATCAACATTTAGTTTGATCATACAAGGTTTGTGGAGTATTCTCATGACTTGCAGAGCTAAATGGAACTTCATACAAGGTAGTAAAGGATTGAATAAACCTTCATTGAGAACCACATCATGTTTCATTTATTTGCGGAGCAGTACCATGAGTTGTAGGCCGACCTACACATTTACTACACATTTCATCATACATTGGAATTTGAGATCTCTCAAGGCCAACGTGGAGGATTCTTTGAGCTAGAAGATGATATATAAGCATTTCTTAGATGTACTAGGATGATAGTTCATTCAGTAGTTGATATGTAACAATAAGTTAGGAAAATAGTTCTTTTCTGGAGGCACTTCAATGCCATATCTTTCTTGTAAGTTGTAATTCGGAAAGCAAGCTTGTAAGGCCAGATTGTAGCCTGCATGTTGCCGACATATAAGCATTGTAATTGTTTGATATATTGAGAATATTAATCTTCCATTGCATTCAATTCTTGTGTTGTGTTTGTGTTGTGTTTACTCTAGCTACAGGTTTGGACAGTCCATTCTCTAGACTCTCCATCCCTGACTGTACTAGTGGTTTTGCAAATTTGCTGAAAAAGTGACAAAGAGGTGAAGGAAAAAGTTTGAACTTAAGGAAGAAAAGGGTCAAGTCTTTTGGCAGAAATTTTTTTGGTTCGCAAACTATTGGGTTCGTCGACGGGAGGTTTCATTGACGAAGACTTTGCCGATGGCCCGAATCAGTGAGTGGAAAATTTTCTAAGGCAAAATGAAGGTAGGAAAGCCTTTATTGGCAAAATGGTGAGTTCGTGAACTGTAGGGTTCACCGGTGTTATAGTCCTCCACAAGGGTGAAGGAAAAGTTTCTAAGAAAACAAGGGGAAGATGAAGTCTTATCGGTGAAACCTTTGGTTCATGAACTCTTGATTTTGCAGGTTGGGCAATTAGCCAACCAAAAAATTTGCCGAAAGAGAAAGGGGGCACCCAATGCATAAAAGGAGATAAAACTAGAATTCAAATGCCCTGATGAATCAAAAAATGAAAGATGAAGATCAACCAAGCAAAATTTCAAATTCTTCAAGTACAACTAGATTCAAAGGGGGCCTGTAAGGGATAATTAAACAACATTTTTAAAGTGTTGTAAAAGATTTAAGAGACATGATTTCCTAAAATTATGCCATGATTGCAGTGTAATACATGGAGATTGGTACTCAACAATTAATGTGTTGTAGGCCAAGGTCGCACAGGTGGTTGTTTAAATAGTAAACAATCTTCAATGCGCCTGCACACATGGAGGATAAAGTGAATGAAGTAGACATTGTAGGTAATAGGATGTGGATTTAGCCTTCCCTCATTAATGCCCTGGGTACCCAAGGTGTGTGGATAATATTCTTCTATCAGTTTCTAACATGCCTGGGTATGGGCACTTTTCCAATGATACAAATTTTCTAATAGGGCCATGGGCCAATTTTAATGTAGCATGGTTGTACGTGTTGATTGTTGAGATAAGGTGCCATTAACCTTGTAAATTATCAATATTGTATTTATTACATTTATTATTTGTAATTTGTAATTACCCATAAGGGAACAAGGTAGTTTCACCGGTAGTGGTAATTTCAGATTCACTGAAGGTAATTAAGGAGTGACATTTACGGTTGGCAATTGTAAAACTCGTGAGTAAATGAGTGTAGGTGCCGCCTTGGGAGAATCTTCTATTTTTAGCATATATGACACATGTCATAATGTTTGGTGGGTGCATGTAAATAATCTATGACAACTGCAAGTTGTCATAAGATTCTATGACACTATGACACATATGACAGATTTTCATTAGTTGTAAGTTGCTATGTTTAGCCCTAGGTGACCATCTTGGGAAGATACTCTTTGGTGGTATCTATGATGGTTATGACATGTCATAAGATGTTGTAAGATGCTATTCTTGACCTTGGGAGCCCAAATTTGCATGGACATCTTTTGACAAGTGGAGGATGCATGTATGACGACATTTAATGTTTGCAGGTTGGGGAATTCTCAGGAGAGAGAAAGTGGACACCTAGATTGGTGTGAGGATACTTCTATAAGTTTTTTCCATGTATTTTGTTGTAGCATGTAGATTTATAGGTACTCAGGTGCTGCAAGAATGCTGTCGGATTGGATACTGGTGGAGAGAGTTGTGTAGTTGGTCTATTGTACAATCTTTTGCAGATTAATACAAACTTGTGCCTCTTTCTTGGTGGAATTTTTTACTCGAAAAGGTTTTCTCCACATAAACACTGTGTCATTGTGTTTGGATCTTCATGGTTGATATTTTCTCTATAGTGGGTTTTTTGTTTTGAAGCAATCTCCATTCTATAATACATTGGTTAAAGATCATTAAAATTAATTGAATTAGATTTTTGTTGAGTAGTGTTTGTCTTCATTTCTAACATTTGGTATCAGAGCTTGACCAACTTTGACTCTTGTGTGGTAGTGTGAAGGTTGTGTAGCTGCAGTGGGAGATTTGGTTGTATTTGTTTTGCAGATCTTGAGTTAATATTATGGTTGCATCCACCATTGCATCAACCTATCGATTGGACATTGAGAAGTTGAACGAAGTGGGGTATGAGTTGTGGAAGCTAAAAATGGGGGATTTGTTGGAAGAAAGAAACTAGTGGTTGGTTGTTCTAAAAGAGAAGCAGCTCAATGATGTCTCTCAAGATGAGTGGGATAGATTGGATAAGAAGGCACGATGAACTATCCGTTTGTGTCTTGTAGATTCTATTCTGTTGAATGTTGCAAGGGAAGAGACTGCACATAGCTTGTGGAAGCATTTGGGTGATATCTACCAAGCCAAGAGTATGGTAAATAAAATTTACTGGAAGCATAAACTATTTTCTATGAAAATGAGAGAGGGTGATTTGTTTGCAGAGCATTTAAATTCATTTAATTTATTGTTGAGTCAGCTTGCATCTGTAGATACTGAAGTTAATGAGGAAGATAAATGTATCTTACTTCTTTGTTCTTTACCTGAGTCTTGGGAGAATGTTACCCTTGCTATCACTGCTAACCTCGCAGATCTGAATATGGATGCTCTTGTTGCAATTTTGTTGGCACAGGAAATGAGGAAGAAGATCTCAGATAGTTCAGAGAATGCTCTTAGTGTCAAGGGAAGGTCTAAGGAAAGAGGACCAAAAGGAGATCAAAAGTGGTCCAAAGACAAGTCTAAGGGCAGATCTAAGACTCTTGGAAAGAAGAACAGAGTTAAGTGTTGGAGCTACGGTAAAAGGTGACATGTGAAGGAGTGCAGAAACCCATAGAAACAATGGGAGAATGCTTCTGATAAGTCCTCGAATGTAGGTGAATATGTTTTACTTTCTACATGCAAAGTTGTTTCTAATGATCATTGGTTGGTTGACTCAGGATGCTCATATCATATGACCCTGCAAAAGGAATGGTTTCCACATACAAAGAGTATGATGGAGGTAATGTGTACCTTGGGGACAAATCTACATATCTAATAGTTGGGAAATGCAAGGTATTTTTATGTTTTGGTGATGGGACGATTAAAACCCTCCCTGGTGTTTTGCATGTTCCTGGATTAGCTAGAAATTTGATCTTAGTTTCAAAGTTGAATGATTTGGGAATACATGTAACATTTGATAAGCATGGTTGCAGCTTGGTGAGAGGAAACTTGGTGGTAGCAAAGGGGAAGAGAATGGGAGCCTTGCTTAGGCTAGAAGCCACTATAGTTTGTAATGCCTCTTATGTTTCTGAGGCTTCTGAAAACACTTGTATGTTGTGGCACTGTAGATTGGGCTACACTAGTAATAATGCTTTGAAAACTATTAAGAATAAAGATTTGGTGGATAGTTTTTCTTATTCTGATGAGCACTTTGATTTCTATAAGCATTGTGTGTTTGGTAAACAAAACATAAAA
The DNA here is from genome assembly GCA_027924645.1 of Cunninghamia lanceolata. Lineage (NCBI taxonomy): Eukaryota > Viridiplantae > Streptophyta > Pinopsida > Cupressales > Cupressaceae > Cunninghamia > Cunninghamia lanceolata. The sequence continues at coordinate 8,352,426 of BSBN01000245.1, read as the reverse complement.
TCATTTCCTTTAGGAGGCAATAGAGCTAAAGAGAAGTTATACATTATTCATACAGATGTGTTTGAACCTATAGATAATGACGCTATCAGAAGATCTCATTATTTTGTCTCGTTCATTGATGATGTATCCAAATTTACATTGATTTATTTTATGAAACACAAATCTGAAGTTTTCATTAAGTTTAAGGATTTTAAAGTCTTAGTTGAAAACCAATCGGGATTAAGGATAAAAATATTAAGATCTGACAATGGAGGGGAATATTGCTCTAAGGAATTCGATGAGTTTTTCAAGCATGTAGATATAATCAAATAAAAGACAACTCTGGATACACCACAAGAGAATGGTGTTGCAGAAAGGATGAACCAGACAATCATGGAGAGAGCCAAAAGTCTGTTGAGTGATTCACAATTGGATAAATGATTTTGGGTAGAGGCTGTGTGTATTGGTTGCTACTTGATTAACATATATCTTTGTAAGGCTCTTGATTCGACATCTTATGAAGTGTGGATAGGTAAGAAACCTTCTATTTCACATTTAAGGGTTTTTGGCTGTGAGGCTTTTGTTCATGTGCCTAAGGAAAAGTGATCTAAGCTGGATCCAAAAGTGGAGAACTGCATCTTCATTGGATATGGTTAATGTTAAGGGTTATAAGCTTTGGGATCCTCTAACCAGAAAAATTGTTTTCTCTAGAGATGTTATTTTCAGGGAACTTAGAGCTATTTTTGAACCTCAGTAACCAAAAGAAAAAGAAAAGGTAAAGAGAGTGTACTTTGATTTAGAGTAGGAAGATGTACCTCAGGAAGAACACAATGATGGATTGGAGGATGAAGAAGAAGAAGATTCGAGTAGTTGTGATGAAGAAGAATATGTTGTTAGAGAAGAAGTTGGTATAGATGAGCATGTAGAAGAACAAGTTGAGACTCTTACTCCACCCTTGAGGAGATCCATAAGACAACAAATTCTAGTTGATAGGTATAGCCCACTAGATTTCTGCTGTGTATTTTCTTTATTAATTACTAATGATGAACCTAGATCCTATAGGGAAGTTGGATCTAGGGCATACAACTAAGAGGGGGGGGTGAATCAGTTGTATACAAACTTGCTTTCTATTTCAAACACTTGATTCATCTTGTTAGTTAACAACATAATTAATCATCCATGAAAGTAAAATGCACAAACACAAGAGCAAATAAACATCAACATAATGAACACCAAGATTTTGATGTGGAAAACCTGGTTAAGGGAAAAACCACGGGGTGATTAACCCAAGGATTATTCTCTGTTAAAAGAATAAGAAAAAGAATGGCACTTGCCAATTAGGGCTCACTGCCCGAGCACACTGCTCACAAAGAGGCCCACTGCCTACAAGGAGACACACTATCTACAAAGTGATAAGAATCACAGTCTTGAAATGGAGAATGACATCTTTACCATGTCCGGATCAGTTCCATTTAAGCCCAAAAACCTCTGCTCTGCCTTCCGCACTTCTCTTCGCTACACCACTCTCATCCACACATTCCACACTACGAAATGAACTCACAAACCTTTATTTATACAAGACATCGACTTAGGAACAATCATCTAAGTTAGAAATCAACCATAAGAATATCCGCAAGATGAATAACACATCCGGTCGGCCACCACAAGAACATTCGTAGGATGAACAACTCATCCGGTCGGCTAAACAGAGCAAGAACTTCATCCGGAAGATTATCTTCAATTATGGGCTCTACCATCAATACGGACCAACAACACAACCTAAACATGATCCACAGACATTTCCAAGCCTGCCTAAATGACCAGGTACATCCGCACTTCCTCTACTTACTGGAATCTCTTCTCTTCCTTATCTGAAACTTCAAGAACACAGTCTGTCGCCACTGTCACAATGTAAAAGGTACTTTCAGACCTCCAAATCATACACAACTTGAGATGACACATCAAAAGGACATCCCGAACACTCCTTCCAATCCGTAGATTAGGATTATACAATTTCGGACCTCACCGGACCTTTCTGTGATCCTCTATCACCTCTGAACACTTGTTGGAACCGGTTCCACACCGACAACCACAACGCCTTCAGATCATCATGCGGACCTCTGAAATCTTAACTGAAGCATCTCAAGACTCATATATACAAACCCTTTAATCCGCATCCTCTGGTTCGCATCCTATACAATACATTTGCCTTCTTCTCATCACTGTTCTTCACTGTTCCTGACTGAGGCTAATTTTCTCAATATCCTCAGCACACTGCTCATCGAATCCCTCTTGTCAATGCAATATAAGTATGTTGACATCAATGACAACACTGGTTCACCTCATACTTGCAACAATCTCCCCCTTTGTCATTGATGGCAACATATGTGAAAAACCATCAAGAAAAGAACTTCTCCTTTCTGTCATAGCTCCCCCTATCAGCAACATGTCTTCTCCTCATTTATTGCTCCCCCTTTGATCATCAGCTACTTGTTTTTCACATGTCTTCTCTCCCCCTTTGACATCAATGGCAAAGGGCTCATACTTGCAATTTTAACACATCAGAATCATACCAGCTACTCCCCCTTAGTAGCAGCTCCCCATCATCAATCCGGATCACAAGATATGACTGTGATATCCACCGGACTGATGCACATCAGTGCATCCTAGTTCATCACCGGAGGGGCCATGACCCCTAACTTCTCCCGGAGATATTCAAAAGAGTCCTTGGGAAGAGGTTTAGTAAAGATATCTGCAATCTGATCCTTGGAGGGAACATACTCCAACCTGACTTCTTCCTTGTTCACTTGTTCTCTCAAAAAGTGAAACTTGATAGATATGTGCTTAGTCTTAGAGTGAAATACCGGATTCTTGGAAATATTAATTGCATTTGAATTATCACAGAAAATTGTGATAGGCTTCTCATATTCAACTTTAATGTCTCTTAGCATCTGCTTCATCCATAAGATTTGAGTGCAACTACCTGCTGCTGCAATGTATTCTGCTTTAGTTGTAGACAGAGATATTGCATCCTGTTTCTTGCTTAGCCAAGAAACCAATCTCTTCCCCAAAAAGAATGCTCCACCACTGGTGCTCTTCCGGTCATCCACATCTCCTACCCAATCTGCATCTGTGTAAGCATGAAGAGAGAAATCTGGATCTCTAGGGTACCTAGACCATACTCAGCTATTCCTTTCAAGTATCTGAAAATTCTTTTGATTGCCATAACATGAGATTCTTTAGGATCAGCCTGGAATCTTGCTACAAGACCAACAGCCTGCATTATATCTGGTCTGGTCTGAGTGAGATAGAACAATCCACCAATCATTGATCTATACTTTGTCTGATTTGCCTTTGGGGAGTCATCATCTTTGCTCAACTTACATCCGGTTGCCATGGGAGTGTTCATTGGCTTTGAATCTTCCATACCAAATTTCCTTAACAATTCTTTCACATATTTAGTCTGAGAAATGAAGATCCCTTTCTTTGTTTGAGTAATTTGCAGACCCAAGAAGAAATTCATTTCACCAAGCATAGACATTTCAAACTCACATTTCATCTGATTTGCAAAAGTTTTGCACATACTATCTCTTCCTCCAAAAATGATATCATCCACAAACACTTCAACAATCAAAATGTTTTCATGATCAATTTTGAAATATAAGTTACTGTCAGCAGTACCTTTGCTGAATCCAATCTGCACAAGATGCTTATCCAACCTTTCATACCATGCTCTTGGGGCTTGTTTTAATCCATACAATGCTTTCTTCAACTTGCAGACCATATCATCATTGTCAGACAATTGAAATCCATCTGGTTATTCAATGTAAACTTCTTCTTCCAGATCACCATTTAGGAAGGCAGACTTGACATCCATCTGATATACCTTGAAGTCTTTAAAGGCAGCAAATGCAAGAAATAATCTGACTGCTTCAATTCTTGCCACCGGAGCAAAGGTCTCTTCAAAATCAATTCCTTCTATTTGAGAGTAGCCTTTGCAGACCAATCTAGCTTTGTTTCTGATTACTTCACCAGCTTCATTTAATTTGTTCCGGAAGACCCATTTGGTTCCAATCACATTCCTGTCTCTAGGTCTGGGAACAAGATCCCAAGTATGATTTTTTTCAATTTGCATTAATTCATCTTTCATTGCTTTGGTCCAATTTTCATCATTGCAGGCTTCATTTACTGTTTTAGGTTCAATCTTTGAAATCAGACAACATTCATCCTGATTTTGAGCAACATTCCTTCTAGTTTGCACACCTTTGCGTCTGTCACCTATGATCTGATCTTCAGAGTGGTTTAGTGCTACATACCTTAGAATTTTGGGAGTATCCTGCACTGCTGCTTCTTGATTAGGCTCATTCAAACCTATCTCTTCTTCCTGATTTACCGGATCAGGCTGACTCTGACTTACCAGAGAGGATTGAGTTCCTTGAACCTGAACACTGTCTTGGTCATCTTCATCAAACTCATAAAATCTTGAGGGCTTCTCAATTCCTTCATCAACTTTCACATTAGTGCTTTCTATCATCTTCCTCAGTCTCTTATTGTAACACCGGTATGCTTTGCTTTGAGTGGAGTAACCCAAGAAAATTCCTTCATCACTTCTAGCATCAAACTTTCCTAGATCTTCATCTCTTTTAATATAACACTTGCTATCAAATACTCTGAAATATTTCACAGTAGGAGTGATGCCAAACCAGAGTTCATAGGGGGTCTTACCAGTATTGTTTCTGATTTGAACTCGATTTAGAGTGTAGACCGCAGTGCTGATAGCTTCTTTCCAGAACATCTGAGGAACATTTGCTTCCAACATCATTGTCCTGGCAGCTTCCTGGATGGTCCGGTTCTTTCTTTCAACTACTCCATTCTACTGTGGAGTCCTAGGAGCAGACAATTGTCTCCTTATACCCTGCTTCTCACAAAATTCAATGAACTCACCAGATGTAAATTCACCACCTCTATCAGACCTTAGACACTTCAGTTTCAATCCGATTTGATTCTCTACCATAGCTTTGAAGATTTTGAACTTCTCAAATGCTTCTGATTTTTCTTTTAGGAAGGTAACCCACATCATCCGGGAATGGTCATCAATTAACAACATGAAATATCTATCACCTTGCAGACTCTTGATTCTTGTCGGACCACAGAGATCAGTATGTACTAATTCCAACAATCCGGTAGAGGACTGATCTTTGCTTTTGAAAGAGACTCTACTCTATTTACCTAGCTGGCATTCTTTGCACAAACTATTTGTAGGTTTCATCAATTTTGGAAAATCTCTTACAGCCTGAGTATTTCTTATCTTGATGATGTTATCAAAATTTACATGACACATTCTTCTATGCCATAACCAACTCTGATCAACTTGAACAAACAGACAACTTTTATTTGAACCAACCAGATGAAAGTTATTAACTTTTGTCTGAGTACCGGATGCAATTTCAGTTCTGGAGCTTGTAAAGATTCTACATTTTCCATTCTTAAACCGGAGATCATAGCCTTTGTCTACTAACTGACCAACACTGAGAAGATTGTGCTTCAATCCTTCAACATATAGTACATTACCTGTTTTGCTCTTTCCATCAAAGGAAATAGTTCCCCTACCTCTAATTCTGCCAGCAGAATTGTCACCAAACTTTACCATTCCTCCTTCATACCTTTCCAAATTCAAGAACTTATCCTTGTCACCAGTCATATGGTGAGAACATCCACTGTCAATAACCCAATCATCCTTTTCTTCCACTTGAAAAGCCAAAGCTTTTTCCACAACCTTGTGATTGACAGATTCAGAGAGTATTGAATCTTCTTCCTTGATGGCAATAAACACCCATTCATTTCTGAATTTGCTTCCTAGTTTTGATTCATCATCTGTTAGTCCTTCATTGTCATCTTCTTCATGAACATAATAGTAGTTCTTTTGAAACCTTTGTCTGTTAGTATTAGACCTTGCAGATCTTTCCAGACATCTTGAAGCAAAATGACCAATCTTATTGCAGTTGAAGCACTTAAAGGGTAGTTTTCCTTCATACTTACCGGATCCTCTTGGTAGTCTTTTTGCAATGAGGGCTTCAAGTTGAGCTGTTTCTGCTTCTTCTTCTTCCATGTCTCTTCTTGCTTGATCATACCATGACATCTTCCTTGAAGAGTTTTCTCCCGGATCAAATCTCTATTTGCCTTTCGCATAGGCACTGGCTTTGAAAGCAGATTCAATCTTGGGAGGATCATCTCCAAACTCGGTCATTTCAAATGCAGCTAGCTTGCCAGCCAATTGTTCTCTTGTGATAGTTGTATGGGCTCTGAATTCATCAATTGCAGCAACCTTGATTTTGTAGGCAGCAGGAAGGGATCTGAGGATTTTGCAAACAATCTCATTTTCATCCAGAGTTCCACCAGCATTTCTAATTCCACACACTAGTTCATTCACTCTTGGCATAAAAGTAGTGATGTTTTCATCATCTCTCATCTTCAATCTTTCAAATTTCCCTTTCAGACTTTACAACCTTGCACTCTTGACAAACTCATCTCCTTCATACAGAAGTTCCAGTTTAGTCAGGATCTCATATGCAGTTGGTAGGTCAATAACATTTGAGAGATCTGAGTCGTTTAATGCGCTTAGTAGAGCTTCCTTTGTCCGCAGATTGTTTTCAGCATCTGTGATTTCACTCAGAGTTGTCGGTCCACCTTGTGGAGGTACATATGGTTTTGAAACCATGGCCAAGTATGCTTTTCCCATACATTCCAAGTGACATTTCATGCGACCCTTCCAGAGAGTGAAATTGGTTCCATCAAACTTCGGACTATCCTTTTTATATGACGACATCCTGGATCTCCTCAAGCGGTTAAGCTCCTTTCAGAGGAACTTGGCTCTGATACCAATTGTTGGATCTAGGGCATACAACTGAGAGGGGGGGGGTGAATCAGTTGTATACAAACTTGCTTTCTATTTCAAACACTTGATTCGTCTTATTAGTTAACAGCATAATTAATCATCCATGAAAGTAAAACGCACAAACATAAGAGCAGATAAACATCAACACAATGAACACCAAGATTTTGATGTGGAAAACCCGGTTAAGGGAAAAACCACGGGGTGATTAACCCAAGGATTATTCTCTGTTAAAAGAATAAGAAAAAGAATGGCACTTGCCAATTAGGGCTCACTGCCCGAGCACACTGCTCACAAAGAGGCCCACTGCCTACAAGGAGACACACTGTCTACAAAGTGATAAGAATCACAGTCTTGAACTGGAGAATGACATCTTTACAATGTCCGGATCAGTTCCATTTAAGCCCAAAAACCTCTGCTCTGCCTTCTGCACTTCTCTTCGCTACACCACTCTCATCCACACAATCCACACTACAAAATGAACTCACAAACCTTTATTTATACAAGACATTGACTTAGGAACAATCATCTAAGTCAGCAATCAACCATAAGAATATCCGCAAGGTGAATAACACATCCGGTCGGCCACCACAAGAACATTCGCAGGATGAACAACTCATCCGGTCGGCTAAACAGAGCAAGAACTTCATCCGGAAGATTATCTTCAATTCCGGGCTCTACCATCAATGCGAACCAACAACACAACCTAAACATGATCCACGGACATTTCCAAGCCTGCCTAAATGACCAGGTACATCCGCACTTCCTCTACTTACTAGAATCTCTTCTCTTCCTTATCCGGAACTTCAAGAACACAGTCTGTCGCCACTGTCACAATGCAAAAGGTACTTCCGGACCTCCAAATCATACACAACTTGAGATGACACATCACAAGGACATCCCAAACACTCCTTCCAATCCGCAGATTAGGATTATACAATTCCAGACCTCACCGGACCCTTCTGTGATCCTCTGTCACCTCTGAACACTTGCTAGAACCGGTTCCACACCGACAGCCACAACTCCTTCAGATCTTCATGCGGGCCTCTGAAATCTTAATTGAAGCATCTCAAGACTCATATATACAAACCCTTTAATCCGCATCCTCCGATTCGCATCCTATACAATACATTTGCCTTCTTCTCATCACTGTTCTTCACTGTTCCTGACTGAGGCTAATTTTCTCAATATCCTCAGCACACTGCTCATCGAATCCCTCTTGTCAATGTAATATGAGTATGTTGATATCAATGACAACACTGGTTCACCTCATACTTGCAACAAAGCTATGCATGTAGATGATAGTGAGTTTGGTAGTTAGACATGCAAGAAGAGATGATGGCTTTAAACTCTTGTAACACTTGGGATCTTGTTCATTTTCCCAAAGGAAGAAGGGCCCTAGGTTGCAAATGGGTCTTCAAGAAGAAGTTTGGAGCAGACGGTTCATTGGAGAAGTACAAGGCTAGACTGGTAGTGAAGGGGTACTCCCAGAGAGAGGGAGTTGATTTTGGTGAGATTTTCTCTCCTGTTGCTAAATTGACTTCTATTAGATTTCTTTTATCCATTGTTGTAGATTATGATTGGGAGATTGAGCAAATGGATGTTAAGACTGTATTCTTGCATGGGGATCTTGAGGAAGAAATCTATATGCAACAACCTATAGGTTTTGAGGTAAAAGGGAAAGAACATTGGGTTTGTAGGTTGAAGAGGCTTCTCTATGGTCTAAAACAGTCCCCTAGAATGTGATATCAAAATTTTGACTCATTTGTGTTTTAATTGGGTTTTGTTAGAAGCGAGGAGGATCATTGTGTGTACATTCATTGTATTGATGATTCTATACTAATCATTACATTGTATGTTGATGACATGTTATTTTTCACCAATACTAAGGGTATGATCAGTGAGCTGAAAGCTCAACTTTTAGGTGCATTTGATATGAAGTATCTTGGAGCTACCAGGTATATTCTGGGTATGGATATTAGGAGGGACAAAGGTAACATAAAGCTTTAATTGTCATAGAGTGAGTATGTGAATACTATTTTGTAGAGATTTAGTTTGTAGGATTATAACCCAATTAGAGTTCTTTTACCCATTGGTACTAATCTTTCATTAGATATGTGTCCAAAGAATGAGGATGATTTTGAGGATACATCTAATGTGCCATAAGCTAGTGTTGTAGGGAGTTTGATATATGCAATAGTTTTCACTAGGCCATATATTGCCCAAGTAGTGGGAGTTTTGAGCAAATTTATGTCTAACCTTGGTAGACAGCATTGGAATTATGCAAAGAGGGTGCTTAAATATCTTGCAGGTACTCCTGATTGTTGTTTGGTTTATTCTGGTACTGATAGTGCTGATAAAACTTTGGACATACAGGGATTTGTTGATTCAGATTGAGTAGGTGACTTGGATAGTCAAAGGTCAACTAGTGGCTATGTGTTCACTCTGTTTGTAGGAGCAGTGAGTTGGATGAGTAGGAGGCAGCCCACAATTGCGTTGTCCACCACCAAAGTAGAGTTTATGGCTATTACTCATGTCTCTAAGGAGGTAGTTTGGTTGAGGAGACTATGTACAGGTATTGGTTTTAATTGTAGGGTCATTTAGATTGGTTGTGATAGCCAGAGTACTAGCTGTTTGGCCAAGAATCCAATGTATCATGCTCAGACTAAGCATGTTGATGTTCAGTATCACTTTGTTTGAGAATTGATTGTGAATGGATAGATTGAGTTGAAGAAGATAGACACTCAGGAGAATGTTGCAGATTAATTGACCAAACCTGTGAGCATAGAGAAGTTTGTGTGGTGCAGAGAGGCCATGGGCCTTGTTTCTAGTACCTGATTATTTTCATTTGATTTCCTATGGGTTGATTTACAATGTATAATGTCAAGTGGGAGAATGTTGGGATAAGGTGCCATTAACCTTGTAAATTCCCAATATTGTATTTATTCCATTTATTATTTGTAATTTGTAAATACCCATAAGGGAATGAGGTAGTTTCACCGGCAGTGGTAATTTCGGATTCATCGGAGGTAATTAAGTAGTGACATTCATGGTTGGCAATTGTAAAACTCATGAGTAAATGAGTATAGGCACCACCTTGGGAGAATCTGCTATTTTTAGCATATATGATGCACGTCATAATGTTTGGTGGGTGCATGTAAAGAATCTATGATGGCTTCAAGTTGTCATAAGATTCTATGACACTATGATGCATATGATAGATATTCATTAGTTGTAAGTTGCTATGTTTAGCCCTAGGCACCCATCTTGAGAAGATACTCTTTGGTACCAGTATCTATGAAGGTTATGACAAGTCATAAGATGCTGAAAGATGCTATTCTTGACCTTGGGCACCTAAATTTGCATGGACATCTTTTGACAAGTGGAGGATGCATGTATGACGACATTTAATGTTTGCATGTTGGGGGATTCTCAAGAGAGAAATTTGATGGCTAGATTGGTGTGAGGATAATTCTATAAGTATTTTTCGATGTATTTGTTGTAGCATGCAGATTTATAGGTACTCAGGTGCTACAAGAATGCTGTCGGATTGGAGATTGGTGGAGAGAGTTGTGTAGTTGATGTATTGTACAATCTTTTTCAGATTAATTCAAACTTGTGCCTCTTTCCTGGTGGAGTTTTTTACCTGAAAGGGTTTTCTCCATATAAATACAGTGTCATTGTGTTTGGATCTTCATGGTTGATATTTTCTCTATAGTGGGTTTTATGTTTTGAAGCAATCTCCATTCTATAATACATTGGTTAAAGATCATTAAACTTAATTGAATGAGATTTTTGTCGAGTAGTGCTTTGTCTTCATTTCTAACATTGATTTCATTTTAGCGCTTGGAACTGCATGGTGGCAAAAGGCTATATAGGCATGTTTCAGAGATTTTTGTGAGGGGTTAGTTTTTGTCTGATCTTCAGAAGATAGATAGGTGCAGAAAGTTGTAGGGAAGCCATTGAAACACTATTTCATCTCATTGAGGAGAGTAGACCTGTGAAGTCAAAGGAATTGATATTGTATATGATTCTTTTTATAGATTGTCTCTAGGTCATTAGGTATGTACCCAGGAAGATTTCTCAGTCGTAGTTGAGTATTTTCCTTTACCATGTTTAATGGCACAAATGTAATATTGGGTCAGATGAATGTGACCGCATTCTGAAAATATTGCAAGCTTTGTAATAATCTCTCTCATGTTATATATGGGTATATGTAGTTGTGTTTTGGATGACTAAGTATCTTATGTTCCAAGATCTCATATTATGTGGTGTATGCAAATACATAGCTCATTGTTCTTTTGGTTTCAGTTTGTTGTTTCCTTAGTGAGCTATGACTCTATTGCCCATAAAATAGGCACTGGTTTGGAGCCATTCAAACTAGCTTCACATTATTTAAATGAACAAAATATTTGCCAGCGTTTTAAGGAAAAAACCTTCTTTCCTGTGCATGAATATTTGTACAGTTTGCATCAACTATATATGGGTTTTGTGACAACCAGTTGTTCTTAGTTTAGTGATAGTTTTGGGGCCAGGACAACAATTTGGGTTTGGTTGTTCATTTGTTTCTAGTTGTTCATCTACTTTTGAAGTCAATACCTGCTAATGTATACCCCTTGGAATATCCCTCCAAAGTCCAAGCTGAGCTCAAATAGTAGAGGAGTCTTCCCACTCCTATTAGTTGACCCTTAATCACCTTTATCCTATTGATGAATCCTGTTTTCACTTCCTTGATGACATCCCTAGCCTAAAAGTGAGTAAGTGTTCTAGGGATTTGGGCTTAGTAGTTTTGGGACCCAACAAGGTGACCCATCAAAGAAGGCTTGGACATGCAATTTGAAGGTACAAAAGGCTCTAGAAGGTCAATTGGATGACTCTAAAAGGATGAAATGATGAAAAAGCCCCTAGGTGAATTGACCCTCTTGTGAAGTGGATTGGTCATGTTGTCAATGCTAAAAAGTGATAGGAATGATTTGTTGAACATGGGTTAGGTGACTAAGAAGATAGTGTGCAAGACCTGAGAAGGTTATCTTAGAGGTTAGGAAAGCACAAACAAAATGAATAATAAATGAAAACATGTCACCAAAAGAGAAGTTGTTGAGAGGTTGTATATATTTCATGCTTACATGTACATGATTAGAACTATAGCTCATCCTCAGAATGCCATGTAGGCTTGGCATCCTTTTCATACTTACAGAAATAGTGATGGATTTTAATAGCAAGATCATCATGACTATGAGTAAGGTGCCACCCAACTTTAGACCAAATGAATCAAGGTGCCTAGTTCTCTATTGTGGTGCCTTTGATTCTAATATTGGATATTGTATTTGGGACAAGAGTCGACAAACTTTGAGAGAAGATTATACCACAGTAATAAACATTGAACGAAATATAAGAGCATCGAGAAAACATATCAAGAGGTTAGATGTGAAAATCTCAAAAACCACACAAAGTAATATCAAACAAGCCTCTTACTACTAAAGAGAAACTAGATAGATTGAGGGTGCTATGAATGACCTATCTGTTGGCAAGAGACACTATATGGATTCATGATTGTTGTCATTGATGGCAACAAAGTTCATCCTACACATCCGCAGGACATGGTGTGTCTCTACTGGAAGTCAGAGTGAAGAATGTTGTGGTCCGGTAAGCAAGAACAAAATATGTGGCAAGGTCCGACAGTCAGGTCCGGATCTCTCAGAGGAAGTATGTTGGTAAAGTGTGGATTTGGGAAAGTCAAGAGGACTACCTTGAGTGATAGATTCCAAGGATTTAGCCTCCAGTGATAGATGAAGGAAAAGATATGAATACTTGAGTATCAGGTTCCTGACTGGCAGTATGGATAGAGGAAGAACTAACCTGCAGAACATTAGACATTATTCTGGATGTGTTACTAATGATGGTAAAGGTTATTAAGGCATAAGTTATGATTGGCTGACATGATTGATGACTTCTACAAGTATATCTTTGATCCGCATTACTTGGTATGCAAGGATTCGGTTGACAGATCAGAGTTTGTGAAAAATATTGACTATTTCAGGTGCCGACTAGAAAGGTGATGAAATCACTTATGCGTATATATATATATAAGATGGATTCAGTTGTGATGAGTGGTGTGGTTGTTGTGGATGTACGAAGGAAAGTAGAAGAGCCGAATAAAAGTAGAAAGGAAGATCCAGTATGTGAAAGGAGAGTAGCACAAAAGAAGAGAAAAGATGAAGTGCAACAGATCAGTATACAGAGCCTAACCAGAACTGAACTCCAACATATGTTGATGCTTCTTATCAGTTCAAGTATTGTATTACACTCTTTATAAATTGTAGACAGTGTGTCTCTTGTAGGCAGTGTGCCTCTTGTGAGCAGTGTGCTCGGGCATTGAGCCCTAATTGGCAAGTGCCATTTTGTATTCCCATTCTTCTAACAGAGAATACAATCTTGGTTTAATCACCCCGTGGTTTTTTCCCTTAACAGGGTTTCCACGTCAAAAATATTGTGTCATGTGTATTTCCATTTCATGGTTATGTTTACTTATTTGAATTAATGCTGCATTGATTATTAAGAAAGTTTAGAAAGCAGAAATAATTAGGATAACTGATTCACCCCCCCTCTCAATTATCAACAATTGGTATCAAAGCCAATTTCCTCCTAACAGAGTCTAACAGCTTGAGGAAGTTTTGGGAATCCAAATGGATGCATATGGTTTAAGGGAGCAACTCAAGACTGTCCTTGATGATCTTGAGCAGTCAAACTCTGAAGTCAATGAATTAAAGGAAAGACTCAAATAGGCTGATGATTTCATGAGAGAACTAAAAGACAAATTAAGTCTCTCTATGAAAAAGAGAAAGGAGCTACTTTAGCAATTGGCAAGTCAAGGTGAAGCAAATGATGCAAATGAAGAGCTAAAGGAGAAAACCAAGTTATGTGAAAAGTTATCAAAAGAAATCATTATGGTAAGACATGAAATGGAATCAGGAGTTATGAAGTTTACCCAAGAAGTTGAAGACAAAAGAAAAATTGAAGATAATCTAAGACAATCTGTCAAGGAGAAATCAGAAGATTGCCACAAGATGGATAGAATTATTAGACATCTTGAATCTGATCTTGAAGATGCTAAAGATAATGAAGAAAAACTTGAGGATCAAATTGTCTCTCTCAAAAGGGATCTTCAAACAACAAATGAATATAAAGAGAAATTCAAGATAAGTTCTGCTCAACTTGAAGTTCTTCTTGGAAGTCAAAAGAGGGTAGATGACAAGTGTGGTTTGGGATATGAGAAAGGAGAAAGCTCTGGATCTGGTCAGAAGAATTTTGGATCAGAAAATCCAAGGAACAGGCCTAGAAGACCTCTGGTAAGGCAGCCTAATGCTCAAAGATATCCATCCTTCAATGGATACTGCCACAACTACAATAACTTTGGTCATAAAGCTAATCAGTGCAGAAAGAGAATTAATCAGACTAATTCATCCTTCTCCGGACAGTGTTTTAACTGCAAAAGGTATGGTCACAAATCTCATGAATGCAGAAATATGCAAATGAACAAATCATTCAATGGTAGATGCTTTGCATGCAATAGAATAGGTCATATGGCTAATCAATGTAGATCAAGAGGATATCAATCAAATATGCAAAGAAATGTTGTTTGCCAAATTTGCAATAGATCCGGTCATATTGCAAAATTCTGTAGAAGCAAGAATCAGGACAAAAGAGGTCTGGTATATCATAATCAGAATCAAGATAAGGGTAAACAAAAAGTGAATGTGGATGAAGTTCAAAGTGAGATGAACAAGATTTAGGTGAAGAAAAGTACAAAGAATGTAGAGGATGGATCCGCACCAGACTTTGGTGTTGATATTCCTTCTAAAAATTAAAAAGTGAGCTCTAGCTCAGGGGGAGACACAAAGAAAACCTTGTTCCCCCAACCAGTCAATTGGTGCCGGAACTGGCACAAGAAGAGTTGCGGATTAAAGAGTTCATAAGGGAAACATCCAAATAAACTATGGGTAAGATTTGGAAGATCCGCAAGTTGTTTAAAGATTAGGATTGATCCAGCTCTTCAAGTCATCCGAATAAGGCAAACTGGAATAACTTAGGTCAAGCATTTATTGCAACCTGAAATTAGGGTTTGTGGAGCAATATAAGGGTTTTCTCATTAAGCATTTGTTCATTCTACATTCAAGAAGAAATGAAAAGTGAAGCTCTACAACAAAACTCCTCAAGCTCATCAAAGATCATTTGCAAAAGTCAATTCATCCAGAAATCGATCCGGCTAACTCTGTGAAACCGAAAGGTGCAAAAGGTATTCTCCATTATCAAATATCTCTCTCTAAATCCTTGAATGATGGGTACTCCAAATATTGTAAAAATCTCTGATAGGCCTCACCCCAAATTCAAAAAACATCCATACAAATCTTTGGAAGTAGATCCCCTAGGGACATTTTCCAATGTTCCGCATGGTGTGTTGCATACAGAAGACATTAGGGTTTACATACACATGAATATTGAAGAATTTGGGGAATCAAAGTTAGTGGATATCTATCACAAACAGTTAATAGTGAATCTTTTGAGATTAAACCTCAGTATAAAGCCATCCGGGATAAGTATTTTGCACAGTGCATTCATTTCCCCTATTTTGAAGAAGATGAATGGGTCCGGTATGTGTTGAGTAGAGTGCATGACAATTTCTTATGGTTGAATAAACCATTAAAGATCACCAAAGATACAATTAGGGCAGTAACTGGTTTGCACTCATCTGGTGGAATACCTGTTCTCAAGTTTGTCAAGAATCAGACAGTAAGTGATGCAACCGGATTAAAATTTGACAAGAGAGCTATGACAATTGAAGAAATCACTGAACCGGATGTCAAATTTGCATCCATGATAATTGGTTACAAGATTTATCACTCCAGTAGGGAAAATTCAGTACCGGGAACTGCAGTTTACATAGCCTATCAAATGCTAAAAGAAAATGTTGACTATGATCTGTGTGAACTTCTTCTAAGCCAACTGTTGGAAAATCTGCAAAAGATTAAGAAGGATAAGAAGAACTCCTTCAAGTATGGTGGCTTGATACTCTGCCTATTCTTTTATTACATGAATGAGCTTCCCGGATCCAATGGCTGGGTATGGCAGAATGACAGACTGGTTGCCATCCAAATCAGAGACTATTTGCATGGGCTTGGGGATGCTAAATCAAGAAATACAACCCTGTGGGGATATTTCAAGAATTTTCAGAACATGATGCAAGCAAGAGAGAGAATTCCCTAGTCTCTTGTTAAGAAATACAAAGACACAGTATGCTTTATGGTAGAGACTGATCAGTGCCTAATGGAGGCAGTAGAACCAAAAACTATATGGATCATGCCTATGGGGTATGAAGTTGATGAACAAATTGTGGAGTTGCATGTTCAACACATGCTAAGTCAGCCAAAGGATCCAAAGGCAGAAAGGTTTGGAACCTTTGAAGAGCTAAGTGTAAAAGTTCATGTGGAACTCAGACAACCAGAGATCAAGAGGAAGGTAAGAAAGAAGTTAAAGATGTTGCAAAAGGCTTTGGCATATCAAAGGAGGCACTTGATGCCAACAGGGAAAAGATGGAAAGAGCTGAGGAAGAGAAGAAAAAGGCAGAAAAGAAAAGTGAGGAAAGTGTTCCGGTAAAATCTTCCACCCGGACCAGATCATCAAAGAGATCGGCACCTGTCACTACTAAAAGCTTAAAATCGGAAGTCCAAGCATTCGGAAAAGGAGAAAAGAGAACGAAGAAAAATGCAAGAAGGTCCTATGTTAGCCTAAAGGATGATGAGGAAACTGAATCAAATGAGGAGATAAAGAAACTGAAGAAGAAGAAGAAATCATCCAGTGAACACTCTATCGGTCAAGGAGAAGAAGAGAAGGAAGAGGAATTTGTTGAAAAACCCACTCTATCCCTAGATGTTGTAGTGAAAGCAGTCACTGTGGATGGGAACCTGCAACCCTTAACAGAATTCTATGATGCATATAATGAAGCAGATAAAAAGATTCTGGAGGAAGCCACAGTTAAGTTTTTGAACACTTACAATAAATCTTTTATTGAAATTATCTCTCTAATTCCCAAAAGCTTAGATAAAAGGCTTGAAATGAGGAAGAACAATGCTCGAGCAAAAGATCTAGAAATTCAGGAACAGATAGCAATTTAGCTATACCCTTCAATCACTCCACAACAAATGAACATGATCTTCAAAGATTGCAAGGATGAGTTTCGGAGCAAAGCTAGGATGAATCAGCTCATGCTTGGTGAAACCAACAAAGTGGTAAGAGAGACTGAAGAGGTCCTCCAAAATGCTTTTAAAAAATTCAACATTGCAATTATAGAGGACTTGGGTACTGACCCCTTGACCACAAGTGTTGAAAAAGAATCCATTGAGCAAGTCATGGACACCGGCGCAGAAAAGGATAAGGACTTGGAATCTTCTACTCCAGAAGAGGTGGCTCATGAACAAACAAATATCTCTCCTCCGGTTTCCCCTACAGTCTCTGGATCTAAAGGAGAAGAAAGAATACAGGAGAAAGAAGCAGAGGTGAAGGAAAAAGAAGATGACAATACCAAGGTTGTAGAGGGAGAGAAGACTTCAACAGAAAAGACCACAACTGCTAGTGGTAAGAATGTAGGAGAGAAATCTCCAAGAGACAGCTCTACGAATGCAGAAGAGAAGAAAAATTTGTCTCCGGCAAGAGACACTACAAAAACTGTCCAAGAATTCTTGAACAAAGAAACAATGAAGATTGATGAACTAGAGCTTCTACAAGGACCATTTAATTTTGACTCTCTTTCTCCAGTACAGACAATGAAGATAGCTTCATTTGCTAATGCAAAGGCCAAAGAAAAACTCCTAAAGTCTCACATAGAAGACTGTGAGTTGATAGAAGCTGCTTCTGGAGTGCTAGAAAAGATTATGCCATCATTTCAGAAGGATCCCACAGCCTCCTCATCCGGTAATCTCAAAACTCTAGTCAATAGTGTTAGCACACATTTTGATTCCCTAGAGAAGTCAGCAGAAGATAAGGTCCGGAAGGAATTTCTTGCAAAACGATTATCAGAGGTACTAGGGTTGATAATTAATGATAGGAGAAATATGAATATTAGGATAAAGAGCTTAGAAAGTGCTTTTAAAGATGGCAGAGAAATATACAAATTTTGTTTATCATGGTCCAAAGCAACATTGGACATTGAGAAGAAAGTAAAAGAACAGGAGGACAAACTAACAAATCTATCAAAGAATTTTGATCCTCTCTCATCCTCCATAATAAATCAAGAAGCTGGAGAAGGAAAAGAAAAATAGAATAAGTAGGTTGGGTGCACTCAGAGGGATAATTGTCCCTAAGTTAGAGGCCATGCATGAGGCCATAAAAGAAGCTCAAATCACAGCCCAGACCAATGATCCAACAGATCTAAAAAGGGCAGATGCATTTGCATTCCTGTTAAGCGGTCATATATCAATTTTGGACAGAATGAAGCAAAGTTGGGCTACAGAATTCATTCAATTGAAAACAACTTTTGTAGACATACTTCAGTATATGTAAGTATTCCATATGTATATACTTATGCAGGCAAGATTTTGAAAATTTTGGTATGCGGACCCTACCCTTTGCCATTGATGTCAAAGGGGGATTGAGGAGCAGTGAAAAATGAGGAATCCAACTAAGGGGGAGCTCCGGAAAATGTATATAAAAACAGAGCATCAGCCAAGGGAGAGCATAGTGTAAACACTTAGTCATTTTTCAGTAAGTGTTGCCATCAATGCCAAAGGGGGAGATTGTTGGCAAGAGACACTATATGGATTCATGATTGTTGTCATTTATGGTAACAAAGTTCATCCCACACATCCACAGGACATGGTGTGTCTCTACTGGAAGTCAGAGTGAAGAATGTTGTGGTCCGGTAAGCAAGAACAAAGTATGTGGTGAGGTCCGACAGTCAGGTCCGGACCTCTCAGAGGAAGTATCTTGGTAAAGTGCAGTTTTGGGAAAGTCAAGAGGACTACCTTGAGTGATAGATTCCAAGGATTTAGCCTCCGGTGATAGATGAAGGAAAAGATATGAATACATGAGTATCGGGTTCCTGACTGGCAGTATGGACAGAGGAAGAACTGACCGGTAGAACATCAGACATTATTCCAGATGTGTTACTAATAATGGTAAAGGTTATTAAGGTATAAGTTATAATTAGTCGACATGATTGATGACTTCTACAAGTATATCTTTGATCCGCATTACTTGGTATGCAAGGATTCAGCCGACAAATTAGAGTTTGTGGAAAATATTGACTATTCTGAGTGCCGACTAGAAAGGTGCTGAAATCACTTATGCATGTGTATATGTATATATATATATATATATATATATATATATATATATATATATATATATATAAGATGGATTCAGTTGTGATGAGTGGTGTGGTTTTTGTGGATGTGTGAAGGAAAGCAGCAGAGCCGAATAAAAGCAAAAAGGAAGATCCAGTATGTGAAAGGAGAGTAGCACAAAAGAAGAGAAAAGATGAAGTGCAGTATATCAGTATACAGAGCCTAACCGGAATTGAACTCCAGCATATGTTGATGCTTCTTATCAGTTCAAGTATTGTATTACACTCTTTATGAATTGTAGACAGTGTGTCTCTTGTAGGCAGTGTGCCTCTTGTGAGCAGTGTGCTCGGGCAGTGAGCCCTAATTGGCAAGTGCCATTTTATATTCCCATTCTTCTAACAGAGAATACAATCTTGGGTTAATCACCCCATGGTTTTTTCCCTTAATAGAGTTTCCACATCAAAAATATTGTGTTATGTGTATTTCTATTTCATGGTTATGTTTACTTATTTGAATTAATGCTGCATTGATTATTAAGAAAGTTCAGAAAGTAGAAATAATTAGGATAACTGATTCACCCCCCCTCTCAGTTATCAACACTATCATAAAAGGTAGCAAGAAATAAGAAAGGGATGCCTCCCACCGATGCAACCAAATATTTTAATGAGGGACAAAGGTTGCATAATAGGCAATACAATGTCAATTGGTCTAAGAGACCACAGCAAAATGATAGACAAATAGTTCCCAAGCAAGGAAATTTCAAGCAACAAGAAAAGGAAACTCCAAATCCACTGAGAAGAGATGATGTGAACTTCCAAGATGCTTCACCCTAGTGTGAAGATTGCTATCCCTCATAGCAAACTACCTTCTTCTTTGCATCTAGTGGAGGGGACTAAGAAATAATCTAAGTCTATTATTATGCATCCTCCCATTGCATAATGCATTCTTCTATATTTAGACAAATCAAATTGATTTTAAATATATTATTTTTTAAATTTGTCAAAACATAAAGAATGAAAACATCATCCAAACATAGTATGAAGAATGATATCTATACATTTATAAAATTATCACAAGTAGGACACAAAAAACAACAAAATTCAATGACTATAAATCCATAACAGAGCCATGGTCAAACAAATATCACTCAAAAATAATATTCTTATTTACATTTGATTAAGATTTATAATGATATCAGAAATTACACCAACACCTAAGGATATAAACACCACCTCTCAAACTAAAGCAACTAAAAACCTCAATATTTGACAAACATGAATTTACTTTGAAACATTGGATATACCACAAATAGTCTAAACTAACAAACCATACATTAAATAGTACAAGTACCATCATAAGATGATATGCAATCTTTTTGAAGATTACAAACAAAAATCAATTGACACAAAGTTATATTTTAGAAAATTTAACTAGCTATAGAAAACTATTCAATTCGCTATAGCATAGAAAATATATATCAAAATGTCAAAGTTATACTACTACCAACCACAAGAAAAATATCTATCAAAATGTCAAAACAAGTGACAAGAAGATTGTACCATTTTATTTTTAGCAAATACCTTTTTCCAATAAAACACACAACAAAGATTCCTATATGGCACATTTTTGTCTACAAACTTAGATAAATGCAAATGCAACAACTTGGCATTTGGAAAGTAACCAATGGAAAAAGGGTACTTCAAAGGGGAATAAGTCTTGACTTAAATAAGTGTGCCAATTTTAAAGCTAATAAAACAAAGAAACCATATGTGCCTAAAGTAAACCATGCATCATTCAAACAATTTTATTTACACAAAGAGCAGTCCCAACTAGCCCAAAGTTCATAAATTTCACTTGTCACCTCTATATAGGTCTAAGATCCAAGAATTGACGAGGGTGAAAATTTGGAGTTTAACCTGCACTCTGAAGATTATTTAAGAAGCATGAACTGAGCCCCCATAATTGACTTGTAGAATTTGTTGAGGCCATTTGCTGGATGCCTACACTGAATGCATCATTGAACACAGCAACCACAATATTAGCATCAATCATTTACTCTGATCTGCCACAACTATAGTGTCAGAAAAATGTGGCCCTAAATGCAATCAAAATATGGATAGTTAGCTCTAATAGGTCAACTTAAAAATTATATTATTTCTTTCTTGAATTCATAAAAAACATTATGTCTATAAGACAATGAAGTAGAAACCATGGTTGTATTAACTGTTAGTAGCCTTGCTTTGTCAATCTCCAAAAGCATATAATTAGCCTTCTCTCTTCATAGAAGAACAATACATGAAGTTGTTTCTTTTCTATGTATTGGTTACATCTACTTGGGGAATGAGATATATGCAATCATCTCAAATGAAGAAAGGCAAAAAATTCTATAAAACAAGAAAGTTTAGTGATGGATTGATTCTCTCTAAAAATGCACACACTTGGGCACTGTTTTAACAAACTGGACTTGAATTACAATCTAATTAAATTCTACATGTTCTAGGAAAGTTATGACTTCATCATTCGCATAAACTACAACTCTAGACTCTATCAAGGCATAATAGGGTATAGTTTTCTGTTCTATGATTCTAGCCAACTACAGCAAGTTCTTAATGTTGGGAAATGAGGTGTCTCAACCTTACTGCACATTTCCCATAATAGTTAATTTTATTTAATATTTTCCTATAGTTGTTATGCATTGTCAGTGCTTTGAAAATTGGTTTATTAGGTGTCAAAAGATGCCCACAAGGTGGTATATTATGGAAGGCCTATTTTTAGGCATATTATGACAGATTCTATGACATCTGTAAGGGTCAAAAATAGGGGATTTCATTTTGGACGTGAGAGCTTATTTTTAGACTAGAATCTTGGCTAAGAAGCTTCGTACATGGTTTTGTAAAACCATATATGGTTTCTTGTATAGCCAAAAGTCTATAACTTGGAGGTTTGAGGAGTAGTTTGCATAGTGTGAGTTTGTAGGTATTGTTATGCTATCGGAATGCTATTGAAATTCTTCCAGAGTTGTTTACTAGTGATACTCCTGTAATAAACTTGCTCTGCAAGTGTATGTAATCTTGGTATTGGATTTGAAATACATTGAGCAGGCTTTTGGAGTGTGGGGGTTTTTACCCAAAAGGGTTTTCCCCACTGTTAGTGTGAATAGGGTTACTTTGCTATCTAGCTCTTATTTAGCTTGTTCTCTGCTTTAGCTCTTTTCACACTAGGTTAAGTTTACTTAGGGACTTTTTCACTTTATCCCACATTGGTTGTGTATTGAGTCTGTTGGGTGGAATATCCTTTATATATCCACCTCTTGCTCTCATATGAGCAACTCCATTATGTTGTATTGCTTTGCATTCTCTTGAGTTGAATACAGTTTATTTAGCTCATATGTGATTTCTATTTTAGTTTCTCTCAATCATTTGCATTCTTGGGTAGAAATCTAACATGGTATTAGAGTCAGGTTGTGGGTTAGCAATTTTTTTAGAAATTTGAGAGTGTAGAGTTATTTTTCGAAGCACATGAGTATGCTCTTCTCTTGCATCTTTAGATGATCTAGAGAATCAAAAAAGTGTGGAGAAAACTCTAGTTTCTGGGGGTTTCATATTTTGACTTGCCAGTTGCAGGTTTTTTAGAGCTTCCTAGAGACTCTCTGAGCTCAAATCTAACAATCGACTTGCATTTTATGTATTCTGATCAATCTTGCAGGTTACAACACACCTTTACTTGTCTTAGGTAGCTGATTCGGTCTTTGCATGCCATTTTTGGGTCCTAAAAGCATTTTTTTTAGTTAGAGTCACATCTTCTATACATAAAAAAGAAAAATGCCTTCTAGGTTTTGTTCGCAGCATCAAAAAACCATCTGGGTATCTATTAGTGTTTGCATGCAGCTTATATATTTTGTAGAAACAACATCAGAAAGCTACAACAAACCCCCTCTCCATTGGCGTTTTGGAAATTGCACTTCAACTTCCAAAGGTTGTAACTTGAGCTCTTGACCTTCGATTTGCGAGTTTCTTTTTTTGATTTTAGCTAATTTTTCATTCTCTATGTGCTGGTGCAAACGGTTTCTAATTTTAGTGTACAAATTTTCTAAAAATCTTAGATTCTCACACATGACTTTGTGTAGTTCCTATTTTGGGACTTTCAAAAGTGCATAACTTTTGCATACTACCTCGGATCAAGGTGATTCTTTTTTTGAAAGTGCATGTTTTTTCATGTACTTCGTAGTGGTACTACTAATTTCATTTTAGTTTGTCCTGAAATTGTAATTTCAATATATGTTCATTTTGTGAGGATTTGTAAAAGCATTGATGTCAAGTCCATTCAATGTTCTCTTGCTAGTGGCCATTGTAACTGCACTACTTGAAAGTTCCAAATGATTATTCTTGGGGGGGCTTCTTCATTGAGTAATTTAGGGGAGTCTCTTGGTGTTCTTGCTTTTGTTGGATTTAGTCTCCTAATTGGTCTTATATGTGATTAAATTTAAGGAGTAATCATGGGTATCACAAAGAATCCAGCTGTAATTGAACTAAAAAGAGGTAACTATAAGTCTTGGAGAGATGGTATACTGAAACATTTCAGATGGCTTAATCTTCTGCCCTATCTCTATGAACTTGTTCCTCAACCTGTATCATTTTAGAAAAGCATTGTATGGCATCAAAAGAATGGTTATGTAGCAGTATTTCTTCATTCAAATGTCGACTTTGACATAATGAGTACATTAACATGGGTTTCTTCCCCTCGTGCTCATTGGACCAAACTTTGGGAGGTGTATGGTGACTTGGATGAGTCTCCATTTCCTGAGGATCTTGTTGCAGATTGTTTAAAACCACTTGATGTTTTTCTACCATATGATTTTAAAACAACTATGAAGCTTGATGAATGAAAAGCACTTGAATGTCTAGATGACATAGAGACTTTTCCTGATACTCCTCCTTCAGAGACTTCATGCGATCTAGCATTAGCAGATATTTCACATGTTCATATTAAGCCATCTTGTGTGGACATATCATTTGGGGATGAACAATGTAGTCCTATGACATGCATTGAGATCTCATCTCCTTCATTACCTGTTGCTCTATCTAAGTCCATTGTAGCTCCTTTCATGGCTTCGAGTGATTATGTGCAACAGGCTCATATCGGTCTTCCAGAAGTAGTTTTTGGGGATATATTCCTACCAGACATATCATCCTTGTTTATGGAGTCCCACATTACAGATTTGGGAGACACTATTGATTTCATTCATCTTCTCTTTGATGGAGTTGATTCTTCTCCAGATGTTTTGAGGGCACATTCAGACCCTCTTGTTCCTTCTTTGCCTACATTTGCTTCTATAGTGACAATATTTGCATATATTCATGAGTCCACATATTTGACTCAGTCATCATTCATGTTGACATCCTTTGCAGAAGTACCCGATTCTCATTGGTCCAGTTGTCTTACCGATGGTGAGCACCATACATCCATGGTTACTATACCTGAATCTTCTATGGTACCTAATCCATATCAGTATTTGTCATAGTTTGGCATTGGCTTAGAGATCATTGGGCAACATTTGGAGACGGCTTCCTTGTCTTTAGAGAAGATATCATCTTTTGAGATTGTTCTTCATCCTCCTATTCAGTCACAGTTTGGTAGTGGATTGGAGACATTTGAGTAGTTTTAAGGAGCATCATTGTTGTCTTTGGATCATGCACAAAGTATAAAGACATTTATCCTTCTTCCTTCATATTGCTTTCAGGAATGGGAAGAAATCTTACATACATTATTGGTCTTGTTTCTTCCTAAGGGGAGGAATGTTGTTCGACAATCATGGATCATCTTCAACATTCATTTTTGGGCATCTACCATCAGTGCAGGACACTCTACATTGAGGAGGGACTATTTGGGCTCTCTTCTTTTCCTCTCTTTATGGAGGGTCATTCATTGTATTTGTGTTGGAATTGGAAGCATATGATTCATGTTGACCCTACCTTTCCACACTTCTTGTATTCTCACTTTTGGGGAGGAGTTTTTTTGCCATGAGGTTTTCTCCTTTACTCCACTTGAGATATTTTGTACATGGGTACCTCATCAGACCTCGTTGCCAGGACCCATCTTTGCATAATAATCTTCTCTCCTAAGTTGCACTTAAGGGGGGGTGTTAGTGTGAATAGGGTTACTTTGCTATCTAGCTCTTTCTTAGTTTGTTCTCCGCTTTAACTCTTTTCACTCTAGGTTTAAGTTTACTTAGGGACTTTTTCACTTTATCCCACATTGGTTGTGTATTGAGTCTCTTGGGTGGAATATCCTTTATATATCCACCTCTTGCTCTCATATGAGCAACCCCATTCTATTGTATTACTTTACATTCTCTTGAGTTGAATACAATTTATTTAGCTCATATGTGATTTCTATTTTGCTTTCTCTCAATCACTTGCATTCTTGGGTAGAAATCTAACACCCACGTATATCTAGTGCTTTGTGTCTCTTTGTTTATTTCATGTTTTTGAATGTGTTTCTGAAGTTTCTGTGACTGTTAGATCAGATTTAAAGTTTTGTGTAATTTCTTTCCTCAAGATGGGCGTAGGAAGTTGTTTCTACTATTTTAACTTCCTTACAAGTGGTATCAGAGCCTGATCACCTTTGGTTTCAGTTGTGGGTTGTTGAGTTTTTTGTGCTAATCAAAGTTTTGAGTGGGAGCTTGTGCAGAGGATACTTTGTGATCTTGTTGTAGATATTTTTTTTTCAGATGGCGAGCATATCTAGGAGGATTGAGGTAGAGAAGTTTTCTGGCACAAATTTTGAAATGTGGAAGCTAAAGATGGAGGATCTGTTGATTGATCAAGATCTATGGGATGCAGTGGATGAAAATGTCCATAGGCCTGTGGATCCAACTTTGGCTGCAAAATACGATATAATGGATAGAAAAGATAAAGGTCTCATTAGACTGTGTCTTACATATTTAATTTTGATAAATGTCCATGAATAACCCACTTCTAAGAAGCTTTGGAAGAAGTTGGGTGAGATATATCAAGCTAAATCTGTAGTAAATAAGATTTTCTTGAGGAAGAAGTTGTATTACTTGAGAATTGAAGAAGGTGGACGGATTTCTGAGCATCTGGAAACATTCAATATGTTGGTGACTCAGTTGACCTTAGTTGGGGTGAAAATGGATGAAGAAGAAAGGTGTCAAATTTTGCTGTGTTTGTTGCCAGACTCATGGGACAGGCTATTTTTATTACGGTCATCTTGACAATGGAGGATGTTGTTGGTTCTCTACTTTCCAAAGAGATGAAAAGGAAGGTCTCTTTGAATGCCAAAGAGGCTTTGAGTGTTTGAGGAAGACAAAAAGAATGAGGCAAAGATGAGAAGCAGTGTGACCGTTCCAAGTCCAAGAACAAGGGGAGATCAAAATCTCCTAGTAAGTCCAAGGCAATATGCTGGAACTGTGGCAAATCCAGACACTTCTGAAAGGAATGAAAATAAAAAAAGAAAAAGAAGAAGAAGAAGCAAGATTCTGATTCTGAGTCCAAGAAAGAAGATGGAGATGCCTTTATTGTAGCCTTGGCCACTCGTGCAGGTGATAATGCATGGTTGATAGACTCAAGTGCATCTTTCCACATGACTCCTAACAGAAACTAGTTTAGTAAATATGAAAACTATGATGGTGGTATGGTGTATTTGGGTGATAATTCTTTCCTTGACATTGTTGGCCGTGGTAGTATTCATGTGAAATTTTCTGATGGTAGAGTTAGATGATTTGATGGTGTCTTTCCCAAGACTAGCAAGAAATTTATTATTTGTTAGCAAGCTAATAGATGCGGGTGTGCATGTACAATTTTTTGAAGCAGTTGTGAAAATGGTGAGAGGTGCTATGGTGATAGCAAGGGGAAGTAGATTGGGTACATTATACCATCTTGATGCATGCACGGTTGAGTGTAATAGCACTTCTGATAAAATCAAGCCAGAAACTACTTCACTAAAAAAAGAGATGGTTTCCTCTTCTACGGATGGGCATGGCTTTTGGGTACCCAAGGGTGCTCTGTTTACCAAATCAAAGTTGCCTGCAGAGAAGACCATATTATGGCACCAAAGACTTGGCCACATTAGAGAGAAGGGTTTGAAAGCCTTGAAAAATAAGAACCTTGTTGAAGGTTTGAATGATTGTAATCTAGAGTTTGATTTCTGTGAACATTGTATTTATGGAAAATAGAACAGTGTTAAGTTTTACTCATCTTCTCATAAGTCTTCATGTATTTTGGATCTAATCCATTCGGATGTATTTGGTCCTGTTGATGTTGCTTCTATTGGTAAATCAGTTTATTACGTTACTTTCATTGATGATTTCAGTAGAAGAACATGGGTATATTTTTTAAAGAGTAAATATGAAGTTTTCAGTCATTTTAAGGAGTTCAAGGCTATGGTAGAAACTCAGACTGGAAAGAAAATTAAATGTTTGAGGACTGACAATGGTGGTGAGTACTGTTCTATAGATTTTGATAGATTCTATATAGATTGCGAGATTAAAAGATAAAAGACAACTCCGTATTCTCCTTAGTAGAATGGAGTTGGACAAAGAATGAATAGAATGTTGATGGAGAAGGCTAGGAGTATGTTAAGTGGAGCTGGTCCAGAACAAAAGTTTTGGGCTGAAGTTGTTGCCACTGCTTGTTATTTGATAAATAGATCTCCTACATCATCGCTTGTTGATAAAATGCCTATGAAGGGGTGGGGGAAAAAGCCTTCACTTAGACATCTAAGAGTTTTTGGTTGTGACACATATGCACATGTGTCTAAGGAGAAGAGAACAAAGTTGGATTCTACGGCCGTCAAATTTATCTTCATCAGCTACAGCTATGGTGTGAAAGGATACAAGCTTTGGGACCCTATTGCACATAAGGTAATTTATTCCAGAAGTGTTATTTTTAGACAGACTAAATCTTCTCCTGTTACTTTTCAGCCAGAACAACATAAAGAAATTGAAAGAAAAAAGATGTGATTCAACTTCCTTCTATGCCTGAGGAAGTTGAATTGAGGCCCCAAGATAGACAAGAAGTTGAGGAGGGCTCATCAATTTCTGAATCTTTAGAAGAGGGAGAAGAGGAGGAAGAAGTGGAAGAACCTCCACCTTAGCTTATTCGAAGGTCTACACGACATAGGCAACTACCTGAAAGGTATGGGTATTCACCTGATGATTGGAAGTGTATATTTACTTTGAGTACTAACATTGATGAACCGAGATCTATGTGAGAGGCTTTGGGTATGAATGATGTAGAGTCCTAGAAAGTTGCCATGGATGAAGAGATGGTAGCCCTTGAAAGAAATGATACATGGGACCTTGTACCATTTGCTAAAGGACAAAAACCTGTTGGATGTAAATGGGTGTTTAAGAAAAAGATTGGTTCATATGGAAATGTTGAAAAGTATAAGGCACGGTTGGTTTCGAAATGGATACTCTTAGGTTGAGGGTATTGATTATGGTGAGATTTTTTCTCCTGTTGCTAAAATGACATCCATTCAGTTTTTATTATCTATTGTAACAGCTTATGACCTAGAGGTCAAACAAATGGATGTGAAAACTGCTTTCCTTCATGGTGATTTGGAGGAAGAAATTTACATGACATAGCCAGAGCACTATGTGGTGAAAGGTAAAAGCAAGTTGGTTTGTAAGTTAAAGAAATCTATGTATGGCCTTAAACAAAGTCCTAGGATGTGATACCAAAAGTTTGATACTTATGTGTTGAGTTTGGGATTTGTGCGATCTAAATCTAATCACTGTGTATATTTTAAATCTGATGGTGATTGTTTCCTGGTAATTGCTTTATATGTTGATGACATGTTGTTTATTGGGAAAGGAAAAGGTTTGATTATAGAATTGAAATCTCAGCTCTCTACGAAATTTGAAATGAAAGATCTTGGTGCAACAAAACACATACTTGGGATGGAGATCAGAAGAGATCGTGAGAATAGAAAGCTATGGATTGGCTAGAGTAAGTATGTTTGTTTAGCTTTGCAAAGGTTTAACTTGCAGGATTGTAAACCACTATGTGTTCCTATTACATTGGGAACAAAGCTCTCTATTTTGCAATGTCCTACATCCCCATCGGAGATGGAAGACATGAGTAGAGTACCTTAGCAGAGTGCAGTTGGAAGCTTAATGTATGTTATGGTTTGTACAAGACCAAACATTACCTAAGCAATGGGAGTTCTTTCTCGTTATATGTCTAATCCTTTAAGAGTGCATTGGGATGTAAGTAAGAGGCTCTTTAGATATTTGCGGGGTACAATAGAGTACTCTATTTTTTTCATGTTGCATGAGATTAGCATTCCCTGAGTATTCATGGTTTTGTGGATTCAGACTGGGCTGGTGATGTCGATAGCAGAAGGTCTACCAATGCATATGTTTTTACTCTTAATGGTGGTGCAATTAGTTGGATGAGCAAGTGATTGGTTGTGGTTGCTTTGTCCACTACTAAGGCAGAGTACATGGCAACTACTCTTTCCTGTAAAGAAGCCATTTGGCTGAAGCATTTGTGTTCAGCTATTGGATTGAAATAAGGTGCAGTTACAATTTATTGTGATAGTTAGAGTGCAATCTGCCTTGCAAAGAACCTAACTTTTCATGCCAGGACCAAACACATTAATGTTCAGTATCACTTCGTGAGAGATATGGTCGAGGATGGCAGGGTGAAGTTGGAAAAGGTAGAGACTGTGGTGAATGTTGTGGATGCATTAACTAAGCCCGTGAGCACAACAAAATTTAGGTGGTGTTTCGAGTCTATGGGCCTCTTGGCCCCTAGCAATTGATCCATGATGGTGTTATTCCCCTGGGTCTTGCAAGGTATTCAACAAGTGTGAGAATGTTGGAAAATGAGGTGTCTCAACCTTGCTACACATTTCCCGTAATAGTTAGTTTTATTTAATATTTTCCTATAGCTATTATGCATTGTCGGTGCTTTGAAAATTGGTTTATTAGGTGTCAAAAGATGCCCACATGGTGGTATATTATGGAAGGCCTATTTTTAAGCATATTATGACAGATTCTATGACATCTGTAAGGGTCACAAATAGGGGATTTCATTTTGGACGTGAGAGCTTATTTTTAGACTAGAATCTTGGCTGAGAAGCTTCGCACATGGTTTTGTAAAACCATAGATGGTTTCTTGTATAGCCAGAAGTGTATAAATTGGAGGCTTGAGGAGTAGTTTGCATAGTGTGAGTTTGTAGGTATTGTTATGCTATCAGAATGCTACTGGAATTCTTCCAAAGTTGTTTACTGGTGATACTCCTATAATAAACTTGCTCTGCAAGTGTATGTAATCTTGATATTGGATTTGAAATACATTGAGCAAGCTTTTGGAGTGTGGGGTTTTTCACCTGAAAGGGTTTTCCCCACGTATATCTGGTGTTTTGTGTCTCTTTGTTTATTTCATGTTTTTGAATGTGTTTCTAAAATTTTTGTGACTGTTAGATCAGATTTAAAGTTCTGCATAATTTCTTTCCTCAAGATTGGCATAGGAAGTTGTTTTCATTACTTTAACTTCCTTACACTTAATACAAGGGACATGTGGAAGACTTACAATTGTTTATCTTGAAGCACATCTCATTAACAGTATTAGCATTTTCTACATGTTGTGGGTGAATGTTTTCCTCGTGCATCTTACCTGTCAAGTAAATCATCAGATTGGAGGCAATTCCATATAAAGCCATTCTTTCGAACAATTTTTACACTATAACAAAATACCATGAATATGTTAATCAAAGTTGTATAAAACAACTGTCATATAACTACAAACATTAAGAAATTGAGCACATGCTTTGAATTGTTTTTGCCTGTTACAATCAGTTGTCTGAAATTAAGTTGACTAACAATTAACTTTATCTTTCCTATTAATATATTGTATCCTTTGTATGCATAGATTACGGCCCTCTATTTTTTTTGGTTAATAAAAGCTATCTTGAACAGGTTTTGGATGAAAATCTAGACAAGTATTAAATTTTGAACTAAAGCATCTTTTCAAATTACATAGAAACTAAAGCCTGATCAAATCGTGAAAGGAATTTAAGGAATGACAAAAATGACTGTTCTTAAATATCATCCACTTTAACAGTCAAAGGTCAATTTTGGCCAATAAAAATAGGACAAATATTTAACACTTTTTATTGTGAATGAGGTGTAAAATTGCTATTGATTGTTTGACCATTGAAGTGAATGATATTTAAGTAGAGTTGACAAAAACTATCTCACTATTAAATCCTCCATGAGTGTGTAATAAATGACCATCTAGATCCTTACCATCAATCTTTGGAATGTTGCATAGTGCACATTGGAAAGAATTTTTGTTATTATTATTTTAAAATCTTGTCAATTCATTCACAAAATAATTTCATTCAATCAAGCTAATTTAACTTGACAAATTGTATCTAATAGGATAACATTGGAAAAATTCCTTAGTTTATTCTAGAAGCCTATTTTCAAATTATTATGAACTGAAGAAGCCTCTAATGTCTAAAATTAGAGACTCATCAACTCTAGACTTAAAAGGGGTTTCAGAATTTGGTGTGGATTCTCTTCTAATTAACAATGTTGTAAGTAGTTTTAGACTTATAAAGTTTCTGATGAAAACTTTGTATTGGAAAATTTGTTGCCATACATTTAATATAAGGTGTTTGTAAATATGTTAGTTTGCCCTGTCAAGGCTACTTCAAAAAATGGAATCATTAACGGGTGTAAGACAAGGAAAAACCTGTAGGTTATCTTAGTTTGAAAGCATTTAGTTGTAAAGAATTTTAAATGGTACATACAAAACATTGCACAATGGATGCCACAGAAATAAATCAAAGGTGTGAATTACAACTCTACAAATTGTTAACCCACCCAAGGAGCATCAAGCTATTAAGTTTTGAGCATTGTTGATTCCATTATCTTTATGTTCTATCATTGATTTAACAATTTGTAGCATTAAAGTTCAACATATCTTATTGTTAGTTTTATCTTATTTTTTACATTTTGTATTAGAGCCATAGTTGGATTGATTAGAGAGAGATTCCTTTTGTGGAGTGTGTGATTGGGTTTTTGACTGTAGTGGGAGTGTGTTGTATTTTCTTGTAGTTTCAAGTTCTGGGTGATAAGAGATGATGGCTAGCTCATCCTAGTTAGAGATCGAAAAGTTCAATGGTTTGGGGTTTAAACTTTGGAAGAAAATAATGGAGGATCTCTTGGAGGAAAGAGATCAATGGATCACCATGAAGAGTGAGAAAAAACTAGAAAATATGGAAGACAAAGAGTGGGTGAAACTTGATATAAAAACACAAGGCACCATACGATTATGTTTAATTGATTCTATTCTTTTGAATGTTTCTAATGAAACTAGATTGCCTATAAGTTATTGAAAAGAATAGGAGAAATTTATCAGACAAAGTATCTTGTTAATAAATTGTTTTTGTAGAGAAAGTCATATAGTTTGAAAACAAAAGATAGAGACTTAGTTGTAGAAAATTTGAATGCATAATTTAATCTAATCTTGAGTCAATTACAGTAATTAGATGTGAAGATAGAAGAAGAGGATAAGTGTATCTTAGTATTATGTTCATTGCATGAATATTGGGATAATATTATTCTTGCACTTAGTAGTTCTATGACAAATCCTAGGATGGAATCTCTCATTGCAACCTTTCTCATAGAGTAGATGAGAAATTTTTTTGCATAGGATGGGTCCATGGATGTATTGCATGTGTAGGGAATATATAAAGAGAAGGGAAAGGACAAGTAGAAGGGAAGCAATAACAAGTCTAAGGACATATCTAAGTCCAAGTGTAGATCCAAGATAGTTGGTAAGAGTAGGTTGAGGTGTTGGAACTGTGGTAATTGGGACATCTAAAAAATGAATGTTAGAATAAGAAAAATAAAGATGAAAATTCCTCTATTTATAAATCCTATAATGATGATGCTACCACTACTTTTATTATTTCTACTAACATGACTTCCAACAACTCTTGGTTGATAGATTTAGATGCATCCTACCACATGACTCCTCAAAAAGAGTGGTTTTCAACATATATGACTTATGATGGTGGGGAAGTTTTCTTTAGGGGTAACAACAATTGGAATATTGTGGGCTAGGGGAGGTAACATTAACTTTTAGTAAAATGGAAAGGTGAAAACCCTCACAAATGCTATGCATATCCTTGGTTTGGCTTGAAACATGATTTTTGTATCTAAAATAAATGATTCAAGGGTGCATGTTAGTTTTGAGAAGAGTGGTTGTAGGTGGAGTAGAGGAAACTTGTGTTGGATAGGGGTACTTGGTGTGGTACCCTATTTAGGTTGGAAGCATCTAGTTTATGTAACTCTCCAGGAATGTAACTAATAAATCTATTTCTTCTAAACTAGGGCACCATAGGATTGGTCACATTGGTGAGAAAGGTCTTAAAACCCTCATTAATAAAAATATGGTTGATGGCTTGTCTGATTACTTTGTTGACTTTAATTTTTGTGAACATTGTGTGTATGGAAAACAACATATATTTTCTTTAAATCTAGTAGTAGTAGAGAAAAACATGTTTTAGAGGCTATTCATAGTGATGTCTATGGTCTTGTGGATGAGCCCTCCACTAGAAAATCTCACTACTATGTTACATTTATTGATGATTTCTCTAGATTTATATGGGTTTACTTGTTGAAGCATAAGTTAGTTGTATTTACTATGTTTAAAGAGTTTAAAGCACTTGTTCATAAATAGTTAGATAGGAAAGTAAAGGTTTTAAGAATAGATAATGGTGACCTGAGTAGCACTCTAGAGATTTTGATGATTATTGTAGGCATGCAAGGATTGGTAGATAGAAAACAACTCCATATAATCCACATCAAAATGGAGTTGCAAAATTGATCAACATGACTTTGATGGATAGAACTAGAAGCATGCTAAGCAATGTTAAGCTTGAACAAAATTTAGGGTTGAAGCTATACACACTACTTGTTACCTGGTTAATAGGTCTCCCACTTTTGGTCTAGTTGATAAAACATCCGACAAGGTATGGGCATGTAAAATACCATCAATTTCTCATTGTAGAATTTTTGGCAGTGAGGCATTTGTTCATGTTCTAAAAGAGAGTCATTCTAATCTTTATTTCAAGGATAACTAGTGTGTTTTCATTGGTTATAGTGGGAATATTAAGGGTTATAAGCTTTAGGATCATGTAGCATTTAAAAAGTTATATTCTAAGGATGTTATTTTTAGAGAGATTAAAAGCATTTTATAAAGATGAACAACCTCATGTGAAGCCTAACAAAATAGGGCATTTTGATATTAAGAATGATCTGTAGAAAGATGCACGCACACAAAAACAACAAGATGGACATGTTGAGGAAGGATATGGTTCAGACTCAAGTTCTAATGAGAAATAATAGGAGCCTTGTGTTACACCTCTCAAAAGCTCCATGAGATAGTGTAATCTAGTTGAAAGGTTTAGTCCTTTTGATTGTATTTGCTTTATCATGTACTAATTAGAGGCTATGAAAGATGAAATAAAGTCTTTGGACAAATGTGACACATGGGATCTAGTTCAACTACCCAAGGGTAGGAAAGCCATTGGTGGCAAATGGGTATTTAAAAATAAATTCAGAGAAGATGGTAAATTGGAGTGGTACAAGGTTCATTTAGTGGAAAATGGTTACTCCTAGGTTGAGGGAGTGGATTTTGGTGAGATATTTTCTCATGTGGATAAATTAACCTCTATTAGATTCCTTTTCTCTATTGTTGTTGCATTTGATTTAAAGGTTGAGCAAATGGATGTAAAAATAACTTTTCTACATGGGGATCTTAATGAAATTTATGAT
Organism: Cunninghamia lanceolata; assembly: GCA_027924645.1. Lineage (NCBI taxonomy): Eukaryota > Viridiplantae > Streptophyta > Pinopsida > Cupressales > Cupressaceae > Cunninghamia > Cunninghamia lanceolata. The sequence continues at coordinate 8,317,397 of BSBN01000245.1, read as the reverse complement.
GCATGAGGTGGGTGTAAGGTGTGTATGAGGAGTTACTTATTGCAGACACCTAAAATATTACCATATCCTAACATCACACTAACTAATCCCCTTACACTCTGATATCATCGAATTAATAAAATAAATCATATTTTTAATTGACTAATCTAATCATTCTTCTAATATTAATTAAATAAATTATATTTATTTAATTAAATCAATTCATCCCCTAACATTCCTTCATGGATTAAATAAATGTCATATTTGTTTAATCAATTCAAATCCCCTCTCATCATTAGTTGAATAAACAAATCAAGTCTATCAACTAATTAATCATTTGCACATTCCTCTGCCACTTTAATTAAAACTAAGTAAAATCCTTCTCCACTAAAATATAAAAGTCAAACTAACTTCAAATCCCCAACATCCATTTGCCTTTCATCTTTTAGTCCTAGCCATTCACATAATGATGGCCCTAATCTTGCACATTCCTCCATGCTTTATTTAAAAACAAATAAAGTCAAATTTGCAAAAGGCTCCAAAATGTACTTTTTGATCTCCACTCTCTACTTGAATTAAGAAAATATCCACTCTTCATCTCTCTCAATCCTTGTCTTAAATTCATTTGTACCTCTCAAGATTCAACTTGTAAGCTTCTCATTTCCCCATGGAAATGGGTCAATCTCCACCCTCCAATCCAAGATTCAATCCAAACCATTCACATTCCCATCAAAAAGTCTATAAATAAACCCTCATCCTCAACCAAATCATAAGGTGGAAGAAAAGCAAGGTCATGTTGTAGGATTTCTTGAGAAACCACATCTCTCTCAACAACAACATATCTTAAGCCTATCAAACACATCAAGGGTTTGTTTTAGTGAGAATCTTGTTTTATTCTCATCATTGTTTGAATTCCTTAGCTCAATCCAAGGCATTGTTAGACTTGAAAGTAGGTTCTTTATATGCATTTCTTAGTTCCTAGTTTGTTTCATTTTTTAGCATACACATTTTAGCATGCCTAGTGGGACCTTGTCTCTCATCTAATCTTTGTTTTTGTAGGATTTTTCTAACTTTATATTGGGAGTATCCTATTGCAAAATAGACCTCACCATTGAGTCTAAAAGGCCCAAAAACCTATAAATCAATATAAAACTTGATAGGTTTAGGCTCCTAGAATTTTTTTAAATTTTTTTAGGCCTTGTAGAAATCCATAGTAAATCATCAATACATTCATAAAGAATTTGTATGACTTGTACATAATTCGTATGGACTGCACAGTCTATACCCTACATCTTCCTATGTAGGTAGAATATTCCTATCTCAATGGCATATTGAGTTTTTAAAATTTTCCTTATCCCACACATTTCTTCCCCCCCCCACTCAATTTTCAAAAATAAAAAAAAATATTAAAAAAATTTGTGTAAGGCAAGGTACATAGTACCCATACCCTTTACACTTGTCATAGTAAACATTGCAAGGTTAGGCCCCACACCATACCCTATTGGGGGATATAAAGCCCCTGCTAGTGGCATAAGAAATATTGGCCGACTAACCCTTTCAGTGGCCTCAAGACCTCCATCATAACCTTTTGGTACACCTCCATCTACTCTCCCCTCCATCACTAGCTTCTACACCATCTTGTAGCCTATGCTCCCCTCCCCCACTTTTCAACCAAATCTTCCCTCCTAGTCTCCACCTAGTGAATTCCCTTCTTTATCCTGGTCATAGCCTCCCTTGGTGGTTACGACCCATAGGCCATCAACCCCCTGGATCCCCCTCCTTTTGCATTTTTATTTGAAGAAGAAAATTTAAAACACCTTTTTCTTAGCCATATGGAGATGTTTTTTAGAGATTTTTTTGAAATAAGGTATAATTTCATTCACTTCATAGTGGTCTAACTAGTTTTTTCCCATGATGCATATTTTTTCTAGAAATCACATTTTCTCTCCAATATTATTGTACAGTTGTAGTTTTTGAAGCTTTAAAACTTCATAACATTCACAAATGGACTTGGATTTGGGTACTATTTTTTTTAAAGTTCATATTTTTCATGCTATTTGCCATGGTATGGTTTATTTGTACTTTTTCTAACATTGATTTTTTGGGTGCAGCCATCATCATATCATAAAGACCCAATATCACACCTCTCTAACATTGGTTTTGTAGGTTGTACTTGGTTGTTTATTCTTTCATATTGACCTCTTTTGTTGCAAGTTCATAGGTCCAAGATAAAAAATAGAAAAACTACTAACTTGTGTGTTGTAGGTCCACTTTCCAAACAGAAAATTTACACCCTTTGTTTGCTTTCATCATTTTTCTTAAGAGGTAGTTAATTTTCTTATTCAACTTCCATGCAAAATGGTGTGTAGTCCCTTCTCTTGTACTATAAGGTGACCTTGAGAATCAAAAGAATTAGGTCTTTCACATTCATCTCCACATTTCAATTTTTCATTTCTAAGGTTAATGAACACTTCATTGCCACGCTTATGTGTTATGGGGTGTATATGCTCTTCTCTCACACTACAAGGTGACATTGAGAATCAAAAGCATCCTTTTTCTCACTTTTATCTCCCAAAAGGTTAGTTACTAAGTAATCTCTTTCCTCACACCACAAGTTAATCTTGGAAACCAAAAATAGCTAGCTCTTTATTTATTTCTTTTTAGTGGTCCTAGCTTGGATTTCATCACCAAGTGTCAACCCAAACCGATGTGTTATGGTGGGGTAAACAAATTGGGGAGAGAATTGAAATAATCTTCTTTCACAATGCATTTTTCATTCAACTAAGCCAACAAGAAACTTTATAGCTTGCTAAGTGAATAATAAGAGTGGGTTACCATCTCAATCCAAGCATTTATACATACACCTTGATTTCATGAATTTGGTCCTCCCATACTACAAGGTAAATTGAGGACTTCCTTAGAAAGCCACTTCTTCAACCTATCTTAAGAACATCTAGTCATTTGTAACTTATGATGCCTTATAAGCAGTTATCATTAGGAAGTTAATCGCCATGTACCTTTCTAATTGAATTAGTAGGCCACAAACGAATAAAAAATAATTTATGGTTAACACTGTGAGATCATGGACCAATACTATTTATGACCAAGTTCAAGTATAGTTGTGATCTCACAAGGTGAATAATCCCACTTGAACAATTAGGTTTTTTGTGTGTTTGCATTTTTGGCACCTTGTGTGAAACTTGTAAGAAAAATCCAAACATCCAAATAAAGTCAAAAAGTCAAAGTTTAAAAATCCAACAAAACTAAATCTTGAAAAATCCAAAGTCCAAATTCTAAGAGGAATCTAGTAGTTTTGCATCCTAAAGTCAATCCATCCAAGATCCTAGATCTTGTGAATCCATCCCAACATCCCAAAATAAAAAACCAAACCAATCTAAAAATCGCCAAATCGAACACCTTCCCAAAACCAAGATCCCAAAATACAACACTTAAGGGCCTATAACTCTTAGAGAATTTCAATCCCCCCAAATAAAATCAACCCCAATCCAAAAATCCAACTGTCCTAAGTCAAATTGCTTAGGGACCTAGATCCCTTAAACCAAATCCCAAATCCAACATCAAGTTATCTAATTTCTTAGATCTTGTCGCTTAAATCAAAATCAATCATCATCAAGTTACCTTCTAATCAAATTCAAAATCATTAAAACATCAAGTTACCCAAGGTCCTAGACCTTATCAAATCAAAGTAAAAATCCTTCTAAAAATTAAAGTCAATTCCAAAATCCAATTCAACAATATCAAAATCAAAATCAATCCACCATCATCTAATCAACACCATCAATTTTATGCTCCCAATCACTAGAATTCAAGAAAAATTGACAATGGGGTTTAACAAAATCAACCCCTTTAGACAAATTTTTGTTTAAAATTTGCACATTGGGGCAACCTCTCACCAATGATTCCCCAATAATGTTATAAAAGCTAGGAGTCTCCATATTAACCAGAGTGAATACACACAAGAGTATACAAACCTCCTTATCTCCTACCAACACCAAATATTGGTTGATCAATTCATCAATAATCACAAAGACCTATTGTTCCAACACCTTATTGAATCAGGAGATAAATTCCCTCTCAACTATAATTTGGACAACCTCAACAACATCATAAGTCTTGAACCATCTACTCAAGATTATGACAATGTTTGGGCTCAAGGAGCCACTCAACACAAATCATGATCACACCAATTGTCACATAGAACAAACTAATGATGATAGTACTTAAGCACCCTTGATCATTAAAAACACTACATCATCTAATAATCCATGTGATCAAGATAAGATAATCCTCTTTACTTAAATGTTTATGGCATACTTATGGACCCACTTAAGAAAATACAACATCCCAATCAAATCAAAATCCCCATTCAAACTAACCTAATCAAACATTCCCCAAAATCAACCCATGGTCAAAATCAACAAATTAGTTCATCCCCAATAAAACCATCCCAAACCAACCCACACCCCCTCATGACCAAACCCTGCTACCTAACCTTTTACATAACTAGCAAAAGTCATTCTTCCAACACTCGTCAATTTCTTCACTCCCCTTGACAACAACCTATATCAAAGGGGTTATGATGGTACCTTACTATGATGTCTAAATTTAGAAGAGGCCAACCTCGCAATCAAAGAATTCCATGAAGGTATTTGTGGAGCAGACACTGGTGGTATGGTCTTGTCTTAAAAGTTATTAAGGATAGATTACTATTGGATTACCATGGAAAAATATGCATGTCAATAGGTCAATAAATGTGTATCATGTTAGTAGCACAAAGACCTCATTCATGCATTGTCTCAAGAATTGAAACCAATCACAACTCTATGGTGCTTTTCTACATGGGTCTTAATTTCATTGGAAAGATTAACCCTTCCTCCTCTAGTGGCCACAAGTTCATTATTACTACTACTAAGTATTTCACCAAGTCGGTCAAAGCGGTTTTGGTCATTTATACCATTAGTTAGCAAATATCTAAATTCATACTCCAAAATATTATATACATTATGACATACCATCCACTAGTATGATGGATAATGGAAAACCCTTTAATAAATCATGAGATCCACACCTTGTGTGTGCAATTCCATATAAAAAACCACTGGTCCACTCCCTATTACCCATAAGGTAATCGTCAAAAAGAGCAATATAACAAAACTGTAATCAAAATTCTTAAGAAGATTGTCAATGATGATGGTTGTGATTGGAATCTCAAACTCAATCCTACCCTATGGTCCTACCATACTAGCATTCATTTTCCTAAACGTGCTACTCCCTATTCCCTAGTATTCAGAGTAGAAGCCATCTTGCTTATAGAGATCAAACTTCCACCATTTCACATCTCTTTGCATGACCTCATTGATGATGGAGAATATATAGTTACACACTTGCACATGAACTTGAAATACTTTATGAAAGGCACCTGAATGCCTTGAACCATTTGAAAGTCTATCAAAATTGGCTCTATCATAGATACAATAAAAAGATCAATAGTAGGTTGGTTTCTCATCTAAACTATCTTATTTATCTAGCTCTAGAGTTTCATGTCACGATTGTTGATGGGGTACAATTAGTTGTCCAAGGAAATGCCATAGTATTAAACTTGCCATGAGATAATATCAACTATATGGTCATATGTTTGGTATTCTCATGGGCGGAGTAGACAATATATTGGGAGTCCAATGGTTTACAACCTTAGGAACATTTGAGATGAACTTCTAAGATCTGTTCATTGATTTTTATTTAGGGGGTAGGATATTTGAACTAAGAGGGTTGTGTGGAAACTCTCCATAGATGGATAGCTCTCACTAAATATAAAATTTTCTTAGAAAGGGTGTAGATGGATTTATAGCCCAATTATTTCCTATTAGATCAATGGGAAATTGTAGATAGGCACTTAGTATTTTTTGGGGATATACCAAAAGGATTATCTCCAAAAAGAAATCATGATAATGTTATTCAGCTAGTAGTAGGGAGCCAACCACCCCACATCAGACCCTACAAGTACCCATATGTATAGAAAATTGATATTGAGAAGATGGTACAAGAGATGTTAGAGGTAGCTATTATCAAGCATAGTTAGAGTGCTTAGTCCTCTCTAGTGGTGATGGTACATAAAAAATATGACACTTTGCACATGTGTCTAGATTATAGAGAGATCAACAAGTACACCATCAAAGATAAGTTCCCTATCCTAGTAATTGATGATTTTTTAGATTAACTACAAGATGTATATTTTATCAAAGTTCATCTTCATTCTAGTTACCTTCAAATTAGAATTATATATGAAGATGTCCACAAGATATCTTTTAGGACCCATGAGGGCAATTGAGTTTTTTATGATGCCCTTTGGTCTCATAAATCCATCATCTACATTTTAGAGTTTGATGAACTTTGTCTTTAGGAAATTTCTACAAATTAAAAATTGGTGTTTTTTGATGACACCTTAATAGATAGAAAAAGACGAGAAGAACACTTGTAACATGTGAATCAAGTTTTAAACACTTGAATAACATCAACTTTATGTTAAGCTATCAAAATTTGTTTTTGGAGACAAGGAAGTGGAATACCTAGGTCATATTGTTTCATATGAGGGAATTAAGGTGGACCCTCACAAGATCAAGTCCATGTTCAAATAGAAAGTGCTTAGGACCCTCAAGAACTTATAGGGTTTCTTAAGGCTTACATGTTACTATCATGGATTTGTTAAAAAAATGACAACATATAAACACCACTCACAACCTTACTAAAGAAGGACTTCTTTCAATGGAATGAAGCATCTACCAAGGCATTTGAGAAACTAAAGGAAGCCATGTGCAACACTCTAGTTTTAGCTAGGTCACAAATTTCTCTAAAATCTTCATTGTGGTATGTGATTCTTAAGAGAATAGAATAGGAGTGGTACTCATGCAAGAAGGAAGAATTATTGTATTTGAGAGTCAAGGGTAAGAATTTGTTGAATCCTGTTTATGAGAAGGAAATTATGGCTATACTTCATGCAATCAAATAATGGAGACCATGTGTCTGGTGGGTAAAAATTTCAAGGTGAAGACATATAATGATAGCCATAAAAAAACACTTCTTGAAATGGAGATTGTCATCAAAAGAACAAAAAAAATGTGTCATGAAGATGCTGGTATATGACTTTGAGATTATATATAAGATGGTAAAGAAGAATGTTGTTGCTAATGCTCTATCTAGAAGGGATGATTCCATAGGGTTACTATTGTAAACCATTTCCATACTATAGGTAGATTGGATGGATGAGGCATGTGAGGAATGGGAGGACATTGATAAAAAAAAACCTTATTTATTAGCTCAAGCAAGATCTAGAATTATATCAAATAAATTTACATGGGAAGAAGATGCACTTTGGTACAAGGACACTTGATGTACCTATGTAAGAAATCAATACTTAAGATTAAGGTTTTAGTAGAGCCTAGTTCTTCTCTATTAGTTGGGCATTAAAGGTTCTTGAAGACTTATCCTAGAATCAAGCATGAGTTCCTTTGAGAAGGAATCAAAGAAGAAGCTTAGAAATTTGTGGGAGAATGCATGGTATGTTAGTAGAACAAGGGGAGAAAATTAAGACTCTATCTCTTTTGCAACCTTTATCTATTCTAAGCTAAAGATTGGAAGAGGTCTCCATGGATTTCATCAAAAGTTTTCCCATATCTAAATGACATGTCATCATGGTCATAGTGGATAGACTCACTAAGTATGCATATTTTTGTGCTCTGTCACATCCATTGGTAACAAGTAATGTAGTAACAAATTTTATGGATACCAATAAAAAGCTACACGAGGCCCCAAAAGTCATTGTAAGTGATCATGATTCTATATTTACTAGTAATTCTTTGATAGATTTATTATCATACATTTAGGTACACAACTTGCTTGTAGGTCATTATATCACCCCCAATCAGATGGGAAAAATGAGGTTGTTAATAAATGCTTCAAGGGTTATTTGGATTACTTTACTTTAGATAAACAAGAGAAGTGGGTGCAATAGCTACCACTAGAAGAATAATAGTAGAACACTTCCTTCCACATTCATCTAAAATGTCTTGGAACTACATGGGTACAATCCACCATTCACCACCTCTTCTTTGAGGATACATCCAAAGGTTAAAGTAACTGAGGAACACATTCAACACCAACAATAGGTATTCTAGTGTTAGGGAGAACTTAACAATAGCAAAGAACATAATGAAGTAGCAAGATGATCAACATTGCAGTGGAAGAACTTTTGAAGTATGAAATTGGGTCTTTGTGTGATTACAACCATATAATTAGATGTAATCAAAATATTAGAAGAATGATAACACGCTTTCCACCAAGTATTACAACCCTTATTAGGTCTTGTAGAAGATTGGTAGTATAACATACAAATTAGAACCACCTTAGTTAACAAAAACACATCTAGTCTTCAATGTTTCATGCTTGAAGAAAGTTATTGGACAAAGAATTTGAATCCAAATAGTATTACCAGAGATTGATATGGAGGGAAAAATTATTTTGAAACCTGATAAAATCCTTCAAACATGTACTAACAGAATATGAATGAAGGCAACTATATAGTATTTGATCAAGTAGAAGAATTCTCTTGTTGAAGATTCTACATGGAAAAATGAAGATTGAACATGCAAAAGCATCCACAGTTAGTCCACATTAAGGAAAATGCTTCTTTAAAGAGGGGACATGCTATACTTTTAACCCATTTATTGTATTAGGATAGGCATGGCTAACGTGTGGCTAGCATAATCCTTAAGTGTGTCATTTATGAATCTTTTAGTATAATTATAGTGGGATAAGTTGACCTCATTGGGATTAGGGTACTAATATTACCTAATGATGCCTATATATAGGAGTTAATGAGTAGTAATTGATCATCATACTATGAATTATATTCTTATTGAAGAATCTAGGAGGTTTGCCCCCTCAAAGTGGCTTATTATTATCAAGTATTTATCAAATATTTCCTATTCCATTCTTCTCCAATGCAAGTAATTTTGTTACATGATGTTGAGGAGTGTTTCTCCAAAATTTTCCTCATATGTGTTTCTTTGCCAAAGCTCACCTTCCCAAATAGGATAGTATCATCAACAAATTGTTGATGTTAGATTGCATTAACACCATTCACTACCTTGACACCTTTCCAAAATTCTCTATTACTGGCAATCCATATAGATCACCCAAGAGCCTCTACCATTATGATGAAAAGAATGGGTGATATTAGATCTCCTTATTTGAGGCCTTGACAAGGTTCAAAAAACTAGGCACATTGCCATTATTTAGTACCAAAAATCTTGGGCTAAAAGTGCAATTATAGACCCACTCTATCCATTATCAACATAATCCCAAAAAAATTATTATCTTCATCAAAAACTACCATCCTACTCTATTGTAAGCCTCACTAATGTCTAGTTTAAGCACCATGCACCTTTCTTCCTTCATTTAAATGTAGAACTTCATGGTTTGAATGTTCAAAGTTGTGTTGCCTTTTAGGCTATATTTTCATCAAACTAGAATTTAAGCATTTTTAACAAAAAGTTAATTTAGATTGAAAATGTGTTTTGGATAGATTCATTCTAGCTAAAATAGATATGAGCCACAACTTTTCTAGCTTGAAGTGTCCATTAGATATATATGTAGCATCACTTTAATGCCAATTAAAAAAAAAAAAAAAATTTAAAAAACTTAAAGTCCTTGCTACTTCTACTTGCATAAAAAATATTTAAAAAAAATTCAAACATACCCTTTTGTAGATCTAAAAGTGTAGTTTTCAAAAGTGTAAATTTTTAAATATTTTTTTATTGTTTATATTTTCTTTTTTATTTTTACAAAAAGTAAATCATCAACACCCAAATATAAAGTTGATTGTTTCCTCAAAAAAGTACTAAAGTTTATTAAAAAGTTGAAAAAAATATGATGCATTAGAGGAGAGATTCCATGTTAGGGCAATATAATTATTTTCTATCTTGGATAAATAGTTAAGAAAAAATATCCAAAGGCCCCTCGAAATAGTAATGTTTTCAGTACACCAGGCTTTGAAGATTTTATTAGAAACATATATTTATTGAAATGAAAAAAAAATCCATGCACTAAAGTTTCAAGTTACCAATATGAGAAATATAATTTATTATGAAAAGGTGGAGGCCCCATTAGCCTCTTTTTTTAACATTTTGTCAACAATTAAATTATAGTGTTGATTTTACAAAAAAAATGACTATATTCAAATAATTTTTTTATATAAAATTGAAATCATAAAATACACTAAAAAAATCTACATTTCGTTAGTTTACATCATCTCAAAATTAAAAATATATTTGTTACTTTCAAGTGATTCAAGTAAAAAGTTTAGATCAATGTTGGTCATTTCCTTTATTTAAAAGGTGGCACAACTTTGAACTTTCACCCCATTCAATATGATAATACAATAGAGATTGATTTTTCTAGAACAAAACCACTTTGTTCCTTTGAAATGATGTCTAACAATGAAAGTTTCAGTTTATTTCCCAAGTCTTTCAAAATTATTTTATACATTATATTACATAATGCAATTAACTAATAATGTGTAAAAGAAGACTTGTTTTCCTTCTTTAGATCTTGAGTAGTGTTGTTTCTAGATCTTTCAATACTACTTTATGTTTCATAGATTTTTCTACTATCAACCATAACTCCTTTTGTGCTATCCCATAACACTTTTGGAAGAATCTCACAAGGAATCCATCTAAACTAGAAGCCTTATCCAAATGCAACATGCAATTACAAATTTTATATTTTTAGAGAAGGGTGCCATCAATATTTTATTTTGATATTTTATAATTTGTCATGGGATATGGTTCAATAAATCACCTTGATTTCTCAAGTTTAAGCCATCCTGGTTACTTAGTAACTCTTTGAAATAGTTTGTAGCTTCGAGGTTGATCTCTAATGGATCATCTAATAGCTATCCATCTCTGGCTAAGATTGAAGAATTTATGTTTATGCTCCTCCTAACTTTGGTTGCATTTTGAAGAATTTTGTGTTTTCATTTCCTTCATTTAACCAACATTCTCTTGATTTTTTCTTCCAAAAGATTTCCTCCCTAGCCAAATTTTTTGCATGTTGGGCCATAAGAGATTTCTCCCCATAACATGCATTTTGTTCAATTTTCATTAATTAGAATCCCTTCATTGTTCAGTATTTTCCAATTTTGCTTCCACATTTTCCTTTTCTACAAAGATATTTTGAAGTGTTATTTGTTCTAGTGTTTCAAACAATTCTTGACATGTTTTAGCTTCTTTAAATGGATATACAACTTTGTCCCTTTAGTAGGGGGCATTTGTTCACCAGTTCTAGTCTAAATTCAAAAGGTTTAGACCTTTGAACCACATAAACTTGAAGGGGATCCTTATAAGATAATTGTTCTCCAAAATAGAGAGTTGGATCAAATGGTGATTTGTGCTAGAGATGAGGAGGATTGAACAATCTAATTAGAAGGAGGAGTTAAGCCAATTATTGTTGCATATAAAACAATCTAACCTTTTTGCAATGTAGCTAAACCCAAGTCCATTGTTAGTCCATGCAAAGAAGCCATACTTGAGAATTATGTTCATTAGTCCCCATTTATTCATAAATTACGAAAAATCCTTCTGGGATTGTGTAGCTCAAGTATTATTCCACCTTTCTTGTCAAAATTAGCTAGGATGGCATTGAAGTCACCACCAATGATTACTAATTCACCATCAAGAGAAGATAGAATGCCCAAAACTTGATCCTGGAACCTTTCCTAAAGCGTGCAACCAATTGACCTATAAATATTTATGAGAAAAAATGCAGGTTCAATCAAAAAATTTACCATGTTAATAACTTGTTAATTTCTCCTTGCACCTAGTACGTTGATATCTTTAGAAGATAGAGATCAAAGGATTCATAGACCCCATATGCTCCATTTGCTTCCATAAAATCACTATTCTATTGTTTCAATTTTTAAATAAATCTATGGCTTCACATTTATTCAATTTTGATACTAAAAAAATATGAATAAATAAAAAATTTGCATTAGATATATCCATATGATGTTTGATTAAACATCATTTGTTTGGGACATTTAAACCTCTCGCATTCCAAGAGATAATCTTCATGGTAAACCTTATCCGGTCAATGAGCTATAAATTCGACTATAGTCGAAATAAGATCAACTAGAAGTCAGTTATATATGTACACACATGAATAGTGCAGTCAGTAAAGTTGTTTTTTGTCAAAACCAACAAGTTGTGGGGTCAAATCTTTTTAAACAATTGACACGACAACATGTCGATTCTTTACATAAGGTAAATCTTAATTGCCCTCAGGGAAAGGATATCCCTCTCTTAAATCTGAGATTCATGGTGGTGAGTTTCATCTGACTTTCTGATGCTGCCTCCTCTTATTTGTGAACCTTATTAGGTTTCTGACCTCCTTTTGGCTTCACTACAATTGGCTTTGTCTAGGTGGGACATCATTTGGAGCTAAGAGGTATGAATTCTAAAGAATCAATTTCATCTTCTTCTATAGGATCTTCTTTAAGTCCTTAAGCTCCCCTTTCTTGGTAGGGGCAATTATTTGTTCATTTACTACTGCTGTGCTAAAAACTGGTGTGCAATCATTTTTCTTGAGGTTCTCGATTTCCAAGCTCTCCAATATTGGTTCGATTTGATATGGCATTACTTCCTTATGTAGACTATCCACCAATTTCTCTGATCCTTTTTTGGTGGAGAATCCGGTTTCTAGCTAACATTCATATCCACTTTTTTGCATTTAGTAGAAAGATCGTCGGATCTTGAACAACTTTCACAGAAGACTTGCAGTCTTTCCAGTTTAATTTGTTATATCTAAGAGCTCGATGCAGATTTCAATTCGATCTTCTTCAGGATAGGTCTATATAGATCAATGTATAGATGCCAACATCACCATCCTTAACATTAGCGTCGACCTTAATGAAATATCCCAGAGAATTCTGATCATGGTCAGGATCGAGGAATCCCATTATTCCATTCGATCATGAAGAATCACATAGAGAGTGGCATGAACCTCACATCGTTTCCCTAGTTGTTGAGGATTCAATTTCAAATTTTGTCTTAGCAGGCAAATGATTTGCTAACTTGATGAAGAAAGTTCTTTATTTCAAGCGCTGGATTGAAAAAGTTAGGATAGTATCATCCAATTCAATTGCATGGCTTAGGAACTGCTCTTGTATTTTCCAAAGGGAGGGCATATTTGCACCAGTGGTCTTCTTCGGTGGAATCCATGTTGTTTGTAAAGTTTTGACCATTTGCTTTTTGGCGAGAAATTTTGAATGTTGGGATATTGCCTCCAAAAAACTTTTGCCTGTAATATTCCTCTCTAGATGGTTTCAGGATCACGAAGGCCCCTCTTCTTTGGATTTTAGGTGGAGGCTACCATTTCATTATCCGTGCCATTGATCCCAGAAATCCTTTTTTGGCCACCATCCTTTTTTGCCATTGATCCCTGAAATCTTTTTTGGGCCCCCATCCTTTTTTTTTTTTGCCATTGATCTCTAGATCTTTTTGGGCCACCATCCTTTTTTTTTCCATTGATCTCTAGATTTTTTTGGGCCACCATCCTTTTTTTTGTCATTGATTCCTTTTATGGAATCTATTACTATTTGGCCTTTGCTTGTTGTCTCACCTCCTTTGTTGAAGACTTAAATAGTTTTAAAGTAAAACAAAATAACTTTCAAATAAATAAAATAAAATAACTGAAAAAGTGTTTTTTATTCTTCTCACAAGTATTTTCTTTTATTTTCCTTTGTAAAATAGTATTGCTTAATATTTAAAAAAATAAAATTAATAGGTTACAAAATGTATATAATGCCACACAATATATCACACCATATATTTAAATATAACATTTTTATTGAGCTTTGTAATATTGTATTGCATTATAAAAGTTATTATTATTTTTATTTATTTTTGTAAAGCTTAAGCATAGTTTTTATGATTTATTGTATTATTATTTGAAAATAAAATATCTCCTCAATAAACGTGTCTATGTCTTTTCTTATCTATTGCTTACTTATCTATATGTCTGTGTGTCTAGTAGTTTACATAGATATTAAAAAATAATATTCATAAATATTATAAAGAAAAATGCTTTCCAAATGTTAATCTAAACATTAACATAGGTTAATTCATAACAATTTCAAATGATGAAGTAATATATAGTATGTATACTTTAAACTAGCATAGATGTATTAAATACATCTAACTAAACTAATTTGCCATACCATTTAATATTTAATTATGCTGAGAGGCATTCTACAATGACATTAATGGAGCCCCTATATACATAAAAAAATTAAAACACAACTAACATATATTTAAAAAACTAAAACACAACTCAGATATATTTTTTAAAAGACTAAAATTATAAAATAACTTTTAAGTAAATAAAAAATAATAATTATTAAGTAAATGAAAATAAAATAATTCTTGAATAGTTCTAAAGTAAAATAAAAAGATTTAGATTAGTAATAAAAAATATAAGACTAATAGGAATCCAAATTTGTTTTATAACTCATAAGTAAATAAAATAAAATAACTTTTAAGTAAATAAAAATAAAATAATTCCTAGGGTGATAATGCCCATTGGGGACGGAGACCCCCCAGTTGCGGTCTTAGGCGATAAAGCTGATGGGAAGAGATCCCCCATAAGGGTCCCGGTAATCCCCAACTAAAAAAAAAAAAAAAATTTAAAGAAAAAATAGATCATTAATTAAAAAATATAATATAACCTCTTCACCTATATGTACATTGCTTCTCAGCATAACACATGGTTGAATTTACATACATTTTCCATGTTTTGTATTTGATATTCAGTTTTTCATTTATCTCTTTGATTTTTAGTTTCTTCATGGTATCAATGTGGTTTGAGCTCAGTGAGGGAGTAATATTGTTCATTTTTTTGCATTGAAAAATGTCTTTTAAAACCATTTTTTATCCTCACTTGTAAAATTGCAAAATTTTTATTTTTTCCCTAAATTGAGTTTTATTTTCTTATTGCTAATTATAGGCAAAATTGTAATTCTTGTATTGGCAACTCAATTTGAGTGCCAAAATTAAAAAAAAAGGATTGTTTTGTGGAGCTAAGTATTAGGGATCGATCATGTACTATCATAAAGTGCCTTTTTTCAACCTACTTAGACTTGCTTATATGCACTAGAAGTAAAAATTACCAAATTTATGGGGGGTCTGATTATCACAAGAGGTTCTTTTAAAAATTGTTAGTGTTAAATCAAGCAAATTCTTGTAAAAGGCAACTTTTAAAGTGCCAAAATTAGAGTTTCTAAAAAAGGCTAAGTATTAGGGCTCAATTTGAATCGACCTACTTAGACCTATAGCACTGCATGATAAAGTGCCAAATTAAGGGGGAGTAATTAAGCAATTTGGGGATACACACACTCAAATTATAAAGTGTCACAAATCTAAATGGGGATAAAATATTGAAGCGTGAATTAGTGTACTGTGTTGTGTCAAGAACACCTCCATTGTGTCGTGTCAAGAACACTTCCACACCTCTTTCTGTCTATATTTACAATCATGGATTTCTATTATTTTGTTGTCAGGCTAACTTCTAAGAACTATCTATCCTAGAAAAATGGGATAAGAAGAAACTACATCATATATGATCTTCTACCCTATCTCCTTGGATGTGTTCCTAAGCTGAGTGACTATAAATAGAAAAGTGCATGGTTTAATAATATTGACAATGTATATGGATTAATATGTCTTACTATTCCTGAAGATACTCTACATCACATAGAGCACACTGAGTGCACTTTCACTGCTTAGACAATCATCCAGAAGTTGTATGGAGACCTTGAGCCTTCACCAAATAGTGATTGTTCCTTGGATAACCAAGCACATGTGGATGATACTAAGATCACTTTTTCTCCTTCTAATGCCCCATCTTCTTTTCACACATCTATAGTTGAGGTTACTCCTTCAAAACCTATTGCTTCATTAGATTTTAGAGTCACTTCTTTGAGAGCTTCCAGCAATTCTTTGCAGCAAAATCAAGTTTATCTTCTTGATTCACCTCATTGGTACAAATTTCTACTGGATATTCCTTGTTTGTTTGTAGAGTCCCACATCTTAGATCTAGATGACACCATTGAGGACATATGTCTTCTATTTGATGATAGTTTTGATGAAGCTGCATCCATCTATTAGGCATGCACCTGATATGATTATGACATCCTTCAGAATCGACATGGGGACACCTGAGTAGTCTTCGAAGACATAAAAATAGGCATCATCATCCTTGGATCATCTTTAGCACAATTCAAGAACATACATACATCTTCCTACACATTCCCATTTGAAATGGGGAGATATCCTACATCTTCAGTTAGTTCATTTCTTCCCAAGGGCAGGAACATTGTTCGACATTCTTCGATCTACATTTGCATCCTTTGTTGAGCATCCAGCCTCACCGCAGTAGGAAAAATATTATGGGGGTCTCATAGACCTTCTATCATTTTCTCTCCTATGGGGGGAAACATTTATTGTACTTAGTGAAAGAAGTAGAACTTCTTTCCTTTATAATTTTCATGCATCTTTTCTCTCCTTTGGAGGGTAGTTTTTTTACCACAGGGTTTTCTACCTTTATCCACTTCATGAGAGATTACTTTGTACATGGGTACCTCATCAAGCCTAGTGATGCAGGAGCATCCAGTGGTGTAAGGGCAATCTTGCATCACCCAAAAAAAGATGTGTTTCAAAATTGTTGATGTTCTTTCCATTTATTTTCAAAATTTGTGGTTCTGGTTCCATAATCGCTTGAATAATGATGTAGAACCTGCAGTTTTTCTAAACTGCTAAAAATAGCAACCTGCTATTTTTAGAAAGTTTGCATTTGGGTATGGATTAAAGTAAAAATTTATAGGAAGCTTCATAACTGAAAAATAAGACCTTTGGTGAATGAATCACACAAAGATCATTTGCGAGCTAAAAGATATTAAAGTTTCTATTTCCTGAAAAATGCCTGAAAATTATTCAAACTTAGGTTTGAGGCACTAAATGGTCCTGTATAGGCCCGAAAATGGCCAGAACTGGTAGAGCAAGTTCTTAGTGCTTAGAGAACTCCACGAGCTTTTTGACACATAAAACAGTTTGTCAATCGAACACTCGGATCAAAAGTTATGGCTCCCAGAAGTTGACTTATTTTTGGAGGGAGATGCAAAATTTGAAATTAGGTTGTTAGCAGCCAAAAAGGCTATTAATAACCATTTTTGGGAACCCTAGGCAGTAGTAGAGTTAAGGGGGAAAGTATAGAGTCAAGAATACGTAGGAAAACATAAACCCTAGCTGATTTGGGGTTACAGAAGGCTGATGATTCCAGAGTCTTGTGATAGGAAGCTGTAATGTGTTGCAGCATGTGGAGGGTTGATTCCTCTGATTGTATTTGAGCTTCTATAATGTAATAAGTTGTCCAAATCAATAAAGAAAGTTCTATTTTCTGTGTTTAATTTATGTTGTTGTGTGTTTTATGATTTACTCCCTTCATCAAGTGGTATCAGAGCGAGGGTTCCTGAGTGTGTAAACAGATCACTGACCATGAGGCAGTTTGCACTAGGACCTGAGGTTGTGGGTTTGCTGCGGAGATCAAGATGCCTCCACAAAGAAATTGTATTGGGAGGAATGCTTTGATGGAAGAGGGTTTTAGAGCCCTCCAAAGACAAATCGATGCATTGCAAGAGGAGCTACGAAGAGGGTTTGAGCCAAGAACAAGAGAAGAAAGCGAGGATGAAGCGAAAGAGGAGCTATCTGAGGAAGAATAAGAAGCTGCAGGAGATCCTACAAAAGTTAGGTTGTTAAGGGCCATTTCTAAGATTCGAAAGAGGCCCAGGATCAAATTTTCTACATATTCTAGAGATTTGAATCTAGAACAACTTATTGATTGGATGAATGACATGGAGGAATATTTTGAGTATGAAGATGTGGAAGACCCAGATCGAGTCAAGTTTGCAAAAACAAAATTGAAGGGCCATGCCAGTATTTGGTGGAAGGAGGTCCAGTTAGAGAGGAATAGAAGAGGAAAATGAAAGATCACTAGATGGGATTGGATGTTGGAGAAACTAAAGAAGCAGTTCATTCCTGTGGACTATGAGATGGAGTTGTTGAAGAAGCTGCAAGGATTGAAGCACGGCAACAAGTCTATTAAGGAGTATACAGAAGAGTTTATAAGATTACTATTAGAACCGGTCATGCAGAGGCCAACAAGGAGAAGGTAGCCCGTTACATTAATGGGTTGAGGCCAAGTATTCAAGAGGAGCTGAGCCTAGTCAGAATGACCACCATAGAAGATGCATACTAGTTTTCCCTGAAGGTGGAAGAGAAGATGAATAAAAGATTTGACAGAAAGTAAAGGGGAAGAGGTCAAGGCGGAAGGACTGGTGAAAGACCCTATGGGGGCTGAAATGAAGATTCAAAGAAAAGTGAAGAAGCTAGCACCAGTCAAAATCAAAGAGAAGATAATACCTACCTCCCTCGTGACTAGAACAATGGTGAGCAAAGAGGAAGAGGAAGAGGCAGACTTGGGCAAGGACCTAGAAGAGGAGGTTTTAGAGGAACCTATTTCTAATGTGGAGAAGAAGGACATCGAGCATACGAGTGTCCACAAGATCAAGGAAGGACAAATAGAAGACCTGAAGGTAATGCACTAGTTACACATGTTGATGAAGATGCACAATTTGAGCACTCTAAAGATGCTGAAAGGGGAGAAACCCTATTTGTCAGAAGAAATTTGTTGAATGAGGAGAAAGAACCCAATCAAAGGAAGAGTTTATTCCGCACAAGGTGCAAATGTGAAGGTAAGTGTTGTGATATTATTATTGACAGTGTTAGCATTGACAATCTTGTTTCGGAGGAGATGGTTGACAAGTTGAAGTTGACAAGAAGAAAGCATCCACATCCATATTGGATTGTATGGTTGCAGAAGGACCATAGAGCTTTGGTCAATGAGTAGTGTTTAGTGAAGTTCTAGATTGGTGACTACCATGATGAGGTGCTGTGTGACATCATACCGATGGATGCATGTCATATGTTATTGGGGAGGCCGTGGTAGTATGATAGGAGCGTTGTCCATGATGGCCCTGCAAACACATACTCCCTAACAAAGGGTGGAGTTTGTCATAAGTTGAAGCCCTTGAAGGAGGTGGAAGAAAATGTATGTAGTACTTCTAGAATTTTCTTGGTAGATGGTAGAAAATTTTTGGAGGGTATGAAGCATGAGTGTCATTATTTTGCATTGATTCCTAAGATTAGTCAAGAGAAATGTGAAGATGTACCAACATAAGTCTCAGATATGTTGGAAGAATTTCAAGATATTATCTCTGATAATGTACCAAAAGGTTTACCACCGGTGAGGAGGATAAGTCACCAAATGGATTTGATATCAAGAGCTAGTTTGCTGAATAAGCCAGCCCACAGAATGACTCTTGTAGAGAGTGAAGAGCAGAACAAACAAGTTCAAGAGTTGTTAAGGGACTGATAAGGGAGATCCTGAGTCCATGTGTGGCACCTGTAGTACTAGTACCAAAGAAAGATGGAGAGTGGAGAATGTGTATAGATTCTCGAGGCATAAATAAGATCACGATCAAGTACATGTTTCCATTGCCAAGAATGGATGACATAATGGATTGTTTGAGTGGAGTCAAGTACTTCACAAAGATTGACCTGAAAAGTGGGTATCACCAATCTGAATCAGAGAAGGAGATGAATGGAAGACAACCTTCAAGACAAAGGAGGGTTTGTATGAATAGTTAGTCATGCCATTTGGGCTAACCAATGCACCAAGCACATTCATGCGACTCATGAATGAGGTTTTGAAAGGATTTTTGGGAAGTTTTTTTTATTGTTTATTTAGATGATATTTTGATTTTCAATAAGACTTGGGATGAGCATATGATGCATATCAAAAGAGTTTTGGAGAAGCTGATGGAGGAGAAGTTGTTGATCAATCTGAAGAAATGTAGCTTTGCAAAGAAGGAGTTGGTATACCTGGGATTTGTTGTCTCAGAGGAAGGTCTTAAGATGGACCTAGAGAGGATAAGGGCTATCATTGAATGGCCTATGCCAAGGAGTGCTTCCGAGGTAAGATCTTTTCATGGTTTGGCAAGTTTTTACATAAAGTTTATCAGTAATTTTAGTAGCATTTGTGCACCCCTATTTGAGATAATGAGAGGGGATAGAAAAGAGTTTAGATGGACTAAAGGAGTAGATAAAAGCTTTGATACATTGAAGTAGAAAATCACAGAGCAACCTATTTTGGCACTTCTAGATTTTAATAAGGTATTTCAGGTAGATTGTGATGCTAGTGGTAGTGTTATAGGAGCTATTTTGAGCTAAGAAGGTAAGCCCATTTCCTATTTTAGTGAGAAGCTTAATGATGGCAAGAAAAAGTATTATGTTTATGATTAGGAATTTTATGCAATAGTTCAGGCTTTGAAGAAATGGAGACATTATTTGTTGCCAAAGGAGTTTGTTTTATATATTGATCATCAGGCTTTGCAGTATCTTAATAATCAAGGAAAGTTGAACCAGAGGCACTTAAAATGGGTTGAGTTTTTGCAGAGCTATACTTTTGTTTTGAAGCACAGGAGTGGGAAGTCCAACAGAGTTGCAGATGCCTTGAGAAGAAGGCAAAATTTGTTGACATAAATGAGGATAGAGGTTGTTGGGTTTGATGAGCTCAAAAGTCTGTATGCTGAAGATCTAGATTTTGCAAAGGCCTGGAAACTTGTTTGAAATCTATTACTTTGGATAGGACAAAATGGTTGGATTTTATAATCCAAGATGGCATGTTGTTTAGAGGAAGCCAGTTGTGCATTCTGAGGAGTTCCATGAGAGAGAACCTGATTAAGGAGAAGCATAGTGGAGGATTGGCTAGACACTTTGGTCAAGATAAAACCATTGCTATTGTTGGTGAAAATTATTAGTAGCCACAGTTGCAGTAGGATGTGAGGAAATTTGTGTAGAATTGTAGAGTATGTCAGATGGCAAAAGGAGCAAGTTAGAATACAGGTCTATATCAGCCACTACCTATACCAGAGAAGCCGTGGGATGATATTAGTATGGATTTTATTCTTGGTTTAGCAAGGACACAGAGAGGACATGATTCCATTTTTGTGGTGGTGGATAGATTCCCGAAGATGGCACATTTCATTCCTTGCAAGAAGACTAATGATGCTATTCATATTACTGAATTACTTTTTAGTGAGGTGGTGAGACTACACGGTCTACCAAAGAGCATAGTTTTAGATCGAGATACCAAGTTTGTTGGTTATTTCTGGAGGACATTGTGGAAGAAGTTGAAGACATATTTAAAGTTTAGTTCTACACACCATCCACAAACTGATGGACAGACCGAATTGGTGAATAGGAGTATGGGTAACCTGCTACGATGCTTAGTAGGAGATAAGCCCAAGGGATGAGATTTGATTTTACCACAGGTAAAATTTGCTTACAATAATTCTATCAATAGGAGTACTGGTAAATCACCATTCTAGATTGTATATGGCAATAGCCCAAGAAATGCTTCTGAGTTAAGGAAGCTGGACAAAGGAGAAAAGACAAGTGCTAACGCTGAAGACTTTGCAGAACATTTAAAGAATTTGCATGAAGAGATGAGAAAGCACATTAATAAGATGAATATTTAGTACAAGGATAAGGTAGATTAGAAGAGGAGATATAAGGAATTCTAAGTAGGAGATGAAGTCATGGTTCACTTGAGAAAAGAAAGGTTCCCAATTGGAACATACAATAAGCTGAAAATGAAGAAATTTGGACTATGCAAAATTTTGAAGAAACATGATTGAAGAAATGCATATGAGGTAGATTTGCTGAGTGGGATTAACATTTCCCCTATTTTCAACATTGCTGATTTATCAGAATATCATGAATGTGGAGCAAAGGATGGACCATCAGAGGAACAGTGGAATATTTCAACATCTACTTCAACAGAGGAGATAGAAGAGATCTTGGATAGTCATGTGTAAGGAAGTACTCAGAACAGGCAATATGAAGAATACCTAGTGAAATGGAAAGGAAGGCCTTTTGAAGATTCTTCTTGGTTGTCTAAGGCAGAGGTTGGCCGTTTGGGTTTTTCTCACACAAACACCTGAGATGTGACAGTCACTTCTCAAATTACCTTGGGTGTCTGATGCAGGAGCATCTAGTGGTGTAAGGGCAATCTTGCATCACCCAAAACAAGATGTGTTTCAAAATTGTTGATGTTCTTTCCATTTCTTTTCAAAATTTGTGGTTATGGTTCCATAATCGCTTAAATAATGATGTAGAACTTTTAGTTTTTCCAAATTGCTAAAAATAGCAACCTGCTATTTTTAGAAAGTTTGCATTTGGGTACGGATTGAAGTAAAAATTTACAAGAAGCTTCATAAATGAAAAATAAGACCTTTGGTGAAGGAATCACACAAAGACCATTTGCGAGCTGAAAGATATTAAAGTTTTTGTTTCCTAAAAAATGCCTGAGAATTATTCAAACTTAGGTTTGAGGCACTAAACGGTCCCATATGGGATCGAAAATGGCCAGAACCAATAGAGTGGGTTCTTAGCATGTAGAACACTCCACAAGATTTTTGATGCATAAAACGGTTCGTCAATCGGACACCCGGATCAAAAGTTATGGCTCTCGAAAGTTGACCTATTTTTGGAGGGAGATGCAAATTTTGAAATTAGGTTGTTGGCCACCAAAAAGGCTATTAATAACCATTTTTGGGAACCCTGGGTAGTAGTAGAGTTAAGGGGGAAAGTATAGAGTCAATAATACGTGGGAAAACAAAAACTCTAGCTGATTTGGGGTTACAGAAGGCTGATGATTCTAGAGTCTTGTAGTAGGAAGCTGTAATGTGTTGTAGCTTGTGGAGGGTTGATTCCTCTAATTGTATTTGAGCTTCTATAATGTAATAAGTTGTCCAAATCAATAAAGAAAGTTCTATTTTTTGTGTACAATTTCTGTTGTTGTGTGTTTTATGATTTACCCCCTTCATCACCTAGTAGCTAGGACCCATCTTTATTGTGCCCATGTAAGCTATTCTTAAGGTGGAGTGTTAGTGTATATATTCCCTTACACATGAGTAAAATACACATGTCATTAAGCCTAGTTAGGTGTCCTAGGTTGACTGAGTTAGCTTGCCACCTCTAGCAGGTTTTGTGGAGCTAACTTGACACATCTAGTGGAGTGTTGGAGTCGACTCCTAATTCAACCCAACCTCCTCACCTATATGTACATCGCTCTTAACATAATACATGGTGAACTTTGCATACATTTTCCATGCTTTGTATTTGATATTAAATCTTTCATTTGCTATTTAATCATCTCTTTGATTCTCGATTTCTTCAAAACATAGTATCCAAAATTTCTTGTTACATTGTCTTCTCATCCAAAAAATCTTAAACATTACATGATTTACTTTAGAACTATTTAAGAATTATTATGCTAAAAAATAGTCATGTGTGACCATGTACAAAAAAAAATTAAAACACAATGGACATATATTTTATTTACTTAAAGTTAATTATTTTATTTTATTTACTCAAGAGATTAAAATAACTCTGAAGTAATAAAAAATAAAATAAAAATCTAATGAAAAATAGGTACCTCCAAAAATGATATCTATTTTAAAGTATATTTCTATATTCATATAGATACATTCTTAATCTCATCTACGCATTTTTTATATAGAAACATAATACTAGCATAGATATCTTAAATACACCTATCTAAAAGATTCTAATAAACATTAGTCTTGAGATGCCTATCTATTCTGAATATCAATTTTCAATGTCTTTTAGATAGATGCATTTAAGATATCTATGCTAGTACATAATACTTTTAAAATAATTATATAATTAAATATGGAAAAAAATAATCTTTTCAAAATTTAGAAAAATAAATTACATATTATTTATTTAAAGATATAGACATTAAATAAAATACTAAGTAAAATTTTAGATTTAAATAGAATTAAAATAATAAATAAAACCAAAGCATAGATAGCCCACACACACACATAATGAATAAGTTTCTATATCATTTATATTTATGAAATGATATATTACACATATTCACAAAAAAATGGTGGATGGAAAAAGTCACACCCCAAAGTCCAAATGAGGCCATAATATAGAAATAGAAAAAAAAAGAGGTTGCTGCATGGAAAGAGCAATATCACTGGGGGAGGAGGGGGGTCTCGATCATCTAGTTTGCCCCATACATTAGCAGGGTCAGAATTGTCCATAGGAGGCTCCCAACCATCATTATCATATTCATTCTTTTTATCATACTCAAGTGGATTATCATAAACAAGGGAAATGGTAAGAGCCAACCGGGGGAACTTTCCAAAGTAAGGCTAGCCAGCAAACCCATGACCAAAGGTACAAGGAGAAGTAAAGTGGTGGTGAGAAGGTTGAGGCCACCCCTACTGAGCATGATGTCTTCATCTAGGAGGCTAAGAGGCTTGTGAATGAGCATCATGATCTCTATGAGAAAAATGACTACATCCCTTACAATGCCCATGAGGTGGAGATTGGCCTTTGTTGGAGGTAGGAGTTGGGGGAACTCTGGAAACAGTGCAAGGGGCATTGCTCCAATGGTCTAGAAGCACTTGAAGATGTGAAAACTCAAGTATAACTTTGTTTTCTTGCACCTAAATATGCATAATCTAGGATTGGAACAAATCATGGTTTTAGAATAAAGAAATAAAATAGAGTCAAATGAATTTCCTAAAAATTTAAAGTAGAATTTCTATCCTTCTACATACAAAAAAAATCCACACTAAAAGCATGCCAGATTTGAGTAAAACTAGAAGGAATTTTAGGTCAATCCCCTAATAATACCATATGCCAGGAAAATGGTTTAGGCTGGATAGGCTTGAAAAAATTATGAATCCAAGTCCAAGTTGCCTAAACCCTAGGAAAAATCCAAAAAAGATGCTTGAGAATTTATTGTTGGCCACAAAAAAGACATCTAGGATCCTTAATTCAATATGGGCTAGAACCTAGAACCAATAGGAAGACCTTGAAAAATAATACACTAGGCAAAGTGAGCAAGTTTTGGCTCAAGAATGGTAGTCTTGACAAGAAATTACTAGAGACCACTGGAAATAGATTGTTGGTTTATAGAAAGACCATTACAAAATCTAGTACCTTTCTAGAGAAGCCAATGCTTCATGGCTTCCAACGCTTTCCAAATTCTTTTAATAACAAATTTGAACCCTTGGATCTAAATGATGTCTTTCATAATGAGAAGAATATGAAGACCAATCCCCTTCTAGGATTGTTTCCCAAGAGGAACACTTGAAGATATGCAATGACACAAAAGAATTTTCTAAGCCTCATTACCATCAAGGGCTTGAATGATCCATTTGACACATAGAGCCATACATTGACACTAAATTAATAAAAGAACCGACCCTCTAGAATCATGTGGGAGGAAACAATATTCTAAGGAAACTCTATGAAATCCTCTATGAGTCCCAAAAGAGGCCCAAAGAAAGTCCCTAGAAAGCTTTTCAAGCTTTTGATAGGAGGATTTAGAAGGGACCCAACAAGAGGAATAATAAACATGAGTACCTGCTAGGATTTTAGAGAAAATCTAAAATTTATTTGCAAGAGACAAAGGCTTGGTAAACCAATAACCTAGTTTCTTCTCAATTCTAGAAATAACTGCTTACCAATGTGTTGATGGAGAAGCTTGAAAATAAAAAAGAATGCCCAAACATTGAAAGATTTCCTTGTGCTCAATCTACTTCCACCTAGAAGAGTCAAGCCATGGAGGCTTAGATAGAAAGAATTGTTAGTAACGTTAGGTTTTTTGTCACTATTAAATTCTTGAGCTTGAAGCCTTACAAAAAATATCTAGACAAAGAAGAGCTTTCTTAATATTGTTCTTGTCTTCCAAGAAAGTGAGGAAGGAGTCATCGGTAAAATGAACATTCACCAACTAAGTAGTAGAATTGGGAAGATAAATGCCTTTGACTAGCTACTAGGAAACAAAATGAGCTAAGAGATAACCAAAGCCTTTAGCAACAAGAACATAAAGGGCAGAGCCAACAAATAACCTTAACTGATGGACTTGAAAAGGCCAAAGGTAGAAGATTAGTGACCATTGATAGTGATACAAGACAATGCATCCAAAAAAGTCATACACATAGATTGCATAAATCAAGGATTGAATCCTAATTCTTGAAGCATAATAATGATGAAGGGCCATTCTATGAGATCATAGGATTTAGAAAAATCAATTTGATAAAAGAACTACTTGTTGCTAAGAACAACGAGCCTATTTCATACCTTCCCAAATAGCAATAATATTATCCAAAATAAATCTAGATTTGGTAAAACTTGTTTTCTCAGGTCAAAAAATTTGTGAAAGAAGATGTCATAATTTCAAGCCAAGGGCCTTAGCGATGATCTTGTTGTAGGAGACATTAATCAAAGTGATCAGCCTCTAATTACAAATATCATCAGGATCACCAAAGTTAGCTATGAGCTTGATGTTTCTTTTGTTAATATTTTTCCTAATTAATTAGAATGAAAAGATTCAATATAAACCCCATGAAGATCTCCAATCGATTCCCAAAGTTCTTGCAAAATTCACAAGGAAAGCCATTACATCTTGGAGCTTTATAATTAGCCATGGTGAAGACAACTTCACAAAGGTTAGAAATGAAGATAAATTTATCACAAAAGACATGTTGAGATGAAGAAAGATAACAAGGGACAACAGTAATGAACTCTTACAAAGCATGTTCACATTTAGGAGAATTCTCTTGAGCTTTGAAAATCTACTCATAGTAGAGAACAAAATCCTAGAGAATATCTAGGATTTCCTTGAGAAAATGGTGACCATCATGAATTTGTTTGATGGCTTGGGAAGTATTATGAGCAAGAAGATCTTAAAAGAAATCTTTGAAAGATTGGTCCCCAATTTTAAGTCAATACAAATGAGCTTTAATTTGAGCACCTCTAATTATATGGTTGTTAGCAATCTGCTTCTAGTGATGAAGCTCAACCATCCACAATTAAAGAATAAAAGTGAAGGGGTTAGCTTCAAGCATATCTAGATGTCTTGGTGGATCTTTGAGGTTGTGGCCTCGTATGAGTAATGATAAAAATATGCCAACTAGCAACCATAGATGTGAAGGAAGCAAGAGGTGCATTTGATGGCATTATCCCACCATTCAATCTAGCTTGTATACTAAGTAAGCCTTAGTTCAAGATTCCGCACATGTTGGATATGAGCCAATGTGGGTTGGTGAGATAGAAAAGAGCTATTGAGAAAAAATTGCATCTTCCTAGTCTTGGGATGAGCAAGTTTCCATTGAATATGAAACCAGATAGGTGAATGGTTAGATAAAAGAATGTGTCTAGCAAAGGCACCACTGTAAGAGAAAAATAGATAGTGAAGGAAAGAAAGGACTAGGTAGAAATCATAGCACAATCAAGTCATTTATAAACTCTACCAAATTTTGATTTAAAATTACTCCACATAAACTAGTGGGAATGATTATGACAGTGACCCATATTGGGATAAAAAAGCCCTAATTTATTATGCATGTAATACCTAGCCTCCCTTTTGACAATTGTCCAATGCATGAGAATTGAGTCATCTTTATCATAAGCCATCTCTACATATTAAAATCATTGCATAGAACCCAAGTGAAATGGGTATTGAATTGGTCATCCAGTGCAACAAAGAAGATCTTTTCAGTAGCATCATTGGAAGCATAAACATTAATGAAACAAAAATAATGATTATCAATATTGAAAAGGGCTCATAACCCCTGGTTGGTTGGGTCACATCCATGATAAAAAAAAATATTTGAATTCTGCCTAGGAGAGAGAAAGGTGACAACTCCTCCATGACCCACATCATGATTGCTATACCAAAAAGAACTAGCTAGCCAAATAACGTGGAAAACATCAAAAAGAAAAAAAAAACTAGTGATCTTAACTTCTTGTAGACAAAGAACATCCAAATCTATAAAACAATGTTGAGTATCTCTCATAATGTACTTCCTGAAGAGGTCAATAAGACCTCAAACATTCCAACAAAGGAAATTCATTGGTGAGAATAAAGAGGCATATCATCACTATCTGACTTAACAAGAGTGGAATAGTGATTCTGTAAAAATGCATCTCAAGAAAAAATACCCAACTGAATGCTAGGAACACTAAACCTTCTTTTCTCTAAAGCAATTTCCCCTTCTTCCAAATGCTTAGGTGGACTACGACACCTTTGTAGATTTATTGGTGGATAAGATAGGTGAGCAACCACCTCTAGTTGTGATGACAAAACAAATGATAGTTGAGGTGTTCTAGAATATTTAGACTAACTGGACAGCTCTCCAATGGGAGGAGCCACCTCTTTCCTCTTATCCTAATGGTTTGAAGGGGCACCATGTGATGGTTTTGTTTCTTGGTTGCCATTATTAGTTAAGGTCTTGGTTTGAGCTCCACCATTGCTAGAGTTATGATTGTTTTTTTGCACTTCCCTATTATAGTCCACCCTTCATCATTTTTAGGACGGGAGATTTAGAGGGCCAAGAGGAAGGCTTATTACAAATAGAAAAGGGACAATCATTGATCTTGTGTTCAGAGGATTGACACTCGAAATAAGTGTTTGGAAAATTGAGATAAACAACACACTGGATATGATGCATTGAACTAATTTGAATATATATAGTTTCTTTGAAATCCTTAGGGAGGTAAATCTCAATACATACACTCTTTTGTGGGTGAGCTAAGAAAAATCTATTAGGCTCAACACAAAAAACTTTTCCAAGTGAGACAATAATTGTGGCCATAAAATTTCAACATGGCAAGGGTGACCCGGGGAGCTCAATCCACTGGGACATGAAGTGCCCTTTTGTGATGTAGGAAAAACTACTCCTCAACTAAACATATCAATCAAGGGAGATTTCTACTAACATTACATTGGGGTTCTATTAATAAAATATATGTCTACAGAACCACTTTATTCTTTAATAGAAATGAATAATAGTAAATGGAATTTTGAGAAATGAAGTACAAAATGAAATAATAGAAATATAAAGAACTTAGCACCAGGTAGACAACCTCATTTTCTAGGATGATAACACATAGTGCAAACGTCTGTGCTTAGTGTTGTGGTATGTACAACATTGAAATCCAAAGTTTCATACTTGTACAGCTTTGCACGAGTTTCAATGAGTTCATGTTGACAACAGATGCAATATTCAATACACATAATTTGAAAGATAATGGAAATAGATAGAAATGAAATTAAAATGAGAGAAGTGACAAGAAAGGGAAAAGAATGTGCAAACACTCATGCATTTGTGATCTTCTACGTATAACCTATTACATGTAGAATAGAGAAAAGAGGGTTGGATTGTATAGAGGTTTGCTCGAGTCAAACCCTGTTTTTGGTATTTCTACCTCATTGAAAGCAAGAGATTGATATGTTGATAAATATTGTGTGCTCTAGAATTATAAGTGTATCTAGAATTACTACGATTAGTGACAAATGAGGTTTGATAAGATAATATAAATAAAATACAATTATTCTATGCAAGAAAGTGACATGCAATAATTAGTCTAAGCATGAGGAAGATAATAGAGTAATGAAGAGTGTTGATTTTAGCAGAGGTTCATTGTGAGAGAAGATCAATTCATAAATTTGATAGAGCTTTGCTATGAAAAAAGATCCATCATTTGAATGATAACTCAAAGGGGTTTTTATAGAAGAGGAAGTAGAGAGAAAAGAAAGAGTTGTTTGGGCATGGATAAACATGCAAGAAAGCTCAGAATGTCACAAAAGCAAAAATGCACCCTCTAAAATGGTTGATGAACTGATAGACAGTATCAGGATGCCAACGCTTTGCACAAGCATCTATGCCTAGCACTCCTGTCTATGCAACTTTAGTTTCTAGAAGGTCTAGATCACTTGGGGCATTACCAAGGTTAAGGCACTTTTACGGTTTTGGCTAGGAAAAGTAGAAAGGGGTCAACATAGAGATTGGGGGGCATCTATGCAAACTAAAGGAAAGGTTAAGGAAGGGGACACTAAAAAGAATGCCAAATAAAGCATGAAATTATGGATGAACACAATTTATGATGCTACATTTAGCCCCCACTTTAGTAGGTGTATGACAACATGTGCATATGCAAGCTAAAGTACAAGAAAGAAAGTACTAGAAGTAAATAAGAGCAAAAAGGATACACAAAAGAATACTATAGAGGATGCAAGATGTCACCGAGTGAGAGAATGGAGCCCCCAGCTTAGGATCCTAGAACACCATAGTATTAGACAAAAAAAACATGTAAGACAATAGTGTTAGAGCATAAACGTGCAAAACCACTATGTCAGAACATCGCAAACATATATAATCATAAACAACATATACATAAAGGAGAAATATGCAAAACAAGAAAATAAAAGTTCTAATTGAACAAAGTGAAGGAGACCTCAATGTGAAAGTGTTACATCCCTAATTTTGGCTTTGAATTTACTATTTACTTTTACATGAATAGAAGTGAATTTATAGAAAAATGATTTGATGTTATGTTATAATGTTAGAGTAAATCATTGATTAAATTAAATATCGATCCATGTGATTAAGTATAATGCATGTGATTAAATGATTCACTAATTTACATTATGAGAATTTGATTTGTTATTCATAAGATTTATGAATGGACTAACGATGCACTGATCATGATCTGGTAATTGCAAGTTGTGTGCAGAAAAATAGGTTTTGATTACTCTCTGAGAAAGAGAGAGAGTATCTTCTGAGGAGAGGAGAATAGACAGGTTTTAGTTTTGAACCATTCATTTTCCATCTGAGTATTGAGTACCTTCAATTAGTAAACCCTTGACGATTGAGGTAAGTCATGTTTTTCAAAGCAGTTTAAGTTTGTTGGTCATTTTGACAAGTTGTCGATTTTGTTTAGAATCCTTTTGAAGTTGTCTCGTCAACCTTGTCATTTTGTGAAATTGACATTGTAGATGTTGAACGATAGTTGTTTTGCGATTAGCGCAACTTTTTGTTGAACACATCAATCTTTACATCGTAAATGAGATCACATTTGCATTTTCATTGGCGTGATTGGAAGAAATGTTAGCATGTTTCATGTTATTGTTATAATGTCAAATATTTCATTTGTTGTCAAAATGAAATTGACAAGTTTTTCTTTTAGTTCGTGAAGGGGAGATGAACTCAACCCATTCACATTTGTGTATAAGTTTACGTAAAAACATTATTATTAATCCTATTGATATTAATATCTATTCATAGACTATTATTTTATGTAGAACTTTGAGTGGTTAGAACGAGTTTGATGGTGGGTTATTTGTTAATGACCCCATTATTAATGATGCATTCATTAATAACCATCTTTGATAACATTGAATGCTTTTGAGAGAGAGTCGTTGTTGTGTGAGGAGTGGTAATTATTAACCACACACTCCTCTAACTTTGGATGTCCAACTAAGAGCCTTCACAGGCTAATTTAGTGGAGATACCTGCGGCTATTTGAAGTTGATTAACTATTTTAAGAGTGGCATCTTTATGATAGAGAGTCGTGGTTGGTTACGACAGGGAACGACTCATTAGTAGAGTCAGGCAGAGAGGTAGCAGAGGTTGTTGTTTTTGGTCATAATAGAGATTCGAAGAGCTCAGTTTTGGGGCAGAGTTTAGGAGAGCATCAAGAGAGTTGAGAGAAGGAAAATCTTAGAATAGTGAAGGTTAGATATCTCAATTGATAAACACTATAAGTTAACAGGGGAGTCAATATCTGAGAATGGATCATTTCTTAGAAGGGAATTAGTTCAAGAAGTTGAAGTGCAGGTCAACAAAGTCTAAGTGTCACCATTTTGTGCAGGTATGAGCCGTGCATATTCCTCATGATTCTCTTATTGCAAATCAAGTTACTAAAACTATTATATATCAGTAATTGTTTTTGGAGAATGTAGGCATTTCCTATGAAATGTTGGTAGTTATATGAGCCTTTAGACCGTAGCTGAGTATATAAGAAGCTTTACTTGCCTTAGAGAAATCTTGGTCGATGTTGCTCATCTTATTATTTCTAGTTGATAATATAACCTTTCTTTTACTCAGAACTTAGAGTTAGTGTTATCATCTCTTTAATAGTCGACAGTCATAGTATAATTTTTAATCGCTGATACTTTTATATAAAGAATGCTAGCATAGCTCA
This sequence comes from Cunninghamia lanceolata, assembly GCA_027924645.1. Classification (NCBI taxonomy): domain Eukaryota; kingdom Viridiplantae; phylum Streptophyta; class Pinopsida; order Cupressales; family Cupressaceae; genus Cunninghamia; species Cunninghamia lanceolata. Next base: position 8,285,133 of record BSBN01000245.1, on the reverse strand, counting down.
TTTTTGTCATTATTCATAATGAAAAAGGATGTGGTATTCCTGTAGCAAAGGTTTTTTCTGAAAGCAAACTTTATTGTTAGTTATCTCTAGAAGATAGTTTTGATTTGTATATAGATAAAATCGTGGGATAAATTTAGACAAAGATTTTAGGAATGTTTAGATAGAGAGGATTCTCTATTTAACATTATAAACATATTCTTTTTCTGAATGTATGTATATATATTTCATAAGACACTGCCTGAGCAAATTAAATACGACTTAATACTCTTATCTCTCGCCGTAGACTTCTTTTTAGAGCAGTGCAAACAAGTAATATAGACTTAAGCAAGTCTTAGGGTTCTTTGATTATTGTATTCTTATGTTCTTGTAAGCCACGAGTCTAATATACTTGTTGGGTGATAGAGTCTTCCTATTTTTTTGGTGAAATCATACTGTCAGTAATGCTGAACAGCTAGTGGAATATATATTATAGTCTTTGAGTTACTCGAGAGGTTTTAGATATTGATATTGTTCCAATGACTTCATTTGTTATATTTATATAATTAGAACACTTAGATAGTAAACTAAAGTTGATGGCAACATAAAATAAGTCTTTTTAAGGAAACATCGAGTGAGATAGTTTTACTACATCAAATTTAGATGAAAGTACTTGTATATTGTTGCTTTGACTTATATTATTTGTAAGAGAGAGAGACCCAGACATTGAAATCATGTGGATAGAAAACAAAAATTAGTTCATCATCTTTTTGGAATTCAAAGTAAACTTAGGAGAAGTTTAAACTTAAATTTGTTCCTTTAGCTTTATTTAAACTAAAGTATACTTGTATGCTATAATATAGTCAAGGTTTGTGAAATTTTAAACAACCTTGTAGTCAAAATATGACTAGAGGATAATCTCTTTCTTGCTATATTCTTATTTTTGTAATGTTAAGTTTGTTTGTTATTCCATTGTCATGGAAAAGGGAAAGATAAAAACCCTAGATTAACCTAATGGGGTAAAGTCATCTAATTTACCCTTGTGGTTATGTCTTGTCTTAACTATCTAGATCGACAATGAAAAGGCGAGTTCCTTATTTATGATTGTTAATTATATTTAGTCATAAAGAAGATTTTTCCTATCCATTTATGTTTATTCTTGGTATAAAAGAAAACCTATTTGGTTGTTTGCAAATCGACCTAAGTTATAAGTGTCGATAAGTCATGGATCTCAGATGTTGAAAGGATGCAAGGAGATACCCAAGTGTAGATAGTCATTTCATAAGCTCTTTGGAACAATGACAGTGTCTTTAAAATGAGGTAGAGAGGGGAGAGAAGTAGAGAGTGAGAGAAAGGGTAGGAGGTATAGAGTGGAGGGAAGAAGAGAGTAAGAAAGAGGGTAGGAGGTAGAGAGGGGAGGGAAGTAGAGAGTGCGAGAGAGGGTAGGAAGTAGAGAGGGGAGGGAAGAAGACAGTGAGAGGGAGGGTAGGAGGTAGAGAAGGGAGGGAAGTAGAGAGTGAGAGAGGGTAGGAGGTAGAAGGGGGAGGGAAGTAGAGAGTGAGAGAGAGGGTAGGAGCTAGAGAAGGGGGAGAAGAGAGTGAGAGAGAAGGTAGGAGGTAGAGAGGTGAGGGAAGCAAAGACTCAGAAAGAGGGTAGGAGGTAGAGAGGGGAGGGAAGTAGAGAGTGAGAGAGAGGGGAGGAGGTAGAGAGGGGAGGGAAGAAGAGAGTGAGAGAGAAGGTAGGAGGTCGAGAGGGGAGGGAAGTAGAGACTTGGAGAGAGGGTAGGAGGTAGAGAGGGGAGGGAAGTAGAGAGTGAGAGAGAGGGTAAGAGGTAGAGAAGGGGGGAGAATAGAGTGAGAGAGAAGGTAGGAGGTAGAGAGACGAGGGAAGAAGAGACTTAGAGGGTAGAAGGTAGACGGGGGAGGGAAATAGAGAGTGACAGAGAGGGTAGGAGGTAGAGAGGGAAGGGAAGAAGAGAGTGAGAGAGAAGGTAGGAGGTAGAGAGGGGAGGAGGTAGAGAGGGGAGGGAAGTAGAGAGTGAGAGATACGGTAGGAAGTGCAGCTGCCCTTGTAGACATGTATGTAAAGTGTGGAAGCATAGACAAGGCATGCCAATTGTTTGACCTAACACCTCAAATAGATGTTCTCTAATGGAATGCAATGATTTCAAGATATGCAAAAGATGGATTTGTTGAAAAGGCTTTAGAAACTTTCAAGCAAATGCAATTGGCATGTGTAAAGCCAAATAATCTTGGCATAATGTGAGCATGTTATAACATGCTCGCGTTATGCTGAGCTTATTTAGACATGTTTTTGCTAGTTTTTTATAAAATTTTTAGATAATCTGGAGCATGCTCTCCATCAGGATGACACTTTTTCCAATGAAAAGTAAAAAAAAACCACCATAATCTTAAGCTTTCTGTTATCTATCTAAGCATATTTTTTTTTTCACATTTTGAGTACGTTAAGGGTTTCATCTTTAATTTCTTTTGTTAGTGTATCCATTTTTTGTCAAAAACCAATGTCTAGTTTTTTTAACGTTTTTTTAACTTTTTTAACTGTTCATCGAAATTTGAAATAAGTTACATTTTTAGAAACTAGACTCCATTCTACACGTATTCAGAATTTTTTATTTTGATTTTTGATTAGTTTTCAAAAATTTTAGGGGGGAGCACGCTTAATTTTCTATTTTTCAGGATGTGTCCACTTTGAAAATTACTAAAAAATCAATTATTCATGAAAAAATTATCAGAAAAATGAGGGATAAACTACATGATGTTAGCTAATTTCTCACTAAAGCAATTTTTGAAATACTAAAAAAAGGTTAACATTTTAGGGGGAGCACACCAGACACTATGTTATGTTTTTTTGAGAAAAACATGACCAATTTGTGTGCTTGCCCTTTTTGAACCCCTTAATCTCAACCATTTTTGAAAAAAAATAGTAGTTTAGAAACTAGATTCAGATCACTACGACTCTTGTTTTTGTTGCATCTTCAAATTTTGAGTGTAACTATCTTCAATTTCTCATCCAACATCAATGTTTCTTGATTTCAGAAAAAAGTGGCATCTTCAGACCCCATTTTGGTCCCTCAACTTTGTGCACTTACCCCATGTCTAATCCTTTAACCCCATCATGTCATCCACAAACCATCAAGCCTATTGAAGAATCTTCCACCATAAGTCCAAGTCAAAACCCATTGTACCCTCATGTTGTTGACCATCTAGAACATATCAAGCCTATACAAGAGCATCCCACATCCACTTCCATTAAACCAAAAGAGCTATCTTAAGAGTCTAGTCCTAAACATGTGAAAACATTAGCCCCTAATCCAAATCAAGATCAAATCCATTCCATTCAATCCATCCATGAGCAAATTGATCCCATCTATAGCACGCTTAATCCTATTTATGATCAAGCTCCAATTTATGATCAATATTCTATCCATGATCAAGAAAACCATGATGATCCTCTTAGTCAACTTTATGCATTCCATGGTCAAGAGCTTATTACTCCATCTATTCATAATCCCATAAATATCCATGAGCAAGATATCCCAACTACACCTATCCATCCTCCAACTAGTCCTATACATCATCCAACAACATCTACTTTCCTTGATGAGACACTTAGCTCCCAAGCAAACATACATGATCAAACGAATAGCTTGGATCTTAGTGAGCATAATGATACTCAAGATCCTAATGATCCTTCATCATCCACTATTGACCATTTGTAAATCCACCAACATATCCCCTTGGTCTTACCACCTTTATCCATGAATGTTCTTCCTTAGGAAAATAACAACCAATATCCAACACCTCACCTTCTCCATCAAATAATAAGCTTGTGTCTAGTGTCCAAAACACACATAGTCCCATTGTCCACCGCATACACCAAAAAATGAACTATCAAGGTAAAGGCTTAGGCCTTCATGAACAAGGTATTTTGGAGCCTATCCATGTCAATGTCCCTCCATGATCATATGGCCTTGGATATACACCCCAAGGTAAACAATCTCAAGATGTTGGTACTTCCTCCATGCCTCCTAAATCCACTTTCTTCAATCCTAAATCCCATGCATCCTATCATACCCCCAAGACATATGTTGCCATTCCACCTCCATTATCCTACAAATCCCAAAAGCATGTGACCATACTCCTTCCATCATCCACTTTACCGCCGCTCCTTCCAACTCCTAATATTCCACCATCCACTCTACCACCACTTCTCCCAATGCCTAATATCCCTATCATCCAATCCCCTCATCCATTTATCCATAAATCCACTTTTAATCCATTAATCCATAAGTCCCCTAAAATTCCTAATCATGACCAATCAATGCACATATCATCTAAACAAGAAGCTTCTGTTGCAAGTATGGGCCTAACTGGTGTTTTCATTGATGTCAACATACTCCTATTGCATTGATGTCAAGGATTGGATGAGTTGTATGCTGAGGATATTGAGAAAATTAGTCCTATCAAGAATAGAGAAGAATAGTGAAGATAGTGAGGTAAAGATCCTAGCTAAGATGAAGGTCAGAGTATGCGCATCAAAGGGTTTATAGATATGTGTCTTAAGATGATCCAGTAAAGTTTTGAGAGCTCCACATGAAGATTTGAAGAAGTTATGGCCACTTGAGTAAAACTGGTTCTGGCAGTTGTTCAAAGGTGACAGAGTGACACAAATAGGTCCGGTGAGCTCCTGAAATGCAATATCTTGTTTTGCAGATTTGGTGGAGTGTTTAGGAAGTCAATGTGAATTGACAACTCAATTGGTTCGTGGTCTGAAGGTCTACAAGCATCTATTCCAATATGACAATGATGATAGACTGTGTTCTTGAGGTTTCGGATGAAGGAGAGAATGATTTCAGTAAACAAAAGTAGTGTGAATGTTCTTGGTGATTCAGGCAAGCTTGTGGAGGTCTTTGGATTGTGTCCAGTTCATGTTGGTGGTCTGCATTGAAGACTGAGCTCGTAATTGAAGAATTACTTTTGGATGATGATGTTCTTCCTATGTTTGGCCGACCGGATGAGTTACACATCTTGCGGATGATCTTGAAGATGTTCTGTGATGAATGGCATGTTCCTCAAAGAAGATTGAATTCCCAGATCTGTGTGGCTGACAGTGTGATGATCCGCATGAAGTCCTTTTGTAATTAGTCTAGTTGTATTTATGTATTTGCTCTATAAAATGTCGACTTGGATGATTATCCTAAAGTTAATGTCTTGTGTAAATAAGAGTTGTGAAGTCATTTCAAAAGCATCTTGGCGGAGATGAGAGTGTGGTAGAAAGGAGAAGTGCAAAAAGAAGAGAAAAGGTATTGGGCTTAAATGGAACTGACTCAAGCATGGTGAAGATATTATTCTTCAGTTCAAGTATGTAATATTTATTATCCTGTAGACAGTGTCTCTCCTGTAGGCAGTGGGCCTCTTGTGAGCAGTGTGCTCAGGTAGTGAGCCCTAATTAGCATGTGCCATTTTGTTCTTCTTATTCTTTTACTAGAGAATACAATCTTGGGTTAATCACCCCGTGGTTTTTCCCTTAACCAGGTTTTCCATGTCAAAATCTTGGTGTTATATGTGTTAATGTGTTTCTACTCTTTAATGATTGCATCATGTTTCCATGATTGATTTATTATTATGCTGCTAAATTACAAGAAGGATTTAAGTGATTAATAAGAGGAAGTTTTGGGACAACTGATTCACCCCCCCTCTCAGTTGTCTCTCTTGATTCTAACAATTGGCATCAGAGATAAGTTCCTCTAAAAGAGCTTAACCACTTGAGGAGATCTAGGATGTCTTCCTATAAGAAGGATAGCCTGAGGTTTGATGGAACCAATTTCACTCTTTGGAAAAGCCGCATGGAATGTCACTTGCAATGTATGGGAATGCAATATTGGATCATGGCTTGAAAGATGTATGTTCCTCCACAAAATGGTCTAAGAATGGTAGATGAAATTAGAGATGATGAAAACAATCTTCAGGCTAAAGAAGCTCTACTTAGTACCTTATCTGATTTAGAGCTGACAAATGTTATAGATCTAAAAACTGCATATGAGATTTGGGAAAAATTGGAACTTCTGCATGAAGGAGACAAGTATGTTAAATGTGCCAAGCTATAGAGTCTGAAAGGAAAATTTGAAAACTTGAAGATGAGGGAAGATGAGAATATCACTTCTTACATGACAAAAGTAAATGAGCTTGTTTGTGGCATCAGATGTGCTGGTGGAATTATGGATGAAGATGAAATTGTTGCTAAGGTTCTCAAATCCTTACCTCCTGCTTATAAACACAAAGTTGCTACTATTAAGGAAATCAGATCCTTAACAACTATCACAAGGGATCAATTGGTTGGTAAGATATCTGCATTCTAGTTAGCTGAGTTTGGTGATGCACTTCCCAAGATTGAATCAACATTCAAAGTTAGTGCCTCTACAAAAGGCAAACACATATATGATCCAGGAGAAAGTTCCTCAAGAAAATCTTCTTGGTATGAGAAAGCAAGAAAAGATCTAGAAGAGGATGAATTAGAAGCTGAACAACTTGAGGCTCTCATTGCAAAAAGACTACCAAGAGGATCCATTAAGTATGAAGGAAAATTGCCTTTCAAATGTTTTAACTGCAATAAAATTGGTCATTTTGCCTCAAGGTGTTCGGAAAGATTTTCTAGGCCAAACCCTAATAGATCTAGATTTCAAAAGAAGTGTTACTATGTTCATGAGGATAATGATGGAGTAACAGATGATGAATCAGAGACAGGAAACCAATCTGGAAGTGACTGGGTGTTTATTGCCATCAAGGAAGAAGATCCAATGCCCTTTGAATCTGTCAATCATAAAATGGTAGAAAGAGCTCTGGCTGCCCAAGTTGAAGAAAAGGATGATTGGGTCATTGACAGTGGGTGGTCCCACCATATGATAGGTGACAAAAATAAGTTTATAGATTTGGAAAGATATGAAGGTGGAGTTATAAAATTTGGTGATAATTCTGCTGGTAAGATCAGAGGTAGAGAAACTATTTCTTTTGATGGAAAGAACAAAACCAGTAATGTACTGTGTGTTAAAGGTCTGAAGCATAATCTTCTCAGTGTTGGACAGTTGGTGGACAAAGGCTATGATCTCCGATTCAAAAATGGAAAATGTAAGATCTTTGAAAGTTTCAAAACATAGATTGCATCCGATACTCAAACAAAAGGTAACATCTTCCACTTGGTTGGTATTGGTAAAAGTTATTTATTTGTTCAAATTGATCAGAGCTGGTTGTGGCATAGGAGAATGTGTCATGTGAATTTTGATAATATCATCAAGATAAGCAACACTCAGGCTGTAAGAGATCTTCCAAGACTAGTGAAACCTACTAATAGTTTGTGCAAAGAATATCAGTTGGGTAAGCAAAGAAGAGTCACATTCAAAAGTAAGGAACAGTCTTCTACTGGATTATTGGACTTAGTTCATACTAATCTATGTGGTCCGGCAAGAATCAGGAGTTGCAAGGTGATAGATACTTCATGTTATTAATTGATGACCACTCCTGGATGATGTGGGTGACTTTTCTGAAAGAGAAATCTGAGGCTCTTGAGAAATTCAAAATATTCAAAGCTATGGTAGAGAATGAAACCAGATTAAACATAAAATGTCTGAGGTCTAATAGAGGTGGAGAATTCACATCTGGTGAGTTCATAGAATTCTATGAGAAACATGGGATAAAAAGATAGTTGTCTGCTCCAAGGACTCCACAGTAGAATGGAGTAGTGGAAAGAAAGAACCTGACCATCCAGGAAGCATCTAGAACCATGATGATAGAAGCAAATGTTCCTCAGATCTACTGGAGAGAAGCTATAAGCACTGCTGTCTATACTCTTAATCGAGTACAAATCAGAAGCAATACTGGTAAGACCCCTTATGAACTCTGGTTTGGCATCACTCCCACTATGAAGTATTTTAGAGTCTTTGGTAGCAAATGTTATATTAAAAGAGATGAAGACCTTGGCAAATTTGATGCTAGAAGTGATGAAGGAATATTCTTGGGTTATTCCACTCAAAGCAAAGCATACCGGTGTTATAACAAGAGATTGAGAAAGATTATAGAAAGGACAAATGTGAAGGTTGATGAAGGTGTTGAAAAGTCCTCAAGGTTTTAGGAATATGATGAAGATGATCAGAATGATGTTTTGGTCCAAGCCCATTCTGAAATTCAGATCCAGATTGATCCAGAGAATCAAGAAAAAGAGATAAGTTTGAATGAACCTATTCAAGAAATAGAAGTGCAAGAAACTCCCAAAATTCCCAGGTATGTAAGACTGAATCACTCTAAAGATCAGATCATAGGTGATAAAAGCAAAGGTGTTCAAACAAGAAGAAAGATTGCTCAAGACTTAGAAAATTATTATCTGATTTCAAAGATTGAACCAAAGACAGTGAATAAGCATGCAATGATGAATGTTGGACTAAAGCAATGAAGGAAGAGCTAATGTAAATTGAGAAAAATCACACTTGGGATCTTGTTCCCAGACCTTGACATAAAAATGTGATTGGAACCAAATGGGTCTTCTAGAATAAACTGAATGAAGATGGTGAAGTAGTCAGAAACAAAGCCAGATTCGTCTGCAAGGGTTATTCCCAAGTAGAAGGAGTTGCTTTGTGAAGAAACTTTTGCTCCGGTGGCAAGAATTGAAGCAGTCAGATTATTTCTTACCTTTGCTACCTTCAAGGATTTCAAAGTATATCAAATGGATGTCAAGTCAACCTTCTTGAATGGTGACTTGGAAGAAGAAGTATACATTGAGCAATCGGATGGATTCCAATTGTCTGATCATGGTGATATGGTTTGCAAGTTGAAGAAAGCATTATATGGACTCAAACAAGCCCCAAGAGCCTGGTATGAAAGACTAGATAAGCATCTTTTGAAGATTGGTTTCAACAAAGGTACTGCTGACAGTAACTTGTACTTCAAAATTGATCATGAAAATATCTTGATTGTTGAAGTATTTGTTGATGATATCATTTTTGGAGGAAGAGATAGCATGTGCAAAACTTTTGCAAATCAAATGAAAAGTGAATTTGAGATGTCCATGTTTGGGGAAATGAATTTCTTCTTGGGTCTACAAATCATTCAAAAAAAGAAAGGAATTTTCTTATCTCAGACCAAATATGTGAAAGAATTGTTGAAGAAATTTGGGATGGAAGACACAAAACCAATGAGTACTCCCATGGCAACCGGATGTAAATTGAGCAAAGATGATGACTCTCCTAAGGCTAATCAAAAAAAGTACAGGTCAATGATTGGAGGACTATTGTATCTTACTCAAACTAGACCTGACATTATGAATGTTGTTGGTCTTGTTTCTAGATTTCAAGCTGATCCTAGAGAATCTCACGTTATGGCAATCAAGAGGATTCTCAGATATCTAAAAGGGATAGTTGATTATGGTTTATGGTATCCTAGAGATCATGATTTCTCACTTCATGCATATACAGATGAGGATTGGGTAGGAGATGTGGATGATTGGAAGAGTACTAGTGGTGGAGCATTCTTTTTAGAGAAATGATTGGTTTCTTGGCTGAGCAAGAAACAAGAGGCAATGTCTCTATCCACTGCAAAAGAAGAATATATTGTAGCAGCATGTAGTTGCACTCAAGTATTGTGGATAAAGCAAATGCTAAGGTACATTAGAGTGGAGTATGAGGAACCTATCACAATCTTCTGTGATAATTCAAGTGCAATAAATATATCAAAAAATCTAGTGTTGCATTCAAAGACAAAAAATATCTCCATCAAGTTTCACTTTTTGAGAGAGCAAGTGAACATGAATGAAGTCAGATTGGAGTTTGTGCTCTCCAAGGATCAGATTGCAGACATCTTTACCAAACCTCTACCTAAGGACTCTTTTGAGTATCTTAGGGAGAAGTTAGGGGTTATTATCCCTTTGGTTCTAAATTAAGGTGCACTAATGTGCATCAGTCCGGTGGATCTCATAGTCATATCTTGTGGTCCAGATTGATGATGGGAAGCTGCTACTTAGGGGGAGCAGTTGGTATTGATGCAAGTATGTGCCCTTTGCCATTGATGTCAAAGGGGGAGAGAAGAAATGTGAAAAACTAAAAGTGATTGTTGATCAAAGGGGGAGCAGTAAAGGAAGAAAAGACATATGAATGGTTGTTGTTGATAGGAGTTATGTTAGTCAGTAAGAAGAAGTTCTTGTCTTGATGGTTAAAATAGTTTTTCGCATCATATGTTGCCATCAATGACAAAGGGGGATATTGTTGCAAGTATGGGCCTAACCGGTGTTGTCATTGATGTCAACATACTCCTGTTGCATTGATGTCAAGGATTGGATGAGTTGTATGCTGAGAATATTGAGAAAATTAGTCCTATCAGGAACAGAGAAGAATAGTGAAGATAGTGAGGTAAAGATCCCAGCTAAGATGAAGGTCAGAGGATGTGCATCAAAAGGTTTGTAGACATGTGTCTTAAGATGATCTAGTAAAGTTTTGAGAGGTCCACATGAAGATCTAAAGAAGTTATGGCCACTTGAGTAAAACCAGTTCTGGCAATTGTTCAGAGGTGAAAGAGTGACACAAATAGGTCCGGTGAGCTCTGGAAATGCAATATCTTGTTCTGTGGATTTGGTGGAGTGTCTAGGAAGTCAATGTGAATTGACAATTCAATTGGTTCGTGGTCTGAAGCTCCACAAGCATCTATTCCAATATGACAGTGATGACAGATTGTGTTCTTGAGGTTCTGGAATGAAAGAGAGAATGATTTCAGTAAACAGATGTAGTGTGGATGTTCTTGGTGATTTAGGCAAGCTTGTGGATGTCTTTGGATTGTGTCTAGTTCGTGTTGGTGGTCCGCATTGAAGACTGAACTCGTAATTGAAGAATTACTTCTAGATGATGATGTTCTTCCTATGTTTGGCCGACTGGATGAGTTACACATCTTGCAGATGATCTTGAAGATGTTATGCGATGCATGGAGTGTTCCTCAAAGAAGATTGAAGTCCTAGATCTGTGTGGCCGACAGTGTGATGATCCGCATGAAGTCCTTTTGTAATTAGTCTAGTTGTATTTGTGTATTTTCTCTGTAAAGTATGCCAACTTGGATGATTATCCCAAAGTCAATGTCTTGTATAAGAGTTGTGAAGTCATTTCAAAAGCATCTTGGTGGAGATGAGAGTGTGGTAGAAAGGAGAAGTACGATAAGCAGAGCAAAGGTATTGGGCTTAAATGGAACTGACTCAAGCATGGTGAAGATACTATTCTTTAGTTCAAGTATGTAATATTTATTATCCTGTAGACAGTGTCTCTCCTGTAGGTAGTGGGACTCTTGTGAGTAGTGTGCTCAGGTAGTGAGCCCTAATTGGCATGTGCCATTTTGTTCTTCTTATTCTTTTAATAGAGAATACAATCTTGGGTTAATCACCCCGTGGTTTTTCCCTTAACCGGGTTTTCCACGTCAAAATCTTGGTGTCATATGTGTTAATGTGTTTCTACTCTTGAATGATTGCATCATGTTTCCATGATTGATTTATTATTATGCTGTTGAATTACAAGAAGGATTTAAGTGATTAATAAGAGGAAGTTTTCAGATAACTGATTCACCCCCCCTCTCAGTTGTCTGTCTTGATTCTAACAACTTCCACCAATTCCAAGGGATTCAAAAATAAAAATTTGGATGCCTCTACCTATAAAGCCAAAAATCCTAAAAAGCCTCATGCCTTAGGGCACAAATACAAAGAGTTAAAGCCAAATCCATCCAAAAGGCTACCAAAGCCCATACCTCCAAAAGAAAAGGCCAAAACTAAAATGGTTTGGGTACCTAAACAAAAAGAAAGCAAGTCAAATGATGCATCCATGTCTCAAAAATCTCAACTATCCTCTTCCATCCAAAAATCCCATTCCATTCAAAAATCTCAAATTCCTCCATCCCACAAGCAAAATAAAAGTCTTAAAAATCCTAAGTCTATGTGGGTACCTAAATTCCAACATCGACCATCCCTTAAGAAAACATGTCCATTGCTTCCTACATCTCAAAAAAAAAGCTTCAATGTTTATCACAATGTGCGCAACCGTTGGTCTTGGTTCCCTTCCATTCCACAACATCTCCACATACCTCCATCTCCCCATCCTTCATCCATTATCCTACATATCTTCCCCATTCCTTCCCAATGGTCCATGTTTTTGCATAAGCTTTTCATCTATCCTTTTTCATAAGTCCTACATAATCCACTATCCTTCCATTCATAATCCACTATCCACCTATTCCATCTCCCTCTTAAGCAATCCCCTACCAAGATCTATAAGCATAATGCAATTTAACATGGTCCATGTGTGACATCCATCTCTAATGGGACTATCACCTTTCATGGAACTAGATGCTTGAGTCCCTCTCATCCATATCCACCTATCCCATCCAAATATCCCAATAAATTAAAAAAAAAAAAGAGAAAAATCAAAATTGTAAAGAGAAATACCTTCGTCCAATGGTGAAAACCACCCTTGGTGGCACCTTGGATAAGTACCATGATGAAAACCTGATTGATGTAGGAGCATCCCTGGTTCAAGAGCAATCTTGTATCAACCAAAAACTTTTGCATTTCAGTTTGTTTGCAGTTCAGTTTGTTTCCTTTTATTTTCCAGTTTAGTTTAGGTAGCTCAGTCAGTAGTAGTTTCTGTATTTTGGTCTGCATTCTGCCGCAGTTGCATTTCACATCTTGCAGAGTTAGACTTAGCATCTAGATTCATTCATCTATGCCATATCCATAATTTAGAGCATTTGGATTAAGTACTGGTAAGATATCGCTATTAGAAGATCGACTATTTTCTCAGAACAGAGCATCCTGATAGTCTCTGATAACCAACTAAAGGAGAAGACTTGTGGAGCATTCCTCGATTTGTGGAGATTAACGACACATCATTCAATGATCTTTGTTTTTTGGCCAACCTTCCTTGAGATCTGCACATCATCCCATTCATTTGTGGAGGTGTTCTACATGATTAGGTCCAACCTATTCGTGTACACACGTTACAACCCTTCATTAAAGTTTGTGACCTTCCTTAGCTGATGCAGAGGAATCTATTATTTCAGAGATGATATATAAGGATGTAATAGATTCCTAGGAAAGAAGTTTGGATGATTTAGATAACCCTTAGTTTAGATTTGGTACGAAGGAACTTCAAAGCTATATCTTGCACATATTCTGATATTTTGTAATCAGGCTTTTGGGGCCCTACTTGTAAGCCCGCATGATGCCGACCAGATTATATTTGAATTCTATTATATATTGAATGAATAAATCTATGTTTGTTTCATATCTTTTAGTTGTTTGCTTTGTGTTTACTCTTGCTGTACAGCCTAGACAGTTCACTCTGTGAACCCTCCTGCCGTGACTACACCAAGTGGTATCAGAGCGAAAGTTTGAATCTTTTCAAGTGCGTTGAGCAAAGTTGGCAAGATAATTTTGTAAGATCTTGTTGTGGATAGATCACCGAGTTGAGGTAGGTTACTTGGGTCGCAACCGATCATCGATTGTGAGGTAGTTGTCACCTTGTAGCCCAATCACTAAATTTGAGGCAATTTGCACTTGATCCTAGGAAGAATGCTACTGAGGAGAGTTGTTGCTGTTGGGACAATGGTTGGTAGAATGGATAAGATGATGGAAATGATGAAAACAATGCGAATTCGTTTGGATGCTGTTGAGGAAGATAGATGAAGAGGATTGAGATTGAGACCTAATGTTGAAAGTGATGATGAAAAAGCATTTCAATCCATCGAACAAATTGGTGAAACCCTAGGAGGTGATGAAGAAGAAGAATCAGATCAAGTAAAGACGTTGCGAGCTATTTTGAAGATTGGAAAAAGACCTACAGTTGATGTGTAAACTATTTTGGTAATTTGAAACCTAAAGAATTGATTGACTGGATAAATGACATGGAAGAATACTTTGAGTATGAAGAGATTAAAGATCTGGAGAAGATGAAATTTGCAAAGATAAATTTGAAAGGACATGCTGCTATATGGTGGAAAGAAGTTCAGTTGGAAAGAAATAGAAGAGGAAAAGAAAAGATTACAAAGTGGGATAGGATGGTGACAAAATTGAAGAATCAATTCATACCTACTGACTATGAGCTGGAGCTTTTGAAAAGATTGCAAAACCTGAGACAAAAGAAGAAATCTGTGAAGGAGTATACTGAGGAATTTCATAAGATGATTATAAGGACAAGACATAGTGAAGCAAGCAAGGAGAAAGTGGCTAGATACATCAATGGACTGAGATTGAGCATTCAAGAAGAACTAACCTTGGTAAGGATGACATCTTTGGAGGAAGCATATCAATTTGCCCTGAAGGTTGAAGATAAGATGAATAAAAGACATGAATTGAGACAGATAGGCAGAGGAGGTAAATTTTAGAGGTAGAATATTTTCTGGAGGAGATAGATCACATTTAGAGGAGAACAAGTTTGAAATCACATTCAGGAAGGATGACAGAGATAATAATGCTTACCGGAGAGATGACAAAATTTTTTACCAGAGAGGAAACCCTAGTGCATACTAGAATGAAGGATATAGAAGAGAGGGAAGATGATTGATAAGAGAACATTCAGAGGCAAGTGTGGAGGTGAAGGACATAGAGTATTTGAATGTAATCAGGGTAGTACAAGGAAGAAGATGGAGAACAATGGAAGAGGAGCCTATGTTGAAGAAGACCCTGTTGGATCACCAAGTTTTGTTGGTAAACCTGAGAAAGGAGAATCACTTGTGATGAGGAGAGCACTATTTCAAGTAGAAGCAAATGAGGAACCACCGTAGAGGAAAAGTTTGTTCAGGACAAGATGCAAATCAGGAGGTAAGTGTTGTAAATTTGTGATTGATAGTGGTAGTTTAGATAACCTAGTTTTAGAGGAGATGGCGACTAAGCTGAAGTTGGGAAGATTGAAACACCCTAAGCCCTATCAGATAGCATGGATTTAGGATGATCATAAGGAAATGGTGAGTGAACAATGTTTGGTAAAATTTCATATTGGATCTTATCATGATGAAGTCTTGTGTGATATTATGCCTATGGATGCTTGCCATATCTTATTGGGTAGACCTTGGCAGTATGATAGAAAATCTATGCATGATGGGAGAAAAAATACATACACTATGACAACAAATGGAAAGAGAATTACTTTGATTCCTTTAGAAGATGATCCTAAGAGTGAAGTATGTAGAAATGCTAGAATCTATTTGGTAGATGGAAGAAAATTTTTGGATGGTTTGAGACATGAGAATATGTGTTATGCTTTGATTCCTAAGAAACCTGAAACATTAAAGAAAGAGACTGGAGGAGAACAACCAGAGGAGATAAGAAAGTTGTTAATGGAGTCTGAAGACATCATATCAGATAATGTACCTGAAGGATTACCACTGATAAGGATTATCTATCATCACATGGATCTTATACTGGGAGCAAGTTTGCCTAATAAAGCAGCACACAGAATGACACCAACAGAGAATGAAGAATTAAATAGACAGATACAAGAGTTGCTGAGGAAAGGTTTGATTAGAGAAAGTTTGAGTCCTTGTGCAATACCTACGGTATTAGTACCTAAGAAAGATGGAGAATGGAGAATGTGTACTGACTCAAGAGCAATAAACAAGATCACAGTTAAGTATAGATTTCCTTTACCTAGGATGGATGATATCATGGATTGTTTGAGTGGAGTAATACACTTCACAAAGATAGACCTGAAGAGTGGATACCATCATATCAAAATCAGAGAGGGAGATGAATGGAAGACTACTTTTAAGACAAATGAAGGATTGTATGAGTGGTTAGTGATGCCTTTTGGATTGACAAATGCACCTAGTACTTTCATGAGGTTGATGAATGAAGTCTTGAAGAAATTTTTGGGTAAGTTTGTGATTGTATACTTGGATGATATTCTAATTTTTAGTAAGACAAAAGAAGAACATTTGTGGCATATTCGACAAGTTTTGCAGAGATTGAGAGAAGAGAAATTGCTGATAAATATCAAGAAGTGTAGTTTCATGATGGAAGAACTAGTGTATTTGGGATTTGTGATTTCTGTGGAAGGATTGAAGATGGACCCTGAGCAAGTAAGAGCAATTGTTGAATGGCCTACATCAGACAGCATTGGAGAGGTTACATCATTTCATGGATTGGCTAGTTTCTATTATAAGTTCATCAAAAATTTTAGTTTAGTATGTAACCCTATGGCATAGACAATGAGAGGTGACATGAAAGACTTTAAGTGGACATTTGGAGCAGATAAAAGTTTTGAGTTGTTGAAGCAGAATGTGGCAGAGCAACCTATTTTGGCGTTATCGAATTTCAATAAGGTATTTCAAGTTGATTGTGATGCAAGTGGAATTGTGATGGGAGCAGTATTAAGTCAAGAAGGTAGACCTATGGCATATTTCAGTGAGAAGTTGAATGATGCAAGGAGAAGATATTTCGTTTATGACTAAGAGTTCTATGCCATAATTTAAGCCTTGAAGAAGTGGAGACATTATTTGTTGACTAAAGTGTTTATACTATATATAGATCATCAAGATTTGCAGTATTTGAATAGTCAAGGTAAGTTGAATCAGAGACATATGAGATCGGTAGAGTTCATGCAGAGTTACACTTTTGTGTTGAAGCATAGGAGTGGAAAATCAAACAAAGTTGCTGATGCGTTGAGTAGAAGAAGAAACTTGTTGACAGAGATGAGGGTTGAAGTGTTGGGTTTTGATGAGTTGAAGAACATGTATGAGGGAGATAATGATTTTGCAGAACCTTGGAAAGCATATAAGGAACTTGTTGTGACAGATAGAAGTAAGTGGTTGGATTATTTCATTCAGGAAGATATGTTGTTTAGAGGAAATTAGTTGTGCATATCTAAGAGTTCAATGAGAGATAATTTGATCAAGGAGAAACATAGTGGTGGATTGGCAGGACATTTTGGCATTGATAAGTCAGTGGCTTTGGGAAGTGAACATTACTTTTGGCCTCAGATACATAAGGATGTTAGGAAATTTATGCAGAGTTGTAGAATTTGTCGAGTTACAAAAGGGAGTAGTTAGAATACTAGATTGTATAGACCTTTGACAGTACCGGAGAGACCTTGGGAAGATAAAAGCATAGATTTTGTAATGGGATTACAGAAGACACATAGAGGACATGATTCAATATTTGTAGTGGTGGACAGATTTTTAAAGATGGCTCATTTCATACCTTGTAAGAAGACAACTGATGCAGTGCATGTAGCAAACCTATTTTTCAAGGAGATTGTGAGATTACATGGATTACCTAAGAGTATAGTTTCAGATAGAGACACAAAGTTTGTTGGATACTTTTGGAAGACACTTTGGAAGAAGATGAAGACAAATTTGAAGTTCAATTCAGCATTTCATCCACATACTAATGGACAGACAGAGGTAGTGAATAGGAGTTTAGGAAACTTGTTGAGATGTTTGGTTTGAGAGAAGACAGGAAGTTGGGATTTGATTCTTTCACAAGTAGAGTTTGCATACAATAATTTAGTAAATAGGAGTACTGGAAGAACACCATTTGAGATTGTTTCCAGAGTAACACCTAGAGGAGCTGTAGAATTGAGAGACATTGGCACAAAAGAAAAGTGAAGTGCAGAAGCAGAGGAATTTGTAGATCACATGAAGATTGTGCATAATTAGGTGAAGAAGCATTTGGAGGATATGAATAGTAAGTATAAGAAAAAGGCAGATAAGAAGAGAAGACATAAGGAATTTGAAGTTGGAGATGAAGTGATGGTATACTTGTGAAAAGAGAGATTTCCAGTTGGGACATATAACAAGTTGAAGATGAAGAAGTTTGGACCTTGTAAGATACTCAGAAAATTTGATTCAGGAAATGCATATGAAGTGGAGTTACTGGAGACATTGGGTATATCACCTATTTTTAACATTGCAAATCTTTATCAGTATTATGAAGCAGAATTTAGTGACAGCATGGAAGAAGACTTGAAGAAGCAGTTACCATAACAAGCACTGGAACAGATTGCAGACATTTTGGATAGAAGAGTTGGACACAACACTAGAGGAAGATATTACAAAGAATATCTTGTGAAGTGGAAAGGCAGACCAGAAGAAGATTCAGCATGGATTTCCTAGGCTGAGGTGGACCGTCTTGGTTCTCCCCTAGCCCCAGCAAAGTGAGGGACTCACTTTTTTCAGTAACCCCGGATGTCTGTAGGAGCATCCCTAGTTCAAGAGCAATCTTGCATCAACCAAAAACATTTGAATTTTAGTTTGTTTGTAGTTTAGTTTGTTTCCTTTTATTTTCCAGTTCAATTCAGGTAGCTCAATCAGTAGCAGTTTCTATATTTTGGTCCACATTCTGCCACAGAGCATTTCACATCTTGCAGAGTTGGACTTAGCATCTAGATTCATTCATCTATGTCATATCTAGAATTTAGAGCATTTGGATTAAGTACCGATAATATATCACTATCAGAAGATTGACTATTTTCTCATAACAGAGCATCCTGACAGTCTTTGATAACCAGCTAAAGGAGAAGACTTGTGGAGCATTCCTCGATTTGTGAAGCTTAATGACACATCATTCAATGATCTTTGGTTCGTGGCCAACCTTCCCCAAGATCCACACATCATCCCATTCATTTGTGGAGGTGTTCTACATGATTAGGTCTGACCTATCTATGTACACATGTTACAACCCTTCATTGGAGTTTGTGACCTTCCTTCACCGACGTGAAGGAATCTATTATTCCAGAGATGATATATAAGGATGTAATAGATCCCTAGGAAAGCATTTTGGATGATTTAGATAACCCTTAGTTTAGATTTGGTATGAAGGAACTTTAAAGCTATATCTTGCTCATATTCTGATATTCTATAATCAGGCTTTTGAGGCCCTACTTGTAAGCCTGTATGATGCCGACCAGATTGTATTTGAATTCTATTATATATTGAATGACTGAATCTATTTTTGTTTCATATCTTTGAGTTGTTTCCATTGTGTTTACTCTTGCTGCATGACCTAGACAGTTTAGTCTATGAACCCTCCTGCCGTGATTGCACCACTGACCAATAGGCATCATGTGTAGGTTTATCATCTATGTCACTTACACTTGGGGTTATGTTGTCTCATCCAACCTATCATTTTCCATCCTATGATATCCTATCATTTCCTATGCTATCCTATCATTTCCTTATCCATTACACCCACATACACATACCTGTAACATCAGAAAATGTCCCCTTAGAGGCTTTTCACTCATAAAGTTTAGCTCCTAGATCTTTTGCATGAATTTAGGACATCTTACTTCATAATTTGACATTCTATTAGAATGAGCCCTAGGTAACATGACAAATTGGACCTAGGAGGACCCCTTGAACTTAACCCTGCCCAAAATAGGGGGGAGGACTTGGGTGCCCGTGCCCTAGTCTTGGCCTATTTTGTGGTAGTCCTAATTTTTGGGTGTCATCTTGTGACCGTTATTCAGGTCCTATGCCAATGCGATAAGTTTGAATTTTTGAAATCTTGGTAGGAGTGTTTATAATTGCATATAAAAGCATGTTTGGGCATTCATTTGTAAACTAGATGATCATTGTGAACTTTAGGCATTCTCAAGGTGATTCAAGGCTTTCATTGTGTTGTAGGAGCAGAATTGTGTTGTCTATGTGTTTGTGTTTGCAGATTTGAGCATCATTTCATCATGGAATGAAGAGCATCTTCCTCCCATGTGATCTTCACTACAAGGTGACATTATATTGTGTTTTCATCATCATTTCCTTTGGTTTTTGCCTCTACCTCACAAGGGCATGCACTCTCTATTTGACAACAGTGTTTAGAAACTTAAGTGTCCCCCAGGGCTTGACTGAGGTAAGCCTCTAAACACCATAACCCCCTCCCAATGTTTTCATGGTTGCAAGTTACAAGTTGTGGAGCTGGACAAAGTGAAGTTGTAGGAAGGCATCTTGAAGTGTCAGAATTGCAAAATAGAAGGAAAAATAACACCCTGGACTTGGGTGCCTGCTCATTAGTCCTCCAACTTCCATGATGGGAAAATCTCTAGAACAATAGGGAAGAGTTGCAGACTAAGTTTCCAGATCTAGATAAAAAGTAGGGCATTGGACTTGGGTGTCCACTCTTTTGTCCCCAACTTTTTTGCCTTGGAACCTCGAAAATAGGTACTCTATGATTTGATATTTTACATCTCTCTGCAAGAGCTTTTTCTATTATTCTTCCATTTATAGTTGTATTTGCATAATTAGGGTTTTAATGGTCAATTAAGCATAAGAGAAGTAAAGTTGATGTTGCTGTGAACAGGGTTATCACCTAACCGGTTTACCCTAGTGTGGATAATTCAACTTATTTAACTATTTACTAGTTAAATAATATTCACACATCACACATATATCACACATGTTAAGTTGACTTAGTGAGTCTACTAGATGTCTAGTTGTGTCTAGTTAAGTCTAGTTGTGTGTTGAGTTGTTGATAGTTGGAGTGAGTTGTCTTATCCTCCACATGTGCAATTAGCTATCATCCTCTAATTGGCACATGTTGTTGGAATATCTCCACTTTCCACTCCACCTTCCACGCCACCTTCTAGCTCTCACCTTGCCTTTATAAGCAAGGCTCTCTTCATGTATTATGTAATAAATCCAAATAATAATCCTTCTTTTGCATTCAATGATAGAATAGCATCATTCTTTCATTTGATCTCTCTTGTGCTTTCATGAAGTCCTAGATCCTGGGTGGCTCCAATCATAGTCAACTCTAATAGTTGATAATTAAATACCCTAATCTAAGTTTCCCTACATTTCACAATGATCTAGGGTATGATAGTGCATTGCCACTCGACCCTAGATCCTTGAATGTTAAGGGTGAAAGGAGGATTCAAACATCTAACTACACTAAATTAATAAATCTCAATTTTACCCTAAACATTTTGGTGAACCCGTGTTTTTGGACTTAATTGCAACTTGCTGAGTGTTTGTCTTTAGATTTGGATTTATTTCATTTATTCATATAGTCATTCATTTTATTGCATTGAGAAAAATTAAAAAAAAAAGAAAATTTTTAAAAATTCAAAAAAATTGCATTGTTAGGCTTACTAATTTGTATCAATTCTTTCTAAATTTCCCTAATTCATGATTTTTGCATCAAATCTGATATAAACTATATAAAAATACAAAAATTTAAAAATTTGCATTGCATCTTCATCATTTAATTGCTAGGGTTTTGTAGAAATTTTGACAATTTTCATATAACCTAGTAATTCCAAAATCTAGGGTTAGTAGGCAAAATCTTCTTTCAGATTTTCCTACTAATTTTAGAGGCTCATTCAAATTATAATTTGGCTGTAGTCTTTCATTTTACTATAAATTTGCATTTAGATTTAAAATATTTGCATTTTTGCATAGAAAATTTCAACATTTTCATGCATTTTCATTAGATTTGCATTGGCATTTTGCATATTAAATCTTGGAATTTATATTCAGATCTGAGAGTATTTAATTTTCATCATAATCAGACCTCAAAACATTCATATAGCATTTTACATCAAGATCTCAAACTTAGGGCTTCCAAAACATTGATTTTTCAATAGATTTGGCCTTATTGACTCTCTAAATTTGCACCATAGGCATGTTGTGAAGGGTATTTTGTATTAATTGGTTTTTATTAGGGTATTAATTTTCTTCCCCTCCTAAAAATCTTCACAACACCCTTTTAATAGGCTCTTGTATTAAAAATTTGGTGAAAAACTACACATTTTTGCTATTTTTGCCCTAGGGTTTAGCCTAGTTTGTACTCCAAGTGTGTTGTTGAAAATTTTATGGATTGAGGTGATTGATATCATTGCTTGTATTTTCTTCACCTCCTAAAATTCATTACAACACCCCTTTGGCTAGGTCTTGGAAGTGAAAAAGCGTGAAAAAGTGCCTATTTTTGCTATATTTTCACTAGGGTTTGACCTTAAGTGGCACTAAAAGCGTGTTGTGATGGATAGATTATCATTAAGTGGCTATTATTACTAATATACTCTTCTTTCTATCATCATTTTCCTCACAACACCCTTTGTCATGCTCTTTTGCATCGAGATTTGGTGAAAAAATTGCATATTTTTGACATATTTCACTATATTTTGACCTATCGTCATCTTAGATTTGCATCAAGATTGTGTTTGTGAAGGATCTTATTGCTGTTTTGGACTGATATTAGACATATAATTTTCTTCCCTTCGTCAAAATCCTTACAACACCTTTTGTTTCATTCATTTGCATTGAAAAAGTATAAAAAATCAAGCATTTTAAGTCATTTTCATACATTACATTGAAAACAATGTAATGGCACCTTCATGTCATTTTTGTATGGTATCTCTGCATGCATTTATCAAAGATCTTAATTTTGACAAATTCCTAATCCTCATGAGTGAACACCCTTTGATATTAGAAGATTTAACCAAATTCATCTCTAAGAACACTCATGAGAAAGATGAGAGTGAAAAACCTTTTTCTGCTATAGAGTATGATGATGATGATGTACTTTCATCATCCTATTGCTCTCCTTGGCCAAGATGTAGCATTAGTGGATGAGAAAAGGTCTCTCACATTAAATATTTTAGGGGTGGATGTTGGGTTCAATCAAGAGGGAAACAATGTTAATTTGATACTTATTAATAGACTTAGTAGCACTATTCCTAAGATGGTTGTGCGGGGGGCACCTAATACACCTTGCTTAAAGTCAGTGATTACGGTTCAAGGTGTTCAATATGTGTTACAACAACCACACCACAATGTGATTTCTCACACATACAACACCCGTAATAACAAGCAAAGTAACCAAGCACCACATGTGTCTATCTCTCTTCCATGTTCTCAACCTATGCTCCCTCAACCACCTCATCTTACTCATAAAAGTGGTGAAGAGATCTTGTCAAACAGCTTCGCGCTACTCTGGCTAAGATCTCTCTTTGGGATTTGATACAAACATCACCTACATACCATGGAATGCTCCAAGAAGCTTTGAAAAAGGTGATTGTCCTACCTATTGCTAAGCCTAATGATGTAGCAGCCATATTGGAGAGTATGCATGCGACAAAAATAGATATTATCTTTCAACCACATGAATTACCGTCAATTGAAGTTCAAAACCAATATGATCCTCCTGTGATCTTTGTCACAATAAATAAAACGTTGGTAAAAAGAGTTATGATTGACAATGGATCAGCTCTTAATGTTTGTAGCATTAACCTACTACACAAAATCAAGATTGACACATTGTAAATCACATCAAATGGCATTAGCATTCATGGCTTTGATAATGTTGGATGACAATCCATGGGTACTATAACTCTACCTACAAAAGTAGGATTGGTGCTTGTGCCTACCCTGATTCATGTCATGCCTCATTCTTTATCTTACAACATGATTCTTGGTAGACCTTGGATTCATGCATTGGGGGCAGTCCCTTCCACTCTACATCGTTCAATCAAATTTATATTCAAAGGTAAACTTCATACTATTCATGCTGATCCTGAACCAGATAACTGTTTACATATTGAAACGCAAAAACTAGCTTACAATCATACGAGCTTAAACAATTTACAAGCTAATTCATCAACTCCTCTAGCCATGAATAATGTTGCAAAAGATTCTATACCATCGAATGCACTCTTTGGTGATAATTGGGGCTCATTAGATTTTAATCCTTGCGGTATAGGGGAATATAAAATTAATAGCCTTGACACATCAAAAGTGGCATCGAATTCACCCAAGCAATCTTTTAAAGCACCTAAGAAACCTAAAGTCCCCATGGTAGAAAATAAAAACAATACTCTCACTTATACTACATTATGACACCTACGAGGCTTCACCATCTTCTAAGGAAATGACATCCCTTTATGGTTGAGGATTTAAAATCCTTTATAACAATTGTGAATATGTGGGTAAGGGATGTGGTGTAAATCAACAAGGGATTCGAGTACCTATAGAATCTGCTTCAACACATTACTCAAGTGGCATTGGATATAATCCTTTTAAAGAAAAGAAAGCTTGCCATCATCCTAAACTTAATGTTAATTCAACAAGATCAAAACAACATGACAGATATGTATGTTCTTAACGATGATACCCTAAAAAGTAATTATCTCTAACCCTTTATCTCTCTCATGATGTGCTTATCCATGATGTGTTATGTGTTGTTTAGGCCTCCTAGGATGACCCCTAATTCTCTTGTAAGGTCTGGGATACCAGTAGAATGCCTCTATTGTCACCTTCTTCTATTTGTATTATCATTCTTCTATATTGCATCTCTCTCTGATTTCATTGTTGTGTGTTGTGTCTTATGAACATAGCATTGTGGTTGGTGACTTGGGGGCACCCTCCTACGTGACTGTCCCTAAGACACTTGTTTCTCCTCTCTTATTTATTGTTTCTCTCCCTCTAGTGTTTCTATCTAGTGGGTGGATGATGAAAAATATTTATATTGATGTGTACCTAGTGTCCCTTTCGAGAGCATTAAAAAAATGGACTTAGTTCCTAATATGACGATGGGGTTTTATATTTTTTCCGATGCTTAGCTACTAGAAGCACTCGTGCTTTCCAAGTAGTGACTATGATGATGTTTCTATCTCATTTACAAACCTTAAAAATACTATTGCTCTATGCACCTTTGTTTGTCTTTGAATCTAGCCTTGGAGGTACTCGATTCAGAGAGCTTCGTGGTATAGCCCCATGGTTATCCTCAAACTCTAAATTCATAGTATAACCTTGGGTCTTTGTGTGGTTAATCATATGCATTGATGTTGTTGTTTATCATGATTTTCTAGACACTAACATGTTTCTTGCATGGATGTGTTTGTGGGAACATTTGGTGATCATAAAGTACATGTCACCTCTAGGGGGCATGGGCTTTGCTAGAGCTTGTATTCCCTTATGTGTTTTCTTCCTACCTTAACGTGCTTGATATCGATATCTGATATCAACCACCTTATGGTCGGGGCATATATAAGGTAAGTTTTATGTTCTAGATGCTAGTAAAGTGTGTTTGAACAATCTTGAAATCTATTGCGTATACCTCCTTTTCACCGTAAGGTGTCTCCGTGATGCGGGTAGGGTTGCATGCTATGCTTCCTTTTCATTGTAAGGCATCTCTATGATACGGGTGGGGTTGCATTTTCAAAATTCCTCTGTAGAGGTAGGGAGCGGTTCTATGACTAACTCAACCCTTAAGCATGTCTTCGACGATTGTTGTGATGAAGCCCAATCGTCAGTGTGTGCCTGTAATGTCCCTGAGATGGTGTTGAGCCTAGAAATAGGAACACTCCATCGCTCATCTGCCATGTTTTCTCAGTGTCTTCAAAGTGTGTGTGTTTGGCGTGCTTGCTTTGTTTGGTGTGTCTGTTGCCCCCTATGCAGTCTGCATTTTGGGAGGTTTTGCGTGTCTTGCGTGTGTGTTGCCCCATATATATATAAAGACCTACATGATGAGTGCATCATGTATTATGGGAGGTTTGTTTACTTTCCAGTACTTGAATCCACATTTCATATATATGAGAAAAAGAAAAGAAAAGATATCATGCTTGTCTTCCATGCATTAGTGTGTCTTCTTTGCATTTACTGTCTTCTCCATGTTCTGCATGACTGTAACTATCTTGTTTATGTTTTGCATGCATGTTACTATTTTCTATGTGATTGGCGTATCTTCTCCATGCTTGGCGTGTTTTCTATGTTTGTGACCATACTTTAATGCATGTGTTGGCCTTGTGTTTATACATACATTTAAGTGGGGGCTAAATGTAACATTGGAAAATGTCCCCTTGTGGGCTTTTCCCTCATAAGGTTTAGCTCCTTGGTCTTTTACATGCATTTAGGACATCTTACTTCATAATTTGGCATCCCGATGGAATGAGCCCTAGGTAACATGACAAATGGGACCTAGGAGGACTCCTTGAGCTTAACCCTACCCAAAATAGGGGGGAGGACTTGGGCGCTTGTGCCCTAGTCCTGCCCTATTTTGGGGTAGTCCCAATTTTTGGGTGTTGGCTTGTGACCATTATTTGTGTCCTATGCTGACATGGTAAGTTTGAATTTATGAAATCTTGGCGGGAGTGTTTGTAGTTGCCTATAAAAGCATGTTTAGGCATTCATTTGTAAACTATATGATCATTGTGAACTTTAGGCATTCTCAAGGTGATTCAAGGCTTTCGTTGTGTTGCAAGAGCATAATTGTGTTGTCTATGTGTTTGTGTTTGCAGATTTGAGCATCCATTTCATCATGGAATGAAGAGCATCTTCCTCCCATGAGATCTTCACTACAAGGTGACATTATATTGTGTTTTCATCATCATTTCCTTTAGTTTTTGTCTCTGCCTCACAAGGGCATGCACTCTCTATCTGACAATGGTGTTCGGAGACTTAAGTGTCCTCTGGGGCTTGACTGAGGCAAGCCTCTAAACACCATAACCCCCTCCAAAAGTTTTTATGGTTGCAGGTTGCAAAGCTGGACAAAGTGAAGTTGTAGGAAGGCATCTTAAAGTGTCAGAATTGCAGAACAGAAGGAAAAATAGCACCCTGGGCTTGGGCGCCCACTCATTAGTCCTCCAACTTTCATGATGGGAAAATCTCTGGAACAACAGGGAAGAGTTGTAGACTGAGTTTCCAGATTCAGACAAAAAGTAGAGCATTGGACTTGGGCGCCTACTCTTTTGTCCCTGACTTTTCTGCCTTAGAACCCTAAAAATAGGTACTCTGTGATTTGATATTTTACATCTCCCTGCAGGAGCTTTTTTTGGTATTCTTCTGTTTACAATCATATTTGCATATTAGGGTTTTAATGGTCAATTAAGCATAAGAGAAGGAAAGTTAATAATTAAATACCCTAATCCAAGTTTCACTACACTTCACAATGATCTAGAGTATGATAGTGCATTGCCACTCAACCCTAGATCCTTGGATGTTAAGGGTGAAAGGAGGATTCAAACATCTAACTACACTAAATTAACAAATCCCAATTTTACCCTAAACAATACCTATCATATCTAGTTCATGCATCCTCCCTTCCTTCTTTTGATCTTGATAAAGATATGGGGGAAAGATGTTGATAAATATTTTGGATATATCTTGATATACCTCATCCTTTCCAAACAATCATATCATCATCCTGCTATCGTCATAAGCTTTGTCATGTAAAATCCTAAGCATTATACCTAGAATGGGGCATGTTATTCCTATGTGACATAGTATTTGGAGATCACATCCTAGCTCTCTTATGATGCATACATTCCATCCACTATTGCCTATCCTTTTATTCATCCCTTTATGATGAGTCTTCCATCCTATTTACTATAGCCCATCCTTTTATCTATCTAATCCTACCTTCATCCTTGCATCTAGACTTGGTTTTCCCTTTTCATTGATGTCTAGCACAAAGGCTATCAAAATTGTTAGCCAATGCCATTTCAAAACATTCAAAATTAAAAAAAAATTCAAAACATTTTCAAAAATTCAAAAAATAAAAATCCAATCAATCAAATCATCATCAAATCAATCCATCCAAGCAATAAATCCGAATGCAAGTCATACTCAATCCATACCAATCAAGTCAATCAATCTTCTCAAATTATCCAATCACATCCTTTGTTCTTGATCCTAATCTTGTCATAAACAAATCAATCAATCATATCAATTGTCTTATACAGGTTGTCACACTCTCGAAACTAGACCAGGCGTCTTATATGAGGAGTCTCATTCTTGAAACTAGACACTATAAATAATCAATCAATCAATCAAATAATCATTAGTTTACAGCTTGACAGGGGCAATACCTTGTTTTTTTTTGTATCATTTATGCATGCATGCTTGCTTACTTGTGTGTGTTATCATTTTATCTTGCATTTGTATCAAATCCATATCATTCCAGCTAATATTCATATCTTGTGTATGTTTGAATAACTTTTTGCATTATCATTTGCATCTAAGGTCATATCATACCTGTAGACACCTAAAATTCACTTGCTCCGCAAACCAATTTGTTGTATTTCTACACCACTAATTATCCCTCCTATTATTTAAATAAATTTATTTTATTTAATTAGTTTATCCCTAATCATCTACCCTTAACTATTTATCCATCCTTTGTGATCAATTAACTCATTTAATTTGTCACTATACCTTACAACCCTATCCTCATTGATTAAATAAATATTCTCAATATTTATTTAGTTAATTTGTCCATCCCCCTAATCCCGATTAATTAAATAAATCATGTTTATTTAATTAATCTACCTTACTAATCAACCTAAACCTAGCCTAGTTGATTAAATAACAATTATTTAATTAGCTACTATAGCCTACCTATCCCCTAGACCTAAATTAATTAAGCTAAACACTTAATTAAACCTTGCTTAACCCATTCTCCCACACACTTTGAATAAAAACTAATTTTTTATTCAAAGGGTCACATCTTCCTCTTACACATGTAAGTGTACATGTGTCCTTGACCTCTTACACCCCTTACACATATCATAACTCATTAATTGGAGCTCTTCCCAAAATAAATTTTTAATTCATTTCTAATCCTCTTCTCTTCCCCATGTGAATTAAAAAATTCACATCTAACTTGTCATATCCAACTCTTCCCCCAAAATGAATTTTAAATTCATTTTTATTTTCATCACCCTTCCCTATGTAAATTTAAAATTTGTGAGGCCTACACTTTTTCATTTCCGTACATGAGACTAATTACCTTACTGTTATTGATACTTTTACATTTGTGGGACTGTTGATCTCAGATTTTCAAACTATTAAACCTTATTATGTTAAAGGAAAACTAATTAGGTGATATTAGTTAGATGTTTGCTTTAAGAGCAAACAAATCGGGTGATGTTAGATAGATGTTTATTTTATAGGAAAAACTAATTGGGTGATGTCCGATTAATGTTTGTATTACAGGGAAACTAATTGGGTGATGTTAGTTTGATGTTTATTTTATAGGAAAAAACTAATTGGGTGATGTCCGATTAATGTTTACATTACAGGGAAACTAATTGGGTGATGTTAGAAAAAAAATTGTCATGTGATTTCATTATGTTTATAAGAACTATGGTATGCTTTAGAAATGCATGTATTAAATTTGTTTCGGCTATGATATGTATATGTGAAATTAACTTTGAGATTGAGTGTGCAGATATTTCTAACAAAACCATAGATACTGGAGATCATTCCGCACCTTATGTTGTAATCCCTTGTGAAACTGATCTAGTTCCATGAGGAATCGAGATCAACTCTGTGTTTGATTTAATGTTGTAATGTTGTCCTGCATAAGGTTGAATGGGTTAGGTCTACCCTCTTGTAAATTTGAATTATGATGTGTTGTAAGAATTATTTTTGAATTTTATCTTATTTTAAAATTTGAGACCATTTTCTTGTGTCTTAACTTGACCCTGGGTGTCCTAACTAAGTTTAAATTGACCTTGGGTTATACCCCATGGGTCTAGGGTCACTCTTGACTTGGGTAACCCTTAGGTAACCTCCGTATGGTCACCTTAACTTCACAGTGAAATTAAGTGACGAATTTGGAGGTAAGGGAAGGATAAGATGAGTGGCATCAACACTCAAGCCTATCCCTTTTTCAATTCCCAAGGCTTGAAATGACTCCATGGTCCACCAATAATGGAGGGGCTTGTCTTCTTGTTCTCTCACTTTTGGTAAGAGTCCCCATGAAGTGGTGTGGTCCTTCATGAGTGGGGTTATTTTTTTAATCCCATTTGGGATAGTGGAAAAAGGAGTGGGGTTATTTTTTTAATCCCACTTGAGGATAAGGGAATTGCTGGAATTTTTTTTTTTTAAAAAAAAAAAGAGTTTTAAAGGGAGAAATCTTAGTGTAGAGGGGAGGGAGTTTTTTTTTGGAGAAAAGAAATTGGAGAGGAAATTGTAGTGGATCTCTTCATCAACTACTTCCATTAAAAGGCTTGTTAAGGTTGGTATGCAAAGCCTTTTCTTTGTATGTTCTATTTCTTGCATGGTGGATTTGTGAAATGAAGTTTGATTTGTTGTGTTGTAAATTTTGTAATTGTGGGGAAATTTATTTGGGTGTTTACAGAGCTTCTTCTACTTGGGAGAAATGCTCATCAAGTGTGGGGTAGGGGAGGAGTGATCCTCCTCGAGTGCATGCCTTGTTTCTTTTGAGATGTTGAAAGCCTTGAGGGCATTTGTGTGGCTTTGAGAAATTATTTTATTTAACTTGAGAGTCAAAATATGAACTCCTTGGAATCCTTGTTGACAAGTTTGGCTTGAGGCCATGAGAAAAAAAAAAACAAATTGTGTTGAAAATTAAGTTGAAGGGTGACACTCTAGAGTTGAGTGTGTCCCCTCTCCTACCCCTGTTTAAACTCACAGTGGATGAGTTTTGGGTTTTGTAAATATCTATGGGTGTAATTGTGTTTTGGTGTGTTATTTTTATCTTGTTGTGAAGTGGTATTGAATCCCCTAGGTGTGTGGATGATCTCCCTAGCTCGGGGGCGACTCTCTTGCGGGTCTATGGTAGGGAGGAGAGCAACTTGTGTGCTGTTTCTTTCCTTGTGTGTTATGCAGGTATTCTTGGAGCTATTTATGAAGTTTAGAGAAGTTTCTTGTGTTGGAAAAATATTTTATTTTCCTTTACTCTTAAGGCTCTATAAGAGAGCTTGGTCATATTAGTGACTGCATCCTGGTTGATTCGTCAAAAAGGAGATAGTTATCTCTCTATTGATTGTATAAATTGGTATTTTGAAGTTGTGAAGAAATCCTTTGTTATTGGATTGATGTTTATATTCTATTGTTCATTAAGTTTTACCATTTTGAAATGAGGAAGGGAAGAGAAAATTTGTTTTAAAAGGATATTAAAATTGTTTAGTTCCTTCTTCTCCTACTTACAAAGTTGAGAGTTAGTTGATGTTTTAATTAAGTTTGTAAAAGTATTATTTCTGTGTAAGCTTAGTGGAAATATTAATTTTAAATTTTGTTATAAGCTAAGACGTAATTTTGCTACCATGAAAGAAATAAAATTTGGGAATACAGTATTTTTTTTTTGAAATTACTGCAAGTAATTAAATGCTTACTATATGTAGTTTAAAACATTTGACTCGAAATAGAAATTTTAATTAAGGAAAGTGGGATTTATTTATGCATAATGTATAATACGAATTGAATAGATGTTTAAACTCAGAGTTGCAATTTAGAAATACATTATTTATATATGCAAAAATAAATTAACTCATTGCTCTATTTTAACAAATTATATATTTATATATTTATTATATATATATTCTATACTTTCTTTACAGTTAAGGAACTTATTAATGAAATTGTGAGTTAAAGTGAACTGAGATAATGGCGGTATAAATACATATATATATATTAAATTTATAAGGAGAAATACAATTATAATTTAAAAAGAGCATAGGTAAATATATTTTAATTTTAAGGAAGAGTTTCTCGGAAGTTTCAACAATTATCCCAAATTAAATGACAGGAAAATGAAGAGAAAAATATGATCTTTTCATTTACAAAGGACACTGAAAATAAACGCAAACAAGCCATCATAGGCATTCCATGAGTGGCCTTCTTTTTTAAAACTCAACTGTAGATTTAGAAAATAAACATCTAATTGAGAAAAAAAAATAAAAAAAGAGAGAGAAAGAGAAAGAACAGCTAACCTTGGAAAACAAAGAGGAGAAAATGCGTGGCATTTCTGAACAGGGCAAAGAGAACTAAGTAAGTTTAACCTACCGTTAAACCTGTTTAGGAACAAGTTGATTATTAAAATTAATTCAAATGTTGAACTAAAACCTAGAGTGGAACCCTAAGGGGACTGAGTCAAGTGAAGTTAACCAACCCTGTGTAAGTGATCTGGTTTACCAAGAAATTAGGAATAATGTAAAGGATGTAGTGTTATTGCTGTTCGATAAAGAACGTGAAGAAAAAAAAATATAGGATAACATAAAAAGATCTTGCACAACGGGAAGGAGAAAGAGATAGAAATACAATCAAAATTAAATTCTAAGAAAAGGAAGAGAGGGCAAAGGAACGGGCTTGGTTAAAAATGCTAAGTCTGAAGGAGGAGAAATTAATATTAAATTTTTTTTTAAAAAAAAAGAACAAATGATTGTGCTTTGTTGAAAAATGATCTATCACCTAAAACAACTGTTGTTCAAATGTAATTCATGAGATTAACCTAAGTCAGGAAACCACGCGTTTTCTTGCGTAGGGTGTGTGCACATGTACTTGGTACCCCACCGACAACTGTATTGTTTTCGCCTTAAGCATACGCTGCCAAGCACGCCTACACATGCGAGGGGGTTTCTGGGGAAGCATAGAAAATTTTTTGGTATTTTGTGTCATGACCACATGGTGCATGTGGACATGACACGTGTGATGCGTGTTGTGACCGCATGGGAAATGTGGGCATGACAAAATTTACAAATAATGGGATCCATCCATTCTCATTGACCAAATCTTAGACTTTGATCTCTCTTGTCCAACCCTCTTATAACACTTGTCACAAAACTACAACTCTAATCCAAACCGTAATCCTCAAACATTCCTAGCCATTGATCTAAACTTTTAATCCTCATCCTCCATCTTTTTACCAAAAATCTATAAATAGAGCCCTCATCTAAGCCATTTTGATCACTTCTTCATCATATCAAAATTATGCCAAAATTTCTCTCATAACATCTCATCCTACCCTCATAATGCCAAAATCATTCCTCATCTCCATAGCCAAACCATCTCTCATCCTCATCCCCATCTCAATCTCTATCTATATCCATTATCCTCATCATATTGTGTTGAACAAGCAAGGAGCAATCCACATTCTCTATTTCAACATTGGGTAAAGCTAGGAGAGCTCTTGGGTGCAATCTCCTCCACCTTATCAAGGAGAAGTAAAATATTGAGGTATAAACATTGTGTTTTTTTGTATTTTGTTTGTGTTTTCTAACCTTTAGATTTATCTTGTCTTCATTTGGTACGCTCGGTGGGACCCACAAGGTCCAAAAATCTAATATTTTGTGAGTGTTTTGGAAGGAAAAATGTGCTCTTGCAGGTCTTGGCACTAAACACTCTCTGTTTGGCGCCATTTTTCCATGCAACGGCACCATTTTCATGTATAGCGGTGCCATTTTCGACTATCCTGGCGCCATCTCTACATGACAAATCCACTAACACTTTCAATTAAATCTTATGTGCTTTTTTCTTTCTGGTGTTTTTTGGGATTGTTTTCTCTCAGTTTTTGCAGGGAACACACAGAGACATGGGGTTACTATGGCAACATTTCTCTAAAAATCTATCCAATATCTTTGACCTCTAACCCTTGTTTGGTTGGCTTATTTAGAGCTTTGTTTATATCACATTCACCAGTATTTTGAGTATCTTTGGACTAGAAAATGACTACTAACCTTGATTGAGCTAATAATTTGGCACTAAAGTGTGTTTTTGCAACCTCTTTTGAAGCACTGTGTCATCTTGGTGCTATCTGTGCCTAGTTTGACGCCATTTGGTCCAGCAGACAAGAGAAACAACGTTCAAAACCCACTTTGGCACCGTTTCTTGATTTCATAATGCCTTACTATTATGTGGAGCCATTTTTCCCTATTGTAGCACCATTTTTTTGTGTAAAATCAATAGTGAATATTGTGGCACCATTTTTGTAAACTGTAATGCCTCCTGTCATAGTAGCACCATTTTGGCATTCTGAAGCACCATATTCTATAACATGTTAGGAAATATGGGTCTTCTGTCTGTAGCACCATTTATTGGTTTTGTAGCACCATTTTACTGTTCTATGGCACCTTATCTTACTGTTGTGGCATTATTTTCTGTACTAGCTTTGGAATTCGTGTAGGTTACTAACTATGTTTTGCAGGTTAAAATTACTTGTCCAAGACCATAATCTGAAACTACTAACATTTTTTGCAAGGATTCATTAGCATAGAAAAACATTTTATCTTGGTGCACCTAAAACAAACCTTTGCTTGCTTAGCTTAGAAAACATTTGAGTTTGGTGCATTAAAATAAATCTTGTTTGCAAACAATCTTAGGCACACTTCATTTTGGGCTCTAAAAACAACATTAGAAATTGTTTTCTGTGTCTTGTGCACTTGCACGTTTGTGTTACCCAAGGGATAGAATCAAAGTATCCTCTCCCCTCACCTTCAAAAGGATCTTAGGTGAAGAGAAATGGTTCTACTCTCTTTTTCTTTTTAGGAAGTGGGCCTACTCTTGAGACATATCTGTAAGGAGAACTCATTTGTGACCCTAAGTAGTATTTTCATTCAATCTGCTATATAAATTAGGATAAGGCAAAAGCCAAGTCTGAATCAGTATAAGTGCTTACCATACGGTGCTAGCTTGAAAGGAAGTTGTACCTAGTGCATATGAAACTCCTAGTACATCTAGTCAAAACCTTAAGTGGTTTACTAGATGCTCGTAACATGTTGATCCCCCGAATATTCCTCCACTAAACACCATTTATTTTAGAGGCCAAAAACCTTCTACTTGTTGGCACAGGGGGTCAGAAGATAGACCTTTGAAGCCATCCCCCACTCTCTCAGTTCAAAGTAGAGAATACAAATTTCTTGAGATCTTCAGGTCTTTAGGATTTCGAAGCTTGGTGTGCCCAAGAAGTGGGTGCCATGTATGGGGGAACCAGTGCCACCAAGATTCTAAGTTATCCACTTTGAGTAAGTGCGACTGGAGAAATCCAAGTGGGAATCCAACAAATATTGTCCTTTCCCCACCTTAGGTTATACAAGTGCTTGATGATTATCACATTTTCACAACAAAACCTTTGGCCATTATGTTCTTTTGTTTGGAATGTTTGTATGCTTACCAAGAAACTATCATTGACATTATTTGAAACCTCCTAAGTCATTGAACCATTGAAACATTTAACATTTCCCAAAATCCCATCATTTGAGATTAATTAATCCCCACCTTGGATCTTAATCCCATATTATCCTCCTAATCACTCATTCCATCATACCTCTTTCATCTCAACCATCCTAATCATCTTCATCATCCTTCATCCAAACCATTATCATTATCTTAATCTCACCCATTTATCCATTTGATCAATTTCATTCAAATCAAATCCAACATCAATTATCTATCATTCTTTGTCCATGCCAATCGAACATCCCAATCCATAATCCTTAATCAACAAACCATCATTTTGCAAATCCAACCTTGGTTAAGGACTTAGTCTCCTCCATCCTCCATCAATCATTCACCCAAAATCCTAATCATTATCAAAATCCCCCAACATCATTATCAAAATCCAAATCCAAATCAACCTAATCAAAAAATCAAGACCTTAGTTGATCACATCAACCTTTTTCCAAACTTTCTTGAGATCATTAGTCTATCTCAAGTAAGTCATCAAAATCAACAATCAACCCAATCAACTCTATTACTTAAGTGTCATTAGTCTACCTTAAGTATAGAGAATCATCCATCTTTTTGAAGAAAAACAAATCACCCTAAGGTCTTGAAATTTGATCCCCAAACATCATAATCATCCATTATCCCCCATTTCATCTCATATCTCTCCAATAGCATGGATCCTTATGTAGCAATGCAACATTTACAATGACTTAAATACACCTATGAGGATTTGGATCCTATCACTAAGGAAAAATTCAAAAATGACATTAAAGATATCCCCTTAGTACACCTCATCATTGGATAATCCCAAGCCCTACCTAACCTTCATCATAACAACCTTCATCCTATATGTCCACTCCACCAACCTTACATCAACATTCAACATCCTACATATCCCCCGCATCAACCTCCTGTCAACCTTCATTATTTCAACCTTCAACCTCATATCAATCTCCATCCCCTTATACATCCATGCCATCATACTTATCCAACCAATCAATACCTCCAACTTATCCATTCCCCAACCTTTGTCATGATAACTTTGATCAAGGGAACACTAATATAGCACACCTCATCACTTAAATCCAAAGGTTATATCAACAACCATTATCCTATGTGAATCCCCCATCTCCTAATCCCCATCCTCCAATCCCTCCATCACAACATCCCCCCAACCCTATCAACCTTAATCCATCATCCTATGTATCTCCCAATCCATCAATCCCTATCACCCATCCACCATCTAATCCACCATCACACCTCCCAAATTTTAACCCAAGAGCACCCAATGAATCCTTGAGGGATTTTCTCCAAAGAAAAAGAGAAGCTATGGAGTTCTCCAAATCCCCTACCCCTCTAACACCACCATCCAATCCAACGCCTATCCTTGAACCCATCAAATAACCATCACTACCTAATCCCATCATCCAACTATCCAATCCCAATCCTAATCCTACACTATCCACCCTTACTATCCATCCATTATATTGTTCTTCAACCCATGCACTCATGAAGGATGTCATCCATTGGCTATTAGCAAGGAATCAAACACCCTATGCAATCCAACACCCACCAAACCTCTTGAACAATCTCCTATCATAATTCAAAAACCATCATGTAGCCATGTTCAAGAACCCATAAGTCAAGCACCTATCACATCCATCCAAGTACCTATCACATCCATACAAGCACCCACCGCATCTATTGAAATCACTTCCACTTCTATCCAAACACATGAGCTATGTCAAGAGTCAAATCCAAAGCATGTTGAAACATCAACCTCTTCTCTTAATCAAGATCTAACCATCCCATGTAATCCCATCCCCGATCCCCTCCCATCTAGTGATCAACTTATGACCCCATTATCTACCAATCCAATCCCAAATCCATCCTCTTATCCACTTGAAAAAAGCACTTTCATCTGCAGTAGCTCCCTCGTAGGAGGTGAACAACTTCCATCCACCACCTATCCTTCGACAAATAATGGACTCACGTCTTATTTCCAAGGCACTAAACATCCCATTGCATGTTGCATACTCCAACATATGAACTATCAAGGCAAGGGCTTAGGCCTTCATGAACAAGGTATCTTGGAGCCCATACACACTACATTCCATCCATTCTCGCATGGTCTTAGCTATACATCTGAAGGCAAACAATCTAAACATGTTAGTACCACCCATGCATCCTCCAAAATCCATTCATCCAAACACAGTGCATCTCATCGCACCCCCAAATCATATGTCGCTATCCCTCCTCCATCTTCATATCATGAGCAAAAAAATGTGACCACCTATCTTCCTCCATCAAATTTACCTCCACTACTTCCAACCCCAAATATCCCTATTACATCCACTTTAACTCCTATCCTACCAATGCCAAACATCCCTCTCCTCAAATCCCCTCATTTATTTATCCATAAATCCATTTTTAATCCCTCCACCCATAAATCCCCTAAAATCCCAAATCAAGACCAACAAAAGCACACATTATCCAGACATGAAGCTTCCACCAAATCCATGGGATTCAAAAGTAATAATTTGAATGCCTCAACTCATAAAGCACAAAAGCCTAAACATGTTATCCATTCTAAGGAAAAGCAAAAATCCAAAAGGCTATCAAAGCCCACACCATCAAAAGAACAAACAAAAACAAAAATGGTGTGGGTCCCTAAACAAAAAGCATCAAACTCTAATGAGGCATTCACATCCCAATATACCCCAAAATCCTAAACATCCCGCTCCCCATCTACAAATCCCATAATTCCTAAGTCCATTTGGGTACCTAAAACCCCAAATCGTCCATCCAAAAATCCTGTATCCTGATCCCCATTACTACCCACCCCCCATCTAAAATATAAGCTTCAAAATCCAAAACATTGTGTACAACCATTGGTCTTGGTTTCTCTCCATTCCAATACATTCCCACATACCTCCATCTCTCCATATTTCATCCACTATCCTACATATCTCCCCCATCACATCCTTGTGGTCCATACTTTTGCATAAACCTCACTTAATCCACATAATCCACATAATCCATGTCACAATCCACTCTTCACCATCCATTCCATCTTCTCCTATTTACCAACATCCATGCAATCATCATCCATAATGCTCTTAAACATGGGACCATCTTCCACTTGCTATGGAAATAGACCCTAGAGTCCTCATTCCATAAAAAAAAGGAAAGAGAAAAAATTGTCCAATGGTGAAAACCCACTCCTTGTGGCACCATGGGCAAGTACCATAATGAAAACCCCTTGTGGGCATCATGCGTAACCCCTTCTCCATCCATTTTGTATCCCTACACTTGGGGGCAATTTATCATACCTTTCCTCCACATCCTTTGCATATCTTACCCATCATCCATCCTTATCCTATCATTTTCCTTATCTGCCATTCTCATAATTATCCTATCATTTCCCATCCATCCTATCCATTATATTTTCCTTTTACCATCTCCCTCCTTAGATCTTGATAAAGACAAGGGGCAAAATATCAACAACATGCTTTGGACACCTCTCGGCATACTCCCTTTCCAAGCATATCCTCCATCCATCTACTACAAAGTCCATCCATTCAAACGTGAACCCATCATGCAAAATTCTAAGCATTTGGGCATATGATTCCTTGCAACCTACCCTTGGAGAACATCCTTATCCCCATCTCCTATCCATCTATCTTGCATCCCTATCTCTATCTTCTAATCCTTCTATCATGAATCTCCTCCCTATCACCTTCCATTTCCAATTTCTCCATCTACTTATCATGTATCCCTACCTAATCCTTTATCCCCTATCCTATCCCTTATCCGCATGTATCCATCTATCTATCAGAAATCTCCTATACATTAACCTTTCATCACCAATCCAATCTAATCCTATCACTTTATCCACCTTCACCTCTAGACTTGGTGTTCCCTTGTCATTGGTATCTAGCACTTAGGCTATCCAAACGCAATCTAATGCAACCATCCCATAATAAACCATTCCCTATCCAAAATCACAAAAATCCAAAGAAATCAAAATATCCCCAAAAATCCAAAAACAATGCAACATCCAAAAACACCAAAAAAAAAAAAAAAAAAAAAAAAAATCCCCAAAATAATCCCACAACATCATTACAATCACCCAAATCATCCAACACATCATCTTCCAACATCATCACATCTATCCTCAATCATCCCACATCATCATCACAAATTAGAACTACGTATCATCACTACCCACATCTTAATGTGCCTTGATCTCGTAGATACATGGTATGTAGGCAGTCTAGAGTACGAAGGAAGTATCCACTACTTAGGTACATAAGATGCACCCATCCAACCGGCTTGGATGGTCCCTATCCCCTGAGCTTACACTAGATCCAAACATAATATCCCAAGCATCGTATCACCTATCAAAGCAATCATACCTAAACAAAAATCATCAACTATCAAAGCAGCATCAACAACAACTTGTAACCATCATATCTTGCGCCAATCCAACAACATCAACCATCAAAACCATACCCTAGGCTATATCGTTCCTACAATGGACATGATCAAATCATTAAATCATCATCCATCTTGGCAAGAGATACGATGGCTATTTGTTTAGTTCATTGGTCTTTTGGTTCTTGATTTTTATCTTTTGTCCTATTTGAGGATCACATCAAAACTACCTTGATCTCACTAGAATGGGGCATAGTCTTGCTTTTGTATGTTGTGCTTGTGGGTTGGTCTCATTACTCTAAGCTAGTATTCATATCTTGTGGATCGTAGGGTCGGTTCTAGCATATTGATCTCCTTGTGCATCTAAGGTTCATCATACCTTATGTGTATTAAGGACTTATGCTATGAGTCCCCTTCCCTTGTCTAGACAAGGTTGTACTATCTTGGGCATGCATGGGATCACCCTCTTGTCTGCGTGTCTAGTCCATGCAAAATGTTGAATAAAAATCATCACCTAGATCTTTTATACCTTAGTAAAAATATCCACTTTCCTATAACAAATCTAGGATTGCTCTAAATCATTTTCAGCACAATAATCATCCATTTCCAATCCATCCATCATCTAATCATCTACCCAAAATCATCAATCTTTCATCTCACCCCTTATCCTCCAGCCACCTTCAACCAATCCATTCCATCCATTTCGATAGCACACCCATGTTCTTGCAACCCACCTATCCTCTCAAGGGGGCATCACCCTTACCAATCATTTCAAAAACCTTACCTACTGTTCTAAGCCAAAACCTTTTTCTATCCAATCCAACTCTATATTTTAACTTCTTTGAAATAATGTTATTTAACCGCAACACCATTTCAAAGAGGGCAAATGTAGACACCTAAAATTGACTTACTTTGCAAACTAATTTTCCGTATCTCTACACCACCAATTATCCCTCTTATTAATTAAATAAATTCATTTTATTTAATTAATTTATCCCTAATCATCTACCCTTAACTATTTATCCATCCTTTGTGATCAATTAACTCATTTAATTTATCACTTATACCTTACAACCCTATCCTCATTGATTAAATAAATATTCTCAATGTTTATTTAGTTAATTTGTCCATCCCCCTAATCCTAATTAATTAGATAAATCATGTTTATTTAATTAATCTACCCTACTAATCAACCTAAACCTAGCCTAGTTAATTAAATAACAATTATTTAAACAGCTACCCTAGCCTACCTATCCCCTAGACCTAAATTAATTAAGCTAAACACTTAATTAAAC
Source organism: Cunninghamia lanceolata (assembly GCA_027924645.1). NCBI lineage: Eukaryota > Viridiplantae > Streptophyta > Pinopsida > Cupressales > Cupressaceae > Cunninghamia > Cunninghamia lanceolata. The sequence continues at coordinate 8,244,500 of BSBN01000245.1, read as the reverse complement.
TTTGCTTAACCCATTCTTCCACACACTTTGAATAAAAATCAATTTTTTATTCAAAGGGGGTGCTGCTACAATAATGGGTTACATTTTCTGGGACATCTTGATTTTTGCTGAAATCACATATTTTTATAAAATGTAATGATTTAAGCCTTGAAAGGTTCCATTCAAAGGATTGTAATTGAATAGGGTTTAATCAAACCCCCTTAGATCAAACCCACTTGGATAGAACCCTACTAGTTTTAAACCATACATATCATGGAGTCTCCTCTACACCTATCAAAATGTTGATAAAAAAACACTTTTGATTTACCTTTTGGGGGATCAAATAAATTCATTTAAAATTTTAGGTTTTGTAAGTATGTAGTCCTTATTATAAGATTCCCAAAAAGTATAATTTTAAATATATTTAATTTGATTATTATATTCATTTTTTTATTTCTTGTGAATGTAGGTTTTTTAATGAACATCAAGGTCTTTGTTTCATACATACAAAAAAAAAGAAAATATAGAAAAAAAATTTCTAAAATATATGTGTCCTCTAGGTATTGATGTCCTTATTCTAACAAAAAAAATTAAATTCCGATACATACAAAAAAAGTTATTCTTTACACAGTACACCTATGTCTAAATTGTAATTGGTTTGACTTCAAAAGTTAATTAAAAGAAAAATATTCAATAAAACATTATGAAACCAAATATATCCCCTCTAGATATCATAGTCAAAAATCTAAATTAAAAAAAAAAAAAGAATTTTATCCTTCATAGAAAAAAAGTTATGTTTTACACAGTACACATCACTCTTTAAAAATGTTGTTTACTGTTAGAAACTAGTTATTGAAGGAGATAAAAAAGGAAATATAATTTGATTCCAAAAAATTTTAAAAAATATATTTAGAATCTACAGACAAAATGTGACTAATCATTAGTTTACATCATCTTCAAATTCCTCACAGTTTAGTAACTATAGGTGTCCTAAAGTGAAGATGTTTTTTAAAATGTTCATTTCAATGTCAACTTTGGCCAAAAAGTGTAACCCACTATTGTGGGATCACCCAAGGGTCACATCTTTCTCTTACACATGTAAGTGTACATGTGTCCTTGACCTCTTACACCGCTTACACATGTCATAACTCATTAAGTGGAGCTCTTCCCAAAATAAATTTTTAATTCATTTCTAATCCTCTTCTCTTCCCCATGTGAATTAAAAAATTCACATCTAACTTGTCATATCCAACTCTTCCCCCAAAATAAAATTTTAATTCATTTTTATTTTTATCACCCTTCCCTATGTGAATTTAAAATTCACAAATAATGGGAGCCATCCAATCTCATTAACCAAATCTTAGCCTTTGATCTCTCTTGTCATATTTATTTAGTTAATTTGTCCATCCCCTAATCCTAATTAATTAGATAAATCATGTTTATTTAATTAATCTACCCTGCTAATCAACTTAAACTAGCTTAGTTGATTAAATAACAATTATTTGATTAGCTACCCTAGCCTACCTATCCCTTAGACCTAAATAAATTAAACTAAACACTTAATTAAACTTTGCTTAACATATTCTCCCACACACTTTGAATAAAAATTAATTTTTTATTCACTTGGGTCACATCTTCCTCTTACACATGTAAGTGTACATGTGTCCTTGACCTCTTACACCCCTTACACATGTCATAACTCATTAATTGGAGCTCTTCCCAAAATAAATTTTTAATTAATTTATAATCCTCCTCTCTTCCCCATGTGAATTAAAAAATTCACATCTAACTTGTCATATCCAACTCTTCCCCCAAAATGAATTTTTAATTCATTTTTATTCTCATCACCCTTCCCTATGTGAATTTAAAATTCACAAATAATCGGAGCCATCCATTCTTATTGACCAAATCTTAGCCTTTGATCTCTCTTGTCATATTTATTTAGTTAATTTGTCCATCCCCATAATCCTAATTAATTAGATAAATCATGTTTATTTAATTAATCTACCCTACTAATCAACCTAAACCTAGCCTAGTTGATTAAATAACAATTATTTAATTAGCTACCCTAGCCTACCTATCCCCTATACCTAAATTAATTAAGATAAACACTTAATTAAACTTTGCTTAACCCATTCTTCCACACACTTTGAATAAAAATCAATTTTTTATTCAAAGGGGGTGCTGCCACAATAATGGGTTACACTTTCTAGGACATCTTGATTTTAACCAAAATCACATATTTTTATAAAATATAATGATTTAAGCCTTGAAAAGTTCCATTTAAAAGATTGTAATCAAATAGGGTTTGATCAAACCCTCTTAGATGAAACCCACTTGGATAGAACCCCGCTAGTTTTAAACCATACATATCATGGAGTCTCCTCTACACCTATCAAAATGTTGATAAAAAAACACTTTTGATTTACCTTTTGGGGGATCAAATGAATTTATTTAAAATTTTATGTTTTGTAAGTATGTAGTCCTTATTATAAGATTCTCAAAAAGTATAATTTTAAATATATTTAATTTGATTATTGTATTCATTTTTTTTATTTCTTGTGAATGTAGGTTTTTTAATGAACATCAAGGTCTCTGTTTCATACATACGAAAAAATAGGAAAATAGAGAAAAAAAATTCTAAAATATACGTGTCCTCTAGGTATTGATATCCTTATTCTAACAAAAAAAAATTACAAAAAAGTTACTCCTTACATAGTACACCTATGTCTAAATTGTAATTGGTTTGACTTCAAAAGTTAATTAAAAGAAAAATATTTAATAAAACATTATGAAACCAAATGCATCTCCTCTACATATTGTAGTAAAAAATATAAATTCAAAAAAATTAGAATTTTATCCTTCATAGAAAAAAAAAATTATGTTTTACACAGTACACGTCACTCTTTAAAAATGTTGTTTACTGTTAGAAACTAGTTATTGAAGGAGATAAAAAAGGAAATATAATTTGATTCTAAAAAATTTTAAAAAATATATTTAGAATCTACAGACAAAATGTGACAAATCATTAATTTACATCATTTTTAAATTCCTCACAATTTAACAACTATAGGTGTCCTAAAGTGAAGATGTTTTTTAAAATGTTCATTTCAATGTCAACTTTGGCCAAAAAGTGTAACCCACTATTGTGGGATCACCCAAGGGTCACATCTTCCTCTTACACATGTAAGTGTACATGTGTCATTGACCTCTTACACCCCTTACATATGTCATAACTCATTAATTGGAGCTCTTCCTAAAATAAATTTTTTATTCATTTCTAATCCTCCTCTCTTCCCCATGTGAATTAAAAAATTCACATCTAACTTGTCATATCCAACTCTTTCCCCAAAATAAATTTTTAATTCATTTTTATTCTCATCACCCTTCCCTATGTGAATTTAAAATTTACAAATAATGGGAGCCATCCAATCTCATTGACCAAATCTTAGCCTTTGATCTCTCTTGTCCAACCCTCTTATGACACTTGTCACAAGACTACAACTCCAATCCAAACCCTAGTCCTCAAGTATTCATAGCCATTGATCTAAACTTTCAATCCTCACCCTCCATCTTTTTACCAAAAATCTATAAATAGAGCCCTCATCTAAGCCGTTTTGATCACTTCTTCATCATATCAAAACTATGCCAAAATTTCTCTCATAACATCTCATCCTACCCTCATAATGCCAAAATCATTCCTCATCTCCATAGCCAAACCATCTCTCATCCTCATCCCCATATCAATCTCTATATAAATCCATTATCCTCATCATATTGTGTTGAGCAAGCAAGGAGCAATCCACATTCTCTATTTCAACATTGGGTAAAGCTAGGAGAGCTCTTGGGTGGACTCTCCTCCACCTTATCAAGGAGAAGTAAAATCTTGAGGTATAAACATTGTGTTTTTTTGCATTTTGTTTGTGTTTTCTAACCTTTAGATTTATCTTGTCTTCAATACCTTTTGTGCATTAGGACTTTAATGCTCTAAGTTTACTTCCTCGTACATCTAGACAAGGTTGTATTACGCTGGGTGCATAAGACACATCGTCACCTTGGTTCTTATATCTTGGTGCATAATGTCTAATGCTATATCAAACTATATGATTTCTCACTTCATGGTAGAATAATGTATCATTCATCTCTTTCATCTATCCTATCTTGCATCCTCCATTTTCTTATCCATCCTTTATCATTTCATTTCATTTCAAGAGCATACCTGTGTTCGTCTAACTTGCCTATCCTCTCGACATGGCATCATCACATCATCATATATTTATGGTCATCATCCTATCCTTATATCATCATCCCATTTCTTCATCATTTCCTCCTTGTCACTCTTTCAAGTGTTTGGGGCATTCTTTTCCTCTATCCACACCTTATCTTCTTTGAAATGATGTTACTTCTCTTAGTCACAATATCATATTAAAGAGGGGCAAAATGTAAACACTTAAAATTGTCCATCATCTTGTCGATACATTTACTTGAGACATCTTACGGTATTTTGTCCCAGATCCCTTTTATTAGCCAATTAATTAAATAAATTATATTTATTTAATTAATTTCCAATCCTAATCCCATTTATCCCACTAGCTAATTAATTAAATAAATCCTATTTATTTAATTAATTTGCCACCTTTCCTCTAATTTAAATAAATAAAATATTTATTTAAATTAGCCCTCTCCCATTTTCTAACTAATTTAAATAAAATATTTGAATTAGTCCTCACCTTCAACCTCATTCCAACACATGTCCCATACTACAACCATACTACAACTTTCATTTAATGCTTGTCACACTACCAACTAATTTAAATAAAATATTATTTAAATTAGGTCACCTCTATTCTTATCCACACACTTGTCACATGACTACAATTCCTTGTATCATTTAATCTCAACCATCCACATCGTTCAAATCAAATCTCAATCGTAGTCATCAATTCAAATCACTCTTCTCCTATAAATCAAGGCTCACCCAAGCCATTTTGGGGATCCATTTTCAAGTAACATTATGCTGCTGAAATGATTCTAGATCCTCTCATCATTCATCTCCATGCTATTGTTATGCTTCAGATTTGAGCAATCAATATTCATCCAAGAACCACAATCTTTGATATTTTGCATCCTATGCAAAATGGAGAAGAGCAATGGAGGAGAGCCAAGCTTAGCATAGAGATTTAGATTTAGTTTCTTTATCCTTTTAATTTCTATGTTTATCTTGTACTTCATTGTTGAGTTAGGGTTTTATGATTGATGTTAGTGATTTATGCCTGATTTGCCTTGACATACAATTAGGACTGAACATAGTGAAAAAAATAAGGAGAAAGTAGCACAATACATAAATGGACTGGGAATGAACATTCAAGAAGAACTAAGTTCAATGAGAATGAAAACAATGGAAGAAGCCTATCAATTTACTAAAAGTTGAAGAAAAGTTGAACAAGAGATATTAGCAAAGACAAAGAAGTAGAGGAGGAAAATTTTAAAGAGGTAGAACACAATGCGGTGAAGGAAGATCATATGCGGAGAAAAATAAGGAGAGTAGCCCATACCGCAAAGAGGAAAGAGACAACAATTCATACCACTGAGGGAGAGATGACAAAATTTTCTATAGCAACAATAGAGGAAGTCATAATTCCTACCACAATGAAGGATACCAGAGAGAGGAAGGAGGATTTGATAAGAGATCATTCAAAGGAACCTGTTTCAAGTGTGGAGGCAAAGGACACTGAGCATTTGAGTGTCATCAAGGGAGTTCTAATAAAAGGACAAAGAATAATGCAAGAGCAGTATATGCAGAGGAAGAACCAGTTAGATCACCAAGTTCAGTAGGGAAACTGGAAAAGGGTGAATCATTGGTCATGAGGAGAGCTTTTTTGCAAATAGAAATGATTGAGGAGCCACCGTAAAGGAAAAGTTTGTTTCAGGACAAGATGCAAATCAGGCAGTAAATGTTCCAAGGTTATCATTGACAGTGGTAGTACTGACAATTTGGTTTCAGAAGAAATGGTTAGGAACCTAAATCTGAAGAGGTTAGAAAATCCAAAGCCCTACAAGATAGCATGGATTCAATATGAACATAAGATACTAGTGAGTGAACAATGTTTGGTGAAATTTCATAGAGGATTTTATAATGATGAGGTATTGTGTGATATTATGCCAATGGATGTATGCCATATATTATTGGGAATACCATGATAGTATGATAGAAAAGAAATACATGATGGGAGTAATAATACCTATAATGTAACATTAAATGGGAAAAGACATATCTTGATACCTTTGGAAGAAGAAGACAGTGTAGTATGCAACAATGCTAGAATTTGTTTAGTAGATGGAAGGAAATTTTTGGATGGATTGAGACATTAGAACATGTGTTTTGCATTGATTCCAAAGAAGTGTGGTACCCAAAGTACAAAAAACACCACCACAAAAGGAGAACCACTGCAGAAGGAAGTAGCAGAATTGTTGACAGAGTACCAAGATATTGTATTAGAGAATGTGCTAGAAGGATTGCCACCAATCGGGAGTATCAGTCATGTCATATGGATCTCACACTTGGAGCTAGTTTTCCAGACAAAGTGGCACTTAGGATGGCACCAGCAAAAAATTTGGAGCTAAACAGACAGTTATAAGAGCTGCTGAGGAAAGGATTGATTAGAGAAAGTTTAAGCCCAGGTGCAGTACCAGCAGTATTAGCATCGAAAAAAGATGGGGAATGGAGAATGTGTATAGATTCAAGAGCAATCAATAAGATCATAGTCAGGAATAGATTTCCATTGCCAAGGATGGATGATATCATGGATTGTTTGAGCAAAGGAAAATATTTCACAAAGATAGACCTAAAGAGTGGATATCATCAGAGTAGAATCAGAGAAGGAGATGAATGGAAGACTACATTCAAGGCAAATGAAGGATTGTATGAGTGGAACTAGTCATTTCTTTTGGATTAACTAATGCACCAAGTACTTTCATGAGGTTGATGAACAAGGTTTTGAAGAAATTCTTGGGTAAGTTTGTTATAGTCTACTTGGATGATATTTTGATTTTTAGTAGAACTAGGGAAGAACATTTGTAGCATATTAGACAAGTATTTCAGAGGCTAAGAGAAGAGAAATTGTTGATAAACATTAAGAAATGTAGTTTCATGAAGATAGAACTGGTATATTTGGGATTTGTGATTTTTGCGGAAGGATTGAAGATGGACCCAGAGAAAGTAAGAGCAATTGTTGAATGGCCAACACTTGTGAATATTGGAGAGGTAAGATCTTTTCATGGATTGGCAAGTTTCTACCAGAAGTTCAATAGAAATTTTAGTACCATATGCACACCAATGACAGAGATAATGAGAGGAGATCAGAAGGATTTCAAGTGGACATCAGGAGCACATAGGAGTTTTGAACTACTAAAGCAAAAGGTAATAGAACAACCAGTGTTAGCATTACCAGATTTTGAAAAAGTATTTTAGGTTGATTGTAATGCCAGTGGAAATGCAATAGGAGCAGTATTAAGCCAAGAACGGAGACCAATAACATATTTCAGTGAAAAATTGAATGATGCAAGGAGATATTCAATATATGATCAGGAGTTCTATGCCATGATTCAAGCCTCGAAGAAGTGGAGACACAACTTGTTGCCAAAAGAATTTGTGTTGTACACTAACCATCAAGCTTTGCAGTATTTGAACAATTAGGTTAAGTTGAATCAGAGACACACGAGGTGGGTAGAGTTCATGTAGAGTTATACATTTTTATTGAAACACCAGAGTGGAAAGTCAAACAAAGTTGCAGATGTATTGAGTAGAAGAAGGAACTTGTTGATAGAAATGAGGGTAGAAGTACTAGGTTTTGAAGAAATCAAGCACATGTATAAGGATGATCTTGATTTTGTGGAAGCATGGAAAGCATGTAGAAACTCTATTGTGACAAACAAAAGCAAGTGGTTGGATTATTTCATTCAAGAGGATATGTTGTTCAAAGGGAATTAGTTGTGTATTCCATGGAGCTCAATGAGAGAATTTGATAAAAGAGAAGCATAGTGGTGGATTAGCAGGACATTTTGGCATTGATAAAATAATAGCTTTGGTGAAAGAACATTATTTTTGGCCTTAGATGTATAAGGATGTAAGGAAGTTTATTCAAGGTTGTAGGATTTCTCAAGTTGCAAAAGGGAGTAGTCAGAATATTGGATTGTATCAACCTTTGACAGTATTAGAGAGACCTTGGAAAGATATAAGCATGGATTCCATATTAGGATTACCAAGAACATAGAGGGGACATAATTCTATATTTGTAGTAGTAGACAAAATTTCAAAGATGGTGCATTTTATTCCTTGTAAGAAGACAAATGATGTTGTATATGTTACTGACGTATTTTTCAAGGAGATTGTGATGTTACAAGGATTACCAAAGAGTATAGTTTCAGACAGGGATACAAGGTTCATAGGATATTTTTGGAGAACATTGTGGAAGAAGATGAAGACAAACCTAAAGTTTAGTTCAACATTTCACCAACAGACAGATGGACAAATAAAAATGGTAAATAAGAGTTTGGGTAACTTGTTGAGATGTTTGATAGGAGATAAGGCAGGAAATTGAGATATAATTCTACCACAAGTAGAGTTTGCATACAATAATTCAATGAGAAGAAGTATAGGGAAGATACCATTTGAAGATTGCAACTGTTTATGATATTGAATCAATATATATCCATTTTTTGTTCCATTCTTTGTGTTTTCTATTGTGTTTACTAAATAAGGCTGCATGGTAGGTCAATCCTATTCTTGGACCCTCCATCTGTGACTGCACGAAGAAGTCTAAAAATAGACATCGTAGGCACAAGATATGACCCGTTGAATCACAAAGAGAAAACCTAGTTTCCAACTAGAATTTTATATCCAAAAATAGTAAAATCTAGAAAAATCTTTGACACCATAGCATAGTACTTAGAAAGAGCTTTATGTTGACTATGAGAAGTTAAAAATATGACATACTAGGAAAAAGCTATGCCTCCTAAAATGTTTTTTCCCTATTAGGCTTATAGACCAAAAATTGGTGGCTCTCTAATGGTTGGGACTGGACGATGGTTGGTCAGAAGTGGTGGTGCATAGTGGTGGTTGACAGAACACAGGGACAACAAGCCGGTTGAAACTAAGTGGAAGACCCAAAATCCTTATAAAAATTATTTAATTTTTTTAAAGTTTAAATTCAAATGCCCATCGGGGGTTTAAGGCTTAAGTCAACTTGGCTAGCAACTATGATTGAGGGCCAAAGGTCTACTGACCACATGGCTTGTCGACCAACAATGACCAATAAACATTTCGATGATGACTATCCCTGTCAACATACACCTACCACCTATAGTTCTCTATCTACAAACTTGTCACACCTATCACCTGTGTACCATGGCTGCCACATGGGGGGTCATGCCCAATGGGTGGTCCCCCACATTATATATATATTTTTAATTAATAAACTTGTTGAACCCATAACTTCTATGACCTAGAATATTCTTTTTCAACCTATACCTATGCTAATGGTTGTACCTGACCGTACGGTATGGAACCGTATGACTATGGATTTTATATGGAATCTTTATGCCCTAGATTCCTCCAAGGCCTTAAAAATAGTCAAAAAATTGTTGTCACCAAACATAGTCAAGTTTTATATGGATCAATAGGCTTTTGGGCCTTATGCACTCAATCGTGAGGTTCATTTTTTCTAAGAGGCATCTAACAAAAGTTCATCCCCAAACCCTTATAGAAAGAGCCCAAACATAAAACCCACTTACCAAATCTCCATCAAATCCTAGATCTGCAACAACCCACATCGACAAACACACTTGTAACCTTAAAAATATCTTCATTTTTTTTGCAAGACCATGGATTCAACTATGCATAAGAATCTACTCATAGCATTGATGGTTACAAATACTTAGGAGATCTCCTCCCATAACCTAGCAACCAAGCTCTGATACCAAATGAAAAAAAAATTGCAACCATAATGAACCATTTCCACATAACCCCATGAGAGATAAATATGAAAACAAGTATTTAGAATCCACAAGTAAAATAATAGACAAACATACTACCAAGATGACACAAGCTATATCTTGGGAAAACTCCCCGTGAGGAAAAACCTAGCCTTCAAAAACTTCCATACATATTGTATTATCTCATGAACAAAAATTACAATACATAGCCTCCATGAATACTTTTGAAATATTCATCTCTTTAATTGCACTCCATGTGAACAAATAAATGAGAATCATATAACCACACATCCTAATCCATGTTTCCTCTCCTCACAAATGCAACCTACAAGAGAAGCTCAATACAACCTTATCCAACAAGCCAAAGGTTATGCAAGTCAAACAACCAACCTCAACAACTACTCATGTGCTTGCTTTTATAGAAATAAGCTTGCACAAAAAAACTAAGTGGTATTACATTACCATGTCCCTCAAAACCATTAGCTCACTAAACCATGTCTCCCTCATTTACTTTTTGGTACTAAGTTTTCCCTTTGTGGTACTAAGTTTTCTCAATATTAAATATTTTCCCAATGTGCAACCCACATTAAATATTTATCCCAATGTTACATACAACTTGCAAGTGGCCCCAAGAATGCATAATCCATTGTGATGTCTACATCTCTAGGATGCACCACAATTAAATATTACATTTTACATTATGCACATTATGCAAGGTGTACAACACACCTATCCCAACATGAGTTACATTCCTTTTACAATTTGTCCCAACCTTCACTACCACCAATTCCTAGATGGAGGAACCAATTGCATGGTCATACTCATTTCTCACTTTCTCCTTCTTAGCAAATAGGTTGAACTCCTTCATTGCGTGGCAAGATTGTTGAGTTTTCCAGTTGGTTCTCTCTTGCCATTGCATTGATACCATCATGACTATGTCACTTACTTGGGGGTAGTCAACCATCTTGTTGTCAAGGACTTTGAATGTAGGTGGATGGTTCCTTATCCTCTCTTAAACAAAACCTATGAGTTAGTTAATCCTTGTCTATGGAATAATCCACCACATCCTCTATATGACACAATTATATGTGCTTAACTTAGTAGTAACATGTTATTACTAAATGTTTTATAATATTTTTTAAAGTTTCAATACTAACCTATTTTGTTATATATAGCCTACAAATACAATTCAAACAAGTATCTAAACCAACTTATACTAATACTTAATTCCTTACAAATAATATAATACTTCACTCCTTGAGAACATTAACATTTAAATTAAAATTTTAAAATTACTAAAATTTCAGTAGTACACACAAATTCTATAAATTTACCAATATATAACGTGCACTGTATATATTGAAGACATATTTGACATTGAAAAACATTTTAAAACAAGGCTGAAATAAGCATCAGTTTAAAACTTACATAGTCAAATAACTTGTTTTGCAATACCTCAAAACATAGTGCTACAGATATAACATCTTGTATTGCTTACATTTAAAAAGCATTAAACAAATTGAAATGTCAAGTGGCTTAAATGGCTGGTGCCCACTGATTTCAAATAGTTTGGAATGAATTTGCACTCTTCATACATGATATATTCAAATGCAACTTGAGGAAGCCCTTCTAAGTTTTATTGTTAGTCTTAATGCATATGTGTAAACAATTATGGTCAATGTGTTTGGCATTCAATGGTAGGAACCACCTCTAATGTAAAATATGGGACCATGTTGGCAGTTTATTTACTCTTCCTTTTTAAGATTTTTTATGTAGCTTTCTCAAAAAGTTTGTAAATCTATCTATTATCCAGTTAACTGATGGGTAATGCTTAACTATCAACTTTCTGATCACTGTCTATCATACAACTAATCATCCTTATCTTCAATAGTATAACCAACTCTTCACTGCTGCAGTTTTGGGCATTTCTTGCAGCCTACTCTTTGTCTCCATTGATATGACTTCCACCACTTTTTCCTTCTCTTCCACCACTTCTTTACTCAGCACCGCTTTGTACACCACCACAATAGTTGGTTATAAATAATAATTGTAATGAATTGATTTGATATATAAAATAAAGAAGTTTGTGTAAGGAAGCAAAGGTGTGCGGAAACGCTTCTTACGTTAACCTTGAGAGGAGTGTTATGCAAATTTCAAACAAAATATTACAAAGATTTCAAGAAACACATAATACCATAAACACAATAACAATAAAACCATAACTCGGTGATTTACGTGGGGAAAACCCTTTTGGGAGAAAAACCCCACACTCCAAAATTTGCACAATGTATTATCAAATCTTGAAACAAATTACAATAGATTTGTAATGCAAGTTCTTACATGAGTCTTCACCTCAACTCAAACTAGAGGAATTTCGGCAGCATTCTGGCATCATACAAACTAGCAAACTAACTCTCTCACCTCAAAATGACTATCTCAAAGTACCAATATATAAGATTACATTGCATATGAGAGCCTTGTAGTGATAAAGTATTTCTTTTTAGAAACATCTAATAAAATCTCATAGACAACTTATCTCTATCTCCATATAAAAGATACTTCTCAAAATAGCCGTTTTTCACCTATCACAAAATCTTCTTTTCTTGGCTTGCTTTATTTTTATTTCCATGCAAGGTTAAGACACTTTCTTTTTTTTCTTCTTATTTTTTTTCTTTTTCTTTTTTTGTTTTATATTTAAAACGCTTTATTTCTAACATTCTCCCACTTGTCAAACACCTTGCATGAGCCAATAGAAAATAGGTAGTTAATTGCTAGGGGCTGAAAAGCCCATTAATTTAGAACACCATTTGAACTTCTCTATGCTCACAGGCTTTGTTAATGCATTTGCAACATTTTCCACAGTGTCTACCTTTTCCAGCTTCACCTTGCCATCCTCAACCATATGTCTCACGAAGTGATACTGAACATCAATGTGTTTGCTACTGGCATGAAAAGTCAGGTTCTTCGCAAGGAAAATTGCACTTTGAATATCACAATAAACTGTAATTGCACCATGTTTCAATCCAATATCTGAACACAAATGCTTCAACCAAATGGCTTCTTTACAGGCATGAGTAGCTTCCATATACTCTGCCTTTGTAGTGGATAAAGCGACCACAGCCTGTCGCTTGCTCATCCAACTGATTGCACCACCATTAAGAGTAAATACATATGCACTAGTGGACCTTCTGCTTTCAACATCACCAACCCAGTCTAAATCCACAAAACCACAAATACTCAAGGAATTTTGATCTCCTATACCATGAAAAGATATAAAGTACTCTATTGTACCCCGTAAATATCTGAAGACCCTCTTAACTGCATCCTAATGTACTCTTCTAGGATTTGACATAAAATGAGAAAGAACTCCCACTGCTTGGGTAATGTCTGGTCTTGTACAGACCATATCATGCACATTAAACTTCCAACTACACTCCGGTAACACACTTTGCTCATGTCTTCCATCTTCGATGGGGATGTATGACATTGTGAAATAGAGAGCTTCATTCCAAATGTAACAAGAACACAAAGTGGTTTACAATCTTAGGGCAGACAACTAAGAGGGGGGGTGAATCAGTTGTCCAAATTTTTCTTCCAATCAAACACTTAAATCCACTTTGTAATTCAGTAGCATGATAATAAATCAATCATGAAAACATAATGCATTAAATCAAGAGCAAAAACACATTAACACACAAGACACCAAGATTTTCACGTGGAAAACCCGGTTAAGGGAAAAACCACAGGGTGATTAACCCAAGATTGTATTCTCTATTAGAAGAATAGAAAGAACAAATGGCACATGCCAATTAGGGCTCACTGCTCGAGCACACTGCTCAAAAGAGGCTCATTGCCTACAGGAGACAAACTATCTATAGAATAATAAGTATTACATACTCGAACTGAAGAATAGCATCTTCAACATGCTTAAGTCAGTTCCATTTAAGCCCAATACTTTTGCTCTGCCTTTCTCTCTCCTCCTCGCTACCACACTCTCATCTCCACAAGATCCCTTTGAAATGACTTTACAATTCCTTATTTGTACAAGACATGAACTTAGGGATAATCATCCAAGTCAGCATACATTACAGAGAAAATACATAAATACAACATGACTAATTACAAAAGACTTCACACGGATCAACACACTGTTGGCCACACAGATCTGAGACTTCAATCTTCTACTAGGAACACGCCAATCTTCACATAACATCTTCAAGATCATCCGCAGGATGTGTAACTCATCTGGTCGGCCAGACTTAAGAAGAACATCATCATCTGGAAGTTATTCTTCAATTGCGAGCTCAAACTCCAATGTGGACCACCAACACGAACTGGACATGATCCAAAGACCTCTACAAGCTTGCCTGAATCACCAAGAACATCCACACTACATCTGCTTACTGAAATCCTTATCTCCTTCATTCGAAACCTCAAGAACATAGTCTGTCATCATTGTCACAATGGAATAGATGCTTGCAGACCTCCAGACCATGAACCAATTGAGTTGTCACTTCACATGGACTTCCTAAACACTCCACAAAATCCGCAAAATAGGGTATTGGATTTCTAGATCTCACCGGACCTATCTGTGTCACTCTGTCACCTTTGAACATCTGCCAGAACCAGTTTTACTTAAGTGGCCATAACTTCTTTGGCTATTTATGGGACCTCTGAAATCCTTACTGGATCATCTCAAGACACATATCTGCAAACCCTTTTAAGCGCATCCTCTGATTTTCATCTTGGCAAGGATCTTTACCTCACTGTCTTCACTGTTGTTCTCTGTTCCTAATTAGGACTAATTTTCTCAATATCCTCAGCACACAACTAATCCAATCCTTATCATCAATGCAATAGGAGTATGTTGACATCAATGACAACACCGATTAGGCCCATACTTGTAACAATCTCCCCCTTTGTCATTGATGGTAACATATGATGTGAAAAACTGTTTTGACCATCAAGACAAGAACTTTTTCTTACTAACACAACTCCCCCTATCAACAACAACCATTCACATGTCTTCTCTTCCTTTACTGCTCCCCCTTTGATTAGCAACCACTTATTTTTCACATGTCTTCTCTCCCCCTTTGACATCAATGGCAAAGGGCACATACTTCCAACTCCAACACTTCAGAATCATACCAGCTACTCCCCCTGAGTGGTAGCTCCCCATCATCAATCTGAACCACAAGATATCACAGTGATATCCACCGGATTGATGCACATCAGTGTGTAGGAGTTAAGGACAACACTGAGAGGGGGGGTGAATCAGTGTTGTGTAAATTCTTTAATCTTTTTCAAACTTTAACTTTCTGAGCACAAGGAATGAATGATACCTTTGATTTGTCAAATACATATGCACATGACTATGAATGCAGAAAGAGAATAAAACTTCATAAGTAAATTAAACACATACAAGGAAGATCAATATGAATCATAACACAAGATATGCACGAGTGGAAAACCCATCAGGGTAGAAAAACCACTCCAGAATTGCCTCACTGGCTTAACTGAAAAACATGCCTCACTGGCAATACAAATTGTCTCACTGACAAATATTAAGGTCACACTGACCTATAAGCCTCACTGGCTAATACAATGCCTCACTGGCAAACCAAATCAGAGGGATACTCTGTTTCCATTCAATACAAATATATGTCTGTCAAATATCCATTCTATTCAATCTGACATCTCAACAATCCTTTATTCTGATCCAATCAACACTGCATTCTAACAACACTGCATATCAAATGTGTATTCTAATCCAACACTTCACAACACTATATGTTTCATCTCTATCCTTCTTCATTTTTTTTCATCAATGCACCTGGAAAGCAAATTTATACAAGTTGAATGTCTTTTCACTGCCTTGGAACCTTTCACATTCCTTCACAAATTTCTCCTGCATCTTCTGTATGTGCAAAAACAATCTCTTGTTATATTAAAAATATTATTTCTCTGTCCACTTTAGAGCCCTTTCATCTTCTGCAGATCTTCATCTTTATTTCTCTTCACACTCCTCATAATTTCACCTGCAAGAAAATTCTTTTCAGATTCCTCTGTACCTTATTCAATTTCTCAATAACCTCTTCAGATTCTTCTTTTTAAAAAATTTTGTTTGCATCTGATCACACAATATCTTCCTTTTGCTTTGCAGAATAAAATCAATTTCTTTATAAAAAATCTTTCCATTTTTCCATTTTTTATTTTCTCTGAAATTATCTGTAGAAGTCTTTTCACATTTTTAGTCTTCAATTTTCTCAAATTCCCTTTTAATATTTTGTCTTTTCATTTTCATCTTCCATAAAAAAATATCCTTCTCTGCAAATTCCTGCAATCAAACTCTATCTTCTCAAGAAAATCATCCCATAAAAATTTTAATATGCTCTTGCAAAAAAAACTTCTCCCAATCTATTCATCTTCTTCTGCAAAAATACATTTCATGAAGAACCTGCAATCTTATCCATCTCAAAAAATATCTTGAATCAATAATGTACCAGTCCCTTAAAAAAAATCATCTTCTATAGAGGCTTTCTTTTCAACTCTATAAAAAAAAAAAAGCATTAAATCTGAATCTCTTCCCACACAAAAAAAATCTACATTTATCTTTTCATTTTCCACGAGGAAGATTTTGAAAAATAGAAAAACAAACTTCCAAAAAAAACTTTCCAAGAAAATCTATCTTAAAGCCTTCTTTTGAGGGGCAAAAAGATAACCTTTCTAAAAAGTCATATAGTAATGACATTTATTTCCCCTTCAAAGTTTAATGCCAAGGACCGGGGAGAGATTTAAATAGAAACCATTGATCATAGATTTCGCGGTTTGAAAAACTTTAAAAGGAGCCATTGATTTGATTTCCCACCCGATGAATAGGGATAAAGACCGATCCAAAGGGTTTGATATGCCGATGGGGCCGGTCAAGTAACAATGAACATACCCATAAGTGATGACTTAAGTCATCCTTGACCTGTTCTTTCCGGTCACTTTTAAATTAGAACAAAAAGAGCCTTTACATTATGACAGGTAAGTCAGAATATATATTCTCTTATATAACCCTTATTAAGGTTTAGATCACACTCTAAAGTAAAGAGAATTTGAATCATGATGCAAAAGAACCTTATCAACTCTAGTTAATTATCATCATGAATAGATCAATCAAAGAAGATAAATTGAACTCCATAACATAGAGATATCACCATTACTTATAAATCTTGAAGACATGAAATCCAAACCAAGTGAAGCATGAAGGAACTCCTGACTTCTACTCCTGCAGCCATCATGATCATGACAACAACCTCAACTCTGCCATATACACCGAGAACATTGAGCTATGATAACAAGCTAGAAAGAACTACACAATGAAGATATAAACCCAAGAGGCATCAATCAATCAACAATACAATTTCATCTAACTGATCATCCAACAAAGAAGCACCTTAACCTTGTCTTGAGCACAACCAACCTCAAATGAACTGATCTATCTGCTAGACATGAATGAGATATTCTTCATGACCTCTTATGAAACATCAAATGAATTCCATAAAGTTCCATAAAGAAGACATTAATTCAAACACAACCCACTATCACTGAACTCAGCACATCTGATCTTGACAACTTGTTCTTACTTTATTAGGCATGATGTGTACTACAACATGATAACAAGATAAACACAAACACTTTACCATACTGAACTGTGATATAACAATAGAAAGAACACACAAGATGATGTCTCCTGCTCCTGAACATACTTTTGACATCAATGACAACTTATCACCATCACAGTGCACCTTAATTTAGAACTGGAGGGGTAATAACCCCTAACTTCTCCCTGAGATACTCAAAAGAGTCCTTAGGTAGAGGTTTAGTAAAAATATCTGCAATCTGATCCTTGGAAGGCACAAACTCCAATCTAACTTCATTCTTGTTCACTTGCTCTCTCAAAAAGTGAAACTTGATGGATATATGTTTAGTCTTTGAATGCAACACCAGATTCTTTGATATGTTTATTACACTTCAGTTATCACAGAAGATTGTGATAGGTTCCTCATACTCCACCCTGATGTCTCTTAGCATTTGCTTCATCCACAATATTGAGTGCAACTACCTGCTACTACAATATATTCTGCTTCGGTTGTGGATAGAGATATTGCCTCTTGTTTCTTGCTTAGCCAAGAAACAAATCTCTTCCCCAAAAAGAATGCTCCACCACCGGTACTCTTTTGTTCATCCACATCTCCTACCCAATCCGCATCTGTATATGCATGAAGAAAGAAATTATGATCTCTAGGATACTACAAACCATACTCAACTGTCCCTTTTAGATACCTAAAAATCCTCTTGATTTCCATGACATGAGGTTCTCTAGGATCAACTTGGAATCTAGCAACAAGACCAACAACATTCATAATATCAAGTCTAGTTTGAGTGAGATACAACAATCCTCCAATCATTGACCTATACTTTTTCTGATCAGCCTCAGGAGAGTCATCATCTTTGCTTAATTTACATCCGGTTTCCATGGGAGTACTCATTGGTTTTGATTCTTCTATCCCAAATTTCTTCAACAATTCTTTCACATATTTGGTCTAAGAAATGAAGATTCATTTCTTAGTTTGAATGATTTGCAGACCCAAGAAGAAATTTATTTCCCCAAGCATGGACATCTCAAATTCACTTTTCATTTGATTTGCAAAAGTTTTGTACATACTATTTCTTCCTCCAAAAATGATATCATCAACAAACACTTCAACTATCAAGATATTTTCATGATCAATTTTGAAATACAAATTACTATCAGCAGTACCTTTGTTGAAACCAATCTTCAAAAGATGTTTATCTAATCTTTCATACTAGGCTCTTGGGGCTTGCTTGAGTCCATACAATGCTTTCTTCAACTTGCAGACCATATCACCATGATCAGACAATTGAAATCCATCCAGTTGCTCAATGTATACTTCTTCCAAGTCACCATTCAGGAAAGCAGATTTTACATCCATCTGATATACTTTGAAATCCTTGAAGGCAGGAAAAGCAAGAAATAATCTGACTGCTTCAATTCTTGCCACCGGAGCAAAAGTTTCTTCAAAATCAACTGCTTCTATTTGAGAGTAACCCTTGCAGACCAATCTGGCTTTATTTTTGATTACTTCACCAACTTCATTCAGTTTGTTCTGGAATACCCATCACATTCTTGTTTTTAGGTCTGGGAATAAGATCCCATGTGTGATTCTTCTCAATTTGCATTAGCTCTTCCTCCATTGCTTTAGTCCAGTTTTCATCATTGCAAGCTTCATTCACTATCTTAGGTTCAACTTTTGAAATCAGACAATACTCTTCTGAATCTTGAGCAATCCTTCTTCTGGTTTGTACGACTTTTCTTTTGTCACCTATGATCTGATCCTCAGAGTGATTCAGTCTTACATACCTGGGAAGTTTGGGAGTTTCTTGCACTTCTGATTCTTGAACAGGCCCATTCAAACTCATCTCTTCTACCTAATTTACTGGATCAATTTGAATCTGAATTTCAGAGTGGCTTGGACTCCTTGAATCAGAACATCATTTTGATCATCTTCATCATATTCATAAAACCTTGAGGGTTTTTTAATTCCTTCATCAACCTTCACATTTGTACTTTCTATAATCTTTCTCAGTCTCTTGTTATAACACCGGTTTGCTTTGCTTTGAGTAGAATAACCCAAGAATATTCATTCATCACTTCTAGCATCAAATTTGCCTAGATCTTCATCTCTTTTAATGTAACATTTTCTACCAACGACTCTGAAATACTTCACAGTAGGAGTGAGGCCAAACCAGAGTTCATAAGGAGTCTTACCGGTATTGCTTCTGATTTGAACTCGATTAAGAGTGTAGACTACAGTTCTCATAGCTTCTCTCTAGTAGATCTAAGGAACATTTTCTTCTATCATCATAGTTCTAGATGCTTTTTGGATGGTCCGGTTCTTTCTTTGCACTACTCCATTCTGCTGTGGAGTCTTAGGAGCAAACAATTGTCTTCTTATTCCATGCTTCTCACAGAATTCTATGAGCTCATCGGATGTGAATTCTCCACCTCTATCAGACCTTAGACATTTTATGTTCAATCCAGTTTCATTCTCCACCATAGCCATGAATATTTTGAATTTCTCAAGAGCCTCTGATTTCTCCTTTAGAAAAGTTACCCACATCATCTAAGAGTAGTCATCAATTAATAACATGAAGTTTCTATCACCTTGTACACTTCTGATTCTTGTCGGACCGCATAAATCAGTATGAAGTCTAATAATCCGGTAGAAGATTGTTCCTTACTTTTGAATGTAACCCTACTCTATTTGCCTAACTGACATTCTTTACACAAGCTATTAGAAGGTTTCACCAATCTTGGAAGATCCCTCACAACCTGAGTGTTTCTTATCTTGATGATGTTATCAAAATTTACATGACACATTCTTTTATGCCACAACCAACTTTGATCAATTTGAACAAATAAACAACTTTTACCAGTACCAACCAAGTGGAAGATATTACCTTTAGTTTGAGTACCAGATGCAATCTCTATTCTGGAGCTTTCAAAGATCTTAAATTTTCTATTTTTGAACTGGAGATCATAGCCTTTGTCCACCAACTGTCCAACACTAAGAAGATTATGCTTCAGGCCTTCAACATATAGTACATTACCGGTTTTGTTCTTTCCATCAAAAGAAATAGTTCCTCTACCTCTGATTCTGCCAGCAGAATTATCACCAAATTTTACCACTCCTCCTTCATACCTTTCCAAATCTATAAACATGTTTTTGTCACCTGTCATATGGTGGGAGCATCCACTGTCAATGACCCAATCATCCTTGTCTTCAACTTGGGCAGCTAGAGCTTTTTCCACAATTTTATGATTGACAGATTCAGAGGGCATTGGATCTTCTTCCTTGATGGCAATAAACACCTAGTCACTTCCAGATTTGTTTCCTATCTCTGATTCATCATTTGTTGCTCCTTCATCATCATCATCTTCATGAACATAGTAGCATTTATTTTGGAACCTTGATTTGTTAGCATTTGGCCTTGAGAATCTTTCTAAACACCTTGAGGCAAAATGACCAATCTTATTGCAGTTAAAACACTTAAAAGGCAATTTCCCTTCATACTTACCAGATCCTCTTGGCAGTCTTTTTGCAATAAGGGCTTCAAGTTGAGTAGCTTCTGCTTCATCTTCTTCCAGGTCTTTTTTTGCTTTCTCATACCATGATAGTTTCTTAGAAGAGTTCTCTCTAGGATCAAACTTTTGTTTTCCTTTAACAGATGCACTAGCTTTGAATGCAGATTCAATCTTGGGGTGGGGGCATCTCCAAACTTAGTCAATTCAAATGCAGCTAATTTGCCAACCAATTGATCTCTTGTAATACCTGAAATAGATCTAAATTCGTCAATAGCAGTAACCTTGTACTTGTAAGAATTAGGAAGGGATCTGAGAACTTTTCCAACAATCTCATCTTCATCCAAGACTCCACCAGTACATCTAATGCCACAAACAAGCTCATTTACTCTTGACATAAATGTAGTGATATTTTCATCTTCTCTCATCTTTAGATTTTTAAATTTTCCTTTCAGACTCTGTAGCTTGGCGCATTTAACATACTTGTCTCCTTCATGTAGAAGTTCCAGTTTTTCCCAAATCTCAAAAGCAGTTTGTAGGTCAACAACATTTGTTAGCTCTGAATCAGATAAGGCACTTAGAAGAGCTTCTTTAGTCTGCAGATTGTTTTCAGCATCTATGATTTCATCTATGTATTTTGGACCATTCTGTGGAGGAGTATACTTCTTTGAATCCATGGTCCAGTACTACATTCCCATATATTGCAAGTGACATTGCATGTGACTTTTCCAAGGAGTAAAATTGGTTCCATCAAACTTCGGACTATCCTTCTTATAGGACGACATCCTGGATCTCCTCAAGCAGTTAAGCTCTTTTTAGAGGAACTTAGCTTTAATACCAATTGTTAGATTTAGGGCAGACAATTGAGAGGGGAGGTGAATCAGTTGTCCAAAACTTTCTTCCAATTAAACACTTAAATCCACTTTATAATTCAGTAGCATGATAATAAATCAATCATGAAAACATAATGCATTAAATCAAGAGCAGAAACACATTAACACACAAGACACCAAGATTTTGACGTGGAAAACCCAGTTAAGGGAAAGACCACGGTGTGATTAACCCAAGATTGTATTCTCTGTTAGAAGAATAGAAAGAACAAATGGCACATGCCAATTAGGGCTCACTGTCCAAGCACACTGCATTTCAAACGTTAATTAAATAATCTAACTATTTAATTAATTTCACCAAATTCTTCTAAGTCACATACTTTTGACATTAATTGAAAAAATCCTATTTATTTAATTAATTAAATCAAATTCCTCTATTATTCTTCCACAATTAAATAATTTTAATTATTTAATTAGATAATTATCTTCTTTCCAAATCTTAAGTCTCCATTAATTAAATAAATCCCATTATTTAATTAATTCATCACAAATTCCCTCTTATCCAAACAATTAAATAATTCCTAATTATTTAATTAAATCAAATTCATTCTTCCAAATTTAAATAAATCAAATCAAATTTATTTAAATTCTCTCATTCTCCAAAAATAAGATAAATCAAATATTTTATTTATTCTTCCAAATCATGCACAATAATTAAATAAATTTATTTATTTAATTTGCTTTCTTATCTACAAATATCTTTCAAATCTTCTAAAAATAAGTCTTCTTCTCCATGCACACAAAATTAAATAATTTATTATTTAATTTCTCTCAAATCATGCAAAAGCAAATCTTAAGTTGAGTTAACCTATCTATTCACTCAACCTTGTTTTTATCAATTTCTCTTAAATTAGAAAAAAAAGCTTTCTAATTTATGAAAAACATGTCTTATCTTTAGAAAAGAAAGTGTTTAACTCAAATAAAACAGCTTTTCTGTGACACTTGTCTTCTTCTTATTCATTGCATGTTCCTCAACTCTTCTCCTTCGTTGATTCTTCTGAATTATTTGGACCATTGATCGATCTTTGTTGAAACCTATATAAACCCCCCTCATCTCCTTCATTACCTCTCTCTTCGATCTTATTCTCAGGCATACTTAACAGTGCTTTGAGCATACATCGCATCGATTGAGCAACTTTATGATCTCTTAACATTGATCTTTTGAGCACTACACTTGCTTGTTGCAACTATGGTTTCGCAACAATATTGAGAAATCCACATTCAATCCAAAGGGAACAATACAAATCTCAGTAAAAGCTTTCATGTTTCTTTGATTATTATTAATGGCTTTTATTTAGATCAGTTCTCTTTATGTTATTGGGTTTTTGATTTGTTTAGTTTAGTTTAATTTATGTTTTTGGGTCTCAACAAATACCACCTCCTATATCATCAAACCTTCATGTCTCTCAACCAATTAGAGTCATGCACCCCCCCCACAAAATTCTTCTACGCTCATCATCAAGCCACCTCAACTGTCGCAAATCACTTCTACCTATGTTCCTCCTCCGCTACGTTCATCAGTGCTAAATGTCTTTCACACATTGCCTAGCCACCCTCAACTTTCCCAACATCAAGTTTCCTAAAGCTATGTGCCGCCATCACAACCGAATCCAACGCACTTTAGCTTTCCTCCACCCAATTCTTTTCTTCAACCATCACAAAGCCAACATTCTTACCTAGCGCCACCCCCACCTCCTCCTCATCAAAGCATCCAACCCAATCTCAACCCAACGTACAACGCATACAACCCCAACCAATCTTATGACCCTTATAAAACCAATGTTCATGGCTTACACTACAATTTTCCATATGGGCATCAACAACCACTTCTTGGACAACAGGAGATGCTTCCAACTCCTCCCACAGCGATGGAGCTAAAAATTGCGAAAGTGCAACAACAACTATCTGATCTTACGTTTGGCCACACCAAGAAGACCTTCTCTTTAGAAGAAGTGTGTCCTTATCCTTTTGATCGGTCATTACCAATTATCCCTTTCCCTCAAAATTTCACTATTCCCAAGTTCGATAAATACAAAGGAAAAGGTGACCCAAAAGACCATCTCAGGGAATTCTATCTTGCTTGCTTTGAGGTCTCACATAATGACACGTATCTTATGCGTCTCTTTCCTCGCAGTCTTGGAGGTCAAGCTATAGAATGGTTCTCACACTTACCTACGGGTATCAAGTCTTTCAACGAGCTAGCAGAGAAATTTGCCACCCATTTTTCTTACAATGCAGAGCATGAGATTTCCATGACCGATCTATGCAACAATAAACAGAAAAATGGTGAAACTTTCATTTCTTTCCTCCAACGATGGAGAGAAATGGCTAGCAAATTCCCTTTCAAGATTCTGGAGAAATAGCTTGTTAGCATATTTGTGCAAAACCTCAACCAAGAGCTAGGTTTCCATTTGCAAATTCTTAGTGCTACAACCTTTGACGAAATCACATACAAGGGAATCAACATTGAAAAAGCCCTCATTGCTAAGAGTGTGGTCAAAATCTTCAAAGACACGAAAGATAACGCTCCTCATCAACAATTGAACCATAAACCTAAGTTTAGGAATAAAAACAAAAACGTGGTCAATGATGGGGTGGTCAATTCTAAACATGTCCAAACATTGCAAACACTGCTGCAGCTCTCTAAACCAAGTCACGCTCCACCTCAACAATAGCAATAACAGCGGCAACCATATCAAAATCAACAACAACGACAACAGGAGCGACCTCAACAAGATTACCCGCCGCGACGCCAATTCACTCCCTTGGGAGTGCCTATAGAGTTAGTCCTACAACAGATCTTATAGAAAGGAGTCATCACCTTACCAGATGCTCCCCCATATGGTGAACCTGTTTACAAAATTACACGGTATAGAGAAAATGAATACTGTGAATTCCATAGGAGCAAAGGGCATCGAACCGCATCATGCATGAAGCTCAAGCACTTAATCCAAAATCTCATCGAAGGCAACCAAATCACTTTTGAGAATGAATCACTAGTTCAACACACGAACAAAGATCTCGATACGTACAAGGAACCATTTCCTCATCATGGTCCACCTCCTCCTCAGGATAGAGGTAAAGGTATCAATTATGCTTCCACTTCCTTTGATTCCATTGTAGGTTGTTTTGAAGAGAGTCGAGTGTCTACCCTCACAATCAAAGGCAAATCTACAGATTGCGCTATTACAACTCACCGTGGTCATGTCACCATTCGTGGTCCTACACCCAGTCTTCCGGCTCAATCTAATTATAATCTTGTCGAACAGTTAGGGAAAATTACAGCATAGATCTCTATCTTGGACCTTCTATAGTCATCACCTACACATAGAGTAGTGCTCAAAAAAGCCCTCCAAGAGTCTTCGGTTCCTAACAACATAGTGGTCGCAGATTTCCAAGCTATAGTAGGTAACATTGCTTCACCCTACAATGTGGTCTTCTCTAAGAAAGACCTCCCATCCCATGATCCATGTCACAATGATGCCCTTCATATTGAGGTTCTCATCCATAAGCACAAAATCAAACGTATACTCATAGATGGTGGTGCTGGTCTCAACATCTGTTCGTTAAAGTTACTTAAGCAATTGGGATACTCTGAGGATCATGTCAACACTGATCAAAGTATTACAATCAAGGGATATGATGATGCTGAGTGCCGTTCAGAAGGTATTATCCACTTGCCTATACAACTAGGCCCTGTCATTCTTGAAACCAGATGTCATGTCCTAGATATTGAGCTACCTTACGACATTATCCTAGGCTGCCCATGGATCCATGCAATGAAATCTGTTCCTTCCACGTATCATCAATCTCTAAAGTTCACATACAATGGTATGGAGATCACTATCCCAGGAGACCCCAATCCTTTTGAATTCTGCCGTGTCTTGCAAGGCAGTTATAAGAATTGCAACTAGGTGCCTAACAATGAAAAAGCCCTTGAATCCCCACTATATGTTGATCCTGAAACTCTGATGCAAGCCTCTACAAGTAGTCCAAATCCTCTACCTGCGATCAAGGCTCACATCCGTGATATAGGCTTTGGATCTTATGATATCTCCAAATCTTGTTGTGTAGGGCGGATGCCTTTATCTCCAAAATCTTACGGCCAACCACCCATTGCCAAAGTTGCCAAAAAAGTAGCTATTCCTCCCCCAGGATTCCTAACCCAACTCCAAGAGGGACGTTTATTGGAAGAGGAAACTATTGAGGATATTTCTCCTTGGCTCTATAAGGAGAAAGAACCAGTCACAATACCAGTCAAGCGATACGGCAATGGCTTAAGAATAGTAAAAAACATGGGCTATAAAGGTAAAGGTGGCCTTGGGAAATAGAATCAAGGAACTATGGAACCCATTGTTGTGACAAAGAGGCTAGATAGGAAGGGATTAGGATTTGGTAAGAAGGTACCACATGCCTTGGACATCAAGTATATCCTCGACGAGGTAGCTAACACTTTTCCTGTCGATTCGATGTCTACAGAGGATATCATCAATGACTCTTCCCTCCACATGACCAACCTATTCGCAGAATCCTCCATTTTTACGCTATCCTCCATATCCTTAACCTCTACCACCAACACCCAGAATGTCACACTTGTCTACCCTGAACTTATCAATTGGGACCAACAAGGGTCCCCCGTTATAGATGTATTTCAGAATGACGAAGCTTTAGTTGAGTTCATGGGACTTCGGGAAGGTATCCCCCTTGGTGATCACAAAGCAGGTTTTGTAATGGAATTAGAGCCAATGGCTTATTTTGGTGAGAATGCCAAATCCTCCAGTCGCAAAGTAAAAATAAAGAAGGATCTCTAGGTGAAAACCACACTATGGCACCTCCTGATCACAAAATAGTAAAAACAAAGGACGTATCCAAAGGTGAAAACCCAACTGTGGCACCTGAGGATGGAGGATTTGACCTTCCCCTACCATCTAAGTATTAAGAGAAGTCAGCTCTCCTAGTAGAAGATTCTACAGAGATAAACCTTGGCACAGAACAAAATCCAAAGACCACATTCCTAGTAGCATCATTATCAGAAACAGAGCACAAGAATCTTAACACATTCTTCTTACAGAGAACCATCAACTTTGCATGGACCTATGCTGACATGCCAGGGTTAGACCCTAAGCTAGTTGTTCACTATCTCATAGTTGATCCAAAGGTTAAACCAGTTAAGCAAAAGTTGAGGAAGATGCACCCACAAATAGCTCTCTTAGTAAAAGTGGAAATACATAAGCTGTTAGATGCAAAGTTCATATGACCTATTGACTATTCAGATTGGGTCTCCAACATTGTACCTGTATCTAAACCTAATGGGCGCATCTGCATGTGTAATGATTTTAGAGACCTTAATAAGGCATGTCCCAAAGATGACTTTCCATTACCAAACATTGACATTATAGTAGACTTGACAGCAGGTCACGAGATGCTTTCCCTCATGGATGGATTCTCTGGCTACAATCAGATAAGGATAGCAGAGGAAGATCAGTATAAAACAACCTTTACTTGTCCGTGGGGTAACTATTGTTGGTGTGTCATGCCGTTTGGTCTAAAGAATGTAGGAGCAACCTATAAGAGAGCAATGACAGTGATATTCCATGATCTCTTTCATCACATCATGGAGGACTATGTGGATGACATACTAGCTAAATCTTTTAGGGTAGATCACATACAAGTGCTAGGATAGATCTTTGACATGCTCAAGAAATATCAAGTGCGTCTCAATCCAAAGAAGTGTGTCTTTGGTGTAACATCAGGGAAGCTATTGGGATACATTGTATCTCATCGAGGTATCAAAGTAGATCCTGCAAAAGTAAAGGCTAGAGTAGAGATGCCTCCACCAAAGAACCTTAAAACATTAAGGAGCCTTCAAAGAAGGTTGCAATCCATCAGACATTTTATCTCACAGTTAGCAGATAAATGTCAACCATTTCAACACTTGCTCCGAAAGGATGTCTCATTTCAATGGAATTATAAGTGTCAAGCAGCATTTGATCAGCTCAAAGAGTATCTAGCTACACCTCCTATATTGGTTCCACCAGTTACTGATAAACCTTTGATATTATACATCTTAACTACAACTTCGGCCCTAGGGGCCTTGCTAGCACAACATGATGAAACAGGAAAAGAGCATGCAATTTACTATATCAGTAGAACCTTGGTGGGATATGAACTCACTTATTCACCGATGGAAAGAGATTGTTTAGCAGTAGTGTTTGCCTCCCAAAAGTTGCGGCATTACATGTTGAACCAACACACAATTTTTATAGCTAAAATTGATCCCTTGAAGTATCTACTAGCAAAAGCAGCTCTTATAGGTAGACTAGCTAAATGGGTCATGATCCTTAGTGAGTTCGACATTGAATATGTGGATCGTAAAGCAATCAAAGGACAAGCTCTAGCAGATCAACTAGCAGAAGCACCCATGCAAGATACACATCCGATGGTAGCAGACTTTCCAGATGAAAATCTCTTCACTCTTTCCAACTCAATAATGTGGAAGTTGTACTTTGATGGTTCCTACACACAGCATCGATCAGGGGTCGGCATCTTGTTCATCACACCTCAAAATGACTACATTCCAAAGTCATATCGACTTGCATTCCCTTGCACCAACAATATAGCCGAGTATGAAGCACTCCTTATAGGTCTCAATACAGTAGTTCAATGGGACATCACAGAATTACAAGTATATGGAGACTCATAGTTAGTCATTCACCAAGTCACAGATGAGTACCAAACAAAAGATGAAAAGTTAGCCCCCTACAAGCAACTAGTGGACGCCTACAAACCACACTTTTCTAGCATCACATTTGAGCAAATTCCAAGAGAGCATAACAAAACTGCGGATTCTATGGCTTCTGTAGGGTCATTGATTGACATGCCTGCAAATACACAGAAGTGTGAATTCTTGATCGAGCAATTGTTGATACCAGTCGTCGATGTTCTTGTTACTGAAATCATCTGTGAACTTGTTGGTCCCAATTCCCCATGGTACGAAGATATCTATGAATACCTCAAGAACAAAACCTTTCCCCCTAACCTATCATCCACCCAACGTAAAACCTTTATCCGTCGATCCTCCCATTACATCATTCTGGGTGATACACTATATTACTGGAGTCTCGATGGTATCCTCTTACGATGTCTTAACACGGAAGAAGCCGAGGCTACCTTATGAGACATACACGAAGGTATCTGTGGCGCACATTCTACCGGTCCTAATCTTGCTAAGAAGATACTCAGAACAGGTTATTACTAGTCTACAATAGAGCAAGATGTTGCATAGTTTGCTAAGAAGTGTCTACAATGTCAGCAGCATGGAGATTTGATTCACGCACCAGCTCATGAATTACAACCTGTG
This sequence comes from Cunninghamia lanceolata, assembly GCA_027924645.1. Lineage (NCBI taxonomy): Eukaryota > Viridiplantae > Streptophyta > Pinopsida > Cupressales > Cupressaceae > Cunninghamia > Cunninghamia lanceolata. The sequence continues at coordinate 8,215,126 of BSBN01000245.1, read as the reverse complement.
ACAACTCCATGGCCTTTTTCTCAACGGGGTCTCGACCTCGTAGGACAAATCCACCCTTCCTCCTCCAATGGCCACAAGTTTATTATTACCGCCACTGAGTATTTCATGAAGTGGGTGGAAGCGATTCCTATGACCTATATCACCGGTAAGAAAATAGCCAAGTTTATTCTAAACTACCTCATATGCCGGTATGGTATTCCCCAAGCCATTGTCACTAATAATGGGAGACCATTCAAGAATCAAGATGTCCGTGCCTTGTGCACACAATACAATATCCAACATTGCTTTTCAACTCCCTACTATCCGCAGAGTAACGGCCAAGCTAAGGCTTCCAATAAAACTATTCTCAAAATCCTCAAGAAAACTGTCAATGAAGCTGGTTGTGATTGGCATTTACAACTCAATCCCGCCCTATGGGCCTACCGCACCAGCATCAGAACACTAACTGGTGCCACACCCTATGCCTTGGTCTATGGCTCTGAAGCCATCCTACCTATAGAGATCAAGATCCCATCCCTCAGAGTATCCATGCAGGACCTGATCGATGGAGACGAGTATCGCACTTCCAGATTAGCTGAGCTTGAACTACTACATGAGAGGCGCCTTGCCGCACTTAGTCATCTCCATGTCTATCAAAACCGCATCTGGCATAATTACAACAAAAAGATCAAAGAAAGACGGTTTCAAGTTGGTGATCTTGTACTCAAAGAGAATAAGAGAAATCAAGCAGATCGAGAAAAGAAGGGCAAGTTTGAGCCTAATTGGTTAGGTCCCTTTATTGTGACAGCAGCATATGGATCAGAAGTTTATACTTTAGCTACACCTGATGGCACTCCTCTGGATGAGCCACTTAACAGTGTCCATCTCAAGAAGTTCTATGCTTGATCCTCAAAGTATTCCAAAAAAAAAAAAAATCCATCCTCTGGTGAAAACCTGGCAAACAGGCACCTTAGATAAGTACCATAGTGAAAACCTGAAAAACAGGTGCTATGTGTAGAGTCAGCATCCATCGTCTATCGAGTCCTGTCCACTCCATGTCCAGTGCACAAAGCATGCCTTTCCATCTATCCTTAATAAAACCATTAACTTTGTTTGCATTTCCATCTCCCTATCTAGTATAGCTTGGAAATTTGTCAATGTCCATCATCGTCTCCCCATGTCTTGATCTGTGTCTACAGTTAACACTGTCTTGTCCTAGGTCAAAGCTTTCTATGTCTTCTTTGGCAGTCACCCATACAGTTTCCTCTACCAGAATGGGGGCAACTCTTTCCTTAACTTAGGTCTAGGATTGGTTCCTTATTCGTGGTTCGCAACGCATACTTCAATTTGTTTCTCATTGTTCACAGGTAACACCCTTTAACGGACACATCGCTCCTCCGATAAGGCTGTTATCTTCTCAGCACTTTTCCTACATCATCACACAACCAGAACTACATATTATCATCTTCTCAGTCTTAAAGTACCTTGATCCCATGGATATGCGTATGTAGGCAGTCTGGAATACAAAGGACATTTCCAGTACTCAGGTACATAAGACCTCCCCCTTCCACCTTGACCCATCTCATCACTCTATCCAGAACTACATATTTATCATTTTCATCTTTCCTCATAAAGTGCCTTGATCCCGTGGATACTGGGTATGTAGGTAGTCTGGAATACGAAGGATGTATCCAGTACTCAGGCACATACAATTCATCATTCTCCACCCACTCCAATTCATTAGCGTGTCACCTTTCTGGTCTTCCGTTTATCAAAATCCATTTCGCCTCGACTTGACTAACTCAAGCAGCAAGCTAGCGGATCCTTTCAAAGCAAAAAGTCCTTAACAAACCTAAAGCAAGGAGGCCTACTTCCAAAGTCAACTATTGTCCTTCTATTTTGATTGCCAACATCAGCTAAATCCTGCTTAACCATAGCACTAGATCAACAGGCATGTCTTCTGCAAAGTGTTCCATTGTCGAGACCAACACACGTGTCTCCTGCAACATGTGGCATTTCCTACAGTGAGACATTGTCTTTTTAGTTAGATAGCACTCTTTAATGGACACAGAGTTCCTACGATAAGGCTGTTATCTTCCCTATCCAATCTACCCTGAGCAACCTCTTTGGCAAGAGAATATGTTGGTTGTATGTTTACTTTGTAAGTCAGTCAATTTGCTTTTTGGTTTATCTTTTTCTCCTTTTTCCAATACCTATTCAAAGCTACCTTGATTTATCTATAATCTTGGTATGTTGCGATGCAGTACGGATTGGGGGCATAGTCATTAGCTTTTATGTGCCATGTTTGAGGAATGATCTTTAGCATCTTTCTTAGCATTCTATTTATTTTGTGTGTGTTATGACCTAGCATCTTACATATTAATACTCTTCTTGCATTCTCATGTATTAAAGTTTATTTTATGTTCAAGACTATGGCTCATTCACATGTACCAACAACGTTATATTATGTCTAAAGGATCTAAGTTCAAATCGCTTGCTTGCAGAGTCAATGTCCATGCACTCAGATATTACTACACCTTGGTCTTTTATACCTTGGTGGTGAACTATCCACGTGCTATATCAAAAATAAGGATTGCTCTTTATAAACAATTGTGAAACCAATGCAACAAGCTCATCATTTACACCATCCATTTTTCCATGGCCTTATATAGTTTTTCGAGCAAGGATCGATCAATAGTCTTTCTCTCATGTTCTCTCCTATCTCCTTTCTTCTATCTATCATCTATTAGATCTAGGGCACACAACTAAGAGAGGGGGTGAATCAGTTGTACAAAAACTTGCTTCTACTTCAAACACTTGATTCTTCTTTGTTAGTTAATAGCATATCAATTAACCATCCATGAAAGCATAATGCATAAACACAAGAGTAGATAAACATCAACACATTGGACACCAAGATTTTGACGTGGAAAACCCGGTTAAGGGAAAAACCATGGGGTGATTAACCCAAGGATTATTCTCTGTTAGAAGAATAAGAAAAAATGAATGGCACATGCCAATTAGGGTCACTACCTGAGCACACTACTCACAAAGAGGCACACTGCCTACAAGAGACACATTGTCTACAAAGTGATAAGAATCACAAACTTGAACTGGAGATTGACATCTTTACCATGTTTGGATCAATTCCATTTAAGCTTGAGATACTTCTGCTCTGCCCTTCACTCTTTCGCTATACCACTCTCATCCACTCCACACCACACTTTGAAATGAACTCACAAACCTTCATTTATACAAGACATCGACTTAGGAACAATCATCTAAGTCAGAAATTAACCATAAGGACATTCACAAGATGATTAATACATCTGGTTGGCCACCACAAGAACATTCGCAAGATGAACAACTCATCCGGTCGGCTAGTCTGAACAAGAACTTCATCTGGAAGAATATCTTCAATTCTGGGCTCTACCACCAATGCGGACCGACAACATAACCCCAACATGATCTAAGAACCTTCACAAGCTTTCCTGATTAACCAGGTACATCCGCACTTCCTCTACTCACTGGAATCTCTTCTCCTCTTCATCAGAAACTTCAAGAACACAGTCTGCCGCGACTGTCAAACTGAAAAAGGTTCTTTTAGACCTCCAAACTTTGTACAAACTGAGATGCAACATCACAAGGACATCCCAAACACTCCTTCCAATCCGCAGAGTCTGATAATGCACCTCCAGATCTCACCGGACCTTTTTGTGACACTCTGTTCCTCCGGAGTATCTCCCGGAACCAGTTCTACTTGACCAATCACAACTTTTTCATATCTTCATGCGAACCTCTGAAATCTTAACTGGATCATCTCAAGACTCATATCTACAAACCCTTTAATCCACATCCTCTGATCCTCAACCTATTGAGTACATTTGCCTTCTTCTTATCACTGTTCTTCACTGTTCCTAATTGAGACTACTTTTCTCAATATCCTCAACACACAGCTCATCCAAACTTTCTTACCAATGCAATATGAGTATGTTGACATCAATGACAACACTAGTTAACCTCATACTTGCAACAATCTCCCCCTTTGTCATTGATGGCAACATATGATGTGAAAAACCATCAAGACAAGAACTTCTCTTTTCTGTCACAGCTCCCCCTATTAGCAACAACTCTTCACATGTCTTCTCTTCCTTTACTGCTCCCCCTTTGATCATCAACCACTTTTTTTTCACATGTCTTCTCTCCCCCTTTGAGATCAATGGCAAAGGGCTCATACTTGCACTTGTAACATATCAGAATCATACCAGCTACTCCCCCTTAGTAGCAACTCCCCATCATCAATCCGAATCACAAGATATGACTGTGATATCCACTGGACTGATGCACATCAGTGCATCCTAGTTCATCATCGGAGGGGCCATGACCCCTAACTTCTCCCGAAGATACTTAAAAGAGTCCTTGGGAAGAGGTTTAGTAAAAATATCTGCAATCTGATCCTTGGAGGGTACATACTCCAATTTGACTTCTTCCTTGTTCACTTGTTCTCTCAAAAAGTGAAACTTGATAGATATGTGCTTAGTCATAGAATGCAATATCAGATTCTTAGAAATATTAATTGCACTTGAATTATTACAAAAAATTGTGATAGGCTCCTCATATTCAACTTTAATGTCTCTTAGCATCTACTTCATCCATAAGATTTGAGTTCAACTACCTACTGCTGCAATGTAGTCTGCTTCAGTTGTAGACAGAGATATTGCATCTTATTTCTTGCTTAACCAAGAAACCAATCTCTTTCCCAAAAAGAATGCTCCACCACTGGTGCTCTTCTGGTCATCCACATCTCCTACCCAATCTGCATCTATATATGCATGAAGAGAGAAATCTGAATCTCTAGGATACCATAGACCATACTCAACTATTCCTTTCAAGTACCTAAAAATTCTTTTGATTGCCATAACATGAGATTCTCTAAGATCAACCTGAAATCTTGCCACAAGACCAACAACCTGCATTATATCCAGTCTAGTCTGAGTGAGATACAACAATCCACCAATCATTAATCTATACTTTGTCTGATCTGCCTTCGGAGAGTCATCATCTTTGCTCAACTTACATCGGGTTGCCATAGGAGTGTTCATTGGCTTTGAATCTTCCATACCGAATTTCCTCAATAATTCTTTCACATATTTGGTCTGAGAAATGAAGATCCCTTTCTTTGTTTGAGTAATTTGTAGACCCAAGAAGAAATTCATTTCACCAAGCATAGACATTTCAAACTCACTTTTCATCTGATTTGCAAAAGTTTTGCACATACTATCTCTTCCTCCAAAAATGATATCATCCACAAACACTTCAACAATCAGAATATTTTCATGATCAATTTTGAAATATAAGTTACTGTCAGCAGTATCTTTGTTGAATCCAATCTACACAAGATGCTTATCCAACCTTTCATACCATGCTCTTGGGGCTTGCTTCAATCCATACAATGCTTTCTTCAACTTGCAGACCATATCATCATTATCAGATAATTGAAATCCATCCGATTGTTCAATGTAAACTTCTTCTTCCAGATCACCATTTAGGAAGGCAGACTTGATATCCATCTGATATACCTTGAAGTCTTTGAAGGCAGCAAATGCAAGAAATAATCTGACTGCTTCTATTCTTGCCACTGGAGCAAAGGTCTCTTCAAAATCAATTCCTTCTATTTGAGAGTAGCCTTTGCAGACCAATCTAGCTTTGTTTCTGATTACTTCACCAACTTCATTCAGTTTGTTCCGGAAGACCCATTTGGTTCCAATCACATTCTTGTCTCTAGGTCTAGGAACAAGATCCCAAGTATGATTTTTCTCAATTTGCATCAATTCTTCCTCCATTGCTTTGGTCTAGTTTTCATCATTGCAAGCTTCATTTATTGTCTTAGGTTCAATCTTTGAAATCAGATAGTATTCATTTGAATTTTGAGTAATTCTCCTCCTTGTTTGTACCCCTTTGCTTTTGTCACCTATGATCTGATCTTCAGAGTGATTTAGAGTTACATACCTTAGAATTTTGGGAGTATCTTGCACTACTGCTTCTTGATCATGCTCATTCAGACCTATCTCTTCTTCCTGATTTACTGGATCTATCTGACTTTGACTTACCGGAGAAGATTGAGCTCCTTGAACCTGAACACCATCTTGATCATCTTCATCAAACTCATAAAATCTTGAGGGCTTCTCAATTCCTTCATCTACTTTCACATTATTACTTTCTATCATCTTTCTCAGTCTCTTATTGTAACACCGGTATGCTTTGCTTTGAGTGGAGTAACCCAAGAAAATTCCTTCATCACTTCTAGCATCAAACTTCCCTAGATCTTCATCTCTTTTAATATAACACTTGCTACCAAATACTCTGAAATATCTCATAGTAGGAGTGATGCCAAACCAAAGTTCATATGGGGTCTTACTGGTATTGTTTCTGATTTGAACTCGATTGAGGGTGTAGACTGCAGTGCTGATAGCTTCTCTCCAAAACACCTGAGGAACATTTGCTTCCAACATCATTGTCCTGGCAGCTTCTTGGATGGTCCGGTTCTTTCTCTCAACTACTCCATTCTGCTGTGGAGTCCTAGGAGCAGACAACTGTCTCTTTATACCATGCTTCTCACAGAAGTCTATGAACTCACCGGATGTGAATTCACCACCTCTATCAGACCTCAGACACTTCAGTTTTAATCCGGTTTGATTCTCCACCATAGCTTTGAAGATCTTGAACTTTTCAAAGGCTTCTGACTTCTCTTTCAGAAAGGTGACCCACATTATCCAGGAATAATCATCAATTAGTAACATGAAGTATCTATCACCTTGCAAACTCTTGACTCTTGTCGAACCACATAGATCAGTATGAACTAATTTCAATAATCTGGTAGAGGACTGATCTTTGCTTTTGAATGAAACTCTGCTTTGTTTACCTAGCTGACATTCTTTGCACAAACCATTTGTAGGTTTTACCAATTTTGGAAGATCTCTAACAGCCTGAGTATTGCTTATCCTAATGATGTTATTGAAATTAACATGACACATCCTTCTATGCCATAACCAGCTCTGATCAACTTGAACAAGCAAACAACTTTTATCAGTACCAACCAAGTGAAAGATATTACCTTTAGTTTGAGTACCGGATGCAATCTTTGTTTCAGATCTTTCTAAGATTCTGCATTTTCCATCTTTGAATTGGAGATCATAACCTTTGTCCACCAACTTTCCAACACTGAGAAGATTGTGCTTCAGACCTTCAACATACAACACATTACCAGTTTTGTTTCTTCCATTAAAAGATATAGTTCCTCTTCCTTTGATTCTACCAGCTGAATTATCACCAAACTTTACCACTCCCCCTTCATATCTTTCCAACTCTAAGAACTTGTTCTTGTCACCTGTCATATGGTGAGAGCATCCACTGTCAATAACCCAATCATCCTTTTCTTGAACTTGGGCAGTCAAAGCTCTTTCTTCACCTTTATGATTGATAGATATTGGATCTTCTTCCCTGATAGCAATAAGCACCCATTCATTTCTGTATTTGTCTCCTATCTCTGATTCATCATCTGTTACTCCTTCATTATCAGCTTCTTCATGAACATAATAACAATTCTTTTGAAACCTTTGTCTATTAGAATCTGACCTTGTAGATCTTTCCGGACAACTTGAGGCAAAGTGACCAATCTTATTGCAGTTGAAGCATTTAAAAGGTAATTTTCCTTCATACTTACCAGATCCTCTTGGTAGTCTTTTTGCAATGAGGGCTTCAAGTTGAGCTGTTTCTGCTTCTTCCTCTTCCATATCTTTCCTTGCTTGTTCATACCATGATAGCTTCCTTAAAGAGTTCTCTCCCGGATCAAATCTTTGTTTGCCTTTCACATAGGCACTGGCTTTGAATGCAAATTTAGTCTTGGGGGGATCATCTCCAAACTCAGTCATTTCAAATGCAACCAGTTTGCTAGCCAGTTGCTCTCTTGTGACAGTTGTATGGGCTCTGAATTCATCAATGGCAACCACCTTGATTTTGTAGGCAGCAGGAAGGGATTTGAGAATTTTGCAAACAATTTCATTTTCATCCAGAACTCCACCAGCATTCCTGATTCCACCTACTAGCTCATTCACTCTTGGCATAAAGGTAGTGATATTTTCATCATCTCTCATCTTTAATCTTTCAAATTTCCCTTTCAGACTTTGCAACCTTGCACTCTTGACAAACTCATCTCCTTCATACAGAAGTTCTAGTTTAGTCTAGATCTCATATGCAGTTGGTAGGTCAATAACATTTGAGAGATCTGAGTCATTCAAAGTGCTTAGAAGAGCTTCCTTGGTCCGCAGATTGTTTTCAGCATCTGTGATTTCATTTAGAGTTGTCGGACCACCCTGTGGAGGAACATATGGTTTTGAGACCATGGTCAAGTATGCTTTTCCCATACACTCCAAATGACTTTTCATGCGACCTTTCCAGAGAGTGAAGTTGGTTCCATCAAACTTCGGACTATCCTTCTTGTATGATGACATCCTGGATCTCCTCAAGCGATTAAGATCCTTTCAGAGGAACTTAGCTTTGATACCAATTGTTAGATCTAGGGCACACAACTGAGAGGGGGGTTGAATCAGTTGTACAAAAACTTGCTTCTACTTCAAACACTTGATTCTTCTTTGTTAGTTAATAACATATCAATTAACCATCCAAGAAAGCATAATGCATAAACACAAGAGCAAATAAATATCAACACATTGGACACCAAGATTTTGACATGGAAAACCCAGTTAAGGGAAAAACCACAGGGTGATTAACCCAAGGATTATTTTCTATTAGAAGAATAAGAAAAAAGAATGGCACATGCCAATTAGGGCTCACTAACCGAGCACACTACTCACAAAGAGGCACACTGCCTATAAGAGACACATTGTCTACAAAGTGATAAGAATCACAAACTTGAACTGGAGATTGACATCTTTACCATGTCTGAATCAGTTCTATTTAAGCCCGAGATACTTTTTCTCTGCCCTTCGCTCTTTTGCTATACCACTCTCATCCGCTCCACACCACACTTTGAAATGAACTCACAAACCTTCATTTATACAAGACATCAAATTAGGAACAATCATCTAAGTCAGCAATCAACCATAAGGACATTCGCAAGATGATTAATACATCCGGTCGGCCACCACAAGAATATTCGCAAGATGAACAACTCATCCGGTCGGCTAGTCTGAACAAGAACTTCATCCGAAAGAATATCTTCAATTCTGGGCTCTACCACCAATGCAGACTGACAACATAACCTCAACATGATCCAAGAACCTTCACAAGCTTGCCTGATTAACCAGCTACATCCACACTTCCTCTACTCACTAGAATCTCTTCTCCTCTTCATCTGGAACTTCAAGAACACAGTTTGCCGCAACTGTCAAACTGAAAAAGGTTCTTTCGGACCTCTAAACTTTGTACAAACTGAGATGCAACATCACAAGGACATCCCAAACACTCCTTCCAATCCACAGAGTCTGATAATGCACCTTCGGATCTCATTGGACCTTTTTGTGACACTCTATTCCTCCAGAGCATCTCCCGGAACCGGTTCTACTTGACCAATCACAACTTTTTCATATCTTGATGCGGACCTCTGAAATCTTAACTGGATCATCTCAAGACTCATATCTAAAAACTCTTTAATTCGCATCCTCTGATCCTCAACCTATTGAGTACATTTGCCTTCTTCTTATCACTGTTCTTCACTGTTCCTGATTGAGACTACTTTTCTCAATATCCTCAACACACAGCTCATCCAAACCTTCTTACTAATGCAATATGAGTATGTTGACATCAATGACAACACTAGTTAACCTCATACTTGCAACATCATCAACCCAACCTCGTCTGTCTGCAACACAATCTTCTAGTTGAGTGTCAACACAGTTCTTCTGTCGCTCCCCTATCTTTCCTCTCGAGGGGGCACCCTATGCCAGCTACGCTGGGGAAACTACCTACACTAAGGCATCAATAAATTGTATCATGTCTTCAACAATCATTTTCTTTGACGCAACGCTATAAACTGCATTGCATCAAAGAAGGGCAAAATGTAGACACCCAAAAATGACCAAGTCATCGCACTACTTGCATTTCATCTAATTCTTCTAATCACCTTCATTTCAAATGTTAATTAAATAATCTAACTATTTAATTAATTTCACCAAATTCTTCTAAGTCACATACTTTTGATATTAATTGAATAAATCCTATTTATTTAATTAATTAAATCAAATTCCTCTATTATTCTTCCACAATTAAATAATTTCAATTATTTAATTAGATAATTATCTTCTTTCCAAATCTCAAGTCTCCATTAATTAAATAAATCCCATTATTTAATTAATTCATCACAAATTCCCTCTTATCCAAACAATTAAATAATTCCTAATTATTTAATTAAATCAAATTCATTCTTCCAAAATTAAATAAATCAAATCAAATTTATTTAAATTCTCTCATTCTCCAAAAATAAGATAAATCAAATATTTTATTTATTCTTCCAAATCATGCACAACAATTAAATAAATAAATTTATTTAATTTGCTTTCTTATCTACAAATATCTTTCAAATCTTCTAAAAATAAGTCTTATTCTCCATGCACACAAAATTAAATAATTTATTATTTAATTTCTCTCAAATCATGCAAAAGCAAATCTTAAGTTGAGTTAACCTATCTATTCACTCAACCTTGTTTTTATCAATTTCTCTTAAATTAGAAAAAAAAAATTCTAATTTATGAAAAGCATGTCTTATCTTTAGAAAAGAAAGTGTTTAACTCAAATAAAACAACTTTTGTGTGACACTTGTCTTTTTCTTATTCATTGCACGTTCCTCAACTGTTCTCCTCCATTGATTCTTCTGAATTATTTGGGCCGTTGATCGATCTCTGTTGAAACCTATATAAACCCCCCTCATCTCCTTCATTACCTCTCTCTTCGATCTTATTCTCAAGCATACTTAACAGCACTTTGAACATACATCACATCGATTGAGCAACTTTACAATCTCTTAACATTGATCTTTTGAGCACTACACTTGCTTGTTACAACTATGGTTTCGCAGCAATATTGAGCAATCCACATTCAATCCAAAGGGAACAATACAAATCTTGGTAAAAGCTTTCATGTTTCTTTGATTATTATTAATGGCTTTTATTTAGATTGATTCTCTTTATGTTATTGGGTTTTTTATTTGTTTAGTTTAATTTAATCAATTTTTCCTCATACACACCATTTAAGCCCAATACTTCTTCTCTACTTTCGCTCTCCTCCTCACTACCACACTCTCATCTCCACAAGATCCCTTTGAAATGACTTTACAATTCCTTATTTAGACAAGACATCGACTTAGGGATAATTATCCAAGTCTGCATACATTACAAAGAAAATACATAAATACAACATGACTAATTACAAAAGACTTCATGCAAATCAACATGATGTCAGCCACACAGATCTGAGACTTTAATCTTCTACTAGGAACATGCCAATCTTCACATAACATCTTCAAGATCATTCGCAGGATGTGTAACTCATCTGGCCGACCAGACTTAAGAACATCATCATCCAGAAGTTATTCTTCAATTGCGAGCTCAAAATCCAATGCAGACCACCAAAATGAACTGGACACAATCCAAAGACCTCCACTAGGTTGCCTGAATCACCAAGAACATCCACACTACATCTACTTACTGAAATCCTTATCTCCTTCATCTGAAACCTCAAGAACACAGTCTGTCATCATTGTCACAATGGAATAGATGCTTGCAGACCTCCAGACCATGAACCAATTGAGTTGTCATTTCACATAGACTTCCTAAACACTCCACCAAATCTGCAGAATAGGATATTGCATTTCCAGATCTCACCGGACCTATTTGTGTCACTCTGTCACCTTTGAACATCTGCCAGAATTAGTTTTACTTAAGAGGCCATAGCTTCTTCAAATATTTATGCAGACTTCTAAAATCTTTACTGGATCATCTCAAGACACATATCTACAAACCCTTTGAAGCGCATCCTCTGATCTCCATCTTAGCATGGATCTTTACCTCACTGTCTTCACTGTTTTTCTTTGTTCCTGATTAGGACTAATTTTCTCAATATCCCCAGCACATAGCTCATCCAATCCTTATCATCAATACAACAGGAGTATGTTGACATCAATGACAACACCGGTTAGGCCCATACTTGCAACAAAACCTTTGTAAAACTAAACAAACATACTTACTCCGGCCAAGCCATAGCTTTTTGTTCTCATGATCTCTTTTGATCTCCATCCCAAGTATGTGTTTTGCTACACCAAGATCTTTCATTTCAAATTTTGCAGCGAGCTGCTATTTTAATTCTGCAATCAAACCTTTGCCTTTCCCAATAAACAACATGTCATCAACATATAAAGCAATTACTAGGAAACGATCACCATCAGATTTAAAATATAAACAGTGATCGTATTTAGACCACACAAATCGCAAACTCAACACATATGTATCGAACTTCTGGTACCACATCCTAGGACTTTGTTTAAGGCCACACAGAGATTTCTTTAACTTACAAACCAACTTGTTTTTACCTTTCACCACATAGTGCTCTGGCTATGTCATATAGATTTCTTCCTCCTAATCACCATGAAGGAAAGCAGTTTTCACATTCATTTGTTTGACCTCTAGGTCATAAGCTCCTGTAATAGATAATAAAAACTAAATGGATGTCATTTTAGTAATAGGAGAAAAGATCTCATCGTAATCAATACCCTCAACCTGAGAGTATCCCTTCACAACCAATAGTGCCTTATACTTTTCAACATTTCCATCTGAACCAATCTTTTTCTTAAACACCCATTTACATCCAATATGTTTTTGTCCTTCAGGCAATGGTACTAAGTCCCATGTATCATTTCTTTCAAGGGCTTCCATCTCTTCATCCATGACTATTTTCTAGGACTCTACATCATTCATACCCAAAGCCTCTTGCATAGATCTCGATTCATCAATGTTAGTACATAAAGAAAATATACACTTCCAATCATCAGGTGAATACCCATACCTTTAAGGTGGTTGCTTATGCCTTGCAGACCTTTGGACAAGCTAAGGTGGAGGTTCTTCCACTTCCTCATCTTCTTCCTCTTCTGAAGATTTAGAGCTTGATGAGCTCTCCTCAACTTCTAGTCTATCTTGGGGTCTTGATTCAACTTTCTTAGGCATAGAAGGAAGTTGAATCACAACCTTTTTTTGTTCAATTTATTTATGCTGTTTTGGCTAAAAAGTAACAGGAGAAGATTTAGTCTCTCTAAAAATAACAGTTCTAGAATAAATTACCTCTTGTGCAATAGGGTCCCAGAGCTTGTGTCCTTTCACACCATAACTATATCCAATGAAGATACATTTAACAGCCTTGTTATCCAATTTTGTCTGCTTCTCCTTTAGCACATGTGCATACGCCTCACAACCAAAAACTCTCAGATGTCTAAGTGAAGGCATTTTCCCCGACCATGCCTCCATTGGTGTTTTATCAACAAGCACTAATGTAGGAGATCTATTGATCAACTAACAAGTAGTGGCAATAGCTTCAACCCAAAACTTTTGTTCTAGACCAGTTCCACTCAACATGCTCCTAGCCTTCTCCATCAACATTTTGTTTATTCTTTCTGCAACTTCATTCTAGTGTAGAGAATACGGAGTTGTTTATTTTTTTCTTTTAATCCCACGATCTATACAAAATTTATCAAAATCTGCAGAACAGTACTCACCGCCATTGTCAATCCTCAAACATTTAATTTTCTTTCCAGTCTGAGTTTCTACCAAAGTTTTGAACTTCTTAAAATGACTAAAAACTTTAGATTTACTCTTTAAAAAATATACCCATGTTCTCCTACTGAAATCATCAATGAAAGTAACATAATAAACTAATTTACCAATAGAAGCAACATCAATAGGACCAAATACATCCGAATGGATTAGATCCAAGATACATGTAGACTTATGAGAAGACGAGTAAAACTGAACACAGTTTTGTTTGCCATAAATATAGTGTTCACAGAAATCAAACTCTAGATTGTAATCATTTAACCCCTCAACAATGTTCTTATTTTTCAAGGCTTTTAAACCCTTCTCTCCAATGTGGCCAAGCCTTTGGTGCCATAACATGGTCTTCTCTATAGGCAACTTTGATTTGGTAGATAGAGCACCCTTGGGTACCCAGAAGCCACAACCATCTGTAGAAGAGGAAACCATCTCTTTTTTTAGTGAAGTAGTTACTGGCTTAATTTTATCAGACGTGCTATTGCACTCAACCGTGCATGCATCGAGCTACTGCAATGTACCCAATTTGCTTCCTCTTGCTATCACCATAGCACCTCTTACCATTTTCACACCCTCTTCAGAAAACTGTACATGCACACCGGCATCTATTAGCTTGCTAACAGATAATACATTTCTTGCTAGTCCTATGATATGCAAGACACCATCAAATCATCTAACTCTATCATCAGAAAATTTCACATAAATACTACCATGGCCAATAATGTCAAGGAAAGAATTATCACCCAAATACACCTTACCACCATCATAGTTTTCATAGTTACTAAACTAGTTTCTATTAGGAGTCATGTGGAAAGATGCACCTGAGTCTATCAACCATGCATTATCACCTACACGAGTGGCCAAGGCTGCAATAAATGTGTCTCCATCTTCCTTTTTGGGATTAGAATCAGAATCTTGCTTCTTCATCTTTTTCTACTCTTCTTTACATTTCTTTCGGAAGTGTCTAAATTTGCCACAATTCCAGCATATTGCCTTGGACTTACTAGGAGATTTTGATCTCCCCTTATTCTTGGACTTGGAACGGCCACGCTGCTTCTCATCTTTGCCTCGTTCTTTTGGTCTTCCTCAAACACTCAAAGCCTCTTTGGCACTCAGAGAGACCTTCCTTCTCATCTCTTTAGAGAGTAGAGAACCAACAACATCCTCCATCTTCAAAGTGATTGAAGTGCTCCCAATGGCCATGACTAGGTTGTCCCATGAGTTTAGTAGCGAACACAGCAAAGTTTGGCACCTTTCTTCTTCATCCATCTTAACCCCAACTGAGGTCAACTGAGTCACCAACATATTGAAAGTTTCCAGATGCTCAGAAATATGTCCACCATCTTCCATTCTCAAGGAATACAACTTCTTCCTCAAGAAAATCTTATTTACTAGAGATTTGTCTTGATATATTTCACCCAGCTTCTTCCATAGCTTCTTTGAATTGGGTTCTTCGTGAACATTTATCAGAATTGAGTCTACAAGGCATAGTCTTATGAGACCTTAAATAGGTTTTCTATCCATTACATCATATTTTGTAGCCAAAGATGGATTTGTAGGCCTTTGGACATTTTCATCCACTGCATCCCATAGATCTCGATCAATCAACATATCTTCCATCTTTAGCTTCTACATTTCAAAATTTGTGCTAGAAAACTTGTCTACCTCAACTCTTCTAGATGTGCTCCCCATCTCTATTATCCTACAATATAGAATATGAAATACTCTGCAGAAGCTCCCACTCAAACTTGATTAGCTCAAAAAATCCTATACCTAACAAATAGAACTAAAACTGGCTAAGCTCTGATACCACTTGTAAGGAAGCAAAGGTGTATGGAAACACTTCCTACACTAACCTTGAGAGGAATGTTATATAAATTTCAAATAAAATATTACAAATATTTCAAGAAACACATAATACCATAAACACAATAACAATAAAACCTAACTTAGTGATTTACGTGGGGAAAACCCTTCAGGGAGAAAAACCCCACACTCCAAAACATGCACAATATATTATCAAATCTTGAAACAGATTACAACACACTTGCAATGCAAGTTCTTACAGGAGCCTTCACGTCAACTCAAACTAGAGGAATTTCAGTAGCATTTCGGTAGCATACAAACTTGCAAACTAACTCTCTCACCTCAAAATGACTATCTCAAAGTACCAATATATAATAATACATTGCATATGAGAACCATCTAGAGATAAAGCATTTTTTTTTAGAAACATCTAATAAAATCTCATAGACAACTTATCTCTATCTCCATATAAAAGATACTTCTCAAAATAGCCCTTTTCACCAATCACAAAATCTTCTTTTCTTGGCCTACTTTATTTTTATTTCCATGCAAGGTTGAGACACTTTTTTTTTTCTTTTTCTTTTTTTTCTAAATTTTTAAAATGCTTTATTTCTAACAGTTTGATTGCTGCATCATAATATCTTGTTGTCTGTCTTGTTAATTTTTTCTATTATATTTATTGGCTAATATTATTTTCTTTTTGCATAACCAACAATTGGTATCAGAGCAAGTCAAAGATCAAGGGTTTGCAAATTATGTCTAAAGATAGATCAGCTAGGAGTTTAGAGTTTAAATCCCTGCAAGAGCAGCCACTATTGTGGAACAAAAGAGATCACCCAAGGCAAATTAATAAAGTTTTCTTGAAAAGATATTTGATTGGACCGAAGTCCAAAAGCTCCAGAGAAAGGAGATCATAGGCACAACAAATAAAAAGAATATATAGGAGATCGTGGAGTTCGATCGAAGATTAGGGTTACTGCTGCCAAACAAGGATAGGGCAAAATTTGAAGTTTGAAGATTGCAAGACTGCAGAAGCCAGTCACAACAAATATAGCTATTGTCGAAGATAAAGAGAAAGGAAGTCACCAAAAAGTGAAAGTCACAAAAGTTAAAAAGATTAATGAATTGAAAAGAAGAATTGATGAATGTTAAAAAGATCAATAGAGAATATTTGGAAAGAATAAAGGAGTTATGAAAGGAAAAATATGAAGATTTATGTGAAAATCATAATCTAGAAAAAGAATTGGGGAAAGTTTAAGATAAAAATGAAGAACTAGAAAAAACTTGAAATTGTTTGAAGGTTTGGAAGAAAAGTTCAAGAGGTTAGAAGAAGAGAATAATTTAGAAAAAGATGAAATATCAAAGTTGAAAGAACAAAATAGTCAGCATGCATCAAGAAAAATAAATTTCTAAAGTCTAAACCATTACTTTGTGACGTTTCATGTGATACGAATGACTTATATGATATAGCTAAAGCTTCTTTAGATGATGACAATAAAGTTGAAGATAACAAGGTGATTGAATCTACAAAATTCACTAGTTGTGATGATAATGACATAAGGAGTTCTCCAAAGAATGTTGGTTTGAAAATGATGAAAAGAATGGGCTATGATGGAAAAGGTTTGGGAAAGTATGGACAAGGAATTAGAGAGGCTATTGAATCTAGAATGAGGCCCAAGCATGAAGGTCTTAGATATGGTAAAGGTAAAGGAAAAACAAGTAATTTTACAGGTAACATAGATAAAGACAAGTCAGTTCAAGTAATGCAATGTTCTTATTGTCATAAGTAAGGACATAGAAAGGAAATGTGTTGGGATCTTTATCCTTGTAGTATTTGTGGATCGAAGAATTGAAAAGATGTGTTGGAATAGAGAGTGGAAGAAAGAACCTATGAAAGATTGTTTGCAGATAAATTATGGATAGATTAATATATCAAATTGGAAAAAGGTCATGATTATGTTCAAAAAAATTTACATACATAAATATTCACATGTTGAACAAAAAAAAGAAATCATACAAAGATTGAATGTTTAAGATGTGAAACAGTTTGGAGAAAGCTATTTAAAAACTTGTAGATCTGAAGATCAGTTCGCAAAAATATTATAAAAATAAAGTTAGTGAATGTTGAAGCATTTGTGATTAAAATTAAGGGGGAGTGAAATTTGACATCATTTTGTCACAAATATTGTGGCATAAGAATAGATTGAATTGAAGTTTTGCAGAACTAATGACCAGCTTGCTTGCTGATTTATTTACCAAGGAAATATCAAAAAGAATTTACAAGGATAAGGCACTTGTTAGGAGTTAGTGCATTAATAATGCTCAACTATCAACTTTTTGATCACCGTCTATCATACAACTAATCATCCTTATCTTCAGCAGTATAACCGACTCTTCACCGCCGCAGTTTTGGACATTTCTTGCAGCCTACTCTTTCTCTCCACCCATCTGACTTCCACAGCTTTTTCTTCCTCTTCCACCGCTTCTTTACTCAGCACCCCTTTGTGCACCGCCACAGCAGTTGGCTATAACTAATAATTGTAATGAATTGATTTGATATAGACAATAAAGAAGTTTGATTGCTGCAGCATAATATATTGTTGTCTGTCTTGTTAATTTTTTCTGTTACGTTTATTGGCTGCTGTTATTTTCTTTCTGCATAACCAACATTAACATGTTATGCCAATTCTGTAAAATAATTCGATTTCAGTTATATATATAAACAACTTTTGATCAGTTCATGAGATTCCCCATACAAATGAGAGAAACCGAGTTGTTATTTCCCGTTAACCAAAGTATTGGCTTATGTTTATCCGGAAGCATGAGGATTCATATGTAAATGAAGGCAGGTATGGTTCTACTTAAACATCATCCATTTTAATGGTCAAATAGTTTCGTATGTAAATGAAGAGCGGGCCCAGTTCTACTTAAACATCATCCATTTCAATGGTCAAACAATCAATAGTAATTTTACACTTCATCCACAACAAAAAGTGGTAAAAATTTATCCTATTTTTATTAGTCAAAACTGACTTTTGACTGTTGAAATCAATGATGTTAAAAAACAACACAGGGGCAGCCTCTAACAAGTTGGTACTAAGAAAGGAAAGATTACATTGGATATATTAATGTGTAAATTACCCAAGTTTGAGGTGAGACCCTTGAGCTTTTAACAGCACAAAAAACTGTAGCAGTTGTGATATATATATGGTAATGGAAGTGTATAAACCCGCCACCACTGTCTCTATCGTAAAGCACTGACCCAAATAAAGTCGCCCATTACTTACTGTCAATATCGATAACAACAATATTGAATAGAGAAGTGCAGACAATACATAAGTAAACTCGCCCATTACTTACTTGTCCATATCGATAACAGGGAGAGAGATGCAAGTAAAGCAGGTATGGAGTGCCCATGTAAATATGAAAATATGCAGAGGTCGTGATGAAATTTGAAATCCGGCAGACAGAGAAGGAAAGTGCAGAATGGAGAATGGTAAATGGTGAGTGAGGTTGACACAATCACAAGCGTTGTCTGTTTGTGCATTACTTTCAACCTCCTGTAATGGTAAAAACTCAATGCAACAAGGTACGTAACGTACTAAGTCGTACACCTACTTTCCTTGTCCTGATAAACTTCTGAGCATTGGTGGCCTTGGGAGAAGCAACACTGTAAGAGCATGGTCCAATACACAATACAGGGGTCAAATTTCAAACGGTTATCTACTTGCTTTTTCAATTGGGGAGGAGGAACTCAAATTAAATATTTGTGAATTTAAGTTTATTTCAAAAGGTCAAATCAGAGTTTTTAAGTAAGGAATTCTGTTTTTTTAAAATTTTGTATCATATTGGTAGGAGTTTAGAATCAAATATTTGTGAAATTGAGTCTATTTAAAAATTAAATTTAGAGGAAATCAAAACTAAATTAATATTGATAACAATCTGATTAAATTCAAGGGGTTGAGATTAATTAGTTAAAGAATTGGGTTCTCAGTATGGCAACCCAACTTCAAATCCCCATAGGGACATCTAATATGGAATTCTAAGTGATGACTCTTGGTCTTCCATAGTTTGCATCTAATGTGAATGTGGATTTCTAAGTAGTGACTCTTGGTCTTCATAGGTGGTTTCTAGTGTGTGTGCGCTTACAAGGAGCTTGTATTAAGTACTCACAAGAGCTTGTATTGGTCTCACATTGATGCTCATATGAGCAATATATTTGTAAACAATATTCAATAAAAACAATAAAAAATAATAACAATCCGTTCAAAACAATTCACCTAAAATTTCCCGTCTTAAGAAAAATTTTGGAGTTTGAATGACGATAATAAGGTTTTTAACATTTATTCAAATTAAATTATTCTATAGAACTTTTTCAAATGTAAAAAATAATTATACAATTTTTTTATTACCGCATTGCAGTGGCAGGGACCACACCCTTTGTATTAAAAAAGAAAATATTACAAAACCTGCCACTAAATTGGGTAGCAATTTCAATATCAATACATGCTTATACACAAGATCTCCTTTTCCTAACCTAAAGGGATGAAAATAGTAAAACGCCTTGATTATACCTAAATTGCCTAAAACATATTATCTTCTACTAAGACAGCCTTTTCAAAAAGCCCTAAACATTTCTAAAAAATGTTAATATTATTGTTTCTTTCATGGTTCATCTTAATCCTCTACACTCTTGTTGTCTAATGCAAATGCCTAGTTGATTACCTATGTCACCACGATCCCTATAACCTATTTGAGAAACTTCACTACTTTAATTGCCTTCTTCATTTGTTGCGCCTCATTCTTTGCATATGCAATGAAAATAAATGATCACCACAACCCTACAACCTTCCTCATTTGGATCATCAAGGTTTTATCAATCGGTGGAAGATCTACACCATTAACCACCTTCTATAAGGCCACATATAAACCCCCCAACATGTGCTTCTTAATAAGACAAATTACTAGTTTCCTAATGATTTCTTTGTCAACTTCCAAATCCAATAAAACTCAATCAATCATAGATGCCACATCCGACTATACTCTATATCTATGGTCTATCATCATATATTCATTGCCTAATGTCCATTGTATTGCATCGATTATAATTCATACTTTAATTTTAAAAGTCTTTTTGAGTCTCATCTTTGAAATTCTTCCAAAGAAAGCCACTTGACACTAAGATGTTACAAGTTGGACATTGGTGTCCATTGTTTTGTAAAGCATTTGTTATGTTGAGAGAGGGAGTTTTGAGATTTTAGGAAAATAGATATCTACTCATATCTCCCTACGAGTGAATCATTAAATCGTGGTTCTTCATCTTCCAATGCCATTTTGATTCATCACCTAAATATCTACGAAACATGCCATAGTAAGATATGGTTATATTGCTTTTGTAAATAATTATTACCTATCAATCCACCTATCTCAAAGGAATACCATGTAATAATTATTTTAACCCAAATTTATTCCCAAATCCCTCTCAAGTTTCAACTTTTGAACTAAAGATACAATTTGTCTCTTTGTCAATAACATAGTTGGCTCAAAAATTCACTTCACCATTGGCTAAGGAAGAAGAAATCGCAGTCAAAGGAAAAGTTACTAATTTGAAACAAAAATTGCAAGAAAATAAGGAGGCACTATTTTTCCCACCAAGGAGTCGCTAGATTTATCAAATTAAGAATCCACCAAGGTTAGAAGATCCAAGTCAAATTGCTAAAAGGAGCCACAACTATTTGGATTTAGTTGTCATCAAAACCAAAGGGATCACTGAAAGAAGAGGAGATTGAAGTCTCTTAGAAAGTTGTCAAATTACAGAAGAGAAATTGGAGTTGTAGTGCTAGATCCATGAAAGAAAAGTTCATTAGGGTTTTGATCATGTCAAAGGAGTTGATTTTTCTGAAAATAATTGTTTCAGGATAAAAAGAGGGGTTCTCAATTTCAATGAATGTGTGGATTAAATCCTCCTTTCACACCTTACATTCAAGGACATAAACTGAGTCAAGCCACAACTCTTGCAAGAGGGATCTGCTACAAGTTTAGTGTCACTTGGAATGAAGAGGAAACTTGGAATTTGCTGATTAATTGATTAATTAAATCCTGATTATGCTTAAAACCCTAATTTCATAAAATCGTAAATAAACGGATGAATCACAACAAATGCTCGCATATGGAGATATCAAATGACAATTAGATACATACCAGATTTTGAGATTCTGGATGCAGAAAAGTTAGGGATAAAAGAGTGGGCACTTGAGTCTAATGTGGCAGCTTCTTCAAGGATCTCTGGAACTTGTCTATAACTAATCACCACTGTCATGGAGGTTTTCTGCTTCAAGAATCCAGAGGACTAAAGAGCGAGCACTCAATTCCAAGTCCTAGTCTTCTTCTCAGATCTATAATTCTAACACTCTACTATGCCTCCCTGCAACTCCACTTCTTTTGCTTGTGCACCTATAATCTGCAATCACAGAAAAGTGGGTTGGGGGTTGTGGTGTCTAGGAACTTGCCTCAGTCAAGCCCTAGAAGGACATTCAAGTCTTCCAAACACTGTTGTTAGATACAGAGTGCTTATCCCTATGGGATAGAGGCAAAAACCAATTAATAAATGATTGAAAACACAAATAAATGTCACCTCGAAGGTGTAGCTCGCATGTAAATGAAAATCCTTTACATCATGAGAAGATGAAGCCAAATATGCATAACAAACACAATATTGAGACAAGTCTGCTCTACAACAATGTATACTTTGAATGCTCTAAAATCATAAGTGCACCAAAAGTTCATAATCATCTTCTAGTTTACAAATGAATCCCTAAACATGCTTATTTATGCAACTAAGCACATTCTAGCTTTAATTTCATAATTCAAACTTGAGATGTCGGCAATGGACACTTCTAACGGTCACATAACTGACATTTAAAATTTGGGACCTCGCTAAATAGGGCAAGACTAGGGCACGGTCCCCTAAGTCCTGGGACCTTGCTAAATAGGGCAGGACTAGGGCATGGGCCCCCAAGTCCTGGGACCTATTTTCAAGACATGGTCAAGTTCATCACTATCCCCTAGGTCCATATTGATATGGGTTTTTAGGGATTTCCATCGGGAGTTAAAATAAATATGTGTGATTACAATAAAAGGACTTGGAAGCTAAACTTAGGAAGGGAAAACTCCCAGGGAGACATTTTCTAATGTAACACTTAGCCCCCATTTTAATATATGCATGAATGCAAGGCCCATACATGCATTAAAGTATGGTCAACAAACATAGCAAACACACCAGGCACTTAGAGCTAATGTATACACAAAGATTGAGGAACTATTTCTAGCCCCTAGTCTCAGGTAGACATTAGAGAAGACACATCATAGACATGCAAAACATAATGAAGAGAGTAACAGACATGAAAAATACATAGAAGATAGTAAGAGGCATGCAAAACATGGAGAAGACAGTATTAAAGACACGCAAAACACAGTGAATATAATGAATGCAGTGATTATTTATTTTTTTCATTTTCATATATATAAATGAATACAGATATAGATGCATGGAAAGTAAAAATGTAACACACCACCCAAAATGTAGGAGGGGCCTTTCGCCACACTCTTTGGACTACACTTGAGAACAAACATGTCATAGAAATCCCAAAGCATAGGAGGGAATTTCGCCACAATCTTTGGACTATACTTGGGATCAAACATGCTATACAAATCCCAAAGCATAGGAGGGGAATTTCACCATGCTCTTTCGACTATAGTTGGGAATAAACACATGGAAAACATGAGCGTCGTATAGCATGCCAAAGACATACTATACGTCTAAAACATGGCAAACAAGGTGATGGAAGGAACTTATTGCTAAGCCCCCACTATTTTAGGCACATTATAGGCACACCTGAAAGTTGGGCTTATGCCACAACAACTGCTAAAGACATGCTTAAGAGAGGATACACCAACCCTACCTACTCAGAGGACTTTTGAAATAAAAAGGATGTGCACTAGCTCAGGAGATACACCATCCTCACCTCTATAGAGGGCTTTGAAAAATGTAACCCCACCTGCATCACAGAGATGCCTTACAGTGAAAACGAAGCATGTGGAAAAAGTATACAACCCCACCCGCATCACAAAAACACCTTTAGTGAAAAGGAGGTATATGCAATAGATCAATGTATGCAAACACACTTTATTATTACCAAAATCATCAGATAGCTTACCTTATAAATGCCCCCACCTTAAGGTGGTTGATAGCGTGCACCAATATCAAGCATGTTAAGGTAGAGAGAAAACACATAAGGGAACAAGAGCTTTCGTAAAGCCCATGCCCCCCAGAGGTGACATGTACTTTACGATCACTGAATGTTCCCACAAGCACACAATTTCCTACAAGAAGAGAGTTTAGAAATCTTTCTCCAAGATAATAACCACATCACATGATAAAATCAATGCATACAATCATTCACATAAAGAGTTAAGGCTATACTACAAGTTCAAAATCCAAGTATAACCGTGGGGCTATAATACAGAGATCTCAAAACTGAGTGTAACCAAGGTGAGATTCAAATATAAACAAAATGCATAGAGTAGATGTATTGTTATAGTTTGTTAGTACAATAAGACAACATCAAAATATCACACAAAGTGATTCTACTAGCCAAGCATTAGATAATATATATCAACCCCATCGTCATATATGGACTAGGTCTATTTTTGCTCACTTGCTGAAGGGACACGTAGTCCTTATCAGTATTATTTGTTTTTCATCATCCGCTAGCTAGATAGAACCACGAAAAGAAGGTAAACAATAAATCAAGAGAGGAGAAACAAGTGCCTTAAGGTTGTCATGTAGGAAGGTGCCCCCAGGTCACCAACCACAATGCTATGCCCCTAAGACACAACACACAATAATGAAAATAGAGGAGAAGCAAGATAGAAGAATGATGATACAAATAGAAGAAGGGTCACAATAGAGGTGGTCTCTAGGTATCCTTGACCTTACAAGAGTATCAAGGGTCATCCAAGGAGGCCTAAATAACACATAACACATCACGGGGGAAACACATCACAGAGGTAGAAGGTTTAGAAATACTTACCTATAGACAGGCTCATGCTAGAGATTGTCAACAATCAAATCATCCTCCTCCCAATCTTGGATGTTAGAGGAAAGAGGAACATAAGATACAATTGCTAATTCTTTGTCATTGTTTGTAAAGTTTTATTTGTTAAGCTCTTCCTTGTTTGTTACGATGTTAGAAGGTGGAATATTTTCTTGTTCAAGTGTGTTTCTTTGTGCAAAAGCTTGTCTTTTCTTCCTCTTTCTCTTGCTTGTTGATTTCTTTTTGTTCTATTTCTTATATCTTTAAAAGTGTTGTCATCTTGTTCCATTGGTTTTTATATCTTAGAGGAGGAAGCTTGTTCAAATCTTATTTGTCTTGATGAAGTACCTTGTTCTCAACGAGTACCTCCTGATCCTCTTAAGGATGGTGTGGGAGGAACCTCAGGATAGAGTCCTTTAGCTTTTTCTCTAGGAAGTTCTTCTAATGCAGGTTGTTCTTCTCTTATTGCTTCATGAATAGAAGGACTAGCCACTCGATGTAATAATTTTGCTTTATATTTTCTATATCCCAAGAAGTTAAAATATGTTCTTGGCTTTAGTTCCTGATCAGATTGTGGCCAAAATTAATCAAGGTTGAAGTGTTGTCTTGTAACAAAAGGCTTACACTTATCACGAGGAATAGTATGCACTTATCCGTTCAAAGGAAATTTTACACAGTTATGAATCGTTAAAGGGACAACTTTCATAGCTTTCAACCATGGGTGTCCCAATTTTATACAAAAAAGGTCAAATAGAGGGATGACATCAAATTGTTGTTCTACATTTTTTTCAAACATTGTGACAAATAAAGATATCTTCTCAGAAGTGTTTATAAAAGCTCCATTACGTCTCTTAATCATCATATCAGAAGGGTCATAGAAGTCTTGTATCAAACCATGTGAATAAAGGAACTCTTCTGTTGCCACATTAGTCATGCAATTATGATCCACAAGTGTTCCATGCACTAGATTTTCCATTATCTTCACAGTGATATTAAGAGGTCCTTCAATTTCTCCAATTGTTCTATCATGAGGTGTAAACACAATTTCAGGTTCAGGGACATTTCTTTTAATATAAGGCCTAGGAGGAAACCTAGTTTTATTGTTGTGATTAGAAGCCATGTATATATGTTTTCAAATGGATGTAAAATCAGATTTTAAAAGATTTTCAAAACTTATGCAAGGAACAAGTGTAAAATTATGTAAGTTTATGACTTCAAATGCTTGATTTTTTTGCTTTTTATCAATGCAAATGCCTAAAAGAAAAGGTGTTGTAAGAAAATTGATAAAGGGAAGTGAATAATAAGCTATATATCATTCCAATAATGTAGTAATATCCTTCACAACATACCTATAATGCAATTCTATATGCAAAATAAGTCAAAATTTAGTGAAAAATGCAAGTTTTTCAAATTCTAGTTGTGAAATTAAGGCATGAATATGTGCAAAATGATATGTAAATGAATTATAATCAGATTTATAATGAAAAATAACCTATCTTAGATCTAAAAATGCTTGTAAACTCCTACAATGCTCTGAAATGCAAGTGCAATTTTTAAGGATGATGACTGAAAAATGTTAGTTTTTTGTTGAAATTATCTAAGTGTGAATGCAAATTTTTGAAATATGAATGCAAAAACACACTAAAATGCCACACTACATACAAAATCAGATTTGAATGAGTGCCTAAGATGAATAGTAAAATCTGAAACAAGATTTTAACTACAAACCTTAATTTTTGAAATCACTATGTTATAAGAAATATTCAAAATTTCAAGCAAACCCTAGCAATTTTAATATGAAAAATACAATGCAAAGGATTATAATATGATGAATTTCTATTTATATTAGATATAATGTAAAAATTAGAAATTAAATGAAATGCAATGAAAATTAATTCAAACTATGTCAAAATGCAAGCCTAAAATGCCAATTTTTTCAATTTTTTTGTGAATTTTCAAATGCAATATGAAAATGATGAATGAAATGAATGCAAATCTGAAGTACAACACTCAGCAAGGTGCAAAATTCAAATAAAAAATGGGTTTACCAAAATATTTCAGGGTAAAAAGAGGGGTTCTCAATTTCAATGAATGTGTGGATTAAATTCTCCTTTCACACCTTACATTCAAGGACATAAACTGAGTCAAGCCATAAGTCTTGCAAGAGGGCTCTACTACAGGCTTAGTGTCACTTGGAACAAAGAGTAAACTTGGAGTTTAATGATTAATTGATTAATTAAAGCCCGATTATGCTTAACACAAAATCGTAAATAAATAGATGAATCAAGATAAATGCTCGCATACAGAGATATCAAATGACAATTAGATACATACAAGATTTTGAGATTACAGATGCAGAAAAGTTGAGGATGAAAGAGCAAGCACCCAAGGTGGCAACTTATTCAGGGATCTCTGGAACTTGTCTGTAACTAATCACCACTATCACAGAGGTTTTCTACTTCAGGAATCTAGAGGACTAAAGAGCAGGTGCCCAAGTCCAGGTCCTAGTCTTCTTTTTTGATCTGTAATTCTGACACTCTGCTATGCCTCCCTGTAACTCCACTTGTTCTGCTTATGCACTTGTAATCTGTAATCACATAAAAGAGGGTTGGGGGTTCTGGTGTCTAGGAGCTTGCCTTAGTCATGCCCAAAAAGGACATTCAAGTCTTCCAAACATTGTTGTCAGATAGAGAGTGTGTATCCCTGTGGGATAGAGGCAAAAATCAATTGATAAATGATTGAAAACATAAATAAATGTCACCTAAGATGAGTATCTCACATGTAGATGAAAATCATGCACATCATGAGAAGATGAAGCCAAATTTGCATAACAAACATAATAATTAGACAAGTCTACTCTGCAAAAATGAATACTTTGAATGCTCTAAAATCATAAGTGCGCCAAAAGTTCATAATCATCTTTTGGTTTACAAATGAATCCCTAAACATGTTTATATATGCAACTAAACACATTCCTGCTTTAATTTCGTAATTCAAACTTGAGATGTCAGCAACAGACACTTCTAATGGTCACATAACTGACATTTAAAATTTGGGACCGCACCAAATAGGGCAGGACTAGGGCACGGGTGCCCAAGTCCTAGGAAGCCTGGTCAAGTTCATCATTGTCCCCTAGGTCCATTTTGACATGGGTTTTTAGGGATTTCCATCGGGAGTTAAAATAAACATGCGTGATTACACTAAAAGGACCCGGCAGCTAAACTTAAGAGGGAAAAAGTCCCAGGGAGACATTTTCTGACATAACAACAATATAGATCACAGAGATTGTAGTTAGAAGGCAATTAACAAAGATTAGAATAGTTTGAAGACATTGTAAAAGGAGTGAAAGTGTGAAGTAATCACAACATCGCAATAGCTGAACAGTTGTAAGTGCAGCAACATGAGATAAGAAAATTATTTCCAAATGAGAAAAGTTGGTAAAAGAGTAAAGAAGGAAAATGAAAATTTGATGTGTGAAAAAGTTTTTTTTGGAGGAAGAATTGATGAATGTTAAAAAGGTTAATAGAGAATATTTGGAAAGAATAAAAGAGTTAGGAAAGGAAAAATATGAAAATTTATGTGAATATATAATCTAGAAAATGAATTGGGGAAAGTTCAAAATAAAAGTGAAGAACTAGAAAAAAAGTTAAAATTGTTTTAAGGTTTGGAAGAAAAGTTGAAGAGGTTAGAAGAGGAAAAAAAATTCATAGAAAGATGAAATATGATGTAGCACACAACATACACTCAATACATTTTTGCCATTAATCATGTGAGAGCCAAATATCTGAAGACTGGAACATAAAAAACTTCTATTCCTCAACTCTGCCGCTACAATGAGAGAAAACTCTCTTATATCCAAGAAAACGAAAAAATAAAAAAATTACCTTATTTGGCAGATTTTGACAATTGTCAGATTTTGCCATTTTAGGTAATTTTACAATCATATCTTGAGAGTCCAGTTTTTTCCCAAAAAACTCATAAAGATAAGGTAGGAGGAAAAAAACAACTAACATCCTAAATTCGAAACATGAGTTTCAAGTTATTAAAAAAAGCAACTTTTAAAAAACTAGAAAAAAATACTAATTTGCCATTTTGAGGGCCAAGATGAAAGTTTCAAGCCCCGAAAAAGTGCCAAGACGAGGTCCAACCAACTAGGGTGGGTTGGGAAACCACTGGCCACCTCATAACACATCCACCTATAAAATTTCATAGAAAACCCACATCCGAGTCAAAAGTTATGACCTCCGGAAGTCCCTACATCATTCTCCTCTGGTTGAAAAGAACGTAGCTCCTGCAAGTGAGTGTCTTCAAATTGCTGCCATTTGACTGGATCTAACCTCTGCACTTCCCACTCTGTAATCCATGTGCTATCTGTTGGTGGCAATCCTTCCCACTATACTAAATACTTGTTGTAACGCCCTTGCTGAGTGTAGATAGTGTTCTTATCAAGAACCTGTGTAATCTTTTCCTTCTTCTTATGGGGAATGTGGTTGTGCCATGCCACCTCTGGTTGACTATCTTCAGCATCATCCTCACCATGGAATGCATATAAATCAGAAATATTAAACACAGGAGAAATATTGAGATCATCTGGTAAACTGACCTCATATGCATTATCATTGATCTTCTTTGCAATTCTGCATGGACCAATTTTTCTGTACTTCAACTTGTGATATGTTCTAGTAGGAAACCGCTCTTTTCTCAAATATACCATCACTAAGTCACCTTCACTGAATGTTTGATGTCGCCTACTAGTATCCATGGAATTCTTGTACCTCTCATTACTGTCCTACAACTTCTGTCTCACTTCTTGCTGCAACTGTTGAAGGTGTTCTACAAATGCTTCCCCATCATCACTGACCCTATCTTTCATTGGTAGCTATACCAAATCTAGAACACCCTGAGGATTCCTGCCATACATAATCTGGAAAGAGGACTTTCCCATTGATCTGTTAACATAACTATTATAGGCAAATTCGGCCTGGGGTAATGCCAAATCCCATTGTTTTGGCTTTTCTCCAACAATACACCTCAGTAAATTTCCCAGACTCTGATTGACTACCTCTGTTTGCCCATCAGTTTGAGGATGATAGGCACTACTAAACTGTAACTTGGTCCTCATCTTCTTCCATAAAGTCCTCTAGAAATGACTGAGGAATTTGGTACCCCTGTCAGAGGTAATAGTCTTTGGAACACCATGTAGTCAAACAACTTCTAAAAAAAATAACTCTGCTATCCTTGTTGCATCATTAGTTTTCTTACAAGCAATAAAATGAACTATCTTGGAGAACCTATCAACAACTACAGAAATGGAATCATTACCTTGTTGAGTATGTGGAAGTCCCAACACAAAGTCCATGCTCAAATCTGTCCATGGTGCAGCTGGTACTGATAAGGGCATATACAATCCTGTATTATGTGAATGTCCCTTAGCCACTTGGCAGATTCTACACCTTGTTACATACTTAGTTATATCACTTTTCATCTTTGGCTAGTAATATTTATCTTCTATCAAGGCTATTGTCTTGTCCTTGCCAAAATGTCCAGCCAACCCACTACTATAAAATTCTCTGATAATGTTTTCCCTCATAGAGCCAGCTGGTATGCATAGTTGTTTTCCTTTAAATAGATACCCATCTTGCATAAAATATTCACCTCTAAAGTGATCCAAGTTACCAGATACTGGTGCCTTCAATTGTTCCACAATCTCCCAAAAATCATCATCAGACTCATACAAATTTTTGATGGCATCAAAACCAATCACCTCAGCTTCCATTGTGGTCAAAAGTGCAACACGCCTACTTAACGCATCTGCAACCTGATTTTGTTTTCCAGACTTATGCTTCAACACAAAGTTGTAACCCTGCAAGAAAGAGACCCACTTGGCATGCCTACTGTTCAAATTTTTCTGTGTGTTCAAGTATCTCAGTGCAATATGATCTGTAAACAATGCAAACTCCTGGGGAACTAGATAATGTCTCCAATGCCTCAATACTTGAACAATTGCATAAAATTCCAAATCATAAGTAGAATAATTCTTTCTCACTTCATTCAACTTTTCACTAAAGAAAGCTATAGGTTTTCCAGCTTGGCTAAGCACAGCACATATTCCCACATGGGAGGCATCACATTCTACTTCAAATACCTTATCAAAGTTTGGCAATGCAAGTATAGGTGCTTCTGTTACCTTTTGCTTCAAGTACTTAAAGCTCTCCTCAGCATCCTTGGTCCATATAAACTCCCTTCCTTTGGTGCAATCTATTATAGGAGCTACAATACTACTGAAATTTTGAATGAAGTTTTGATAGAAAGTGGCCAAGCCATGAAAAAATTTTACCTCTGTGATGCTGCTTGGACTAGGCCATTCTAGAATTGCCCTGACTTTTTCTAGATCCATTCTGACACCATCTTTAGAAATGACAAAGCCTAAAAAAACCAAACTGTCCTGCATGAACCTACACTTCTTCAAATTGGCATAGAGCTTCTCCTTCCTTAAGACACCAAAGATGATCCTCAAGTGTTGTAGGTGCTCTTCTTTGCTGTTACTAAATACCAAAATATCATCAAAATAAACTACCACAAACTTACCAATGTAAGGTCATAGTATAGTGTTCATCAATCTCATAAATGTGCTAGGTGCATTTGATAACCCGAATGGCATAACCATCCACTCATATAATCCATCTCCAATCTTAAAGGCTATCTTCCACTCATCTCCTTCTCGGATCTAGATTTGGTGGTAGCCACTTCGTAGGTCAATCTTGCTGAAATATTTGGCCCCTGCAAGGACATCTATCATGTCTTCCATACGAGGTATAGGAAACTGATACTTGATGGTAATCTTATTAATTGCTCTGCTATCAGTGCACATCCTCTATGTTCCATCTTTTTTTGGGGTCAGCAATGCAGGTATAGCACATGGGCTCATGCTCTCTCTCACCACGCCTTTACTTATGAGTTGTGTTACTTGCTTATTCATCTCTGCATGTTGTGTTGGATTCATCCTATAAACTGCTTGGTTTGGTAGAGTTGCTCCTGGAATCAAATCAATATGATGTTGAATATCTCTCTTTGGTAGTAGACCATTAGGCAATTCATCAGATAAAACATCAACAAATTCTTCCAATAGCTCTGCTACTTCTGGGGGAACTGAAATGTCTTCCTCTTCACCTTTTTTCACTACTAATGTGTAACAACACCCTGTCACCTTCATTTCTTTAACAAGATCTCTTTCAGACAACATGGTCTCACCTTTTCCTTCATCCTTGAGAGGCAATAAAATCACCTTAGAGCCATCTTTCCAAAAGGTATGTGTTTTTCTCTCCATCATGCATAACTTTTCTATCATACTACCATGGCCTTCCCAATAACACATGATAGGCATCCATTGGGACAACATCACACCATATCTCATCTTGGTAGATCTTCCCTATGCTAAACTTAATTAGGCATCTTTTATCAACAGTGACTTCATTCCCCTTTTTAAACCATGCAATGCGGTATGGATGAGGATGTTTTTCACAGTGTAAATTTAATTTCTCTACCATTTCTTTAGAAACCATATTTTCACAACTACCTCCATCAACAATAACTTGACATACCTTGCCACTCGAAGTGCATCTGGTTCTGAAGATATTGGTTCAAAGCCATGAACCATCAGAGATTTTGGCTTGTATTTTCTCCTTTTCTGGGATCACCATTGCCCTTCTCATCATGAGACTTTCTCCCACATCTGGTGGAACCTCTAGTTCCATCCCTTCCACTTCATGTTGCATTTGAATCAGGTTCACCCTAGGTTGTCCTCCTTGATTTCTTTCTTACATGTTATAATTTGAGCATTCAAATGCCCTATGACCTTCTTCTCCACATCTGAAACAAGTGAAAAGCCTTCTTTGGTTTTCCCATCCTCTACCGTTACCATAACCTCTACCTCTTTGAAATCCCCTTCCCCATTTTTGATTCGAAGGATCTTGTCGGGTGTCTGCTTGTTTTTCCAATCCATGGGATGACTCTCCCCTGCCATAATTCAAACCTCCTCAAAATGGGGTTGATGTACCCCTTCTTCCTCCTCTATTCCTTTGATGGTATTGTCTATTTTGTTTTTCTTCATCCTTTAGAGCCAATTGGTAAGCCTCTTCCATACTGTTGAGTCGATGCATGCTCAATTCATCTTGAATAGAGAATTTTAGGCCATTCACATATCTAGCAGCCATCTGTTCATCAGTTTCTTGATGCTCTATACGTATAGACAATGTATAAAACTCATTTGTATAATCTTGCACAGAAGAGAGGTTCTACTTTAAATTTTGAAACCTACGAAAAGGGGTTTGCACATAATCTATGGGCAAAATTTTTTCTCTCAGCTTCTTCTCCATTTTATTCCATGTCTTGATCTTATCCTTGCCTTTCCTTGTTCGTTCCTTTTGAAGATGATCCCACCAAATCATCGCATGACCCTTTAATTTGGTGCATGCAAATTTCACCTTCTTTTCCTCTGTCATAGATTTCCATTCAAAAAAATTTCTCATGTCATTCAACCAGTCTATCAACTTCTCTGGTTTAAGATTACCTGCATAATCTGAAACATCTACCTTGATCCCTTTATTTTTCCCTTCTAAGGCCCTGAGCATCCTCTCTTCAAAACTCATGCCTTCTAATTCTTCTTCTTCATGTTCTGTATCTTGATTTACACCTCCTCGACCTATCTCTTCATCAGATTCATCTCCTCCTCTACCCAGTCTTTGGTTTTCCATCTGTGTTATAAGTTCAGCTATTTGCCTTTGTAGATTTTGTATTTCTCTATGCATTTGGGCAAGACCGCCTCTTCCTCTTCCTCTCCCAGCCATCTTCCTGCTTTGATACCAGATGATGTAGCACACAACATACACTCAATACATTTTTGTCATTAATCATGTGAGAGCCAAATATCTGAAGACTGGAACATAAAAAACTTCTATTCCTCAACTCTGCCGCTACAATGAGAGAAAACTCTCTTATATCTAAGAAAACGAAAAAATTAAAAAGATTACCTTTTTTGGCATATTTCGACAATTGTCAGATTTTGCCATTTTAGGTAATTTTACAATCATATCTTGAGAATCCAGTTTTTTCTTAAAAAACTCATAAAGCTAAGGTAGGATGAAAAAACAACTAACATCCTAAATTTGAAACATGAGTTTCGAGTTATTAAAAAAAACAACTTTTAAAAAACTAGAAAAAAACACTAATTTGCCATTTTGAGGGCCAAGATGAAAGTTTCAAGCCCCGAAAAAGTGCCAAAATGAGGTCCAACTGACTAGGATGGGTTGGGAAACCACTGGCCACCTCATAATGCATCCACCTGTAAAATTTCGTAGAAAACCCACATTCGAGTCAAAAGTTATGACCTCCGGAAGTCCTTGCATCAAAATATCAAAGTTGAAAGAATAAAATAGTTAGTTAGACTAGTCACTTGCAACATGCATCAAGAAAAATAAATTTCTAAAGTCTAAACCATTACTTTGTGATGTTTCATGTGATACAAATGACTTATATGATATAGTTGAAGCTTCTTTAGATAATGACAATAAGGTTGAAGATAACAAGGTGATTGAATCTACAAAATTTGGTAGTTGTGGTGATAATGACATAGAGAGTTCTCCAAAGAATGTTGGTTTCAAAATGATGAAAAGAATGGGCTATGATGGAAAAGGTTTGGGAAAGTATGGACAAGGAATCAGAGAGGCTATTGAACCTAGAATGGGGCCCAAGCATGAAGGTCTTGGATGTGTTAGAGGTAAAGGAAAAACAAGTAATTTTACAAGTAACACAGATATAGACAAGTCAATTTAAGTAATGCAATGTTCTTATTGTCATAAGCAAGGACATAGAAAGAAAATGTGTTGGGATCTTTACCCTTGTAGTATTTGTGGATCAAAGAATCATTCTGAAAAGATGTGTTGGGATAGGTAGTGGAAGAAAGAATCTATAAAAGATTGTTTACAGATGAATTATGGATGGATTGATATATCAAATTGGAAAAAAGGTCATGATTATGTTAAAAAACAATTACATGTATAAGTATTCACATGTTGAACAAAAAAAAGAATCATACAAAGATTGAATGTTTAAGATGTGAAACAGTTTGAAGAAAGCTATTTAAAGATTTGTAGATCTGAAGATGAGTTCGCAAAAATATTGTGAAAATAGAGTTAGTGAATGCTGAAACTTTTATGGTCAAAATTAAGGGGGAGTGAAACTTGACATCATTTTGTAGAAATATTGTGGCATACGAATAGGTTGAATTGAAGTTTTGCAGAACTAATGACCGGCTTGCTTGCTGATTTATTTACCAAAGCAATATCAAAAAAATTTACAAGGATAAGGATAAGGTACTTGTTAGATGTTACTGCATTAATAATGCTTAACTATCAACTTTCTGATCACCATCTTTCATACAACTAATCATCCTTGTCTTCAGCAGTATAACCGACTCCACCGCTGCAGTTTTGGGCATTTCTTGCAGCCCACTCTTTCTCTCCACCGATCTGACTTTCACCGCTTTTTCTTCCTTTTCCACCGCTTCTTTACTCAGCACCGCTTTGTGCACCACCACAGCAGTTGGCTATAAATAATAATTGTAATGAATTGATTTGATATAGACAATAAAGAAGTTTGATTGCTGCAGCATAATATCTTGTTGTCTGTCTTTGTTAATTTTTTCTGTTATGTTTATTGGCTGCTGTTATTTTCTTTCTGCATAACCAACATTAACATGTTGTTATGCCGATTCTATAAAAGAATTCGATGTTGTTATTTCCGGTTAACCAAGGTATTGGTTTATGCTTATGGGGAAGGACAAGGATTCATATGTAAATGAAGGGCGGGTGTAATTCTACTTAAACATCATCCATTTTAATAGTCAAACAGTTAATAGCAATTTTACACTCATCCATAACAAAAAGTGGTAAATATCTATCCTATTTTTATTGGCCAAAACTGACTTTTGACTTTTGAAGTGGATGATATTTAAAAATAGCCCGTGCGGCTCTACTTAAACAAGTTGGTACTAAGAAAGGAAAGATTACATTGGATATAATATTATGTAAATTATCCAAGTTTGAGGTGTTGCTGTTCTTGTAGCGACGGGAGATATGAAGAGACACCCTATGAAGAGTCACCACATGAAGAGACATCATATAAAGAGACACCATATGAAGAGTCCCCGATGCATATGAAGAATCACATTGATTTGTATATACAGAAGACAATGTTCATTCATTTGTGTATCAATTTTTTTTTTATGCATCAAATTAGTCTTGTAATTGAGTCAAGCTGTAAGCAGATTTCTATTCTTTTTATTCAATATATAAGAGATATATTTGTTTGGGTTTTTCTCCCTCAAGAAGGAGGGTTTTCCCAGGGTACCTCTGTGTTAAAGTGTTATCATTTCTATTTTTCTGTTTATTTCAATTCTGATCATAAAATTAACATGGTATCAGAGCCAGGTTTAAGAAAAGATCAGATCAGATTTGTTTAAGCAGCGAAGTCTTTTTCTCATCTTAGAGCGTCTATTCAAGCATTGAAAATGGTGAACAGACTCAAGGTTGAAGATAGACTTGATGGTGCATCTAACTTCACCTCTTGGAAGTTCAGAGTTCTTATTACATTGGAAGAGAATGATATTCTCGAGTTTGTAGAGAGTGAAGTACCTGAACCTTCTGATGAGTCTGAGAAAATTCAATGGAGGAAGAATGGCACAAAGGCCAAGAAGATCTTGATTGATTCCGTGAAGGATCATCTTGTGCCTATCATCTCCAAGTTGAAGACGGCTAGAGATATGTTCAAGACTTTGAAGGGATTATATGAAATCAATAACACCAGTAGAGCTCTTGCCTTGAGGCAACAGCTACATCACATCAAGATGGCTAAAGGAGATTCAATCATCTCTTTCTTCATGAAGATTACTGAATTAAAGGATCAACTATATGCCATTGGAGATAAAATTGAAGATAGAGACTTAGTCATGTTGGCACTCAACGGTCTTCCTCAATCTTGGGAGCCTTTCATTCAAGGTATCAGTGGAAGATCTAAGTTACCAAAGTTTGATCGTCTTAGAGCTGATTGCATTCAAGAAGAATCAAGATTGGCAGTAAGAGGTAATGATCGAAGCTCTCTCAATGAAGACAATCAAGTTCTTGCTGCTCAAACTTCCAGAAGGAAAGGAAAAGAATGGAGAAGAGGAAACTTCAAGAGAAATAGAGACAGAAATTCAGATGCTGCCCCTGAATCAAAGAAGAAGAAGGATCTCTCCCATATTCAGTGCTTCAGATGTGACAAGTATGGTCACTATGCTAGTGATTGTCCAACAAGACCAAAACCACATGCCTCTACTACAGATGTGTATGATGTCTATCCTCAGAAGGAATCAAGAGATAACTCAAGTGGATTCCTATTCATCTCTGCCCTATCAAGCAATGTTCCAACCGATAGCAGCACATGGTTGATTGATAGTGGCGCCTCTCGTCACATTACGGGTTATAGAAAACATCTTTCAGACTTAATAGAAAGAGAAAACCACCTTCAAGTT
Organism: Cunninghamia lanceolata; assembly: GCA_027924645.1. Lineage (NCBI taxonomy): Eukaryota > Viridiplantae > Streptophyta > Pinopsida > Cupressales > Cupressaceae > Cunninghamia > Cunninghamia lanceolata. The sequence goes on along the minus strand of BSBN01000245.1, from coordinate 8,177,849 downwards.
ATAATCGGAGATGATGCATGCTATTCAGTAAAGGGTGCTGGAGCCATCTCTCTTCATTTAGATTTCGGCATCTCTCTCCATTTGAGCGATGTCTTGTTTGTACCAGGTATCAAGAGGAACCTTGTATCAATTTCAGCATTGGAAGACAAAGGATATCAAGTTGCATTTTCTGATGGAAAAGTTCTTGCTTGGCCAAAGAACTCCAGCATCAATTCAGCCCAAGTAATTGGTGTTTGTCAAGAGAGTCTATACAGACTTTCCACTCGTTTAATTCAAGCATTGATGCATGACTCCACCAGTTCAAGTGAGTTATGGCATAGGAGACTTGCTCATCTTCACTTCAAAGCTCTTCCATTTATGGAGAAGATGGTTATTGGCCTTCCGAAACTTAGTCAAGAGCATGATGGTACTTGTAGAGGATGTGCAATGGGTAAGAATACTAAGGGTCTTTTTCATAATAGTGAAAGTAGATCAAAATGCATTCTAGATCTTATTCATTCTGATTTGTGTGGTCCAATGTCTATGGCATCTTTGAGTGGTTTTTTGTATTATATAATTTTCATTGATGACTACTCCAGAAAGACTTGGATCTATTTTTTGAAGTCTAAGGAATCTGAAGAAGTGCTTGAGAAATTCAAAGAATTTAAGGCTCAAGTAGAAAATTTGTCTGGGAAAAGGATCAAAGTTCTGAGATCTGATAACGGAGGAGAATACACTTCTGGAGGCTTCCGCAACTTTTGTATTAAGGCAAGAATTAAGAGGGAGTTTTGTGTTCCTTACAATCCTCAGCAAAATGGAGTTGCAAAAAGGAAGAATAGATCCATAGTTGAGGCAGCCAAAGTTATGATCCATGACCAAGGCTTACAAATCTTTCTTTGGGCAGAAGCATCCAGAACTGCAGTGTATGTTCAGAATCGGAGCCCTCATCGAATATTAGAAAATATGACTCCTGAAAAAGCATTTACAGGTATGAAACCTGAAGTTAGTCATTTGAGAATCTTTGGTTGTCCAGTTTATATTCATGTGCCTAAAGATAAAAGATCTAAGTTAGAACCATCAGGCAAGAAAGGAATGTTTGTGGGATACAGTGAGACTTCCAAGGCCTACAGGATCTACATTCCAGGGCAGAAACAGATTGAGATCAGAAGGGATGTCACTTTTGAAGAAGAAGTTGCATTTAAAAGATCTAAAGGGTTGTACATGAAGATAGACAGTGAAGAACAAGAGACACCTCAGAATATGGACATTTCTCCTGATTTGACTTCTGAGATTCATAGGGAGTCTACTAAATTAGAAGAGGCTAGTGATCTAGTTGATTCTATAGAACCAACTGATGGACCTAGAGATATTGCAGTAGTACAGAAAAGGCCTCGACAAACCATGCAAGAGGAGGAAAAATATGCAGCTCCTCAAAGATCTTTTAGAGAAATCAAGAGACCTCAGAAGTTCTCAGATTATGTGTTATTGATGAGTCACATCATTGATTCTGAACCTTCCAATTTTGAGGAAGCATCCAATCAGTAGGTATGGAAAGATGCAATGACAGAAGAATTTCAGTCTATCATCAAGAATGATGTTTGGGATATTGTACCTAGACCTGAAGGAAAATCAGTTGTATCTTCCAAGTGGATTTTCAAGATCAAGCATGCAGCTGATGGGAGCATTGAGAAATACAAAGCAAGATTTGTGGCTAGAGGATTCTCTCAGAAAGAGGGAATAGATTATGAGGAGACATTTGCTCCAGTTGCTCGTTATACATCCATCAGGACTATTATTGCTATTGCAGCAGCTAAGGGATGGAAACTACATCAGATGGACGTGAAGACAGCATTTCTTAATGGCTCCTCGTGCTTGGTATGAGAGGATTGATCGATACTTGGTGAGCCTAGGCTTCTTCAAAAATGATGCAGATTCAAATCTTTACTTCAAGGTAATCGATGGTGAGGCTCTAATTTTAGTTCTTTATGTTGATGACTTATTTCTTACTGGTGAAGAACATCTCATTGTCAAATGCAAGAAAGAGTTAACTTCTGAATTTGAAATGAAGGATTTAGGTCTTATGCATTACTTTCTAGGGTTGGAAGTATGGCAAAGACCCAATGAGATTATTCTAAGTCAAGGGAAATACACCATAGATATCTTGAAGAGATTTGGGATGATGGATTGCAAATCTATGTCTACACCGATGGAAACAAATTTGAAGAAATTGAGTGAGTCTGCAGCTAGTTCAGATTTGGTAGATCCCACCATGTTTAGGGAGTTGATTGGATCATACCAGATATTTGCTATGCAGTGAGTGCCCTTAGTCAGTTCATGTGTGAACCAAGGCAAATTCACCTAGTTGCAGCGAAGCATATCTTGAGATACTTGCGTGGTACAGTTGGATATGGCTTGAGATATACTTCTAGTGTAGATCTAAAACTACAAGGGTACTATGACTCTGATTGGGCCGGGAGTGTAGCTGACAGAAAGAGCACATCTGGATGTTGCTTTAGCTTGGGGTCTGTAATGATTTCTTGGTGTAGCAGGAAGCAGTCTTCAGTGGCACTAAGCACTGCAGAGGCTGAATATATTGCAGCATGTGTAGCAGCTCGAGAAGCAGTGTGGCTTCGAAAGCTCCTTGCAAATTTGTTTGCAAAATCATTGGAGCCTACTGTTATTCATTGTGACAATCAAAGTTGTGTGAAGCTATCTGTCAATCCAGTGTTCCATGATAGAACAAAACATGTGGAAATCAAATATCATTACATTAGAGATATGGTATTAAGGAAAGCTATTCAGCTGAGATACATTTGCACTGAAGATCAGACGGCTGATATTCTCACCAAGCCTCTCTCCAAAATGAAGTTTGTACAGTTTCGAGACAAGCTTGGAGTTGTGAAGAATGAAGCCCTTGCTGAGAGGGAGTCTCAGCATCAGTGATTTGTGTTATCTAATATAATGCATTGCATCTCTGAGATAGGAGATGTGGTTCTTTCCACCCTCTGGGAGTAGCCATGGTGGACGTCATGTTGAGTCACTCCATGACGATGTTTCTTTTTCACTAATGGGAGTAGCCATTGTGAACATCACATTGAGAGACTCCATGATGATTCTCTTGTACTTGTGTTTATCCACCCTCTGGGAGTATCCACCCTCTGGGAGTAGCCATGGTGGATGTCATGTTGAGTGACTCCATGACGACATCACGTTGAGTGACTCCGTGATGGGCACTTGTACACTAGTTTTCTTTCACTCATGGGAGTAGCCATGGTGGACATCATGTTGAGTGACTCCATGATGATATCACGTTGAGAGACTCCGTGATAAATTCTTCTCACTAATGGATGTAGCCATTATGGGTGTCATGTTGACATGTTTGGAAAGATATCTTCCTAGCTAAGAGGGAGTGTTGCTGTTCTTGTAGCGACGGGAGATATGAAGAGACACCATATGAAGAGTCACCACATGAAGAGACATCATATAAAGAGACACCATATGAAGAGTCCCCGATGCATATGAAGAATCACATTGATTTGTATATACAGAAGACAATGTTCATTCATTTGTGTATCAATTTTTTTTTATGCATCAAATTAGTCTTGTAATTGAGTCAAGCTGTAAGCAGATTTCTGTTCTTTTTATTCAATATATAAGAGATATATTTGTCTGGGTTTTTCTCCCTCAAGAAGGAGGGTTTTCCCAGGGTACCTCTGTGTTAAAGTGTTATCATTTTTATTTTTCTGTTTATTTCAATTCTGATCATAAAACTAACAAACCATGTTGAGACATGGACCAGCTAGGACTCGAACCTAGGACCTTCCATACGCTGCTGGAGTGCTCTACCACTGAGCTACTGGCCCCTCTTGGGCCAGTCCATCGTCGGTCCGTGTGTGGCTTACACCAACACCCCCCTTAAGCCACACCTCTCGTGTGCTTGGGGCTCCTAGCCTGGCCTGGCTCTGATACCATGTTGAGACATGGACCAGCTAGGACTCGAACCTAGGACCTTCCATACGCTGCTGGAGTGCTCTACCACTGAGCTACTGGCCCCTCTTGGGCCAGTCCATCGTCGGTCCGGGTGTGGCTTACACCAACATGAGGTGAGACCTTTGAGCTTTTAACAGCACAAAAAATTGTAGCAGTTGTGATATATATATTGTAATGGCAGTGTATAAACCCGCCACCATTGTCGCTATCGTAATGCAATGACCCATTACTTATTGGTCAATATCGATAACAACAATATTGAACAGAGAAGTGCAGACAATACATAAGTAAACTCGCCCATAACTTACTTGTCGATATCGATAACAGGAAGAGAGATGCAAGTAAAGCAGGTATGGAGTGCCCATGTCGTCCAAACCTCCAAAATTATGAAAATTATCTAGTCCCTCTTTGCTTTTTCAATGGGGGAGAAGGAACTCAAATTAAATATATGTGAATTTGAGTTTATTTTAAAAGGTCAAATCAAAGTTTTTAAGTAATGAATCATGTTTTTTAAAATTTTGTATCATATTAGTAGGAGTTTAGAATCAAATATTTGTGAAATTGAGTCTATTTAAAAATTAAATTTGGAAGAAATTAAAACTAAATTAATATTCATAATAATCAGATCAAATTCAAGGGGTTAAGATTAATTAGTTAAAGAATTGGGTTCTCGGTGTGGCAACCCAAGTTCAAATCCCCATAGGGACATCTAATGTGGAATTATAAGTGATGACTCATAGTCTTCCATAGTTGGCATCTAATGTGAATGTGGATTTCTAAGTAGTGACTCTTGGTCTTCATAGGTGGTTTCTAGTGTGTGCTCACAAGGAGCTTGTATTAAGTGCTCACAAGAGCTTGTATTGGTCTCACATTGATGCTCATATGAGCAATATATTTGTAAACGATATGCAATAAAAAATAATAAAAAATAATAACAATACGTTCAAAACAATTCACCTAAAATTTTCCCCGTCTTAAGAAAAAATTTCCCTGTCTTAATGACGATAATAAGGCTTTTAATATTTATTTAAATTAAATTATTCTATAGAACTTTTTAAAATATAAAAAATAAATTAATGATTTTTTTTGTTAATGCATTGGAGTAGTAGGGACCGTACCCTTTGTATTAAAAAAGAAAATATTTGCTAACCTACCACTAGATTGGGCAGCAATTTCAGTTTCAATACATGTTTATACATAAGATCTCCTTTTCCTAACCTAAAGGGATGGAAATAGTAAGAAGCCTTGATTATACCTAAACTGCCTAAAACATATTATCTTCTACTAGGCTAGCCTTTTCAAAAGCCTTGAACATTTCTAAAAAAGTTTAATATTTTTGTTTCTTTCATGGTTCATCTTAATCATCTACACTCTTTATCTCTAATGCAAATGCCTAGTTGATTACCTATGTCGCCACGATCCCTATAACCTATTTGAGAAACTTCACTACTTTCATTGCTTTCTACATATGTTGTGCCTCATTCTTTGCATATGCAATGAAAATAAATGATCACCACAACCCTACAAACTTCCTCACTTCGATTATCAAGGTGTCATCGATCAGCAGAAGATATACACCATTAACCACCTTCTATAAGACCACATCTAAATCCCCCAACATGTGCTTCTTAATCAGACGAATTGCCAATTTCCTAATGATTTCTTTGTCAACTTCCAAGTCCAATAAAACTCAATCAAACATAGATGCCACATTTGAGTATACTCTATATCTATGGTGTATCATAATATATTCATTGCCTAATATCCATTGTATTGCATTGATTATGATTCATACTTTAATTTTGAAAGTCATTTTGAGTCTCATCTTTGAAATTCTTCCCAAGAAAGCCACTTGACACTAGGATGTTACAAGTTGGACATTGGTGCCCATTGTTTTTTAAAAGCATATGTTATGTTGAGAGAGGGAGTCTTGAGATTCTAGGAAATTAGATATCTTCTCATATCTCCCTATGAGTGAATCATTAAATTGTGGTCCTTCATCTTCCAATGCTATTATGATTCATCATCGAAATATCTGTGAAACTTGCCATAGTAAGATATATGGTTATCTTGCTTTTGTAAATAACTATTACCTATCAATCCACCTATCTCAAAGGAATACCATTTAATAATTATTTTAACGTAAATCCCTCCCAAGTCTCAACTTTTGAACTAATGATACAATTGTCTCTTTGTCAATAACATAGTTGGCTAAAAATTCACTTCATCATTAGCTTCTATATGTATGTATGTATGTATGTATGTATGTATGTATGTTGTATTATTTTAGTTTTCAAAGATTTCAAGTAAAGGCAAGACAAATTGCAGGATGTTTGAAAGTTTCTAATTTGGTGATCTCTTTCTCCTAAGAGCATTTATGATTACCTTTGAATCCCCTTCAAATTGAATGTATCTTAATCCATTTATAGCAAACTTCTAAACTGAATAGAAGACCCTGTACTTCTGCCCCAATGTTTGATCCATTCTTCAACTTTTTAGATCCTACATTTATTAACAAGCCTTGCTCATTACACATAGTGCAACCAGCTACTGATTCTCTTGGATTCTCTTTGGCTAATCCAATGAAGTTGAATTTCATCCACCCTAATTTTGGAGGGGGCCATTTTACATTCTTACAAATTAAGGTGGTATTTAAACCACCATCCCCATGAATGGGTGAATTATATAGTTTTATTTGTTTTATAGTTTTTAATAAGCATATTTAACATTCTTTTAAATAATGTTATCATTCAACTAACCATTTATGACCTTAGTAGATAGATATAAAGATATTTTTAGTTGTAGAATTAATTTTCAAGATGTACCTTTTTATAGAAGTATCATCTTTGTGGTTGTTTCGTATTGCAATTCTTTCTTCTTCTCTACCTTATGCACTATCATGTGTTTAATAGTTTGAAAAAATAGTCTAATATCTAATTCTATTTTATTGTTTACAATGAATGTTATATAGTTACTTGGTTCATTCTTATTATACATATTAATCCCTACAATTTCTATATATACTTATTAGGCCCTAAAATTGTCATAGCAATCTAATTAACTCTCTTCTCCACTTATTTTTCCTAATTATCGAGGGATAGATCTATTAAATATCACATGCATTACATACATTCATCCAATGGGTGATTACATCTCAACAATGGAAGATGGAAGGTTAGCCAAAGATTGAATGGACACCATCATTGTAGAAATTGCAACATTTCACTAAGTAAATGTACATTCTCATCCATGTAAATTAATTATTTTTATATAAAAATATTATTTAAATGATAGGAGGCTAATGCATTTTTATTAATTGCTTAAAATAAACTTGATATAAATAGTTGAATTGATCATATAAAATAAAATAAAAATTATTATTAAAAAGGAATGAAATATTGCATAAGAAAACATTAAAAATAAAAATGATTATTTTTATGATAAAAATAAAATAAAATTATTTTTAAAATAAAAATAATTATACTATTTTTAAATACTCTATAAAATTATTAATTAATACATATCTTCTAGTAATTATAATAAATATTTTTTTTGTTCCAGATTACACTATTTTAAAAAATATAATAAATGAAACCAATATAAAGAATTAACTTCATTAGTAAAAACAACTTGACCCTCTATATAATTAAAGAAGTATTTAACTTGTAATATTGTAAAATCCGAAGAGGTAAAGTTTAAGTCTAAGTTGGCTCACTTCTTGTGGTGTTTGGTTCATCAATACCTACCATTAGGAGAAAGATTTCATCATTTAGTGATTTCTCATCCCAAGTATCTAGTGACATGTTTAATCAAAGACATTTTAACATTTATTTTGGACTTTCCCCCATTTGGAATTGGAATCAAAATCTCTTTCCTCCCTTTCATTATAAGCCCATGACTTGGTGAATTGCTCCTTTTGGGTATTTTTTATTACTAAGATAATTACATTTTAGAATATTTTTCTATAACTTCTATAAGTTTTATAAATGTAAAATTTTTAAAGTTTTCATTAATGGGATTATTTTATTGGAGTGGAACTAATGAAAAAGTGCATGTAATTTAAATTTAATAATTTTAAAAATTTAGGTATATCCAAAGAAAGTGGTGTTAGAGTTTGAATATCTCTAGGATTCACTTAATCATTAGGAAAATACACTTTATGATATGATATGTATGCATCCAAAGTCTAAGGAAGCTAAGGTAGTAGAACAACTTCCTGCACTAATCTTGAGAGGAATATTATGCAAAACTTTTCAAATCTTTGTACAATAGTTGCAAAAATTATATAGAAATAAACATAAATAGCAATCATATCACAACATAATGACTTATGTGGGTAAAGCCCTTTTGGGAGAAAAACCCCACACTCCAAGAGTAGATCAACATATTATTCAAAGTTCTCAACACGATTACAATATACTTGCAAAGCAAGCCTTCACAAGAGTATCACCAACCAAAGATCTAGAGGCAACCTAACATGTATAATATTCTCACACAAAACCCCCATCTCAAGAACCTAATCTATAGGAGATACAATACATGAAACCGTCAAATGGTAATTAGAAAACTATGAGCCAAAACCACCCAAAAGTGGTGCCTAAATCCTTAGGGTTAAATTATCTCCAATCAAAGATTCCTTATGATGTGTCATAACACACATCATAAGTTGGTCAACATGAGTAACTCCCCCTTATAGCTCTTTTCTATGTCCAACATGTTTTTACATTTTCCAACGCGGAAGACCCAACTTTCAGAGGCCATAACTTTTGATTCGTGAGGCCGATTGGGCTCATTTTTAAAAAATTGTAGAGCTCAAAGAGATCTATGCACCAAGTACCCCTAAAAGTGGTATCAAACAACCCATAATTTTTAGATTGGAAAAAAACCAACTCTATAGCCCAAAAGTTAATTTTATTCAATTTTATAACTGAAAAATCACACTTTTTGTAATTGCAAGATTGAGAAACCTTTCCTAAAACAATGGACCCTCCTACCAGTCTTCATCAATGTTTCATCAATAATGTTGCAACTATTCTTAGAACTATCTATGCTTAATATGCTTTTCCCTCCTCCCTCCTAACAAGGTGGGTGGATTTTTTATATTTTTTAAGCCTTGAGAGCCCTATAGGGTGTCTAATATTTTTACAAAGAAACTTACACCTATTGATGCATGATAAGAATGAAATAATAGTATGGAATACCACACATACACTAGAAATAAATAGTGGTCCTTTTTGTTTTGAATCATGAAGAGATGATGTTTCAAGGGGTTTTTGTTCCATTCCTCTTACTAACCTTATCTTTGAAAGTAAGTAGGATCACACCCTAGATATGTGGGATTAGAAAATGATGCAAGAGCACCCTAAGGTAATAAACAATCTTGCATGAACCAAAAATATTTCTTTTAATTGGCTTTGTTTTATAGTTCAATTCCTTTTTTCCAGTTGTTTTAGGTCACCATAGTTGGGATTTTTTATTTAGTTGTTAGTTGAGTACTCAGGATAGTAGAATAAAACTTTTGTATGACACCACATTTTATTTATAATGAATTGTAATTTCATCTAAGAAATTAGTAGAGCACCACACATATCTCCACATGTGTGTTCCTCATTCCTTGATCAATTGACTATACGGCATGCCAAATTAACCTATAGAGGTCTATACATTATGCACCAAGTTTTAGGGCTTGTTCCAAGGGTGAATGATTTGAGAAGCCTTATTCATCACAAGAGGGGTCATGTTTAGGACCACATAAATTTTGGAATAACAATTCACACCCTGGCCAACCATCAACCTTCTACACCAATAATGTACTATAAAAGGAGGTTGAATTCATTTGCAAGAGGTTTTGGAGGGAAATGAGAGATCTAAGGACTAAGCAGTGTTTAAATAACTTAGAGTAGAACTAGAGACTTGAGTGAATAGCCCAAGGAAGATTCTAGTTGTGGCCAAACTCATGTGAAAGTGTATATTTTGTATTGTAATCAAATGATCGATGCCTAGCATGTTATAAGCCCTTTGTGGTAGATATGGAGGATGTAATTTTGATTATTGATCATATATTGAATCTAATTGGTGTTCATATGATTACAGTGATTTTGATTCTTGTCATGCAAAGAATGTGAATGTTTATGTTAAGGCTGCATGGTAGGATAGTCCTTTATTGGACCCTTCATCTGTGACCAAATCAGATGGTATCAAAGTGGTAAAATATTCCTACAAAGTGTTGAAGAATAGTAGAAAGTGTAGAGATATCTTCTAGTACCAGGTTGGGTAGAATGTATTAAGAGGAAAGTTGAGTTGTTGGGGAGAAGATTCATGGTGTGAGTCTTCTAGCAATTATGTGATTGGTAGAAGATAAAAAAGACCATTAGATTTGTTGATAGATCACCAAAATTAAGGTAATTAGCATTGGAGTTGTGAATAATAATAGTTGATAGTCTTGAAAAAATAGACCACTGATTATGAGGTGATTTGCAAATGTGAATTTTAAATAGTAGATAAGAAAAAGAAAGAAAAGATCACCCTTTAGATAGAGCATTGATAGTGAGGTAATATAATAGTGGTATATAAAAGCACATGTGAGAAGTGAAGATTTTATAAAAGTGGTGAAAGATTAAGGTGGATAGATTATCAACTAGTGAGGTAATATGCTATGCGTGAAGGAATCCAACAAATAATATGTAAAGATGTAAGGTGAGCAAACAAAGCATCAAAATTTGAGGTAATCTAGATAAGTAAGTATGTTGTGTTTTGTTGATTTAAAGAATGAAAGGAATAAATGTGAATCCTAGAGTTAGGGTTTCTAATATGATGGAAAGGTCCCTAGAAAAGAAATTGGAAAAATTAGAATTAATGATGAAATATGCACCAAGTAGAATAGATAAATTGTAGAGATATAAGAAGAATAAATAATGAAAGCTAGATTTTGATGATAAAGGAGAAGAGTTTGGTGGAAAGAAATATAGTATTGTAGGATAAAGTAATATAAAGTGTAGTAGTGCAAAGAGATATAAGGGATGTGTGGCAAGAGATCTAACATTAGGATAGGTTGAAGACATGTTTCCCTATAGACAACTAATGGTGATGATGTTGTAGACAACATAGAGGAAATGTTTAGTATGGCAAATAATCTTCTAGACAAATTAACAAATATGAGACTAGTTCAAATTAAGGAGAAGAAGATATATAGATGATGAAGATATGGAAATTGTTGTGGACCTACTAGAGGAAGGTGAAGTACTAGGTCAAGATATTCTTGAGGAAAAAATGATAAGTAAAGAAGATTTTGGAGGTATTGATTGTTAACAATTTTTTAATTCTTTTGAGGATAATAAGATAAAAGGCTTTGGATTTGAAGCAATTAAGAAGGTATAAATTGTGATTATTTTAGTAGTACTAATGGGGATGATCAAATTATTGTGTTTAGAATTGAAAATTCAATGGATAGGAATAAGGATAATGAGGTAGAAGAAGACAGAATTTTTTTTGAAATGATGAATTGCAAAGAGATGAGTGATAAAAAAAGTCAACTAGAAGATATATCTAAAAAATTGAAGATTGATGAGAGTGAAAAGAAATGAAAATAAAAATGTGATAAAGTAGATAAAAAAGAATGTGATAATATTGGGAATGAGGATGAGGATATTCAAGGTGGAACAAGTATAGATAAGAGACATTTGGAGGATATATAAATGATGCCAAGTGAGATGGAAGGAGAACATGGTGATACAAAAAGTCATGTTTAGAGAAGAATAATTGAACACAAGTTAGATTGTCGAAATGCAAAAGAATAATCAATAATTACAATAAGGAAGGAAGAGTCTAGTATAGAAAAGGAAGATATTTTGAGAGAAAGAGTGAAAAAGAACCATAGATGGTGTAGATGATCATTAATGAGAAAACAAAGGAAACTACAAGAAACATAGTTATAGATAAAAGGTAGAATGGTGAAGAAACACTAGAAAAGAAGGACTATTTGAATAAAATAGATGGGGAATAAAGAAAAAAATGGAAAGATAAGTATAGAGGTGTAGTAGCTACAAAGAATTTTGATTTGCTAATAGATAGGAGATTAAGGATGAAAAACTTGACTACAAAAGTTTGGAATGGTTTTTGAATAATATAGGGTGGTTAAAAGTTATGAAAGGTGGGGTTCTTGAAAGAATGGGTAGAAATGATTACTAAAGAAGAAGATACAAGGTGGTAAAATATAGTTAAGGTCAAAAGAGGTGAAGATATACTGATAGATCTAGGCATAATATAGTTAAAATATGGTTTGTAATGATGCAATTGGATGAAAATGTATTAGATAGATAACAAAGGACATTATACATGGTTGTATAGGATAAGATGACAATAAAAAGAGAAATTAAAATGAGTTAGATACTTTGTAGTGGAATTAATTTGAATTAGATAGTTTGTGATGGAGTTAAGTTAGATCAAATAGTGTATACTGAGTGCAAAGTAAATGAATAATGTTTTGAGAATATTATAGATGGTTGCAGGTGGTTAGTAATGGTAGAAAATTTCTTCAAGAACATATAGAAAAGTGAAACAAAAGGATCAATTAGAATGAAGTTGGACATTTAGAAGGATGGAGATGTAAGATTTTAGTGGAGAGATAGAAGATTCTATGTTGAGATCGGAAGAGACAATGATAAATAAGAAATAGCTAAAGAAGTGAAAAATAACACATACCATAGATGCAAATAATGGAAGTATAGAAATAACAAAAACGAAGTGAAGTTGAATTCATGTATGAGGTTTATATGTATTTAGTATATATACATGTGACAATAGGTATGGATAGAAAATGTGAAGGAATTATAGAGAACACACGGGCATGTGAGGATATTTGGAGAAATGATGGTTTGATAGAAGAGATAGGTGATAAAACATTTTATAGTGATAGAGGCCGGAGTTATAGAGATGGAAACATTAGTTTAGATTTGATGTTAGATATGGATATGATGTGATTAATATAATTTTTTGAAATGGGTAAAGAGTGAGAATAGATTGAAGATAATATGAATAGCTGGATGAGTAGTAAAGTAACAAGATGGAATTTGAACGACATAATGCATGAAGGTGTGAAGATAGAGTTAGAAATAGTTGACAAAGTCTAGATGATGAATTTGAAGATTGATGAATGTACCAAATAAAGAAATAGTGATGAGATAAGATGTGTGTTTGATAGTAATTGTAGAGAAGAGCCATATGAACAATGTTGTGGTAGCATAGGATATGGAAGGAAGTTGTGAAATGGTAAAGAAAGAGATTAAGAAGGTAAGTTTTTTAGAACAAGCAACAAAGAACAAGCTAGAAGTGATTAGAAGGTGGAAATAGTTATTGGTTTATACCAAAGTGGTAGAAAAGATAAGTATAAAGGTAAAGGTAAACTAATTCTTGGTAATACCTATGTAGTAGTAGTAGATTATGTGAGGATTATGATATTTCAATAAGATGATGGAAGAACAAATAAAAGAAGTTATTGTAGGAATAGTAGTAAATAGTATAAATCAAGAGAGTATAGAAAGATGGGAGTATGTGGGAAAATATTTGGGCAAGGAAGTAGAATTAATCTTAGAAAGTGGTTTAGGGAGTAACACTAGAGGTGAGAAGTAGGAAGAAAGAGAGAATTAGATACCATAATGGAAAATATGGTAGGAAGTAGAGAAAATAAAAATAGAATAGTTTAGAAAACTCAAAACAAGATAAAGTAGTTTAAGATGAAAGAAGTAGAGGTTGAAGATTGTAAAAGGAGGTTAGATTTGTGGAGAAAGAAGAGGTCTTGAAGAGTGAAGTGGGATATATGATATGGAGACACTTAACATTAGATTGTGAAAATTGTAGAAATGAAGGAAGTTGTACAGATACAAACACTAGGAAAGAAGATACATGTGAGAGGTTTGGCATATGTCCTAGTTCATTGTTTGGGACTAGTAGAGGTGAATGGAGTAGCTCAAAGTTGATCATAGAAGCCTATTCATTTGTTGAGGGTGCACTAGGGTTAGTTTAGCAACCTAATGTGTGATTCTAACACACAACCCTTGTTTGTGAAAAATGTGCTCAGAAATCACTTATTCGAGGTATGAAATATAGGAGCATCCTAGGACAATGAGAAATCTTCAATCAACCAAAAATATTTCCTTTTAGTTGGTTTTGATTTGTAGTTCAATTCCTTTTTTTCCAACTATTTTAGGTTGCTATAGGGTAAGCGCAAGAAGATGAGTTCACTTTTCAGCCAAAAAGTGGAAGTGTTTTTCCTGATTTTCTTCTTTTTCAAATTTTGTTGTACTTGGAGTGACAATTTGAAGCACTTGCACATAAAATATTAAGATGATGTAAACATATGAAATGTAGGATTTTGTTTCTAGTTTTCAAATATGTAATTTTTTCTAATACCTAGATGATGCAAGTTGGTTTTTTATTGGATGTACAAAAAGTGGCTTTTTAAAAGTCCCCTGTTTGCAAAAGCATGCATGTGTACGACCAACATAATTTGACCTAAATTAATATATTTTTCTAATTCCTTTTGTGGAAAGATTCTTAGGATGTTGAATTTTGGTCAGGATACTTTTTTGTAATTTTTTGATAAATATATATATTTTTTATTAATTTTTTAATGGCCCGAATTAGTGTTTTTTAAAACCCCTCGTGTATGGCCAACATAATTTGAGCTAAACTAATCAATTCACCAAAAAAAAAATTCATCATATAGAGAATGATGTCTAGTTTGGTTAGACACAATTTTTTTTTTAAGAAACTTTCAAAGTCAAAAATTATTAAAAAAATAGTAACCTATGTTATTTCAAGTTTATGAGTTACTTTGTTTGGAAAATAATAATAAATAGAAAGTTATGTTCAATAGTATAAAAAATTACATATTTGAAAACTAGACTTTTAGATCTATAATGGGTTTTAATTTTGTTAAAAATATTCTGAAAAAAAAGTCATCAGCCATAGTGGTAAAACTAGTTTTTTTTTTTCTTGTTGTTTTCATGGTCTCCTAGTTGTAGGTCTAAAGCTAAGGCTTGGGTTTCCAAGCTTAAAACCAAATGCAAATTGGTGGGTTTCAAATTTCAAAATTTTAGAAACGGGTACCCGTTTTAAAAATAATGGGTACCCATTTCTAAAAAATAAAAATATTAGCCATATGCATGTAAAAAAATAAAAAAAAATGCTTTTTGAAAATGGGTACCCATTTTGCTTCGAGAGCCCGATCCTAAACGGGTACCCATTTTTTTCAAAATGGGTACCCATTCCAAGCGGCATTTTTCATCTGTGGGAGACTTCCGTGAAATGTATACTCAACTTCTTGCTTTAACCCTATAGTTATAATTTTTTATTTGTTTGTCAATTGAGTACTTAGGCCAGTAGAATAAATCTCACGTGTGTAGCACCACATTTTATTTACAATGACATGATTTACCCAAGACATTAGTAGAGCACCACACACATGTCCACATGTCTATTTCTCGTTCCTTGATCATTTGACTATGTGGCATGCCATATTAGCCTATAGAGGTCTACACATTATACGCCAAGTTTTAGGGCCTTGCACTGAGGGTGAATCATTTGAGGATCCTTATTGGTCATAAGAGGGGTTGTGTTTAGGACTACATTGATTTTGGAATCATAATTCATAACCTAGATGATCATGAACCTCTACACCATCAATGCATTATAAAGAAGGTCTAATTCATTTGCAAGAGGTAGTGGAGGGTAAAGAGAAATTTGAGGACCAAGTAGTGTTCAAGTAACTCAAAGAAGAGCTATAGAGGAGTGAATAGCCCACGAAAGATTCTAGTTATGGCTAGACTCATGTGAAAGTGCAATTTTTGTACTATAATCAAATGGTTGAGACCTAGTATGTTGTAAGCCCATCACCGTAGATATTGATGATACAATTTTAATTATTAATCATATATATGGAATCCAATTAATTTTCATATGCTTATATTGATTTTAGTTATTGTTGTGTAAATTTAATAAGTTTTTGTGTTATGGTTCATGGTAGGAAAGTCCTTTATTGAACCCTCCATTCATAATAATATAAAAAAAACCCATTATACTTTTGATTCCCATAATTTTTATATAAATATTTTCTACAGTAGATGAAATTCCACTTTCTTTTTGTCTATCATTATCTATTCCTTTTATAATATAAAAAAAAATATTAAAATCACCTTTGGAAACATCTTCACAAAAAAGACAGAGGTATTAATTGAGTTAGAAGCCTTGCAAAAGGAAATACAAATTAAAGGGATGGACCAAGAGGAATTTTGGAAAAATAAATCTCTACTCTCTAAATATCACTCTCTCGTGGCTAAGGAAGAAGCTTTCTAGAGGCAAAAAACCCATTTATTGTGGCTAAAGGAAGGTGATAGGAACACCGAGTTCTTTCATTTGACTACTATGAAACACAAATCTACCAAGAAAATAAAATAAATGTAAGATTCTGATGAAAATTTTAGTGCTAATGAGGAACTTATTAGAAAGTAAGCTATAACCTTCTTTTAAGATCTTTTAATCAAAGATAACTCTATTAATTTGGGCAAGGTGGATCAACTAGTAGATCATATTCCTTCTATTGTTTCAGACATTGAAAATAAAGCTATAATTTCCCTAATGATGGAGGAAGACATCATATTTGTTGTCCACTCTTTTGAAGGAAGCAGGGCCTTAGGTCTAGATAGTTTGCCTCGTCTCTTCTTCCAAGTCTTCTAGGAGATCATTGCTAGAGACATTGTTGATGCTACTTAGGAGTTCATTTACTCTAGTCATATCCTCAAGGAACTCAACAACACTTTCTTGGTGCTTGTGCCCAAGAAAAATGGAGCCTCCAACTCTGCTACTTTCAAACCTATAACCTTTGCAATTCATTATACAAGATTTTCACTAAAATCCTTGCTATCAGACTAGGTTATTCTTACTGATCTTATTTCCCATAGCAAAGTGCAACCTGAGGAAGCCCTTCTAAGTTTTACTGTTGGGCTCAATGCATTTGTGTAAACAATTGTGGTCAATGTGCTGGCATTTCATGGTAGGAGCCACCTCTGATGTAAAGTATGGGACCATGTTGGCAGTTTATTTACTCTTCCTTTTTAACATTTTTTTGCAGCTTTCTCAAAAAGTTTGTAACTCTATCTGTTGTCCAGTTAACTGATGGATAATGCTTAACTATCAACTTTTTTATCACTATCCATCATACAACTAATCATCCTTATCTTCAGCAGTATAACCGACTCTTCACCGCTGCAGTTTCGGACATTTCTTGGAGCCTACTCTTTCTCTCCACTGATCTGACTTCCACCGCTTTTTCTTCCTCTTCCACCGCTTCTTTACTCAGCACCGCAAATAATAATTGTAATGAATTGATTTGATATAGACAATAAAGAAGTTTGATTGCTGCAGCATAATATCTTGTTGTCTGTCTTGTTACTTTTTTCTGTTATGTTTATTGGCTGCTATTATTTTCTTTCTGCATAACCAACATTAACATGTTGTTATGCCAATTCTGTAAAAGAATTCGACTCAGTTATATATATAAACAACTTTTGATCAATTCATCAGATTCCCATACAAATGAGAGAAACCGAGTTGTTATTTCCCGTTAACCAAGGTATTGGCTTATGCTTATCGGGAAGCACGAGGATTCATATGTAATTGAAGGGACTCAGAAAGGAAAGATTACATTGGAGATATTAACGGGTAAATTACCCAAGTTTGAGGTGAGACCTTTGAGCTTTCAACACCACAAAAACAACTGTAGCAGTTGTAGCAGTTGTGATAGGCAGTGTAGAAAAATAAGCAGTGCAGAATTGTAATAATACTGAATTAGTAATAAAAAATACAAAATAGACAACACAGATTTATATGGAAAATCTGGTAATATACAGAAAAAACCACGGGCAAAGATCTATTAATTTTATTTTCAGAGGAAAATTCACAGTTACAAAAAAAAAATTCTCCTACCTTGGCATTCAAACTCGACTAACTTCAATAATCGCCAAAAAGCACATGCAAAAAACAAACCATATCTAAAGATAGATTTTCATACATAAAAGCGCAAGTGACACTTTCACATGCAATTTTGCATGGTGTACACATGGCACATGGCCAAAAAAATTTGCTGTAAGGCTGCTGTGGTTATTCTTAAATATCATCCACTTCAACAGTCAAAGCTCAATTTTGGCCAATAAAAATAGAACAAATATTTACCACTTTTTATTGTGAATGAGATGTAAAATTGCTATTGATTGTTTGATCATTGAAGTGGATGATATTTAAGTAGAGTGATGTCGAGCCCCCTACGACTCCATGTCCAATAAAAATAGAACAAATATTTACCACTTTTTATTGTGAATGAGATGTAAAATTGCTATTGATTGTTTGACCATTGAAGTGGATGATATTTAAGTAGAGTGACTGCAACTCCTTGTCCAATAACCTTCGATTTCATTTCCTTGACCTTTGGCCCTGCCGAACGGATACCTGAGGCACTAGATCAGTACTCTTATCGACTGCTCGTCACTGCTGGAATAATTAAAACTGACTTCACATTTCAAAATCCGCCACCACTGTTTTATCATAATGCACTGCTTACTGGTCAATATCGATAACAACAATATTGAACAGAGAAGTGCAGACAATACATAAGTAAACTCGGAGGAAAGTGCAGTGGAGAATGGGAGGTTGACACGGCGACAGAATCACAAGCGTTGTCTCTTTGTGCGTCACTCTCAACTTCCTGTAATGGTAAAAACTCAATGCAACAAGGTACGTAACGTACTAAGTCGTACACTTACTTTCCTTGTCCTGATAAACTTCTGAGCACTGCTGGCCTTGGGAGAAGTAACACTGTAAGAGCGCGGTTCAATACACAATAGATAGGTCAAATTTCAAACGGTTATCTACTCCCTCTTTGCTTTTTCGATGTGGGAGGAGGAACTCAAATTAAATATTGGTGAATTTGACCTTAAAAGGTCAAATCAGAGTTTTTAAGTAATGAATTTTGTTTTTTAAAATTTTGTATTATGTTAGTAGGAATTTAAAATCAAATATTTGTGAAACTGTGTTTATTTAAAAATTAAAATTGGAGGAAATTAAAACTAAAATAATATTGATAAAGATTGGATCAAATTCAAGGGGTTGATATTAATTAGTTAAAGAATTGTGTTTTCAGTGGGGCAACCCAAATTCAAATCCCCATAGGGACATCTACTGTGGAATCTTAAGTGATGACTCTTGGTCTTCCATAACTGGCATCTAATGTGAATGTGTAGATTTCGAAGTAGTGACTCTTGGTCTTTAGAGGTGGTTTCTAGTGTGTGTGCTCACAAAGAGCTTGCATTAAGTGCTCACAAGAGCTTGTATTGGTCTCACATTGATGCTCGTATGAGCAATATATTTGTAAACGATACTCAATAAAAATAATAACAATCCTTTCAAAACAATTCACCTAAAATTTTCATTGTCTTAAGAAAAATTTTGGAGTTTAAATGACGATAATAAGGCTTTTAACATGTATTTAAATTAAATTATTCTATAGAACTTTTTCAAATGTAAAAAATAATTATATGATTTTTTTTTGTTAGTGCAGTGTAGTGGTAGGGACCGCACCGTTTGTATTAAAAAAGAAAATATTACAAAACCTACCACTAGATTAGGTAGCAATTTTAGTATCAATACATGCTTATACATAAGATCTCCTTTTCCTAACCTAAAGGGATGGAAATAGTAAAAAGCCTTGATTATACCTAAACTACCTAAAACATATTATCTTCTTCTAGGCTAGCCTTTTCAAAAAGCCCTAAACATTTCCAAAATATGTTAATATTATTGTTTTTTTCATGGTTCATCTTAATCCTCTACACTCTTGTTGTCTAATGCAAATGCCTAGCTGATTACCTATGTCAACACAATCCCTATAACCTATTTGAGAAACTTCACTACTTTCATTGCCTTCTTCATTTGTTGTGCCTATTTCTTTGCATATGCAATGAAAATAAATGATCACCACAACCCTGGGTAATCCCACAATAATGAGTCCCACTTTTTGGCCAAGATGGACATTGATATCAACATTTTTAACTAAATCTTCACTTTCTGAGACCTATAGCAGCTAAACCGTTAAGAATTTGAAGAGGATGCAAACTAGTGATTTGTGGCGATTTGTGTGTAGATTCTAAATATATTTTTAAATTTTTTTTTGAAATAAATTGTGAATCTTTTAATGTCTCCTTTAATAACTAGTTTTTAATAGTAAACAACATTTTTAGAAAGTAACGTTTATGTTGTCAAGTATAACTTTTTTTCTGTAAAGGATAAAATTCTATTTTTTTAAATATAAGGTTTTAACATCAATATCTAGTGCATGGATATTTTTTCAAAAAAATTTGTTACATATTTTTTTAATTAATTTTTTAAGTCAAGGTAACTATAATTTGGACATAGGTGTATGTCGTCAAGCATAACTTGTTGTGTATATATATCTAAATTCAATTTTTTTTTGTTAGAACAAGGACATCAATACCTATTTCAAAGGTATTTTTTGGAATTTTTTTCAATGTTTCACTATTTTTCCACCTGTGTACAATGAAGAACTTGATGTTCGATGAAAAACGTATGTTCAGTAAAAATGAAAAATTAAATACATAATAAAATGAAAATATATCAAAATTATACTTGTTGGAAAGCTTGTTTCGAGGACTACAATCGTGTAAATTATCTTGTCAAGTTAATTACATTTGAAGGTCCAACCCGAGGTTTGAAATTGGATTTTCTGAGGAAGTTTTGAAGTAGACACAACAAGTTGTCTAGGTAAGCACCTTCGTTCGAAGGACCTTCAAATGAAGGTACCTACAAACAAAGATTTTACCTTCGTTCACAGGTACCTTTGAACGAAGGTATGTTCCAAAAAATTGAGTTGGAAAATAATATTTAAATACCTTCGAATGAAGGTCACTGAATAAAAATATGTTAGCAGATTTTTAGCAACTGACCTTCAAATGAAGGCTAATTTAGCTGACATTTAACAAAATGTATGTATTTGAATTACATGTATATATACAAGGTTATTTTGTGATTTTAATATCAAAAAAAAGAGGAAAATTTACTAAGTCTATTTTAAAGGTCAAATTTTTTCTAGTGCTTTACAAATTTGGAACGTGGAATTGGCAATGAAATTATCAAGATCATGTATTTTGCAAATCCTTGAAGAAGATGGGAAATAAAAGGACAAGGCAAAATAGGATTGCACGATATCATTCAACGAAAAGGGAACAAAAACTACGTGAAGAAAGGATGCAAAGATATTATGTTCAAAGAGAAGGTATGTATATTTTATATAAATTATGAATTTTTTTCAATTAAATCATCTTCTATATAAGATTAGGATCAATAAGATCAAACTGTTTTCAATTGAAGTAATTTTTTCAATTCAAGTATGTTTTAAATATATTCATTTATTTAAATGTTGTGGATTCTATTACCATTCTTAAGTCCTCTATTAAAATCACTATGTTCCTTGAGTCTACTTAACTAAACCCTAAACCCTATTTACCCTAGAAACCCTAAATCCTAAACCCCAAATATTATTGAACTAAATATATGATTAGATGTTTTGGCTGAATTTTCTTCCACTAAATTAACTAATCAAATTCTTTTCTACTATATTTTTGTACCTTACTTGCCAAGTGAATCTATGATCTAAACCATAGGTCCTATCTAGGACCCTGCTCCAATGGAGACACACATGTAATTTGACAATCCTCAAAACATCCCTAGTCCTAACTTGCCTAAGTCTTACACCCTAAACCCTAACCCCTAAGTTCCTTAAATATTATAATTACAAATAAATTATTATAGTTACAAATTAAAGATTTGTGAGATTTTCTTATATATACCCTAGACTCCTAAACCCTAAACCTTATTTGTCCCTTAAATATTATTGATTTTTAAATCTACATGTATATATAATAATATTAAACTAATGTTTTATATGTACATGCATGCATATATATAATATATTGAACTAATATTTTATATACATGTGCATATGATTATTGTAGCTCTCTAGGAGTTTTGCACCACATTCGTGAACCATGGTTCTAAGATTGATTATTTATTCATAGGATGTATGTAGTTAACATTATTTAGCACAACATGTAATATTATCTCCTCCTCTACTACTATAAATTATATATTGATCTATAATTTTGTAGGTACACACTTAAATCTTTATTGCATTGAATCTCATTTTAGGTTAAATGATCTAGTAATTGAATATATGTACCTATAAGTTTACTTGACCTTAAGGACATATAAGTTCATAATCACCGTAATGAGTTTTATCCATGTAGTTTAATAATCTAACTTTTATATATATTCTAAATGTTGTTATATGGAGCCTAATCAGACTTGGAGGTTAAATTTTCCCCTCTTTTATCGGCTCGATTTCCCCCCAAATTATTTAACGAGGGTTTGGGGGCAGCACCCCCAAGACGGGATCAAGGGGTAGCACCCCTTGCGGGGTCTAGGGGCAGTGCCCCGAGCGTGCTCCCTATCGTGATACAGGGCAGGGTCGAGGGCAGCACCCCCACGAGGGCTCGGGGCAACGCCTCTGAAATTGCAAATGACTTTTATTATTTTATAAAGGCGCCAGGAGTTATTTTTCTCTTGGCCGACATAAAAAACCCTATTTTGTAACTGACATAAGGCTTGATAAAAGCGGCTAAGGGTTAGGGTTTCCATTGACATTGTATTGTAGCATTTGCAGCGGTATTGAGTTGCAATGATTGATGGTTGTAATCGGTTTGATTTACTGGATAATAATATTGGACTCTCTGTTGGTGGATGCAGCCCAATTTTGGGTGAACCATGTTAAAACTTCTCTCTCACTGTTATTATTTATGTGTATTTTCATTCCTCTATTTAATTATTATTTGCATTTAATTGATATCTTCTGCATGCAATTCCTAACAAGTGGTATCAGAGCGGGTTGAAACTTGTCTCTCGCTATTATTATTTCTGTGTATTTTCATTCCTCTGTTTAATCTTTGTTTGCATTTAATTGATATCTTCTGCATGCAATTCCTAACACTAAAATATTCTCTTTTATATGATATGTGTAGGGGCTCAACATACAGAAACTGGAGTAGAGGTCCAACCTAATTTAGTTACTGGAGCAGAGGAGGCTGAAGCACACATAGTTGATGTCAGATAGGAGACTGGGCAAGCACAAACAACTAATGTTATAGAGGAGTCCCATACACACTTTGATGTTGGACAGGGGTCAGGATCGCTTCCTTCTACCGATATTCATGCTATGAATCTAATTAAAGAGGTGAAGAGAAAAACTTCTTACAAAAATATAGATCATTTGCTTGAAATGGATATATAGAAATTGCAATTTTATGCTGAACAACCTAGTCAAACTATTAAGAGGGCATTTACAAGAACTTCAAAGGAAATAATTGAGACTTATTTCAAAAATCATGATACACTTGGTCAAGCCCAACTGTTATCAACATTGCTTCTTCATGATGACCTAAAAGAGCCATTACAATTGATGGGTGTAGATTTCACAAAAAAGAGGAAAACAATCTAGAAAAAGATATTATTGAAAATGTTAAAAAAGGTTTGGGTTTCATTGGGAAACAATCTCGATTAGTGGACAAGAACATTTCAAAAAGAGTGGTGTTGACATCTATTCTAAATCCACAAATGTTAAGAAGGTGCCAACTCTCTTCACTTTCAAGTGAAATTAGCTTAAGTAGAAAGACACTAACAAGATATGTGAAAAGGAGAAAGGTTTTGGATGATTCTACTACATAAGGCAATTGGGCATTGTTGTGTAGGGCTCCTCATTCTAACAAGATTGAAGATGGTTTTAGGAACTTGATCTCAATTTTTTGGCATGAACATACTTGTCCCTCATCAAATAAAAGAGATGTTTTAAAACATAGGATCAAGCCTGGAGACAATTTTGAACTGCATACAAAACATTAGTTAAACATAACACAACATGAGATGTATGTGATGTTTTGTGATGCAAATCCTCATGTAAAGATTGGGCAAACAATGTTTCAAATGTTAAGGCCACATTATGTGAAGGCAAACAAGGCTTTTGAAACTTGTTGTTGTCATTATCATATTGAATTTGATCTTTACTATCAGGTGTTTCGAAAGATTAGAGAAGAAAGTGATGGTTCTCAAAATGCACCTCCTGAATAGGTAATTCAATTCATATCATCCATCTTATGTGATAAATCTTATGATGATGAAGATTGTCCAATGAAATGCATAAAAGGACTTTGTGAAACATGTAGAAATTTGGCTAAAATTCCTTTGAGAAATGAAGATAGTGACATGACGAGGATGGTAAATTGCAAGAGTTAAAAGTACATACAGTATGAAACAAAGATTGGGAAAGAATCCACAAGGTTAGATTATGTAGAAGAGGAGGTACCTATTGGAACATTTATGGAAAATTTTTATAAATTGATGCAACCATACATACATCATGCATTTTATGCTAGGTGGCAAGAAAAACAATTTCAATTGTTAAAGATACTTTCCCACTTGGAACAGTTTTATTAGTAGTTGACTTTGCAGAAAATTACTTTTTTACCCATCAAAAGGAGAGATTTAAACACGATATTACTATTCAGAGTAGGTCACTATTATGGTGCATGTGTGTTATCGACATGCACAATTGGATTTGAATGGTGTTGATAGTACATATGAAAAACAAGTCATTAAGAAATAATATCAATTTTATAATAGTGATGATAAAGAGCATGACACTTTTTGTCCAACATTGTTTTAATATGTTTTTTGATGATTTGGCAAGAAGAAGTGTGAAAATTGAAAAACATTCTGTATGGTCTGATGGGTGTGCGTCACAATTCAAATCATCAAGGCCATTTTATGCACTATGTAGATATCATTGACAAGATAATATACCACATGTTTAGAGTTTCTTTGAGAGTGATGCAGGGGCATCATTTCCCCATCAAACTCTGTTTTGTTTAATTGATGTTTCAATTTGTTTTGTTGATGTTTAAGTTTGTTGTTTAGCTGTTTGTTAGGAGATCGTTGGGGAAGTTAATTCCTGTCACCTCCAATTGGTAACGGTTTGTTCCTGTCACCAAAACTGCCAAAAGGAAACTACCAAAAAAACTAAGGTTGGAACAGTGAGGGCATGATAGGGAGAAGTCATAGCATAAGAAGATATAAAACAAAGAAATCAACAGTGTAAAGGGGAAGTCCTATCACAGGAAGGAGGACAGTTAGAAGAATAATCCCAAATGGTGATGGAAGGTGAATTGGAGAATGAAAGGAAGAGGAGAGACTGTGGTGTGATAGGAGGGGGTCGACTATGTGTTGGAACAATTAGAACAACCCCGAGAGGTGAATGTTGGAAATGTAGGGAGATGGGAGACCGCAGGTAGAAGGAGACAAAAATAAAGAGATCGACAGTGAGATAGGGAGGATGCGGGCTGTGTGAGTGAAATCCAAAGAATACTAAGTTATGTAAAGATTGTTAAGTCTCAAAACTGGTGAATGTGTAGCCTCTGTGCATGGCCAATTTGGCTAAGAAGTGAATATAAGTTTCTTGGTTGCCATCAGATTTGGTATCAGAGCATATGTGTGTGAGAGTGTGTCATCATTTTGGTATCAGAGCATATGTTTGTGAGAGTGTGTCATCTGAGAGTGGGCATGGAAAGGGTGAACATGATGGCGTAGGAGGTTGCATCAAACGTGCTCTAAGAAAACATCAAATGAATTATGTGGCAGATCATATAAATGATGCTCATGATGTAGTTGAATGGTGTAAGAACACTTTGCATGTGATATTGGCACATCTTCAGGGAGGAACCCATGTCCTAATAGATTTTTTTTAGAGATATCAGGTATGTAATTTACCATTTGAAAAATGTTTCACTTGTTTTTAAAAATTTAAGTTTAAGAACTCTATATTTATATTTTATTTTGAAAATTATATATAAAATTTGTAAGTGTGGATAGAAGAACAATGCATGGATGCAAGAGGGTAGAGAAAACAAGATCTTTACATTGTGTCATGAGTATAGATAGGCACCCATGGATGTTGTGGACTAGGGATTACTCTTGTTTTTGTTATGATTGCATTCTGGGAAATTATGATAATTGCAACAACCAAGAACGTGGATATGTCAGTGAATGGAATCAGGTGCCACTAGCTGTTACTGACACATACAATGAAGATGAAGAGGAAAGATTTGAAGACATTCATTTGATTTCAATTGATTATGACCACATTTCAGGATTGATTAAAAAAGGTATGTGTGCATATATATAAATTCTTATAAAGTTTGTAACTTTAGATTAATAAATTCTTGCAAAGTTTGTTTAATATTAAATTTTTTCTACAATTAAAGATTGGTTCTAATTTTTTTAAATTGAACATTGTATATATGTGTGTGTGTGTGTACAGGAGATGTTTTTGCAGTCATAGCAGAGGTTGGAAACATAGAAGGTGCTAGTTATTATTTATTACATTGCATAGAGGAGAGGATGAAGTTAATAAAACCATAAACAAGTGATGGAATGTTGTTTCCCACAGGTTCAGTTTTAGAGCAAGGGACATATCTCAATCAAGTCAAAATTGTTCAAAATGGGATTCATTTTACTGATTACCATCTTGAAAACAAGGTGTATCAATATAGCTACTTAGTAATTGCTACTGGCCTATCTCTTCATCAAGTTCCATGTGCACGTGGATGTCATAAGTGGAGACTAGATAGAGATGATCATCAGAGAATACTAGAAGTTATTAAAGAATGAGTTGAACCAATGGATGTGGTACATGAATGAGCAAGACCTGTGTCCGGGAATGAATTTATTTGGTTGGATGTGCATACAAATGATAAGTGATCAATTATATGACAAGTGTTCTGTTATTGATTTTAGTTCAATTTTATATTAGAACTTGTGGTAGAGCCTTACAACATGTTTGGATGCGTCTTAAGTAAAATCTTTATATTTGAATTTAATGAGTTTAGTTTATGTTGTAGTGATAAATTATATGACAAGTGTTATGCTAAATTGTTTATAGTTCAATTTGATATTAGAATTTGTGGTGCAGAGCTTTGTACAACATTTTTGGATGCATCTCAAGTAAAAGATCTTTATATTTGAATTCAATGAGTTTAGTTTAAATTATATATTAAATCTATGATGTTATATGTTATTAATCGATTAGTGATTTTATATTAGAATGATCAAGTGGTAGAGCAACTTACAATTTGGTCGGATGCATACAAATGACAAGCACGATAAATTATATGGCAAGTGTTATGTTATTGATTCTAGTTCAATTTTATATTAGAACAAGTGGTAGAGCTTTACAACATGTTTGGATGCATCTCAAGTAAAATCTTGATATTTGAATTTACTCAATGATCTAATGAACCAAGATCAATGATGGGGTAGGAAAGGATGCAATATGTTTGTGATGATCAATGTACATATTCGAGCTTATAATGCATTTATAGAAATTTGATTAATGATTCTATTTATATTATGATATGCCAATTTTTAGATTCTATTTATATATATAATTTACCAAATTTCATAGTAAGTTGCACATATATATTTAGTTCAAAATTTCATGTACATATATATATATCTAAATTTAGTTAAATCGATTGTTTCATTTTTTAAAACTTTCATAAACATGTGAACATGTACAAACATAAATTATGTCCTTGAAGGATATAAAATATCTGATATATATATGTGTGTGTGTGTGTGTGTGTGTGTGTGTGTGTGTGTGTGTGTGTGTGTGTGTGTGTGTGAGATTTACACACACACACACACACACACACACACACACACACACACACACACACACATATAAACATCTCTGAAACATTTAAGAAGTCATGTAAACACAAATATACATCGAGCTGAAACATAAGACTTGTCATAAACACTGTAAATGTCATCTATGATATCTATATATATATATATATATATATATATATATATATATATATATATATATATATATATATATATATATATATATATATATCAAACATGTATAAATGTGTATGTACATGTGCACATACATCAATAGATCTAAAACATAAACATAAACTCAAATGTCTAGAATTCATATATAATCATGTGTCTAGAGTAGATCTATGAAATATAAGTGAACATAAACATAAAATGTCCATGTAATAAACATAAAACATGTCCATGATGTAAGAAACATAAAATTTCCATGTAAGAAACATAAATTGTCGATGTAAAAAAAACATAAAATATAATAAATGTGCATGTGTGTATAAACTCTAGTGCAGGTCATCTCCAGTCTCTAGGTCATCATGTCAACTCCTAATTGAGTGACCATCTGAGCGTGAATTCTGAGCATCTGATAAATGCGTTGAGCCCTACATATATATATACACACACACACATATACAAACTTGTGTAATCAATTAAAAATTATATTAAATTTATATATAACACACAAACATGAACAAGTGAACATGTGTACATATATACATTTTAACTTAGATGAAAATTAAAACTCACCTATCCACTGGCATGCCCAGGTGAATCTGAACATGTGCATACGCGCTCTCCCCTCAAGCTAGGAGTCACATGTGCTACCTCCACCTACACACATATGCATGAATATATAAAAAAAAAAAATTAATTTTGAGTTATATTTAATTTATAAAACTATGTTGTACATGGTTCCAATGAAGTTACATACTACATGTATTTAAATTTAAAACTTAAAAAATTAAAAATTATATGTACATATATATGTACTTGAGTCACCAGAGTTACATCCTCAATGCTGCCTTCTGCAATAATATAATCTGCCAGCTCCTTTGCAGTCCTACCTTGAACTAGGTCTATCAATGATGTGTGTAGCAGACTATGCAAGTGAGATGGCATCGACCCTGAAGAGAGCATATTCAGAAAACCTAGACCTCTCGCGGCCTGCTTGAGTGTATTAGCAAATGTTTGAGCACATGGAGTGGCTACAGATGTTTAGGCACTTGGAGTAGTTGCAGATGTCTGGGCACCTAGAGCAACTGCAAATGACTGGACCCTTGGAGTAGCATCAGCTTGTGGATGCACCTGTGATGAATCGGTAGAATGGCGGTGGGTAGGTGGCTCATGTGGACCTCTAGATAATCTAACTATAGGATCCATATCATAATGCTAAGAGTGAGCCACAAATGAAGCAACATCTTCTAATAGGATCCCCAATCATGATGAGATCACACGATACACCATCATCAAGTCGTCAGACAATCTATAACTGGTATCCCTCAAAATCTGGGCATCCCATGCAATGTTATCTATATCATCCAGAGATAGGATACCTACCACATCATATGCATATAAATCAATAGCTAACATACGTGGTTGTCACATCAGGTATCGACCCACACGATCTATAGATATGTGCTAAGCCTCCATTGCAATATCAACAATATTGTTAATTGCATCTCGTTGGGAAGCAATGATAACCTCCAAGGCAATAGGGGTAATGGCTAGAGAGACGACAGGCATCCTCTACCCAACCAAGATCTTGTAATATGTGGGCTACCTATCTACAGATGATAAGCATCCCTATCATAAACCCTACCATGACCCTGCCCCAAATGACCCGGTAAATCCAAATAGTTAACGTTGAGGCCTAAATGGACCTCAACGTATAATTGATGTGCAAAATATAATGGAAACTGGTCATTGTTTGGATAATGACCATGAGCAGCAAGAAATCATGGATATATTAAAGGTGCCATCCTAGGTCATATGCACCTAGTCACCTAATATGCCCTGACCTGAGATCTAGTGGAGTACTAGTGATGAAGGGGGTAAAGCACAAAACACACAACAAAAGAAATTGCACATAGAAAATAGGAATGTTATTTTATTGATTTGGACAACACATTACATTATAGAAGCTCAAATATAATCAGAGGATGAATCCTCCACAGGCTGCAACACATTACAGCTTCCTATCTCTAGACTCTGGAACCTTCTACCTTTTGTAGCCCCAAATCTATTAGGGTTTTTGTTTTCCCACATTTTCTTGACTCTACACTTTCCCCCTTATCTCAAATACTGCCAAGGGTTCCCAAAAATGGTTATAAATAGCCCTTTTTGGTGGCCTCTAGCTAAATTTCAAAATTTGCATCTCCCTCCAAAAATAGGTCAACTTCCAAGAGCCATAACTTTTGATCCGGGTATTTGATTGATGAACCATTTGATGTGCCAGAAATCTCGCAGAGTGCTCTATGTGCCAAGAATCTGCTCTACCAATTCCACCCATTTTTAGGGTTGTACAGGGCCATTTAGTGCCTCAAACCTGACTTTGAATCATTTTTAGGGGTTTTTCGAGAAACAGAAACTTTATTATCTTTCAGCCCACAAATTATCTTTGCCTGATTCCTTCACCAAAGGTCTTATTTTTCATTTACAAAGCTTCTTGTAAATTTTTGCTTCCATACATGCCCAAATGCAAACTTTTCAAAAATAGCAGTTTGCTATTTTTAGCAGTTTAGAAAATTTGAAAGTTCTACATCATTATTCAAGCGATTATGGAACCAGAAATACAAATTTTGAAAAGAAATGAAAACAAAGTCATTGATTTTGAATCATCATTGTTTTTAGGTGATGCAAGATTGTCCTTACACCTCTGGATGCTCCTATATCAACTGGGGAAAACATTGATTTTTGATTGTTTCCTTTGGCACTCTACTCTAGACTGTGCTCAAAGGAACATCACCTGATACCCGATCCCTCATCTAGGCAAGGACAACTGCTAATGTCTCCCCAGAATAAGTACGGAGACCTCCTAAAGACTGTCTAATAGTGATCAAACTCTGTAAAATCATAGGACAATTACTTTTATAGATCCCAGTGGTAGAAGGGTCATCTAGAAGCTGCCTCAATCTTTGAATTTCAGAATTAGTACATGTCCAAAGCATATCCATATTGGTGCACGTGTGTTGTGCACAAAAATCAATTAAGTTCTTTAATTTTAATGAACACATGACTCAAGAAAAATGAACTTTACCTAATGTTGATTTAGAATAATTAAAAAAATTACATATACAAATTGAAACATGTAAATCAACATTTAAACTAGTAAATGAATTAGTGAGATAGAACATTATGATTGAACATAAATGAATACATGATAATTTTTAGGATTTTAATTAATCAAGAATAGATTAAATGTACACTTAACTAGATTGATCCAAAGAGCTTGAGTATGAATGTTAATACATTACATTAAATCAAACACATATAACCACATATAGAGAATTTTAGCTAAGGACTTCCAAGTGCAAAAAATTTCCCATGTGAGAAAGGAATCTTGAGTTATATATCCAACCATTGAATGGCTTCATTTTCTACTTTGAAAGAAGCACTAAAGATATTTTGATCATGGGGAACTTTATATAATTTACTATGTATTTGGAATATTGGTCTAGAACCTTAAATATATCTAATTGGTAGGGTCAATACCATCAAATTTGGGAAATTCTAGTTTGGGGGGTACCTACCAGACGAGTTAATCAGGTTTATTGTATACTTATACATGAGGAAATGATTAGGATATGTCCAAATAATCAAATTTTGAATGTTGTATGCCAAAGGGTGTATGGGCAACCATATCCTGATTTTTATATTATATTGAACCAGAATTTATGGATTCAAAGTACTTTTTAGTTTCAAGTAGAAAATGTGGCTATGTGCATAACCTTCCTATTGATTTAACCATTTTCAAATTTTACCTTTACTAGGTCCATTACAATTGAAGAGGCATTTCCTGAAACACAAAAGTATTGGCCATGATGGGACAACAGAACTAAACTTAACTGCATAAACACAATGACAACAAGTATTCCATTAAATGTGATAGACTTAGGGCTATGGTCAAGCGTTCTAATGGAAACCTCTCCAAGGAAGATTAGGATATCTAGGAATTTTACAATGTAAAAAGTGGAACTTGGTATGGGTTGGTCTAGATTAGCTGGCTTCGTTGGAGCCTCATGAAATGGAGCTTGTGTTAGGATTTGATGTTGGCCACACACGTGGTGCTTCTACCAGGACAAAGTGCATATGATCCCTTGGAAATGCTTTTCAAGTAGAAATGGTAGGATACCATCTTTATGTTTTGAAGACTATTTATCTAAAGGGTATCAATGTCCTTTCTCTATTCTCTAGAATTGAAGGTGTAGAAGTTGCTCTTCATCAAACTAGGGTATACAACTCAATTATGTTGTATCTGCGATTTTTTTTACAAATTTCTGTAGATACAACATAATTGAGTAGTATACCCAAGTTTGATGCAAAGAAACTTCTACACCCCTAATTTGACAGAGAATTTAGAAAAAGGACATTGATGGACCCTTTGGATGAATAAGCTTCAAAATAGTAAGATGGTATCCTACTGTTTCTACTTGAAGAGCATTTCCAAGGGATCGTATACACTCTGTTATGGTAGAAGTGCCATGTGTGTGGCCCACATCAAATCCTAACACAAGCTCCATTTCATGAGGCTCCATCTGGTGCAAGAGCACCTAGATGTCTCAGTTTTGGTTAATATTCCAATAGTTGTTTTGGTTTCATAAGGTCTCTGAGACCATTTACACAATGTATAAGGCTTCAAATCCATGTCATAGTTGGACTATGTCCCAATGTCGAAGGAATCCTTTTCTATGTTGTAGGTCCTAGTTAGGACAGTCATATTGCATAGGTAGTTTACAAGAGTCATTAAGTTTTAATATTTGTATAGGTAGTCATTAAGTTTCTATGTTTATAGCCTTTAAAGGCATGTCATGAGGTTGATAGTTGATTAGAACCTTGTCAAAGGTTAACCAAAAGTTAAACAAAGCTTTATTTAGTCAAAAACAGTCCTTGCTGTCCAAAAAGACAGTTTCCTTTTTGATCTTTTTTAAAACAGCAGTTACAAATCAGAAAGAAGACAAGAGAAATTGAAGGTTTTAGAATGCAAAACGTTTTTCAAGCATTGTGGAGGCTTGTTTTAAGCCAAGAGAGATTGTATTGTGGAAGACATTCGGAGGTTTAGGAAAAAAGAATAGAAAGAAGACTGTTTTTTGCTGTTTTACTGTTTTTCAGTATTTTTTTCCGTCACTGTTTCTCAGAAATCCGTACTTGTATGGCCTGTGGGTGAAGGGTATTTGTGATGGATGTTTAGGTGGTTGAACTACCTGTCACTTGCAACTTGTTTGGTCTCTTGAAACCCTTGCATTCCTCTATATCTCTCCTTTATTTAAAAGTGGTTTGGGAAACTTAGTTTTGAGCTTCTTCTGACAGTCTGATGGTTATTTCTTCATTCCATTGATCCTCTCTGTTACTGATCAATGGAATGGTTTGTATATTAGGTAATACAATGCCTTGTAGAGGTTGTGAGGGTAGGAGGACAGTTTGATTGATTTGGTCATGTAGATGACCCTGCAGTGTTGTGTCTTGGAATGGAGTAGAGGACAGCAATAAAGAGAAGAGCACAGGTATGTTGGCATGTCATTTATTTTGCCAAAGAAGATAATAGAGATTTGGCAGGTTATAGACTTGATTAGTTGTCTGAGATAGGGTTTATCCCAATAGTGATCAAGACAAAGTGGATATGGTGACCATCCTCCTCATGAAGCAGTGAGATTATAACAGTCTATGAAGAGCATAGTGAAGATTGCTGTCTTGCAGTCCTGTGTAGAAGAATTGAAGGATTGTTAGATGCAGTTAGGCATCCTTGAAGGTGTAGAATGAAGTTGTTGGGTCTGAGACCAGGTGTTGGTCGTGTTGTGATATGCTAAAGGCTAGTATGAAGCTGAATGGTTACTTTACTCTGCATCATTTTTGGTATCAGAGCTAGCTAGTAGATCCTTGAAGGTGTTGTGGATCTTGTGAAGAAGATAAGGTTTGTGAGAGTTTGTAAAGATGCCTCCAAAGAACCAGATGGCAAGAGAGAATGCTGAGCTGAGAGAAGCCTTAGAGGTAAGAGAGAAAGAGCTGAGGAACAGAAGAGAACATGATGCTGCCAGAGACAGAGAGCTGAGGCAAGTAAGAAGAGAAAATGCAACAATCTTGGCAAGATTGGAAGCATTAGAGAAGAATCCAAGAAAGGTTGAACAAAGTGAGTCAGAAGAAGATGAGGATGCAGATGAGAATCCTCCTGAGGATGAGTTAGATGCTGAAGAAAAGAAGTTTGTAAGATTGCTGAAGGCAGTCCAAGGAAGTGGAACTAAGGCAAATATAGATTTACCTATCTATCAGGGGAAGATGGATAGTGAAGAAGTGTTAGGGTGGATAGATGCCCTGGAAAATTTTTTTGAATATGAGGAGATGAATGATGAGAAAAAGATCAAGTTTGCAAAGACAAAACTGAGAGGAACAGCACTTACCTGGTGGAGTAGTGTGCAGACAGAGAGAATGGCTAGAGGTGCATCAAAAATCACTTCTTGGAGTAGGATGAAGGACATGATGAAAGACCAATTCCTTCCATCTGATTACTCCATTCAGACAAAGAGGATGAGACAGAATCTGAAGCAGAAGGACATGGATGTTATGTCCTATACTGAGCAATTTCATAAGCTTAGTATCAGAGGTGGATTGGAAGATGAAGAAGAGAAAGTGGCAAGGTACCTCAATGGGCTTAGGTATAACTTGCAGGATGAGATTGGGTTGGCAGTACCAAAATCACTTGGAGAGTGTTTTCAGTTAGCCATCAGGGCTGAAGAGAGAGTGAAGAGGAAGCAAGAAAGGCAAGGAGGTTATGGAAGAGGAAACAGAGGTAGGGGCAAACCTACTAGTGAAGTTCAGAACAGCAATGAGAAGGGTAAGGAGATTTCTACAGAACAGAGAGGTGGATATAGAGGTGGAGGTAGATTTGGATCAGGAAGAGGAGTGTTCACAGGTAGATGTTATCACTGCAATGAGGTGGGACACACATCTTTCAACTGTCCTAAGAAGGATGGTGTTGACAAGACCAAGGATAAAAGAGTTCACTTGGCACAAGAGGAGAAGAAGCCAGAAGAACCAGAGATGTCGTCAGCCTCTCCAATGATGGATGGAGAGATGCTCATGGTGGAAAGAGGTAAGATGCAGCAACCACCACAGGCATCTATTTTCAGAACTAATTGTTTGAGCCATGGCAAGATATGCAAGTTGATTATAGATTCAGGTTCTCATGATAACTTAGTTTCTTGGGAAATGGTGAATAAGTTGGGGTTGAAGACTTTTGATCATCCTAGTCCTTACCATGTCACTTGGGTGAGTCAGGAGCAGCAGGTAATGGTCACTAAGAAGGCTTATGTTGATTTCACAATTGGTCCATATCAGGACTCTATTTTATGTGATGTTATTCCTATGACATGTGGGCATGTAATCTTGGGCAGACCATGGCAGTATTCGAGAAGGACAATTCATGATGGGTATACTAATACCTATGTAGTGCACAAAGATGGCAAGAAGTTCAAATTAATTCCTTTACCTTGTGAGGAGAAGAAGGAACAGGTTACAATTTGCTTTGGAAAGAAATTGACGTTGAATGTGCAGGTTCAGGGTGATAGCACACAGCAGACACAGATGCAATACAAGAAGGTGGCTGACAGTCCTAGAGAGCAGCAGGCTTGGGACTTGAGTTATGTTAAAGTAGGGGACTTTGAGTGTCCTATAAGGAGCCAGAAGAAGGAAAACAAACAGCAGAGAGTCCAAAGAGGAATGAATCAGAACCTCCAGTTGAGAAGAGCTGAAGCATTGCAGCAACACAGTCCTAGACAAG
Organism: Cunninghamia lanceolata; assembly: GCA_027924645.1. Lineage (NCBI taxonomy): Eukaryota > Viridiplantae > Streptophyta > Pinopsida > Cupressales > Cupressaceae > Cunninghamia > Cunninghamia lanceolata. The sequence goes on along the minus strand of BSBN01000245.1, from coordinate 8,142,040 downwards.
GACACCAAAACAAGTTAAATTATGTTTCTAACACTGTTTACAGGAGCCATGCAGGTTGGAGACGGAGAAAGATAACTCTGGGAGAGTTCATGTTTCCTAGTCTGAGGAACATTCCACCAAGATGGAAGAATGGTTGGAGCCGATCCCCTAACTCTTGGGACAAGAGTTTTCATCATGTCGGGGAGTATGGTGCAAGAGCACCTAGATGTCTCAGTTTTGGTTAATATTCCAATAGTTGTTTTGGTTTCATAAGGTCTCTGAGACCATTTACACAATGTATAAGGCTTCAAATCCATGTCGTAGTTGGACTATGTCCCAATGTCGAAGGAATCCTTTTCTATGTTGTAGGTCCTAGTTAGGACAGTCATATTGCATAGGTAGTTTACAAGAGTCATTAAGTTTTAATATTTGTATAGGTAGTCATTAAGTTTCTATGTTTATAGCCTTTAAAGGCATGTCATGAGGTTGATAGTTGATTAGAACCTTGCCAAAGGTTAACCAAAAGTTAAACAAAGCTTTATTTAGTCAAAAACAGTCCTTGCTGTCTAAAAAGACAGTTTCCTTTTTGATCTTTTTTAAAACAGCAGTTACAAATCAGAAAGAAGACAAGAGAAATTGAAGGTTTTAGAATGAAAAACATTTTTCAAGCATTTTGGAGGCTTGTTTTAAGCCAAGAGAGATTGTATTGTGGAAGACATTCAGAGGTTTAGGAAAAAAGAATAGAAAGAAGACTGTTTTTTGCTGTTTTACTGTTTTTCAGTATTTTTTCCGTCACTGTTTCTCAGAAATCTGTACCTGTACGGAATAAATTTGGCATGAATTTGGAATGGGATGAAAGGGGACTGAATTACCTTTGATTCAAAGCTTATTGGAGGTCTTAATGTTGAATTTGAAGGGAGGAATCTCTGTTTTACCCAAAACTATTTTTTTCTGCTTTTTTTCTGTTTTCTTCACTATTTTGCTACAGTACCCATGATTGTACAGATTTGTTATTGCCAAAACTTGTGATGGATGGAAAGTACTTTGAAGTACCTTTAATTTGAGACTAGTTTGGGATCTTGATGATCATCTAGGTGGGAGATATGGTCGATTTCCCAAAAACTATTTTTTTTCTGAATTACTGTTCACTTCTTTAAATTCGCTGTTTCCCTGCGAAATCCGTACTTGTATGGCTTGTGGGTGAAGGGTATTTGTGATGGATGTTTAGGTGGTTGAACGACCTGTCACTTGCAACTTATTTGGTCTCTTCAAACCCTTGCATTCCTCTGTATCTCTCCTTTGTTTAAAAGTGGTTTGGGAAACTTAGTTTTGAGCTTCTTCTGACAGTCTGATGGTTATTTCTTCATTCCATTGATCCTCTCTGTTACTGATCAATGGAATGGTTTGTATATTAGGTAATACAATGCCTTGTAGAGGTTGTGAGGGTAGGAGGACAGTTTGATTGATTTGGTCATGTAGATGACCCTGCAGTGTTGTGTCTTGGAATGGAGTAGAGGACAGCAATAAAGAGAAGAGCACAGGTATGTTGGCATGTCATTTATTTTGCCAAAGAAGATAATAGAGATTTGGCAGGTTATAGACTTGATTAGTTGTCTGAGATAGGGTTTATCCCAATAGTGATCAAGACAAAGTGGATATGGTGACTATCCTCCTCATGAAGCAGTGAGATTATAACAGTCTATGAAGAGCATAGTGAAGATTGCTGTCCTGCAGTCCTGTGTAGAAGAATTGAAGGATTGTTAGATGCAGTTAGGCATCCTTGAAGGTGTAGAATGAAGTTGTTGGGTCCGAGACCAGGTGTTGGTCGTGTTGTGATATGCTAAAGGCTAGTATGAAGCCAGTTGATCTAGACCAACCCATACCAAGTTCCACTTTTTACATTGTAAAATTACTAGATATCCTGATCTTCCTTGGGAAGGTTTCCATTAGAACGCTTGACCATAGCCCTAAGTCTATCACATTTAATGGAACACTTGTTGCCACTGTGTTTATGCAGTTAAGCTTAGTTCTATTATCCCATGATGGCCAATACTTTTGTTTTTCAGGAAATGCCTCTTCAATTGTCATGGACCTGGTAAAGGTAATATTTGAAAATGGTTAAATCAATAGGAAGGTTATGCACATAGCCACATTTTCTACTTGAAACTGAAAAGTACTTTGAATCCACAAATTCTTGTTCAATATCATAGAAGAATTGGGATACGGTTGCCCATGTACACCTTCTGGCATACAACATTCAAAATTTGACATCAACATGTTAGAAATTTGAATACATGAGTTTGACATAAAAATTAATGTACCCATTATTTTTAAATAAAGCTATAGTGCTTGTATATATATATATATATCATTGAATGTATGTATATTGAATTGATATGAGTTTGACATAAAAATTAATGTACCCATTATTTTTAAACTATAGTGCTTCTATATATATATATACATGATGATATATATCATCATGTATATCATTGATACGAGTTTGACATAAAAATTAAACATGTACCCATTATTTTTAAATAACTATCTAGTATATATATATAATTTCAACCTGTATATCATTGAATAAGTTCAGGTATATAAATTTTCACAGTATATTAAGAGTGAGTCATTCGAAGTCTGTGTAAATTAATATATACACATAGTGATTTCATAATCAGATAACACTGCTACAACGTTGTATTACTAATATATATTATGGAGTAATACAACGTTGTAGCAGCGTTTTGGAGAACTCTAACTTATATAACTCTACAGAACAAACAAATAAAGTTTAACAGAATTAAGGTTTCGTATTAGCCATAGTTTTCATAGGGAAAAAACATAGAACAATAGTCCACCACCATTGTCTCCAAAACACTGCTACAATGCTATATTACTCTAGAAAAATAAGTTCATAACTTATATAACTCTACAGAACAAACAAACAGAGTTTAACAGAATTAGGGTTTTGTATTAGCCATAGTTTTCTTAGGGAAAAACATAGAACAATAGTTCATCACCATTTTCATGGTGGTGGACTACAAGCTTACCAAGTAATCTGCCTCCTTCATTTGAATACCCATATCTACATTGTCTATTGGGTCTGCCCTAGGTGCCCTTCACCTTCGCCTTGTCTTGACAACTCAATTTTTCACTTTCGCTAAAAATGAGCTGACAACTTTGTTTTGTCGGCTCATATAAAGATTAAAAAATATATTAAAATAATACCTTCGAACAAAGTTTCTCTTCGTTCGAAGGTACTATTTTAATATATTTTTTTTCAATTAACGAGAACCTTCATTTGAAGATAAATCTATGAAGATTACTACCAGTAATCTTCGTTCGTAGGTACCTTCGAACAAAGGTACTTGTTAAAATTTTTCCCCCTCCCTCCCAATTTTTTTTGTCCCAAGTTTGGGACCCATTATTATGGGATTACCCCCCTACAACCTTCCTCACATGGATTATCAAGGCGTCATCAATCTGTGGAAGATCTACACCATTAACCACCTTCTATAAGATCACATCTAAACCCCCTAACATGTGCTTCTTAATCAAATGAATTGCTAGTTTCCTAATGATTTCTTTGTCAACTTCCAAATCTAATAAAACTCAATCAAACATAGATGCCACATTCGAGTATACTCTATATCTATAGTCTATCATCATATATTCATTGCCTAACATCCATTGTATTGGATGGATTATAATTCATACTTTAATTTTGAAAGTCTTTTTGAGTCTCATCTTTGAAATTCTTCCCAAGAAAGCCACTTGACACTAGGATGTTACAAGTTGGACATCGGTGTCCATTGTTTTTTAAAGCATCTATTATGTTGAGAGAGGGAGTGTTGAGATTCTAGGCAAATAGATATCTTCTCATATCTCCCTAGAAGTGAATCCATAAGTCATGGTCCTTCATCTTCCAATGCCATTATGATTCATCACATAAATATCCATGAAACTTGCCATAGTAAGATATGGTTATCTTGCTTTTATAAATAATTATTACCTATCAAGATCCGCCTATCTCAAAGGAGTACGATGTAATTTAATTATTTTAACCCAAATTTATTCTCAAATCCCTCCCAAGTTTCAGCTTTTGAACTGATGATATAATCTGTCTCTTTGTCAATAACATAGTGGCTAAAAAAATCACTTCACCATTAGCTTCTATATGTACATATGTATGTATGTTGTATTATTGTAGTCTTCAAAGGTTTCAAGTATAGGCAAGGCAAATTGCAAGATGTTTGAAAGTTTCTAATTTGGCACTGATATGATGCATGCACATCTAATGGTGTTAGGGCAATCTTGCATCACCAAAAAATGATAATTTATTTATTGTTCTTTTCATTTTTATATTTTTAGATACCCATTTGTTTGAATAATGATTCAAAACCTTCAAAGTTTTAAAAAAGGCTAAGACTACTAGAACTTACTATTTTTAGTAACCCTATATCGGAGGAGCAGTTGGGCCCAAAATTTTCCCCAAAGCTTTGGAATAGTCAATAAAATATTCTTGGTAATTTCAACCCAAGATCATGTCTGGATTGCAAGATATTAAAGTTTCTATTTTTGAGGTTTCCTAAAAAAATTTTGGAATCAAATTTGAAGCACTTAGACATCCCTAAATGGCTCAAAAATTATTGCAACCAAAAAAGATAGTTATATCATGATAGATCTCTTCACAAGATTTCCAACGCATCAAATGGTTTGTCAATTGGACACTTGGTTCAAAAGTGATGGCTCCAAGAAGTTGTGCTACCTAGTTTCTCAATTTTAAAATTTGAAAATTCTTTCTTGGGTAGGAGAAAGGGACATTTGGGTTCATTTTGGTGCCCAAATGGGAGTTACACATTTCAAAGCAAGCCGACATTGGGGAAATTACACTAAGTGGTGCTAATGCATATTTATAGCCTATAGTTCCAAAGGTAGTGAGGAAGGGAGGAGTTATTGGCAAGTCTTGTTCATACGAATAAGGAGGTCAGGTAGATATCAAAAGATAGATCCAAAAGGATATGTAAGTCAGATATTTCTATTGTAAGACAACCCATATTGTTGTAATAAGAAGGCATATAACCCTATAAATTATATTTTAGATTTGTAGCATTTCACAGGGAAGTTTAATGAAGAAATTATGAAATAGTTTGCAGTTTGATTAACTAATCTTTCTTGAGATCTTGTTCATCTCTATTTGAAATCTATAAAAATTATTGTTGTACATGTTTTAGGTGAAATCCACCCTCATCAAGTGGTATCAGAGCAAGGGTTCCTGAGTGTGTAGATAAATCACTGACCGTGAGGTAGTTTACACCAAGCCCTGAGGTTGTGGGTTTTCTATAGAGATCAAAATGCCTCCATGAAGAAACCATGATGGGAGAAATGCTTTGATAGAAGAGGGGTTTAGAGCCCTATAGAGATAAATCGATGTATTACAAGAGGAGCTACGAAGAGGGTTTGCACCAAGAATAAGAGAAGAAAGCAAAGATGAAGCTTAAGAAGAAGAGTTATCTAAGGAAGAACAAGATGATGTAGGAGATCCTGCACAAGTTAGGTTGTTGAGAGTCATTTTGAAGATTGGAAAGAGGCCTAAGATTGAAGTTTCTACCTATTATGTGGATCTGAATCTGGAAGATTTTATTGATTGGATAAACGATAGGGAGGAATATTTTGAGTATGAAGATGTGGAGGATCCAAAACGGGTCAAGTTTACAAAAACAAAGTTGAAGGGTCATGCTAGTATTTGGTGGAAGGAGGTCCAGTAAGAGAGAAATAGAAGACGAAAAGGAAAGATTATCAAATGGGATCGAATGGTGGACAAACTAAAGAAGCAATTTATTCTTGTGGACTATGAGTTGGAGTTGTTTAGAAAGCTGTAAGGATTGAAGCAAGGTGACAAGTTTATTAAGGAGTATATAGAGGAGTTTTATAAGATTATCATTAGAACAGTCCATGCAGAGGCCAACAAGAAGAAGGGAGCTCGTTATATTAATGGGTTGAGGCCAAGTATTCAAGAGAAGTTGAGCCTGGTCAAAATGACCACCATAGAAGATGCATACAATTTTCCCTGAAGGTTGAAGAGAAGCTGAATAAAAGATTCGAAAGAAAGAAAAGATGAAGAGGTCTTGGTGAAAGGACTGGTGGAAGATCCTATGGAGGTCAAAATGAAGATCAAAAGAAAAATGAAGAAGCAGGCACCAGTCAAAATCAGAAAGGAGATAATGCCTACCATCCTCATGACCAAAATAATGGTGAGCAAAGAGGAAGAGGAAGAGGAAGACTTGGGCAAGGTCCTGGAAGAGGAGGTTTTAGAGGAACCTCTTTCCAATGTGGAGAAGGAGGACATCGAGCCTATGAGTGTCCCCAACATCAAGGAAAGACAAATAGAAGACCTGAAGGTAATGCACGAGTTCACATATAGATGAAGATGCATAGTCTAAGCATTTTGAAGATGCCAAGAGGGGATAAACCCTATTTTTCAGAAGAATCTTGTTAAATGAGGAGAAAGAACCAGATAAGAGGAAGAGTTTATTCCACACAAGGTGCAAGTGTGAAGGTAAGTGTTGTTATATTATTATTGACAGTGGAAGGACTGATAATCTTGTCTTAGAGGAGATGGTCAACAAGGAGAAGGCATCCACATCCATAATGGATTCCATGGTTGCAGAAGGACCATAGAGATTTGGTCAATGATTAGTGTTTAGTCAAGTTCAAGATTAGAGAATACCATGATGAGGTGATGTGTGACATCACATCAATGGATGCATGTCATATGCTATTGGGAAGGGTGTGGCAGTATGATATGTGTGTTGTCCATGATGGCCATGCAAACACCTATTCCCTGACAAATGATGGAGTTTGTCATAAGTTTAAGCTCTTGAAGGAGGTGGAAGAAAAAGTTTATAGTACTACTAGAATTTGCTTGGTAGATGGTAGGAAATGTTTGGATGGTATGAAGCACGAGCATCATTATTTTGCATTGATTCCTGAGATCAACTAGGAGAAATGTGAAGATGTACCACTAGAAGTCTCAGATCCATTGGAAGAATTTCAATCTACATTGTCTTTGATAATGTACTAGAGCATTTACCACCAGTGAGGAAGATAAGTCACCAAATGGATTTGATACCAGGAGCTAGTCTATCGAATAAGGCAACCTATAGAATGGCTCTTGCAGAGAATGAAGAGCTGAACATACAAGTTCACAAGATGTTAAGGAAAGGAATGATAAGGGAAAGCCTAAGTCCATGTGCGGTACCTATAGTACTAGCACTGAAGAAAGATGGAGAGTGGAGAATATGTATAGATTCCTGAGCCATCAACAAAATTACAATCAAGTATGAGATTCCCATTGCCAAGGATGGATAATATTATGGATTGCTTGAGTGGAGCCAAGTAATTTATGAAGATTGATCTGAAGAGTGGATATCACCAGATCTGAATTAGAGAAGGAGATGAATGGAAGACAACCTTCAAGGCTAAGGAGGGCCTCTATGAATGGTTAGTCATGCCATTTGGGCTAGCCATTGCACCAAGCACATTTATGTGGCTCATGAATGAGGTACTAATAGATTTTTTGGGTAAATTTGTCATTGTTTATTTAGATGATATTTTGATTTTTTATAAGACCTTGGAGAAGCACCTAATGCATGTTTGAAAAGTTTTTGAGAAGCTAAGGGAAGAAAAGTTGTTGATTAATTTGAAGAAGTGTAGTTTCATGAAGATGGAGTTGATGTACCTGGGATTTGTTATCTTAGCCGAGGGTCTTAAAATGGATCTAGAGAAGGTGAGGGATATCATTGAATGACCTACCCCAAGGAGTGCTATAGAGGTATGATATTTCCATGGTTTGGCAAGTTTTTATAGAAAATTTAAATTAGGAATTTTAGTAGCATTTGTGCACCCCTAATTGAGACAATGAGAGGGGATAGAAGAGAATTTAAATGGACTATAGGAGCATCCAAGAATTTTGATACATTGAAGCAGAAAGTCACAGAGAAACCTATTTTGGCACTTCCAAATTGCAATAAGGTATTTCAGGTAGATTGTAATGCTAGTGGCAGTGCTATAAGGGTTGTTTTGAGTCAAGAAGGTAAGCCCATTGCCTATTTCAGTGAGAAGCTTAATGATGCCAAGAATTTTAAGTATTCTATTTATGATTCAGAGTTTTATGCTATAGTTCAGGCTTTGAAGAAATGGAGTCTACATTATTTGTTGTTGAAAGAGTTTGTTTTATATACTGATCATCAAGCTTTGTATTATCTTAATAGTCAAGGGAAGTTAAATTAGAGGCACATAATATGGTCAAGTTTTTGCAGAGTTATACTTTTGTTTTGAAACATAAGAGTGGGAAGTCCAACAAAGTTGCAGCTGACTTAAGCAGAAGGCAAATTTTGTTGACATAGATGAAGACAGAGGTTGTTGGGTCAATGAACTCAAGAATTTGTACCTTGAAGATCCAGACTTTGCAGAGGCCTAGAAGGCTTGTTTGGAGCTTGTTATCTTGGATAGGACAAGATGGTTGGATTATATAATCCAAGATGGTATGTTGTTCAAATGAATCCAGTTGTGCATTCCAAGGAGTTCCATGAGAGAGGACCTAATTAAGGAGAAGCATAGTGGAGGGTTGGCAGGACACTTTGGTCAAGATAAGACCATTTCTCTTGTCAGTGTAGATTATTACTGGCCACATCTTCATTTGGAAGGATGAAGATGTAAGATTTTAGTGGAGAGATAGAAGATTCTATGTTGATATCAAAAGGGGCAATGATAAATAAGAAATAGATGAAGTGAAACATAACACATACCATAGATGCAAAGAATGGAAGTATAGAAATTATAACAAAAACAAAGTGAAGTTGAATTCATGTATGAGGTTGGTATGTATTTAGTATATATACTTGTGACAATAGGTATGGATAGAAAATGTGAAGGAATTATAGAGAACATATGGGAAGGTGAGGACAACTGGAGAAATGATGGTTTGATAGAAGAGATAGGTGATAACTGTATACACCTAAAAATGACATGACTCTGTTTAAATAAATATTTTTAATATTTATTCCATCTAAATTCTCCTATCAATAAATAAATCTATTTATTCGATTCATATTTCCTCTAAGTTAATTAAATATCAAAATATTTAATTACATCTTCTAAAGTCAAAATTAAATAAAATCTTTTATTTAATTTATTCCTTCCAAACAATTACATAATTTCTAATTATTTAATAAAGTTGTTCATTCCTCCAAATTTAAATAAATAAATTAAATTTATTTAAATCCTCTCACTCTTCAAAAATAAAATATAATTAAGTATTTTATTTATTCTTCCAAAATCATGTGCAAGTAAATTAAATAAATTTATTTATTTAATTTGCTTTCTTATCTTGCAAATCTTCTAAAAATAAATTAAATAAATTTATTTATTTAATTTGCTCTCTTATCTTCAATATCTTCTAAAAATAAATTCCTCGTCATACAAAAGTAAAAGCTGAGTTACAATAGCAAAAGCAACTTTAAAGCAACTTTGCTCTTAAATTAGAAAAATATATGCTAATTTAAAGAAAATAAAACTCATCCTCATCAAGAAAGCATTTAACTCAACAAAGCTTCTTTTTGAATGACACATGTTCTTCTTCTATTGGTTGCACGTTCCTCAACCATCCTCCTCCATTGATCTTCTCATTTCTTCTCAACCATTGATCTTCCCTCACCCAACTCTATAAATACAACCCTCTTCTTCTTCATTTCATAATCCATCATTTGAGTAAACTTATGCTACAGGAAATCTAGAGCGCCATTGGCACCCATCTCCATAGCACTTCATATCATCCATTTCACTAGTGTGTTGAAGCTCATCTTCAATCACACAAAGTATCATAGCCATTCTATTCTTGTCATCTTCAACAAGCAAGGGAGCATACACTTCTGAGGGCTTCATTATCATCAAGATCGAGAATAGATAGGCGAACAATGGAAGACGAAAGGTAAAGGTTGTAAGTATCTTATTTTGTTAAGTTAAATCTCCTTGTCCTTCATATTCTATTGATGTATTGGGTTTGTTTTTATTATTGATTAATCCACATTTCACCCTTCACATTTTGGCGCCCACCGTGGGGCCCTTGCCCCTTTTTCTAATAAAAAATATGTGTTTTTGAGATGCAGGTTCCGTACAGATTTCATACAGACTTTTGACAGGTTGATATGGCACATTTGAGTAATCCCGTGGCACATATACCTCCTGTCCCGGCGCATGCAAAAGTCTGGCACATTTAATCTTTGAACTGGCACTTTATCCTCTGTTTTGGCACTTCTACATATACGGCATATACACACCCTGTTTCGGCACTTATACCCACTGTTCTAGTGCTTTTGTATTTACGGTGCATATACTTTCTATTACGGTGCTTTTACATTGTATAATGATGCATTTGTTAAAATAGTGCATATATCTATTGTTACAGCGCTTTTGACACCTGTCTTAGCACTTCTATAAAACGGCGCATGCAAGCTCTGTTTCTACGCATTCAAACTGCATAGTGGCGCTTCTGTTTTGCATTGTGGTTTTAGGGTTTTTGTCTAATTTTTATATTTGAGCTAACATTTGTCTTGTAGGGTTAGAGGCTGGATTAGATCATTTAGTTGCATTGATTAGTTCATTTAGATTAATTAGGGGAAAAAGTAACAAAAAAAGAGGCATGCATGCAAATTCCATGATAGTCTTTAACTAGGAAGGAGAGTAACTGAACCATTGCTATCTTTACATTGTTGATTTCTTTTCCTAGTTAGATCATTTCTATCTTACAAATAGGAAAATGAACATTGCTATCTTTAAAAACTCTTCAAAGTTAACAATTGAGTGACTGCACAAGTAGATAGCCGATTTAGTTATTTTCCTTTTAACTAGGATTGGATAAATCAGTGTCTTCTGTGATTGTTGAATGACAATAGGCTTATGCTCTCCCCTTTACTGGTTGACCAAAACGCCAGACTTTTCATTCCATCTATTTAACCTTTAGAGGGGCCTGCCCTTGGATGTACGCCTATCCAAGTAGGAATGACCCTGAGTGGAAATAGGCTAAAGCCAAGCCCTACCAATCCACTTTAAATAAATTGCACTTGAGGCGGAAGCCTCTTGCAACGAGTGTTGATGTGTTACACCGACGGCCAACCTCCCCCAAAACCCTCTAAGGCATAACCCTTTGAGGCTGGGAGACTCCATAACGGAGAGTAGTGCCGCCGCACATGTAACCACTCAAACGGTTGCCTTGACTACGAACTAATTGTTTAGTAAGCCAAAAACCCCTATTTGTTGACACAAAGGGCGGAGCTCTTGATGCAGCCTCGATTCATGTGATTCTTAGTAGAGGTAGTAGGGATAACCCTATGGTTTGGTGGGGGTACAAGCCTAAGGAAACCTGAATCTGGTATGCGTGAGAAGTGAGTGCCTTGGAGGGGAGCCAGTGCTACTAGATCCTGGAGCTACACGCTTTGAATATGCACAGCTAGAGGATTCAACAAATATTGTCCTATCTAGCCTAGGTTGTACTTGTTTGTGAGTCAAAATAGTCCAAAAATACAAAAAAATAACAAAAGATAAAAATCATGAAAATTTTTGTGTTTGTTGTGTCTTTTTCCATAATTGGAAATCAGAATTCAAAAAGACCAAGTTTTCAAACCAAAAATAGAAAATTTTGAAAAACGTGCCAAAGAGAAAACTCTGTAAAAACATTCATAAAACCAGAGCTGCGCATATACATTCTGAAGCTATGCATTTATCTCGACCTACTGTGCATTTGTACTGACTTCCTATGCTTTTGCCACCTATTTCTACTTTGTAGCTACGCATCTAAACCAGTAAGCTTTTCCAGTCTTGTGTCAATAACAAACCAATTAGAATATATTGCTCAAAAACTCCAATGTCTGCAATTGCAAATAAACTTAGGTCCCTCGCCCCAAGATTATGTAGCAATTTCTCAACAAATCCAAGTCTTACAACAAGAAATGGTAATCTTGCAAGCTGAACATGCCAGTACTAGCTACACCTCGCACCAAAATCATACCTTCTTTTCCCATCTTAATGATACTATTGACAAGGCAAGCACCACCTCAAGTCAGAAATCATATACCACCCCGTCTACTAGTCCTCCTTCGCTATCTTCTAAGACACATATGCCAAAACATACCAGTTCTACACCAAGACCGACCTCAAGTTCCCCACCGTCTAAACCAACAAACAAAAAATTCTTGGATGATTTTTGGGAAAGATATACAACACAAGAAAAGCTATGGAGAATTCCTAAATCCCCTCATTCACCTATCCATACACCTACCAATGATGTGATCCAAGGGCTACTAGCAGAGAGTCAACCATGTCCCCAAATTCTGGTTCTTGACCTTACCAAGAATCCTTCATGTCAGTCGCAACCCCTTGAGCTTATCAAAGAGCCTCCTACCATGAACCGAAGTCAAGGTCCATCGCACCTTCATGTTGTTGACCAAGATCCTATCCGAGAGTCTTCTACCTCCACTCCAATTCAAGCACCTCAAGAGTTATGTCAAGAGCACACTTTAGAGCATGTGGAAACATCAAACCCTTGTTTAAATCAAGATCAAAGCATGCCCATCTGACCCTACATAACCTCTATCTTTTCGGTGATCCTATACCTATACATGAGCAACAGATCCAATTTCCAACCATACATAACCTATATCTTTTCCATGATCAAGATACTACCTTTGATGAAGAAGCTATCCATGAGCAACTTGATCCTACACATGACCTAGAGATCCAATTTCGGCCCCTCCATAACCTATGTCTTTTCTATGATCAAGATATTATTGTTGATGAAGAACCTATACAAGAGAGCATTAATCCCATCACGCTAAATCCTATCTATGATCAAGCAGACCATGATAATCCTCTTAGCCCACTTTATGCATTCCATGGTCCTGAGCCTATAACCCCATCTAGTCCTATCCAGGATCTAGCAACTTCTACTTCCCCTAATGAGACACTTGCCTCCCAAGCAAGCGTAGAAGATCAAACTAGTAATACTCCTCTACCATCAGTTATCGACCATGCTGCAAATCCCCCACCATATATCCTTGGTCTTACCACCTTCATTCATGAGTGTTCCTCCTTAGAACACCAGCAACCATTATCCTCTATCTCACCTTCTTCATCCAATAAAGAACTTGTGTCTAGTGTTCCACCTACACATAATCCTGTTGTCCACCGCATACTCCAACATATGAACTATCAAGGTAAAGGCTTAGGCCTTCACGAACAGGGTATTTTGGAGCCCGTCCTTGTCAATGTTCCTCCACCTTCGTATAGCCTTGGATACATACCCCAAGATGAACAATCCAAAGATGTTGGTACTTCCTCCACTCCTCCTAAGTCCACCACTTTCCATCTCAAACCCTATCATATCCCTAAAACATATGTGGCCATTCCACCTCCATCATCCTACAATTGTCAAGAGCATGTGACCATACACCTTCCACCATCCAATCTACCTCCGCTACTTCCAACTCCTAACACCCCTCGGTACATCCTACCACTTCTTCCAACACCTTATTCATCCATCTATAAATCCTCTAAGAATCCCAATCATGGCCAACAAATGCACATGTCTAAACAAAGAGCTTCCACCTACCCCACTTCCACCATCCCAAGAGAATTCAACAGCAAAAATTTGGATGCCTCTACCTCTCAAGTAAAAAATCCTAAGCGTCCTCATGACCTAGGATACAAAATCCAAGAATCAAAGAATTATCCCTATCAAAAGCTGCATACACCCATACACCTCAATGCCAAACTGAAAAAGGTGTGGGTCCCCAAGCAACAACTAATTATTACCTCTGAAGTTGCACAAACACCGCATATACCCAAGCCCATACCTTCACAAGCAAATTCTAAAAGAAAAATGGTTTGGGTACCTACGCAAAAAGCCCTCAAGTCAAATGAGGCATCCACCTCTCATGAATCCCAACCATCCACTTTCTCCTTTTCCATCCAAAAATTGCATTCCATCCAAAAATATCAAATCCTTCCATCCCACATGACAAGCAAAAATTAGAAAAATACTAAGTCTATGTGGGTCCCTAAAGGCCTATATCATTCGTCCACCAAGAAAAACTCTTCATTACTTCCTACACCACCTTCCCATCATCAGCTTCAATGTTTATCATGGTATGTTCAACTGTTGGTCATGATTCCCTTCCATTCCATGATACTTCCTCATAACTCCATCTCCCCTTTCTTCCACTATTATCCTACATATCTTCTCCATCCTATCCCTATGGTCCATGCTTTTGCATAAGCCTTCCCTCCATCCTTAAATAAGTCTTACATAATCTGCATCATAATCCACTATCGCACCATCCATAATTCACTATCTACCTTCTCCATCTCACTTTTCATGCAATCCCCTACCAACATCTATGAGTATAGTGACACTTGACATAGTCCATGCGACAGCACCCATCTAGCGAGACTACCACCTTTCAGGGAACTAGATACTTGAATCTCTCCTTATCCATATCCACCTTCTCCTATCTAAATATCAAAAAATAAAAATAAAAAAAAGTAAAGAAAAATCCTTTCGTCCAATGGTGAAAACTTGGCAAACATGCGCCTTGGATAAGTACCATGATGAAAACCTGGCAAACAGGCGTCATGTGTAAGTTGATCTTCTATGTCACCTACACTTGGGGGCACCTTGTCTCATCAGCATATCACTTTTCTCCTACCAGTTTCATTCTGTACCATTTCCTATCCTATTCCTCTATCCATTACATACCTATACTGTCAAGTCTATCCATCCCGATCTTCCATTCCTCTATTTTTCTTGATCTTGTTAAAGATTGGGGGCACAATGTTGACAAATGTTTTAGGTGTCTCTTGACATACCTTATCCCTCCAATCCACACCAATCCTTCATTATCCTCTAATCCTCCTATCGTCATAAACATTGCCATAAAAAAAACCTAAGTATTCTACCTACAATGGGGCACGTTATTCCTATGCAACATAGTCCTTGGAGATCACATCCTTGATTCCTTCTACCTGACCATCCATATCTACTATCACCCATCCATCTACCTATCAATGGTGTTTCCTTGTCATCATTATCATCTGATCCATATCCGATCCATATCTGATCCATAGTTGTTCCATATCTGATCCATATTTGTTCCATATTTGATCCATAGTTGTTCCATATCTGATCCATGTCTGTTCCATATCTGATCCATAGTTATTCCATATCTATTCCATATCTGATCCATAGCTATTCCATATCTATTCCATGTCGTGTCTTATCTGATCCATATCTGTTCCATAGTGTGTCTTATTTGATCCATATCTGTTCCATACTATGTCTTATCTGATCCATATATGTTCCATGTCTGATCTATATCTATTCCATATTTTATCTCATCCGATCCATATCTTAGGTCCATGGTCCAAGCCCCGAACTACGTTGCCTCTGCGTCGTCACGTAGGCAAGGCCATTATCAATGCGTCCCCGAGGCTCCGCTACCCATCCATTCCCTACCTTATTGCATGTCCTCCAGTCCGTCCACGTCCACACCTTTCACCAGGCAAAGCACGTGCAACAAAGCCTGTTTCCAAACAAAAGTCTTGATGCAGAACATTAACCTGTCCTAAACAAAGTAGCGCACCATATCGAAACACTCCAAGCTAATTCTATATCAATTATGGCAAAAAGACACATCTAATGCAAGAATGTTTTTTGAACATGTTAACTTACAAAGTCTAGGATTTTTGTCATTATGTCTTCCTATACTACTCAAGGATGCCAAAAGCTAGAGATGCTATGATGGGGGCATAATCTTTCTCTTTGTCTGTTGTTTGTGGATCAAACTTTAGTAATGTGATGACTTCTATCTAACGACATGATCAACAAAAGATCATCAAGGACTTTGGAGGTCTGAACATGAAAATGGGCAATCCTTGTCTATTGAAACACAAGAAGTACTCAGGTCATCTAGATTCAAGTTTAACTAGATGCTTGTATTAACTTGCTATATCAAAATCCACGTAAGTAATACTCAGGTTATCTCAGTTTAATTATACCTAGATGCTTGTATTTTCTTACAACATAATAAAGCCCAATGATGAAATAAGCACTTCAAAATACTTGCTATATCAAGATGATAAATATCCATATCCATATCCATACCGTATCCAATTGCAGTTCATATCCATATCCATATCCATACCATATCTAATTGCAGTTCATATCCATATCCATATCCATAACGTATCCAATTGCATCTCATATCCGTATCCATATCCAATTGCATTTCTCCATATCCCATCCAATAAAGATCCAAAATGCAGCGAATCAATGTTTACAAAAGCTTGTAATTTCTTCTATCAAGTGATTCTTCTATCGATCAAATTTCTATTTGTCTTCATGTCTCTAATCAATAGTTCTAGCTGTCAATCCAAGAAGTGATCCAAATGCAAGTCTATCCTTAATCCATACCAATCGAGTCAAGCCAATCTTGTCAAATGATCCAATCACAATCAGCAGTCTTGATCCTAATCTTGTTGTAAACCATATCAATCAGTCATAACTATGCTTCGTGTTGCTCTAGGGATATATCATTCCCCGCCATGACAACACTGTCGTATATTGTTATCATATCAAATGTCTTAGATAGGATGTTGCATTGTCGAAACCAAACCTGGAGTCTTATACAACATGTTTCATTCTTGAAACCAGACATCATCAATTTTTATCCTTGGTTTACTGCTTGACAGGGGCAATACCTTGGTTGTTCTTGTATCATTTGTGCATACTTGCTTCTTTCTTGTGTGTGTTATCTTTTTATCTTGCATCCCGTATCATTCACCTGTTTCTTTTGCATCCAACCATTTCTTCTCTTGTCAACTTATCTCATCTTGAGATTGTCCGTCTCACGCCTTCTACCTTCTCCCCGTCCAATCTCCCGAGGGGGCATCCTATCGTGAAACTTGTACCAGGGGTAGACTGGGGCATGTATCATTTTCAAACAATCTTATTCTTTGAAACAACGTGATAAAACACATTGCATCAAAGAGGGGCAAAATATATACACCTAAAAATGACATGACTCTGTTTAAATAAATATTTTTAATATTTATTCCATCTAAATTCCTCTATCAATAAATAAATAAATAAATTTATTTATTCGATTCATATTTCCTCTAAGTTAATTAAATATCAAAATATTTAATTACATCTTCTAAAGTCAAAATTAAATAAAATCTTTTATTTAATTTATTCCTTCCAAACAATTAAATAATTTCTAATTATTTAATAAAGTTGTTCATTCCTCCAAATTTAAATAAATAAATTAAATTTATGTAAATCCTCTCACTCTTCAAAAATAAAATATAATTAAATATTTTATTTATTCTTCCAAAATCATGTGCAAGTAAATTAAATAAATTTATTTATTTAATTTGCTTTTTTATCTTCCAAATCTTCTAAAAATAAATTAAATAAATTTATTTATTTAATTTGCTTTCTTATCTTCCACATCTTCTAAAAATAAATTAAATAAATTTATTTATTTAATTTGCTTTCTTATCTTCCAAATCTTCTAAAAATAAATTAAATAAATTTATTTATTTAATTTGCTTTCTTATCTTCAATATCTTCTAAAAATAAATTCCTTGTCATACAAAAGCAAAAGCTGAGTTACAAAAGCAAAAGCAACTTTAAAGCAACTTTGCTCTTAAATTAGAAAAATATATGCTAATTTAAAGAAAATAAAACTCATCCTCATCAAGAAAGCATTTAACTCAACAAAGCTTCTTTTTGAATGACACATGTCCTTCTTCTATTGGTTGCACGTTCCTCAACCATCCTCCTCTGTTGATCTTCTCATTTCTTCTCAACCATTGATCTTCCCTCACCCAACTCTATAAATACAACCCTCTTCTTCTTCATTTCATAATCCATCGTTTGAGTAAACTTATGCTGCAGGAAATCTAGTGTGCCATTGGTACCCATCTCCATAGCACTTCATATCATCCATTTCACTAGTGTGTTGAAGCTCATCTTCAATCACACAAAGTATCATAGCCATTCTATTCTTGTCATTTTCAACAAGCAAGGGAGCATACGCTTCTGAGGGCTTCATTATCATCAAGATCGAGAATAGATAGGCGAACAATGGAAGATGAAAGGTAAAGGTTGTAAGTATCTTATTTTGTTAAGTTAAATCTCCTTGTCCTTCATATTCTATTGATGTATTGGGTTTGTTTTTATTATTGATTAATCCACATTTCACCCTTCACAATAACACATTTTATAGTGATAGAGGTCAGAGTTATAGAGATGACAACATTAGTTTAGATTTGATGTTAGATATGGATATGATGTGATTAATATGATTTTTGAAATGGGTAAAGAGTGTGAATAGATTGAAGATAATATGAATAGCTAGATGAGTAGTAAAGTAAGAAGATAGAATTTGAACAACATAATGCATGAAGGCCTGAAGATATAGTTAGAAATAGTTGAGAAAGTCTAGATGATGAATTGGAAGATTGATGAATGTACCAAAGAAAGAAATAGTGATGATACAAGATGTGTGTTTGATAGTAATTGTAGAGAAGAACCATATGAACAATGTTGTGGTAGCATAGGATATGGAAGGAAGTTGAGAAATGGTAAAGAAAGAGTGTAAGAAGGCATTTTTTTAGAACAAGCTAGAAGTGATTAGAAGGTGGAAATAGTTATTGGTTTATACCACAGTGGTAGAAAAGATAAGTATAAAGGTAAAGGTAAACTAATTCTTGGTAATACCTATGTAGTAGTAGTAAATTATGTGAGGATTATGATATTTCAAGAAGATGATGGAAGACAAATAAAAGAAGTTATTGTAGGAATAGTAGTAAATAGTATAGATCAAGAGAGTATAGAAAGTTGGGAGTATGCGGGATAATATTTGGGCATGAAAGCATAATTAATCTTAGAAAGTAGTTTAGGGAGTAACACTAGAGGTGAGAAGTAGGAAGGAAGAGAGAATTAGATACCATAGATGGAAAATATGGTAGGAAGTAGAGAAAAGAAAAATAGAATAGTTTGGAAAATTTAAAACAAGATAAAGTAGTTTAAGATGAGAGAAGTAAAGGTTGAAGATTGTAAAAGGAGGTTAGATTTGTGGAGAAAGAAGAGGTCTTGAAGAATGAAGTGGGATATGAGATGGAGGCATTTAACATTAGATTGTGGAAATGATAGAAATGAAGTTGTAGATACAAATACTAGGAAAGAAGATACGTGTGAGAGATTTGGCATGTGTCCTAGTTCTTTGTTTGGGACTAGTAGAGGTGAATAGAGTAGCTTAGAGTTGATCCTAGAAGCCTATTCATTTGTTGAGGATGAATGTTGGCAAGAGGGATTGGGATACAGTTTGGAGATCTATACCCAAGGTACTCTTATGTAGTTTGTTTATAACCCAATAGTAACAGTAATAGAAGGGAAGTAAATACAGAAAAGAGAAATTAGTATGTGATAGGATTATATGCAAGTAAACACAGAATATAACACATTCATTATTGTAGTCAAGACTCCTTATATCTCCATATATATTCATTATGTAATAATGTACAATAGGTAGGTCTATGTCTTTTCTCATATATCATTCTTATCCTCTCAACTCTCTTCTTACACTGTTACATACATATCTATATACATCATATAGCGGTGTGTCCTTTATGTGACACCTCTCTATCTTCTTCCCCTATCGGCCTTATGCTCCATAGATCCTTTGCGCCATTATGCGGTAACTACTCCAGCTGTTAGGAAAGGTGTCTCAACCTTGTAGCTACAAAATGTTTCTAATCTTCCTAATTTTGGTCTTTTTGAATACCCTTTGTCTTGAAGAATGGTTTAAAAATTTCTAAGTTTCCAAAAGGGGAAAAAAATGATAGGGCTTACTAGTTTTAGTAACTCTACATTTGAGAATGGATGGACCTAGAATTTTCCCAAAAAGCATGGAACTGCCAAGTAAACATCTTGGGAGAGTTTTGACTCAAGATCATACCTAGATTGCAATAGATTAAAATTTCCATTTTTTGAAACTCCTAGAAAAGTTTCAAACTCAAATTTGAGGCACTTAGAGGTCCCTAAATACCCCAAAAGTTGTCATAATCGATGAAGTCAGTTATAGCTTGATAGATCTCTTCACAAGCATTCCAACACATCAGGAAGATCAAAGTTTCTTGATGGATAATGGAGCACAAGAAGATCAAAGTTGCTTGATGGAGTGCAACTCAACTTTGAACTGTTTGGTGGAAGCATTGGTTGAAGGCACCAAGGCACATGTGAGAAAGGAGAGAAAGTAGTCCAAGTATATGTGCTTGTCTAATAGAGATTCCAATGGAAGTGAGTTAGCAATAAGAAGTTCAATTGTAATAAACAAGATTAAGGTCGTTGACTAGAAGAAAGCTAGAAAGGAGTAATCAAAGAAGTGGCATGTGGTATAAAGATAGGATGCATTAAAGTAGAAGGATATATAGGATGTGGTTGTAGAAAGGAATGATATTGTTGGGGAGTTCCAACATGGAATTCAAGATGTACACTATAGGTTAGGTGAGTATCTATTTGGCAATAAAGGTCAACATTACACAATTGGGTAGAAGATTGAGAGAAAAGGTGTTTGTATGGAAAGGTTTAGAAGTGGAGTATGTTACAAGGTATAACTTGAGGATATTAGTTGGAAAAGAAGGAATAACTAGTTTTCCAACTTGAGGGACCATGGAAAGAGTTAGAAAGAAGGAAGAGTAATCTACACTAGGTAAAGTTTGGACAAAGAAACTAGAGGTAGATGGATTGAGAAGAATTTTTTCTTCAAGGAGTGAGGAGGAGTGTGTTAGGTCTCAAAAATGCAGGTTGTAAGCCCTAAGAGGATGCCAATCTCTATGATTAGACTTACGACGTTTTTGAACCAACTAATGGAGTTAACCTAAATGGTTGATGACTCCTTGCACTTTAGGCTCTACTAAACCTAGGAGGGTGAACCTTGAAAGCTGAAGCAGATAAAAGGAATGTATGACTGAAATGAATTTAGGGATCTACCCACAATGGCATAAAGTGTGGAATAGATAAAGCTTGCAAACTACTTCTACTCCTAATACTAAGATCTGAGATGTAATTGTTTGAATGAGATTTTATGGAATCCTAGAGTGGAATTGGTATGACCAGTGCCTATTTCTGTTGGGCTAATGGAGTCAAGGTGTATATGATATATGATTCACTTACTAGTTACAATTCTAATTGTTAGGCACTTGTGTTTGTTTATAGCTTGTATAAACGTGCAAGAATGTGATTGATAGACTCTACTTATTGATCCACTCGATCCTACCAGGTTATTGTGACTTATTCAAAGGATTTTTAATCCTTTCTTGAAGGAACCAATCAAAAGAATCACACAATAACAGCAAATGTGTATTGACAAATGGAGTAGATCCTCAATTTGAATAACAAGTCAACATCGAGTTGGAGACAATATGGCAATCTTGTCAATTATATGGCTCTTCTTACTGATCCAAATGTTACTTCCAAGTTACTGTAATCGATCAAAAGGATCTTAATTCTTTAATGGAAACCAATTAATTATTCGATTACATGAAAATAACAAGTGTGTCTCGATGAATTTGAAATATCAACTTGGAAACTCGGGTTCAAATAACAGAGAAATAATAATGTGGAGACAGCCGAATAATTGTTCAACTCAACAAACAATAGACACCAATATTAAATCATGAATTTATGCATTTTTCTCCATTATACAGTTTCAAAAGATTTTACAATGTACAACATGATGTTTTATTTCAGCTACTGGTCAATCCATCCAGTTATCTTACTCCTACTTCTGATCATGATGTTTTTTCTAATCTACTCATATTTTTCTTGATGATCCTCAGACCCCCTTATATATGTTTTGCAGTTGTAGGGTTATGCCTCTTCATACATCTGGTGCAACCTTTTGTTATTTTAATCTCCTTCAATAATAAAATTTTAATCTTGACCTTCTTACTGTTAAAATGCTTTGGTCTTTGTAGGTGGGATGCCCTTTACCTTTGTATTGTAGTGTATCCATATATCTTCTATATTTGCAACATACACCTGAGGAATCACCAGATTTGTGACTCTATATATACAAATCTTTTGTATATCACATACATTTTCTTCCATATACAAGAGCGGGCCCAACCAGACTTATGAAATGAATTTGAAATTTCCTTCAAATCTGCATTTGTATCATCTCTTTGTATATCGAATGCATATGCTTTATACACAATAGCGGACCTGAGCTAAAATTCACAATATTTAATCTGTCATTGAAATCCGGGCTTGTATAAACTTGTATATCCATTGGTGATGGGGCCCATGTGGTGTTTCATGCATATACATTTCCTTTGTATCTCGAATATGTATATCATAAACATGCAAGCATTTAAACATACAAAGACTTTTCTATATTGAACTTCTTTTGACATCCGGCTTTGTATCTTCTCTTGTATATCGGCTTGTATGTCGAAGATATACATTGTTATTATACAAGCCCAATGTGTAAGCAGCGGGATCCACCTTATTCCTCACTCGTATTCCATGTTACAACACTACTTGTATCCGACCTTCATATACAATGCCTGATACATACAAACTCAATTGTATCTCCTTTCCGGACTTCTTGCTTTTGTGAACCATAGTTCATTTATTTTTGGCTCCGCCATGTATATAAAGTGAAATGCATCTTTCGATATACATTAAAGTATGATGCATCCTTTATATTAAACTTTAACTTCCTTTGAGTTCCGCGTTGTATGTACACCGCAATGTATGTATTTGAAACATACAACAATAAAACCGTATTTCATATCCCTTTCAGTTCCACGATGTATATTACCATTGTATATCCCCTTGTATGTTTTATACAAATGCATTTGTACATGCATTTGCCAGTTTTATATTTCGAATGCTTTATGCATTTGTATCTTCTCACTATTTGTATCTTGCATACATACAAATAAATATAAACACCTTAGACCGTTCACCTTTGTATCTGGTATACATGCATTCTGACCAACATGCACTTTGTTTTTAAGGATCTTGATTCCTCTGTTTTCTGCTTCAAATCTCCGCTCTATTGGGTGATCGGTGAGAGTCTCACCGAGCTCCTCCATCGGTATGACTTATGCTGTCGGGAAGGTTTTCAGAGTATCCACCAATAGTAACATCTTATACCGATCAACATGATTGGTAAATTTCTCTCCAATGAAAGGCCATCAGTATCATTTTCTCCATCGATGATCATTAAAACATTCTCCCTGATCCTTATTATCATGCTGATAGTCGTTTAGCCAATTTTCTCACAATCAGAAATATTGGGCATCTTGATTCAAGATTTAATACATTTCCTTCCCAATCCATGCCTCCATGGTTATCAGGTATGAAGCCTCTTGTGTCATTGAATCTCAGTGGTGATCCAATGCGGCCTTGGCTCACTCCCATTCACATATGTACAACTTTGCATTGTCTTTGTATAGATAAATGTGTATCTAGGAAACATGCTTTCTATTGGATCATCCCCCATTTGCATAAACATCTCTATCCAATACCGAAAACTCCAATCGCTCCTTCCAATGTGATCACTAAAGTTCATACCAAAGCAAGTTTACCGTATAACACCATTTGCAGCTCCATATATTTTGCTCTTGATAGTGTATGCAACATGATTGAATATGAATGTTGTAGTATTATATTTAGCCAGGGGGGTAAGTGCAAAAAGATGGGGGGCCAAAAAGTGGCCAAAAAATTTTGAAAAAAAATTTAGGCATAACGCGAGCGCGTTATAACGCGCTCGCATTATAACGCGCTCGCGTTATAAAGCGCTTTATATATATAAAAAAAATGTTGTCATTTCATTTTATTTTATTTCATTGTGAGTTTTTCCTCCGCCCGCGGCTTAAAACCCTTCAAAAACGCGCTCGCGTTCTACAAAACACCGTTCAACACAAAAGATTTGTCGATTCATCGCCGAAATGCCGCCGCGACGTCGAGCACGCCAAAGGGGTGAGTTATCTTTGTTTTTTTGTTTGAATTTCTTCCTAAATAGGTAGGTTTTGTGTTGATTTTTGATGCATATTTTATTAATTGTAGGAAATGTTAATGCACCTCCTCCTCCTCCTCAAAATCCATAAAATCTTGAGGAAGAAATACCTGCAGAACAACAACCTCCTCCATTCATTCCTCGACATGCCCCTGGAACACAAGATAATATAATGGGGGAAATTGAAAACAACAAAAAATAAATTGAAGATATAATTGCAAGGTTGAAAGATCCTTCCACTTCAACCTTGCATAGGTCCACGCTTGCCGAATCTCTTGAGTCTATGTTATCAAATGTAAATTCAATTAGCAAGCAAATAACTAGTTGGACCGATAAAAAGAGAGAGTTTAGAGATTACTATGCAGATAAATTGTCATACCAAGATGTCAAAAAATTACAAATTACAAAAGTAGACTTGTGTTCAATTTTCACAAACCCACAAACAAATCAACCTCCACCCATTACATGCAAGAGGTTCCCTATCCATTGGTGCAACAACCAAGCGATAAGGGACAATTTCGGGTAGAGGTGGTGGATGGTTTTTGACCATCCTCCATGCAATAACAATGAGGTCCCGCAATACTTTTTGAGGAAACTCTACTCCGAGTTTGTCCTCAATAAAGTGCCAAACTATTTTGATATGCGGGACTTCCAGGGTAGAGGTGGGGGCTCAGCACAGGATAGACCAGGGGCACGTCTTGACCCACAGCGGGTAGTGAGACGAGTAATCAGCAGACCAGCCCACGAGCATGTTTCTATTCCTTCCATTGTGAAGGAGAGTGTTGAGGTCGATACACTGAGGTCGATTAGTGCCTTGACCCAGAGCATCATAGATCATGCCGATCCTGCAACACAGAGTGGGTTGGGAGATAGTGCGAGGAGTAGGGTCCCACCGCATACTTGCCAGGCTTGCGGGTCAGCCTGTGGTTATGACCCCATGGACAGTCAGGACGCAGGTGCACAGGCTACATCTACAGCTGAGCAGATGGCGATGACAGATACCCTCCTGAGTGAGACTTTCGGCCTTGATACTCAGGTAAATATTAGCAAGTTTATTGAATTTAATTTATTAAATTTTATTTTTGAAATACAAGATTAACTAATTTAAATTGATGATTTTAATGAAATTTCAGGGTCATAGCGTCGATGCAGTTTTCAGTGGTTCTCCACCTACATTTTTCACTAGATCATCTACTGTCGAGGTATGTAACTAGTAAACAATTATAAATATTACATGTGAATAGCATCGTTATATGAATGGTATTCTAATTTCTGATTTTGGATGTTGAATAGGTTAACACTGTAGATTTCATGGCAACACCTGCCAGCGGTGGTGGACTTCAAAGCTTTACGGAGGTAATAAAATAAATAGTTTAATGAATGAATTGTACTTACTAAATTTTTGTATGTGATTTGTGTGTTTTATTGTGTGTACTTCCATGTTTAGATGAGCGTGTGTGTATGTTAGGAGCCATGATTTGCATCACTATTATAGTTTTCGTAATTGAATAATGTTGTTTTATTTCCAGATGATGCAGGCTGCGGATACACCTCCCCATGTTCATAGGGCAATGGAGCAGGGTGTGGCCTCTGCGATTCATAGCTCTATGGCATTGACAGGGGTATGAGGCAGATTAGTAAATTTCAATTTACATTCATTGTTATAGTTGTCTATTTTTGAAAAATCAAAAGATTATTGATTTGAAGTTTAATTTCTATCTGGATGGTTTCTATAGGACATGACATCACCAGGGCCTTTTCCTGCTACTGAGGCAAGCGAGCAGACAGATTATATGTTAGCGGTAAGTGATTATTTTGTTAAATGTTTCATTTTTTTATAACATGTAATTTCTATATATTAATATCTATACTTTTTTTTGTAACAGGTAAAGGTGCAGGAAGAACTAAATAGGAGAAGTAGCCCTCGGGTTCGTAGTAGACCACCCACATGCATGTCTCCATCCCCTAGAAGATCCAAGGCTGCTCGTGATTTATTCTCTTCACCAGCTAGAGGGGAATGACTTTTTATTGTGTTCCTCTGTTGTATGCCTATATGGCATTTGTGGACATATATTTTGTATTGTACATAGTTGACATTGTATGCCTATATGGCATTCTTGTAAGCCTATATGGCTATTTTGTATATATGTTATACTTATATCGACAGATATTGATGTATGCGTATATGGATATTTGGTTAATACAAATCTTTTTTATTGATGGCGTCCATACTTGCATTATAAATCCACTTTTGAATGGATATTTGTAGATGGCTACTTCAAATATTTAAAGTCTGATTGTATTACATAGGATATTTGCATTTTCTTTGATAGGCTTGATAGGCCATGGATTACATGATGGTGTTTGATGGAAAAGTATGGTACTAGAAGACTCTAGTTCATTCTTAATAGGCTTGTGATTGATAATATCTTTGCATGATTGCACTTGATCTTGGATCATGGGCATGTTGTTAGGATTTTGATTGCATTGTGATGTTTGATGGATATGCATGGTGTAAGTGTAAGATACCCAACTAGTTCTACGAAAAATTTTCCTTACTTAAACACTTTTACTTGCTAACAATTCATCAACTACTTCAATAACATAAAGATATACATCAAGATAACTATTTGAATGAAACAACATTAGAGTTGGGTACTTGTCTTGTTACTTGATTCAATCAACTTGCAATGTCTTATTACATGGAAAATGCTTTCAATAGCATGAAGTACAACTCATTCAATGGAAATACAAGGACAGGCCTTGAAGCCTTGATGTTACAATGTCTTCCTTATTTGAGCAACATTTGAAGATTTGGAATGTTCAACTCATCACCTCACAAGGTAGGCACATATTTGAAGGATTTACAGGTTTTTCTGACTTGGGCGCCAAGTTGAGGTGACCTCCTCCTGAAGTTGCGCCTTGTCAACATTAGGTGCCAATTAGAGTTTATGGATGCTCTGGATTGTTTCCAAGAGTAGGCGCCAAAACATCATCATTATGAAAGTGTTTTAAATGCTAGGCGCCCAAATCAGCCCTCTGGAGTCTAGGCGCTCCTTTCATGCATTCTGTGTTCTAGGCGCCAATTGAAAGGAGTGGAGAACAGGGCAAGCGCCTTCC
The DNA here is from genome assembly GCA_027924645.1 of Cunninghamia lanceolata. Lineage (NCBI taxonomy): Eukaryota > Viridiplantae > Streptophyta > Pinopsida > Cupressales > Cupressaceae > Cunninghamia > Cunninghamia lanceolata. The sequence continues at coordinate 8,114,789 of BSBN01000245.1, read as the reverse complement.
AAACTAGGTGTTTCCTTGAGGTGACAAGGACTTAGAAAGTGCGCCTAAGGTGAGTGCCTTGAGTGAAAAGGTCTAACAAACATCTTTGAACCCCCTTTCAAGGTTAGGCGCATTCTGGAGGTGGAAACAAGTAGAAGGTGCGCCTTAGCTTCCTTTGTCAATTCTTGCAAGTCTTTGTTGATTAGGAAGGTGGAATGCTTCATTGTAGAATGAGCGCCTATCTTCTAATGTCCAAACTACTTCTTCTGGCTCACTCTGTGGCTAGGCGCCAGAGCTAAACTGTTCACACAAGGGAGTACGCCTAGACTCACTTGATGTTTTCTTACTACTTCAACCCCTGGAAGATGTTCCAAGGTGTTCCCTTTTACAAGCACCTGACCTCCCAAGTTCCTTCATGTGCTATTCCTTGAAGGCGCCAAAACTGAGCTCCAGTGCCATGGGATTGTGCCTAACATCTTTGAAGAGTTTCTAAGCCTTTTGCAAGTTGATATCCCAAACTCATCTTCTAGGCGCAACAGGAGCTTTCCAAAGGAGTTTCCAAGTTTTAGACGCCAAGCGAGGTCATGGGTGAATGGAACTGCGCCTTAGGAGATGACTGGATCCTAAGCGTCAGTCTGGAGTTACAGTGGAATTGATATGCGCCTCAACTAGCTTAGGCGCCCATTTGAAGTGATTCCTTTAACACTTCTCTGTCAATCTCAACTGCAAGGATGATCTCGTAATCCAATTTTGATCCTCTGGAGATGCAAATAGCTTTACATTTCACTAGGTTCCATCAATGATGATCATCAACCAAAGCACATTTCAAAGGTGAGATAGGCAAGTGAGGCGCCAAACTAGTCCTTAAGACTTATCTCCTTCTATCAAGTCAATTTCAACTATGTGAGAGAGTTCTATTCTAGGCGCAAAATGGAAATGTTTCATCAATTGGTGCATCTTACAAAGCTCCCAATTCTAGGCGCCAGAGCCAAAGAGTTTTTCCCAACACATGCACCTGGGCTAGGAATTCACGTAAGAGACATCACTTAGCTTTAAAACTTTCAATCTATAGCCATCTAGGCTAGGCGCTCCAATGGAGGATCCTTGAACTCATGCATTGGCGCCTTCTAGTTCTAGGCATCCATTTTGGATGATTCATCCTGATACTAGCGCCCAAAATGACTAGACTCTCTTCATTATCCAATTCACTTAGAAGACTCAAGTTGGAGACTTAGTTGTCTATCCATGTTCTCCGGAAGATTCATTGTACCTCTATGCGCTATCTCCTTCAAGGCGCACATTTAGCTCCAAAATGCAAATTTCCATCATCAACCCATCAAGGTGCATCATCTTCCCTTTGTATCCCCTTCAAGGCGCAGACATTCACTTCTTCACACTCAAACTCACTCTCTGGCGCCAGAATAGGTGTATAACTTCAAATAAGGCGCTAATCTTAGGTTTCTAAGTACTTAGTTTGATCTTAAGGCTATCCTTCCTCTAAGCACTCTCTTCAACTCCCTCACTGAAGGCCCTCTATAAGTTTGGGCGCATTTCGTCCCAAGGCGCTTCAACATCATCCAAGGCGCAAATTCACTCTCCAAGACAAGGTGCAAAAAACCCTATCCTAAGGCGCTCAAATCTTGCTTCTAGACCTAGGCGCACAAACATGAGATTAAGGATCATTCTGGCCACCATCACTTCCCTAAAGGCGCAAAATTGGTGTAGATACATTCCATTTATTAAGGATCATTCTGGCGCCCAAATCTTGTCAAAGCAAAGGATCAATAGGTTCTCTCTAAGGCGCACTCCAGGGTTTGATCTTGCAAGACTTCTCACGTCAAAATTTTGACCAAGACACTCAAGGCACTAGTCTTTATCATCTAACCCTACAGTGCACTTACTCATTATGATATACTCCTCAACTTTGTATTCAACCTTGCCCAAGGCGCATATTCACTATAAGGCATTCTCACGTTGTCAAGGCTCAGAGGGCTTCAACTTGCTAAAGGGTAGAGGTCTAGGCGCATATCTGACTTGAAGCTCAAGGCGCTCCAACCCTCTTGCTCTGGAATTCCTTCTAGGCACTAAGTGACTTCTCCAATTCCTTGAAAACATTTGAAGTGTTTTACCTTCTCAAGGTGCTCCTTCGAACTTGACTCCAAGGTGTTATAATCTCAAAGGTGCTGACATCATCTCAACCAAAGGCGCTCAATGATTCATCCCATATCTAGGTGCTAAAACACTTAATCAACCAAGTCATTCAAGGCGCCATTCAGTAAACTCATCTTCCATGATATTCCTATCAAGGCGCATATCACTTCTCTCATGGGCTTTAGGCGCTCAGTTGAGTGTTTCAATACTATTTAGGTGCCAAATTCATTTTAATGCACCAAACACAAAGAGCTTTCAAACACTGGGCGCTCACAAAGAGTCTTCCAACCTTGGGCGCTAAATTAGGTCTTTGCAACTATCCAAGGCGCATATCTTCGTTTGAACAACTTATGGTGCCAAGACAACTTCTCATTAGGGCGCTCAAAACACTTGTGTTTACATTTGAAGTGCTTTACCTTCTTAAGGTGCTCCAGACTAACTTGACTCCAAAGCGCTCCATCATCATCCTTAAGGTGCTAAAAACATCATCTCCACTCTAGGCAAAAACATCATCCAACTCCTTAAGGCACTTCACTGTCAAAGTCTGAAGGCGCTCTACCTAGACCTTTCCCCTAGGCGCCAGAACTCCTAAGCACTCACCAGATAACTCTCTTCTTCAAGGCGCAAATCTTCCTATACTATGATTGCCTCTGAAACACCGATTAACGTGATGTGAGGGTGCAAAGGCTACTCCAATCCTCAGTGAGCGCCTAGTTTAAACAAGGAGAAATAAAGCATTCAAAACTATCCAAACGATCATCCCCTTCCTAATGTCTTCACTGCTCCAGAAAACCTTGGCCAAAATGACACATAACAACTCCTATGAGCGCCCTTATGCCCTAGGATCTTCTAGTTTGTGCGTCTTGTAATGAGTAGTTCATGTAAGTTTGGAATGAGCGCCTTGAATAAGTGTAAACTAGCCTAGAGAAGGGTATGTGCGCCTTGAGCATTCCAGAGATAACTGTGCGCCTAGAACAATATGAGTGCTCATGATGATGATTAACGCCCTGATGAGACTATGAGCGCCTTGTTCAGGAGATACCTTGTTTGATCATAAAATGCACCTTGAGTCTTGAAGGTTTTGAGCGCCTAGGTGATTTGGATGTTGGGATGTTGGTATGCGCCCAAGATTGAGGTAAGTGAGCGCTTGTAATGGAGGAGAGCAATGAGATGAGGTTTAGTGCCTCCAAGTAAGGTCAGAGGTGAGGTTAGAGGTGAAATGCGCCTTTGGACCATTCTGGCGCCTTGGATGAAGAACCTATATCTTGAGCCCAAGAGGTAAAATTTGCGCCTTAGTGGATTTGGAGAGTTACAGAGATTAGAGAAAAGCGCCTTGAAGACAGAGTTGTTCAAGGTGCATGTGTGATTTGGTCAAAAACAGGCGCCTAGAGTGAATAGGCTTTCATCCTGACTTAATACACTGCCTCCTTCTGACGATTTTTGGGGCAGCAGAAAACCTTTCACCACGGGCAAATGCCTCAGAGCTATAAAAAACCGAGAGAGGTTATTGTAGAGGCACTCTACGTGATCCCGTTGCCTCAGACGGAATGTTTCTAAGTGACACGGTTTTTGAGTAACATCTCGTCAAAGATTGCTGCCTTTTTACACTTTGGACTCTTCAGGGATATCGTCGGTACAATGTAGCTCCGACTGTTTCGACATGTTTGGGTGAGAAATAGGACCATGCCTAGCATAAATGTACCCATTCGGACGCGTTGGAACAGTCAGTTTGGTCGCATCAGGAGCAGGACGAAAGTTACATCCCTTTGCAACTTTACACTGCCTCCTTCTGACGATTTTTGGGGCAGCAGAAAACCTTTCACCACGGGCAAATGCCTCAGAGCTATAAAAAACCGAGAGAGGTTATTGTAGAGGCACTCTACGTGATCCCGTTGCCTTAGACAGAATGTTTCTAAGTGACACGGTTTTTGAGTAACATCTCGTCAAAGATTGCTGCCTTTTTGCACTTTGGACTCTTCAGGGATATCGTCGGTACAATGTAGCTCCGACTGTTTCGACATGTTTGGGTGAGAAATAGGACCATGCCTAGCATAAATGTACCCATTCGGACGCGTTGGAACAGTCAGTTTGGTCGCATCAGGAGCAGGACGAAAGTTACACCCCTTTGCAACTTTACACTGCCTCCTTCTGACGATTTTTGGGGCAACAGAAAACCTTTCACCACGGGCAAATGCCTCAGAGCTATAAAAAACCGAGAGAGGTTATTGTAGAGGCACTCTATGTGATCCCGTTGCCTCAGACGGAATGTTTCTAAGTGACACAATTTTCGAGTAACATCTCGTCAAAGATTGCTTCCTTTTTGCACTTTGGACTCTTCAGGGATATCGTCGGTACAATGTAGCTCCGACTGTTTCGACATGTCTGAGTGAGAAATAGGACCATGCCTAGCATAAATGTACCCATTCGGATGCGTTGGAACAGTCAGTTTGGTCGCATCAGGAGCAGGACGAAAGTTACACCCCTTTGCAACTTTACACTGCCTCCTTCTGACGATTTTTGGGGCAACAGAAAACCTTTCACCACAGGCAAATGCCTAAGAGCTATAAAAAACCGAGAGAGGTTATTGTAGAGGCACTCTACATGATCCCGTTGCCTCAGACGGAATGTTTCTAAGTGACACGGTTTTTGAGTAACATCTCGTCAAAGATTGCTGCCTTTTTGCACTTTGGACTCTTCAGGGATATCGTCGGTACAATGTAGCTCCGACTGTTTCGACATGTTTGGGTGAGAAATAGGACCATGCCTAGCATAAATGTACCCATTCAGATGCGTTGGAATAGTCAGTTTGGTCGCATCAGGAGCAGGACGAAAGTTACACCCCTTTGCAACTTTACACTGCCTCCTTCTGACGATTTTTGGGGCAACAGAAAACCTTTCACCACGGGCAAATGCCTCAGAGCTATAAAAAACCGAGAGAGGTTATTGTAGAGGCACTCTACGTGATCCCGTTGCCTCAGACGAAATGTTTCTAAGTGACACGATTTTCAAGTAACATCTCATCAAAGATTGCTGCCTTTTTGCACTTTGGACTCTTCAGGGATATCGTTGGTACAATGTAGCTCAGACTGTTTCGACATGTTTGGGTGAAAAATAGGACCATGCCTAGCGTAAATGTACCCATTTGAATGCGTTGGAACAGTCAGTTTGGTCACATCACGAGCAAGACACCAAAAATGCAAAGGTTGCTTTGTGCAACTTGACAACATTGACACTTTTTTGCAACATGACTCAAAGTGACTTAAAATCACCTTGATTATAGAGGTCAAGGCGCTCCTTATCATTCATTCATTATGAGCGCCTTGGGAGAATGGTATATAGGTCATCATCATGATTGGGCGCCCTGGATCCAGAGTGTTGGAGAGATCATCAAATGGTGTCTAGTAGGGTGAGTTATGAGTTTGGTCGCATCAGGAGCAGGACACCAAAAATGCATAACATGATGATGGAAAAATGTGTACATATGTGTAAAAATGCAGGAGGAAATAAAAAAAGACAAACCTTACAAATTAATGTGCATACTTACAACTCAATGTAACATAACTTTACAAAATCAATGTGAATACTTACAAATTAATCCAATGAACCATCTGGATCTGCTCTACTCTTTATTGTGTCAAGTATTGCTTCATGGTCAGACTCACGCACCTTCCACAATATTTTGTTCAAAGGTCTACCCCGATACTTTATCAAATGAACATTGGATGCCACGACAAGGTTCGAGTAATGAAGAATCTTTCGATGCATGTCAAAGTCCTGAAATAGCCAAATATTAACACTCTTATGTGGGTACCTTCTAAGCCATGTTCCAGTAATAACCACTGATCCTGTAGGGTATTCGATGTTTTCTCCATCTGTAACAGGGGCCTCCAATTTCTTTTTGGCCTCAACACAACGGCATAAGTAATAATCTGTTCCCTCTTCATTATCTTCATCTGCAATAACTGCATATACGTGTCCTACATTGATATGTGTAGCAAATTAGATGAAATTAGTCAACATTACAAAAACACTACAAAGTAAGATGACATTACCTGGTTGAACTAGATGAAATTAGATGCATATATGTGCCCTATATTACCTGGTTGAACTAAATCTGATATGTGGTCAAAGTCAACTGACGATTCCATCTGTGTTAGTTCCAGTGCCGTCGTGGGTCGATACGTGTCAAGTGGGCTAAGATAACTTAACTGCCATTCGTCAACCCACTCCTTTGACTCGCACTCATCCCAGACTTGAATTGTACAGGAAGAACAAAAGCATGACATCTTTCGTGTATGGATACTCCATGAACCTGCAATTGAACTTCTGAAAGAGTGCATCTCATTTGATCCTGTCAGTGTACAACAATCCTCATATGGTGCAATGTTAGTATCATCTATCAACCAAAAAAATCTACGAACTAAAGACTTACCTTCATTACCTGGACCCATGGAAGCATTACACCACTCGACAATCGATTTTGCATCTGTCAACTTTGCATTGTCTTTATACTTTAACTCTTCTCGTGCTATGGCTCTTTTGATACATGCTCCTGCACCATCATGCTCCCCCTTTCCATGCCCGGCCTCACAAAAGTTCCACATATGTTGAATACCTGTAAAATTATGCCTCCTACTCAGCCAATAGAAATTCTGCGAGTTCTTGAATTGTGATGCACAATTATCCGACCATATGATATGCTGACTGAACGATATGCCCCTTCTAGCCAAATCATTATAGAACACCTGAAAGCAACCTTGCACGAACTCCGTAGAATGCGTGCGATCATCACTAATATAGAAATGATACTCCCTTATGATCTTTCTGTCATCCTCTGTACTATCATTCGCATGAATGAATGCGATGTGCACAAATATAGAAACCTGTGTGGAGTTGTAATATTGTGATTGCACCTCACGTTGTGGCTGTAGACTGTAGTTCTCTGCAAAGTCGACGACTGAAACAATGCTACCAACTGGAAATGTGTCCTTGCATAACTTGAATTGCAAGTCCAACCATCGAGCTCTATGGGCATGTCTTGCATACTCATACACTATGTTGTCACGAAATATAGGCATAAACTGATACACTGGAATCTTTTCAATAACTAATTCACACCTCTTTGCTTCTTTACCATCTTTTGTATTGTATGCCACTGTTTTATACTTGCCAAATTCTACTAGTTCATTTCCAACCGCATGTGTTATTTCCATATGTTCACATATTGGCAAATGTTGCAAGCCACCGCAACGATGACATGTGCCATCCAAGCATAATTTCTTGTAGAATATTTGACCTTCCTCTCTTTCACATAAAATTCTTGATATGAAATCTCTTGAAGATGTTGGTGGGGCACATATGGCACAACCCTGCAAATCATTGTTAGTATGCATATCTAAACATATAGACCTATAAGCATCAAAATGGTTAGAAAATTCAATATGTAATCTACAACAACAAGTAGTGCGTGTGTGATTTATCTTAACATAGAAAGGTTTTAGCATTTCAAAATATCTTTGACAAATTTTAATTTGAGGATACTTCTCTAGAAATTTACCATAAAACTGTGTTTGAGTCTCATCCAAAAAATGCTTTGGATGTGGCTCGCGGTTCTGACTACCAATTCTCCTTCTTACCACATCCCTTTGATTCAGAGATACCCTTGTGTAATTCTTCCAAAAGTCTTCAATTAGTGACCTCAATGCTTCAACAATTGGTTTATCTTTTCGTGGTAGTCTCCCCGAGAACGCCCATAATTCATTGGCATTAGTGTCCTCAATTCTTTGGCATCTTCCAACGGCTCTTGATAAAGTTTTCCTATTAATTCTTAATTTTTGACTTGTCTTTCTAATAAGACGAGCTTTCCTCGTTTGACTACTTACTATAGTCGATGTAATCACACGCCGTGTTGCATTACTATCTTTTGTGCGTGAGGTGTTACCCACACTCTCATACGCACTCATTAGATTCTTGACAATAGATTTTTCACTTGAAGCCTTTGATGTTCTCAACCCAAGAATCTTCATGATAGACCTATACTTTATACTTCGCATCATTTCAACGAATAGTTGACATCTTGCAGTCTCATTTAACTTTTCAAAGAACAATCTCCAAATCTTATTAGCATATCTTCTACAAGTGCGTTTTGGAATCTTACCTTCCATTGGCTGCAAAATATTCTCATCAATATCAATCAAATACTTTGGCTTTCTATGCAAAATTCTAGGTGGTGTCAAGTTAGGTAAATTCATCTCAACATTAGGAATTTCATCAATATTTAAATGAGATGGGTTAGATGGCATACCTTCGATCGAAGATGGAATAGATGACATACCTTGAGGTTGAGGTGGGAACGATGGCGTACCTCCTTCATCACATGTGAGTGATGATGTACTCTCAACTTGAGATGTGGTAGATGGTGTCCCTACATGTTGTCTTGCGATAAAGGATGTGTCTCCAGCTATGGTATTTAAATCTCTCGTACCACGAAGTTTTTGCATTCGTTCTCTTTGTGCCGCCAATACCATATCTCTTTGTGATGGTTGTGGTTCCTCTTCAATTGGTATGTCTTCATTTATCGTGTCCAATTTCCTCTTCTCACGAAGTTCCCTCATAGCCATTGCTTTCTTTGCATTCTTAGCTTCTATCTCTTCCTGTGTTGGTTTAATTCTTGATCGTTTCCTCGGCATGACGGAGAATTTGTCTGTAGCATGATAAAGAGACCAATATTAGTTCCTAAGAAATGAATACATGATAATAGTGGGATTGTATTTTTTTTATGTTGTAAGGATTTATTCTTGTATAGTTTGACATCATGGTATGAACTAAGGTTTGTTTATTACACATAATTATTAAAGAGCCCAAGTGTAGAAAATATACATGGCATCATGTGAGATTGTAGGTTGCTTTCTTGATTGGAAATGTGTCTATTTTAAACATGTATGATAATGCATGATAAAGTAATTCAATCCGAAATAAGGAAAATGTAAAGAACATGCATGTAAAGACTTGACATACCTAAAAAACAAAGATTTGAATGGAGAGAGTACCCAATTATGTAGTGTTTTTATCTTCTTGCATCAAACTCCTCAACAATTTGAGTTTTTCACCACTTGCTTCCTTTTCAATGTTAAATTCTTAAAATTGAATCAAAATTAACATTGCAATACTACAAAAATTGAAACTTGTATAGATATATATCAAATTTGGTTTGAAAACTATGTTATTTCCTCCTTCTCAAGTTGGCAAAGCAGAAAAGGTGGTGGAAAGATCATGCAAAGGTGGTACAATGTGTCAAATGTGCATGTGAACTTCCCAATAGCATGAAAGCACTTCTTTTTTGTCGGAGCACGTGCAGAATCAGTAAGAAAATAGAGCATGTGGGCCTGGATCACGGGGGTAACCACTTTTTTACCGTTTTAGTAGAATTACAAAACGCGAGCGCGTTATAACGCGCTCGCGCTATAACGCGCTCGCGCTATAACGCGCTCGCGTTTTGTCCTGCTATAGATCTCTAAACCCTAAACCCTCAACTTTGATCCCTTGACCCTCAACCCTCAATGTCAAATCCTAATCCCTCAACCCTATCCCTAAACCCTCAACCCTCAATGTCAAATCCTAATCCCTCAACCTCAACCTTGTCCCTAAACCCTAATCCCTTCAACCTCAACCCTATCCCTAAACCCTTGACCCTCGAACCTCAGCCCTCAACGTCAAACCGTAATCCCTTGATGCAGAGCGAAACAAGTTGAACATTAACACAGGTGAAAAAATCCTTGAAAGTCCACAAAATAACCTTTATAGTGTATATCGGCAAGACAATTTAAATGTCACACCGAAATGTACCTCAACCCTCAACCCTCAACATCAAACCCTCGAACCTTAACCCTCAACATCAAACCCTAATCCCTCAACCCTTAACTCTAATCCCTCGACCTTCAACCCTGATCCTAAACCCTAAACCCTCAACGCCAAATTCTAATCCCTCAACCCTTCACTCTAATCCCTCAACCCTAAACCCTATCCCTAAACCCTCAACACTATACCTTAAACCCTAATCCCTCAACCCTAACCCTAAACCTTGTCCCTAAACCCTAATCCCTTCAACCTCAACCCTATCCCTAAACCCTTGACCCTCGAACCTCAGCCCTCGACGTCAAACCCTAATCCCTCAACCCTTAACTCTGATCCCTCATCTCTCAACCCTAACCCTAAACCCTCAACCCTCAACATCAAACCCTAATCCCTCAACCCTCAACCCTAATCTATCATCCGTCATCCCTCCACACTCTACTTTAACCCTAATTCCTTGACCCTCAACCCTATCCCTAAACCCTTGACCCTCGAACCTCAACCCTCAACCCTCAACATCAAACCCTAATCCCTCAACCCTTAACTCTAATCCCTCGACCTTCAACCCTGATCCTAAACCCTAAACCCTCAACGCCAAATTCTAATCCCTCAACCCTTCACTCTAATCCCTCAACCCTAAACCCTATCCCTAAACCCTCAACACTATACCTTAAACCCTAATCCCTCAACCCTAACCCTAAACCTTGTCCCTAAACCCTAATCCCTTCAACCTCAACCCTATCCCTAAACCCTTGACCCTCGAATCTCAGCCCTTGACGTCAAACCCTAATCCCTCAACCCTTAACTCTGATCCCTCATCTCTCAACCCTAACCCTAAACCCTCAACCCTCAACATCAAACCCTAATCCCTCAACCCTCAACCCTAATCTATCATCCGTCATCCCTCCACACTCTACTTTAACCCTAATTCCTCGACCCTCAACCCTATCCCTAAACCCTTGACCCTCGAACCTCAACCCTCAACCCTCAACGTCAAATCCTAATCCCTCAACCCTTAACTCTAATCCCTCGACCTTCAACCCTGATCCTAAACCCTAAACCCTCAACGCCAAATTCTAATCCCTCAACCCTTCACTCTAATCCCTCAACCCTAAACCCTATCCCTAAACCCTCAACACTATACCTTAAACCCTAATCCCTCAACCCTAACCCTAAACCTTGTCCCTAAACCCTAATCCCTTCAACCTCAACCCTATCCCTAAACCCTTGACCCTCGAACCTCAGCCCTCGACGTCAAACCCTAATCCCTCAACCCTTAACTCTGATCCCTCATCTCTCAACCCTAACCCTAAACCCTCAACCCTCAACATCAAACCCTAATCCCTCAACCCTCAACCCTAATCTATCATCCGTCATCCCTCCACACTCTACTTTAACCCTAATTCCTCAACCCTCAACCCTATCCCTAAACCCTTGACCCTCGAACCTCAACCCTCAACCCTCAACATCAAACCCTAATCCCTCAACCCTTAACTCTAATCCCTCGACCTTCAACCCTGATCCTAAACCCTAAACCCTCAACGCCAAATTCTAATCCCTCAACCCTTCACTCTAATCCCTCAACCCTAAACCCTATCCCTAAACCCTCAACACTATACCTTAAACCCTAATCCCTCAACCCTAACCCTAAACCTTGTCCCTAAACCCTAATCCCTTCAACCTCAACCCTATCCCTAAACCCTTGACCCTCGAACCTCAGCCCTCGACGTCAAACCCTAATCCCTCAACCCTTAACTCTGATCCCTCATCTCTCAACCCTAACCCTAAACCCTCAACCCTCAACATCAAACCCTAATCCCTCAACCCTCAACCCTAATCTATCATCCGTCATCCCTCCACACTCTACTTTAACCCTAATTCCTCGACCCTCAACCCTATCCCTAAACCCTTGACCCTCGAACCTCAACCCTCAACCCTCAACGTCAAATCCTAATCCCTCAACCCTTAACTCTAATCCCTCGTCCTTCAACCCTGATCCTAAGCCCTAAACCCTCAACGCCAAATTCTAATCCCTCAACCCTTCACTCTAATCCCTCAACCCTAAACCCTATCCCTAAACCCTCAACACTATACCTTAAACCCTAATCCCTCAACCCTAACCCTAAACCTTGTCCCTAAACCCTAATCCCTTCAACCTCAACCCTATCCCTAAACCCTTGACCCTCGAACCTCAGCCCTCGACGTCAAACCCTAATCCCTCAACCCTTAACTCTGATCCCTCATCTCTCAACCCTAACCCTAAACCCTCAACCCTCAACATCAAACCCTAATCCCTCAACCCTCAACCCTAATCTATCATCCGTCATCCCTCCACACTCTACTTTAACCCTAATTCCTCGACCCTCAACCCTATCCCTAAACCCTTGACCCTCGAACCTCAACCCTCAACCCTCAACGTCAAATCCTAATCCCTCAACCCTTAACTCTAATCCCTCGACCTTCAACCCTGATCCTAAACCCTAAACCCTCAACGCCAAATTCTAATCCCTCAACCCTTCACTCTAATCCCTCAACCCTAAACCCTATCCCTAAACCCTCAACACTATACCTTAAACCCTAATCCCTCAACCCTAACCCTAAACCTTGTCCCTAAACCCTAATCCCTTCAACCTCAACCCTATCCCTAAACCCTTGACCCTCGAACCTCAGCCCTCGACGTCAAACCCTAATCCCTCAACCCTTAACTCTGATCCCTCATCTCTCAACCCTAACCCTAAACCCTCAACCCTCAACATCAAACCCTAATCCCTCAACCCTCAACCCTAATCTATCATCCGTCATCCCTCCACACTCTACTTTAACCCTAATTCCTCGACCCTCAACCCTATCCCTAAACCCTTGACCCTCGAACCTCAACCCTCAACCCTCAACGTCAAATCCTAATCCCTCATCCCTTAACTCTAATCCCTCGACCTTCAACCCTGATCCTAAACCCTAAACCCTCAACGCCAAATTCTAATCCCTCAACCCTTCACTCTAATCCCTCAACCCTAAACCCTATCCCTAAACCCTCAACACTATACCTTAAACCCTAATCCCTCAACCCTAACCCTAAACCTTGTCCCTAAACCCTAATCCCTTCAACCTCAACCCTATCCCTAAACCCTTGACCCTCGAACCTCAGCCCTCGACGTCAAACCCTAATCCCTCAACCCTTAACTCTGATCCCTCATCTCTCAACCCTAACCCTAAACCCTCAACCCTCAACATCAAACCCTAATCCCTCAACCCTCAACCCTAATCTATCATCCGTCATCCCTCCACACTCTACTTTAACCCTAATTCCTCGACCCTCAACCCTATCCCTAAACCCTTGACCCTCGAACCTCAACCCTCAACCCTCAACATCAAACCCTAATCCCTCAACCCTTAACTCTAATCCCTCGACCTTCAACCCTGATCCTAAACCCTAAACCCTCAACGCCAAATTCTAATCCCTCAACCCTTCACTCTAATCCCTCAACCCTAAACCCTATCCCTAAACCCTCAACACTATACCTTAAACCCTAATCCCTCAACCCTAACCCTAAACCTTGTCCCTAAACCCTAATCCCTTCAACCTCAACCCTATCCCTAAACCCTTGACCCTCGAACCTCAGCCCTCGACGTCAAACCCTAATCCCTCAACCCTTAACTCTGATCCCTCATCTCTCAACCCTAACCCTAAACCCTCAACCCTCAACATCAAACCCTAATCCCTCAACCCTCAACCCTAATCTATCATCCGTCATCCCTCCACACTCTACTTTAACCCTAATTCCTCGACCCTCAACCCTATCCCTAAACCCTTGACCCTCGAACCTCAACCCTCAACCCTCAACGTCAAATCCTAATCCCTCAACCCTAAACCCTATCCCTAAACACTCAACACTATACCTTAAACCCTAATCCCTCATCCCTCAACCCTAAACCTTATCCCTAAACCCTAATCCCTCAACCCTCAACCCTAATCTGTCATCCCCCAACTCTAATCCTTCATCCCTAAACCCTAAATGCTATCCCTATTCCTACACCCTCAACAGAATCGATACTATACCTTAAACCCTAATCCCTTATCCCTAAACCCTCCAACCCTATCCCTAATCCTTATACCATCCACACTCTACTTTAACCCTAATTCCTCGACCCTCAACCCTATCCCTAAACCCTTGACCCTCGAACCTCAACCCTCAACCCTCAACGTCAAACCCTAATCCCTCAACCCTTAACTCTGATCCCTCGACCCTCAACACTATACCTTAAACCCTAATCCATATCCCTCAACCCTTAACCCTTAAAACTTAAACCCTATCCCTACACCCTCAACACTTGACACTATATCTTAAGCCTTAAACCCTCATCCCTAAAGCCTCAACCCTCAATCCTTAAACCTTAAACCCTAAACCCTATCCCTAATCCCTCTACCCTCAACACTCTAACCCTAACCTCGACATTAAATGCTAATCCGTCAACCCTAAACCCTAATCCTAAACCCTCAACCCTAAACCTTATCCCTAAACCCTAATCCCTCAACCCTCAACCCTAATCCATCATCCCTCAACTATAATCCCTCATCCCTAATCCCTAAATGCTATCCCTATTCCTAAACTCTCAACAGACTTGATGCTATACCTTAAACCCTAATCCCTTATCCCTAAACCCTCCAACCCTATCCCTAATCCTTACACCCTCCACACTCTACTTTAACCCTAATCCTGTTGATAACTGAGAGGGGGGGGGGTGAATGAGTTATCCTAATTATTTCCCTTATTGAACTTTTCTTTTAATTGATGTAGCATAAAATCAAACACAAAAACATTAACCATGAAATAAGAAACACATGACACAGTATTTTTGACGTGGAAACCCTGTTAAGGGAGAAAACCACGGGGTGATTAACCCAAGAATTATTCTCTGTTAGAAGAATAGGAAATTACAAAAATGGCACTTGCCAATTAGGGCTCACTGCCCGAGCACACTGCTCACAAGAGGCCCACTGCCTACAAAAAGACACACTGTCTACAAAGTGATGAGAATCACAGTCTTGAACTGATTGGAAGCATCTGCATATGCTGGAGTTCAGTTCCGGTTAGGCTCAGTACACTGATCTGCTGCACTTCATCTTTCCTCTGTTCTTTATTCTGCTATCTTTCACATACCGGATCCTTTTTGCTACCTCTGCTCTTTCTCTGGACTTATTCGCATATCTCTCTACTCTCACTTTTTTTTTCACAACTAAATCCATCCTCTATATATATCCGCACAAGTAATTTCATCACCTTTCTAGTCGGCATCCGGAACAGTCTAGTTTCTTATAAACTTTCATTCTGTCGGCTGAATCCTTCCTCACCAAGCAATGCGGATCAAGCATATACTTGTAGATATCATTAATCATGTCGGCCAAACATGATTCATGCCTTCACAACCTCTGTCATCAATAGTAACTCATCCGGAAAGCAGTCTGATACTCTGCCAGTCAGTTCTTCCTCTGTTTTCACTGTCTCTCAGGAATCCGGTACTCAACCATTCATATCTTTTTCCTTGTCCATCACCGGAGGCTAAATCCTTGGAATATACCACTCAAGGTAGTCCTCTTGACTTCCCCAAATCCGCACTGTACCAAGACACTTCCACTGAGAGGTCCGGACCAATCTGTCAGACCTTGCCACATGCTCTGTTCTTCTTCACCGGACCACAACATTCTTTATTCTGACTTCCGGTAGAGACACATCATGACTTGCGGATATGTGGGATGACCTTTGTTGCCATCAATGACAACAACCATGAATCCATATAGTGTCTCTTGCCAACAAATCCCTCGACCCTAAACCCTATCCCTAAACCCTTGACCCTTGAACCTCAACCCTCAACCCTTAATGTCAAACCCTAATCCCTCAACCCTTAACTTTGATCCCTCGACCCTCAACCGTAATCTGTCATCCCTCATCCCTAAACCTTAAACGCTATCCCTATTCCTAGACCCTCAACGGGCTCGATACTATACCTTAAACGCTAATCCCTTATCCGTAAACCTTTCAACTCTATCCTTTATGCCTTAACCCTCATGATGAATAGCCTTGAATGTAAAAAAATTTGAGTGGGACATAACGCGAGCGCGTTATAACGCGCTCGCGTTATGTCAAACATGGGAAAAGACAGGCTTGCGGGAAAAATGTAAGGCAATAAATAACGCGAGCGCGTTATAACGCGCTCGCGTTATTTCTTGCTTTGGGAATCCCAAGCCTTGGGCTTGGGATTTGCTTTGGATTTCCAACCCAAAGGCTTGGAGTGCCTTATGAACAGTCACAGACGTGTTTTTCTGTATTCTTCAAAATTTCACATAATTTCGTTTGTGCTAACCCTCAGATTTGCACGTGTTTCAAGGTTGAACAAATCGAACACATGGGTAATGTTAGGCTTTCTCTTAGCTATTTGACGATGTGATTTTTTTCACATTTTAACAATGTTAAGCCTTTCATCTTTAATTTCTTTTGTTTGTGTGTCCATTTTTATGCAAAAACCACTGTTTGGTCTTTTTTTCATTGTAAAATAACTATTCATTCAAATTTCAAAAAAATTACATATTTAGAAACTAGACTCCATTCTACAAATATTAAAAAAATAAAAAAATGATTTTCAATTAGTTTTCAAAATTTATAGGGGTAGCACGGCCAAAATTCTATTTTTTAGGATGTGTCCACTTTAAAAATTAGTAAAAAATCAAATATTCATCAAAAAATTATCAGAAAAATCGGGCATAAACTACATGCTATTAGCTAATTTCTCACCGAAGCGATTTTAAAAATACCAAAAAAAAGTTGACCTTTTGAGGGAGCCACAAAACATGCTATGTTATGTTTTTTTGACAGAAACAACACCAATTTCTGTGGCTCCCTCTTTTGAACCCCTTAATCTATGCCATTTTCAAAACAAAATAGTAGTTTAGAAAGTAGACTCGGAGCACTACGAACATTGTTTTGGTTGCATCTCTAAATTTTGAGTGTAACTATGCTCAATTTCTCATCCAAGGCCAGTATTTCCTGATTTCAGAAAAAAAGTGGCCACTTAAGACCCCTTTTTGGCCCCCCATCTTCTTGCACTTACCCAGGGATAGATTTTATAGGTATAATTTTAGTTCTGAAATTGATTTTCACACATGGGAACCTAAATTTTTTGCAAAAATTGGTATAAAAATTTAGGTCCCAATAGTGGCTCTGTTTGGGGATGTATGCCCCCTGTGGGCGTAGCAAGATCCCAGATCTTTGGGGAGCAGACCAGTGCCTACTCCATTGGGCAACAGAGTCAACTTCTTCTTTTTGCCCTAATTTGATATAGTTTGAAGAATCACACCATAATAGATGGTTCAATGCCACCAGAAAAGAAAAGGCCATGTTTCCCTCTGTCAAAAATCTAATTCTCATCACATTCTGGTGAAGCCAATCTGTCAATATTTTTAAAACTTATCTGATTGAATGAATTCATATTGTTGATCAATTTTCCATGTTCAATGTTGCTGGTATATTTTTCTTCAATGTGCAGCTAAAAGTTAAATATAATCTGAACAATCTCATTCCCATGTGATATATTTTTACTACATGAAGAGTATCCCTCTTTAATGCAACATTTTTCATTATTCTGCTTACTGTCATGCATTGTGAATTGACCTCCTGGCTGATTTGGAAACTGGGAGTGCTCATTGTTCTCTTCATCATTATCACAATAATCAACTGTGCTCATTTCATCACATGACTTTCCTTCATTTATGGACTCATCATCAGCATTATCAGCATATTCATTTTCCTGACTATCTGAAAGCATTTCATCCTCTTCATAAAATGGGTTTACATACACATGAAATTCATTTTCCGACACACCTTGGGAAAATGTCATCTGATCTTCTTTTACTTCTTCATCATACAATGGGTTTGAAGAAGTCTGAAAATCATTTTCAGATATGTGCATTTCCTCCTCATCGTGAGGCTTCCCTATTTGCTGAGAACAATCATCCTCTTCCTCCTCAAACTATTGATTTAGGTATTGCGGTGGGTGGGCTGGGACAAAAGGAAAATCCATATTATGAAGATTACTCTCATCTTTAGGTATATGTTGTGGCTCCAAATCTTGTGCAAAATTTTGATAATTGCAATCATGATCCCAGGTGAAGAATTGATCCTTTAAAACTTCTCTATTTAAATCTGAAATATCATTATGAAAATTTTCACTTGCATATGTCTTGTTTACTGGTTGCATTGCTTGATCTGATTCTCCATATTCATCTTCATAATAGTCGCTATAGCGGCTAAGGAATAGTCTTTTGAGATCTTTCCATGAAGAAATACTCTGCATAGGTAAGTCTATAAACCAATCCCTTGCATCATCCCTTAAAGATCTTGAAAAACACCTCATAATGACATCTTCTAGAAAAATCTAAAAGTTCAAAATGAAATCCTAGAATCATTGTATATGATAATGAGCTAATTCACACCATTCTCCATGAAATTTAGGGAGATGCTTTAGTATTTCTATCAGCTTGTAGGGATAAGGATTTGGGTAGCTTGGGATATTATTGCAGTTAAATGGTTTATTGATGTCTGAGATAAAGTTTTGAGGGCCATATGGGTTTTGGTAGATGATTGATCTTTGGTCAGGGGATACGAGATAAGCATTTATTTGGTATGAGGCTTGTGGTAAATAATTGTTTTGTTGTGCATGGTATGCACTATATCCATTGCCTAAATCATGGAGCACTTGTGAGTTCAAAGGATCATTATACCCATTCTCATTAATTGGTATATGTTGTAATGAACTTGAAGCCAGTGTGGCTTTTAATCGTTGTATTTCTTGAATCAACCTTTTTTTCTCCTTGACAACTCCAACAGTTCCTCTTCTTCTGACATATTCATTTTGACTATAGATGGTGCTATTTACAAGTTTTATTTTACATTCTTCATTGAATTCCTTTTCAGAGTCGCCACCTCTTATCAAAAGAAGAATGATTTTTTCTTTTCCGGGTCTTTCTTGCCAGCAGAGTTACCAATTCGTGTCAGAATTCAAAAGTTTACTGACTCTGTAATGAGATGATCATCTTTAACCAGATTCTGGATTAGTCCCTAGCAGAGTCACCATTTTGTTAGGTCTCAAAAATGCAGGTTGTAAGCCCTAAGAGGATGCCAAGCTCTATGATCAGACTTATGACGTTTTTGAACCAACTAATGGAGTTAACCTAAATGGTTGATGACTCCCTGCACTTTAGGCTCTACTAAACCTAGGCGGGTGAACCTTGAAAGCTGAAGTAGATAAAAGGAATGTATGACTGAAATGAATTTAGGGATCTACCCACAATGGCATAAAGTGTGGAATAGATAAAGCTTGCAAACTACTTCTACTCCTAATACTAAGATCTGAGATGTAATTGTTTGAATGAGATTTTATGGAATCCTAGAGTGGAATTGGTATGACCAGTGCCTATTTTTGTTGGGCTGATGGAGTTAAGGAGTATATGATATATGATTCACTTACTGGTTACAATTCTAATTGTTAGGCACTTGTGTTTGTTTATAGCTTGTATAAACATACAAGAATGTGATTGACAGACTCTACTTATTGATCCACTCAATCCTACCAGGTTACTGTGACTTATTGAAAGGATTTTTAATCCTTTCTTGAAGGAACCAATCAAAAGAATCACACAATGATAGCAAATGTGTATTGACAAATGGAGTAGATCCTCAATTTGAATAACAAGACAACATCAAGTTGGAGACAGTATGGCAATCTTGTCAATTATACGGCTCTTCTTACTGATCCAAATGTTACTTCCAAGTTACTGTAATCGATCAAAAGGATCTTAATTCTTTAATGGAAACCAATTAATTCTATTACACAAAAACATCAAGTGTGTCTCGAAGAATCTGAAATATCAACTTGGAAACTCAGGTTCAAATAACAGAGAAATAACAATGTGGAGATAGTCGAATAATTGTTCAACTCAACAAACAATAGATACCAATATTAAATCATGAATTTATGCATTTTTCTCCATTATACAATTTTAAAAGATTTTACAATGTACAACATAATGTTTTATTTTAGCTACTGGTCAATCCATCTAGTTATCTAACTCCTACTTCTGATCATGATGTTTTTTCTTATCTACTCATATTTTTCTTGATGATCCCTGGACCCCCTTATATATGTTTTGTAGTTGTAGGGTTATGCCTCTTCATACATCTGGTGCAACCTTTTGTTATTTTAATCTCCTTCAATAACAAAATTTTAATCTTGACCTTCTTACTGTTAAAATGCTTTGGTCATTGCAGGTGGGATGCCCTTTGCCTTTGTATTGTAGTGTATCCGTATATCTTCTGTATTTGCAACATACACCTGAGGAATCACCAGATTTGTGACTATATATACATATCTTTTGTATATCACATACATTTTCTTCCATATACAAGAGCGGGCCCAACCAGACTTATGAAATGAATTTGAAATCTCCTTCGAATCCGCATTTGTATCATCTCTTTGTATATCGAATGCATATGCTTTATACACAATAGTGGACCCGAGCTAAAATTTACAATATTTAATCTATCATTCAAATGTGGGCTTTTATAAACTTGTATATCCATTGGCGATGGGGCCCACGTGGTGTTTCATGCATATACATTTCCTTTGTATCTCGAATATGTATATCATAAACATGCAAGCATTTAAACATACAAAAACTTTTCTATATTGAACTTCTTTCGACATCCAACTTTGTATCTTCGCTTGTATATTGGCTTGTATATCAAAGATATACATTGTTATTACACAAGCCCAATATGCAAGCGACGAGGCCCACCTTATTCCTCACTCATATTCCATGTTACAACACTACTTGTATCCGACGTTCATATACAATGCCTAATACATACAAACTCAATTGTATCTCCTTTCCAGACTTCTTGCTTTTATGAACCATAGTTCATTTATTTTCGGCTCCGCCAATGTATATAAAGTGAAATGCATCTTTCGATATACATTAAAGTATGATGCATCCTTTATATTAAACTTTAACTTCCTTTGAGTTCCGCGTTGTATGTACACCACAATGTATGTATCCGAAACATACAACAATAAAACCCTATTTCATATCCCTTTCGGTTCCGCGATGTATATTACCGTTGTATATCCCCTTGTATGTTTTATACAAATGCATTTGTACATGCATTTTCTAGTTTTGTATTTCGAATGCTTTATGCATTTGTATCTTCTCACTATTTGTATCTTGCATACATACAAATAAATATACAACACCTTCGATCGTTCACCTTTGTATCTGGTATACATGCATTCTAACCAACATGCACTTTGTTTTTAAGGATCTTGATTCCTCTATTTTCTGCTTCAAATCTTCGCTCTATTGGGTGATCGATGAGAGTCTCACCGAGCTCCTCCATCGGCATGACTTATGCTGTCGGGAAGGTTTTCAGAGTATTCACCAATAGTAACATCTTATACCGATTGGCATGACTGGTAAATTTCTCTCCGATGAAAGGCCATCTGTATCATTTTCTCCATTAGTGATCATTAAAACATTCTCCTCGATCCTTATTATCATGCCGATAGCCGTTTAGCCAATTTTGTCACAATTAGAAATATTGGGCATCTTGATTCGAGCTATAATACATTTCCTTCCCAGCCCATGCCTCCATGGTTATTAGGTATGAAGTCTCTTGTGTCATTGAATCTCAGTGGTGATCCAATGCGGCCTTGGCTCACTCCCATTCACATATGTACAACTTTGCATTGTCTCTGTATAGATAAATGTGTATGCAGGAAACATGCTTTCTATTGGATCATCCCCCATTTGCATAAACATCTCTGTCCAATACCGAAAACTCCAACCGCTCCTTCCAATGGGATCACTAAAGTTCATACCAAAGTAAGTTTACCATATAACACTATTTACAGCTCCATATATTTTGCTCTTGATAGTGTATGCAACATGACTGAATATGAATGCTGCAGTATTATATTTAGCCAGGGATAGATTTTATAGGTATAATTTTAGTTATGAAATTGATTTTCACATATGGGAACCTAAATTTTTTCCAAAAATTGGTATAAAAATTTAGGTCCCAACAGAGTACATAAAGGCAAAGATTTAGTGGAGGATGGGACCTAAGCTAACTCTAAGATGGAAGAGGTGAAGGAAGGAGCCTCATTTCTATCTAAAGTATGTGCATCAAGTGAAGGGTTGTGCTACTTGATTGATTTATTAGTTGAAAGAAGGGTGGTCCTATGATTTAGCCCCAATTTGTGAGTACTAGATCACAAATCATATCCTTAGGATGTATGATGCATAGTATCTTAGGTGTTGAATAATCTTGTGACACCCAAAAATAATTTCATATTTTCTATTTATTTTGTGTTGTGTAGATGTTTGAGTTAAATTTTATGCTTTCATCTATAATTGTTTAAGAGACTATCTATGCATCTAGGATAGTGCCAAGGGATCTTCTTGTTGCTTCTTTATTGTATCTATTCACAAATGGTTCTTTCTATTCATTCTCCTCTTGATGATAGTTAGTGCTATGAAGTCATGACATGATAATGTTTTTATCTTTTGTTACTATATCTAGGACTATGCTATGCAATAATGACATGATAATCTTTTGACCTTTCATTACTATCTAGGACTTCTCCTATATTCTTTTCATTTTTTTAATCATTCAAATCAAGCATATGCATGAAGACTCATTTTTATGAACAACATCTGTGATTGCATCAAGTTTTAACCTTTCAACTTCAAATCCTCTTAAGCATAACTTCATGCCAATTGTTTTGATCTAGATTGAGCAAATAATTGAAAATTCTAATGATGCATTATTTTGAGGAAGTTCATCTCAATCATTGGGAGGTTTTAACGTGTTTGGTTTAGGAACCAAGATGTGTATAAGTATGTATCCCTATGATTTATTAAAGGGAGATCTCTTGCTCATAGAGTAGTCAAATCTTTCATCACTTGTAAAGATCACTTTGATTTGTGATGATTTGGCCTATGCACCAATTTTATCAAGTTTGTCATTATTTATCAATAAATATTTATTTATTTTCCATTATGTCTATACACATATTTATTTGTGTGTATCTCGAAGTTGAACTACATGATTTGACAACCCTTAATATGATTCTTAGACCTTACCCTACATTATGAATTCATCGATCAAGGAGAGAAGAGTAAGATGTACAATTACCATTTCCAACCGATTTTCTCTATCTTGTGGTTTCTAGGATAAAATTCTAATGTTATATGGTATGTTTCCTTTTCTTTATGTTTTCAATAATTTAACACAAAATCTTCACTCTCTATGAGCATTCTACTTTTTTAATACACATTCTAAACCACAATCATTTAAGTAGATTCACATTGGTACAATGTGGGTAAAATTGATTTAATTTCCACAAGCACATGATTTTTAAAGAAATTAAAAATTTTGGGTATTAGAAAAACAAGTTCCTTGTGGCTTGTAGAGATTTTTTTAACATATAGGAGTTTGTGTGTATCTTAAGATTTAATGTGAGGTTGTTTCACAAAGTGTTATAAGTTTTGAGGTTGTATAGAATATCCATGACTAAGACTTTGAAAAAAAAAATTCAAAGAGCCTCAATCAAATAATTGCCATTTCCAAAAAAAAATAATAAATACCTAAGAAGAATGGTTCAAAAATACAAATACATGTTATATCCTAAGTTGGTGGTTCCTTTTCCTAATCTCCACCACTTATGATCCCTTTCTTGGGACTACTATCTACTATCTAATTATGTAACGTTTCACTTCTTCCATATGAAATAAACACCTTCTTCTCCCCCTTAAAGGGCCGGTATGTTGTAGTCCACATGTCAGTTATTTATGGCAGAGGCCATACCCAATGTAAAAAGCTAACATGTTAACCACAATGTATCTTCCATAAAAATAAACACCTTCTTCTCCCTCTTAAAGGGGTGATATGTTGTAGTCAACGTGTCAGTTGTTTATGGCAGAGGCCATCCCCAATGTAAAAAGCCAACATGTTAACCACAATGTATCTTCCATATAAATAAACACCTTCTTCTCCCTCTTAAAGGGTCGATATGTTGTAGTCAACGTGTTAGTTGTTTATGCAGAGGTCATCCCCAATGTAAAAAGCCAACATTTTAACCACAATGTATCTTCCATATAAATAAACACCTTCTTCTCCCTCTTAAAGGGGTGATATGTTGTAGTCAACGTGTCAATTGTTTATGGCAGAGGCCATCCCTAATGTAAAAAGCCAACATGTTAACCACAATGTATTGACTCTTTAAGCTCTTCTCTGGCCCACACATCGCCTTCCACCCCTTCAAAAGAAAAGGATGTTTGCATCTTTGAATTGAAGATGAACTTCAACTAACATGCCAAGGTGGGTTCGTTGTATCTTTATGTACAATAGTAACCCTAAGGCTACCTCTTCCATGGGTTGTTAGACCCTATGGGCATGGACGGCGCTTGTTGTTGACCTAACCTAAGGCTACCTCTTCCATGGGTTGTTAGACCCTAGAAAACAAATGAGGTAAAATGCTAAGCACCTATATTATAATGATATGGACGTCGGAAATGATTCATTTGGAATAGCGTGAAAATCTTCATGGTCGTACTAAAAACTATTAAACTAGTAGAAACTGTCAATACCCAAAAGAGGATAGTCTTGATACGTTCAGGCCATGCACAGTAATCAAAATGGAAGAATATGGGCATCATGATTTATGGGCCTGTCTCCTCAATAAAAGTCAAGCTGCATTCGAAGTTGAAAATATCCCTTCACCTGCCATTCCACAGAGTCCTTGTCTTGCGCGGCTTACTCAATATTCCTGCAATTTATCTTTGACTACACAGTACTATATCATTATTTTCTTCTCAAATATCTTGGGGACAATGGCTTGTTATGTCTTACTTCAACCATTAGTTTATTTAAGCTTGTCGGGATGGAGGAAGGAATCGTTTTAAGATTAAAAAAAGTCCAGGATTTGGAGAAATGGGGAACATAGCAATGCCTCGGGAAGATGCAAGTCCTTCCAGACTTCTCAGGGTATTATTCACTTATTACTGGGTCTTCTGTGCTGCTATAAAAAGTTCCATGTACAGGCCAACAGCTGTCTTCTTGCCTTAATGGACAAAACTGTAGAGGCAATAATTTATTTACTAGTATAGTACAACAAACCTCTTCTTGTTCTCCATGCCTATTGCTCACTGTTCAATTCATTTGGTGATAACGAGGAAGACCCACCTGCTGGTTTGGTCAAATTACCTGCTGCAATTTATTGGAAAAAATTCTGCTGCCAACATGAAAATGCTGCAGCTACCTATGCTAGACATGAGATTGCCTAAAGTTGAGCAAATTTTCTGTCAGAACATTTGTACAGGACCGTATAGATGCACTCAGAGCTCTGTGGACTGCCCTCCGAGCTATCTGGATTGAATCAGCACCTTACACGTTTGGAAATTTGGTCTCTGCAACCATTCCTGCAGTGAAAAGGAGCAACACTTGACCCCAACTGTGTAAGTTAACTCCTCTATCTTAGTATTTATGGGTTCTGGAACATTTGAATTAGGCTTGTTTTAGGATAATGAGTAATCATCTTGACCCCAACTGTGTAAGTTAATTCTCTATCATATTATTTATAGGTTCTGGAACATTTGAATTAGCCTTGTTTTAGGATAATGGGTAATCATCTTGATCCCAACTGTGTAAGTTAATTCTCTATCTTATTATTTATGGGTTCTGGGACATTTGAATTAGCCTTGTTTTAGGATGATGGTTAATCATGATTGTGGTTTATCTGTAGCATTAATGGAAGCCCCTTGTACTATAAAGCAGAGAGACTTCCAGTAGACCAGGTCGTTTTGGGTTCTGCTTATTATGCTTTTTGAGAAAATTTCTGTTGAGGTTACGGATGTGTTAACCTGCTTTCACTGGTTTAAAAATATAAAAAGAAAGATGCATTGTGCATTGTGCGTTACGGATTCACAGTAATATTTCAGTCTGAGATGTGTGTCCGATGCCCTAAAAGCCTGGGACATAACCTTTCTTGGGCTCTGTATTGGCTTTAGGTACAAGCTCCTATACCCTTTTAACAAGTCATTCTGACGAACAGTTTCATCCACAGGTCTTGTTGCGGGCATTTCCGTGCACTGTAAGCATTGATATGTTCTAATGGGTTTGCATATCCCTTGGAGAAGTTTAAGTATGAGACACAGGTTTTGAATCCGAGTACCTATTGGGTTTTCTGGCGATAAGGTGAAAGGATTTCCTGAAGCAGGAAAGAATGGATTCCAACACGGCATTACTTGAAGGAGTCGCAGTGGATAGAGAAGAATTTCTTCAAGGGCATGAGCAGCTGCCTGAGGAACCCAAATCATGGGGATTTCAGCGACTTTTAACTTGTTCAACCTTGGATGTGGGAAGAGAAGATGAGGTTTTGTATGGCTCTGGAGCCGATTTTAATTTGATTGATTTTAGGGTCCAGGGTTTTGAACCAGAAAGCTGCATAACCAATGTTTCAGAGGCATGGACTAGTTCGCTTGGAAAACATAACGAGGAAACAAAATATCAGCATTCTGGCCCAGAGGAGGGCATGAGCTCTGCAAGCTGCTCGGAGCCTCTGTACTCTTCAGGAAAGAAAAAGGTTACATGTTCGACTCACGGCCTAGCTGCCAACAAACGTGAAGGAAGGAAGAGGAAGCGTTCCAAGGTGTGCAATAAGGGAGAAGAAGCGGAGAGCCAGAGGATGACCCATATTGCTGTGGAGCGCAACCGCCGAAAGCAGATGAACCAACATCTCAATGTCTTGAAATCCCTAATGCCCGCCTCCTTCGTTCAGAGAGTAAGTAACCTCTGCCATAACTTATCAGGCTGGCCTTAACTATCAGGCCTGTTTGTATTGTTCGATTCTACTCTACTTAAATATCATTCATTTCAATGGTTCAAGGATTAATAGTAATTTTACATCTCATTCAGAATAAAAAGTGGTAAGTTCGATTCCATTCTACTTAAATATCAAGGTTAAACCATCAATAGCAATTTTACACCTCATTCAGAACAAGAAGTGGTAAATATATGTCCTATTTCTTTCGCACAACGTAAACGGCACCTTGTGTGCTGACTGTTTTTTCATTTTTTCGACCTGCAAACTTTTCGACAGATCTGATATACCTAATCAATTGACCCTTCTTCACATGTTGACTGCTCTGATTTGTCGAAGAAATTGTCGAAAACAGATGAGTCGATTACATTTCGACCAACAGACCGTTTTACAACGTGCCGGCTGGTTAAGGTTTACCTATTTCTATTGGCTAAAATCGATGTTTGACTGTTGCAGTGGATGATATTTAAATAGCCATGCAAATGCTCTTGATGTTGAAACTCAGGTGTGCACTCAGCTTAAATAAAAGAAGCCATAACACATTTATTCTTCTTCTTTGATGTATTTATTCAGGGAGATCAAGCATCCATCATTGGAGGCGCCATTGATTTTGTGAAAGAGCTTCAACATGTTTTGCTGTCTCTTGAGTCTCAGAAAAGCATGAGGCAATGCGACAAGGAAGGATGTCAAAGTCCAAGCAAGTCTTCTGCCATTCCCAATGGCTTCTTTCGATCATATCCTCCTTTGAATAGCAATAACAAGTATTTTGAACAGCCTGCCGCCAGTAAAATTGCTGCACAGAGCAAGTCTGCAGTGGCTGATGTGGAGGTTACTGTGACAGAAACTAAGGCCGCCCTAAAGGTGGTGTCTCATAAGAGGCCAGGGCAGCTTCTGCACACCATATCTGCGCTACAAGATCTTGCCATCTCCATTTTACACTTGAGTATTACCACCATTTCTCAGTCAGTGCTCTACTCGTTCAATCTCAAGGTAAATTACAACAAATTCAGTTTCGAATTTTGTGTTTCGTATCAAACATAATGTTTTTTTGTTTCTTGTTTCTTGTTTCTTCACAGCTTGAAGAAGAATGCCGAGTGGAGTCAGCTGAGGAAATAGCAAGCGCAGTTCAACAAATTTTGAGCATGATTTCATTAGATGAGACTAGAATGGCCGCTTCTTGATTAGTGGGCATCTTTTATTTCTAGTTTTCTCAATCCTAATCACAGGGGTGGTCATGATTTTTTTGTAATCGCTACAACAGCTCTGTGCTTTTGTAGTTTGAACTGTGAATAACTGCCCGACCAGCAATGAACTTGTATACATTTATATTTACTTTTTTCTCCGTTTTCCAAACATTTTTTGATGTAGCGAGGATATACAAGATTTATTGTTTCTGCAAGCCACAGAAAACTTCAGTGTTTTAAACCCTCATCAATACATTCATACGAGTCTCGCGATTAATGTATAGAAGAAAAGTATATTATTTTTCACTATCGTGGGATACAGAAAGTTTTTGGCTAGTCTATCTACATGCGTATCAAGGTTGTGTATCCTCATTTTGTAATGTCATACACAATTTTCTTCACCATGACTACTATTTGTTTAAGGCTATTCTTAAACCACATTTATTTTAATGGTCAAAAGGTCAATAAAAGTAAGACAAGTATTTACGACTTTTTGATAGGGATGAGGTGTAAAATTGCTTTCAACTGTTTGACTGTTGAAGAATGGGATATTTAAGTAGAACGACCCTCATAGGTACCTCCATCTTATTTTCTCCTTTGTCCTCAAACAAGATAAAACATGATTAATTGTTGAACTTGTTTTTTATTGATGACTTTTTTTTAAGGAAGCATTTTCTCATCCTGAATTAAGGTGTACAACTTTTGTTTTTTTTTAATTCAAAATTCCCTATTGAATTTGAATACAATGCTCAATACCTCATTTTAGTTTTTTTATGGTGAAATGGAGTCCCTTTTTTTAGGATTAGATATTATTGTAAAGGAAAATAACTTTCCATAAACTTTATTTAGGCCAACCAATTACAATGTATGTAAGTTGGCACAAATTAAATTTAAATTAATTAATCAAGAGTTGTGGGTGTGGATAACTAAATGCTAGTCAAGGAAAATAAATGCAACAAATAAGGGTACTTAGCACTATAATCAAAGAATGGATGAAGATTTTGAACTTGATTGTTGTTGGTGTAATAAAAGTTAATAATGACTAGTAGAACAGTGGAAGTTGATTACATTTGAATTTGAATTTTAAAATTTTAGGGGTCAAGCTTGCAACCCTAGGAATGACCTCACATCCACATAGTTAGAATCAAGTGGGTAATGGATGTGTTGGGATAGGTGTATGAATGGACATGGTCTAGTGAATTTATTGGAATGTGTGCTTGTACAGATAAGGTGTGAATAAATGTATGTGTATACATAAAAGGCTAGGGAAATGAGCTCGACCTCACACAAGATTGCACCATTTGTCAATATGTATTAAGACAATTTTCCAAAATGGGCACAAAACTAAATGGGAAATGACATGGATATGCAAATTTTAACTCCTACATTTTGCCCCCACTTTGAGGTGAATGTGAATCCTATTCATGGATCTCAATGTATGTAGCACTCACAAATATGCATGTAAAATAAATATTTAAACATAATGGGATATCATGGAGGTCCATGTAATGTAGTGGACCGTGTGAAATGCAATTATCTAGGTTCACCATAGGAACCTACAAAACAAAGGAAAAATATGTAATATGTAGACTTTGTCATGGGGTGGAAGCAAGAAGATGGGTCCACTTTTAGTGGAAGTCAGGTGGGCAAAAAAATTGACTAAAATAGGTATGCATTTTGAAAAATAGGTACCTGTTTAGGAGTGGGCTCCTGAGCCTAAACTTGTACCCATATGGAACGGGTACCCATTATGGTTCGCGAGCTTGTTCTTAAATTGGTATCCATTAGGAATGCATAGCCATTTAGTAACATGTATGTGCTTATAAAATAAATGAGTGCCCGTTTTATAAACATATTAATTTTTCTTGGGCCTACGAGTTCATCTTTTCCCTCTTCAGACGATGTGACCAGTTGAAAATAGCTCTCCAGGATGCATACCGACATCAAGTGACCTCCCTAGCATGTCTCTCCAACCTCCTGCCTCCACGAGAGTTGACTTACTGTGTTTGCAAGTAAGTGGCTTTTCCATTTTCATGTTTTTAATGTCCTTTTTACTGTCTTTTACCATTTTTCCTATTTTTAAATTTAAATTTAGTTTTGAAACCTAAAACTATAAAACAAATTATATTCACTAAAAATGAAAACCCTAGGATCTAGTCTAAACTCTAGAACCTATTTGAAACCCTAGGACCTTTAAATTGTAATTTGTAAACCCAAAATCTAGGGTTTAGGGTTTGTAACTTGAAAATGAAAACCCTGGGACCTTTAAACATGAAACAAGACTAAAGAAAAGAAAACAAAAAATAGGCAAAAGCAATTTAAACAAAACAAAAACAATGCTCACTAGCATTAGGGGAGAGGAGCTAGTAGTTATTAGGGCTAACTTTGCGACCATGTAGTAGTTACATGGAATATTGTAGGACCTCCATTTTTTTAGAAATGTGATATGGACTCTTATCTATCTACAACTAAGGTTTAGAGGTGTGACTCATCACACAACTTGGCACATCAACATATCTAGTGAGAAGTGTCCTTAAAATAAATCTTTGAAGATTTGGTGAAAATTCTATCATGGAATCCCCAGTAGTTGAACAAAAAGATATCCTTTATTTTTAGAACAATTGATCATATTCTTATTTACAATATAACTTATATGCAACCTAAATGATTTCAATGCCTTTTGATAACCATGAATCTTGTTATCTCTAACCTTTATACCCAACACATATGACTCAATAGTTAAACAAAAAATACTATTTATTGTTATAAAAACAACACATTGTTACTTGAAATACAAATTATATTCAACTTTAAATGATCATAAAACTTATTGACAACCTTTTACTTTTCAATACTTGTTTAGATGAACACCTTATTTTATAAATGATGACAAATAATGTCATATAATGATGTGTGATTAGATGAGGCAATCCCTCCCTCTACCAAGTTTAGGCTTATGACAACTACATTAAACATGGCTTAATCAATTATGGGGCTACAATCAACATAGTTACTCTAACCCTTATGTTGATACCTAGATATTATATAAGCACATATGTTAGTGTTTCAGATGTGTTCAATACCCATGCTATGTGGAGAGTTTAGCAAAGGGAAGTTCTATAAGTAGGAAACCTAAAAAATAAGATGAAAAACATTGTTTTTTGCACTAGAGGTTGAAATTTCTATCCAAACATGTCACATTCTTCCACATTTAAGCATTGTGTAGCTTATATGGATAAATTAGTTGCTTATCCAATCTTGTCTATTATCATGCCTTTAGGTCATATCCCTAGTCTTTCTTAGTACAACTTTGAACCCCTCAAAATCTATTTGCCTTGATTGTATATTTTCTAGATTTAGATTATATTAGTTTTATCATCTATGACAAAATTACAACTTTTATTAGGTGGCTATTGTATAATCACTACAACAACTTTGTGACTACCCTAATAGTTTTTCTTTTGATATGATAATCTTGTGATCACCATAATAGTTTTGAAACCACTTGTCTACAAAACACAATGTTCAATTTTGAGAAAATAAAAGTACATCCTTTTATCTCACCCATTTGATTCATAACATGTGTTGCATGCCTAAATTTATCTTATAATGCCTCTTTGTCAACATCCACACCTTTTTAAATATGATTTTTCATTCTCATTTTAATCTTTATGTCCTCACGTTGAAAAAAATCAATTAAATACATGAGATCTAAATTTGCTTGACCTATTATGCCATTAAAGGATTACCAAGATAACCCCTTTCCTTTATTCTATGTTTAGGTTTATGCTCAACCTAATTTGTTGCCTTTATAGGTATTGTCCATAGACTAGATAAGTGACCAAATAACAGAAACATGATATTGTAGAATGCTTTGAGAAATTGAATATTTTCTTCTCCTTTTCTTTGAAAAATCTAGCTCTAAATTTGTACACAAGTAGTACATGTTCAAATAGGTTAGTATATTTTTAGTTTGTAGTTAATAAATATGTGCTTTAATTACTATTTAATTTAGTATATTACTATTGTAACATTAAAAATTGCATACCCTTGCAATTTCATGCTAGGTTTTGCACTCATTTTGGTGTTTTCTCCCTTAGTATGTTTATAGGTTCATTTTATCCTTGCCTTAGCCTTTTTCTCGTAACCACACGTGCTTTTGTGTTATGCTCAACCCTTTGTGTTTGTTCTTGTGAAATTCTATTTTAGTGCTTTGTCTATCTCATTGTCCCATGGTGTTTCATGTGATTAGAAGCTAGAGTCACTTGAACACTAGCACTTAGTGCAGACGTCTACACATCGCATAAGCATCTTGCACCTATATGGTACCAAGTGACCATTTATGGATGTTGCTAGTGTTGGCAACATAAGCATGATGATGAAGAGACTGATGAGCATGATAGTAAGTGGTGTTGTCATTGATGGCAACAAAGTGTAAAGACACAGTTGTGTTGGTCTGGAGAAGCTGCTAAGTGTGATGTGGAAGTTAATTCAACTAAGCATGATATATCTAAGTGTTTTATGGAATCCTTGTATGAATACATTGATATCCTTCCATTTTGGTGTTCCTCACTCAGACACAAATTGCTGAAGATTTTCCCAAGGCATTTGTAGTATAGAGCCTATGACAGGGTCACAGTATTTTAGTCCGCATTCCTCTGCTATGAAGAATCTTGCTATGCGGTTGTAAGGCATTTTTATTGCATACTAAAGGAGTCTAAATCCAAAGTTTCAGGTCTTGAATCCCTTTGCAGTGAAAGATAGAACTGACAGAGTACCAGACTCTGTAATAATAATGTAATGACAATGTTAGTGGTATATTGGAATTCTCTACATTCCACTATAGATGAATATTTTTCTATGAAGATTTGAGGACAAGTTCATAGATGTCAGAAGTGTTTAGTCTCCAAGTGGAAAGCATTTTGGTGGTCCACATGTTGAGTTGTGAGCAAATTGTTAGTTCATGCTATTATTACTTCACCAGTAGAGCTAACCTAATGGTGTTGAGATTGTGCAAAGTTAAGTTATCTATGCAACAAAGTCATGAGAGTAAATATAGGTTGTGCCAACCCATTTGAAGATGCTACATGCTTTGTTTCTATCCACAAAGCGTCTAGAGTTGAGTTTTGGGCTGACAAGTCAGGAAGTCACACGGTATATCTATTATACCGACCTGATTAATGTTTTGCTTGAATGCGGTATATTTACAAGATTGATTTCATGTGTGAACAGGTTGAGAAGAGTGTGAATGGATGCGAAGAACTGAGTGTGTGTGTGAGCGAGAAATCTGATGTAGAGAAGGATAAGATAAGATTGTGGTGAAGATGAAGTGTGTTAAGTTATTATTATGAGCTTCAGTGAAACTGTATCTTCAACATAAGTTAGATGCATTACTAGAAGTTCATATTTGGCAGTGAGCCACCCCTTCTTCTATGTCTTTCTATTCAGGACAGTGAGTCCTTTGGCAGTGAGCCACCTGCAGTGAGCACTTCTCTTTTGGATAGTGAGTCCATCAATTGTATCAAATTTAACTAGTTGTATTATAATATATTGTGAGCTAATCCTCGCCATGATTTTTCCCTATTTAGGTTTTCCATGTAAAAATCTGGTGTTCATGTGTTATGTGTTTTGATGGTTTCTTTGATACTTTCCTTTATTTTTGCAAACTAAAATATGCTATGTGGAATGAATGTTTAAATACTTAAGTGGTTTCAGAGAATATTGATTCACCCCCCCTCTTAGTATTCTGGGTGTTCAACAATTAGTATCAGAGCCAAGTTCCTTGGAAGAAGCTTAACTGCTTGAGGAAGATCTTGAAGTGTGAACACATGGCGACTAGGAGATATCCTATCCCTCTGGAAGAAATTCCTACTATTGAATTTACTGAAGAATACCGTATAGTTGACATGAATGGAGAACTTAAATCAACCCTTGAAGATCTAGAAAACGTTCAATGTGAGAACAGAGTTCTGGAAGAAAATATTAAGGAAGTAGATGAATGCATTAAGAATTTGAGAGAGCAAAACAAAAAATTCAAAGAAAGATACAAGGAAGTAAATGAACAACTTAATCAATCAAATGAAACAATCACCAGTCTGAAAATACAAATTGAGGAAGGAAAAAGAATTGAAGAATGCCTAAATGAAAAACTAAAAGGCAAATTGGAAGAATGTTTAGGGATTGAACAAGAAATTGTGATCCTAAAGACAGAGGTGGAGAAAGCAAAGAATCAAGAAGACAAATTCAAGATAAGTTCAACCCTACTTGATGAAATGATTGCAAATCAAAAGGATCCTAAGGATAAAGAAGGATTGGGATTTGAAAAGGGTGAAAGTTCAAAGACAAACAATGCTGAGAAGAAGAACAATAACCAAAAGAAGATTGAAGCCAAGAAGAATAATAACAGACAGGTCTGAAACCAAAAGAAAAATTTCAAGAGGCCACCCATCAGACAACCAGATGCACAAAGGTACTTTGGCTACTGTTACTCTTGCAATAAATTTGGACATAAGGCTGTGAAATGTAGAAGCAAGATAAATTAGAATGTTCAATCATTCTCTAGTCAATGTTTTACATGTCAAAGAATTGGTCATAGCACTAAGGAATGCAGGAATCAAATGATGAATGGTTACAATAAGGGTATGATGTTTCCATCTTTCAATGGTTATTGCTATACATGCAATAGGTTTGGGCATAAGGATAATCAATGCAGATCTAGAATGAATGGAAGTAAGCTTGTTCAAAATGTCAAGTGTTACAAAAGCAACAAATTAGGTCACATTGCTAAATTTTGCAGAAGTAAGAATGTGAAGGTTGATCCGGTAAGGAAGAGTGATCCAGTGATGAATGTGGATTCAATAGACGTGAAGAAATAAATGGACAAGGTCTAGAAAAAGAAAGAAGAAGATGAAGTAAAAGATGAGGCTGTGCTAGTCTCTGGTGCAGATGTTTCCCTCGTAAACTAAGTAGAAAGCTTTGGCTTAGGGGGAGCTTTAATAGACAAATTTTAAGCCCCTACCAAAGATATGGTGTTGACGCTCTCAACATGTGGATATGTGATGTAGGTTGACATGCATGACCTACTGGAGAAAACAACGGTGAAAAATGTCTTGTTGTAGAAGTTTGCGGAGCAATTGAAGGTGATTGTGTACTACAGTTAGAGTTTTGACAACTTTATCAATCCGAGCATTGAATACGATTTAGGTTTTACAAAAGGGTTTATAAGCAATCTCACATAAACAAAAATCATTTGCAATCAAACATTTGAAGAGAGAAGAGCAATGAAAGAGCAAGGAAAAGCTAATCAGAACTCTAGTACACAAAACCCTAATCAGAAGTGATCAAAAGGTATTTACAAATTTTTATCTTGCCCTAAGTTTTTCATTTGTATTTTGAAGATGTTTACTCCACAAGTGGTAGAGGTAGTAGACTGACCTTGCCCTAAGTTCAAACGACATCCTTTCAAATCTATGGAGAGTGATTCGAATGGTGCTTTTTCAAGCTTTCCATATGGTGTGATGCATACAGAGGATATAAAGATCTATATCCATATAAAGATGGAAGAATACAATCATGCAAAATTGGGAGAAGTATGGATGAATGAGCTAACTGATGACAATTTTGACATGAAACATGAGCACATGGCTTTAACAAAAAACAAATTGGATGTGTGGAATGACTTTCCTATTCTATGTTATGAAGATGCTTGGGTTAAGTATGTATTGAGCCGCATTCATGACAAATTTATATGGCTGGATCTACTGCATATGATAAGAAAAGAAGCCATAAAGGTTGTGATAGGGTTATGCTCCATAGAAATAGTCCCGGTACTAAAATCAGTAAAAAATAATGTGGTGATGAAGCTCACCGGAGTAATGTTTGACAAGAGAGCCCTAATTGTAAATGATATTGAGGACCCTGCTGTGAAGTATGCATCTATGATGACTGGATACAAAGCAACTACTAGCAACACAACATATGAGATGGTTAAGAATGGTGCAAACTATGACTTGTGTGAACTGCTGAGACAACAATTGATGGAGAACCTACAAAATACCAAAGACTCCAAGTACCCCTTCAAATTTGGTACGTTTATTATTTGCTTACTATTTTACTTTCTCAGAGAAATTCTTCATACAAAGAGGATTGTATGGTTTGGACATACTCCAGTAGTAGTGCAAATTAGAGATCATATAAGAAGATTGGGTAACTTAGAAACTGAGAAAGTTGCATTATGGGGTTTCTTTAAGACATTCCAAGAAAATATGCAAGCAAGAGAAAGAACCCTAAAGAGTGTTGTTGAGAAGTACAAGGATGACATCATCTTCATGGTTACCAAAGATGAATGCTATATGGAAGCAGTGGAACCCAAAATAGTCTAGATTCTGGAGATGGGATATGAGGTTCTAGGAGATATAATTACAGGTCTTGCAGACCTAATGTTTAGAAAACCAAGAGATACCTCTACAGAAAGATTTGGAACCTATGAAGATAAATCCATTCAAGTGCATTTGAAGCACAAGGAGAAAGAAATAAAAGAAAATGTTAAGAAAATGAGGACTAAGGTTGAGGAGATGATTTCACCAAAGAGCCCTGCAGAGAAATCCAAAGGCATATCTATTACTCCAGAAGAGTCTACTAGCACAAGAAGGTCCGCCAAGACTTCTGTCTTTGCTCTTACTATCCCAAAATCCTCTGGAGCCACATCTTCAGTAAATAAAACAACATCAATTGCCTTTGTACAACAACAACCTCCCAAGAAGAGAAGGGTAAAAGAAAAGGCAACTAGAGAAAAATACATTAGTCATGAAGAAGGAGAAGGACCTAAGTTGGTCCAGAAGAAGAAAAGAGAGCCTCAAGCCTCTGGAGAAGAGACAAGTGTCAAGAGAGCAAAAATTGACATTATCAACATAGGAAGTGAGGAAGAAAGTGAGAAGGAAAAGGAAGGTTTCCTCTTTAAAAGAAGAGAAGAAAAATCTGATAAAGGAGACGAGTCTCCTAAGGGAAAAGGAAAGAAAAAGAAGTCAAAGAAATCAAGTCTTCCACCCCTGCAACTTGAAGCTACTGTTAGTGCCATAATAGAATATGGAAGTCTAAAAGAAGTAGCAAAACTTTATGATGAAAGATCCTTAGATGATAAATCAATCATTGAAACTGTAATAATCAGGTACATGGATGCTTTCAATGTTGCTTTAATATAAATTATTGATCAATTACCTAAAAGTCTTGCTAGTATATTGACAAAGAGAAGAGATAAATCCATGAATAAGGATATTGAAATGAGAAATAAGGCAATTGAGAAAATTGTCCCTCAATTTCTGCTCAAGAAAAGACTAAGGCTATTCAAAGGTTAGCCAAATAATTTAGAACAAAAAGGAGATTAAATACCTTAATGTCCAATGAAAAAGAGGAAATAAAGAGGTTAGAGAAGGAGACATTGAAAATAACTACAGATATCTTGAAGGAAATGAAAATTGATACAATAGAAGAAGGGTCTTCTTTTGAGGAAAGAGAAAAGGTTGATGACATTCTGGAGAAAAATGAAGAGATTGTAGCAACAAGTACAAAACGAGATATTTTGACAGAGAAAAATGTGCCATCTCCTCTGGTGAACACTGAAACTACCAATGTAGAGGATCAGAGTGTTGTTAATTCACCTCTAGAGAATATAGAGAATATTGAAGAAAAGAAGGAGAATCTACAAGAAGAGAAAGATAAAGAAAAAGGAGAACATATTGAAATGGTTGTGAAGGAAAATGAATAAGTGGACAATGCTTCTGTTCCTCTGAAAACCTCTAGGCATCAAGCTGAGATCAAAATAGATGAAGGGACACATGAAGAAATTTGTTCTCTAGAGATCTCAGGCTCACACATGATCACTGTGTCTGAAGAAGAGAAGAAGAATACAGAGGGTGAGTGTTCTGGAGTCTCTCCAATTGACTCTATCAGAGAATTCTTGGCAGAGAAAAGACAAATTTAGTCTATTGCTTCCCCATAGTTGCTTCAATTGACATTTATGGATGGAGAAATCAACTTGTCTAATATCTCTCCACTGAAGAAATTGCAACTTGGAACCATTTTTCAGGCCATTGCCTAGGAAGAATTACTGCAATCAGGTAATGAGCTTCTAGAGGAAGCAATAAATGTTTTTGAAAAGATGTTACCTGACACCAAGAGGGATGCCTCTCTGACTCCTGTACAATAGATGAAGCAACTGCTGGAGTGTGCTGCCACAATAATGGGTTACACTTTTTGGGACATCATAATTTTTGTTGAAATCACATATTTTTAGAAAATATAATGATTTAAGCCTTGAAAGGTTTAATTTAAAGGATTTTAATTGAATAGGGTTTGATCAAATCCCCTTAGATTCAAACCCCCTCGGATAGAACCCCGCTAGTTTTAAACCATACCTATAATGGAGTCTCCTCTACACCTATCAAAATGCTAATAAAAAACCACTTTTGATTTACCTTTTGGGGGATCAAATCAATTCATTTAAAATTTATGTTTTGTAAATATGTAGTCCTTATTATAAGCTTCCCAAAAGGTATAATTTTAAATATATTTAATTTGATTATTATATTTATTTTTTATTTCTTGTGAATGTAGGTTTTTCAATGAACATCAAGTTCTCTATTTTACACACATGTAAAATTAATAAATTAGTGATTTTTTTTCAAAAATGTCTATGCCCTAGGTATTGATGTCCTTGTTTCAACAAAAAAGAAAAAAATGAGTTTCAATACATATAGAAAAAAATATATTTTACGTAATATGCCTATGTCTAAATTATAATTGGTTTGACTTCAAAAATTAATAAAAAAAAAATATTCAACAAAACATTATAAAACCAAATGCATGCCCTATATATCTATGTTACCAATCTAAATTAAAAAAAATTAGAATTTTATCCTTTGTAGAAAAAAAGTTATGTGCTAGGGAATACACATCACTTTAAAAAAATGTTGTTTACTATTAAAAACTAGTTATCAAAGGAGACAAAAAAAAATTTACAATTTAATTCTAATTTAAAAAATATATATATTTAGAATCTACAAACAAAATCTCACAAATCAGTAGTTCACATCATCTTCAAATTCCTAACGGTTTAGCAGCTATAGGTGTCAGAAAGTGAATATTTAGTTCAAAATGTTGATTTCAATGTCAAGTTTGGCCAAAACGTGTAACCCATTATTGTGGGATGACCCTGCAACATCAACATCAAGAGTCTCTTAACAACCATTCTATATCTTTAGAGAAGGTAGCTGAGAAGAAAGTAATGTATGAGATTAGCAATAAGACAATAATAAATTTATCAGAAAAGTGCTCCAAGGAACACAATCTGTTGAGTAGTAGTGTAAAGAGTATTCAAAATGCCCTAGGTGATGCTAATGTAATGTATCAATTTTGTTTATCATGGCCTGTGACTACAAAATATATAAAAGACAAGATCGATGGCCTTGAAATGCAGATAAAAAACATCCCTGGAACATGTGAGCCCTTAAAAAATAACAATGGAGATCTGAGGGCTGAAGTTGAAAAGAATCATGCTATAATCAAGAAACTTCAGAATCAAAGAAAACTGATTGAAGATCAAATGAGCCAGTTGAGGGAGATTTTTAGTTTTAAGATGGCAGTGCTGACAGGGTTGTTGAAGGAAGCTAATAAGGTTGGACAGATGACAGTTGTACCTTCATCAGTTGAAGAACCAGAAGATTTGTTGTTGCAAATTAATGGGTAGATACAAATACTCAACTCTGCCAAGGTGCATTGGGACTCTGCAGTATTACAAATGAAGAATATATACAAGGATATCCTTCCCACCAAATAATAAGGTTCATATTATGATTTATTGTACATATACAGAAAGATAAAGAAAATAATTTTTGATATTTTGATTTACATATTAAAGTATAGGAGTAAAATAGTAAGAGGGAGTATGTACATAGAAAAGGAAGATTGGTTTTGAGTTAGGGGTAGAAGTTTTGATCTGTAGATATACAAGTGGTTCCTTTGCCATTGATGGCAAAGGGGGAGAAGTTTTGGCGTATGTTTCCATCAATGACAAAGGGGGAGATTGTTGGCAACATAAGCTTGATGATGAAAAGATTGATGAGTGTGACAGTAAGTGGTGTTGTCATTGATGGCAACAAAGTGTAAAGACACAGTTGTGTTGGTCTGGAGAAGCTGATAAGTGTGATGTGGAAGTGAATACAACTAAGCATGATATAACTAAGTGTTTTATGGAATCCTTGTATGACTACATTGATATCCTTCCATTTTGGTGGTCCACACTTAGACACAAATTGCTGAAGATTTTCCTAAGGCATTTGCAGTATAGAACCTATGACAGGGTCACAATATTTTAGTCCGCATTCCTCCGCTATGAAGAATCTTGCTATGCGGTTGTAAGGTATTTTTGGTGCATACTAAAGGAGT
Source organism: Cunninghamia lanceolata (assembly GCA_027924645.1). NCBI lineage: Eukaryota > Viridiplantae > Streptophyta > Pinopsida > Cupressales > Cupressaceae > Cunninghamia > Cunninghamia lanceolata. The sequence continues at coordinate 8,074,254 of BSBN01000245.1, read as the reverse complement.
CTAAATCTAAAGTTTTAAGTCTTGAAGCCCTCCGCAGTGAAAGATAGCACTGACAAAGTACTGGACTTTGTAATAATAGTGTAATGACAATGTTAGTGGTATATTGGAATGCTCTACATTCCACAATAGATGAATATTTTTCTATGCCGATTTGAGGACAAGTTCATAGATTTCAGAAGTGTTTAGTCTCCAAGTGGAAAGCATTTTGGTGGTCTGCATGTTGAGTTGTGAGAAAACTGTTAGTTCATGCTATTATTACTTCTCCAGTAGAGCTGACCTAATGGTGTTGAGATTGAAGTCATGTATGGAACAAAGTAATGGGAGTAAATATAGGCTATGCCGACCCATCTAAAGATGCTACACACTTTGGTTCTCTCAACAAAGCGTATATAGTTGAGTTTTGGGCTGACATGTTAGGAAGTCACACGATATATCTATTATGCCGACCTGATTAATGTTTTTCTTGAATGTGATATATATACAAGATTGATTTCATGTGTGAACGGGTTGAGAAGAGTGTGAATGGATGCGAAGAACTGAGTGTGTGTGTGTGAGCAAAATTTGATGCACAAAAGGATAAGATAAGATTGTGGTGAAGATGAAGTGTGTTAAGTCAGTATTCTAAGCTTCAGTGAAACTATATCTTCAGCATAAGTCAGATGCATTACTAGCAGTTCATATTTGGCAGTGAGCCACCCCTTCTTCTATGTCTTCCTATTCAGGATAGTGAGTCCTTTAGCAGTGAGCACTTCTCTTTTGGACAGTGAGTCCATCAATTGTATCAACTTTAACCAGTTGTAATATAATATATTGTGAGCTAATCCTCACCATGGTTTTTCCCTTTTTGGGTTTTCTAGGTAAAAATATGGTGTTCATGTGTTATGTGTGTAGACATCTAAAAGTGTCCTCAGAGTGCAAAACACCAATCTTTGCCACATTTATCTATTTTCCCTAATTTTCCTCTATGGATAATTAATTAATTTGAATTAATTAATTATTTAATCATTCACATTCCAAATATCCCCTTTCACTCACTTAATTAAATAAATCTCATTTGTTTAATTAAGGTTCACATGTCCACTTCTCAAATAAAATAAATAAATGAACCCAATTTATTTAATTTAAAAACATCCTCTACCTCACCATTTCTCCCAATTTAAAATTCAATTTGTCCTTTAGTGGTGAGAAAACCCTGACTAATCTCAACCCTTCATTTCATCCAAAAGTCAACACCAAATCCTAGCCATCCACTCAAATCTACTCTTCTATAAAATCACTTTTCCAATTCATTCTCTTACACTTTTGAATCATTTTCATTTCTCAATATCTCTTAAACTATCTCTCTTAGTTTTTGATCTCTTGGCATATATCTCTTAGTTTTTGGATCTCTAGGCATCTCTTAGTTCATTTTTCATGCTCTTATGCGAGCTTGAATCTCTTTCTCTCCAATATCTTGCCACTTTCTCCCATTTGAGCTTCTCAAGATTGTGCAAAATCTGCAAATCTGAGAACATTATGGAAGATGGAGGAGAACAATGAAGATTAGCCAAGTTGTAGCTTAGATTAGTTCATTTTTTATTTTTTTTATTGGTTTCTAGGCTTGCTTGCACTTCATTGCAATTAGGGTTTTGCTGTAGTTTCATTTCTGCATGTTTGAAAGTTTAAATCCTAGCGACAAATGGTGAAGCTGACGTGAATAGATCAATTTTAGTTAACTTCTAAAGGACAAATTTTGTAGGTGGCTTCTTGGTCTCAAACAGACCTCACCGTTGAGTCCGGCAGGCCCTTTCGACGAAAATTGACATAAAACGTGATACATTTTGGCTACAGGAAAAAAAATTAATTTTTTTTAGGTTTGTCCCCACTGCAGGGCTGTACCGTATGGATTCGTACAGACCCATACGACACCTACACAAGAGCCTTGGTCATAAGCTTCTGGTATGAGTTTATGATTTTTGGTGGCTTATGCATTTTGCATTTGCAGGGTATAATACCATGTTTGTAAATGCAAATTTATGTGTTGCAGGTTTTAAATAAATCAAACCCTAATCACCAGTCGAAACCCTCTATAGGTACTGTCACTACTCCAAAAAAATCCATCGACACCCAAAACCTACCCTTTCGCCTTACCACCACTAGTCCTACCACTCCACTTAAGCTCGTCTACTGCAATCATCCTGAGCCACACCCCTCTGTGGCCTCTGTCGACTTCGGTCGACTCCTTGGCATACTCCAATGGCTTAAAACTTTAACCTGCCCTGCCATTAGCAAACCATCACCACCAATTTAAAAGTGGTCACAATACCTTGAAATGTCATTGCCACCATTTTAAAACTATTGCCGCCTCCTTTCTAACGGTTGCCGCCTCCTTTATAATAGTCACCATTCTGTGGCGACCTCCCTAGTACTTGCCCTAAACCATTTTCTCACAGTCATATTTCATATCATTGGCAACTCGTGGTCACATTCGTGAGCAGGAGGGGGGCCAAGGGCTTTTGGACCCCTTTCATTTGATTTTTTATTTTTTCCCTCTCATCCGCCCCTAGTCATATGGACGACTAGGGGCATGGCTAATACATAACTGCCAAACAAACCTTAACATTAACCACATGCACCCAAATTCTATATGTGACCAGGAACTAGTCTGACCGCTAGCGGTCTGTAGCTTACCTGCCAACATAAAATGTCAAGACTAAACTACCGAACGTAGACTATTTCCTCTAACTGCCCATGTGACCTGGTGAGTACAAACTGTTAGCGGTTTAATTAAACTGCCAGACCTTCCTTGTGCCTCCTACATGCCCTAATAGGGCATTGTTTTTCTTTTTCTCATAACTTGGGTGTATGGGCTCAAAAGTTTGCAAACTAGGGCTTGTTGGAAAGCTAGCTCAGTGAAATTTGCAACGGTATAGGTTTTGTTAGGTAATGGTATTGTTTTATTAGGTATTTTCGTAGTCAAAGTCAACACTACATTTGAACTTTTAACGTGCATATCTTTCACGTTTTTCATCAAATTTCAACAATTTTTTTTTTCAAATTGCTTAGAATCTCCTGAAATTTCTGATGCTACTCTCTATTTTTCTATAACTGATCAATATTTTTAGATATTTTATAGATTTGGTTTTGTGGCCTTTTTGACTTGGTGGCTTGCAAAAGGGGGTGTCTACTTGATATATCATGTCTTTTTTTACATTATCATGGAGATTTTTTTCTACTGATATTTGATTTGCAGCTTGTGGCACTCGTTTGGAGAAGACTCTTGACTGAAACTACTAGTGAATTTGATGTAGGGTTCCTTTCATTCTTATGTGTGTGATTTGTTATCATAGGAACACTTTAATTTTGGTGCATTAAAATGAACATTATCTTGTTGTTCTCACACCTTCTTGGGGCTTAAAAAGAATTAGTGTCTTCTTTTCTTGGTGATTTTCTTGGTGTTTTGACGTGTATATGCTCTTCCCTCGCACGTTATGTGATCTTGGGAATCAAAAACATCTCTCAACACTTTCATAATCACACCACACATTTAAATTTTGAAGGGTAAATGAACACTATCTAGTGTGGTCAAACACATGTGTATGCTCTCTCCTTGCATCCTTGTATGACCTTGGAGATCAAAAACATGTGTTTGTACCACTTTTGTACAAACCTTTAAAGGGCCTGCCTCTTGATTTGTGAGAGGGAACGACCCAAGTGGTACTTTCATTTTGATTCGCTATACAAATAATTGTGGTTGTGACAAAAGTCATCAATCACCTGGTGTCGTTGTTCTATATCGATGGAAGTCTCCCTCAGTATCCATGTGATGCATGAAAACCCTCTTTGAGGGCTGGGAGGCCTCTTAAATGAGCGAACCGCCACATGTATAGACACTAGTATATCCTAAAACATTGATTAAGAACCATCTGTGCTAGTGGCCAAAAAGCCTTTTTACTTGTTGGTATAGGAGGTCAGACCTCCCAAGCTACCCCACGTGTACTATTAATTGTGGAGACAGGGACTCCCTCGATCCCTAGGATCAAAGGGTAAGAGAAGTTGGTGTGCCCATGCCGTGTAAGGTGGAGCCAGTGTCACCAAGTTCTCTAGCTGTCCTCTTTATCTTAGTATTTGGAGAAATCTGAGTGGGGACTCAGCAGGTAGTATCCTTTATCTGGCCTAGGATCGTGCATGTTTACAAGTGTTTTCAAACTTGTCAAGAGTCACTAAAACAACCAATCTGATTGCCAAGTGTCTTCTATGATTGATGTGTGTGCTTTCTTAATCATCACCCTTAAACATTCTTTCCAACCCATTCATTCCAAGTCATCATATCATCATCACATTCTTACATATCCTCATCATTCAACCTTCATATCCTAATCACCCTCCCAATCCAATCAATTTCATCCTAAACATTCTGATCATATCCTATTCACATTTGCTAATCACATTATCCAGCCATCCACATGTTGATCATCCTACTTGTACTATCCTAATCAAATTCTTACCATATCTTCATGATTCAATCACATCCTAATCATATCCTATTCATCATTTCTAATCATTACACCTCATCCTAATCATATCCTATTCATCATTCCTAATCATTACACCTCATCCCAATCATATCCTATTCATCATTCCTAATCTTTACACATCATCCTCATCATATGCTAATCATCATTCCTAACCATTACACATCATCATCATCATCCAATCAACACCATTCTAATAATTCTCCTAATCATATTCAAGTCATCCTTATTAAATCCTAATCACCTCTTTCATCTAATCACCATCATCTTAATCATCCTAATCAATCGAAGTCCTCTAATCATATCACTACACATAATCATCTTCATTCCTAATCCAACCAACTTCTCTGTAATCCAACCAAGTCATCTAATCTTATCACTATACATAATCATCTTCATTCATAATCCAATCAACTTCTTCCTAATCAATTCAAAGTCATCTAATCTCATCACTACACATCATCATCTTCATTCTAATCCAATCAATGACATCCTAATCATATCCTAGCCATTCATTCTAATCCAATCAACTTCTTTCTAATCCATCCAAGTCATCTAATCTCATCATTACACATCATCATCTTCATTCTAATCCAATCAATCACATCCTAATCATGTCCTAACCATTCATTCCAATCCAATCAATTTCATCCTAATCATTACTAATCACAATACACCACAACCGTAGGGAAACCTTAGAGCATCTACTCTCCCTATCAAATCCTATTATAACTGTGTCAAAACATTATAGACCTGCTAGTTCTATTCACCCACTACATATTCAATTTCACTCAGCCTTTGACATCTATAGAGGTTCCCAAAAATAGTCTTCCTAAGGTTGAAACATAGGGAGAAACTGCCAAAGCTTGACTGTATCACAAGTACAAATCTGGACCAAGAGACCTTGACATCTTTTTCAAATCAATCACAACTTGGTCTTAATACCACAAGGCTAGTTTAAGTCCATCCTTCCAAGTGAATTATAAAACTCATGGCTTCACTTTAATCAATCATTTCTTCCACACCTCAAGGTCTTGATAAATCTAATTTATACTTTGACAAGGTCATTAGTAGATAAGAGTATCCTCTTGGAGCTAGAATTTTTGAAGACTAATATCCATTAGCCTCTATCATAGTCAGGGCTTCATCACCTTGCATTGACATCCACATAGCATCCTACAATTCACAAGTCTCATTTGGTGAAGATACGATTGCAAAAAGAAAAGAAAGGGAATAGATCCTCCTAGTCATCCCTTATTCTAACCATTCTCAACATTCTCACCAACACCTTCATTCCAAGTCACCTTCATCCTAATCAAAACCTTAATCATCCTTGTCATTATACATCATATCGTAATCGGATCCTACTCATATCTTCATCATTCAACCTTCACATCCTAATCACCCTTTCTAATCACATTGTTCAATCATATTCATCCTAATCACATCACCCCTAATCATATCCTAATCATTTCCAAGTCATCCTAATCACAACCCTAACCCTAACCTAATCATCCCTAATCACCTATCTAATCATCCAATCAATCTCATACTCTATCACATTCCTAGTCATTCCACCTTATTATTACTCTAATCCTAGTCAAGCACTTGTCAACATGGTCCTTATCCTTAGCGATCCTATGTACAAACCAAAGCCTTAAATTATACTTAGAGGCGGCCTTCTTAACCCTGATGATGGGACAAAACCAAGACCAAAGCTTATACTCCAAGGAGCCCCTCCTCCTAAGCCCAAGTTAATACTTTGATGAGGCTATATCTTTAATTACTAGGATGAGACAAGTCTAAAACCCAATTCATCCACACATCAAGTCAACGCCGCATCAACCTATCCATCCACATCACAACAAGCACATGTGTGTCCATGTCCACCTTGGCAACAGAATCAAATGCCTTTAAGTCCTAATGCCACCTTTGACAAGGGAGACATCAACCTAATCCATGCAAGCCATTCACTATCATTACCATCCTCTACTCCCCCATTAACTCCACACTCTAAGTTTAAACATTACAAAAGTAAACATGTGGAGTCATCCAAATCTACCACTTCATCCAATCCTTTTTATCCTTCATCCAACCAAAGTCCAAACCATAAGCCTAATCCACCAACATCCCTCTTATCCCTCCACCATGGGAACTTTCCACTCCACCTAATCCTAATCATAAGTCCACATCATCTACCCTCATTGTCCATCCACTATATTCTCCTTCCACACATGCACTTGCAAAGGATGTGATCCAATGGCTACTAGCTAGGAACAGCCTATCCTCATGTCAAACACCTACATTGGCACCTATCAAAGAACCTGTGAACACCATGCCTAGTCATTCAACCCCATCATGTGGTCCACAACTCATTGACACTATTCAAGAGTTTCCCACCACTAATCCAAGTTAACCTCCATCATGCCTTCATGTTTTTGATCAAGAGCCTATCCAAGAGTCATCCACTTCCATTCCAAGTCAAGAGATATGTCAAGGGTCTAATTCAAAGTATGAGGAAACATCTAGCCCTTGTTCCAAACAAGACCAAAGCCCTTCTAATGATCCCATCCATAACACACTTTATCCTTTCCATGATCAAGCTCCCATATATGATCATGATCCCCTCTATGATCAAGAAGGCCATGATGATCCTCTTAGTCAACTTTATGCATTCCATGGTCAAGAGATTATTGCTCCACCCATCCATCCTCCATCTACCCCTAATGAGAAAACATCCACTTATCATGATGAGACATATGTCTCCCAAATATGCATAGAAGATCAAACAAATGCCTTGGATCTAAATAAACATAATCAAGATCCTAATGATCCTTCCACATCCACTATTGATCCCATTGCAAAGCCATCATATCCCCTTGGTCTATCCACCTTCATTCATGAGTGTTCTACCTTAGGACAACAACAACCATTGTCTTCCACTTCACCTCCTCCATCCAATAATGAGCTGAAGTCTAATATCCAAAACATGCCTATTCCCATTGTCCATCACATGCTCCAAAACATGAATTATCAAGGTAAAGGCTTAGGCCTTTATGAACAATGTATTTTGGAGCCAATTCATGTTGAAATCCCTCCATGCTCATATGGCCTTGGATACATACCCCAAGGTAAACAATCTAAAGATGTTGGTACTTCCTCCATTCATTCTAAGTCCACCACTTTCCATTGTAAATCCTATCACATACCTGAAACATACATTGCCATTCCACCTCCGTCATCCTACAAATGTCAAAAGCATGTGACCATACACCTTCCACCATCTAATCTACCTCCACTTCTCCCAACTCTAAATCCATCCATTTACACATTCCCTCACATTCCTAATCATGATCAATGAAAGCACACATTGTCTAAACATGAAGCTTCCACTCAGTCCACTCGCCACATGGGATTCAAAAATAAACATTTGGATGCTTCTACTTATAAAGCCAAAAATCCTAAGGATCCTAATACCTTAGAATATCAATCCAAAAAGTCAAAACAAAGTACATCCAAAAATCCATCCAAGCCCATACCTCCAAAACAAAAGTCAAAAACTAAAATGATATGGGTCCCTAAACAAAAAAGCAAGTCAAATGAAGTATCCACATCTCAAAAATCCCAACCATCCTCATACATTCATAAATGCCATTCCACTGAAAAATCTCAAATTCCTCCATCCCACAAGTCAAACAAAAGTCATAAAAATCCTAAGTCTATGTGGGTGCCTAAATCACTCCATCACCCATCTCCTAAGAAAACATCATCATTGCTTCCTACACCACCATCCAATCAAAAGATTCTATGTTTATCATGGTGTGTGCAGCCGTTGGTCATGATTCCTTTCCATACCTCCATCTCCCCATCTTTTATCCATTATCCTACCTATTTTACCCATCACGTCCCTATGGTCCATGCTTTTGCATAAGTCTTTCATCCATCATTGTATAAACCCTACATAATCCACTATACATCCATGCATAAACATTTCATACTCCACCATCTACCTAATCCATCTCACTTTCATGCAATCCTTTACCAACATCTTGAGCATAATGAGGCTCGACATGGCCCATGTGGTGACATCCATCTCTAATGGGACTATCACCTTTCATGGCACTAGAAACTTGAGTCCCTCTCATCCATATTCCCCTTCTCCCATTCAAAAAGTCAAAAAAGTAAAAAGAAAAAGAAAAAGTAAAGATAAATCCCTTCGTCCAACGGTGAAAACCACCCTTGGTGGCACCTTGGATAAGTACCATGATGAAAACCTGGCAAACAGGTATCATGTGTAGGTTGATCTTCTATGACACTTACACTTGGGGGCACCTTGCCTCATCCAACATATCATTTCCAACCTATCATTTTCCATCCCATCATACTATGTCCATACTATCCCATCTTATCATCCTTATTCATTACACCTACATATACCTATCATATTGTATCCATTCATCCTCTCTTCCTCCTTTTGATCTTGATGACAAATATTTTGGATATCTCTTGATATACCTCATTCCTTTCCAAATGATCCTACCATTCCTGTTGTCATAACATTTGTCATGTCAAATCTTAAGCATTCCACCTCGAATGGGGCATGTTATTCCTATGCAACATAGTCCTCAGAGATCACATCCTTGCCCTCTTACACATACATCCCTTCCATCCACTATCGCCTATCCTTTTGTCCATTCATTCAACTCTACCTCCTTACACCTAGGCTTGGTTTTCCCTTGTCATTGGTATCTAGCATAAAGGCTATCCAAATTGTCATCCATTGACATCCCAAGACATAAAAAATTCAAAAAAATCAAATATTTCTCAAAAATCCAAAAACATCCAAATATTTTCAAAAATCCAAAAACATTCAAATATTTCTCAAAAATCCAAAAACATCCAAATATTCTAAAAAATCCCAAAAACATCAAATATCCATCAAAAACACAAAAAAAATCACATAACCAAGCAAAATCCCAAGCAATAAACTATGTTAGAGTCTACCGTGTCGAACTACGGTGCCTCTGATCTTTCACATAGGCAAGGCCATCTTTGATGAGCTCTCGAGGCATTAGATCAGTCCCTTAGGGCCCGTCGAGTCAACTATCATAATAAGTCATCCCTTAATGAGATGGGTACTCTGATCAGACCAAAATAGTCAAACTTTCAAACAAATGTGTACTCAAAACAATCCCAAAATCAACAAGACAACTCATCAAAATAACCAAACAATCGATCCTCATCACTCGCATGGTGATAAGAAAAACATCGCCATGACCAATCTGAATCAACAATCGCGTGGAGCATAGTTGAAACTAGGCTTTACGCCTTAGATGACATGTTTCATCTTTCAAACATCATCCAATCAAACATCGACAATCATTTCACAGTTTGTGACATTCTCAAAACTAGACCACGTGTCTTATATGGGATGTCTCAATCTTATCACTTTCAGTATACAAGATGTTGCCTTGTCAAAACCAGACCAGGCGTCTTATATGACATGCTTCCTATCCTAAAACTAGGCCTTCTTCATCGAATCATCGTAATCAATTAAACACATATCACTTGGCAAAAGGTCCAAATGGTTGTTGGTCTAGTTTGTCTTATTTTATTAGATTGTTTTGCAGTCTTGTTCTTATGCTTCTCAAGGTAGTCCCTAAGTGATGAAGAGAAGCGAGGATAGAGCGAGACATTTTTCTTTGATTGATGTTTGTGGTTTTCCTTGGCAAAATGACTGGGGAAACTTGATGCCTTGTGTGTGATCAGGATTCCATTGGGTGTGAATCAAAGACATCTTATGCATAGGAAAGAATAACCGCTTCCTTGCATAAGGACTTGCATACCTCATCGTTATCTCATCACATGTTCTGACAAGGTACCATAGTTACTAGTCTGATTTAGGCATTCCTTGTCTATCATGTGCCTGTTTCACAAGGGATCTCATCTTTGCACTTTGGCCTTTGTCATGCCATTGTGTTTGTTGTCCCTTGACATAATAAGTTCTATGATGATAAGCAGAAAAGTTGCAAGTGAGAAGCTCAAAAATCTATCAAAGAAAGATCTCATTCCCATTCTTCTAGCCAATCTTTCATTCCTCCACCTTCATTGCAGCTTAACGTATCATTCATTTCTTCTATCCATTTCTCTATCTTTCTTCCTTGACCAATCCCTTTTCATTTCGAGAGCCTACCCGTGTTTGTCCAACCCATCTATCCTCTCGAGGGGGCATCATCATCTTATCTTTCCATCATCATCCTTTTCCTCTATCCATTTCCTTAGCTTCTTTGAAATGATGTTGCTCGACATAAATCTCATCATCTCAAACATCATCTCAAAGAGGGGCAAAATGTAGACACCTAAAAGTGTCCTCAGACTGCAAAACACCAATCTTTGCCACATTTATCTATTTTCCCTAATTTTCCTCTATGGATAATTAATTAATTATTTAATCATTCACATTCCAAATATCCCCTTTCACTCACTTAATTAAATAAATCTCGTTTGTTTAATTAAGGTTCACATGTCCCCTTCTCAAATAAATTAAATAAATGAACCCAATTTATTTAATTTAAAAACATCCCCCACCTCACCATTTCTCCCAATTTAAAATTCAATTTTGTCCTTTAGTGGTGAGAAAACCCTAACTAATCTCAACCCTTCATTTCATCTAAAAGTCAACACCAAATCCTAGCCATCCACTCAAATCTGCTCTTCTATAAAATTACTTTTCTAGTTCATTTTTCAGGTCTTCTCTCTTACACTTTTGAATCATTTTCATTTCTTAATATCTCTTAAACTATCTCTCTTAGTTTTTGATCTCTTGGCATATATCTCTTAGTTTTTGGATCTCTAGGCATCTCTTAGTTCATTTTTCATGCTCTTATGGTCTTGAATCTCTTTCTCTCCAATATCTTGCCACTTTCACCCATTTGAGCTTCTCAAGATTGTACAAAATCTGCAAATCTGAGAACATTATGGAAGATGGAAGAGAATAATGAAGATTAGTCAAGTTGTAGCTTAGATTAGTTCGTTTTCTATTTGTTTGATTGGTTTCTAGGCTTGCTTGCACTTCATTGCAGTTAGGGTTTTTCTATAGTTTAATTTTTGCATGTTTGAAAGTTTAAATCCCAGCGACAATGTGTTTTGATGGTTGCTTTCATACTTTCCTTTCTTTCTGCAAACTAAAATATGCTATGTGGAATGAATGTTTAAATGCTTAAGTGGTTTCAAAGAATACTGATTCAACCCCCCTCTCAGTATTTTGGGTGTTCAACAGCTAGCCACCTTCACTAATGATTCAAGATTCTTATAATGCCTCTGTGTCTCCCAGAACATCCATCTTTGACCCTATCCTCTCATTTTTCCCTCTCTCATGAAATTTTTGAATTCTATTCCATTTTCAGGAAAAATATATTGTGAACTCTCTACTGGCTATGCAACTTTGTGAATTTTTGTTAAGCTTGGCTCTCTTGATGATCTTCTTCAACATCTTTATGTGCTCACTCAAAGCTCTTTTGCATTTGTACTCCTTTGGTGTATGTTCATGTGATTTCTTTGAGGGTTTTGAAACTTCCTTCAAAGGGTTTTTGTGAAACCATTGCTTGTTGCATTTTCAAATTTCATCTTGTCAGTTGGGTGAGTGTAGGATCATTGCAGGCCGAACAGTGGCAATAGGAAAAAAAGTCACGTCTTTACACAGCCAAAATCACGAAAAGGGGAAGTTTGACTTTCCTAGGTATGGATAGATTATTTGTTTTGGTTTTGCAAGCTGCGGGTTTGCAAAATGCAGACCCAATTTCTATTTTTTAATGTCTCCAAAATGGATATCTATTTTGGAAAACGGATATCCATTTTGGGACCCACAAAATAGATATAATTTTTTCTGCATATCAACTTTTTTTATTTTATGCATTTAATTCTTTGTGAGTAATTATATCTTGATGTTACTTTACTTTTATAGTCAATCCAAAATGTGAATGATGTGGCATCTTTGCCAATAGTCTTTAGTCGAACTCCTGATCAACCCAAGGGACCATCATTCGTAGAATGGATTTCTGAATGCCAACAAAGGGTGGAGGTAATTCGATTAAACTGTACTTTAATTGATAATTTAGAAAACTTATATATTTGATTATAGTCATTTAGATATTTAATAAAATAGAGAATCATGGTGTTTGTTACATGTTTGATCATATAAAATAATGGTTAAAAGTTCATGAAAATGAGAAAGAAAGAAAGGAACATGTATTATCCATTATTCATAATACAGATTTGAGCTTCAATAACACATCAATTATTCGTTTAAATATTCATATAGATTTTGTAATTGATTTGAAACTAATTGATTATGTGATCCATTTTAGTGGATTGATTGATTCATCTTATGAGGATTCCATTATGACATACAATGTTCATTGCTTGCCAAGATAATTGTGTGTATTGATAAATTGATGCTATATCATTTACATACATACATCAACATATAAAAAAACACATAAACATACAAGGAAACTAAAATTCCATAAAAAATATAGATCATATAGATGCCCATGCCATAAACCAATACATATGAAGACCAACCATACATATCATAGTGTCCAATACCAAATATCATTAACATAACAAAAATCATAACATGATCAGGCACATATAGTAGTGGGGACACATCTTCTAATCCTCCTCCTCCTTTTGATCCTCTTGAACCCACTCATCTACCTACATCTAATAGATATAATAGTGGGGACACATCTTCTACCAATAATATCTATGCATTTGTGACCTTGCATCATCTCAACTACAACTTTAATTGGCTCATCACCACCATCATCATTATTAAATTCATGAGTGGAAAATGGTGGTCTATCTATCTCCCAAGGTGATGCCATCCTAGCTCAGCCATACTCTACTACGCCCTTAATATTGGTGTACATAGGGTTATGAATAGTCAGCTTGTGGCTATCTTAACTCCTAATTAAGTCATGTTATCATTATTATATTGTTATTTAGTTAGAGAGGTCAGACTAGGTGTTATATAGGGGTGTGTTTATTCATCCTAAGCATAATTAGGTATATATAGGAGGATATGAGTCTTATTTCATCATATATTGTGAAGTGTGTTCTTATTGGAGATATTTGGAGGTTGCCCCCTCGAAGTGGCCTATTATTCTCAGTTATTATCAAGCATTTTCAGAATATTTCATATCATCTTCTTCCATTGTGCAAGTTATTTCATTACAAGTGGTATCAGAGCATGATCTTGGCACCGCAGAGGCAAGGTTTTTTCTCAATATTGGAGGCAATTTTGGGAAGAGCATAACTTTCAGATTTTAGCAAAATTTTTAAATATTTTTAAAGGGTTTATGAAGACCATATCAAAGAATCTACAGTCCATATTTCAAAGGAATTGGAGTAGATTTGAGCAAATTATTGCAGAATTACAATTTCTACATAATTTATTTGAGATCTACATATCTCTCACATCCTGCTGAATTGGAACATAATTTTTATTGGGTTTTTGAATACATAATAGCGGAGCCTATAGTCCAAAAATTAGAGAAATTGAAGCAAAAATAAGCGAGTTATTACAAAATTAGGGTTTCCAACAACTCGCTCTCAACGCTACAAATATGCTAATTTTTTAGATTTTTTTCTGGGTAAGTGGTATCTTCACCCTAGTAAGTTATAGTAAAAATTTAAGAGAATCTACATTTCATTTGTGTGATTTATTTCAAAAATATTGGTTTCCATCATAACAAATCCTGCAACAAGAGGCAAAAAGAATGTTGTCACACCGGGGAAATCCTCTAATAAGGATGGGGAAACAATAGAGGATAGTAATCCCAATGAGGAAATAAGTAAGGTCAAGGAAGAGGTGTCCTCAATTAAGAAAGATATATGTGACCTAAGAGGAGATATGTCATATATACAAAGCATGTTAAGCACCTATATGAATGAACCAAGAAAGGAGTTCTCAAGCAACCAAGGTGAAACCTACAATTGGCTAATACTGACACAAATTTTAATACTCCTATGGGATCTAGGAATTTGTTTCCAAGGGTGGATATGTGCAAGTTCGATGGCAAGGATCCTCTAACATGGATAAACCAAATGGAGATTTTTTTTTAAGTACATCAAATCCCATATGGACAAAAGGTCACAATGGCTTCCCTATATCTAGAACCAGATCAATTCATTTGGTATTGTTGGATTTGTACTCATCGAAAGAAGAAGGGCCTCACTGTCTCATGGTTAGTTTTTATGGAGGAACTCCAAGCACAATATAGCAACAATGTGACAGACAACTTCTTTAGCCAACTAGCTAAACTTCAACAAATAGGATCAGTTAAGGATTATATTCAGCAATTCCAAAATCTATCCTTAAGAGTGGATACAATTATAGAGGAGAACTTGAATGATTTATTCTTGGGTGGTCTCAAGGATCACATTCAACATGAGGTATGCATGTTTTGTCCAAATTCTATCTCTGAAGTAATGATTATGGTGAGACAAGTGGAGGAAATTTTTTTGGCTAATAGAAGGGAGGAATTACCTAGCAACAAAGTTGACAAGGCTCTTGATCATCATTTACTCATCCTATTATGTTGACACCTCAACAATTGGAAGAGAAAAAGGCCAAAGGGTTATGTTTCAACTGTGATGGAAAATATCATAAAGGACATAAATGTGATGAGAAGAAGTTGTTCTATATTGAGGCTACCTCTGATGAAGATAAGGATGAAGAATATCCAGTGGTGGTGGTAGAGGACTCTAAAGATGTCCAACCAACTCTCTCTTGTCATGCACTATCAGGTATTAATAACCCACAAACACTCAATGTAAGGGGTTTCCTTAAAAAAAATAGTCACAATATTGATTGACTCGGGGAGTACATATAACTTCATCAACAAGAAACTAGCAACAAAGTTAAATTGTTTTGTCTACCCTACCCTTGAATTCTAGGTTATGATTGCAGATGCTGGTACAGTCAATTGTTCAGGGAAATGCCATAGTATTAAACTCACCATGGGAGACTACATGATGGATAGCCCTATGTTTGCTATACCCATGGCTAGAGTAGACATTGTTTTGGGAGTTCAATAGCTTACTACCTTGGGCACAATTGAGATGAATTTTGAGGAACTATTCATGCAGTTCTACTCTGGGGATTAAAAATATGAGCTATGGGGTTTACGTGCAAAGAGTCCACAATTGGTAAGTGCACACCAAATGTCACAAAAAAAAGATGTGGATAAAGGTGTGGCTCAATTCTTGTCAATGGAAGTGCAAAAGCCAAAGATTCCTTCTTCACCTTTCAAGAAAGTAGTTACAGTTTCAGATCACAAGAGGTAACCTAATTTGTATGGGCCTCATAAAGGTTCAACAAGGACTGACAACATTGACTTCAAATTATGATTACCTAAATCAAAATCATACAACCTTTCTACAATATCTCTATCTTGGAGAATGCTAGTAGACTCAAAATTCCATTCATGATAATGTTATCAGAGCTTGATGAAGAAGGAAGAATCATATTGGAACCACAGTGCATTCTTCAAACATGCATGAAGAAGTTGAGGAATAGAACCCTCACTGAGTATCTCATCCAATGGAAGAATTTACTAGTTGAAGAGGCCACATGGGAGGACGAGGAGTTCATTCAGAAGAATCCACACTTGATTAGCATTGAGGACAATGCTTCTTTGAAGAGGGAGGGCATGCTATGCCCTTAGTATTGGTGTACATAGGGTTATGAATAGTCAGCTTGTGGCTATCTTAACTCCTAATTAAGTCATGTTATCATTATTATATTGTTATTTAGTTAGATAGGTTGAACTAGGTGTTATATAGGGGTGTGTCTATTCATCCTAAGCATAATTAGGTATATATAGGAGGATATGAGTCTTATTTCATCATATATTGTGAAGTGTGTTCTCATTGGAGATATTTGGAGGTTGCCCCCTTGAAGTGGCCTATTATTCTCAGTTATTATCAAGTATTTGTAGAATATTTCATATCATCTTCTTCCATTGTGCAAGTTATTTCATTACATACTCACATCGACTTGGCTCTTTACCTTGAACACTTGCTTGCAACCTATCATGCCTTGTCTATTTACATGACTCCTAAACTTCATGACCTAGATATTGTCTAGAGATTTGCACTAGATCGTATGACCTCAACTTGATATGTTTGGCAACCTCTAAAGTTGCTCCTAAACAAACTCAATCTCTCCTAAAGTTATTCAACTACTTCCTTGAATAGAAAACATGGTTATCTCCTTAATACCACACAGACTTCATTCCTATAACTATGGATTTCAAACTTACAAGATTTATCCACTCATCTTTATCCACCTAGACCTAGTCAACTTACCCTTTTTTTACTTCTCACTACACTCATTCACCTCTTTACAACATGTCAAGGTCATTTTACAATATGAAAGAATATAAATATGTTCTATGTTCTATGAAAGTCATTTTAACCTCTTAACACCTTTCATGTTCATGTTTGAGGCCTCCAAAAGTCCTTATAAAAGTTGAATTCTTAAATAGTCCACTTTGGCGGGAAAATGGGAAACCCTTATCCAAATGACTTAAATGTATCTTGACTTGCAAGACCACTTGGAAACATGAAAATGTCTTCCTTTACATCTCCTAAAGCCACTTGATTAGTTTTGAGCCTATGCTCCTGCATCACAAGGCCTAAGTGGTGAGTTTTGGTGCCTCCTATATATTTCAAGTTTTAGGGGAACATTCTACTAGATAAAAAAACTATTTGAGGATCCACTTATAATGAAAACATTCCAAATATGTAGAAAAATACTATTATTATGTGTAGAACTACTGAGGTGGGAATATACATGCATCGAAATAATTCATATTATATGTTTATCCTATGACAAATGTAAAAGGTGGGTATAATAAATACCTTACATATTTTCTCATGAAACGTAAGAGGTTGTAAAAAAAATTCCATGATAGCTTATTTTTGTTGAATCTTAAAAAATTTATTTTAAGGACACTTCTCACTAGACATGTGCTGATGTGGAGATTTGCATGATGAGTCATGCCTCTAAACCTTAGTTGTAGATAGATAAGAGTCCATATCACATTTCTAAAAAAATAGAGGTCCTACAATATTCCATTTAACTTCTACATGGTTGTAAAGTTATCCCTAATGACTGATAACTCCTCTTCCCTAATGCTAGTGAGCATTTTTTCTTTGTTTTATTTAAATTGATTTATTAATTTAAATATTATTATGATTATTTGTATACATAGAGTCTTACATTCTTGTCATTTTTCGTACATAAGATATTAGTTGGTTCATCCATGATGAGTCCTTAATTGATGCAGGAGGCCTTGATGGTGGTATGTGCTTATTTTCTAGTAGATAAGTTTTTGTTTAGTGTAGTCTAGATTGACATTTATGTGTAACACATCTAACCTTTTTTAATTTATGCATTTTATCTTTTATTTAATAATTATATATTAATTTATTCTAATGTTACTCTACTTTTATAGTCTCTTGAGAAAGTGAGTGATGTGCCACCTTTTCCATCATGCTTCAGTAGGACACCTGATCGTCTTAAGAGAAAATCATTTGCATAACGACTATCTGAACGACAAGAAAGAGTCAAGGTAATTGAGTTAAATTTTTCTAAATAATTGATAGTTTATAGAGGTCTTATAGTTGATTGTAGTGATTGAGATGTATGTTAATAAATGAAAGTTCTAAATTGTAGTAGATAAGATTCTATTTACTAACTCTAACTTGTTTATATTTACCATTGAAGAGATTAATCAAATTTGTGGTTTGACTTGTTAATGCAGTCAACTTTGCGTCCATCAACTACTAGACATCATGGCATGAAGAGGACACTTTTTGAGGATCCATCCAAGATTGAGGATTCACCAGAGACATAGGGTCAAGTGGACCTTTAGTATTTGATGTAGCTATTCGGCATGTAGATTGTGTATAGATTTTGAGACATGACATATGACACATTTTGTAAAAAATGTTTTGAGTTGGCATATTTACCAAATTTTTGTATATGTCTACCATTATAGACTAGATTTTAATATATATATACACCTTGATATATAATACAATTTAAAATCCTTATGTGCATGTATTCCTTCTTTGAAACTTAAAAGTTTAATGTATAATTAGTTTACAATGGTTGAGTTATGATCAATCACATGTTATAGATTGATTTCTTGTTATATATGATTATTTTTCTTGGTAGAAATATGATATATGTAGTTTCATACCTCAATACATAACTTGATCTTAATTGCCACATGATTGTAGTTTTCATTAGATATAGGATTTTCTTAGATCATTTGACATGTGAGTTTTTTTCATTCAAGAACACTAGCTTTGACATGTTAGATTTTCTTAGAACACTACATTTGATATAGAAACTATTAGATTTGATATGATAATCATTGATAATTTCTCATCTTACATGTTAAACATGCAAGATACATGTTAAAAATGACAAAACTTGTGATGTTTTTCATTCAATCCAAGATAGTTATTTTTGTATTAATGAGCAAAGACATGTTTGTGTTTACCCATTTTGTTATCTAGTTTATGCAAAGAAATGTCATCCACAACCCAAATTCAATAGCAGTTGCATTTGGAAATATAAATAGGTGTACATATTAAATGGAAGTATGTTTCAATATCATATATATTCCATGTTTCAAAATCATATCCCCATTTCATGGTCTATAGGTCTCCATGTAGGGAGAGAGAGACGTTTGGCATGATTCACATATCCTCATTTCACCTTCTATATGGTCTCCATGCTTTGCATATCCTCATTTCATAGGTCCACATGTTTGACATGATTCGCTTATCCTAATTTCACCTTCTATATGGTCTACATGCTTTGCATATCCTCATTTCATAGGTCCACATGTTTGACATGATTGCTTATCCTAATTTCACCTTCTATATGGTCTTCATGCTTTTCATATCCTCATTTTACAAATCCACATGTTTGACATGATTCACTTATCCTCATTTCACCTTCTATATGTATAATGTATCCTTATTTCACCTTCTATATGGATAACATATCCTCATTTCACCTTCTACATGTATAATGTATCCTCATTTCACCTTCTATGTTTTTGACATTATTTTCATAAGCTCATTTCACCTTCTATATGTTTAACATGATTTTCCTATCATCATTTCATCATCTATAGGTCTAGTATACCCTCATTTCACCTTCTATATGGGTTATGGTAAGAGTAGAATAAGGTAGAGAGGAAGAGAGTGAGACATAGGGAGAGAGATGTACATTTGGCATGATCTGTAATCCTCATTTGACCTTCTATATGGTCTACATAATTTGTATATCCTTATTTTCCTCATGCCTACATGAGTTATGGAAAGACCAAAATGAGTTCTACCCTTGGTGCATTCTAATGCTTGTGGGGGAGTGAACATGTTGCCCTTACAGACAACGAAGATGACTACATAGGGAGAGAGATACATCTGGCATGATTCACATTTGGACCTAACCAATGGTGCTGATAGGTCAGGGTGGGTGGGTTTATGTTAATGTAGGCCCTGTTTCATTCCCCAGGTGTCCCAATCGAATCAGGCTACAGTGTACTGACAAATTCTCTTAAGAGACCTAAGAGCCAAAAATTGCCAAACTTTGATGGAGTAGTTCTCGCGCTTCGTGGCACATACAAATGATCCATTTGGACCTACAACTGGATGTCAGGACCCTCCATAATAACCTCGCTCATTTTGACCAACTCAACATTGTTTGACTGTGCCAACGACAAATACATTCTTGAAAAATGCCTCAATGACATGTAGTGTAAAGGTGCCAGGAGCCATATTTTGCTATCTTCACCATGTGGGACCTAAGTGATGGTACCAATAGGTCTAGGTGGGTGGGTTTATGCTAGTGGAGGCCTTGTTCATTCCTCAGGTGTCCCAATCAAATTAGGTTACATCTACCAACAAAGTCTCTTAAGAGACATAAGAGCCAAAAATTGCTAGATTTTGACAAAGTAGTTATCACACTTTGTGGCACCTATGAATGATCCGTTTGGACGTCTAGCTAAATGTTAGGCCCCTCCCCATTAACCTCTCTCAGTTTTGACAAACTCAACATCGTTTGATTGTGCCATGTTGATAACTGAGAGGGGGGGTGAATCAGTTATCTTAATTATTTGACTTTCTTTTCTTCTTTAATAATTAGTGTAGTATCAAAACATATAAGCGTACATGAACATGAGAGAAGAAAATAAATCAACACACATAACACAAGGATTTTTACATGGAAAACCTTGTTAAGGGAAAAACCACAAGGTGACTAACCCAAGATTGTATTCTTTGTTAAAAGAAAGAAGTACAAAATGGCACTTGCCAATTAGGGCTCACTGCCCAAGCACACTGCTCACAAGAGACTCACTGCCTACAATAGTTTATAGAAAGTAACCAGGTATTTTAACTGATGAGAAGCATCCACATATGCTAAGATTCAGTTTCGGTTAGGCTCAATATACTGATCTACTGTACTTCATTCTTCCTCTACTTTAGTGTTGTTGTTCTGTCACATACCGGACCTGTTGGTACTTCCACACTTCTCTATGCTTTTCTTCACACTTCACAACACACCACACACTCCTTCACATCAAAATCCATCTGGTATATATATCCACACCAAGGATTTCAACATCTTTCTAGTCGGCATCCGGAATACTCAAGATTTTCCCAAACTTTGGTATGTCAGTTGAATTCTTGCTTACTAAGTGATGCGTATCAAAGAGATAGTTATAGAAGTCATCAATCATGTTGGCCAACCATGAATGATCCCTCAAGAAGCTTGATCACCATCAATTCCTCATCCGGATTAAGGTCTGATGCTCTGTCGGTCAGTTCTTCCTCAGTCTACTTTGCCAAACAGGGACCTAACACTTAGATGCTCATATCTTTTCACGCTTTCATCACTGGAGGCTCAATCTTTGGAATGTAGTAGTCATGGTACTCCTCTTGACTTCCCCAAGTTTGCACTTTGCTGAGATACTTCCTCTAAGAGATTCGGACCTGATTGTTGGACCTTGCTGCATGTTAGATTTAGAGCAGACAACTGAGAGGGGGGGTGAATCAGTTGTACAAAACTTTCTTCCAATTAAACACTTAACTTTGCTTTGTAATTCAGTAGCATAATAATAAATCAATCATGGAAATATAATGCAATGAATCAAGAGAAGAAACACATTAACACATGAGACACCAAGATTTTGACGTGGAAAACCCAGTTAAGGGAAAAACCACAGGGTGATTAACCCAAGATTGTATTCTTGGTTAGAAGAAGGTTAGAAGAATAGAAAGAACAAATGACACATGCCAATTAGGGCTCACTGCCTGAGCACATTGCTCACAAGAGGCCCACTGCCTACAAGAGACACACTGTCTACAAAGAAATAAGTATCACATACTTGAACTGGAGAATATCATCTTCACCATGCTTGAATCAGTTCTATTTAAGCCCAATACTTCTGCTCTGCCTTTCGCTCTCCTCCTTGCTACCACACACTCATCTCCATAAGGACATAATTGAAATGACTTCGTAATCCCTTATTTATACAAGACATCAACTTAGGAATGATCATCTAAGTCGGCAAACATCAACAAGAACATCCGCAGGATGTGTAACTCATCTGGTCAGCCAATCTCAAGAAGAACACCATCATTCAGAAGTTATTCCTCAGTTGCAAGCTCCAACTTCAATGCGGACCACCAACATGAACTAGTCATGATCCAAAGATCTCCACAATCTTGACTGAATCACCAAGAACATCCAAACTTCATCTGCTTGCTGAATTCCTTCTCCCCTTCATCTGGAACCTCAAGAACACAGTCTGTCATTACTGTCATAAAGGAATAGATGCTTGCAGACCTTCAAACCACAAACTAATCAAGTTGATACTTCACAAAGACTTCCTCAACACTCCCTCAAATCTGCAGAACAGGATACTGCATTTCCAGATCTCACCGAACTTATCTATATCACTCTATCACCACTGAACATCTGACAGAACTAGTTTTACTTGAGAGGCCACAACTTCTTCTGATCTTCATGTGGACCTCTAAAATCTCTACTAGACCACCTTAAGACACATATCTACAAACCCTTTAAACTGTATCCTCTTATCCTCATCCTATCTTGGACTTTTACCTTACTGCCATCACTGTTCTTCACTGTTCCTGATTGAGACTAATTTTCTCAATATCCTTAGCACATAGCTCATCCAATCCTTATCATTAATGCAACAGGAGTATGTTAACATTAATGACAACACCAGTTAGGCCCATACTTGCAACAATCTCCCCCTTTGTCATTGATGGCAACATATGATGTGAAAACCTATTTTAACCATCAAGACAAGAACTTCTCCTCACTATCACAACTCCCCCTATCAGCAACAACCATTCACATGTCTTCTCTCCCTTTACTGCTCCCCCTTTGATCAGCAACTACTTATTTTTCACATGTCTTCTCTCCCCCTTTGACATCAATGGAAAAGGGCACATACTTGCAATTCCACCACTTCAGAATCATACCTACTACTCCCCCTGAGTAGCAGCGCCCCATCATCAATCCAGACCACAAGATGTGACTATAATATCCACCGACCTGATGCACATCAATGCACCTTAGTTCATCACCAGAAGGGCAATAACCCCTAACTTCTCCCTGAGATACTCAAAAGAGTCCTTAGGTAGAGGTTTAGTGAAGATTTCTGCAATCTGATCCTTGGAAGGCACAAACTCCAATCTAACTTCATTCTTGTTCACTTGCACTCTCAAAAAGTGAAACTTGATGGATATGTGTTTAGTCTTTAAATGCAATACCAGATTCTTAGATATATTTATTGCACTTGAATTATCACAGAAGATTGTGATAGGTTCCTCATACTCCACTTTGATATCTCTTAGCATCTACTTCATCCACAAAACTTGAGTGCAACTACCTGCTGCTGCAATATATTTTTCTTTAGTTGTAGACAGAGATATTGCCTCTTGTTTCTTGCTTAGTCAAGAAACCAATCTCTTCCCCAAAAAGAATGCTCCACCACTGGCACTCTTCTAGTCATCCACATCTCCTGCCTAATCCGCATCTGTATATGCATGAAGAGAGAAATCATGATCTCTAGGATACCACAGACCATACTCAATTGTCCCTTTTAGATATCTAAAAATCCTCTTGATTGCCATGACATGAGATTCTGGAGGATCAGCCTGGAATCTAGCAACAAGACCAACAGCCTGCATAATGTCTGGTCTAGTTTGAGTGAGATACAATAGTCCTCTAATCATTGACTTATACTTTGTCTGATCAGCCTTAGGAGAGTCATCATCTTTGCTCAATTTACATCCAGTTGCCATGGGAGTATTCATTGGTTTTGAGTCTTCCATCCCAAACTTCTTCAACAATTCTTTCACATATATGGTCTGAGAAATGAAGATTCCTTTCTTTGTTTGAGTGATTTGTAGACCCAAGAAAAAATTTATTTAACCAAGCATGGACATCTCAAACTCACTTTTCATTTGATTTGCAAAAGTTTTACACATACTATCTCTTCCTCCAAAAATGATATCATCAACAAACACTTCAACAATCAAGATGTTTTCATGATGAATTTTGAAATATAAATTACTGTTAGCAGTACCTTTGTTGAAACCAATCTTCAAAAGATGCTTATCCAATCTTTCATACCAGGCTCTTGGGGCTTGCTTCAGTCCATATAGTGCTTTCTTCAACTTGCAGACCATATCACCATGATCAGAGAGTTGAAATCCATCCAGTTGCTCTATGTACACTTCTTCTTCCAAGTCACCATTCAGGAAGGTAGACTTGACATCCATCTAATATACCTTGAAATTCTTGAAGGCAACAAACGCAAGAAATAATCTGATTGCTTCAATTCTTGCCACCAGAGCAAAAGTTTCTTCAAAATCAACTCCTTCTATTTGAGAGTAACCCTTGCAGACCAATCTGGCTTTATTTCTGATTACTTCACCAACTTCATTTAGTTTGTTCTAGAAGACCCATTTTGTTTCAATCACATTCTTTTTTCTAGGTCTAAGAACAAGATCCCAAGTGTGATTTTTCTCAATTTGCATCAACTCTTCCTCCATTGCTTTAGTCCAGTTTTCATCATTGCAAGCTTCATTCATTGTCTTAGGTTCGATCTTTGAAATCAGACAATACTATTCTGAATCTTGAGCAATTCTCCTTCTTGTTTGTACTCCTTCACTTTTATCACCTATGATCTGATCTTCAGAGTGGTTTAGTCTTACATACCTGGGAACTTTGGAAAATTCTTGCACTTCTGATTCTTGATCAGGCTCATTGAAACTCATCTCTTCTTCCTAATTTACCAGATTAGTTTGGATCTGAATTATAGAGGAGGCTTGGGCTCCTTGAATCAGAACACCATTCTGATCATCTTCATCATATTCATAAAATCTTGAGGGTTTCTCAATTCCCTCATCAACCTTCACATTTGTACTTTCTATCATCTTTCTCAGTCTCTTGTTATAACACCGGTATGCTTTGCTTTGAGTAGAGTAACCTAATAATATTTCTTCATCACTTCTAGCATCAAACTTTCCTAGATCTTCATCTCTTTTAATGTAACATTTTCTACCAAAAATTCTGAAATACCTCACAGTAGGAGTGATGCCAAACCAAAGTTCATAAGGAGTCTTACTGGCATTGCTTCTGATTTGAACTTGATTGAGAGTATAGACTGCAGTGCTGACAACTTCTCTCCAATAGATCTGAGGAACATTTACTTCCATCATCATGGTCCTAGATGCTTCCTGGATGGTCTGGTTCTTTCTCTCAACTACTCCATTCTACTGTGGAGTCCTAGGAGCAGACAACTGTCTCTTTATTCCAAGTTTCTCATAGAAATCTATGAACTCACCAGATGTGAATTCTCCACCTCTATCAGACCTCAGACATTTCAATTTTAATCTGGTTTCATTCTCTACCATAGCCTTGAATATTTTGAATTTCTCAAGAGCTTCCAATTTCTCTTTCAGAAAAGTTACCCACATCATTTGGGAATAGTCATCAATTAGTAACATGAAGTATCTATCACCTTGCACACTCCCTATTCTTTCCGGACCACAAAGATCAGTATGAACTAAGTCCAATAATCTGGTAGAAGATAGTTCCTTACTTTTGAATGTGATTCTACTTAGCTTACCCAACTGACATTCTTTGCACAAGCTATTAGTAGGTTTCACCAATTTTGGAAGATCTCTTACAACCTGAGTACTGCTTATCTTGATGATATTATCAAAATTTACATGACACATCCTCCTATGCCATAACCATCTTTGATCAACATGAGAAAATAAGCAACTTTTACCAGTACCAACCAAGTGGAAGATATTACCTTTAGTTTGAGTACCGGATGCAACCTCTGTTCTGGAACTTTCAAAGATCTTGCATTTTCCATTCTTGAATCAGAGATCATGGCCTTTGTCTACCAACTGTCCAACACTGAGAATATTGTGCTTTAATCCTTCAACATATAGTACATTACTGGTTTTGTTCCTTCCATCAAAAGAAATAGTTCCTCTTCCTCTAATTCTACCAGCAAAATTATCACCAAAATTTACCACTCCTCCTTCATACCTTTCCAAATCTATGAACTTATTTTTGTCACTTGTCATATGGTGAGAGCATCCATTATCAATGACCCAATCATCCTTTTCTTCAACTTGGGCAGCTAGAGCCCTTTCTACAACTTCATGATTGATAGATTCAAAGGACAATGGTTCTTCTTCCTTGATGGCAATAAACACCCAATCACTTCTGGATTTGTTTCCTGTCTCTGATTCATCATCTGTTACTCCATTATCATCTTCCTCATGTACATAGTAATAGTTCTTTTGGAACCTTGATCTGTTAGGATTTGGCCTTGAAAATCTTTCTGGATACTTTGAGGCAAAATGACCAATCTTATTGCAGTTAAAACACTTAAAAGACAATTTTCCTTCATACTTACTGGATCCTCTTGGAAGTCTTTTTGCAATAAGGGCTTCAAGTTGAGCAGTTTCAGCTTCTTCGTCTTCCAGGTCTTTTCTTGCTTTTTCATACCATGATAGTTTCTTTGATGAGTTCTCTCCCAGATCAAACCTTTGTTTACCTTTTATAGAGGCACTGGCTTTGAAAGTAGATTCAGTCTTGGGGGGTTCATATCCAAACTCGTTCATTTCAAATGCAACCAGTTTTTCAACTAATTGATCTCTTGTGATAGTTGTACAGGTTCTGAATTTTTCAATGGCAGCAACCTTGATTTTATAAGAAGCAGGAAGGGATCTGAGAATTTTGCCAGTAATCTCATTTTCATCCAAGACTCCACCAGCATTTCTAATTCCACAAACAAGCTTATTTACTCTTGGCATAAAAGTAGTGATATTTTCATCTTCTCTCATCTTCATATTTTTGAATTTTCTTTTTAGACTTTGTAACCTTGCACATTTAACATACTTGTCTCCTTCATGCAGAAGTTCCAATTTTTCCCAAATCTCAAAAGCAGTTGGTAGGTCAATAACATTTGAGAGCTCTGAATCAAATAATGCACTTAGAAGAGCTTCTATAGTCCGTAGATTATTTTCAGCATCTGTGATTTCATTTGGGGTTTTCGGACTACCCTGTGGAGGTGTATACTTTGTTGTAACCATGGTCCAATACGCCATTCCCATACATTGCAAGTGACATTTCATGCAACCTTTCCAAAGATTAAAATTGGTTCCATCAAACTTCAGACTATCCTTCTTGTAAGACGTCATTCTAGATCTCCTCAAGCGGTTAAGCTCTTTTTAGAGGAAATTGGCTCTGATACCAATTGTTAGATTTAGAGCAGACAACTGAGAGGGGGGGTGAATCAGTTGTACAAAACTTTCTTCCAATTAAACACTTAACTTCACTTTGTAATTCAGCAGCATAATAATAAATCAATCATGGAAACATAATGCAATGAATCAAGAGAAGAAACACATTAACACATGAGACACCAAGATTTTGACGTGGAAAACCTGGTTAAGGGAAAAACCATGGGGTGATTAACCCAAGATTGTATTCTCTATTAGAAGAATAGAAAGAACAAATGGCACATACCAATTAGGGCTCACTGCCTAAGCAGACTGCTCACAAGAGACACACTGTCTACAAAGAAATAAGTATCACATACTTGAACTAGAGAATAGCATATTCACCATGCTTGAATCAGTTCTATTTAAGCCCAATACTTTTGCTCTGCCTTTCGCTCTCCTCCTTGCTACCACACACTCATCTCCACAAGGACACAATTGAAATGACTTCGCAATCCCTTATTTATACAAGACATCAACTTAGGAATTATCATCTAAGTTGGTAAACATCAACAAGAACATTCGCAGGATGTGTAACTCATCCGGTCGGCCAATCTCAAGAAGAACATCATCATCCAGAAGTTATTCCTTAATTGCGAGCTCCAACTTCAATGCGGACCACCAGCATGAACTGGACACGATCCAAAGACCTCCACAAGCTTGCCTGAATCACCAAGAACATCCAAACTTCATTTGCTTATTGAATTCCTTCTCCCCTTCATCTGGAATCTCAAGAACATAGTTTGTCATTACTGTCATAAAGGAATAGATGCTTGCGGACCTTCAAACCATGAACCAATCGAGTTGATACTTCACAAAGACTTCCTCAACACTCCCTCAAATCCACAGAACAGGATATTGCATTTCCGGATCTCATCGGACCTATCTGTATCACTCTGTCACCACTGAACATCTACCAGAACCAGTTTTACTTGAGTGGCCACAACTTCTTTTGATCTTCATCTGGACCTCTGAAATCTCTACTGGACCACCTTAAGACACATATCTACAAACCCTTTAAACCGCATCCTTTGATCCTCATCCTATCTTAGACTTTTACCTTACTGTCATCACTGTTCTTCACTGTTCCTGATTGAGACTAATTTTCTCAATATCCTTAGCACACAGCTCATCCAATCCTTATCATTAATGAAACAGGAGTATGTTGATATCAATGACAACACCAGTTAGGCCCATACTTGCAACATTGCATGCTCTGTTCTTGCTCACCGGATCAAAATACTCTTCAATTTGACTTCCGGTATAGACATACCATGTGCTGCAGATGTGTGGAATGGACTTTGTTGCCATCAATGAGAACACTCATGAAGCCACACAGTGTCTCTTTCCAACAATCTCCCCTTTTGGCATTGATGGAAACACTTAGTGAAAAATGACTAAGTGTCACACTACACTCCCCCTGGCTGATGCTCTGTTCTTATGTACACTTTTCTAGAGCTCCCTCTTAGCTAGATTCCACATTTTTCACTGCTCCTCACTCCCCCTTTGACATCAATGGCAAAGGGTGAAATCTGCACACCAAAATTTGCAAAAAGTAACCTATACATAGCCACATAAGTATAGATACAAGTTATACTTACATATACTTAAGTATATCCACAAAAGTAGTTTTCAACTGGTCAAATTATGTTGCCCAACTCTGCCTCATCCTGTCCAAAATTGAGATGTGACCACTTAACAAAAATGCAAAGGCTTCTACCCTCTTTAAGTTTGCCGGATCACTAGTCTGGGCTGTAGACTGAGCATTAGTTAGGGCTTCATGCATTGCCTCTAACTTAGGAATAATTATCCCTCTTAGTTCACTCATTCTGCTTATTCTATTTTTCTTCTCCTTCTCAAGCCTCTTTTATCTAATCTATAGTGGCAATAGTCTGGCACTCTTGATTCATTATGGAAGAGGTGAGCGGATCAAAATTTTGAGATAAACTTGATAGTTTGCTCTATTGTTCTTCCACCTTCTTGGCAATGTCTGTTGTCACGGTGGACCAAGATAGACAAAATTTGTATAAATCTCCGCAATTTTAAGAGTATTTTCTAAGCTCTTTATCCCAATATCCAAATTTCTCCTATCATTTGTTATAAGTCCCTACACTTCAGAGAATCTCTTTCCCAAAAATTCTTTTCAGACCTTTTCTTCTGCCGCCTTTTCTAAGGAATCAAACTGAGTATTGACAAAGTTTATCAGAGATTTAAGATTACCAGATGGAGAGGTCAAAGGATCCTTTTGAAAGGATGGCATGATCTTCTCCAACATTCCGGAAGCAATCTCTATCAACTCACAATCTTCCATGTGAGACTTTAGAAGTTTTTTTTTGCCTTTGCTTGGGCAAAGGATGCCATCTTCATTGTTTCAACTGGGGAGAGGGAATCAAAATTGAATGGTATGTGGAACAGTTATGGTTCATCAACCTCCATTATTTCCTTGGTCAAGAAATTATTTACTGCTTCTATAGTGTCTCTTGCTAGAGACTTCTTTCCTCTTGCAGCCGTAGAGGTGTCAAAAAAGATCTTCTCTATTTGTTCTTCTTCTCTTCCCTTTTTCTCCTCTTCTTGACTTGCTTTCTCCTCTTGTCTTGCTTCTCCTTCAGTTCTAGAGTCTGTTGGGGGATCTAGAAGAGAGATATTTACTTCTTCATGGACTTCCTCTTTTGGAACAGAGGAATCTAGGTCCTTAGTCTTTTTCTCACCTATCTCCTTTGACTCTTCTATAATTTTCCTAGTAGGATCTTCCTTTGACATACTTAATTCTTTGACATCCATGGCAGAAGGTTCATCTCTTATATCCTCTATAATAGGAAGATTGAATCTTTTATATGCATTCTGGAGGATGTCTTCAGTCTCTTTAGCCACTTTCCCAGTCTCTCCGAGCATAAGCTTGTTCATTCTAGCTTTGCTCCAGAACTCATCCTTGCAATCCTTGAAGATCATGTTCATTTGTTTAGGAGTGATGGAAGGATAGACTTGAATAGCTATCTGTTCCTAGATCTCTAGGTCCTTTCCCTTAGCATTGTTCTTTCTCATTTGAAGTTCCTTCTCTAGGATTTTGGGAATTAGAGATATGATTTCAATGAGTGCTTTATTATAGATGTTTAAATACTTGACTGTAGCATCTTACAAGATCTTCTGGTTAGCTTCACTACATTCATCATAGACTTCTGTCATTGGTTGTAGATTTCCATCCACAGTGACTGCCTTGATGACATTATCAATGGAAAGAGTAGGCCTTTCAACAAATTCTTTTGCCTTTTCTTCTGTATGTTTACTGCAGAGGATTCCATGGATGTTTTCTTTTTCTTCTTCATTTTCTTGACCTCCTCATCAGTCTCTATCTCTTCATCATCCTTTTGACTTATGTATGACCTTGTGGCCTTTGTCTTTGTTCTCTTTTCTCCTTTTCCATATGTCTTTGCTTACAATTTTGAGGCTTTTGGGCTCTTAGTAGTGGCAGGTGTAGAGGTCTTTGAGAATCTAGTCTGGGAGGGGGCTTGTGTTGATAACTGAGAGGGGGGGTGAATTAGTTATCTTAATTATTTCAGCTTTCTAAATTTCCTTATCAATTAGGCAGTATTAATTTAAATAAGCAAACATAACCATGAAATGGAAATAACATCAATACACATGACACAATGATTTTGACGTGGAAAACCCTGTTAAGGGAAAAAAACCACGAGGTGATTAACCCAAGATTGTATTCTCTGTTAGAAGAATAGAAAGAACAAATGGCACATGCCAATTAGGGCTTATAGCCCGAGCACACTGCTCACAAGAGGCTCACTGCCTAAAATAGTTTATACAAGGAATCTAGATACTTGAACTGATGAGAAGCATTCTCAAATGCTGAGGTTCAGTTCTGGTTAAGCTCAATAGACTGATCTCCTACACTTCATTCTCACTCTCTTAGATGTTGTTGTCCTATTACATTCCGGACCTGTCTTACTGCCTTCACACTGCTCTTCTACTTTTTTTCGCACTTATCAATACACCACACACATCTTCACATCCAAATATATCTGGTATATATATCCGCACAAAGGATTTCATCTTCTTTCTAGTCGGCATCTAGAATATTCAATATTTTCCCAAACTTTAATTAGTCGACTGAATCTTTGCATACCAGGTAATGCAGATCAAAGAGATGCTTATAGAAGTCATCAATCATGTCGGCCAGTTATGAATGATACCTTAGGAAGCTTGATCACCATCAATATCTGATCCAGATTTAGATCTGGTGCTCTACCGGTTAGATCTTCCTCTATCTATTCTGCCAAACAGAAACCTAACACTCAAGTGCTTATGTCTCTTCACTCTTCCATCACCAGATGTTCAATCCCTAGAATCTACCAGTCAATTTACTCCTATTGACTTCCCCAAATCCGCAATTTACTAAGATACTTCCTTTGAGAGATCCAGACTTGACTATCGGACCCTGCTGCATGCTCTGTTCTTGCTTACCAGACCACAACACTTCTTCAATCTAACTTCTGGTATAGGCACACCATGTTCTATGGATGGGTGGGATGAACTTTGTTGCCATCAATGACAACACTCATGAAGCCATATAGTGTCTCTTGCCAACAATCTCCCCCTTTGGCATTGATGGCAACACTTAGTGAAAAATGACTAAGTGTCACACTATACTCCCCCTTGGCTGATGCTCTATTCTTATGTACATTTTTCGAAGCTCCCCCTTTGACATCAATGGTAAAGGGTGGGGTCCGCACACCAAAATTTTCAAAAAACAATTTATACTTAGCCGCATAAAACATATATACATGTTTTACCTACATATACTAAAATATATCTGCAAAAGTGGTCTTTAGCTGTACCACTTCTATCACCCAACTCATCTTCATCCTATCCAAAATTGAGATGTGACCACTCAACAAGAATGCAAAAGCTTCTGCCCTTTTTAGATCTGTCGGATCACTGGTCCGGGCTGTAGTCTGAGCATCACTTAGGGCCTCATGCATGGCCTCTAACTTAGGGATAATGATCCCTCTAAGTTCACTCAACCTACTTATTCTATTTTTCTTTTCCTTCTCAAGTTTCTTAATTTCATTCAAGACTGCAATAGTCTGACATTCTTGATTGATTACGGGAGATGAGAGAGGATCAAAACTTTGAGATAAACTTAGTGGTTTATCTTCTTGCTCTTTTACTATCTTATCAACATCTTTGGTCACTTTGGGCCAGGATAGACAAAATTTATAAATATTTCTGCCATCTTTGAGAGCATTTTCTAAACTCTTTATCCCAATATCCATAACTCTCCTGTCATTTGAGATTAGACCATGTACTTCAGAGAATCTCTTATCCAAAAATTCTTTTCTGACTTTCTCTTCTGCTACTTTCTCTAAAGAATCAAAATGTGTATTAACAGAATTTACAAGAGACTTTAGATTACTGGATGTGGAGGCTGTAGGATCCTTTTGGAAGGATGGCATGATCTTTTCCAATACACTGGATGTAGTTTCTATGAGCTCACAGTCTTCCATTTGAGACTTCAACATTTTTTCTTTTGCCTTTGCTTGAGTGAAGGAAGCTAGTTTCATGGTTTGGACCAGAGAGAGGGAATCAAAATTGAATGAACCTTGAAGCAGTTCTGGTTCATCAAAATCCATCATCTCTTTGGTCAAGAACTCTTTGACTACTTCTACTATTTCTCTTGCCGGAGATAGAATTTTCTCCCCTTCTGCAGCCTTACCACTATCATCTGTGGCCTTCTCTATTGGGGTTTTCTCTCCTTCTGCAGCCTTGTTACTGTCATCTTCTTTTTCTTTTGCTTCTTGACTGATCTTCTCTTGCACTCTTTCTTTTTCTTTGGATCTAGAGTCTGTAGGGGAAACCAGAGGAGAGATGTTTGCTTGATCATGGACCTCCTTTTCTGGAGCAGAGGAATCTAAGTCCTTACCTTTTTCTTCACCCGTCTCCTTTACCTCTTCTGCCATTGTCTCAGTACATTCTTCTTCAACATCTGTAGTAGAGGGATCATCTCCTAAGTCCTCTACAATAGGAATGTTGAATCTTTTGTATATATTTCGGAGGATCTCTTCTGTCTCTTTTTCTACTTTGTCAGTTTCTCTGAGCATAAATTGATTCATTCTAGCTTTGCTCTGGAACTCATCCTTACAATCTTTGAAGATCATATTCTTCTACTTAGGAGTGATTGAAGGATATAGCTGAATAGCTATCTATTCTCAGATCTCAAGATCCTTTGCCATAGCATTATTCTTTCTTATTTCTAATTCCTTTTCTAGGCTTTTGGGAATAAGAGATATGATTTGAATAAAAACCTTGTTGTAGATATTTAGATACTTGACTGTGGCTTCTTGCAAGATTTTTTGGTCAGCTTCATTGTAATCATCATAGAATTCAGCCATTGGTTGAAGGTTCCCATCCACAGTAATTGATTTTATGATGTCATCAATGCACATAGTAGGTTTCTCAACAAATTCTTCTGTCACTTCTTCAGCAGAAGGTTCATCGGATGTTTTCCTTTTCTTCTTCATTTTCTTTACTTCCTCATCTGATTCTATCTCTTCTTCATCCTTTTGGCTTGTGTAAATCTTGTTGCCTTTTTCTTGGTTCTCTTCTCAGCTTTTCTAGATGATTTTGCTTCCAGTTTTGATGCCTTAGAGCTCTTTGCAGTGGTAGGTGCAGAGGTCTTAGAGGATCTGGTCCGAGAGGGGACTTCCACTAGAGCACCTTCTTTCTCTGCTTTTTCTTTTTCTTTCTCTGCCCTTTTTGTCTTTTCTCTATTTGCATCAAGAGCCTCTTTTGAAATTCCATGCCTCTTGGAAAACTCTTCTACTTCCCTCCTCACTTTTCTTTTTATTTCTGGTTGTCTTAGCTCCACATGGATCTTCACACTTAATTCTTCAAAGATTCCAAATCTTTCTGCTTTAGGATCCTTGGATTGACTGAGCATGTGTTGAACATGTAGCTCAACAATTTTCTCATCTACTTCATACCCCATTGGCATGATCCAGACTATTCTTGGCTCTACTGCCGCCATTAGACATTGATCAGTTTCTACCATAAAGCATACTGTATCTTTATACTTTTCAACTAAAGATTGGGGGATTCTCTCTCTTGCTTGCATCATGCTCTAAAAATTCTTAAAATAGCCCCAGAGTGATGTATTCTGTACCTTGGCATCACCAAGCCCATGTATATAATCTCTAAATTGGATGGCTACTAGTCTATCATTCTGCCATACCCAACCACTGGATCCGGGAAGCTCATTCATGAAGTAGAAGAACAAGCACAGTATCAGCCCACCATACTTGAAGGAGTTCTTCTTGTCCTTCTTGATCTTTTGTAGGTTTTCCATTAGTTGGTTCAGAAGCAGTTCACAAAGATCATAATCTGTATTTTTCCTCAACATTTCATAAGCAGTATAAATTGCAGTTCTAGGTACTAAATTTTCCTTCCTAGAGTGATATATCTTATAACTGATGATCATGGAGGCAAACTTGTAATCTGGATTAGTAATGTCTTCTATTGTCATTGCTCTTTTGTCAAATTTTGATCCGGTAGCTTCACTCACAGTTTGATTCTTGATGGATTTGAGAACAGGAATCCCACCGGATGAGTGCAATCCGGTTACTATCCTAATGGCATCCTTGGTTATCTTAAATGGCCTCATCAACCATATAAAGTTATCATGCATTCTACTTAGAACATACGGACCTATTCATCTTCTACAAAATAGGGGAAATGAATGCATTGTGCAAAATGCTTGTCCCGGATGGCTTTATACTGAGTTTTGAGTTTAAATGAGTCATCTATCAAATGCTTGTGATAGATATCAACTAGCTTAGATTCTCCAAATTCTTCAATATTCGCATGAATATATGCCCTAATATCTTCTACATGCAGAACCCCATGCGGAATGCTTGAAAAGGCGCCTAGGGGATCAACTTCTAGGGATTTCTATGGATGTTTCTTGAATTTAGGACGCGGCCTATCAGTGATCTTTACAACATTTGGTGTAGATATCTTCAAAAGATTTTGCAGAGAAATATTCAATAACAAAAAATACCTTTTACGCTTCTAGTGTTCGCTGAATGAGCCAAATTAATTTGCTGGGTGAATCGACTTCAACGGTTGATCTTTTGAGAGTTTGAGATAATTAGTTACAAAGCTCCTTTTCTCTTCTTCTTGAATGCAAATGTGCAAATGACAAGCGAATGAACCCTTTTATTTTTGGGAAAACCCTAATTTTATATTGCAATAAATGCACAACTCAAGTCATTCCGGTTGCCTAGTTCTTCTTATTTTGAGAAAGATATTTTTCCAGATCACTGAGATATACTTAAAGTTATCCTTGGTGATTAATAACAAATTATCTTACTTTCCCCAAACACTTGATCTATCCATAGAACAAGATGCCTTGAATTTGAATCATACTGGATTTTACTATGATAATCATGTTTTACCGGATGACTGTTAAACCGGATCAATCTTGGAAGATTAGACTCTTCAAATCTTCCTGCGGATCTTCCATATCTTTACCAAGCTTTCTTTAGATGTTTCTCTAAAAATCCTTTTATTCTGCAACTTCCCATGTGCCAATTTCAGGCACCAGTTAATTGGCTGGGGGAAAATGTTTTTCCTTGTGTCTCCCCCTGAGCCAGAGCTCACTTTTTAATTTTCGGAAGGAATATTAGCACCAGATTCTGGTACGGATCTATCCCCTACATTTTTTGTACTTTTCTTCACCCAAATCTTGTTCATCTCATTTTTAACTTCATCCGCATTCACTTTTCCTTTCCCTTTGTCTTGATTCTAATTAGGATGCACCAGACCCCTTTTGTCCTGATTCTTGCTTCTACAGAATTTGACAATATGACCGGATCTATTGCAATTGTGGCAAACAACATTTCTTTGCATATTTGAATGATATCCTCTTGATCTGCATTGATTAGCCATATGTCCCATTCTATTGCATGCAAAGCATCTACCATTGAATGAATTGTTCATTTGCATATTTATGCATTCATGAGATTTGTGGCCATACCTTTTGCAGTTGAAACACTGTCTGGAGAAGGATGTATTAGTCTGATTTATTCTCTTTCTACACTGATTAGCTTTATGACCAAAGTTATTGCAGTTGTGGCAATATCCTTTGAAGGATGGATATCTTTGAGCATTAGGTTGCCTTACCGGAGGTCTTCTAGGCATGTTCCTTTGAATTCCTGATCCAAAATTCTTCTGACCAGATCTGGAGCTTTCACCTTTCTCATATCTCAAACCATGCTTGTCATCTACCCTCTTTTGGCTTTCAAGAAGAACTTCAAGTTGAGTAGAACTTATCTTGAATTTCTCTTTGTATTCATTTGCTGTTTGAAGATCCTTTTCAAGTTTTTCTTCATTATCTCTAGCATCTTCAAGATTAGATTCTAGATGCCTGATTATTCTATCCATTTTGTGGCAGTCTTCTGACTTCTCCTTGAGAGATTATCTTAGATCATCTTCAGTTTTTCTTTTCTCTTCAATTTCTTGGGTGAATTTCATAACTCCTGATTCCATTTCATGTCTTGTCATGATGACCTCTTTTGATAAC
This sequence comes from Cunninghamia lanceolata, assembly GCA_027924645.1. Taxonomy (NCBI): domain Eukaryota; kingdom Viridiplantae; phylum Streptophyta; class Pinopsida; order Cupressales; family Cupressaceae; genus Cunninghamia; species Cunninghamia lanceolata. The sequence goes on along the minus strand of BSBN01000245.1, from coordinate 8,037,213 downwards.
TTTTCACATAACTTGGTTTTCTCCTTCAGATCTTCATTTGTACCATTGTCTTCACTTTGACTTGCCAATTGCTGAAGTAGATCTTTTCTCTTTTTCATAGAGATACTCAGTTTCCCTTTTAGTTCATTTATGAAATCATCAGCCTGTTTGAGTCTTTCCTTCAATTCATTGACTTAAGAGTTTGATTGCTCAAGATCATCTAGAGCAGACTGAAGTTGATCCCTCTTACCATACACATCCATTTGAGTTCCCAAATCTTCCTCTAGCTGTTAGGCTCTTTTTGGAGGAACTTGGCTCTGATACCAATTGTTGATAACTGAGAGGGGGGGTGAATTAGTTATCTTAATTATTTCAGCTTTCTGAATTTCCTTATCAATTAGGGCAGTATTAAATTAAATAAGCAAACATAACCATGAAATGGAAATAACATCAATATACATGACACAATGATTTTGACGTGGAAAACCCTGTTAAGGGAAAAAAACCACGGGGTGATTAACCCAAGATTGTATTCTCTGTTAGAAGAATAGAAAGAACAAATGGCACGTGCTAATTAGGGCTTACAGCCTGAGCACACTGCTCACAAGAGGCTCACTACCTACAATAGTTTATACAAGGAATCTAGATACTTGAACTGATGAGAAGCATTCTCAAATGCTGAGGTTCAGTTCTGGTTAAGCTCAATAGACTGATCTTTTGCACTTCATTCTCACTCTCTTAGATGCTGCTGTCCTATTACATTCTGGACCTGTCTTATTGCCTTCACACTGCTCTTCTGCTTTTCTTTGCACTTATCAATACACCACACACATGTTCACATCCAAATATATCTGGTATATATATCCACACAAAGGATTTCATCCTCTTTCTAGTCGGTATCCGGAATAGTCAATATTTTCTCAAACTTTGATTAGTCAGCTGAATCTTTGCATACCAGGTAATGTGGATCAAAGAGATGCTTATAGAAGTCATCAATCATGTCAACCAGTTATGAATGATACCTCAGGAAGCTTGATCACCATCAATATCTGATCCGGATTTAGGTTTGGTGCTCTACCGATTAGATCTTCCTCTATCTATTCTGCCAAGCAGAAACCTAACACTCAAGTGCTTATGTCTCTTCACTCTTCCATCACCGGAGGTTTAATCCTTAGAATCTACCGGTCAATGTACTCCTATTGACTTCCCCAAATCTGCACTTTACTAAGATACTTCCTTTGAGAGATCCGAACCTGACTATCGGACCCTGTTGCATGCTTTGTTCTTGCTTACCAGACCACAACACTTCTTCAATCTGACTTCCGATATAGGCACACCATGTTCTGCGGATGGGTGGGATGAACTTTGTTGCCATCAATGACAACACTCATGAAGCCATATAGTGTCTCTTGCCAACAGCTTGCATTGGACCACTTTCTTTTTCTACTTCTTGCCTTTCTTTCTCTGCCCTTTCTACCTTCTCTCTATTGGCATCAACTGCCTCCTTTGATATCCCATATCTCTTGGCAACTTCTTCTACTTCCCTTCTCACTTTTCTCTTGATCTCAAGCTGTCTCAGTTCAACATGAAATTTTACACTCAACTCTTGGAAGGTTCTAAACCTTTCTGCCTTAGGGTCCTTTAGTTGACTTAGCAGGTGTTGAACATGTAGCTCCATAATTTTCTCATCCACTTCATAGCCCATTGGCATAATTAAAACTATTCTGGGTTCCACTGCCTCTATTAGGCATTGATCAGTGTCTACCATGACACACATTGTATCCTTGTATTTTTCAATTAGAAATTGGGGGATTCTCTCTCTAGCCTGCATCATGCCTTGGAAGTTTTTGAAGTAACCCCAAAGTGTTGTACTTTATGCCTTGGCATGATCAAGCCCATACATATAATCTTTGATTTGTATGGCAACCGGTCTGTCATTTTGCCATACCCAGCCACTTGATCCAGGTAGCTCATTTATAAAGTAAAAGAATAAACACAGTATTAGCCCACCATACTTGAATGAGTTCTTGTCCTTCTTGATCTTTTGTAAGTTTTCTAGTAGTTGGCTCAGGAGAAGCTCGCATAGATCATAGTCTGCATTTTCCCTTAGCATCTGATATGCAGTGTATATAGCAATTCTGGATACTAAATTCTCCCTGTTGGAGTGGTATATTTTGTAGTCAATGATCATAGAGGCAAATTTGATATCCGGATCTGTGATATCTTCTATTGTCATTTCTCTCTTGTCAAACTTTGATCCAGTAGCCTCACTTACTGTCTAATTCTTGACAGATTTGAGAGCAAGCAATCCACCGGATGAGTGCAATCTAGTTACCACCCTGATTGCATCCTTGGTTATCTTGAAGGGCTTCAACAACCATATGAAGTTATCATGTATTCTACTAAGAACATACCGAACCCATTCATCTTCTGCAAAATAGGGGTAATGGATGCAATGTCCAAAATGCTTATCCTGGATGGCCTTGTTTGGGGTTTAAGTTCAAATGATTCATCTATTAGTTCCTTGTGATAGATATCCATCAACTTGGATTCCCCAAATTCCTCAATGTTGTAGTGAATGTATACCCTAACATCTTCTATGTGCAAAACCCCATGCGGAATGCTAGAGAATGCGCCTAGGGGATCAACTTCTAGGGATTTGTAAGGATGTTTCTTGAACTTAGGATGTGTCCTATCAATGATATTAACAACATTTGGACGAGCCATCTTTCAAAAGATTCAGAGAGAGATATTCAAGAGTGGAAATACCTTTTTACACTTCTAGGTTCATGATAGGAACCGAAAAGATCACTGGTTGAATCAAATTCTGTGGTTGATCCTTGAGAGGGTTGAAGCAATCTTGTTGCAGAGCTCCTTCTTTCTTCTTCTCGAATACAAATGTGCAAATGATGAACAAAAGAACCCTTTTATTTCTGTGCAAACCCTAATTCCATATTGCAATAAATGCACTCCTTAAGTCATTCATGTTGCCTTGTTCTTCTTGTTTTGAGAGAGATCTTTCTGGATCACTGAGATGCACTTAGAATGATAACTTACAATGTATCTCCCTTCCTTGAATTATCCTATTTATCCACAGATCAAGATATTTCAATTTTGAGTCATACCAGATCCAACTGTGAGAATCCTACTTTTATTGGATGACTGTCAAGCCGGATCAATCTTGGATGATTAACCTCTTCAAAACTTCTTGCAGATCTTCCATATTTCTACCAAGGGTTATTTAGATATTTCTCTGAGAACCCTTTAATCTGCAACTTTCCATGTGCCAATTTCAAGCATGGATTGACTAGCTGGTGGAATTTATTTTCCTTTGTGACTACCCCTGAGCCAGAGCTCATCTATTCAATTTCTAGAAGGAATATCAGCACCAAATTCTGGTACGGATCCATCCCCAACATTTTATGTACTTTGCTTTACCCAAATCTTGTTCATCTCCCTTTGAACTTCATCCGCATTCACTTTTCCTTTTCCTTTTCTTGACTTTGATTATGATGCACTGGATGCCTTTTATCTTGATTCTTACTTCTACAGAATTTGGCAATGTGACTGGATCTATTGTAGTTGTAGCAAATAACATTTCTTTGCATATTTGGCTGATATCCTCTTGATCTGCATTGAGTAGCCATATGTCCCATTATATTGCATGCAAAGCATCTACCATTGAATGAATTACTTATTTACCTATTTCTGCATTCATGAGATTTGTGACCATACCTTTTGCAGTTGAAACACTATCTGGAGATGGATGAATTAGTCTAATTCATTCTTCTTCTACACTGAGTTGCTTTATGACCAAAGTTGTTACAATTGTAACAGTATCCATTGAAGGATGGATATCTTTGAGCATTTGGTTGCCTTACTAGAGGTCTTCTAGGCCTGTTCCTTGGATTTCCTGATCCAAAGTTCTTCTAACCGGATCTAGAGCTTTCACCTTTCTCATATCCCAAGCCATGCTTGTCATCTACCCTCTTTTGGCCTTCAAGAAGAACTTCAAGTTGAGTAGAGCTTATCTTGAATTTTTCTTTGTATTCATTTTCTATTTGAAGATCCCTTTTAAGAGAGTCTATTTGATTTTCAAGTTGTTCTTCATTATCTCTAGCTTCTTCAAGATCAAATTCTAGATGCCTGATTATTCTATCCATTTTGTGGAAGTCTTCTGACTTTTCCTTGAGAGATTGCTTTAGATTATCTTCAATTTTTCTTTTCTCCTCAATTTCTTGGGTGAATTTCATAACCCCTGATTCCATTTCATGCCTCACCATAATGACCTCTTTTGAAAGCTTCTCACATTACTTGTTTTTCTCATTCAGATCTTCATTAGTATCAATGGCTTCACTTTGATTTGCTAATTGTTGAAGAAGTTCCTTTCTCTTTTTCACAGAGATACTCAGTTTTTCTTTTAGTTCATTTATGAAGTCATCAGCTTGTTTGAGTCTTTCCCTTAGGTTATTGACTTCAGAGTGAGATTGCTCAAGATCATCTAGGGCAAACTGAAGTTGTTCCTTCATGCCATGCATATCCATTGAGATTCCCAGATCTTCCTCAAGTTGTTAGGCTCTGATTAGAGGAACTTAGCTTTGATACCAATTGTTGATAACTAAGAGGGGGGGTGAATCATTTATCTTAATTATTTGACTTTCTTTTCTTCTTTAATAATTAGTGTAGTATCAAAACATATAAGCATACATGAACATGAGAGAAGAAAAGAAATCAACACACATAACACAAAGATTTTTACGTGGAAAACCTTGTTAAGGGAAAAACCACAGGGTGACTAACCCAAGATTGTATTCTCTATTAAAAGAAAGAAGTACAAAATGACACTTGCCAATTAGGGCTCACTACCTGAGCACACTGCTCACAAGAGGCTCACTGCCTACAATAGTTTATAGAAAGTAACCAAGTATTTGAACTGATGAAAAGCATCTACATATGCTGAGATTTAGTTCCAGTTTCGCTCAATATACTAATCTACTACACTTCATTCTTCCTCTACTTTAGTGCTGTTGTTCTGTCACATACCAGACCTGTATTACTACTTCCACACTTCTCTCTGCTTTTCTTCACACTTTATAACACACCACACTCCTTCACATCAAAATCCATCTGGTATATATATCCGCACCAAGGATTTCAACATCTTTCTAGTTAGCATCCAGAATACTCAAGATTTTTCCAAACTCTGGTTTGTCAGCTGAATCCTTGCTTACTAAGTGATGCGTTCAAAGAGATAGTTATAGAAGTCATCAATCATGTCGACCAACCATGAATGATCCCTCAAGAAGCTTGATCACCATCAATTCCTCATCTGGATTAAGGTCTGATGCTCTACCGGTCAGTTCTTCCTCAATCTACTCTGCCAAATAGGGACCCAACACTTAGATGCTCATATCTTTTCACTCTTTCATCACTAGAGGCTCAATCTTTGGAATGTAGTAGTCATGGTACTCATCTTGACTTCCCCAAGTCCACACTTTGCTGAGATACTTCCTCTGAGAGATCTGGACCTGATTGTCAGACCTTGCTGCATGCTTTGTTCTTGCTCATCAGACCAAAATACTCTTCAATCTGAGTTCCAGTATAGACATCCATGTGTCGCGGATGTGTGGAATGGACTTTGTTGCCATCAATGACAACACTCATGAAGCCACACAGTGTCTCTTGCCAACATGCCAATGGCGGATGCATTCTTGCAAAATGCCTTTGTGACATGTAGTGCAAAGGTGTCAAGAGCCATATTTTGCATTCTTCACATTGTGAGACCTAACTGATGGTGCCAAAAGGTTGGGGTGGGTGGGTTTATGCTAGTGGAGGCCCTATTTTGTTCCCTAGGTTTCCTAATCGAATCAGTCTACAATGTACTGACAAATTCTCTTAAGAGACCTAAGAGCCAAAAATTACTAGACTTTGACAGAGTAGTTCTTGCACTTCATGGCACTTATGAATGATCCATTTGGACCTACAGCTAGATGTTAGAGCCCTCCACAATAACCTCTCTTGGTTTTGACCAACTCAACATCGTTTGACCATGAGAATGGTGGATGCATTCTTGAAAAATGCCTCAGTGACATGTAGTGTAAAGGTGCCAGGAGCCATATTTTGTATTCTTCATCCCATGGGACCTAAATGATGGTGCCAATAGTTTGAGGTGGGTGGGTTTATATGAGTGGAGACCCTATTTTGTTCCCTAGATGTCTTAATCGAATTGGGCTACAGTGTACTGACAAAGTCTCTTAAGAGACCTAGGAGCCAAAAATTACCAAACTTTTATGAAGTAGTTATCACACTTCGTGGCACCTATGAATGATTTGTTTGGTCCTACAACTAGATGTCATGACACTCCACAATAAACTGTCTTAGTTTTGACCAACTCAACATCATTTGACTGTGCCAATAGTGGATGCATTCTTGAAAAATGCCTTAGTGACGTGTAGTGTAAAGGTGCTAGGAGCCATATTTTGCATTCTTCACCCCGTGGGACCTAACAATGGTGCCAACAAGTTGGGGTGGGTGGTTTTATGCTAGTGGAGGCCCTGTTTCATTCCCTAGGTGTCCCAATCGAATCAAGCTTCAGTGTACCGACAAAGTCTCTTAAGAGACCTAAGAGCCAAAAATTACCAAATTTTGATGGAGTAGTTATCGCACTTTGTGGCACCTACAAATGATCCACTTGGACCTACATCTGTATGTCAGGCCCCTCCACAATAACCTCTCTCAATTTTGACCAACTCAACATCATTTGACTGTGCCAACAGTGGATGCATTCTTGAAAAATGCCTCAGTGAAATGTAGTGTAAAGGTGCCAAGAGCCATATTTTGTGTTCGTCACCCCATGGGGCCTAACTGATGGCACCCTGAAGGTTAGGGTGGGTGGGCTTATCCTAGTAGAGGCCTGTTTTGTTCTCCAGGTGTCCCAATCGAATCAAGCTATAGTGTACCGGCAAAGTCTCTTAAGAGACCTAAGAGAAAATAATTGTCAGACTTTGACGGAGTAGTCATCACACTTCGTGGTACCTATGAATGATCCATTTGGGCCTACCACTAGATGTTAGGCCCCTCAACAATAACCTCTCTCAGTTTTGACCAACTCAACACTGTTTGACCATGCCAACAATGGATGCATTCTTGCAAAATGCCTTAGTGACATTTAGTGTAAAGGTACCAAGAGCCATATTTTGCATTCTTCACCTTGTACAACCTAATTGAGGGCATTGAAAGGTCAAGTTGGGTGAGTTTATGCTAGAAGAGGACCTATTTTGTTCCCTAGGTGTCCCAGTCGAATTGGGATACTGTGTACTGGTAAAGTCTCTTAAGAGACCTAAGAGAAAAAACTTGCCAGAATTTGATGGAGTAGTTCTTGGACTTTGTGGCACCTATGAATGATTCATTTGGACCTACAAATAGATGTCAGGTCCCTCCACAATAACCTCTTTTGGTTTTGACTAACTCAACATCGTTAAAATAAAACATTAAACACTCTAAAAATTACCTTGGGATCTCCAAACTTCATGTTGCATGCAACCATCCATGTAGTCTTGAGGTAAAAATCATTGTTTTCCCATGTTCAAAAAGCCTTTGATTGCCCAGCTAGAACCACAAAATTGGTATAGACACAAGTTTTTGTAAACAATAAGTACACGAAGAACTTGACATTCTAGTAGGAAGGGTCATATGGATTGTGATGACAGTCATGAGCACAACAGGAGAGGGTGGAAGCAAGTGTATTACCCCGCCCTAAAGATTTGCAAGAATTAATGTTCCAAGTTTGATTAGGGTCACATTTAGAAGATCATAACAATCAATATGGAGTTCATATCTCATTAAAGTATTCCTTCAGTCTTGAAGATGTAATTAAGGTTGACATAATGATTATAGGGTGTTATTGTATGGTTTTGAAAAAGAGGAAGGCATTGTATGAGAACTCAAGACTCTTTCCTTAAACACTAAGGTCCACCATAGTCGAAGACAATCCACAGAGGTACAAGGGAAGGAAATAGCATGATATAAGTACCAAGCAAGGCCTTTTCTAACCTTGTTTGATCTTATTTTAAGGTTGTCATCAAATATAGATTTCTTAGATAATGGACATGATAAAAATCATATATGACTATCACAATGGAAAATAGTCTTGAATCTCTTTATGTAAATTATCTTTTTCTCCTTTACATGGACTGTCCTCTCTATCTCTAGTTGATGGTATCTTCAAATTATCTAAAATGAATGATACAATAGGATCACTTTTGTTATTTTGAGGGGATTGCTTAAGCAATATGAAATAACAGAACATTGAAATCAATTATGGAGGTTGACATTTATTACTATTAGCATTATGATGTTGGGATGTCCGCTAATTTTCATCTTACTTATAAATGTTATGGTTGACTTTAGACCATGATAATCATTAACGTAATAATGGAACTAGTACCCATGCATTTTCTAACAAATGGATGAGTGCTTCTTCTAGTCCTATGACATGACATGAAATAGAAGTAGGAGTATTGTATGGAATGTGAAAGTCCCTCTTTCTTCAAATTCAAAATGTTCATCATGTGAATGTTGACAATGGTCCCTTAGAAGATGGTAGTCATGATTGATGCTAATTTGATACCCTAATAAGACCACAACCTAAATTTATAACATAAAACAATGATCCTAAATGGATTATGGTAGCCTCTTAATATGACAACATAGTCATGAAGGGCTGGGACAGTCATGGTAGCCTCTTAATATCCCAAAATTGGATCCTATGTTAAGGTAATGCATTGAGTGAAGGATCACAAGGTCATGGAGATCCATTGTAACACCTAGGACGCTAAGTTTTAATCATCTAAATTCCCTCTAAGAGTAACAAAAGTGAATGAAGGTGATAAGGCATTGGAGTGATTGCCCAAAATTGTCATAAATAACATTGAAGCTATTTGATGAATTGTCATGAGGGAATTTGTCATTGATCCTAGAGAACTATCATCTAACCTCTATGCTAGATGAGTCATGTCAAACATTATAGGGGTAAATGGTGATGCATCACAATGGATATGTTGTATGTTTGGATTCTCTATTTGAGTATTATTATGATAGTAGGGTTAAGGAAGAGGATAGTCACAATCTAAAATGGTTAAGAAAAATATAACAACACTCATAAAGTAAGCATTAAGATGATCGAAGATAGGTTTTCAAGAATCATCATCACCATGCAATGGAGAAACCTCATTATCAACTTTGCATGGACTGATGTAGCATCTAACATGAGTAACATTTGGTATGAGTAGTTTATGGATAGTTATTGAATCCATAAGGGTTATTATCTTAAATCAATAGATTTCATCATTAGGAAGTGAGATTGGTCGTAGAAGAAAATATTGTTTCAGAATTGGGGTTTGGATGGAATGAATTGGGTTTTGGAATTGGCATATTTATAGGTAAAGGACTTTTTAGCCACAACGAATGTAACAACAGCAAATGAAATTGTTTAAGTACTAGTCAAGGTCATATCATTTGGATAAGGGTAATTTGAATATGGATTACAATGTTTTACTAATTTATGATTGAAAAATGATATGTTTTTGAATAATTTCATGCTAATGTGTTCTTTTCTTGCATGATTATATATTGTTAGTGTGTTGATGTGTTGTTGATTCATGATGGAAACATCATGATCCTAAGATTATTTGGATGCAACTTATTGTTGTGCCTACACAAATGGAGCTGAAAATGTTGAGAAGGAAGAAATCAAAATCCTAAAGTTGAAACAAGATGAAAATTTCTGCTCACATACCTGATTTGAAGCCTTTTTTGCTACTACTGCAACATTCCAAAAGTCTCCATTTGCTTGTCTAGATTGATCATTTCATGGAAATGCATGGATGAAGGTCTGTTTATGGATGAAATGATGATAAATTGGAAAACAAGAAGCTACACACGAAGGTCATGATGCCAAAACTACATATAGCAAGTATAGTTGCATATTAATATATATGCTTGAAACATGAGAACCTAATGCTACAAGAGAAGTCTTGATAACAAAATTAGCTATCTTGTTATTTATGCTAGAGATATGGCCAGTAGGCATGACATATGGGGTTTGAAGAAGTTTCTAGATTTGCACACGCCTTCCTAACCAAGTCATCACCTTGAAAATTGCATTCTTAAGGAACCTATGTTGTTAGAGGAGTTACTTCATGCAATTTGTCTGTGAAAAGTAAAGTTGCCTTGAATAAAATTTGTATGTTCTAGTTGCAACTACCCTAGTAGACATGTATGCAAAGTGTGGAAGCATGGACAAGGCACATGAACTTTTTGACAAAAAACCTCAAAGAGATGTTGTTTGATGGAACACAATGATTGCAAGATATGTAGAAAATGGATTTGTTTCTTTAGAAAATTTCAAACAAATGCAATTGGCGGGTGTAAAGCCAAATTCCACAACCTTTGCTAGCATGCTCCCTGCTTATGCCAAAATGGGATCTTTGGAACAGGATATGGACATCCACCAAAGCATAAAGTATTTCAAGGTGTGCACCCTTGGTCTCCTTGTGCTGTGTAGTGCAGCACTTGGATTCATGATAAGGCTTACCTGCCTCGTGTGGATTCATTAACTCTAGCGATTGTATCAGGAATTAATAGGCTGATCTTTTGGTGCAACAACAACCGTCTTTCCAACAATTGGTATCAGAACCTAGGTCACGGGTTTGAACACCTCACTTACGCTGGGGGGATTGTTGCAAGGTGTACGCCTTTGATCTCCTTGTACTGTGTAGTGCAACACTTGGGTCTGTGACAAGGCTTAACCACCTCCCGTGGATTCATTAACTATGGCAGTTGTATTAGGCATTAATAGGTCAATCTTTTGGTGCAATGACAACCATCTTTGCAACATAAAGGATATGGGAATTTTGTTAGATGTTCTAGTTGCAACTGCCTTGGTAGACATGTATGCAAAGTGTGGAAACATAGACAAGCCGTGTGAATTATTTGACAAAAAACTCAAAGAGATGTTGTCTAATGGAATGCAATGATTGCAAGATATGCACAAAATAGATTTATTTCTTTAGAAAATTTTAAGAAAATGCAATTTGTGGGTGTAAATCCAAATTCCACAACCTTTGCCATCATCCTCCCTATATGTGCCAAAATGGGATGTTTAGAACATGGTAAGGACATCCATCAAAGCATGAAGGATATGAGAATTTTATTAGAATAGGGTATGGACATATTTTTTTGGCTTTAGGTAACGGATATCCATTTTAAAAATGGATATCCGTTACCTAAAGCCCAATTCTTTGGGCAATGGATATCTAGATAATAGATATCCCTTCCTAGAAAATGGATATCCATTCTAGAAAATAGATATCCATTCTATAAAATAGATATCTGTTATGTTTTTCCTATGTTAAAAAAACCAAAGGACTTATGTGTTCTTGAAAGAAGATGGTGAAAAAAACTAAAGGACTTATTGGAGACATTGCCAAGGGTGTTGATGACACAATAGAGATTTCAAGTGGCAAAGGCACTAGTGTAACCTATCAAATTTTTATAGGGATCGTATAGAATATCATGTACAATATACATATCAAGGAATGCATCATGATACTTGGTATGGGTATGTGAGACTAGTAGAGTTTCTTGGTTGGAAGAGGTTGAGTTTAGGAAAGAAGAGGAATTGCACCAAGGTGTAGATGAACTAGAAATTCTAGATTAGAGGATTTATTGACATAGTTTATGATGACACTTGAAAGGATAAAAGAATATCATGGAAAATAGGTGGATAAAATATGTATGAACCAATAAAAAATAAAATCTATAAGGTTGTGGTCAACACACAATGGACATAGACCCATCAAAGGATGGAATACTAAGGGTAGGAAGGCAAGAGAGGTAACAAAAAATGGCCATAAGAAGATGTAGATTGAAGGGAATATTGGCATATTTTGTGCTTATAGATATTTTTGGTGACACAATCAACATTAGGTAAAGAGGAGGAATAATTTCCATATAGGAAACAAGTGATTGTTCCATGGAACAATGGAGTTGTGGCTAGATATTTGACTCTAAATAACTCCACAAATCCATTTGCTAAAGGATAAGTCAAAATGTCATATGCCAAAGGATTGTGAAATATTTTAGTAGTGTCATTTTTTAGTTGAACACTTTGTGCATGAGTATCAACATATTACTCTAGATTTTCAATCCAAGTAATGAGTTAGTTCAAATAAGGTGAAATATCATTATCAACATGTCTCAAACTCATATGTATATGCCTCATGTAATATGTAATAATGGTGGAGTGTGTCAAAGATATATTATCAACTAATGCCACCTTATCCTCACATATACCAAGTAAAATTTGTAAAAGATCCTCATGTTGTTATTCATTCTTAAGTATGCCTATATCATGTGCAAGAAGGGATATAGGAGGAGGTAGTCCATAAGTACTTAAAGATATGACATGTGAAAGTATGAATGGATCCAAATGGGGGTCTCTACTAATTTCATATATCACACTGATGCATAGAAAAGTTAATGGGATCTACTATAAATGTACCACTAGAAGGAGAAGAAATAAAACCATGAGCAAAATATTATCTAGGGCCAATAGTAAAGTGATCTATGAAAGCACATGACAATGCATGAAAGGATGCATGAGAAGAATGACATGAATTAAATCATTACTTAGTGGTAAAAATTGATGTATCATAAAATGTTTGTATCAAAATATAGTCATCATGTATATAAGAATAATTTGAAGATATCAATTATCTAGCATGTATCTTTACATCTTCATTAACATTAAATGACTCTAGCATATGTGTTTTAAGAGAATTTTCATCATAAATCACATATTCATGTAACAAAAAGGATGCCATTAACCTCATCATAAGAAGATAAAGAAATATCACTATTCTCATCACCAAACATATCATCAATAGACCATGAGCCACAGATAGAGAAGATGTGTTGGGACCCAAAATACTAGCAACACGAAACTCTAAAACATTCCTTGGTGCAGGAGCACCAAGAAGACTAAGGTCTTGTTTTGAAGATCATCTTGTTTTGTTTTTTCAATAAGGCCATGAAGACCATTTTCTTGTGTTGTAATAGGATCCATGGTGCCATGTTGTAATAGGCAATCTTGTAAGTCCTAAGGGACAGTCATGTATGTAAGCCTTTCTAAGGCATGTAAAAGGCAGTCATAAACACATACAACAGTCATATATTTTCTCATATTGTAAGCCTTTGTGGCATGCATCAAAAGGTAGTAGACTTACCAAAGACTTAATGACATTGGAAAAGTGTTGACAAGTCATAAACATCGATGCCACTATGTTGAAGAATTGTAATTAGTTGCAATGTTAAAACAAGGTAGTTGCTGTCCTAAACTAAGAAGTAGTTTTAGAGAGGAATTCGATGGTTAAACTATTCCATCGACCTCAACTGCCTTCTAATGATAGAAAGGTGATTGCGGAAGGATTTTTAAAAGCCTACAATGTTGATTGTATCAGAAGAAGACATTTTGATTGAAAGAAATAACAAAAACATTAGTTTTCTACCTTGTTTCTGTATTATTCACTGCACCAAGCCGTACTGTACTCCTATATGGAATAGTCATGATCTCTAAGTCTATGGCACATGTAGAAGGATGAAATAGATTCCAAACAAAGGTGGTTTTGTGTCTTGAAAATAGATATAAGGAAAGATATTCCCATTCTCCTCAGACTGCTCTTTTGGAGATTATTTTCTGAGTTTCCTTGTTACCACAGTTCCTACTGTGCAAAGGTACGGTTTATTGTTATATGGAGCCTAATCAGACTTGGAGGTTACATTTTCCCCACTTTTATCGGTGCGGTTTCCCCCCAAATTCCTACGGGGTAAAGGGGCAGTGCCCCTTGTGGGGGTTTGGGGGCAGCGGCCCCAAGACGGGGTCAAGGGGCAACGCCGCTTGTAGGGTCCAGGGGCAGTGCCCCTGGCGGGGTCAAGGGGCAGTGCCCCCGAAACCTCACATGGTTTTTTATTATTTTATAAAGGAACAGGGAGTTATTTTTCATTGACCGACATAAGAAAACCATATTTTTGTAACCGACAAAAAGCTTGATAAAAGCGGCTAAGGGTTAGGGTTTTGATATATTGTATTGTAGCATTTTGCAGCGGTATTGAGTTGCAGGGATTGCTGATTGTAATCGGTTTGATTTATTGGATAATAATATTGGACTCTCTGTTTGGTGGATGTAGCCTGAGTTTGGGTGAACCACGTTAAAACTTTTCTCTCGCTGTTATTAATTCTGTGTATTTCCATTTCTCTGTTTAATCTTTATTTGCATTTAATTGATATCTTCTGCCAGCTAACCCTAACACGATTTTGTCTTCACTTGTGAATGAATTGATCGGTGAGTACATAGTGTTAACTTCCATTTAAAATCAGTTTGATGCTTTGAAAATCTTGTGGTAGGGAATTATAAGGTTTTCTCTAGATTTGGTTTGGGAAACCCTCCTCTAGGGTTTTAATAGGAGAATATGCATTCTTTTGCCATTCCACTGATTTGATCCACTTGTGATCAGTGGGATGGATGGTGGTAGGAATGTATTAACATATTATGGTGGTTTTTTGGTAGAGAACTTGTAGAGGAGGAGTTTTCATTGAAAGACCTAACAAAACCATGTGTTAGGTGATGTTTGAAAGCACATTGAAGGAACCATAGGTGCATTTTTGGGAACAACAGAGAGTAAAAGTCTAAAACCCAAAAATTCCTTTGTTTTGAAATTTATTTTAACTGTTTAACCCCTTGGTTGAGTTTTGGGCTTGCATTCTATAGTAGTCTCTTTGTAATTTTGGCCTAATTGGGGCTCTAGGTCATTAACAAGGGTTATTGGTTGAGGTATTCCATCCAAAACAACCTATGGCAAGTTTGGGATATGTGATAGAGGGCCATAATGGGTATCTACTGATTATCTAAGAGCTACATTTGAAGATCTGTAGCAAAAGTTATTAGGATTGTTGTCATGTTGGAGGGCTACAAGCCATTTGGGGAGTTTGTGAAGGAAGTACTAATCCCGAGTCTAGTCTACCTTGGAAAATGGATGGAATGGGTTCCCTAACATCTCAAACCAACCTTTCCATGATGATCCATGAGTTTCTTTCTATTGTTCCCACTTTTGTGTAAAGACCTTTGATTTTGGGCTTTTGAGTGAAAGAGAACCTTGTCTAGTTTTCTATCCTTCTCCTATAAAAGTGCCTCTACATCATAGTGGTATCATAGCCATAAAAGATTCTATTGTTGGCTTGGTATATGTCAGCAGAGGAGAGTGAAGGAGAGGCTAGCAATATGCATCCAAAGGGGATGACCACCGAAGTGGTCAAGAAGTTCAAGGAGATGGAAGAGAAGATCAAAAGTGGAGTTAAGGAATCACTCCAAGCAGAGTTGAAGGCATTGGGGATAGGGAAGAGGATAGATGAAGGTTTAGATGAAGAGGAAGAAAAATAAGAAGAAGAAGAGCAAGAAGAGGTAGAGGTACTGGCTGATCAAAAGCATTTCCTTGAAGCCATCAAGGCAATTGGCAAGGATTCTTCAGAGGCTTGGATAGAGATTCCTATGTTTAATGGGAAGATGAATGCTAATGAAGTCATGGAGTGGATTGAGGTTATAAAAAACTACTTTGAATACAAAGAAGTTCCTAAAAATAAGAGGGTTAAGTTTGGAAAAACTAAACTCAAAGGTTGTTGCCCTTACATGGTGGAATTACACTCAAGGAGAGAGGGTAAAGAATGGGAAGAGTATGATCTCTTCATGGAGTAGAATGTTGGAGAGGATCAAGTCTCAATTCCTTCCATTAGACTATGAGGTGCAGATCTACAAGAGGATGCAAAATCTCAAGCAAAGAGATTTGGATGTGGTTACTTACACTGAGGAGTTTCACAAATACACTCTTCGTTGTGGGTACATGGAGGATGAAAAAGCTAAAATGGCAAGGTATCTAAATGGTTTGAGGTTTAATATTCAAGATGAGATAAGTTTATTAACCCTTGAAACTGTGGAAAAATGATTTCAAGTGGCATTAAGGGCTGAAGAGAAGTTGAAGAGGAAAGGTGAGCAGCAAAATAGAGGAAGAGGTGGCAGCAGTTTTAGAGGTAGGGGCAGTTTTGGGGGCAGAAATCAGTCCCAAAGAAGCCAAGGGGAATCTAGTTCCCAAGAGAAAAGTGGAGAATCTAGTTCTAAAGGAGGCTTTAGAGGAAGAAGGCCTAATGGAAGAGGTAGATTTGGTGGACTAGGGAGAGGTCCTAAAGTCTTCACAGGAAGATGCTACAATTGCAACCAAGTGGGACATCCAGCCTTCAAGTGTCCTGAAAAGCAAGCCTCAAACTCTCATGGAGGAGAGAGAAGGAACCAATTGATCCAAGAGGAAGATTACCAAAGTGTCAGCTCTCCAATTGGAAGTACAGCCCCGGTCCATGAAGGAGAAAGTTTGATGATGAGAAGAACCATGTTGAAGGTGCCTCAAACACAAGAACCCCCTCAAAGGAAGACATTGTTCAAGACAACATGCAAGGCCTATGGTAAGATTTGCAAGGTAATTGTTGATTCAAGCTCAACTAAAAATTTGGTTTCCATTGAAATGGTAGACAAATTGAAATTGAAGAGGCTTCCTCATGTTAATCCTTATAAAGTATCATGGTTGAATAAAGAGCAACAAGTTTTGGTAGATGAACAATCATGGGTTGAATTTGAGATAGGAGAATATAAAGACAAAATTTTGTGTGATGTAATTCCTATGGATGCTTGTCATTTGCTGTTAGGATGTCCATGGCAATATGATGTTCAATCACAACATGATGGTAAAACTAATTCTTTCATCATAACTAAGAATGGTAGAAAGTATATAATGGATCCATTGCCTGATGAGCATGTAGAGAAAAATGTTGGGTCAAGTGTCATGATTATGAATGGTAAAGAGTTTCTAGATGCCCTTAAAGAAGAAGGAACCCAAGGGTATGCTCTAATTTTGAAGCCTAAAAATAGTCCTAGTTTGCATGATCCTAGTAAGGAAAAAGTTCCTAATGAGGTGCAACAATTGCTAGAGAAGTATAAAGGGATTATGGTAGAAGAAATGCCTAATGAGTTGCCACCTATTAGGGACATAAGCCATCAAATTGACTTCATACCAAGATCTACTTTTCCAAACAAAGCACCCTACAAGATGACACCTTCACAAAATGAAGAGATTGCCAAGCAAGTACAATAATTGTTGGACAAGGGATTGGTGAGAAAGAGCCTTAGCTCATGTGCTGTCCCAACAGTTCTAGCCCCTAAAAAGGATGGTAAATGGAGGTTGTGCATAGATTCTAGATCCATTAACAAGATTACCATAAGATATAAGTTCCCTATGCCAAGCATTGAGGACCTAATGGACTGTTTGGGAGTGGCTAGATACTTTTCTAAGATTGACCTTAAGGATCAATCAAGGGGATGAATGGAAGACATCATTGAAAATAAATGAGGGTATTTATGAGTGGTTGGTGATGCCATTTGGTCTATCTAATGCTCCAAGTACTTTTATGCATCTCATGAATGAAGTGTTGAAGGATTTCATTGGCAAATTTGTTGTGGTTTACTTGGATGACTTCTTGTTTTCAGCAGGACTAAGGAGGAGCATTTGCAACAATTGATGATCAACATGGAAAAGAGTGTCTTCATGAAGGAAGAACTCACTTATCTTGGTTTTGTGATTTCACAAGGTAGTTTGAAGATGGATCCAACAAAGGTAGAAGCTATTTTATCTTGGCCAACTCCAAAAACAACAGGTGATGTGAAAAGTTTTCATGGTTTGGCAACATTTCATAGGAAATTCATAAGGGGTTTTAGTCATATTTGTGCACCAATTTTGGATACCTTCAAGGGGGGGCAGAAATGTAAGTTTTTGTGGACAAAGGCAGCCAATGATTCTTTTGAAATTCTGAAACAAAAGGTAGTACAACAGCCCATACTTATTTTTCCCAACTTTAACAAGTTGTTTGTAGTGGAATGTGATGCTACTAACCTTGCTATAGGGGCTGTCTTAAGTCAAGAAGGTAGGCCTGTTGCTTTCTTTAGTGAAAAATTGAATGATGCTAAGAGAAAGTACTCTACTTATGATTTGGAATTGTATGCAATGGTACAAGCTTTGAAAAAATGGAGGCACTATCTTTTGCCAAAAGAATTTATTGTTTATACTGACAACCATGCAATTAGTTTTTTGAATTCACAAGAGAAACTCAATCATAGGCATATGAAATGGGTTGAGCAACTCCGAGCCTATACCTTTTCAATCAAACACAAGAAGGGGCAGGCTAACAAAGTGGCAAATGCATTGAGTAGAAGGGTGTGTATGGTTCAAGAAATTCAGTTGCAAAGTGTAGGGGTTGATGCTCTCAAACACATGTATCAGGATGATGTAGATTTCAACGAGGTATATGAAGTTTGTTCACAATTTTCAAACTCTTATCATTCTAATTTTTCTGAGTTTTTGTTGCAGTAGGGGTTGTTGTTCAAAGGCAACCAACTATGTGTTCCTAGGTGTTCCATGAGGGAGAACATCATAAAGGAAAAATGTTGTGGTGGACTAGGAGGTCACTTTGGGTTGGATAAAATATTGGATCAGGTGAAAAGGTTTTATTTTTGGCCTAAAATGCAATCAGATATCAGAAAATTTGTTGAATGTTGTAGTATTTGTCAAAGGGCAAAGGGCACTTCATCTAATGTTGGTCTATATCAGCCACTTCCTATTCCTAATAGGCCATGGGAAAGTATTAGCATGGATTTTGTCTTGGGTCTTCCTAGGACTCAAAGAGGATTTAATAGTATATTTGTTGTGCTGGATAGATTTAGTAAGATGGCTCATTTATTGCCATGTAAATGTACTAATGATGCTTCTCACATTGCTGGTTTGTTCTTCAAAGAAATTGTTAGAATCCATGGTTTGCCTCTTAACATTGTGAGTGACAGGGATCCAAAGTTTGTAGGCCATTTTTGGCACACTTTGTGGAAGAAGTTGGGCACTCAATTGTCCTTTACTTCAGCCTATCACCCTCAGACTGATGGCCAAACTGAGGTGGTGAATAGGTCCTTGGGAAATCTTCTCAGGTGTCTTACCAAGCAACATGGAGAGGCATGGGATATGATCATCCCTCAAGCAGAGTTTACCTATAATGATTCCACCAATAGGAGCATAGGAAGGAGTCCATTTGAGATTGTTTATGGCATTCATCCAATAGGTATTCTTGAATTGAGAGATCTCCATGGATTGGAAAGGAAAAGTGCTCAAGGTGAAGACTTTGCATTGGCCATGAAGGACATCCATGATAATGTCAAAGAAACTCTTCAAAAGAACAATGCCAAGTACAAGGAGAAAGCCAATGAGAGAAGGAGAGATGTACAATACCAGGTTGGGGATTTGGTCATGGCACATTTGAAGAAGGAAAGACTTCCTAATGGGTAGCCAACCAAACTCCTCATGAAGAAGATAGGACTACTGGATTGTGCACAAGTTTGGGCCCAATGCCTATGAGATTGAACTTCCTCAAGGCTTGGCCATATCTCCTATCTTCAATGTTTCAGATTTGTTTCCTTTCAAAGGTGATTCTAATGTAGGTTTAGAGGTAGATATGACAGTAGTAGGAGATGAAGATTGGGTCAAGGGTCTTCCAGCCAATCAACCATTGAAGTTGGAATGCATTCTTGACACCAAGGTCTTGAAGAAGACTAGGAAGAAGACATACAAATAGTTTCTTGTCAAATGGAGTGGTTTGCCTATTGAAGATGCCACTTGGATGAGTGAAGAAGACATCTTGAAGCATGGTGTCATCATTGCTGATCTACTTCCTCAAGAGACTTGAGTTCTCTTTCCACCCGGGGAGTATGGTGCAGGAGCACCAAGAAGACTAAGGTCTTGTTTTGATGATCATCTTGTTTTGTTGTTTCAATAAGGTCATGAAGACCATTTGATTGTGTTGTAATAAGAGCCATGGTGCCATGGTTTAATAGGCAATCTTGTAAGTCCTAAGGGACAGTCATGTATGTAAGCCTTTCTAATGCATGTAAAAGGCAGTCATAAACACATACGACAATCATATATTTTCTCATTTTGTAAGCCTTTGTGGCATGCATCAAAAGGTAGTAGACTTACCAAAGACTTAATGATATTGGCAAAGCATTGACAATTCATAAACATCAATGCCACTATGTTGAAGAATTGTAATTAGTTGCAATGTTAAAACAGGGTAGTTGTTGTCCTAAACTAAGAAGTAGTTGCAGAGAGGAATTCGATGGTTAAACTATTCCATCAACCTTAGATGCCTTCTAACCATCAAAAGGTGATTGGGGAAGGCTTTTTAAAAGCCTACAATGTTGATTGTATCAGAAGAAGACATTTTGATTGAAATAAATAACAAAAACATCAGTTTTCTGCCTTTTTTCTGTAGTATTCGCTGCATCAGGCCGTACTATACTCCTATATGGCATAATCATGATCTCTAAGTCTATGGTACATGTACAAGGATGAAATAGATTCCAAACAAAGGTGGTTTGGTGTCTTGAAAATAGATATAAGGAAAGATATTCCCATTCTCCTCGGACTACTCTTTTGGAGATTATTTTCTGAGTTTCCTTGTTACCATAGTCCATACTATGCAAAGGTACAATTTTGTCTTCACTTGTGAATGAATTGATCAGTGAGTACATGGTGTTAACTTCCATTTAAACTTAGTTTGATTCTTTGAAACTCTTGTGGTAGGGAGTTATAAGGTTTTCTCTAGATTTGGTTTGGGAAACCCTCCTTTAGGGTTTTGATAGGAGAATATGCATTCTTTTGCCATTCCACTGATTTGATCCACTTGTGATCAGTGGGATGGATGGTGGTAGGAATGTATTGGCATATTATGGTGGTTTTTTGGTAGAGAACTTGCAGAGGAGGAGTTTTCATTGAAAGACCTAACAAAACCATGTGTTAGGTGATGTTTGAAAGCACATTGAAGGAACCATAGGCGTATTTTTGGGAACAGCAGAGAGTAGATGTCTAAAACCCACAAAATCCTTTGTTTTGGTATGTATTCTAACTATTCAAACCCTTGGTTGAGTTCTGGGCTTGCATTCTATAGTAGTCTCTTTGTAATTCTGGCCTAATTGGGGCTCTAGGTCATTAACAAGGGTTATTGGTTGAGGTATTCCGTCCAAAACAACCTATGCCAAGTTTGGGATATGTGATAGAGAGCCATAATGGGTATCTATTGATTGTCTAAGAACTACATTTGAAGATCTGTAGAAAAAGTTATTAGAATTGTTATCATTTTGGAGGGCTACAAGCCATTTGGGGGGTTTGTGAAGGAAGTACTAATCCTGAGTCTAGTCTGCCTTGGCCAATGGATGGAGTGGGTCCCCTAACATCCAAACCAACCTTTCCATGATGATCCATGAGTTTCTTTTTGTTGTTCCCACTTTTGTGTAAAGACCTTTGATTTTGGGCTTTTGAGTGAAAGAGAACCTTGTCTAGTTTTCTATCCTCTCCTATCAAAGTGCCTCTACATCATTCCTAAATCACCTAGGCTAGAGACTATCATGAAGGTGACATGAAGAGTTTTATCAACATGTTTTGGGCAATTTTGGCCAACTAACAGGAGTGGGTAAACTCCTCTTCTCTTCAGGCTTAGCTAGACCTAGGAGGGATATTCATAGGGGCATGAAATGAAATACAAATAAACATACATAACAATACCCAATGTATACTTGATCCCAAAGCTATCCCTAGATCAAGACAAACTAGTTACACATGCCTCTCATTAAGCTAATTCAACTGTGTGAATGTACATGCACAAGAAAGATGGTTTTTACCCTGAACCACAGATGAAAGATTTATTTAATTTAAAAGAGTGTTTGATCCATTTCCAATATGGAATGGTGCCTACTCTATTGGGTAATTGAGTCATAAGCAATAAAGAGGGAAAAAGGATTGAACCAGCATCAACAGAAAACTAAAATGTATTCACATACATTTCTCAGATTTTATTTCACACATTGGTCATACTTAATTATCTAGAACCAAACTACAATGACCCATTTGCAACAAAGAGATGGCTCAAAACGAAGCTTGTATTGACTTTAAATCTTGTCACACATTATCACATCTCTATTACAATCACACCAACAAATGAGGTGAAGGAAAACATACAACTATGATTATACATTTTCCTGAATCTTTACAAATGACCATGGAGACATACCAATGCAGAAAACATGCTTTACAATACATTCCTATACTGTATCAAAACACATTTCTCCATTTACTACCTAGACTAGTTTGATTTGAAGCCCTGAAACTATCCTAATGCATTACAGACCAGATAATTGGCTGAGCGACCAACCTTGAGAATATATTCATTTCATGTATATATAGCAATTTTTCTCACCTTGTAGCCTCAAGATGCTGGAAAATTTAGTCAATAGGCAACCACTACATTGAATGTGGTGTATGGCCCCCTTCCAAAAAACTAGCAAAAATCTTGGGCACCCATGCCCTACAAGTAGATTTATGTCCTTGCAAGGACTTGTAGAAAATATATCCACTAAAAGATTGAATCCTTTCATGAATTTGGGGTACCTACGCATTGATGGGAAACATTATTCCAGTGACCAGAAGGGTACCCTGATGTCTAAAGTTTTGTACATCACACCTTCATGGCGGCCAAGGGATAGAAAGGCACTTTTAAAAAAAAGAACCTGCCAACAGTGTTTGTAAGGCTTTGACAACACTTCAAATTTATCAAAGCCTTTATACTTTATTAATTCATGCTTTACATTTGATTATGTGCTTTAAATTTGCCTTATAAGAAAAAATCCTTCAGCGAAAACTAGCCTCCACTTGCATCATCGACAAATCTCATCATTCTAGAACTTGGCCTATGTTTCCCTATCGATAAGTTTTATCTTTTTCAAACTTTGCCTTCATCTATTGTTTCTTCCCTTTGTTGACGAATTTGGTCATTTGAGAATTAGACCATTTTCCCCCTCCATCGGCAAATCTTTAATTTGCCAAACTCATCTATTTTATCTCCCTTATTGATGATTTCACACTTTCCTAAATCTGGAGGCCTTTGCATCTGTTTCTGCCTTTATCGGCAAAAGTCACTTTTGCCAAACTCCAACTATTTTTCCCTTTCATCTGCATTGTCGACAAATTTCCATTTTGCCGAACCCCACTCATTTTGCCTTTATTGGAAAAACTCAGCATTTCAAAACCAAGGGCCTTTATCGACAAAACCTGCATTATTCGCACCAAGAGTAAGGCCCCATTTCTCCTTTGTCTGCAAAAAAGCCTTTTGTTGAACCTTCTATTTCATCTCCCTTTTGGCCCTACTCTATCGCCTTATCGACGAAATGGAAAAAACATGAACTTATGGAAAGTTTAGTTTCCACTCGATTCGCCGATAATAGAATGCCTTGTCTTTTCCTTGTATCAGAAAACTTGCACCTTTTAGAACCAATGGCCGTGGTGCTGCTTCTCCCTTATTAGAAAAAAATGTCATCTGCCAAACTATCTTTTCTTTCCTTTTGCCCTGTCGGTCAAATGTCCTATCGGTGAACTACCAAAAAATTGAACTACTTCCTTAGTTCAACCTCCCCTTGATTCCTCGACAAAGCATCATTTATTCCTTCTCCTGCCTTAGCCAAATTTACCCTTGTTGGCAACATCCCATTTTACTGAACTCCTCTTTTGCTTGCCTTTTCCTCATTCTACACCACGACAACTTCCTTCCTCTTTGTCAGTGAAGTCCACCATCAGTGAACCTCTGGGTTTCCAAACTTTCACACTTCACTGATAAAAGATTTCTTCTCTCCTTTATCTCTTTGCTACCAGCCTGCGCTATATAGTTGTTGACAAACTTCATTGTCGACGAACTGGCTGAAAAAGGAACTTGCAAACAAGTTCACAGGTTAAGGATTTTGCCGATTTGCTGACAATAAGGCAAAATATGGAAAAATTTTGAATTGGCAAAAGGGAACAAGACTTAACCATTCTTTCACCAAACTTTGACCAAGGATAACTTCTTTATTTCAAGGAATCTCGAGATGGTTCAAAAGGAAAAATTGCTCAGAATTTAATTCTCTATCCAATGGTGACATTTGATAAGATATTTACACATTTTTTTTGGATTTTTAGGTTTAGAAAGGGCACTTTGGAACTAGTTTTTCTGGGCTCCAACAGTGGCTTTGGTTGGGTTCATGTGACAAGCAGTGTCATAGCAAGGATTCAGATCTTCGGGCAAACCAAAAAGGCACAAAAAGAACTGGTGAAACAACATGAACATATTTACAAACACATATATAGGAAAACATACAGTCAAATATTGTATCAAAATTTTAGATCATTGCAAGCTAAACCTACACAAAATTCTTGCAACTACTTGCCCTTGTCAAATACAAGCTGAATGAAGGAGTTGATCTCCCTCAAACCAAATCTACAATTTTCATCCACCTACAACAAATGAAAACTACCCTAAGCATGCATTAATCTGCAACATATGCTTGTGGAACCAAGGTTAGCTTTATCAATGAAATTATTACCATATGGAAGCCATAAAAGATAGGTACTTGACCTATTCACATCCATATTATGCTTGTTCCAGGTGGCAAGTGGTGTAAAACTAAAATTTAGGTCAGCAACAAAAGAGATAAATGAAGGCAAACCTCCATTATCATGTGCCATGCTATTACACCTGCTGACCTCTTCATGCAAATTGAGAGAAAAAGAAAATACCTCCAACTCACATGGCAAAGAAAACTATGCCTGAGTGCACTACTAATCCACAAGAGAGGGCACTTCATCTTGTAGAGAAAACTGGAACAATTCTAGCTCAATCATATCTTCAAGTTGGGCTATAACATGTTGAAAATCAGGCATAAACATGCCTCATTGTTCATTCACATTAATTTCCCACACAAAGGATTCAACCTCTACTGCAACACCAACACATTCAAAAGATAACAAGTCTTCTACATCAAAATGAAATCATTTATATTCACTGGTAACTCCATCAAGCTCTTGAACAAAATCTTCATATGTGTTGCTACAGACTTCACATTCTAAATCATAAGCATGACTCAGGATGCAACTCAAAACATCAACACATAAATCAATATCATGAGACACTTCAAATGAAGAACCATGTTCTTTCAATTGTCTCTATGTTTCACTTTCACTTGGGCAACTAGCTATGTCATATTTATTGCTGCAAACAGATTGGTGACACATATCTTCTTCTGCATTCATTTTTATTTTATTTCCTTGTGTCTGAGATGAAGCACACTGTGCATGAGGAAGATAACGTACCTTGCACCAAAGAAATAGGTTCTCATATGCATCCGCATGATCACCATCCTTAAAATCTAGGGCAAGCTCTTCACATTGAAACTCCATGGCTGCACCCACAACTATCTTTGATCAGTTATCATCTAATGTAGCCTCCTTCATATCTACCTCTTGCGGACAAACATTACTTGCTTCATCACAACTAGGAACAAAGGAGGGCAATATTGTTGGAAAGAGACACTGTGTGGCTTCATGAGTGTTGTCATTAATGGCAACAAAGTCCATCCCACACATCTGCAGGATATGGTATGTCTATACCGGAAGTCAGATTGAAGAGTATTTTAGTTCAGTGAGAAAGAACAGAGCATGCAACAAGGTCCAACAATCAGGTCCGGATCTCTCAGAGGAAGTATCTCAGCAAAGTGTGGACTTGGGGAAGTCAAGAGGAGTACCATGACTAATACATTCTAGAGATTGAGCCTCTAATGATGAAAGAGTGAAAAGATATGAGCACCTAAGTGTTGGGTTCTTGTTTGGCAGAGTAGACTAAGGAAGAACTGACCAAGAGAGCATCAAACCTTAATTTGGATGAGGAATTGATGGTGATCAAGCTTCTTAAGGGATCATTCATGGTTGGCAAACATGATTGATGACTTCTATAACTATCTCTTTGATACGCATCACTTAATAAGCAAGGATTCAACTGACAGACCAGAGTTTGGGAAAATCTTGAGTATTCTGGATGCTGACTAGAAAGATGTTGAAATCCTTGATGCAGATATATATACTAGATGGATTTTGATGTGAAGGTGTGTGTGGTGTGATAGTATATGCGAAGAAAAGCAGAGAGCAGTGTGGAAGCAGCTATATAAATCTGGTATGTGAAAGAACAACAGCACTAAGCAGAGAAAGAATGAAGTACATCAGATCAGTATATTAAGCCTAACCAAAACTGAACCTCAGCATATGTGAATGCCTCTGATTAGTTCAAACACCTGGTTACTTTCTTTATACCTTGTAGACAGTGAGTCTCTTGTAGGCAGTGAGCCTCTTGTGAGCAGTGTGCTTAGGTAGTGAACCCTAATTGGCAAGTGCCATTTTGTACTTCTATTCTTTTAATAGAGAATACAATCTTGCTTTAGTCACCCCATGGTTTTTCCCTTAACAGGGTTTTCCACGTAAAAATCCTTGTGTTATGTGTGTTGATTTCATTTCTGCTTTCATGTTCATTTATGCTTATATGTTTTGATGCTGCACTATTGTTAAAGAAGATAAGAAAGTTAAGAAGTTTAAGATAACTGATTCACCCCCCCTCTCAGTTATCTACCTTGTTTCCAACAATTGGTATCAGAGCTAAGTTCCTCTAGACAGAGCCTAATAGCTTGAGGAAGACCTGGGAATCTCAATGGATATGTATGGTATGAGGGAACAACTTCAGTCTGCCCTAGATGATCTTGAGTAATCTCACTCTGAAGTCAATAACCTAAGGAAAAGACTCAAACAAGCTGATGATTTCATAAATGAACTCAAAGAAAAACTAAGTGTCTCAGTGAAGAAAAGAAAAGAACTACTTCAACAATTAGCAAGTCAAAGTGAAGCCAATGATACTAATGAAGATCTGAATGAGAAAAACAAGTTATGTGAGAAGCTATCAAAAGAGGTCATTATGGTAAGACATGAAATGGAATCAGGGGTTATGAAATTCACCCAAGAAATTGAAGAGAAAAGAAAAATTGAAGATAATTTAAAACAATCTCTGAAGGAGATGTTGGATTTAAGGCATACAACTGAGAGGGGGGGTGAATCAGTTGTATAAAACTTCTTGTTCTTTCAAACACTTGATTCTTCGTTGTTAGTTAACAGCATATCAATTAATCATCCATGAAAGCATAATACATAAACACAAGAGCAGATAACATCAACACATTGAACACCAAGATTTTGACGTGGAAAACCCGGTTAAGGGAAAAACCACGGGGTGATTAACCCAAGGATTATTCTCTGTTAGAAGAATAAGAAAAAGAATGGCACTTGCCAATTAGGGCTCACTGCCCGAGCACACTGCTCACAAAGAGGCCCACTGCCTACAAGGAGACACACTGTCTACAAAGTGATAAGAATCACAATCTTGAACTAGAGAATGACATCTCTACCATGTCCGGATCAGTTCCATTTAAGCCCAAAAACCTCTGCTCTACTTTTCGCACTTCTCTTCGCTATGCCACACTCATCCACACAATCCACACTATGAAATGAACTCACAAACCGTTATTTATACAAGACATCGACTTAGGAACAAACATCTAAGTCGGCAAACAACCATAAGAGTATCCGCAAGATGAATAACACATCCGGTCGGTCACCACAAGAACATTCGCAGGATGAACAACTCATCCGGTCGGCTAAACAGAGCAAGAACTTCATCCGGAAGAATAACTTCAATTCTGGGCTCTACTATCAATGCGGACCAACAACACAACCTCAACATGATCCAAGAACCTTCACAAGCCTGCCTAAATGACCAGGTACATCCGCACTTTCTTTACTTACTGGAATCTCTTCTCTTCCTTATCTGGAACTTCAAGAACACTGTCTGTCGCCACTGTCA
The DNA here is from genome assembly GCA_027924645.1 of Cunninghamia lanceolata. Taxonomy (NCBI): domain Eukaryota; kingdom Viridiplantae; phylum Streptophyta; class Pinopsida; order Cupressales; family Cupressaceae; genus Cunninghamia; species Cunninghamia lanceolata. The sequence continues at coordinate 8,009,279 of BSBN01000245.1, read as the reverse complement.
TAATGCAAGAGGTACTTCCAGACCTCCAAATCATACACAACTTGAGATGGCACATCACAAGGACATCCCAAAGACTCCTTCCAATCCGCAGATTAGGATTATATAGTTCCGGACCTCACCGGACCTTTTTGTGATCCTCTGTCACCTCTGAATACTTGCCGGAACCGGTTCTACACCGACAGCCACAACTCCTTCAGCTCTTCATGCGGACCTCTGAAATCTTAACTGAAGCATCTCAAGACTCATATCTACAAACCCTTTAATCCGTATCCTCCGGTTCTCAACCTATACAATACATTTGCCTTCTTCTCATCACGGTTCTTCACTGTTCCTGACTGAGGCTAATTTTCTCAATATCCTCAGCACACAGCTCATCCAATCCTTCTTGTCAATGCAATATGAGTATGTTGACATCAATGACAACACTGGCTCACCTCATACTTGCAACAATCTCCCTCTTTGTCATTGATGGCAACATATGATGTGAAAAACCATCAAGACAAGAACTTCTCCTTTCTGTCACAGCTCCCCCTATCAACAACAACTTTTCACATGTCTTCTCTTCCTTATCAACCACTTGTTTTTCACATGTCTTCTCTCCCCCTTTGACATCAATGGCAAAGGGCTCATACTTGCAATTCTCATACATCAGAATCATACCAGCTGCACCCCCTTAGTTGCAGCTCCCCATCATCAATCCGGATCACAAGATATGACTGTGATATCCACCGGACTGATGCACATCAGTGCATCCTAGTTCATCACCAGAGGGGCCATGACCCCTAACTTCTCCCGGAGATATTCAAAAGAGTCCTTGGGAAGAGGTTTAGTAAAGATATCTGCAATCTGATCCTTTGAGGGAACATACTCCAATCTGACTTCTTCCTTGTTCACTTGTTCTCTCAAAAAGTGAAACTTGATAGATATGTGCTTAGTCTTAGAATGCAATACCGGATTCTTAGAAATATTAATTGCACTTGAATTATCACAGAAAATTGTGATAGGCTCCTCATATTCAACTTTAATGTCTCTTAGCATCTGCTTCATCCATAAGATTTAAGTGCAACTACCTGCTGCTGCAATGTATTCTGCTTCAGTTGTAGACAGAGATATTGCATCTTGTTTCTTGCTTAGCCAAGAAACCAATCTTTTCCCCAAAAAGAATGCTCCACCACTAGTGCTCTTCCGGTCATCCACATCTCCTGCCCAATCTGCATCTGTGTAAGCATGAAGAGAGAAATCTGGATCTCTAGGGTACCATAGACCATACTCAACTATTCCTTTCAGGTACCTAAAAATTCTTTTGATTGCCATAACATGAGATTCTCTAGGATCAGCCTGGAATCTTGCCACAAGACCAACAGCCTACATTATATCTGGTCTAGTCTGAGTGAGATACAACAATCCACCAATCATTGATCTATACTTTGTCTGATCTGCCTTTGGGGAGTCATCATCTTTGCTCAACTTACATCTGGTTGCCATGGGAGTGTTCATTGGTTTTGAATCTTCCATACCATATTTCCTTAACAATTCTTTCACATATTTGGTCTGAGAAATGAAGATTCCTTTCTTTGTTTGAGTAATTTACAGACCCAAGAAGAAATTCATTTCACCAAGCATAGACATTTCAAACTCACTTTTCATCTGATTTGCAAAAGTTTTGCACATACTATCTCTTCCTCCAAAAATGATATCATCCACAAACACTTCAACAATCAAAATGTTTTTATGAACAATTTTGAAATATAAGTTACTGTCAGCAGTACCTTTGTTGAATCCAATCTGCACAAGATGCTTATCCAACCTTTCATACCATGCTCTTGGGGCTTGCTTTAGTCCATACAATGCTTTCTTCAACTTGCAGACCATATCATCATTATCAGACAATTGAAATCCATCCGGTTGTTCAATGTAAACTTCTTCTTCCAGATCACCATTTAGGAAAGCAGACTTGACATCCATCTGATATACCTTGAAGTCTTTGAAGGCAGCAAATGCAAGAAATAATCTGACTGCTTCAATTCTTGCCACCGGAGCAAAGGTCTCTTCAAAGTCAATTCCTTCTATTTGAGAGTAGCCTTTGCAGACTAATCTAGCTTTGTTTCTGATAACTTCACCAGCTTCATTCAGTTTGTTTCGGAAGACCCATTTGGTTCCAATCACATTCCTGTCTCTAGGTCTGGGAACAAGATCCCAAGTATGATTTTTCTCAATTTGCGTTAATTCATCTTTCATTGCTTTAGTCCAGTTTTCATCATTGCAGGCTTCATTTACTGTTTTAGGTTCAATCTTTGAAATCAGACAACATTCATCCTGATTTTGAGCAACATTCCTTCTAGTTTGCACACCTTTGCTTCTATCACCTATGATATGATCTTCAGAGTGGTTTAGTCTTACATACCTTGGAATTTTGGGAATATCCTGCACTGTTGCTCCTTGATCAGGTTCATTCTGACCTATTTCCTTTTCCTGATTTACTGGATCAAGTTGATTCTGACTTACCGGAGGGGATTGAGTCCCTTGAACCTGAACACCATCTTGATCATCTTCATCAAACTCATAAAATCTTGAAGGCTTCTCAATTCCTTCATCAACTTTCACATTGGTGCTTTCTATCATCTTCCTCAATCTCTTATTGTAACACCGGTATGCTTTGCTTTGAGTGGAGTAGCCCAAGAAAATTCCTTCATCACTTCTAGCATCAAACTTTCCTAGATCTTCATCTCTTTTAATATAACACTTGCTACCAAATACTCTAAAATATTTCACAGTAGGAGTGATGCCAAACCAGAGTTCATAGGGGGTCTTACCGGTGTTGTTTCTGATTTGAACTCGATTGAGAGTGTAGACTGCAGTGCTGATAGCTTCTTTCCAAAACATCTGAGGAACATTTTCTTCCAACATCATTGTCCTGGCAGCTTCCTGGATGGTCCGGTTCTTTCTTTCAACTACTCCATTCTGCTGTGGAGTCCTAGGAGCAGACAATTGTCTCCTTATACCCTGCTTCTCACAAAAGTCAATGAACACACCAGATGTAAATTCACCACCTCTATCAGACCTTAGACACTTTAGTTTCAATCCGGTTTGATTCTCTACCGTAGCTTTGAAGATTTTGAACTTCTCAAATGCTTCTGATTTTTCTTTTAGAAAGGTAACCCACATCATTCGGGAATGATCATCAATTAACAACATGAAATATCTATCACCTTGCAGACTCTTGATTCTTGTCGGACCACAGAGATCAGTATGTACTAATTCCAACAATCCGGTAGAAGACTGATCTTTGCTTTTGAAAGAGACTCTGCTCTGTTTACCTAGCTGACATTCTTTGCACAAACTATTTGTAGGTTTCACCAATTTTGGAAGGTCTCTTACAGCCTGAATATTGCTTATCTTGATGATGTTATCAAAATTCACATGACACATTCTTCTATGCCATAACCAACTCTGATCAACTTGAGCAAATAGACAACTTTTGTTTGAACCAACCAGATGAAAGATATTACCTTTTGTTTGAGCACCGGATGCGATTTCAGTTCCGGAGCTTGTAAAGATTCTGCATTTTCCATTCTTGAACCGGAGATCATAGCCTTTGTCCACTAACTGACCAACACTGAGAAGATTGTGCTTCAATCCTTCAACATATAGTACATTACCTGTTTTGCTCTTTCCATCAAAGGAAATAGTTCCCCTACCTCTGATTCTGCCAGCAGAATTGTCACCAAACTTTACCATTCCTCCTTCATACCTTTCCAAATCTAAGAACTTATCTTGTCACCAGTCATATGGTGAGAACATCCACTATCAATAACCCAATCATCCTTTTCTTCCACTTGAGCAGCCAAAGCTCTTTCCACAACCTTGTGATTGACAGATTCAGAGGATATTGAATCTTCTTCCTTGATGCAAATAAACACCCATTCATTTCCAGATTTGCTTTCTAGTTCTGATTCATCATCTGTTACTCCTTCATTGTCATCTTCTTCATGAACATAATAGCAGTTCTTTTGAAACCTTTGTCTGTTAGTATTAGACCTTGCAGATCTTTCCGGACATCTTGAAGCAAAATGACCAATCTTATTGCAGTTGAAACAATTAAAGGGTAGTTTTCCTTCATACTTACCGGATCCTCTTGGCAGTCTCTTTGCAATGAGGGCTTCAAGTTGAGCTGTTTCTGCTTCTTCTTCTTCCATGTCTCTTCTTGCTTGATCATACCATGACATCTTCCTTGATGAGTTTTCTCCCGGATCAAATCTCTGTTTGCCTTTCACATAGGCACTAGCTTTGAAAGCAGATTCAGTCTTGGGAGGATCATCTCCAAACTCGGTCATTTCAAATGCAGCTAGTTTGCCAGCTAGTTGTTCTCTTGTGACAGTTGTGCGGGCTCTGAATTCATCAATGGCAGCAACCTTGATTTTGTAGGCAGCAGGAAGGGATCTTAGGATTTTGCAGACAATCTCATTTTCATCTAGAGTTCCACCAGCATTTCTAATTCCACATACCAGCTCATTCACTCTTGGCATAAAGGTAGTGATGTTTTCATCATCTCTCATCTTCAATCTTTCAAATTTCCCTTTCAAACTTTGCAACCTTGCACTTTTGACAAACTCATCTCCTTCATACAGAAGTTCCAGTTTAGTCAGGATCTCATATGCAGTTGGTAGGTCAATAACATTTGAGAGATCTGAATCATTCAATGCGCTTAGTAGGGCTTCCTTGGTCCGCAGATTATTTTCAGCATCTGTGATTTCATTCAGAGTTGTCGGACCACCTTGTGGAGGTACATATGGTTTTGAGACCATAGCCAAGTATGCTTTTCCCATACATTCCAAGTGACACTTCATGTGACCTTTCCAGAGAGTGAAGTTGGTTCCATCGAACTTCGGACTATCCTTCTTGTATGACGACATCCTGGATCTCCTCAAGCGGTTAAGCTCCTTTCAGAGGAACCTTGCTCTGATACCAATTGTTGGATTTAAGGCATACAACTGAGAGGGGGGGGGGTGAATCAGTTGTATAAAACTTCTTGTTCTTTCAAACACTTGATTCTTCATTGTTAGTTAACAGCATATCAATTAATCATCCATGAAAGCATAATACATAAACACAAGAGCAGATAACATCAACACATTGAACACCAAGATTTTGACGTGGAAAACCTAGTTAAGGGAAAAACCACGGGGTGATTAACCCAAGGATTATTCTCTGTTAGAAGAATAAGAAAAAGAATGGCACTTGCCAATTAGGGCTCACTGCCCGAGCACACTGCTCACAAAGAGGCCCACTGCCTACAAAGTGATAAGAATCACAATCTTGAACTAGAGAATGACATCTCTACCATGTCCGGATCAGTTCCATTTAAGCCCAAAAACCTCTGCTCTGCTCTTCGCACTTCTCTTTTCTATTCCACACTCATCCACACAATCCACACTACGAAATGAACTCACAAACCGTTATTTATACAAGACATCGACTTAGGAACAAACATCTAAGTCAGCAAACAACCATAAGAGTATCCGCAAGATGAATAACACATCCGGTCGGCCACCACAAGAACATTCGCAGGATGAACAACTCATCCGGTCGGCTAAACAGAGCAAGAACTTCATCCGGAAGAATAACTTCAATTCCGGGCTCTACTATCAATGCGGACCAACAACACAACCTCAACATGATCCAAGAACCTTCACAAGCCTGCCTGAATGACCAGGTACATCCGCACTTTCTTTACTTACTGGAATCTCTTCTCTTCCTTATCCGGAACTTCAAGAACACTGTCTGTCGCCACTGTCATAATGCAAGAGGTACTTCCGGACCTCCAAATCATACACAACTTGAGATGGCACATCACAAGGACAACCCAAAGACTCCTTCCAATCCGCAGATTAGGATTATACAGTTCCGGACCTCACTAGACCTTTTTGTGATCCTCTGTCACCTCTGATACTTGCCGGAACCGGTTCTACACCGACAGCCACAACTCCTTCAAATCTTCATGCGGACCTCTGAAATCTTAACTGAAGCATCTCAAGACTCATATCTACAAACCCTTTAATCCGCATCCTCCGGTTCTCAACCTATACAATACATTTGCCTTCTTCTCATCACGGTTCTTCACTGTTCCTGACTGAGGCTAATTTTCTCAATATCCTCAGCACACAGCTCATCCAATCCTTCTTGTCAATGCAATATGAGTATGTTGACATCAATGACAACACTGGCTCACCTCATACTTGCAACAGGAGAAGTTAGAAGACTACCACAAAATGGATAGAATAATCAGGCATGTGGAATCTGATCTTGAAGAAGCTAGAGATAATGAAGAACAACTTGAAAATCAGATAGATACTCTTAAAAGGGATCTTCAAACTGCAAATGAATACAAAGAGAAATTCAAGATAAGCTCTAGTCAACTTGAAGTTCTTCTTGAAAGCCAAAAGAGGGTAGATGATAAGCATGGCTTGGGGTATGAGAAAGGTGAAAGCTCTAGATCCGGTCAGAAGAACTCTGGATCAAGGAATCCAAGGAACAAACCTAGAAGACCTCTGGTAAGGCAACCAAATGCTCAAAGATATCCATCCTTCAATGGATACTGGTACAATTGCAATAACTTCAGTCATAAAGCAAATCACTGTAGAAGAAGAATGAATCAGACTAATTCATCCTTCTCCAAACAATGCTTTAACTATAAAAGGTATGGTCACAAATCTCATGAATGTAGAAATATGCAAATAAACAATTCATTCAATGGTAGATGCTTTGCAGGCAATAGAATGGGACATATGTCTAATCAATGTAGATCAAGAGGATACCAGTCAAATATGCAAAGAAATATTGTTTGCTACAATTTCAGTGGATCCAGTCATATTGCCAAATTCTACAGAAGTAAGAATCAGGACAAAAAGGGTCTGATGCTTCATAACCAAAACCAAGACAAAGGAAAAGGAAAAGTGAATGTGGATGAAATTCAAAGGGAAATGAACAAGATTTAGGTGAAGAGAAGCATAGAAAATGTTGAGGATGGATCCACACTAGAATCTGGTGCTGATATTCCTTCCAAAAACTAAATAAATGAGCTATGGCTCAGGGGGACTCACAAAGGAAAATAAATTCCCTCAACCAGTCAATTGGTGCCTAAGATTGGCACATGGAAAGTTGTGGATAAAAGGGTTCTCAGAGAAACATCTAAACAACCCTTGGTCAAAGTATGAAAGATCTACAAGGAGTCTGAAAAGGTTAATCATCCCAGATTAATCTGATTTGACAGTTATCCGGTACAAGCAACATTTTAACAGTTAGATCCAGTATGATTCAAAATTGAAATATCTTGATCTATGGATAAATGGAATGATTGGAGAAAGGAAGATAGATTTTCAATAATCACCAAGAATAACTCTAAGTACATCTCAGTGATCCAGAAAGATCTCTCTCAGAACAAGAAGAACAAGGCAACTGGAATGACTTAAGTTGTGCATTTATTACAAAATGGAATTAGGGTTTGTGCTGAAATAAAAGGGTTCTTTTGTTCATCATTAGCACATTTGCATTCGAAAAGAAGAAAGAAGGATCTCTGCAATAAGATTTGCTTCAACCCTCTCAAGGATCAGCCACAGAATTTGATTCAACCAGCGATCTTTTCAGCTCTTATCGTGAACCCTAGAAGTGTAAAAAGGTATTTCCGCTCTTGAATATCTCTCTCTGAATCTTTTGAAAGATGGCTACTCCAAATGTTGTTAAGATTACTGATAGGCCGTGCCCTAAGTTCAAGAAACATCCTTAAAAATCCCTAGAAATTGATCCCCTAAGCGCATTCTCTAGCATTCCACATGGAGTTATGCATATAGAAGATGTTAGGGTTTACATACACGCAAACATTGAAGAATTTGGGGAATCCAAGCTGATGGCTATCTAACACAAGGAACTAATAGATGAATCATTTGAACTTAAACCCTAATACAAGGCCATCCGGGATAAGCATTTTGGACATTGCATCCATTTCCCCTATTTTGGAGAAGATGAATGGGTCCGGTATGTTCTGAGCAAAATGCATGACAACTTCATGTGGTTGATGAGGCCATTTAAGATCACAAAAGATGCCATTAGGGTGGTAACTAGATTGCACTCATCCGGTGGATTGCCTGCTCTCAAATCAGTCAAAAACCAAACTGTAAGTGAGGCTACCGGATCAAAATTTGACAAGAGGGAAATCACAATAGAAGACATCATAGATCCGGATATCAAATTTGCCTCTATGATAATTGGTTACAAAATCTATCACTCCAGAAGAGAAAATTCAGTATCTAGAACATCAATATATACTGCATATGAAATGCTAAGGAAAAATGTTGACTATGATATTTGTGAGCTTCTCCTGAACCAACTGTTAGAGAACTTACATAAAATAAGAAGGATAAGAAGAATTCATTTAAGTATGGTGGCTTGATACTATGTCTATTCTTTTACTATATGAATGAGCTACCCAGATCTAGTGGTTGGGTATGGCAAAATGACTGACTTGTGGCCATACAAATCAGAGACTATTTATATGGGCTTGGTGATGCCAAAGCACAAAGCACAGCACTCTGGGGTTACTTCAAAAACTTCCAAGGCATGATGTAGGCTAGAGAGAGAATCCCCCAATCTCTAGTTGAAAAATTCAAGGATACAGTGTGCTTCATGGTAGACATTGATCAATGCCTAATGGAGGTAGTGGAACTGAGAATAGTGTGGATTATGCCAATGGGCTATGAGGTGGATGAGAAAATTTTGGAATTGCATGTCCAACACCTACTAAGTTAGCCTAAGGACCCTGAGGTAGAAAGGTTTGGCACCCTTCAAGAATTGAGTGTAAAAATTCATGTTGAACTAAGGCAACCTGAAAGAAAGAGAAAAGTCAGGAAGGAAGTAGAGGAATTTGCAAAGAAATATAGCTTATCAAAGGAGGCAGTTGATGCCAACAGAGAGAAGGTAGAAAGAGCAGAAAAAGGGAGACAAGAAGCAGAAAAAGAAAGTGTTCCAGTGCAAGCCCCCTCCCGGACTAGATCCTCAAAAAGATCTACACCTGCCACCTTTAAGAGCTCAAAAGCCTCAAAACTAGAAGCAAAGACATCCAGAAAAGGATAAAAGAGAAGAAAGAAAAAGGCCACAAGGTTATACACAAGCCAGAAGGATGATGAAGAGACAAAAACTAATGAGGAGGTTAAGAAAATGAAGAAGAAAAAGAAAACTTCTGGGGAATCCTCTACTGGTGAAAACAAGGAAGAAGAAGCAGAAGAATTTGTTGAAAGGTCCACCCCTTCTGTTGATAATGTTGTCAAGGCAGTCACAATGGATGGAAATCTGCAACCATTGATAGATTTCTATGATGAGTATAGTGACACAAACAAAAGGATCTTGGAAGAAGCTATAGTTAAGTACTTAAACTCATACAATAAAGATTCATTGAAATCATCTCTCTAATCCCCAAGAGTTTAGAGAAAGTACTTGAACTCAGAAAAGACAATGCCAGAGAAAAAGATTTAGAGATCCAGGAACAGATAGCTATTAAGCTCTATCCTTCCATCACTCCAAAACAAATGAACATGATCTTCAAGGATTGCAAGGATGAATTTTAAAGCAAAGCCATAATGAACAAGATTATGCTCGAAGAGACTAATTAGGTGGCAAAAGAGACTGAAGACATCCTCCAGAATGCATATAAAAGATTCAATCTTCCTATTATAGAGGACATAAGTGATGAACCTTCTACCATGGATGTCGAAGGACTAAGCGTATCAAAGGAAGATCCTAAAGAAAAAATTGTAGAAGAATCAAAGGAGATAGGTGAGGAGAAGACTAAGGACCTGGATTCCTCTATTTCAGAAGAGGAAGTCCACGAAGAAGCAAATATCTCTCATTTGGATCCCCCAGTAGACTCTGGAATTGAAGGAGAAGCAAGAAAAGAAGAGAGAATCAGTCAAGAAGAAGAGGTAAAGGGAAGAGAAGAAGATCAAACAGAGAAGACCCTAGGTGATAGTTCTGAAGCTGTAGAAGGAAAGAAGACTCTGTCTTTGACAAGAGACACTGTAGAAATAGGTAAATATTTCTTGACCAAAGAAATGATGGAATTAGATGAACCAGAGCTATTTCAAGGACCATTCAATTTTGATTCCCTCTCCCTAGTTCAGACAATGAAGATAGCATCCTTTGCCCAAGCAAAGGCAAAAGAAAAACTTCAGAAGTCTCACATGGAAGACTGTGAGATGATAGAGATTGCATCCGGTGTGTTGGAGAAGATCATGCCATCCTTCCAGAAGGATCTTTTGGCCTCTTCATCCAGTAATCTAAAATCTCTTGTTAATTCTGTTAGCACACATTTTGATTCCTTGGAGAAATCAGCAGAAGAGAAAGTCCATAAAGAGTTTTTGGGTAAGAGATTCTTTGAAGTACAGGGGCTACTAGAAAATAATAGGAGAAATATGAATATCAGAATAAAGAGCCTAGAAAATCTCTTAAAGATGGCAGAGAATTTTACAAATTTTGTTTATCTTGGTCCAGAGTAACAACAGACATTGCAAAGAAGGTGGAAGAACAAGAGGGCAAACTATCAAGTTTATCCCAGAGTTTTGATCCTCTCACCTTATCCATAATGAATCAAGAATGCTAGACTGTTGCCACTATAAATGAGACAAAGAGGCTTGAGAAGGAGAAGAAAAATAAAATAAGTAGGCTAAGTGAACTAAGAGGGATAATTATCCCCAAGTTAGAGGCAATGCATGAGGCCCTAACTGATGCCCAGACTATAGCTCGAACCAGTGATCTGGTAGACCTAAAGAGCGCAAAAGCTTTTGCATTTTTGCTAAGTGGTGCAGGAGCACCCCTACAAGACAGGATATAGGTTAATTGTCCGCATGACAGGACATTAGTCTATTTTTAGTATGTTTGACTTCATCATGTATTAAGGTCCATTGGACCAATGCATATGTATTAGATCAGTCTAGGAGAGTGTGCAGGCAGTTAGAGATCGTGATCAGGTAGTCTGAGCTGTCCTCTCCCAGCCGCTTGGAAGCTCCCAGCCGCTGGGAAGTGAGTTGGTAGTACTGGTAGGATTTTGCTATATATACCTTCGATCTGTTAGGGTTTAGCATGTTAGTTGTGTTATGTTATGGTGTTGTGTTAGTGATTGAGTTGAGATTCAGGAGAACAGTCCAGATATTGAGAAGCACTGTTGTTTGACAGTATTGTAGAAACAGGACATTTGTGTTTCATCTAAATAAGATCTCATCAAATTGCATTATCTGGTTTATCAGCTGTATCTGTTTTGATTTCCGTTCTGTTTACAGGTTAATGGATCCTTTCAACCCTTCCACCGGTTGATTCTGTGAATCGGTGGAAAGGTCATGTATGATAGTTTAGTTTGCATTTTAGTTTTCTGTTTGTGCATTTCATTCTTTGAGAGATCAATTGGTAGCATGCTGTGAATCAGCCTAGCATCCTCATGTGCTAGGTTTAGAAAGATAAACTGTTAAGTTTTGGTCTGAAGGTGATCCGGCCCGATCATCATATTTCCTTTGTGAAATTGTGCGGTTCTGTGAGTTTGCATGCAGCGGACGGATATACAGGAGTTTGCATGTGCTTTTCCTGTCGGAGCGAATCGCATCGTCATCTGTGAGTATATCGCTATCCGGATCGGGTTATGAAGCTGATGAAGTTTGCATGTTTCAAGTGCATCAGGATGATATAAGTCTGATATATACTCAGTGTGTATATCATCGTCAGGATCATCTTTCGTGTGTACCCATCATCCGCATATCGCTATCGGATGCGGAAGTGAAAGTTCATTTTTTTGGCTAAGTATTGAAGAGGTCATCAGGATATTGTGTGACGTCATCGTCATCAGGATGTGACGTCATCGTCATCAGGATATTGCGAATATCACCCTATGCAAATTTATCCTGCTGTCGCTAAGTGTTTTGGCATCGGCATAAGTCATCGGCATAAAGTTTAGGTAACATCATCAGGATGTTTCAATATGACCGGATAAGTCATATCATGATGCTGTTGTTTGTGTAGTCGGATATCAGGGTGACGTAAGCATCAAAGGAAAGGTGCTGAAGTTGTCGTCATCAGGATATTTGGAGCAACCGAATATTTTATATCCTGCTGACGAAGGTGGTGTTGAATATCATGATGATGCCGATAGAGTTTGGCGCTAGATGAATAGTGAATCAGGAGGATGTTTGCGCTTGCTAAATATCATGATGATGCTGCCAGGCGAAATGCGAAAGGCGGAGGAAGTGAACAGTAGTCAGCAGGAGGATAATTCATGCTCGTCCGAAATATGATGATGTTGTTTGTGTTAGTAGGAAATATGATGATGATGATGCTAAGCCGATAGGGATTTTTAACATGCTGATTGTATTATTGACTCCTCCTTCCTGTTTGTAAGCTCCCGTTGCGTTTTACCTCTGCATCACTAAGTGGTCACATTTCAATTTTGGACAGGATGAAAAAGAGTTGGGCGATAGAAGTGGTATAGTTGAAGACCACCTTTACAGATATACTTCAGTATATGTAAGTATAACATGTATATATACTTATGCGGCTAAGTATAGGTTGATTTTTAGAAATTTTGGTGTGCAGATTCTACCCTTTTCCATTGATGTCAAAGGGGGAGTGAGGAATAGTGAAAAATGTGGAATCTAACTAAGGGGAAGCTCCAAAAAAGTGTACATTAGAACAGAGCATCAGCCAAGGGGGAGTGTAGTGTGACACTTAGTCATTTTTCACTAAGTGTTGCCATCAATGGCAAAGGGGGAGATTGTTGGCAAGAGACACTATGTGGCTTCATGAGTGTTGTCATTGATGGCAAAAAAGTCCATCCCACACATTCGCAGGACATGGTATGTCTATACTGGAAGTCAGATTGAAGAGTATTTTGGTCCAATGAGCAAGAACAGAGCATGTAGCAAGGTCTGACAATCAGGTCCAGATCTCTTAGAGGAAGTATCTTAGCAAAGTGTAGACTTGGGGAAGTCAAGAGGAGTACCATGACTGATACATTCCAGAGATTGAGCCTCTGGTGATGAAAGAATGAAAAGATATAAGCACCTAAGTGTTGGGTTCCTGTTTGGTAGAGTAGACTGAGGAAGAATTGACCGGCAGAGCATCAAACCTTAATCTAGATGAGGAATTGATGGTGATCAAGCTTCTTAAGGGATCATTCATGGTTGGCAGACATGATTGATGACTTCTATAACTATCTCTTTGATACGCATCACTTAATAAGCAAGGATTCAGCTGACAAACCAGAGTTTGGGAAAATCTTGAGTATTCCAGATGCTAACTAGAAAGATGTTGAAATCCTTGATGCGGATATATATACTAGATGGATTTCGATGTGAAGGTGTGTGTGGTGTGATAGTATATACGAAGAAAAGTAGAGAGTAGTGTGGAAGCAGCTATATAAATCCAGTATGTGAAAGAACATCAGCACTAAGCAGAGAAAGAATGAAGTGCAATAGATCAATATATTGAGCCTAATCGAAACTGAACCTCAGCATATGTGGATGCCTCTAATTAGTTTAAAAACCTGGTTACTTTATTTATACCTTGTAGACAATGAGTCTCTTGTAGGCAGTGAGCCCTAATTAACAAGTGTCATTTTGTACTTCTATTCTTTTAACAGAGAATACAATCTTGGGTTAGTCACCCCGTGGTTTTTCCCTTAACAGGGTTTCCCATGTAAAAATCCTTGTGTTATGTGTGTTGATTTCATTTCTGCTTTCATGTTCATTTATGCTTATATGTTTTGATACTGCATTATTGTTAAAGAAGATAAGATAGTTAAGAAGTTTAAGATAATTGATTCACCCCCCCTCTCAGTTATCTACCTTGTTTCCAACAAATACATCAAACAAGAAACAAGTTCCTTGCTCACCCTCCACTTCATTTACTTGTGCACAGTCTTCATAATCAACTTTACAAGTTGATTCAACTTATTGCTCACTTATGCACACAGCATCCTCATTGTTCACTGAGCCACATACCTCAACGTTAAGCTAGAAGTCACCACTATTTTCATCATTTTCTCTTTCACTTGATGAACAATCCATCTAGAGGTCGGTGCAAATGTTTCTTTCATCATCAGCATCACTGCCATATGATGCACCTCCTCCCATTTCTACCCTTCTAACTACACAATCATTATCATTTGATGCTAGATTCATCTGATTTCTTGTATCCACACTACTGCTACTCAGATCAGCATATTTATTACTAGCAACACATGTATTGTTGGATAACAAACCCTTTATGTAGTCATTCTTTATTTTCTCCATGGAGTTTAAGGACAAATATGCCTACTGCATACTTGTTATTTTGAAATCTTCCCGCACATAAATCAAGCCAGTTTTATATGCTTCAAGAAACATATCAATGCAAGTCAGAATGTTAGGTCTAAAATCATTTGGAATATGGAAAAGAGCAACAACAAACCTGTCACCAAAATCCTTTCTTGACTCTCCCTCTTGTCTTCTAATTTTTTCCAGCTCTATGACAAGATCAGCAGGGTCAAGACCCTTATCAAATTCCTCTTCAAATGCTGCCACAAGTTCATTCCATGAGGAAAAGGACTACCCTAGAAAACTTTGGATCCATTCCCTTGCCTTTCCATGCAAGGACCTAACAAAGAACCTCATGTACATATCCTCATCCTCAAACTAATGTTCTTCCATGAATTTTGAGAATACATCAACATGTATGTCCCCTTCCCAAATATTATACCCATCAAACTTGGGAAACTATTTGTAGACCTTGATTGACATAGTCATTGTCTTGTAATCAACCCATGAGAGGCCTAGCTAATCATATATAGGATTTAAGGGAGGAGCAGGGGACTGGTCAAACTAATTTTTAGGAGTAGAAGGGAAAAAATTGGATTGCATCCTAGACTCTAGTAGCCTGATCTGAATTTCTATTCTTGTTCTTGCTACAATAATGACTCCAACAATTGTTTGGTTTTATCAATTTCATACTACTGAACTACTAAGTTGTTATGATTTTGCATGGGTGCATATAGGTTTTGGTTTGTATAACATATAGATCCATGACTAGAATATGCATTGTTAGGATGGTCATGGGAATCCACACCCATATAGTTTCTAGGGTCTGATATATATGAAGAATCAGATGACAGATCATTCCTAGGGTATCCAGGCTCATACCAATTGGCCATAACAACATCATCCTGACATGCAGGGTAGGAAATTGAGGCATAGAAATTTGTTTCTTTAACATGACAAGAACAACAAACTCCAAAAGTTAGGAAGAAAACCATGTACCTTTATTTTCACCAACTACTACAACTTGAGATGGAGCATTCAAATCACCAACAACACAACCAAAACAACATTGAGCAAACTTTAGTTATTTGATAGCAGAGTCAGCACCTCTTTGAAAGAGGAAATCCCTGAAGTGTGACAATCTTCAAGGCCAAAATTGATTCTGGGTTCAACTCACTAGTAGAGTCTTCAAAATTTTATAACCCAACATTTTATTCATCCCCAGCAATGGTGCTAATATGTTGGCATAAGTTGATGGGTGACCAACTTACCCACAACAACAAATTATGCCACTGCAAATTCATTGTTACCAAAGGTGTGTTGTAAATGTCTTCAAAATTTTACAAAGATATACTCCCTGACAACGGTGCCAATCTATTGGGACCCAAAATAATGGCAACACAAAACTCTAAAAAATTCTTAAATCACCTAGGCTAGGGACTGTCGTTAGGGTGATAGGAAGAGGTTTATCAACAAGTTTTGTGTGATTTTGGCCAACTAATAGGAGTGGGTAAACTCCTCTGCTCTTCAGGCTTAGCTAGACCTAGGAGGGATATTCCTAGAGGCATGAAATGAAATACAAATAAGCATACACAACCATACCCAATGTACACTTGATCCCAAAGTTGTCACTAGATCAAGACAAACTAGCTACATAGGCCTCTCATTAAGCTGATTCAACTGTGCGAATGTACATGCATAAGAAAGATGGCTTTTACCCTAAACCACAGATGAAAGATTTGTTTAATTTAAAAGATTGTTTGATCTCTTTCCAATATAGACCAGTGCCTACTCTATTGGGCAACTGAGTCATAAGAAATAAAGAGTGAAAAAAGGATTGAACCAACATTAAAAAAAAACTAAAATGTATTCATACATTTCTCAGATTTTACTTCACACATTGGACATACTTAATTATCTAGAACCAAACAATAATGACCCTTTTGCAACAAAGAGATGACTCAAAATAAACTTGTATTGACTTTAAATGCTATCACACATTATCAAATCTCTATTACAATCACACCAACAAATGAGGTGAAGGAAAACATACAACTGCGATTAAATATTCCCCTGAATCTTTAAAAATAGCTATGGAGACATACCAATGCATAAAATATGCTTTACAATACATTCTTATACCGCATCAAAGCACATTTCTCCATTTACTACCCAGATTGGCTTGATTTGAAGCCCTAAAACTATCCTAAGGCATTGCAGATCAGACAATTGGCTTAGTGACCAACCCTGAGAATATCTTTATTTCATGTATATATAGCAATTTTGCTCACCATGCAGCCTCCAAATGCTAGAAAATTTAGTCAACAGGCAACCAATGCATTGAATGTGGCACATGGTCCCTTGCCAAAAAACCAGCGGAAATCTTGGGCGCCCATGCCCTGCATGTAGATTTGCGTCCTTGCAAGGACCTACAAAAAATATATCCATTGAAATACTACATTCTTTCATGAATTTGGGGTACTTGTACATTAATGGGAAACACTATTCCAGCGACCAGCAGGGTACCCTGACATCTACAGTTTTGCACCTCATGCCTTCATGGCGGCCAAGGGACAGAAAGGTTCTTTAAAAAAAAGAACCCGCCAACAATTTTTGTAAGGCTTTTACAACACTTCAAAATTATCAAAGCCTTTATACTTTATTAATTCATGCTTTACATTTGATTATGCGCTTCAATTTTTCCTTATCGGCAAAAATCCTCCAGCGGGAACTAGCCTCCACCTACATCATCAACAAATCTCATCATTCTAGAACTTGGCTTCTCTTGCCCTCTATCGACAAGTTTTATCTTTTTTGAACTTCGCCTTCTTCTACTATTTCTACTCTTTGTCGGTGAATTTGGTCATTTGAGAACTATTGTGTGGTTACACAACATGCCCCATTTTGACTTGACAAAATAGGGACCCAACTTTTTTTGTTTGGCTTTGCTTGTGTTTTATGCTTGCTGGCAGTTTGGTAAAAGTAAGTCAAGACAGATGATCATACATAAAGGGGACTGGGTAAGTCATCATGATGAGGCCAATTTTTCAAAGTTAAATATTTCATGACAATATCCTCATGGTTGGATACAGCACAAAATTTCACACAAGTTTGCCTTTTGGATCACCCTGATATTCCTTAGAGAATGAGAGTTTTGGTGAGTCAAAGTCCTGGTCAAAAGTGATATTCGGAGGGGAGGATCATATTTCTTAACATTAGTCATATTATGATTGATCACCCTGATCCAATTTTATCACCCGATAAATCATTTATCTAGAGATCCGGACATCAATTTTAAGTGGTAGTGATACTTACCCGTAGGACAACGTCATATACTTTGCGAGGGTCATATCTTGAATATCACCATACCTTTCAAATATCACCCTAGAGTCAATTATGATGATGTCGTCATATAATCCTGATGAGATAAGTAAATTGCCATGACGATGACGTCATCATCCTTTTTACCTCACGGAGGTATATTTCTAATAGCGATCCTTTCTACAGAACCTGACGATGACATCATAGTGTGACAATGATGAACCAAATCGGTTATCCTAATGACGTCACCCTAATCTATTGACATAAGTCTTCTCACCAATGGCGAAGGTCATATTATACCGAGAGGGTCATATTCTCAATATCACTCGATATTCAGAATATCACTCGATCTTCCGAAGATCACCCCGCTTCTCTTACAGCTTAGCATTAAATGCCATAAATGTGGTAGGTGGTTTCGGGTGATCTCGAATGCAATTTATACACCTGGCAAGATCCAGAAGTTTCATACAGAAAATTAGCTGTTTCAATTAATTTGCCCTAATTTGCCCTAATTTACTCGAGAAATAAAATTAAAAGGTGAATTCATGGTCATTTTTTGCATTTACCTTTGTGATAAAACAAGATGTTATAGAGCTCTGAGTTTTCAAGCCCTCATACGACTACCTGCAGATGCATATGGCTTGCAACAAGACAAAACACGTGAACATCACTGGTATTTGAGTCTTTTTCACATAATCATCAGCATAATTAGGAGAATAAGTCTAATCAATTAAGTAATTGAAACCCTCCTCCTATAATTTCTACATGTCCAGGTAGTATAATTTCTACTAGTTTGAAGTTGTGAATTATGCATGTTATAATGAAGTAATGATAAATGAGTATAATGTGCATCATGCCGTAAAAATATATTGTTATATGTATGCATGAGAAATATGGTATGGTAAGACTGGTAATGTTCATTGCAGAAGATCATGGTGGACAAGAGACTACTCAGGTCCGAGGCTGAATTCATTAAACCATGTTCACTCAGCCTGAGGGTGTACAGTTTAAGTATGGTGCCATCATAGATACACACCAAGGAAACACCAACCTAGCAGCATGGTCGGATAAGTTGAGCGATGGAAGGAATAACAGCACCTTATTGGATGCCACTTTTGTGTCAGGGATGTGGAGTGCTGCAGGATTCCCTTATTCTATGGAGGCTCTGGAATTAGTTGTTGAGTGTGCAAGAAACTACAACCCACAGACCAGAAAAGTTGAGAAACATGGTAGGGTTTATGCTGATCTGTCTATCAAGGGGATTGTTGCCACTTTCAATTTGCCATTAGGGAAGAAGGTTTCTAGCATGGACCTGAAGAGGTTAGAAACTGAATATGAAAGTAATAAGAAGGCTTCTAGGAAAAGAATGTACCAATGGAGAGTGAAAAATAGTCCGTATCCTGCAGCTGCCAAATTGCCAGTGTATCTATATAAGTTTGATTTCAATGAGGAATACCAGTATGTAATAGCTCTACTCAGCAGAGTGACAGGTCAGCCTGATGCTGTAAGTTTTAAGGATTGAATGTATGGGGTCATCCTCATGTGTGTTTATACAGACAACAAGCCATTGTGGCAAAAAATGATCAGTGATGCCCTACATGATCAGCTCATGAACCTAGGAGGCCTAGAGTGTGCTTTTTACATGACTTCATATGTGGTATATTCATGTGCCTATAGTGGTACATTTGATGCACTTACAACCATAGGAAAGATTGGTGGTACCATTAATAATGCCCACATCTGGGATCATTATCCCTAGCTACAAAGAGTAAATTACCTCCCTAATTATAAATTAGTGAGTGATGCATTTTCTATGCATCTAATTAGGACAATGAGGAAGACAGAACTAAAAGACTGAGCATGGAAGCTCAGGAAGTCATTTACAGGCATGGTGCCTGGTTTATATGGTATGCTACTTTCTGCTACATCAGGATAGAGGTTTTTGAAGGTTAGCCCCTCATGCTCCCCAGATATCCCACTGATGCAGTAGTGTTAATGGAGTTTATGAGACAAGTATCTACAATACTGGATGCATATAAAGCAAACAATAAGCTTCCACCAATATTGTTTCCAGTAACAATGGGCTGGTATATATGCCAGGATTCTGAAAACATGAAGAAGGCTACAACTGGTCTAGACATGATGAAATTACAGCCATTCCCACTACCAAGATCATATGATCCATATGGCAGGATGCAGAAGATCATGGGGAAGCCCATCCATCGAAGACATCTTGAAGATTTCTGGGTAGATTGTGAGGATGAGGCTGAAGTTAGAAGAAGAAAATACCAAAGACTAACCCTCAACCAGATCAGGACCTTTGATTGCATCCCAGTGCCTACACAATTAAAGAAAGATGATGGTAGGATCATGGTAGATGAGTATGAAGAGAAAAAGATATATAATCACACTATCTCTGTGCCTGATCTTACTCAACTGGAAGATATTTCATTGGATCAGTTCACATGCAGGATCATACAGTTAACCCAAGCTTGGGTGGATGGATAGGCTAATGCAATAAAGAAGAGGTGTATAGCCTTTATTGTTGATAATAAGAAGAAGAGACAAGATATTCCTGATGAGGAATATGATGTTTTCTTGGTGGAGAAGAGGAAATCTAAGGGAGAAAGGTTGCCACCCCTGCAACAACAAAGAAAAAGACCCCCTAGACGTAAGAAGATTGATAATGAACCTAAAGGGGTGATAATTGAGAGAGTTATGATAACAACTGAGGGTGTATCAGCATCAGAACTAGTGTCAGCATCATTGGTACCTCCTCCTTGGGATAAGCAAAAGGCTAAAAAGATCCAGAGGCCAACTGTTGAAACTATGGAAACATATGAGGAGGGTCAGGCATCACAAGCACAAATGGAAAAGGATGTTCCTCTTGATGAAGAGCCTGTAGAAGAAGACCCACTATCCCTCATCAGAAAAAGAAAAGCACCTCAGGTGATGGCCTCCACACCTAAGAAACCAAGAACATCCATAAGAGGTGAGATAAGACATGACCCTATAATGTTGAGGGGAGCAGGTAGTGGAGTGTTTACAAAGGAATTATAGCATGATGTATCACTCCCTACCATTGTTCAGTTTAAGACTGAACAAACTGAAGAACAAATGAAGGAAACCACTTGCCCAAGTCAACGAGGTCATTTCTTATTAAATGAGACTGTAGACCTATCAGATGATGAAGTGGTGGATAATGTTGCTTCACAACGAATGGCGACTCTTGTTGCTAACACTCGCATAACACCACAAGGTACACCATCGGTCCAAGCTATGGTGTTAGAAGAGCTAAAGCGAGTAGAGTAGGAGAAAGAAAAGAGCCCAAAAAAGGTAGCCCAAGAAATGGGGCTTGATACATTGATTGATCAGGTAACCAGTCCTGCAGTGATTGATCTTACATACAGGAAGGATGCATGTCCTGAAAATCAAGTAGGTGTTCCTGATAGAGAAGAAAATGTTGAGGAAGTGAAGATGGCAGAAGAAAAAGGCCACACTTTGAATATGGGTGAGTTGCAACAAGATACATCTGCTGAACCCAAGATAGTGGAAGTACAACATAAGGGAGGAGAAGAAAAGGATACATCAACTGATCCTGCCCTGAAAGTTCAAGAAACAATTACTACAGCTGTAGAGCAGATTGTAGCTTCAGATTAGGTTAGTGTACCTAAGGTAGACACTATAACATCCACGAAAACTAATATGCCTCATGATGATGAAATCACCAAAGTGGATGAGGTACAGAAGGAGGCAGTGCATGATCATCAGGTGGAAGCATCGCAAGATCCTCCACCTCAAAAGGAGGCTACTCCAGAAAAAGAAGTTCCTCAAGAAGAGGAAATACCCCAGGATCACCCTCATGAAGAACATCATGAGGAAGAAATAAAGAAGTCATCATCTCCATCAAAAATAGATACACTTGTTAGAGATCAGAATGATCATGATGATGATGGTGGACACCCAGGATCCAGAGACCAAGTTCCTTCATGGCTGGAAAAAGAGATAAGCACAGAGTCCGGATTAGAGATACAGGAATTCGATGTTTCAACATCATTTTCAGAGACTCTAATGAAGCCAAAGATGAAGGCTAGGTTGATGTCGGCCATAAGAAGAGATCCTGTTATAGGTAGAAGGACCGCCCAGGAAGCCGTTCCTACAGCTGACAAAGAAAAAGGCAAGATCACTTTGGATGAATTCCAAATTAGTACAGTGGATTTGGGATTTACCAATGATGATCAGGAAGGCCAAGAATGTAAAGATATAATTGATTCATTGACCCAGAGGGTGAAGAGAGAGAAAAAGAAGAATAATCAGCATAAAGAGCACTTTGCTCAGCTGCATGGCTATATAAAAGGGTTAACTAACCCAGATGCTATTTCAAGTGATCATGTAGTCCCATTGACTGCTATTTCTCAGGATGAGTGAACAAATTGGATCTCATGAAACATGAGTCATCAATAATGAGGAAGTGGATGTTATCCACATTTGATGGAGCGGAGGAAATAGTGAAAGCCTCATTAAAGAGGTGGAATTCTTTAAGCATCTTCAGGAAGAAGGTTGACAAGTTACAAATGGAGACGGGAAGAAGGTCCTTTTAGTTAGAGAAAGCATTGAGTGCTTTAGATGAAATGAAGAGGATTGATCCTCAGGTTCTCATAAATAACCAAGTATTGAATAATAATACTGCCATTTTCATTGATATATGGTACAAAGACATCTGATTTGAATGTGATGTGCTCCAAAGATGCAACAGCAAATTGAGAGACATCAGTATGAAGTTGCATGACATGATATCATATGAGGTAGAAGTCTTGGAGACCTTGGAAGGTGAAATAGAGGGAAAGATTGAAAATCAAGATGAAGAGTTTGTTATTAAAGCTCTACATAACAATTTCCAGCTAGTAGCTAATGACCCTTTAAATCACCTAACGGAAGAAGTCATGGAGAAGATCATGAGGATCAAGGTCAAAGTAGAAAACTACAATGAAACATCCAGCAGCAGGAGGAGTAAATTAGAGACTCTCTGAAGCAAATACCAGATACACAAACACACCATTGTCAAAGCAAGAATTTAGGATGGTGGGGAAGTAGAAAAGACAGTGTAATCTTATGAAAATATCCAGACATCCATGCAGGTCCATGTACAAGGAGAAGGTCATCAGGATGATGAAGATTTGTGAAGCGATGATCCTGATGCTCCTGATGAGGGAGATGAGGAACTTGAAGGATAAAGAGTGGATGAAGATGCATTACTAAGAAAAGACATAAGCATCTGATACTCAAGAAAATAAGTTGTCTAGATGGTTGCCAGCTGGCAACCTGTGCCACGTGGAAAGAGTTGACTGGGTCAATGAAATATGAACTGTAGATCTTAATAGATAGATCCTGATCGTAGATCAATTGTAACTGCTCCCTCACCTTGATCTATAAAAGGTGCAGGGATGTTTTTTTTAATTCATTCGAAACTTAATTGAAATCTATTTACTGAAATATTCAGGGCTCATTTCAAAGTTGTTGTATACATATATGTTCTTGCATACTTAATGAAGAAGAAAACTATTTTGATTACAATCCATAATAAATCTTGAGTAATTAGTGTACGAATTCTTGATATATGCTTTGATTTGCTGTGTCCCTTAGAGTGCATATTAGCTTGCATGTGTTATTTTCATGCCTTTCCTTTGAAGTTAGCACCGACTGTATCTAGCTGTGGAATGTCCTAGTGAACATATGATTTGATTTCTTCTCTTCATGGCTATATCTGATGTATATGTGGCTCAATAACTAAAGATTCAACATTAGTTTGAAGTATTCTTTTCAATTTCTTTCAATTTCAGAACATTTCATCATCATAAATGCAAATAATTGACAATCTTAAGCAAATAATACAAATATGCAGACATCCAGTAGATAATTGAACATATTCATCATATTTGAGGTTAAAGCATGTCAAAATGATAGATATCATGCAAAGATTTTAAGATAGACACACTATTTGAAGCATATCTTGTGTAGAATAACTATCTGTGCAACATTATTACAGGAAACACTATCTTGCAGATGAGACTCACGTAAGGCCCCAAAATGTAAATAGCAACACACATCAACCTCTGAGTAATGTCAGAAGATTAAGAACTAATCACCAGAGACTTAGGATCATGAATTCTCTGAATTTATCACATCTTTCAAGATGAATAATGGTTAATGTGTACTTTTATTCTATGTTTGTTTATGACTAACATCATGATCAACATAAATTGGCGCTAGAAGGAGGGCTGTTGTAGGATGAAGACCATCATCAATAGTTCAGGTGATGATAAAGATCGTAAGGTAATGTTCAAACATCGCTAAATTCCAAGTTAGATGCAAATATTTGTTGTTCTAAGCTTGTACATGCTAATCATGTGTGAAGTTCTTGAGATCAATCATAAATATTGCAAGCTTTATAGCTGATCATCATGGATTTGTAGAAATAGACCTTGTCTAATGTAAATTTGCCCAAATCTTTGAGGTAGTTAACCTAAAAACTTGATATCCTGCCGCTTGTGACATATAACTTCAAATATCACCTCATATTTGTAGCATCTTTGCAAATATTCCACAAATATCCAGTCAGTATACTTTTTTGACCATAAATATAGCCTTTGCTGGTAAATTCTAGCCAATCTTTATAGTTATCCAGCTGATTTGCTTAAATTTGAGACATCCTAGCTCTTAGGCCAAATACCAGGTCTAGATCCAGTGGAATCTTTGATGAATTACCTGTCAGGGGGTTTAGACCTAGAACTATAGACATCCATCACACTCCAGGGTCTAGTGCATCAGGAGCATCACCAGGGCCTCCTCCTATAACTGCTATTGGTTTACAAGTACCTTTAGGGTTATCTGTGACACCTCCTGTCCAGCCTCAACCCCAGGTCTAACCTCAGCCGACCGTACCATAGGCTCAACCTCCTTTGGTTGCAATGTCATTCTTTGCAGCAGAGTCACCTTTGACCTTTACTGCATATCATGCTTTACCAAAGAATCCAGACAAACTCTGTCCAAAATATCATCCTTATCAGGATGCGGATGATCATATTAGAATCTTTCAAAGAAGCTTGCTGCAGGGCAAGAATAGAGCATCAGGATGTTGTATGCAGATTATTTCCTTTTTCTTTATTGGAAGAAGCTTATAATTGGTATATTAGTCTTGTACGGAGCTCTATTAAATCATGGGATGTCTTAGAGAAAGCTTTCACTGATAGGTTCAAGGTACCAATAGATCCTTCAATGAACTATCACCTATTTGCCACAATTAAGAGGTTTGAAGGAGAACCTATTGCCAATTTCAACGGTAGGTTATAGAAAATGCTATCCAAATTAGTTACCCCATATGTTGTAGCAGATGCTACTACCAAGAGTATCTATTATTCAGCTTTAGATCCATTGACTTCCATGTTCATCAGGAGAGCACATCCTGAAATCACAACTTTGACAGGAGCTTTTCAAGAAGCTATCAAAGTCAATCAGCAGCTGGTACTTGCTCCAACATCAAACATAGCTTTTCCTACACTACCTGGCATGTATCCTACGTATCCTTCACAATATCCTAATGGAGCTATGGTACCTCCGGCAGTCATGCCAACACCATTATAGATATCCCCTCTAAGTATCATGCCTCCTCCTCCTAATGGAAATGGTCAAGTGCCATAGTATCCAAGTTAGACACAAGTACCTCAAGGTGTGGATCAGAACAATAACACTGGATCCTCTTTCTTCAAGCCTCAAACTGAAAATGTTGTAGCCAAGGTCTAGGAAGAGAAAGAAGAAATCAAGGAAATATCAGCCCAACTAAGGAAGCTAACTACAGAGGTCACTCATCTGAGATATCAAAACTTCTATTCTTAGCCTAATCACAATAGAGGTTACACCAATGACAGACCTAGTTATCCTGATAGGGGGTACAACAACAATAACTACAACAATAACAGTGGTAACAACAATCCTCCTAGATAGCCTAGAGTATGGAACTCCAGGCCAAATAATGGCTCCTTACCATCACCTTTAGATAATCAGCCTCTTGGTGAAGCTAAACAGACTACTAGAGTCAATCTTGCTAAGACAGCCCTCACTAATTGGTGTAGGATACACAATACAAATGCTCATGCAAAATTAGAATGTCCACAATTTAGAATTACTGCTAGCATTTTCCAAACAGAAGTGTATAATACTTCTGGAAATCCACCTCAGGTGGAGGGAAATGAAATTGTCCCTTGTGGATATGACTCGGCATTTGTATTAGAAAGTTATACTAATCAACCTTATCAGCAGACTGTGTCATCCCACCATAATTACAACCTAGCATGTGAAGAATCTGCCATGGCTTTTGAGTCAAATTATGTTTTCCCCTTTGAAGATGAGAACGAGCCATCAAATGAGCCTGAAGAGGTGCATGCTTACCAGCAACAATATCAGGGTAAACACAATTATAATCTGAGAAGTAATTCCAACAGACCTACTGGTCCATTAGCTAGTTCCTTGCCCCCAAATAATTTTAATACAGCTCCTGATCCCAAGGCAAGTAACAATCTAGGATTTCCAAAGGTAAATGCATAGTATCTGTCACCACAGAACACAGCATCAAAAGCTGTTGGCCTACCTCATGAATCTGACAAATTAGTCACATATCTGGCAGATGAGATGAAGAAAGTAAAATCAGCCTGTCTCTATCAGAGTTGTTGAAAAGTCTTGCAATTAAGAAGGAATTCATGAAATCACTAGATGATCCTACTCCTAGAGAGGATAGTCATCCCCAAGGTCAGCCTAGCAATAGAGATCATGGTGCTAAAGATAACATTGTCAAACATAAAGTGCCAGCTACTGTCCAAGCTGCAGAAACCTCCCACATGACCTTGTACAGGGACAAAAGTGAATCACCACCTTTCCTCCTTACTATAAGGATGTTTAGTAAGAATTTACACAACTGCTTGGTAGATTCAGGTGCATCTACAAATGTCATGCCCCTGTCAATATGCAATGCTTTAGGACTACATCCTGCCAAATCTCTAAAGAAGGTGACACAGCTAGATAAAACAGAAGTAAGTGTAGTAGGGGAGTTAACTCACATTCACATGCAACTGGCATCTGATCCCAGGATCCAGTACTACATCGATATCTAGGTAGTAGACATACCTGACACATATGGAATGTTAGTCAACAGAGACTGTCTAAAATCTTCAATGGATATATGTCTACTGACTTCAGTCACATGTGGTTACCTTGGAAGGGGATACCTAATGAAATAAGAATAGATGCTGAGCCTAGAATGAAGCACATGATCACCGAGTATAACAAAAAAATGAGATCATGTATGTGAATGTTGAACCTGGAGTCTATGCCATTAGACTGCAGACTGTCAGGATAGAAGAGATCCTGATGTTTGACTTTCATCATCATGATGATGATCATTAGGAGGACATAACGACTGTGGAACCTGATAGTAATTTTGAGAATGAGAATGAGATAGATCGCTTCAAAAATTTTGAGATGCACCTGTCCAAGTAGGTAAAATGTTGTCAATTGTTAAATATACCTGTTCATGACGTTTTGATTGATGGTTGGTGCAGATTACATGATGAGGCACATTCAGAGAAAACTTGTGAAACATGCTTAGATATGATGAAGCTGGAGCAAAAATGTAGTGAGGCATCATCATCATCTGAGGTAAGTTCTGCATCTAGTGATGATGATGATACTGATTTTTGTTTGTCTTCTACAGGAACCATGAAAAAAGTAATGAATCATGATGAGGATCATATTCTGAGAACAGAAGAAATTCTAGTATATGACTAGATAAATGTTAAGAAGAAAGAGAAAATCACCTCAGAGAGTGATTGTTTGATGGAGTCAAATTATGAACTGTCTGATGAAGATGGAGGTAGTAATTTGACCAGATTTGAAGAGTTTTTATCAAGAGAAATTAAAAAAATGATAGAACAAAGGAAACTTCCACAAGATGCACTGACTGAAGGATGGTGTAGGTTGTATGAAGCACCTCACTCAGAAACTACTTGTTCATTGTGCTTGCATATTCTAAAGAGACATTTAGCACCCAATTCAGAAGATCATCCTCCTAATGTTGAAAAGAAAGAAGAAGAATCAGCTTCACAGAAGAAAGGAAAGATGAAATCTAAGAAGGTTGAAATTCCTAAGTTAAAATGGATATCAGGTGGTGCAGCTGCTAGAGCTACAAAGAAGAGAGAAAGATTAGCTAAGCCTCCTGCTGAAGATAAACTATGGACCCTTAGATTTGATGGATCCAAGTCCAAACAAGGAGCTGGAGTAGGGATTGATCTCATTGACCCTTCTGGGAAGTCCTACCTAGCAGCCTACAGACTACAGTTCCCCTGCACTAACAATGTGGTAGTGTATGAAGCTCTAATTCATGGGATACTATTTGCTCTCAAGAAGAAGGTAAAAATTTTGCATGTCTTTGGAGACTCAGAATTAGTTGTCAGACAGGTAAGAGGAATTTACTCTTACAATTATAAGAAATTGTCAAATTATAGACACAGAGTGTGGGATTTGATTGAAAACTTTGAGGCATTTAATATCACCCATGTACCTAGAGAACAGAACCATAGGGCAGATGCCTTAGCATAGGCTGCCAGTACATTAGAGCCCTTGTCCATATCAGGCCTAAAGAGATTTTTAGTAGAGCTGGTATCAGTACCATCAGTACCTGATAATGTTACTAATATCCAAGTGTTTGATGATGATCAACATATCCTAGATTTCATCTCTAACAGAGATATATTTGATGCTCAGATCATAGATGAGAATAATGTAGAAGAGCATGTTTGGGAAGAAGAAGAAATATTAGAGTTGCCCAGTAATAAGATTCCCAAAGGGATGATAGAGCTAGAGAGAGCATTTGACCTAGATAACATGTTAAAATAGAAGGATCTTCCAAAGGTTGATGGAGGACAGTATTCACAAGTGAATATTGGACAAAATAATGACAAGAGAAACGTCTTGATTGGTAAGGTTTACACACTAGAAGAGTTAGAAGGAATAACTCAGGCCCTTAAAGATTACATACATGTTATTGCATGGACTTATGATGAGTTGAAGACATATGACACATCAGTCATAACTCACACTATACCTCTCAAGCCAGATGCTAAACCTTTCAGACAGAAGCAAAGACTTGTCAATGCTTTGCTTGAACCAATAATTTTTGAAGAAGTCAAGAAACTACTGAATGCCAGGATCATATTTCTTGTGAGACACTAAACTTGGGTAGCTAATCTAGTGCCAGTAAGAAAAAAGAATGGAGACATCAAGCTGTGTGTAGACTTCAGGAACCTGAACAGAGCATCAGAGAAAGACAATTATCCTTTGCCTTCCTTAGATGAAGTCCTGTAGATTGTTAATGGTGCCAAGATGATGTCCTTTCTAGATGGCTTCTCAAGCTACAATTAGGTCATGGTTGACAAGATTGACAGACTAAAAACTACCTTCACCACAAAGTGGGGGATATTTGCTTATAGACATATGCCATTTGTGCTTATAAATGCTGGAGCAACATTCCAACGAGCAATGGACATAGCCTTCAGAGGCTTAATAGGAAAATGCATAGTCATATACATGGATGACTTAACAGTATTCTCTAAGGATAGAGGAAACCATGTAGTAGATCTTAGAAATGTGCTTAAGAAATGCGAAGAATATGGAATATCACTGAACCCCAAGAAATGTATATTTGGGGTAACAATAGGAAAGTTGCTAGGCCACCTGATAACTGAAAATGGGATTATCATTGATCCTGACAGGGTGGAGTCCATTATGAAATTACAGCTTCTAGGAAGCAAGAAAGAGCTCAAATCTTACTTTGGTAAGATAAATTTTCACGAAGTTTATCACTGACTTTGCTGAAATAGTTAGACCTTTAAATGCTATGCTAAAAAAGGATGCAAAGATTGAGTGGACATTAGAAGCTAGAGCAGCCTTTGAAGACATAAAGAAAGCTATTTCTGATGCTCCTATCCTCATCAGTCCAGACTACACCAGAGACTTCTATATTTATTCATTTGCTTCAGAACATACCTCTGTAGTAGTGCTAACTTAGAGAAATGAAGGAAAAGAAAAAACCAATTGCCTTCATGAGCTGTCCTTTCAAAGATGCTGAATTGAGATATGTAGATGTTGAAAGGCAGGCACTTGCTTTGGTCAGAGCAGTAAAGAAATTTAGGCATTATATCTTGAGAAGCAAGGTGGTTGCTGTGGTACTTGATGCATCAGTGAAGATGCTATTAATGCAAAGCGAGCCAGGTGAGAAGAGGGCTAAGTGGATCACTGTCCTACAGGAATATGACATGGATATCACACCCATGAAGCTAGTAAGAGGACAGACTTTAAGTCAAATGATATCAGAAATTGATCCAAATATCACAAGTTAGCAGTATGTTATTAATGAGAAGGATAGTGGAGAGTGGTACTCAGATATCAGGTATATCCTAATCACTAGAAGATGTCCTCCAAGACTGCAAGCTTCACAAAGAAGAGCCCTGAAAATAAAGTCCTAGAAGTACATGATGAAAGAAGGAGTACTTTTCAAGAAAAATTATGAAGGAATATACCTAAGATGCCTAGAGAGGCCTGAAGCAGATAAAGTATTATCAGAGCTACATGACAGGTTTGGAATAGCACATGGGTCATCCTTAGCCACCACACATGCAATCCTCAGAGCAGGATACTACTGGCCCACAATTTTCAATGATACTGCTGAACATATCAAATGTTGCCATACATGTCAGGTAGCTGCCAACAAAGAAAGGTATGTTGCTCAACCCCTGCAGCCAGTGATGGAAGCATGCCCATTTGCACAATGGGGCATGGATTTCATAGGACCAATTAATCCTCCATCATCTTCAGGCCACAGGTATGTTTTAACCATTACTAACTATTGTACTAGGTGGATTGAAGCCACTAGCAGCAAGACTTGCAGTGCAGAAGATGTCATCAGATTTCTGGAAAGTAATATAGTCACCAGGTATGGGGTTCCCTATGCTCTGGTAAGTGATAACGGCTTTGCTTTCGCTTCAACCAAATTGTCAAGTTGGGCCTTTGATTATGGGATCATATTGAAGTTCTCATCTAATTATTATCCCCAAGGGAATGGGTTGGTAGAATCCACTAACAAAAATTTGTTGAATATCATAAAGAAGTTAGTAGACAAGAACCCTAGGGAATGGAATACACTTCTAAAATATGCCTTATGGGTAGACAGAACTAGAAACAAGGCTGCATTAGGAAACTCATCTTATCATTTAGTCTATGGGGTGGATCCCATCCTCCCTGTTAACCTAAAGATTCCTACCTTGTAGTTTGCCCAAGAGTACCTAGGCATAGACAATAACCAAGAAGTCAGGTTGCTTTAGCTGATGCACTTGGAAGAGAAAAGAAGTCAGGCAATTGATCAATTTGCCAAACATCAGGCTATTGTCAAATGCTGGTTTGACAAAAGAGCCAAAGTTAAAGCCTTCAGGATATTTGATTTAGTCCTGTTGTGGGATAAAGTCCATGAGAGGAAAGGAGATCATGGTAAGTTTGATAAATTATGGATAGGTCCCTTCCAAATTTCTGAGATATTAGGAGACAGTACTTTCAGGCTTAAACACTTGATAGGTGAGGATGTTCCATTACTAGTTAATGGATAGTTCCTCAAACATTATTTCCAAGCCTAAGTAGCTTCATGTTAGTCATGTGTATCATAGTGTATATTTGTATAGTTGTTTGTACAATGTTTTGTTTTGTTTTTGCTTTGTTTGCTTGTTGAGTTTTGTTTTGGTTAGTCAGGATGATGCAGCTCATCACCCCAGAAAATAACAAAATTGTTAAGATTCAAGTGATGAGAACACATTTATATATAGGTTATGACTCATTTTGAGAAAGTCATCATGATCAGGTCTGTGATATCTTTTCGTTAGGGTGCCTTTTCCTAACCAAAGTGATTTCTTCACAATGACTCACCTAACAACCTTGGGTTTGTTGAACACACAAGTATAGGTGTTAAGTGAAAAATCTAAAGGGACTCCCTTACTAACAATGCAATCTCCAACCTAAAACAACAAGTGACCATACCTTGCACATTGAGCTTACATGATGACATCAGATATATGGAGTATAAATATTGAAAATCCAAAATATAATAAAATTAGGCCATCTAAGTAACTCTACCAGGGCTATAGATGCCTGCTGGCAGTGGGGTTCTACTTAGGGGGGTTGTATAGATAACCTTGCTAAGGCTATGAACACCTGCTGGCAGCAAGGCTCTATCCAGGTTGGCTATGAGGGATGATCTCCAACTATGTAGCTTAACATCGGTTACTCATGTTTTCAACTTTCTTTCAAGATGAGGATAATTAATCATTTGCACACTACTGATCCTTTGTCAGCATTCTTACCATGAGGACATTTTATCATTCAGAAAGATTATGATGCTTATGCTTGAAGAGAGTTAAAATGCTATGTTATAATGTATTCACATCACTTGAATCAATGGAATTTTGGTGTTTTCTTTGGTGGCAATTTGTTGTGTGGTTACACAACACGCCCCATTTTGACTTGACAAAATAGGGACCCAACTTTTTTTGTTTGGCTTTGCTTGTGTTTTCTGCTTGCTGGCAGTTTGGTAAAAGTAAGTCAAGACTGATGATCATGCATAAAGGGGACTGGGTAAGTCATCATGATGAGGCCAGTTTTTCAAAGTTAAATATTTCATGACAATATCCTCATGGTTGGATAGAGCACAAAATTTCACGCAGGTTTGCCTTTTGGATCACCCTGATATTCCTTAGAGAACTAGAGTTTTGGTGAGTCAAAGTCCTGGTCAAACCTGATATTCGGAGGGGAGGATCATATTTCTTAACATCAGTCATATTATGAAAGATCACCCTGATCCAATTTTATCACTCGATAAATCATTTATCCGGAGATCCAGACATCAATTTTAGGTGGTAGTGATACTTACCCGTAGGACAACGTCATATACTTTGCGAGGGTCATATTTTGAATATCACCTGATACTCAGAATATCATCCTACCTTTCGAATATCACCCTGGCACAAAATATCACCCTAAAGTCAATTATGATGATGACATCATATTATCCCGATGAGATAAGAAAATTGCCATGACGATGATGTCATCATCCTTTTTACCTCGTGGAGGTATATTTCTAATAGCGATCCTTTCTACAGAACCTGACGATGACGTCATAGTGCGACAACGATGAACCAAGTCGGTTATCCTAAAGACATCACCCCGATCTATTGACATAAGCCTTCTCGCTAATGGGGAAGGTCATATTATACCGAGAGGGTCATATTCTCAATGTCACCTGATATTCAGAATATCACCCCATCTTCCGAAGATCACCCCGCTTCTCTTGCAACTTAGCATTAAATGCCATAAATGTGGTAGGTGGTTTTGGCCAATCTCGAATGCGATTTATACACCTGGTGAGATCCAGAAGTTTCGTACAGAAAATTAGTTGTTTCAATTAATTTGCCCTAATTTACTCGAGAAATAAAATTAAAAGGTGAATTCATGGTCATTTTTTGTATTTACCTTTGCGATAAAATGAATTTTTATAGAGCTCTGAGTTTTCAAGCCCTCATATGACTACCTATAGATGCATACGGCTTGCAACAGGACAAAACACGTGAACATCACTGGTATTTGAGTCTTTTTCACATAATCATCAGCATAATCAGGAGAATAAGTGTAATCAAGTAAGTAATTGAAACCCTCCTCATGTAATTTCTGCATGTCCAGGTAGTATGATTTCTACTGGTTTGAACTTGTGAATTATGCATGTTATAATGAAGTAATGATAAATGAGTATAATGTGCATCACACCGTGAAAATATATTATTATATGTATGCATGAGAAATATGGTATGGTAAGACTGGTAATGTTCATTGTAGAAGATCATGGCGGACAAGAGACTGCTCAGGTTCGAGGCCAAATTCATTAAACCCATGTTCGCTCAGCCTGAGGGTGTACAATTTAAGTATGGTGCCATCACAGATACACACCAAGGAAACACCAACCTAGTAGCATGGTCGGATAAGTTGAGTGATGGAAAGAATAACAACACCTTATTGGACGCCATTTTTGTGTCAGGGATGTGGAGTGCTGCAGGATTCCCTTATTCTATGGAGCCTCTAGAATTAGTTGTTGAGTGTGCAAGAAACTACAATCCACAGACCAGAAAAGTTGAGAAACATAGTAGGGTTTTTGCTGATTTGTCTATCAAGGGGATTGCTGCCACTTTCAATTTTCCATTAGGGAAGAAGGTTGCCAGCATGGACTTGAAGAGGTTAGAAACTGAGTATGAAAGTAATAAGAAGGCTGCCAGGAAAAGAATGTACCAATGGAGAGTGAAAAAAAGTCCGTATCCTGCAGCCGCCAAATTGCCAGTGCATCTATATAAGTTTGATTTCGATGAGGAATACCAATATGTAATAGCTCTACTTAGCAGAGTGACAGGTCAGCTTGATGTTGGAAGTTTTAAGGATTGGATGTATGGGGTCATCCTCATGTGTGTTTATATAGACAACAAACCACTGTGGCCAAAAATGATCAATGATACCTTACATAATCAATTCATGAACCTAGGAGGCCTAGAGTGTGCTTTTTACATGACTTCATATGTGGTATATTCATGTGCCTATAGGGGTACATTTGATGCACTTACAACCATAGGAAAGATTGGTGGTACCACTAATGATGCCCACATCTGGGATCATTATCCGTAGCTACAAAGAGTAAATTACCTCCTTGATTATAAATTAGTGAGTGATGCATTTTCTATGCATCTAATCAAGACAATGGAGGAAGACAGAACTAAAAGACTGAGCATGGAAGCTCAGGAAGTCATTTACAGGCATGGTGCCTGGTTTATACAATATGCTACTTTCTCCTACATTAGGATAGAGGGTTTTGAAGGTCAGCCCCTCATGCTCCCCATATATCCCACTGATGTAGTAGTGTTAATGGAGTTTATGAGACAAGTATCTACAATACTGGATGCATATAAAGCAAACAATGAGCTTCCACCAGTATTGTTTCCAGTAACAATGGGCTGGTATATATGCTACGATTCTGAAAACATGAAGAAGGCTACAACTGGTCTAGACATGATCAAATTAGAGCCAAGATCATATGATCCATATGGCAGGATGCAGAAGATCATGGGGAAGCCCATCCATCGAAGACATCTTGAAGATTTCTAGGCAGATTGTGAGGATGAGGCCGAAGTTAGAAGAAGAAAATACCAAAGGCTAACCCTCAACCAGATCAGGACCTTTGATTGCATCCTAGTGCCTACACAATTAAAGAAAGATGATGGCAGGATCATGGCAGATGAGTATGAAGAGAAAAAGATATATAATGACACTATCTCTGTGCTTGATCTTACCCAACTGGAAGATATTTCATTGGATCAGTTCACAAGCAGGATCATATAGTTAACCCAAGCTTTGTTTGGATGAACATGCTAATGCAATAAAGAAGAAGGGTATAGCCCTTACTGTTGATAATAAGAAGAGACAAGATATCCCTGATGAGGAATATGATGATTTCTTGGTAGAGAAGAGGAAATCTAAGGGAGAAAGGTTGCCACCCCTGCAACAACAAAGCAAAAGACCCCCTAGAGGTAAGAAGATTGATAATGAACCTAAAGGGGTGATAATTGAGAGAGTCATGATAACAGCTGAGGGTGCATCAGCATCAGAACTAGCGTCAGCATCATCGGCACCGCCTCCTTGGGATAAGCAAAAGGCTAAAAAGATCCAGAGGCCAGCTGTTGAAACTATGGAAACATATGAGGAGGGTCAAGCATCACAAGCACAAATGGAAAAGGATGTTCCTTTTGATGAAAAGCTTGTAGAAGAAGACCCACTGCCCCTCATCAGAAAAAGAAAAGCACCTCAGGTGATGGCCTCCACACCTAAGAAACCAAGAACATCCATGAGAGGTGAGATAAGACATGACCCTATAATGTTGAGGGGAGTAGGTAGTGGAGTGTTTAGAAAGGAATTACAGCATGATGTATCACTCCCTATCATTGTTCAGTTTAAGACTGAACAAACTAAAGAACAAATGAAGGAAACCACTCTCACAAGTCAAGGAGGTCATTTCTCATTAGATGAGACTATAGACCTATCAGATGATGAAGTGGTGGATAATGTTGCTTCACAACGAATGGAGACTCTTGTTGCTAACACTCGCATAACACCACAAGGTACACCATCAGTCCAGGCAGTGGTGTTAGAAGAGTTGAAGCGAGTAGAGCAGGAGAAAGAAAAGAGCCCAGAAAAGGTAGCCCAAGAAATGGGGCTTGATACATTGATTGATTAGGTAACCAGTCCTACAGTGATTGATCTTACATACAGAAAGGATGCAAGTCCTGAAAATCAAGCAGGTGTTCCTAATAGAGAAGAAAATGTTGAGGAAGTGAAGATGGCAGAAGAAAAAAGCCACACTTTGAATATGGGTGAGCTGCAACAAGATACATCTGCTGAACCCAAGATAGTGGAAGTACAAGACAAGGGAGGAGAAGAAAAGGATACATCAATTGATCCTACCCTGAAAGTTCAAGAAACAATTACTATAGCTGCAGAGCAAATTGTAGCTTTAGATCAGGTTAGTGTACCTAAGGTAGACACTATAACATCCACGAAAACTAATATGCCTCATGATGATGAAATCACCAAAGTCGATGAGGTACAGAAGGAGGTAGTGCATGATCATTAGGTGGAAGCATCGCAAGATCCTCCACCTCAAAAGGAGGCTCCTCCAGAAAAAGAAGTTCCTCAAGAAGAGGAAATACCCCAGGATCACCCTCATGAAGAACATCATGAGGAAGAAATAAAGAAGTCATCATCTCCATCAAAAACAAATACACTTGCTGGAGATCAGAATGATCATGATGATGATGGTGGACGCCCAGGATCCGGAGACCAAGTTCCTTCATGGCTGGAAAAAGAGATAAGCACAGAGTCTGGATTAGAGATACAGGAATTTGATATTTCAACGTTGTTTTCAGAGACTCTAATGAAGCCAAAGAGGAAGGCTAGGTTGACGTCGGTCATAAGAAGAGATCCTGTTACGGGTAGAAGGACCACCTAGGTAGCCGTTCCTACAGCTGACAAAGAAAAAGGCAAGATCACTCTGGATGAATTCCAGATTAGTACAGTGGATTTGGGATTTGCCAATGAGGATCAAGAAGGCCAAGAAGGTAAAGTTATAATTGATTCATTGACCCAGAGGGTGAAGAGAGAGAAAGAGAAGAATAAGCAGCATAAAGAGCACATTGCTCAGCTGCATGGCTATATAAAAGGGTTAACTAACTCATATGCTATTTCAAGTGATCATGTAGTCCCATTGACTGCTATTTCTCAGGATGAGGTGAATAAATTGGATCTCATGCAACATGAGTCATCAATAATGAGGAAGTGGATGTTATCCACATTTGATGGAGTGGAGGAAATAGTGAAAGCCTCGTTGAAGAGGTGGAATTCTTTAAGCATCTCTAGGAAGAAGGTTGACAAGTTACAAATGGAGACGGGAAGAAGGTCCTTTCAGTTAGAGAAAGCATTGAGTGCTTAAATGAAATGAAGAGGATTGATCCTCAGGTTCTCATAAATAACCAAGTATTGAATAATAATACTGCCATTTTCATTGATATATCATACAAAGACATCTGATTTGAATGTGATGTGCTCCAAAGATGCAATAGCAAATTGAGAGACATCAGTATGAAGTTGCATGACATGATGTCATATGAGGCAGAAGTCTTGGAGACCTTGGAAGGTGAAATAGAGGGAAAGATTGAAAATCATGATGAAGAGTTTGTTATTAAAGCTCTGCATAACAATTTCCAACTAGTAGCTGATGACCCTTTAAATCACCTTACGGAAGAAGTCATGGACAAGATCATGAGGATCAAGGTCAAAGTAGAAAACTACAATGAAACATCCAGCAGCAAGAGGAGTAAATTAGAGACTCTCCGAAGCAAATACTAGATACACAAACACGCCATCGCCAAAGAAAGAATTTAGGATGGTAGGGAAGTAGAAAAAATAGTGCAATCTTATGAAAATATCTAGACATCCATGCAGGTCCATGTACAAGGAGAAGGTCATCAGGATGATGAAGATTTGGGAAGCAATGATCCTGATGCTCCTGATGATGGAGATGAGAAACTTGAAGGATAAAGAGTAGATGAAGATGCATTACCAAGAAAAGACATAAGCATCTGATACTTAAGAAAATAAGTTGTCTAGATGGTTGCCAGCTGGCAACCTGTGCCACATGGAAAGAGTTGACTGGGTCAATGAAATATGAACCGTAGATCTTAATAGATAGATCCTGATCGTAGCTCAATTGTAACTGCTCCCTCACCTTGATCTATAAAAGGTGCAGGGATGTTTTTTTATTTCATTTGAAACTTAATTGAAATCTGTTTGCTGAAATATTTAGGGCTCATTTCAAAGTTGTTGTATACATATATGTTCTTGCATACTTAATGAAGAAGAAGACTGTTTTGATTACAATCCATAATAAAATATTGAGTAATCAGTGTACGAATTCTTGATATATGCTTTGATTTTCTGCATCCCTTGGAGTGCATATCAGCTTGCATGTGTTGTTTTCATGCCTTTCCTTTGAAGTTAGTGTTAACTGTATCTAGCTGTGGAATGTCCTGCTGAACATATGGTTTGATTTCTTCTCTTCATGATTGTATCTGATGTATATGTGGCTCAATAACTGAAGGTTCAACATTAGTTTGAAGTATTCTTTTCAATTTCATTCAATTTCAGAACATTTCATCATCATAATTGCAAATAATTGACAATCTTAAGCAAATAATACAAATATGCAGACATCCCGTAGATAATTGAACATATTCAGCATATTTGAGGTTAAAGCATGTCAAAATGATAGATATCATGCAAAGATTTAAAAATAGACACACTATTTGAAGTATATCTTGTGTAGAATAACTATATGTGCAACATTATTATAGGAAACACTATCTTACAGATGAGACTCACGTAAGGCCCCAAAATGGAAACAACAACACACATCAACCTCTGAGTAATGTCAGAAGATTAAGACCTAATCACCATAGACTTGGGATCATGAATTCTCTGAATTCATTGCATCTTTCAAGATGAATAATGGTTAATGTGTACTTTTATTCTATGTTTGTTTATGACTAACATCATGATCAACAAGAACCAAGCCATTTCCCCCTCCATCGACAAATATTTAATTTGTCAAACTCATCCCTTTTATCACCCTTATAGGTGATTTTACACTCTCTTGAACCTGGAGGCCTTTGCATATGTTTCCACCTTCATCGACAAAAGTCACTTTTGCCGAACTCTAGCTATTTTGCCTTTTCATCTGCATTGTTGACAAATTTTCATTTTGCCTAACCCCACTCATTTTGCTTTTATTAGCAAAACTCACAATTTCAGAACCAAGAGCCTTTATCAATAAAAACTACATTATTTGCACCAAGAGGAAGGCCCCATTTATCCTTTGTCGGTAAAAAATCCTTTTGCCAAACCTTATATTTAGTCTCCCTTTTGGCCCTACTCTATCGCGTTATCAACGAAATGGAAAAACCATGAACTTATGGAAAGTTCAGTTTCCAGCCGATTCACCGATAACACAATGTCTTGTCTTTTTCCTCTATCGGCAAACCTGCACCTTTTAGAAACAATGGTCATGGCACCACTTCTCCCTTATCAATAAAAAATGTTGTTTGCCAAACTATCTTTTCTTTCCTTTTGCCATGTTGGTTAAATGTCCTATCGGCGAATTGCCAAAAAACTGAACTACTTCTTTAGTTCGGCCTCCCCCCAATTCCCTGACAAAGCACCATTTATTCCTTCTCCCACCTTAGCCAAATTTACCCTTGTCAGAAAAATCCCATTTTTCTGTCTCATTCTACGCCAGGGTAAATGCACAAAGATGAGTCCACTTAAGGTGGAAGTTTCAAACTGAGAAAAAAACCTGAAATCAGGTAAACCAAAATGGGATCCCGCTTTTGATGAAATAGGATCCCATTATGCTTCGGGATCCCAAGCCAAAAGTGGGATCTCATTTTCTAGAAATAGGATCCTATTTCATAAAAGGTTAAAATATTAACCTTTTATAAAATGGGACCCACTTTCTAGAACGGGATCCTATTTCATAAAATTTGAATTTCTGACCCAATTTTTCCTATGGGTTTTGGGTCAGAGAAAAAGGCTTGGGAACCTGACCCTTGGCTTTGGACCTAGTTTGACCTACAAGTTGAAGGTCATGTCAATGTCAAAACAAAATAGTGACTTTGGGCATATGTCCGAAGGCCTTTTTTGAAGAATTTTTTGACGAAATTAAAACCCATTATAGATGAGACAGTGTATATTCCAAATATGTAATTTTTTTTACAATTGGATTATTTTTCTATTTTTCAATTAATTTATGATGAAACAGGTCCATAAACTGGAATTATTAGGGTTTTTTAATATTTTAATAACTTTTTATCAAAATAATTTTTTGTAAAAAAAATTGTACGAAAACATACTTCAGACAATTCTTTTCAATTTAATTTTTTTTTTCAAAAATGACAAGTTTAGGTCATGTTATGCATGACGTACACGATAATTTTTTAAAACACCCAAAATGGCCAATAAAAAATTAATAAAAAAATCAATAGAAAATTACAAAAAAATTGGAAAATGTGCTTCAGTAATTTACAAATCTTTGCCCAAAAGGATTTAGAAAAATATGATTATTTAGGTCAAAATATGGATGACGTACACATGCATGGTATAGTAAAAAAAGTGACTTTTAAACAGTGGTTTTTAGAAATGCCTATTAAAAATCAATTTGTATCATCTGGGTATTAAAAAAAATTACATATTTGGAAACTAGACTCTAAGTACTACATTTCATATTTACTTACTTTTTCAAAGATTCCACCTTTAAGTGCTTCAAATTTTTAGGTCAAATATGACAAATATTAAGAGGCAAAAGGGAACAAGACTTAACCATTCTTTGACCAAACTTTGACCAAGGATAACTTCTTCATTTCAAGGAATCTCGAGATGCTTCAAAAGGTAAGGTTGTTTAGAATTTAATTCTCTATCCAATGGTGACATTTTCTAAGAGATTTACACATGATTTTTTGGATTTTTTGGGTTAGAAAGGGCACTTTGGAGCTGGTTTTGCTAGGCTCCAACAAGATGGATCATCATGAATTACATGGGAGGTAATGACCCCATGTGAATTTGAACAATGTGTATCATGTATAGGCCTATCACTAGTGAGAGATGAAGACATTCATCATAAATCTCATCACTAGGATAATCATCATAGATAGATAATTAAATTCAACAAGTATATCATTACACATGGATAGAGGTGAATCATCATTACATGCAGGTAAAGGTAAGGCATATATATCTACATTATAAGTGTCCATAGGTTTAACATGAGATATAGAAAAATGATCATCATTATACTCATCATCATGTATTAAAAAAGGTAATTCATTCAAAACACATGAATCTATGGACATAAGACCAACATGACATGTCAAATATATCATCAAGATAGGGGCCCTCTCTCTATATAGGTGCCCTCGAACCCATCCCCATAAGTCGAGCCCTATATATCTGGGTTGACTAGGCTTAGGCTATAGCTATATATAGTTGGTAGTTACGTTGGCACCCCCTCCCCCATCACAACAAACCACTACTAATATGATGCATAGGTGAGGGAGGTGTGATATCATCAATAGCAATCATACTATATGTATCATAACACATTATAAATCCATACTAGATGTATCACTACCATACTAGATGATTCACTACTATATGTATCTTAACACATTATAAATCCATACTAGATTATTCTCTAGGATTTTGGGAACTTCATATGGAGCCTAAAAGTTCTTTAATACTTGGTTTGAATGGAAAATGCAGCATTGGTTGCTATGTCTCTTGATACTAAGAAGTTGATAGTTGGTACTATTCACAAACTTAATATGTATTATGAATACTTTCCGTAGTCAATTTACCCAATACTACAGTTTTCAATCATCTCCTACCAAATTTTGCAGTATTTGTACAAGGTTCAACATCCTTTGATCATAGTACTCAATAGATTTGTCTATACCTTGTTTCAAACTTGTTAATTCATTTAGAATATGGTCTTCTAAATTCCTTGTTAAATTCCATTTTCACTTTAGCCCAAGTATCTTTCTCATATCTTTTCATCAAATCATACCATTTGATGGCATTATCTTGCAATGTCTCTAGCAAATATTGAAGTCTTCTTTTATTTCTAGATAATAGAAACAGATATTCATTTACTAGGAATGGATATCCGTTTCCCAAGAATGGATATCCATTTCCCAGGAACGGATATATATTTTCCAGGAACAGATATCCGTTTTGCTTCTATTTTGCCTTGTATTTAGGATTGAGACTGTCACAGTTGACTTTCCTTGAATTCTAACGTGTTTATAGGTTTCACCCTCTTCCTCAAACTTCACCCTTCGTGCTAATGACTTTTTTTATTCAAATTTGATAAAACAAAAAGGGTTTATTGAAGAAATTGTCAGCTTTCTAAAAATATAAGATTTTCTTGATTATCATATTATTAAACAATTGTTAATAATTTCTTATATAGTGTGTGTCTAAAATCCTAATGGAGACACTAATTGAAAAACATCCATAACTTTCAAACTATTTCAGCTTTTTTAGATCCGAAAGATGTGTCACACTATGTTTTTCTAGCTATAGGCTTAAAAAAAAATTGAATTCCAATTTTTTTGATCGAGTTAGGTTGG
This sequence comes from Cunninghamia lanceolata, assembly GCA_027924645.1. Taxonomy (NCBI): domain Eukaryota; kingdom Viridiplantae; phylum Streptophyta; class Pinopsida; order Cupressales; family Cupressaceae; genus Cunninghamia; species Cunninghamia lanceolata. Next base: position 7,966,720 of record BSBN01000245.1, on the reverse strand, counting down.
CTAGAAAATTACTTTTTAGTTTTTAAAAAAAGTCACAGTAAAAAAATCATAACTAATTATTTTCTTGGAAAAAAATTTCAAAAAATGTGTCACATCCGGGCATGAGTCCTTTACTTATTTTGAAAGATATATATATATATATATATATATATATATATATATATATATATATATATATATATATATATAGTTTGTTCATAGTTAGGTTGGCTGGAATGACACCCACTTTTTTTTTTTCTGAAAAATTTAATAGGTGTTCATTAAAATATTCATTTTTCACCAAGTAAATTTAGTTTATTTTAAAAAAAAGTAGCCCATAAACTATCTACTCAATTCTCTACAAATTTTGTTCTTACATATTTTTCAAATTGTGTAGATAATCCATTCAAATTTTTACATGAACTTGACTAAGTCTGATTTTTAGTATGATCATTGCCACTTAGAGCTATTGTTTGGCCCACCATGATCCTACACATACCTAGTTTGCACCTTTTTCAAATAGGTGGTTGAGTTTCATAACACTCTCTTTTGTTTTGCTTGTTATAGTGTAACCTATTATTGTTATTTACATTGTGTGGTTACCTCTAATTTTCCTTTCTCTCTTCATAGCTATTGCACTAGTTTGCTCACCTAGCTTTGAGTAGATTAGTTTATTTGCATATTACATTTTGTCACTACTATTATTCTATTCTATTTTCACATAGAAAGTAACAACATAAACTCTTTTTCAATATTTTTCATTGTGGCTGCCTTGGAGGTTGAAAAACCAAAATAGAGGTTTGAATTGAAGGAAAGCTCCCAAGCAGCCCAAACCATTTTCTCTTTTCTCTTGTAGGTTGTTGATTTTGGTGAGAGGCTCCATTCCTTCAATGTCAGTTTTGTGATCTCTCACTAAAACCCTCTTACTTCCTTGTCATTTATTTTGCTCATTTCAAGTTTATCCTATGTCTCTTTTCTTTTTTGGTTTATTTTTGTCACCTAGAGATTACTGGGTTGGTTTCTTGTTTGCTATTATGTTGTGCAAGTAATAGAAAATCTAGCACAATAAATATTTTATTTTCTGAGATTTCAAGACTACAATGCAATGTGCAGACATCCCTGCGATGCCTTGGCATCCCTAACAGTGGCTTCCAATTTTTAACACCAGGTTCCTCAACAACTCTCTTTTCTAGTTAGTTACTTGAAATTTCATATTTCTATCTACAATAGTTCATTTCTACCATTTCATCCATTTTTCCTTCATTTTTGAAGCATTTAGTTTAGTTTCTTTTTACATCTCTTAGTGCAAAGTGGGTTTATTGATGTTAGTCATTCTAAACCATTAGTCATTCTAAACCATTAGACAAAAAAAAACAAGAAAAGACCCTAGTGTAGTTGTAGTGAAAATTTCCCTTGATTATTATAATTTAATCAAGGTGTATTTTTCCTTCTCTACATTTTGGTGAACTTGCCACTTCTAAACATCTTAAACATTAAAACACTTTCTTAAAATTTCAACCCAAAACAAATCTTCTTCATCACATTCATTTGTGTGTTGTGAGGCCACAACAACTAGTTTATGAGCTTCACAACCTAGTCATCTAATTCAAAATATATCATTCATAGAAGTTTTTTCCACACTAATGTGCCCCATTTTGGTGCTCCTAGCACTCCAATCGGGTTAGCACTAGACTATACAAACTTCTCTTATGATACTACTATCACCACTCTTCCTTCATGACTATTCTCATGACTAGTTACCATGACATTGAGGTAGCTTTTGACCACGAGACTACATTAGGCATTGTCCCTCTTGAGTAGATTCATGAATTAGACTATCATTTGGTAGATAAATTCTAGAATAATCTATGTTATGAGGACTTTCCTAAACCTACTATTCCTTCGGTTGATCCTCTTTGAGTAATGTTAACTAGTCATCCTCATGGTCTTGAATTCCTATGTGGTATTGCCCATATCATTCATAGTGGTACTCCATCATTGGAAAGCTATTGTTTGGGACCTCAAGGCTCTCCTGTAAACATAATTGGTACTCAACTTTCTATTCCTATGGTAATTTCATGCATGCAAATTTTCACATCTTCACATATGGCTACCAAAACTTCACAACATGTTACTATATGTGCTAGTTCATCTGGAGGTGTTGTGAACCCCATCAACCAATATAGATTTGTTCCACCCTCACATTCCTTACAGTTTACTTTTCCTATTGGTTCCCTCAGATCTTCCCAATAACTATCCATCCCCCTTTCTTCTACTCAACTTTCTATGCCTATGCATACTATCGACCCCCATTGTCAACCAACTTATTCAGAATGTTGGTTTCCTCCAACATTAGCTTGCTTCGCTCTCCACTTCATCTGCGCAACCTCTCATTCCTACCTATTATAGACATAATCTAATTTCACTTGTCATTCTTGCTACCCCCTTCCCTCAGGGCTTCAAGGCACCTCGATGCAAAAAGTATTCTTAGAAAGGTGATCCCCAAACACAAGTATCTACCTTCACTTTTTGTGCAGTGATCTTATCTTTCAGGATGCTTTTATATAAATCTATTCCCGTGATTATTGAAAGACACTGTATTGGATTGGTTATTCTCACTTCTTAATCATTCTATTCTTTCTTTTTAGCAGATGGTAAATCAGTTCTTGCAACACTTCCAGGCCAATATTGGGTCGTAGTTCACCTTTATTGACCTCATCCATTATCACCAGGGAGTGAATGAAAAAGTCACTAATTCATCTATCACTACCAATCACTCTTCTCACAAATCTCTTATGCCCTGCTAGATTCTGATGTGCAACAAATTTTCATCAGAAACTTGTAGCCTCATATCAGGGATATGATTTTGTTGATGAAGTATCAATCATTTGCACACTTATGCATCACACTTTGTGACTACCCATTGTTAGGATTAAGGTGCCATCAACCTTGTAAATCCTATGTAATTTATTATTCCTATTATTTTTTGTAAGTCACCCAAAGGGATGAAAGGTTTCACTAGCAATAATCTTATTTCAGCTGCATGTTTATATCATTGTAAATATGGACCATTCGCAATTAAGTCATAGATCTAACAGTAAATATTATGTCAGTTTTCTTGCCCTAGAAGGCAACCCCCTTTATAAGGATATTTGTACTACATTTTTTAGTAGAGTTGAGAGTAACATGCACTGATAGATTGAAGACTAAAGAAGAAGAGGAAGTACATGTATTGTGATCTCATATTTGAAGATAATACAACTTGGAGCCTCTTTTCTTGGTGGAGTTTTTTTACCTAAAAGGGTTTTCTCCACGTTACATACTATGTTATGTGTTTAGTTATTAATGCATGTTATTTTTTTTGTAGTGGGTTTTATTTCTATTGCAATCTCCATTGATTCTACATTATTTAGAGGATATTAATAAGGTTTGAATTAGATTCCCATTGTGTGGTTTGCACCTTCATTTCTAACACCAGTAGTCTATTAGCCAGTTTGAGGTGCTTACCTCATCAACTCCTATTGGGTAGTCTGGTGCTTCTTCTTATTTCACTAACTACAAAAAGAACAAAAACTTTTTTAAAAATAATGCTTCAATAGTAATCAACTTGATGCATCAACTACAACACCCTCACAGGCTGCTCTAGCCCTATCTGCTCCAAAAATACAAAATAATAGAAAATTCATTCCTCTCATAAAGTCTCTTTAGTCAATTTTACAGTATCTTCTAAACAACAATTTAGTGCAACTGTCTCTCATTCATCCTCTAGACACTCACAAACCCTTGCCACCTTCTTACAAGTTGAAGGCCTTTTGTTAGTTCCATAGAGTCCCTAGCCATTGTTGGTGTTCCCAATTGATTGTCTGATTATCCCTATAAGGTATTTATCCTTAATGCTCAGGACTCTTAGGTTAGTGGCCAACAAACATGAGACAATTACTTGTTCTCCCCTGCACTTTAGGCTCTACTAGACCTAGGGATGTATTCCCTTATTACAATATCTAAAGTATCTCTCCTTGTCTTAATGAGATATTGGTTAAGCAAATTGTTCTCAATTAATGTACTGAGGTCTGAAAGATCCTATTTCAAAGTAGCTAGGTCCTTAATATGTATCCATTTCAGAACCTTGAGAACATGGAACAACTTGAACACATTATGAAAAACAAAAGGAAAAGATTTATCTTCTTAATTTTATAATCTTATGTGCTTGGACTTGAAAGACTTCCTTAGATCAGTGCTTATTCAAGGTAATAAAGTCAAAACCCTACATGAAAGTGTTCCTTTCATGACAACATAAATTTATATTTAGAGGGTAAACCAAATCACTAATGCCTTACAATAATGGACCCAAGAAAGAGTATTATCTGTGATTCTTCTTTACTAATCCCTTAATATAACACAATTCCCCCTATATCTGATTCAGAGCAATTCAATCTATTCATTAAATGGATTCATTAACTAGACATATAATATACCAAATGTATGTACTGATGAATTCAAAAACCCTTAGCAACGTCATTCAAAAGAAAATCATCCATACCCAAGGAGACAATCACAAATAACACACACATATAGTGTTTCTCATATAATTCAATATGAATAGAAAATTGCCATGTAAAAACAAATGATCTCACATACAAAATGTATGACCTGTAACCTAGAAGTACTCCTTTCTTATTGGAATCAATCAAAATCACAAGGCTTTTACAATATGGTTCAGAGAAATGCAATCTCCTTGATGATACTATCAACAATTACTAGCACTTTCTTCCATAGTACGAAAATTTTCCCCTTATATTGGAGAGATACAAAGTATGTTGGCTAAGCTCCTATTTATAGAAAATTTTGACAATTACTACACAAAAATAGATATGGAGCTTGTTCGCATTACAACATTTGATATTAAAATTTAACTACAATCACAATTGTGCCAACACAATCCTCCATTGTCAATGCTTGATCCATTTGCATAGGCCAAAAATATGGTATCATTTGAAAACTTACCAAAATTAGTCACCTTTGGAAAACTAATGACCAATTGAAAGCTAACTCAAACATCATTCAACTTTGTACTTCTCTACCCAAGTTCTAAAATCCCTATCTTCCGGCCTTTGGAAGTCCAAAAATTTGACCACCTTATCATTATGAGCTACATATTCAGCGTCCAAAATAGCCTTTGACTCCTTATCGATATTGTCACAGAGCTTCTCCAATACAATAAGCTCATCCAACATTGAATTCAAAGAATTTGTCTTCAACTCACCATTAACATAGACTAGAGTTATCACCTTTGATCCCACAACATTGAACTCTACCTTCCATTGATCCAATGACTTGGCCTGAGCCTGATCATCTTTAAAGTTGGTTAACACCTTCATCTTCACCTAGTCAATGGATGCTACCTTCTCCTTTAGATGTATCTCCAATTTAATCATATAGGAGGCAACATCATGCAGAATTGCCATTACTTCTGATGTACTTTATAGTTCAAGGGGCTTGTTTGGATCAAATCTAGCTGTCTTGACCATTTGTTTTATTGTGGCATTCCTTGGCATCCACTTATTCATAGTTTCCTACAAATTAGATGCATTTTGTTCATACTTGACCAATTCTTGGTTCAAGTTTGCAATTCCTCTATATGCATCATCTACATTTCCATTTATCCTAGCTAACCTATGGTTAACTATATCTGACACAATTTTACTATATGCTTGCATCCTATCTCCTTTCAAAGTCTGGACTGATCCTTTCAATTCCTCAATTTATGAAAGCAAAGCATCTCTATCAGATGGAAAGACCTCACCAGTTGGGCTTGAAATGATAGGGACAAGGGTACTAGATGCCAACTCCTTCTCCTCCAAGGCTCTCAACTTCACCAAATCATTTGCATATATTTTTTGTAGGTCATTGTAGTCCTTTTGTAGCTTCAATACTATGGCCTGACTAAACATTACAGTATCAACTACCAAGGCTACTGCATCTGGTGCTATAGTTTCAACAACTCTTTTGACAATCAAGTTACCCCTTAATTGATCGATGCTATCAACCACATCTGGTTTGTATGTGTTGGGTGCAAGGGTCCATATAGCTAATGTCTCAAAATTTGGATTGAAACCACATCCAAAAAAAATTTCCACCTGCTCCTCAGTAGAGAGAACTACTTCCTCTTAATTCCTTATGGTTTCAAAATCCAGGGCTTTTGCTAAACTCCAATTTGGTAATAGCAACATGCCACTCTCCATTACCATCAATCTCCCTTCTTCAAGAGTGATATTATCTAATCTCAAATCTAATTCAGACAAAACTCTTATGGATAGATCCTTCTCTTCAACTGAATCAATATTTTTTTTCTTCCTCAAGCCTTGTCTGATATATTGTGTGCTTTCTTCTCAACACAAAGTCCTTAAACTCTTGGCTCTTCACAAATTCATCATCTTACATAAAATTTTGATAGGCTAGTGCTCTGATATCTCCAGTCTCATCATTTACAACTTTCAAATAATCAAAAGTTTTGTTTTGAGGCATTGGTGGTATGATCATACCTGTTTCTTCTTCATCAATCACATCTATAGCTCCCACCTCTCTTGGCGTATCCTCAACATTTTCAATCTCTATGGGAGATTTTCCTTTATCTTGAGGGGATATTTTGTCCTCAGACATCTTCTATCCTTCTTCTTCCTTTTTGTCTTCTGAAGTCTTCTGCCTCTTAGCCTATTAGTTGTCTACCTCCTCAGTTTCTTGAAGAACTCCTTCCTCTGTATCTTCACTTCTTGCCCTGACATAAGGTTTTATCCTTACACCAGGAACCCTTTTCACTATTGGAGGTCTCTCCTCTTCAAGAATTAGCAATGGATCAGGCACATATTTGCAACAATCTCCCCCTTTGTCATTGATGGCAACATATGATGTGGAAAACTAATTTAGCCATCAAGACAAGAACTTCTCCCCCTTTCTCTTATCACACCTACAACCACTTTCTTCATTACTCCCCCTTTCACCAACAACTACTTGCTTCCAAGTTTTTCACATGACTTCTCTCCCCCTTTGACATCAATGACAAAGGGCACATATTTGTCATCATCTCTTCCCCTTTTTATTTTAGACTGATCTCCAAAATTAACATATAGACTACTCCCTAGAGTAGTATTCTCTCAACATCAATCCAGATCTCAAGATATGACTGAGAATTCCACTGGACTGACGCACCTTAGTGCATCTTAGTTCTAATTTGGAGGGGTAATGACCCCTAACTTCTCCCTAAGATATTAAAAGGTGTCCTTGGGAAGAGGCTTAGTGAAGATATCTACAATCTAATCTTTGGATGACACAAACTCCAACTTGACTTCCTTCTCATTTACCTTCTCTCTCAAGAAATGAAATTTGATAGATATATTCTTTGTCTTTGAATGCAACACTGGATTCTTTGAGATACTTATTGCTCTAGAATTATCACAAAAGATTGTGACTGGTTCCTCAAACACAACTCTAATATCCTTCAACATTTTCCTCATCCATAGAACCTGAGTACAATTGTTTGCTGCTGCTATATATTCTACTTCTGCAGTAGACAGAGATATTGCCTCTTGCATTTTGCTCATCCAAGAGACCAATCTCTATCTGAAGAAAAAGGCACCACCACTAGTAATTTTTCTATCATCCACATCTCCTGCCCAATCAACATCTGTTTATGCATGAAGAGTAAAGTCATTATCTTTTGGATACCACAATCCATAATTAATTGTCCCCTTGAGATATCTAAAAATTCTTTTGACTACTACAATGTGGGATTCTTTTGGATCAGATTGAAATCTAGTAACAAGTCCAACGATGTTTATGATGTTAGGTCTGGTCTGGGTCAGATAGAGCAGTCCTCCAATCATTGATCTATACTTTTTCTGATTTGCCTTGGGTGAATCATCATCTTTACTTAACTTGCATCCGGTTGCCATAGGTGTGCCTACTAGTTTTGAATCTTCCATTCCAAACTTCTTTAGTAATTCTTTCAAATACTTTGACTGAGATATAAAGATACCTTTGTTTGACTGAACAATTTGTAGACCTAGGAAGAAATTCATCTCTCCAAACATAGACATTTCAAATTCACTTTTCATTTGGTTAGCAAATGTTTTGCACATACATTCATTTCCACCAAAAATGATATCATCAACAAAGATTTCAACAATCAGGATGTCCTCATGATTAATCTTGAAGTAAAGATTACTATCAACAGTACCTTTACTGAAACCTATCTTGAGCAAATATTTATCTAAAGATATGGATCCTTTGCCACAGATTCTACCAGCTGAGTTATCTCCACATTTCACAAGCCCACCTTCATAATTTTCAAAATTAACAAACTTACTCTTGTCTCTAGCCATATGATGAGAACATCCACTATCAATCACCCATTCATCTTTCTCAACAACTTGAGTAGCTAAGACACATTCCATATTTGCATAGCTAGCAGATTCAGTAGACACTGAATCTTCTTCTTTAATGGCAATGAACACCCACTCATTTTTAGGGGAACCTCCATGATCAGATTCATCATCTATGACCCCTTCACCAGTTTCTTGGACATAGTAACATTTGTTTTGATTTCAATTCTATTAGGGTTTGGTTTTGAAAACCTCTCTAGACATCTTGAGGCAAAATGACCAATCTTATTACAAGCAAAACATTTGAGTGGCAATTTTCCTTCATACTTACTGGATCCTCTTGGTAATATTTTGGTGAGAAAATCTTCAAGATCCTTCCTTGTCTTCATTAATTTGTTTGATCTTGTAGAAGAGCTTTCACCCAGATCATATCTTTGTTTTCCATATACACTAGCCTTAAATGCAAATTCAGATTTGGGAAGAGAATCACCAAACTCACTTAATTCGAAAGCTAAAATTTTGCCAACTAGATGATCTCTTGTAACATCTTAGTTAGCCTTTACCTGATTCTTACAATATGTTTCAAAAGCTAGGGTATTTGCTAACTCCAATTTGGTAATAGCAACATGCCACTCTCCATTACCATCAATCTCCCTTCTTCAAGAGTGATATTATCTAATCTCAAATCTAATTCAGACAAAACTCTTATGGATAGATCCTTCTCTTCAACTGAATCAATATTTTTTTTCCTCCTCAAGCCTTGTCTGATATATTGTGTGCTTTCTTCTCAACACAAAGTCCTTGAACTCTTGGCTCTTCACAAATTCATCATCTTACAGAAAATTTTGATAGGCCAGTGCTCTGATATCTCCAGTCTCATCATTTACAACTTTTAAATAATCAAAAGTTTTGTTTTGAGGCATTGGTGGTATGATCATACCTGTTTCTTCTTCATCAATCACATCTATAGCTCCCACCTCTCTTGGCGTATCCTCAACATTTTCAATCTCTATGGGAGCTTTTCCTTTATCTTGAGGGGATATTTTGTCCTCAGACATCTTCTATCCTTCTTCTTCCTTTTTGTCTTTTGAAGTCTTGTGCCTCTTAGCCTATTAGTTGTCTACCTCCTCAGTTTCTTGAAGAACTCCTTCCTCTGTATCTTCACTCCTTGCCCTGACATAAGGTTTTATCCTTACGCCAGGAACCCTTTTCACTATTGGAGGTCTCTCCTCTTCAAGAATCAGCAATGGATCAGGCACATATTTGCAACAATCTCCCCCTTTGTCATTGATGGCAACATATGATGTGAAAAACTGATTTAGCCATTAAGATAAGAACTTCTCCCCCTTTCTCTTATCACACCTACAACCACTTTCTTCATTACTCCCCCTTTCACCAGCAACTACTTGCTTCCAAGTTTTTCACATGACTTCTCTCCCCCTTTGACATCAATGGCAAAGGGCACATATTTGACATAATCTCTTCCCCTTTTTATTTTAGACTGATCTCCAAAATTAACATATAGACTACTCCCTAGAGTACTATTCTCTCAACATCAATCCAGATCTCAAGATATGACTAAGAATTCCACCAGACTGATGCACCTTAGTGCATCTTAGTTCTAATTTGGAGGGGTAATGACCCCTAACTTCTCCCTAAGATATTCAAAGGTGTCCTTAGGAAGAGGCTTAGTGAAGATATCTGCAATCTAATCTTTGGATGACACAAACTCCAACTTGACTTCCTTCTCATTTACCTTCTCTCTCAAGAAATGAAATTTGATAGATATATTCTTTGTCTTTGAATGCAACACTGGATTCTTTGAGATACTTATTGCTCTAGAATTATCACAAAAGATTGTGACTGGTTCCTCAAACACAACTCTAATGTCCTTCAACATTTTCTTCATCCATAGAACCTAAGTATAATTGTTTGCTGCTGCTATATATTCTACTTCTGCAGTAGACAGAGATATTGCCTCTTGCATTTTTCTCATCCAAGAGACCAATCTCTATCTGAAGAAAAAGGCACCACCACTAGTAATTTTTCTATCATCCACATCTCCTGCCCAATCAACATCTATTTATGCATGAAGAGTAAAGTCATTATCTTTTGGATACCACAATCCATAATTAATTGTCCCCTTGAGATATCTAAAAATTCTTTTGACTACTACAACGTGGGATTCTTTTGGATCAGATTGAAATCTAGTAACAAGTCCAATGACGTTCATGATGTTAGGTCTGGTCTGGGTCAGATAGAGCAGTCCTCCAATCATTGATCTATACCTTTTCTAATTTACCTTGGGTGAATCATCATATTTACTTAACTTGCATCCGGTTGCCATAGGTGTGCCTACTAGTTTTGAATCTTCCATTCCAAACTTCTTTAATAATTCTTTCAAATACTTTGATTGAGATATAAAGATATCTTTGTTTGACTGAACAATTTGTAGACCTAGGAAGAAATTCATCTATCCAAACATAGACATTTCAAATTCACTTTTCATTTGGTTAGCAAATGTTTTGCACATACATTCATTTCCACCAAAAATGGTATCATCAACAAAGATTTCAACAATCAGGATGTCCTCATGATTAATCTTGAAGTAAAGATCACTATCAACAGTACCTTTACTAAAACCTATCTTGAGCAAATATTTATCTAAAGATATGGATCCTTTGCCATAGATTCTACTGGCTGAGTTATCTCCACATTTCACAAGCCCACCTTCATAATTTTCAAAATTAACAAACTTACTCTTGTCTCTAGCCATATGATGAGAACATCCACTATCAATCACCCATTCATCTTTCTCAACAACTTGAGTAGCTAAGACACTTTCCATATTTGCATAGCTAGCAGATTCAGTAGACACTGAATCTTCTTCTTTAATGGCAATGAACACCCACTCATTTTTAGGGGAACCTCCGTGATCAGATTCATCATCTATGACCCCTTCACCAGTTTCTTGGACATAGTAACATTTGTTTTTATTTCAATTCTGTTAGGGTTTGGTTTTGAAAACCTCTCTAGACATCTTGAGGCAAAATGGCCAATCTTATTACAAGCAAAACATTTGAGTGGCAATTTTCCTTCATACTTACCGGATCCTCTTGGTAATATTTTGGTGAGAAAATCTTCAAGATCAACAGTTTCAAGTTCAATATCTTCAAGATCCTTCCTTGTCTTCATTAATTTGTTTGATCTTGCAGAAGATCTTTCACCCAGATCATATCTTTGTTTTCCATATACACTGGCCTTAAATGCAAATTCAGATTTGGGAAGAGAATCACCAAACTCACTTAATTCAAAAGCTAAAATTTTGCCAACTAGATGATCTCTTGTAACATCTGAGATAATCTTGATCTCCTCTATAGCAACAACCTTATGTTTGTAAGAATTAGGTAAAGATCTAAGTACTTTTAATACAATCTCTGATTCTTCCAAAGTTTCACTAGCACACCTGATACCACACACAAGTTCATTTATCTTTTGCATGTAGATTGTGATGTTTTCATCATCACTCATCCTTATAGTTTCAAATTTTCCTCTTAGACTTTGCAACTTCACACATTTGACATACTTATCACCTTCATACAAATATTCCAACTTTTTCCAGATTTCATAAGCAATTTTTAGATCAAAGACATTTGTCATCTCGGAATCAGTCAGGGCACTCAACAAGGCTTCTTTAGCTTGAAGGTTATTTTTAGCATCTTTGGCTTGATCTGGAGTTGAAGGACCTTTCTCCAGAGGTTTATACTCAATACTGGTTATTGCCTAATAGGCATCACCCATGCATTGTAAATGGCACTCCATGCGATTCTTCCAAACAGAATAATTTGTTCCATCAAATATCAGACTATCCTTCTTGTAGGTCGACATCCTGGATCTCCTTAAGCAGTCAAGATTTTAAAAGAGGATCTGGCTATGATACCAATTGTTGGAATTAGACTAGACAACTAAGAGGGGGGTGGGGTGAATTAGTTATCACACAATTTAATCTTTTTCTGCTTTTAACCTTCTTTATTATCTTACTACCAGATTAGTGATGTAAATATTAAAGCATAGATCAACAACATAAGAGAAGAAACATAATCAACACACTTGACACCAAGATTTTGACATGGAAACCCGGTTAAGGGAAAAACCACAGTGGAGGTTAACCCACAAAGATTTATACCCTATTAAAAGTACTTTAGTAAAATAGAAGGCACATGCCTTTGGGCGCACTTCCCAGAGCTCACTGCTCAAAAGAGGATGCTCACTACCTACAAAATTAATTTAGAATAGAATGAATTAACTGAGAAATAGCATCTACTTCATGCCTAGTTCAGTTTTAATGAATGCTCAAAAACTTTTGCTTTGCCCCAGATTCTTTTTTATTATCTTCATGCTTAATACTACTCTTGGTCCTTTTCTTCTCTGCTCTACTTCTGATCCTTTATTCAAATTTTATCTGTTATGCACATGGATTCTGTTTGACAAGTCTTCAACAAGTATTAATACACTTTATCCATCTTGGAATGATCAACAAGATTGGCCAAACTTAATGTGGATCTTTACACTGTCATCCAACTTGAATCTTCCTCCATTAACATGCCATGCTTCATAAAACAATTTTTAGATCATCTAGAACACGATACGAACATCTGGTTGGCCAAGATTAGGAAGAACATCAACAACCAAGAGGAAACCTTCAATCACAAGCTCCTTTGTCAATGCAGACCACCAAAACAACAACCACATGATCTAGAGACCACCACAAGCACAATTAAGTCAACATGAATAACCACACCACTTCGCATCACCAGAATCACTCGCATCTTCATACAAAACCTCAAGAACATACACTTCCATCACTGTCAAACTAGAAAGATTGCTTCTAGATCTCCAAACCATGAACCACTCGAGTTGAGGGAACACACCAACATCCTTGACATGCCTTTAGATCCAAAGATCACAATATTCTCATACTAGACCAATCCAGACCAACTTCTTGCCACTCTGTCACAATAGAACAACTGTAGAAACCTGTTCTACTTAGAGGGCCATAACTTCACCAAATCTTCATGTGGACCTTTCAAATCTTGGCTGGAGCAACACGAGGCAACCCTATATGAACCCTTTAATCTACGAACTCTGATTTTGAACTTACTAGAAATACTGATCACTCCTCTGCACTGTCTTCACTATTTCTGACAGAAGGATATGTTGACATCAATGACAACACATCAGGCACATATTTGCAACAATTAGACCTTTTAAGAATTAAGAAAATTCAAGCAGTTCACCCTAATTTACTTATGAATTCTCCTTCTAAGACCAATTTTGAGAGAGAATCGATATGATTTGTAAGAAAATAGATCAAAATACCAACAAATTCACACTTATTTTCCCTTCACAACCAATAACCCTACTTGTTCAACTATTGCCATGAGCTATTCAATTCTCACAAGATGTCTGGTAGCAAATGATTATAATCATCACAACGATGCCATTTATATAATTAGTTCACCAATTGAGTAGGATTTTGGAAGATTTCCCCATCAAATCACCATTACTACAAGTTTGCATCAGCTAGCAAGCAAGAGACTAGTCGTTCTTCGTGTTTGAATATCCACCATTGATCTAATCAGTCTGCGGGAGAATCTATGGCTTTGATTTGAAACTTGCATCAATGAAAAATATCTCACACATTTGAAATGATGTGGACGAATAGTAATTAGCCAACCTAGCAAAAGGTTTTCTACTTCAGATCCATGTGTCAACCTATCGCAACAACGCAGGCCTAGGAGGGACTTGCACCATCGCCCTTGTCCTAGTGCGTTGAGCTTTACTTCAACTTGCTTTGACCAGATGGGACCCACATGACCCCTATTAGTCCATCACAACATTGCAAGGTATATTCTTTGGCATCTTCCTATTACACACTCATGCGATCTAATGAGGAGTAAGCACGACTTAGACACTCGACTGATAGGATTTTGGGCCCACCCGCTTGGAGATCTATGGATAGCACATCAGTACGACCCTAATAGATCTAGTAGATTTGGAGCCTATAATGTCATGATGACCATCGATTTGATCTTAAGGAGCTTTAGACTCAGACTTATGAAAAACTACACGCACATTGCTAGCTGGTAACTAGGCTTAAGGGGTTGATTCCAGATGGGGATCAATACATAAAGATATAAGTTAAATCTAGGGACCACCTATCTCAATTCAACTTAAAATTAGAATGTAAGCTCAAGGGAAAAGACTAAGGGTTTAGAGTTTAATCTTTCTATATGCAGACTTAGCTAATTTTAGGGTTTAAGGCCAGAGGACAAAGAAATTGCAAGGGAGAGTTCCACCAGTAGCTCTGGTTGGGCACACATGGCTCTTGCAGGCATGAAGAGGACCAAAGAACTCTAAGAAGAAGACGAGATAGAATAAAACCCTAAAACTAAAACAAAAAGCAGAACAAAAAGCAAAGAAATAAAAACACCTAACTAACTATTTATAGTGTGCATGGAATAAAACCTTTAAGAAAAGAAGGGTTTCAGAAATTGTCCATGCATTGGAAATTCTTGAAATTCACTATCTAGGCTTTGAAGGAAATATGGATCCTCTCCATGTGTATTACTAATTAGATATAGGTCTATCCAAAGGGGATCAAACTTTCCATATTTGCCCTTATCTTGATATCTGACATTCCACATGAGAACTAGATCATCAATCTGAAACTTCCTTTTTGATGCCTTTTTATCAAACAAATACTTCACCTTCTATGGCTTCTTCAAATTGGTATTTTGTGCTTCTCTTATAGTCTCATCCAATGCAACCAACAAGTTGACCCTCTCTGCCATGGCATCCTATATATCAACATCATTCTCCTGTATGAACCCATATACTTCTAAGAGGTTGTTCATAGACATCCTTGCTTCCACTCCATACACCAATTCAAAAGGAAACTTGCTTGTGGCCTTCTTAATAGTCACTTTCTCATCCCACATTTCCAATTTGAGCTTGGAGTCCCATGCCTTTTTATTTTTTCAATTATCCTTTTGATTATCTTCATTAGACTCTTGTTACTGGACTCAACTTGATCACCATTACCCTATGGGTGATAGGGTGAAGAGTAAAACAGAGTAATACCATAATCATTGTAGAATCTACAAAGTCACCAAACATAAAGCACATTGCATTGTCTATCACTAGTTTTGTAGGTACTCCAAACCTAATTATTATGTGCTCCAAAAAAATCTGCAATAATCTTACTTGTAGCTTTCTTAGTTGGAATTGCTTCAATCCACTTAGTAAAATAGTCAGTAGTCACCAATATCCAACTGTGTCCACCACTTGAATTTTCTACAATTTCTCCAATAAAGTCAATCCCCCATTGTTGAAAAGGTTCTTCGACTGTAATGGTTATAAGTGGCAATGCACTTGTATATTTCATTTTTCCTAAAAATCTTTGGCAAGCTTCACATTTTCTCACCATCTTGTGTACATCAAAAAATAATGTAGGCCACCAATAACCTGATCTCAAGATCTTATGTGTAGTAGTTTTTGCCATATAGTGTCCTCCACACACTCCACTGTGCATTTCAGTCATAATTTTAGCAATCTGTTCTTCATCCACACATTTAAGAAAAACACCATCATGATTTTTCCAATACAACTCTGCTTGCAAGATGACATTTTATCACCTATAATTTCAATGTCTTCTTCTGGTTATCACTTTAAGTGAGCTGTACATGTGATACCCTACAAGTACTGGACAATATCTTTATACCACTCTGAACTCTGCACACCACATACTTTATCCTACACATCACTCTCAACCATGTTTACCTGTTAAGCGTCTAGATTTGATTTAGTCATCAAATTTGCTAAGCCTTGTCCCCTCACCAATTTAGTGATCTGAATATCAATATTAAATTCCTATATCTTATTTATCCATCTGCAACATCTGCCTATTACTTCCTGTTGTGTAAATATATCTTTTACTATAGAGTGAGGGACATAAGCTATAATCTATGGACCAACCAACTGGGCCTAAAATTCTTCATCACTCTAACCAAGGCATAAGATTGCTTCTCCATTATGTCATATTTTAATTTTCTAGCCTACAATGACTTACTAAAAAATGCAATTGGTTTCTCATGTCCTTCATCATTCTTTTGTAATAGGACTCGAACAACTGTATGGAAAGAGGCAAAAGAGAACAATTGGAAAGGCTTTGAAAAGTTTGAAGATTACAACATAGGGGATGTCTTAATTGATTCTTTTATATTCTCAAATGCCTGGACTGATTCATCTCCCCATGTTACTATTGCACCTTTCTTCACCATTTTAGATATGGATTTAGTTGTTTCTGCAAAGTTAGTGACAAACCTTCTTACAAAGTTGATTTGTCCAAAGAATGACTGAATGCCTTTAATTGTCTTAGGCATTGGAATTTTGTCAATAGTAGCAATGTAGAAATACACTAGACCATTGAGAGGGGGGTGAATTACTGGTACAATGAAACTAGGTCACTCAATAATCAAAAGCAATTAATTCAAGCATTCCAAGGCACTTGAAGAACAATAAAACCATACAAAATGCACCATAACAAAAGTATGTACGTGGAAAACCCTAAAAAAGGGAAAAACCACTATGTGAAGAGTTGATTGGGTTTATTTGACAAATTCAACCTCACAAAAAGATCACCATTAGGTATCACTGACCAAATCTCACTGATTAGAACTTGTTTAGGAGCACTAACTCCTTATCATGTTAGGAGCACCAACTCCAATTACAAAAGAATGCAAAAATACAGAGTACTACTCTGTTTACAATGACATCAAAGGTTATACATGGATTATGTAACTCTCTCACTCAATAACCTCTATGTGAAGATATTCAAAAATAGTAACACAATCTTCCTTTACCAATTATTCAAAGAATGATTCTTCAAAAACCTATCATCCACCCAACACAAAAATGCACTACTCCATTCCCTTTAGCTTATATGTACACATCAACACTCTTCTTCTCCACTTATGTAAAAGATATTTCTTCAAAACTCCATCAACAACCCCACATAGAAAAATGATACATGATTTACCACATCACTTCACTCTGCTTTCCTTGATCTGTATGCTTACATTACATCAATAACCCCTTTCTTTTTCAAACTTATTCAGAGAATAAATCTTCTAAAGTTCATCATTAAAAACACAACACAATTTTTTTTTTAATTTCTAACCTTATTCAACCGCTTAGATCCATGGGACACAAGGCTAAGTTTGGTTTTGAAATTGCCTAACCATCGGATGTAAAAATAGTTAGCAAAACTATCTAAATTGCTCTCAAATAAATCGTACGGGTAGGTGCCCATCAAATGCCAATCACCGAGAGATAGCCATGGTAGATTCAAACACACACCATCGATGAAGACCTTCCCACCAACAAACAATTAAATGAGAGCTTTTGATTTAAGACTTCACACCTTTACTACAAATGGTGAATGAGAGAACTGGTTCCAACTAGGTAGAGGGGCTAGAACTTGCCTGATGTTGAAAGTGACTTAAGTTGTCACTTAAGTGACTGGTGACCGGTGCTATAAAGTCACCATCAAAATAGAAAAAAAAACAACCTATCTGTATAGAATGTATTATGTGAATTTTTTTTCAAGTTTTAGGGTTAGGACTTTAACCTTTGAAAACCCTAATTTGCCATTAAGGAGCTTTGACTTGAATTGAAACCCTTCTCTAAAGTATTCCAGACAATCTCTGATGCAGAGAATGAAATAATGAAGATGTGATATAATATAAAACCTTTTTGATCATGAAACAAACAAAACCTTTGCTCTTGGAGGTCTTAGAGTTTTAGGACCTTTAGGATTTAGGTCTTCAAGCTGTCAAAGCTAGTATACCACCAATTAAATGAGACCCTTATCTTATGTAAACACTCTCTTTAGATGATATCAGATTGTTGATAAGTTAAAGGAATTCCTTTGATCTTGAAGCAATCAAACCTTCATAACAAATGCACTTTACAATCTCCCCCTATCTAACATTGTCACCTGACATTGATCACTGCTACAAACAATTGATCCTCTTGACTACCCTATCATTCTGAGTGCCCTGAACACTTTGTGTGGCTGAAATTGACTATGAAGCATACATACCATATACTAATCAAATCCTAAAAACTACCTGATTCATATACTAAAACATTGTCAATGGATAATACAAGCACTGCACCACTTATGATATCACTTGCTCTTGATAATTGAACTCCTTTGACTGATGACTACTGATGAGTCCTTGATGACTACTAATGGTGTGATGAATGATCAATGAATGATAAAGTATCAAAGACATCCAACAAACTCCTAGGGCCAACCTTGGGCCAACCACCAACATCCAACCACCAACCAACAAACTCCAGTAGACATTTGACATCAATGACAATATTGCGAACAATCTCCCCCTTTGTCATTGATGGAAAAAACATTACCTGATTCATATACTCAAACACTGTCAAATGGATAATACAAGAACTACACTACTTATGATATCACTTTTTCCTGATACTTGAACTCCTTTGACTGATGACTACTGATGAGTCCTTAATGACTACTAATGATATGATGAATGATCAATGAATGATCAAGTATCAAAGACATCCAACAAACTCTTAGGGCCAACCTCAGGCCAACCACCAACATGCAACCACCAACCAACAAACTCTAGTAGACCTTTGACATCAATTTCAATATTGCCAACAATCTCCCCCTTTGTCATTGATGGCAAACACACACAAAAAATTTCTCTCCCCCTTTGTGATGCAGAGGCATCCACACTATAACCTTCGCATATAGCATGAATGTCTGCAGACCAACCTCATCATCATCATCTTCGCCATCATCATCATATTTCCCAAAACCAACAGCATCATCATGTTTTGCGTTACACAGTCAGCATCATCATATTTCGGATGATCGCAAACATCCGCCTGCTGACTACTGTTCACCTCCTCCGCCTTCCTTCTAACATCATCATCATGATGTTCAGCGGGCGCATACATCCTCCGGTTGCACTGTTCATCGGGCACCGAACTCCATCGTCATCATCATGTGCAACACTTCCTTCATCAGCAGGATATCCAAATATCTGGTTGTTCAAATATCCTGATGACGATCACCTTCAGCAGCTTACCCTCGATGCTCCGCTACCCGACGATACAAGCAACAGCATCATGATATAACTTATCCGGTTGTCTTCGAAACCTCCTGATGATGTTAACACAACCTTTTGCCACAGACTTCCGCCGACACCTTAGCACTTAACGACGGCAGGATAAACTCGCACAGGGGGAATATCTCAATATCCTGATGACGATGACGTCATATCCTGATGACGATGACGTCACCCGATATCCTGATGACCTCTTCAACACTTAGCCAAAAAACACGAACTTTCTCTCCCGCATCTGCTCGCGATACGCGGATGTTTGGCACTTCGATATGATGATCCTGATGCCGATACATGCACTTAGTCTATGTCCGGCCTAAAACATCCTGATGCACTCGCAACATGAAAACTCCAATAGTTTCGTGACCCGATCTTCTACCTGATGCCGATGCACTCCTGCTCGGCTCCTCCAGATGATGATGATCACCCCGACAAACTCACACTTCGTGCAATCGACAACATCATGCCGATCTCCTCCACTTATCCGGATGACGATGTCTAACCCGACTGCAGGATATTTGCCAAGATATCCTGATGATGCCGTCTTGACCAGTTTCTTCACTTAGCGAAATTTCACTTCGCCGATCCTTCAGGGATGACCCGATCCACTCTCAGGGTGATCTTCGACACTCTGTCTTATCAGTTTGACCTAGCACATGAGGATGCTAGGCTTCTCAACATCTTTCAGCCGTGATCCTGCACACCTGCATGCAAACGGAAAACAACCTACCAACTAACCTACTGTACATTACCATTCCACCGATCAGATGAGTCAACCGGTGGAATGGATCAGTGAATCCATGAAGTCACTCAAACCAGCAAATCAATCAAGTGATGGAATGCAACCAGAGCAAGAACACAAACAGGATCACTTTATTGATTTCAAAGATGCAATACAATATGATCAATCTCTCTCTCAGTCTCACTCTCTGCAACCTAGCTCGATCGATGATATCTGTCTGTATATGCAATATCAAACGATCTCATGCTTATAAAGACTTTCCTATGAGTACTACTGACCCGACTCCAAGCGGCTGGGAACTCTCCAAGCGGCTGGGAGATCCCACCGAACACGCATCATGACAACTGTCTTAACAAACTAGCTAAAAATAGCAAAAGCCTGGTCAGCATGATCTTATCATGATCAGCATGACCTTATTACATGCAATTGGTCTGACAGACCTTCTTGGAATCATAAACAAGACCTAAACTACTAACTGCCTTATCAAGACCAGCTGTCAGGTAGGTGCTCCTGCACCACTTTGACATAAATGGAAAAGGTATGTGATTATACCTTTTTTCATGAGATAATCCTCTATTTAGTGAAGCTCCCCCTTTCTTTGATATGCCTCTTACTCCATCCTTGGTTGCTCACTATCAATTCCTTTGTGAGTGAGACAAATGTTGCACCTTTTAAAAAAATGTTCTCTTCTCAACCATTGGGATTCCTTTTGTTCTCTAGCCACCTTATCCTAAACTATTGGGCAACATACAATCCCTATCTTATCTATTATGGAGCCATCCTTAGCCAGTTTCCAGAGCATCATATTGTTTCTAAAATTAATCTCATGCTTAGAAAACTATCATCTATAACCTCAATTTCCTTTCAATGAAGGTGTCCTTTTCATGTCACATCTGTACATTAAAGGCTTACAACACTTAAGGTCTCTTTCCTATGTGTTTATGACTTTCCAATGACACTGTATACTTCTTTTTAAACTCTTTAAGTAGACCTTGGAGATCTTCATTTATCTAGAGACCCTTTTATTTTCTTAGCATACCTGTGTGCATGAGAAAACTCTTGTCTTTTGACTGTCTCTTTTCGAGATGGTGCATAACTTATACCAGTGTCTCCTTACCATTGTTTTAGACCTCAGATAGGTTTTATATAGTGATTGCCAATATATGAATGGATATTGAACCATAATATTGTTTCAACTTTTCCACTGCTCTCACAGTGTCTATGTAGGCCGCTATCTTCATGCTGTGACATATCCATACTTCTATACATTGTCTATGTTTGAGTTATCATTGTCTTTTTCATTTACCATAAGAATCTAGATGACTTATCACTGCTGCCAGAGACTTATGCATTGTCCCCCATGGAATGAATAGTGATATCTCTTTTGAGGCATTCATTTGATTTACTGATGTGGGACAATCATCTCTCCTTAAGAACTATATGACTGCTTTGTGTCTTATGCTAGATGTTTCTCTATCATACATCTGTACTTGTATTTACACAAACCTTATCTCTTTTCTCATACATGTTTGAAACTCTCTGTATTTGTAGTTTGACTGCTCCTATTATCATCTTCAATCAGCTCTGCTCTAGTTCTATCTCAGCATTTTGTGTAGATTTTCTCCTAGGCATCATCTCAGCATCTTCTTAAGAATTTCTGCCATACTTTGAATCTCTTAAGGTTCTAAGATTTGCATACTTTCCAACTTCATCAGTGTTATCGTCAAATTTAGTTGCGCTCAATTTGTAGGATGACCCCTACAAAACTTGTCTGTTTTGTAGCCTAGAACTCTAAACACACAAAACGAGGTGAATTGTATTTGCCCTCGTGCATGGTTTTCTAGCCTTGGAACATCCTTTCGAGCGTCAACTTGTGTCAGTTTCTTGAATTTTGCAAAACAAGTCTAATTGAAAATTTCACTTTTTAGGAGTTAGTAAATTTTTGTTATATGCAATGGCGGGGATTTTTGCCTCCATTGCATCTTTATATGCAATGGCGGGGATTTTTTCCTCCATTGCATCTTCATATGCAATGGTAGGGATTTTTGCCTCCATTGCATCTTTATATGCACTGGCAGTGATTTTTGCCTCCATTGCATCTTCATATGCAATGGCGGGGATTTTTGCCTCCATTGCATCTTCATATGCACCGGCGGCAATTTTTGCCTCCATTGCATCTTTATATGCATTGGCGGGGATTTTTGCCTCCATTTCATCTTCATATGAACTAGCGGGGATTTTTGCCTCCATTGCATCTTCATATGCACTGGCGGTGATTTTTGCCTCCACTGCATCTTTATATGCACTAGCAGGGATTTTTGTCTCCATTGCATCTTGATATGCACTGGCAGGGATTTTTGCCTCCATTGCATCTTCATATGCACTGGTGGCAATTTTTGCCTCCATTGCATCTTAACATGCAATGGCGGGGATTTTTGTCTCCATTGCATCTTTACATGCACTGGTGGCAATTTTTGATGCCTGTGCATGTTGGTCCCTTTGTCACATGCAAGGGAAACGATTTTTCTGCTCGTGCACAAAAGCAATTTCATCCACATGCAAGGGCAGCAATTTTTGCCACCCGTGTACTCACTCCCTAAAAATTTTCTAACTCTGGTAAAATTTTCAAGTTGTTAACTTTAGCCCACTTTCACTTAGTTTTTCGCTCTAATCACACTTTAGCCCTTCAAAGCCCATGCAAATGCTTAGTTCTCCCTCACTACTGCAATTCCCAGTCAAAGAGACCAAAAGTTTCTTTCCACAAATGAAAAGATACAGGCATTCAATAACATGATCCAAAGGAGTTTGAAGATCAAGCTTTCTCAGTGGCTTCTATGGATAAGTTGTTAGATATACAGTTGACCTTGGACATTCTCAAGGTAGTTCTGGATAAGCATGAGAAGGCTTCTACCTCCATGAAAGATTTAGTAACAAGGACTTGTGTCATTTTTGAGAATACTTCTGGACCGAATAACCTTGAGATGCAAACAATTTGGAAAATGTTTGAGGATTTTTTTAAGAAGGATGGGAATGAGAGTTGATGAAAGTGATCATGCCTTTGTTTATTTTTGTATTTTCACATGTACTTTATTTACAATTTTTGGTGACTCTACTAGGGATTGAATGCACAATCAAGAGCCTCTCACTTTTGGTTGAAGCATACTGGCCTCATCTTTTGTAATATATTTTTGTTATATTTGCTCTATAGTTTTATCAAGGAATATGGTTATCCTAGGTCCATGGGGAAATGCTTTTGGGCCATTGAATTTGACTTAGCCCCTACATGAACTACCTCAGGGTTCATGTAAGAACTTTCCCAAGTTCTACGGGGATGGTAAACAACACCCAGATGAGCACATTGTAGCATTCTACATTGCATGTGCTGTTCTCAGAGTTGAGTATGAAGATATTTCTGTAAGGCTATTTGTAGAAACAATCCAAGGTGTTGCAACTGATTGGTTCTATCACCTTGCACCTGGAACTATCACTAGATGGAATACACTTCGAATCCAGTTAAAAGCCAGATTCAAGCAAGCATAAGATGCTTACGCCTTGTTGGGCCAACTTACTCAAATGTAAAAGGAAGCACCACCTATGAATGCAGTAATCTTCTATTATGAATCGGAGCAAGATGGTCTTCTTCAATTAGAATATGATCAAGGAGAAGATGATGCTAATCTTTTCATGGAAGTTGAAGAGCAATTAGCTAGTGACTCTACCATCGGGTTCCTGAACTTGGAAGATGAGATGGGGCAAGAAGAAGTTACTTTTGGTGAATCCTATGTTGTTGTCACATGGTCATAGAATCAATCTGATCATAAATATGTGGCTGGTGACAACCTAGTAAGTACATCAGATCTTCATTCTTCTTCCCTTGTTCTTAAGACCAGTACCCCCAATGTGAAACCTCAAGATGAGATTTTTCTATCTTCTATAACAAGTCCATATCAGCTTGTTGATATCATAGATCATGCTAGGAAGACCAAAATCCAAATGTCTGAGGTTGAGTATTTACAAGCTAATCCCGAACAGTTTGATAGGTTAGCTAAATACATAAAAAATAAGACCATCCCTACAGGACAAGACCTTCCCAAAGTTGCTCATGATTCCTCAAAGAACAAATCCACCCAAAATAATCTTGTTACTACTCCCCTTGTTGCCCCAGGGAAATAGAACCTTTCTATGTTTCTCTATAAGTAAATGGTCACAAGTTGAGCAATTGCATAATAGACTCTAGGGCCTCCGATAATGTCATGCCTACCAGAGTCGCGGACACCCTTGTTCTCACCTTAACCAAGACCTTTGGGAGATGTTTCTCCATGGAAAATAAGAAAGTGCCATTGTTGGGTCAAATCAAAGATGCCTAATTTGCGTGTGCAGCCTTTCCAGACAAGAGGATTAAGATGACTGTTCTAGTGGTTGATGTTCCATCTTCTTATGGCATTCTGCTCGGATGTAATTTGTGTAAATATGTGGGTGGGGAACTAAACATGGACCTATCTAAAGAAAGGATACCTATTAAAGGCGTCATGCAAAAGTTGCTTCTTGAGAAAGAAGCAAAATATATTGTTACCCAAATGGCAAATCCCAAAGCCCAAATTTTGTTTGAATCCTCAGGAATGGGCAATTATTTCTTGTCTACTGAAGATACTTCTAGTTCATTAGATGAGAGCTCTGACATTTCAAATGTAGAATTAGAGGATATTTCTATTAAATCAGATGAAAGTTTAGATGAGAGCATAGTGATGCCAAAATCTTCTCTTTTTGATGAAGAAGAATCTACTAGTAACAGAAACATCAAAGTAAGAAATTTAAATGATATTTGGGTTTTAGAATTTGATGGTAGTTGTTCCTCTAACAGTTCTAGAGCCATAATTTTTTTGATATCTCCACAAGGTGATATCTTCCCTTTCTCATACAAGATGTAATTTGACAATACTAATAACACCACTGAATACGAGTCA
This sequence comes from Cunninghamia lanceolata, assembly GCA_027924645.1. Lineage (NCBI taxonomy): Eukaryota > Viridiplantae > Streptophyta > Pinopsida > Cupressales > Cupressaceae > Cunninghamia > Cunninghamia lanceolata. Next base: position 7,941,423 of record BSBN01000245.1, on the reverse strand, counting down.
TTGTTGCTCAGATTGGAGGCTGCTCATGCTAAAGGTGTTGAAAATCTTCATGCTTAAGGAGATGCCAAATTAGTTTTTTACCAAGTGAGAAATTTATATCAGACCAAAAATGAAAGGTTGAGGTATTACCATAACCGTGTTTGGGATTGCATCAAAGGTTTTGATGCTTTCGACATTTCTGCAGTACCGAAAGAGTTTAATAACTGTGCTGATTCATTAGTTGTCTTTGCCACCATCATGGTTCCCCATAAGGACTTCAAAGGTAACAAGTACACAATTGAGTTGGTTTACTGATCAAGTGTACCGGATAATGTTGACCATTGGCAGGTGTTCAATGGTGATAATCAAATCATAGTTTTCTTGGAAAAGACAGATAGCTTTGATGAGCTCTATTTTGAAGGTAGTGAATCTCTTGTTGGAAACAAGGTAGATAACTGAGAGGGGGGGTGAATCAGTTATCTTAAATATTTAACTTTCTTTTCTTCTTTAACAATTAGTGCAGCATCAAAACATATAAGCATACATAATCATGAGAGAAGAAAAAAAATCAACACACATAACACAAGGATTTTAACATGGAAAACCTTGTTAGGGGAAAAACCACGGGGTGACTGACCCAAGATTGTATTCTCTGTTAAAAGAATAAGAAGTACAAAATGACCCTTGCCAATTAGGGCTCACTGCCTGAGTACACTACTCAAAAGAGGCACACTGCCTACAAGAGACTCACTATCTACAATGTTTATAGAAGGTAACCAAATGTTTGAACTGATGAGAGGCATCCACATATGCTAAGGTTTAGTTCTGGTTAGGCTCAATATGTTGATCTACTGCACTTCATTCTTCCTCTGCGTTAGTGTTGTTGTTCTGTCACATCCTGGACTTGTATTGCTGCTTCCACACTTATCTCTTCTTTTCCTTGCAAACTACACACTTCCACACACCCTTTCATACCGAAATCCATCTGGTATATATATCCACATCAAGGATTTCAACATCTTTCCAGTCGACAACTAGAATACTCAAGATATTTTCCAAACACTGATATGTCAGCTGAATCCATGCTTAATATGTGATGCATATCAAAAACATAGACATAAAACTCATCAATCATGTCAGCCAACCATGTATGATCCCTCAAATGGCTTGATCACCATCAATTACTCATCCGGATTGAATTCTAATGCTCTTCCAGTCAGTTATTTCTCAGTCTACTCTACCTGTCAGGAACCCAACACTTAGATACTCATATCTTTTCACTCATTCATTACCGGAGGCTCAATCTCTGGAATATAATAGTCATGATACTCCTCTTGACTTTCCCAAGTCCATACTTTACTGAGTTACACCCTCTAAGAGATCCGGACCTGATTGTCAAACTTTGTTGCATGCTCTATTCTTGTTCACCAGACCAGAACTTCTTCAATCTAGCTTCTGGTATAGGCATACTAAGCTCTACGGATGTGTGGGATAGACTTTGTTTCCATCAATGACAACAATCATGAAGCCACATAGTGTCTCTTGCCAACAATCTCCCCCTTTGGCATTGATGGCAACACTTAGTGAAAAATGACTAAGTGTCATAACAAACTCCCCCTTGGCTGATGCTCTATCTTATGTACACTTTTACTAGAGCTCCCCCTTAGCTGGATTCCACATTTTCACTACTCCTCACCCCCCCTTTGACATCAATGGAAAAGGGTGGAATCTGCACACCAAAATTTGCAAAAATTAACCTATACATAGTTTCATAAGTACCTATACATGTTATACTTACATATACTTGAGTATATCCGCAAAGGTTGTCTTCAACTGTACAAATTTTGTTGCCCAACTCTGCTTCATCCTGTCCAAAATTGAGATGTGACCACTCAACAAGAATGCATAAGCTTCTGCCCTTCTTAAGTCTACTAGATCACTGGTCCAGGTTGTGGTCTGAGCATCAGTTAAGGCATCATGCATGGCCTCTAACTTAGGGATAATTATTCCTCTAAGTTCACTCATCCTACTTATTATATTCTTCATCTCCTTTTCAAGCATCTTTGTTTCTTTTATAATGGCAATGGCCTGACACTCTTGATTCATTATAGATGTGGTGAGGGGATCAAAATTCTGAGATAAACTTGATAGTTTCTCTTCTTGTTCTTTCACCTTCTTTTCAATATCCTCTGTCACTTTAGACTAGGATAGACAAAATTTATACATTTCTCCACCATCTTTAAGAGCATTTTTTAGGCTCTTTATCGCAATATCCAGGGTCCTCCTATCATTAGTTATGAGTCCTTGTACTTTAGTGAATCTCTTTCCCAAAAATTCTTTCCAGACTTTCTCTTCTGTCGATTTCTCTAAAGAATCAAAATGGATACTAACAAAGTTAACCAGAGATTTCAAGTTACCAGATGGAGAGGCTAAAGAATCCTTTTGGAAGGATGGAATGATCTTCTCTAGCACACCAGATGCAATGTCTATTAGCTCACAGTCTTCCATGTGAGACTTCAAAAGTTTTTCTTTTGCTTTAGCTTGAGCAAAAGATGCTATCTTCATTCTTTGTACCTAAGAGAGGGAATCAAAATTGAGTGGTCCTTGAAAGAGTTCTAGTTCATCTAACTCCATCATCTCTTTGTTCAAGAATTTTTTCACTGCCTCTACAGTGTCTCTTGCCGGTGACTGAGATTTTTCTTTAGGAATCTTTGAGTTGTCATCAGAGATCTTCTCTGTTTGCTCTTCTTCTCTTCCCTTTACCTTTTCTTCTTGACTCACTTTTTCTTCTTTTCTTCCTTCTCCTTCAGCCCCTAAGTCGTGAATGTCTACAGTAGGATCTAGAGGAGAGATGTTGACTTCTTCATGGACTTCCTCTTCCAAAACAAAGGAATCCAAGTCCTTAGACTTCTGCTCATCTATCTCTTCAGACTCTTCTACATTTTTCTCAGTGGATTCTTCTTTTGATGCACTTAATCCTTCAACATCCATGGTAGAAGGTTCTTCATCTATTTCCTTTATAATAGGAAGATTAAATCTCATGAAGGCATTCCAGAGGATGTCTTCTATTTCTTTTTCCACCTGATCAGTCTCTCCAAGCATAAGTTTGTTCATTCTGGCTTTGCTCCGGAACTCATCCTTGCAGTCCTTAAAGATCATGGTCATTTGTTTTGGAGTAATGGAAGGATAGAGATGAATTGCAATCTATTCTCAGATCTCTAGGTCCTTTGCCTTAGCATTCTCCTTTCTCAGTTCAAGTACCTTCTCTAGACTTTTGGGAATTAGAGAGACGATTTCAATGAATGTTTTATTATTAATGTTTAGATACCTGACTGTAGCATCTTCCAAAATCTTCTTGTCAGTATCACTATATTCATCATAAAATTCAGTGATTGGTTGCAGGTTCCCATCCACTGTGACTGCCTTGATATCCTCAACAGAGAGAGTAGGTCTTTCAACAAATTCTTCTATCTCTTCTTCTTTGTTTGTACTGGCAGAGGATTCCCCTGATGTTTTCTTCTTCTTCCTTATTTTCTTAACTTCCTCATCAGACTCTATTTCTTCATCATCCTTTTGGCTTGTGTATGACCTTGTGGCCTTTGTCTTTGTTCTCTTCTCTCCCTTTCTGGATGTCTTGGCTTCTATTTTTTAGGCTTTTGGGCTCTTAGAGGTTACAGGTGCAGAGCTCTTGGAGGATCTAGTCCAGGAGGAGGCTTGTACCAGAACACTTTCCTTTTCTGCTTCTTGCTTCTCTTTCTTCACTCTTTCTATTTTCTCTCTATTTGCATCAACTACCTCCTTTGATATGCCATATCTTTTGGCAACTTCTTCTACTTCCCTTCTCACCTTTCTTTTCATCTCTAGTTGTCTCAGTTCAACATATATTTTCACACTTAATTCTTGAAAGGTTCCAAAATTTTCTGCCTCAGGGTCCTTAGCCTGACTCAACAAGTGTTAGACATGCAGCTCCAAGATTTTGTCATCTACCTAATAGCCCATTGGCATAATCTAGACTATTTTGGGCTCCACTGCCTCCATTAGGCATTGATCAGTGTCTACCATGAAACACACTGTATCCTTGTATTTTTCAACTATAGATTGGGGGATTCTTTCTCTGGCCTACATCATACTTTGGAAGTTCTTGAAGTATCCCTAGAGTGTTGTACTTTGAGCCTTGGCATCACCAAGCCCATACATATAATCTTTGATTTGTATGGCAACCGATCTGTCATTTTGCCATACCCAACCACTTGATCTGGGTAGCTCATTCATATAGTAAAAGAATAAACACAATATTAAACCACCATACTTGAATGAGTTCTTCTTGTCCTTCTTGATCTTTTGAATGTTTTCTAATAGTTGGTTCAGGAGAAGCTTGCATAGATCATAATTTGCATTTTCCCTTAGCATCTGATATGCAGTATAAATTGCAATTCCAGACATAGAATTCTCCCTGCTGGAGTGATAGATTTTATAGCCAATTATCATAGAGGCAAATTTTATATCTAGATCTATGATATCTTCTATTGTCATTGCTCTTTTTATCAAACTTTGATCTAGTAGCCTCACTTACTGCCTGGTTCTTGATAGATTTGAGAGCACGAAACCCACCGGATGAGTGCAATCTGGTTACTGCCCTAATGGCATCCTTTGTTAGCTTGAATGGCCTCATCAACCACATGAAGTTGTCATGTATTCTGCTAAGAACATACCAGACCCATTCATCTTCTACAAAATAGGGAAAGTGGATGCAATGTCCAAAATGTTTATCCCAGATGGCCTTGTATTGAGGTTTAAGTTCAAACATTTCATCTATTTAATATTTGTGATAGATATCCATCAGATTGGATTCCCCAAATTCCTCAATATTGGTATGTATGTACACCCTAACATCTTCTATGTGCAGAACCCCATGCAGAATGCTAGAGAAGGCACCTAAGGGATCAACTTCTAGGGATTTGTAGCAGTGTTTCTTGAACTTTGGGCACGGCCTATAAGTGAATCTCATAACCCCTAATTCCATTTCATGCCTTACCATAATGACTTCCTTTGATAGCTTCTCACATAGCTTGTTTTTCTCATTTAGATCTTCATTAGTATCATTGGCTTCACTTTCACTTGCTAATTGTTGAAGTAGTTCCTTTCTCTTTTTCACAGAGATACTCAGTTTTTCTTTTAGCTCATTTATGAAATCATAAGCTTGTTTGATTCTTTCTCTCAATTTATTGACTTCAGAGTGAGATTGCTCAAGATCATCTATGGGAAACTGAAGTTGTTCCCTCATACCATACATATCCATTGAGATTCCTAGATCTTCCTCAAGCTATTAGGCTCTGTTTGGAGGAACTTAGCTCTGATACCAATTGTTGGAAACAAGGTAGATAACTGAGAGGGGGGGTGAATCAATTATCTTAAATATTTAACTTTCTTTTCTTCTTTAACAATTAGTGCATCATCAAAACATATAAGGATACATAATCATGAGAGCAGAAAAGAAATCAACACACATAACACAAGGATTTTAATGTGGAAAACACTGTTAGGGGAAAAACCACAGGGTGACTAACCTAAGATTGTATTCTCTATTAAAAGAATAATAAGTACAAAATGGCACTTGCCAATTAGGGCTCACTGCCCGAGCACACTACTCACAAGAGGCACATTGCCTATAAGAGACTCACTGTCTATAATATTTATATAAGGTAACCAGGTGTTTGAACTGATGAGAGGCATCCACATATGCTAAGGTTCAGTTCTGGTTAGGCTCAATATACTAATCTGCTGCACTTCATTCTTCCTTTGCTTTAGTGTTGTTGTTCTGTCACATACCGGACTTGTATTGTTGCTTCCACACTTATCTCTTCCTTTCCTCACACACTACACACTTCCACACACCCCTTCATACTGAAAACCATCTGGTATATATATCCGCATCAAGGATTTCAACATCTTTCTAGTTAGCAACTAGAATACTCAAGATATTTTCCAAGCACTAATCTATCAGTTGAATCCATGCTTAATATGTGATGCGTATCAAAAACATAGACATAGAAGTCATCAATCATGTCAGCCAACCATGTATGATCCCTCAAATAGCTTGATCACCATCAATTTCTCATTTGGATTGAAGTCTGATGCTCTGCTGGTTAGTTCTTCCTCAGTCTACTCTACTTGTCAGGAACCCAACACTTAGATACTCATATTTTTACTCATTCATTACCAGAGGCTCAATCTCTAGAATATAGTAGTCATGATACTCCTCTTGACTTGCCCAAGTCCGCACTTTGCTTAGTTACACCCTCTGAGAGATCCAGACCTTGTTGCATGCTCTGTTCTTGTTCACAAGACCAGAACTTCAATCTAACTTCTGGTATAGGCATACTAAGCTCTGCAGATGTGTGGAATAGACTTTGTTACCATCAATGACAATAATCATGAAGCCACACAGTGTCTCTTGCCAACATCTTCACCATGGGAATACATTTCCAAAGTAGATTCCAAAAGGTTTGGTTTCCCTGGAAAAACAATTTGATAAGCATGATAGATACATTAAACAACAACAACAACTTGATTCAAGTTCCTTTATGGAATTTGAGCAAGTAAATTTGAGTTCTGAGGCAGATCCCAAAATGGTCAACATTGGGAAGTTTTGTACTACCAATGTGAAATTCAAATTCACCACATTCCTTTGCCATTACATTGATGTCTTGGCATATTCTTGTGATGATCTGAAGTCCTTCAGGCCTAAGGAGATTCAACATGAAATTCCTCTCAAAGTTGGGTCATTGCCTCACAAGCAGAAACAAAGGAAATATAATCCCAAAATATCAGGTACTATTCTTTCTGAGATTCAGAAAATGTTGAATGTGAGAATAATCTTTCATATTCATCATTCTACCTGGATCTTGAATATTGTTCCTATAAGAAAGAAGAATGGAGAAATCTATATTTGCATTGATTTCAGGAATCTCAACCAGTCTTCTCTAAAGGATAACTACCCCCTACCCATCATGGACCAAGTGTTGCAAATTGTAACTGGTTTAGAAATGATGTCTATGCTAGACAGTTTCTTAGGATATAATCAAGTAGAGGTCAATGAAGCAGATCAGTACAAGACTACTTTCACGACACCTTGGGGTACGTTTGCATATCGCAGGATGCCATTTGGTTTGATCAATGCTGGCACTACTTTTCAGAGAGCAATGGACCTCACTTTCAAAGATAAGATAGGGAAATTCATTGTGGTATATCTTGATGATTTGACTATTTTCTCCAAACAATGTCAAGATCATGCGTATCATTTGCGATAGGTGCTGGAAAGATGTCGACAAAATGGTATTTCTCTTAACCCTAAGAAATCAGTTCTTGGGATTACAAAAGGTAAGATTCTCAGTCACATTGTGTCCTGAGAAGGCACTAAAATTGACTCAGAAAGAGTCAAGTCCATCCAAAGTCTTACTTTGCTTGCTAGTAAGACTGTAGTTCACTCTTTCTTTGGAAAGGTGAATTTTCTACGGAGATTCATTCTAGAATTCGTGGAGAAAACCCATCACATTGTCAACATGATGAAGGCTAAGACTACTTTCCGTTGGAGTACGGAAGGTAAAGCAGCATTTGAGGACATCAAGTGGGCCATAGCTCATGCTCTGGTTCTAGTTTGTCCTGATTATACCAAGGATTTCATAGTATACAGTTATGCTTCTGAGCATACACTTTCAGCCATTCTTGTTCAACAGAATGAAGAAAGTGTGGAATCTCCCATTTCATTCATGAGTTGTCCTCTAAAGGCTCATGAATTGAAATATTCAAATATGGAGAACCATGCTTATGCCATGGTCAAGGCGGTAAAGCATTTCTAGTTTTATATTTTGAATTCACACATTGTTGTTTTGGTGCCAAACACAACAGTAAAGTCGATTCTGACTCAACAGGAGTTCAGTACAAAAAGAGGCAATTGGATTGCCAAGATCCAAGAGTTTGATCTTGATATCAAACCTACCAAGCTTGTACATGGTAGAGGTTTGTGTCAGTTGATTGCCGACAATGTACCAAAAGAGACAAGAGATGAAGAAGAAGAAGTTGAGGATATGCCAACTGTTCTTTTTATCACTACTATAGATGAGTGGTATTCAAATATTGCTCATTTTCTTACCTATGGTGAGTGTCCTTCTCATCTATCCTATAAGGAAAAAAGAACTATCAAATTGAAGGCTACAAACTATGTCTTGTGGGACAATGGTTTGTATAAAAGAAGCCTTGATGGAGTCTTTCTCCATTGTGTGGATAAAGCACAACAAAACAAACTTTTGGAGTCTTTTCACAATTTAGCTTGTGGAGGGCATTTTTTTGCACCTATGATGGCTCATAAGATTTTGCGGGCTAGGTACTATTGGCCCACACTATTTTAGGATGCATACAATTAGGTACGTAGGTGTGAGTTATGTCAATAGTTTGTTGGAAGGCCTAAGTTGGTTGCATTACCTCTCAAGCCAGTTGTAATTGAAGAACCTTTTCAGCAATGGGGCATTGACTTCATTAGTGCTGTGAACCCACTGTCAAGTGTGGGACACAACTTTGTTCTCACCACAACTAATTATTTCACCAAGTGGGTGGAGGCTATCCCAGTGAAGCATGCTACTTCTGAAGTGGTATGTAATTTTCTTAAGGAAAATATTATTTCCCGGTTTGGAGTTCCAAACAAAGTTGTAGTAGATAATGCTACTTGTTTCTCTTCCAATGAGATTACTGGCTTTTGCTATGAACATGGGATTATTCTTTATCACTCTTTAGACTATTATCCACAAGGAAATGGTCAAGCGGAATCTAGTAACAAAAATCTAGTTACTATTATCAAGAAACTAGTGGAAGATAATCAGAAAACTTGGCATAAAGTGTTGTTTGATACTTTATGGGTAGATAGGATTACCCCCAAAAGGGTGATAGGTATGTCACCGTTTCAACTTCTGTATGGTCTAAACGCAGAGATACCTATTACTTTGGAGTTGCCGGCATTGAAGTTGGCAAAGGCAGTAGAAGATAGAACTTTTGAAAGTTCTATTGACAAAAGAATCATGTACCTCACTGAACTTGAAGAACAGTGAGCTATGGTATTAGACCGTATTGCTAAACATCAAATTTAGGTGAAGAAGCTCTTTGACAAGAAGGCGAAAGCTCGTGTTTTTCAAATTGGAGATCAAGTCTTGTTATGGGACAAGAGGAGAGAACCAAAAGGAATGCATGGGAAATTTGATTCCCTATGGAGAGGTCCGTTCATCATTCATCAACTTTGTGGTGAAACTAGGTTCTTGTTGGAGTATCTTGATGGAACACAATTCTTGTTGCCTCATAGTAGACAACATCTGAAGCACTTCAATCCTTCAAGTACCAGATAAGTTCATTTCTACACATTGTATAATCTTGTGTTTTTATTTTTCATTTTTGTTTAGTCTTTTGTGTCTTTTCTTTTTGGTAGCTTGACTTTATGGCCCAATGACATGGATGAAGGCACTTAGAGACTGGAGTTCTTATCCCTTCGATCATTTCAAAGGATGATCGAAGGAAGTTCCCTAGTTAGAGCTAGCTGTTATCCTCAAATTTAGTTTTGCTCAATTTGTAGGATGACCCCTACAAAACTTGTATGTTTTGTAGCCTACAACTCTAAACACACAAAACAAGGTGAATCACATTTTCCCTCATGCATGGTCTTCCAACTTTGGAACATCCTTTCGAGTGTCAACTTGTGTTGGTTTCTTGAATTTTGCAAAACAAGTCTAATTAAAATTTTCACTTTTTAGGAGTTAGTAAATTTTTGTTATATGCAATGGCGGGGATTTTTACCTCCATTGCATCTTCATATGCAATGGTAGGGATTTTTGCCTCCATTGCATCTTTATATGCAATGGCGGAGATTTTTACCTCCATTGCATCTTCATATGCAATGGCGGGGATTTTTTCCTCCATTGCATCTTTATATGCACTAGCGGTGATTTTTGCCTCCATTGCATCTTCATATGCAATGGCGGGGATTTTTGCCTCCATTGCATCTTCATATGCACTGGCAGGGATTTTTGACTCCATTGCATCTTCATATGCACTGGCGACAATTTTTGCCTCCATTGCATCTTTATATGCACTAGCGGGGATTTTTGCCTCCATTGCATCTTCATATGCATTGGCAGGGATTTTTGCCTCCATTGCATCTTCATATGCATTGGCGGTGATTTTTGCCTCCATTGCATCTTGATATGCACTAGCAGGGATTTTTGCCTCCATTGCATCTTCATATGCACTGGCGGTGATTTTTGCCTCCATTGCATCCTCATATGCACTGGCGGCGATTTTTGCCTCCATTGTATCTTCACATGCAATGGTGGGGATTTTTGCCTCCATTGCATCTTTACATGCATTGCGGCAATTTTTTCCGCCTGTGCATGTTGGTCCCTTTATCACATGCAAGGGCGGTGATTTTTACCGCTCATGCACAAAAGAAATTTCCTCCACATGCAAGGGCAGTGATTTTTGCCACCTGTGCACTCACTCCCTGAAAATTTTCTAACTCTGGGAAATTTTTCAAGTTGTTAACTTTAGCCCGCTTTCACTTAGTTTTTCTCTCATCACACTTTAGCCCTTCAAAGCCCATGCAAATGCTCAGTTCTCCCTTGCTACTGCAATTTCCAGTCAAAGAGACCAAAAGTTTCTTTCCACAGATGAAAAGATATAGGCATTCAATAACATGATCCAAAGGAGTTTGAAGATCAAGCTTTCTCAGTGGCTTCTATGGATAAGTTGTCAAATATACAGTTGACCTTGGACATTCTCAAGGTAGTTCTGGATAAGCATGAGAAGGCTTCTACCTTCGTGAAAGAATCAGTAACAAGGACATGTGTCATTTCCAAGAATACTTTTGGACCAGATAACCTTGAGATGCAAACAATGTGGACAATGTTTGAGGATTTTCTAAAGAAGGATGGGAATGAGAGTTGATGAAAGTGATCATGCCTTCGTTTATTTTTGTATTTTCACATGTACTTTATTTACAGTTTTTGGCGACTCTACTAGGGATCGAATGCACAATCCAGAGCCTCTCGCCTTTGGTTGAAGCATACCAGCCTCATCTTTTGTAATATATTTTTGTTATATTTGCTCTATAGTTTTATCAAGGAATATGGCTATTCGAGGTCCATGGGGAAATGCTTTTGGGCCATTGAATTTGACTCAGCCTCTACATGAACTACCTCAAGGTTCACGTAAGAACTTTCCCAAGTTCTACAGGGATGGTAAACAACATCCAGATGAGCACATTACAACATTCTACATTGCGTGTGGTGTTCTCAAAGTTGAGTATGAAGATATTTCTGTAAGATTGTTTGTAGAAACACTCCAGGGTGTTGCAGCTAATTGGTTCTATCACCTTGCACCTGGAACTGTCGTTGGATGGAATACACTTTGAACCTAGTTTGAAGCTAGATTCAAGCTAGCAGAAGATGCTTACACCTTGTTGGCCCAACTTACTCAAATGAAAAAGGAATCACATGGGCCCATGCATGAGTTTGTAGCAAAGTTTAATAAGCTAAAGAATAGGATCCCAACTGTTGCTCAATCAACAACTGAGAACCTAAAATGCTTCTTCATCAATTCACAATTGCTAGAAGTAGGTTTTCTTTTATGAAGAGCAGCACTAGCTAATCTTACAATTGCTCAAAGTTTGGCAGTTGAAGTGGAGGATGATTTGATCTTGGCAGGAAAGTTGAAGAAGGATTCTATTAAGCCTAATGAGCAGCCCCCTTTGGCTTTATCTTCTACTAGCACCATGGATCCTATGGTGCAAAAGTTACCTGATGAGTTGTTAGCTCTGAAAAAATAGATGTCTTAGAGTTTGTCCATTCCCCTATACAAGGACATTCTGAGGAAGACATTACCAAATACTCTAAATTACCAAGGCAATGCTTCAAGGGATCAGAAACAAAATAGGTTTCCTCCACAATGCTCAGAATACTTGCTTTGGAAGTACCACCTATGAATGCATCAATCTTCTATTATGAATCAGAGAAAGACTATCTTCTTCAATTAGAATATGATCAAGGAGAAGATGATGCTAATCTTTTCATAGAAGTTAAAGAGCAATTAGCTGGTGACTCTACCATCAGGTTCTTAAACTTGGAAGATGAGATGGGGCAAGAAGAAGTTACTTTTGGTGAATCCTATGTTGTTCTCACATGGTCATAGAATCAATCTAATCATAAATATGTGGCTGGTGGCAACCGAGTAAGTACATCAGATCTTCATTCTTCATCCCTTATTCCTAAGACCAGTACCCCCAATGTGAAACCTTAAGATGAGAGTTTTCCATCTTTTGTAACAAGTCCATATCAACTTTTTGATATCATAAATCATGCTGACGAGACAAAGATTCAAATGTCTGAGGCAAGAATATCTGTTAAGGGTATTATGCAGGAAGTCCATCCTGAAAGGGAGGCTAAGTACATAGTGATGCAATCTGAGGGTTCAAAAGCTCCATTTATGTTTGAGTTTTTAGATATGGGTACTTACTTCTTGATCTCTAATGAAGATCCTAAGTCCTTGGATAATGTTTCAAATAAGGGTCAAGAAATAGATGGATCATTCCCTTCAAGTGAAGGAATTTTGCAGTTGAAAGGAAATAGGATTTCCAAAGGATTGGTTTCTCTGGAGATACCTTTTGATGAGCATAATTGCTTTGTCAAGTGATGATGGCAGTTGGGACTAAATTTATCAGCAAGAATGGGACAATTCAATCTGGATGTAAAAGAAGATCCCAGAATGTCAAGCACTGGAAAATGTTACTCTTTCAATAGTAAAAGAAAAAGAAGTGGAATATCTTTTCTGCTGCCTCACAGTAGACAATATTTGAAGCTTTTCTCAAAGTCGACAGATAAGTTCATGTATTTTTTGTATAGTTTTTGTGTCTTTTTTGTTTTAGTCTTTTTATAGTTTTTGTGTCTTTTGTTATCGCCTGAATCTATAGCCCAACGGAATGGATGAAGGCACTTAGAGACTGGATTCTTCTCCCTTTGATCATTTCAAAAAATGATCCAAGGAAGTTCCCTGGTTAGAGCCAACTGTTGTCCTCAAAATCAGTTGTGCTTATTTTATAGGATGACCCCGATGGAAATTATCTGTATCATAGTCCACACATTCTAAGTTCATTTTACAAGGTTAGTCTCCTTGAAATTGTGCATTGTCCTCTTACACTTAAGAACTTCTTGTAACATGTTTTAGATTGGCTCCTTGAAGTTCATGAAAATTTGATTACATTACAATCTTGTCAAATATCAATTTTGACCTTTTTAGGGAGTTAAAGATTTTTCTGTGTTTATATGCATGAGCGGTCAATTTGACCGCCAATGCATGTTTCTTATGTTTTTCCCCTTTTAGATGCAAGGGCGGTTGAAATGACAACCCAAACATGTCAGTTGCTCTTTTTAAAGTGTAAGGGTGGTCATATTGACTGCCCCTACATCTTTCTTTATTTCCTATACTAAGGCAACGTTTTTGGCCGACAATGCTTCTTCGTCTTCGTATTTATGAGACTCGTGTGTATTTATTACATTTTTAGTTTCTATATTTGGAGAATCTTTAAGTTATTTTAAATCTTTTTTGAATTGTGTTTTGCTTTGTTTTTTGTTTTGTCTACCTTACCTAAGCATTGAAGAATTGAAGTGGATTCCAAAGATTTCACCTTATCAAAAGTTTCATTTTCTTCTTCATGTTTCTATAGGTAAGTTCATTTTTACTCCTTTGTGTCATGTTATTCTCAAGATTTTCATTTTAGTTCTTCACGTTTTATTTTTATTTGGTTTGTGTTTTTCATTTTTGGTCTTTTTTCTCTAAGTTTTCGATGCTATAAGATTTACCTTGTCTTTTTAAAACCACATGCATGGTCACTTGAAATTCCCACCATTGCATATGTATGAGGTTTTATTAAACTATATGCATGGCCGGTGAATTTTCCTGACCCTGCATATAACTTACCCATTGCAAACGGTATGCAAGGTCAGTGGATTTAACTGATCATGCATGTTAAATATATTTTACCTTGTTTAACTTTCCATGTGTAAGGGCGCGTATAACCACTGCTCGTGCATATGATAATAGGCTTTGCATTTTAACATGCAAAAGTGGTCATTTTGACCAACTTTTCAACCTTCGCTTAAGTTTATCTTCCTACATGCAAAGGCGGCCATTCTGGTCGACCTTACACCTGAAAACAAACTCCCATATGCAAAGACAGCTATTTTGGCCACTCATATACCAAAATGTAATACACCACATGCAGGAGTGGTCATTCTGGCCGCCCATGCATGTCTTCCTCTAAAAAGTTTCCTAACATTGGGAAATTCTTGAAAATGATGCCTTTGGCCCGCTTTCGCCCATTTTCTTGACTTGCGCGCTCTATAGCTCTTTCAAGCATGATCCCATGTTCATGATCATCAGTTCATAGTAACCCTAATTTGCCTATTTTTCCCCTAACTGCGAGGTGATGAACTTTTGCAGTTTCTGCAAGCAACAACTAAAAATCACAAGTTTCTTTCTGCAAAAGAGATGGTCGATGCCTTTGAAAAGATGATCTAGAAGAACTTTGAAAATCAAGCATTTTCAATTGCTTCGATAGATAAAGTCCAAGATTATCAATCAACCCTTGATAATTTGAAAGACAATCTTGAGAAGCATGAAAAGGCAGTAAAGGTATTGAAAGATACAATCATCAAAGTTCATGTTGTTTCAGACAATACAATTGGACCGAACATTTATGAGATGGAAGCAGTAATGGCCATGTATCACAATTTCTTGAAGAGTGTTGATAGTGGTGATAGACAGAAATCAGACATGTAATCTACAATCTTACCTTATAATAGTAGTTACAATGAAGAATGATGGTGGCAGCTGATATTCTTCTTCGAGCCTTAGTTTATCCTCATTTTTGTAGATGTAATTTGTATTTTGTTTTGGACATGTTCACATGTATTTTTCTAAAATGTAATTACATGTGAGACAAAGGAAGTCCCAAGTCAAATAGGACTCTTTTGTTGAATAAGTCAAAGTAGTTAGAATTTTTCCTAGATTAGCTCAAGGCTTCCCCCTATAAACAAAGAGGGCCTCTATTGTAATTTTTAATCTTTTTCTTATGCAACGGAGTGCTGCCCAAGTTGATACTCAACTTTGAAACTTTGAAACTTTGTGTTCAAAATGTATGATCAATTCCAAGAAATAAAGAAGGTAAACTTTGATATCAAACTTTGTGTTGAATCAAATTTGTATGAGTGGAGATGTATATATGGCATCTTTGCTGATTTCTCTTGTTGATTGAATGGATAAAGTGGTGTTTGGCTATCATAATTGAAGGACGTTCAAGATAAGTTATATAAACTTTGTGTTATATTATTTCCTTGAATCTATGTGTGTTGAAAGTGTTTCTCGGTGGAGGATTATAAAGAATTTGAGCTTGTAGTTGCTCACTCTATATATGAACCATGTTGAGGACTTGTAGACTTTGTGCTATAATTTTCAATTACATTCACGTGGATCAGTGGTATTGTTAGCTGATAGACTTTGTGCTCCAACTGGTGATACAGTTTCTTTTAAAATCTTTCTGGGGGATAATTTGAATACTTTGTGCTTGAGATTATTCACTTGGTTCATGAATCTTTTTTGTGAAGTGAGTTGAAAGACTTTGTGCTTCAACTCACAAGAATATTGGTGATTATTGTTTAGGTAAATATTAGAAGTATAGAAGCATCATTGAATATTACCGTGAAACATTGTAAACATCTTTTCTGAAAGAAGAGAAATGGATGAATGTAACACACCCCCAAAGCTAGTATTTAGTGTAAATAAGTTTGTAATAGTTAAAAGGGAACCTCCTATTGCTAAGAGGAGAGATTTATCTCATCACACTGTGGTTGATATAACCATTTTTCTGTTAGTTAGCTAAACGACAAAATATTCACCCAACAATCAGTAAGCTTGAGGATCAGTGATCCCTTCACAGTGTTGTCATAGTTCTTCATATAGCTCTCTGCATCATTGCCCTTACAGATTTTCTCTTGGGTTTACTGTCCTCACACATGATTGTGCCAACTTTCTTCATTGTGTCTTCAACCCTTGAATGTGCAATGCTTTTGATAGGTTTTAAAACCCTTTACCAAACTTAGACAAAACTTCTCAACCTCTATATGCCTTTTTCCAATCATATACTCACCCATTGTGGTGGCTTAACACTTATAGAAACATGCATTGTTGATGTAATACTGTGTAATACTGAAACTTCATATATATCATATACTGATATACTGATGAAATACTGTTGATGTAAAACCATCATCAATCACTCCATACATACTTTTCATCAGTCACTCCACCATCAGACTGCTATTGAATAAGCATAAACAATACTGTCAAAATCCAAGATCCAAGATTGTATCACTTTGTGACTAGTCCAAGATTGTGACTGTATCTCACTATATAGTCTGATACAAACTGGTGTAGTCACGGTAGGAGGGTTCATAGAATGAACTGTCCAGACCATGCAGCAAGAGTAAACACAATGAAAACAACTCAAGGAAATAGAACAAATACAGATTCAATTATTCACTATATCAAAGAATTCAAATAGATATCGGCCAACAACATGCGGGCTTACAATTAGGGCTCATAGGCCTAATTACATACATGCACAAGATAAAGCTTTGAAGCTCCTTTGTACAAAAATCCAAACTATCAATCTTCGAAATCATGAGAACTATCTTAACTACTTTCCTAAGGATCTATTACATCAATATATATCATCTCTGGACCAATAGATTCCTCCGTGTCAGCCAAGGAAGATCATAAATTCCAAAGAAGAGGTGTAATGTGTGTACACAAATAGGTCAGACCTAAATGCATAGAAAATTTCTAGAAAATGAATGGAATGAGGTATGGATCTCTGAGGAAAGTCATCCACGAAGCAAAGATCATTGAATGATGTGTCATTGGGCTCCAAAAATTAGGAAATGCTTTCACAAGTTTCTCCTTTAGCTGATTGTCTGTGATTAATCAGATGCTTTGCTCTGAGAAACAATCATCTTTTAATGGTGATATCTTCCTAGTATTGAAGTGTGGATCTCTAAATTTTGGATATGATGTAGATGAATGAATGTAGATGCTAAGTCTAGCTCCACAAAGTCTTAAAATGCTACTGGACCAAAATACAAAATCTACTTCTGACTAAACTGAATTGAAAAGAAACAAACTGAACTACAAAAAAAATGAAATGCAAATATTTTTGGTTGATGTAAGATTGCTCTTGAACTAGGGATACTCCTGCATCAGACATCTGGGGTTATTGAAAAAGTGAATCCCTCACTTTACTGGGGCTAGGTGAGAACCAAGATGGTCGACCTCAGCCTGAGAAATCCATGATGAATCTTCTGCTGGTCTACCTTTCCACTTCACAAGATATTCTTTGTATTGTCTTCCTCTAGTGTTGTGCCCAACTCTATTGTCCAAAATGTCTTCAATCTGCTCTGATGCTTGTTGTAGTAACTGTTTCTTCAAGTTTTCTTCCATGTTGTCACTGAACTCTGCTTCATGGTACTGATATAGATCTATAATGTTGAAAATAGGTTATATACCCAGTGTCTCTAGTAGCTCCACTTCATATGCATTCCCCGAATCAAATTTATTATCTTACAAGGTCCAAACTTCTTCATCTTCAACTTATTATATGTCCCAACTAGAAATCTTTCTTTTCTCAAGTATACCATCATTTCATCTCCAACTTAAAATTATTTATGTCTTCTCTCCTCATTAGCCTTCTCTTTGTACTTATTATTCATATTCTCCAAATGCTTCTTAACCTAATCATGCACTGTCTTCATCTGATCTGCAAATTCTTCTACTTCTACACTTCTCTTTTCCTCTATATTGATATCTCTTAATTCTTCCACTCCTCTAGGATTCACTTCGGTAACAATCTCAAAGGGTGTTCTTCCAGTACTCATGTTTACTAAATTATTGTATGAAAACTCTACTTGTGAAATAATCAAATCCCAACTTCCTATATCCTCTCCAACCAAACATCTCAACAAATTTCCCAAACTCCTATTCACTACCTTTGTCTGTCCATCTGTCTGTGGATGAAAACTTGAACTGAACTTCAAATCTATCTTCATCTTCTTCCAAAGTGTCCTCCAAAAGTATCCAACAAACTTTGTATCTCTATCTGAAACTATACTCTTAGGTAATCCATGCAATCTCACAATCTCCTTGAAAAATAGTTTAGCTACATACACTGCATCGGTTGTCTTCTTACAAGGTATGAAATAAGCCATCTTTGAAAATCTATCAACTGCTACAAATATTGAATCATGTCCTCTCTGTGTCTTAGGCAATCCCATCACAAAATCCATGCTTATGTCTTCCCAAGGTCCCTTCGGTATTGTCAAAGGTTTATACAATCTAGTGTTCTAACTACTTCCTTTTGCAACTTGACAAACTCTACAAATTTACACAAATCTCTGAACATCCTTATGTATTTGAGGCCAAAAGTAGTTTTCACTCACCAAGGCCACTATCTTATCAATGCCAAAATGTCCTGCCAATCCACCACTATGCTTCTCCTTGATCAAATTGTCTCTCTTTGAACTTCTGGGTATGCACAATTAATTTCCTTTAAACAACATATCTTCTTGAATGAAATAGTCCAACCACTTATTCCTATCTATCACAATAGGTTCTTTACATGCTCTCCAAGGTTTTGCAAAATTAGTGTCTCCCTCATACATATTCTTCAATTCATCAAAAGCCAACACCTCAACTCTCATCTCTGTCAACAAGTTTCTTCTTCTACTCAATGCATCAACAACTTTTTTTGATTTTCCACTCCTATACTTCAACATAAACGTATAACATTGCATGAACTCTACCCATTTCATATGTATCTAATTCAACTTACCTTGACTATTCAAATATTGCAAAGCTTGATGATCTGTATACAACACAAACTCCTTAGGCAACAAGTAATGTCTCCACTTCTTTAAGGCTTGAATTATGGCATAGAACTCTTGATCATAAACTGAATATCTTCTCCTTGCATCATTCAACTTCTCACTAAAATATGCTATAGGTCTACCTTCTTGACTTAATACTGCTCCAATTGCACTTCCACTTGCATCACAATCAACTTGAAATACCTTATTGAAATATGGTAACGCTAAAACAGGTTGCTCTGTCACTTTTTGCTTCAACAACTCAAAACTTTTATCTGCTCTAGGTATAAGATCCATGTGATTAATGATACTCCTTATAGGTGGTAATCCATCAGGTACATTATTTGATATGATGTCTTCATACTCTGCCAATAACTCCCTTATCTCCTCTAGTTGTGATTCTTTAGACTCTTTCTTTAATGTTTCAGGTTTCTTAGGAATCAAGGCATAACACATATTCTTATGTCTCAAAACATCAAGAAATTTCCTTCCATCTACCAAACAGATTATAGCATTCCCACATACCACATCTTTAGGATCATCCTCCAAAGTAATCAAAGTAATTCTCTTTCCATTCGTTGTTATAGTGTATGTATTGTTTCTCCCATCATGTATAGCTTTTCTATCATACTACCAAGTGTTAAGGGAAAATTGGATTCAAATGAATAATCAATAATATCAAATATCAAGATACCCAAAACTCAATGAAATGGTGAATAAAAGAGATTCAAATAAACAATGAACAAACAACAAAGCAAACCTCCTTAATTAATAGCTTCCATTGATTGCCTATCACAATCAATCTTGCATGTATGAAATAGGGCCCTCAGAGAGTGCACTTATTTGCTTTCTTTCAAGAATGTCAATTGAGAATGGCTATGATAATATCACCATGAAGATGAGCTTCACAACAATGGTAGTAGTGCGTAGTAACGAATGTGATCACAAGCAATGAAGGAATTAGTGCCAAAGGCACGCTATAATTCCTGCAGAGTAACAATACTTAAAACTTGGATGAATGAAATGGAAGAAGAAGGTTCAATTTATAGACTTGTGAGAATGAAGATCAACGGTTGAGAATAGTTGAGGAATGTGCACGAATAAGAAGAAGACAAGTGTCACACAAAAGCTATTTTATTTGAGTTAACTACTTTCTTTTCTAAAGATAAGACATGCTTTTCATAAATTAGAAATCTTTTTTCTAATTTAAGAGATATTGATAAAAACAAGGTTGATTGAAAAGATAACTCAACTTGAGATTTGCTTTTGCATGATTTAAGAGAAATTAAATAATAAATTATTTAATTTTGTGTGCATGGAGAAGAAGACTTATTTTTAGAAGATTTGGAAGATATTTGAAGAATTAGAAGATAAGAAAGCAAATTAAATAAATAAATTTATTTAATTGTTGTGCATGATTTGGAAGAATAAATAAAATATTTGATTATATTTTATTTTTGGAGATTGAGAGGATTTAAATAAATTTGATTTGATTTATTTAAATTTAGAAGAATAATTTGATTTAATTAAATAATTAAGAATTATTTAATTGTTTGGAAGAATTTAATTAAATAAAAGATTTTATTTAATTTTGACTTTAGAAGAGACAATTAAATATTTTGATATTTAATTAATTTAGAGGAATGTGAATCAAATAAATAATTTTGTTTATTTATTTATTGATAGAAGAATTAGAATGGAATAAATATTAAGAATATTTATTTAGACAAAGTCGTGTCATTTTTAGGCATATACATTTTGCCCCTCTTTGATTCAATGCAGTTTACGGTGTTGCCTCAAAGAATAAATAGTCTGATAATGATACATGCCCTAGTTTGCCCCTGGTACAGGTTTAACGATGATGGGATGCCCCCTCGGGAGATTAGACGAGAAGAATGCAAAAGTATGTGAGACGGACAATCTCACAAAGATGAAAGGAAACTTGGTTAGGTTTGAAGAAACAGGATGCGTTTATGAGAAACGGGAAGAAAACTGGAAGAAACAGGTACGAGAAGTAGTCGTAGTCACCACATAGCTAGATTAGGGTTTGCATGCTATATATAGGACCTGGGTCCACAAGATAATTCATTTGAACACTTGGCTTTGTTTGATTTGCTTTGGAGAGCTTAGAGGAGCATAGAGCATAGAGCAGTCAGAACGAGGATGGACATTCCACGTGAGGAGCATCGATTCAAGCACATCTATCAATTCAACCGACTAGCAGAGGGAGGACCCCCAGTATGTATCTCAAACAATTTCCCCTAGGGTCGAGTTTGATAGCAATAAATGCTAGGATAAAAATTAGGATAGATAAATGCGTTGAAACACAGTGTGGTGCATATGCCACGCGAAACTGTACATATGTAGTTCTGTAACGCATATAGGATATAGAATGGCGCATATACTCAAGTAGCGCATGCATGAGTTTAGGTGGTGCATGCATAATTCTGCAGTGCTTTTAAGGTATGTAGTGGTGCTTTTGACTGGACAACGCATTTGCGGTATAGGACGACACATGCATGGATTCTTGCAGCACACTTGTCAGAAGTGGCACACTTATAAAGAAATGGTGCATATACCACCTGTTATGGCGCATATGATATAGATAGGTAGTTTACTTAACAAAATTGACTCAATTGGCATCCTGTTTGATGCGTCAATCGATAAGCTATCTCTGAGATTGTAGGAATCTAGTCAAGAGATGTAGTGTGCTTATTTTGATCAAGTTGATATGGTAAGTTAGTTGATATGTTTCTATAGATATGTTGAGTATGGTACTTGCAGCTTTAGGTTGATGCCTTGCTTTGCGTGCATGCAGGAGGACATTCGAGATACACTTTAGTCTAGGGAGTAGTTCCCTATGCCTATGTTGCAGAGATACATGTTGACTGAGATGGATAGGGAGGCACCTGGCATGATGGGACTTGATTATGTTTTCTTCATGCCTGAGGTTCAGGTGAACCGTGCATTGCTGACTGTAGCAATGGAGAGGTTCCATAGCGAGGACGGGACTTTCCACTTCCCTACTGGTGAGACGACCATTACTTTGGAGGATGTGTACATGATTCTCCATTTTCCTACTCAGGGTGAGATGGTGGAGTATGATCCACAAAGAGACGCAAGACTTGTTGAGTGTAGGTGAGTATTTGATGACCCCAAGCTGGTCGAGCAGGTCATCTCTTGGCAGGATATTTATGACTGTTACAACTACTTCCCAAGGATTGTAGCAGGACTGATTAGAGTGTTGTATTCTCCGATAGGAGATCACATGGGTTCCCCATTGGATGGGGTCGGATCATGGAGAGGATGGTGACAGAGGGCACTTGGTATGCTTGGGGTGTCTGCGTACTAGTGTACCTATACCACGACATGCATCAGGTGGTATATCACAAGGGTGCGAGCCTATTTGCAGGCATGTCTTTGCTACAATTTTGGCTATGGGAGCACATAGTGATCACCAAACCGATATGTGTTTTTGATAGGCAGAGAGGAGAGCCATATAGCTATGGCTACGCAGGAGTGATTTCCCAGCATAGGTTGGGTAAGCTCGAGTACTGGCGATATTCTTTGGATGTAGTAGATGTGGTCGTCTAGCAGCCATATCTAGATTTCAAGCCATGGGAGGATGAGGTAGATGAGCTACCTTACTGCTATCAGATGCGGTGGTTGATAGGGCGGACACGGTTTATCTTAGAGTGGTAGATTGTTAGCTAAGTATAGAGATAGTTTGGGAGGAGGTAGGGTATACCACAAGGGTAGGCCTGATTTGTGAGGACTCATGCGGAGAGGTACAAATGGGGGCCGATGGCGTCCTATGAGGAGGCACTGGCAGAGTTTCAACAGATCCCTTACCTCACCTGGGATATGAGGAGGGGGATTGCAGACGCTGGGATGACCCAACATTATGAGGATTGGTTCACTGCCCACCCATTTATGAGATATTTAGGGCTTGGGGAGTTGGTGCCTCGGATAGATGAGGCGGATTCAGATGATGAGGGCCAAGTTAGCTGGAGGGGGAGGAGGAGGGGGAGAGGAGAATGAGGAGGTAGCAGAGATGGGGGGGATGATGGAGGAGGAGGGGGTGGTGGAGATGACAGAGGCAGGCCTAGACAGAGGCGAAGAGCTAGGGAGGGACCTTCCCACGCTTAGCAGGTAGTGCCACCATAGGTCGCATAGCAGGCACCACAGTAGGCACCGTAGGTATAGATGTTGCCACCTCAGCAGGTGGAACAATAGTAGGGGCCCCAGTCACAAGGGTAGGGATAGGTACAGATAGTCAAGGGTCCAGCACAGGAGAGGGCTATAGCTACTTTAAGAGGATAGGTTAGGCAGCTGCGGGTAGAGCTTAGGATGGCTGATGCCCAGCGAGAGACAGATGCAGAGTTTATTGTGAGGCTCACCAGAGAGAGATGTGGTAGATGCGTGGATACAAGTTATTCAAGTAGAGTGGGATACTACAGTGGTAGCCTTGGGGACAGACACGATGAGCAGTTTTTTGGTTGGGCAGGTGCACCAGGCACAGGCACAACTAGCGTAAGCACAGCTAGCGCAATCACAGACACAGTTAGGGTAGGCATAGATATAATTAGCGCAAGTGTAGGGGCAGCTAGTGCAGGTGCACAGTGAGCTTGCCAGAGCTTAGGCTCAAACACAGTATTACCAAGGATTATACCATGGTGCTGTGCCAGTTAGTCAGAGGGCTCTGAGCTATAGGAGCCAGTCCATGGCCTCTCAGAAAGCAGGTGGATCGAGGTCAGGAGCTTCCATGATGAGCCCATAGCAGTCTGGGGCTAGTGCAGGAGGAGGAGGAGACATTGCTGGGAGTAGCGGTCCACAACAGCAAGGATAGCAAAGACTTGTAGATTTTGGATCCCATGTGCACCTTTTTGATGGCTTAGATAGCTGGATATACTTATGTACCATTTTTATACTTTGAGACATGTATCACCATCCCTGGGATGTATTTATTGTATATGACACCAACTCAGAGATGGACCACTTGATTTTGTACATTTGAACACGTGTTTATGATATTTATATGATGATGCAGCTATTTGATGCTCTATATGTATGAGTTATGATGCAATTCTATTGTATGATGTGATGCATGTGTTTATCTAATGCAGACTTAGATGTTTACTTGATGCTATACGATGTCTATCTAATGCAGATTTTCATATGATGCTATGTGATGCTATATGAGCTAATGCAGATTTGGATGTTTTACTTGATATGTCTCTAATATGTGTGAATGCAAATGGTATCTATATGATTATGCAATTTATGTGATGCACTTGTCTATGTTTTTGATTTTTTTTTCTTTTGACACTATATGATGATTGCAAAAAACTGTATACGGATGACTTGATGCACTTTACTATGTATGCAACTGATTTAATCATGTAAATGACTATCTCATGTGATATGATATGCAACTATATGCTATGTTTTTGTGATGTCCAAATGTACTCTATCAACACAGAAATGATAGAATGATAGATAGAAGATTGATTGAAAGAATGATTCGATAGAAAGATTCACAAGCTTCACTTTGTATTGTTACTTTGCACTGTTTGGATCTTTTTATTGCATGGGGTATGGATATATGGATGTATAATGGATGTATGATGGATGCTTTGATTTTGACCTCCTGATGGTGCAAGTATTTTGAAGTGCTTATTTCATCATTGGGCAATTTGTTTTTGGGTACTTTTTTTGTATGTTGTAAGTTAATACAAGTACCTAAGTATAATTGAACTGAGAAGACCTGAGCATTGCTTACTTAGATTTTCCTTTAGCAAGTTAATACAAGCATTGAGGTATAATTGAACTGAGATGACTTGAGTATTTCTTGCATATCAACAGTCAAGGATTGCCCCCATTCATGTTAGACCTTTGACGTCCTCGATCATCTTTTGCTGATCATGTCTTTAGACAAGGCTTCACATTACTAAAGTTTAATCCACAAACAACAAACAAAGAAAATAATCATGCCCCCATCATAGCATCTCTAGCTTTTGGCATCCTCGAGTAGCATAGAAAGACATGATAGCAAAAATTTTGACGCTATATTTTAACCATGTTTCCAATCCACATAACATTTTTGTATTTAAATGTGTTTGTTTCTTGCCATAATTTGGATAAAATCATTTAGAAGGCCTTAGGAGTTTGTTTGCTTTGTTTTGGATAGGTTAATGTCCTGCATTAGGATTTCTGCTTGAAAAGAGGGGGTTTTGTTTGTGCTTACTTGCTTGGTGAGAAGATTCCACAATCTTTATTGGTGAGACAGACCCTAAGGGACTCACCTAGTGCCTTGGGGGCTCATTTCTAAATGGCCTTGCCTATGTGACAACATAGAGGCAACATAGTTCAGGGTAAACCCTAGCAGACCTAAGACCTAGGCGATAGAAAGTGGTACGAACTGTGATAGATAGAAGGACTAGACATGGGACGGATGGGATAGTGGGAGCCTTAGGGGTGCATTTGAGAAATGGCCTTGCCTATGCGATGATGCAAAGGCAACATAGTTCATGGACTTGGACCATGGACACTAATGAGAGACACTATGGTAGGCTGACACTATGGATAGGATATGGGATAAAACCTTTGTTGACAAGGCAACAAAGAGATAGAGCACCAAGCCATGATAGGTTATCGTTAGGTTTTTATTATGGAACAGATATGGATTGAATGGGACACGAGGAAGAATGGACACAAGGTGATTGGTTTCTGAAAGATGGAGGAAGCAGTTTATCACAAGTAATGCCTGTTTACCAAGTTTTCACCACTTGCTTTTATTTGCATGAAATCTAGAAAGTAAACATGATGCCTGTTTGCTAGGTTTTCATCATGATACCTATCTAAGGCGCCTGTTTGCCAGGTTTTCATCATGATACCTATCCAAGGCACCTGTTTGCTAGGTTTTCACCAAAGGACAATTTTTTTTCTAATTTTTTGATTTTTTTGTATTTTTCTGGTTTTTTTATTTTTTGTATTTTTCTGATTTTTTGATTTTTTTGTATTTTTCTGATTTTTTTATTTTTTTGTATTTTTCTGGTTTTTTGATTTTTTTGTATTTTTCCAATTTTTATTTTTTATTTTTTTGTATTTTTATGGTTTTTTTTATTTTTTTGTATTTTATGCCCCCTTACATTGGGGTTCTCCTAGGTATAAAATCGGCGAAGATGCAAGCTGTTGATTGGATCATCTAACAACCCACCCTCTGATGTTGCTAATTGATATGCCCCTGATCCATAAGTGGCTACGATCACATAAGGCCCAAGCCAGTTGGGTTTGAACTTGCCTTTCTTTTCTTGATCCTGTTGATTGCGGGGGTTCTCCTTAAGTACTAGATCTCCAACTTTAAAGACTCTTGGGTGAACTCTGTGGTTATAGCTTTGTGACATCATTTGTTGATATGCTTTGAGATGGTCAAAGACTTTCTGTCTCCTTCCTTCTAGCAACTCTAGTTCTTGCAATCTAGAAACTCTATATTCTTCATTTAATATGAGACCTTTTAATGACACCCTAAGAGATGGTAACTTAAACTCTATGGGGAGGATAGCTTCTGAGCCATAGACAAGGGCATAAGGGGTAGCACCTATGGGAGTACGTATACTGGTTTTGTAGGCCCATAGAGCGAGATTGAGTTGGATGTGCCAATCATGGGTAGCATCATTGACTGTCTTCTTGAGGAGTTTCAAGATGGTCTTGTTGGATGCTTTAGCTTGACCATTTCCTTGGGGGTAATAGGGTGTTGAGAAATGGTGTTGGATTTTGAATCGGTCAAAGAGTTCTTGGACATCCTGGTTTTTGAAGGGTCTTCCATTATCCGTGATAATGGGTGAGGGAATTCCGTATCTGCAGATGAGGTAATTCGGGATGAATGAGGAGATTTGTTTACCTATGATGGTGGTGAGTGGGACGGCTTCAATCCACTTGGTAAAGTACTCAATGGTGGTTATTATGAATTTGTGGCCGTTGGATGAGGGTGGATGGATCTTTCCTACAAGGTCAAGTCCCCATTGGCAAAAGGGCCAAGGTGTCATTAAAGGTCTCAACTCTTGAGCTGGTGCATGTATCAAGTTCCTGTGTATTTGGCACTGCTTGCACTTCTTCACAAACTGGTATGAATCTGTTTCCATGTTCAACCAGTAATAACCCAAATGCATGAGTTTCTTAGCTAAGGAAGGACCACTAGAGCCACAAATCCCTTCGGGCACATCTTGTAAGGCAGTTTGGGATTCTTCTCATTCTAAACAATGGAGTAAAGTACCATCTAGACCATGTCGGTATAGGGTGTCGGTAATAATGGTATAGCGAGAGGTTTGGCATATAAAAGTTTGTCGTTGGTTTGAAAATAAGTCAGGTGGGAGGGTATTGTCCTTGAGGTAAGCATAAATCTTACTGTACCAAGGTGAATTAGATCCAACTAATAGGCATATGGAATGATTTTCAGGAAGATCATAAGCTGGTTGCCAAATTGTTTCCACTAAAAACTCATACCATGACTCATTCTCTGGTATCTTGAGAAGAGAGGCAATGGTTGCCATGGCATCTGCTCAAAAGAGATGATCACAAAGTATTCCTTAAAGTCTTTGATCATCTTCTTGTATGGAACAAGCTTTTCATCATTGGTTTAGTAATCGTCATTAACTTGATTCATCACTAGTTGAGAATCACCATAGACATGTAGCTCTTTGATTTTCCACTCTGTTGCCATTTTGAGACTATTGACTGAGGCTTCATATTCTACTATGTTGTTGGTGCATGGGAATAAAAGACAATAGGAATTCAGTATGGTGTCAACATGAGGAGTTACAAACAAGATTCCTGCCCCTGATCCATGGTTTGTGTAGGACCCATCAAAGTAGAGTTTCTAGGAATGTGTTGATATATTGAATAAGGATTCATCTAAAAATTCAAATTACATTGGTGTGGTGTCCTGTAGTGGTGCATCTGCTAACTGATCAGCAATGACTTGTCCCTTGATAGCCTTTCTGTCTACATACTCAATGTTGTATTCACTTAAGAGCATTACCCATTTGTCTAGGCAACTTGTTATAGCTTCTTTGCTTAGTAGGTACTTCAATGGATCTATTTTTTACAATAAGTTTGACTGGATGTGCAAGCATATAATGCTAGAGTTTTTGGGAAGAAAAAATTACTGCAAGACATGATCTTTCTATCTAAGAGTATTGCAACTGATAGCCCACCAATGTACAACTGATGTAGTAGACGACTCTTTCTTTATTCTCATAGTCTTGTTGTTCTAGAAGAGCTCCAAGAGTTGTTGGTGTAGCAGATATGTATAGTATCAATGGCTTTCCTTGGATAGGAGGCATGAGAATAGGTGGATTCATAACGTACTCTTTCAATTTGTTGAATACCTCTTCATGTTTCTCATCCCATTTGAATGGAATGTTCTTGTGCAAGAGATGATTGAATGGTTTACACTTGTCTACCAGTTGTGATATGAATCTATGGATTTCCTGTAGCTTGCCTTGTAGAGATCTTAGTTGAGTGAAAGTCTTGGGTGGTGGCATGTCCATAATAGCCTTGACTTTGGTAGGGTCCACCTCTATTCCATTTGCTGATACAATAAAGCCTAGGAGCTTGCCTGAGGCGATTCCAAACACACATTTCTTTGGGTTCAAGTTGACTTTGAATTTCTCGAGTCTCTAAAAGACCTTCTCTAAAATATCCAGGTGTGATTTTCTTGTGAGTGACTTTGCGAGGATATCATCTATATAATCTTTCATGGTAACGTGCATCATATCATGAAATATAGTGGTCATATCATGTTGATATGTGGCTCTTGCATTCTTAGCCAAATGGCATGACATTCCAACAGAAAGTGCCCCATGGACAAGTAAAAGCTGTCTTATGCTAGTCTTCTGATGCTATCCTGATCTGATTGTATCCTGAGAAGCCATCCATGAGAGATAACATGGTATGCCCTGCTATGAAGTCGACTATGATATCTATATTTGGCAACAGAAAATCATCCTTGCGGCAAGCTTTGTTTAGATCTCTAAAGTCATTGCATAGTCTGACTCAACCATCTGATTTGGACATCGATACTATGATGGAGACCCATTCTGGATAGTCTATAGCTTTGAGGAACCCTACATCTAGTAGTTTCTTGAGTTCTTCTTTTACAAGCAGTGCTATGTGTGGATGCATCTTTCTAAGCTTCTGTTTCACTGGTTTCACTCCTGGATCTAATGGTAGATGATGTAGAATCAAATCTGGATCTAACCCCAACATATTTGCATATGACTAAGTAAAATTGACTTGCCTTCTCTTGAAGAATGGTACAAACTTAGTCTTCTCTGGTGGGGTTAGAGACTTAGCAAAGTGAATGATCTTAGGTTGTTCTTCTGTTCCAATGTTAACCAGCTCTATGGGTTCCACAATAATCTGAGACTTCTCCTGGTGCATGTCATTGGGGAGAGTGTCAAGCCTTCCATCATCAGGTGCCGTAGTTGGGTTTTCACCTTCGGATGCATCCTTTCTTTTTACTATTTTGGGATCTGACACTGCCACGGAGCAGTTTTCACCATTAGATTCAATTTTTATTTTGATATTTTTGTGACTGGAAGGATTAGCACCCTCTCTGAAATAAGCCACGGTATTAAGTTCAATAGCGAAACTAGCTTTATGATCTCCTTTGGGTAGGTGGTCCCTAAGTTCCATGTAGTCAATATAAGCATCATCATTTTGGAACATATCTAGTTGAGGGGTTCCTCATAGATCCCAGTCAATAAGCTCAGGATGCACAAGGGGGAGGGAGTCGAAGGATAGATCTGATTCGTTGATAGTTTGAATGGATATACTAGTAGTATTGGTAGGGGGAGTGTTCAAGATGGTACTTTCCTCCAAATTGTTTATTGTGATAGAACTCGAACCTTCCTTGAAAGTCGTATTCTTAGAGATAGGCAAATCACACTCTAAAGGCCTATGCGATAGAATCTGTCCCTCATGGTAGGGGCTATAATTTTGAATGGTATCAACCTCTTTTTCATCATAGGAATGCTTTGTTAGCTCATCCCACTCATATTCATTGGAATCTGTGTCACTGTCCACTTGAAGTTTATGGATCATTTCCACTAGACAAGCATTTTCTTTAGCTTTGCCCTTATCGTTATATCCTAGGCCTCTTGTATTTCTAGCTAATGAGGATGAAGAAGGTTGAATGGGTTCTATGATTCCTTCTTTTCTATTAGACTTCTATGAGGAACCTGTTGCTCTAATACCAAGATCAACCTAAGTCTATTAGACTTCTATGAGGAACCTGCTGCTCTAATACCAATTATAGCAATACACTAGACCATTGAGAGGGGGGGTGAATCAGTGGTACGATAAAACTAGGTTAGTCAATAATCAAAAGCAATTACTCAAACATTCCAAGGCACTTAAAGAACAATAAGACTGTACAAAATGCACCATAACACGAGTATGTAAGTGGAAAACCCTAAAAAGGGAAAAACCATTGTGTGAAGAGTTGATTGGGTTTATTTTACCAATTCAACCTCACAAAAAGATCACCATTAGGTCTCATTTACCAAATATCACTAATTACAACTTGTTTAGGAGAACCAACTCCTTATCATGTTAGGACCACCAATTCCAATTACAAAAGAATGCAAAAATACAAAGTACTACTCTGTTTACAATGACATTAAAGGTTACAGATGGATTCTGTAACTCTCTCACTCAATCACCTCTATGTGAAGATATTCAAAAATAATAACAAACTCTTCCTTTACCAATTATTCAAAGAATGATTCTTCAAATAACCATCATCGACCCAACACAAAAAATGCACTACTCTATTCCCTTTAGCTTATATGTACACATCAACACTCTTCTTCTTCACTTATGCAAAAGATATTTCCTCAAAACTCCATCAACAACCCCACACAAAAAAATGATACATGATTGACCACATCACTTCACTCTGCTTTCCTTGATCTGTATGCTTACATTACATCAATAACCCCTTTCTTTTTCAAACTTATTTAGAGAATATGTCTTCTAAAGTTCATCATAAAAAAACAACACAAGAAAAAATTTGATTTATAACCTTCTTCAACCACTCAGATACACGAGACACAAGGATAAGTTTGGTTTTGAAATTGCCTAACCATCGGATGTCAAAATAGTTAGCAGAACTATCTAAACTGCTCTCAAACATATCATATGGGTAGATGCCCATCAAACACCAATCACCGGGAGATAGCCGTTGTAAAGTCAAACACACACTATCGAT
Source organism: Cunninghamia lanceolata (assembly GCA_027924645.1). Taxonomy (NCBI): domain Eukaryota; kingdom Viridiplantae; phylum Streptophyta; class Pinopsida; order Cupressales; family Cupressaceae; genus Cunninghamia; species Cunninghamia lanceolata. Next base: position 7,910,163 of record BSBN01000245.1, on the reverse strand, counting down.
GAAGACCTTCCTACCAATGAACAAATAAATGAGAGGCTTTGATTTAAGACTTCGTGCATTTACCACAAATGGTGAATGGTAGAACCATGTTTTGGCTAGGTAGAGGGGCCAGTTGCCTGACGTTGAAAGTGACTTAAGTTGTCACTTAAGTGACTGGTGACTGGCGCTATCAAGTCACCATCAAAATAGAATAAAAAGAAACCCATCTATATAGAATGTATTATGTGACTTTGTTTTCAAGTTTTAGGGTTGGGTTTTTAACCTTTGAAAACCCTAATTTGCCATTAAGGAACCTTGAATTGAATTGAAACCCTTCTCTAAAGCATTGCAGACAATCTCTGATGCAGAGAATAAAACAATGAAGATGTGATATAACATAAAACTTTTTTGATCCTGAAACAAACATAACCTTTTCTCTTGGAGATCTCAGGCTTTTAGGACCTTTAGGATTTAGGTCTTCAAGTTGTCAAAGCTAGTATGCCACCAATTAAATGAGACCCTTATCTTCTATAAACACTCTCTACAGATGATATCAAACTATTGACAAGTTAAGGAATTCCTTTGATCTTGAATAAACTAAACCTTCGTAACAAATGCACTTTGCAATCTCCCCCTATTTGACATTGTCACCTGACATTGAAAACTATCACAAACAATTGATCCTCTTGACTACCTTGTCATTTTGAGTGCCCTAAACACTTTGTGTGGCTAAAATTGACTATGAATCATATAGACCATATACTAATCAAATCCTGAAAACTACATGATTCATAAGCATTGTCAATGGATAATACAAGCACTGTACCACTTATGATATCACTTCCTCCTGATACTTGAACTCCTTTGACTAATGACTACTAATGAGTCATTGATGAATACTAATGATATGATGAATGATCAATGAATGACCAAGTATCAAAGACATCCAACAAAAGTATCAAGGACATCTAACAAACTCTTAGGGCCAACCTCAGGCCAACCACCAACCACCTACCATCAACCAATAAAATCTAGTAGACCTTTGGCATTAATGATAATATTGCCAACAATCTCTCCCTTTGTCATTGATGTTAAAAGCACACAAAAAATGTTTCTCCCCCTTTGACATCAATGGAAAAGGGATGTGATTATACCATTTTTCATGAGATAATCCTCTATTCAGTGAAGCTTCCCCTGTCTGTAGAGCTCTCCCTCTCTATGATATGCCTCTTACTCTATCTCTGGTTGCTCACTATCAATGCCTTTGTGAGTGAGACAAATGTTGCATCTTTTAAAAAATGGTCTCTTCTCAACCATTGGGATTTCTTCTATTCTTGAGCTACCTTATCTCTTCTATACATTTTGTGTAGATTTTCTCCCTGGCATCATCTCTGCATCTTCTTAAGGATTTCTGCCATACTTTGACTCTCTTAGGGTTCTAAGATTTGCATACTTTCCAACTTCATCAATAACCTTGAGGATCAATGATCCCTTCACAGTGTTGTCATAGTTCTTCATATAGCTCTTTGAATAATTGCCCTTACAGATTTTCTCTTGGGTTTACTGCGCTCACACATGATTGTGACAACTTTCTTCATTGTATATTCAACCCTTGAATGTGCAATGCTTTTGATAGGTTTCAAAAACCTTTACCAAACTTAGACAAAACTTCTCAACCTATGTATGCCTATTTAAAATCATATATTGAACCATTGTGGTGGCTTAATTCTTATAGAAACATGTAATGTTGATGTAATAATGTGTTATACTAAAACTTCATATATATCATGTACTAATGAAATACTGGTGATGTAATACTATCATCAATCACTCCATACATACCTGTCATCAATCACTCCACCATTACACTACTACTGAACAAGAATAAACAATACTATCAAAATCCAAGATCCAAGATTGTATCACTGTGTGACTGGTCCAAGATTGTGACTGTATCTCACTGCATAGTATGATATAAACATGTATCACTAACTGATACAAACATATCTAACTCTAAAGAAACATATCTGACTCTGACTCTTATCATTTCACTATGTATTTTCAAGATCCTTTAACATGATCTTTGTTTGTTGCTTCACACCTTGTTTCTTCATATTTAACACATATTTTATATTAAGTTCTTTCAACTCCTGCCTAGATTCTTTCTATTGTACCCTCTTTGTCTTCTCTAAGGGGCTGAAAAGTGATGCAATAATCAGCTCCCATGAACTCATGGGTCTCTTTATGCACTCAATGACGCCTCTTGTACATAATGCACAAGCATATGTTCTTTCTTCACTTGCTCTTGTCTTCTTCTCAAAAATTTCACAGGTTCTTCCTTTTGCTTGATTAGTACATTCACTTTCTTGTTATGTCTAAGTAGTTCCACAACACCATTTCTATAAAAGTGTGTTGAACGCCTAAATTTGTGCATCTATAACATATGACATTATAATCTAGAGCAAAGGAATTATAGTTTTGTTCTTGATCTAGCCCATAAACACTTCTATTTTTGTTACATACATAATTATGTCTTTCATGTGCCCAACAATCTCTATCTTTGTGACCAACTTTTTTACATTTATGACATACAATATTGTAATTCTTATTTAACAATCTATAAGAACTTTTATTCTTGTTCCATTCAAAATCATTTCTTGCATGAGTTCTACACTCTTTAGATTTATGACCAAAATTATGACAAAAATAACAATAACCATGAAAATAGGAAGTGAACTTCATTTGTTTTGTTGATGACCTCCTCAGTCCTTGCTTGGGATTATGAACTCTTTTTTATCCTTCTTCATTGATATTCTGATCTTTAAAATTATTTCTTGCACTATTTCTACACTCTCTAGCTTTATGACCAAAATTATGACAAAAATAACAATAACCATGAAAATAGGAAGTGAACATGGTTTGTTTTTCTAATGACTTCCTCAATCCTTGCTTGGGATTATGAACCCTTTTGTATTCTTCTTCATTGATATTCTGATCTACAAGCCTTTTGGAAGTAGTGCTTGATTCTCTTTGTTCATATATTGCCTCTTTTGATGAGTTTGCTAACTTCATTGGTGCTTTTACATCATTCTTCTTGGACACTGTAGCATCTTTGTAACTGTTTATTCCTTCACATCCTATCCTAGATTTGTTTGATAGTGACCTTTGACTTAAAATCATTTTCTCAAACAACTCAATGCTCTACTCATTTTGAAGACTTATATTCAACTCCTGATTTACCTTCTCTAGTTGCTTTCTTAGGGACACTATTTCAGCCTCTAGCTTTTGACATTCTTCTATCTCGGTTTACAGATTCAAACTAGTAACTTCTTCAATTCTTCTAGACTCTGCTGACTGCAATTTTAGTTCCTTAATAAGCTGATTAGATTCTTCACACTTCAATTTTAGTTTTTCTTTTTGCCTTTTTTCATTCTTTAATTCGTTTAAAGCAACAATCAATTCACTTTCAAGATCAAGTTGAGCTTCCTCTTCGTCATATTCATCTTCTTCTAACCTTGTATCTATTTCAATTTTTGAGCCATTTCTCATAACTTCCCCATCATCATTTGTATTTGGTTTTGGTGGTGCTTGTTGATTAGCATTCTACTGGGTATTTCTTTTCCCCTTGCTTCCTTTTATTTTTTCCATAATGTTCCACTACCAAGATCAACCTAAGTCTATTAGACTTCTACAAGGAACTTGCTATTCTGATACCAATTGTAGCAATACACTAGACTAGTGAGAGGGGGGTGAATCAGTGGTACAATAAAACTAGGTCACTCAATAATCAAAAGTAATAAATTTAAACATTCTAAGGTACTTAAAGAACAATAAGACCATACAAAATGCACCATAACACAAGTATGTAGGTGGAAAACTCTAAAAAGGGAAAAACCACTGTGTGAAGAGTTGATTGGGTTTATTTGACCAATTCAACCTCATAAAAAGATCACCATTAGGTCTCACTGATTACAACTTGTTTAGGAGAACTAACTCCTTATCATGTTAGGAGCACCAAATCCAATTACAAAAGAATGCAAAAATACAGAGTACTACTCTGTATACAATGACATCAAAGGTTTTAGATGGATTTTATAATGCTCTCACTCAATCACCTCTATGTGAAGATATTCAAAAACAGTAACACATTCTTCCTTTACCAATTATTCAAAGAATGATTTTTCAAAATCCCATCATCCACCCAACACAAAAATGCACTACTATGTTCTCTTTAGCTTATATGTACACATCAACACTCTTCTTCTTCACTGATGCAAAATATATTTCTTCAAAACTCCATCAATAGCTCGACATAGAAAAATGATTCATGATTTAGCACATCATTTCACTCTGCTTTCCTTGATCTGTATGCTTAGATTACATACTGTTGGTAAATAGATTTGTCACCGCGGAATAACCTTTGAAAATGACCCATTGCCCTTAGAGCAGTGACTAAATTGTCCCAACAGTTGGAGAAGCTTCTATTGAATTATCAGCTTTCCTCTGCGTTTGAGAGGGGCAGCTCCCTCGTATGATTGGGTTTTTGGTATTTGTGGTTTTTGTGTACTTTTATCCAAAAAGTACTAAAAGTAAAATAATCAGGAGAAATGTGTATGTAGAAACCCTTGTGGTAGACGTATGAAAACCAACAGGAGTTTCACAATCTTATTGAAAAGTAGGAGGGGGTTTCATCACAAAGCTAGAAACCACTTTCCTAAACTCCATGATGAATCTCATGACATAGATGCAACAACGATGAAGAAAGATGGCAAATCTCAACATACGCAGAGATAATTTATCTAAACACTTTCAAATCAGGATACCGAGACAAGATTATGCTTCATCACCCCAATTGCATGCTTCCATGGATAACTTTGATTTACACAAATTAATAGAAAGATCACCAATTTGACATAAGAGAAACTAGTAATCATAACTCAGAAATACATCAAGAACATCTAAACTAAAATGCATTCTTCATTATGTTTTCAAAATTATACAATTCCAAAGTAAACAATACAATGTGTAAGACCAAAAATATTCCAAGAAGTTTCTTCATAAGTTCCCTCTTAAAAGTTCTCTCTAAAAATTCATCGCTTTTACATATGAAAAAGCCTTGTATTCATAGGCTTGTTCCCAGTAACTACCTTCTAACTATCTGATAACTACCTAGTAACCACTTTGTAACTACCTCACAACTACCTAGTAACTACCTTTTGAAATACAAAAATATAATGAACCTTATTTTGGTTATATTTTACATCATTTTCTTGGAAATAAAGTTCATTTCTAACTTTTCATTACAAAGAGTGACTCAAGTTACTTTCTCAAAAAGGTAACTTGAGACACAAAATTTTGAAATAAAGACCAAGTTATTGGTAGTGTTGATGTAGGCACTCTATTTCCTTGCTCACTTAAAAATACAACTTGAATAGTGACAACATAAGCAATAGCCTCATTAGGGTTTAATGCTCTTACACAGTTCCTCCCCATTAAAGAAATCTTATAGAAAATTGTGTCTTTGGAAACTTGTACTTATGAATAGTGTTCTTATTCATCTCGGCATCTCTTAAACACTTCTCAACAAGCTCAAAGTATTTCCTTCTTTACCAAGACCATGGAGAAGTACTTTGTAGGTAATTTCATTAGGAACCAAACAAAATATCACCATTTTTATCACATATCCTGAGAGTTTCCATCATATTCTTCTCCTTGATATAACCATGAACAAGTACATTGAATACAAAATCATTGACATCAACATTACTATCAAGCCTTTAAGGATTTTGTAGGAAATTAGATTTGGGGGAAAGTCTTATATCTAACACGCCATCATAAACCTAGCAACCCTGTTGCAAGTCAATCCTCTCTATAGAATTACTAAATCTTTCATAGAATGCTTCAATAGTATCATGGCTTTTATCTTGGAAAGTATAAGCTTGAAGCTTGTGTGTTAGATCAATACCATGGCCTTCACGACCCACACAAGTAAACCAAAACTCCTCAACCAACTTGCTTAATTTGGCGCATGTCTTGTGTGAGTTGATTTCCACTACAAAATCCATCTTCCCTTAGTCCAATCACTTCAACATGCCCCAGAGATGGAGAAAAATCATTTTTTATGGGCAATCAAGATCACCGTCATCTTCATTTAATCAATTTGATGTGTTTCCTAGTTACCACTATCCATTGCATTTGCTTTGAAGATTACATATCTTTGAGCCAATCTATCAAATAATTCGTGTGCATTGGCTATGATTCAACATTTTACATAAATGTCTACCAAGATAGCTTCAATTGTTCTTTCAATCATGTTTGATGGATATTCAGACCTATTTTGAAGATCTTGATTTGTGGTGTGCAATAGAATGTTTGTAAATGTTGTGGATTACAACATAATACCCGCCAGCACCTTTTCCTAAAGATTTATTAAGACTATCCAACGAATCTATTATGTGCATATCCCTTTGTTCTCACATTTTGCAAAGGCCATCTACCAAAACATTAGCAACTACAATATGATCACAAACTCCTTTCGTTCTGTGTTAATGGATGCACAAACCCTTGTTTCAAAACTCTTAAGTCAATTTCTCCAACTTTGCATAGATCTCTTGTGTCTATAGATGTGATCTGCGTCTTGCACCAAAAGTATTGTACCATTTTATGACTTTCAGTTGGGGCTCTTTTTAATTCCTCTATTTTTCATTAATTTTATTAGCATTTAAAACATCACCCCAACTACCCATTTCTACATAAATGTTTGATAGGACACATAATGCAATATTTGTGTGATCCAACTCCTCAAATAGCCTTAGCAATTCATAAGTGATGGGAGCTCCCACCACCATAAATAAGGAAGCCAATAATGCTTAGATATTCTGAAGCCTTTTTTAACACACCCACTTTGTGAAAATCTTGCAACTATTGCATGGAATGAAAACATATTTCTTGAAAGCATTCTGTCAAATGGTTTGGTGTCTCCATATTTGTAGGCATGTATATCAGGGCAGTTTTGACAAAAATCATCCCTCCATTATGCTTTGATTGACATCTATACCCATTTCAGCACTCCCATTTGGGTTCGCAAGTACTGAAGGATGCTAGAAAGGGTTGTGAGGTTCAACTTTACATCTGCAAATTATGTTTGTTACGAATGTGTCTAAAGCCTTCTCAAGAAATCCCTTATGTGAGGCACACTGTCAAACTGTTCATGCACCTTAAATATGTCTGTCAGAATGATTACAACAATAATATTTGATGAAGATGTTATGATGAATATCCACACCTTGCGCTAGAGCGTTTTACCAGAGCAGCTGAAGCTGTAGTGAACATCAATAATCTTGCTGGATGGAACGATAATGGTGAAGGTCGTAGAGTTTAGTGTCATTTCCAATTATACTGGCACTTATACCAATAGAAGGCTTTAAGGAATATGCCACTAGGAACAATTGATGGCGTGAGAAAAATTCTTTGAGTATTATAATGCTCACATATAAATCGCATCGACTAAATCTTTGAGGTATTTTCTCAAACAGTTCACGGATCTTGTTTATGCTTCCATATTTTGCATAGATGAACATCAGGGCACTTGCAGCTATTACATCTGGATAGAAATATGGATTGTTCTGCAGAATCAAAACTTATAATAGGTAAGACCTTCCGTTTTAGATTATGAGTAGTTTTGTTTCTAGTTTTTTTGGATGTTTCAGAAATCATGTTCTTTCTACTGTGAATGAGACTTGCATTGGCCAAAATGGCAAGTGCTTTAAGTAATGTTCCATCGCATGTGGTAGAATTAGTAGATCATGAGAATTTTGTAGAGGGTTATTGAGAGTAAACCCAAATATGGCTCTGTATATCCGAACATTTCTAACAGAAGTATCTGATAAAAACCTTCCCTCCATAACGGTCATTACACCATCCTCCTACCGTAACACCAATGATTGTCTTAGCTATTGTCACACATACAATTGTTTCCTACGATGTTATAGAACTATCCACAGAGTTGAAGTCACCTCTAATGTAAAAGGGAGTAGCAGACATGTCGTCTGTGAAGTGAATTTTCCTTAAAACTCTATCAAGCTTTTTTTTGTGAGAGATATCTTCATTGGTAGTTATGATAACTAATTCTTGGGCTCTTTATCAGCATTTTAAACAACTTTCTCAACTTAATCGGTGGTCAAAAATACTTTCACAACCAACTTGCATCCCTGAAAAGGAAAGAATTTATTTATTTTGCTGGATGATCTCCAAAATATAATGATGTTTTATCTTCATTGACAGTTTTGGGAAGTTTTAAAACTTCATCGGCACTAAATAACATTTTCAAAACTATTTCAAGCCCTCAATAATAAAGATGTGAATTTCCTTTGTCAGCAGTTTTAGAAGTTTTGGCAACTTCATCAGGAAAGTTGGTAACTTTCAAAACTTAACACTTTTACCAATGACAAAGCTGTCCCTTATCAACATTTTAGATGGTTTTGAAAACCTTGGCAGAGCTAAACAATGCTTTTGGAAATAAACACAACCTCTGATAATGCATTTGAAGTGATGTTCTTAAGCTCATCAGTGCCTTTGTTTTACTTTGCCAAAACTGAAAGTAGATGTTCACTTAGCCAAATTTGAAAGCCAACGCCAACTTAGAGGAATTCAAAAGTTGACACAAGGTTTGCCAAAAGTACAAGTTGACGTGATTTTTCACTTTTTCCTAAGTAGGCAAAAAAATAACTTCTTTTATGAAAGCAAACTTTCCACTTAGCCAAATTCACAGGTGATACCTTTTCAACTTAGGCAAATTTGTAACTTGTGAACTGTGCAGCCGCGAGAAATAGCAAAAAGTACATAACTTTCAACTGGAAAGTTAGATTGTCATGAAATCTTGCCAAGTTGTCTGTATTAACATTATAAATCTCCGTGCCAAACAATTTTTCTCTAGCCCTTTCAAAAACCACGATTTCATTGTTTCTGCCAACTACCCACCGAAAAATTGAAAGTTTAAAATATCTCAAACCATAAGACTTCTTGACCCGAAAAGTTGCTAGATTAAGTGAAATGGAGTCATGAACACTGCCATAAAAATTATTTTGTACCATCTATCACAGATTTCAATATTTAATTATTTTCATAAAATGCCGCAAACTGGATAAATGTGCCTGAGAAACTCACTGAAATGATGAGTGTCTCTGCTCCAAAATGATGTTGTTATGCAAAGTTCAATGTAGGGAAACAAATTGTGACATCTCAGAAATAAGTTATCATAATGACTCATGCAGGAAAAATGTGACACTGGTGTTTTGCAATCGGAAGGTGACTCTAGAGAAAGGGTTCAAAGTATGGCTAGATTTGTCATTTTGACACAAAAAGTTTAAATTTGGAAGAGTTGAAAATGAGGCCAACACATACATAACCCCGTTCTTTTTAAAACTTATTCAGAGAATGTCTTCTAAAGTTCATCGTCAAAAAAAACAACACAAGAAAAACTTTGATTTATTACGTTATTCAACCACTCAGATCCATGGGACAAAAGGATAAGTTTGGTTTTTAAACTACCTAAGCATCAAATGTCAAAATAGTTAATAGAACTATCTAAACTCCTCTCAAATAGATCATATGGGTATATGCTCATCAAACACCAATCACCAGGAGATAGCCATTGTAGATTCAAACACACACTATTGATGAGGACCTTCCCGCCAACGAACAATTAAATGAGAGCCTTTGATTTAAGACTTCGCACCTTTACCACAAATGGTGAATAGTAGAACTGGTTCTAGCTAGGTAGAGAGGTTGATTGCTTGATGTTGAAAGTAACTTAAGTTGTCACTTAATTGACTAGTGGCCGGTGCTATCAAGTCACCATCAAAATAGAACAAAAAGCAACCTGTCTATATAGAATGTATTATGTGACTTTGTTTTCAAGTTTTAGGGTTAGGTCTTTAACCTTTGAAAACCCTAATTTTCCATTAAGGAGCTTTGACTTGAATTGAAACCATTATCTAAAGCATTGCAAACAATATCTGATGCAGAGAATAAAACAATGAAGATGTGATATAACATAAAACCTTTTTGATCTTGAAACAAATAGAACCTTTGCTCTTGGAGGTCATAGGGTTTTAGGACCTTTAGGATTTAGCTCTTCAAGTTGTCAAAGCTAGTATGCCACCAATTAAATGAGATCCTTATCTTCTGTAAACACTCTCTGCAGATGATATTAGACTATTGACAAGTTAAAGGAATTCCTTTGATCTTGAAGCAACAAAACCTTCGTAACAAATGCACTTTGCAATCTCCCCCTATCTGACATTGTCACCTGACATTGATCACTGCTACAGACAATTGATCCTCTTGATTGCCCTGTCATTCTGAGTGCCCTAAACACTTTATGTGGATGAAATTAACTATAAAGCATACAAACCATATACTAATCAAATCCTGAAAACTACTTGATTCATATACTCAAACATTGTCAAGGGATAATACAAGCACTGTACCACTTTTGATATCAATTGCTCCTGATACTTGAATTCCTTTGACTAATGACTACTGAAGAGTCCTTGATGATTACTAATGATATGATGAATGATCAAGTATCAAAGACATCCAACAAAAGTATCAAAGACATCCAACAAACTCCTAGGGCCAACCTTGGGCCAACAACCAACATCCAACCACCAACCAACAAACTCCAGTAGACCTTGGACATCAATGACAATATTGCCAACATGCAACTCTATTAGGGTCAATTCTCACTCCATCTTTTGATACAATGTGTCCCAACAGCTTAGCCTCAGTCACTCAAAAAGCACATTTCTTGGGGTTTAGTGATATGCCATAGTCCAATGCTTTGATGAAAATCTTCTCTAAATGCATGAAGTGATCCTCTGCTTTCTCAGAGTGTGTAGTCAAATCATCTTGATATACTACTAATATGGAATCTATAAGACCTACAAATTTAACATCCATTGCTCTTTGAAATGTCACTCCTACATTTGTTAGTCCAAACAGAATCCTCACATACACATAAGTGCCCCAAGGTGTAGTGAAGGCAATCTTATATTGCTCAGACTCTTTCACTTTCACCTGATAATAACCAAAAAATCCATCCATCATGGATAGAATCTCACAACATGTAACCTTCTACAACATGGCCTCCATATTAGGCAGTGGGTAATTATCTTTTAAAGATGATACATTCAAGTTCCTAAAATCAACACACATTCTAATATCTCCATTCTTCTTTCTGACTAGAACCAAATTAGAAATCCAAGTAGAATGCCTAACAGGTTTGATGATCCCTCCATCCCTAAGATTGATTAGTTCTTCTTACATTTTTGGAGCTAAGGTTGGATGAATAGACCTTTGTTTTTACTTGTATGGTTCAGCATTTGGCTTCAATGGAATCTCATGCTAAAACAAGTCTTCTCTATAAGCCTTCAAATCACCATAGGCCCATGCAAAAATTCTTATAAGTTTTGAGGAATGCAATGAGCATTGTTCTGATATGTGGTTTAAGTTGTTTCCCAAAATACACCTTGTTAGGAGCATTATCTATTCCCAAATTTATCTCTTCTAAATCTTGTTTATTGGTTGAAGTAGTCTTAGCAACAAATCGATCATTATTATCAAATGTCATTTCTAAAGCAACTAATCCCTTTGGGATCTTGTTTATTTTAAGCTATATAACCTCATTACCAAACAAAGTTTCCTTTCCATCAACAATTTCTACAAAATTTTGGAAGTCTATTTCTTGATTCTCATATTCATCAATGCAATGTAGAAATCTAATCAAATCCTTATCATCATCAAATACCTGCTAACTAGAAATATTATCAGGGACTACATGTTGCAAGTATGGGTCTAATCAGTGTTGTCATTGATGTCAACTTACTCCTATTGCATTAATGATAAGGATTGGATGAGCTATGCTGAGGATATTGAGAAAATTAGTCTCAATCAGGAACAGTGAAGATTAGTGATGACAGTAAGGTAAAAGTCCAAGATAGGATGAGTATCAAAGTATATCATTTAAAGGATTTGTAGATATGTGTCTTAAGGTGGTCCAGTAGAGATCTCAGAGGTCTGCATGAAGATCTAAAGAAGTTGTGGCCACTCAAGTAAAACCGGTTCTGGTAGATGTTTAGTGGTGACAGAGTGTCATAGATAGGTCCAGTGAGATCCAGAATTGCATTGTACTATTCTATGGATTTGAGGGAGTGTTGAGGAAGTCTTTATGGAGTGTCAACTAGATTGGTTCATGGTTTGAAGGTCCGCAAGCATCTATTCCTTTGTGATAGTAATGACAGACTGTGTTCTTGAGGTTCCGGATGAAGGGGAGATGGATTTCAGTAAGTAGATGAAGTATGGATGTTCTTGGTGATTCAAGTAAGCTTGTAGAGGTCTTTGGATCATGTCAAGTTCATGTTGGTGGTCCGCATTGAAGTTGGAGTTCGCATTGAAGAATGACTTCTGGATGATGGTGTTCTTTCTGAGACTGGCCGATCGGATGAGTTACACATCCTGCGGATGTTTTTGTTGATATTTGCCAACTTAGATGTTCATTCCTAAGTTGATGTCTTGTATAAATAAGGGATTGCAAAGTCATTTCAAAGTTGTCCTTCTCGAGATGAGTGTGTGGTAGCAAGGAGGAGAGTGAAAGGCAGAGCAGAAGTATTGGGCTTAAATGGAACTTATTCAAGCATGGTGAAGATGTTATTCTCTAGTTCATGTATGTGATATTTATTTCTTTGTAGACAGTGTGTCTCTTGTATGCAGTGAGCCTCTTGTGAGCAGTGTGTTGGGGTAGTGAGCCCTAATTGGCATGTGCCATTTTGTTCTTTCTATTCTTCTAACAGAGAATACATTCTTGGGTTAATCACCCCGTGGTTTTTCCCTTAACCAGGTTTTCCACATCAAAATCTTGGTGTCTCATGTGTTGATGTGTTTTTGCTCTTGATTTGTTGCATCATGTTTCCATGGTTAATTTATTATTATGCTACTGAATTGCTAAAAGGAGTTAAGTGTGTAATTACAAGAAAAGTTTTGCACAACTGATTCATCCCCCCCTCTTAGTTGTGTACCCTAAGTCTAACAATTGGTATCAAAGCCAAGTTCCTCTAAAAGGAGCTTAACTGCTTGAAGAGATCCAGGATGTCATCCTACAAGAAGGATAGTCCAAAGTTTGATGGAACCAATTTTAATCTTTGGAAAGGTCAAATGAAATGTCACTTGCAATGTATGGGAATGGCATACTGGACCATGGCTACAACACAATATGTACCTCCATAGGGTGGTCCGAAAACCCTAAATGAAATCACAGATGCTGAAAACAATCTACAAACTATAGAGGCTCTTCTAAGCGCATTATCTGATTTAGAGCTCTCAAATGTTATTGACCTACCAATTGCTTTTGAGATTTGGCAAAAACTGAAACTTTTGCATGAAGGAGACAAGTATGTTAAATGTGCAAGGTTACAGAGTTTGAAAGAGAAATTTGAAAATCTAAAGATGAGAGATGATGAAAATATTACTACTTTTATGCCAAGAGTAAATGAGATTGTTTGTGGAATTAGAAATGCTGGTGGAGTCCTGGATGAAAATGAGATTGTTGTCAAAATTCTCAAATCCCTACCTGCTTCTTACGAAATCAAGGCTGCTGCCATTGAAGAATTCAGAGCCCATACAACTGTCACAAGAGATCAATTGGCTGGAAAGTTCGCTGCATTTGAAATGATAGAGTTTGGAGATGACCCCCCCAAGACTGAGTCTGTATTCAAAGCTAGTGCCTCTGGTAAAGGAAAACAAAGGTTTGATCTGGGAGAGAATTCATCAAGGAAGCTGTCATGGTATGAAAAAGCAAAAAAAGATATGGAAGAAGAAGAAGTAGAAACTACTCAACTTGAAGCCCTTATTGCAAAGAGGCTGCCAAGAGGATCCGGTAAGGATGAAGGAAAATTACCTTTTAAGTGTTTTAATTGCAATAAGATTGGTCATTTTGCCTCAAGGTGTTCGGAAAGGTTTTCAAGGAAAAATCCTAACAAGCCAAGGTTCCAAAAGAACTATTACTATGTACATGAAGATGATGATAATGAAGGAGTAATAGATGATGAATCAGAGATAGGAAACAAATCTAGAAATGAATGGGTGTTCATTGCCATCAAGGAAGAAGATCCAATGTCCTCTATATCTGTCAATCATAAGACTGTGGAAAGAGGTCTGGCTACCCAAGTTGAAGAGAAGGATGATTGGGTCATTGACAGTGGCTGCTCTCACCATATGACAAGTGACAAAAATAAGTTTGTAGATTTGGAAAGGTATGTAGGAGGAGTGGTAAAGTTTGGTGATAATTTTGCTGGTAGAATCAGAGGTAGAGGAACTATTTCTCTTGATGGAAGAAACAAAACTGGTAATGTACTATATGTTGAAGGATTAAAGGACAATCTTCTCAGTGTTAGATAGTTGGTGGACAAAGGCTATGATCTCTAGTTCAAGAATGGAAAATACAAGATCTTTGAAAGCTCCGGAATGGAGATTGCATCTGGTACTCAAACTAAAGGTAATATCTTCCACTTGGTTGGTACTAGTAAAAGTTTCTTATTTGTTCAATTTGATCAGAGTTGGTTATGGCATAGGAGGATGTGTCATGTGAATTTTGATAATATCATCAAGATAAGCAATACTCAGGCTGTAAGAGATCTTCCAAAATTGGTGAAACCTACTAATAGCTTATGCAAAGAATGTCAATTGGGTAAGCTAAGTAGAATCTCATTCAAAAGTAAGGAACTGTCTTCTACCGGATTATTGGACTTAGTTCATACTGATCTTTGTGGTCCGACAAGAGTCAGGAGTATGCAAGGTGATAGATACTTCATGTTACTAATTGATGACTATTCTTGGATGATGTGGGTAACCTTTCTAAAAGAGAAATCAAAAGCTCTTTAGAAATTCAAAATATTCAAGGCTATGGTAGAGAATGAAACCGGATTAAAATTAAAATGTCTAAGGTCTGATAGAGGTGGAGAATTTACATCAGGTGAGATCATAGAGTTCTGTGAGAAACATGGAATAAAGAGATAGTTGTCTTCTCCTAGGACTCCATAGTAGACTAGATTAGTGGAGAGAAAGAACTGGACCATCCAGGAAGCATCTAGGACCATGATGATGGAAGCAAATGTTCCTTAGATCTATTGGAGAGAAGCTGTCAGCACTGCAGTCTATACTCTCAATCGAGTTCAAATCAGAAGCAATACCGGTAAGACTCCATATGAACTTTGGTTTGGTATCACTCCTACTATAAGGTATTTCAGAGTTTTTGGTAGCAAATGTTACATTAAAAGAGATGAAAATCTTGGAAATTTTGATGCTAGAAGTGATGAAGGAATATTCTTGGGTTACTCTACTCAAAGTAAAGCATACCAATGTTATAACAAGAGACTGAGAAAGATGATAGAAAGTACAAATGTGAAGGTTGATGAGGGAATTGAGAAACCCTCAAGGTTTTATGAATATGATGAAGATGATTAGAATGGTGTTTTGACTCAAGGAGCCCAAGCCTCCTCTGTAAGTCAGATCCAAACTAATCTAGTAAATCAAGAAGAAGAGTTGAGTTTCAATGAGCCTGATCAAGAATTAGAAATGCAAGAAATTCCCAAAGTTCCCAGATATGTAAGACTGAACCACTCTAATGATTAGATCATAGGTGATAAAAGAAAAGGAGTACAAATGAGATGGAGAATTTCTCAAGATTCAGAAGAGTATTGTCTAATTTCAAAGATTGAACCTAAAACAGTGAATGCAGCTTGCAATGATGAAAACTAGACTAAAGCAATGGAGGAAGAGCTGATGCAAATTGAGAAAAATCACACTTGGGATCTTGTTCCTTGACCTGAAAACAAGAATGTGATTGGAACCAAATGGGTCTTCCGGAACAAACTGAATGAAGTTGGTGAAGTAATCAGAAATAAAGCCAAATTGGTCTGCAAGGGTTACTCTCAAATAGAAGGAGTTGGCTTTGAAGAAACTTTTGCTCTGGTGGCAAAATTGAAGCAGTCAGATTATTTCTTGCATTTGCTACCTTCAAGGATTTCAAGTTATATCAAATGGATATCAAATCTGCCTTCCTGAATGGTGACTTGGAAGAAGAAGTGTACATAGAGCAACCAGATGGATTTCAATTGTTTGATCATTGTGATATGGTCTGCAAGTTGAAGAAAGCACTGTATGGACTGAAGCAAGCCCCAAGTTCCTGGTATGAAAGATTGGATAAGCATCTTTTGAAGATTGGTTTCAACAAAGGTACTACTGATAGTAATTTATATTTCAAAATTGATAATGAAAACATCTTAATTGTTGAAGTGTTTGTTGATGATATCATCTTTGGAGGAAGAGATAGTATGTGTAAAACTTTTGTAAATCAAATGAAAAGTGAGTTTGAGATGTCCATGCTTGGTGAAATGAATTTCTTCTTCGGTCTACAAATCACTCAAACAAAGAAAGGAATCTTCATTTCTTAGACCAAATATGTGAAAGAATTGTTGAAGAAATTTGGGATGGAAGATTCAAAACCAATGAATACTCCCATGGCAACCAGATGCAAATTAAGCAAAGATGAGGATTCCCCTAAGGCTGATCAGACAAAGTATAGGTCAATGATTGGAGGACTGTTGTATCTCACTCAAACTAGACCAAACATTATGCAAGCTGTTGGTCTTGTTGCTAGATTCCAGGCTAATCCTAGAGAATCTCATTTCATGGCAATCAAGAGGATTTTTAGATATCTAAAAGGGATAGTTGAGTATGGTTTGTGGTATCCTAGAGATCATGATTTCTCTCTTCATGCATATACAGATGCGGATTGGGTAGGAGATGTGGATGACTGGAAGAGTACCAGTGGTGGAGCATTCTTTTTGGGGAAGAGATTGGTTTCTTGGCTAAGAAAGAAACAAGAGGCAATATCTCTATCTACAACTGAAGCAGAATATATTGCAATAGTAGGTAGTTGCACTCAAGTTTTATGGATGAAGTAGATGCTAAGAGATATCAAAGTGGATGATGCAGAGGTAAACGCAACGGGAGCTTACAAATGGGAAGGAGGAGTCATTAACACAACCAGCATGTTAAAATCCTATCGGCTTATCATCATCATCATATTTCTTGCTAACACAGACAGCATCATCATTTTTCAAAGAGGCATGAAATATCCTCCTGCTAACTACTGTTCACTTCCTTATCGCCTTTCGCCTTTCGCCTGTCAGCAGCATCATCATATTTGGCAAGCGCAAACATCCTCCTGATGTTCACTGTTCATCTTACCTCCGAACTCTACCTTCATCATCATGATGTTCAACATCACCTTCATCAGCAGGATATAAAATATCTGGTTGCTCCCATATATCCTGATGACGACAACTTCAAGCACCTTTCCTCCGATGCCTACGTCACCCCGATATCCGACTACTCAACCAACAGCATCATGATATGACTTATCCGGTCATATTGAAACATCCTGATGATGTTAACCAAACTTTATGCCGATGACTTACGCCGATGCCAAAACACTTAGCGACAGCAGGATAAACTTGCATAGGGTGATATTCGCAATATCCTGATGACGATGACGTCACATGCACCTGATGATGATGTCAATGCACCTGATGATGATGTCAACAGGATATAAGACACTTATATCCTCCGCAACATGATAATGAATATCCGGGTGATGTCTTAATATCCTAATGATGATCTTTCCGGTCCTTAGCCAAAAAATGAACTTTCACTTCCGCATACGATAGCGATATGCGGATGAAAGATGATCCTGACGATGATATATACACTGAGTATATATCCAACCTATATCATCCTGATGCACTTGAAACATGCAATTTTCATCAGCTTCATAACCCGATCCGGATAGCAATATACTCACAGATGACGATGCGATTCACTCCGACTGGAAAAGCACATGCAGACCCCTGTATATCCGTCCGCTGCATGCAAACTCACAGAACCGCACAATTTCACAAAGAAAACATGATGATCGGGCCGGATCACCTTCAGATCAAAACTTAACAGTTTATCTTCCTAACCCTAGCACATGAGGATGCTAGGTTGATTCACAGCATGCTACCAATCGATCTCCCACACAATGAAATGCATAAACAGAAAACTAAAATACAACCTAAACTAACATGCATGACCATTCCACCGATTCACAGAATCAACCGGTGGAAGGGTTGAAAGAATCCATCAACTTGTAATCAGAATAGAAATCAAAACATAAACAGTTGATAAACCAGATAATGCAATTGATGAGATCTTATTCAGATGAAACACAAATGTCCTGTTTCTACAACAATGTTTCACAATGTCTGGACTGATCTCTGGATTTCACTCAATCACCAGTACAACATAACACAACTACTACTCTCTCCCTGATATGATATGATATCCTCTGATATGATATGATATGATCTCAAACCCTAACTTATCTGAGTTATTTATAGCAATAACCTACGAGTACTACCAACTCGATTCCCAGCGGCTGGGAGAAGATAGCTCAGACAACCTGATCACGAGCTCTAACTACCTGCACACTCTCCTAGGCTGATCTAATATATATGCATTGGTCCAATGGACCTTACTACATTATGAAGTCAAACATGCTAAAAAATAGACTAATGTCCTGTCATGCGGACAATATCCCATCTTGTAGGGGTGCTCCTGCACCATACTCCCCAGAAGAAGAAATCTCAAGTCCACTTGAGATGAGAGTATGAAGATCTGCACCATGTTTCTGGATCTGCTCTTCAGTCATCCATACTGCTTCAGAATTCGGTTTTCCCTTCCAAGAGACTAGATACTCCAAGTACTGTTTGTTCCGGGTCTGTTTGACCACTCTGGTGTCCAAAACCTTCTGCAACTGTGGAGGATCATGCTTGGGAATGTTATCATTGATTGTATCATGTAGGAGTTCCTGATCTACATCTGGATAAGACTTGTATGGAGTTAAATCACATACATTGAATATAGGGGACAAACCAAGATCAGGGGGGAGTTGTATCTCATAAGCATTCTGTCCATGCTTGTGCAAAATTTGACATGGTCCAACTTTTCTCTGCATAAGTTTAGTATATTTTCCCTTAGGAAGTCTGTCCTTCTTCAAATGAACCCATATCAAATCTCCAACATCAAACTGTACATCCTTCTTCTTTTTATCAGCATATTCCTTATACTTCAAGGTGGTTTGCTGCAGTTGGGTCTGGACTGGATCATGAACCTCTTTTATGGCTTCTGCAAAAGCTTCTCCTTCTGCACTAACAGGGTCTACTGTAGGTAGATCTCTCAATTCCAAAATTCCTCTTGGATGCATACCATAAACTATCTGAAAAGGTGATTTCCCTGTGCTCCTATTGACAGTATCATTATAGGAAAATTCAACTTGAGATAGAATATTATCCCACTTTTCTCCATGTTGTTTTGTCAAACATCTAAGCAAATTTCCTAAGGAACGGTTCACTACTTCAGTTTGTCCATCCGTTTGAGGATGATATGCAGAGGAAAAAGACAAATTTGTTCCAAGTTTCCTCCAAAGAGTTCTCCAGAAGTGACCAATAAACTTCACATCCCTATCTGACACTATACTCAATGGCAATCCATGGATTCTGACAATCTCCCTGAAAAACAAACCTGCAATGTATGAAGCATCAGCAGTGGTTTTGCATGGCAAGAAATGTGCCATTTTGCTGAATCTATCCACTACAACAAAAACACTGTCAAACCCTTTCCTTGTCCTTGGTAAACCCAAGACAAAATCCATACTTATGCTTTCCCATGGTCTGGAAGGAATGGGTAAGGGCTGATATAAACCTGCATTAGTCGACCTGCCTTTAGCTTTCTGACATATCACACATGTCTCTACAAATTTTCTGACATCTGATTGTAACTTAGGCCAAAAGTAATGTCTTCGGACAAGATCAAGAGTCTTATCTAGACCAAAATGACCTGCCATAGCTCCACAGTGTTTCTCCTTAATGATATTTAACCTCATAGAACACCTTGGAATACATAACTATCCACCTTTGAACAACAATCCATCCTGAATAAAAAATTCAGAGAATTCAGCATGATATTTCTCTCCAAAAGAAGTACATACATGATATATCTCCCCAAAATCTTCATCAGTCTCATACATGGTCTTTAGTGAATCAATGCCAACACTTTCTAACTGAATCTGGTTGACTGTAAGAACTCTCCTGCTCAAAGCATCTGCAACTTTATTCTTGACTCCTTTCTTATGCTTCAATGTAAAAGTAAAAGCTTGTAAGGTTTCTACCCATTTCATGTGTCTGTGGTTCAGCTTTTCCTGGCTGTTTATGAAACTCAGAGCCTGGTTATCTATGAATACTATGAATTCCTTGGGCATCAAGTAATGCCTCCATTTCTTGAGTGACTGGACTAAAGCATACATTTCCAAATCATATGAGGAATACCTCTTTTTAGCATCATTGAGCTTCTCACTGAAAAATCCAATAGGTCTACCTTCTTGGCTGAGTACTGCTCCAATGGCCATGTGACTGGCATCACATTCTACTTGAAAGATTTTGTTAAAGTCTGGAAGTGCAAGGACTGGCTGCTGTGCCACCTTCTTCTTCAATGTTTCAAAAGAATCATCTGCTCTTTGAGTCCAAACAAATCTGCACTCCTGTCCTCCTTTGATGGTATCAAGCATGGGTGCACAAATATGACTAAACCCTCTTATAAACTTCCTGTAGAAGGTTGCTAACCCATGGAAACTTCTGACATCATTCATAGTCTTTGGGGTTGGCCAAGACAATATGGCACTTACCTTCTCCTTATCCATTTGTAACTTTCCTTGTGAAATGACAAAACCCAAATATGTGATCTCCTCTTGCATGAACAAACACTTGTCTAAATTTATCATCAACTGCTCTTCATGTAACCTCTTAAGAACCAAATCTATGTGTCTAAGATGTTCTTCTTTTGTGTTGCTGAAAATCAGAATGTCATCTAGATATACTATGACAAACTTACCAATGAACTCTTTCAAAACCTCATTCATCAACCTCATAAAAGTACTAGGTGCATTAGATAAACCAAAAGGCATAACCTTCCACTCATATAACCCTTCATTAGTTTTGAATGCTGTTTTCCATTCATCTCCTGGTCTAATCCTGATCTGATGATATCCACTCTTTAGATCTATTTTTGTAAAATACTTAGCACCTCCCAAACAGTCAAGTAAATCCTCTATCCTAGGGATTGGAAACCTATACCTGATTGTGATCTTGTTAATAGCTCTAGAATCTATGCAAAGCCTCCAAGTACCTTCCTTCTTTGGTGGTAGTACAGCTGGTACTGCACATGGACTTAAACTTTTCCCAATCAGACCTGAATCCAATAATTCTTCAATTTGTCTGGCTACTTCTGCATTCTGTTCTGGAGTTAACTTATAGGCTGCTTTGTTTGGAAGTGTTGACCCTGGAATTAAGTCTATGCAGTGACTGATATCCCTGACAGGTGGTAGGGATCTTGGCATTCCTTCTGAGATGATACCTTTGTACTTATCCAATAGCTCTTGGATAGCTGGGTCTATGAACCTTTGCTTCTTCTCTTTCTTGACTTCTTGCTGCTGTTCTTTATTCACCCTCATACATGGGATTAGGGCATATGCAACTGCACCTTCTGCTGCTACTTCTTTCATGAACTGTTTACCTTCCATCAGCATTACCTTCACCTCTTTTCCTTTAGATTTCTCCTCCTTCTCTGTCAATGGTAGTAACTTTATATCCTTACCATCTTTAGTGATTGTATAGATGTTCCTAACACCATCATGTTGTTCCTTCAAATCATACTGCCATGGTCTACCAAACAAAAGATTGCAAGCATCCATCGTGGTAATATCAAACAACAACTTATCCTTATATGCTCCAATCTGAAATTCTACCCAAGCCTGCTCTTCTACAGTTGTTTGCTGACCTTTGGTAAGCCATGAGACTTTATATGGGGAGGGGTGAGGCAATCTCCTAAGCTTAAGCTTTGTCACCATTTCTTCAGACACAAAATTTTCAGTAGAACCAGAATCAATCAAAACTTTACATGCCTTACCTCCGGCTTTGCAAATAGTCCTGAAAAGAGACTTTCATTGAGGGGATTCTTTGTCAGGTACCTTCATGGTAGTCATTGTTCTTCTCATCATTAGAGACTCTCCACTTTCTGGATATCCATAATTATCAGGAGCATTCACACTTTGAAAATCATTAGAGCCTGTCATACTTTGATTATCAGGTTCTTGGATCAGATTTGTTCTCCTTTCTCCTGTTGAGCTTGTGGCCTTTTCTGGACATCTGCTGGCTATATGGCCTTCTTTGTTACAGTTATAACATCTGATGGATCCTCTGCCCTGGGATCTTCCTCTAAAAGGTCTTCTACCTCTGAAGTTTCCTTGCTGACTATAATTTTCCCTCTGGTTCTGACTATTGTTTCCCTTACTATTGTCATGACTGGATTCTCCTTGATATCCATGTCCATGTCCTCTACCTCTAAAAGGACCTCTTCCACCTCTTTGTTGTCTTCCTCTTCCTCTATTGTGTTGTTCCTGTTTTCTCTTTAACTTCTCTTCCACTTTCAATGCCAACTGAAAGCATTTCTGAACTGTATCTGGATTATGCAGACTTAAATCTTCCTGAATGTTGAACCTCAATCCATTAAGGTATCTGGCTACCTTCTCTTCTTCACTTTCCTTTACCTTTGTTTTCATACAAAGTTTCATGAATTCTTCTGTATATGAGCTGACATCTAGCTCCTTCTGCTTCAGGTTTTGCTTCCTCTTGTGTAATTGGATACTGTAATCCAATGGGACATAAGCTTCCTTTACTAACGCCATCATCTTCTTCCATGTAGCGACTCTACGCTTTCCTTCCTGTACTCTATCATCTTGGACAAAATTCCACCATGTCAAGGCAGCTTCTTTCATTTTTGACTGGGCTATTTTCACCCTTTGTTGTTCTGGTATCTCCTCTGTTTCAAAGAAATTGTTCAAGCAATCTATCCACTCCATCACTGAATCAGGTTCCATCTTTCCTGTAAACACTGGCAAATCCAGTTTCACATCCATGGTTCTCCTCTCCATGGCCTTGAGGGCGTTCAACAGTGGTCTCTGGTCTGCAGGAACGACCTCTTCGTTCCAACTAGGGATCTCTTCTTCTTCCCTATCTTCTTCTCTACCAGAACCTACTCTGCTCCTCAACTTCGCTAACTCATCCTTCAATTCCTGATTCTGAGCCTTCACGGCCTTGCTCTCTGCAATCTGTTTCTTCACCAGAACTGCCAACTCAACGTTGGTCATCCTTGCTGGAACCTCAGATGTTCCTTCGTCACCTGACATCCTGCTATATCTTGATCTTTTCTAGAAGATCCTTCCTTTGCTCTGATACCACTATGATGCAGAGGTAAACGTAACGGGAGCTTACAAATGGGAAGGAGGAGTCATTAACACAACCAGCATGTTAAAATCCTATCGGCTTATCATCATCATCATATTTCTTGCTAACACAGACAGCATCATCATATTTCAAAGAGGCATGAAATATCCTCCTGCTAACTACTGTTCACTTCCTTATCGCCTTTCGCCTTTCGCTTGTCAGTAGCATCATCATATTCGGCAAGCGCAAACATCCGCCTGATGTTCACTGTTCATCTTACCGCCGAACTCTACCTTCATCATCATGATGTTCAACATCACCTTCATCAGCAGGATATAAAATATCCGGTTGCTCCCATATATCCTGATGACGACAACTTCAAGCACCTTTCCTCCGATGCCTACGTCACCCCGATATCTGACTACTCAACCAACAGCATCATGATATGACTTATCCGGTCATATTGAAACATCCTGATGATGTTAACCAAACTTTATGCCGATGACTTACGCCGATGCCAAAACACTTAGCGACAGCAGGATAAACTTGCATAGGGTGATATTCGCAATATCTTGATGACGATGACATCACATGCACCTGATGATGATGTCAATGCACCTGATGATGATGTCAATAGGATATAAGACACTTATACCCTCCGCAACATGATAATGAATATCCAGGTGATGTCTTAATATCTTGATGATGATCTTTCCGGTCCTTAGCCAAAAAATGAACTTTCACTTCCGCATACGATAGCGATATGTGGATGAAAGATGATCCTGACGATGATATATACACTGAGTATATATCCAACCTATATCATCCTGATGCACTTGAAACATGCAATTTTCATCAGCTTCATAACCCGATCCGGATAGCGATATACTCACAGATGACGATGCGATTCACTCCGACTGGAAAAGCACATGCAGACCCCTGTATATCCGTCCGCTGCATGCAAACTCACAGAACTGCACAATTTCACAAAGAAAACATGATGATCAGGCCGGATCACCTTCAGATCAAAACTTAACAGTTTATCTTCCAAACCCTAGCACATGAGGATGCTAGGTTGATTCACAGCATGCTACCAATCGATCTCCCACACAATGAAATGCATAAACAGAAAACTAAAATACAACCTAAACTAACATGCATGACCATTCCACCGATTCACAGAATCAACCGGTGGAAGGGTTGAAAGAATCCATCAACTTGTAATCAGAATAGAAATCAAAACATAAACAGTTGATAAACTAGATAATGCAATTGATGAGATCTTATTCAGATGAAACACAAATGTCCTATTTCTACAACAATGTTTCACAATGTCTGGACTGATCTCTGGATTTCACTCAATCACCAGTACAACATAACACAACTACTACTCTCTCCCTGATATGATATGATATCCTCTGATATGATATGATATGATCTCAAACCCTAACTGATCTGAGTTATTTATAGCAATAACCTACGAGTACTACCAACTCGATTCCCAGCGGCTGGGAGCTTCCAAGCGGCTGGGAGAAGACAGCTCAGACAACCTGATCACGAGCTCTAACTACCTGCACACTCTCCTAGGCTGATCTAATACATATGCATTGGTCCAATGGACCTTATTACATTATGAAGTCAAACATGCTAAAAAATAGACTAATGTCCTGTCATGCGGACAATATCCCGTCTTGTAGGGGTGCTCCTGCACCAGTGGAGTATGAGGAACCTATCACAATCTTCTGTGATAATTCAAGTGTAATAAACATATCTAAGAATCTAGTGTTGTACTCAAAGACTAAACATATATCCATCAAGTTTCACTTTTTAAGAGAGCAAGTGAACAAGAATGAAGTCAGATTGGAGTTTGTGCCTTCCAAGGATTAGATTACAGAGATCTTTTCTAAACCTGTACTTAAGGACTCTTTTTAGTATCTCAGGGAGAAGTTAGGGGTTATTGCCCCTCCGGTGATGAACTAAGGTGCATTGAGGTGCATCAGTCTGGTAGGTATCATAGTCATATATTGTGATCCGGATTGATGATGGGGAGTTGCTACTCAAGGGGAGCAGCATGTATGATTCTGAAGTGTTGAAATTGCAAGTATGTGCCCTTTGCCATTGATGTCAAAGGGGGAGAGAAGACATGTGAAAAATAAGTGGTTGCTGATCAAAGGGGGAGCAGTAAAAGGAGAAAAGACATATGAATGGTTGTTGTTGATAAGGGGAGTTGTGACAGTGAGGAGAAGTTCTTGTCTTGATGGTCAAAACAGTTTTTTCACATCATATGTTGCCATCAATGACAAAGGGGGAGATTGTTGCAAGTATGAGCTTGATCAGTGTTGTCATTGATGTCAACTTACTCTTGTTGTATTAATGATAAGGATTGGATGAGCTATGTGCTGAGGATATTGAAAAAATTAGTCTCAATCAGGAACAGTGAAGATCAGTGATGACAGTAAGGTAAAAGTCCAAGATAGGATGAGTATGAAAGTATACGGTTTAAAGGGTTTGTAGATATGTGTCTTAAGGTGGTCCAGTAGATATTTTAGAGGTCCGCATGAAGATCTAAAGAAGTTGTGGCCGCTCAAGTAAAACCAGTTTGGGTAAATGTTCAGTGGTGATAGAGTGTCACAGATAGGTCTGGTGAGATCCGAAATTGCATTGTACTGTTCTATAGATTTGAAGGAGTGTTGAGGAAGTCTTTATGGAGTGTCAACTAGATTGGTTCATGGTTTGAAGGTCCGCAAGCATCTATTCCTTTGTGACAGTAATGACAGACTGTGTTCTTGAGGTTTCGGATGAAGGGGAGATGGATTTCAGTAAGCAGATGAAGTATGGATGTTCTTGGTGAGTCAGGCAAGCTTGTGGAGGTCTTTGGATCGTGTCCATTTTGTGTTGGTGGTCTGCATTGAAGTTGGAGCTCGCATTGAAGAATAACTTCTAGATGATGGTGTTCTTTCTGAGATTGGCTGACCGGATGAGTTACACATCCTGCGGATGTTCTTGTTGATATTTGCTGACTTAGATGTTCATTCCTAAGTTGATGTCTTGTATAAATAAGGGATTACGAAGTCATTTCAAAGTTGTCCTTCTCGAGATGAATGTGTGGTAGCAAGGAGGAGAGTGAAAGGCAGAGCAGAAGTATTGGGCTTAAATGGAACTAATTCAAGCATGGTGAAGATGATATTCGCTAGTTCATGTATGTGATATTTATTTCTTTGTAGACAGTGTGTCTCTTATAGGCAGTGAGGCTCTTGTGAGTAGTGTGCTCGGGTAGTGAGCCCTAATTGGCATGTGCCATTTTGTTCTTTCTATTCTTCTAATAGAGAATACATTCTTGGGTTAGTCACTCTATGGTTTTTCTCTTAACTGAGTTTTCCACATCAAAATCTTGGTGTCTCATGTGTTGATGTGTTTCTGTTCTTGATTTGTTGCATTGTGTTTCCATGGTTAATTTATTATTATGCTACTGAATTGCTAAAAGGAGTTAAATGTGTAATTGCAAGAAAAGTTTTGTACAACTAATTCACCCCCCCTCTCAGTTGTGTACCCTAAGTCTAACACTACATGCCTCTACTTATTTCCACATGTGCAATGTCAGCTAAGGTAATGTCATCTAGTCTGATTGCAACATTTGTTAAAAAGTTTGCCATGACATTCCTTGACCTTTCAACCCAATTAATAGAGAATGCATCAAATAGTTCTATAACATCTCATACTGCATATTTATATTATTTTAACCTTTTATTCTTTGATGGATATTTACTTCAAACCTATGAAAAAGTGTTTTGATTCCATGTTTCACAACTATGTTCAACCCAAGCAAGAGTGCATCATATTCTGCAATATTATTATTGTACTCAAACTTCAAGAGAAATGAAAACTTGAAAGTCTTACCACTAGGAGGAAAAAAAACTACCCCTGCACCCGAACCTTCTTTTGACCAGGCACCATCGAAATACATAGATCACAACTCATTTTCACCCTTTGATTTCTCTATCTCAAAATGAATTGGCTTTCTACTCTCAATGCTAACATTAGATGATACTATATTAAAATTGTCACAATCCACATCAACAAAACATACCTAATCAACTATTTCCTCTTCCTCAACCAAGTTAGGTGCTCTTTCTTCTCTTTCAAGTTTGACTTCCCTACCATTCATGGGAAGCATGGCATAAGATAGGTCTAACTACATGCTACCTCCAATTAGTGTTGCCCACCTCCTAGACAACAACATCCCATATTGACGTTTGATGTCTACCACTGTGACATTCATTGTATACTTCTTCTCAGGATAAGATGCAAGCGTGAAAGCAACATTTTTCATAATTCCAATAACAGGTACCTCCCTATTATCCATAGAAAAAGACTTACCACATGCCTTGTCTATCTTTATTCCTATCTATTCCATAATAGCTAAAGGCATAATATTGGTAGATGCACTTGAGTTAAGCATGCAATTTGTGACCTTTTTACCATTTATGATTAAAGAGACATAGAAAGGCTCTATTTGAGAAGGGTACTTTGTGAGTGTAGCTCCCAGATATACTTCTGGAATTTCATCTTCTGTAAAATCATTCACTTGGTTACCTTCCTGATTCTTATCACCCTAATTTGTCTAATTAGTAATGTCAAAAATCAAAGCCAATGCTTTACTCCTATGTTCTTCAATCTTCATCATTTCAAGCAGTGGGATAGAAACTTTCATTTGTGATAGTGCTTGAGTCATATCAAATGAAATGAAGTTCTACATATGGGTTGTACTTTGATTCATACCTGATGTGACTCTTTACTTTGTCATTAGTCCACATAGCCTTACCATCTCCTGAATTCTTGATGTTAGCACTTTTCTTGTCCTTGGATTCCTTATTTTCATTATTCTACTACCTTTTTGGGATCTCTGAAGTTGAGCCTTTTACATTGTTATGAAACTGTTTCATAAACAAGCTTCGTGGTTTCCATGAATCAATAGTTTGAGTCTTACTCATGAGATTATAATTACTCTTCACCTAAGCCACCATAGTAGTAGTGAGAGCCCTGATTTCCTCATCAAAAGGTCTCCTCAATCCAAAATTTTAGGAATTCGTGAGTCAAGTCCATAGAAATAATGGTCTTTACTTTCATCATCTAAAAAAACTTGCTAGTAAACCTATTCTTTCTGATGTCCTCTTTCAGTTTCTAATTCAACATCATGTTCATCTGAAGAGGAATAATCTCCACTGGTAAACAACATATTAATATTATCATCCTCATTATAATGTGACTCACTACATTCATCGTAGTTATTACCATCACCTTGAAAATATTGAGCAACCATATACTATAATGGTGAATGAGGCATTTGACAAAACATGCACCATGGAGTATCTTGTACCACATTGATGTTTTTCTTTAATGGATCAGGCATATCTCTACTTTGCCAACCTTTTTGGTTGTTGTTACTATTCAGGATTGGTTTTCTGTTATGCCAATTTGTATTTTATGTCATGTCATGCAACTGTGGTCTTTTCTCTTGCCTCTGATAGTTTTGTTTATCATCTCCTAGCCTTTTTTCTCCCCTAGCTAGCTTGTAGCTAATATCTTTCAAGGCATTCATTATTTGATCCAACTTGTCTTCAAATGTGGAAGTTGTATTCTATTGGATTTTGTTATTTGGGTTTTGTAAGATTTTGACTTCATCTCTCCTACCCCAATTTCCAGATGCTTTCTTATTATTTTCAATATTAATTGTAATTTAGAAAGCATCTCTTAAACTAGCCAGGCTCTTATCCCTCAATTCATACCCCATTTTTGCATCAAAAGAATTTGTGTATAAAACCATACACATGGTTGTTGGACACACTAGTATACTGAGAGGAGGGGGTGAATCAATATCTAATCAAACTTTAAATCCTCCAGAGAAAATTAAAACTTAAGCATTACAACATTAACATAAACATAAAAGATTAACACAATGCACATCAAAACATAACACTAGATATACATGAAAAACCCAAGAAGGGAAAAACCACGGTGAGGATTAACTCACAATATATGAAGTTCCAAATTACAACTTTGTTTTAGGGCTACAACGCAAGGAAGCTACTACTCCCTGAAAACTTTGATTTAGGGTCACTCCCAAGGAAGCTACAACTCCCTGCAAACTTCATTTTAGACTCACTCCTAAGGAAGAAAATACTCCTTGAACTGAGAACAAACTTAGAAAAGATTACAGTATGACAATCCTTCTATTGCCTGAAAACTGACATTGAAGCTCACACCTTTGATGATTACAATTCTACTTCTTTTGATGATTGGATCAATTAGGCACACTCTTCACTTCCCTCCTATCACAAAAATGTTTTCAAGATGAATTAGGACAGCCTCTAGTACATCTGCTCTTTTTCCTTCAATCAGACATCACAATGCATATGATTTTTTTATTCTGCTCTTCACATTTTCATGTTTACATTTTCGTAATCATCCTTCACCTAGATCAACTAGGTTTACAATATATACATGACATTGTTGATTGCACAAGACAATTGAGAGGGGGGTGAATCAGTTGTAACATATAATTTCAAAACCCTAACACACATTTAGATCCACATAAATTCAATTAACCCTTAAACTGTTAAGATGATTAAGAAAATAAAAGAAACTAAACCAAATCAACAACATACACAAGAGAACACTAGATTTACGTGGAAAACCCAGGAAGGGAAAAACCATGGCAAGGATTAGCTCACAATATAAAGTAATATCAATACCAAATATAATAAGGCTCACTATCGGAGGGCTCACTACCTAGAAGAAAGGCTCATTGCTAGAACAGAAAAGAAGATAGAGAAGAATGTTACAATGAGAAAACTATCTCAATGCAATAGAGAAGTCCACCACAACATCACCAACACCTTCACAATCATACTGAAGAATTGTAGACACCTTTTACTCACTGCATCTAGTAGTCTAACACATGAAAGCTTGCACTGCTCTTCACACTCTACCACACTGTTATTCACATCTCATACTCCACACACGTGCACACTTCTACCTCAACAACTCAACACTTATTTATACCATCTTCAACCTTGAAAAATTTATCCAAGTTCATAAATACACCTTCACCATGTAAATTCAAATTAGGTCAGCACCCAAACATTCCCATGGTCGAAAGGAATGAAGGTGAACCACAACACACCTTAGCTTGGACCTAAATCCATTCAGTAAGCCACACCACACTTCCACAATCATCAAAGCAAATATGCAATTATTGTAAACATCCAGGGTTGGCTGAACCTGTGTTAAAACCATAAACATTTAAGTACACACTTCCTCGAAACCAAAGACGACTTGCAGACCACACACCATGCTTGAACACCATCTAGAATATCTGACAAACATCTTGAAATCCAACAAATTCCTCTGCAACAACTTTCACCTGAATAAAGTACATACCCAGTTTATTCAAACATCTCTGCCATACACTACAACTCAAGAAATTAATTTGTGAGGCACCAAACCATGAACAACTTCAACTAAAGGTAGATATGAACCTTATAAACACACTTTCAAAACTATAAGATCGTAAACCACTTTGCAGAGAAATGCAGAGCAAAAACATTTCTTCTAGACACCTATACAAGACATAGTACAAATACTCATGAACACACCTTCCTCTGGACAATGATCCAACATACCAAACTTTGAATGCAACACCTATGAACATCTCTGATCAACATACCCAAACTACACAAGCAGATATTCAACATAGAAGTAATGCGGAGCAAAACCAGAACACCACACTACACAAGCAGATATTCAACATAGAAGTAATGCGGAGCAAAACCAGAACACCACTCTGTATGCTAGAACATCTTTACAACACACTATTTCCTCTATTATTCAAATTTTCTCAAAAGCACTTGAAACCAATCACCAGAAATATATCAACAACATCTTCAACACTTCCTCATTATCAGAGACAACATCAACTCAATACCAATTGCTCACACTCTTGCAATATTTTCTTGCTCATACAGTTGACACCAATGTCAACTCAATACCAACTTCTCACACTCTTGCAATATTCTTTTCCTCATATGGTTGACACCAATGACAACACAAGCTTGTTGACATCAATGACAACACTAACTATACCTACTTGCAACAATCTCCCCCTTTGTCATTGATGGCAACACATGATGTGAAAAACCCTCAACACTTGACAACATCCTTAATACTATGCTTCATACCAACTCTTTTCCTTTCTCTTTCTTTCCTCAACTTACTACTCTCTTTTTGTCAACTGACTCTTTCCTTTTTCACATTAATCTCTTTCCCCCTTTAACATCAATGGCAAAGGGTGACACATCTCTCTCTCACTTTCCTCTTTTGTAATTACTCATACTTATACCTGCTCACGACTCCTTTGCATACACCCCCTTAGGAGAACACAACACCTATATATGTTAATAACCACAACACATATCCTTTAACACAACCTACACACTAGTACTTGCTCCCCCTGACTGCAACAACCAATAAAGCTACTACATACTCCCCCTGAGAGGTAGCCTCCAACATCAGTCCAGAAAAAATAATGAACCTTGAGATCCACTTGACTGATGCATCTCCTTATGCACCTAGCTCAAAGGAGGGGCAATAATCCCCAACTCCTCTCAGAGATACTCAAAAGTATCCTTAGGAAGAGCCTTAGTGAATATATTAGCAACCTAATCCTTTGTAGGCACATACTTAAGCTTCACTTCATTCTCTGTAACCTTCTCTCTCAAAAAGTGATACCAGATTGAGATATGTTTAGAGTCCTTGAGTGCATCACTGGATTATTTGAAATATTCATAGCACTTGTATTATCATAGAAGATAGGAATTGGTTCATCATATACAACTCTGATATCCTTCAACTTTTGCCTCATCCACAACACCTATGTGTAGCAAGATGCTACTACAATGTATTCTTCCTCTACAGTAGATAAATACACTTAATCTTGTTTCTTGCTTAGCCATGATGCCAATCTACATCTAAGAAAGAATGAACCACCACTTGTACTTTTCCTATCATCTACACAACTAGCCCAATTTGCATATGTGTAAAACTTAGAGTAAAGTTAGTATCCTTTGGATACCACAAGCCATGATATAGAGTGCCCTTTAAATATCTAAATATCCTCTTTACTACTGCAACATGTGACTCTCTAGGATCTTCTTGAAATCTAGCTACACGAAAAACTACATACATAATATTTGGTCTAGTAGCAGTTAGATATAACAATCTTCCAATCATTAATCTATATCTACTCTGATCAACCTTAGGAGATTCATCATTCTTGTTCAACTTGCAACCAGTAACCATAGGGATACAAACTAGTTTAGAATCTTCCATTCCAAACATCTTCAACATTTCCTTGACATGCTTTGATTGTGAAATGAAAATACTTTTATTTGTCTGATTGATTTGAAGTCCAAGGAAGAAATTCATCTCCCTAAACATTGACATTTCAAATTCTTTCTGCATCTCCTCTACAAATTTCTTACACATACCTTCTAATCTTCCAAAAATAATGTTATCAACAAACACAACTACAATCAGGATTTGATCATTTTCAACTTTGAAGTAAAGATTACTATCTGCAGTACCTTTATTGAATCCTAGATGTAACAGATACTTGTCTAACCTTGCATACCAAACTCTGGGAACTTGGTTCAATATATATAGTGCCTTCTTCAGTCTGCAAACCATATCCGATTTATCTGATAACTAAAATCCGTCTGGTTGTTCTATGTATACTTCTTCTAGCTCACCATTCAAGAAGGCAGACTTCACATCCATTTCATATACTTTGAAATTCTTGTGCTGCAAAAGCTACAAACATCCTGATGGCTTCCAATCTAGCCACCAGAGCATATGTTTCCCCAAAGTCTATTTTTTCTACTTGTGAGTAGCATTTACACCCAATCCTTTCCTTGTTTCTTACAACTTCTCTATTCTCATTCAGTTTGTTTCGGAATACCCACTTAG
The DNA here is from genome assembly GCA_027924645.1 of Cunninghamia lanceolata. NCBI lineage: Eukaryota > Viridiplantae > Streptophyta > Pinopsida > Cupressales > Cupressaceae > Cunninghamia > Cunninghamia lanceolata. The sequence goes on along the minus strand of BSBN01000245.1, from coordinate 7,876,726 downwards.
TTCTAATCACATTTTTGTTTGCTAGTCTTGGGACAAGTTCCCATGTCTGATTCTTTTCAATCCACATTAGTTCCTCTTCCATAGCCTTAATCCAATACTCATCCTTGCATGCTTCAACCACTATTTTAGGTTCAACTTTAGAACTTGTAAACATAGATTTACCTATTCTTCAACAACTTTCCTTCTTGTCAGTATACCTTTGCTCTTGTCATCTCAATGATATGTTCTTTAGAATAATGCTTCTGCACATACTTGGGAGCTTTAGGAATCTTTTTTAGAGCTTCTTCCTCTTCAATCTATACTTCCTTTTCTTTATCTTTTTCTTCTTCACTGCAAGAAAATTCATCTAATTCATATCCATTCAACTTTGAATTCATCTATAGGTCTTCATCAACCTTGACATTTGTACTCTCAACAATCTTTCTTAGCCTCTTGTTGTAGTAACGGTAAGCTTTGCTTTTATTAGAATATCTAAGAAAGATACCTTCATCAGATCTTGTATCAAACTTTCCCAAGTTTTATTCATCTCTTCTAATGTAGCATTTGCTTCCAAACACTCTAAAGTATTTGATAGTAGGAATCCTTCCATACCATAGCCCATAAGGATTCTTTGTGATGTTTTCTCTTGCTTGCACTCTGTTTAGTATATAAATAGTAGTATGAATTGCTTATCACCAGTAGACTTCCGATAGGTTTTCTTCTTTTATCATTGTCCTTGCAACTTCTTGAACAGTCCTATTCTTTCTTTCAACCACTACAATCTGTTGAGGAGTTCTAGGGGTAGAAAAATGCCTCTTTATTCCATGATTCTCACAAAACATGTTAAACTCATTGGAGGTGAATTCTCCACCTCTATCAGGCCTCAAACATTTGATTTTCATATCCATTTCATTCTCAACCATTGCTTTGAATGCTTTACACTTATCTAGGGCTTTTGATTTTTCTTTAAGAAAAGTAACCCATGTCATTCTAGAACAATTATCCATTAATAGCATGAAATACCTATCACCTTGAAAATGCCTTACTCTAGTAGGGCCACAAAGATCTGTATGCACCAATTCTAACAGTCTGGTAGAAGATTGATCCTTGACTTTGAAACTTCTTCTTTCTTTCTTTCTAACTTGACACTCCTTACAAACAACATTGATAGGCTTAGTAATCTTTGGAAGATCTCTCACAGCTTGAACTAAACTTCTTCTCACTAGGCTATCAAAATTGATGTGATAGTCTTCTATGCCATAGCCAACTCTCACTGATCTGAGTCATGAAAAAATAACCATCAACACCTTTGAGCTGATAAACATTTCCATCTATCCTCTTTCCAATAGCTATCATAGTTCCAGAATCTTTTTTGATCTCACATCCACCATCCTAAAACATAAGATTGTATCCTTTGCTACACATTTGTCCAACACTCAAGTGGTTATGTCTTAAACCCTTAACATAAAGAACATCATCTATGTTATGCTTTACATCAAAATTGATTGAACCTTTTCCAAAAATCTTGGTAGATGTATCATTTCCAAATCTAACTAGTCCTCCATCATATTTTTCAAGTTTGACAAACTTACTTTTATCACCAATCATATGATTTGAGCATCCACTGTCAATGATCCAATAGTTCTTTTCTTGTCTAGCATGAAAAATAGATATCAAGGTGCCATCAACATTAGTACTTACTTTTGGAGCCCTTTCCTTCAGACATCCCTTAGAGTTAGCAGAAGTAGTATCATCTTTTAAATATATGAACAAGCATTCACTGTCCTCATCATCTTCATAATCAGATTCATCATCCGATATACTTGCATCTTATCTAACATAGTAACTTTTCTTAATCACCTTACTTTTGTTCTCCCTATTTTTGCTTTTCAAAATTCTATCTCCACCTAACATCTTGAAGCATAATGATCTACCAGTACCCTTTTTCATTCTTCTCACAAAGTTATCTTCCATATCATCAAAATCCTCCTGATCTGATTCAACAGTCTTCTCTGATTTACCAGCCTTAAAAGCAGTCTCAACTTTTGCACTACTTGTACCAAATTATCTCATTTCAAAAGTAGTTACAGTAGCATACAACTGATATCTAGTAAACTGATCTAGATTTTGTAATTCTTCAATAGCATAAACTTTATGACTGTAATCTTTGGGAAGAGTTCTGATACCTTCATTACCACTTCTTTTTCTTGCAATTCTCCACCAAGACCTGTAATGCTATTCAGAACTTCATCCACCTTCTGCAAGTACCTTGTGATGTTATCATCTTCAGACATTTGCATGGTCTCAAACATGATCTTTAGATTCTACATCTTAGCTTGCTTGACCTTGTCATCTCCTTCATAAATGCTTTTTAACTTTTCCCAAATTTCATTAGCAATTTTTAGATTCATAACTTTCACCAATTCATAATTAGTATGACCACTTAAAAGAGCATACCTTGTGTTACCATTATTTTCATAAGCCTTGATCTCATTAGCAGTACTCAAACCATTCTCAAGTATAGTATATGCAGACTCAATAGACTTCCATATTTCATATCCAAGAGAAATTAGATAACCTTCCATCCTTATTTTCCATAATGCATAGTCTAATCCATCAAATAGGGGAACATCTTTCTTGTACGCCATCCCAGATCTACCTCAAGCAATTAAGCTTTCTTCCAAGGAACCTTACTCTGATACCAATTGTTGATTGCACAAGACAACTGAGAGGGGGGGTGAATCAGTTGTAACTTATAATTCCAAAATCCTCACACACATTTAGATTCACATAAATTCAATTAAAACTTAAACTAATAAGATGATTAAGTAAATAACAGAAACTGAACCAAATCGACAACATACATAAGAAAAGACCAAATTTATGTGGAAAACCCAAGAAGTGAAAAACCACAATGAGGATTATCTCACAATATAAAGTAATATCAACACTGAATACAATAAGACTCAATACCGGAGGGCTCACTACCTAGAAGAAAGGCCCACTGCCAAAGAAAGGCTCACTGCTAGAACAAAAAAGGAGATAGACAATAATGTTACAATGAGAAAACCATCTCAATGCAATAGAGAAGTCCACCAGAACATCAACAACACCTTCACAGCCATATTGAAGAATTGTAGACACCTTCTGCTCACTGCATCTAGTAATTAACACATGAAATCTTACATTGCACTTCACAATCTACCACATTGTCATTCACATCTCATACTCCACACACGTGCACACTTCTACCTCAACAAATCAACACTTATTTATACCATCTTCAACCTTGAAAACATTCTCCAAGGTCAGCAATACACCTTCACCATGTAAATTTAAATTAGGTCGGCACCAAAACATTCCCACAGTGGAAAGGAATGAAGGTGGACCACAACACACCTTAGCTTGGACCTAAATCCATTCAACATGCCACACCATGCTTCCACAATCATCAAAGCAAATCCACACCTAGTGTAAACAGCCAAGGTTAGTCAAACCTGTGTTAACACCATAAACATTTAAGTACATGCTTCCTCAAAACCAAAGATGACTCATGTGTTGGCAAGAGACACTGTGTGGCACCATAAGTGTTGTCATTGATGGAAATAAAGTCTATCCCACACATATGTAGTACACAATATGCCTTCACCGGAAGTCAGATTGAAGAATGTTTTGGTCCAGTGAACAAGAACAGAGTTTGTAACAAGGTCTAACAATCAGGTCCGGATCTCTCAGATGGTGTAACTCAGTAAGTTGTAGACTTGGGAAAGTCAAGAGGGGTACCATGACTACTATACTCTAGAGATTTAGCCTCTGGTGATAAATCAAGGAAAAGATATGAGCATCTAAGTGTTGGGTTCTAGTCAGGAAAAGCAGACAGAGGAAGAACTAACTGGCAGAATATCAAACTTCAATCCGGATGAGTAAAAGGTGTTAATCAAGCAATATGTGGGATTATACATTGTTGGCCAACATGATTAATGACCTCTATGCCTATGTTTTTGATACGCATCACAAATCAAGCATGGATTGAGCTGACATATTAGTAATTTGCAAATATCTTGAGTGTTCTTGTTACCAACTAGAAAATTGATGAAATCCTTGATGCGGATATATATACTAGATGGATTCTAGTATGTAGGTGTGTGTGGTGAACAAGTGGTGAAATAAAGTGCGAAGAAAATAAGGGATAAGTGTGAGAGCTGTAATTCAAATCTGGTATGTGACAAAGCAACAACATTAAAATAGAGGAAGAATGAAGTGTATTAGGTCAATGTATTGTGCCTAACCAGAACTGAACTCTTGCATTTGTAGATGCCTCTCATCAGTTCAAACACCTAATTACCTTTTGTAAGTTCTGTAGACAGTGAGTCTCTTGTAGGCAGTGTGCCTCTTGTGAGTAGTGTGCTCAGGTAGTGATCTCTAATTGGCAAGTGCCATTTTGTACTCCTTTATTCTTTTAACAGAGAATACAATCTTGGGTTAGTCACCCCGTGGTTTTTCCCTTAACAGGGTTTCCACGTAAAATCCTTGTGTTATGTGTGTTGATTTTATTTCTGCTCTTATGATTACATATGCTTTCATGTTTTGATGCAACAATGATTATTAAGATACAAAAGGAAAAGAAAATTCAGGAAATTTTGAGATAACTGATTCACCCCGCTCTCAGTTATTTACCTTGTTTCCAATAATTGGTATCAGAGCCAAGTTCCTCTGAACAAAGCCTAACAACTTGAGGAAGATATGGGAATCTCAATGGATGTATATGGTATGAAGGAACAACTTTAGTCTTCCCTAGATGATCTTGAACAATCCCACTCCGAAGTCAATAATTTGAGAGAAAGACTCAAACAAGTTGATGATTTCATAAATGAGCTAAAATTAAAACTTAGTATCTTTGTGAAAAAGAGAAAGGAACTACTTAAAAAATTAGCCAATCAGAGTGAAGTCAATGATACTAATGATGTTCTAGATGAGAAAAATAAGTTATGTGAGAAGATGTCAAAAGAAGTCATTATGGTGAGACATGAAATGGAATCAGGGGTTATGAGATTCACCCAAGAAATCGAAGAAAAAAGATAGACTGAAGGTAATCTAAAACAATATCTCAAGGAGAAAATAAAGGACTGCCACAAAATGGACAGAATAATCAGGCATCTTGAATCTAATCTTGAAGAAGCTAGAGACAATGAAGAACAACTTAAGAATCAGTTAGACACTCTTAAACAAGATCTTCAAGCAGCAAATGAATATAAAGAGAAATTGAAGATAAGCTAAGCCTAAATTGAAGTTCTTGAAAGCCAAAAGAGGGTAGATGATAAGTGTGGCTTGGGATATGAGAAAGGATCTGGTCAAAAGAACTTTGGACTAGGAAATCAAAGAAATAGGTGTAGAAGACCTCTGGTAAGGAAACCAAATGCTCAAAGATATCCATCCTTTAATGGATACTGCTTCAATTGTAACAATTTCGGTCATAAAGCAACTTAGTGCAGAAGGAGAATGAATCATAATAATCCATCTTTCTCTGGACAATGTTTCAACTGCAAAAGGTATGGTCACAAATCTCATGAATGTAGACATATGCAAATAAACAATTCATCCAATGGCAGATGCTTTGCATGCAATAGAATGAGACATATGGCTAATCAATGTAGATCAAGAGGATATCAATCAAATAAGCAAAGAAATATTGTCTGTTACAATTGCAATAGATCTGGTCATATTGCCAAATTCTGTAGAAGTAAAAATTAGGATAGAAAAGGTCCGGTGCAGTATAATCAGAAACAAGATAAGGGCAAAGGTAAAGTGAATGCAGATGAAGTTCAAAAGGAGATGAGAAAGATTTGGGTAAAGAAGAGTACATCAAATATTGGGGATGGATCCGCACCAGAATCTAGTGTTGATATTCCTTCCGAAAACTAAAAGGGTGAGCTCTGGCTTAGGGGGAGTCACAAAGAAAAACAAATTTCCCTAGGCAATCAACTAGTGCCTAAATTCGGCACATGGAATGCTATGGATTAAAGGGTTCTCATAAAAAAATCTAAATAACCTTCAGTAAAAATATGAAAGATCCGCATGGAGTTTTGTAAAATCTTAACCGCTCAAGTTAATCCAGTTCCAACAGCTATTCGGTAAAGCAGGATTTTCATAGACAGATCTAGTATGATTCAGAATTGAAATACTTTGATCTGCAGACCCATGGTATGATTGAAGAAAGGAAGATACATTGTCAATCCTCACTAACAATTATTCTAAGTTCAACGCAGTGATTTGAGAAGATCTCTCTCAAAATAGGACAACCAGATAACTTAAGTTGTCCATTTATTACAAAAGGAAATTAGGGTTTGCGCAAGGATAAAAGGGTTCTTTCACTCATTATTTGCACATTTGCATTCGTGAAGAAGAAAAGAAGAGCTCTACAACAAAGTTTCTACAATTCACTCAAGATCAACTAGAAAATTGAATTCAACCAGTGATTTGTTCCGGCTCCTATTTAAAACCCTAAAGTGTGAAAAGGTACTTCCATTATGAAAGTCTCTCTCTAAATCTTTTGCAAAATGGCTACTCTAATGGTTGTTAAGATCACTGATAGGCCACATCCTAAATTCAAGAAACACCCTTATAAATCTCTAGAAGTTGATCCTTTAGGTGCATTTTCTAGCATTCCGCATGGGGTATTGCATGTAGAGGATGTTAGGGTCTATATCCATGCCAACATTGAGGAATTTAGAGACTCAAAATTGATGGACATCTGTCACAAACAACTAATAAGTGAGAGTTTTGAACTCAAACCTCAATTCAAGGCCCTTCGGAATAAACACTTCAGACATTGCATACACTTTCCTTGTTTTGTAGAAGATGATTGGGTCCAGTATGTCCTAAGCAAGATGCATGATAATTTCATGTGGCTAATGAGGCCCTTTAAGATAACTAAAGATGCCATCAGGGTAGTGAGTGGACTGCATGCATCTAGTGGGTTACCTGTGCTTAAATCTGTTAAGAACCAGACAGTAACTGAAGTCACTAGATCTAAATTTGACAAAAGAGCAATGACCATAGATGACATCACAGATCCAGATTTCAAGTTTGCATCAATGATAATCAGGTACAAGATCTATCATTCAATCAGGGAGAATTTTGTGTCTGGCACTGCAATCTATGCAACATATTAGATTTGAGGGAAGATGCAAATTATGACTTGTGTGAACTCCTAAATCAACTGTTAGAAAATCTATAGAAGATCAAAAAGGATAAAAAGAATTCCTTTAAACATGGTTGTCGAATACTATGTCTATTCTTCTATTATATGAATGAGCTACCTGGATCAAGTGGTTGGGTTTGGCAAAATGATAAACCGGTTGTAATCCAGATTAGAGATTATATGTATGGACTTGGTGATGCTAAAGCTCAAAACATAGCCCTCTAGGGTTACTTTAAGAACTTTTAATGCATGATGCAAGCCAGAGAGAGAATATCTCAATCCATAGTTGAGAAATACAAGGACACAGTGTGCTTCATGGTTGACACTAATCAATGCCTAATGGAGGCAGTTGAGCCCAAAACTATGTGGATAATGCCTATGGGATACGAGGTCAATGAAAAAATCTTGGAACTACATATTCAACACCTCTTGAGCCAGCCTAAGGACCTTGAAGTAGAAAGGTTTGGAACCTTTCAAGAACTAAGTGTAAAAATACATGCTGAGTTAAGACAACCAAAAATAAAGAGGAAAGTAAGAAGGGAAGTTGAAGAAATTGCCAAAAGATTTGGCCTATCAAAGGAGGCTATGGATGCAAATAGAGAGAAGATGGAGAAGTCTGAGAAAGAGAAACAAGAAGCAAAGAAAGGAGACACTTCGGTACAAACCTCCTCCCGAACTAGATCTTCCAAGAGCTCTACATCTGCCACTCCTAAAAGCACAAAGGCTACCAAGTCAGAAGTCAAGACATCCGGAAAAGGGGAAAAGAGGATGAATACCAAAGCCACAAGGTCATACACAAGCCTTAAGGATGATGAAGAAATAGAATCTGATGAGGTAATCAAGAAAATGAAAAAGAAGAAAACATCTGGGGAATTCTTTGCTAGTAAAAATAAGGAAGAAAAGGTAGAAGAATTTGTTGAAAAGCCTACTCTTTCCATTGATGACATCATCAAGGTAGTTACTGTGGATGGGAACCTGCAGCCAGTAATAGGGTTCTATGATGAATATAGTGATACTGACAAGAGGATTTTAGAAGAAGCTACAGTCAGGTACCTGAACATTTACAATAAAGCTTTCATGGAAATTATATCATTAATTCCTATGAGTCTAGAAAAGGTACTTGAACTAAGAAAAGATAATGCAAAGGAAAAAGACCTAGAGATTCAAGAACAAATAATAATTTAGCTTTATCCATCTATCACTCCAAAACAAATGGACATGATTTTTAAGGATTGTAAGGATGAGTTCCGAAGTAAAGCAAGAATGAATAAACTTATGCTTGGCGAAACTAACCAAGTAGAAAGAGAAACAAAATATATCCTCTAGAATGCTTTCAAAAGATTGAATCTTCCTATTATAGAGGAAATAGTAGAAGAACCTTCAACCATGGATGTTGAAGGATTAAATTTAACCAATGAAGAATCTTCTAATATAGAAGGATCAAAAGAGATAGATGAAGAGAAGTCTAAGTACTTAGATTCCTCTATTCCAGAAGAGGAAGTTCATGAAGCAATAAACACCGGTGACATCTCTCCTTCGGATCCCATTGCAGACATTCCAGATTCTGAAGCTGAAGGAGAAGGAAGAAAAGAGGAGAAAGTGAGTCAAGAAGAGGAGGTTAAGGGAAAAGAAGAACAAGCATAAAAGACTAATGATGACTATTCTAATAATCCAAAAGAAAAGAAGACTCAATCACTGGCAAGAGACACTGTAGAGGTAGTGAAGAGCTTCCTAAATAGAGAAATGATGGAGATAGATGAACCTAAGCTATTTCAAGGGCCACTGAATTTTGACTCTCTCTCCTCAATTTAGACAATGAAAATAACATCTTTTGTTCAAGCCAAAGAAAAAGAAAAACTCCTAAAATCTCACATGGAAGACTGTGAACTATTGGAGATTGCATCCAGGATGTTGGAGAAGATCATGCCATCCTTCTGAAAGGATACTTTAGCCTCACCATCTAGGAACCTAAAAACTTTGGTAAATTCAGTTAGCACTCATTTTGAATCTCTAGAGAAATCAGCAGAAGCAAAGGTCCGGAAGGAGTTTTTAGGAAAAAGATTCACTGAAGTGCAAGGTCTAATTGCTAATGATAGGAGGACCCTATACATTGGAATAAAGAGCCTTGAAAATGCTCTTAAAGATGGTGGATACATATACTAATTTTGTCTATCTTGGCCCAAAGTGACAAAGGACATTGAAAAGAAAGTGAAAGAACAAGAAGGTAAACTGTCAAGTTTATCTCAGAATTTTGATCCCCTTACTACCTCTTTAATGAATCAAGAATGCTAGGATATTGTCATCATAAATGAAATAAAGAGGATGGACAAAGAAAAGAAGAACATAATAAACATAATGTGTGAACTTAGAGGGATAATTATCCCTAAGTTAGAGGCAATGCATGAGGCCTTGGAAGATGCTTAGACCATAGCTCGGACCAGTGATCTAGCAGATTTAAGAAGGGCAGAAGCATATGCATTTTTGTTGAGTGGTCACATCTCCATTCTGGATAGGATGAAGTAGAGCTGGGCCATAGAGTTTGTATAGTTGAAGGCCACTTTTGCGGATATACTTAAGTATATGTAAGTATAACATATATATATATATACTTATGCAGCCATGTATAGGATAATTTTTGCAAAATTTTGATATACGGATTCTGCCCTTTGCCATTGATGTCAAAGGGGGAGAGAGGAGTAGTGAAAAATGTGGAATCCAGCTAAGGGGGAACTCTGGTAAAATAGTGCAAAAGATAGAGCATCAACCAAGGGGGGGTTTACTACGACACTTAGCCATTTTTCACTAAGTGTTGCCATCAATGCCAAAGGGGGAGATTGTTGGCAAGAGACACTGTGTGGAATCATAAGTGTTGTCATTGATGGAAACAAACTCTATCCCACACATATGTAGTACACAACATGCCTTCACCAGAAGTTAGATTGAAGAATGTATTGGTCCGGTGAACAAGAATAGAGTTTGTAACAAGGTCTGACAATTAGGTCCAGATCTCTTAGATGGTGTAACTCAGTAAGTTATGGACTTGAAAAAGTCAAGATGGGTACCATGACTACTGTACTCCACAGATTTAGCCTCCGGTGATAAATCAAGGAAAAAATATGAGCATCTGAGTGTTGGGTTCTAGTCAAGCAGAGCAGACAAAGGAAGAACTGACCGACAAAATATCAAACTTCAATTCGAATGAGTAAAAGGTGTTGATCAAGCAATATGTGGGATTATACATTGTTGGCCGACATGATTAATTACCTCTATGCCTATGTTTTTGATACACATCACAAACCAAGCATGGATTCGACCGACAGATCAGTAACTTGCAAATATCTTTAGTGTTCTTGTTGCCGACTAGAAAATTGATGAAATCCTTGATGTGGATATATATAAAAGATGGATTCTTGTATGTAAGTGTGTGTGGTGAACAAGTGATGAAATAAAGTGCAAATAAAAGAAGGGATAAGTGTGAGAACTACAATTCAAGTCTGATATGTGACAGAGCAACATCATTAAAATAGAGGAAGAATGAAGTGTATCAGATCAGTGTATTGTGCCTAACTGGAACTGAACTCTTGCATTTGTAGATGCCTCTCATCAGTTTAGACACCTGATTACCTTCTATAAGTTCTATAGATAGTGAGTCTCTTGTAGGCAGTGTGCCTCTTGTGAGCAGTGTGCTTGGGCAATGAGCCCTAATTGGCAAGTGTCATTTTGTACTCCTTTATTCTTTTAATAGAGAATACAATCTTGGGTTAGTCACCCTGTGGTTTTTCCCTTAATAGGGTTTCCACATAAAATCCTTTTGTTATGTGTGTTGAGTTTATTTCTGCTCTTATGATTACATATGCTTTCATGTTTTGATGCAACACTAATTATTAAGATACAAAAGGAAAAGAAAATTAAGGAAATTTTGAGATAACTGATTCACTCCCCCTCTTAGTTATCTACCTTCTTTCCAACATCATGGACCAAAAACCATGCGTGAACACAATCTAGAATATCCCACAAACATCTTGAAATCCAACAAATTCCTTCGCAACAAATTTCACCTGAAGAGAGTACATACCTAGTTTATTCAAACATCTCCGCCATACACTACAACTCAAGAAATCAATTTGCAAAGAACCAAACTATGAACAAATTCAACTAAAGGTAGATATGAACCTTATAAACAGACTTCCCAAACTGCAAGATTAGAAACCACTTTGTGGAGAAATGCAAAGCAAAAACATTTCTCCCAGACACTTCTGCAATACACAGTTTACACACTAGTGAACACACCTTCCTTTGGACAATGATCCAACACACCAAACTTTGAATGTAGCACCTATGAACATCTTTGATCAACATACCCAAATGGTATGATCAGATCAACATAGAAGTAATGCGGAGCAAAACTAGAGCACCACTCTATATGCCAAAACATCTTTACAACACACTGTTTCCTCTATTATTCAAATTTTCTCAGAAGCACTTGGAAACCAAGCACCAGAAATATATCAACAACATTTTCAGCACTTCCTCATTATCAAAGACAACATCAACTCAATACCAACTTCTCACACTCTTGCAATATTCTCTTGCTTATATAGTTGACACTAATGTCAACTCAATACCAACTATTCACACTCTTGCAATATTCTTTTTCTCATACAGTAGACACCAGTGACAACACAAGCTTGTTGACATCAATGACAACACTAACTACACATACTTTAAATATACATTACATTGATTTCATTACAAGTCAACCAATATAAAAAGGATATTACATTTTACAAGTCAACTAGAGATCACACAACATGAAACATGCATAAGCTAAGCCCTATCATGAAATACACACTACTCCAGAAAGAAATACACACCTTGCAAACTCCTATACATGCTTAGTCTAGTCCTAAACATCCTTTACAATATCATTCTTCAAGGAATATCATCCACACATTACACAAATTTGAATTAGGTCGCCCTTAATTAAGAAAACATGAACCTTGTAGCACATCGGTCTTCACAACATTGGCAGTACTCATGAATGATTAAACATTTCTTGTTCTTCTTCTAGATGAGTTAGATAGACCTATACAACATCTCCAAACATTCCTTGAACTCCTCACAGCAACAAGGTGGCGCATACCTTCAACATTCCCCAATCGGCCATACAGAGGCATAGCCTGGCAAAATCACCATTCTGGACCACAACCATTTTTGAAGACAGAAGAAAAACACCTTGCAGAGCAATTGGAGACAACACAAAAACATCAAGACCATCTTCCACCAATCTATGTACCATTTCATGCCACACCAAGTTGGCGCACAATATCAACATATGTCCTGAGAATAGCTAGGCATTTAGAATTGTCTATATCACAACTATCATTTGAAAACTAAGCTTGTGGACCTCCAAAACACTTGAAATTCTCATGGATACACTAATACACTGCTGTGAACATATTCTCAAAACCACATAGCCATATCTATCTATGTGAAGGAATGTAAAGCATTCCAAACAATCTTCATCATCACTTAATTTTGCCAGAGCACTGAACAAAACTCTATCTTCCATAACTGTCACTGCTAAGGGACAAATAACCTAAAACTTTGGATTTATCATATTTACAACATAATTAACTTAAGTTCTAAACCACATGAACATATCTTCAAATGTGGAGGAATGCAAAGCATTTTACTAGGCAGGCTTTCACTCAATTCTTTGCATCAGAAATCTTCACCAACTTTCAGAGGCCAAAACCTTCATATATCAGCACATACATCCTTAGGAACAATAGGAAGGATCATAAAACATACCTCAGGTCATTAGAAACATCTTTTAATCCTCAACATAGATTAATATGACTGCATACTAAACTCTGTATTGAACGAGGTATGACATCCAACCATGAACTTTAGCAACCACATTACATCCAACATGACATGCAACCATGAACATCAGTAACCACATCATATCCAACATCAACAATGTATCAGATAGTCCAAATTGAGTGTTTACATCAATGAAAACCACATCATAACCTTAGGTATCATATGTGTAACAATCTCCCCCTTTGGCATCGCTGGCAATACATACCAACTCATTCTCCCCCTTTGACATCAAGGATAAAGAGAAACTACTTCTCCTTAGGGCACAAACTCTCCTACTAGGGTGCACATTTTCTCCTTCTCCCCCCCTTCTTCAAGGCTCCCTCTTTCAACAACCACAACTACCTACCCCCTTGAGAGGTAGCCACCATCAGTCTAGGAAAAAGATATAGCATGAACCCCCCTTGGATAGATGCATCACTATGCAACTAGCAAGGAGGGGCAATTACCCCTAACCTCTGCCAGAGATCTCCAAAAGTGTCCTTTGCAAGAGACTTTTTGAAAATATCTACAATCTGATCCTTTGTTGGAACATATTCGAATCTTACTTCCTTATCTACCACCTTCTCTCTAAAAAAGTGATACTTGATTGCTGTATGCTTGGTTCTAGAACGCATCACTGGATTCTTGGAAATATTGATAGCACTTGTATTATCACAAAAAATAGGAATAGGCTCATCATGGAATACCTTAATGTCATTCATGGTTTTCTTCATCCACAACACTTGTGTGCAACAAGATGCTGCTGCAATATACTCTACCTCTGCAGTTGATAAGGAAACTAAATCTTGCTTCTTGCTCTACCATGAAACCAATCAGCGTCTTGAAAAGAAAGCACCACCACTTGTACTTATTCCATCATCAACACAACCAACCCAATTAGCATCAGTGTAGGCTCTTAGATCAAATTCACTACCTCTTGGATACCATAAGCCATAATCTAGAGTTCTTTTCAAGTATCTGAATATTCTTTTCATTGCCTTCTCATGTGTTTTCTTGGAATTAGCTTGATATCTGGCAACCACACATACTACATGTAGATATCAGGTCTAGAAGTAGTCAAGTATAACAATCCCCCAATCATAGATCTATAGGAAGTCTGATAAACCTCTGAAGACTCATCATCCTTTCTCAAGTGAAATCTAGTGACCATAGGAGTACTCACTAGTTTTGAATCATCCATACCAAACTTCTTCAACATCTTTCTAACATACTTAGTCTAAGAAATAAAGATACCATCATCTAGTTGAACAATTTGAAGCCCAAGGAAGAAAGACATCTCACCAATCATGGACATCTCAAACTCTTTTTGCATCTCCTTTGCAAACCTCTTACACATATTATCATTTCCACCAAAGATGATGTCATCAACATACACTACACTATCAATATCATATCTCCTTCTTCCTTGATGTAAAGATTGCTATCTGTAGTACCTTTCATGAAGCCTTGTTGAAGTAAGTACTTATCCAACCTAGTATACCAAGCTCTAGGTGCTTTCTTGAGACCATACAAAGCTTTCTTGAGTCTGCACACCATGTTCGGATCTTCTGATATCTGAAAACCATCTGGTTTCTCAACGTAGACTTCCTCCTCTAGGTCACCATTCAAAAATGCTGACTTGACATCCATCTGACAAACCTTAAAGTTCTTGTGAGTAGCAAGAGAAAGAAACATCCTAATTACCTCCATCCTAGCTACTAGAGCATAGGTTTCCTCAAAGTCAATGCCTTCAACTTGTGAATATCCTTTACACACCAATCTTTCTTTGTTCCTCACAACTTCACCTTCTTCATTTAGCTTGTTCCGAAACACCCACTTTGTTCCTATGACATTCTTGTTGGTTGGTCTGGGAACCAATTCCCATGTCTGATTCTTCTTAATCTGATTCAATTCTTCTTCCATTACATTCTTCCATTGCTCTACTTTTGATAATAAACACAAATTTACTTGCTCATGTGCCTTAACAAACCTTCTCCTAGTTTTCACACCTTTATTCTTATCTTCAATGATCTGATCTACTGAATGATTCTTCTGAACATACTTTTTTAGAGTCATAGGTATCTTCTTTGATTCTTGTTTATTTTCTTCTTTCTCTTCTTCTTCATCATCTTCAATGCATGGAAAGATATGAAATTCGAAGTCCTCTGATTCTTGTGAGATCTGATACATGTCTTCATCTACTTTGACATTTGTGCTTTCAACCATCTTCCCCAATCTCTTGTTGTAGCATCTATAGGATTTGCTTTTGGTTGAGTAACCAAGAAAGATCCCTTCATCACTACTTGAATCAAACTTTCTTAGGTCTTCTCCATCTCTTCTAATATAGCATTTTCTACCAAAGATCTTGAAGTATCTGACAGTAGGAGGTCTTCCATACCATAGCTCATAAGGGGTCTTAGTTCTATTGACCTTTAACTATACTCTATTAGTCAAATAGACAATAATGTGGATTGCTTCCTTCTAGTACATGTCAGGAAGATTTGCATCCTTCAACATTTCCCTAGCCATCTCTTACACAATCCTATTCTTCCTTTCCACTACCCCATTTTGCCGAGGGGTCCTAAGAGATGACAGATGTCTCCTAACACCATGATCTTCACAAAACTTATCAAATTAATTTGAAATAAACTCACCTCCTCTATCAAGTCTTAACATTTGATCTTAGTATCCATTTCATTCTCAACCATAGCTTTTAAAACCTTAAATTTATCAAGGGAATCTGACTTTTCTCTTAAGAAAGTAACCAAGGTCATTCTAGAATAATCATCAATAAGTAACATGAAATACCTTTCACCTTGTTGACTCTTTACTCTTGCAGGGCCACATAGGTCAGTATGAATCAGCTCCAATGGCATTGAAGAAGAGTACTCCTTGCTCTTGAAACTTGCCTGTGTTTGTTTTCCCATTTGATATTCCTTGCACAATGTGCTTGCAGGCTTAGTTATCTTGGGCATATCTCTCACCACATGAATAGAGTTGATCTTTATTATATTATAAAAGTTAATGTGTCCCATTCTCTTGTTCCACAACCAAAACTCACTAGATTGAGCCAATAAGCATGTTCTTTTGTTTACCTACTTCAGATGATAGATGTCACCATATGACTTGATGCCTTCAACAACTAGTTTTCTGGACCTTGCCTTCTTGATTTCACAACCTTTGGCATGAAAGGTAAGATCGTATTCTTTACTGTACATATGACTAACACTGAGAAGATTATGCTTTAGCCCTTTGATATATGAGACATCCTTAGTCCTATTCTTTCCATCAATAGTTATAGCACCCTTTCCATAGATTTATGCACACTCATCACCACCAAACTTAACAACTCCACCATTCCACTTCTAAAGATTGATAAACTTCTCTGTCTCACCAGTCATATGATTGGATTAACCACTATTAATTACCCAGGCCTTGGCTTCTTCTTTTGCATGAAAGGTAGTCCATATAACTATTGATCTATCATTGTTTTGGTCAGCTGGCAAGGTATCAATCTTTACACATTTTTCAATATCATCCTTTTTATTACCAACATTCAAGGCCATGAAAAGTGTTTCATCATTTGAATCATCATGATACTCATCTTCTAAAGAACAACTACTCTCTATTGAATATAGGCTTCTTTTGAACTTATCTCTCTTGTTACTACCCCTTAATTCTTTAAGGGGACATTTACAGGAAAAATGACCAATCTTTCCATAATTGAAACATTTGAAGAGTAACTTACCTTTGTATTTTCCCATGCCTTTCTTTAAGGTTCTTACAAAGTTTGCTTCTACTTCTTCAAGGTCATCATCTTGATTAGCTGCTTCATCTCTTGTCTTTTTACTTGCTTTGAATGTAGTCTCCTTCTTTGGAATGCCTTTTTCAAATTCTCTCATTTCAAAGGTTATGAGAGAACCAAACAGTTGATCTATTGTAGATATATCCAAATCCCAAGTCTCCTCAATAGTAGATACCTTATGACTATAAGATTTGGGAAGAGTTCTCAGTACCTTCTTCACAATTTCATCTTATTTCACTTCACCACCAAGACCTGTGATTCCATTAACTATTTCATCCACTTAGAGCATATAACTAGCATTGTCTTCATCTTCTATCATCCTCAAGGTCTCAAATTTACTCTTGAAGATTTGAATGTTGGCTTGCTTCACTTTACTATCTCCTTCATAAATGATTTCAAGTTTTACCCAGAAATCCTTAGCGGTTTTGCAACTCATTACCTTTAGAAGTTTTGTATCCTCCAGTCCACTCATGATAGTATTCTATGCCTTGGAATTATTATCATACAACCTAATCCCATCACCATATATAGGCTCAGAATTAGGAGTAGTATAACCATTCATAATAGCTTGCCACACACCAAACCCTAGAGAAGATAGATAGTTTCCCATCCTTAGCTTCCAAAAGGAGTAATTGGTTCCATCAAACATAGGTTCCTTGTGAGATCCATTAGGATCCATCCTTAACCTTCCTCAAGTGGTTAAGCTTCTTCTAAGTAACTTGGCTCTGATACCAATTGTTGAACAAACTAGTATACTGAGAGGGGGGTGAATCAATATCTAATCAAACTTCAAATTCTCTGGAGTAGATTAAAACTTAAGCATTACAACATTAACATAAAAATGAAAGATTAACACAACACACACCAACAAATAACACCAAATATACATGGAAAACCCAAGAAGGGAAAAACTGCGGTGAGGATTAACTCACAATATATGAAGCTCAAAATTACAACTTTGTTTTAGGGCTACAACCCAAGAAGCTACAAATCCCTACAGAATTTGTTTTAGGGTCACTCCCAAGGAAGCAACTACTCCCTGAACTAAGAACAAAATTAGAAAAAGGTTATAGTATGAAAGTCCTACTGCTAGAAAACTAACATTGAAGCTCACACCTTTGATGATTGCAATTCTACTTCTTCTGATGATTGGATCAATTAGGCACACTCTTCACTTCCCTTCTATCACAAAAATATCTTCAAGATGAATCGAGATAGCCTCTAACACATCTTCTCTTTCTCCTTTAGTCAGACATCACAATGCATATGATTTTCATATTCTAATTTTCACACTTTCATGTTTACATTTTTGCAATCATCCTTCACCTAGATGAACTAGGTTTAAATATATACATGACATTACATTGATTTCATTACCAATTGGTCAATATAACAAGGATATTACATTTTACAAGTTGACCAAAGATCACACAACATGAAACATGCATAGGCTAAGCCCTATCATGAACTACACGCTACTCCAAAAAGAAAAATGTGCCTTACAGATCCAAATACATGATTAGTCTAGTCCTAAACATCCTTCACAACATCATTCTTCAAGGAATATCATCTGTACGTTACACAAATTTGAATTAGGTTTTCCTTAAGTAAGAAAACATGAACCTTGTAGTACATCAATCTTCATAATCTTGGTGGTACTAATGAATGATTAAACATTGCTTGTTCTTCTTCCAAATGAGCCATTAGGACCTATACAACATCTCTAAACATTCCTTGAACTCCGCACAACAACAACATGGTGCATACCTTTAACATTCTCTAGTCGGCCAGACACAGGCATAGTCTAGCAAAATCATCATTCCAGACCATAACCAGTTCTAGAGAGAGTAGAAAAACATCTTGCGGAGCAAATGGAGACAACACAAGAACATCAGAACCATCTTCTATCAATCTATGTATCATTTCATGCCACACCAAGTTGGCACATAATATCAACATATGTCCTGAGAATAGCTAGGCATTCAGAATTGTCTGTATCACAACTATCATTTGAAAACTAAGATTGTGGACCTCTAAAACACCTAAAATTCATATGGATGCACTCATACACTTCTGTGAATATATTCTCAAAACTGCATAGCCATATCTATCAATGCACAGGAATTGGGGTATTCCAAATAGTCTTCATCATCACTTAATTTTTCTAGAGCACAGATTGGAACTTTGTCTTCCATAACTTTCACTACGGAGGGACAAATGACCTAAAACTTTGGATTTAGTATCTTTATCGCATACGTAACTTATGTTTTGAACTGCATGACCATATCTTCAAATGTGGAGGATGTTTAATGCACAAGACAACTGAGGAGAGGGGTGAATCAATTGCAACTTATAATTTCAAAACCCTTATACATATTTAGATCCACACAAATTTAATCAACCCTTAAACTGTTATGAAGAGTAACCATGAAAGCAAACAAAAAAATCAAATCAACATCATACACAAGAGAACACCAAATTTACTTGGAAAACCCAAGAAGGGAAAAACCACTGTAAGTATTAGCTCACAATATAATGTAATATCAAGACTAAAATACAATAGGCTCACTACCAGAAGGCTCACTGCCAAAAGGCTCACTGCCCAAAAGAAAGGCTCACTTCCATAATAGAAAAGAAGATAGAGAAGATTGTTACATCACTAGTAGAATTTTGGCAAATAAATGACTACGTGACTAAAAGTTTTAGTCACGACAACTAAAAATGAGTAAATTCTAGTCATTTTTTATAACACGACTATAAATGACTAAATAAATGACTAATTTGATCATCATAAGTGACTAATTTGATCGTTAGGTAAAAAACAAATGTAAATAATTAGTCACACAAATAAAAATGACTAAATAATTAGTATCTTTGAATTGGTAATTTCCCTCTTCCCCACCATTTAAAAATGTCAAACTATGAAAAAAATTCCCACCTTTATCTTCACATGGAAGGGTTTCTCCTTGCCACTCCAAGGAGTAGAGACCAACACCACACAAAACCAGATCCAAACACTAAAGGTAAGGTCTCATACAAAACTTGTATCCTTATTGATCTTTTGAATAACAAAGCTCCACACTACTTGATTGTTGGATATTAAATTTCCCATTGACAATAAATATGCAGTGCAAAAATGGTGAGCAAATAAAGTTAGAGATGAAGTACCCATGGTAAAAAAGAGTCCCTTGATCATTTTCTCACCAGCTACATTTGTAGTCAGTCCTATGCCCACCTTCTAAACTGGGTTTGTTGAGCTTGCATTGCAAGTTACAAAGATTATGGTTGGGTTCTTGTTTTTCCCTAAAGATATCACAATGGCTGCCTCAACACTAGACGACCCTGCTCTGTTTGCTTCACATAGGCATCCCTTTGCTCATAAAAGACATGATTCATTTGGGGACAATGTTATCAGGAGCGGGTGTGCTTCAAATGTTAATACCATGGTTGAAGTCGGTAGGAGGAAGGCAGAAGTAGGTAAGCCATTGTCATGGTGATTTTGATATGTGAATTGGGTGTTACTTTCTTTTTGGTTGGGACCTATCCCTCTTTTTTTTCTTCAAGTGGTATGAGTGGATAGCCTTCAACAAGTTTGAGTTAGTTATAGCTATGAACTTAGTTTTACCTTCAAATGAATGTTTGAGTAGTGAGATCATTAGTATCCAATTTTCTTTGAGATGCAACTTCCATTGAAACTGACGTGTTCCCTGGCAGCAATAATCACTACCATCTGACCCATTTGGATTTGTGGTTATTTTTTGTTCGTGATTGAGAACAATCTCTTTGTTAGAATAAAACCAATATTCTTTTGTAGCATTTTCTAGTAGATTAGCCCCACTTATTCCACTATTCTCTGTTAGAATGGAACCAATATTCTTTTTTAGCATTTTGTATTAGATTAACCCCACTTATTCCACTCTTCTATAAGCCCTGTAGTCATTATCATTGACATCAAAATTCACTGAGCTAGACCATAAGTAGCATTGTCTATTCTCCAGTAGTTGTAGCAGGTATCCTCAATTTGTGTATAGATTGGTTGTGTATGTTGAAAAACACATCAATCACATCTTTGGTTTATTTCGGTGTTACAAACTGATAATGCTACATGACAAAAATGTCAGTAAGAATTGAACCCCATTTCCTTTGTGTCATTTTATATTGGATTAACCCACTTATAGTACTTTTCTATAAGCCCTATTATTTTTTTTTATTAATGGGCATGTTTCATTGAGCTGTGACACAAGTAAGCTAATCTATTCTCTAGTAGCTATGACAATCATTATCAATTTGTAGAAACATTAGTTGTGTGTGTTAATAAATAAATTAAATCACATTTTGTACTTATGGCTACTTTGCTGACTAATCCTGCCATGTGACAATAACTTTTCTATAAGAATAAAACTAGGATTCTCTTGTTGAATGTTTCTTGCAAAAATTTAACCAATGGAATCTCTGTTGAAATTAGGATAGATAACTGAGAGGGGGGGTGAATCAGTTGTATCAAAACTTTAACACTTGCTATAATTAATTTTGTTAGATTCAGGATAGACAACTAAGAGGGGGGGTGAATCAGTTGTCCAAAACTTTCTTACAATTTACACACTTAAATTCACTTTGTAATTCATTAGCATAATAACAATTCAATCATGGATACATAATGTACTAAACCAAGATCAATAACACATAAACACATTAGACACCAAGATTTTGACATGGAAAACCCGGTTAAGGGAAAAACCACGGGGTGATTAACCCAAGATCGTATTCTCTGTTAGAAGAATAGAAAGAACAAAATGACACATGCCAATTAGGGCTCACTGCCTGAGCACACTTCTCACAAGAGGCTCAGTGCCTACAAGAGACACACTGTCTACAAAATAGTAAGTATCACATACATGAACTAGAGTATAGAATCTTCACCATGCTTGAATCAGTTCCATTTAAGCCCAAAATTGCTGCTCTGCCTTTCGCTCTCCTCCTTGCTACCACACACTCATCTCCACAAGGACACCTATGAAATGACTTCACAATCCCTTATTTATACAAGACATCAACTTAGGAATAATCATCTAAGTCGGCAAACATCTACAAGAACATCTGCAAGATGAGTAACTCATTTGGTCGGCCAGTCTTAGGAAGAACATCATCATCAGGAAGTTATTCTTCAATTGCGAGCTCTAACTCCAATGTGGATCACCAACACAAACTGGACACGATTCAAAGACCTCCACAAGCTTTCCTGAATCACCAAGAACATCCACACTTCATCTGCTTACTGAAATCCTTCTCTCCTTCATCGGGAAACTCAAGAACACAGTTTGTCATTACTGTTACAAAGGAATAGATGCTTGTAGACCTTCAAACCATGAACCAATTGAGTTGACACTTCAAAAAGACTTCTTTAACACTCTCTCAAATTCGTAGAACAGGATAATGCATTTCTGGATCTCACCGGACCTATCTGTATTACTCTGTCACCTCTTAACACCTACCAGAACTGGTTTTACTTGAGCAGCCACAACTTCTTCAGATCTTCATGCAGACCTCTAAAATCTTTACTGGATCACCTTAAGACACATATCTACAAACCCTTTGAACCACATCCTTTGATCCTCATCCTATCTTGGAATTTTACCTTAATGTCTTCACTGTCTTCTATGTTCCTAATTAAGACTAATTTTCTCAATATCCTCAGCACACAACTCTTCCAATCCTTATCATTAATGCAACAGGAGTATGTTGACATCAATGACAACACCGGTTAGGCCCATACTTGCAACAAATTCTTCTCTACCACTTATTTATAGATAATTATTATAACCATGAAAGCATGAATCAATAACACATGAGCAGAAACACAAATAACACACTTGACACCAAGATTTTTAACGTGGAAACCCAGTTAATGGAAAAACATAGTGGAGGTTAGTCCACAAAGATTAATACCCTATTAAAAGTATTACAAATGGGGAAGGCATATGCCTTTGGGCTCACTGCCCAGAGCTCACTGCTCAAAGAGGCTCACTTCCTACAAAAATGATTACAAGAAGATTACAGAGTGTTTGAACTAATGAATATCATCTACTAATGCAAGAATTTAGTTCCAATTAAGTATAGAAAAATAATCTTACACACTTCATCCTTACTCTGCCCTGTTTACTATTTTGCCATGATCTGGTCCTCAAATCTCTTTTCTTCCACACTTCTTTTTCCTTTTTTCGTACTTACTCCATCACACATCACAATCACACCCCACAACACTTGAATCCATCAGCTATATATATATCCACATCAAGAAATTCAATCAACTATAGTCGGCTTCAATAAAGCACTCTGCCCTGTTGGCTGAATCTATGCACAAATATCAACGCGGACCAAAAACTTGCGTTCATAGATCATCAATCATGTCAGCCAATACTACTGATTATCATTAATTGCTTATCCAACAACTTTTCTGCATCCATACGAAGATCAAATACTAGGTCACCCTATTCTTCTTCTGACTGTGCTGACTAACTGGAACTTGATACTCAAATCCTTTTAACTTTTGAATCCTTTATCACTAGAGGTTAAATCTCCAGATTTAGATAGTCCTAAAAATCCTTATCACTCCCTCAGATCTGTAGTACACTGTGAATTACCACCGGAGAGATCCGGACCAAGATACCAGACCCCATCACATGCTCTATTTTTGACGTCTGGACTTAGACAAATCTTCACTTTGACTTCCAATATGAACAAATCATGAAATTTAGATATGTAAGGTAGACTTAGTTACCATTGATGACAACACCTGTCATGCATAGCAGTGTCTCTTGCCAACAATCTCCCCCTTTGGCATTGGTGGCAACACTTAGTGAAAAATAACTAAGTGTCAGAACAACTCCCCCTTTCTATGTATACTTATGCTTTTCACTGATCTCCAATGCTCCCCTTTTGCTAGATTCCTCATTTTTCATTGCTCTTGACTCCCCCTTTGACATTAATAGCAAAGGGTGGGATCTGCAACCAAAATTTACACAAAAATCCTATATACCAAGCCGCATATGTACAAATAGTCCTTAAGTATTATTTACATAAACTTAAGTACATCACCAAAAATGTTCTTTAATCGTGCTAGCTCACTATCCTATCTCTTCTTCAAAGTATTCAAAATTGAGATGTGATCACTAAATAGGAATGCTTGTGATTCCATCATCTGCAGATCAATGGGGTCCCTAAATTGACCACCAGCTTGGGCTTCGGTCAGAATATTGAACATTGCTTCCATTTTGGGGGAAATTAGTCCCTGAAGCTCACTCATCCTTGCCTCTATGCTCTCTTTTTCTTTTGTCAATTTCGTTATATCTTCAATCAAGCTGATTGCCTAACTCTCCTTGCTTGTCACTGATGCTATCACAGGATCAAAAGATTCGGATACACTGGATAGTTTTTGCTTAGACACTTTTATTTTATCTTCAATATCCTCTATAACTTTAGGACAGGATAAGAAAAAATTATATATGTTTCCTCCTTCTGTAAGAGAATTTTGAATACTCTTTATACTGGCATCCAACACCATTCTATCTACTCCAATCAACCCCTTTAAAGCATCAAATCTTTTAACATTGAATTCCTTTTGAACCTTGACTTCTGCAAATTTTTTAAGAGATTCAAAATGGGTACATACAGAGTTTATCAAGTTCTTTAAATGTCCAGAGGGGGATGCTGAACAATCCTTCTAAAAAGTGGGCATGATCTTCTCAAAGATCCCTGATGCTAGACCAACTAGCACGTTGTCTTCTATGTGAGACTTTAGTATATCTTCTCTTGCTTTGGCTTGAGCTATAGAAGCCAACTTTATCTTCTGGATTGGAGATAAGGTATCAAAATTTATTGGACCTTGAATTATGTCTTGATCTTCTTTAATTTGTTTATCTCTTTCTAGAATTTCCTTCACTGCTTCTGCAGTTTCTCTTGCCCAAAATGATGATGTATCTATCTGATGCTAACCGGTACTGTCAACCGGATTGTCCTACTTGGGCTCTCCATCAACCTTTGCAATCTCTTCTTCATTTTCATATTTCTCCTTGCCCTTGTCTGCTTCTTGGTCCTCACCTTCTTCTAATTTGAATGTTCTTTATTCTTTAATGAATCATCTTCAATTTGATCATTTGCTTCAACATTCATCTCTGTATCTTCTTTGCAAGATTGATCTGGAGGAGTTTGAATACCTCCTAAATCATCATTTTCACCTGTCATATTTACATCTTCCTTGTTTATTTCTTTTGAAATAGAGGAGTCATCTAACTCAGTTTGCTACTCATTGATCTTCAATTCTTCAACATCCAGAATTAAGGAGTCAATCCCATCATTAATCTCTTTTTCAACAATAGGAAGATTATGTCTTCTCAATGCATTCAGAAGAATCTCCTGAGTATCTTTGACTATCTCATCTATTTCACCAATCATGAGTTTATTCATTCTCTTCTTACTCCTGAAGTCATCCTTCACTTCTTTGAATATCATGTTTATCTGATCTGGAGTAATCTGAGGGCACAAATTTATCAACACATGCTCCCTAATCTCAATGTCTTTACTTTTTGCATTTTCTTTTCTTAATTCTAGAATATTTGCAAGACTTTTTGGGATTTTAGAAGTTATTTCAATCAGAGCCTTAGTGTAGGTGTTCAAATATTTGACTATTGCTTCTTCTAGAACCCTCTTATCAGCATCACTGTAATGATTAAAGAATTTTGTCATTGGCCTTAAGTTACCATCAACAGTGACTAATTTGATGATGTCATCCACAAAGAGAGTAGTTTTTTCAACATATGTTTCAGTCTTTTGCCTCTTGCTTGCTCTTTTACTTTTAGAGGGCTTTTCCTTAGACACCTTGGCTGCTTTTGTGCCTGATGCCTTTAATTCCTTGACTTCAATATCAGAATCAGTTTCTTCTTCATCATTATTCATGCTTTTATATGTCCAGGAGACCTTAGTTTTCACCCTTTTCCCTTCTTTTCTGGATGATTTGCCTTTCAGTCTCTCAGGTTTGACATGTTTTGGGGGAACAGGGGCAGCAACAGAGCTTCTAGTTTTTCTAGGCTAGCTAGAGGAGACTTCCAGAGCACTTCCTTGTTTCTTACCCCGCTTCTCCTTAGCTTTTTCTATCCTTTCTTTGTTCTGCCTCATAGCTTCCTTAGTTATGCCAATACTTTTAGCATACATCTCTACTTGCTTCTAAACTTTTCTTTTGATTTCTAGTTTTCTGAGCTCAACATACAATTTCATACTTAGCTCCTTATACGTTCCAAATCTTTCAATTGTGGTATCCTTTGGCTTGCTTAAAAGGTGTTGAGCATACATGTCTAATACTTGCCCATCAACTTCATAACCCATAGGCATAATCTATACCATTCTTGGTTCAACAGCTTCCATTAAGCATTGATCTATGTCCACCATAAAACAAACTATATCCTTGTATTTTTCAACTATAGAAGAAGGAAATCTCTCCCTTGAATGTGTCATGCTCTAAAAATTCTTTAAATATCCCCAGAGAGCTGTCTTTTGGGTATTGGCATCTCCAATACTGTTGAAGTGCTCTCTTATCTGAATAGCAATAGGTTTATTACTGGTCCAACACATGCTTTTCTTGTCGAGTAACTCGTTCACGAAATAGAAGAACAGACATAAGACTAGTGTACCATATTTAAAGGTGTTCTTCTTATCCTTCTTTACCTTATTCAAATTTTCCATCAACTAGTTCTACAACAACTCACATTGTATACACCTAAAAATGACACGACTCTATCTAAATAAATATTTTTAATATTTATTTAAGTCTACCTTCCTCTATCAATAAATAAATAATTAAATTTATTAATTCGATTCATATTCCTCTAAGTTAATTAAATATCAAAATATTTAATTATCTCTTCTAAAGTCAAAATTAAATAAAATCATTTATTTAATTAAATTCTTCCAAGCAATTAAATAATTTTAAATTATTTAATTAAGTCAAGTCTATTCCTCCAAATTTAAATAAATCATTTAACTTTATTTAAATCTTCTCACTCTCGAAAAATAAAATATAATAAAATATTTTATTTATTCTTCCAAATCATGTGCAAGTAATTAAATAAATTTATTTATTTAATTACGCTTTCTTATCTTCTAAAAAATATTCTAAATCTTCTAAAAATAAATTCTTCTTGTCATGCAAAAGAAAAAGTTGAGTTAATTGATTTAAAGCAACTTTGTTTGTATCAACAAATTCTTAAATTAGAAAAATATATTCTAATTTTTGAAATAAAAGATCATCCTCATCAAGAAAGCAATTAACTCAACAAAGCATCTTTTTGAATGACACATGTCCTTCTATTCGGGCACGTTCCCTCAAACATCCTCTCCCATTGATCTTCTCATTTCTTCTACACTGTTGATCTTCTCTCACACAAGTCTATAAATACCCTTCTATTCTTCCATTCTCATATCACGAAGCTTTCAAGTAAGATTACTATGTCAAATCCATAGTGCGCCATTGGCACCCCCAATCTCAAGTCATTTACTATTCATCCTATATTGTGTTGAATCTCATCTTCAACACAAGTATCCTAGCCATTTCTCCTTTGTCATCTTGAGGAATCAAAGTAAGGAAG
This sequence comes from Cunninghamia lanceolata, assembly GCA_027924645.1. Lineage (NCBI taxonomy): Eukaryota > Viridiplantae > Streptophyta > Pinopsida > Cupressales > Cupressaceae > Cunninghamia > Cunninghamia lanceolata. The sequence goes on along the minus strand of BSBN01000245.1, from coordinate 7,849,236 downwards.
CAAGCTTCTTGAGGGCCACAATCTTCACTACAAAGATCAATTGAGAATAGGTGAGCAATGGAAACCACGAGGTAAGAGAGGTTGTAAGTATCATTTCTGGTGCAGGAGCACCTACCTGACAGCTGGCCTCCATGAGGCAGTTAGTTTGTTTTGAGTCTTGTTAATGTTTCCAAGAAGGTCTGATAAGACCAATGCATGTAATAAGGTCATGTTGACCATGCTTTGCTATTTTTAGCTAGTTTGTTAAGATAGCTGTTATGCTGTAGGTCCGGTTGGATCTCCCAGCCGCCAGGAGAGATTTCCCAGCCGCTTGGAGTCAGGTCAGTAGTATTCGCAGGAGATCCTATTTATGCATGAGGATCAGTTGGTTTTAGATCATCGAGTTAGGTTGCATAGAGTGAGACAGAGAGAGAGAGAGAGACTGATCATTGTATTGCATCTTTTGAAATCAAATAAGAGATCCTGTTTGTATTCATTTTCTGTTTGGTCTCCATTGTGTGATCGATTTGCTGTTTTGGTGGTTTCATGGATTCGCTGATCCATTCCACCGGTTGATTCGTCGAATCAGTGGAATGGCCATGTACAGTAGGGTAGGGTTTAGTTTGCATTTTCTGTGTGTTTGCATGTCTGTTTGCAGGATCGTCGTCAAAAGGTGTTGAGAACCCTAGCATGGGTATGTGCTAGGTCGTGCTGGTTGTTAGAGTTTGGAAGATCACCCTGAAAGCAGATCGGGTCATCCCAGGAGGTTCGGCAGATCGAATTTCGCTAAGGGTGGAAAATCCTTCGCAACGGCATCATCAGGATATTTCTGCGTGTATCCTGCAGGTACTTCGGGCGTCATCCGAGTAAGTGGAGATGAGCATGATGCAATCGTTTGCATAAGGTAAATGTGTTTTGGGGTGATCATCATCAGGTGTTGCCGAGGAGGAGCGTATCGGCATAAGGTAGAAGATCGGGTTGACAATTCCTTCGCGGGCCGATAATGTTAAGTTTGGCCGACAGAAGGATATTGAAGGAACTGCATATGACGTCATCGTCATCAGGATATTCGTCATCAGGATATATGGGAGGAACCGGATGTTCTATATCCTGCTGATGAACATGATGTTGAACATCATGATGATGCAGATAGAGGTTGGCGGTAAGATGAACAGTGAACATCAGGAGGATGTTTGCGCTTGCCGAATATGATGATGCTGCCGATAGTCAGATATGATGATGCTGCTGACAGACGAAGAGTCGAAGGTTTGTCTGCAGGAGGATATCGGTCGGCAGAGTAAATATGATGATGCTGACAGTGTTAAGGGAAATATGATGATGATGATGAAAGGTCGCGGACATCCATGCTGTATGTCAAGGTTTTAGTGTGGATGCCTCTGCATCATAGTGGTATCAGAGCTCAGCAAAAGGTCTGGGCTGTTGTGTGTTGATTCTGTCACCGAAAGGGCAGAGGTAGAGTTGATTCTGTCACTGAAAGGACAGAGGTAAAGGAGTGAGAGGTTGACAAAATGCCTCCGAAAGGTAGTGGTACTGCAAGGGAATTGTAGGAGATGAAGGAAAAACATGCCAGAGAGATGAGGAAGATGAAGGAGCTTGCTAAAGCACTTCAAGCCAGGCTTGTAGCCCTGGAAAAGAACAAAAAGAGGGAAGTGGAAGACAGTGAGTCTAAAGAAGATGAAGATGCTGTTGAAGAGTATGAAGAGGTAGCTGAAGATCTGGATGCTGAAGACCAGGAATTTGCAAAACTGTTAAAGGCAGTGCAGAGTGATAAACCTAAGGTAAAGGTTGATGTTTCCAAGTATAATGGAAGTTTGAATGAAGATGAGTTACTGGATTGGATTGCTGCACTTGATAATCACTTTGAATGTGAAGATGTTGCTGAGGATCAGAAGGTAAAGATTGCAAAGACCAAGTTAGGAGGTCATGCTTTGGTTTGGTGGGATTATGTACAATCCGAGAGAAGGAAACAAGGGAAGTCAAAGATCACTTCATGGGATAAAATGGTAGCAAGGATAAAAGGTAAATTCTTGCCAAGGGATTATGAAATTCAGATGTTTAAGAAACTGCAATTTTTAAGGCAGAAGGAAATGGATGTGAAGGCATATACTGAGGAGTTTTATAAGTTGAGTATGAGATCTGGTCATCATGAGAATGAGGTAGAAAATGTGGCTAGGTACTTGGCTGGTTTGAGATTGAACATACAGGATGAGGTAGTTTTAGCTAACCCTAAGAGTGTGGAGGATTGTTACCAAATGGCAATCAGGATTGAAGAAAAGATGAATAGGGGACAAGATAAGTCCATGAGAGGAAGAGGCAACAATATGAGGGGAAGAGGAGCAGCCCCTACAACAAGGCAAACCAATGAGGGTCAAGAAGACACTGGTAAAGGACAGGGATAGTCTGATTTCAGAGGTGGATGGAAAGGTAATAGAGGTAGATTTGGAGGTGGTAGAGGTTCTACTATATTTTCAGGCAAATGTTACACCTGTGGTGAGTTTGGGCATCCATTTTTCAAATGTCCAGAAAGCAAAGGTTCATCATCCAGAAATGATAGAACAAATGACAAGAGAGTACAACTTGTGCAAGAAGAGAAAGTAGAGCAAAGTGTGCAGAGTTCAAACACTTATCAAGGAAGATAGAGTTGAACATTACAGAAGTTCAAGAGGCAGTTCAGACAGAGGTTCTGGTCAGACAACCTGACAAACCCAAGGTATGTGAGAGAAAGGCCTACATTGACAGGCATGAGGATTTACTTGTAAGAAAGCAAGTTACAGTTCAGAAGTCTTGGAGCAGCCAAGAGCCAGCAGAGGATAAAGCTAGAACAGGTCAGAACATTGACATGACAAGGTGTAAAGGTGGAGGACTTCCACAACTAAACTCATGGGACATGAGTTCTTTTCTGTTGGGGAGTATGGTGCAGGAGCACCTACCTGACAGCTGGCCTCCATGAGGCAGTTAGTTTGTTTTGAGTCTTGTTAATGTTTCCAAGAAGGTCTGATAAGACCAATGCATGTAATAAGGTCATGTTGACCATGCTTTGCTATTTTTAGCTAGTTTGTTAAGACAGCTGTTATGCTGTAGGTCTGGTTGGATCTCCCAGCCGCCAGGAGAGATTTCCCAGCCGCTTGGAGTCAGGTCAGTAGTACTCGCAGGAGATCCTATTTATGCATGAGGATCGGTTGGTTTTAGATCATCGAGTTAGGTTGCATAGAGTGAGACAGAGAGAGAGAGACTGATCATTGTATTGCATCTTTTGAAATCAAATAAGAGATCCTGTTTGTATTCATTTTCTGTTTGGTCTGCATTGTGTGATCGATTTGCTGTTTTGGTGGTTTCATGGATTCGCTGATCCATTCCACCGGTTGATTCGTCGAATCAGTGGAATGGCCATGTACAGTAGGGTAGGGTTTAGTTTGCATTTTCTGTGTGTTTGCATGTCTGTTTGCAGGATCGTCGTCGAAAGGTGTTGAGAACCCTAGCATGGGTATGTGCTAGGTCGTGCTGGTTGTTAGAGTTTGGAAGATCACCCTGAAAGCAGATCGGGTCATCCCAGGAGGTTCGGTGGATCGAATTTCGCTAAGGGTGGAAAATCCTTCGTAACGGCATCATCAGGATATTTCTGCGTGTATCCTGCAGGTACTTCGGGCGTCATCCGAGTAAGTGGAGATGAGCATGATGCAATCATTTGCATAAGGTAAATGTGTTTTGGGGTGATCATCATCAGGTGTTGCCGAGGAGGAGCGTATCGGCATAAGGTAGAAGATCGGGTTGACAATTCCTTCGCGGGCCGATAATGTTAAGTTTGGCCAACAGCAGGATATTGAAGGAACTGCATATGACGTCATCGTCATCAGGATATTCGTCATCAGGATATATGGGAGGAACCGGATGTTCTATATCCTGCTGATGAACATGATGTTGAACATCATGATGATGCAGATAGAGGTTGGCGGTAAGATGAACAGTGAACATCAGGAGGATGTTTGCGCTTGTCGAATATGATGATGCTGCCGATAGTCGGATATGATGATGCTGCTGATAGACGAAGAGTCGAAGGTTTGTCTGCAGGAGGATATCGGTCGGCAGAGTAAATATGATGATGCTAACAGTGTTAAGGGAAATATGATGATGATGATGAAGGGTCGCGGACATCCATGCTGTATGTCAAGGTTTTAGTGTGGATGCCTCTGCATCAATTTCATTGTTTAAAGATTTTGTTATTTACAAATTCTATTGTGTTATTGGGTTTTTATATTCTTTAATGATATATGTACCACTTTTTCCCATAACACACATAAGTCATAATCAACATTCTCTCTCAACTTCAGATAAGCTACATAGATAGCCATACTAGATACAAAATTTTCCCTGCTAGAATGATAAATCTTGTATCCAATCACCATTGAAGAAAACTTTAAAGTTTGACAAGATTTATCATTCTAGCAGGGAAAATTTTGTATCCAATCACCATTGATAAATTTGCCCTTTTGTCAAACTTTAAACTGGTAACATCAGTCACAGTTTGATTTTTTATAGCCTTCAACATTGGCAATCCACTGGATGAGTTTAACCCTGTCACGACTTTGATGGCATCCTTGGTGATTTTGAAAGGTTTCATTAGCCATATAAACTCATCATGCATACGGATTAAAACATACTAGACGGGCATTCATTTTCATCGAAGGATGGAAACCCTATAACCTGAATGAAATGTTTATCATGCAATGCCTTATACTCAGGTTTAAGATCGTGGATTTCATCCCTCATATGATTCTTAAACAAATCTATAAACTTTGAGTCTCCAAATTCATCTATGCTGGCATGAATGTAGGCCCTAATTTCCTCAACATGTAACACACCATATGGAACACTTGAAAATGCACCTAACAAATCGACTTTTACTGATTTGTGTGGATGCTTCTTAAATTTGGGTCGGGGCCTTTCAGTAATATCAACAACCAATGGTGTAGCCATTGCAAAAGATCACAAGTTCAAAGTTTCATAGAAAATACCTTTTTCTTCACAGAGTTAGGGTTAGCAAATGAATTCACTAGTTGTACCTCAAATCCTTGAAATATTACCTTAGGTGCTCTTTTGCTTGATTTCTTTGAATGCAAAGTGATCCAAATGCTTGAATAAATGACCTTTTATCCTCCACAAAACCTAATTCTTCATTGTAATAAATGCTTTTCCCTAACACATCCAGTTACATTGTTTTGCATACAGTCGATCTTCAATTGCTTTGCAATCAATCACATTATCTTATTTTCTTCTAGAATTAGGTTCAATAGATCTGCAATAGCCCTTTTTTAACTTCATTCATTGTGCCAGATTCAGGTACTCACTTACTGGCTGGGGGAAATAGATTTTCAAAGCAACTCCCCCCTGAGCCATAGCTCCTAATTTAATTCCTGGAGGAATTATCAACACCGGATTCTGGTGCGGATCCATTATCAACATTCATTTCACCTTTCTTTACCCATGTTTTTCTCATTTCATTCTGGACCTCATTCACATAAACTTTACCCTTGCCTTTGTCTTGTCTCTGCATGTTCTGATTTCTATTTACTGGACCTTTTCTATTATTCCTACTTCTACAGAATCTTGCAATATGACCAGATCTATTGCAATTAAAGCACAAAACATTTCTTTGCTTATTTACTTGATTCCCTCTTGATCTGTACTAATTGGTCATGTGTCCAAATCCATTGCATGCAAAACAGTAGCCATTAAAGGAATTGCCATTTCATCTATTGTTAGAGTTATTCATTATCATACTTCTGCATTCATTAGATCTATGACCATACCTCTTACAATTGAAGCATTGACCAGAGAAGGATGGACTACTTTGATTCACCCTACTTTTGCATTGAGTAGCTCTATGACTAAATTTATTGCATTTGAAACAACTGCCATTGAAGGATGGATACCTTTGAGCATTGGGTTGTCTTACCAGAGGTCTTCTAGGATTCCTTCTTGGATTTCTTGCATCAGAATTTCTTTGACCAAATCCAGAGCTTTCACCTTTCTGAAATCCTAGACCATTCTTATCATCTGCCTTCTTTTGACTGTTAAGAAACACCTCAAGTTGAGCTGAGCTTATCTTGAATTTCTCTTTATATTCATTTGCAACTTCTAGGTCATGTTTGAGAATGACAATTTGCCTTTCAAGTTCTTTTTCATTGTCTCTGCCTTCATGTAGATCATATTCTAGATGGCCAGCAATTCCGTCCAATTTGCAGTATTCTTCTGATCTTTCTTTCAGAGTTTGTTTCAGGTCTTCTTCAGTCTTCTTTCTTTCCTCAATTTCTTTGGTTAACCTCATCACCCCAGATTCCATCTCATGTTTTAGTACAAAAATTTCTTTAGCTAACTTCTCACATTCTTTTCTCTTCTCTTTCATGGTCTCATCCTTGTCCTTATCTTCATTTTGATTTCCTTATTAAAGAAGTAGCTCCTGCCTTTTTCCATTTGATTTGCTCAATTTTTCTTTTAATGTCTCAATGAAGTCTTCAACATCTTTAAAGTTCTCTTGCCATTCCTTGACATCAGCTTTTGATCAAGATCTTCTAAAGCAAGTTTAACTTGTTCCTGGAGGTTGTATGAATCCATATTAATACCTTCCTAGATCTTCCTTAAGTTGTTAAGCTTCTTCCAAGGAACCTCACTCTGATACCAATTGTTGAAATTAGGGTAGACAACTGAGGGGGGGGTGAATTAGTTGTCTCAAAACTTTTACACTTGCTACAATTAATTCTTCTCTAACACTTATTTACAGATTATTATTATAACCATGAAAGAATGAATCAATAACACATGAGCAGAAATACAAATAACACACTTGACACCAAGATTTTTAATGTGGAAACCCGGTTAAGAGAAAACCATGGTGGAGGTTAGTCCATAAAGATTAATACCATGTTAAAAGTATTACAAATGGGGAAGGTAGATGCCTTCGGGCTCACTGCCCAGAGCTCACTGCTCAAAGAGGCTCACTACCTATAGAAATGATTACAAGAAGATTACAGAGTGTTTGAACTGATGAATATCATCTACTAATGCAGGAATTTAGTTCTGATTAAGTATAGAATACTAATCTTACACACTTCATACTTACTCTACCTTGCTTATTGTTCTGCCATGATCCGGTCCTCAAATCTCTTTTCTTTCACACTCCTTTTTCCCTTTTCCACACTTACTCCATCAGACATCACAATCACACCCCACAACACTCAAATCCATCAGCTATATATATCCACATCAAGAAATTCAATCAACTATAGTCAGCTTTAATAAAGCTTAGAACATTTATTAAGTACTCTGCCCTATCGGCTAAATCTATGCACAAATATCAACGCAGACCAAAAACTTATGTTCCCAGATCATCAATCATGTCGCCTAATACTACTGATTATCACTAATTTCTTATCCAACAACTTTTCTACATCTGGACCAAGATCAAATACTAGGTCACCCTGTTCTTCTTCTAACTGTGATGACTAACTGGAACCGGATACTCAAATCCTTATAACTTTTGAATCCTTTATCATTGGAGGCTAAATATCTAGATTTAGATAGTCCTGACAATCCTTATCACTCCCTTAGATCTGTAGCACACTGTGAATTACCACTGGAGAGATCTGGACTAAGATATCAGACCCTTTCACATGCTCTATTTCTGACATCCAGACTTAGACAAATCTTCACTCTAACTTCCGGTATGAACAAATCATGAAATGTGAATATGTAAGGTAGACTTAGTTTCCATCAATGAAAGCACCTACCATGTGTAGCAGTGTCTCTTGCCAACAATCTCATCTTCAGAAACAGAGTAAAAAAGAGTTGATGAACTATTTAGAAGCATAAAATTAGCTCTAGATTGTTCCCATGCACTACGGCCCTGCCTTTTAGGGAATCCCCACAAAATAGAAGTTTAGAGGTATTACATGTGAGGCATTTGATGGCCTAGAAGTGGTTTACTGAATCAAGGGAGGAATGCTGGGTTACACTCCCCACTATGTATCTTAAGGTAGTCCCTCAACACTATGCATCTTAAGATTTTATGGCTAGACTAGTTGTAATTGTTTTGAAAATTTGGAGAGGTTTGTCTCTTGGAAGGGTGCATCCTAACATTTTTTAAGAACTTATTAGTTAATGATGTTGTGTATTTTACAAAGATGAGATTGATTGTTATAGGCATTAGGATGAATTATAAAGAAAAATCATATAGAATTAGTCTCTTTTGCCTGCTGACTACATCTATGTTAATCCCCTTCAAGGATTTGGTGCACCTATTTGGAGGCACATGAAACAAGAAATCAAATATCTAAGTGTATTTTAGAAGTAAAATATTAGCATATGGCTTTCTTTGGGTAGATTAGTGGCAGCAAGATCCATATCTCCCCATTGATACAAGATCTTCAGTCATAAGGTATTAGACAGTCCAGTCCATGATTCAATATCAATAACATACTAATAACATCCAAAGCTATTTTTTACTTTTAATAACAATTCTCATTAGAATTGGGCCATATGTACTTGGAGTATCCCCTACAATAGGATTCTAGCTAGAACACTTATGCCAACACTTAGAAGCAGACATTTACATTATTTTCTCTACTTGACATCTTGCTTGGGTGGACAAAGGAGCTTAGATCATAGAGGCTTTTAAACCTAAATTGATTTAGTACACTTTATTAATAAAGTTTCTTTGTGCCTTATATTTTATTTGATTTTGTTCTTTTTGATGATAGATAAGTATTATTGTGTGGTTTTAGTAATTTTTGTTGTTTTTTCTATTGTTATTTGAGTAGTTTGGATCTCTTTCATAAGATCTGGATTCTATTTGAAAAGAAAAGAAATTGAGATTTTGACCTTTCAGTTAAATCCTTAGTTCTATATGCTTTTAGATTTAGTTATTTTTAGCTCACACTCTAGTGTTTATTTCAACACACATATTAACAAGTTTACTTGTAGTAGCAAATGTTGGTATTCAGATTCAAACCTTTCTGTCCAGATTTTGAGTCTAAAACTTTAAACCTTAGATATTTGAGCCATAAAAGCAGGTTTTTGTTGGCAACCAATTTTGCATTACAACATGAGAATAGACATTTGTTTGCATTGACTTCAAATGGCATCATGAGGTTTGGGCGAGTATGATAGCTGGAGGTGATTTTAGTGAATAAAATTTAGCAAAGAGAAAGATCCTTCTACGCCACCAAGGAGTGCGTGAAATGATGAATGACAACAAGCACCTGTTTGAATGAGTAGTGGTAGTTCTTGAGCCCCTCTAAGAGATTTTCATGCAAGAAGATTTAGTTAACTACTCCAAGACATCAGTTGAGATTATCAAGGAGTTTCAATGAGAGTTCAAATCAGCATGTTTGTCCCTTATATGCCTAGAAGAAGGTGAAGCCAACTAAAGCATTGAAGAAGCAGTTGTACTCCTTGTTCTCCTTTTGAAGACATCTTCCTTGTTTATCTCACACAATTAGTTACTTTTCCCTTATATCTTGTTGTAATTAGGCAGAAGATGGGGAGCGACTGGACTTTTGGTATCAATTTCTGCATATCAAATTTATAACACATGCTTGAGCCTTCACAATCTATAAACGAACTGATTATTACCTTTCTCTTGTATGGTTCCATTGTGTTTTCTTAAAGAATTGTAGGTTTCTCTCGTGGATATCAGTTCCTTTCATAGCTAACCCTTTCTCCTCCTAACCTTTATGACAATATTCCATGAGTTTGTTTGAATGCAAGTCAGATCCTTGTGGTTGTTTTGTGCTAGATAAGCAGGTCCAGGGCTTCTCCTGTTATTGGTGTATCAACTTTTTTGTACTTTTAGTCACTTCTCCCTCCTTTTCCATGATGTGAACCTTGTTTAGATTATTGAGTAGAATTTTTTTGGTAGTGTTTATAGGTAGAATATGGATGTCTTGAAAGAGTAGATCATAAGATAAATTTGGGTTGTCTTTGATAATCATAAATAGTTTGTAAAAACAATATTTTTATCTTGTGCAGGTTACATTACCACTGGATATTGGAAGATTATTTGTGGGATATGGGGTTAGCCTTACTTCCTATACACTATGTCTCCTTTCTATATAAGATTAAAAGGCCTGATCTTTATCCTCTAAATATATGGGTGAATCAACATTAGCATTTATATAATATAGCTAACCATGACTCATTTTTATAGCATATATAGTATTTTTAGGTCTGAAAATGGTTGATTATGTTTTTTTTGGCATTTCTTTTAATTCCCTTATTTTTAAATACTTGGATAGGTTCCTGTCTATATAGCTGAAATAACTCTCAAGAACTTGAGAGGAGCACTCACAAATACAAATTAGGTCAGAGTCTTTAATCCACCTTATCCTTTCGACAGTAGATAGGTGAGAACATGATTAAAATAGATATAATTATATCAGTTAAAAGTTAGAAGAAGCATCATTGCACTTCATTATGCTCAAAAGAAAGTTCTCCTATTTGCAAATCTAAGTTTCATTGTTGACTCCTCTAACAGTTGTCGACAACTATTGGTATACTAATAGTATACCTTCTTGGAATGTTGGTGACATGGCATGAACTTGCTATTATAGGTAATAAAATCCATTAAGATACCACTTGACATGTTTTCATCAAATGAAACATCACAATAAGTAGTGAATGTTCTCCATCCAGGGTGAAGTCTAGTCAAAATCATAATATATATAGGCTTAGTATCATAAATACATCAAAATTGTATTTTTACATGTGAGGAAACTCAACAATGGTCCACTTATATCTGGCATGAATGGTCTTTGTAGGACTTATCCCCTATTCTATTTTGGTCTTGGGTCTCCTCTTTATTCCAGAGTCCCCCACGTTGTTGGTGAGTAGCTTTTCCATTTGGTAATTTCATCATGTTTTGTGGTTAATATGTAGACAATTAAAAGAGTGAGTGAAATTAATATGTTTTGTGGTCCTCTTCCTTTTAGATGTTTTCATCCTTAATCACTTCACCTCATAGTGTTGTTTACTTGTAGTCACTAATCTACCATGTGAACTTCAAGACACTGTCATCAAACATTGACTCCTAGAGCCGTCTTTGATTGCTAATTCTTCATGAACCTTCAAGACTATCCTACCTCTAAATTTGATCATTGTCTTACATTTTATTGGTCATTTACTATCACAAATAACAAGCAAGTTCTTCCTTATAGTCCTAAAAACTATCCATAATTTACCATCTAATGCTTGATATTGTATGGTCTACCCTCATGTCTTATGACTACCTTTTCACTGTACTCTATTACCTTTGATCCATCAAGATTAATGCCATTTGTTCCATTGATGGTTTTGATCCAAAACATAAGCTATGACTGTCTTCTTATGAGATCACTGGAACTGTCCTTCTTGGTGACTATCACCTTCAATATGGACTATCATACTTACTTTATGATGCATGATATTGCCCCTATGTCTGCCTCAAGGCCACTATCATAAATGATAAACCACTGTCATCAATGAAAATGACTTACATAAAGTTATGGATGCCCTTACATGCCATAAACAACTTGGTCTTCTTTGTTGCACATCCCTTCAAACTTGACCAATGACAAGGTAGGGTTACAAGAGGTTATGAGCTTAATGGTAACCATCACATCTCATTTATTCCCTTGGACTTCATGATAAAACTTACCACCTTCTTCGTAGTGACTTCCACTATCTTTATCTACAAGAACTGTAAACTATCCTCACCTTGTTGTTTGTCTTTAATTTATACCTTTTATCAAAACTTTGTCCTCTAGTGCAAATAATCTCTTTAATAGAATGTTGACTTGAGGTCTTGTTCATATAGTTTGTCAACTGCAATACATCTATATCTTCTAGCACAAAGCACATAAGCAATAAAATCAATTAAAGTAAGTGTTTCCAGCAAAAGTAAAAAGATTCATATGTCCATGGTTAATGTTTGTAGGTATCCAATTAGGACCGCTCTCCCTCTTTGTAATGTCATTCTTTGAAAGCTTCTTTTATGAATCCTGACATGGATCACTACCTACTAGACTCTTTATTATCATTCAGATGAGAGGATTGTTCTTGAGTGCCATTCTTGGTGGTCATTTTCATTTTATGAAGTCTTCGTGTTACCCTACCTTACTAACCTTGTTAGGATTTTGACTGGCACTATGGTGATTCCATGACCTTTAATTAGTGATTAGGTGGTAGTCATCTCTTATATCCTAACCTTGGTTGTCCCTTAGTCATATTCACTGGCCATTGAACCTTTGATTGTCACTATATTTCCTCTTTTCAACTGTCCATTCAAGACATTACCCTTTGTTTATATGATTTCCCTCATTTCTTTATTTAACATGTCCTAGGTTTTGGTGAATGATGATTATATTTATTACAGTCAAAGACTATCCTTACTCCTCATGACAATCATTAAGATTATCTTTCTTTAAAACCTTGACTATTTAATTTGACTATCCTCAATTATCTTTATCACTACCTTTGTCAAGGTCTCAAATACTCATGGATATGACTATCCTTTTCTACCTTCCTTCATCAATGACCTTTATGACAATCCTCCTCAGTTGGTTGTGGCTTTAAAACTTATGTTGATCCATGGTCATCTTTGTGATTGTCATCATAGAAAGTTACTTTATCTTCATGCTTTTAGACTATCATTTCAATCCTTTGGGTGACTATCCTTTCATCTTCATACCTTCACTACCTGTAGCCAAAAAGGTTTTGCTTATGACTGTACTCTCCTTCATGATGCATGCTACTGTTCTCATAGAATCTTCATCATGTGTAATGTGAGTGCATTAGGATTTGGTCGAGTGTCTTTTGATGAAGTGACTGACTCTTCAGTTCATTAGCAACTTGACTGTCATAGTTTGCATCTGCAATACATCTATACCTTCTAAAATCTTGCCATTTATCTTCTTGACTACCTTTGGAAGAGTTGTAGGTTGTCATCTTGGTATAGATCTTTCTAATGATGCCTTTTATCCTTTGTCCTTTGAAACTTCTTTCATAGCCACTATCTATGGATTTCTCAAAATCAAACAAAGGAATCCTAGCAGTCCACCGAGCTCTTATATCTTGTATATTCTTCAAAAGAAAAGATAAATCAAGGGAGCTAAAGTCATAAAATTTAAAATCCTTGATTTGATCTATTTTATAATAACTCTCAAGGGGAATCACCTTGCAACCGACAATGTTTTCCATCTTATGAGCCAAACTTGTTTTGCCAAATCCGCTTGGTCCTCCAATGCCTACAATCACAAGAAGGTCCTTGGTATCAAGTAAGGTCTGAACTTCTTGCACAACAAGAAGCAATCCCCCATACAAGTCATATGAATCAAGCATGGGTACCAGCTGGTTAGCCTACCCACAAACTCTTTTTCTGAATATTCCACAACCCCTAATACAATAACAACATACCATCATGTAACTAGTAGATCCACTTCAGATTTTGTTCAAAAAATGGATTCAAATCCTCATAAATTTGTGTGTATATATCTATATATATGTATGTATGTATGTATCTAAATATAGACATATACACACATATATACACACATGCATGTCTCTATCTCTCTCTTTGTCTATATATATATATACAAACATGCCTATGCATACATACATATATAGACACGTACATACACACATGAAGATTCTTTTTACCATAACATGAATCTTTGTTTTCACTAGCAGCACAACTTCAATTTTATAGTTGTATAGCTGTATTTAGGCATTTTTTTCTATAAAATACAATCAAAATTTTAAAGACTGTATCATATGAAAGAAGAGATTTTGGACAAACTGTCAAAATTTATATAGGATTATGATGATATATAGATTTGATTTTTATATGATTTGCTTATACTAAGGCATGTCATAGTATTTGAAAGGCACCATTGAATAGATAACTGTGATAAAAAAATTGCTTGACAAGCAAGGTCGACTGTCAAATTTAGGCCCTGTTAGTCATTCATAATTGCACAGAGCAAGAGCAGTTTAATAAAAACCCTTTATTTTTTATTTCCCGCTCACCTGCACGGTCTTTGGTTGGTCTCTACAAGAATGTGGGGAGAAAAGTAAACACACCACTCTCCCGCACTGGGTCTGAGGGTTCCTTGTGGGGATGCAGGAAGAGCCCGCCATCCTGCACCCTCATGCCATGTCTCCTTGTGGGACTACAATTTTATTTCTCCTTCAACGCCTAAAAGTTCAAAGTATTTTGTACCCTGGAACAAAGTTGCACCTTCTCTATGCACTTTTGCACCTTCTCTATGCACTTTTGCACCTCTACCAATGACTGTACGCATCTCACCTTTTACAACCCTCAGCTTAATATTGTTGGAGGGATTTAGATTCTCCACCTAGTTTCCAAATGAGTACACCTGCCTCCTGTTTATCTAAGGTAGTTGGTCACATATGAAATGCATGACCTGGCAGAAACATAGATTGATCTTGTCATACACCCATTGTCTCACTGATGTACTGAACTCCAATAGTGCTATTGTAAAGCTCAAGAGTGTGGGAATCAACCAATAGACTTGCTTCATTTGCAGAAATAGCCCCAATAAATTTAAAACCTTGAGTAGTTTCTCCTCAGAAATTGACAAATTTACTGGCAAAAGCAGATCGTTGTCTAGAACTTTGATAGTATGGTTTTCTAGTATTAAATTATCAAGCACATCCGATAAGCTCATGACACCACCTGTGGCTACCGATTGCCAGAATTCGTTATACCCTTTGAGAAACACCGTCTTGGGGGTTGCTTCTGCAAAGTCTAGTAAGGCATACCATATTGCATCAGTGATGTAGTAACACATTTTATGATCGAGATACAACTTCTCTTCTTGTCTCTCTAGATGAAAAGGAGTACCCAAGAGCCTGTGAATCCCCAACATTTGCAATCACAAGGTTCTTATCATTGTCATGACTATTATGAAATTGGAACATATGATGTGGTTAATTAAACTTTTGTTCCAGATGATCCAGAAATGGATGTCGTGATTGGCTTTAGGTTGGATTATGGAAATTATTATGCCTCCAAGACCTTTTTTGATCTAGTAAACCAATGAAGAATTCTATGGGGATATGTGGGAGAGACTGACAGCAAGTAGGATGATCTGTTGAAGGGATGGGCTTCACTTCAGGTTCTAATTTGTTGTCTTCATCTATTTTTTAAATCTCCTATATGAAATTACAGTTATTTTTCCAATACTAAGAAACACATTTGGCAATCATTTTCAATATAACATGTTATAGTGCAATACATATATACAGTGAGGATACAAAATCACCAATAGTAGCAAAACTGTTGTTAAATATGAAATCTAGCTTTAAAATGTACTGGTGGTTGTTTTTAGCATTCCTTTTCACGTATGTGCAAACATTGTCGATAAGGTGCTTCAATTTGTACTTACATTTACTATGTAGAGGGTTTTGTGTGTACTGTGTATCCTATTACCGTAGTTGTTTTCATTGTGATTTCTTGTTAAAATCATAATAGCAATATCCCTACTGAGGATTTAATTCAAATAACATCAAGGACTAAAATTCATTTTATTTGGTAATTGCAGCTTTAAAAGTAAAATTTATTCACTAAAACAACATTCCCAATTTTATATTGTAACCCTTCTTTATATGGGTTTGTGTTAGCTACCCTTCTTTTGAATCAAGTTGATGACAAATGCCTTTGTTTGGATTTTTCTTCCAGATAGTTCCAAGAAGTGTCTAGTTTGATGCCAAGATGAAGGCCAACATCATTCAATGGCCAGTTGAAGAAATCAATGACCTTTGTTCAGATGAGCTTAAGCTAGAGGATGTTGTGCTCCCACTAGGCTCTGTGATAGAGGTCAATACATCTATATCATCTCAGGTAATAAAATAAGAAATTCTCTTCTATATCACACCTTCAATGTATAATACTACAGTATTTAGACCATTTTACTTGTAAAAGCACATTGTAAATATCACAAAAGGACTATCCATGCTTGGGTTTTTTGTGAGGTACTTTCATTTTATTTATTGTAGCATCTCTCAAAGAGAGATTCTACAGTTGCTTGGCATAGAAATTAGCTTACACTACTAATCTCAATACTGTGGCATGTCATAATTGGACATTGAGCTTGTTCTTGAATTCCCATCTTGAGACACTCTTGGAAATTTAATGGAAGCAGATACAACTTACAACTGCAGCACCAGCTAGGGGGCTACAAGCAGAGGTGCACTGGGTCCTTTTGGACTACTTGTTCTGGCTAACAAGGATCGAATGGAACAAACAACTATTTATTTTTACATTACCCAAGCCTCTAATGGGTAGTTCAAGACGTTTTTCTGCCATGATGAGATCAAGTGAGAAGCTCGCTAGCAATTTACAAAGATTTCTTGGCTCCAACCATGATTTCAACATAGACATTATCAAATATGTAGAGGTTCAAAGTTTAAACAACCTAGGGAATAGTAGCTAGTTAAAAGCGTACACATGCATCAACATCCAAAATAATTTTTAATGTCTTACCTGCCTTGATGTTTATGTCAATTACAAGTCATCACGTGCATCTGATCTCATCTTGAGAAACCATGGAAGCTCTGTCCCCATCCTATTAGAGGAGAAAACAATCTCTGTACGAATGATGGTAAGTGTAAGTTTCCAAAATAAGCTATTTAAAAGTAATTCTAATTTCAAAAGTAACTTACCTACACCCTTTTTCAAAAATCTATTGATTTTTCAAGTTACAAAACATTAACAACCCCATATCATACAAAATATGACCTATTATTTTTTAACTTTGGTTCAGGTTGACCACTCAAATGTTGAAAGCTTTGCCCAAGGTGGAAGGATATGCATTACATTGAGCATGTATCCAACTGTCACCATTGATGATGATGTCAAGCTTTTCTTGTTCAACAATGCGACTACATCTTTCAAAGTAAAGAGCCTCAATGTGTGGCAGATGCAATCGGTATTCATGCATCCCTATAGGGTGTAGATTTCTTTGGATATGTTTAGAGAAGATAATCTTGTTGTTCTACCAATTATCTAATTGATGGGTGTAGCATACATGTATGAGAAAGTTATTTTCACTTTTTGGCAAAGCATTGTAAACTTGTAGAAGTTTCTTTCTTGCCATTTCTGTGCATTGTAACTCAGATTTTCAGTCTTGTGACTGAAAATAAACATTGTAATACTCTATTTCTAAGCATTTTTAAAGCAAAAGAGCTATTTCAGACTTGCTCAAGCTATAAGAACACCTTTCTTTTAATAAAGTTCAGTGATTTTGCCTTCTTAATGGATGTATTTATATTGTGTGTAATTGATGATTGATGTGTATTTCTATGTTTTATGTTTAAATCCTCAAATATCAGTCAATTAAAATGACTAAATATACTACTAATTGATGTCAGTTAATAATTAAATTGACTAAATATACTACCAATTGATAGAAATCAGTGAATAATGAATAAATATGACTAAATATATGACCAGTGTTAAATCAGTGAATAAAAATAACTAAATATACTACCAAATTGATCAAAATGATGATTAAAATTAATGACTAAATACACTACCAATGGATAGAAATCAGTGAATAAAAATGACTAAATAAGTGACCAGTTAACAAGAATTAATGACTAAATTAACGACTAAATATATCAGTGAATACAAAATGACTAAATAAGTGATCAGATTACAACAATCAATGACTAAATCAATGACTAAATATACTACCAAATTGATCAATCAAAAGAACCAATAAATGACTTAAAAATGGTTTAGTCATAATTGACTGGCAATAAACTACTAATGGTCACATGACCATGTTTGGTCATTTATAAGCAGTTTTTAGTAGTTTTTTAGTAATATATTGTTGTTTATGTACTAGTACATGGAGAAAACTCTCTCAATGCAACAAAGAAGTCCACCACAACACCATCATCACCTCTGCAGTCTCACTAAGGGATTGTAGACACCTTCTTCTCATTGCATCCAATAATCTAACACATGAAAGCTCGTACTGCACAAATTCACACTATATGATTTTGTATTTCACATCTCATTCATCACGCTCATCTATCTTGTCATCCTTCATTAGATTAACACTTATTTATACTATCTTCAAACTTAAGAACATTCTCCAAGGTCAACATAGTACCTTGCTCATGCAAACTCAAATTAGGTCGGCACCAAAACACTCCCACGGTGGAAAGGAATGAAGGAAAACAATAACACACCTTAGCTTGGACCTAAATCTATCCATACACGCCAATCCATGCTTCCATAATCAATGCAACAACTCTGCAATTAGTGAAAGCACCCAAGGTCAGCCAAACCTATGCTAACAAAATAAAATTTTAAGTACATGCTTCCTCAAAGCCAAATACTACTTTGCGGACCATACACCAAGCTTTAAAACAATCTAGAGTATTCCACAAACATCCTGAAACATCCTAAAATTCAACAAACTCCTCTGTAACAACTTTCATATAGAGAACAAACTTATCCTGTTTACCCAGAATGCTCAAATATCTCTGTCATGCACTGTAGCTTGAGAAATCAACTTCCAAAGCACCAAATCATGAACAACTTCAACTGAAGAGAGATATGGACCTTATAAGCATACTTCAAGAATAGAAACACCTAAAACTAATCTACAGAGAAATGCGGAGCAAAACACATTCTCCCAGACCTTCTACAAAATAAAGTTCACACTGGTGAACTCAACTTCCTTTGCACAACGAACCAACAAGCCAAATTCTAAATTAAACATCTCTAAACACCTCTTAACAACATATCCAAACTGTACAAGCAAATATTCAAGATAGAAGAAATGCAGAGCAAAACCAAAACACTACTCTATAAGCTAGAACACCTCTACAACACACTGTTTCCTTTATTGATCAAATTTTCTCAAAAGCACTTGGAAACCCAACACCAAAAGCACATTAACAACATCATCAGCACTTCCACAACCATTACCAACTTCTCATACTCACACTTTTGCAATATGCTCTTTCTCAACTAGTTGACACCAATTAGCAACACAAGCTTGTTGACATCAATGACAACCCTAACTACACATACTTGCAATAATCTTCCCTTTGTCATTGATGGAAACACATAATATGAAAAAACCATCAACACAACAACAACAACCTCAACACTGACTCAGAACTAACTCTTTTCCTTCCTCTTTCTCTCCCCCTTAGATTGCTACTCTCTTAGTTAACTGACTTTTTTTCACATTGAACTCTCTCCCCCTTTGACATCAATGGCAAAGGGCAACACAACTCTTTCTTACTCTATCTCTCCCTTTTTGACATTACACATACTTGCACCTACTTCTCACTACTTTGTAACAACCTTTTCTTTCATTGTTCTTCTTACTCCCCCTGACCACAATAGCCAACAAAACCCACTACCTACTCCCCTTGAGAGGTAGCTTCCAACATCAGTCCATAACAAAGAATGGATCTTGAAATCCACTAGACCGATGCATCTTCTTATGCATCTAGTTCAAAGAAGAAGGGGAAATAACCCCCAATTTCTCTCAGAGATACTCCAAAGTATCCTTAGGAAGAGCCTTAGTAAATATATTAACAATTTGATCTTTTGTAGGTACATACTCAAGCTTCACCTCATTCTCTGCAACCTTTTCTCTCAAAAAATAATATCAGATTGAGAAATGTTTAGTCCTTGAATGCATCACCGAATTCTTTGAAATGTTAATAGCACTTGTATTATCATAGACGATAGGGATTGGATCATCATATACAACTCTGATATCCTTCAAGGTTTTCCTCATCCACAACACCTATGTGCAACAAGATGCTGTTGCAATGTATTCCTTACCAATTATCCATTCTCATTCAACTTGTTTTGGTATACCCACTTAGTTCCAATCACATTTTTGTTTGTTGATCATGGGACAAGTTCCCAAGTCTAATTCTTTTCAATATGCATTAGTTCTTCTTCCATAGCCTTGATCCAATACTCATCCTTGCAAGCTTCAATCAATGTTTTAGGTTTAACCTTAGAAAGTAAACATAGATTTACATGTTCTTCAACATCTCTACTTCTTTTCAGTAAACCTTTTCTCTTGTCACCAATGATTTGTTCTTTGGAATGATGCTTCTACACATACCTGGGAGCTCTAGGAATCCTTTCTAGAGTTTCATCCTCTTCAAACTGCACTTCCTTTTCTTTCGCTTTTTGTTCTTCACTGTATGAAGACTCATCTAATTCATATCCATTTACCTCTAAATTTATCTGCATGTCTTCATCAACTTTGACATTTGCACTCTCAACAATCCTCCTTATCCTCTTATTATAACACCAATAAGCTTTGCTTTTGTTAGAATATTCAAGGAAGATACCTTGATTAGATCTTGCATCAAACTTTCTGAAGTTTTCTTCATCTCTTTTGATATAGCATTTGCTTCCAAAACACTCTGAAGTATTTGACAATAGGAATCCTTCCATACCATAAATCATAAGAGGTCTTTGTAGTGTTTTCTCTTGCTTCTCTCTAGTAGACTTCTAATAGATTTGCTTTGTTTATCGTTGTCCTTGTAGATTCTTGAACAATCCTATTCTTTCTTTCAACCACTCCATTATTGAACACCCAAAGTACTGAGAGGGGGGGGGGGTGAATCAGTACTTTATTAAACCTCTTATTTATTAAACTAATGATCCATTTACCATATGCAATAACAAAGCAAATTAAAAATAGAAGAAACAACCATAATCCGTCACACATGAACACCAAGATTTTTACGTGGAAAACCCAAAACTGGGAAAAACCATGGTGAGTGTTAGCTCACAATATATTATGTAGGAACAATACTGAATTATAATAGAGGCTCACTGCCAATTTGAACTACTCTAATTACATTTACACATGCATGGTTACAGTTCCAATGAAGCTCATAAATACTATCTCAAAACTCTTCATCTTTGATTGCCCTGTTTCACTATTCTACTTCTACATCAAACAATATCTCTCTTCTTCTCTTGTCGCCATTACAATTATTCACACATTGAATCCACAATCATATTCACACACACTCCTCAAACACTGAATTTGATCACATATATATCCACAACATTTGAAATTTACACATTAGGTCAGCATGCTAAGATGTGGCGTGTAGTCATAACTTGTTAGCCAAAATCATTTACCAAAATACACAGCAAATCAAAACAACACTTGAATCATTTTCACATATGTTGGCTCCATCCACATAATTTATGAGCAAGGTTGTCATTGATGTGAAGTTGTTGACAGGAGCAAGAGTTTACATCATCATGTGTAGAGTTTACATCATATTGTGTGTTCTTTCTGCCATTATATCATAGCTTGTTCTATATGGTAAGGTTTTGTGTTTATCTTGTTATCATGTTGCAGCTTGGTTAGTGTGAATGCTTGGTCATCAAGGTTAGAACAAGCATGAGTTTATGACATCATATCAAGATAGAGAAATGAAGTGATCTGTGTTTGAAGTGATTCATTATAATCATGGATATAAGATCATCATCATCATATGCAAGGGTGGTCATGTTGTAGTGAAATCTCTATTCACAATTTCTCATGATCTATACAGATCCAGATATCAATGTTGTCATCACATGTGTTGAATATCAAGAATTAGGGTTTATTTTAAAAAACTCAAGTTTAAAACCCTAGCTTCAAAATCCATTAAGTGTCCACAAAGTGCTCTTACAATGAACGTCATTCATTTGTGTACTTTATGTTATAACTTTCAGTTGACTGATCGAAGAGGTTAATGTCACTTAAGTGATAAACTTAAGGATTTAAACAATGTCTTCTAACTAGCCCCGATGCCTAGGGTGCTTGGTTATCAGGTAAAAAGAAAAGGTTTTTGGCAGGAGCACATAATCCATGACCACAGTTAAATCTTTTGATGGCGCAAAAAGGGCATCGAATGGATATGATTTAAATAGATGTGGAAGCTCAATGGTTACTACGTGTTTCCAATTTGAGGGTCAGTTTGTATAAAAGCCTAAAAACAAGGCTTTTTGTTATCTTTTATGAATGGAGATTACGGTGGATTGAGTTTCAAATTTTGAGCAGAGATAGAGATGGTATGTTCTTGTGTGCCTGAGATATAATAGTGGAATGTTTCTTTTTCATATGATATGGAAATGTTTTGAGAAGTTTTGTTTTGTATAGTGTTTTGAAAAAGAATCAAGATGGAGAATAAGGAAATTGATGAGTAGAGGTGAACTTTAAAGTGTAAAGAGATTTAACTTGCAGAGAGGTTATCAAGAGTTTATATCAATCTTGTGCAGAGATTTTGGGGGAATTATTTCTAATTTTAAACCAAGTCTCACATGGAATGCTTTGTGTGCCTGAGATATTTTAACCTTGAAGGTAATTATTTTTCATATGATTTTTGAAGTGGCTTAAGAAGTATTATTTTTTGTGTGGTGTTTAAAAAGAAAAACAAGATGGAGGAGAAATATGCCAATATGCAGAGATGATCATAAATGAGAGAAGAGTTTTATTTTTGCAAGGATGATACAAAGATCATATAGAGGCAGCCAATTTTATGCAGAGATAATATTTTTTTTGCAGAAATAAATTGATTTTTTAATGTGCCAAGTTTTAAAGAGAAATATCATTGGTTTTTGATTGAAATCATATTGATAGTCTTATTGAAGTTTGTGCAAGAAAGATCATTGGTTTTTGATTGAAATCATATTGACAATCTTATTGAAGTTTGTGCAGATACAAAATGGGGTGTTGTTAAATTTGATGACATCTATAAGAAGACATTCTTTATCATTTTTGTAGAGATTGTAAACAATTTTGAAAGAAGTGGAAGAGGATATATAAGGTCTTGAGCTTAATTGTAATAGGGAAATCCCTTGATTTTTGTATTTGATCTCTTGATATTGATATAATTGTCAAAAGGTCAGTGAGACTTTTTGTGACAATCTATAAGCTAGTGAGGCAATATTAAGTTAGTGAGACATGTTATGCCAGTGAGGCATTGATGTAAGTGAGTGAGACTTGCGGGTTAGTGGGACCTGATATTTTGTTAGTGAGACATTGTAAAACTTGAAGTTTTCACATATAAGCCAGTGAGACAGTTTGAGTGGTTTTTCTACCCTAGGAGTGTTTTCAACTTGGTAATTCTTCTTGTGTTATTGTCTTCAATATTTTTTGTGTTGATGAATTGCATAATTTCATGTGTCCTACATAATTGAAGATTTGGTGAATGTGTTATTTGATAATAGATTCAATTCAGATAAAACTTATTGACTATTTTTGAAAGAAGGTAAAAAATTGGTTTTTGTGTATCAACACTAATTCACCCCCCCTCTCAGTATTGATTGTACTCCTACAATAATTACTTGGAATAAGATTCCAAACAACAAAACTTACTGCACACACATTATATTGTCATGTCGGCCTTAACCATAGACTATCACTAGTTCAGTTCAACTGTCAGACTGTATCTTCCACTGCGGACCACAAGACTTTCTTAAATCCATATCAGAGATTCTCCACATATCATAGATCATACCTCTAGAACTACAAGACAAGATATTCTTTTGTGGTAGAATACGGACCACAAGAACACATGCTCTATCACAGTCAAACTACAACATACCAAGTAGCGATACTTAGACATTTATAACTGACTCTCTGATGGAATTTACAACTTGTAGATCTAGATATAGATACTTCATACATGTGTTTACAACACCTCAAAACTATATAACAAGATATGCAACAATGGAGACATATGGACCAATTCAGTTTGAGTGTTCTATTCTAATTTCCACTGTTTTGTGCATTGCCAAACTTAGACTTTTTGAAGATAGGCTTCCAGTACTCATCAAGAACTAAAATATTGGAAAAATGGTCTTTGTGTACTGTGAACAACATACCTGAACCACATAATATGATCTTCTACTGCGGACCAATATACTAGCTCAAACACTGTCTCCTTGTCGCTGCTTTCTCCTTGTCGCTGCTTCAGTATACTGCCAATACTTAGCCAAAATGGCTAAGTGTTCTTCTCCAAACCAAAAATATTGTTCCAATGTTGTTCCTTTTCTTGTTTCCATCAATGAAAAACATCTTCAAACATCATGACCAATTATTCACCATCATACTAGTAGTTTCTCTCTCTTAGTGGTATTTTCCAAGTTGCCAACAATCTCCCCCTTTGGCATTGATGGCAACACTTGATGTGAAAAACTGTTGCAACTCCCCCTTTCTCTTTATACACTGCTCCCCCTATCTTCATGCTTCTTTTATTATTTTCAATTTTTTTTCACATGCTTCATTTCTTCTCCCCCTTTGACATCAATGGAAAAGGTGTATGATACAAAGATATATACAAGTTGCCAAAAATTCAAAATTGTTTTTCTACTTTATTGCATGTATACAAGTGATATCAAAAGTGCTTACTGTTGTTCCAAGAGAGCAACTTTATAGATTATTTTCAGTTGCACCATTTCTTCATCCCAACTGGTCTTGACATCACTCAAAATTAGTATGTGCCCATTAATCTAGGACACCAAATATGCTTTCTTCACTATATCAGGGGCTTTAGTGATTTGCCTTGTCTTGTCTGCCATTGCTAATAACTTGGTTAGGAATGCAATTTTAAAACTTGGTACCTCCCAGATCTGACTCATTATATGCTTTATGATATCCCTCTAGGTCTGCAACTTATGTATATTAGAATGAATGGTTTCAACTTGTGCTCTTTGATTGCCAATAACATCTTTTACTGGGTCATAAGTTTTGGATATCTTCATTATTTGAGCTTGCCATCTATCTATCTTATCTTTTATCTCCTTAGTCTTGTCTAGCCAAGTAAGGAAAAATTGATATAGTTCACTTGCTTCTTTAAGGGCTAACTGTGCATATTCTACACTTTTATCTAACAGAATTTTGTCTTGAGAAGCTTTATCTTTTAGTTCAACTAATCTTTTACTATCTATTTTAGCTCTTACCTTTTTATCAACAGCTTGCTCAAAAGATTCAAAATGGGAATTCATGGGCTTCATAATCCTTTTCATTTGTGCTACTAGAGAGAGTGTTCTATCTCTCTGAACTCTAGGCATGATATTCTCAAAAATGTTTATTTCTTCACCAAGTAGCTCATTGTCTTCCATTTGAGACTTAATTATTTCTTCTTGGGTAGTTGCTTGAAACATTGTACCCAACATCAATTTTTGCACGGGAGACATGGCTACCAAGTTTATTTGACCTTGCAGTAGTTCAGATGTGTCTACTATTTGTGCTTCCTTTTATTTTAACAAAAAATCCCTTTATGAGTCAGCAGTGTCTCTTTTTATTTCTTCTTGAGACATTTCAGTGTCTTGACTCTCTAGAGGGGGATCTTGAATGTTTTCTTGTCCATTTCCTTTAGGTTCTAAAATAGGAATGTCCATCATTTATTCATTTTCTTCTTCTCTCTGCTCTTCTTGTTCCTTAGAGGTATTCTATTTAGGGATTGCCCTTGCTTTTCCAAAGTTCTTCTCTTCTTCAGTTTCTTTCATTTCTTCAACCTTTCCTGAACTCTCTGGAGGAGTGATTGTGCCTTGGTCCATGCTCTTCTCAACATTTACTTCTAGAGCAGCATTAGAAGTGTCCACATTGTCAAGTTGCTCTTCCCCATTAGTGTATGCAATAATTGTGATTTGCAATTCATACAACACACTTAGGGTTATCTCCTTTGTTCCTTTTACCAGTGCTTTTATGTCACCTACCATAAGTTTATTAACTCTTCTTTTTGTTCTAAATTTATCATTGAGTATCTTTGTTACTTTGGTTCTTTCTTCATTTGTTATGTCTGGACAAAGATTCAATAGGACATACTCTCTTATTTCAACATCTTTGGCCATAGCCACTTCCTTCCTTGCTATCATGATGCTAGAAAGGCTATCTGGTAATTAATCTAAGATTTCAATTAAAGCCTTTCTAAACATGTCCAAATATCTGACAATTGTTGTTTCAATAATTACCTTGTTTGCATCAAATCTTTCATCATACATTTCAGCTATGGGTTTCAAATTTTCATGCTAAGAAAATGCACTGACTAAGGTTTCCAAGGAAAGCGTTGCTTCACTTTCAGTCTTCTCATCTTCCTTCTTCTTCTTGGTTTTCCTGAGAGCTTCTTCTTCTTAATGGAGATGGTTTCCTCTGTTCTTTCCCATTTTTCTTCAATCTCCTCATCTATCTCTATTTCCTCTTCTTCTTCTCCTTCACCTAGACTCACATACACTCTATGTGTTGCCTTTGTTTTCTTTATTTTGTTCTTCTATGTAGTTTTCTCTACCAGTACTTGTTTTTCAAGATTAGTCTTTTCTTTCTCAGCCCTTTTCTTAGGTGTCTCTTTCTCAGCACTTGCAGCCTTTGTCTCTGCAACAGAGGGTCCAAAACTCTTTGAAGCAGTTATAGAGGTGCAGGCTCTTGTTCTTCTTGTAGGGCTAGATGTAGGCTTCTCCTTTTCAATTTTCTCCTCTTCCTTCTTCTCTGGAGTTTTTGATGTTTGCCCTTCTGGAGCACTTGTAGCCTTTGATGCTTGTACCTTTGTTGTTTCTTTGCTTATTTCCTCATCTATGAACCCATGGATCTTGGTAAATTCATCTACATACTTCTTGCCTTTTCTTTGGGTCTCTGGTTGTGTTTGCTCCAGATGAACTTTAAGAGATAGTTCCTCAAATGTAACAAATCTTTCCTCCTTGGGGTCTTTTGATTTTCTCAAAATAAGATCTACCAAACCAGCTAACACTTCCTCTAAAACTTCATATCCCATAGCTGGGACCCACACAATTCTAGGTTCTACAACCTCCATGAGGCATTTGTCCTTATCCACCATGAATACAATATCCTTTTCATACTTTTTCACAACTATTTTAGGGATCCTAGCCCTGACCTACATTTTCTTTTGTAATTTCTTGAAAGAACCCCACAAAGTTGCATTTTGTTTGTCAAATATTTGCCAAACTATGCAAGCAATTTATGATTTGAGCAGCTATAGGTGCATGATGAAGCCACCCTATATTCTCCATACTAGGTAACTCTCTTAGAAAATTAGAGAACAGATAGATAATCAAAGTTCCATACTTAAAAGGATATTTTATTTCCTTTGTTCTTTTTAGGTTCTCCATTAGTTGTTCTCGGAGCAACTCACATAGGTCATAGTCTGTGTTATTTTTTACCATATCATATGCTGTGTATATGGCTATTGTAGAAACTGAATTCTCCCCATTGGAGAAATAAACCTTGTACCCAATAACCATCAATGCAAATCTAACTACCAGATCCATAATGTCATTCATAGTTAGTACCCTCTTATCAAATTTTGCACCAGTTAACTGCATTACAATATTGTTCTTCATGGGTTTTAGCGTTGGAACCTTTATGGTAAAGTTCATGCCAGTTACTGCTTTGATAGTCTCTTTTGTTATCATGTGGGGCATATCAAGGCAGAAGAATTCATCATGGATTCTACTCACAACATATCTAACCCATGCATCATTTGAGAATACTAGAAAATCTAACTAGGTATCCAAGTTCATCTCATGCAGAACATTGTATTCTTCTTTCAACGCAATATTGACAGTATTTAGCTCATCCAAGTACAATTTCCCTAATTTCATGTGATCATATTCCTCTAGGTTTGCATGTATGTATTCCCTAACATATTTCATATGCATAACACCATATGGAACCTCATAAAATGTGCCATCCAGATCAGTCATTAATGATTTAAAGGGATGTTTCTTAAATTTAGGGTAGGGCCTCTATTATCTCAATTACTTGAGGGGTAGCCATATTTACAACCTCAAAACAAGGAGTTTTTCAAAAGAGAGAGTTGTAAATACCTTTTGCCTCCATTAAGGTTTCTTCATCGACTACTTGAAATTGCTTTGGCTCGCTTCACAAATCACTTTGGTCACTTGGAAGTTTGAGTGCAAACTAATTTTTATTTCAAATGGATCCCTTATATTCTTTATTTCATCAAGATTTTTTCGCAATAAATGCTTCATTTAAAAAGTTGTCAAGCCCTTTCTCTACTATCCCCAGTCGATCAAGATTGCTCCACAATTTACCACAATAGTTTCTTTTGTGCCGAAATCTTCTTCAAGGGACATATCACTCAGTCTTATAACCCATATCCTTGTGTTGGATATCAGCACCACATTTTTGGCTGGGGAAGTAGGATTTCGTATTAAGCTCCCCCTAAGCTAGAGCTCTCAATTTACTTCCCAAAGGAAGTACCAGCACCAGAATCTAGTGCAGACTCATCCTTGACTTCCTGCACTTCCTTCTTAACCCAAATTTGATTCATCTCCTTCTTGATCTCTACCAGATCTTTCTTTTGTACCAATTTTTTCATTTCTTCCTGATTATCCTTCTTCATATTTTTGCTTCTCCAGAATCTTCCAATGTGTCTAGGCCTATTATAATTGAAGCATACAACATTTCTCTACCCATTGTTTCTTTCATTCATCCTTGATCTACATTGGTTAGCCTTGCGTCCAAATCTATTGCATATAAAGCAATTCCCATTGAAAGATTGAGCATTTCTTCCATTGTTATAGTTGTTCCTTATTTGATTTCTGCATTCACTAACTTTATGGCCAAACCTCTTACATATGAAGCAGTTACCTTTGAAGGTCTAAGCATTGCTTCTATAGTTATAACCATTCCTTATCTAACTTCTACTATCATTATCCTTGTGACCTACTTTATTGCAAGTGAAACTAACCAGAGAATGATGGAATATTTTGATTCACTTTGCTCCTACATTGAGTAGCCTTATGACCAAACTTATTGCATGTATTACAATAACCATTGAAAGAAGGTACCTTTGAGCATTTGGTTGCCTGACCGGTGGTCTTCTAAGTCTGTTCATTTGATTATAAATTTGTTTGCCTTTGTCATTTTTGTTCTCAACATTCTTTTCTTGATTGGTTTTGGAACTTTCACCTTTCTCAAATCCCAAGCCTACTTTGTCATAAGGGCTCTTCTAACTGGCAAGCATTCTATCAAGCTAGGCAACACTCACTCTAAATTTATCTTCCTGAATCCATGCATGTTTCAGATAAACTTTTAAATCCACTATTTCTTATTCAAGATTTGTATAGTCTTTAGATTTGTTTTTCACCAACTGATTTAGGTCTTCTTCTACTTTTTCTCTTTCTACAACTTCTACTTTTCAATCATTCAAGGTTTCATTTGTTGATATCAATTGTTCACTAATTTCCTTGTATTTTTCTTTGAACTTCTTGACTTGCTCCCTCAATTTTTTGATACACTCATCTACTTTCTTGACATTATCTTCCAGATCCATGTTTTCTATTTTAGTCTTTTCAAGATCTTCAAGAGCCACTCTGAGTTGATCTTCAATGCATTCTTCTTCTATACCTTCAGTTGGATCAATTTCTTTAGGAGGAGTAGGATATATTTTACCAGCCATGTGTTCAGTTTCCAAGATCTTCCTCAAGTTGTTAGACTTCTTTCAAGGAACCAGGTTCTTATGCCAATTGTTGAACACCCAAAGTATTGAGAGGGGGATGAATCAGTACTTTATTAAACCTCTTATTTATTAAACTAATGATCCATTTACCATATGCAATAACAAAGAAAATTAAACATAGAAGAAACAAATACCATCCATCACACATGAACACTAGGATTTTTCACGTGGAAAACCCAAAACTGGGAAAAGTCACGGTGAGTGTTAGCTCACAATATATTATGTAGGAACAATATTGAATTACAATAGAGGCTCACTGCCTTAGGTCTCACTACCCAAAGAAGTGCTCACTGCAAGAAGGCTCACTGCCTAGAGAAAGAAAGAAAGAATAAGGGTGGCTCATTGCCAATTTAAACTTCTCTAATTGCATCTACACATGCATGGTTACAGTTCCAATAAAGCTCAAAAATATTGTCTCAAAACTCTTCATGTTTGAGCCCTATTTCACTATTCTTCTTCTACATCAAACAAGATCTCTCTTCTTCTACTTTTATTTCCCTTACAATTCTTCACACATTAAATCCATAATCATATTCACACACACTCCTCAAACACCAAATTTGATCACACACACACACATATATCCACAATATTTGACATTTACACATTAGGTCGGCATACTAAGATGTGGCGTGTAGTCATAACTTGTTGACCAAAATAATTTACCAAAATACAAAATGGATCAAAACAACACTTTAATCATGTTCACATATGTTGGCTCCATCCATATAATTACTTGGATCAAGATTCCAAACAACAAAACTTACCGCACACACATTATATTGTCATGTCGGCCTTAACCACAAACTATCACTTGTTCAGATCAACTGTTAGACTGTATCTTCCACTGCGGACCACAAGACTTGATCAAATCCATATTAGAGACTCTCCACATATCATAGATCATACCTCCATAACTGCAAGGCAAGATATTCTTTTAGCAGTAGAATGCGAACCACAAGAACACATGCTCTATCACAGTTGAACTACACCGTACCAAGTAGTGATACATAGACATTCATAAATGACTCTCTAGTGGAATTCAAAACTTGTAGCTCTAGATATAGATACTTCATACATGTGTTTACACCATCTCAAAATTGTATAACAAGAAATACAACAACGGAGAAATGTGAGCCAATTCAGTTGAGTGTTCTGTTCTGATTTCCACTATTCTTTGCACTACTAGACTTAGACTTTTTGAAGATAGGATTTTGGTACTCATCAAGAACTAAAATCTTGGACAAATGGCCATTTGAGTACTATGAAAAACATACCTAAATTGCATAATATGATCTTCTACTGCAGACCAATACTAGATCAAACACTATCTCCTTGTCACTGCTTCAGTATACTATCAAAACTTAGCCAAAATGGCTAAGTCTTCTTCTCCAGACCAAAAATACTATTCCAA
The DNA here is from genome assembly GCA_027924645.1 of Cunninghamia lanceolata. Classification (NCBI taxonomy): domain Eukaryota; kingdom Viridiplantae; phylum Streptophyta; class Pinopsida; order Cupressales; family Cupressaceae; genus Cunninghamia; species Cunninghamia lanceolata. The sequence goes on along the minus strand of BSBN01000245.1, from coordinate 7,818,272 downwards.
TCTTGTTCCTTTTCTTGTTGCCATCAATGAAAAAATCTTCAAACATCATGTACAATTATTCACCATCATACCAGTAGTGTCTCTCTCTTAGTGGTTTTTGCCAAGTTGCCAACATCCATTTTGTTGAGGATTGCTAGGGGTAGATAAATGCCTCTTTATTCCATGATTCTAACAAAACATGTTAAACTCATTAAAGTAAATTATCAACCTCTCTTAGACCTCAAACATCTAATTTTCATATCCATTTCATTTTCAGCCATTGCTTTGAATGCTTTAAACTTATATAGCGCTTCTGATTTTTCTTTAAGAAAGGTAACCCATGTCATTCTAGAATAATCATCAATTAGTAGCATGAAATACCTGTCATCTTGAAAACTCTTCACTCTGGTAGGGCCACAAAGATATGTATGCACCAATTCCAATAGTCCAATAGAAGATTGATCTTTTACTTTGAAACTTCCTCTTGCTTGTTTTCCAACTTGACACTCCTTACAGACAACATTCACAGGCTTTGTAATCTTTAGTAGATCTCTCACAGCTTGAACTAAACTTATTCTTACTAGGATATCAAAATTGATGTGACATGGTCTTCTATGCCATAGCCAACTCTCACTGATCTGAGTCATGAAATAATAACTATCAGCACCTTTGAGTTGATAGACATTTCCATCAGTTCTTCTTCCAACAACTATTATAGTTCCAAAATCTTTTATGATCTCACAACCACCATTCTAAAACATAATATTGTATCCCTTGCTACACATTTCTCCAACACTCAAGAGGTTATGTTTTAATCCCTTGACATAAAAAAACATCATCTATGTTATGTTTTCCATCAAAACTAATTGACCCTCTTCCGCAAATCTTGGTAGATGTATCATCACCAAATCTAACTAGTCCTCCATCATATTTTTCAAGTTTAACAAACTTACTCTTATCACCGGTCATATGATTTGAGCATCCACTATCAATGATCCAGTAGTTTTTTTTTCCTTTCTAGAATGAAAAGCAGATATCAAGATGCCTTCATCATTAGTACCTACCTCCAGAGCACTTTCCTTCACACATCCCTCAGACTTTGTAGAAATATTATCATCCTTTAAAGCTATGAACAAGCATTCATTGTCCTCATTTTCATAATTAGATTCATCATCAAATATACTTGCATATTCTCTAACATAATAGCTTTTATTAAACACTTTTTTGTTCTCCCTATTTTTGTTTTTCAAAATTCTTTCTAGGCATCTTGAAGCATAGTGACCTATCTTCCCACAACTAAAACACTTGAAAGGTAACTTACCACTATACTTACTAGTCCCCTTTTTTATTCTTCTTACAAAGTTAGCTTCCAAATCATCAGAATCCTCCTGATCTGATTCCATAATCTTCTTTGATTTACTAGCCTTAAAGACAGTCTCAACTTTTGCACTATTTGTATAAAATTTTCTCATTTTAAAAGCAGTTAAAGTACTAAGAAACTGATCTTTTGTAAATTGATCCAGATTTTGTAATTCTTCAATAGAAAAAAACTTTATGACTATAACCTTTGGGAAGTGTTTTGAGTACCTTCATAATCACTTCTTTTTCTGCCAGTTCTCCACCAAGACCTTTGATGCCATTGACAACTTCATGCATCTTTTGCAAATAGCTTGTGATATTTTCATCTTCAGACATTCGCATGGTCTCAACCATGATCTTCAGATTATGCATCTTACCTTGCTTGACTTTGACATCTCCTTCATGAATTCTTTTTAACTTTTCCCAAATTTCATTAGCAGTTTTCATATTCATAACCTTCACCAATTTAGAATTAGTAAGACCACTTAAAAGAGCATGCCTTGCTTTACCATTGATTTCATAAGCCTTGATCTCATTAGCAGTACTTGGACCATTTTCTAGTATAATGTATGCAGACTCAACAGACTTCCATATTTCATATCCAAGAGAAATTAGATAACCTTCCATCCTTACCTTCTAGAATGCATAGTCTGACCCATCAAATAGGGGAACATCTTTCTTTTGCACCATCCCAGATCTACCTCAAGCGGTTAATCTTTCTTCCAAGGAACCTTGCTCTGATACCAATTATTGCAAGCACAAGACAACTAAGAGGGGGTTGACTCAATTGTAACTTATAATTCCAAAATCCTTATACATATTTAGATCCACACAAATTCAATTAACCCTTAAACTATTATGAAGATTAACCATGAAAGCAAACAACAAAATCAAATCAACATCATACACAAGAGAACACCATATTTACGTGAAAAACCCAAGAAGGGAAAAACCATGGTGAGGGTTAGCTCACAATATATTGTAATATCAACACTGAAATATAATAGGCTCACTGTCGGAAGGCTCACTACTAGAGGGTTCACTGCTAAGGGGCTCATTGCTAGAGGGCTCAATGCCCAAAAGAAATGCTCACTACCAAAGGCTCACTTCCATATTAGAAAAGAAGACAGAGAATATTGTTACATGGAGAAAACTATCTCAATGCAATAGAGAAGTCCACCACAACACTATCATCACCTTTGCAGTCTCACTAAGGGATTGTAGACACCTTCTGCTCATTGCATCCCATAATCTAACACATGAAAGCTCTCACTACACAAATTTACACTCTATGATTCTATATTTCACATCTCATTCATCATGCTCATCTATCTTGTCATCCTTCATTACCTTAACACTTATTTATACCATCTTCAAACTTAAGAACATTCTCCAAGGTTGGCATAGTACGTTGCTCATGCAAATTCAAATTAGGTTGGCACCAAAACATTCCCGTGGTGGAAAGGAATGAAGGTGGACCACAACACACCTTTGCTTGGACCTAAATCTATCCATACATGCCACTTCATGCTTCCATAATCAATGCAACAACTATAATATTAGTGAAAAGATCCAAGGTCGGCCAAACCTATGTTAGCACTATAAACTTTTAAGTATGCGCTTCCTCAAAGCCAAATACTACTTTGCGGACCATACACCAAGATTTAATACAATCTAGAGTATTCAACAAACATCTTGAAATCCAACAAACTCCTCTGCAACAACTTTCACTTGAAGAACAATCTTATTGTGTTTACCCAGAATGCTCAAATATCTATGTCATGCATTGTAGCTCAAGAAATCAACTTTCGGAGCACCAAATCATGAACAAGTTCAATTGAAGATAGATATGGACCTTATAAGCACACTTACATAACTACAACACCTGAAACCAATCTGTGTAAAAATGTAGAGCAAAACACATTCTCCCAGACCTTCTACAAAATAAATTTCACACTAGTGAACACAACTTCCTCTGCACAACGAACTAACAAGCCAAATTCTGAATTAAGCATCTCTAAACACCTCTTAACAACATATCCAAACCACACAAGAAAATATTCAACATAGAAGAAATGTGGTGCAAAACCAGAACACTACTTTGTAAGCCAGAACACCTCTACAACACACTCTTTCCTTTATTGATCAAATTTTCTCAAAAGTACTTGGAAACCCAATAACAAAAGCACATTAACAACATCATCAGCACTTCCACAACCATTACCAATTGCTCATACTTACACTCCTTCAATATACTCTTGCTCAACTAGTTGAGACCAATGGCAACATAAGCTTATTAACATCAATGACAACCCTAACTACACATAATTGCAACAGAGGAATGCAGAGCACTTTACCAGGTAGTCTTTCACTCAATTCTTTGCATTAGAAATCTTCACCAACTTTTGGAGGCCAAAACCTTCATATATCAGCACATACATCATTAGGAACAATATGAAGGATCATAAAACATACCATAGGTCATCATCATCTTTTCTTCCTCAGCATAGCTTAATATGACTTCATACTCAACTCTGTATTGACTGAGGCATGGCATCCAACCTTGAACTTTAGCAACCACATTACATCCCATATGACATCCAACCATGAACTTTCAGTAACCACATTACATTCAACATGACATCCAACCATGAACTTTAGTAAGCACATCATATCCAACATCAACAATGTATTAGACAGTCCAAACTGAGTGTTGACATCAATGACAACCACATCACAACCTTAGGTATCATATGTGCAACAATGGGTTCATTTGGTCTCATATGAGGTGGGACCTTATTGATAATTTCAGTGAACCTTGCATTAAAACCAGTTATTGATTCATTTGATCCTTTAGTTATAATAGTGAATTCATTTATAATGAACCTATGATTAGCCTTGTCTCCATATTGTTCTCTAAAAACCCTTTTGAATTAATCCCATGATCAAATACTTTGGTCAGGCAAGTTCTTGTACACCATTCCCTCGCTTCATTGGCCAAAGACTACATAAACAATTTCATAACAACATCCTCATGTTCAATCTCAAAGTCATCCATTAGATTCAGAAAGGCCTTCAAATGTTCTTCACCAGATAGTGCATTGTTACCAGAGATTTTTTTTAATGCCTTCCTAATATCATTATCAATTGGATTAGGCTAACTAGGGATACCAATAAAATCTAACTATATATATCTGTCTACCTGCATGGGTCTTCTAACCAACATGTTTTGATTTGCATTACCCTGACCATTAACATTTTTATTCACTGGAGGGTTCTGATTTACTCTATGGTGGTTCATATTTTGTTGCTGATTAAGATACAAATTTTGATTGGCATTTTGGTTAACCCTTCCCTACGGATTCCCCATTGCATTCTGATTATTAGGATTAGCTACATTTTAATTATTCTGGTTATTGTGATTCTGTGCATTATGAGTAGTAGGGATTGCATTTTGACAAGAAATTCTCATTCCTTCAACCCTTTGTCTTATTTCATTTCTTATCTTGATCGCTTCTAGGTACTCAATTTCAGCTCTAAGGTTCTTGACTTCATCTAAAAAACCATTTTAAGTGGCATTGATGAAGACAAGTCATTTTCATCCTGATTATCTGTACTCTTTGGAGGCTCTCCATCAAATGGATTTCCACTGGGACTCCTATGAGACACATCAAATCTTATCCTTTGTCTATCATCTTCTTGCTTTTAATAGACTTCATAGATATTAGCCTCTACATTTGTGAAATGTTGCACATGAAACCTAACCTCATGAATTTTATCTTGACTAGTAGCATTATTTTGGGATAAAAAAGGATCATTCTAACCATTTTGAGGATTAGGAAAGTTATTATTTCCCTTCTTTATCTAATACATTTTCCTTGATAGCTTTGGAACTAAAGGATTATTTTGAGACCTTCATCCATGCATAGAATGATGATTCATCGGTTAGGAGATAGATTTAGAGTTACCACCCAAAATAGGATTTATTCTATTAAACTTTGGGATAAGGTCTAGATTCTCTTGTTTGACAACTCCCTAGTAGAGTCGCCAATCTATTGGTGTTCCCAACTGATTGTCTGATTATCCCTATAAGGTAGCTATCCTTAATGCTCAAGAGTCTCAGGTCAGTGGCCAACAAACAGGAGATAATTACTCATTCTCCTCTACAATTTAGGTTCTACTAGACCTAGGGGTATTCCATTATTACAATATCTGAATTATCTCTCTTTGTCTTAATGAGATATTGGTTAAGCTATAGATTGTTCTCAATTAATGTACTAAGGTATGAAAGATCTTATTTTAGAGTAGCTAAGTCCTTAATATGTATCCATTTCAAAACCCTGATAACATGGAACAAGTTAAACACATCATGAAAAACAAAAGGAAAAGATTTATCTTCTTGGTTTTATAATCTTATGTTCTTGTAATTGAAAGACTTCTATAGATTGGTGCCAATTCAGGGTAACATAGTCAAAACCCTACATGTAAGTGTTCCTTTCATGACAACATAACATCATATTCAAAGGGTAAATAAAATCACTACTGCCTTATAGTAATGGACCTAATAAAGAATATTGTCTATGATTCTTCTTTACTAATCCCTTGATATAACACACTTCCCCCTATATCTAATTCAAAGCAATTTAATCTATTCCTTGAATAGATGCAACAAACTAGACATACAATATAGCAAATGTATATTGATGAATTCAAAAACCCTTAGTAACTTCATTCAAAATAAAAGCATCCATACCCAAGGAGATAATCACAAATAACACACATACAGTGTTTCTCATATAGTTCAATCTAAATAGAAAATTGCCATGTAAAAACAAATGATCTCACATACAAAATGTATGACCTACAACCCAGAAGTACTCATTTCTTATTAGAATCAATCAAAATCAAAAGGCTTTTACAATATGGTTAAGATAATTCCAATCTCCTTAATGATACTATAAACAATTACTACTACTTTATCCCATAGTACAAAATTTTTCCCCTTATATTGGAGAGATACAACTTGTATGTCAACTAAGATCCTATTTTTAGAAAAAAATGACAATTACTATACAAAAATAGCTTTGGAGCTTGTGCTCATTATAACATTTGATATTAAAATTTAACTACAATCACATGTGTGCTGACACAATCCTCTGATGTTAATGCTTAATCCATTTGCATAGGCCAAAAATATGGTATCATTTGAAAACTGCCAAAATTAGTCATCTTTGGAAAGCTGATGATCGATTGAAAGCTAACTCAAGCATCACTCAACTTCGTACTTCTCCACCCAAGTTCCAAATTCCCTGTCTTCTGGCCATTGGAAGTCCAAAACTTTGATAACCTTATCATTATGAGTTGCATATTGGGTGACAAAAACTAACCTTTGACTCCTTATTGATATTGTCATAGAGCTTCTCTAATGTAATAAGATTACCCAACATTGAATTCAAAGAATTTGTCTTCAACTCACCATCAACACAGACTAGAGTTATCACCTTTGATCAGAAAACATTAAACTCTACCTTCTATTGATCTAATGACGTGGCCTGAGCCTGATAATCTTTAATATTGGTTAACACCTTCATCTTCACCTGGTCAATGGATGCTACCTTCTCCTTTAGCTGTTTCTCCAACTTAATCATATAGGAGGCAACATTGTGCATAATTACCATTACTTCTGATACATTTTGTAGTTTAGGGGACTTACTTGGATCAAATCTAGCTGTCTTGACCATTTTTTTATTGTGGCATTCCTTGGAATCCACTTATTCATAGTTTCCTAGAAATTAGATGCATTATGTTCATACTTGACCAATGCTTGGATCAAGTCTACAATTCCTCTCTATGCATCATCTACCTTTCCATTTATCCTATTTAACCTACGATCAACTATATCTGACACAACTTTAGTATATGCTTGCATTCAATCTCCTTTCAAAGTCTAGACTAATCCTTTCAATTATTTAATTTCTACAAGCAAAGCATCTCTATCAGATGGAAAGACCTCACCAGTTGGGCTTGAAATGATAGGGATAGGCATACTAGATTCCAACTCCTGCTCCTCCAAGGCTCTCAACTTCATCAAATCATCTGCATATCTTTTCTATAGGTCATTGTAGTCCATTTATAGCTTCAATACTATGGCCTGACTAAACATTACAGTATCAACCACCAAGGCTGCTGCATTTGGTGCTTGAGTTTCAACAGCGCTTTTGACAATCAAGTTACCCTTTAATTGATCGATGCTATCAATCACATCTAGTTTGTTTGTGTTGGGTGCAAGGGTCCATATATCTAATGTCTCAAAATTTAGATTGCAACCACATCCTCAAATTTCTTCCACCTGCTCCTCAGTAGAGAGATACTTCCTCTTTCTTCCTTATGGTTTCAAAAGCCAGGGTATTTTCTAAACTCCAAGTTGGTAATAGCAACATGCCACTCTTCCTTACCATCAATCTCCCTTCTTCAGGAGTGATATTATCTAATCTCAAATCCAATTCAGATAAAACTCTTGTGGCTAGATCCTTCTCTTCAACTGAATCAATTTTTTTGTTTTCCTCCTTAAGCTTTGTCTGATATATTGCTTGCTTTCTTCTCAACATAATGTCCTTGAACTCCTATCTCTTCACAAATTCATCATCTTACATAAATTTTTGATAGGCAAGTGCTGTAATATCTCCAGTCTCATCATTTCCATCTTTCAAATAATCAAAAGTTTTGTTTTGAGGCATTAGTCGTATGATCATACTCGTTTCTTTTTCATCAATCACAGCTGTAGTTCCCACCTCTCCTGGAGTATCCTCAACATTTTCAATCTCCATGGGAGCTTTTCCTTTAGCCTAAGGGGATATTTTGTCTTCGGACATCTTCTGTCCTTCTTCTTCTTTTTTGTCATTTGATGTCTTCTACATCTTAGCATGTTTGTTGTCTACCTCCTCAATGTCTTGAAGAACTCCTTCCTCTATATCATCACTCCTTGCCCTGACATAAGGTTTTATCCTAACACCAGGAACCCTTTTCACAATTGGAGGTCTCTCCTCTTTAGGAATCATCAAGGCATCTGCCATTGCTAACATTTTCATGATCCTAATGATCCTATCCTTTTCTTCAAGACAAGAACCCTTAAAGGTAGGATTCTTCTCAATTCTCTTATTCTACACTCAATCTCAATAAAATTTACCTCATGAGCGAATGCATACTATTCTACACTCAATCTCACTACATTTATGAAACCTTCAGGGTCAAATCTTTCCCTAGCATTAGCACGTGACAATTTGAAAGTATTAAATAACAAATAAATTTGGTCCAAACCTTCCTTGTTTGCCACTGGGAAGTCTGACCACTTCAAAGTAGGGAAAAATGAACCCTTCTTCTGACATCTGAGATGAAACTTGTCCACCTCGTTCCTTTGCCAAATGATCTCCTGATAAGCTAATCTCTTTGGCACATAAACCAGTAACATATGAGGTTGCATAGTGAAACCATACACTCTGAAATGTGTTGAATGCTTGTTTAGATACCAATCTCCCCAAATATGCTTTATTCTAGAATTCCAAGGGTTTCCTCACAAGGCCTAAGGAAATCCCTTATTTCTAGTGGTATTCTATCTCGGTGTTCTCCCATGTATGCCATCATTCTTCTAACAAAGAATTCCTAAAAAATAATGTAATTTGAATTTTCACAATCTTTGGCCCATAGGTAAGTCCAACACTGCACTACCAAGGGTTTGTTATTCTCATCTAACCTTCTTAGCTACAAAGTCCTTTCCCACACATCCCTTCCAGCATATGAGAACATGCAGCACACAAGGGAATACCATTTAAAACTCAACTCCTTATTAGCCTTGAGGGCTATCAGTTGCGTGTGTATTTCATCTGCCAAATAAGAAGAAAAATCAAATTCTACATTGAGAGTATCATCTTGAATGTGTATTGCCATATACATCATATGGACTAATAGTTTTTCTTCTACATCTACACCATTGCTTTGACAAAGTGAGTAATATTTTTTGATAAAATACTCCTCAGATGGTTTGATACTGAGTGGTTCCTTCTCAAAAACTACCATTCCTCTACCACCAGAGACTTTCACTCTGTGAATAGGAATCTTAACAGATCTATAGAGTACCTTGTGGGTTTCATATGTTTGTTTAAATTTGTTAAAATCTAAGGTCTTTTTCGTTGAAGGGTTGAGACCAAACACTTCAGTAATATATAGTTTTGCGAGAGCAATGATTGACTTACCAGTTATTGACAATACTCTTCTTCTGTTAGCATCATATCTACTAGCCGCTAGCCCGACAAAATCTGTATCAATAAATACATTGGGTACCATGACCTTGCCCATGTATAAACACCATCCATTGTTCAAGGGACCCCTAGATTCTCTCTTTCTATGCCACCTTTTGAATAAAGACAACCTAGTCATAGGGAGAATTGGATCCCTAATTTCACTAAGAATGTCTATAAACTTCTCATCCTTATTCTTCCTAGCAAGAGGCAGAACCCTCTTGGATGAACCAAGGCATTGAATAAGCACTCAAAGCCCCTTTTCGTCTCTAAAGGACTAGTCATACTTATGTGTGTAGAGCTTAATTACAGACTAGGGATTTTAAGAATTAAGAAAATTCAATCAATTCATCCTAATGTACTTATGAATTTAACTTCTACGACCAATTTTGAGAGAGAATTGATACAATTTACAAGCAAATGGATTGAAATACCAATAAATTCACACTTATCCTTTGTAACCAATAACCCTACTTCAACTATCGCCATGAGCTACTCAATTCTCACAAGATGTCTGATTGCAAATGATTATACTCATGGCAATGATGTCATTTATATAACTAGTTCACCAATCAAGCAAGATTTTTGAGTATTTTCTCATCAAATTGCCATTACTACAAGTTTGCATCGACCAACAAGCAAGAGACTAGCCATTCATGTTTGAATATCCACAATTGATATGATTAGTCCGTGGGAGAATCTATGGATCTGATTTGAAACTTGCATCAATGAAAATAATCTCACATGTTTGAAATGGTGTGGATGAATAAGAATTAGTCAACCTAGCAAAACATTTTCCACTTGAGATCCATGTGTCAACCTATCACATCAGTGGATGCCCAGGAGGAACCCACACCACTACGCTCATGCTAGCACGATGAGCTTTACTTTGGTTTTCTTTGATCAGACAAGACCCACATGACACTTGTTGGTCTATTGTAGCATCATAAGGTATATTCTTTGACATCTTCCTATTGCACGCTCATGTAATCCAATGAGGAATGAACATGACTTAGACACTCGGCTGATGGGATTTGGGGCCCACCCACTTGGAGATCAACGGGCAGTGCATCAACATGGCACTAATAGATTTGATAGATCTAGAGCTTGTGATGTGGTGATGACCATCAATTTGATCTTAAGGAACTTTAGACTCAAACTTAGGAAAAATTACATGCATAGGGCTAGCTGATAACTAGGCTCAAGGGGCCAGTTTTAGATAGGGATCAACACATAAAGATATAACTTAAATCTAGGTGACCAACTATCTCAATTCAACTTAAAATTATAATGCAAACTCAAGGGAAAAGAATAATGGTTTAGGGTTTAAGCTTTCTATATGAAAACTTAGCTAATTTTAGGGTTTAAGGCCATAGAACAAAGAAATTACAAGGGGGGTTCCACCAACCATGACACCAAAATATGTTTCATCTTAAGAACATAGTGCAAGACCTCATTGGTTAGAGTATCATCTAGGTATTTGGTGTGAACGATAAAGGAAACAAGTTTATTGCTCCATCCAACCAACATCTACAAATCTACACCAATCCCTTGCCGCACCATTCATCTAACTTCATAGACCTTGCATCCTTATCTTTGGTGCTAGATATGACTATTGGCATTCCTTCTTCTTCTTATTCCAGAATGGTAGGAATGGTGGATGTTCACTCTCACCTAGCTCAAGAGTGTCTTATTCTCGAACATGTCATTTCATTATCTCCCTATGATATCCCTATAAATATATATGAGGGTCATGTATACATTTCCATCGAGGTCAATGGGAAACATGTCAAGGGTGTCCTAATTTGACATTACTTGCCTAGTAAATGTAATTACAGAGGAATTTTTATGTATCCATGAGTTATATAAGGATGTGTATGAGAAATCAAAGGTCTATATATCTAGTCTCATGATGGGATGTATCAGCCCACTTTGGGTTCACATACCCTTTCTATCCAGGTTTGACCCAAGATCCTAGACATGTCTTTCTCAATCATTCCTCGATCAGATTATTTTCATTTAAAGTTGGACCATCCATGGCTCACTTCATTAGGACCACTTGTTGTTTCATCAGTATTGATAGTTGCTTCTGTGAGAGAGTGAGTCTTTGTAGCAGGACCACATCATGCTTTCAGATCCACCTCATTGGGATTCCTATTTATCAAACATTGCATCCTTGTTTGTGGAGTCTCACGTTTTAGATTTGAAGGACACATTTGAGGGGTAATATCTCCTCTTTGATGATAATGATCCATCATCGCATCATTAGTGTTTTAAGATGTAGTTTCATATCTTTTCTCTCTTGGTTCTACTTCTTTGATTAGGCATTTAGTTCAGTTTTTGGAGGAGATATCTTTTTCTAGCATGAGGTCACCATAGTTATATTCTAAGACACACATTTAGATTTGGATTCCCTATTGATCCAAATTGTGGGAGTTTCTTCTACATAAACCAATGGATCTATTTCTTAATAAGGGGAGAAATGTTGTTCGCAGGGAGTGGATTATGTTTTGTATTCAGGCATTCACCATTAGCACACAAGATACTTCTTTGTAGGGGGGATCTATTATCTCATTCATTCACTCTCTCCTATGGGAGGGGTATTAATTGTGTATTTTTGATGGAATTTGATGTTTACGATCCATCACTTGTACATTCTTCATCTTTTATCTCTTTTGGGGAGGAGTTTTTCCCATGTGGTTTTCTCCCTTTCTCCATGCGTGAGATTTTTTGTACATGGGTACCTAATATGGTCTTGTAGCTAGGAAACCTCTTTGCATCATTTATATTTTCTCATTCTCCCTAAGTTGCACTTAAGGGGGGGTGTTTGTGTAATTATTTATTTAATTACACTTTATTAAGTTGACCTCAGGGATTTTTTAAGTCACTTAGGTCTTTATATCTTTCAAATATAAAAGCAAGATCTCATATGTAATTATTGAATCCAATATCATTATTGCATCCTTATAATGCAAATTTATCCTCTTTGTTTTTTCTCTTGTAGAAGGAAATCTCTATTTTTACAGGTGATCTTGGGAGCTTGAGTCCATTGGCAACTCTTACATGGTATCAGAGCTCATCAATCGACTCTTATAGACAATTGTCTCAGTAATATAAATCCAAAACATTTTGATAATTTTAAAGACTATGTAACTAAATTTAATGAGATAAGGGTACAAATAAAAGAATGTGGTATTGAGAAGAAGGATGTACAATTAGTATTCAATGTGTAAGGCAAGCTTCCTTCTAACTATGTAGCCTTTGTTTCTAGTTTTTAGACTCATTAGTTGACTATGGGAAAGGCCTACACTATGCCATCATTTGAGTCATTTTTAGAAATGTTGATGTTTGAACAAGAAAAATTAATCACAATGGGTGTTCTCAAGGCATCCAAGTCCCAAGCTTTGTTGGCTAGTCAACCATAGATTAAGAAGGGGTCTAGTAATCCTAATAAGAAACAAAAGAAATCAAAGAAAAAGACACAAACAAATAGAGTACAACTATCTTCTAATTCACAAGTAGATTCTAAGTCTTCTTCCTCAAAATGGGAATCATCTAAGGAGAAACCCAAATGTCCATATTGTAGGAAACTAAAGCATGATGAATATCAATGTCATTCAAAAAAATGATGATTTGATGCATCTTCTACAAAAGACCAATTCACCTTTAGGAGGTTCATCTTATTCATCTTTTTTAGAGTTTGTGAGACAAAAGGGGAAAACACTTGTTGTAGTTGTAGATTCTAAGTTAGGGATATGGATCCTTGATTTTGGAGATTCACATCATATGGATTCACCACAAAGTACATTCTCTTCATTTGGGACTTGTTCATCACCACACATCCTAATGGATAACAACACACATATGCATGCTTGTGGAAAATGATCTATTGACATGGATGAGGGATCATTCAGTGATGTCCTTTGTGTACCTTAATTGTCAACCTATATCCTTTCTATCTCTTAGATCGCACATGGTGGGGTGGGGAAGAGTGTTGAATTCACACCAAATTCTATGGTTATTCAAGAGTTGCATAACAGAGTTTTTTTTTGCAGTTTGGAAGGTAGATCATCAATTATGAGTGTATACCTTCTTACATTTTTCTCAGGTATCATTCCTTCAACTGATGTACACACTCAAGCATCTCTAGTATAAACACTATTGAGGAGATATAGTATGGTCATTTGAATCTTGGTGTTCTTCCATCAACTAAAATTATAGAGACATGTGCTAACACTCCATCTCCTCCATCATCTCCTATTACTTTTGATGAGACTAGGGTTTCTACATCCATGGCTTCTACTGATTTAGAGAAACAAGACCATTGTCTTCTAGATATATCTACTTGGGTTGAATACTTGATCAATAGACATTATAGGTTTTTTTGTGAGTCCTATCTTGTAGATTTGGAGGAAACCATTGAGGATATTCATATTCTCTTTAATGATAGCTCATAGGAAGCTGCATCACCTTCTTTAGATGTGATGAGGGCACATTTAGAGCCTCTTGTTATTTCTCTGCCTATTCATTTGTCATAATTTGGCATTGGGATAGAGATACTTTAGAAACATTTGGAGGAGCCTCGATTGTCTTTGGATCATGTTCTACATCCAATTCCACTATTTTTTGTATTGTCACCTTCTCCAATTTGACCTAGGACTAATGATTTGATTGTGGTACCTTTTGGCATTAACATGAAAACACTTGAGCAATTTCCAAAGATATCATATATCTTGACTTTTCTTCCATCATATTCCTTTTAGGAATGGGAGGACATCCTATATACATCCTTGGTTTTATTTGTTCCTAAGGGGAGGAATGTTGTTCAACAATTTTGGATGATCCTCAACATTCATTGTTGGGCATCTACCATCATTGTAGAAGATTCTATCATTAAATTGGGGATATATGGTCTCTTTTCTACTCTCTTATGGGGGGATTTTTTCCCCACATGGGATTTTATCCTTCTCATACATTAGAGAGTATCTTTTTTGTGTTTTCTCATTTTTAGAGAGGGGTTTTTTCCTAGGGTTTTTTCTCCTTTTCTCCATTTGTGAGAGATTGTTTGTATATAGGTACCTAACATGGCCTTGTAGTTAGGATCCATATTTTCATCTTTTCATTTGTTTGTTCCTTCCTAATTTGTACTTAAAGGGGGGTGTTGGTGTGTATGGGGTATATTACCTAACTGGTTCCACATTAGGTCATATTCACACGTGTCTACTTAAGTTTACATAAGGCATTCTTAGGTTATTTTCACTTTATGTCTCAAGCAATATGATTATGACACTTGTCATAATCCTATGTTGTCCTATGTCTCACCTTGGTCTATATAACCAAGAGATTCTCATTGAATAGTGATGTACATATTGTATTGCATATTTGCATCTTTTTATAGAATACCATTATTCTTTTATGTCAGGTATTTCTTGTGCTTTCATTAAAGGTCCTAGATATTTGATGCCTACCTCCATAGCCAAATATTACATGATATAGAGCATTCTATACCAACTCTTACAATATATGTATAAATAGATGGACAAGATGTGTCACTAAAGCTCAAATTAGTATGAATTAAATAGATACTACAAGTAAATTCTATTATAATTCTATTTTTAACCATTTATTCATCCTAGGTTGTAAAACCTATACAAGTGTGTTGTTTATTTTTTGGTAATACTAATGGCTCAAGTACATCATGCCCGCATTGTCCATGTCCTTTATGTTTATAACTATTTTTACATAATTTTAAATCTAGGACCATATAACTAATCATGTGATATAGAAGAAGAAGAAGAAGAAGAAGAAGAAGAAGAATGATGTAGAGGTCAAAGGGGAAAACAAGACAAGTTCAAGTTGTTTGATAAAGTATTCAAAGGGAGGATGAACTCATTGTTTTACCAAACAAGCTTTCATTGTTCACAAAGCCCACATCAAAGGCTCACAAGACTTATGACACAAACTATCCATCCTATGCATGGAAAACATTGAGAGGGTTCATGACACTCAACAAAACCATCTCTAACCATTAATTAAGGACTAGCATGCATGGGCTTGGTACTTCCTTCATTAAGTCACTAGACTCCTTTTAGCCCTCCAAATGGGAACAATCAGCAATAACTTCTACTAGTGGCCTGCAAACTTCAATCTTAGACAATCCTAAGATACCCTTTTTGATGCCCTCTCACCTATTAGAAACTTGGGGTACTTTGTTTTGGACACTATGCCCTAACCTATAACTATCTTCTAGCAACCCTTGGTCAATTAGGCCTGTTTTGTAAAGTAATTGCCCCTCCAAAGACTCATAGATCCCTCTGTACACCTTAGACACATGCTAAAACAAGAAAATACATTAGGTTTGTGACTCCACAGTCAACTGTGACTGATTTGGCTTATGTTGTTCCTTCTACCCATATACCTAGCACATGGTCTTGCTAGGTTATCTCAAGAAATCTCCACCACAACCTATCTCCTGCCAAAAACACCTTCAACAAAGATTGAAACAAACACTAACAAATCAATTCCACTAATCAAGGAGGCTTTGATTCAGTGGAATGGTGAGAAACTCATGGTTTTCTATCAAAAACCCTAGATGAGGGTTTATCAAACCAAATTTAGTAGAATGCAAATATCTACTACCTACAGATGTTTTAAAAGCCCAAATAAACTACAAAATATTCCAGACTCACCCTACTTTCAAGCCACCATCATAGTCTTCTATGACTCCTCCATAGAAGGGCATAGCACGTACAAAAACAGTGAAAAATACATAAAATGAAGGCAGAAAACTGTTGTTCCTTATTGATTTCTTCACCAATTCACTTCTCTCCCTACAATGGACATCTGTAAGACTTTATGAAGCCTGCATCGATGGTTTGGAGTAGTTGGAGGGGCAATTTGAACTAGTGGGAGACTGGTAAATTGTCCACAACCACTGAACTACCCCTATTTTGTTAATTTCTGCAACTAATTACAATGATTTGTCATATGTATCATGGTCTTACATGACAAACAAGGCTCTTAAACATCCTTACAAGATAAATGAGCCTTTGACAAGGCATGAAACTCCATGACACATGTCAAAAAGGCTTACAATGTATGACTGCCCCATTATAATGCATGATACTTATGACTATTCCTTTACATCTTATGACTACCTCTTGTAAACATGACATCTTTTGGACATAGTCCTTATTACAAACATGGGAAATGGTTTTTCAAAACCTTATTCATCACAAACAAAGCATGATCAAAGCAAAAGCAAGTAGAATCTCCTTGGTGCTCCTACACTGTACTCCTGGGTTGGGAAAGAACTCAAGTCTCTTGAGGAAGTAGATCATCAACTATGGTCTCATGCTTCAAGATGTCTTCTTCACTCATCCAATTGGCATCTTCAATAGGTAGGCCACTCCATTTGACAAGGTATTGCTTGTAGGTCTTTTTCCTAGTCTTCTTCAAGACTTTGGTGTCCAAGATGCATTCCAATTGCAAGGGTTGATTGGGTGGAAGACCCTTAACCCATTCCTCATCTCCTGCCATTGTCACATCTACCTCTAAATTTGCATCATTACCACCTCTGAAAGGAAACAAATCTAAGACATTAAAGATAGGAGATATGGCCAAGCCTTGAGGAAGCTCAATCTCATAGGCATTGGGCCCAAATTTGTGTACAATTCAACAAGGACCTATCTTCTTCATGAGGAGTTTGGTTGGTTGCCCCTTTTAAAGTCTTTCCTTCTTCAAATGTGCAATGACCAAATCCCCAACCTTGTATTGCACATTCCTCCTTCTCTTATTGGCTTTCTCCTTGTACTTCTCATTGTTATTTTGAAGAGTTTCTCTTACATTATCATGGATGTCCTTCATGGCCAATGCAAAGTCTTCACCTTGAGCACTCTTCCTCTCCAATCCATGTAGATCCCTCAATTCAAGAATGCCTCTTGGGTGAATCCCATAGACAATCTAAGATGGAGCCATTCATGTGCTTCTATTGGTGGAGTCATTGTAAGCAAATTTAGGCTGAGGGGTGATCATATCCCATGCCTCTCCATACTGCTTTGTAAGACATCTAAGAAGATTTCCCAAGGATCTATTCACTACCTCAGTTTGGCCATCAGTCTGAGGGTGATAGGCTGAAGTGAAGGATAATTGAGTGCCCAACTTCTTCCACAAAGTATGCCAAAAGTGGCCCACAAACTTAGGATCCCTGTCAGTCACAATGTTAAGAGGCAAACCATGGATTCTAACAATTTATTTGAAGAACAAACCAACAATGTGTGAAGCATCATTAGTACATTTACATGGCAAGAAATAAACCATCTTACTGAACCTATCCACCACAACAAATATGCTATCAAAACCTCTTTGAGTCCTAGGAAGACCCAAGACAAAATTCATGCTAATACTCTCCCATGGCCTATTAGGAATAGGAAGTGGCTGATATAGACCAGCATTAGATGAAGTACCTTTTGCTCTTTGACAAATACTACAACTCTCAACAAATTTTCTGGTGTCTGATTGTATTTCTGGCCAAAATAAAATCTTTTCACCTAATCCAATGTTTTATCCAGCCCAAAGTGACCTCCTAGACCACCACAATGTTTTTCCTTTATGATGTTTTCCCTCATGGAACACCTAGGAACACATAATTGGCTGCCTTTGAACAACAACCCCTACTACAACAAAAACTCAAAAAAATAGAATGATATGCATCCAAACATTGAGAGCAAACTTCATATACCTCCTTGAAATCTTCATCATCTTTGTACATATGTTTGAGAGCATCAATCCCCACACTTTGTAACTGAATTTCTTGCACCATACACACCCTTCTACTCAATGCATCTACCACTTTATTGTCCTATACCTTCTTGTGCTTGATTGAAAATGTGTATTCTTGGAGTTGTTCAACCCATTTCATATGCCTATGACTGAGTTTCTCCTATGAATTTAAAAAACTAAGTGCATGGTTGTCAGTATAAACAATAAACTCCTTAGGTAACAGATAGTGCCTCTATTTTTTTAAAGCTTGCACCATTGCATACAATTCCAAGTCATAAGTAAAATATTTCCTTTTGGCATCATTCAATTTTTCACTAAAGAAAGCAACTGGCCTGCCTTCTTGACTGAAGACAGCCCCTATAGCAAGGTTACTAGCATCACATTCAACCACAAACAATTTATTAAAATCACGCAAAACAAGAATGGGCTATTGTGCTACCTTTTGTTTCAGAATTTCAAAAGAATCATTGGTTGCCTTTGTCCAAGAAAATTTACATTTATGCCCCCCTTTAATGGTATCCAAAATAGGTGCACAAATATGACTAAAACCCCTTATAGACTTCCTATAGAATGTTGCCAAACCATGAAAACTTTTTACATTACCTACTATTTTAGGAGTTGGCCATGACAAAATAGCCTCTACCTTAGTCAGATCCATCTTCAAACTACCTTGAGAAATGACAAAACCAAGATAGGTGAGTTCTTCCTTCATGAAGACACTCTTCTCCATGTTAATCATCAATTTCTCATCATGAAACTTCTTCAAAACCTGATCCAAATGCTACAAATGTTCTTCCTTGGTCCTGCTGAAAAGAAGAATGTCATCAAGGTACACCACAACAAATTTGCCAATGAAATCTTGCAACACCTCATTCATAAGGTGCATAAAAGTACTTGGGGCATTGGATAGACCAAATGGCATCACCAACCACTCATAAAGACCCTCATTTGTTTTAAAGGGTATCTTCCATTCATCCCCTTGCTTTATCCTAATTTGATGATACCCACTCTTAAGATCAATCTTGGAAAAGTATCTAGCCCCTCCCAAACAATCCATTAGGTCCTCCATCCTTGGAATAGGCAACCTATATCTTATAGTGATCTTGTTAATGGCCCTAGAATCTATACATAGTCTCCATTTACCATCTTTTTTAGAGGCTAGGACTATTGGGATAGCACATGGGCTAAGACTCTTTCTCACCAAACCCTTATCCAATAATTCTTGCACTTGCTTGGCAATCTCTTCATTTTGAGAAGGTGTCATCTTGTAGGTTGCTTTGTTTGGCAAAGTACACCTTGGTATGAAGTCAATTTGATGGCTTATGTCCCTAATAGGTGGTAATTCATAAGGCATCTCCTCTACCATGATACCCTTATACTTCTCTAACAATTGCTGCACCTCCTTAGGAATCTCTTCCTCACTAGGACCATGCAAATTAGGATTGTTTTTAGGATTCAAAATTAGAGCATACCCTTGGGTTCCTTCCTCCTTTAGGGTGTTAAGAAAATCTTTACCAATCACAATCATGACACTTGACCCAACACTCTTCTCTACATTCTCATCTGGCAAAGGATCCATTCTATACTTCCTACCATTCTTGGTTATGATGAAGGAGTTAAATTTACCATCATGTTGGGATTGAACATCATATTTCCATGGACATCCTAACAGAAAATGACAAGCATCCATGGGGAGTATATCACACAAAATCTTGTCCTTATATTCCCCTATCTCAAACTCTACGCAAGATTGTTCATCTACCAAAACTTGTTGCCCCTTATTCAACCATGACACTTTATAAGGACTAACATGAGGAAGTCTTTTCAATTTCAACTTGTCTACCATCTCAATGGAAACTAATTTTTTAGTTGAACCTAAATCAACAATTACCTTGCATATCTTACCATAGGCCTTGCATGTTGTCCTAAACAATGTCTTCCTCTGAGGGGGTTCTTGTGTTTGAGGCACCTTCAACATGGTTCTCCTCATCATCAAGTTTTCTCCATCATGGACTAGGTCTGCACTTCCAATTGGAGAGTTAACACTTTGGAAATCTTCCTCTTGGATCAATTGGTTCCTTCTCTCTCCTCCATGACAGCTTGAAGCTTGTTTCTCAGGGCATTTGAAGACTGAATGCCCCACTTTGTTGCAATTATAGCACCTCCCTGTGAAGACATTAGGACCTCTCCCTGGTCCACCAAATCTACCCCTTTCATTGGCTCTCCTTCCTCTAAAGCCTCCTCTAGAACTTGATTCTCCACTTTGTTCTTGGGAACTAGATTCCCCTTGACTTCTTTGAAACTAATTTCTAACTTCAAAACTGCCCCTACCTCTAAAATTTCTGCCTCCTCTTCCTCTATTTTACTACTCACCTTTCCTCTTCAACTTTTCTTCATCCCTCAATGGCATTTGAAAGCATTTTTTCATGGTTTTAGGGGTTAGTATACTAATTTCATCTTGAATACTAAACTTGAAACAATTTAGACACCTTGCCACTTTACCTTTTTCATCCTCCACATGTCCACAACGAAGAGATAACTTGTGAAACTCCTTGGTGTAAGTGGCCACATCCAAATCTCTTTGTTTGAGATTTTGCATCTTCTTGTAGATCTGCACCTCATAGTTTGATGGAAGGAATTGGGACTTGATCCTCTCCAACATTCTTCTCCATGAAGAGATAATGCTCTTCCCACTCTTCACCCTCTCACCTTGGGTGTAATTCCACCATGTGAGGGTAGAAACCTTGAGTTTAGTTTTGGCAAACTTCACTCTCTTGTTCTCAGGAACTTCTTTGTACTCAAAATAGTTATTCAGGGCCTCAATCCACACCATAACCTCCTCAGTATCCATCTTCCCACTAAACATTAGGATCTCCATCCAAGCCTTTGATGAATCTTTGCCAATTGCCTTGATGGCTTCAAGGAAATGTTTCTGATCTGTAGGTATCTCTACCTCTTCTTGATTTTCTTCTTCTTCCTCCTCTTTTTCTTCCTCTCCATTAGAACCTTCATCTATCCTCTTCCCTATCCTCAGTGCCTTCAACTTAGCTTGGAGTTCTTCCTTGACTCCACTCTTAATCTTCTCTTCCATCTCCTTGAACTTCTTAACCACCTCAGTGGTCATCCCTTTTGGAGGCATGTTGCTAGCCTCTCCTTCACTCTCCTCTACTAACATATACCAGATCTTACGCACAACGAACTGACAGAACCTTTTATGGCTCTGATACCACTATGATGTAGAGGTCAAAGGGGAAAACAAGACAAGTTCAAGTTGTTTGACAAAGTATTCAAAGGGAGGATGAACTCACTATTTTACCAAACAAGCTTTCATTGTTCACAAAGTCCACATCAAAGGCTTACAAGAATTATGACACAAACTATCCATCCTATGTATGGCAGACATTGAGGAGGTTCATGACACTCAACAAAACCATCTCTAACCATTAATTAAGGACTAGCATGCATGGGCTTGGTACTTCCTTCATTAAGTCACTAGACTCCTTGTAGCCCTCCAAATGGGAACAGTCAGCAATAACTTCTACTAGTGGCCTGCAAACTTCAATCTTAGACAATCCTAAGATACCCTTTTTGATGCTCTCTCACATATCACAAACTTGGGGTACTTTGTTTTGGACAATATGCCCTAACCTATAACTGTCCTCTAGTAACCCTTGGTCAATTAGGCCTATTTTGTAAAGCAACTGCCCCTCCAAAGACTCATAGATCCCTTTGCACACCTTAGACACATTAGACACATGCTAAAATAAAAAATTACACCAGTTTTGTGACTCCACAGTCGACTGCGATTGATTTGGATTATGTTGTTCCTTCTACCCATATACCTAACAAATGGTCTTGCTAGGTTATCTCAAGAAATCTCCACCACAACCTATCTCCTGCCAAAAAAACCTTCAACAAACATTGAAACAAACACTAACAAATCCATTCCATTGATCAAGGAGGGTTTGATTCAGTGGAATGGTGAGAAACTCATGGTTTTCTGTCAGAAACCCTAGATAAGGATTTATCAAACCAAATTTAGAAGAATGCAAATATCTACTACCTACAAATGTTTCAAAAGCCCAAATAAATTGCAAAATATTCTAGAATCACCCTACTTTCAAGTCACCATCATAGTCTTCTATGACTCCTCCGTACAAGGGCAGAGCACGTATAGAAACAACAAAAAATACAAAAAATGAAGGCATAAAATTGTTGTTCCTTATTGATTTCTTCACCAATTCACTTCTCTACCTACAATGGACATCTGCAAGACTTTATGAATCTTGCATCAATGGTTTGGAGTAGTTGGAGGGGTAGTTTGAATCGATAGGAGACTGGTAAAGTATCTACAACCACTGAACTACCCCTGTTTTGTTAATTTCTGCAACTACTTATAATGATTTGTCATATGCATCATGGTCTTACATGACAAACAAGGCTCTTAAACATCCTTAAAAGATAAATGAGCCTTTGACAAGGCATGACACTCCTTGACACATGCCAAAAAGGCTTACAATGTATGACTACCCCATTACAATGCATGGTTCTTATGATTGTTCCTTTACATCTTATGACTGCCTCTTGCAAACATGACATCAACATGACATCTTTTGGACATAGTCCTTATTACAAACATGGGAAATGGTTTTTCAAAACTTTATTCATCACAAACAAAGCATGATCAAAGAAAAAACAAGTAGAATCTCCTTGGTGCTCATGCACCAAAGAAGAAGAAGAAGAATTAGTGGTAGTAGTAGTATCGTTTGAAGTACTAACACATAGACACGATGGTTTATCTTTATTGTGTGCCTCAAATGGTTTCCCATAGATGGATGAATCCATGTAAAAGGTGGGATGTTCTAAGATTTTTGATGAACTTGATACTCTCCTACACCACAAGGTGTAAAGTCTAATGTCTACCAATCATCATTAAATAGTACACTACCATTCAATAGGGGATCTTCCTTTGTATCTTTTGGTCTTTGATATATTGATTTTGTGTATTTTAAATTCTATAAAGTTATTAATCATTTGAAAATACTAAATGGTTGAGGATCTACTATTAATATATGACATTTTTTACTCTTATGCTAAAATTTAACACATCAGTGCAATGTAGAAGGCATGACTTGCATAGAAAAAATAATGAATGCCCTAATAACATATTATAATATAATCATTTAGGCATCACATGGAACAATGTATCCAAGTTAATTGGGTTAGTTATGATAAGAAGAGTAATAGTGTTAAAAGAATGTCTACATGCATTGTTAAGACCTCCAATAGTAAGATCTAATATTTGCAACCTAGACATATCCACCTTCAACATTTTCAAACAATCCTTAGTGTAAATATTTAAACTTTATTTGTTACTGAGGTCAATGAACATTTGATATTTACCTTACTATATCTCACCATAATGTGTAAAGTTAAATATTCATTATTGACTATATTAGGTTGTAGATCTATATGTCATCAAATAGAATAGTATGATGCTCTGTAATGTCCCCTTCCCTATGGGCCAACTCAAAATATTAAGACACATATGCTAGCCAACTCACATGTTGGTCAACTCCTTGAAGTTAATATTTATCCATTTATATGATGGACAACCTTCTAGTATAAAAGGAAGACTCTATTATATGATTATATGATGGCAGATCCTTATCAAACTAAGCGCCCCACATATAGATGTCTTAATTGAATAAAGGAATAATGAGATGTGATTTAAAGATAAGGCATACAATTTATGAAGAATGAAGTAGTGGCTCTGAAGATAACGTACAAGGAGTGTGTCTGATTATGTATCGATGCAAGCTCAAAAGAAGACAAAAAGGTGCGATTAGAGAAATATATTATATGAAATTAATATAATTTAATAAGGGTGCAATGATTAATAGTGGAAGGAAGTGATCAACATTAGTTAGTAAAAAGGCAGTGATCATTATTAGTTAGTGAAAGGCTGCAATTTGGTTTCTTATTAATAGTCACATCCATTCATAATGGATGTCTCCATTTGGAGTGATATAAAATGTGGAGGGAATGAATAAAGAAAGGATAGAGAAATAAATACAATGCATCATAAGATGAAATAGATATCTGAAGTGATCAAGGAATATATCTGTAGAATATATATATATATATAGTAATATATTAGTATATTATATTACAACATATCAAGAATTATTAGTGAGAAAGGGGAATACATAATACTGAACACTTTATTAATTCAGATCAAAGTCTAAGGTGTTAATATTCCAATCCACTATGTCTATCAAAAGGGAAGGAAGGAGATCTTCTTTAAGGGAGAATAACTTAGGGCACTCTGCTACAGTGGCAAGTAGGGAGAACAACTAGACATGCACCCTATTGCACTGAAAAAGGGAGAGAATGGATAAGGGCATCCTACTACACTTTCTCTTCCAATCCATATGTTGAGGGACTATTGAGAAAATTAGAGATTCACATACAAATCAAACTTGTTACATAATGATGATTCCCTTGCAATAATAATAGATTTATTTCATGAATTGTGTTTGCAATGTTACGTAACTAATTGTAGGCTTCCCAAACAAAATTATTTCATCTTATTCCTAAGTAAAGACATGTATCCCTAACTACCTTATATGCTTGTTCCATTTGGTTTTGTGAATTTGGACAGAATTGAGATTGATCTAACAAGGGGACATTACAAATGGTATCAGAGCATCCTTCCTTCCATCCTGTGAATGATAGTTGATACACTATACATTCATGTATATACTTCATGACTTATGTGTATTCAAGTGTATACTTCATGACTTATGCATATTCAAGTGTATACTTCATGACTTATGTGTATTCATGTGTATACTTCATGCCTTAAATACATTCATGTATATGCTTTGTGACTTATGTGTATTCAATGTGTATACTTCATGACTTATGTGTATTTAGGTGTATACTTCATGCCTTACATGCATTCATGTGTATGCTTCATGACTTATGTGTATTCAATGTGTATACTTTATGACTTACGTGTATTCAAGTGTATACTTCATGCCTTATGTACATTCATGTATATGCTTCATCACTTATGTGTATTCAAGTATATACTTCATGACTTATGTGTATTCATGTGTATACTTCATGACTTATGTATATTCATGTGTATGCTTCATGACTTACATGTATTCATGTGCATACTTTGTGTATTACATGTATTTACATGTATGCTTCATGCTTCGTGTATTACATGTATTTATGCATATACTTCGTGTATTACATGCATGTTTCATGCCTCTTGTATTACATGTACTTATACATATACTTCGTGTATTGCATGTATGCTTCATGCTCCATGTATCATGTGTATTTATGTGTATAGTTTGTGTATCATGTGTATTTATGTGTATGCTTCATGCTTTGTGTCTTACATGTATACTTCATGTATCACTTATACTTCATGTATCACTTATACTTCATGTATTATGTATATCTATGTTATGCTTCATGTTTGTTCAACAAGTTTACTCTATGTGTGTTTAAGATTACTTTATGCTTAAAAATTATGAAAATGCCAAATCAATCAAAGCTTTATTTGTCAAACACTTCTTGGGTTGAGAAGCACTAACAAATTAACTTATGCAATAATGAAGAGTTGTAACTAGTGAAGCGAAAAAGTGTGACTCCCTCAAACTTGAAATATAAAAGGGTAGAACAATTCATTTGAAAAAGACATCCAAAACATCATTGAAGAATTCAATTGAGAATAGAACCCTAAGTGATTTCATAAGTAAATTAAATTAGGTTCTCAAGAATAATGATGATACGAGAAAGGATGAAACTCCAAATATGAAAAGTGTGACACTTCAAATGTAGGACTTCCTTAACAATAAAATATAAAAGGGGAATCATTTCCTTGTGAAGAAACCATCAATAGGAAATAAAATCTAATAATCAACTCAAAGGTAAAGTAGTATTGTTGAAAAAGGCAGCCAAAAAGAGTAGTGACTCCTTCAAGAGATAGATATAAAGGATAAATCAATTCATTGCAATAAGAAATCACCACTCATCTATTCATCAAGAAATCAAGCAATCAAAATATCAAAAGTTTCCCAAGGAAGGAACAATCAATCACAACAACTGAACATAGTTGAATCTAACAATTCTCTAATGAAAATCTAGTTGTCAGGGAAACTTAGGCATAACTAAAGATACAAAGATGGATTAAGGTTATCATTCAACCTTCGAGATTTAGGTACACTATGGTATCATTTTTTACCTAGGATGGTCAATCTCTTAAAAGATAAACAACAATTTTGAGAGAATGTAATGAAGACAACTCAATTCATTAGGAACCTACAAATTTGGAGAAATGTTGGAAATTTATCGTAAGCTATTCATCAAGCTTCATGGAAGAGCAACATCATTGAAAATAAATTGTTCTATTCCTCTGGAAGTAGAGCTCATGTGCAAAGAAATGATCTATCCCACACTCACTGAAACAATGGCAATACAATCCAATCCATACCCCATATGATCTACCTTGTAATCTATAAAATTGATGTAGTGAACTTTGTCTAGGGACCAAATTCACTTCTATATGTAATATCTATGGTAGATCATTTCATCCAAGACTCTAAGTTCTTTTTCTTGATTAGAGTAATTTAGATAAAGTTGATACACATCAAGTTACAATAAAGCTATTACATAAGCCTATGCTATATTATATTATGGGCCCATAACCCACAAATCCCAGGATCATTCTCACCTATCAACATTGGGATAAATTGATATTGTTTAAATAAATCAGGTACTTTCCCAAGATATAAAAATAAATTTAGTACCAAACATGGAGATATGTCAAATAGGAGTAATAACCCCCAATTGAATTAGAGGATGGAACAAGAATTGGATATTAGGGTAAACCTATAAATTTAAATATCCTATTGTGCGAGGAATGCTAAAACATTATACATCTTTATTGACTTGATTTATCCCATAAATTTGTACTTAAATATTAATTTCCTATGGGTATAACAAAATTTTGACTAGATTAAGTAATTCAAAACCCTATGAAAGGAAGCAAGGTACACGGAACACACTTCCTACACCAACCTAATGATGGAAATAGTATGCAAATTCTTTTTAATCCCTACAATTGCAACAATGTTAAACACATAACATAAAGATCATAGCAGAAACACAACACATAAAGAAATTGACACAAGATATATGACGAGAAAACCTTTTCAGGTAAAAAACCCCACACTCCAAAACCTACACAATGTATTATCAAATCTGTGAAAGGATTACAATACACTTGCAATGCAAGTTCTTCCAGGAGTCTGCAAATGTTGTTTCTAGAGTAATTCTGGTAGCATAACAATACCTACACAAACACTATATGTCTACTACTCCAAAACAATGCATTATATGGAGTTACAAGGCATAAACATGAAGCTTCTAGAGATGGGCATCCATCTTCACCACATGGCCATTTTCCCACATCAAAGGACACTTGTCCAAGCTGCAATTACCTCTCTTACATCTATCATACATGGCAGATTTGACTTCCCAAGAATGGAGTGCTCTAGGCTAAAAATAGCTATGACAGATGCTCTTATGCATCTTACAGTTGTCATAAAATCTGCCCAACATAACAACCATAAATGTTGTAAGAGAATCCTTCATACAAGACTAAATATAGCATATTCATCTTACAACATGTCATAGCCCAACTTGGGCACCCAAAGATGCCTTCTCCACATGCAAAGATACTTTACGACACTTGTCTTCACTTGTCTCGAGAATCTGTATACTTGGCTCTTACGTGTCATAGATTCTGTCATACCACAAGATGCTAACACAAGGCATATTAGTGCCACCTCAAATGGGATGCCTATATCCACATGGGATGAGTTGACCATCCTAGTCACCTTCCAAGTTGACTGACAACTCACCATGCCACTTCACACTAAATGACAAAACGGGATGTGCAACATAATTTACATCATAGGCAAATAAATAAATAAATAAATAATAATCAATGCTAGGAATTACAAGGTTGAGACACCTTAATTCCCAACATTCTCCCACTTGTCAAACACCTTGCAAGAGCCAATAGAAAGACAAGATTTAACTGCTAGGGGCCAAAAGGCCCATAGACTCCAAACACCATCTAAACTTATCTGTGCCCATAGGTTTAGTCAATGAATCTGCAACATTCTTCAAAGTGTCAACCTTTTCCAACATCACCTTCCCATCTTCTACCATATGTCAAACAAAATGAAACTAAACATCAATGTGCTTTGTTCTGGCATGGAAAGTAGGATTCTTTTCTAAGCAAATCACACTCTGACTATCACAATGGATAGTAATCTATCCTACATCAAAACCAATATCTAAACACAACCTCTTAAGCCAAATGGATTCCTTACAAGTATGAGTTGGTGTCATGTACTTTTCTTCTATTGTGGATAGAGCAACCACAAGTTGTCACTTACTCATCCAACTAATAGCACCACCAAACATGGTAACACATAAGCACCGGTGGATCTCCTGCTATCAATGTCACTTGCCCAATTAGAATCCACGAATACTCATAGAATGCTAAGGTATAGTAGGACAACCATGATAACATAAGGAATACTCAGAAGTACCCCTCAAATATCTAAACACTCTCTTCACTGCATCCTAATGTACCCGTCCAAGATTAGCCATAAATTGACTAAGGACTCCCATTGCTTAGGCAATGTCTAGTCTTGTATAGACCATAGCATACATCAAGCTACCAACTGCACTAGCATAAGGTACTCTGCTCATATTCTCTATCTCAAAAAGAGACTTTGGACAATCATTAGCAGATAACTTTGTCCCCATCATTACAGGAATAGTCAACGGTCTGCAATCCACCATTTTGAATCTCTCCAACACAGTGTTAACATACTTACTCTGGCCTAGCCAAATTTTTCTATTTGCTCTTCTCTTCTGATCTCCATTCCCAGAATGTACCTGGCTCCCCCTAAGTTTTTCATTTCAAAATGTGTTGATAACTAAGACTTCAAATTAGAAATCATATTCTTACCATTCCCAATCAACAACATATCATCAACATACAGTGAAATAATGAGAATACGATCATTGTCAAACTTGTAAGACACACAATGATCTGATTTTGATATTAGAAATCCAATAGACAACACAAAGACATCAAACTTCAAGTACCACATCCTAGGAGATTGTATCAATCCATACAAAGACTTCTTTAACTTGTAAACCAAATTTTTTTTACCTTTCACTATGTAGTGCTTTGACTGTGACATGTCAATTTCTTCCTCCAAGTCACCATGAAGGAAAGTTGTCTTCACATCCATTGTTCCACTTCTAAATCATAAGCTACTGCAAGAGATAACATGAACCGAATAGATGTCAGCTTTGCAATAGGAGAGAAAATCTCACCATAATCAATTTCCTCCACTTGTGAATACCTCTTTGCAACCAATCTCACCTTATACTTCTCAACACTACCATCTGCACCAAATTTCTTCTTGAACACCCATTTGCATCTAATAGGTTTCCGTCCATTAGGCAAAGGCACCAAGTCCCAAATTTTATTCTTTTCCAAAGAAGCCATCTCATCTTCCATGGCCTCCTTCCAAGAACTTGCATCTTTCATACCCATAGCCTCTTTCATAGTTCTAGGCTCATCAGTGTTAGAAATCTAATGCAAAGTCAAACACCCTAGCCTACATTACCCCTTGTATGTCTACGTTTTACTTAACATACATTCTCCATTGTATACACTTGCACCTCTCACCTATCGACAAGACTATACACCATTGGCTCCTTCTCCAAACCTTACTTCGATACACATATCACCCCGAAGTCCCTTTGACTCATCAGCCCCCTAACTTCACCTGTCATCCGGACTTCTTCCATTGGCCACTTGGCAATCCATCAAACTGATACCATATCTCTTCTCAATGTTCTTTTACTCCACGTGACCATCAGTATAACACTTACCATCGGCAGTCTCTAGAAATCTCTGTTTGATACTCCGATGCAACCAACTAATACATGCATATCATGACCTGCTACTACCGGTGACCTGAATGTATCTACCTCCCTTGCCATTATTCCAAACACTTGTACATGCTTCCATTGACCTGTGACCACCGGTCTCCCTCACCGTCGCTGCCGGTCAGTACTTGTACCTAATACAATGTATGAACGCAATGTATATGTTTGATATACATTCAGAAGATGCATTCGGAACATACATTTAGAGAGTTTGACCATTGACCCTCCTTGTATCTGAACCTGATGTACATTCGCAATGTACATTCACAACATGCAATTCAAATATGCATTTGATGGGTTTGACCGAATCGCTGACTCCCTTGTATGCTGATCGGAAGCTTCAACTTTCTCTCTCCCTTGTATCTTAACTCAATGCATAACCACAATGTATGTTCACTACATACACTTGTGAGATATGCAAGACATACAACTGTGATATATACATAGGATATATATCTGACATACAATTGCGATATACACACAAATTGTATATCTGATGAAACAATGCAAATCTTGCACCGATTTGATCTATTGTAAACCCAGTAACTTCACAATTGCACAAATCTATTCCTCCACCAATCTAGCACAGATCTTTCACCCTACCAACCTAGCACATGACAATTCTAGGATCTTTCAATGCATACTGTATGTGATCCTGCAAACATGAACATGAACAAAATTGGAAACAAAATGAAAACACAAATCGATATGTATAGCCATTCCACTGATTTCAAAGAAATCTAACTGATGGAATGGATTAAGAAATCCATCTCGACCTCAGAATGGAAAATCGATTGCACAGTGAAAACTAAAGGAATCAAAAGATAGAAAGATGCACAACACAGAATTTTATTATGCCTTTTAGAACGTGTATACAGATGCTCTGTTTCTCAAATACAAATCACACTATTCTAATCTCTCTTACAACTGATTACAATTGATGATCTCTAGGGTATTTATCTATGCCCTCAGTAGTATTGAATTGACTCCAAGTGGCTGGGAGATCTAACAACCTCCAACTGCCTAACAACCTTCAGGATTACAGATCGACAAGTGTGCTTGGGACTTACAACATAAGCCTAGATACAAACAAAAATAACATGCATTGGTCAAACAAACCTTATTACATAAATGGTCTTATAGGACCTTATTGGAAATAGTAAAATGAACTATAAATAGTTAATGCCTTATGGAGGCCATTGTGGATTGGGTGCTCCTGCACCATACACCCCACCGTGAAAATAACTCATGCCACATGAGTTAAGTCTTTGCCTTGCTCCAACATTATACTCTACTTTCTCATGTCTTCCCCATGATCTTTGAACTACAACCTGTTGCTATGGAGTCAAAAACTCATGCCTAGCATTGTAGGCTCTACTCACACCTTGCCATTAGTGATTGCTTACCACTAGACCTACCCTTTTCTTTCCATTCTTTCTTACTGTCATCCCTGTGTGAACACCTGCATGGGAAACCTTGGTTAATACTTCTAGTACTGCTGCTATGGCAGAATATGTTTGCCTTACAATTCTTGTTGGTTCTAGAGGACAAACAATAGTCCCTACTATGACAACATCGTTGTCTTTCCAATCAACTTGTGGCTTGTTGTAAACCTGCTCTTTGACCTTCTGTTGATCCTTCTGATCTCCATCAACTAAAACTAAAATTGCCTTCAAACTTTGAGCCTGAGCAACCCCACTCCTTGAGGTATCCTCCACTTTCTTTGTGTCTTCTTCATTGATCTTCACAAACTCTTTCTTACCTACCAAAATGATTTTGGCTGTCTTCTTTGCTTTAGTATCCTCCTGCAATGGTGTCATCACAAAAGTCCTCCCATCCTTCTTGATGGTGTAGGTATTAGCATATCCATCATACAATGCTCTCCTATCAAATTGCCATGGCCTACCCAAAAGTAGGTGACAACATTCCATGGGCAAAATGTCACATAAAACCCTATCTTGATACTCTCCAATCTGAAAATCAACATATGCTTGTTCATATACCAAAACAAATTGACTATCACTTACCCAAGATGTTTTGTAAGGATTTTGATGAGGAATCATGTTCAGTTTCAACTTATCCACCATTTCCTGAGATACCATATTATCTGTTGAACCAGAATCTATTACTACCTTGCATTTTTTTACCTTTGCTTTTGCAATTGGTCCTAAAAAGTGCTCTCCTTTGTATCATCTCCTTGGATGTCTTCAAGAGTGTTCTCCTCAGCATCAATGATTCTCCTTCTAGAACTGGGGCTGCACTCCCCATTGGAAGATTAACACTTTCACCTACCTCCTCTTCTTGCACATATTGAACCCTCTTGTCATTCTTCCTATCACCTCCTGATGATGAACCTTGCCTTTCTGGGCATTTGAATGCTAGGTGACCAATTTCATTACAATGATAAAATCTTCTAGTGAAAACATTAGAACTTCTACCACCTCCAAATCTGCCTCTTGTGCCTTTCCATCCACCCCTGAAATCAGACTACTCTTGCCCTTTACTAGTCTCTTCTTGATTCTCATTGGCTTGTCTTATTGTAGGGGCTGATCCTCTTCCCCTTATATTGCTGCCTCTTCCCCTCATGGACTTATCCTATCTTCTTTTCATCTTCTCCTCAATCCTGATTGCCATTTGATAACAGTCTTCTACACTCCTAGGGTTAGCCAAAACTAATTCATCCTATATGTTCAATCTCAAACCAGCCAAGTATCTAGCAACCTTTTCAACCTCATTCTCATGATGACCAGACCTCATACTTAATTTATAAAATTCCTTAGTATATGCCTTCACATCCATTTCCTTTTGTCTTAAAAATTGAAGCTTTTTAAACATTTGAACTACATAATCCTTGGGTAAGAATTTACCTTTGATTTTTGCTACCATCTTATCCCATGAAGTAATCTTTGATTTACCCTGCTTTCTCCTCTCTGACTATATGTAATCCCACCATACCAAGGCATGACCTCCCAATTTGGTCTTTGCAATCTTTACTTTCTGCTCCTCAGGAACCTCCTCACATTCAAAATGATTATCTAATGCAGCAATCCAATCAAGTAACTCTTCTTCATTTAAACTTCTAGTGTACCTTGGAACATCAATCTTTACCTTAGGTTTGTCATTCTGAATTGCCCTTAATAGTTTTGTAAATATCTGATCTTTAGGATCCAAATCTTCATCTACCTCTTCAAATTCTTCACCATCATCTTCTTTTTCTTATTCACTATCTTCCACTTCTCTCTTTTTGTTCATCTCCAAGGCTTCAAGCCTGGCTTGAAGTGCTTTTGCAAGCTCTTTCATCTTCCTCATATCTTTAGCATGTTTTTCCTTCATCTCCTACAAATCTCTCGTAGTACCATTACCTTTCAGAGGCATCTTGTCAACCTCTCAATCCTTCTACTTCTGCCTTCTCAGTGACAGAATCAACACACAATAGCGTAGACCTTTTGCTGAGCTCTAATACCACTATGATGCAGAGCCAAACACCCTAGCCTACATTACCCCTTGTATGTCTACGTTTTACTTAACATAAATTCTCCATTGTATACACTTGCACGTCTCACCTATCGGCAAGACTATAAACCATCGGCTCCTTCTCCAAACCTTACTCCGATACACAGATCACCCCGAAGTCCCTTTGACTCGTTGGTCCCCTGACTTTACCTATCAGCTAGACTTCTTCCATCGGCCACCTTGCAATCCATCTGACTGATACCATATCTCTTCGCGATGTTCCTTTACTCCACGCGACCATCGGTATAACACTTACCATTGGTAGTCTCTAGAAATCTCTGGGCGATACTCCAATGCAACCAACTAATACATGCATAGCATGACCTGCTACTTCCAGTGACCTGAATGTATCTACCTCCCTTGTTGTTATTCCAAACACTTGTACATGCTTCTATTGACCTACGACCATAGGTCTCCCTCACCATCGTTGTCGGTCAGTACTTGTACCCAATACAATGTATGAACACAATGCATATGTTCGATATACATTTAGAAGATGCATTCAGAACATACATTCAGAGAGTTTGACCGTTGACCCTCCTTGTATCTAAACCTGATGTACATTTGCGATGTACATTCACAACATGCAATTCAAATATGCATTCGATGGGTTTGACCGAATCGCTGACTCCCTTGTATGCCGATCGGAAGCTTCAACTTTCTCTCTCCCTTGTATCTTAACTCAATGCATAACCACAATGTATGTTCACTACATACAACTGCAACATACACTTGTGAGATACACATGACATACAACTATGATATATACACAGGATGTATATCTAGCATACAATTGCGATATACACACAAATTGTATATCTGATGAAACAACATGAAACTTGCACCGATTTGATCCACTATAAACCCAATAACTTCACAACTCATAGATCTGTTCATCTGCCAATCTAACATAGTTCTTTCACCCTGCCAACCTAGCACATGACAATGCTAGGATCTTTCAATGAATATTGTATGCGATCATGCAAACATGAACACGAACAAAATAGAAAACAAAACGAAAACACAAATTGATATGTATAGCCATTCCACCGATTTCAAAGAAATCTAACTGGTGGAATGGATTAAGAAATCCATCTCAGCCTCATAACAGAAAATCAATTGTATAGAGAAAACTAAAGGAATTTAAAGACGGAAAGATGCACAACATAGAATTTTATTATGCCTTTCAGAACATGTATACAGATACTCTATTTCTCAAACACAAATCACACTGTTCTGATCTCTCTTACAACTGATTACAATCGATGATCTCTGGGGTATTTATCTATGCCCTCAGTAGTACTAAATTGACTCCAAGTGGCTGGGAGATCTAACAACCTCCAACTGCCTAACAACCTTCAGGATTACAGATTGATAAGTGTCCTTGGGACTTACAACATATGCCTAGATACAAATGAAAATAAAATGCATTGGTCAAATAGACCTTATTACATAAATGGTCTTATATGACCTTATTGGAAATAGTAAAATGAACTGTAAATAGTTAATAACTTATGGAGGCCACTGTGGATTGGGTGCTTCTACACCAAAATCAAGGCAAAAACACAACTAGAATCAAGCAATGAATAACAAAACCTGCTTGGTTGCTTCCTAATTCATGTGGACTTCCTCAAAGGTTGAGGTGGAGATTCTACTTCTTCTTCTAAAATTTTAGAGCTAATAGAGCTCTCCTCATCATCAGGTCCAATAGGGTCTTTAGTTCAATCTTCTCAGAGGTAGTAGGAAACTAAACCACATCCTCTTTGTTTTGTTTTTCCTCTAGCTATAAAACAACTGGAGAAGGAGATACTTCTCTGAAAATAACACTTCTTCTATACAACACTTTCTTGGCCATAGGATACCAAAGCTTGTACCCTTTCACACCAACACCATAGCCAATGAAGATACACTTAACTAACTTGTTCTCCAATTTTGACCACTTCTCCTTAGGCACATGTGCATATGCCTTACAACCAAAAACATGAACATGTCTCAATGAAGGCTTCTTACTAGACCACACCTCAAAGGGTGTCTTATCAACGAGCACTAAAGTAGGAGACCTATTATCCAGGTAGCAAGCAGTGGCTACAGCTTCAACCCAAAACTTTTGTTCATGGCTAGCACCACTAAGCATACTCCTAGCCCTCTCCATCAACGGTCCATTCATCCTCTCTCCAACTCCATTTTACTGTAGGGTGTATGGAGTTGTCTTATATCTTTCAATCCCATGTTCTTTACAAAACTTGTCAAACTCTACATAACAAAACTCACCACTGTTATCAGTTGTCAAACACTTAATCTTTTTACCAGTCTGATTCTCTACAAAAGCTTTAAACTCTTTGAACCGACTAAAGACTTCAAATTTGCTTTTGAGAAAATAAATCCATGTCCTACTGTAATCATCAATGAATGATACAAAATATAATGATTTAGAAATTGAAGGAACATTCACAGGACCAAAGACATCAGAATTAATAAGATCCAACATGCCAGAAGACTTATGAGAACTCGAGTAAAATTGAACACAGTTTTGTTTTCCATATACACAATGTTTGCAAAAGTCAAACTCAAGATTACAATCATTTAACTCCTTGATGATGTTTTTTTTTTTTAGGGCTCTAAGTCCCTTCTCACCAATGTGACCAAGTCTCTTATGCCACAACATTATCTTTTTAGTAGGAAGTTTCATTTTCAAAGCATGAGCACCCTTAGGTACCCAGAAAGCACTACCATCGGAAGTAGAAGAAACACACTTTTTTGCTGCGGGTTCCAATGGTGAGGATAAAGAATCTAAAGGTCTTTTCTTCAAAACAAAAGAACTATTGCACTTATTAGTGCATGCATCCATCTGAAACAAAGTACCTCTCCAAGAACCCTTAGCAAGCACCATAGCTCCTCTCATCATCTTGTATCTTCCACCTGAGAAGACAACCTAAACACTTGCGTCATTGAATTTACTTATAGAGAGCAAGTTTCATCCTAAACTGGGGATGTCCATAACCCCATTGATCCCCTTCACTCATCCATTAGGGAATTAGATCAAGATTCTTCCACAACCAACTATCTTTAGGTGAGAGTCACCACCCAAGTACACGTTCCCACCATTATATTCTTCATACTTTGTAAACCAACCTCGATGTGAGGTCATGTGGAAGGAAGCACCAGAGTGAATCAACCACACATATTCTGATGCATGGGTGGCCAAGGCTGCAACAAAAGCATCACATCATCTTGTGACTTGTCAGAATCAGAATCAGAATCAAAGATGTTCTTTTTCTTTTCCTTTTTCTCCTCGCACTCCTTTTAGAAGTGCCCAGTTTTTCCATAGTTCCAACACACTGCCTTGGACTTTCTAGGAGATTTGGATCTCCCATGGGATTTGGATTTACCCTTTTTAGTTTTCTTGTCTTTCTTTTTCCCTTTCTCTTTGGGTCTACCATGAACCGCAAGAGCCTCCTTTGTTGATTCAGAAGACTTTATCTGCGTCTCTTAATATAATAGTAAAGACACCACTTCATCCATCTTAAAGGTGGTTGTTGTTGGCAAGAGACACTATGTGGCTTCATAAGTATTGTTATTGATGGCAACAAAGTCCTCACACATTTGCAGGACATGGTATGTCCATACTGGAAGTCAGATTGAAGAGTATTGTGGTCCAATAAGCAAGAACAAAGCATGTAGCAAGGTCTGACAATCGTGTCCAAATCTCTCAAAGGAGGTATCTTAGCAAAGTATAGACTTGGGAAAGTCAAGAGGAGTATCATGAATGATATATTCTAGAGATTGAGCCTCTAGTGATGAAAGAGTGAAAAGATATAAGCACCTGAGTGTTGGGTCCCTGTTTGGCAGAGTAGAGTGAGGAAGACCTAACCGACAGAGCATCGGACTTTAATCTGGATGAGATATTGAAGGTGATCAAGCCTCTTGAGGTATCATTCATGATTGGCCGACATGATTGATGACTTCTATAACTATATTTTTTATATGCATCAAGTAGTAAGGATTCAACCAACAGACCAAAGTTTGGGAAGATATTGAGTATTTTGGATGCCGACTAGGAAGTTGATAAAATCCTTGGTGTGGACATATATACCAGATTGATTTCAGTATGAAGGTGTGTGTTGTGTGTTGTGAAGTGTGAAGAAAAGCAGAGAGTAGTGTGGAAGCAGTAATACAGGTCCGGTATGTGATAGGACAGTAGTACCAAAGAAGAGGAAGAATGAAGTGCAGTAGATCAGTGTATTGAACCTAACCAGAACTAAACCTCAGTAGATGTGGATGCTTCTCATCAGTTCAAGTACCTAGTTACTTTCTATATTCCTTGTAGACAGTGTGTCTCTTGTAGGCAGTGAGCCTGTTGTGAGCAGTGTGCTCGAGCAGTGAGCCCTAATTGGCAAGTGCCATTTTGTTCCTTTTATTCTTCTAATAGAGAATACAATCTTTGGTTAGTCACCCCGTGGTTTTTCCCTTAATAGGGTTTTCCATGTCAAAATCATTGTGTTATGTGTATTGGATTTATTTCTACTTTCATGGTTATGCATGCTTATGTGATTTAATGCTGCACTAGTTGTTAAAGAAGGATAGAAAGTTGAAGTAATTAAGATAACTGATTCACCCCACCTCTCAGTTATCAACAATTGGTATCAGATCCAAGTTCCTCCAAACAGAGCCTAATAGCTTGAGGAAGATCTGGGAATCTCAATGGATATGTATGGTTTGAAGCAATAACTTTAGTCTGCCTTAGATGATCTTGAGTAGTCTCACTCTGAAGTCAATGACTTAAAGGAAAGACTCAAACAAGCTGATGCTTTCATAAATGAACTAAAAGAGAAATTGAGTATCTCTGTGAAAAAGAGAAAGGAACTACTTCAAGAACTAGCAAGTCAAAGTGAAGCCAATAATACTGATGAAAATCTGAATGAGAAGAAGAAGTTATGTGAGAAGCTATCAAAAGATGTCATTATGGTAAGACATGAAATGGAGTCAGGGGTTATGAAATTCACCCAAGAAATTGAAGAGAAAAGAAAAATTGAAGATGATCTAAGACAATCTCTCAAGGAAAAGTCAAATGACTGTCACAAAAAGGATAGAATAATTAGGCATCTAGAATCTAATCTTGAAGAAGCTAGAAATTCAAACAACAAATGAATACAAAGATAAATTCAAGATAAGCTCTGCTCAACTTGAAGTTCTTCTTGAAAGCCAAAAGAGGGTAGATGACAAGCAAGGTTTGTGGTATGAGAAAGGTGAAAGCTCTGAATCTGGTCAGAAGAACTCTAGATTAGGAAATCCAAGGAACAGGCCTAGAAGATCTCTAGTAAGACAACCAAATGCTCAAATATATCCATCCTTCAATGGATACTACCACAATTGCAATAACTTTGGTCATAAAGCAAATTAGTGTAGAGGAAGAATGAATCAGACTAATTCATCCTTCTCTGGACAGTGTTCTAACTGCAAAAGGTATGGTCACAAATCTCATGAGTGTAGAAATATGCAAATGAACAATTCATTCAATGGTAGATGATTTCCATGCAATAGAATGGGACATATGGCTAATCAATGTAGATCTAGAGGATACCAGACAAATATGCAAATAAATATTGTTTTCTACAATTGCAATAGATCCGGTCATATTGCCAAATTCTGCAGAAGTAAGAATCAGGAGAAAAAGGATTCGGTGCATCATAATCAAAACCAAGACAAAGGAAAAGGAAAGGTGAATGTGAATAAAATTCAAAGGGAGATGAACAAGATTTGGGTGAAGAGGAGTACAGAAAATGCTAAGGATGGATCCGCACCAGAATCTAGTGCTAATATTCCTTCTGGAAACTAAATAGATGAGCTTTGGCTCAAGGGGAGTCACAAAAGAAAACTAGTTCCCCCAGCCAGTCAATTGGTGCCTAAAATTGGCACGTGGAAAGTTATGGATTAAAGGGTTCTCAAAGAGACATCTAAATGAGACTTGGTAAAGATATGGAAGATCTACAAGAAATTTTGAAGAGGTTAATCTTCCAAGATTGATCCGGTTTAACAGTCATCTGGTAAGAACAAAATCTTCACAGTGAGATCTGGTATGATTCAAATTTGAGGTATCTTGATCTGTGGATAAATGAAATGATTGGAGAAAGGTAGATAGATTGCTAATATTCACCAAGAATAACTCAGTGCATCTTAGTAATCCAAAAAATCTCTTAGGACAAGGAGAACAAAGCAACTAGAACAACTTAAGTTATGCATTTATTACAATGTGAAATTAGGGTTTGCACAAAAATATAAGGGTTCCCTTGTTCATCATTTGCACATTTACATTTGAGAAGAAGAGAGAAGGAGCTCTGCAACAAATTGTCTCAAATCTCTCACAGATCAACCACAGAAATCAATTTATCCAGCAATTCGATCCGGCTCATTTCGTGAACCCTAAAAGCGTAAAAGGTATTTTCCGTTCTTGAATCTCTCTCTGAATCTTTTGAAAGATGGCTACTCTGAATGTTGTGAAGATCACTAATAGGCCGCGTCGTAAATTCAAGAAACATCCATACAAATCCCTAGAAGTTGATCCCCTAGGTGCCTTTTTAAGCATTCTGCATGGGTTTTTGCATGTAGAAGATGTTAGGGCATATATTCATGCAAACATTGAGGAATTTGGGGAATCCAAACTAATGGATATCTATAAAAAATAGTTAATAGATGATTCTTTTGAACTTAAACCTCAGTACAAGGCTATACGGGACAAGCATTTTGGACATTGCATCCATTTCCCCTATTTTGTAGAAGATGAATGGGTCTGGTATGTTCTGAGTAGGATGCATGACAACTTTATGTGGTTGATGAGACCATTCAAGATAACCAAGGATGCCATTAGGGCAATAACCAGATTACACTCGTCCGGTGGGTTGCCTACTCTCAAATCTGTCAAGAATCAGATAGTGAGTGAGGGAACCAGATCAAAATTTGACAAAGAGCAATGACAATTGAAGATATCACTGATCCAGATATCAAGCTTGCCTCCATGATAATTGGTTACAAGATATATCACTCTAGCAGGGAAAATTCAATACCTGAAACTACAATTTACACTACTTATCAGATGTGAAGGGAGAATGCAGATTATGATTTTTGTGAGCTTCTTCTAAGCCAACTATTGGAAAACCTAAAAAAGATCAAGAAGGACAAAAATAATTCATTCAAGTATGGTGGGCTAATACTGTGTTTGTTCTTTTACTTTATGAATGAGATGCCCAGATCCAATGGTTGGATATGGCAAAATGATAGACCAGTAGCCATACAAATAAGAGATTATTTGCATGGGCTTGGTCATGTCAAGGCACATAATACAACACTCTAGGGCTACTTCAAGAAATTTTAGAGTATGATGCAAGCCAGAGAGAGAATCCCCTAATCTCTAGTTGAAAAGTGTAAGGATACAATATGCTTTATGGTGGAAATTGATCAATGCCTAATGGAGGCAGTGGAGCCAAGGATAGTCTGGATCATGCCAATGGGGTATGAAGTTGATGAGAAAATTCTAGAGCTACATATTCAACACCTGCTGAGTTAACCCAAGGACCTTAAGGTAGAAAGGTTTGGGACCTTTGAAGAGCTGAGTGTGAAGATTCATGTAGAGCTAAGACAACTGGAGATGAAAAGAAAAGTGAGAAAAGAAGTAGAGGATGTTGCCAAAAGGTATGGCATTTCAAAAGAAGCACTTGATGTAAATAGAGAAAAACTAGAAAAGGCAAAGAAAGAGAAACAAGATGCAGAAAAGGTAAGTGATCCGGTGCAAGCCCCTTCCTGGACTAGATCCTCGAAGAGCTCTACACCTGCCACCTCTAAGAGCCAAAAGGCATCAAAATTGGAAGTCAGAATATCCGGAAAGGGATAGAAGAGAACTAAGACAAAAGCCACAAGGTCTTACACCAGTCAAAAGGATGATGAAGAGACTGAGTCAGATGAGGAGGTCAAGAAAATGAAGAAGAAGAAGAAGAAAGCATCCGTTGAACCCTCTACCTGTCTTAACAAGGAAGAAGAGACATAAGAATTCGTTGAAAGGCCTACTCTCTGCATTGATGATATCATCAAATCAGTCACTAGGGATGGGAACTTGAAACCAATGACTAAATTTTATGATGATTATAGTGAAGCTGATCAAAAGATCTTGCAAGAAGCTATAGTCAGGTATTTAAACATCTACAACAAAGCATTCATTGAAATTATCTCCTTAATTCCCAAAATCCTAGAAAAGGAACTTGAAATAAGAAAGAACAATGCCATGGAAAAAGACCTAGAAATCCAAGAGCAGATTGCTATTCAACTCTATCCCTCCATCACTCCAAAGTAAATAAGTATGATCTTCAAAGATTACAAGGATGAGTTCCAGAGCAAAGCTAGAATGAATAAGCTTATGCTTGGAGAGACTGATCAGGTGGCTAAAGAGACCAAAGAGATCCTCTGGAATGCCTATAAAAGATTTAATATTCCTGTTATAGAGGACTTAGGTGATGAACCCTCTACCATGGATGACAAAGGAGAATCTACTGAGACAGTTGTAGAAGAGACAAAGGAGACAAGTAAAGAGAAAGCTAAGAACTTAGATTCCTCTGTTCCGAAAGAGGAAGTTCATGGAGAAGAAGACACCTCTCTTCCAGATCCCCCTGTAGACTCCGTAATTGAAGGAAAAGAAAGAAATGAATAGAGCATCAATCAAGGAGAAGAAGTGAAGGGAAGAGAAGAAGGTCAAATAGAGAATACTGCAAGTGACATTGCTGAGGCTGCAGAAGGAAAGAAGACTGTCTCTAGCAAAAGACACTGCAGAAACTGTTAAAGATTTCTTGACTAAGGAAATGATGGAGATTGATGAACCGAAGCTACTTTAAGGACCATTCAATTTTGATTCTCTCTCCCCAGTTCAAACTATGAAGATAGCACCCTTTGCTCAAGCAAAGGCAAAAGAAAAACTTTTGAAGTCTCACATGGAAGACTATGAGCTAATTGAGATTGCATCCAGTGCATTGGAGAAAATCATGCCATCCTTTGAGAAGGATCTTTCAGCCTCTTCATCAGGTAACTTAAAATCTCTTGTTAATTCAATTAGCACACATTTTGATTCTTTGAAGAAGTCAGCTAAAGATAAAGTCTGGAAAGAGTTTTTGGGAAAGAGATTCTCTGAAGTACAAGGTCTAATAACAAATTGTTGGCAAGAGACACTATATGGATTCATCAATGTTGTCATTGATGGCAACAAAGTTCATCCCACACATCCGCAGGACATGGTATGTCTCTACCGGAAGTCAGAGTGAAGAATGTTGTGGTCCGGTAAACAAGAACAGAGCATGTGGCAAGGTCTGACAGATAGGTCCAGATCTCTCAGAGGAAGTATCTTGGTGAAGTACAGATTTGGGGAAGTCAAGAGGAGTATCTTGACTGATAGATTCCAAGATTTGAGCCTCCGATGTAGAAAGGATAATGAGATATGAATGCTTAAGTACCGGTTCCCAATTGGCAGTGTGAACAGAGGAAGAATTGACTGGCAGAACATCAGACATTATTCCGGATGTGTTACTGATGTTGGTAAAGGTTATAAAGGCATGAATTATGTTTGGCCGACATGATTAATGATTTCCACAAGTATATCCTTGATCCGCATTACTTGGTATGCAAGGATTTAGCCGACAGATTAGAGTCTATTGAAAATATTGACTATTCCGGTGCTAACTAGAAAGATGATGAAATCACTTGTGCAGATATATATATATATATAGGATGGATTTAGTTGTGAGAGGAGTTGTGGTGATAGGTGATGTACGAATAAAAGCAGAGCAGAGCAGAAGCAATAAGGAAGATTCGGTATGTGAAAGGAAAGCAGCATAAGAGAAGAGGAAAGATGAAGTGCAGTAGATTAGTATACTGAGCCTAACCGGAACTAAACCCCAACATATGTGGATGCTACCAATCAGTTCAAGTATTGTATAACATTCCTTTTGTAGATAGTGTGTCTCTTGTAGGCAGTGTGCCTTCTTGTGAGCGGTGTGCTCGGGCAGTGAGCCCTAATTGGCAAGTGCCATTTTGTATTTCCATTCTTCTAACAGAGAATACAATCTTGGGTTAATCACCCCATGGTTTTTTCCCTTAACAGGGTTTCCACGTCAAAAATATTGTGTCATGTGTACTTCCATTTCATGGTTATGTTTGCTCATTTGAATTAATGTTACATTGATTATTAATAAAGTTTAGAAAGAGAAATAATTAGGATAACTGATTCACCCCCCCTCTCAGTTATCAACAATTGGTATCAGAGCTAAGTTCCTCCTAACAGAGCTTAACAACTTGAGGAAGATCTGGGAATTCAAATGGATGCATATGGTTTAAGGGAGCAACTCAGGACTACCTTGATGATCTTGAACAGTCAAACTTTGAAGTAAATGAATTAAAGGAAAGACTCAAACAAGCTGATGATTTCATGAGAGAACTAAAAGACAAATTAAGTCTCTCTATGAAAAAGAGAAAGGAGCTGCTTCAACAATTGGCAAGACAAGGTGAAGCAAATAATGCAAATGAAGAGCTAAAAGAAAAAACTGAGTTGTGTGAAAAGTTATCAAAGGAAATCATTATGGTAAGACATGAAATGGAATCAGGAGTCATGAAGTTTACCCAAGAAGTTGAAGAGAAAAGAAAAACTGAAGATAATCTAAGACAATCTCTTAAGGAGAAATCAGAAGATTGCCACCAGATGGATAGAATTATCAAACATCTTGAATCTAATCTTGAAGATGCTAAAGATAATGAAGAAAAACTTGAGGATCAAATTGTCTCTCTCAAAAGGGATCTTCAAACAACAAATGA
This sequence comes from Cunninghamia lanceolata, assembly GCA_027924645.1. Lineage (NCBI taxonomy): Eukaryota > Viridiplantae > Streptophyta > Pinopsida > Cupressales > Cupressaceae > Cunninghamia > Cunninghamia lanceolata. The sequence goes on along the minus strand of BSBN01000245.1, from coordinate 7,773,438 downwards.
GTATAAAGAGAAATTCAAGATAAGTTCTTCTCAACTTGAAGTTCTTCTTGGAAGTCAAATGAAGGTAGATGACAAGTGTGGTTTGGGATATGAGAAAGGAGAAAGCTCCGGATCCGGTCAGAAGAATTTTGGATCAGAAAATCCATGGAACAGGCCTAGAAGACCTTCAGTAAGACAACCTAATGCTCAGAGATATCCATCCTTCAATGGATACTGCCACAACTACAATCACTTTGGTCACAAAGCTAATCAGTGCAGAAAGAGAATGAATCAGACTAATTCATCTTTTTCTGGATAGTGTTTTAACTGCAAAAGGTATGGTCACAAATCTCATGAATGCAGAAATATGCAAATGAACAAATCATTCAATGGTAGATGCTTTGCATGCAATAGAATAGGTCATATGGCTAATCAATGTAGATCAAGAGGATATTAGTCAAATATACAAAGAAATGTTGTTTGCCAAATCTGCAATAGATCCGATCATAGTGCAAAATTTTGTAGAAGCAAGAATTAGGACAAAAGAGGTCCGGTATATCATAATCATCAAGATAAGGGTGAATAGAAGGTGAATGCAAATGAAGTTAAAAGTGAGATGAACAAGATTTGGGTGAAGAAAAGTACAGAGAATGTAGAGGTTAGATCCACACCAGACTCTGGTGCTGATATTCCTTCTAGAAATTAAGAAGTGAGCTCTGGCTCAAGGGGAGACACAAAGAAAACCTTGTTCCCCCAGCCAGTCAACTGGTGTTGGAACTGGCACAAGAAGAGTTGCGGATTGTAGGGTTCATAAGGGAAACATCCAAACAAACTATGGTAAAGTTTTGGAAGATCCGCATGATGTTTAAAGATCAGGATTGATCTGGTTCTCCAAGTCATCTGAATAAGGCAAACCGGAATAACTTAGGTCGAGCATTTATTGCAACCTAACATTAGGGTTTGCGGAGCAATATAAGGGTTTTTCTCATTAATCACTTGTTCATTCTGCATTCAAGAAGAAATGAAAAGTGAAGCTCTGCAACAAAATTCCACAACTTTATTGAAGATCATTTGCAGAAGTCAATTCATCCAGAAATCAATCCGGTCAACTATGTGAAACTGAAAGGTGCAAAAGGTATTTTCTATTCTCAATATCTCTCTGCAAAACCTTGAAAGAGGCATACTCTGAATATAGTAAAGATCTCTGATAGGCCTCACCCTGAATTCAAGAAACATCCATACAAATCATTGGAGGTAGATCCCCTAGGAGCATTCTCTAGTGTTCCGCATGGCGTTTTGCACATAGAAGACATTAGGGTTTACATACATGCAAATATTGAAGAGTTTGGGGAATTCAAACTGAGAGACATCTATCACAAACAATTGATAGATGATACTTTTGAGCTTAAACCAGAATATAAGGGCATCCAAGAGAAACATTTTGATCAGTTTATTCATTTCCCCTATTTTGAAGAAGATGAATGGGTCCGGTATGTATTGAGTAGGGTGCATGATAACTTCCTATGGCTGAACAAACCTTGCAAGATCACAAAAGAGGCAATTAGGGTAGTAACTGGTTTATACTCCTCCAGAGGGATACCTGTCCTCAAATCTGTCAAAAACAACATTGTAACTGAGGCCACCAGATCAAAATTTGATAAGAGGGCAATGACCATTGAAGATATTACTGAACCGGATGTCAAGTTTGCATCTATGATAATAGGATATAAGATATATCACTCTAGTAGGGAGAATTCAGTATCCGGAACGTAGTATATACTGCTTATGAGATGCTGAGAAAGAATGCAGAATATGACCTCTGTGAACTTCTTTTGAGCCAACTAATGGAAAACATATAGAAAATCAAAAAGGACAAGAAGAATTCCTTTAAATATGGTGGACTAATACTATGTCTATTTTTCTACTTCATGAATGAGCTGCCCAGATCAAATGGATGGGTATGGCAAAATGACAAACCGGTAGCAATTCGGATCAGAGACTACTTGTATGAACTTGGGGATGCTAAGGCAAGGAATACAGCTCTGTGGGGTTACTTCAAGCAATTTCAAAATACAATGCAAATCAGAGAAAGAATCCCCAAATCAGTAGTTGAGAAATACAAGGATATAGTGTGCTTCATGGTAGACATTGATCAATGACTAATGGAGGCAGTAGAGCCAAGGACAGTTTGGATCATGCCTATGGGGTATGAAGTTGATAAACAAATTGTAGAGCTGCATGTTCAACACATGCTTAGTCAGCCTAAGGACTCAAAAGCAGAAAGATTTGGAACCTTTGAGGAGCTGAGTGTAAAGATTCATGTGCAACTCAGAGAACCTGAAATCAAGAGGAAGGTGAGAAAAGAAGTAGAAAATATTGCCCAAGGCCTTGGCATCTCAAAGGAGGCAATTGATGCCCACAAGAAAAGGATGGAAAGGGCTGAGGAAGAGAAGAAAGAGGTAGAAAAGAAAAGCAAGGAAAGTGCTTCGGTAGAAACCTCCACTTGAACTAGATCATCAAAGAGATCTGCACTACCACTGCCAAAACCTCAAGGGCATCTAAACCGGAATCACAATCATTCGGAAAAGGAGAAAAGAGAACAAAGAAAAAGGCAACAAGGTCCTATGTTAGCCTGAAGGATGATGAGGAAACTGAATTAGATGAGGAGATAAGGAAACTGAAGAAGAAGAAGAAATCATTCAGTCAAGGAGAAGAAGAGAAGGAAGAGGAATTTGCTGAAAAACCCACTCTATCCTTGGATGTTGTAGTAAAAGTAGTCACTGTGGATGGGAACCTGCAAACCTTAACAGAATTTTATGATGAATATAATGAAGCAGATAAACAGATTCTGGAGGAAGCCACAGTTTAGTTTTTGAACACTTACAACAAAGATTTTATTGAAATTATCTCTCTAATTCCCAAAAGATTAGAGAAAAGGCTTGAAATGAGGAAGAATAATGCTTGAGCAAAAGATCTCAAGATCCAGGAACAGATAGCAATTCAGCTATTTCCTTCAATTGATCCCAAGACAATAAATATGGTATTCAAAGATTGCAAGGATGAGTTTCGGAGCAAAGCCAGGATGAATCAGCTAATGCTTGGTGAAACTAACAAAGTGGCAAAAGAGACTGAAGAGATCCTCTGAAATGCTTTCAAGAAATTCAACATTCCAATTATAGAGGACTTGGGTACTGACCGCTCAACCACTAGTGTTGCAGAAGAATCTACTGAGAAAATGACAAAAGAGGTGGGCCCTGCACAGACTAATATTTCTCCTCTGGTTTCACCTATAGTCTCTAGATCTAAAGGAGAAGAAGGATTACAAGAGAAAGAAGCAGAGGTGAAAGAGGTTGATAGTACCAAGGCTGCAGAAGGAGAGAAGCCTTCAATAGAGAAGACTACAACTGCTAGTGGTGAGAATGTAGAAGGAGAGAAAGCTCCAAGGGACAGCCCTAAGAATGCAGAAGAGAAGAAACATCTGTCTCCGGTAAGAGACACTGTAAAAACTATCCAAGAATTCCTCAACAAAGAAACAATGGAGATTGATGAATCGGAGCTTCTACAAGGACCATTTAACTTTGATTCTCTTTCTCCGGTACAGGCAATGAAGATTGCTTCATTTGCTAATGCCAAGGTTAAAGAAAAAATCCTAAAGTCTCACATGGAAGACTGTGAGTTGATAGAAGCTGCCTCCAAAGTGCTTGAAAAGATTATGCCATCATTTCAGAAAGATCCCACAGCCTCCTCTTCCGGTAATCTCAAAACTCTAGTTAGTAGTGTTAGCACACATTTTGATTCACTAGAGAAGTCAGCAGAAGATAAGGCCCGGAAGGAATTTCTTGCAAAAAGATTATCAGAGGTACAAGGGTTGATAAGTAATGATAGGAGAAATATGAGTATAGGGATAAAGAGCTTAGAAAATGCTCTAATAGATGGTGGAAAAGTATACAAATTTTGTATTTCATGGTCCAAAGCAATAGTAGAGATTGAGAAGAAAATAAAAGAGCAAGAGGATAAACTACTAAGTTTGTCTCAAAGTTTTGATCCTCTCTCTTCCTCCATAGTCAATCAAGAGTGTCAGACTATTGCAATCACAAATGCAATAAAGAATTTTGAGAATGAAAAGAAGAACATTTTTGCCGGATGGGTGAACTCAGAAGAATCATTATCCCTAAGTTAGAGGCCATGCATGAGGCCATAAGTGATGCTTAAACTACCACCCAAACCAATGATCCGACAGATCTTAAGAGGGCAGAAGCTTTTGTGTTTTTGTTGAGTGGTCACACTTCAATTTTGGATAGAATGAAGCAAAGTTGGGCTACAGAACTCGTCCAATTGAAGACATCCTTTGCAGACATTCTTCAGTTTATGTGAGTATGTAATATGCAGCTAAGTATAGTTAAATTTTTTTGAAACTTTTGGTATGCGGACCTTACCCTTTGCCATTGATGTCAAAGGGGGAGTGAAGAGCAGTGAAAAATGAGGAATCTAACTAAGGGGGAGCTCCAGAAAATGTATATAAAAATAGAGCATCAGCCAAGGGGGAGCATAGTGTAAACATTTAGTCATTTTTCACTAAGTGTTGCCATCAATGCCAAAGGGGGAGATTGTTGGCAAGAGACACTATATGGATTCATGAATGTTGTCATTGATGGCAACAAAGTTCATCCCACACATTCGCAGGACATGGTATGTCTCTACCGGAAGTCAGAGTGAAGAATGTTGTGGTCCGGTAAACAAGAACAGAGCATGTGGTAAGGTCCGACAGACAGGTCTGGATCTCTCAGAGGAAGTATCTTGGTGAAGTACGGATTTGGGGAAGTCAAGAGGAGTATCTTGACTGATAGATTCCAAGATTTGAGCCTCCAATGTGGAAAGGATAAAGAGATATGAATGCTTAAGTACCGGGTTCCCAATTGGCAGTGTGAATAGAGGAAGAACTGACTGGCAGAATATCAGACATTATTCTGGATGTGTTACTAATGTTGGTAAAGGTTATAAAGGAATGAATTATGTTTGGCCGACACGATTAATGATTTCCACAAGTATATCCTTGATCCGCATTACTTGGTATGCAAGGATTCAGCTGACAGATCAGAGTCTATTGAAAATATTGACTATTCCGGTGTTGACTAGAAAGATGATGAAATCATTTGTGCGGATATATATATATATAGGATGGATTTAGTTGTGAGAGGAGTTGTGGTGATAGGTGATGTGTGAATAAAAGCAGAGCAGAGCAGAAGCAGTAAGGAAGATTCGGTATGTGAAAGGAAAGCAGCATAAGAGAAGAGGAAAGATGAAGTGCAGTAGATCAGTATACTGAGCCTAACCGAAACTGAACCCCAGCATATGTGGATGCTACCAATCAGTTCAAGTATTGTATAACATTCCTTTTGTAGAAAGTGTGTCTCTTGTAGGCAGTGTGCCTTCTTGTGAGCAGTGTGCTCGGGTAGTGAGCCCTAATTGGCAAGTGCCATTTTGTATTTCCATTCTTCTAACAGAGAATACAATCTTGGGTTAATCACCCCGTGGTTTTTTCCCTTAATAGGGTTTCCACATCAAAAATATTGTGTCATGTGTATTTCCATTTCATGGTTATGTTTGCTCATTTGAATTAATGTTACATTGATTATTAATAAAGTTCAGAAAGAGAAATAATTAGGATAACTGATTCACCCCCCCTCTTAGTTATCAACACAAATGATAGGAGAACTATGGATATTGGGATAAAGAGCTTAGAAAATGCTCTTAAAGATGGTAGAGAAATATATAAAGTTTGTTTATCCTGGTCTAAAGTGACAAAGGATATTGAGAAGAAAGTGAAAGAACAAAACCATGGTAACACAAAACCATTAACTTATAAAACCACTTGACCCCACATTTGAGTATTGGTACTAAATTTTCCTAATAAATCAAATAATACAAATAATAATTAATTACTCTATGTGTTCCACACACAAAATAACTAACCCAATGTTACAATACAACTTATACAAGTGGTAACCAAATAAAATAGTACAATATTATGCAAGGTGTACAACACCTATCCCAACATTCTCCCACTTGTTGTATACATTGCATAAGGGTCAATACATGAAATACATCATCATAGGCAAAACATGAAATCACATGAATCTCCAGAATGATCTCGTGCTCCATCAAGATACCTGCAACAAAGCAAAGTGACCACCATCTCAAGCAAGAACTCCTATCATCCTCCAATGTACCACCTATGGAAGAAAAGGAACATGCCAAGGTGAATATGTACCAATCTAAAGAACACAAGCATCAAATCTAAGTGAAACCATAAGGCTCCAAGCTATTGTCAAAGGTTAAAAACCCACATGACTGGAAATAGTACCCACAACATATGCTAATACATCCAACTATCCATGCCTCATAGGTATCAACAACATCAACAAACTCATGCTAACAACATATCCAACCCATATACTGGAATAACAAGCTCCATGAATAAAACTTGTCAATGAAGAACACATACATCTAGGAACTCCCACTACATGGGTAATTTCAAATCTGAAAATAGATCCATGGCATATCAAGTCTATCAATCAACACTTAAACTAAGGCGTGGCTAGTCAACACGCTAATGTAGTATCAAGACCAATAAAAATGATCCACACATGTATGATAAATCCATGCATACTCTCTCACATGTTACCATAACTCTCCCAAAGTCAAACCATATCAACATGATCCTCCAAGAAGAAGTCATAAGACAAAGAAAGAAAACCTATAAATCATAATGTCCTTCTACAAACACCTCAAAGTGCTAAGCTGTGCCAAGTATGATCTCCTCTACAACCCCAAATGAAAAGCCTCAACAACACTCAACCATTCAATCTCATAAGATCAAATGAACATATATAACATGTAACCAACATGGATGTAAGCCTCTCTAATCAAGGTAGATCAAACTCATAACCATTCCATAACTAGGAATAAGCCCAATCACATCTCCTAAACTCCTCATAATGGACATCATAAATCAAACCATATGAACAAGAAGATAACCATGCTAACATCCCTCAAATGAACCCTCCAGAACCAATAACTGTAGATCAAGATCCATATCTATGAGAAGATGAAGCATAAAGTAAAACACATCTAAAAGGATGGGCAATACCTCATAGATGATAAACTGCTGAGTAGACCAAGAGTGGGGAATGAGAATGCTCCTCTAAGATACATCAAGCCACATAGACTCTCTCCAAGAACAATCTCCTCTAGGTTCATAATGAACTCTCATCCATATCTAGGTGTAAGGCTCCTCGGTCTATCTGCTGAAATCTATAAAGAGTAACTGTCTCAACAAGTGTCTCTAATCACAAGAAAACTCCAGCCTCACCTAAGTCTCCAAGTATCCATGAGCAGTTATAACTGACCAATACATGCCAAACTCCAAATACAACATAGCACCATCATGAAGTAATAAAGTAAATGATCAAAGTACTCAATACCAAGAGAACAAAACAAGACCACTATCAATGCTCCTACTATACATCTGCATAATCAAGAAGCTCATCATGACATCATGATCCAACCATCTCCTCGTAAGATCACATGCAACAAAACGTACAATGATGCATACATCCTGTCTCAAGAGAACTTGTATCATGCCAATACTCTAATCTAGAATCAAGAGCCCATGAAGACACAATAACATCTCTAAATCAAGGATAAACATGTCATATTGACAAATCATAAACTTGACACCTCAACCAAAGACTCAAAGAAGTCCTTCATGGAAAACCAAGATGTCAACATCTCCAATCATATGAAGATAACCATCTTCTGTCACTTGAACTGAAAATGTCAAAGAACTTTCAAAGCCAAGAGCTCCTCCATGACACCAACATCCACTACAGAAGATCATCCATCATGTATGATGAATCCAACATGCTACCAAAGCTCCCACTAAACCGTGATACCGAGCTATCTATGACAACAAAATAACCATCTCCTAAATGAAGATTATCCATGGCCACAAACTAATCAACGAATCCCACTATAACATCAATAGCTCCCAAAAGGTCTACTGAACCAAAATCTTCAAACAAGAAGATAAAACCATCACTGTCAAAAGCTAACATAGAATAATGTATCCAAGTTCTCCATGACATCGTGATAAACATGCTACAAGTCCTAATCAACTGACTATCAAAGCACTCTAATCATCCATCCTCTTATCCCAAAGCAACATACCAATGCACAAATGACCACAGACAAGGCCAACTAATGAAGTCTACATAAACACTGAATCAATCTGGTGGATATAGACAGTCCACATCCGACTCATCCCACTATAGCCAAGGGGTAGCTAATCCACAAAAGTACATAACTTGTAGATCCAAAACAGATGTAACATGAAAACTTATCATCACACTAGTAAACTACAAACTGAGATATCAAACAAGATAAATTGTAGACTCCAAGACTCAAACACCAAATCAACTCTAGATTTGATTTGCCAACAAGTCCAAAAATGAATACCATAGTTAAGGAACTAATCAAGCATCCAGGAGATAAGAACAATCTCCTAAAACAACACCACAACACCACTTGTAATCATGAATCAAACATCATAGCTCATACTTGTCAATCACATAGATGATCGTGTCATGCCAATGCAAAAGTGTGCTTGCATATCCATGACACCATAATCATCATCACTGTACCTATACTCAACTCCCACTGAAACGAGACTCCAAGTCTCACAGGAGTATCAACCGTGTCCTCAAACTAGAAGACAACTTGTACCTATCTCCATCGAAGTCATAACTCTAAAAACACCTGTAAACTTGTATCAGGGAGCACCAAATCTGAAAACCTACTATACCATACTGATGGTCTCATAGCAACATGCACTCCCACAAGTCTATGCCAATAAATTGATCCAAATGCACTCGTAAATACACTCTGAATCTCAAGCTCCTACAAGTGATCAAACAAGTACCAAACTAAAAATCTACATGTACATTGCATGAGCTCTACAGTGTCTATCCGAAATCAAAAATCTGATTCCGTATGCGAAAGTTATGAGCATAAACCTGTACCAGAGCAATGCGGGCTTCAAACATGAAATTCTGACACAAACAAAAAAATCTGATCATGAAACTTATACCACTCCATAGTTCTTGGAGAGAGCTTTCCAACGCCTATAAGAAGTCAAAAAATTGATACTGTATACGAAAGTTATGCCCCTTGGAAGAAAAGGTACTCCTAAGGCTAAAAATGGACCCCTGGTGGGCCCCTGTACCCTGATGACATGGTATGACATCATTTCTGACATCATCACTGTTGACTGGGTATAAACACATGTGGCATTGATGTGGCACTTCATTGGCATCATTAATCTTCGACAGACGGATTTGAAAAAGTTTTCAATTTATTTTATACTCCATTAGACCCCACCACCATTAGTACAAAAAAGGACATTTTAATTTTTTTAATAAAGTCCAATTAACCCCCACCACACCTTTCTTACAAAAGGAGGTTTTAATAGAATAAATTTTAAGCCCATACATGGGCTAAACTTCCCACCCCCTTCAAACCTTTTAAAAGGTTTAATGAAATTTTTGAAGTTTTAAATGTCGCGTGACGGACTGCCTTGGGTGTGGGCCCAAAGGCACGTAGAAACATGTGAGGTGACTAGTAGGGAAGTACAAGGGACTGGCGGGGGTGGTACCCTCTGTAGTACGGGGGTCTGCGGACCCCCTGCACATAATTTTTTTTGTTTTTCTTTATAATCTTGCAATTTTTGAAAACACACTATAGTTTTAAATTATTTTTATAATCAAAACTATAGAACAAATTACTTGTGCAGGAAAAAATTTCCTTCAATGTACCTCTACACACTGCGATGGCCATTCGGCCGTACCGGTGAACCAGGGGGCTTGAAATTTTTCATTTTGCTCCTGTGGCCTAATATAGGCAAATTTTATATGAATCTTCATCTCTTGGGCCTCTTAGACTCAATGGTGGGGTTTGTTTTGTCCCAGGAGGTCATCTGTAGAAATTCCTCATCAAAACCCTCATCAAGCCAAAACCTAAAAACCCTCTTCAGCCATGATTTTTCAATCACCCGATCTGCAACATGCACAACAAATCTCTAATACTTAGAACCCCTAATCTGCAATACAACCTATACAAAAGCTTGTAATGCCTTCAATCCTTCCATGCATTGCCATGGATTCCATTTTGCACCTGATCTACACAAACAAGGGTTATACATATCCAGGGAGCTCACACCTCCCTTAACCATAAACATGGCTCTGATACCAACTGTTAGGAATTTGCAGGTCTAATTAAACCAATTCCACATAACCCAATAGGAGAAACAAGATGCTGAAACAAACCATAATGCAAATATCAATGAACAAGCAACAAGATAACACATGATATACCCTGGGAAAACCCTTTGCAGGGAAAAACCTAGCTTCCAAAAGCATCCACGCTCAAATGTATTATTCAACAATAAGATTATTACAATACAATCCATGAGCCTCCACGAATACCCTTGACCATCAAGCACCTCCAATGCAACCCCCATGTGTACAAGCATGAATCCACACATCACTTGCCATGCTTCACAATATGCACTTATAGGAGAGAACTCAATACAATGACAATCTCTCTCAAACCTCCAATCCACCTACAATGAAATAGCCAATATTACCCAAACCACTAACCATGTGCTTGCTTTTATAGACCAAGCTCACACAAAAATGATGTGCCCCAAAAACCATGGTAACACAAAACCATTAACTTATTAAACCACTTGACCCCACATTTGACTATTGGTACTAACTCTTCCCAATAAATCAAATAATACAAATAATAATTAATTACTCTATGTGTCCCACACACAAAATAACTAATCCAATGTTACAATACAACTTATACAAGTGGTAACCGAATAAAACAGTACAATAATATGCAAGGTGTACAACTCTATCCCAATAGTTCTTATGCATCATAGATTCTATCATACACAATAACACCTCTGTCATACCACAAGATGTCGACACATGGCATATTAGTGCCACCTCAAATGGGATGCCTATATCCACATGGGATGAGTTGACCATCCTAGTCACTTCCAAGTTGAGTGACAACTCACCATGCCACTTCACACTAAATGACAAAACATGATGTGCAACATAAATTACATCATAGGCAAATAAATAAATAAATAAATAATAATCAATGCTAGGAATTGTAAGGTTGACACACCTTAATTCCCAACACCCTATAAGCTCCTCATTATAAATAAACTTATCGTAAACTTGGTTTGAATGCTTACACAAAATGAAACATACTTTATCTAAGAGAAGTTGTCATTCAAACATCTAGATCCTTTACATGAAAGAAAAAGTGATCTCACACAAAGGGATGGGATATTGATATTCACAACATTCCTACAATCCATCATGATTTTAGATTTCAAGAAGGGGTAGTGAAGAGTTTGTATCATTGCCTAGGATCCTTGTGGTGATGAAGTGAGAGAGAACTTGTCTTAAATAAGAAAGTCTTGCAAATTTCTAACTCTTGGTTTTGTTGTTAAGAGCTATTGGAAATACATTATCCTCATACTTTAGAGAAGGTTATCAACCTTACAATCTTAAAGGACTATGTTGGTGGTTGGATGAAGACAAGCATATTAAAAACCATTCTTTAGGAGGATTGATCTGGGATGTTGATTACTTAGGAGCATCCTAGTTGTGATTTCTTGAGGACAAGTAATCTTGGGCGGGGTGGACTATAATGTCCCCTTCAATATGGGTTGACTCAAAAGATTAAAAGACTCATATGATGGCCAACTCACATGTTGGTCAACTCCTTGAAGTTAAGATTTATCCATTTATATGATGGATGACCTTCTCATAGAAAGGAAAGACTCTATTATATGATGGTCGATCCTTATCAAACTAAGTGCTCCACATATACATGTCTTAATTGAATAAAGGAATAATAAGATGTCATTTAAAGATAAGGCATGTTGGTGCCTGCACCTAGATTTAAGGTTTCAAACATTTATCTATAGGCCCTTTCATTTTTATCAAAAAATTTTCTAAGTCTTTCGGCCTTCCAATTGTATGCATGTATCTTTGTATGTGCATCACCTCTTGTATGTGTCTTTGTATGTACAAATTTAGATGTACATAGGCTAGGACCGAAAGGAAGTTCAATCGGCTTAAAAAAAGTACAAAAAATAGTTGTATGCATATCGGGCTTGTATGTGTCATTCAAATGCATTTCTGGGCATGCAAGAGTGGTTGTATGTCAAGGATTTTGAGTATATTCCCTGCTTGTATGTGAAAGTTTGCATGTATATTGTGTTGTATATTCGATATACAACGAGGTAGATACAACAGCTAGATGTCAAAAGGATTCAAATCAGGTTAAACAGTGGTCGGGCCCGCAGGTATGTGCAAGGGGGATTGTATGTATGTTCAAATGTACAAGGCAGATGTGCAAGGTCAGTATATGGTGAAAAAGATACAAAAGGCCAACGTCCAAAGTGTTATCACCGAGACAATACACATCAGCAACTCTGTCCAAGTTCCCTCCGATGGGTCGATGCATATACAAGGTAAGAGTTACAAAATGCATGTTGGCGAAGCTTTGTATATTGGTGGTTAAGTCTAAACTCTTTCCAATGGGCTGATAAAGATGCAAAAGATACATGCAAGGCAAGAACCAAAGGGTGGGGTCCACCAATTGTATGTATGCTTGATTGTATGCTCGCATATGCAATCGAACATACAAGGGAATATGCAATCCTGAGATGTAAATCCTGAACCCAAAATGAATATACATTCTGGTTGATAAAGGCAGAAGTCCAACTGTATGAATGTTTTGCTTGTATATTCGCGATTGTATATGCGATATACAATGCAAAGATACAAAGGCACATATACAATCTGGACGCGAAAGGATAATGTGTTGTGGCGGACAAGAGGCTGGGGTCCGCAGGTTGTATATTGCATTTGTACAATGTGATATACAATGAAAGATGCAAATTGAAGATACAAAGCCAGATTTCAAAGTTTTTTCCAATCCTACTGATAGATGAAATGGATTCCACGGTTGTATGTATATTGCATGTTGTGCATGCAATGTACAAGGCGATATACAAAGGAAGGAGATACATGGTGGGATCTGATAATGATTGCAGTTTGTTTTATAATGATTTAGGGTTCGTGCCTTGTATGTGTTGTGATTATATGTATATGCTTTTGCATATACAAAGATTTGAATGTGTAAAGGGTGAAAAGGCAAAATGTATGTCACGATATGAAAAGTCGAAGAAGCAAAAGCCACCTGCATGGTGCGATCTCATTGGCTGATGACTTTTCAACATCAATTAAAGCTGTGGATTGCGGGGAAGGGGATGGAAATTGACGGCCCTGTTTCAAAATTTCATAGGAGGTTTTTCCTATGCATTCTGTTGTCGCATTTCAGGTGGGAAGAAACTGTGAATCGTTGTTGCATCCCGAAATCGGTAGACTGGCCATTAATGGCAATATTGCAGAAGTATGGTCGACTGATTGATAGGCCAACTACCTTCTTAAGGGGATAATCTCCATTTGGCTACGGGTTTCCTGAGTTCAACTGCTCCTTCCCTCTTCTTCTCCCTGGTGCATTAAATGTTTTGAGCGCCATTCTCATGATGCGTTGTATCTGGCGATATTTTGAAAAGACCATGTAATTAATTGCTGGGTATAGGTTCTTGCTTTATAAGTGAACTGTGTTACTCATTTTTAAGGCTGTTAAAGACTTGGCCAATTTTTTTGGAGAAATAACAAAAAACAAAGCATTTCTAGGTTGTTCTGTCTCTTTTGTGAGTTTATGAGTTGCATTTGAATGCAAGTTGCATACATGTTCAGTTTCATGTTATTTTATATGAAAAATGCTTTGTTGCATGTGTTTAGTTGTTTGTCTCCATTGTTGTATGCATCCCTTCTTTTGAATCTGGTTGCTAAGGGTTACTTAGATTCTAGGATACAGATTTGTTGTATTACATGCTTGATCTGTGACTTCCATTCAAGGAGTGGATTAAATTGTTTTAGGTTAAGTATGAAGAAGGTTGTATGGCAACATGGATATTTGTAAATAAAGATAGCTAAATACTCATTCTTGGGTGGTGTTTGTAAGGTAGGCACCAATCTGACCCCTTGAAACTTGAATGCCAATGCAAATCATTCACTTGTATACATCTAGTTGACTCCTTGCCTTGAGATAGGCACCGGTCTGCCCTTGTGTAGTAGTTATGATCCAAAACCCCATGTCTTGCATCCACAACATAAATACAAATCATTTCATAATTCCAACCTATTAGTTTGTAGGAGTAGAAATAGGACCTGTGCATACTCTCATCCTCAACCAGTTAGATATGTCCAAGAACATTGCCAAACTTGTGATTTATCATGCAAATCTTGGTCCATACATGAGAGTATTCTACCTGTTGTTGTCAAGCTAAATCTTTTTGTCATTAGGCGAGTCAAGGTTAAATATTTAGCTATAGGGATATCCCCCTTGGTGCGACAGAACCAAAAGTAAAGGGAAGGTAGCTCACGCAACCTCCTGTATTTGTTGGCTGAATCTGCCTGTACATTGGAACTGGCAAACCCTCAGCTAATTTGGAGAGAAAACACCAACAAGGCATATGGTTTATGAAGAATGAAGTAGTGGCTCTGAAGATATTGTACAAGGAGTGTATTTGATTAAATATCAATGCAAGCTCAAAAGAACACAAAAAGGTGTGATTAGAGAAATATATTATACGAAATTAATATCATTTAATAAGGGTGCAACGATTAATAGTGGAAGGCAACAAACGACATTAGTTAGTAAAAAGGAAATGATCAATATTAGTTAGTGAAAGGCTGCAATTTGTTTTCTTATTAATAGTCACATCCATTCATAATGGATGCCTCCATTTGGAGTGATATAAAATGCGGAGGGAAGGAGTAAAGAAAAGATGGAGAAATAAATACAATGCATCATGAGATGAAACATATATTTGAAGTGATCAAGGAATATATCTACAAAATGTATATATACATATATATAGATATATATCTAGAGTAATATATTAGTATATATATTACAACAACATATCAAGAATTATCAGTGAAAAAGGGGAATACATAATACTGAACGCTTTATTAATTCAAATTAGAGTCTAAGGTGTTAATATTCCAATCCACTGTGCTTGTCAAAAGGGAAGGAAGGAGATTTACTTTAAGGGAGAACAACTTAGGGCACTCCGCTATAGTAGCAAGTAGGGAGAACAGCTAGACGGGCACCCTATTGCACTGAAAAAGGGAAAGAACAACTAAGGGCACCGTACTACAATTTCTCTTCCAATCCATATGTCAAGGGACTATGGAGAAAATTAGAGATTCACATACAAATCAAACTTGTTGCATAATGATGATTCCCTTGCAATAATAACAGGTTTATTTCATGAATTGTGTTTGTAATGTTACCTAACTAATTACAGGCTTCCCAAGTAGAATAAGTTCATCTTATTCCTAAGTAAAGAGATGTATCCCTAACTACCTTATATGCTTGTTCATTTTGGTTTTGTGACTTTGGACAGAATTGAGATTGATCTAGCAAGGGGACATTACACGCTCCTTATGAAAAATACACTATATTATAAAAGTATTGGAATTCACTCAAACTTTAAAATTTTTTTTTTGCATAATATCCTTATATAAAAGTGAAGCACATACTAAACCCTAATGAAATATCATATCTTGAGTATTTTAAATTTTCCCAAGTACATATCATATTCCATAGATGCCTTGGTTGTAATCTTAGGTGGTGGTAGAAATGGCTACTAAGATGGAATATTCTAACCTTTATCCATCCTCGGATATGCAAGTCCAATTGCATGATAGCTCTGCCATGTAGTTTCAACATGAAATTTAGGTATATCCTTAGGAGGATATGGTCAAACATGAATGGTAGGACATGAAGATACATATGCCATATGCATGGTAGGGGAATAAGGTAGACATGCATCAAAAGATAGCTCATGAGGAGTCTCAACAAGTCCACACTATCCTCAATCATACTACAATAAGAAAAATGAACAATAAAAGCATGTCTAAAATCCATGAGTGAATGATATAATAAATGAGATGAGTCAAACCATTATGCAATGCTCTATCACTCAAATAAAATCTAAGTCAGCATTCAATAACATATCATCACCTAAATAATCATAATAAGGAAATAAATACTTAGCATGCAAGGATGTATTACCATCAAAATAAGCATCAATAACATCTACATGAGAAGCTAGAGAGGTACTATCATAATGCATCCTATCATGTAATGTATCACAAAGTAATTTTTCACAATGAATAACTATAAAATCAATATGAGATGGAAAATAAATAGCATCATAAGACATATCACCATGTATAAACTAAGGTAGCTCACATAAATCATTATCCCTAAACAAGTCATATGATGCATCATCAAAGGGGTATGAGTCTAAGAGCTATCATGATATGTAGAAATGATAATATCAAAAGGCTTAAGAAGTTTGTGAATAGATAAAGAAGGTGTAACCTCATCACACAAAGTATCATCCATATTTTGTAGGGGTATAACACTCCCATCATACAAAGGACATCATCATCATGAGTCAAAGCATATGAAGAAAAAATATTCAAAGGTAGAACATCATGGTGTGCATCACTATAATTAGCTCCAAAGGGAAGGTATAATCAAAATGAAGCTCAATGACAAGTGAACATGTGTGTCCTTATGAGAGAAGGAAAAGTACTAACCAACTTTAGAAAGGATGGAAAAACACATGCATGATGGAAAAATTGCTCCATGGAGAAGACACCCCATTTATAGCATAAAAAGACATTAAATTTTCAAGGTCAATGACACAAATAATGGTGGATCTAAACCTAAATCAAATCTAATATAAAATAAATGCAATTAGAAAATGAAATATGAAAATCCTAATAAAAGAACGAATAAGCTTAAGTTCAGAATGCTAGGTAGGTCATGTAGGAGTGTTGGTTTCACCAATTTATGTAGCAAATGTAACACCTCACATAAGTATCCTAGTGTAGATTAATTAAATAAAAATAATAAATAAAGAACCATAGGATAAAGAGCTAGGACTTATAATTGATTATGCAATAAATACTAACAACAATCTAGAAATAGAATAAGTATACTTAACTATGAATTTGATGTAGATTTTGACTGTGCTAAGTGTTACAAACTAATTTCCCAATATATGAAAACATCAAGGCATGTTAGACAACAATTATAGAATTGACAAATTGATTGTATGGCTATATGGTCCATCCTTGTGAGTGTGAACTGAACATGCACTTAGAACTAAAGTTGTGGATCTAAACTTCTCTAAATTTGGGTCTCTATAACTTGTTTGCCTCTATGTCTGTGATTTGTAATAGCCGAATAGAGTTTAGGAATATTATTGAGGAGTTTCTAGGAAGGGGGATTCTCCTTTGGTAAAACCCCTACATGGGCTAATTAAATTGTGATGAAAGCAATCCCTACAATGCAATATGCCCCTAAAATGTTGATGCAAATGTTGACATCACAAAATTCTACTATTTAATGCATTAGATGTGTTCTATAAATTCATACATGATTAAAATGGATTAGGGAATACACTACCCTATTATAGAATTTAAAATAATTCACACTTTAATCAGGTCATAAACACTAGAAAGGGAGGCAAACATGAGAGCGAAACCAATTGACTTAAACATCATCCACTTCAATGGTCAAACAGTGAATAGTAATTTTACACCTCATTCACAATAAAAAGTGGTAAATATTTGTGCTATTTTTATTGGCCAAAATTGACCTTTGACTCTTGAAGTGGATAATGTTTAAGAATAGCGGAGCTAAAACATGTGCTCAAATTTTTAGATAATGTGGATCATTTGACTTAAAATATTACATGCTAAAAGTATTGAATGAATGAAAGAAAGATTTCAATAATGTCCACGAGACCACAACAACCTATGGGACCCAGAACCACATATAGTCTGAACCAAAAAATAGAACAACATTGCTCTGGAAAATATATGATAAATGGTGTTTTGTCACAAACTTTGACATATCATGGGCTTAAAATAAAAGGATACACACTAGCTCAAGAGATACGATATCACTCCTCCGTAGAGAGATTTCTCATTGCAATATAAAATAAAGATGTGCACTCGTGTGGAGATACATCCTGCCTCCACATAGGACATACTTCATTAGTACCAAAATAATCAAACATCTTACCTTATATATGCCCCCACCTTAAGGTGGTTGATATCATGTACTGATATCAAGTATGTTAAGGTAGAGAGAACACACAAGGGAACAAGAACTTTCGCAAAGCCCATGCCCCCAGAAGTGACATGCACTTTACGATTGTCGAATGATCCTACACGCACATAATTTCTTGCAAAGAGAGGTTAGAAATATTTCCATAAGATAATAACCACATCATATGATCAAAATAATGCATCAACATAATCACATCAAGAATCGAGGTTATACTATGGATTCAAAAACTAAGTATAACTGTGGGGCTATACTACAGAGATCTCAGAATCTAATGTAACCAAGGTGAGATCCAAGATAAACAAAGTGCACGGAGCAGCAGTATTGTTATGGTTTGTTAGCAAATATAAGACATTATCAAAATATCACACAGAGTCATTCTACTAGCCAAGCTTTAGATAATATATATCAACAACATCATCATTTATGGACTAGGTCCATTTTTTCTTACTTACTGAAGGAACACATGGTCCGTATCAGTCTTATTTGTTTTTCATCATCCACCAGCTAGATAGGACCACTAGAGGAAGGTAAACAATAAATCAAGAGAGGACAAGTACCCTATGGTTTTCATGTAGGAAGGTGCCCCTAGGTCACCAACTGCAACGTTATGCCCCTAGGACACAACACACAACAATGAAAATAGAGGAGAGACAATGTAGAAGAATGATGATACAAATAGAAGAAGGGTCACAACAAAGGTGGTCTCCTGCTATCCTTGACCTTACAAGAGTATCAAGGGTCACCCAAGGAGGCCTAAAAAACACATAACACATCACGAGGGAAATTCAACACAAAGGTAAAGGGTTAGAAATACTTACCTATAGATACACCCATATTAGAATTTGTGACTTGCGAGCATCTTAGAAAGATGCTCTATCATGTTTTTTGTGAAGCCTGAGTGGTTCATAATAGATTGTTCTTTGATGTCAAAAAATCCATGTGGTGCTTTTTCATCAAATCCTTTTATATATGAAATCTTTTGTTGCTTACAAGGTGGAGAACCACTATTATTTCCTACCGATGATAATCATCTTATTCTTTTTTGATTTTTTGATTTATTATTTTTTTGAATTCATCTGTCATAGGGGGAAGGACTATCATGCACCATATCCATCTTTTCTTTCGTTATAATATCTTATTTTGGTTGTTTTGTTTGTCTTTCCATTGTATTGTGGTTATCTCCTGATCCTTGAAGGGATAACAAAGGAGGAACCTTCACATAAATACCATTTCTTCGTGGATGAGGTAATACTTGTTGAAATGTGTTAGACAACTGAGAGGCGGGGTGAATCAATTGTCACAAAAACTTGAACACTTCTTCATTTAAACATCAATCACTTATCCAGAAATGTTATGATTTAACAATGAATGCATGAGATCAAAAACTTAAACACAAATGCAACTTTATACACAAGAGACACTAGATTTTGACATGGAAAACCCGAAGGTGGGGAAAAACCATGGAGAGGATTAGCTCTCAATATATATTGTAATCTTTGAAAAATGATGTTCAAGCTTGGTCACCCCACGAGCTTGGAACATGCTAGCTCACTGCCATGAAGTATAGCTAGGTCTAGCAGGCTCACTACCTCAACCCTAAACCTAGAAAGATTATAATAAGGGATGTTAAACCCTATTGGTAGCTCACTGCCAGACTCACTTCCATGATCAATATCTTCTTCATGTTTGAGACTAATACATTGAAGTGCAATGGGTCCTCTGCTATGCCCTGCTCTACCTTTCCACTTCCTATCCTTATCTTCCCATCTTTGCACAAGGACATATTTTCCACAACTCAACTGCAAGAATTTATATACTTCATCAACCTTGGAATGATCATCAAGGTCAGCATTACAATCATCAACCATTAGAACAATCTCCAAGGTCAGCATTACAAACATTTACAAAATAAGTCTTGACCTAATACAACATTATGCAAAGGGAATGAAGTGAAGGTGTATGCGGATCATGCCATGCCTTAGCTGGAACTCAAACATGATCTTCCACGCCACAACATGCTTCTACAATCTTCAAGGAATCTCTGCAATAATTGGAACTAACCAAGTCGGCTAAGACTGGGTACACATTACACTTATTTAGGAACAATCTTCAAAGATGATCTCAATTACTTAATGCAAACCAATGTCAAGATAGGAACATGATTAGGAGACATCCACAAGCACGTTATAATCATTAGGAGCAACCACATGAACCTTAACCACTTTAGCCATAGGAATCTTCTCACCGAAACACATGAACTTCACTATCTTCAACTGACATAAAAGAAAGATAGCTTGCGGACCACCAAAACATGAACCATTGCATTTCTAGACACTTATCATCATCCCAAACTTCCCTCTAGAACCACAAAGCAAAATACTTTATTGCAGAGGAATGCGGAGCCAAATACTTTCTCCCTGTCACCAGTCAATAATCAGAGAAAACATGTTTTACTCTAGTGAATGCCACTCTCTCAATTCTTCATACCAGAGGGTCAAACTTAGGATTTAACATCTACAGACATCCCTTTAAATAATTTCCAATCCACAAACCAAGATATTCAACCAACAAGAAATGTGGATCAATCTACCAGATTATTCTTTAACGTATAACACACTATCTATATTGCACTTCACTGTAACTCACTTGTATCTTCCGGAGGGTCAATTTCCTCAATATCCTCAACATACAAAGCTACTAAACAAGTAGTAGAATGGAACATAGTTGACACCAATGGCAACAAGGATATGTTGACATCAATGACAACACCGATTAGGCACATACTTGCAACAATCTCCCCCTTTGTCATTGATGGCAACATATGATGTGAAAAATTGCAACAACCATCAAGACAGGATTCTCCCCCTATTTGTTTACACATCTACACTCTTTCTTTCTAAGTTTTTCACATGACTTCTCTCCCCCTTTGACATCAATGGAAAAGGGTACAGACTTGCAATCTTCTACTTCTGAACCAAACTTTCTTCTGAACTCTTTCCATCTGACTACTCCCACTTACTTGATGATTTCTCTGACTGCAACTTTGGTCTTTCTCATGAACTTCTTTCCTTCTTTAGTTATTCAATTCTTGCTTCTATTACACTATTTCCTCTATCAGTAACAATGCAACACTTACTGCTCTTTATTAGAAAATCATGTTGGCATTATCTATCTACTTCCCCTGAGAAATAACCTCATAATCCTCTTGTCTTCAGCAACCATCTTTGATTTCTACTTGTAATGTTACACCTTTTTCTTTTTACTGGTCTGAATATTCCCTCTTAGTGGTATACATCAAATAGTATTTAGTTCACATTAGAACCTTCACATGCATATCTTGTCTTCTCAGAGCCTTAGACTTGATGACATCCAACTATGATATTCCATCTTTTATCAATTTTTATGACAACTTATGAGAATAATGCATTTCCATGGATCAACACTTCTCTATAGATTTTCTCCTACAACCTTCCCTAAATAGCTATCAATTCCCCATTAGTAGCTAAAATAATGTCTTCTTCACCTTGCCAAAATTTAGGACCTGTCAGCCTATTCCTTAAGTGCATGTGTGATCAATTCATCTGTCACATCATAACTCCCAATGTAGACCATGTGAGACTCTAGACTTCATATCCAACATTCATCATGGACCTCTTAACATACCATCAGAACCTTAGAACAAAATATACAATAGTGGAGAAGTG
The DNA here is from genome assembly GCA_027924645.1 of Cunninghamia lanceolata. NCBI lineage: Eukaryota > Viridiplantae > Streptophyta > Pinopsida > Cupressales > Cupressaceae > Cunninghamia > Cunninghamia lanceolata. The sequence continues at coordinate 7,751,374 of BSBN01000245.1, read as the reverse complement.
TGGACCCTTGTATTCTAGTGTAGCACACTGTCCTTGACTTAACTTTATTCATCAGGACTTGAACAATTCACAGTGTGACTTCTTGGAGAATATGTTCACCAAGAGTTTATAAATAACATACCTTAACCGCATATAATGATTTTTAACTATAGAGGCATACTGACCCAATCTCTATCACTTACTTTGGATATTGCTCATACTTAGTCTTTTTAGGCTTCCAAACCAGAATCCTTTCAAGCGATCTGCCATATCATATCTTTGTGCCAGATTCTAACACCCACTTTTTGGCAGGGGGATTTAGATTTTCAACATTGCCCCCCTAAGCTAGAGCTCTCAATTTACTTCCTAGAGGAAGTATCTACATTGGATACTAGTTCCGATCTATCCCTAACTTCAATTACTTCTTTCTTGATCCATACCTTGTCCATTTCTTTTTCCACTAGTTTCCCCAAATTAAACTGATTATCTTTCTTCATGTTCTTACTTGTGCAGAATTTTAAAAAATGTCCAAGCTTGTTGCAATTTAAGCACATAGTATTTTTCTGACCATTGTTTCTTCCATTCATCCTTGACCTGCATAGGCTGGCCTTATGGCCAAAATCATTACATGTAAAACAATAGCCACTGAAAGATTCAATTGTCTTATTTGTGCCATAGCCTCTTCTCCCTTGACTTCTACACTCATTAGCCATGTGTCCCATTTTATGGCTTGCATAGCACCTAATAGAATTCTGACTTACTTTGCTTCTGCATTCAATAGCTTTATGACTAGTTTTGTTGCATGTGAAACACTGACTAGAGAATGACAGAACATTTTGATTCATCTTGATTCTACACTAAGTAGCCTTGTGACCAAACCTGTTACATGAGTTACAATAACCTTTGAAAGATGGGTACCTTTGAGCATTTGGTTGCTTGACTGATGGTCTTCTAGGTCTATTTCTTTGATCCTAAATCTATTTGCTTTTGTCCTTTTCCTCATCATTCTCTTCTTGACCTACCCTGAAACCTTTATCTTTTTCAAGTCTCATGCTTTCTTTATCATCAATATTTTTCTGACTTGCCATTAGTCTATCATATTTGACAACACTCACACTGAATCGATCTCATTGAGCCCATGCATGTTTTAGATCAGCTTTCAGATCCACAACTTCTTCTTCAAGCTTTATGCAGTCTTTAGTTTTATCTTTTAGACATTCCTCAATTTTTTCTTTTTCTTCATTGTCTTCTTTTAGTTTTTGCTGAAGCTACCTAATTTGGTTTCTCAACTCTTTGATGTAATCATTTGCTTATGTTATATTTCCCTTTAAATCCATATTTTCTTCTTCTGATTTCTCAAGATTTTCAAGTGCAATTTTGGAATTGTTATTGTCAATACTAGAAATCAAACATAGATTCATTTGATTCATAGTAGCTCTGTGTCCTTCCACATCATAGTTTGTTTTGTCACTGATGGTCTAGGAACCTTCTTGTGCTTCATTTTGCAGATCCTCATTGATTGAGTGAGAGTAATTTTGAATGTTCTCATTAACTTTGACATTTGTACTTTCAATAATCTTTCCCAATCTATTGTTGTAATAGAGGTAAGCTCTAGTCCAAGATGAATATCCAAGAAAAATTCCTTCCTCATGCTTAGCATTGTCCTTTTCAATTTTAATGAGGCATTTTCTTCCAAAGATTTTGAAATATTTCACAGTGGGTATTGATCCATACCACAACTCAAAGGGAGTCTTTACTTTGGTTTTTACCTGGACTTTGTTTAATGTATAGACAGTGGTTTGAATTGCCTCCTTCCAAAATGTATCTAGTAGATTTGCTTCTTCCATCATTAATTTTGCAGTTTCCTGAATAGTTTTACTTGCTTCTTCTATTATCTTATTTTTTGCATAGAGATGTTTTTCTATCCCATAGGTTTCATAAAACATATTGAAATCGTTGGAGGTGAGCTCTTCTTTTCCAATTCTCAGACTTTTGATTTTCATGCTTAGCTCATTTTCAACCATTTCTTTAAAAACTTTGAGTGCATCTAGAATCTCTGATTTATCCTTTAAAAAATTGACCCAAGTCATTCTAGAAAAATCATCAGTAAAAAAATAAAGTACCTATCATTATTGAGGCTTGGTATTCTTGTAGGACCACAAAAGCTTGTGTGAATCAATTCCAATTGTCCAATAGAAGATCTTTCTTTATCCTGCAATATTTTTCTTGACAGTCTTTGACATTTCCTGCAAGTGATGTTGTTCGAGTAATCAATTTCTAGTTAGTCCTTCACAACTTGAACTGAGCTTGTTTTTATTAAATCATCAAGATTTATATGACAAAGTCTTCTATGCCAGACCCAAATTTCATTGGTCTAAGATGTGAACCCAAGAAAGTCACTTTTTCTAAGATGATAGAGATTATCATCTATTCTTTTTCCAATTGCTATTGTAGCTCCAGACTTTTCTTTGATTTCAAGGGAATCATACTCAAACACAAACTTAAAACCCTTTTTGCATAACTGTCCAACTCTTAAGAGGTTTTGTTTCAAAATTTTTACATAAAGAACATCTTCAAAAATTTGTCTATTACCAAAATTGATTTATTCTATTATGTAGATTTTAGCAGTGCAGTTATCTCCAAACGTAAATAGCCCTTCATCGCATCCTTCGAGACTTACAAACTTATTCTTGTCACTAGTCATATGGTTCGAGAAGCTACTATCAATAACCCAACAATTTTCACTTTGAGACATGACTTCATCACTAGTGCATACTTTAGAACATCATTGATGAATTGCTTCCTTGGACAGTTTTTCATTAATTGTTGATGAGCATTCGGGTGCAATGATAAGTACCTGTTTTCCCTTTGACTCCATTTAGGATCTCCTTTGAGTTGTTAGACCTTTCCAAAGGAACTTGGCTCTGATACCAATTGTTGAAATGCACCGGACAATTGAGAGGGGGGGTGAATCAGTTGTCACAAAAACTTGAACACTTCTTCATTTAAACATCAATCACTTATCCACAAATGTTATGATTTAACAATGAATGCATGAGATCAGAAACTTAAACACAAATGTAACATTATACACAAGAGACACCATATTTTTTATGTGAAAAACCCCAAGGTGGGGAAAAACCACAGAGAGGATTAGCTCTCAAAATATATTATAATCTTTAAAAAATGATGTTCAGGCTTGGTCACCCCACAGACCCGGAACATGCTGGCTCACTGCCTCAACCCTAAACCTAGAAAGATTACAATAAGGGTGGTTAAACCCTGAGGGATGTTAAACCATACTAGTAACTCACTGCCACGATCAACATCTTCTTCATGTTTGAGATTAATACATTGAAGTACAATGGCTCTGCTCTACCCTGCTTTGCCTTCCACTTCCTTTCCTTATCTTCCCATCTTCATACAATGACATCTTTTCCACAACTCAAATACAAGCACTTATATACTTCATCAACCTTGGAATGATCATCAAGGTCGGCACTATAATCATCAACCATTGGAACAATCTCCAAGGTCGACATTACAAACATTTACAAAATAGGTCCTGACCTAATACAACATTATGCAAAGGGAATGAAGTAAATGTGTATGCAAATCATGCCATGCCTTAGTTGGGACTCAAACATGATCTTCCATGCCACAACATGCTTCCACAATCTTTAAGGAATCTTCACAAAAACTAGAATTAACCAAGTCGGCTAAGGCTGGTTACACGTTACACTTATCTAGGAATAATCTTCAAACACGATCTCAATTCCTTAATGCAAACCAATGTCAAGATAAGAACATGATTAGGACACATTGACAAGCACATTATAATCATCAAGAGTAACCGTATGAACCTTAACCACTTTATCCATAGGAATCTTCTCACTGGAACACATGAACTTCACTGTCTTCAACTGACATAAAATAAAGATAGCTTGCGGACCACCAAAACATAAACCACTACATTTGTAGGCACTTATCATCATCCCAGACTTCCCTCTAGAACTGTAGGGAAAAATACTTTATTGTGGAGGAATGCGGATCCAAATACTTTATCTCTGTCACTAGACAATAATCAGAGAAAGCAAGTTTTACTTTGGTGAATCTCACTCTCTCAATTCTTCATATCAGAGGCTCAAACTCAGGATTTAGCATCTACAGACATCCATTTAAATAACTTCCAATCCATAGACTAAGATATTCAAGCAGAAAGAAATGTAGAGCAATCTACCAGACTGTTCTTTAGCATACAACTCACTATCTATACTACACTTCACTATAACTCACTTGTATCTTCCAGAGGGGCCAATTTTATCAATATCCTCAACATACAAAGCTTCTAAACAAGTAGTAGAATGGAACATAGTTGACACCAATAACAAGGATATGTTGACATCAATGACAACACTGATTAGGTACATACTTGCAACAATACTTCAGTATTTTCCTTATCCACTTCAATTATAGCAATTATCTCATCGTAGTTTAGATAGTCATCTTCTACTTCTATTGTATTTTGTTCCATCATGTTATTATCTGTATGCTTAGGAAAGGGATTAGTAAAAATCTATAATTTTTGATTTAGAGGAGCAACTAACTTATTTCCATTATCATTCACACCAGATACCTATACAACATTCGAGTCAATGAGGTATTGTATTTCATGTTTAATATGCATACATCATTCATTATCATGTCCTTGTTGCCGATGAAAATGACAAAAAGAATTAGCATCGAAATAAGGTCCTTGCATTCTACTAGGATCCAATAGTTTAATTGGAGGAAGCTTAAAGAGGTTATTACTCACAGCTTGATTCATGATAAAATGTAAGGATTAAGATATTAGAGTGAATTGTCTTTTGTCTTTTCTGAAACAATGTCCTCTTTGGATTAGTGATAGCGAACACTTGTGAGAAATTGTTTGAATTCTATCCATTAGCCTTGATGAAAGTCTTATTATTCCTCTTAAATTTGTTTTGTGAAGGTGCACCCGTGGATTGACCAACTTGAGTCGATGAGTTTTGGTTTTCATACCGACTGGACGAAAGTTGATAATCACAAAGGGCAGTGCATAAATTTTGAAAAGAGTTATACTTTAGCAAGAGAATCTTATCATAGATGTTAGGTTGTAGATTTGTAATAAACACCTTCTGAACATCCTTACCCTTCATCTGAATATTGAACTTGTGCATAAAGAGCTTGATACCGACTAATAAACTCAGTTAACTTCTCTTTCAGAACTTTCTTACAATAACTAAATCAATCAAAGAGACTTGAGGTCCAATGTTTTCTTGAAAATGTTGTAAAAATTGATCAACTAGCTATGAAAAAGAGTATATTGAATTCGGTGGTAAAGAGAAAAACCATTCTAAAGCAGTATCTTTGAGAGATCACGTGAAAAGTTTTGTTAACATGTCCTTTTTGTTGGGAATTAATGTGTCTCAACCTTGGTAATTTTGTAGCATTGACTTTTTTACTATGGTAAATATTTTTTACTTTGTTGTAATATTTTTGTTAGCCGTGCTCCGTCATCTAGTAAATTTGACATGGTGAGTTGTCAATTACTCAGAGGTGACATGGAAGGTGACAAGGATGTATTTTTGTCCTCACATGAGGATGTAGGAATTCTACCTTGGGATAGGACATTTGTGATATGTGTTGGCTAGTTGTAAGGTGTGTAAGTCCTTATGACAGATTCCTATGACATATGACAAATTCCTATGACAAACTATGACGCGTACAGACTAGATTCTATGAGAAGTTGGACAAGTGTTGTAAAGCATATTTGCATGGAGAAAAGGTCAAAGTTGGACATCCAAGGAAGGATAAGGACAAGTTGTAAGAGAATATTCTAAATATAGTCATTTATGATGATTCTCTTACAACTGTAAGTCTTGTAAGAATGACAGATTCTTCTTATAGCTATAAGAGGTTGTAAGGCATCTTTCCTTGATGTAGACAAGTGTGTTTGCATGGAAGAGGTGTTGGATATTGTGCCATATGGCCTCTTGGACACCCAACCTCTAGAAGGTTCCATTCTTGCTTCATATCTCTATAAAATAGGTGCTTGGAGTGGAGTGTTGCATAGTTTTTTAATAGGTGCTATTATGTTGCTGAAATAACTCTAGATATGACCATCGAAGACTCTTGAGAGCTTTTATTGCAAATGTATTGTAAACCATTATAGTTTTGATAATACATTGTGCAGGTTTTGGAGTGTGGGGTTTTTCTCTTGAAAGGGCTTTCCCCATGGTATATCTTGTGTCTATCTTTTCTATGTGTATGTTTTGCTACTATATCTTTGTTATAAACACTGTAACTATAAAGATCTAAAATAATTTGCATACTACTTCCCTCATTAGATTAGTGTAGGAAGTGTATTCCACATACCCTGCTTCCTTTTAGTTGGTATCAAAGCTTGATCACCTTTGGTCCTAGTTGTTGGGTAGGCATTTTTTGAACTGATCATAGATTGAATGGGAGTTTGTGTAGCGTATTCTGTAATCTTGTTGCAGGAAGGAGATGGTAGGCACATCCAGAAGAGTAGAGGTGGAGAAGTCCAACGACACCAATTTTGAGTTGTGGAAACATAAAATGGAAGACATGCTTGTTGATAGAGACCTATGGGAAATAATTTTTAGTATAAAACCTACGACAATGTCTCAAGCTGATTAGGATCTCAAGGATCAGAAAGCTAAGGGTCTTGTGAGACTCTATTTAGCCAACTCTGTCCTATTGAATGTCCATGAGGAGAAGACCGTGAAAGAACTTTGGAAGAACCTCAAAGATGTTTATCAGGCCAAGTCCTTGGTGAACAAGCTATTCCTAAGAAAGAAACTATATTCTCTAAGGATGGAGGATGGAGGATCTATTGTAGATCATCTGAATGCCTTTAACATGCTAGTTGCACAGTTGACATCTGTGGGTGTGAAGATGGAGGAGGATCATTGTATGACATTGCTTTGTTCTTTGCCAGATTCATGGGATCATCTTGTAATGGTGGTGCAGGAGCACCTACCTGACAGCTGGCCTTCATGAGGCAGTTAGTAGTTTAGGTCTTGTTTGTGTTTCCAAGAAGGTCTGTTAGACCAAATGCATGTAATAAGGTCATGCTGATCAGGATAAGATCATGCTGACCAGGCTTTTGCTATTTTTAGCTAGTTAGTTATAACAGCTGTCATGATGTATGTTCGGTGGGCTCTCCCAGCCGCCTGGAGAGTTCCCAGCCGCTTGGAGTCGGGTCAGTAGTACTCGTAGGAAAGTCTTTATAAGCATGAGATCGTTTGATATTGCACATACAGACAGATATCATCGATCGGCAGTGTAGTGTTGCATCAAGCAGAGGAGTTGAGTGTTCTGTGTGAGGAACATCATATTGTATTGCATCTTTGAGTCAATAAAGATCCTGTTTCATTTTCTGTTTGATCTCCTTCCTGTAATCGATTGCTGGTTTGAGAGGTTTTCATGGATATACTGATCCATTCCGCCGGTTGACTCATCTGATCGGTGGAATGGCAATGTACAGTAGGTTAGTAGGTAGTTTGTTTGTTTGCATGCAGGTGTGCAGGATCGCGGTCAAGAGATGTTGAAGACCCTAGCATCCTCATGTGCTAGGTCAAGTTGAGAAGTTCAAGTTGAGAGAGATCACCCTAAGACTGGATCGGGTCGTCCCTGGAGGATCGGTGAAGTGAGATTTCGCTAAGTGAAGAAGTTCGTGAAGACGGCATCATCAGGATATCTGGGTGAATATCCTGCAGTCGGGTTAGGCATCATCATCCGGATAAGTGAAGATGAACATGATGCAGTTGAGCGCATGAAGTGCGGGTTCGTCGGGGTGATCATCAGCAGGAGGAGCCGAGGTGGAGTGTATCGGCATCAGGATCATCATATCGGAAGTGCCAAACATCCGCATATCGCGAGTAGATGCGGGAGAGAAAGTTCGTGTTTTTGGCTAATTGTTGAAGAAGTCATCAGGATATTGGGTGACGTCATCGTCATCAGGATATGACGTCATCGTCATCAGGATATTGAGATATCCCCCCTATGCGAGTTCATCCTGCTGTCGTTAAGTATCGGCATCGGCAGAAAGTGTATTAGCGTCATCAGGAGGTTTCGAAGAGAACCGGATAAATTATATCATGATGCTGTTGCCTGTGTCGTCGGGTAGCGGAGCATCGAAGGTAAGCTGCTGAAGGTGAACGTCATCGGGATATTTGGGACAACCGGATGTTGAATATCCTACTGACGAAGGAAGTGTTGCATATGATGATGACGATGGAGTTCGGAGCCCGATGAACAGTGCAATCGGAGGATGTGTGCGCCTGCTGAACATCATGATGATGATGTTAGGAGGAAAGCGGAGGAGGTGAATAGTAGTCGGCAGGAGGACAATTGCGAGTGTCTGAAATATGATGATGCTGTTGGTTTTAGGAAACATGATGATGCTGACAGTATAAAGCGGAATATGATGATGATGGCGAAGAGGATGATGATGAGGTTGGTCTGCAGACATTCATGCTACATGCGAAGGTTATAGTGTGGATGCCTCTGCATCATAGTGGTATCAGAGCTCAGCAAAAGGTCTGGGCTGTAGTGTGTTGATTCAGTCACCGAAAGGGCAGAGGTAGAGATAGAGTTGATTGTGTTGTGTGTTGATTGAGAGGTTGACAAAATACCTCCTAAGGGAAGTGGTAGTGCAAGGGAATTGCAGGAGATGAAGGAGAAACATGCTCGAGAGATGAGGAAGATGAAGGAGCTTGCTGAAGCACTTCAAGCCAGGCTGACAGCCCTGGAAAAGAACAAAAAGAGGGAAGTGGAAGACAGTGAGTCTGAAGAAGATGCAGATACTGTTGAAGAATATGAAGAGGTAACTGAAGATCTGGATGCTGAAGACCAGAGACTGGCAAAACTGCTAAAGGCAGTGCAGAGTGAAAAACCTAAGGTAAAGGTTGATGTTACCAAGTATACTGGAAGCTTGAATGAAGATGAGTTGTTGGACTGGATTGCTGCACTGGATAATCACTTTGAATGTGAAGATGTTGCTGAGGATCAGAAAGTCAAGATTGCAAAGACCAAGTTAGGAGGTCATGCTTTGGTATGGTGGGATTATGTACAATCCGAGAGAAGGAAACAAGGGAAGTCTAAGATCACTTCATGGGATAAAATGGTAGCAAGGATAAAGGGTAAATTCTTGCCAAGGGATTATGAAATCCAGATGTTTAAGAAGCTGCAATTTTTAAAGCAGAAAGACAGGGATGTGAAAGCATATACTGAGGAATTTTATCTATTAAGTATGAGATCTGGTCATCATGAGAATGAGGTAGAAAAGGTGGCTAGGTACTTGGCTGGTTTGAGGTTTAACATACAGGATGAGTTAGTGTTAGCTAACCCTAAGAATGTGGAGGATTGTTATCAAATGGCAATCAGGATTGAAGAAAAGATGAATAGAGGACATGAGAAGTCCATGAGAGGAAGAGGAAACAATAGGGGAAGAGGAACAGCCCCTGCACCAAAGCAAACCAATGAGAGTCAAGAAGACACTGGTAAAGGACAGGGACAGTCTGATTTCAGAGGTGGATGGAAAGGTAATAGAGGAAGATTTGGAGGTGGTAGAGGTTCTACTACATTTTCAGGAAAGTGTTACACCTGTGGAGAGTTTGGTCATCCATCTTTCAAATGTCCAGAAAACAAAGGTTCATCATCCAGAAATGATAGAACTAGTGATAAGAGAGTACAATTGGTACAAGAAGAGAAAGAAGAAGAAAGTGCACAGAGTTCAAACAGAGGTCCTGAGAATTTTGGCTATCCAGAGAGTGGAGAATCACTGATGCTAAGGAGAATTAGTTGGCAGGCATCAAAGGATCTGATGCAAAGAAGAGCTCTTTTCAAAACCACATGTAAGAGCAAAGGTAAGGTATGTAAGGTTGTCATTGATACTGGTTCAACAGACAACATGGTATCTCAGGAGATGGTGGATAAACTGAAGTTGGAAAGAATTCCACATCCACACCCTTACAAGGCATCTTGGGTGAGTGATAGGCAATCACTTTTTGTCTCTGAACAGGCATATGTGGATTTCCAGATTGGGCCATATCATGATAGAATTTTGTGTGATATATTGCCTATGGAATGTTGTCACCTACTATTGGGTAGACCATGGCAATTTGACAGAAGGGTACTGTATGATGGGTATGCTAATACCTACACCATCCAGAAAGATGGGAAGATCATTAAGTTGATGCCATTGCAGGCAAAAGCTGCAGTACAGAAGGCAGCTCAAATCATTTTGATGGGAAAGAAGGAGTATGTGCAGATGCCTAGAGGAGCAGGCATAAAGGCAGTTCAGGATACTGCAGGGAAAGGGGTTGTTACAGACAACAAGCTGAAGAAAGTTTCAGTTGTGACTGACAGAGGTCAGCAGCAGGTTTAGAAACAGGGGTGCAACCAACCATCAGTTGAAAGGAATGACAAGGATGTTGTCATAGTTGGGACTATTGCTTGTCCTATCAAGGTTGACAGGAAGATAGAGTTGAACATTTCAGCAGTTCAAGAGGTAGTTCAGACAGAGGTTCTGGTCAGGCAACCTGACAAACACAAGGTATGTGAGAGGAAAGCCTACATCAACAGGCATGATGATTTACTTGCCAGAAAGCAAGTTACAGTTCAGAAGTCTTGGAGCAGCCAAAAGCCAGCAGCAGACAAAGCTGGAGCAGGTCAGACTATTGACAAGGCAAAGTGTAAAGGTGGAAGTCTTCCACATACTAAACTCATGGGACATGAGTTCTTTTCTGTTGGGGAGTATGGTGCAGGAGCACCTACCTGACAGCTGGCCTTCATGAGGCAGTTAGTAGTTTAGGTCTTGTTTGTGTTTCCAAGAAGGTCTGTTAGACCAAATGCATGTAATAAGGTCATGCTGATCAGGATAAGATCATGTTGACCAGGCTTTTGCTATTTTTAGCTAGTTAGTTATAACAGCTGTCATGATGTATGTTCGGTGGGCTCTCCCAGCCGCCTGGAGAGTTCCCAGCCACTTGGAGTCGGGTCAGTAGTACTCGTAGGAAAGTCTTTATAAGCATGAGATCGTTTGATATTGCACATACAGACAGATATCATCGATCGGCAGTGTAGTGTTGCATCAAGCAGAGGAGTTGAGTGTTCTGTGTGAGGAACATCATATTGTATTGCATCTTTGAGTCAATAAAGATCCTGTTTTGTTTTCTGTTTGATCTCCTTCCTGTAATCGATTGCTGGTTTGAGAGGTTTTCATGGATATACTGATCCATTCCGCCGGTTGACTCATCTGATCGGTGGAATGGCAATGTACAGTAGGTTAGTAGGTAGTTTGTTTGTTTGCATGCAGGTGTGCAGGATCGCGGTCAAGAGATGTTGAAGACCCTAGCATCCTCATGTGCTAGGTCAAGTTGAGAAGTTCAAGTTGAGAGAGATCACCCTAAGACTGGATCGGGTCGTCCCTGGAGGATCGGCGAAGTGAGATTTCGCTAAGTGAAGAAGTTCGTGAAGACGGCATCATCAGGATATCTGGGTGAATATCCTGTAGTCGGGTTAGGCATCATCATCCGGATAAGTGAAGATGAACATGATGCAGTTGAGCGCATGAAGTGCGGGTTCGTCGGGGTGATCATCAGCAGGAGGAGCCGAGGTGGAGTGTATCGGCATCAGGATCATCATATCGGAAGTGCCAAACATCCGCATATCGCGAGTAGATGCAGGAGAGAAAGTTCGTGTTTTTGGCTAAGTGTTGAAGAAGTCATCAGGATATTGGGTGACGTCATCGTCATCAGGATATGATGTCATCGTCATCAGGATATTGAGATATCCCCCCTATGCGAGTTCATCCTGCTGTCGTTAAGTATCGGCATCGGCAGAAAGTGTATTAGCGTCATCAGGAGGTTTCGAAGAGAACCGGATAAATTATATCATGATGCTGTTGCCTGTGTCGTCGGGTAGCAGAGCATCGAAGGTAAGCTGCTGAAGGTGAACGTCATCAGGATATTTGGGACAACCGGATGTTGAATATCCTGCTGACGAAGGAAGTGTTGCATATGATGATGACGATGGAGTTCGGAGCCCGATGAACAGTGCAATCGGAGGATGTGTGCGCCCGCTGAACATCATGATGATGATGTTAGGAGGAAAGCGGAGGAGGTGAATAGTAGTCGGCAGGAGGACAATTGCGAGTGTCCGAAATATGATGATGCTGTTGGTTTTAGGAAACATGATGATGCTGACAGTATAAAGCGGAATATGATGATGATGAGGTTGGTCTGCAGACATTCATGCTACATGCGAAGGTTATAGTGTGGATGCCTCTGCATCAAATGGCCATTAGGAGTACTACATCCACCTTTAAGATGGATGAAGTGGTGTCTTCACTGTTATCTGAAGAGATGCAGAGGAAATCATCTGAGTCAGCCAAAGAGGCTCTTGCAGTTCGTGGAAGACCCAAGGAGAAAGGGAAGATAAAGAAAGATAAGAAAGATGATATGGGCATATCCAAATATTGTGGGAGATCCAAATCCCCTGGAAAGTCCAAGGCTCTTTGTTGGAACTGTGGTAAATCTAGCCATTTCTGAAAGGAATTAAAAGAGGAGAAAAAGGAAAAGAAGAAGAGTGTCTTAGATTTAGATTCTGACAAGTCACAAGATGATGGTGATGCTTTCATTGTAGTCTTGGCCACCCATCATCTGATGATGTGTGGCTAATTGATTTTGGTGCCTCTTTTCACATAACCTTGCATTGAGACTAGTTTACAAAGTATGAAGAGTTCAATGGTGGAAGAGTGTACCTTGGTGACGATTCTCATCTAAAAATTATTGGCCATGGAAGAGTCTCAATCTGATTCCCTGATGGATGAGTGAAGGGGATCTCTAGGGTTATACACATCCCAATATTGGCATGGAACCTACTTTCTGTAAGTAAATTGAATGATGCAGGTATGTAGGTTGTCTTCTCTAATGTAGGATGCAAGATGAGTAGAGGTGCTATGGTGCTTGCGAAGGGTACTTGGAGAGGTACTCTGTTTTAGTTGGATGCATGCACTACATAGTGCAATAGTGCTTCTGTTTTGAAGAAAAGAGCTTCAGTCACTTCATCTTCACCATTGGAACTAGAATCCAAAAGTTGTATTGCTTCTACTTCTGATGGTAGTGCATTTTGGGTACCTAAGGGTGCTCATGCTTTGGAAATGAAACTTCTGATTGAGAAGACAATATTATGGCATACGAGACTTGGCCACATTAGTGATAAGGGTCTTAGAGCACTAAAAAATAAAAACCTGATCGAGGGATTAAATGATTGTAATCTCGAGTTCAACTTTTGTGAACATTGTATATATGGAAAGCAAAATCATGTTTAGTTTTACTCTAGTTCTCATAAGTCTTCTAGTGTGTTGGATCTTATTCATTTTGATGTGTTTGGTCCTATGAATGTTCCTTTGATCTCTAAATTTGTATATTTTATTTCATTCATTGATGACTATAGTAGAAGGACATGGGTTTATTTTCTCATAAGCAAATCTGAAGTCTTTAGTTGGCTCAAAGAGTTTAAAGATTTTGTTGAGAATCAGACTAGTAAAAAGATTAAGTGTTTGAGAACTAATAACAGTGGTAGTTTTGTTTCACAGAGTTCAATAAGTTCTGTAAATAACATTGGATTGAAAGACATAAGACAACTCCATACACCCCTCAACAAAATGGAGTTGCAGAGAGGATGAACATGACATTGATGGAGAGGGCTAGGAGTATGCTTAGTGATGATAGCCTTAAACAAAAGTTTTGGGTTGAAGCTATAGCCACTGCTTGGTACCTGGTAAACAGGTCTCCTACATCAACTCTTTTTGATAAGACACCCATGGAGGTGTGGTTTGGTAAGAATCCCTCATTAAGATATCTTCGTGTTTTTGGTTGTGAGACATATGCTCATGTGCCTAGGGAGAAGAGGTTAAAATTGGAGAATAAGGCTGTTAATTGTATCTTCATTGGCTATGGTGTTGGTGTGAAAGAGTACAAGCTTTGGGATCCTGTGGCTGAGAAAGTGTTGTATAGTAGAAGTGTTATTTTCAAAGAGCTAACACCTTCTCCTGTTGTTCTACAACTAGAAGAGAAAGAAAAGAAAGAGGATGTAGTTCAGTTTCATTCTACCCTTGAGAAGACTGAACCAAAAGACCCTGTGAGACCTGAAGATGAGGAGAGCTCTAGCAGCTCTAAAAGCTTAGAAGAAGAAACATAACCTCAACCTCAGCCTTTGAGGAGGTCTACACAAACAAGGAAGCAACCTGATAGGTTTGGTTATTCATTGCTAGATTCTAGTTGTGCTTTTGCCTTGATTACTAACACTGATGAGCCTAGAATTGTGACAGAGGCTATGGGATTGAAAGATGTAGGTTGTTGGAAGGAGGCCATGGAAGATGAGATGGCTTCTTTGGAGAAAAAAAAACTTGGGACTTGGTGCCTTTGCCTAAAGGACAGAAACCTGTTGGTTGTAAATGGGTGTTCAAGAAGAAATTTAGTGTAGATGGTAGTGTTGAGAAGTACAAGGCTAGATTGGTTGTGAAGGGGTATTCACAAGTGGAGGGAATTGATTATGGTGAAATTTTCTCTCCCGTTGCAAAACTGACATTCATTCGGTTCCTATTATCTCTTATAGCAACTTATGACTTAGAAGTGGAGCAGATGGATGTGAAGACAACATTACTTCATGGTGACTTGGAGGAAGAGATTTACATGTCACAACCGGAGCATTACATAGAGAAAGGTAAAGAACATTTGGTTTGCAAGTTGAAAAAGTGTTTGTATTGTTTGAAGCAATCTCCTAGGATGTGGTATATGAAATTTGGTACCTTTGTGTTGTCAATTGGATTTTTGAGATCAAAATTAGATCATTGTGTGTATTACAAATTTGACAATAATTGTATTCTCATTATTGCATTATATGTTGACGATATGCTATTAATTGGGAATGGTAAAAATATGATTTCTGATTTGAAGTCTTAGTTGTCAGCATAGTTTAAGATGAAAAACTTAGGGGTAGCCAGGTACATTCTAGGAATGGAAATCAGAAGAGGTCTAGAGCTAACATAAAACTTTGGTTAAGCCAAAGTAAGTATATGAATACCGTGTTAGAGAAATTTAGCATGGCAGATTGTAGACCATTGTGTGTTCTTATTTCTTTGGGGACCAAGTTATCAATTAATAATTGTCCAAATTCTCCTTCTAAGGTGGAGGACATGAGCAGAGTACCTTATGCTAGTGATGTTGGTAGCTTGATGTATGCTATGGTCTGTACTAGACTAGATATTGCCCAAGCAGTGGGAGTCCTTAGTCGATTTATGGCCAATCCTAGACAAGTACATTGGGATGTAGTGAAGAGAGTGTTTAGATATTTGAGAGGTACTTCCGAGTATTCCCTATGTTATCATGGTCATCCTACAAGACCTTTGCATTCTATGAGTATCCATGGATATGTGGATTCTGATTGGGTAGGTGACATTAATAGTAGGAGATCCACCAGTGCTTATGTGTTTACTATGTTTGGTGGTGCAATTAGTTGGATGAGTAAGTGGCAACCTATGGTCGTTTTGTCCATGACAAAAGCAGAGTATATGGAAGCTACTCATGCTTGCAAGGAAGCCATTTGTCTTAAGAGATTGTGTTTAGATATCAGTGTTGATGCAGGACATATTACTATCTGTTGTGACAGTCAGAGTGTGATTTGCTTAGCAAAGAATCCAACTTTCCATGCCAGAACAAAGTATATTGATGTACAGTTTCATTTTGTGCGAGACATGGTGGAAGATGGGAAGAGGATATTGGAGAAGATAGACATTTTGAAGAATGTTGCGGATGTATTGATGAAACCTGTAAGCACAGATAAGTTTAGATGATGTTCGGAGTCTATGGGCCTCTTGGCCTCTAGTAGTTAAATCTTGTTATTCTACTGGTTCTTACAAGGTGTTCAACAAGTGGGAGAATGTTGGGAATTAAGGTGTCTCAACCTTGGTAATTTTCCAGCATTGAATTTTTTACTGTGGTAAATATTTTTTACCATGTCATAATTTTCTTGTTTACCATGCTTCGTCATCTAGTAAATTTGACATGGTGAGTTGTCAATTAGTGGGAGGTTACATGGAAGGTGACAAGGATGTATTTTTGTCCTCACATGAGGATGTAGGTATTCTACCTTGGGATAGGACATTTGTGACGTGTTGGCTAGGTGTAAGGTGTGTAAGTCCTTATGACAGATTCCTATGACATATGACGGATTCCTGTGACATATGACAGATTCCTATGACAAACTATGATGCATAAGGACCAAATTCTATGACAGGTTGGACAAGTGTTTTAAAGCATCTTTGCATGGAGAAAAGGTCAAAGTTGTATCTCCAAGGAAAGATAAGGACAAGTTGTAAGAGCATATTCTAAATATAGTCATTTATGACAATTCTCTTACAATTGTAAGTCCTGTAAGAATGACAAATTCTTCTTACAGTTGTAAGAGGTTGTAAGGCATCTTTCCTTGATGTGGACAAGTGTGTTTGCATGAAAGAGGCACTGGATATTGTGACATATGGCCTCTTGGATGCCCAACCTCTAGAAGGTTCCATTCTTGCTTCATATCTCTATAAAATAGGTGTTTGGAGTGGAGTGTTGCATAGTTTTTTAACAGGTACTATTATGCTGCCGAAATAACTCCAGATATGACTGTCAAAGACTCCTGAGAGCTTACAATGCAAGTGTATTGTAAACCATCATAGTTTTTATAATACATTGTGTAGGTTTTGGAGTATGGGGTTTTTCTCCTGAAAGGGTTTTCCCCATGGTATACCTTGTGTCTATCTTTTTTGTGTGTATGTTTTGCTACTATATCTCTGTTATAAACACTATAACTATAAAGATTTAAAAGAATTTGCATACTACTTCCCTCATTAGATTAGTGTAGAAAGCATATTCCACATACCTTGCTTCCTTTCACTCTTCAAAGTAGAAATCACTACACATAGTCATGAATGCTGCCACATGAGTATTAGGGTCACCTTTTCCACCATATTTTTTAAAGCGAGGAGTTTCAAACTTCTCAGGCATAGGAGCTCTCAAGATTGCATAAGATAGAGGATTACGAGAATTATAAGTTGGTATATTAGATTGTGAAGAATTCGTGAAGCTTGTCACCTTTTGTTGTAAAGAAATCATGCCTTGTAAGAGTTGGTTTAAGAGGGCATCATTAGGTGATGTGGTTTGAGAATTAGAAGTCGTGTGCATGACATTTTGAGGGGATTGGTTGTGAGTGGAAATCAAAGGTGGTTGAGAGTAGTTGTATGTTGATGGTGGTTGTGAATAGTTGTATGTAAAAGGTGGTTGAGAATAAGTGGGATTAAGAGGTGGTTGAGAGTAAGTATTCATAAAAGAGGCCACCTTAGGTGCCAAGTTTTGATAGTTGAATCCCACAACTTTGTTATTTTGTGAATTAGTGCCATTAGGTACTCCAATACTAGTGGTAGCATTTCTACAAGCATTTGCATTAGTAGTTAAGATTGTTGATGTAAATGTAGACATTCCAATAGTTGGTATAGGTGCCAATACTTGCGTATGAGATAGTGATGACATGTTATTAATAACATTTGCACATTCAGTCACCGCCATAACATTATTATGTACTATATGCACAAAACCTCAAATTACATTAACACAATCTTGTCCTTCCTTTATCATTTCTCTTATGTTGTGAATTACAAGTATAACTTCTTCTATCCTTTCATTTTCCGTAAATGCTTGAAAATCGGGTAGCTCTTTATCAAATTTGTTTATTTTCTCATTAGGTACATGTGTTACCACCTCAATAGTGTCCTCTACATCATGAAATATTTGATCTTCCATTGTAGTTGTAGGAGGTATAATGTCTTGCAAGATTTGTGTTTCTCCTTTTGTAAAGATTGTGTTCAATAGATTTTCAGAGGTAGGAATGTTGTCATTTTTAGGAGCACTAGATCCCATGAGTCTTCTAGTTCTTTTTAAAGAGATTTTTTGTTTAGGGAAATGAGTTATAAGACTCATGCAAAAGCATAAAACACTTAATGCACAAACTAATAAAACAATCCCAAGGAACAAGATATGTTTAAGATCCAAAATGCTTGATTTTTCACCCTTTCCACAATTTTTCAATGCAAATGACTAAAAGAAGAGGTGTTGTGAAGAATTTTATGAGGGGAAGAAAATAATAAGCTTAATATCAATCCAATAATACAATAATATCCTTCACAACATGCCTATAATGCAATTCTAGAGAGATGACAATGCCAAATCTAGTGAAAATGCAAGGTTTTCAAACCCTAGACATGATTTTTTGCAAAAAGGACACTATGATGCAACAATAAAATTAGAAATCAGTCCTAAATGAGTGTTTGAAAAGGGTAGTAAAATCTGAAACAAGATTTTAACTACAAACCCTATCTAATGCAAAACTAGGTTTTTATTAAAAATGCACAATTTCAAGCAATTTTTGACAAATTTAGCATGGAAATGCAATACAAATGATTAAAATAAGATGAATTTATTCAATTTAAATCAGACCTAATAAAAATAATAGAAATTAAATGCCAATTAATGCAAATTTATTTCCAAATGCAAGCCTAAGATGCCAATTTTTCAATTTTTTTGTAAATTTTCAAATGCAATAAGATGAATGAATACAAATCTAGAGTAAAATACTCATCAAGGTGCCAAATTTAAATAAAAACTAGTTCACAAAATTTTTTTATAGGAAAAAGGGGGAAATGAATACAAGGGTTAAATCCTCCTTTCTCTACAAATATTCAAGGATATATCAATCGAGTTGAATCACACTTTTGCAAGAGGATTCAGCTACATGTTAGGTTGTCACTTGGAACGATGTGGAAATTTAGAGTTTATCAATTAATGTATTAATTTAATGCTCAAATACCCTCAAAACCCTGATTATGGAAAACAAGTAAAATGATGAATTATGACAAATGCTTGCAGACTAAGGTAGTAGGCAGAGATTAATAATTGACCATTTTTCAAAGTTTAGGATGCGGAATGCTCAGGGACACTGGCATTAGTACACCTATCCAAGATGGTTTCTTTACAGAATCCTGATCTCCTTTCGACACTGCTATTCAATGTACTTTCTGTTTCTATCCCGGGAGATGCAGAGTACATTGGCACTCGAACCTGAGTCCAAGACAGGGTGATTTTTAGGATGTCAGAAGATCTTCAAATGTTAATTGTCACTGTCCAAATGATTTCTATGTTTTCAATCTCAAAGGACATTGGCATTGGTGCCCGAGTCCAAGGAGTCCTTTTCTTTAGGGATCTAGATTTTGCACATTGTCTTACTGTTCCCTGCAACTCCACTCCGTGAAGATGCGACACCTCTAACCTACAATCACAAGGAGAGTGGTTGGGGGTTGTAGTGTTTAGAGGCTTGCCTCAGTCAAGCCCCAAAGAGACATTCAAGAATTCCAAACACTGTTGTTAGATAAAGAGCGTGTATCCCTATGGGATAGAGGCAAAACCAAATAGATAAATGATTCCAACACAAATAGATATCATCTCAGAGGTGTATATCTCATATAGATGAAGGCTCTTCAACACATGAGAAGATGAAGCTAAATTTGCAATCACAAACACAATAACAATGCTCTACGCTACAACAATAATATCTTGAATGCTCTAAAATCATAAGTTTGCCAAAAGTTTACAACCATCTTCTAGTTTACAAATGAAACCCTAAACATGTTTATATATGCAACTACACACATTCTCGCTAAGAATTTCGTAATTTAAACTTAAGATGTCACCATAGGACCTAATTAATGGTCATAAAACTGACATAAAAATTTGGGGCTAACCTAAAATGGGGCAGGGCTAGGGCACTAGCACCCAAGTCCACCCTACTAATTTAGGTCAGGATCTATTAAATAGCACCCCCTAGGTCCTATTTTCCATAACACTTAGGGATTTTCTCATCGGGATTCAAGTTTAATATGCAAGATGCGTATAATGCATTCTAAAGGACCTGGTAGCTAAACCTTATGAGGGAAAAGTCCCAGGGAGACATTTTTTGACATAACACAAGTTAAATGGCACCTTAATCCTAACACCATTCTAGGTCATATTGGCTCCTTTTTTAGAGATTTTTTTTTATTTGGGGTAGAATTTTTAGATCTTTGTAGTGGTGTAGATGGTTTTTGTATTTTCGTGTCTAAAATGTCCAAAAATTTCAAATGTTCATACTTGTCATTGAGCAAATCTCATCTTGGGATTTTTTTGGGCTCCATTTGGGCTCATATGGTAACATTTTTGGGTGCAATTTTTTTTAAAGTTCATAATTTTTTTGTACTATAAATTATTCCATTTTATATCAAAATTGTACTTTCAACTTTTTGGTCTAATTTGGCATTTGCAATGTACTAAGTTCAAGGCCACTTTTCTGATTTGGCAAGTGGCTATTGTAATCGCACTAAGTATAAAGTGCCAAGATCACATATGTTTCTAGAGGGTTTCATTGATTGATTAATATATTTTTGGTGGTGTTGTGTGGTTATGTTCATCTTCTCTTTGATTTCTCATATGTTCTCTTATAATTTTACCTTAGGACATCCTAAGTTCCCTCATTGGACTCCATATAAATATGCATCTTGGCAATCAAATGCATGGAATGCCTTGATGAGTAAGGGGTATGTACCCCATATCGCAAATCCTAAGCTTGAACCAAAGGATCTTAAAGAATATATGGAATGGCTCATTAAAAATAATAAGGCACTTGGACATCTATGTACATTTCTTTCACTTGACCTTCTTTACCATATTAATAAGTGTTCTACACCTAAGGAGGCTTGGGACAAACTTATACAATTATATGGTCAAACTGATTAGGCGAGGGGATATCAAATTGATAATGTTGGTGTAATTATTTATTTAATTAGACTTTATTAAGTTAACCTTAGGGATTTTTTAAGTTACTTAGGGTTTTCTATCTTGCATATATAAAAGCAAGATCTCATATGTAATTATTGAATCTAATATTATTATTGCATCCTTACCATGTAAATTTATCCTCTTTTGTTTTTTCTCTTGTAGAAGGAAATATCTAGTTTTGTAGATGATATTGAGAGTTTGTGTCCATTGGAAACCCTGACATAGTATCAAAGCTCATCAATCAACTCTTACATCCAGATCTATAAGCCTATTCTTAGATCTAGAGAAAATTAGGAAAGAGCCAGTTGCTAGGTGTATTTTTTGTGTAAAAGAGATCTTTTCATTAGATTTAGAGTAGTTGAGAAAGTCATATTAGCCTTTTATTTGGGTTGATTTTAGCATTGGAGGCTAGATCTGTAAGGTTTTAAGAGGGATCTTTTTCTCAAATCTAGAGGAAAGATACAATTTTAGAGTATTCTAGGTCAAATCTGACCCTATCACCATGCTTAGAAGGCCCAAAAACCCTAACAATTACTATCAAATCACCAAAATATAGCTCAGGAGCATATGGGAAATTTTTTTACTTCTATAGTTGTATGACTTCTATATGACCTATTGTACGAAAGTTTTTTCAAAAAATTGAAAAAAAATAAAGTTGGGCTATATGGCCCTAATTTGGGATGTTCAGGCCCAAAAAGTGGTTGAATAGGCATGAGTGGCCACAAATTAAGCTCCAAAAGGGCACCCGTGACCCAAATAGGAGTCTGTAAACATTCGAAAGGCCCTCGATCTGGCCCTTAGGGCCCCAAATCTAGTCACAAATAGCCTCACATAGGCTGCCACTAGTAAATTTGAAGATGATGCTCATATTTTTCAGTGACCACTGGACATCATCACCCCAATGACCAATTACACATCTCCACTAGGTATTTCAAACACATCATTGCCTTTCCACTGCTCCACTAGTATATATAGCTAGCCTGCTACCCTTCTGTGGCCTGATTGCCACTAGCCACTAGCGATGCCACTTGTTTAGCTACTAGAACAGTGCTAGGGGGGCCTTTTTTGGGCGTAGATTTTCTCTAAAGAGGGTGTTTTTTTCTTTTTGGCATAACTTGGGCATACATAGTCAAATTTTTGTAAACAAATAGGTGTCAAAAATTAATTCCGAGTGAAAAAATAGGCATTTTTTTCTAAATTTTGTCGCTAATATAATTTATTGTTGTTTGAAGTCTAGATCACCTTTTTGTCTTTCAAGCTCATAACTTTTTTCTATAATCTCTGATTTTTACAATTCTTGTGGCATTGGAAAGGTATTGAAGATCTCTACACAACCATTTATGCAAATTTTTAGATTTATCCCCAAGTATCTTTTATTCAATTTCTTGATTAAATACACATTCTAGTTCATAACTTGGACATCCTAGCACCTATAAAGGTTTTTTTTGTTTTGATGGGCTTCATTTATCAATATTAATAAGTATTCAAATTGTTGATGTCTAATTTTATCATTTGAGGAGATATCATGGGTTTTACTATTCATCTTTCTATGGTCACACTAGACAAGGATAATTATGAGTCTTGACAAAATTAAATTCTAACACATCTTAGGTGGCTCAATCTTTTGCCTTATCTTTACGGATTCATGCCTAAACCAGATACACTTGGGATAAAATTTGCATGGGGAAATAAGATTGATCACATTGTAGGGTCGATTTGTTCTCGTGTTAATTTTGACACTATGTGTTCCATCTCACATATTGAGTGCCCATGCACTCTTTGGACTATAATTTGGGAGATCTATGGAGACTCACATCTCTCTCCATACTCAGATGATCCTTCTATGGATTGCCTCATACCCCTTGATGATGTCAATAATATACCTTTTGATGATGATACAAAAGAGGAGCTTGAATATCTAATAGGTCTTGATTGTTCAGATGACATAAAAGACTTCTCTTGCTTCTACTTCTCCTCCTATTGAGATCACATCTTCATGAACTTTTGATTCATTAGAGTTTAGAGTTTCTTTTGTGAGAGATTTTAGTGATTCTTTGCAACAGGACCACATTAGTCTTTCAAATTCCCCTCATTGGGATTCCTATTTATCAGACATTGCATCCTTGTTTGTGGAGTCTCACGTTTTATATTTGGATGATACATTTGAGGGGTTATATATCCTCTTTGATGACAATGCTGTCATCACATCATTAATGTTTTAGGATATAGTTCCATATGTTTTCTTTCCTTGTTCTACTTCTTTGATTAGGCATTTAGTTCATGTTTTCTAGGAGACATCTTTTTGTAGCATGTGGACCAAAGTTGTATTTTGAGACACATATTTAGATTTGGATTCCCTATTCATCCAAATTGTGCGAGTTTCTCCTACATACACCAATGTATCTGTTTCTTCCCAAGGGGAGAATTGTTGTTTGTAGGGAGTGGATTATGTTTTGTCTTCAAGCATTCACCATTGGAACATGAGCTACTTCTTTGTGGGAAGGATCTATTATCTCATTCATTCACTCTCTCCTATGGGAGGAGTATTCATTGTGTATTTGTGATGGACTTTTATGTTTGTGATCCATCACTTGTACATTCTTCATCTTTTCTCACTTTTGGGGAGGACTTTTTTCTCATGTGGGTTTCTCCTTTTCTCTATTTGTGAGAAATTTTTTGTACATGGGTACCTAATATGGCCTTGTAGTTGGGACCCTTATTTTCATCATTTATATTTTCTCATTCTCCCTAAGTTGCACTAAAGGGGGGGTGTTGGTGTAATTATTTATTTAGTTACACTTTATTAAGTTCACGTCAAGGATTTTTTAAGTCACATTTTTATATCTTGCAAATATAAAAGAAAGATCTCATATGTAACTATTGAATCTAATATAATTATTGCATCCTTATCATGCAAATTTATCCTCTTTGTTTTTCTCTTGTACAAGGAAATATCTTGTTTTGCAAGTGATCTTGAGAGCTTGACTCCATTTGCAACTCTTACATGGTACCATATCTCATCAATTGGCTCTTATAGATAATGATCTCACTAATCTAGATCAAATTTTTTTTGATAATTTTAAAGACTATGTAACTAAATTTAATGAACTAAGGGTACAAATAAAAGAATTTGGTATTGAGAAGAAGAATGCACAATTAGTCTTCAATGTGTTAGGAACGCTTCCTTCTAACTATGTAGCCTTTGTTTCTAGCTTTTAGACTCATTGGCTGACCAAGGGAAAGGCCTACAATATGCCATCATTTGAGTCATTTTTAGAAATGTTGATGCTTGAACAGTAAAAATTAATCACGATGGGTATTCTCAAGCCATCTAAGTCACAAGATTTGGTGGCTAGTCAATCATAGAGTAAGAAGGGGTCTAGTTATCCTAATAAGAAACAAAAGAAATCAAAGCAAAAGCCATAAATAGATAGAGCACAATCATCTTCTACTTCACAAGTAGATTCTAAATCTTCTTCCTCAAAAGGGGAAACATCTAAGGAGAAACCCAAATGTGCATATAGTAGGAAATTAAAGCATGGTGAACATCAATGTCATTAAAAAAAAATGATGATTTGATGCATCTTCTACAAATGACCAATTCACCTTTAGGAGGTTTATCTTACTCACCTTTTTTAGAGTCAGTGAGACAAAAGGGGCAAGCACTTGTTGTAGTTGTAGATTTTAAGTTAGGGAGAAGGATCCTTGATTTTGGAGATTCAGATAATATGAAATCACCACAAAGTATGTTCTCTTCATTTGAGACTTGTTCATCACCACGTATCCTAATGGATAACAACACATATATGCATGCTTGTGGAAAATGATCGATTGACATGGATAAGGGATCATTCAATTATATCCTTTGTGTACCTTCATTGTCAACCTATATCATTTCTATCTATTAGATCACACATGGTGGGGTAGGGAAGAGTGTTGAGTTCACACAAAATTCTATGGTTATTCAAGAATTGCATATCAGAGATCTTTTGTAGTTGGGAAGGTAGATAATCAATTATGAGTATATAGCATCTCATATTTTCTCCTATCATTCCTTCAACTGATATACACACTCAAGCATCTAGTCTAAACACTTTTGAGGAGATATAATATGGTCATTTGAATCTTGGTGTTCTTCCATCAACTGAGGTTATAGAGACATGTGCTGACACTCCATCTCCTCCATCATCTCCTATTACTTTTGATAAGACTAGTGTTGCTACATCCATGGCTTCTAGTGATGTAGTGAAACAAGACCATTATCTTCTAGATATAACTACTTGGGATGAATACTTGATCAATAGACATTGTAGGTTTATTTTGTGAGTCCTATCTTGTAGATTTGGAGGTAACCATTGAGGATATTCATCTTCTCTTTGATAACAACTCATAGGATGTTGCATCACCTTCTTTAGATATGATGAGGGCACATTTAGAGCCTCTTGTTCTTTCTCTACCTATTTATTTGTCATAATTTGGCATTGGGATAGAGATACTTGAGAAACATTTGGAGGAGCCTCGATTGTGTTTGGATCATGTTCTACATCTAGTTCCTCTAGTTTTTGTATTGTCACTTTCTCCAGTTTGGCCTAGGACTCATGATTTGGTTGTGGCACCTTTTGGCATTAACATGGCAACACTTGAGAAACTTCCAAAGACATCATATATCTTGATCTTTCTTCCATCATACTACTTTTAGGAATGGGAGGACATCCTACATACATCCTTAGTTTTATTTGTTCCTAAGGGGAGGAATGTTGTTCGATAGTTTTGGATCATCTTCAACATTCATTGCTGCACATCTACCATCACTGTAGAAGATTCTACATTGAGGAGAGGCTATATGGTCTCTCTTTTTCTCTCTTATGGGGTGATTTTTTCCTCGCATGGTATTTTATCCTTCTCATACATTAGAGAGTATCTTTCTTGTGTTTTCTCTTTTTTGGAGAGGGTTTTTTTCCTAGGGATTTTTCTCCTTTTCTCCATTTGTGAGAGATTGTTTGTACATGGGTCCCTAACATGGCCTTGTAGTTAGGATCCATATTTTCATCTTTTTATTTGTTTGTTCCTCCCTAAGTTGCACTTAAGGGGGGTGTTTGTGTGTATGGGGTATATTATCTAACTGGTTCCACATTAGGTCATATTCACACTTGTCTACTTAAGTTTACTTTGGGAATTCTTAAGTCATTTTTGCTTTATGTCTCAAGTAATATGATTATGACACTTGTCATAATCCTATGTTGTCCTATGTCTCACCTTGGCTTATATAACCAAGATATTATCAATGTAATAGTGATGTACACATTCTATTGCATATTTGCATCCTTTGATAGAATAAAATTATTCTTTTATGTTGGGTCTCTCTTGTGCTTTCATTGAAGGTCCTAGATATTTGGTGGCTACCTCCATAGCCAAATATTGCATGGTATAGAGCATTATATACCAACTCTTACAATATATGTGTAAATAGATGAACAAGATGTGTCACTAAAGCTCATTTATTAGTATGAATTATAGATACTACATGTAAATTCTATTATAATTCTATTTTTAATCATGTCCTCATCCTAGGGTGTATAACTAATACAATTGTGTTCTTTATTTTTTGGTAATACTAATGGCTCAAGTATATGATGCTCGTGTTGTCCATGTCCTTTATGTTTATAACTATTTTTGCATTATCTTAAATCTAGGGCCATACAACTAATCAGGTGGTATAGAAGAAGAAGATGAAGAAGAATTAGTGGTAGTAAGTAGTACCCTTTGAAACACTATCACATAGACAAGATGGTTTATCATTATTGTGTGCCTTAGGTGGTTTCCCATAGATGGATGAATCCATGTAAAAGGTGGGATGTTCTAAGATTTTTTATGAATTTGATAGTCTCCTACACTATGAGGTGTAAAGTCTAATGTCTAGCAATCATCATTAAATAGTGTACTACCATTCAATAGGGGATCTTCCTTTGTACATTTTGATCTTTGATAGTTTGATTTTGTGTATTGTAGATTCTATGAAGTCATTGATCATTTGAAAAGACAAAATGGTTGAGGATGTACTAGTAATATATGACATTTTTTTAATCTTATGCTAAAATTTAACACATTAATGTAATGTAAAAGGCATGACTTGCATAGAAAAAACAATGAATGCCCAAATAATTTGTATTATTATATAATCATCTAGGCATCACATGGAACAATGTATCCAAGTTAATTGGGTTAGTTGTGATAAGAAGAGTAATAGTGCTCAAAGAATGTCTATGCATGTTGTTTAGACCTTCAATAGTAAGATCTAATATTTGCAACCTAGACATATCCACATTCAACATTTTCAAACAATCTTGAGTGTAAACATTCAAACTTGATTTGTTATTGAGGCCAATGAACGTTTGATATTTACCTTACAATATCTCACCATAATGTGTAAAGCTAAATATTCATTAATGACTAAGTTAGGTTGTAGATCTATATGTCATCAAATAGAATAGCATGATGCTCCTTATGAGAAATAAATTGTATTAAAAGAGTCTTTGAATTCACTTGACCTTTTAAAAAGTTTTTTGCATAATATCCTTATATAAAAGTGAAGAACATACTAAACCCTAATGAGATATCTTATCTTGAGTATTTTAAAATTTCCCAACAATATCATATTCCATAGGTGTCTTGGTTGTAATATTAGGCGGTGGTGAAAAATTACCTATACTAGATGGTAAAATTGGCTACTAAGATGGAATATTCTAACCTCTAGCCATCCTCTGATATGCATGTCCAATTGCACATGATAGCTCTGTCATGTAGTTTCAACATGAAAACTAGGTATATCCTTAGGAGGATATGGTTGAACATGAATGGTAGGACATGAAGATACATATGCCATATGCATGGTAGGGGAATAAGGTAGACATGAATCAAAAGATAGCTCATGAGGAGGCTCAACAAGTCCATACTATCCTCAAACATACTACAACAAGAAAAATGAACAATAAAATCATGCCTAAAATCAATGAGTGAATGATATAATAAATGAGATGAGTCAAACCATTATGCAATGCTCTATCACTCAAATAAAGCCTAAAGTCAGTAGTTAATAACATATCATCACCTAAATAATCATAATAAGGAAATAAATACTTAGCATGCAAGGATGAATCATTATTACCATCAAGATAATCATCAAATAAAGAAGTAGAGAAGGAAGCATCAATAACATCTACATGAGAAGCTAGAGAGGTACTATCATAATGCATGCTATCATCGTGTAATGTACCACAAAGTAATTTTTCATTATGAATAACTATCAGATCAATATGAGATGGAAAAAAATAGCATCATAAAGCATATCATCATGTATAAAATAAGGTAGCTCACATAAATCATTATCCCTAAACAAGTCATATGATGCATCATCAAAGGGTATGAGTCCAAGGACTATCAAGAAATGTAGAAATGATAATATCAAGTGAATAGATAAAGGTCTAACCTCATCACACAAAGTATCATCCCTAGTTTGTAGGGGTATAACAACATTTTCCATCATACAAAGGATATGAAGAAAAAGTATTCAAAGGTAGAACATAATGGTGTGCATCACTATAAATAGCTCTGATGTAGGAGCATCCTAGTTCAATAGAAATCTTGCATCAACCAAAAACATTTGCTTTTCATTTTGTTTGCAATTCAGTTTGTTTCATTTCATTTTCTAGTTTAATTCAGGCAGTTCAGTCAGTATCAGTTTCTTTATTTTGGTCCGCATTCTACCACAGTTGCATTTTAGACCTTGTAGAGCTAGACCTAGCATCTAGATTCATTCATCTACATCATATCCAAAATTCAAAGCATTTGGATTAGTTACCAAAAAGTTATCACTATTAGAAGATCAACTGTTTTTCTCAGAACAGAGCATCCTGACAGTATCAGACACATCAGCTGAAGGAGAAGACTTGCAAAGTATTTCTCAACTTATGGAGCCTAATGACACAACATTAAATGATCTTTGGTTCATAGGCAACCCTCACCGAGATCCGTACATCATCCCATTCATTTGTGGAGGTGTTCTACATGATTAGTTCTGACCTATCCGTGTACACACATTACATCTCTTCATTGGAGTTTGTGATCTTCTTTGGCTGATGCGGACCAATCTTGTGATCCAGAGATGATATATATTGATGTAATAGATCCTTAGGAAGGTAGATTTAGATAGTTAGAAATAGATTCATAAGTTCATAGTTTGGATTTGTGTGAATGAGCTTCAAAGCTATATCTTCTAATATTCTGTAATCAAGCCTGTGAGCCCAAATTGTAAGCCCGCATGTTGCCGACCGGTCTATATTTGATTTCTATGATATATTGAATGACTAAAACAATATTTTGTTCATATCTTTGAGTTGTTTCTATTGTGTTTACTCTTGCTATATGGTCTGGACAGTTTATCCTGTGAACCCTCTTGCCGTGACTGCACCAAGTGGTATTAGAGTGAAAGTTCAAATCTTTGGGAGTGAATTGAGTGAAGTTGGCAAAGGAATTTTGTAAGATCCTGTTATGGACAGATCACCGAATTGAGGTAGGTTACTTGTGTCACAACCGATCACCGATTGTAAGGCAGTTGTCACCTTGTACCCTAATCATTGAATTTGAGGTAGTTTACGCTTGATCCTAGGAAGATGTCACCGAGGAGAGTTGTTGATGTTGGAACAATGGCTAGTAGAATGGATGAGATGATGGAAATGATGAAAATAATGATAATTCAATTGGATTTTGTTGAAGAAGATAGACGAAGAGGATTGACACCTAGACCTAATGTTGAAAGTGATGATGAAGAAGATTTTTAGTCTGTTGAACAAATTGGTGAAACCCTAGGAGGTGATGAAGAAGAAGAATCAGATTAAGTCAAGATGTTGTGATCTATTTCAAAGATTGGAAAGAGACCTAGAGTTGATGTACTGAACTATACTAGTAATTTGAACCCTGAGCAGTTGATTGATTGGATAAATGACATGGAAGAATACTTTGAGTATGAAGAAGTTGAAGATCCGGAGAAGGTGAAATTTGTAAAGACATAGTTGAAAGGACATGCTGCTATATGGTGGAAAGAAGTTCAATTGGATAGAAATAGAAGTGGAAAAGACAAGATTACAAAGTGGGATAGGATGGTGACAAAATTGAAGAATCAGTTCATACCTACTGACTATAAGTTGGATTTGTTGAAAAGATTGCAGAACTAGAGACAAAAGGAGAAATCTGTGAAGGATTATACTGAAGTATTTCATAAGATGATCATAAGGATAGGACATAGTGAAGAAAGCAAGGGGAATATGGCTAGATACATCAATGGACTGAGATTGAACATTCAAGAAGAACTAAGTCTAGTGAGGATGACATCTTTGGAGGAAGCATATCAGTTTGTCCTGAATGTTGAAGAGAAGCTGAATAAGAGACATGACTAGAGATAGAGAGGAAGTGGAGGTAAATTTCAAAGAGGTAGAACATTTTCTAGAGGAGACAGAGCACATTCGAAGCAGAACAAGCTTGACAACCCATTTAAAAAGGATGACAGAGATAACAATGCATACTGGAGACATGACAAAAAAAATTACCAGAGAGGAAACCCTAGTGTTGTTATATGGAGCCTAATTAGACTCCGAGGTTAAGTTTACCCCACTTTTATTGGCATGGTTTCCCCCCAAATTATTTAATGGGGTCAAAGGGCAGCGTCCCTTGTAGGGGTTTGGGGGTAGCACCCCCAAGATGGGGTCAAGGGGCAGTGCATAAAGGTGTCAAGAGTTATTTTTCTATTGGATGACATAAAAAACCCTATTTTTGTAATCGACATAAGGCTTGATAAAAGTGACTAAGGGTTAGGGTTTTGGTTGATATTATATTGTAGCATTTGCAGCGGTATTGAGTTGTAAGGATTACTGGTTGTAATCAGTTTGATTTATTGGATAATAATATTAGACTCTCTATTGGTGGATGTAGCCCAGGTTTGGGTGAACCATTTTAAAACTTGTCTCTCACTATTATTATTTATGTGTATTTCCATTCCTTTGTTTAATATTTATTTGCATTTAATTGATATCTTCTACATACAATCCCTAACAAGTGGTGTTAGAGTGGGTTGTGTTCGATTGTCATCTGTAGGAAGGTCTTACAGTTGAGTGGGAGCAATGTCAGATGAGGGTAAATTAAAGGTAAATAAATTCAATGGGTAGAACTATCAGTTATGGAAGATGCAGATGGAGGATTATCTCTATCAGAAGGATTTATGGAGGCCGTTGGAAGGAATAGCCAATAAACTAGTAACAATGACTGATGAGGATTAGAATCTTCTCGACAGAAAGGCACTGGGAACTATTTGGTTGTGCCTGACACCATCTGTGGCATTCAATATAACATAAGCAGCGAAAACAAGTGAACTGATTGTTGATGATTGCAATATACAGCCTTCTAGCCCTTCTAGCGCCAGAAAACTATTGATGACTGTTTTGATGCAATCATAACAATAAGTTAAAATTCACATATAATGAACTGAAACTATACTTGAAAGATAAGAAGGAATCATTTGAGATTCAACTAATCCCAAGTCTACAATGGTTCGGTTGGTCAAGTTCAGTTGGTCAATGTGAAGCTGTAATGTTCAAGGGGCCTTACGTAGTTTAGGTTTGTTTTGTGGTTTACTGGACTAAGAATATGCAAAGAGGTCATAGATTTCAACAAGTATTCTGTTCATTTGCATACAAGTGTTACTGGGCTGCAAATTTCAGATGGTTTTCTTGAATTTTTTGCAGCCTTCTTCTTCATGTACTTATGAAAACTGTCTACTTATAGCTCTGTTATGCATGCTTCTTCAAATTTGAGACAATTTCCTTTGGATTTCTACGTTTTCAGCTAAATATTTCAGATGGACAGATCCTGCTATGGACAGATCACCGAATTGAGGTAGGTTACTTGTGTCACAACCGATCACCGATTGTAAGGCAGTTGTCACCTTGTACCCTAATCATTGAATTTGAGGTAGTTTACGCTTGATCCTAGGAAGATGTCACCGAGGAGAGTTGTTGATGTTGGAACAATGGCTAGTAGAATGGATGAGATGATGGAAATGATGAAAATAATGATAATTCAATTGGATTTTGTTGAAGAAGATAGACGAAGAGGATTGACACCTAGACCTAATGTTGAAAGTGATGATGAAGAAGATTTTTAGTCTGTTGAACAAATTGGTGAAACCCTAGGAGGTGATGAAGAAGAAGAATCAGATTAAGTCAAGATGTTGTGATCTATTTCAAAGATTGGAAAGAGACCTAGAGTTGATGTACTGAACTATACTAGTAATTTGAACCCTGAGCAGTTGATTGATTGGATAAATGACATGGAAGAATACTTTGAGTATGAAGAAGTTGAAGATCCGGAGAAGGTGAAATTTGTAAAGACATAGTTGAAAGGACATGCTGCTATATGGTGGAAAGAAGTTCAATTGGATAGAAATAGAAGTGGAAAAGACAAGATTACAAAGTGGGATAGGATGGTGACAAAATTGAAGAATCAGTTCATACCTACTGACTATAAGTTGGATTTGTTGAAAAGATTGCAGAACTAGAGACAAAAGGAGAAATCTGTGAAGGATTATACTGAAGTATTTCATAAGATGATCATAAGGATAGGACATAGTGAAGAAAGCAAGGGGAATATGGCTAGATACATCAATGGACTGAGATTGAACATTCAAGAAGAACTAAGTCTAGTGAGGATGACATCTTTGGAGGAAGCATATCAGTTTGTCCTGAATGTTGAAGAGAAGCTGAATAAGAGACATGACTAGAGATAGAGAGGAAGTGGAGGTAAATTTCAAAGAGGTAGAACATTTTCTAGAGGAGACAGAGCACATTCGAAGCAGAACAAGCTTGACAACCCATTTAAAAAGGATGACAGAGATAACAATGCATACTGGAGACATGACAAAAAAAATTACCAGAGAGGAAACCCTAGTGTTGTTATATGGAGCCTAATTAGACTCCGAGGTTAAGTTTACCCCACTTTTATTGGCATGGTTTCCCCCCAAATTATTTAATGGGGTCAAAGGGCAGCGTCCCTTGTAGGGGTTTGGGGGTAGCACCCCCAAGATGGGGTCAAGGGGCAGTGCATAAAGGTGTCAAGAGTTATTTTTCTATTGGATGACATAAAAAACCCTATTTTTGTAATCGACATAAGGCTTGATAAAAGTGACTAAGGGTTAGGGTTTTGGTTGATATTATATTGTAGCATTTGCAGCGGTATTGAGTTGTAAGGATTACTGGTTGTAATCAGTTTGATTTATTGGATAATAATATTAGACTCTCTATTGGTGGATGTAGCCCAGGTTTGGGTGAACCATTTTAAAACTTGTCTCTCACTATTATTATTTATGTGTATTTCCATTCCTTTGTTTAATATTTATTTGCATTTAATTGATATCTTCTACATACAATCCCTAACAAGTGGTGTTAGAGTGGGTTGTGTTCGATTGTCATCTGTAGGAAGGTCTTACAGTTGAGTGGGAGCAATGTCAGATGAGGGTAAATTAAAGGTAAATAAATTCAATGGGTAGAACTATCAGTTATGGAAGATGCAGATGGAGGATTATCTCTATCAGAAGGATTTATGGAGGCCGTTGGAAGGAATAGCCAATAAACTAGTAACAATGACTGATGAGGATTAGAATCTTCTCGACAGAAAGGCACTGGGAACTATTTGGTTGTGCCTGACACCATCTGTGGCATTCAATATAACATAAGCAGCGAAAACAAGTGAACTGATTGTTGATGATTGCAATATACAGCCTTCTAGCCCTTCTAGCGCCAGAAAACTATTGATGACTGTTTTGATGCAATCATAACAATAAGTTAAAATTCACATATAATGAACTGAAACTATACTTGAAAGATAAGAAGGAATCATTTGAGATTCAACTAATCCCAAGTCTACAATGGTTCGGTTGGTCAAGTTCAGTTGGTCAATGTGAAGCTGTAATGTTCAAGGGGCCTTACGTAGTTTAGGTTTGTTTTGTGGTTTACTGGACTAAGAATATGCAAAGAGGTCATAGATTTCAACAAGTATTCTGTTCATTTGCATACAAGTGTTACTGGGCTGCAAATTTCAGATGGTTTTCTTGAATTTTTTGCAGCCTTCTTCTTCATGTACTTATGAAAACTGTCTACTTATAGCTCTGTTATGCATGCTTCTTCAAATTTGAGACAATTTCCTTTGGATTTCTACGTTTTCAGCTAAATATTTCAGATGGACAGATCCTGCTATGGACAGATCACCGAATTGAGGTAGGTTACTTGTGTCACAACCGATCACCGATTGTAAGGCAGTTGTCACCTTGTACCCTAATCATTGAATTTGAGGTAGTTTACGCTTGATCCTAGGAAGATGTCACCGAGGAGAGTTGTTGATGTTGGAACAATGGCTAGTAGAATGGATGAGATGATGGAAATGATGAAAATAATGATAATTCAATTGGATTTTGTTGAAGAAGATAGACGAAGAGGATTGACACCTAGACCTAATGTTGAAAGTGATGATGAAGAAGATTTTTAGTCTGTTGAACAAATTGGTGAAACCCTAGGAGGTGATGAAGAAGAAGAATCAGATTAAGTCAAGATGTTGTGATCTATTTCAAAGATTGGAAAGAGACCTAGAGTTGATGTACTGAACTATACTAGTAATTTGAACCCTGAGCAGTTGATTGATTGGATAAATGACATGGAAGAATACTTTGAGTATGAAGAAGTTGAAGATCCGGAGAAGGTGAAATTTGTAAAGACATAGTTGAAAGGACATGCTGCTATATGGTGGAAAGAAGTTCAATTGGATAGAAATAGAAGTGGAAAAGACAAGATTACAAAGTGGGATAGGATGGTGACAAAATTGAAGAATCAGTTCATACCTACTGACTATAAGTTGGATTTGTTGAAAAGATTGCAGAACTAGAGACAAAAGGAGAAATCTGTGAAGGATTATACTGAAGTATTTCATAAGATGATCATAAGGATAGGACATAGTGAAGAAAGCAAGGGGAATATGGCTAGATACATCAATGGACTGAGATTGAACATTCAAGAAGAACTAAGTCTAGTGAGGATGACATCTTTGGAGGAAGCATATCAGTTTGTCCTGAATGTTGAAGAGAAGCTGAATAAGAGACATGACTAGAGATAGAGAGGAAGTGGAGGTAAATTTCAAAGAGGTAGAACATTTTCTAGAGGAGACAGAGCACATTCGAAGCAGAACAAGCTTGACAACCCATTTAAAAAGGATGACAGAGATAACAATGCATACTGGAGACATGACAAAAAAAATTACCAGAGAGGAAACCCTAGTGTTGTTATATGGAGCCTAATTAGACTCCAAGGTTAAGTTTACCCCACTTTTATTGGCATGGTTTCCCCCCAAATTATTTAATGGGGTCAAAGGGCAGCGTCCCTTGTAGGGGTTTGGGGGTAGCACCCCCAAGATGGGGTCAAGGGGCAGTGCATAAAGGTGTCAAGAGTTATTTTTCTATTGGATGACATAAAAAACCCTATTTTTGTAATCGACATAAGGCTTGATAAAAGTGACTAAGGGTTAGGGTTTTGGTTGATATTATATTGTAGCATTTGCAGCGGTATTGAGTTGTAAGGATTACTGGTTGTAATCAGTTTGATTTATTGGATAATAATATTAGACTCTCTATTGGTGGATGTAGCCCAGGTTTGGGTGAACCATTTTAAAACTTGTCTCTCACTATTATTATTTATGTGTATTTCCATTCCTTTGTTTAATATTTATTTGCATTTAATTGATATCTTCTACATACAATCCCTAACAAGTGGTGTTAGAGTGGGTTGTGTTCGATTGTCATCTGTAGGAAGGTCTTACAGTTGAGTGGGAGCAATGTCAGATGAGGGTAAATTAAAGGTAAATAAATTCAATGGGTAGAACTATCAGTTATGGAAGATGCAGATGGAGGATTATCTCTATCAGAAGGATTTATGGAGGCCGTTGGAAGGAATAGCCAATAAACTAGTAACAATGACTGATGAGGATTAGAATCTTCTCGACAGAAAGGCACTGGGAACTATTTGGTTGTGCCTGACACCATCTGTGGCATTCAATATAACATAAGCAGCGAAAACAAGTGAACTGATTGTTGATGATTGCAATATACAGCCTTCTAGCCCTTCTAGCGCCAGAAAACTATTGATGACTGTTTTGATGCAATCATAACAATAAGTTAAAATTCACATATAATGAACTGAAACTATACTTGAAAGATAAGAAGGAATCATTTGAGATTCAACTAATCCCAAGTCTACAATGGTTCGGTTGGTCAAGTTCAGTTGGTCAATGTGAAGCTGTAATGTTCAAGGGGCCTTACGTAGTTTAGGTTTGTTTTGTGGTTTACTGGACTAAGAATATGCAAAGAGGTCATAGATTTCAACAAGTATTCTGTTCATTTGCATACAAGTGTTACTGGGCTGCAAATTTCAGATGGTTTTCTTGAATTTTTTGCAGCCTTCTTCTTCATGTACTTATGAAAACTGTCTACTTATAGCTCTGTTATGCATGCTTCTTCAAATTTGAGACAATTTCCTTTGGATTTCTACGTTTTCAGCTAAATATTTCAGATGGACAGATCCTGCTATGGACAGATCACCGAATTGAGGTAGGTTACTTGTGTCACAACCGATCACCGATTGTAAGGCAGTTGTCACCTTGTACCCTAATCATTGAATTTGAGGTAGTTTACGCTTGATCCTAGGAAGATGTCACCGAGGAGAGTTGTTGATGTTGGAACAATGGCTAGTAGAATGGATGAGATGATGGAAATGATGAAAATAATGATAATTCAATTGGATTTTGTTGAAGAAGATAGACGAAGAGGATTGACACCTAGACCTAATGTTGAAAGTGATGATGAAGAAGATTTTTAGTCTGTTGAACAAATTGGTGAAACCCTAGGAGGTGATGAAGAAGAAGAATCAGATTAAGTCAAGATGTTGTGATCTATTTCAAAGATTGGAAAGAGACCTAGAGTTGATGTACTGAACTATACTAGTAATTTGAACCCTGAGCAGTTGATTGATTGGATAAATGACATGGAAGAATACTTTGAGTATGAAGAAGTTGAAGATCCGGAGAAGGTGAAATTTGTAAAGACATAGTTGAAAGGACATGCTGCTATATGGTGGAAAGAAGTTCAATTGGATAGAAATAGAAGTGGAAAAGACAAGATTACAAAGTGGGATAGGATGGTGACAAAATTGAAGAATCAGTTCATACCTACTGACTATAAGTTGGATTTGTTGAAAAGATTGCAGAACTAGAGACAAAAGGAGAAATCTGTGAAGGATTATACTGAAGTATTTCATAAGATGATCATAAGGATAGGACATAGTGAAGAAAGCAAGGGGAATATGGCTAGATACATCAATGGACTGAGATTGAACATTCAAGAAGAACTAAGTCTAGTGAGGATGACATCTTTGGAGGAAGCATATCAGTTTGTCCTGAATGTTGAAGAGAAGCTGAATAAGAGACATGACTAGAGATAGAGAGGAAGTGGAGGTAAATTTCAAAGAGGTAGAACATTTTCTAGAGGAGACAGAGCACATTCGAAGCAGAACAAGCTTGACAACCCATTTAAAAAGGATGACAGAGATAACAATGCATACTGGAGACATGACAAAAAAAATTACCAGAGAGGAAACCCTAGTGTTGTTATATGGAGCCTAATTAGACTCCGAGGTTAAGTTTACCCCACTTTTATTGGCATGGTTTCCCCCCAAATTATTTAATGGGGTCAAAGGGCAGCGTCCCTTGTAGGGGTTTGGGGGTAGCACCCCCAAGATGGGGTCAAGGGGCAGTGCATAAAGGTGTCAAGAGTTATTTTTCTATTGGATGACATAAAAAACCCTATTTTTGTAATCGACATAAGGCTTGATAAAAGTGACTAAGGGTTAGGGTTTTGGTTGATATTATATTGTAGCATTTGCAGCGGTATTGAGTTGTAAGGATTACTGGTTGTAATCAGTTTGATTTATTGGATAATAATATTAGACTCTCTATTGGTGGATGTAGCCCAGGTTTGGGTGAACCATTTTAAAACTTGTCTCTCACTATTATTATTTATGTGTATTTCCATTCCTTTGTTTAATATTTATTTGCATTTAATTGATATCTTCTACATACAATCCCTAACAAGTGGTGTTAGAGTGGGTTGTGTTCGATTGTCATCTGTAGGAAGGTCTTACAGTTGAGTGGGAGCAATGTCAGATGAGGGTAAATTAAAGGTAAATAAATTCAATGGGTAGAACTATCAGTTATGGAAGATGCAGATGGAGGATTATCTCTATCAGAAGGATTTATGGAGGCCGTTGGAAGGAATAGCCAATAAACTAGTAACAATGACTGATGAGGATTAGAATCTTCTCGACAGAAAGGCACTGGGAACTATTTGGTTGTGCCTGACACCATCTGTGGCATTCAATATAACATAAGCAGCGAAAACAAGTGAACTGATTGTTGATGATTGCAATATACAGCCTTCTAGCCCTTCTAGCGCCAGAAAACTATTGATGACTGTTTTGATGCAATCATAACAATAAGTTAAAATTCACATATAATGAACTGAAACTATACTTGAAAGATAAGAAGGAATCATTTGAGATTCAACTAATCCCAAGTCTACAATGGTTCGGTTGGTCAAGTTCAGTTGGTCAATGTGAAGCTGTAATGTTCAAGGGGCCTTACGTAGTTTAGGTTTGTTTTGTGGTTTACTGGACTAAGAATATGCAAAGAGGTCATAGATTTCAACAAGTATTCTGTTCATTTGCATACAAGTGTTACTGGGCTGCAAATTTCAGATGGTTTTCTTGAATTTTTTGCAGCCTTCTTCTTCATGTACTTATGAAAACTGTCTACTTATAGCTCTGTTATGCATGCTTCTTCAAATTTGAGACAATTTCCTTTGGATTTCTACGTTTTCAGCTAAATATTTCAGATGGGTTGGTAAAAGTTAGAAAGATCTAATCTATACCTCATTTAATCTACCGAAGGATCTAATTGTTTCTGTTATGCACTATGTAAATACCACAGTAATTTGATCAAATCCACAGTAAAAACCCTAAATGTAAGTTCTGAGCATTTTCACAAACATACATTTAAAATTGCAAGCTCTCAAAGAAGAAATTTCAAAACACAAAGAAGAGCAGGAGAACACTCAGAAGATAGATGCAGAACTCCAGATTCTATTGTATTAGAAACGAATAGTCATACATGATTTACAATGTAGGAATGACTCTTAGTTTCATTGATCATACTACAGAGAACTTACAAGCTTTACAGATACAGTAAGGCAGCCGGACATTCCACGCGCACCTTACTGCAGACAAACAGGTGACCTCCTTCTTCTACTTCTAAACTATGCTAAGCTAACTTGCTGTGTTTTCCTAGAATCCCTGTTGTAGCCCCTGTTGTAAAGTATTACAGTGTAGAGAGGCACAATATATAACATTCTGATTGTCCTCACTACAGCAAAAACCTAACTGAACCCCTGGTTCAACCCCTGGTTACAGCAATAAATACAGGTGAACCAGTTCTCAAAAATATCTCTGAGCAGTGTCAAATCTGGGCGAAATATTGCCCCTTCTGAGAAGTTCCGGCAGCTGGGCAATAACTTCTGTTTGTCTGTTGTAGTAATACCTTCAGCTGCAACTCTGTCCTTCACTTGAATGGCCTTGACTTTTAGCATTTCATCCTTATCTTCTTGCTCCTGAGATCAGATCTTCTGCCTCCATGAGGTCACTGTGTTGACTTTCCAGCTGCTTCCTCAACTGCAAGCCTGCAAGACAAGACAAGCAATAAGTTTTACATTTATCATAAAAAACAACATGAAATTAAAATAAGCGTTTAAATCCTGGTGGCTGCGCAAAATCGCGGAAATTGGATCAGAAATCCTCTCAAAACGCGTCAAAATGCATTCAGACTGCTCAAACTTCATCGGGTCAACCATCGCTGACCGAAAAAATGCCAGAGGCGCCAAAAAAAAAACACTTTAAAATTCCACCACCTCATTTCCCGCCCATCGGCATGATCATCGCTATCGGCGTGTCAAAAAAAAACACTTTGGTCGACATACTTCATCATCATGATATTTCGCTTCTGCATATTGGGGAAAAGAACAACATCATCATCATCATCATGTTGAAGAAGAATAGGAGGATATGAATATGATCATGCTGCCGAGGAAAGGAAAATGATGGTGACGTCATCATGATATTCGGGCTTCATTGAAATGCTAAGGACGACGTCATCATCATGTTCAGTTAAGGTCAGGGGATAATTGTGATATCGGGTCACCTAAGGAGCATGATCAGGATGATGAACGTAATATGATCCTCTTGCGGCCAAGGTAACCTTCTCGAAAGATCAGGATGATGATGATCATCATCATGTTTGGGGCTTCTGTCGAACATAGAATAAGACGTCATCATCATATTTGGGAACCGGATCGTGCTTGGGAAAATATCCTGCTGAAGGGAAAATGTGATGATGATGATCATCAGGATATTAGCTGCTTCGTTTATCAGATCGGGATGACGTCATCATGATATTTCGCCAACCGGATCATGTTTGGGAAATATCCTGCCGAAGGGAAAATGTGATGATAATGATCATCAGGATATTTGCAAAAGGTTGTATTTCATCGGCAGGAGGACTTTGCGAAATATCAGGTGAACAAACAAGGTCATGATGATCTTGACAATATGACAGGATAAAAAATATATGATGATGATGATCCTCCTGCGAATATCAGGTTTGACCAAAACTTTGACCGTGCATAACTTTCACATATGGAAGAATTTTCAAGTGAAGTAAAAGGCAAACCTGCATGGAATTTCAAGCTCTTTCTAAATATGAGGTCACAGAAACAAAATATGAACTTTGACAAACTGACCTCATGATGATGACCAACCTCATCCTATATCATGATGATGATGCACCTGACTCATTTTTACCAAACCGCCAGAAAGCAGAAAAACACAAGCAGAAGCAAAAAGCAAAACATCAGCAGGGGTCCCCATTTTGCTAAGGAGCATAATGGGGCGTGTTGTGAACATCACAACACTGATGAAATCTTTGGCTAAATTGTATGAAAAACCCTCAACCTCAAATAAAGTATTTCTCATGAAGCATTTGTTTAATTTGAAAATGATTGAAGGTGTATCTGTGATAGATCATTTAAATGAGTTTAATATGATTACCAGTCAGTTAACTTTTGTAAAAGTGAAATTTGATGAAGAGGTGAGGGCTCTCTTGGTTTTATGTTCTTTGCCAAAAAGTTGGAATAGCTTGTTAATGACTATGAGTAACTCTGTCCCTGGTTCAAACACTTTGAAATTTGATGATGTTGTTGGTGTTATCTTTAGTGAGGAAATGTGATGGAAAAGATCAGGAGAGTCCACATTAGGTAGTGTTTTGAATGCAAAAAGTAGGGGCAGATCAAAGGAGAGAGGAAAAGGTTTTGGAGGTCATGGGAAGTCATGAGGAAAATCAAAGGACAAGAGGTCCCAATCTAGAGGACAAAAGGATTGTTGGTACGATGGGAAACTAGGTAATCTAAAGAAATATTGCTGGTCTCAGAAGAATAAAGGAGACAAACAAGAAGGCAATAAGGAGGGAAATGTGGTAAGTAATAAATCTAGAGATGATGCTTTGATTCTTTCCCTAGATAATGCTGATGATTCATGGGCTTTAGATTCAAGGGCCTCATTTCAT
Source organism: Cunninghamia lanceolata (assembly GCA_027924645.1). Classification (NCBI taxonomy): domain Eukaryota; kingdom Viridiplantae; phylum Streptophyta; class Pinopsida; order Cupressales; family Cupressaceae; genus Cunninghamia; species Cunninghamia lanceolata. The sequence goes on along the minus strand of BSBN01000245.1, from coordinate 7,709,624 downwards.
GCTACTCCCCATAGAAGTTATTTTCTTGATTATGTCCAAGGGGATTTTGGGCTGGTTTATTTAGGAGATAACGAACCCTGTCAGATTGTTGGAAAGGGAAGAATCAAGATTAAGTTACAGAATGGGAATCATTGGCTACTACAAGAGGTAAGGCATGTTCTAAGGCTGAGTAGGAATTTAATTTCAGTAGGGCAACTAGGTGATGAAGGTTGCATTATTATATTTACTGATAAAAAGTGAAAGGTTACAAGAGGTGCCTTAATAGTACAAAAAGGTGTGAAAGTAGGCACCTTATATCTTTATATAGGTCATACTATTCGTTCTACTTTAGTTGTTGCAAAGAAAAATTAAACAGGTTCAGGAATAGTTGTTGTGGGTTCACAGGAAGAGACTAAAATAGTTGTTGCAGGTTCTAAGACAACACTATGGCATAATAGACTTGGGTATATAAGTGAAAAAGATATGAAGGTACTTCATTCTAAGAAAGTTTTACAAGGCCTGAAATGTATTAATATGGATTTCTGTGAAAGTTATGTGTATGGAAAACAAAAGAGAGTTTTCTCAATGATGGAAAGCAAAAGAAAGATGAAAAGTTGGAGCTTGTGCATATAGATGTATGGGGACTAGCTCAGGTATCTTCTCTTGGTGGCTCTTGGTATTATGTTACATTCATAGATGATGCAACTAGGAAGGTTTGGATTTATTTCCTTAGGTAGAAATCTGATGTATTTGAAACATTTAAGAAATGAAGAAGCTTGGTTGAGAATGACTAGGTAAAAGATTAAAATGTCTCAGATCTGATAATGGTGGTGAGTATTGCAGAAAAGAATTTGAGGATTATTGTTCCTCTAATGGCATTCGTAGGCATAAAATGGTTCTAGGTACTCCACAAGAGAATGGAGTGGCTGAACACATGAATAGGACAATAATGGAGCGTGCAAGGACCATGAGATTGCATGTTGGGCTGCCTTCAAACATGTGGGTAGAGGCTATCAATACTACTGTATATTTAATTAACAGAGGTCCTTCATTTCTTTTAGGTTGTGGTATTCTTTTCTCAAAACCTTCAGATGTGAAGCATTTGCACATGTAGATTTTGAATATAGAACCAAGATGGATGTAGAATCAAAAAGGTGTACCTTTGTTGGATATGGCATTGATGAATTTGGTTATAGGCTTTGAGATTTTAAAATTAGAAAATTGTGAGAAGCAGGGATGTTGTATTCAATAGAAGGTGTTGTACAAAGATCAGTTGTAGCAGCATGAGAATAAAGAAAATGATTATGTGGTTCTGGATGATACTCTAGATAATGATGTTTCAATGGCTCCTCATGCTCTGCAACAACAACAAGAAATACCACAAACTCTAGTGAATGTTAGATGGTCAACAAGGCCAAGTAGACCTCCTGAAAGGTTTCCTCCCTCTTTGTATTCTATTTTGTTAACAGATGCTGGTGAATCAAAAGGGTATGATGAAGCTATGTAGGTGGATACAAAGGTTTAGTGGGAGCTTGCAATGAAAGAAGAAATGGACTCCTTGCTAAAAAATTAGACTTGGGAATTATGTAAGTTGCCTACAGGTAAAAAGGCTTTACCAAACAAATTAGTTTATAGGCTGAAAGAGGAAGATGGAGGTAAGAAAATATTTAAATCCTGGTTAGTTGTAAAAGGATTTACATAGAAAAAGGGCATTGATTTTAATGAGATTTTTTCTCTGGTTATTAAGATGACTTCTATTCGTACTGTTTTAAAGATTGTGGCTATTGAAGATTTGCATTTGGAATAGCTAGATGTGAAAACTACCTTTCTCCATGGTGATTTGGAGGAGGAGATATGTATGGAACATCCCCAAGGATTTGAGGTCAAAGGTAAAGAGAAACAGGTGTGCAGATTGAAGAAGAGTTTGTATAGTTTGAAACAAGCACCTCAAAAATGGTATTTGAAATTTGATTAGTTTATGGTTGAACAAGGCTACAACCGATATAATTCTAACCATTGTGTTTATTTTAAGAGGTTGGATAATGACAGCTACCTTATTTTTATGTTTATATGTTGATGATATGCTTGTAGCAGGGTCTAACATGGATCACATAAGAGAGTTAAAACAACAATTAGCACAATCATTTTCTATGAAGGATTTTGGGGCAACAAAACAAATCCTTGGTATGAAAATTTACAGAGATAGGAAGAACAGAAAATTGACTTTATCTCAGGCTGATTATGTTGCCAAGGTGTTGCAAAGATTTCATATGGAGACTGCAAAAGCTATCAACACACCTTTGCCAAGTCATTTGAAATTGACTAAGGAGATGTGTCCTAAGACATAAGAGGAGGAAGTAAAAATGTCCAAGGTACCATATACTTCAGCTGTAGGAAGTTTAATGTACGCCATGGTATGCATGAGACTAGATATTGCACATGTTGTAGGAGTCGTAAGCAGGATATGAGTCGTCCTTGATTGGAGCATTGGACTGTGGTAAAATGGATTCTCAGATATTTGAGAGGTACATCCAATAAACACTTATGTTTTGGGGATTCTAATATTAATTTAGCAGGCTATGTGGACTCAGATTTGGCAAGAGATATTGATACTAGGTAGAGTACTATAGGTTATGTCTTTACTGTAGGTGGGACAACGGTGAGTTGGGTCTCCAGGTTGCAAAAGTTGGTTGCCTTATCCAGCATGGAGGCAAAGTATGTAGCTACAATAGAGGCAAACAAGGAGATGATATGGCTACAATCTTTCATGGAAGAATTGGGCAAACAATAGGTTAATAGTTATTTGTTTACAGACAACTAGAGTGCCATACATCTTGTAAAGAATTCTGCCTTGCATTCAAAGACCAAACACATATAGTTGAGGTATAATTTCATTTGGTTGGTGTTGGATGATGGACAGTTACGGCTGGAAAAGATACACACAGATGAAAATCCAGCGAATATGTTTATGAAGGTAGTGACAAGGGAGAAGAAGTTGATCTCCTCTTTAGCTTCGGTTGGTCTTTAAGGCTAAAAACAAAAAAATAGAATAGCAGAGTCTAGGGTGCTTATTTCCAGTGGGAGCTACAGGGTCAATGGTGTTATGATTAGTCTCCAAGTGAGAGATAATATGGTGTGGAGTCTGATCAGTCTCCAAGTGGGAGATTGTTGTTATATGGAGCCTAATCAGACTTGGAGGTTAAATTTACCCCTCTTTATTGGCGCGGTTTCCCCTCAAATTATTTAATGGGGTCAAGGGGCAGTGCCCCCAAGACGGGGTTAAGGGGCAGTGCATAAAGGCATTGGGAGTTATTTTTTATTATTTTATAAAGGCGTCAGGAGTTATTTTTCTATTGGGTGACATAAAAAACCCTATTTTTGTAACTAACATGAGGCTTGATAAAAGTAACTAAGGGTTAGGGTTTTGGTCAATATTGTATTGTAGCATTTGCAGTGGTATTGAGTTGCAAGGATTACTGGTTGTAATCAGTTTGATTTACCAGATAATAATATTGGACATTCTATTGGTAGATGTAGCCCAGGTTTGGGTGAATCACGTTAAAACTTGTCTATCGCTGTTATTATTTATGTGTATTTTCATTCCTCTGTTTAATCTTTATTTACATTTAATTGATATCTTTTGCATGCAGTCCCTAACACCTAGTGCATACTAGAATGAAGGATACATAAGAGAAGGAAGAGGATTTGATAAGAGAACATTCAGAGGCACTTGTTTCAAGTGTGGAGGTGAAGGACATAGAGCATTTAAATGTAATCAAGGGAGTACAAGCAAGATGACAGAGAACAGTGAACAAGTAGCCTATGTTGAAGAAGAACCTATTGGATCACCAAGTTCAGTTGGTAAACTAGAGAAAGGAGAATCACTTGTAATGAGGAGAGCACTATTTCAAGCATAGACAAATGAAGAACCACTACAGAGGAATAGTTTGTCTAGAACCAAATGCAAATCAGGAGGTAAATGTTGTAAAGTTGTAATTGATAATGGTAGTTCAGATAATCTAGTTTCAGAGGAGATGGTGACTAAACTGAAGTTGTAAAGATTGAAATGCCCTAAGCCCTATCAAATAGCATGGATTCAGGATGATCATAAGGTACTGGTGAGTGAATAATGTTTGGTGAAATTTCATATTGGATCTTATCATGATGGAGTCTTGTGTGATATTATGCCTATGGATGTATGTCATATCCTGTTGGGTAGACCTTGGCAGTATGATAGAAAGGCTATACATGATAGGAGAAAGAATACATACACTATAACATCAAATGGGAAGATGATCCTAAGAGTGAAGTATGTGGGAATACTAGAATTTGTTTGGTAGATGGAAGGAAATTTCTCGATGGTTTGAAACATGAGATTATGTGTTATGCTTTGATTCCTAAGAAGCCTAAAACATTGAAGGAGATTGGAGAATCACAACCAGAGAAGATAAGAGAGTTGCTGATAGAGTATGAAGACATCATATCAGACAATGTACCTGAAGGATTGCCACCAATCAGGAGTATCAGTCATCACATGGATCTTATACCGGGAGCTAGTTTGCCTAGTAAAGTAGCACATAGAATGACACCAGAAGAGAATGAAGAACTGAATAGGTAGATACAAGAATTATTGAGGAAAGGTTTTATCAGAGAAAGTTTGAGTCCTTGTGTAGTACCTAGAGTGTTAGCACCTAAGAAGGATGGAGAATGGTGAACGTGTACAGACTCTAGAGCAATAAACAAGATCACTGTCAAATATAGATTTCCTTTACCTAGGATGGATGATATCATAGATAGTTTGAGTGGAGAAAAATATTTCACAAAGATAGACTTGAAGAGTGGATACCATCAGATCAGAATCAGAGAAGGAGATAAATGGAAGACTACTTTTAAGACAAATGAGAGATTGTATGAGTGGTTAGTCATGCCTTTTGGATTGACAAATGCACCTAGTACTTTCATGAGGTTGATGAATGAAGTTCTAAAGAAATTCTTTGGTAAGTTTGTTATTGTATACTTGAATGATATTTTGATTTTTAGTAAGACAAAATAAGAACATTTGTGGCATATTAGACAAGTTTTGTAGAGGTTGAGAAAAGAGAAATTGTTGATCAACATCAAGAAGTGTAGTTTCATGAAGGATGAACTAGTGTATTTAGGATTTGTAATTTATGCGGAAGGATTGAAGATAGACCCTGAGAAAGTAAGAGCAATTGTTGAATGGCCTACATCGAAGAGTATTGGAGAAGTTAGATCATTTCATGGATTGGCTAGTTTCTACTGGTAGTTCATCAGAAATTTTAGTTTAGTAGGTAACCCTATGATAGAGATAATGAGAGGTGACAAAAAAGACTTTAAGTGGACATTAGAAGTAGATAAAAGTTTTGAATTGTTGAAGAAAAAGGTGACAGAGCAACCTGTTTTAGCATTACCGGATTTCAATAAGGTATTTCAAGTGGATTGTGATGCAAGTAGAAATGTAATTGGAGCAGTATTAAGTCAAGAAGGAAGACCAATTGCATATTTCATTGAGAAGTTGAATGATGTAAGGAGAAGATATTCAATTTATGATCAAGAGTTCTATGCTATAATTAAAGCCTTGAAGAAGTGGAGTCATTACTTGCTGCCTAAGAAATTTGTGTTGTATACAGATCATCAGCCTTGTAGTATTTCAACAATCAAGGTAAGTTGAATTAGAGACACAAGAGATGGGTAGATTTCATGCAGAGTTATATCTTTATGTTGAAGCATAGGAGTGGAAAATAAAACAAAGTTGTTAATGCAATAAGTAGGAGAAGAAACCTGTTGACAGAAATGAGAGTTGAAGTGTTAGGTTTTGATGAGTTGAAGAACCTATATGAGGGAGACACTAATTTTGTAGAACCTTGGAAAGCATGTAAGGAACCTGTTGTGACAGATAGAAGTAAGTGGTTGGACTATTTCATTCAAGAAGATATGTTGTTCAAAAGAAGTCAGTTGTGCATACCTAGAAGTTCAATGAGAGATTTTGATGAAGGAGAAACATAGTGGCGGATTGGCAGGACATTTTGGCATTGATAAGATAGTGGCATTGGTAAGTGAAAACTAATATTGGCCTTAGATACATAAGGATGTTAGGAAATTTGTACAGAGTTGTAGAGTTTGTCAAGTTGCAAAAGGAAGAAGTTAGAATACTAGATTGTATAAACCTTTGACAGTACCAGAGAGACCTTGGGAAGACATAGACATGAATTTTGTGATGGGATTGCCTAAGACATAGAGAGGACATGATTCTATATTTGTAGTGGTGGACAAATTTTCAAAGATGGCTCATTTCATACCTTGTAAGAAGACAACTAATGCAGTGCATGTAGTAGACCTATTTTCAAGGAGATTGTGAGATTACATGGATTACCTAAGAGCATAATTTTAGACAGAGACACCAGATTTCTTGGATACTTTTGGAAGACACTTTGGAAGAAGATGAGGATAGATTAAAGTTCAGTTCAACTTTTCACCCATAGACTGATAGATAGATAGAGGTAGTAAATAGGAGTTTCAAAAACTTGTTGAGATGTTTGGTTAAAGAAAAGGCAGGAAGTTGGGATTTGATTCTTTCACAAGTAGAGTTTGCATACAATAATTCAGTAAATAGGAGTACCAGAAGAACACCTTTTGAGATTGTTACCAAAGTGCATCCTAGAGGAGCAACATAATTGAGAGACATTAGTGCAAAGGAAAAGAGAAGTGCAGAAGAAAAATAATTTGTAGGACATATGAAGGTAGTGCATAATCAGGTAAAGAAGCATTTGGAAGAGATGAACATCAAATATAAAGAACAAGCAGATGAGAAGAGAAGACACAAAGACTTTGAAGTTGGAGATGAAGTAATGGTATACTTGAGAAAAGAAAGATTTCTAGTTGGGACATATAACAAGTTGAAGATGAAGAAGTTTGGACCTTGTAGGATACTCAGGAAATTTGATTTAGGAAATGCATATGAAGTAGAACTACCTGAGACATTAAGCATTTTACCTATTTTCAACATTGTAGACCTATACTAGTGCAGGGCACCTAGGAGCCGTTTGATCCCTACAAGCATTGTGCTAGCATCTTTGATAAGTTGAGTTTTCTTTGATGTGTTTTGTAATAAGGCTTTTTCATAGCCATGTTGGAAGGTCTATTCTTGTGGGGTCAAGAGGTCTAGGGTAACTTTATAAACCTTATATCCTTCATAGTCCACTTGGACCTAGTTGTGCCACTTAGGCCTAGAAGGTCTAATATTGGTTTTTTGTGTTTGTTTGAGTTGTCTTAGTGTTTTAGCATGGTCTAAAGAGTGTGATGGTGGTTTGATTCCATTGGACAAGTAAAAAAAATCTCCATCCTTTGGAAAATGGAAAAACTCCATAATGTCTATTGTTGCCAATGTTGCCAATGACACATTGGCCGGTTGAAACTTAGTTTGGGTAGTTGAATCTACCTTTGGAAGTTAGATACCAACTGGAATGGTTGTAAAAACATGGTAACTAACTCCTGTACGGCAGAGGACATCTGGTACGGAGTTTTGGGGCATTGAAACTATAGAAAACAACAAATTTTCCTACTTTTCTCGTTGTGTATGGACTATACAGACTTTTCATGTGTGTAAATGTCATTTTTCTAAAAGTTCTTGGAGTCAAGGTTCCAATGAAACTAGTTTGAGGTCCTGAAGTGGTCGGGATCAAAAGTTATTGATTTTTCTTTCAAAACAGGTCTAGAAACCCTATTTTCTAGGGCAGCCATAGAAATCCGGCCCTAGAATGCATTCCCACCAGTGAAAATTCACAAAAATTGGTGAAATGTAGGCTAGGGATGTGTATTATAGGATTCCAAAAGAATTTTTCTAGGAGATGTTGTTTTCAATTTTTAAGGTGATGCCCTAGGTCAAGTATTTCATTGTATTTGGCCAAATTCATGCTATTTGAGGTTGTAGATGATAGAATCCTGATAGGGTGAGAAAATAAATGATAGATTTGTGTTGTAGGGACATGGTAGAAGCATTCTAAATTCCTGCCCCTAACCTATGCACCCAATTTTGAGCACTTACTTTGTAACCTAGCCCTAACCTGATCAATTAGGCCTAGAGACCTAATGAGTGTCCTGGATTGCTGGAGTGGAGTTGGAATAGGAGACTTGGCAGTTTGATAGGGTCCCATAAAGGGTATCTAAAACCATCATTTTCTTGCCTGGTCATTTGGGATTTTGTCAAGTTTTGTTGAGAAAACCTAGTTTGGAGGGCTAGTAGCCTTACTAGTCAAGGTATAGGTTGAAGAGTTTTGGGAAGTTGGAGATCAAACCAACTGCATAGAAGGTGTTTGTTGATCTATCCTAAGGTTTTGGAGAAGCCTAGAAGGTGGAGCCATCACTAGGATACCAAATCCTTCATACACCCTTGAATGTGCCTTTGGTTGCTTGGTTGAAGGCTGTTTGAAGTGGGTGAGTGGGCAAAGGACAGTAGAGGAAACTCTTGTGTGTTGCTTCCCTTGTGTCACCTCTGCATCAGGTGGTATCAGAGCCATCAAAGAGATGGGAGATAGAGAAGAAGAGGAAGAAATTCCTTCAAAGGTGATGTTGGTTATTTTCCCAGACTAGATGCTTATTCCCAGATTTTCCTACAAGGTAGCCATCAATTATCAATAGGATCTCTGGGCCATGGGCCAATAGTATAGGAGATAGACTCTATTTTTATCTCCTCTTCTTCTTTAGTCTCTGTAAAACCTGGGGGGTATTCCCTACTCAACATCCATGAGAATATGCATACAAAGGCTGGGATGCTGACATGAAGCAGATAAGTCCTCCTGTAAGTAGACCAAAACTGCAAGATAAGAGGAAAGGGGCTAGCTTTGGGCCTATTTTCAATTGTAGACAGAGGACTTGGGATCCTAAAACTAATTCTACTGTCCTAATGGTTGTTTTGGAGTTTGCTTTGATGTTGTGTTTGGATGCAGAGCTAGACCTGGTGTATAACCTCAACACAGAACTAGATTGGTGCCTATCCAGGGCTTGGAGTCAATAGCCATACACCTGTGAATGGTTAGCATGAACAACTAAAACTGGATTTCAAGGGGATTTATGTGATATCTACCTTACAAATATCTCCCAATACAGGGTGTTAAGCTATCTATACTTATGGCATCCCTATTGCAGTATACCCTTCCCAATATTCAATTTGAAAACAATTTAATCTACCCCTTGAGAAGAAGTTAAAAGATCAAACATTCAATACAGGAATTTTATATTCTAGAAAACCAGACACCCCTTAGATATCTAGACTTAGAAGGACACATGCAACACTAGAGATAGAATTAACAAAACACATGCAAAACAACATTACTCATATAGGATTAATCATGAAATCAGTAGATTCATGCAAGAAACATACAACAGGAGATACATAAACTCACAAGGCTTCCTGCACAGAGCAAACCAAAACCAGTCGTATTGTATTACAGAGCCAAAAATGTCCAACTTTCAACAACCTCAAATGAGTGACACAGTCTGCCTTTTATAGCAAAATTGTGTACTCAACAAATTAATCACATGGCACATCAAAAAATCCTCCAGATACAATGCACTAAAAATGGCGCTCAAAAGAGTTGATGCACCAGAGGGACAAGGAGGAGGGAACAAGTGAAATTGGGACTCGAGCCACCACTCAGGGACATTCCTCATCAATCGGGTGGTTGAATTTGTCAACTCGACCCATACCTTTTGCAAAATCTGCCATTAATGTTTCAACTACTCACAGCCTCTAGAAACATAGCCGCAATAAGCCTCTGAAGTTTTTCTCGCCCAAACACAGCCACAGATACAAAGAAAAAACCTGTCACTGCAAGCTTTAAACATGGCCGTCGATCCAAAACTCATTGCCAAGATCCAACAGCCCCAAAAATGCTAAAAAGTCGCCAGCTAACCAGATTGTGCCACGTAGGCACCTTAAGTTTCAATCGCTGGGTCATTGCTTTACTCTTTTTACCTTTTTTCCCACCGAGAGCCTCCATCAGAACCTCATGTGGAAAGTGACACCTGGCACCTTCCGCATCCCCTTTGAAACAATAGGGATCCACCATGAAACTCAGGCAGAAGCGAACACGTGGCAGGTTCCGCTTCACCTTGAAACACACAGAAACTAACGAGAAATAGTTCCTAAGTTCTGGGATCCTCCACCATGCGTCACCTTCTGCCACACTTAGAAACATTGAAAGGGTCCCACAACCCCTGCTCGCCATCGCAAAAGGAAAACAGGGGCAAGTCCGCGGAAGCTGACACTTGTCAAGCTCCACGGCATCTTTTGAAACACTAGAGAAACTATTAGAAACAACGTGGAGTTTGACATGTGTCAGCCTCCGCAGCATCTACAAAAGACATGTGGCATGCTCTGCCCCTACCTAGAAACTTTACTGAGACCCACCACCGTGTCCTCACTTAGCTTCAAAAAGGAAATGAAACTTCACACGGGGGCCAACACTTGTCACACCCCGCAGCCATTGCTCCAGACACATGGCACCTTCCGTGTGCACATGAAACTTTTAGAAACTGCAAAGAAACCTTGGTGGGAGCCGACACGTGGTACCTTCCACACTCAAGCTAGAACATAAAGAAACTACCTCCGCCGAACCTTGACACTTAGCACTTTTTGCGCATCTGGGACTCATCAATGGGACCCACCACCATTCAATACTTTGCACCACGGGAAACAAAAAAGAAACTCACGTGGAAGCTGACACTTGTCAGCTTCTGCAACAACTTAGAAACTTTTTGAAACTTTCCTAAAACATAAGCGGAAGCTGCCACTTGGCATCATCCGCGGGGCCTTAGTTACTTTCTTTGTGTCTCACGGGTGCCTCCACGTGGTGCCTCCTGCGCCACCCTCAGAAACTTAAAGGAAACTCTATTGAAACTTTGACGGAAGTTGACACGTGGCGCCCTCCACACATAGTTGGAACTTTTAAGGGTCTGCATCCGCTGTTGACACGTGGCGCCACCCATGGGAAGTAACTTAAAACACAAGAGAAAAAGTTTCTGCCACGTGGCAAGCTCCGCGATAAAGTTACCCATTAGAAACAAAAATGCGGCCAAAATAGGGGCAGGACACATGGTGGATCCCGCGGCATTTGAAACTTGAAACCCTCATAGCCACTACCAGAAAAATTTAAGGACACTGAAAATGTAGCCCGATACGCGTCTGAAACACATGAGACCCATTTTTTAACATTTTCAGGGGCCGATAGAATCTCTCGACCCGCCACTGCCATTTTGACCTTGTACACAACTAATTTTTTGGCATTTTTAGCACTGCAGAGGCCAAAAGACATAAATTTTGGATTTTTTGGGAAGAGATCCTGAATCAAAACCCCAAACATAAATTATTACTAATAGGTGACAAATGTCGAATTGGCAAAGATAGTGAGAGAGCAAGCAGCCAAGAACAAAAGGATGGAGGCTGAGATAGAAAAGTTGAAGAAAGACAAAGACAAGAAGAAGAAGCCAGAGGTCATCTTGGATTCAGATGAAGAGGATCAAGATGAGAAAGAAGAAGTGCCAATGGAAGAGCCACAAAGATGCATGTCAGAGAGACAATTCCTAGATGCACTTGGAAAGTTGGGTAGGAAGGACACTAAGGTAGACTTACCTATGTTTCCTGGTAAGATGAATCCAGAGGAGTGCCTTGATTGGATTGAGGCAATGGAGAACTATTTTGAATGTGAAGAAGTGGCAAAAAATTAGAAAGTGAGGATTGCCAAATCAAGAATGAAAGGGCTAGCCTTGAGTTGGTGGAATTTTATTCAAAATGAAAGGATAGAAGAAGATAGGAATCCTATCTCTACATGGAGGAAGATGGTACTTGAGATCAAGAAGCAATTTGTCCCTAAAGATTATGAAGTCAACTTGAACAAGAAGTTGTACAACTTGAGACAGAAGGACATGGACGTGAGCACCTATACAGAGGAGTTTCACAAGATGACATTGAAAGCCAAGATGCCTGAGAATGAAAAATAGAAGCTTGCAAGGTATCTCAATGGCCTTAAGTTCTCCATTCAAGATGAATTAACTCTCTTTAACCCGGAAACAATCCATAAGTGTTTTCAAATGGCATTGAGAATTGAGGATAAACAAAGAAGAAAAGGTGATTCATACAGCAGTAGTAGAGGTAGAGGAAATCAGAACTTTAGGGGCAGGGGTAGATTTTAAAATAGAGATAATTTCTCTAGACTCCAAGGTGGCGGATAACAAGAAGGCAGCCAAGGGCAGGCTAATAAAAATAGTGCTGATAAGGGTCAGTTTAGAGGGAGAGGTAATGGTAGAGGTAGAAGTGGGGGCAGAGGTCCCAATGTGTTTACTAGAAGGTGTTTCTCTTGCAATCAGATTGGACATCAATCCTTTAGGTGCCTGGAGAAGATGGGAAACACTACTGCAAATTAGAAAGAAAGAAGAGTACAACTCCTTCAAGAAGAGGATTGTCAAAGCACCATAAGTTATCAAACAGCCTCTTCCAAGTCTACAGCACCTGAGAGTGGAGAATGCATCATGTTTAATAGATCCCTCATCATGCCAGCCACCAAGGAGTAGCCCCAAAGGAACAACTTGTTCAGAACCACTTGCAAGGTGAAAGGAAAAGTGTGCAAGGTAATAGTTGATTCGGGTTCTTCTAAAAATTTGGCTTCTAATGAAATGGTGACTAAGTTAGGATTGGAAAGAATGCCTCATCCTAACCCCTATAGAGTCTTTTGGCTAACCAAGGAACAACAAATTGTGGTGAAAGAGCAATGTTGGGTTGAATTCAAGATAGGTGAATACCATGATAAGGTTCTTTGTGAGATAGTGGATATGGATGCATGCCACCTTCTTCTTGGAAGGCCTTGGCAACATGACACAAGTGCCCAACATGATGGTAAGAACAATGTAATTCATTTGTCCAAGAATGGTGAAAAGTTTACAATGACTCCTTTGATTGATGATTGCAAAGAGAAAGTCATTTCTAGTTCAGTTATGTTGGTAGATGAAAAAGAGTTTTTGGCTAACCTCAAGGAAGAGAAAGTGCCATGTTTTGTAGTAGTCATCAAGCCCAAGGATGTGAATCCCAATAAGGTCAAAGTCCAGCAACCTCTTAGGAGGATTGGACTAAAGGAAGTGGAAGAACTGTTGGAAAGGTTTCATGATGTGATAGCTGATGAGAGTAAGGATGCTCTTCCACCAAAGAGGGAGATTAGTCATTGCATTGATCTCATCCCTGGATCCACCCTACCAAACCAAGTAGCATACAAGTTGACTCTAGAGCAAAATGCTGAAGTGGTAAGACAAATCCAAGACTTATTGGATAGAGGACTTATCAGGAGGAGTATTAGCCCATGTGCAGTACTTGCAGTACTTGTACCCAAGAAGGAAGGAACATGGAGACTATGCACTGATTCCAGGGCCATCAACAAGATTACTATTAGGCATAGATTTCCAATGCCTAGAATAGAAGATTTAATGGATTACTTGGGTAGGGCTAAGTATTTTACCAAGATGGATCTAAAAAGTGGTTACCACCAAATCAGGATAAGGGAGGGGGATGAGTGGAAAACCGCCTTCAAAACCAATGAAGGACTATTTGAATGGGTTGTTATGCCTTTTGGCTTGTCAAATGCACCAAGCATCTTCATGAGATTGATGAATGAAGTGCTAAAACCTTTCCTTAACAAGTTTATTGTTGTGTATTTGGATGATATACTAATTTTTAGTGACAGCAAGGAAGACCACATAAGGCATATCCATCAAGTGCTCAGGAGGCTTCAAGAGGAGAAATTGAGAATCAATCTTGACAAATGTGTCTTCCTACAAGAAGAGTTGATATTCTTGGGGTTTGTCATCTCCAAGGGCAGCCTAAAAATGGATCCAAGTAAGGTTGAAGCCATTCTTAATTGGCCAACACCTACAACAGCCTCGGAGGTAAGGAGTTTCCATGGTTTGTGTAGCTTTTATAGAAAGTTCATTAGAGGGTTTAGTGGCATTTGTGCTCCACTTGTTGACACCATAAAAGGGGGCAAGAAATGTGTATTTGTGTGGACAAATGAGGCCACTCAAGCTTTTGAATTGTTAAAGAAATTTTTTTAGAAAAACTAGTCCTAGTGCTACCTAATTTTGACAAGGTCTTTGTGGTAGAGTGTGATGCAAGTAAGAGGGCTGTTGGGGGAGTCCTAAGTCAAGATGGGAGGCCTGTAGCCTTCTTTAGTGAGAAGTTAATGAGGCAAAACAAAACTACTCCACCTATGATCTAGAGTTATATGCCATGGTTCAGTCATTGAGGAAATGGAGACACTACTTATTACCAAAGGAATTTATAGTTTTTACTGATAACCATGCATTGAGCTTCTTGAATAGGCAGTAGAAGTTAAACCACAGACATGTCAAGTGGATGGAGTACATCCAAGCATACACCTTCTCCATAAAACATAAGAAAGGAGTGGCCAATAAGGTAGCTGATGCCTTAAGTAGGAGGAATCTTGTTGTGCAGACCATACAATTCGAAAGTACAGGTATTCATGCCATCAAAGATCAGTATGTAGTAGATGAAGACTTCAAAGAGCCATACGTATCTTGCAAGGCCATGACAAGAAGGTATAACACTCATTTTTCTGATTTTTTGTTGCAAGATGGATATCTTTTCAAGGGTAGCATGTTGTGTATCCCAAGAAGGTCTGTTAGAGAAAATATAATCAGGGAAAAGCACTATGGCAGCATGTTAGGTCATTTTAGTATTGATAAGACCCTAGAATTGGTAAGGAGGTACTAGTTTTGGCCAAAATTACCAACCGATGTAAGGAAGTTTGTTGAAACTTGTCAAATTTGCCAAAGAGCAAAGGGGCATACATCAAATGCAGGTTTATACACTCCTCTACCTATTCCTTCAAAGCTTTGGGATTCCATAAGCATGGACTTTATACTTGGTTTGCCTAGGACAAAGAATGGACATGACATCATTTTTGTGGGTGTAGATAGGTTCTCAAAAATGGCTCACTTCATCCCTTGTAAGACCACACATGATGCCTCACACATAGCAGGTCTTTTCTTCAAAGAAATGGTCAGGTTACATGGTTTACCTTTGTCCATAATCTCAGACAGAGACCCCAAGTTCATAGGACACTTCTGGAGGACACTTTGGAAGAGACTAGGTACAAACTTGTCCTTATCATCTGCCTATCACCCTCAGCCTGATGGACAAACAGAGGTGATTAATAGGTCTCTTGGCAACCTCCTAAGATGCCTCACAAAGGAGCAGGGTGCTAGTTGGGATTCAATTTTGGCTTAGGCAGAGTTCTCATACAATGACACTGTCAATAGAAGCACTAGCCTGTCTCTTTTCAAAATTGTTTATGGCACTCACCCAAGGGGTATTTTGGAACTTAGGGAGGTTAAAGGACTATAAAACAGTAGTGCCTTGGCTGAAGACTTCATTCAAGTCATGAAAGATGTCCATGAACAAGTACAATAGAAATTACTGTCCACTTCACAGAAGTACAAACAGTTTGCTGACAGGAAAAGAAGGGATTTGCAGTTCAAGGAAGGTGATTTGGTAATGGTCCATCTGAAGAAGGAGAGGCTCCCTACAGGTAAACATACCAAGCTACTCATGAAGAAGATTGGGCCTTGTGAAGTGCTCAAGAAATGTGGAGAAAATACATATAAAATCAAACTTCTGGATGGCATTGCTTTGTCTCCTATTTTTAATGTTTCAGACCTTTATCCCTATAAAGGAACTGATCCTCAGACTACTGTTGTAGAAGATCAAACTAATCAGACACTCCAGGAACTCATTCCTTCATCTCCAAATCAGATTGAGTGCATTTTAGACAAGAGGATTGCCAAACAAACTAGAAGGCACACCTATCATGACTATTTGGTGAAGTGGCTAAACAAACCTTAGGAGGATGCCACTTGGATGAGTAGAGTAGACATTGAGAAGGCAGGTTTCACATTTGACACCATTCCAACTCAAGAGACTTGAGTTCTATTTGACAGTGGGTGTATGGTGCAGGGCACCTAAGAGCCTTTTGATCCCTACAAGCATTGTGCTAGCATCTTTGATAAGTTGAGTTTTGTTTGATGTGTTTTGTAATAAGGCTTTTTCATAGTCATGTTGGAAGGTCTATTCTTGTGGGGTCAAGAGGTCTGGGGTAACTTTATAAACCTCATATCATTCTTAGTCCACTTGGACTAGTTGTGCCACTTAGGCCTAGAAGCTCTAATATTGGTTTTTTGTGTTTCGTTTGAGTTGTCTTAATGTTTTAGCATGGTCTAAGGAGTGTGATGGTGGTTTGATTCCATTGGACAAGTAAAACAAATCGCCATCCTTTGGAAAATGGAAAAACTCCATAATGTCTATTGTTGCCAATGTTGCCAATGACACATTGGCCGGTTGAAACTTAGTTTGGGCGGTTGAATCTACCTTTGGAAGTTAGATACCAATTGGAATGGTTGTAAAAACATGGTAACTCACTCCTGTATGGCAGAGGACATCTGGTACGGAGTTTTGAGGCATTGAAACTACAGAAAACAGCAAATTTTCCTACTTTTCTCATTGTGTACAGACTGTACAGACTTTTCACATGTGAAAATGTCATTTTTCTGAAAGTTCTTGGAGTCAAGGTTCCAATGAAACTGGTTTGAGGTCTTGAAGTGGTCAAGATCAAAAGTTATTGATTTTTCTTTCAAAATAGGTCTAGAAACCCTGTTTTCTAGGGCAGCCATAGAAATCCGGCCCTAGAATGCATTCCCACCAGTGAAAATTCACAAAAAATGGTGAAATGTAGGCTAGGGATGTGTATTATAGGATTCCAAAAGCATTTTGCTGGGAGATGCTGTTTTTGATTTTTAAGGTGATGCCCTAGGTCAAGTATTTCATTGTATTTGGCCAAATTCATGCTATTTGAGGTTGTAGATGATAGAATCCTAATAGGGTGAGCAAATAAATGATTGATTTGTGTTGTAGGGACATGGTAGAAGCATTCCAAATTCTCTCCCTTGACCTATGCACCCAATTTTGAGCACTTACTTTGTAACCTAGCCCTAATCTGATGAATTAGGCCTAGAGACCTAATGAGTGTTCTGGATTGCTGGAGTGGAGTTGGAATAGGAGACTTGGGAGTTTGATAGGGTCCCATAAAGGGTATCTAAAACCATCATTTTCTTGCCTAGTCATTTGGGATTTTGTCAAGTTTTGTTGAGAAAACCTAGTTTGGAGGGCTAGTAGCCTTACTAGTCAAGGTATAGGTTGAAGAGTTTTGGGAAGTTGGAGGTCAAACCAATTACATAGAAACTATTTGTTGATCTGTCCTAAGGTGTTGTAGAAGCCTAGAAGGTGGAGCCATCACTAGGATACCAAATCCTTCATACACCCTTGAATGTGCCTTTGGTTGCTTGGTTGAAGGCTGTTTGAAGTGGGTGAGTGGGCAAAGGACAATAGAGGAAACTCTTGGGTGTTGCTTCCCTTGTGTCACCTCTGCATCATATACAAGTATCATGAAGTAGAGTTCAGTGACAACATGATGGAATACTTGAAGAAGCAGTTACCACAACAAGCACTAGAGTAGATTGAAGAAATTTTGGACAGCAGAGTTGGACACAACACCAGAGGAAGACAATACAGAGAATACCTTGTGAAGTGGAAAGGTAGAGCAATAGAAGATTCATCATGGATTTCTCAAGCTGAGGTGGACCATCCTGGTTCTCCCCTAGCCCCAACAAAGTGAGGGACTCACTTTTTCAATAACCCCAGATGTCTGATGCAGGAGCATCCTAGTTCAAGGGGAATCTTACCTCAACAAAAAAAATTTACTTTTTAGTTTGTTTGCAGTTCAGTTTGTTTCATTTCATATTCTAGTTTAGTTTAGGCAGTTCAGTTAGTAGCAGTTTCTGTATTTTTGTCTGCATTCTACCACAGTTGCATTTTAGATCTTGTGGAGTTGGACCTAGCATCTAGATTCATTCATCTACATCATATCCAAAATTTAAAGCATTTGGATCAGTTACCAGAAAGTTATCCCTATCAGAAGATCATTATTTTTCTCAGAACAGAGCATCCTGACAGTCTCAGACACATCAGCTGAAGGAGAAGACTTGTGGAGCATTTATTGAGTTATGGAGCCTAATGACACATCATTCAATGATCTTTGGTTTGTATCCAACCTTCCCCAAGATCTACACATCATTCCATTCATTTGCAAAGGTGATGTACATGATTAGGTCCAACCTATCTATATACACACGTTACAACTCTTCATTAGAGTTTGTGATCTTCCTTGGCTAATGCGGAGGAATTTTGTGATCTGGAGATAATATATATTGATGTAATAGATACCTAGGAAAGTAGATTTAGATAGTTATAAATAGATTCATAAGTTCATAGTTTGGATTTGCGCAAAGGAGCTTTAAAGCTACATCTTCTGATATTCTGTAATCAGGTCTGTGAGCCCAAATTGTAAGCCTGCATGTTGTCGGCTGGTCTGTATTCAAATTCTATGATATACTGAATGACTGAATCTACATTTGTTTCATATCTTTGAGTTGTTTCTATTGTGTTTACTCTTGTTGCACAGTTCATCCTGTGAACCCTCTTGCCGTGACTGCGCCAAGCTCCAAACGGAAGGTATAATCAAAATGAAACTCAATGATAAGTGAACACGTGTGTCCTTAAGAGAGAAGGAAAAGTACTAACCAACTTTAGAAACGATGGAAAAACACATACATGATGGAAAAATTCCTCCATGGAGAAGACACCCCCATTTATAGCATAAAATGACAAGATTTTCAAGGTCAATGAGACACAAATAAGGGTGGCTCTAAATCTAAATCAAATCTAATATAAAATAAATGCAATTAGAAAATCAAATATTAAAATCTTAATAAAAGAAGGAATAAGCTTAAGTTCAAAATTCTAGGTAGGTTGTGTAGGAGAGTTGGTTTCACCAATTTATTTAGCAGAAGTAACACCTCACATAAGTATCCTAGTGTATATTAACTAAATAAAAATAATAAATAAAGAACCATAGGATAAAGAGCTAGGATTAATAATTGATTGTGCAATAAATACTAACAACAATCTAGAAATTAAATAAATAAAATAATTATACTTAGCTATGAATTTGATGTAGATTTTGATTGTGCTAAGTGTTACACACTTATTTGCCAATATATGGAAACATCAAGGCATGTAAGACAACTATTATAGAATTGACGAATTGATTGTATGGCTATATGGTCCATCCTTGTGAGTAGTGTGAACTAAACATGCACTTAGAAACTAAAGTTGTGGATCTAAACTTCTCTAATTTTAGTCTCTATAACTTGTTTGCCTCTATGTTTGTAATTTGTAATAGCTTAATAGAGTTTAGGAACATTATTGAGGAGTTTCTAGGAAGGGGGATTATCCTTTGGTAAAACCCCTATGTGGGCCAATTAAATTGTGATGAAAGAAGATTGTAGAAAGCATTCCCTACAATGCAATATGCCCCTAAAATGTTGATGCAAATGTTGACATCACAAAATTCTACTGCGTTAGATGTGTTCTATAAATTCATACATGATTAAAATGGATTATACACTACCCTATTGTAGAATTTAAAATAATTCACACTTTAATCAGGTCATAAACACTAGAAAGAGAAGCAAACATGGGAGTGGAACCATTCTACTTAAACATCATTCACTTCAATGGTCAAACAGTCAATAGTAATTTTACGCCTCATTCACAATAAAAAGTGGTAAATATTTGTGCTATTTTTATTGGCCAAAATTGACCTTTGACTCTTGAAGTGGATAATATTTACGAATAGGGGAAGGAAACATGGGCTCAAATTTACAGATAAAGTGGATCATTTGAATTAAAAAGTTGTGTGTTAAAAATATTGAATGAATAAATGAATGAATGAAAGATCTTAATAATGTTGTGAGACCACAACAACCTATGTGGAACCCACACAGCCTAAACCAGAAAACAGGACAGCATTGCTCTGGAAAATGTATGATAAATGGTGTTTCCTTCAAAACTTTGACGATCAGTGAGGTACAACATTTTCTGTTCGGTAGACTACCCGGGTATAGTGGTTTCAGAAAATTTCATTGAGCTTTCCCACATGTTAATAGTGGGCATCGATTTCAAGGACTGCACGATTTTCTAGGTGGGGACATGTTTATTTGATGTTTTATTCCACTTCCATGTTACGTTGTTTTCCTTGCACAGCTTTTGACAGTGTAATAATTTTACACATCGTGGTAAACGGTGACACTACTTTATTAACCTATAAATTTTCCATCTCAACAAGGAATTTTCATAAGAAGCTCAAGCTTGCACTCTTAGCATTTTGTAACTTTAAAAGCAAAATCAGGAGGGCAAGATGGAAGCTCAAGCAGTTTATGAGAGTACTGAGATGAAAAGCAGTCTAAGCAGTGAAAAAAATGGGATCTTTGAGAATAAACCCAACAGTGGTGATTCAGAAAAAAAAGCAGTTGCTGTAGAAACCAAATCCCAAGTTGAAGCAGCAGCTACAGACACTGCCACCATAGCAGGCAGAAGCAGCAGCATCATACAAGGTGAGTTTATCATTTTTTTGACTAAGAGTTTTATAGTTCTAGTTTAACAGTTTTTCATAGTTTCTGTCATATATTATTAGGCCTGGCCTTCTCTGTGTTTTTCTAATAGAATAGCATGAATGGGTTCTGAATGATTTCGTAATTAGGAGGCATGAATAAAGACGAGGAGGAGAAGATTAATGTGGAGGCGAGTGTGGATGTAAGTTTTCGTATAACTTTGGGCTATTCTTAGATAGTTGAATTGACAGATATTTTAAATTTTTGTCATCTGTATGATTTTGAAAAGAAGTTATGTAATATGATTCAGAGTGTTGTGTGTTTTTGTTTTAAATGTAGGAGGATGGGACAGTGGCTGCAAGTTCAACACCTACACTGATGACCACATCCAGGGAAATAACACTGACAACAATCGGAGCTAAGACTCCTGGTGGTAGCACTGATTCCCCCGGACAAACTAATTGACTCATCATCCAGTCTATTACTATTAGAGATTTATAGTGTCTCATCATGAACCTGATTGAAGATCTTTCTACCATATTATTACATATTATGCCATGAGTATTTCTTTTAAGTGTGTTAAGCCATTACCTATATTGTGTAAGAGTTAAAATGCTACTATATAAGTAGAGTTTCCCTATCTTTTTATTGTATATTATATATTATATTACTGGTGCTTCTTATAAGTGTGGTTAAGAGTGCTCATATAATGTAAGAGTTGATTATTATGGTATAAGAAAAAGCTTCCCATATCTTATGGGTTGCCTTATGGCTGTGTTATTACTATGTTCAGCATCAAGATTTCTTGTCTCTCAGAACTAATCAAAAACTTGCTGAAGGGGATTTTTAACTAAAATCAAAATTATAGAATAATGTCAACACTTTTTCTTTTCAATTTTAATAATCTTTTTATTCATGGTTTTTATTAATAAAGTATCCTTAAAGTATTCGATGTATATACTCACTTTTAAAATTTAACATGTCTTTAAATTGTGGTAAAGTATTCGATGTATATACTCACTTTTAAAATTTAACATGTCTTTAAATTGTGGAGATCATCGTTATGAAACCCTTTTAAATGGAGAAATATCTTTATGAACTGTTATGATCAAGGCCTAAATTTGATAGCCTTTTAGTGGTATTTAACAATTTTTTAAAAAAATATAATTTTTTTTTTTATTGAATAAAAGTTTTATTACACAATTAATATAATTAATTTATTTTATTGAATAAAAGTTTTATTACACAATTAATATTTGAGAAAATTGTATTCTTATAAAAAGAAGCAGATCATCGGAACTTATAAGACTGCAATTAAAAATATTTGAATAGCTAACCGTCACCAAAATAATTGCTTGACAGGTAGGCTCACCCGTCAAATTTAGCCCCTCCTATGATCTTCAGTTTGCGTACGGACCACGTCACTAACCACTGATATTTGGAAACCCAGATATTTCATCTATAAAAGCATGGTCAAATGCCTTCAAACTAGAATATTGTCGAGGAAGGAAAATGTTAAACACAAGGAAGTTTCAAGGCAAAAACAAAATGACTAAACAAAGGAATGCCCACATACCAAAGCACAACTCATCACTAATCTAAATTTCTCTTTATGAAGTATAACAGATCAAGATTCATTGGGAGTTCTAAAATATAAATAATTTTTAATTATAATATTTATGTCGTTTTCTTTTATATTTTGGGTTCATTTTGATTAGATTGTTTTTATATAATAACAATTTAATTTTATAAGTAGCATGTTCTTTCATAAATTCAATTCATGACATAGTCTTATCTTGATCTCATCAACACTCATTTTTAGAAATTGATCTTGATTTTTAGAGCTTTCATTCTCCATCCTAGATTAGATAGATCTATGAGTGTGGAATTAGGTTAGGTTAGTTTTGTAGTTATAGATCTAAACCTTAAACTATTAAAATTTAAACTCAAATTAAATCTTGCCAACTCCCTTATACCGGTCATTAGCTGATCTAACACATGTTTGAGTTGAATTGTGTGCTATGTCATATTTAAAGACACTCTTTCATTTATTTTAAAATAGCCTAGGAATCATTAAAGGAGCATTCACATGAGAGCATCACAACAAAATTGTAGAGCATCTCAATCACATCATCAACTTTTATCAATGTCCTACATATTGAATGTTTTCTAGTTGTCTTTGATGTTGGTTCAATATTGTTAAGTCAATATGTGTAGGGGTTTGACTATGGAGAATATGATTCTCACAATTTAGCAAATTCCTCAAATGTATTTGTAGACACTACGGGTTCCTTAATATGATTCAAACATTAAAAGATCGAGGTGAATAGATTCCAACAACTAGATCTCTATTAATTCAATACAATCAATACTTGTTTAGGTTTACACTCTAGTTCACTTTTATAGGCACAAAGATTAGATCCATGGGAATGGATTTGAACCATAACAAAGCACCATTAGTTGTAGCTTCCAAGGTAGTTAGTTGATCAAGCCCAAAAATATTAACATAGTGAAAAATTGATTCTTGACATCTTCAACATTATTTCCCTATCTTTGGAATCTAGCTAAGTATTGCATTTTATTTATTTAAATTTCACATTTAATTTCTATATTAGTCCCACCTTATTTATCTAGGTTGGTTATTTATTGAAATACTATAATTATCTACTTATATTGTCATTTACTTTTTCTTTTCTAGGTGTCATTAGATTTTAACCTTTTTATTTATGTCATGTTTATTGTGCTTCTCCTATTCCCATTTTGCCTTCCATATTATGCTTTATGCATTATTTTCCCTTCTTGAGGGCACCTTTTCTTATTTTCATGTTTACATCTCTTGCTTTCTTATGTTACATTTTTAGCACCTATGTTGATCCATAACATAGGAGTTATATCTATCGTGATTGAAAAAGCCTAAATTTAACTACTTGTGTAAATGCAAACAAGAGTTAATACTTCTACCTCAGATTGGAGCATAAATGAAACATAAAAAAAATGCAAACTTAAACAAAGCTTATACCCTCTATGATTTTGGTGATAGCTCCATGTGATGTGTGTTGATGATGTTGTAATGTGGTTGCTCAATCCTACAACATGCCTTTGCTTCAACTTGGTTGCTTGGAAATGACTTGAGAGATATTGGATTTATAGATTTTTGAATGGGAGGATCAACAATTAGGATCAATTTGGAAGATCAATGGCTAGGGTTTATTGAGAGGCAAGGATAAATGAGAGACCTCTAAGTGGCACCTTTTGGTTAACACACATGATGAGGCAATGATTGAGGAGATTTGGATGGATACGATTTCTATGACAAGATGGAGGATGATGATTAAAAGGTATATTTTGGAACCTTGTGCAAGATCTCACACATATGTGAGACTCTTACACATGTGTGAGAAGGATTATGGTGATTTTTTACTATGACAAGTAGGACTTCTAACACATGTGTGAGAAACCTAGGAATATGTGATTGTGACATGTGATTGATCTCACATGCATGTGTGAGAATCACATATGTGAAATAAAGAGTAGAGATTAAAAGGTTAAATGCATGGCTAGGATTGAAAACTAGTTTTGGCTTACAATTGATGACGTGGATTTTAGGAATAGAAATTTTTAATTAAAGAAAATAGATAATGTGGATTTATCTTAGTTATTTAAATTTAATTAACTAATGTTATGATAGACTAATTAAATAAAATTTATTTAATTAACTGATGGGAAAGGGATAACCTAATTAATTAAATAATTTATTTAATTAATTAGTGTAGGAATAAATGGGGGATTAATGATAAGAATTCAGTTATGATGTGGTTATGAATTTTTGGCGTCTACATTTTACACCTCTTTGAGATGGTGTTGTGACTAAGAGAAGTAACAATATTTCAAAGAAGATAAAATATAGTGCTCAATGAGATGAAGGGGGAGGAAAGATTCCCTAGTCAATTGAAGAAAAATGCAGTTAGTAAATGGATAAGGGATGCTCCCTTGAGAGGACAAGTAGGTTGGAATAACATGGGTGTGCTCTTGAAAAGGATGAAAATAGAGGGATAGAAAGATGGGGATACAAGATTATATGGTAATAATGGATGAATGAGATTGAAGGATAATAAATAGTAGGTATAGGATGAATGTTGAGGATGAGAAGATGGATGAGGTTGATGATAGACATGTTGAGTAGGTTGAGAAACTTGGTGTTTGATATAGCATATGGCATTATGCACCATGGTATAAGGGACCATGATGACTGTTATGGAGTAAAAAGTGGACACATGCCTTTTTACCTCCTAGTTTAGTTCCTAGTTCCCCGTGATAACATTATACATCATAAATATTCATCCTGATGCAAAATTCCTCGAAACTCATATAAATTGGGAACTAGGGGCCCATTTTATTCCTTACCCTGGACCAAAAAGGAATCTTGGGACTTGGATGCCCACACCCAAGTCCTCCCTGATTGGTTAGATCCCATTTCAAAGCATGTCAGTATAGGACCTTTAAATGGGTCTCTCCTTGTCGGCTCTTTTGATTTAATTTCTGAATGTTAGCGGTAAAGCATATATAAGTGTGGTTTTGAATTCATTTGTAACCTAGATGGATATTGAGAACTTAGGATCTTGGAGCAAAGAGCATTCAAAGCATTCATTGTGTTATTGTTATAGATTTGTGTTTGTATTATGTGTTTTCTTGCAGATTTTGAATCATCATCCATCTCCTTATGAGTTAAAGGATCTTCATTCTCCTAAGAGCTTCACCTATGAGGTGATATCATTGTTATTTGAATCATTCTATCATTGGTATATCTTTAGCCTCTACCGTGTTAGGGCACACACTCTCTCTAACAATGGTGTTGGGAAGCTTGAATGCTATCCCAAGAGTTGACTGAGGCAAATCCCTAAACACAATAACTCCCAAACTCCTTTTCTTCTTGTTTGCAAGTTACAGGTGCGAAATCTGAAGTGAAGGTACAGGAAGGTTGTGTAAGGGAAAGGGTTTTAGGATCCGAAAGTATTTTCAAAATATTCCACTATATAAGACTTGGGCGCCTGCCCTATAGTCTTCCTACTCAAATAAGTACTAAATTTGACATTAGGACATCATCTATGACATTTCTCTAGTTTCAGGTTTTCTGAAGATTCCATCTTTTTGGACTTATGCACCCACCCCGTAGTCCTTTAACTTTCTAGCTTCTAGGACACAAGTTTTGATATCTCTCTGATCACTCTTGTGAAATTAGTTTATGAATATCTACTTTGTATCTCCTGTTATCATCATATCTTTACAAATGTAGGGTTTTGTGCATTGGTTGACCTAGGGTTTGATAAAATGCCTAATTAAATCATATCTTTCCATAGAAAACAAGAGTACAAGATCTGTAGCTGAGTCCACCTCTCTTTGGTTGTGATTTTAGCTTGGTCTTGTCCTTGAATGTTATTATGGAAGAGGGTTTGATTTTGGTATGCATGCTTGTCTCCTTCACCCCTTTTTAATACATAACAATGGTATTATTTTAGATGCATGAAAAATTTCAATCTAAAAGAGGTCACAAGTGAGCATATGTCATTGACACCATGATATGGAAGACCATGATGTCATTGTGGTGATATGTAGTAAGGACCAATATAGATGCAAGATAAAATGATAATACACACAAGAAAGCATGCACAAATGATCACAAACACAAACAAAGATGTTTCCCCTAGTCAAGTTGAAGATATTATCATCCAATATAAATTCACTAATGAATAAGATATTATCATCTAAATATTGATAATAATCAAGTAAGAAAGACTTAAAATGTAATGATGCATTAGTTGTACCTTCAAAATCATCATGGAATGAAGAAGAGAATGAGGCGTCAATAAATTCTACATGAGAAGCTAAACTTGTACTATCATAATGCAATATATCATCACGTAACATATTAGAATTTAAATCTTCCTCATGCATAACTATAAAATCAATATGAGATGGAAAATAAATAACATCACAAGATATCATCATCATGTATAAAAAAATGTACCTCACAATAATCTCTATTTATAGACTCCTCATAAAATACATCATCAAATAGGTGTGAGTCTAAGAGATATCATGGCACATGGAAATGATAATATCACAAAAAGTTTGTGAATAGCTGAGGAAGGTGTAACCTTGAATCACACAAAGTATCATCCTTAAATATATCTCTAGTTTTTAGAGGTACAACATCATTATCCATCAAATAAGAGATATCATCACAAACCAAAACATGTGGAAAAAAGTATCCAAGGGTACAACATCATGGCATGCATCGCTATCACTAGATCCATATGGAAGGTATGATCAAAATGAAGCTCAAGGACAAGTGAATTAGTGTATCCTCGAGAGAGAAGAAAAGGTACTAACCAACTCTAGGAAAGAGGCGAAAACATATACATGATGGAACAATACCTCAATAGAGAAGACATCCTCATCCACACCATAAAAATACATAAGATTATCAAGATCAATCATACTTAAATAGGGGTGTATATAAACCTAGATCAAATTAGATATAAAATAAATTCTATTAGAAAAATATATTTGAAAATGCTAATGAAATAAGGAATAAAAACTAAGGTTAATATCCTAGGTCATGTAGGAATGTTGGGTTCACCAATTTATATAAGCAAAAAAAACACCTCATGTAAAGATCATAGGGTAGATTAAATAAATGAAAATAATAAATCAAGAACCATAGGATAAAGAGCTAGGAATAATAATTGATTATGCAATAAACATAAAAATTAATCTAGAAATTACATATATAAAATAAATTTTTACTTAGCTCTAGATTTGATGTAATTTCAATTTTGCTAAGTGTCACAGACTTGTCATTGATGTATCGCAAAGTTAAGGATTATAATACATCTACTTCAAAACTAAATAACTAACTATATAACTAGATTTGGTCCATCTATGTGAGTGCTTCATTGAACATGCACATAAAACTAAAGTTGTGGATATAAACTTATTTGACTTTTGGCCCTTGTAACATGTTTGCCTCTACATATTTGATTTGTAATAGATGAAATTGTGATTAGGAAAATTATTGAGGAGTTTTCTACATAGGGGGATTCTCTCTTAGTCAAATGCCTAGGAAAGTTAATTTAATGATGATGAAAAATACTAAAAGAAGTAATCCAAGCCATACAATATGCTCTTAGGATGTTGATGCAAATGTTGAAATCACAAGATTCTATTTTTCAATGCATATGTGTGCAAGATTCTCTCTATTCTAGATGTTATCTATAGATCTATATATGATTCAAATGAATTAGGGTTAATCCTTGAATACACCACCCTACTATAAAATTTGAAATAATTCACATTTTCATCAAGTCATAATGACTAGAATGAGAGGGAAACACAGGCTCACATTTAAAAATTTGAAAATAAAAGTTTAGGGTTAACGTTTGTGGGCATGAAATTGGCCATGGTCAATTTCACAATCATGATCTAAACTAGTGTGGTGAATGCTGAATTTATTAGGTAAGTCCAAAATCCTAGGATGTATGGATATGTAATAAGGCTAGGATAATGCTATTTTATAATTTCCATGCAAAAATATACTATCTTATATACTATCAATTGTAAGGTAGAAAATTGCATACCCTACAATTTTGACACTACAAATTGTCCTTTCTCTAGTGTCCACTCATGTAGCATGTTTTAGGGATCATTTTAGCTTAGCCTTGGCCTTTTCCTCTACCAAATTTCTATATCACATTCTATTACTCCTCATTGATGTTGAGGTGTCTGTCTTAAATTTGGGCATTTTCTCCATGATGATAGCACAATGCACAAACATCTGCATGACACACTAGCATCTTGTGATTTTTTAATTTTAAACATTGGATTCCTTCCCAACTACCTATTCTTACCTAATATAACACCTATCCATTGAAAAATGCCTTTGTCAACTTCCTCATTAGCCTTATGCAAAAGGTAACTCTCTCTCTCTCTCTCTCTCTCTCTCTCTCTCTCTCTCTCTCTCTCTCTCTCTCTCTCTCTCTCTCTCTCTCTCTCTCTGTTTGGTTAGTCTCTTTGTTGGCTATGCCTCATTGATTGCAACTTATTCTTGAGCATTTTTACTACTATATACATCATTCTCACCTATTGTACATTTTCTATAAGATTTTGTATACTCCTTACTTGTTCATTGTTTTTTCTACTACATTCTAAGTCTATACATGTCTATTTCTCATTTCTATCATCTACATCATTGGGAAAGATATTAGTGACCATCACCACATATTATCTAAGTATATACACATGAGGGTTTTTTTCCACATAGACATGGGATTAATGCTTATAGATTTATTGTCATATTATCATTTTAAGTCTTAGAAGCACATAAGTTTAAGAGCACACACTATTTCCAATCTCCCTCATTTAATTAACTATTCATGGAGGTTGAAAGACCAAACAAGGGGCTTGACCATTCATGGGAAGCTCCTAAGTGGTCCTAACGTTCTTCTCTATCCTCCCAGAATAGGTATTTGGAGGACTACAACTACATAGAGGTTTGTTGTCTCTTTTTCTTTCTCTTTTCTATTCATTACTTTATTTGAATTTGATCAACTAGATTAGTTTACCATTTTCTATGCATTTTGGTGTGTTCCCAGTGTTTTTTGTTTGGAGGACTACAACTACATAGAATTTTGTTGTCTCTTTTTCTTTCTCTTTTCTATTAAACATGTCTATAATCAAATCTCCAATAAAAATCAAATAATCAACATATAAACAAACAATCAAGATCTAACCTTGTTTATTGATCTTTGTGTATAATGTAGGCTCACTACATCTTCTGCTAAATCCATTGCTCATCATGTATGGATCTATTTGACTATACCATGCTCTAGGGGATTGTTTGAGTCCATAAGGTGCCTTCTTCAATCTGTATTCCTTGTCTTCATGTCCACATACTTCATATCCTAGTGGCTATTATACACAAACTTCTTCTTCTAGAAAACCATTCAAGAATGCTAATTTGACATCTTTTTGATAAACCTTCCAATTGTTTTGAATTGCAATTGCTAGTACCATTCTAATTGTATCAAGTCTCGCTACAGGTGCAAATGTTTTATTATAGTCAACTCCATATTTTTGTGCAAATCCTTAGCTACTAATCTTGCTTTATACTTTTCAACTTCACCATTTGCGTTGAACTTAGTTTTATAAACCCATTTCACTCCTATGTATTCTTTACCTTTAGGTAGATAAACTAACTCCCATGTTGAACATTCTTTTCAGTAGAGTCCATCTCTTCATCAATGACCTTATTCCAATGATCTTCCCTAATTGCATCCTCAAAATATATAGGATCACGAGTGAATAGAGAAAAAATTGAATGTAAATCTAGTCTTTCTCCTTGATCATAAATCTTTTGCAAACTTCTAGTTTTCTTACCTTTAATTCTTGATTTCAATGAGGCATTAAGTGTATGATTAGATTTATCACTTGATTGTGAGTTAAGAGAAGGATGGCTTGATGATTCACCTTGTTCGAAATTCCTTTGCATCCTTAATTCTTCTAAATTGTCTCCTTGAGGATTTCTTGATGGAGTAGCCACTTGTGGACTAGAGTGATTATCTTGGATTCCTTGATCTTTTGATTCTTCTTCACTTCGAGGTATTGCTGCTGCAACTGTAATTGTCTTATCAATACTTCCATCCTATGCTTCTTTTTCTTTGAATACATCTGTATTAATGCTTACCTTCTTAGTGATGGGATTATACAACTTGTAGGCTTTTGACTGTTCATAGTAACTAATGAAAATGCACTTCTCACCTCTATCATCCAGTTTTATTCTTGTTTCCTTTGACACATATGTAAATGCAACACAATAAAAAAATTATTAAATGACATACACTATGATGCTTACCATGCCTCTTGGAGAATCCTATCTTTCGCACTTTTTGTTGAACATCTATTCAAGATATATTATGCACATGCTATTATTTCACACTTTTTGTTGAACATCTATTCAAGATATATTATGCACATGCTGTTATTTCAACCCAATATTCATTAGATAAATGCTGGGCTTTCAACACGCTTCTTGCCATCTCCATTATTGTTCTATTCTTTCTCTCTATAATATATGAATTATAACAGCATACTAATTATATTATCTAACGATTTAGATTATGATTTCAATATAAAACACAATATTTTTTTGGTAATACAATTATTTTGTAGGGATTACCTACTGCATTAGACTTTGATAGAATATTCATGTTAATTTGGATCGTTTGCATTTTCGTAATTTCACTGGTATTTTCATTTTACATTTGACTGGAATTTTGACAAATAGTCTCAAATGTCCAACGTTTGGAAATAAAATTAGTGGGTTAAACATTTAGTTATTGCTTAAGAACTAAAAGGGTGCGTGCTAAAAATATTGGTTTGGATAATCTGTCGTATAAATAGTGTTTCCTGAAAAAAATTGACGTCCACTGAGGTACAGTATTTTCTGATTAGTAGACTACCCGGGGACCGTGGCTTTAAATAATTTCATTGAGCTTTCCCACATGTTAACGCTGGACATTCATTTCAAGGACACAGTTTTCTAGGTGGGGAGCTTATTTGATGTTTCATTCCACTTCCATGTTATGTTGTTTTCGTTGCAGAGCTTTGAAAAGTGTAATAATTTTACACTTCGTGGTAAATGGTGACACTACTTTATTAGGCTATAATATCTCCATCTCAACAAGGAATTTTCATAAGAAGTTCAAGCTTGCACTGTTAGCATTTTGTGAATTTGAACGCAAAATCAGAAGGGCAAGATGGAAGCTCAAGCAGTTTATGAGAGTAGTGAGATGAAAAGCAGTGTAAGCAGTGAAAAGAATGAGATCTTTGAGAATAAACCCAACAGTGGTGATTCAGAAAAAGCAGCAGTTGCTGTAGAAACCAAATCAAAAGTTGAAGCAGCAGCTACAGACACTGCCACCATAGCAGGCAGAAGCAGCAGCATCATACAAGGTGAGTTTAACATTGTTTTAACCAAGAGTTTTATAGAAATTTAACAGCTTTTCATAGTTTCTGTCATATATTATTAGGCCTGGCCTTCTCTGTGTTTTTCTAAATAGAATAGCATGAATGGTTTCTGAATGATTTCTTAGGACGCATGAATAAAGACGAGGAAGAGAAGACTGATGTGGAGGCGAGTGTGGATGTAAGTCCTAGTATAACTTTGGGCTATTCTTAGACTGTTGAATTGATTGATATTTTAAATTTTTGTCATCTGTATGATTTTGAAAAGAAGTTATGTAATATGATTCAGAGTGTTGTGTGTTTTTGTTTTAAATGTAGGAGGATGGGACAGTGGCTGCAAGTTCAACACCTACAATGATGACCACATCCAGGGAAATAACACTGACAGCAAGTGGAGCTAAAGCTCCTGGTGCTAGCACTGGTTCCCTGGACAAACTAATTGACTCATCATCCAGGCTATCTCTATTAGAGATTTATAGTGTCTCATCATGAACCTGATTGAAGATCTTCTACCATATTATTATATATTATTCCATGAGTATTTTTTTAAGTGTGTTAATCCATTACCTATATTGTGTAAGAGTTAAGAACTAGTATACAAGAAGAGTTTCCCTATCTTGTTATTGTATATTACTATATTATATATCATATTACCGGTGCTTCTTATAAGTGTGGTTAAGACTGCTCATATAATGTGTAAGAGTTGATTATTATGATATAAGAAAAAGCTTCCCATATCTTATGGGTTGCCTTATGGCTGTGTTATTACCATGTTCTTGTCTCTCACCACTAATCAAAAACTTACTGAAGGGGACTTTTAACAAAAAGTCATAATTATAAAATAATGTCGACACTTTTTCTTTTCAATTTTAATAAACTTTTTGTTCATGGTTTTTATTAATAAAGTATCCTTAAAGTATTGGATATATATACTCACTTTAAAATTTAACACGTCTTTAAATTGGGGAGATCATCGTTATGAAACCCTTTCAAACACAGAAATATGTGTATGAACTGTTATGATCAAGGCCTAAATTTGATAGCCTTATAGTGGTATTTAACAATTTTTGTTGTAAAAAATATATATATATATATATTTTTAATGAATAAAAGCTTTATTACACAATTAATATTTGAGAAAATTGTATCTTATAAAAGGAAGGATTTTTAACAGATCATCGGAATAACAGGCCTAAATTTGATAGCCTTATAGTGGTATTTAACAATTTTTGTTGTAATATATATATATATATATATATATATATATATATATATATATATATATATATACACACACACATATATATATACACACATATATATATGTATATATACATATATATATGTATATATACATATATATGTATATGTATGTATATATATATATACATATATATATGTATATATACATATATATACATATATGTATATATACATATATATATATATACATATATATATACATACATATATATACATACATACATATACATACATACATACATACATACATACATACATACATACATACATACATACATATATATATATATATATATATATATATATATATATATATATATATATATATATATATATATATTTAATGAATAAAAGCTTTATTACACAATTAATATTTGAGAAAATTGTATCTTATAAAAGGAAGGATTTTTAACAGATCATCAGAACTTATAAGACTGTAATTAAAAATATATGAATAGCTAACCATCACCAAAATAATTGCTTGACAGGCAGGCTCACCCGTCAAATTTAGTCCTTCGGATGATTGTCAATTTACGTACGGACCACGTCACTAACCACTGATATTTGGAAACCCAGATATTTCATCTATAAAAGCATGGTCAAATACCTTCAAACTAGAATATTGTCAAGGAAGGAAAATGTTAACATAAGGAAGTTTCAAGGCAGAAACAAAATGACTAAACAAAGGAATGCCCACATACCAAAGCACAGTTCTCATCACTAATCTAAATTTCTCCTTTATGAAGTATAGCAAATCAAGATTCATTAGGAGTTTTAAAATATAATTGTTCAGTGTTATGGATATGTTTTAATTATAATATTTATGTGTTTTTTTTTTAATAGTTTGGGTTCGTTTTGATTAGATTGTTTTTATGTAATAACAATTTTATAAGTGACATGTTCTTGCATGCATTCAATTCATCACATTGTCTTATCTTGATCTCATCAACACTCATTTCTAAAAATTGATCTTGATTCTTAGAGCTCTCATTCTCCATCCTAGATTAGATAGATCTATGAGTGTGGAATTAACTTAGGTTAGTTTTGTAGTTATAGATTTAAACTTAAACTATTAAAATTTATATTCAAATTGAATCTTGTCAACTTCATTGTACTAGCCATTGTGAGCTAACCTAACACAAGTTTGAGTTGAATTAGATGCTATGTTGTATTTAAAGACATTCTTTCCTTTATTTTGAAATAGCCTAGGAATGATTAAATGAGCATTCACATGAGAGTGTCATAAAAAAATTGTAGAGCATCCCAATTACATCATCAACTTATATCAGTGTCCTAAACATATTGAATGTTTTCTAGTTGTCTTTCATGTTGGTTCAATGTTGTTAAGTCAATCTATCTAGGAGTTTGACTATGGAGAATATTATTCTCACAATTTAGCAAATTCCTCAAATGTATTTGTAGACACTACCAGTTCCCTACTATGATTCAAACATTAAAAGATTGAGGTGAATAGATTCCAACTAGATTTCTATTAATTCATTCCAATCAATACTTGCTTAGGTTCACACTCTAGTTCACTTTTATAGGCACAAAGATTAGTTCCATGAGAATGGATCTGAACCATAACAAAGCACATTAGTTGTAGCTTCCAAGGTAGTATTTTGGTCAAGCCCTAAAATATTAAGACAGTGAAAAATTGATTCTTGACATCTTCAACATTATTTCCCTATCTTTGGAATCTAGCTATGTATTGTATTTAATTTATTTAAATTTCACATTTAATTTCTATAAATTAGTCCCACCTTGTGTATCTAGGTTGGTTGATTATCAAAATACTTTAATTATCTACTTAAATATTGTCATTTTTTTCTTTTCTAGGTGTCATTAGATTCTAACCTTTTTATTTATGCCATATTTATTGTTCTTCTCTTATTCCCATTTTGCTTTCCATATTATGCTTTATGCATTGTTTTCCCTTCTTGAGGGCACCTTTCCTTATTTCCATGTTTACATCTCATGCTTTCTTATGTTACATTTTTAGCACCTATGTTGATCCATAAAACATGGGAGTTATATCTATTGTGATTGAAGAAGCCTAAATTTGACTACTTGTGGAAATGCAAACAAGAATTAATATTTCTAGCTCATATTGGAGCATAAATGAAACATAAAAAAATAATGCAAACTTAAACAAAGCTTATACCCTCTATGATTTTGGTGATAGCTCCTTGTGATGTGTGTTGATGATGTTGTAATGTGGTTGCTCATTCCTGCAACATGCCTTTGCTTCCACTTGGTTTCTTTGAAATAACTTGAGAGATGTTGGATTTATAGTTTTGGGATTTATAGTTTTTGGAAGGGAGGATCAACAATTA
The DNA here is from genome assembly GCA_027924645.1 of Cunninghamia lanceolata. Classification (NCBI taxonomy): domain Eukaryota; kingdom Viridiplantae; phylum Streptophyta; class Pinopsida; order Cupressales; family Cupressaceae; genus Cunninghamia; species Cunninghamia lanceolata. The sequence goes on along the minus strand of BSBN01000245.1, from coordinate 7,674,438 downwards.
GGATCAATTTCGAAGATCAATGGCTAGGGTTGATTGAGAGGCAAGGATAAATGAGAGGCCTCCAAGTGGCACCTTCTATTTAACACACATGATGAGGCAAGGATTGCGGAAATTTGGGTGAATAAGATTTTCTAGGAAAAGATGAAGGATGATGATTAAAAGGTACTTTTTGGAACCTTGTGCAAGATCTCACACATATGTGAGACTCTCACACGTGTGAGAAGGATTATGGGAAATTTTTATTATGACAAGTAGGACTTCTCACACATGTGTGAGAAACCTAGGAATATTTGATTGTGACATGTGATTGATGTCACAAATATGTGAGAATCACATATGTGAAATAAAGAGTAGAAATTAAAAAGTTAAATGCATGGCTAGGATTGAAAATTAGTTTTGGCTTACAATTGATGACGTGGATTTTATGAATCAAAAATTTTAAATAAAGAAAATAGATAATGTAGATTTAGCTTAGTTAGTTAAATTTAATTAGCTAATGTTAGGATAGACTAATTAAATAAAATCTATTTAATTAGCTGATGGGAAAGAGATAACCTAATGAATTAAATAATTTATTTAATTAATTAGTGCAAGAATAGATGGGGGATTAATGATAGGAATTTAGTTATGATGTGGTTGTGAATTTTAGGTGTCTACATTTTACCCCTCTTTGAGATGGTGTTGTGACTAAGAGAAGTGGCAATATTTCAAAGAAGATAAATATAGTGTTTGATGAGATAAAGGGGGAGGCAAGGTGCGCTAGTCAGCTGGAGAAAAATGTAGTTAGTAAATGGATAAGGGATACCCCCTTTAGAGGACAAACAAGTTGGAATAAAATGGGTGTGCTCTTGAAATGGATGAAAATATAAGGGATAGAAATATGGGGATACAAGATTATATGTTAATAATGGATGAACGACATTGGAGGATAATAAATAGTAGGTATAGGATGAATGTTGAGGATGAGAAGCTGGATGGGGTTGATGATAGGCATGTTGAGTAGGTTGAGAAACATGGTGTTTGATATAGCATATGGCATTATGGACCATTGTATAAGGGATCATGATGGTATTGTTTCATATGCATGAAAGATTGATCCAAAAGAAAAGGTCACAAGCGAGCATATGCCATATGACATGATGATATCGAAGACCATGATGTCATTGTGGTGATATGTAGTAAGAACCGATATAGATGCAAGATAAAATGATAATACACACAAGAAAGCATGTACAAATGATCACAAAGACAAACAAAGATGTTTCCCTAGTCAAGTTGAAGATTGATGATTGATGAATGAATTTATTGATAGTGTTTTTGATGTGGGAATGATATATATTAAGAACATGATAATTGGGAACAATATATCTCGATGATGATTTGATTAGAGACTATTAAGGCCTGCAACAAGGTTGGGAAGAAGATTGATGGATGTATTTGGATGATTTTCTTAGATTGTTTGGTAAAATTTGTGTGGATTAGGATTTCTTGTATTGGATTGGACTAGTTTGGGATTGCTTGGGATCATTACATTGGATAAGATTTAGATATCCTTTTGCTTAGAACTAATGATAAGGGGAAACCATGTCTAGAGCTAAGGATGAATGGAGGATTAGATAATATGATCGAGAGATTATGGATAGTGGATAGGATGGAGGTGTAAGGATGGTATCTCCAAGGACTATTTCACATAGGAATAACATGCCCCACTCTAGATATGCCACTCATAATGAGGCACTACAATGCTTATGATAATAGATTAGTAGGATTTGTTGCAAAAGATTGGGTACATCAAGAGGTGTCCAAAGCATGTTTCAATATTATGCTCCTATCCTTATCAAGGTTAAAGGAAGGGAGGATGGATCGAGGAGATGATGGAATTGGTATGAAAATGTGATGGATGGGTGGGATAGGATGGTATGGATGGAAGGGAAGGGAATGATTTGATGGAAGAAGCTTGTCCCCAAGTGTAAGGTTCACATAGACAACTGATTTACACATGATTCCCATGAAAAGGTTTTCATCATTGAACTTTTCTAAGGTGCCATGTGAGTGGTTTTTGCCATTGGACAAATTCTTATCTTTACTTTTGATTTTTTGAGTTTTTGATTTTGTTGATTTTTGCTTCATTGATTGGGTGGCATTGATAACTTGATATTCAAAGGATATATTCATATATTCCTATCCATATGATATATTCAATAGAGATGCTCTTGTCATAATGTGCAAGTAGTGACCTTCTTCGAGTAATTGCTTCATTAGGATCATAGTGCTTATGGATAATCCATTGATGTTGTTATGATCCCCATTGATAAAAGAGTTAGCCTAATCGGAATGGTTACATCTTGATAGCGTACCATCATAGATCTGACGATAATTTTTTTTTCCACAATGCGATGGATTTGGGATGTAGGGATTTTGGATTGGATGAGGGATGTTGGATGTGGAATTAGGTGATTGAGGTTTGTAGGATTTAGTTGGATAGATTAGCAATTTAGATTGGGTTGAAGGATTCTTGACTTGCCATATTATGGATGGTGGATTATGAAGTTGGAATTTTGGATCAAGATGGTGATTAGGAACAATAGTATTATATAATCTATAAGGTCATGGATACCTATTATATACAACATTCTTATGCACCTTAAACATTGGAAGCAATGATAAGATTGATGGTGATGGATACCTATTATATGCAATATTCTTATACACCTTATATGTTGGAATAAATAATAATATTTAAGGTGATGGACACTTATTATATGTAAGGTACATCTTTTAATGTGGCTCCATGTTTTGAGTAATTTCTTGTGTTGGATATTTATCTTTCACTTGATTTGATTGGTCCACTTTTCTTTGGGAGCCATATTGTGTTTATGTGTCTTCCTTGATCTTTAGATTCATTCACCTTTTTTGTTTGATTTGGATCTTTTTCTTTGTATGCTTTAAAATTTTGTTGGGACAATCAATGAGATAAGGATGTAGAGGATAAATTTTGATGGCATGGATAGTGGAGGTGGAATGATTTCTAGTAGAAAGATTGTTGTAGGGGTATGATTGGTCCTATCTTTATGCTTTCATTGGATGAAGTTTCTGTAGTGAGTGCTAAAGTATCACTAACACCATTAGATTGTTTAGAGGATTGCCATCTATATCCTTGACCATGATTTATGTAGATTGGGATAGGCTCTAGGATGCCTTGCTCATGAAGCCACGATCTATTTCCTTGATAGTTTATAATTTTACATATAGATTATTTGTAATAGGATGCTTGTTTTTTTTAAGCATGATGCTAGCCCATAGGTATGTTTCCAAGAACTATTAGAACTTTCTATTGTCCCATCCATGAGAAAACTTGACTTGATGAAGGTGGTAGATCCTAGTTCATAGGATTATTGTGATTTCTCATTATGTACACTTGTGCATTGATCACTATTTGTGCTTGTCATAGATTGATCATATGAATGCTCAATGGTATCTTGCTCATTTATATGTTTGATATGATCAATGTCATTTACTTCATTATCTATGTGTTCATTAGGACCAAGTGCCACATCATGGGAAGTGGAAGTTAGGGGATGATGGGTAGGATTATTTGGATATTGGATATGATTGAGTAGATGGTGGATATGATTAGTGTGGATTTCTTGACCATGGATGGTTGTGGTATCATGGATGGTGTAAAGTTGGGTGAGGGGATCAACTTGGTTCTCTAGATCATAGAGATGATCATGATCATAGAGATGATCATGATCATAGATGTGAGTATTTCAAATAGTTTGATCTTGATTTGGTGGGGTGCACATTTTATTATGCTTTGGACTTTGTTCTTGACATAGCTCTTGAGTTTGGATGAGGATAGAAATTTCTTGGATGGGCTTGATGGGCTATGAATGATTGACAACAAGATGTTGACATGAGGGTATCTAACTTTGTATGGGTTTAGAAGGCTCTTGGATAAGCTTTACAGGTGTCACATCCCTAATTTTGATTATGTTTTAATTTTTACTTGTATGTAATTAGTAGATAATTTTGCATGGATTAATGATTTGACATTTAGTGAAAATGTCAGGATGAATCAATGATTGTATGAGTTTGAGATAATATGCATAATAATTTAGACATATGATAATAATCCCAGTTTGGTGAATAGACATATGAGAAGGAACAAGTTGTTTCCATCTAAGTCCTATGCTTATTGTTTAGTGAACCTTTGTTAAGATTTGGTAAGTTGTATTCATCCTTTTTGGTCAAGATTTTGGGTTTTGACTTCACAGTCGTTGATTTGATGTCAAGATCCATTAGCATTGGTTTTGTCAAAATTGAGTTAGGATAAAAATGACCACTAACAAGATATAGTTGATAGTTGTTGTTTCTCCTATACATTATGATTATAGTTTATATTATAATAGAAATTTAAATTGGAGGTTAATTATTCTAATTATCAAGGATTTCTGATAAGTATTCCATTTTGGTGGTTGAAAAAATTCTCTATGAAAGTGGGAAAAGATTCCATGTTTTAATTATGTGGTTGTTCGATCCTCCATTCATTCTCTAATTGTTTTAGAGAAGTGGGGGCACTTTATGACTAATTATGGGAAATGGTCTTTTATGACCATAATTTCTATTTATTAGTGTGCCTTCATGGAAATCATTTAGGAATCATTATAGGAGTGGAGAAGGTGATCAATATAGAAAAGTTCTATTTATCACAAGAGATTATCTTGACTCATCTATGAAAGAGAGACACAAAGATCTCTGTGTTAAGCTTTTGTGGGCAGAGACAACACAAGAGGAGAGTATTGGAGCTCGTTGAGGAAAGAAAGAGAGAGAGTGCAGAAGGATCAAGCCTGCTCACTTCTTCGATCTCTCAGGTTCTTTCTTTCTTAAGAAAATGTTATTAAATTTAAAATTCTTTCTTACATATTTGGCACTGTTGAGTTGTAACTAAGAAGTTGAAGAATGTAGATTACCACTGTATTCTTTCTTGGAGATATATAACTAGGAATATCACTGTGGTTGTGTTAACTTTAAGATTATACTGTGTATATCTAAATCCATTGTGCTTAACTTATTACTGTGTATATCTCAAGACGTCATGCTTAACTTATTATTGTGTATATCTAAATCCATCGTGGTTAGCTTATTACTATGTATATTTAAAACAATCGTGCTTAACTTATTATTATGTATGTCTATGTTGACATGCTTAGCATAATGCTGTGTAAAACCAAGGATGATATAGATAGAGAATCACTATGTATAAGTATGGGTGGTTTACCAAGAGTTTCTTGTGTCTTATGACCTCAGACATTGATTATTCTTATGTTTCCATTGTAGATGAACTAAGTTTATTCTGTGTGCTTAAGATTGATAAGCATACAACACCTTCTCATGCAAAACCAATAGTACAAGATATGTTAATGCTCCTTCTATGTGGCTAATAGTCTTGTTATGTATTGTGTGATCATAAAGACAGTGGCCAAGGACTTGTATGTGTCTGTTGTATTGAAGCCATGGAGGTCGAAAGGTCAATAAGATCTGTTGTATCAAATCCATGTAGGCTAAAAGTTCAAAGGTTAACTGGTGAGAAATACACCAACTGGAGATAAATACATTGTCAAGTCAATGGTTTTTAAAATTTTGTTTAGGGTCAAACCATGTTTATACTCGAAGTCTCTATCATAAGGGTGAGGTAAGGCCGTGGTATGATGGGATAACCATCATTTAACCAATTCAACCAAATGCTATATATATTTATATCTAGAAGTTGGAAATGAGAGTTCTTTGTTTTTCATGATTGGAGTCATTGTGTGAAAGTTGACAGAGATAGACATTTATCTCTTGAAAACTCATATGTATAGTTCTATTATTTGCAAACATAATTTTCTGAGAAAAGTTATTCTCTTAACCAGAGATATCAATAAGAGTTCGTGATATAGTTTTTCTTTAGTTTTATACCTATGATAAGTATTATTACTCTTTTCCAAAGAAGTTATTTGTGAATAAAAATCTATTCCTTATTTCAAGTCTAAGGATTTAAGAAAACCATGAGGTCAATAATACCAGTATAGACTTAAACATATGAAAGAGAAAGATTAAAGAAGTTTAGATTTTAGTTACAAAATTGATTGTATTTTTAAGAAGAGTATAAACTTTTATTGAGATGTCTTTTTAGGATACATGAAATGTGAATATTATAATGTTCAAGAGGTCAAGTGTAGACCAATGGATATTTTTATAATTTATTATTTTGGAGATTGTTACTTTTGATATTTTGACATATTTGGTTAGAGGAATTTAAACCCTAGAACTAACTCGGATGAGTTTGGAGAACTTAGAATCTCTTAAGTTTGATTATGACACTATATTACTCTATTGTATTGTATTGTATGGTCGAAGGATAAGGTTGAGAAACCATAAAATAAGATGTTATTATTAGAAAGACTATGCTCTTGATGAAATTTAATGTTTTCATGTTAGAGTTGAAAAAAGATTTATAGTTCTTAGAATGCTTAAATCTTGAACCTTGAGTAGAATGACATGAAGTCATAGAATCTTATGGTTGCAAGAATGCAACTAAGGACTCATTGAAGAGTTAAATCTTCTAAAGTTATACATTGTATAAATGAATAACCTAGAGTACATGGTTAAATTCTAAGACAAATTGACAAGGAATAAAGCATAGTCTAGACATTATATGTCTAGTGTTTTTACCTAAATAAGTGAAACTGTAGGATGAGATAATCTCCAAGTCAAGTTAGAGGTACATGAACATACAACTACATTTATTGAAAACATTTATCTATATAGAAACATTGGCCAAAGTGATACATTTTTCTCTATATGTTAGTCAGTTCACAGTGTCTAGATGGCATAACACATCATGATGATCATACTTAGCTAGAATATTTTGTCAAGTGTTGTATAGTCAAATGTGTTATGTAGGACACATCGCTAGGACTTAGAGGGAAAAAACTTGTTGGTTCCTTATTTCTATACTCTTCATGAAGGGTAGGGCCACTTCTAGGTAGGAAGGTGTGTGGGGGACCGCCAGTCTGTGGTTAAAGGTAAAGCACTCAGATGATGCTCTCCCTCTGTAGTAGAAGACTCACCAAGACTTGAGTGACAGATATCAATATTCCAGATGTAGCATTCATTTTGTTATGATGAAAAATTATTTTAATTGCCAAGAACAACTTATGTAATGTAAATGGAAATTGAAATGATTTTCATTATGATTTATCTTTGAATATATTGAATTTGAAGGTTGAAAAATATTTAGAGAAGATATGTATTTATTTTTTTATGATTACGCAAATTTGATATAAAAAAAATGTTTACCTTGTTCATTTACATTATTGTAAAAATGTGGAGTAAATTTGAGTAATATGAGAAGGCATGTTACATATGGTATCAAATCTAACTGGGTTCAAAACATGTACCTCAGTGCTGACTACAAGAAAACTTGTGAACATTTAGTAGATTAGCTAATGTATAAAATTGGGTTTATGCCAGAATGGCATGGAGGAGAACTAGGAAAACTGCCAAAAAGTCGGTTCCCCAACATTTAACAAACTCAGAGGTTAAGAAAGAACCTGTTGAGGAAGTGAAACTCAAAGAACACATTAACTATGTTGATGGTGTTTGGCTAGAGGATTCTAAGACTTTGGCTGATGCTCTTAAGCATATACGTTTAGAAAGGAAACAAAGTGTCAAACAAGCCATGAAACCCATTATTCCTACTTGTGTAGTTAAACCAAGTAAACCTTCTACAAGACATGACATACCATTTGGGCATGTTCATGATGCCCCTACTTTAGGAAAAGAGGTGTTGGAGGAGTACCTGCATGTACATCCACCCTCCAAGTTTGTTTTACTGGATTCTGATGGTGAAGAGGAACCTGAGGAATATCCTTAACTGATAATGACATGTAGTCTTGTTGAGTTACTTATCTAAAGAAGGATGTATTTATGCTGAGAATAAACTATAATAAAGATGAGATTGTTTTTGCTCCAATTTGAGTTTTGTGAGTGGATTTCATTGATGAATTTTTAATTAATGAGTTACATTATTTCTAAATTCTAATCTATAATATGATAGAAATATATAGCGTGATATAGAGAGTCATCATAGTTTGAACTCTAACAACTCTTGAAGATAGTCAAGGAAAGTTGAATCCTTCTGAAAACCCTATGGCTATGCTAGATCAGATATTGACCATGTTGAATGAAACCAAGGAAAGGCTTGGAAACTTGGAACAAGAGGTTAGGGGTCAAGGTAAATCTAAAGTAGGACATGAGAATTCACATCTAGGAGATGATGAATATGTCCATGAATCTAGTTTTCATAGTTATCAAAAGGAGAATGTTGATAAGACTAAGTCTCAAGAAGAGAAGAAAAGTAGACTTGCCTCTAAATTGTCAAGAGATATGAAGAAAGTCATGCCACCTAAGTTCAATGAAACAAAAAGTGGTGATGTTGTAGAAGCTTGGTTAATAGAGATGGAAAAATATTTTGAGATTCAAAATTACTCAAAGGTATCCAAGGCAGTATGGGGTGCCTTTTAGTTGGTAGGAGAAGCTTCCATGTGGTGGATGAACAAGAAAATGGAACTGGGGTTAAGTTCTTTAAGCTTAACCTGGGATCAATTTGTGGTCTTATTTCACCAGAGATGGTTACCGCATCTTTTATTTGATCAAAAGCTAACAAATTTAAAAAATTTGCAGCAAGGGTATATGTCAGTGGTTGAATATTGGGAAAAGTTTGCTTATCTCCTGAAGTATGTGCAACAATACTAGGAAGATGAAAGGTTCAGAATTAGGAAATTTATCATCGGTTTAGGGATGTGGATGTGCATGGTCCTACTACCATGCACCATGTTTTAGAGAAAGCAATCAAGCAAGAGTGAAAATTGAAGTAAATTTCTACATACCACGAGAAGAATTACAAAATATTTAATAAAACACCAACTTCTCAACCTTTTTACACTAAGAGGCATTAATACAGTGGCAACACGGGGTGAAATGGCATGAGCATGTTAAGAAAAACAAATTTAAAACATTAAAAAAAATAATACCTGACAAATGCAACATTAAATAACTAAAACATATATAAAACATAAATGTTTGAAAGTCTCCAAAAACAACCAAAAATAAAATCACTAATTACAAAGTCACAAGTAGAAAATAAAAACAAGAAGCGAAAAAATCAACAATCAATGAAAATCACAGGTATGAATTTCATATATAGAAGAAAAATATAAAAACGAGAAGCAGCAAAATCAAGAATCAACGAAAATCACATGTATGAATTTCATGATTTGCTAGAATAATGGTGTTAATTGTGTATGCATAAATCATTTCATATTGCTGGACTATTAAAAATTAAAATTCATTGGTAAAATATTTTAAAAATAAATCTATGGATTTCGTTTTGTTTTCTGTAACCTAGGGTTTTATTAACTAATCCTTTTATTTTTAATATAGATTAAGACTTTATTATTTTAAAAATATATGTAAACAATAAACCCAAAGTTTGTAGTTTTTGCATTAATCAAAACATATATACATATAGTGCTAAAAATCTTAAAAGGTAAAATCCTAATTTATAAAATATTATTTTAGGGCACTATATTAAACCCTATATTATTTACTTTGAGATGCTTTAAAAAATATATCTAAGAGAACTAACTTTGAAAAAAAAATGGAAAACAAAAAAATATATATTAGGGTGAAACTTCAGAGCTGTCTCACTTTTAGACAATTAAATAGTTATGAGCGGTAAGTTTCCACCTGGCTTCGTTCTGCCCGGAACCATGTGGCACCTACATGGCTCCTACGTGGTTAAACATTTCCGAGCATAAAAGAATCGAGCAGTACTTTTACGCCCGGTAAGGTTCCAGGTGGAACCAAATAAAATAAAAATTAAAAAAGGGTGAAAATGTCATTTTCACCCGGATTGGTGTCAGAGTAAAAAATTCTACCTGGAGCACACAATAGCAAGTAAGCACATAGGTCTACCAACTGCCACCTCTAGGTACATATTATATATTTCTCATGGGCTTCAGGCTTATGATCTATTGAAACATTTTGATGTATTTACATTCTCTAGTGTATGGCCTCGAAAGCTTATTATCACTTGAATTTGAAACCCTAGTTAGAACTTAGTTTCGAACCCTAATCAAAAATCAAACAATGTGAAGTGGGTATTTGAAACACCTAAAATAAATAAAATTTTGACACAATACAAAATTCTATATAAATTTTGATAGTCCATACAAATTTCTCCTTTCATGTGATTGAAACACTAAAAAATTTGATTGTATTTTAGGGCAAAAATGTCTAAATACAACCATATGGCCATCACATTTAGGCCCTGATGGAGATGCTGTCATTATACATGTATTATAATACATATGATAGGAGAGATTTTGGGCAAACTATCAAAATTCATATAGGATTATGATAATATATATATTTGGTTTTTATGTAATTTCAAACCCTAGCCAGACAATCGACCATGCCTATCAATCAATTGTTTAATGACAACTTCAAAGGTGCCCTTAAAATACTATGATAAAATATATATATATATATATATATATATATATATATATATATATATATATATATATATATATATATATATATATCATAATTCTATATAAATTTTGACAATCCATACAAAATTTCTCCTTTCATGTGATTGAAACACTTCAAATTTTGACTGTATTTTATGCCAAAAATGTCTAAATATAGTGTATGGATTGTCAAAATTTATATAGAATTATGATGTGTATATATATATATATATATATATATATATATACACATCATAATTCTATATAAATTTTGACAGTCCATACAAAATTTCTCCTTTCATGTGATTGAAACACTTACAATTTTGACTGTATTTTATGGCAAAAATGTCTAAATACAACGTATGGACTGTTAATCTAGTCTAGTAGCAATCTAGATTTAAAATGAATAAATTAAATACTTACAAATGTTTTTGAATACAAATGTAGAAAAGACAATGAACATGAATAGAACTTGGATATCTCATACCTTACTCAAAATAAAACTTACACACATACATAGCCTCTTAGATGAATGAGTTATTGTGATAAGTATCCAACAGGGCTATTGCTAACTTGACAACTAGAGGCAACAGTGACACCTAAATAGCTAGTGGTGGAACATGAGGAGGTAGTGGTGGTAGCCAATTTTCTTCAATCAATGCAGCAAACATGTTCTTATTAGCTACCTATGAAAACACTTATTTGCATAAGTAAACTTAAATAAAAGAGTTGTAATATAAAATATTGCACCATCATTAGTCAACATCACTGCATGAGACAAATAAGACTACATGACTTAATCCATGGGCCTCTTGTCAAGTTAGCATTCCCTTAAGAATCACAACCACAACCGTCATGAAGATCATATGTGAGCAATGATTCATTCTTAAAAAATCAAAGATTGACCTCTTCAGTTGACTAGTACGAAAAGGAAACCCCTAGGCTACCACACATAGAGGAGGGTGGAGAAAAAGAAATTTAGGAGTGGCTATAAAGCACCCAAGAAACGTTTAGACTAGATACTAAAGTAGCCACTATATTAGCACATGACAAATCAGAAGAGGAACAAAACAAAAGGAGGTAGAAGACAAGAAGGCTAGAGAAACTATTGCTCAACAAGAGAAAGCCATAGAAGATACCACACAAAAGGAGAAAGAAGCTAATGCAATAGCCACATAGAAGGAAGAAATGTACTTAAAAAAAACTATACCTAAGCTCATAAAACGGAAAGTAGATTATGATGACCACTCAATAAGAGACTTCATGAGAGCTAATTGAGAAGATCCACACCTTCTTGGCCCAACAAAGACAACAATTGCCTATCCTCTTAGTAGCCCCTAGTAACCTTCAACCATTGAATAAGGGATAGCAAGTTGACTTCCATAAAGCAAATCCCATTCAAAAATAGACCTTGGGGAATGCTCTTCAATACAGTGCTCAACTAGACTCGATGAACCCCTATGTGTAGAATGAAAAGATGATCAATCTCTTAATCAACAAAATTAGTAAATTTAGACCCTAATATGAAATAGATCCTATATTAATTGTGGAATTCTATCTCAAGTATTTGACACAAACTTTATTGGCATGCATGGAAATTATGGCCAAGAAATAGCAAGAACTTTGACCAAGTGTAGTATGGGAATATAAGGAAACTCTTTTAAAAATGATGTGCACTAAGATTAAGAGAGAATAAATGTCTATCTAGAGTAGATATTTAGTTAGAATTAGCACATGACAATACAAAAACATATTTCTCCTACATACTTAGTTGGCCAACAACTATGTAAAATCTCTAAAGAATGAAATCAATAATATTGAGGCTCAACTCCTAGTTAAATAAACTTTGAACAACATACAAATGGATCCAAATGGTACAAATAGGAATAAATAATTTAGACTTATTATGAACTTGTTACTAGACTAAATTTAAAAATCTATTCGAAATAAACTCTAGAATTCTCAATTTTTTTGAAATAATATGATTGGTCAACTTTATTTTTAATGAGCTAAGGGTATATCAATCAATTTTTGAAGTTACTCAGAACTTGAAGAAGTCTAAAAACTTAAAAATATTATCCAAGAAGAGAATTAAATACAATGGGATTTAGAGCTAGTACTCGTCAAGGAGAACTATTGAAGAGATAGATCTAGAATTTCATCTTGTAGGAACATTATATTTCTTATGCCTAGAGTATGTATATGACAATCACATTCTACATATGCAAATTTTGTTTGAATATGTTCATTCAAATATCATGCAATTGATTGGTTTTATTCAACTCCTTGTTGGTGTACATCTAGACATCTTCATAATTTAAATCATTGTATGGACATTGGTCATACATTTCCCAATATTAAAATAGGATCTACAAATTAGATCTTTAAATATGCTTAGGTTTTCCAATTTAAACCAAACTTCAATATGTGTTACAACACGTCCATGTATATAAGTTAAATCCTAAATATTATCCATTCAAGAATTAAAAGAGGTCTTATTTTTTAATCTTGTAGGAACATTCTATTTCTTATGCCTAGAGTATGTATATGACAATCACATCCTACATATGCACAATTTTTTTGAATATGTTCATTCAAATAACATGCAATTGATTGGTTTTATTCAACTCCTTGTTGGTACATCTAGACACATTAGACATCAATTATATTTTTTTAGTTTTGTTAATATAAATGTTTATATTGAATGTATTTAATTTTTTAATTTTAAATGTTTATAGTTTTGTAACTAATTTAATGTGTAGATTGTTCATGTGTATTTAATTAGATTAGATATTAAATGTTTTTAGTTTTGTTAATATAAATGTAAAAATTGAATGTATTTTCATTTTATAAATTAAATGTATGTTGTTTTTTTTTAAATGTAGATTTGCATACACGCATGTACATATTTTTTTCATATAGATCACATGGATGATATGGCATCCCATCATAGTGATGGGACTCATACACATGATAGTGAGTATAATAGTGTTGATACACATACTGCTAGGAGTGACTTATATGATGGCACTCTTGATAGATTGGATAATGCTTTGACACATTTAGATCAGATGATCCATAGTACACTGAACCTGTCTAATAAAAACAGGTTGGTGGGAATTAGAGAATAGTTTGCCTAGATGATTGACATTGTCAAATCCTATAATCCATATGATGATTTGAGTATTGAGGATTTCTATCTATCACTTGCTACTACTATTACTAGGATAGTGAAATGGTCAGCGGTTAACAGGGCCATTTCATTGGATATGGTGCATTCTATGTTTTCATATTATCAGGGAAAGGATAGAGTTTGGGGCTATCCCATCACCAGGTGTACAGATGTTGTTGTTGCACTACTTAATTTCCTAAGTGGTTAGTAGCACATCATAGATGGCCACACAATGATGAGTTGCCCTTGTAATTTTGCAACCAATTATTTGTTGTAGTTCATTTATGACTTGATGTTGATTTCACATCTATCCCTCCTCATGCAGGATAGGGTCTTGGGATATTTTCAGATAAACCTCAATACTGACATCCTAATCAGGATCTTCCTGTTGATAAGAGGGCATTAGTGGGTCCCAACCTTTTGGTACTTCCCAAAAGGTTGAATCTAGGATGATCAGTTGAGTCGGCAGTTGCATCATCGAGACAACACATTTTTGAGAGTTTGGGTTCTATTGCCAGTGACATTAACCACCTTGCTTCATATTATGTTGGGAGATATATGTTGCATCCATGCACCAGGATAGGATCAGTTGATTCGACTTCCACCAGTTATGATCCTTACATATGTGCTAACATAGTTTCACCACGTGATGTGTCGCAGACTTCTGGAGAGAGTGCACTATGTAGATTGAGTACATGTATGGTGCAAGCTCTATTATCAGTATATCAGTTTGTGAGTTTAGAATACGGGATCTCTCTTGAGTCTGTGGCCACATTTGTTAGTTAGCACAGTGATCATCGAGCTACACATATGATTGACACAATGCCTTCACAACAAATTCCATCACAGCTTGATAGTGGTATTGTGCCACCTTACCCAGTAGGATCATTCCATGGACTTTTGTTTGAGGAAGACATTACGATAACCCTCAATTCATTTGACCTTAGTGGGATTGGGAGGGTCATCCATGGAGCTACACAGGTTGCTGATGATGAGGTATATAATTCATTTTGTGTTTAATCTAGTCTAATTTAGTCAAGTTTGCATCATGTGTGTTGACTCTTATTCAATCAATCTTACATCAGGGACCAACTAGAGTGGTGCTAGGACATGACACTATGCAACAGACATTGGATGTGGTTAAGGTTGGATGCGAGGTAAAGTATTTAATTGTATAAAATTTGAACACATGTACTTGAGATTCCATATTTTTTAATATATAAATTTAATTGAATAGAGATAATTTTTATGTTCAGGGATCTACACATGACTCAGATATTCATAGATGGATGAGATTAGATACATAGGGTTCAGGACAGGGATTAGTACAGGGCTCAGAATAGGGCTCAGCACATCATTCTAGTCATGGGTTGAGTGAGGCCCATTTCGCCCATAGGAGGTGCGAGTCAT
Organism: Cunninghamia lanceolata; assembly: GCA_027924645.1. Classification (NCBI taxonomy): domain Eukaryota; kingdom Viridiplantae; phylum Streptophyta; class Pinopsida; order Cupressales; family Cupressaceae; genus Cunninghamia; species Cunninghamia lanceolata. The sequence goes on along the minus strand of BSBN01000245.1, from coordinate 7,659,273 downwards.
GATGTTGCAATTAGACATTCATGTTCTTTGTTATGTTTGCCCAAACTCTCATGATGTTGCATAGTTAGATTTGATGTTATTGAGAACTTTCATGTTGTTGAGTTTACTTGTTGCAGTTAGACTTGATGTTCTTGAGTTAGTACATGTTGTTGAGTTTAGTTGTTGCAGTTAGACTTGATGCTCTTGAGTTTACATGTTTAGTTATTTATTTACATATATGATATATATATGCACATTTAGATGTTCAGTTATAGATGTATGGATGTTTTCCTTTATATACCAGTCTTAATTTGGATAAAATCAAGTTTTAGTTAACTTATAGTTTAAATTATTTAGGTAATTAGCCCTCATTGTTTTCTTTCTAAAAAGTATAATTGTAATTATCTTTTATTTAAAAATATATTTATTAATTTTATAATGAACATAGGCATGATACAAAAAAATAATGACCTGAGGTATTCAAGGAAATGGGAAAATAACAAAATATGTCAGAAAATGTCAAAAAATTGTGTTGCACTCCATGTTGATGTCCTTGTTTCAATGAAAAAATAAAATTCAATTTGGATATATAGGCAAAGAGAAATGCTTAAATATGAGAAAATATAGGTATAAGTTTCAAATCTTTCTAATTAAAAATTAAATAAAAATAGTCAAAAATATTTACCAAAAAATATCAATGCATAGATATTGGAGTTAAGATCTATTTCCAAGAAATCATGTAAATATTTTATTTGTAGTTCAAGTTATGTGTTATGGGAAAATTTATCACTGAATAAAAAATACTATTTAAGTATAATAAATATTTTATTGAAACACAACTCCTTTCATTTAGTGCTAATCATCTTTATCTAATATATGTACATGGTTGTCACTTGATGCTTCTTGATGCCAAATCCATGATTCCATCAACTATAAATGCTAATCAATTAAAAGCTATGTATAATTAGTTAGTTTGTTCAATTTCCTTGATACTTCATAACTCCTTGTTTTAATTTGTCAACAATATGATATATATGTCAATCAAATTTATTGAATAAAATGATAAAATTACGTAAAAAGGTAAAGATCACAACCCCAGTTTTATTAAAAAACTAAAAGAAAAAGGATTAAGCTATGCTAGTGGTTTGAACATCATTCTAATCATAGATTCGGTACACATGGTTACTTTCAATTAACCACATTAGTCAAACAAATGAGATATAGATACACTTTCTTATATCTTTTCCTGAGTTGTCAATTATTATTTCACATTTTCATGTTAGTGACACAACTCCTTTCATTTAGTGCTAATCATGTTTAGCTGACATATACATGGTTGTCACTTGATGCTTCTTGATGCGAAATCCATGATTCCATCAACTATAAATGCTAATCAATTAAAAACTATTTGTAATTAGTTAGTTTGTTCAATGTCCTTGATACTTCATAATTCCTTGTTTTAATTTGTCAACAATATATCTATATATATATGTCAATCAAATTTATTGAATAAAATGATAAAATTACATAAAAAGGTAAAGATCAAAACCCCAATTCTATTAAAAAACTAAAAGCAATAGGATTAAGCTATGCCAGTAGTTTGAACATCACCCTAATCATAGATTTAGTACACATGGTCACTTTCAATTAACCACATTAGTCACACAAATGAGATATAGATACACTTTCTTATTTCTTTTCCTAAGTTGTCAATTATTATTTCACATTGTCATGTTAGTGACAACTCCTTTCATTTAGTGCTAATCATGTTTAGCTAATATATACATGGTTGTCACTTGATGCTTCTAGATTAAACTGTGTGATGGTTGTCACTTGATGCTCCCTGATGCCAAATCCATGCATTCAAGATTGAATTTAAAAAGTCATTTGGAGTTTAATTAGTGTCGAATCTTGATATAATGGTCAAAATTGTAATCATTTATAGGCTAAATTAAACCTCTCTCTATTATCTCTTCCACTTGTCTATTGAATTTTGCACTGATGTTAGGGCTCATCATGTGAAAAGTGTCTTACTAAGAAATCTAGAACTTGGAATCAAACTCATTTAGTACTCACAATCTAAGTTTTTTATATAATAATAAACTTTAAAACTATTAAGTTAAAAACAATTTTAAAAATATAGTACGGCTTGAAGGGGGTGTCACATATATATGTTGTAACTAGGCACTCTTGATTAAAATATTATATTCAAATTTGGTTATGAGGTTAATATTTAAAATCATAAAATTAGAAACTATTTTTAAAATAAATAGAAATTAAAAGGAAATTATTTTTGTATATTCAACATTAAACATAAACAATATTATGATGACCAAGAATGTTTAATAAGATACCTTTAAGCTCAATATGTGTGATACTACAACCAAGTAGAAGAGATTTAAACTCAAAATGTGTGACTTACAAACATGTTAATTTGTTGATAGGTTTTAAAATATAGTCTTCAAACCCATATTGACATAGAAATTACTGCAACCAATATAGTAAATAATGAAACTAAATTATATCTAACATAATCCCTCAAAGTACATGGTTCAAATTCAATTACATGAACTAATTAATACAACTACTACTTACAATGATCAAAGAGCTTCAATGAACTTGTGCATGTGTAGGAACCTCTAGAAATTGTAACATTTTATTGTGAACATATTTCATATAAATTGATGCATGTGCAACATGTAATTTAAATACATTTAACTTAGTTCTTGGTACATAAAAGCTGGATCCTCTCTATCATTTATTATCTCTAAAATTCTTTCATGGTCTTCAATACTCAAATATAATACCACTTTTATCTAGATCTTCATTTGTTGATAATAAGTACCTTCAACCACTACAGATCCAATGGGATACTCTTTTCCATCACCATCTTTCACAGATTCTGTCAACTTGCATTTTGGTTGCGTGCATCTAAGTAGATAATAATCTACACATTTGGTATTATTAGGATCTGCAATCACAACAAATATATCTCCTAAAACAAATACACAAATTCAAATACAAGTAGTTACTTAGACAATTTAGACAAAATTTCACTATTTAAATAATCAATATACATGTAAATTCACTATTTGAATAACAATATACATGTAAATAGTTTATTTACCTACAACAACTAGATCGGATACATGTTCAAAATTAGCTAAATATAAAGGATCACATGGAGATCTATATTATCATCTTCATAAGGAGACATTGAAACTAATTGTTTCATCTCCCATTCTGAAACATATCCATCAATAATATGTTGACATTGGAGAACATTTGCATTGTTCTCAATGCAATCAACACAAAAACATGATTTTTCTCTAATTTGGATTGCAAGTGGTTTACTATGTCTAGTTGTCATCACTTGATGAAGTCTTCTAATACCGACAATCTTTTGACAATTATAGAGATTTGATCGATCAATATCTACAATCATGGAAATTTAAATTTGTATGAACAAAAAATGTACATGTACTAAACATAAATAAATGTAGATCTGCAAGAATTACAAGAAATACCTTTGACTTCCCAAAAATAGCATTTGGTACTTATTGAGCCACTTTTTCCTTCACGAGCCCCAAAATGAGTCTTACACCATTCAACAATTTCTTTTGCACTATTCAAATAGTGTTACCAACAAGCTCATGTTGGTGAAGTGCATGCTTCACACATGCACCAGCTCTGTCATGCTCACCTTTTCCATGTCCACTTTCAAAAAAATTCCACACAAATTTTATGGAACGTCTCGCATGTTGTTGGCTCAACCAATTAAATGCTTTAGAGAATAGTCTTATAAAGTAAACATATGAACATTAAAAGTTGTTTAAAAGTTGGAAATAATTTTAAAAAAATTGAAATATTTAATAAATTCAACACTTACCAACACATCCATCTGACCAAATCTAGTGACTTGAAGCATGTATGCCACATTGTCTTAAATCATCAAAAAACATTCAAAAACAATGGGCTACATAGCTTCTGTCATGACTAGTATCATCACTGATATAAAAATGAACCTCTTTGATAATATTTTGTTCATGCGGGCTACTTTGTACACCATCTAGTTACAACTCAGCATGTCTATAACAAACATGTACAAAGATTACAACCTGCTATGAATGATAATACTAAATCTGAATCTCTGTTTGAGGACTAAATGTATAGTTCTTAGAAAAATCCACAACCAAAAGATTACAACCTTATGGAAAACAATTCTTTGACTCATGAAACTAATTTGCCTGCCATCATGCACCATGACAATGTTGTATGTATGGATATATGAGACTATAAAATTTATTCAAAAACTCATTGCAGGCAATGCACTCCTGACTTGGTTGTGTATTTCTCATATTCAAATATCTTCCATATAATTTTCATTGATTGATCAATATTTTTTATCAGAGGAAGCTTCTTCAAATCTCCACAATTTTCACAACTATTTTTGATACATTGCACACTGAATTCATTAGAACCTTCTATTTTTTCACATAAGAGGGACTTCATAAATTGCATTGTACTTGCATGGATGATAACATCTCGATGAGTCATTGCCATAAATTTTTTATACGATTGAAGATGTAGATGAAATTCCACGTGATTTCAACAAGTTTCATGCACTTTATTTATGCATACAAAATAGGGACACAAGTTTTCAAACACCCTTTGAAATATCTTTACCTATGGAGATTCTTGTTTGAATGCTTCAAAACATTCACTCTATGTTGTATGTATAAAATGTTTTGGATGAGGTTACTTTTTGCCATCTTCATCTATTACTTGTATAGTATCCCTTCTATTAGAGGAAATACGAGAGTGGTTGATCCAATATTCAATGACTTGTTTCTTCACATCTTCTAAGATTCTATCTTTTTTGGGAACCCTGACAATATTTACCCAATTTTTTTCTATGTTTTCATCAAGCTTATTTCTCTTTGAAATATATCTATGAACAATTTTGCTGGATACATGCAGTAACTTTCCAATTGCTTTCACCTGTCTCATCAGTGATAATTTTTTACTTGAAATCACGGTCATCAATGCCCTACGTGCTGCACTTAAATCACTTGTTCTACTTGTACTTTGAATAGAGTTCAAAGCTTCTTGCAAGTTTTCAACTATTATGTTTTTTGCTAGATTTTTTTTCTCCCTATTATCAACCCCTAACAACTCCAAAATAGGAGTCATTTCTTTTTGCCTATATAACTTAGCACGTGCTCTTCCCATTAGAGATTTGTCTTAAAAAAATTCATCCCAAATTATTTTGGAATGAAGTTTTATTGTACTATCAGGTAACATTTCCTGGGGTGAAATCTTACTTAAAAGCACATCTTCATCTAAATCTGCTAACTTTTCCATATCCTTAAAATATGTTTTGTTCTCAATTTCCTACTTGGTCACAATGTTTTCTACACCTTTTTCAATTTCTTCTTCAATTTGATCAAATGCAAGATGTTATTCCTCTTGTTCATTGGTAATTTGATCTTGTGCTTCTTGACTATGTTCAACCAATCTTTCTAAAGTTGAATTTCTCTCAATTCTTCTTCTTAGATTTTTATCTTCGTCAGACCTTTTTTGATAAAAAATCCTTGACCTATTCCTTTTGTTCCCCATCACAAATTACCTTTTAATTTGAGCCTGCACAAATATGTATAAACCCTAATTAGCAAATAATCAATGAAACCACAACATTTCTGATTTCCAAGATTGTCTTACGATGCGAGGAAAGAGCATACGTAGATATGGATAGGGAAGTTCACATAAATTTAAGTTTATTTTTTGTTAATTTGTAAATAGATTTTTTTGTTATTAATCTAGGAGTTTTTTTGTATAGTATTTCTCAATTTTTAGAAAACCTAATTAACAAATAATCAATGAAACCACACCATTTCTGATTTCTAAGATCATCGTATGACATGAGCATACACAGATATGGATGGGGAAGTTCACATAAATCTAAGTTTATTTTTTGTTAATTTGTATTGATTTTTTTGTTATTAATCTAGGTGTTTATTTGTATAGTAGTTGTCAATTTTTAGAAACCCTAATTAACAAATAATCAATGAAACCACACCATTTTTTATTTCCAAGATTGTCTTATGACGCGAGGAAAGAGCATACATGGATATGGATGGGGAAGTTCACATAATTTATTTAAGTTTATTTTTTGTTAATTTGTATTAATTTTTTTGTTATTAATCTAGGTTTTTATCTGTATAGTATTTGTCAATTTTTAGAAATCCTATTTAACAAATAATCAATTAAACCCTAATAAAAAATTCAATTAAAACCCTAAGATAGTATTTAAAAAAAATTAAACCCTAAAATATAATTTTTAAAAAATTAAACCCTACTTAAATAAAAATTTAAACCTAACTTAAATAAAAGATTAAACCCTAATAAAATTAAATCAATTATAAAATAATAAACTTTATTATTGTTTATTAAAAAAATTACCCTTTCTTGTTAATTTTTTGTCTTGTATTTTCCCTGTAAATTCTGTCTGCATGTTGTTGTGTGCTAACAATGTCCTGTCCCTGTTATTCTGTATTGTATATCCACATTAACAAATAATTATTTATAAAACTTTAATCAAAAAAGAAGTTCTGGGTGGAACCTTACCGGGTGGTAAGGTTCCGCCCTCATTTGACTCACCCCACATGGTTACGAGCATTGCCTTACCAGGCGGAACCATATAGACCAGTAAAGGTACACGTGAAACTGCTTATGTGGCATCCTATGTGGCAGTCCACCCCCCCTTTCCCACAATTTTTTAAAAAATTCATCTTCTACTATTATTTCTGTCATTAAAATACATTTTTTAAAAAATTGACAAATACCCTTTTGTAGTACTCAGAACATAGATTGTAGATATATGTTTTTTTTTCATATTTTGATTTTTTTATTATATATTTTTTAAATTTATTGTAAGTAGGTTTTTCCCATCGAACATGAAGCTGATTAAAAAATAGATATCAATAGGCAAAACGTATTCAAAAAATTCAAAAATTATATGGTTCACTAGAGAACGGAATCCTCTCCAAGAGGGTATTTGTTTTTTGTTTTTAAAAAAATTAATGTAAATAAGTTGATGTCCCATGGAAACTACTATGTTCTAATTAAAATTGACTTTAAAAAAAATTAAAAATAAAATATTTATCAAAAATTATTATTTTTTCTATGCACTAGATATTTAAGTTGACTAATTAGGAAAAAAAAATTAAAGACAAAAATTTAGCTATATTTATCTTGACGTCCCATCAATGTCACTTTTTTTAAAAAATATGAGCATTTAAAATTCATCAATTAAATTTTAAAAAAAAATCTAACTATTTTTTAAAAAAATTAAAAAATTATAAGTATAAACTACATTAAAAATTCTACATTTCATTAGTTTAGGTAATTTTAAAATTTATAACATACATATGACTTTTTTGACGTTTAAGTTGGAAAAATATGTTTGTGTTGGTCGTTTTATAAAAGTGGGACACAATTTTGAACTTTCACCCATTAGCATTAATCAAAACATATATACAATAGAAAACCAATCAAAGATTATTTACCATAAATTTATGGCACTATAGTTTATTAGGTTTAGAATTCACTCAAAATATATATACACATAGTAACCCAATCAAACATTATTTATTGTAAATTTATGGGGTTTAGAATTCATTATCCTCACTTTTAACCAAGATTTTTCTAGAACTAAATTTATAGTCATAAATTTATAAAATAAAATTAATATTACAAGTAATTTTAAACCCTAAATTTAAACCCCTAAACTAATATTATTTTATATGTAATAAAATGAAACCTAATAAAATATAATGTTATAAAATATTACTTTAGTAAATGTACTATTTTTATAAAACATGAGCCATTGAAAAAGAAATAAATTAAAATTTATTATGTAGAAAATAAAATAAAACTAGCATATCTATATTTAAAAAAGCTATATCTAAAAAACATCAAGAGATATCCTTCTCGAGGCACCTATTTTTCAATCAATTTACCACACACAAGTGGAATAGATGCCTTGAGAAGGATATCTCTCAGCGTATTTTAGATATATTTTTTAAATATAGGTATGCTAGTAATAAAAAGAATGGCAAGCAAAATATGGCTAAGAAAAGTTATAAGGGCTCTAGAAATAGCAAGAATGGACCCAGAAATAAAAAGAACAATAGCAATGTTTGAAGGAATGATAATAACTTGGGTAAACCTACTGAAAAGCGAGGACCTCCTAGAAGATGTTTCACTTGTGGTGGTGATCACTATGCAAATTAGTGTCCAACTAAGAACCAGGGAGTTGAATAGTGTGGTGTGGCTTTACCTACCCAACAAGCAGCTTTTCAATAGAGGATCAATATGGCTTTGGATAATCGCCAGCTGGAGTACCAGATTACTCCCAATGAGACAACATGTACTTTGTTTGGATTTCCTATCTCTATTTTGATTGATATTGGAGCAACTGAAAGTTTTATTTCTCTAAGAGTATTAAGTAATTTTTCTAGAAGAGCTAGATATATGGCTAAACCCTGGCCAGTTGAATATACTAACCAAATGAAAGCTAAGGTAGAGCAGTGTCTGTTTGAAGCCATGATTGAACTTTTGAGTTTTTAGACTGAGGTGAATTTGTTTGTAGCTCCCCTAGGATCCTATGATGTTATCTTAGGAATAAATCAGCTATGGAGGCATAGACCCAATGTAGACTATAGAGTGTCCTTTTGCAAGGCACTCAAAGAGAAGTCAATATCAAACCAATCTCTGTAATGCAACTTAAGAGGGCTAGGCGAAAAGGTTGTCAAATTTTTGCAGTCAAAATGGAGTAAGTAGAAGAGAATCCTAGTAAACAAAATGTATCTTTGGAGAACTATCCTTTCCTTCATGATTTTTGGGACGTTTTTCCAGATAAACTTTTGGGATTGCATCCAAAGAGAGCTTTTGATTTTTCAATTGATATAATACCAGGATCTGAGCCAATTTCAAAGGTGCCATGCCGTATGACTACTACGAAGTTGATGGAATTGAAAGCCCAGCATCAGGAGCTATTGGCTAAAGGTTTGATTAGACCTAGTGTATCACCTTGGGTAGTACATGTAATCTTTATTAAAAAGAAGGACGTATAGACTATTGTATGCTTAACAAAGAAATGATAATGAATAAGTATCCTTTACTGCATATTTATGATATTTTCAATCAGATACATGGTGCTACAGTGTTCTCAAAGATCAATCTACAATTTGGATACCATCAGTTGAGAATAAAGGATGAGGACATTCATACAACAACTTTCAGAATGAGGTATGGACATTATGAGTTCATAGTTCTACCTTTTAGAATTATGAATGCCCCTACAAAACTCATGAATCTAATGAATAGTGTCTTATGAGATTACTTGGATAAATTTGTTCTAGTGTTTCTAGATGACATTCTTATTTATTTTATGAATGAGGAAGAACACTTACAAGATTTACAGTTAGTTCTGTAGTGGTTGAGAGAGCATAAGTTGTTTGGCAAACTTTCAAAGTGTACTTCCTTTGAGAAAGAGATACAATATTTGGGACACATAATATCTTTTGAAGGAATTTTAGTAGACCCTGCTAAGATCAAAGCTATACTTGAGTGGCCTGTGCCAAAGAATGTGCATGAAGTGCGTAGTTTCATGGGGTTAGGTGGATATTATAGAAAGTTTGTTTTGAATATTTCTAAGATTGCAAGCCCAATCACTTCACTTCAAAGAAAAGGAAAGTATTTTGACTGGTCAGTAGAATGTCAGGAGGCATTTTATCAGTTAAAAGAGAGGTTAATGACTGCACCAATATTGAAAGTTCTTGATTTGGAAAGTCAATTTGTTGTAATCACTGATGGGTCAAGAGAAGGTATAGATGGAGTGCTTATGTAGAATGGGCATGTGGTAACCTATGAATCTAGGAAATTAAGAACATATGAGTAGAATTATGCTCCTCATGACTTAGAGATGGAAAAAGTTGTGCATTCTTTGTAGGTTTGGTGACACTATTTGCTAGGAAAGCCTTTTGAACTAAAGTCAGATCATCATGGTCTTAGATACATATTTTCCCAACCTCATCTAAATGCTCGACAAAGAATAGGGTTGTAGTTGATATTTGACTATGACTTTGAGATAAATTATATCAAGGGCAAAGAGAATCGAGTAGCAGATGCTCTAAGTCAATAGAGACATGTCTTATCAATTGTCTCTATTCACCTAAACTCTAAGGATAAAGTATTGCAAAATTTTACATGTGATGAGTTCTATGAGCAAGTTAAGTAGAATCTCTCTGTAAATCCTCAAGATTCAAGGTATGATGGGTTCTATTTTGAACCAAATGGTCTTCTCAGATATAAAGGAAGGATGTATGTTCTAGATGTGATAGGATTGAGAAACATTATGTAGAAGGAAGTGCATTCTGCACCATATTCAAGCCATCCAAGAGTAACTAAACTCTTAGCTAATGTGAAACTTCTTTGTTTCTGGAAAGGAATGAAGAATGACGCTGCAAGGTTTGTAGCGATTTGCCTAGAGTGACTAAGAGTCAAGGCTGAGTATCATCATCCAGTAGGACTTCTGTATCCACATGATATTCCAAAATGGAAGTCGCAGGTTATTAGCATGGATTTTGTATAAGGTCTTCCAATGTCACAAAATAGACATGATGCTATTTTAGTGTCGGTAGACAAACTCACCAAGGTAACTCACTTTATACCTAGAAATTTAATAGTTGGAGCACTAGTTTTAGCTCAAAATTTTGTTCAAGAAGTGTTTAGATTGCATGGAGCTCCTGAGAAGATTATCTCAGATAGAGATGCATGCATGATGTCAAGGTTTTGGAAAACCATCTTCAATGCTAGGAGCACAACTTAGTATAAGCTCAACTTATCACCCTGAGATAGATGGTCAGACTGAGAGGGTAAATCAAGTTCTAGAAGATTTGTTAAGGATGTAGTGCATGGATGAATAATACAAGTGGGAAGAGTATCTTCCGCTTGTGGAGTTTACTTATAACAACTCCTACAATTCTTCTATCAAGATCTCTCCATTTGAAGCATTGTATGGAAGAAGATGTCAAACTCCTATAATCAGGGATAAGCTAGAAGATAGGATTAGTATTGGTCCTAAAATGTTGGCAGAAATGGAAGAACAAGTTAAACTGATCAGAAAAAGATTGGCAGAAGCGAATGATAGACATAAAAGTTATGCTAATACTAAGCATACCCCAAGGCAATTCTTAGTTGGAGAAAAAGTTCTTTTCAGGGTGAAGCCTCAGAAAAGTTCCATGAAATTTGGAAAGTCTTCCAAATTAGCTCCTAGATATGTACAAGACTCTTCGAAAATCTCAAAGTGATCAATCCAGTTTCCTTTAGAATCGCTCTACCACCAACTCTTGCCATGATGCATATTGTTTTTCATGTTTCATACTTGAAAAAGTATATAATAGGAGATAATCATATTCTTGATTGGAATGCTTCATAGGTACAGGACCCAAGAGTGCTCATGATCGAGCCTCTTAATGTGCTCAAGGTTTGCAAACTCCACTTCCATAACAGAGAGGTTACTTAATGCAAGATCTAGTGGGACCAGTATGCAGAGGATTATGCTACATGGGAAGATTACCATGATTTTATCAAATATTTCCTCATTTATTTTATGATTTTCAAAGTTGAACATAAAAAGTTTATATTATTATTTTGGATGCATTGGACCATTGATGATGATGAATCTTATGGGGGGAGATATGTCACATCCCTAATTTTTACTACGTTTTAAATTTTACTTGTATGTAATTAGTCGATAATTTTGCATGGATTAATGATTTGACGTTTAGGGAAAATATCACGATGGATCAATGATTTTATGAGTTTGAGATAATATGCATAAGAATTTAGATATATGATCATATGATGTCAATATTATTTATTTATAAGGTTTATGGATTAACTAACGATGCACTAATCCCAGTTTGGTGAATGCAAGTTGTAATCATGAAACAGGTTTCCAGCTTCTGAGAAAGAGAGAGAGAGCATCATCAAAGAGAAGTCAATAAACGTATGAGAAGGAACAAGTTGTCACCATCTAAGTCTTGTGCTTATTGTTTAGTGAACCCTTGTCGAGATTTGGTAAGTTGTATTCATTCTTTTTTGTCAAGAGTTTGGGTTTTGACTTGACAGCCATCGATTTGACATCAAGATCCATTAGCATTGGTTTTGTCAAAACCGAGTTAGGATAAAAATGACCATCGACAAAATATGGTCAATAGTCCTTGTTTTACATATGTGCTATGATTATAGTTTATGTTATAATAGCAATTTAAATTAGAGGTTAATTATTATAATTATTGAGGATTTCTATTCTCTTCCATTTTGGTAACTTAACCATTCTTTGATGTTTTTGTGAGATAGATAGGGTAGATAATCTCGACCCTATTCTCATATCCTTATGGATGTTAGTAACAACATAAGAAAGAAGTGGATTCTTTTTAACTTACTTTGTGGATATGTTATATATATATATATATAATTAATTAATTATGGTTTATGGAGAAAGGCCTAGTGAGGTGGTCGACAAACTTCTCTATGAAAGTAGGAAAAGATTCCATGTTTTAATTATGTGGTTGTTTGATCCTCCTTTCATTCTCTAACTATTTTAGAGAAGTGGAGGTGCCTTATGACTGATTATGGGAAGTGGTCCTTTATGACCATAATTTCCATTTATTAATGTGCCTTCGTGGAAATCATTTAGGCATCATTATAGGAAAGGAGAAGGTGATCAATAGAGAAAAGTTGTATTTATCACAAGACATTCTCTCAACTCATAGACAAAAGAGAGAAACAAAGAGCTCTGTGTTAATCTTTTGTGGGAAGAGATGACACGAGAGGAGAGTATTGGAGCATGTCGAGGAAAGAAAGAGAGAGGTTGTAGAAGGATCAAGCCTACTCACTTCTTTGATCTCTCAGGTTATTTCTTGCTTAAGAAAATGTTCTTAAACTTGAAATTATTTCATACATATTCAGTACTATTGTTTTTTAACTAAGAAGCCAAAGAATGTAGATTACCACTGTATTCTTTCCTAGAGATATATAACTAGGAATTTCATAGTGGTTGTGTTAAGTTTAAGATTATATTGCGTATATGTAAAGTTGTCGTGCTTAACTTATTACTGTGTATATCTTAAGCTATCATGCTTAACTTATTACTGTGTATATCGAAAGCCATTGTGCTTAACTTATTACTATGTATATCTAAAGCAATTGTGCTTAACTTATTACTATGTATATCTAAAGTTATCATTCTTAAAACTTATTATTGTGTATGTCTAAGCTAACATGCTTAGCATAATGCTGTGTAAAACCAAGGCTAATACGTATAGAGAGTCTCTATGTATAACTGTGGTCAATTTTCAAAGAGTTGCCTGTATCTTATGACCTTAGACTTTGATTATTCTTATGTTTCTATGGTAGAGGAACTAATTTTATTTTGTTTTCGTAAGATTGATAAGCATAGAAAACCTCCTCATGCAAAACTAGTAGTACAAGATATATGTTAGTGCTATGCGATGAATAATCTTATTATGTATTTTTGATAATAAAGACGATGGCCAAGCACTTGTATGTGTCTATTGTATCAAAGCCATGCAGGCAAAAAGGTCAAAGGTTAACTGGTGAGAAATACACCAAGTGGAGATAAATACATTATCAGATTGATGGTTTTAAGAACTCTGTTTAGGGTCTAACCATGTTTATAAAAGAAATCTCTATCATAAGGTTGAGGTAAGGATGTGGCATGATGGGATAACCATAATTCAAACAATTCAACCAAATTCTATGTATATGTATATCTAGAAGTTAGAAATTAGAATTCTCTATTTTCCATGATTGGAGTCATTGTGAGAAAGTCGACAGAGATAGAAATTTCTCTTGAAAAGTCATATGTATAGTTCTATTGTTTGCAAACAAATTTTTTGAGATAAGTTATTATCTTAATCAAAGATATCTATAAGTGTTTGTGATATAGTTTCTCTTTTGTTTTATAGCTATGATATTATCACTCTTTTCTAAAGAAGTTATTTGTGAAAACAAGCCTATTCCTTAGTTCGAGTTGGAGGATTCGAGAAGACCATGAGGTCAATAATACTAGTATAGACTTAAACATATCAAAGAGAAAGATTGAATAAGTTTAGAGTTTAGTTACAAAAATGATAGTATTTTTATGAAGAGGATAAACTTCTAATGAGATGTCTTTTCATGATACATGAAATGTGAATATTACAATGTTCAAGAGGTCAATTGTAGACCAGTGGATATTTTTATAATTTGATATTTTGGAGATTGTTAGTTTTGATTTTTGATGTATTGGGTTAGAGGAATTTAAACCCTAGAACCAACTTAGATGAGTTTGGAGAACTTAGAATCTCTTAAGTCTGATTATGACACTATATTACTCTATTATATTGTATGGGTGACAGATAAGGTAATTGAGAAACCATAAAATAAGATGTTATTATTTGAAAGAGTATGAGAAGCTCTCGATTATATTTAATGTTTTCATGTTAGAGTTGAAACAAGATTTATAGTTCCTAGAATGCTTAAATCTTGAGTAGAATGACAGGAAGTCATAGACTCTTATGGTTGCAATAATTCCACTAAGGACTCATTGAAGAGTTAAATCTTCTAAAATTATACATTTTATAAATGAATAACCTAGGGTACAGAGTTAAATTCTAAGTTAGATTGACTAGGAATAAAACATAGTCTAGACATTATATGTCTAGTGTTTTTAGTTAAACAAGTCAAATTGTAGGATGAGATAGTCTCCAACTTGAGTTAGAGGTGTGTGAACATCTGACTACATTTATTATAAATGTTTATCTATATAGAAACTTTAGCCAAAGTGATACATTTGTCTCTGCATGCATTAGTCAGTTCACAATGTCTAGATGGTGTAACTTGTCACGATGATCATACTTAGCTAGAAGATTTTGTCTAGACTTGTATGGTTGAATGTGTTACATAGGATACAACACTAGGACTCAGATGGAAAAAACTTGTTGGTTCGTTATTTCTATACTCTTTGCGAAGGGTAGGGACACTTTTTAGGTAGGAAGGTGTGTGTGGGACTGTCACTCTATGGTTTGAGGTAAAGCACTCAGATGATGCTCTCCCTCTGGAGTAGAAGACTCGCCAAGACTTGAGTGATAGATATCAAGATTCCAGATGCAACATTTATTTTGTTATGATGAAAAATTATTTTGATTTCCAAGAGCAACTTATGTAATGTAAATGGAAAGTGAAATGTTTTCATTATGATTTTTCTCTGAATATATTGAATTTGAAGGTTGAAAATATTTAGAAAGGATATGTATTTATTTTCTTGTGATTATGCAATTTGATATAAAAAAATGTTTACCTTGTTCATTTACTTTCTTGTAAAAATGTGGAGTAAATTTTAGTAATATGAGAAGGCATGTTATAATAGGTGTTGGAGTGCATGATGGTGTTTGATTTTGGATAGGAATGGTGCTAGGTGACTCTTTGATAACATGCTAGTGTTTGTCAAAGAATGATGTAATGCAATTAGAGGTAGTGCAAGACTCTTCAATTGTGCTCTTTCCTAGGTGACTCTTGGATAACATGCAAGTTTTTGTCAAAGAATTATGTCATACAATTAGAGGTATTGCAATACTCCTCAATTGTGCTATTTCTTTTTTGATTGTGATCCTTCACTAGTAGTTGTTGGAAAAATCTCTTCATAGATTGGTTAGATAGGTTATGGTTAGATGATTGCTAGGGACTTTCAAATTAAAGATTGTCAGATCTCCACTGTTAACCTTGGCTTGACAAACAAAAATTAGGAGATTGAAGAGTTCTAGGGTGTAGCTCAAATCATCGTGCAATGGATGCACAAAGATGAGTTAACAAAGAAGTAGCTAAGAAATCAAATTGTTGAGCTGCAAGCCTTTATCAGACAATTACTAGGCTTGTTGCAGAAGGATGATGGCATTGTAATCACTCCAACCATCCTCTCCAAATAGGAATTTGGTGAGTTTGATGAAATGAAGCATATGATGAAGGCAACCTAGGAGTGGCGTGATGAAATTTTTCATAAAGGGCGATAGGCTATTGATGAGGCTATTTAGGTTTGGAAGGATTTCTCATTAATTTGGATGGATATAATTGAATTGGAGGATGATTACATCATGAATGAAGAGTATCATGCTAGAGTCTTCCCTAGACTTGAAATGATGACCTGACTGTCTTCTTCAGTTTTGATAGAATAAAATATTTTGACAAAAGATACCCTAGGAGTGCCTCATTACTAGATGGAGACAATGAAATTTAGAATGGAAATGTTTGATAAAGCCAAACAGGAGGTAGTACATATAAAGAACCAATCTTATGATATTTTTAATGACTATTATGATATTTTGAGTGAGTTAATGGGGAAATATGTCACAGGCAATAGGGTTGAATTAGAGTCTGGCTCTCTTAAGGAGATAGATGAATTTAAGCCCAGTGGAAAATGTTGCTTCAAGGCAGGTTTAAACAAATAACTTGTGATTTTGATAAGTCTCTAGCATCACTACAGCATCAAAGTTTTTGCAAAAAATTCAAAGGTTTTAGAAAGGGGCTCACACAAGGAAGATTTCATATAATTTATTCGGTAAAACCTATGACACTCAAACTTATAGGTTACATCATATGAAGGGTCCCCCTCCTAAGGATGTCAACCCACCACTTCAATCTTTGATGAAATATAGGAACAAATAAAATAAGTTTGATGAAATTCTAGTAGAAGACAATATTCATTCACCTTGAGGGCTAGATTTTGACAAAATCAGTGACCCAATCAACTTGTACAGTCTCCAGGTAGATACCTCTTCCAAAACAATGTTCCATAATTTTTTTTTGTTTCAACTCCTCCAAAAAGTGTTACTTTGTCTTATATGGATGAGCTCCAAAATTGTAAATTTGTCTTTTTCCTAAAGGACAAAAGAAAAAATGAGTTTATAAAAAACTACTACCACAAATATTAAGTGTAATTGAATCTGAGCCATAGGTGTTTGATGAATCCTCAAAAAACATTGTAAACTCAGTGCTCTTGCCTTCTATATATAAAGGAAATCACTTTCCTTGTTTTGTAAGTGTTGATACAAAATTGTTGAGACTCTGCCAAAATTTTTAATCAAATACAAACAAATTTTAGTGTTGCTAATTATTTATGTTGTGTTATTGATTGGACTTTGGTTATTCATGGTTATTTTCACACATTTGATATAGTTGAATTATATTTATGGAGAGTTATTTATCATATCGGATGTATCTCATGTTCATACTATTAGCAAATTGTTGATTGTAAGTTGTTGTACATGGTTAGTCTGAACATTTACTTTGATTTATTATTTAATTGTGGATATTCTATTAAGATGCACCATTATCTAGGTGTTTAATAAGTGTTAAGAATTTGAAAATATGAAAATGCATCAAAGATTGCATGTTTTCTACAATGTTGTGACTTACCTGGTTAACAGAAATATGTTGTATGAAAGGTCTATCTATCTAAATCATCATATCATATCTGGAACTGCCCTTGGGAATTTCTCAACCTTTTCTTCCCTCCCATATTTTGAACTTTTTTTAAAGCAAAATTTTTAGTTTAGGTAAAGCATCACAACACTATCAAATCTGATGATAAAATCTATATTCAGATTACATATCAGAAAATTGTCAAGGGTTTCTACAATTTTCTAAAGTACACCATTCTAAAAACCTTTTCATTTATAGTTCTTGTGTAAGGCCCCTTGTTGTAATAGTAAAATACATAAACTACTGGGTCATTTCACATAGCTAATACGTAGGTAGGAGAAGCCTTGGGGTAGTCTTTTTCTAATTCATTAGGATTATATTCCTTGTTAGGAATTATGGTGTCTCAACCTTTGCAAGTTCCTAATGTTGTATTTATTTATTTTTGCCTACTATTGTAATTTTCTATGTAAATATTATTTTGTCACTTTGTGGGAGTTGGCACGGTGATGTGTCATCCTACATGGAAGGTGACTAGATGTATGTTTTGTCCTCATATGAGGAGGTAGGCATCCCATGTTGACTTGGCAAAGTTTTTCTATGTGTTGACACCTTGTGGTCATGTGTCATAAGTTATGATAGATTCTATGACATGTAAGAGATGAAATGAGAGGTGTGACAAGTTGTTAGTCTGTGGTCATGCTACATGGTTGTAGATACATGTAGCAAGGTAAATTTTGGTGACTTTTCTAGCCATGATTTCCCTACAAAATAATTAATGGGGGAGTGTAGAGGGGTGCAGGCCCTCCTGCGGGGCTTGGGGGTGGAGCCCACGGTGAGGGACTGGGGGCAACGTCCCCAGTAGGGGTTGGTGGGGGTAGCGCCCCCAATCAAGAGCTGAGCCCTGAAGCAAAAAATGGCCTATATTTAATAAAGGCTTCAACAATTATATTGGCTATTAGTCGATATGGAAAATCGACTTTTGTAAACCACCAAAGAGGCTTGTTAAATAAGTGGCTAGAGAATGTGAAAGTTCATGGAATGTGAATGAGAATCAACATTTATGTACTCTTAGAAGAGCTTGCATTGTAAGTGTGTTGTAATCATCTTTTGATTTGATAATATATTATGCAGGTTTTGGAGTGTGGGCTTTTTTACCCGAAATGGTTTTCCCCACATATATCTTGTGTTGTGAGCATTGTACTTATTTTTGATGTGTTATTACCTTTCTGTTAATGTGCATCTAATAACCTGTAACTAGACAATATTAAAATTTACATAACTTTCCTCACTAGATCAATGTAGGAAGTTGTTTCTATTAGGAAATAAGGTTTACATCTAATAAATTAATTATTAGGTAGTTATTTAGGTGGGAAGTTATTCCCCTAGATAGTTGGTGGGAAAATAAGGCTTTATAAGCCATTGTATGAAATGTAAAATTAAAACGAAAGATTATATGAAATTTTGGTTTATTGTTGTTCTCATTTACAATGTAAATCTTTAATATTGTATTTTAATTTTGGCTCTACCAAAATCAACATTGGTATCATAGCAATATAAAAAGCCTATGCCTATGAGTTTAAACCTAGAGATCAAAGAATGAGTGCAAGAAGTTAAAAACATAGTGCTGGAGGCTATTTGTAGGATGTTAGAGTTTAGTTTAGAGGAAAGACTATTTTGAGAAAAATTTAGGCACTAAAACATTTGAATGAGGAATTCGCTAGGCATACAAAGGTATTTGTAAATTTTTTGTTTGATTAAAAATTGTTTAAAGTAAGGCGCTGGAGAATTGTGACTACTTGCGGCTAGGAATATAATTGATTTAGGCATTATATTGTTTAATGTTGCACTTTGGGGAGAGTTCATTCGTTTATGTGCATATTTATTTAAGGAGTTTTAAAGTGGATATATTGTTTTCAAAGGTTTTGGTCAGTAGGTTGAGCCTTGCATATAGAAAATGCTATGATTGAATGAGATTCAGATGAGTATATCAATAATTAAATTATGTGCCCATTTAATCATTCAACAAACTCTTTGGCAAGTTTCTAATGTAGATAATTCTGTGCATTCATCAAAATATCTAGATTCATCTTATTGTCCAATCTGCCATCATTTGAATGGAGCATGAGGATTTGTAACATGTCCTACAACTAGTTTATTGGACAAATTTGTTGGGAAACTCATAATGGTCTAGTGTTGTTTATTTCAAACATCTCTTAAATCCTATTGTCTCTAAATATTGTACTAATTAATATGCCATCAAATCAGATGAATAACTCTATTGCGTGGCAAGAGTAACTCCATTTGCATAGCATGAGAGAAACTAATTTTTTCCTAGTAATATCGAGGCATTGTTAGTTGAATTGTGCTTTAGCATCATTTTAGTTTCTTCTCTTCCCACAATGTGAAGATCAACATCTAATACAAAACTTTCTCACTTGAAGATCCATTCAATGTTTAAGGTAATTTCTAATTGCATAAGCTGTAGATTCATTTTCAAAAGTTTTGAGTGCCTATTGCAAATATGTGCCTAATCAGTGTTGTCATTGATGTCAACTGTATCGCATTCTAGAAGATTTGTATGTTGAGGATATTGAGAAAATTATCCTCTCTGGAAGAAACAAGTAAGTTACATATCTCTTTGTAACAGACAGTGAAGACAATGCAGTTCAAGTGAAGTAGATTTCTCCACATTCCATGTGAGATGAAAATCAGAGTCTGTGGATTAAAGGGTTCATAGACAATAGCCTGAAATTGCTCTAGTTAAGATTTGAGGGATCCGCATGAAGCATTTGTGAAGTTATGGCTATCTAAGTAGAACCAGGTTTTGTAGTTATTTAGAGGTGACGGAGTGACAGGAATTTGGTCCAGATTGATCCGCATTGGAATATTATGATTTGTGGATCTAGAGGTATGTTTGTAATGTTAGTGTGTATCCTCAACTCAAGAGGTTCATGGTTTGGAGGTCCACAAGCAATATTTCTAGTGTGACAGTCATAACAGTGATAGTTCTTAAGTTCGCAAATGAAGATGCAAGTGTTTCTGGTGAAGTGAGGTGGTGCAGTTGTTCTTACTGATTTCATTATGCTTGTGGTGGTCTCTGGATTGTGTGCTGACTGTGTTGGTGGTCCGCATTTGATATTGAGCTCGTGATGGAAGATTTATCCTTGTGTGTTGCCATTCTTTCCAGTCTTGGTCGACCGGATGCTTTTATGCATGTTGCAGATGATCTAAGAGAGGTGCTATAAAGTGTGGCATGTTGTTCGAGAAAGATTTGGGTCCCAGCTATATTGGCCAACAATATAGTGATTCACATTAAGTCAGATGTTTGTAGTGCCGACCTTGATGTTTATCCCAAGGTTGATGAAGCATATAAATATGTGTGGTTGAGTTGTGGAAAATCATCCTTGTGCGAAAATGATAAAATCCTAAGAAAGGAAGAAAGGCAGAGAAGAGAAGAGGAAGAGCAGAAGAGGAAGAGTAGTAAAAGATGAGGAGATAGCGAAGAAGTGTTTGGGGGTAGAGCAGAAGTGTTATGCGCATAAATGGAACTAACCTTGGCATGAAGAAGATGTTTTCTAGTTCAATCTTTCTGTGATAAACTTATAAATATTTATGTAGGCAGTGAGCCTCTTTTTAGAAGTGAGCTCTAGGCAGTGCACCTGAAGGAAAGTGCCTTCCCATTTTCTATTTTTTTAATAGAGAATAAATCTTGTGGGTTAACCCCCACCATGGCTTTTCCCTTAACCGGGTTTCCACGTAAAAATCCTAGTGTTATGTGTGTTGATTTTTCTTCTGCTCATGTGTTGTGGATTCATGCATTGATGGTTATATTATTCATCTATTAATAAGTGGTAAAGAATTTTAAATTGTACAAAAGGATAAATTTTTTTGTGACAAATGATTCACCCCCCCTCTTAGTTGTCTGCCCTTATTTTAATAATTGGTATCAAAGCCGGTTCCTCTCAAAGAAGTTTGACCTCTTGAGGAGATCCAGGATGTCGATTTACAAGAAGGATAGTCTTAGATTTGATGGAACAAATTACTCTCCTTGGAAGAGTCACATGGAGTGCCACTTGTAATGTATGGGTGATGCTTATTGGTTAATAACTAAGTGTAGTGCCCCTCCATTCTCACCTTAATTGTGTAGGTGGTCGGACTAAGGAGCATGAAGGTGAAGTTAGTATGTTTTATTCATAATCCTTATTACGACACTGACAACTCATATGCTCTGACATTGTTTACATTTAGGTAATTATGATGTTAATCTTACTATGATTGTCATCTGTTAGAATTAAGTTTTATGCGATGGATTTTGTATCATAGGAGGTTATGATGTTTTGTGTGGATCAATCATATTATGAGTATCATGTGACTATCTAATTATGGTTCTTACTTAGTCATCTAGTAACTGATTGCTATGTGTGTTGTGATTACATGTTTGATGTGTGAGTGAAAGGAATAGTGTCGCATTACTCATGCATGAGTACCCTACTAGACTACAAATTTCTTTCACTGTGTGTATGACTACATGATTGCATATATATACATGTTTGACCATGTTGTTTGTTGTAGGCTGCAGGTACCAGGCATCGAATCCACCTAAATTAACAGGTCTGAGCATGCCTTAACCAATGGAACTATTAAATAGAGATAACATATGGTCCCCTAGCTTAGCCATAATCCTTGAAGAGGATGAGTATTTGGTTGTGCACCCTGTCAATGTTGTCAATTTGGTCATGATAGTGAGTCATTGTTGTAGTGGTCTTGCTTTCTGATCTTGCATAGTAGTCAGGTATGGTTTGGTAGTTGGGTTATTTTGTTGGTATTGTTTTGGTTATTATTGCCTTAAAATAAAATAATTAGCTATGAAGCATTTTTGTTAAATAAATAAATATATAAATGCCCTTAAGTAAATTTAGTTTATCAAAAATATATTATTCTAGAAGTTAAGTTAATAAATAATAATAATAATAGTAATAGTAATAAATGTAATTCCAACTAGAGATAAATAAATAAATTAATATAATATAATGTTGCGTTAATGGCAATAAAATAGATAATATTTGCAAGTTGTTATATATATATATATATAGAAAATACTAAAGTAGATAAAATTAGAAATGATTCTTGTCTAGTTGTAAATGAAATAAATAGGAAATTCTAAAATAAATAAAATCAGAGAGAAATTATTGTTTGGATAAAAATAGCAAATTGTAAGAAAGTAATAAAGGAGAATCTTCTGGAAGAAATCATGGGGGTGGTTATGCATGCTCAACTTTATTTTGAAATCTCAAAATATAATTTAGAGAGAAGCATGCATTTCAAACAACAGAATATGTTTTATGTTTTCATTATCTCTCTTAGGAAGTTTTTATTTTTCTTTTGGCACCATAAACCATAGTTTCCAGAAGAAAATACCTGGGGAAAATGGATGCAAGCTAGGAATTTTGTGAAGATGTGATAGAAGTAATATACCAGGTGTGGATTGAGATATAAATCTGATTTATTGTTTCATTAGATTTAGTAAAATATTCTGTGAATTCTCTTCTACATTTTCTGAACCCAATCTGTTGCATTAGCCATAACTTTAATTTTACAAACTAGGTTTCTCTAATTGTTTTATATATAGTGCATGTCCTGGATATCTAAATCATATCCGAAAATCAGCCATACCCAGTTTGTCATTTTTGAGATATGAATATTTTGTGACTGTTTACATCTCACCCATTTTGTCTCTGTTAAAACAGATAGTTGCGTCACAATTAACTCTATATTTTTGAATTGGGTTTGTCTGAGATTTTTTTTAACAAATTTGTTTTGTGCATATCCTACTATCATTGTTTTCCATCATATGACTCTCTTTGAGGCATTCTACCAATCAGTCTGTGTGCCCTATCTATGCTTTCACATTTTGCATTGTTCGTAGCTTCTAAAGTCTTCTCAACAAATTTATTTTGTGTTGATCCTATCATATGCATGTGCTTAAAAGTGTGATAGATTTGATGAAGATGTTAGATCTATAGGAATGTTTTGTTGTTCTGTATTCTTTTCCTCTCAAGCTAACCTTAGAACAAGGTTCTTTTATTGTAGCTTCAGGTTTTGTATCTTGTGATTCTAACTAGTGTAAGATATTTATAGCATTCTAATATTATAGGCTTTTAGTTTTGCTTATACAATTATATTTAATAGTATTTACGAAATTGTCATGTTTATTACTGAAATCTACATTAGTGTAAATAGTATAAACAACTGTTATGTATAATTTGTATGTGTATACACCTAAAAATAACATGACTGTTAAAATAAATATTCTTAATGTTTATTTAAATCAAATTCCTCTATCAATAAATAAACAAACAAATTTATTTATTTGATTCATATTCTTCCAACAATTAAATCAAATCATTCTTCCAAATTCAAATAAATTAATCAAATTTATTTAAATCCTCTCAATCTCTAAAAATAAAATATAATCAAATATTTTATTTATTCTTCCAAATCTTGCACACACAATTAAATAAATTTATTTATTTCTTATCTTCTAATTCTTCCAAAATTATTCAAAATTAAATAATATCAATTATTTAATTGTTTCTTCCAATAATATCTTCTCTAAATTTTTAAATAAATCAAATATTTATTTAAGTTGTCTATTTCTTCTAAATTAACTTATCTCTAAATATAATTCAATCTTTATGCACATGCAATTAAATATTCCAAATATTTAATTGAGTTAAAATATCTTCTCATCCTCATGCAATTTACATGTTTTAGTTCTATTCTCGTAACTGATTAATCTATTCTTTTAATTGATTAATCTCTTCAATTAACTCATTCTTCTATTTTATTAATTCATATCATGCAAAATAGAGCACGACACTTGTCTTCTTCCTATCCGCGTACGTTCCTCAACCGTCCTTAACCATTGATCTTCTCATTCTTTCTATACCGTTGATTTTCTTTTTCTCAAATCTATAAATTGAACCCAATTCTTCTATTTCAATCATCCAAGATTTCAATAAAATTACTTTGCAGGAATTACAGTATGTCTTTGGCACCAATTCCTTCATTGCTTGTGATCAAACTCGTTACTACACACTACTATCATTGTTGTGAAGCTCATCTTCATGGTGAAACTATCATAGCCGTTCTCATTTAAACATCTTGGAATCATAGCAAGGAAGTGCACCTTTTGAGGGTCATATTCATAGATAAGATCATTTGTGATAGGCGATCAATGGAAGCTGAGAATTAAAAGAGGTTTGCTTTGTATTGTTTATTATTTCATTGAGTTTTAGGTATCATTGATATTATATTGATTATTCATACATGTAAGATCGATTGAGATAGGAAACCAATGGAAGCTATGAAGCTTTGAGGTTTGCAAAAGTTTTTGAAGTTCTTTTGTTTGGTTAATCTCTTTGTTTATGTATTTCATTGAGTTTTGGGTATTTTGATATTGATATATTGATTAGTCATGTTTAATCTAATTTTTTCTTAACATTTTTGGTGCCCACCGTGGGGCCCTGTCCCGATTTAATCAAAAAATTGAGTTTTTTTTATGCTAAGGTTTCAGACACAAGAGGATTCAGAGAATAGGCGTTGAGCATTCAAATGGTGTAACCTTAGCTCAAAAAGTTTCTAGGTTTTATCAAAAACATCAAAATCCTATCTAGGTATCTTTTATGTTTTGCATAAAGTTCCCAGATTTTAAGAAAAATAGATAACAAATCCATCTCCCTATTTTTAGCCTATATTTTTTTTTGGCCTATTTTTAGCAATTTCATGAAATTTAGCATATATGTGTAACTTTAGCTCAAACGATCTCTGGGTTTTGTCGAAAATATCAAAATTCTATCTGGGTATCTCTTATGTTTTGCAAGATTTGTACAGATTTTGAGAAAAAATAGATCCCAATCCGTGTCCCTATTTTTAGCCCATGCTTGCTTTTTTTTTTTGCCTATTTTTAGCAATTTCACGAAATCAGACATATCCTTTGCATAAGGAGTCAGATTTTTACGAAACTAGTGGCATTGGAAAGATGGTTCTTCCAACTTTTCTATGGTGAAAGAATTTTGAGGTAATTTTATTATATTTGTTAGGTACATTCAGCCAAAGTCAACCCTTCTTTGCAAAACTTCAAACAGTCATAACTTGTGCAAAATTTATTCAATTTTCACAAATTTTTTTTAAAAATTGCATAGAATTTCATGTAGAATCTAATCATAATATCCAATCTAGTGTACCTAATCACTATTATCAATTTTTTTCATATTGTTTATTTTTCACCTAACAAGTTAAGCACTTTTGGTTCAATTGATTTTATGCTAACTATTGAGTTTTTGGTGGAACTAATCAACTCTTTGCAGCCTCTTATTACTCAAACAGAGAAAATAGGTTTTTCTAACATTTTCATATAGGACGAGCATTGAAAAATTGAAAACCTATCACACTAAGTCTAAATTGCTTTCTTAAGGGACAATTGAACAAATCATATTTGCAATCTAAGTCTTTGGAACATATTGCTTTCTTAAGGGATAAAACATCTTTTTGCAATTTAAGTCTTAGGAACATATTACTTTCTTAAGGGACAATGGACATAAATGCAAAAAATACTTTAATTTTCTAAGGGACAATAGACATGAATGCCAAACACTTCAATTTCATAAGGGATAATTGACAAATACAATCACGTGTGTGCCCAAATAGATAGCTCATATAGTCTTTTTCTTTTTAACTAGGGGAAAAGAACCACTGTCTTTTATTTTTTTGGGAATGATACCAGGCTTATGCTCTCCCCTATCTTGGGTGACCAAAATGCTAGACATATCATTTTTGCATGTGTTTTTTCCTTTAGAGAGGCCTGCCCTTGGTTACCCATCCATCCTTGGGGAATGACCTTAAGTGGTAACAAGCTAAAGCCAAGCTCTACCAAGCCACTATAAATAAATTGTGTTTGGAGTGAAAGCTTCAAACAACGAGTGCAGTTGTGTTATACCGATAGCTAACCTCCGCGAAAACCCTCCAAGGTGCAACCCTTGCAGGTTGGGAGACTCCATAACAGAGAGTAGTGCTACCACATATATAACTACTTGAACAGTTTCCTTCATTAAACACCTTTTCTTCTAGTGGCCAAAAACCCCTGTAATCTATTTGAAGCCTAGGAGTGTACTTGCTTTTCTTTTTAGTCCAAAAAGAGTCAAAAAAATCACAAAAAAAAACCATGAAAACATTCTATGTTTGTTGTTTCTTCTTGCCATAATTAAAGAAAATTAGATCAAAAGAGACCAAAAACATAAAAAAAAATTGCCAAAAATTTGCAAAAATACTGAAAAAGCTAGAGTTGTGCATTTGTTGTCTGAAACTGCACATTTATACCGACTTGCTGCGCATCTGTATTGACTTAGTGTGCTTTTAACACCTGTTGTTGTGCATCTAAAGTTTACCAGTATTGCGCATCTATGTCAACTTTCTGCGCATTTATCCTTTTCTACTGTACATCTGTTCCTGCTCATGCGTAATAGTGAGTGCTTCCACATACTTTGAGAGAAACTTTTCAACCTTTCTAGATACCCATTTTAGTCTTCTGTTAGCTTCTAAGGATATGACAACCAAATTAGAAGAGCTTGCTCAAGAACTCAAATACCTGAAATTATAATTAACCTTAGATACCTCACCCCAAGGTCATCTAGAAATTGCTCAAGAACTCGAAGTCATACAACAATACTTTGCAATCTTACATGCTGAGTAGGCTAGTACTAGCTACACCATGCCCCAGAGTCATACATTCTTGTCCCGTCTTAATGATACTCTTGACAAGGCAAACACTACTCCTATAACCCATAGCCTAAAGCATACTAATCCTACTCTGAGCTCAAAACCACTATCGAATTCCCTAAGCTCTAATACGACCAAAAAAATATCCTTGGATGATTTTTGGGAAAGATATGTAGCACAAGAAAAGTTATGGAGAATTCTAAATTCTACTCATCCATTACCTCATTCATCTACCCAAACACCTACAAAGGATGTGATCCAAGGACTACCAATAGAGAGTCAACCATGTCCCCAAATACCGGTCCTTGACCTTATCAAAGAGCCTTCAAACATGTCCATTGCATCAACCTCGTCGTGTAATTGGCAACCCCTTGAGCCTGTTGAAAAATCTCCTACCAGGAACCAAAGTCAATGTCCATCGGACCTTCATATTGTTGACCAAAATCCTATCCAAGAGACCTCTACCTCCACTTCCATTCAAACAACCCAAGAGTTATGTCAAGAGCACACTTTAGAACATATGGAAACATTCGACCTTTGTCTAAATCAAGATCAAAGCACCCCCATCTGGCCCGTGCATAACCTTTATCTTTTCTATGATCCTATACTTATGCATGAACAAGAAATCCAATCTCAATCCATTCATGACCTATATCTTTCCCAAGATCAAGATACTACCTTTGATGAAGAAGCTATCCATGAGCAACTTGATCCTATACATGAGCCAGAAATCCAATGTCAGCCTCTCCATAACCTCTATCCTTTCTATGATCAGGATATTATTGTTGATGAAGAACATATACAAGAGCAATTTAATCCCATCACACTAAAGCCCCTCCATAACCTACGATCAAGAGTCTATCTATGATCAAGCAGACCATGATGATCCTCTTAGCCCACTTTATGCGTTCCATGGTCCTGAGCTTATAACCCCATCTAGCCCTATCCAAGATCTGGCAAATTCCACTTCCCTTGATGAGACACTTGCCTCCCAAGAAAGCATAGAAGATCAAACCAAAAATAATCCTCCGCCATCCATTATCGACCATGCTACAAATCCCCCACCGTATATCCTTGGTCTTACCACCTTCATTCATGAGTGTTCCTCCTTAGAACACCAGAAACCATTATCCCCTATCTCACCTTCTCCATCCAATAAGGAACTCAGGCCTAATGTTCCACCTATACATAATATCGATGTCCACTGCATACTCCAACATATGAACTATCAAGGTAAGGCTTAGGCCTTCACGAACAAGGTATTTTAGAGCTCATCCATGTCAATGTTCCTCCTCCTTCATATGGCCTTGGATACACACCCCAAGGTGAACAATCTCAAGATGTTGGTACTTCCTCCATGCCTTCTAAATCCCCCACTTTCCATCATACATCCTATCATATTCCCAAAACATATGTCATCATTCCATACCCATCATCCTACAATTATCAAAAGCATGTGACCATACACCTTCCACCATCCAATCTACCTTTGCTACTTCCAACTCATAATATCCCTGCATGCATTTTACCACCACTTCTTCCAACACCTTATCCATCCATCTATAAATCCTCTAACAATCCAAATCATGGCCAACAAATGCACATGTTGTCTAAACAAAGAACATCCTCCAACTCCACTTCCACCATCTCAACAGAATTCAACCATAAAAATATGGATGCCTCTACCTATAAAGTCAAAAATCCTAAGAGTCCACATGACCTAGAATACAAAAGCCAAGAGTCAAAGAAACATCCTTCTTAAGAGCTGCATACAGCCACACACCTATATGCCAAACTGAAAAAGGTGTGGGTCCGCATCCAACAAATGATTACCTCTGAAGCTGCACCAAAGTTGCATACACCCCAGCCCATACCTTCACAGGTACTATCTAAAAGCAAAATGGTTTGGGTGCCTAAGCAAAAAGCCCTCATGTTACATGAGGCATCCACCTCTCAATAATCCCATCCATCCAAAAGTCTCAAATTCTTCTATCCTACATGGAAAACAAAAATCAAAAAAATACTCAGTCTATGTGGATCCCTACATGCCTAAGTCATTCATCCACAAGAAAAAGTCTCCATTGCTTCCTACACTACTTTCCCATCACCAGCTTCAATGTTTATCATGGTATGTGCAACCGTTGGTCATGATTCCCCTCCATATCACAAACCTTTCCATATACCTCCTACATATCTTCCCCATCCTACTCCCATGGTCCATGCTTTTACATAAGCTTTAAATCTGTATTCT
This sequence comes from Cunninghamia lanceolata, assembly GCA_027924645.1. Classification (NCBI taxonomy): domain Eukaryota; kingdom Viridiplantae; phylum Streptophyta; class Pinopsida; order Cupressales; family Cupressaceae; genus Cunninghamia; species Cunninghamia lanceolata. The sequence goes on along the minus strand of BSBN01000245.1, from coordinate 7,629,716 downwards.
GCATCATCATCAACTATTGCGCCTTCTACAATTTGCTATCTACCTTCTCCATCTCACTTTCATGCAATCTCCTACCAACATCTATGGGAGCACTCGACATGGTCCATGCGATGACATCTTTCTAGTGGGACTATCACCTTTCATGGAACCAGGCACTCAGGTCCCTCTCTTCCATATTCCACCTTCTCCTATCCAAAAAAAAAGAAAAGAAAAAATGAGAAAAGTAAAAAAAAATCCCTTCATCCAATGGTGAAAATCTGGCAAACAGGTGCCTTGGATAAGTACCATGATGAAAACCTGGCAAACAGGCATCGTGTGTAAGTTGATCTTCTATGTCACCTACACTTGAGGGCACTTTGTCTCATCATCATATCACTCTTTCTCCTATCATTTCCTTCCGTACCATTTCCTATCCTATCTTTCTATACTGTCCAGTCCATCTGTCCTAATCTTCCATTCCTCTATTTTTTTATCTTGATAAAGATTGGGGGCACAATGTTGACAAATGTTTTAGATGTCTCTTGACATACCTTATCCCTCCAAAACTGTGTAAATCCTTCATTATCCTCTCATCGTCCTTTGTCATAAGCTTTGTCATGTCAAATCCTAAGTTATTCTTATGCAACATAGTCCTTGGAGATCACATCCTTGATTCCTTCTACCTAACCACCAGTTCCATTCCTTATCACCCATACATCTACCTACCCATGGTGTTTCCTTGTCATCAGTATCATCCAATCTATATCTGTTCCATGTCTGATCCATATCATGTCTCATCTGATCCATATCTAATCCATATCTGTTCCATGTCTGATCCATATCTATTCCATATTGTGTCTCATCCGATCCATATCTAATCCATATCTGATACATATCGTGTCTCATCTGATTCATATCTATTCCATATCGTGTCTCATCTGATTCATATCTATTCCATATCGTGTCTCATCTGATCCATATCTCAATATCATAGGGTCAACCCCAAACTGTGTTGCCTCTGTGTCGTCATGTAGGCAAGGCCATTATCAATGTGCCTCCAAGGCACTAGGTCAGTCCCTTAGGGTCCGTTTTTCCCCAATAAGGATTGTGGAACCTTTTCACCAGATGCAAGCATGTGCAAGCAAAGCCCATTTTCAAGCAAAAATTTTGACGCAGTACCTTAACCTATCCAAAGAAAAGAAAGCAAGTACCTATAGCACCCAAATGATTCTATCAAATTAGGGCAAGAAAGATACATCTAAACACAAGAGTGTTTTGCTTCAATATTACAGTTGTGTCTAAATGTCTTCACTTTTTGTTGTCATATTTTCTATGCTACTCAAGGATGCCAAAAGCTAGAGATGCTATGATGGGGGCATGATTATCTTCTTTGTTTGTTGTTTGTGGATTAAACTTTAGTAATGTGATGCTTTGTCTAAAGACATGATCGGCAAAAGATCATCGAGGACATCAAAGGTTTAACATGAAAGGGGGCAATCCTTGTCTGTTGATACACAAGAAATACTTAGGTCATCTCGATTCAATTATACCTCGATGCTTGTATTAACTTGCTAAATCAAAATCCATGTAAGCAATACTTAGGTTATCTCGGTTCAATTATACCTTGATGCTTGTATTTTCTTACAACATTTTGAAAGCCCAATGATGAAATAAGCACTTCAAAATACTTGCAACATCAAGATGGCAAAAATCCATTTACATGTCATATCCATAACATATCCATTTGCATTCCATATCCATACCCATACCATATCTAGTTGCATTTCACATCCATATCCCATGCAATGAAGATCCAAAAATACAGAGTATCAATACAAATAAAAGCTTGTGAGTCCTTCTATCAAGTCATTCTTCTATCAATCAAAATTCTATCTATTGTTGTGATCCATTCTTCTCAATCTAATCAATCTAAGCAATGATCCAAATACAAGTTCATCCTTAATCCATACCAATCAAGTCAAGTCAATCTTGTCAAATGATCCAATCACAATCAGTGGTCTTGATCCTTGTCTGGTCGTAAACCAGCTTGATCAATTATAATCAAATATTTGTCTTATACAAGATGTAACATTGTCGAAATCAGACCAATACACGTGTCTTACATGACATGTTTCATTTCCTAAAACCAGACACTATCCTTCATGTTGCTCTAGGGATCTATCGTTCCCCGCCATGACAACACGCCTATTGTGTTGGTTTAGGGATATATCATTCCCTGCCATGACAACACTGTCGTATATCGTTAGCAGTATACTGTTGGTTTACCGCTTGACAAGAGCAATACCTTGTTTGTTCTTGTATCATTTGTGCATACTTGCTTGCTTGCTTGTTTGTGTTATCATTTTATCTTGCATCGCATATCATTCGGGTCTTTCTTCATCCCATTTTCTTCTACATCCGACCATTTCTTCTAATCTATCTCATCGTGAGATTGTCTATCTCACGCCTTCTGCCTTCTTCCCATCCAATCTCCTGAGGGGGCATCCTATCGTCATAACCTATACCAGGGGCTAACTAGGGCATGTATCATTGTCAGACAATTTATTCTTTGAAGCAATGTCGTAAACTACATTGCATCAAAGAGGGGCAAAATGTATATGCCTAAAAATAATATGACTCTATTCAAATAAATATTCTTAATATTTATTTAAATCAAATTCCTCTATCAATAAATAAACAAACAAATTTATTTATTTGATTCATATTCTTCAAACAATTAAATAAAATACTTTATTTAATTAAATTCTTCCAAACAATTAAATAAATCTTAATTATTTAATTAAATCAAATCATTCTTCCAAATTCAAATCAATCAATCAAATTTATTTAAATCCTCTCAATCTCTAAAAATAAAATATAATCAAATATTTTATTTATTCTTCCAAATCTTGTACACACAATTAAATAAATTTATTTATTTTATTTGTTTTCTTATCTTCTAATTCTTTCAAAATCATTTTAAATTAAATAATATCAATTATTTAATTGTTTCTTCCAATAATATCTTCTCTAAATTTAAATAAATAAAATATTTATTTAAGTTGTCTATTTCTTCTAAATTGAGTTATCTCTAAATATAGTTCAATCTTTGTGCACATGCACTTGAATATTCCAAATATTTAATTGAGTTAAACTATCTTCTCATCCTCATGCAATTTCCATCTTCTAGTTCTATTCTCTTAACTGATTAATCTATTCTTTTAATTGATTAATTTCTTCAGTTAACTCATTCTTCTATTTTATTAATTTCTCTCATGCAAAATAGAGAAAGACGCTTGTCTTCTTCCTATTTACGCATGTTCCTCAACTGTCCTTAACCGTTGATTTTCTCATTCTTTCTATACCATTGATTTTTTTTTTCTCAAGTCTATAAATTGAATCCAATTCTTCCATTTCAATCATCCAAGCTTTAAGTAAACTTACTCTACAGGAATTACAGTGCGGCTTTGGCACCAATTCCTTCATATCTTGTGATCAAACTCATTACTGTACACTACTATCATTGTTGTGAAGCTCATCTTCATGGCGAAACTATCATAGCCGTTCCCATTTGAACATCTTGGAATCATAGCAAGGAAGTGCACCTTTTGAGGGCCATATTCATAGACAAGATCATTTGTGATAGGCAATCAATGGAAGCTGAGAATTAAAGGAGGTTTGCTTTGTATTGTTCATTGTTTGATTGATTTCTTTTGTTCATTATTTCATTGAGTTTTGGGTATCATTGATATTATATTGATTATTCAATTAGATCCAATTTTCCCTCAACAGTATGCCTTAGGGTTATTTGCATATTGTTCGCAATCACTTTAATTAAATGAAATTAAAAATAAGTCTTGATAATTCTTAGTTAAAATATTGATACTCATGGATACTTATATCTTATGATCATATTATAATTGCTATTGGTGACTAGAAAGTTATAGTTTTGTATTATTGAGATAGATTCACTTTATAATTGTTAGATGATTGATCATGCTTGGATTAATGTTACATTCCTTAAAATATTTTTGAAGGGTATTAGTTTATGATGTGATGTGAAACTATTGTGTTTTTAATGGTGTCAAGTGTTGTGTCATTTCAGGAAGTTGTTTCTAGAGGCCTAGGAGGGTGTGATTGTGTGGGGGTTGGCTATGTGTGTATCATGTGAGTTGAATGAAATGCATTCTTGAAATATTGTCTCCTATTCATGTTAGTATGATTTGTATGCGAGAAGGTAAATACCTTGCTCAGTGTACCTATTCATGTGGTTATGATGACTATGCAAGATGGATAAGACCTTGCTCAGTGTACGTATTCATGTGGTTATGATGACTAAGCAATATGGATAATGCCTTGCTCTGTGTGATGTGAAATGATGTGTATTCTGTGTTGTAAATGCAACATGATGAGAATATGGTAGTTCATGCTTGGTTTATGTTCTGGGACAAGAATTGGTCCCTGTGATTATGATTTGTATGCAAGAAGGTAAATGCCTTGCATTGTATATGTTACTTGTCATTGTGATGGTAATTGCTATGCTTGATGAGTAGGGTCTTCTAGATGCAGGTAGGGGAGTGCCTCTCAATGGGGGTCGAAGCCCAAAGTGGCATCCAGGACAACCCATGTGGGAGTTTCTTAAATTAGTGATAACCTAATTAATGAATTAAGGGGTTGGGTAGTTAATCACACTAAACAAGATAAGTGGATGCCTCACTCATGACTCAAGTGCTCATTTAGGCTGAGATGAGATCAAAAGGCCTAGAATGGCAAGATCAACTACCTTGTCCTCATGAAAGGTATGTTGATTTCACATGAGTTTTAATGGGGGCCAGGGGTCGGGAGAGGCTACTAGGACAACCCAAGATGGGGGTTGGGGCAAAGGAAGGCCTACCAGGACAACCCATGACAAGCCATGTGATGACACTTCTCCCTACTGTAGTCTAGCAATCCCTAGTTGTACTCTTCCCATTCGTTGTATGGTTGCCCCTGGAAGTGATGTTTGTGTATTGCCCTATGTTGTTGTGGTCATGTGTAGTTCTTGTTCACCATAGTTATTGTCTGCCTGACTATTCATGTTGTGGGACCTTATTGTTATCTCCTAGCACAGGGGTGGACCTCAGGCTTCCACATGGTTGGGTGGTTGTGTTTTTCTCTCCATTGGTTTCCCTTGCTGTTGATCGTGTGCAAGAAGGATGTACCTTGTATGGCAGATTTCAAATCTTGCTCTAGCTTGAGAAGACAGATACTTATGATCATGTTACAGTCTTGTATATCAGTTGAATCATGTACTGTTATCTTGATGTATGTACTCCAATGTAATCTGGATAGGAATGTAAACAATGTAAACAATGTAATGGTGTCCTCTCTTGTAAAGGAAATTGTATATGTACTTGTAATCCTATATACAGGATCTTGATGATTACTTATCTAATGATATAATATAGAATTGTATGTGTTTATTCATCTGATGCAATTATACTTAGAATGAACTATGGTTGTTAGTTAATTCATAATGTTGGTTAGATATTGTTTTAGTTCATTAGTAATGCAGCCATAGAACCCTAAAGGATAAAGCTTAATTCAAATATTATGAATAAATATATCATTCTTGATATTTTTTTCTTAAAAAAAAAAACTATTTGTCCTATTTGTAAGCTTAGTTGTGTTATTCTCTAGGTTTCTTAGTGGGGCATTACACTAAGGATGAGTATAAGCCTCCAGAGAAAGGTCCTTCAACTCTAGATGAAGTCAAAGATGTTGAAAACAACATTCAAGCTAAAGGACATTTGTTGAGTTCCTTGACTGATACAGAAATGATAAATGTCCTGGAACTGAAAACTGCTCATGAAATCTGGAAGTTGGAAACTCTATATGAAGGTGATGAATATGTCAAATGTGCTAAGTTGCAGAGCCTGAAGGGTAGGTATGAAAATATTAGGGTGAGCGAAGATGAAAACATCACTTCCTACATGCAGAAGGTGAATGAACTTGTGTGTAGTATCAGGTGTGCTGGTGTAAAACTGGAAGAATCAGAGATTGTCGGCAAAGTGCTTAGATCCTTACCTGCTTCATACAAACATAGAGTTGCTACTATTGAGGAGATTAGGACTGTGACCACTATTACAAGGGATTAGTTAGTTGGCAAGCTTTCAGCATTTGAAATGAGTGAGTTTGGTGATTCTCTTCCTAAATCTAAATCTACATTTAAGGCTAGTGTTTTTAGAAAGCAAAGATTTGATCCAGGTGAAAGCTCTTCAAGAAGACTAACCAGATTTGAGAAGGCAAGGAAGGATCTTGAAGAAGATGAATCAGAGCTTGAAGAACTTGAATCTCTTTTTACCAAAAGACTACTAAGAGGATCTAGTAAGTATGAAGGAAAGTTGCCTTTCAAATGTTTTGCTTGCAATAAGATTGGTCATTTTGCCTCAAGATGTCTGGAGAGGGTTTCAAAGCCAAATCCTAATAAGCCTAGGGTTCAGAAGAAATGCTACTATGTCTAAGAAGTTGCTGAAGAGGGAGTCACTGATTATGAATCTGAAAAGGGAAGTACCTCAGGAAATGAATGGGTGTTCATTTCCATCAAAGAAGAAGATCTGGTGCCTATTGAATCTATTAGCTGTGTGAATGTGGAAAGAGCCTTGATTGCTTAGGTTGAAGAAAAGGATGAATGGGTAATTGACAATGGATGCTCTCATCATATGACAGGTGATAAGAGTAAGTTTGTAAGTATGGAAAGGTATGAAGGTGGAATTGTGAAGTTTGGAGACAATTCAGCTGGTAGAATTCGTGGCAAAGGATCCATCTCTCTTGATGGTAAGAATAACACTAATGATGTTTTGTAAGTAGAAGGGTTGAAGCATAATATTCTTAGTGTTGGACAATTGGTTGACAAAGGATATGATCTCTGATTCAAGGATGGAAAATGCAGAATTTCAGAAAGCTCCGGAACTCAAATTGCATCTAGTACACAGACTAGAGGTAACATCTTTTATTTAAGTGGTACTGGTAAAAATTGTTTGATTTCTCAGATTGATCAGAGTTGTCTATGGCATAGGAGAATGTGTCTGGATAGCAATGTAAACAATGTAATGGTGTCCTCTCTTGTAAAGGAAATTGTATATGTACTTGTAATCCTATATACAGGATCTTGATGATTACTTATCTAATGATATAATATGGAATTGTATGTGTTTATTCATCTGATGCAATTATACTTAGAATGAACTATGGTTGTTAGTTAATTCATAATGTTGGTTAGATATTGTTTTAGTTCATTAGTAATGCAGCCATAGAACCCTAAAGGATAAAGCTTAATTCAAATATTATGAATAAATATATCATTCTTGATATTTTTTTCTTTAAAAAAAAAACTATTTGTCCTATTTGTAAGCTTAGTTGTGTTATTCTCTAGGTTTCTTAGTGGGGCATTACACTAAGGATGAGTATAAGCCTCCAGAGAAAGGTCCTTCAACTCTAGATGAAGTCAAAGATGTTGAAAACAACATTCAAGCTAAAGGACATTTGTTGAGTTCCTTGACTGATACAGAAATGATAAATGTCCTGGAACTGAAAACTGCTCATGAAATCTGGAAGTTGGAAACTCTATATGAAGGTGATGAATATGTCAAATGTGCTAAGTTGCAGAGCCTGAAGGGTAGGTATGAAAATTTTAGGGTGAGTGAAGATGAAAACATCACTTCCTACATGCAGAAGGTGAATGAACTTGTGTGTAGTATGAGGTGTGCTGGTGTAAAACTGGAAGAATCAAAGATTGTCGGCAAAGTGCTTAGATCCTTACCTACTTCATACAAACATAGAGTTGCTGCTATTGAGGAGATTAGGACTGTGACCACTGTTACAAGGGATTAGTTAGTTGGCAAGCTTTCAACATTTGAAATGAGTGAGTTTGGTGATTCTCTTCCTAAATCTAAATCTACATTTAAGGCTAGTGTTTTTAGAAAGCAAAGATTTGATCCAGGTGAAAGCTCTTCAAGAAGACTAACCAGATTTGAGAAGGCAAGGAAGGATCTTGAAGAAGATGAATCGGAGCTTGAAGAACTTGAATCTCTTTTTACCAAAAGACTACTAAGAGGATCTAGTAAGTATGAAGGAAAGTTGCCTTTCAAATGTTTTGCTTGCAATAAGATTGGTCATTTTGCCTCAAGATGTCTGGAGAGGGTTTCAAAGCCAAATCCTAATAAGCCTAGGGTTCAGAAGAAATGCTACTATGTCTAAGAAGTTGCTGAAGAGGGAGTCACTGATTATGAATCTGAAAAGGGAAGTACCTCAGGAAATGAATGGGTGTTTATTTCCATCAAAGAAGAAGATCTGGTGCCTATTGAATCTATTAGCTGTGTGAATGTGGAAAGAGCCTTGATTGCTTAGGTTGAAGAAAAGGATGAATGGGTAATTGACAATGGATGCTCTCATCATATGACAGGTGATAAGAGTAAGTTTGTAAGTATGGAAAGGTATGAAGGTGGAATTGTGAAGTTTGGAGACAATTCAGCTGGTAGAATTCGTGGCAAAGGATCCATCTCTCTTAATGGTAAGAATAACACTAATGATGTTTTGTATGTAGAAGGGTTGAAGCATAATATTCTTAGTGTTGGACAATTGGTTGACAAAGGATATGATCTCTGATTCAAGGATGGAAAATGCAGAATTTCAGAAAGCTCCGGAACTAAAATTGCATCTAGTACACAGACTAGAGGTAACATCTTTTATTTAAGTGGTACTAGTAAAAATTGTTTGATTGCTCAGATTGATCAGAGTTGTCTATGGCATAGGAGAATGTGTCATGTAAACTTTGACAACATTGTCAGGATAAGTGCTACTCAGGCTATAAGAGATCTTCCAAAGCTTGTGAAATGTACCAATAGCATGTGTAAGGAATGTCAATTGGGTAAATAGAGAAGAACTACATTCAAGAGTAAAGAACAATCTTTAAGTGGATTGTTGGAGCTTGTACACACTGATTTGTGTGGTCCTGCCAGGGTTAGGAGTTTGCAACGAGATGGATACTTTATGTTGCTGATTGATGATCACTCCCGAATGATGTGGGTCACTTTCTTGAGAGAGAAATTAGAGGCTCTTGAAAAATTCAAAGTGTTTAAGGCTAGGGTGGAGAATGAGATTGGTGTGAAGATAAAGTGTTTGAGATCTGACAGAGGTGGAGAGTTTACCCCCTGTGAGTTTAATGCAATTTGTGAAAAGCATGGAATAAGAATACAGTTGTCTGTTCCTAGGACTCCTTAGTAGAATAGAGTTGTGGAAAGGAAGAACCAGACTATTCAAGAGGCTACTAGAACCATGATGATGGAAGCAAATGTTCCACATGTCTATTGGAGAGAAGCTATAAGTACTACTATCTACACTCTTAACTAGGTGCAGATCAAAGGTAATTCTAGTAAAACACCTTATGAACTATGGTTTGGTAATGCTCCTTCTGTAAAATATTTCAGAGTTTTCGGTAGTAAATGCTATATCAAAAGAGATGAAGATCTAGCCAAGTTTGATGCAAGATGTGATAAAGGAATATTTCTGGGTTATTCTAATCAAAGCAAGGCATACCAGTCCTTTAACAAGAGATTTGAAAAAGATTGTTGAAAGTGCTAATGTCAAGGTTGATGAAAGCAAGGAGAGACCTTCAAGATTTTGTGGATATGAATTAGATGATCAAAATGAAAGTCCAAATGAAGGAAAGCAAGTTTAGTTTACTCTGGAGAATCCAGTCACTCAGGAAGTCAATGCAGATGTTGAGGAACAAGTTCAAGAATTAGAAGTTGAAGAAAATCCCAAAACTCCCAAGTATGTAAGATTGAATCATTATAAAAATTAGATCATAGGAGATAAAAACAAAGGTGTTTAAACTAGAAGAAGAATTGCTGAAGAACAAGAGGAGTATTGTCTGATTTCAAAGATTGAACCAAAATTAGTGAGTGAAGCTTGTAATGATGAATGTTGGGTAAAAGCAATGGAAGAAGAATTAATGCAAATTGAAAAGAATCATTCTTGGGATCTTGTTCCTAGACCTAAAAACAAAAATGTAATTGCAACTAAATGGGTCTTCCGGAATAAATTGAATGAAGATGGTGAAGTTGTGAGAAATAAAGCAAGATTGGTGTGTAAAGGATATTCTCATGTAGAGGGAATTGATTTTGAAGAAACTTTTGCTCTAGTGGCAAGAATTGAAGTAGTCAGAATATTTCTTGCCTTCGCTTCTTACAAAGATTTCAAAGTTTACCAAATGGATGTCAAGTCAGCATTCATGAGTGGAGAGTTGGAAGAAGTCTACATTGAGCAACCGGAAGGATTTTAGTTGTCTGATCAAGGAGATAAGGTTTACAGATTGAAGAAAGCATTGTATGGACTTAAACAAGCCCCAAGAGCCTGGTATGCAAGATTAGATAAGTGTCTACTAAAGTTAGGCTTTAGCAAAGGCATTGCCGACAGTAATCTTTATTTCAATATTTATCATGAACACATCTTGATTGTTGAGGTATTTGTTGATGACATCTTTGCTAAGAGTATGTGTAAAAACTTTGCTGATTAGATGCAAAGTAAATTTGAGATGTCCATGCTTGGTGAAATAAATTTCTTCTTCGCTCTGCAAATCATTCAATTAGAAAAGGCATCTTCATATCTTAGTCTAAGTATGTGAAAGAGTTGTTGAAAATGTTTGGAATGGAGGATTCAAAACCAGTCAGTACTCCTATGGTAACTAGATGCAAGTTGAGTAAATATGATGATTCCCCTAACACAAATTAGAAAAGGTATAGATCAATGATTGGAGGACTACTTTATCTAACTCACACTAGACTTGATATTACGAATGCAGTTGGCCTTGTTGCTAGATTTCAAGCTAATCCTAGAGAATCTCATGTTGTGGCAGTCAAAAGAATTTTTAGATATCTGAAGGTATGGTGTATGGTATCGTAAGGACGTGATGATTTCACTCTTCATGCATATATAGATGTTGATTGGGCAGGAGATGTGGACGACAAGAAGAGTACTAGTGCAGGTGCATTTTTCTTAGGAAAGAGATTGGTTTCTTGGTTGAGAAAAAAGGAGGCAATATCTCTATCTACTGCAGAGACAAAGGACATAGAAACAACAAGTAATTGTACTCAAGTTTTGTGGATGAAGCAAATGTTAAAGGATATTAGAGTTGTGTTTGAAGAACCTGTCACAATCTTTTATGATAATTCAAGTGCAATAAACATTTCAAAGAATCTAGTGTTGCATTCAAAGACAAAGCACATATCCATCAAGTTTCACTTATTCAGAGAGAAGGTAAATGAGAATGAAGTCAGATTGGAGTTTGTTTCTTCAAAGGATCAGATTGCGAATATCTTCGCTAAGCCTCTACCTAAGGATACTTTTGAGTATCTCAGAGTGATGCTAGGGGTTATTACCCCTCCTGTTCAGAACTAAGGTGCACTAATGTGCATCAGTCCAGTGAAATTCATAGTCATATCTTGTGATCTGAATTGGTGTTAAGGAGTTGCTACTCAGGGGGAGTAGTCAGTATGTTGATTCTAGATTAAGAAACAAAAAGAGAAAGAGATGATCGCAAATATGTGCCCTTTCCCATTGATGTCAAAGGGGGAGAGAAGTCATGTGAAAAACTTGGAAACAAACAGTTGGTGAAAGGGGGAGCAGTGAAGAAAGTGATTGCAGATGTGATAAGAGAAAGGGGGAGAAGCTCTTGTAGTGATGGTTGAAACCATTTTTCACATCATATGTTTCCATCAATGACAAAGGGGGAGATTATTGCAAATATGTGCCTAATCGGCGTTGTCATTGATGTCAACTCTATCCCATTCTAGAAGACTTGTATGTTGAGGATATTGAGAAAATTAGCCTCTCCAGAAGAAACAAGTAAGTTACATATCTCTCTGTAAGAGACAGTGAAGACAATGCAGTTCAAGTGAAGTAGATTTTTCCACATTCCCAATGAGATGAAGATTAGAGTCTGTGGATTAAAGAGTTAGTAGAGAATAGCCTAAAGTTGATCTAGTTAAGATTTGAGGGATCCACATGAAGCATTTGTGAAGTTATGGCCATCTAAGTAGAACTCAGTTTTGCAGTTGTTTAGAGGTGATAGAGTGACATGAATTTGGTCTGGACTGATCCGCATTGGAATATTATGATCTATGGATCTAGAGGTGTGTTTGGAATGTCGGTGTGTATCCTCAACTCAAGATTTTTGTGGTTTGGAGGTCCGCAAGAAATCTTTCTAGTGTGACAGTCATGACAGTGAGAGTTCTTAAGTTCCCAGATGAAGATGCAAGTGTTTCTGGTGAAGTGAGGTGGTGCAATTGTTCTTGCTAATTTCATTATGCTTGTGGTGGTCTCTTGATTGTGTGCCTACTGTGTTGGTGGTTTGCATTGAGGATTGAGCTTGTGATGGAAGATTTATCCTTGGGTGTTGTTGGTCTTTCCAGTCTTGGCCGACCAAATGCTTTGTGCATGTTGCGGATAATCTAAGAGAGGAGCTATGAAGTGTGGCATGTTGTTCGAGGAAGATTTGGGTCCTAGCTATGTTTGGCCAATAGTATAGTGATTCACATTAAGTTAGATGTTTGTAGTTCCGACCTTGATGTTTATTCCAAGGTTGATGAAGCATATAAATATGTGTGGTTGACTTGTGGAAAATCATCCTTGTGTGAAAATGATAAAATCCTAAGAAAGGAAGAAAAGTAGAGTAGAGAAGAGGAAGAACAAAAGAGGAAGAGCAGTAAAGGATGATTAGATAGTGAAGAAGTGTTTGGGCGCAGAGAAGAAGTGTTATGTGCATCAATGGAATTGATCTTGGCATGAAGAAGATGATTTTTTCCAGTTCAATCTTTCTGTGATAAACTTATAAATATTTCTGTAGGTAGTGAGCCTCTTTTGACCAATGAGCCTCTTTTGAGCAGTGAGCTCTAGGTAGTGTGCCTGAAGGTAAGTGAATTCCCATTTTCTATTCTTTTAATAGAGAATAATGTTGGCAACAGACACTATATGTATTCATGGTTGTTGTCATTGATGGCAACAAAGGTCATCCCACATATTCACAAGTCATGGTGTGTCTCTACTGGAAGTCAGAATGAAGATTGTTGTGGTCCGGTGAACAAGAACAGAGCATGTGGCAAAGTCCAATAGATTGGTCTGGATCTCTCAGAGGAAGTGTCTTGGTGCAGTGCGAATTTGGGGAAGTTAAGAGGACTACCTTGAGTACTATATTCCAAGGATTTAGCCTCCGGTGATGGACAAGGAAAAAGATATGAATAGTTGAGTACCGGATTCCTGAGAGACAGTGAGAACAGAGGAAGAACTAACTGACAGAGCATCAGACTATTTTCTGGATGTGTTACTGTTGATGGTAAAGGTTGTGAAGGCATGAATCATGTTTGGCTGACATGATTAATAATATCTACAAGTATATGCTTGATCCGCATTGCTTGGTGAGCAAGGATTCAGCCGACAGAACAGAGTTTGTAAGAAAATAGACTGTTTCGGATGCCGACTAGAAAGGTGATGAAATTACTTGTGCGGATATATATATAGAGGATGGATTTAGTAGTGAGATGTGTGATTGTATGATGGTGTATGCGAATAAGTGTAGAACAGAGCAGAAGTAGTAAGAAAGATTCGGTATGTGAAAGGAAAGCAGAATAAAGAATAGAGGAAAGATGAAGTGCAGCAGATCAGTATACAGAGCCTAAACCAGAACTGAACTCTAGCATATGTAGATGCTTCCAATCAGTTCAAGTATTGTATAAACATTCTTTTGTAGACAGTGTGTCTCCTTGTAGGCAGTGTGCCTCTTTGTGAGCAGTGTGCTCGGGCAGTGAGCCCTAATTGGCAAGTGCCATTTTGTAATTCCTTATTCTTCTAACAGAGAATAATCTTTGGGTTAATCACCCCATGGTTTTCTCCCTTAACTGAGTTTCCACATCAAAAATATTGTGTCATGTGTTTCTCATTTCATGGTAATGTTTGTTTGTTTGATTCAATGCTGCTTTGATTAATAAGAAAGTTCAAAAGAAGAAATAATTAGGATAACTGATTCACCCCCCCTCTTAGTTATCAACAATTGGTATCAGAGCTAAGTTCCTCTGAATAGAGCCTAACAGCTTGAGGAAGATCTGGGAGTTCAAATGGATGCATATGGTTTAAGGGAGCAACTCAAGACTGCCCTTGAGGATCTTGAACAGTCAAACTCTGAAGTCAATGAATTAAAGGAAAGACTCAAAAACGCTGATGAATTCATGAGAGAACTAAAAGACAAATTAAGTCTCTCTATGAAAAAGAGAAAGGAGCTGCTCCAACAATTGGCAAGACAAAGTGAAGAAAGCAATACAAATGAAGAATTGACTGAGAAAACCAAGTTATGTGAAAAGTTATCAAAAGAAGTCATTATGTTAAGACATGAAATGGAATCAGGAACTATAAAGTTTACTCAAGAGATTGAAGAAAAAAGAAAAGATGAAGACAATCTAAGACAATCTCTTAAAGAGAAATCAGAAGAATGCCACCAGATGGACAGGATTATTAGACATCTTGAATCTGATCTTGAAGATGCCAAAGATAATGAAAAAAAACTTGAGGATCAAATTGTCTCTCTCAAAAGAGATCTTCAAACAGCAAATGAATATAAAGAAAAATTCAAGATAAGTTCTACCCAACTTGAAGTACTTCTTGGAAGTCAAAAGAGGATAGATGACAAGTATGGTTTGGGATATGAGAAAGGAGAAAGCTCCGGATCCGGTCAAAAGAATTTTGGATCAGAAAATCTAAGGAATAGGCCTAGAAGACCTCTAGTAAGATAGCCCAATGCTCAAAGATATCCATCCTTCAACGGATACTGCCACAACTGCAATCACTTTGGTCACAAAGCTAATCAGTGCAGAAATAGAATGAATCAGACTAATTCATCCTTCTCCAGACAGTGCTTTAACTGTAAAAGGTATGGACACAAGTTTCATGAATGCAGAAATATGCAAATAAACAAATCATTCAATGGTAGATGCTTTGCATGTAATAGAATAGGTCATATGGCTAATCAATGCAGATCAAGAGGCTATCAGTCAAATATGCAAAGAAATGTTATTTGTCAAATCTGTAATAGGTCCGGTCATAATGCAAAAGTCTGCAGAAGCAAGAATCAAGACAAAAAAGGTCTGGTGTATAATCAGAATCAAGACAAGGGTAAACAAAAGATGAATGCGGATGAAGTTAGGAATTAGATGAACAAGATTTGGGTAAAGAAAAGTTTAGAGAATGTAGAGGTTGGATCCGCACCAGACTCTGGTGTTGATACTCCTTCCGGAAACTAAAAAGTGAGCTCTGGCTCAGGGGGAGACTCATGGAAAATCCTGTTCCCCCAGCCAATCAAGTGGTGCCGGATGTGGCACAAGATGCAGAGTAAAGGGTTTGAAGATATAAGTCTTGAGATGATCCAGATAAGATTTCAGAGGTCCGCATGGAGATGTAAAGAAGTTGTGATCGATCAAATAAGACCTGTTCTGGGAGATGCTCCAGAATAACAGAGGATTACAAAAAGGATCTGAAGAGATCTGAAAATGCGTTGTCTTATTCTGCAGATTGGACAGAGTGTTTGGGATGTCCTTGTGATGTGTCATCTTGATTTATTCATGGTTGGAAGATCCGCATGATGTTCATAGATCAGGACTGATCTGGTATTCCAAGTTATCCGAATAAGGCAAACTAGAACAATGTAGGTTGAGCATTTATTGCAAACAGATATTAGGGTTTGCGAAATAATATAAGGGATTTCTCAATAATCACTTGATCATTCCACACCCAAGAAGAAGCAAAAAGCGGAGCTCTACAACAAAATTCATCAAGTTCACCGAAGATCACTTATAGAAGTTACTACATACAGAAATCAATCCAACCACTCCGTATATCCGAAGGCGCATAAGGTATTTTACGTTTTCAATATCTCACTACAAATCTTTGAAAAAAGGCTACTCTGAATATAGTTAAGATCTCTGATAGACCTCGCCCCACATTCAAGAAACATCCATACAAATCTTTGGAAGTAGATCCACTAGGAGCCTTCTCCAGTGTTCCGCATGGTGTATTGCATATGGAGGACATTAGGGTTTACATTCATGCAAATTTTGAAGACTTTGGAGAATCAAAACTGATGGATATCTATCACAAACAGTTGATAGATGACTCCTTTGAGATTAAACCTCAGTACAAAGCCATCCGGGACAAACACTTTGCACAGTGCATCCATTTCCCCTATTTTGAAGAAGATGAATGGGTCCGGTATGTACTAAGTAGAGTGCATGACAACTTCCTATGGTTGAACAAGCCCTTCAAGATCACCAAAGATGCAATTAGGGCTGTAACCGGTCTGCACTCATCTGATGGATTACCTGTTCTCAAGTCTGTCAAAAATCAGACAGTTAGTGATGCAACCGGATCTAAGTTTGACAAGAGAGCTATGACAGTTGAAGACATCACTGAACCGGATGTCAAATTTGCATCTATGATAATTGGTTACAAAATCTATCACTCTAGTAGGGAAAATTCAATACCGGGAACTACAATCTACACAGCTTATCAAATGTTAAAGGAGAATGCAGACTATGACTTGTGTGAGCTTCTTGTAAACCAATTTTTTGAAAATCTGCAGAAGATCAAGAAGGACAAGAAAAACTCCTTCAAGTATGGCAATTTGATCCTTTGTCTCTTCTTTTATTACATGAATGAGCTTCCCGGATCCAATGGATGGATATGGCAGAATGACAAACCGGTTGCCATCCAAATCAGAGATTATTTGCATGGACTTGGGGATGCTAAAGCAAGAAAAATAGCTCTATGGGGATATTTCAAGAACTTCCAGAGCATGATGCATGCAAGAGAAAGAATGCCCCAATCCCTTGTTGAAAAGTACAAAGACACAGTATGCTTTATGGTAGAAACAGATTAGTGTCTAATGGAGGCAATAGAACCAAGAACTGTGTGGATCATGCCCATGGGGTATGAAGTGGATGAACAGATAGTGGAGCTGCATGTTCAACACATGCTAAGTCAGCCTAAAGATCCAAAGGCAGAAAGGTTCGGAACATTTGAGGAACTAAGTATAAAAATTCATGTTGAACTCAGAGAACCGGAGATCAAGAGGAAAGTTAGGAAAGAAGTAGAACACATAGCACAAGGCCTTGGAATCTCCATGGAAGCACTTGATGCTCACCGGAAGAAGAAGGAAGGGGATGAGAAAGAGAAGAAGAGGGTAGAAAAGAAAAGTGAAGAAAGTGTTCTGGTTGAAACTTCCACCCAAACCAGATCATCAAAAAGATCTGCACCTCCCGCAACCAAAAGCTCAAAACCGGAAGTCCAGGCATCCGGTAAAAGATCTAAGACAAAAGCCACAAGGGCTTATGAAAGCCAAAAGGATGAAGAGGAAACTGAGTTAGATGAGGGAGTAAAATAAATAAAGAAGCAGAAGAAGAAAGGATCCGGTAAACCCTCCACAGGCCAAGACAAGGAAGAAATGACAGAGGAATTTGTTGAAAAGCCCACCCTGTCTCTAGACACTATAGTCAAATCAGTCACTGTGGATGGGAACCTTCAACTAGTGGCTGAATTCTATGATGACTACAATGAGGTAGATCAAAAGATCCTGCAGGAATCTACAATTAGGTACCTGAACATTTACAATAAAGCTTTTATTGAGATTATCTCTGAAATTCCTAAGAGTCTAGAGAAGGAATTAGAAATAAGAAAGAACAATGCCATGGCAAAAGACATTGAGATCAGGGAACAGATAGCTATTCAGCTATATCCTTCAATTGATCACAAAACAATGAACATGGTATTCAAAGACTGCAAGGATGAATTCAGAAGCAAAGCAAGGATGAATTAGCTTATGCTTAGTGAGACTGACAAAGTAACCAAGGACACTGAAGAGATCCTCTGGAATACATTCAAAAGGTTCAACATTCCTATTGTAGAGGACTTAGGTGCAGAAACAGCTGTGGACTTGGAATCATCTGCTCTGGAAGAAGTGGCCCTTGAACAGAGTAACATCTCTCCTCCGGTTTCCCCTACAGTCTCCAGATCCCAAGAGAAATTATAGGAGAAAGAAGCAACAATAAAAGAAAAAGAGGTTGACAGCACCAAGGATGCAGAGAAAGAGAAGATTCCAATAGAGAAAACCACAACTGAAAGTGGTAAGAATGTGGAAGGAGAAAAGACTCCAAAGGACAAAACTGTAGAAGAAAAGAAACATCTGTCTCTGGCAAGAGACACTGCACAAACTGTTCAAAAATTTCTGAGCCAAGAAAGAATAGAGATTGATGAACCGAAGCTTCTAAAAGGCCCATTCAACTTTGACTCTCTCTCTCTGGTATAGACGATGAAGATAGCTTCATTTGCAAATGCTAAGGCAAATGAAAAACTCCTAAAGTCTCATATGGAAGACTATGAGTTGATAGAGGTTGCTTCCGGAGTGCTTGAAAAGATTATGCCATCAGTCCAGATAGATCCGATAGCCTCCTCTTCCGGTAATCTCAAAACCTTAGTCAGCAGTGTTGATACACATTTTGATTCTCTAGAAAAATCAGCTAAAGAAAAGGTCCGGAAGGAATTTTTGGATAAGAGATTTTCAGAAGTACTAGGATTAATCTCTAATGATAGAAGAAATATGAGTATTGGAATAAAGAGCTTAGAAAATGCTCTTAAGGATGGCGGTGACATCTACAAATTTTGTATCTCCTGGTCAAAGGCAACAGTAGAAATTGATAAGAAAATAAAAGAGGAACAAGACAAACTACAAAGTTTATCTCAAAGTTTTGATCCTCTCTCTTCCTCCATAGTGAATCAAGAATGTCAAACTATTGCAATCACAAATGCAATAAAGAACTTTGAGAAGGAAAGGAAGAATATAACTAACCAGATGGGAGAACTTAGAAGGATTATAATCCCTAAGTTAGAAACTATGCATGAAGCCATCAGTGATGCTCAGACTACCGCCCAAACAACTGATCTGACAGATCTCAAAAGGGCAGAAGCTTTTGCATTTTTGTTAAGTGGTCACATTTCAATTTTGGACAGAATGAAGCAAAGCTGGGCTACAAAACTGGTCCAATTGAAGACATCCTTTGCAGACATTCTTCAGTTTATGTGAGTATGTAAATATGTGGCTATGTATAGTAAATCTTTGAAAATTTTGGTGTGCGGACCCTACCCTTTGCCATTGATGTCAAAGGGGGAGTGAGGAGCAGTGAAAAATGAGGAATCCAACTAAGGGGGAGTTCCAGAAATTATATATAAAGATAGAGCATCAGCCAAGGGCGAGCACAGTGTAAACACTTAGTCATTTTTCACTAAGTGTTGCCATCAATGCCAAAGGGGGAGATTGTTGGCAAGAGACACTATATGTATTCATGGTTGTTGTAATTGATGGCAAAAAAGGTCATCCCACATATCCGCAAGTCATGGTGTGTCTCTACCGGAAGTCAGAATGAAGATTGTTGTGGTCCAGTGAAAAAGAATAGAGCATGTGGCAAGGTCCGACAGATTGGTCCGGATCTCTCAGAGGAAGTGTCTTGGTGCAGTACGGATTTGGGGAAGTCAAGAGGACTACCTTGAGTAGTATATTCCAAGGATTTAGCCTCCGGTGATGGACAAGGAAAAAGATATGAATAGTTGAGTACCGGATTCCTGAGAGATAGTGAGAACAGAGGAAGAATTGACTGACAAAGCATCAGACTATTTTCTGGATGTGTTACTGTTGATGGTAAAGGTTGTGAAGGCATGAATCATGTTTGGCTGACATGATTAATGATATCTACAAGTATATGCTTGATCCGCATTGCTTGGTGAGGAAGGATTTAGCCGACAGAACAGAGTTTGTAAGAAAATAGACTGTTCCGGATGCCGACTAGAAAGGTGATGAAATTACTTGTGCGGATATATATATAGAGGATGGATTTAGTAGTGAGATGTGTGATTGTATGATGGTGTATGCGAATAAGTGCAGAACAGAGTAGAAGTAGTAAGAAAGATTCGGTATGTGAAAGGAAAGCAGAATAAAGAATAGAGGAAAGATGAAGTGCAGTAGATCAGTATACAGAGCCTAAACTGGAATTGAACTCCAGCATATGTAGATGCTCCCAATCAGTTCAAGTATTGTATAAACATTCTTTTGTAGACAGTGTGTCTCCTTGTAGGCAGTGTGCCTCTTTGTGAGCAGTGTGCTCGGGCAGTGAGCCCTAATTGGCAAGTACCATTTTGTAATTCCTTATTCTTCTAACAGAGAATAATCTTTGGGTTAATCACCCCGTGGTTTTCTCCCTTAACCGGGTTTCCACGTCAAAAATACTATGTCATGTGTTTCTCATTTCATGGTAATGTTTGTTTGTTTGATTCAATGCTGCTTTGATTAATAAGAAAGTTCAAAAGAAGAAATAATTAGGATAACTGATTCACCCCCCCTCTCAGTTATCAACAAATAAATCTTGTGGGTTAAACACACCGTGGTTTTTCCCTTAACTGGGTTTCCACATAAAAATTATGGTGTTATGTGTGTTGATTTTACTTCTGCTCATGTGTTGTTGATTCATGCATTCATGGTTATATCATTCATCTGTTAATAAGTTGTAAAGAAGTTTAAATTGCAGCAAAGGATAAAAGTTTTTGTGACAACTGATTCACCCTCCCTCTCAGTTCTCTATCCTTATTTAACCAGTGCCAATACCACATGGCAGAATTTGAAAGTTTTTTTCATTTGCTTGGAAGATTTTACATATTGTTTTCAAATACTTGTGCTCTTGGGGCCATTCATACTACACTTGATAAAGTTATTAAAGATTCACATGCTTGTGTTATCGGAGAGATTAATGAGGTCCATCAAATAAATAAAGTGTAGTAGGTATGATAAAAGAATGGAGGCATCAGAGGTAGGAGGATCTCATCATCCCAAGATAGCTTCTCACTCAATGGTGATTCAATGCATGAGAAGCACCAGTTTTTATCTCCAGTCTCTTCATGAGTAAGGGGGGATGGGATAGTGGTTTTTTGGTTTGTCAATGGTTAAATCAACAAATTTGGTGAGATTTGTTATTTGTGTGTGGTATGCATGGATAGTTGAGTGTGTCTCACTTCATAATTTGATGAGTTGGAGTTGAATGATAAGACATTTACCTAGATAGATAAGTTTAGATTGATGTTGATGGAATGGTTTTAACATTCACTTAGACAAAGAAGTTTAGGTTGATATTGTTGTAGAGTTGGACATTTGCCTAGATAGTGGAGTTTGGCCTGATGCAGAGTTGGGCATTTTCCTAGATAGAGGAGTTTAGGCTGATGTAGATATATTAATCAAATATTTACCTAGACAGGAAGACTTTAGGTTGATGTTGATATAATATTTCTTTTATTTTTTCTCTTTTGTGATGTAAATCTTAAAGGGGGGATTGTTAGCAAATAAGGTTTACATTTAATAAATTAATTATTAGGTAGGTTGTTGGGTGGGAAGGTATTCCCATAGATAGTTGGTGGGAAAATAAGGCTTTATAAGCCATTGTATGGAGTTTAAAATTAAAATGAAAGATTATATGAAATTCCATTTTATTATTGTTGCCATTTACAATGTAAATCTTCAATATTGTATTTTAGTTTTGGCTCTACCAAAGTCAAAAGTTTCTCCATACCTTGCTTCCTTTCAGTTGGTATCAAAGGATTATCACCTTTGGTTCTAGTTGTTGGGTAAAGGGTTTTTTGAGTTTATCTTAATTTGTGTGGGAGCT
This sequence comes from Cunninghamia lanceolata, assembly GCA_027924645.1. NCBI lineage: Eukaryota > Viridiplantae > Streptophyta > Pinopsida > Cupressales > Cupressaceae > Cunninghamia > Cunninghamia lanceolata. Next base: position 7,607,955 of record BSBN01000245.1, on the reverse strand, counting down.
TGTGCAGAGGATTTTAAAATCTTTGTAGGAAAGAGATGTGAGCACATCTGAGAGGTTTGAGATAGAGAAGTTTAATGGAGGCAACTTTGATTTTTGGAAACTCAAGATGGAGGATTTATTGGTGGATATAGATCTATGGCTCATAGTATTTTGAACCATGCTATTAGACATGAAACAAGAAGATTGGCATCTGATGGATTAGAAGGCTAAGGGTCTGATAAGACTCCGTTTGAATGATTCAGTGCTCTTATCCATGAAGAGAAGACTACAAAAGATATTTGGAAGAAAGTTGGAGATTTTTATCATGCTAAATCCCTAGTGAATAAGCTATTCTTGCGAAATAAAATTTTATTATCTGAGGATGGAAGATGGAGGATATGTTGATGATCACTTGAATACTTTCAATATGCTTGTTGCCTAGTTGACCTCTATTGATGTGAAGATGGAGGAGGATCAATGTATGACATTACTGTTTTCCTTACCAAATTTGTGGGACCACCTTGTTATGGCCATTGGTAGTATCACTACTACCTTCAAGATGGATGAAGTGGTTTATTCGTTGTTGTATGAAGAGATACAGAGAAAATCTTCTGAGTTAGCTAAGGAGGCTCTTGTGGTTGGTGATAGATCTAAAGAGAACGAGAAGCAAAAGGATAAGAAGAAAGAATAAAAAGGAAGATCTAAATCTTGTGGGAGATCTGAGTCTCCTGGAAAGTCCAAGGCTCTATGTTGGAACTATGGAAACCCAGTCACTTCCAGAAGGAGTGCAAGGAGGAGAAGAAGAAAAAGAAGAACTATGATTTGAATTCTGACAATTCCTCTTAGAATGATGGAGAAGCATTTGTCATTGCCTTAGCAACACATGTGTTTGAAGATGTGTGTCTTATTGACTCTGGTGCATCTTTTCACATTACCTCACATCAAGGTTGGTTTTTGAAGTATGAAGAATACGATGGTGGAAAGCTTTACTTGGATGATGAATCTCATCTGAAGATTCCTGACCATGGAAGAATCTTGATTCAGTTCTGTAATGGACAAGCAAATGGGATCAATCCAGTGTTCTGCATATCCCAAGTTTGACATGGAACCTTCTTTCTATAAGTAAGTTGAATGATGTGGGTGTGCAGGTTGTTTTCTCGAATGGAGGATTCAAGATTACTAGAGGAACTATGGTGTTGGCTAAGGGCATATAGATTAGCACTCTATTTCATCTTGATGTGAATGCGTAGTTCAGTGAAATAGTGCCTATGTTTTGAAGAAGAGAGCTTGAAAGTCTTCATCAGGTCACCATTGGAACCGACAACAAAGATTACTATTGCATCTAATTTTGATAGTCATGCTTTATGCGTATCTAAGGGTGCTCATCCTATGGAGATGAAACTTCCAACTAAGAAGACAATGTTATGGCACCAAAGGCTGGGTCACATTGGTGAAAAGGGTTTGAGGACCTTGAAAAATAAAAATCTTGTTAAGGGTATGAATGATTATAACCTTGAATTCGATTTCTACGAACATTGCATTTATGGAAAACAAAACCATGTTCATTTTTATTATAGTTTTTAAAAATCTTCTAAGATGTTAGACTTGATTCATTCTTATTTGTTTGGTCCTATTAATGTTAATTCAATTTTAAAATATGTTTACTTTATTTCATTCATTGATGACTACAATAGAAGGATGTATGGGTGTATTTCCTTAGAAGTAAATCTGAAGTCTTTAGTAGATTCAAATAGTTCAAAGCTCTTGTAAAGAATCAAAAGGATATAAAGATTAAATGGTTGAGGACTGACAATGATGATGAGTAAATTGTTCAACAAATTTCAACATGTTCTATAAAGAACAAGAGATTGAGAGGCACAAGAAAATTCCGTATGCCCCTCAGTAGAATGGAGTTGCAGAGAGGATGAACATAGCGTTGATGGAGAGGGATAAGAGTATGCTAAGTGGAGCTGGCCTTAAACAAATTTTTTAGGCCAAAGTTGTTGATACCACTTATTACTTGGTTAACAGGTCTCCTACATCAACACTTGTTGATAAGACACCTATGGAGGTGTAGTTTGGTAAAAAGTTTTCATTGAGACACATTCAAGTATTTGGTTGTGAGGCATATGCACATGTGCCTTAAGGAGAAAAGGTCTAAGTTGGAGAACAAGGCTATGAAGTATATCTTCATCGATTATGGTATTGGTGTGAAAGGATACAAGCTTTGGAATCCAGTGGTCAAGAGAGTTTTGTATAGAACAGCTGTGATATTCAAAGAGCTCAATCCTTCTATTATTTTCTTGCAGCCAGAGAAAGAAGATAAGAAATGAGATGTGGTTCAGCTTCCTTTCACCCCTGAGAAAGTTGAACCAAAAACATCTATTGGACCTAATTATGAGGAGAGCTCTAGCATCTTTGAAAGTTCAGAAGAAGATGAAAAACCTCCACCTCAACTTTTGAGGAGGTCCACATAGATAAGGCAAGACCTTGATAGGTTTGGTTATTCATTGCATGGTTCCAGTTGTATTTTTTCTTTGATTTCTAACATTGATGAGCCTAGGACCATAAGCAAGACTATGAGTATGAGTGATGCAGATTCTTGGAAAGAGGCTATGGAAGAAGAGATGGCTTCCTTGGAGAAAAATAATACTTGGGATATATTGTCCTTTCCTGATGGATATAAACCTATTGGATGCAAATGGGTGTTCAAATCTAAGAAATTTGGTTCTGATGGTAGTGGTGAGAAGTTTAAGGCAAGGTTGGTCACAAAGTGTTATTCCTAGGTTGAGGGAATAGATTATGGTGAGATTTTCTCTCCCATTGCAAAGTTGACATCTATTAGATTTTTGTTATCACTTGCTGGAACATACAATTTAGAAGTTGAAAAGATGGATGTGAAGACAATTTTCCTTCATGGTGACTTGGAGGAAGAAATCTATGTCACAGCCAGAGCACTATGTGGTAAAAGATAAATAAAATCTAGTTTGCAAGTTGAAAAGTCTTCGTATGGTTTGAGGCAATCTCCTAGGATGTGGTACCAAAAATTTGATGGCTTTCTGTTGAGTTTGGGATTTCTGAGATCAAAATTAGATCATTGTGTTTATTTTCAGATGGATAATGATCACATTCTCATTATTGCATTATATGTTGATGATATGTTGTTCATTGGGAATGGTAAGAATTTGATTTCTGATTTGAAATCTCAATTTTTAGCACAGTTTGAGATGAAAGATTTAGGGGCAGCCAGGTACATCTTGGGAATGGATATCAAAAGAGACAGAGATAATAGAAAAATGTAGTTAGGCTAGAGTAAGTATGTGAACACTGTGTTGGAGAGATTCAACATGGAAGCTTGTAGACCATTAACTATTCCTATTATGATGGGGATAAAGTTATCTATTATAGATTGTTTGAAGTCTCCTTCTGAGATGGAGGATGTGAGCAGAGTTCCTTATGCTAGTTCAGTTGGTAGCTTGATGTATGCTATGGTCTATACAAGACTAGACATTTGCCAAGTAGTGGGAGTCCTTAGTTGATTTATGGCTAATCTTGGATTAGTACATTGGGATGCAGTGAAGAAAGTGTTTAGATACTTGCGGGGTACTTTCAAGTATTCCTTATATTATCATGGTTATCCTACAAGGTATTGGCATTCACTTTGTATTCAAGGATTTATGGATTTAGATTGGGCAGGTGACATTGACAACATGAGATCCACCAATGCTTATCTGTTCACTATGTTTGGTGGTTCTATTAGTTGGATGAGTAAGTGGCAACCTGTGGTCACTTTGTCCACTACTGAAGTAGAGTACATGGCAGCAAATCATGGTTGTAAAGAAGCCATTTAGCTTAAGAGATTGTGTTTCGATGTTGGGCTTGATGTAGGGAATATTACCATTTTGGTGACAGTTAGAGAACCATATGTTTGGCAAAGAATCCTACTTTCCATGTGAGGATGAAGCATATTGATGTCTAGTACCATTTTTTTGTGACATGGTAGAGGATGGGAAGGTGAATTTGGAGAAAGTTGATAGTTTGATAAATGTTGCAGATGCCTTGATAAAACCTGTGAGCACAGAGAAGTTCAAATGGTGTTCAAAATCTATGGGCCTCTCGCCCCCTAGAAATTAAATCATGTCATTCTATTGGCTCTTGAAAAGTGTTTGACAAGTGGGAGAATATTGGGAATGAAGGTGTCAACCTTTTCAAGTTCCTAATGTTGAATTTATTTATTTTTGTGTACTATTGTAATGGTCTATGTAAATCTTATTTTGTCACTTTGTGGGAGTTGGTATGGTGATGTGTCATCCTACATGGAATGTAGATGTATATTTTTTCCTCATATGAGGAGGTAGGTGTTGACTTGACATAGTTTTGTCATGTGTCGGCACCTTGTGGTCATGTGTCATGAGTTATGATAGATTCTATGATATGTAAGAGTTGAAATTTGACAAGTGTGACAAGTTGTTAATATGTGGTGATTGATCATGGTGCAGGGCTACGAGTACATGCAACAAGATAAATTTTGGTGATTTTGTAAGCTACAGTTTCCCCCCAAAATAATTAATAGGGGAGTGCAGGGGGTGGAGCCCCTCTTGCAGGGCTTGGGGGACTATTCCCCCTGGTGGGGACCGGGGGCAAAGCCCATGGTGAGGGCCTAGGGGAAATGCCCCCAGCGGGGCTTGTTGGGGGCAGTGCCCCTGAAGCAAAAAATACCCTATATTTATTAAAGGCGTCAGTAGTTATTTTGGTTATTAACTGACATGTAAAAGTAACTTTTGTAAACTGCTAAGGAGGCTTGATAAATAAGTAGTTGGAAAATGCAAAAAATTATGGGATGCGAATGAGAATCGACATTTGTGTACTCTTGGAAGAGTTTGCATTGCAAGTGTGTTGTAATCATCTTATGATTTGATAATACATTGTGCAGGTTTTGGAGTGTAAGGTTTTTTACCCAAAAGGTATTTCCCCACATATATCTTGTGTTGTGAGCATTGTACTTGTTTTGATGCGTTATTACCTTTTTTTTAATGTGCATATAATAACCTGTAACTAGAAAAAATTAAAATTTGTATAACTTTCCTCATTAGATTAATGTAGGAAGTTGTTTCTGCATACATTTCTTCCTTTCATTCTTTTCAAGATAGGTAAAATACTCGATGTTTAATTATCTAATTTTTAGCATGCACATCAACAAGATCATTACTTTCTTCTCTAATCTTTCTACCTTTATAGATCTTATGCATGTCTTCCCTTCTATATTAGAAGACTTCACTACATTTATCTCCATGACCTATCAAGATAGTACATTGTATGAGAGATAATTTTTTGATACACATTCTATTATCTTTTGGTCCACTTCTCATCCTATCAAGAATCCTTATTCTACTTCCACTACCTCTCTGTAGTCCATGTTGGTAACATGTATTTTCCCATAACTCTCCCTCCTTTGGATACATGTTAAAACTTCATGAATCTCCTAAAGGATGTCAAGGTCTCTTTCTCTTCCATCATCCTTTGTGAGGATCCTATTCTTATAGTTGATGATATTTCTTCAACACATGGCTCAAAAACTACTATTGATAATATTTCTATTAATGACTTTGGTGAATCTTCTTCTAGTGATGATGAACCTCATGTTTCTATCAACCCTCTCTTGGAAATATGGAATCTTATCTTATTTCTTCCCTCCTCTTTATTTGGAGGATAGACTCCCTCTTGTGAACAATATTGAGGATGCTAGCATCATCCATCACTTCCTCCTTTGATAGAGGTTAATCATCCTTGTCATGATTCTTTATCTACTATTTCTTCCCCTATACCTAAACCATCACTTTTAGACCTAGACCCTTGGCATTGTATTTTTCCACCTTCTTCACTACTACCTCTTCTATACCACTTTCTTTTCTAGAGGCGTCACCATATAGTTTTGTTAGCTACCTCCTACTACTCCTACATCTACACAGCTATGCTCTCCTTTATCTCCTAAGATTATTACATACCCTTCACCTATTGGTATGAGAACTCTTTATTTTGAAAAGTACAATGGCCATGGTGATCCTTGCACCATGTAAGATAGTTTTGCACCATATGCTAGACTCATAACTATGATGACTATGTCTTGGCCAAATTCTTCCCTATCACCTTGATAGATATCACCTTATACTAGTTCTATGTACCTTACCTATTGGTTACTTACACTCTGTTTCTAATTTGGCTAATGCCTTTATCTCTAATTTTTAGTCTAACCTAGAACCTGACATCTCTCTTATAGACTTGGATCAATGCAAATAAGATGTTCATGAGAGTGTCCATGGATTCACTTCTCACTTCTTTTCCTTACTTGTTCAATGGATTTTCCAACCTCTTGATGTCCTTCCTCTACCTCTTTTCTATGATAACTTACTACCACATATCCAATAGAATTTTCTTTTTAATTAGTTTTCATCTCTTTCTAACTTATTTCTTTGTTTTTTGAAGTTGATCAAATCCTTCTTGACCATCATCACCTCAAATATGATGAACCCTTTTCTACCCCTCCACCCATCTATGTCTCTTTTGATATTCCTCCAGCTACCCAACATACTTCTAGTCCCTTCAAACTTGAACTTAGATCTTATACACATCTTGTTGACCCTTCTGACCAACTTCCTCTATGTCACTTATTATTGGTATGGAACCTATTACTATTTCTAAGACCTCTCCTATACCCACCATGTCCCCTATTTCTATTGTAACTAATACAAATTTCCCCTTCTCCTAATGATAAGTTGTTTCAATCCATTATCGATATTCCTTCTATAAATTTTGTATTCACTTGTACTACACCTTACTTTTTGAGAACTTTCTTCTTAATTCTCCATGTGATGTGCACTTGGTAAGGCCATCAAATTGTTTCAACTCTATCATTCATTGATTCCACTCACACTTTTCATCCCTCATTTGTGTTGGTAGCTTTATGTGGCACATATATCTTTCATCCTTTGCTTGTTGCCTTTTATAGCGACACAATTCAAGTGCAATCATCTTCTCTTCTCTTTGGTCATAACACAACCATCTTCATCTTTTTTGTCCTCACCCATATTCTAGGGGCAAGTACAATTTCCTTTTCCTATTATGGAGACAACTTATCCTCAAAAATGGAGGAATATGTCCTTCCTAAGGACCTATTTCCTTCTCTATGTACTTTAATCTACCTTAAAATCAATTGCATACATTTTTTCTACACAATGATTTTAATGGGGGCAGAAATCTACCATTTTCAAATTTTGACATGCTTTCCTAGTATCTACAATTTGTGATCCAAAGTATAGTGTATGCTTGGGCTTAACCAGTCATATGATGATTTCCTAGCAATGGAGTATGCTAGCACATGCAATCTGTGGTATTGTATTTACGCATGGATCAACTAGCAACAAAGCATGCTAGTACAAGTGACTTCTATTACCAACTAATTTTAATGATTCCTAGTGAGATAGCAAGCTAGAACTTGAATCATGCATTTTGTATATCAACTATAAATTACTTTCTCTCTATGCACATTAGTTTATTATTTGTAAAGAAAAGATTTCACTCATTACATTCTCCTTATCATATAGGATTTCCTATATTTTCTTATCTATATATATGTTTGTGATGTCCTAACTTTGTTTTGTAGGTTTTATGTTTTCTAACATCCTCATTTTATAGGTCATATTTCTCTAATGCATCTATATTGCATGCTTTTGTTTGTTTAACATGTGCTTTTCTATACTGTTGGTTGGGGGAATGGATCCCTCACTTGAAGAATTTAGAGTGTATCATTTTTGTGGAGTTATTTTTAATATTTTCATTTCTATACTTTAGCATACTTATATCACTTACTAACAATAACCCACTAAAGTGGGGGAAAAATATAAGGTCAAAAATTGCACACCCTAACAATTTTGACACTACAAATTATGTTTTCTCTAGTGTCCACTCTTGTAGCATTTTTTAGGAATCACTCTAGCCTATCCTTGGCATTTTCCTTCACCAATTTTCTAACTTCTATATCACATTCTATTACTTCATGTTGATCTTGATCTATCTATCTTAAATTTGAGTATTTTTATCCAAGAGGATAATGCAATGTGCAGGCATTTGAGCAATGCACTAGCATCCCACAAGTTTTTTATTTTTAAACCATTGGCTCCCACCCAACTATATTGTAACATCTATCTATTGAAAACATGCCTCTATCCTCAAATGTGACCCTTTAGCTTCCTCAGTAGCATTAGTGTTTTGGAATACTTGATTGCTACCTATCCTAGATTATCTATAAGATTTTCTATACTCCTTTTTCATTTCTATTTCTATTAGATTGTAAGTCTATATCTATTTCTTATTTCTATTATCTACATTATCAACAAATCTATTAGTGTTCATCACTACCTATGTCTTCCGCTATAGACTAGGGATTAATGCTTATAGATTTATTTTTTTGTTGTTGTTCTTAAGTCTTAGAAACACATAAGTTTAAGAGCACACAATATTTCTAGTCTCCCTCATTTCCTTGAATTCTCATGGAGGTTGAAAGACCAAAAAGAGGCTTGACCATTTGTGGCAAGCTCCTAAGCAATCCTAATTTTTTTCTATTTCACATAACAGATATTTGGAGGAATCCAACTACATAGAGGTTTCATGTCCCTTCTTATTTCTCAATGGAATTCATTGTTTTAATTGGATATGATCAAATATATTAGCTCATTTTTTTGAATTTTAGTATGGTCCTAATATTTTCTTTTGTTGTTAATGTTCTTTCTAGTTCAGTTCAAAAACCTATATTTTGTAACTAATTGGGATGATAGCATAGAAATAGCATGTCGAGGCAATGTGTTGACATCTAGGTGAAAGAATTGTGTAAATCATTTTACAAGTTCCTTATTTCTTTTATTTCATTATTTTAAAAATTGTTTTTGTAATTTATTTTTTAGTTTCTAGGATTTCCCATTTTTATTTCCTAGCTTCATTAATGTAATGTAGTTTTAACATAGCTTAAATTTTATATTACATCAATGCATAAAGATAACCTAATCACTATGGATTTAAAACTTACAAAGAAAATCAAACAATTTTTACCATTACACTATAATTCTACTTCTATCATATAGTATAATTAGCATTTTATTTTTTTCATTTTTGGGACTTATTATTGAATACTTTTCATAATGTATAATTTTAAAGTTTATTTTCTTGTAATTTTAATTTAATTTATAAATTATAATAGCATATTAGTTTTATTACTTAATAGTCTAGATTTTTTTTGATAGTATTCCTAGTTTAGGATCCAAGAACCAAACCAAAAAAATGGATTATCCTTAGATGCTAAAGGAAATAAGCCCCCAAGTCCAACCATCTAAACACATAATCGATGAGATATCAATGTTGTAGAAGTTACTTACTAAAACCAACCACATACATACCATAATGTTCAACAAGGAACAAGGATCCTAGAACATTTCGTCACCCATGACACCCCACCAAGAATAGCACCCAAGACAATGAAATTATCCAACATCACCTAGTCCGACAAAAAACCCCATCAAAATAAGATTGAACCAGTAGCTAGTAAGTAGTATAAAGTATGTAGGGGTCCAAGGAGAATTACATAGGCCCTAGCCCACCCAAACACACTGAACCCATACATTTCACATTATTGCATTTAACACATGGAATATCCTTACTTAGAGGAGAAACCACCACAGCCTTAGTAGACTCATCTTCATCATAAAATTTAGAGAATGAAGGAATGGCCTCCCCCAGAAGGAAAACCTTAACCCTCTTTGCAATATCCTCAATAGTACACTAAAGACATATCTATCACTACTTAGTGACATGCAAATGTTCTAGATTACAATTAAAATATACTTTTGTCTGATGGACAACATCCTCGATATCATCATGGAGGAGGAAGGAGCGGGCTTCATTTAATGATATGGAAGCACAAAAAACAATTTGTATTGCATCAAGAACATTCATGTGCCCACAAGTATAGCTTCCAAGGTCTAGAAACAAATTATCCATAGCTTCTCTAATACCAACATTAGGAGCCCTATCCAAATCCTTAGCCAACTCCCAAATACGCTCCACCCAATGTTGAAGATTAGGATTTTTGATCTCTTTCTCAACAAATACCATGAAGTCCACTATCATCTCCTCACCCAAAACCCATCACTTCCTCCACCTATCTGCCTTGCTAGTCATGGGAGCTTTTCCCTTATCACCCACTGCCTTCTTGAATTTCATACACTTGACGTTAGATGTCATCACACCTCCAGAGAATGAGACACCAAATGCATAGGAGAACAAAAACCAACCTAACATTGCATTATTATTGCCATCGACGAATGAGCATAAATAAAACCACATAAACATGATGAAACCCATCCCATCCACCCTGCATGGACATAAAAGAAAATCATAAAATAGCAGCCATTTCCCACCCCTTATTGAGTTATTAACAATCTAGATTATAATTTCAATATAATTTATAACTTTAAAGTTTGTTTTCTTACAATTTCTATTTAATATATAAATTATAATACCATACCAATTTTATTATCTAACAATTTATATTATGATTTCAATAAAAAACAGTTTTTATTTTTTAGTAATACAATTATTTTGTAGGGATTACCTACTTCGTTAAACTTTGATAAAATATTCATGTTAAATTGGATCGTTTGCATTTTCTGAATTTGACTTGGATTTTCATTTTACATTTGACTGGAATTTTGACAAATAGTCTCAAATATCCAATGTTTCCAAATAAAATTAGTGGGTTAAACATTTAATTATTACTTAAGAACTAAAAGGGTGCGTGCTCAAAGTACTGGTTTGGAAAATCTTTCGTATAAATGGTGTTCACTGAAAAAAAATGACGTCCACTAAGGTACAATATTTTCTGATTAGTAGACTACCCGGGGACCGTGGCTTTAGAAAATTTCATTGAGCTTTCCCACATGTTAATGCTGGACATTCATTTCAAGGACACAGTTTTCTAGGTGGGGACGCTTATTTGATGTTTCATTCCACTTCCATGTTATGTTGTTTTCGTTGCAGAGCTTTTAACAGTGTAATAATTTTACACCTCGTGGTAAATGGTGACACTACTTTATTAGGCTATAATATCTCCATCTCAACAAGAAATTTTCATAAGAAGCTCAAGCTTGCACTGTTAGCATTTTGTGAGTTTGAACGCAAAATCAGAAGGGCAAGATGGAAGCTCAAGCAGTTCATCAGAGTAGTGAGATGAAAAGCAGTGTAAGTAGCGAAAAAAATGAGATCTTTGAGAATAAACCCAACAGTGGTGATTCAGAAAAAGCGGCAGTTGCTGTTGAAACCAAATCCAAAGTTGAAGCAGCAGCTACAGACACTGCCACCATAGCAGGCAGCAGAAGCATCATACAAGGCGAGTTTAACATTTTTTTTACCAAGAGTTTTATAGAAGATTGACAGTTTTTCATAGTTTCTGTCATATATTATTAGGCCTGGCCTTCTCCATATTTTTCCAAATAGAATAGTATGAATGGATTCTGAATGATTTCTTAGGAGGCATGAAGAAAGATGAGGAAGAGAAGATTGATGTGGAGGCGAGTGTGGATGTAAGTCAGTATAACTTTGGGTTATTCTTAGATTGTTGAATTGACTGATATTTTAAATTTTTGTCATCTGTATGATTTTGAAAAGAAGTTATGTAATATGATTCAGAGTGTTGTGTGTTTTTGTTTTAAATGTAGGAGGATCGGACAGTGGCTGCAAGTTCAACACCTACAATGATGACCACATCCAGGGAAATAACACACACAGCAAGCGCAGCTAAGGCTCCTGGTGTTAGCACTGGTTCCCCCGGACAAACTAATTGACTCATCACGCAGCCTATTGCTATTAGAGATTTATAGTGTCTCATCATGAACCTGATTGAAGATCTTTCTACCATATTATATATTACACCATGAATATTTTTTTCAAGTGTGTTAAGCCATTACCTATATTGTGTAAGAGTTAAGAACTACTATATAAGAAGAGTTTCCCTATCTTTTTATTGTAAGGGTTGAAAGATTCACATTCCCCTAAATAATTAAGATTGAGATTTTATGTAAACAAAATTCATAAAATGTGTAAATAAATAAATTCGTAGAAGCCAAATGGATAGAAAAATAGAAAAACTTGGGCAGTTATGCAATAAAATCTTTATTACGTTTGAAGAATATGAAAAGTCTTGCAGCATAGTCTCTTTAAATTAACTCATGTGAGCATATCAAATATTCTAACTACAAGTAATTTATAAATGCCAACAAATTGGAAAATATCTCTTGGCGTACTGTAGATATATTTTTTTAAATATAAATATACTAGTATATTATATCACTATTGCTTCTTATAAGTGTGGTTAAGACTGCTCATATAATGTAAGAGTTGATTATTATGATATAAGAAATAGCTTCCCTTATCTTATGAGTTGCCTTACGGCTGTGTTATTACTATGTTCAGCATCAAGATTTCTTCTCTCACACAACTTATCAAAAAATGTTGTAGGGGGATTTTTACGCCGAGAGGTGTTCTACACTCACAAGGGCTGAAATATTCACATTCCCGTAAACAATTAAGATTCAGATTCCATGTAAACAAAATTCATAAATTGTGTAAATAAATAAATTCGTGGAAGCCAAATGGATAGAAAAATAGAAAAACTTGGGCAGTTATGGAGTGAAATCTTTATCACATTAAACAAAAAATAAATAAATTGGTGAAAGCCAAATGGATAGAAAAATATAAAAACTTGGGCAGTTATGGAATGAAATATTTATTACATTTGAAGAATATGAAAATTCTTGTAGCATAGTCTCTTTAAATTAACTCATGTGAGTATATCAAATATTCTAACTGCAAGTAATTTATAAATGCCAACAAATTGGAGGATAGAAAAATATAAAAACTTGGGCAGTTATGGAATGAAATATTTATTACGTTTGAAGAATATGAAAAGTCTTGTAGCATAGTCTCTTTAAATTAACTCATGTGAGTATATCAAATATTCTAACTGCAAGTAATTTATAAATGCCAACAAATTGGAAGATATCTCTCGGCGTACTGTAGATATATTTTTTTAAAATATAAATATACTAGTTAACTAAAATCATAATTACAGAATAATATCAACGTTTTTTCTTTTCTAAATAAACTATCCTTAAAGTACTAGATGTATATACCTAAACTCATTTAAATCCAACATGTCTTTTAAATTAGAGAGATCGTCATTATGAAACCTTTCAAGGACAGAAATATCCTTATAAATTGTTATAAAGACGTAAATTTAAAGTATGTATAATTATGTTTAACATTTTTTTATTGTAAAATAGAAATAGAATTTTTGTTGGTGAAAGAGGTGAAGATGCACACACAATGCACACTGTTCTTCAGCACACGAAAATGAATTTCTATTCAACTTGATGAAAGACTATTTACAATTGCCTTTTTATATAGAGTTCTTCCATACTACACATTAGCTTTCTAAAAGCTTTCTAGAAACTTCCTAGATACATACTACAACTTCTAGAATTATCATACAAGACAAATATTATTTATTTATTTATTTGTGGGAGAAATTACTAGAACATTCCAACAACCCCCCTTAATTTCTACCACTCATTGGTTCAACATCTACAACACCCAAATTCTCTCTTAGATATTCAAACTATTCCTTCGCTAATACCTTTATGGATATACTTGTCAACTGATGTTCAGATTTTTAAAACTCCAAATTGATTTCTCCATTGTTCACTACCTCTCGAATGAAATGATACATTGTGTCAATGTGTTTACTGCTCTTATGAAAACCATGATTCTTCAACAATGCAATTGCTGATTTGTTATCACAGTAGATCGATGTTGGATCCACTTCTTCATGCATTAAATCTATCAGTACTCTTCACATCCAAACTACTTGACATGCTACTTATGTTGCTTCTACATACTCTACTTCTAATGATGAAATTTTCACTATAGGTTGCATCTTTGATGTCCATACAACTACACCTGATCCAAAATGAAATACTTAACCTAAAGTGCTCTTCTTATCATCCATGCTACTTGCAAAATCACTATCTGTATATCCAATCAATTCAAACTCACTTGATGCAGGAGCATCCTTGGTTCAAGAGCAATCTTACATCAACCAAAAACATTTGCATTTCAGTTTATTTCTTTCAATTTTTAGTTTAGTTCGGGTAGTTCAATCAGTAGCAATTTCTGTATTTTAGTCTACATTCTACCACAGTTGCATTTTAGATCTTGTGGAGCTAGACTTAGCATCTAGATTTATTCATCTACATCATATCCAGAATTTAGAGCATTTGGATTAAGTACCGAAAAGTTATCACTATCAAAAGATTGATTATTTTCTCATAACAGAGCATCCTGACAATCTCAGACAATCAGCTAAAGAGAAGACTTGCGAAGCATTCCTTGACTTATGGAGCCTAATGACACATCATTCAATGATCTTTAGTTCATGGACGACCTTCCCCGAGATCCGCACATCATTCCATTCATTTGCGGAGGAATTTTACATGATTAGGTCTGACCTATCCCTGTACACACATTACAACTCTTCATTGGAGTTTGTGATCTTCCTTGGCTGACGCGGAGGAATCTTTTATACCGGAAATGATATATATTGATGTAATAGATCCTTACGAAAGTAGTTCATGATAAGAGAGATAGTTCATAGTTTGGATTCTTTGAGAAGGGACTTCAAAGCTATATCTTGTGCATAGTCTGACATTCTGTAATCAAGCCATTGAGCCCTAATTGTAAGCATGCATGATGTCGACTAGATTGTATTTGAATTAATGATATACTGAATGACTGAAAATGCATTTGTTCTATATCTTTGAGTTGTTTCCATTGTGTTTACTCTTGATGTACAGTCTGGACAGTTCATTCTGTGAACCCTCCTACTATGACTACACCAAGTGGTATCAGAGTGAAAGTTTGAATCTTTGGGAGCGAATTGAGCGAAGGCAAAAGAATTTTGTAACATCTTGTTGTGGACTGATCACCGAATTGAGGTAGGTTACTTGTGTCACAACTGATCACCCATTGTGAGGCAGTTGTCACCTTGTAGCCTAATCGCCGAACTTGAGGTAGTTTGCACTTGATCCTAGGAAGAATGCCCTTGAGGAGAATCCATACTATTGGAACAATGGCTGGTAGGATGGATGAGATGATGGAAATGATGAAAATAATGAGAATTCGATTGGATACTGTTGAAGAAGATAGGTGAAGAGGATTGACACTAAGACCTAATGTTGAAAGTGATGATGAAGAAGAATTTCAATATGTTGACCAAGTTGGCAAAACCCTAGGAGGTGATGAAGAAGAAGAATCAGATCAAGTCAAGATGTTGTGAGCTATTTCAAAGATTGGAAAGAGACCTAGAGTAGATGCACCTAATTATATTGGTAATTTGAACCTTGAATAACTGATTGACTGGATAAATGACATGGAAGAATACTTTGAGTATGAAGAATTTGAAGATCCAGAGAAGGTGAAATTTGCAAGGACAAAGTTGAGAGGACATGCTGCTATATGGTGGAAAGAAGTTAAGTTGGATAGAAACAAAAGAGGAAAAGAAAATATTACAAAGTGGGATAGGATGGTGACAAAATTGAAGAATCAATTCATACCTACTGACTATGAATTGGAGCTGTTGAAAAGATTGCAAAACCTGAGACAAAAGGAGAAATTTGTGAAGGAGTATAGTGAAGAATTTCATAAGATGATCATAATGATAGAACATAGTGAAGTAAGCAAAGAGAAAGTGGCTAGATACATCAATGGATTGAGATTGAACATTCAAAAGGAACTAAGTTTGGTGAGGATGACATCTCTGGAAGAAGCATACTAGTTTTCCCTATAAGTTGAAGAGAAGTTGAATAAGAGATATGATCAGAGATAGAGAGACAGAGGAGGTAAATTTTAAAGAGGTAGAACATTTTTCGGAGGAGACAGATCACATCCGGAGCAGAACAAGCTTGACAGCCCATTCAAGAAGGAGGATAGAGATAATAATGCATACCAGAGAAATGACAAATTTTTACCAGAGAGGAAACCCTAGTGCATACCAGAAGGAAGGATACAGAGGATAAGGAAGAGGATTTGATAAGAGAACATTCAGAGGTACCTGTTTCAAGTGTGGAGGTGAAGGACATAGAGCATTTGAATTTAATCAAGGGAGGACAAGCAAGAGAACAGAGAACAGTGGAAGAGCAACCTATGTGGAAGAAGAACCTATTGGATCACCCAATTCAGTTGGTAAACCTGAGAAAGGAGAATCACTTGTGATGACGAGAGCACTATTTCAAGTAGAGACAAATGAAGAACCACTGTAGAGGAGGAGTTTGTTCAGAACTAGATGCAAATCAAGGGGTAAATGTTGTAAAATTGTAATTGATAGTGGTAGTTCAAATAACCTAGTTTCAGAGGAGATGGTGACTAAGCTAAAGTTGGAAAGATTGAAACACCCTAAGCCCTATCAGATAGCATGGATTCAGGATGATCATAAGGTACTAGTGAGTGAACAATGTTTAGTGAAATTTCATATTGGATCTTATCATGATGAAGTCTTGTGTGATATTATGCCTATGGATGTTTGTCATATTTTGTTGGGTAGACCTTGGCAATATGATAGAAAAGCTATACATGATGGGAGAAAGAATACATACACTATATCAACCAATGGGAAGAGAATTACCTTGATTCCTTTGGAGGATGATCCTAAGAGTGAAGTATGTGGGAATGCTAGAATTTGTTTGGTAGATGGAAGAAATTTTTTGGATGGTTTGAGACATGAGAATATGTGTTATGCTTTGATTCCTAAGAAGCTTGAAACATTGAAGGATGAGACTAAGGAATCACAACCAGAGGAGATTATAGAGTATGAAGACATCATATCAGACAATCTACCTGAAGGATTGCCACCAATAAGGAGTATCAGTCATCACATGGATCTTATACCAGAAGATAGTTTACCTAACAAAGCAGCATATAGAATGACACCGAAAGAGAATGAAGAATTGAATAGATAGATACATGAATTGTTGAAGAAAGGTTTGATCAGAGAAAGTTTGAGTCCTTGTGCAGTACCTGCAATGTTAGTACCTAAGAAAGATGGAGAGTGGGGTAAGTGCACAAAGATGGGGGGCCAAAAAGTGGCCAAATTCTTAAAACTTTTTAAAAAGCCATAACGCAAGTGTGTTATAACATGCTCGCGTTATAGCACGCTTGCGTTATAGCGTGAACACGTTATGGTTTGGTGTTGCTTGTGTTATAGAGCGCTTGCGTTATGGCTTGGTGTTGCCGAGCCTTTGGCTCGGCAACACAAAACCATAACGCGTTCACGCTATAATGCAAGCACGTTATAATGCGAGTATAACTCACTCACGTTATAACGCAAGCGCATTATTGTTTTCTTTGCATTTTTTTCTTTTTTGTAAAAGTTTGCCCTATGTTTAAGGGTCGAGGGTTTAATGGTTAAAGGATTAGGGTTTAAGGCATAGTATCGAGGGTTGAAGGTTTAAGGGATGAGGGTTGAGGATTTAGGGATGAGGGTTAAGGGATTAGGGTTTAAGGTATAGTGTCGAGGGTAGAGGGTTTAGGGTTTAAGGTTTAAGATTTGAGGGGTGAGGCTTTAGGGATAGGGTTTAGGGTTTAAGTTATAGTGTTGAGGGTTAAGGGTTTAGGGATAGGGTTTAGGATTTAAGTTTTAAGGGTTGAGGATTTAGGGATAGGGTTTAGGGTTTAAGGTTAAATGTGAGACCTAGATGGCTAAGGACAGATGGAGAGGTAGACAAGGAGTGACTAAGAAACTTAGAAAGGGGAGAGGTAGAGGTGAGTGGGAGATAGAAGTGAGAGATAGAGAGGTGAGGGGAGAGATAGAATAAAATGAGAGAGTGAAGTTGACAACTTGAGGGAAAGATGGGTAAGGAGGAGGGAGACAGGTGGAGAGGAATGGAAATATCTAGAGAGCCCTGAGAGATATATAAGTGAGAGACCTACAACCTAGGGAGAGAGGGGTGAGAGAGATAGAGGAGAGATGGGAGTGAGGTAGATAGGGGAAGAGAGGGGTGGATAAGGGTTGAGGGTTTAAGGGTCAAGGGTTTAGGGTTTAAGGGTTGAGGGTTTAAGGGTTGAGGCATTAAGGGTCTAAGGGTTGAGGAATTAGAATTTAATGTATAGTGTTGAGGGTTGAAGCCTAATCCCTCAACCCTCGACACTATACCTTAAACCCCAAGGTTGAGGGATTAGGGTTTTAAGGTATTGTGTCTAGGGTTGAGGGATTAGGGTTCAACACTCGACACTATACCTTAGACCCTAATCCCTCAACCCTTAGACCCTTAATACCTCAACCCTTAAACCCTCAACCCTTAAACCCTAAACCCTTGACCCTTAAACCCTCAACCCGTATCCACCCCTCTCCTCCCTTATCTACCTCACTCCCATCTCTCCTCTATCTCTCTCACCCCTCTCTCCCTAGGTTGTAGGTCTCTCACTTGTATATCTCTCAGGGCTCTCTAGATATTTCCATTCCTCTCCACCTGTCTCCCTCCTCCTTACCCATCTTTCCCTCAAGTTGTCAACTTCACTCTCTCATTTTATTCTATCTCTCCCCTCACCTTTCTATCTCTCACTTCTATCTCCCACTCACCTCTACCTCTCCCCTCTCTAAGTTTCTCAGTCACTCCTTGTCTACCTCTCCATCTTTCCTTAGCCATCCAGGTCTCTCATTTAACCTTAAACCCTAAACCCTATCCCTAAATCCTCAACACTTAAAACTTTAATCCTAAACCCTATCCCTAAACCCTCAACCCTCGACACTATAACTTAAACCCTAAACCCTATCCCTAAAGCCTCACCCCTCAAATCTTAAACCTTAAACCCTTGACCCTTAAACCCTAAAGCCTTAAACCCTTAACCCTTATCCACCCCTCTCCTCCCCTATCTGCCTCACCCCCATCTCTCCCTTATCTCTCTCACCCCTCTCTCCTTAAGTTGTAGGTCTCTCACTTGTATATCTCTCAGGGCTCTCTAGATATTTCCCTTCCTCTCCACCTCTCTCCCTCCTCCTTACCCATCTTTCCCTCAAGTTGTCAACTTCACTCTCATTTTATTCTATCTCTCTCCTCACCTCTCTATCTCTCACCTCTATCTCCCACTCACCTCTCTACCTCTCCCCTCTCTAGGTATCTCAGTCATTCCTTGTCTGCCTCTTCATCTGTCCTTAGTCATCTAGGTGTCTCACTTAACCTAAACACTAAACCCTATCCCTAAGGCCTCAACCCTCAACCCTTAAACCTTAAATCCTAAACCCTATCCCTAAACCCTCTACCCTCAACACTATACCTTATACCCTAATCCCTTAACCCTCAACCCTTAAACCTTCAACCATAAACCTTATCTCTAAACCCTCTACACTTGACACTATGCCTTAAACCCTAATCCCTCAACTCTTAAACCCTTAATCCCTCAAACCTTAAACCCTTAAACCCTATATACCCTTTACACTTAACCTTGGACACTCAACCTTGAACATTATCCCTCAACCTTCAAACCTCTACCCTCTACCCTATACCCTAAACCCTAATCCCTCAACCCTCAATCCTCAACCCTAATCCCTCAACCCTCAACCCTAATTTTGATTTTCTTCCATTGATTCAACATCATTGTTGTTTTCCCCATCAGAAACCAATTCATTCAACAACTTGCTGCCCATTGGTTGACTTGAATTGCATATTCTATTAGAAAAAAGGGCATCTTTTATTTGTATCAATGTTGGTATTCATAAGCTGAATAGCATTGATATTTTTCACACACCCTATTCTTTGAAATATCTTAACCTTAAAATATGACTTGGATATGTAATTGAACACAACAAAATCTCCAATCTCTAACCCATGATGATTCACAAAATTTTCCCAACCCTGCCTAAATTCTAGTTTATTTATTGTATACCCTCAACCCTAATCCCTCAACCCTAATCCCTCATCCCTAAACCCTAAATGCTATCCCTATTCCTAAACCCTCAACTCTCAACATTAAACCCTAATCCATCAACCCTAAACCCTAATCCCTCAACCCTAAACCCTATCCCTAAACCCTCAACCCTCAACACTATCCCTAAACCCTCAACCCTAAACCCTATCCCTAAACTCTCAACCCTAAACCCTAAATCTATGTTACTTGTTGTCCACCCCGCACTTAGGGGAGGTATATTGTTATGAAATAAGCAAATAATCTCCCATTGTTTACTGGCTCACGTTTTGTCCTGCTATAGATTGATCCATTAATACTTGTGCCTATCTCACCTTCGATAGCACCTTTACAATATCTCACCTCTAGTTCCATTAGCTCATGTACTATATCTCACTTATCTCTCCCCCTCACCTCTCTACCTCTCCCCTCTCTATGTCTCTTAGTCACTCCTTGTCTACCTCAACCCTAAACCCTTGACCCTCAACCCTATCCCTAAACCCTCAACCCTTGAACCTCAACCCTCAACGTCAAAACATAATCCCTCAACCCTTAACTCTGATCCCTTGACCCTCAACCCTATCCCTAAACCCTAATCCTTAAAGCCTCAACCCTCAACCCTCAACGTCAAATGCTAATCCCTTAACCCTTCACTCTAATCCCTCAACCGTAAACCCTATCCCTAAACCCTCAACACTATACCTTAAACCCTAATCCCTTAACCCTCAACCCTAATCCGTCATCCCTCAACTCTAATCCCTCATCCCTAAACCCTAAACGCTATCCCTATTCCTAGACCCTCAACATGCTCGATACTATACCTTAAACCCTAATCCCTTATCCCTAAACCCTCCAACCCTATCCCTAATCCTTATACCATTGACCCTTAACACTATCTTGAAACCCTTAACCCTCGAACCTCAATGTACTCAACCCTCAACATCAAACCCTAATACCTCAACCCTTAACTCTAATCCCCAACCCTCAATCCTATCCCTAAACCCTAAACCCTAAAGACTCAACCCTCAACTCTCAATGTCAAATCATAATCCCTCAACCCTTCACTCTAATCCCTCAACCCTAAACCCTATCCCTAAACCCTCAACACTATACCTTAAACCCTAATCCCTCAACACTCAACCCTAAACCCTAATCCCTTAAGCCTCAACCCTAATCCATCATCTCTCAACTCTAATCCCTCATCTCTAAACCCTAAATGCTATCCCTATTCCTAGACCCTCATACAAGCTTGATACTATACCTTAAACACTAATCCCTTATCCCTAATCTGTATACCCTTGACACTCTACTTTAACCCTAATCCCTTGACCCTCAACCCTATCCCGAAACCCTTAACCCTCGAACCTCAATGTACTCAACCCTCAACGTCAAACCCTAATCCCTCAACCCTTAACTCTGATCCCTCGACCCTTAACCCTTAAAACTTGAACCCTCAACCCTCAACCCTCAACCCTCAACATTAAACCCTAATTCATCAACCCTAAACCCTAATCCCTCAAACGTAAACCCTATCCCTAAACCATCAACCCTCAACACTATACCTTAAACCCTAATCCCTATCCCTTAACCCTTAAAACTTAAACCCTATCCATATACCCTCAACACTTGACACTATATCTTAAGCCTTAAACCCTCATCCCTAAAGCCTCAACCCTCAATCCTTAAACCTTCAACCCTAAACCCTATCCCTAATCCCTCTACCCTCGACACTCTAACCCTAACCTTGACATTAAACACTAATCCGTCAACCCTAAACCCTTAACCCTCAACACTATACCTTAAACCCTAATCCATCAACCCTCAACCCTAAACACTATTAATAAACCCTCAACCCTTGACACTATACCTTAAACCCTAATCCCTCAACCCTCAACCCTAATCCCTCAACCCTCAACCCTAATCCCTCATCCCTAAACCCTAAACTCTATCCCTATTCCTAAACCCTCAACCCTCGACAATATACCTTAAACCCTAATCCCTTATCCCTAAACCTAAACATTATCCCTCAACCCTTGACCCTTAAAAATTAAACCCTAAAACCTATCCATAAACCCTCGACGCTCAACACTATATTTTAAACCCCAATCCCTTAACCCTCAGCCCTAAAGCCTCAATCCTCAATCGTTAAACCTTCAACCCTAAACTCTATCCCTAATCCCTCTACCCTCAACACTCTACTTAAACCCTAATCCCTTGACCATCAACCCTATCCCTAAACCCTCAACTCTCAACATTAAACCCTAATCCGTCAACCCTAAACCCTAATCCCTCAACCCTCAACCCTAAACCCTATCCCTAAACCCTCAACCCTCAACACTATACCTTAAACCATAATCCCTCAACCCTAAACCCTAATCCCTCAACCCTAAACCCTATCCCTAAACCCAACAAAACTGCTTTGCCTTATGTTAGGTTGTTAAACCCATCATTTTTGACACTCTTCTCTTAAAGATATTTGAGTTGCAAGAATATGTTAGAAAAATGGCTATGAACTTTTTTAATGTTAGTAATGTTATATGGTATGTTTTTCTGGCCCATCTGGGGTTCATTATGCCAATAGGTGTACACACTATGAGAAAAGCTTTGCGTATGGTACATCCACAGTGAGTAATTAATAGTTGAAATCAGATGGATGATCATTATGAGAAAAGCTTTGCATTGGGGTACATCTATGTTTCTTTCTATCCACCCCGCACTTAGGGGAGGTATTTTGTTATGAAACAAGCAAATAATCTCACATTGTTTAGTGGCTCTATCCACAAGAACTACTAAACTATACCTTAAACCCTAATCCCTCAACCCTAAACCCTATCCCTAATCCCTCTACCCTCAACACTCTACCTTAACCCTAATCCCTCGACCCTTAACCCTAAACGCTATCCCTAAAGCCTCAACCCTAAACCCTAATCCCTTATCCCTAAACTCTAAATCCTATCCCTAAATGCTCAACCCTTAACCTTAAACCTTAATCACTCAATCCTTATCCACCCCTCTCCTCCCATATCTGGCTCACTCCCATCTCTACCCTCCTCTACCCTCGACACTATACATACATACATATAGGCATACATAGATACATACATACATATAGGCATACATACATACATACATACATACATATAGGAATACATATATACATGATTAATAGCCTTAAACATAAATTTTTTTTAAGTTGAACATAACGTGCTCGCATTATTTAAAACATGAAAAACAACACAAACTTCTGTGGAAAAGGAAAAATGCAAAGAAAAGAATAACGCGAGTGCGTTATAACGCAAGCCCGTTATAACGTGCTCGTGTTATGTCTTGCTTTGGGAATCCCAAGCCTTGGGCTTGGGATTTGCTTTGGATTTCCAACCCAAAGGCTTGGAGTGCCTTTTGAATAGTAACAGACATGTTTTTCCATATTCTTCAAGATTTTACATAATTTTGTTCGTGCTAACCCTCAGATTTGCACGTGTTTCAAGGTCAAACAAATCAAACACCTAGGTAATGTTACGCTTTCTCTCAGCTATCTGATGATGTAATGTTTTTCACATTTTAACAATGTTAAGCCTTTCATCTTTAATTTCTTTTGTTTGTGTGTTCGTTTTTGGGCAAAAACCATTGTTTGGTCTTTTTTTCATTGTAAATTAACTATTCATTGAAATTTCAAAAAAATTACATATTTAGAAATTAGACTCCATTCTACAAACATTAAAAAAGAAAAAAATGATTTTCAATTAGTTTTCAAAATTTATAGGGGTAGCATGGCCAAAATTCTATTTTTTAGGATGTGTCCACTTTGAAAATTAGTAAAAAATCAAATATTCATTAAAAAATTATCAGAAAAATCAGGCATAAACTACATGCTATTAGCTAATTTCTCATTGAAGAGATTTTAAAAATACCAAAAAAAAGTTGACCTTTTGAGGGAACCACAAAACATGCTATGTTATGTTTTTTTGACAGAAACAACACCAATTTCTGTGGCTCCCTCTTTTGAACCCCTTAATCTATGCCATTTTTTTAAAAAAATAGTAGTTTAGAAGGAAGACTCAGAGCACTACGAACATTGTTTTAGTTGCATCTCCAAATTTTGAGTGTAACTATGCTCAATTTCTCATCCAAGGCCAGTATTTCCTTATTTCAAAAAGAAAAAAGTGGCCACTTAAGACCCCTTTTTGGCCCCCCATCTTCTTGCACTTACCCAGTGGAGAATGTGTACTGACTCTAGAGCAATAAACAAGATCATAGTTAAGTATAGATTTCTTTTACCTAGGATGGATGATATCATGGACTGTTTGAGTGGAGCAAGATATTTCACAAAGATAGATTTGAAGAGTGGATACCATCGGATCAGAATCAGAGAAAGAGATGAATGGAAGACTACTTTTAATAAAAATGAAGGATTGTATGAGTGGTTAGTGATGCCTTTTGGACTAACAAATGCACCTAGTACTTTCATGAGATTAATGAATGAAGTCTTGAAGAAATTATTGGATAAGTTTGTTATTGTATATTTGGATGACCTTCTAATTTTCAGTAAGACAAAAGAAGAACATTTGTGGCATATTAGACAAGTTTTGTAGAGGTTGAGAGAGGAGAAATTGCTGATCAACATCAAGAAGTGTAGTTTCATGAAGGAAGAATTGTTATATTTGGGATTTCTAATTTCTGCGAAAGGATTGAAGATGGACCTTAATAAAGTAAGAGCAATTGTTGAATGGCCTACACCGAAGAGCATCGGAGAGGTTAGATCATTTCATGGATTGGCTAGTTTCTACCAGAAGTTCATTAGAAATTTCAGTTCAGTTTGTAACCCTATGACAGAGACAATGAGAGGTGATAGGAAAGATTTTAAGTGGACATCATGAGTAGATAAAAGTTTTGAACTATTGAAGCAGAAGGTGACAGAACAACTTATTTTAGCATTACTGGATTTCAATAAGGTATTTCAAGTTGATTGTGATGCAAGTGGAAATGCAATTCGAGTAGTTTTAAGTCAAGAAGATAGACCTATAGCATATTTAAGTGAGAAGTTGAATGATGCAAGGAGGAGATATTCAGTTTATGATCAGGAGTTCTATGCTATAATTCAAGCCTTGAAGAAGAGGAGACATTATTTCTTTCCTAAGGAGTTTGTGTTGTATATAGATCATCAAACTTTATAGTATTTGAATAGTCAAGGTAAGTTGAATCGGAGACACATGAGATGGGTAGAGTTCATGCAGAGTTATACATTTGTATTGAAGCATAGGAGTGGTAAATCAAATGAAGTGACTGATGCATTGAGTAGGAGAAGGAACTTGTTGACAGAGATGAGAGTTGAAGTGTTAGGTTTTGATGAATTAAAGCATATGTATGATAGAGACACTAATTTTGCAGAACCTTGGAAAGCATGAAGGAACCTATTGTGACAGATAGAGGCAAGTGGTTGGATTATTTCATTCAGGAAGATATGATGTTCAAAGGAAGTCAGTTATGCATACCTAGAAGCTCAATGAGGGATAATTTGATCAAGGAGAAACATAATGGATGATAAAACAGTGGCCTTGGTGAGTGAAAATTACTTTTAGCCTCAGATACATAAGTATTTTAGGGAGTTTGTGTAGAGTTGTAGAGTTTGTCAAGTTGCAAAAGGGAGTATTCAGAATACTGGATTATATAAACCTTTGACAGTAACAAAGAGACCCTGGGAAGACATAAGCATGGATTTTGTGATGGGATTGCCTAAGACACAAAGAGGACATGATTCTATATTTGTAGTGGTGGATAGATTTTTGAAGATGGTTCATTTCATACCTTGTAAGAAGACAACTGATGCAGTGCATGTAGCAGACCTATTTTTCAAGGAGATTGTGAGGTTGCATGGATTACCTAGGAGCATAATTTTAGACAGAGACATCAGATTCCTTGGATATTCTTGGAGGACACTTTGGAAGAAGATGAAGATAGATTTGAAGTTTAATTCAGCATTTCATCCACAAACTGATGGACAGACGGAGGTAGTGAATAGGAGTTTGGGAAACTTGTTGAGATGTTTGGTTGGAGAGAAGACATGAAGTTGGGATTTGATCCTTTCACAAGCAAAGTTTGCATACAATAATTCATTGAACAAGAGTACTAGAAGAACACCTTTTGAGATTGTTACTGGAGTGAATCCTAGAGGAGTTACTGAATTGAGAGATATGGGTATGACCAAAAAGAGAAGTACAGAAGCAGAAGAATTTGTAGATCACATGGAAACAATGCATAATCAGGTAAAGAAGCATTTGGAGGATATGAACATCAAATATAAGGAGCAAGCAGATGCGAAGAGAAGACACAAGGAATTTGCAATTGGAGATGAAGTGATGGTATACTTGAGAAAAGAAAGGTTTCTAGTTGGAACATATAACAAGTTGAAGATGAAGAAGTTTGGACCTTGTAGGATACTCAAGAAATTTGATTCAGGAAATGCATATGAAGTGGAATCACTAGAGATATTGGGTATATCACCTATTTTCAACATTGTAGACCTATATTAGTATCATGAAGCAGAGTTCAGTAACAACATGGAAGAGGACTTGAAGAAGTAGTTACCACAAAAAGCATCGGAGCAGACAGCAGAGTTGGACGCAGCACTAGAGGAAGACAATACAAAGAATACCATGTGAAGTGGAAAGGCAGACTGGAAGAAGACTCATCATGGATTTCTTAGGCTGAGGTGGACCTTCTTGGTTCTCCCCCAGCCCTAGCAAAGTGAGGGACTCAATTTTTCAATAACCTCAGATGTCTGATGCAGGAGCATCCCTGGTTCAAGAGCAATCTTGCATCAACCAAAAACATTTGCATTTCAGTTCAAGCAGTTCAGTTAGTGGCAGTTTTTTGTATTTTGGTCTGCATTCTACTGTAGTTGCATTTCAGATCTTGTGGAGATGGACTTAGCATCTAGATTCATTCATCTACATCATATCCAGAATTTAGAGCATTTGGATTAAGTACCAAAAAGTTATCGCTGTTAGAAGATTGATTATTTTCTCAAAATAGAGGATCTTGATAGTCTCAGACAATTAGCTAAAGGAGAAGACTTGCGGAGCATTCCTTAACTTATGGAGCCTAATGACACATCATTCAATTATCTTTGGTTCATGGCTAACCTTCCTCGAGATCCGTACATCATTCAATTCATTTGTGGAGGAATTCTACATGATTAGGTCTGACCTAACCATTTACACATGTTACAGCTCTTCATTGGAGTTTGTGATTTTCCTTGGCCAACGTGGAGGAATCTTTTGTATTGGAGATGATATATATTGATGTAATAGATTCTTAGGAAAGTAGTTCATGATAAGTGAGATATTTCATAGTTTAGATTCTTTTTGAAGGGACTTCAAAGCTATATCTTGTGCATAGTCTAACATTCTATAATCAGGCCATTGAGCCTTAATTGTAAGCCCACATGATGCCAGCTAGATTGTATTTGAATTCTAAGATATTTTGAATGACTAAAACTACATTTGTTCTATATCTTTGAGTTGTTTCCGTTGTGTTTACTCCTATTGCATGGTCTAGATAGTTCATTCTATGAACCCTCCTACCATGACTACACCATCACTTGTTATGGAATATAATATCCCATAACTAGTTGTCCCAGCTATATATTTGAATATCCTTTCCCAACTTGTTAATGTGAATCCTTGGGTGATTCCATGAACCTGGAAACTAAGCGAACTCTATACATAATATCCATCCTTTTTACTATGAGATACGTCAAACTTCCAATAAGTCTTTTGAATATGGTTGGATCAACATTAGACCCCATATCATCTCTAATGAGTTTGGTTCCTGTTGCAACTGGAGTAGGTGTTGGATTGCAATTCAACATCCTAAATCTCCTCAACACATCCTTTGCGTACTTAGATTGACAAATAAAAATGTCTCTATTACATTGTTCAAATTCAATTCCCAGAAATTATCTCATCAAGCCTAAGTCCATCATTTCAAATTCTTTCTTCATGGATGATTTAAACATGTCTACAAATAAATCTCTAGTAATTTAATCAAATCATAAACATATAAATAAACAATCAAGATCTGACCTTGTCTATTTATCTTCATGTATAATGTAGGATCACTAGAGCTTCTATTGAATCCATTGCTCATCATGTATGAATCTATTTGACTATACCATGTTCTATGTGTTTGTTTGAGTCCATAAAGTGCCTTCTTCAATCTACATACCTTATCTTCATGTCCACTTACTTCATATCTTGGTGGTTGTTATACATAAACTTCTTCTTTTAAAAAACCATTCAAGAATGCTAATTTGACATCTATTTGATAAACCTTCCAATTGTTTTGAACTGTAATTTCTAGTATCATTCTAATTATATCAAGTATTGCTATAGGTGCAAATGTTTCATTATAATCAACTCCATATTGTTGTGCAAATCCTTTGGCTACTAATCTTGCTTTATACTTTTCAACTTCACTAGTTGCATCGAACTTAGTTTTATAAACCCATTTCACTCCTATGCATTCTTTACCTTTAGGTAGATCAACTAACTCCCATGTGCCATTATTTTCAATAGAGTCCATCTTTTCATCCATGGCCTTAATCCAATTATCTTCTTTAATTGCATCCTCAAAATATATAGGATCATGAGTTAATAGAGCAAAATTTGAATGTAAATCTAGGCTTTCTCCTTGATCATAAATATGTTGCAAACTTCTAGTTTTCTTACCTCTAATTCTTGATCTCAATGAGGCAAAAGGAGGCACATGCATCACTTACTTGTGAGTTAGGAGAAGGATGGCTTGATGATTCACCTTGTTTAAAATTTCTTTGCATCCTCAATTCTTTTAAATTGTCTCCTTGAGGATTTCTTCATGTAATAACCTCTTGTGAATTGGAGTGATAATCTTGGATTCCTTGATCTTTTGATTAGATTCTTCACTTTGAGGTATTGCTACTGAAATTGTAATTTTCTTATCAATACTTCCATCCCATGCTTCTTCTTCTTTGAATACAACATCTCTATTAATGATTACCTTCTTAGTGATGGGGTTATACAACTTTTAGGCTTTTGACTATTCATAGTAACCAATGAAGATGCACTTGTCACCTCAAGGTAAGATGAAAAATTTAAGTTTGTTTCAATTTTAATTATCATTGGTGATACATATAGGTTTATTTCACCTTCTATATTTAGGAAATGTAGAGTTCATCTTAGGAGACTATGAGACAGACAAAATGTAGAGTTAAGTATGGGTAGGCAAGTGGAAATAGTCTTGGGAATTATCACAACTAAGCTTGACATGTTCATCTTGCCTACATGATCTTATGACATCATCCTAGGAACATATTGTTTATTGTTCCATAACACATAAGTGAAATTTTCTGAAAAGAGATACTAGTGTGATGATAACCACCAATTTCTACTACCATTAAGGGCATCAATCGACTAGTAGCTCTAAGAATTATTTTTTCTTTGTAGCTTTAGAAAGTTTTAAGTAAGGACTAGTGTATACTTTAAAAAATGACCTCTTAAAATTGTATAGAATTCCTAGCGAATCCACTATAAAGAAACATAATATCCTAGGTGATTTTCTTTCATATTAGAAATCAAATTTTAGAGTTGATGGGAACTTTCTTTCCTTGTACGATCATTTTACAATTCATCACAAAATTTTCCGATTAACATGACTTTTATAGTGATTTAATGTCTAAATTTTCTATTATATATGAATTTTAAACAACTATTTTAAAATGAGGTGAGTATAGAAAATAAAAAATAGCCCCTAATAAAATGAGGAGATTAGGGTCCCAATTTTTATATGTAATAGTGTGATATGTGTCTATCCTAAAGAATTAAAGTTTCTAATGTACGACGATTTTATGTTAGGGCCAAGGAAAATGTATCAAAGATGGCCGAATTGGACACCTCTAAAGAGCCTAAAAATAGCCAAATTTGGGGGATAGAAATGGAAACAAATTACCAAATGGTGACATATAGCAACTAAAAAGTTCCTTAGTAAGGATGACAAACTATAATTAGTCCATGTTGAGTATATACCAAATAAAATGAGTCCAAATCATCTAGATCACCCCTTGTTACAAGAATATAGTGACATATTCCATGACAAACTATAAATAATGCCTCCTAAAAGAGAATCAACCTTTTTTAATGCCTTATAAAGCACCCTACATAATGAATATGATAGATGTGCAATAGATAAAAGTTTAGCTCCATGAATTAATGGGAAAAGGACTGTTTCTTGACCTAGTGTGTTTTTGTGGGGAGCACCAATGTTGTTTGCGAAAAATAAAGATGGCAAATTAAGGATATGCATTGACTATCATATGCTAAATAAATATATAGTTAAAAATATATGATCTTGCTAATATTATTGGTAGAGATTTGGAGCTCCCATGATCTACATCCTTATATGTACATATATATTATGTTATTTAGATGGCATGTCCCACTTTGGGTGCATATCCTTTATAGTATTGTCTACTCTCTACTAAATACATGATATACTACCAAGATATCTCATATGGTTTCAATGATTATGATTACACTTATCATTTTTAAATGTTTCATTGACCTGATATTTTCTTATGATGCTTATAGGATCTTCCATAATTACCACACTCATGTCTTATGTTTCTATGCTTTCTCATGTTTGTGCTACGCATGATTGTCTCTTAAATGCTAACATGTTTATGATGATTATGACTTTTTCCTAATGCTTATCATGATGAAATCCCACATTTTGTTATTTACATGATCAATATATAACACTTATGGCTACTTTCATGGCCGTATTTTGTGGCAGCATTGGGGGTATCTTTCTATTTATCATTATATTTGATTTTATGAGCATACCTTACTATCATTGTATGTTGTCACATGTTATGTCTTCATATTCATATATAATTAGTGAGCTTTCCAAGGTTACATCATTTTACATATATTTTATACTCTCATCCAAATTAATTACATTCTTTGCATGCAACTAATTGGAGCAAGGAAATAACATCAAAAAATTCCTTTTAAGTATGGTTGTAAGGACTATCTCATTAACACATGCCACTTTTAGGTCGTACAATATTACTTGTTTTTGTACTCATTTATGACCTCAACAAATTTTAAAATTTACAAATTCATTAAATGGCATATGTCATCAAGTCAATTTCCTAAAAGTCATGCCAATTTTTGAGTCACGCATGGGGTATTTTTTCATCTTAGTTTAATCAATTTGAAAACATTAATGTCTGAGTCAATAAGTCTAAATCGTAAATGATAAATCACTTATCAAGTCAAGCTCATCAATTTGTGATCATAGTTGCAAGTGGTTTGTAGTCAAGTTCAATCTCCTCAAAGTGTTGTAAGCTCATCTAAGTCAAATCCTATCAACCTAGTGATTTAGTGATTCATGCAAAGATCATTCAAATTTTGATTAGATCACAGTGCTAGAAATACAGATGTAATATCTTATCATTCTTTTTGGTAGCTCTATCTGTTCACATTTTGTATCTTTGTGAGGTTGTAAAATGACCCAAAAATTTATAAATAGGTTTTAAAAAAATTATTGGGGGTTTGGACCATTCATTTTGGGGTTATTTAAAATCCAGATGCAATTGTAATAAATTTTTTGACATTAAATTTTAGTTTTGACAGGTTGAAACAAGGGTTGTCACACAATACATGAGCTCCCAAGAAAGCTTGACAATTGGTTTGTAACAATATCTTAATTTTTGTTAAGACAAAAGGTGGAGGCCACCCGAACTTATATTAATAAAGGAGTGCTTACAGTAAGAGGCTGGAGTTGTTTCTAATCAATCATAACAACCATATAATATCATACAAAACAACCTTAAGATGGCCTATACGTACAGCTGACCAAAAAACAAACGTCACCCAGGAAACCAAACAGACCATCCACTAACAAGGAAAAACAACCAAAAGGGAAACCCATGCAAACGCCAACCCGGCAGTAGGAAGCAGAGCTAAAAGACTAATTAGATATTAACCCTCTCCCTCTCCCTTGTCCTTGTATCCTTCTCAGGCACTGGACGCACCGAGATCGCCCTTGTCATTGCCGGCTCCACCTGAATAACAGGCTCGTTCCTTCCATCCTGGGTCCTCCTCATCAATGATCCCCCTGGGAAGATGTGGAGCCCAATCCGGGGTATGGACTCGGAGGAATCAAATTGATGTGAATACATCTCTGCACCTAGTAGCCATACGTTTGGAGAAGCTATGGTAGTGCCCATGAAGGGATATATCCAACCCACCGATGCACCCACAAATATGACCCCTCTGCATAGATTTATAAACACACTCAGTCACTGAAGACGTTCTGAGGGATTGTATGGGGAATAAGCCCCCCACCATGGCTTTACCTCTCAGCAAGTCATATCCCTGCAGGGCTGGGTTCCACCTATCCAGACTGTACATGTGATCAAAGAACAACCCTGCAGGTATGACGTGGACATAGTTACCATCCTGCACGATATCCATGATGTTCGATAGGATGCGGGAAATAATGTCGGACCAATGTAATATCCTCTCCTCTGACCCTCGAATCCCTCTATATCCACAAATGTTACGCACAACAAACTGTACCATAGTGCAATCCGCATCCACAATCTGGGCCAAGTCCAAGATTCTTACTTTGCCACGTATTTCAGGCTCCCATGACATGGTAGGGAAGAAGAGGCATTGGTTAATCTTGTCGTCCTCCATTATGGAGACCTGCGAGAAGAGAGACAAGGACAAGACCAAGGAAGTATCGCAATAGTTTGGAGGAATAAACATATGCTCAAGCCTATGATCTAACAAGGAATCTAAATGTCCTTCCAATCCTGAGGCAATCTGACCCTACGTGAGGTGACAACATTGTGCATTAATAAACTGGCCTTTGTAACAAAAATGATATCATATTTAGGTATGTCTCGTGCCTCCAATAACACCTAGATTTGACACCTTGATGCTTCCTTCACAAGACCCTATCCTTGTCACATAGACGTGGCATCATCTACCCTCCTCTAGCGTCATCAAAATAAATAATGGTAGATGTAAGGGCCGCCATCTAGCTAGACTATCCCCCATCGAATGCTAGAGCTGGATCTCCTACGTACTAAGAGCTCCTAGATTTGACAATGGGAGCTGCCCAATCAAATATCTCATAAACTTGTCGTTAGAGGCATGTGGAGACTTCCGTTTGCACCTGCCTCCATTACAACCCATTAATGATCAGACGCTCAACTCAATACATCCAACTCAAAACACCCCCGGACAAAATAACATTCAAACTGTGCTTATCCTTAAATTAAGCATATTCCGAAGAAAACAACATAGAAACCCTGTGTTAACTTAGAAATTGACACCCAAGACGCGCTCGTGACCATGATTTCCCATGTAACCCAACCCACCACCCCCACCAATGAGCTGTTCAAATAAAAGGCTAAAGGCCGAAACATGCGATGTCCCCCAATGCCAATCTGAACCAATAAGCCATATGAGATTACAAGTCATCCTTGAGCCATGTCATCAGCTGACTAGGTATATATCCTTGTCTAGGATCAAAAATCAATACGTCCTGGTTTTGATCTATAGCTCTGTTTGCTAGTGCATCTGCCACTCTATTCCCTTCTCTATAGCAATGGGAAATATGAAAATTTTCTAACTTCAAGATTAGAACCAGAGCCTGTTGAAGAATGTAGTTTACCTTCAAGCTGTCTGCTCTCATGGCCTCAAGGGCTCTGATTATATTGAGAGAATCGTCCTCTATCCATAGGTTTATGACCTTGTAGTCTATGGTTAATTGGATGCCATGCAGGAGAGCCCAAGCCTCCGCTTCATTATTGGTTCCTTGCTAGATTTTTGACGATTTGGCCACCATCAGCATCCCCTCATTTTTTCTAATGACACATCCCGTTCTTGAAAGGCCTGGGTTACATCGACGAGCCCCATAAAAATTTATCTTCATGAAAACCTGAGTTGGGAGATTCCATTTAACATGGCTTCTATCCACTTTCTTAACGCTTGGCTGCACTATCGAACCATTAGTGATTGGCTCCAAGTGGATCCAATTTTTAACCATCTCATCATACCATCTTGACCACTTTGCATTTTGATTTCTTGATTTTCTAATTTTAGCTAATACTACCTCTGAAATTGCTTTATCTAGATTCTCACACACCTTCTGAACTGAAGAGGTTTCCTTCCTGAAGATTCTGAAATTTCTCTCACACGAAATATGCCAGACAAGTAAGGATGGACATACATCCCATAAGCATGCAAAGGTTGCTTCTGAACACAATCTAGGCCAGCTTTTGAACAATGCTAACAAGGACTCTGGTATAGGGTGTGACCCAGTTTAATTTTCTATGGAGCCAGAACCAACATTCTCTACTAAAAGAACACTGTAGTAAGAGGTGATCAAGACTCTCCTCCTCCTCCCCACACAGCACATATTTGAAATTTGAGCCTATGACCCTTTCTGAAGTATGTCACCGATAAGGATTCTCTTATGTAGAGCAAGCCAAGCAAATGCCCTGGCCTTTGGAAGAGTGGCATCATTCCAACATAAATGTGAAGGCCAATCTGACTTTTGCCTTGCGCTTAGACTTCTATAGTCTTGAGTGTAAAGAGCTTCTGGATACAACTATGTTTTGCTTTTTTCAGATCGACGTTTTGGATCATACTCCTCTTCCTTTTCTTCCTGATGATGGATCATGGAGTATGATCCGAAACGTCGATCTGAAAAAAGCAAAACACAGTTGTATCTAGAAGCTCTTTACACTCATATTATGGACTGTGGAAACATCATGTCTACAACTTCTATAGTCTTGTTTAGCTGTATATAAAACCCGAATTATCCACTGTCCAAACTAGTTGCCCAAATTATCTTAATTATTATTATCAATTTAGAATCAAATAATGCACAAATAAAGTTGCATCAACGAATAAATAGGTGGAGTCATAGAATTTTAAATAGAATTTATAGTTTGTCTCTCAGAAATCATGATTTGTAGTTTACACTATACACATGGTCACAAGTTGATTTCACAGTGCAACATTATTAAATTTGATGAGATTTTAAACACATGATCATTTAAATTATCCAATTGGAAAAATCACAAGGTCTAAAGGTATATTCACATCTGTAATGGCATTAGAAGTCTATTCACACAAAGTCATCAATTTATTCCCAAAGGTTCATATGCACATTTTTAGGTTACAAAGATGATGTTATATATTTGACATTTCATTTTATAAAGGGAGAAAAGTTGAAATTTGAATTTAAATTCACATGTCATTAAAGACCTTGGAATTTTAGATTTCCCATAATAATAATGGGAGGCTATAAGTCATTTTTTAGCAAAAAGGGGGAAATTTTAAACCTTCAGCTGAGATTACAAACCCTAAATAGACCAATTCTTTATTCATTAAGTTACACTTTTTCAAATTGATCAACAATTTTCCACTCTCAACCTCTACAATATGAGCCTGATGTGCTCTAGGTGTTCCTCTTTAGTCTAAAGTAAAAATTAGAATGTCATCCAAATAAACTATCACAAACTTACCCAAAAGCTTCCTCAATACTTCATTCATCAACCACATAAATGTGCTTGGTGCATTGGTCAATCCAAAAGGCATAACAAACCATTCATACAACCCTTCATTAGTCTTGAAAGTTATTTTCGATTCATCCCGAGCTCTATTATATTGTTCTAGTGATAACTGTTCTTCAAATCAATCCTAGTGAAATACTTTGCTCCATTTAGTCAATCCGTAAGATCATCCATCCTTGGCAATGAGCATCTATATATCTTATAGTGATCTTATTGATTTCTCTAGAATTATTACACATTCTCAAATCACCATCCTTTTTGGGTACTAGTACCACAAGTATTACACATGGGCTCAAACTCTCCCTAATCAATCCCTTCCTCAATAACTCTTGCACATGCCTATTTAGTTCCTTATTTTCTATCTATGTAATCCTATGCAACACTTTATTTGGAAAGATAGCTCTCAAAATTAGGGCCATGTGGTGAGTGATTCTCCTATTGGTGACAATCCCTCTAGTAAGTTGTTTGATATGATATCCTTGTATACTAGATAATCTAAAATCTCCTACAATGCTTCCTCATCACTTGCGATGTGATCTCTTCATCTGTGATGCTACATGCCTTGGTAATCAATATAAAACAAACATTCTCATGACTTAGTGCATCCAAAAACTTCCCCCCATCTACCAAGCATATACTAGCATTGTTACAAACTTGATCTTCTCTGTCTTTCAATGACATTAACCTATGTCTCTAGCCATTCCTAGTTATAGTATAAGTATTTTCTCTTCCATCATGTATATCCTTCCATTCAAACTACAATGGACTCCGTAATAGTAGGTGACACACATCCATTAGCATCACAATACACAAGACTTCATCATGGTAGCCTCTTATTTTGAATCTTACCCAACATTGTTCATTGACCTTTACCTTATGTTCTTTCTACAACCAAGTAATCAAGTAAGGGTTTTGGTGTTTTTTCCTCTTCAAGTTCAATGTTTCAACCATTTCTTCTAATGCTAAGTTATTTTTTCTTCTTCTATCAATAATTACTTTACAATACCTCCCTTTGGATTTGCTTCTTGTCCTAAACAGGTTCTTTCTCTGCACCACTCCATCTTCCTTGGAGTGCTTCATTAAATCCCTTCTCATCATCATAGACTTTCCATGTTCAGGGTTCTCATTTGACTCACATGATCTCTGAGGCTCTTCCTCCCCAATTGTAGCTCTGGTACTACCTTTTGCTTGCTTTCCTTGACCTTGAAAACACTCAAATATTCTATGCCCTTCTTCTCCACAACTGAAACATGTTCCCCTAAAGGTCTCTTCTCATTCCTCCTATATCCTCCTCGTCTTCTCTAGTATCTATCTCTACAATATGCATCTCCTTCTCCTTTATCTTTGTGGTAGTAGTTGCTATCTTCTTGGCCTTTGTGGTAAGTGTCATGACTTCTCTCCTTACTATGGTAAGTACCACCATCTTTGTAGTAGAAATTATCATTCCTCTTATCTTCTTGGTAGGGACTTCTATCATTGCACCATGACCTCTCCCTCTAGGGTCTCTCCTCCTTCCATCTCTATCGATTTTATCAATTCTCAAACCTCTTGTTGCACTTTTACACCTTAATTACAAATTGGTACACTTCCTCTATGGTCGTTAACCTAACCATAATTACCTCTTCTTGAATATTTTCTCTCAACCCATTAATGTATCTTCCAACCTTTTCTTTACCTATCTCACTATGCCCTATCTTGAAAATGAGTTTGTGAAATTATTTAGTATATTCCTTCACATTACTATCCATTTTTCTTAGACTTTGCAACTTCTTTAGTAGTTCCAACTCATAGTTCATTGGTATGAATTACCTTTTTAATTTTGCAACCATCCTATCCCATTTTGTTAGTCTTTCCTTTCCCCTACTATTTCTTTGCAACTGTACTTCCTTCCAACAAACTATAGCATGTTCCTTCAACTTGATCTTTGCAAATATAACCCTCTTAGGATCTTCAATTTCCTCATATTTAAAACACTCATCCAACTCATTTATCCAATCAATCAGTTCTTCTAGATTTAAATCACCATAGTACTTAGGAACTTCTATTCTAGGTCTCTTACTGATTTTGGAAATGGCTTTTAATAACTTAACCTATTCTAATTCTTCTTTCTAAACTTATAGGTCTGGCATATCCTCTCTAGCATTTTCCTCCTCATCATTCTCATCATCACCCCTTAGGTTTTGGCCCCTTTTCTATCTTCCTCTAAGGATTTCAACCAATTTTTTTTCTCTCTTACCTCCTTCAAAACTTCATCCAATTTTCTAGATATGTTGATAACATCTTGGAGTCTTCATAGTAGCATCTTTCCTAGGATCTAGTGTAAATTGCCATAGATTGGTGGTCTACCTACAATCACTCCTTGCAACTACCTCTCCTTGGTGATCTATTGAAAAGCTTTTTCTAGACTACTTCAACTTCAATAGTCTATTCTCAAATAGAACCCATAGAACACTATTTACCTTACTCAAGATTTGAACCTTATGCTCTGATACCATTTGATGCAGTCATGGTAGGAGGGTCTAATGAAGGACTATCTATCCATGTATCCAAAATAAATAAAACACATACATTAGAAACCCACAACAAGATGACATAAGATATACCCTAGAAAATCTGTCAAAGACAGAAAAACCTAACCTCTAAAAGAATCCTCATTATATTATTAATTTTTCAATCAAAGTTATATTCTATTGCAATTACTAATATAGAATTTACTAAATTCACATGAAACCTAATACACTTACTCCTATCTACATCCTCTTCATCAAACTCCATTTTGAACCCTCATCCTCATATTCACATTTGAACCACTAACTTCCATCTTTAATTCCTCCTAACTCTCTCTCCCCCCTTCCAAATGATTGGGACTACAAATATATATCACTCTCAAACCTTCCTAATGATCTTCATCGACCACAAGGTGGCACAAAGTTCAATACCTCCTAAAATGTGTAGTTAACTAATTCAAGATAATTCCTCAAACCAAGCAAAGGTAATAAAAAAGAAATATGTGTGGTGCTCAATGTTTTATCCCATGGATTCACTAAGTCTTCACATGTATTTCTTAATTAACCCAAACTTCAAATTCTCTAGTGCCAATGGTAATTCTATAACTACGATACTTTACCACTCTCATATAGGTGATCAAACACAAATAAGTTGTTATATGCATCCAATTCTCCTCAACACATGGATATGCCATCTAAATACTCCTTTAAAATATAATACCAAAACCACAAGACCAAAATGTAAAATGTGGCAAAATGTAATGATTTCTTATACAATTGACTAGTAAATGAAAAATGCAAACAAACAAGGCAAGTGTTAGAAAATATATTTTTTAGGTCAATGCAAGATTGCTCTTAATCCCTAAGGATGCTCTTGCATCACTTTATGAGTGTTTGAATAAATTTAATTTTATGTTAGCTTCTTGATGTTACTTTGACATGCATCCTCATAGTTATTTGCATGCAAGCCAATGTGGGGGCAAAATACAATCATGAGAACTACATACCCTACACTTTGACCTTGTTATTGCTTATGCAATAAAAATGTACAAGCTATGTGATTTCTAATGAAAGTTGGCACATAAATTAAACCTTATACTTGACTCTAGTTACACTCACTCCTAGGGGCTAGTCTTGATCCTTACTTTTATCCATTCCTAACCATGCCTTGAGTTGTGACTTGCTCAAGTGATCCAGGTTAGTTGCATGAATGACCTCAAAGCTTTTAGTTTTCAAATCCAAATTTAGGGTTGACATTTGTTATGTACCAACTCAAAGTATGAAATGTTTCACTTGTCACCTTTGGAGTTGTATTTAAGGACTAACCCTAGCTTATTTTGATAATCCTGGAAAAATCATCCAACAAGAGCATTAAAGATACACTCAATCACATAATCAAATCATTTACTACTATATTACCTACTAGCATCAACATCTAGGGCATTTGTTGCATTTTTAGTTGTAATCTTCAATCATTTATAAAAGTCACTGATGTGATTCCTAGGGTTTTGAGCATGGAGAGACATATTCTCTATCATGGGCAAATTGTTGATAATACAACCAAGATTTTATGTAGAAAAAATAAAAGTATTCAAGGCAATTTGAAGGCAAAAATTTGGAGACAGAGATCCCATATGTGCATCCAAATCATATCTACACTTGTATAGATCAAATATGCAGGTACACAAATAATCTTGTAGTTGTGGAAATGGCCCACAATGACACACAATAAGCTTATAGATTTTAAGGCATTCATCTAATCATCCTTAATTGTTCTGCATATTGATAAATTACTTACAACCATTTGTCACATCATTACCAATATCAATTATCTAAATAAATATCTTTGTTTTATATATTTAATTTCCACATTTATTTTAACAATGCACTCCAAATAATTACTAACATCAAATATTTAATCATAAAGTAATTTGATACTTATTATTTATTTTATTTACTCTGACCTAAAATTTGAAAAGCATCTTTATTTCCTGTCACAATGATATATATATTTTAAACACAAAAATATTTTACTGCTCATTGGTATGTTGCTATTGGCAGACAGATTGAAAGGTAAACCGACGATGTTGTCTAGTAGGGCTTACGTCATAGAAACTGTTCAAAAGTATTTTTTACAATTGTCAACTATACGTTGTTTGGTCACTATTGTCCAAGGGAATTTGTTTATACCTCACACGAAGATACCTTTCCTTAACCTACTTTGAAATTAAAACAAAAACCTGCTGAAAAACCTATGGTTAAAAAGAAATGAGCTCATATTTTAGTCTAACACTTATCTCTTGTTTTTAATGTCCCTGTCTTCCTCCCAGATGAACACTGACCTTTTTAACTGCTTCGATCTCTAAACTGAACTAGACAACAAACGACATAAAATTAACTGATTTTTCTATTTTTCTATGGAAAAAAGTTAAAAATATATACTGGTTGTTCTTTCATTTATGGAATACAACGTGCCGGCTCTCTACGTTGAACTTGTTTGTCCTCCATTTCTTAAAGACTATGTTCGCTGCTCTTTTCAATTCCACCTGCCCAATGCCTTTCCATTATCAAATTCCCAATGAAAGCTGTGAGTAATGGAAATAGACACAATGGTGAGGTATGTAAGGCACTCAAATATTTGCAGAAGTCATATTCATTTTGGGTAAGGCTATTTCCAAAACATATCTCATCCTTTTGCTGTGGATAAATTTCAATTGTACACTAATAAATGGCTTAAATTCTTTCTCAAATAACTTGTGGTGCTCATGCAGTTAGGACCTTCATATACTAAGATATATGCCGATCCAGCCATATCACTCCCAAATCTCATGGAAACTGCTTGCGTACTTTATTTAGTGGGAGTCTTTAGTTGCGTCAGATTTTATAAAACTGTGAAATCTGCAAGTAAAGCATTCATGGTATGTGATTATATTATCAACAAATTAGAAAAGGACTATAACCCTAAAAGTTATGAATTCAATACTTGTTGCTACAAAATTATAGTATTGTGAACAGCTCAACTCCACAACTCTAGCATATGATGTATTCAAAACATGAAATTAATAGGAAAATTTGTTTGTTTGTGGGCTTAATGAAGAGGGATTCTGAAATAGATATATGCTTATGTTAGAATCTATTTAAAAGCAGAGATGCCGGTATTTAAATCCATTAAAAATTTATATTGTGAAAACCTAAAACATCTAATTTATTAATTCTTTCTTTTGCTACCAAGCTAGATCTAGGTGATATTTTAAGGGTGTTTGTGAGTTGCAGGGATATCTAAAGCTGGCAGTTGAGATGAATTGCCACCCCCACCACATATTCCACTCTCTCTGTGTTTGGCTATGGCTGCAGAGGCACACTACTTGTCCCACCTGCCGGAGAGAGTTTCATGTGCACAAAGAAATGTAAAATTGACCTAAGCTGGCCAGAACTTAACTTTACTTGATTTGAAGCTTTGTTTATGGAGGAGTTTAGACAAAGTGCAGGCTGTTTATTTTTA
Organism: Cunninghamia lanceolata; assembly: GCA_027924645.1. Classification (NCBI taxonomy): domain Eukaryota; kingdom Viridiplantae; phylum Streptophyta; class Pinopsida; order Cupressales; family Cupressaceae; genus Cunninghamia; species Cunninghamia lanceolata. The sequence goes on along the minus strand of BSBN01000245.1, from coordinate 7,566,278 downwards.
ACAGATTATTTATCATGTACTTTCTTTTATTATAAAAAGACATTCGACCTTGTTTTAATTGACAATGAGTATATATTTAGAGCTTATATTTTTATAAACAAATACTCAAACTATATTTTTAAATAGATGTATATTTAGTTTCTGCGATTGCTGAGTTAGCTTTGGTTGATTTAGAGTTATATTAGCCATGTATTTATTTCAATTATTAGCATTCAAACATGTTACAATAAATAGAATTGTAGATAAGAAAATGTGGATGTCTTTATTATAGTCTCATTGCATGATTTGGTCTAATCTGATATAGTCACTAACTTTAGACTCTGTTTACAACAAAGAAATATTATTTTACCTTTGCTCAAGTCAATCTCAATTCTCAAATCAGTACTTTCTGTACACAAGTCAAGACTTCTTAAGCAATGTTGATCCTAGATCAAGTTTATTAGGGCAGTTTTAACCCTCTCACTTAGAAAATCAAATTTGTTATCTTCTCAAGATAACCTAGCATAATCTTACCATTACTCATCGACATGATTCAAATTATTCACCTATGACTTTTATAAAATAACAACATCCCTAGGTCATTTCAATCATAAATCATAACATCTGTCAGGCACTGAAATACATAAAATTATGAAAAGTCTCTCTTATATCTCTATATTTGCATCAATCACAACAACTATATCGATTCTTGCATCAACAATACCATAACCTAGCTTTCATGGACTTCGTATATTGTTAAGGTTTTCATTGCATTTTGGTCTCAAGCATTCATTACATCATTGTACAACATCATTATCAACTACTTATATACATGTTGAATACATTGTTTGGTGTGTAATCCAACTTTATCACAAATTGTTGAATCAATTTATAAGGCTTGATTATAATTGAGAAAGTCTCAAGGATTCCCCACTTACCATAACAAGATCTAATGGTGCTTCTCAACATTGCCAAGTTTTCTATTTGTCAAAATAGAAAAAAGTAAACTTTTTTCATCAAGTACAAAAATTCTAAAGATTTAGAGGTTACTATCATATAGAAAGGTCAATGATGGACATAAAGTTCAAGGTTACCCTCAAGGGGATCAAGACAACACTCATGGCCTTGATCCATAATCTACACAGTTTCAAATTTCATATAATGTATTTGTCATAGTCTCCTAATTAAAAATTCTATCTCAAATTCCATTTATCTATCTTCTAGCATATAGTCAAATCTATTTCCCTATATATGACTTCAAGGTACATGCATTTCTTTTAGTTATTTGATATTTATTTCAATTGTAAATTCATGAGTTTTAGCTACACATTTAAAATCAACTCTTATTTATCTAGGGTTTTGGTTCATTTTTAATTATTAGCTTAAATATTTTAAAGGGTGTCTATTTATTATAGATATTACAACCCCTAGAATTAAGTAGGGTTTCTCCTTCCACACTTAGTGATTTTAGACATAATTTCTTTAATTAAATTTACCTTATTTTCATATCTACAATTAGTTTGGCTCATCATTGATCACATTCTACTTTCGCTTTGAGTTTTGACATGATTTGGCCTTTTCACCATCCATTATTTGTTGATTATATCATCATTCATGAAATACCCTATTTTAGATCACTTAAAATGAATATTACTTTGGGTTATTATAAGTTTGATTTGACTTGGATAGTTGTTGGTATATTATTCTTTTCATTGTTTGGGTGCAATAAACAATTATTATAAATTATTATTGCCTTTATCACTAATTTTGTTATAGTTGGATATGTATTAATTATGTGGTTGACATTTATAATTTTGGTATCAATGTTCGACATTCACCTTTTGGTGTTTATATGATGCTTACGATGTTGATGATGATGAAAGCATTATTTGTCTCCTTAATTTGAATGTGAGGTTTGTCCCTAGCAATGTAGATCATCATGGAAGAGGACATTATTACACTAGTGTAGGAAAAAGAAGAGTAACATGACATATGTGTAGAGGATTAGTTTGGTGTTCTAATTCTCATATGTAGTTTTCAATCTTTGATTTAGCTGTTCAAAAATCATTAATTAGTATATCATTGCTAGGTGTTTGTTCTCTACTTAATAGTCATCAGTCAGTAGTTGTTACAATCATTTTAGTCATTTGGCATCATTTAATCATTTCCTATTGATACCATTTGTAGTTGTTTTGTGATTTTGGTTAGGTATTATTTATCATGTTTGTGATCGTTCATTCAAAGTCATTCCCCACTATTTAGTCATTTTTATGTTTATCAATTGTTAATATTTGATTTATCTTTCTGATCTATATAGTGCTAATCTTATATGTTTTTATTTTTCTTGAGATGACATGGATGTGTATGGATGTTTCATATTTTGTTTTATGTTGGAAAGATAATGATCAAGAGTTTAAATATTTTAAAATGATAGATTGATTTATCTTTTCTTAAATTGGAAAGGATTGATTTATTTATGTTGTTTTAATTGGAAGGAATTGTTTTCTATTGAACTTCAAATTATTGATTATAGTTAATAAAATTTAGAAGAAAATAGCTTAATGAAAACATACAATGTTATACACCTAGGGATATGATAGAGAATGCATTTAGGTGGATGGTGATACTGACATGTGGAAAACTCAAGTGAATTTAATCATATTATGTAATTAGGAGGCCTATATGGGTTTAGTGATTTACCCCTCCATTATGTTAATAGGATGAGGTCTCTATAAAGAAGGTGAATATCATTGTAATGATATACGATGAGTTTGATATTGTGTTTGGTATCTCTTGGAGATATAGTGTGGAGTGGCTTCTTTCATAAGGAGTATTGTACAGTGTCACCCTACCTCAAGGCTTTATTATATTTCTGCATATATTGGATATTAGGGCATCTTGGCCCATGAATATTTCTTGTGTGGTGTGTGATCTATCTTTTACATCTTCTTATTTCCATTATTATGTGTGTGGATTTTACCATACACTATCCCATTCAATGTTTCAAATACATTTCTTTAACTAGAATTTAGCCCAAGTAAGGAGGGAGAAAATTTATCATTATCAACATTAAGGAGAGATCTATCAACTACCTAAAGTTCTCCCCTGTAACATTCAATTTTGGCACACCAACAAATGGATGCTAGTGCTATATATTTTTGTTCTTTGAAATGATTCTCTTAATTACTTGTCTTATGCCCTTGGTGATATTAACAATGGTTAGTATTATTAGGATAATTGTTTCATAGTCTTTAGCCCCTTGATAATATTAGGAATGATTTGTTTTATTAGGTGACTATGTTGTATTATTTACCTCTTTCTTGGCATAGAATAATTGAATTTAATAATGTATAGACTTATACATTTATCTTATACAATAGTAATAGTCTCTTTCACATAGGGGTATCATTTTATATGAACACAACAAGAATAGCCCTTTTTACATGTAAGGATGATGCAAGAGAATCTCAAGGGTCATACAATCTTGAATCACCCAAAAATATATTTTGTTCTCTTGTGTGTTTTCTATTCTTTTGGTAGATTTTTGGCATTATTGTTGGAGTTTGGCTTTTTTAGTTCTAGCAACTAACTCCATCAAGTGCATGAAGGTATATTATAATGAGTCATAATGATTGGTTGAGGTCTATTTGTCATATGATGATAGAGAATTAATGTTAGTCTAGTGCTCATGTTGTAACACCTAATGGTAAATCCATATTTTGTAGGCCATTACATGACACCAATTTCTTTCATTTGCTTATATTTCATGATCTAAGATGGCATAAGGTTTAATTATTGAATTTGGAGTTGATTTGTTTTACTTAAAGGATAAGAAGGATATTACTGATGTGATTGTTAGTCTCATTAACATGAATAAAAGTTTACACAACAAACCTTTATCATCTTGAAAGATACGATAAATTTAGGATGAATTTATGATCCCAAGTCTGTGTTGATCAGGTCTTGACCTTCTGATAGTTACTCAAGGTTGATGTGTGTTGCTATTAATCATTTCAGAGCCTTACGTGCTTTGATAATTCCTGCAAAGTTCTTCAATATTCCATTAAATATCTTGTTATTTATGCCCATTCTGCACAAATCTTTAATAAATTTGTCAAATCTTACACTAGTAAGTTAGGATTTAAGAAAATAGATGTCAATTTGATCGTAACATTGAGTAATTCACTTGAATATGTCTCTTAGTTAGAATGATTCTAAATATATTTCCAACTCTAATTAGTTCTTCTACAATTATCCCTGTCTGAACTAATCTTTGCTTCTACACTTTAAATTTGCTCAAAGATTGTACCTATAAACATGTGTTTCATTCTAATTTGCCATTATTTGCATGATATTCACTATAATATGTGATTCTTACTATAATATTCTTTGGATATACAATTATTTGTACTAATTCTACATATTCTCACTGTATTTTCTTATGATTCATCATTATTTGCAATTATGTATGACTATTTATGAAATTGAAATTGAGAAAATAGAGTTTAGAGATTAGGATTCCTAAAACTACTTAAATTTGACCAATGATCCATATACATGTTCTGATATTTTAATGAAGAGAAGTAAACTGAAATCATACTTCATAGGATGTTACATAGCTAGATATGATCAGCACGAATCTTTAGAGGAAAGTTGACAACAATATGCAATAAAATGAAAGCACTTCTATAGAATGTTGCATTTCATCATTACATATCTAGAAATCATCTAGAAGATTACGTAAGATTTACAATGAGGATGTAATATGTAGCTTCATCTTCATTAGGTATGCAAAGAACATATACATTTATAGAGGTCTTGAGAAAGAACCTTGAAAGAGAATTCACCAAATTGCAAAAAATCACAAACTTGTGCTTAGAATTGAAACAATTAAGTCTCCCTTAGTCTCAACAATTCAATCTCCTTTTTGAAAAGAGAGGTCATGGTACTTTTGTAGTGTAAGGTCCAGAAAATGATTACATTTGATCCAATGGTCAGGATTAGGCACATGATTGCTAGTTGGCAACCACTCTATGGAGTATAGCTGGCAAAAGGAATATTATGGTATCTTCAACTTAGCACCTTTTCAGCTAGCAACATAATATTCACTGGTATCTTCACCTCAACATCTCTAAAATTCATCTTTGCTTAGCCTCTACTAAATCTTTTTATCTCACTGATGTTCCAACATTCTTTAATCTTTTAGCACTCCAGAAGTCCACCTCTTTTGTACATTCTGCATGTTAGCCTGCAATCACAAACATACCACAATTTAAACCAAGGATAATATTCAGCTTCAAATTCAATGTTTACCTATGAAAATAGCATGCCTCCATTCACCATGGATAGCCTTGAGCTCCCATGTTAATATCATGTTTTACCATCTAGCTCCGAATAGCCTTTGAAATGGATATACAAAATATCCACGTCAAAAATATCGCTTCGCAAAAAATCCGCGTTGAGAAGTCCACAAATTGGACATCTAGCACATGATCATTGCATGTTGAAATTGTGAAATATCCATATCATCAGGCGTGAAAGTACTTAGATGGTGGTTCACAATTTACCACTAAGAATTTGACATTTAAATGGTCATTTTCTACCATTCCGCGAAGGAGATTACAAAGGAGCATAGCATTCTTGCGGAAGTGTGGAATGCTGCCAAGTGGCCACCTCTTGCTAAGGGTACGCTAGGGTGGGCCCCGTCACACTTACATGGCAAGCACCGAAGAATTTTGCCATCTTGTAGAGCCAAAGATAATGGTGTAAATGCCTCCTGCAAAACCACGGAAGGACTTCCACGTGGAAAAAACTCCTGACAGGATGCACTATGGTGGGGTCTTAGAGACGTAACATGGACAAATTGTAGGTCTTTTGCCATTCCACAGAGGAAAAAGGTGGACCCTAAGAGGATCCCACAAAGCACAAAAATGTGACACTTGGCATAATTTGGCCCTTAGGCAATATTATCGGTCTTTGAGCTTTTCTTCTTTCACCCTCCATTTTGGAATGAGTCAAAGAGAAACTCTGGTCTCTGATCTTCGACAACTTAGACTAAATTGGACTTGGCTTGCTGGGGACTCCTTCCATCTTCCATTATGGAAGCAGGCAAGGAGAAACTCTGAAACTCTAATCCCCAACAACTTAGACTCCATGAGGGTTTTACGATCGGGCCCTCCTCATCTCCTCAAAGAGAAGTAACAATGCCAAAACTCTAAACTCCAATTATTTGGAAAATGAGTACGGTTGAAAGGAGTAAGGCTGAGGCTTTGAACTCTGATGAACTTCAGGAAGGAGTAGGGCCCAAACTCCAAACTTTGACTTTGACTCGATCTTTGACCACCTATAACTTCTTTGTTTTTTTAAATTTTGACATGGTTCAAAGGCAAAGTTGCTCAGAATTTTACTCTCTATCCATTGGTGATCATTTCACAAGAGAATTTAGACCTTGAATTTTGAAGGATCGGGACATGACATTTTTACGAAACTGTCCAGATAGGGAGAAAAAAACAAGAAAAACAAAAGCAAAGGTTGGGTCTCTGTTTTGCTAAGGCACAAAGCTGTGTCACACTTTCAGTCAACTTATCAGTACAAGTGAATTTAAGTATTTCTAACTAAAAATCAATTTTGGTCAAACATATGATCTTGTAAGATTCATTCTAGCTAAGTTAGATATGTCCATAACTTTTCCAACTAAAACTTTTGGCTAAATGCATATGTAGCATCACTATGAGGTCAATTTACCAAAAAATTAAAATTATTTGAAAAGCTTGATATTTCAACAACTTCTAGTCGTGTAAATAACATTTTTTTAAAAATACAAAAATACCCTTTTGTAGATCTATAAGTTTAATTTTCAAAAATATATATATTCTAATAGTTTAATTATTATTTATATTTTCCTTTCTATTGTTATTAAAAGTAGGTTATCAACACAAAACATTAGGACGATTACCATGTCAAGAAAAAATAGTAAAGCTTATAAAAGAAATTGAAGAAATATGATGCACTAGATAAAAGAATCTCTATCAAGATGGTATAATTTTTTTTCTATTTTAGATAAATAGTTAATATGAAAGTTGATGTCAAATGGAAACAACTACGTTTTAATACATGTTTGGTGATTGTGGTCATGATGATCATTACTGAAGAGCTATTTCTTGTTACCAAATAATAGAGTGATTTATGATGCTTATGTGTTGGTGTTCCCAACTAATGGTCTAAGTTTCCCTAAAAGTTGCCATCTTTTATGCTCATGATTCTTAGGTTAGTGGCCAACGAACAGAAGACAATTGCTTGTTCTCCTCTGCACTTCAGGCTCTGCTGAACCTGGGAGGTATTCCCTTACTTCAACTTCAATATGACAAATCCTTATTTCAATTGGATATTGACACTTAAAGCAGATATGTTCTCTTAGATATAGGCCAAAACTGTATAATTGCTTCAAAGTTGGATAGCTTTGGAAATTACTTCATTAAATGGCTCAGAGAACATAGAACTAAACCCTACTCCTAAAAACTGATAAGTTGATTGTTCTTTTTTATGATTGTTTGATTATGGTTTGATTTTTGAAAATAAGCCCAACTTCTGATCAGTGCCAATCATAGGGTTCAAAGTCAATCCCTTACCTAGAAAATGCTTCTCATAAACAAAACAAACATTCAGGTCTAGAGGATTTATTATGCTCCTATCTTGCAAGTAACAATCCAAGAATGGGTATTTCCAACAATTCTTCTTACAAATATCCATGTATCACAAAACAAATCTCCCCACATCTGACTCAGAGCATTTTAATCTATTCCTTGAATAGAAGAAACAAACCAAACATGAAGTGTAGTGAATGTATATTCAACAACTCAGAAACACTTAGTATCCTTATTCAAGAGATAAATGCAAACAATCCAAGAGATAATTGATGGAAACACATGCTCAAAGGCATTCTTCATATATTGTAATCTGAAACTAATAAAAGTTCTTACAGAAAAAATACATTCAACATGCAAGGAATTGAAACTTACAACTCAAAATATGGACAACCTCTCAGAATTGTTCTATATTTCACTGTCAAAAACTTCCTAGTCTTTTCCAATCTCTTTACAAAGTAGAACAACATGCTCTTTTATAGACACAAGAACATGTTTCCCTAAAACTTGTTACCAAATGTTGGTTAAAAAATCTTGCATTACAAGCCACTGCCATAGGCATGGGGAAACTAATCTAGATTATAAATAAAAGAGAAAAAGACAAAATATAATTCATCCTAGAGATGTCAAAAACTGTTGGAGATGCTTTATCCCAATGACGAAAATGACCTATCATATGATTGGATCTTTGTTCACCCTAGACACAATTATCCATACTTTTCCACCCAAGTTGCACATGATTTCTCCAAAGGCCATTGGAAAGGAATTAATTTTTCTATTTTCTCATTATGCTCCTCATACCTAGCATCCAATAGGACCTTTGACTCCTTACAAAATGTTTCAAAACTCAATTCCGAGGCATAAACCTATCAAGTGTAGAATTCTAAATACTCATATTTGAATCACCATCTACACAACTTGAGGATATAAGTTGGCCGGCTACATTTTCAAAATCATTATTCCATTTGTCCAAACTTTTTATTTGTCCATCATTATCTAACATGCTTGGTATGACCCTTTTATCCATCTCCTCAATTAATTTTCTTTTCTCCTTCAAAACTTTATCCAATTTTAATTGGAAAGCCATTAATTCTTCTAATAAAATCAACATGTCAAGGGTTAATTTTATTTCTATTGGAGCATCAGGGGTAAACCTTGAACACTTATGAATTTTCCTTATTTTTCTAGTTCTAGGTAGCCCTACCCTACACATGTCTTTTAAGGTCTCCTTATCCTTCTCATGTTTGTCCTCAGCTATCCTCAAACTTGAATAAGATTTCCATGTATCATCAACCCTGGCTGTAACCCTGGATAACCTATGGTTAATCAAATTTGTAACCATTTCCTTGACAATGGTTTTATTCTTATCCTTTACACCTTTTACTTCTTCCTTCAACTCTTTGATCTCTGAGAGCAATGACTCTCTATCTGTTGGAAAGGCCTTTACAGTATCCACAGGAACTGAACCACTATGAGTTGAGGTACCTAGAGACAACAACATCTTTACCTTATACTTATTCAATTCTGACATTACATGTCCATATTTCAACAGAAGATCATCATAATCCTTCTGCAATTTATTTCTAATAGCTTTAGCAAATTGAACTGTGTGAACACTCAAGCTTGCAGCTTGAGGAGCTCTAGTGTCTGATACTCTTTTTATTATTACTTCTCCTATCAATTCGTTTAAGCCCACTGTTGGCTTATTATTACTTGGGGACAATTCCCATATTGCCAAGGTCTCAAATTTGGGGTTGAACGCTGTGCCAGAGAGTGCTTTATCCACCCGATCATCTAAAATGTATGTGCTCATCCTTGTGACAATATCAAATGCAATTGCATTTGCCAAAGTCCAATGAGGAAGTAGCATCAAACCACTCTTTTCCACCAAGGCTCTCCCTTCATCAGGGGTAATTTTGTTGATATCCTGGATCACTTCATTAAGCACCCTTTGTGTTATCTCTTCATATTTCTTAGGATCAACTCCTATCTTTTCTTCTTCCACCTTCCTTTGGAATTCTTCATTTCTTACTCTTAACACATACCCCTTAAATTCAAGGGTAATGACCAAGGCATCATCCTTCAAAAATTGTGCACGGGTAAGCACTCTGATGTCCTCTGTATCAACTCGGTCACTAGAAAGTGACATTCCCAACCTATTATCTAGAAAGGAAGAAGGAAGTATTCTCTCAAGTGAATTCACCTATTCAGAAATCTCTTGTTCTTCTCCAACTCCACCCTCATACATCTCCTCCTCTAGGTCCACAATCTGGACTTCTTCTTTCTCTAGATCAATAACTTTCAATTTTTTAGCTGGAGGTGACTCAAGAGACTCATTTCCTCTTTTGTATGGCTTAATTGAAGACTTTCTTTGCTATATGTTGGTATCTCTTCACTTGTAGGGGGACCTTCAATCAAAATCTCTGCATTGGCTAAATTTTTTTTAATTCTTATTATTTGTTCACTCTCATCTGCAAAACCCCCAGCATATGCAGGATTCAGATTTATTTTCATTCTCTCCCCTTCCATCACTACCTGCCATCTCTTCCTCAGTAAATGAATTTCATCCATGGTGGAGCAATTTCTTACCACATCCTCATCAAACACAACCTGATGGAGGAACTATGGCCTCTTGATTCTAAGTCTTACCTTGTTGATAAAACCTTCTGGATCAAATGTCCTTGGGTCTTCCAACCCCATCTTGTGAACTTTTAATACTAAATCAATCTGATCAAGAGCATCCTTGTTTGTAGTCCAGAAATCACAAAACTTAGTGGCAGTAGGGAAAAATGACCCTTTCTTTTGCAGTCTTAAGTGCTCTTTATCTAACTCATTCAACTGCCAGATAATATCCAAGTATGCGATCCTCCTAGGCACATATTTTGGCAGTATATGTGGGGCTACTTTGCTCCCATAAACCCTAATGCAAGTAGTATGGGTATGGAGGAACCAATCTCCCCAATTATATTGAATTCCCAGCTCATTGGTTCTATCAAATGGTCTCAAAAAATCCAACACATCCCTTAGAATTCTTTCACCCTCAGGCTCTAAAAAGTTCAACAACCTTCTCACAAAATAATCTTCAAAGATCACATAATCTGCACTCTCACAATGCATATCGATCAAATGGGTCCATAATTGGATAGGGAGAAGAGTACCATCCTGATCTTGTTCTCTCAATTGCAAAGCCTGATGCCACAACCTTGTTCCAGCATACAAAAACATATGGCACAAAATAGAATACCATCTGAACTCTACCATTGCATCTGCAATATCAAAGTTACTCTTAATTTTCAATAATTGTTCATGCATCTTGTCTTCTATAAAGGTTGGATAATCAAATCCCACAATTGTCAAAATATCTTGTATGTCTGCAGCCAAAACCATCATAGGAATTGGAATTTTATCTAATGAGTCTTTCCCTAGTACTTGGCATAGAGTGTTGTAAGTTTTTCCAAAATAACACATGAATTGAGAGACATTAAAAGGTTCCTCCTCACTATCTGAAATTCTAATCAATTTTCCATCAATCCCCCTTTCTCTGTGCTTAGGCAATTTGAAGACTCTGTATGCACACTGGGCCTTCTTGTATTCATCCCTTAGGATGGTGAAATCAATCCTCTTGTTAGCAGCAGGGTTTAGGCCAAACACCTTCATGATGAATGCCTTCATCATTCTGATCATTATTTCATTATTCCCTGCCCTAGTAGCCCTAGAGGCATGATCATATCTTTGTGTAGTACCCCTTACAAGATCAGGGTTTTTGAATACATTGGGGCACACCAACTTTGCCAAATCCAAATCCCAAGCATTCCACATAGGGGCTTTGTAATCCCTTCTATCATTCCAGTGTTTAAACAAATTCCACCCTGGCACAGGTAATAGAGCATCCCAACATCTAGAACACAAGTCCAATAGTCTATCATTTGGCGCACCTAGACCATATACATTTACTGGCCTCCTTGAAGACCTGGGCAATTGAATCATTAAATCTTCATCTAGATTCCTCTTAGAAGTCGAAGGTTGGCTTGCCTGACTCATTTTTGGAACAAGACTTCACCAAGCTAGGGTTTTTATCTTCTAAGAATGCTCCAAATTTCCCTCAACAAAGAAGCAATTCAACTCAAACAAACACAACATGCAATAACAACTTACTAGTTTTAGTTTTAGAAACTCAAATTCACAATATCTTCTTGCCCAATTGCTTGTTACGCACAAGAATCCTTTTCGTGCTAATGAAAATGCCAACAAAACCCCAACCTTTGACTTTAACCAAACTTGCAAACTAGGGCTTGGTACATAAATGCATGTCTTTTTGACCATTACTACAAATTCATGATGCAGGGGCACCTTCCAACTACTACATAGAAAATTCAAATTCTGGCCATTGATGCAAACTTCATACTATGAGATCAATGACCCTAAAATAACTGCCAGATTTGAAAATCTAAGCCCTTATGTGAAAAGTCACCAACCAATCAAATTATTCCATCTCAAGCATGCTCTTCTTGCTGACTTTTCAATTTTATGTCTTACATGGCCATGTAGTAATCATTTCGCAGTCGTGCAGTAGAAAGTGGGCCACCTCCTTTTGGCTCCACAGGTGCGTGGTAAAGCTTCCACATGGATTGCCACTACGTAAGCCTTTTTCTTTATTCAAGGAACTGACTATGTGTCACCATCTCGTAGTAGCATGGATAATCTTTCCTACTGACAAGATTCTCTTGTGAGGATGCGTTACCATCCAATCTTTAATACCTATGGCCCCACTATTTTACTCAATCCTTCAACACCTAGCACCATCTTCTTTGTTCAAGAAATTATCAATATTATGGTTGTAAGTTGTGATACCATTAACACCTGTCTTCACTTCGCAGCCTCGTTGTGCAACATGATATTAGCTTCAACGGTGTGCAGGATTGTGATATCTTGCCAAGTGTCACCTTCAGACGCCTATAGGATCATAAGAGCTAGAACCTTAATACACGCATGACTTGATGGGTTACAAAAGGTAACTCAAGACTCCAGGCTAGTCAGCACATGACATAAAAGACATAAGATTGTAACACAACTGACTAGGAACCTAGGCTAAGTGGTCAACAACAAAATAAAACGTAAAGTAAAATCTTGACCATAAGACTTAGGGTTTTAAGGAAAATAAGGAAAGCATTTATGAAATTGACTCAAAACCCTAAAACCTAGGTAGGTACCACCATTGGCTCTAGTTGGGGACATGTAATTTGTAGAATCATAGTGAGGAACAGAAAACTCCCAGAGCACACCAGAATAGAAACACACACATAACAAAAGGAACAATTGTACAAAAATACACACTATATACAACATATTTACAATGTGCATAGAAAAATAACCTACTTATGAAAAGTAGGGTTTTAGAAATTGTCCATGCACAGGCAATTCCTGGAATTCACCATTAAGAGCTTGGAGAAAATATGAATCCTCTCCATGAGTATTACTTATCAAATATGGGCCAATCCACAAAGGCTCAAAATTTCCATGCTTGCCTTTATCCTGACATTTGGCATTCCATACAAGAACCATATCATTAACCTGGAACTTCCTTTCTGAAGCCCTTTTGTCAAATAAATATTTCACTTTTTGTTGTCTTTTTATATTGGTTCTTTGTGCTTCTCTCCTTACCTCAACCAATGCAATCAATTGTTTTACCCTTCCTACCATTGGATTCTCCATGTCATCATCATTTTCCTATATGAACTTATATATAGGCAGAAGATTATTTATTGGCAATTTTTCTTCCAATCCATACACTAACTCAAAAGGAGACTTACCAATAGCCTTTTTAACAGTCACTCTATCATCCCACAATACTAGTTTCAACTTGGAGTCCCATGACCTCTTGTTTTTACCAATTATCCTCTTGATTATCTTCATCAAACTCTTGTTGTTGGACTTAACCTGACCATTGCCTTGAGAATGATATGGTGATGCATAGGACAAATTGATACCATAATCATTATAGAAATCAATAAATTCTCCTAACCTGAAACACATTGCATTATCTGTCACCAACTTAGCTTGTACCCCAAATCTAATGATTATGTGGTCCAAGACAAAATCTAGTAGAATTTTTTTTGTGGATTTCTTAGTTGGAATGGCTTCAATCCATTTAGTGAAATAATCAGTAGAAACAAGTATCCAACTATGTCCACCGCTTGAATTTTCTATCATTTCTCCAATAAAATCAATTCCCCACTATTGAAATGGAGTATCTAGTGTCATAGTTTTGAGTGGTAATGCACCAGTATACTTTAACTTCCCATAGAATCTCTTATAGGAATTGCAAGTCCTCACCAGTTTGTATACATCAGGAAAGAGTGTTGGCCACCAATAAATTAACCTCTAAGGATCTTGTGTGCAATGGTTTTAGCTATGTAATGTCCTCCACACACCCTCTTATGCATATCAATCAATATTTTTATAGCTTGATCTTGATCTACACACGTAAGAAACACACCATTAAGGTTTTTCCAATATAACTCACCTTGAACAATGACATACTTAATGGCTTGCATCTTTAATGCCCTCTTCTGATTATCATTGAAATGAGCAGGGCAATTCATGTTTTGCAAGTACTGAACAATGTTTCTTAACCACTCAGATTGTTGTACACTACATATTTTATCTTGCATTTGGTCATCAATTACATTCACTTGACAAGCTTTCAGATTTCTCTCTGCCATCAGTTTCACCAAACCTTGTGCTATTACCATCTTGGTGATCTGGATGTCAATATTAAATTCTTGTATCTTATTAATCCATCTACACTATCTCCCTATTACCTCTTGTTGTGTGAATGTATCCTTTCCTGTAGAGTGGGGAACATATTCTACAGTTTGAGCTCCAACCAAATAGGGTCTTAAATTCTTCACCGCCCTCACCAAAGCATAAGCTTGCTTTTCCATTGTCATATTTTATTTCTGTAGCCTACAAAGACTTGCCAAAGAAAGCAATAGGTTGTTCATATCCATCATTATTCTTTTGTAACAGGAATGGAGCAATTGTATGAAAAGAAGCAAAAGAAAATAATTGAAATGTTTTAGAGAAATTAGGAGACTTCAAAACATGGGCAGTTTTGATAGCTTCCTTTTAGAAATGATTGAATTGCTTCAATTCCCCATGTTACAGACCTACCCTTTTTCATCATCTTGGATATTGCTTTGGTAAGTTTTGCAAAATTGGTAATAAAGCTTCTGACAAAGTTAATCTACCCTTGAAAAATGATTGAATACCTTTCACATTCTTGGGCATCTAGATTCTATCAATAGAAGCAACCCTTTCTAGATCAATTCTGACTCCATCTTTGGACACTATATGCCCTAAGAGGTTTCCCTCAGTTATCCCAAAAGCACATTTCTTAGGGTTCAGTGAAATGCCATACTCCAGTGCTCTGACAAAAATCTTTTCCAAGTGCATACAATGCTAGTCCTCCTTCTTAGAGTAAGTAGTCAAATCATCCTAGTAGACTGCCAATATTGAATCAATCAATCCTACAAATGCAACATCCATGGCTCTCTATAAAGTTGCCCCAGCATTTCTCAATCTGAATGGCATCCTCACATACACATATGTTGCCCATGGAGTTGTTAAAGTAGTTTTATACTACTCTGATTCCTTCATCTTCACCTAATTGTAGCTAGAAAACCCATCCATCATGGATAAAAGTTCACATCCTATTACCTTTTGGAGCATAGCCTCCATATTGGGCAATAGATAGTTGTCCTTCAAGGATGATATATTCAAGTTTCTAAAATCCACACACAGTCTGATATCTCCATTTTTCTTTCTGACTAGGACGAATTTTGACACCAAAGTGGAGTGCCTTATAGGCTTTATGATTCCACCATCCCTGAGCTCCATAAGTTCCTCCTGCATCTTTGGAGCCAGAGTAGGATTGATGGGCCTTTTCTTCTACCTATATGGCTTAGCCCCAGGCTTCAAAGGAATCTCATGCTGAAATAGGTCTTCTCTATAGGCCTTCAAATCCTCATATGACCATGTAAATACATGCTTATACTTCCTCAATAGGGCAATCAACATTGCCCTTTTTTGTGGCTTAAGTTGCTTCCCAATTTAGACTTTCTTTGGAGCATTATTTGTACCCAAGTTTATTTCCTCCAAATCTTGCTTGTTTGTGGAAGGTGTCTTAGCAACAAACTGATCTCTGTTGTCAAATTCTCTTTCCAAAGCTACCAGCCCTTTTGGAATCTTATTAGTATTAAGTTGTATTATCTCTTTTCCAAATAGAGTTTCCTTTCCATCTGCAACTTCCACAAAGTTCTGAAAGTCTAACTCTTGATTTTCATACTCATCAATGCAATGTAAAAACTTTATTAAGTCCTTATCATCTTCAAAGACTTGCCAACTGCATATGTTATCTAGAACTATAGGTCTAACTTTGATCTCAACATGCACAATGTTAGACAATGTGATGTCATCTGGCCAGATTACAACATTAGCTAGGAAGTCAACCATGACATTCCCAGACCTCTCTAGCCAATTTATAGAAAATGCATTGAACTATTCCAAGGTATCCCATACTACATGCTTATACTATTTCAACCTCTTATTTTAGAAGCATACTTTCCTCTTACTTGAGAGACAATTAATTTTGAATCTCTAGACACCTTGAATAATTTGATTCCATGCTTAATAGCAATATTTAAACCCAACAAAAGAGACTCATATTCTGCAATATTATTTGTACACTCAAATTTTAGAAGGAAAGAAAATTTGAATATCTTACTAGTAGGGGACACAAACACTACTCCTGCACTAGAGCCCTCCTTTGAACATGCACCATCAAAATACATCTAGACCAAATCCCATCTTGATTTTTCAATCTCTCTAGTTCATCATCAATGGGTTCCTTGTTTTTTATATTCTAGTCATAAGATACTACCCGAAAGTTATCACAATCGGTATCAACAAAACAAACCTGATCAACTAGCACAGAATCTTTAATCGTATCATGTGCCCTTTCTTCTCTGTTCAGTTTAACATCCCTACCATTCATGGGAATCATAGCATATGACAAGTCCAATTACATACTTCCTCCAATCAATGTTGCCTGCCTCCTGGACAGCAAGATCCCATATTGTAGCTTGATGTCAACCATAGTCACATTCATAGTATAAGTTTTTTCAGGATAAGCAGCAAGCATGAAATCCACATTCTTCATGATTCCAATAAATGGCACCTCCCTAGCATCCATACCAAAACATTTACCACATGCCTTATCTTTTTTTAGTCCATCTTGTTGCATAATAGGCAAAGGCATGATGTTTGTAGATGTACCTGAGTCAAGCATACAATTCCTTATTACTTTTCCATTGATGATAAGAGACACATAGAATGGCTCTACTTGTGATGGACACTTTGTCAATGTTGTTCGTAAATACACTTTAGGAATCTCTTCTTCATCAACATCCTTTTCTTGACACTTACCATGATCCTTGGTAGCTTGGTCTACTTGATTAGGTATCCCAGAGATTAAGGACAACACCTTATTCCTGTATTCTTCAATTTTCAACATCTCAAGTAATGGGACATAAACTTTCATTTGTGACAAAGCCTGATTAATATAAAATCAGAAATAATTTTGTACAACAATAGAGCTCTGACCCATGTTCTAATTTCTTTCATGAGTATGTCCAACTTTGACACCTATGACAGTTTGACAGTTACGTACCCCATTGGTACTTTTTCTTCTATCCTCATTCTGAGTTGCCTTACTTTCTGAACCTCTAGCATTATAACTTGACTTTTCTTTTGAGTCCTTATTGTCATTACTCTATTTCCTCTGGGGCTCAAACCCTTTTGGATTATTTTGGGACTGCTTCATAAATATACTTCCTGGTTGACCAGAATCACCAGTTTGAGCCCTGCTCCTAAGATTGTAATTACTCTTAACCTAAGCCACTATGGAAGCTATAAGGGATCTGATCTCCTCATCAAAGGGTCTCAAATTTATATTTGGAATGTGTCAATATTGGGCATAGATCTTCTGATCTTCATCCTCTTCATCTGAAAAAATCTGCTGACAAACTTGCTCCTTATGATTTCTCTTTTCAACCACATATGTATCTACACCAACCTCATCAAAAGAAGAATAATCCCCACTAGTAAAAAGCATGTTAACACTATCATCTTCAACATTGTGGGATTCATTACATTCATTACAAGAATTGACATCATTATGGAAAGACTGAGGTATCATGCACTACAATGATGAGTGAGGCATTTGACAAACCATACACCAAGGAGTATCCTCAACAACATTGACACTTTTCTTTAATGGGTCAAGAGTTTCCTTACCATACTAAGACTTTTGATTGTTATTATTATTCAAAATGGGCTTACCATTGTGCTAGTTTGTATTATATGGCATGTCATGCAATTGTGGTCTCTTTTCTTGTCTCTGATTATTCATCTTTTCAAGACCCAGTCCTTTTTCTGCTCTACCAAGTTTATAAATTAGGTCCTTAAAAGCACTTGTCAGATTGTCCAATTTGTCCTCAGATGTGGAAGCATTATTCTAAGCTCTATTGTTTGGATTTTGTAATATAATTATATCATCTCCCTTATTTCCTTTGCCAGATGCTTTCCTGTTGTTCTCAATATTAGTTGCAATCCTGAAAACATCTCTCAGACTGGCTGGACCCTTGTCTCTCAATTCATATGTCATTTTTGCATCAAATGCATTTGTGTACAAAACCATGCACATAGGTTCATTTGGTCTCATATGAGGTGGAAGTCTATTCAATACCCTGGTAAACTTTGCATTAAAATTAGGAACAGGCTCATTTGATCCTTTGGTTATAATAATCAACTCATTTATAATGAAGCTAGGATCAGTCTTGTCT
Source organism: Cunninghamia lanceolata (assembly GCA_027924645.1). NCBI lineage: Eukaryota > Viridiplantae > Streptophyta > Pinopsida > Cupressales > Cupressaceae > Cunninghamia > Cunninghamia lanceolata. The sequence goes on along the minus strand of BSBN01000245.1, from coordinate 7,547,752 downwards.
CCATACTGTTCTTTGAAATCTGTATGAAATCATCCCATGATGAAATGCTCTAATCAGGCAAATTCTAATATCATTCCCTAGCCTCTTCTACTAGAGATTGCATGAACAATTTCATGAAAACATCTTCCTATTCAACCTAAAAAAATTTCATCAAATTCAAAAAGGCTTTCAAATGATCTTCACCAGATATTGCATTATTGTCATTATCAATAGGGTTAGGATACCCTGGGATACCAGTAAAATCTAGTTGTCTATATCTTTTCAACTGCATAGGTCTCCTACCAAATGCATTCTAGTTTTGATTTGCATGGGCATTAATACTTTGATTCACATTACCCTGAACATGTGCATTTGGATTTCTTAAAAGGTTATGATGTGCTCTATTATTATTGACATTCTGCCCTTGATTGAATTGTAAATTCTGATTTGCATGTTGATTAGCCCATTGATTATTACCTAGTACATTCTGACTATTTTGTTGGTTTGGAATATTATTGGCCTATTGATTACCCATTGTATTTCCATTATTTATATTTGGAATTGCATTCTAGTAAGGATCCCTTAGAGCCTCAACCATATGTCTCATCTCATCCCTTATTTTCATAGCTTCTAAGAATTCAATCTCAATCCTAAGGTTCTTGACTTCCTCTAACAACTCATCCTCTTTCAACATTGATGAGGATGGTCTAGTCACATTGGTGTTATTTGTATCTCTTGGTGATTCTATACTTTCAAGCCTCTGAAGTGGATCCTTAATAAGATGTTCTTGAAAGATACCAAACCCTAACCTCAGCCTATCACCTTGTTGCTTCACATAGATTTCCTGGATCTAGCTTCTATGGCTGAAAAATGTTGTCGTTCAGAAGACCTAATATCATTCTAGGTATTGTCATTATTTTGAGAATTTGGAGAACCTTCTTGGTTGGACTGATTATTCACCTTTTTTCTATACATCGTTTCTAGTTATTCTTGAAATAAAGGGTTTTGCAGGGATCTTCTTCCATGCATACGAATATTAATGTCACTAGTTAGGAGCTAAATTCAGAGTCACCACCCATAAATGGGATTTAAGGTTGTATTCTAGGTTCTTTGTGTTGTCAACTCCCCAGCAAAGTCACCAATCTATTGGTGTTCCCAACTGATGGTATAAATTTCCCTAAAAGGTTGCCATCTTTTATGCTCAAGATTCTCAGGTCAGTGGCAAACGAATAGGAGACAATTGCTTGTTCTCCTCTACACTTCAGCCTCTGCTAAACCTAGGTGGTATTCCCTTACTTCAATATCAATATTATAAATCCTTATTTCAACTGTATATTAACACTTAAAGCATATATGTTCTCTTACATATAGACCAAAACTGTATAATTGATTCAATGTTGGCTAGCTTTAGAAATTACTTTGTTAAATGGCCCAGAGAACATAGAACTAAACCCTACTTCTAAAAACTAATAAGTTGATTGTTCCTTTTTACGATTATTTGATTATGGTTTGATTTGTGAAAATAAGCCCTGTTACCATTTTTTACTTACAGCTCAAATTGGTAGAGCTAGTACAACAAGTTCATTTTTAGAGTGAAGGTTTTAACATTTTCTGTTATAAGTTATTTCCATGGTTGGAGTGTTTTAGTGATATTGCGGTTCAATTGATCAAACATAAGGAATTTTTGATTATCATTCATTTGCAGAAAGGTGCCTAAGAGATAAGTTATTTCATTTCACTACAATGCTTATCCATTTTACAAATGAAATACATAAAAGAAATAAACATTGTATTGAATGAAAGAACGTTAGATCAAATGTCCCACACAAGCCATGGGAATAGGTGAACAAGTACAAATATAAGAAATATACTATGCATCTAAGGATAGGAGAGAAGTATCATAGCTTTCATTGCCTTTTAAGTCTTTGGTCTCCTAGGTTACCTTTTATCCTTGCTCCTGATCTCTGATAAGAATTTGCAAAAATTGGAAAAAGACTTGTTAGAGCTCCGGTTATGAGTTTTCAATGTGCCTATCAGAAGAGGCATAACACATTGCCTATAATGTATTGGATCAGAAATACATCAATCACATATAGAGGAACTGAAAAATCAAACACACATTGAACTTTGTTGTTTTATCTAACATGTTTACTTCATGTGCAGGTATAGGATAAGTCATGTAGTTGATTGGAGACATATCAGCATGTGGTGTCGAGTGGGCTCCCACAAGGGTTGAGCCTAGCATGCTGCCCCTTAATCTCAAAGGGGATGGAATGGAATAGAGATCATTATTCACATTGTCTAAATTGAATAATTGAACTAAAGGAGTATCCAAATCAATAAGGTGCATTGGTTTCAAGAATAGAACATACTCATGACTGCAGTTCAAGTAATGAAGTGAAGGATGAACTAAACTTATAGAAGGACAGATGTCATTATTGTTTCAATAGACTCTGAGGAAGTGAATGTCATAGGTGAATGTTGAGCCCATTCATGTTGTCTAAAATAGAGTAGAAACATTGAATAAATTATACATCTATCTGTTGTTACAAGAGAATCAGAGCAAATTCTTTGGACATCCAAGTATCAAATGAGTACAATGAACATATAGTGAGTTCAACTGACAATAACCAATGCCATAAAAGATGCAAGCTATATACAATGCATGGGACAGCCATGATCAACTATAGGAACAACATGTACCTTCTCATTTACATAGTAGATTCATGATGGAGTAGCATCATCTCTAAGAGGTTTCAATGCCATCATCAACTAAAGGGATATCAAGTATAAACACATCAAATGTAAACCGAGATACAAATCATTACTTTTTTCCTTTCATATAATGAGACAGTCAAATGACATATACCATACTGCAATTAAAGAACAATCAAAGCCAGATAGCCGTGAGAAGGGTAAAGGTGTCACTGAGATCAAATGGAGATACCAATCATTAATGGAATACATAAATACATGAAGCACAACTCATATCAAGGACCCTACCACTATAGAAAGGTTTTGATGTTCCCATCTCAAGAGTGACAGGAGGAAGGTTTGTGTCTATCTCTTTTTATCATAAACATTATAGACACATGTAAGGGATAGCCATGATGGCATAACTTGAAGATATACACAGTACATATCACCTTTGAACATCAAGATATAATTTGCAGATTTAAATGCTATAGGAAAGGATAGTCAAGATGATGCATTCCTCATGCATCTTATTTTCCATGCTACAATAAGGTAAAAAGTGCTATCATTCAATATGGCATGCCAAGAATGCATTTGATAGAATATGGGAGACTACAACACCAAATCATATGCCATGTTACAGAGTAGCCATGTCAAATAATACACAGGAGAAGATGCATGTGGAACAGCTGAAGAATCATACCTTACAGATGTAAGGGGGGCTGCCATATGCACAATAGAACAACATATATTTTATCTAATACATCCCATCATGGAAAAAGGGCATCTACAGGAGAAATAGGTGAATCTAAATTGTTTCGCATATACAGAAAATGACAACTGAATTCAGTATACGTGGTCTATGTCCCAGCAAAGAACATAATTATTTTGACCAAATGAAAAGCAGTAGGCTCATATACCGGTGTACAAAAGAAATAATGCTTAGAAATCTTCAATGAAGCCCGCGGCCTATAGAGAAGGACACTTTTGTGATGATAAAAATGCAAAAGAAATTCTTTTATTTTGCAAGTTTCCAAGAACCCATATGGGATTTTTATACACAGCCAAATACAGAGGGTTTCCTTCATTATGGGTCAAACCCTTTTTTTTTTCTTTGAGTAGACACAGCTGAACAAATAAAAAAAAGTGAAAACTTAGAAATAATGCTCAAAGATATGCAGTATGAAGCCACAGCCTCATAAAAACAAGCCCACAGAAAGAAAAATGTTTCAGTACATTTTCTTATGCTTAAGCACCAAAACCCCATTGATAAACTTAGAAAAGCTTTAGATGTAAAAGAAAAATGAAGTTTTAGGTCTATTCAGGCAAAACATACTCAGAAATGAAGGAATCTAGTCGTAGCCTAATAAGTATATACAGCTAATAGAGAAATCAAAGAGAGAGATACAAGCTCACTGAGGTATCATATATGGCTGCAGTTTTTAACCCATAAAATCTACAGAATGTCATGGAAACAATGAAGAAACCAAGGACATGTCTAAATTTCAAACTCTTAAAAGCCTCACCTTGCCAGATACTCAGAGCCGAAGGGCTCTCTTTCTTTCTTTGGTTTCATTTCACTCTCGAATGGACCTCAAATAGTTTTAATTGTGGTGTCCCAAATGGCAGCAAACAACATAGACAAATGCATCAGAAAGATATGTAGAGGCCATGGCTGCAGAAGCCATTTCATCTCAAAAATGGGAAAGAAAACATGAAAAATAGACCAGATGTGTAAACAAGGATAGTTACCTTCATTTTCCTATATGAGGTCATCAAAGCTTGCAGATACATAGTGTAGAATTGAGGATTTTTTGCCAAACCCTAGCCCTAATGTCAGCAGATACAGAGAACTCTCTCAAAGATTCAATTGATGGGCATTTTACCACATTTGATTTCATTTTTGTTGCACAAACTAGTGCCCTTTGAGATATCATGACCAGCCTAGTGCCTAAGTCCCAAGACTTAGAGTAATGTTGAAACCTTAGGCCCTTATATATTTCATATTAAGGTTTGATGCCTTAAGCTCACTTTGGTCCTTGGAGGAGAAAATCACATGCCCTTGGTTTTGGTAGAGATATTTGGAGGGTAGGCCTTAAAGGCCTTTCATTTTATATTTTTGCAAAAAATCCCATATTGTGCCTTGATATTTTTATGATTTTTTTTTTTAAAAATCAATGGTTATGTAATGTATATACTTGGCAATTCTAAAGCCATGTATTTTTTTTTTTTGAAAAAATCAAATCGAACCAAAATATAGTTCTAAACTGCAAACAATGTAAGGTTTTGTTTTAAAGCAATGATTTAAAAATTGCTTTAAAATTAAAACTATTTTATGCAATTAAAGCTATTCAAGCAAATCAAATATCCTTTTGTAGATTTACTTTATTTTTGAGGCAGATGTGGACAAAAACTAAGTTTACTTAGATAGGCAAAGTAATTTTTTTGTGGGGCCACATGAGAGGATCTTTTTGGTAGTTTGTTTTCACAGTTTGGAGGCGATTTGAAGGTTTATTTTTTGGCTTTTTTGAGGAGCTCAAAAATGGATTCCTACATCTATTTTTAGGAGCTTTTTCAGAGAGATCTTTTTGGCAAGGCATTTATAGGAGAAAAAGTGAGTTTTTTCTCTGTCAGTTGATACTAATTATTTCTTCTCTCTTGAGTACATAGAGAGCTTGTGTTGGAAAGAGACACTACTAGGCATGTCAGGTGTTGTCATTGATGGCAACTAAATCCATCTACATGTCCGCATTGTATCATCTATTCATACCAAAAGTTAGATTGCAGATTTGTCTAAGTTTGGATAGATAGGAATAGGGCATATGACAAGGTTCAGTATTTTGGTCCGCATTTCTCCACTGGTAATCATGTTGTGATGCAGATCTAAGGGAATGATAAGGGATGTCAGGGCTATCTAAATCCAAGATTTTAGCCTCAGGTGATGAAGGGATTGAAAGTTACATGCATCTGAGTATCAGGTTCTAGTTAAACAGTTCAACCTAGTGAAGAACAGGCTGACTAAGTGTTTGATCCTTGTGCGGATGAAGAGAAGTGGTTGGTCAAGTGATTTGGGAGATCTAGTAGTATTCGCTGACATGTGAGGTGACTTGGATACATAAGTTTTGGTCCGCATTAATGTTTGTGCATGGATTCAACTGACAAAACAGTGATCTTGAAATATCTTCTAAGTTTTCTTGAGGCCGGCCATAATTGAATAAATCTCATGTTGCGGATATATATAATCGATGAGTGTGAGAATTTTGAGAATTTGTTGTACGAATATCAAGTAAGAGGTGCGAAGGGTGGCAATATCAAGTACGAAGCAGAGATTTGATACTCTGATTATGGAAAAATAATGAAATAGAGTAGAAAAAGATGAAGTGTGTGAAGTCAATGTACTGAGCTTAACCGGAATTGTAATTTTACATCGTTCGATGCTATTCTTTAGTTCAAATAATTTAGTGAACTCTTGTAATTAATTTTGTAGGCAGTGAGTCTCATTTGAGCAATGAGCTCTGGGCAGTGTACCTAAAGGCATGTGCCTTCCCCATTTGTAATACTTTTAACAAAGTATAAATTCTTGTGGGTTAACTCCCACCATAGTTTTTCCCTTAACTGGGTTTCCATGTTAAAATCCTGGTGTTCATGTGTTGTGATTTTACTATTTCTATTCTTGTGTTCATGCTTCTTTCTTTTGGATGTATGTGGCAAATTAATAAAGGAACAAAGTAATAAGTTTTGCAAAACACTGATTCACCCCACCCTCTTAGTATTCCTTAATTTCAACAATTGGTATCAAAGTGAGGTTCCTTAGAAGAAGTTTAACAGCTTGAGGAAGATCTGGGAAGGTGTTTTCAATGGGTTCATTGAAGTATTCTGATGGCATCAATGAACAACTTAAACTTGCTTTAGAAGATCTTGATCAATCTAGAGTAGAAGTCAAAGAACTGCAAGAGAACCTTAAAGATGTTGAAGATTTCATTGAGACCTTGAAAGGACAATTAAGCAAATATAATGGAAAAAGGAAGGAGCTACTTCATCAGCTAGCAAATCAGAATGAAGACAATGATATGAATGAGGCCCTGAAGGAGAAGACAAAGGAATGTGAGAAGCTAGCAAAAAAGTTGTCCTAAAACATGAGATGAAATCTAGGTTGATGAGACTAACCAAGGAAATTGAGGAAAGGAAGAAGACTAAGGAAAAATTGAACCAATCTCTTAAAGAAAGAACAGAAGAATTCTATAGATTGGATAGGATAATTAGCCATCTAGAGTCTAATCTACAAGAAACCAGGGACAATGAGGAAGAACTTGAAAGACAAATTATCATTCTCAAACATGACCTAGAAGTTGCAAATGAATATAAAGATAAATTCAAGGATCAGCTAAACTTGAGGTGTTGGTTGGTAGTCAGAAGAAGGCAGATGATAAGCATGATCTAGGATTTGAGAAAGGTGAAAGCTCTAGATCCAGTCAAAGAAATCTTGAAGCAAGAAATCAAAGAAGGAATCCTAGAAGACCTCTGATAAGACAACCTAATGCTCAAAGGCATCCATCTTTCAATGGCAATTGTTTCAAATGCAATAAGTATGGTCATAGATCTTATGAATGCAGAAGTCAAGTGAATCAAAATGCATCATATTTCTCTGGTCAATGCTTTAATTGTAAAAGGATAGGTCATAAGGCTAAGGAATGCAGAAGTGGATCAAGGAATCCTCCTAAGAATAAACAATTGGTCAATGGAAGATGTTTTACTTGCAATAAGTTTGGGCATATTGTAATGCAATGTAGATCTAAACCTACTCTAACATGTAATTGTCAAAAAAATAAGATTGTGTGTTTCAACTGCAATAAATCTAGACACATTGCTAAATTTTACAGAAGCAAAAAGGAAAACTCATAGGTAGGTAAAGGAAAAATAGAGCAGAAGTTGGACAAAGGCAAGGACAAAGTTGATATGAATGAGATCTAGAATGAAATGAACAAAACTTGGGTGAAGAAAGGTGAAATGAATATTGACAATGGGTCCACACCAGAATCCAATGCTGATAATTCCTCTGGGAATTGAAATAGGAGCTCTGGCTCACGGGGAGCTGCATTGAAAATCTAATTCCCCCTACCAGTAAGTGAGTGCCTGAATATGGTACAATGAATGAAGATAAAGAAACCTATTGTAGATCTGTTGAAGCAAATTCTAGAAGAGAAGAAGCTAATGCGATTGATTGCGGAGCAATTGAAGATTGATTGTATGCAGAAACAATGTAACTAGATGTATTAGGGAAGAGCATTTATTGCAATGGCAAATTAGGTTTTGTGGAGCATAAAAAGTTATTCATTCATCATTTGAATCACTTTGCATTTGAAGAAAACAAGAAGAAGAGCACTTGAGATGAGATTTCAAAGATTTGAAGTACGACAGGCAAATTCATCAGCTAACCCTAATCCCGTGGAGAAAAAAGGTATTTTTTCTGTGAAGCTTTGAACTTGTGATCTTTTTGAAATGGCTACACCTCTGGTTGTGAATATCACTAAGTGACCCAGGCCAAAGTTTAAGAAGCATCCACACAAATCAGTAGAAGACGATCTGTTAGGTGCCTTTTCAAGTGTTATGTATGGTGTGTTGCATTTTGAAGATATTAGGGATTATATTCATGCTAGCATAGATGAGTTTGGAGATTCAAAGTTAGTAGATTTGTTCAAGAATCATCTAAGGGATGAAATTCATGGTCTCAAACCTGAGTATAAGGCATTGCAAGATAAACACTTCATTCAGATTATAGGGTTTCCATCCTTCTATGAAAATGAGTGGGTTTGGTATGTACTGAGTCAGATGCATGATGAGTTTATGTGGTTAATGAAACCTTTCACGATCACCAAGGATGCCATCAAGGCCGTGACAGGGTTGAACTTATCTAGTGGACTTCCAATGTTGATGTCAATAAAGAATCAAACTGTAACAGATGCTACCAGTTCAAGGTTTGACAAAAGAGCAATGATAATAAATGACATTACTGATCTGGATGTCAAATTTTTATCAATGGTGATTGGATACGAGATATATCATTCCAACAGGGAAAATTCTATAGCCAGTATAGCTATCTATGCAGCTTATCAAATGTTGAGAGAGAATGCTGACTATGACTTGTGTGAGTTGTTGCAGATTCAGCTGATGGAAAACCTGAACAAGATCAAAAAGGACAAGAAGAATACATTCAAGAATGGTAAATTGGTATTATGTTTGTTCTTCTCTTTCATGAATGAGTTACCCGGCAATAAAAGAATATGTTGGACCAGTGATAAGACTATTTCCATACAACTAAGAGAGCACTTGAAAAAGATTGGTGATTCCAATGCCCAAAGGACTTCTCTTTGGGGATATTTCAAGAATTTTTAGAACATGATGCAATCAAGGGAAAGAATCCCTACATCTGTGGTTGAAAAATACAAGGATACAGTCTATTTTATGGTGGATACAGATTAGTGTTTAATGGAAGCAGTTGAACCAAGAACTATGTGGATCATACTCATGGGGTATGAAGTTGATGAGCAAGTATTGGATATGTATGCTCAACACCTTCTGAGTAAACCAAAGGACACCACAGTTGAAAGATTTGGGACATATGGTGAACTTAGTGTGAAATTGCATGTCAAGCTCCAAAAACCTAAATCTAAGAGAAAGATTCAAAGACAAGTTGAAATGTATGCAAAAAGCATTGGCATAACAAAAGAAGCTGTGAGACAAAACAGGGAAAGTATAGAGAAAGCTGAGAAGGAGAAATGAGACATAGAATAGAGAAGTGATCCGGTGGAATCCACTTCTAAAGCAAGGACTACTAGGAGTTCTAGTTCAACCTCTGGTCTGTCACCTTCTCCTGTAGAAAAACCTACCGGTAAGGAAGAAAAAAGGACGAAGGTAAAGGGAAAAAGAACATATATCAGTTTGGAGAAAGTGGATGAAGAAGAAATTGACTCAGATGATGAGGTTAAGGAGTTGAAGGCTTCAGGCACCAAAGCTGCTAAAGTATCTAAGGAGAAGACCTCTGAAAGCATAAAGTCAAGTAAAAGGTATAAGAAAGAGGCCTATGTTGAGAAGCCTACTCTTTTTATGGATGACATCATTAAGTCAGTTACTGTAGATGGAAACTTGAAGCCAATAACTGAATTTTATGATCACTAAAGTGATGCTGATAAGAGAATTTTGGAGGAAGCACCAGTCAAATACCTGAATATCTATAGTAAGACTTTATTTGAAATAACTTCTAAAATTTTGGAAAGCCTTGAAAAAATACTAGAAATAAGAAAAGAGAATGCAAAAACTAAAGACTTTGAGCTCTGGGAGCATGTGCTAATAAAATTGTGTCCTTGGAGCAAATTACTCTAGATCAAAAGAACTTGATATTCAAAGAAGTGAAAGAGGACTTTAGGAGTAAGATCAGAATGAATATGCTCATGCTGGGAGAGATTGATAAGATAGTTGAAGATACTCAGGAGATTCTTCTGAATGCATTGAAAAGGCATACTCTTCCCACTGTTGAAGAAGAAACTGATAATGAAATTGATTCCTCCATTCCAAATATTGAGGAGTTGAAAGAAAGTGAACAACAAGATGACATCTCTGCTCCGAAAGATGAAATGCTAAATAAAGGAGATAAAGAGATGGTGGAGGAAGTTAATTTTGATGGTGTAGAGGACACTCAAATTCCTTCAGACCAATCTACTAGAGAATATACAAAGATGAATACAGAAGTAGATGCTCCTGGTGAAGATAACTCTGTGAAGAATAAAGAGAAAGAAGCAAAAGAGGTTAAGGACAAGAATGAACAAGAAGGAGAAACAACAAAGAATATTAAAGAGAAAAAGCAAGATGACAGTACTGGCAAGGATCTGAAAGATGGAGCTGCATTTTTGGCAAGAGACATTGCAAATGTAGTGAAGAAATTACTTGAGAAAGACAAGCTTGAGTTTGATGAACTGGAGCTGATTCAAGGACCTATCAATTTTGACACTCTTTCCCCTCTACAAAAGATAAAGTTAGCATATGTGGCACAAGCAAAAGAAAGAGAGGAGATTCTAAAAACTCACATTAAGGACAATGAGTTGCTTGGTCTTGCCTCCAAAATTTTGGAAAAGATTATGCCAAGCTTTCAAAAGGATTCATCCGACTCTCCCTCCGGTCAGTTGAAGAGTCTGATAAACTTTGTAAGTACTCATTTTGAAACCTTAGAAAATTCAGTAGAAGTTAAAGTAAAAAATGAATATAATGAGAAGAGATTTGCTGAAATAAGGAAAATAATTATCTACAATATAAAGAGTATTCAAAATGCTCTCTCTGAAGGTGTAGAGATTTATAAGTTTTGTCTAAATTGGTCTAAAGCTATTGAAGATATTGAGAAAAAAGATTAAGGACTTAGAGCTCAAACTGTCTAACATTTCTTAGTCCTATAGTCCTTTAACTGAGTATGTAGCAATCAAAGAATGCCAAGTAGTGAGTCTACAGAATGAATTGGATGATTTGGAGAAGGAAAAGGTTAAAGTTTTGGGCAAATTGGATGAGCTCCGGGGACTAATTTCCCCTAAGCTGGAGACTATGTATGATATATTGGTAGAATCCCAAGCTGCTGCTCCTACTAGTGATCCTTATGATCTTCAAAAGGCAAAATCACATGTATTTTTGTTCAGTGGGCATATATCCATTTTGGGTAGCATTAAGAAGAACTAGGACCATGAATTGACATGATTGAAAAACATTTTTGGTGATACCTTTTTGCTGATGAACAAGGCTTAAGGACTGTGTGCTTATATGTGGAAGTATGTACATAAAAATTTTGCATGAATTTTGATATGTAGATCCCAGCCTTTGCCATTGATGTCAAAGGGGGAGAGGAAAATAGTGAAAAATAAGGAATTTAGCTAAGGGTAAACAATTAGAAATCACAAAGTGTACATAGTAAGGGGGAGTTTTTCTAACACTTAGTCATTTTTCACTAAGTGTTGCCATCAATGCCAAAGGGGGAGATTGTTGGCAAGAGACACTACTAGGCATGTCAAGTGTTGTCATTGATGGCATCTAAATCCATCTTACACATTTGCATTGTATCATCTGTTCATACTAGAAGTCAGATTGCAGATTTGTATAAGTCTGGATAGACAAGAACATGGCATATGATAGGGTTTAGCATTTTGGTCCGTATTTCTCCACCGGTAATCATTTTGTGCTGCAGATCTGAGGGAATGATAAGGGATGTCAGGACTACCTAAATCCAAGATTTTAGCCTCCGGTGATGAAGGGTTTGAAAGTTACATGCATCTGAGTATCGGGTTCTAGTTAAAGAGTTCAGTCTAGTGAAGAACAAGCCGACTAAGTGTTTGATCCTTGTGCAGATAAAGAGAAGTGATTGGTCAAGTGATTTAGGAGATCCAATAGTATTGGTTGACATGTGAGGTGACTTGGATACATAAGTTTTGGTCCGCATTAATGTTTGTGCATGGATTTAGCCGACAGAACAGTGATCTTGAAAAAGCTTCTAAGTTTCCTTGAGGTTGACCATAATTGAATAAATCTCATGTTGCAGCTATTTATAATCGATGTGTGCAAGCATTTTAAGAAGTTGTGCGAATATGAAGTAAGAGGTGTGAAGGGTGTGTTGATAACTGAGAGGGGGGGTGAATCAGTTATCTTAATTATTTTGTCTTTCTTTTCTTCTTTAATAATTAGAGCAATATCAAATCATATCAGCATACATAACCATGGAAGAAAAAATAAACTCAATACACATGACACAATATTTTGACGTGGAAAACCCTATTAAGGGAAAAAACCATGGGGTGATTAACCCAAGATTGTATTCTCTGTTAAAAGAATAAGGTAGTACAAAATGGCACTTGCCAATTAGGGCTCACTGCTCAAGCACATTGCTCACAAGAGGCTCACTACCTACAATAGTTTATAGAAGGAAACTAGATACTTGAACTGATGAGAAGTATCCACATGTGCTTAGTTCAGTTCCGGTTAAGCTCAATATACTAATCTATTGCACTTCATTCTTCCTCTGTCTTAGTACTATTGTTCTATCACATACCGGACCTCTATCTCTGTTTCCACACTATTGTTTTCTTTTCTTCACACTTCACAACACACCACACACAAATTCATACCGAAATCAATCTGGTATATATATCTGCATCAATGATTTCAATCATCTTTCTAGTCAGCATTCGGAAAACTCAAGATATTTCCAAACTCTGGTCTATCGGTTGAAACCATGATTACTAAGTGATGAGTATTAAGAAGATAGTTATAGAAGTCATCAATCATGTCAGCCAATCATGAATGATACCTTAAGAACCTTGATCATCATCAATATCTCATCTGGATTAAGGTCTGATGCTCTGCCGGTCAGTTCTTCCTCTGTCTACTCTGTCAAACAGGAACCCAATACTTAGGTGCTCATATCTCTTCACTCTTTCATCACCAGAGGCTCAATCCCTGAAATATATCAGTCAAGGTACTCCTCTTGACTTCCCCAAGTCCGTACTTTACAAAGATACTTCCTCTGAGAGATCTAGACCTGATTGTCAGACCTTGCTACATGCTCTGTTCTTGGTCACCGGACCAAAATACTCTTCAATCTAACTTCCAGTATAGACACACCATGTCCTACGGATGTGTGGAATGGTCTTTGTTGCCATCAATGACAACACCCATGAAGCCACACAGTGTCTCTTGCCAACAATCTCCCCTTTTGGCATTGATGGCAACACTTAGTGAAAAATGACTAAGTGTCACACTACACTCCCCCTTGGCTGATGCTCTATTCTAATGTACACTTTTCCATTTCTCTACCTTAGCTAGATTCCACATTTTTCACTGCTACTCACTCCCCCTTTGACATCAATGGCAAAGGGTAGAATATGCACACCAAAATTCCCAAAAAAAATCCAACTATACTTAGCCATATAAGTATATATACATGTTATACTTACATATACTAAAGTATATCTGCAAAAGTTGTCTTTAACTGGATGAATTCTATTGCCCAACTCTACTTCATCTTGTCCAAAATTGAGATGTGACCACTCAATAGGAATGCAAAAGCTTCTGCCCTCTTTAGATCTGTCAGATCACTAGTTCAGTCTGTGGTCTGAGCATAAGTTAGGGCCTCATTCATGGCCTCTAATTTAGGGATAATCATCCCTCTAAGTTCACCCATCCTACTTACTATGTTCTTCCTCTCCTTCTCAAGCTTCTTTATCTCATTTATGACTGCAATAGTCTAACATTCCTGGTTTATTATGGATATGGTGAGAGGATCAAAATTATGAGAGAAGCTTGACAGTTTATCCTCTTGTTCTTTCACTTTCTTCTCAATATACTTTTTTACTGTAGACCAGGATAAACAAAATTTATATACTTCTCTGCCATCTTTAAGAGCATTTTCTAAGCTCTTTATTCCTATATGCAAAATTCTCCTATCATTTGTTATTAGCCCTTGAACTTTGGAGAATCTCTTATCCAAAAACTCCTTCCAGACCTTTGCTTCAGCTGACTTCTCTAACGAATCAAAATGTGTATCAACAGAATTTACAAGAGATTTTAGATTACTGAATGAGGAGGCTAAAAGATCCTTCTAGAAGGATGGCATGATCTTCTCCAATACACCGGATGCAATTTCTATCAACTCACAATCTTCCATGTGAGACTTTAGAAGTTTTTCTTTTGCCTTTGCTTGGGCATAGGAAGCTATCTTCATTGTTTGAACCGGGGAGAGAGAATCAAAATTGAATGGTCTTTGAAGTAGCTCTGGTTCATCAATCTCCATCATTTCTTTAGTCAAGAAATCTTTAATAGCTTTTGCAGTGTCTCTTGCCAGAGATAGAGTCTTCTTTCCTTCTACAGTGACAAAACTGTCAGTTGTGGTCTTCTTAGTTTGACCTTCTTCTCTTCCCTTCACTTCTTCTCATTGATTAATGCTCTCTTCTTTTCTTTCTTTTCCTTCAATTCCAGAGTCTGCAGGGGAATCCAGAAGAGAGGTGTCTGCTTCTCCATGAACTTCCTCTTCCAGAACAAAGGAATCTAAGTCCTTAGCTTTCTCTTTACTTATCTCTTCTACAGCTAACTTAGTAGATTCTCCTTTGTCATCCATGGTAGAGGGTTCATCATCTAGGTCTTCTATAACAGGAATATTGAATCTTTTATAGGCATTCAGGAGGATTTCTTCAGTCTCTTTAGCCACCTTATCAGTCTCTCCGAGCATAAGCTTATTCATTCTAGCTTTGCTCTGGAACTTATCCTTGCAATCTTTAAAGATCATGTTTATTTTCTTTGGAGTGATGGAGGGATAGAGTTGGATAGAAATCTGCTCCTGGATTTCTAGGTCCTTTGCTTGGGCATTGTTCTTTCTTATTTCAAGTTCCTTCTCTAAGCTTTTGGGAATCAGAGATATAATTTCAATGAATGCCTTGTTGTCGATATTTAGATACCTGACTGTGGCATCTTGCAATATCTTTTGATCAGCTTCACTATATTCATCATAAAATTCAACCATTGGTTGAAGGTTCCCATCCACAGTAACTGATTTGATGATGTCATCAATGCAGAGAGTAGGCCTTTCAACGAATTCTTCTGCCTTTTCTTCCTTGCCTTGACCGGTAGAGGGTTCACCAGATGTTTTCTTCTTCTTCTTCATTTTCTTTACTTCCTCATATGTCTCTATTTCTTCATCATCTTTGAGGCTTGTGTATGATCTTGTAGCCTTTGTCTTTGTTCTATTTTCTCCTTTACCAGATGATTTTGCTTCCATTTTTTATGCCTTTGAGCTCTTAGTAGTGGCAGGTGCAGAGCTCTTAGAGGATCTAGTCTAGGAGGGGGCTTCTACTGGAGCACTTTCTCTTTCTGCTTCTTCCTTTTCTTTCTCTGCCCTTTCCATCTTCTCTCTGTTGGCATCAAGTGCCTCCTTTGATATTCCATGCCTCTTGGCGAATTCTTCTACTTCCCTTCTTACTTTTCTCTTGATCTCAGGCTGTCTTAATTCAACATAAATTTTCACACTCAGTTCTTGAAAGATTCCAAACCTTTCTTCCTTAGGATCCTTGGGTTGACTTAGCATGTGTTGAACATGTAGCTCTACAATTGTCTCATCTACTTCATACCCCATTGGCATGATCTAGACAGTCCTTGGCTCCACTGCCTTGATTAGTTTCTACCATAAAGCATATTGTATCTTTATACTTTTCAACTAGAGATTGGGGGATTCTCTCTCTGGTTTGCATCATACTTTGAAAGTTCTTGAAGTAGCCCTAGAGTGTTGTATTATGTTCCTTGGCATCACCAATTCCATGCAAATAATCTCTGATTTGTATGGCTACTAATCTGTTATTTTGCCATATCCAACCACTGGATCCAAGAATCTCATTCATAAAGTAAAAGAACAAGCACAGTATTAGTCCACGATACTTGAATGAATTCTTTTTATATTTCTTTATTTTCTACAAATTTTCTAACAGTTGGTTCAAGAGAAGCTCACAAAGATCATAGTCAACATTTTCTCTGAACATCTGATAGGTAGTGTAAATTGTAGTTCCAGGTATAGAATTTTCTCTGCTGGAGTGATATATCTTGTAACCAATTATCATGGAGGCAAACTTGACATCCGGATCAGTGATATCTTCAATTGTCATTGCTCTCTTGTCAAATTTTGATCTGGTAGCCTCACTCACAGTTTGGTTTTGACCGATTTGAGAACAGGTAACCCTCTGGATGAGTGCAAACTGGTTACTGCCCTAATAGCATCTTTTGTGATCTTAAATGGTCTATTAAACCATATGAAGTTATCATGCACTATGCTCAAAACATACCAAACCCACTCATCTTCTGCAAAACAAGGGAAATGGATGCATTGACCGAAATGCTTGTCCCGGATAGCCTTGTACTAAGGTTTGAGTTCAAAAGAGTCATCTATTAACTGATTGTGATAGATATCCATTAGCTTGGATTCCCCAAATTCTACAATGTTTGCATGAATATATGCCCTAACATCTTCTACATGTAAAATCCCATGTAGAATGCTTGAAAAGGTGCCTAGGGGATTAACTTCTATGGATTTGTAGGGATGCTTCTTGAATTTAGGACATGGCCTATCAGTGATCTTCACAACATTCAGAGTGGCCATCTTTCAAAAGATTTAGAGAGAGGTTTTCTAGAGCAAAAAATACCTTTTATGCTTCTAGGGTTCATAATATGATCCAGATCGGATTGCTGGAAGAATCGACTTCTGCAGTTGATCTTTGGTGGGCTTGAGACAAATTTGTTGCAGAGCTCCTTTTCTCTTTTTCTCGAATGCAAATGTACAAATGGTGAATAAAAGAACCCTTTTATTTCTACGCAAACTCTAATTCCATTTTGCAATAAATGCACAACTTAAGTTATTCCAGTTGCCTTGTTTTCCTTGTTTCTAAGAGAGATCTTTCTGGATCACTGAGATGCACTTAGAGTTATTCTTGGTGAATATTAGAAATCTATCTACCTTTCTCCAATCATTCCATTTATCCATAGATCAAGATACCTCAATTTGAATCATACTAGATCTAACTGTGAAAATCCTGTTCTTACCAGATGACTGTTAAACCGGATCAATCTTGGTAGATTAACCTCTTTTAAATTTCTTGCAGATCTTCCATATCTTTACCAAGGCTTATTTAGATGTTTCTCTAAGAACCCTTTAATCCACAACTTTCCATGTGCCAATTTTAGGCACTAATTGACTGGCTGGGGGAACTTGTTTTGTTTCTTGACTCCCCCTGAGCCAGAGCTCATCTTATTTAGTTTTCGAAAGGAATATCAGCACCAGATTCTGGTACGGATCCATCCCCAACATTTTTTGTACTTTTCTTTACCCAAATCTTGTTCATCTCCCTTTGAACTTCATCCACATTCACTTTTCCTTTTCCTTTGTCTTGATTTTGGTTATGAAGCATCGAACCTCTTTTATCCTAATTCTTACTTTTGTAGAATTTGGAAATATGACCGGATCTATTGCAATTATAGAAAACAACATTTCTTTGCATTTTTGACTGATACCGTCTTGATCTGCATTAATTAGCCATATGTCCCATTCTATTGCATGCAAAGCATCTGCCATTGAATGAATTGTTCATTTACAAATTTCTACATTCTTGAGATTTGTGACCATACCTTTTGCAGTTAAAACATTGTCCAGAGAAGGATGAGTTATTCTGATTCATTCTTCTTCTACATTGATTTGCTTTGTGACCAAAGTTATTGCAATTGTGGTAGTATCCATTGAAGGTTGGATATCTTTGAGCATTAGGTTGCCTTACTGGAGGTCTTCTAGGCCTGTTTCTTGGATTTCCTGATCCAAAGTTCTTCCGACTGGATCCGAAGCTTTCACCTTTCTCATATCCCAAGCCACGCTTATCATCTACCCTCTTTAGGCTTTCAAGAAGAACTTCAAGTTGAGCAGAGCTTATCTTGAATTTCTCTTTGTATTCATTTATTGTCTGAAGATCCTTTTTAAGAGTATCTATTTGATTCTCAAGCTGTTCTTCATTATCTCTAGCATCTTCAAGATTAGATTCTAGATGTCTGATTATTTTGTCCATTTTGTGGCATTCTTCTAACTTCTCCTTGAGAGCTTGTTTTAGATTATCTTCACTTTTTCTTTTCTCTTCAATCTCTTGGGTGAATTTCATAACCCCTGATTCCATTTCATGTCTTACCATAATAACTTCTTTTGATAGCTTCTCACATAACTTGTTTTTCTCATTAAGATCTTCAGTAGTATCATTGGCTTCACTTTGACTTGCTAATTGATGAAGAAGTTCCTTTCTTTTCTTCAATGAGATACTTAGTTTTTCTTTGAGTTCATTTATGAAATCATCAGTTTATTTGAGTCTTTCCCTCAACTCATTGACTTCAGAGTGAGATTGATCAAAATCATCTAGAGAAGACTGAAGTTGTTCCCTCATACCATACATATCCATTGAGATTCCTAGATCTTCCTCAAGTTGTTAGGCTCTATCTAGAGGAACTTGGCTCTGATACCCATTGTTGATAACTGAGAGGGGGGGTGAATCAGTTATCTTAATTATTTTGTCTTTCTTTTCTTCTTTAATAATTAGAGCAATATTAAATCATATCAGCATACATAACCATGGAAGTAGAAATAAACTCAATACACATGACACAATATGTTGACGTGGAAAACCCTGTTAAGGGAAAAAACCACAGGGTGATTAACCCAAGATTGTATTCTCTGTTAAAAGAATAAGGTGGTACAAAATGCAACTTGCCAATTAGGGCTCAGTGCCTGAGCACACTGCTCACAAGAGGCTCACTACCTACAATAGTTTATAGAAGGAAACTAGATACTTGAACTGATGACAAGCATCCACATGTGCTTAGGCTTAGTTCAGGTTAAGCTCAATATATTGATCTACTGCACTTCATTCTTTCTTTGTCTTAGTACTGCTGTTATGTCACATACTGGACCTCTATCTCTATTTCCACATTGTTCTTTTCTTTTCTTTGCACTTCACAACACACCACACACACCTTCATATCGAAATCAATCTGGTATATATATTTGCATCAATGATTTCAATCATCTTTCTAGTTGGCATCTAGAAAACTCAAGATATTTCCAAACTCTAGTATGTTAGCTGAATCCATGCTTACTAAGTGATGCATATCAAGAAGATAGTTATAGAAGTCATCAATCATGTCGGCCAATCATGAATGATACCTTAAGAACCTTGATCATCATCAATATCTCATCCAGATTAAGGTCTGATGCTCTACCGGTCAATTCTTCCTCTGTCTACTCTGTCAAATAGGAACCCAATACTTAGGTGCTCATATCTCTTCACTCTTTCATCACCGGAGGCTCAATACCTAGAATATATCAGTCAAGGTACTCCTCTTGACTTCCCCAAGTCTACACTTTACAAAGATACTTCCTCTGAGAGATCCAGACTTGATTGTCAGACCTTGCTGCATACTCTATTCTTGGTCACCAGACCAAAATACTCTTCAATCTGACTTTCGGTATAGACACACCATGTCCTGCGGATGTGTGGGATGGTCTTTGTTTTCATCAATGACAACACCCATAAAGCCACACAATGTCTCTTGCCAACAGGGTGGTAGTATCAAGTGTGAAGCAGAGATCTGATCCTCTCATTATGGTAGAATAGTGAAACAGGGCAAAAAAATATGAAGTGTGTGAAGTCAGTGTACTGAGCTTAACCAGAACTGTAATTTTGCATTGTTAGATGCTATTCTTTAGTTCAAATAATTTAGTGAACTCTTGTAATTAATTCTGTAGGTAGTGAGCCTCCTTTAAGCAGTGAGCTCTGGGCAGTGTGCCTGAAGGCATGTGCCTTCCCCATTTGTAATACTTTTAACAGAGTATAAATGCTTGTGAGTTAACCCCCACCATGGTTTTTCCCTTAACTGGGTTTCCACATAAAAATCTTGGTGTTCATATGTTGTGATATTGTTGTTTTTGTTCTTGTGTTCATGCTTCTTTCTTTTGGATGTATGTGGTAAATTAATAAAGGAACAAAGTAATAAGTTTTGCTGAACACTGATTCACCTCCCCTCTCAATGTTTCTTAATTTCAATAGCTTGTATACAAGCAGTTGACTCAGTTAGTTTATTTTACATTATACTCCTTCCAGTTCAATATAACACATTTCCCTATTTCATCTACTAGTCTATTTTGTAGTTTTGATCTGATGTCTCATTGTGGCAGTGTTATGTCCTTTGTTTTGTCTCTTTACTCTGAAATCGCATGTTGATCCTAGTTGTAATTTGTGTTCAATGTGAACCTTATTATAAATTATTTTTGGATCAAATCTCGTAGGTGGGGTTGTGGATGTTTAAGTTTGAAGGGTCGTTTGTGAGTAAAAATATTTCATTTAGTTTAAAATTTAGAGTTTAGAGTTTCATTTTAGTTCTTCTTCTCCCTTTCCCCCTGCAAATCAATTAGATTAAAAAGAATCATTAGGAGAGACAGCTCACTCTGGAGATTCACTCTCAACATAGATCACCCACAATCTGAGAGTGTTTCCACGTGTCAACAGATAGCTAAGTCTACTATAAGCTTGGCATAAGGTGCCTATCTAATTGATAACAGTTTTTGGCACACCGGGTGGGACTCTGAAAGTGTTTTGAAAGAATTTTTTTCAATCTTCAAAGCTATTGTTTTGGTATATGCAGCAATGTTCTAGCCTTTGGAGGCTTTTTACAATATACCAGGCGGTTCAATTTTCTGGTCTTGCATGCAGAACTAGTGCATTCATCTTGTGAAAACAAGACTAGGATAGATTGGACTATTTCAGTCCAATAGCATGTTCATCTATCACTGAAATTTGGTGTGTGTATCAGTGATCTCAACCTTTAGAGGTAGAAAATCAAACACACCTGGCAACTCTGAATCAAGATCTACAGGTTTCAGTATGATCAAGTGCTGGTATGTTATAAAAATTATCTATTCATTCTATTTTCTAGCTTTCATATGAGTAAAAATGTCAACTTTTCATAGCCAACATGTATACCCACCCCCATACTATGAACATGCAACTTATCCATCCCCATCTCAGCCATATCAGACCAATTATATTGTTGTTCCTAATTCCATGGCTATTCAAAATTAGCATGCACAATATAATTGCCACCCACATACCCCTATTCAACCTCCTTACTACCCGTACACAAGCAGCCATAATGTTGCTTTTAGTTTGAATACTTAGGATGCTTACCGCATGCCCAATCTCCTAGTCAACCAAAACATTCAGAAATGACAGAGCTTAAAGACATGATTAAAGACATTGTGTTAGACCTCAACAAGTAGATGGAGGAGATTAGAAGGCAACATGAGTATAATCAGCACCAGGAGGAGTTGTCTTATCAAGCCTATCTTCATGAGCAGTAGTTGGAGGCACAAAGAACGCAGTTTGAGCTGGAGATTGCAAGCATAAAGAGTTATCAACTTACCAACAAGAAGAGGGATTTCAAGCAAGATAGTATGAAGAGTCTAATTTGTAGCTGCAAGAGTTAAATCATCAAGCTTACTTTCAATAGCTAGAGCAGCCACCCTATGAGACCTTTGGTTCTGATTAGGAGTGGGAGACACAAAAGAGATAGTTTGAAGAGAATCTTGAAAGAGAGGCAGCTACACAAACAAAGCTTTTGCTTGCTCGAGCCCAAGCAGCTCCTACTGTTCCAAAACAACCTACTCAAGAAGAGGTACGTAAGTATAAATTTCTAAGTTTTAGACACAATGAACCTCTTAATGCCCCTAAAGTTGAGATTCTGAGTTTTAGACAGAGTAAAGTCCTAGATCCCTCAAACCAACCTCTCAGGCTTGAAATTCCAAGTTTCAGAAGCCTTTGTCCCTTGGAAGTTGGGGAAAATAATCATAATCAACCTAGTGTAGTTGTAGATCAACCACTTGAAGAGTCTCTTTTCCTCCAAGAAATCCAAGAAGCTCCCCAAGTTTCCCAACCAGACAAATCTGATTGTCCTATCACTATTCACCTTTGTAAGGATTGACCTATTGTCTTATAAAATGATTCATTCCCCATGAAGGAAGCTAGTTAGGTAAATTTACTGCAAATAGCTATGGAGCAATATCGGTTAGAGAAGCAGAAGATCAAATCAGAAAAGACTCCTCTTGATGAACCTTCTGATGTTTGCATTAATGATCCTCCTTGTTTTGGAAAAGATGATAAAATTCTTTTAGAAAGTCATGTAGTGCAAGATGCTGATTCACATGAAAAGGTTGTTGTTGTTTGTGTAGAGTAGGTTAATTCAAATATGACCTGGAATCATCTGCATTTTGATTCATTTAAAAAATTTTCTGATGTTGTTTATAAAATGCATGAAAGCAGGGTGCAAAAGTCATAAGGTGAAGGCCTTCAAGTGCATAAGGAGGAAGAATTTGTTTCTTTGATTAATCAATTACCTTGTTTTGTTCAACTAGATGAAGAAAACATGCTTATAGCAAAGACAACAGTTTTAGAACAACAAGAGAATCCTCAACAGTACAAGGAGTTGTTTGACACCAAGCAATCTGATGATAAGGTCTTAGATCATGAGGTAAAGAACATCCTTTTCCTGTTAGAAAATTAGGAAAGATTTACTTTGGAGTAGTCTTGTGATTCCTGTTACAAACATAGATAATATGCAAAAGGAGGGTGTTGAACCTCAAAATTCACTTAACCTATTTGATGAGATTCCTGACTTAATGCATGAAAGTGAAAATGGCATGCCCATGCTAGGCTCCAATCACCATAGTGATGAACATCATTCAGATAATGTGCTGATCCAAGAATAAATAGGTAAAAGTAACCCTGATTTGAAAGGTACAGAGCTTGAGGAGGATCCATTTCAAGAAGAAATTGAGATTTTCTACTCACATTTAGAGGTTATGCCAACATTTATGGAAGGGGGTTATTTGGAATAGCACAAGCAAGAAGTGGAGATGGTTGTATTCTCTGATGAATCATTGGCTATGAAGTAGCCTAATCAGCAGCTTGATCTTGACTAGTTAGAGGGGTTGCCCTTCGGTTTCACAAAACAACTTGAAGTTGTTGTGCAAATTCATGGCTTCTTACAAGAAGTTAGTTCATTATTTGACTACATTATCGAAGAAACACTTGTTTCGGAGTGTATCTTCTCGGGCAATCTTGAAAATTTTGAGCCTAGTATAGCTCTTGCTAAGAATCTCCCAAGTTTTTATAGTTTGGATGAGCTACTAGCTACTCTAATAGAGGACGATGATCCACTAACTAAAGTGGAGGAAGCCACATGGCGGGCTATCATGCAAGGTACATATCATGCTGTTGTTTCCAGTCCAAAACCTTCGAGAGGATGTCCTATTAGGTATCTGGATGGTTTGGAAATCAACAGAAGGGGATAGCCTCATAGTGACACTGTTTCAGACCATCAAGGAGGGTATCAAGTGGATCAGTCAGCAAGGGAAGTCAAGTGGGTAAGTGACTGCATTTTATTTCTTAAAGAAGTGTTACTGGAGTTTGTTGAAGATTTGATTGTTCTCCAGGTCTTTTTGGGCTGATTAATAACCTCATGGAGTATTGCAGGTTGTAAAGGAAGGGTAGTTATTTTCTTGATCCAGTGAATGGGTTTGTTTGATCAGTGTCTCCGGCTGGTTAGAGTAGGATAGGGTAGAGTTAGTGTTAATAAGTGCTTCATGCATGTTTACTTTTAGTTATTTTAGTTTCCCTAAGTGTTGCTGCACAAGTTTTCTGGCCACCAGGACCTTCTAGTTTGTTTTTCAGTTTGGTTTGTTTTTGTTTTCTATTGTTGTTTGGACTAGTTGGAGTGTTGAGTTTCAGTGTTTTTTGAGTTTGAGAAGAGCAGAGTGTGACTCAATGCCCAATCGATATTCAAGGCAACTAGTCCTAATGCTTAGCAGGCAAGCATATAGCAGAAGTCACCAGAAATGTTACCATTTTTCACTTACAGCTCAAATTAGTAGAGCTGGTACAACAAGTTCATTTTTAAAGTGAAGGTTTTAACATTTTCTGTTATAAGTTATTTGCATGGTTGGAGTGTTTCAGTGATATTGCAGTTCAGTTAATCAAACATAAGGAATTTTTGATTATCATTCATTTGTAGAAAGTTGCCTAAGAGATAAGTTATTTCATTTAGCTACAATGCTTATCCATTTTACAAATGAAATACATAAAAGAAATAAACATTGCATTGAATGAAAGAATGTTAGATCAAATGTCCCACACAAGCCATGGGAATAGTTGAACAAGTGCAAATATAAGAAATATACTATGCATCTAAGGATAGGAGAGAAGGATCATAGCCATCATTGCCTTTTAAGTCTTTGGTCTCTGAGGTTGCCTTCTATCCTTGCTCCTAATCTGCGATAAGAATTTGCAAAAATTGGAAAAAGTCCTGTTAGAGCTCCGGTTATGAGTTCTCAATGTACCTATTAGAAGAGGCATAACACATTGCCTATAATGCATTGGATCATAAATACATCATTCACATATAGAGGAATTGAAAAATGAAACACACATTAAACTTCATTGTTTTTATCTAGCATGTTTGTTTCATGTGTAGGTATGGGATAAGTCATGTAGCCGATTGAAGACATATTAGCATGTGGTGTCAAGTGGGTTCCCACAAGAGTTGAGCCTGGCATGCTACCCCTTAATCTCAAAGGGGATGGAATGGAATAGAGATCATTATTCACATTGCCTAAATTGAATAACTGAACTGAAGGAGTATCCAAATCAATCAGGTGCATTGGTTTTAGGAATATGACATACTCATGACTACAATTCAAGTAATGAAGTGAAACCATAAGGATCAACTGAACTTATATAAGGACAACTGTCAATATTGCTTCAATAGCCATTGAGGAAGTGAAAGTCATAGGTGAACTTTGAGCCCATTCATGTTCTCTAAAACAGAGTAGAAACATTGAAGAAATTATTCATCTATCTATTGTTACAAGAGAATCAAAGCAAACTACTTTGGACAACCAAGTATCAAATGAGTGCAATGAACATACAGTGAGCTCAACTGATAATAACCAATTCCATAAAGAGATGCAAGTTGTATACAATGCATGGGACAACCATGATCAACTACAGGAACAACATGTACCTTCTCATTTACAGAGTACATTCATGATGGAGCAACATCATCTCTAAGAGGTTTCAATGCCATCATCAACTAAAGGGACATCAAGTATATACACATCAAATGTAAGCATAGATGCAAATCATCACTATTTTTCTTTCATATAATGAGACAGTCAAATGACATATACCATACTGCAGTTAAGGAACAATCAAAGCCATATATCCATGAGAAGGGTAAAGGTGTCACAAAGATCAAATGGAGATACCAATCATTAATGGAATACATAAAAACATGGAGCACAACTCATATCAGGGACCCTGCCACTGTAGAAAGGTTTTGATGTTCTCGTCTCAAGAGTGACAGGAGGAAGGTTTGTGTCTATCTCTTTTCATCATAAACATTATAGACCCATGTAAGGGACAACCATGATGGCATAACTTCAAGATATACAAAGTACATATTGTCTTTGAACATCAAGATATAATTTGTAGATTTAAATGCTACAGGAAAGGATAGTCAAGCTAATGCATTCCTCATGCATCTTATTTGCCATGCTATAGTAAGGTAAAAAGTGCTATCTTTCAATATGGCAAGCCAAGAATGCATTTGATTGAAGATGGGAGACTACAACACCAAATGATATTCCATGTTACAGAGTAGCCATGTCAAATAATACACAGGAGAAGATACATGAGGAAAAATTGAAGAATCATAAGTTACAGATGTAAGGGGAGCTGCCATATGCACAATAGAATAAAATATATTTTATCTGATACATCCCATCATGGAAAAAGGGCATCTATAAGAGAAACAAGTGAATATAAATTATTTCGTATATACAGAAAATGATAACTAAATTCAGTATATGTGGTCTATGTCCCACCAAATAACATAATTATTTTGACCAAATGAAAAGCAGCAGGCTCATATATAGGTGCACAAAAGAAATAATGCTCAGATTGTTAGAATCAAGGCAGACAACTGAGAGGGAGGTGGGTGAATGAGCTGTCTCACAACTTTCTCTACTTATTAATCACTTAAATCCTTCTTGTAATTCAGCAGCATAATCATAAATTAATCATAGAAACATAATGCAAGCATTCAAGAGTAGAAACACATTAACACATATGACACCAAGATTTTGACGTCGAAAACCCAGTTAAGGGAAAATCCACGGGGTGACTAACCCAAGATTGTATTCTCTATTAGAAGAACAAAAGGAACAAAATGGCACATGCCAATTAGGGCTCATTACCCGCGCACACTGTTCACAAGAGGCCCATTGCCTACAGGAGACACACTGTCTACAGAATAATAAGTATTACATACTTGAACTGAAGAATAGCATCTTCACCATGCTTGAGTTAGTTCCATTTAAGCCCAATATTTCTGCTCTGCTTTTCGCACTTCTCTTCTCTACCACACTCTCATCTCCACCAAGATACATTTGAAATGACTTCACAACTTCTTATTTATACCAAACATTTGACTTTGGGATAATCATCCAAGTTGGCATACATTACAGAGCAAATACATAAATACAACATGACTAATTACAAAAAGACTTCACGCAGATCAATACACTGTCGGCCACATAGATTTGAGACTTCAATCTTCCTTTAGAAACATGCCATTCTTCATAGAACATCTTCAAGATCATCCGCAGGATGTGTAACTCATTCGGTCGGCCAAACTTAGGAAGAACATCATCATCTGGAAGTAATTCTTAAATTACGAGCTCAATCTTCAATGCAGACCACCACCATGAACTGGACACAATCCAAAGATCTCCTCAAGCTTGCCTAAATCACCAAGAACATCCACACTACTTCTACTTGCTGAAATTTTTCTCTCCTTCATCCGAAACCTCAAGAACATAGTCTGTCATCATTGTCATACTAGAATAGATGCTTGTGGACCTCCAGACCATGAACTAATTGAGTTGTCAATTCACATTGACTTCATAAACACTCCACCAAATCCGCAGAACAAGATATTTCATTTTCGGATCTCACTGGACCTATTTGTGACACTCTGTCACCTCTGAACATCTGCCAAAACCAATTTTACTCAAGTGGCCATAACTTCTTCAAATCTTCATGTGACCCTGTCAAATCTTTACTGGATCATCTTAAGACACATATCTATAAACCCTTTGAAGTGCATCCTCTGATCTTCATCTCAGCTGGGATCTTTACCTCATTGTCTTCACTGTTCTTCTCTATTCCTGATAGGACTAATTTTCTTAATATCCTCAACATACAACTCATCCAATCCTTGACATTAATGCAAAAGGAGTATGTTGACATTAATGACAACACTGGTTAGTCCCATACTTGCAACAATCTCCCCCTTTGTCATTGATGGCAACATATGATGTGAAAAACTATTTTAACCATCAACACAAGAACTTCTTCTTACTAACTAACATAACTCCCCCTATCAACAACAACCATTCACATGTTTTCTCTTCCTTTACTGCTGCCCCTTTGATTAGCAATCACTTTTGTTTTTCACATGTCTTCTCTCCCCCTTTGACATCAATGGCAAAGGGCACATACTTGCATCAATACCAACTGCTCCCCCTAAGTAGCAACTTCCCATCATCAATCCGGACCACAAGATATGACTGTGAGATCCACCAGACTGATGCACATGAGTGCACCTTAATTCAGAACTAGAGGGGTAATAACCCCTAACTTCTCCCTGAGATACTCAAAAGATCCCTTAGGTAGAGGTTTGGTAAAGATGTCTACAATCTAATCCTTGGAGGGCACAAACTCCAATCTAACTTCATTTTTGTTCACCTGCTCTCTCAAAAAAAAAAGATTGATGGATATATGTTTTGTCTTTGAATGTAACACTGGATTCTATGAAATGTTTATTGCACTTGAGTTGTCACAGAAGATTGTGATAGGTTCCTCATGCTCCACTCTAATGTCCCTTAGTATGTTCTTCATCCACAATACTTGAGTGCAACTACCTACTACTGCAATATATTCTACTTCTACAGTGGATGGAGATATTGCCTCTTGTTTCTTGCTTAGCCAAGAAACCAATCTTTTCCCTAAAAAGAATGCTCCACCACTAGTACTCTTCCGGTCATCCACATCTCCTTCCCAATCCATATCTGTATATATGCATGAAGTGAGAAATCATGATCTCTAGGATACCATAAACCATAATCAACTGTTCCTTTTAGATATCTGAGAATCCTCTTGATTTCCATGACATGAGATTCTCTAGGATCAGCTTGGAATCTAGCAATAAGACCAACAAAATTCATAATGTCAGGTCTAGTTTGAGTAAGATACAATAGTCCTCCAATCATTGACCTGTACTTTTTCTCATCAGCCTTAGGAGAGTCATCATCTTTGCTAAATTTACATCCAATTCCCATGGGAGTACTCATTGGTTTTGAGTCTTCCATCCCAAATTTCTTTAACAATTCTTTCACATATTTAGTCTGAGATATGAAGATTCCTTTCTTTGTTGATTTGCAGACCCAAGAAGAAATTCATTTCCCCAAACATAGACATCTCAAATTCACTTTTCATTTGATTTGCAAAAGTCTTGCACATACTATCTCTTCCTCCAAAAATAATATCATCAACAAATACTTCAACAATCAAGATATTTTCATGATCAATTTTGAAGTACAAGTTACTGTCAACAGTACCTTTGTTGAAACTAATCTTCAAAATATGATTATCTAGTCTTTCATACCAGGCTCTTGGGGCTCGTTTGAGTCCATACAATACTTTCTTCAACTTGTAGACCATATCACCATGATCAGACAATTGAAATCCACCCGGTTTCTCAATGTATACTTCTTCTTCCAAGTCACCATTCAAGAAGGCTGACTTGACATCCATTTGATATACTTTGAAATCCTTGAAGGCAGCAAAGGCAAGAAATAATCTGACTGCTTCAATTCTTGCCACCGGAGTAAAAGTCTCTTCAAAATCAACTCCTTCTACTTGGGAATAACCCTTGTAGACCAATCTGGCTTTGTTTCTAACTACTTCACCATCTTCATTTAGTTTGTTCTAGAAGACCCATTTGGTTCCAATCACATTTTTGTTTCTAGGTCTAGGAACAAGATCCCAAGTGTGATTTTTCTCAATTTGCATCAGTTCTTCCTTCATTGCTTTAGTCCAGCTTTCATCATTGCATGCTTCATTCACTGTTGTTGGTTCAATCTTTGAAATTAGACAATAATTTTCTGAGTCTTGAGAAATCTTTCTTCTTGTTTGAACACCTTTTCTTTTATCACCTATGATTTGATCTTCAGAGTGATTCAGTCTTACATACCTGGGAATTTTGGGAGTTTCTTGCACTTCTATTTCTTGAACGGGTTCATTCAAACTTATCTCTTCTTCCTGATTCTCCAGATTAGTCTGGATCTAAATTTTAGAAGGGGCTTGGACTAAAACATCATTCTGATCATCTTCATATTCATAAAACCTTGAGGGTTTTTCAACACCTTCATCAACCTTCACATTTGTACTTTCTATCATCTTTCTCAATCTCTTGTTATAACACTAGTATGCTTTGATTTGAGTAGAATAACCCAAGAATATTCCTTCATCACTACTAGCATCAAATTTTCCAAGGTCTTCATCTTTTTTAATATAGCATTTTCTACCAAAGACTCTGAAATACTTCACAGTGGGAGTGATGCCAAACCAGAGTTCATAAGGGGTCTTACCAGTATTGCTTCTAATTTGTACTCAATTAAGAGTATAGATAGTAGTGCTTACAGCTTCTCTCCAGTAGATCTGAGGAACATTTGCTTCCATCATCATGGTTCTAGATGCTTCCTGGATGGTCTGATTCTTTCTTTCCACTATTCCATTCTGCTATGGAGTCCTTGGAGCAGACAACTATCTCTTTATCCCATGTTTCTCACAGAATTCTATGAACTCACCGGATGTAAATTCTCCATCTCTATCAGACCTCAGACATTTTATGTTTAATCCGATTTCATTCTCTACTATAGCTTTGAATATTTTGAATTTCTCAAGAGCCTCAGATTTCTCTTTCAGAAAAGTCACCCACATCATCCAGGAGTGGTCATCAATTAATAACATGAAGTATCTATCACCTTGCAAACTCCTGATTCTTGCTGGACCACATAGATCAGTATGAACTAAGTCCAATAATCCAGTAGAAGACTATTCCTTACTTTTGAATATGACTTTGCTTTGCTTACCCAACTGACCTTCTTTGCACAAACTATTAGTAGCTTTCACTAGTGTTGGAAGATCTCTTACAGCCTGAGTGTTGCTTATCTTGATGATATTATCAAAATTCACATGACACATTCTTCTATGCCACAACCAACTCTGATCAATTTGAACAAATAAACAACTTTTACCAGTACCAACCAAGTGGAAGATATTACCTTTTGTTTGAGTGCCAGATGCAATCTCTGTTCCAGAACTTTCAAAGATCTTACATTTTTCATTTTTGAATTGGAGATCATAGGCTTTGTCCACCAACTGTCCAACACTAAGAAGATTGTGCTTCAGACCTTCAACATACAGTACATTACTGGTTTTGTTCTTTCCATCAAAAGAAATAGTTCCTCTACCTTTGATCTTGCCAGCAGAATTATCACCAAATTTTACAAGTCCACCTTCATATCTTTCCAAATCTATAAACTTATTTTTGTCACCTATCATATGGTGGGAGCATCCACTGTCAATGACCCAATCATCCTTTTCTTCAACCTGGGCAGCCAGTGCTCTTTCTACCATTTTATGATTGACAGATTCAGAGGGCATTAAATCTTCTTCCTTGATGGCAATAAACACCCAGTCACTTCCGGATTTGTTTCCTATCTCTGATTCATCATCTGTTACTCCTTCATCATCATCCTCATGAACATAGTAACACTTCTTTTGAAATCTTGATCTATTAGGGTTTGGCCTAGAAAATCTTTCCAGACACCTTGAAGAAAAATGACCAATCTTATTGCAGTTAAAACATTTGAAAGGCAATTTTCCTTCATACTTACCAGATCCTCTTGGTAGTCTTTTTGAAATGAGAGCCTCAATTTGTTTAGCTTCTAATTCATCCTCTTCTAGATCTTTTCTTGCTTTCTCATACCAAGAAGATTTTCTTGAGGAACTTTCTCCTGGATCATATCTTTGTTTGCCTTTTGTGGAGGCACTAGCTTTGAATGCTAATTCAGTCTTGGGAAGTGCATCACCAAACTCAGCTAACTCGAATGCAGATATCTTACCAACCAATTGATCCCTTGTGATAGTTGTTAAGGATCTTATTTCCTCAATAGCAGTAACTTTATGTTTATAAGCAGGAGGTAAGTATCTGAGAACTTTAGCAACAATTTCATCTTCATCTAGAATTCCACCAACACATCTGATGCCACAAATAAGCTCATTTACTTTTGTCATGTAAGAAGTGATATTCTCATCTTCAGGTTTTTGAATTTTCCTTTCAGACTCTATACCTTGGCACATTTAACATACTTGTCTCCTTCATGTAGAAGTTCTAGTTTTTCCCAAATCTCATATGCAATTTTTAGATCTATAACATTTTTCAGCTCTGAATCAGATAAGGCACTCAGTAGAGCTTCTTTAGCTCAAAGATTATTTTCAGCATCTCTAATTTCATCTACAGTTCTCAAACCATTCTGTGGAGGAACATACTTCTTTGAAGCCATGATCCAATATTGCATTCCCATACATTGCAAGTGACATTCCATGCGGCTTTTCAAAAGAGTGAAATTGGTTCCATCAAACCTTGGGGTATCCTTCTTATAGGAAGACATCCTGGATCTTCTCAAGTGGTTAAGCTCTTTTAGAAGAACTTAGCTCTGATACCAATTGTTAGAATCAAGGCAGACAACTGAGAGGGGGGGTGAATTAGTTGTCTCACAACTTTCTCTACTTATTAATCACTTAAATCCTTCTTGTAATTCAGAAGCATAATCATAAATTAATCATGGAAACATAACACAATCATTCACTTGAGTAGAAAAATATTAACACATATGATACCAAGATTTTGAGGTGGAAAACCCAGTTAAGAGAAAAACCACGAGGTGACTAACCCAAGATTGTATTCTCTATTAGAAGAATAAAAGGAACAAAATGGCACATGCCAATTAGGGCTCACTACCTGAGCACACTGCTCACAAGAGGCCCACTACCTACAGGAGACACACTGTCTACAGAATAATAAGTATTACATACTTGAACTGAAGAATATCATCTTCACCATGCTTGAGTCAGTTCCATTTAAGCCCAATACTTCTGCTCTACTTTTCGCACTTCTCTTCTCTACCACACTCTCATCTCCACCAAGATACATTTGAAATGACTTCACAACTTCTTATTTATACAAGACATTTGACTTTGGGATAATCATCCAAGTTGGCATACATTACAAAGAAAATACATAAATACAACATGACTAATTACAAAAAGACTTCACACGGATCAATACACTATTGGCCACATAGATCTACGACTTCAATCTTCCTTTAGAAACATGCCATTCTTCATAGAACATCTTCAAGATCATCCGCAGGATGTGTAACTCATCTGGTAGGCCAAACTTAGGAAGAACATCATCATCTGGAAGTAATTCTTCAATTACAAGCTCAATCTTCAATGTGGACCACCAACATGAATTGGACACAATCCAAAGATCTCCACAAGCTTGCCTGAATCACCAAGAACATCCACACTACTTCTACTTAATGAAATCTTTCTCTCCTTCATCCAGAACCTCAAGAACATAGTTTGTCATCACTGTCATACTGGAATAGATTCTTGCGGACCTCTAGACCATTAACCAATTGAGTTTTCAATTCACATTGACTTCCTAAACACTCCACCAAATCCGCAGAACAAGATACTTCATTTCCGGATCTCACTGGACCTATCTATGACACTCTATCACCTCTGAACATCTGCTAGAAGCAGTTTTACTCAAGTGGCCATAACTTCTTCAAATCTTCATGCGGACCTGTCAAATCTTTACTAGATCATCTTAAGACACATATCTATAAACCCTTTGAAGCACATCCTCTGATCTTCATCTTAGCTATGATCTTTACCTCACTGTCTTCACTGTTCTTCTCTATTCCTGATAGGACTAATTTTCTCAATATCCTCAGCATACAACTCATCCAATCCTTAACATTAATGCAACAGGAGTATGTTGACATCAATGACAACACCGGTTAGGCCCATACTTGCAACACAAATATCTTCAATGAAGCCTGCGGCCTGTACAGAAGGACACTTTGTGATGATAAAAATGCAAAAGAAATGCTTTTATTTTGCAAGTTTCCAAGAACCCATATGGGATTTTTATACACAGCCAAATACAGAGGGTTTCCTTTATTATGGGTCAAGCCCTTTTTGTTTTTTTTCTTTAAGTAGACATAGTTGCAAAAATGAAAAAAAGTGGAACTCAAAAATAATGCTCAAAGATATGAAGTATGAAGCCGCGACCTCATAAAAACAAGCCCACAGAAAAGAAAATGTTTCAATACATTTTCTTGTGCTCAAGCACCAAAACCCCATTGATAAACTTAAAAAAGCTTTAGATGTAAAAGAAAAATGAGGTTTTAGGTCTATTCATGCAAAACATACTCAAAAATGAAGGAATATGGCCGTGACCTAATAAGTATATATAGCTAATAGAGAAATCAAAGAGAGAGATGCAAGCTCACTGAGGTATCATATATGGCCATAGGTTTTAACCCACAAAATCTACAGAATGTCATGGAAACAATGAAGAAACCAAGGATATGTCTAAAGTTTGAACTCTTAAAAGACTCACCTTGCCAGATACTTAGAGCCAAAGGGCTCTCTTTCTTTCTTTGGTTTCATTTTGATCTCAAATGGAGCTCAAACAATTTTAATCATGGCGTCCCAAATGGCAGTAAACAACATAGACAAATGCATCAGAAAGATATGTAGAGGTCATGACTGGAGAAGTTTTTTCATCTCAGAAATGGAAAAGAAAACAAGAAAAATAGACCAGATGTGTAAACAAGGACAGTTACCTTCATTTTCCTGTATGAAGTCATCAAAGCTTGTAGAGACATAGTGTAGAATCAAGGGTTTTTTGCCAAACCCTATCCCTCATGTTGGTAGATGCAGAGAACTCTCTCAAAGATGCAAAAGTGAAAATGAGCCCTAAAGAATAGGGCTAAAGTGTTTTGTCATTATGGTTTGCAAATGCCTAATTCGATTGATGGGCATTTTACCACATTTGATTTCATTTTTGTTGCACAAAGTAATGCCCTTTGAGATATCATGACCACCCTAATGCCTAAGTCCCAAGACCTAGAGTAATGTTGAAACCTTAGGCCCTTATATATTTCATATTAAGGTTTGATGCCTTAAGCTCACTTTGGTCCTTGGAGGAGAAAGTCACATGCCCTTGGTTTTTGCAGAGCTATTTGGAGGATAGGCCTTAAAGGCCTTTCATTTTATTTTTTGCACAAACTCCCATATTGTGCCTTGATATTTTTATGACTTTTTTTAGAAAAATCAATGGTTATGTAATGTATATACTTGGTAATTCTAAATCCATGTATTTTTTTTTTTTGAAAAAATCAAATCAAACCAGAATATAGTTCTAAACTGCAAACAGTGTAAGGTTTTGTTTTAAAGCAATGATTTATAAATTTCTTTAAAATTAAAACTATTTTATGTAGTTAAAGATATTAAAGCAAATCAAATATACTTTTATAGATTTGCTTTATTTTTGAGGCAGGTGTGGACAAAAACTGAGTTTACTTGGACAGACAAAGTAAATTTTGGGTGGGGCCACATGAGAAGATCTTTTTGGCAGTTTGTTTTCAGAGTTTGGAGGTGATTTGAAGCCTCATTTTTTTGCTTTTCTGAGGAGCTTAAAAATGGATTCCTACATCTATTTTTAGGAGATTTTTTGGAGAGATCTTTTTGGCAGGGCATTTATAGGAGAAAAGTGAGTTTTTTCTCAGTCAGTTGATACTATTTATTTCTTCTCTCTTGAGCACACAGAGAGCTTGTATACAAGCAATTGACTCAGTTAGTTTATTTTACATTATACTCCTTCCAGTTCAATATAATAGGTTTCCCTATTTCATCTACTAGTCTGTTTTGCAGTTTTGATCTGATGTCTCATTGTGGCAGTGTTATGTCCTTTGATATGTCTCTTTACTATGAAATCGCATGTTGATCCTAGTTGTAATTTGTGTTCAATCTGAACCTTATTATAAATTGTTTTTGGATCAAATCTCATAGGTGGGGTTGTGGAAGTTTAAGTTTGAAGGGTTGTTTGTGAGTAAAAATATTTGATTTAGATTAAAATTTAGAGTTTACAGTTTCATTTCAATTCTTCTCCCTTTTCACCTGCAAATTAATTAGATTAAAAAAATCATTAGGAGAGCCAACTCACTCTGGAGATTCACTCTCAACATAGATCACCCACAATCTGAGAGTGTTTCCATGTGTCAACAGATAGATAAGTCTTCCATAAGCTTAGCATAGGGTGCATATCTGATTGATAACAAGCCCAACTTCTGATCAGTACAAATCCTAGGGTTCAAAGTCAAGCCCTTACCCACTAAATACTTTTCATAAACAAAATGAACATTTAGGTCCAGATGATTTATTATGATCCTGTCTTGTAGGTAAAAACCTAAGAATGGGTATTTCCAACAACTCTTCTTACAAATATCCCTATCACAAAATAAATCTTCCCACATCTGACTCAAAGCATTTTAATATGTTCCTTGAATAGAAGCAACAAACTAGACATGCAATATAGCAAATGTATATTAAAGAACTCAGAAACTCTTAGTATCCTTATTCAAGAGAGAAATGCAAGAAATACATGAGACAATTGATGGAAAAACATGCTCAAAGGCATTCTTCATATATTACAATTTGAATCTGATCAAAGTGCTTATAGAGAAAATACATTCAACATGCAAGGAACTAAAACTTACAACTCAAAATATGGACAACCTCTTAGAATTCTTCTGTATTTCACTGTCAAAAACTTCCCAATCTTTTCCAATCTCTTTACAAAGTAGAACAACATGCTCTTTTATAGACACAATAACATGTTGCCCTAAAACTCAT
The DNA here is from genome assembly GCA_027924645.1 of Cunninghamia lanceolata. NCBI lineage: Eukaryota > Viridiplantae > Streptophyta > Pinopsida > Cupressales > Cupressaceae > Cunninghamia > Cunninghamia lanceolata. Next base: position 7,511,312 of record BSBN01000245.1, on the reverse strand, counting down.
TACAAAATGTTGGTTACAAAATCTTTCATTACAAGCCACTGCCATAGGCATGGAGAAACTAATCTAGATTACAGATAAAAGAGAAAAAGACAAAATACAATTCATCTTGGAGATGCCAAAAATCGTTGCAGATGCTTTATCCCAATGATGAAAATGACCTATCATATGATTAGATCTTCATTCACCCTGGACACAATTATACTTGCTTTTCCACCCAAGTTGCACATAATTTCTCCAAAGGCCATTGGAAAGGAATTAATTTTTCTATTTTCTCATTATGCTCTAAGTACCTAGCATCCAATAGGACCTTTGACTCCTTACAAAATGTTTCAAAACTCAATTCCAAGGCATACAACCTATCAAGTGTAGAATTCAAAATACTCATATTTGAATCACCATCTATACAACTTGAGGATATAAGATGGCCAGCTACATTTTCAAAATCATCCTTCCATTTGTCCAAACTTTTTATTTGTCCATCATTATCTAATATGCTTGGCATGACCCTTTTATCCATCTCCTCAATTAATTGTCTTTTCTCCTTCAAAACTTTATCCAATTTTAATTGGAAATCCATTGCTTCTTCTAATAAAATCAACATGTCAAGGGTTAATTTTATTTATGTTGGAGCATCAGGGGCAAACCTTGAACACTTATGAATTTCCCTTATTTCTCCAGTTCTAGGTAGTCATACCCTACATGTATGTCTTTTAAGTTCTCCTTATCCTTCTCATGTTTGTCTTCCGCTGTCCTCAAACTTGAATATGATTTCCATGTATCATCAACCCTGGTTGTAACCCTCCATAACCTATGGTTATTCAAATTTGTAACCATTTCCTTGACAATGGTTTTCTTCTCATCCTTTATACCTTTTACTTCTTCCTTTAACTCTTTGATCTCTGAGAGAAATGTCTCTCTATCTATTGGAAAGCCCTCTACGGTATCCATAGGAACCGAACCACTCTGATTTGAGGTACTTAAAGGCATCAACATCTGCCCTTATACTTATTCAATTTTGACATTGCCTATCAATATTTCAATAGAAGATCATCATAATCCTTCTGCAATTTATTTGTGACAACTTCAGCAAATTGAGTTGTGTGAACACTCAAGCTTGTAGCTTGAGGCGCTGGAGTGTCTGATACTCCTTTTATTATTACTTCCCCTATCAATTCATTTAATCCCAGCCTTGGCTTATTATTACCTGGCTCCAATTCCCATATTGCCAAGGTATCAAATTTAGTGTTGAATCCTGCACCAAAGAGTGCTTTATCCACTTGATCATCTAAAATGTCTATGCTCATCCTTGTGATAGTATCAAATACAATTGCATCTGCCAAAGTCCAATGAGGAAGTAGCATCAAGCCACTCTTTGCCACCAAGGCTCTCCCTTCATTAGGGGTAATTTTGCTAATATCCTAGCTCACTTCGTTGAGCACCCTTTGTGATATCTCTTCATATTTCTCAGGATCAGCTCCTATCTTTGCTTCTTCCACCTTCCTTTGGAATTCTTCATTTCTTACTCTTAACACATACACCTTAAATTTAGGGGTAGTGACAAAGGCATCATCCTTCAAAAATTATGCACAGGAAAGCACTCTGATGTCCTCTATATCAACTTGGTCACTAGAAAGTGACATTCCCAACCTATTATTTGGAAAGGTAGAATCCAGTATTCTCTTAGGTGAATTCACATGTTTAGAAATCTCTTGTTCTTGTCCAACTCCACCTTCATAAATCTCCTCCTCCAGGTCCACAATCCAGACTTCTTCTTTCTCTAGATCAATAATTTTTAATTTTTTAGTTGGAGGTGACTCAAGAGACTCATTTCCTCTCTTGTATGTCTTAATTGGAGACTTTGGGTCTCTATTATATGTTGGTCTCTCTTCACCTATAGGGGCACCTTCAACCAAAATCTCTGCATTAGCTAAAATTTTCTAAATTCTTATTATTGGGTCACTCTCATCTGCAAAAGCCCCAGGATATGCAGGATTCATATTTGTTCTCATTCTCTCCCCTTTCATCACCGCCCACCACCTCTTCCTCAGTAAATGAATTTAATCCATGTTGGAGTAGTTTCCTACGACATCCTCATCAAACACAACTTGATGGAGGAACTATGGCGTCCTGATTCTAAATCTTACCTTGTTGATAAAACCTTCTAGATAAAATGTCCTTGGGTCTTCCAAGCCTATCTTGTAAACTTTCAATACTAAATCAATTTCATCCAGAGCATCCTTGTTTGTAGCCTAGAAATCATAGAACTTAGTGGCAGTAGGGAAAAATGGTCCCCTTTCTTCTATAGTCTTAAGTGCTCCTTATCTGACTCATTCAACTACCAAATAATCTCTAAGTATGCAATCCTCCTAGGCACATATTTTGGTAGTATATGTGGGGATACTTTGCTCCCTTAAACCCTAATGCAAGTAGTACGGGTGCGGAAGAACCAATCTCCCCAATTATGTTGAATTCCCAACTCAGGGGTTCTATCAAATGGTCTCAACAAATCCAACACATCCCTTGGAATTCTTTCACCTCAAGCTCCAAAACGTTCAGCAGTCTTCTCACAAAATGCTCTTCAAAGATCACATAATCTACATTCTCATAGTGCATATCCATCAAATGGGTCCATAATTGGATAGGGAGAAGAGTACCATCCTGATCTTGTTCTCTCACATGTAGAGCGTTATGCCACAACCATGTTCCAACATACAAAAACATATGGCACAAAATAGAATACCACTTGAACTCTACCTTTGCATCTACAATATCAAAGTTACTCTTAATTTTCAATAATTGTTCATGCATCTTGTCTACTACAAAGGTTGCATAATCAAACCCCACAGTTGTCAAAATATCATGTATGTTTGTAGCCAACACCATCATAGGAATTGGAATTTTATCAATGAGTCTTTCCCTAGTACTTGGCAAGGAGTGTGGTAAGTTTTTCCAAAATAACGCATGAACTGAGAGACATCAAAAGGTTCCTCCTCACTATCTAAAATTCTAATCAGGTTTTCATTAGTCCCCCTTTCTCAGTGCTTAGGCAATTTGAATACTCTGTATGCACGTCGGGCCTTCTTGTATTCATCCCTTAGGATGGTGAAATCAATCCTCTTGTTAGCAATAAGGTTTAGGCCAAAAACATTTGTTACGAATGCCTTTGTCATCCTAATCATTATTTCATTATTCCATGCCCTAACAACCCTGGAGGTAGGATCATATCTTTGTGCAGCAGCCCTTACAAGATCAGGATTTTTGAATACATTGGGGCACACCAAATTTGTCAAATCCAAACCCCAAGTATTGTACACAAGGGCTTTGTAATCCCTTCTATCATACCAGTGCTTAAACAAATTCCACCCTGGCACAGGCAATAGATCATCCCAGCATCTAGAACACAAGTCCAAAAGTCTATCATTTGGCCCACCTGGACCATATACATTCACTGGCCTCCTCGAATACCTGGGAAATTGAATCATTAAATCTTCATCTAGACTCCTCTTAGAAGTCAAAGTTTAGCTTGCCTGAGTCATTTTTGGAACAATACTTCACTAAGCTAGGGTTTTTCTCTTCTAAGAATGCTCAAAATTTCCTCAACAAAGCAATAATTCAACTCAAACAAACATAGGAGACAAGAAAAACTTACTAGTTTTGGTCACAGAAACTTGAATTCACAATATCTTCTCACCCAATTGCTTGTTGCACGCAGGAATCCTTTTCATGCTCATGAAAATGCTAAGAAAACCCCAACCTTTGACTTTAACTGAACTTGCAAACTAGGGCTTGCTACATAAATACATGTCTTTTTGACCATTACTGCAAATTCATGATGCAGGGGCACCTTCCAATGACTACACAAAAAATCAAATTTCGGTCGTTGATGCAAACTTCATATTGTGAGATCGACAGTCCTAAAATAACTGCTAGATTTGAAAATCTAAGCCCTTATGTGAAGTCTTCAACCAATCAAATTATTCCATCTCAGATGCACCCTCCTTGCTAACTTTTCAATTTTATGTCTTACGCAGTCACGTAGCAATCATTTCACAGTCGTGCAGTAGAAAGTGGGCCACCTCCTTTTGGCTCCACGGGTGTGCGCTAAAGATTCTACATGGATCTCCACTACATAAGCCTTCTTTATTCTTCTGTGAACCGGCTACGTGTCACCATCTCACAGTAGCACGAAGAATCTTTCTTGCTGACAAGATTCTCTTGTGAGGATTTGCTACTGTCTGATCTTTAATACCTGCAACCTGACTACTTTACTCAATCTGTGATGTCCTGGTATTAAGACTCTGTTTAAATTAAAGATTTAAACATCATGATATACAATAGAATTGCTTTCTTGAAATATGGTCAATTCAAATGATAATTATGTATACATAAAATAAATAATATTGGTGTACCAATATTTTTAATATATATATTTGTATTTATAAAATAATAAACATAAATATAAATATAAATATTATTAATTTAAATATTATTAATTTAAATATTATTATAATTATAATAATAATATAATATATTATATTATTAAATATAATATATAATATATATTATATAAATATAAACATAAAATATAAATAATATAAATATAATATATATTATACAAACATAATAAAATATTAATAATATAGATATTTAAATAATACACTGCAACCATATAAGACTACAACAAACAAATCATTAAGCAATGATTAGTAGAAAAAAAACTAAACAACTGAGCATCAATTGGTATATCATATACCAATGATTTGAGAAAAAGACAAAATAATGTCTTCTATGTAAAGCATGTGGTACAAATAGTTATAATAAGAAATATGCAGTTTGTATAAATTAAAGTTTAAAGGCATCGCTTGAATGAGGATATGATCCTCCAATGAAAATCCCTTGAGCCAAATGGTGAGGAATTGTCAGGTGTGCAATGAATCCTTTGGTCCTATGGAATTGGAGGACAAGTACCGGTTAGCTTATACAAAGGTGACCCTCAAGTGGTGAGGAATTGCTAGGTGTGCAATGAATCCCTTGAGCAAAGCAGTGAGGAATTGTCAGGTGTGCAATGAAGCCCTTCAACCAAGAAGTGAGGAATTACTGGGTGTGCAATGAAGCCTTTGTGCCTATGAATATTATTATCCAACACATTAACTAGCACATACCTATCCTCCGCTAGGGCTAGGTTAGATTAGCAACTAGGCATGATGATAACTATTCCTAAAGTATATCATGAGGCAAAAGACACATCAAGTATAAGTATATTAATATGAAGAAACAATTGAATAAATGATCCTCCCAATTTTGTTATATTCTTGTTCATTATTATTATGATGTAGTGATTTCATTACTAAATTGAATTTTATTGGTACTAATGTCTCTATCTAGTAGTTATTCTTGTGAATAGATTGGAAAATAAAGGACAACCAAAAAGGGGACATTACAAGTGGTATCAGAGTAGCCATCCTGCCATCCTATGAATGATAGTTAACTTACACGACTCATGTATTTATGTACTCCATATGTTATGTCTTACACGTATACTTCATGTCTCACGTATACTCTCAACATGGATCTTCTCTCTTGTAATAGTCTTAGCCATCATTGATTGTTTCCATGCTATCATATCTATGACTTCTGAAATAATCAAAGTCTTACTTGAATTTACCTTCTCTATAAAATCATCTCTCCGGATTTTCAAGATGACTTCATCATTCATGTATTTCATCAAAATCGCTTCATCTTAGAACTACATATTCATCTATAACACTTGTATTACCTCAATCACATTACTATTCAAAATCAAATAAAAGCTTACCAAATCTTCTTTGATCATAAATTTTCTCTCCCTGGCATCATATAATCAATTACTCCTCAAGAACACAACTCTTCTCAATTTTGAGATCAATAACATGTCAAATGGTAAAACTACAAGATGACAAGTACAAGACCTAATCTCATAACCAAAGATCAAGATGTCTTCATCATTCATTGGAATCTTGGAATCTTAATACTCTCAAAATCTTCTTTAGCATTGAAAACATTTTCATTGTCTAAAAAACCACATCTTCATCTATGATACTTGCATCACGTCGTTGTTAGTCAAAACATAAAAAAAAATGCTTACCTATACATTTGTCTTTAGTTAGACCCTTCAAGTATTCTTTGGTCACAAATTCTCTTTCATGGAATCATAATCATTTTCTCTTCACTAAAGCGATTTTGTCTCAACACATCGGAAGGTAGCCATTCAAAGTGCAAGGTAATAAAAGAACTCGTTGTGATTGCTTGAGGACAAGTAATCTTGGGTAGGGTGGACTCTGATGTCCTAGTATTAAGGCTCTATTTAAATTAAAGATTTAAACATCATGATATACGATAGAATTGCTTTCTTGAAATATGGTCAATTCAAATGAAAATTATGTACACATAAAATAAATAATATTGTTATACCAATATTTTAATATATATTTGTATTTATAAAATAATAAACATAAATTATATAAATATAAATATTATTAATTTAAATATTATAATATATTATATTATGAAATATAATATTATAATATATTATATTATTAAATATAATATATAACATATATTATATAAATATAAACATAAAATATAAATAATATAAATATAATATATATTATACAAACATAATAAAATATTAATAATATAGATATTTAAATAATACACTACAGCCATATAAGATTACAACAAAAAAATCATTAAGAAATGATTAGTAGAAAAAAAAACTAAATAGCAAGTGAGAATCGATTGGTATATCATATACCAATGATTTGAGAAAAAGACAAAACAATGTCTTATATGAAAAGCATGTGGTACAAATAGTTATAATAACAAACATGCAGTTTGTATAAATTAAAATTTAAAGGGAGCACTTCAATGAGGATATGATCCTCCAATGAAAAACCCTTGAGCCAAATGGTGAGGAATTGCCGAGTGCGCAATGAAGCCTTTGGGCCTATGGTAGTGGAGGACAAGTACTAGTTAGCTTATACAAAGGTGGCCCTCAAGTGGTGAGGAATTACCGGGTGCACAATGAAGCCTTTGGGCCGAGGATGAGGAATTGTTGGGTGTGCAATGAAGCCCTTGGGCCTATGAATATTATTATCCAGCGCCTTAACCAGCATATACCTATCCTCCACTAGGGCTAGGTTAGATTAGCAACTAGGCATGATGGTAACTATTCCTAAAGTATATCATGAGGCCAAAGATGTATCAAGCATAAGTATATTAATATGAAGAAACAATTGAATAAATGCTCCTCCCAATTTTGTTATATTCTTGTTCATTATTATTATGATGTACTGATTTCATTACTAAATTGAATTTTATTGGTACTAATGTCTCTATCTAGTAGTCATTCTTGTGAATAGATTGGAAAATAAAGGACAACCAAAAAGGGGACATTACACAATCCTTTGACACCTGGCACCATCTTCTTCATTCAAGGAATTTTAGATATTATGGTTGTATGTTGCGATACCATTAACACCTAACTTCACCTCGCAGCCCCACGGTGCAACATGATGTCAACTTCAGTGGTGTGTGGGCTTACGATGTCCCACCAAGTGGCACCTTCAGACCCCTATAGGAACATAAGAGGGTAAGTGCAAGAAGATGGGAAGCCAAAAAGGGGTCTTAAGTGGCCACTTTTTTTCTAAAATCAGGAAATACTGGCCTTGGATGAGAAATTGAGCATAGTTACACTCAAATTTTGGAGATGCAACTAAAACAAAGTTCGTAGTGCTCCGAGTCTACTTTCTAAACTACTATTTTTTTTTTAAAATGGCATAGATTAAGGGGTTCAAAAGAGGGAGCCACAGAAATTGGTGTTGTTTCTGTCAAAAAAACATAACATAGTATGTTTTGTGGCTCCCTCAAAAGGTCAACTTTTTTTTGGTATTTTTAAAATCGCTTTGGTGAGAAATTAGCTAATAGCATGTAGTTTATGCCCAATTTTTCTGATAATTTTTTGGTGAATATTTGATTTTTTACTAATTTTCAAAGTGGACACATCCTAAAAAACAAAATTTTTGCCGTGCTACCCCTATAAATTTTGAAAACTAATTGAAAATCATTTTTTTCTTTTTTTAATATTTGAAGAATGGAGTCTAGTTTCTAAATATGTAATTTTTTTTAAATTTCAATGAATAGTTAATTTACAATGAAAAAAAGACCAAACAGTGGTTTTTGCCCAAAAATAGACACACAAACAAAAGAAATTAAAGATGAAAGACTTAACATTGTTAAAATGTGAAAAAAATCACATTGTCAAATAGCTAAGAGAAAGCCTAACATTACCCAAGGGTTCGATTTGTTTGACCTTGAAACATGTCCAAATCTGAGGGTTAGCACGAACGAAATTATGTGAAATCATGAAGAATATGGAAAAACACGTCTGTGACTGTTTAAAAGGCACTCCAAGCCTTTGGGTTGGAAATCAAAAGCAAATCCCAAGCCCAAGGCTTGGGATTCCCAAAGAAAGACATAACGCGAGCACGTTATAATGTGCTCACGTTATGTTTTGCTTTGCATTTTTCCTTTTCTGCCAAAGTTTGTGTTGTTTGTCATGTTTGACATAACACGAGCACGTTATAACGCACTCGCATTATGTTCCCCTTAAATTTTTTTATGTTCAAGGCTATTAATCATGTATGTATGCATGTATGTATGTATGCCTATATGTATGTATCTATGTATGCCTATATGTATGTATGTATAGTGTCGAGGGTAGAGGAGGGTAGAGATGGGAGTGAGCCTGATAGGGGAGGAGAGGAGTGGATAAGGATTGAGTGATTAAGGTTTAAGGTTGAGGGTTGAGTGTTTAGGGATAGGATTTAGAGTTTAGGGATAAGGGATTAGAGTTTAGGACCTTGAGGGATTAGGGTTTAGGGTTGAGGATTTAGGGATAGCGTTTAGGGTTAAGGGTCAAGGGATTAGGTTTAAGGTAGAGTGTTGAGGGCAGAGGGATTAGGGATAGGGTTTAGGGTTGAAAGTTTAGGCTTGAAGGATTAGGGTTTAAGGTATAGTTTAGTAATTCTTGTGGATAGAGCCAGTAAACAATGGGAGATTATTTGCCTGTTTCATAACATATACCTTCCCTCAGTGCGGGGTGGACAGCAAGAAACATAGATGTATCCCAATGCAAATCTTTTCTCATAATGATCATCCTTCTAATTTCAACTGTTAATTACTCACTGTGGATGTACCATACGCAAAGCTTTTCTCATCGGGTTTAAGGTATAGTGTCGAGGGTTGAGGGTTTATTGATAGTGTTTAGGGTTGAGGGTTGAGGGATTAGGTTTTAGGGTTGATGGATTAGGGTTTAAGGTATAGTGTTGAGGGTTGAGGGTTTAGGGATAGGGTTTAGGGTTGACAGATTAGCATTTAATGTCAAGGTTAGGGTTAGAGTGTCTAGGGTAGAGGGATTAGAGATAGGGTTTAGGGTTGAAGGTTTAAGGATTGAGGGTTTAAGGCTTAAGATATAGTGTCAAGTGTTGAGGGTGTAGGGATAGGGTTTAAGTTTTAAGGGTTAAGGGTTGAGGGATAGGGATTAGGGTTTAGGGTTGATGAATTAGGGTTTAATGTTAAGAGTTGAGGGTTGAGGGTTGAGGTTGAGGGATAGGGTTAATGGTCAAGGGATTAGGGTTAAATAAGAGTGTCGAGGGTAGAGGGATTAGGGATAGGGTTTAGGGTTGAAGGTTTAATGATTTAGGGTTGAGGCTTTAGGGATGAGGGTTAAGGGATTAGGGTTTAAGATATAGTGTCGAGTGTCGAGCATGTAGGGATAGGTTTTAGGGTTCAAGTTTTAAGGGTTAAGGGTCGAGGGATTAGAGTTAAGGATTGAGGGATTAGGGTTTGACATTGAGGGTTGAGGGTTGAGGTTCGAGGGTTAAGGGTTTAGGGATAGGGTTGAGGGTCGAGGGATTAGGGTTAAAGTAGAGTGTGGAGGGTATAAGGATTAAGGATAGGGTTGGAGGGTTTAGGGATAAGGGATTAGGGTTTAAGATATAGTATCTAGTCTGTTGAGGGTTTAGGAATAGGGATAGCATTTAGGGTTTAGGGATGAGGGATTAGAGTTGAGGGATGACGGATTAGGGTTGAGGGTTAAGGGATTAGGGTTTAGGGATAAGGTTTAGGGTTAAGGGTTGAGGGATTAGAGTGAAGGGTTGAGGGATTAGGATTTGACGTTGAGGGTTGAGGGTTGAGGGTTTAGGGTTTAGGGATAGGGTTGAGGGTCGAGGGATCAGAGTTAAGGGTTGAGGGATTAGGGTTTGACGTTGAGGGTTGAGGGTTGAGGTTCGAGGGTCAAGGGTTTAGGGATAGGGTTGATGGTCGAGGGATTAGGGTTAAAGTAGAGTGTGGAGGGTATAAGTATTAGGGATAGGGTTAGAGGGTTTAGGGATAAGGGATTAGGGTTTAAGGTATAGTATCTAATTTGTTGAGGGTTTAGGAATAGGGATAGCATTTAGGGTTTAGGGATGAAGGATTAGAGTTGAGGGATGACGGATTAGGGTTGAGGGTTGAGGGATTAGGGTTTAGGGATAAGGTTTAGGGTTAAGGGTTGAGGGATTAGAGTTTAAGGTATAGTGTTAAGGGTTTAGGGATAGGGTTTAGGGTTGAGGGATTAGAGTGAAGGGTTGAGGGATTAGGATTTAACGTTGAGGGTTTAGGGTTTAGGGATAGGGTTTAGGGTCAAGGGATCAGAGTTAAGGGTTGAGGGATTAGGGTTTGACATTGAGGGTTAAGGGTTGAGGTTCAGGGGTCAAGGGTTTAGGGATAGGTTTGAGGGTCGAGGGATTAGGGTTAAAGTAGAGTGTGGAGGGTATAAGGATTAGGGATAGGGTTGGAGGGTTTAAGTTATAGTATCGAGTCTGTTGAGGGTTTAGGAATAGGGATAGCATTTAGGGTTTAGGGATGAGGTTTAGGGTTGAGGGATTAGAGTGAAGGGTTGAGGGATTAGGATTTGACGTTGAGGGTTGAGGGTTTAGGGTTTAGGGATAGGGTTGAGAGTCGAGGGATTATATGATCTCTAAAGGAAAATCTCCTAATTCTCCTAGAATGTCATCCTTCAGCAAGGCGGGACAAAGTGGCTTGGCTCTTCCAGTCATGGATCCTCCCATATTTAAGAGGAATTGTAAGGCTTGGAAGTGTCAGTTGATGAAGCACAGGATGTGGTCATCCCTTCTCGTGTTAAGGAAGATAATGCACAGGATGTGATCAATCTATAGTAGGACAAAATGTGAGCGCGTTATAACATGCTCACATTTTGTCTTGCTATAGAAATGGTAAAAAAGTGTTGACCCCAGTGATTTAGGCCCACATGCTCCATTTTCATACTGATTCTACGCGTGCTCTGACAAAAAGGAAGTGCTTTCATGCTGTTGGGAAGTTCACATGCACATTTGACACATTGTACCACCTTTGCATGATCTTTCCACCACCTTTTCTGCTTTGCCAACTTGAGAAGGAGGAAATAACATAGTTTTCACACCAAGTTTGATATATATCTATTCAAGTTTCAATTTTTGTAGTGTTGCAATGTTAATTGTGATTCAATTTTAGGAATTTAACATTATAGATTGGTTAATAGTATTGTTGTTAGTAATTATATTTGAGTGTTATTCAATTTAACATTGAAAAGGAAGCAAGTGGTGAAAAACTCAAATTGTTGAGGAGTTTGATGCAAGAATAAAAAAACACTACATAATTGGATACTCTCTCCATTTGAATCTTCATTTTTTAGGTATGTCAAGTAATATGATCTTGTATTCATTTCTTAGGAAGTAATATTGGTCTCTTTATTATGCTATAGACAAATTCTCTGTCATGCCGAGGAAACGATCAAGAATTAAACCAACACAAAAAGAGATAGAAGATAAGAATGCAAAAAAAGCAGTGGCTATGAGGGAACTTCATGAGAAGAGGAAATTGGACACGATAAATGAAGACATACCAATTGAAGAGGAACCATAACCATCACAAAGAGATATGGTATTGGCGGCACAAAGAGAACAAATGCAAAAACTTCGTGGTATGAGAGATTTGAATACCATAGTTGGAGACACATCCTCTACCACAAGTAAACATGTAGGGACACCATCTACCACATCTCAAGTTGAGAGTACATCATCACTCACATGTGATGAAGGAGGTACACCATCATTCCCACCTCAACCTCAAGGTATGTCATCTATTCCATCTTTGATCGAAGGTATGCCATCTAGCCCATCTCATTTAAATATTGATGAAATTCCTAATGTTGAGATGAATTTACCTAACTTAACACCACCTAGAATTTTGCATAGAAAGCCAAAGTATTTGATTGATATTGATGAGATAATTTTGTAGGCAATGGAAGGTAAGATTCCAAAACACACTTGTAGAAGATATGCTCATAAGATTTGGAGATTGTTCTTTGAAAAGTTAAATGAGACTGCAAGATGTCTACTATTCATTGAAATGATGCGAAGTATAAATTATAGGTCCATCATGAAGATTCTTGGGTTGAGAACATCAGAGGCTTCAAGTGAAAAATCTATTGTCAAGAATCTAATGAGTGTGTATGAGAGTGTGGGTAACACCTCACGCACAAAAGATAGTAATGTAACACGGCATGTGATTACATCGACTATAGTAAGTAGTCAAATGAGGAAATCTCATCTCATTAGAAAGATGAGTCAAGAATTGAGAATTAATAGGAAAACTTTATCAAGAGCCATTGGAAGATGCCAAAGAATTAAGGACACTAATGCCAATGAATTATGGGTGGTCTCGGGGAGACTACCACGAAAAGATAAACCAATTGTTGAAGCATTGAGTCACTAATTGAAGATTTTTGGAAGAATTACACAAGGGTATCTCCAAATCAAAGGGATGTGGTAAGAAGGAGAATCAGTCGTCAGAACCGTGAGCCACATCCAAAGATTTTTTTGGATGAGACTCAAACACAGTTTTATGGTTAATTTATAGAGAAGTATCCTCAAATTAAAATTTGTAAAAGATATTTTGAAATGCTAAAACCTTTCTATGTTAAGATAAATCACACATGCACTACTTGTTGTAGATTACATATTGAATTTTCTAACCATTTTGATGCTTATAGGTCTATATGTTTAGATATGCATACTAACAATGATTTACAGGGTTGTGCCATATGTGCCCCACCAACATCTTCAAGAGACTTCATATCAAAAAGTTTATGTGAAAGAGAGGAAGGTCAAATATTCTACAAGAAATTATGCTTGGATGGCACATGTCATCGTTGCGGTGGCTTGCGACATTTGCCAATATGTGAACATATGGAAAGGACACATGTGGTTGGAAATGAACTAGTAGAGTTTAGCAAGTATAAAATAGTGGCATACAATACAAAAGATGGTAAAGAAGCAAAGAGGTGTGAATTGGTTATTGAAAAGATTCCAGTGTATCAGTTTATGCCTATATTTCATGATAGCATAGTGTATGAGTATGCAAGACATGCCCATAGAGCTCGATGGTTGGACTTGCAATTCAAGTTATGCAAGGACACATTTCTGGTTGGTAGCATTGTTTCAGTCGTTGACTTTGCAAAGAACTACAGTCTACAGCCATAGCGTGAGGTGCAATCACAATATTACAACTCCACATAGGTTTCTATATTTGTGCACATCGCATTCATTCATGCAAATGATAGTATATAGGATGATAGAAAGATCATAAGGGAGTATAATTTCTATATTAGTGATGATCGCACGCATTCTACAGAGTTCGTGCAAGGTTGCTTTCAGGTGTTCTACAACGATTTGGCTAGAAGGGGCATATCGTTCAATCAGCATATCATATGGTTGGATAACTATGCATCACAATTCAAGAACTTGCAGAATTTCTACTGGCTAAGTAGGAGGCATAATTTTATAGGTATTCAGCATATGTGGAACTTTTGTGAGGCCGGGCATGGAAAGGGGGAGCATGATGGTGCAGGAGCATGTATCAAAAGAGCCATATCATGAGAAGAGTTAAAGTATAAAGACAATGCAAAGTTGACAGATGCAAAATCGATTGTCAAGTGGTGTAATTCTTCCATGGGTACAAGTAATGAAGGTAAGTCTTCAGTTCGTAGATTTTTTTTGGTTGGTAGATGATACTAACATTGCACCATATGAAGACTGTTGTACACTGATAGAATCAAATGAGATGCACTCTTTCAGAAGCTCAATTGCAGGTTCATGGAGTATCCATACACGAAAGATGTCATGCTTTTGTTCTTCCTATATAATTCAAGTCTGGGATGAGTGCGAGTCAAAGGAGTGGGTTGACAAATGGTAGTTAAGTTATTTTAGCCCACTTGACACGTATCGACCCCCGACGACACTGGAACTAACATAGATGGAATCATCAGTTGACTTTGACCACATATCAGATTTAGTTCAACCAGATAATATAGGGCACATATATGCATTTAATTTCATCTAGTTCAACCAGGTAATGTCATCTTACTTTGTAGTGTTTTTGTAATGTTGACTAATTTCATCTAATGTGCTACACATATCAATGTAGGGCACGTATATGCAGTTATTGCAGATGAAGATAATGAAGAGGGAACAGATTATTACTTATGTCATTGTGTTGAGGCCAAAAAGAAATTGGAGGCCCCTGTTACAGATGGAGAAAACATCAAATACCCTACAGGCTCAATGGTTATTACTGGAACATGGCTTATAAGGTACCCACATAAGAGTGTTAATATTTGGCTATTTCAGGACTTTGACATACATCAGAAGATTCTTCATTACTCTAACCTTGTCGTGGCATCCAATGTTCATTTGATAAAGTATTGGGGTAGACCTTTGAACAAAATCTTGTGGAAGGTGCGTGAGTCTGACCATGAAGCAATACTTAACACAATAAAGAGTAGAGCAGACCCAGATGGGTCATTGGATTAATTTGTAAGTATTCACATTGATTTTATAAAGTCATGTTGCATTGAGTTGTAAGTATGCACATTAATTTGTAAGGTTTGTCTTTTTTTATTTCCTACTGCATTTTTACACATATACACATTTTTACATCATCATGTTATGCATTTTTGGTGTCCAGCTCCTGATGCAACAAAACTCATAACTCACCCTACTTTCTCTAGACACCATTTGATGATCTCTCCAACACTTTGGATCCAGGGCACCCAATCATGATGATGCCCTATATACCATTCTCCCAAGGCACTCATAATGAATGAAAAGAAGACCAAGGGTGCCCAAGCTTAATAGACTTATTTCTTTCAATTTTGATGATCCAAACTCTTGCAAAATGACATCTACTTTCATGCCTTTAGATCTTCCTTCACATACAGGGCGCCAAATCAAGTTGAAAAATCTACATAAGGGCACCAAAATGGATGAAAGGAGACATGAAATGTGCCTTAGGACTCCATGCTAAGGTTTGAGCCATTAAAGTCTCTTGATATTAGGCGCTCATGATGATAAAACTTAGAGTTTTTTCCTTTCCTAGGTGCTCATCTAGATGTTTGAATGATAAGGAGTGCCTAGACCTCTATAATATACATTGGGCACCAAAATCAAGGTGATTTTAAGTCACTTTGAGTCATTTGGGGTCAGTTTGAGTCATTGAGTCATGTTGCAAAAAAGTGTCAATGTTGTCAAGTTGCACAAAGTAACTTTTGCATTTTTGGTGTCCTGCTCCTGATGCAACCAAACTGATAGTTCTAATGCATCCAAATGGGTACGTTTAGGCTAGGCATGGTTCTATTTTTCACCCAAACATGTCAAAATAGTCTGAGCTACATTGTGCCGACGATATCCCTGAAGAGTCTAAAATGCAAAAAGGTAGCAATCTTTGACGAGATGTTACTCAAAAACTGTGTCACTTAGTAACATTTTGTCTAAGGCAACGCGATCATGTAGAGTGCCTCTATAATAACCTCTCTTAGTTTTTTATATCTCTGAGGCATTTTCCCATGGTGAAAAGTTTTTTGCTGCCTCAAAAATCGTCAAGAGGCAGTGTAAAGTTGCAAAGGGGTGTAACTTTCGTCCTGCTCCTGACGCAACCAAACTAACTATTCCAACACATCCAGATGGGTACATTTACACTAGACATGGTCCTTTTTTTCACGCAAACATGTCGAAACAGTCCGAGCTACATTGTATTGATGATATCCCTGAAGAGTCCAAAGTGTAAAAAGGTAGCAATCTTTGATGAGATGTTACTTGAAAAATGTGTCACTTAGAAACATTCCTTCTGAGGCAATGCAATCATGTAGAGTGTCTCTACAATAACCTCTCTCAATTTTTTATATCTCTGAGACATTTGCTTGTGGTCAAAGGTTTTTGGCTGCCCCAAAAATTGTCAGAAGGAGCCAGTGTAAAGTTGCAAAGGGGTGTAACTTTTATCCTGCTCCTGATGTGACCAAACTGACTATTCCAATGCATCCGGATGGGTACATTTATGATAGGCATGGTCCTATTTTTCACCCAAACATGTTGAAACAGTCTGAGCTACATTGTACCGACGATATCCCTGAAGAGTCCAAAGTGCAAAAAGGCAGCAATCTTTGATGAGATGTTAATCAAAAAGCATGTAACTTAGAAACATTTTGTCTGAGGTAACACGATCATGTAGAGTGCCTCTACAATAACCTCTCTTAGTTTTTTATATCTCTGAGGTGTTTGCCCGTGGTCAAAGGTTTTTTGTTGCCCCAAAAATTGTCAGAAGGAGGCAGTGTAAAGTTGCAAAGCATTGCTAAGAAATCCTCAATACTCAAACACTCCAATGAATTGAAGCAACTTCTTCTTAGGCGCAAATGTAAGTGTACACAAGGGGAAAATGGCACCTAGATGACTTAGTGCATTTCTATGAATTCATTCACATGTTTAAATGTTTGAGAAACTCTCCTTTACTAAGCGCTTGTCCTCATGTCAATGTTAAGCTTTATACCTCCTATGCACTCAATTAGGTGATGTCATTAGATACAACTTACCCTTAGGCACGAATGTAGCTTCTTCAATCCATCACACTTCTAGGCACTAAAATTTGAGGTCTTGGACTTGTATCTTATTCCTAGGCACAATTAGATGATATTCCTAGATCTAGGCGCTCATGATGATGGGAAATTATATGAAGGAGCGCCTAAGTCCAATTTGACTTTGTATTTGATATTTTATGACTCCAATTGACTAGGAATGGCTCAATTTCTAAAGTGCTGACTCAATAATGTAAGTTTAAGGTCTTTTCCTCCTAGGCACCAATTAATGAGTTCCCTTATATGTGAAGTAGATGACTTCTCAAGGAGGCTTGAATGTATTAGAGGGACTTGAAATTGAATGGATGTCTTTGGAATGCTTGATGATGATGAGAAGTTCCTTTGGACATATCATAGAATGAATTCTATCTTCAAGCAGTCACTCCAAAAGGTCATCTCATGCAATTTCACCCAAGGCGCTCATTGAGGTGTCCTCAAAGGCTAAAGTGTGCCTAACTCAATTGCCTTTATCTTTATCATTTTTGTGCTTTCAACAATTGAAAATGACCTAGAGTGATCCTTTCGCTCAAGGCACTCACCTATTGATATGAAATTTAAAATAGTGTTCTGATTCCTAACATCTGTCATAGGGCAAAGATTTTTATAGACAACTTCAAGGATCCATTGCAGACATTGGGGAATCACAAACCTTGCTGTGGTAGAGAGTTTCAAAGTAGCTTTTGGCACCCTTTTCTATTAGGCATTGTTGTTGTTACTCTTCTTTCTTGCTATGGAGGAAGTCTGAAATGGTTCTTATCAGGTGTTACAACATTGACACATGAGGCTGTTCAAATATTGCTCTTTGCTGAAAGTTTAGAGAAGGAACTAGTCCATATTGTTGTTGAGGAGTCAATTGATTGTGAATATGGTGGAAAGATGATCATACGAGAAATGTCTTCTTGTGAGGCTAATTCTACCATAGTAGACTTGACTAAAATATGGATCAAAGAGAGACTAGACAGACTCTAGGAATGTGTGGACAGGAGTATACAACAAGAGATCCCTGGTTTAAGTTTGAATCTTAAGCTTGTGCATATAGTAAAGAATCTCAAACAGCCAAGTTTGAGATGCAATTATCATGAAAGTTTAGTTTGGCATATGGCAGTGTGATTGTTGATCAAGAGGATACCTCTTCTACAATGTCCAACCTAGAACCAAAATGGGACATTAAGAATAACCTTTGATGTGAAAGGATCTACACATGAGATTCTGACAGGGTCAAATCATGAGGTGCAAAAGATAAAGGAAGAAAAGTGGGTTGTTAGACAAGGTCCTTTTCTTGGTGTACTGATATGCAACCATCAGTGCAAGACAGTGCAAAATCTAAAATCACAGGTGCTTGCACCTAGGGCTAAGCATGATGATAATACTTTAGACTTCTTGTTGATTTGAGGCATGGGAAATGTTCCAAACTGGAAGCAATGTTAGAACATTTGGATTCACCAATGCTAATGAGCATAGCATTCGACCTCATTGCATACTGTGTTGATGGATATGGCAATCTCTGGTGATGAACAAGAATCATCCCCACTTTTGGATTGTTCAATAGAAGTGATTAATGATGGTAACTATGATAGATTAGATGTATCAAACTATCAAAGCTTGCTCTCGTTGTTAGTGTTGTTGCTATAGAAGCATGAGGATGGGAGTCAGTAAGGAGTTGTCCGCCTAAGGTTCAAGATAGGTTCTTTCCACTCATCTTAGCTTTCAATCATTGTAATTAATCTCAAAAGACATCATCCAAAATGAGAAACCTCCAAGACTTGTTATTATAAGTTGATTTCCTCCAAGGCGCCAATACAAGGTTCTTTTGAAGGCAAAGGGCGCCTAGGCTTATGGTTCTCAATTTGATGTATTTATTGAAAGCTCAAGGTGAATTGATGCTTATTGAAAATGCCACTTAGTCCTTCATTTGCATTATAGGTGCCATTTCCTATTGACTTATATACTCCTCCTCATGCTAGGGCGCCATAATGAAGTGGTTTAGACAATAGGTGCACTTCACTTACTAGAGGCTTGTTCTCCTTCCACCTTAGGTGCGCTTTTATGGTGGAATAGGTGTCAATGGGCACCTTGTCTTAAATGAATGCTCTCTCCAAGTTGGGCACCCTTTTGAGGCTTTATGAGTTGTAAATTGTGCCTTAACCCTTCATGCTTGTTGCTCAATGTTTGAATGTTTAAGAAAGTCTCCTTTAGGTGCTCATCTTAATGACTTTTTCTCAAGGCGCAATCATCCTAATGACTTGGGTATTCATCCTAGTGTTTCAGGATATCAGGCTACCGGACTTAGTCATTTTCAAGATCTCAAACATAAAGAATAACATGATGATTCATTTTTTTGTATTGCATACAGTTGACAATATATGCTACTCATAAAGAATATTAATATTTTCTATTCAACATGATGATTCATTTTTTTTTTTAAATACAACTTTTATGTTTTAGTTCCAAAATGAGGTTTAGGTGATACTTGAATAACAATAGCTAGCTTATTGGATCAACAAACATCCTATGTAATACAATTGGACTTTAAATATTTGAAGTAGCCATCTACAAATATCTATTCAAATGTGGATTTATAATGCAAGTATGGATGCCATCAATAAAAAAGATTTGTATTAACCAAATATCCATATAGGCATACATCAATATCTGTTGATATAAGTTTAACATATATACAAAATAGCCATATAGGCTTACAAGAATGCCATATAGGCATACAATGTCAACTATATACAATACAAAATATATGTCCACAAATGCCATATAGGCATACAACAAAGGAACACAATAAAAAGTCATTCCCCTCTGGCTGGTGAAGAGAATAGATCATGGGCAGCCTTTGATCTTCTAGGGGATGGAGATGCGCATGTGGGTGGTCTACTACGAACCTGAGGGCTGCTCCTCCTATTTAGTTCTTCCTGCATCTTTACCTATTACAATAAAAAGTATAGATATTAATATATAGAAATTGCATGTTATAAAAAAAGAAACATTTAACAAAATAATGACTTACCGCTACCATATAATCTGTCTCCTCACTTGCCTCAGTAGCAGGAATAGGCCGTGGTGATGTCATGTCCTATAGAAACCATCCAGATAGAAATTAAACTTCAAATCAATAATCTTTTGATTTTTCAAAAATAGACAACTATAACAATGAATGTAAATTGAAATTTACTAATATGCCTCATACCCCTATCAATGCCATGGAGCTATGAATCGCAGAGGCCACACCTTGCTCCATTGCCCTATGAACATGGGGAGGTGTCTCCACAGCCTGCATCATCTGGAAATAAAACAACATTATTCAATTACAAAAACTATAATAGTGATGCAAATCATGGCTCCCAACATACACACATGTTCATCTAAACATGGAAGTACACACAATAAAGCACACAAGTCACATACAAAAATCTAGTAAGTACAATTCATTCATTAAACTATTTATTTTATTACCTCCGTAAAGCTTTGAAGTCCACCACAGCTGGTAGGTGTTGCTGTGAAATCTACAATATTAACCTATTCAACATCCAAAATCAGATATTAGAATACCATTCATATAATGATTCTATTCACATGTAATATTTATAATTGTTTACTAGTTACATACCCCGGCAGTAGATGATTTAGTGTAAAATGTAGGTGGAGAACCACTGAAAACTGCATCGATGCTATGACCCTAAAATTTTATTAAAATCATCAATTTAAATTAGTTAATCTTGCATTTCAAAAATGAAATTTAATAAATTAAATTCAATAAACTTGCTAATATTTACCTGAGTATCAAGACCAAAAGTCTCACTTAGGAGGGTATCTGTCATCACCATCTACTCAACTGCAGATGTAGCCTGTGCACCTGCATCCTGACTATCCATGGGGTCATAACCACAGGCTGACCCTCAAGCCTGACAAGCATGGGGTGGGACCCTACTCCTCGCACTATCTCCCAACCCACTCTGTGTTGCAGGACTAGCATGTTCTATGATGCTCTGGGTCAAGGCACTAATGGACTGAAGTGTATCAACCTCAACACTCTCCTTCACAATGGAAGGGATAGAAACATGCTCATGGGCTGGTCTGTTGATTACTTGTCTCACTACCCATTGTGGATCAAGATGTGCCTCTAGTCTATCTTGTGCTGATCCTCCACCTATACCCTGGAAGTCCCGCATATCAAAATAGTTTGGCACTTTATTGAAGACAAACTCACAGTAGAGTTTCCTCAAAAAGTATTGCGGGACCTCATTATTATTGCATGGAGGATGGTCAAAAACCATCCACCACCTCTACCCAAAATTGTCCCTTATCGCTTGGTTGTTGCACCAATGGATAGGGAACCTCTTGCATGTAATGGGTGGAGGTTGATTTGTTTGTGGGTTTGTGAAAATCAAACAAGAGTCTAATGTTGTAATTTATAATTTTTTCACATCTTGGTATGACAACTTGTCTGCATAGTAATCTCTAAACTCTCTCCTCTTATCTGTCCAACTACTTATTTGCTTACTAATTTAATCTCCATTTGATAACATAGATTCAAGAGATTTGGCAAGTGTGGACCTATGCAAGGTTGAAGTAGAAGGATCTTTCAACTTTGCAATTATATCTTCAATTTCTTTTTTGTTGTTTTTAATTTGCCCCATTATATTTTCTTGTGTTCCAGAGGCATGTTGAGGAATGGATGGAGGAAGTTGTTGTTTTGCAGGTATTTCCTCCTCAGGATTTTGTGGATTTTGAGGAGGAGGAGGAGGTGCATTAACATTTCCTGACAATTAATGAAATATACATAAAAATCAACTCAAACCTACCTATTTAGAAACAAATTCAAACAAAAAAACAAATATAACTCACTCCTTTGGCGTGCTCGACATCATGGTAGCATTTTGGCGATGAATAAATAAGGTTTTTGTGTTGAATTGAGTTTTACAAAATGCAAGCGCGCTTTATAGGGTTTGCAGGCCACGGGCATAGAGGAGAAGAAAGAAATGAAATGAGATAGAAACTTTTTTTTAATTTATAGAAAGTCAAAATGCACTTGCATTATAGCGCGAGCACATTATGGCTTGGTTTTGACGAGCCTTAGGCTTGTCATTACCAAGCCATAACGCGAGCGCGTTATAACGTGCTCGCATTTTGTTTGTTTTTTTTTTTAAATAATTTGGCCACTTTTTGGCCCCCCATCTTTTTGCACTTACCCAAGAGCTAGAACCTTATGACACACATGAATTGACAGGTTACAAAAGGTAACTCAAGACTTAGGCCAGTCATAAAAGACATAAGATTGTAACACAATTCACTAGGAACCTAGGCTAAGTGATCAACAACAAAATAGAACATAAAGTAAAATCTTGACCATAAGACTTAGGGTTTTAAGGAAAATAAGGAAAATGTTTATGAAATTGACTCAAAACCCTAAAACCTAGGTAGGTACCACCACTATGAATGATGAAAAGAGTTTATAAATTATAAAAAACATAATAAGGTCATCCTTCATTACATTAGGATTATGAATTTCTTTACTTAAGAATTTATTATGATAATTGCCTATATAAACCAAAGATTTAGATTTATTTGAGTGAAGAGGTTGGAGGTGAAAGGATAGATCTTGACTAAGAGTTTGGAGTAGAATTAAATATCTAGGAAGAAGACTTAATTTATGTGTGAATCCAAGTAGCTAAGATCAAAATTTTGGTGGTTTATCAATGAGAATTTGACTATGCATTACTTGTGGTGTAGGCAAGGGGATAAAGATTTGTGGTGTTTATCATGTTTAAAAACTAACCTATGACTCATGTGTGAACTAGGAATGATTTCATGGTGAAGCCTAATGTATTGGATTTTTAGACCTTGCGATATAAGATTGTTGTAAGGATTCAAATCCTAATTAGAATACTTGGTAGCTTAGTGTAATTATTGTGAATGAAAAGAAAGACATTATTTTATCTATTCATGCTTCTATATGTACATTAAATCATTTTATATTTTGGAATGATCTAAGTGAATATTGTTACTTAGATCTAAATGTTAAGTTTCATGGTTAGGTCTTTCACTAGACCCTTCATTAATGGTTCCATCAAGTGGTATCATAGCTTAGAGTATCATTGGAGTGAGTGATAACCCCAAACCAAAAGTTTTATGAATGTGTTGCACTAGATAGGTGATCCACTAGAAGGGTGTCTCCCATAAAAAAAAGTGTATTTGTTGCACTATAGGTGGTCCATCAAAAAGGTGGATTGAAAAATACCTTGTACATGTGTCACAATATAGGTGTTTTTGATAATATAAGGCGGCTAAACAAGGGGCCGAACCCTTACAAAAAATAGAGAGGCCCGAAGGCAGTAAGCATCAACAGTGCCTTAAACCAGAAATAACAAATACATCAATTACAGATTTCCAGCATAACTAGCAAAACCAGCCGCTAAAAAATAATGTCATAAAAATAGAGTAACAGAGTATCAGCAGTATAACAACAAAAACTAAGGAGGCAACATCTCTCCTTTCTAGACCATAGATTTAATAATATCATCCACTTTTTTAGCCAGATCGTCATTGTCAGCATTGACATTTAGCCCCAGATTCTTCAGCACAGAGAGGTTGAGGAGAATAGAGGTCCTGAGCACAATGGAGAGATTCTGTTCTAGCTTCGCAATGCAAACGCGCAGGCCCGCAAGTTTAGCCCCCAAACCATCATCAGTCTCCATAGCATCCTTAGCCTCTTCCACAAACATTTCACCCACTTTGTCAGCATTTCCAGCAGAGTCAGCAACATCCTTAGTGGTAGCCCCTGTATCATGAGTCTCCTGCTTGTCTTCATCATCACCAGATATGTCCTGAATCTCCATATCCCTGTCATCCTCCCTCTGGGTGGATTCATCCGAACCGCTCTCAGAATAGTCAATGAGCTTTGCTTGAGGAGCTGGTTTGCCAGCAATACGCCTTGACCGCCGAACTCCAAAGGAAAGCCCCTCCCTACAAACCTTCACAGAAGAATCACTTCTCTGGCCCACCGGGGTCCTACCAAGAGTTTTAGGGGTCCCAACCACTGCCTTCCCAGTGCTTATTTCACCAGCAACCTTCCGCTTTTTACCCTTCATAATGGCAGTAGGGCCTGGAGTATCAACAGAAATTTCTGCAGGAGTGCAAAAGGAAACTTCTTTAGTCTTGATAGGAACAGGGGAGGGCCCGGGTTCATCAACATCAGGAATATCCTTAGGGTTAGAGGAGGGGCTCCCCTTCCCCACTATTAGTTGGAATGGACTTAGAGGGTTTGAGGGCAAGATGGTGATTATACATACAGAGAATAAGGCCCTGGTGAAGAGGGATAGGCTTCTTAGCAGTGTTTTTAGCCAGTTTCGCCCTAACCCTAAGGATGAAATGCTCAAGGGAAGAAAGCAGATAAAACAGAAAACTAATTTTAGCATTGCGATGGAAATGATTTAAAAGGGGGAGATGATAGTTATAAAACCTGGTGAAGCACCCCTCCAAGGTGAAATACTTCATGAGGATAAAACACATAGCGTCCCATGGCTCCAGCAACTTGGCACTATCAAAACTATCCTGGTAAGGGACTAATTCTTCGCCAACACTGAGGAAGAGCTTCTGACTAGAGAGGTCCGCAATTTTAGTTTTCCTCTGCAACTTCAAGCCCTGAGTAGACATACCAGTGGCCATAGCGATCACGCGTTCAAAAACTTCAAAGCTAATTCCACCCACCAAAACCCATCTATTCTGCCAAGACCATGCAAATTGTTTAGAAATAGCTTCATTGTACCCATTAAGCATCTCCAAATAGGGGCTAATCCCACCCTCTTTGCAGTAATACCAAACCACCAAATTGTCCTTGAATTCACAGCACGAGACGGGTTCAGTTCTAATTCTATCTCCTCCCATGGCAGAATTATAGTGCATGCCACAAAAACCCCAAGTGTTACATAACAAGGGAATTCATTAATATTTCATCCATGTGTTGTACTACAAGTGATTCATTTGAGTTTTGGATTATAGATCTCGTATGGTGGTGCAGGGGCACCTAGGTATATATTGTAAATAGGGATCAAATATTGAGTTTTATGTTGTTAAGTCCAATTTTGGGGTAATAAGGTCTATTTAGACCATTTTCAATGTAATAAGTTTTATGGGGTCAGTTTATGTAGAAAAAACAAGTTAAAAAGCTACAAAAGTGGCATTTTTAGTGTGTTTTAGGAAAGTTGAAAGGTCAAGAAGGTGAAAAGACATTGGAATCATTTGTTTTTTGGTAGAATGCATGTAAATATGGCAGAGTTTGTTTGAATCATGCTTCTGAAGTGATATTTTGATGAAGAATCAATAAAAATCCCTATTTTTCTATGATTTTCATTATTTTCTATTGTTCCTGTGACTTGTACTATCTGGTACAGTATGGTCAAAGATTGAAACTGGTTGCATGTTGTAGGGCTATGAAATACCTTTCATTTGAGCCTAGTTTAGTCAATTTTCATTGGAGTGTGAGTGAGTTATGGCCTTTTTTTGTGAAAACTACATGTTAAACCTAGTTAGCTAGGGTTTGAGCGGGAAAAAATGGAATTTTGAGCCATTCCACCGGTGGAAAATTATGAAAATTAATGGAATGGAGGATTTTAGTGTGTTCTTTAAGATTTTGAAATTGGGTATTGTAGGAAATGGAGTTTTGGGCGAATTTCAAGCAGCCCTAGCCTAATTTTCCTATGTTTTAGGCTTGTTTGTGTAGCTAGAGGTACAGTTTTGTAAAAAGACAAGATGGGTATTGCTCCAATTGATGAAATCTATATTTTTAGGCCCCATGTGACCTAAGGAGAGTCCTGAAGTTAGGTTTTGTGTTTTGTGTTTTCATTTTCTCAGACTTGCTTAGTAAAAGAGGCCTAATTTGGCCTAGTTGTAGCATACCAGTGAATTATTGAGGGTGTTGTTCCAAAACAACCCTATCCCAAATGGAGATATGTTATCAAATAGGAAAATGGGTATCTTAAATG
Organism: Cunninghamia lanceolata; assembly: GCA_027924645.1. Classification (NCBI taxonomy): domain Eukaryota; kingdom Viridiplantae; phylum Streptophyta; class Pinopsida; order Cupressales; family Cupressaceae; genus Cunninghamia; species Cunninghamia lanceolata. Next base: position 7,485,278 of record BSBN01000245.1, on the reverse strand, counting down.
ATGTTTGATTTCTAGGTTTGAAGTCTTGGTGGAAAGTTATGCTTGAAAATCTAGTTTGTTATCCTAATTAAGCCTTGTGAGCAACGTAGCAACAAGTTTTTGAGGGGTTTGTTCCAAAAAAATCATACTTTCACTCTCAATATGTTTTTTAACTCGAAAAAGGGTATCTAGATCAGTCTTCAAAATGTGGGTTTGAGTTGTTTTATTGCAAGTTATGGCAAAAATACCTAGTTTGCTATCCTACTAGAGAAATAGTGGATTTGTGAAGGAAAGCATTGTATTTGAGATGTTGAGACTTTGTCAAAGGTTTGTTTGAGTTAGTTTGTGTTTTCCCATCCTCCTCTGCATCATATGCATGGAAGCATAAAGGCCTATATCACTTTGTGATGAGATGTCAATTTAACATTTTATGTAAAATAGTATGCACTAATCTTGAGATATAAAGAAAATTATATTGTGTTCATTCTATATGATGTTATGAACATGTATATGTGCATCACTTAAACATATAATGTGGTACAATTTTACCTCCAAGCTAAATGGAAGTAGGTTATTAAACTAAATTGTTGACTTAGGTCAGTTGTTTCATGATAAAAAATGGCATCATGACACAAAAGTTTGCATAAATGTAGACCTCAAAGTAAATTTTATCAATTTTTTAATTATTATATTGATTTTTTACTTTCTAATCAAAGTTGATTTATTACAATAAATAAGGACCTTTTTTAAACACACATGGAAAAATAGAAAACAATAAAAAATTCCTAAAAGATAAGACTACCCTTCAAATTGATGTAATTATTTCAATAAAAATAATAATTAACTTGAGTATTACAAAAAGAGTTATGTATTATGGGGAAATGTGTATCTAAATTAATGGTTTTTCTTGTTTAAAAACATAATAATAAATCAAATATAGAACAAAAAAATGTTTTCCAAAGATATTAGTGTTAATGATCTATGTGTTGGAATAAGGTGCCATTAACCTTGTAAATTCCAATATTGTATTTTATTCCATTTATTATTTGTTATTTGTAATTAGCCATAAGGGAATGAGGTAGTCTCATTGACAGTTGTAATTTTAGAGTTACCGGAGACAATTACAGAGTGACATTTATTGTTGGCAAATGTAAAAAAAAATGGTAAATGAGGCTAGGTGTGCCCCCTTGAGGAATATACTATTTTTGGCATGTATGACAACTGTCATAATGTTTGGTGAGTGAATCTATGACAACTGCAAGTTGTCATCATATTATGTGATTCTATGACGAATATGTTAGTTGTATATTTTCTATATTTAGCCCAAGGTTCCTATCTTGGAAAGATACTCTTTTGCTAGAATCTATGACGGTTATGATGTGTCATAAGATACTGTAAGAGGCTAGATGTAGTCTTGGGAGCCCAACCTTTGGATGGTTGTAAGATGGTAATTAATGTTTACATGTTGGAGAATCTTAGGAGAGAGAAGGTGAACGCCTAAGATGAGTTAGAAAATGTTTCTATAAGTATTTGCCATGTATTAGTTGCTGCAATATAGATTTGAGGTACTCAGGTGCTGCCAGAATGCTGTCAGATTGAAGACTAGTGGAGAGAGTTGAAGTGTTGTTGTATTGTAAATCATTTTTAGATTAATACAAACATTGGCCCTCTTTCCTGTGTGGAGTGTTTTTACCTAAAAGGGTTTCCTCCACGTTAAACATTGTGTTATGTGTTCATATTTCTGATTTTGGATTTCTGTGAAGCATAGTTTTGTTTCTGTGTTACAATCTCCATTAATAACACAATTAAAGATTGTTAGAAATTTATATTGAATTAGATTTCCATTGAAGTAGTGTTGATTTCATTTCTAACATTTGGTATTAGAGCCTAGCCAGCTTTGACTCTTGGGTGGTAATGTGGAAGTTGTAGCTACAGTGGGAGATTTGGTTGTGTTTATTTTGCAGATCTCGTGTTGTTATTATGGCTACATCCATTGTTGCATCAACCTCTCGAATGGACATTGAGAAGTTCAATGGAATGGGGTATGCATTGTGGAAGCTGAAAATGGAAGCTTTGTTGGAAGAAAGAAACCAATGGTTGGTTGTTTAAAAAGAGAAGAAACCCGATGATGTCTCTCAAGATGAGTGGAATAGACTGGATAAGAAGGCACAGGGAACCATCCGATTGTGTCTTTCAGACTCTATCCTGTTGAATGTCGCAAAGCAAGAGATTGCATACAAGTTGTGGAAATGATTGGGTGAGATCTATCAAGCCAAGAGTATGGTAAATAAACTTTATTTAAAAAGAAAATTATTTTCCATTAAAATGTAAGAATGTGAATCAGTTGTAGAGCATTTAATTTCTTTTAATTTGTTAGTGAGTCATCTTGATTCAGTAGATGTTGAGGTTAGTGAAGAAGATAAATGCATCTTACTTCTTTATTCTTTACCCGAGTCTTGGGAGAATGTTATCCTTGCTATCATTGCTAACCTTGCGGATCCGAAGTTGGATGCTCTTATTTCAGTGCTACTATCACAGGAGTTGAGGAAGAAGAGTTCAGATAGTTCAGGGGATGCTCTCAGTGTCAGGGGAAGCTCTAAGGAAAGAGGACCTAAAGGAGATTAGAAAGGGGCTAAGGACAAGTCCAAGAGCTGGTCTAAGATTCTTGGTAAAAAAATAGAGTTAAGTGTTGGAACTGTGGTAAAAGGAGACATGTGAAGGAGTGCAGAAACCCCAAGAAACCGTGGGAGAGTACTTCGGATAAGTCCTCGAATGCAAGTGAAGATGTTTTACTTTTTGCATGTAATGTTTCTGATGAAAACTGGTTGGTTGACTTACAATGCTCATTTCATATGACCCCGCACAAGGAATGGTTCTCCACATATGAAGAATATGATGGACGTAATATCTACCTTGGTGACAATTCTTCATATCCGATTGTCAGGAAAGGAAAGGTATTGTTGTGTTTCAGTGATGGGAGGATTAAAACCCTCCCTGGTGTTTTGCATGTTCCTGGATTAGCTAGAAATCTGATTTTAGTTTTGAAGTTGAATGATTTGGGAATGCATGTGACATTTGACAAGCATGACTACAGATTAGTGAGAGGGAACTACAATTTATAATGCCTCCTATGTATCTGAGGCACCATAGATTGGGCCACACAAGAAATAATGTATTAAAAACTATTAAGAATAAAAATTTGTTGAATGGTTTCTCCTATTCTGATGAGCACTTTGATTTCTGCAAGCATTGTGTGTTTGGTAAACAAAACAAAAAATCATTTCCTTCAGGAAGTAATAGAGAAAAAGAGAAGTTAGAAATTATTCATACAAATGTGTTTGGACATGTGGATAATGAATCTATCAGAAAAACTTGTTATTTTATAACCTTCATTGATGATGTATCCAGATTTACATGGATTTATTTTATGAAGCATAAATCTAAAGTTTTCACTAAGTTTAAGGGATTCAAAGTCTTAGTAGAGAACCAATTAGGTTTAAAGATAAAAATATTAAGATCTAACAATGGAGGGGAATATTGCTCTAAGGAATTTGATGAGTTTTGCAAGCATGCAGGTATAATCAGATAAAAGACAACTCTGTATACACCACAATAGAATGGTGTCACAGAAAGGATGAACTGAACAATTATGGAAAGGGCTAGAAGTATGCTTAGTGATGCATAGTTGGATAAATGCTTTGGGTAGAGGTTGTGTGTAATGCTTGCTACTTGATAAACAGATCTCCTTGTAAGGCTCTTGATTCGACACCTTATGAAGTGTGGACAGGTAAGAAACCTTTTGTTTCACATTTAAGGGTTTTTGGCTGTGAGGCTTTTGTTCATGTGCCTAAGGAAAAGTGATCTAAGTTGGATCCAAAGGCTGAAAAATGTACATTCATTAGATATGGTGATAATGTAAAAGGTTATAAGCTTTGGAATCCACTAACCCACAAGATTATCTTTTCTAGAGATGTAATTTTCAGGGAACTTAGAGCTATTTCTGAACCTGAGTAGCCAAAAGAAAAAGATGAAAAGGTAAAGAGAGTACACTTTGAGTTAGAGCAGAAAGATGCACCTCAAGAAGAACAGAATGATGTATTGAGGGGTGAAGAAGAAGAAGATTCGAGTAGTTCTGATGAAGATGAGTAGATATAGTTACAAAAGAAGTTGTTGCAGATGATCATGCAGAAGAATGAGTAGAGTATCTTTCTCCACCCTTGAGGAGATCCACAAGACAATGGAATCTAGTTGACAAGTATAGCCCACTAGACTTTTGTTGTGTATATGCTTTATTGAGTACTAATGATGAACCTAGATCCTATAGGGAAGCTATTTTTGCAGATAATAGTGAGTCTTAGTAGATAGCCATGCAGGAGGAGATGATGGCTTTAGACTCTTGTAATACCTAGAATCTTGTTCATTTACCCAAAGGAAGAAAGGACATAGGTTGTAAGTGGGTCTTCAAGAAGAAGTTTGGAGCAAACAGGTCGTTGGAGAAGTACAAGGCTAGACTAGTAGCCAAGGGCTACACCCAGAGAGAGGGAGTTGATTTTGGTGAGATATTCTCTCTTATTGCTAAATTGACTTCTATTAGATTTCTCTTATCTATTGTTGCAGCTTATGATTGGGAGATTGAGCAAATGGATGTTAAGACTGCGTTCTTGCATGGAGATCTTGAAGAAGAAATTTATATGCAACAGCCTATAGGTTTTGAGGTAAAAGGAAAAGAACATTGGGTTTGCAGGTTAACGAGGTCTCTTTATGGTCTGAAATAGTCCCCCTGAATGTGGTATCAAAAGTTTGTTTCATTTGTTTTGAAATTGGGTTTTCTTAGAAGTGAGGAGGATCATTGTGTTTACATTCATTGTGTTGATGATTCTATACTGGTTATTGCTTTGTATGTTGATGACATGTTAACAATACTAAGGGTATGGTCAGTGAGCTTAAAGCCCAACTTTCAGGTGCATTTGAGATGAAGGATCTTGGTGCTGCAAGGTATATTTTGGTAATGGAGATCAGGAGGGACAGAGTTAATAGAAAGCTTTGGTTGCCACAAAGTAAGTATGTGAATACTATTGTGCAGAGTTTTAGTTTGCAGGACTGTAACCCAGTTAGAGTTCCTTTACCCATTGGTACTAATATTTCATTAGATATGTGTCCAAAGACTGAGGATGATCTTGAGGACATGTCTAATGTGCCATATGCTAGTGTTGTAGGGAGTTTGATGTATGCAATGGTTTGCACTAGACTAGATATTGCCCAAGCAGTGGGAGTTTTGAACAGATTTATGTCTAACCCTGGTAGATGACATTGGAACTATGCGAAGAGTGTATTTAAATATCTTGTAGGTACTCCTGATCATTGTTTGGTTTATTCTAGTACTGATAGTGCTAATAAATCTTTGGACATATAGGGTTTTGTTGATGCAGATTGGGCAGGTGACTTGGATAGTCGAAGGTCCACTAGTAGTTGTGTTTACTCTGTTTGGAGGTGCAGTGAGTTGGATGAGTAAGAGGCAGCCCACAGTTGCTTTGTCCACTATAGAAACAGAGTATATGGCTGCTACTCATGTCTCTAAGGAGGTAGTTTGGTTGAGGAGACTGTGTACAGGTATTGGTTTTGATTGCAGGATCATTTAGATTGGTTGTGATAGCCAGAGTGCTATCTGTTTGGCCAAGAATCCCATGTATCATGCTTGGACTAAGAATGTTGATGTTTAGTATCACTTTGTTCAAGAGTTGGCTGCAAATGGAGAGATTGAGCTGAAGAAGATAGATAATCAGGAGAATGTTGCAGATACATTGACTAAGCCTGTGAGCACAGAGAAGTTTGTGCAGTGCAGAGAGACCATGGGCCTTGTTTCTAGTGCCTGATTATTTCATTTGATTTCCTATGGGTTGATTTACAATGTATAATATCAAGTGGGAGAATGTTGGAATAAGGTGCCATTAACCTTGTAAATTCCAATATTGTATTTTATTCCATTTATTATTTGTTATTTGTAATTACCCATAAGGGAAAGAGGTAGTCTCATTGACAATTGTAATTTTAGAGTTACCGACGGTAGTTATGGAGTGACATTTACTTTTAGAAAATGTAAAAAATCATGGTAAATGAGGATAGGTGTGCCCCCTTGAGGAATATACTATTTTTGGCATGTATGACAACTGTCATAATGTTTGGTGAGTGAATCTATGACAGCTGCAAGTTGTCATCATATTCTGTGATTCTATGACGCATATGATGAATATGTTAGTTGTATATTTTCTATATTTAGCCCAAGGTTCATATCTTGGAAAGATACTCTTTCGCTGGAATCTATGATAGTTATGATGCGTCATAAGATACTATAAGAGGCCAGATGTAGTCTTGGGAGCCCAACCTTTGCATGGTTGTTTTTGGACAAGTGTAAGATGGTTGTAAGATGGTAATTAATGTTTACATGTTGGAGAATCTTAGGAGAGAGAAGGTGAACACCTAAGACGAGTTAGAAAATGTTTCTATAAGTATTTTCCATGTATTAATTACAGGAATATAGATTTTAGGTACTTGGGTGCTGCTGGAATGCTGTTAGATTGAAGACTGGTGGAGAGAGTTGAAATGTTGTTGTATTGTAAATCATTTTTAGATTAATACAAACATTGGGCCTCTTTTCTGTGTGGAGTGTTTTTACCTGAAAGGGTTTTCTCCACGTTAAACATTGTGTTATGTGTTCATATTTCTGATTTTGCATTTATGTGAAGCATAGTTTTGTTTCTGTGTTACAATCTCCATTAATAACATAGTTAAAGATTGTTAGAAATTTATATTGAATCAGATTTCCATTGAAGTAGTGTTTCTTTCATTTCTAACACTATATTTGATATATTATGAAATTGTTCAATTTCTAAGTAATATCATGTTTTATGAGGAAATATTTTTTATTATAAACTATGAGAAATGCTACACACACAAACAAAATAGAAAATATCATATATCATTACTTTACATTACCATAAAATTCTTTACAATCTTCTTGCTATAATAGAGAGAAAATAAAACATTTTTAAAAATGTTGATTTATGGGACCCACTCATGCGAAAAAGTGAGACACACCATTATGTTGTCACCCCTATGTATGTGCCAAACTATAGTTCATCCATAAAAGGGTGGCTCACAAAAGGAGAAGGTGTCCTCTATAACTCTAGTTGTGTTGTTGTTGTTGATATAGCACCAAGGATGATGTAGTCAACACACAATTGACATCATATCTTTATTTTGAAAGAAGTTGAAGACACCCAAAATTTTCCACTCATTGTCTTGTCACTATTCATCTATAATCAAGACATCATAATTAATTGGATAAATCCAGATTTAGATAATTAATTATCAAATTCCCCTTCCAACATTGACTAAATACTATTTTATTATTTAATTAATAAAATCACTATTCATCTATACCTCTTCCTAGCATAAATGATTGATTAATCATTTATCACCATTCATCTATAGTTCACCTTAGGTAAATAAATCTAAATAGTTATTTACCTAAATCCCCCATCCTCATCTCTAAAATTAAATAAATGTTTTCATATTTATTTAGTTCTTATTTTGTTCATTTTTATTAAATTGGTTAAAACCAATTAATCAACTTAATCCCTCACTTGCACAATCCTAACCCGTCATCAACCCATTTAAACCCCTCACATGCTACAACATGTACAAAGGCATGGGATTTTGTACATGACCACATGGCCTTCTTACTAAGGGATAGGCAAGTCCCTTACACATTCCTCTAAAATGTCCTTTCGATCCTCCTTCAATCTCATCCATCCACTTTATCCAAAACACTTTTCCATGCTTGATCCCTTCTAAATCCAAGGACTCAGACACTTGTCCTCCAATCCAATCATGCCACTTGGTGGCCTCTCATCAACCCAATCCTATCAACCAATACAAGCCATTAATCTCCTAAATCCATCTCAACCCTCCAATCCTCCTTCCAAAAATCTATAAAGTCAACGTCATCCAATGCTACACCCTTAATCTTACATTGGTATAGGGTTATGATACTTAGTTGTCTTGTGGCTACCTTAACTCTTAATAAAGTTATATAATCATTAATATAGACTTATATAGGAATTTAAGTTGGCCTAGGTGATATATTTTTGTATCAAAGTTAGCCTAGATGATATCCAAGGCTTGAGTATGGTATATATAGGAGGTAGAGGTTAGTCGTTATCATCATATTGTGAATTGTGTTCTTCATCGAAAACTTTTGGAGGTTTCCCCTCAAAGTGGGATATTATTATCAAGTATTTATAGCGTATTTCCTATTATATTCTTCTATTATGCAATTTGTTTCATTGCAAGTGGTATTAGAGGATGATCTTGGCTCGTGAAGCCAATAAATAAGGCATTTTTTATTTATTTTGGAGGTCATTTTTGGAAGCATATGTCTCTCTTATTTTGTTGAATCTTTTCAATATTTTTAGTAAGTGATTTGATGTCATTTGGAGCAAATTTGAGGAATTTATTAAGAAATTAGAGCTTCCACAAATTTATCTCTCAAGGCTACAAATTAAAACATTTCTTGGAGATATTTTATAGGAAGTGAGATCTAGGCCCTAGTAAGTTATAGGAAAAGTTTTAGATTAATTGGATTCTTTTTTATATTTATCCCAAACTTATTTTTTCTCATCATGGTGAGGCCTGCAACGAGAGGCAAAAAAAATGTTCTCACACCTAGAAAATATCCAGGCAATGAGGATGTCAAAAATGAGGAGGGTATTCATAAAGAAAATGAATATATATTTGAACACATTAAAAAAAGAAACCTAAAAGATGGAGGATGAAATCTCTTTAATTATGTCAGGATGAATGTAAGTGTTGGCTAAGTCAAGTGAAATCAAGAAAATGTTGGAGAAATTTGTTGGTGGCCAACATCCTAGAGATCCCAAACATAGGGAGTCACATGAAAAGGATTGGGAGGAAGAGGAGTCTCCTAAGGGGGTGGGTGCTTTTGGGTTTGAATCAGATCTCAAGATGGATCAACATTCTAATCACTCTATGGATAGGAACTTCATACCAAATATGGATATGTGAAAGTTTGATGGTCAAGATCCTACCAATTGGCTTTGCCAAATGGAGTAATTCTTTGAAATTCACCTTGTTCCTTGTCAACAATATGTGGCCATATTCCTTATACTTGGAACCTAACAAATAAATTTGGTATCATTGGCTATGTGAAGAAAAGAAAAGAAGGGATGTGTTGTCACTTGGTCTATTTTCCAAGAGGAACTCACTACACATTACAGTGACAATCTTATGGATAGCCACTTCAGCTAGATAACCAAATTAAATAAAATAGGTATGATCAAGGATTATATTCATCAATTCCACACTTTGTCTTTAAGAGTAGAAAATGTGGCAACGGAAAGTTTATTGGAGTTATTCCTTAGAGGCTTAAAGGATCACATAAAATATGAGGTTTGCATGTTTCATCCAAATTCTATCTCCCAAGCAATGATTATGGAAAGGAAGGTAGAGGAAAAATTTGTGGTTAATAAAAGGTAAGTCTTTGTAAACATAAGAGATAAAAGCACTCCTACATAGTCACTTCTTGAACCTACTAGATTAACGCCACAAAAATTAAAGAGAAGAGAGAAAAAATGTTATGTTTTAATTGTGATAGCAAATATAATCAAGAAAATAAATGCACTAAAAGGAAATTATTGTATATTGAAGGGTCGAGTGAGGAAGAAGAGGAGTAGGAACAAATAGTAGAGCGTGACAATGAGTTAGATGGGGAATCAACATATACTCACCCAATCATTTCTCGTCATTCACTTTCTAGAGTTAGCACTCCACAAACTTTCAAGGTGGTAGGGTTCTTGAAGAAAGAAAGAGTAACAATATTGATAGACCCAGGAAGCACTCACAACTTCATCAACAAGAAGTTAGAGACTCATTTGAATTGTTTTATATCTCCTACTCTAGAATATCATGTTCAAATTGCAATGGGGCTACTATTAGTTGTTCCAACAAATACCATAGCATTAAATTAACCATGGGAGAATATTGAATTGATTTTACAATCAACATTCTATTCCCATGGGGGCAATAGATATTGTATTGGGAGTAGAGTGAATCACCACATTAGGGACAATTGAGATGAACTCCCAGCATTCATTTATGAGATTTTATTCAGAGGGAAGGATAGTTGAACTAAGAGGGTTATGTGCAAGTTCCCCACAAATAGTAATATCTCATCCAATGCAAAAGATTCTTTAAAAAGGTTTTGATGGATTTGTGGTACAATTATTTTCATTAGTAGCCTATCAGCCAAATGTTCCTATCCAATAAGATCTACAAGAAATTATATATAGTCACTGAATATTTTTTAGAGATATGCCTACATGATTACCTCAAAAAGGGGACCAAGATCATGTCATTCAACTAGTACCAGGATCCAACCACCCAACATCGGGCCTTACAGGTATCTATATATGCAAAAATGTGAGATTGAGAAGATAGTTCAAGAGATGCTAGAAGCAAGTGTTATAAGGCATACTTGGAGTGCCTACTCCTCTCCTATTGTAATTGTGTGTAATAAGGGTGAAACTTGGCAAATGTGTCCAAACTATAGAGAGCTCAACAAGTACACCATAAAAGATAAGTTTCCTATTACAATCATTGATGATTTACTAGATGAATTGAATGAAAGGAAGCAAGGTACGCATAAAACGCTTCCTACACCAATCTAATGAGGAGAGTTATACAAATTTTTATCTTTTAACAGTTACTATAATGAAGAAACACAATACAAGGAAGAATATAAAACATCACATGCAAATACAAATTCTCACAAAACATGATATAAGTGGGGAAAACCCTTTCAAGTGAAAAACCTTACGCTCTAAAGCACAACCTAATGTATTACTCCATGAACAATAAATGTTGAAACACTTCCAGAGAAAAGATATTACAAGAGTTCACTACTGCTGATATTCAGGAGTAATTCTGACGACATTGTTAGAAATGAAAGAAACACTACTTCAATGGAAGTTTGATTCAAAATGAATTTCAGCAATCTTTAACTGTGTGTTATTAATGCAGATTGTAACACAGAAACAAAACTATGCTTCACAAAAATGCAAAACCAAAAATATGAACACATAACACAATGTTTAACGTGGAGAAAACCCTTTTGAGTAAAACACTCCACACAGGAAAGATGCCCAATGTTTGTATTAATTTGAAAATGATTTACAATATAACACTTCAACTCTCTCCACCAGTCTTCAATCTGACAACACCTGAGTACCTAAAATATGTATTACAGCAACAAATACATGGAAAATACTTATAGAATTGTTTTCCATTCCATTCTAGGCATTCACCTTCTCTCTTCTAAGATTCTCCAACCTGTAAACATTAATTACCATCTTACAAGCATCTTACACTTGTCCAAAAATAGTTGTGCAAAGGTTGGGTGTCCAAGACTAAATCTAGCCTCTTACAACATCTCATCATGCATCATAACCGTCATAGATTCCACAAAAGAGTATCTTTCCAAGATAGGAATGTTGGGCTAAATATAGCAAATATACAACTAACATATCTGTCATATGTGTCATAGAATCACAGAATCTTATGACAACTTGTAACTGTCATAGATTCACTAACCAAACATTATGATAGTTGTCATACATGCCAAAAGTAGTATATTCCTAAAGGAAGCATGCCTACCCTCATTTACTTTGAGTTTTTACATTTGCCAATAGTAAAAGTCACTCCGTAATTACCTTTGGTTACTTCGAAATTACCCCTGCCAGTGAAACTAGTACATCTCCTCATGGATAATTACAAATTACGTATAATAAATAGAATAAATACAATATTGGGATTTACAAGGTTAATGGCACCTTATTACAACATTATCCCACTTGACATTATACATTGTAAATTAACCCATAGGAAATCAAATGAAATAATCAGGTACTAGAAACAAGGCCCATGGCCTCTCTGCACCACAAACTTTTTTGTTCTCACAAGTTTGGTCAATGACTCTGCAACATTCTCCTGAGTGTCTATCTTCTTCAGCTCAGTCTCTCCATTTGCAACCAAATCTTGAACAAAGTGATACTGAACATCAACATGCTTAGTCTGAGCATGATACATGGGATTCTTGGCCAAACATATAGCACTTTGGCTGTCACAATCAATCTGAATGATCCTACAATCAAATCCAATACCTGTACACAGTCTTCTCAACCAAACTGCCTCTTAGAGACATGAGTAGCAGCCATATACTCTGCTTCTATGGCAGACAAAGCAACTATGGGCTGCCTTTTACTCATCCAACTCACTGCACCTCCAAACAGAGTAAACACAGCCACTAGTGGACCTTCGACTATCCAAGTCACCTACCCAATCTGCATCAACAAAACCCTGTATGTCTAAAGATTCATCAACACTATTAGTATGAAAATAAACCAAGCAATGGTCAGGAGTACCTACAAGATATTTAAACACCCTCTTCGGATAGTTCCAATACTATCTACCAGGGTTAGACATAAATCTTCTCAAAACTCCCACTGCTTGGGCAATATCTAGTCTAGTGCAAACCATTACATACATACAACTCCCTACAACACTATCATATGGCACATTACACATATCCTCAAAATCATCCTTAGTCTTTGGACACATATCTAATGAAAGCTTAGTACCAATGGGTAAAAGAACTCTAACTGGGTTACAGTCCTGCAAACTAAACCTCTGCAAAATAATATTCACATACTTACTTTGTGACAAGCAAAGATTTCTATTAACTGTATCCCTCCTGATCTCCATTCCCAAAATATGCCTTGCAGCACCAAGATCCTTCATTTCAAATGCACCTGAAAGTTGGGCTTTAAGCTCACTAATCATACCCTTAGTATTGCTGAAAAACAACATGCCATCAACATACAAAGCAATAACCAGTATAGAATCATCAACACAATAAATGTAAACACAATGATCCTCCTCGCTTCTAACAAAACCCAATTTCAAAACAAATGAGTCAAACTTTTGATACCACATTCTGGGGGACTGTTCCAGACCATAAAGAGACCTCTTTAACCTGCAAACCCAATGTTCTTTTCCTTTTACCTCAAAATCTGTAGGCTGTTGCATATAAATTTCTTCTTCAAGATCTCCCAATCATAAGCTACAGCAATGGATAAGAGAAATCTAATAGAAGTCAATTTAGCAACAGGAGAGAAAATCTCACCAAAATCAACTCCCTCTCTAGGAGTAGCCCTTGGATACTAGTATAGCCTTGTACTTCTCCAATGACCCCTCTACTCCAAACTTCTTCTTGAAGACCCACTTACAACCTATGGCCTTTCTTCCTTTGGGTAAACGAACAAGATCCCAGGTGTTACAAGAGTCTAAATCCATCATCTCCTCATGCATGGATAACTGCCAAGACTCACTATCATCTGCAGAAATAGCTTCCCTGTAGGATCTAGGTTGATCATTAGTACTCAATAAAGCATATACACAACAGAAATATGGTGGGCTATACTTGTCAAATGGATTCCATTGTCTTGTGGATCTCCTCAAGGGTGGAGTAAGAGACTCTACTCATTCTTCTACATGTTCATCTGCACAAACTTCTTCTGTTACAACAGATTCATCTTCATCAGAACTACTCGAATCTTCTTCTTCTTCTTCACCCCCCAATCCATCATTTTATTCTTCCCAAGGTGCATCTTTTTTCTCTAAATCAAAGTGCACCTTCTTTAACTTTTCTTCTTTCTCTTTTGGTTGCTCAGGTTCAGAAATAGCTCTAAGTTCCCTAAAAATAACATCTCTAGAAAAGCTAATCTTGCGGGTTAGTGGATTCCAAATCTTATAACCTTTGACATTATCACCATATCTAATGAATGTACATTATTCAACCTTTGGATCCAACTTAGATCACTTTTCCTTAGGCACATGAACAAAAGCCTTACAGCCAAAAACCCTTAAATGTGAAATAGAAGGTTTCTTACATGTCCACACTTCATAAGGTGTTGAATCAAGAGCCTTACAAGGATATCTGTTTATCAAGTAGCAAGTAGTACACACAGCCTCTGCCCAAAAGTATTTATCCAACTGTGCATCACTAAGCATACTTCTAGCTCTTTCCATAATTTTTCATTTCATCCTTTCTGCAACACCATTCTGCTATGGTGTATATGGAATTGTCTTTTGTCTGATTATACCTGCATGCTTGCAAAACTCATCAAATTCCTTAGAGCAATATTCCCCTCCATTATTAGATCTTAATATTTTTATCTTTAAACCTGATTGGTTCTCTACTAAGACTTTGAATTCCTTAAACTTAGTGAAAACTTCAGATTTGTGCTTCATAAAATAAATCCATGTAAATCTAGATACATTATCAATGAAGGTTACAAAATAACAAGATTTTCTAATAGATTCATTATCCACAGGCCCAAACACATCCATATGAATAATTTCTAACTTCTCTTTTTCTCTATTGCTTCCTGAAGGAAATGATTTTCTATTTTGTTTACCAAACACACAATGCTCATAGAAATCAAAGTGCTCATCAGAATAAGAGAAACCATCCAACAAATTTTTATTCTTAAAAGTTTTTAATACATTATTGTTTGTGTGGCCCAATCTACGGTGCCACAACATACAAGTGTTTTTAGAAGCCTTAAAAACACAAGAGGCATTACAAACTATAGTGGCTTCAAGCTTAAACAAGTTCTTGAATCTCTTCTCTTTTGCTACCATCAAGTTCACTCTTACCAATTTGCAGCCATGCTTGTCAAATGTCACATGCATTCCCAAATCATTCAACTTCAAAACTAAAATCAAATTTCTAGCTAATCCAAGAACATGCAAAACACCAGGGAGAGGTTTAATCCTCCCATCATTGGAACACAACAATACCTTTTCTTTCCTGACAATCAGATATGAAGAGTTGTCACCAAGGTAGATATTACCTCCATCATATTCTTCATATGTGGAGAACCATTCCTTATGTGGGGTCATATGAAATGAGCATCCTGAGTCAACCAACCAATGATCATTAGAAACAACATTACATGCCGAAAGTAAAACATCTTCACCTACATTCAAGGATTTATCCAAAGCACTCTCCTAATGTTTCTTTGGGTTTCTATACTCCTTCTTCACATGTCCCCTTTTACCGCAGTAACAACACTTAACTCTATTCTTTTTACCAGGAGTTTTAGACAGGACCTTGGACTTGTCCTTAGCTCCTTTCTGATCTCCTTTAGGTCCCCTTTCCTTAGACCTTCCCCTGACACTAAGAGCATCCCTTGAACTATCTGAACTCTTCTTCCTCAATTCTTGTGATAGTAGCACTGAAACAAGAGCATCAAACTTCACATCTGCAAGGTTAGCAGTGATAGAAAGGAAAACATTCTCCCAAGAGTCAGGTAAAGAACAAAGAAGTAAGATACATTTATCTTCCTCACTAACCTCAACTTCAACTGAATCAAGCTGACTCAATAACAAATTAAAAGAATTTAAATTCTCTGCAAATGATTCACCTTCTCGCATTTTTATGGAAAATAATTTTCTTTTTAAATAAAGATTATTTACCAGACTCTTGGCATGATAGATCTCACCCAACCAATTCCACAACTTGTGTGCAGTCTCTTCCTTTGCGACATTCAACAAGACAGAATCTGAAAGACACAACCAGATGGTTCCTCGTGCCTTCTTATCTAGTCTATCCCAATCATCTTGAGAGACATCATAGAGTTTCTTCTCTTTTTGAATAGCCAACCACTGGTTTCTTTCTTCTAACAAATCTTCCATTTTCAACTTCCACAACTCATACCCCTTTCCATTGAACTTCTAAATGTCCAATCGAGAGGTTGATGCAACGGTGGATGCAGCCATAATAACAACACAAGATCTGTAAAATAAATACAACCAAATCTCCCACTGCAGCTATAGCTTCAACACTACCACCCAAGAGTCAAAGTTGTCCAGGATCTGATACCAAATGTTAGAAATGAAAGAAACACTACTTCAATAGAAGTCTGATTTAAAATGAATTTCGGCAATCTTTAACTGTGTGTTATTAATGGAGATTATAACACAGAAACAAAACTATGCTTCACAAAAATGCAAAATCAGAAATACGAACACATAACACAGTGTTTAACATGGAGAAAACCCTTTCAAGTAAAACACTCCACACAGGAAAGAGGCCCAATGTTTGTATTAATCTGAAAATGATTTACAATACAACAACACTTCAACTCTCTCCACTAGTCTTCAATCTGATAGCACCTGAGTACCTAAAATCTGTATTATAGAAACAAATACATGGAAAATACTTGTAGAATTGTTTTCCATTCCATTCTAGGTGTTCACCTTCTCTCTCCTAAGAATCTCCAACCTATAAACATTAATTAGCATCTTACAAGCATCTTACACTTGTCCAAAAACAGCCATGCAAAGGTTGGGTGTCCAAGACTAAATCTAGCCTCTTACAACATCTTATGATGCATCATAACTATCATAGATTCCACAAAAGAGTATCTTTCTAAGATAGGAATGTTGGGCTAAATATAGAAAATACACAACTAACATATCCATCATATGTGTCATAGAATCACATAATCTTATGACAACTTGCAACTGTCATAGATTCACTTACCAAACATTATGATAGTTGTCATACATGAAAAATAGTATATTCCTCAAGGGAGCATGCCTACCCTCATTTACTTTGAGTTTTTACATTTGCCAATAGTGAAAGTCACTCCGTAATTACCTTTGGTTACTCTAAAATTACCCCTGCCAGTGAAACTAGTATATCTCCTCATGGATAATTACAAATTACGTATAATAAATGGAATAAATACAATATTGGGATTTACAAGGTTAATGGTACTTTATTCCAACATTATCCCACTTGACATTATACATTGTAAATCAACCCATAGGAAATCAAATGAAATAATCAGGCACTAGAAACAAGGCCCATGGCCTCTCTGCACCACACAAACGTTTCTGTGCTCACAAGTTTGGTCAATGACTCTACAACATTCTCCTGATTGTCTATCTTCTTCAGCTCAGTCTCTCCATTTGCAACCAACTCTCGAAGAAAGTGATACTGAACATCAACATACTTAGTCCAAGCATGATACATGGGATTCTTGGCCAAACAGATAGCACTTTGGCTATCACAACCAATCTGAATGATCCTGCAATCAAATCCAATACCTATACACAATCTTCTTAACCAAACTACCTCTTAGAGACTTGAGTAGAAGCCATATACTCTGCTTCTGTGGTGGACAAAGCAATTATGGGCTGCCTTTTACTCATCCAACTCACTGCACCTCAAATAGAGTAAACACATAGCCACTAGTGGACCTTCGACTATCCAAGCCACCTACCCAATCTGCATCAACAAAACCCTGTATGTCCAAAGATTTATCAACACTATTAGTATGAAAATAAACTAAACAATGATCATGAGTACCTGCAAGATATTTAAACACCTCTTCACATAGTTCCAATACTATCTACTAGGGTTAGACATAAATCTGCTCAAAACTCCCACTGCTTGGGCAATATTTGGTCTAGTGCAAACTATTGCATACATCAAACTCCCTACAACACTAGCATATGGCACATTACATATATCCTCAAAATCATCCTCAGTTTTTGGACACATATCTAATGAAAGCTTAGTACCAATGGGTAAAGGAACTCTAACTGGGTTACAGTCATGCAAACTAAACCTCTGCAAAATAGTATTCACATACTTACTTTGTGACAACCAAAGATTTTTGTTAACTCTATCCATCCTGATCTCCATTCCCAAAATATACCTTGTAGTACCAAGATCCTTCATTTCAAATGCACCTGAAAGTTGGGCTTTAAGCTCACTGATCATACCCTTAGTATTGCTGAAAAACAACATGTCATCAACATACAAAGCAATAACCAGTATAGAATCATCAACACAATAAATGTAAACATAGTGATCCTCCTCGCTTCTAACAAAACCCAATTTCAAAAAAATTGAGTCAAACTTTTGGTACCACATTCTGGGGGATTGTTTCAGACCACAAAGAGACCTCTTTAACCTGCAAACCCAATGTTCTTTTCCTTTTACCTCAAAATCTGTAGGTTGTTGCATATAAATTTCTTCTTCAAGATCTTCCAATCATAAGCTGCAGCAATGGATAAGAGAAATCTAATAGAAGTCAATTTAGCAACAGGAGAGAAAATCTCACCAAAATCAACTCCCTCTCTTTGGAAGTAGCCCTTGGCTACCAGTATAGCCTTGTACTTCTCCAATGACCCATCTACTCCAAACTTCTTCTTGAAGACCCACTTGCAACCTATGGCCTTTCTTCCTTTGGGTAAATGAACAAGATCCCAGGTGTTACAAGAGTCTATATCCATCATCTCCTCATGCATGACTAACCGCCAAGACTCACTATCATCTACAAAAATAGCTTTCCTGTAGGATCTAGGTTCATCTTTAGTACTCAATAAAGCATATACACAATGAAAATATGGTGGGCTATACTTGTCAAATGGATTCCGTTGTCTTGTGGAGCTCCTCAAGGGTGGAGTAAGAGACTCTACTCGTTCTTCTGCATGTTCATCTACACCAACTTCTTTTGTTACAATAGCATCATCTTAATCAAAACTACTCGAATCTTCTTCTTCTTCTTCACCTCCCAATCCATCATTTTATTCTTCCCGAGGTGCATCTTTTTTCTCTAAATCAAAGTGCACCTTCTTTAAATTTTCTTCTTTCTCTTTTGGCTGCTCAAGTTCAGAAATAGCTCTAAGTTCCCTGAAAATAACATCTCTAGAAAAGATAATCTTGCGGATTAGTGGATTCCAAAGCTTATAACCTTTGGCAACCTATCATAGTCAAACTTGGGCACCTAAATATGCCTTATTCAAACATGCAAATATGATTTATGACGCACGTCATACTTGTCGTAAGAATCTTCCATTTTCAGCTCTTACATGTCAATCAAAGTCACCTCCTAGTGTGATGACAACTCACCATGCCACCTCACACTAAATGACAAAATAGGATGTGCATAAATAAATATTTAAATACTAATGTTAGGAAATTGAAAAGGTTGAGACACCTTAATTCCCAAAATTCTCCCACTTGTCGAACACCTTTCAAGAGCTAATAGAAAGATATTATTTTAATTACTAGGGGTCGAGAGGCCCATAGATTGGATGAACACCATCTTAACTTCTGTATGCTCACAGGTTTAGTCAAGGAATCTACAAAATTTGTCAAAGTATCAACTTTCTCCAAATTCATCTTCCCATCCTCTACCATGTCACAAAAAAATGGTACTAGACATCAATATGATTTGTCCCCACATGGAAAGTAGGATTCTTCACCAAACATATGGAACTTTGACTATCACAAAAAATAGTAATCTTTCTTGCATGAAACCTGTTAGGTCTCAAAAATGTAGGTTACAAATCCTAAGAGGATGCCAGACTCTATGGTTAGATTAGCAACATTTTTGAACTAACACGGCGGACTTAACCTTTAAGGTTTGATGACTCCCTGCACTTTAGGCACTGCTATACCTAGGCGGCTGAACCTTGAAAATTAAAGCAGATCGAGTGTAAGTGTTTTGACTAAGTTAATGGATCTACCTACAGTGGAAAATGGTGTAGAATAGATGAAGTCTTGCTAACTAATTCTATATCTAATATCTGAGGGGTGACTGGTATAAATTGTATAAGCAATATCAAGGTAAAAACTAATAAATGAATTTAACTATTAAAATAAATGAGACCAATGCCTTGTTAAGTAAACAGAGTCAAATGGAAGACAAAGACCAGTGGCTTATAGTGGGCAGTAACTCTAACTATTTGACACAATACTTTAGTTTATAACTTGTATAAATGTGCAAGGAAATGACTGACAGACTCTTCTTAATAATCCAATAAACAAAATTAGATTTCTTGTTATTACACTAGAAGGAATTTTAATCCTTTCTTGAAGGAACCAATTGAATGAAATATACAAGAACAACAGATAATATCAACTTGGAGACAGAATGACAATCCTAATTATGTGGTTCTTCTTAATAATCCAAATCAACACTTCCAAATTACTATGACTAACTAGAAGGATTTTAATTCCTTTTATGGAAACCAATTAACCCAATCACACAAATACAACAAATGTGCATTGACAAATTAAATATATACTTGATATATTAATTTGAATAACAAGAAAATATGAAACTGGAGACAACCAAATAACTGAATAACTTCAACAAACAATTGATGCTGGTATAAATCCATAGAATCAGAGATCTTCTATTAACTTCTTAAATGAAAAACTTGCAACATGGTCTTTGAAATATTGTAAGCTTCATATATTATTTCCTACTGCTAATGATTTTTCAGCATCATATGTTGAACTTATATAGAAATACTTATGAAGAGACATAACTCTTCAAATGTCTTTTGGGAATTAACATGATTAACATAACAACAATAAAGATAACAATGCTTAAGCCCTATTCAACCATAGGTATATTTGAGTGATGTGATCTAAGTACTCCTGGCTGTAGTGTGTATCAGTAAACTGAATGGCATTCCTTGTGATCACGTCCATTGTCACCATTTTCTCTAGATGCTTGTAAGCTTCCCCAGATGCATAATCTTTATCTTTGAGAGCATTTAGAGCTTCATGTAAGATCACTTGGCACCCGCTAATCCATTCATCTTTTCTCTTTAACTCCTTGTCATCTTTGAACCACATGGGCACACATGCTTTTGAAGCCACAATACATTCTTTGGCGTCTATTTTAAGGTGGTCGTAATATTTTTGATGTTGTTCAATCAATTCTTTTACACTGGAAATACTTGCAGTGTTAGGGGCATCCCTACTCTGTCTCTCATGGAGTTTTTCTTAAAGCCTATTGTTTATCCTTTCATGCTCTTGAGTCACCTTATAGTTTTTAGAGTAGATATCCCAAAAATTTTTCATCCAATGCATCATGTTATTGTGCCTATTCCGAAGCACTGCTGCAAGTGTGTCACTCTAAATCTGAGCTATCTAATCAATAGATGGTGACTGGAAGCTTTTTGAACTCTCTCCTTGAGTTATCCTTTTAACTGTCCCTCCAAAGGTGTTCTTAATAGTGTCTTTCAAATAATAATTTTCCTTTGTTAATGTCTCACAACTTAGTTTATATGCATCTCGTTCTTTGATCAACATCTAAGCTTGTGCTTTATTCAACTTTGCAACTTTAATGCCAATGTCTGCAGTGATCAAAGGGTCAGTTTCCCTTGCCTTCAAAGTCATGACATGCCCAAAAGCCTTTTCAGTGTTTATAATGCCTGTCTTCTTATGGGGAGGGTACAAGGCCCATATCATTAGTGAATTTTCACTGTTGTTATATTTGGTGCCCATATACACTTCTGTGACACCCTCAGGAGTGAGCTTATATTTGTCATCTGTATTATGTAAAAAACTATCAAACACCAAAGCATAATTCAAATCAAGACCAGGGAATATCATAACACTTGCTTCTCTGAGCAGCTGTCTACCCTTACTAGGAGTCATAGATTGCAGTTCACTATCAACTGTTGTTTTTAACATATCAACTAATTGTCTTTCATTGTCAGCTATGACATTATCAACTGATTCCCTGATCTCGTTACCCTTGCATTTATACAAAAATGATTTAAATTCTTTAGAATGAATAAATTGATCATCAAATAAAAGAATCATATGCTGCTTGTCTAGGATCCTCATTAGCAGGCCCTTCCTCATCATGTTCTATACCAGGAGACTGATAGCATTGCATTTTCCATTTAGATATCATAGTTTCTTATTGATGTGGCTCTTCTTCTTCTACAGACCCCTCATTAGTAGAGGACAACAACTCTGTCTCTGCAAGCTATCTCGTTTTCTCATCTAATTCTCTATTATATTTCTCAACCACCAATTCAACTTTAGTTTCTTCCATATTCCTGATAATATCATCGTGTGGATATGGGACATGTGTGTATCCACCGAGGTTTTTCTTTCTCCTTGCAAAATCAATAAAACCCTTAGGATCAAATCCTTTTCTTGCTTCTACACATCTCATGTTATAATGCATCAATTTATCCATGATGAGAACATAACCTTCTTTAGATAACATAGTAAAATCCCCAAAGCACAGAGTACTAGGCATGAAGGATTGCTTGTCATAGGAGCTCAAATTCATCACATTAGATCAATTCATTTGCCTAACTATCTCTAAGTAGGCAATCATGTCAGGAACTGTCTTGGGCAATATAAACGGGGTGTCTTCAAAACCGTAAACTCCGACCATGGTAGCATCCTCAAAACAATATGAATCTCCCTAGTTCTGAGTAACAGTAGGAGCACCACCAAAATCCTTTGATCTAAGGAACCTCTTTATTTCATTTTATAGTCAATATTCACAAGGATGATTGAGATATCTATACAACACTTTTACACAATATTCTTCAAAATGGATATAACTAGAACGGGCATACCTGCTGTCCTATATCCTTGTCCACATTTGTACAGGTGACTTTTGTCCCTTATAATCCATTTGAGTAACTTTAAATTCACTTGGCCATAACCCTATTTCTTGGCCATAATAAAACACCATGTGCATGAGGAGAGAGTATGTAATGAAACAACTTGCACAATATCTGAATATAATAGTAAATATGCTACAAATACTTGATAATAATATGCCACTTCGAGGGGGCAACCTCCTAATCCACTTCGAGGGGGATACCTCCAACAGTCTTCAATGAGAACACAATACATAATATGATGATCTAATAAGACTCACTACCCCTATATATACCTATTTATGCCTAGGATATCACCCAGGCCGACTTAGATAGCCCTATAGAAGCCTTAGGCCGACCTAAACAACTAAATAACAATATAATAATGATAATATGACTTAATTAAGAGTTAAGATAGCCACAAGCTGACTATTCATAACCATATACACTATAGAAGTAAGGGCATAACATGCCCCCCACCTTTACAAAAGCGTTGTGCTCAATGCTGATCAATTGTGGTAGTTTCTTCATATAATCTTCATCTTCCCATGTGGCAACTTCAACTAGAAGAAATTTCCTTGATGTCCTCAGCTTATTCAGGTGTGTTTGGAAAATTAACTTCAGCTCCAAGATGTGTCTTCCCTTTGCATCTAGCTCTTGATGGTGATGAATGTGTTCTTCCTTTACTTGAACCTTTTGATGTGCCATAGAGGAAAAGGTGAGGAATAATACATGGTACCCTTGCATTGGTTGAATAGCTTGACTAGGAAGTTCTTCTTCTTTCACTTCTTCCTCTTCATTGCCTTTTTCTTCTTCTTCTTCTTCTTCTTCTTCTTCCACTTCTTCTTCTTCTTCTTCTTCTTCTTCTTCTTCTTCTTCTTCTTCTTCTTCTGGTTCTTCTTCTTTTTCTTCTTCATCTGCTTCTTCTTCTGGTTCTTCTTCTTTTTCTTCTTCTTCTGGTTCTTCTTCTTCTTTGTCTTCTTCTTCTTCTTCTTCTTCTTCTTCTTCTTCTTCTTGTTCTTCTTCTTTTTCTTCTTCTTCTGCTTCTTCTTCTGGTTCTTCTTCTTCTTCTGGTTCTTCTTCTTCTTTGTCTGCTGCTTCTTCTTCTTCTGTTTTGTGGTGTTGTGACTGCTTATGTTTAGAAAGTATCTCCAAAATTTTCTCAATATCACATGACTTTGCCAACCCTTTCATAAGTTCAAGTATATTTTCATATTCTTTTTTATCAACATCCTCATTTTCCACCTCCTCCTTGCCTGGAGTTTTTCCCGGTGTGGTAACATTCTTTTTGCCTCTTGTTGCAGGCCCCGTCATGATGGAAACCAATATTTGTGAAATAAATCACACAAATGAAATGTAAATTTTCTAAAATTTTTACTGTAACTTACTAAGGCCAAGATACCACTTACCTAGAAACAAATCCAAAAAATTAGCAAATTTACTGCCTTGAGAGCGAATTTGTTGGAAACCCTAATTTTGCAATAACTCGCTTATTTTTGCTTCAATTCCTTTGAAATCTGGACTGTATCTTCTTTAATATGGTCTTCAAAAACCCTTTAAAAATATTTAAAAAATTCGCTAAAATATGAAAGTTATGCTCTTCCCAAAATCGCCTCCAATGTTGAGAAAAAAATCTTGCCTCTATGGTGCCAAGATCATGCTCTGATACCACTTGTAATGGTATCAACTTGCACAATATCTGAATATAATAGTAAATATGCTACAAATACTTGATAATAATATGCCACTTCAAGGGGGCAACCTCCTAATCCACTTCGAGGGGGATACCTCCAACAGTCTTCAATGAGAACACAATACACAATATGATGATCTAATAAGACTCACTACCCCTATATATACCTATTTATGCCTAGGATATCACCCAGGCCGACTTAGATAGCCCTATAGAAGCCTTAGGCCGACCTAAACAACTAAATAACAATATAATAATGATAATATGACTTAATTAAGAGTTAAGATAGCCACAAGCCGACTATTCATAACCATATACACTATAGAAGTAAGGGCATAATAGAGTAGTGGTCAAAAGAGACCGATGGGGCATTGTTCTTGATTGTAGACAAACTAGAGTCAATTCTTCCAAAAACATAGGTAGCATAGTCAAACTACCTAGCATTGTGGCACTAGATATCTGTGGCTATCATCATCAAAGGAATTGTCATAAAATTAGGGACTTTTGACCCTAGGACTTGGCCCATAGAGTAATATGTGTATTGTATGTATGTTTCAAATAATGACACATGAAATGGAGGTCCATCATTCTCATTGACAGGTAGTGTTTGTTGGATCTAGGGCATACAACTGAGAGGGGGGGGGGTGAATCAGTTGTATAACACTTGTTGTTCTTTCAAACACTTGATTCTTGGTTGTTAGTTAACAGCATATCAATTAATCATCCATGAAAGCATAATACATAAACACAAGAGCAGATAAATATCAACACATTGAACACCAAGATTTTGACGTGGAAAACCCGGTTAAGGGAAAAACTACGGGGTGATTAACCCAAGAATTATTCTCTGTTAGAAGAATAAGAAAAAGAATGGCACTTGCCAATTAGGGCTCACTGCCCGAGCACACTGCTCACAAAGAGGCCCACTGCCTACAAGGAGACACACTGTCTACAAAGTGATGAAAATCACAGTCTTGAACTAGAGAATGACATCTCTACCATGTCTGGATCAGTTCCATTTAAGCCCAAAAACCTCTGCTCTGCCTTTCGCACTTCTCTTCGCTATGCCACACTCATCCACACAATCCACACTCTGAAATGAACTCACAAACCGTTATTTATACAAGACATCAACTTAGGAACAAACATCTAAGTCGGCAAACAACCATAAGAGTATCCGCAAGATGAATAACACATCCGGTCAGCCACCACAAGAACATTCGCAGGATGAACAACTCATCCGGTCGGCTAAACAGAGCAAGAACTTCATCTGGAAGAATAACTTCAATTCTGGGCTCTACTATCAATGCGGACCAACAACACAACCTAAACATGATCCAAGAACCTTCACAAGCCTGCCTGAATGACCGGATACATCCGTACTTCCTCTACTTACTGGAATCTCTTGTCTTCCTCATCTGGAACTTCAAGAACACAGTCTGTCGCCACTGTCATAATGCAAGAGGTACTTCCGGACCTCCAAATCATACACAAATCAGGATGACACATCACAAGGACATCCCAAACACTCCTTCCAATCCGCAGATTAGGATAATACAATTCCGGACCTCACCGGACCTTTTTGTGATCCTCTGTCACCTTTGGATACTTGCCAGAACCGGTTCCATACCGACAGCCACAACTCCTTCAGATCTTCATGCGAACCTCTGAAATCTTAATTGAAGCATCTCAAGACTCATATCTACTAACCCTTTAATCCGCATCCTCCGGTTGTCATCCTATACAGTACATTTGCCTTCTTCTCATCACTGTTCTTCACTGTTCCTGACTGAGGCTAATTTTCTCAATATCCTCAGCACACAGCTCATCAAATCCTTCTTGTCAATGCAATATGAGTATGTTGACATCAATGACAACACTGGCTCACCTCATACTTGCAACAATCTCCCCCTTTGTCATTGATGGCAACATATGATGTGAAAAACCATTTAGACAAGAACTTCTCTTTTCTGTCACAGCTCCCCCTATCAACAACAACTTTTCACATGTCTTCTCTTCCTTTACTGCTCCCCCTTTGATCATCAACCACTTATTTTTCACATGTCTTCTCTCCCCCTTTGACATCAATGGCAAAGGGCTCATACTTGCAATTCTCATACATCAGAATCATACCAGCTGCTCCCCCTTAGTTGCAGCTCCCCATCATCAATCCGGATCACAAGATATGACTGTGATATCCACCGGACTGATGCACATCAGTGCATCCTAGTTCATCACCGGAGGGGCCATGACCCCTAACTTCTCCCGGAGATATTCAAAAGAATCCTTGGGAAGAGGTTTAGTAAAGATATCTGCAATCTGATCCTTGGAGGGAACATACTCCAATCTGACTTCTTCCTTGTTTACTTGTTCTCTCAAAAAGTGAAACTTGATAGATATGTGCTTAGTCTTAGAATGCAACACCGGATTCTTAGAAATATTAATTGCACTTGAATTATCACAGAAAATTGTGATAGGCTCCTCATATTCAATTTTAATGTCTCTTAGCATCTGCTTCATCCATAAGATTTGAGTGCAACTACTTGCTGCTGCAATGTATTCTGCTTCAGTTGTAGACAGAGATATTGCATCTTGTTTCTTGCTTAACCAAGAAACCAATCTCTTCCCCAAAAAGAATGCTCCACCACTAGTGCTCTTACGGTCATCCACATCTCCTGCCCAATCTGCATCTGTGTAAGCATGAAGAGAGAAATTTGGATCTCTAGGGTACCATAGACCATACTCAACTGTTCCTTTCAAGTACCTAAAAATTCTTTTGATTGCCATAACATGAGATTCTCTAGGATCAGCCTGGAATCTTGCCACAAGACCAACAGCCTGCATTATATCTGGTCTAGTTTGAGTGAGATACAACAATCCACCAATCATTGATCTATACTTTGTCTGATCTGCCTTTGGAGAATCATCATCTTTGCTTAACTTACATCCGGTTGCCATAGGAGTGTTCATTGGCTTTGAGTCTTCCATACCAAATTTCCTTAACAATTCTTTCACATATTTGGTCTAAGAAATGAAGATCCCTTCTTTTGTTTGAGTAATTTGCAGACCCAAGAAGAAATTCATTTCACCAAGCATAGACATTTCAAACTCACTTTTCATCTGATTTGCAAAAGTTTTGCACATACTGTCTCTTCCTCCAAAAATGATATCATCCACAAACACTTCAACAATCAAAATGTTATCATGATCAATTTTGAAATATAAGTTACTGTCAGCAGTACCTTTGTTGAATCCAATCTGCACAAGATGCTTATCCAACCTTTCATACCATGCTCTTGGGGCTTGCTTCAATCCATACAAAGCTTTCTTCAACTTGCAGACCATATCATCATTATCAGACAATTGAAATCCATCTGGTTGTTCAATGTAGACTTCTTCTTCCAGATCACCATTTAGGAAGGCAGACTTGACATCCATCTGATATACCTTGAAGTCTTTGAAGGCAGCATATGCAAGAAGTAATCTGACTGCTTCAATTCTTGCCACCGGAGCAAAAGTCTCTTCAAAGTCAATTCCTTCTATTTGAGAGTACCCTTTGCAGACCAATCTAGCTTTGTTTCTGATTACTTCACCAGCTTCATTTAGTTTGTTCCGGAAGACCCACTTGGTTCCAATTACATTCTTGTCTCTAGGTCTGGGAACAAGATCCCAAGTATGATTTTTCTCAATTTGCATCAATTCATCTTCCATTGCTTTGGTCCAGTTTTCATCATTGCAGGCTTCATTTATTGTTTTAGGTTCAATCTTTGAAATCAGACAGCATTCATCCTGATTTTGAGCAACATTCCTTCTAGTTTGTACACCTTTGCTTCTGTCACCTATGATCTGATCTTCAGAGTGGTTCAGTCTTACATACCTTGGAATTTTGGGAGTATCCTGCACTGCTGCTTCTTGATCAGGCTCATTCAAACCTATCTCTTCTTCCTGATTTACCGGATCAGGCTGACTCTGTCTCACCGGAGAGGATTGAGTTCCTTGAACACTGTCTTGGTCATCTTCATCAAACTCATAAAATCTTGAAGGCTTCTCAATTCCTTCATCGACTTTCACATTGGTGCTTTCTATCATCTTCCTCAATCTCTTATTGTAACACCGGTATGCTTTGCTTTGAGTGGAGTAACCCAAGAAAATTCCTTCATCACTTCTAGCATCAAACTTTCCTAGATCTTCATCTCTTTTAATATAACACTTGCTACCAAATACTCTGAAATATTTCACAGTAGGAGTGATGCCAAACTAGAGTTCATAGGGGGTCTTACCGGTGTTGTTTCTAATTTGAACTCGATTGAGAGTGTAGACTGCAGTGCTAATAGCTTCTTTCCAAAACATCTGAGGAACATTTGCTTCCAACATCATTGTCCTGGCAGCTTCCTAGATGGTCCGGTTCTTTCTCTCAACTACTCCATTCTGCTGTGGAGTCCTAGGAGCAGACAACTGTCTCCTTATACCCTGCTTCTCACAAAAGTCAATGAACTCACCAGATGTAAATTCACCACCTCTATCAGACCTTAGACACTTTAGTTTCAATCCGGTTTGATTCTCTACCATAGCTTTGAAGATTTTGAACTTCTCAAATGCTTCTGATTTTTCTTTTAGAAAGGTAACCCACATCATCCGGGAATGATCATCAATTAACAACATGAAATATCTATCACCTTGCAGACTCTTGATTCTTGTCGGACCACAGAGATCAGTATGTACTAATTCCAACAATCCGGTAGAAGACTGATCTTTGCTTTTGAAAGAGACTCTGCTTTGTTTACCTAACTGACATTCTTTGCACGCACTATTTGTAGGTTTCATCAATTTTGGAAGATCTCTTACAGCCTGAGTATTGCTTATCTTGATGATGTTATCAAAATTTACATGACACATTCTTCTATGCCATAACCAACTCTGATCAATTTGAACAAACAAACAACTTTTATTTGAACCAACCAGATGAAAGATATTACCTTTTGTCTGAGTACCGGATGCAATTTCAGTTCTGGAGCTTGTAAAGATTCTGCATTTTCCATTCTTGAACCGGAGATCATAGCCTTTGTCCACTAGCTGACCAACACTGAGAAGATTGTGCTTCAATCCTTCAACATATAGTACATTACCTGTTTTGCTCTTTCCATCAAAGGAAATAGTTCCCCTACCTCTGATTCTGCCAGCAGAATTGTCACCAAACTTTACCATTCCTCCTTCATATCTTTCCAAATCTAAGAACTTATTCTTGTCACCAGTCATATGGTGAGAACATCCACTATCAATAACCCAATCATCCTTTTCTTCCACTTGAGCAGCCAAAGCTTTTTCAACAACTTTGTGATTGACAGATTCAGAGAGTATTGAATCTTCTTCCTTGATGGCAATAAACACCCACTCATTTCCGGATTTGCTTCCTAGTTCTGATTCATCATCTGTTACTCCTTCATTGTCATCTTCTTCATGAACATAATAGCAATTCTTTTGAAACCTTTGTCTGTTAGTATTAGACCTTGCAGATCTTTCCGGACATCTTGAAGCAAAATGACCAATCTTATTGCAGTTGAAACACTTAAAGGGTAGTTTTCCTTCATACTTACCGGATCCTCTTGGCAGTCTCTTTGCAATGAGGGCTTCAAGTTGAGCTGTTTCTGCTTCTTCTTCTTCCATGTCTCTTCTTGCTTGATCATACCATGACATCTTCCTTGATGAGTTTTCACCCGGATCAAATCTCTATTTGCCTTTCACATAGGTACTGGCTTTGAAAGCAGATTCAGTCTTGGGAGGATCATCTCCAAACTCGGTCATTTCAAATGCAGCTAGTTTGCCAGCCAGTTGTTCTCTTGTGATAGTTGTGTGGGCTCTGAATTCATCAATGGTAGCAACCTTGATTTTGTAGGCAGCAGGAAGGGATCTTAGGATTTTGCAGACAATCTCATTTTCATCTAGAGTTCCACCAGCATTTCTAATTCCACATACCAGCTCATTCACTCTTGGCATGAAGGTAGTGATGTTTTCATCATCTCTCATTTTCAATCTTTCAAATTTCCCTTTCAGACTTTGCAACCTTGCACTTTTGACAAACTCATCTCCTTCATACAGAAGTTCCAGTTTAGTCAGGATCTCATATGCAGTTGGTAGGTCAATAACATTCGAGAGATCTGAGTCATTCAATGCGCTTAGAAGAGCTTCCTTGGTCCGCAGATTGTTTTCAGCTTCTGTGATTTCATTCAGAGTTGTCGGACCACCTTGTGGAGGTACATATGGTTTTGAAACCATAGCCAAGTATACTTTTCCCATACATTCCAAGTGACACTTCATGCGACCTTTCCAAAGAGTGAAGTTGGTTCCATCGAACTTCGGACTATCCTTCTTATAAGACGACATCCTGGATCTCCTCAAGCGGTTAAGCTCCTTTTAGAGGAACTTGGCTGTGATACCAATTGTTGGATCTAGGGCATACAACTGAGAGGGGGGGGGTGAATCAGTTGTATAACACTTGTTGTTCTTTCAAACACTTGATTCTTGGTTGTTAGTTAACAGCATATCAATTAATCATCTATGAAAGCATAATACATAAACACAAGAGCAGATAAACATCAACACATTGAACACCAAGATTTTGACGTGGAAAACCCGGTTAAGGGAAAAACCACGGGGTGATTAACCCAAGAATTATTCTCTATTAGAAGAATAAGAAAAAGAATGGCACTTGCCAATTAGGGCTCACTGCCCGAGCACACTGCTCACAAAGAGGCCCACTGCCTACAAGGAGACACACTGTCTACAAAGTGATGAAAATCACAGTCTTGAACTGGAGAATGACATCTCTACCATGTCCGGATCAGTTCCATTTAAGCCCAAAAACCTCTGCTCTACCTTTCGCACTTCTCTTCGCTATGCCACACTCATCCACACAATCCACACTCTGAAATGAACTCACAAACCATTATTTATACAAGACATTGACTTAGGAACAAACATCTAAGTCGGCAAACAACCATAAGAGTATCCGCAAGATGAATAACACATCCGGTCGGCCACCACAAGAACATTCACAGGATGAACAACTCATCCGGTCGGCTAAACAGAGCAAGAACTTCATCCGGAAGAATAACTTCAATTCTGGGCTCTACTATCAATGCGGACCAACAACACAACCTAAACATGATCCAAGAACCTTCAAAAGCCTGCCTAAATGACCGGATACATCCGCACTTCCTCTACTTACTAGAATCTCTTGTCTTCCTCATCCGGAACTTCAAGAACACAGTCTGTCGCCACTGTCATAATGCAAGAGGTACTTCCGGACCTCCAAATCATACACAAATCAGGATGACACATCACAAGGACATCCCAAACACTCCTTCCAATCTGCAGATCAGGATAATACAATTCCGGACCTCACCGGACCTTTTTGTGATCCTCTGTCACCTCTGGATACTTGCCAGAACCGGTTCCATACCGACAGCCACAACTCCTTCAGATCTTCATGCGGACCTCTGAAATCTTAACTGAAGCATCTCAAGACTCATATCTACTAACCCTTTAATCCGCATCCTCCGATTGTCATCCTATATAGTACATTTGCCTTCTTCTCATCACTGTTCTTCACTGTTCCTGACTGAGGCTAATTTTCTCAATATCCTCAGCACACAGCTCATCAAATCCTTCTTGTCAATGCAATATGAGTATGTTGACATCAATGACAACACTGGCTCACCTCATACTTGCAACAGTGTTTTCCCTTCTACCTTAGGCCTGTTAATAAGTAATCTCCACCCATTGTAGGTGGTATCCATTCTCCAGTATTCTTTGTCCAAATCTTCATAGACTATAGGAATAGTGCACAAATCATTTAGATCAAACACTTCACAAATAGCATTTTTAGATAAGTGTACAATCGGCTCTCCTTGCAGATTGCATATGGCTTTGAGAACAGGGTTGTAATGTTTATCCAGGAGTCTGAGGAGTTCTACATTTAGAAATACATCAGGAATCACCAATTTGCCTAAATTCAAGTGCCATGGATTAGACACTGGGACATTTTTGAATCTCCTATTGTAATGGAATTTGAAAAGCTCATAGCCTCTTATTGGTGTCCAGATATTTCCCAGGTATTTACACTTGTCTTCTAGTTTCTCCACCTCTAGCCTAAGTTGTACAAACCTTTGAGCTTTGGGAGTCAATCTAGGCAATTGGTCAATTAAGTCTTGGTTTAGTTTCCTTTCTTTTGTTTTCTCATCAAGGCTTTTGTCAATTCTTTATTTCTTGGTTTTGCTGGTTTCACCTGAATATTTTCTACCCTTGCTTTTTACTGGAGTCTCCATTTTAATCTTGGACAACAAATTCAAATTGCAGGCTACTGCACAAAGGTTTGTATATATGTACCTGTTATTTGAGGTGATGATTGAATTCCCCTATTTTCTCCTCCAAGTCTTTTTTAAGTGCTCCTCTTATACAATTCATTTGAATCTAATTGCAGTGATTTTGAATGGATCTTCAAAGGATTTCTTCCTTGTCTGCAATTAATTGTTCCAGTGTATTAATTTTCGTGATCATTGTGAGATGCTACATCCTCATAACTACTTTCATTGATATAAATTTTGCAATGTTAGGGTGATTTAATATCTTCTTATGGCACGAACATTTGCACATGGATCAATCGTTGTGACCCTTTATCTGTCTCCTTGATGTCATATTTTATAAAGACATATATAAGTTTGTATCGGCAAGATATTTCGAGGTCCACCTGATATAGAAATGAGCATAGCTAGTGTCAGCATGACTTACTTTATTGCTGTGGGAATAACATCTAACTCTAATATTTCAAGTGTCTCCGATATGACTATCGGCATGAGTCTTGTCGATGAGCATGGCTACTATCATCATCGGAATAACAAATGTTATTGGGATGACTTAATTCAATTTACCTGATCACATTTGTTTCCCCGATACCTTTCTCATAGCCTTCATCAGAGTGATTATTATAGTATGTTACCGATATCTTTCATTGTCATGACCATCAGTTCGGGAAGACTTGTAGGCTTTTCTTCCAACTTGTTTACTTTCACCAATGGGTTTTATCCTTCCTAGACATCAATGTGACTTAAGCCGAAGTAATACCACTTTATCTCTGAGGCATTACAAAGTCAGAGATACTTTAATTTCTCACCCTGATGTGCATCTCTCCCTGATGATCATCAGTTTCACCTTCTCCATGGGTAGCTCCACAAGAGTCATATTGAACTCCTTCATTGGTATGATCTATATTGTTGGGGGGGCGGGGGTTTGGAGTATTCCCCGATAGTGCTTTCTTATGCCGATAGACCTGACTTTTGATTAGATCGGTGTGACTAGGAATTCTATCTCCAATGAAGGGTCATTGATGTTACTCCTCTCATCAGAGATCTTTGAAACTCTCTCTCTGACCATAGCTCTTTTTTCAATACACATTTAGCCCATTTCAAAAGATTATGGATTGGTATAAATAAAATACCAAAGTCTCCCCAAAAATAAGGACCTGAAGCCATTCATTACATTACAGTTTGAGGGGTGAGACACCCATCTGTGATGAAAGTCATGTGATTTTAATGGGGTATACCAGTTATTATTATGATTTTGGGCATAATGTTTTCTGATTTTGTCGGACATGGGTGGGTAGGAATATAGGAAAATTTTAAATTTTCTTGTCCCAACAGTGGCTCTATCTAAGATGTATACCCCTTGTGGGTATAACAAGAATTTAGATCTCTTGGGGGAGTAGACCATATATTTTATTTGTTGGGGATGATAACTTCACGAAATTGTATGAATGAAATGAGAATGGGAGATGGAAGTGATAATGATGGGTAATGGGGATGATCCTATACTAATGTACATGGAAAAGTTTTTGTTATCTTTGAGAGATTCATAGGACTATCCATGTACTAGCAGATCCTAATATCTCTTGATTGTCCTAATCTACTATACATGGAATAGAAGTATTTTGAGAATTATTTAAGGATTGTCCATGCATTGGCAACACTTTATTCTCTTTGTGCATGATTTTGATATTTTATGAAAAGAAAGGCTTCAAAAATTGCCCATGCACAAACAGTTCCTGCACTTCTCCAGACACATTTTACAAATAGTAAGAATCATCACCTCCTTTGCCAGTTACAACAAAAGGACCTAACCACAAAGCTTCAAACTTTCCATGCTTTCCTTTCTCCTGGCACCTAGCATTCCACATCAATACTAAGTCACTCATCTCAAATTTCTTGTCTTTGGTCTTTTTGTCAAAAAGGTATTTCACTTGTGATTGCAACTTGATATTCTATCTTTGATCCAATCTCCTTGTCTCATCAAGTTCTGCAAGATGTTCTAATCTTTCCTCCATTAGTTTAGGAATGTTTAAGTCTTCCTGAAGAACAAATTTGTAAAGTAGTAGGAGATTTTCTAATGGTATCCTTTCTTGTGTTCCATACACTATTTCAAAATATTCTTCACAGTAATTCTATCAGCGCACATAGCCATTCTCAACTTTGAATCCCATGCCTTCATAGCCCACATAGCCATTCTCAACTTTGAATCCCATGCCCACATAGCCCACACATACCTTCATGTAACTCTTTCATGACATGTTTTGACTGATGTTCATCTAGGCATAGTAGTAAAATACCATCCATATTCTTCTAGTAAAGATCTCCATCAATAAATACATATTTTGAGGTCTATAATTTAAATGTCCTTCTCTTGTTATCATCATACCCTTCAGGACATTTCATGTGCTTTAGATAATATATGATGTCAGTATACCATGGAGTATGCTCAATGCTAGAACTTGTGTTATCAAGATCATTAGCACTACATATCTGAGAAGCCTCGAGATTATTTTCATCCATTAATCTAGCAAGACCTTGTCCGCTAACTAGTTTGGTGATCTGGATTTCAATATTGAACTCCTAAATTCTATTTATCCAGCTGCATCTTCTGCCTGTGACCTCAGTTTGGACCAATACATCTTTTACTGTAGCATTAGGCACATACGCTATTATTTCAGCTCCCACCAAGTATGGCCTGAAAGCTTTAACTGCCTTCACCAATGCATATGCATGTTTCTCAACTATGTCATATTTTAATTCTACATTTTGAAGAGATTTGCTGAAAAATGAAATGGGTTGTTCATGTCCCTCATTATTTTTATGTAATAGTACTACTGCAACTGTATGATATGAGGCAAATGAGAACAATTGGAATGGCTTACTGAAATTAGGGGATATCAAAACTGGGGCTTCTTTGATTGCCTTCTTAATGGTGGCAAATGCCTCTATTGTTTATGTTGTCCACTTCACTTCTAAATTCTTTTTTAATATTCTTGATATGGGACTAACAATTTTTGCAAAATTTGATATGAATTTCCTAACAAAGTTAATTTGGCCAAAGAATGACTGTATAGCTTTTACATTCTTAGAAATGGGAACTTGGTCAATGGTTTTTACTCTTTTAGGATCTATTCTTACTCCATCTTTTGAGACTATGTGACCAAGCAACTTGCCCTCTGTTACTGCGAAATGACACTTCTTAGGATTCAATGAAATTCCATATTCTAAGGCTCTAATAAAACTTTGCTCTAAATGTGTATAATGATCCTCAGCCTTTTTGGAATATGTTGTCATGTCATCCTGATATACTATCATAATTTTATTAATCAATTCTGCAAAGGCCACATCCATCACTCTTTGGAATGTTGCTCCAACATTTGTGAGTCCAAATGGCATCCTTATTTATATACATACATTCCCCATAGTGTGGTGAATGCAGTCTTATATTGTTTTGATTCTTTGACTTTCACCTGATTATATCCTAAGAAACCATCCATCATTGACAATAGTTCACACTTGGTAACCTTTTACAACATTGCTTCCATATTAGGAAGGGGATAGTTGTCCTTAAGAGAAGATTTGTTTAGATTCCTGAAGTCCACACATAATCTAATATCACCATTTTTCTTTCTGACAGGCACCAAATTAGAAACCCAAGAAGAATGCTTAATGGGTTTAATTATAGCTCCATCTCTTAGCTAAGTGAGTTCTTCAAGTATCTTAGGGGCCAATGTAGGATTGATAGGCCTATGTTTTTGTCTGAATGGTTTAGCATCCAGTTTTAATGGTATTTCATGATGAAAAAGATCCTCCCTATATGCTTTCAAATCATCATATGACCATGCAAATACATGTCTATACTTCCTGAGTAAGTTAATGAGCATGCTCCTGATTTTGGGACTGAGATTCTTTCCAATGCATACATTCTTTGGGGTTGTCTACATCCCCAAATTAATCTCTTCAAGGTCATTCTGTACTACTAGTGTATCTTTCTTTTTAAATTTATCACACCCATCAACCACTTTCTCCAATGGTATGAGTCCCTTAGGTATTTTGTTTGTTTTTAGCTGAACTATTTCTTGACCAAAGAGAGTTTCTTTTCCATCTTGTTCTTCCACAAATGCATTAAAATCAATCCCTTGGTTTTCATAATGATCAACACAATGTAGGAAGTTGATTATATCAGCATCATTATCAAACACTTGCCAGTTATGTACATTATCCAGGATAGTAGGTTTGGTTTTGAATTTGACATCAGTAATGCCCCCTAATGTGATATCATCCCCTTTTAATGCAATATTTGCTAGAAAATCTGCCATAATATTTTTTGATCTATCAATCCAGTTGATTGAGAAGGCATCAAACAACTCAATATGATCCCAGATAGCGTTTCTATATTGCTTCAACCTCTTTCTTTTTTACAAGTATTTCTCTCTTACTTGAGAAGTAACCAATTCTGAGTCACCATATACAACCAAGATTTTTATCTTATGCTTGATGGCTATATTCAAACCAATGAGCAAAGCCTCGTATTTTGCTACATTGTTTGTGCATTCAAATGTCAATACAAATGAGTATTTGAAAGTTTTACTTGCTGGTGAGATAAATAATACTCCGGCCCCATTTCCCATTTTGCTACATGCACCATCAAAATACATCTTCCACACATCATTCTCCTCTTTCTTAGATTCAACATGTATCGGATCAGCATTCTGTAATTCACGCTGACTTGTTTCAACCCTGAAGGCTCCCAAATCTGTATTAGAAAATAAGTTTATTTGATTTTGATCCAAGCATTCTATGATGTTCTCATATCTTGGCTCCCTACACATCTTAATCTCTTTGCCTCCCACTGGTATTATGGTATATGACAAATCCAATTGGACATTCCCTCCTACCATTGCAACCCATTGTCTTGATAAGAGCATTCCATAATATGGTGGAATATCAACCATGGTGATATTAATGTTATAGGTTGCTTCAGGGTATGAAGCAAGCTTTATTTCCACATCCCTCATAATGCCCACGACTGGGATGGATCTATTATCCATTGCATAACACTTACTAAATGTAGTGTCAACCCACATCCCTAGTTCTTTCATGACTACTATTGGCATGATATTCAAGGCTGCGCCTGACTTAATCATGCAGTTCCTTACTATCATGTTCTTGATTAACAAGGTAGTGTAGAAAGGGTCCACTTGTGAGGGATTCTTTGTCAAGGTATCACCAAGGTATACTTCAGGAATTTGGAATGTTTCTTGGTGAAAATTGTTTGTTCTATTCTCTGATTCTTTATATTTTTGGTTTGGTATATCTGAAATTAGTTTAACCATTGTATTTCTGTATTTGTCTATCTTTATCATTTCCAAAAGTGGTACTAATATCTTTACCTGAGATATTGCATGAGCAATGTCAAATGAATGGGCCATAGTTTGATCATTCCTTTCTATCTTTATATGTTCTTTTTCTTGATTTTGTGATTTATCCATCGTTTTATTTTTATCAACCTTTTCTGGTTCTCTGAATGATGACTTTGCATTATTCTTTTTCTGATTTTGGTCTTTTATAAAGATACTCCCAGTTGTTCCTTGTTCAATATTAACTATCTTGTTTCTTAGGTTATAGGCATTTTTAACTTGAGCTACTGTAGCTATTGTAAGAGCTTCTCTTTCATTTTCAGTGGGCTTTCTCCATTGATCATATGGCGAATTGTTATAATAGGTAGGTTCCTCGTAACCATCCTCATGATCTGAGAATACTTCTTATTTTCCCATGTTGATATGATGTTTCTTTTTTCCAACATCATATTCATATCCCTCTTCCTCTATAGAAGAATAATCTTCATTCAGCAAATATGGTATATCTTGCATCATGTTTATTGTGTGACTGTCTTTGTTATAATTGTATAATGTTTCTTCTTGTTGTACTACTTTAGCCACCACACAATATTCAGGTGAGTGTGGTAAATTGCACACCAAAGCCCAAGGTTTATCTTCTACCATATGTGCCCCATTTCTTTTCAGAGGGTCAGGTGTATCTTTGCCATAATGTTGTTTTCTGCTACTTTTGATAGGTCTCCCATCTTTCCAATTTGTATTATATGGCATATCTTACAGCCTAGGTCTTTCATGTCTATGCTGACCTTCTTGTTTAGTTTGTTGAATGTTTGGGCTTTGAGGAGTTCTAGGATTATCTCTTTTGCTAACCATACCTGTAGCTTTCCTATTTTTCTCAATAGTTAAAGCCACTTTCTGTGCTTCAGTTAGGGTCGTAGGGCACCGATTTCTAATTTCGTACCCTGTCTTGAGATCAAATGCTTGAAAAATAAATGCTCAATGCTGCTGGATCAGTCAGTTTAGATCCATGTCGTATTTTGTTGTGTAACTTGGAAAATTTTAGATTGAAATCATACACTGACTCATTTTGGTATTTTTGGATGCTTAGTAATTCATGCAATGCAAACTTAGGGGCATACTGATTGCCATACTACTCCTTAAATTTACTATGAAAATCTGTTATTAAACTGATTGAAGCATCAGGTAAGATGTTGAACCAAACTTTTGCATCTTCAGTTAGAGACATCACGAATAACCTCATTTTAACATCTTCATAGTCCATACCAATATCTTGTATGAAAGCATTGAAGTTTCTGATGTGATCCTCAGCTGATGTTGCACTATTTCCAGTGAACTTGGGAACTATATTTCTCCAATTATTGTCAATAGGGTATGGGTACAATTGATATCCAGTCAAATCAAATTAGCCACATATGTTTGTGAGGTTTTGAGGTGGAAGATTCATGGGTGGCGGGTTAGGGTAGTAATTATATCCACCTAGATGCTGATGATAAGCATGTTGCTGTTGTG
Organism: Cunninghamia lanceolata; assembly: GCA_027924645.1. Classification (NCBI taxonomy): domain Eukaryota; kingdom Viridiplantae; phylum Streptophyta; class Pinopsida; order Cupressales; family Cupressaceae; genus Cunninghamia; species Cunninghamia lanceolata. Next base: position 7,445,793 of record BSBN01000245.1, on the reverse strand, counting down.
GGTTCATGTGGGGATTCATGTAAGGATTTTGTGGTCTATAATACTTTTGGCCAGGGGTGGGTATGGATTAGCCATATGTTGTGGGGTGTTGTGTAAGAGAGGTGGTCTAGGATTGTTAGGGAGGGTATTTTTATGACTTTTGAATACTTGTGAATTGGAAATACCACCTGTATTTTGGTGCAGGTTTTGCTGTGGATTCTTCAAAATGTTTCCTCTATGTGGAGTTACATATTTTGGGGCATCTATTTTAGTCCTACTCTTTATCTGTTGAATCTCTTGTTTTAACAACCTCTTAGTTGCCTCTATCTTGATCATTTCAAGTTCTTCCTAGAGCCTAAGCACATCCTATTGTGCTTCATTCATACTTCTTACATTATTTGGACTTTCATTCACTTCTTGATTTGAAAATCCATGTTTTACCCCCTCTTCCTGCTGTAATGACATTTCATAATCATATTCAGCTTGCCTCTGGTCAATTTCCCTCATGGCCCATGCTTCACACTCAACTTGTTATTGAGGATCAGGTCTGTATTTTGCCAATATATCATCATTTACTCTATTGACATTTTCATTTGACTCATGCAGAGAGGTAAAACTATTGTGAGTTGTGATAGTTTGTTCTATATTATCTTCTTGAGCCTCCTGATTATTATTCTAATGAAAATAATTTGATGCTCCATTTCTCTTAGGGATGGTTCTATTTGGTGGAGATGATTACAATTTCTTCCCTTCCATCTTGGATCTTCTACCATCCTTTTGGTACTAACATTCTATTATAACAGGTTGTAGAGTCGCCACCTATTTTAGTAAATAGGAAAATTTTATAATTTATCTTTTCAGATTCTTCTTGTTAGTAGAGTTACCAAATTGTATTTTTGAAATTTCTGACTCTATAAAAGAATGCTTTCTTACTAAGGTCCTTTATTTGGGTCCCCACTACAGTCACCAATTTGTTAGGTCTCAAAAAAGTAGGTTGTGAATCCTAAGAGGATGCCAGACTCTATGGTTAGATTAGCATCATTTTTGAACTAACGTGACGGAGTTAACCTTTAAGGTTTGATGACTCCCTGCACTTTAGGCACTGCTATACCTAGGCGGCTGAACCTTGAAAACTAAAGCAGATCGAGTGTAAGTGTTTTGACTAAGTTAATGGATCTACCTACAGTGGCAAATGGTGTAGAATAGATGAAAGCTTGCTAACTAATTCTATATCTAATATCTGAGGGGTGATTGGTATAAATTATATAAGCAATATCAAGGTAAAAACTAATAAATGAATTTAACTATTAAAATAAATGAGAGTAGTGCCTTGTTAGGTAAACAAAGTCAAATGGAAGACAAAGACTAGTGGCTTATAGTGGGCAGTAACTCTAACTGTTCAGCACAATACTTTAGTTTCTAACTTGTATAAATGTGTAGGGAAATGACTGACAGACTCTTCTTAATAATCCAATAGACAAAATCAGATTTCTTGTTATTACACCAGAAGGAATTTTAATCCTTTCTTGAAGGAACCAATTGAATGAAATATACAAGAACAACAGATAATATCAACTTGGAGATAGAATGACAATCCTAATTATGTGGTTCTCCTAAATAATCCAAATCAACACTTCCAAATTACTATGACTGACCAGAAGGATTTTAATTCCTTTTATGGAAACCGATTAACCCAATCACACAAATACAAAATGTGCATTGACAAATTAAATATATACTTGATATATTAATTTGAATAACAAGGACATATGAAACTGGAGACAACCAAATAATTGAATAACTTCAACAAACAATTGATGCCAGTATAAATCCATAGAATTAGAGATCTTCTATTAACTTCTTAAATGAAAAACTTGCAACATGGTCTTTGAAATATTGTAAGCTTCATTTATTATTTCCTACTGCTAATGATTTTTTAGCATCATATGTTGAACTTATATAGAAATACTTATGAAGAGACATAACTCTTCAAAATGTCTTTTGGGAATTAACATGATTAACATAACAATAATAAAGATAACAATGCTTAAGCCCTATTCAACCATAGGTATATCTGAGTGATGTGATCCAAGTACTCCTGGGTGTAGTGTGTATCAGTAAACTCAATGTCATTCATTGTGATCACATCCATTATCACCATTTTCTCTAGATGCTTGCAAGCTTCCCCAGATGCAAAATCTTTATCTATGAGAGCATTTAGAGCTTCATGTAAGATCATCTGGCACCCGCTACTCCATTCATCTTTTCTCTTTAACTCCTTGTTGTCTCTGAACAACATGGGCGTACCTGCTTTTGAAACCTCAATACATTCTTTGGCATCTATTTTAAGATGGTCATAATATTTTTGATGTTGTTCAATCAATTCTTTTGCACTGGAAATACTTGTAGTTTTAGGGGCATCCCTACTCTATCTCTCATGGAGTTTTTCTTGAAGCCTATTGTTTAGCCTTTCATGCTTTTGAGTCACCTTATAGTTTTCAGAGTAGATATCCCAAAAGTTGTTCATCCAATGCATCATGTTATTGTGCCTATTCTGAAGCACTGCTGTAAGTGTATCACTCTAAATCTAAGCTATCTAATCAATAGATGGTGACTGGAAGCTTTTTGAACTCTCTCCTTGAGTTATCCTTTTAACTATCCCTCCAAAGGTGCTCTTAATAGTGTCTTTCAAATAATCATTTTCCTTTGTTAATCTCTCACAACTCAGTTTATATGCATCTCGTTCTTTGATCAGCATCTGAGCTTGTGCTTTATTCAACTTTGCAACGTTAATGCCAATGTCTGCAGTGATCAAAGGGTCAGTTTCCCCTGCCTTCAAAGTCATGACATGCCCAAAAGCCTTTTCAGTGTCTATAATGGTTGTCTTCTAATGGGGAGGGTAGAAGGCCCATATCATTAGTGAATTTTCATCATTTTTATATTTGGTGCTCATATCCACTTCTGTGACTCCCTCAGGAGTGAGCTTATATTTGTCATCTATATTATGCAAAAAACTATCAGACACCAAAGTAGAATTCAAATCAAGACCAGGGAATATCATAACTCCTTCTTCTCTGAGTAGTTGTCTACCCTTACTAGGAGTCATAGCTTGCAGTTCACTGTCCACTGTTGGTTTTAACATATCAATTAATTATCTTTCATTGTCAGCTATGACATTATCAACTGATTCCCTGATCTCTTTACCCTTGCATTTATACAAAACTGATTTAAATTATTTAGGATGAATAAATTGATCATCGAAAATAAAAGAATCATATGCTACTTGTCTAGGATCCTCATCAACAAGCCCCTCCTCATCATGTTCTATACTAGGAGACTAATAGCATTGCATTTTCCATTTAGATATCATAGTTTCTTGTTGATGTGGCTCTTCTTCTTCTATAGACCCCTCATCAGCAGAGGACAACAACTCTATCTCTGCAAGATGTCTCCTTTTCTCATCTAATTCTCTATTATATTTCTCAACCACCAATTCAACTTCAGTTTCTTCCATATTCCTGATAATATCATCACATGGATATGGGACATGTGTGTATCCACTGAGGTTTTGGTTTCTCCTTGCAAAATCAATAAAACCCTCAGGATCAAATCCTTTTCTTGCTTCTACACATCTCATGTTATAATGCATCAATTTATCCATGATGAGGCCATAACCTTCTTTAGATAACACAGTAAAATCCCCAAAGCAGAGAGTACTAGGCATGAAGGATTGCTTGTCATAGGAGCTCAAATTTATCACAATAGAGCAATTCATTTGCCTAACTATCTCTAAGTAGGCAATCTTGTGAGGAACTGTCTTGGGCAATATAAATGGGGTGTCTTCAAAACCATAAACTCTGACCATGGTAGCATCCTTAAAACAATACCAATCTCCCCTGTTGTGAGTGATAGTAGGAGGACCACCAAAATCCTTTGGTCTGAGGAACCTCTTTATTTCATTTGATAGTGAATATTCACAAGCATGATTGAGATACCCATACAACACTTTTACACAATATTCTTCAAAATGGATATAACTAGAATGGGCATACCTACTGTCCCATATCCTCGTCCATATTTGTACATGTGACTTTTGTCCCTTATGATCCATTTGAGTAACTTTAAATTCACATGGTCATAACCCTATTTCTTGGCCATAATAAAGCACCATGTGCATGAGGAGAGAGTAGTGCTCAAAAGAGACCGATGGGTCATTGTTCTTGATTGCAGATAAACCAGAGTCAATTCTTCCAAAAACATAGGTAGCATAGTCAAACTGCCTAGCATCATGGCACTAGATATCTATGGCTATCACCATCAAAGGAATTGTCAAAAAATTAGGAACTTCTGACCCTAGGACTTGGCCCATAGAGTAATATGTGTATTGTGTGTATGGTTCAAATAATGACACATGAAATGGAGGTCCATCATTCTCATTGAGAGGCACTATTTCCCCTTCTACCTTAGGCCTGTGGATAGGTAATCTCCACCCATTGTAGGTGGTATCTAGTCTCCAGTATTCTTTGTCCAAATCTTCATAGATTATAGGAATAGTGCACAAATCATCTAGATCAAACACTTCACAAATAGCATTTTTAGATAAGTGTACAACCGGCTCTCCTTGCAGATTGCATATGGCTTTGAGACCAGGGTTGTAATGTTGAGCCAGGATTTTGAGGAGTTCTACATTCAAAAATACACCAGGAACAACCAATTTTCCTAAATTCAAGTGCCATGGATTAGACAATGGGACATTTCTGAATCTTCTATTGTAATGAAATTTGAAAAGCTCATAGCCTCTTATTGGTGTCCACATATTTCCTAGGTATTTACACTTGTCTTCTAGTTTCTCCACCTCTGCCCTAAGTTTTGCAGACCTTCGAGCTTTGGGAGTCAATCCAGGCAATTGGTCAATTAAGTCCTGGTTTAGTTTCCTTTCTTTTGTTTTCTCATCAGGGCTTTTGTCAATTTTTTGTTTCTTGGTTTTTCTGGTTTCACCTGACTTTTTTGTACCCTTAATTTTTACTGGAGTCTCCATTTTAATCTTGGACAACAAATTCAAATTGCAAGCTACTGCATAGAGGTTTGTATATATGTACCTATTATCTGAGGCAATGATCGAATTCCCTTGTTTTCTCCTCGAAGTCTTTTTTATGTGCTCCTCTCATACAATTTGTTTGAATCTAATTGTAGTGATTTTGACTGGCTCTTCAAAGGATTTCTTCCTTGTCTGCAATTAATTGTTCCAGTGTATTAATTTTCATATTTTTGCGAGATGTCACATCGTCATAACTCCTTTCATTGATATGAATTTTGTAATGTTAGGGTGATTTAATAACTTCTTATGGTGTGAACATTTGCATGTGGATCAATCCCTGTGACCCTTCATCTGTCTCCTCGATGTCATAGTTTATAAAGACATATAAGTTTGTATCAACAAGATATTTTGAGGTCCACCTGATATAGAAATGAGCATAGCTATTGTCGGCGTGACTTACTTTATCTTTGTGGGAATAACATCTAACTCTGATATTTTAAGTGTCTCTAATATGACTATCCGCATGAGTCTTGTCAATAAGCATGGCTACTATCATCATCAGAATAACACATGTTATCAAGATGACTTAATTCAATTTACCTGATCACGGTTGTTTCCCCGATACCTTTCTCATAACCTTCATCAGAGTGATTATTATAGTATGTTACCGATATCTTTCATCACCGTGACCATCAGTTCGGCAAGACTTGTAGGCTTTTCTTCCGACTTGTTTACTTTCATCGATGCTTTTTAGCCTTCCTAGACATCGGTGTGACTTAAGCTAAAATAATGTCACTTTATTGCTGAGACATTGCAAAGTCAGAGATACTTTAATTTCTTGCCCCTGTGCATCTCTCCCCGATGATCATTAGTTTCACTAGTTCCAAGGGTAGCTCAGCAAGAATCATACTGAACTCCTTCATTAGTATGACCTATACTGTCAAGGGGGGTTTGGAGTATTCCCCGATAGTGCTTTCTTATGCCGATAGTCCTCACTTTTGATTAGATCGGTGTGAATGGGAATTCTATCTTTGATGAAGGGTCATCAGTGTTACTCCTCTCATCAAAGATATTTGAAACTCTCTCTCTGACTATAGCTCTTTTGCCGATACACATTTAGCCTGTTTCAAAAGATCATGGATTGGTATAAATAAAATACCAAAGTCTCGCCAAAATTAAGTAGCTAAAGCCCTTCATTACATTATAGTTTGAGGAGTGAGACACCCATCTATGATGAAAGTCATGCAATTTCTATGGGGTATACCAGTTATTATTATGAATTTGGGCATAATGTTTTCTGATTTGGTTGGATATGCATGGGTAGGAATATAAGAAAATTATAAAATTTCCTATCCCAAAAAAACCCAGTATCAGAACATAATAGATCTTAAGTCAAATGGCTTCCTTACAAGCATGAGTTGCTGCCATGTACTCTACTTCTATAGTGGACAAAGCTACTATACCTTTCTACTTACTCATCCAACTAATAGGACTACCAAACATTGTGAACATATAAGCACTGGTGGATCTTCTACTATCAATGTCCCCTGCCCAATCTGAATCCACAAATCCATGAATACAAACTAAAAGGCAACATCTCGTAGGATGACCATGATAACATAAGGAATACATAGAAGTACCTCACAAGTATCTGAACAATCTCCACTGCATCTTAATGTACCCATCCAGAAATTTTCCATAAACGGACTAAGGACTCCCTCTGCTTGGGCAATGTCTGGTCATGTATAGACCATGGAATACATCAAACTACCAACAAGACTAGCATAAGGTACTCTCATCATATCCTCCATCTCAGTATGAGATTTTGGACAATCTGCAATAGATAAAGTAGTCCCTATCATAACAGGAACACATAATGGTCTACAAGCTGCCATGTTGAATCTTTCCAACACTGTATTCACATACTTACTCTAGCCTAACCAAAGTTTTATGTTTTCTTTGTCCCTTCTAATTTCCATTCCTAGAATGTACCAGCTGCCCCTAAATCTTTCATCTCAAACTATGCTGACAATTGAGACTTCAAATAAAAAATCAAACTCTTACCATTCCTAATGAACATCATATCATCAACATACAATGCAATAATGAGAATGCGATCATTGTCCATCTTATAATAAACACAATTATTTGATTTCGATCTCAAAAATCCCAAACTCAACACAACTTAGGCATCAAAATTTTGGTACCACATCCTAGGAGATTGTTTCAAACCATACAAAGACATTTTCAACTTGCAAACCAAATTTTATTTACCTCTCATAATGTAGTGCTCAGGCTGTGACATATAAATCTCCTCCTCCAAGTCACCATGAAGGAAAGTTGTCTTCACATCCATCTGTTCAACTTCTAAATCATATGCAATAATAAGTGATAAAAAGAATATGATAGATGTCAACTTTGTAATGGGAGAAAAATCTCACCATAATCCATTCCCTCAACTTAGGAATATCCCTTCACAACCAACCTTGCCTTATACTTCTCAACACTGCCATCTGAACCAAAATTTCTCATTGAACACCTATTTACAACGAATAGGTATACATCTATCAGGAAACGGTGCCAGTCCCAAGTCTTATTTTATTCAAAGAAACGATCTCTTCTTTCATGGCCTCTTTCCAAGAATTTGCATCACTCATACCCATAGCCTCCCTTATGGTACTAGGCTCATCAGTGTTAGAAATCAAAGCAAAAATACAACTAGAATCATGTAATGAATACCCAAACCTATTAGATTGTCACCTTATCCATTTGAACCTCCTCAAAAGATGAGGTTGAGGTTCTTCTTCTTCTTCTAACCTTTCAGAGCTACTAGACCTCTCCTCATCATCAGGTCTAATAGGTGTTTCCAATTCAACTTTCTTAGGGGTTGAAGGAACTTGAACCACATCCTCTTTCTTCTCTTCCTTTTCTAGCTAGTGAATAACAAAAGAAGGATTGAGTTTTTTGAAGATCACACATTTACTATACAGAACCCTTTCAAACAGTGGATCCCAAATCTTGTACCCTTTCACACCAACACCATAATTAATGAAGATGCACTTCACTACCTTGTTCTCCAACTTAGACCTCTTCTCCCTAGGCACATGTGCATATGCCTTACAACCAAATACTTGAAGATGTCTCACTAAGGGATTTTTACCTTACCACACCTCCATAGGTGTCTTTTCAACAAGCACTAAAGTAGGAGACCTGTTAACTAGGTAGCAAGTGGTAGCAACAGCTTCAGCCAAAAAAATTTGTTTAAGACCAACCCCACTCAGCATACTCCTAGCCCTCTCCATCAATGTTGTGTTCATCTTCTCTACAACTCCATTCTATTGAGGGGTATATACAATTATCTTGCGTCTCTCAATGTCATGTTCTTTACACAACTTATCAAAATCTACTGAATAGAACTCATTGCCATTGTCAGTCCTCAAAAACTTAATCTTTTTATCCATATGATTCTCTACAAGAGCCTTAAACTCTTCAAACTAACTAAAGACTTCATATTTTATTCTAAGTAAATAGACCCACATCCTTCTATTGTAATCATCTTTGAAAGATACAAAGTAAATAGATTTTGAATTTGAAGGAACATTCACAGGACCAAAAATATCAAACTATATCAATTCCAACACCCTAGAAGATTTATGAGAACTAGAATAAAGATAAACACAATTTTGCTTTCCATAAATGCAATATTCCCAAAAATCAAACTCCAGATTATAATCATTCATACCCGCAACAAGATTTTTATTCTTCAGGGCTCTAAGACCCTTCTCACCAATGTGACCAAGTCTTTGGTGCCATTACATTGTCTGCTCAGCTAGAAATTTCATCTCCATAGAATGAGCACCCTTAGGTACCCAGGAAGCACAACCATCAAAAGTAGATGTAATAGTCCTCTTTTTTATTTGTTCCAATGGCAAGAATGAAGACTTTGAAGTTCTCTTCTTTAGAAATAAAGAACTATTGTATTGAATCGTACATGCATCAATCTTGAATAGAGTGCCAATCCGAACACCCCTAGCTAGTACCATAACTCCTCTAGTCATCTTGCATCCTCCATTTGAGAAAACAACCTAGACACCCACATCATTCAATTTACTTACAAATACCAAGTTTTGTTCCAAACCAAGGATATGCAAAAAACCATTGATCCCCTTCACTCATCCATCAGAGAATTGAATCAAGAATCTTCCATGGCCAACAATCTTCAGATGAGAGTCATCACCCAAGTACACCTTTCCACCATCATATTCATTATACTTAGTGAACCAACCTTGATGAGAGGTTACATGAAAATATGCACTAAAGTTAATAAGCCACACATATACCAATGCACGTGTTGCCAAGGCAATAACAAAATGATTCTCCATCATCCTAAGAGGATTTGTCATAATTTGAATCATAGTTCTTCTTTTTCTTCTTCTCCTCCTTGCACACCTTACAACTTATATCTCCCATGGGATTTGGATCTTGACTTCTCTTACTTCTTGTCCTTCTTTTTCCAACATATTCAATGGAATCCTTAAGTAGCACATTGTCCAACATAATCCTAATAGCATAACCTTCTTGTAAGTGGTTTCTCCTTAAATGTGTCCTCTGGAAATGTACTCATGTGCTTCCCTAAGGATATTTCTTCTTTTATGTTCCAATACTACTATCCTTATGATTCATCTCTCCCAATTATATGCAATGCCTATTGTTCTAGAAGCATCTACATGAACATGAAATGGGATGTTCCAATCTAGAAAAATTAGTATGGGATATTTTTCTATATTTTGTTTCAGTGTATCAAATGCTTTTTGACACTGCTCATTCCACTCAATTGTTTTATTTGATTTCTTCTTTAAGAGTTCTTATATTAGTGCCTCTATGGTAGTGTATCCTCTAATAAAGTTTTGGTGATATCTAGTATAACCTAAGAAAATTTTCACATCTGATGATCTTTTTAGCAGTGGTAAGTTCATAATTAGTGCCACTTTCAATGGATCTACCATGTGTCCTTTGCATATTATGTGTCCTAGAAGTGCACCGAATGGTACCACAAAGATGCATTTCTTTAATTTTAGAGCAATTTGTAGGCACCTATATCTTTCTAACATTGTGTAGAGAACTTGAACATGATATTTTAACAGTCCATAGATTGTCCAATCATCCAAGTAGACTTCCAGAAAGTCATGTATGAAATATTTAAATGTGTTGACCATAATTCTTCTAAAGATTGTTGGTACATCCGTTAGTCCAAAGGGCATTATAGTATACGTGAAGGACCCCCACTCTATTGTAAATGTATTTTTTGATTGGTCCTCTTCCTAAATTTTAACTTGCTGTTAACTGAAAAATCCATCAGCAAAAGAATAAGTCTCTCTTCTAGCTACTGATTCCAAGACCTCTTATGTAAATGGTGTCAGAAATGGATCATCAATGAAAGCTTTATTCAATTCCCTAAAGTCTACACATATCCTAATGTCTCATGATTTATTATTTTGTACTTGTTGGATTTAAGATAGACAATAGAGAGAGGGGGTTGTGAATTAGTTGTTACCAAACTTTTGTTCTTTATATACTTTAAAGCTTCTTCTATTTCAATAGCATATCAGATATTCAATCATGAGGCACAATGCATGAATTTAAGAGCAAAAACAAATTTGACACATACAACACAAAGATTTTTACGTCAAAAACCCAGTTAAGGGAAAAACCACAGGGTGACTAACCCAAGACTGTATTCTCTATTAAAAGAATAAGAAGAATGAAATGGCACTTGCCAATTAGGGCTCACTGCCTGAGCACACTACTCACAAGAGGCCCAGTCCCTACAGGAGACATACTGTCTAGAGAATAATATAAATATTACATACTTGAATTGGAGATCAGCATCTTCACTATGCTTGAGTTAGTTTTATTAAAGCTCAACACCTCTGATATGCTTTTCTTTCTTCTTCCTTACCACCTTCTCATCGTTGCAAGGATACTTTTGAATGACTTCGCAATTCTTATTTATATAATAAAATTGACTTTAGAATGATCGTCAAAGTCGGCATAACATACACTTATTTTATTACAGAGAAAATACAAAAATACAACTTGACTTATTACAAAAGCTTCATGTGCACTACTACACTATCGGCTACCCATACCTGGGACTTTAATCTTCTTTGTGGAACACACCAGACTTCGCAAAACATCTTCAAGATCATCCACAATATGTGCAAGACATCTGGTTGGCCAATATTAGGAAGAACACCATCATTGGAAGGTAAATCTTCAATTACGAGCTCTATCTTCAATGCGGACTACCAACACAAACTAGACACAATCGAGAGACCCCCACAAGCTTGCTTGAATCACCAAGAACATCCGCACTACTTTTGCTTACTGTAATCATTCACATCTTCATCTGGGACCTTAAGAACATAGTTTCTCATCTCTGTCATATTAGAAAGATTGCTTATGGACCTCCAAACCATGAACCAATTGAGTTGTCAATTCACATTAGCCTTCCAAACATGCCACCAGATTCGTAGAACATGATGTATTTTTAGATCTCACCGGACCTATTTGAGTCACTCTGTCACCTCTAAATAGTTGCTAGTACTGGTTTTACTCTTATGGTCATAACTCCTTAACAATTTCATTTGGACCTCTCAGATCTTGACTAGATCACCTTTAGACACATATCTACATACCCTTTGATGCACATTCTCTAATCTTCATCTAGCTAGGATCTTTACTTCAGAGAGATTCACTATCTTCACCGGTCTTCTCTATTTATGATAGGACTAATTTTATCAATATCCTTAGCATACAACTCATCCAATCCTTGACATTAATGCAACAAGAGTATGTTGAAATCAATGACAACACCAATTAGGCTCATACTTGCAACAATCTCCCCCTTTGTCATTGATGGAAACATATAATGTGAAAAATTGTTTTAACCATCATGACAAGAAATTCTCTTTACTGACTGACATAGCTCCCCCTATCAACAACAACCATTCACATGTTTTCTCTTCCTTTACTGTTCCCCCTTTGATCAACAACTACTTTTGTTTTTCACATGTCTTCTCTCCTCCTTTGACATCAATGGCAAAGGGCACATACTTGCAACCACTTCTCACTCTTTAGAGTTATACTGACCACTTCCCCTGAGTAGCAGCCTCCTAACATCAATCTGAATCACAAGATATAACTGGGAGATCCACTAGATTGATGCACATCAGTGCACCTTAATTCCAAACTTGAGGGGTAATAACCCTTAACTTCTCCCTGAGATACTCAAAAGAGTCTTTAGGTAGAGGTTTACTAAAAATGTCTGCAATCTGATCCTTTGAGGGAAAAAGCTCTAATCAGACTTCATTCTTGTTCACCTTCTCTCTCAAAAAGTGAAAATTGATGGATATATGTTTTGTCTTTGAATGCAACACCAGATTTTTTGATATATTTATTGCACTTGAGTTATCACAGAAGATTGTGATACATTCCTCATACTCTATTTTGATATCTCTTGGCATTTGTTTCATCCGCAATACTTGAGTGCAACTACCTACTGCTGTAATATATTCTACTTTTGCAGTGGACAGAGATATTGCCTCTTGTTTCTTGCTCAGCCAAGAAACTAATCTTTTTCCCAAAAAGAATGCACCACCACTGGTACTCTTTCGGTCATCCACATCTCCTACCCAATTAGCATCTGTGTATGCATGAAGAGAGAAGTCATGATACTTAGGATACTATAATCCATACTCAACTGTTCCCTTCAGATATCTAAGAATTCTCTTGATTGCCATGACATGAGACTCTCTAGGATCAGCTTGGAATCTGGCAACAAGACCAACAACATTCATAATATCAGGTCTAGTTTGAGTGAGATAGAGCAGTCCTCCAATAATTGACCTATACTTTTTCTGACTAGCCTTAGGGAATTCATCATCTTTACTCAGCTTACATCTAGTTATCATAAGAGTATTCATTGCCTTTGAGTCTTCCATCCCAAATTTCTTCAACAATTCTTTCACATACTTGGTCTATGATATGAATATTCCTTTCTTTATTTGAGTGATTTGCAAGTTCAAGAAGAAATTCATTTCCCCAAAAATAGACATCTCAAATTCACTTTGCATTTGATTTGCAAAGGTCTTGCACATACTATCTTTCCCTCCAAAAATGATATCATCAACAAATACTTCAACAATCAAGATACTTTCATGATCAATCTTAAAATATAGATTACTATCAATAGTACCTTTGTTGAAACCAATCCTCAAAAGATGTTTGTCCAATCTTTCATACCAGGCTCTTGGAGCTTGTTTTAGTCCATACAATGCTTTTGTCAACTTGCAGACCATATCACCATGATTAGAGAATTGGAATCCATCCAGTTGATCAATGTATACCTCTTCTTGCAAATCACAAAATTCAGGAAGGTAGACTTGACATCCATCTGATATACTTTGAAATCCTTGAAGGCAACAAAGGAAAGAAATAATCTAACTACTTCAATTCTTTCCACTGGAGCAAAAGTTTCTTCAAAGTCAATTCCTTTTACTTGAGAATAACCCTTACAGACCAATCTAGCTTTGTTTCTTACTACTTCACCTTTTCATTTAGTTTAATCCGGAAGAACCACTTAGTCCCAATCACATTTTTGTCCATAGGTCTAGGGACAAGATTCCAAGTGTTATTCTTTTCAATCTGAATCAATTCTTCCTCCATTGCTTTAGCCCAACTTTTTATCATTGCAAGCTTCACTTATTATTTTTGGTTCAATTTTTGAAATCAAATAATAGTTCACTGAAACTTGAGCAATATTTCTTCTTGTTTGAACACCTTTTATTTTGTCTGCTATAATCTAATCTTCAGAATGATTTAGTCTTACATACCTGGGAGTATTGGGAATTTCTTGCCCTTCTAATTCTTGGATAGGTTCATCAAAACTTGTCTCTTCTTTTGGATTCTCCGGATTAGTCTGAATCTCTACTGTAGTTGGGGCTTGTTCTTCTTGGACTGAGAAATCATTCTAATAATCTACTTCATAATCATAAAACCTTGAGGGGTTTTCCATGCATTCATCAACCTTCACATTTTTACTTTCTACAATCTTTCTCAATCTCTTGTTATAACACCAGTATGCTTTTCTTTGAGTGGAATATTCCAAGAATATTCCTTCATCACTTCTAGCATCAAACTTCCCAAGGTCTTCATCTCTTTTGATGTACCATTTACTACCAAAGACTTTGAAATAATTTACAGTAGGAGTGATACCAAACCAAAGTTCATAAGGAGTTTTACCAGTATTGCCTCTGATTTATACCTGATTAAGAGTGTAGACAATAGTACTCACAACTTCTCTCCAATATATCTGAGGAACATTTTCTTCCATCATCATGGTCCTAGAAGCTTCTTGGATGGTCCGGTTCTTTCTCTCCACTACTCCATTCTGTTGTGGAGTCCTCATAGTAGATAATTTTCTCTTTATCCCATACTTCTCACAAAATGTTATGAACTCACCGGATGTGAATTCTCCACCTCTATCAGACCTGAGGCATTTTATGTTTATGCCAATTTCATTTTCTACCATAGCTCTAAATATTTTGAACTTCTCAAGTGCTTCAGATTTCTCTTTTAAGAAGGTCACCCACATCATCCAGGAGTGGTCATCAATTAGCAACATAAAGTACCTATCTCCTTACAAACTCTTGACTCTTGTCGGACCACAAAGATCAGTGTGCACCAAGTCTAACAATCCAATTGAAGATTGTTCCTTACTTTTGAATGTGACTCTGCTCTACTTACCTAACTAACATTCTTTGCACAAACTGTTAGTAGGTTTCATCAGTCTTGGAAGATCTCTTACAACCTGAGTGTTTCTTATCTTAATGATATTATCAAAATTCACATGGCACACTCTCCCATGCCACAACCAACTCTAATCAATTTGAACAAATAAGCAACTTTTGCCAGTACCAACTAATTGGAAGATGTTACCTTTTGTCTATGTACCAAATGTAATCTCAGTTCCAGAGCTTTCAAAGATATTGCATTTTCTATTTTTGAAACAAAGATCATAGCCTTTGTCCACCAACTATCCAACACTGAGAAGATTATGCTTTAGACCTTCAACATATAGAACATCACTAGTTTTGTTCTTTCCATCAAAAGAGATGCTTCCTCTGCCTCTAATTATGCCAGCAGAATTATCTCCAAACTTTACAACTCCACCTTCATATCTTCCCAAGCTTAAGAACTTACTCTTGTCACTAGTCATATGGCGAGAGCATCCACTGTCAATAACCCATTCAACTTTTTCTTCAACTTGGGCAGCCAAAGCACTTTCTATCATCTTATGATTGACAGATTCAATAGGCATCAAGGATCTTCTTCTTTCATGGCAATAAACACCCAGTCACTTCTGGATTTGTTTCCTATCTCAGATTCATCATCTGTTACTCCTTCCTCATCATCTTCTTGAACATATAACACTTTTTCTAAAACCTTGATCTATTAGGGTTTAGCCTTAAAAACCTTTCCAGACATCTTGAGGCAAAATGACCAATCTTATTGCAGGCAAAGCATTTAAAAGGTAATTTTCCTTCATACTTACTAGATCCTCTTCGAAATCTCTTTGCAATGAGGGCCTCAAGTTGTTTAGCTTCTAATTCATCCTCTTCTAGATCTTTTCTTTCTTTCTCATACCAAGTTGATTTTCTTGAGGAACTTTCTCTTGGATCATATCTCTATTTGCCTTTTGTAGAGGCACTAGCTTTGAATGCAGATTTAGTCTTGGGAAATGCATCACCAAACGCAACTAACTCGAATGCAGATATCTTACCAACCAATTGATCCCTTGTGATAGTTGTTAAAGATCTAATTTCCCCAATGGCAGCAACTTTGTGTTTATATGTAGGGTGTAAAGATCTGAGAACTTTAGCAACAATTTCATCTTTATCTAGTACTCCACCAGCACATCTGATGCCACAAACAAGCTCATTTACTTTTGTCATATAAGAAGTGATATTCTTATCTTCACTCATCTTTAAGTTTTCAAACTTTTCTTTCATACTTTGCAGCTTGGCACACTTAACATATTTGTCTCCTTCATATAGATTTTCAAGTTTTGTCCAAATTTCATAAGCAGTCTTCAATCCCATAACATTTGTCAGCTCTGAATCAGACAAGGCACTCAGTAGGGCTTCTTTAGCTTGAAGCTTATTTTCTCCATCTCTAACATCATCTATAGTTGTTGGCCCATTCTTTGGGGGAACATATTTAGTTGAGGTTATGTTCTAATACTAATATCCTATACATTGTATATGATATTCCATGTGACTTTTCCTGGCAATGAAGTTTTATCCATCAAACCTTGGACTATCCTTCTTGTAGGTCAACATTTTGGATCTCCTCAAGCAGTTAAGCTTCTTCTAGAGGAACTTAGCTCTGATACAAATTGTTGGATTTAAGACAGACAATTGAGAGGGGGGGGCGAATCAGTTGTTACCAATTTTTTTTTCTTCAATTTTTTTGTGTATTTATAACTTGAAACTTTAGTGCATGGATATAGTTTTTTCCAATTTTGATATATATATAAATAAATAATAAAATGTGCATGTATTAAAACATAGTTGTTTCCATGTAAGCAGAAAGCTACTATAGCTTTCTGCTTACTCATCCAACTAATAGCAGTACCAAACATTGTGAACATATAAGCACTAGTGGATCTTCTACTATCAATGTCCCCTGCCCAATTTGAATCCACAAATCCACAAATACAAACTAAATGGAAAGATCTTGTAGGATGACCATGATAACATAAGGAATACATAGAAGTACCTCACAAGTATCTAAACAATCTCCACTGCATCTTAATGTACCCATCCAGGAATTTTCCATAAATGGACTAAGGACTCCCTCTGCTTGGGCAATGTCTTGTCAAGTATAGACCATGGAATACATCAAACTACTAACAAGACTAGCATAAGGTACTCTCATCATATCCTCCATCTTGGTATGAGATTTTGGACAATCTGCAATAGATAAAGTAGTCCCGATCATAATAGGAACACATAATGGTATACAAGCTGCCATGTTGAATATCTCGAACACTGTATTCACATACTTACTGTAGTCTAACCAAAGTTTTATGTTTTCTTTGTCCCTTCTAATTTCCATTCCTAGAATGTACCAGCTGCCCCTAAATCTTCCATCTCAAACTATGCTGACAATTGAGACTTCAAATAAAAAATCAAACTCTTACCATTCCTAATGAACATCATATCATCAACATACAATGCAATAATGAGAATGCGATCATTGTTCATCTTATAATAAAAATAATTATTTGATTTCGATCTCAAAAATCCCAAACTCAACACAACTTAGACATCAAACGTTTGGTAACACATCCTAGGAGATTGTTTCAAACCATACAAAGATGTTTTCAACTTGCAAACAAAATTGTATTTACCTCTCATAATGTAGTGCTCAGGCTATGACATATAAATCTCCTCCTCCAAGTCACCATGAAGAAAAGTTGTCTTCACATCCATCTGTTCAACTTCTAAATCATATGCAATAGAAAGTGATAACAAGAATATGATAGATGTCAACTTTGTAATGGGAGAAAAATCTCACCATAATCTATTCCCTCAACTTAGGAATATCCCTTCACAACCAACCTTGCCTTATACTACTCAACACTGCCATCTGAACCAAATTTCTCATTGAACACCTATTTACAACCAATAGGTATACATCTATCAGGCAACGGTGCCAGTCCCAAGTGTTATTTTATTCAAAGAAACAATCTCTTCTTTCATGGCCTCTTTCCAAGAATTTGCATCACTCATACCCATAGCCTCCCTTATGGTACTAGGCTCATCAGTGTTAGAAATCAAAGCAAAAATACAACTAGAATCATGTAATGAATACCCAAACCTATCAGATTACCACCTTATCCATGTGAACCTCCTCAAAAGATGAGGTTGAGGTTCTTCTTCTTCTTCTAAACTTTCAGACCGACTAGACCTCTCCTCATCATTAGGTTTGATAGGTGTTTCCAATTCAACTTTCTTAGGGGTCGAAGGAACTTGAACCAAATCCTCTTTCTTCTCTTCCTTGTCTGGCTAGTGAATAACAAAAGAAGGATTGAGTTCTTTGAAGATCACACATCTACTATACAGAACCCTTTCAACCAGTGGATCCCAAACATTGTACCCTTTCACACCAGCACCATAACTAATGAAGATACACTTCACTACCTTATTTTCCAACTTAGACCTCTTCTCCCTAGGCACATGTGCATATGCCTCACAACCAAATACTTGAAGATGTCTCACTAAGGGATTTTTACCTTACCACACCTCCATAGGTGTCTTTTCAACAAGCACTAAAGTAGGAGACCTGTTAACTAGGTAGTAAGCGGTAGCAATAGCTTTAGCTGAAAAAATTTGTTTAAGACCAACCCCACTCAGCATACTCCTAGCCCTCTCCATCAATGTTGTGTTCATCTTCTCTACAATTCCATTCTATTGAGGGGTATATACAATTATCTTGCGTCTCTCAATGTCATGTTCTTTACACAACTTATGAAAATCTACTGAATAGAACTCATTGCCATTGTCAGTCCTCAAAACCTTAATCTTTTTATCCATATGATTCTCTACAAGAGCCTTAAACTCTTCAAACTGACTAAAGACTTCAGATTTTATTCTAAGGAAATAGACCCACATCCTTCTATTGTAATCATCTATGAAAGATACAAAGTAAATAGATTTTGAATTTGAAGGAACATTCACAGGACCAAAAATATCAAACTACATCAATTCCAACACCCTAGAAGATTTATGAGAATTGGAATAAACATAAACACAATTTTGCTTTCCATAAATGCAATATTCACAAAACTCAAACTCTAGATTACAATCATTCATACCCTCAATGAGATTTTTATTCTTCAGGGCTCTAAGACCCTTCTCACCAATGTGACTAAGTCTTTGGTGCCATAACATTGTCTTCTCAACTAGAAATTTCATCTCCATAGAATGAGCACCCTTAGGTACCCAGAAAGCACAACCATCAGAAGTAGATGTAATAGTCCTCTTTTTTATTTGTTCCAATGGTAAGGATGAAGAATTTGAAGTTCTCTTCTTCAGAACTAAAGAACTATTGTATTGAATCGTGCATTCATCAATCTTGAATAGAGTGCCAATCTGAACACCCCTAGCTAGTACCATAACTCCTCTAGTCATCTTGCATCCTCCATTTGAGAAAACAACCTGGACACCCACATCATTCAATTTACTTACAAATACCAAGTTCTATTCCAAACCAGGGATATGCAGAAAACCATTGATCCTCTTCACTCATGCATCAAAGAATTGAATCAAGAATCTTCCATGGCCAACAATCTTCAGATGAGAGTCATCATGCAAGTACAATCATATTCATCATACTTAGTGAACCAACCTTGATGAGAGGTCACGTGAAAATATTCACTAAAGTTAATAAGCAACACATATACCAATGCACGTGTTGCCAAGGCAATGACAAAATGATTCTCCATCATCCTAAGAGGATTTGTTATAATTTGAATCATAGTTATTCTTTTTCTTCTTCTCCTCCTTGCACACCTTACAACTTATATCTCCCACGGGATTTAGATCTTGACTTCTCTTACTTCTTGTCCTTCTTTTTCCAACATATTCAATGGAATCCTTAAGTAGCACATTGTCCACCATAATCCTGATAGCATAACCTTCTTGTTAGTGGTTTCTCCTTAAATGTGTCCTCTAGAAATGTACTCATGTTCTTCCCTAAGGATATTTCTTCTTTTATGTTCCAATACTACTATCCTTATGATTCATCTCTCCCAATTATATGCAATGCCTATTGTTCCAGAAGCATCTACATGAACATGAAATGGGATGCTCCAATCTAGAAAAAATAGTATGGGATATTTTTCTATATTTTGTTTCAGTGTATCAAATGCTTTTTGACACTACTCATTCCACTTAATTATTTTATTTGATTTCTTCTTTAAGAGTTCTTATATTAGTGCCTCTATGGTAGTGTATCCTCTGATAAAGTTTTGGTGATATCCAGTATAACCTAAGAAAATTTTCACATCTGATGTTGTTTTTGGTAGTGGTAAGTTCATAATTAGTGCCACTTTCAATGGATGTACCATGTGTCCTTTGCATATTATGTGTCCTAGAAGTGCACCGAATGGTACAACAAAGATGCATTTCTTTAATTTTAGAGCAATTTGTAGGCACCTATATCTTTCTAACATTGTGTAGAGAACTTGAACATGATATTTTAATAGTCCATAGATTGTCCAATCATCCAAATAGACTTCCAGAAAGTCATGTATGAAATATTTAAATGTGTTAACCATAATTCTTCTAAAGATTGTTGGTACATTCGTTAGTCCAAAGGGCATTATAGTATACATGAAGGACCCCCACTCTATTGTAAATGTATTTTTTGATTGGTCCTCTTCCTAAATTTTGACTTGGTGGTAACCGGAATATCCATCAGTGAAAGAATAAGTCTCTCTTCCAGCTACTGATTCCAAGACCTCTTCTATAAATGGGGTCAGAAATGGATCATCAATATAGGATTTATTCAATTCCCTAAAATCTACACATATCCTAATGTCTCATGTTTTCTTATTTTGTACTTGTTGGATTTAAGATAGACAACAGAGAGGGGGGGTGTGAATTAGTTGTTACCACACTTTTGTTATTTATATACTTTAAAGCTTCTTCTATTTCAATAGCATATCATAGATTCCAGCATGAGGCACAATGCATGAATTTAAGAGAAAAAACAAATTTGACACATACAACACAAAAAATTTTACGTGGAAAACCCAGTTAAGGGAAAAACCACAGGGTGACTAACCCAGGACTGTATTCTCTATTAAAAGAATAAGAAGAATGAAATGGCACTTGCCAATTAGGGCTCACTACCTGAGCACACTGCTCACAAGAGGCACACTCCCTACAGGAGACATACTGTCTACAGAATAATATAAATATTACATACTTGAGTTGGAGATCAGCATCTTCACTATGCTTGAGTCAGTTTTATTTAAGCTCAACACCTCTACTCTGCTTTTCTTTCTTCTTCCTTACCACCTTCTCATCGCTGCAAGGATACTTTTGAATGACTTTGCAATTCTTATTTATATAAGACATCAACTTTGGAATGATCGTCAAAGTTAGCATAACATACACTTATTTTATTCCAGAGCAAATACAAAAATACAACTTGACTTATTACAAAAGCTTCATGTGCACTACTACACTATCGTCTACCCATACCTGGGACTTTAATCTTCTTTGTGGAACACACCAGACTTTGCAAAACATCTTCAAGATCATCCACAATATGTGCAAGACATATGGTTGGCCAAGATTAGGAAGAACACCATCATTGGAAGGTAAATCTTTAATTACGAGATCTATCTTCAATGCGGACTGCCAACCAAACTGGACACAATCTAGAGACCCCCACAAGCTTGCTTGAATTACCAAGAACATCTACACCATTTTTGCTTACTGTAATCATTCGCATCTTCATCTGGGACCTTAAGAACATAGTTGCTCATCTTTCTCATATTACAAAGATTACTTGTGGACCTCCAAACCATGAACCAATTGAGTTGTCAATTCACATTAGCCTTCCAAACATGCCACCAGATCCGTAGAACATGATGTATTTTCATATCTCACTAGACCTTTTTGAGTCACTCTATCACCTCTGAACAGTTGCTAGAACTGGTTTTACTCTTATGGTCATAACTCCTTAACAATTTCATGTGGACCTCTCAGATCTCGTCTGGATCACCTTTAGACACATATCTATAGACCCTTTGATGCACATTCTCTAATCTTCATCTAGCTAGGATCTTTACTTCAAAGAGCTTTACTATCGTCACCAATCTTCTCTGTTTATGATAGGACTAATTTTCTTAATATCCTCAGCATACAACTCATCCAATCCTTGACATTAATGCAACAAGAGTTTATTGAAATCAATGACAACACCAGTTAGGCCCATACTTACAACAATCTCCCCATTTGTCATTGATAGAAACATATAAAGTGAAAATTTATTTTAACCATCAAGATTACTGATTGACATAGCTCCCCCTATCAACAACAACCATTCACATGTTTTCTCTTCCTTTACTGCTCCCCCTTTGATCAACAACCACTTTTATTTTTCACATGTCTTCTCTCCTCCTTTGACATCAATGGCAAAGGGCACATACTTGCAACCACTTCTCACTCTTCAGAGTTATACTGACCGCTTCCCCTGAGTAGCAGCCTCCTAACATCAATCTGGATCACAAGATATGACTATGATATCCACTGGATTGATGCACATCAGTGCACCTTAATTCAAAACCGGAGGGGTAATAACCCCTAACTTCTCTCTGAGATACTCAAAAGTACTCCAAAGAGTCCTTAGCTAGAGGTTTAGTAAAAATGTCTGTAGTCTAATCCTTTGAGGGAACAAACTCTAATTTGACTTCATTCTTGTTCACCTGCTCTCTCAAAAAGTGAAACTTGATGGATATGTGTTTTGTCTTTGAATGCAACACCAGATTTTTTGATATATTTATTGCGCTTGAGTTATCATAGAAGATTGTGATAGGTTCCTCATACTCTATTTTGATATCTCTTAAAATTTGTTTCATACACAATACTTGAGTGCAATTGCCTACTGCTGTAATATATTCTACTTCTACAGTGGATAGAGATATTGCCTCTTGTTTCTTGCTCAGCCAAGAAACCAATCATTTTCCCAAAAAGATTGCACCACCACTGGTACTCTTCCGATCATCCACAACTCTTGCCCAATTGGCATCTATGTATGCATGAAGAGAGAAGTCATGATACTTAGGATACCATAATCCATACTCAACTGTTCCCTTCAGATATCTACAAATTCTCTTGATTGCCATGACATGAGACTCTCTAGGATCAGCTTGGAATCTGGCAACAAGACCAACAACATTCATAATATCAAGTCTAGTTTAAGTGAGATAGAGCAGTCCTCTAATAATTGACCTATACTTTTTCTTATTAGCCTTAGGGGATTCATCATCTTTACTAAGCTTACATCTAGTTGCCATATGAGTATTCATTGCCTTTGAGTCTTCCATCCCAAATTTCTTCAACAATTCTTTCACATACTTGGTCTGTGATATGAATATTCCTTTCTTTATTTGAGTGATTTGTAGGCCCAAGAAGAAATTCATTTCCCCAAACATAGACATCTCAAATTCACTTTGCATTTGATTTGCAAAGGTCTTGCACATTCTATCTTTCCCTCCAAAAATGATATCATCAACAAATACTTCAACAATCAAGATAATTTCATGATCAATCTTAAAATATAGATTACTGTCAGCAGTACCTTTGTTGAAACCAATCTTCAAAAGATGTTTGTCTAATCTTTCATACTAGGCTCTTGGAGCTTGTTTGAGTCCATACAATGCTTTCTTCAACTTGCAAACCATATTACCATGATCAGACAATTGGAATCCATCCAGTTGATCAATGTATACCTCTTCTTGCAAATCACCAAATTCAGGAAGGCAGACTTGACATCCAACTGATATACTTTGAAATCCTTGAAGGCAACAAAGGAAAGAAATAATCTAACTACTTCAATTCTTTCTACCAGAGCAAAAGTTTCTTCAAAGTCAATTCCTTCTACTTGAGAATAACCCTTACAGACCAATCTGGCTTTGTTTCTTACTACTTCACCTTTTTAATTTAGTTTAATCCGGAAGACCCACTTAGTCCCAATCACATTTTTGTCCAAAGGTCTGGGGACAAGATTCCAAGTGTTATTCTTTTCACTCTAAATCAATTCTTCCTCCATTGCTTTAGCCCAACTTTCATCATTGCAAGCTTCACTTATTGTTTTTGGTTCAATTTTTGAAATCAAACAATAGTTCACCGAAACTTGAGCAATATTTCTTCTTGTTTGAACACATTTGCTTCTGTCTCCTATAATCTGATCTTCAAAATGATTTAGTCTTACATACCTAGGAGTTTTGGGAATTTCTTGCCCTTCTAATTCTTGGATAGGTTCATCCAAACTTGTCTCTTCTTCTGATTTCCTCGGATTAGTCTGAATCTGTACTGCAGTTGGGGCTTGTTCTTCTTAGACCGAGACATCATTCTGATCATCTGCTTCATAATCATAAAACCTTGAGGGATTCTCCATGCCTTTGTCAACCTTCACATTTGTACTTTCTACAATCTTTCTCAATCTCTTGTTATAACACTGGTATGCTTTGCTTTGAGTGGAATATTCCAAGAATATTCCTTCATCACTTCTAGCATCAAACTTCCCGAG
The DNA here is from genome assembly GCA_027924645.1 of Cunninghamia lanceolata. Lineage (NCBI taxonomy): Eukaryota > Viridiplantae > Streptophyta > Pinopsida > Cupressales > Cupressaceae > Cunninghamia > Cunninghamia lanceolata. Next base: position 7,421,384 of record BSBN01000245.1, on the reverse strand, counting down.
GTCTTCATCTCTTTTGATGTACCATTTACTACCACAGACTTTGAAATACTTTACAGTAGTAGTGATACCAAACCAAAGTTCATAAGGAGTCTTACCAGTATTGCCTCTGATTTATACCCGATTAAGAGTGTAGACAATAGTACTCACAACTTCTCTCGAATAGATCTCAAGAACATTTGCTTCCATCATCATGGTCCTAGAAGCTTCCTGGATGGTCCGGTTCTTTCTCTCCACTACTCCATTCTGTTGTGGAGTCCTTAGAGTAGATAATTGTCTCTTTATCCCATACTTCTCACAAAATGTTATGAACTCACCAGATGTGAATTCTCCACCTCTATCAGACCCAAGGCATTTTATGTTTATGCTAGTTTCATTTTCTACCATAGCTTTGAATATTTTGAACTTGTCAAGTGCTTCAAATTTCTCTTTTAAGAAGGTAATCCACATCATCTGGGAGTGGTCATCAATTAGCAACATAAAGTACCTATCTCCTTGCATACTATTCACTCTTGCCGGACCATAGAGATTAGTGTGCACCAAGTCTAACAATCCGATTGAAGATTGTTCCTTACTTTTGAATGTGACTCTGCTCTGCTTACCTAACTGACATTCTTTGCACAAACTGTTAGTAGGTTTCATTAGTCTTGGAAGATCTCTTACAGCCTGAGTGTTTCTTATCTTAATGATATTATCAAAATTCACATGGCACACTCTCTAATGCCACAACCAACGCTAATCAATTTGAACAAATAAGCAACTTTTGCCAATACCAATTGATTGGAAGATGTTACCTTTTATCTGTGTACCAGATGCAATCTCAATTCCAGAGCTTTCAAAGATCTTGCATTTTCTATTTTTGAAATGAAGATCATAGACTTTGTCTACCAACTATGCAAAACTGAGAAGATTATGCTTCAAACCTTCAACATACATAACATCACTGGTTTTCTTCTTTCCATCAAAAGAGATGTTTCCTCTGCCTCTAATTCTGCCGGCAGAATTATCTCCAAACTTTACAACTCCACCTTCATATCTTTCCAAGCTTAAGAACTTACTCTTGTCGCCAGTCATATGGTGAGAGCATCCACTATCAATAACCCATTCATCTTTTTCTTCAACTTGGGCAGCCAAAGCACTTCCTATCATCTTATGATTGACATATTCAATAGGCATCAAGGATCTTCTTCTTTCATGGCAATAAACACCCAGTCACTTCCAGATTTGTTTCCTATCTCAGATTCATCATCTGTTACTCCTTCATTATCATCTTCTTGATCATAGTAACACTTTTCCTAAAACCTTGATCTCTTAGGGTTTATCCTTGAAAACCTTTCCGGACATCTTGAGGCAAAATGACCAATCTTATTATAGGCAAAGAATTTAAAAGGTAATTTTCCTTCATACTTACCAGATCCTCTTGGAAGTCTCTTTGCAATGAGGGCCTCAAGTTGTTTAGCTTCTAATTCATCCTCTTCTAGATCTTTTCTTTCTTTCTCATACCAATTTGATTTTCTTTAGGAACATTCTCTTGGATCATATCTCTGTTTGCCTTTTGTAGAGGCACTAGCTTTGAATGCAAATTTAGTCTTGGGAAATGCATCACCAAATGCAACTAACTCGAATGCAGATATCTTACCAACCAATTGATCCCTTGTGATAGTTGTTAAAGATCTAATTTCCTCAATGGCAGCAACTTTGTGTTTATATTTAGGGCATAAAGATCTGAGAACTTTAGCAACAATTTCATCTTTATCTAATACCCCACCAGCACATCTGATGCCACAAACAAGCTCATTTACTTTTGTCATATAAGAAGTGATATTCTCATCTTCACTCATCTTTAAGTTTTCAAACTTTCCTTTCACACTTTGCAGCTTGGCACACTTAACATATTTGTCTCCTTCATATAGATTTTCAAGTTTTGTCCAAATTTCATAAGCAGTCTTCAATCCCATAACATTTGTCAGCTCTGAATCAGACAAGGCACTCAGTAGGGCTTCTTTAGCTCAAAAATTATTTTTTGTATCTCTAACTTCATCTATAGTTGTTGGCCCATTCTTTGGGGGAACATATTTAGTTGAGGTTATGTTCTAATACTAATATCCCATACATTGTATATGACATTCCATGTGACTTTTCCAGGCAGTGAAGTTTTATCCATCAAACCTTGGACTGTCCTTCTTGTAGGTCAACATTTTGGATCTCCTCAAGCGGTTAAGCTTCTTCTAGAGGAACTTAGCTCTGATACCAATTGTTGGATTTAAGACAGACAACTGAGAGGAGATGGGGGCGAATCAATTGTTAACAAACTTCTATTCTTTTTATACTTTAAAGCTTCTTCTATTTCAATAGCATATTAGAGATTCAATCATGAGGCACAATGCATGAATTTAAGAGCAGAAACAAATTTAACACATACAACACAAAGATTTTTACGTGGAAAACCCGGTTAAGGGAAAAACCACGGGGTGACTAACCCAATATTATATTCTCTGTTAAAAGAATAAGAAGAATGAAATGTCACTTGCCAATTAGGGCTCACTGCCCAAGCACACTGCTCATAAGAGGACCACTACCTACAGGAGACACACTATCTACAAAATAATATAAATATTACATACTTGAATTGTAGATCATCATCTTCACTATGCTTGAGTCAGTTCCATTTAAGCTCAACACCACTACTCTTCTTTTCTTTCTTCTTCCTTGCCACCTTCTCATTGCTCCAAGGATACTTTTGAGTGACTTCACAATTCTTATTTATACAAGACATTGAATTTGGAATGATCATCAAAGTCGACATAACATACACTTATTTTATTACAGAGTAAATACAAAAATACAACTTGACTTATTACAAAAGCTTCATATGCACTACTACACTGTCAGCTACCCATAGCTGGGACTTCAATCTTCTTTGTGGAACACACAAGACTTCGCAAAACATATTCAAGATCATCCACAATATGTGCAAGACATTCAGTCAGCCAAGATTAGGAAGAACACCATCACTGGAAGGTAAATCTTCAATTACGAGCTCTATCTTCAATGCGGACCACCAACACAAACTGGACACAATCTAGAGACCCCCACAAGATTGCTTGAATCACCAAGAACATCCATACCACTTCTACTTACTATAATCATTTGCATCTTCATCTAAAACCTTAAGAACATAGTTGCTCATCTTTGTCATATTAGAAAGATTGCTTGTAGACCTCCAAACCATGAACCAATTGAGTTGTCAATTCACATTAGCCTTACAAACATGCCACCAGATCCGTAGAACATGATGTTGTATTTCCAGATCTCACCGGACCTATTTGAGTCACTCTATCACCTTTGAATAGTTGCCATAACCGGTTTTACTCTTATGGCCATAACTCCTTCACAATTTCATGCAGACCTCTCAGATCTTGACTGGATCACCTTTAGAAACATATCTATAGACCCTTTCATGTGCATTCTCTGATCTTCATCTAGCTAGGATCTTTGCTTCAGAGAGCTTGACTATCTTCACTGATCTTCTATGTTTATGATAGGACTAATTTTCTCAATATCCTCAGCATACAACTCATCCAATCCTTGACGTTAATGCAACAGGAGTATGTTGACATCAATGACAACACCAGTTAGGCCCATACTTTCAATAGTACTACCATTGGACTTATCGATTCTGCATCTTCTACTAGCTTAATGATCCTTGCGCAACTATTTTGTCAATTTCATTTTTTACCTCCTTTTTCATGTTAGGATTCAATCTGTATGGTCTTTTTTTTCTATGGTTTTACTCCTTTCAATTGGATTTTCATTATTATTGTTTCTTCTTTGATTCATTTTAGATATGTGAATGTTCATGTGAATAAATCTTCATATCATGTCAGGATTTCCACAATTTGCATCACTTCATTCTCCCAGTAATCTCTTATTTTTGCAAGCTTGGGACTTCCTTCTATTGCTATATTTTCCTCTCTCAATTTTAGTAGTTGATTAAAATATTTTTCCTTGTATTCTATATGTGATGTGATTTTCCTTTCTCCTTGGTTGATTTCTATATTCAAGTGGGTTCTTCTTCATTTTGTCTTGCATTATGTTACATTGTGTGGCATATTTTCCTAGAATATTATTCTTGTGTTTCTATCCATTCTATCAACTTCCATATCCCTTCATTTCTTGGAGGTTCTAGTATTTTTTATTTTATCTATACTTCTATTTGATCTTCTTTTATAGGTAGGAATATGATTTTCTTCACCTTTTGCAATGTGTTATTGATATTATTATCAAGATAAAAAAAAAGAGAATGTATGTTGGAAATCTTTCTGAAGTTCATCCTAGTTTCTTGTTTCTACCCTCTTTTCTTAGTTTATGTACCAAGTTTGTAGTATAGGTGTTAATTTCCAATATAACATCTGGATGTACATCCTTCTGTCATATTCTTTCCTTGCATTCCATGTAGTGATACAGATGTCTAGATGTTGTTGTGGTGGTATAGTTTCATCATATTTCATTATTTGTTTGCATTCCCCTTCTTCTAATAAGTACCTTGTTTTTATGAGGATTTTTAAAGATTTGCACCAAGGGGTATTGTCTTTATGGTTGTTCCACCACCTTGCAATGCTACAGATTAATGTATGTTATAGTGCATCTAATCTTAGTTCTTGTCTGTTAAAAATTTCTCTATTTCTTCCAAGTATGTTTTTAGGTTACCCACTCCTTAGTATCTCAATAACTTAATATGAGATATGTCCCATGAAATATGATTGACTTGTCAATATTTTCAGATGGTGGGGGGAGTATATGCAATTGATGAGTCTTGTGTTAATTGTGGTGTGATTTTCAGAACTCTATGTAATGCATAGATTTGTCTGGTTCTTCTTATCTTTTATGATCGCAACTTTGGTTCATCCCTTAACCATGCATTTAGTACATCTTTACTGTCTATACTTTCATTACTACTTTCAATATATATCTCCCCTTCAGATTTTGGTTCTTCAGTTGCTTCCAGCTTAGACAATTTTGCCAGTGAGTAAAGCATTTTGGATTCATCATCATCATATTCCTCTTGTGCCACTTCTTCTATATATGCGTTACTAATGTCTATATCTAAAGGTACATGTGCTATCTTATCATCATCCTCAAAAGATAATTCTTCCTCTCTTGAATTTATAATGTCGTTGGAATTTACAAACCATTGTAATCCAACCAATGCATTAAAAGTATTAAAGGGTTCTTTCATCTCAATGATTTTGAAGTCCACTACTTGTTTAACTCCTAATATGTTGACCTCAACATTCTTCGAAGTTCTCATTGTGCCCATTAATGAACCATCTGCTAGGATAATGGTGTAGGGGATTTCATGTAATTTTGGTTTCCCTAGATATTCCCATACCCTCCTAGGGAGCATTTTGACATTTGTACCCAAATCAACCATTACTTGTTTAATATTTCTATTATTTATGTGTGCATCAATCATGAATGGCCTAGTTTTCTAGGGTTGAGATGATTTTGTCATTCTCTGGACCTATGGTTGTGGTATTGTTTGCTTGTTCCAGTACTTGGAGAATTGTTTCAATTTTTCAATCAAATTATTTTGTTTTGCAATTGAGGCTAATTATTTTAATGTAAAAGATTCTTCTTCTCAAAAGTAACATTTGTAATATTGTTCTTTTTTTGTTATTGAATTACAGTTTGCTTGGCTTGTTCAACTATTTTATCATTCTTATACTTGGTTGGGAGGAAATCTCCTTCTTCATCATCTAATTATTCTATTTGCTACTTAGCTTTTGTGTTATCTTTTCCTCCTCTTGTGACCACCGTAGAGTTGGTTCTATCTTTGTATTGCAATAGGGTTTCTATCGTAGATTCTCCTTTTTATGCCTGTATTCTTTTTCTAATTTGTCATCCTCCCTTAGGATATGATAATTAGTACACATTCTCCAATCACAATCCTTCTTGGGTACTAGTACCATAGGTATTTCATATGGGCTCAAACTCTCCCTAACCAAGCCCTTCCTCAATAACTCTTGCATATGCCTATTTAGTTCCTTATTTTATATTAGTGTCATCCTATACAACACTTTATTTGGCAAGATAGCTCCTAGAATTAGGTCCATGTGGTTATTGATACTTCTTATTGGCGACAATCCCTCTAGCATGTTGTTTGATATGATATCCTTGTGTACTAGAAAATCTAAAATCTCCTATCATTCTTTCTCATCACTTGTGATGGTACTCTCTTCATCTATGATGCTACATGCCTTTGGAATCAATGTAAAACAAGCCTTAGTCCATCCAAAAACTTCCTCCCATCTACAAATAATATACTAGAATTGCTATAAACTCGATCTTCTCTATCTTTCAATGACATTAACATATGTCTCTAACAATTCCTACTTACATTATATGTATTTTCTCTTCCATCATGTATAGCCTACAAGTCAAATTAGCATAAAATCCCTAATAGTAGGTGGCACACATCCATTAACATCACATTACATAAGGCTTCATCATGGTAGCCTCCTATTTTAAATCTTACCCAACATTGTTCATTGACCATTACCTTATGTTCTTTCTACAACCAAGTAATCAAGTAAGGTTTTATGTGTTTTATCCTTATCAAGTTCAATTTTTCCACCATTTCTTCTAATACTAAGTTATTTGTGCTTCTTCTATCAATAATTACTTTACAACACCTCCCCCTAGATTTATATCTTGTCCTAAATAGGTTCATTCTCTGCACTAGTCCATCTTCCTTGGAGTGCTTCATTAAATCCCTTCTCATCATTAGGGACTCTCCATGTTCAAGGTCCTCATCTGGCTCACATGATCTCTAAGGTTCTTCCTCCCAAATCATAGCTCTGGCACTACCTTTTGCTTTCTTTCCTTGACCTTGAAAATACTCAAATATTATATGCCCTTCTTCTGCACAATCAAAACATGTTCCCCTAAAAGGTCTCATCTCATTCCTCCTATTTCCTCCTCTTCCTCTATAGTATCCATCTCTACGATATGCATCTCATTCTCCTTTATCTTTGTGGTAGTAGTTGCTATCTTCTTGGCCTTTGCAGTAAGTGTCGTGACTTCTCTCCTTACTATGGTAAGTACCACCATCTTTGTAGTAGAAATTATCATTCTTCCTATCTTTTTAGTAGTGTCTTCTATCATTGCACCATGACCTCTCCCTCCAAGCTCTCTCCTCCTTTCATCTCTATCAATTTTATCGATTCTCAAACCTCTTGTTGAACTTGTCTACCTTAATTTCAAATTGGTAAACTTCCTCAATGGTCATTAATCTTACTAGATTTAGCTCTTCTTGAATATTTTCTCTCAACCCATTGATGTATCTTGCAACCCTTTTCTTTCCTTTCATCACTATGTCATGTCCTGATAATGAGTTGTTGAAACTCTTTAGTGTATTCCTTCATAGGGTAAAAGCATAAATCTATGCCACACTTTTATAAAGGAAATGGCCAACACTGATCCAACTTTTAAAATTGAATCATTAAAACGTGACATATATGTTTTGAATTTTGAAATGATGTAAACTAATAAAATATTTATTTTTTAGTATATTTTATGTTTGTAATTTTTGAAATTTTTTTAAAAATTATTTGGATATAGTTTTTAATAAATTGACACTATAATTTAGTTGCTGACAAAATGCTGAAAAATGAAGTTACATGAGACGTCAATCTTTATACAGTAAATTTTTTTTTCTTCAATTTTTTGTGTGTATTTATAACTTGAAACTTTAGTGCATGGATATATTTTTTTCCAATTTTGATAAATATATATTTTTAAATAAATAATAAAATGTGTGTGTATTAAAACGTAGTTGTTTCCATTCGACGTTAACTTTCATATTAACTATTTTTCTAAAATAGAAAAAAATTTATACCATCTTGATATAGATTCTTTTATCTAGTGCATCATATATTTTCAATTTCTTTTTAATAAGTTTTACTATTTTTCCTTGACATGATAATCGACCTAATGGTTTGTGCTGATAACCTACTTTTAGTAAAAATAGAAAGCAAAATATAAATAATAATTAAACTATTAAAATATATATATTTTTGAAAACTAAACTTATAGATCTACAAAAGGGTATTTTTATATTTTAAAAAAAAATGTTATTTACATGAGTAGAAGTTGTTGAAATATCAAGTTTTTCAATTTTATTTTTTTTGGTAAATTGGCCTCATAGTGGTGCTACATATGCATTTAGCCAAAAATTTTAGTTAGAAAAGTTGTGGGCATATCTAACTTAGCTATAATGAATCTTACAAGATCATATGTTTGACCAAAATTGATTTTTAGTTAGAAATACTTAAATTCACTTGTGCTGATAAGTCGGCTAAAAGTGTGACACAACTTTGTGCTTTTACCCCATAATACTATCCATTTTCCTTAGAATTTGCAATTTATTTAGTAGTTACAACTCATAGTCTATTGGTATGAATTTCCTTTTTAATTTTGAAACCATCCTATCCCATTTTGTTATTCTTTCATTTCCCCCTCCTATTTCTTTCCAACTGCACTTCCTTCCACCAAACTATAGCATGTTCCTTCAACTTGGTCTTTGCAAATATAACCCTCCTAGGTTATTCAATTTCCTCATATTCAAAACACTCATCCAACTCATTTATCCAATCAATTAGTTCTTTTGTATTTACATCACCATAGTAGTTAGGAACTTCCGTTCTAGTTCTCTTATCGATTTTGGAAATGGCTTTTAAAAACTTCCCCTATTCTAGTTCTTCTTCCTAAACTTATAGGTCTTGCATATCCTCCCTAGCATCTTCCTCCACATCACTATTGTCATAATCCCTCACACTTTGACCCCTTTTTATATCTTCCTCTAAGGATTTCAACCAAATTTTGTTCTCCCTTACCTCCTTCAAAACTTCATCCATTTTCTAGACATGTTGATAACACCTTGGACTCTTCATAGTAGCATATTTCCTAGGGTCTGGTGTAAATCGGTGGTCTACCTACAATCACTCCTTGCAACTACCTCTCCTTAGTGATCTGTTGACAAGATTCTTGTAGTCTACTTCAACTTCAATACAATCTATTCTGAAATAAAACCCACAAAACATCGTTTACCTTCCTTAAGATTTGAACCTTATGCTCTGATACCACTTGACGCAATCATGATAGGAGGGTCCAATGGAGGACTATCCATGCTACAAAAACAAATAAAACACACACACATTAGAAAATCACAACAAGATTACACAAGATATACCCTCAAAAAACCATCAAAGATGGAAAAACCTAGCCTCCAAAAGATTCTTCATTACATTATTAATTTCTCAATAAAAGTTACAATCTATTGCAATGGATTCTTAGATGCTAGACCACTATCGTTTGATTACTAATATAGAATTTACCAAATTCAAATTAAACCTAATACATTTACTCTTATTTACATCATCTTCTTCAAGCTCCATCTTGAACCCTCATTCTCCTATTCATATTTGAACCACTAACTTCCATATTCAATTCCTCCTAACTCTCTCTCCCCCTTCCAAATGATTGGGGCTACAAATATATATCACTCTCAAACCTTTTTAATGATCTTCATCGACCACAAGGTAGGGTAAACTTCTTTCTTTTTTCCTTTCCTTCCAACCCCATGTTTCTAAAAATAATAAATAAACATTCCTTATCCTCATCCAAAAAGATAAAAAAATAAATTAATTAAAAATAAAATTAAAACTCGCACAATTATCAATTTAATTTTAATAAAATGTAAATGGAACCAACTATAGACTAAAACAAACAATTAATTAATTCACACAACAAATCAGTCTTCACCCCTTCCATGGATTAGACTAGGTTAAACCATTCAAGGAAAGTCTCCCAAGTCAAGGTGTCTACTACAATATGGCTTTTTCTCTCCTCCTGGTGCCACCAAGTGGCTACAGCTGGTCTAAGTAAATGAATGGCCAACCTTGCCTTGAGATTTCTTTCATATGGTTTGAGTTTGAAGAAACCCTCAAGGTTTAGAAGCCAAGATTATGCCTCCACACCCTCAGATATTCCAAAAACATTTAGGGGTTGAAGGCAGATAAATTCTTTGATTTATTTATCTGTGTTTGGTGGTACCCCAAGTACCTCAAAGTTATCTAACAGATTGAACCATGGAGGAACATGGTGCCTTGATTCACCTACCCCTTCCTTACTATGCTCTATTCTATTACAAGGACTCCTACTGTGCTCACAGTGCACTAAAGTGTTATCCTTATAATGGGTTTGAGATGGAACCCTAGGCAGTGTCTGAGCTGGAGATGGAAGCCTAGCTTGAACTACATCAACTAGTTGTTGCAATATTTGCAAAATCTGTGAACCCTAATCTACAAGTCCTTCCTGATGAATGGACTTTGAATGACAAGGCTGAGAGTGAGAGTGGTTGTGTCTATGTCTAGGAGGCATCCTAATAAAATAGTCAATTTCAAACTTTAGTCACATGCAGTTAAATCCCCAGAGTTCCCAAAGAGTTGGAAACATGACTCTAATACCAAATGTCATGCCCACCTGTATGTTAACTATACAAGTGGGCATAAACAATGTAAACACTTTTGTAAAGGAAAGTAAAGTTCATTGAATATTTTTTTAGAAAGGGCAGAAGATTTGTTTGAACTAGACGTAGCCTTGAAAGGAGGAACTGTGGCCTATGAGGCTAATGGCATCCCTTAGGGAGTGTTGTGGGAGCCCCCATGGCTCCCACAAGATGCGGTCTATGGAAAACCATGGGCTTCCCACGACCTTCCCAAGGCATGTAAAACATAACATAAATAAAATATTGCCAATAAAATTATCTTGTATAAAATTGAATTTACTTACTACAATTTTTTTATAAAATTCAGTCTGCAAATAGTTTCATACTTAGTCTATAGAGAAGTGATTATATATATATATATAAATAATGGATTGAACTGTGGAGGAACATGGTACCTTGATTCACCTACCACTTCCTTACTATGCTCTGTTCTATTACAAGGAGGACTCCTACTGTGCTCATGGTGCACTGAAGTGTTATCCTTATAATGGGTTTGAGATGGAACCCTAGGTAGTGTCTGAGATGGAGGTGGAAGCCTAGCCTAAACTACATCAACTAGTTGTTACAATACTTGCAAAATCTGCGAACCCTGATCTACAAGTCCATCCTGATGAATGGACTTTAAATGAGAAGGCTGAGAGTGAGAGTGGTTGTGTCTATGTTTGGGAGGAATCCTAATAAAACAGTCAATTTCAAAGTTTAGTCACGTGCAGTTAAATCCCCAGAGTTCCTAAAGAGTTGGAAACATGACTCTGATACCAAATGTCATGCCCACCTGTATGTTAACTATACAAGTGGGCATAAACAATGTAAATAATTTTGCAAAGGAAAGTAAAGTTCATTGAATATTGTTTTTAGAAAGGGCAGAAGATTTGTTTGAACTAGACGTAGCCCTAAAAGGAGGAACTATGGCCTATGAGGCTGATGGCCTCCCTTGGGGAGCGTTGTGGGAGCCCCCATGGCTCCCACAAGCTGTGGTCTATGGAAATCCATGGGCTTCCCATGGGCTTCCCAAGGCCTGTAAAACATAACATAAATAAAACATTGCCAATAAAATTATCTTGTATAAAATTGAATTTACTTACTACATTTTTTTTATAAAATTCAGTCTACAAACAGTTTCATACTTAGTCTGTAGAGAAGCGAATATATATATATAGACACAAGAATTCTCAGGTTTCCAACAACATTAAGATATATTAAAATAGCAATGATATATGCATGAATAATTTCTCATAAAAATTATGTAAACCAGAAATTAATATAACACACAAATTTTAAGGAAATGATTGATTTATTCTTAGATAGATAACATACTGTGCATACTCAAATTTGCCTATATAACTATATGGGTTTTTATAAACAATTAAAAACAAAGAGATATAACTACATCCATTCCAACAACACAAACTAGAATGATTTACATAATGGCCACTTACTAGCAACTCAAAAGTTCATATTACATCCATATTTTCAATCCTCACAATACAGAGAGAACATTGAAAGCTCTTCATTTGAACAACACAGTAAACTTCTTGACCTGTTGAGTCTTCATGTAGACTTCAATTTTTTCTTGGGGAATAAAAATTCTCCATACAAATATTAATATCACAAAACCCAAAACCTCCATTCACATAAACCACTTATACCTCCCAATGCCAGGCATCACCACAAAACACCAACCATTTCAACCACCAAATCCACCATTTTACCACATATCATAACATTTTTTTCCAAAACAGGCTCCACACCTCTCTCTACCCCAAAACGTGGGAGGCTCTCATTCCTCAGGGGAAACCTACTCCCTACACAACCCAATTCCCATAATAATAATGAAATAAACAGAAAAAAAATTCAGCATACAACAAATTTTTACACACCCACAACATTTATACATAATGCATAAAATTCCAAAAAAGATCCAAGGCCTACCTTAGCTCCCTATGTTAGGGAGAGCCCGAAAACTGGAATGCAAATCCCTTGAAAACTAAAAACACCCGAGAGAATTTCCTCTTCGAATCTCCAAGCCAATCCTCCCAATCCTTTTCATAATTTTTATTCTTCTTTTCTTCCACACACTTCATACAAAAATTCTCCCCAAAAATAAACAATGAAAAACCAAAACATACCCCAAAAAGATAGCTTCCTCCCATAAATAACAAAAACTACAAAAAAACAAAAAAGAAAGGAAACTTCTTTCTTTTTTCCTTTCCCTCCAACCCCACATTTTTAAAAATAATAAATAAACATCTCTTATCCTCATCCTGTAGTGCCCCTCATTTTGGTTTTCTGATAGTTGTTCTATTTCAACATTATGACATTTTGGACTTACTGTTTTGATGACGATATTTACCTATTACTTTGATGATATGGTTAGAACTAATGTTTATGCTTATATTATGATTGGCTATGAATGCAAATGATCATGTGGACTAACCTTAGCAGGTGCTTATGTAATTATTTGATGATGCTTAATATAGATGTTTACCTTTGATGGACATGCATGATGTGATTGATTATTGTTGTGCTTGGTCGGAGGGACAACGTCACATTAGTCACATGTGAGTACCCTTCTACACTGGAATTTCCTTCCATGGTGAGTTGATTTGACGATTATATATTTATATCTGCATGCTCAACCAGTTTCATCGGATGTAGGTTACAGGAACCAGGCATCGACTCCACCTGAATTGGCAGGTTTGAGTGTGTCTTATATCCAATGGAGAATTGTGGTCTAGATATGACATAAGGTCCCTTAGCTTTATACCACCCTCGAAGAGGATGAGTCTTCTTGTCCTATGTTCTATCCATTTGGCTAGTTGGGCATGTTAGTTAGTCTCATTACTAAGGTATTTTTGATCGTGTGTGATAGTCTGTCATTATTGGTGTTAGGTAATTTCTATTGTAATAGTTTGTTTATGTTGTCATAGCATAGAATTTTGGTATGTTGAGCACATTGGTAATAGTAATAAAATAATAATAATAATAATTTAATTGGAAAATTTAACACACAAGAAAATAAATGATAAAGTTGATAAATAGAAATAAAAAGGGTTTTTTTAAATAATATTTGTTTTAGAATGATAAATTTTGGTGCTTTTCCAGTTGCCACTCTACTCATATAATTAAATTATGGTTGAGAATTGTTGTAAAAATATTCTATTTCCTATTTAATGGTAATAAATAAGTAAATATGGTGTTAGAAAATCTTGTATGATATATTTCAAATAAATGAAATTGTGTTTTGTTGCTGGAGTAGTGGAATTTATTGTAAGGAAGTGGTGGTCAGTAACACAAGGTGAATTTATTATTTTTACTCTTTTTATGTTGAGAGTATTTTATTTGTGGAGGGGGAACAGAGAGGAGGGGATCCGTGGTCAATAGCAGATGAGAAACCTTGTTGTGGTTGGGGCATAAACCAGGTATGTCTTATTGATCCCTCTCTTCTGAAATCAATATTGTGAAAGTAGGTTTTCTAGTCAGTTTTCTTCTAAGAAATTCCTTCATCAAGAGAATCCTCTCATACTTTCACTGTAGGTTTATCAATGCATGATGATTGACCTTCTAGATTCAGTGCTTTTAAAAAAATCCTTTTTGTAAGTCAACCAACCCTAGATAAAGATTAAATGGTCTTCTTTAGCAATTTAACGGCTACCTGTATATGTCCTTCGATGCATACCATCGATTATCTGTGTATGTCGTTTGGCCTCTCATATTATTTCAATTTTTTTTATCATAAATCTATCATCACTTTTATCGGCCTTCCTTATTTATTTATCGACCCTATGAAATCTTTATTGGACATCAACATTCCTTTTTGATGCTTAGAAACTCCCTTTGAAGAACTCTAGATCGGTTGGGTCGAAGCTCGCCAATGGCCAAACTTCTGATACTTATTGTTAAAATCTTAACTTCGTTATGCAGCTAGTGCTTTATACCTCATCGCAATTCAAATGACTCCTTAGCATGTGGATGCAAACCTTACCTGATGTTGATTTTATTATTTGGGATCTTTAAATGTATCAATAATTCTTTTGGATGCATATGCTAATTAGCCAGCGCGGTAGTCATTTATGTGGAGATGTTGACTTACCTTGAATGCAGTAGCCTTTTTGTCAAATGATGTGACACTATTCAATAATCCATCTCAAATTTGAGCCTTATAACCTTGCTAAGAGATCTGATAGATATACTTATTATTGTGTTCCTGAATATTTACTTTATTGTTGCTGGTTATATTTTATGGACTATTTTTCTTTAAGCGATCCGAGCTCATCTTTCAGCCATTCTCCTCTCTAGTTTTTATTCTTATTGTTGACATTTGATCACTTATTATAAAAAAGTTAGAATCTCAACCTATTTTCTCTTAATTGATATCGATTCCTTAGCATGCTTTAGGTACTCGATTCACAACACCGGTTATTATCTGAGCCTTTTGTTGTTATTTTCTTGACCCTCTTGGTATCATTCTTGCAATCACTACATCCATGAGACAACGTCTCCTTGAGACTTGAAGCTGTGTGCCAATTACTGAGGCAATCTATCAAATAGTGTTAAGACATTCTATTTGTGTCTTAGTTATCTCTCAAAATCTGCATCTCTACAGATGCCTATTTCCGCTCTCCTTGTGCTTTACAAAATAGTCTGGAGATAAATTTCAATAGGCGGTTACTATTCCTGACCTCTCCAATTTTGGTAGTTTCTAAAAGTTGTCTTAGATCTCAAATCTGCATGGATTCAACTACCTAAATTTGAGCTTTATTTTGGATATTCCTAGTACATTTAAATCTTGTGAAAATTTGCTTCTCTACCTATCCAATTAAAAATAGTACCATCCCTTATTTGCCAAAGTATTCTTATCATATTCAATTAAACTGCTTAGGGATTAGGAATTTTTTTCGCTTCAAGCTGAGTGCTCCTCTCCCATTCGAATGGTCACATTGAGATGTTAGAAATCTAAGTATGTCTGCCAATGAATTCTCTATCACAATATTCAAAAGTTACTATATTTATATTTCAAAATTAATTTTAGTACTGTAATGATTCTTATCGGCCCTACCTAGACTTTTCGAATTCATTATTATTAGAAATATTAGCAATCATTGTTAACATTCGTATTGCTATGATTGTTGTTATTATTTCAAGGGACATCATTAAAGTATATGTACTCTATTTAAAATAAGAAACATTTTAAGTTTGAGTTTTTGGATAGTTTTACATTGAATAGAACTCATAGGTGTTTAATCTTAAGTCTAGGTAAATTTATTTCTAGATATGCTTTATCACTTCTATATAAGTGTTATTTTGTATTGGAACAAATGTTCTTTTGTAGTATAAAGTAAATGACTTAAATAGTAATTTAAATTTGATGGTAAAATTTGTATGTTTGTTTTAAATTCAAAATTAGTATTATTAGTGCAAGAGATTATTATGTATAAACATTGTAAGTGAGTCTTGTACAAGTCGTGTCTGTGGTTAATGTAGAATCATGTTAGCTCTGGAGGCACGGGCTTAGTTTTCATGTTTATGTTATATCATGTATCTTGAGGTGGTCATTAAGTCCTTCTGACTGAGATGGTTGATTATTGTTTGTCCGTAAGATATTGTGTTGATTTTTGTTATGAGGAGACATTTATAACTATGGAAGGGAAGTATGTGAGTTATATCTGCATCTTTTGTAATTTTGAAACAAGACCTTGAAGTGGATCTTGGAGATTATTTTCAACATGCAAGATGGTAAATACTTTGTATTGTTATGGATTGCATGTCGATTATGTTTTGCTTGATGTGAGAGGGGTATTCTAGATGCAGGAAGGGGAGTGGCTCTCAATGGGGGCTAGAGCCCAAAGTGGCATCTTGGACAACCCATGTGGGAGTTTTCTTAACCAAGTGATAACCTAATTAATGAATCTAGGGGTTGGCTAGAGAACACATTAAAACAAGATAATTGGATGCCTCACTCATGGCTCAAGTGCTCGTTTAGGCTTGAGATGAGTTGGGAAGGCCTGGAATGGCAAGATCAACTACCTTGTCCACCTGAAAGCTATGTTGATTCCGTGTGAGTTTGTATGGGGGCCAGGGATTGAGAGAGGCTACCAAGATAACTGAGGATAGGGGCCAGGGCCTAGGAAGGCCTACCAGGACAACCCATGACAAAGCACGTGATGACACTCCTACCTATTGTAGTCTAGCATTCCCTAGTTGTTCACTTGGCTTGTGTTGTGTGGTTGTGTAGTCCTTGTGTTTCATCATTTTGTGTCAAGCTGAATATTCATGTCGAGGGACCTTATTGTTATCTCCTAGCACGAGGGGTGGACCTCATGGTTCCACATGGTCGGGTGGTTGTGCTTCTTCTCCATTGGCCTCTTTGCTAATGTTCAAACATTTGAAGATTCTTCTTGTAGTGGACTTCTACCTCTGCTCAGTTGAGGGGACAGTTATTTATGTTATGTATACTAGTTTTATCATTATTTGTTGTAAACAATATAGTTTCCATTGTAATGTTGTGCTCTTATATTGAAGAATTGTATACATACTATTTTATAATGGAAAATTTGTATTTCTTTAATAATTTTGGTTTTAGATTAATCATGTATGGTAATCTAATTTTATAATAGTTAATGCGGTCATGGATCCCTAGAGATTAAAGTTATCTTGCATGTATTATGAATACGTGGTTACACCTTGTTTATTTCTTATTTTGATAAAGAAAAAAATTTGCCCTATTTGTTGCAATGTTAGACTTATCTCTAGGGTTTCATGGTGGGGTATTACATTTGGTATTAGAGCCAGGTTTTCAAACACTAGGTACTCTGGGTATGTATATGCCTATTATGTTTCCCAATTGTGTGGATTCTGTAAGGAGTGTTTTCTTGTCATCCTCACCTTACAGTGTGAGGTTGTCATTTGTTGGTTTAGTGTAGAAGATGCCTAGAGGTCGAGGTCGAGGTTGGGGTTGAGGTAGGGGATGTAGAAGTGGTGGTGGCGGTACACCCCCTCCTAGTTCCCCTCATTAGAGTGCTCAAGAAGGTGGGGGTCAGAATATGGTGGACCAGGGTCAACTGGAGGGAGCTCAATTTCTTCAATTGCTTGAGGAGGTTCTTGCACATATGGGTGTTGGATTCAGGACAAACAACTGAGAGGGGGATGAATCAATTGTCCAAAACTTGCTTACAATTTAAACACTTAAATCCACTTTGTTATTCAACAGCATAATAAATAATCAACTATGAAAGCATAAAGCATTGACATAAGAACAGATACACATCAACACATGAGACACCAAGATTTTGATGTGGAAAACCTAGTCAAGGTAAAAACCATGGGGTGATTAACCCAAAAAGTATTCTCTATTAGAAGAATAGAAAGAACAAAAATGGCACATACCAATTAGGGCTCACTGCCCAAGCACACTGCTCACAAGAGACCCACTGCCTACAAGAGACACACTGTCTACAAAGTGACAAGTATCACAAACTTGAACTAGAGAAAAGTATCATTACCATTCTTGGATTAGTTCCATTTAAGCCCAAAAACTTCTACCCTGCATTTCTCTCTCTTCCTCACTACCACACACTCATCCACATAAGAAACACTTTGGAATGACTACACAATCACTTATTTATACAAGGCATTGACTTAGGAACAATCATCTAAGTCGGCAAACACCTACAAGAACATCCGCAAGACATGTAATACATCCAGTTGGCTAGTCACAGGAAGAACACCTTCATCCAGTGGTTATTCTTCAAATGTGAACTCTATCTTCAATGCGGACCACCAACATGAACTGGACATGATCCAAAGATCACCACAACCTTTCTTGAATCACCAAGAACATCCACACTTCATCTACTTACGGGAATTCTTCTCTCCTTCATCCAGAACTACAAGACAGTCTGTCATCACTGTCATAAAGGAATAGGCACTTCCGGACCTTCAAACCATGAACCAGTCTAGTTGGCACTTCACAAGGATGTCCTAAACAATCCCCCAAATTTGCAGAATGGGATAATGCATTTCTGGATCTCACCGAACCTATCTGTGTCACTCTATCACCTCTGGACACCTGCCGGAACCAGTTCTACTTGAGCAACCATAACTTCTTCAGATCTTCATGTGGACCTCTGAAAACTTGACTGGATCATATCAGGACTTATATCTACAAACCCTTTGAACTGCAACCTATGATCTATACTTTATCTTGGATCTCCACTTCACTTTCTCCATTACTCCTTTCTGCTCATCCAATCCTTCTCATTAATGCAACATGAGTATGTTGACATCAATGACAACACCAGTTTGACCCATACTTGCAACAATCTCCCCCTTTGTCATTGATGGCAACATATGATGTGAAAAACCATCAAGAAAAGAACTTCTTCTTACTGTCACGACTCCCCCTATCAGCAACAACCATTCACATGTCTTCTCTTCCTTTACTGCTCCCCCTTTGATAATCAACCACTTGTTTTTCACATGTCTTCTCTCCCCCTTTGACATCAATGGCAAAGGGCTCATACTTGCAAATCCAACACTTTAGAATCCTACCAACTACTCCCCCTGAGTAGCAGCTCCCCATCACCAATCTGGATCACAAGATATGACTGTGAAATCCACCAGACTGATGCACATCAGTGCACCTTAGTTCATCACTGGAGTGGCAATAACCCCTAACTTCTCCCTGAGATACTCAAAGGAGTCCCTAGGAAGAGGTTTTGCAAAGATGTCTGCAATCTGATCCTTGGAAGGTACAAACTCCAATTTGACTTCATCCTTGTTCACTTGCTCTCTCAGAAAGTGAAACTTGATAGATATATGCTTAGTCTTAGAATGCAACACCGGATTCTTAGATATACTTATTGCACTTGAATTATCACAGAAGATTGTGATAGGGTCCTCATACTCTACTTTAATATCTCTTAGCATCTGCTTCATCGACAAAACTTGAGTGCAACTACCTGCTACTACAATGTATTTTGCTTCAGTTGTAGATAGAGATATTGCCTCTTATTTCTTGCTTAGCCAAGAAAGCAATCTCTTTTTCCAAAAAGAATGCTCCACCACTGGTACTCTTCTGGTCATCCACATCTCCTTCTCAATCTGCATTAGTATATGCATGAAGAGAGAAATCATGATCTCTAGGATACCACAAACCATACTCAACTATCCCTTTTAGATATTTAAAAATCCTCTTGATTTCCATGACATGAGATTCTCTGGGATCAGCCTGAAATCTAGCAACAAGACCAACAACCTGCATGATGTCTGGTCTAGTTTGAGTGAGATACAATAGTCCTCCAATCATTGACTTAGATGCTTCCTAGATGGTCCAGTTCTTTCTCTCCACTACTCCATTTTGCTGTGGAGTCCTATGAGCAGACAACTGTCTCTTTATACCATGCTTCTCACAAAAATCTATGAACTCACTGGATGTGAATTCACCACCTCTATCAAACCTCAAACATTTCAATTTTAATCCAGTTTTATTTTCTACCATAGCCTTGAAAATTTTGAACTTCACAAAAGCTTCTGATTTCTCTTTCAAAAAGGTAACCCACATCATCCGAGAATGGTCATCAATTAATAGCATAAAATATCTATCACCTTGCACACTCTTGATTCTTGTCGGACCACATAGATCAGTATGAACTAAGTCCAATAATCTGGTATAAAATTGATCCTTGCTTTTAAATGAGATTTTGCTTTGTTTCCCCAGCTAACATTCTTTGCACAAACTATTTGTAGGTTTTATCAATTTTGGAAGGTCTCTTACAACCTGAGTATTGCTTATCTTGATGATATTATCAAAATTCACATGACACATCCTTCTATGCCATAACCAACTCTGATCAACTTGTACAAATAGACAACTTTTACCAGTACCAACTAAATGAAAGATATTACCTTTTGTTTGAGTACTGGATGCAAACTCTATTCTGAAGCTTTCAAAGATCCTACATTTTCCATTTTTGAACCAGAGATTGTAGCCTTTGTCTACCAACTGTCCAACACTAAGAAGATTGTGCTTCAATCCTTCAACATACAGTACATTACTAGTTTTGTTCTTTCCATCAAAAGAAATAGTTCCCCTACCTCTGATTCTACCAGCAGAATTATTACCAAACTTCACCACTCCTCCTTCATACCTTTCCAAATCTAAGAACTTATTCTTGTCAACTGTCATATGGTGAGATCATCCACTGTCAATGACCCAATCATCCTTTTCTTCAACTTGGGCAGCCAAAGCTCTTTCTACAACTTTATGATTGATAGATTCAGAGGACATTGGATCTTCTTCCTTGATGACAATAAACACCCATTCACTTTTGGATTTGTTTCCTATTTCTGATTCATCATCTGTTACTCCTTCATTATCATCTTCTTCATGAACATAATAACAATTCTTTTGGAACCTTGATCTGTTAGGATTTAGCCTTGAAAATCTTTCCAGACACCTTGAGGCAAAATGACCAATCTTATTGTAGTTAAAACACTTAAAGCGAAATTTTCCTTCATACTTACTGGATCCTCTTAGTAGTCTCTTTACAATGAGGGCTTCAAGTTGAGTTGTTTTTGCTTCTTCTTCTTCCATGTCTTTTCTTTCTTTTTCATACCATGATAGTTTCCTTGAAGAATTTTCTCCTGGATCAAACCTTTGCTTACCTTTTATAGAGGCACTAGCTCTGAAAGCAGATTCAGTCTTGGGGGATTCATCTCCAAACTCAGACATTTCAAATGTAGCCAATTGATCTCTTGTGATAGTTGTATGGGCTCTAAATTCTTCAATGGCAAAAACCTTGACTTTATAAGAAGCAGGAAGGGATCTGAGAATTTTGCCAACAATCTCATCTTCATCCAGGGTTCCACCAGCATTTCTAATTCCACAAACAAGCTCATTTACTCTTGGCATAAAAGTAGAGATATTCTCATCTTCTCTCATCTTCAGATTTTCAAATTTCCTTTTCAGACTTTGTAACCTTGCACATTTGACAAACTTGTCTCCTTCATGCAGAAGTTCTAGTTTTTGCCAAATCTCATAAGCAGTTGGTACATCAATAACATTTGAGAGCTCTGTGTCAGATAATGCACTTAAAAAAGCTTCAATAGTCCACAGATTGTTTTCAACATCTGTAATTTCAGTTGTGGATTTCAGACCACCCTGTGGAGGTGTATACTGTGTTGTAGCCATGGTCTAGTATGCCATACCCATACATTTCAAGTGACATTTCATGCGACCTTTCCACAGATTAAAGTTGGTTCCATCAAACTTCAAACTATCCTTGTAAGACGACATCCTGGATCTCCTTAAGCGGTTAACCTCCTTTCAGAGGAACTTGGCTCTGATACCAATTGTTGGATTCAGGATAGACAACTGAGAGGGGGGGTGAATCAGTTATCCAAAACTTGCTTACAATTTAAACACTTAAATCCACTTTGTTATTTAATAGCATAATAAATAATCAACCATGAAAGCATAAAGCATTGACACAAGAATAGATACACATCAACACACGAGACACCAAGATTTTGATGTGGAAAACCTAGTCAAGGGAAAAACCACGGGGTGATTAACCCAAAAAGTATTCTCTATTAGAAGAATAGAAAGAATAAAAATGGCACATGCCAATTAGGGCTCACTGCCCGAGCACACTGCTCACATGAGGCCCACTACCTACAAGAGACACACTATCTACAAAGTGACAAGTATCACAAACTTGAACTAGAGAATAGCATCTTTACCATGCTTGGATCAGTTCCATTTAAGCCCAAAAACTTCTGCTCTGCCTTTCGCTCTCTTCCTCGATACCACACACTCATCCACACAAGACACACTTTGGAATGAGTTCACAATCAATTATTTATACAAGGCATTGACTTAGGAACAATCATCTAAGTTAGAAAACACCTACAAGAACATCCGCAAGACATGTAATACATCCGGTCGGCCAATCATATGAAGAACACCTTCATTCGATAGTTATTCTTCAAATGCGAACTCTATCTTCAATGCGGACCACCAACATGAACTGGACACAATCCAAAGATCACCACAACCTTTCTTGAATCACCAAGAACATCCACACTTCATCTACTTGCTGGAATTCTTCTCTCCTTCATCCAGAACTACAAGAACACAGTCTGTCATCACTGTCATAAAGGAATAGGCGCTTCCAAACCTTTAAACCATGAACCAATCTAGTTGCCACTTCACAAGGATGTCCTAAACAATCCCCCAAAGCCGTAGAATGGGATAATACATTTCCAGATCTCACCGGACCTATCTGTGTCATTCTGTCACCTCTGAACACTTACCCGAACCGGTTCTACTTGAGCAGCCATAACTTCTTTAGATCTTCATGCGGACCTCTGAAAACTTGACTGGATCATATCAGGACTTATATCTACAAACCTTTTGAACCGCAACCTCTAATCTGTTCTTTATCTTGGATCTCCACTTCACTTTATCCATTGCTCCTTTCTACTCATCCAATCCTTCTCATTAATGCAACATGAGTATGTTGACATCAATGACAACACTGGTTGGACCCATACTTGCAACAATGGGCCCTAGACAAGAGGTAGATCAGCCTAAGGCTAGGGAAAGAGAGAGGTCACCAAGAAGGAGAGAGATGATAGCAGAGTAGGAGGCTAACTTAGCCCGTCACATGAGATATCTTATGAGGGCACACCCTCCCACCTTCAATGGAGCTGGTAGTGGCTTGGAGGTAGAGACCTAGTTATTAGATTTGGGTAGGTGTTTCAGCTTGCATCCCTATGGTAGCAACACCAAGGCTAGATGTGCTATTTTGCATCTTAGAGGGTTTGCTTTGACCTGGTAACGTTTAGAGGAGCAGAAGTTGCACTTGGATATCAGTACTATGTCTTGGGAGTTTTTCTTAGAGAGGTTCAAAGATCACTTCCTATCTGATTATTGGAAGCAGCATCATGCAGATGAGTTCCATGAGTTGAGAGAGATGGCCATGTCAGTTGAGCAGTATGAGTGTAGATTTTATGAGCTCAAGTAGTACACAGGCATAGGTGATGACGAGGCTATGTTAGTGTAGCACTTTATTAGGGGCTTGAATACCCATATCAGTGGAGGAGTCCATGTTTTCAAGCCTAAAACTATGGAGGTGGTAGTTGAGAAAGCCCACTTGGTAGTGGAAAATTTGGCAATGGCTCTTGGTGGTCATAGAAGTGTGCAGATTGGTAGTGCACCTCTGGCAGGTGTTAAACCCCATAGTGGTCAGTCTCAAGCAGACGGCTCTTCGAGAAGCCATCTTGCACCAGCTAAAGGTGGACAACAACAGTAGTAGCAATAATAGCAGTTTTTCCAATCAAAATCAAATAATTCTTAGCCTCAGCAGGTGGTGGTTCTCAGTCAGGAAAAGACCATAATTGGTGGCGGGCCAAGAATTATCATCCCAATCAGCCAGTTCAGAATGTGCAACCTACAATGAATAGAGATAATTTCTAGTAGTCTAATGTTTTCTTGGGTGGTGGCAGTTACGAGAGAGTTACAGGTTGTTTCTCTTGCAGCCAATAGGGCCATATAGCTAGGTAGTGTCCACAAAAGAATGCTACAGGTTTTGGTCAGAGGCTGGTAACCTTAGAGCTGACCATAGGTGATTCAGGGAGGTCTCATCGAGTGTTCGCAGTGATTGAACACCACCAGGCAAAGCGTCAGGGGACAATTTTGGAGATCGCAGGCAGAGGACGGGTAGCTTTCTTTGAAGCCTGTGCGCATTCTACAGCGCCAGAGATTGATCCTCAAGAGTAGGGGCTTTGAGTAGGGGTTGACCCTGAGTTTTTTTACAAGCTTCTAGGAGTAAGATTGATCTTTGGAGGGAAGCATGTAGTGCCCCTTATTTTGGCTTTCTGATAGTTGTTCTGTTTAGACACTATGACATCTTGGACTTACTATTTTGATGACAGTATTTATCTATTACTTTGATGATATAATTAGAACTAATGTTTATGCTTATATTATTATTCGTTATGAATGCAAATGATCATGTGGACTAACCTTAGCAGCTGCTTATGTGATTATTTGATGATGCTTTATATAGATGTTTAGCTTTGATGGACATGCATGATGTGATTGATTATTTTTGTGATTGGTGGGAGGGATAGCGTTGCATTACTCACATGTGAGTACCTTGCTATGCTACAATTTCCTTCCATGGTGAGTTGATTTGATGATTATATATTTATATATCTATGCTCGACTAGTTTCATCGGTTGCAGGTTGTAGGTGCTAAACATCAACTCCACCTAAATTGATAGGTCTGAGCGTGCCTTATATCCAATGGAGAATTTTGGTGTGGGGATGACATAAGGACCCTTAGCTTTATACCACCCTTGAAGGGGATGAGTCTTCTTGTCCTGTGTTCTATCCATTTGGCTGGTTGGACATGTTAGTCAGTCGCATTGCTAATGTATTTTCAATCGTGTGTGATTGTCTGTCATTATTGGTGTTAAGCAATTTTTGTTGTAATAGTTTGCTCATGTTGTCATAGCATAGAATTTTGGTCTGTTGAGCACATTGTTAATAGGAATATAATAATAATAATAATAATAATTTAATTGGAAATTTTAACACAAGAAAATAAGTGATAAAGTTGATAAATAGAAATAAAAAGGTTTTTTTAAAATAATATTTGTTCTAGAATGATAAATTTTGGTGCTTTTGCATTTGCCACTCTACTCATATAATTAAATTATGATTGAGAATTATTGTAAAAATATTCTATTTCCTATTTAAGGGTAATAAATAAGTAAATATTGTGTCAAAAAATCTTGTATGATATATTTCAAATAAATGAATTTTTTCTTGTTGTTGGAGTAGTGGAATTTATTGTAAGGAAGTGGTGGTCAGTAACACGAGGTGAACTTATTATTTTTACTATTTTTATGTTGAGAGTATTTTATTTGTAGAGGGGGAACAGAGACGAGGGGATCCATGGTCAATAGAAGACAGGAAACCTTGTTGTGGTGTGGGCATAAACCAGGTATGTCTTATTGATCCCTCTCTTCTGAAATCAATATCGTGAAAGTAAAAGTCTTCAAGTCTGTTTTCTTCTAAGAAATTCTTGCATCAAGAGAATCCTCTCATACTTTCACTATAGGTTTATCAATGTACGATGATCAGCCTTCTAGATTCAGTGCTTTTAAAACAATCTGTTTTATAAGTCAGTCGGCCCTAGATAATGATTAAATGGTCTTCTTCAGTAATTTAATGGCTACCTGTATATGTCATTCGGTGCATACCATCGATTATCTATGTATGTCGTTCGGCCTCTCATATTATTTCAATCTATTTTTTTATGATAAATCTATCGGTACTTTTATTGGCCTTCCTTATTACTTATCGACCCTATGAAATCTTTATCAGACATCAACATTCCTTTAAAATGCTTAGAAAATCCCTTAGAAGAACTCTAGATCGGCTGGGTCGAAGCTCGCCAACGGCCCGACTTCTGATGCTTATTGTTAAAATCTTAACTTCATTATGCATCTAGTGCTTTATCCCTCATCGCAATTCAAATGACTCCTTAGCATGTGGACGTGAACCTTACCTGATGTTGATTTTATTATTTGGGTTCTTTAAATGTATCAACAATTCTTATGGATGCATACACTAATTAGCCGATGTGGTATTCATTTCTATGGAGATGTCAACTTACCTTGAACATAGTAGCCTTTTTGTCCAATGATGTGAGAACTATTCAATAATCCTTCTCAAATTCGAGCCTTATAACCTTGCTAAGAGATCTGATAGATATAATTATTATTGTGTTCCCGAATATTTAGTTTATTGCTGCTGGTTATATTTTATGGAGAGTTTTTCCTTAAGCAATTCGAGCTCATTTTTCAGCCATTCTCCTCTCCTACTTTTGTTCTTATTGTTGACATTTGATCACTTATTATAAAAAAGTTAGAATCTCCAGCTATTCTCTCTTAATTGATATCAAGTCCTTAGCATGCTTCAAGTACTTGATTCGCAGTACAAATTATCATCTGATCCTTTTGTTGTTATTTTGTTGACTCTCTTGAATTCATTCCTACGATCACTGCCTCCATGATACAATGTCTCCTTGAGACTTGAAGCTGTGCACCAATTATTGAGGCAATCTAGCAAATAGTCTTAAGGCATTCTATTTGTGTCTTAGTTATCTCTCAAAATCTGCATCTCTACGAATGTCTATTTCTGCTCTCCTTGTGCTTTACAAAACAGTCTAGAGATAAATTTCAATAGGCGGTTACTATACCTGACCTCTCTACTTTTGGTAGCTTCTAAAAGTTGTCTTAGATTTCAAATCTGAATGGATTCAACTACCTAAATTTGAGCTTTATTTCAGATATTCCTAGTACATTTAAATCTTGTGAAAATTTGCTTCTTTACCTGTCCAATTAAAAATAGTACTGTCCCTTATCTGCCAAAGTATTCTTATCATATTCAATTAAACTGCTTACAGATTAGGAATTTTTTTCCACTTCAAGTTGAGTGCTCCTCTCCCATTTGAATGGTCACATTGAGATGTTAGAAATCTAAGTATGTCCGCCAGTGAATTCTCTATCACCATATTCAAAAGTTACTGTATTTATATTTCAAAATTATTTTTTGTAATGAAATGATTCTTGTCGGCCCTAACTAGACATTTTCAATTCATTATTATTAGAAATATTAGCAATCATCATTAACATTAGTATTACTATGATTGTTGTTATTATTTTAAGGGACATCATTAAAGTATATTTACTCTATTTAAAATAAGAAACTTTTTAAGTTTGAGTTTTGGGATAGTTTGACGTTGAATAGAACTAATAGGTGTTTAATCTTAAGTCTAGGTAAATTTATTTCTAGATATACTTTAGCACTTCTATATAAGGGTTATTTTGTATTGTAACAAATGCTTTTTTGTAGTATAAAGTAAATGACTTAAATAGTAATTTAGATTTAATGGTAAAATTTATATGTTTGTTTTAAATTAAAAATTAGTATTATTAGTGCAAGAGATTATTATGTATAAACATTGTAAGTGAGTCTTGTACAAGTCGTGTCTATGGTCAAAGTAGAATCATGTTAGCTCTAGAGGCATAGGCTTAGTTTCATAGTTATGTTATATCATGTATCTTGAGGTGGTCATTAAGTCCTTCTGACTGAGATGGTTCATTATTGTTTGTGCATAAGATATTTGTGTTGATTTTTGTCACGGGGAGACATTTATAACTGTGGAAGGGAAGTATGTGAGTTATATCTACATCTTTTTGTAATTTTGAAACAAAACCTTGAAGTGGATTATGGAGATTATGTTCAGCATGCAAGATGGTAAATACTTTGCATTGTTATGGATTGCATGTCGGTTATGTTTTGCTTGATGTGAGAGGGTTCTTCTAGATGTAGGAAGGGGAGTGGCTCTCAATGGGACTCAGATCCCAAAGTGGCATCCTGGACAACCCATTTGGGACTTTTCTGAACTAAGTGATAACCTAATTAATGAATCTAGGGGTTGGGTAGAGATCACATTAAAACAAGATAATTGGATGCCTCACTCATGGCTCAAGTGCTCGTTTAGGCTTGAGATGAGTTGGGAAGACCTGGAATGGCAAGATCAACTACCTTGTCCACCTAAAAGATATGTTGATTCTGCGTGAGTTTGTATGGGTGCCGAGGATTGGGAGGGGCTACTAGGATAACCCAAGATGGGGGTCGAGGCCTAGGAAGGCCTACCAGGACAACCCATGACAAAGCACATGATGACACTCCTGCCTACCGTAATCTAGCATTCCCTAGTTGTTTACTTGCCTTGCGTTGTGTGGTTGCCTTTGGAATAAATTTTTGAATTATGATCTATGTGGTTGTGTAGTCCTTTGTAGTCCTTGTGTTCCATCATTTTTTGTCAAACCAACTACTCATGTTGAGGAACCTTATTGTTATCTCCTAGCACGGGGGGTGGACCTCAGAGTTCAACATGGTCGGGTGGTTGTGCTTCTTCTCCATTGGTCTCTTTGCTGATGTTTGAACGTTTGAAGATTCTTCTTGTAGTAGACTTTTACCTCTGTTTAGTCGAAGGGACAGTTATTCATGTTATGTATACCAGTTTTATCATTATATGTTGTAAACAGTATAGTTGTCATTGTAATGTTGTGCTCTTGTAAAGAAGAATTGTATACATACTGTTTTATAATGGAAAATTTGTATTTCTTTAATAAGTTTGGTTTTAGATTAATCATGTATGGTAATCTGATTTTATAACAGTTAATGCGGTCATGGATCCCTAGAGATTAAAGTTATCTTGCATGTATTATGAATATGTGGTTACACCTTGTTTATTTCTTATTTTGATAAAGAAAAAAATTTGCCCTATTTGTTGCAATGTTAGACTTATCTCTAGGGTTTCGTGGCGGGGCATTACATTTGGTATTAGAGCAAGGTTTTCAAACATTGTGTACTCTAGGTATGTATAATCCTCTTATGTTTCCTAGTTTCGTGGATTCAGTAAGGAGTGTTTCCTTGTCATCCTAACCTTACAGTCTGAGGTTGTCATTTGTTGGTTTAGTGTAGAAGATGCCTAGAGGTCAAGGTCAAGGTTGGGGTCGAGGTAGGGGACACGGAAGAGGTGGTGGTGGTACACGCCCTCCCAGTTCCCCTCATGTGAGTGCTCAAGAAGGTGGGGGTCATAATATGGAGGACCAGGGTCAACTGGAGGGAGGTTAGTTGCACTAATTACTTGAGGAGGTTCTTGCATGTATGGGCCCTAGACAAGAGGTAGATCAACCTAAGGCTAGAGAAAGAGAGAGGTCACCTAGAAGGAGAGAGATGACAGGAGAGTAGGAGGCTACCTTAGCTAGTCACATTAGAGATCTTCTGAGGGCACGCCCTCCCACCTTCGATGGAGCTAGTAGTGGCTTGGAGGCAGAGATCTGGTTATTAGATTTGGGTGGGTGTTTCACCGTGTATCGTATGGTAGCATTACCAAGGCTAGATGTGCTATTTTGCCTCTTAAAGGATTTGGTTCGACCTGGTGGTGGTTAGAGGAGAAAACATTGCACTTGGACATTGGTACTGTGTCTTCAGAGTTGTTTTTAGAGAGGTTTAGAGCTCACTTCTTGTCTGATCACTTGAAGTATTGTCATGCAAATGAGTTCCATAAGTTGAGACAGATGGCCATGTTAGTTGAGCAGTATGAGCATAGATTTTATGAGCTCAAGCAATACGCAGGCATCGGTGATGATGAGGCTATGTTAGTACAACACTTTATTAGGGTATTAAATGCCTGTATCAGTTGAGGAGTCCGTGTTTTTGAGACTAAAACTATGGAGGCGGTAGTTGAGAAAGCGTGCTTGGTAGAGGAAAATTTGGCAATGGCTCTTGGTAGTGATATAGGTGTCCAAATTGGTGGTGTACCTCCAACAGGTGTTGAACCCCATAGTGGTCAGTCTTAGGCAAATAACTCTTCAAGAAGCCATCTTGCACCCACTAAAGGTGGACAATACGAGCAACAACAACAACAACAATTTTTCCAATCAAAATCAAAGAATTCTCAGCCTCAGCAAGGTGGTGGTTCTCAGTTGGGAAAAGACCATAATTGGTGGGGGGTTAAGAATTATCATCCCAATCAGCCAGTTCAGAATGCTCAGCCTATAGTTAATAGAGATAATTTCTAGAAGTCTAATGTTTTCTTGGTTGGCAGAGGTTACGGGAGAGTTATAGGTTGTTTCTCTTGCGGCCAACAGGGCCATATAGCCAGGCAGTGTCCACAAAAGAACGCTGTAGGTTTTGGTCAAAGGCTGATAACCTCAGAGTCGACCATAGGTGATGCAGGGAGGTCTCATCGAGTGTTCGCAGTGATTGAGCACCGCCAGGTAGAGCATCAGGGGACAATTTTGGAGACTGCAGGTAGAGGACGGGCAGCTTTCTTCAGAGCCCGTGCGTGTTCTGCAATGTCAGAGATTGATCCTTGAGAGTAGGGACTTTGAGTAGGGGTTGACCCTCAGTTTGTTTGCAGGCTTCTAGGAGAAACCCTGATCCTTGGGGGGAGGGTGTGGTGCCCCTCATTTTGGCTTTCTGATAGTTGTACTATTTAGACATTATGACATCTTGGACTTATTGTTTTGATGACAATATTTATCTATTACTTTGATGATATGGTTACAACTAATGTTTATGATTATATTATTATTGGTTATGAATGCAAATGATCATGTGGACTAACCTTAGCAAGTGCTTATGTGATTATTTGATGATGCTTTATATAGATGTTTAGCTCTGATGGACATGCATGATGTGATTGATTATTGTTGTGATTGGTGGGAGGGATAGCATCGCATTACTCACGTGTGAGTACCCTGCTATGCTGTAATTTCCTTCCATAGTGAGTTGATTTGATGATTATATATTTATATATGTATGCTCGACCAGTTTCATTGGTTGTAGGTTGCAGGTAGCAGGCATCGACTTCAGTAGAATTGGCAGGTCTGAGCGTGCCTTATATCCAATGGAGAATTATGGTCTAAAGATGATATAAGGTCCCTTAGCTTTATACCACCCTTGAAGAGAATGAGTCTTCTTGTCCTGTGTTTTGTCCATTTGGCTAGTTGGGCATGTTAGTCAGTCACATTTCTAAGGTATTTTTGATCGTGTGTGATCGTCTGTCATTATTGGTGTTAGGCAATTTCTGTTGTAATAGTTTGTTTATGTTGTCGTAGCATAAAATTTTGGTTTGTTGAGCACATTGTTAATAGTAATAAAATAACAATAATAATTTAATTGGAAAATTTAACACACAAGAAAATAAGTGATAAAGTTGATAAATAGAAATAAAAAGGTTTTTTTTTTAAATATTTGTTCTAGAATGATAAATTTTAGTGCTTTTCCAGTTGCCACTCTACTCATATAATTAAATTATGATTGAGAATTGTTGTAAAAATATTCTATTTCCTATTTAAGGGTAATAAAAAAGTAAATATAGTGTCAAAAAATCTTGTATGATATATTTCAAATAAATGAAATTGTGTTTTGTTGCTAGAGTAGTGGAATTTATTGTAAGGAAGTGGTGGTCAGTAACGGGAGGTGAATTTATTATTTTTACTATTTTTATGTTGAGAGTATTTTATTTGTGGAGGGGGAACAGAGAGGAGGGGATCCCTGGTCAATAGTAGATGGGAAACCTTGTTGTGGTTGGGGCATAAACCAAGTATGTCTTATTGATCCCTCTCTTCTAAAATCAATATCGTGAAAGTAAAAGTCTTCCAGTCAGTTTTCTTCTAGGAAATTACAACATTAAGAGAATCCTCTCATACTTTCACTGTAGGTTTATCAATGCATGATGATCAGCCTTCTAGATTCAGTTCTTTTAAAACAATCTTTTTCGTAAGTCAATCGACCCTAGATAAAGCTTAACCGGTCCTCTTCAACAATTTAACGGCTGCCTGTATATGTCATTCTATGCATACCATCGATTATCTATTCATGTCGTTTGGCCTCTCATATTATTTGAATCTATTTTTTTTAATGATAAATATATCGGGACTTTTATCAACCTTCCTTATTTTCTTATCAACCCTATGAAAGCTTTATCAGACTTCAACATTCCTTTTCGATGCTTAGAAAATCCCTTAGAACAACTCTAGATCGGCTGGGTCGAAGCTCGCCAACGGGCCTGATTTCTGATACTTATTGTTAAAATCTTAACTTCATTATGCATCTAGTGCTTTATCCCTCATCACAATTCAAATGACTCCTTAGCATGTGGACGCAAACGTAACCTGATGTTGATTTTATTATTTGGGTTCTTTAAATGTATCAAAATTTTAGTTCTAGAAATAAAAAGGTTTTTTTTAAATAATATTTGTTCTAGAATGATAAAATTTAGTGCTTTTCCAGTTGCCACTCTACTCATATAATTAAATTATGATTCAGAATTGTTGTAAAAATATTCTATTTCCTATTTAAGGGTAATAAATGAGTAAATATGGTGTCAGAAAATCTTGTATGATATATTTCAAATAAATGAAATTGTGTTTGGTTGCTAGAGTAGTGGAATTTATTGTAAGGAAGTGGTGGTCAGTAACGGGAGGTGAATTTATTATTTTTACATTTTTATGTTAAGAGTATTTTATTTGTGGAGGAGGAACAGAGAGGAGGGGATCCATGGTCAATAGTAGATGGGAAACCTTGTGTTTGGGGCATAAACTAGGTATGTCTTATTGATCCCTCTCTTTTGAAATCAATATCATTAAAGTAAAAGTCTTCCAGTCTGTTTTCTTCTGAGAATTTCTTGCATCAAGAGAATCCTCTCATACTTTCACTGTAGGTTTATCAATGCATGATGAGTGGCCTTCTAGATTCAGTGCTTTTAAAACAATCTTTTTCATAAGTCAATGGGCCCTAGATAATGATTAAATGGTCTTCTTCAACAATTTAACGATTGCCTGTATATGTCCTTCAGTGCATACCATCGATTATATTTGCATGTCATTCGGCCTCTCATATTATTTCAATCTACTTTTATGAAAAATCTATCGGCAATTTTATCGGCTTTCCTTATTTTCTTATCGACCCTATGAAAGCTTTATCAGACTTCAACATTCCTTTTCGATGCTTAGAAAATCCCTTAGAAGAACTCTAGGTTAGCTAGGTCGAAGCTCGCCAACGACCCGACTTTTGATATTTATTGTTAAAATCTTAACTTCATTATGCATCTAGTGCTTTATCCCTCATCGCAATTCAAATGACTCCTTAGCATGTGGACGCGAACCTTACCTGATGTTGATTTTATTATTTGGGCTCTTTAAATGTATCAACAATTCTTTTGGATGCATACGCTAATTAGCCGGCACGATAGTCATTTATGCGGAGATGTCAACTTACCTTGAACACAGTAGCCTTTTTGTCGAATGATATGAGAACTATTCAATAATCCTTCTCAAATTCAAGCCTTATAACCTTTCTAAGAGATCCGATAGATATACTTATTATTGTGTTCCCAAATATATTACTTTATTGCTGCTGGTTATATTTTACGGAATGTTTTTCTTTATGCAATTCAAGCTCATCTTTCAGCCATTCTCCTCTCCAGCTTTTATTCTTATTGTTGACATTTGATCACTTAATATAAAAAAGTTAGAATCTCAACCTATTCGCTCTTAGTTGATATTGATTCCTTAGCATCCTTCAGGTACTTGATTCGTAACACCAGTTATCGTCTAAGCCTTTTGTTGTTATTTTATTGAGCCTCTTGAATTCATTCCTACGATCACTACTTCCATGAGACGTCTCCTTGAGACTTGAAGCTGCACGCCAATTACTGAGGCAATCTGTCAAATAGTCTTAAGTCATTTTATTTGTGTCTTAGTTATCTCTCAAAATATGCATCTCTATAAATGCCTATTTCCGCTCTCCTTGTGCTTTACAAAATAGTCTAGAGATAAATTTCAATAGGCGGTTACTATTCCTGACCTCTCCACTTTTGGTGCTTTCTAAAAGCTGTCTTAGATCTCAAATCAACTACCTAAATTTGAGCTTTATTTTGGATATTCATAGTACATTTAAATCTTGTGAAAATTTGCTTCTTTACCTGTCCAATTGAAAATAGTACCGTCCCTTATCTGCCAAAGTATTCTTATCATATTCAATTAAACTGCTTGCAGACTAGGAATTTTTTTTCACTTCAAGCTGAGTGCTCCTCTCCCATTCGAATGGTCACATTGAGATGTTAGAAATCTCAATATGTCCACCAATGAATTCTCTGTCACCATATTCAAAAGTTACTATATTTATATTTCAAAATTAATTTTAATATTGTAATGATTCTTGTCGGCCCTACCTAGACCTTTCAAAATCATTATTATTAGAAACATTAGCAATCATTTTTAACATTAGTATTACTATGATTGTTGTTATTATTTCAAGGGACATCATTAAAGAATATGTACTCTATTAAAAATAAGAAACTTTTTAATTTTGAGTTTTTGGATAGTTTTACGTTGAATAGAACTCATAGGTGTTTAATCTTAAGTCTAGGTAAATTTATTTGTAGATATGCAAGTTAGCACTTCTATATAAGGGTTATTTTGTATTGGAACATATGTTCTTTTGTAGTATAAGGTAAATGACATAAATAGTAATTTAGATTTAATGGTAAAAATTTTGTGTTTGTTTTAAATTCAAAATTAGTATTATTAGTGCAAGAGATTATTATGTATAAACATTGTAAGTGAGTCTTGTGAAAGTCGTGTATGTGGTCAATGTAGAATCATGTTAGCTCTAGAGGCGTAGGCTTAGTTTTCATGTTTATGTTATATCATGTATCTTGAGGTGGTCATTAAGTCCTTCTAACTGAGATGGTTCATTATTGTTTGTGCATAAGATATTGTGTTGATTTTTGTCATGGGGAGACATTTATAACTATTGAAGGGAAGTATGTGAGTTATATATGCATCTTTTGTAATTTTGAAACAAGACCTTGAAGTGGATACTGGAGATTATGTTCAGCATGCAAGATGGTAAATACTTTGCATTGTTATGGATTGCATGTTGGTTATGTTTTGTGAGTCGAGTCTTCTAGATGTAGGAAAGGGAGTGGCTCTCAATGGGGGCCAGTGCCCAAAGTGGCATGCTGGACAATGCATGTGG
This sequence comes from Cunninghamia lanceolata, assembly GCA_027924645.1. Classification (NCBI taxonomy): domain Eukaryota; kingdom Viridiplantae; phylum Streptophyta; class Pinopsida; order Cupressales; family Cupressaceae; genus Cunninghamia; species Cunninghamia lanceolata. Next base: position 7,386,174 of record BSBN01000245.1, on the reverse strand, counting down.
GAGTTTTCTTAACTAAGTGATAACCTAATTAATGAATCTAATGGTTGGGTAGAGATCACATTAGAACAAGATAATTGGATACCTCACTCATGGCTTAAGTGCTCGTTTAGGTTTGAGATGAGTTGTAAAGGCCTGTAATGGCAAGATCAACTACCTTGTCCACCTAAAAGGTATGTTGATTCCAAATGTGTTTGTATGGGGGGCGGGGGTCCGAAGAGGCTACTAGGATAACCCAGGATGGGGGTTGGGGCCTAGGAAGGCCTACCAGGACAACCCATGACAAAACACATGATAACACTCTTGCCTACTGTAGTCTAGCATCCCCTAGTTGTTCACTTGCCTTGTGTTGTGTGGTTGCCTCTAGAATAAATGTCTTAGTTATGATCTATGTGGTTGTGTAGTCCTTTGTAGTCCTTGTGTTTCATCATTTTTTGTCAAGCTGACTATTCATGACGAGAGACCTTATTGTTATCTCCTAGCACAGGGGGTGGACCTCAGGGTTCCACATGGTCGGGTGGTTGTGCTTCTTCTCCATTGGTCTCTTTGCTGATGTTTGAACGTTCAAAGATTCTTCTTGTAGCAGACTTGTACCTCTGCTTAGTCGAGGGGACAGTTATTCATGTTATGTATACCAGTTTTATCATTATTTGTTGTAAATAGTATAGTTACCATTGTAATGTTGTGCTCTTGTAAAGAAGAATTGTATACATACTGTTTTATAATGGAAAATTAGTATTTCTTTAATAATTTTGGTTTTAGATTAATCATGTATGGTAATCTAATTTTACAATAGTTAATGCAGTCATGGATCCCTAAAGATTAAAATTATCTTGCATGTATTATGAATATGTGGTTACACCTTGTTTATTTCTTATTTTGATAAAGAAAAAAAATTGCCCTATTTGTTGCAATGTTAGACTTATTTCTAGGGTTTCGTAGCGGGGCATTACATTTGGTATTAGAGCTAGGTTTTCAAACACTGGGTACTCTGGGTATGTATAAGCTTATTATGTTTCCTAGTTGCATGGATTCTGTAAGGAGTGTTTTCTTGTCATCCTCACCTTATAGTATGAGGTTGTCATTTGTTGGTTTAGTGTAGAAGATGCCTAGAGGTCAAGGTCGAGTTCGGGGTCAAGGTAGGGGATGCAGAAGAGGTGGTGGTGGTACATCCCCTCCCAATTCCCCTCATGAGAGTACTCAAGAAGGTGGGGGTTAGAATATGGAGGACTAGGGCCAATTGCTTGAGGAGGTTCTTGTGCATATCGGCCCTAGACAGGAGGTAGATCAGCCTAAAGCTAGAGAAAGAGAGAGGTCACCTAGAAGGAGAGATATGATAGTAGAGTAGGAGGCTACCTTACCTAGTCACATGAGAGATCTTCTGAGGGCACGCCCTCCCACCTTCGATGGAGCTAGTAGTGTCTTGGAGGTAGAGACTTGGTTATTAGATTTGGGTAGGTGTTTCACCATGCATCCGTATGGTAGCAACACCAAGGCTAGATGTGCTATTTTGAATCTCAAAGGGTTTGCTTCGACCTGGTGGCATTTAGAGTAGGAAAAGTTGCACTTGGATATCGATACTATGTCTTGGGAGTTGTTCTTAGAGAGGTTCAGAGCTCACTTCATCTCTGATCACTGGAAGCAGCGCCGTGTAGATGAGTTCCATGAGTTGAGATAGATGGCCATGTAAGTTGAGCAGTATGAACGCAGATTTTATGAGCCCAAGCAGTATGCAGGCATCAATGATGATGAGGCTATGTTAGTTTAGCACTTTATTAGGGGCTTGAATGCTCGTATCAGTGGAGGAGTCCATGTTTTCAAGCCTAAAACAATGGAGGTGGCAGTTGAGAAAGCCTTCTTGGTAGAGGAAAATTTAGCAATGGCTATTGGTGGTCATACAGGTGTGCAGATTGGTAGTGCGCCTTCAACAAGTGTTGAACCCCATAGTGGTCAATCTCAGGCAGACGGCTCTTCGAGAAGCCATCTTGCACCCAATAAAGGTGGACAACAACAACAGCAGAACAACAGTAGTTTTTCTAGTCAAAATAAAAGAATTCGCAACCTTAGCAAGGTGGTGGTTCTCAGTCGGGAAAAGACCGTAATTGGTGGTGGGCCAAGAATTATCATCCCAATCATCCAGTTCAGAACACTCAACCTACAGTTAATAGAGATAATTTCTAGGAGTCTCATGTTTTCTTAGGTGGCGGAGGTTATGGGAGAGTTACAGGTTGTTTCTCTTGCAACCAACAGGGCCATATAGCCAGGTAGTGTCCACAAAAGAACGCTGCAGATTTTGGTCAGAGTCCAGTAACCTTAGAGCTGACTGTAGGTGATGCAGGGAGGTCTCATCAAATGTTCGTAGTGATTGAAAACCACCGGGTAGAGCATCAGGGAACAGTTTTGGAGACTGCAGGTAGAGGACAGGTAGATTTATTCAGAGCCCATCCGCATTCCACAGTGTCAGGTATTGATCCTCGAGAGTAGAGGCTTTGAGCAGGGGTGTTAACCCTCAGTTTGTTTGCAGGCTTCCAGGAGTAAGCCTGATCCTTGGGGGAGAGTGTAGTGCCCCTCATTTTGGCTTTCTGATAGTTATTCTATTTAGACATTATGACATCTTGGACTTACTGTTTTGATGACAATATTTATCTATTACTTTGATGATATTGTTAGAACTAATGTTTATGCTTATATTATGATTGGTTATGAATGCAAATGAGAATGTGGACTAACCTTAATAGGTGGGTATGCGATTTTTTGATGATGCTTTATATAGATGTTTAGCTTTGATGGACATGCATGATGTGATTGATTATTGTTGTGATTGGTGGGAGGGACAACATCGCATTACTCACATGTGAGTACCCTACTACACTGCAATTTCCTTCTATAGTGAATTGATTTGATGATTATATGTTTATATATGTATGCCTGACTAGTTTCATCAGTTGCAGGTTGTAGGTACCAAGCATCGACTCCACCTGAATTGGCAGGTCTAAGCGTCCCTGATATCCAATGGATAATCATGGTCTGGAGATGACATAAGGTACCTTAGCTTTATACCAGCCTCGAATCATCTTGTCATATGTTCTGTCCAGTTGGTTGGTTGGGCATGTTATTCAATCGCATTGCTAAGGTATTTTCGATCATGTGTGATCGTCTGTCATTATTGGTGTTAGGCAATTTCTATTGTAATAGTTTGTTTATGTTATCGTAGCATAGAATTTTTGTCTGTTGAGCACATTGTTAATAGTAATAAAATAATAATAATAATTTAATTGGAAAATTTAACACAGAAGAAAATAAGTGATAAATTTGATAAATAGAAACAAAAAGGGTTTTTATAAATAATATTTATTTTAGAATGATAAATTTTGGTGCTTTTCCAGTCATCACTCTACTCATATAATTAAATTATGATTGAGAATTATTGTAAAAATATTCTATTTCCTATTTAAGGGTAATAAATAAGTAAATATGGTGTCAGAAAATCTTGTATGATATATTTCAAATAAATGAAATTTTGTTTTGTTGCTAGAGTAGTGGAATTTATTGTAAGGACGTGGTGGTCAGTAATGGGAGGTGAATTTATTATTTTTACATTTTTATGTTGAGAGTATTTTATTTGTGGAGGGGGAACAAAGAGGAGGGGATCCGTGGTCAATAGCAGACAGGAAACCTTGTTGTGGTTGGGGCATAAACTAGGTATGTCTTATTGATCTCTCTCTTTTGAAATCAATATCGTTAAAGTAAAAGTCTTCCAGTTAGTTTTCTTCTAAGAATTTCCTGCATCAAGAGAATCTTCTCATACTTTCACTGTAGGTTTGTCAATGCATGATGATCGGCCTTCTAGATTCAGTGCTTTAAAAAAATCTTTTTCATAAGTCAATCGGACCTAGATAAAGATTAAATGGTCTTCTTCAGCAATTTAATAGCTACCTATATATGTCCTTTGGTCCATACCATCTATTATCTATGCATGTCGTTTGGCCTCTCATATTATTTCAATCTATTTTTTTTATGATAAATCTATCAGCACATTTATCGGCCTTCCTTATTTTCTTATCAACCCTATGAAAGCTTTATCGGACTTCAACTTTCCTTTTCTATGCTTAAAAAATCCCTTAGAAGAACTATAGATCGGCTGGGTCAAAGCTCACCAATGACCTGACTTTTGATACTTATTGTTAAAATCTTAACTTCATTATGCATCTAGTGCTTTATCCCTCATCGCAATTCAAATGACTCCTTAGCATGTGGACGTAAACCTTACCTAATGTTGATTTTATTATTTTTGCTCTTTAAATGTATCAGCAATTCTTTTGGATGCATATGCTAATTAGCTGGCACGGTAGTCATTTCTATGGAGATGTCGAGTTACCTTGAACACAGTAGCCTTTTTGTCAAATGATGTTAGAACTATTCAATAATCCTTCTCAAATTCGAGCCTTATAACCTTGCTAAGACATTCGATAGATATACTTATTATTGTGTTCCCGAATATTTACTTTATTGCTGCTGGTTATATTTTACGAAAAGTTTTTCTTTAAGCAATTTTGGCTCATCTTTCAGCCATTCTCCTCTCCATATTTTATTCTTATTGCTGACATTTGATCACTTACTATAAAAAAGTTAGAATCTCAACCTATTCGCTCTTAATTGATATTGATTCCTTAGCATGCTTTAGGTACTCGATTCGCAACACCGGTTATCATCTAAGCCTTTTGTAGTTATTTTGTTGACCCTCTTGAATTCATTCCTGCGATCACTGCACCCATGAGACAATGTCTCCTTGAGACTTGAAGCTACATGCCAATTACTGAGGCAATCTGTCAAATAGTCTTAAGGCATTCTATTTGTGTCTTAGTTATCTTTCAAAATTTACATCTCTATGGATGCCTATTTCTGCTCTCCTTTTGCTTTACAAAATAGTTCGGAGATAAATTTCAATAGGTGGTTACTATTCCTGACCTCTCCACTTTTGGTAGTTTCTAAAAGTTGTCTTAGATCTCAAATCTGCATGGATTCAACTACCTAAATTTGAGCTTTATTTTGGATATTCCTAGTACATTTAAATCTTGTGAAAATTTGCTTCCTTACCTGTCCAATTAACAATAGTACCGTCCCTTATCCACCAAAGTATTCTTATCATATTCAATTAAATTGCTTGCAGATTAGGAATTTTTTTTCACTTCAAGCTGAGTGCTCCTCTCCCATTCAAATGGACACATTGAGATGTTAGAAATCTAAGTATGTCCGCCAGCGAATTCTCTATCACCATATTCAAAAGTTACTGTATTTATATTTCAAAATTAATTTTAGTATTGTAATGATTCTTCTCGGCCCTACCTAGACTTTTCGAATTCATTATTATTAGAAATATTAGCAATCATTGTTAACATTAGTATTACTATGATTGTTGTTATTATTTCAAGGGATATCATTCAAGTATATGTACTCTATTTAAAATAAGAAACATTTTAAGTTTGAGTTTTGGGATAGTTTTACGTTTAATAGAAGTCATAGGTGTTTAATCTTAAGTCTAGGTAAATTTATTTTTAGATATGCTTTAGCACTTCTATATAAGGGTTATTTTGTATTGGAACAAATGTTCTTTTGTAGTATAAAGTAAATGACTTAAATAGTAATTTAGATTTAATGGTAAAATTTATATGTTTGTTTTAAATTCAAAATTAGTATTATTAATGCAAGAGAATATTATGTATAAACATTGTAAGTGAGTCTTGTACAAGTCGTGTCTTTGGCCAAAGTAGAATCATGTTAGCTCCAGAGGCATAGGCCTAATTTTCACATTTATGTTATATCATGTATCTTGAGGTGGTCATTAAGTCCTTCTAACTGAGATGGTTCATTGTTGTTTGTGCATAAGATATTGTGTTGATTTTTGTCACGAGGAGACATTTATAATTGTGGAAGGGAAGTATGTGAGTTATATCTGCATATTTTGTAATTTTGAAACAAGACCTTGAAGTGGATCGTGGAGATTATGTTCAACATGCATGATGGCTAATACTTTGCATTGTTATCGATTGCACGTCGGTCATGTTTTTTGTTGATGTGAGAGGGGTCTTCAAGATACAGGAAGGGGAGTGGCTCTCAATGGGGGCCGGAGCCGAAAGTGGCATCTTCGACAACCCATGTGGGAGTTTTCTTAACTAAGTGATAACCTAACTAATGAATCTAGAGGTTGGGTAGAGATCACATTAAAACAAGATAATTGGATGCCTCACTCATGGCTCAAGTGCTCGTTTAGGCTTGAGATGAGTTGGGAAGGCCTCGAATGGCAAGATCAACTACCTTGTCCACTTGAAAGGTATGTTGATTTCGTGTGAGTTTGTATGGGGGCTGGGGGTCGGGAGAGGCTACCAGGATAACCCAGGATGGGGTCCGGGGCCTAGGAAGGCCTACTAGGACAACCCATGACAAAAAACGTGATGACACTCCTGCCTAATGCAGTCTAGCATTCCCTAGTTGTTCACTTGCCTTGTGTTGTGTGGTTGCCACTAGAATAAATGTCTAAGTTATGATCTATGTGGTTGTGTATTCCTTTTTAGTCCTTGTGTTTCTTCATTTTTTGTCAAGCTGATTATTCATGTTGAGGGACCTTATTGTTATCTCCTAGCATGGGGGGTGGACCTTAGGGTTCCACATGGTGGGGTGGTTGTGCTTCTTCTCCATTGGTCTCTTTCCTGATGTTCAAATGTTTGAAGATTCTTCTTTTAGCGGACTTCTACCTCTATTCAATCGAGGGGATAGTTATTCATGTTATGTATACTATTTTTATCATTATTTTTTGTAAACAATATAGTTGCCATTGTAATGTTGTGCTCTTGTAAAGAAGAATTGTATACATACTGTTTCATAATGGAAATTTTGTATTTCTTTAATAATTTTGGTTTTAGATTAATCATGTATGGTAATCTGATTTTATAACAGTTAATGTGGTCATGGATCCCTAGAGATTAAAGTTATCTTGCATGTATTATGAATATGTGGTTACACCTTGTTTATTTCTTATTTTGATCAGAAAAAAATTTGCCCTATTTGTTGCAATGTTAGACTTATCTCTAGGTTTTCGTGGCGGGGCATTACACATCCAAAAATAAAACAATAAAAATTAATTAAAATTAAAAAAAAATCACACACAATTATCATTTTAATTTTAAGAAAATGTAAATGGAACCAACTATAGACTAAAACAAACAATTAATTAATTTACACAACAAATTAGTCTTCACCCCTTCCATGGGTTAGACTAAGCTAACTTGTTATCACAAAAAGGGGTTCTTGAAAGTCTCCAAACTACTTAATCTTGGCCACCAACCTTGACACTCCATTTCTGAATATCAATATATCAAGAAATATATAGCCTAAGCAACATACATAATGCATAAATGAAAGTAACATAGATATTCTAACTCATTCATGATTACATAATCAAATAATTCATTTAATGACTATAATTCATGAATCTAGCTCATCTAATAAATTATTTTACACATGAATAATAATTCCTAATTCATAACAATTTGTGTCATCATCCATTTGTTAAACATAATCCATTACACATCTAATCATGAGTTCAAATATAAAGTCTAAAATGTCCATAGAGTTTAATCATAATATCTATAACATAATGTCCATAGAGTTCAAATATAATGTCTATAACATAATATCCATAGCATAGTAGCATAAAAAATCACGCACATAAAGCATATAATTAAAACAACATAGTCAAATAGTCTGAAATGAAGTAACTAACATAAATAAAAAAGTTGGGCCTCACATGTGTAGTCAACTAATGCAAGATAATTCCTTAAACCAAGCAAAGGTAATATAAAAGAAATATGTGTAGTCTGAAATGAAGTAACTAACATAAATAAAAAAGTTGGGCATCACATGTGTAGTCAACTAATGCAAGATAATTCCTCAAACCAAGCAAAGGTAATATAAAAGAAATATGTGTGTTGCTCAGTGTTTTCTCCCATGGGTCCACTAAGTCTTCACATGTATTTCATAATTTTGGAACTGTGATACTCTACCACTCTCATATAAGTCATCAAACTCAAATAAGTTATTATATGCATCTAATTCTCCTCAAATGTGGATATGCCATCTAAATACTCCTTTAGAATATAATACCAAAACCACAAGACCAAAATGTAAAATGCAGCAAAATACAGTGACTTATTATACAACTAACTAGTAAATGAAAAAACTGCAAACAAACAAAGAAAGTGAAAGAAAATATACTTTTTTTGGGATGATGCAAGATTGCTCTTAATCCCCAAGGATGCTCCTACATCACTTTTATGAGTGTTTGAATAAATTTACTTTTATGTTAGCTTATTGATGTTACTTTGACATGTATCCTCATAGTAGTTTGCATTCAAGTCAATGTGGGGGCAAAATATAATCATGAAAAGTACATACCCTACACTTTAACCTTGATATTCCTTATGCAATGAAAATGTACAAGCTATGTGATTTCTAATGAGAGTTAGCACATAAATTAAACCTTATACTTGACTCCATGTACACTCACTCCTAGGGGCTAGTCTTGATCCTTACTTTTATCCATTCCTAACCATGCCTTTAGTTATGAATTGCTCAAGTGATCCAGGTTAGTTGGATGAATTGACCCCAAAGCTTTTAGTTTTCAAATTCAAATTTAGGGTTGACATTTGTTATGTACCAACTCAAAGTATGAAATGTTTCACTTGTCACCTTTAGAGTTGTATTTAAGGACTAACCCTAGTTTATTTTCATCATCATGGAGAAATCATCCAACCAGAGCATTGAAGATACATTCAATTACATAATCAAATCATTTACTACTATATTACCTACTAGCATCAACAGCTAGGGCATTTTTTGCATGTTTAGTTGCTATCTTCAATCATTTGTAAAAGTTAGTGATGTGATATCCTAGGGGTTTGAGCATGGAGAGACATATTCTCTATCATGGGCAAATTGTTGACAATACAACCAAGATTTTATGTAGAAAAAATACTAGCATTCAAAGTGATTTGAAGGCAAAAATTTGGAGATAGAGATCCGATATGTGCATCCAAATCATATCTACACTTGTAGGTCACAAATAATATTGTAATTGTAGAAATGAGCCACAATAACACACAATGAGCTTATAGATTTTTTGGCAGTCATTTAGTCATCCTTAATTATTTTGCATATTGATGAATTACTTACAACCATTTGTCACATCATTACCAATATCAATTCTGTATTATATATTTAATTTCCACATTTATTTTAACAATTTACTTCAAATAATTACTATGTAATCATAAAGTAATTTGCTACTTATTATTTATCTTTTTAACTCTATGACCTGAAATTTGAAAACCATCTTTATTTCCCTGTCACAATGATATTTATATTTTAAGCACAAAAATATTTTACGTTCATTGGTATGTTGCTATTGGCACACAGATTGAAAGGTAAACCGACGATGTTGTCTAGTAGGGCTTACGTCACAGCAACTGTTCAAAAGTATTTTTTAACAATTCTCAACTATACGATGTTTGGTCACTATTGTCCAAGGGAATTTGTTTATACCTCAGGCGAAGATACCTTTCCTTAACCTACTTTGAAATTAAAACAAAACCCTACTGGAAAACCTATGGTTAAAAAGAAATGAACTCATATTTTAGTCTAACACTTATCTCTTGTATTTAATGTCCCTGTCTTCCTCCCAGATGAACACTGACCTTTTTAACTGCTTCGATTTCTAAACTGAGCTAGACAACAAAAGACATAATATTAACTGATTTTTCCATAACTAGCTGATTTTTTTTATAGAAAAAGTCAAAAATATATACTGATTTTTCTTTATTTATGGAATACAACGTGCCGGCTCTTTAGTTGAGCTTGTAGACTACGTTCACTGCTCTTTTTCATTCCACCTACCCAATGCCTTTCCATTATCAAAATTCCCAATGAAAGGTCTGAGTAATGGAAATAGACACAATGGTGAGGTATTGTAAGGCACTCACATATTTGCAGAAGTCATGTTCATACTGGGTAAGGCTATCTCCAAAACATATATCATCCTTTTGCTGTGGATTAGTTTCAGTTCTACAGTAATAAATGGCTTAAATTCTTTCTTAAATAACTTGTGGTGCTGCAGTTAGGATCTTCGTTGCAGTGGGATGTAATCTCACAACGTATATAGTAAGACATATGCCAATCCAGCCACATCAGTCACAAATCTCATGGAAACTGCTTGCGTCAGATTTTATAGAACTGTGAAATCTGCAAGTAAAGCCTTCATGGTATGTGATTATATTATCAACAAATTAGAAAAGGACTTTAACCCTAAAAGTTATGAATTTAATACTTGTTGCTACAAAATTATATATATGTGAGCAGCTCAACTCCATAACTCTAGCATATGATGTATTTAAAGCATGAAATTAATAGGAAAATTTCTTTGTTTGTGGCTATATGAAGGGGGATTCTGGAATAGATATATGCTTATGTTAGAATCTGTTTAAAAGCGGAGAAACCGGTATTTAAACCCATTGAAAAATTATATTGTGAAACCCTAAAACATCTAATTTATTAATTCTTTCTTTTGCTACCAAGCTAGATCTAGGTGATTAAGGGTTTTTGTGAGTTGCAGGGCTATCTAAAGCTGGCAATCCAAACGATGAAGAAGATAACATACCAACAAGGGATGGAAAGCAGTACAAGTGAAAGAGTGCAGGAAGAGAAGATACAATTTCTTCTTTACGAGATAAATCGCCTAAACCATTATGTGCTTACTTTACAACATCAAGCTGACCATTTAGGGCAATCAGTTAATACTAATGGATTTTCGTTTAGTGAGATGCAGCTGTTTAATAGACTTGTCCTCTTATCCATTTCAAAATGCACTGATATACTACGTAAACTCGAGATGTTAAGCACACAGTCTGAGACATTTCAGATTCCAATCCAGACATTAATTAACAATGTTTCAAATTCTGAATTAGCGCTACTATATATGATTCAACAGTCGTCAAGAGATGGAATTGGGTATTCAATAGTGAGCCGAATGGTGTTAGAAGAGCAGTCCATCATAAGTATTTCACCTCGTCATCTCACTGATGTTGGTAAATGCCTAATATGCACTGATGATTTTGTATTGGGAGAAAAGGCAATTGAGATGAATTGTCACCCCCACCACATATTCCACTCTCTCTGTCTTCGGCCATGGCTGCAGAGCCACACTACTTGTCCCACCTGCCGGAGAGAGTTTCATGTGCACAAAGAAATGTAAAATTGACCCATGCTGGCCAGAAGTTAACTTTATTTGATTTGAAGGTTTGTTTACGGAAGAGTTTAGACAAAGTGCAGGCTGTTTATTTTTAACAGATTATTTATCATGTACTTTCTTTTATTATAAAAAGACATTCGACCTTGTTTTAATTGACAATGAGTATATATTTAGAGCTTATATTTTTATAAACAAATACTCAAATAGATGTATATTTAGTTCCTGCAATTGCTGAGTTAGCTTTTGGTTGATTTAGAGTTATATTAACCATGTATAACATCATTGTCAGCTACTTATACATATGCTGAATACATTGCTTGGTGTACAATCCAACTTATTACAAATTGTTGAGTCCATTCATAAGGCTTGATTCTAATTGAGAAAATCTCAAGGATTCCCCACTTACCATGGCAAGATCTAATGGTGCTTCTCAACATTGCCAAGTTTTCTATTTGTCAAAATAGAATAAATGAAGCTTTTTCATCAGCTATGAAAATTCTAAAGATTTAGAGGTTACTATTATATAGAAAGGTCAAGGATGCACATAAAGTTCAAGGCTATGCAATAATTTCAAGGTTACCCTCAAAGGGGATCAAGACAACACTCATGGCCTTCATCCATAATCTGCACAGTTTCAAATTCTATATAATGTATTTGTTATAGTCCCCCAGCTAGAAAATCTATCTCAAATTCCATTTATCTATATTCTAGCATAGTCAAATCTATTTCCCTATCTCTAAATTCAAGGCACATGCATTTGTTTTAGTTATTTGATCTTTATTTCAATTGTAAATTCATGAGTTTTAGGTACACATTTAGAATCAACTCTTATTTATCTAGGATTGTAAATTCACGAGTTTTAGGTACACAGTTAGAATCAATTCTTTTTTATCTAGGGTTTTGATTCAGTTTTAGTTATTAGCTTAAATATTTTAAAGCGTGTATTTATTATAGATATTAAACCCTTAGGGTTAAGTAGGGTTTGTCCTTCTACACTTAGTGATTTTAGACATAATTTTTCTAATTAAATTTAGCTTATTTTTATATCTAGAATTATTTTGGCTCATCATTGAACACATTCTACTTTTTCATTGGGTTTTGACTGATTTGGCCTTTTAATGATCAATTATCTATTGATTATTGCATCATTCATGAAATACCCTATTTTAGATCACTTAAAATGAATATTACATTGCCTTGTTATAAGTTTGATTTGACCATGTTAGTATATTATGCTTTTCATTTTTTGGGTGCAATATACAATTATTATGAATTATTATTGCCTTTATCACTAGTTTTGTGATAGTTGGATATGTATTAATTATATGATTAACATTTATAATTTTGGTATCAATGTTTGACATTCACCTTTTGGTGTTTATATGATTCTTATGATGTTGATGATGACTAAAGCATTATTTGTCTCTCTAATGTGAATGTAAGGTTTGTCCCTAGCAAGGGATATCATCATGGAAGAGGACATTATAACACTAGTTTATTCTAACAAGAAGAGTAGCATGACATATGTGTAGAGGATTAGTTTGGTGTTCTAATTTTCATATGTATTTGTAGTCTTTAATTTATTCAAAAATCATTAGTTAGTATGTCATTGCTAGGTGTTTGGTCTCTACTTTATAGTAATGAGACAGTATTTGTTGCAATCATTTTAGTCATTTGGTATCATTTAATCATTTCATATTGATACCATTTGTAGTTGTTTAGTCATTTTGGTTAGGAACTATTTATCATCTCTATGATCATTCATTCAAAGTCACTCCCCATTGTTGTAACATCCACATTCTAAAAACATAGTAAAACTGAAAATTTACCATAGAGTAATTCAACAAGGTAAAAATGAGAGAAAATTTTTCTTTTATTTAACATATAATCAAGTAACTACAATTACAAGATTTCTCTTTACAAAATACAATAAATCATATTGTCTTTCTCAATTACAACATTTGCAAAGTAAATCAATTACATAAACAAATTTGCAATAATTGCTGCTTTAGAATATCTGACATCTTTAGCACAAGCTCTGGCATGTTTTCTTCTTGGAGAGAGAACATTTTTCCAGTGATTTACCTCCATCCATAGACCAATGGTCTCCCATACATCTTCCACATAGGAAGTGGCCCTACCCTTCACAAGGAATATAGACGAAAGGTGACCAGTGGTAATTTGCCTTTCTAAGTACATAATGTTGTATCCTACACAACTCTATCAACCATACAAACCTAGATACCCTCTAGCTAAGTATGATTTTTGATAGGTTGTGCAATCCGGATACAGTGAACCGACAATGCATGCAGAAATGAATGCATTACTTTGGCCAAAGATTTTAATATCAATAACATTTTTAATGAACGTGGTCGTTGTGTTCACCCACCCTACTCAACTTGGATACTGTCGTATTCTCGCAGTTTATTCACACCAACTATGTTTACGTAAATAGTTTTAAACATCTTGTCATGATATCAGTTTTCTTGACTTAGATAAGTCTATATGACAACTAATCATTTGGTTCATAATCAACTCTAGGGTTTTCATAACATCCCTTCTATAATATGATATTTTAAAATATCCATATCTCATTTCTATGAGACTAAGGTTTATAAACAACCTTTGGTTTAACTCAACCAAGGTTAAGAATACTATGGTTCTATAATAGATAATAACTCCTATACTAAAGGAATGTGAATACTTTCAACTTACCTTTACGTGATGGACCATTACCCATCACTACTTATATATTCATATATGATTCTATACGAGGTTATTTCTAGATAGACTTAGTCTATTCCATCTTAATGGTTTACCATAATGCTATACTCATCAAGATTTATAGAATAGACAATAAAGATGGTCCTATGGTATTTATTCCATTTTCCAAACTATCCCTAGTTCTTCTACCACTTGATTGGTCATACCATAGTTACCATAGATTACCAAGAATCCAAGTTCTTTTGATAAGGAATTGTTTTTGATATTTATACATATAAATTAACCAAGAATGGTTTTTAAAATGATAACATCACCATTTAATACTTTAATCCATATTACTCATAGCTAGTAAGTTTTTCCTCTCAAGTATCATTTACACTAATCTCAATGAGAGTTAAATACATAACTATCTTATGACAAAATAATCAACTTGTTTCATAATGATAGCTCATTCAATAAAGTGACTGGTTTTCTAAACACTTGAAAACTATGATAACCTCCTTCAAAAGAGTTCGTTTATTCCCAAACAATGATTTGGTCTATTTTTCGGTTAAAGACAATAAGTATATTGTTGACTTGGTATGATAATGAAATAGATTTCATTGTTAAAGCTTTGCATCAGCCTTTTTAGGCTGAGTCAACACTCACTGGTTCCCTCTAAGTTATCTATACATAGCTGACATAGTTAACTAAGTTAAATCAATGATATTCTTATTCGACTCAGTCGACTCATCTCATTTTGAATAGTTTACACGATGAACATAAAGGATAACCAAACTGGTATAAATGATTTCCCAAGACAAAGCAATATAGAAGACTTAACAATCATTTGAATTATCATTGCCTTTTTAATGCATAAATCGCAGGAGTATTTACCTGATAGCGGCAGTCTTAAACTAAGATGTATTTGTCCATGAGAAAACCATGTTCTCCCATTATCCCTCTGCTCACCGCAAACTCTCTATTACCAATCTCCCTTCCAAAGACAAAGACTATGAAAAAATAATATGTCACTCCAAAGATTCTGCCATCGACCAACTGATTCGTGGCTATATAGGCTCAAAAAGACTCATAATGAGTCATCCCTACTTTCATTCCCCTCACTCTTCAGTTTGAAAGCATATTAAATACAAAGAAGTCTTTTGGTGATTCAGTTTCAACCGATAACTACTAAAATGCAAGGCTTAGCAAGTGTTGACAATGTGAATGCCCTTTGTGGGAGCTCAGCAAATGTGGTTAGCATCACCACCACTCCCCTTCCAAAGAGGCTGACAAGGCATTAAACTAACATTTGATCATTTAATCAACACTTAAAGTGGTTCGATCCACCACTCAATATAATGAAGGCTCTCCTACTTGTAAGCCTTCGGCTACTCAAGTGAGTAAATAATATTAATCATGAGGTATTATCCTCAATTTGATGCACAAATATATTTATTTGTTTATATCAAATATGGTTTACATAATCATCAATTCTATTTGATAGTTATGATTTGATCAATATAAATAATAATAATAAAACAAAGGTTTATGGATAATGTGAATGGGTCGAGTTTACCACCCCATCACAATCCTTCATTAAAATCACATCAACTTGTCTTGACGAGATCATCATTTGACATTAAAAGTTGACAACAAAACCTTAAATGACTTAATAATAATAACACAACCATTTTACGACAATGACATCATAATTTTTATGTTAAACGTAAATGGTCATAGTTCTTATTCAGATGACATCGTTTACTTCACAAATGACTAGACTAGAAAAGATTTGAAAGATATCAATTACTCGTCGATTAGATTCAAAAGTACACTGACAAGACATGACTTACATCTTATGACACTGGTTCATGTTTACATTAAACACTCATACTCATTTTGGCAAATAATTACTCGTAACCCAACGTCTCTCTCTCTCTCTCTCTCTCTCTCTCTCTCTCTCTCTCTCTCTCTCTCTCTCTCTCTCTCTCTCTCTCTCTCTCTCTCTCTCTCTCTTCTTTGAGAGTTATATGAAAACCTGTAATCCTGTATCAAACTTGAAATCAACATATTATGATCAGTGCATCATTATTCAAATAATAAACCAAATTCACATAATACAATTATTAAATCAACAATAACATATTCATTTCCATAATTCCATAAATGATATTCAATATAATCTATATCTTTCCTTGACATTAATATAAACATCAAAATAGATTTAATTATATCCGAGTTAAATTAAAAAGTATAGCAAGACAAAAATTGGGGATGTAACAATTGTTTAGTCATTTTTATGTCTATCGATTGTTAATATTTGATTTATCTTTCTGATCTATATAGTGCTAATCTTATATGTTTTTATTTTTATTGAGATGACATGGATGTGTCAGGATGTTTTATATTTTATTTTATGTTGGAAAGATAATGATCAAGAGATTAAATATTTTAAAATGTATATTCATTTATCTTTTCTAAAACTGGAAAGAATTGATTTATTTATGTTGTTTTAGATTGGAAGGAATTGTTTTCTATTGAACTTCAAATCATTGATTATGGTTAATAAAATTAAAAAGGAAATATATCTTAATGAAAACATACAATGTTATATACCTATGGATATGATATAGAATGCTTTAGGTGGATGCTAATACTAACATGTGGACAACTCAAGTGAATTGAATTATATTAGGTAATTAGGAGGCCTCTATGTGTTTAGTGATTTACCCCTCCATTATGTTATTAGGAGGAGGTCTATATGAAGAAGGTGAATAGCATTCGAAGGATGTATGAGTATGATATTGTTTTTGGGATCTCTTGGAGATATAGTGTGGAGTGGCTTCTTTCATAAGGAGTATTGTACGGTGTTACCCTACCTCAAGGGTTTAGTATATTTTGCATAAATTGGATATTAGAGCATCTTGGACCATGAATATTTCTTGTATGGTGTGTGATCTATCTTTTACATTTTGTTATTTTGATTATTATGTGCATGGATCTTACCATACAAGATCCCATTCAATTGATGCTTTAAATACATTACTTTAACTAGAATTTAGCCTTAGTAATGAAGGAGATAATTTATCATTATCAATGTTAAGGAGAGATCTACAAACAACCTAAAGTTCTCTCCTACAACATTCAATTTTGGCACACCAACAAGTGGATTCTAGTGCCATAGCTTTTTGTGCAAATAATTTTCTTAATTACTTGTCTTATTCCCTTGGTGATATTGACAATAGTTAGTCTTATTAGGCTAATTATTTCATAGTCTTTAGCCCCTTGGCAATATCAAGAATGATTAGTTTTGTTAGGTAACTATGTTGTATTATTTACCTCTTTCCTGGCATAGAATAATTACATTTAATAATGTATAGACTTATACATTTGTCTTATACAATAGTAATAGTCTCTTTCACATAGGAGTATCATTATATATGAACACAACAAGAATAGTCCTTTTTACATGTAAGGATGATGCAAGATAATCTCAAGGGTCAAGAAATCTTTCATCACCCAAAAATATATATTGTTTTCTTGTGCATTTCCTATTCTTTTGATATATTTTTGGTATTATTATTAGAGTTTGGCTTTGCAGTTCTAGCACTTGTCTCCATCAAGTGTATGAATGTATATTATAGTGAGGCATAATGATTGGTTGAGATCTATTTGTCGTATGATGATAGAGACTTAATGTTAGTCTAGGGCTCATGTGGTAACACCTAAGCGGAAATCCATATTCTGTAGGCCATTACATGACACTAGTTTATTTTATTTTCTTATATTTCATGATTTAAGGTAGTAGAAGGTTTAATTATTGAATTTGAAGTCAATTTTTTTTACTTAAAGGATAATAAGGATATGTCCCATGAATTATGGTGAAGAAAGGGGTTGTTTGAGATGATTCCTAAGGTACATGTGTATATGTTTGGTGATTGGGGTCATGATGATCATCAAGTGAAGAGTTATTTGTTTTTACCAAAGAATAGAGTGATTTTTAATGCCTATGAGCGATGAAAAGAGTTTGTAAATTGTAAAACACATAATAAGGTCATCCTTCATGACATTAGGATTATGAGTTTCTTTACTTAAGAATTTATTATGATAATTGCCTATAGAAACCAAGGGTTTAGATTTATGCGAGTCAAGATGTTGGAGGTGAAAGGATAGATCTTGGCTAAGAGTTTGGAATATAATTAAATATCCAAGAAGAAGACTTATTGTATGTGTGAATCCAAGTAGCTAAGATCAAAATTTTGGTGGCTCGTCAATGAGAATTTTACTATGCATTACTTGTGGTGTAGGCAAGGGGATAAATATTTGTGGTGTTCCTCATGTTTAAAAACTAACCTATAACTCATGCGTGAACTAGCAATGATTTCATGGTGAAGCCTAATGTATTGTACTCTGAGACCTTGCGGTTTAAGATTGTTGTAAGGATTCGAATCCTAATTGGAATTCTTTGTATCTTGATGTAATTATTGTGAATGAAAAGAAATATGCAATTTTCTCTATTCATGTTTCTATATGTACAATGAATCATTTTTTAGAAAGATCTAGGTGAATATTGTTACTTAGATCTAGTGGTTAGGTTGCATGGTTAGATAGTCTTTCCGTAGATCCTTCATTAGTGATTACATGAAGTGGTGTCATATATTAGAGTATCATTGGAGTGAGTGATAACCCCAAACCTAAAGTTTTGTGAATGTCTTGCACTAGATAGGTGACCCATTAGAAGGGTGGCTCACATAAAAAAGGTGTATTTGTTGCACTATAGGTGACCTGTCAAATGTGTGGATTGAAAATACCTTGTGCATGTGTCACACTATATGTGTTAAATAAGATGGTGGTTCACAAAGATTTTGTGCATGTGTTCCACTACAAGTGATACATTTGAGGTTTGGACTATAGATCTCTTATGGGTGGAAGCATAAAGGCCTATCTCACTTTGTGATGAGATATTGATTTAACATTTTATGTAAAATAACTTATGCACTAATCTTGAGTTACAAAGAAATATATATTTTGTTCATTCTATATGACATTATGAACATGTATATATGTGTCTCTTAAATGTTCAATGTGGTATGCTTTTACCTCCAAGCCACATGGAAGTAGTTCCTCAAACTAAACTGTTGATTTAGATCATTTTTTCATGATAGAAAAGGCATCATGACACAAAAGTTTGCATAAATTTAGCCCTAAAAGTAAGTTTTTAAAAAAATATTATTAGATTTTTTTTATTTTCTAATCAAAATTGATTTATTACAAAAAATAAGGACCTTTTTTAACACACATGGAAAAATAGAAAACAATTTAAAATTCCTAAAAGATGAGACTACCCTTCAAATTGATGTACTTATTTCAATAAAAATAATAGAGTATTACAAAAAGAGTTATGAGTTATGAGGAAATATGTGTCTAAATTAATGGTTTTTCTTGTTTAAAAACATAATAATAAATGAAATATGGAACAAAAATTACAAAACATATGTTTGCCAAATATATTAGTGTTAATGATCTATGTTTGATAAATTATGAAAATATTTAATTTCTATATAAAATCATGTTTTATGAGGAAATATTTCTTACTATAAAACACTATAAACTATGAGAAATGCTTCACTCACTCACACACACACACACACACACACACACTTACACACTTTAAATAGTAAATATCATATATCATTACTTTACATTACCATCAAGTTCTTTACAATCTTCTTGCTATAATAGAGAGAAAATAGAACATTTTTAAAAATGTTGATTTATGGGACCCACTTATGTGAAAAATGAGATACACCATTATGTTGTCACCCATATGTATGTGTCAAACTATAGTTCATCCATAAAAGGGTGGCTTAATAAAGGAGAAGGTGTCCTCTATACCTCTTGTTGTGTTAGGGTTGTTGATAGAGCACCAAGGATGAGGTAGTCAACACACAATTGACATCATATCTTGTATTCTCAAAGAAGTTGTAGACACCTAAAATCATCCACTCATTGTCTTGTCACTATTCATTTGTAATCAAGACATCATAATTAATTGGATAAATACCTATTTACATAATTAATTATCCAATTCCCCTTCCAATGTTTATTGATTAAATAATATTTTATTATTTAGTTAATAAAATAACTATTCATCAATTCATATATACCTTTTCTTAACATAAATGATTAATTAATCATTTATCACCATTCATCTATAGTCCACCTTAGGTAAATAAATATAAACATTTATTTACCTAAGTGCCCATCCTCATCCCAAAAATTAAATAAATATTTTCATATTTATTTAATTCTTATTTTGTTCACTTTGGATTAAACTGGTTGAAACCAATTAATCAACTTAATCCCTCACTTGCACAATCCTAACCTGTCATTAACCCATTCTAACCCCTCACATCCTCCACCATGTACAAAGGAATGGGCTTTTGTACATGACCACATGGCCTTCTTACAAAGGCATGGACAAGTCCCTTGCACATCCCTCTAAAAGGCTCTTTTGGTCCTCCATCAATCTCACCCATTCACTTTATCCAACACACTTATCCACCCTTGATCCCTCCTCAATCCAAGTACTCTACTTGTCCTCCAATCCAATCATGCCACTTGGTGGCCTCTCATCAAGCCAGTCCTATCAAAAAATATGAGCCATTGATCTCCCAAATCAATCTCAACCCTTCAATCCTCCATCCAAAAATCTATAAATTTAAACTCATTCAATGCTACACCCTTAATCTTACATTGATATCTAGGGTTATGAATAGTTAGCTTGTGGCTACCTTAACTCTTAGTTAAGTTATATAATCATTAATATAGACTTATATAGGTATTTACGTCATCCTAGGTGATATACTTGGGAATCTACGTTGGCTTGAGTGATATCCAAGGCTTGAGTATGGTATGTATAGGAGGTAGAGGTTAGTCATTATCATCATATTGTGAATTGTGTTCTTTATTAGAGACTTTTTGAGGTTTCCACCTCAAAGTGGCATATTATTATCAAGTATTTGTAGAATATTTCCAATTATATTCTTCTATTGTACAATTTGTTTCATTACAAGTGGTATCAGAGCATGAACTCGGTTCCTGAAGGCAAAAAATAAGGCAATTTTTTTTATTTTGGAAGTCATTTTGGGAAGCATATATCTCTCTCATTTTGGTGAATATTTTCAATATTTTTTGTAATTTTTTTGAGGACATATTGAAGCTACTACAATCTAGATTTGAGGTCATTTGGAGAAGATTTGAGGAAGTTATTGTGAAATGAGGGTTTCCTCAAATTTATCTCTAAAGGCTACAAATTAATGATTTTCTTAAAGATTTTTTCTGGGAAGTGAGATCTAGGCCCTGGTAAGTTACTATAAAAATTTCAAATTAATTGGATTTTTTGAATGATTTATTCCAAAATTATTTTTTTCATCATGGTGAGGCCTTCAACAAGAGGCAAAAATAATGTTGTCACACCTAGATAATATCTAGGCAATGAGGATGTAGAAAATGAGGAGGGTGTTCATAAAGAAAATGAATATATATTTGAGCACATTCAGAAAGAAACCCACAAGATGAAGGATGAAATGTTGTTAATTATGTCAAAATGAATGCGAGGGTTTGTTAGGTCAAGTAAAATTGATAAAATGTTGAAGAAATTTGTTGGTGGCCAACATCCTAGAGATCCCAAATATAGGGAGTCACACCACAAGGATTAAGAGGAAGAGGAGTCTCCTAAGGGGATGGGTGCTTTTCGGTTTGTATCAGGTCCCAAGATGGATCAACACTCTAATCATTCTATGGCTAGGAGCTTCATACCAAAGATGGATATGTGAAAGATTGATGGTCAAGATCCTACCAATTGACTTTGCCAAATGGATCAATTCTTTGATATTCACCATGTTCCTTGTCAACAAAAGGTGGCCATGGATTCCTTATACTTGGAACTTGACCAATTCATTTGGTATCATTGGCTATGTGAAGAAAATAAAAAGAAGGGATGTGTTGTCCCTTGGTTTTTTTTCCAAGAGGAATTCACTACACATTATGGTGAAAATCTTATGAATAGCTACTTTACCCAGATTACCAAATTAAAGAAAATAGGTATGGTCAAGGATTATATTAAACAATTTCACACTTTGTCTTTAAGAGTGAAAAAAGTGGTAACATAAAATTTGCTCAAGTTATTCCTCAGAGGCTTAAAGGATCACATCAAATATGAGGTATGCTTGTTTCATCCAAATTCTATCTTTCAAGCAATGATTATGGCAAGGCAATTAGAGGAAAAAATTATGGTTAATAAAAGACAAGGTTTTGTAAACATAAGAGATAAAAACACTCCTACACAATCACTTTCTCAACCTACTAGATTGATGCCATAAAAAATTGAAGAGAAGGGAGCAAAAGGTTATGTTTTAATTGTGATAGTTGTGTATGTGGAAATATAGAATCAAATGAGGAAACAACACACAATGAAGATACCTATTCCGTACTTGAATAACACCTCATTTAAGGATCAAAGGACTAATATTCTAAACAATCCTATGATATTTGATAATGATTTTGACAAGTTGGTTGCTCAATTTTGTAGCATAACAACTAGATAATGATAATGGATATGATAATGGAGAATCTAGGATGATTTTGACAGCATGATGTTGTATGAAGATGTCATCCAAAAATGACTTGGTTGAGGCTTGATTTATAGGGGTTAGATATGATGAATGAAGGGATAGGATTAAAAGATTAGATCAACAACTAGAATTTGCTGAGAGCACAATAAGGAAAGGATAAGGATTTTTAGGGTTTCAAAGGAAGCTTCTATGGCTTATTCTTATGTGAATGGCTAGGATGAAAAGCTCATTTATTGATTGTGGCAAGTGGTTTACGATAAGGACAAGCTAGTCATGTGACTCTCAATAATTAAATTATATAATAAACTTATTTAATTAATTATTGGAGTGGGGATGATAGGAGGCTACACTAATTAAATAAATATGATTTATTCAATTAATTTTGGATAAAAGGGATAAATGGATAAATTAAAAAAATATAATTTATTTATTTAATTTAGGTGATGGAGGAAATGGATTAATTAAATAAATATAATTTATTTAATTAATTTGGGAAAGGGATATGGTAAAGGGAACTCTTAGGACAAAAGTGTTACAAAGTGTCACAAGCTGGTCTTCACAAGGTGATGAAAGTGACATGGTCAATTTCAAGTGTCTACATTTTTCCCCTCTTTGAGATGATGTTGTGTCTAAGAGAAGTAACATCATTTCAAAGAAGATAAGGTATGGATGGAGGAAGAAGGATACCCCAGCCACTTAATAGGAGTAACAAGGAGGAATGATGTAAGGATGATGGGAAAAGGATGCCCCAACCACTTAATAGGAGTGACAAAGAGGAATGATGTAAGGATGGGATGATCCTTTAAGAGGATAGGTGGGTTGGAAGAACATATGTATGCTCTTGAAATGTATGAAAAGATAAGGGATGAATAAAAATGGATGAGAAATATGTTATTTTGTATTAAGTGAACAACCATATAGTTTGATATAGCACTCGACATTATGCACCATGGTATAAAGACCATGTTGACAATGTGACAAGTGCACCCAGTGTAATACAACCTTGTCAAGATGTATGAGGAAGGAAACTTAGAGCATTAAAGCCCAAGTGCACAAAAGGTATGAAATGACCTTAGATGCAAAGGACAACTAGTATGCAAAAGGATATTCCATAATACACAAGATATGAATATTAGTTGGAGTAATAAGGACTTGATATAGATGCAAGATAAAATAATAACACACACAAGAAAGCAAGCAAGCATGCACAAATGATTCAAGAACAAACAATGTATTTCCCCTGTCAAGCTAGTGTTTTCATTGCGGGAAATGATATATCCCTAGATCAACGCAAGGATGTAGGAATAATATATCCCATTGATGATGAATGATGATGATTGATTGATTGGGTTAACAGAAAGATTAGGATCAAGACCAAGGATTTGATTGGATAATTTGATTAGATTTCTTTGACTAGATTGGTATGGATTAAGGGTGGGTTGCATTTGGATTTATTGCTATTTTTTGAGATATTTGATTTTTTGTTTTTGGGGATGTTTTGATTCTTTTGTATTTTTGAAATGTTTTTTAATTTTTTGGACTTTTGTTTTAAATGTTAAGGGATGGCATTGGATTGAAATCTGGATAGCCTAGATGCTAGATACCAATGAAAAGGGAAAACCAAGTCAAAGGACAGGGATGAAAGAAGGATTGGATAGATGGTCAAAAGGATTATGGATGCAAGATGGAAAGGATGGATGATACATAATGGATTGAGGGAGGTGTTTAGGATGTGATCTCCAAGGAATGTATCATATAGGAATAACATGCCCCACTCTAGATAGTATGCTCAGGACTTTTTGTGACAATGCTTATAAGGATATGTGATAGGATTGGTTGGAAAAGATTGGGTATATCAAGAGACATCCAAAACATATTTCAACATTTTTCCCCTGTCCTTATCAAGATCAAAAGAAGGAAGGGAGGATAAGTGTGTTGGGTAAATGGCATAGGTAGGTGGAGATAATGGATAAGGATGATAGGATGAAAAATGATAGGATGAGTAGATGAGACAAAATACCCCCAAGTGTAAGACACATAGATAATCGATCTAGACATGCTGTGTGTTTTCTAGGTTTTCATCATGGTACTTATCCAAGGCACCAATGAGGTGGTTTTCACCATTGGATGAAGGATTTCCCTTTACTATTTTGATCTTTTTTTTTTTTTTTTGGTTTTTTTTGGATGGGATAGGTAGATATGGATAAGAGGGATTCAGAAAAGGATGGGGACTCAAGCATCTAGTTCCATGAAAGGTGATAGTGTCCTATCATAGATGAATGTCACACATGGACCATGTCAAGTGTCATGACGCGCATGGATGTTGGTAGATAATGGGATGAAATGGAAATGGAGTGGATTATGATGTAGATTATGGATGGATGCATGAAAGGTGTATGATGTGGATTATGAATGGATGGAATATAGATGGAATGGATAGGGTAGATAGTATGAATGGCAAATTGACACATGGATGGATAGAGAGGGATAAACAAATTATTAATGGATGAAAGGTTTATGCAAAACCATGGACCATACTATATGATGAGGAAGAAATACAAGATTATAAGATAGGAAGATGGATGTATGTGGGAATTTTGTGGAATGGAGAGGACCCAAAACCAATAGTTGCACACATTATGATGGATATTGAAGCTTTTGATTTGGAGGAGATGTAGGAAGCAATGGAGATTTGGAATTCATTATGGATTTAGGAACCCAAATAGACTTAGGATTTTTATGATTTTTGCATTGGGTATGGGATGAAGGAATTTGGTATTTTTGGATGGAGTGGGATTGTGACGCTTCATTTGGATTGATTGCATAGGGACCCACACCATTTTTGTTTTGGATAATTGTGCTTTTTGAGGTGTGAGCTTTGGATTTGAGGTTAGGGATTGATGCCTTGTGGCATGATCATTCTTATGTTTTGGTGGATTTTTTTTTATGTGGGTAGGCATCCAAAGTTTTACTTTTGAATCCCATGGAATTTGTGATAGCTTCATGTTTAGATGATGTGTGCATGAGTTGATCATGATTGGGAATGTTACAGAATTTAATGGAGTGGAATGTGTGGATGAAGGAATAAGGGGATTTGAGGATAGGGATATTAGGAGTTGGGAGAAGTGGAGGTAGAGTGGATGGAGGGAGATGTATGGTCACATGCTTTTGGGATTTGTATGACAATGGAGGAGGGATGGTAGCATATGATTTGGAGATGTGATGGGATGCATGTGGTTTGGGATTAAAAGAAGTGGATTTAGAAGGCATGGAGGTGGTACCAACATCTTTGGATTATTTTCCTTGGGATGTATAGCCAAGGCCAATGTTGGGATAAGTTTCCATTAACTTGCAATCCTAACTAATTCATGTGTCTCCAAAGTTCTTGGAATGTGTTCCCCAACACATTAGGAATTTGAGAGATTATTTATTAATTACATCACTTTGAATTTTGCAATTAAGTTCTAAATGGATAATGTCAAACTTGGGCACCCACTTTGAGATGGGAGCCAGGGAGACCTTGTTGACTTCTCCTAAGTCTAAAATTAGAGTATGATAACTCCTAGTGAGTGGGAGTTAAACTTGGGACTTATATTTAGAATTGGATTTGTGATTTTTTATGTACATGAGTGGATAATGTTGAAACACCTTGCATGGATATAATGTTGGAGTTAACTACAGTGTTAAAGATGCATGAATTCAATATTGCTTGCATGTGGTTAGAATAGCTTGCATGAACTTGCATGTTTCTGCATGTTACTTGTATGTACTTGCATGTACTTGCATATACTTTCATGTTGTTGCATGTTGTTACAAATTCCTGGACTATGGACTTACATGTCATTGCATGTCACTTACATGTGCTTGCATGTTGTTGCATGACATTTATATGACCTTTCATATAGTTGCATGTTAGTTTTGTGAGTTTACTTGTAGAACACTCCAACTCCAAAAACTTGCAGGATGCTACATCTCAGTGATTCAAGAAATCGGTATCATTTGCATGTTGTTGAAAATGCTTGCATATCAGTTGCATGTCAATTTTAAGATATTACTTGCAGGACACTCCAACTCTTGAAAGTTGCAGGATCGTACATCTCAGTGTTTCAGTTAATAGGTATTAGTTGCATGTTGGATCCAGTGTTTGCATGTCATTTGCATGTACAAAACAAGATATTTTAGAATAATATTGGGGACATCAATTTTGCATGTTGTTTACATGATTTTGATGTGTATTGATCACTTCAATTATCAGAAACTCATTGGGCAAATATGTATGCCCAAATGGAGGAGTTTTTTATGTTGCTTTTATTTAGTGATAAGTTTGATGTTGGGACAGCTATATTTAGCCATCTTGGGTGCCCACATCATGAAGGGGTAGTTAACTCAGAGCTTTGACTTTGTTTGAGTTTAGTCTTCTCAATTTAAGTGAGCTTGGTTTTTGCATGAGCTTTGGAACATATGTTATCAATTACAATTTATTGTAATTTGAGTTTCAAGCTTTTGAATTAAAAGAGGGTTTTTTTATTTAATTGTAAACCCCATACATTTTCCAAAGAGCTGAAAGAGGAAAATGAATTAGAAGAAAACAACAATAAGTTTTTTGTAAAGACTTAGAGAAAAAAGCAAGAAGCTTTTTTGTGAAGTGCATCGAGGACTTAGAGGAATTTTAGTATTGAATGTAATTTCCAAAGAGATTTAATACAAATAGGAAACATCTTTGAGTGTGGAGTTTTTTTCCTAAAAAGGTTTCTCCACATAAATACTTTGCAAGCTTCTTCTCTTCTATTCTCTTCTCTTCTATATTGGATTGAATGTGGAAATCAATTGTTCATTACTTGTTACAAATTAATCTTTATTTCATCTTTGCATACACAAAATTTTAAATTTTATAACAGCAGTTCTACCTTCATCTTCAACATTTGGTATCAGAGATAATGGTTGTGGAGAGTGAGGGACACCTTTCTCTCAAAGTTTTGAATGTTTTTTGGCTGCAGTGCGAGCTTTATTTTGTAGGTTCTATAGATCTGTAAAGGAGATTGTATACAATGGGTTCTACCTCTAATATGGATATTGAGAAATTCAATAGATAAGGCTACAAGATGTGGAAATTGAAAATGGAAGATCTCTTGGAAGAAAGAGAACAATGGGTTGTTGAAAATGAAAAGAATCCCTCTACAACTATCAAAGATGAAGAATGGTTGAAACTTGATAAAAAAAAGTATGAGGAACCATAAGGTTGTGCCTTGCAGATGTTGTCCTCTTGAATGTTTCTACTAAAGCTATTGGATACAAGCTATGGAAGAGGATAGGTGATATTTATCAAACCAAAAGTTTAACTAACAAGTTATACCTCAAACGACAGTTGTATTCATTGAAGATGAAAAATGGAGATTATATTGCAGTCCATTTGAATACATTTAATTTGATTTTAAGTTAACTTGCATTTGTAGGTGTTAAGCTTGAGGATGAGGATAAATGTATATTATTATTATGTTCTTTAACAGAATCTTTGGAAAATCTAATTGTTGCTATCATTGGTAGTGGTACAGATCCAAAGATGGACGATCTCATTACTACACTTATTTTAGAAGAAATGAGAAGAATGTCTAAAAATGGTGGTTCCCAAGATGCTTTACATGTAAGGGGTAGGACAAGGGAAAAGACACCCAACTGGGACAAGAAGAAGGGTAACTCTAAGGGTCATTCCATTCTAAAACCCCATCTGGTAAGAGGAAGGTAAAATGTTGGAACTGTGGCAAACGGGGACATATGAAGAAAGATTGTAAGAGAAAGAAAAAGAGCTCAGATTCTTCCACTGAAAATCCTTAGAGGATGGTAACAATGATGCATTAATTATTTTAGATAACACAATAAGTAATGATGCTTGGCTTATTGATCTAGGTTACTCCTACCATATGACTCCCAACAAGGAGTGGTTCTTAAAATATCCAGGATATGATGGAGGTGAAGTTTACCTTTGTGACAATAGTACAAAATGGATAATTGGCAAGGGAAAGGTAAAGTTGTATTTCACTGATGGAAGGGTTAAAAACCTTCATGATGTTTTGCATTGTCCAGGACTAGCAAAAATCTTACTTTCTATAGTACATTGGATAAGTCTGGTTGCAGAATGGTGAGAGGGAATTGTGTAGTTGCTAAAGGATCTCAGATGGGAAACTTGTTTAGATTAAATGCATCTACCTTGAACAATTCACCCAATGTAATAGACACTGAAAATACTTGTATGTTGTGGCACCATAGATTGGGTAACATTGGTGAAAAAAGTCTTAGGATCATTATTAATAAAAAAATTGGTTGATGGTATTTTAGATTATTCTGTTGGAAAAGATGATTTATGTGAGCATTGTGTGTTTGGTAAACAGGGTAGATCTTCATTTCCTAGTGGAACAAATAATTCAAAGAGTATATTAGAGATCATATATTCAGATGTCTTTGGGTTGGTAGATGTTGACTCTTTTGTAAAATTTTGATATTATGTCACATTCATTGATGATGTATCAAGATACACTTGGATTTATTTTATGAATGCAAAATCTAAAGTTTTCACTAAGTTTAAAGAATTTAAGGCCTTAGTTGAGAAGCAAACAAATTGCAAAATAAAGGTGTTGAGATTAGATAATGGTGGTGAATATTGTTCAAAGGAACTTATAAATTTTGTAAGCATGCAGGTATTGTGAGATAGAAAACAACACCTTATACACCCCAACAAAATGGGGTAGCAGAAAGGATGAACCAAACCTTAATGGAAAGA
Organism: Cunninghamia lanceolata; assembly: GCA_027924645.1. Lineage (NCBI taxonomy): Eukaryota > Viridiplantae > Streptophyta > Pinopsida > Cupressales > Cupressaceae > Cunninghamia > Cunninghamia lanceolata. The sequence goes on along the minus strand of BSBN01000245.1, from coordinate 7,356,761 downwards.
GCTAGGAGCATGTTAAGCAGTGCTAAGCTAGATCAGTGTTTTTGGACTAAGGCTGTAAGTACTTCTTGTTATTTAATTAATAGATCTCCTTGCTCTATTTTTGAACATAAGACTCCTTATGAAATTTGGTTAAAAAGAAAACCTTTTGTTTCACATTTAAGGATATTTGGTTGTAAGGCTTTTGTTCCTGTGCCTAAAGAGAAAAGAACTAAACTGGATCCAAAAGCTCAAAAATGCATCTTTGTAGGTTATGGTGAGAATGTAAAAGGTTACAAACCCTGGGACCTTCTAACCAAGAAAATGATTTTATCAAGAGATGTTATTTTTAGAGAGTTTAGAACTTATGAAGGTGAGGAACAACCAAAGGAACAAGAAAAAGGAAAAATGGTGCATTTTGAAACAATTACACATAAGCAAGAAGATGCACATGTTGAAGAACAACTAGATGGGTTTGGGAATGGAGAAGAAGAAGAGAGTTCAGGAAGTTTAGATAAGTATGTTCAGGATGAACATATAGAATAACATACAGAGCCTCTTACTCCTACTGTAAGAAAATCCACAAGGCAAGATAATCGAATTGGCAGGTATAGCCCTCCTAATTTTTGTTGTATATTTTCTTTATTGAGTACTAATGATGAACCTAGATTTTTCAGGGAGGCTCTTTCTTAAGAAGAAAGTGAGTCTTGGTTGCAAGCTATGCATGAGGAAATGAATTCCTTAGACACTTGTGACACTTGGGATCTTGTGCATTTGCCCAAAGGAAGAAAACCCATTGGTTGTATGTGGGTTTATAAAAAGAAAATTGGTGTAGATGGTAATCTAGAAAGGTACAAGGATATATTGGTAGCCAAGGGCTACTCCTAGAGAGAGGGTGTTGATTCATGAAATTTTCTCTCCAGTTGGTAAATTAACTTCTATTAGATTCCTTTTGTCTATTGCTGCAAATTTTGATTTTGAGATAAAGCAAATGGATGTTAAAACTACTTTCTTGCATGGGGATCTTTAAGAGGAGATTTATATGAGGCAACCTGATGGTTTTGTTGTTAAAGGGAAGGAAGACTTGGTTTGCAAATTGAAAAGATCTTTGTATGGTTTGAAATAGTCACCTAGAATGTGGTATCAGAAGTTTGATTCTTTTGCATTGAATGTTGGTTTTGTTAGAAGCGAAGAAGATCATTGTGTTTATCTTAAGATTATTGATGATCAGGTTCTAATAATTGTCTTGTATGTTGATGACATGTTTATTAGGAATAGAAAGGAAATGATTAGAGAGCTTAAAACTTGGCTTTCTAAATCTTTTGATATGAAGGACTTAGGGGATGTAAAATACATTCTTGGAATGGAGATCAACAGGGATCGTGTTCATAGAAAACTATGGTTAAGTCAGAGTAAGTATGTTGATACAATTTTGCAAAGATTCAATATGCATGATTGCAAACCAGTTAGCATTGCTTTTCTTGTTGGTACTACATTGAAATTAGACATGTGTCCTACCACTGATGATGCTTTTGAATATATGTCTAATATTCCTTATGCTAGTGTTGTTGGTAGTTTAATGTATGAAATGGTTTGCACTAGACCAGATATTGCACAAGCAGTGCGAGTTTTAAGAAGGTTTATGTCTAACCCTAGTAAAGAACATTAGAATCATGTTAAGAGGGTGTTTAGATATTTTCGAGGAACTTATGATTATTGTTTGGTTTATCATGGTATTGATAGTGCTGATAGATCATTGGACATACAAGGTTTTGTTGATTCTAATTGGGCAGGTGACTTGGATAGTCGAAGGTCCACAAGTGGTTATGTGCTTAGTTTGTTTGGAGCTACGGTAAGTTGGATGAGGAAGAGGCAACTCATAGTTGCTTTTTCTACTATAGAAGCAGAGTATATGGCTGCTACACATGACTCCAAAGAGGCAGTTTGGTTAAAGAGACTTGGGAAAGATATTGGTTTTGATGGCAAGACAATAAGACTGAATTGTGACAGTCAAATTGCGATTTGTTTAGCCAAAAATCCTATGTATCATTCTTGTACTAAGCATGTCGATGTTTAGTATGACTTTGTGCAAGAAATGGTTGAGAATGGTGAGGTTTTGACTGAAAAAGTTGACACTTTGGTTAATCCTGTAGATCATCTTACAAAGCCAGTTACTACAGATAAGTTCTCTTGGTGCAGGAAGGCCATTGGCCTTGATCATTGTACTTGATTTAAATTTTGAATTATATCATTTATAGTTATTGCAATGTATAATATCAAGTGGGAGAATGTTGGGATAAGTTGCCATTAACTTGCAATCCTAACCAATTCATGTGTATCCAAAGTTCTTGGAATGTGTTCCCCAACACATTAAGACTTTGAGAGATTAATTATTTATTAATTACATCACTTTGACTTTTACAATTAAGTTCTAAATGGATAATGAGAAACTTGGGCACCCACTTTGAGATGGTAGCCATGAAGACCTTGTTGACTTCTCCTAAGTCTAAAATTAGAGTTTGATAACTCCTAGTGAGTGGGAGTTAGACTTGGGACTTATATTAAGAATTGGAGTTATGCTTTTTTATGTACATGAGTGGATAATGTTGAGACATCTTGCATGGATATAATGTTGGAGTTAACTACTATTAGTGTGAATGGGGTTACTTTTCTATCTAGCTCTTTCTTAGCTTGTTCTCTGCTTTAGCTCTTTTCACACTAGGTTAAGTTTACTTAGGGACTTTTTCACTTTATCCCACATTGGTTGTGTTTTTAGTCTCTTGGGTGGAATATCCTATATATTCCCACCTCTTGCTCTCATATGAGCAATCTCATTTTATTGTATTGCTTTGCATTCTCTTGAGTTGAATACAGTTTATTTGGCTCATATCTTATTTCTATTTTGCTTTCTCTCAATCACTTGCATTCTTGGGTAGAAATCTAACATGGTATCATAGTGGTTGTGAGTTGTGGGTTAGCATTTTTTTTAGAAATCTGATAGTGTAGAGTTGTTTTTCAAAGCACATGAGTATGCTCTTCTCTTGCATCTTCTGATGATCTGGAGAAATAGAAAAGTGTGGAGAAAACTCTACTTTCTAGGGGGTTCATATTTTGACTTGCCAGTTGCAGGTTTTTTCAAAGCTTCCTCAAGACTCTTTGAGCTAAAATCTAACAATCAGCTTGCATTTTATTTATTCTGATCAATCTTGTAGGTTGCAGCATGCCTTTGTTTGTCTTAGGTAGCTAATTCAGTCTTTACATGTCATTTTTTGGTTGTTGGGGTCATTTTTTGGTGCTAAAAATGTTTCTTTTTCATTAAAGTCACATCTTCTATAGATCAAAAAGAAAAATGCCTTATGGGTTTTGTTCACAGCACCAAAAAACCATTTGGGTATCTGTTAGTTTTTGCATGCAGCTTATATATTTTATAGAAACGACATCAGAAAGCTACAGCAGACTCCCTCTCCATTGGCATTTTGGAAATTGCAGTTCAACTTCCAAAGGCTGTAACTCAGGCTCCTGACCTCTTATTTGTGAGCTTCTTTTTTTTATTTTGGCTAATTTTTTGTGCTCTACATGTTGGTATAGTCATTTTTTTATTTTAGTGTACGAATTTTTTAGTAATCTCATATTCTCACATGTGACTCTATGTAGTTCCCATTTTGGGGCTTTCAAAAGTGCATAACTTTTACATACAGCCTCGGATCGAGGCGATTCTTTTTTTGAAAGTGCATTTTTTTCTTGTACTTCACAGTGGTACTTCTAATTTCATTTGGGTTTGTCCCAAAATTGTAATTTCAGTATATGTTCATTTTGTGAGGATTTGTAAAAGCATTGAAGTCAAGTCCACTCAGCGTTCTCTTGCTAGTGGCCATTGTAACTGCACTAATTATAAAGTGCCAAATAATTTTTCTTGGGGGGGCTTCTTCATTGAGTAATTCAGGGGGGTCTCTTAGTGTTCTTCCTTTTGTTGGATTTAGTCTCTTAATTGGTCTTATGTATGACTAAATTTAAGGAGTAATCATGGGTATCACAAAGCATCTAGTTGTAATTGAACTAAAAAGGGGTAACTATAAGTCTTAGCGAGATGGTATGCTGAAACATTTTAGATGGCTTAATCTTCTACCCTATCTCTACGAACTTGTTCCTCAACCAGTATCATTTCAGAAAAGCATTGTATGGCATCGAAAGAATGGTTATGTAGCAGCATTTCTTGGTTCAAATGTCAAATTTGACACAATGAGTACATTAACATGGGTTTCTTCCCCTCGTGCTTGTTGGACCAAACTTTGGGATATGTATGGTGACTTGGATGAGTCTCCATTTCTTGAGGATCCTGTTACAGATTATTTAAAACCACTTGATGTTTTTCTACCATATGATTTTAAAACAACTATGAAGCTCGGTGAATGGAAAGCACTTGAATGTCCAGATGACATAGAGACTTTTCTTGATACTCCTCCTTCAGAGACTTCATGCGATCCAGCATTAGCAGATATTTCACATGTTCATACTAAGCCATCTTGTGTGGACATATTATTTGGGGATGAACAATGTAGTCTTATGACATCCATTGAGATCTCATCTCCTTCATTACTTGTTGCTCTATCTGAGTCCAGTGTAGCTCCTTTCATGGCTTCCAGTGATTCTCTGCAGTAGGCTCATATCGGTCTTCCATAAGCAGTTCCTTGGGATATAATCCTCCCAGACATCTCATCCTTGTTTGTGGAGTCCCACATTATAGATTTGGGAGACACTACTGATTTCATTCATCTTCTCTTTGATGGAGTTGATTCTTCTTCAAATGTTTTAAGGGCACATTCAGACCCTCTTGTTCCTTCTTTGCCTACATTTGTTTCTACAGTGATAGTTTCTGCAGATACTCATGAGTCCACACATCCGACTCAGTCATCATTCATGTTGACATCCTCTACAGAAGTACCAGATTCTCATTGGTCCAGTTGTCTTACCGATGGTGAGCACCATACATCCATGGTTATTGTACCTGAATCTTCTATGGTACTTGATCCATATCAGTATTTGTCACAGTTTGGTATTGGCTTAGAGATCATTGGCAAACATTTGGAGAAGGCTTCCTTGTCTTCAGAAAAGATATCATCTTCTACGATTGTTCTTCATCCTCCTATTCAGTCACAATTTGGTAGTGGATTGAAGACATTTGATCAGTTTTTAGGAGCATCATTGTTGTCTTTGGATCATGTGCAAAGTTCAAAGATATTTATCCTTCTTCCTTCATATTCCTTTCAGGAATGGGAACAAATCCTGCATACATTATTGGTCTTGTTTCTTCCTAAGGGGATGAACATTGTTCAGCAATCATGGATCATCTTCAACATTCATTTTCAAACATCTACCATCAGTGCAGGACACTCTACATTAAGCAAGGGCTACTTGGCCTCTCTTCTTTTCCTCTCATGGGGGAGTTTTTTCCCACTAGGTTTTCTCCTTCCTTTTCTATTTGAGGGGTTTCTTTGTACATGAGTACCTCATCAAGCCTTGTTGCCGGGACCCATCTTTACTTTTTGTTAACATTTCCCCCTAAGTTGCACTTAAGGGGGGGTGTTAGTGTGAATGGGGTTACTTTGCTATCTAGCTCTTTCTTAGCTTGTTCTCCACTTTAGCTCTTTTCACACTAGGTTAAGTTTACTTAGGGACTTTTTCACTTTATCCCACATTGGTTGTGTTTTTAGTCTCTTGGGTGGAATATCCTATATATTCCCACCTCTTGCTCTCATATGAGCAATCTCATTCTATTGTATTGCTTTACATTCTCTTGAGTTGAATATAGTTTATTTGGCTCATATCTGATTTCTATTTTACTTTCTCTCAATCACTTGCATTCTTGGGTAGAAATCTAACAACTACAATGTTAGAGATGCATGAATTGGATATTGCTTGCATGTGGTTAGAATAGCTTGCATGAACTTGCAAGTTTTTACATGTTGATTGCATGTACTTGCATGTTGTTGCATGTTTTTGCATGTTGCATGTTGTTGCAAATTGCTTGCATGTGCTTGCATGTTGTTGCATGTCACTCCTATGGACTTGTATGACCTTGGATGTTGTTGCATGTCAGTTATATGACCTTGCATGTAGTTGCATGTCAGTTTTGTGAGTTTACTTGCAAAACACTCCAACTCCAAAAACTTGCAAGATGCTACATCTCAGTGATTCAGGAAATAGGTATCAGTTGCATGTTGTTGAAAATGCTTGCATGTCAGTTGCATGTCAGTTTTAAGATATTACTTGTAGGACACTCCAACTCTAGAAAGTTGCAAGAAGGTACATCTCTGTGCTTCAAGTAATGAGTATCAATTGCATGTTGGATCTGAGGTTTGCATGTCATTTGCATGTACAAAACAAGATATTTCAAAATAACCTTGGGGACATCAATCTTGCATGTTGTTTGCATGATTTTGATGTGTATTGATCACTTTAGTTATCAAAAACTCATTGGGAAAATATGGATGCCCAAATGGAGGAGTTTTTGATGTTGCTTTTATTTGGTGATAAGTTTGATGTTGGGACAGTTATATTTAGCTATCTTGGGTGCCCACATAATGAAGGGGCAGTTAACTCAGAGCTTTGACTTTGTTTGCATGAGCTTTGGAAGCTATGTTATCAATTACAATTTATTGTAATTTGAGTTTCAAGCTTTTGAATTAAGAATCTTTTGAATCAAAAGAGGGTTTTCTGATTTAATTGTAAACCCCATACATTTTCCAGATAGTTGAAAGAGGGAAAAGACATAGAAGAAAAAATAAATAAGTTTTTTGTAAAGACTTAGAGAAAAAAGAAAGAAGCTTTTTGTGAATTGAATTAAGGACTTAGAGAAATTTTAGTGTTGAATGTAATCTTTTCCAAAGAGATTTAATACAAGTAGGAAACATCTTTGAGTGTGGAGTTTTTTCCCGAAAGGGTTTCTCCACACAAATACTTTGAAAGATTCTTCTCTTCTATTCTCTTTTCTTCTACATTGAATTGAATGTGCAAATCAATTGTTCATTAATTGTTACAGATTAATCTTTATTTCAGCTTTGCATACACAAAATTTTAAAGTTTATAGCAGATATTCTACCTTCATTTTCAACAACCATGTGACCATGGATGGATTTTGACATGGATTGGCTCCAAGATACCTTGTTCATGAAATCCTAAGCCTTTTCCATGATAATTCATATTTTGGAGCATGCGATGTGCGATGGGATGTTGGTTAGTTTACACACAAGATGCGAGTCCATTATTAGATGGGGAAGGTGGGGTGGTGGATATACGTTGTTCCTCTTGTTCAAGAGAGACACTGTCAATGAAGGTGTTGTGTCCAAGAGGATAGGATGATGGATTTGGAATGGGACAAATAGAGGATGGTGAAGGATTATGAGAATTTTGATCAACATTATGCTCATTAAGAAGTTGATTGTCTATGTTTTATTGGGGACCAAGTGTCTCATCAAGGGAAGTGGATGTTGTTGAATGATGGATAGGATTAGTCAGAGGATGGATAGGAGTAGTGTTGGTGGGATTATGGATAGAAGGAGTAGTTTCTTCTCTTCAAATAAAGGTTATGAAGCGGGGTGAGTGCTCAAGTTGATCAACTGAGTGTTGGTGGGATTATGGATAGAAGGATTAGTTTCTACTCTTCGAAGAAAGGCCATGAATCGGGGTGAGTGCTAAAGTTGATCAACAAGACTTTCATGCTCACTCTTATTGCTAGGATAATCATGATGGGTAGTAGTTGGTTCTTGGTCATGGAGGATGGTGGCTTAAGTAGGTTGGATAGATTGATCTTGACTTGGTGAGGGACAAGGATGAACATGATTTAGATTTGAATCTTGACATAGCTCTTGAGTTTGGATGGAAGTGGAAGGTTCTTGGGTGAGAATAATAAGCTCTGGATCACTGACAATTGTTTCAAGAGGCATCATAAGCATTAGACTAGGGGATGGTAATAGAGGAATAGGAATGATACGTGGAAGCTTTTTGATAGGCACAAGGATATATATTTGAATACATGTTGGGGTTTGATTCCTCGCTAATAGCCATTGGATCACATCCTTCATAAGTTCATGGGTGAATGGACAATCTAATCTATGGACAATAAGGGTAGATATTGTAGGATTAGGATTAGGATCAAGTGGAAAAATAATATGAGGAAATGGATTAGTATTTGGATTAGGATTTCTTGTGCTAGAGGGGGATGACATTAGATGGGTGGAGTTGGATGACTCCATAGGTTTATCTTTATAATATTGTTCATAGAGTCTATAGAGGCCATTTAAGAGAAGCGATTTAAATTTAGGACGAGGGGTTGATGGTGGATTAGATTGATCGGATGGTAAAGGGTATGATGGTGGACAAAGTTGATTCCCCTTGTCAAATGTAGCATAAGAAGAACTCATGGATATTGGATTGTGACTCAAGGGGTGACTCTAGTACTAGCATGTTCTTAGTGTAAAGAAGTTTGATGGCTATATGTATTCACATGATGATGTTCAAGCTCATCAAGATATACATCATGATCTACAAGGTCCTCATATGTGAGGTTCACATTACTATTAACAAATTCAAGGCCTCCTAGGATTGTGAGTTTGGGTTTGGCATGGTCAACTTGGAGAGGATGTGGATATGGATGTTGGATGGTATGGGAAGAGGGTTGTGAATACAAGCACTGGGTATAAGTCAATGTTGGATTATCTCGATAAGGGATATATGATGGGGATGTAGTGGATTGGGAAAAGGTATATAGGTAGGAGACATGTGAATAGGTGGTTTGTCGATGACTTACTTGTATATGGTAAGAGAGTGGTTGAGAGGGGATTGCTAGTGTTTTTTGAGGAATGGAAATGGGTGGAAATGAAGTTGGTAATGTTATAGATGGCTTAAAATTTGTGGGATGAGTTATAAGGGTGGACCTAGTTGAAAGGAGAAAGTGGAATTAGGATCATTAAGAGGTGGAGACAAGAACACACTACCAATTGGATTGTCTTGAGAATTTTCCATGATGGGTTGTGATGAAGGACTAGGAGTAATGGGATCTTTAAGATTTAATGTCTTAGGTTGTGAAGGAACCTCTACCCCTTGGTCTATAAGAAACTTCATGAATAAATGTAAACGTGGGAGCTTTCTCATGAAATTAACAAATCTAGGTGAAATATCATCTTGATCAACACTTTGTTCATGTTCATGTGTGTTAATGGGATTATGGTGTGGAAAAGGTTCCATATGATGAGATGTCATTAAATCAAGTGAGTATTTAACTTGATCATCATACACACATGTGGGTGGAGGTGAAGGTAGTTGGTTATCAATGTGGGATTCCATGATTTTATTGTCTTGTAATCTAGTTATGGGGGCATAAGATGAGAGATCTTAATGATGTGAAAAAAGGTTGATGCATTGAAGATCTTGGATTGGAAATGAATGAGTGGATGACAAAAATACTAGGGATGATGTGGATGGATAGATGATTAGACTAAAAGGATGATGATGACTTGGACTTAAAAGCATGATGATGACTAGGACTAGAATTGAGATTAAGATCAAGGGATGAGACCAAATTGGATTTGATTTGACTAAGGATGAGGATATTTTTTAAATACTTAAGCTAGACTTATGACCTTAATCAAAGATGATTTATGATTGGCTATGATTTGGTTGGCTGGGATTTAAAAGATAATGGTCTTGATCAAGGGAAAAAATATCAATTTAAAGTCTAGGACAAGTTTGATGTGGATGGAAGATAAGCTAGATGAAAAGGATGGAAGCAATATGGACTATAGATATGGATCTTCAATAAAGTCAACCTTAAGCTAGAGTGTGACAAGGATTCTCTCAAAATGTTACACTAAGGACTCTGAGATGTTAGAAATGTTTGGGATGGTTTGAAAATCTTGACTTGGGTAAAAGACAAATTGGCAAACACAATTTTCATTAACACATGCATAAGTTTTTCAAATGATAAGGATTTGGCCAATGAAAATGAACACACACACAATTCACAACAACAACCTACATTATTGAAGTAGGTGTATCTTCATACTGTAGGCTCACACAATAGAATACCTATCCATATTCCTACCTAACTAGGAATACTTCACCCTGAGCGGATAGTTAGGGATAAAGGCATGGCACCAACTATCCCTTCACTTGGAGGATTTTATGCCTTACCCAAAGAAGACTTCTATGTCTACTTCAAGGAGGTATATGCTGGGTAACTTCAAGCTTGATTGGATGAACCCTGCACCACACTAGAATATGGTTGAAAGGTCTTAAACTAGGCTATACAAGATTCTAGGGGTGTCCTTCAAATGCACAAGGTATGATGAGGCCCAAGTCTATGAACACAAGTCCATTGAAGGGATGTAGCATAAGTGATCAAGAAAACACCACTTCACCTTATGTCTAGAATCATTTGGGGGCCCAAGGTTGTCCCAATGACTACATGACTAGATTGAGGTATAGTTTTCACTCTCTCCCCTTTGATATACCCTGCCAGAATATGTGGTTGAGGTCACCCCTTTAGAGTTAGTGTGTCTCTAAAGGTAGGCCTCCTAAGAAAAATATTATACTTGGTGTTTTTGATTGCCAAGATCACATGAAGGATGAGGGGAGAGCATACACACAAACAAGTGAATCTTAAGGTGACAAAGGTGAATCAAGAGATATTTTTTATCCTCAAGATTACCTAATGGTGTGAGAGGAAAGCATACACATGCACTTGACTCACAAAACAAGATTATTAACCCTTAGATAAAAAGATGTGTGTAAAGATGAATGTGGCTAAAGGATGTTTTTGATTCCCAAGATCACAAAGTGCAACGGAAGAGCATATACACCCTAAGTCACATTGAAATTTACCAAGTAAAGAAAACACAATGTTTCAAAGGATATGTCTTTGACAAGAAGAAACCTACAACAAATTTGTTAGTAGTTTGATAGATTTGATCGTTGACAAGGGAACCTACAAACAAGTGTTATCTCAAAAAGGGATAAATATTCAAAAAAATATAAATAAAAATCAAGATACAGTATATTATATGTCACCAATAGATTTCTTTTGACTTTCTATGTGATTTCAAAAAAATCATTGGATTTCGATTTAATATGCAAAAGTTATGCCCAAATGAAGTTTTCAATGAAAGAGCATTAGGATTGAAAAATAAACAGAGCTACAAAAATCAAAAAACAATATCATCCAACAAAAAATAGATATGACCATGAGATCTCTTATGATTTTTGAATCAATATAAAAAAAAAGTTTTCTCAAATTAGACTTCATATGCAAAAGTTATGCCATAAACTAGGGTTTGAAATATTATTTAAAAAAAAATACATTTCTACCATAGATATGAAAAACAATTATATAAAAAATGAATTTAAATATTTTTATCTACCTGCAAAAAATAGAATGTGGTTTTCTTACCTAGATTGCAGGATATGAATTTTTTTCCAAAAGTCGCGCATCAAAACTTTCTAAAAAATCAGAATCGCAAGGTCAACTTCAAATCATCATAACTCCTTCAATACTTATCCAAATAATTAATGTAAATAATTTTTTAGAAAGATCTCAAAATCCTCTTTCCAACGAATCCCAGATCTCTTTTTTCAAGACGTGTAAAATAGAAAACCCTTTGCAACAAATTGAACCCTAAACAAAGAAAATCGGCAATATAAAATATCTTCGACCTACAAAAGCAAGGTCGGACAAGGGATGTGGGGTCCCACTAGGAGTGCCAAAAATGTGTATGTAGAAATATGAAATCAAATAAGGAAACAATACACAATGAACGTACATATTCCATACTTGAACAATACCTCATATAGGGATCAAAGCACTAAGATATATAATGAAAATGATAAACAATCCCATGATATTTGATAATGATTTTGATATGTCGATTGCTCAATTCTATAGTATAACAACTAGATAATGATGATGGATATGATAATGGAGAATCTAGGATGATTTTGACAGCACATTGTTATATGAAGATGTCATCCAAAAATGACTTGGTTGAGGCTTGATTTATAGAGGTTGGATATGATCAATGAAGGGCTAGGATTAAAAGATTGAATCAATGGCTAGAATTGGTTGCGAGCACATTAGTGCAAGGATAAGGGTTTCTAGGGTTTGAAAGGAAGCTTCTAGGGCTTATCCTTATGTGAATGGCTAGTATTGAAAGATGTAGTATGAAATGGATGGCTAGGATGAGAAGCTCATTTATTGATTATGGCAAGTGGTTGAGCATATTAAATTATATAATAAAATTATTTAAGTAATTATTGGAGAGGGGATGATGGGAGGATAAATTAATTAAATTATAAATAAGATTTATTGAATTAATTTTTGTCTAAAAGGGATAAATGGATAAATTAAATAAATATAATTTATTTATTTATTTTAGGTGATGGAGGAAATGGATTAATTAAATAAATATAATTTATTTAATTAATTTTTGAAAGTGATAGGTAAAGGGAACTCTTAGGACAAAAGTGTCACAAAGTGTCACAGGGTGATCCCACATAACTAGGTTAAAATTGTATTGAGAAAGGAAAATTGCATGTGCACAAAAAAAAGTTTTGGAGGGGTTCAGTCAAATAGGGGTGTTCATTAGAACCCAAAAACGGGTTTATAACCAATTTGGTATCGATAAGGTGATGAAAGTGACATGGTCAATTTCAGATGTCTACATTTTGAATAGAAAATATAGTCAAGGAAATAAACCCACTGAAAGGAAATTATTTTATATTAAAGGGCCAAGTGAGAAAGAAGAGGAGGAGGAACAAATATTAGAGGGTGACAATGAGTTAGATGAGGAATCAAGAGATATTCACCCAATCATTTCTTGTGATGCACTTGCTAGAGTTAGTGCTCCATAAACTCTCAAGGTGGTGGCATTCTTGAAGAAAGAAAGAGTAAAACTATTGATAGACTCGATAAGAACTCACAACTTCATCAACAAGAAGTTAGTGACTAATCTAAATTGTTTTATATTTCTTGCTCTATAAATCTATATTCAAGTTGCAGATGAGGGTACTATCAGTTGTTTAAGAAAATGCCATAGCATTAAATTAACCATGGGAGAATATTAACTTGATTGTCCAATGTTTACTATTCCCATGGGGCAATAGATATTGTGTTGGGAGTAGAGTGGCCCATCACATTAGGGATAATTGAGATGAACTTCTAGCATCTATTCATGAGATTTCATTTAGAGGGAAGGATAGTTGAACTAAGAGGATTGTCTGAAAATTCCCCACAAATAGTAAGCTCTCATCAAATGGAAAAGATGATTAAAAAGGGGGTTGATGGATTTATGGCATGATTATTTTCAATAGTAGCCTATCAACCAAATGTTTCTATCCAACTAGATCTACAAGTAGTTATAGATCACCACTCACTATTTTTTTGAGATATGCCTAAATGATTACCTTAAAAAAAGGGACCAAGATCATGACATTCAATTAGTACCAGGGATCCAACCACCCAAGATCAAGCCTTACAAGTATCCATATATGCAAAAAAAGTGAGATTAAGAAGATAGTTCAAGAGATGCTAGAAGCAAGTATTAGAAGGCATAGCTAGAGTGCCTACTCTCCTGTTGTGATGGTGCATAAGAAGGATGAAACTTGGCACATGTTGATGATTTACTAGATGAATTGAATGGAGCTATGGTTTTTTACAAAACTAGATCTTAGATCAGGTTATCACCAAATTTGAATTAAGAGGATATTTCCAAGACAACATTTAAGACTCATTATGAGGGTCATTATGAGTTTCTAGTGATGACATTTGGTCGTACTAATGCTCCATCTACATTTCAAAGCTTGATGAATGCCATCTTTAAGCCATTTTCGAGGACTTGTTTATATTGGTGTTCTTTGATGATATATTAATTTATAGTAAGACTTGGGAATAGGAATTGCATCATGTATATCAAGCATTACAAGTTCTAATAAAACACCATGTTTATGCTAAACCTTGCAAATGTGTTTTTGGTCTTAGAGAGGTGGAGTACTTCGGTCACATAGTGCCACATGAAGGAGTAAAGGTGGATCCTAAAAAAATAATGGCTATGATAGAGGCCTATTCCTAAAACCATTAAGAACTTGAGAGGTTTCCTTGGACTCATTGAATATTATAGGAGATTTGTGAAGAACTATGGCTGCATAACAACACTACTTACAACTTTATTGAATAAAGATGCTTTTTAGTGGAATGAGTTAACTAATACAACATTTGAGAGATTGAAGGAGGATATGTGTACTACTCTAGTTATAGCTGCTCCAAACTTCGCCAAGGATTTTACTGTGGAGTGTGATGCTTCAAGAATTGGTATAGGAGCAGTTCTCATGCTAGAGCTATTCTTCATCCAATGAAACAAAAGAGGCCATATCTGATGGGTACACACTTCATAGTAAAGATAGATCATGAAAACCTCAAATATTTTTTAGAGAAACACTTATCATTAGAAGAGAAACAAAAATAGGTCACTAACAGGTTGGGGTACGACTTTCATATTGTCTATAGGAAAGGAAAGGAGAATATAGTGGCTGATGCACTTTCTAGAAAGGATGAGAAGGATGAGGCATTATTGTGTGATATTTCAATAGGACAAGAAGATTGGGTGAAAGAAGACAAAGTAGAGTGGAAAAATGATGTGGCTACAAGAAATCTAATTCAACAATTGAAAACTAATCCTAGCAGTTTAGATAAAATTTTGTTGAAAGGGAGACTATTTGTGGTATAAAAAAAGATTGTACCTATGCAAAAATTCCACCCTCAAACACAAGATTCTTGAAGAGCTCCATGATTCTCCAATTTACGGTCATTCAAGATTTTTGAAGACATATCATTGAATCAAGTAGGATTTCTTTTAGGAAGGGCTTAAAGGTGATGTTCAATTTTTTTTGGTAGAATGTTTGATATGTCAAAGAAATAAATGGGAAACAATTAAGACACCTGGTCTCTTGCAACCCTTAGTTATCCCTAACCAGTGGTGAGAAGAGGTCTCCATGAATTTCATCACAGGCCTTCCAAGATCTAAAGGTAAGAATGTCATCATGGTGGTTGTGGATTGCCTCACCAAATATGCCCATTTTATTGTATATATCATCCTTTTACCACAAGTACAGTTGTAAAAGAATTTATGGAGAATATAAAAAAGTTACATGGTACCCCAAGGGTTATTGTCAATGATCGTGATCCTATTTTTACTAGTAACTTTTGGATAGATTTATTCTCTTGTTTGGGTACTCAATTGGCTCACAGATCTGCATTGTTTCGCATAAAATAAGCAATCTCTTTGGATGGATTGACTACCACTTACATAATGGTGGTACAACACTTCCTTCCATATTTCTACAAAAATATCCCCATTTATGGCATTATATGGATGCCACCCTCCATCCATCACATCAGTGTTGAAGGTGACACCAAAAGTTTAGGAAGTGGAGGATCACATGAATCATCAACAATAGGTACTTTCAGGAGTCGAGGATAATTTGGCCATGGCACAAAATAGAATGAAACAATAGGTGGACCAACATCGTAGTGAAAGGAGTTTTGATATTGGTTATTGGGTTATCTTGAGAATACAACTCTACACGAAAATACCCCTAAAGCAACAAATAAGAGTAATAAGTTGTCACCAAAATATTATGGGCCATACCGAATTCTACAAAAGATTGGCAGTGTAGCCTACAAGTTTGAGTTACCACCTACAACAAAGGTACATCTATTTTTTCATGTTTCTTGTTTGAAGAAGGTGATTGGTCAACAAATTCCTATATAGGCTATGTTACCAGAGCTAGATGAAGGAGGAATCATTTTGGAACTAGAGTTAATTATCCAAACATACAAAAAGAAGTTGAGGACTAGAAAAATCACTGAGTATATCATTTAGTGGAAGAATCTACCAGTTGAAGATGCCACATGGAAAAATAAATATTTTAGGTAGAAACATTCATATTTGATCAACATTGATGACAATGCTTCTTTGAAGAGGGCGACATGGTACGCCCTTAATCTTACATTGGTATAGGGCTATTAGTAGTCATCTTGTGGCTACCTTAACTCTTAATTAAGTTATATAATCATTAATATAGACTTATATAGGTATCTAGGTTGGCCTAGGTGATATATTTTGGTATCTCAGTCATCCTGGGTGATATCCAAGGCTTGAGGATAGTATATATAGGAAGTAGAGGTTAGTCATCATCATCATATTGTGAATTGTGTTCTTCATTGGAGACTTTTGGAGGTTTCCCCCTTAAAGTGGCATATTATTATCAAGTATTTACAGCATATTTCCTATTATATTCTTCTATTATGCACCAAGGATGAGGTAGTCAACACACAATTTACATCACATCTTGTATTTTGAAAGAAGTTGTAGGCACCTTAAATTGTCCACTCATCATCTTGTCACTATTCATCTATAAGATTCAAGACATCGTAATTAATTGGATAAGTCCCTATTTAGATAATTAAAAATCTAATTCCCCTTCCAACTTTGATTAAATAATATTTTATTATTTGGGTAAATGCATGGAAATGGGGGACCAAAAAGTTGCCACCATCTCCAAAATTAAAACAAAACGTGATGTGTTATAATGCACTTGCATTTTACTTTTAATAAAAGCAAAAAAAATCCATTTTCTAATCATTCACCATGCAACTTCTCTCCTCACAGCAACAAAGAAACAAAGAAAAAATGCAATCACGTTGAAGAAGAGGCCATTGAATCAAGTGCACCTGAGAAAACAAGAAATTCACAATGCCACCTCACCGCCAAAGACATCACCATACAAATTTGGAGGCTCCAACACAAGAAGAAGGTAGGGTTTGTCTAATTTTGTTAGTTTTAGAACAATTTTTTAGTTTTGTAATGTTTGATTTGTTTTTATATTGCATTTACAATTATTGGAGAAGCAGAAAACCTAAATCTAGTTGAGGAGGGTGAAAACAACCCTCCAAACCCTCAAAACCCACCTTCACCTCCTTTTCATGTAAGGGATGATCAAGAACATTACCTGAGGATAATAGAAGAAAATAAGAAACATCTTGAAACTATTATTCAAACCCTAAACAATCCAAGTGGAACCACTGAATGTAGGAGGGCACTTGCAAAATCACTATAGGAGATTGTTTCCCACACGGATTTGGTGACAAAACAAATCACTAAATTCCAAGACTATAGGGAGAGGATTCAGCAATATTATGCCATCAAGTTGTCATATGAACAAGTCAAGAAGGAAAAAATTACAAAATCTCAATTATGTGCAGAATTTAATAATCCCAAAACTAGCCAAAGATTAGAAGAAAGTTGCAAACTGTTTCCTATACATTGGTGTAGGAATGAAGACATACCTGAAACTTTTGGGATAGATGGTATGTGGTTTTCGATGAGAGGCCATGCAACAATGATGAGGTACCACAATATTTCATGAGGAAACTCTATTGCAAGTTTGTCCTCAACAAGATTCCAAATTATTTTGACATTTGCGAGTTCTAGGGTAGAGGTGGTGGCTCTGCCCAAGATAAACCCAGGGCTCGGTGAGATGAAGACCATGTGCCTATACCTCGAGCGAGGCTAGAACATAGGTCACTCCCTTTGTCTTTGAAGGAGAGTGTTGAGCTGGAGACTTTACATTCATTGACTACTCTCATCCAAACTCTATCACAGCATGCTGATGATTTTAGCCAAGCTGATGAGGGTGAGAGTAGTAGGTGTCATGTGTCCCCACATTTGTGCAGTACATGTGGGAACCTATGTGATTATGGGACGCAGGAGGCACGACAGGACACTGCGACACAGGGATAGCATGCTGCGAAACAGGGGCAACATGATGTGACACAGGGGAAGGACATATTGGATGATCTTGTTCTCAATGACAATCTCTTATAGCATACATTTGGTACTGACTCTCAGGTAATTTATTACAAGTTTCATCTTGATTTAGTATATTGTTATTTGAAATTTGTAATTAATTTTATATGATTATCTATATTATAAGTCAAAAATAATGTATGTAATTGTTTGTGCAATGAAATTCCAGGGTCAGAGTCTTCATCTTGCCTCCCTTAGCCATCCATTGGCAGGTTATGAGAGGAGGTCAAGTCAACAGGTATGTAATTTATCACATAATCGTAATTATTGTAGATATGTCTGGTAAAATTATTTTCTGACAATTTGATGATTTCAATAGTCACCAGCACCTCCACAGTTTTCCTTGGTCCCCTGGATGCCAAACAACCGCTTTTATGGAGGTAAATTTAACCATTTCTAATCATTATGCATTTTAAAAAAAATGTTATGTATTTATTTTGTTTGAATAATCTTGAACTTGATTTTCAGATAATGAAAACAGTGGAGACTCCTCATCTTCATGAGTTAGCGCAGATAGGCATTGATGCAGCCATGATGTCTACATATTCTTTGACTGATTTATGGGCCAATAACATGAAAATATCATAATTTTGTAGTTCTTTTTTGTCTCATGTCATTTGATGTACATAAATGATATTTATGTTTAGTCAATTTTGCTTCTTGATGCTTCTCACAGGAGGTCACAACTCTAGTCCGTCCAACTATGAATGAAGAGAGAGACAAGATGATGGAGAGTGATCATCGGTTGGTAGTAAGTGATCAATTACATATGTGATGTTATATATTTCATACATTTTCTATACTAATGCGCATATTGTTTGTTTGTATTAATAGGTGCAACTAGATGAACTTTATTCGAAGAGGTCTACTCGATGGTAGAGAGAGGATGTGTCACTGACTGGCTCTCCATCTTCACAGTCAAAGAAGGGCTACTGATTATTTCCTAAAAGTCCATAGGAAACTAGTTTTTGGGAACTGTTTTGTATGCCTAGATGGCTTTGTATACATACTTTTGTATGTTAATCTGATGTATATTTATGTTTATTTGCTTGTATGGCTTTGTTTGGACATGCCTATATGGATTTTTATATAAACTAGATGTTATGTTCATGAAATTATGTATATGACAATTTATATTAAATATTTAATATGATAATCAATTATTGTTATAGGAATTTGGTTTTACAAGTGCCAATTGCACTTGCTTGAAAGTTTATAAATCATTTTCAAATAATCCATTTTGTGCATATCTTGCATCATTGAATTCTATGGGACTGTGCATTTCTTTGAGGCATCATTTCAAATAGTTCACATGCCTTGTCTATGCTTCCATACTTTCCATACATGTCTACAAGGGTAACTTTGCAAATACAATACATGTGAAAAAATTAATATATCATTTACACTTTGATGGTTGTCCACACCATGTTCTCTAGATCCCATTATAGCATAGGCAAGGAGGAAGTTGGTTAAGGTTGTGTAAATTTGGTTTTAGATGTGCCAAAATTTGTGTAAATGGTTTAAATATATTTTTGTACATTTTCTTGAGAGTTTTTAAAGCCTTATGAAAAATCCATTTCATGCATATCTTGCAATCATTGCATTCCATGAGACAACATTTCTTTGAGGCATTGTGTCAAATAGTTCATGTTCATTATATATGCTTCAACACAAGTTGCATACATTTCTTGCAGGGTACTTACAACTATGACATTTGACAAAATTCCTATATCCTTTATGCTTTGATGGATGTCTATACTGTGCTCCAAACATACCATTTCTAAGGTTTTGGAATTTGGATTTACACTTGCCAATTGCATTTTCTTGGAACTTTCTAAAGGATTATTAGTAAATCCATTTTGTTCATATCTTACAATCATTGTATTCCATGAGGCGACATTTCTTTGAGGCATCATGCCAAATAGTTCACGTGCCTTGTCTATGCTTCCACACTTTGCATACATGTCTCTGAGGGCAGTTGCAACTACAACATCTAACAAAATTCCCATATGTTTTATCCTTCTTATGGATATCCATTTTGGCATAGGCAAGGAGGATATTGGCTAAGGTTGTGGAATTTTTCTTTACACCCATCAATCGCATTTGCTTGAAATTTTCTAATGCCTTATCAAAAAATCCATTTTGTTCATATCTTGCAATCATTGCATTCAATGAGGTGACATTTCTTTGGGGCATCATGCCAAATAGTTCACGTGCCTTGTCTATGCTTCCACACTTTGCATATATGTCTACAAGGGTGATGCAGTAGGTAAGGAGGATGACTCAACACCATGGAAACATATTTCATGGTGCAGGAGCACCTTAGCCATAGCCAATCTTGGCTAGGAGCATGTCATAACAAGGTCCTAGGACATCATAGGAAAAGTTGATGGTCTTGTGTCATTATTTTGCATGTAATAAGGTCAAATGGCTAATGTCATTTGTGTTTGGAGTCCTAGTTTATGTTGTTGTCAAACAAAAAGTCTAATAATGCAAGTAGTGGTAAGAAGTTGCTTTGTCAACTTAACAAATCATGTAATAAGGAGGTTACCCAACCATCAAACAGGTTGAAATTCAGTTATGATTGATTGGAACTATTGTAAACATGTATAAAAACCTTCACACACATAGAGGAGGGGTTGGTGAAGAAGGTTTTGAAGGGCAAAGTTGAATAAAACTGAGTTTTCTACTACTTTTCCTAAAATTTTACTATTCCAGGATGTACTGCTCATCCGTACAGTACTGCCATAGTCTGAAACTACCTGCATTATGAAGGGGAGTGAATGACCTTTAATTTCCATCTTGTTTGAGGCATTTTCATTAAACTTGGAGGAAGAAAATCATGTTCTTCTAGAAACTCTCATAAAACCCTGAACTAGGGTTTTGAGGCTAAAAACTATGTATTTCTTTTCCATTCCACCAAGTTAATCACTCTAGATTTGTGGAATGGGATGGAATAAGGTAGGATCACTAGTCCCAATAAGCCCTAGGTCAGGAAACAAGAATATAGTAGAGTATGAGGATGCAATGGCCTAATATGACCATGTATTCGGCAAAAAGAGGGTGCAGTCCATACAATAGTGCCTTAACAAGTGTTTCAAAGGCCAAAACTAGTGAAATTGGTTCCTTTCCCATGAATTCTAGGGTTCTCAAGTGGTTTGGTGTTGTGGGTTTGCATTGGCATAGTATTTGCCTTGTAAAGGAGGCCTAATTAGGCCTAGTCTCAAACTAAACTGTCATGAATTTGGTGCCTCCTGTCTAAAACAACCCATGTACCATTTTTGATATATTGACAAGGAGGATAATTGGTACTCAAAACTACTCTTACCTTGCCAAGATTTTGTCCCATGTGAAAGAAAACCTTTGTCAGACCCAAAAATAGGGCTACAAGGCTTGAGGCCTGTTTGTGAAGGAAGTCTCCATAATCCTTGTTTTCTGTGAAAGGTCGTGAATGGGGAAGGTTGGTAGGGTTGTCTAGGTACCCCAATTGCATCATTTCACAACAATGGGCTAAGACCCCAAACCATTTTTCAACTAGACATGAACTCAATCAAGACTACAAACCCAACACTTGGTTCAAAACCTCAATCTCTACAAACCAACTCATGAAACACCCTTGAAATGATAAATGTGACATCAAAATACCATTCATGGTCACTAAGAACATAAACTTTGCATATAGGTTAATCTTCCTCATAAACTGCCCTTACAAGCTAGTAGCCCTCCAAAAAACTAATTTTTGGAACATAACTTACTGATCCATAACCTCTAACACAAAGGAGGACAGATTAGGATACTTATTTGGATGTTTTACAAGATATCTCAAATGCATCATGTGTTGTTTTAGAACATTCCCTTCAAAAATGGACTGGAAATTTGTATATGAGGCCTAATTAGCCTACTTTTACAAAGCATCAACTACTATTCTTGACCCCTAAACTAAAAATTGCACTCCAAAGGTTGAGTTAGGTCCTATACGGATTGAATCACTCATTAGCATAATTATTCAAGACCCTTCTTTAACCATTTTTAAAAACTCTCATCATTGCATTGTCAAATAGACCAAAAACACATAGGTTGCCTTATTTTTTGCAATTTTACACATTTGCCATATTGACAAGTTTTTTTTGAAAACATATATAACTTGTTCAAAAACTTACATATTTGACCTTTTGACATGACAAATGGCCCTCATAGGCCTTATTACATCAAAATGGATGCACAAACACTAATTTAAACAACTATGACAACTATTAGCCATTTGGTTGCAAGAAAAGTTGCTTGACAACTGTTCTTGCAACTTGACAACTTTTGCAACCTATGACCTCCTAAACTCCAATGACCCTTATTACATCAGGAGTGGTCTAGTATGACCTCATTAGAATGCCAAAATAACTCAACACTTCAAAATTAATCATTTGATCATGTTCATGAAATAGGCTAGGTGCCCCTACACCAAAGGGCAGCTGCAATTACAACATGCGACAAATTTCCTATATCCTTTATTCTTTGATGGATGTCGATAAGTCATTCCAAACATTTTATATTGGTGTACAGATAGGGAGGATTTTGGCAGAGGCTGTGGAATTTGGCTTTACACGTGCCAACTACATTTACTTGAAATTTTCTAAATTCTTTTCAACAAATCTATTTTGTTCATATCTTCCAATCATTGCATTACATAAGACAACATTTCTTTGAGGCATCATGTCAAACAATTCATGTTCGTCAAGTATATGCTTCCACACTTTGCATACATGTATGAAAGGGTACTTACAAGTACAAAATTTGACAAATTCCTATATTCTTTATGCTTTGATGGATGTCTATACTGTGTTCCAAAGGTACCATTTCGAAGGTTTTGGAATTTGGCTTTTGGTGCAGGAGCACCAACACCATCTTTTACAAAATTAGGTCATTTGAAGGTCTTGACAGGTTAAGTCTAGGATGTTTAGAAGTAATTTGAGTCTTTTTGCATCAAATAAGGTCATTGTAGACCATGATACATGTAATAAGGTCAAGATGACCAATTTTATATGTTTTGGAGTCATGTTGAGTCATGTTTAATCAAATAAAAGTCATGTAATGGAAAGGTTTCTAAGGGTTGTTTTGAAAATGCAATGCATACATGTATTGGAGAGTTGGAAAATGACCATGTGGTTGGTTGTGGCAATTGTAGGTTTTTTGAAACTACTTAAAACATGTATTAAAGCTCTCACATACCCCTAGGAGAGAAGGGAGATGAGTTTTGTATTACAAAATTTGAATAAAAATTTAGTTTTTTCTGATTTTTTCTGCAAAAATGTTATTACAGGCTGTACCACAACCCTGTACGGCCCAGCCATGTGCTAAAATATATTGGAAGTGGTCGTGGTATGTCTTAACATTCAAATGCACTTGGATTGAGGAGAAACCATTGAGTTTTGAGTGAGATATCTTCACTTTTCTAAAACTGCCTATGTAACCCTCAAAACAAGGGTTTGAGTGTGTAAAGGGATGTTTTAGACCATTCCACTTTCTGTATGACCCTGTAACTCAGTGGAATGATTTTGTTGGGATGTGTTTTAGATGCCCATGAAGTCAAGGAAGCAAGAGATGGAATTTGACCAAACTATGGTGTTGTCCTAGGCAAGTTTTGCCTCGTTTCCAAGCAAGAAAGGGTGGTTTTAGGCTAGGGTTTGTTAGAAGAAGGTTGGAAAGTACTAGGAGATGGTTCCTAAAGCATATTTGTACCATTTTTTAAGTGTTGCAAGTGTTGGCAAAGTCTGAGAGTGTGTGGAAGGTAGAGTTTCAATAAACCCTCCTCAAATTGGCCTAGATTAAGGATTTTTTAGGTTTGGTATGTTAGTGAGGGTTTCTCCTAAAACTAATTGTGGTTTTAAAAGTTTGGACACATGGGAGATGCTGCCCCATCAAGTCTAGGGGGGTTTTGGATGTTTAGAGGTATGTTTCTTCACAAACTAGGCCTAATTAGCCTATTTTAGATAGAGAAAAATGCCATTTTTGAGTTACATGGTCCAAAGGATTCATTATTTGCTTTGAGACATGTTATATAACCTATAAATGGGTATCTAAATATGTATTTAGTTTGGGAGGTCTTTTGGAAAGTTTGAGAGAAAACACCCAAAAATAGGGTCTGCTGTCCTACTAGATTAGGCCTAATTAAAACATGAAAAGTATGAAGATTGAGACTAGGCACTTTTAAGGTTGTTTGATTCACATGTAATTGAATTTGTTGAATGGTCCAACAACCCCTCATTGTATCAGCTTTACACCTGCCAATTTGGTGCAGGGACACCAAATTCTTTTTTTTGCAAGTTTTGTCAAATGAGGTCTAATGATAGGTTTTTTTTGGTGTTTTTAGTTTATTTGGTCTAATAAGGTCATAATAGACCATGTGTAAGGTCAATAGAGTCATTTTGAGTTTATTTTACAAAAGTTGTCAACATGTATATAGTGGAAAGGTGCTAGGAGTGACATTTTGCATTCCATAGCTCGTGGGACCAAACAAACTTTGTCAACGCGTCGGGGTGGGCAAGAAAATGCTAGGGGAGGTCTTGTTTCATGTGCCAAGTGTCGCAATCGTTCAGGGTAGCAGGCTACCGACAAAGTCCCTTAAGATCCCTAAGACGAAAAAATTGCCAAACTTTGACGGAGCATTTCTTAGAATTCATGGCATTTGGGAACGTTTCATTTGGACATACAGGTGCACATGGGGTCTATCCACAATAAACTCTCTTAGTTTTGGTCAACTCCAGTCTGTTTGACCGTGCCAAAATCAAATGCATTCTTGCAAAATGCTTTAGTTTCATGTTGTGGAAAGGTGCTAGGAGTGACATTTTGTATTCCATAGCTCGTGGGGCTGAATGAACTTTGCCAATGTGTCGGGGTAAGTGGGTAAATCCCAAGGGAGGTCTCATTTCATGTGCCAAGCATTGCAATCATTTGGGGCAGTAGGCTACCCGCAAAGTCCCTTAAGCTCCCTAAGACAAAAAAACTACCAAACTTTGACGGGGCAGTTCTCAGAATTCATGGCAGTTGGGAACATTTTATTTGGACCTATAGGTGCATGTGGAGTCTATCTACAATAACCTCTCTTGGTTTCATTCAACTCCTATCTGTTTGACCGTGCCAGAATCAAACACATTCTTGCAAAATGCTTCAATTTCATGCAATGGAAAGGTTGCCAGGTGCCATATTTTTTGTTCTTCTCAGCATGGGGCTGAACGGATTGTGCCAACACATTGGGATGGGTGAGTAAATGCTAGGGCAGGTCTTGTTTTGTGTGCCAAGTGTCTCAGTCATTCCGAGCTACAAGCTACCGACAAACTCAAAAAGTGCTAGGTCTCGGTAGCTTGCAGGCCAGAATGACTAGAATACTTGGCACATGAAATGAGACCTTCCCTACTATTTACCCACCTACCGTGACATGTTGGTGCAGTCCATTCGACCCCAGGATGAGTAGAACAAAAAATATGGCACCTGGCAACCTTTCCATTGCATGAAACTGAAGCATTTTTTAAGAATGCATTTGATTCTGGCACAGTCAAATGGATAGGAGTTGAACGAAACCAAGAGAGGTTATTGTATATAGACTCCACATACACCTATAGGTCCAAACAGAATGTTTCTAACTGCCATGAATTTTGAGAACTACCCCGTCAAAGTTTGGCATTTTTTTGTCTTAGGGAGCTTAAGGGACTTTGGCGATAGCCTGTTGCCCCGAACGACTGTGATGCTTCGCACATGAAATGAGACCTCCCCTGGCATTTACCCACCCACTCTGACTCATTGGCAAAGCCGGTTCAGCCCCACGAGCTATGGAATGCAAAATGTCACTCCTAGCACCTTTCCACTGCATGAAACTGAAGCATTTTGCAAGAATGCATTTGATTTCAGCACGGTCAAATGGATTGGAGTTGACCAAAAATAAGAGAGGTTATTGTGGACAGACCCCACATACACCTGTATGTCCAAATGAAACATTCCCAAATGCTATGAATTCCAAGAACTCCTCTGTCAAAGTTTGGCAGTTTTTTCGTCTTAAGGATCTTAAGGGACTTTGTCGGTAGCCTGCTGCCCTGAACGACTGCAGTGCTTGGCACATGAAATGAGACCTCCCCTGGCATTTACCCACCCACTCTAACATGTTGGAAAAGTTTGTTCGTCCCCATAAGCTATGGAATGCAAAATGTCACTCCTAGCACCTTTACAGTGCATCAAACTGAAGCATTTTGCAAGAATGCATTTGAAGAAATCCTTGACACATGAAGACACTAAGAACACTAAAGACATGGAGGACAAAGAAGCAGAAGACATGAACAAACTTCTATCATGAGGAAGAACCACAACCCAATCCAACTCCTAAAAGCATGACATGTTATGATGAAGAACCGCAACCAAATCCAATGATCCAATGGCATGAACTAATGACATAAGCAACTATGTCCTACTATTGTAACATGATAAACATGAATGTTATGAACTAACATCCAAACCCTATGACATGAATCTTGATATGACATGAGTGAAACAGGATATCCATGACTCATCCTCTCTCTGTCATCGAGTAGACCTCTTCGACAGTTCAAGCTCATGCAGCTCCACCTGTTAATACAATCAAACAATATGCACATTACTATAATAAAATGTACATGCAATATATAACATCACATATGTAATTGATCACTTACCGCCATCTGATGATCACTCTCTGTCATCTTTTCTGGAGCTTCTTTGTCCATAGTTTGATGGACTGGAGTTGTGACCTCTTGTGAGAAGCATCAAAAAGTAAAATTGACTAAACATAAATATATTAGAGGGAAGAAATTCATACTACTATCTATATACAAAACAAAGTTCAAGTAACCATCTAGGAAAGTTTTATGCATACTTACAAATTAGTCCAACAAACCATCTGGGTCTTCTCTACTCTTTATTGTGTCAAGTATTGCCTCATGGTCAGAGTCACGCACCTTCCACAAGGTCTTGTTCAAAGGTCTACCTTGATATTGTATCAAATGAACATTGGTTGCCATGACAAGGTTGGAGTAATGAAGAATCTTCCGATGCATGTCAAAGTCCTCAAACAGCCAAACATTAACACTCTTATGTGGTTACCTTCTAAGCCATGTTCCAGTAACAACCACTGAGTCTATAGGGTATTCGATGTTTTCTCCATCTATAACTGGGGCCTCCAATTTATTTTTGGTCTCAACACAATGATACAAGTAATAATATGTTCCCTCTTTGTTATCTTCATCTGCAATAACTACATAAACATGCCCTACAATGATATGTGCAGCAAATTAGATGAAATTAGTCAACATTACAAAAATACTACAAAGTTTAAGATAACATTAGGAATTTCAAATTTAACTATGCAAGTAGATATATTACCTGGTTGAA
This sequence comes from Cunninghamia lanceolata, assembly GCA_027924645.1. Lineage (NCBI taxonomy): Eukaryota > Viridiplantae > Streptophyta > Pinopsida > Cupressales > Cupressaceae > Cunninghamia > Cunninghamia lanceolata. The sequence goes on along the minus strand of BSBN01000245.1, from coordinate 7,329,465 downwards.
CTAGATTTGATATATGGTCAAAGTCAACTAATTATTCCATCTCTGTCAATTCTAGTGTCATCAGGGGTCAATACATGTCCAGTGGGCTAAGATAACTGAACTGTCATTCGTCAGCCCACTCATGTGACTCACACTCATTCCAGGCTTGAATTGTACATGGAGAACAAAAGCACACCATCTTCCACATATGTATACTCCATGAAACTACAATTAACCTTTTAATAGAGTGTAGCTCACTTGATCCTGTCAGTGTACAACAGTCCTCATATGGTACAATGTTAGTATCATCTATCAACCAAAAAAATTTATGAACTAAATACTTACCTTCATTACCTGGACCCATCGAAGCATTACACCACTTGATGATTGATTTTGCATCTGTCAACTTTGCATTGTCTTTATACTTTAACTGTTCTCATGTTATGCCTCTTTTGATACATGCTCATGCACAATCATGCTCCCCCTTTCCATGCTCGACCTCACAAAAGTTCCACATATGTTGAACACCTATAATATTATGCCTCCTGCTCAGCCAATAGAAATTCTGTGAGTTCTTGAATTGTAATGTACTATTATCAGACCATATGATATGCTGACTGAATGATATGCCCCTTCTAGCTAGATCATTGTAGAACACCTGAAAACAACCTTGTACAAACTCTGTGAAATGCATGTGATCATCGCTTATATAAAAATGATACTCCCTTATGATCTTTCTATCATCCTCTGTACTATCATTCGCATGACTAAATGTGATGTGCACAAATATAAAAACCTATGTCAAGTTTTAATATTGGGATTGCACCTCACACTGTGGTTGTAGACTGTAGTTCTCTGTAAAGTCGACGACTGAAACAATGCTACCAACTGGAAATGTGTCCTTGCATAACTTGAATTGCAAGTCCAAACATCGAGCTCCATGGGCATGTCTTACATACTCATACACTATGTTGTCACGAAATATATGCATAAACTGATACATTGGAATCTTCTGAATAACATATTCACACCTCTTTGCTTCTTTACCATCTCTTATATTGCATGCCACTATTTTATACTTGTTGAACTCTATTAGTTCTTTTTCAACCACATGTGTTCTTTCCATATGTTCACATATTGGAATACGTTGCAAGCCACCGCAATGTTGACATGTGTCATCCAAGCATAATTTCCTACAGAATATTTGACCTTCCTCTCTATCACATAAAATCATTGATATGAAGTCTCTTGAGGTAGTTGGTGGGACATGTATGCCAAAATCCTGCAAAATATTGTTAGTATGCAAATCTAAACATGTAGACCGATAAACATCAAAATGTTTAGAAAATTCAATATGTAATCTACAACAACAAGTAGCACGTGTGTGTGATTTATTTTGACAAAGAAAGGTTTTAGCACTTCAAAATATCTTTGAGAAATTTTAATTTGAGGATACTTCTCTAGAAATTTACCAAAAAAATGTGTTTGAGTCATATCCAAAAAAATACTTTGGATGTGGCTCACCGTTTCGACTACCAATTCTCCTTCTTACCACATCCCTTTGATTCGAAGATACCCTTGTGTAATTCTTCCAAAAGTCTTCAATTAGTGATCTCAAAGCTTCAACAACAACTTTGTCCTTTTGTGGGAGTCTCCCAGAGAATTCCCACAATTCATTAGTGTTTGGATCCTCAACTCTTTGACATCTTCCAACGGCTCTCATTAGAGTTTTTCTATTTATTTTTAATGCTTGACTTGTCTTTCTAATGAGGCGATCTTTTTTTGTTTGTTGGCTTGCAATTGTCGATGTAATGACACATCGTGTGATATTACTATCCTTGGTGTGTGAGGTGGAACCCACACTCTCATACACACTCATTAGCTTCTTGACAATTGATTTTTCACTTGACACATTCAGTGTTCTTAGGCCAAGAATCTTCATAGTGGGCCTAAATTTTAGATTTCTCATCAGTTCAACAAAGAGTTGACATCTTCTGGTTTCATTTAAATTCACAAAGAATAATTTTCATATCTTATTTGCATATCTTTGGCAAGTGTGCATGGGCTCCAATACATTCTCATCAATATCAATTAGAAACTTAGGCCTCCTATGCAAAATTCTAGGAGGCATTTTATTTAGTAAAGTAGAATAAACATTAGTCATTTCTTTAATATTTACTTGAGATGGGATAAATGATGTACCTTCAACTGGAGGTGAAAAGGTGGAAAATGACATACCTTCAACTGGAGGTGTGAATGATGGCGTGTAACCAACTTGAGAAGAAAATGCAAATGTGCCTTCTACTTCACCTGTGAAAGATGGAGTATCTCCAATTCGAGAAGCTAATGATAGTGTTCCTTCAACTTGACTTGTGGACGATGGAGTGCCTTCAACTTGGAGATTCACTTTCCTCATTGCACAAAGGTTTTGCATTCATTCCCTTTGTGGCACCAATTCCATCTCTCTCTCTTAGCTTCGTTAGATGTGTCACGTTCCTCTTCAATTGGCAATGGTGGAATGTCTTCTTGGTTGACAATTTCCTACTTTCTCAAATTCACCTCATTATTTATCTTTTCCTCTCATTCTCAACTTCACACTCTTCTGGTGTTAGAGTCTTTGCTCATTTCCTCAGCATGATGATGATTTCTACAAGCATGAAGAATAAGACAATGATAATTAGAAATTTTATAATGACAATGAATAGCATAGTCAGAATGAATAACAAGGTTTTACAAACTTCCAAATAAGAAACCTCGTATCAAGATTACTTGAACATACATAAGTCATGGAGTATGCATTTGAACACACATATAAGTCATGTAGTATACACTTGAACATACAAAGTCATAAATGGTGCAGGAGCACGTGGTCCCTTAAGGCCAATTATGGCAAATGCAATGTAATTGAGTTCAAATGTTTCTTTCCATGTGTGGAATCCTATTTTGATGCAATAAGTTCTATAAAAGACCATTTGTATGTCTTAGAGTCCTTTAGGGGGGTCAAGTAGTTAATTTTTGTCAAGTGTCATAATATTACTTATGCAAATTACATGTTTTGTCCATTTTAAAACAAATCCAATGGTCATATCCTCCAAAAATGTGGTTGGATCAGTTGGAAAATGGATGACAAATGATGTAATAAGTCTCCAAATGAAGACACAAGGAAGAAGATGCAAATTTTGATGAAGAAAGAACAACATTTACTCTATTTTTCTACTGTAACCATGTTTTTCTCTATATTTTCTCTGTTTCAGACCATACTACAGCCCTGTATGGTACTGTCTAGACTTGAAATTTGTTTGATGTGTTAGGGGTCTGTGTTAAATTTCTTTTGAGTCAAGTTTGAGAGGTTTTCATTAGGTTTAGAGGGAGATTTAACCAAATTTCTCAAACTACCTGTATAAGGCCAGTGAGGGCTCTTGTTGGGATTTAAACAATGTTTTAGTCATTCCACCTACTGTGATAACTTGTATCTCTATAGAATGACTCCTCAAAGAGTAATCTAAGTGTTCCCATGATTTGGTAGGTAGAGAAGATCAGTTGGTGTGGTTTTAGTGTGATGCCCTAGGGTTTTAAAGAGTGTTTTCATGTGGGAAAGAGGAACCAAAGAGGGTATTTGACAAAATATCAAAAGAAAATGTTTGTCTGATGGTTTTGTGAGCATGTACAGGAGTATTCTAAGGTATCTAAAGTAGCGTTCTGAGGAGAAAGTGTTAGGAACCATTATTTTTAACAAACCCTCCTCAATTTTGCCCAAACTAAGGGTTTTATGGTTTGGTATGTAGGTGAATGTTTATCCTGAAACAAATTAGGTTTTTGAGGGTTTGGACACATGAAGAATGCTGCCCCAACAAGTTTAGGGGTCTATGGAAAGTTTAAAGGCTATTTCCTTTGTAATATAGGCCTAATTAGCCCTTTTAGGACAGTGAAAAAAGGTCATTTTTGAGGCACACAATCCAAAGAAGTCAAGGTTGAGTTTGAGATATGTGATGTAACTTGATAATGGGTGTTCAAAACATTGATTAAGTTTTGGGTTTGAAACCATATAAGGAAATTAGGTTTGGTTGTGTTTGGTTGGTGAACTTAATCTTATTAGATGCCTCATCAAGCCCATGTGAAGACCTGAATCCTTAAGTGCAAGTTGTAGACCCTGGAGACCTAATTCATTGAAGGGTCATTGTGAGAGTTTGTGAAACTTTGTACAAATCAAGTTGTTTGTGAAAATTTTTTGTTGCGAGAGTTTGTGGAGACCATAAGGTGTTGAGAGATCATGCTATGTAAAGGTATATCTCTAATACTAAGCCTCCCTTTGACCCTATCAACTCTTAAGAACATTACCTTGACTGCTCTTGACTGTCTTTCCGCTTGAAGGCCATTATTTGGACTCTTATATGAGTATTAAGTCACTATTTTAGGTTTGGAAATCATGAATTGTCTGGTTAATTTTTTACATATATGAGTTGTATGGAGGTGATTTTGAAGGATCACAAAATGAATGCCATCGAAGGGACTATAATCAACATAAATTGACTATCCTAATAGTCTTAAACCAGTCCAAAAACTTTGTGATAATCAAAAGAACATTAACCATTGAAGATAACCTTCTGGATACTCGTGACAAAAGATCAAAGACATCTTAAGTCATTCATAAATTAAAAACAACTTCATGATGGTCATGACTATGATAGTGGACTATTATATAGACTTGTGATTATCCTATAGTCATGAAAACCTCCTTTTTAGTGTTTTATCTCCTTGTAACTCCCTTTGTATCATCTCGTGTCATGATGCTTGTATGTCCGTACATATTTGTATAAAACTCTCTTCTCTAAAATTTTGTTATGTTGTATATAATCTCCATCATATTTTTTATGGATTGAGTGGTATCAAAGTGAGTTGTAACAATTTGTCAAATAGGTTGTGGTGCTCATTTCCTCCATTTTTGTAAGAAAACTATCATTTCATGCATGGTTCTATTAAATGAATTGAATTATGCATGTATTAAGGAATAAATCCTTCTATATCATCCTAGGGCAAAAATTAAGAGTCTTTCAAAATCAATTTTGGCTCCATGTATACACTCAAATATGAGTAGGACAAACAATTGTTCACTAAAATTATTTTATGAAGTATTTGATAATGTTTTTCTTTTGTATATCTGAAAATATGTGAAATGAAGGCATGAAGGGATGAAACAAGGTGGAAACATGAGGAATTTGGAGTCTCTTTGACTGAACTAATTGATATACCTAGACACATATATATCTTACAACATAAAGAACATAAAAAACATAAAGACATAAAGAACATAAGAACATATATATGTGAATTAAAATGGACATTTAAATTGAACATACCTTAGAATTATATATTGCAATTGACCAATTCTCCAAAAGATGGCTTCAAAATCCTCAAATTCTTGTTTTTCGCAAGTTTGATTATGAATTCTATATAATTATAGAATAGGATTAGTAAAATTTATGGAAAAACAAACATATATCATCAAATTCAATCTATATATCAATGGTAATTAGCTTTGAAACAAAATCACACATGAAACATGAAACTTTCAGTTTAAATAATCAAGTTTTCTCTAAAAACATGAAAAATCACTTCTTCTACATTGAAAAAATAGAAAAAGGTGGTGGATTCATATAAAAATGATTCTCAATTAGTGAAACAACATGAAAAGCATTCTTTTGTCTGATATACTCATGAAAAGCAGGAATAACAGTCATGTGGGGTCTGAAACATGGATCTCACATGCTTTCTTACCATTTTCCATGCTTCCTAGAACGTGATTGCATTATAACGCGAGCGCATTCTGGGAAGCATGATAACATAAAGGTAACCTTGTATCTACATGGGAGAGTCTCTCTCTCTCTCTCTCTCTCTCTCATATATAGAGAGGGATCAAGAGACATGGAGAGATAGAGAGGGAGATGGAGATAGAGAGGATAGGTGAGATAGAGACAGGGAGAGGGAGAGATGGGGATTGAGATAGAGAAAAGGGTCTATAGAGGGAGAAAGATAGATATATATAGAGAGAGGGGAGATATAGGGAGATAAATCTAGCAAGGGAGAGATAGATAGGGAAATATAGAGAGACAGGTAGAGAGGGGTATATTAAGAGACAGGGTTATGAGGATAGATAGCTCGATAGGGAAAGAGATCAAGAGATGTCTAGAGACATAGGGAGAGAGATTTCAAGAGGTATAGGGATGGAGAGAGAGATAAAGAGGAGGAGAGAGAGGTAGCAAGGGATAGATTAAGAGATAGGGATCCATATGTCTAGAGAGATAGAGATAGGGATCCCTATTCTCCCCTCTACCTAAACCATAAACCTAAACCTCTAAACCATAAACCCTAAACCCTAAATAATGCCTCTAAACCCTAACCCCTAACCCCTAAACCCTAAAATTGAGAAACCCTAAATCCCTAAACCCTAAACTCAAGCAACCCTAAAACCCTAACTCGTAAACCCTGAACCCTAACCCCTAGACCCTAAACCCTAAACTCGAGCATCCCTAAACCCCTAAAGCCTAAATAATTCCCCTAAACCCTTACCCAAAACCCTAAACCCTATTTACTTGAGCAACCCTAAACTCATGTAAACCTCAAATAGTGAGGGAGGTAGAGATACAAAGGTAGAGTTAGAGGAGAGGGGATCAAAAGCGATCTAGCAAGATAGAGAGATATGGAGAGAGAGAGAGAGAGATAGAGAGGTAGGTATAGTTAGAGAGAGGGATAGAGGAGACAAAGATATATCTCCCATGATCAGTCTCCTCTATATCTCTCTATTCACCTCTCTACCTAAACCATAAACCTAAACCTCTAAACCTTAACCCCTAACCCCTAAACCATAAACCCTAAACCATAAATAATTCCCCTAACCCCTAAACCCTAAAAATGACCAACGGTCTAAACCCCTAAACCATAAAACTTGGAAGTAAGCCTAAACCTCTATCTCCCTATCTCTCCCAATCTCTATAACATGAAAGTTCATGAAAACATTAAGCTTTCATTCCAACCAAGTTCATTCCTAATCAATCCCAAATCATCCCTAAACCACTTCTAATCAGTCCTAAACCACTTCACGCCATCCCAAATCACATCCAAATCAATTTAACTTCATCCCTAACCATTTTCAAATCAACCTAGATTTCATCTCAAATACCATCCCTAAACTATTCCTAAATCATTCTAATCATTCCCTAATCAGCACTAAACCACTTCAAACCATCCCTAAAACCATTCTAATCATTCCCAAATCATTCCTAATCTAGTCCTTTTCACCTCTCATAATCCCTAAACAAATCCATTTCATCCCAACTCCATCCCAAATCAATCTAAGCTCCATGTCAAACAATCCCAAAAATAATCAAATCAAACAAATACCTCACCAGGAGCCATTAGAAGATCATAGTGCCAATCTGTTAGTCATTTGCACCATTCTGTATATCGTATGTGCCATTATGGTCCTTAGTAGCACCTACCTATCAATCACAAACATCATTCTACACCTAGCTAGTCACAGGTGTCATTCTACCCTCTGCCAGCCACATGAGCCATCAGAACATCATAAGCACCAATATGTTAGTCATTTACACCATTCTATACATCATATATACCAACCATAAACCCTAAACTTGATCAACCCTAAACCCTTATCTCCTTGTCTCGATCATCTCTCTACCTCTCAATCTCTCTACCTATATCTTTGGCCATGTCCATCACCCTCTATCTCCCTATCTCTCCCTCTCTAAATTCCCAACCCCTAAACTCTAAACCGGATCAACCCTAAACCCCTATCTCCTTGTCTCTATCATCTCTCTACTTCTCAATCTCTCTGGCTATGTCTCTAGCCATGTCCCTCACCCTCTATCTCCATATCTCTCCCTCTCTAAACTCCTAACCAGGCTAAACCCTAAAACCAATCAATCGTAAATCCGATCAACCCTAAACCCTATCTCCTTGTCTCTATCATCCCTCTACCTCTCAATCTCTCTGCCTATGTCTTTGGTCATGTCCCTCACCCTCTATCTCCCTGTGTATCCCCTCACTCTCCTCTATATCTCCCTATCGGTCCTCTCTCTCTAAACCCTAACCTAAACCTCTAAACCTTACCACCTAACCCCTAAAACATAAACCTTAAGTTACCCTAAATAATGCCCCTAAACCCTAACTCCTAATGCCTAAACCCTAAAACTGAGCAACCCTAAACCCCAAACCTCTAGATCATAAACCCTAGAAGAAATGCTAAACCTTTATCTCCCAATATCTATGTTGCAAGTATGGGTCTAATCAGTGTTGTCATTGATGTCAACATACTCATGTTGAATTGATGAGAAGGACTGGATGAGCAGAGAGGAGAAATGGAGATAGTGAAGTGGAGATCCCACCTAAGATGTAGATTAGAGCTTGTGGTTCAAAGGGTTTGTAGATATGAGTCTTGAGATGATTCAGTCAAGTTTTTAGAGGTCTTCATGAAGATCTGAAGAAGCTATGGCTGCTCAAGTAGAACTAGTTCCAGCATGTGTTTAGAGGTGACAGAGTGACACAAAGAGGTCCGGTGAGATCCAGAAATGCATTATCCCATTCTGTAGATTTGAGGGAGTGTTGAGGACATCCTTGTGAAGTGTCAACTCAATTAGTTCATGGTTTGAAGGTCTAGAAGTGCCTTTTCCCTTGTGACAGTGATGACAGACTGTGTTCTTGAAGTTCTAGATGAAGGAGAGAAGAATTCTAGTAAGCAGATGAAGTGTGGATGTTCTTGGTGATTTAGGAAAGGTTGTGGTGATCTTTGGACCATGTCCAGTTCATGTTGGTGGTCCGCATTGAAGTTAGAGTTTGCATTTGAAGAATAACTTCCAGATGAAGGTGTTCTTCCTGAGACTGGCCGACCGGATGTATTACACATCTTGTGGATGTTCTTGTAGGTGTTTGCCAACTTAGATGATTATTTCTAAGTTGATACCTTATATAAATAAGGGATTGTAAAGTCATTCCAAAGGGTGTCTTGTGTGGATGAGAGTGTGGTAGCGAGGAAGAGAGCAAAAGGCAGAGCAGAAGTTTTTGGGCTTAAATGGAACTGATTCAAGCATGGTAAAGATGCTATTCTCTAGTTCAAGTTTGTGATACTTGTTACTTTGTAGACAGTGTGTCTCTTGTAGGTAGTGGGCCTCTTGTGAGCAGTGTGCTTGGGCAGTGAGCCCTAATTGGCATGTGCAATTTTGTTCTTTCTATTCTTCTAACAGAGAATACATTCTTGGGTTAATAACCCCATGGTTTTTCCCTTAACTGGGTTTTCCACGTCAAAATCTTGGTGTCTCATGTGTTGATGTGTTTTTGCTCTTGAGTTAATGCTTTATGTTTTCATGGTTGATTAATTATTATGCTGCTAAATAACAAAGTGGATTTAAGTGTTTAATTGGAAGTAAGTTTTGGACAACTGATTCACCCCCCCTCTCAGTTGTCTATCCTAAATCCAACAATTGGTATCAGAGCCAAGTTCCTCTAAAAGGAGCTTAACCGCTTGAGGAGATCCAGGATGTCGTCTCACAAGAAGGATAGTTTGAAGTTTGATGGAACCAACTTTAATCTTTGGAAAGTTCGCATGAAATGTCACTTGCAATGTATGGGTATGGTGTACTGGACCATGGCTACAACATAGTATACACCTCCCCAGGGTGGTCCAAAAGCCGCAAATGAAATTACAGATGCTAAAAATAATCTATGGACTATTGAAGCTCTTCTAAGCACATTATCTGATTCAGAGCTCTCAAATTTTATTGACCTACCAACTGCTTTTGAGATTTGGCAAAAAATGGAACTTCTACATGAAGGAGACAAGTTTGTCAAATGTGCAAGGTTACAAAGTATGAAAGGGAAATTTGAAAATCTGAAGATGAGAGAAGATGAGAATATCTCTACTTTTATGCCAAGAGTAAATGATCTTGTTTGTGGAATTAGAAATGCTGGAGGAGTCTTGGATGAAGATGAAATTGTTGGAAAAATTCTCAGATCCCTTCCTGCTTCTTATAAAATAAAGGTTTCTGCCATTGAAGAATTTTGGGCCCATACAACTGTCACAAGAGATCAATTGGCTGGCAAATTAGCTGCATTTGAAATGTCTAAGTTTGGAGATGACCCCCCAAGACTGAATCTGCATTCAAAGCGAGTGCCTCTATAAAAGGTAAACAAAGGTTTGATCCAGGAGAGAACTCAAGGAATCTTTCATGGTATGAAAAAGCAAGAAAAGACTTGCAAGAAGAAGAAGCTGAAACTGCTCAACTTGAAGCCCTTATTGCAAAAAGACTGCCAAGAGGATCTGGTAAGTATGAAGGAAAATTACCTTTTAAGTGTTTTAACTGCAATAAGATTGGTCATTTTGCTTCAAAGTGTCTGAAAAGATTTTCAAGGCCAAATCCTAACAGACCAAGGTTCCAAAAGAATTGTTATTATGTTCACGAATAGGATGATAATGAAGGAGTAATAGATGATGAATCAGAAACAGGAAACAAATCCAGAAGTGAATGGGTGTTTATTGCCATCAAGGAAGAAAATCCAATGCCCTCTTAATCTGTCAATCATAAAGTTGTAGAAAGATCTTTGGCTGCCCAAGTTGAAGAAAAGGATGATTGGGTCATTGACAGTGGATGCTCTCACCATATGACAGGTGACAAAAATAAGTTTTTGGATTTGGAAAGGTATGAAGGAGGAGTGGTAAAGTTTGGTGATAATTCTGCTGGTAGAATCAGAGGTAGGGGAACTATTTCTTTTGATGGAAAGAACAAAACCGGTAATGTACTATATGTTGAAGGATTGAAGCACAATCTTCTCAGTGTTGGACAGTTGGTGGACAAAGGCTATGATCTTTGATTCAAGAATGGTAAATGCAGGATCTTTGAAAGTTTTGAAACAGAGATTACATTCGGTACTCAAACAAAAGGTAGTATCTTTCATTTAGTTGGTGCTGGTAAAAGTTGTCTATTTGTACAAGTTGATCAAAGTTGGTTATGGCATAGAAGGATGTGTCATGTGAATTTTGATAATATCAGCAAGATAAGCAATACTCAGGCTATAAGAGATCTTCCAAAATTGGTGAAACCTACAAATAGTTTGTGCAAAGAATGTCAGTTGGGGAAACAAAGCAGAGTCTCATTCAAAAGCAAGGATCAATTTTTTACTGGATTATTGGACTTAGTTCATACTGATCTATGTGGTCCGACAAGAATCAAGAGTGTGCAAGGTGATAGATATTTCATGTTATTAATTGATGACCATTCCCAGATGATGTGGGTTACCTTTCTGAAAGAGAAATTAGAAGCTTTTGAGAAGTTTAAAATTTTCAAGGCTATGGTAGAAAATGAAACTGGATTAAAATTGAAATGTCTGAGGTCTAATAGAGGTGGTGAATTCACATCCGGTGAGTTCATAGATTTTTGTGATAACCATGGAATAAAGAGACAGTTGTCTACTCCTAGGACTCCACAACAGAATGGTGTAGTGGAGAGAAAGAACCGGACCATCCAGGACACATCTAGGACAATGATGATGGAAGCAAATGTTCCTCAGATGTTTTGGAGAGAAGCTATCAGCACTGCAGTCTATACTCTCAATCAAGTCCAAATCAGAAGCAATACCAGTAAGACTCCTTATGAACTTTGGTTTCGTATCACTCCTACTGTAAGGTATTTCAAAGTCTTTGGTAGCAAATGCTACATTAAAAGAGATGAACATCTAGGCAAGTTTGATGCTAGAAGTGATGAAGGAATATTCTTGGGTTACTCCACTCAAAGCAAAGCATACCGATGTTATAATAAGAGACTGATAAAGATAATAGAAAGTACAAATGTGAAGGTTGATGAAGGAATTGAGAAACCTTCAAGGTTTTATGAATATGATGAAGATGATCAGAATGGTGTTCTGATTCAAGGAGCCCAAACTCCTTCTGGTATTTAGAATCAAATAGATCCAGAAATTCAGGGAGAAGAGATGAGTCATAATGAGCTTGATCAATAATTAGAAGTGTGGGAAACTCCCAAAGTTCCCAGGTATGTAAGACCAAACCACACTGAAGATCAGATCATAGGTGATAAAATCAAAGGTGTGCAAACAAGAAGAAGAATTGCTCAAGACTCAGATGAGTATTGTCTAATTTCAAAGATTGAACCTAAGATAGTAAATGAAGCTTGCAATGATGAAAACTGGACTAAAGCAATGGAGGAAGAGCTGATGCAAATTGAGAAAAATCACACTTGGGATCTTGTTCCCAGACCTAGAGACAAGAATGTAATTGGAACCAAATGGGTCTTCCGGAACAAACTGAATGAAGTTGGTGATGTAATTAGAAATAAAGCCAGATTAGTCTGCAAGGGTTACTCTTAAATAGAAGGAGTTGATTTTGAAGAAACTTTTGCTCCGGTGGCAAGAATTGAAGCAGTTAGATTATTTCTTGCTTATGCTGCATTCAAGGACTTCAAAGTATATCAGATGGATGTCAAGTCTGCCTTCCTGAATGGTGACTTGAAAGAAGAAGTATACATTGAGCAACCGGATGGATTTCAATTATCTGATCATGGTGATATGGTCTGCAAGTTGAAGAAAGCTCTGTATGGACTAAAGCAAGCCCCAAGAGCCTGGTATGAAAGGTTGGATAAGCATCTTTTGAAGATTGGTTTCAACAAAGGTACTGTTGACAATAATTTGTATTTCAAAATTGATCATGAAAACATCTTGATTGTTGAAGTGTTTGTTGATGATATCATTTTTGGAGGAAGAGATAGTATGTGTAAAACTTTTGCAAATCAAATGAAAAATGAGTTTGAGATGTCCATGCTTGGTGAAATGAATTTCTTCTTGGGTCTACAAATCACTCAAACAAAGAAAGGAATCTTCATTTCTCAGACTAAATATGTAAAAGAATTGTTGAAAAAATTTGGGATGGAAGACTCAAAACCAATGCATACTCCTATGGCTAGCAGATGTAAATTAAACAAAGAAGATGATTCCCCTAAGGCTAATCAGACAAAGTATAGGTCAATGATTGGAGGACTGTTGTGTCTTACTCAAACTAGACCAGACATTATGCGGGCTGTTGGTCTTGTTGCTAGATTCCAGGCTGATCCTAGAGAATCTCATGTCATGGCAATCAAGAGGAATTTTAGATATCTAAAAGGGACAGTTGAGTATGGTTTGTGGCATCCTAGAGATCATGATTTCTCTCTTCATGCATATACAGATGCAGATTGGGCAGGAGATGTGGATGACCAGAAGAGTACCAGTGGTGGAGCATTCTTTTTGGGAAAGAGATTGGTTTCTTGGCTAAGCAAGAAACAAGAGGCAATATCTCTGTCTACAACTAAAGCAAAATACATTGCAACAGCAGGTAGTTGCACTCAATTTTTGTGGATGAAGCAAATCTAAGAGATATTAAAGTAGAGTATCAGGAGCCTATCACAATCTTCTGTGATAATTCAAGTGCAATAAATATATCTAAGAATCTGATGTTGCATTCTAAGACTAAGAATATATCTATCAAGTTTCACTTTCTGAGAGAGCAAGTGAACAAGAATGAAGTCAGATTGGAGTTTTTGCCTTCCAGGGATCAGATTATAGACATCTTTACTAAACCTCTACCTAAGGACTCTTTTGAGTATCTCAGGGAGAAGTTAGGGGTTATTTCCCCTCCGGTGATGAACTAAGGTGCACTAATGTGCATCAGTTTGGTGGATATCACAGTCATATCTTGTTATCCAGATTGGTGATGGGGAGCTGCTACTCAGAGGGAGTAGCTGGTATGATTCTAAAGTGTTGAAGTTACAAGTATGAGCCCTTTTCCATTGATGTCAAAGGGGGAGAGAAGACATGTGAAAACAAGTGGTTGATGATCAAAGGGGGAGTAGTAAAGGAAGAAAAGACATGTGAATGGTTGTTGCTGATAGGGGGAGTTGTGACAGTAAGGAGAAGTTATTGTCTTGATGGTCTTTCACACCATATGTTGCCATCAATGACAAAGGGGGAGATTGTTGCAAGTATGGGTCTAATCGTTGTTGTCATTGATGTCAACATACTCATGTTGCATTGATGAGAAGGACTGGATGAGCAGAGAGGAGAAATGGAGACAATGAAGTGGAGATCCCAGCTAAGATGTAGATCAGAGGTTGTGGTTCAAAGGGTTTGTAGATATGAGTCTTGAGATGATCCAGTCAAGTTTTCAGAGGTTCACATGAAGATCTAAAGAAGTTATTTCTGCTCAAGTAGAACTGGTTCTGGCAAGTGTTCAGAGGTGACAGAGTGACACAAATATGTCCGGTGAGATCCGGAAATACATTATCCCATTCTGTAGATTTGAGGAAGTGTTGAGGACATCCTTGTGAAGTGTCAACTCGATTGGTTCATGGTTTGAAGGTTCGGAAGTGCCTATTCCCTTGTGACAGTGATGACAGACTATGTTCTTGAAGTTCTGGATGAAGGAGAGAAGAATTCCAGTAAGCAGATGAAGTGTGGATGTTCTTGGTGATTTAGGAAAGGTTGTGGTGATCTTTGGATCATGTCTAGTTCATGTTGGTGGTCTGCATTGAATTTAGAGTTTGTATTTGAAGAATAACTTCCGGATAAAGGTGTTCTTCCTGAGACTGGCCGACCGGATGTATTACACATCTTGCGGATGTTCTTGTAGGTGTTTTCTGACTTAGATGATTATTTCTAAGTCGACACCTTGTATAAATAAGGGATTGTGAAGTCATTCCAAAGGGTGTCTTGTGTGGATGAGAGTGTGGTAACGAGGAAGAGAGTGAAAGGCAGAGCATAAGTTTTTGGGCTTAAATGGAACTGATTCAAGTGTGGTAAAGATGCTATTCTCCAGTTCAAGTTTGTGATACTTGTTACTTTGTAGACAGTGTGTCTCTTGTAGGTAGTGAGCCTCTTGTGAGTAGTGTGCTCAGGTAGTGAGCCCTAATTGGCATGTGCCATTTTGTTCTTTCTATTTTTCTAACAAAGAATACATTCTTGGGTTAATCACCCCATGGTTTTTCCCTTAACTAGGTTTTCCACATCAAAATCTTGGTGTTTCATGTGTGGATGTGTTTCTACTCTTGAGTTAATGCTTTATGTTTTCATGGTTGATTAATTATTATGCTGCTGAATAACAAAGTGGATTTAAGTGTTTAATTGGAAGTAAGTTTTTTATAACTGATTCACCTCCCCTCTTAGTTGTCTATCCTAAATCCAACAATCTATCGATCCCCTCACACTCTCTCTCTCTAAACCCTAACTCCTAAACCCTAAACCCGAGCAACCTTAAATCCCTAACCCCTAAACTATAAACCATAAACTTGAGCAACCGTAAACCCCTAAACCCTAAACTCATAAACAATAAATAATGCCCCTAAAGGTCTAAACAACCCTAAGCTCATAAACCCTAAATAATGACCCTAAACCTGAGCAACTCTAAACCTCTCTCTCTCTCCCAAAACCCCTAAACCCTAAATAATGCCCCTAAATCCTAACCCTTAAACCATAAACCTGAGCAGCCCTAAAGCCCTAAACCCTAAATAATTCCTCTAAACCCTAAACTTAAGCAACCCTAAACTCATTAACCTGACCCACCCTATCTCTCTCCAAAACAAGAAAACTAGGACTCTCTATCTCTCTCTCCCTATCACCAGGTATCTCTCCCCTTTCTCTCCCCTCCATCTCCATCCTCTCTCCCTTTTCCTCCCTCTCACTCTCCCTTGTCGACAAAGAACATGGAAACAAGAAAAATAGGGCATGTAAAGATGGATGAGGATATAAATTGGGATGATGAAATAGAAACAAGATAATTTATGACATTTCATTGGATGGGAAGAATGAGGAGGAGAGGTACGGAGGGGAGTAGGGCTTAAATTTGATAGTTGTATAGTTGTATTTAGCCATTTTTTATGTAAAATACAATCAAATTTTTATAAAGACTGTATCATACGAAAGGAAAAATTTTGGACAAACTGTCAAAATTTACATAGGATTATGCTGATATATATATCTAATTTTTATATAATCTACTTAGACTAAGATAGGTCATAGTATTTTAAAGGCAACATTGAATAGATAACTATCATAAAAAAATTGCTTTACAGGCAAGGTCGACTGTCAAATTTAAGCCCTGGAGGGGAGGGAAGTAGAGAGTGAGAGAGAGGATAGGAGGTAGAGACAGGAGGGAAGTAGAGAGTGGGAGAGGACCATAGGAGGTAGACAAGGGAAGGAAGAAGAGAGAGAGGGTAGGAGGTAGATAGGGGAGGGAAGCAAAAATAGAGAGAGAGGGTAGGAGGTAGATAGGGGAGGGAAGTAAAAAGTGAGAGAGAGGGCAAGAGGGAGAGATGGAGGGGAGAGAAGAGAGTGAGAGATAAGGTGGGAGGTAGAGAGGCAAGGGAAGCAAAGACTTAGAAAGAGGGTAGGAGGTAGATAGGGGAGGGAAGTAGAAAATGAGAGAGAGGGTAGAAGGTAGATAGGGGAGGGAAGAAGAGAGTGAGAGAGAAGGTGGGAGGTAGAGAGGGGAGGGAAGCAGAGACTCAGAGAAAGGGTAGGACGTAGAGAGGGGAGATAAATAGAGTGAGAGAGACGATAGGAAGTGTAGATGCCCTTGTAGACATGTATGTAAAGTGTGGAAGCATAGACAAGGCATGTCATTTGTATGATGTAACACCTCAAAGAGATGTTCTATGATGGAATGCAATGATTGCAAGATATGCAAAAAATGGATTTGTTGAAAAGGCTTTAGAAACTTTCAAGCAAATGCAATTGGCATGTGTATTGCCAGTTATGCTCATCATAATGCGAGCGCATTATAACATGATCGCGTTATTGATTTCACCTAATGTGAGCACATTATAATGCAATCACATTATTGATTTCACATAATGCGAGCGTGTTATAACATGCTCTCATTATTCTCAAGTTTGTTTGACGTGTTTTTATCAATTTTTAGCAAAATCTAGAGATAATCTAGAGCGTGCTCCCCATTAGTATGGCACTTTTTTCAATGAAAACACAAAAAAATACCACCATAATCTTAATCTTTCTATTAGCTATCTAGCCATATATTTTTTTTCACATTTTGAGTACATTTAGTGTTTCATCTTGAATTTCTTTTGTAAGTGTGTCCAGTTTTTGTCAAAAACTAGTGTCTAGTATTTTTGACTTTTTTTTAAACCGTTCATTGAAAATTGAAATATTTTTAGAAACAAGACTCCATTCTACATGAATTCAACATTTTTTATTTATTTTTGATTAGTTTTCAAACATTTTAGTGGGGAGCACGGTCAAATTTATGTTTTTTAGGATGTGTCCACTTTAAAAATTACTAAAAAATCAATTATTCATTAAAAAATTATTAGAAAAATCAAGGATAAACTACATGGTGTTACCTAATTTCTCACTGGAGCAATTATTGAAATAGTAGAAAAAAGTTAACATTTTAGGGGGAGCACACTAGATGCTATGTTATGTTTTTTTGAGAAAAATAGGACCAATTTGTGTGCTCCCCCCTTTTGAACCCCTTAATCTCAACCATTTTTGGAAAAAATTAGTAATTTAGAAACTAGATTTGGAGACTACAACTCTTGTTTTCATTCCATCTCCAAATTTTTAGTGTAGCTATCTTTAATTTCTCATCCAACATCAATGTTTACTAATTCAAAAAAAAAAAAAAGTGGCAACTTAAGACCCCATTTTGGTCCCTCATCTTTGTGTACTTACCCATCTAATTAATAAAATTAGTATTCCCCACTATTCATCTGTAACTATTTCTACCATAAGTGATTAATTAATCATTTATGACAATTCATCTATAGTCCACCTTAGGTAAATAAATATAAATAGTTATTTATCTAAGTCCCCCATTCTCATCCCAAGAATTGAATAAATATTTTCATATTTATTTAATTCTTATTTTGTTCACTTTTGATTAAATTGTTTAAAACCAATCAATCAACTTAATCCCTAACTTGCACAATCCTAACCCATCATTAACCCATTCAAGCCCCTCACATCCTCCAACATGTACAAAGGCATGTGATTTTGTGCATGACCACATGACCTTCTTAAAAAGGGATGGGCAAGTCCTTTGCACATCCCTCTAAAAGGTCCTTTTGGTCCTCCAATTTCACCCATCCACTTTATCCAACACACTTCTCCACCATTGATCCCTCCTCAATCCAAGGACTCCATTTGTCCTCCAATCCAATCATGCCACTTGGTGTTCTCTCATCAATCTAATCCTATTAACCAATGTGATCCATTGATCTCCCAAATCAATCTCAACCCTCTAATACTTCATCAAAAAATCTAAAAATTCAACCTCATGCAATCCATTTACAAGTCTCCACATTATATAAAGTTATGCATCTAATTTGAGGAGCATTTAACATATCAACACATTAAGAGCACATCCAATATAACAAGGCTTCAATGTCTAGTTAGATAGTTAGCTTCACTTTGCTTATGATTTCCTTATTTTCATAGTTGGAGGTTGCTTGTAATTATTAATGAAATAGGTTAATATCCACTTTATCTTGTTTCTTTATGTTAATTTTTACATGTAATACATTTTAGCATGGTTTATGGGACCCCAAAGTCCTTATCTAACATCCTTTTGGTGGTTTTTATCCTTTTCTAGCTTGTAGGGTCTACTTGAGCACATACATGACCTGTTCGAGCATTTTTTTGCAAGCCTAGGAGTGTATTTTCATAGACTAGCATATTTTCTCATACCTAGACACTGGTAGGGATATCTGAGTGTTGGTGTGGCATAACCAAGCACCTCTATATCAATCTTGGGGGCCCACTTCACTAAAATTTCAATTTTTATTTTTATGCTTTTCCAATCACTTTTTTGAGCTCTAATCAAGTGTTTTTACAAGGGATTTGCATTCTAACATCTTATATATCATCTAACCCCTTCATTTGGCACTCTAACCATCTTTTTTAAGTATGAAACATCATTTTTTCTAGTCTTCATCATGGATGAGCGTTTTTGTTAAACTCAAGTGCAAGTGTGGCCTAAACAGGCACCTTTGTATTCATGCATCAAAAATCACATTTTTACAACTTTTAGCAAATCTAATATTTAGTTTTCTAATAGGGGGTGACTTTTATAAGGGTTCCTAATGTCAAAATTTGTCAAGATTTGTCTAACCCTCTTTTTTGTTAGATTTTTGCTAAATTCTTGCATTCTCGGACCTATTTTCATACTTGAGGATATGTGTAAAACTTGAGTGCCTATGGGGATATTTGAGGGTTTCTATAGACAAGCATTTCTATAAAATTTAAGTTTCTATAGCTCTACTTGAGAACCTCTATCTTTTCTTAATCATCAATATTTTTTTCTTGGGATTTGAGCTTTCCTAACCCCTGGACTAATCATTTTCTTTGTGTGCCTTGTCATCTAACAACATCTTGTTTAGGAATAATTTTTCCAAGACAACTTATCAAACTACTAACTACAAGTGTTTTGTAGCACACTTGTTTAATGACTCATCTCTTATCAACTAATCATTTGGCACATTTCAAATTTCTAAGGGGTAAATGAATCATGCATGATTTGTTTGAGATAAAGTCATAATAATATGTACTCTCTCCTCATGCATTTGGGTGACCTTGGAGATCATAAACTTTGACTTGATCTATCTTTTTATCATTATTAATCCTAGGAACCTAGTGTGTGTATGCTCTCTCTTCACATCGAAAGGTGATCTTAGGGATCAAAACCACCTAGGTCTCTTTCCTCTTAGCAAGCATGCCTAAGGATTTGATCACCTTAGGTATTGATCCAAACCCATGTGTTCCAATGGGGTATACAAATTTTGAAAATAATCCAAAGACTCTCCCATTAGGGGACATTTGTCACTTTTACCTTAGCTTGCAATAATTTTATTCCTTGCAAAGTGAATGTGGAGAGTGGGTTACCCTCTCAAACTTTGCCATTAGACATGCCCCTCATCACATAAACATTAGCCTCACATACCTTTCATATATCAAGGACACCAACATAAGCCATGTTCATCGTAGCTTAAGACCTTTCAATCATATATGCTAGTAATACACTGGATACCAGTTAGGCCCAAAAAGTTACTCACCATATTCAAGTTCTAATGCCCTCTAGAAATGGACATGTATGTTCTCCCTTGATGCCTTCAATTGATCTTGGGTGATCAAAAGTAGTTAGTTTCATCATCATGAGACTTGCACATTATGTCTAAACAAAGGCAACATGGTGGGTTTACAAGTGTATACACACCTACTTGAATAATCTAGGGTGTTATTGTTAGACTGCACAGGACAACTAAGAGGGGGGTGAATCAATTATGTATTAAAAGATTAAACCCTCAAAGCAATTCCAAACATCAACCTCTTACTATGCATTAGCAGAATGTAAACATATGAAACATCAATGCAAACACATTCAAACACATAAGAACACTAGATTTACATGGAAAACCCAAGAAGGGAAAAATGATGGTGAGGATTAGCTCACATATATATACATATATGAATAACAACACTGAAATCAAATAGGCTCACTACCCAGAAGAGGGAAGAAATAAGAAAACTATTATAGAGAGATTCACTATCTCAAAGCAAAAGGAGAAATCCACCACTGCCACTCCTTGCCATATGTAACCTTTGGCTCACTATCTCCAAAAACTTTAGGCACACTGAAATGAAGACACCTACTGCTCAATGCATTCCAGAGGCATAAGCATTTAATCTTACACACAACTCACTGTCCTTGATTCACATTCGCATAATCTTCTCTACATTGCTTCACTCAACTTTATCTTGCATTTATACCATCTACAACCAAGACCTATTTCAATTAGGTTGGTCCTAATGAAGCGTGTTCACCTCAAATATGTAACACCACTTAGGTTGGCACTAAACACTTCCGTGGTGGAAAGAAGTGAAAGTGGACCATGTCAAGGGTTAACTAGGACTCAAATATGTATCACCAAGCTTCTCATCACATCCAAAATCCATGAGGTACCTCCACAAATAGTGCTAGCATGCAAGGTCAGCCAAACCTGAGTTAAAAATCACATCCACGCTTCTCCAAGTCCAAAACCATCATGTGGACCACAAGGAACCACTCAACATCCACACACCATTCCATAACATTCAACACCATCAGAATCTCTTGCAACACTTCTACAACCTCTAAAAACAAAGAATGTCTTAAATCTGCACATCAGGATCCACTACCTTTGAACACCAACACAATAACTAAACTTGTGCAAAAACCCATCACTAGAAACTTCAAGGGAAGGTAGATATAGACTGTATAAGATCATCCCCAGATTTCTAGAATAAGAAACCTCAATGTAGAGAAATGTGGAGCAATCACATTTCTATGAGACAGTCTTCTACACAAGTAAACATTTTGTAAAACACATCTTTCACTTCCGCATGATCAAGAACTTGAAACTC
Organism: Cunninghamia lanceolata; assembly: GCA_027924645.1. Classification (NCBI taxonomy): domain Eukaryota; kingdom Viridiplantae; phylum Streptophyta; class Pinopsida; order Cupressales; family Cupressaceae; genus Cunninghamia; species Cunninghamia lanceolata. The sequence continues at coordinate 7,308,021 of BSBN01000245.1, read as the reverse complement.
TGGATATAGCACTTCTAACACCTCTAATCAACACTTCCAAACTACACAAGCATATCTTCAAGTAAGAATAAATGTGGAGCACAATACTAAGCACACTTTTGTCACACTGGATACCTTTTTTATTCAAATTTTCTCCAAAGCACTTAGAAACCAAGTGAACTACTAGCTAGAGGTTGACATCAATGACAACACCAGCAAGTTCCCAACAATCTCCCCCTTTGTCATTGATGGCAACACCAACTCCTTGAAAAACCATCAAGATCTAAAGTAATCAATCAGGAGCTCAGTAGTACTCCCCCTGACTGGAGCAACTCTTACTCTTCACACACTTTCCTATACCATGGTTTTTCAACCACTCTAACTCTCTCCCCCTTTAACATCAATGGCAAAGGGAAATAACTGCAATACTAGCAAGTACCTAATCTATTTCCACTGATCTCACTTTTTTGCCCTCTCCCCCTTAAGGTCATAAGATATACCCCATCTGATTGTACCAATCAATAGTATCACTACCTACTCCCCCTAAGAGGTAGCCTTCAACGTCAGTCTGGGACAAAAAATGTATCTTGAAATGCTTCTTGGACAGATGCACACACTTATGCATCTAGTTAAGAGGGGCAATAACCCCTAACTTCTGTTGAAGATACTCAAAGGTATCCTTAGGAAGACCCTTTGTAAAGATGTCTGCAACTTGATCCTTGGTAGGCACATACTCCATTTTCACCTCATTTTTTGCAACCTTTTCTCTTAGGAAGTGATACCAGATTGAAATATACTTTGTTCTTGAATGCATTACTGAATTCTTTGAAATGTTGATAGCACTTGTATTATCACATATAAGATAGGAATAGGTTCATCATATGACACTTTGATAACCTTCAATGTCTGTTTCATCCATAACACCTATGTGTAGAAATATGTTGTTGCAATGTACTCTGCCTCTACAGTAGATAATGACATTGAGTCCTACTTCTTACGAGTAAAAGCACAAAGTTATGTCACACTTTTATAAAGGAAATTGCCAACGCTGATCCAACTTTTAAACTTGAATCACTAAAAAGTGGCATATATGTTTTGAATTTTGAAATGATGTAAACTAATAAAATATTTATTTTTTAGTATATTTTATGTTTATATTTTTTGAAAAAATTTTAAAAATTATTTGAATATAGTTTTTAATAAATTGACACTATAATTTAGTTGCTGAAAAATGAAGTTACATGCGACATCAATCTTCATATAGTAAATTTTATTTTATTTTCTTCAATTTTTTTTTGTGTATTTATAACTTGAAACTTTAGTGCATGGATATATTTTTTTCCAATTTTGATAAGTATATATTTTTAAATAAATAATAAAATGTGCATGTATTCAAACGCAGTTGTTTCTATTCGACATCAACATTCATATTAAATATTTATCTAAAATAGAAAAAAATTATACCATCTTGATATAGATTCTTTTATCTAGTGCATCTTATTTTTTTCAATTTTTTTTAATAAGTTTTACTATTTTTCCTTGACATGGTAATCGACCTAATGTTTTGTGCTGATAACCTACTTTTAGTAAAAATAGAAAGGAAAATATAAATAATAATTAAACTATTAAAATATATATTTTTGAAAACTAAACTTATAGATCTACAAAAGGGTATTTTTATATTTTTAAAAAATGTTATTTACACGAGTAGAAGTTGTTGAAATATCAAGTTTTTTAAATAATTTTATTTTTTTGGTAAATTGGCCTCATAGTGGTGCTACATATGCATTTAGCCAACAATTTTAGTTGGAAAATTTGTGGACATATATAACTTAGCTAGAATGAATCTTACAAGATCATATGTTTGACCAAATTTGATTTTTAGTTAGAAATACTTAAATTCACTTGTGTTGATAAGTTAGCTGAAAGTGTGACACAACTTTGTGCTTTTACCATTACTTAATCATGAGACAAGTCTCCTTCCCAGAAAGAAAGCACCACCACTTGTACTTCTATCATTGGTACACCATGTCTGATCTGCATCTATATATGTACTCAAGGAGAAATCAGTATCCTTGGGATACCATAGGCCAAACTCCAGAGTGCCTTTCAAGTATCTGAATATTCTCTTTACTACTGAAGCATGTGACTCTATGGGATCTACCTAAAATCTAGCCACAAGGCAAACTACATGCATGATATTCAGTCTAGTAGCAGTCAGGTATACCAGTCCACCAATCATTGATCTATACTTTCTCTAATCAACCTTAGGAGATTCATTATCTTTGCTTAACTTACAACCAATAATCATGGGAGTGCACACTAGTTTGGAGTCTTCCATTCCAAACTTCTTCAACATTTCCTTAGCACACTTTGACTGTGAAATGAAAATACCTTTTTCCAATTGACTGATTTGTAACCCAAGGAAGGAATTCATTTACCCACTCACTGACATTTCAAATTCGTTCTACATCTCTTTTGCAAATCTCATGCACATACCTTCATTACCTCCAAAGATTATATCAACATATACCTCCACAATCAAGATTTGATTTTCTTCAACTTTGAAATACATATTGCTATCTATAGTGCCCTTTTTGAAACCTTGTTGTAGGAGGTACCTATCCAACCTTGCATACCAAGCTCTAGGGGCTTGTTTGTGCCTTATAATGCCTTCTTCAATTGTCGGACCATGTTTGGATCATCTAATAACTGAAAGCCTTCTGGTTGTTCAATGTATACTTTCTCTTCCAATTCTCGATTCTAGAATACATATTTCACATCCATCTGATAGACTTTGAAGTCCTTATGAGTTGCAAAGGCCAAGATCATTCTAATGGCCTCCAATCTTGCCACTAGAGAAAATGTTTCCTTATAATCTATTCCTTCCACTTGTGAGTAGCCTTTACACACAAGCCTAGCCTTATTTCTAACTACATCTCCATTCTCATTCAATTTGTTCTAGAAGACCCATTTAGTTCCTATCACATTTTTGTCTGCTGGTCTTGGGACAAATTCCCAAGTCTGATTCTTCTCAATCTATATCAATTCTTCTTCCATAGGCTTGATCCATTTCTCATCTTTGCATGATTCAGTCACTTTTTTGGGTTCTATTTTAGATAATAAGCATAAATTTACTTGTTCATCTGCCATAGCAATACTTCTTCTTATCAATACACCTTTGTTCTTACCTCCAATGATCTAATCTCCAGAATGATTCTTTTGCACATACTTGGGTGTCTTAGGAATCCTTTTTGAAGTATCTTCTTCATCAACTTGCTTCTCCTTTTTCTTTTGTTCTTCTCTTTCTTCTTCTCTGCAAGGGATCTCATTAGATTCATATCCTTCTATTAACACTGAAATTTGATATGGTTCTTCATCCACTTTGAAATTTGCACTTTCAACTAGCTTCTTTAGCCTCTTGTTGTAACACCTGTAAGCCTTGCTCTTTGTGGAATATCCAAGGAAGATTCCTTCATCTGATCTTGTATCAAACTTTCCCAAGTTTTCTTCATCTCTCCTAATGTAGCACTTGCTTCCAAACACTCTAAAATATTTTATAGTGGGAATTCTTCAATACCATAGCTCATATGGAGTCTTTGAACTATTGACCCTTGCTTGCACTTTGTTTTGTATGTAGACTACAATGTGAATAGCTTATGTCCAATAGGTATCTGGTGAATTTTCTTCTTTCAACATTGTCCTTGCTGCTTTCTGAACTGTCATGTTCTTTCTTTCAACCACTCCATTTTGTTGAGGAGTCCTAGGGGCTGACAAATGCCTATTTATTCCATGATCTTCAAAAAAGAAGTTAAACTCATTGGAGGTGAACTCACCACCTCTATCAGACCTCAAAAACTTGATTTTCAAATCAATTTCATTTTCAACCATAACCTTGAATGCATTAAACCTATCTAGAGCTTCTGATTTTTCTTTGAGAAAAGTTACCCAAGTCATTCTAGAGTAATCATCAATCAAGAACATGAAATACCTATCATCTTAAAATCTTCCTACTCTTGTAGGTCCACACAAATCTATATGCACCAACTCTAGAGGTCCTGTGGTAGAATACTCTTTGATCTTGAAATTCTTCCTTGTTTTCTTCCCAATCTAACATTCCTTGTAGGTTACATTGATAGGCTTTGTAATTTTTGGCAGATCCCTCACAACTTGAGTAGAGTTGATCCTCACTAGATTGTCAAAATTGATGTGACACATTCTTCAATGCCATAACTAGATTTCATTAATTTGAGTCATGAAGTACATACCGTTAGCACCTTTGAGCTTATATATATTTCATTTTTGCTTGTTCTTGTACAAACTAGAGTTCTAGAATTTTTTTTTGATTTCATAGCCATCAACCTAAAATACAAGTTTATATCCTCTACTACACATTTGTCCTACACTTAGAAGATTATGCCAGAGACCCTTGACATAGAGAACATCATCTGTATTGTGCTTGCCATCAAAATTGATTGAACCATTTCCACATGTCTTGGTAGATGCATCATCTCTAAACTTAACAGAACCTCCATCATACTTCTCAAACTTCACAAACTTATTCTTATCACCTATCATATGATTTGAAAACCCACTATCAATTAACCAGTGGTTCTCCTATTCTCTTGCATGAAAAGTAGTTACTAGAGCTCCTTTTATATTATGCTTTGTTTCTAGAGCAATTTCCTTCATTCCCATTTCAGAATTAGTTCCAACATTGAAATCCATGAACAAGCAATCATTACTTTCATCATCTGGATAGTCAGACTCAGTATCAGATATTCTCTAATCTTCTTTAACATAATAACTTCTCTTGAATGACTTACCTTTGTTATCCCTGTATTTGTCATTTGAAATTTTGATTGGACATTTTGAATCATAATGGCCTATCTCTCCATAGATGAAACATTTAAAGGGTTACTTACCTTTGTATTTTCCAGAGCCCTTTTTCAATCTACTCACAAAATTTGCTTCCACTTCATCAAAGTCATCAGGATCTGATTCAACATTCTTTTCTGTCTTGCTAACCTTAAAAGCAGTTTCTTTTTCTTGCATCTTCTTGACCAAATTCTCTTATCTCAAAACTTATTAGAGTACCAAACATTTGATCCCTAGTATACTTATCCAAATTTTGAGTTTCTTCAATAGCAAAAACTTTAGCACTATAAGATTTTTGAAGAGTTCTTAGTACCTTATTTACCACTTCACTTTCCTCTAGATTTCCACCAAGACCATTGATGGAGTTGACAACTTCATCCACTCTCTGCATGTAGCTTGCAATATTTTCATCTTCTGACATCTTTAGGGTTTCAAACTTGGTCTTCAAAATCTACATCTTTGCTTTCTTGACCTTGTCATCTCCTTCATAGGTACTTTCCAACTTCTTCCACATCTCATGAGTAGTTTTGTAACTCATCACCTTCACTAATTCAGAATCAGAGAGATTGTTTAGAAGAGCACTCCTTGCCTTGCCATTGTTCTCATATTCTTTAATCTCATCTTCATCCTTTGGACCATTAGGAGGTATAGTATACTCTTTGTCAACTATCTTCCATATGCCATATCCTAGTGAGACAAGAAAGATTTCCATCTTGGTTTTCCAAAAAGCATAATTTGTTCCATCAAACACTGGAACCTTCATATCTTTCCTGTGCGCCATCCGGATCTACCCCAAGCAGTTAAGCTTGTTTAGGGAACCTCACCCTGATACCAATTATTAGAATGCACATGACAACTGAGAGAGGGTTGAATCAATTGTGTATTAAAATATTAAACCCTCAAAGCAATTCCAAACATCAACCTCTTATTATGCATTAGCAGAATGTAAACATATGAAGCATCAATGCAAACACATTCTAACACATAAGAACACCCAATTTACGTGGAAAACCCAAGAAGGTAAAAATAATGGTGAGGATTAGCTCACATATATATGAATAACAACACCAAAATCAAATAGTCTCACTGCCCAGAAGAAAGGCTCATTGCCAAAGGAAAGGCTCACTACCCAGAAGAGAGAAGAAAGAAGAAGACTATTACAAAGAGATTCACTATCTCAAAGAAATAGGAGAAATCCACCACTACCACTCCTTGCCATCTGCAACCTTTGGCTCACTGCCTCCAACAACTTCAAGCATTCACTAAAATGTAGACACCTTCTACTTAATGTATTCTAGAGTCATAAGCATTTAAGCTCACACACAACTCACTACCCTTGATTCACATTAGCATCATCTTCTCTTCATTTCTCCACTCAACTTCATCTTGCATTTATACCATCTATAACCAAGACATATCTCAATTAGGTCGGTCCTAATGAAGCGTGTGCACCTCAAATGTTCAACACCAATTTGGTCAGCACTAAACACTTATGCAGTGGAAAGAAGTGAAAGTGGACCATGTCAAGGGTTAACTAGGACTCAAATCTATATCACCAAGATCCTCATTACATCCACAATCCATGAGGTACCTCCACAAATAGTGCTAGCATGCCAGATCGGCCAAACCTGGGCTAACAATCACATCCATGCTTCTCCAAGTCCAAAACCATCATGCAAACCACAAGGAACCACTCTACAACATCCACACACCTTTCTGTAACATTCAACACCATCAAAATCTCTTGCAATACTTCTGCAACTTTCTGAATTGAAGAGTGTCTTCAATCTGCACATCAGGATCCACTACCTTTGAACTCCAACACAATAACTAAACTTGCGAAGCAACCCATCACTAGAAACTTCAAGGGAAGGTAGATATAGACTGTATTAGAACATCCCCAGGTCCATAGGAGAAGAAACCTCAATGTGAAGAAATGGGGAGCAATCTCATTTCTCTCTAATAGTCTTCTAGACAGGCAAACACTCTGTAAAACACATCTTTCACTTCCGCATGATCCAAAACCTAGAACTCTTGATATAGCACCTTTGAACACCTTTGATCAACACTTCAAAAATGCACAAGCATATCTTCAACTAATAAGAAATGCGGAGCACAACATTGAGCACACTTTTGTCACACTACATACCTTTTTTATTTAAATTTTCTCAAAAGCATTTGGAAACCAAGTGAACTACTTGCTAGAGGTTGACATCAATGACAACACTAGCAAATTTCTAATAGTTATTGTGCTTGGTATGTTTTCATTTGTCAAAACCTATGCATCACCTTAAATCGAAAATCTAATAATCAAAAAATATTTTGGAAACTTATCCCTGTTGTGTGAAATATTATTGTTTGCAAATAGCCCAAAGGTCAAGCATCCATCAAATCATCCTAATCAACCTTTCCACATCATCTCAATCCAATTACCCATCATCAAGGACCCTAATCCTAATCAATTTATCAAAATCCAATCAAGGTCCTCCATCCTAATCCTAATCAATCCCCTTCCATCACCTAGTCCTATTCATTTCATCCAAACCCTAATCCAATCCAAACATCATCTATCTAATCCCATTTCATCCAAATCCTAATCCAATCCAATTAAACCCTCACCCTTTACCTATAATTAATTCTCTATCCATCCACCTCAATAAACATCAAATTCCTAATCCTTAATAAAAAAACATCTATTGAAAATTAAAATTGGCTGACTTAACTCTTTCAACCCTCTCCAAATGCCTCTTATCCAAAAACCTAATCATAGTCCATCCAAAATCATCATCCAAGGGTCCTAGACCTAATCCCTAATAAATCCCCATCAAATCCATGAAAAATCCATAAAATTCGATCCCTAACATCAAGCTTAAGGCCTATTTTCATAAACAAGCACCTATGTCCAAGAATAGGCACCTATAGGGATAAACAAATGCCTCTATATAAACAAGCACATTAGTTCATACTTGGGTACTAGTGTGGGATACTCAAGTTCCTCCATAAGAAAGAACCTTAGTAATACTTAGGCATTGGTGTCACATACTTGAGCACTTCTATAAAAACAATCCCAATCATCCCCATCCAAGTAATTAAACATCAAAGGGTCCTTGGCCCAATTAAGACTTAAACAATCCAATCAACCATCAAAGGTCCTTAGGCCTAATCAAAATCAACCCCATATAAATCAATCCAATCATAAAGTGCCATGTGTCCTTGGCCTTGATTAATCAAAATCATTCAAATCAATCCAAGCATCAAGTGTCATGCATCCTTGACCTTGATCGATTTAAATAAAAAATCAAATAAAATCAATCAATACCCTATAAAAGCCAAATCCATAATCTAAGGTCATTTTCATATCAAATAAAATATTAAGTCCCAAACCTTAGAAATCGAAGTGATCAAGTCATCCAATCTAACCAACACCCAAATCAAACATCATGAGTCCTTTCAAAACTGATGATGATGATAGTCTTATTGATCAAGATGAATGTGAAATAGATAACCCTAATGTTATCATTGCAAGGAAGATTTCCATAAGCTTCCATACCCCATCCATGCATAATCCAACATTTTTCGACCACGAATCAGCAAGCACATGCTACCCCTCTGTGCATAATTTTATATCTTATGGTCATCCTTATGCAACCCTTGACAAGGGAACCCATTCTTGTTAGTAATGAAGGAAACCACTACAATATGGAAATCTGAAATAAAATTATTAATATGAAATTATACTGTAGAATATCTAATGAAGATGTGAACTAACATCAAATAATTCAGCAATACTCAAAAGACATACACATGACATGAAGATTTACGTGAAGAAAACCCTGTTGTGTAAAAAATCCACCAGGCTTATGGCCTCCCTACACCAAGTGAACTTTTTTGTGCTCACAAGTTTGGTAAGATAATCTGCAACATTCACCTAAGTGTCAACCTTTGTCAAATCAATCTATCCATTTGCAACCAAATCTCGAACAAAGTGATATTGAACATCCACATGCTTAGTCTAAGCACGACACATGGGATTCTTGGCTAAACAAATTGCACTCTGGCTATCACAACTAGTATGAATTGTCCTGCAATCAAAACCAATACCTATACATAATCTTTGTAAACATAATACCTCCTTAGGTACATGAGTAGTAGCCATATACTCTACTTTGGTGGTGGAAAAAGCAACCATGGGCTGCCTTTTGCTAATCCAACTCACTGTCACATTCTATTTTTGGACAACTTAAATTATGTTATTAGAAAGATACTATGTTATACATTTTTAATTATGCCTAATGAGCTATGATTAGAGGAGAAATATGATGAGGCAATTATGGTATTACTTTTGATTAATAGAAATGGTTATGATTTCTTAATCTAGATAATGTTTAGCTTAATGATCTTTTGAAATCGTTATTTCATGATTATGCTATTGTGGCTAAAGGACTAACTACCTTGTTGGTTAATGAGGTGGATGTAGGAGATTACTATGTTGATCACAAAGAATACTGAGAGGGGGGGTGAATCAGTATTATGTAAAACTTCTCTTTCACATAATTATTAACCCATTTACCACATTCAATAAGGTGAAAGAAAAAAAAAAGAACAACCATAAAGACATAATACATAGGTCCACCAGGATTTTTATGTGACAAAACCTAAAATGGGAAAAACCACGGTGAGTGTTAGCTCACAATATATTATGATAGAAATACTAAATTACATGAAGGCTCAATGCCTAAGGACTCAATGCCCAAAGAAGTGCTCACTGCCAAGAAAATGGAAGAGAAGATAGAAGGATTGGCTCACTGCCAAGGGATGACTGCTACAAATGCATCTATAGAATGTTGAAGTGTACCTCCATTAATAGCTTAGTATACAGACTCAAATGCCTTCATAATGTCTACCCTACTTTTCTGCTCTGCTTCACATATGCTCTGCCCTTCTGCTTTTACTATCTTTTTCTGATCACAAAACTGCCTTAGATTGCACACAAATTTAATTCGCACTTTTCTACCCACTTATCTATACCTCCCACACCAAAATCCATTGAGTATATATATATCTACGGGTAAGTGCAAGAAGATGGGGGGCCAAAAAGTGGCCAAAAAATTTTCAAAAAAAATTAAGTCATAATGCGAGTGCGTTATAATGCGCTCGCGTTATGGCTTGGTAATGACAAGCCTCAGGCTCATCATTACCAAGCCATAACACGAGCGCATTATAACGCGAGCGCGTTATAACGCGCTCGCGTTATGGCTTGGTAATGAGAAGCCTCAAGCTCGTCATTACCGAGCCATAACGCGAGCGCATTATAACTTATTATAAATAAAAAAAAGCAATGCCATTTCATTTCATTCTGATTTTCTCCTCTGCCCGCGGCTTCAAAACCCTCAAAAACGCACTCGCGTTCTACAAAATGCCAATCAACACAAAACGCTTGTCGATTCATCGCCAAAATGCCACCACGACGTCGAGCATGCCAAAGGGGTGAGTTATCTTTTTTTTTGTTTGAATTTCTTCCTAAATAGGTAGGTTTTTGTTGATTTTTGATGTATATTTCGTTAATTGTAGGAAATGTTAATGCACCTCCTCCTCCTCGTCCTCCTCCTTAAAATCCACAAAATCCTGAGGAGGAAATGTTGATAACTGAGAGGGGGGGTGAATCAGTTATCCTATTTATTTTATTTTTGAACTTTCTTATTAATTAATGCAGCACTGAATCAAACACAAAAACATTACCATGAAATAAGAAACACAAGACACAGTATTTTTGACGTGGAAACCCTGTTAAGGGAGAAAACCATGGGGTGATTAACCCAAAGATTATTCTCTGTTAGAAGAATAGGGAATTACAAAAATGGCACTTGCCAATTGGGGCTCACTGCCCGAGCACACTGCTCACAAAGAGGCCCACTGCCTACAAGGAGACACACTGTCTACAAAGTGATAAGAATCATAGTCTTGAACTGATTGGAAGCATCTACATATGCTGGTGTTCAGTTCCGGTTTAGGCTCAGTACACTGATCTGCTGCACTTCATCTTTCCTCTGTTCTTTATTCTGCTATCCTTTCACATACCGGATCTTTCTTACTACTTCTGCTCTGTTCTACACTTATTCGCATATGCCTTCACACAATCACACACTTCACAACTAAATCCATCCTCTATATATATCCGCATAAGTAATTTCATCACCTTTCTAGTCGGCATCTGGAACAGTCTAGTTTCTTACAAACTCTGTTCTGTCGGCTGAATCCTTGCTCACCAAGCAATGCGGATCAAGCATATACTTGTAGATATCATTAATCATGTCGGCCAAACATGATTCATGCCTTCACAACCTTTACCATCAACAGTAACACATCCGGAAAATAGTCTGATACTCTGTCGGTCAGTTCTTCCTCTGTTCTCACTGTCTCTTAGGAATCCGGTACTCAACTATTCATATCTTTTTCTTTGTTCATCACCAGAGGCTAAATCCTTGGAATATACTACTCAAGGTAGTCCTCTTGACTTCCCCAAATCCGCACTGCACCAAGACACTTTCTCTGAGAGATTCGGACCAATCTGTCGGACCTTGCCATAAGGTCTGTTCTTGTTCACCGGACCACAACAATCTTCATTCTGACTTCCGGTAGAGACACACCATGACTTGTGGATATGTGGGATGACCTTTGTTGCCATCAATGACAACAACCATGAATCCATATAGTGTCTCTTGCCAACAATCTCCCCCTTTGGCATTGATGGCAACACTTAGTGAAAAATGACTAAGTGTTTACACTATGCTCCCCCTTTGCTGATGCTCTGTCTTTATATACAATTTTCGGAACTCCCCCTTAGTTGGATTCCTCATTTTTCACTGCTCCTCACTCCCCCTTTGACATCAATGGCAAAGGGTAGGGTCCGCACACCAAAATTTTCAAAAATTTTCTATACATAGCCGCATATTTACATACTCACATATACTGAAGAATGTCTGCAAAAGATGTCTTCAGTTGGATCAGTTCTGTAGCCCAACTTTGCTTCATTCTATCCAAAATTGAAATGTGACCACTCAACAAAAATGCAAAAGCTTCTGCCCTCTTGAGATCTGTCGGATCATTTGTTTGGGCGGTGGTCTGAGCATCACTGATGGCCTCATGCATAGTTTCTAACTTAGGGATTATAATCCTTCTAAGTTCTCCCATCCGGTTAGTAATATTCTTCCTTTCCTTCTCAAAGTTCTTTATTGCATTTGTGATTGCAATAGTTTGACATTCTTGATTTACTATGGAAGAGAGAGGATCAAAACTTTGAGACAAACTGTGTAGTTTGTCCTGTTCCGCTTTTATTTTCTTATCTATTTCAACTGTTGCCTTTGACCAGGAGATACAAAATTTGTAAATATCACCGCCATCCTTAAGAGCATTTTCTAAGCTCTTTATTCCAATACTCATATTTCTTCTATCATTAGAGATTAATCCTAATACTTCTGAAAATCTTTTATCCAAAAATTCCTTCCGGACCTTTTCTTCAGCTGATTTTTCTAGAGAATCAAAATGTGTATCAACACTGCTGACTAAGGTTTTTAGATTACCGGAAGAGGAGGCTGCCGGATCTATCTGGACCGATGGCATAATCTTCTCAAGCACTCCGGAGGTAGCCTCTATCAACTCACAGTCTTCCATATGAGACTTTAGGAGCTTTTCATTTTCCTTAGCATTTGCAAATGAGGCTATCTTCATTGTCTGCACCGGAGAGAGGGAATCAAAGTTGAATGGGCCTTGTAGTAGCTCCGGTTCATCGATCTCTATTGTTTCTTTGCTTAAAAATTGTTGAACAGTTTGTGCAGTGTCTCTTGCCGGAGACAGATGTTTCTTTTCTTCTGCAGTCTTGGAACTGTCCTTTGGGATTTTCTCTCCTTCCACATTCTTACCGCTATCAGTCATGGTCTTCTCTAATGGAGTCTTCTCTTTCTCTGCACCCTTGGTACTGTCAACCTCTGTATCTTTCACCACTGCTTCCTTCTCCTGTAATTTCTCTTCTTCTTTGGATCTAGAGACTATAGGGGAAACCGGAGGAGAGATGCTAGCCTGTTCATAGGCCACTTCTTCTAGAGCAGAGGGTTCCAAGTCCACAGCTGTTTCTGCACCTAAGTCCTCTACAACAGGAAGATTGAAACTTTTGAAGGCTTTTCGGAGGATCTCTTCTGTCTCTTTGGCCACCTTGTCAGTCTCACCAAGCATGAGTTGATTCATCCTGGCTTTACTTTTGAACTCATCTTTGCAATCTTTGAATATTATGTTCATTGTCTTGGGATCAATTTGAGGATATAGCTGAATAGCTATCTGCTCCCGGATCTCAAGATCTTTTGCATGAGCATTATTCTTTCTTATTTCTAATTCCTTTTCTAGGCTTTTAGGAATTTCAGAAATAATCTCAATAAAAGCTTTATTGTAGATGTTCAAGTACCTTATTATGGCTTCTTGCAGGATCTTTTGATCTGCCTCATTGTAGTCATCATAGAATTCAGCCACCGGTTGAAGGTTCCCATCCATAGTGACTGATTTGACTACACTGTCTAGAGACAGGGTGGGCTTTTCAGAAAATTCTTCTGTCATTTCTTCCTTGTCTCGGCTAGAAGATGGTTTACCGGATCCTTTCTTTTTATGTTTCTTTATTTCTTTCACTCCCTCATCTGACTCAGTTTCTTCTTCATCCTTTTGGCTTTGATAAGCTCTTGAGGCTTTTGTCTTGGATCTCTTACCGGATCCCTGGACTTCCGGTTTTGAGCTTTTGGTTTTGATAGGTGTGGATCCTTTTGATGATCTGGTCCGGGTTGAGGATTCCACCGGAGCACTTTTCTTGCTTTTCTTTTCTGCCTCTTTCTTTTCTTCCTCAGATTTTCTTCTCTTTTCCCGGCTGGCATCAAGTGCCTCTTTTGAGATGCCTAGGCCTTGAGCAATGTGCTCTACTTCTTTTCTCACCTTTCTCTTTATCTCAGGTTCCCTGAGTTCTACATGTATCTTTACACTCAGCTCCTCAAAGGTTCCAAACCTTTCTACCTTTGGATCTTTGGGCTGACTTAGCATGTGTTGAACATGCAGCTCCACTATCTGTTCATCCACTTCATACCCCATGGGCATGATCCAGACAGTCCTTAGCTCCACTGCCTCCATTAGGCACTGATCAGTGTCCACCATAAAGCACACAGAGTCTTTGTATTTTTCAACAAGAGACTGGGGAATTCTCTCTCTTGCTTGCATCATGCTTTGGAATTTTTTGAAGTATCCTCATAGGGCTATATTTCTTGCTTTGGCATCCCCAAGCCCATGTAGATAGTCTCTTATTTGTACTGCAACAGGTTTGTCATTCTGCCATGCCCATCCACTTGATCCGGGCAGCTCATTCATGAAATAGAAGAATAGACATAATATAAGAGTACCATACTTGAAGGAATTCTTCTTGTCCTTCTTGATTTTCTGTATATTTTCCATTAATTGGCTTAAGAGCAGTTCGCAGAGATCATATTCTGCATTCTTCCTTAGCATTTCATAGGCAGTATATACTGCAATTCTGGATACAGAATTCTCCCTGCTGGAGTGGTAGATCTTGTATCCTATTATCATGGATGCATACTTGATATCCGGATCCAAAATATCTTCAATGGTCATTGCCCTCTTATCAAATTTTGATCCGGTGGCCTCAGTTACAATGTTGTTCTTGATAGATTTGAGGATAGGTATCCCTCCGGAAGAGTATAGACCAGTTACTGCTCTAATTGCCTCTTTTGTGATCTTGCAGGGTCTATCCAGCCATAGGAAGTTGTCATGCATCCTGCTCAGTACATACCGGACCCATTCATCTTCTTCAAAGCAGGGGAAATGAATGAATTGATCAAATTGTTTCTTCTGGATACCCTTATACTCTGGTTTAAGCTCAAAAGCATTGTCTATCAGTTGTTTGTGATAGAGATCTCTCAATTTGAATTCCCCAAATTCCTCAATGCTTGCATGTATGTAAACCCTAATGTCTTCTGTGTGTAAAACTCCGTGAGGAACACTGGAAAATGCTCCTAAGGGATCTACCTCCAATGACTTGTATGGATGTTTCTTAAATTCAGGTCGGGGCCTATCTGAGATTTTTACTATATTTGGAGTAGCCATTTCTTCAAAAGATTTGTAGCAAGATATCGAAAGTGGAAAATACCTTTTGCGTCTTTGGTTGCACGGAGTAGCTGGATTGATTTCTGTATGTAATGACTTCGGCAGGAGATCTTCGGTAAACTTGATGGATTTTGTTGCAGAGCTCCGCTTTTTGCTTCTTCTTGGATGTGGAATGATCAAATGATTGTTGAGAAATCCCTTATATCATTTCGCAAACCCTAATATCTGTTTGCAATAAATGCTTCACCTATATTATTCTGGTTTGCCTTGTCTGAATAGCTTGGAGTATCCCGAATCAGTCCTGATCTATGAACATCATGCGGATCTTTCAATTATGAATAAATCAAGATAACACATCACAAGGACATCCCAAACACTCTGTCCAATCCGCAGAATAAGATAATGCACTTCCGGATCTCTCCGGACCTTTTTGTAATCCTCTGTCATTCCGGAGCATCTCCCGGAACAGGTCTTACTTGATCGATCACAGCTTCTTCACATCTCCATGCGGACCTCTGAAATATTATCTGGATCATCTCAAGACTTATATCTTTAAACCCTTTACTCCGCATCTTGTGCCACATCCGGCACCACTTGATTGGCTGGGGGAACAGGATTTTCTTTGAATCTCCCCCTGAGCCAGAGCTCACTTTTTAATTTCCGGAAGGAATATCAGCACCAGAGTCTGGTGCGGATCCAACCTCTACATTCTCTGAACTTTTCTTCACCCAAATCTTGCTCATCTGATTCCTAACTTCATCCGCATTCATCTTTTGTTTACCCTTGTCTTGATTCTGATTATACACTGGACCTCTTTTGTCCTAATTCTTGCTTCTACAGATTTTAGCATTATGACCGGACCTATTACAGATTTGGCAAATAACATTTCTTTGCATATTTGACTGATGACCTCTTGATCTACATTGATTAGCCATATGACCTACTCTATTGCATGTAAAGCATCTACCTTTGAATGAATTGTTTACTTGCATATTTCTACATTCATGGGATTTGTGTCCATACCTTTTGCAGTTAAAGCACTGTCCGGAGAAGGATGAATTAATCTGATTCATTCTCTTTCTACACTGATTAGCTTTGTGACCAAAATGGTTGCAGCTGTGGCAGTATCCATTGAAAGATGGATATCTTTGAGCATTGGGCTATCTTACCGGAGGTCTTCTAGGCCTATTCCTTGGATTTTCTGATCCAAAATTCTTTTGACCGGATCCGAAGCTTTCTCCTTTCTCATATCCCAAACCATACTTGTCATTTGTCCTCTTTTGACTTCCAAGAAGTACTTCAAGTTGGGCAGAACTTATCTTGAATTTTTCTTTATATTCATTTGCTGTTTGAAGATCTCTTTTGAGAGAGGAAATTTGATCCTCAAGTTTTTCTTCATTATCTTTGGCATCTTCAAGATCAGATTCAAGATGTCTGATAATCCTGTCCATCTGGTGGCATTCTTCTGATTTTTCTTTAAGAGATTGTCTTAGATTGTCTTCAGCTTTTCTTTTTTCTTCAATCTCTTGAGTAAACTTTATAGTTCCTGATTCCATTTCATGTCTTAACATAATGACTTCTTTTGATAACTTTTCACATAATTTGGTTTGCTCAGTCAATTCTTCATTTGTATTGTTTTCTTCACTTTGTCTTGCCAATTGTTGGAGCAGCTCCTTTCTCTTTTTCATGGAGAGACTTAATTTGTCTTTTAATTCTCTCATGAATTCATCAGCCTGTTTGAGTCTTTCCTTTAATTCATTGACTTCAGAATTTGACTATTCAAAATCCTCAAGGGTAGTCTTGAGTTGCTCCCTTAAACCATATGCATCCATTTGAACTCCTAGATCTTCCTCAAGCTATTAGGCTCTATTAGGAGGAACTTAGCTCTGATACCAATTGTTGATAACTGAGAGGGGGGGTGAATCAGTTATCCTATTTATTTTCTTTTTGAACTTTCTTATTAATTAATGCAGCACTGAATCAAACACAAAAACATTACCATGAAATAAGAAACACAAGACACAGTATTTTTGACGTGGAAACCTTGTTAAGGGAGAAAACCACGGGGTGATTAACCCAAAGATTATTCTCTATTAGAAGAATAGGGAATTACAAAAATGGCACTTGCCAATTGGGGCTCACTGCCCGAGCACACTACTCACAAAGAGGCCCACTACCTACAAGGAGACACACTGTCTACAAAGTGATAAGAATCACAGTCTTGAACTGATTGGAAGCATCTACATATGCTGGTGTTCAGTTCCAGTTTAGGCTCAGTACACTGATCTGCTGCACTTCATCTTTCCTCTGTTCTTTATTCTGCTATCCTTTCACATACCGAATCTTTCTTACTACTTCTGCTCTGTTCTGCACTTATTCGCATATGCCTTCACACAATCACACACTTCACAACTAAATCCATCCTCTATATATATCCGCACAAGTAATTTCATCACCTTTCTAGTCGGCATCCGGAACAGTCTAGTTTCTTACAAACTCTGTTCTGTCGGTTGAATCCTTGCTCACCAAGCAATGCGGATCAAGCATATACTTGTAGATATCATTAATCATGTCGGCCAAACATGATTCATGCCTTCACAACCTTTACCATCAATAGTAACACATCCGGAAAATAGTCTGATACTCTGTCGGTCAGTTCTTCCTCTGTTCTCAATGTCTCTCAGGAATCCGGTACTCAACTATTCATATCTTTTTCTTTGTTCATCACCAAAGGCTAAATCCTTGGAATATACTACTCAAGGTAGTCCTCTTGACTTCCCCAAATCTGCACTGCACCAAGACACTTCCTCTGAGAGATCCGGACCAATCTGTCGGACCTTGCCATAAGGTCTGTTCTTGTTCACCGGACCACAACAATCTTCATTCTGACTTCCGGTAGAGACACACCATGACTTGCGGATATGTGGGATGACCTTTGTTGCCATCAATGACAACAACCATGAATCCATATAGTGTCTCTTGCCAATAGGAAATACCTGCAGAACAACAACCTCCTCCATTCATTCTTCGACATGCCCCTGGAACACAAGATAATATAATGGGGGAAATTGAAAACAACAAAAAATAAATTGAAGATATAATTGCAAGGTTGAAAGATCCTTCCACTTCAACCTTACATAGGTCCACGCTTGCCGAATCTCTTGAGTCTATGTTATCAAATGTAAATTCAATTAGCAAGCAAATAACTAGTTGGACCGATAAAAAGAGAGAGTTTAGAGATTACTATGCAGATAAATTGTCATACCAAGATGTCAAAAAATTACAAATTACAAAATTAGACTTGTGTTCAATTTTCACAAATCCACAAACAAATCAACCTCCACCCATTACATGCAAGAGGTTCCCTATCCATTGGTGCAACAACCAAGCGATAAGGGACAATTTCAAGCAGAGGTGGTGGATGGTTTTTGACCATCCTCCATGCAATAATAATGAGGTCCCGTAATACTTTTTGAGGAAACTCTACTGCGAGTTTGTCCACAATAAAGTGCCAAACTATTTTGATATGTGGGACTTCTAGGGTAGAGGTGGGGGCTCAGCACAGTAGACCAGGGGCACGTCTTGACCCATAGTGGGTAGTGAGATGAGTAATCAGCAGAACAGCCCACGAGCATGTTTCTATCCCTTCCATTGTGAAGGAGAGTGTTGAGGTCGATACACTGAGGTCGATACACTGAGGTCGATTAGTGCCTTGACCCAGAGCATCATAGAGCATGCCAATCCTGCAACACAGAGTGGGTTGGGAGATAGTGCGAGGAGTAGGGTCCCACCGCATACTTGCCAGGCTTGCGGGTCAGCCTGTGGTTATGACCCCATGGACAGTCAGGACGCAGGTGCACAGGCTACATCTACAACTGAGCAGATGGTGATGACAGATACCCTCCTGAGTGAGACTTTCGGCCTTGATACTCAGGTAAATATTAGCAAGTTTATTGAATTTAATTTATTAAATTTCATTTTTGAAATACAAGATTAACTAATTTAAATTGATGATTTTAATGAAATTTTAGGGTCATAGCGTCGATGCACTTTTCAGTGGTTCTCCACCTACATTTTTCACTAGATCATCTACTGTTGAGGTATGTAACTAGTAAACAATTATAAATATTACATGTGAATAGCATCGTTATATGAATGGTATTCTAATTTCTTATTTTGGATATTGAATAGGTTAACACTGTAGATTTCATGGCAACACCTGCCAGTGGTGATGGACTTCAAAACTTTACGGAGGTAATAAAATAAATAGTTCAATGAATGAATTGTACTTACTAAATTTTTGTATGTGATTTGTGTGTTTTATTGTGTGTACTTCCATGTTTAGATGAACGTGTGTGTATGTTAGGAGCCATGATTTGCATCACTATTATAGTTTTCGTAATTGAATAATGTTGTTTTATTTCCAGATGATGCAAGTTGCGGATACACCTCCCCATGTTCATAGGGCAATGGAGCAGGGTGTGGCCTCTACGATTCATAGCTCTATGGCATTGACAGGGGTATGAGGCAGATTAGTAAATTTCAATTTACATTCATTGTTATAGTTGTCTATTTTTGAAAAATCAAAAGATTATTGATTTGAAGTCTAATTTCTATCTGGATGGTTTCTATAGGACATGACATCACCAGGGCCTATTCCTACTACTGAGGCAAGTGAGGAGACAGATTATATGTTAGTGGTAAGTGATTATTTTGTTAAATGTTTCATTTTTTTATAACATGTAATTTCTATATATTAATGTCTATACTTTTTTTTGTAACAGGTAAAGGTGCAGGAAGAACTAAATAGGAGGAGTAGCCCTCAGGTTCGTAGTAGACCACCCACATGCATGTCTCCATCCCCTAGAAGATCAAAGGCTGCTCGTGATTTATTCTCTTCACTAGCCAGAGGGGAATGACTTTTTATTGTGTTCCTCTGCTGTATGCCTATATGGCATTTGTGGACATATATTTTGTATTGTACATAGTTGACATTGTATGCCTATATGGCATTCTTGTAAGCCTATATGGCTATTTTGTATATATGTTATACTTATATCGATAGATATTGATGTATGCCTATATGGATATTTGGTTAATACAAATCTTTTTTATTGATGGCGT
The DNA here is from genome assembly GCA_027924645.1 of Cunninghamia lanceolata. Lineage (NCBI taxonomy): Eukaryota > Viridiplantae > Streptophyta > Pinopsida > Cupressales > Cupressaceae > Cunninghamia > Cunninghamia lanceolata. Next base: position 7,287,891 of record BSBN01000245.1, on the reverse strand, counting down.
CCATACTTGCATTATAAATCCACTTTTGAATGGATATTTGTAGATGGCTACTTCAAATATTTAAAGTCTGATTGTATTACATAGGATGTTTGCATTTTCTTTGATAGGCTTGATAGGCCATGGATTACATGATGGTGTTTGATGGAAAAGTATGGTACTAGAAGACTCTAGTTCATTCTTAATAGGCTTGTGATTGATAATATCTTTGCATGATTGCACTTGATCTTGGATCATGGGCATGTTGTTAGGATTTTGATTGCATTGTGATGTTTGATGGATAGGCATGGTGTAAGTGTAAGATACCCAACTAGTTCTACGAAAATTTTTCCTTACTTAAACACTTTTACTTGCTAACAATTCATCAACTACTTTAATAACATAAAGATATACATCAAGATAACTATTTGAATGAAACAACTAATTTAGGCGTAGTTTTAGGGTTCTTCTAACTGTGGCGCCAGCTGTGGAGGATCTCACCAGGAAGCGCCTAAATTCTCATCCTTGGAAGATATTGTCTTTGGAAGTGAACTCCTCTAGATCCATACTTAAACATTTGAAGATTTGGAATGTTCAACTCATCACCTCACAAGGTAGGCGCATATTTGAAGGATTTACAGGTCTTTTTGACTTGGGCGCCAAGTTGAGGTGACCTCCTCCTAAAGTTGCGCCTTGTCAACATTAGGCGCCAATTACAGGTTTATGGATGCTCTGGATTGTTTCTAAGAGTAGGCGCCAAAACATCATCATTAAGAAAGTGTTTTAAATGCTAGGCGCCCAAATGAGCCCTCTGGAGTCTAGGCACTCCTTTCATGCATTCTGTGTTCTAGGCGCCAATTGAAAGGAGTGGAGAACAGGGCAAGTGCCTTCCAAACTAGGTGTTTCCTTGAGGTGACAAGGACTTAGAAAGTGCGCCTAAGGTGAGCGCCTTGAGTGAAAAGGTCTAACAAACATCTTTGAACCCCCTTTCAAGGTTAGGCGCATTCTAGAGGTGGAAACAAGTAGAAGGTGCGCCTTGGCTTCCTTTGTCAATTCTTTCAAGTCTTTGTTGATTAGGAAGATGGAATGCTTCATTGTAGAATGAGCGCCTATCTTCTAATGTCCAAACTACTTCTTCTGGCTCACTCTGTGGCTAGGCGCCAGAGCTAAACTGTTCACACAAGGGAGTGCGCCTAGACTCACTTGATGTTTTCTTACTACTTCAACCCCTAGAAGATGTTCTAAGGTGTTCCCTTTTACAAGCACCTGACCTCCCAAGTTCCTTCATGTGCTATTCCTTGAAGGTGCCAAAACTGAGCTCCAGTGCCATGGGATTGTGCCTAACATCTTTGAAGAGTTTCTAAGCCTTTTGCAAGTTGATATCCCAAACTCATGCTTCTAGGTGCAACAGGAGCTTTCCAAAGGAGTTTCCAAGTTTTAGATGCCAAGGGAGGTCATGGGTGAATGGAACTGCGCCTTAGGAGATGACTAGATCCTAAGCATCAGTCTGGAGTTACAGTGGAATTGATATGCACCTCAACTAGCTTAGGCGCCCATTTGAAGTGATTCCTTTAACACTTCTTTGTCAATCTCAACTGCAAGGATGATCTCCTAATCCAATTTTGATCCTCTGGAGATGCAAATAGCTTTTCATTTCACTAGGCACCATCAATGATGATCATCAACCAAAGCGCATTTCAAAGGTGAGATAGGCAAGTGAGGCACCAAACTAGTCCTTAAGACTTATCTCCTTCTATCAAGTCAATTTCAACTATGTGAGAGAGTTCTATTCTAGGCGCAAAATGGAAATGTTTCATCAGTTGGTGCATCTTACAAAGCTCCCAATTCTAGGCGTCAGAGCCAAAGAGTTTTTCCCAACACATGCACTTGGGCTAGGAATTCACCTAAGAGACATCACTTAGCTTTAAAACTTTCAATCTATAGCCATCTGGGCTAGGCACTCCAATGGAGGATCCTTGAACTCATGCATTGGCGCCTTCTAGTTCTAGGCACCCATTTTGGATGATTCATCCTGATACTAGCGCCCAAAATGACTAGACTCTCTTCATCATCCAATTCACTTAGAAAACTCAAGTTGGAGACTTAGTTGTCTATCCATGTTCTCCGGAAGATTCATTGTACCTCTATGCACTTAGGCGCCCTAGTTGATGTGATTAAAGTGCTTCAAAGCTCCATGATTCTTGGTTAGGCACACATTTGACATTGAGCAAGCAAGAAAGTGCGCCCTGACTCTAGGAGTCCTACCTTAGTCAAGTTTAGCATCCAAACTTAACTAATTTCAAGTTTCTAACTTTGTTCGTGCAAAAAACAAAAGTTAAGTTAGTCAAAAACCAATTCATTCCCTCATTATTTCAAATTAGCCTCTGGGAATGAGGAATAGGCTAACTCATTCTTCATTTGATGATCAGGCCAGAAACGGGGACATGACAGTAAGATACCCAACTAGTTCTACGAAAATTTTTTCTTACTTAAACAATTTTACTTGCTATCAATTCATCAACTACTTCAACAACACAAAGATATACATCAAAGATAACTACTTGAATGAATCAACCTTAGAGTTGGGTACTTGTCTAGTTATTTGACTCAATCAACTTGCAATGTCTTATTACATGGATAATGCTTTCAATAGCATGAAGTTACAACTTATTCAATGGAGATACAAAAGAAAGGCCTTGAAGCCTTGATGTTTACAATGGCGTCTACACTTGATCAACTCAATCAAACTCAATGATGTCAACTAAATGTCAACACCTCACAATATCACAAGGGAGCATCACCTTGCTTGTTGCATGGATGAACGTGATAGTTGCAAGACTCTTAGGGTTAGGTGCCAACTGAAGGTAGTAGAGACCAGACTAGGCACCATCCTAAGCTGGGCGCTTCCTTGAGGTGGTAGAGACATGGATGAATGTCTGGTGGGGTTTGATGACTCTATATTGACACTCAAATTCACTTAGGTGCAATATTAGTGTTCTTCTAACTAGGCGCCAGATAGGAGGATTCTCAGGGATTTTGGCGCCTAGGTTACAACTTGTCAATTTCTCAAAGAATCTTTGAAACACTTGACTTCCAAGGATTATCATCTTACCCTCTGATGGAGTGCCTTGTTCCAAAATTGGTCTTGGGGACTTGCATCTCTCTTAGGCGCATGTTTGGAGTAATGTCAACTGGTATCGGCACCTATTATCTCAATTCACACTTGACATCAAACTTTTGAAGCTCTTTTACCCTAACGCCTTTATCTTCTATCAAGCGCCTAACATTCTGGAGGTGAATTCCATCTTAATCCAAGTCTTCAAGGTACTTCCAAGTTTAGGCGCCAAAACAGGGTTATGGAGGATCAGAACCATGCCTTAGGAGGATGACTAAACCCTAGGTGCCAATTTGAGGTTGCAAGAGCATAGGTATGCGCCAAGTAGAGTTTGATGCTCAAAACATTAACATTATTCAGTGAAATCCTTTTTTGACTCTAGGCGCCATTTGGAGGCTAGAAAGAGGGAAGTTGACACCAACTGCATTAGGCGCATTTATGAGGTGATGGAGACCAATAAGTGTGCCTTGTCCTCTGGCTCTATTCCTTGTTAACTTTACAACTTAGATTATCTGAACAACACTGAGAATGCTTCCCTTCTTCCTGATACAAGTTGAAAGATCCACTGGGCACCATTTCAGGTGTCTGGAGAGATCATCAACCAAGGGCGCTAATAGAGCCTTTGGCAAATGGAAAGAGTCCCTTACTTAGATTTGATTTCTGGATGCCAGAATTGAGGAATTTTGCACCTTGGCTAGGAGTTTCTCATTTCAATCTTGATTATTCATCTAAGTGACTTTCCTTAGCTCCCAAGCCTTCAATCTATCCATTACCCCCTGCTAGGCACTCAAAATAGAGTGTTAACGCATTATGAAGGTTAGGCACATTCTGAGGGTGGGGTAGGCTAGTAAGGGCGCCAAACCAGGCCTTGAGACTTCTCTCCTCATCAAAGGCTTTTAATCCTAGGTGCTAGATCCAAGGAGTTCCAACCAACACATGTGCCTAGTGCTGTGAGTTCACCCAAAGGACATCTTTAACTTGAAAACTTTTAATCTTCATCCATCTATGCTAGGCGCTCAATTGGAGGATCCCTAGAAACATGTATAGGTGCCTTGAGGTTCTTAGGCGCTTAATTTGGATGATCCTTGTGCTAGGCGCTTAGTAAGGAAAACTAGAGTGAAATGGGCGCCTAGGCTCCCAAGCTTCCATACTTAGTCAAATTTTAGGGTTCTGACCTTGTTCCTGCAAAACAAACAGATAGAGTTAATCCGAAACCAATTCATTCCCTCATCATTTGGAATTAGCCTCCGAGAGAGGTTATTGTAGAGGCACTCTACGTGATCACATTGCCTTAGATGAAATGTTTCTAAGTGACATAGTTTTCGAGTAACATCTCGTCAAAGATTGCTACCTTTTTGCACTTTGGACTCTTCAGGGATATCGTCGGTACAATGTAGCTCTGACTGTTTTGACATATTTGGGTGAAAAATATGACCATGCCTAGCGTAAATGTACCCATTCGGATGCATTGGAACAGTCAGTTTGGTCGCATCAGGAGCAGGATGAAAGTTACACCCCTTTGCAACTTTACACTGCCTCCTTCTGACGCTTTTTGGGGCAGCAGAAAACCTTTCACCACGGGAAAATGCCTTAGAGTTATAAAAAATTGAGAGAGGTTATTGTAGAGGCACTCTACATGATCGTGTTGCCTCAGATGGAATGTTTCTAAGTGACACAATTTTTGAGTAACATCTAATCAAAGATTGCTGCCTTTTTGCACTTTGGACTCTTCAGGGATATCGTCGGTACAATGTAGCTCCGACTGTTTTGACATGTTTGGGTGAAAAATAGGACCATGCCTAGTGTAAATGTACCCATTAAGATGCGTTGGAATAGTCAGTTTGGTCGCATCAGGAGCAGGACAAAAGTTACACCCCTTTGCAACTTTACACTGCCTCCTTCTGACAATTTTTGGGGTAGCAGAAAACCTTTCACCACAGGCAAATGCCTCAGAGCTATAAAAAACTGAGAGAGATTATTGTAGAGGCACTCTACATGATCGCATTACCTCAGACAGAATGTTTCTAAGTGACATGGTTTTCGAGTAACATCTCGTCAAAGATTGCTGCCTTTTTGCACTTTGGACTCTTCAAGGATATCGTCGGTACAATGTAGCTCCAACAGTTTTGACATGTTTGGGTGAAAAATAGGACCATGCCTAACGTAAATGTACCCATTCGGATGTGTTGGAATAGTCAGTTTGGTCGCATCAGAAGCAAGATGAAAGTTACACCCCTTTGCAACTTTACACTGCCTCCTTCTGACGATTTTTGGGGCAGTAGAAAACCTTTCACCACGGGCAAATGCCTCAGAGTTATAAAAAACTGAGAGAGGTTATTGTAGAGGCACTCTACATGATCGTGTTGCCTTGGATGGAATGTTTCTAAGTGACACAATTTTTGAGTAACATCTCATCAAAGATTGCTGCCTTTTTACACTTTGGACTCTTCAGGGATATCGTCGGTATAATGTAGCTCTGACTGTTTTGACATGTTTGGGTGAAAAATAGGACCATGCCTAGCGTAAATGTACCCATTCAGACATGTTGGAATAGTCAATTTGGTCACATAAGGAGCAGGATGAAAGTTACACCCCTTTGCAACTTTACACTGCCTCCTTCTCACGATTTTTGGGGCAGCAGAAAACCTTTCACCACGGGCAAATGCCTCAGAGCTATAAAAAACTGAGAGAAGTTATTGTAGAGGCACTCTACGTGATCGCATTGCCTCAGATGGAATGTTTCTAAGTGACATGGTTTTCGAGTAACATCTCATCAAAGATTGCTGCCTTTTTGCACTTTGGACTCTTTAGGGATATCGTCGGTACAATGTAGCTCTGACTGTTTCGACATGTTTGGGTGAAAAATAGGACCATGTCTAGCATAAATGTACCCATTCAGATGCGTTGGAATAGTCAGTTTGGTCGTATCAAAAGTAAGATGAAAGTTACACCCCTTTGCAACTTTACATTGCCTCCTTCTGACGATTTTTGGGGCAACAGAAAACCTTTTACCACGGGCAAATGCCTCAAAGCTATAAAAAATTGAGAGAGGTTATTGTAGAGGCACTCTACATAATCGCGTTGCCTTAGATGAAATATTTCTAAGTGACACAATTTTCGAGCAACATCTCGTCAAAGATTGCTGCCTTTTTGCACTTTGGACTCTTCAGGGATATCATCGGTATAATGTAGCTCTGACTGTTTCGACATGTTTGGGTGAAAAATAGGACCATGCCTAGCGTAAATGTACCCATTCGGACGTGTTGGAATAGTCAGTTTGGTCACATCAGGAGCAGGACGAAAGTTACACCCCTTTGCAACTTTACACTGCCTCCTTCTGATGATTTTTGGGACAGCAGAAAACCTTTCACCACGGGCAAATGCCTTAGAGCTATAAAAAATTGAGAGAGGTTATTGTAGAGGCACTCTACATGATCGCGTTGCCTTAGAGAGAATGTTTCTAAGTGACATAATTTTCGAGCAACATCTCGTCAAAGATTGCAGCCTTTTTGCACTTTGGACTCTTCAGGGATATCGTCGGTACAATGTAGCTCTGACTGTTTCGACATGTTTGGGTGAAAAATAGGACCATGCCTAGTGTAAATGTACCCATTCAGACGCGTTGGAACAGTCAGTTTTGTCGCATCAGGAGCAGGACGAAAGTTACACCCCTTTGCAACTTTACACTGCCTCCTTCTGACGATTTTTGGGGCAGTAGAAAACCTTTCACCACGGGCAAATGCCTCAGAGCTATAAAAAACCAAGAGAGGTTATTGTAGAGGCACTCTACGTGATCGCGTTGCCTTAGACGGAATGTTTCTAAGTGACACAATTTTCAAGCAACATCTCGTCAAAGATTGCTGCCTTTTTGCACTTTGGACTCTTCAGGGATATCGTCGGTACAATGTAGCTCCAACTATTTCGACATGTTTGGGTGAAAAATAGGACCATGCCTAGCATAAATGTACCCATTCGGATGCGTTGGAACAATCAGTTTGGTCGCATCAGGAGCAGGACGAAAGTTACACCCCTTTGCAACTCTACACTGCCTCCTTCTGACGATTTTTGGCGCAGCAGAAAACCTTTCACCACGGGCAAATGCCTCAGAGCTATAAAAAACTGAGAGAGGTTATTGTAGAGGCACTCTACATGATCGCGTTGCCTTAGACGGAATGTTTCTAAGTGACACAGTTTTTGAGCAACATCTCATCAAAGATTTCTGCCTTTTGGCACTTTGGACTCTTCAGGGATATCGTCGGTACAATGTAGCTCTGACTGTTTCGACATGTTTGGGTGAAAAATAGGACCATGCCTAGTGTAAATGTACCCATTCAGACGCATTGGAATAGTCAGTTTGGTTGCATTAGGAGCAAGATGAAAGTTACAGCCCTTTGTAACTTTACACTGCCTCCTTCTGACGATTTTTGGGGCAGCAGAAAACCTTTCACCACGGGCAAATGCCTCAAAGCTATAAAAAACTGAGAAAAGTTATTGTAGAGGCACTCTACATGATAGCATTGCCTTAGAAAAAATGTTCTAAGTGACACAATTTTCGAGCAACATCTCGTCAAAGATTGCAGCCTTTTTGCACTTTAGACTCTTCAGGGATATCGTCGGTACAATGTAGCTCTGACTGTTTGGACATGTTTGGGTGAAAAATAGGACCATGCCTAGTGTAAATGTACCCATTCGGACGCGTTGGAATAGTCAGTTTGGTCGCATCAGGAGCAGGAAGATCTAAAGGTATGAAAGTGGATTTTTCAACTTGATTTGGCGCCCTATATGTGAAGGAAGATCTAAAGGCATGAAAGTGGATGTCATATTGCAAGAGTTTGGATCATCAAAATTGAAAGAATGGTATATAGGTCATCATCTATGATTGGGCGCCCTAGATCCAGAGTGTTGAAGAGATCATCAAATGGTGTCTGGTAGGGTAAGTTATGAGTTTGGTCGCATCAGGAGCAGGACACCAAAAATGCATAACATGATGATGTAAAAATGTGTACATATGTGTAAAAATGCAGGAGGAAATAAAAAAAGACAAACCTTACAAATTAATGTGCATACTTACAACTCAATGTAACATAACTTTACAAAATCAATGTGAATACTTACAAATTAATCCAATGAACCATCCGGGTCTGCTCTACTCTTTATTGTGTCAAGTATTGCTTCATGGTCAGACTCATGCACCTTCCACAATATTTTGTTCAAAGGTCCACCCCGATACTTTATCAAATGAACATTGGATGCCACGACAAGGTTCGAGCAATGAAGAATCTTCCGATGCATGTCAAAGTCCTGAAATAGCCAAATATTAACACTCTTATGTGGGTACCTTCTAAGCCATGTTCCAGTAATAACCACTAATCCTGTAGGGTATTCGATGTTTTCTCCATCTGTAACAGGGGCCTCCAATTTCTTTTTGGCCTCAACACAATGACATAAGTAATAATCTATTCCCTCTTCATTATCTTTATCTGCAATAATTGCATATACATGCCCTACATTGATATGTGTAGCAAATTAGATGAAATTAGTCAACATTACAAAAACACTACAAAGTAAGATGACATTACCTAGTTGGACTAAATGAAATTAGATGCATATACGTGCCCTATATTACCTAGTTGAACTAAATCTGATATGTGGTCAAAGTCAACTGACAATTCCATCTGTGTTAGTTCCAGTGCCGTCGGGGGTCGATACGTGTCAAGTGGGCTAAGATAACTTAACTGCCATTCATCAACCCACTCCTTTGACTCGCACTCATCCCAGACTTGAATTGTACAGGAAGAACAAAAGCATGACATCTTTCATGTATGGATACTCCATGAACCTGTAATTGAGCTTCTGAAAGAGTGCATCTCATTTGATCCTGTCAGTGTACAACAATCCTCATATGGTGCAATGTTAGTATCATCTATCAACCAAAAAAATCTACGAACTAAAGGCTTACCTTCATTACCTGGACCCATGGAAGCATTACACCACTTGACAATCGATTTTGCATCTGTCAACTTTGCATTGTCTTTATACTTTAACACTTCTCATGCTATGGCTCTTTTGATACATGCTCCTGCACCATCATGCTCCCCCTTTCGATGCCTAGCCTCACAAAAGTTCCACATATGTTGAATACCTATAAAATTATGCCTCCTACTCAGCTAATAGAAATTTTGCGAGTTCTTGAATTGTGACGCACAATTATCTGACCATATGATATGCTAACTGAATGATGTGCCCCTTCTAGCCAAATCATTGTAGAACACCTGAAAGCAACCTTGCACAAACTCCGTAGAATGTGTGCGATCATCACTAATATAGAAATTATACTCCCTTATGATCTTTCTGTCATCCTCTGTACTATCATTCGCATGAATGAATGCGATGTGCACAAATATAGAAACCTGTGTGGAGTTGTAATATTGTGATTGCACCTCACGCTATGGCTGTAGACTGTAGTTCTCTACAAAGTTGACGACTGAAACAATGCTACCAACTGGAAATGTGTCCTTACATAACTTGAATTGCAAGTCCAACCATCGAGCTCTATGGGCATGTCTTGCATACTCATACACTATGCTGTCATGAAATATAGGCATAAACTGATACACTAGAATCTTTTCAATAACTAATTCACACATCTTTGCTTCTTTACCATCTTTTGTATTGTATGCCACTGTTTTATACTTGCCAAACTCTACTAGTTCATTTCCAACTGCATGTGTTATTTCCATATGTTCACATATTGGCAAATGTTGCAAGCCACCGCAACGATGACATGTGCCATCCAAGAATAATTTCTTGTAGAATATTTGACCTTCCTCTCTTTCACATAAAATTTTTGATATGAAGTCTCTTGAAGATGTTGGTGGGGCACATATGGCACAACCCTACAAATCATTGTTAGTATGCATATCTAAACATATAGACCTATAAGCATCAAAATGGTTAGAAAATTTAATATGTAATCTACAACAACAAGTAGTGCATGTGTGATTTATCTTAACATAGAAAGGTTTTAGCATTTCAAAATATCTTTGATAAATTTTAATTTGAGGATACTTCTCTAGAAATTTACCATAAAACTATGTTTGAGTCTCATCCAAAAAATGCTTTGGATGTGGCTCGCGGTTCTGACTACCGATTCTCCTTCTTACCACATCCCTTTGATTCGGAGATACCCTTGTGTAATTCTTCCAAAAGTCTTCAATTAGTGATCTCAATGCTTCAACAATTGGTTTATCTTTTCCTGGTAGTCTCCCCGAGAATGCCCATAATTCATTGGCATTAGTGTCCTCAATTCTTTGGCATCTTCCAACGGCTCTTGATAAAGTTTTCCTATTAATTCTCAATTCTTGACTTGTCTTTCTAATGAGACGAGCTTTCCTCGTTTGACTACTTACTATAGTCAATGTAATCACACGCCGTGTTGCATTACTATCTTTTGTGCGTGAGGTGTTACCCACACTCTCATATGCACTCATTAGATTCTTGAAAATAGATTTTTCACTTGAAGCCTCTGATGTTCTCAACCCAAGAATCTTCATGATAGACCTATACTTTATACTTCGCATCATTTCAACGAATAGTTGACATCTTGCAGTCTCATTTAACTTTTCAAAGAACAATCTCCAAATCTTATTAGCATATCTTCTACAAGTGCATTTTGGAATCTTACCTTCCATTGGCTGCAAAATATTCTCATCAATATCAATCAAATACTTTGGCTTTCTATGCAAAATTCCAGGTGGTGTCAAGTTAGGTAAATTCATCTCAACATTAGGAATTTCATCAATATTTAAATGAGATGGGTTAGATGGCATACCTTCGATCGAAGATGGAATAGATGACATACCTTGAGGTTGAGGTGGGAATGATGGCGTACCTCCTTCATCACATGTGAGTGATGATGTACTCTCAACTTGAGATGTGGTAGATGGTGTCCCTACATGTTGACTTGCAGTAAATGACGTGTCTCCAACTATGGTATTCAAATCTCTCGTACCACGAAGTTTTTGCATTCGTTCTCTTTGTGCCGCCAATACCATATCTCTTTGTGATGGTTGTGGTTCCTCTTCAATTGGTATGTCTTCATTTATCGTGTCCAATTTCCTCTTCTCATGAAGTTCCCTCATAGCCATTGCTTTCTTTGCATTCTTAGCTTCTATCTCTTCCTATGTTGGTTTAATTTTTGATTGTTTCCTCGGCATGATAGAGAATTTGTCTGTAGCATGATAAAGAGACCAATATTAGTTCCTAAGAAATGAATACATGATAATAGTGGGATTGTATTTTTTTTATGTTGTAAGGATTTATTCTTGCATAGTTTGACATCATGGTATGAACTAAGGTTTGTTTATTACACATAATTATTAAAGAGCCCAAGTGTAGAAAATATACATGGCATCATGTGAGATTGTAGGTTGCTTTTTTGATTGGGAATGTGTCTATTTTAAACATGTATGATAAAGCATGATAAAGTAATTCAATCCAAAATAAGGAAAATGTAAAGAACATGCATGTAAAGAATTGACATACCTAAAAAATGAAGATTTGAATGGAGAGAGTACCTAATTATGTAGTGTTTTTACGTTCTTGCATCAAACTCCTCAACAATTTGAGTTTTTCACCACTTGCTTCCTTTTCAATGTTAAATTCTTAAAATTGAATCACAATTAACATTGCAACACTACAAAAATTGAAAATTGAATAGATACATATCAAACTTGGTGTGAAAACTATGTTATTTCCTCCTTCTCAAGTTGGCAAAGCAGAAAAGGTGGTGGACAGATCATGCAAAGGTGGTACAATGTGTCAAATGTGCATGTGAACTTCCCAATAGCATGAAAGCACTTCTTTTTTGTCGGAGCACGTGCAGAATTAGTAAGAAAACAGAGCATGTGGGCCTGGATCACGGGGGTAACCACTTTTTTACCGTTTCAATAGAAATACAAAACGCGAGCGCGTTATAACACGCTCGCGCTATAATGCGCTCACGTTTTATCCTGCTATAGATTCATCACATCCTTTGCATTGATCACATCTTTTTCTTGCAAGGGCTTGCCAAATGCTCCGCCATATGATAGGCATAACAATGAAGGGGCAAGCCCTCATAATCAAGTTCATGATAGAAAATGCCCTCAACCCTCAACATCAAACCCTAATCCCTAAACCCTCAACTCTAATCCCTCGACCCTCAACCCTCAATGTCAAATCCTAATCCCTCAACCCTATCCCTAAACCCTCAACCCTCAACGTCAAATCCTAATCCCTCAACCCTCAACCCTATCCCTATCCCCTCAACCCTCAATGTCAAATCCTAATCCCTCAACCCTAATCTGTCATCCCTCAACGTCAAATCCTAATCCCTCAACCCTAATCCATCATCCCTCAACTCTAATCCATCATCCCTAAACCCTAAATGCTATCCCTAATCCTACACCCTCAACAGACTCGATACTATACCTTAAACTCTAATCCCTTATGCCTAAACCCTCCAACCCTATCCCTAATCCTTACAACCCTCAACCTTAATCCCTCAACCCTTAACTCTGATCCATCAACCCTCAACACTATACCTTAAACCCTAATCCCTTCAACCTCAACCCAATCCCTAAACCCTTGACCCTCGAACCTCAACCCTCAACCCTTAACTCTGATCCCTCATCTCTCAACCCTAACCCTAAACCCTCAACCCTCAACATCAAATCCTAATCCCTCAACCCTTAACTATAATCCCTCAACCCTAAACCCTAAATGCTATCCCTATTCCTACACCCTCAACAGAATCGATACTATACCTTAAATCCTAATCCCTCAACCCTTAACTCTGATCCCTCGACCTTCAACCCTAATCCTAAACCCTAAACCCTCAACATCAAATTCTAATCCCTCAACCCTTCACTCTAATCCCTCAACCCTAAACCCTATCCCTAAACCCTCAACACTATACCTTAAACCCTAATCCCTCAACCCTAACCCTAATCCCTCAACCCTCAACCCTAATCTATCATCAGTCATCCCTCAACTCTAATCCCTCATTCCTAAACCCTAAACGCTATCCCTATTCCTAGACCCTCAACAGGCTCGATACTATACCTTAAACCCTAATCCCTCTACCCTCGACACTCTTAGTTAACCCTAATCCCTTGACCATTAACCCTATCCCTCAACCTCAACCCTCAACCCTCAACCCACAACTCTCAACATTAAACCCTAATTCATCAAACCTAAACCCTAATCCCTCAAACCTAAACCCTATCCCTAAACCATCAACCCTCAACACTATACCTTAAACCCTAATACCTCAACCCTCAACCCTCAACCTTATCCCTAAATCCTAATCCCTCAACCCTCAACCCTAATCCATCATCCCTCAACTCTAATCCCTCATCCCTAAACCCTAAATGCTATCCCTATTCCTAAACCCTCAATAGACTCGATACTATACCTTAAACTCTAGTCCCTTATCCATAAACCCTCCAACCCTATCCCTAATCCTTATACCCTCCACACTCAACTTTAACCCTAATTCCTTGACCCTCAACCCTATCCCTAAACCCTTGACCCTCAAACCTCAACCCTCAACTCTCAACATCAAACCCTAATCCCTCAACCCTTAACTCTGATCCCTTGACCTTCAACCCTAACCCTAATCCCTAAACCCTCAACGTCAAATTCTAATCCCTCAACCCTTCACTCTAATCCCTCAACCCTAAACCCTATCCCTAAACCCTCAACACTATACCTTAAACCCTAATCCCTCAACCCTAACCCTAAACCTTGTCCCTAAACCCTAATGCCTCAACCCTCAACCCTAATCTATCATCCGTCATCCCTCAACTCTAATCCCTCATTACTATATCCTAAACACTATCCCTATTCCTAGACCCTCAACAGGCTTGATACTATACCTTAAACCCTAATCCCTCTACCCTCGACACTCTTATTTAACCCTAATCCCTTGACCATTAACCCTATCCCTCAACCTCAACCCTCAACCCTCAACCCTCAACTCTCAACATTAAACCCTAATTCATCAACCCTAAACCCTAATCCCTCAAACCTAAACCCTATCCCTAAACCATCAACCCTCAACACTATACCTTAAACCCTAATCCCTCAACCCTCAACCCTAAACCTTATCCCTAAACCCTAATCCCTCAACCCTCAACCCTAATCCATCATCCTTTAACTCTAATCCCTTATCCCTAAACCCTAAATGCTATCCCTATTCCTAAACCCTCAACAGACTCGATACTATACCTTAAACTCTAATCCCTTATCCCTAAACCCTCCAACCCTATCCCTAATCCTTATACCCTCCACACTCAACTTTAACCCTAATTCCTCGACCCTCAACCCTATCCCTAAACCCTTGACCCTCGAACCTCAACCCTCAACCCTCAACATCAAACCCTAATCCCTCAACCCTTAACTCTGATCCCTTGACCTTCAACCCTAACCCTAAACCCTAAACCCTCAACGTCAAATTCTAATCCCTCAACCCTTCACTCTAATCCCTCAACCCTAAACCCTATCCCTAAACCCTCAACACTATACCTTAAACCCTAATCCCTCAACCCTAACCCTAAACCTTGTCCCTAAACCCTAATGCCTCAACCCTCAACCCTAATCTGTCATCCGTCATCCCTCAACTCTAATCCCTCATTCCTAAATCCTAAACACTATCCCTATTCCTAGACCCTCAACAGGCTTGATACTATACCTTAAACCCTAATCCCTCTACCCTCGACACTCTTATTTAACCCTAATCCCTTGACCATTAACCCTATCCCTCAACCTCAACCCTCAACCCTCAACCCTCAACTCTCAACATTAAACCCTAATTCATCAACCCTAAACCCTAATCCCTCAAACCTAAACCCTATCCTTAAACCATCAACCCTCAACACTATACCTTAAACCCTAATCCCTGAACCCTCAACGCTAAACCTTATCCCTAAACCCTAATCCCTCAGCCCTCAACCCTAATCCATCATCCCTCAACTCTAATCCCTTATCCCTAAACCCTAAATGCTATCCCTATTCCTAAACCCTCAACATACTCGATACTATACCTTAAACTCTAATCCCTTATCCCTAAACCCTCCAACCCTATCCCTAATCCTTATACCCTCCACACTCAACTTTAACCCTAATTGCTCGACCCTCAACCCTATCCCTAAACCCTTGACCCTCGAACCTCAACCCTCAACCCTCAACATCAAACCCTAATCCCTTAACCCTAAACTCTGATCCCTCGACCTTTAACCCTAAACCCTCAACGTCAAATTCTAATCCCTCAACCCTTCACTCTAATCCCTCAACCCTAAACCCTAGCCCTAAACCCTCAACACTATACCTTAAACCCTAATCCCTCAACCTTAACCCTAAACCTTGTCCCTAAACCCTAATGCCTCAACCCTCAACCCTAATCTGTCATTCGTCATCCCTCAACTCTAATCCCTCATTCCTAAATCCTAAACGCTATCCCTATTCCTAGACCCTCAACAGGCTCGATACTATACCTTAAACCCTAATCCCTCTACCCTCGACACTCTTATTTAACCCTAATCCCTTGACCATTAACCCTATCCCTCAACCTCAACCCTCAACCCTCAACCCTCAACTCTCAACATTAAACCCTAATTCATCAACCCTAAACCCTAATCCCTCAAACCCAAACCCTATCCCTAAACCATCAACCCTCAACACTATACCTTAAACCTTAATCCCTCAACCCTCAACCCTAAACCTTATCCCTAAACCCTAATCCCTCAACCCTCAACCCTAATCCCTCATCCCTCAACTCTAATCCCTCATCCCTAAACCCTAAATGCTATCCCTATTCCTAAACCCTCAATAAACTCGATACTATACCTTAAACTCTAATCCCTTATCCCTAAACCCTCCAACCCTATCCCTAATCCTTACACCCCCCACACTCTACTTTAACCCTAATCCCTTCAACCTCAACCCTATCCCTAAACCCTTGACCCTCAAACCTCAACCCTCAACCCTCGACATCAAACCCTATTCCCTCAACCCTTAACTCAGATCCCTCATCTCTCAACCCTAACCGTAATCCCTAAACCCTAAACCCTCAACCCTCAATGTCAAATCCTAATCCCTCAACCCTAAACCCTATCCCTAAACCCTCAACACTACACCTTAAACCCTAACCCCTCAGCCCTCAACCCTAAACCTTATCCCTAAACCCTAATCCCTCAACCCTCAACCCTAATCCATCATCCCTCAACTCTAATCCCTCATCCCTAAACCCTAAATGCTATCCCTATTCCTACACCCTCAACAGAATCGATACTATACTTTAAACCCTAATCCCTTATCCCTAAACCCTCAAACCCTATCCCTAATCCTTATACCCTCCACACTCTACTTTAACCTTAATTCCTCAACCCTCAACCCTATCCCTAAACCCTTGACCCTCGAACCTCAACCCTCAACCCTCAATGTCAAACCCTAATCCCTCAACCCTTAACTTTGATCCCTCGACCCTCAACACTATACCTTAAACCCTAATCCCTATCCCTCAACCCTTAACCCTTAAAACTTAAACCCTATCCCTACACCCTCAACACTTGACACTATATCTTAAGCCTTAAACCCTCATCCCTAAAGCCTCAACCCTCAATCCTTAAACCTTCAACCCTAAACCCTATCCCTAATCCCTCTACCCTCGACTCTCTAACCCTAACCTCGACATTAAATGCTAATCCATCAACCGTAAACCCTAATCCTAAACCCTCAACCCTCAACCCTCAACACTATACCTTAAACCCTAATCCCTCAACCCTCAACCCTAAACCTTATCCCTAAACCCTAATTCCTAAATGCTATCCCTATTCCTAAACCCTTAACAGACTTGATACTATACCTTAAACCCTAATCCCTTATCCCTAAACCCTCCAACCCTATCCCTAATCCTTACACCCTCCACAGTCTACTTTAACCCTAATCCCTCGACCCTAAACCCTATCCCTAAACCCTTGACCCTTGAACCTCAACCATCAACCCTCAATGTCAAACCCTAATCCCTCAACCCTTAACTTTGATCCCTTGACCCTCAACCCTATCCCTAAACCCTAAACCGTAATTTGTCATCCCTCATCCCTAAACCTTAAACGCTATCCCTATTCCTAGACCCTCAATGGGCTCGATACTATACCTTAAACACTAATCCCTTATCCCTATACCCTCCAACTCTATTCCTCATCCCTTAACCCTCATGATTAATAGCCTTGAACGTAAAAAAATTTGAGTGGGACATAACACGAGCGCTTTATAACGTGCTCGCGTTATGTCAAACATGACAAAAGACAGACATGCGGGAAAGAAAAATGCAAGGCAAAACATAACGTGAGTGCGTTATAATGCGCTCGCGTTATTTCTTGCTTTGGGAATCCCAAGCCTTGGGCTTGGGATTTGCTTTGGATTTCCAACCCAAAGGCTTGGAGTGCCTTATGAATAGTCACAGACATGTTTTTCTATATTCTTCAAAATTTCACATAATTTCATTCGTGCTAACCCTCAGATTTGCACGTGTTTCAAGGTTGAACAAATCGAACACATGGGTAATGTTAGGCTTTCTCTTAGCTATTTGACGATGTGATTTTTTTCACATTTTAACAATGTTAAGCCTTTCATCTTTAATTTCTTTTGTTTGTGTGTCCGTTTTTAGGCAAAAACCACTGTTTGGTATTTTTTTCATTGTAAAATAACTATTCATTCAAATTTCAAAAAAATTACATATTTAAAAACTAGACTCCATTCTACAAATATTAAAAAAATAAAAAAATGATTTTCAATTAGTTTTCAAAATTTATAGGGGTAGCACGGCCAAAATTCTATTTTTTAGGATGTGTCCACTTTAAAAATTAGTAAAAAATCAAATATTCATCAAAAAATTATTAGAAAAATCGGGCATAAACTACATGCTATTAGCTAATTTCTCACTGAAGCGATTTTAAAAATACCAAAAAAAAGTTGACCTTTTGAGGGAGCCACAAAACATGCTATGTTATGTTTTTTTGACAGAAACAACACCAATTTCTGTGGCTCCCTCTTTTGAACCCCTTAATCTATGCCATTTTCAAAACAAAATAGTAGTTTAGAAAGTAGACTCGGAGCACTACGAACATTGTTTTGGTTGCATCTTTAAATTTTGAGTGTAACTATACTCAATTTCTCATCCAAGGCCAGTATTTCCTGATTTCAGAAAAAAAGTGGCCACTTAAGACCCCTTTTTGGCCCCCCATCTTCTTGCACTTACCCCCACAACAAGATTTTATCTGACAATTAGGTTGGCAAGCCAAACATGAAGTTCATGTATACAAATGTTATACCTTGTCGGCTTGATCTTGTGCACAAACCGCAATGCGGACCCAAACAAACATACAATAGTCTTTATATAGGTCGGGACCAATCATTAAACCACTTAGATTTATTGTTCAAACAATATATCTTCACTGCATATAGATCTAACATGCCTGTCATCTTATCCCTTAAATACACACTTGACAGGTTCAACTGTCACATCATAACTGTGAGGCCGATTATTTTTCCTTCCTTATTTTGATCGTTATGCATTTCAGTTGATGACATTATCAGACTTTTAGAGACTATGGTTTCATTATGCAGACTTGATTATATCTCCTGATTTTGATATGCCATTGATTAGACATATGGTGATTTGATTTGATCATATTTTGATGCTATTTTGTGATTTGACATACGAGATATATTAGATGATATTTTCTGATGTAATTTTTAGTTATTTATGTGATGATGATTATTTGACATGTGATAGAAAAATGTAGTTTAATTCAGAATTATGTTATAGATGATTATTGTTTTATTCGATGGCATGAATTTAATTCCAGTTGCTTCAGCTATGATTGTTCATGATATGATTGACACTTGATCGAGATGTACAGGTTTACATTCCTAAGCCACGGGAAATTGGAGGCAGAATTCACACATATGTTATTCCCTATGAAACCGATCCATTCCCAAGAGGGATGAGGATCACGTTTGAAATTGAGTGTTGATTTTAGTGCTTGTTTAATTTTTATCACTTTTGCCTAGTACCCCTTTGTTTAATTAATTAATATTAAGTGCTATATAATTTTTATTGACTTACACCACTTGGTAATTGTTTTTATTTTTGAGGCCATTTAAAGTGGATTTATGACCCCCTTGGTGAACCTTAGTGTCCCAAAATCTACCCTAGGTGGTTTCCCATGGGTCTAGGGTCTATTTTGACTAACTAAACCTTGGGTTACCTCACTTTTGGTCACTCTAAACTATAGTTTAGTCAAAGTGACGAAATTTGAAATTAGATAAGGTGGGAGATGAGTCATGCTTTGGGAAAAACTCATCTCCCTTCCCAAAGTTTGGGAATCCCTTCCCTAGGAGGACTTGGGAGCTCTCCAAGACTCCCAAATGTGTGGGATCTTCCTCCAAGACTCTCACACACATGTGAGAGCATCTTGGAGGGAGATGGCTCTCTTAGAGAATAAGAGGATGCCATATGGCATCCCTTATCCTCTTGGAGGTTTGAATGTGAATGCCACCTCACCACTTGTTCTCTCACACATGTGTGAGAGCACAAGTGGATAAGGTGAGGATTGAGATGGAATTGGAGGATGACACTTGTTACACTTATACATCCTCTCATTTGCAAGTGGCATAGGAGGAGGAAGGAGAAGGTGACAAGTGTCACCTTCTCATTCCTCAAGGCCAAAATTGACGGCCTATATTACCTCCTCTTGTTGAGGAGTGTGGGGTTCTTACATTTTGGAGTTTCTTTCTATTTTGAGCAATTTTGAAAAATTTAGAGGAATTCTTGGAGATTGGAAGGTTTGGAGAAGCTTGGAACTCATCACCAAACGTGCTTCCATTATTAGGGCTTTAGAAGGTAAGCTCTATGTCTTATTCTTTACCCTTGCAAATCTTTATTGCAATGTGTTTGTAGTTTTTGGTTGTTTGTTATTTCATTTTTGTGTGGGATGGGAGTATGATGAGAGAACCTCCATTTGGAGGTAAGGCTCAACTTGTTTGGGGTAGGGGAAACAAACCTCCTTGAGGTCACTCCCATATTGTGTTATTTATGCCTTGAGGGCTTCTTACTTGTTGTGGAGATTATTTGAATGGCAAGAGTGACATGAAAGTTTATTTTTGAGATATTTGAGGAGTTGGGTATTTGGAGGTTTTGGCTTGAGGCCATGAGACTTGGTATTTTGGTATTTTGGCGTGGCCTTTGAAGTAGAGGGGTTCATTCCCTAGCCCCATCCAACTAATTTTCATG
This sequence comes from Cunninghamia lanceolata, assembly GCA_027924645.1. Classification (NCBI taxonomy): domain Eukaryota; kingdom Viridiplantae; phylum Streptophyta; class Pinopsida; order Cupressales; family Cupressaceae; genus Cunninghamia; species Cunninghamia lanceolata. The sequence goes on along the minus strand of BSBN01000245.1, from coordinate 7,267,462 downwards.
AGTTGTGTTATGTGTTTATCCTTAGGGTTGTTTTGTTGTGTTGTTTGTTACTTTGCTTGTTGTGGTGTGGTTGTACCCGTGTGAATCCCTACCTCCCTAGCTCGAGGGTGACCCACTTGCGGGTCTACGGTAGGGAGGAGGGAATTTCAAAGTGGTTGGGTTTTCCTTCTTGTTGTGTTTTTTTTTGCAGGTGTATTTATGGGAAATGGAGCTTGTTGAGAAGTCTATTTTTGTGTCACTATAATCTTTTGTTTTGGCTATTTGAGCCATGGCCTTATGGCCCTATTGTAAAATTTTGACTAGTTATTTTTGTCATGGGATTGGCTGTAATAAATGTTGTACGAGAAACATTCTTTATATTTTAATAAAATGTTGTTTATCCTCTAAGTTGTGATTTTTTAGTGTGAGAAATGCATGAGAAAATACCTTTTTGTTGCTGTCATGTTTTCCTTTCAATATATATATATATGAGTTTTGTTAATAAAATTTATTGTATACCAAGAAAGAAAGAGAAAATTGAAGTAGTTTTTTTCTGTTGTTATATTGATTGTTTATATTATTAGTTGTTGTTATGGAAAAGAAAAGAGCTGTTAGAAATTTATATGAAATTGTAGATTTCTACCTTATTGTTGCTTAAAAAAAAAGAATATATTCTGTGTATTTGAACTGTTTCAAAAAAAAATATAAGTATCTAAATAACATATTTCAAAAAGAAAGGAAGCTCCTATATTATTTAAGTTTTAGACAGTAAGTTAGCATTCTATGTTAAGTCAAGGTTAGTGTTAATGATAAGTTAGTGTAAGTGTATATATAATAATATACATATATATATATATATGGAATATATATATATGAATAGAAGTATATATACACACCTTCATTTTCTTTTAATTTTAGTTTGTTGTTGCGTTATTTCATTTACTATACATTTACAAAGAATTGAAGAGAAAACATAAATTGTATATAATTGCTAAATATATATTAACATATATATATATACACTTATATATATATATATATATATATATATATATATATATAAGAAAATTTATATATGCTAGAATATTTTTAAAAAAACTATAAGTCCAAATTTTAGTATATATATATACACACACATATATATATATACATATATTTATGTATATATATATATAAACAACCTTAAACCAAAATTTATTAAAGGAAAATATATATATATATATATATATATATATATAAAAGAAAGCTGCTAAGTAGAAAGTCCTTTAATGGCGGACTGCAGCGGAGTTTTTCCCACAGAAGTTAGTGTTTTAAATTAAAAAAAGGAGGCAGAGGGACGACGGCCCAGCAACCGCCGCCTCTCTGTCATTTTTGTAGGGAGGGGGCCGTGTCTCCCCCCACACCCACGAGTGTGGGGGGAGGCATGGCCCCCTCCCCACAATATCCCTTCCCCATAAGCTGCGCCCACTCCATGTCTCCTGCAGCTCCATCTCCCCTGCACTCCCCACAACCTTCTCCCTGCGGCCTCACCACTCCCCTTCAGCCCTTCACTCCAGTCATCACAATCCCTACGGCGGCAGCAACGGCATCCCCCTCTCCATTCTCAAACCCTAACCTGCTTACACAAGAAAGAAAACTAACAAAAAGAAAAAGAAAGAGTGAGATAGGAAATTAGGGCAAATCCAAAATGATAGAGAAGTTAGGGCAATGGAGAAAATAATTATAAATTGGAATTAGGGCTTTTATTTAGGGGAACAATATTTTATTTGAGAGGATTTTATTTTGTGAGGGATTGTTTTATTTCTTTATTTAAAAACCTCTATTTTGTCTTGTTTTTAGTTTATCTCTTGTGCTCATTTAAATGGATTTATAATTTTAAATGGGGTTTTATATTTTTATTTTATTGCCTTGTGCAAGTATATTTTTTAGGGGAGGGATTAATTTTGTGTTAATTGGGAAGAGTATTTCCCCTTGTTTTAAATTCCTTTTAGTTGGATTAATTATTTTATTTTGTTTCTAGCGTGATTTTATTATTTTATTAGTATATCTATTTTACTATTATTTTACGGGAAGGAGTATTTTAATCTCCTTCCTCCTCATTATTTCGAGTTCGTTAATAAATGTAATGCTGAAATTATATTTATTGACGGACTCAATTTTGAGATCCAATTTGGCGTTTGTTATTATTTTATTATATTATTTCAAATTTTTATTCTTTTTCTGCAAGGTCGATTTATTTGACCTTGGCAGGATATTTATTTTGTTATTTTAAATTGTTTTAAATTTGTTCTTAAGTTTAAATTTTCATTATTAAATTTTATTTGATTCTTATTGGAGTTTTATTTTAAAATTTTTAAGTTGATTATTGAAAATGCGTTATGCTGTCAAAAGTTTCCTAGATTTCTAAGGTTTAATTTTTACAAAATTTACTTTTATTCCATCATTCCACTTTAATCATGTGTCCATCATGCCACTATTGTTCTTAATCATTATTTTGATTTCTTTTTGACCGGAGTTAGAGTTAAGTTTCGATGCTGGTGAAATCATCTTCACACCTAGGAGACTTAGGGTTCAAATTGAAATCACTCTAACCCTAAAAGCGACACACTTCGTGTCGCATACCCCCTAGACAGCTATCATCTCGTAGGGGACTACGTGGGACAACGCACCTCCCAGAATTATGTTGACATGTTTACACCTTATGTGTATTGCCACCGAGCACACAGACACGTGCAAGGGGGTTCCTAGGGATAGGTAGAAAAGTTTTTCGTAATTCATGTCATGACCGCATGGCAAATGTGGACATGACACATGTGTTGTGTATCATGACCGCATGGGAAATGCAGGCATGACATTTGGTATCAAAGCAAAGTTTAAACACTGGGCTTCTTTAGGGAACATTATTATTTCTGCAACTTTGATTAATTTGTGGTTACCTCATTTTTGTAGGATGCCTCCCCGATGAGTTCGGCGAGCACAGTCTCACCACACTCCACCCCCCGAGGCGCACACTGACTCTTCAGTTGAGGGACAAGATCAGCTGGTCCTATAGGCACCGCAGGCACCATCGGCCCTACCAAATATCAGGGCACAGATATTACAGGCTTTACTAGTAGTTTTAGATAGGCTTCCACTGGCCATAGCTGAGCTATGCATAGAGTCACGTGTTGAGCCCCATGAGAATCCATGAGAGGAGCCATGCATGGAACCACGAGCTGAGTCCCGTGTTGAGCCACATGTGGAGCCCCGCGTTGAGTCGCAAGGGGCACCACATGTGGAGCCTTATGTTGAGGTGCCAGAGATGACGGCAGAGGAGGTTGGTCCAGCTGACAGGGCCCGTAGTAGGAGCCCTCCATGTCATGCTAGGCGTGTTGAGGCAGTTGAGTAGAGCACATTGTTCATAGACCTTATGACTATTACACATATGAGCCTATCAGAGGGCACAAAGACAGAGGAGATCCCATTAGGGATTTGTTGAGGCTGAACCCTCCTACTTTTGTTGGGACCACAGAGGGAGCTGAGGCAAAGGCCTGGCTCATCAATTTAGACAAATGCTTTGCGTTGCATCCTTACGAGGGCAACATGAAGGCTCATGTAGTAGTACACCTATTGCGAGATGTAGCAGCTACCTGGTGGCACACTAAGGAGTGCAAGCATCACCTTTCATTAGACACTCTCAAATGGGAGACCTTCATCGAGCGCTTCAATGCACGATACTTATCATATCATTACAGGCAGCATCGCATAGACGACTTTCATGACCTTCAGTAGAGGGGACTTACAGTGACACAGTATGAGGGTAGATTTATAGAGTTATCTCGATATGCAGAGTATCTCCATGACGAGAAACTCCTGGTTCATAAGTTTATCAGAGGACTAAACCATAGTATAGCAGGGCCTGTTCACATGGTAGACCCCCAGACTTTGAGTGATACTGTCGAGAAGGCATATATCACTGAGGAGATTTAGGGAGGAGGGCAAAGTTCATGCCCTCAGTTTCAGGATCAAGGATAGCTGCAACATCGGCAGAGTTTCCTCAGACCATCACAACCACCTCATAGGGGAGGATTTAGTTCCACTCCCTTACCTCCTAGGCCCCCACAGCAGCAGTAGAGAGCTAGGACACAACAGAGGGCAGATGGGGCGTATAATAGAGGTTGGTAGCAGTAGGGCCCGCGTAGAGATCAGAGGTAGCAGGGAGCACCTGCGAGACCCACGAGGTCACAGCAGTCATATAAGAGCTCACAGGGGTCTACTAGTAGATCAGGACAGCAGTAGTCGAGTAGGACTCAGACTGAATAGGTACAGGCTACACCTAGGCAGAGAGTGTCCACAAGGTTTTACAGTAGGGGGACAACCTCATGCAGGAGGATCTGAGTAGACTGTTGGAGATGTGGGTAGATCCCACCGTATGTTCGCAGTAGTTGATAACCGCCAGGCTAATTTTTAGGCATCAGTGATTGAGACATCAGGTATGATAGGGGGTATCCCCATTTCTATTCTCTTTGATTCTGGTGCTACTAACTCTTTCATATCTCCATCGTTAGTGGAGAGTTGCAGGTTGGTGCCCTCTAGGCAGGGTGATAGGTGGGTGGTTGAGTTGGCCTCAGGGGCCAAAATAACAGTAGATGCCTTAGTCCATGATTACAAGATTTCTTTGGGATGCTTTGCCATAGTATGTGACCTTAGAGTTATAACATTAGGATCCTACGATCTGGTGTTGGGTATGGACTGGCTTGCGGCTCATTGAGCCAAGTTAGATTATCGTCGAAAGGCGATCAACTACTTAGATGATCACGGTACATCAGTTGAGATAGTGGGCATGCAGAAGTCCATAGCAGTAAGTATGATATCCACTCGGCAGCTTAAGCACTGCATGCGAAAGGGATGCTAGATGTTCACCATCATAGTGAGTGACAAATCAGATGATGAGCCTGAGGCATCTTTGGATGATCATCCCATCCTTAGAGAGTTTGCTGATGTGTTTCCAGTAGAGTTACCGAGAATGCCACCCCGTCGTGAGGTAGACTTTCACATTGACTTAGTGCCGGGTGCTGAGCCAGTGTCTAGTGCACCCTATAGGATGACCACACATGAGCTCACAAAGCTCAAGTTATAGTTGGAGGACTTGCTCGAGAAGGGGCACATCCGACTAAGCATTTCACCTTGGGGTGCTCCTATCATCTTCGTGAAGAAGAAGGATGGGTCTCTTTGATTATGCATGGACTATAGGCAGTTAAATAAGGTGACGGTGAAGAACCATTATCCTCTACCCAGGATTGATGATTTTTTTGATTAGATGCAAGGAGCTAGGGTGTTCTCTAAGATTGACCTGAAGTCAGGTTATCATCAGCTACGTATCACAGAGGCGAACATCCATAAGAAAACCTTCTAGACTTGATATGGCCACTATGAGTTCACTGTGGTCCCTTTCAGCTTGATGAACGCCCCTGCAGTGTTCATGAGTCTCATGAATAGGGTGTTCCATACCTACTTAGATCAGTTCATGATTATTTTCCTTGATGACATTTTGATCTATTCACAGACTGAGGAGGAGCATGAGGAGCACCTACGTCAGGTTCTACAGTGTTTGAGGGAGCAAAATCTTTATGAGAACTTGGTGAAGTGTGCATTTTTTAGGACAGAGGTACGGTATCTGGGGCATATCCTATCTGGCGATGGAATCTCAGTAGATCCATCAAAGATCAGGGCTATCAGGGATTGGCAAGCACCCACTAGTGTGATAGAGATCAGGAGTTTTATGGGGTTAGCTGGTTATTACTGTCACTTTGTTGAGGGTTTTTCTAAGATAGCACACCCCATCACTTCCCTTCAACGGAAAGGGAAGAGTTTTCTATGGACTGAGCAGTGTGAGAGGGCCTTCAGGGTACTCAAGGAGCGTCCCACCAGCACTCCTATTTTAGTGGTTCTTGATCTTGCAGCAGATTTTATGGTTTGCATGGATGCATCACTTGAGGGATTGAAAGCCATACTTATGCAGGGTGGTAGAGCGATCACGTATGAGTCGTGAAAGCTCAAGACCCATGAGCTGAACTACCACACACACGACTTGGAGTTAGTGGCAATGGTTCATGCTCTAGTTTGTTGGAGACATTTCTTATTAGGTCGTCACTTTGAGCTCCATTCATATCACCACAGTCTTCAGTATATCTTTACACAGCTAAATTTGAATGCCCGTAAATGGCATTGGATGGAGTTTCTTTGCAAGTATGACTTTGATGTCCACTACATGAAAGGGAAGGAGAACATGGTTGCTGACACATTGAGTTGGAGGCACCACGAGCTCTTGACCTTGACTCTGAGTGTGGACCTGAGAGGACACATTATTCAGCATCTGCCAGAGGATGAGTGGTTTCTTGAGGTGCAGCAGGAGATTAGTTCACAGAGGGCCCTTGTGGGCAAGTATGTAGGGTATTCACTTGAGGCAAATGGGTTACTTCATCATCGACAACAAATCTATGTACCCCGCGCAAGTGACCTACGTACTATAGTGTTATCAAAGGCTCACTAAGCACCATATGCGGCACATCTGGGGGTGAAGAAGATGCATGCTAACCTACGATGGTTGTACTATTGGGCGGGTATGAGACAGGATATTGCAGAGTTTGTTGCTCGATGCCTTGAGTGCTAGAGGGTCAAGGCCGAGCATCAGCATCTAGCGGGTCTTCTATGCACACATGAGATACTTGAGTGGAAATGGGACACCATTTCCATAGATTTTATTGTTGGTCTTCCTATGTCTTCGCGTCGCCATGATGCCATCATGGTGACAGTCGACAAGTTGACCAAGGTGGCACATTTCTCACTTGTACACATGACATATAATGTGCCAGTAGTGGCAAGAGTATTCTTAGACAATATTGTGAGATTACATGGAGTACCTCGCTGCATTATTTCAGACAGGGATTATGTATTCACTTCAGCATTTTGGAGAGCCTTGCAGTAGGCATTGGGCATACAACTCAACTTTAGCTCTGCTTATCATCCTGAGACAGATGGACAGACAAAGTGGGTGAATTAGGTGTTGGAGGACATGCTTTGTATGTATGTTATGGACCATCAGTCTAGATGGGAGGAGTATCTATATTTGGTTGAGTTTGCCTACAATAATGGGCATCATAGCTTGTTGGGTATGCCTCCTTTTAAGACTTTATACGGTAGACCATGCAGGACACCATTGAGTTGGGATCAGATAGAGGATTAGGTAGCCATTGGTCCAGAGTTAGTTTATGATATGGAGCAGCAGGTCACACTGATTAGGTAAAGACTATAGGAGGCATAGGATAGACAGAAGAAGTATGCCGATGCTAAGAGGACTAATCGGAGCTTCTCAGTGGGTGAAAGGGTATTACTTAGAGTGTGGCCACACATGAGTCCAATCTGTTATGGAAAGGGCTCTAAGCTCACACCACGATTTGTAGGACCCTTTGAGATCTTGGAGCGGATAGGACCTGTTGCCTATCATCTAGTGTTGCCACCTAGCCTATCACATATCCACAATGTCTTTCATATTTATGTATTGAGGTGATATATATCTGATTTATCTCACGTATGGGACTGGAGTGCTCTACAAGTAGAGGCAGATGGGCAATTGGCATTGGAGCCAATTCGCATATTGGCTCGTCAGACGTTGGGCCTTCAAGGTCCAGAGCTGGACCAGGTTAGGGTCCAGTGGGATTATTATGATGAGGTCACAGCGACATGGGAGGATGTAGCTAATTTGAGGGCACTCTATCCTCACCTTTTTGACGACTTCTAGGAGGAAGTTTAGTCTAAGGGGGGAGGATGTGAGGCTGATTATTTTTCCTTCCTTATTTTGATCATTATACATTTTAGTTGATGACATTATCAGACTTTTAGAGACTATGGTTTTATTATGCAAACTTGATTATATCTCCTGATTTTGATATGCCATTGATTAGACATATGGTGATTCAATTTGATCATGTTTTGATGCTATTTTGTGATTTGACATATGACATATATTAGATGATGTTTTGTGATGTGATTTCTAGTTATTTATGTGATGAATATTATTTGACAAGTGATAGAAAAATGCAGTTTAATTCAGAATTATGTTATAGATGATTATTGTTGTACTCGATGGCATGAATTTAATTCCAATTGCTTTGGCTATGATTGTTCATGATATGATTGAAACTTGATCGAGGTGTGCAGGTTTACATTCCCAAGCCACGAGAAATTGGAGATAGAATTCACACATATGATATTCCCTATGAAACCGATCCATTCCCAAGAGGGATGACGATCACATTTGAAATTGAGTGTTGATTTTAGTGCTTGTTTAATTTTTATCACTTTGGCCTAGTACCCCTTTGTTTAATTAATTAATATTAAGTGTTGTATAATTTTTATTGACTTACACCGCTTGGTAATTGTTTTTATTTTTGAGGCCATTTAAAGTGGATTTATGACCCCCTTGGTGAACCTTAGTGTCCCAAAATCTACCCTAGGTGGTTACCCATGGATCTAGGGTCTATTTTGACTAACTAAACCTTGGGTTAACTCACTTTTGGTCACTCTAAACTATGGTTTAGTCAAAGTGACGAAATTTGAAATTAGATAAGGTCAGAGATGAGTCATGCTTTGGGAAAGACTCATCTCCCTTCCCAAAGTTTGGGAATCCCTACCCTAGGACGACTTGGGAGGTCTCCAAGACTTGTAAGTGTGTGGGATCTTCCTCCGAGACTCTCATACATGTGTGAGAGCATCTTGGAGGGAGATGGCTCTCTTAAAGAATAAGAGGATGCCATATGGCATCCCTTATTCTCTTGGAGGTTTGAATGGGAATGCCACCTTGTAGGAATACACAACACTGAGAGGGGGGGGTGAATCAATGTTGTTAACAATTTTAACACTTTTTACTCCTTTTGATTAATTTTATTTCATAGTTATAGAATTCTTCAGATAGAACAAAAACTATGCAGAGTATCAACACAAAAATTTGACACAAGAAATTTTCTGAGTGGAAAACCCTCCTGGGGTATAAAAACCACTCAACTACCTCACTAGCTTAACAAAATTTTAGATTACAACTGTCTCACTGACATTACAATTTTGCCTCACTGGCATATTGTACTTCTCTGCATGTCTCACTGACATTACAACATCAAAAATTCAATGAACAGTATAACTCAGGGGGTTTCCCTGTTTCAATAAGATCAATACCTTATTTCTCCTTTTCAAAAAACAAACAAATGTATATTTTCTGTAATCAAACTTCAACTGTCATCATCATATTAAACATCATCTTCACAACAATCAATCAAAGTTGGTCTTCAAAATATTTCATACCTCTATCTCTGCAAATCAATCTCAAAACAACTCAATTTATACTTTTCAATTTCATAGACTCTTTCACTGCAATACTGAAAAATTTAACCTTCTCCAAAAATTATTTTTCAAAGCTTTAGTCTTCTCTGAGGAAATATTGTTCTACTTTGATCATAAAAAAAAACTCCAACCTTGATTGCACAATCACACCTCCAAAACTGAACAAATCTCACTATCCAAGAAGATGTCTCTTCATGTCAAAATATACCTGCAAATAATAACAAAATACATCTTGCAACTAATTATCCCATGCTCTGAAAAACTTTCTCACACTCTTCAAGATCATCTCTTATCTGCATAAAAAAATACCTGCCATTCAAAATCTCTCTTTATACAAAATGAACTTCCATCATTCAATATCTTCAAATCGGTTCAACTTCCAACACCATATTTTTATCTCATTCATTTCACATTCTCTAAAAAAATAAAACTAAAACAACATCTGTCATATTCTATTTCGTAGGAAACCTTCCAAATTTCATTCTTACTCTTACGAAAAAAATCTAACTTGAGTGCCTCTTCATCTTCGGTGAAAGACATGAAAATAGCATGCTTTAATGCCTTTTAGGAACACAGTGGTCATCAAATTTAACAAGTCTAACTTACCGTTTGAAGATACCTTCTAATTTAAACATGATCCTCTGATCTACGGTGCCTGTTATTTTGAGTTTTAAACAATGATCATTGGATTTAAGACCTTTTAGAACGACTTGTGTCCACCGCTTCCGCTAGGGCATTGGGTTTAATGAGACCGACCACTCAACGACTAAAGTTGCCTTCAACCAGTCATCATTTGGATAGAACCTGCTATCACCGGTCACTAGAAAAATATAACAAAAAGTGCAATATTGATGACGGGCAGTATGGTTAGGAAAGATAAGTGTTGAGCACAATTTTTTAAGACTTGTTAAGTGTTAAGCAAACACAATTACCACTTCAAATACTCTAAACCTCAACATATCTTTAGCATAGAATTGTAAACCATACTTCATCAGATCTGTAAAATGTGATGCCACTGTCATGAAGCCAATTGGATGAAGTTAATATGATGCATATTAACTCTTGTCAAATGATACAAGCCCAAGAACCTTGCCCTGATTCAATACTGATAATATGCAATGAATGCCACTGATCAATATGACAAATCATCATATGAGATGCAACATATGACTAGGACAAATGAAGTTTAAGATTAAGCAATTGTAGTCCACTGAAATGACCAAGTCACAACAACTTCACTCAAGATCAAAACTGAGAGATCACTACCACAGTAACCCACTGAAAGATCAAAACTAAGATATCACTACCACACTAACCCACTGAAAGATCAAAACTGAGATATCTGAAAACCATGTCACTAGTGTCACTATCATTTTTGGCATCAATGAAAAGACAATATGTTCAATAGTGCTACAAAACTCCCCCTTTGTCTTTGACATTGATGGCAAAAACCATTGCTTATTTCTCCCCCTTTTTGACATAGAATGTCAAAGGCAAAAAAAATACCACAACCAATAGAGTCCTGGTCTTGTAAATGCAATCCTCTATCATAAAAAATTTGTGAAAACCAACACTTTACTTCACACTGATCAAATGCACAGTATTGTAACACTGCCAACCACAAAAAATATGTACAAAAACTATATACAGACTATGTACAAATGAGATTTAGGACATCAAAATGATCTAGAAGACAACTCCCCCTGAATCTAATATCTTTGTAACCTATTGAAGAGAGACAAGAGATAGAACTCCTAATCTCTGTCTCAGAGTTTCAAATGTCTCCTTTGGCAAAGGCTTTGTGAAGATGTCAGCCAATTGATCACTTGTATGCACATATTCCAAAGCAACTTCATTTTCAATCACCTTTTCCCTTAGAAAATGATATCTTATAGCAATGTGCTTAGTTCTTGAATGCATTATAGGATTCTTTGACATATTGATAGAACTTGTGTTATCACAAAGAATAGACACAGGCTTTTTAACCTCAACCTTAATATCAAGAAGTGATTGTACCATCCAAAGTACCTGTGTACAACATGAAGAAGCAGCAATGTACTCAGCTTCAGCTGTAGATAGAGAAACACAATCTTGTTTCTTACTATGCCATGCAACCAATCTACCACCCAGAAAGAAAGCTGCCCCACTTGTACTTTTTCTGTCATCAGGACATCCAGCCCAATCTGCATCTATATAGGCAAGAAGTGTAAAATCATTGTGTCTAGGATACCATAAACCAAAATCAAGTGTACCATTAATATATCTAAAGATTCTCTTAACAGCATTCAAATGTGATTGTTTAGGACAAGCTTGAAATCTTGCAACCAAATAAACAGCCTACATAATATCAGGCCTAGAAGCAGTGAGATGTAAAAGACTCCCAATCATAGATCTATACAAAGACTATTCTACTTCAGGTGATTCATCATTTTTTCGTAGCTTATGACCTGTCTCCATAGGAGTACCCAAAGGTTTGCAATCATCCATTTGAAATCACTTTAACATCTCTTTGGCATATTTATTTTGTGAGATAAATATTCCCTTTTCAAGCTGAGATACCTGAAGACCAAGAAAGAAAGACAATTCTCCCAACATAGACATTTCAAATTCTGACTTCATGATGTTAGGAAATGAATGACTCATATCATCATTGTTACTACCAAAAATGATATCATCAACATAAATTTCAACAACTAGAATATCCTCACCTTTGATTAGATAGTACAGATTACTATCCATGCCTCCTTTTGTGAACCCCTGTTCCTGCAGAAACTTATCTAGTCTATAATACCAAGCCCTTGGAGCTTGCTTTAAACCATATAAGGCCTTTTTCAACCTATAAACATGATCTGAATTATCTTTATTCACAAAACCTTCTGGTTGTTCCATGTAAACTTCTTCTTCAAGATCTCCATTTAGAAATGCTGATTTTAGATCCATTTGGTAAACTTTGAAATTTTTATAAACTGAAAAAGCTAAAAACATTCTTATAGCTTCTAATCTAGCAACAGGAGCAAATGTTTCTTCAAAGTTAATTCCTTCAATTTGTGAATACCCTTTGCAAACCAATCTAGCTTTGTTTCTAACAACTTTACCTTTATCATCAAGCTTATTCCTAAAAACCCATTTAGATCCAATGACATTCTTACCTTCTGGTCTTGGAACAAGTTCCCATGTTTTGTTCTTTTCTATTTGGCTTAACTCCTCTTCCATGGCTTTAATCCAGGCTTCATCTTTGCTGGCCTCAACATAACTTTTAGGTTCCATTTCAAATATCAAACACACATGTGCTTGATTATGTGCAGCAGCAAGCTTTCTTCTAGTTACCACACCACTATCCTTGTCCCCAACGATCAACTCATGAGGATGATCTCTTTGATATGCCTTTGAAGGAAACTTTGTCTTAACATCAACAGATTTTTCAAGATCTTCTTCCTCTTCTTGAATTTCTTCTTCCTTTTGTGAATGATGATCATCTTCCTTGTCATGAATCAACTGCATACAGGGCTGCAAATCCTCATCCACCTTAACATTAGTACTTTCAATTATTCTTTTGAGCCTATTGTTAAAGCACTTATATGCTTTGCTATGTGTAGAATAACCAAGAAATATGCCTTCATCACATCTAGACTCAAAACCACATAAGCTATCATTATCTTTCTTGATGTAACACTTACTTCCAAAAATTTTAAAGTAACCAACATTAGCTAACTTACCATACCAAAGTTCATAAGGAGTATAATTTGACTTTACCCTTAATTGAACTCTATTTAAAGTATATACAGTTGTATGAATAGCTTCTCTCCAATAGACATTAGGTAGATTTGCATCATGTAGTAAGGTTCTTGCCATTTCTTTTACAGTCCTATTTTTCCTTTCAGCTACTCCATTTTGCTATGGAGTTCTAGGAGTGGAGAATTGCCTTCTTATCCCATGTTTTTCACAATACTCCTAAAATTCCTTTGAAGTATATTCTCCTCCATTGTCTGACCTTAAACATTTTAGCTTGAAATCAGACTCCTTTTCAACCATCTTTTTAAAGATTTTGAATCTATCAAATGCCTCTAATTTATGCCTTAAGAAAGTTACCCATGTCATTCTTGAAAAATCATCAATGAAAAGCATAAAATATTTTTCTCATCCCAGAGCTTTAGTCCTTGTAGGACCACACAGATCTGAATGTACCAGCTGCAGAGGTTTTGAAGTAAAATACTCCTTAGGCTTGAAACTAACTTTGGTTTGCTTACCCAGCCGACACTCTTTGCATATAGTATTACTTGGTTTTGAAATATGAGGCATATTTCTGACATTGTGATTCCTGCTGATTCTCACAAGATTGTCAAAATTCACATGACCAAGTCTTCTATGCCACAACCAGCTTTCCTCAATTTGACCCATGAAACAGATATGGCTATCAACACTTTTATTTTCAGAGTTATGAAGATTGTAGATGTTACCACTAGTCCTTAGACCTGCTGCAATAACTTTACCTGATTTCTTTTTGATCTCACATCCATGTGCATCAAAAAACACATTAAAACCATTGTCACATATTTGACTAACACTTAACAAGGTGTGTTTCAATCCCTCTACAAAATACACATCATGTAGTGGTGTTTCATCATCAAGAAGAATTGTACCTTTGTCTTTGATCATAATGCAATCATTATTTCCAAACATAACAGAACCTTCATTAATGTCTTCAAATTTAACAAACTTATCTTTGTCTCCTGTCATGTGGTTGGAACAGCCATTGTCAATCACCCACTGTTCCTTCTTTTTGGCATGAAAAGCAGCTTGTGCAATCATAACATCAAGGCTCTTATTGATTACCTTAGGTTTCCAAACAAGTAACTTCTTTTCAGGACTTAAAGAAGACAAACCTAAAACAGTATTCCTTGTTGTTTGCTGCATTTGCAAAGAAGGTCTACAAAATTTGGCAATATGCCCAAAATTTTTACAATTGTGACACTTCAAACTTCTTAAAAACATGAATGGGTTCCTTGGAAATAAATGCATTTCTCTTCTGACTCCAAATCTGCATTCACTAGCTTTATGTCCAAACCTGTTGCAACAAAAACAATATCTAGTAAAGTGAGCATTATACCTGAAAGTATCACTCCTGTTGTAGTTTATTGTCCTTATGATTGATTTGCCATTTGTAGTAGCCTTTTGAGAACATTGTCCCTCTTCAAATCCAAGACCTGATTTATCTTTGAATCCTTTTTGTCTATCAAGAAGATCATCAAGTTTATCACTACTTCTGCACATATCAAGTCTTCTTCTCAGATCAACAATTTCAGCTTCAAGTGTATGACATTCCTTGTCCTTATTATCCAACTCTTTGTCCTTATCATCAATAATTCTCTTACTTTCTTCAAGAGAAAGAATTAGATCAGTAATCTATTTCTCATAACAAGTTAATTTATCATTCATGATATCATTTTCCTTTTGAAACTGACTTCTTTGTGCAATGATTTCCCTTTTAAGTTTCTTGACTTGACTTAATGCACACTTCAATTCTCCTTCAAAGTCAATAATAGCTTCACAACTGTTTGATTGTTCCTCACATTTTTCATTTTGAACTTCATTTAGAATAGCCATAAATAAAGTCTGTGCATTTTCATCAAGAAAATCATCTAAATCACTTTCAGTCATATCAACATTTTTGATGAACAAACTTCTTTTCTTTCTGAAATTATTTTTCCTTCTAGAAACAAACTGTTTCTTTTTGAATTGCTTCTTGTTTTCATCTTCATCACTGTCTAGGTCTTTGTAAGGACACTGAGCTGCATAGTGTCCAATCTTTCCACACTCAAAACATTTGAATGGAAGCTTACCTTTGTACTTACCAACAAATCCCTTCTTCAACTTGATTGCAAGAGATATTTCTTGATCATCATCCAATTCTTTTGAATCAGAAATCTCCTTTTCTTTTCTGACTGATTTGAAAGCAGCTTCTTTGCTTGAAGGTATGTCATTACTAATTCTCATCTCATAAGATGTGAAAGTTCCATGAAGTTCATCAAAGGTAACTTTGCTTAAGTCTCTTTCTTCAACTGCAGACACTTTGGATTCATATTTTGGATTTAAAGTCCTTAAGACTTTTGTAACAACTATCTTCTCTACCAGTGTATCACCAAGTCCTCTTATAGCATTTACAATTTCTTGAACTCTTAGAAGATATTCTGCCACTTTCTCATCATCACTCATTCTAAGACTTTCAAATTTGGCTCTGTGGGATTGCAGTTTTGCTTCTTTGATTTTATCATCTCCTTGATAAATATTAGACAATTTGTCCCATATTTCCTTGGCTATTTTACACTCCATGATTTTGACAAGTATGCCATTGGTAAGACCACAACATAATGCATTTTTAGTCTTAGCATTATTTTCATATGCCCTTTTCTCATCAGCTGTGCTAGGAAGATTTGTAGCAGTATATGCAGTAACAATGGCAACATACACATCATACCCCAGAGATGACAAATATGACTCCATCCTGAATTTCCAAAAAGCATAGTTAGAACCATCAAACATAGGTGGTTTATAATTTGAGTAACCTTCTTGACTTGCCATGATAAGTATTCCAGAAATATGATCTACCCAAGCTGATTAAGCTTTGACAGGGTACCAAGGTCTGATACCAATTGTAGGAATACACAACACTGAGAGGGGGAGGTGAATCAGTGTTGTTAACAATTTTAACACTTTTTACTCTTTTTGATTAATTTAATTTCATAGTTATAGAATTCTTCAGATAGAACAAAAACTATGCAGAGTATCAACACAAAAATTTGACACAAGAAATTTCCCAAGTGGAAAACCCTTCTGGGGTATAAAAACCACTCAACTGCCTCACTGGCTTAACAAAATTTCAGATTACAATTGTCTCACTGACATTACAATTTTACCTCACTGGCATATTGTACTTCTCTGCATGTCTCACTGACATTACAACATCAAAAATTCAATGAACAGTACAACTCAGGGGGTTTCCTTGTTTCAATAAGATCAATACCTTATTTCTCCTTTTCAAAAAACAAACAAATGTATATTTTCTATAATCAAACTTCAACTGTCATCATCATATTAAACATCATCTTCACAAAAATCAATCAAATTTGATCTTCAAAATATTTCATACCTCTATCTCTGCAAATCAATCTCAAAACAACTCAATTTATACTTTTCAATTTCATAGACTCTTTCACTGCAATACTGAAAAATTTAACCTTCTCCAAAAATTATTTTTCAAAGCTTTAGTCTTCTCTGAGGAAATATTGTTCTGCTCTGATCATAAAAAAAAAACTCCAACCTTGATTGCACAATCACACCTCCAAAACTGAACAAATCTCACTATCCAAGAAGATGTCTCTTCATGTCAAAATATACCTGCAATTAATAACAAAATACATCTTACAACTAATTATCCCATGCTCTGAAAAAATTTCTCACACTCTTCAAGATCATCTCTTATCTGCATAAAAAAATACCTGCCATTCAAAATCTCTCTTTATACAAAATGAACTTCCATCAGTCAATATCTTCAAATCGGTTCAACTTCCAACACCATATTTTTATCTCATTCATATCACATTCTCTAAAAAAAAAACTAAAACAACATCTGTCATTTTCTGTTTCGTAGGAAACCTTCCAAATTTCACTCTTACTCTTACCAAAAAAATCTAAGTTGAGTGC
Source organism: Cunninghamia lanceolata (assembly GCA_027924645.1). Classification (NCBI taxonomy): domain Eukaryota; kingdom Viridiplantae; phylum Streptophyta; class Pinopsida; order Cupressales; family Cupressaceae; genus Cunninghamia; species Cunninghamia lanceolata. Next base: position 7,250,407 of record BSBN01000245.1, on the reverse strand, counting down.
CTCTTCATCTTTGGTGAAAGACATGAAAATAGCATGCTTTAATGCCTTTTAGGAACACAATGGTTGTCAAATTTAACAAGTCTAAGTTACCGTTTGAAGATACCTTCTAATTTAAACATGATCCTCCGATCTGCGGTGCCCGCCATTTTGAGTTTTAAACAATGATCGTTGGATTTAAGACCTTTTAGAATGACTTGTGTCCACCGCTTCTGCTAGGGCATCGGGTTTAACGAGACCAACCACTCAATGACTAAAGCTGCCTTCAAGCAGTCATCATTTGGATAGAACCTGTTGTCACTGGTCACTGGAAAAATATAACAAAAAGTGCAATATTGATGATGGGCAATATGGTTAGGAAAGATAAGTGATGAGCACAATTTTTTAAGACTTGTTAAGTGTTAAGCAAACACAATTACCACTTCAAATACTCTAAACCTCAACATATCTTTAGCACAGAATTGTAAACCATACTTCATCAGATCTGTAAAATGTGATGCCACTGTCATGAAGCCAATTGGATGAAGTTAATATGATGCATATTAACTCTTGTCAAATGATACAAGCCCAAGAACCTTGCCCTGATTCAATACTGATAATATGCAATGAATGCCACTGATCAATATGACAAATCATCATATGAGATGTAACATATGACTAGGACAAATGAAGTTTAAGATTAAGCAATTGTAGTCCACTGAAATGACCAAGTCACAACAACTTCACTCAAGATCAAAACTGAGAGATCACTACCACAGTAACCCACTGAAAGATCAAAACTAAGATATCACTACCACACTAACCCACTGAAAGATTAAAACTGAGATATCTGGAAACCATGTCACTGGTGTCACTATCATTTTTGGCATCAATGAAAAGACAATATGTTCAATAGTGCTACACACCTCACCACTTGTTCTCTCACACATGTGTGAGAGCACAAGTGGATAAGGTGAGGATTGAGATGGAATTGGAGGATGACACTTGTCACCCTCACACTTCCTCTCCCTTACATGTGGCATAGGAGGAGGAAGGAGAAGGTGACAAGTGTCACCTTCTCATTCCTCAATGCCAAAATTGATGGCCTATATTACCTCCTCTTGTTGAGGAGTGTGGGGTTCTTGCATTTTGGAGTTTCTTTCTATTTTGAGATTTTGGGAAAGTTAGAGGAATTCTTGGAGATTGGAAGGTTTGGAGAAGCTTGGAGCTCATCACCAAACATACTTTCATTATTAGGGCTTTAGAAGGTAAGCTCTATGTCTTATTCTTTACCCTTACATATCTTTATTGCAATGTGTTTGTAGTTTTTGGTTGTTTGTTATTTTATTTTTCTGTGGGATGGGAGTATGGTGAGAGCACCTCCATTTGGAGGTAAGGCTCAACTTGTTTGGGGTAGGGGAAACGAACCACCTTAAGGTCACTCCCATATTGTGCTATTTATGTCTTGAGGGCTTCTTACTTGTTGTGGAGATTATTTGAATGGCAAGAGTGCCATGGAAGTTTATTTTTGAGATATTTGATGAGTTGGGTATTTGGAGGTTTTGGCTTGAGGCCATGAGACTTGGTATTTTTGTATTTTGGTGTGGCCTTTGAAGTAGAGGGGTCCATTTCCTAGCCCCATCAAACTAATTTTCATGAGTTGTGTTATGTGTTTATCCTTAGGGTTGTTTTGTTGTGTTGTTTGTTACTTTGCTTGTTGTGGTGTGGTTGTATCCGTGTAAATCCCTACCTCCCTAGCTCAGGGGTGACCCACTTGTGGGTCTATGGTAGGGAGGAGGGCATTTCGAAGTGCCTAGGTTTTCATTCTTGTTGTGTTTTTTTTTGCAGGTGCATTTATGGGAAATGGAGCTTGTTGAGACGTCCATTTTTGTGTCACTCTAATCTTTTGTTGTTCGCTGTTTGAGCCATGGCCTTGTGGCCCTATTGTAAAATTTTGATTAGTTATTTTTGTCATGGGTTTGGCTATAATAAATTTTGTATGAGAAACATTCTTTATATTTTAATAAAATGCTTCTTATCCTCTAAGTTGTGAGTTTTTGGTGTGAGAAATGCATGGGAAAATACCTTTTGTTGCTATCATGTTTTCTTTCAAAAGAAATATATATATATGAGTGTTGTTAATAAAATTTATTGTATACCAAGAAAGAAAGAAAAAATTTTAGTTTTTTTCTGTTGTTATATTGATTGTTTATATTATTAGTTGTTGTTATGGAAAAGAAAAGAGTTGTTAGAAATTTATATGAAATTGTAGATTTCTACCTTATTGTTGCTTTAAAAAAAAAGATAATATATTCTGTGTATTTGAGCTATTTCAAAAAATATATATAAGTATCTGAATAGCATATTTCAAAAAGAAAGGAAGATCTTGTATTATTTAAGTTTTAGACAGTAAGTTAGCATTCTATGTTAAGTCAAGGTTAGTGTTAATGATAAGTTAGTGTAAGTGTATATATAATAATATACATATATATATGGAATATATATATATATATGAATATAAGTATATATACACACCTTCATTTGCTTTTAATTTTAGTTTCTTGTTGCATTATTTCATTTACTGTACATGTACAGAGAATTGAAGAGAAAACAGAAATTGTATATAATTGTTGAATATATATTAAAATATATATATATACACTTATATGTGTGTGTGTGTGTGTATAAATATATCCAAAAAAATAATAAGAAAATGTATATATGCTAAAATATTTTTTAAAAAAACTATAAGTCCAGATCTAAGTATATATATATAGACACACACATATATACATATATTTACACATATATATACATATATAACCTTAAACCAAAATTTATTAAAGAAAAAAAAAAAAAAAAAATATATATATATATATATAAAAGAAAGCTGCTAAGTAGAAAGTCCTTTAGTGGCAGACTGCAGTGGAGTTTTTCCCACAGAAGTTAGTGTTTTAAATTAAAAAAAAGGAGGCAGAGGTACAACGGCCCAGCAGCCGCCTCCCCTCTATCGTTTTTGTTGTCATTGGTGTGGGGAGGGGGGCGTGCCTCCCCCCACACCCACGAGTGTGGGGGGAGGCACGACCCCCTCCCCACATCATCCCTTCCCCATAAGCTATGCCCACTCCACATCTCCCGCAGCTCCATCTCCCCCACAGTCCCCACAACCTTCTCCCTGCGGCCTCACCACTCCCCTTCAGCCCTTCACTCTGGTCATCACAGTCCCTACGACGGCGGCATCCCCCTCTCCATTCTCAAACCCTGCAACAAGAGTTTCATTTTGAATACTTTCAGTGCATGTTTATATATATATATATATATATATATATATATAACAATCACTCTATGATTTCAAGAAAAATTTTTTTAAAAAAATAACAATAAGCTTGCTGTGTATACCTCCGTGGGAGGTAGCAACAAGCTTCCATCCATGGCCTCCTTTTGTATTTCAAACACTAACCTGCTTACACAAGAAAGAAAACAAAGAAAAAGAAAAAGAAAGAGTGAGATAGGAAATTAGGGTAAATCCAAAATGATAGAGAAGTTAGGGCAATGGAGAAAACAATTATAAATTGGAATTAAGGCTTTTATTTCAGGGAACAATATTTTATTTGAGAGGATTTTATTTTGTGAGGGATTGTTTTATTTCTTTATTTAAAAACCTCTATTTTTCCTTGTTTTTAGTTTATCTCTTGTGCTCATTTAAATAGATTTATAATTTTAAATGGGGTTTTGTATTTTTACTTTATTGCCTTGTGCAAGTATATTTTTTAGGGGAAGGATTAATTTTGTGTTAATTGGGAAGAGTATTTCCCCTTGTTTTAAATTCTTTTTAGTTGGGTTAATTATTTTATTTTGTTTCTACCGTGATTTTATTATTTTATTAGTATATCTATTTTACTATTATTTTACGGGAAGGAGTATTTTAATCTCCTTCCTCCTTATTATTCTGAGTTCGTTAATAAATGTAATACCGAAATTATATTTATTGATAGACTCAATTTTGAGTTCTAATTTGGTGTCTGTTATTATTTTATTATATTATTTCAAATTTTTATTCTTTTTCTGCAAGGTCGATTTATTCGACCTTGGCAGGTTATTTATTTTGTTATTTTAAATTGTTTTAAATTTGTTCTTAAGTTTAAATTTTTATTATTAAATTTTATTTGATTCTTATTGGAGTTTTATTTTAAAATTTTTAAATCAATTATTGAAAACGTGTTACGCTGTCAAACTTTTCCTAGATTTCTAGGGTTTAATTTTTACGATATTTACTTTTATTCTATCATTCCACTTTAATCATGCATCCATCATGCCACTATTGTTCTTAATCATTATTTTGATTTCTTTTTTACCAGAGTTAGAGTTCAGTTTTGATGTTGGCAAAATCATCTTCACACATGTTTCATGTCCACATTTGCCATGTGGTCATGACAATAACTTCCAATGCGGACCATATTGGACTCTAAAAATTATATCCAATATCTATTATAGGTCTCTCATCATACCTTTAGAAAAAGTAGAATATCGTATTCAACTATAGACAAATGCGGATCTCCGAATTGTTGTTCTGTCACAGAGAAATATTGTCAGACTGGAAGCTGATACTGAAGAACATGTCAAACATGATCTAGTGAACTTCAAGCACTACAAATCTGGATTTAGATGCTTATGACATGATTCTACATTGTCTTTGAACCACCAATCAAAATACTCAATAGTGGAGGAATGAGGTCCAAAATACTCAGGTGCTTTACATTGTTTCAGGCTTAACTCTGTTCATCCGAACTTAAGCAATTCACCATATGACTTCCCGAGGAAGTTAGAACTTAGACACTGGAACATAACATCACCAAAGGGTTGTTTACAACATACCAGAACCATGTACCTTGATCTTCAACTATAGAGGCATACCATTCCTATTGTTTTCAATCACTCTGTGTACTATCCATACTTAGTTATTCTGGCTAATTAGTCTTCCAGACTAAAATCCCCTTTACCAAACCTTGTTTCTATCAAAGATATCATTCTATCAGCAGTATCTTTTGACTATGTTGCCAACAATGTCCCCCTTTGGCATTGATGGTAACACTTAGTGAAAAATGTTTATCTGCTCCCCCTTCCTATATACACTCTAGTTTTCTTCTCCCCCTTAGGTGTTTGCCCATTTTTCATTGGTTTTCTTCCCCCCCTTTGACATCAATACAAAAGGTGTATATACAGGAGTCAAAATTGTGTCAAGACAACAAAAACTGCAAAAACTATTATATTTTACTACATATGTACAAGTACAATCTTCAACTTAATTTGTTGTAGGTTGTAGGATGTCATTGAAAATTATCTTGATTTAAGCCAGCTCTCCATCCCAATTCTTCTTTGTATTTTCCAAAATTTGAATATGGCCATTTATTAGGAAGACTAATTTCTCTGCCTTTTGTATATTAGAGGGTGTGTCAATTATTGTACTTACATTCAGTGCTTCTACTGCAAGATTTGACATTGAGTCTAGCTTAGGACTTATTAGCCCTCTTAATTGACACATTATGTTTTTCATTTGATCCCTCTTATTTATTAGGCTACTTATGTTATGAATACTAATGACTTGTATCTCTGTTCTACTTGTTGACTCAGCTGCAAGGTTAAATGACTTAGAGATATTTACCAACTGTAGTTCCTAATCCTTGATCTTTTCTCCTAACTCTTTTGTGGCTTCTGACCATGATAAATAGAATTTGTATAAATTACAAGCTTCTTTAATGGCACTCTAATTTTATTGTCTAACAAAGTTTTAGCATTAGCTAAAATGGTCTTCAATGCTGCTAATCTCATCTCATCAAACTCTTTTCTAACTTTTGTCTTTGCTATTTTTTCAAAACATTCAAAATGTGAACTTACATATTTGATTACGCCTTTGAGTTGGTCCATTGGTAGCAATGATATATCTTTTTGGTATGAAGGCATCAACTTTTCTAGGATGCCAAATGCTTCACCAAGGAGTTCATTGTCCTGCATGTGTGACTTTAGCATCTCTTATTGTGCCTTTGCTTGAACAATTGATACTAGTTTAAATTTTTGTATAGGAGACATTGAGGCCAAATTAATTGGTCCTTGTACAAGCTCAGACTCATCCAAATCATGTTGTCTCTCAAAATGTTCCTTGGTAGAATCAACTGGGATAGCAGCAATGTCTCTTGTTATTTCTTTAGATACTTCATTTTCTTTTCTCTGTTCCAAAGGTTCTAGGTTCATATTTTCTTGTTGATCAATATTTTGTTCTGGTGCAGGACTCTTCTCACTTTGATCAACTTTGATTTGTTCATCAATCTTCTCCTTGTTTGTTTGATCATCAGTTTGTTGATCTAGAGGAGGACTTCTCCTTGATGAATCATTGTCCATTATGTCTTGTTCATCACTAGCAAGGGCTTGATTAGATACAAGGGATTGACCTTCTTTCTTAGATTTCTCAGGGCTTTTATCTACCTCTTATTCATTCATTGCTTTGACTTTACTAGGGCTTACTGAAGGATTTGTATCAGTTTTCTACAAGTCTTGATCCATACTATCTTGAGGAACAAAGGTTTCAACATCAACATTTATATCCTCTTTGTCTAAAACAGTTGGGATGTTAAGATCCTTTAAGATCTCAAGAATTGTTAGCTTCATATTTTTCATAAATTCCTCAGTGTTCCCTACCATTAGAGTGTTGACTCTTCTTTTTATCTCAATTTTGTCTCCAAGTAACTTGAAATCTTTTTCTCTTTCCTCAGGAGTCACATCTAGACAAAATTTGAGCAATGAGCTTTCTCTTATCTCCCAATCCTTATACATTGCTTCCTCCTTGTTAGCAGTCATTATGCTTGCCAGGTTGCCAGGAAAGTCAGAGACTACCTCAATGAGGGCTCTATTATAAATCTCCAGATATCTAATGACATCAATTTCTATGATATCTTTATCTGCATCATCATAGTCATCATACAATTGTGCTATAGGTTTGAGATTTCCATCAACTGTAATGGCTTTTAGAACATTTTCAAGATTTATTGTGGCCTCCATTTCTTTAGACACTGCTTTCTTCTCCTTCTTTCTTCTTTTGCCACTGGAGGCTTCAGTTGTCTTTACTTTCATTTTCTTAATCTCCTCATCAACCTTTATGCTGACATGCTTCCTTTTGGCTTTTATTTTCTTTCTCTTGTGTCTTGTTGCTGGGGCTTTCACACTTGTAGAAGGTGTGGGACTAGTAGAAGCAGTTGCAGTCTCAGTAGAAGTAGAACCTCTAGTTCTCCTTTTTGTTGTAGTGGGATTCTTTATTTTCTTCTTAGGCTCATCTAAAGCCTTAATTGGTTAACTTTAATTCTTTTTTTTTGCTTCCCCTTTTGCTTGTTCCTTTTCTCTGGCTTCTGAGATTTGTTCTTTTGTGAATCCCTAATTTTGTGCATATTCTTCAACTATTTTTCAAGTGCCTTCTTCTGAATTTCAGACATTCTTTGTTCAATATGGACTTTTGTAGACAATTCCTCATAGGTTCCAAATCTTTTCTCAGAGGGGTCCTTAGGTTTGCTCAACATGAGCACTTCATATCCATCTAGCACATTTTCTCCAACTTCATATCCCATAGGCATAATCCACATTGATCTAGGCTCAACTACCTCCATCATGCATTGATCATTATTCACAATAAAGAAAATGTCATCTTTATATTTTTCAACAATTGTCTTAGGGATTCATTCCCTAGATTGCATTATCCTTTGGAAGTTCTTGAGATAGTCCCATAGGGTTGTAGTTTGTGCATCATAATTTCCTATACCATTTAAATGATTTATAATTTGTACTGTAACAGGTTTATTGCTTGTCCAAATCAAGCTCTTTATCATTGGTAGCTCTTTCATAAAATAGAAGAATAGGCAAAGAATTAGAGTACCAAATTTGAATCGATATTTTTGCTCCTTTGTCTTCTTGAGGTTCTCCATCAGCTATTGCCAGAGAAGTTCACAAATATCATTATATGCATTCTCCTTAATAATCTCATAGGCTATGTATATAGCAATACCAAAGATAGAATTCGCCCAGTTTGTGAAGTAGATTTTATAACCTAGTACCATGGATGAAAACCTTATAGCATGGTCTTCAATATCATTGATTGTCAATGCCCTTTTGTCAAATTTGGCTCCAGTGGCTGCTATCGTTGTTTCATTCTTTACAGATTTTAATACTGGTACTGTAGCAATGGAGATTAATCTCGTCACAACTCTTATTGCCCTATTTGTTATCATGAATGGTCTCTCTAGCCACATGAATTCATCATGGATCCTGCTTAGAACATATTGAACCCATTTGTCCTCTGTGAATGTTGGAAAGTCTATATATTGAATGAATTTCTTCACTTCCAATGCTTTATATTCTTCCTTTAAATAAAAATTTTCACCACTCAAGTGCTTCACATATAAATTAGAAAACCTACTATCACCAAACTCTTCTAGGGAAACATGAATGTAAGCCCTAACATCTTCCGCATGCATCACTCCAAATGATATTTTTGAAAATGCACCATTTGGGTAGACCTCTATTGACTTGAAAGGGTGTTTCTTGAATTTTTCTCTTAGTCTCTTAGTTATATCAACCACTTGTGGTGTTTCCATTTCCACAAAGACCCAAACAAATTTACAGTAGGGTTTCAAACAGAAAATACCGCTTTTGCCGAGTTAGGGTTTCCTTCGTTTGAGATCAATTTGGCTTGCTTTAAATCACTTTGGTAATCATTGTAGTTGCCTGGAATTTCACTTGAGTTCTTATTAGACACTTGATAGTTCGAATGTAAACTAATTAAATTTTTTAATTCGAGCCTTTTACCCTTTGATTGCCTTAACCTAATCATCATAAATGCAGTCCTTCAAAAATCTATCAAACACTGCTCTGTTAAGCCTAGTCAATCAAGATAGCTTTACAATGCTCCGCATTTGATCCTTTTCTACCAGAATTTCTTTCAAAAGATCTATCATATAAATCTTTTCATCATGTTTTCATGCCATATCCCAGCACTGACTACCTAGCTAGGGGATTTGGATTTTCAATACAGCTCCCCTTGAGCTAGACCTCCAAATTTCCTTCCCGGAGGAAGTATCTACACTAGAGACTGGTGCAGATCCATCCCTAACATCATTAACATCCTTGTTAATCCAAACCATACCAATTTCCTTCTTGATTTCTACTGGATCACTTTTGTTCTTGTCTTTATCTTCTCTCTGCTTCGTTTTCCTCTTCTCTGTAGGATAGTCTCTTTTCTTATTCTTGGATATGCAAAATCTTGCAATATGTCCAAACTTATTGCAATTGTAGCATACCACACTTCTCCATCCCTAATTCCTTCTATTGGTTGGATTCATTCTTGTTCTGCATTGGTTAGCCATATGCCTAAATCTATTGCATGCAAAACACTTTCCATTGAAAGATTGAGTATTCTTGCATTGTTAAAACCATTCCTTACCAGACTTTTGCATTCATTTGATCTATGACCAATTTTCTTGCAATTGAAACATTGACTGGAGAGAATGATGGAACATTTTGATTCATTCTACTCCTACACTGAGTAGACTTGTGACCAAACTTACTGCAATTAAAACAATAGCCATTGAATGATGGGTACCTTTGAGCATTTGGCTGCCTAACCGGAGGTCTTCTAGGTCTTCTTCTTTGATTCCGGAACTAGTTGCCTTTATTTTTCTTCATCTTAATGTTTTCTTGACTTGATTTAGAACTTTCTCCTTTTTTTAAATCCCAAGCCTTTCTTGTCATCTAAGCTCTTCTGACTTTCAATCAACTCCTCAAGATTTGCAGAGCTTATTTTAAATTTTTCTTTATAGCTATTAGCCACTTCCATGTCATATTTCAGAAGTAACACATCTTTTCCCAATTTTTCACATTCCTCAGACTTATCTTTCAATATTTGATTCAAATGTTCCTCAGCTTTTTCTTTCTCTTCAACCAACCTTGATAAATTACATAGAGTTTCATTTGCTTCAATCAACTGTTCACTTACCTCTCTATTTATATCCTTTGATCTATTAACTTTCTCTCTTAGCTTCAAGATGCATTCATCTACATCTTTGACATTTTCCTTCAAATCTTAGATTTTTGCTTCATACTTATCAAGATATTCAAGAGCTGCTTTTAATTCTTGATCAATTGTGACACTGCCTGAAGCAAAATACCTTTTGGCTTCCATGAGTATTCTTTCCCAGATCTTCCTCAAGCTGTTAAAGTTCTTCCAAGGAACCTTACTCTGATACCAATTGTTGATCACAAAGAATACTGGGAGGGGGGGTGAATTAGTATTTTGAAAAACTTCTCATTCACATAATTATTAATCCATTTACCACATTCAATAAGGTGAAAGAAAAACCAACATAAGAACAACAACCATAAAGGCATAACACATAGACACCAGGATTTTTATGTAAGAAAACCAAAAATGGGAAAAACCACGGTGAGTGTTAGCTCACAATATATTATGATAGCACTGCCCAAGGACTCACTGTCCAAACAAGTGCTCACTGCAATAGGCTTACTGCCAAGAAAATAGAAGAGAAAATAGAAGAAGGATTGCCTCACTGCCAAGGGATGACTGCTACAAATGCATCTACAGAATGCTGAAGTGTAGCTCCATTAATAGCTCAATATACACGATCAAATGTCTTCATAATGTCTGCCCTACTTTTCTACTCTACTTCACATATGCTCTACCCTTCTACTTTTACTCTCTTTTTCTGATCACAAAAATGTCTTAGGTCACACACACATTTAATTCGCACTTTTCTGCCCAGTTATTCATACCTCCAACACTAAAATCCATCAACTGTATATATATATATATATATATATATATATATATATATATATATATATATATATATATATATATCTGCAACAAGATTTAGCTCACAATTAGGTCGGCAAGCCAAACATGAAACATGTATACAAATGTTATATGTTGTCGGCTTGATCTTGTGCACAAACAACAATGCATACCTAAATAAACATACAATCGTCTTTATATAGGTCGAGACCAATCATTCAACCACTTAGATTGATTGTTCACACAATATGTTTTCACCGCATATAGATCTAACATGTCTGTCAGCTTATCCCTTAAATACACACTTGACATGTTCAACTGTCATAGAGAAATACTGTCAGACTGGAAGCCAATACTGGAGAACTTGTCAAACATGATCTAGTAAACTTCAAGCACTACAAATCTGGATTTAGATGCTTATGACATTTGTCTACATTGCCTTAGAATCCCCAATCCAAATACTCAACAACAGAGGAATGCAGACCAAAATACTCAGGTGCTTTATACTGTTTCAGGCTCAACTCTGTTCATCCAGACTTAGGCAATTCACCATATGACTTCCAAAGGAAGTCAGAACTTGGACACTGGAACATAACATCACCAAAGGGTTGTTTACAACATAGCAGAACTACATACCTTGATCTTCAACTGCAGAGGCATACCATTCCTATTACTATCAATCACTCCAGTGTACTGTCCATACTTAGTTATTCTAGCTAATTAGTCTTCCAGACTGAAATCCCCTTTACCAAACCTTATTGCCATCAATGACAACATTCTATCAACAGTGTCTCTTGATTATGTTGCCAACATACTATCCCTCTCGGATGAGGAGGGAGAGCATCACTAGAGAGAGAGAAATAGATCGAAGGGAATGAGCAAAGTGTCATAAATCTCAGAACTCACACACACATGTAGTATTGTGTTCCTTTTGCATTTTGTGGATATTTATCCTATGTCATAGTGTTGGTGTTAAAATTGCAACGTAGCATCTTCATTGTTATGTCATTGTGTTTATTCATGCTTCGTCAAGTTAGTATGAATATTAATGTCGACTTTACCTCTTTGTCGATATGGTTAATCTTGTATCTTGTTTTGATGAGTCAATTTAGGATTATTATGCATTGCATATCCTTTATTTGTTTGATTTAATTACACAAAGTTTATGTTGAGAGGTTATCATAACTCTCAACACAAGTGATTTTAAAGTTATAAGTAAAGATATAAATTAATATATTTATATATGAACCATCTGTATTTATATTTGTGTCTATATATATAGATATACATATGTTTGTAATTATTTATAATCATATGTTAAATAGATTTTAATTTTCAATCAAATACACTTGTGCTTGATTTGAATTCCACATCATGGAGATAGTGATGCATGTTAAGACTGAAAGTTCAACTCAATTACAAAAAGAGAGTAATGAACAGTGCACAGATGTAATTAGAAAGCAAAAATGAAAGAGACACCAGCTTTATCATGGTTCACCAAACTTGGCTACATGCACACTAAGCAGAGGAATTATTATTGATAATGAATTGAGTTTTACAATGAGATGTCCAGCATATATAATGCTTCATCATACATCACACAAGGAATATGAATAGACAAGCAATTGGTGGGAAAATAATGTGTCTGTTGGTCTTCATTTCCTAACAATCTCTGAGTTGAAGGTCAATGGATGCTGCAACTCACCAATCATTCCTCTGCTCTAAAATTTTGATCACTTCTTCTTAACCAAACCAAGAGAAGTCTTAGCACATTCGAACTTCTCTTTGGGAACAACCTTGGTGAAAATGTCTACCGGATTGACCTTTGTGTCAATTTTTGCAACTTGTAACTTGCCCTCTTCAACCACATGACGAATCAAATGAGCATGTATGTCAATATGCTTAGAACGACACTGAGATGAATGATTGTGTGCCATAAAAATGGCGCTGCAACTATCACAAAACATAACATAGTCACTTTCTTGACATTTCAAATCACCAAACAACTGCTGTAACCAAATCATCTCCCTAGCACCTTCAGAAAGAGCCACAGAATGTTGCAGCCTCAAGACCGAACTAATGGCAGCTCCAGCAAACATAAAAACATAGCTAGTAGTAGATCTTTGTTTATCTAAATCTCTGACAAGATCAAAATCAGTGAAACCTTGCAGCTGTACCTTATTGCCACCAAAATAGAAATCATAATTAGAAGTACATTTAAGATACCTTAATATCCATTTGACAGCTTCCCAATGAGGCTTACCAGGATTGCTCATGAACCTGCTCACAACTCTCACTGCATGAGCAATATTGGGATGAGTGGAGATCATAGCATACATAATGCTACCAACAGCTGATGTATAAGGAACACCTTGCATAAACTCTTTGTCCTCTTGTGTTTTTGGACACAAATTAGAAGATAAATGAAAATGGGTAGCAAGAGGAGTAGAAACAACCTTCGCATCAGCCATACCAAATCTGTCTACAACCTTGTCAATGTATGCCTTTTGTGACAACATGATCTCCTTCTTTTGTCTATCCCTAGTGATGGTCATTCCAAGAATCTTCTTGGCTAGGCCTAAGTCTTTCATAGCAAATCTCTTAGCTAATTGAGACTTTAATTCAGAAACAATCCTCATACTTGTATCGGCTACCAACATGTCATCAACATAGAGTAAGAGAATGACAAACTCACCATTAGGAAGTTGCTTATAATAGACACAAGGATCTGATTCACATCTCAAGAAGTTTTGCTCAGTCATAAAGCGATCAAACATGAGATACCATTGGCGTGGGGCTTACTTGATCCCATACAAGCTGCACTTTAACCTGCAATAATGATGTTCTAGTCCTTATTTTTTAAATCCTTCTGGTTGTTCCATGTATAGTTCTTCATCAACGTCACCATGTAAAAATGTTGTCTTGACATCCAACTGATCAGGTTCAAGATCCCAAACTGCAACCAAACCCAAAACTGCCCAGATTGTGATCATTCTCACAACTGGTGAGAAAATCTCATTAAAATCTATACCTTTCTATTGATCATACCCTTTGACAACTAGTCTAGCACAATAGTGCTTGTTGCCCCCATCTTCCTCTTTAAACTTATATACCCAGCAATTCTTCAAGGGTCTTTGATTAGGTGGAAGTGGCACTAAATCCCAAGTGTTATTACCTGTAATGAACTCATTTCATCTTGCATCGCCTCTTGCCATTTTGAAGAGTCAACTGCCTTGCAAGCTTGTTTATAGGTAGCTGGTCCAGGTTGATCAAAAATCAATAATTCAGGCTCTGCCTCCTCTGAATACAATAACTCATAATCAAAAAATTTGGAAGGACGTCTCCTCTCCCGGGTAGACCTCCTTAATTGAGGACCCTCCTGTTGCAAATTTGAGTCTTCCGAGGTCATTTTCTATAAGTGAGTTTGGATGTTTTCTATGTTAGATTGTATACTACCCTATTGCATATCAAGAGTTTCTTGTGCACCTATAGTGCTCTATTTAGGCAAAATTGCTTGACTCTATAGATCACCTCTAATCACCTACCTGTGTGAAGAATGTGGTATAATCCCTGTGCTAGGCGCCATATTACCACAATTTGCAGGCTGTGAAGTGCCAATGCAAGGTGGATTATCAAATAGAGGTTGCGTTTGACCAAACAATTACTGCGTGTGACTGGAGGAAGGCAGTGTTGAATGTAGTGAGGGTTGTGTTTCACCTAGAGGCAATGAACTTAAGTTTGGGGGCAATGAAGTATTAAAGGGAGGTAGCGTATTAGCCAAAACGGGCTACGTTGGAGTTATTGCCTGCTATGATTCACATAAAGGCAGCGTTTGATCATTGAAAGGCTGCGTTGGAAGATACATTGCCAGAGGCAGCATGGGAACAGGGGACTGTATTTGATTTGATATGTCTGTTGGCAACGTTGACACCATGGAAGACTGTGTATTACCAAACAAAGAGTTTGAATGTGACTGGGCATTATCAATGGTTGAAAACAAAGAAGGCTACATAGGAGACTGCAAACTAACAGTGGGAATATTTCCCTAGTTCTTAGCCACACTAGCTCCATTATCAAACATATCAACTATTATATATTCATTTAGAGATGTATTTACTTTGTACAAACCTGGGCAAACTTTTTCGTTGAAGACGACATCCCGACTGCGAGTGACCTTCTTGGCGACAGGATCCCACAACCTAAATCCATACTGATCCTCGCCATACCTAACAAAAATGCACTACTATGATTTGGGATCCAATTTGGATTGTTTCTCATGAGGAATAAGAGCAAACGCTTCACATCCGAACACCCGTAGATGACTATAAGAAATAAGCTTGCCCATCCACCTTTCCTCAGGAATGTCAAGATTTAACCGTAATGAGGTAAACCGCTGTGTTGCAAGCTTCTTCCTAGAACTCTTTTCCCAGTCCAGCATTAGAAAGCATACACTGTGCTTTTTTCCAAAATCGTTCGGTTTAACCTCTCCACAACCCCATTTTCTTGCAGTGTATAAGGAACAATTTTGATTCATCGAATACCATTGTCAGCACAAAAACTATCAAACTCTAGTGAACAAAATCTGCCACCATTATCAGTTTGCAAACACTTGATATTATGCCCACTTTGATTTTCAACTAGAGCTTTAAAAATTTTGAACTTGCTGAACACTTTAGATTTTTTATTGAGCATAAAAATCCAAACTTTCCTAGTGCAGTCATCAAGGAAAGTCAAAAAATAATTAGAACCTCCAAGAGAAGTTACCTCAGTTGGCCCAAAAACATCTAAATAAACCAGCTCCAAAGGTGAGGTGTTCTTCTCATGACCCGTCTTTATGAAGTTGATCTGCTTCTGCTTGCCGTAAAGACAATGTTGGCAAAAATCCAAATCCATGGATTTCAACCTTGGTAATTGTTCTCTTTTGATAATGACTTCAAGAGCTTTCCTACTCATATGTCCAAGCCATTGGTGCCAAAGCTTGGTTTTGTTGTCCATCAGTGTGATAGTAGCTCCCACTTGAGAGTCATTTTCAAAAACATATAAACTACCCTCTCTATTTCCTTTGGCAATCTGTAGGACACCTTTAGTAACCTTCAATGAATCTGAATAGAAGGTAGTATTGCAGCCTTGTGAAAACAATTGGGTTATAGAAATTAAATTCTTTTTCAGTTTTGGGACATGCCTAACATCTTGCAAAATCCATTCTTCCATTTTTGGATTGTAGGAGAATATCACCTTTACCAATGATGTCCAATGAATTGTTATCCCCCAAGTAGACATTCCTGAACTGTCCTCCTTGATAATTTGAGAAGGCATCTGTACAAGAGGTGGCATGAAAGGATGCACCCAAATCTAGAACCCATGAATCTGAAGTAGTTTCACTTACGGATAAAACCAAAATATTATCATCCTTGTCATAAACAGCATTGACCTCGCTATCTTTAACCTTCTCTTGTGCCTTCTTATAGGAATAACATTTTTCTTGGTGTGACCGGGCTTACCTCAAAACCAACAGTCGCCAACTCTACATATGGATTTTGACCTCTTCGCTGATTTTGATCTTCTTCTATTATTGTCTTTGCCTCTATTCTGAGGCCTTCCTCTACTAACAGCGGTTAAGGCTTCACCGGAATATATTTCTTGGTTCTTTCTATGCATATCTTCACTAAGGATTGTAGCTACTACGTCATCAAAAACTAATTTTGTTTTGGCTACAACTAAAGTGCTTATGACCATCACGACACCTTCCCAGCTGTTAGGAAATGAGCATAGCAGCAAGATTACTTTAATTTCATCTTCCAACTTTATCTCCACTGAAGTTAGTTGGGTAAGTAAGGTATTAAACTCATTCAGATGGTTTGACGTAATTCCGCCTTCTTTCATTTTCAGGTTATAAAGCTTTTTCATAATAAAAACTTTATTGGATGCTGAAGCCATCTCATACATCTTAGAAAGTTTATCCCACAACTCCTTTGAAATCTTCTCTGTTGAAACATTAAACAATCCATTGCTCGACAGCGCGAGGAAAATCGTAGCTCTTGCCTTGTTATCCATCTTGTCCCACTCTTCATCCGTCATTGAGCTTGGCTTCTTTGCTACCCCTTCAAGCGCGAGTGAGAGGTCTTGTTTTATCAGCAAAGACTCCATATGCACCTTCCACAGTCCAAAATTTTGACCGGAGAATTTATCAATCTTTGGTTTCTCCATGACTCGAAAATCCAACACCGATTTTCACAACCAGCTATACTGTCACTGTACAACTCTGATACCAATTGTTAAGACTGAAAGTTCAACTCAATTACAGAAAGAGAATAATGAACAGCGAATAGATGTAATTAGAAAGCAAAAATGAAAGAGACACCAGATTTATCGTGGTTCACCAAACTTGGCTACATCCACACTGAGCAGAGGAATTATTATTGATAATGAATTGAGTTTTACAATGAGACGTCCAGCATATATAATGCTTCATCATACATCACACAAGGAATATGAATAGACAAGCAATTGGCGGGAAAATAATGTGTCTGTTGGTCTTCACTTCCTAACAATGCATTGTAATGCATTAAATAGGCGGGTATTGAAAGGAGTGGAGTTAATATCCATCAAGGTGGTTTTAATGAGACAGGACTACATTCTCATGGAGATTGATAGAGAACGGAGTGGGAAGTTAATGGAGGGATTCATCTGGAGTTTAGTTGAGAAATATTCGGGATTCTTGGCGAGCCCAAGAGGAAGTAAAAGCGTGAAGCATTGTATTGAGAAAGTAGAGTTGAATGGAGAAGAGAACGCTAGAGGAGTGGAGAAAAGAAGGGATAACTGAGCCATTTTGAAGCAAGAACTTCCGATAACAAACTAGTATGTTTCACTGATATAGTATTATTGTTTATCAGTCTGTTTCTTTTACCAAAACTCCTGCATTGAAGTAAACTTGAATCAAATGAAATTGCTTTGTTTATAAAGCTTAAATGTTTCAGTCTCGAGAGAGAGATTACTCTCTGTAGTATGAATAAATGACTTTAAGAGATTATCATATTCAGTTGTTCAGGCTTATTTTATAAAGTCAGCCTGTAGGTTAATTTTGTCAAACATTTTTACTGCTTAAAACTAGAAAAGGGTAAGTTATACGATACTCTTGAGACCAAAATGGGTCTGTGTTTAAGATAAAACTATTTTGTAGTAAACCTACATCAGGGAGGTGCTTTACAAATGTGTTCATGAGCTTTCATTCTGGAATCGAATCGAGTCTTGTTTAGACCTTATGCCTTATGCCTTAAAACTTAGAGCCTTTCTGTTTAAAGGAATGGTAAAACGTTTATACTCTGCATTGGCCTACTAAAATAGAGTAAACCTTAAAAATGTTCTTGGCCTATTAGTAGTTACTAGAAAAGCAATGCTAGTCTCCACTCAGTAAACCCTATTAGTTTAATATTGTAACCAAGCCTTAGATCTGTATTGTTTTTCAATATTCTTTTGAGAATAGAATGATTAGAGCTAAGAAAAAGGGGTAGGGGTTTACCTCCTATGGGCTATGAAGGTTATGAATTCAGTGTGAAGTATATTTTGAGAAATTTGATTTCTGTCAGGTCGAGTAAATACTAGAATCGATAAAGAAGGCATTAAGTTTATTTTCCTCTTGTTCTCTGTTGAAAAAAATGGAAGATCTTTGTAACTCGATTCTCCTAATGAATCAAATTTTAGTTTACATTTGGCTGAGAGACATTTATTTAATTCAAGTATCGATATTTTCTTATGAGAAAAAGATTTATACCAGAAACAATGTTTTTTGTTCAGAATTAGTATACCTATCAGTTGTTAAATTTTAACATAATGTTTAGATAATTCGTGATACGAAAAAGAGAATGAATTTATTGAAGATCAGGATTATCATTTATAATTATTCTTCTCTGACTGTCTATTCCTAAATGTGTTTATTTATATATGTATAATACATATATACATATACAAATAAAACCATCTTGACAACTGTGATATTCTCATCTAAGTTCAGGGTTGAACCTGTGAGAATGTTTATATATAAAATTGCATATGATAATATCGATTATGAGATAGTATTCAATCTTCTCTTGAGGAATATTATATGACATTCATTCAAAAGGATATTTCTGTATAGGATTACAATTTGTATATGTAGAATATTATGATCTTTCGCTAGTAAAAGTGCCTATTTGCTAAATATGGAAGATGATATGAATTTGTCGCTTAAAACATAAATCATGATGTTCTTATTTACTCTATGACCTTAAATTTGAAAAGCATCTTTATTTCCCTGTCACAATGATATTTTAAACACAAACATTTCACGTTCATTGGTATGTTGCTATTGGCACACAGATTGAAAGGTAAACCGACGATGTTGTCTAGTAGGGCTTACGTCATAGCAACTACTCAAAAGTATTTTTTATAATTGTCCAAGGGATTCTGTTTATACCTCACGCAAGGTATCTTAACCTACTTCGAAATTGAAACAAAAACCTGCTGAAAAACCTATGGTTACAAACAAATCAGATTATATTTTAGTCTAACACTTATCTCTTGTTTTTAATGTCCCTGTCTTCCTCCCAGATGAACACAGACCTTTTTAACTGCTTCGATTCCTAAACTGAACTAGACAACAAAAGACATAGTATTAACTGATTTTTCCATATTAACTGATTTTAAAAATATATACTGGTTTTTCTTTCATTTATGGAATACAACGTGCCGGCTCTTTACGTTGAGCCTGTTTGTCCTCCATTTCTTAAAGACTATGTTCACTGCTCTTTTCCATTCCACCTGCCCAATGCCTTTCCATTATCAAATTCCCAATGAAAGCTCTGAGTAGTGGAAATAGACACAATGGTGAGGTATTGTAAGGCACTCAAATATTTGCAGAAGTCATATTCATTTTAGGTAAGGCTATCTCCAAAACATATATCATCCTTTTGCTGTGGATAAATTTCAATTGTACAGTAATAAATGGCTTAAATTCTTTCTTAAATAACTTTTGGTGCTGCAGCTAGGACCTTCGTTGCACTGGGACATCACTCACAAATCTCAGCTAGGATATTACTCACAAATCTCATGGAAACTGCTTGCGCACTTTATTTAATGGGAGTCTTTAGTTGCGTCAGATTGTGTAGAACTGTGAAATCTGCAAGTAAAGCATTCATGGTATGTGATTATATTATCAACAAATTAGACAACGACTTTAACCCTAAAAGTTATGAATTCAATACTTGTTGCTACAAAATTATATTATTGTGAGTAACTCAACTCCACAATTCTAGCATATGATGTATTTAAAGCATGAAATTAATAGGAAAATTTCTTTGTTTGTGGCTATATGAAGAGGGATTCTGGAATAGATATATGCTTATGTTAGAATCTGTTTAAAAGCAGAGATACCAGTATTTAAATCCATTGAAAAATTATATCGTGAAAACCTAAAACATCTAATTTATTAATTCTTTCTTTTGCTACCAAGCTAGATCTAGGTGATATATTAAGGGTTTGTGTCAGTTGCAGGGATATCTGAAGCTGGCAATCCAAACAATGAAGAAGATAACATACCAACAAGGGATGGAAAACAGTACAAGTGAAAGAGTGCAGGAAGAGAAGATACAACTTCTTCTTTACGAGATAAACCGCCTAAACCATTATGTGCTTACTTTACAACATCAAGCCGACCATTTAGGGCAATCAGTTAATACTAATCGACCTTCATTTAGTGAGATTCAGCTGTTTAATAGACTTGTCCTTTTATCCATTTCAAAATGCACTGATATACTACGTAAACTCGAGATGTTCAGCGCACAGTCTGAGACATTTCAGATTCCAATCCAAACATTAATTAACAATGTTTCAAATTCTGAATTAGCCCTACTATATATGATTCAACAGTCGTCAAGAGACGGAGTTGGTTATTCAATAGTGAGCCGAATGGTGCTAGAAGAGCAGTCCATCATAAGTATTTCACCTCTTCATCTCACTGATGTTGGTAACTGCCCAATATGCACTGATGATTTTGTAGTGGGAGAAGAGGCAATTGAGATGAATTGCCACCCCCACCACATATTCCACTCTCTCTGTCTTCGGCCATGGCTGCAGAAGCACACTACTTGTCCCACCTGCCGGAGAGACTTTCATGTGCACAAACAAATGTAAAATTGACCTAAGCGGGCCAGAAGTTAACTTTACTTGATTTGAAGGTTTGTTTAAATAGTTGTTTAGACAAAGTACAGGCTGTTTATTTTTAACAGATTATTTATCATGTACTTTCTTTTATTATAAAAAGACATTCGACCTAGTTTTAATTGACAATGAGTATATATTTAGAGCTTATATTTTTATTAACAAATACTCAAACTATATTTTTAAATAGATGTATATTTAGTTTCTGCAATTGCTGAGTTAGCTTTTGGTTGATTTGGAGTTATATTAACCATGTATAACATCATTGTCAGCTACTTATGCACATGCCAAATACATTGTTTGGTGTGTAATCCAACTTATCACAAATTGTTGAGTGGATCCATAAGGCTTGATTATAACTGAGAAAGTCTCAAGGATTCCATGCTTACCAGTAAATCTTTTTCATCAAGTATGAAAATTCTAAAGATTTAGAGGTTACTATCATATAAAAAGGTCAAGGATGCACATAAAGTTCAAGGCTATGCAAGAATTTCAAGGTTACCCTCAAGGGGATCAAGACAACACTCATGGCCTTGATCCATAATCTGCACAGTTTCAAATTTTGTATAATGTATTTGTTATAGTCTCCCAATTAGAAATTCTATCTCAAATTCCATTTATCTATCTTCTAGTCAAATCTATTTCCCTATCTCTAAATTCAAGGTACATGCATTTGTTTTAGTTATTTGATCTTTATTTTAATTGCAAATTCATGAGTTTTAGTTACACATTTAGAATCAACTCTTATTTATCTAGGGTTTTGGTTCATTTTTAATTATTAGCTTTAATATTTTAAAGGGTGTCTATTTATTATAGATATTACAACCCTTAATGTTTAGTAGGGTTTATCCTTCTACACTTAGTGATTTTAGATATAATTTTTCTAATTAAATTTACCTTATTTTCATATCTACAATTATTTTGGCTAGTCATTGAAGACATTCTACTTTCTCATTAGGTTTTGGCATGATTTCGCCTTTTCACCATCCATTATTTGTTGATTATTGCATCATTCATGAAATACACTATTTTAGATCACTTAAAATGAATATTACTTTGCCTTATTATAAGTTTAATTTGACTTGCATGGTTGTTGGTATAATATGCTTTTCATTTTTTGGGGGCAATATACAATTATTATAAATTATTATTACCTTTATCACTAATTTTGTCATAGTTGGATATGTATTAATTATATGGCTGACATTTATAATTTTGGTATCAATGTTCGACATTCACCTTTTGGTGTTTATATGATGCTTACGATGTTGATGATGACTAAATCATTATTTGTCTCTCTAATGTGAATGTGAGGTTTGTGCCTAGCAAGGGAGATCATCATGGGAGAGGACATTATCACACTAGTGTAGCAACAAGAAGAGTAACATGACATATGTGTAGAGGATTAGTTTGGTGATCTAATTTTCATATGTAGTTGTCAGTCTTTGATTTAGTTGTTAAAAAATTATTAATTAGTATATCATTGCTAGGTGTTTGGTCCCTACTTTATAGTCGTGAGTTAGTAGTTGTTACAATCATTTTAATCATTTCTAGGTGTTTGGTCCCTACTTTATAGTCATGAGTTAGTAGTTGTTGCAATCATTTTAGTCATTTGGCATCATTTAATCATTTCCTATTGATACCATTTGTAGTTGTTTGGTCATTTTGGTTAGGCATTATTTATCATCTTTGTGATCATTCATTCAAAGTCGCTCCCCATTGTTTAGTCATTTTTATGTTTATCGATTGTTAATATTTGATTTATCTTTCTAATCTTTATAGTGCTAATCTTATATGCTTTTATTTTTCTTGAGATGACATGGATGTGTATGGATGTTTCATTTTTTTTTAATGTTGGAAAGATAATGATCAAGAGTTTAAATATTTTAATGATATATTAATTTATCTTTTCTTATACTAGAAAGAATTGATTTAGTTATGTTGTTTTAAAATTGGAAGGAATTGTTTTCTATTGAGCTTCAAATTATTGATTACATTTTTAATAAAATTAAGTAGGAAATATCTTAATGAAAACATACAATGTTATATACCTAGGGATATGATATAGAATTCTTTAGGTGGATGGTGATATTGACATGTGGACAACTCAAGTGAATTGAATTATATTAGGTAATCAAGAGGCCTATATGGGTTTAGTAATTTACTCCTCCAGTATGTTATTAGGATGAGGTCTATATAAAGAAGCTGAATAGCATTGTAACAATGTATAATGAGTACGATATTGTGTTTGGGATCTCTTGGAGATATAGTGTGGAGTGGCTTCTTTCATAAGGAGTATTGTATAGTGTTACCTTACCTGAAGGGTTTAGTATATTTTTTTATATATTGGATATTAGGGCATCTTGGCCCATGAATAAATTATGTGTGTTGTGTGATCTATCTTTTATATTTTCTTATTTCCATTATTATGTGTGTGCATCTTACATACAAGATCCCATTCAATTGATGTTTTAAATACATTACTTTAACTAGAATTTATCCCTAGTAATGAGGGAGAAAATTTATCATTATCAATGTTAAGGCTAGAGATCTACCAATTTCCTAAAGTTCTCCCGTGCAACATTCAATTTTGGTACACCAGCAAGTGGTTTCTAGTGCCATAGCTTTTTTGTGTAAATAATTCTCTTAATTACATGTCTTATGCCCTTGGTGATATTGACAATGGTTAGTCTTATTAGGCTAATTATTTCATAGTCTTTAGCCCCTTGGTAATATCAGGAATGATTAGTTTTGTTAGGTAACTATGTTGTATTATTTACATCTTTCCTGGCATGGAATAATTACATTTAATAATGTATAGACTTATACATTTGTCTTATACAATAGTAATTTAGTCTCTTTCACATAGGGGTATCATTATATATGAACACAAGAAGAATAGTCATTTTTACATGTAAGGATGATGCAAGATAATCTCAAGGGTCATGAAATCTTGCATCACCCAAAAATATATTTTGTTTTCTTGTGTGTTTCCTATTCTTTTGGTATATTTTTGGTATTATTATTAGAGTATGGCTTTGTAGTTCTAGCACTTGTCTCCATCAAGTGTATGAATGTATATTATAGTGATTCATAATGATTGGTTGAGATCTATTTGTTATATGATGATAGAGACTTAATGTTAGTCTAGGGCTCATGTGGTAACACCTAAGGGGAAATCTATATTTTGTAGGCCATTACATGACACCAATTTATTTTATTTGATTATATTTCATGATCTAAGGTGGCAGAAGGTTTAATTATTGAATTTGAAGTCAATTTGTTTTACTTAAAGGATAAGAAGGATATGTCCCATGAATTTTGGTGAAGAAAGGGGTTGTTTGGGATCATTCCTAAGGTACATGTGTACATGCTTGGTGATTGGAGTCATGATGATCATTAGTGAAGTGTTATTTATTGGTACCAAAGAATAGAGTTATTTTTTATGCCTGTGAGCGATGAAAAGAGTTTGTAAATTGTAAAACACATAATAAGTTCATCCTTCATGACATTAGGGTTATGAGTTTATTCACTTAAGAATTTATTATGATAATTGCTTATATAAACCAAGGGTTTAGATTTATTTGAATCAAGAGGTTGGAGGTGAAAGGAGAGATCTTGAATAAGAGTTTGGAGTAGAATTAAATATCTAGGAATTTCTTATAGACTTATTTTATGCGTGAATCCAAGTAGCTAAGATCAAAGCTTTGGTGGCTCATCAATGAGAATTTGACTATCAATTACTTGTGGTATAGGCCCAAGGGGATAAAGACTTTTGGTATTGTTCATGCTTAAAAACTAACCTACAACTCATGCATGAACTGGGGATGATTTCATGGCGAATTCTAATGTATTGGACTGTGAGACCATGCAGTATAAGATTGTTGTAAGGATTCAAATCCTAATTGGAATACTTACTATCTTGATGTAATTATTGTGAATGAAAAGAAAGATGTCATTTTATCTATTCATGTTTCTATATGTATGTTGAATCATTTTTTTGGAAAGATCTAGGTGAATATTGTTACTTAGATCTAGTGGTTAGGTTGCATGTGTTGAAATTAGGGAAGACAACTAAGAGGGGGAGGGATGAATCAGTTGTCACAAAACTTTTATCTTTTGCTGCATTTAATATTCTTTACCACTTATTAACAAATTGATGATATAACCATGAAAGCATGAATCAACAACACATGAGCAGAAACATAATCAACACACATAACACCAGGATTTTTACGTGGAAACCCAGTTAAGGGAAAAACCACGGTGGGCGTTAACCCACAAGATTTATTCTCTATTAAAAGAATATAAAATGGGAAGGCACTTACCTTCAGGCACACTGCCTAGAGCTTACTACTCAAAAGAGGCTCACTGCCTACAAGAATATTTGCAATGTTAACACAAAAAGGTTGAACTGAGAAATAGCATCTTTTTCATGCAAGGTTTAGTTCCATTGAAGTGCATAATACCTTTGCTCTACTCCCACTCACTTCCTCTCTATATCTACATCTTCACTCACATCCACACATTTCCACAACTTCACAACACTTATTTATACAAGTCATCAACTTTGGAATGAACATTAAAGTCAGCCAAACAATCATCTATCTGGAACATTCTCTAAGATAGGCATTTCAAGCAATTACAATCACAAGACTTAATATGCTACATGCGAACCACTACAGTGTTGGCCAAACATAACTAGGACTCAAATTTTCCCCAAACATCGTGCCACGCTCCATAAAACTTCTTTTAGATCATCTGCAACACACACCATGCATCCGGTCGGCTAAGACTAGAAAGAACAGCAACACCCAAGGAGAAACTTTATCAACGAGCTCAATCCTCAATGCGAACCATCAACACAATAGGCACTCGATTTAGAGACCACCACAAGCACAATGAAATCAATAGAAACAACCACCCCACCTTAGATCACCAGAAACACTTGTACCTTCATTTGTGAACTCAAGAACACTAACTGTCATGACTGTCACACTAGAAAGATTGCTTGTGGACCTCCAAACCATGAACCACTTGATTTGAGGATACACACCGACATCCCAAACACACCTCTAGATCCACAGATCATAATATTCCAATGTGGATCAATCCAGACCAAATTTTTGTCACTCTGTCACATCTGAACAACTACAAAACTTGGTTCTATTCAGATGTCCATAACTTTGCCAATTCTCCATGTGGACCTCTCAAATCTTGACTAGAGTAACTTCAAACAATCCTCTACAAACCCTTTAATTCATCGACTCTAATCTTCATCTTATTTGGAATGCAGAGCAATCTACTTCACTAAACTGCAATGTCTTCATTGTCTCTGATAGAGAGATGTAACTCACTTGTTTCTTCTAGAGAGGCTAATTTTCTCAATATCCTCAACATACAAGTCTTCTAAACAAGAAATAGAATAAGATATAGTTGACACTAATGACAACAAGGATATGTTGGCATCAATGACAACACCGATTAGGCACATATTTGCAACAATCTCCCCCTTTGTCATTGATGGCAACATATGATGTGAAAAACTAGTTCGACCAGACAAGAACTTCTCCTCCTTTCTCTTATCACACCTACAACCACTTTCTTCACTGCTCCCCCTCTCACCAGCAACTACTCACTTCCATCCAAGTTTTTCACATGACTTCTCTCCCCCTTTGACATCAATGGCAAAGCGCACATATTTGCAATCATCTCTCACCCTTTTTGTTTCTTAGACAAGACCAAACTAAACTCAAAACATGCTGACTACTCCCCCTAAGTAGCATCCCCTTAACACCAATCTAGATCACTAGATATGACTGTGAGTTCCACTGGACTGATGCACACTAGTGCACCTTAGTTCTGAATAGGAGGGGTAGTCACCCCTAGCTTCCCTCTGAGATACTCAAAAGTGTCCTTAGGTACTCAAAAGTGTCCTTAGGTAGAGGCTTAGTGAAGATATCTACAATCTAATCCTTTGAAGGAACAAACTCTAATCTAACTTCATTCTCATTTATCTTCTCTCTCAAAAAGTGAAATTTAATGGATATATGCTTTGTTTTTGAATGCAACACCAGATTCTTTGAAATGTTTATTACACTTAAATTATCACAAAAGATTGTAACAGGTTCTTCAAACACAATTCTGATATCCTTCAACATTTGCTTCATCCAAAAAAATTGAGTACAATTGCTTGCTACTGTTATATACTCTGCCTCTGCAGTAGATAGAGAAATTGCCTCCTTCTTTTTGCTCAACCAAGAAACCAATCTCTTACCCAAGAAAAATGCACCACCACTAGTACTTTTCCTATCATCCACATCTCTTTCCTAATCAGCATCTGTATATGCATGAAGAGTGAAATCATCACCATTAGGATACTATAAGCTATAATCAGATGTTCCCTTCAAATATCTAAAAATTCTTTTGACTGTTACAACATGAGATTCTCTAGGATCAGCTTGAAATCTAGCAACAAGGCCAACTGCATTCATAATATCAATTCTAGTATGAGTTAGATAAACCAGTCCTCCAATCATGGATTTATACCTTTTCTGATCTGCCTTAGGGGAATCATCATATTTACTCAACATGCATCTGGTTATCATAGGAGTACTCACTGATTTTGAATCCTCCATTCCAAACTAATTCAACAACTCTTTTACATACTTAGACTAAGATATGAAGATGTCCTCATCTGACTGAATGATTTGTAGACCCAAGAAGAAATTTATGTCACCAAGCATGGACATTTCAAATTCACTTCGCATCTGATTAGCAAAATTTTTACACATGTTCTCATTTCCACCAAAGATGATATCATCAACAAATACCTCAATAATCAAGTGTGTTCATGATCAATTTTCAAATAAAGATTACTGTCAGCAGTGCCTTTGCTAAAGCCTAACTTTAGTAGATACTTATCTAACCTTGCATACCAAGCTCTTGGGGCTTGTTTAAGTCCATACATTGCTTTCTTCAATCTGTAGACCATATCTCCTTGATCAGACAACTAGAATCCTTCTAGTTGCTCAATATAGACTTCTTCTTCCAACCCTCCATTCAGGAAAGCTAACTTGATATCCATCTGGTAAACTTGGAAATCTTTGTAAGCAACAAAGGCAAGAAATAATCTGACTACTTCGATTCTTTCCATCAAAGCAAAAGTTTCTTCAAAATCAATTGCCTCTACCTGAGAATATCCTTTGAACACCAATCTTGCTTTGTTTCTAACAACTTCACCATTTTCATTCAATTTATTCCAAAAGACCCATTTAGTTCCAATTACATTTTTATCTTTAGGTCTAGGAACAAGATCCCAAGTATGATTCTTTTCAATTTGCATTAATTTTTCTTCCATTTCTTTTACCCAACTTTCATCATTACATGCTTCATTCACTAATTTTCATTCAATCTTTGAAATTAAACAATACTCCACTTGTTCTTTAGCAATTTTTCTTCTAGTTTGAACACCTTTATTTCTATCTCCTATTATCTGATCTTCAGAATGATTCAACCTTACATACCTGGGAGTTTTGGAATTTTTTTGAACTTCTGATTCTTGAACTTGTTCCTCAGCATTTTCATTAGCTTCTTGAGTCACTGGATTTTCTGGAGCAATCTGAATCTGATTCTGAGCTTGAACTATCTTTTCATTTTCATCATCTGATTCATATCCACAGAACTTGGAAGGTCTCTCCATGCTTTCATCTACCTTGACATTAGCACTTTCAACAATCCTTTTCAATCTCTTGTCAAAGCATCGGTATGCCTTGCTTTGGTTAGAATACCCTAGAAATATTCCTTCATCACACCTTGCATCAAACTTGCCTAGATCTTCATCTCTTTTGATATAGCATTTACTACCAAAAACTCTGAAGTATTTCACGACTTCGGAGCATTACCAAACCACAATTCATAAGGGCTTTTACCATTATTACCTTTGATCTGCACCTAGTTAAGAGTGTAGATAGCAGTACTCACAGCCTCTCTCCAATAGACATGTGGAACATTTGCCTCCATCATCATGGTTCTAGCAGCCTCTTGAATAGTCCGGTTCTTCCTTTCCACAACTTCATTTTGTTGAGGAGTCCTAGGAGTAGATAATTGTCTTCTTATTCCATGCTTTTCAAAAAATGCATTAAACTCACCAAAGGTAAACTCTCCAACTCTGTTAGATCTTAGACACTTCAACTTCACACCAATCTCATTCTCTACCCTAGCCTTGAACACCTTGAATTTGTCAAGAGCCTCTGATTTCTCTCTCAAGAAGGTAACCCACATCATCCGGGAGTAATCATCAATCAAAAACATAATGTATTTGTCTCCTTCGAAACTCCTAACTCTAGCAGGATCACACAAATCAGTGTACACAAGTTCCAACAATCCACTTGAAAATTGTTCTTTACTTTTGAATGTAGTTCTGCTCTATTTGCCCAACTGGCATTCCTTACACATGTTATTAGTAGGTTTTACAAGCTTTGGAAGATCTCTCATAGCTTGAGTAGTACTTATCTTGACAATATTATAAAAGTTTACATGACACATTCTCCTATGCCACAACCAACTCTAATCAATCTGAGCAATCAAACAGCTCTTACCAGTACTACTTAAATGAAAGATATTACCTCTAGTCTATGTACCAGATGCAATCTTAGTTTCAGAGCTTTCCAAGATTTTACATTTCCCATCCTTGAATCAGAGATTGTACCCTTTGTCAACCAACTATCCAACATTGAGAAGATTATGCTTCAACCCTTCTACATACAAAACATCATCAGTGTTGTTCTTGCCATCAAAAGAGATGGATCCTCTACCATGGATTCTGCTAGTTGAATTATCTCCAAACTTCACAATTCCACCTTCATATCTTTCCATACTTACAATCTTACTTTTATCACCTGTCATATGGTGTGAACATCCGCTGTTCACCCATTCATCTTTTTCTTCAACCTAAGCAGCCAAGGCACTTTCCACATTCATATAGCTAGCAGATTCAGTAGGCACCAAATTTTCTTCTTTGATAGCAATGAACACCCATTCATTTCCAGATGTACTTCCCTTATCAGATTCATCATCTGTAACTCCTTCATCAGCAGCTTCTTGGACATAGTAGCATTTATTATGAAACCTAGGTCTAATAGGGTTTGGCTTTGAAACTCTCTCTGGACATCTTGAGGCAAAATGACCAATCTTATTGCAAGAAAAACATTTGAAAGGCAACTTTCCTTCATAATTACTGGATCCTCTTGGTAATCTTTTGGCAATAAGGGCTTCAATTTCTTCAAGCTCCATTTCATCTTCTTTAAGTTCCTTCTTTGTTTTCTCATATCTGGTTAGTCTTCTTGAAGAGCTTTCACCTAGATCAAATCTTTGCTTCCTAGAAACACTAGCCTTAAAAGTAGATTCTGATTTAGGAAGGGAATTACCAAACTCACTCATTTCAAATGCTAAAAGCTTGCCAACCAACTGATCCCTTGTAACAGTTGTCACAATCCTGATCTCCTCAATAGTAGCAACTCTATACTTGTATGAAGCAGGTAAGGATCTGAGCACCTTTCCAACAATCTCTAATTCTTCCAATTTTCCACCAACACACCTGATATTGTACACAAGTTCATTTATCTTCTGTATGTAGGAAGTGATGTTTTCATCTTCACTCATCCTCAAACTTTTGTATCTACCTTTCAGGCTCTATAACTTAGCACATTTGACATATGCATCATCTTTATATAGGGTTTCCAACTTCTTCCAGATTTCATGAGTAGTTTTCAATTCCAGGACACTTGTCATTTTTTATTAGTCAGGGCACTTAACAATGCTTCTTTAACCCAGATGTTGTTTTCAACATCTTTGAGTTCATCTAGAGTTGAAGGAACTTTCTTCGGGGGCTTATACTCATCCTTTGTTATCAACCAATAAGCATCACCCATACATTGCAAATGGCACTCCATGTGACTCTTCCAAAGAGAGTAATTTGTTCCATCAAATCTTAGACTATCCTTCTTGTAAGTCAAAATCATGGATCTCCTCAAGCAGTCAAGCTTCTTTTAGAGGAATTGGTTTTGATACCAATTGTTTAAATTAGGGCAGACAACTGAGAGGGGAGGTGAATCAATTGTCACAAAACTTTTATCTTTTGCTGCATTTAATCTTCTTTACCACTTATTAACATATTAATGATATAACCATGAAAGCATGAATCAACAACACATGAGCAGAAACATAATCAACACACATAACACCAAGATTTTTACATGGAAACCCGCTTAATAGAAAAACCATGGTGGGAGTTAATCCACAAGATTTATTCTCTATTAAAATAATAGAAAATGGGAAGGCACTTACCTTCAGGCACACTGCCCAGAGGTCACTACTCAAAATAGACTCACTGCCTACAAGAACATTTACAATGTTAACACAAAAATGTTGAACTAAGAAACATCAACTTTTTCATGCAAGGTTCAGTTCCATTGAAGTGCACAATACCTCTGCTCTGCCCCCACTCACTTCCTTGCTATATCCGCATCTTCACTCACATCCACACATTTCCATGACTTCACAACACTTATTTATACAAGTCATCGACTTTGGAATGAACATCAAAGTCGGCTAAACAATCATCTATCTGGAACATTCTCTAGGATAGGCATTTTAAGCAATTACAATCACAAGACTTAATATGCTACATGCGAACCACTACATTGTTTGCCAAACATAACTAGGAGTCAAATTTTCCTTGAACATCGTGCCACGCTCCATAAAATTTCTCTTAGATCATTTGTAATACACACCATGCATCTGGTTGGCCAAGACTAGAAAGAAGAGCAACACCCAAGGAGAAATCTTCATCCATGAGCTCAATCCTCAATGTGGACCATCAACGCAATAGGTACCTGATTCAGAGACCACCACAAGCACAATGAAATCAATAGGAACAACCACACTACCTTAGATCACTAGAAACACTTGCACCTTCATCTGGGAACTCAAGAACACCAACTGTCATGACTGTCACACTAGAAACATTGCTTACGGACCTCCAAACCATGAACCACTTGAGTTGAGGATACACACCAACATCCCAAACACACCTCTAGATCCGCAGATCATAATATTCCAATATGGATCAATCCGAACCAAATTTATGTCACTTTGTCACCTCTAAACAACTATAAAACGTGGTTCTACTCATATGGCCATAACTTCACCAATTCTCCATGTGGACCTCTCAAATCTTGACTGGAGCAACTTTAGACAATCATGTATAAACCCTTTAATCCAAAGACTCTATACTTCATCTCACTGGGAATGCGGAGCAATCTACTTCACTCAACTGCACTGTCTTCACTATCTCTGACAGAGAGATATGTAACTCACTTGTTTCTTCCAGAGAGGCTAATTTTCTCAATATCCTCAACATACAAGTCTTCTAAACAAGTAATAGAATAAGATACAGTTGACACTAATGACAACAAGGATATGTTGACATCAATGACAACACCAATTAGGCACATATTTGCAACAGCATGGTTAGATAGTCTTTCCCTAGATCCTTCATTAGTGATTACATAAAGTGGTGTCATATCTTAGAGTATCATTGGAGTGAGTGATAACCCCAAACCAAAAGTTTTGTGAATGTCATGCACTAGATAGGTGATCCATTAGAAGGGTGGCTCACATTAAAAAGGTGTATTTGTTGCACTATAGGTGATCCGTCAAATGAGTGGATTGAAAATACCTTATGCATGTGTCACACTATATATGATACATAAGAGGGTGGTTCACAAATATTTTGTGCATGTGTTGCACTAGAAGTGATCCATTTGAGGTTTGGACTATAGATCTCTTAGGGGTGGAAGCACAAAGGACTATCTCACTTTGTGATGAGATATTGATTTAACATTTTATGTAAAATAACTTATGCACTAATCTTGAGATATAAGGAAATATATATTGTTGAAGGCATAATACAATTAAGAGGGGGGGTGAATTAGTTGTATCAAAAAATTTAACTTCTTTAAACAAAATCACATTCACATTCACTTACTTTAACTCTTTATCATGTTATGAAGATTAAACAAGTATAGCATAATCAAAACATAAGCACATCAACACCATACATGCATGAACACCAAATTTTTATGTGGAAAACCCTAGAATGGAAAAAACATGGTGAGTGTTATCTCACAATATAATGTAGTAACAATATCGAATAACAAAGAGGCTCACTGCCTTAGGGCTCACTACCCAGGGCACACTACCCAAAATTCTCACTGCAAAAAGCTCATTGCCAAAGGGTAGCTCACTACCAAGGGGTGGCTCACTGCCAAGAGGTGGCTCACTACCAAAGGGTGGTTCACTGCCAGGATGGGTGGCTCACTGCCATTAACTAATATAGTACCATCTACAGCATGCCTGAGTTCAATTCCATTCGAGCGCAATATATCTCCTCTACTCTGCCTTTACAACACACACTTTATCTTCACATCTTTTTCACACACACACTCCACTCACAGATTCATTAAATATATTTATACTGATAATCAACCTTGGAACATTCATCAATTTCGGCAATACAATTTACAACCATTGGAACTATCTCCAACGTTAGCATACATACATTATTCGAATTAGGTCTAGACCTAAAGAAACTTGCGAAGAAAATAAATGAAGGAAGAGCACTTCATGGCTTAGCTCAGACCCAAACACATCCTTACACACTTCAACATGCTTCCACAATCCATGAATCACCTTCGCAACAAGTGCAAATAATCAGGTCAGCTAGAACTAGTGCAAACATCAAGAATACCTAGATACATGCTTCCAAGAACTTCATTATAGCTTGTGAATCAAGAACACACCTTTAGTACATTCTAGAGACATTCACAAATATCATAGCATCACCTGGGAGTCAAAAAATCCAACCACAATAGATCTTACTTGATGACAACAAATATCACCTAAAAATAGATCACAAACTGCCCTAAACAAACACTGTCAAACCCTGCTAATCAATAACTTACTTTATGGAGCACCAACTTGGAAATCCTTTGGAATGAAGATATCTAGTGACTTTATAAACTTAAGTTCAAAACTAGAAGAGAAAAATCCAAAGTGCAGAGAAATACGAAGCAAAATACTTTCTCCATGTCACACTGCAAATGTTGTCGGACACAATCTTCAAACTAGTGAATATAACTTTTTTTGCACAGTGATCCAAACCACCAAATTCTAGATTTAGCATCTTCAAACACTTCTCTAAAACATATCCAAATCTCATACTCTAGTCTTTAACATAGAGGAAATGTGGAGCAAAATACTCAGACAATGTTATTAACATGACAACTCAATCAATCAACAAACAACAATACTAGAAGATACACTTGGCACCAATGACAACACAAACATGTTGACATCAATGAAAACACCAGTTAGCACATACTTGCAACAATCTCCCCCTTTGTCACTAATGGCAACATATGATGTGAAAAACATGTTCCTCCATCAAAACATAACTTTGCATGAGGACTCCCCCTTTCTTTTTACACATCTGAACTCTTTCTCCTCCTAAGTTTTTTACATGATCTTTCTCTCCCCCTTTGACATTAATGGAAAATGGCATCACATCTCTTCCACTACACA
Source organism: Cunninghamia lanceolata (assembly GCA_027924645.1). Taxonomy (NCBI): domain Eukaryota; kingdom Viridiplantae; phylum Streptophyta; class Pinopsida; order Cupressales; family Cupressaceae; genus Cunninghamia; species Cunninghamia lanceolata. Next base: position 7,215,744 of record BSBN01000245.1, on the reverse strand, counting down.
TGATTGCATACTACTTCTCTAATCAGTCTCAAATCACTCTTTACTCCCCCTAATTGCAACAATCATCTCAAACCACTACCTGCTCCCCTTGAGAGGTAGCCTCCAACATCAGTCCAAAAAGGAGAAATATACTTTGAGGCATATTGGACTGATGCATCTCCTTATGCATCTTGTTCAAGGATGGAGGGGCAACAACCCCTAACTTCTCCCAGAGATACTTAAATGTATCATTTAGAAGGGCCTTGGTGAATATATTAGCAACTTGATCTTTTGTAGGCACATACTCAAGCTTCACTTCATTCTTTGCAACTTTCTCCCTCAAAAAGTAATAATTGAAATGTGCTTTGTCTTTGAATGCATCACTAGATTCTTTGAAATATTTATGGCACTTGTGTTATCACAAAGAATAGGGATTGGTTTTTTATACTCAACTTTGATATCCTTCAAGGTCTGTTTCATCCACAACACCTAAGTATAGCATGATGTTGCAACAATATATTCTACCTCTGCAGTAGACAAGGAAATTGATTCTAATTTCTTGCTATGCTAGGACACCACCCTATCTCCAAGGAAGAACGGACCTCTACCTGTGCTTTTTCTGTCATCAACACATCTGGCCTAATCTGCATCTATATAGGCACTTAAAGAAAAATCATTGCTCTTAGGATACCACAAGCCATGATCAAGAGTGCCCTTCAAATACCTATATATTCTCTTTACTACCATAACATGTGATTCTCTAGGATTTGATTGAAATCTGGCCACAAGATAGACTGTATGCATGATATCCAGTCTAGTAGCAGTCAGTTAAAGTGGTCCTCCAATCATTGATTTATATTTGCTCTGATTAGCCTTAGGAGATTCATCATTCTTGCTTAACTTACAACCAGTAATCGTAGGAGTGCATATCGGTTAAAAGTCCTCCATTCCAAACTTCTTCAACAATTCCTTAACATACTTGGATTGAGAAATGAAGATACCTTTATTATCAATCTGATTGATTTGTAGTCCAAGGAAGAAGTTCATCTCACCACACATAGACATCTCAAACTCTTTTTGCATCTCATCTGCAAACTTCTTACACATACCTTCATTTCCACCGAATATAATGTCATCAACATAGACTTCAACAATCAGGATTTGATCTCCACTTATCTTGGTGTATAAATTACTATCTGTGGACCCTTTACTAAATCCTTTCTGCAATATGTACGTATCCAGTCTTGCATACCAAGCTCTAGGAGATTGCTTCAATCCATACAAAGCCTTCTTCAACTTGCATACCATGTCTGGTTTGTTTGATAGCTGGAACCCATCCGTTTGTTCTATGTAGACTTCTTCTAACTCACCATTCAGGAAAGTGGACTTTAGATCCATCTAGTATACTTTGAAAGTTTCATGTGCTGCAAATGCTAAAAATAGTCTGATAGCTTCCAACCTTGCTACTAGAGCAAAGGTCTTTTCATAGTCTATTCCTTCCACTTGTGAGTAGCCTTTACACACAAGTCTTTCCTTATTTCTCACAACTTCTCCAACTTCATTCAGTTTGTTCCAGAATACCCACTTTGTTCTAATGACATTCTTGTCTACAGGCCTAGGATCAAGTTCCAAGTCTTGTTCTTCTCAATCTGTATTAGTTCTTCTTCCATTGCTTTGACCCAATGTTCATCACTACATGCTTCATATACTATTTTAGGTTCCACCTTTGAGAGTAAATAGAGGTTTACTTGTTCTTCTGTAGCTTTGCTTCTTGTCAACACACCTTTCCTTTTGTCACCAATAATATGACCTTTAGAGTGATCTCTTTGCACATACCTGGGGGTTTTAGGAATTCTTTCTGGAGCTTCAACTTGAACTTCTTCTTCCGAAGTAGCTTGAACTTTGGTCTAAACTTCCTTATCTTTGTCCTCTTCAACTTTCTCTATATTAGCCAATCTGTCTGACTCATATCCAATTAGCTCTGAGGTCTTCTAAAAATCTTCATCTACCTTCACATTTGCACTTTCAATGATCTTTCTCTATCTTTTTTTATAGCACCAATAAGCCTTGCTCTTAGTAGAATACCCAATGAATATGCCTTCATCACATCTAGAATCAAAGTTTCCTAATTCCCCATCTCTTCTGATGTAACTATTACCCAGATTTTCACTACAGCTCAATCAGGTAGAGCCTATTGTTTTAAATAAGGAAGTGAAATACATTTTATTACTTTCCAATGTTACATTCAATTGTATAAGTAAAATTAGAAAAGGATTACCAAAAGTCTATAGGGATTGTTGCATTGACACAAGTGCATATAACAAAGAAAAGTAATCTTTATTGAGTGAAAAAAAATATCCATTGTCTCACAGAAGCCATGAGATTAACTTTTGCTTATTCAATACAAATTGAGAAAAGCATATACATGAATAAGTTATGAAAGTAAATAAAGGGGTATAGAAGGAGGGTAACCAATGATTGCCTGAATGATTGGTCTATCTAGTCGGTGGTGGTGTTGCCTTGAGCCTCCTTGGTCCGTTGTCCTGGTTCCCTGCAAAAAGATGAGATAAGGTGTTAGAGCAATGTTGCTTTAAGAAATGACTGATTACATTCATTATGCATGTATAGGCTTTTCAACAAGATGCAACAAATTAGTCATGCATACCTTAGATGTACCAAAAAACTACTAAGTTATCTAATGCATCCAGGGTATGCATTTGGTTTTTATTAACAAGTTTGCTTCATGTGCAAATACAGGTGTAACTACGTTTCTGTTTGATTCATCATATTACATTATGAGTGGAGGAAAATGTGGCTCCCACAAGGGTTGAGCCCAGCTCATAGCCATTTTAGAAGTTTTCATGTGTATTCATCAAGTACAACAAGGACAGTTTGCTTAGGAACAGTTTGCAACCTCAAAAGGACAAATGCAAATAGAAGGAACAGTCATCAATAAACTAGGTTAAAGGCAAGAAAAGTAGTCTTTAAAGTAGCAGGCCTGTAATAGTCAAAGAAAAACTATGAAGACTAGGGTTTGGAGGTGTAAAAGTTTTAGCCAAATAATAATACCTTCCAAATATCAGCCAAGAGACTCAAACAGGATTGTTGCAAGTTGATAGTCAAAACAATCATCTAGATGGTTGTTACAAAAGATGAAATAGTTCTCAAAAGGAGTAATACAAAAGACATTCACAATAGTAGTCTAGACAGTCATCCAGAAAATAGTCATGTAGTCATGTGAGCTTTGTTATTTAGTAGTAAACAACATGAGCAATTGAGAAGTAGACTGGAGGAACTTGAAGTTTTTGCAAAGACATGAATGTAGTATGTTGTCAGAATATCAGGAAGCAATAGAGCAGCCATGGGAATGTCATTTAAGATGAAGAAACAATAGAAAGATAGTCATATCCAACACATCCAGAGCCATTCACAATAGACCTGAGAGTGAAAGTAAAGCAGTCGAAGCATAGTCATGAAGGTTGTGCATAGTCATGAAGGCTGTGATAATACAGTGAAGATGGCAATCACTGTTAACAGTATTAAAAGCAGTTCATAAGACTTTTAATTATGATAAGACCTGCATAGTGATTAGTGAAGTTTGAATGAGTATGCTTGAGGTCAAGAACAATGATATACATGAAGAAGACATCAACATGTATGAGAAAAGAGCAATACATGAAGAGTAAATGTGTTTTACATAAAGGGTCATGAAGAAGATGCACAAATGGAAGACTAAATTGAAGCCATGAGACTTAATAAAAGCTGTGATATACCTATTATGGAATGCACATTGTGTATTGGGTGCAAATCTTACTGCAATTGCTATGCATAGTCAATGAACTAAGTCTACACAAATGCTTCATCAAGGCAGAAAAATTATGAAGGAGATCTACAGAAATGACAAAGAGTTGTAGATGCAGTCATGCATTTTGACAGTGTAAAAGCCAATCAGAATGCTATGAACAACCTACAAGGGCATACTTAGGAAGTACATGCTAAATAGTCACAGTTATTTTCAAGATAGCAGTCTATCATCAAGTAAAGAGCTGGCATAGTCATGCAAGAAAGACAGAGTACATAAATCATGAAGCAATGCTATGAATAATATACAGAAGCCACTATCAGAGTGTCCTGAGAGGAATGTGTTCAGAACTCTCCATTTTGTCCATTATGAAAAGCTACAATCATGTATTTAGCAAAGCATGTTCCAAAGAAATGATACTATTCAGAATGTTATAGCAGAAGTGTTCAAGATGAACGAAATGTAGAAATTCTGAGCTTAATATCTAGCTACAGGAGAATATACTAGAAAATAATGTTAAGTATGTTGAAACAGTTACAAAAGCACATGTTATGAAGTTGTTACAAGAAGTAACAGAGGTTCAAAAGGAGCAAGAGCAAAATTTGGGTTTAGTTTCTATAGAAGCCTTAAGAGAGCATAAAGACAGAGTATGGTGAAGCTGCTACAGAGAAATGATAAGTCTTCTATAGAAGAAAGCAATAGAAATATAGTAAGGGTTTTGGTTATCAATCCCTAAGTTCTTAATAGGAAACCCTAATATTTCTATTCAGAATGCTTTCTTCCTGATGCCAAAAGTCAGAAAACCTCATGTGCATGATATACATAAATAGTTGAAATGGATGGTAGGGTTTTGTTTGTAGAAACCCTAGTTGAATAAGCTTTGTTTTCATTTGAAAAATGTTGTTATTTTTTCAAGGAAAAGCCAATAAAGCTTGCATTTCTTCATGGATGAACAAAATGACAGTTTTGTTTTTTTCTTAAAACCCTAGCTTCAACTGTAAGTGATAGAGAGAAGAAACTCTTTTCATTCTTTATTTTCTGAGAGAAAAGGAGAATTTGTGATCATTTTTAGAAGCTTTGATTGCTGTTTATCTCTATGGTCAAGGGTTGAAACCCTAAGAAAAGAAAAAAAAATCAGAGGAAAGAATGAACTTCAACTACCACAAACAGAGAATGGTAAGAATCATGCTTAGAAGGTTGAAAATGAGGCAGAGCATAATATTTCAAAACAGGAACTCATAGATCTGCTAATTTCTGTAGCATTATACCTAAATAATAGTTATGTATACAATGAAATATAGTTCTTCATCACAACCGTAATGACACAGAGGCATTTAGCATATATAGTAATGAAAATGAAGCAAAAAATAATGGAGATTTTTAGTGTAACTCCAAAGAAATAAGTTTATTAAGCTTACCAATAGCTACAGGAGCAATAGATACCAAAGATGCATTCGAAATGCCTTCAAAAGCAATATATTTCAGCTACAGAAGAGCTCAGATGTGAAACCGTCATGGCGGCGCAATAGCAGAGCACAAAATTGTAAGAATGCAAAATGCAAATGAGTTTTCAAAAGTTGCTTTTTTGTCTTTAGGGTTTCCAAACCCTAAGGACCCAATGGGTTTTCTTTTGGTCTTTTAATTTTCTTTTGCATTAGCTTTAAAATTTGCCCGTGGTCAAAACATCAAGAATGTAAAGCCTAGGAAGATGCCATGAGGTGGCATTGGAAACTGTTGAGACTTTTGTTAAAGTCTTTCATCCTTTTGTATTAGAGTAAGCACCATGGTGCCCTTTTGCTTTGTGTTTTTCCTTGTGATTATTATCTAATATAAAACAATAACCTTGAGTGATAACATTATGAATCATTTGAGGGATATTGTTAGCTTTTATTGCAAAGGAGGATAAAGAGAAATGTGAGGGGGACTTTAGTGTCTTAGAGGGAATATAGCTTGGATTGTGATGATGTGGCAAACACATACCAATGATATAGGTATTTCTTTGTTGCCTTGAGAGAGGAGATTGACTAAATTTGATAACAGTTAGTATTTGAGTTGGTTATTGGAGGGTATCTAGGAGTTTTGTTACCTTCTTGTTACCTTCTTTTCACTTCTTATTTTATTAGATAACATTGAGTGATAACAAGAGGGTAACAAGATAACATTATGACTTATTTTCATGACCCTTCATGTTTGACTAAGTCTTGATGGACTTTTCCTTGCATTTTGGACTCTTTTGGATGAGATCTAGTGGCTAGATTTTATGCTTTTTCTGGGCATCCGACCCAAATCAATTTTGACATTCCTTCTTTTGTGGAACCACTTGGATAGTGGTGTTATAGTCATTTTGGTTGACTCATTGTAACCAGTTCTTATTATGCAAAATATTTTTGGAGATTGTGACTGATACAGTCCTTTGTTACAGTATTGAGCATCTTTTGTAACTCAGCATTTTTGGAGTATGGAATACAGATTTTACCTTGGAGATTATTGAAGAATCTTGTTACCTTCTTGTTCTTGCAAGCATTGTGCATTTCCAAGTGTTTAACTAAACTATTTGTGAGATTACTTTATCTCCTTTAGTTTTGTCTCATTTTATGCCTTTTTTGCAAAGGTAAGAATTTGCAGGTTATAAATTATGTCTTAGTATTGCATAGAAACCTCTAGTTTGTGAAATTTTTTGTCTTTCCTTCTTGAAAGTATATGCAGGATAGACCTATTTATGAAACACTTATGCAGAAACTTATAGTAACATGTTGTGTATTTTTAGTGTTCATCATAAATAACCAAGTGTATGTCAGTCTTAGTATCTCATAGCTCTTATTAGTTTGGTGTATCACCCATTTTCATTGCATTTTCACTACTTTTTGTTTAAAATAAGCATATTCTTACCCTTTTCCTCATCAAGGTAGTAGTTTAGGTGATATCCATAGGAAGTTGACCTTCTCTGGAGGTTGACCTCTGATCATAGAGTAACCCATGACTTTAGAGGTCCTCCCATGTTTCATCAAATAGACTAATTTCTGCAAATTAGTCTGGGTGCATATTTAGGTGATAACAGTAACATTTGCTTCCAAAAACATTGAAATATTTGACAATAAGAGTTCTTCCATACCACAGCTCATAAGGTGTCTTTGTTCCTTTTTCTCTAACTTGTGCTAGCACACTCTGTTCTAAATGTAGACAACCATGTGTATTACTTATTTCCAATATACTTCCGGTAGGTCTGCTTCCTTAATCATTGTCCTAGAAGCTTCTTGAATAGTTCTATTCTTCCTTTTGACCACTCCATTTTATTGAGGAGTCTGGGGGGCATATAAATGTCTCTTTATTCCATGTTCTTCACAAAAAGCATTAAACTCATTTGAAGTAAACTCACCACCCCTGTCAGATCTCAAACATTTGATTCTCAAATCCAACTCATTCTCAACCAAAGCTTTGAATGCCTTGAACTTATCTATAGCTTCTAATTTTTCTCTAAGAAAGGTATCCTAAGTCATTCTTGAATAATCATCAATAAGAAGCATGAAGTACCTATCACCTTGTAGATTTCTTGTTCTTGTGGGGCCACATAAGTCTGTATGCACCAATTCCAGCAAACTATTAGAGAATTGTTCTTTTTTTTGAAAGTAGTCTTTGTCAACTTCCCAAACTGACAATCTTTGCACATAACATTGGAAGGCTTTACAATCTTAGGCAGATCTCTTACATCTTGAACTGTGCTTATTCTCACTAAATTGTCAAAGTTAATGTGACACATCCTCCTATGCATTAACCAAATTTCATTTGTCTAAGCCAACAAACAACAGTTGTTAGTACCTTTCAAATGATAAACATTACCATGAATCTTCTTACCAGCAACAATTATAGCTCCAAAGCTTTTCCTTATCTCACATACATTATCTTTAAACACTAGATTATACCCTTTGTCACACATTTGACCAACACTTAGAAGATTATCCTTTAAGCCTTTTACATAAAGAACATCATTTGTATTATGCTTACCATCAAAAGTAATTGATCTCTTTCCACAAATCTTACCAACTACATCATCACCAAACCTAACTAGTCCTCCATCATATTTTTCAAACTTAACAAACTTACTCTTAACTCCTATCATGTGATTTGAACATCCGCTATCAATAATCCATTCATCTTCCTTTTTGGCATGAAATGCAAACAACTCTCCTGGACTTCCTTCCTTCACACAGCTTGCAAGGTTAGCAGAAACAGGTTCTTCTCTAAGTGAAATAAAAAAGCATTCACTACTATTACCATCATCAGAATCAAGTTCAACAGCAATTACACCATCATCATCTCTAACATAATAACTCTTTCTTACCATCCTTCCATTATTTTCATTATTTTTTATCCTCAAGGTTCTGTCACAACACCTTGAAGCATAGTGAACAATTTTATGACAATTGAAACATTTGAAAGGTAACTTTCCTCTACTACCTCTTTTCATTCTGCTTGCAAATTTTACCTCTAGCTCTTCAAAATCTCCTTCATTTGATTCCACAGCATATTTATCTGATCTAGCAGTCTTTTCTTCTTTGGCCTTAAAGGTAGTCTTAGTTTTCATAGGGCCATCAATAGTACCAAATTCCCTCATCTCAAAAGAAGACATTTTACCAAGCAATTGATCTTTTGTAAGTTTTCCCATATCAAACAATTCTTCAATGGAAGATACCTTGTGACTATAAGATTTGGGAAGAGTTTTGAGTATTTTATCTACAACATCCACATCCTCAAAATTTCCACCAGGACCCTTGATGCTACTGACAAATTCATCAATCTTCTGTATGTAACTTGTTATGTTCTCATCCTCAGCCATTTGCATAGTTTCATACGTGGTCTTCAAGTTCTTTAAATTACAATTCTTAACAAATGCATCACCTTCATAGATGTTTTTCAATTTGTCCCAGATCTCATGAGCAGTTTCTAGATCCACAACTTTTTCCATTTCAGTGTTAGACAAAGCATTTAATAGATCATTTTTAGCTTTGTGATTAATCTCATAATCCTTAATCTCTTTATTAGTCTTCGGACCATTTTTAGGTACTGTGTATTTATCTTTAACCATTGTCCAAACATTATAACTAATAGAAATAAGATAACTTTGCATTCGTACCTTCCAATAAGCATTGTCAAATCCATCAAACTGAGGAATGTCTTTCTTGTGTGCCATCCTAGATCTACCTTAAGTTGTTAGGTTTTCTTCCAAGGAACCTTGCTCTGATAGCAATTGTTGAAGGCACAAGACAATTGAGAGGGTGGGCCGAATCAGTTGTATCAAAAACCTTAACTTCTTTAAACAAAATCACATTGACATTAACTTACTTTAACTCCTTATTCTATTATGAAGATTAAACATGAATAGTATAATTAAAACATAAGCACATCAACACCATACACACATGAACACCATATTTTTACATCAAAAACCCTAGAAGGGAAAAACATGTTGGCAAGAGACACTATATGGATTCATGATTGTTGTCATTGATGGCAACAAAGTTCATCCCACACATCTGCAGGACATGGTGTGTCTCTACCGGAAGTTAGAGTGAAGAATGTTGAGGTCCAGTAAGCAAGAACAGAGCATGTGACAAGGTCCAACAGTCAAGTCTACATCTCTCAGAGGAAGTATCTTGGTGAAGTGTGGATTTGGGAAAGTCAAGAGGACTACCTTGACTGATAGATTCCAAGGATTTAGCCTCCGGTGGTAGATAAAGAAAAAGATATGAATACTTGAGTATCGGGTTCCTGATTGACAGTGTGGACAGAGGAAGAACTGACTGGAAGAACATCAGACATTATTCCAGATGTGTTACTGATGTTTGTAAAAGTTATGAAGGCATAAATTATGATTGGCCGACATGATTGATGATTTCTACAAGTATATCCTTAATCTGCATTACTTGGTAAGCAAGGATTTAGCCGACAAATCAGAGTTTGTGGAAAAGATTGACTATTCCGGATGCCAACTAGAAAGGTGATGAAATCACTTGTGTGGATATATATACAAGATGGATTTATCTATGAGAGTTGTTGTTGTTGGGAATGAGTGCGAAGAAAAGTAGTAGAGCAGAGTGAAAGCCGTAAGAAAGGTTCGGTATGTGAAAGAAGAGCAGCACAAAAGAAGAAGAAAGATGAAGTGCAGAAGATCAGTGTACTAAACCTAACCGGAACTAAACTCCAACATATGTAGATGCTCCTTACCAATTCAAGTATTGTATTACACTCTTTATAAATTGTAGACAGTGTGTCTCTTGTAGGCAGTGTGCCTCTTGTGAGCAATGTGCTTAGGAAGTAAGCCCTAATTGGCAAGTGCCATTTTGTATTTCCAGTCTTCTAACAGAGAATACAATCTTGGGTTAATCACCCTATGGTTTTCTCCCCTAACAGGGTTTCCGCATCAAAATATTGTGTCATGTGTATTTCCATTTCATGGTTTTGTTTGCATATTTGAATTAATATTGCATTGATTAATAAGAAAGTTTAGAAAGTAGAAATAATTAGGATAACTGATTCACCCCCCCCCCTCTCAGTTATCAACAAAACCATGGTGAGTGTTAGCTCACAATATAATGTAGTAACAATACCGAATAACAAAGAGGCTCACTGCCCAAAATTCTCACTGCAAAAGGCTCACTGCCAAAGGGTAGCTCACTACCAAGGGGTGGCTCACTACCAAAGGGTAGCTCACTTCTAGAATGGGTGGCTCACTACCATGAATTGATATAATAGCATCTACAGCATGTCTGAATTTAGTTCCATTGAAGCACAATATATCTCCTCTGCTCTGCCTTTACAGCACACACTTTATCTTCACATCTTTTTCACACACACACACACACTCCACTCATGGATTCATTACATATATTTATACCAATCATCAACCTTGGAACATTCGTCAAGGTTGGCAATACAATTTACAATCATTGGAACTATCTCCAATGTCGACATACATACATCATTTGAATTAGGTCTGGACCTGAACAAACTTGCGGAGCAAATAAATGAAGGAAGATCACTTCATGGCTTAGCTTGGACCCAAACACATCCTTACATGCTTCAACACACTTCCACAATCCATGAATCACCTTTGTAACAAGTGTAAATAATTAGGTCAACCAGAACTAGTTCAAACATCAAGAATACTTAGATACATGCTTTCAAGAACTTCATTATAGCTTGCAAATCAAGCACATGCATTTAGTACATTCTAGAGACATCCACAAATATTATGGAATCACTTGGGAGCTGACAAATCCAACCGCAACAGATCTCACTTGAAGACAACAAATATCACTTGAAAACATATCACAAACTACTCTCAACAAACACTATCAAACTTTGCTAATCAATAATTTTCTTTTCAAAGCACTAAATCGCAAATCCTTTGGAATGAAGATAGCTAGGGACTTTATAAACTTATGTGTAGAACTACAAGACCAAAATCCAAACTATGGAGAAATGCAGAGCAAAATACTTTCTCCCTGTCACACTGCAAATGTTGTCAGACACAATCTTCAAACTAGTGAATATAACTTTTGCTGCACAGTGATCCGAACCACCAAATTCTGGATTTAGTATCTTCAAACACTTCCCTAAAACATATCCAAATCTCATACTCTGGTCTTCAACATAGAGAAAATGCGGAGCAAAATACTCAAACAATGTTCTTAACATGACAACTCAATCAATCAACAAACAACAATATCAGAAGATACAGCTGGCACCAATGACAACACAAACATGTTGACATCAATGACAACACCAGTTAGCACATACTTGCAACATAGATTTTGTTCATTCTATATGACATTATGAACATGTATATGTGTGTCTCTTAAACATTCAATGTGATCGTACACTTTTACCTCCAATCCACATGGAAGTAGTTCCTCAAAATAAACTATTGATTTAGATCATTTTTTTCATGGTAAAAAATTGCATCGTGACACAAAAGTTTGCATAAATGTAGCCTTACAAGTAAGTTTTTTGAAAAATATTATTATTATATTATTTTTATTTTCTAATCAAAATTGATTTATTACAAAAAATAAGGACCTTTTTTGAACACACATGGAAAAATAGAAAACAATAAAAAATTCCTAAAAGATAAGACTACCCTTCAAATTGATGTACTTATTTCAATAAAAATAATAGAGTATTACAAAAAGATTTATGAGTAATGAGGAAATATGTGTCTAAGTTAATGGTTGTTCTTGTTTAAAAACATAATAATAAATCAAATATGGAACAAAAAATTACAAAAAATATGTTTTCCAAAGATATTAGTGTTAATGTTTTATGTTTGATAAATTATGAAAATGTTTAATTTCTAAGTAAAATCATGTTTTATGAGGAAATATTTCTTATTATAAAACACTATAAACTATGAGAAATGCTTCAAACACACACACAGAGAATTTAAATAAAAAATATCATATATCATTAATTTGCATTACCATCAAGTTCTTTACAATCTTCTTGCTCTAATAGAGAGAAATATAACATTTTTAAAAATGTTGATTTATGGGACCCACTTATGTGAAAAAGTGAGATACACCATTATGTTGTCACCCATATGTATGTGTCAAACTATAGTTCATCCATAAAAGGGTGGTTCACAAAAGGAGAAGGTGTCCTCTATAACTCTAGTTGTGTTGGGGTTGGTGATAGAGCACCAAGGACGAGGTAGTCGACACACAATTGACATCATATCTTATATTTTGAAAGAAGTTGTAGACATCTAAAATCGTCCACTCATTATCTTGTCACTATTCATCTATAATAAAGACTCATAATTAATTGGATAAATCCCTATTTAGATAATTAATTATCCAATTCCCCTTCTAACATTGATTAAATAATATTTTATTATTTAATTAATAAAATCACTATTCATCAATTCATCTATACCTCTTCCTAGCATAAATGATTAATTAATCATTTATCACCATTCATCTATAGTCCACCTTAGGTAAATAAATCTGAATACTTATTTACCTAAGTCCCCCATCCTCATCCCAAATATTAAATAAATATTTTCATATTTATTTAATTCTTAATTTATTCACTTTTAATTTAAATTGGTTAAAACCAATTAATCAACTTAATCCCTCACTTGCACAATCCTAGCTCATCATTAACGTATTCAAACCCCTCACATCCTCCAACATGTACAAAGGAATGGGCTTTCATACATGACCACATGGCCTTCTTACAAAGGGATGGACAAGTCCCTTGCACATCCCTTGAAAAGGTCCTTTTGGTCCTCCATCAATCTCACCCATCCACTTTATCCAACACACTTCTCTACCCTGGATCCATCCTCAATCTAAGTACTCTACTTGTCCTCCAATCTAATCATGCCATTTGGTGGCCTCTCATCAACCTAGTCCTATCAACCAATATGAGCCATTGATCTCCCAAATCAATCTCAACCCTCCAATCCTCCATCCAAAAATATATAAATTCAACCTCATACAATGCTACACCCTTAATCTTACATTGGTATCTAGGGTTATGAGTAGTCAGCTTATGGCTACCTTAACTCTTAAGTAAGTTATATAATCATTAATATATACTTATATAGGTATTTAGGTCAGCCTAGGTGATATATTTTGGTATCTAATTCGGTCTAGGTGATATCCAAGGCTTGAGTATGGTATATATATGAGGTAGAGGTTAGTCATTATCATCATAATGTGAATTTTGTTCTTCATTGGAGACTTTTGGAGGTTTCCCCCTCGAAGTGGCATATTATTATCAAGTATTTGTAGTATATTTCCTATTATATTCTTCTATTGTGCAATTTGTTTCATTACAAGTGGTATCAGAGCATGATCTTGGTCCGTGAAGGCAAAAAATAAGGTATTTTTTATTTATTTTGGAAGTCATTTTGGGAAGCATATATCTCTCTCATTTTGGTGAATATTTTCAATATTTTTAGTAAATTTTTTAGGACATATTGAAGCTACTACAATCTAGATCTGAGGTCGTTTGGAGCAAATTTGAGGAAGTTATTGTGAAATGAGGGTTTTCACAAATTACGCTCTAAAGGCTACAAATTAATGAATTTCTTAGAGATTTTTCTGGGAAGTGAGATCTAGGCCTTAGTAAGTTAAAGTTAAAATTTTAAATTAATTGGATTTTTTTAATGATTTATTCCAAAATTAATTTTTATCAGCATGGTGAGGCCTGCAACAAGAGGTAAAAAGAATATTGTCACATCTAGATAATATCTAGGAAATGAGGATGTGGAAAATGAGGAGAGTGCTCATAAAGAAAATGAATATATATTTGAACACATTTAGAAAGAAACTCACAAGATGAAGGATGAGATCTTGTTAATTATGTTAGAATGAATGCAAGGGTTGGCTAAGTCAAGTGAAATTGAGAAAATGTTGGAGAAATTTGTTGGTGGCCAACATCCTAGAGATCCCAAATATAGGGAGTCGCACCACAAGGATTAAGAGGAAGAGGAGTCTCCTAAGGGGATGGGTGCTTTGGGTTTGAATCAAATCTTATGATGGATCAACACTCTAATCATTCTATGGATAGGAGCTTCATACCAAAGATGGATATGTGAAAGTTTGATGGTCAAGATCGTACCAATTGACTTTGCTAAATGGAGAAATTCTTTGATATTCACCATCTTCCTTGTCAACAAAATGTGGCCATGGATTCCTTATACTTGGTACCTGGCCAATTCATTTGCTATCATTGGCTATTGAAGAAAAGAAAAAGAAGGGATGTGTTGTCACTTGGTTTGTTTTCCAAGAGGAACTCACTACACATTATGGTAAAAATCTTATGGATAGCTACTTTAGCCAGATTACCAAATTAAAGCAAATAGGTATGGTCAAGGATTATATTCAACAATTTTGTACTTTGTCTTTAAGAGTGGAAAATGTGGCAAAAGAAAATTTGTTGGAGTTAGTCCTCAGAGGCTTAAAGGATCACATCAAATATGGGTATGCTTGTTTCATCCAAATTCTATCTCCCAAGCAATGATTATGGCAATGCAGGTAGAGGAAAAAATTATGGTTAATAAAAGGCAAGGTTTTGTAAACATAAGAGATAAAAGCATTCCTACACAGTCACTTCCTCAACCTACTAGATTGGTGCCATAAAAAATTGAAGAGAAGGGAGCAAAAGGGTTATGTTTTAATTGTGATAGATGTGTATGCAAAAATATGGAATCAAATAAAGAAACAATACAAAATGAAGGTACCTATTCCATAATTGAACAACACCTCATCTAGGGATCAAAGGACTAAGAGATAATAAAAATGATAAACAATCTTATGATATTTGATAATGATTTTTATATGTTGGTTGCTCAATTTTGTAGCATAACAACTGAATAATGATAATGGAGAAGCTAGGATGATTTTGACAACATGGTGTTGTATGAAGATGTCATCCAAAAATGACTTGGTTGAGGCTTGATTTATAGAGGTTAAATATGATGAATGAAGGGCTAGGATTAAAAGATTAGATCAATGGCTAGAATTGGTTGAGAGAACATTAGGGAAAGGATAAGGATTTCTACAGTTTCAAAGGAAGCGTCTAGGGCTTATCCTTATGTGAATAGCTAGGATTGAGAGATGTAGTATGAAATGGATGGCTAGGATGAAAATCTCATTTATTGATTGTGGCAAGTGGTTAAGGATAAGGACAAGCTAATCATGTGACTCTCAATAATTAAATTATATAATAAACTTATTTAATTAATTATTGGAGAGGGGATGATGGGAGGATAAATTAATTAAATAAATAAGATGTATTCAATTAATTTTGGCTAAAAGCGATAAGTTGATAAATTAAATAAATATAATTTATTTCTCTAATTTAGGTGATGGAGGAAATAGATTAATTAAATAAATATAATTTATTTAATTAATTTAGGAAAGGGATATGGTAAAAAAAACTCTTAGGATAAAAATGTCGCAAAGTGTTGCAAGGTGGTGTCGACAAGGTGACGAAAATGACATAGTCAACTTAAGGTGTCTACATTTTGCCCCTCTTTGAGATGAAGTTGTCACTAAGAGAAGTAATAGATCATTTCAAAGAAGATAAGGTATGGATGGAGGAAAAAGGATACCCCATCCACTTAATAGGAGTGACAAGGAGGAATGATGTAAGGATGATGGGAAAAAGGAAGCCCTAGCCACTTAATAGGAGTGACAAGGAGGAATGATGAAAGGATGGAATGCCACCTCGAGAGGATAGGTGGGTTGGAAGAACATGGTTATTCTCTCAAAATGTATGAAAAGATAAGGGATGAATAAAAATGGATGAGAAAGATGTTATGATACATTAAGTGAACAACCATATAGTTTGGTATAGCACTTGACATTATGCACCAAGGTATAAAGACTAGGGTGACGATGTGTAATGTGAACCCAGTCTAATACAACCTTGCCTCTAGACATATGAATAAGGAAATTTAGAGCATTAAAGACCAAGTGCACCAAAGAATGAAATGACCTTAGATGCAAAGGATGACTAGTATGCAAAAAGCTATTCCATCATACACAAGATATGAATATTAGCTGGAGTAATAAGGACTTGATATAAATGAAAGATAAAATGATAGCACACACAAGAAAGAAAGAAAGCATGCACAAATGATTGAAGAAAAAACAAGGTATTACCCATGTCAAGCTGAAAATTGATGATTGATTGACATAATGATTAAGATGGTGTTGTCATTACGAGGAATGATATATCCCTAGATCAACACAAGGACGAGGGAATAATATATCCCATTTATGATGATTAATGATGATTGATTGATTCGGTTAACAACAAGATTAGGATCAAGACCAAGGATGTGATTGGATAATTTGACTAGACTGGTATGGATTAAGGATGGGTTGCATTGGATTTATCACTAATTTTTTGAGATATTTGATTTTTTTGTGTTTTGGGGATGTTTTGATTTTTTTTGTATTTTTAAAATGTTTAATATTTTTTTAGATTTTTAAAATGTTTAATAATTTTTTGGATTTTTTTTTAAATGTTAAGGGATGGCATTGGATTGAAATCTGGATAGCCTAGATGCTAGATACCAATGACAAGGGAAAACCAAGTCGAAGGACAAGGATGAAAGAAGGATTGGATAGATGGCTAAAAGGATTATGGATGGAAGATGGGAAGGATGGAGGATCCATAATGGATGGAGGGAGGGGTTTAGGATGTGATCTCCAAGGACTATGTCGCATAGGAATAACATGCCCCACTCTAGATAGTATGCTCAGGACTTTGTGTGACAATGCTTATAAGGATATGTGATAGGATTGGTTGTAAAAGACTAGGTATATCAAGAGACATCCAAAGCATATTTCAACATTTTTCCCCTGTCCTTATCAAGATCAAAAGAAGGAAGGGAAGATAAGTGTGTTGGGTAAATGGCATAGTTAGGTGGAGATAATGGATAAGGATGATAAGATGAATACATGAGACAACATGCCCCAAGTGTAAGACACATAGACAATCAATCTACACATGATGCTTGTTTTCCAGGTTCCCATCATGGTACTTATCCAAGTGCCACTAAGGTGGTTTTCACCATTGGACAAAGGATTTCTCTTTACTATTTTGATTTTTTTTCTTTTTTTTAATTTTTTTGTTTCTTTTTTGGATGGGATAGGTGGATATGGATAAGAGGGATTTATAAAAGGATGGGGAATCAAGCGTCTAGTTCCATGAAAGGTGATAGTGTCCCATGATAGATGGATTCCACACATGGACCATGTCAAGTGTCATGACATGCATGGAATTGCTAGATAATGGGATGAAATAGAAATGGAGTGGATTATGATGTGGATTATGGATGGATGGATGGATGAAAAGTGTGTGATATGGATTATGAATGGATGGAGGATAGATTAATGGATAGGGTAGATAGTAGGTAGATGGATACATGGATGGATAGGGAGGAATAAAAGGATTATTAATGGATGAGAGGTTTATGTGAAAGCATGGACCATAGGCTATTATGAGAAAGAAATTCAAGATTATAAGATGGGAAGATGGATGTATGTGGGAATGTTGTGGAATGGAGAGGAACCAAAACCAACGGTTGCACACGCCATTATGGATATTGAAATTTTTGATTTGGAGGAGGTGTAGGAAGCAATGGAGATTTGGAATTCATTATGGATTTAGGAACCCAAATAGAATTCAGAATTTTATGATTTTTCCATTGGGTACGGGATGAAGGAATTTGGGATTTTTGGATGGAGTGAAATTGAGATGCTTCATTTGGATTGATTGATTTTTACTTGGGGACCCACACCATTTTTGTTTTGGATTGTGCTTTTTGAGGTGTGTGCTTTGGCTTTGAGGTTAGGGATCAATGCCTTGTGGCATGATCATTCTTAGGCTTTGGTGGAATTTTTTCTTTATGTGGGTAGGCATCCAAATTTATACTTTTGAATCCTATGGACTTTGTGATAGCTTTATGTTTAGACAATGTGTATATTTTCTGATCATGATTGGGAATGTAGAGGATTGAATGGAGTGGGATGTGTGGATGGAGGAATTAGTGGACTTGTGGATGAAGGAATGAGGAGATTTGAGGATGGAGATATTAGGAGTTGGGAGAAGTGGAGGTAGAGTGGATGGAGGGAGATGTATGGTCACATGCTTTTGGGATTTGTATGACGATGGAGGAGGGATGGTAGCATATGATTTGGAGGTGTGATGGGATGCACGTGGTTTGGGATTAAAAGAAGTGGATTTAGAAGGCATGGAGGTGGTACCAACATCTTTGAATTATTTTCCTTGGGATGTATAGCCAGGGCCATGTGAGCATGGATGGGCTCTAATATACCTTGTTTATGAAGGCCTAAGCCTTTTCCATGATAATTCATGTTTTGGAGCATGCGATGTGCAATGGGATGCTTATTATTTTGGACACAAGACGCGAGTCCATTATTAGATGGGAAAGGTGGGGTGGTAGATAGAAGTTGTTCCTCTTGTATAAGAGAGACACTACATGAATGAAGGTGTTGGGTCCAAGAGGATAGGATGATGGATTTGGAATGGGACCAATATAGGATGGCAAAGGATTTTGATCAACATTATGCTTGTTAAGAATTTGATTATCTATGTTTTCTTGGGGACCAAGTGTCTCATCAAGGGAAGTGGATGTTGTTGGATGATGGATAAGATTAGTTGGAGGATGGATAGGACTAGTGTTGGTGGGATTATGAATAGATGGAGTAGTTTCTTCACTTTGAAGAAAGGCCATGAAGCGGGGTGAGTGCTCAAGTTGATCAACAAGACTTTCATGCTTACTCTTATTTCTAGGATAATCATGACAGGTAGTAGTTGGTTCTTGGTCATGGAGGATGGTGGCTTAAGTAGGTTAGATAGATTGATCTTGAATTGGTGAGGGACAAGGTTGATCATGCTTTGGTTTTGACTCTTGACATATCTCTTGAGTTTCGATGGAAGTGTAAAGTTCTTGGGTGGGAGTAATAGGATCTGGATCATTGACAATTGTTTCAAGAGGCATGATAAGCATTAGACTAGAGGATGGTAATGGAAGAGTAGGCATGATACATGGAATCTTTTTGATAGGCACAAGGATAGATATTTGAATACATGTCGGGGTTTGATTCCTTGCTAATAGCCATTGTATCACATCCTTCATAAGTTCATGGGTGAATGGACAATATAATGGATGGGCAATAAGAGTGCATATTGAAGGATTAGGATTAGGTGGATGAATAATAGGAGGAAATGGATTAGGATTGCTTGTACTAGAGAGAGATGACATTAGATGGGTGGAGTTGGATGACTTCATAGGTTTGTCTTTGTAATATTGTTCATAGAGTCTATAGAGGCAATTTAAGAGAGGTGATTTAAATTTAGGACGAGGGGTTGATGGTGGACTAGATGGTGGATTAGATTGAGGGGATGGTAAAGGGTATGATGGTGGAAAAAATTGATTCCCCTTCTCAAAGGTAGCATAAGAAGAACTCATGGATTTTGGATTGTGACTCAAGGGGTGACTAGTACTAGAATTTTCTTGGTGTAAAGACATTAGATGGCTATATGTATTCACATGATGATAATTTTCAATCTCATCAAGATATGCATCATGATCTATAAGGTCCTCATATGGGAGGTTCACATTACAATTAGCAAATTCAGGGCCTCCTAAGATTGTGAGTTTGGGTTTGGCATGGTCAAGTTGGAGAGGTTGTGGATATGGATGTTGCATGGTATGGGAAGAAGGTTGTTGATAAAAGTGTTAGGGATAAGTTGATGTTGGATCAGATTTATAAGGGATATATGATGGGGATGTAGTGGATTGGGATAAGGTATATAGGTAGGAGACATGTGAATAGGTGGTTTGTGGATGACTTAGTGGTATGTGGTAAGAGAGTGGTTAAGAGGGTATTGCTAGTTTTTGTTGACAAATAGAAATGGGTGGAAATGAAGTTGGTAATGTTCTAGATGGATTGGAAATTTGTGGGATGAGTGATGTGGGTAGACCTAGTTAAAAGGAGTAAGTGGAATTAGGATCATTAAGAGGTGGAGGCAAGAACACACTACCAATTGGATTGTCTTGAGGATTTTCCATGATGGGTTGTGATGAAGGACTAGGAGTAATGGGATCTTTCAACTTTAATGTCTTAGGTTGTGAATGAACCTCTACCTCTTGGTAGAAACTTCATGACTAAATCTAGAAATGGGAGGTTTCTCATGAAATCAGTAAATCTAGGTGAAAGCTCATCTTGATTGACACTTTGTTCATGTTCATGTGTGTCAATGGGATTATGGTGCGGAAAAGGTTCCATATGATGAGATGTCATGAAAGCAAGTGAGTATTTAACTTGATAATCATACACACTTGTGGTTGGAGGCGAAGGTGGTTGGTTTTCAATGTGGGAGACTGTGATTTTTTTGGCTTGTAATATAGCTATGGGGGCATAAGATGAGAGATCTTAATGATGTGACAAAAGGTTAATGTGTTCAAGATCTTGGATTGGAAATGAATGATTGGATGAAAAAAGGGTAGGGATGATGTGGATGGATAGATAATTGGACTAAATGATGATGTTGACTTGGACTTAAAAGGATAATGATGACTGGGACTAAAATTGAGATTAAGGTCAAGGAACAAGACCAAATTGGATTTGATTTGACTAAGGATGAGGATATATTTCAAATACTTAAGATAGACTTATGACCTTAATCAAAGATGATCTATGATTAGCTAGGATTTAAAATATGACGGTCTTGATAAAGGGCAAAAATCTAAATTTAAAGTCTCAGACAAGTTTGGTGTGGATGGAAGATAAGGTAGATGAAAAGGATGGAAGAAATATGGACTATGGATATGGATCTTCAATAAACTCTACCTTAAGCTAGAGTGTGACAAGGATTCTCTCAAAATGTTACACTATGGACTCTAAGATGTTGGAAATGTTTGGGATGGTTTTCAAATCTTGACTTAGGCAAAAGACAAATTGGAAAAGCATAGTCTTCATACACAAATGCATAAGTTTTTCAAATGGTAAGGATTTTGGCAATGCAAATGAACACACCCACTATACACAACAACAACCTAGATTATTCAAGTAGGTGTATCTTCATAGTGTAGACCCACATAATAGAATACCTATCCATATTCCTAGCTAACGAGGAATACTTCACCCTGAGCGGATAGCTAGGGATATAGGCATTGCACCAACTATCCCTTCCCTTGGAGGCTTTTATGCCTTACCCAAAGAAAACTTCTATCACTACCTCAAGGAGCTACATGGTGAGTAAATTTGGGCTTGATCAGTTGAACCCTGCACCATACTAGAAGATGACCAAAAGGTCCTAAATTAGGCTATACAAGCTTGTAGGGGAGTCCTCCAAATACACAAGGTATGATGAGGCCCAAGTCTATGAACACTAGTCCGTTGAAGGGATGTGGCATAAGTGATCAAGCAAACACCACGACACCTTGTGTCTAGAATCACTCGGGACCCCAAGATTGTCCCAATGACTATGTGACTAGATTGAGGTATAGTTTTCACTGTCCCCCCTTTGATATACCCCACTACGATATGTGGTTGAGGTCACCCCTTTAGAGTGGGTGTGTCTCTAATGGAAAGCCTCTTAAAGGAAAGATTATACTTGGTGTTTCTTATCACCAAGATTGCATGAAGTGCAAGAGTAGAGAATACACACAAACAAGCAAATCTTAAGGTGACAAAGGTGAATCAAGAGATACTTTTGATCCTCAAGCTCACCTAATGGTGTGAGAGGAGAGCATACACATGCACTTGACCCACAAAATAAGATTCATTAACCCTTAGATAAAAAGATGTGTGTGTGTGTGTGTGAAGATTGACAGGCTATCATTAAGTCCTAATAGTTTAGTTAAAAATGTATTAGTTTTGTCGACCAAGCAGTGTCCAAGGTTGTATGCAATAGGGGATTGTTTTGGACATCTCAACTTAGTAATAATTTTTTGTATTTTTAGGAAAGATTTTGACAATGTAAACCTAAACTAGAAAGCATACAAACTTAGTCTACAAAGCATTTGAACTTAACATATAAAGTATATGAACTCTTAACTATGAATCAACACAAAAACTTTTAACTAAGAATTCGAAAGAAACATTCTAATCTAAGAAAGTAGGAAATTCTTTAAATCCAAACTTGTACTATCATTTAGTATTGAACTTTTGCACTTAAGCAGGAGCTGTGGAAATTACAAAACAACACACATAACTTTAGAAAATACAATTGAAGATTTCATGATGCTGAAAACAACTAAACACAATACCCTACACAAGTTAACATTAACATCATTCTACCATATCACCATGAAATAGAAAGTTATATAATTTTGAACAAAACAATCACAGAACAAAGAATAAACAACACATATTCACAAAACATCAAAATACTTATTTATCCCTAGTTCCTTCGAGTGGACAGCTCTCCAGAGATCTCTTATTGATTCGAATCACATTCACCATTGACAGCTCAAATTCCAGTCCGCATACATTACTCAATAACACTTATTTTTTTGCAAAGAAAAATTTGATTCTAATCATTCATAGCTTGACCATTTGAAAAATAACAAAATAACCTATATCACTACCAAAATCCTAGATACTAGGGTGGCTCATCAATGCCACTAAAAAAGTCTTTAACAAGATAAAATAGAACTTAATTGAACTAGTTGTCTTTTAAATACATCATATCAAAGGCCCCAAGTGGAGCTATAAAATGTCTTAAGTGCTCTTAAACAACAAAAAATGATAGAAACTGCTAGGTGGTCAGATGGTAATAAAAGACTGAAGTCCACGATCATGGATCTCCTGAAATTCTAGTGCCCTATTATTCTAGCACTACTGACTCCAGTTGGAATTCATGTTTAATCCTCCCACTAAGCCATACTCAAAAACCTATGTCAACACATAGATCTTTTCACAAAATCATGTCAACATTAGTGACAAAATCTAGTCAATTCAAGAACAAATATTTGTACAACATTCTTTGAAAAATGAACAATTATTGCATATAAGACTAAAAAATGGCATGGAACAAGGTAGTCTAATGGTACAGAAAGGGTCATATGGTTAATGATAAAAATGATATTATTTATACCTCATCACCCTCCCCTCTCTAAGGTTGATCAACTCCTCCTGCTCTTTGCTAAGAGTGGATCATTTGTCTCACTGCTTCCCTCTTCCTGTTGAGTTCATCAAACAGTGCACTGAGATCATACATGTCCCCCAATTTAGGATCCTGATGATCAGGTTATTTAAGAAAACCCTTATAAAATTTCACTCTCATTTTCCATGCCTAAAGATCTCTAGGGTCTTGCTCTATAGTAACCAAGACTGCATGTGGGGGCTGAATAATCAAAGGAGGTATGTACCTCATACCTATCCACTTAGTCTTAATCTACTATAAGATTTCTGTCAAGGCTGCTACCCTCCTATATGACCACCTGAGGTTAGTTGGGGAGATCGTCTCTCTTCTTTATAGGTACATTGGAAGAGGGTTATACCATTCCTCATAGGCATTACATGCCTTGTCTATTAGGTTTGTCCCATTTATTTTGAAATCTTCAAAACAAATTCTCAAACTTTCATTATATTTTTCTTGCATAGCCTCATACTTCTTAATCCTTCTAAAATAGGTTTTGAAAGAAAAGGGTTTGTGATATTGATGCCTCATGAGGAGTCCTATTGTCCTCTTTACCTGTAGATATTCCCTAGTTATGTCCTACCAATTGAGTTGATTTTGTAAGTTGGACAAAAAGGCTCTAAGTTGTACCTCTCCTATAAAGAGGTTGATGAAGAAATCATTATATTTTTCCAATAGAAGATTATGCACAAAGAATTCAAACAGCAGATTTTGTTGAGCAGGGGGTGACTCTTTAAACATCTCCAAGAATTACTTATCATTTTGGTCATGAGGTATATTAAAAGAGATTCTAAGGAGCTTCCATCTTAACGCCTTCTCATTGAGGAACATTGAATACAGCCTGGATGGTTTTCAACAAGCCAATAATAACTCTCCTATTTTGTATGCTTCTATTTTTGCTTGGTACAGTCTATCATAGGATTCTTTTAATAGTACCAATTCTTTCTTAAGATGAGCATTTTCTATTCCAGCCTGTCTCAAAAAGTAACACATTTCCATCCATTTTCTCAGCAAGGGAGGAATGTGCACTTTGAACCATTCCATCTTTTTCAGTTTAGTTTGTATTTCCTTAGACTCCATGACTGGTTTGACATTCATTTCTTACAATTCTCACTCCAATTCCACAATTTGGCTAAGGGCTACATTAAGCTCTTGTTTATGTTTTTCCTATCTTTTGACAAAATCTTGAAGAAATACTACAAAATTATTAGTCAAATTCCTTATTAGTTTATCCTTCTTGGATAGGTTTGTTGAATGTTCCCAATTTTTCTCCCCAGACTATTTTAAATGAGACTGCAATTTTTCAATGAGTTCATCTTTCTGTTTCATATTGGTTTCCAAATCTCTTACCGCATGATCCCTCTATTGTAAGAGTTCTTCCTTTTTATCAATGTTCTCCTTCTATACACAAATCTACTTATCTCTTAACTATACAACTTCTCTCAACCTATTCAACTCAGTTTCCATTTGATTATGTTTTTCATTTTCTAAATCTGTTGAAAGAGGTGACCCAAGAATCTCTGTATTATGGTCAAATATATTTCCTTCATTATCTCCCCCTATAGGACCTTTCTCTATTTTATCTATATCATCTGATGGAGGTGGTTGTTCATTTGGCAAGATTATTTCAGGCTCATTTTTATCTAGTGGTTGTTTAGTCATTGAGACTATCTCCACAGAATCTTGTTCTCGTGCTTTAGTTTCTTCAATATTTACATGAGCCAAGTTCTGTTTATCTACATTTTCTTGTTCTTTCTCAGGTGGGTCAGTTTCTTTTTTAGACTCTTGAGTGTCATTTTTCCCCAGGGTTTCATTTATATTTTGATGTTTGTCCTACCTTTTTCTTTTTGGAATGGTGGTTGCTCACATGCAGCAGAACAACTTATGTCCATAGCTAGCCTTTTGTTTCTTCTTGGAGGATGGGGTCTTTGTAATTTTTCTTTAGGCCTCTGTTTCCTTCCCCTAGGCAGGCTTTCTAATCCATCTCTGGAATCAATAAATTCCACATCTTCTTTTTTTTTGGAGTCTTCAAGATATTGTATGTCCTAGGGGGCTCATCAGTTTCTGAAGGGTTTGGCACATATTCCAATGCCTCACCATCGGGAGCCCCTCTGTGCTACTGGGGCTCAGGAGAAGATTCCCTAGGGTTTTCTATGGCCATACCAGATGAATCCCCTCTCTCAAAGTGTTCTGTGAGTGCTAGGGTTTCAAATTTCCTAAGGAATTTCTACCACCTTTCATCTATTTCTCTTTTCTTCAACAGTTGATATTTGCAAATTAATATGATTAGACCATGGTTTTTCAGTGGTCCTAACCCAACCTTATACCTTTCTATCATATGAATGATGGAATTATACAAGAAAGTGGGAAGGTTGATTCTCAGTTCTAGTTTTTTAGCGTCGTGGTGCAAATGAATAAGCAGACAAAAGGGGGCCCCACAACAGTGGCACACTGACCATCACAAGTAAAGTATTTGATAATCCATGCAAGTATTGTTCTCTAGTGTTATTCTATCAAAATTCTTTGAATACCCTTGTTTTGCCCTTAGGACTTATGACTAGTTGGGGCTGAGGTTCCCCTTCCCTTAAAAATAGTTCTAGCATTTTCTGATAAGAAATATTTTTTGATTTTTCTAAATTTATTCCTTCATTTTTAACACCAGACAGATCAGAAATGATTCAGGCACTTACCTTGAATTTTCTCCCTTGTACTATGGAGTGCTCATCTAAAAAATTCTCAACAAATTCCTTAACTAGCTCCAAATTGTGCCCCTTGAATTTCATAACAAAGTTCAGCCACCCTACCTTTTGAAACAACACTGAACTATTTTGTAGGGCCAACAACTTCTTTGGATAATTAGGTTCTGATTTTCACATTGCCCCCATGTTAATTCCTCTAATAATTTATGTTGAATTCTTTATTAAACTGTTATGATGACGAAGGTGACTAACTGTTAAGCTAACTATATTGAATGATCAAATGAAAATCAATTCCATAGCTAATTGTAATTGCATTTAAAAAAATAGAGTTAGATGGAGGTGATCTGATATCTTTCAACTCAGCATGCCAACCCAGACCTTATGTTCATTATTACTGTGCATGATGTGGAGTTAGTACGCCATCATTTTCTTCAGTTGAAGTGTAGTTCTCATGGATTTCTAATTTTGGAGAAAAGGGTAAAAGTGTGCCAATTTATTAAATCCTATTTACAATTTATTGCTTAATTAAGAAAGAATGTGTACGTACCTTACTTCCCTAAATTGATTTGGAATTTGCTTCATCTTTGCTGACGTAATGGTCACATTTATGATTTTCAAACCATCAATATGAAGCTTTGGATTGGATGGCACAAAGGTTTCAGCAGATTTATTAATGATGCTGATGATGTGTCTGGGGGTGTTTAATTATTGACTTTAAGTGGTCATAATAATTCTTAATTATTATGCTAGAGGGTGGTAACATAAGGAACTTGTTTTAATGCATGTCTTGGTATGAAAGAGTTCGATGGAAGAAATGATATGAATGGGTATATTTTGAAAATTCTAGAGTATTTGCAAGGGATCACAAGT
The DNA here is from genome assembly GCA_027924645.1 of Cunninghamia lanceolata. Lineage (NCBI taxonomy): Eukaryota > Viridiplantae > Streptophyta > Pinopsida > Cupressales > Cupressaceae > Cunninghamia > Cunninghamia lanceolata. Next base: position 7,188,699 of record BSBN01000245.1, on the reverse strand, counting down.
TCCAAAGCATCGGGATGGGATGCTTTGTTAAGAAAAGTGTCTCAACCTTGCAACTTCAAAAGATTACTATTCTTCTCAGTTTTGGTCTTTTTGAATACCCTTTATCTTAGATAATGGTCTAGAACTTTCAAAGTTTCCAAAAGAGCTAAAAATAGTGAGACTTACTATTTTAGTAAGTCCTTTGATTGAGCTCAGATTGATCTAAAATTTTTCCCAAAAGGTGCAGAATAGCTAAGTGAACATCTTCGGTGAGTTTCGTCTCAAGATCATATCTAGATCGCGAGATATTAAAGTTTTTGTTTTTTGAAACTGCTAGAAAAAAGTTTTGAACTCAATTATAGGAATTAAAACTTCTCTAAATATCCCAAAAATTGTCATAACTGGCATAGAGGGTAATAGGGTTATATATCTCTTCATGAGCTTTCCGACGCATTAAACGGTTCATCAATCAGACACCCGGATCAAAAGTTATGGCCTCAGGAAGTTGGACCTTCTATTTTTGAGAAATGTAAAAATATTTTGGACACATAAAAGAGCTGTAAAGGGGAGAGTTACATGTGTTGGTGTTTGGTTTGGTACATCACAAGGCATCTTTGATTGGAGATAATTTAGGTGCCACTTTTGGGTGGTTTTAGCTCATGGTTTTGTAATTACCATTGGTTGTGTACTGTATTGTATCTCATATATATTAGGAGCTGGAGATGGAGGTTGTGTGTAAGAATCTTATAGATGTTGAGTTACCTCCTAGATCTCTAGTTGGATATACTCCTATAAAAGCTTTCTCTACAAGTATATTGTAATCTTCTTGATTTCTAAATAATATATTGGGCAGCTTTGGAGTGTGGGGTTTTTTACCTAAAAGGGTTTTCCCCACATATATCTTGTGTTGTGAGTTTTGTGTTTGAATTTGGAAGTTGCTATTATCCTTTTGTTAATGTGCATCTTAATCTATAATTGTAAAAGAAAAAACTACATAAATTTTTCCTCAATAGATCAGTGTAGGAAACATTTTCCATGTACCTTGCTTCCTTTCAATTGGTATCAGAGCCTGATCACCTTTGGTTCTAGTTGTTGGGTAGAGGGTTTTTTGAGCTGATCTTCATTTGAGTGGGAGCTTGTGCAGAGGATTTTGAAATCTTTGTTGCAGGTAAGAGATGGAGAGCACATCTGGGAGGTTTGAGATAGAGAAGTTGAATGGCAATAATTTAAATTTCTAGAAACTCAAAATGCAGGACATGCTTGTAGATAAGGATTTATGGGAAGCCATATTTGGTACAAAACCAATGGCAATGTCTCAATAAAACTGGGATCTCAAAGATCGAAAAGATAAGGGTTTGATAAGACTCTATTTGGCTGATTCAGTGCTTCTAAATATCCATGAAGAGAAGACTACAAAGGAACTTTGGAAGAATCTTGGACATGTTTATCAATCTAAATCCCTGGTGAACAAGTTATTCCTGTGAAAGAAATTGTATTCTCTGAGGATGGAAGATGGAGGATCTATCACTGATCACTTGAATACATTTAATATGCTTGTTGCCCAGTTGACTTCTGTTGGTGTGAAGATGGAGGAGGAGGATCAATGTATGACATTACTATGTTCCTTACCAGATTCGTGGGACCACCTTGTTATGTCCATTGGGAGTACCACTACCACCTTCAAGATGGATGAAGTGGTTTCTTCACTGTTGTCTAAAGAGATGAGGAGAAAGTCTTTCGAATCAGCTAAGGAGGCTCTTGCGGTTCATGGTATATCTAAAGAGAAAGGAAAAAAAAAGGATAAGAAAAAGGAATCTAAAAAGGAAGATCCAAATCCCGTGGGAGATCTAAGTCTCCTGGAAAGTCCAAGGCCCTGTGTTGGAACTGCAGCAAACCTGGTCACTTCCGCAAGGAGTGCAAGGAGGAGAAAAAGAGAAAGAAGAAGAATTATGATTCAAATTCTGACAAGTCCTCTTAGGATGAAGGAGAAGCATTTGTCACCACCTTGGCAACACATGCATCTAAGGATGTGTGGCTTATTGACTCTGGTGCATCTTTTCACATCACCTCACATTGGGGTTGGTTTTTGAAGTATGATGAATATGATGGTGGAAAGGTGTACTTGGGTGATGATTCTCACCTGGATATTGTTGGTCGTGGAAGAGTCTTGATTCGATTCCCTGATGGACGAGTAAAAGGAATCAATAGTGTTCTATATATCCCTGGTTTGACATAGAACCTTCTTTCTATAAGTAAATTGACTGATGTGGGTGTGCTGGTTGTTTTCTCGAATGGAGGATGTAATATGACTAGAGGATATATGGTGTTGGCTAAGGGTGTTCAGATTGGCACTCTGTTTTAGCTTGATGCATGCACAATTCAGTGCAATAGTGCCTTTGTTTTGAAGAAGAGAGCTTCAAAGTCTTTATCCTCACCATTGGAACTAGTAGAGAAGAAGACTATTGCATCTACTTCCGATGGTCGTGCTTTCTGGGTACCTAAGGGTGCTCATTCTATGGAGATGAAACTTCCTATTGAGAAGACAATGTTATGGCACAAAAGGTTTGGTCACATTGGTGAAAAGGGTTTAAGGACCCTAAAAAATAAAAATCTTGTTGAGGGTATGAATGACTATAATTTTGAGTTTGATTTATGTGAACATTGCATTTATGGAATGCAAAACCATGTTCAGTTTTATTCCAATTCTTACAAATCTTCTAAGGTGTTGGACTTGATTCATTGTGATGTGTTTGGTCCTGTTAATGTTCCTTCGATTTCAAAATCTATGTATTTTGTTTCATTCATTGATGACTACAGTAGAAGGACATGGGTGTATTTGCTTCGAAGTAAATATGAAGTCTTTAATAGATTCAAAGAGTTCAAATCTCTTGTAGAGAATTAGAAGGATATAAAGATTAAGTATTTGAGGACTGACAACGGTGGTGAGTTTTGTTCAGCAGATTTTGACAAGTTCTATAAAGAACAGGGGATTGAGAGGCATAAGACAACTCCATATACCCCTCAGTAGAATGGAGTTGTAGAGAGGATGAATAGAACATTGATGGAGAGGGCAAGGAGTATGCTAAGTGGAGCTAGTCTTGAACAAAAGTTCTAGGCTGAAGTTGTTGCTACCACTTGTTACCTGGTTAACAGGTCTCCTACATTAGCACTCATTGATAAGACACCTATGGAGGTATGTTCTGGTAATAAGACCTCATTAAGACACATTCAAGTCATTTGGTTGTGAGGCATATGCACATGTGCCTGAGGAGAAGAGGTCTAAGTTAGAGAACAAGGCTGTAAAGTGTATCTTCATCAGTTATGGCATCAGTGTAAAAGGGTACAAGCTTTGGAATCCATTAGCTAAGAGAGTTCTATTTAGTAGACGCGTGATCTTTAGAGAGCTCAATCCTTCTTCTATTATCTTGTAGCCAGAGAAAGAAGAGAAGAAAGATGATGTGGTTCAGCTTCCTTCCACCCCTGAGAAAGTTGAACCAAAAACATCTATTGGACCTGATAATGAGGAGAGCTCTAGAAGCTCTAAAAGTTTATAAAAGAACCTCAACCTCAACCTTTGAGAGGTCCGCGCGGATAAGGTAACAACCTGATAGGTTTGGTTATTCATTGCATGATTCTAGTTGTATTTTTTCTTTGCTTTCTAACATTGATGAGCCTAGAACTGTGAAAGAGGCTATGGGTATGAAAGATGTACGTTTCTGGAAGAAGGCCATGGAAGAGGAGATGGCTTATTTGGGGGACTTGGTGACTTTGCCTGAAGGATGAAAACCTGTTGGATGCAAATGGGTGTTCAAAAAGAAATTTGGTGTAGATGGCAATGTTGAGAAATATAAGGCTAGATTTCTTGCAAAAGGGTATTCTCAAGTGGAGGGAATTGACTATGGTGATATTTTCTCTCCCGTTGCAAAGCTAACATCTATTCAATTCCTATTATCCCTTGCAGCAACGTATGATCTAGAAGTGGAATAGATGGATGTGAAGACATCATTCCTTCATGGTGACTTGGAGGAGGAAATCTATATGTCACAACTAGAGCACTATGTGGTGAAAGGTAAAGAAAATCTAGTTTGCAAGTTGAAAAAGTGTTTGTATGGTTTGAAACAGTCTCCTAGGATGGGGTACTAGAAGTTTGATGCCTTTGTGTTGAGTATTGGATTTCAGAGATCAAAATCAGATCATTGTGTTTATTACAAGTTTGACAATGATGGCATTCTCATTATTGCATTGTATGTCGAGGATATGTTACTCATTGGGAATGGTAAAAGTTTGATTTCTGATTTGAAGTCTCAGTTGTTAGCATAGTTTGAGCTGAAAAATCTAGGGGCAGCTCGGTACATTCTAGGGATGGAGATTAGAACAGGCAGAGCAAACAAAAAACTTTGGTTAGGCCAGAGTAAGTATGTTAACACTGTGTTGGAGAGATTCATCAAGGTGGATTACAGACATTTGACTATTCCTATTACAATGGGGACAAAGTTATCTATTGAAGATTGTCCAAAGTCTCCTGAGATAGAGGATATGAGTAGAGTTCCTTATGCTAGTGTAGTTGGTATTTTGATGTATGTGATGGTCAGTACAAGACCAGACATTGCCCAAGCAGTGGGAGTCCTTAGTCAATTTATGGCTAATCCTGGATGGGTACATTGGGATACAATTAAGAGAGCATTTAGATATTTGCAGGGTACTTCCAAGTATTCCTTATGTTATCATGGTTATCCTATAGGACCTCGACATTCACTTTGTATTCAGGGATTTGTGGATTTAGATAGGACAGGTGACATTGACAACAGGAGATCCACCAGCGCTTATGTATTCACTATGTTTAGTGGTGCTATTAGTTGGATGAGTAAGCGGCAACCTATGGTCACTTTGTCCACTACTAAAGCTGAGTACATGGCAGCAACTCATGCTTGAAAAGAAGCCATTTGGCTTAAGAGATTGTGTTCTGATGTTGGGTTTGATGCAGGGAAGATTACTATTTGTTGTGGTAGTCAAAGTGCCATATGTTTGGCGAAGAATCCTACTTTCCATGCAAGGACTAAGCATATTGATGTCCAATACCATTTTGTTCGTGACATGGTACAGGATGGGAAGGTAAACTTGGAGAAAGTTCATACTTTGATGAATGTTGTAGATTCCTTGACAAAACCTATGAGCATAGAGAAGTTTAGATGGTGTTCAAATTCTACGGGCCTCTCAGCCCCTAGCAATTAAATCATGGTGTCGATACTCCCTTTGCTCTTACAAAGTGTTCGACAAGTGGGAGAATGTTAAGAAAAGTGTCTCGACCTTGCAACTTTGAAAGATTATTATTCTTCCCAGTTTTGGTCTTTTTGAATACCCTTTATCTTGGATAATGGTCTGGAACTTTCAAAGTTTCCAAAAGAGCTAAAAATAGTGAGACTTACTATTTTTAGTAAGTCCTTTGATTGAGCTCAGATTGACCTAAAAATTTTCCCAGAAGGTGCAGAATAGCTAAGTGAGCATCTTAGGTGAGTTTCATCTCAAGATCATATCTGGATCGCGAGATATTAAAGTTTCTATTTTTTGAAACTATTGGAAAAAAGTTTTGAACTCAATTACCATAATCAAAACTTCTCTAAACATCCCAAAAATTTTCATAACTGGTTTAGTAGATTATAGGGTGATAGATCTCTTCACGAGCTTTCTGACCCATTAAACGGTTCATCAATCAGACACCCGGATCAAAAGTTATGGCCTCCAGAAGTTGGACCTTTTATTTTTGGGAATTGTAAAAACATGTTGGACACATAAAAGAGCTATAAAGGGGAGAGTTACACGTGTTGGTGTGTGGTTTGGCACATCACAAGGCATCTTTGATTGGAGATAATTTGGGCACCACTTTTGGGTGGTTTTAGCTCATGGTTTTGTAATTATTGTTGGTAGTGCACTGTATTGTATCTCCTATATATCAAGAGCTAGAGATGGAGGTTGTGTGTAAGAATCTTATAGATGTCGAGTTACCTCCTAGATCTCTTGTTGGATATACTCCTGTAAAAGCTTGCTCTGCAAGTATATTGTAATCTTCTTGATCCCTGAATAATATATTGGGCAGCTTTTGAGTGTGGAGTTTTTTACCTGAAAGGGTTTTCCCCATGTATATCTTGTGTTGTGAGTTTTATGTTTGCATTTGGAAGTTGTTATTATCTTTCTGTTAATGTGAATCTTAATTTGTAACTGTAAAAGAAAAATTTACATAAATCTTTCCATAGGAGATCAGTGTAGGAAGCATTTTCCACGTACCTTGCTTCCTTTCATGCTCATGAAACTAACATAATAGAAATAAGGGAACAAAATTTCAGAGTATTGGAGAGAGATACTACCAGAATCAAGGTACAAAGTTTCAGAGCATCGCTGAAAGATGCTGCCGGAACATAGGAACAAAGTTCTGGAGCATTGCTAAGAGATGTCACCTGAATGCAAGAACAAAGTTCTGGAGCATCGTTGAAAGATGCCGTCGGAACATAGGAACAAAGTTCTAGAGCATCGTTAAAAGATGCTGCCAGAATGCAGGAACAAAGTTATGGAGCATCGCTAAAAGATGTTGCCAGAATGTAGGAACAATGTTCTGGAGCATCACTGAAAGATGCCACCGGAACATAGGAACAAAGTTGCGGAGCATCACTAAAAGATGTTAATGGAATGTAGGAACAAAGTTCTAGAGCATCGATGAAAGATGCCGCTAAAAATTAGTAAGAATAGGAATGAAGTTTCGAAGCATCAGTGAAGATACTACTGAAACTTAGCATGAATAGGAATGAAGTTCTGGAGCATCAGTGAAGATGCTACTGAAACTTAGCTCGAATAGGAATGAAGTTTTGGAGCATTAGTGCATATGCTACTAAAACTTAGCACAAATAGGAAAGAAGTTCCAGAGCATTAGTGAAGATGCTACTGAAACTTAGCATAAACAGGAATGAAGTTACAGAGTATCGGTGAAGATGCTACCAAAACTTAGCATGAGCCTGTGGTAAAATTCCTGTAGAAAAAAACTAAAATTTAGATAATTAACTTAGATAAATATGCAACAATTTAGACAAATACTCAAAAATTAACATTTTTTTCATTGTTGTTTTTGTTAAATACTATGTATTCTTTGCCAAGCTAGAGTTGATACATTAGTTCTCTCCTTGTATCTCTATCACATTTATAAATCCCTCTTTGTTTATAGGTTTGTGGTAAATCCACAATCTATGACTGTTGACTAGAAATGTTCGAGTGTCACCATAGATGGGTTTAAGCTCCACTACTCTATTTGGAAACACTTTAGAAATCTCACATGGACCCAGCCAATGAGTCCTAAGTTTACCTTTTTGATCCTTATATCTGGAGTCAAATAGCAATGCCCAATCACCATTGTGGAATTCCCTTTCTTTTATATGCTTTTCATGCGAAGCCTTTCACTACTATTGAACCAACTCAATCTGATGAATAGCTTCTAGGAAGAGTTCATCCAGTTCACTAAGTTGTAGGACTCATTCTCGATCAAGGTCCAAGCCTACTTCCATTATTATTCTGAGCATTTATAATTCGAATTCAATGGGTAGAAAAGGTTTCTTTCCAAGAACCAATTCATAGGGACTAAGACCAGTGGTTGATTTCCAAGTTGTGTTATAAGCCCAGACTGCCTCATGTATTTTTCTATCCCAATCTTTCCTTCCTGATGAATCTATTTTTGTTAGGATGTTTTCAAGTTCTCTATTAGTGACTTCCACTTGACCATTTGCTTGTGGGTGGTAAGGGGATGATTTCTTATGACTTACTTGGAAATGGTCAGTGAATTCCAATAGAACTTTAGACATAAATTGTGGTCCCTAATCTATGACAATTGATCTGGGAGATCCAAATTCGAGGAAGATTTTGTTATAAAGGAAATCTACGACTTGTTCTTCCCTAGCAACTTTTAGTGCTTGAACCTCTGCCCATTTGGTTAGGTAGTCAGTACAGACTAGGATGTATTCTTTATCCTATGAAGGAGGATCTATGGGTCCTATGAAATCTAGTCTACATTTTTCAAAAGGTTCAAAAACTATCTGTGGCTAAAGAGGCATCTCGCTGGATGTTGTAGGTCTCCCTACTCGTTGGCATTCATCACAATGGTGGCCATATTTTTTTACATCTTTGTGCATGGAGGGCCAATAGTAGCCTACACCTGAGATTTTGTGGGAGGCTCTTTTTGATGAATAATGAGCTCCAGAGGGATCATCATGGCATGCTCTTAGTATACTATATATTTCACCTAATCTGACGCATCAATATAAAACCAGATCAGGCCCACTCTTGAATAACATAATGTTGATCCATTTGAACTGGGCACTTTCTCTAATGAGCTGTTTCTTTTGTTTCAATGTAAAATTTGGTGGAAACTCAGAGGTGGCTAAATAGTTGGCTATGTCTACAAACCTGGGTATTTTAATGGAGATGGCAAATAAGTTTATGTCTGGAAATTCATCTTGAATAGGGGTACAGTCTCCATTATCCTATTTGATTTGGTATAAAAAGTCTGTGACTACGTTAAACTTCCCAGGCTTATCAATGATGGTTACATTGAATTCTTGGAGTAGTAACCATCTAATTATCCTTCCATTTACTATAGGTTTGTTCATTAGGTACTTAATGGATGAATGGTCTGTAAAAATAGTTACCTTGTACCCTATAATAAAATGTCAAAATTTATTGATTGCATGAACCAGAGCTAAAAATTCTTTCTCTGTAGTGGTGTAGTTTTGTTTAGTGGGAGTCAGATTCTTACGTATGAAATATATAGCATACTTCCCTCCATTCTTATCTTCTTGGCCTAAAACTACTCCATTTGGGTCCTCATAAAACTAGAGCGGAAATGATTTTTTCTTTAATGATGTCAAACGATGTTTGACATTCCATTGTCCAGGCAAATTACACATCCCTTTGAAGAAGGGAGAACATAGGAGCTACAATTTTACTGAAGTTTTCTATGAACCTTCAGTAGTATCCAGCATGACCCAAAAAGCTTCTAACATCAATTTGGTTTTTCGGGGTCTCTAGTTGTATCACTTCAATTTTTTAGGATCTACCTTTATCCCCTCAGCTAAGATGTGGTGTCCCAGCACTATCCCTTGTTAGATACCATTATTAGATATTTTTCATGACTCGGGGATAATTGATGGTCTTCACATCGGTGCAATACTCTATCCAAGTTTTTAAGTGCTTCATCAAAAGTGGATCCATATATAGTAAAGTCATCCATGTGGACTTCCACACAATCATTTACAAGTTCAGTAAAGATTTCCAAAACAACCCTCTAAAATGTTGTAGGTACATTACATAATCTGAAGGGAAGGACTTGATATGCAAATGTTCCCCAAGGATAGGTAAAAGTTGTTTTGTCCTAATCCTCCACTGCTACTTGTATATGATTGTATCTGTTGAATCCATCCAAAAATGACAAATACTTTCTCCTTGCTAAGTTATCCAAGACTTAGTCTATTAAGGGTAGTGGAAAGTAGTCTCTATAGGTTGCTTTATTGAGTTCTCTATAATCTACGTACACTCTCCATTTCCCTTTTTCTTTGGGACAAGCACCAAAGGTGAGACTCACTTGCTATCAGAGATAGGATAGATGAATCCCACCTGTAGGAGTTTTTCAATATATGTTTTGATAGTGTCTTTGACAGCAAGGTTAAGTCTATGTTGTGGTTGATGAACTGGTCTAACATCTTCAGTATAGATGTGGTGGGTACAAATACTAGAATGTATTCCTCTCATATCTGTGTAGTCCCAAGAAAAAGATTTGGATCTGTTCACCACTACATCAAATAGTTTGAGTGCATTTGCTTATGTTAACCAGCTATTGATATTTAAAGTTTTTCCTGGTAATAACATGATGGTTTTGGTTCCTAGGTAGTTGGAGGTGACAGTGTAAACTTCTATTGTTAATGTGTTGAGCAGACAACTATGCGATATGATTTTATGGAATTTAGCAATATCCTCGAAGAAGAGATCAGTCTTTGGAATGATATTAGCTAGAGGGCAAGGAAGGGCTATGAAGGATGTTTGGCTGCTATTGTGTGTGTGCTTGATATCATCAGTTTGGATCATGTGTCCTAAGATTTCCTCAACTTCCAAGAGTTCTTCATCATTGGGATCTATAGTGATACCTTGCATATCATTTTCCAATTCATCTTCTAGTTCCTCACCATGTTATTTATTGACTACCATTGCAAGCGAGGCCAAATTTTCTTGCCTGTCAGAGCAATTTGATTCATCAATCCAAACTCACTTATTCACAGCAGGTTGAGTGGGAGGATACAAGGACAAGTGTTTGTTGTTAAGTCCATTTGAAATTGTCATTCCTCCTGTTGTGCAGTCAATTTTGGCTGCAACAATTACCAACAAAGGTCTACCTAATATGAATTGATAACTATCCTTAGGAGTGTGGGACTAGATCACCTAAAAGTCCACTAGATATTCCCAATTGTTAACTTTGACATGGACATTTTCCAGAACACCTTTGGGAATAACTATAGACTAGTTTGCCATTTGCAATATGGTGGTTGTGGGGCATAAATATTTGAGCCCTAGTTTTTCCATCACATCCACCGGCATGACATTAATCATTGCCCCTAAGTCCATGAGTGCATTGGGTATTTCTGCCTCATTGACTGTTATGAGTGGGCTACCTGGGTCACCATATTTTGGGGCAGAGATTTCTCTAGTCAAAAGGTCAGCCAAATATCCATTGATTTGCATTGTGTTAATTTGTTTCTTCTTCCTCCCTAGTGTTTTTATGCACAACTATTTAACTAATTGGTTGAGTTCAGGAATCTCTTTGATTTCTTGTAATAGTGGAATCTCAATGTGGAGCCATTTAATTTCCTGTATTAAAGAATTTTTAGTTGGCAGGGTTATTTCTAGAGGGTTTTTCAGGAAGGTTTCCTTAAGACACTCTAAAAAATATGCTTGAGTTCTCCTTTTTGAGTTGGGGTCATTCTCCAAAAGACTTGATGAATGTTTATTGACAGTTTCTTCTAGCAGTAAATCTAGAGATTTATGTAGAGGTTCTTCAGAAGATGACAAGGGCGCTTTAGAGGAATATTCCTAGATTTTAGCAGGCTTCTCTCAGTTACTTCCTACGGTTTTCTCTGAAGATATGGGAGTGGTCTTTGTTCCTGCAGTGGGCTTCTCATTTTGGTTTTTCAAGATCTCAATAATGGTAGGCTGCTAGAGCATTTTTCCTGACCTTAACTGTAAGTTTCCACAATAGATAGGATTAACCCCAACCATGTTTTTCTGCTCAGTGGAATACACTGGTGCAGTTTGATGGTTATTCTTTGGATTAGCAATAGGTTGCATTGGAAGTTGGGGTTGATTGACCTGCTCATTTTGTTGAGTGTTTTGGGGAGCTGACAGGAGATTCTATTGTGGGTTTGGCATCCACCATAGACCATAATAGAATTGGTTTGAAGGCTAATTCCATTGAGGGATGGGGTTTTGAGGGTACCATTGTGGTTGAGTTTGATTTTCACATTAAGGATTTTTCCAGGACTGGTTTGCCCACTCAGGTGATCCCCAACAGTAAGGTCCCCAATTAGGTAGTGCTAGAGGCCAAGGTGCTGCCCATTGATTGTTGTTCCAATTATTCAAACGTTGCCAAGATGAGTTTGAGTTTTGACCATAGGATAAATTCCCTCCTGGTCTTTGGCATACAAAATTGACCTCTTCCTCTGTGTGAGATGACTTTTTCTTTGAGTTTTTCATTGCATTGAGTATCTCACATTGATCGATGGCATGATTTTTCTCACAAATTTGACAACTATTAGCTTTGTCTACAGGACACTCTCTTAGTAGATATTTATTTTGACATCTGGGATAGTAGATGGACAAGGTTTTAAGATTATGTGTCTTATCCTATATTCCATCCAGGGTGGTGTTTAACTGAAAAAGGATATCAGTTTTTAGATTTGTTATTTCCTCTCGTAGTTTGCCAATTTCATTTGATCCTCTCAATAGGCTAGACTTATGGATTCATCCACGAGTCCAAGAGAAATTTTTATAGAACTCAGAAATATCTCTGAGGTCAAGTTGGGACACGTCTGAGCCTTTTCCCATCAAGTCTAAGCTTCTCCTAGAATATTCATCAAGCCCCTTGAGGAATATGGTCTTGAGGATTTATGGGCTCATTGTTTCTTCTCCGCATCATTTTGTTAGAAAGATAAACCTATCTCAGAAGTCTTCTAGGATTTCATCCTATTTTTGCCTCAATTTGAATAGTTCTTCCTTCCTATCGATGACCTTATAGCAGCTTTGATATTTGTCCAGAAAGAGAATTTACATTTCATCCCAAGTGGTTATCGATCCTGAAACCAACCCCATGAACCATCACATTGTAGAGTCTCTCAAGGAAGAGGGAAAATGTTTTAGTTTTTGATTATCTATTTTGTAGTCATATGTCTGACACAAGACTTTAAATTTGAAAAGGAACCAGTCTAGGTCCTCAGAAGACAAACCTCTAAAGGTTGGTAGGATAGAAGGTGAAAAGTTTTTCATCGGCGAGTCTTCCTCCAGATTGAGAGCAATAGGATGAGTGAATTTTCAGGCTGCTCTTCAAAGATTTGGGTTATCATCATCTTGATTGTTTCCTCTCCTTTCATTTTGGTGATTGAAAGGGTCATTATTGTTATCAGCCATTATGTTGAAAGTAATGTTTTCCTCCTCAAGTGTTTGTTGTGGTGACTGAGTATCTGAGGTATATTGGGAAGTCTTAAGTTGATCCTTGTCGATTAGTTCATGTTGAAAAAGTTCATGAGCTAAGATTTCTACCTCTCTAGATTCGGTTGGGACCACTATTTGGGGGGTTTTTGCTATGAATCTTTTGTGTGGACCTCATTTTCTAACCATGCAGAGAAAGAAATTTGATGACCATTTTTGTTTTTACTAATAAGATGTATCCAAATGTTCTCCTAATAACACTAGAAAGGAATATCCCTAGCAACGACTCCAAAAAGTGACAGGCTATCGTTAAGTCCTAACACTTTAGTTGAAAATGTATCAATTTTGTTGACTAGGTAGTGTCCAAGGTTGTATGCAATATGGGATTGGTTTGGACATCTCAACTTAGTAATGATTTTCTAGATTTTTAGGAAAGAGCTTGACAATGTAAACCTAAACTATAAAGCATACAAACTTAGTCTATAAAGCATTTGAACTTAACCTATAAAGCATATGAACTCTTAACTATGAATCAACACACAAACTCTTAACTAAGAATTCGAAAGAAACATTCTAATCTAAGAAAGCAAGAAATTCTTTAAATCCAAACTTGTACTATCAATTAGTATTGAACTTTTGCACTTAAGCAGGAGCTCCAGAAATTACAAAACAACACACACAACTTCAAAAACTACAACTAAAGATTTCACGATGCTTAAAACAACTGAACACAATACCATACAGGTCAACATTAACATCATTCTACCATATCACCATGAAACAAAAAGTTATACAGTTTTGAACAAAACAATCACAAAATAGAGCATAAACAACATATTCACAAAACATCAAAAATACTTATCTATCCCTAGTTCCTTCGAGTGGCTAGATCTCCGAAGATCTCTTATTGATTCAAATCACATTCACCACTGACAACTCAAATTCTAATCCGCATACATTACTCAATAACACTTATTTTTATGCAGAGAAAAACCTGATTCTATTCATTCATAGCATGACCATTTGAAAAATAACAAGATAACCTATATCACTACCAAAATCCTAGATACTAGGGTGGCTCATCAATGCCACTGAAAAATTCTTCAACAAGATAAAAAAGAATTTAACTGAACTAGCTGTCTTTTAAATACATCATATCAAAGGCTCCGAGTGGAGCTATAAAATGTCTTAAGTGCTCTTAAACAATAGAAAATTATAGAAACTACTAGGTGGTCAGATGGTGATAAAATACTGAAGTCCACGATCATGGATCTCCTGAAATTTTGGTGCCCTATTATTCTGGCACTGCTGACTTGAGTTGCTCAAAAACCTACATCAATACACAAATCTTTTCACAAAATCATGTCAACATTAGTGATGAAATCTAGTCAATTCAATATCAAAGATTTGTACAACATTCTTTCAAAAATAAACAATTATTGTATATAAGACTAATAAATTGGCATGGCTCAAGGTAGTCTAATGGTACAGAAAGGGTCATATGGTTAATGATAAAAATAAGGTTATTTATGCCTCATCAAAGATGAATGTGGCTAAAGGATGTTTTTGATTCACAAGATCACACTAAGTGTAGGGGAAGAGCATGCACACCATAAGTCACACTCAAACCCACCAAGAAAAGAAAATACAAAAGAAAACACAATGTTTCAAAGGATGTGTCTTTGACAAGAAAAAACCTACAACAAATTTGTTAGTAGTTTGATAGATTTGATCTTTGAAAAGCAAACCTACAAACAAGTGTTATCTCAAAAAGGGATAAATCTGCAAAAAAAATTAGATATAATAGTCAATATATAGTAGATTATATCTCACCAATAGATTTCTTATGAATTTCTGTGTGATTTTAAAAAAAATCATTGGATTTCGATTTAATATGCAAAAGTTATGCCCAAATGAAGTTTTCAATGAAAGAGTGTTAGGATTGAAAAATAAACCCATGCAAAAATTAGAAAACAATATCATCCAAAAACAAAATAGATATGACCATGAGATCTCTTATGATTTTCTAATCAATATCAAAAAAAAAATCTCAAATTGGACTTCATATGTAGAAGTTATGCCATAAACTAGGGTTTGAAAAAATTATTTAAAAAAAAAATTCTACCATAGATCTGAAAAAAGAATGATATAAAAAAATGGATTTAAACATTTCTATCCACCTACAAAAAACATAATGTGATTTGCTTACCTAGATTGCAAGATATGAATTTTTTTCCAAAAGTTACGCATCAAGAAATTTCTGAAAAATCATAATTGCAGGGTCAACTTCAAATCATCATAACTCCTTCAATACTGATCAAAATCATTAATGTAACCACCTTTCATAAAGGTCTCGAAGTCCTTTTTCCAACAAATCTTAGATCGCCTTTTTTCAAGATTGTGTAAAACAGAAAACCGTCTGCAACAAATTCAGCCCTAAACAAAGAAAATTAGCAATATAAAAGATCTTCAACCTACAAAACTAAGGTTAGACAAGGGACGTGGGGTCCCATTGGGCATGCCAAAAATATATTCCTGCACAAACTGCCTTCCACATTTTTCTTCAAAAATCCTCAAAATATGTGTTGAAAACCGTCAATTATTTCCCAAGAATGGGTGCCCAAATCTCCCCAAGCATAGCTCTACATATTCTATGTTTATGCAGCTTTAAATGAGGCATTTAAACTTCCATTAACACCTCCAAGCATTGTCTTTACTCAAAGGGGTGTTTTTCTCTATTCTAGGCATTTTAAAAACTCTAAAATCTTGATTTTCTACCTCTTTTATATTCCAAATGCCCTCCAAATTATTCATGCAATAGATAAACAATGAATGAAGGAATAAAAACTAATAAATTAATTTCCATGACCTCCATAATACCTTTCCAAAATAAAATTGATCAAATTGGTTCTTTGGAAGTGTGGAATTGAGTGCCAAGAGGCGGAAAAACTGAAATTTCTCTATTTTACCTGAAAACTAACCCACATGTTTTTGATAACCTCCTTAGGCTTACCGCAAAAGGATTTGGCTCCAATGTCTAAGAATCTTGAAATTTAATTATTTTCGTAATCCTATTGGCACAAAATGTTGACATTAAATTCTCTTAAACTGTAAAGAATTTAATCATGAAATCTTTGCCACATTTGCCAGAATACTTTTAGAAATATCCCTGTAAAATGGTTTCACCCTAGTCTTCATGGATTGGTGAAAATAATTGTTTTCACAAAAACTGCCAGTCAAGCCATAAAACTACCTCCAATTGAAATCCTCATTTTTTCGCAAATTTCCACAATCAAGAAGTTCTTTGATGTAATGAAATGCCAAAATGTATGCAAACACACACCAAAACTAAAAATAAAAGCCTGAAAATATTTTTGGGTGATGCAAATTGCTAGTTCGCCCGAATGCTCCAGCATTAATTAGGGATAATTGAGATGAACTTCTAGCATCTATTCATGAGATTTCATTCAAAGGGAAGGATAATTGAACTAAGAGGATTGTGTGAAAATTTCCCACATATAGTAAGCTCTCATCAAATGCAAAAGATGCTTAAAAAGGGGCTGATGGATTTGTGGCACGATTATTTTCATTAGTAGACTATCAACCAAATGTTTCTATCTAGCTAGATCTACAAGCAATTAAAGATCGTCACTCACTACTTTTTGGAGATATACCTAAAGGATTACCTCCAAAAAGGGACCAAGATCATGCCATTCAACTAGTACCAAGGATCCAACCACCCAACATTAGGCCTTACAGGTATCCATATATGCAGAAAAGTGAGATTGAGAAGATAGTTCAAGAGATGCTAGAAGCAAGAATTACAAGGCATAGCTAGAGTTCCTACTCCTCTCCCATTGTGGAGTAAGTGCAAGAAGATGGGGGGCCAAAAGGGGGTCTTAAGTGGCCACTTTTTTTCTAAAATCAGGAAATATTGACCTTGGATGAGAAATTGAGCATAGTTACACTCAAAAGTTTAAGATGCAACAAAAACAATGTTTTTAGTACTCTGAGTTTACTTTCTAAACTACTAATTTTTTTTGAAAATGGTATAAATTAAGGGGTTCAAAAAAGGAAGCCATAGAAATTGGTGTTGTTTCTATCAAAAAAACATAACATAGCATGTTTTGTGGCTCCTCAAAAGGTTAAGTTTTTTTTGGTATTTTTAAAATCGCTTCGGTGAGAAATTAGCTAACAGCATGTAGTTTATGCCCATTTTTCTGATAAATTTTTAATGAATATTTGAGTTTTTACTAATTTTTAAAGTGGACACATCCTGAGAAACAAAATTTTGGTCGTGCTACCCTTGTAAATTTTGAAAACTAATTAAAAATTATTTGTTTAAATATGTGCAGAATGGAGTCTAGTTTATAAAAATGTAATTTATTTGAAATATCAATGAATGGTAAACTTATAATGAAAAAAAGACCAAACACTAGTTTTTGCCCAAAAACAGACACACAAACAAAAGAAATTAAAGATGAAAGGCTTAACATTGTCAAAATGAGAAAAAAATTATATTGTTAAATATCTAAGAGAAAGCCCAACATTACCTAGGTGCTCAATTTGTTTGACCTTGAAACATGTGCAAATCTAAGGGTTAGCACGAATGAAATTATGTGAAATCCTGTAGAATATGCAAAAACACTTCTTTGGACATTGGGAAGACACTCCAAGCCTTTGGGTTGGAGATCCAAAGAAAATCCCAATCCCAGGACTTGGGATTCCCAAAGCAAAATATAACGCGAGCACGTTATAACGCGCTCGCATTATGTCTCACTTGGAATGATTTATGTTCAAGGCTTTTAAGTATATTTGATGTATGTATGTTTGTGTATATATTTGTATTTATATATGTATGTATGTATTCCAAATTATATGTATGTGCGTATGAATGTATGTATGCATGCTTGTATGTATGTATTGATGTATGTATGTATATGCCTATATGTATACATATGTATTCTTAAATGTATATATGTATATATGTATGCTTATATGTATGTATGTATGTACATGTACGCATGCTTGTATGTATGTATATATGTATGCATGTGTGTATGTATGTATGTTTGCATGTATGTATGTATGTATGTAAGGGTTTTAGGTTTATGGTATATAAGGACCTGAGCTCGTATAGTTTTTAGGGTTGAGGATTGAGGTTTTTACATTTAGGGTTGAGGGTTGAGGGTTATAGTTGACTGATAATATTCATCTTGTTGAGTGTGTAAGATTAAGTGTGTAAGGCATGGGGATTAGATTTTAGGATATTGGGTTTAGGGTTTACGATATGGATTGAGGGTATATAAGGCATAGGGTGACTTGGATTGAGAGTGTATGGTTTAGGGTTGAAACACAATATTCAGGGTTTAGGGTATAAGGGTGAGGTTATAGGGTATAGGGATGAGGGTTTGTGGGTGTAGGCTTCAAGGTTTAAGGTATAGGGTTGAAGATTGACGGATTAGGGCTTAAGTATATGGTTGAGGGTATAGGGTAGTGATTTTTTTTGTGGCTAATATTCGCCAATTGACTAATAATTGAAATTTGGGATTCAAAATTTGGCTAATAGTACAAGCTATAAGGCGACTTGAATCGCCACATTTTTACAAAAAGTTATTTTAGTCTTGGTTAAATCGCCAAAACATTTATTTTATTAAACTTTTAAACTCAAAAATTTGCCACAATATTCAATACCTAATTAGACCAGATTCACCTAAATTTATAAGTTATAGTAGAAAATGAAATTAATTCGCCAATAATATTATATAATTATTGGTTACTTTAGGGGCATATCGCTAATTTTTAATCACAACCATTGATTTTATTTATATCCTAATGGTTGGGGTTGTATTCCATGGGTTCAAATGTACCCACAGAGCTTGAATTCCCATCGAGCCTAAAATTGTATTTGGTTCGTTGATCTCAATTTATAATCTAGTGGCTGGGGTTAAATTCTATGGGCCAAAATGTACCCGCAGAGCTCCAATGCCCATGGGGCTTGAAATTGCATTTGGGTTGTTGATCTCCATTGAGATCAATAACCCACATTCAATTTTGAGCCCCATGGGCATCGGAGCTCCATAAGTATATTTTGGCCTATGGAATAGAACCCAAACCATTAGATTATAATTAAAATCAATGGTGGTGAAAGAGAATTTAGAGATGATTAAAATATTCAATACTTGATTTAAAATATTAAGGAATTAAGGAATTATAGACACGACCACTACACATTGAACTAGTCAATCACTGCCACCCTCAAGCCCTTACTTTTCAATAGGAATTTAATTTTTAGAAAAAGAAATGACTCGCCATGGTAATTAATGTATTTTCCTTTTTTCATCAAGATTCACCAGTATTTTCTACAAATGTCTAGTGATTTGAAAAAATCCACCAATAAAATTAATATTTTTTTCAAAAAAGGAAAGATTCGCCAATAGAAATTAATATTTTTTTTTCCAAAAAATGAAAGATTCGCCAGGATTTTATATCTTTTTTTAGGGGTGGTTTCTTAAATTTATCACTGGTATAGGGCAGAGGGTTGAGAGTTTATAGTTGAGGGATAATGTTCAAGGGTGAGTGTCTAAGATATAGGGTTTAGGGTTTAAGGTTGAGGGTATATGGCATATGGACAAGGGTTGAGGTTATAGGGTATAGGGTAGAGGTTTGAAGATTAAGGGATAATGTTCAAGGTTGAGTGTCCAAGGTTAAGTGTATGGGGTATAGGGTTTAAGGGTTTATGGTTTAATGGTATCTAGGGGTTGAGAGTTTAGGGTTTAAAGGTTTAAGGTTTGAGGGATTAAGGGTTTAAGAGTTAAGGGATTAGGGTTTAAGGTATAGTGTTGAGGGTAGAGGGATTAGGGATAGGGTTTAGGGTTGAAGGTTTAAGGATTGAGAGTTGAGGCTTTAGGGATGAGGGTTAAGGGATTAGGGTTTAAGGTATAGTGTCAAGGGTAGAGAGTTTAGGGATAGGGTTTAGGGTTTAAGGTTTAAGGGTTGAGGCTTTAGGGATAGGGTTTAGGGTTAAGGATTAAGGGATTATGGTTTAAGGTATAGTGTTGAGGGTTGAGGGTTTAGGGATAGGGTTTAGGATTTAAGGTTTAAGGGTTGAGGGTTGAGGCTTTAGGGATAAGGTTTAGGGTTTAGGGTTAAGTGAGAGACCTATATGGCTAAGGATGGATGGAGAGACATACAAGGAGTGACTAAGAGACGTGGAGAGGGGAGAGGTAGAGAGGTGAGGGGGAGACAAAGGTGAGAGATAGAGAGGTGAGGGGAGAGATATAATAAAATGAGAGAGTGAAGTTGACAACTTGATGGAAAGATAGGTAAGGAGGAGGGAGAGAGGTGGAGAGGAAGGGAAATATCTAGAGAGTCATGACAGATATACAAGTGAGAGACCTATAACCTAGGGAGAGAGGGGTGAGAGAGATAGGGAGAGATGGGGGTGAGGTAGATAGGGGAGGAGAGGGGTGGATAAGGGTTGATGGTTTAAGGGTTGAGGTATTAAGGGTTTAAGGGTTGAGGGATCAGGGTTTAAGGTATAGTGTCGAGTGTTAAGGGTTTAGGGATAGGGTTTAGAATTTAAGGTTTAAGGGTTGATGGTTGAGGCTTTATAGATAGGGTTTAGATTTTAAGGTATAGTGTCAAGGGTTGAGGGTTTAGGGATAGGGTTTAGGATTTAAGGTTTAAGGGTCGAGGCTTGAGGCTTTAGGGATAAGTGAGAGACCTAGATGGATAAGGGTTGAGAGATAGGGGAGAGATGGGGTGAGGCAGATAGGGGAGGAGAGGGGTGGATTAGGGTTGAGAGTTTAAATCTTTAGGGTTGAGGGATTAGGGATTACGGTTGAGGGATGAGGTTTAAGGTATAGTGTTAAGGGTTGAGGTTTTATGGATAGAGTTTAGGATTTAAGGTTTAAGGGTTGAGGCTTGAGGCTTTAGGGATAGGGTTTAGGGTTTAGGGATAGTGGATTAGGGTTTAAGGTATAATGTCAAGGGTTGAGGGTTTAGGAATAGGGTTTAGGATTTAAGGTCTAAGGGTTGAGGGTTGAGGCTTTAGGAATAGGGTTTAGTGTTTAGGGATAAGGGATTATGGTTTAAGGTAAAGTGTCAAGGGTTGAGGGTTTAGGGATAGTGTTTAAGATTTAAGTTATAAGGGTTGAGGGTTGAGGCTTTAGGGTTTATGGATAAGGGGTTAGGGTTTAAGGTATAGTCTCGAGGGTTGAGGATTTAGGAGTAGGGTTTAAGATTTAAGGTCTAAGGGTTGAGAGTTGAGCGTTTAGGTATAGGGTTTAGGGTTTAGGGATAAGGGTTTATGATTTAAGGTTTAAGGGTTGAGGGTTGAGTCTTTAGGGATAGGGTTTAGGGTTTAGGGATAAGGGATTAGGGTTTAGGGTTGAGGTATTAGGGTTTAGAGTTGAGGGATTAGGGTTTAAGGTATAGTGTTGAGGGTTGAGGGTTTAGGATTTAACGTTTAAGGGTTGAGGCTTTAGGGATAGGGTTTAAGGTTAAGGGTTGAGTGATTAGGGTTTAGGGTTGAGGGATTAGGGTTTTAGGTATAGTTTTGAGGGTTAAGGGTTTAGGGATAGGGTTTAGGATTTATTGTTTAAGGACTTTGAGGGTTGAGGATTTAGGGATAGGATTTAGGGTTTAGGGATAAGGGATTATGGTTTAAGGTATAGTGTCAAGGGTTGAGGGTTTAGGCATAGGGTTTATGATTTAAGGTTAAGGGTTGAGGGTTGAGGCTTTAGGGATAGGGTTTAGGGATAAGGGATTGGGTTGAGGGTTAAGGGATTAGGGCTTAGGGTTGAGGGTTTAAGGTTTGAGGTATAGTATTTAGGTTTGAGTGTTTAGGGACAGGGTTTAGGATTTAAGGTTTAAGGACCTTGAGGGTTGAGGCTTTAGGGATACAATTTAGGGTTTAGGGATAAGGGATTATGGTTTAAGGTATAGTGTTGAGGGTTGAAGGTTTAGGCATAGGGATTATGATTTAAGGTTTAAGGGTTGAGGGTTAAGGCTTTAGGGATAGGTTTTAGGGTTTAGGGATAAGGTATTAGTGTTTAGGGTTGAGGGATTAGGGTTTTGGGTTGAGCAATTAGGGTTTAAGGTATAGTGTGGAGGGTTGAGGGTTTAAGGATAGGGTTTAGGATTTAATGTTTAAGGGTTGAGGCTTTAGGGATAGGGTTTAGTTTTAGGGATAAGGAATTAGGGTTGAGGGTTGAAGGATTAGGATTTAGGGTTGAGGGATTAGGGTTTGAGGTATAGTGTTGAGGGTTGAGGGTTTAGGGATAGGGTTTATGATTTAAGGTTTAAGGGTTGAGGGTTGAGGCTTTAGGGATAGGCTTTAGGGTTGAGGGATTAGGGTTTAGGGTTGACTAATTAGGGTTTAGTGTTGAGGGATTAGGGTTTAAGGTATAGTGTTGAGGGTCGAGGGTTTAGGTATAGGGTTTAGGATTTAAGGTTTAAGGGTTGAGGGTTGAGGCTTTAGGGATAGAGTAACTTAGGGTTTAGGGATAAGGGATTAGGGTTTAGGGTTGAGGGATTAGGGTTTTGGGTTAAGGGATTAGGGTTTAGGGTTGAGGGATTAGGGTTTGAGGTTGAGGGATTAGGGTTTGAGGTACAATGTTGAGGGTTGAGGGTTTAGGGATAAGGTTTAGGATTTAGGATTTAAAGTTTAAGGTTTGAGGGTTGACGCTTTAGGGATAGGGTTTAGGGATAAGGGATTAGGGTTTATAGGTGAGGGTTTAGGGTTTAGGGTTGAGGGATTAGGGTTTGAGGTATAGTGTTGAGGGTTGACGGTTTAGGGATAGGGTTTAGGATTTAAGGTCTAAGGGTTGAGGGTTGAGGCTTTAGGGATAGGGTTTAGGGTTTAGGATTGAAGGATTAGGGTTTAGGGTTGAGGGATTAGGTTTTGAAGTTGAGGGATTAGGGTTTGAGGTATAGTGTTGAGGGTTGAGGGTTTAGGGATAAGGTTTAGGTTTTAAGGTTTAATGGTTGAGGTTGAGGATTTAGGGATAGGGCTTAGAGATTAGGGTTGAGGGTTGAGGGTTTAGGGTTGTTGAGGGTTGAGGGTTTAGGGAGAGGGTTTAGGACTTAAGGTTTAAGAGTTGAGGGTTGAGGCTTTAGGGATAGGGTTTAGGGTTTAGGGATAAGCAATTAGGGTTTAGGGTTGAGGGTTTAGGGTTTAGGGTTGAGGGATTAGGGTTTAGGTTTGATGGATTAGGGTTCAGGGTTGAGGGATTAGGGTTGAGGGTTTAGGGATAAGGGATTAGTGTTTAGGGTTAAGGGAGAGATAGAAGAAATACATGAGAGAGTGAAGTTGACAACTTGAGGGAAATATGGGTTAAGGAGGAGGTTGAGAAATGAATAATATAGAGTTTTGTATAGAAAGCTAAAACCCACTTGCATTATAACATGAGTGCATTTTATCTTCCTACTGAAAGGGTAAAAAGGCTAGGATACCCATGATCTAGGCCCACATGCTCTATTTTCTTCTGGTTATGCATGTGCTTCGACAAAATAAAAGCTTTTTTATGTTGTTGGGAAGTGCACATGCACATTTTTCACATTCTACCACCTTTGCATGAACTTTCCATCACCTTTTTCTAGTTTTCCAACTTAAGGAGGAAATAACATAGTTTTCACATCAAACTTTATATATATATATATCAATTCAAGTTTTAATTTTTGTAGTGTTGCAATGGTAATTGTGATTGAATTGTAAGAATTTAACATTATACATTGGTTAATTGTATTGTTGTTAGTAATTCTATTTAAGTGTTATTCAATTGAATGTTGAAAAGGAAGCAAGTGGTGAAAAACTCAAATTGTTGAGGAGTTTGATGCAAGAAGAAAAAAAGATTACATAATTGGGTACTCTTTCCATTTGAAACTCTATTTTTTAGGTATGTCAAGTCTTTACACATGTTCTAAGTTACATTTTCCTTAATTCTCTTTGTATTACTTTATCATGCCTTGTCATACATGTTTACATCAGTTGTATGGTTTATATATTTTGTGTTTATTGTTCATGTGCCTTGTCTATGCTTCCACATTTTGCATACATGTCTAATAGGGAATTTGTAGTCTGAGCTCTAAATTTCTTCCCAAACAACTGTAAATTTCTATTGCTCTAAATTTATTCCTAAACAGTTGTAAATAAATAGCACCCATCATGGTCCATGGATCATAGTTCTTACTACCCAAAGAGCTTAGTCGTCACACACAAATCTACCCATCATGAAAACTATTATGTAGAGATCTAGCACTATGCTATGTCCTTATAATAGACTATGTTCAATCAATTCATGGTATGCATAATAAAAGATATCTCAAAGATGAACATTAATTAAAATAGACACAATCACATTTTACTTGGGATTTCCCCCCAAACAACAATATATCCGCTGGAATATTGGCACCTAGTATCCCCAAAGGATGAGACCTCTTACACACAACATCAAGAAAAGAAATCTTCTTTATACCTATAGACCTATAGCTTCTCATGAAATATATCATCAGTCCAAAACATGAATTTATCAAAATGATAAATAGGAACATAGTATCCTAGCTGTAAAACTGAGTTCCTTTATTCAAATTCAAAAAGTTAAAAAATGGGATTACAACACACTCTTCTCCAACATAAACTAGTCAAGACAACCATAGAACATCTAATAATGTTCTAAAAACTATTAAACAAACATAGCTACCAACCAAAGAAATAGAAAAACCTAAAAAATTTACATACAACCAAAACTAAGTTCTTACTTGTGAAGATATTTTCTAGTGGTCTGAAGACATTCCTTCAAAGTGGCTTGGGAGTACAAACTTGAGAAGCCTTAACCACCATTTCATTAAAGGGATGAAAGTAGCTAGATTTTCCACAAAATCACTTCAAATATATGCTTTAAGTCTCAATGCACTCATCATCCACACCACTTCCTTAGATAGCGTTGACAAACTTTAAGGTAGCTAGAGAGGAGCAATTAATCTACTACTTAGTTGAGTATGCACCTACAATGTTGATATCTTATAGACATAAAATTAGCACCAATTTATACGGCATCTTATGTAAAGTTCTTTAACCTTGAATTTTAGCAAGAGCCCTTTAAAATTGAATTGAAAACTCTTCTTTGAGTAGCTAAGAACACTTCAACAATGGTAATGGGCTGAAAAATCCTCCACTATGTGATTGAAAACTCTTCTTTGACTACAAGGAAAGTGTGGGAAGTGCCGGAAATGTTGAGGACAGTAGACCTAAAATTTGGAACCATATTCATTTCTTAGGAACTAATATTTGTCTCTTTATCATGCTATAGATAAATTCTCCATCATGCCGAGGAAATGATCAAGGATTAAATTAACACAGGAAGAGAAAGAAGCTAAGAATGCAAAGAAATCAATGACTATGAGGGAACTTCATGAGAAGAGGAAATTGGACATGATTGTTGAAGACATGCCAATTGAAGAGGAACCTCAACCATCAACAAGAGATATGGTATTGGCAACACAAAGGGAATGAATGCAAAAACTTTGTGCTATGAGAGATTTGAATATCATAGTTGGAGACATGTCCCCTACCACAAGTCAAGATGGAGGGACACCATCTACCACATATCAAGTTGAGAGTACATCATTACTCACATGTGAGGAAGGAGGTACTCCATCAATCCCACCTCAGCCTCAAGGTGTGTCATATATTCCATCTTCGATCGAAGGTATGCCATCGAGCCCATCTCATTTAAATATTGATGAAATTCCTAATGTTGAGATGAATTTACCTTTCTTAACACCACCTAGAATTTTACATAAAAAGCCAAAGTATTTGATTGATATTGATGAGAATATTTTGCAGCCAATGGAAGGTAAGATTCCAAAACGCACTTGGAGAAAATATGCTCATAAGATTTGGAGAGTGTTCTTTGAAAAGTTAAATGAGACTGCAAGATGTCAACTATTCATTGAAATGATGTGAAGTATAAAGTATAGATCCATCATGAAGATTCTTGGGTTGAGAACATCGGAGGCTTCAAGTGAAAAATCTATTGTCAAGAATCTAATGAGTGCATATGAGAGTGTGGGTAAGACCTCATTCACAAAAAATAGTAATGTCACACTACGTGTCATTACATCGACAATAGTAAGTAATCAAACAAGGAAAGCTCATCTCATTAGAAAGATGAGTCAAGAATTGAGAATTAATATAAAAAACTTTATCAAGAGCCATTGGAAGGTGCCAAAGAATCGAGGACACTGATGCCAATGAATTATGGGTGTTCTCGAGGAGACTACCACGAAAAGATAAACCAATTGTTGAATCATTGAGATCACTAATTGAAGACTTTTGGAAGAATTACACAAGGGTATCTCTGAATCAAAGGGATGTGGTAAGAAGGAGAATCGGTAGTTGAAACCGTGAGCCACATCCAAAGCATTTTTTGGATATGACTCAAACACAATTTTTTGGTAAATTTCTAGAGATGTATCCTGAAATTAAAATTTCTCAAAGATATTTTGAAATGCTTAAACCTCTCTATGTCAAAATAAATCACACACGCATTACTTGTTGTTGTAGATTACATATTGAATTTTCTAACCATTTTGATGTTTATCGGTCTATATGTTTAGATTTGCATACTAACAATGTTTTGCAAGATTGTGGCATACATGCCCCACCAACATATTCAAGTGACTTCATATCAACAATTTTATGTGAAAGAGAGGAAGGTCAAATATTCTATAGGAAATTGTGCTTGGATGGCACATATTAGCATTGTAGTGGCTTGCAACGTATGCCAATATGTGAACATATGGAAAGCACACATGCAATTGGAAATGAACTAGTAGAGTTTGGAAAGTATAAAACAGTGGCCTACAATACAAAAGATGGTAAAGAAGCAAAGAGGTGTGATTTGGTTATTCAAAAGATTCTAGTTTATCAGTTTATGTCTACATTTCATGACAGTATAATGTATGAGTATGCAAGGCACACCCATAGAGATCGATGGTTGGACTTGCAATTCAAGTTATGCAAGAACACATTTCCACTTGGTAGCATTGTTTCAGTCATCAACTTTGTAGAGAACTACAATCTACAGCCACCACATGAGGTGCAATCATAATATTACAACTCCACACAGGTTTCTATATTTGTGCAGATTGCATTCATTCATGCAAATGATAATATAGAGGATGATAGAAAGATCATAAGGGAGTACCATTTTTATATTAGTGATGACCGCACGCATTCTACGGAGTTCATGCAAGGTTTCTTTCAGGTGTTCTACAATGATTTGGCTAGAAGGGGCATATCATTCAATCAACATATCATATGGTTGGATAACTGTGCATCACAATTCAAGAACTTGTGGATGTTCTATTGGCTGAGCAGGAGGCATAATATTACAAGTGTTCAGCGTATGTGGAACTTTTGTGAGGTCGTGCATGGAAAGGGGGAGCATGATGGTGCAAGAGCATGTATCAAAAGAGCCATAGCACGAGAAGAGTTAAAGTATAAAGACAATGCAAAGTTGACAAATGCAAAATCAATCGTTGAGTGGTGTAATGCTTCAATGGGTCCAAGTAATGAAGGTAAGTCTTCAGTTCATGTTTATTTTGTTGATAGATGATACTAACATTGCACCATATGAGGATTGGTGTACACTGATAGGATCAAGTGAGCTACACTCTTTCAGAAGCTCAATTGCAGGTTCATGGAGTATCCATACACAGAAGATGGCATGCTTTTGTTCTTCATGTACAATTTAATCCTGGGATGAGCGCAAGTCAAAGGAGTGGGTTGATGAATGGCAGTTAAGTTATCTTAGCCCACTTGACATGTATCGACCTCTGAACTAACACAGACAGAATCATTGGTTGAATTTGATCACATATCAGATCTAGTTCAACCAAGTAATATATCTACTTGCATAGTTTTTGAAATTCCTAATGTTATCTTACTTTGTAGTGTTTTTGTAATGTTGACTAATTTCATCGAATTTGCTACACATATCAATGTAGGGCATGTTTATGCCATTATTGCAGATGAAGACAATGAAGAGGGAACAAATTATTACTTGTGTCATTGTGTTGTGAGCAAAAAGAAATTGGAGGCCCCAGTTACAGATGGAGAAAACATCGAATACCCTACATGCTTGGTGGTTGTTACTAGAACATGGCTTAGAAGGTACCCACATAAGAGTGTTAATGTTTGGCTGTTTCAAGACTTTGACACACATCAAAAGATTTTTCATTACTCGAAACTTGTTGTGGCATCCAATGTTCATTTGATATAATATCAGGGTAGACCTTTGAACAAGGCCTCGTGGAAGGTGCGCGAGTCTGACCATGAGGCAATACTTGACATAATAAAGAGTAGAGCAGACCTAGATGATTCGTTGGATTAATTTGTAAGTATGCACATTGATTTTGTAAAGTTAGGTTATTGATACTAATGTATTGTAGTTGATAGTTAGACCTTTCGTTTCTATATTTCAAGTTTACATATGTTTTGGTTCTAGATTTACATATGTTTTTCTTTTTTTGTTGCTGCATCTTTACACATATATAGTGAATATTGGGTAGATTATATGCATATTTATGGTTTCACCATTTGACCATCTAGAGACCTTAATTTGCAAACTTGACCTTTGCAGCCCTAGATCAGACTTGGGAAACCCTTCCTCAACCATCATTTCACCTGAAACACGATCATGAAAAGGAATAACTCATGCAACAAAACTAACAGTTCCAACACATCTAGGTGGGTACATTTAGGCTAGGAATGGTCCTATTTCAAACCCAAACATGCTGAAATAGTTTGAGCTACATTGTACCAGCGATGTCCCTTAAGAGACCAAAGTGTAAAAAGGCAGAAATCTTTGACGATCTATTACTTAGAAACCATGTCACCTAGAAACATTCCATCTAAGGTTACACAATCACATAGAACAACTCTACAAAAACCTCTCTCAAATTTGTATATCTCTAAGGCATTTGCCCGTGGTGAAAGTTTTTCTGCTACTCCAAAAATTGTCAGATGCATGTAGTGTAAAGTTGTAAGGGGGTGTAACTTTCGTTATGCTCCTTGCGTGGCCAAGACGATAGTTCCAATGTGTCCGGATGGGTATTTTTAGGCTATGTATGGTCCTCTTTCCCACCCAAACATTCCGAAATAGTCCAAGCCACATTGTACTGATGATATCCCTTAAGAGTCCAAAGTGCAAAAAGGAAGCAATCTTTGATGAGATGTTACTTGGAAACCATATCACTTAGAAACATTCCATCTAAGGATATGGGATCATGTAGGGTCCCTCTATAATAACCTCTCTCAGTTTTTTATATCTCTAAGGCATTTTCCCGTGGTGAAAGGTTTTTTGTTGCTCTAAAAATCGTTAGAAGCATGTAGTGTAAAGTTGCAAAGGGGTGTAACTTTTGTCCTGCTCTTGATGCAAACAAACCAATAGTTCCAATATGTCAAGATGGGTACATTTAGGCTATGCATAGTCCCTTTTTTTCTCCCAAACATGCCAAAATAGTTTGAGCTCTATTGTACTGGCGATATCCCTTAAGAGTCTAAAGTGCAAAAAGGCAACAATCTTTGAAGAGCTGTTACTCAGAAACCATGTCACTTAAAAACATTATGTCTAAGGATATACAATCATGTAGAACCCCGCTACAATAACCTCTCTCAATTTTTTATAGCTCTGAGGTATTTGCCCATGGTGAAAATTTTTCTGCTACTCCAAAAATCGTTAAATGCATGTAGTGTAAAGTTGCAAAGGGGTGTAACTTTCATTCTGCTCCTTGTGCATCCAAACCAAAAGTTCCAATGCATCCAGATGGGTGCATTTAGGCTAGGTATGGTCCTGTTTCCCACCCAAACATGCCGAAATAGTCTAAACTACATTGTACCAATGATATCCCTTAACAGTCCAACGTGCAAAATGGCAGCAATCTTTGAGAAGTTGTTACTCAGAAACAATGTCACTTAGAAACATTCCATCTAAGTTTATGAGATCATGTAGTATCCCTCTACAATAACCTCTCTCAGTTTTTGATATCTCTGAAGTGTTTTCCTGTGGTGAAAGATTTTTTGCTGCTCCAAAAATTGTCAAAAGCATGTAGTGTAAAGTTGCAAAGGGGTGTAACTTTTGTCCTGCTCTTGATGTGACCAAACCGACAGTTTCAATGCATCTAGATGGGTATTTTTAGGCTAGGCATGGTCCTATTTTGTACACAAACATGCTAAACATTCTGAGCTACATTGTATCGACGAATGCCTTAAGAGTCCAAAGTGCAAAAAGGCAGCAATTTTTTACGAACTGTTACTCGAAAACCATGTCACTTAGAAACATTTTGTCTAAGGTTACATGATCACATATAACCCCTCTACAATAACCTCTCTCATTTTTTTATATCTCTGAGGTGTTTGCCTGTGGTGAAAGATTTTTTGCTGCTTCAAAAATCGTCAAAAGCATGTAGTGTAAAGTTACAAAGGGGTGTAACTTTCATCGTACTCCTGATGCGACCAAACTGATAGTTTCAATGTATCCAGATGGGTATGTTTAGGCTAGGCATAGTCTTTTTTTGAACCCAAAGATGCCGAAACAATTTGAGATACATTGTACCGATGATATCCCTTAAGAGTCCAAAGTGCAAAAAAGGTAACAATCTTTGACAAGTTGTTACTCGAAAAATGTGTCACTTAGAAACATTCTGTCTGAGGCTACGCAATCACATAGAACCCCTCTACAATAACCTCTCTTCATTTTTTATATCGCTAAAGAATTTTCCTGTGGTGAAATATTTTTTGCTACTTCAAAAATCATCAGAGGCATGTAGTGTAAAGTTGCAAGGTAGACTACTTTTTGCTTTGTTCTTCATGGGGCCAAACCATTAGTGCCAACACATCTAGTTGGGCACATATACACTATGCATGGTCACTGCCCTTCATTATAAAAGGGTCATAGTCTTTCCTATTCGAAGGGTCACAACTTTTTGCCTTTGAAATGTCATCAGTATTCGTTAGAACATCAAGATAACACTTTCTGAAAATGTTCTCCATGTATTATCATCCTTTTTATTTCTCACCCCAACAAATTGGGTTGCTTTCAACATCAATGCATCAACCATTCATGTAGCACTTCACATACTAGTAAAAGATATTAGCCCTATTAAGAGTCAAGCTCTTTCAACTTATCAAGAAATCATTATTTCATTTGTTACATTCATATTGAAGAAATGAGCTTCATTAGACTAAGGTTGTTAGAATGAATTGATAGTAGGTTACTTGAGGAATTCTTTAGTGGTTTCTCTACTCTGCTTGTTGGTGACCTAAGATACAATTATTTCATAAATACATTTTCTTATAACAAATGATTTGGTTGCAATACATAGAAAATGCTAAAAATAAATGGCCACACTAGTTGCAAGATGCATTGTCAAGAAAATAGGTGACATGGTAATTTTAAATTTAGATGATGAGTTCAACTTGAGGCAAATGTGTTGTGCATTGGCTAGAAGGCTATGCTCAATTCAAATTTAAGGGTTGCAATAGCTTTCATCAATGGTGTACTTGGTGAAGTCAA
This sequence comes from Cunninghamia lanceolata, assembly GCA_027924645.1. Lineage (NCBI taxonomy): Eukaryota > Viridiplantae > Streptophyta > Pinopsida > Cupressales > Cupressaceae > Cunninghamia > Cunninghamia lanceolata. Next base: position 7,157,410 of record BSBN01000245.1, on the reverse strand, counting down.
TGTGATTGTGTTTAAAAATAAGAGAATCTAACCTGAACTACCCCTCTTTCTTGTTGTGAAATTCCATCATTACATTAGACATGCATGGGGACACAAACGACGACCCACAATTGGTTCCAATTCTTCTAATCACTTATGGTGGTTGACAATTTAAATCCCCCTAAAGATGGCTTGGGCACTGACAATCCATAAAGCACAAGGTTTAAAGATCAATAGAGCAACAGTTGATATTAGAAACTCAAATTGTCAGGATCTTACATTCACAACAACGTCATTAGTTGTGGCAAATCTTAGCTAGAAGTAGTTGTAGAGAGGATGTATATAGTTGTTATTTCAACTTAGAAGTGACATGATAGAGCTTTATGGTGGTGACCTGGTATGAGCAATAGTGAAAATACACCAACTAGCACCCATAAATGTCAATAAAGTGGCATGCATGCTTGATAGTATTATTTCACCATTCAATCTAGCTAGTCTAATGAGGAGGATGTGGCTCCAAATTCTAGTAAACATGTCGTAAATGGTCATTCAAGCCCTTTGAAAACCCTTTCATATTCTAAGTAGAGATTATTCCACATATACCATGGAGAAATATTGTGACATCATACAATATTGAGATAAGAAAGCCCCAATCTATTGTGCATGTAGGACTAAGCTTCCATCTCACTAGTTGTCTATTACATGGGGAGAAATTACCATACTTGTTTGATGCCACTCCAACTATATTAAATTCACCACACACAGTCCAAGTTTTTATGACTTTAATATACAATCTCATGTTGATATTCAACATGATGATTCATTTTTATTTTAAAGGACTCTTTTGTTGGGTGTCTTCATAGGCCTCTTATCAAAATCTTGAGAAGATTCTAACAGATTTTTATGGGCTTACTCTAAGTAGGGAGAAGGTTTTCATATAGTGGCATGGGAGTTATGTTGTCTCCCTCATGATTATGGTGGGCTTGGCCTTATTGAAATTCAATGTCAAGGATTAGCTTTGTGTGCTAAGTGGATTACGAGACCCCTAGAAAGGATTGAATTTTAAAAAATCCTACTATGCAATAGAATTGGACTTTAAATATTTGAAGTAAACCATCTACAAATATCCATATAGGTATGCATCAATATCTATCGATATAAGTATAACATATATGCAAAATAGCCATATAGGCTTACAAGAATGCCATATAGGCATACAATGTCAACTATATGAAATACAAAATATATGTCTACAAATGCCATATAGGTATACAACAAAGGAACCCAATAAAAATTCATTCCCCTCTATCCGGTGAAGAAAATATATCACAAATAGTTTTTGATCTTCAAGGGGATGGAGACACATATGAGAGTGGTCTACTATGAACCCGAGGGCTCCTCCTCCTATTTAGCTCTTCATGGAGTTGTAGATGTTACAATAAAAAGTATAGAAATTAATATTTAGAAATTACATTATAAAAAATGAAACATTTAACAAAATAATCACTTACCACTATCAAATAATATCTCTCCTCATTTACCTCAGTACCAGGATCAGGCTGTGGCATTGTAATGTCCTATAGAAACCATCCAAATAGAAATTAAACTTCAAATCAATAATCATTTGATTTTTCAATAATAAACAACTATAACAATGAATTTGTAATTTGCAATTTACTAATCTACCTCATACCCACGTCAAAGGCGTGGAGCTATCAATCATGGAAGACACACCATGCTCCATTGCCCTATGATCTTCGGGAGGTGTCTCCATAGCCTACATCATCTAAAAATAAAGCAACATTATTCAATTACAAAAACTAGAATAGAGATGCAAGTCATGGCTCCTAACATACACACATGTTCACCTAAACATGGAAGTACACACAATAAAGCACACAAGTCACATGCATATATACAAATTAGACAAAGATTCATGACTATTGTGTACCAATATAAGGGTCAACAAAGGAGGGACCATAGTAGCATCAAATTTTAGGTTTAAGAAGTCAGAGAGGGAGTGAAGGTGTTAGTTTAGGTTTAGGTTGGTGGTAGGGTGGGGTAGGGTTGTGCTCAAATTTTTGTTTTTTTGGTAGTGATGGACATAGGACAATGCCTAAGCTAGATGGTTTTAATATATGTCAGGAAAAGATTGGTGATGGGAATGAGGCATAAGATAGGTAAAGGTGAAAGAGGGAATTGGTATGAGGTTGAGGTGGACCAAAAGGGGTTGACAAAAAATAATCTACTTGTGTCTTAAGGTAACAACTAATCGGTATGGGCTATGAGAAATGGTGAAGACATTACCATCATGGGGAATTTAAGGCACTAGTGGATGATAGTTCAAGGACAACCCACATTGCAATGAGCCAAGGATGACCTAAGAGAATAGATAGTGGTATGAGGGGGAGATGATATAATAGGAGACATCTAGGCATTTAGGTCCTACCTAGATTAGTAGGGTGAGGGAGACAAAAGTAGGTATAGAAGTGTCATTATGTGTACACTAGGAGATATTTGAGAGGGATAAGAATCTCTTTGCAACCTAGTGATGTATAAGTGTTCCTCTGTAACTTCATTAATTCCACCTTGATGTATAAGTATTCAACCTTGATTCAACTATCATTTTATAGTCTACTTGTGCCTCAATCTATAGAGGATCGTTATAATCATCAGTAGGCACATTGTCAAGCAAGAAGGTGATGGTAGGTGTAGGAGTGGGTTGAACAATGAAATTATAAGGTTAAATGTCTAATGTGCCTTATCATCTCAAAGAATATAATAGTATTAAAGGAAGGCTCCTCATTAGACTTAGGTGGGTTAGATGTAGGATCAAAAGTAGGGATGAAAGAAATTGAGCCAATATGATTGACATAGTTTGTAGGGGAATGAGTTAGTGTAGATTTGAAGATTTTGGTTAGGGGTGACTTGTTGTCCCCATAATTAATACCTAAAACCTAGATGATGTTGGAGTCAGTCATATGCTATATAAGATGTCTTAGGCTCATACCCCTCTCTGATGTCATGTCCTGGGGTCTAATTGGTCGTAACTGGATGAGTTTATTAGAGAGAATTTATCGAAGAATAGTGTGGAAGGGATCAACAAGCTTTGGTAGACATGTATGGAAAATGTGGTAGCATAGACAAGGCAATGAGATGTTTGAAAAGATTCCTCAAAGAAATGTGGTCTCATGGTGATGTCCTTGTCTATGCATTTGCTTGTCATGGCATTCAATGAGAGCACATTTCTTTGAGGCATTTTTTCAAATAACTATATTGTAATTGAAATTTTATCATCTATCAACATCTAGTTATTAGTTATGCAATGTATAGTAATGCTTTGAGTTTAAAAGATGTGCAATACAATGTAATCAATGATATGAATATAAACTACAAAAATCAAGTAAGTACAATTCATTAGTTAAACTATTTATTTTATTACCTGAGTGAAGCTTTAAACTCCACCACCACTGGTAGGTGTTGCTGTGAAATCTCCAAGATTAACCTATTCAACATCCAAAATCAAATATTAGAATACCATTCATATAACAATGCTATTCACATGTAATATTTATAATTGTTTACTAGTTACATACCTCAGCAGTAGATGTCGTCGTGTAATATGGAGGTGGAGAACTGCTAAAAACTATATGAACACTATGACCCTGAAATTTCATTAAAATCATCAAACTAAATTAGTTAATCTTGCATTTCAAAAATGAAATTTAATAAATTAAATGCAATGAACTTGCTAACATTTACCTGAGTATCAAGGTCGAAAGTCTCACTCATGAGGGCATCTGTCATCACCATCTGCTCAGTTGTAGATGTAGCCTATGCACCTACATCTTGACTATCTATGGGGTCATAACCACAGGCTAACCTGCAAGCCTAACAAGTATGGGGTGGAACCCTACTCCTTGAACTCTCCCCTGACCCATGTTATTCTGCAGGACTGGCATGCTCTATGATGCTCTAGGTCAAGGCACTAATGGACTGAAGTGTCTCAACCTCAGCACTCTCCTTCACAATGGAAGGATAGACACATGCACATGGTTTGGTCTAGTGAGTACTCGTCTCGCTGGCTGTTGTGGGTCAACATGTGCCCCTAGTCTATTCTGTGATGACCCCCCACCTCTACCCTAGAAGTCCTACATATCAAAATAGTTTGGCACTTTATTTTTGACAAACTCATAGTAGAGTTTCCTCAAAAAGTATTGTGGGACCTCATTATTGTTGCATGGAGGATGGTCAAAAACAATCCACCACCTCTACTCAAAATTGTCCGTTATCACTTGGTTGTTGCACCAATGGATAGGGAACCTCTTGGATGTAAGGGGTAGAGGTTGATTTGTTTGTGGGTCTATGAAAATGGAACACAAGTCCAATTTTGTAATTTGTTTATTTTTTACTTGTTCATAGGACTACTTGTCTGCATAGTACTCTCTAAATTCTCTCCTCTATTCTGACCAACTAGATATTTGCTTGCTAATTGAATCTACATTTGATAACATAGATTCAAGAGATTGAGCAAGCGTGGATCTATGTGAGGTTAAAGTTGTAGGATCTTTCAACCTTGCAATTATGTCCTCAATTTGTTTTTTATTATTTTCAATTTGCCCCATTATATTTTCTTGTGTTCTAGGAGCATATTGAGGAATGAATGGAGGTGTTTGTTGTTGGGGTTGTTCTTCAACAAGTATTTGTTGTTCAGGTGATGGAGGATTTCAGAGATTTTTAGGAGGAGGAGGTGCATTATCAATTCCTGTAAAATAAAGAAATTTACATAAAAAATTTACTTAAACCTGCCTATTTAGCAACAAATTCACACAAAAAAAGCAAATAGAACTTACTCCTTCAACCTCCCCGACGTCGTGGTGGCATTTTGATGATGAATTGGTGACAATTTGGTGATGAATTCAACCTCCAATAATGCAAGCACACTCTCAAGGGTTTGCAGGTTGTGGGTGCTAGAAAATGAAATGAAACAATGAGGAAAGAGGTAAGTTTTTTTTTTTAAATAGTTAAGCATAATGTGAGCTTGTTATGGCTTGGTGTTGCCAACCCTTAGTCTCAGTATCACCAAACCATAACGTGAGTGCATTATAACGCATTTGCATTATGTCCTAGAAGTTTTTTTAAAAATGTGGCCACTTTTTGGGCCCCAACGTTTTGCACCAGCCCTATGATGGTGCGTAAGAAGGATTAAACTTGGCACATGTGTCCAAACTATAGAGAACTCAAAAAGTACACCATCAAAGATAAGTTTCCTATTTCATTCATTGATGATTTACTAAATGAATTGAATGGAACTATGTTTTTTTACAAAACTAGAGCTTTGATCAGGTTATCACCAAATTTGAATTAAGGAAGAGGATATTCCCAAGACAACATTTAAGACTCATGAGGGTCATTATTAATTTCTAGTGATGCCATTTGGTCTTACTATTGCCCCATCTACATTTCAAAGTTTGATGAATGCCATCTTTAAGCCATTTTCGAGGAAGTTTATATTAGTGTTCTTTGATGATATTAGTTTATAGTAAGACTTGGGAAGATAAAATGCATCATACATATCAAGCAATACAAGTTCTAAAAAAACATCATCTTTGTGCTAAACCTTGCAAATGTGTTTTTGGTCTCAAAGAGGTGGAGTACTTAGGTCACCTAATGTCACATGAAGGAGTAAAAGTTGATCCTAACAAAATCAAGGCTATGATAGAGGCCTATTCCTAAAACCATTAAGAACTTGAGAGGTTTCCTTGGACTCACTGGATATTATAGGAGATTTGTGAAGAATTATGGTTTCATAACAGCACTACTTACATCTTTGTTGAAGAAAGATGTTTTTAGTGGAATGAGTTAGCTAATACAACATTTGAGAGATTGAAGGAGGCTATGTGTACTACTCCAATTATAGCCACTCAAAACTTCACTAAGGATTTTATTGTGGAGTGTGATGCTTCAAGAATTGGTATTTGAGTAGTTATCATGCTATCTATTCTTCATGCAGTGAAATAGTGGAAGCCATATCTGATGGGTAGACACTTCAAAGTCAAGACTGATCATGACAACCTCAAATATTTTTTGGAGCAACACTTATCATTAGAAGAGCAACAAAAATAGGTCACTAAGATGTTGGGATACAAATTTGAGATCATCTATAGGAAAGGGAAGGAGAATATAGTGGTTGATGTACTTTCTAGAAAGGATGAGAAGGAGGAGGCATTATTGTGTGATATTTCAATAGTACAAGAATATTGGGTGGAAGAAGCCAAAGTAGAGTGGTAAAATGATGTGGCTACAAGAAATCTAATTCAACAATTGCAAACTAATCCTAGCAGTTTAGATTTTATTTTGGAAGGGAGACTATTTGTGGTATAAAGAGATATTGTAGCTATGCAAAAATTCCACCCTCAAACACAATATTCTTGAAGAGCTCCGTGATTCTCCAATTGGGGTTCATTCAAGATTTTTGAAGACATATCATCAAATCAAGTAGGATTTCTTTTAGGAAGGGCTTAAAGGTGATGTTCAAAAATTTGTGTTAGAATGTTTGATATGTCAAATAAATAAATGGGAAATAGTTGAGACACCTGGTCTCTTGTAGCCCTTAGTTATCCCTAACCAACGATGGGAAGAGGTCTCCATGAATTTCATCATAGGCCTTCCAAGATCTAAAGGTAAGAATGTCATCGTGGTGGTTGTGGATTGTCTCACCAAATATGCCCATTTTATTGTATTATCCCATCCTTTTAACACAAGTACAATGGAAAAGTAATTTATGGAGAATATACAAAAGTTACATGGTACCCCAAGGGTTATTGTCAATTATCGTGATCCTATCTTTACAAGTAACTTTTGGACAGATTTATTCTCTTGTTTGGGTACTCAATTGGCTTGCAGCTCTTCATACCATCCTCATTCTGAAAGGAAAACAAAGGTCATCAATAAGTGCTTGGAAGGATATTTGTACTGTTTCACTTAAAATAAGCAATCTCTTTGGATAGATTGACTACCACTTGCAGAATGGTAACTAGTACAACACTCCCTTCCATATTCCTACAAACATATTCCTATTTATGGCATTATATGGATACCACCCTCCATCCATCACATCAACATTGAAGGTGACACCAAAATTTTAGGAAGTGTAAGATCATATGGATCATCAACAATAGGTACTTTCAAGACTCAAGGAGAATTTGGCCATGGCACAAAATACAATGAAATAATAGGTAGACTAACATTGTAGTGAAAGGAGTTTTGAGGTTGGTGATTGGGTTATCTTGAGATTACAATCCAATAAACAAGTGTCCCTGAAGCAACAAACAAAGAGTAATAAGTTGTGACAAAAATATTATGGGCCATACCAAATTCTACAAAATATCAAGGTAGTGTAGCCTACAAGCTTGAGTTAACACCTACAACAAAGGTACATCCATTTTTTCATGTTTCTTGTTTGAAGAAGGTGATTGGTCAACAAATTCCTATATAGACTATGTTACCAGAGCTAGATGAAGAAGGAAGAATCATTTTGGATCTAGAGTTAATTCTCCAAACACATGCAAATAAGTTGAGGACTAGGAAATTCACCAAGTATCTCATTCAGTGGAAGAACCTACCAGTTGAAGATACCACATGGGAAAATAAGGATTTTATGTAGAAACATTCATATTTGATCAGCATTGAGGACAATGCTTCTTTGAAGAGGGTGGCAGGCTACACCCTTAATATTACATTGCTATAAGGCTATGAGTAGTCATCTTGTGGCTACCTTAACTCTTAATTAAGTTATATAATCATTAATATAGACTTATATAGGTATTTAGGTTGGCCTAGGTGATATATTTTGGTATCTAAGTCAGCTTGGGTGATATCCAAGGCTTGAGTATGGTATATATAGGAGGTAGAGGTTAGTCATTATCATCATATTGTGAATTGTGTTCTTCATTGGAGACTTTTGGAGGTTACCCCCTCAAAGTGGCATATTATTATCAAGTATTTGCAGCATATTTCCTATTATATTCTTCTATTATGCACCAAGGATGAGGTAGTCAACACACAATTTACATCATATCTTGTATTTTGAAAGAAGTTGTAGACACATGAAATTGTCCATTCATCATCTTGTCACTATTCATCTATAAGATTCAAGACATCATAATTAATTGGATAAGTCCCTATTTAGATAATTATTTATCCAATTCCCCTTCCAACTTTTATTAAATAATATTTTATTATTTAATTAATAAAATCACTATTCATCACTATGCATTTGTACCTTTTTCTAGCATAAGTGATTAATTAATTAGTTATGATCATTCATCTATAAATAGTTATTTAGCTAAGTTCCCCATTCTCATCCCAAAAATTGAATAAATATTATCATATTTATTTAATTCTAATTTTGTTCACTTTTGATTAAATTGTTTAAAACTAGTTAATCAACTTAATCCCTCACTTGCACAATCCTAATCGATCATTAACCCATTCAAACCCCTCAAATCCTCTAACATGTACAAAGGCATGGGATTTTGTGCATGACCACATGGCCTTCTTACAAATGGATGGGCAAGTCCTTTGCACATCCCTCTAAAAGGTCCTTTTGGTCCTCCTTCAATCTCACCCATCCACTTTATCCAACACATTTCTCCACCCTTGATCCCTCCTCAATCCAAGGACTCCACTTGTCCTCCAATCTAATCATTCCAATTAGTAGCCTCTCATAAATCTAATCCTATCAACTAATATGAGTCATTAATCTCGCAAATCAATCTCAACCCTATAATACTCCATCTAAAAATCTAAAAATTCAAGCTCATGCAAGCCATTTACAAGTCTCCACATTATGCAAAGTTATGCGGCTAGTTTGAGGAACATTTAACATATCAACATTAAGAGAACATATAATATAACAAGGCTTGCATGTGTAGTTAGATAGTTAGCTTTAGTTTGCTTATTATTTCCTTATTTTCACAGTCAGAGGTTGCTTGTAATTATGAATGAAATAGGTTAATATCCACGTTAGCTTGTTTCTTTATGTTAATTTTTACATGTAATACATTTTGGCATGATTGATGGGACCCCATGGTCCTTACCTAACATCATTTTAGCGGTTTTTATCGTTCTCTAGCTTGTAGGGTCTACTTGAGCACATACATGACTTGTTCGAGCATTTCCATGCAAGCCTAGGAGTGTCTTTTCATAGACTAGCACATTTTTTCATACTTGGGCACTAGTAGGAATATCTGAGTGCTTGTGTGGCAAAACCAAGAACCTCTGTATCAATCTTGGGAGCCTGCTTCACTAAAATTTCAATTTTTGTTTTTAGGCTTTTCCAATCACTTTTTTGAGCTCTAATCAAGTGTTTTTACATGGGATTTGCATTCTAACATCATATATATCATCTACCCTCCTTTTTTGGCACTCTAACCATATTTTTTATAGTACAAAACATCATTTTTCTAGTCTTCATCATGGATGGGCGTTTTCGTTAAACTCAAGTGCAAGTGTGGCATAAACAAGCACCTTTGTATTTAGGTATCAAAAATCACATTTTTACAACTTTTAGAAAATTTAAAATTTAGTTTTCTAATAGGGGGTGACTTTTACAAGGGGTCCTAATGTCAAAATTTGTCACGATTTATGTCTAACCCTCATTTTTCTTAGATTTTTGGTAAACTCTTGTATTCTTAGACCTATTTTCATACTTGAGGATATGTGTAAAACTTGAGACCCTATAGGGATATTTGAGGGTTTCTGTAGACAAGCATTTCTATAAAATTTAAGTTCATGTTTCTCTACTTGAGCACCTCTATCTTTTCTTAATCATTAATGTATACGCCCAAAAATGACATGACTCTGTCCAAATAAATATTCTTAATATTTATTTAAGTCTAATTCCTCTATCAATAAATAAACAAACAAATTTATTTATTTGATTCATATTCTTCCAACAATTAAATAAAATCAATTTATTTAATTAAATTCCTAAAACCTTCTAATTCAGCAAACAAATTAAATAATACCAATTATTTAATTAGTTCTTTCAAATTCATTCTAAATTAAATAATACCAATTATTTAATTGTTTCTTCCAACAATATCTTCTCTAAATTTAAATAAATCAAATATTTATTTAAGTTGTCCATTTCTTCTAAATTGAGTTATCTCTAAATATAATTCAATCCTTGTGCACATGCAATTGAATATTCTAAATATTTAATTGAGTTAAAATATCTTCTCATCCTCATGCAATTTCCATTCTCTAGTTCTATTCTCTTAATTGATTAATCTATTCTTTTAATTTATTTAATCTCTTCAGCTAACTCATTCTTCTATTTTATTAATTCCTCTCATGCAAAATATAACAAGACACATGTCGTCTTTCTATTTGCGCACATTCCTCAACCATTCTATACCATTGATCTTCTCATTCTTTCTATACTGCTGATATTCTCTCCCCCAAGTCTATAAATTAAACCCTATTCCTCCATTTCATTCATCCAAGATTTAAGTATTGTTACTCTGCAGGAATTTCAATGCACCTTTGTCACCCACGTCATTCCTTTTTGCTTGTGATCACACTCGTTACCATACTACTATAATTGTTGTGAAGCTCATCTTCATGGAAAAACTATCATGTAGTCGTTCTCCATTGACAATCTTGGAATCATAGCAAGGAAGTGCACTCTCTAAGGACCTTATTCATACATGCAAGATCGATTGAGATAGGAAACCAATGGAAGCTATGAAGCTTTGAGGTTTGCAAAGGTCTTGAAGTTCTTTTGTTTGATTGATCTCTTTGTTTCTGTATTTTGTTGAGTTTTGGGTATTTTGATATTGATATATTGATAGTCATACTTAGATCCAATTTTCCCTTAACATTTTTGGCACCCACCATGGGGCCTAGCCCCAATTTAACCCAAAAACTAAGTTTTTGTGTTTTAGAAAGCCATACATAGGAACAAACTACGTATTTGACACATCCTAACACACATCTGTTATTTGTTCTGGCGCATACCTCACTTCGGCACATACAGTCTCTGATCTGATGCATCTGTTGTCTATTACAGTGCATATATCCTCTGATACGGTACACTTGTCTGTTTGGCACATATCTACTATTTTCCTGCTCTTTTGACCTCTATCTTAGTGCATATGTACTACGATGCTTCTAAGATCTGTTTCTGCACATTCAATCTCTGAAGCTACACATCTGATCTAGGCAGTAATTTTTAGGGTTTCCTTGAAGTTTTCACTAACACTAACACCTTTTTGCAGGAACACTCTTAATCTATTTTGCAGGTTAGGTACTGGTTTAGAATCGTATAGTTGCACTTGTTAACTCACTTTGATTTCTAATAGGAAAGTAAATGGATGCTCATGCAAATCTCACATAGTCTTAACTAGGAAGGCAGTAATTAAATCATTGCTATCTTGCATATCATTGAATCATTGTTATATTGCTATCCTTCAAAGTTAACAACTCATTGCTATCTTGGTAAAATTGAACCATTGCTATCTTGTTATCACTTCAAGGTTAACAAATCATTGCTATCTAGGTAAAATTGAACCATTGCTATCTTGTTATCACTTCAAAGTTAACAAATTTATGTGCTTGCCCAAGTAGATAGCTCATCTAGTTTTTCTCATTTTAACTAGGGGAAAAGAACCACTATCTTTTGTGTTTTGGGAATGATACCAGGCCTATGCTCTCCCCTATCTTGGGTGATCAAAATGCCAGACATATCATTTTCGCATGTATTTTTCCTTTAGAGGGGCCTTCTCTTGGATACCGTTCATTCAAGTAGGAATGACCCTAAGTGGTAATAGGCTAGACGCCAAGCCCTACCAATCCACTATAAATAAATTGTGTTTGGAGTGAAAGCTTCAAACAATGAGTGCATTTGTGTTATACTGACAGCTAACCTCCCCCAAAACCCTCCAAGGTGCAACCCTTGCAGGCTAGGAGACTCCATAATGGAGAGTAGTGTTGCCGCATGTATAACCACTTGAACGGTTGCCTTTATTACTCATCCTTTATTCTTAGTGGCCAAAAACCCCTACAATCTGGTGCAGGGAAGGGAGATTATCACCTCTCGAAGATGCTTCACTAGATATAGTGAGAATTCAGTTTTATAATGTCCTTTGAAACCTAGGATTGTACTTGCTTTCTTTTAGTCCAAAAAGAGTCAAAAAATCACAAAAAAAAAAACCATAAAAACATTCTTTGTGTTTGCTATGTCTTCTTGCCATAATTTCATCAAATCATATCAAAAAGAGCTTATTGCAACCAAAGATACCAAAAACATCAGAAAATTGCCAAAAACTTGCAAAAATCACTGAAAAAAACTAGAGCGGTGCATTCGTCCTCTTTTGCTGCACATTTGTGCCAACTTATGGCAGATCTTTACTGACTTACAGTGCTTCTGCAACCTGTTACGGTGCATTTGAAATTTACCAGTACTATGCTTATACACCAACTTTTTGTGCATTTACCAGTTTATGTGGCGCATCTGTTCTGATGCATGCATGATAGTGAGCACTTCCATAGTCTTTGAGAGAAAAATTTTATCATTTTTGGGTACCCATTTCAGCCTAGTTCCAAGTTTCAAGATCAAATCTTACTTTTTAGTCACTTTTTCATTCATTTCGCATCAAAATCTCTCTTTCGTTGGTCATCTCATTCACCTTCTATCAGGTCTCCCTAGTCCAAATTCAAAAGTATCCCATATCAGATTAGCATAGGCTCCTTTTTTGATCATTTTGGATTCAAGTAACCCTAGTAAGTCATAGAACTTTGCTAGTGGTCTTGGTGCATGACTAGTCCCTACACAGTAAGACAGGTATTGAGTACCCTTACTAGTGGCTATCATCTTGTATCGACTGTCTTACTTGGAATCATTGATAGGGAAAGCCCCTTGTCCAAATCTTGTCATAAGTATCCTATTCTCAGCAGTCTCCATCGACATCTTTCCAAAATCTCTAGTTTCATCCCACCACATCCCACATCACCTTGCATGGTTCTTACTAGATCTCAATACCAAAAGAAACTTGAAATGGCTGAGTCATCTGACCATATTGTCACCCCTCATGATATTGATGAGGAAATATCTCACGAAGATTATCAAGGACAACTCCAAGATCAGAAATTCCAACGCTTGCTAGAGAAAGTACTCCATGAGGACCCTCACAAGTATTTTTATCATCTTGCAAATCTTGGAATTAAGCTCCCCGTTGATTTTGATCTATGAAAACTCAAAGAAACCATAGAGGATAATCATGAACACCACATCGGTGAGGACAAAGGAAAGAAAGTCATAGACCCAAACACACCTATGGAAGAAATGAGGAAATAAATCGAGGGTCTAACACAACAAATGACAGATCTCAAGATGGGTACAAACACTAGAACATACTCCTTGGAATATATTACACCGTACCCCTTTGATAAGAGTTTGAACATGGTACCATTCCCCTTTCGATTCAAAGTTCCTAAGTTTGACAAGTACAAAGGAAAAGGGGACCCTAGAGATCACATTAGGGAATTCAACTCCGCATGCATGGAAGTACCTCACAACAGGACCTTCTTAATGAGACTATTCCCTAGATCTCTAGGTAGTCAAGCCATGGAGTGGTTCTCATAGCTCCCATCGGGCATCAAAACTTTTGATGAGTTATTCAACAAATTCATCACGCACTTCTTGTACAATATTGAACACGAAATCTCCATGCTTGATCTATGCAATACCAAGCAAAAGAGTGGCGAATCATTCGCCTCCTTCCTACAAAGGTGGAGACAACTAGCAAGCAAATGCTCATATGATGTACCCAAGAAGTAATTAATGGAGATGTTTGTCCACAACCTCAACTCTGATCTTAGCTACCAAATACAAATTCAATGCCCTACTTCATTTTTAAAAGTCATTAAAATGGGATTGTTCATTGAGAAAGCTATGATCGCCAAGGGACAAATAAAGTTATACAAGGACACACTAACCTCCAACTACACGACTGACAAATCAAAGTTTTAGACTAAGAATAAAAATGTCATCAATGATGGAGTGGTTGATGCCAAGGTGGCGGCTCCCAAACAACAACCAATATTCACTCTGAAAGGAGAGGCAAGCAATGTTACGCCCAACAAAACATTCTCTCAAGAGTTGAGACCATGGTTCAACTCAAATCCAAGGTGAAAGTTCACACCATTGGGTGAGTCCCAAGAATCCACATTAAGGAAGCTATTGGCCAACAATGAAATCACTCTACCAGCGACAAGCGATTATGAACCTCAAATAAAACCCCACTATTAGAAAGACATCGACTTTTGTGAGTATCATAGAGGAAGAGGACATACAACCAACAATTGTATTCATCTCAAACATGTTATCCAAGACGTACTTGATCAAAATCAAGGAAGCGCTCAACAACATACTTCTAATGAGATGCATGTGGCTTACAAAGATCCACTTCTTAATCACGATAGGCCGTATAACAACAACAACAACAACCACAATAGGCAAAATCAAAATAATGGAAATAATAATGCTAATTATGTAAGTGTACCATTCGATTATACCATCAATTGCATAACAGAGCACATACCACAAATCAATGTGGTCACATACAACCAACAATCAAAACCAAACAGAACTGATTGCAGTATCATCAACCGTAGTGGTAAAGTCACATTGAATACCATTCCTCCAAGTTCATCACCTTCTCAGTCCAACTTCCATCAGTATAGCATCATAGACCAACTATGGAAGACCCCTGCCCACATTTCTATCTTAGAGTTGTTGCATCTATCTCCTTCCCACAAGGAGATTCTTGATAAAGCCTTAGTGGAAATGACAGTACCCACTAACTTGGCCCTAGAGAAGTTTCAAGCCATGGTAGGTAATCTAACCTCCTCAAGTACCATATCATTTATCGAACAAGATGACCTCTTAGTGTCTCAATCTCATAACTCCCCTTTACATATTGTCAGCTTCATCCATAAGCACCACATCAAGAGGGTTCTCATTGATGGGGGAGCCAGTTTAAATATTTGCACGTTGAAGCTAGTCCTTACATTGGGGTTCTCTGAAAATGCAGTTGATCGAAGGAAGAAGATTACTATCAAAGCCTATGATGAAGAGAGAACTACAAAAGGAACAGTGGTATTACCCATACAAGTGGGACCAGTGATAAAAGACGTTGTGTGCCGAGTCCTAGATAGGGACCTATCCTATAATATTCTTCTAGATAGACCATGGATTCATGCCATGAAAGTTATACCTTCTACCTATCACCAATGCATAAAATTCCCTCATAGCAGAAAACAAGTCACCATCCAAGGTGACCCCAACCCCTTTCAGCATTGCAAATCTATCCTTTCAAAACCTGATTGCATCATACCAAACAATAGAGCATCTACATCCCCTACCCCACAACATGATTCTACCTCTGAACCTTTCTCATACAAGCCCAAAGAGTAGAAAATTACATCAAATAAATAGGAGTAGGGGAATACTCCATCGAGCATAGCCTCAATCTAGCCAAATTGCCTCTATCTCCTAGATCCTTTGGGTGACCCAAGCATTTTCCAAAGTTGTTTATTCCTCCTACACCTCCCACAACTCCCTTTGTAAAATGAGGGACCCTATCAGATGAAACAAAAGAAAGAGATTTATTACAATGGCTCTACACAGAAGAAGAGAGCACACAACAAGAACCACCTAAGCTCCCAATGAAAATCTATGGGCGAGGTGAGTCTCTCCTACATAGAATGGGTTACGAAGGACAAGGCCCCATTGGCCTAAGAAAAGAAGGAATTATAGAACCCATTCAACCTTCTTCATCCTCATTGGCTAGAACTACAAAAGGTCTAGGATATAAGGATAAGGGCAAAGCTAAAGCAAATGCTTGTCTTGTGGAAATGATCCATACACTTCAAGAGGACAGTGACATAGATTCCAATGAGTATGAGTGGGATGAGATGACAGAGAATTCCTATGCTGACAAGGAGGTTGATACCATTCAAACTTATAGCCCCTACCATGAGGGACAAACGCTACCACATAGGCCGTTAGAGTGTGATTTGCCTATCCCTAAGAATATGACTTTCGAGGAAGGTTCGAGTTCTATCGTAATAAACAATTTGGAGGAAAGTACCATCCCGAACACTCTCCCTACTGATACTCCTAGTATATCCATTCAAACTATCAATGAATCAGATCTATCCTCCAACTCCCTACCCCTTGTACATCGTGAGCTTATTGACTGGGATCTACAAGGAACCCCGCAACTAGATATGTTCCAAAATGATGATGCCTATATTGACTATATGGAATTTAGGGACCACCTACCTAAAGGAGATCATAAAGCTGGCTTCCCCATTGAACTTAATACTGTGGCTTATTTCAAAGGAGTGCCAAGCCTTCCAGTCACAAAAATATCAAAATAAAAACTAGATCTAATGGTGAAAACCGCTCTGCCCCAAAATAGTAAAAAGAAAGGATGCATCCGATGGTGAAAATGCAACTGTGGCACATGACAATGGAAGGCTTGATACTCTCCCCAATGACATGCACCAGGAGAAGTCTCATATTATTGTGGAACCCACAAAGCCTGTTAACATTGGAATAGAGGAACAGCCTAAGATCATTCACTTTGCTAAGTCCCTAACCACCCCACCAGAAAAGACTAAGTTTGTACCATTCTTCAAGAGAAAGCAAGTCAATTTTTCTTGGTCATACGTAGATATGTCAGGGTTAGATCCAGATTTGATTCCACGTCACCTTTCATTAGATCCAGGAGTGAAACTAATGAAATAGAAGCTTCAAAAGATGCATCCACACATTGCACTGCTTGTAAAAGAAGAACTCAAGAAACTACTGGATGTAGGGCTCATTAGAGCTATAGACTATCTGAAATGGGTCTCCAACATAGTACCAATGTCCAAACCTGATGGCCAAGTTAGACTATGCAATGATTTTAGAGATCTAAACAAAGCTTGCCGCAAGGATGATTTTCCGTTGCCAAATATAGATATCATAGTCGACTTAACAGCAGGGCATACCATGTTATCTCTCATGGATGGCTTCTTGGGATACAATTAGATCAGGATAGCACTAGAAGACCAGCATAAGATAACTTTCACTTGTCCATGGGGCACTTTCTGTTGGAATGTCATGCCATTTGGGCTAAAGAATGCAAGAGCCACATATCAACGTGCTATGACCACTATATTCCATGATATGATGCACGTCACCATGGAAGATTATGTAGATGATATCCTTGCAAAGTCACTCACAAGAGAATCACACCTGGATGTGTTAGAGAAAGTCTTTCAGAGACTAGAACAATTCAAAGTCAGGTTGAACCCAAAGAAATGTGTGTTTGGAGTCACCTCAGGCAAGCTCTTAGGTTTTATTGTATCAGCAAATGGAATAGAGATGGACCCTACTAAAGTCAAGGCTATTATGGACATGCCACCACCCAAGAATCTTACTCAACTAAGATCTCTATAGGGCAAGCTACAAGCAATTCAGAGGTTCATATCACAACTAGCAGACAAGTGTCAACCCTTCAGTCATCTCCTACATAAGAACATTCCATTCAGATGGGATGAGAAATGCGAAGAGGCATTCGACAAACTAAAAGAGTATCTTATGAATCCACCTATTCTCATGCCTCCTATCCAAGGGAAACAATTGTTACTATACATATCTGCTACACCAACAGCTCTTGGGGTCCTTCTAACACAACAAGATTATGAAAATAAAGAAAGAGTAGTCTATTACATCAGTTGCACATTGGTGGGCTATGAGTTGCAATAATCTCAGATAGAAAGATCATGTATTGCAGTAGTTTTTACTTCCCAAAAACTCCAACATTATATGCTAGCACATCCAGTCAAACTTATTAGAAAAATAGATCCACTGAAGTACCTACTAAGTAAAGCAGCTCTAACAAGTTCCCTAGCCAAATGGATAATGCTCCTAAGTGAATACGACATTGAGTATGTAGACAGAAAGGCTATCAAAGGGCAAGTCATTGCTGATTAGCTAGCAGATGCACCACTATAGGACACCACACCAATGCAATTTGAGTTTCCAGATGAATCCTTATTCAATATATCAACACTTTCCTAGAAACTTTACTTTGATGGGTCCTACACAAACCATGGATTGGGGGCAGGAATCTTGTTTGTAACTCCTCATGGCGACACCATACCAAACTCTTACCATTTATTATTTCCATGCACAAACAACATAGTAGAATATGAAGCCTTAGTCATTGGTCTCAAGATGGCAACAGAATGGAAAATCAAAGAGCTACATGTCTATGGTGATGCTCAACTAGTGATCAATCAGGTCAATGACGATTACCAAACCAAAGATGAGAAGCTTGTCCCATACAAGCAGATGGTCGAGGACTTCAAGGAATAATTTGTGATCATCTCTTTTGAGCAGATACCTTGCATTGAAAACAAAGTAGCAGATGCCATGGTAACCATCGCCTCTCTTCTTGAAATCCCAGAGAGTGAGTCACGGTACGAGTTCTTAGTGGAATCAATTCAGCAACCAGCTTATGATCTTCCTGAAACCCATTCCATATGCCTATTAGTTGGATCTAATTCACCTTGGTACGGTAAGGTTTACACTTACCTCAAGGACAACAGCCTCCCACCTGACTTATCTTCAAACCAATGATGAACCTTTATATGCCAAACCTCTTACTACACCATTATTGCCGACACCCTATACCGACGTGGTCTAGATGGTACTTTACTCCATTGTTTAGAACAAGAAGAATCCCAAACCACCTTACAAGATGTACATGAAGGGATTTGTGAAACACACTCTAGTGGTCCTTCCTTAGCTAAGAAACTCATGCATTTGGGTTATTACTGCCCGAACATGGAAATAGATTCATATCAATTTGTGAAATGCAAGCAGTGCCAGATACATGGGAACCTGATACATCCACCAACTCAAGAGTTAAGATCTTTAACGACACCTTGGCCCTTTTGTCAATGGGGACTCAACCTTCTAGGCAAAATCTATCCTCCCTCATCCAACGGCCACAAATTCATAATAACCACCACTTAGTACTTTACCAAGTGGATTGAAGCCATCCCCCCACCACCATCATAGGTAAACAAGTCTCCTCATTCATCCTTAATTACCTCATCTGCAGATATAGAATTCCCTCATCCATTATCATGGATAACGGAAGACCCTTCAAAAACCATGATGTCCAAGAACTCTGTGACCGATTCAAAATCCAACACCGTTTCTCCACACCCTACTACCCCCAAGGTAATGGCCAAGCAGAAGCATCCAACAAAACCATCTTGAAACTCCTCAAGAAGATAGTCAATGATGTTGGCTGTGATTGGCGCATCCAACTCAATCCCATTCTGTGGGCCTACAGAACTAGTATACACACTCCCACAGGTGCTACCCCTTAAGCCCTTGTCTATGGCTCAAAGGCTATCCTCCCCATTAAGGTCGAATTACCATCTCTCAGGGTGTCGTTAAAAGGTCTCATAATAGATGAAGAATACAGAGTTTCCAAATTGCAAGAACTAGAGTTGCTAGAGGAAAGGAGATAGAAAGCCTTTGATCATCTCAAAGCATATCAACAAATGATGTCATGAAGTTACAATCACAGAGTCTTCCCAAGGGTCATTAAAGTTGGAGATCTAGTACTTAAGGAGAACCCTCACAATCAACAGGATCGAGAAAAGAAAGGCAAGTTCAAACCCAACTAGCTTGGGCCTTATGTGATCGTAGCTGCTTATGGATCGGGGGCATATCAGTTAGCAACATCAGAGGGTGAGCTATTCGATGACCCAATCAACAACATGCATCTTTGCCAATTCTATACCTAAGAGAACCCCAATGTAAGGAGGGCATAAAATTTAAAAAAAATCAAAAAATCACAAAAATACCAAAAACAAAAAAAATACAAAAATACAAAAAAATCATCCTTTGGTGAAAACCTGGCAAACAAGTGCCTTGGATAGGTATCATGATAAAAGCCTGGCAAACAGGCGTCATGCATACTTTCTAGCTTTCGTGCAAATAAAAGCAAGTGGTGAAAACCTGGTAAATAGGCGTTACTTATGATAAACCGCTTCCTCCATCTTTGGGAAACCAATCACCTTATGTCCATTATTCCTTCACTTGTGTTCCATTCAATCCATATCTGTTCCATGATAAAATCCTAATGATAACCTATCATGGCTTGATACTCTATCTCTTTGTTGCCTTGTCAACCAAGGTTTTATCCCATATCCTATCGATAGTGTCAACCTAGCATAGCATCTATCGTCAATTTCCCCATAGTCTAAGTCCATGAACTACGTTGCCTCTGCGTCGTCATGTAGGCAAGGCCATTATTCAATGCGCCCCAAAGGCTCCACTGTCCCATCCGTCACATGTCTAGTCCTTCTATCTATCTGAGTCCACGCCACTTTCTATCGCCTAGGTCTTAGGTCCATTAGGGTTCACCCTGAACTATGTTGCCTCTATGTTGTCACGTAGGCAAGGCCATTTAGCAATGAGTCCCCAAGGCACTAGGTCAGTCCCTTAGGGTCCGTCTCACCAATAAGGATTGTGGAATCTTTCACCAAGCAAGCAAGTGCAAGCAAAACCCACTCTTTTCAAGTAGAAATCTTGATGCAAGGCATTAACCTATCCAAAGAAAAAATAGCAAACACCTAAGGCATTCTAAATGATTTTACCTAAATTATGGTAAGAAACAAACACATCTAAATGCAAACATGTTTTGTGGTTGGAATCATGGTTAAGTTATAGCATCTTGATTTTTGTTATCATGTCTTTCTATGCTACTCGAGGATGCCAAAAGCTAGATATGCTATGATGGGGGCATGATTCTTTTCTTTGTTTTCTATTTGAGGATTAAACTTTAGTAATGTGACGCCTTGTCTAATGACATGATCAGCAAAATATCATCGAGGACATCAAAGGTCTAAACATGAATGGGGGCAATCCTTGTCTATTGTTACATAAGAAATACTCAGGTCATCTCAGTTCAATTATACCTCAATGCTTGTATTAAACTTGCTAAAGCAAAATCCATGTATGCAATACTCAGGTCATCTCGGTTCAATTATACCTAGATGCTTGTATTAACTTACAACATTCAGAAAAAGTACCAAAAAAAATTTCCCAATGATGAAATAGGCACTTCAAAAATACTTGCACCATCAAGATATCAAAAGTAAACACCATTCGCATCCATACTGTACCCCATGCAATAAAGATTCTATGCAGAGTATCAATACAAACAAAAGCTTGCGAGTCCTTCTGTCGAGTCATTCTTCTATCAGTCAAATCTTTCATCCTTATCTGGTCAGTCTGAGTAGTGATCTAGATGCAAGGTACATCCTTAATCCATACAAATCGACTCAAGTCAATTTTGTCAAATGATCCAATCACAAATAGTGGTCTTGATCCTTGTCTGGTCATAAACCAACTGGATCAGTTAATCAATCAATTGTCTTATACAAGATGTAACATTGTTGAAATCAGACCAACACACGCGTCTTACATGACATGTTTCATTTCTTGAAACCAGAAACTATCCTTCATGTTTTCTCTAGGGATCCATCGTTCCCCACCATGACAACACACCTACTATGGTAGTCTAGAGATATATTGTTTTCGCCATGACAACAGTGTCGTATATCGTTATCAGTATATCGTTGGTTTACCGCTTGATAGGGGCAATACCTTACTTGTTCTTGTATCATTTGTGCATACTTGCTTACTTGCTTGTGTGTATTATCATTCTATCTTGCATATCCTGTATCATTCAGCTCTTTCTTCAACCAATTTCTTCATCCGAACCTATTCTTCCAACCTTCTTCATCGTGAGATTGTCTGTCTGCACCCTCAAATCTCTCTCCTCAGCCAATCTCCCGAGGGGGCATCCTCACCCTACCTTTCCATTGCCATCTTTTTCTTCTATCTATACCTTAGCTTCTTTGAAATGATGTTACTCGACACAAATCTCATCATCTCGAACATCACATCAAAGAGGGACAAAATGTATACACCTAAAAATGACACAACTCTATCCAAATAAATATTCTTAATATTTATTTAAGTCTAATTCCTCTATCAATAAATAAACAAACAAATTTATTTATTTGATTCATATTCTTCCAACAATTAAATAAAATCAATTTACTTAATTAAATTCCTAAAAACTTCTAATTCCGCCAACAAATTAAATAATACCAATTATTTAATTAGTTATGCCAAATTCATTCTAAATTAAATAATACCAATTATTTAATTGTTTCTTCCAATAATATCTTCTCTAAATTTAAATAAATCAAATATTTATTTAAGTTGTCCATTTCTTCTAAAATGAGTTATCTCTAAATATAATTCAATCCTTGTGCACATGCAATTGAATATTCTAAATATTTAATTGAGTTAAAATATCTTCCCATCCTCATGCAATTTCCATTCTCTAGTTCTATTCTCTTAACTAATTAATCTATTCTTTTAATTGATTTAATCTCTTTAGTTAACTCATTCTTCTATTTTATTAATTCATCTCATGCAAAATATAACAAGACACATGTCATCTTTCTATTTGTGCACATTCCTCAATGATTCTATACCATTGATCTTCTCATTCTTCATATACCGCTGGTATTCCCTCTCCCAAGTCTATAAATTGAACCCTATTCCTCCATTTCATTCATCCAAGCTTTAAGTATTGTTACTCTACAAGAATTTCAACGCACCTTTGGCACCCACATCATTCCTTTTTGCTTGTGATCACACTCATTACCATACTACTATCATTGTTGTGAAGCTCATCTTCATGGCAAAACTATCATAGCCGTTCTCTATTGACAATCTTGGAATCATAGCAAGGGAGTGCACTCTCTGAGGGCCTTATTCATACATGCAAGATCGATTGAGATAGGCAACCAACGAAAGCTATAAAGCTTTGAGGTTTGCAAAGGTTTTGAAGTTCTTTTGTTTGATTGATCTCTTTGTTTCTGTATTTCATTGAGTTTTGGGTATTTTGATATTGATATATTGATTATTCATATTTAGATCCAATTTTCCCTTAACAATTAATATTTTTTTCTTGGGATTTAAGCTTTCCTAACCCCTAGACTAATCATTTTATTGGTGTTCCTTGTCATCTAACATTATCTTGTTTAGGAATCATTTTTCCAAGACAACTTATCAAACTACTAACTTTTGTTTTGTAGCACACTTGTCTAATGACTCATCTCTTATCCACTAATCATTAGGAACATTCCATTTTCTAAGGGGTAAATGAATCTTGTATGCTTTGTTTGGGATAAAGTCACAAGTGTATGCTCTCTCCTCATGCCTTTGGGTGACCTTGGAGATCATAAATTTTGAATTGATCTATCTTTTTATCATTGTTAATCCTAGGAACCTAGTGTGTGTATGCTCTCTCTTCATGTTGAAAGGTGATCTTAACGATCGAAACCACCTAGGTCTCTTTCCTCTTAGCTAACGACCCAAACCCATGTGTTCCAGTGGGGTGTACAAATTTGGAAGAGAATCAAAAGACTCTCCCATTAGGGGGCATATGTCACTTTTGGCTTAGCTTGTAAGAACTTTATTCCTTACAAAGTGAAGATGAAGAGTGGGTTACCCTCTTGAACTATGCAATTAGACATACCCCACATCACATAAACATTAGTGTAACATGCCTTCTCATATTACTTGAATTTACTCAACAATTTACAAGAAAGTAAATGAACATGGTAAACATGAAATTTTTTTAATCATTTTCATGATTATAAGGAATTAAATACATATCTTTTCTAAATATTCTTCAACATAGAAATTCAATATATTCAAAGATAAATCATAGTGAGAAATATTTCACTTTACAATTACAATACATATTGCAATTGGAAATAAGAATAATTTTACACCAATACATAAAGAATACTACATTTGGAATCTTGATATCTGTTATGCAAGTCTCAGTGAGTCTTCTACTATAAAGGGAGAGCATCATCTGAGTGCTTTACCTCTAACCATAGACTAGTGGTCCCTTGCACATCTGCATTCCTAGAAGTGGCCCTACCCTTCACGAAGAGTATAGAAATAAAGAACCAATAGATTTGCCATCTGAGTCCTAGTGTTGTGTCCTACATAACACAATCGACCATACAACTCTAGATAATGGGTGCTGCCACAATAATGGGTTACACTTTCTAGGACATCCTGATTTTTTCTGAAATCACATATTTTTAGAAAATATAATGATTTAATCATTGAAAGGATTTTAATTGAAGAGGGTTTGATCAAACCCCTTAGATTCAAAGCCCCTTGGATAGAACCCTACTAGTTTTAAACCATACCTATAATAGAGTCTCCTCTACACCTATCAAAATGATGATTAAAAACTACTTTTGATTTACCTTTTGGGGGATCAAAAGAATTCATTTAAAATTTGTGTTTTGTAAGTATGTAGTCCTTATTATAAGCTTCCCAAAAAGTATAATTTTAAATATATTTAATTTGATTATTATATTTATTTTTTATTTCTTGTGAATGTAGGTTTGTCAATGAACATCAAGGTCTTTGTTTCACACATACGAATAAATAGGAAAATAGAGAAAAAAAATTATAAAAAATACATGTCCTCTAGGTATTGATGTCCTTATTCTAGGAAAAAAAAAAATGAATTCTGATATATACAAAAAAATGTTATGTTGGACAGAATACGCCTATGTCTAAATTATAATTGGTTTGACTTCAAAACTTAATTAAAAAAAAAGTATTAAACAAAACATTATGAAACAAAATGCATCCTCTAGATATCAGTGTTACCAATCTAAATTCAAAAGAATATAAATTTTATCCTTTCTAGAAAAAAAGTTATATGCGACAGGATACACATCACTTTAAAAAAATGTTGTTTACTATTATAAACTAGTTATCAAAGGAGACACAAAAAAATTTACAATTTAACTCAAAACTTTCTTTTAAAAATATATTTAGAATCTACAAACAAAATCTCACAAATCACTAGTTCACATCATCTTCAATTTCCTAACGGTTTAGCGGTTATAGGTGTTAGAAAGTGAAGATTTAGTTCAAAATGTTGATTTCAATGTCAAGTTTGGCCAAAAAGTGTAACCCATTAATATTGTGGGAAGACCCCAATCTTCTAACTAAGTATGATCCTATTGACAAATAACGTCATCTAGACACTGTAAACCAACTAATGCATGCAGAGACAAATGCATTACTTTGGCCAAAGTTTCTATATAGATAAACATTTGTAATAAATGTAGTCATGAGTTCACACACCTCTAACTCGACTTGGGAACTATCTCATCTTACAGTTGATTTATTTTGACTAAAACACTAATCATGAATTGTCTTGACTAAGTTTAACTCCAAGTCCATCTGACTTAGAATTTATTCCTAGATTCTAGGATATAAATACAATGAATAGGTTTAAAAAGACTTAATCTTCCAAAAAGTCCTTCATTTCATTCTTGCAAATGTCAAAGTCTATGACTTCCTGTCATTCTACTCATCAACTCTAAATTAAACATTTTATGCTTGATCTATGGATTCTCGACTTTTCACTGTCGACCATGAATATACAAAGTTAAATCAATGTCCTAACTATATTGAGAGTTTACTAGACCTTTCTAGGTGGATCTTAGGGTTTTATCCTCTCTTAACCCATTATACAAAATATCATCAAAACTCTCGTTATACAACGATAATAATATTACTTGAGTAATTTAGCCTCTAGTCTTATCTAGACCACCTAGGCTCTACTCAACTATATATTTCTCATAGAATTACAACAGAACATGGGTTTCTATTTTCATGTAATTAAACTCTAATAAATATTCTCTATAACATAAATATTGTTAATAAAGTTTGTTCTCTAAAATAGATTATGATTCTATAGAGAATAATAAATAAAGATCAATCAAATAGTCTCCTTTCATCTTCTAACTCTAGATATAAAAAGGTTAAAATCCTATGCACATCATCCTTGCACATAAGATATACATATACTTTCTTTATGAGCATATAAAATACTATGACCATACCTTGATGTTCTAATGGTATCCAATATCATTGTTGTTTCCATAGGATAGAAAATACCTTACACTAAGTCTTAGGATGAAAACTACACAACTTGAAGAAAATAAAAAGATAAATAGGATTAATCATTATCCTAATTACTGATCTTAACTCACATATCTCTTTAGAGTCCTCTAGAGATTCGGTTGGATTACAATTAAATATAAACATCTCGGTTATATATTAATAATGAAACAATAAAAGCATCTCAGCCTGCTATAGACATACATCTATTCAACCAACTAAGGATATACATAGAGAACAAAAGTCTCTGAGTTTTCTCTTTCATGGAATAGGTGAGATAATACAAAGTTAAATAGATATAAAGTTATTTTGATCATACAAATAAAATGCAAAGCTATTTGTTGTCTATCACAATCTGAACAATCATGACTAATCAGCCTAAAGTTACATAGGCTTTAACAAGATATTGGCCTTGAACTTTGCACAATGAAATGGTAATATATCGGCCTAATATCTCTCAAATATAAACAAAGGTTATCAGTCATAAGAAACAAGAGAAATTACTTGCATCGGCCATAAAACATAGTAATATTAGGCCTTATATTATAAAGAAGATCGGCCTTATAATCATGCAAAGTTTCAAACTTAAATAGATACAAAGTATCGACCAAAACGTAAACAGAGTATCGACTATAACATATGCAGAGTAACGAATAAAAACATATGCAAGCATTAACTATAATATATGCATAGCATCAACTATAACATATGCAGAGCATCGACTATAACATAAATAATTCAAAACTATTCATAAACTTTCATTACAAGAGAGGAACCTATTTGATATCAACTAGACTCTATTCTTCCGCACTTGATTCCCTCTCTCACTTGTTGTCCAAGCAGTTCTAGATCTCCCCATGTTATCTTCCTCTGCTATATTTTTGTATCCTTAAGAAAAACCACTCCTGCAGTGTTTAATAGCCACTCCATAATTGAGTTCAATTCACCTCATTCATAGCCTATAAAGATTCGTCATAGGCATGGAATGTAGAGGAAGTGATGGTCATAAAAGACAACTCTTCAAGTCGATTCAAGAGCTCCTCCTTACTCTATTAATCAATTAGGGAGTAAAGGAGTCGAGCCACTTATAACACTACTTGCATTATCATGGAATCTTAGCCATGTTACAAGAAGTCTAATGACTACCTTGGTGGCACCTACAAAAATTCCATTCCCATTATGCCCATCTTGGCCCCAAATTTCCTATGCAAATGTCTTAGCTATGGCCACCATTGGGTAGAAAATTCAATTTTGAGCAACTTTTCCATTTGAACAACCTCAAAATTCCTTAATATGAAAAAGTTATGCTGGTTCAAAGTTTGGCCTTTTATGTTTTTACCTTGGTCAAAAATCCTCATAGTTGGCTCATTATTGACAAGTCAGCAAAAGTTCTAACTTTTGAACTTGTTTCCAAGTTCCTTTTCTTGTCGATTCACTAATATTTGTATTTTCTAACAATACAAAAGAGAGGCACACTCTTCATTGGCAAAAGGTATGTTTTAAAGCCCTTTATCAGTGATCTTTAGAGTTCACGAACTCTAAAGTCGCCAATGGAGAACTTTACCGATAAAGCAAAGGCATGAGAGGATCTGCTTCAACCAAGTTACTTTGGTTCAAATTTCTAGTGGTTTGCCGATATGGCATTTTACCGACATGGAGAGGTGGCACCCAAGGCATTGGTTCTAAAAGGGGTTAGTTTGCTAATAAAGAGAAAAAAAAGACTAAGGCATGGTCTTTCGGCAAACCGGCTAAGGATGAAACTTTTCATAAGTTCACATTTTTTACATTTCTCCGATAAGGTGATAGAGAGGGATAATGGGGAAAAGTCAAAAGTTTGTGATTCGACATTTTTGACAATAAGGAGGTGTTCCAAGAGCAAGTTTGATAAATTCAGGAATTGCCAATAAGGCAAATAGGACCGATGAAAAATGCAAAATTTTGGCTAACGGAAGAAAAAAGAAGGGGTGCCCTTGTCAAGGAATCGATTAAATTCTGAACTTTGAAAAGTTTACCATTTCATACTTTTTCTAATATGCTGATATAGAAGGAAGACAAATGTGAGAGATTTCGGTAAAAGGCAACTTTGCTGATATAAGGCAAAAGGGGCACAGTAAAGCAAGTTTGGGAAAAGAGGATTTTGCCAATAAGGAGCAAAAGGGAAAGCAAGGGAAGGTTTGGTGAATGATACTTTTGCCGATAAAGGCAAACAAGGTAAAGCTCTGAAAAGGTGAAAATCATTGATAAAGCGATAAGGGGGCCTTGGTTATGAAATGGTGGAATTTTCTAATAAAGGCAAAAGGGCATGCTTTGACAAATTGAAGATTTGTTGATAGAGGTGATATTGAGATAACAAGATAAGTTTGGTAAAATGGAAATTTGCCAACAAGGGAGATAAAAGAACTAGGGAGGCCCAGTTTGAAAAAATAAAAGTTTGCTGATAGAGGAAAAAGATAAGTTGCCAATAGAATGAAAAAGATAATGCGATGCATAGTTCCAAAAATTGAAGGTTTGCTGATAAAAACATAAAGAGAAGAGTGAGACATTGCCCTTTGGTTCTGAAAACTACAAAATTGTCGATAAGGCAAAATAGTGCCATGAAGAATGCAGTGGATAATGCCAAACAAAAATACAAAGAATGAAGTAGATTTGGCGATGGTTAAGAAAATGCAGATGGGTACAATCAGTGGTCAGATGGCCCAAAATAGAAAAATTGGACAACACATTTGAAGTGTTGTAAAATCTTTAAAGGCTGATTTGTACTCAGATTTTATGAGCCTGCAGAGCTGTGCCATGTAGGTAGCTAAAACCATGAAATTCTTCAATGCATGGGTACATGTGGAGGACAAATCAGATATTGCAGTTGCTTTGGGCCTTCCCTCTTTAATGTTCTTGGTACATGAAACATGTAAGCAATCTTCTTCTAATTTTTGCAGAGTTGTAGGATGTGGGCCTTCTTCTCTAGCGTGCATTTTCTCTTACTAATTTCTAGGCCTTAATTAAATGCAACATGGTGTGTACTCATTGACTGGGTGCAGCACTAGAAATTGGTGCAATGAATTTGAATTGTAATGCTATATATACATGAAATAAAGATGTTTTTAGCATTGGTCGCTGAGCCAATTGTCTGGTCTGTAGTGCCTTAGGATAGTTTCAGGGCTTCAAATCAAGCCAATCTAGGTAGTAAGTAGAAAATGTGTTTTTATACAGCATAGGGATGAATTGTAAAGCATGTTTTATACATTGGTATGTCTCCATGGCCATTTATAAAGATTCGGGGGAATGTATAATTGCAATTGTATGTTTTCCTTCACTACATTTGTTGGTGTGATTGTAATAAAGATTTGATAATGTTTGACAACATTTAAATCCATGCATGCTTTGTGTTGGGTCATTTCTTTATTGCAAATGGGTCATTGTAGTTTGGTTCTAGATTATTAAGTATGTCCAATGTATGAAATATAATCTAAGAGATGTATGTGAATACATTTTAGTTTTTTGTTGACGCTGGTTCAATCATTTTCCCTCTTTATTGCTTATGACTCAGTTGCCAAATAGAGTAGGCACCAATCCATATTGGAGAGGGATCAAACACTCTTTTAAATTAAATAATCTTTCATTTGTGGTTAGGGTAAAAACCATCTTTCCTGTGCATGTACATTCCCACAATTGAATTAGCTTAATGAGAGGCATGTGCATCTAGTTTGTCTTGATCTAGTGAAAGCTTTGGGATCAAGTGTACATTTGGTATGGATGTGTATGTTTATCTATATTTCATTTCATGCCTCTAGGAATATCCCTCCTAGGTCTAGTTGAGCTTGAAGAGCAGAGGAGTTTACCCACTCCTGTAGTTGACCAAAATTCCCCTTTACTTGTTGATAAACCTCTTTTTTCACCTTGACAACAATCCTTGGCCTGGGTGTTTTAGGAATGTTTTAGAGTTTTGGGTTGGAGTTATTTTGGGAACCAACATTTTGGTGTCGTTGCCGAGGATGTGATACTTTGGTTCAGATTTTGAAAGACCTTTGCAACATAGCCATTATAGAAAGTTTACAATGGTGTTGTTTGTTGTTGTGTGTAAGTTGGCAGCATGTCAACCTATGCCAACATTTTGGCACCGTTGTCGAGGATTATATCTTTGTAAAATTTTGACGACCTTTACAACATGCCTTTGGTAACAATGAGTTTGCAATGGTGCAATTTGTTGTTGTGCGTAAGTTGGCATCCCATCAACTTACACCAACATTTTGGCACCGTTGTCGAGGATAAGATTACATTAGTCGTTGTCAGTTTTTAGGTAGCTAGACTATTTTTCAAACCTTTGTTTGCACGTTGCAATTGTGCAGTCTATTGATGTGGGTAAGTTGGTAGCCTTTCAACTTACGCCAATAGACTGGTGCCTATGTAATGCTATGTTAAAATCAATTGAAGACTCTGCTGGTGAGTTGAATCCAGAATTAGTTTGTGGCCTTGAAGATCAGCCACAACTCAAGGATTTCATCTTCAAAAGAGGTGGCGACTCTACTGTCAAAGAACAAAAATTTGTTTATGTTGGCCCCTAGTTGTTGTTGGTGATTTGAATGCTCTATATCGGTATGCAGCAACTGGTGAAAATTAAGGTACACAGTTTTCTTCCCAACCTTTGAAATTTGTTTTTCATGTCATGCTGAAGGAACAAGTTTCTATGCTTGTTGGCCTCATTTTCAACTTGTCAATTTTCAAACTTTTGTGTCAAATCCTTATGTTCAGTCACCCCTAGTCACAAATTCTACTAAAGTGTCAAGTTGATTTCTAGTTTGAAGGAGGAATTGTTTGCTTGTTTCAGCTGAAATCCTGGAAGTGGTTCTGCTATGCTAGAAATCACAAAAACAATTAAATTTCAAAATCTGCAAAGGCTAGAAATAAATCATTTTACAAGAAAGTTTATATGGCTATTTCACCTAATGTGGCAACTTTTCATGTCATGGTGCCTTATGGTTTGAGAGATTTTAAACTTTCAATTTTTCAGCGAGCGGTTGGTGGAAACAATTAAATTGTAGTTTCTATAAAGGTTGGAATAGAATCATCTAACAGAGAGATTTATAATGTTATTATGGGCAATGTGGCAAAATGTCATGAGAAAATGTTATCACAATCAAAAGTTATGCCAATTTTCCTTCTCCATCGTATGTGCAGGCTCGACGAGCAAGTGATATAAATTTTCATGAGGTTATAATTTTCAAAAGTTATGACAAGTTTTCAAAGCACGTCAAAATATTTATAAAGGAGGTAACTTAAAAATTTTCACAAGTTGTGAGAAGGTTAGTGGAAAATCAGAAGTCTTCGACAACTTCTAAAAAAAAAAGTGAAAGTGAGATTAACTTGTGAAATTGGCTAAGTATAAAGGAGTTACCACTTTTCAATTTGGCTAAGTGGAGAGTTTCCTTTTAAAAAAAAAAAAAAAACAAGTTGTTATTGGCCTACTTAAAAAAAAACAAAGTTCGCATCAACTTTCACTTTTGGCTAAGTTCGCGTCAACTTTCACTTTTTGCAAAGTTAGCGTCAACTTTCACTTTTCACAAAGTTCGCGTCAACTTTCATTTTTCACAAAGTTCACGTCAACTTTCACTTTTCGCAAAGTTTGCGTCAACTTTCACTTTTGGCTAAGTTCGCGTCAACTTTCACTTTTGGCTAAATTCACGTCTACTTTTAGTTTTGGCAAACTTGTCTGCAACTTTCAAAAAGGTGAAAAAGGAAAAGTCACAACTTAAAAGTTAGTTATTATTTGTGAAAATCACTTCCAATGCTGACGCTTTATATCAATTTAATGCAGTCATAGTAAAACTACAATATCTTTGTCATTTCATAACAAAATTTAAAATTTCAAAGTGTTTTGGAAAGCTGATGAAGGGGGCAATAAAACCCAGAAACAGTTTGAAGATATCTTTTGTATTGAGTGAGCAGTTTTAAGCAGAAAATTGGGGCTGTAAGTTTTGACGTGATTGAACACCATTGGAGTAGCGTATGATCTATTTAAAAGAATTTGTGATATTGTGGAAATGTCCACAATGTGAACCATCGACAAAACAAGTGAACTGTTTGATAGAACTCTTCAAATGAATATAGTCAAATAGAATATAATGGTGGTCGCTGGAATTAAATAAAATGGTTTGGTGGAAAAAGATTTAGAATCTTTGGAACCAGGCATTGGAGTTATTTTTAATTATTTTTCTACTAGAAAGAAAACTGAAATATTTGTGTCGACAACCACTTTATGCTCTTATGGAGTTTTAGAAGGTTTCTTGAGGTATGTAGAGTGTTCATACATGATTGGTTGGTGCATGAATTCTAGTTAATAACATCTAGAGGCTTGATTGTCAAAAATGAAAATGGAAAGGACTTAGCCAAATCCACAACTTGAAAGTTAAAAGTCCTAGTTACCTTTTTGTGAAAAGTGACTTAAGTCACTCTCTATAATGTAAAGTTAGAAAATGAACTTTATTTCTGAAAAAGTGGTGTAAAATACAACCAAAAATAAAGTTCATTATACTTTTGTATTTCAAAAAGGTAGTTATTAGGTAGTTGTGAGGTAGTTACAAAGTGGTTACTAGGTGGTTATGGGAAAAAGCCTATAAATATGGGGCTATTTCAAATGTAAATGGGGGGGACTCTCTTCAGAGAGAACTTTTTCAGGGGAAACTTATGAAAACTTCTTGGAACATTTTTGGTCTTACACATTGTATAGTTTACCTTTGAAATTGTATAATTTCGAAAAGATAATGAAGAATTGTATTTCAGTTCATATGTTCTTGATGTATTTCTGAGTTATGATTACTAGTTTCTCTTATGTCAAATTGGTGATCTTTCTATGTATTTGTGTAAATCAAAGTTATCCATTGAAGCATGCAATTAGGGTGATGAAGCACAATCATGTCTTGGTATCCTGATCTGAAAATGTTTAGATAAATTATCTCCTCATATGTTGAGATTTGCCATCTTTCTTCGTCGTTGTTGCATATATGTCATGAAATTCATCATGGAGTTTAGGAAAGTGGTTTCTATCTTTGTGGTGAAACCCCCTCGTACTTTTCAATAAGATTGTGAAACTCCTATTGGTTTTCATACACCTACCACGAGGGTTTCTACATGCCCATTTCTCCCGTTATTTTGCTTTTCTTCCTTTTTGTACTTTAAGGTTAAAAGTACACAAAAACCCACAAATAACCCTATCATACGAGGGAGCTGCCCCTCTCAAACGCAGAGGAAAGCTTATAGCAAAACTACAGCTTCTCCAACTGTTGGGACAATTTAGTCACTGCTCTAAGGGCAACGAGTCATTTTCAAAGGTTATTTCACATTGACAAATCTGTTTACCAACAATGCTTAAGTTTCATGCCGTGTATTGTAGGATGTTTTAGTCATGGCCAATTGGTATGAAAACAAATACCCTACGGATATTCTATCATGTGAGTCTTCATATATATCTGACCCTAGATCTATATTGGCGTGGAATCTTGTGACTGTTCTAACACTACATATTACAGTCATGGCTCTACATGTTATGCAAACCAAAATCTATATGCACCCATGAGTAATCATAATGACTTAGCAGTTCGGCAGTATAAAATAATGAAAACCAAACAGCTGTTGGAGTCATTATTGTAACAAGAAGAAGAAATAGAAAATTAGATTAGGATGCTAGAGTCTAGGATGCAATCTAATGCTTTCCTTGCTACCCCTAAAAATCATTTTAACTAGTCCACTGCTCCTCCCTTAGATCTTGTCTATGATTAGCTAGACCTCTCATGGGTTGATTACAAAACCATGAGTATGCCAACCAAGGTCTACAAACAATTGCCCAAGTTTTATGGGTATAATATCTGGGAAGGGGACACACATGTTGATGTATTTTTAGAATTCATGGATGAACATTAGTTTGAGGATGAAGACATGTGGATAATGTTCTTTGTTAGGTCCTTTCATGGAAAGGTAAGAGAATGGATCCAAATTTTTCCAGGGTAGTCCTTTGCCTCGTGGAATGAACTTGTGGTAGCATTTGAAAATAAAATTGCTAAGGGTCTTGACCTTGCTAATCCTATTATAGAGCTAGAAAAAATCAGGAGACAAGAGGGAGAATCAAGTAGAGATTTTGGTCATAGGTTTGTTGTTGCCCTTTCCAATATTCCAAATTATTTCAGACATGACATTCCCGCTTGCATTGATATGTTTTTTGAAGCATATGAGACTAGATTGAGTTATGTGCAGGAAGATTTGAAGGTAACAAGTATGTAGTAGCCATATTTATCCCTAGACTCCATGGAGAAGATGAGATATGACTACATACAAGGTTTATTATCCACGAATAAGTCTTGTGTTGCTAGTAATGAATATGCTGATCCAAACAATGGCATTATGGATACAAACATTTAGATGAGTGCAGCATCAGATGATGATTGTGTAGTCAGAATGGTAGAAATGGTAAGTGGTGCATCATATGACAGTGATGCAGATGATGAAAGAAACATTTGCATCGACCTTCGACTAGATAGCTCATCAAGTGAAAGTGAAAATGAGGAAACCAATGGTGACTTCCAGCCTAATGCTGAGGTATGTGGCCCAATGGACAATGAGGATGTTGTGTGCGTAAGTGAACAGGAAGTTGAATCAGCTTGTAAAGTTGATTATGTTGATTGTTTACAAGTAAATGAAATGGACAGTGAGAACAAAACTTGTTTCTTGTTTGATGTAATGCCCTCTTTTGTTCTTGTTTACGATGAGGCAATTAGTGTTTTTTTGTACAAGGATGATGTAGAGATGGCTTCACTTGAGGATACTTGATCAGAGATAGTTGTTGGTGCAGCCATGGAATTTTAGTCTGAAGAGCTTGCCCTGGATTTTGAGCATGGTGATCATGTGGATGCATATGATAACCTATTTCTTTGGTGCAAGGTATGGTGTCTTCCTCATGCAGAGTGTACTTCATCTCAGCCACAAGAAAATAAAATAAAAATGAATGCGGAAGAAGATATACATGTCATCAATCTATTTGCAGTAGTGAATATGACACAACTAGTTGCCCAAGTGAAAGTGAAATAGAGAGACAATTGGAAGAACATGGTTCTTTATTTGAAGTGTCTCATGATATTGATTTATGTGTTGATGTTTTGAGTTGCATCCTAAGTCATGCTTAATGTGAAGTCTATAGAAGCACATATGAAGATTTTGTTCAAAGCTTGATGAAGTTACAAATGATTATGAATACTTCCACTTTGATGTGGAAAACTTGTTAGCTCTTGAATGTGTTGGTGTTGCAATAGAGATTGAGTCCTTTATATGGGACATTGATGTGAATGAGCAGTGAGGCATGTTTATTCCTAAGTTCCAACATGTTGTAGCCCAACTAGAAGATATGATTGAGCTGGAATCTTTCTAGTTTGCTCTACATGATGAAGTGCCTTCTCTTGTGGGTCAGTAGTGCATTCAGGCACATTTTGCTTTTCCATTTGAATTAGAGGTATTTTCTTTTTCCCTTAATTTGCATGAAGAGGTTAACTATAGATGTGATAGCCTGGCACATGGTAATGGAGGTTTAACTTCGTTTCTTTATTTTACTGCTAACTTGGTTTTTAGTTTCTCACCCTTTTTTGTTGGGAAAAACATGATGCATAAATTTTGTGTAGGTTTGGCCTGCAGTGCTCTGAACTTTTGATTGCAGTCAACTTTCCTTATGTGCCTTCATGGTCATGATTGTGTTTTTCATGTATATATGCTTTCTAAATATGTTTCTCATGTTTCCACTATTTCCTTTTGTGCCTTTTGGTCTGCCCAAAGATCTAAATTCTTGCTATGATAGTGCTTCTCACACATCCCCAACATGAGCCGGTGTTGGCACCTGCAAAAATTTCATTCTCATTGTGCCCATTTTTCCCCCAAAATCTAAATTTCCTATGCAAATGTCTTATCTATGGCCACCATTGGGTAGAAAATTCAATTCTAAGCAACTTTGCCTTTTGAACCACCTCAAAATTCCTTAATTTGAAAAAGTTATGCTAGTTCAAAGTTTGGCCTTTTATGTTTTTGCCTTGGTAAAAAAATCCTCATAATTGGCTCATTATCAACAAGTCAGCAAAAGTTCTAACTTTTGAACTTGTTTCCAAGTTCTTTTTCTCGCCAATTCATTGATATTTGTATTTTTCGACAATACAAAAGGGAGGCACACTCTTCATTGGCAAAAGGTATATTTTCAAGCCCTTTATTAGTGATCTTTCAAGTTCACGAACTCTAAAGTTCGTCGAAGGAGAACTTTACTGATAAAGCAAAGGCACAAGAGGATCTGCTTCAACAAAGTTAATTTGGTTCAAATTTTTGGTGGTTCATCGATATGGCATTTTGCCAACACGGAGAGGTGGCATCCAAGGCCTTGGTTCTAAAAGGGGCGAGTTTGTTGATAAAGAAAAAAAAAGACTAAGCCATGGTCTTATCAACAAACTGGATAAGGACCAAACTTTTCATAAGTTCACAATTTTTACATTTCACTGATAAGGTGATAGAGAGGGCTAATGGGGAAAAGTTAAAAGTTCATGATTCAACATTTTTGCTGATAAGGAGGTGTTCCAAGGGCAAGTTTGATAAATTTAGGAATTGCTGATAAGGCAAATGGGACTGGTGAAAAATGCAAGATTTTGGCTAAGGGAAGAAAAAGGAGGGGTGCCCTCATCGAGGAATCGACATAATTCTAAACTTTGAAAAGTTTGCCATTTCATACTTTTGCTGATATGCCGATATAGAACGAAGACAGATGCGAGAGAGTTCAGTAAAAGGTAACTTTGTTGATATAAGGCAAAAGGGGCACAGTAAAGCAAGTTCGGCAAAAGAGGATTTTACCGATAATGGGAAAAAGGCAAAGCAAGGGAAGGTTCGGTGAACGATACTTTTTCTGATAAAGGCAAACAAGGTAAAGTTCTAAAAAGGTGAAAATTACGGATAAAGCGATAAGGGGGCCTTGGTTCTAAAATAGTGGAATTTACTGACAAAGGTAAAAGGGCATGGTTCGACAAATTGAAGATTTGCTAATAGAGGTGATATTGAGATAGCAAGAAAAGTTCAGTAAAATGGAAATTTGTTGACAAGGGAGATAAAAGCACCAGGGAGGCCCATTTCGAAAAAGTAAAAGTTTGCCGATAGAGGCAAAAGACAAGTTGCCAATAGAATGAAAAAGATAATGCAAGGCATAGTTCTAGAAATTGAAGCTTTGCCGACAGAAACATAAAGAGAAGAGTGAGATGCTGCCCTTTGGTTCTGAAAAATGTAAAATTGCCAATAAGGAAAATAGTGCCGTTAAGAATGCAGTGGATAATGCCAAATAAAAAATACAGAGAATGAAGCAGATTGGGTGATGGGGAAGAAAATGTAGATGGGTACAATCAGTGGTTAGATGGCCCAAAATAGAAAAATTGGACAACACATTTGAAGTGTTGTAAAAGCTTTAAAGGCTGATTTGTACTTATATTTTATGAGCCTACAGAGTTGTGCCATGCAAGTAGTTGAAACAATGAAATTCTTCAATGCATGGGTACATGTGGAGGATAAATCAGATATTGCAATTGCTTTGGGCCTTCCCTCTTTAATGTTCTTGGTACATGAAATGTGCAAGCAATCTTCTTCTAATTTTTGCAGAGTTATAGGACGTGGGCCTTCTTCTCTAGTGTGCATTTTCTCTTACTGATTTCTAGGCCTTAATTTAATGCAGTATGGTGTGCACTCGTTGACTGGGTGCAGCACTAGAAATTAGTGCAATGAATTTGAATTGTAATGTTATATATACATGAAATGAATATTTTTTCAGGGTTGGTCACTGAGTGAATTATCTGGTCTGCAATGCCTCAAGATAGTTTCAGGGCTTCAAATCAAGCCAGTCTAGGTAGTAAGTGGAAAATGTGTTTTGATGCAGCATAGGAATGAATTGTAAAGCATGTTTTATACATTGGTATGTCTCCATGGCCATTTGTAAAGATTCAGAGGAATGTATAGTCACAGTTGTATGTTTTCCTTCACCACATTTGTTGGTGCGATTGTAATAGAGATTTGATAATGTGTGACAACATTTAAATTTGTGCATGCTTTGTGTTGGGTCATTTCTTTATTGTAGATGGGTATTTGTAGTTTGGTTCTGGATTATTAAGTATGTCCAATGTATGAAATATAATTTGAGAGATGTATGTGAAAACATTTTAGTTTTCTGTTGATGTTGGTTCAATCTGTTTTTCCCTCTTTATTGCTTATGAATCAGTTGTCCAATACAGCAGGCACCGATCCATATTGGAGAGGGATCAAACACTCTTTTAAATTAAACAAATCTTTCATCTACGGTTCAGGGTAAAAACCAACTTTCCTATGTATGTACATTCACATAGTTGAATCAGCTTAATGAGAGGCCTGTGCAACCAATTTGTCTTGATCTAGTGACATCTTTGGGATCAAGTGTACATTGGGTATGGCTGTGTAGGTTTATTTGTATTTCATTTCATGCCTCTAGTAATATCTCTCCTAGGTCTAGCTAAGCTCGAAGAGTAGAGGAGTTTACCCACTCCTATAGTTGGCCAAAATTCCCCTTTACTTGTTGATAAACCTCTTCCTTTCACCTTGATGACAATCCCTGGCCTGAGTGTTCTAGGAATGTTTTAGAGTTTTGGGTTGGAGTTATTTTGGGAATCAACACAATTAAAAGGTTTAACTTCTTAAATCACATTAAAATATGTATGTATATATTAATATAACTACAAGGTGAAGAAAAACACCCAAAACTTACATTGTCATGTAAACATTCGTAAGGATACGAGAATGGGGTCGAGATTTCTCCCCCACTCTATGTTGCAAAAACACTTGAGAAAAGATAAGTTAACTTAGTGGATCACTTATCAGAAATCACCAACAATAAAATAATATAAAATAACCTCTAATAAAATCATTATAATAACATAAGCAATAATCATAGCGAAAAAGGAGAAATAACAACTATTGACCTTATCTCGTCAAGAGTCATTTTATCCTGACTCAATTTTTCAACAAAACCTTCGCTAATGGTTTTTGACATCACTTCAATGATTGTTGAGTCAAAACATAAAAATTTGATCAAATAGGTCTAACACAACTCACCACTTACGACAAGGTTCACTAGACATTAAAAGAACAAAACCTAGATGGCAATAACCTATCCTTTCCATACATCTATTCACTTCTCTCTGATGATGCTCTCCCTCTCTTTCTCGAAGGGCAGAAATTTGTTTACTGCTTACAACTCATAATCACCAAACTAGGATTAGTGTATCATTAGTCCATCCATATACATCATGAATTAATAATCATGATAACATATAGTCACATGTCTAAATTCTATGCATTTAATCATAAACTTATGAAATCATTCATTTCTCTTGACTTTTTCAATAAACATCAAATCATTAATCCATGCATAATTATCTACTAATTTCATAAAAGTGGAATGTAAAACATAATCAAAATTAGGGATGTGGAATATCTCCCCCCATAAGATTCATTGTCCTCGATGATCCAATGTATCCAAAATAATAACATGATAAAGTTTTTTGTTCAACTTTGAAAAGCATAAAAGAAATGAGGAAATTTCTAATGAAAATCATGGTAATCTTCTCATGTGGCTCTATCCTCTACATACTGGTCCCATTGGACCTTGCACTAAGTAACCTCTCTTTTATGCAAGCAGAGCTTGCAAACTTTGAGGGGCTTGATCATGACCACACCTAAGTCATGTACCTATAAAGTAAATTCCAATCAAGAATATGATTATGATGTGGATGCAAGTGTTATTATCTCCCAATAAACTCAATCCAATCACCTATGAAAGTTTGACTCACCAAATTATAGGTCTTCCTTCACAATGGCACCTAACTCCTTGTAGCCTTATTCTAGAGGTTTTTTCAACATAACTTTCAAAATACTCCTTCAACCCATAAGAGGGTTAGCTATTCAAATACCCATTTTTTATTTATTCAACATATCAAGATTTGAATTAGGGTTGTTTTGAAACACCTTGACCTAAAATTGATTGTCCCTATTTTTCTAGGCCCAATTAGCCCACTTTTCCAAAGGAAGTACTCAAAATCCTTCACCCAAACTTCCCACACCTACTCTATCATCCTTCTTAGGTTTCCAATAGACCAAATCAACATTTTTTTTTTACAAGGATAGGTCTTCTACATCACCTAACCACCATACCCTTATTCTAGGCCTGTTTTAGGCTTGTGTCCATGAGGATTTATTGAAAATCCCACTTCCCAGCTATTCCATACTTCCCCAATGCATCCAACATGTTTCAATTAGCCTTCACATGCTTCCCAAACTCCCCTCTATCCCTTTTCAACTTGGTTTCCTCAAACTCTCACTGAAAACCACCATTTTCAAGTCAAATTTATTCAGAAACTCCTTGGGGCAGCCTCCAAAACCCCACCAAAACACCTTCACAGACCTTAAAACCCAATCCTACATCTAAAACCATTTAAATTGACCCATCTCACCAAGATACAGGAGCCACAGTAAGTGGAATGGTCCATCAATGCATCTTATGTGACCAAAATCCCAAATCAAGGCCTCACAGACTGCTACAACAAATTGGTTGTATTTTTCTTAAAACTTAATTAAAATCAATCACTCCAAATCCAAATCAAATTTAACACATGCCTTTAATATATCCAACAACCTTTAGAGCACAATCTACCTATACGGAGCCGTACAGATCTTGAGAACAGTCAAATTGTAGAGAAAATGCAGAAATTAGGGGTATTCTTATTGATATTCATTTCAAGACCAATGCCAATCCTTTACAACAAACTCTCCAACATATAAACATGCCTTTCCCTCTAAAATCAACTACTTAAACTGACTCAAACAACTATTTGAAACTAGTTGACTCTTGGTATTTCGATAGTGTGTTTTTGTACATCTTACATAGCCACCTTTGATAACATTACAAAAATATGACACTCTTTGCAATAATGAACCCACATGACTCAAATTACATTAGGCATGGTCTATTATTACCTTATTTGCAAAATAAAAGACTCAAAACACCTTAGAACACCTAACATTGGACTCCTACTTTGTACAAGAGAACTTGGTGCCCCTACACCATACACCCGGCCAAAAGAAAACTCATGTCCCATGAGGATCATACTACCTTGAACCTTAATTTTTCATAGCACCTCCTTGACCTCCAAATGCTCCTTTGTCTAAAATCCCTCTCCCTTGGATCAGGTACTATAGCCTTGCACTATCCTTTGCATCCTTGGACTGGTTTCTAGCTTGCCACTATCTCATTTTTGCAAACCCTATTATATGTCTCTTATATTTTGCCTCATCAAGATTTGATGTAGAACCTGCCTTCACCTCTACAAACAATCCTATTCCACTCTTGTCTTGGACTGTTCTCTCTTTCACTTTCATTGCATACTCAAACTTATTCACTTGCTTTGGCCAAACACCCATTTTCACTTCACTTTTTGGCTTCACCACTGTCCTCACTTTTCTTGCCCCTAAGACCTCTGTCTTGACAAATTTTTCAACCTCTATATTGTCATTACATGACTGACCACTAACCTTGTTTGAAACTAAAGGACAAAACACTGTCCCAATCATGGTCGTATCTTAACTTTCATGCCAATCTTGCACTTCCATCATCAACTTGACTTGCTCCTTATCTACCTCTGTTATCTTTTCCTCTTCTCTACCTTTCAAACTCACTTCACTCTTCAAACTTACTATTTTGATGTCCTCTAACATAGGAGTGGCTGCAATCTTCACTTTCTCTTCATACTCAACCTTCACAAACTCTTTCTTACCAAACACAATCACTTTAGTTTCCTTCCTTTGTTCCTTCACATCTTCAACCAATGGGGTCAATGTAAAAGCATTCCCATCCTTCTTAATTTGATATATATTATTTCTCCCATCATAATTGGCATATCTATCAAATTGCCAAGGCCTTCCAATTAATAAATGGCAACAATCCATAGGTACAACATCACAAAGAACCTTATTTCTATATCCACCAATATGAAACTCAACTAAAGCTTGTTCATTAACCACAAGTGACTAATCATCACTCAACCAAGATGCCTTATAGGGTGCTTCATGAGGAATCCTTTCTAATTTTAGTTTATCAACCATTTCACAAGACACCATATTTTCAGTGTTGCCTGAATCTATGACAACTTTGCATACCTTTCCCTTGCATTTGCAAGCTGTCCTAAATAGTGTTCTTCTTTGTGTCAGCTCCTTCTCCTTGGGTGCCTTCAAGAGTTGTCTATTCACCATCAATGTTTCCCTAACTTCTGGAATAGCATGTAAAGAGAGTGAATTCACACTTTCCTTATCCTCCTCTTGCACAATTTGAACCCTCTTGTCACCAATGCTTGAAGTAGAGCCTTGTCTTTTAGAACACTTGAAGGATGGATGACCAAATTGATTGCAATTGTAACATCTTCCTAAAAATGTATTAGAACTCCTACCTATACCAAATCTGCCTCTAGAGCCTCTAAATCCACCCCTTGAATTAGCAACTTGTTCTTTACCTTTGCTTGCATCTTCTTGTTCATCATGGGACTATTTTTATGTAGGAAATGATCCTCTTCCTCTCTAATTGCTACCTCTTCCTCTAATAGATTTGTCTTTCCTTCTTTTGATCTTCTCTTCCACTCTAATGGCCAACTGGAAACATTCTTCAACCATCCTTGGGTTTGCCACAACTAGTTCATCTTGAATGTTAAATCTAAGTCCACCAAGGTATCTAGCAAATTTTTTAACTTCATCTTCCATTCTACCTGATGTCATGCTTAACTTATAGAATTAATCAGTATAGGTCTTAACATATAAGACCTTTTTCTTCAAACCTTGGAGTTTTTTAAACAATTGAACTTCATAGTCCTTATGAAGAAACTTACCTTTGAGTTTACCAACCATTCTGTCCCAAGAAACTAGATTTGATTTACCTTTCTTTCTCCTCTCAGCTTGTTCATAGTCCCACCATAACAAGGCATGTCCCTTAAGTTTTGTCTTTGCAATCTTTACCTTTTTCTCTTCAGGAATATCTTCACATTCAAAATGATTATCCAAAGCTGCAATCCAATCTAGTAACTCTTCATCATTTAGACTCTCTCCATACATGGGAAAATCAACCTTGGTCTTATAATCCTCTCCTTTTACTTCCTTCAAAAGCCTTATTGTCCTCTGTTCATCAGGATCCATCTACCCTATCTCTACTTCATTCTCTTCTGCCCCTTCTTCCTCCTTGGATTCACTCTTCTCATCCAATGCAACACCTCTTCTTTGATTTGACTCCAAGGCAGAAAGCCTTTCTAAAACAACATTATGAGACTCCAACAACTTAGCATGTCTCTCCTTTAACTCCTGCAGCTCTCTAGCAATGCCACTATTCTTAGGAGGCATCTTGACTCTTCAAATTCCAACCTTTTCCTTTATGCAAACTTCAACCAATCTCCCTTAAGAGATCTAATCCCTATGCTCTGATACCAATTTGATGTAGAGGTAGTTGTTATTAACTCCCAATAGACTCAATCCAATCACCTATGAAAGTTTGACTCACCAAATTATAGGTCTTCCTTCACAATTACACCTAACTCCTTGTAGCCCTATTCTAGAGGTTTTTTCAACATAACTTGCAGAATACTCCTTCAACCCATAAGAGGGTTATCTTTTTAGATACCCATTATTGATTTATTCAACATATCAGGATTTGAGGTAGGGTTGTTTTGAAACACCTCAGCCTAAAATTGTCTGTCACTATTTTCTAGGCCCAATTAGCCCACTTTTCCAAAGCAAGTACTCAAAATCCTTCACCCAAACTTCCCACACCTACTCTATCATCCTTCTCAAGTTACCAATAGACCAAATCAACAATTTTTTAACAATGATAGGTCTTCTACGTCACCTAACCACCATACCCTTACATTGTGTCCATGAGGATTTAACTAAAATCCCACTTCCAAACTATTCCATACTTCCCCAATGCATCCAACATGTTTCAATTAGCCTACACATGCTTCCCAAACTCTCCTTTATCCCTTATCAACTTGGTTTCCTCAAACTCTCACTCAAAACCACCATTTTCAAGTCAAATTTATTCAAAAACTCCTTGGGGCAACCTCCAAAACCCCACCAAAACACCTTCACAGACCTTAAAACCCAATCCTACATCTAAAACCATATAAATGGACCCATCCCACCAAGATATAGGAGCCACAGTAAGTGGAATGGTCCCTTAATGCATCTTATGTGACCAAAATCCCAAATCAAGGCCTCATGGACTGCTACAACAAATTGGTTGTATTTTGCTTAAAACTTAATGAAAATCAATCACTCCAAAGACAAATAAAAGTTAACACATGCATTTAACATATCCAACAACCTTTAGAGTACAATCTTCCTATACAGAGCCGTATAGATCTTGAGAATAGTCAAATTGCAAAGAAAATGCAGAAATTAGGGGTATTCTTCTTGATATTCATTTCAAGACCAATGCCAATCCTTTACAATTAACTTTCCAACATATATACATGCCCTTCCCTCCAAAATCAACTACTTAAATTGACTCAAATGACTATTTGAAATTAGTTGACTCTTGGTATTCCCATAGTGTGTTTTTGCACTTCTTACATAGCCACCTTTGA
This sequence comes from Cunninghamia lanceolata, assembly GCA_027924645.1. Classification (NCBI taxonomy): domain Eukaryota; kingdom Viridiplantae; phylum Streptophyta; class Pinopsida; order Cupressales; family Cupressaceae; genus Cunninghamia; species Cunninghamia lanceolata. The sequence goes on along the minus strand of BSBN01000245.1, from coordinate 7,112,563 downwards.
TAACATTACAAAAATATGAGACTCTTTGCAATAATGAACCCACATGATTCAAATTACATTAGGCATGGTCTATTATGACCTTATTTGCAAAATAAAAGACTCAAAACACCTTAGAACACCTAACATTGGACTCCTACTTTGTACAAGAGAACTTGGTGCCCCTGCACCAGATTATCACTAGTTATATACTTTTTGAAATATGAAACATGAAAAATAGCATGCATCCTGGCAAGAGCTGGTGGTAGAGTGATCCTACAGGCAACAAGGTTGATCACTTCAAGAACTTTGAAGGGTCCTACATATCTAGGAGCTAGTTTGGAAGACTTTCCAAACTTTATGGAACTTTTCTGAGGCTTGACCCTCAAATGAACTTTTTCTCCAACTAAGGATTGTCTTGGTGTGCACTTGGCATTGGTGTAACTTTTTTGTCTATCATTTTCTTCTGTCAATCTATTTCTGATCAGTTTAATCTGCTCCTCCATTTCTCCCAACATTTCTGGACCAATGCTAATCTTATCTTCTAGTTTATCCCATCTTATAGGAGTTTGGCATCTTCTTCTGTACAATGCTTCAAATGGAGACATCTTGATAGCAGAATTGTAGGAGTTGTTATAAGCAAACTGGACACAAGTGATAGATACTCTTCCCACTTGTATTGTTGATCCATGCAATACATCCTCAATAAATCTTCAAGAATCTGATTTACCCTTTAAGTTTGACCATCTGTCTTAGGGTGATAAGTCGAGCTTATAAATTGAGCTGAGTTCCTAGTCCTGAAAACAAAGTTTGCCAAACCTTGACTTCATGCGCACATCTCTATCTAAGATAATCTTTTAAGGAACTCCATGCAATCTAAACACTTCCTGCACAAACTTTTGAGCTATGACTCGTCCTCCATCTGTTAAATTTCCATGTATAAAGTGAGCTACCTTGGTGAGTTTATCCACCACCGCTAAAATAGCATCATATCTATTTCGAGACATTGGGAGACCTCGAACAAAGTCCTTGCTAATGACTTGCCACTTCCATTCTGGAATATCGTGTGGATACAAAAGTCTTGTTGGATGTTAATGCTCAACCTTAACTCTCTAGCACTCTAGGAAACTTGCTACAAAGCTTGTAGCATCATTTTTAATTCCTTTATAGAAATAAAGAGGTTTCACATCAGATAGGAGTTTAGTTACTCCTGGATGTCCTGAATATGATGCAGAATGAACTTCCTTCCGCATAAGATTTCTTATTTTTACCAAATCTGGAACCTTCCTTTATATCTTAGAAGTCCATCTGGTTCAAAATAGAACCCATCATACCTTGAATCTTGAGGATTTTCTAATAGAGTCTTCTTAACTCACTCATAGAACTCATCACCTAAAGAATTTTGTAATACCAAATCCTTGAAGTTCAGTGGATAGAGACAATCAATGATATATGTCTCTGTCGACTCAGAGCATCTGCCACATGATTCTCTTTTCCTTTGATATAATTTATCTCAAAATCATAATCAGATATCAATTCCAACCACCTTGTTTGTTGAGCATTCAAATTAGGTTGGGTAAATATGTACTTTAAACCATGATGATCTTATTTCAACTCAAAAGGATTTCCTAGCAAGTAATGTCACCACACTTGCAAAGCATGCACAACTACTTCCAACTCTAAGTCATGAGGAGCATAATTCTTCTCATACACTCTCAGATTCCTAGATTCATAGGCTATCACTTGCTCATTTTGCATAAGCACTCCTCCCAAACTTTCTTCTGAGGCATCAGTGATTACAACAAATTGACTTTCTAGATCAGGAACTTTCAATATTGGTGTTGTAGTCAACCTCTCTTTTAACTGATCAAATGCCACCTAACATTTATCTAACCAGTCAAAATGTTTTCCATTTCTTTGAAGTGAAGTGATTGGGGTTGCAATCTTAGAAAAGTTCAAAATGAACTTTCTATAATATCGAACTAACCCCATGAAACTGCACACTTCATGCACATTCTTTGACACATGCCACTCAAGTATAGCTTTGATCTTTGCAGGGTCTATAGATACTCCTTCATTTGATATTATGTGTCCCAAATATTGTATCTCTTTCTCAAAGAAGGTACACTTTGAAAACTTCCCAAACAATTTATTCTCTCTCAATTGTTGCCAAATTAACTACAGATACTACAAGTGTTCTTCCTCATTCTTAGAGTAAATAAGAATGTCATTTAGAAACACTAGAACAAATTTATCCAAACAATCTCAGAAAATAATGTTCATCAAATTCATGAATGTAGCAGGAGCATTCGTAAGTCCAAAAGTTAGAACTGTAAACTCATAATGTCCCTACCTAGTTCTAAAAGTTGTTTTATGTATGTCCTCATCTTTTATTCTCAGTTGATGGTATCCAGATCGCAAATCGATCTTAGAAAACATTGAAGCACCACACATCTAATCAAAATATCATCAATACATAGTAAAGGGTACTTATTCTTTATCGTTGGTTTGTTGAGCATACAATAGTCTATACATAGATGCAAAGTTCCATCCTTCTTTTTAACAAAGATTACAAGTGCTCCCCAAGGAGATACACTAGGTATAATCAACCCTTTTTCCAATATCTCTAGAAGTTGGGCTTTCAATTCCATCAACTCCATAGTAGTCATACTATACGACGCCTTTAAAATTGGCTTAGACCCTAGTATTATATCAATTAAGAAATCAAAATCTCTCTTTGGAGGCAATCCCAGAAGTTCATCTAGGAAAACATCTCAAAAATACCTAAGTAAAGGATAGTTCTCCAAAGACACACTTTGATTACTAGGATCCTCTTCTATTTACTCCAGTATCAATCAAAATAGAAATAAGAACTCCAAATATAGTACCTGTTATCTCAATGGGAGTAATCTGGTACTCCACCTAGCGATTATCCAATGTCGCATGTATCCTCTGTTGAAAAGATGCTTGTTGGGTAGGTAAAGCATTACCACGCTACTAAACTCCCTGGTTCTTGGTTGGGCATTGATTTCCATAGTGATCACTACCACAGGTGAAACATCCTCTATGAGTTTCTCGCTTCTCAGTAGGTTTACCTAAATTATTATCTTTCCTTTGAGCATTGCTATTGTTCTTCTTCTCATTTCTGGGTCCATTTCTATTATTTCTAGAACCCTTGTCACTTTTCTTAGCCACATCCTGGTTGCCATTCCTTTTCTTCAAAGGATGAGAAGTTGGTATCTTATTAAACCTCTTACGATAAGCAGAAATTAACTTGAATTTTTGTTCTTGCTTGATGGCTTTCTCTAAAACTTGGTCCATAGTGGTAGGACCATGCACATCCACTTCTCCACCAATCTGGGTATTCAGACCCATGATAAATTTCCTTATTTTAAACCTTTCATATTTTTTGATATTATGGCACACACCTCAGGGGATGGGTGAACTTGTCCCAATATTCCACCACAGACATATCCCCTTGACATAGATTCTAAAAATCTGTTAGCTTTTGATCGAAGAAAAATTGCGGTAACCACCTCTAGCAAAATAAGACCACAAATTGATCCCAGGTTAAGCTCAAAGAACTTAACCTTAGTTCCATTTTCTTATTCATCCACCACATGGATGCTTCTCCTACCAGCTAAAAAGCACCCCATACTACCTTGGTTGTCTCTGAGTAATTTTGAATCTCAAAATACTTCTCCATCTCTTTCAACCAAGCTTCTACAGCATCACCACTCTCTGTTCCATCGAACTTGGGTGGTGTGACTTTCTTCATATCTTGAGATAGTTCAGAGGCAAGTCTACTTCTCTTCTCCTCTTGGGACTTAGTTTTATCAACATTCTTCCTTCGATCACTATAGATACTAGATTCATGGACATGTTCATCATCTCCAAGTTGATGTAAGGCCTCATTTCCTCCTTCAGATCTACCTTGACCCCTAACGTCATGTTCCAAGTTTCCAAGACTTTTGTTGGTTTCATTTAGCATGATCAATATTTGATTCAGTTTAGCTATTGGATTTTTAGAAGGATTCAACTCTCCTTGACTATCTTCAAGAGTTGTTCAAGTTTGAACTATGATGATACTCTATATCACACCTAATATTTGTATCAAATTATAAATTATAATTCATAAATAATGCATCTCATTAATTCAAAATTCATCAATAAAATCCATTCACAAAACTCAAATTTGTGCAAAAATAATCTCATCTTTATTATAGTTTATTCTAGGTATAAATACATCCTTATTTAGATAATTAACTCGACAAGACTACATGTCACTATTGGTTAAAGGATATTCCTCAGGTTCCTCTTCACCTTGGTTTCATTTAGCATGGTCAATATTTGATTCAGCTTAGCCATTGGATTTTTAGAAGGATTCAACTCTCCCTAACTATCTTCAAGAGTTGTTCAAGTTCAAACCATGATGATACTCTATATCACACCTAATATTTGTATCAAATTACAAATTAGAATTTAGAAATAATGCATCTCATTAATTTAAAATTCATCAATAAAATCCATTCACAAAACTCAAATTTGTGCAAAAATAATCTCATCTTTATTATACTTTATTCTGGGTATAAATACATCCTTATTTAGATAATTAACTCGACAAGACTACATGTCACTGTTGGTTAAAGGATATTCCCTAGGTTCCTCTTCACCATACGAATCTAGTAAAACAAACATAGAGGGTGGATGTACACACAGGTACTTCTCCAACACCTCTTTTCCTATTGCAGGGGTATTTTGACCACACCCAAATGGCATGTCACAATTATCAGAAGGTTTACTTGGTTTAACTACACAAGTAGGAACAATATGTTTCTTGCCTAGTTTGATATGTTGTTTCCTTTCTAACCATATACACTTAAGAGCATTAACCAAATTCTCAGAATCCTCCAGCCAGGCACCCTCAGCATAGTCGATATGCTCTTTGAGTTTAGCCTCCTTAGTAGGTTCTTTCTTAACCTCTAACTTGGGTAATTGCTAGGGAACAAACTTTCTAGTGGTTTTCTTGGTTCTCCTCCCTACCATTCTGGCATAAAACTAATTTCAAACATTATCTATCTGCTTAATGTTGATGAATTTTCTCATAGCGAGCACCAAGGTCCATGTATTGAACTTGGTTAGCTCTAATACCATATGTAGCATGCCTTCTCATATTACTCAAATTTACTCAACAATTTACAAGAAAGTAAATGAACATGGTAAACATGAACATGATAAATTTCCTTATTTTAAACCTTTCATATTTTTTGATATTATGGCACATACCTCAGGGGATGGGTGAACTTGTCCCAATATTCCACCACAGACATATCCCCTTGACATAGATTCTAAAAATCTATTAGCTTTTGATCGAAGAAAAATTGTGGTAACCACCTCTAGCAAAATAAGACCACAAATTGATCCCAGGTTAAGCTCAAAGAACTTAACCTTAGTTCCATTTTCTTATTCATCCACCACATGGATGCTTCTCCTACCAGCTAAAAAGCACCCCATACTACCTTGGTTGTCTCTGAGTAATTTTGAATCTCAAAATACTTCTCCATCTCTTTCAACCAAGCTTCTATAGTATCACCACTCTCTGTTCCATCGAACTTGGGTGGTGTGACTTTCTTCATATCTTGAGATAGTTCAGAGGCAAGTCTACTTCTCTTCTCCTCTTGGGACTTAGTTTTATCAACATTCTTCCTTTGATCACTATAGATACTAGATTCATGGACATGTTCATCATCTCCAAGTTGATGTAAGGCCTCATTTCCTCCTTCAGATCTACCTTGACCCCTAACGTCATGTTCCAAGTTTCCAAGACTTTTGTTGGTTTCATTTAGCATGATCAATATTTGATTTAGTTTAGCTATTGGATTTTTAGAAGGATTCAACTCTCCTTGACTATCTTCAAGAGTTGTTCAAGTTCGAACTATGATGATACTCTATATCACACCTAATATTTGTATCAAATTATAAATTATAATTCAGAAATAATGCATCTCATTAATTCAAAATTCATCAATAAAATCCATTCACAAAACTCAAATTTGTGCAAAAATAATCTCATCTTTATTATAGTTTATTCTAGGTATAAATACATCCTTATTTAGATAATTAACTCGACAAGACTACATGTCACTATTGGTTAAAGGATATTCCTCAAGTTCCTCTTCACCTTGGTTTCATTTAGCATGGTCAATATTTGATTCAGCTTAGCCATTGGATTTTTAGAAGGATTCAACTCTCCCTAACTATCTTCAAGAGTTGTTCAAGTTCAAACCATGATGATACTCTATATCACACCTAATATTTGTATCAAATTACAAATTAGAATTTAGAAATAATGCATCTCATTAATTTAAAATTCATCAATAAAATCCATTCACAAAACTCAAATTTGTGCAAAAATAATCTCATCTTTATTATACTTTATTCTGGGTATAAATACATCCTTATTTAGATAATTAACTCGACAAGACTACATGTCACTGTTGGTTAAAGGATATTCCCTAGGTTCCTCTTCACCATACGAATCTAGTAAAACAAACATAGAGGGTGGATGTACACACAGGTACTTCTCCAACACCTCTTTTCCTATTGCAGGGGTATTTTGACCACACCCAAATGGCATGTCACAATTATCAGAAGGTTTACTTGGTTTAACTACACAAGTAGGAACAATATGTTTCTTGCCTAGTTTGATATGTTGTTTCCTTTCTAACCATATACACTTAAGAGCATTAACCAAATTCTCAGAATCCTCCAGCCAGGCACCCTCAGCATAGTCAATATGCTCTTTGAGTTTAGCCTCCTTAGTAGGTTCTTTCTTAACCTCTAACTTGGGTAATTGCTAGGGAACAAACTTTCTAGTGGTTTTCTTGGTTCTCCTCCCTACCATTCTAGCATAGAACTAATTTCAAACATTATCTATCTGCTTAATGCTGATGAATTTTCTCATAGCGAGCACCAAGGTCCATGTATTGAACTTGGTTAGCTCTAATACCATATGTAGCATGCCTTCTCATATTACTCAAATTTACTCAACAATTTACAAGAAAGTAAATGAACATGGTAAACATGAAATATTTTTTTATATCATTTGCATAATTACAAGGAATTAAATACATATCTTTTCTAAATATTCTTCAACATAGAAATTCAATATATTCAAAGATAAATCATAGTGAGAAATATATCACTTTACAATTACAATACATATTGCACTTGGCAATGAGAATAATTTTACACCAATACATAAAGATTACTAAATCTAGAATCTTGATATTTGTTATGCAAGTCTTGGTGAGTCTTCTACTACAGAGGGAGAGCATCATCTGAGTGCTTTACCTCCAACCATAGACTAGTGGTTCCCCGCACATCTTCCTTCTTGGAAGTGGCCCTACCCTTCACAAAGAGTATAGAAATAAGGAACCAACAGGTTTTCCATTTGATTCTTAGTGATGTGTCCTACGTAACACAATCAACCATACAACTCTAGACAATCTTCTAGCTAAGTATGATCCTACTGACAAATTACATCATCTAGACACTATGAACCGATTAATGCATGCAAAGACAAATGCATTACTTTGGCCAAAGTTTCTATATAGATAAATGTTTGCAATAAACGTAGTCGTGAGTTCACACACCTCTAACTCAACTTGAAAATTATCTCATCCTACAGTTGATTTATTTTTACTAAAACACTAGTCCTGAGTTATCTTGACTAAGTTTAACTCCTAGTCCATCTGAATTAGAATTTATTCCTAGATTCTAGGATATAAATACAATGAATAGGTTTAAAAAGACTTAATCTTCCAATAATCCCTTTGTTACATTCTTGCAAACGTCAGAGTCTAGACTTCATGTCATTCTACTCATCAACTTTAAATTAAGCATTTTATGCTTGATCTATGGATTCTCGACTTTTCACTCTCGACCATGAATATACAAAGTTAAATCAATGTCATAACTATATTGAGAGTTTACTAGACCCTTCTAGGTGGATCTTAGGGTTTTATCCTCTCTTAACCCATTATACAAACTATCATCAAAACTCTTGTTAAACAACTATAATAATATTACTTGAGTAATTTAGCCTCTAGTCTTATCTAGACCACTTAGGCTATACTCAACTATATCTTTCTCATAGAAGTATAATAGAACATGGGCTTATATTTTCACGTAATTAAACTCTAATAAATATTCTCTATCACATAAATATTATTAATAAAGTTTGTTCTCCAAAATAGATTATGAGTCTATAGAGAATAATAAACAAAGATCAATCAAATAGTCTCCTTTCATCCTCTAACTCTAGATATAGAAAGGTTAAAATTCTATGCACATCATCCTTGCACATAAGATATACATATACTTGCTTTATGAGGATATAAAATACTATGGCCATACCTTGAAGTTATAATGGTATCCAATATCATTCTTGTTTTCTTACGATAGAAAATACCTTACACTAAGTCTTAGGATGAAAACTACACAACTTAAATGTAATAAAAAAATAAATAGGATTCATCATTATCCTACTTACTGATCTTAACTCACATATCTCTTTAGAGTCCTTTGGAGACACGGTTGGATTACAAAAGGATATAAACATCTCGGTTATATATTAATAATGACACAGTTAAAGCATCTTGGCCTGCTATAGACATAGATCTATTCGGCCTACTAAAGATCTACATAGTGAGCACTAACAGAAGTCTTTGAGTTTTCCCTTTCATGGAATAGGTGAGATAATACAAAATTAAATAGATATAAAATTATTTTGATCATACAAATAAAATGCAAAGCTAGTTGTTGTCTATCACAATCTAAACAATCATGACTAATTGGACTAAAGTTACACATGCTTTAACAAGATATCAGCCTTGAACTTTACATAGTGAAATGGTAAGATATCGGCCTAATATCTCTCAAAGATAAACAAAGGTTATCAGTCATAAGACACGAGAACTTACTTGTATTGGCCATAAAACACAGTAATATTAGGCCTTATATTATAAAGAAGACCAGCCTTATAATCATGCAGAGTTTTGGCATTAAATAGATACAAAGTATTGACCAAAATGTAAATAGAGTATCGACTATAAGATATGAAGAGTAATGACTAAAAACATATGCAAACATCGACTATAACATATGCAGAGCATCAGATATAACATAATTAATTCAAAACTATTCATAAACTTTCATTACAAGAGAGGAACCTTTTTTATATCAACCATAGACTCTGTTCTTCTGCACTCAATTCCCTTTCTCACTTGTTGTCCAAGCACTTCTAGATCTCCCCATGTTATCTTCCTCTTCTATCTCTGTGTATCCTTAAAAAAAACCATTCCCATGGTGTTTAATAGCCACTCCATAACTACGCTCATTTCTCCTCGTTCATAGCCTATAAAGATTCCTCGTAGGCATGCAATGTAGAGGAAGTGATGGTCATAAAAGATCACTCTTCACGTCAATTCAAGAGCTCCTCCTTACTCTCTTAATTAGTTAGGGAGTAAAGGAGTCAGGCCACTTATAACACTACTTGCATTATCATGGAATCTTAGCCATGTTATAAGAATTCTAAAGACCACCTCAAAGGTTTAACTTCTTAAATCACATTAAAATATGTATGTATATATGAATATAACCACAAGGTGAAGAAAAACACCCAAAACTTACATTGTCATAAACATCCATAAGGATACAAGAATGGGGTCAAGATTTCTGCCCCTCTCTATCTTGCAAAAACACCAAAGAAAGGATAAGTTAACTTAGCAGATCACTTATCGAAAATCACTAACAATAAAATAATATAAAATAACCTCTAATAAAATAGTTATAATAATATAAACTATAATCATAGAGAAAAAGGAAAAATAACAACTATCGACCTTATCTCATCGAGAGTCATTTTATCCTAACTCGGTTTTTCAACAAAACCTTCGCTAATTGGTTTTGACGTCACTTCGATGATTGTCGAGTCAAAACCCAAAACACTGACCAAATATGTCTAACACAACTTACCTCTTACAACGAGGTTCACTAGACATTAAAAGCACAAAACTTAGATGGCAACAACCTATCCTTACCATACGTCTATTCACTTCTCTCTGATGATGTTCTCCCTCTCTTTCTTGGAGGACAAAAATTTGTTTCTTGCTTAAAACTCATAATCACCAAACTGGGATTAGTGTATCATTAGTCCATCCATATACATCATGAATTAATAATCATGATAACATATAATAACATGTCTAAATTATATGAATTTAATCATAAACTTATGAAAACATTGATTTACCCTGACATTTTCACTAAACGTCAAATCATTTTAATCCTTGCATAATTATCTACTAATTGCATAAAAGTGAAAACTAAAACATAATCAAAATTAGGGATATGACAATTAGCCTCACATACCTTTAATATATCAAGGACACCCCCAAAAGCCATGTTCATCCTATCTTAAGACCTTTCAATCGTATATGCTTGTAATACATTGGATACCTATTAGGCCCAAAAAGTTACTTACCAAACGCAAGTTCGTATGCCCCCTAGAAATGGACATGCATGTCATGTATGCTCTCCTCTCATGCGTTTGATTGATCTTGGGTGATCAAAAGCAATTATTTTCATCATCATGGGACTTGCACGTTATAATGCCTAAACAAAGGTAGCAAGGTGGGTTTACAAGTGTATACACACCTACTTGAATAATCTAGGGTGTTATTGTGCTTGGGATGTTTTCATTTGTCAAAACCCGTGCATCACCTTAAATCTAAAATCCAATAATCAAAATCTTTTGCAAACTTATCCATGTTGTGTGCAATATTATGGTTTACAAATTGCCCCAAGTTCAAGCATCTATCAAATCATCCTAATCAACCTTTCCACATCATCCTAATCCAATTGGTCATCATCAAGGACCCTATTCTTAATCAATTTATCCAAATCCAATGAAGGTCCTCCATCCTAATCCTAATCAATCCCCTTCCATCACCTAGTCCTAATCATTTCATCCAACCCCTAATCCAATCCAATTATCATCCTTTAATTTAATCTCATCATCCATCTAATCCCATTTCATCCAAATCGTAATCCAATCCAATTAAACCCTCACCTTTTATCCATAATCAATTATCTATCCATCCATCTCAATAAACATAAAATTCCTAATCCTTAATAAAAATCATCTATTGAAATATAAAATTGGTTAATTACTTAACTCTTTCAACCCTCTCCAAATCCCTCTTATCCAAAACCCTAACTGTAATCCATCCAAAATCATCATCCAAGGGTCCTAGACCTAATCCCTAATAAATACCCATCAAATACACCAAAAATCCATAAATTTTAATCCCTAACACCAAGCTTAAGGCCTATTTTCATAAACAAGCACATGTGTCCAAGTATAGGCACCTATAGGGATAAATAGGTGCCTCTGTATAAACAAGCACCTTAGTTCATACTTGGGTGCTAGTGTGGGCTACTCAAGTTCCTCCATAAGCAAGAACCTTAGTAATACTTAGGCTTTGGGTTGACATACTTGGGCATTTCTATAAAAACAAGCCCAATCATCCTCATCCAAGCAATTAAACATCAAAGGGTCCTTGGCCTAATTAAACCCTAATCAATCCAATCAACTATCAAAGGGACTTAGGCCTAATCAAAATCAATCAAAATCAACCCCAAATAAATCAATCTAGTCATCAAGTACCATGTGTCCTTGGCCTTGATTAATCAAAATCAATCAAATCAATCCAAGCATCAAGTGTCATGCATCCTTGACCTTGATCAATTCAAATCCAAAATCAAATAAAATCAATCAATAACTTATAAAATCCAAATCCAAAATCTAAGGTCATTTTGATATCAAATAAAATCTTAATCCCAAAACCTTAGAAATCAAAGTCATCAAGTCATACAAAATCACATAATCTAATCTGACCAACACCCAAATCAAAAATCATGTGAGTCCTTTCAAAACTGATGATGATGATAGTCTTATTGATCAAGATGAATGTGAAATAAATAACCCTAATGATATCATTGCACAGAAGCTTGCCATAAGCTTCCATCCCCCATCCATGCATAATACAAACTTTTTGACCACAAATCAGCTATCATAGGCTACCCCTCCATGCATAATTGCATATCTTATGGTCATCCTTATGCAACCCTTGACAAGGGAAACCCATTCTTGTTAGTAATGAAGGAAACCACTACAATATAGAAATTTGAAATAAAATTGTTAATCTAAAATTATAATGTAGAATATCTAATGGAGACGTGAACTAGCATCAAATAAATCAGCAATACTCAAAAGCCATACACATGACACAAAGATTTACATGCAGAAAACCCTTTTGCGTAAAAAAATCCACCAGGCTTATGGCCTCCCTATACCAAGTGAACTTTTTTGTGCTCACAAGTTTGGTAAGATAATGTGCAACATTCACCTCAGTGTCAATCTTCTTCAAATCAATCTATCCATTTGCAACCATTTCTCAAACAAAGTGACGCTAAACATCCACATGCTTAGTCTAAGCATGATACATGATACTCTTGGCTAAACACAACTATTATGAATTGTCCTACAATCAAAACCAATACATGTACATAATCTTTTTAACCATACTATATCCTTAGATACATGAGTAGTAGCCATGTACTCTGCTTTGGTGTTGGGAAAAGCAACCACGGGCTGCCTTTTAGTTATCCAAGTCACTGTCACATCTTGTTTTTGGACAACTTAAATTAAGTTATTAGACAAATACTATGTTATACATTTTTAATTATGCCTCGTGAGCTATGATTAGAGGAGAAATATGATGAGGCAATTATGGCTTTACTTTTGATTAATAGAAATGGTTACAATTTCTTAATCTAGATAATGGTTATCTTAATGATCTTTTGAAATGGTTATTTCATGATTATGCTATTGTGGCTAAAGGACTAACCACCTTGTTGGTTAATGAGGTGGGTGCAGGAGATTACTATCCCTCTCAGATGAGGAGGAAGAGCATAACTGGAGAGAGGGAAATAAATCAAAGGGAATGAGCAAAGTGTCATAACTCTGAGAACTCACACACATGTAGTATTATGTTCCATTTGCATTTTGTGGATATTTTTCCTATGTCATGGGGCTAGTGTTAAAATTGCAATGTAGCATCTTCATTGTTATGTCGTTCTATTTATTCATGATTTGTCAAGTTGGTATGAATATTAATGTCAACTTTACCTCTTTGTCCATATGGTTAATCTTGTCTCTTGTTTTGATGAGTCAGTTTAGGATTATTATGCATTGCATATCCTTTATCTATTTGATTTGATTACACAAAGTTTACGTTGATAGGTTATCATAACTCTCAACACAAGTGATTTTTAAGTTATATAAGTAAAGATATAAATTAATATATTTATATATGAACCATCTGTATTTATATTTGTATATATATATATAGTATAAATTTACATATGTTTGTAATTATTTATAATTATATGTCAAATAGATTTTAATTTTCATTCAAATACACTTGTGCCTAATTTGAATTCCAGATCATGGAGATAGTGATGCATTGTAATGCATTAAGTAGGAAGGTACTATGAAAGGAGCAGAGTTAATCTCCATCGAAGTGGTTTTAATGAGACATGACTACAGTTTCATGGAGATTGATAGAGGATGGAGTGGGAAGTTAATGGACGGATTCATCTGGATTTTAGTGGAGAAATATTTAGGATTCTTGGTGAGCCTGAGAGGAAGCAAAAGTGTGAAGCATTGTATTGAGAGAGTAGCGTTGAATGGAGAGGAGAACGATAGAGGAGTGGAGAAAAGAAGGGATAACTGAGTCATTTTGAAGAAAGAACTTTTGATAACAAACTAGTATGTTTCACTGATATAGTGTTATTGTTTATCAGTCTGTTTCTTTTACCAGAACTCCTGCATTGAAGTAAACTTGAATCAAATGAAATTGGTTTGTTTATAAAGCTTAAATGTTTCAGTCTCGAGAGAGAGATTACTCTCTGTAGTATGAATAAATGACTTTAAGATATTATCATATTCAGTTGTTCAAGCTTATTTTATAAAGTCAGCCTATAGGTTAATTTCGTCAAACATTTTTACTACTTAAACCCAGAAAAGGGTAATTATACGATCCCCTTGAGACCAAAATGGGTCTATGTTTGAGATAAAACTATTTTTACAATAGTAAACCCACATCAGGGAAGTGCTTGTAGAAATGTGTTCATGAGATTTCATTCTGGAATCGAATGGAGTCTTGTTTATATTTATAAGTTTTTTTATTTTATTTGTAAGACCTTTGTTGATCAGGAAGGGATTGAATTATGTATCCCTTATGCCTTAAAACTTAGAGCCTTTCTGTTCAAAGGAATGCTAAAACATTTAGACTCTGCATTAGCTTACTAAAATAGAGTAAACCTTTAAAATTCTCTTGGCCTATTTGTAGTTACTAGAAAGGCAACGTTGGTCTCCACTCAGTAAACCTGTTAGTTTAATATTGTAACCAAACCTTAGATCTATATTGTTTTTCAATATTCTTTTGAGAATAGAGTGATTAGAGCTAAGTAAAAAGGGTAGGGTTTTACCTCCTATCGGCTGTGAAGGTTATGAATTCAATGTTCAAAGTATATTTTGAGAAATTTGATTTCTGTCAGGTTGAGTAAATACTAGAATCGATAAAGAAGGCATTAAGTTTATTTTCCTCTTGTTCTTTGTTGAAAAAAATGGAATATCTTTGTAACTTGATTCTCCTAATGAATCAAACTTTAGTTTACATTTGTCTGAGGGACATTTATTTAATTCAAGTATTGATATTTTCTTATGGGAAAAGGATCTATACCCGAAACAATGTTTTTTGTTTAGAATTAGTATACCTATCAGTTGTTAAATTTTAACAGAATGTATAGATAATTCCTGATACAAAAAAAGAGAATGAACTTATTGAAGATCAGGATTATCATTTATAATTATTCTTCTCTAACTGTCTATTCTTAAATGTGTTTATTTATATATGTATAATACATAAATACATATATAAATAAAACCATCTTGACAACTGTGAAATGCTCATCTAAGTTCAGGGTTGAACGTATGAGAATGTTTATATATAAAATTGCATATGATAATATCAATTATGAGATAGTATTCAATCTTCTCTTGAGGAATATTATATGGCATTCGTTCAAAAGGATATTTCTGTATAGGATTACAATTTGTATATGTAGAATATTATGATCTTTTGCTATTAAAAGTGCCTATTTGCTAAATATGGAAGATGATATGAATTTGTCGCTTAAGATATAAATCATGATGTTCTTAGTAAACTGATGTATTATGAGATTATATATATATACAACAATGAGAGTTGTCAAGAAAATGAGAAATGCAAGGGTTGTACAACTATACATCATTGAAAAGATTATAAAAAAATAGTTCACTACCTTATATTTGACTAGGTGAATCATGTAGTTGATTTGACTTGCTAATCACCCAGTCAAGTCTAGGATAATTGAACTATTGGATTTTTAGTTGATAAGCTATGATTGAATATTATACTAGGAGTATGTTTGAGTTGGAATTATTGATTCTTGATACATGTTTGACAAAGAGGTGTGTGAACATATGACTCACATCTCTATTTGGAATGTGTTAATTTTATATTAAAGTTTTGGCCAAAGTGATGAAAAATCACATCTTGAATTGTCATTTCACAGTGTCTTTTATGAAGCAAAAATAGTTGAATTAAATCATTCTTAGCTAGAAGGATTCTAAATGTTGTATGACTGATTGTTTACGTTTGGCACAACACTAGTTCTCATATGACACAATGGATCTTGTTGATTCCCTTTTATCTATACCTTCATGAAGGGTAGGGCCACTTCCAGTTGGAAGGTGTGCAGGCGACCACTAGTCTGTGGTTGGAGGAAAAGCACTCAAGTGATGCTCTCCTTGTTGCAGATGAAGATTGTCAAAGACTTGGTTATTTAGTGATATCATTTATGTTCATCTGGACATATGTACTATTGTAAATTTTGTAATTTTGTAATATTGGCATCAAGCTATAGATGCAGCTCTATAATGTTTATGTAATGATTAAAGATTTAATTCTTTCATGGTATTTGGAATTATACATTGAATTAATATTTGAACTTTATAATGTATATATGAGTTATGTATGCTTTAATTTTTTTTAAAAACATGTTGGGGTTATTTTGAGAAGTTTTAATATGTTATTTTTGGATTACAAACTGACATTTGTTACATATGGTATCAGAGAATGGTTTGAACACTCGGGCCTATGAGCCTACTTCATAAGAAGTTTTTATAGATAGATAACATCGTGTTTAGCAAACCTAACCTTGTGATGTTGTTCTTTGAATGCAGAAATGAGAAGGTTGAAAATGAATAAAAAAAGTAGAAAGACCAAGAAATCTAAATGATCCCAAGCCAAGGTTAAAACTGAAAAAAATTTGAGTTATGATGGAGAAGCTTGGCGCTCCGCCTCTAAAACTCTAGCCTTTGATCTTGAGAGAATCAAGTTGGAGAAGGAAAAATGCTTGAAACATCTAACTACTAAGATATTTACCTTTGAGATTAGCCAAGTAAACATTCATTGAATCATGACATGCCTTTTGGGTGTGGATGAAATGCTTTAATTATAAGCAAAGAGGTGATAGGGAGTACCTGCGTGTACATCCCACCTCCAAGTTTTTGTTGTTAGATTCAGATGGAGAGGAAGAACATGAAGAGGTTCTTCTATCTAATAGTGATTTATAAATTTTGAAATCATATTAGACATTATTTAATTAAGGATGTATAAATCCACTTCATTTTTGTCTTGATAATTGAGTGTTTTGATCTTTTATGTGGAATTCTTGAATTTCTAGCTTTGATAAAATCTTTGATAATTTAGAATTTTCATATTTTGAGCACATTGAAAACTTAGAACTAATGAAACCCAATGACTCACTAGGTGCCAATATGGTTTGATCAAGAACAACCCTTGGAGGCAGTCAGGATGCGCTAGGGCAAGCTGCAGATGATCAAGCTGCAAAATTGGATCAAATTCTTGCTATTCTAAATGAAAACAAAGAGATATTAGGAGCCTTAGAACACAAAGTAAGAGGGATGGATAACCAAGAAGATGGTGAAGATAAAAACCATAAAAATGAAGAGGGTCAAGAGCATAGTGCTAATGGAGAACATGGAGAGTCTAGGGAAAATTGAGTAAATCAAGAAGAAGTAGTAAGGAAAGTTGATGCAAGAGACCAATTAACAAATGAACTTGCCAAGGAAATGAAGAAAATAACCCCACCAAAGTTTGATGGCACTATATTGGGTGATGGAGCAGAAGCATGCCTCACTGATATGGAAAAGTATTTTGCGATAAGGAATTACTCTGAAATAACCAAGGCTATATGGGGAGCATACCAATTGTCTAGTGAAGCATCTACTTGGTGGATGAACAAGAAAACAGAGTTAGGATTGAGTTCCATGAGAGTGACATGGGATCAATTTGTGGTAATTTTTAGACAAATATGGCTGCCTCAATTATATTTCGATTAAAAATTAGCTATTTTTCAGAACTTACATCAAGGTTAACATGACAGTAATTGAGTATTGGGAGAAGTTTACAATATTATTGAATTATGTGCCTCAATACCAAAAGGATGAACAGTTTTGTATAATGAAATTCATCATGGATTTGAATGTACAAATTGGTGGAGAAGTGGATGTGCATGGTCCAACAACTATGGATCAAGTGTTTAAGAAGGCAAATTAAACAAGAACAGAAACTGAAGTCCATTTCAATTTATCAAGATAAGTCTCGAAAGAAGTTTGGGTGGTCCAAATCTTCACCATCATTCAAGAAAAAGAACTGGAACAAAAATTCTAAGCCCAAGTCTAATGGAAAAGGATCTAAGAGTAATAGAAATGGATCTTGGAATGGAAATAAAAATAATGAGAACAAGAAGAAGAATGGGGATAAGAATGATCATGCTCCAGAAAAGAAAGGACCTCTTGGTGGATGTTTCAATTGTGGAGGCAATCATTATGCAAACCAATGTCCAATTAAGGGGCAAGGAAACTAATTCAAAAATCATTCTCTACCTGCTCAACAAACAACTTTTCAAGGAAGGATTCATGCAACCCTGGAAAATCCTCAAGCTGAGTATCAGATCATGCCCATAGAAACTACAGGTAATTTTTTTGAAATGCCCCTTTTTATTTTAATTGATACTAGTGCAACTAAAAGTTTTGTCACACCTAGAATACTAAGTAGAATTCCTAGATGAGCTAGTTTTATAGTAAAATCTTGGTCTGTTGGATATGCAAACCAATCTAGAGCTCAGGTAGAAAAGTGTATGTTTGAGGTTGAAATAAGATTACCCTCATTCTCAACAAAGGTTAACCTGTATGTAGCTCCCTTGGGGTCCTATGATGTTATTCTAGGGATGAACTAGTTGTGGCAGCATAGAGCCAAGGTTGATTGTTTTGACAAAATAGTTGAATGCTTGGATGACTTAGGAAATCCAATTTCAATTCAAGGTGTTAAACATGAGATCAAAATTAGACAAATAATGGCAATGCAGCTCAAGAGAGCAAAAAGGAAAGGATGTCAAATATTTGCAGTCGAGATGGATTAAATTGAGAAAATGAAGGAACCATCTATTTAGGACTACCCTTTTCTTTATGAATTTTGGGATGTATTCCTTGATGAGTTGCCTAGTTTACCACCTAAGAGAGCCTTTGATTTCTCAATAGACATTATACTAGGTTCTAAACCAGTATCCAAGGCTCCTTACCATCTGATGACCACAAAATTGATGGAACTAAAAGCCTGGTTGCATGAACTATTAGCTAAGGGATTAATCACACCTAGTGTGTCAACCTGGGGAGTGCTAGTTATTTTCATCAAGAAGAATGATGAAACCTTGCATTTGTGTATAGATTATCATATCCTTAACAAAGCAATGATAAAGAATAAGCATCCTTTACCCCGTATAGATGATCTTTTTTATCAAATTTGTGGAGCAACAGTATTCATTAAAATTGATTGGAGGGTAGGATATCATCAATTAAGGATTAAAGGTTAAAACATTCACAAAATAGCATTCAGGACAAGATATGAGCATTACAAATTTATAGTCTTACCTTTTGGTTTGACCAATGCACCTACTGCATTTATGAATCTAATTATAGTGTCTTCAAGGATTGCTTAGACAAGTTTGTCCTTGTCTTCTTGGACTGATATTTTGATATACTCCAAGAACAAAAAAGAGCATGCTCAACATTTAAGAATTGTTTTGCAACAATTGAGAGAGCATAAGTTACATATAGTAAATTGTCTAAGTGTACTTCCTTCCAAAAAGAAGTACAATATTTGGGACATTATTTTAGCTGAGAGAATTGCTATGGATCCTTCAAAGATCAAAGTAATTGTGGAGTGGTCTACACCCAAAAATGTATTTGAGGTGCGTAGTTTTATGGGATTGGCTAGATATTATAGAAAGTTTGTCTTAAAATTTTCTAAGATTGCAAACCCTATTACAACACTCTAGAGGAAAGGAAAAAGATTTGAGTGGATGCAAAAGTGTGAAGAATCTTTTCATATTCTAAAGGAAAGGTTGACTTCTGCCCCAATTCTTAGAGTTCCAAACCTAGAAGGGCATTTTGTAGTTGTAATAGATGCATCAGGTGAAGGACTAGGTGGTGTACTCATGCAAGAAGGATAAGTTGTAGCATATGAGTCCAAAAAATTGCATCCATATGAGTTAAATTATGCTCCACATGATTTAGAATTGGTTGAAATTGTGCATGTTTTACAAGTGTGGAGACAATATCTAATTGGTAAACACTTTGAACTTAAGTCAGATAATCAAGGACTTAAGTACATCTTTACTCAACCAAACTTCAATGCATGGTAAAGATGGTGGTTGGAGCTATTATCATATTATGATTTTGATATAAGCTTCATAAAATGAAAAGAGAATTAGGTATTTGATGCTCTAAGTTGAAGAAGGTATATTGTGGCTATGGTCACAATACATTCAACCTTTCGAGAGCAAGTAAAGAATAATTCTTCAGGTGATGAACTTTATGAGCAAGATAGAAATGCATTGTCTAGAAATCCTCAAGATACCAGGTATGAAGGATGTGATTTTGAATTAGATGGATTATTGAGGCATAAAATAGAATGCATGTTCTAGAACAAGGTGGTTTAAGAGATATTTCATTGAAAGAGGTTCATTGTGCACCCTTCTCAGGGCATTGTGGAGAGACAAAACTGATTGCAGATTTGAAACCACTCTACTTTTGGAAAGGTATGAAGCATAATGCTACAAGTTAAATGTAGAAAGATGTTTAGCGTGTCAGTGAGTTAAAGCTAAACACCAACATCTAGCAGGATTGTTATGTCCTCATGAGGTGCCAGAATGGAAGTGGTAGATTATTAGCATGGATTTTGTCCAAGGCTTACTAATGTTGAAGAAACACCATTATACAATCCTTGTAGTGGTAGATAAGATCACTAAAGTAGTTCATTTCATCTGAGGAAACCTTACTAATGGTGCACCAATTTTCGCAATAAGATTTGTTCAAGAGATCTTTTGATTGCACAAAGTTCCAGAGAAGATAATGTCAGACCGAGATGCACAGATGACTTTGAAGTTTTGGAAAACCTTGTTTCCAGCACTACAAACTAAATTAAACATTACTTCATATTACCATCTTGAAATAGATGTTCAAATTGAAAGAGTAAACCATGTCTTGGAAGATCTGTTGAGGATGTATTGCATAGATCAACAGTACAAGTGGGGGAGTACCTTCCACTAGTTGAATTTTCTTATAATAACTCCTATCATTTTTCTATCAAAATGGCTCCTTTCAAAGCATTGTATGGAAAAAAATGTAGAACTCCTATAAGTTGGGACAAACTAGAAGATAGGATTAGCATTGGACCATAAATTCTCATAGAAATGGAAGAACAAGTTAAACTAATCAGAAAAAGGTTAGCATAAGAAAATCATACACAAAAGAGTTATGCTGATGTCAAGAAGATTCCATGATAGTTTTTTGTTGGTGATAAAGTATTATTAAGAGTTAACCACATTAGAGCTCAATTAAGTTTGGAAAATCAGCCAAACTATCACCTAGATATGTAGGTCCTTTTGAGATCCTTGAAGTAATCAACCTAGTTGCTTACAGAATTACTCTACCATCTACTCTTTCTCATATGCATAATGTTTTTCATGTGTCATATTTGAAAAATTATATATATAGATTTAACCATATTCTTGATTGGAATGCTCTTCAATTTTTGGATCCAGGAGTGGTCATGATTGAGCCTCTCAAAGTACTCAAGATTCGCAAGCCCAACTTGTGTAATAGAGAATTTTCTCAATGCAAAGTCTAGTGGGACCAATATTCTGAGGATAGTGCCACTTGGGAAAATTATGAAGAGTTACATAAGAAATTTCCTCATCTATTTAATTAGTTGTTATTTGAAAAACTATTGTTTTAAATGTTTTTAAACTGTCTGAACTAAGTCTTTGAGGACGATGATCTTTTAAGGGGGAGGATATGTCACATCTCATTTTTGGACAACTTAAATTATGTTATTAGACAGATACTATGTTATACATTTTTAATGATGCTTGATGAGCTATGATTAGAGGATAAATATGATGAGACAATTATGGTTTTCCTTCTGATTAATAGAAATGGTTATGATTTCTTAATCTAGATAATGGTTAGCTTAATGATCTTTTGAAATGGTTATTTCATGATTATACTATTGTGGCTAAAGGGTTAACTATCTTGTTGGCTAATGAGGTGGATTGAGAAGATTACTTTCCCTCTCAAATGAGGAGGGAGAGCATCACTGGAAAGAGGGAAATAGATTGAAGGGAATGAGCAAAGTGTCATAATGCCAAGAACTCACAAACACACATGTATAATTGTGTTCCATTTGCATTTTGTAGATATTTTTCCTATGTCAAATTATGTTGGTGTTAAAATTGAAATGTAACATCTTCATTGTTATGTCGTTGTGTTTATTCATGCTTTGTCAAGTTGGTATGAAGATTAATGTTGACTTTAGCTCTTTGTCGATATGGTTAATCTTGTCTCTTGTTTTGATGAGTCAGTTTAGGATTATTATGCATTGGATATCCTTTATCTATATGATTTGATTACATAAAGTTTACATTGAGAGGTTAGCATAACTCTCAATGCAAGTGATTTTTAAGTTATACATAAATATATAAATAAATATATTTATATATGAACTATCTGTATTTATATTTTTGTAAACATATATATATACTTATGCATATAGTATAAATTTACATATGTTTTAATTATTTATAATCATATGTTAAATAGATTTGAATTTTCGTTCAAACACACTTGTGTCTGATTTGAATTCCACATCAAGGAGATAGTTATGCATTGTAATGCATTAAATGGGTGGGTACCATGAAAGGACTCGAGTTAATCTCAATTGAAGTGGTTTTAATGACACATGACTATAGTCTTGTGGAGATTGATAGAGGACGAAGTGGGAAGTTAATGGAAGGATTCATCTGGAGATTAGTGGAGAAATACTTAGGATTCTTGGTGAGCCTGAGAGGAAGTAAAAGTGTGAAGCATTATATTGAAAAAGTAGCATTGAATGGAGAAGAGAATGATAGAGGAGTAGAGAAAAGAAGGGATAATTGAGCTATTTTGAAGCAAGAACTTCCAATAACAAACTAGTATGTTTCGCTGGTATAGTGTTATTGTTTATCAGTCTATTTATTTTACTAGAACTCCTAGATTGAAGTAGACTTGAATCAAATGAAATTGCTTTATTTATAAAGCTTAAATGTTTTAGTCTTGAGAGAGAGAGATTACTCTCTGTAGTATGAATAAATGGTTTTAAGAGATTATCATATTCAGTTGTTTAGGCTTATTTTATAAAGTCGGCTTATAGGTTAATTTTGTCAAACATTTTTATTGCTTAAACCTAGAAAAGGGTAAGTTATACGATACCCTTGAAACCAAAATGGGTCTATGTTTGAGATAAAACTACCTAGTATGGGTATTGACCTAAGATAGACTAGAGGAAGTGGAATCATACAAAGGTTTAGATAGACCTAAGTTTCCAAATAGAAGGATGTTGACATGGTGTGTAGTAGAATTCTTAGATCCAAGAAGACTACAAGGAGTTAATAGAGAGAGAAATAAGAGTATAAAATGTATTTCACAACAAATAAGAAGATCAATAAGGTTGTGGTCGATGTATAGTGGATATAGACCTAGTAGAGGAAGGGAGAGACACAATAGGAAGCTAAAGGTATAAATGAGAAATTCCTTGAGGAGAATATATAGAATTAAATCTAATAAGATGATGTGATTAAAGGAGTTTCCTTTGAAAGAAAAATAGTGAACAAGGATATGATGAGGAGAATAAGAAGGTGGACTATGACATGGAAAATTGGTGTAATAGTAGTATCATTGAATCTAAGAAGGCATAGTGTGTTGACAAAAGTGGAGATGAAACATTGTAGAGATGTTTCACAAGGTAGGAAAATGGATTTAGAAATTTAGGGAACATGGCTGGTAAGTGGGTTTAATGGGTTTGAGGTCACATATCATAAGAAGGGTTGGAGAACGAGATTGGCAAATTGGGTTGGTAAATGAGGTCAAGGATTACGAACAAGATTAGTGAACAAGGTTGAGCTTCAATGTTTGAGAAGAAGATTGCAATTAGGGAACAAGGTTTATGGGGTTATGTGGTTGTGAAAAAAATTGTTTACGAAGGTTGGAGTTGGAAAATGTTTAAAATATTCCATCTTTGTTTAACATAGTTTATATGTTAGTAGACTAGTAGTTAGATAATAGGTGTTTTACACGAGTTCTATTTTTTAGTAGCTAATTTGGTTGTCCTAGAATAAACTAGCTTTATAAGCCTTTATTGTAATGTACCAATTATCCTAATTATTTAATCTTATTCAAATAATTAAGTAATTGGTCAATACACTTCATGATTGAGGTTGATCAAGCCATGTGAATCCAAAATTATATTAAATAAATACACGATTGGAATATATTATCCCCAATTGCACATTTTGTTTAATCAACCAAGTAATTAGTTCAATGGGGTGCACAATTGAAATTAATAAATCCCTACAAACCCAACTATAATTGAATTTGTTTTTATTGGGACTCTAATTTTCAATTGTATTTCTTACTAAATAAATTAATAATCAATTCAATGGGGTGTGCAATTAGAGCTAATTAATCCCTACAAACCCAATTGCATTGAATTAGTTTACATTGGGTCTCAGTTAGCTCCAATTGTACATATTATTCAACTAATCAAACAATTTGTTTAGTGAGGTGCATGATTGGGGATAATCAATCCCCATGACCCAGTTATATTAAATTGTTGATTTTACCAAAAAAATAACTAGTTTAACTAGATGTACATTTGGGGGTAAGTTATCCTTATCAGCCTAATTACATTGAATTGGTCCACGATATAGCTTGATTATCCCCAATCATGCATCTTATTCTACTAATCAAGTAACTAGTTTTATGGATGCACAATTGGGGATAAATGAAAGATAATTTAGTATTCTAACATCATAGAACACCACAATTTATATTTGGAAATATTATTTTTTATCTTCAATAATTACCTACATTGTTTTCTCTGAGGAAATTTCTTGTTCTTTAGTCCTCATGGACTTGATGAAGAAGATCAAGGACAAAATTTTGATGATATGTTTCTCTAACAACATGTTCAACCCAAAGCTATATATGGAACATAAATGAGGAGATAACCATTCCACAACCTATGACATAAAAATACACTAGAGGATTCCCTGATATGATGACCTTACATGCAAATTGTGAATATTGATGCAAGATCTACTCACACTTTGTCAAATCACTCATGGATTCCTTAATGAAGATGCCCATTCATGCAAGTTGTGTATGTATTGTAAAAATTTACACACACTATATAAAATCACTCAAATGGATTTCCTAATGATGATGAGAATACATAGAACATATGCATGTTGCTACAATGATCTACATATACTATGTAAAAGCACTTAAGCTGACTCCCTATTGATGGTGGCCTCACATATAACTTGTGTATGTTTCTACAAATATCTAATCTCACTATGTAAAAAAATCAATTGGATATCTTAGTTATGATAACCATACATGCAACATGCCTATGTTATTGTAAGGATTTGCTCACACTATTTCAAATCACATGAGTGTACACCTAACAATGAGAAACATACATTCAATTTGTGTAATTTATTGCAAGAATTACCTTAAACTCTATCAAATCACTCAAGTAGATTCCCTAATTATGAGGATCATACCTAATACATGTTTAGATTAATGCAATTCCCTAACAATGACAATCATACTTGCAACTAGTGTACATTGCAATGAGGATCTACTAGCACTAGCTTAAATCACTCAAGTGGACTCCCTAGAGATGATGACCACAAATACAACTTGTATATGTTACTATATGCATCTACTCACATTGAGTCAAATTAATAAAGTGAATTCCCTATAAATGATGACTAAACATACAAACTATATTAAAATCCATAAATGGTCACAAGGATCTCAATGGAAATAGAAAATTACATTCAAATACAATAATGAAGTAGTACAAGCTGAAAAACCCCACATCATCAAATAATTAACTAAGAAGAAGAGTTTGTTTTCATGTAATCTAACTCAAATAGTTAGGCTTTAGTGTCCTTAAGTTTAAGATTTGTAAGTCTATTTGTAGAAGGAAATCACTAGGTTTGAAATGAAACCACTAGATTCATTTTAAACCTAGTGAATTATATAATATATGATAATGTTTTTCCAATTTTATATGGCAAGGTATAATATTGGTTTTTCATCTTCATTAACTTGGATTGATATAAATCAGCCAACATAAAGAACATCATGGTTCCAATTCAGACTAGGTAGTCTAATTGGGTGTATGTATTCGGCCTTTTACCTATACCACTGTTTCTTTTTTATGTTTTTCAGTCGTCACTACTGATTGTAGGTGGTATCCACTCATACAATTGTACAAACCAGGTGATGTATACCTAGTTTTTGATAGTCTGAACTCTAATTTTTTATAATCTTACTTATCTAATACAGTATGTATGTGCTCTGTCACCTTTCTTTAATAAAAAAATTAGGAGAAATAATTTGATAGTGATCAAAACTATTCAAAATAATTTTGATCAAAATCATTCAAAATAATTTAAATCAGCTAAATTTTTTTAAGTTTAATATATATTAGGTGAAATTAGGTGAAATTAGTTGAAAATTGGTTTCCAATAGACATAAATTTCAAATTTGATCTAAATTAGATACAATGTCTCATATTTCTTTAAACCAATCCAAACTAATGTAAATAAGGTAGTTTTTTTAAATAAGTTAAATTTGAATAAAATTAATTGAAATTGATTTAAATTTATATAATAATTCTAAATTAATGAAATTTAGTAAAATTATATAAGTAATGGGAAATAAGTTATTATTAATAAAAAGTAGTCAAAATTGCTTTAAATTGATAGGATTTTAAATATTTCACATTTATTTGTATGTTATTTTTTACAGGTAGATTGAAAGGTTGACTAATTATATTGTTTAAAAATTTTGAGTTTTATATATATTAGGTGAAATTAGTTGAAAATTAGTTTCTAATAGACATAAATTTTAAATTTGATCTAAATTAGGTACAATATCTCATATTTGTTAAAACCAATCCAAATTAGTGTAAATAAGACAATTATTTTTAAACAAGTTAAATTTGAGTAAAATTAATTGAAATTGATTTAAATTTGATATGATAATTTTAAATTAATGAAATTTATTGAAACTGATATAAATAACAGAAAATAAGTTATTATTAATTAAAAGTAGTCAAAATTACTTTAAATTGACAAGATTTTAAATATTCCACATTTATTTGTATGTTATTTTTTACAAGCAGATTGAAAGATAAATAATAACTATGTCCAAAAAGAATTTTACAATTATTTACTCTAATTTTATTTGGTCACTATCATTGAAGTGACCCTTTAATTAGATAATATTTCTTACCCTAATCAAATGGCACATATTCTACTGATAAATTTAAATAGCAATCTAACACCTGCATCCGGTCTTTACCTCTACTGTAGTTTTTGATGTAATATTTGTCTTCCTCGTAGATGAACAACAATATTTGCTCATTTTTCTTGTTACATATCCTGATTTTTCTAGGCAAGCATTGGAATGATCTCTCGTTTGTCCTCCATTTGAAAGAGACTAAGTTGTCTACTCTGTCGTTCCACCCGGTTAACTGTTTTCCATTATCACATTTCCATTGAAAAGCTTAAAACATGGAAACAGAGATGGTGCTGAGGTATGTTGAAGGACTCAAATATTGCAGAATTTGTGTAGCCATATTCATCTTCGTAGTCTGTGGTGCTGCAGTCAGGACCTTCGTTGCAATGGGATGTAATCACACAACGTATTTAATGAGTTATCTGTCTCTGGGCCATGCGAAATCTGTTACATCTGTAACAAATCTCATGGAAGGTGCTTACAAACTTTGTTTAGTGGGAGTCTTCATTGCCGGCAGATTTTATGGAACTGTGAAACCTGCAAGTAAAGCATTCCTGGTATGTAATTATGTTATTAATTCTTTCAATGTTTGTTATATAGATAACTCTAGTAAAGTAGAAGATGACCACTATGTTTACTTTAGGAAAAAGAAATGAATCTGGAAAATTGTAAGACATAACATTAGAATCACTTTCTATTCAAAATATAAATTTAGGAAGGATTTATGATCAGCAAAGGATCATACCCAACCAACCAGGCAGATACAGTGAAAAGAAGATTGAAGAATATTATTTCAAGATAGATCTTGGTGTTATACTAATGGGTTTCGTGTGAATTTCAGGCAAATCTGGAGCTGGCAATCCAAACGATGAAGAAGATAACATATCAACAAGGTGTGGAACGAAGTAGAAGAGAAAGAGTGGAAGAAGAGATTATAGAAGCTCGTCTTTACCAAATAAACTGCCTCAAC
Organism: Cunninghamia lanceolata; assembly: GCA_027924645.1. Classification (NCBI taxonomy): domain Eukaryota; kingdom Viridiplantae; phylum Streptophyta; class Pinopsida; order Cupressales; family Cupressaceae; genus Cunninghamia; species Cunninghamia lanceolata. Next base: position 7,084,445 of record BSBN01000245.1, on the reverse strand, counting down.
AACCGTGTGCTTTCTTTGCGGCACCAAGCAGAGCATTTTCGACAATCTGATGAGGTGCAGCTGTTTATTACAGACTGTGACAGTATGCTTCATGAAATCCGGATGTTAGGTGCAGAGATGGATACATTTAAGCTTCCAATGCAAACATTAAATAACATTATAGAAGAGCTGTCCACCATAACTATTTCAGCTCATCATGTTAATGATGTTGGTAGATGCCCAATATGCACTGATGATTTTGTATTGGGAGAAGAGGCGATCGAGATGCCTTGCCATCCCCACCATATATTCCACTCTCACTGTATTGGACCATGGTTGCAGAAGCACTCTGCTTGTCCCACATGCAGGAGAGAGATATATGTGCACAAACAAATGTAAAATTTGCCTAGACTGGTCGAGAATCTAGCAATAAGAACAAAGTGCATCTATATTTAGAGCTTATGTTTCAAAATAAGTATTTGATTTTTTTTTTTTTTTAATGAAAATTCCTTATCAAACTTTGTATTAAAAGATAAAAATAGTATAATATTCAAAAAACGATTATGTGGTAAAAGGTACACCTACAAAGTCTAACAGGACCAAGTCCATCACAAAGATGAAAAACAAAAAGAGCTAAGCTCAAAGAACACTAAGCAGTTTAAACAATGTTAACAGAGGCTGGATCCAGATTCCTGATCATCAATTTTTCCTCACAAATCTTTAGGGGCAGCATCATCAATCAGCACCCAACCAGTGAGAGTGCCTTCTTCTTCTTCAGGATTTTGATCACAAATTCAAGAAATGACAAGTTGTAGGTGAGGAATCCTCTGTTTCCTCTCGTGAGCGTGGGAGGTTGGCTGATTTGATTGTATTTAGGTTATAGACTTAAATAAATTTTAATTGAAGGTGAGGAATCCTCTGTTTCCTCTCGTGGGCGTGGGAGGTTGGCTGATTTGATTGTATTTAGGTTATAGACTTAAATAAATTTTAATTGATTTGAGGGTTATGTTTATTATGAGATTTATTTTTTATTTAAATGGAATATTGAGAATAATCTTTAATGTATTAGTGTAGCATATTTTATGTATTAGGTCTTAATTTTTAAATTATTAAGGTTTTATGTCAAATTGAAATTTTCTTTATAATTTGGTAGAACACAAGTCTAAGTTAATATTTCTTTGGCTGAAAGTTACGAACTCAAGAGTATCCATTCTACCAAACTCTCTTAGTGCATGATACTAGCCTCATCTCTTATGGCATTAGGGGCCTTGCAATTAACAAGACTTGATCCTTAATGGACTCATTCAAAATCTTTCAAGTTCCCCAATAAACCAAAGACCCTTTAACTTTATTTATTTTTTTACTTTTAAACTATTTAAATATTATAGTCTTCATATTTTTCATAAAGAATTAATGTACCAAAACTATTTATATATGAAACCAATTCTCACCATAAATAATTAGTACATTAACTCTAAAACATTGATTATTTAAACTCCTCCTAACCACCATACTCGTCTTCTCCTCTATGTAATTTTTCAATGGATTGAATTCCAAATTAATTGTATAACTACACATAATTATAAAGTCTTAATTCTTAGACACATCATTTGTAAACTTCATATTAACTCATAATGTATCTTCTTTCGGGTTAACAGTGAAGGTCTTTATTGTATTAAGGAGACCTCTTTTGAATAGAAAGATAGAGAGTTATGAATAAGTATAAATTAAGTTAAAATGTTTAAACATAAAAATTTAAACAATATAAGTAAAGTATTCTTTTAAATATAAATTGGATTCAAAATTAATTTATTTTTAGTTTGAATGATTTTTAAAAAGTTTTTATTTGTTACAATTATTTTTATTTTGTAATGGTAAAAATTATATATCTTATAATTTTTTTCTTTGTTTCAGATTTGTGTTGATCTAATTGTTTATGCATTTAATAATTACCGTATTTTGTATAAAAGTCAGTAAATTATATGAGTTTTGACTAATCTCAATTTTAGATTCTATGTTCCATGTTATAACCTCTAAAGAGTAAATCCTTGGATATTATTTAAAAGTTCTTAAATGGATTAATGAATGTGATTAGTATTTATAGAGATTATCCAAGATGCATAGTGGTTGTGTGCAAATGTAAAACTATGATGCAAATCAAAATTATGTCAAGGAATCAATGGTGCAATGCAATCCAATGAAACTTAAGGCTATCTCCAAAAAAGTTCTATTTGAAAACCACTAAATACCCAAATAACTAGGATAATCTAGGTGCAATCAAATAATAATAAAACTATCTAATGCATGCAATTAGGACTTAGAAATTGGATTACTAAGACATTCTATGGAAAACTCCAAATCAAGGGGTCTAGATGCATCTAGAATAAGCTGGGCTAGTTTTGAAAACTATTGGAAACTTGATTCTACAACTTTTGATGAAATTTGGGGACTATCTAAGAAAGTGGTGACCCTGACCCTACCTAGGAAGCATGTTGGATGGCCCTACCCCTCTTGCGCAACCTCTTGGGTGGTCCTTGCCCTTTTGGGTGACCCTACTTTGGGATAGTATGGAAATTTTTTTGGGGGGTTTTGTCTTGTGTGTCATCTCATTTTTGTAATTGATTTTCACCTATCACAACATAATAGAAGACAACTAATTAGTAGTAAATAATCGGCCAATGAAGGTAAAAGAATGTACACATAGAGAATTAGAATGGTTTCACCTAATTTCCAAGTGACATGAACATGGGATTGATAAGGATGGTTTTAGACTCTACAAAGGATGCATGTTGAAGGTTATGTGCTTGTACATACAAGTTAGACCTAGAAATGAATGCCAAACCTAAAGTACTATATTTTGGTTTGATTTGATAAAATAAAATTTTATATGTAATAAATTGATATTTTATGATCATCGATGGCTCGTGAATGACCTAAAAATGCCATGCCTCTAATTTGGTAAAATTTTAAGTTAATTTGGGGTAGTTTTGGGAATTGGGAAATCAGGTGGAAGGTCTTGGCCTATTGGGTGGCCCTACCTAAGGCTAAACAGGCAGGTGGAAGGCCTTTCTCACTAGTGATGGCTAGTGACTAGTAATAGATGAGACAAAAAACATGATGATTCCAAAAAGAGCCCTTTAGCTTGATGAATTTGAAAAGACTATACCAATGAGATCTTACAAGTGTACTAAAAATTTACAACTTGAAGCTTCTTTAATGGTGAATCCTGCAAAAACATGGGTTAGCAGGGACCTTAGTTAGCCCCCTTGTGGGTGTTCAAACATGGATCCATGTGGTCCATATAATGGAAATTAATGTAATAAACTAATCTATGAAAAATGTACTAAGTCTAAAGCACATCTATTCTATGAAAACTTCAAAACCTAGATCTAGGGTTCTTGAAAACTATGCAAGCAAGTGGGAACTATGGGATAAAGGGTTTGGACAACAAACTAGGTTTTAATGGAAAAGGCTTTTGAGGGTTGTTAAAGGGCTAGTATGAGGTGTGGAAATGATTTTCTAAAGTATATTTAATATATATTTGGTTTGGGTTTGGCTAGGACCTTTGGAAGGGTAGAAAAAAGGATGCACACTCACAAAGGGGTGATAAGAAACATGGAAAAATACAAAAATGGGTGATGTAGGAGCATCTAGGTCTATAGGCAATCCTACATCACCCAAAAATATTTGTTTGTTTTCTTTCGAGTTTTATCTTTCTTTAGTTGTTGTGGGTTTTTGCTTCATGGGCATTTGTCAGATTTGAAATCAGTCAAGTTTGGGATGAGTTGGTGCAATTGAAACACCTCAAAAAAAAAATTAGTTCATGTATTCTTTAATTTTGAAGTAAATATTGAAAGGAAGCCTCTAGCGCTTCGACACAACTTCACTCAAGTCCCTTGGACTCAAAGTTGTGCTTGTGTGCTAGCACAGCTTTGCACAGGTTGCATGGACTCAAAGTTGCATTCAATGCTGGCACAGCTTCGCTCAAGTCATTTGGAATCAAAGTTGTGCTCATGCGCTAACTTACTATTTGACCTTCCTAAACTCTTTTTGGTTTCCTAGGATGGAGTTGTTGGTTCCTCGTGGGAGAATTAGCGTTACAGAAGTCTATAGCGCCCCAGCATAGCTTTGTGTAAAGCATAGGATTCCAAGGTTATGCTCTAGCGCTACAGTGCTCCAGTGTAGCTTTGCATAAAGTGTATGATTCCAAGGTTGCGCTCTGGCACTACAGCGCTCTAGCATGGCTTTGCCCAAGACATAGGGATTTAAAGTTGTGCCCTTGCATTAAGTTTCCAATACAAGATTTGGAGGTTCTTGAAGCTGATGGGTTGCTGATAAAGAAGTCAATAGGCCTCTAGCATGGCTAGCGCAGGTTTGTTTAAAGCACAAGACTTTAAAGTTGCACTCATGTGATGAGGGAATTGTTTCAAAGGCTAAAAATGTATTACTTGGGCATCAATTCAATTTAATCCTTCAAGGCTGGAAACTGTTCAATTTCCATAAATGGAAGTATAAAATGGAGTCTATGTTCACTGTTGAGGGTTCAAAAGTTTAGATAGAGGGAATTTTGCATTGTAGACACTGGTTCATGGAATTTGGATATTGTATTCTATAATAGAATTATACTCTTATAATAAGTGTTTTCTGCATACAAATAAAGAATACTAATATTCTGTTGAGTTTTTGAGTTTGTGTTCATGTGTTATTATTTTGCTACATATCCTGATTGTCTAATAAGACAATCAGGGTTTGACATGCACCAAGTGGTATCAAAGCAAGTTCTGTTGAGGTTGTGGGCATGTTAAAGAATGGATTCTGATTTCATTTTTTTTGTGGGTAGAGAAGAGTGAGCGTAGGCCTACAACTACAAAGAATCTGGTGAAAACATGGCATAGAGAGGACATGGTAGAGGAAGAGTACCACGAGCTAGTGATATGGAAATTGTGGAGATGTTGAGAGGAATAACAACATGGTTAGATGTTATGGAGATGGCACAACATAGAGGAGTACATGTCAAATACGTGAGTGAGGATGAAGAAGAAATAAAAGTTAGAGAAGATGATGCAAATGAAGAAGGTAACAAACCAGAAAAGAGATTTTTAAGAACAATTTCTAGAATAAATTATAAACCTCGTTTGGATCCTTTGAGTTATAATGGTAGTTTGAATCTAGAAGAATTGATCAATTGGATTTCATAAATTGACAAGTATTTTGATTTTGAATCAATTGAAGACCCCAAGAAAGTAAAGTTTTCCTATACAAAGTTGAAGGGTCATTCATCCCTATGGTGGGAACATGTTTAGATAGAAAGACAGAGAAAAGTTAAGAAAAAAATTAAATCTTTGGAAAGAATGGTAACCAAATTGAAGGCTAAGGTTTTACCAAAAGATTATCAAATTAGTTTGTTTAAGAAATTGTAAAATCTAAAACAAAAAGAGAAGAATGTACAAGAATATATAGAGTAATTCTATCAACTAAACATTCATGCTGGTCATTTTGATGATGATGGTGAAAAAGTTTCAAGGTATGTTAATTGTTTGCACTATTCTATTAAAGATGAAATAAGTATGGTGTGTATAACAAGTGTAGAAGAAGCATATCAATATGCCCTAAAGGCAGAAGATAAATTTACTAGAAAACAAAATAACTCCATGGGTAGAGGTATATTTTCACATGGAAGAGGACAATCTAGAAATGGTCATGGTTATTCAAACAAGCAAGGAGAGGCCAGTACATCACAAGAAAATACCCTAGAGGAAAGTAAAGGTAGAGGAGATTACTCTAGAGGAAGAAGTGAATATTTAAGGGGTAGAGGATCTTTTGGAAGAGGAAGAGGAAGAGAATTCAGTGGCACTTGTTTTCAATGCACGGAGAAACTAGGCATTTGAATGTCCTAAGATACAGCAAAGTGGTGGGAAAGGAAAAGAAACTATTAGAAGTGAAGGTGCAAACTACAAAACAAAAATCTGATTCAAACATTATTAATGTTGTCTAAATAATGTAGAATCAATGGAGAATGCAACAGAAATAAAACCCACTACACAAAAATAACATGCATTAAGAACTTAACACAACATAGTATGTAACGTGCAGAAAACCCTTTTGGTGAAAAACTCCACTAAGAAAAGAGGCTCCAAGTTGTATTATCTTCAAATATAAGATTGCAATACATGCACTTCATCTTCTTCTTTAGTCTTCAATCCAGTGATGCTTGCTACTCTCAACTCTACTAAAAAATGTAGTACAAATATCCTTATAAAAGGGGGTTGCCTTCTAGGGGAAGAAAACTGACATAATATTGACTGTTAGATCTATGACCTAATCACGAATGGTCCAGATATAAACATGTGGCTGAAACAAGATCGTTGCTGGTGAAACCTTTCATCCCTTATGGGTGATTTACAAACAATAATAGGAATAATAAATTACATAGGATTTACAAGGTTGATGGCACCTTAATCCTAACAGAAACAAGAATTATTATTGCACAAGAGATAATGAAAGTGTGGCTTCACCAAAATGTGGAGAAGATCTTGAGGATGGAGAATCCTTGATGTTGAGGATGATTTTGTTGAATCCAAAGAAGGAGAGACTTGAACTAGCTTAGAGGAGGAACTTGTTTCAAACTAGATGCAAGTCAAGTGGTAAATGTTGCAAAATGATAGTGGACAGTGGCAATATAGACAACATTGTGTCTGAAGAGATGGTAAACAAACTGAGATTGAAAATATTGAAGCATCCCAATGCTTATAAAGTTTCTTGGATGTAGAAAGAACATTAGTTGGTGGTAAGAGAACAATGCCTTGTGATTTTTCAAATTGGTAGCTATAAGGATGAGATTTTGTGTGATGTAATGCCAATATATGCATGCCATATTTTGTTAGGTAGACCTTGGAAATTTGACAGACAGGTTGTACATGATGGAAGGACTAATACATATAAAACCAAGAAGGATGGACAATAATTCACCTTGAATCCATTGAAAGATAAAGAAGATGAAGTGGAGAATGGTCCCAAAGTTTGTTTGATTTCTGGAAAGAAGTTCTTGAAATATTTGAAGAAAGAGGCGAGATGTTTTACATTTATTCCCAAGCTTGTAGTAGCTATGATAGCAGAGAAACAAGAAAAGCTTCCAATAGAAATTCCAAAAATTCTGGAAGAGTATTTAGATATAATGATGCAAGAGTTGTCGGATGGATTGCCACCTATGAGATACATTAGTCATCACATGGACATAATACTTGGTATGAATTTGCCAAACAAAGTACCATACAGGATGATGCCTATGGAGAATGAGGAGATAAATAGGCAAGTGCAAGATTTGTTAGATAACTTGGGTTGATTAGGGAAAGTCTCATTCCTTGTGTTGTACCAACAGTGTTGACACTAAAGAAGGATGGAGAGTGGCGTATGTGTATGGATTCGAGAACTATAAACAAGATAACAATCAATTATAGATTTCCATTTTCACAAATGGATGATATGATGGATTGTCTAAGTGGAGCCAAGTACTTCACGAAGATTGACTTCAAGAGTCGATACCATCAAATTAGAATCAAAGAAGGGGATGAGTGGAAGAAAACCTTCAAAACTAAAGATGGACTGTACAAATGGTTGTGATGCCATTCGGATTGACAAATTCTCCTAGCACCTTCATGATATTGATGAACAAAGTGTTGAAGCCTTTTCTTAGTAAGTTTTTCATTGTGTATCTTGATGATATTTTGATTTTCAATACGACAAAGGAAGAACATTTGTTGCATGTTAGGGTAGTATTGCAAAGATTGAAGGAAGAAAAATTGTTAGTAAATTTTAAGAAATGTACTTTTATGCAAACAAAATTAATGTATTTGGAGTTTGTTGTTTCCAGTGATGATCTAAAAATGGATCTAGAAGAGGTCAAGATGATTGTGGATTGGCATTCACCTTGTAGTATGTTTGAAGCTAGAAGTTTTCATGGCCTAGTGAGCTTCTACAAAAAGTTCATTTGTAATTTCAGTGGGATTTGTTCACTTATTACTGTAATGATGAAAGGTAATAGGAAAGAATTTGTGTGGATAGTTGCAATAGGGAAAAGTTTTGAATTGTTCAAAACAAAAGTGACTTTACAGCTAGTCTTGACAAGTTTCCATATTTTGGAAAAGTATTTCAAGTTGATTACAAGATGTGAGTGGGACAACAATTGAAAGCATCCTAAGTCAAGAAGGAAGACCAATTGCATACTTCAGTGAGAAGTTGAATGAGGCGAAAAGGAAATATTTTGTATATGATCAAGAGTTTTATGCACTTGTAAAGGCACTCAAGAAATGGAGACAGTACTTGCTACTGAAGGAGTTTGTATTGTGTACTGATCATCATGCTTTGTAGTTCATTAACAACCAGGGTAAGTCAGATCAAAAACACATGAAATGGGTTTAATTTTTGTAGAGTTATTCTTTTGTTTTAAAACACAAAAGTGGAAAGTCTAACAAGGTAGTTGATGCATTGAGTAGGAGATGTCTGTTGTTGAATGAATGGAGAGTGAATGTATTTGGTTTTGATTCTATGCAAGAATTGTATGAAGAGGATGCTGATTTTAAGGAAGCATGGGCAACATGTATGAATCCAGTTGATAAGGACAAAATGTCATGGCTAGAACATTTTATTTAAGAAGGTTTGTTGTTTAGGGGAAAAAGATTGTGCATACCTCAAGGATCAATGAGTGACAATTTAATGAGATAAAAGCATAGTGGTGGATTGAGTGGACACTTTGGTGTTGATAAAACGTTGGCACAATTGAATGAAAGTTATTTTTGGCCTAGTATGACTGTAGATGTGAAGAAGTTAGTGCACGATTGTAGAGTTTACCAACATGCGAAAGGAGTAAGGCAAAATACTAGTATATATCAACCATTTCCTATATAGGAGAGACCATGGGAACACATAAGTATTCAAAAAGGTAATGATTCTATTTTTGTTGTTGTTGACAGATTTTTAAAAATGGCTCATTTTATTCCATGTCAAAAGAGTAATGATGCTTCCCACATTGCTACATTAGTTTTCAAATAGCTAGTTAGGCTACATGGTTTGCCTAAAAGTATAGATTCAGATCATGATGTGAAGTTTGTTTGTCATTTTTGGCATACCTTGTGGAAGAAAATGGGTACATAGTTGGATTTTAGTACAACGAACCATCCTCAGACTAATGGTCAAACTAAAGCTGTCAATAGAAGTTTGGGTAATTTTCTAAGGTGTTTTGTAGGAGATAAACCAAACCAGTGGGATTTGATATTGGCTTAGGCAAAGTTTACTTATAATAATTCAATCAATAGGAGTGTAGGGAAGAGTCATTTCCATATTGTGTATGGATATATCCTGAGAGGTGTTGATGAGTTGAGGGATAGTGCTGATTTGAGTAGGAAGAGAACTTGTGGCTAACAATTTTGTTGAGTATATTTATGATTTACATAAAGAAGTGAGAGAATATTTGGAGAAGATTGCCACCAGATATAAAGAGTATGTTGATATGCATAGGAGAGAGTAGGAATTTCAGGTTGGTGATTTGGTTTTGGGAATTTTGAGAAAGGATAGGTTCACATAGGGAACATATAACAAATTTAAGTGGAAGAAGATAGGACCTTGTAAGGTGTTGAAAAATTTTTCATCCAATGCTTATGAGATTGAACTTCTATCAAGTATATATATTTCTCTCATCTTCAATGTTGTTGATTTGTACAAATATTATGAAGGAGAGTTAAGTACATAGGGGAATTCAAATTTAGATTTGCAAGATACACATGGATGGTTACATCAGTTTCTTGAAAAGAAATTTGAATAGGTAGACAAAGTGATTGATTCTTGAGTGGCTAAAAGAACAAAGGGGAAAGAACACATGGAGTATCTTGTCTGTTGGAAGGATAAACCAGCAGATGAATCCTCTTGAATGCAAGCTTCAAAATTAGTGAAGTATGGAATACCCATTCTAGACTCACCTAAATATTCATGAGTTGCAGCCTCATGGAACACTTCACATACCCCACATGTCTGATGTAGGAGCATCTGATTCCATAAGTGATCTTGCATCGTCCAAAAATATTTTTTTTGTTTTCTTTCTAGTTTTGGCTTGCTTTAGTTGTTGTGGGTGTTTCCTTCATGGGCATTTGTCAAAATTCAAAGTGGTCAAGTTTAGGGTGAGTTGGTGGAATTGAAACACCTCAACAAATTTTTTAGTTCATGTATTCTTTGATTTTGAAGTAAATTTTGAAAGGAATCCTCTAGCACTCTAGTACAGCTTCGCTCAAGTCCCTTGGACTCAAAGTTGCACTTGTGTATTGGCATAGCTTCATACAGGTTGTGTGGACTCAAAGTTGCACTCAACGCTGGCACAACTTCACTCAGGTCATTTGGAGTCAAAGTTATGCTCGTGCACTAACTTTCTATTTGACCTTATTAAACTCTTTTTGGTTGCCAAGGATGGAGTTGTTGGTTCCTCATGGAAGAATTACTAGTGTAGAAGTCTATAGCAGCCCAGTGTAGCTTTGTGTAAAGCACAAGATTCCAATGTTGTGCTCTAGCGCTATAGTACTCCAACGTAGCTTTGCATAAAGGATAGGATTCCAAGGTTGCGCTCTGGCGCTGCAGTGCTCTAGCATGGCTTTGCCCAAGACATAGGGATTTGAAGTTTTTCCATTGCACTGAGTTACCGATACAAGATTTGGAGGTTCTTGAAGGTGATGGTTTGTTGATAAATAAGTCAATAGGCCTCTAGCACAACCAACCCAACTTTGTTCAAAGCACAAGACCTTAAAGTTGTGGTCATGGGATGAGGGAATCATTTCATATGCTGAAGACTTATTTCTTGGGTGTCAATTCAATTATACTACTTCAAGGTTGGAAATCATTCAACTTCCATAACTAGAAGTATAAAATGGAGTCGATGTTCACTTTTGAGGGTTTGAAAGCTTAGATAGAGGGAATTTTGCATTGTAGACACTAGCTCATGGAATTTAGAGATTGTATTTTGTAGTGGAATTGTACTCTTGTAATAAGTGGTTGCTACATACAAATAAAGAACATTAATATTCTATTGAATTTTTGAGTTTGTGTTCGTGTGTTAATGTTTTGCTACATATCCTAATTGTCTGATAAGACACTCATGGTTTGATATACACCAACGGGATTTTGATGATTGAAATGGGATTGAAGGGGATGTTGTAATGAACTAATATTTTGAATCACTAGGGCTATAAGTGATGGTTTTGACTGAAAAACTTAGATTCTAAGCTCAATAACCTAGGATGGATGCAATGTAGCATAGGGAAGACTATTGGGATAAAATATCACACTAAATGGAGTGGAAATGGATAGATTGGGGTATGGAAGGGTGGTGAGATGGATGGATCAAGAATTACTACAAATACTCATAAAAATGTAATCATGTTCATGAAAAACCTATTACATAAATGCATACTATACTTGGAAACATAAAAAATCAAGACCTACTTGTAAGGAATTTGATTGTGTAGATTACTTGAGTATGATATGAATATTTTGCTAACTCTATGATACAGTTACAATTTTTGAAATGCTTTTTCTTAACCATTTTCTTGCTAAAAATAGAAACCATTCTTCATTACATTAACTAAAAATATTCCTCATTTGAATGCATTTGCTTTGGCATTACAAAACTTGAGTAAGAAATAACCTTTCCCCATGTTTTACCTCTAATACTCCCATGTTTTCTTGACTTTGCATACTTGTACATGGAAGAAAATCTCCTTTTGGGATGATGGCCCATATCCTACCTCCATTGAATCGATTTTATCTCTTAAATGGATCTCCTTTTCCTCTCACATATGAGGACAAATTCATATATCCTTTGAAAAATGGCAGTTTCCTCTCCTCTCTTTCTTTTAGTTTTTTCTTTTTTTTGGATCTCTCATGGTCTCCAAAATCCTTCTTTATTGGAATGCAACCCCTTTCTTACTCATTTCTCTCTCCATTCTATTATACTCTTGGCACCTCCTTTTCTACCTCTCTATTTCTTAAAACTGTGCATTTTAAATCTTCCTTGCCTATTTGACCAAAAAAATCCTCATCATTAATGCTAGCTTCTCTTTCAAACTCAAATCTACCTCAAATTCCCACTCAAAACATATGAGTGTCAAAAACTAGGCAATTAATAGGGCAATTGGGAGTTGAACGACTCTAGATTAACAGTAGGAAGAAAATTCAAATTTTAAACCATTAGTATATGGAATAAGTTTTGTTTAGGTGGCCTGGGAGAGATGCCCCTTCATCAAAAAGGATCTTAATAGGAATAGAATATGACATTCAAATACAATAATAATGTAGTAGAAGTTTAAAAAAGCACATGTTATGAAAAGATTAAGTAAGAAGAAGTATTTGTTTCATGTAATCTAGTTTACTTAGCTAGGCTTTAGTGTCCTTAAGTTGAAGGTTTATAATTTGTAAATTTCTTACAAGGAAATTACTAGGTTCATTGAAACCTAATGAATTATATAATATGTAATATAATATTTTTCTAATTTCATATGGCAAGGTATAATATTAATTTTTCATCTTCATTAACTTGGATTGATATAAATTACTTAACATAAATTTAAATTAGACAAAATGGATTTAAGTTAGGAGAAATCAATCTCATCAAAACTATCTAAAAATTATTTGAATTTGGTGAAAATTTTGAGTTTGATATGTATTTTAAGTGAAACTAATTGGAAATTATTTCCTATGGGCACATTTTTTAAAGTTAATCTAAATTAATTTTTAAATAAGTTAAATTTGAATAAAATTATTTGACATTGATTTAAATTTGATTTGATAATTTTAAATTAGTAAAAAAATAACTAAAATTGATATAAACTAGAAAAAATCAGTTGTTACTAGTTAAAAGTAGTCAAAATTATTTTAAAGTGACAAGATTTTAAATATAAAACATTTTACATTTTTTTATATGTTGTTTTCTTCCCCACAGATTGAAAGGTTAACCAATTATACTATTTCTACAACTTACATTATAACAGTTGTCCAAAAAGAATTCTTACAACTAGGTTAATTTTATTTGGTTATTATTGTTAAATGACTCTTTCACCAAAGGGTTGTAGTTCAATTGGTTGAACACAATTAGTGAGGGTGATAGTATGTTCTTAGAGCATGCCATCCACTAATATTCAAAACCCCCATAGTATATTTTTAGAGTATGTCATCCACTAATATTCAAAACCCCAAAGATATGAAATATAAGAAATGAAGCTAAAATTGTGCCTCCATAAAAAATAGTCTCTTTCTTTTGGCTCTTTCTTTATATTTTAAAAAGAAAAATATTCTTGTTCTAATCAAATATTTATTGTCGTTAATACTTGTCCTCCTCGTAGATGAACAACAATATATGCTGATTTTTCTTTGTCAAAGAGACACAATGTCGGCTGATTTTTCTAGGCAATCATTGGAAAAATCTCTCGTTTCTCCTTCATTTGAAAAATAAAAACTAAGTTGCCTACTCTGTCATTCCACCCGCTAAATGGTTTTCTGTGATCAAGTTTCCAGTGAAAGGCCTCAAACATGGAAACAGAGACAGTGGTGAAGTATCTTGAAGGACTCAAATATTGCAGAATTATGTAGCCATATTCATCTTCAAAACACATACCTTATCATCCTTTTGCTGTAGAGAAATTTCACTTGTACTTCCTTGTGTTAAATAATTTGTGCTGCTGCAGTTTCGACATTCGTTGCAATGGCACGCAATCTCCCAAAGTATTTAAAGAAGTCTCTCATACCTTTGTTACAAGTATTCCCTCTCGTACATTTGGTAGATGTATTCTCCCTTTGCGCTACCTTTTATGGAACTGTCCTGGTATGCAATTGTATTATTAATCCTTTGAATTTTTGTTATATAGATGACCATTATATTTACTTTGGGAATAAGAAATGAATCTGGCAAATTTTAACATAATTAGACATAATTATAAAGATCTCTAGTCTCAATTGTAATAATTTAGAGCATGAATTTCAAAATTGAACTATAAAGGCCTAGAACATCTAATTTATAAATTGTTTAAATTGTTTCTTCCACTACCAAGATAGATCCAAGGGGTTTCATATGAATTTCATGTATATCTGGAACAGGTAATAATCCAGATGATGGAAATAGCTGATAAGTTGAAGTTTTTCAGACTTTTGTTACTGGTAAACTTTCTTTGCGCCAACTTTTATAGAGCTGTCTTGTTTGCAATTATATTATTAATTCTTTGAAATTTTGTTATATAGATAACTCTAGTAAAGTAGAAGATGAGCAATGTTATGTTTACTTTAGGAAAAAGAAATGAATCTGATAAATTTTAACATAATTAGAAATAATTATAAAGATCTCTAGTCCCTCTTGTAAAAAAATTAGAATGTGAATTTCAAAATTGAACTAAAAAGGCCTAAAACATCTAATTTATAAATTGTTTCCTCCACTAAGAAGATAGATCCAAAGGGTTTCGTATGAATTTCATGTATATCTGGAACAGGCAAGCCAGACGGCGAAATCTGGAACAGGCAATCCAGACATTGATGTATATCTGGAACAGGTAATCCAGACGGCGAAATCTAGAACAGGCAATCCAGACATTGATGTATATCTGGAACAGGCAATCCAGACATTAAAAATAACTAATAGGTGGAATTATGCCACAGTTTTGTTACTCGTAGTCTTTGATTGCGCCATCGTTTATAGAGTTGTGAAACTTGCAAGGGAAGCGTTCCTGGTATGCAATTATATTATTATTTCTTTGAAACTTTGTTATATAGATAACTCTAAGAAATGAATCTGGCAAATTTTAACAAAATTAGAAATAATTATAAAGATCTCTAGTCCTACCTGTAAAAATCTAGAATGTGAATTTCAAAATTGAACTATAACTTAGGCCTAAAACATCTAATTTTTCGTATGAATTTCATGTGTATCTAAAGCTGGCAATCATATTCAAACAAGATGCGGAGGAACGTAGGAGAAGAGAAAGATGGGCTGAAGAGACTATGGAAAGCCTGAACCGGATGATGAAGATAGTCAAAGAGATGTTCAATCGACTTGTGGAACGAAGGAGAAGACAAAGATGGGTGGAAGAAGAGACTGCAGAAGAGACTATGGAAAGCATAAACCAGACGATGGAGACACTCAAACGACTTATGGAACAATGGAGAAGAGAAAGATGGGTGGAAGAAGAGACTATGGAAAGCATAATCAAGGTGGTAAGGATATTCCAACGACATGCGGAGACGATATGCCAACAATGGAGAAGAGAAAGATGGGTGGAAGAGACTATGGAAAGCATAATCCAATCAAACTATTGCGACAACAGTGAGCTTTCTTCAATACATAAAATCTTGATGTTGCGTGCAGGGGTGTTTAAAATCTGCAATATTTCAGCTCATCATGTTAATGATGTTGGTAAATGTGCAATATGCACTAATGCTTTTGTATTGGGAGAAGAGGCAATTGAGATGCCTTGCCATCCTGACCATATATTCCACTATCACTGTATTCAAACCATGGTGACAACAGAACCCTTCTTGTCCTACTTTAGCAGACCTCTTGAGTTATGAATAAAGTATTTTATTGTCTATCAAAGTACTACAAAATTAGATGTAATATCAAAAATTATTTTAAATTACAAAATGATAGTTTAAACTCCAATATCACCAAACTGCACCTATAACTAAATAAACAAAATCCTTTAAATTGTCATTTTGAAATGGATTTTTTCCTTTCCATATAGATGTGCAAGTATAAAATCCAATATCACCAAACTACACCTATAACTAAATAAACCAAACCATTTTTGTTATTTTGAAATGGAATTTTTCCTTTCTATATAGATGTGCAAGTATTTCTTGCAAAAGATTTATTTAATATATTTTATTTGACAATCCTTAAGAAATAAAATACAAGAAGCTTCTTTGTGCTATTGCCGTGAATCCAATTATTTGTGGTAAGCATAATTTAATGAATAGTGACTCCCAATCTAGTAAAGGTTTTATCTAGATTATTAATGTGTAATTATGACATGACTTGTGACTTGCACTCTAAGAGTCTAATGTGACTTGGCATGAATTATATTGCATGATATGACTTGTACTCTATGACATGACTTTTGTGACTTGTACAATATCAAATGGTTTGTAATCTATCATCATTAATAGATTTATAGAATAGAAAATTTGAGGGGCAAAATTATATTTCTTTAACACCCTAACTTAATCTTAACCTAAACATTAGTATGCATTTGATCTTGAAATGATTACTTTGATATTTATTCTCAATTTTTCAAAATATTCTTTTGATAAATAGTTTGTAAATATGTCTACAAATTAATCTACTAACCTGCAAGACTCTAAATATATTTCACCATTGTTGACCAATTCTCTAATGAAATGATAACTTGTATCAATATGCTTACTCCTTTTATGAAAAACATGATTTTTTGATAAATCTATTGTTGCATTATTGTCACAAAAGGGTTTTGTTGGTCCTTATTGCTCTTGTTCCAAATCTAATAGCATTCTTCTCATACATACTACTTGACATGCTACTAATATAGTTGACACATATTTTACTTCTACTATAGAAAGAGTTACAATGAGTTACTTTTCTAGAATCCCATGACATTGCTCCTTAACCAAGATAAAAGATATATCTAGAGCTAATCTTTCTATCATCAATTCTCCCTACCCAATCACTATCTATGTAACCAATTAGCTCAAATTTAGTATATGTGCAGTATAAAATAACATGGATTTTAGTGTCATTGACATATCTCAAGATTCTTTTTCCATCCTCTAAGTGAGAATCCTCGGCGACTCCATGAACCCTGAAATTAAGCTTAATCTATACATGATATTAGGTTTTGTGGTTGTTAGGTACATCAAACTACCAACAAGTCTTTTGTAGAAAGTCAAATCTACATTAGAGCCCTTATATTCTTTGCTCAATTTCAAACTTGTGATTATAGGTATAGATGTTGGTTTGCAATTCAACATCCTAAACCTCTTCAAAACATAATTGGCATATGTTCTTTGACAAATAAAAATTCCATCATTTGTTTGAATCACTTTAATTGCCAAAAATATTTCATCAATCCCTCATCAATCATCTCAAATTCTTTCTTCATTGTTAATTTTAACAAGTCAATTGACAAATCTTGTATAAATATCAAATCATCCACATATAAGTACACAATTAAAATTTGACCTTGATAATTCATGTTGATGTATGGTGTTGGCTCACTATTAATTTTGTGAAATTCATTATTGTTACATCCCTAATTTCTGACTTGCTACACTTTTACTTTTTACTTGGGCATAAGTAAATTTGTTGTGATGTTATAGATTTATGACAGGATATGACATGGAATTATATTGAATATCATTTATGAAATCATGGAAATGATTATGTTATTATCGATTTAATAATTGTATTATGAGATTTGATTTACTAGTTGAATTAATTGAAAAATGATGCACTAATTACACATTGTTTGATGACAAGTGAAATAGGATTACAAGTTATCAACTCTCAGAGAAGAGAGAGAGAGTATCTTTCAAGAAGAGAGATATAGACCTTGGACTATGAATGGTCTATTTGCCAAATGAGTTTAGTGTTAAATGATAATGTGAACCAGTGAGTCGTATGAGGTAAGTCTTGTCTTGCTAGTTACTTTTGAATCTATTCGACAGGTAGTTGATATCTTGATTATCATCTAGTCAAGTCGATGGTGAGTCGACATAGTCTTTTGTAAAGTAAACAATGTCATAGACGTAAAACGATTGTGTTATTCTTCTTGTGTCACTTGAGGTTTTTCTGTCGCTTCTTAACATCAAGACGTTCTCATCAAGATAGATGGTGTGAATATTATCGCCAGATTGTGATGGGGAGGTAAACTTGACCCATTCACATCATCTGAAATCCTTAGTGATCAAAATGGGGACAAATAGAGGAGTTTATAACAACTTTGGGTAGAAGTTTTTCACAAGCTATGTGATATCTAAATGAAATCTTGATTCTTGATCTGCGTTCAGCCCAATCTGTCGTGATTGTTGTAAAACGCTTTGAGCGTATGTTGTAAACTCTTTCCTTTTTGAAGATCGACAGATGTTGAATTAGAAACCAAGGCATGTTATAACTTGTTTTGTCGTAATATAGAGGAATATGCTAAATTATATAAGTTATATTTTAGTTGTCGTGAGGTATTTCTTTGTTCTAGTTTGTCGACGGAATCGATTTGAAGTTCGAAGAGGAACACTCTTTATTTCCTTTTTATAATACCTTTTTCTTTCGAAAAACTCTTTTTGTGTTCTAGTTATAGACCACCAATTAGTTATCGACCAAACTATTTTTGCTAAGGTGGCAATTGTTTATTCTCATGATCGGTTTTGAGTTGAGGGATGTTTTAAACCATTAAGTCTACCACCCTGTAAGAGTTTGAGCACCACTAATTTGTGTAGTGGCGAAGTAAGAGGTAATGAAGCCTTTGTCCTCAATTAGTGGACAGGTTGTTAAGGTTGTTATGCCACTTCGCTATGAAAATCTTCATCCTGCAGAGTGGTCGTCTAAGGTGGAGATGTTTTTTGCATGCCGAATAGAATTTCCTTCTTGATAGGCAAGGTCGACAGTTTTGGAAAGCCGTTACTTTCCTTTGCCGTGGGTAGGCTTAATAAGGGAGTTTGGGAATGAGTTAGAGGGAGGAAGTGGGAGGAATTCGGGGGAGAAGATTAACGTGACCGTGGAGGGAGCTGCGAGGAGAATTGGCTGAGAAAATAGACAGCGCTTGGATAGTCTATCAGTCAGCATTGGAGTCTATTAACAGGTTCTCATACTCTTTCACTACGTAAACTAAGATCCTTGTTATGTGTCATACTTTTGTAAGCTTTCGCGATAGTTCAATGAATGGACTTATAAATGCAAAAAGTTATTTTTATAGTTGAAAACTGTGTAAAGTTGTCTTCATTAAAAATGAGAGCCCTGTTTAAATATGTCACCGTGCACTACGCCAACAGATGGTGCAGAAATCGCAGCTTTATATTTGATTTGACGTAGGTTGAGATTGTTTGAGAAGACTAAGGTTTTGCTTAGAAGGTTAAAGTTAATGTAGGGTGCACTCTGTGAAGGATTTGGTTTTTAAAAATGTTTCACAGCCCATACAAGATGTATTAGCATAACACTTGTCGACAGAGAATAAGATCTCTGTCGACAGTCAGCAAACCATGACTCTAAAGGGTCAGTAAACAACTGAGAAAAAAGCTTGTTTTGTCAACCATCGACAGAGGTTTAACCTTGTCAACATCTTATTCTAGTTTTAAATTATCTGGCATTAAGAGTTAAATAGCTATTGGGGTACTTGTGTGCATTATCATGTAAGGGAAGGGATATTTAGATATATGCAATGTTTTCTATTAATTTTCATTTATATATCTCTATATATACTTGCAAATGCGGACCAAATGTATTCAGACCATAGAGGCCTTGAATCTCATACAGAGAAAGTTGAATATGAGTATGATACCTTGAGTATTTCTTATGAACAATAAGATCATCATTGTAAGCAAACCATTATTTAAGTATGTTTTGTTTTATTAATAGTATTCATGTGAATACAAGCCAATAATTAGAGGCCATTAGGTATGTGAGTAGTTAGTGAGAAAGACGACCTGAGATGTAAAACTCTGAGTCGAATTCTCTGCTTTTAATAAAACTATTCCTGTAAAGAAAAGATTGTCATTTCCCGCTATGGACACAAGCTCGGATGTAAGCTCTATAATGTCCCACAAGAGCCCTAGCTTAAAAAGTTCAAGTCTCAAGGGCATAGTTCTTAGAAGACCTTTAAGAATCCTTAAACTTTAACTTGGGGCCTTCGAGTATTCGTATTCTATGTTTTGGTTTATTGTGAAACCCTTCCAAAATGACAAAGAGGAAGCTAGTCGAAGGATCAGCAGTCGAAGAGCGACAGTCAAAGAAGATTCCTTAGAATGTTTAATTTTTAAACTTAGGGAATTTGAATACTTATGTTCTATAAATTGGTTTATAGTAATTTCCTACCAAAAACAACAAGTTGGGATTAGTACCCACACATGAATGGATGAAATAAACAATGGTATAATTTCGAGATTGTTATAACAATGTATAACGTTATTCAAAACTTCGATATGCTAGGAAACCGTTCATTTATCATGTAAATGGAGATGTTTCCATGAGCTTGTAGAGAGAAGAGTAAACCTCAATGCCATGTGTTAATGCATGATGAATTTCAAACACCTTGAGGTTATCAAAGTTGTTATTTAGAACTTATAAATAGGTAACTGTTGGATTGTGATTAATTCGAGTGGGTGAACTTATTTCATGAGTAGGCATTAAAGGGTCAAGAACCCTAATTTAGTAAATGTTCATATCTATCTTATGGAAAAGAGATTTGTTGTTAGTCGATAATGTTTAACCTTAGGTAGAGAAACCTATTTGTTTGGTTACAAGTCGACTTGTGATATAAGTCATAAGCCTCAGATTTTGCAAGCATGAAAGAGGTACCATTAAATGGTTGGTCAAACATTAAATTCATTATACCTTTTGGACACAACTTCTTTTGAGCTATTAACTTGTCGGCAAGGGGGTGAATCTCTAATGTTGCAAAGATGCAAAGAGAGATACTTAAGAATGGATAGTCATTCCATAATGTTAATAGTGCAACGACGGTGTCTTGAGAATTCACCTAAGTTAGAAAGACTAGATTGGAGTTGGATAAAACTCTTTAGTTAAACCTTGACTTAACCTAGATATTGTAATTATTATATTAAGGCATTGAGATCATTATTCTTACTATGCCCTAACTATGCGTAATTATTCTTACTTGCAAGAAGTGATTTAGATTCCTAGACTATATTGCTTAAACCTGGGTAAGGTTATCATCTTAGTCGTAATTAATCTATCTATATTTATTATGAGACAATAAGTCATGGACCTCGGGTTTTGCAATGATGCAATGAGAGTCCTTGTAAAGGAAGAAAGACAAAAGAAAAAGTCTATGGATTTTAGACAGTGAAAGAAAACATGTATTGGGTCGGGAAGACTAAATTGTTGAAATCATCATGACTTCATAAGTTAAACATAGTTGACCAAGTTGAACTGTAGGAATATGATAGTATCCAAGTCGAGTTGGAGTGGGTGAACATTACGACAACATTCATTGCAAACGACAATTTATATTGAAAACTATGGCCATAGTAATGCATATGTCTCTACATGCATTATCGGTTCACTGTATCTGGATCGCACATCCTATCGGGAATCATACTTAGCTAGAGGGTATCTAGGGTGGTATGATAGATAGAGTTGTGTAAGATACAACACTATGTACTCGGAAAGGCAAATTACCACTGGTCACCTTGGTCTATACTTCTCATGAAGGGTAGGGTCACTTCCTATGTGGAAGATGTGTAGGAGACCGCCAGTCTATGGTTGGAGGTAAATCACTGGAAAGATACTCTCTCTCTCTCTCATAGAAGACATGCCGAGGCTTGCGATAAAGATGTTAGATTTTCGGATGCAGTATATCTCTGAGACTTGTGTTTATTGAGACTAAGTAAAACATTATCTGATTCAGGTATTTATAATTGATTTAGTTTTGTAAACATTGTACTTGAGAAAGACAATAAGGTTGATTGTATTTGTAATGAGATATCTTGTAATTGTAGTTACTCGACTATATGTTGAATAAAAGAAAAAATTTCTGTCTCATTTTTACCTTGTAAATTTACTTTATGGTGAATTTTTGGTTTTTACTATGTTTATAGAACGTGGATGTTACATATGGTATCAGAGCCAGGTTTGACACTAGGGCTTATGAGTCCACTATGCTAACCTATAGTCAATAATATGTGGTTAGCTAATGTTCAAATTTTCTTATGTTAGAATGACGTGGAGAAGAACCAAGAAAATAGCTAGGAAGTCTGTTCCCCAGCATTTGTCTAAATTAGTGGTTAAGAAGAAACCTATCGAGGAGGTTGAACTTAAAGAGCATACTATTTACTCTAAAGGTGCATGGCTGGAGGATTCAGAGACTTTTGCTGATGCGCTTAAGCGTATTCAACTAGAAAGAAAACAATATTTTGGAACTGACCAAGAATCCTACTGTTTCTACTAGTGTAGTAAAACCTAGTAAACTGTAGCCAGTTACAACATGTCACTTGATGTGATACTTCTATTTTAGGAAAAAGGTGTTGGAGTACTTGAGTGTACATCCACCCTCTATGTTTGTTAAACTAGAAGATTGTAAATCAACAGTGACATATAGTCTTGTCATATCAACAATATAAATAAGGATGTGGTTACTCTTAAATAAATTATAATAAGGATGACAATGTTTTAATACCAATCTTTGGATTATTATGAGATAAATATGTTTGATGTTTCGAGATGCTTTAGGTTCAGAAAACTATTAGATAACTTATTTATCTGGCATGAGGAAAATGAGAGCATGTTTTATTCTAGAACCAAACCAGGGTGAAAGTCTAAAAGAGAATAAACCACTAGTTAATCTCTAGGTCAAATTGGAGCAATCCTAACCATGTTTAAAACCAAGGAGATACCTAGTATTTTTTTTTTGGGAAAAGAAAGCCATACTGCCAAAGTTGATGGAACAGTGATTAAATCAACTGAAAATCTTATTCCTCTTAGAATTCTGGGATGAGATACCTAGAAAAGTACCTTATCTTATAACAACTTTAAGATTAATGGAATCAAAAGCCCTTTATAAGAATTATTGGCTAAAGGTTTGAATAGATCCAATATTTCACCATCGGGTGCACTAGTTATCATTGTTAAGATAAAGGACATAACTTTATAAATGTGTATTTAGTATCGTATGCTCAATAAAACCATGATAAGGAGCAAATATCTTTCACTACATATTGATGAGCTCTTTGATTAGATGTGTAGAACTGAAGTGATTGATTAGCAATCAATATGTCATCAATCAAGATTGAAGGATGAGGGTACTCTTGAAGCAACTTTTGGACAAGAATGGGCACTATGAGTTTGCAGTGTTGTTCTTTAGATGTACAAATGCCTTGTTGCATCCATGAAACACATGAACAATATGTTTAGAGGTTGTTTAGACTTGTTTGTTTCAAGTCTTTAGGAAGACATACTTATTTATTTTTAGCATGAAGGAGAACTTTATCCTTTTGTGCAAGTGATTCTATAATGGTTAAGAGAAATTACAATAGCACCAATGATATGAAATTCCTATTTCGAAGGACAATTTGAGGGAAAAATTGATGCCTCAGGAGATGGTTTAAGGGGTGTACCTTTACATGATGAGTAATTAAGCAAGCTCTTGTGGTAAAATTTTAAAGATTCAAGGTATGATAGGTTTTCATTTTGAGTCTCACAGACTATTGAGTTTCAAAGAAAGAATATGTGTTTCTAAATCTTCTGAAATAAGAAAAACTGGTGTGGAAAGAAGTCATATTCCACCATACCAGGACATCTAGGGGCGACCAACTACTAACAGATATAAAACCTCTTTAATTCTTGAAAGGAATAAAGAATGATGTTGTGAGATTTGTAACATATTGTCTAGAGTGCCAGAGGGAAAAAGTAGAACATCAACACCTATAGGATTGTTGTACCCACCTGACGTGCCCAAGAGGAAATGGCAGGTTATTAGTATGGATTTTGTGCAAAGACTTCCCATGTCAGGGAATAGACACGATGTCATTTTATGGTTGATAAACTCTCGATGGTGGCACATTATATACTAGGGAATTGGACTGATGGAGCATCAGTGTTAACTCATAAATTTGTGCAAGATGTGTTTAGAATGCATGGTTTCCTGAGAAGGTTATCTCAGATAGAAATGCACGTATAATGACAAGATTTTGGCAAACTTGTTCTCTATGCTAAGGATTGAAATTTAAAAGAGTATAATGTATTATCATGGGAACAGATGGTTAAACTAAGGAAGTTAACTAGGTTTTAGAAGATTTGTTCCAAACATGTTGCATGGATTAGCAATACAAGTAGGGAGACTACTTATCACGTATACCTAACTTTTGCTATTAAGATGGCTTGAATTGAAACATTGGACAGAAAGATGCCGAACTCCTATAAGCTGGGTAAGCTAGAAGATAGGATTAGCATTAGTCTAGAAATGTTATTAGAAATGAATGAAAAAGATTTAACTGATCAGGAAAGATCAGAGGAAATTGATAATGAATACAAAATTTACGTTGAAGTTAAGCATACACCAAGACAATTCTTGATTAGAGAAGGAAGATTCTTTTAAGGGTTAAACCCCTGAAAATGTTTCATAAAGTATGGAATGTATTCCAAACCAGTTCCTAAGTATAAAGGACCCTTCAAAAATTTTAAGGTTAGAAATTGTATTGATTTCAAGAATCAATCTATTACCAGTTATTGCCAGGAGGCATCATGCTTTTTGTGAATTATATATGAGAAATATATTTATGTAATATATGAATACTATAATCTATGAATGATTTAAAAGTATAAGAACCTAGGAAAGGTTATGATCAAGCTTCTGAAATACTTGAAGATCACAAGCAATGCTTGTGTAACATAGAGGTTATGAAGTGTAAGGTCCAGTGGGACCAGTATGCATAGAATAGTTTTGCATGGGGGGAGAAATTACCATGAATTCTAGTAGAAATTTCCTCATTTACTTTATGCTAATAGCAGTTAAACAATGAATATGCTTTTAAGTTACGTCTTGATGCTTTATATCATTGAGGACGATGAATCTTTAGGGGAAGGATATGTTACATCCCTAATTTCTAACTTGTTACACTTTTACTTTTTACTTGGGCATAAGTAAATTTGTTGTGATGTTATAGATTTACGACAGGATATAACATGGAATTATATTGAATATCATTTATGAAATCATGGAAATGATTATGTTATTGTCAATTTAATAATTGTATTATGAGATTTGATTTACTAGTTGAATTAATTGAATAATGATGCACTGATTACATATTGTTTGATGACAGGTGAAACAAGATTACAAGTTATCAACTCTCAAAGAAGAGAGAGAGAGTATTTTTCGAGAAGAGAGATATAGACCTTGGATTACGAGTGGTCTATTTGCCAAACGAGTTTAGTGTTAAACGATAATGTGAACCAGTGAGTCGTATGAGGTATGTCTTGTCTTGCTAGTTACTTTTGAATCTATTCGACAGGTAGTTGATATCTTGATTATCATCTAGTCAAGTCGATGGTGAGTTGACATAGTCATTTGTAAAGTAAACAACATCATAGACATAAAATGGTTGTGTTATTCTTCTTGTGTCACTTGAGATTTTTCTGTCGCTTCTTAATGTCAAGACGTTCTCTTCAAGATAGATGGCGTGAATATTATCGCCGGATTGTGATGGGGAGGTAAACGCAACCCATTCACATCATCTAAAATCCTTAGTGATCAAAATGGGACAAATAGAGGAGTTTTTAACAACTTCAGGTAGAGGTTTTTCACAAGCTATGTGATATCTAAACGAAATCTTGATTCTTGATCTACATTGAGCCCAATCCGTCATGATTGTTGTAAAACGCTTTGAGCGTATGTTGTAAACTCTTTCCTTTTCAAAGATCAACGAACGTCGAATTAGAAACCAAGGTGTGTTATAACTTGTTTTGTCGTAATATAGAGGAATATGCTAAATTATATAAGTTATATTTTAGTTGTCATGAGGTATTTCTTTATTCTATTTTGTCGATGGAATCGATTTGAAGTTCGAAGAGGAACACTTTTTAGTTCCTTTTTATAATACCTTTTTCTTTTGAAAAACTCTTTGTGTTCTAGTTATAGACCACCAATTAGTTATCAACCAAACTGTTTTTGCTAAGGTGGCAATTGTTTATTCTCATGATCAGTTTTGAGTTGAGGGATGTTTTAAACCATTAAGTCTACCACCCTGTAAGAGTTTGAGCACCACTAATCTGTGTAGTGGCAAAGTAAGAGGTAATGAAGCATTTGTCCTTGATTAGTGGACAGGTTGTTAAGGTTGTTATGCCACCTCGCTTCGAAAAGCTTCATCCTGCAGAGTGGTCACGTAAGGTGGAGATGTTTTCTTCATGTCGAACAAAATTTCCTTCTTGATAGGCAAGGTCGACGGTTTTGGAAATCCGTTACTTTCCTTCACCGTGGGCAGGCTTAATAAGGGAGTTTGGGAATGAGTTAGAGGGAGGAAGTGGGAGGAAGTGGGAGGAATTCAGGGGAGAAGATTAACGTGACCGTGGAGGGAGCTTCGAGGAGAATTGGCTAAGAATATAGCCAGTGCTTGGATAGTCTGTCAACGAGCATTGGAGTCTATTAACAGGTTCTCATACTCTTTCACTACGTAAACTAAGATCCTTGTTATGTGTCATACTTTTGTAAGCTTTCGCGATACTTCAATGAATTGACTTGTAAATACAAAAAGTTATTTTTATAGTTGAAAACTATGTAAAGTTGTCTTAGTTAAAAATGAGAGCCCTGTTTAAATCTGTTACCATGCACTACACCAACAAATGGTGCAAAAAACGTAGCTTTATATTTGATTTGACATAGGTTGAGATTGTTTGAGAAGACTAAGGTTTTGCTTAGAAGGTTAAAGTTAATGTAGGGTGCACTCTGTGAAGGAGTTGGTTTTTAAAAATGTTTCACAGCCCATACAAGATGTATTAGCATAACACTTGTCGACAGAGAATAAGATCTCTATCGACAGTCAGCAAACCATGACTCTAAAGGGTCAGTAAACAACCGAGTAAAAAGCTTGCTTTGTCAACCATTGACAGAGGTTTAACCTTGTCGACATCTTATTCTAGTTTTAAATTATCTGGCATTAAGAGTTAAATAGATATTGGGGTACTTGTGTGCATTATCGTGTAAGGGAAGGGATATTTAGATATATGCAATGTTTTCTATTAATTTTCATTTACATATCTCTATATATACTTGCAAATGCTAGCCAAATGTCTTCAAACCAAAGATGCCTTGAATCTCATACAGAGAAAGCCGATTATGAGTATGATACCTTGAGTATTTCTTATGAACAATAAGATCATCATTGTAAGCAAACCATTATTTAAGTATGTTTTGTTTTATTAATAGTATTCATGTGAATACAAGCCAATAATTAGAGGCCATTAGGTATGTGAGTAGTCAATGAGAAAGATGACCTGAGATGTAAAACTCTAAGTCGAATTCTTTGATTTTAATAAAACTATTCCTTATTATGACCTCATCTATAACATGGGAAAGGTTATGAGATGTTTAACCTCTAGAAGAAATATATCTTCCTTCAACCACTCTTTTGTTCTGTAAAGAAAAGATTGTCATTTCCCGCTATGGACACAAGCTCAGATGCAAAATCTATAATGTCCCAAAAGAGCCCTAGCTTAAAAAGTTCAAGTCTCAAGGGCATAGTTCTTCGAAGACCTTTAAGAATCCTTAAACTTTAACTTGGGGCCTTCGAGTATTCATATTCTATGTTTTGGTTTATTGTGAAACCCTTCCAAAATGACAAAGAGGAAGCCAGTCGAAGGATCGATAGTCTAAGGATCGACAGTCGAAGAGCGACAGTCGAAGAAGATTCCTTAGAATTTTTAATTTTTAAACTTAGGGACTTCAAATACTTATGTTCTATAAATTGGTTTATAGTAATTTCCTACCAAAAACAACAAGTTGGGATTAGTACCCACACATGAATGGATGAAATAAATAATGGTATAATTTTGAGATTGTTATAACAATGTATAACGTTATTCAAAACTTTGATATGCTAGGAAACCGTTCATTTATCATGTAAATGGAGATGTTTCCATGAGCTTGTAGAGAGAAGAGTAAACCTCAATGCCATGTGTTAATGCATGATGAATTTCAAACACCTTGAGGTTATCAAGGTTGTTATTTAGAACTTATAAATAGGTAATTGTCGGATTGTGATTAATTCGAGTGGGTGAACTTATTTCATGAGTAGAGATTAAAGGGTCGAGAACCCTAATTTAGTAAATGTTCATATCTATCTTATGGAAAAGAGATTTGTTGTTAGTCGATATTGTTTAACCTTAGGTAGAGAAACCTATTTGTTTGGTTACAAGTCAACTTGTGATATAAGTCATAATTCTCAGATTTTGCAAGCATGAAAGAGGTACCATTAAATGGTTGGTCAAACATTAAATTCATTATACCTTTTGGACACAACTTCTTTTGAGCTATTAACTTGTCGGCAAGGGGGTGAATCTCTAATGTTGCAAAGATGCAAAGAGAGATACTTAAGAATGGATAGTCATTCCATAATGTTAATAGTGCAACGACGGTGTCTTGAGAATTCACCTAAGTTAGAAAGACTAGATTGGAGTTGGATAAAACTCTTTAGTTAAACCTTGACTTAACCTAGATATGGTAATTATTATATTAAGGTATTGAGATCATTATTCTTACTATGCCCTGACTATGCGTAATTATTCTTACTTGCAAGAAGTGATTTAGATTCCTAGACTATATTGCTTAAACCTGGGTAAGGTTATCATCTTAGTCGTAATTAATCTATCTATATTTATTATGAGACAATAAGTCATGGACCTCAGGTATTGCAATGATGCAATGAGAGTCCTTGTAAAGGAAGAAAGACGAAAGAAAAAGTCTATGAATTTTAGACAATGAAAGAAAACATGTATTGGGTCGGAAAGACTAAATTGTTGAAATCATCATAACTTCATAAGTTAAACATAGTTGACCAAGTCAAACTGTAGGAATATGATAGTATACAAGTCGAGTTGGAGTGGGTGAACATTACGACAACGTTCATTGCGAATGATAATTTATTTTGAAAACTATGGCCATAATAATGCATATGTCTCTGCATGCATTGTCGGTTCACTGTATCTGGATTGCACATCCTATCAGGAATCATACTTAGCTAGAGGGTATTTAGGGTGGTATGATAGATAGAGTTGTGTAAGATACAACACTATGTACTCGAAAAGGCAAATTACCACTGGTCACCTTGGTCTATACTTCTCGTGAAGGGTAGGGCCACTTCCTATGTGGAAGATGTGTGGGAGACTGCCGGTCTGTGGTTGGAGGTAAATCACTGGAAAGATACTCTCTCTCTCTCTCTCTCTCATAGAAGACATGCCGAGGCTTGTGATAAAGATGTCACATTTTCGGACGCAGTATATCTCTAAGACTTGTGTTTATTGAGACTAAGTAAAATATTATCTAATTCAGGTATTTATAATTGATTTAGTTTTGTAAACATTGTAGTTGAGAAAGACAATAAGGTTGATTGTATTTGTAATGAGATATCTTGTAATTGTAGTTACTCGACTATATGTTGAATAAAAGAAAAAATTTCTCTGTCTCATTTTTACCTTGTAAATTTACTTTATGGTGAATTTTTGGTTTTTACTATGTTTATAGAACGTGGATGTTACAATTCTTCAAAAAATATGAATCAATCCTACTATATTTATGCAGGAGCATCCTTGGGCATCATGGAAATCTTGCATTGTATATAGGAAAGTACAATTTATGGTTTAATTCAATAGTTTGTGTGTCTGCTAGTTTGTGGTTAATAGTCTATGATGAGAAAAGTTAGTGCATTTCACCGCATTGTGAAATTAGCTTTTATATTGTAACATCCCGCCCCGCAACCCCAAAGGGTAAGGGCCAAAAGAGGCCAAGATACTTTTTTTTTACATAAATAGATAATATACACAGATACGGTTGTCGATTCAATATGTCGACAACATTTATGGCCAAGTATGACTGAATATACAACCCACAGAGAGGACTAATTCACCCTCCAGTGAAGCATTGAAAACACTACATTCATTTTAAACACCAATTTAAATGTTCCTATATCCCATATCTAATATAAACATGAATCCAAAAGCATCATAGTACAAGCAGATCCGATACCCACACCATAATCCGTAACCCAAATAGGAAACATCTCATTTCTTCTCATTAACTTGCATGATTACATCTTCTCTCTTAAGAGAGTACAATTACATTAAAGAATATACAGTGCAATGGCATAGCCATGAATATGATACAATAATTGGAAGAGAACAATAACTGATAAAGTAACAAAGAGAGGGAACATCTCCAAACGGTGCTCCAATAACCTATTCATTAGTCCCCAATGGTGGTGGCAACGCCTCCCAACCATGTGGATTCATAACAGACCACCCCACCATGCTCGAAGGTAGTCACAAGGCCCAAATAGAAGTAACCAAGTAAGGTTATACATGATGGCCAGCACTCACATCAATCACGGAGCTACTCATGACTACAAAGGTACAAGACACTAGGGTGTAAATTAGATGGAGTGTCATCATGCGTGCTTGAAGGGATGGCACCACATGGACTCAAGTGCACTTCTCCTACATACGAGGAGACTCAATCAGGCCCAAATCAATGCCCCGCAGATGGATAACTCGACACCCCGCAGACGGATAGGCCTTATCGTATGCATCCTTAGCCTTTACAAGCACTCAAGGCCATGCATGAGGGCTCAATATCCTAGACCTAATGTCATCCCATTTAACCAAACGGGGCATACAAAACCCAATTAAAGACAATCTAATAACCAATCACAATCCCCTTCTCTTGGAGGTTGGGGTTGCTTGAAAAGTTATGTGGCTAATTATGCCTAACATGAAAATCTATATTTAAAGTATAAAATTAGTATTATACTGCTCATAGGCTACAAAGACATTATCACCATTTGCTAACATCGTTTATTCCCAAAACAACTAAGGCCTACTCATAAGTTCAACAAATATGAATACAATTAACCACATATTAAATATATGATTTAGGAAAATAATGTAATCATTCATAACATACAAAAGGCCTTTACCAAGATTATATATGGTTTCCTCTATAGCTAAGGAGTATGGAAAGTCTACAATTTGTGCTACGTGCAAGAAAACAAGGTTACTCTCTTCATTGGTAATCTTCATTCACAATAAAACAAAGGTATCTGTCTTTAGCCACAATCAAAATGATATGGATTGGACATGTCAACATATTTAGACAATCATGCTTTCAAGCACAAAACCTACTTCTAGGATTGTATAGTGAAGATTTGAACTACATACAACAACTAGTAGGGTTTGACGGGATTGTATTTACTTCTCTCCCACCCGATACTTGATAACCTGGTTGAAGATTTACATGCAGAAATAAAACCCTTAAAACAGAATGATACGTAGGTGTTTAGGGCCTAACGCCAAATAAGAATCTTGTGAGGGTACGAGGCTTTCTAGGGTTTAAGCCTTAGACTATGACTTCAAACCAAATTGTTTTATGTAGTTACACATGAATATTAATTGCAAGAGAGAGGAAATCTGAAATAATGTTATTTCTATTGTTTATACTGCCATGAATTTCACATTTTGTGTAAACCCTCAGCCTCAACAGTTACCATTTCCAAGAAGAAAATAAAATAACAACAAAAGTTCTTGCCACGACTTAAATTGATTAAAACTTTAGTAGAAATCAATTATAAACTTAAATATTCATTAAACATGGCAAAATACCTTTAAATCCCAGTGATGTTTGACTAGATCCATAGCCATAAGAGCATGTTCTATCTATACAAGCTTTCCTGATGGGTTTTGCCCACATCCTCACTTCTGTGCCAACAGGGAAGCATGGAGAAGGCACGCGCACTGTATGTCAGAAGGCCTCAAGGAGATGTTTCTCATGGATTGCAGATGTGAAGCCACGTTCACATCTACAATGCAACTGGCAGATGTGAAGCCACGTTCCACAACCGTAGCCAGCATCCTCACTGCTCGTGCCAAACTAGGGCTTTGGAACAGGGTATGGACATCCATCAATGCATAACGGAAGGGAATTTTTATTAGATGTTGTGGTTGCAATTGCCATGGCAGACAAGTATGCAAAATGGGAAAGCAAGACAAGGTACAAAACTGTTTAACATAATTCCTCACGTAACAAAATTTGGAGGCATAGACAAGGTTCGAACTACTTGCACCAAAGATCTTACGTATTGTTGCAAAATGAGCTATACCCAATTCCTCTGGAGCAAAATAAGGGGCAAACACACAATCTTTTTCACACTTTCTTCTCAGAAACTTGCAAGCTCCGCATGGTTCTCTACCTCCTCTTGTTGCCATAATATATTTTATGGTCTTCACCCTAACAACTGGAAGCGGAAAGTACCTTCTTTCATACATGAACAGCGATATAACTTTTTTGTGTTCCGTTCCATTGGAAGGAACATATCAAACCCAGATTGCTTGTAATTTGTAAAGAAATATTAGGAGCAGAGAGAGGAACAAAGCAAGGTAAAAAAAATAGCACAGATACATCCCTTGTAAGTAAAGAAAACAACCTTTGTTGGAGGAAGCGTAGATCAATCTCAGTGAACACCCAAAAATTGATTGATAATTACATTCTGCAATTCATTCTTTATTGCGTTCTCTTAGCCAAGCAATTGACTTATCTCTTCACTTCTACCTATCCCACAAATATTTCTTTCTGACTTAAATGAACTCACCCACTCCTCTCCCCAAGAGCCATCACAAGTCCAGTAAAATAAAACAAGGGAAAAGACTCGAGTTTTTAGCAATTGTGCCCTCCAAGATATTTTATGCATTAGTGAATACCAACCTCCTATCAGCGCTGCAAGAAGTATCGAGATAAAATAAAGGTGATGTAGAAATGGTATTACTT
This sequence comes from Cunninghamia lanceolata, assembly GCA_027924645.1. NCBI lineage: Eukaryota > Viridiplantae > Streptophyta > Pinopsida > Cupressales > Cupressaceae > Cunninghamia > Cunninghamia lanceolata. Next base: position 7,051,719 of record BSBN01000245.1, on the reverse strand, counting down.
CCACTTGAATGGTCGACCCCACCAAACAGTGAACATGGGGTCATTACATCCTACACCCCTAGGACTAGGCTTACTCCTGGAAACCTGTAAACACTAAGATGTAGCCAAAGCACACACTAGTCCACGAAACTTGATACGATAAAAAAATTAGGTTATCATATGCACAATTATATGCAATCAGTCCCAGAACATGGGTAAGGAATAGTCAAGGCACTCATTCCTATAAAATATAAAATAGCATAACACAATTTTCTCTAATCAAAATAAAGAATGATGCCAAGGAAACCACATCGAACAATCAACAAAAACCAAGGAGAAAAGCCTTAACCACCGCACTGGCAAACTACACATGACCATAAGGGGAAATCCATACATTACCGTTAGGTAACCGAATTATAAGACAACAACATAGGAACACTACACTAGAAGGGTACAATGGCTAGGTTAGGGAACAGGACTTGTGACTATCCTCAATAACCACCATCGGGGATAATAAGAGTACACTCAGGCCTGTGAGTCCAGGTAGAGTCAATACCCAATACCTGCATCACTCTGATCACACATCAAAGCACATGTGCATTTAACATACATCATACCTGAAGCAACAATAAGCATGTAATCCAGCATGATAACCAATCATGTCAACATCATAATAATATCAAAATCCATCAAGGAAAAGAAACAACCATCAATTTGCACATATATACCAGCATAAACCACACAACTTTCTCATAAATTGCAGCAAAAGGCGCTTTTAACATACAAAATTTCTAGTTCTCTAAATTTTCATATGCAGCTATCTATAAAATGGAGCACACATACACACATATACATAATTTCAACCTCTAATTTCATAGCATGCATTGCATCTCTTTACATATAATGTGATAGTTTGTCACTTTTTTAAGGCATAATGATGCAAATTTTGTTCTCTTCTATATTTTAATATGCAACTACATAAATGTCAATTGTGTTAGATTTAGGGCATACAACTGAGAGGGGGGTGAATCAGTTGTGCGAAACTTTCTCTTTTTAAACACTTGAATCTTCTTTAGTGATTAGCATAATATTAATCATGAACCATAATGCATTCAAATCAAAAGCAGAAACATATCAACACATATGACACCAAGATTTTGACGTGGAAAACCCGGTTAAGGAAAAAACCACGGGGTGATTAACCCAAGAATGTATTCTCTATTAGAAGAATAGAAAGAACAAAATGGCACATGCCAATTAGGGCTCACTGCCCAAGCACACTGTTCATAAGAGGCTCACTGCCTACAAGAGACACACTATCTACAAAGGAATAAGTATCACCTTTATGAACTGGAGAATAGCATCTTCAGCATGCTTGAATCAGTTCCATTTAAGCCCAATACTTCTGCTCTACCTTTCGCACTTCTCTTCGCTACCACACACTAATCACCGTAAGACACACTTCAAAATGAATTCATAATCCCTTATTTATACAAGGCATCGACTTAGGAACAATCATCTAAGTCAGAAAACACCTACAAGAACATCCGCAAGACGTGTAATACATCTGGTCAGCCATTCTCAAGAAGAACACCAATATCTGTGGTTATTCTTCATATGCAAACTCTAACTTCAATGCGGACCACCAACATTAACTGGAGATGATCCAATGATCATCATAACCTTCCTTAAATCACCAAAAACATCTACACTTCATCATCCTACTGGAATTCTTCTCTCCTTCATCCAGAGCTACAAGAACATAGTCTGTCATCACTGTCACAAATGAATAGGCTCTTCCAAACCTTCAACCCACGAACTAATCTAGTAGATACTTCATAGGGATGTCCTCAACACTCCCTCAGATCTGTAGAACAGGATAATGAAATACCAGATCTCACTAGACCTATCTGTGGCACTCTGTCACCTCTGAACACCTGCCAGAACCGGTTCTACTTGAGTGACCATAACTTCTTCAGATCTTCATGCGAACCTCTGAAATATTGACTGGAGCATCTCAAGACTTATATCTACAAACCCTTTAAACTGCATCCTCTGATCCTCAACCTATTGAGGACTTTTACCTTCTTGTCATCACTGTTCTTCACTATTCCTGATTGAGACTTATTTTCTCAATATCCTCAGCACACAACTCATCTAATCCGTCTCATTAATACAACATGAGTATGTTGACATCAATGACAACACCGATTAGGCCCATACTTGCAACAATCTCGTCCTTTGTCATTGATAGCAACATATGATGTGAAAAACCATCAAGACAAGAACTTCTCCTTGTTGTTACAACTCCCCCTAACAACAACAACTATTCACATGTCTTCTCTTATTACTCCCCCTTTGATCAACAACCACTTGTTTTTCACATGTCTTCTCTCCCCCTTTGACATCAATGGCAAAGAGCTCATACTTGTAACTTCACTACTTCATAACACACCAGCTGCTCCCCCTAAGTAGCAGCTCCCTTATCATCAATCTGGATCACAAGATATGACTGTGATATCCACCGGATTGATGCACATTAGTGCATCCTAGTTCATCACCGGAGGGGCAATAATCCCTAACTTTTCCTCGGGATACTCAAAAGAGTCCTTGGGAAGAGGTTTAGTAAAAATATCTGCAAGCTAATCCTTAGAGGGCACATACTCCAATCTGACTTCACCCTTGTTCACTTGCTCTCTTAGAAAGTGAAACTTGATAGATATATGCTTAGTCTTAGAATGCAACACTAGATTCTTAGAAATATTTATTGCACTTGAATTATCACATAAAATTGTGATAGGCTCCTCATATTCTACTTGAATATCTCTTAGCATCTGCTTCATCCACAAAACTTGAGTGCAACTTCCTACTGCTGCAATGTATTCTGCTTCAGTTGTAGACAGGAATATTGCCTCTTGTTTCTTGCTTAGCCAAGAAACCAACCTTTTTCCCAAAAAGAATGCTCCTCCACTTGTACTCTTCCTATCATCCACATCTCCTACCCAATCTGCATCTGTATATGCATGAAGAGAAAAATTATGATCTCTAGGATACCACAGACCATACTCAACTATTCCTTTTAAGTACTTAAAAATTCTTTTGATTGCCATGACATGAGATTCTCTGGGATCAGCCTGGAATCTCACCACAAGACCAACAGCCTGCATTATATCTGGTCTAGTTTGAGTGAAATACAATAATCCTCCAATCATTGATCTATACTTTGTTTGATCTATCTTAGGCGAGTCATCATCTTTGCTCAACTTACATCCGGTTGCCATGGGAGTGTTCATTGGCTTTGAATCTTCCATTCCAAATTTTCTCAACAATTCTTTCACATATTTGGTCTGAGAGATAAAGATTCCTTTCTTTGTCTGAGTAATTTGCAGACCCAAGAAGAAATTTATTTCACCGAACATTGACATTTCAAACTCACTTTTCATTTGATTTGCAAAGGTTTTACACATACTGTATCTTCCTCCAAAGATGATATCATCAACAAATACTTCAACAATCAAGATGTTTTCATGATCAATTTTGAAATATAGGTTATTATCAGCAGTACCTTTGTTGAAACCAATCTTCAAAAGATGTTTGTCCAGTCTCTCATACCATGCTCTTGGGGCTTGCTTTAGACCATACAGTGCCTTCTTTAATTTGCAGACCATATCACCATGCTCAGATAACTGAAATCCATCCAATTGTTCAATGTACACTTCTTCTTCTAAGTCACCATTCAGGAAAGCAGATTTGACATCCATCTGATAGACCTTGAAATCCTTGAAGGTAGCAAATGCAAGAAATAATCTGACTACTTCAATTCTTGCCATTGGAGCAAATGTTTCTTCAAAATCAATTCCTTCTATTTGAGAGTAGCCTTTGCAGACCAATCTGGCTTTATTTCTGATTACTTCACCAGCTTCATTTAGTTTGTTCCAGAAGACCCATTTGGTTCTAATCATATTCTTGTTTCTAGGTCTGGGAACAAGATCCCAAGTGTGATTTTTCTCAATTTGCATCAACTCTTCCTCCATTGCTTTGGTCCAATTTTCATCATTGTAGGCTTCATTTATTGTCTTAGGTTCAATCTTTGAAATTAGACAATATTCATCTAAATTTTGAGCAATTTTCCTTCTAGTTTGCACACCTTTGCTTTTGTCACCTATGATCTGATCTTCAGAGTGGTTCAGTCTTACGTACCTTGGAACTTTGGGAGTTTCTTGCACTTCTGCTTCTTGATCAGGCTCATTCAGACCTATCTCTTCTTCCTGATTTACCGGATCAGTCTGAATATGACTTTCAGGAGAGGATTGAACTCCTTGAACCAAATCACCATTCTGATCATCTTCATCATACTCATAAAACCTTGAGGGTTTCTCTATTCCCTCATCAACCTTCACATTTGTACTTTCTATCATCTTTCTTAGTCTCTTGTTATAACACCAATATGCTTTTCTTTGAGTAGAGTAACCCAAGAATATTCCTTCATCACTTCTAACAACAAACTTGCCTAAATCTTCATCTCTTTTGATGTAACACTTGCTACCAAAGACTCTGAAATATCTTACAGTAGGAGTAATGTCAAACCAGAGTTCATAAGGGGTCTTACCGGTATTGCTTCTGATTTGAACTCGATTAAGAGTATAGACTGCAGTGCTGACAACTTCTCTCCAATAGATCTGAGGAACATTTGCTTCCATCATCATAGTCCTAGATGCTTCTTGGATGGTCCGGTTCTTTCTCTCCACTACTCCATTCTACTGTGGAGTCCTCAGAGCAGACAACTGTCTCTTAATTCCATGTTTCTCATAGAATTCTATGAACTCACCGGATGTGAATTCTCCACCTCTATCAAACCTCAGACATTTCAACTTTATTCCTATTTCATTTTCTACCATAGCCTTGAATATTTTGAATTTCTCAAGAGCTTCTGATTTCTCCTTTAGAAAGGTCACCCACATCATCCGGGAATAGTCATCTATTAGTAGCATGAAGTATCTATCACCTTGAATACTTATGGTTCTTGCTGGACCACAAAGATCAGTGTGAACTAAGTCCAATAGTCCGGTTGAAGACAGTTCCTTGCTTTTGAATGTGACTCTGCTCATCTTACCCAACTGACATTCCTTGCACAAGCTATTAGTTGATTTCACCAATTTTGGAAGATCTCTTACAACCTGAGTATTGCTTATCTTGATGATATTATCAAAATTTACATGACACATCCTTCTATGCCATAACCAACTCTAATCAACTTGAACAAATAAGCAGCTTTTACCAGTACCAACCAAGTGGAAGATATTACCTGTAGTTTGAGTATCGGATGCAATCTCTGTTCTGGATCTTTCAAAAAAATTGCATTTTCCATCCTTGAATTAGAGATCATAGCCTTTGTCCACCAACTGTCCAACACTGAGAAGATTGTGCTTCAAACCTTCAACATACAGTACATTACCAGTTTTGTTTCTTCCATTAAAAGAAATAGTTCCTCTTCCTCTAATTCTACCAGCAGAATTATCACCAAACTTCACCACTCCTCCTTCATACCTTTCCAAATCTATGAACTTATTCTTGTCACCTGTGATGTGGTGAGAGCAACCACTGTCAATGACCCAATCATTCTTTTCTTCAACTTGGGCAGCCAGAGCTCTTTCTACAACTTTATGATTGATAGATACAGAGGATATTGGTTCTTCTTCCTTGATGGAAATAAACATGCATTCACTTCTAGATTTGTTTCTTGTCTCTGACTCATCATCTGTTACTCCTTCATTATCATCTTCTTCATGAACATAGTAACAATTCTTTTGGAACCTTGATCTGTTAGGATTTGGCTTTGAAAATCTTTCCAGACATTTTGAGGCAAAATGACCAATCTTATTGTATTTAAAACACTTAAAAGGCAACTTTCCTTCATACTTACCGGATCCTCTTGGCAGTCTCTTTGCAATGAGGGCTTCAAGTTGAGCAGTTTCTACTTCTTCTTCTTCCAGGTCTTGTCTTGCTTTTTCATACCATGACAATTTCCTTGATGAGTTCTCTCCCCAATCAAATCCTTGTTTACCTTTCACAGAGGTACTGGCTTTGAATGCATATTTAGTTTTGGGGGGATCATCTCCAAATTTGGTCATTTCAAAAGTAGCCAATTTGCCAGCCAATTGGTCTCTTGTGACAGTTGTATGGGCTCTGAATTCATCAATGGCAGCAACCTTGATTTTGTAAGAGGTAGGAACGGATCTGAGAATCTTACCAACAATCTCATTTTCATCCAAGACTCCACTAGAATTTCTAATTCCACAAACTAGCTCATTCACTCTTGGCATAAAAGTGGTAATATTTTCATCATCTCTCATCTTTAATTTTTCAAATTTCCCTTTTAGACTCTGTAACCTTGCACATTTAACATACTCATCTCCTTCATGCAGAAGTTCCAGTTTAACCCAGATCTCATAGGCAGTTGGTAGGTCAATAACATTTGAGAGCTCTGAGTCAGTTAATGCACTTAGAAGAGCCTCTTTGGTCTGCAGATTATTTTCAGCATCTGTGATTTTATTTAGGGTTATCAGACCACACTGTGGAGGTACATACACTTTTGTGACCATGGACTAGTACACCTTTCCCATACACTACAAGTGACATTTCATGCGACCTTTCCAAAGAGAAAATTTGGTTCCATCAAACACCAGACTGTCCTTCTTGTATGATGACATCCTGGATCTCCTCAAGCGGTTAAGCTCCTTTTAGACGAACTTGGCTCTGATACCAATTGTTAGATTTAGGGCATACAACTGAGAGGGGGGGTGAATCAGTTGTGCGAAACTTTCTCTTTTTAAACACTTGAATCTTCTTTAGTGATTAGTATAATATTAATCATGAACCGTAATGCATTCAAATCAAAAGCATAAACATATCAACACATATGACACCAAGATTTTGACGTGGAAAACCCAGTTAAGGGAAAAACCATGGGGTGATTAACCCAAGAATGTATTCTCTGTTAGAAGAATAGAAAGAACAAAATGGTACATGCCAATTAGGGCTCATTGCTTGAGTACACTGCTCACAAGAGGCTCACTGCCTACAAGAGACACACTATCTACAAAGGAATAAGTGTCACCTTTATGAACTGGAGAATAGCATCTTCAGCATGCTTGAATCAGTTCCATTTAAGCCCAATACTTTTGCTCTGCCTTTCGCACTTCTCTTCGCTACCACACACTCATCACCACAAGACACACTTCAAAATGAATTCATAATCCCTTATTTATACAAGGCATCGACTTAGGGACAATCATCTAAGTTGGCAAACACCTACAAGATCATCCACAAGACGTGTAATACATCTGGTTAGCCAGTCTCAAGAAGAACACCAATATCTGTGGTTATTCTTCAAATGCAAACTCTAACTTCAATGCGGACCACCAACATTAACTGGACATGATCCAATGATCATCATAACCTTCCCTAAACCACCAAAAACATTCACACTTCATCATCCTACTAGAATTCTTCTCTCCTTCATCTGGAGCTACAAGAACACAATCTATCATCACTGTCACAAATGAATAGGCTCTTCCGGACCTTCAACCCACAAACTAATCTAGTTGATACTTCATAGGGATGTCCTCAACACTCCCTTAGATCTGCAGAACAGGATAATGAAATACTGGATCTCACTGGACCTATCTGTGGCACTCTGTCACCTCTGAACACCTGTCGAAACCGGTTCTACTTGAGCGACCATAACTTCTTCAGATCTTAATGTGGACCTCTGAAATCTTGACTGGAGCATCTCAAGACTCATATCTACAAACCCTTTAAACCGCATCCTCTAATCCTCAACCTATTGAGGACTTTTACCTTCTTGTCATCACTGTTCTTCACTGTTCCTGATTGAGACTTATTTTCTCAATATCCTTAGCACACAACTCATCTAATCCTTCTCATTAATGCAACATGAGTATGTTGACATTAATGACAACACTAGTTAGGCCCATACTTGCAACAAATTGTACCACCTACATATACATACATACTCATTCACATCACAAGGCTACACCAGGGGTTCACATGGATGTCATAGTACCATCCAAATCCAACATATCTATGAGTCTATAACCAATAACCGTGTCCAATAACCATATACATGTGTCTTGATGGCAATGACTCACCTAGTGAGCCCTTCCATACAAGCCACAATGACATACCCCTTGTTTGTGTAAGGGTTTTAGCCTCCAAGAGATAGTCAAACAATAGGAAGGTAGTGAATTAGAGCTTAGAACAGCTCACATATACCCCCATCCTCAAGGGTTTCCCTGTGTCTACTTCCTCGTATACTCTCAAACGGGTGGATCTCAACATACCTAATGAGGAATCACATCACGACACAAGACCAACATTCCAAAATAGAAAAATCAATTAGTTTAGCTCCCAAGAATGTAAATAAAGAGAAATAAATCTCAATTCCAACAATAAGATAAGAAAATGCGCATAGTTTCAACAATAAATCAAATGTAACCGCAAGAGTTACATGCCAAGAAAACCATCCATGGCTAAACCAATACAAACAAGATAACCCAAAGTGTTGGTCCACACAAGCAAAGTAAAAGTCACCAATAACTGAAAAGAAGATTCACAATCTTCAAAATATACACATTACAACACTATGTGACTATCGCTAGTCACCACACGAGGAAGGAGGAAAATAAGTGTGACTATCTCAATAGTCCTTCACGTGGGCACGACCAACTCATGCAGCCTCCACATGGAAAAGTACTGTACTGAAACTCCCAGGTCATATACCTCATGCGGCGCGACCACGCATGGTATACGCCAAGCAGATAAAGCACGCAATGGCCGAATACCGCATGGCAATGTCCTACTCAAAGGAAAATCCTGAATAGTGTGTACCCACAAAGAAAGAACATGAGGTAACACACCGAGCTAGAGGTGCACATGGCTAGGTTCCACTCGCATGCCAACCAATCAGAATCGAGGCCCTCTTGAGCAAACCCTTTACTCTGTTTGAGAAACCACTCCTCTTTGCACAAGTAGGGACACAACATATATACTACGCCTTCATGCATCTAGGTATGTGGCATCGTGTCCTCGAGCTCAACTCACTACCATCAGCAACATGGCATCCTCACTAGCACTGTGTCGAAACACGTGGGGGGTAGCATCATATCTAAAACAATCACATCAAGTTAAGATCATAGCTATCACTGGTGCTCTCACCATAACTAATATCATCCTAAAGAACTGTGTAGATTAGGCTAACACTATATGAACCAAGTATTTGGTCCATTAATAAGGGGAAGTAGTGAGTACTTTCCCGGGAGGTTGAAACGATCGTCTTCATTTCGCGCCACCATTATAAGTACATCGTGCAATTCCATCCCAAGGAACTTTGTTGCTGCTACTACCCTCCACATATTGACCTATCAACAACCCTTGGGTTGGCAGTCAATAGGGTGACAACAGAAAACACCTAGGTGGTATAGTTTTCTCCCATACACATAATCCATACATATCCTCCATAGATGGGTACACAGTATCACCTTCCCATGGGCACACATCTCAAGCACTGGTTAATCACAACACTCAAAAGGAATACAACCACAATTTCTCTTACCTAGGCATAACCATAGCCCACACGACTATGCAACATGATGCAAAATATACAACTACCCAAAAATAAGTATTCCCAAAAATCCATACCGATTTTCTCTTTTCACAAGGGCAACTCATTTACCCATAACATCATAGATTCACTTTGCAAATTCTTTCAACATAACACAATAGTGTATGAACATGTATAGCATCATCACTATCATTTTTACATCAATGCATAAACATAAGTAACATTTTTCACAATCATTATTACAATCACTTCTAAAATCACATAATGATATACATATCATAATGACACATAATGCGACATCATGTCACAAGTCATAGGAATACCATTCATTCACAAGAAAATCGGATGCTAATAACATAATGGAATGAGTTTTGTTTGAGGAACTCTAATGATTTCTCTACATTCTCATCCATACATATTAGCTTTAGTAACCATGGTCATGTCAATGGCATGCAATTGCTCATCAAGCAAGATATGCAACATTCCTATTACTCTAACATGCATTATTTTTAGTTTGCATTAAATACAAGAATTCACCTATATGATCTCATTAACCACAAGGCAATTGAGGAGATCAAATTTCGTCAACAAGATATATCCACAAACAATTACCGTTCTCATGTAAACTCATTAAATAAGGAGTTACTCATAAACATGTAATCACTTTCAATTGCATAACCATAACAAACATAAGTTATTCTTCACTCCTATCTCACTAAATCTTTTTCTTATTGCAATTTTAACATACTATATAAATCCATGTTTCATTATTTTAACATCTTGTCAACTATTGACAACTAAAAAGAGGAGAGAAAGATAGATTTCATCTCAAGTCAAGACGTTACATACCATCCAATGTTCATCATACAAACATGCAAATTCTACTAAGGGAAAGTTTAAGGCACCATTAGTATTCCAATGACTTCAATATGTTATCAAGGATGACAAATGGTAGCAACTCAAGCACATTAAGGGGTTATAAGAAAATCAGCAATCATCTAACACTTACAAGAGAGCATGGAGCAACCAAAGTAATCTGTCGACATTCGCAAACAATGACATCCTATCATTCTTTACATCTATAATACAAGAAGGAATTACAAGAGCAATTCATGACCAATTAGGGCCATCTCAATCACTAACAACATAAAGGGAGACACAAGAAGAGCATGTCCAAGCAAGGGTAATTAGGCAATCCCAAGTTACCTTCAACCCAAAAATACACAAGGCAGAACATTCCTACCCTCGTCTTATAGTATGGGAGAGTGATCACTCATAACCATGGGAGACTCTCAACAAAGGTCAACACTTTAGTCCCATCAAGAAAGGTAAGGTCAAGGAGGCTATTTCCTCCATGATTATAGGAATGGAGTTGTACTTAACCCGCTAATGTCATGCTAAGGCATGAAAGTAATCAAGACTATAGAAACAATATAGCAAGCTCACGCCACACATGCCAAACATAGTGAAACATAGAAGGCTCAAGTATGCCAGAGCTCCCAGTGTGTGAACATGGGCTCTGATACTAGATGTTGAGAGTAGTTCTATTTGTGGTTGATTTATCTGGTGTTAAATTTTGAGGATGATTGGCTAGTAAAAGTTAGTAATTTGGCTTGAGAGTGTATGTGGGTTGATAGTTGTGTTCAATTGGGATTATTTAAATATTTATGGAAGGTTATTTTTAGTTTGTAGAAAGGGATGAATATTTGAGAAGTTTGTATTAACCATTGAGAAGGTGTGTAGTGCACCATGTGGAGATTATCCACTATTTAACCATTGGCATTTGTAAGTTTGCTATAATAGGTTGGTGACACATTTCATGTGGTTTCAAGATTTGCACCATCATGTGGCTAACATAGATCATTTGAGAAACTTGAGGATGCTATCTATACTTGGTTGAGAGTTGTTTGAAAGCAAGGGAAGAAGACATGGATGGAGTAGGAGTGTGGAAGTTAAGTTTCAACAACGATTACTACATTTTTTAAATCATCTCTCTACTAATATGATTACTACAACCACTATCTAAGTACTAGACATCTTTTGTACTTTTTTAACAGCATTACAAGTAATAATTATGGAGCCATAATCTTTATTTTCATTTTCTCTTGAAAATTTTACACTTTGCCTATTATATCCATACATCTTCTTCCTACATTCATAACTATAATGACCATATTTTATGCAATTTAATGGCATTGGATGCCTTGTACCTTTGTTTATTTCCTCATGTATAACTACTTCTCCCTCCTCTTCTACTTACTTCATGGTAGTTGCAATGGCTTCATCCTCTTTTATTATGATTATTGGTGAATCCTCTTACAAGTCCTTATCCTACTTTGCCTTTGTTTCTTCCTTTGCCTATTTCAAAGCTGGGAGATGTTCCAGGTTGTTAAAATTCTTTTCCTTTTCCTTTGTCCTTAAATGATACTTGTGATATAAAAGTTTTTTAATGGAGGAATCGATTGTCTTATTTAACCTTTTCTCACGAGTTTGTAGGGAACCCATTAATGCATCTAGAGATAATTGTGATAGATCCTTTGATTCTTCATTAGCAATAGCAATGAGGTTAAACCTTGTTGGTAGATTCATCAATATCTTCTACATTATTCTTTTCTCATAAGTATCTATTCATTCTAATTTGATTGACAACACTATTTAGTGGATAAAGAAATTACTCGCAAGTTTAGAATCTCTCATTTATAAATTTTTAAACTCCCTTCTGAACACTTGTAATCTCACTAACTTCACAAATTGCTAGTACCTTAAGAATAAGGATTTTGTAGGGTCTTCTATGTTTTCTATGAGTTATCCATTGTTGTAATCCTTGAAAATATATCTACTCATCATTTGCTTGTGTTATGAAGACTAGATCCTTTTTATCCTTCTTATGATTATCCTTCAATGAATCCTTCTAAGCTTGAGTGAGAGCACTATATGTTGCTTGATTTGGGGGTTCTACATACCCATTTTCTATTAACTTGCAAGTCTCCTATGACCCAAATAGAATTTTCATCTTTATACTCCAATATTTATAGTTCTCTCGATTAATATATGGAAGTGACAATTGTGTGAGACTACTACTCACATTGCCCATTGCAAATTAGTTATAAGAAGTTCAAATCCTTTGCTTGACAACTAGGCTTTAATGCCACTTTGATGGAACAAGTAGAAGAACAAGAGTGAGTGTGGAACAACAAAAAAAGGCTAAAATACTATTATATGAAGATAATAAAGCACTTACAAGAAAAGATACACAAAACAAAGTTTTTTACTGATAAAAATGTTGTAGCATAAAAAGCACTCTTTTCCTTTTCTTCTTCTTATTTTCTTGTATTGTATTGCAAAGAGATAGATAAATAGATAGACGTGCAATAGACATAGCTTGAACTTCGAGTTTCTAACATTGAATTACTCCAAGTCTCTTACTTTACTTGTGCTCTATAACATGACTTGTAATCTCCCACCATCATTAATATATTTGTACCATTTAGTAAAAAACTTGAAGGATAATATTATATTTATGACATGATCTAGAACAAATTAAATAGTATAAATATATTATATGAAGCACAAAAGATTTCACCAAAATGGATGTTCTAGCAACTAAAAGATTATATGAAGCACAAAGATTCTATAGAGTTTTTGCTAAAGAGGAAAAGGGGATGGTTGCCTTCATGTTCTTTAAATTCTACCCAAGGCACTAGAAGTGTATTTACATCCACCTATTAGTTTGCCAAAATAAATTCTTTGAAAGGAATATGATCATCCTCCTATGAAGGATTTTACACTTTATTAGTAGGAGAATTAGAATTTTTTTAAAAAAAAATCAAAATAATTAGATTATTAAATTGAATTAGGTAATTAAATGTAATTTATAATTAAGAGTTGAGATAGTAAATTGAAGTTAAATAAGTATGTTTTTGAAATGATTAAAGATAGATTAAATTTAGTTAGTTCTAGATGCACGGCTTGATGGATTTAGGATAAAACATATCATTTTGTGATCCAAAATATCTCTTTTCTATCAACTCTAACCCTATGACATTCTAATAGACAATGAATTGAACTTTATTTTGATCTAGGGTTCCAATTGCTAAAATTGCATACCCAAGAAACCTAAAAAATGGACCTCAAGAACTAGAGCTAGGAATGAAAGTTAGTCTAGAATAATGATGCAAACTTGTGATTGAGATATAGGAAATTAAGGACCAATTGACAAGAATGGGTGGCTCTTTTTCATTTTAAGCTTTGCGGGATCTAGATTGGTGTTCTTGGAGGTTTAGATAGAACAATTAAAGAGAAATGAAGTCAATACAATTGATCTCTCAAAAAACCATAACCTACGTGTAAGACTACCCCATGAATTTGTCACTAAACAACACCACTAATTTACTTATTTAAGACTAAGAAACCTCCCTTAAACATATAGAATAGATCATGTATGCAACTAGAGATTTTAGTTGAACCCTCTCCCCAAAGTTACATGCAAATCAAGAAAATACTTTATGCATGATTTCCATTGAAAATAATAATATGTATTAAGAATGTTTCTTGCATTGGCTAGCATGTGATATTTGAAAATAATAATATGTATTAAGAATGTTTCTTGCATTGGCTAGCATATGATATTTGAAAATAATAATATGTATTAAGAATGTTTCTTGCATTGGCTAGCATATGATATTGCAAGGTTTAAAGAAATGGATTACCCACAACTACGACAACTGAAATCAAACTAATATGAAAGAAATTACGTTTTTGAATTGATTTTCGCATCGTGGAAGAACAAGCAACCAAAGACCGATTCCTTGATCCTTGGGGTGATTGATATAAACTTTGGTTTCAAATAAAAATATAGATGTAAATCCTGAGCCTATAAGAATTATATGAATTAGGAGTAAATAAAGAACCAAGATGCATTTTAATTCATATAAGCTCAGTTGTATATTCATACAAATCCCTTCCTAAATCTACCATAAACATCAAATACCAAGCATACTTGAACAATCCTTGAATAAACACATGTATCCCACATGATTCTTCAAAGGGTCAATTCTTCCCAATGGCACTTCAGCAAAACGGAACAATGAGGAGCAGCTCGCCCTTTTTCCTGCATTGGTTGGATCTCCACTTAAAGCGGGAATGGATATATCTCTACCGTGTGAAATGGGAAAATCCAGAGAAATGGGGGAAATGTGCCAAATAGCTTGCCTTCGATACTGCCTGTGATCACGAATCATCCAAATGTAAGTGAAATAAACCCTGCAATTTTTTATTTTTCTTTGATTTCTCGTGATTCGCCCAGAAACTCCCAAGGCCCTGTTCCAGGGCACGATCAGAGCTCTAAGAGGTTGCATGCCTAAAAAAGAACCAAACCCCTCAAATGCGCTAGGAAATCTATTGTTCTGGAATCTGGAAAGGAAGTGATAGAATTTGCAGCTCATGCACTGATTGGCCGCTTCAATCAACTCTGGCCTAGCCTCCTAAACCTAAATAAAAGGAGAACAACTCACTGGCAATCGATTCTGAAAGCTGGCATGGAGATATATCCATGTGCTCAGGGTTTTTTATAGCATCTTTTGACTCCACCAAAAGTTGGGACTTTGTTCTTCTAAATCATTTCTGGATTTGGGGTCAGAATTCTCTCATGTTAAAGCCTTGACATCCAGCATTTAACCTCTCAACTGAATCTTTTAACATCATGTCGATCTTGATTCGTCTCCCCAATTTGCCACTCCAGTTTTGGATGAAATCTTATTTTAAAGACATTGGCAACTCTTTAGGAATCTACTTGGTTGTTGATAATGCTACTACAAACTTCTCTCACACAACTTTTGCTTGAATTTTAGTCGAGTTAGATCTCTCCAAGGATCTCCCTACAAACATCACCCTAAAAGTAGTTGGCCGATCATGGACACAACTCTTGGATTATGAAGGACTTCCATTTCGATGCAGAATATGTTTTGAAGCTAGACATGTTGCTGTTGTATGTCCCCATCCCAATCTCAAAGTAGGCCGCCAAGCTTCATGGTAGAAAGATGCTCACCCAAATCAACTTTTAGTTCAAGCTGCAAGATTAACTCTTGTCCACTTATGCAACCACTTGAGGTTCATCAAGAGACACCTACTTCAGCTCCTCTGGAGACAATCTCCCACAAGACTTTAAACTAGGGTCAAAAAGAGAAGGATTCTACAACATCTTCAATGGCACTACCCCCTGCAACAATATCTCAAAAGAAGAATGAAAACCCTCATCAAAGCCAGAAAGAGAAAACAACTACAGCTCCATTGGAGGTTCCATCCCTCAAGAATATATCTCTTGAGAAGATAAAGGATACAACACTTCGAGATGCTTCTTCTTGTGAAGTAGGATATGAATAAGGAACATGGACTCTTGTCCAAAAGCACAAGAGAGCTCCACCCAAAGTGGATTCAGGACCTCATCAAATGCTTCTTCATTCCCAGATGCCATTAAAGGAGGGGAAGATTCATGATTAATTTTGTCTTCTTGTCATCTTTTGACAGCTAGCTACTAGTTGCTTATGCTTGTCTCTTCTTTATGTATCTATTTTTTTTTCAATAAAGTATGGGTGTTTCTACACCTTTTTTCTAAAGTAAAAAAACTAATCACATATAATTTTCATGCTAGCAAATGTTGCATCAAAGACAAGAAATGGATCCCCTAAAATAATCACTCGAAGAAGAAATTTATAGAGGAGGTGTTATATCAACATAAGTCTAAAAACTCATTCAATGAGAGAACATGAAGGTTCAAGTGACCAAACTGGGCCTCCTAAAAACTATCCAAACTGGATGCCTGAATGTGAATATCAGTCAAAGGATCATCAAGGGAAAAATGTGAGAAGATGTAAAGTCTAGACTTATGATCAACCTCCCTAACTACAACAATCTCTCTACTCTGTACCATTCTTGAAAAATCATAGAATCTTGTGTGAACTCAACACTCTTCTCTATCCCACTATGTGTAATCTAATAGATAGAAAGGAGATTGCTTAGCAATGAAGGAATGCAAAGGACATCATTAAAAGGTTCCTCACCCATTTCAGTAGATCTTTTCCCATAAACACTCATATAAGTGTTGTTAGCCATCAAGATGTGAGATGTATTAGAGGGCTCAAATGAAGAGAACATACACTATGATGAATCCATATGATGTGAAGCTCAAGAATCAAGAAGCCATCTCCCTCACTCAAAAAATGTAGATGCAACATGTGTCTTGCCCTTCATGTACTCTGACTATGACGCTTGTGATGATGATGGAGGAGAAGAAGATCAACCGCCTGACATAGTTGAAAGAATTTGATATTGTTCTTCTGAAGAAGATGCTTCAACTCATCAATCTATTTTGTATAACACTAATACTCATCGTGTCCACATTTCTTTCAACTTTCAATATGCACATGTGGGTTTCTCCTTCCTAGGAGTTTCCCCCTTAGTAGAGGAAGATGATTCAAGGGTAGCCTATGATGGTTCCTTGTCTTGCTCATTGCTCTCCATGTTCATATTTTTCTATATCTTTCCCTTGCTACTTGAAGCCTTTTGGTCTTTTATTCTTTGATTTATAATAAGAGCTTGTGGTTTTAAAGACTTTAGAGTACCCGTATGCACTAACTTTGCCTACTCCCTAGTGAGTGATGTAGCAAAATCATCAAGTGAAGGCATATGAAATACAATACCAAGAACATCCTTAGTAGCATAAAATGTAGAGACAAAAACTGAATAATTAGGACAAAGTTTGGCAAGGATGGAAAGAATCAACTGGGAGTCCTCTTTCTCAATACCACACTCTTTCAAATAAAATCTAAGTTATTTAAGCTTGGTGAAGAAGTCTTGGATGCTATTAAAATTTGTAGGATTCAAACCAATGAGTTAATTCTCTAATTGAAAACCTCATAGAGTATCATGCCTCCTAAAAAAACTCTCCAGTGTAGTCCAATTGTATTTGGTGTTGTTCAAAACTCGATGTAAAAAAGGAGGTCAAGAGAAATAGACATGCATAATGTTCCATATGCCTCATCACATCTTTTATACCACTTTCTCTTTTCTACAACTCTTGGTTCAAGTTTTGTACCCATTGTAACTTAGTATAAGCCCAATTTCTTTAGTTGTATCTCCATTTGTTTTTTCACTCATAATAAGTGTATGGAGTGTGAGGAGATATTTAGGTTCTATCCATGATGAATACACAAAATTTAAAAGAGAAACAACTATATACCCCTTAAAATACAAGCAATCAAGCCCCTCGTGTAAGAAAAAAATTCATTTTGGTGCACATTTTCCAAAAAAATAAGCCAACGTACAAAATCTGACTTCAAATTGAAATAATAGGTACCTAGAGAATATTTTGGAAAAACTAAGTGGATGACTACATAGTACTTAGAACCAACTTTTCGATGCCTATTGATTTTTGAAAATATGACACCATATGGCTAAGTTATGGCTCCCAAAAAAAAGTACTCTATTAGGGCTAAAACAACATAAGCACCCTTCAGTCTAGGTGTTGGTCACCCATGTAACTAGTCACTAGTAGCTTGGGGCTATATTTGATGGTGTTGTGGAGGTCTAAGCGATGGTGGAGATCTATGGAAATGGATTAGAGGTGGTGGCATTATTGAGCATTGTTGTTGGTGGCACGGTCTTTTAAGCCCCTATAGGTAAAAAGAAATGAAGGTCTAGGGAGGTGTAGTCTATAACTATTGATGGCAACCTTGTGACTATCATCATACCTTATGCTATTTTTTTTTAAATTATTTTTTTTTTAAAAAGCTTATTCATACCAATGATGTAGCAAATCATACAAATGACACAATAGGACAGACTGATATAGATAGAGAATATTCTTTGTACATATATCTAAGTAGTATTAATGACATCCATATTATTATAGGGATCTGTATGGTTGTACAAATTTGTATAGTGTTGCACAATAAACCCAAAACAAGCTCAAAAAAATTCATTACTAAACCCTATCATTTCTTATATAGATTTACAAGTTTTTGGGCCTTTTGAGCTCAATCGTGAGGTCAATTTTATACCAAGATGTACCATATGAAATCTCTTGACTAAAACTCTTCCCCTCCCTGCCAAAAAAAAAATTGTAGATTTGAAAGCTCTGATACCATGTAAGAGTTGATGAGAAACCCCATAAGGGCCAAAGATCTTCTACAAGCAAAATAACTTTCCACAAGAGAGAAGCAATGAATTTTCTATGAAGCCAAGAAATTGATTAAGAGCATAAAACAATGGTACAATGCACAATGATGAAACCCTCATTATAAAAACAAGGATGAAACCATAAGTCAAAATAAGATCATAATAAGTGTCTCATTCTTATAACTTGAGAGAAAAATAGAGGTGACTTAAATAAGATTAAATATGCAAGTGTAAATAGGACCTAAAACTAAACTAATTAATAATATACTTTTTTCACACTACTAACGTCTTATGTATAGTTTAAATAGGAGGGAAAAATTATAGATAAAGCTAGATAGTTTTATATTCTTCGTTAACAAAATAATAAACTAAAAAAAATACAAAACATCTAATCTTTCTAATCTTATCTTCTACAATAGGTTAGTTAAAACCTTAGATAATCAAATTTCCCTCTCTTCAAGAATAAATCATTCTTCATTGCACTAACTGAAAATATTCCCCATTTGAATGCATTTGCTTTGGGATTATAAAACTTGAGCAAGAAATAATCTTTCCCATGTTTTAACTCTAATACTCCCATGTTTTCTTGACTTTGCATACTTGCTCATGGAAGCAAATCTCCTTTCGGGATGATGGCCCATGTCCTACCTCCCTCGAATTCTGTTTATCTCTTACGTGGATCTCCTTTTCCTTACCTTTGACATATGAGGACAAATTTATCTCTCCTTCAAAATGGTAGTTTCCTCTCCTCTCTCTCTCGGCACCTCCTTTTCTACCCCTCAATTTCTCAAAAATGTGCATTTTCTAATCTTCCTTGCCTATTTGACCAAAAAAATCCTCATTAATGCTAGCTTCTCTTTCAAACTCAAATCTACCTCAAATTCCCACTCAAAGCGTATGAGTGCCAAAAACTAGGCAATTAATAGAAAAGTTGGGAGTTGAACGACTCTAAATTAACATAGGAAGAAAATTCAAATTTTAAACCATTAGTATATGGAATAAATGTTGATTAGGTGGCCTGGGCGGGATGCCCTTCATCAAAAAGGATCTCAATGGCAATAGAATATTACATTCAAATACAATAATGAAGTAGTAGAAGCTTAAAAACAAGCACATGGTATAAAATAATTAAGTAAGAAGTGTTTGTTTTCATGTAATCTAGTTTACTTAGCTAGGCTTTAGTGTTCTTAAGTTGAAGGTTTGTAATTTGTAATTTAATTTTTTTAGAAGGAAATTACAAGGTTCATTGAAACCTAATGAATTATATAATATAATATTTTTTCTAATTTTATATGATAAGGTATAATATTGATTTTTCATCTTTATTAATTTGGATTGATATAAATTATTTAAAGTAAATTTAAATTAGTCAAAGTAGATTTAAGTTAAGAGAAATCATTTTCATCAAAACTATTTAAAAATTATTTGAATTTGGTGAAATTTTTGAGTTTGATATGTATTAAGTGAAACTAGTTGGAAATGATTTGCAATGAACACAAATTTTAAATATAACCTAAATTGATTTAAATCAGGTAGAATGTCTCATATTTGTTGGAACATATCCAAATTACTACAAATGAAGTTATTATTTCTAAATAAATTAATTTGAAAAAAATTAATTGACATTGATTTAAATTTGATATGATAATTTCAAATTAGTAAAAAATAACTGAAATTGATATAAACTAGAAAAAATAAGTTGTTACTAGTTAAAAGTAGTCCAAATTATTTTTAAAAAAATTTTAAAGTGACAAGATTTTAAATATAAAACATTTTACATTTATTTTTCTTCCCTAAAGGATGAAAGGTTAACCAATTATACTATTTCTACAACTTACATTATAACAATTATCTAAAAAGAATTCTTACAACTAGATTAATTTTATTTAATTATTATTGATTATTATTGTTAAATGACTCTTACACTTCAATTGGTTGAGCACAATTGGTGAAAGTGATAGTATGTTCCTAAAATATGCCATCCACCAATGCTCAAAACCCACTAAGGTATGAAATATCTGAATGATACCAGACTTATGCCTCCTTAAAAACAACGGCTCTTTCTTTATACCTAAAAAAGAAAATATTTCTTGTTCTAATCAAATATTTATTGCCGTTTTTCATGTAATACTTGTCTTCCTCGTAGATGAACAACAATATATGCTGATTTTTCTTTGTCATGAGACACAATGTAGGCTGATTTTTCTAGGCAACCATTGGAAAGATCTCTCGTTTGTCCCAAAACTAAGTTGCCTACTCTGTCATTCCACCCGCTAAATGGTTTTCTATGATCAAGTTTCTAGTGAAAGGCCTCAAACATGGAAACAGAGACAATGGTGAAGTCTGTTGAAGGACTCAAATATTGCAGAATTATGTAGCCATATTCATCTTCGGTAATGTGATCTCTAAAACACATACCTTATCATTCCTTTGATGTAGAGAAATTTCACTTGCTCTTCCTTGTGTTAAATAATTTGTGCTGCTGCAGTTTCGACCTTTGTTGCAATGGCACGCGATCACCTAGTGTATGTAGAGATTTTTATATTTTTGGCATCGCTATTGTCGCTTTGCACCAACTTATATGTAACTGCCATGGTATGCAGTTAAATTATTAATTCTTTTAGATTTTGTTATATAGATAACTAGATAGTAAGGTAGAGGACTAAGAAATGAATCTGGCAAATTTTAACATAATTAGACATAATTATGAAGATCTCTAGTCCCACTTGAGCATGAATTTCAAAAACTGAACTATAAAAGCCTAAACATCTAATTTATAAATTGTTTCTTCCACTACCAAGAAAGATCTAAGGGATTTCGTATGAATTTCATGTATATCTGGAACAGGTAATAATCCAGAGGATGGAACTCAAAGTTTTGTTACTGGTAGTCTCTCTATGCGCCAACTTTTTATAGAACTGTCCTGTATGCAATTATATTATTAATTCTTTGAAATTTTGTTATATAGATAACTCTAGTAAAGTAAAAGATGACCACTATGTTTACTTTAAGAAAAAGAAATGAATCTAACAAATATTAACATAATTAGAAATAATTATAAAGATCTCTAGTCTCATTTGTAAAAATTTAGAATGTGAACCTCAAAATTGAACTATAAAGACCTGAAATATCTAATTTATAAATTGTTTCTTCCACTATGAAGATAGATCTAAGGGGTTTTAACTTTTGTATGAATTTCATGTATATCTGGAACGGCTATTCTAAAATATCATCCACTTCAAGAATCAAAGGTCAATTTTGTTCAATAAAAAAAGGACAAATATTTACCATTTTTTGTTGTGAATGAGGTGTAAAATTGCTATTGATTGTTTGACCATTGAAATGAATGATATTTAAGTAGAGTGATCTGGAACAGGCAATCCAGAAAGAGGTATCTGGAACAGGTGATCCAGACATGGATGTATTTCTGGAACAGGTAATCCAGAGGAGGGAAATAACAGATAGTGGGATTATTCCACAGTTTTATTACTGGTAGCCTTTCATTGCGCCAACTTTTATGTAGTTGCGAAATCTGCAAGGCAGGCCTTCCTGGTATGCAATTATATAATTAAATTCTTTCAATGTTTAATATATAGATAACTCTAATAAAGTAGAATAAATAGAAGATGACCATTATGTTTACTTTAGAAAAAAGAAATGAACTAAAAATTATTATAAAGATCTCTAGTTCCACCTCTAAATTTCAAAATTGAACTATAACTTAGGCCTAAAACATCTAATTTATAAATTGTTTCTTCTACTAAGAGGTTTCGTATGGATTTCATGTATATCTGGAACAGGCAATCCAGACGGAGATATCCCAACGAAGAAGAGAAAGATGGGTGGAAAAGATTATGGAAAGAATAATCCAATCAAACCAGTGGGACAACCATATACTTCCTTCAATACGTGAACTCTTGATGTTGTGTGCAGGGATGTTTGAAATCCGCACTATTTCAGCTCGTCATGTTAATGATGTTGGTAGATGCCCAATATGCACTGATGATTTTGTATTGGGAGAAGAGGCGATCGAGATGCCTTGCCATCCCCACCAAATATTCCACTCTCACTGTATTCAACCATGGTGGCAGAAGAACCCTACTTGTCCCACCTGCAGGAATGCCATTTTCTCGAATTACACTCTATTGAGAGCCCCTCTTGAGTTATTAATGAAGTATAAGTTCGGTCGATAAAAAGGTTTAGACTTAAAAATTTAAACATTGAAATATTTATCTATCCTCTTAAATATAAATTAGATTCAAAATATTTTGACATAAGAGATTTAAGGAAGTTTTATACATCAAATTTATATTTAGTTGGAATGATTTTTAAAATATTTCTATTTTTTATAATATTTTTATTTTGTTATGGTGAAAATTGTATATTTTGTAATTTTTTTGTTTTGTTTTGAATTTGTGTTGATTCAATTGTTTTTGTGTGTAATAATCAGTGCATTTTTGTGTGAAAGTTAGTAATTTATATGATCTTTGACTAATCTCAACTTTAGGTATCCTTAAAAAACTAGATTTTCTGTTATCCACCTTAGATCAAAATAGCAATGCAAAATTCAACCTAGTTTTATTTCATAGTGGAAAGTCAACTCCTGCACTTTTAAATTTCAAAATTCTAATTTTTAAATCAGGTCTATGTAGTCACCTTCCAACTAGCCATTGCACATTGACTTGAATGCAAAATATTTTAAATTTTACTTTGTAATATTGCTTAGCATGTCTTCAATCTTTTCTAATGTGTTGTTAATTGGCCCACCTAAGGGTCTAACTAAGGAGAACATGACCCTCACTTAGGAGGATCCTCAAACGCGTTTGTAAATAGTGTCAATTTTTCACTATGTTTATAATACCCAAAGGTGAGGCAAACCAATTTTTTAATTTCAATGCTTGCAAGATCAATTTCATGTAACATAGGGTGATTTCATACATATTTCAATCTCATGCCATAAAATTGACACAAATCAACTTCACACTGCAATTTTACTTTAGATCAAAATGAAGTTCATACTTTTTTGTCTATCAAAGTACTACAAAACTAGATCTAATATCAAAAAAACTTTAAATTACAAAACAATAGTTTAAAGTCCAATAGCACAAACTCCAACTATAACTAAATAAATGAAATCCCTTTTATTCATTTTGAAATGGATATTATCCTTTCCATATAGATGTGCAAGTATCTCACTATAGATATATTTAATATATTTTATTTAACAATCCTTAAGAAATAAAATACAACAAACTTCTTTTTGCTATTGTCATGAATTATTTGTGATGAACATATTTTAGTGAATCAATGACTTTCAATCTAGTAAAGGTTTTATCTAGATTATTAATGTGAAATAAGAATGAAGTTAAATTTTCTTTCCATGTAAAGTTTTCCTATGAAATTTGCATCATGCTTTTTTTCATCATACCAGACTTTACTTATTCACTTTAGATATAAAAAAGAAGACAAGTTGTTCAGCAATATTGATGTAACCAATATCATCTAGTGATGATTTGATGGACCAAGCAGAAGTCCAAGAGTGTGTGGAACAACAACAAAGGGATGAAATAATGTTCTATGAATATAATAAAACATGCACAAGAAAACATACATAAAGTAAAGATTTCATTGATAAAAATGTTGCGACATAAAGGCACTCTCTTTTCTTTTTCTTCTTCTCTTCTTCTATTGCATTACAATTATTTATGTGTGCAATAGACATAGCTTGAACTTCAAGTTTCTAACTTTGACTTGCACTCCAAGTCTCTAACTTGACTTGTACTCTATGACATGACTTGTGTCTAACTTGACTTGTACTCTATGACATGACTTGTGTGACTTGCACTCTAAGAGTCTAACTTGACTTGGCATAAATTGTATTGCATGATATGACTTGTACTCTATGACATGACTTGTGTGACTTGTACAATATGAAACGATTTGTAATCTATCATCATTAATACATTTGTAGAATAGAAAATTTGAGGGGCAAGATTATATTTTTTAACACCCTAACTTAATAGGATAGCCTAAACATTAGTATGCATTTGATCTAGAAATGATTACTTTGAGATTTCTTCTCAATCTTTCAAAATATTTTGTTGATAAATAGTTTGTAAATATGTCTACAAATTAATCTACTAACCTATAAGACTCTAAATATATTTCCCCATTATTGACCAATTCTCTAATAAAGTGATAACTTGTATCAATATGCTTACTTCTTTTATGAAAAGTGTGATTTTTTGAAAATTTATTGCTACATTATTGTCACGGAAGGGTTTTGTTTGTGCTTATTACTCTTGTTCCAAATTTTATAGCATTCTTCTCATCCATACTACTTGACATGCTAATAATGTAGCTGAAATGTTTTATTTCTACTATAGAAAGAGTTACAATGAGTTGTATTTCTAAAAGACCATGACATTGTTCCTTAACCAAGATAAAAGACATATCTAGAGCTAATATTTCTATCATCAATTCTCCCTACCCAATCACTATCTATGTAACCAATTAGCTCAAATTTATTAGATGCAGAGTATAAATACCATGACTTTTAGTGTCATTGACATATCTCAAGATTCTTTTTCCATCTTCTAAGTGAGAATCTTCTGTCACTCCATGAACCTTGAAATTAATCTTACTCCATACATGATATTAGGTCTTGTGTCCATTAGGTACATCAAACTACCAACAATTCTTTTGGAGAAATTCAAATCTACATTAGAGCCCTTATCTTCTTTGCTCAATTTCAAATTTGTGGCTATAGGTGTATATCTTGGGTTTGCAATTCAACATACTAAAGCTCTTCAAAACATAATTGGCATTTTTTTTTTGACAAATAAAAATTCCATCATTTGTTTGACTCACTTCAATTGCCAAAAAATATTTCATCAATACCTAACCAATCATCTCAAACTCTTTCTTCATTGTTAATTTTAACAAGTCAATTGACAAATCTCCTATAAATATCATATCATCCACATATAGGTACACAATTAAAATTTGACCTTGATAATTCATTTTGATGTATTGTATTGGTTCACTATTACTTTATCTAAATCCATTCTTCAAAAAATAAGAATCAATCCTACTATATTGATGTAGGAGTACCTCTAGGGATCATAGAAATCTTGCAATGTATCTAGGAAAGTAGAATTTGTGGTTTAATTCAATAGTTTGTGTGTCTGCAAGTTTGTGGTTAATAGTCAATCGTGAGAAAAGCTCTAAGCACAATGTGAAATTGACTTTTACAAATTTGATAGTAGTTTTGTTTGTGGTTGATTTAACTAGTGTTAAAGTTTGAGGAAGAAAAGATGAGTAAATGTTAGTAATTTGGCTTGAAAGTGTCTATGGGTTGATAGTTGTGTTTAGTTGGGATTTTTTCTATTTACAGAAGGTTATTTTGAGTTTACAAAAAGGGGTGAATATTTGAGAAGGTTGCATTAAGTTGAGAAGGTTTGTGGTGCACCATGTGGAGATTATCCATATTTTAGCCATTTGAATTTGTAAGTTTGTTATAATAGGTTGTGACATGTTTCATGTGATTTCAAGATTTGCACCATCTTGTAGTTGACATTGATCATATGAGAAACTTGAGGATTCTATATATACTTGGTTTAGATTTTTTTGAAAGCAATGAAAGAAGACATGGATGGAGTAGGAGTGTGGAAGGTAAGTTTTGATAGTGAGGGAAAGAGAGCTGAGTGACAGAGTAAAGGTATAAGCAGTATGATGTGGGGTATAATCTAAGGAAGTAGACAAGAAGTTAAGTGGATGTCATTACAATAGAATAGTGGTAAAATTTTGAAGTTATATTATATTTGAATTATCATTGTGTAGCCCACGTGGTAAGTTTTGGAAGTGGCATTTCTATATATTTTAGTTGTTAGGTGCATGTAGGAAGCCATTTTGGTCACTATCCATTTGTGAATCTTATTGTAATCAAATGACTATGGCCTAAAATGTAAGAAGGCCCATTGTGGCAAATTATGTGGTTGTAATCATGGTGGTAATCATGAAATCTTATATCAATGTAAATTATGTTGTCATTTCCATGAAAACTTTATTTTTGTGGTTGTTTAAATGTGTGTGTTGTTGTGTTGAGTTCCATGGATAGATAATCCTTCATTGGATCCTCCCACCATGACTGCATCAGTGGAATTGTGCCACATTTAGTTTTATACTTTGCAAGAATTAAATAAATTTTGAGTTGTGGCAATCCATGGAGGTTTGTAGACAAAACATTAATTGTGAGGTAGTTTACAAGGGGTAATTAAGGACATATCACTATCCTAGTTTCATCAAGTCAATATGCTGCCAAAGAGAGGGTGAGATATTATCAATGTTATATGAAGAATGGAAGCGATGTATGAGATGTTGAAGGCTATGTAGAACTAGATGAACACACTAGTGTAAGACCCTTGGAGAAACCCTAACCCTAGGGCCAAAGAGAGCATGATGAAGAGCGGGAGGGAAACCCTATAGAATCAAGTGGAAGTGAAGAGGACAAGGAAGAGACAATGTTGAATGCCATCACTAGCATTAGTAAGATGGCCAGAGTGGATATTCTGAACCATTTTGGGAAATTAGACCCTGAGGAGAAAATAGATTGTATTACAGATCTAGAGGAGCATTTTGAGTATGAGGATATTGTGGACTTGGATACGGTGAAATCTATGAAGACCAAGATGAAAGGTCATGCAATGATATGGTGGAAGGAATTCCAATTAGAGATGAATAGAAGAGCCAATTCAAGCATTGCAATGTGGGACCAGATGGTGGACAAGTTGAAATCCAAGTTCATTCTAGCAAATTACCAATTGGAATTATTGAAGGATCTACACAATTTATGGTGGGAAAACATGACTATGAAGGAATGCACCAAGAATTACTACTAGATAACAATTAGGTTAGGACATCATGAAGGAGCAGAGAAAGTGGCAAAGTATTTCAATGGATTGAGGGAATCCATCCAAGGGGAGTTGGATATGTGGAGTAACTAGAGATAGTAGAAGAGGCCTACTAGTTGACACTCCCTGCAAAGAAGAAGTTAAGCTGGAAGCAAGAGGAAATAAAAATTTGATAGAGAGAGAGAAAGAAGAAAGGTGTGGTGACAAAAGAGTGAGGTGCAGTGACAGAGGAGCAACTACAAGGGGTCAAGGGAGAGGTATCCATCACCAAAATGAAGGGGAAGACCAAACTTCCCACCATAGAGAGAAAGAAGATGGTATTTGCTATCACAACAATAGGAGAGATGACAACAATGATTGCCGGAGTGGTAGACATGTTGGTAGAGGTTACCACAAAGATGAAAGAGTAGAAGATATGTAACACAAAGAGGACTAGAAAGAGCATGGATGATATTCTCATCAAGGTAGAGGAGGATATGAAAGGAAAAGGTAGAAAGTCTATAGAGGAACCTGTTTCAAGTGTGGAGAAGAGGGACACAAGGCATTCGAGTGCCAAGAAAAGAGGGTTGAGGGTAGTGCACGAGATGAATTTTGAGATTAGAGGTCACCTACCTTATAGAGGGACTTAGAATGTGGGGATTCACTTGTTTCGTAGAGATCCTTGAGATGTGACAGGTGGGGTGAGTTGACATAGAGGAAGAGTTTGTTTAGGACTAGATGCAAGGATGGTAGTAAGTGTTGTGATGTGATAGTGGATAGTAGTAGCACAAAAAAATTGTTGTCTATGTAAATGGTGGACAAGTTGGGGTTGAGGAGGATGAAACATTTACATCCATACTAGATTGGTTGGTTATAGTATAGAGATCAAATTTTGGAGAGGGAATAATGTTGGGTAAGGTTCAACATTGCACCAATGGATGTGTGTCAATTGTTATTGGGCCAACCATAGAAATTTGATAGAGAAGCTATGTATGATAGGCTCGAGCTAACACCTAAGTGATTTAGAAGGATGGACATAAACAAAAGTTGATGTCATTAAGGGAAAGAGAGTGATATTTTTACAACAATGTTGGAGTGTGCATTAGGGAGGGTTGAAATACGTTGATTCCAAAGATGTGCAACATTGCTAGAACACGTGACAACACTACAAATGCAAAAGAATTAGCACAAAGGGGAGAATGTTTAAGAGGATCTCAATGGAAATGGAAAATTACATTCAAATATGATAATGAAGTAATAGAAGCTTTAAAAAAACCCATATTATGAAACAATGAACTAAGAAGTGTTTGTTTTCATGTAATATAGTTGGCTTAGGTAGGCTTTAGTGTCCTTAAGTTAATAGGTTTGTAAATTATTTTTTAGAAGGAAATCACTAGGTATGGAATGAAACCACTAGGTTCATTTAAAATCTAGTGAATTATATAATATATGATAATGTTTTTCCAATTCTATATGGAAAGGACCAGTTTTTCATCTCCATTAATTTGGATTGATAAATTAGTCAACATAAATTTAAATTAGTTAAAATGGATTTAATTTAGGATAAATAATTTGTCTATTCAAAATTATTTTAATATGGTGAAATTTTTTAATTTGATCTATATTTGGTGAAACTAGTTGGAAATGATTTCTAATGAGCATAAATTTTAAATTTAACAATAATTGATTTAAATTAGATACAATGTCTCATATTTGTTGAAACAAATATAAATTAGTGTAAATAAAGTAGTTATTTTTAAATAAGTTAAATTTGAATAAAATTAGTTGAAATTGATTTAAATTTGATACCAGAATTCAAAATTAGTGAAAAATAATTGAAATTGATATACTAATTTTGAATTCTAATTACACCAAAACCTACAAGTGTTAGTGAACTTTTCAAACCCACACCTTCACCTAAATCCAGAGTGGTGGTTAGTCCACGAGATCAATTCCCAAAGTGTGACAATTAATCCAACAAAAGGTTGCGTATGAATTTCAGGTATATCTGGAGCTGGCAATCCAAACAATGAAGAAAATAACATATCAACAAGGTGTGGAACGAAGTAGAAGAGAAAGAGTGGAGGAAGAGATGATAGAAGCTCGTCTTTACCAGATTAACTGCCTCAACAACCGTGTGCTTTCTTTGAGACAAGAAGCAGAGCATTTTCAGCAATCAGATAATAGTTTTGGAGCTTCATCTAATGAAGTGCAGGTGTTCATTACACACTGTGACAATATGCTTCATGAACTCCGGATGTTAGGTGCAGAGATGGATACATTTAAGCTTCCAATGCAAACATTAAATAACAATATAGAAGAGCTGTCCACCATAAATATTTCAGCTCATCATGTTAATGATGTTGGTAGATGCACAACATGCACTGATGATTTTGTATTGGGAGAAGAGGCGATTGAGATGCCTTGCCACCCCCGCCATATATTCCACTCTCACTGTATTCGACCATGGCTGCAGCAGCACTCTACTTGTCCCACCTGCAGGAGTGAGATCTTTGTGCACAGACAAATGTAAAATTGGCCAGTTATATGAATAAAGTACATCTGTATTTAGAGCTTATGTTTGTAAAAGAATATTTGATTGTTGTTTTTGTATGGATTGTATTTAGTTTATAACCTTAAAATTAATTTTAATTGATTTGAGGATTATGTTTATTGTGATTTTCTTTTTAATTTAAATTAAATATTGAAAATAATCTTTTATAAGTTTAGAATAATTTATGTATTAAATTTTAACTTTTAAAAATTTAATTTAATTTTAAAAATTCTATGGTATAAAAATTTAAGTGTTGAAGTTAACGTACCAGCTATTTATATGAGACTTGCTTCCATTATAAACATCATGTATTGGAGTTGGCCACCATGTCCATTTTCTCCTGGATATAATATTTGAGTAAGTTAAATTTCCAATTAATTGTATACCTAGAAATAACTGAAAAGTTTTATTCTTAGATGCATCATTTGTAAACTTTGGATTGCATATTATTTTGGGTTAACAGTAGTGAAGGTCTTTATTGTATTGAGGAGACCACTTTGAATAGATGGGTTGACAATTAGGAGATAAAGTAAAAGTTCAGTTTAAAAGTTTGGATCTAAAAATTCAAACAATATATAATATAAATTAATTATTCTTGGTTAACTTTTTAAATATAAATTAAATTAATAACATCTTAATTTAAAGATTTGAAAGAAAGTTTCATACATCAAATTTATATTTAATTTGAATGATTTTTAAAATATTTTATTATTTATAATTTTTTTATTTTGTAATGGTGAAAATTGTATATTTTGTAAATTTTTCATTCATCTTAAATTAATTATTTTTGTCTACAATAATTATTGTATATTTGTATGGAAGTTGGCAAATTATAGGAGCTTTGACTAATCCCAATTTTATGTATCTTAAAAAAATAGATTTTTTATGTCCCACCTTAGATCAAAATAGTAGTGTGAAATTGAACTAGTTTGATTTGGTGGTGTGAAATCAACCCTTGCACTTTTAAAATTCAGAATTTAAATTTTTAAATTGGGTTCTTGTATTCACCTTGCAACTAGTCATTGCTCATTGACTTGAATGTAAAATATTCTAAAATTTAATAATATTGTCTAAAAAGACAAACCTAATTCATTTTAAGACACCTTTGAAATCAACTAAAAATAAAGAGGTTATTAGAGATATGTGATTCACATTGCATCACCACAAGAGCATTACATCAGTATTACATCAAAATCTATAGTAATGCATGACTAGGCATATTTCATGATTGCTTAGCATGTGTTTAATCTTTTTCACATGTCATTAAATTAACCCATCTAAAAGTCTAATTAAGAAGAACATGGTCCTCACTTAGTAGGCTCCTCAAAAGTGTTTGTAAACAATACTAATTTTTTACTATGTTTATAGATACCCAAAGGCAAGGTAAACCAACCTTCAAATTACAAGACTTGTGAGATTGATTTCATCCACATAATTCAATTTCACACCATAAAATTGAAGTAGATCAATTTCGTAGCACAATTTTACTTTAGATTAAAACAAAGTTCACTTTATTGTTTATCAAAACACTCAAAAAATAAAAAATAAAAAAATAGTTCTAATATCAAAACTATTTTCAAATACAAAATGATAATTTACAAGCCAGTATCACCAAGATGCAGCTATAACTAAATAACCCAAACCCTTTATGTCATTTTGAAATGGATTTTTTCCTTCCCATATACATGTGCAAGTATTTCTCACTAAAGATATATTTAATGTATTTTGTTTGACAATCATTAAGAAATAAAATATGGCAAGTTTCTTCATGCTCTTGTCATGAATCCAATTATTAGTGATGAATATATTTTAACCACTCATTATTTTTTTGTGAAGTGTTTGTTTATTTAAATAGATAAATTGCATTTTCATCCCAAAAAAAAAAAAAATTTCATTTATTGTTGTGGAAGAAATTATCTTCATTCATAGCAATTAATCCATGTAAATACCTTTTTATTTTGATCATGCTAGGTATTAATTATTCACTTAAATCTAAAAAAAGATTTGTTAGTAGTATTAATGGAACAAATAGAAGCACAAGAGTGTGTAAAAAAAATAAAAGTTTGAAATAATGTTGTATGACAATAATAAAGTACACAAGAAAATATATACAAAACAAAGATTTTATTGATAAAAATGTTGTAGCATAAAGGCATTCTTTTTTTTTCTCCTCTCTCCTTCTATTGCATTAAAGGATTTATATATGGGGTATGTGTACAAAGATGGAGGACCAAAAAGTGCTCAAATAATATTTTTGAATCAAAATAATAAATAACATAATCATGTTATAGTAACAATAATGTGCTCGTGTTATAATATGATTGCATTATGGTTTGATAATGGCAAGCCTAAGGCTTGGTCACTACCAAGCCTAACATGAGCACATTATAACATGCTCATTCCAAGGCTTTAGAAACTTTCAAGAAGATGCAATTGGTGGGTGTAAATCCAAATTCCACAACCTTAGCCAGCATCTTCCTTTCTTGTGCCAAAATGGGATCTTCGGAACAAGGTATGGACATCCATCAAAGCATAAAGGATATGGGAATTTTGTCAGACGTTGTAGTTGCAACTACCCTAGGAGACATGTATGCAAAGTGTGAAAGCATAAACAAGGCATGTGAACTATTTAACTTGATACCTCAAAGAAATGTTGTCTCATGGAATGCAATGATTACAGGATATGCACAAAATGGATTTTTGATAAGGCTTTAGAAACTTTCAAGCAAATGTAATTGACAGGTGTAAAGCCAAATTCCACAACCTTAGCCAACATCCTCCTTGCCTATGCCAAAATGGGATCTTTGGAACAGGGTATGGACATCCATCAAAGCATAAAGGATATGGGAATTTTGTTAGATGTTGTAGTTGCAACTACCCTAGGAGACATGTATGCAAAGTGTGGAAGCATAAACAAGGCACGTGAACTGTTTAACTTGATACCTCAAAGAAATGTTGTCTCATGGAATGCAATGATTACAGGATATGCACAAAATGGATTTTTGATAAGGCTTTAGAAACTTTCAAGAAAATGCAATTGGCAGGTGTAAAGCCAAATTCCACAACCTTAGCCAACATCCTCCTTGCCTATGCCAAAATGCGATCTTTGGAACAAGGTATGGACATCCATCAAAGCATAAAGGATATGGGAATTTTGTCAGATGTTGTAGTTGCAATAGCCCTGGGAGACATGTATGCAAAGTGTGGAAGCATAGACAAGGCATGTGAACCGATTGACATGATGCCTCAAAGAAATTTGTTGTCTCATGGACTGCAATGATTGCAGGATATGTACAAAATGGATTTTTCGATAAGGCTTTAGAAACTTTCAAGAAAATGCAATTGGCAGGTGTAATGCTAAATTCCACAACCTTTGCCAGCATCCTCCTTGCCTATACCAAAATGGGATCTTCGAAATACGGTATGGACATCCATGAAAGCATAAAGGATATGGGAATTTCGTCAGATGTTGTAGTTGCAACTACCTTGGGAGACATGTATGTAAAGTGTGGAAGCATAGACAAGGCATGTGAACTGTTTGACATAATGCCTCAAAGAAATGTGGTCTCATGGAATGCCATGATTGCAAGATATGCACAAAATGGAATTTTTGATAAGGCTTTAGAAACTTTCAAGCAAATGAAATTGGTGGGTGTAAAGACAAATTCCAAAACCTTAGCTAGCATCCTCCTTGCCTATGCCAAAATGGGATCTTCAGAACAAGGTATGGACATCCATGAAAGCATAAAGGATATGGGAATTTCGTCAGATGTTGTAGTTGCAACTACCCTGGGATACATGTATGTAAAGTGTGGAAGAATAGACAAGGCATGTGAACTGTTTGACATGATGCCTCAAATAAATGTTGTCTCATGGAATGCAATGATTGCAATATATGCACAAAATGGATTTTTTATAAGGCTTTAGAAAGTTTCAAGAAAATAAAATTGGCGAGTGTAAAGCCAAATTCCACAACCTTAGCCAACATCCTCCTTTCCTATGCCAAATGGGATCTTTGGAACAGGGTATGGTCATCCATCAAAGCATAAAGGATATGGGAATTTTGTCAAATGTTGTAGTTGCAACTGCCCTACAAGACATTTATGCAAAGTGTGGAAGCATAGAGGAGGCACGTGAACTATTTGACATGATGCCTCAAAGAAATGTTGTCTCATGGAATGCAATAATTGCAAGATATGCACAAAATGGATTTTTGGATAAGGCTTTACAAACTTTCAAGCAAATACAATTGGTAGGTGTAAATCCAAATCCACAACCTTTGCCAGCATCCTCCCTACTTCTGCCAAAATGGGATCTTTGGAATAGGGTGTGGACATCCATCAAAGCATAAAGGATATGGGAATTTTGTTAGATGTTGTAGTTTCAACTGCCTTAGGAGACATGTATGCAAAATGTGGAAGCATAGACAAGGTACGTGAACTATTTAACATGATACCTCAAAGAAATGCGGTCTCATAGAATGCCATGATTGCAGGATATGCACAAAATGTATTTTGCAAGGATGTTGTCAAAATATTTGAATTAATCAAACACTCTAGAAAATATGTTGAGCCATAATTCTACATAATATATCATTTCATGGAAATATTGAAGAACACATACACAATATCAAAACTTTAATCATGATACATTATCTATCATGTAACCATAATTGATCAGCATATATATAATGTAAAATCTCATATACATAATGTCATGAAAAATCACATATAGTGTATATATAAAGCCATATAGGCATATACAATTATATACATCGGTAAAATGGAAAAGTATGTTTATAAAGCCATATAGGCATACAACAAAATGTCCCATAATCAAATTTCCTAGGGAGTTCTATCAAATAATCGATAGCCCTTGCTTAGCTGTGAAGATGGAGAATCAATCAATGACTTGTCCTCTCTCGTCTGCCAACTAGACCTCCTCAATAGTGATTTTTGAAGCTCCAATTATTAATAAAATCAAACAATATCCACATTAATATAGAAAACATGAAATATACAACATGACATAAGTAATCAATCACATACCACCAACTGTTGATCCCTCTCAATCATTTGTTGTCTCTCTTCTTTTGTAGCTGGACGGGTAGGAGTTGTGATGTCCTACAAGAAGCATGAAGAAGAAAATCTGAGTAAACATGAATATCATTTATGTACATTAAATGATGTGAGATAAAATAAGAAATACAAAATGGCATTTACATGTTATTATCTCATACAGGTCGGTCAATGGATTTGCAGACAAAACAACTGCAGCAATGCCCACCTCCGCTAACAAATGAAGATGAGGAGTTGTCTCCAAATTTGTCATCATCTGAAAATAGAGTTCAAGGTTATTTGACCAAAATAGATACATAACATTATTTAAATGCATAATGATTAGAAATGGTAAAACTTACCTCAATGAAACTACCTCTATGATCGGCCCAAGGAAATCCTCTTGATGGTGAAGCTCCAACATCCACCCGTTCATCATCAAATTGTCACTAAATAAGATTACCATTGATAAATGACAAAAAGTTTACATATACTATATTTACGATCTTGTGAAAAATTAAATACCTTTTGAATCGACCTCCTCTCATAACCTTGTAGTGGATGGCTGATAGATGCAATATTAATACTTTGACCCTAGAATTTCATAGTGCATACAATTACCTTCATTAATTTTCCCCTATAATATCTATTAATATAATTAATTAGAGATTTCAAATACAAATATAATAAATTGTAGAACCTTCTAAAAAAAATACATAGGAATCAATACCAAATGTATCATGCAACAAGTGATCTGTCAATACAATATCATCCAATATGGATGTGTCCTATGCCCATTGTTGCCCCTATGTCACATACTCCTGAAACTCTAGAGCATCATCTCTAACGTCTACATGGGGAGCATCCTCAGCCCCATAACCACACAAAGATCCACATGATCAAAACATATGGGGGGATCGACGATGCCTACTGCTCTCACCCTCACTAGCTTGGGAAATATCATTGCCATGCTATGCTAAAGGCTAGGTGAGGGGACTGAGAGAGTGTAGTGTCTCCACCTCAACATTCTCCTTCAAAGTTGCAGGGAGTGAGGTATGTTGTGGCCTCATAAGGGATCTAGGTGGACGGTTCTCAGCATGATGTGCCTTATCTCTATCATGTGCAGAGCCACCACCTCTATCCTAGAAATCTTGGATGTCAAAGTAGTTTGGAATCTCATTGAGTTTGAACTCACAATAGAGTTTCCTCAAGAAATATTGTGGGACCTCGTTGTTATTACAGGGTAGGTCATCAAAAACCATATACCATCTATCCCAAAAGTTTTGGGATATTCCATCAAGTACACACACCAATGAATGGGGAATCATTTTCAACTCCCCTGTAATGAATGATTTGTTCTAGGATCGATAAAAAGTGCACATAGATCAGATTTCAAAATTTTCTTATCTCTAATTTGTTTGTACAACAATTTGTCTACATAGAATTGCCAACATCTCTCCCTATAGTCTACCCATTGGTTGATTTGGTTTGTCACTAAGTCAACATGAGAAATAATGGACTCTAATGAACTGGAAAGGGATCTCTTGTGATCATTGCTTACACTTGGACTTTTTAATTTTTGAATTAAGGCTTCAAGTTGTTTTTTATTGTCTTGGATTTGCCCTAACTAGTTTTCTTGTGTGTCACGTGGATGGCAAGGAAGTGAAGGTAGAGTTTGAGGAGGGTTTTGAGCCTCCTCTTTAGCTAGAATATCATCTTTTGGATTATGGTTTTGGATTGATTTATTGGCTGAAAATTGAAAATATAAAACAATGAAAAACAAATTCAATTCATTTTCAAATGTAGATAAAAGATGAAAACCCTACCTTCTTGAGTTTTTTGACTTTGTTGAGCTTGTGCATGATGGAAATAGTGACATAGCATTGGTTTGTGTGTTTTCTCCCTCAATCTCCTCAAAACGTGCTCGCAGAATAACCCTTTTCACGTTTTCACACCTCTAAAGTGCAAATGAAAAATGGGAAGTCACGGGTTTGTGTTTTTTATTTTTAGCAATCAAAAACATGATCACGTTTTAGGCTCGGTATTACCAAGTCTAAACACAATCACATTTTACTTTTCTAGGACTAAAAAGTGGGGTGGCCAGTTTTTGGTCCCCCATCTTCATGTACATGCCCTTAATATGTTTGTCAATGGACACATGCATTAGATATATGTTGCATGAGCATATAGGTATGCTAGATTGTCATTGATTCACAAAGTGCACTAGATTCCTTGATGCATGTTGGAGACATATTGCTAGATCCTACATGATGGATTGGGCTCTCCAATGGAGTAGCACAGGGAAGCTTAATGCTTTGTGGCAGGGTGGATATCACCTTGATGATGTTCTCTCTCTCTCCTTTGCAGATTCTAATTATGGCTTCAGGACGTGTGAACTTGTATTTGTAAATGTAAAATAGTTTGAGTTTTATAGTCATGGCTAAAATATTGAAAAAGGGCTTTGTCCTAATTGTAAATGATTACAGAATCATTTTATGTATTTAAAAAAATGTAGTCAAATGTTTGACTCTTTTGAAATTGGATAAACAATATTATTATCTTAGTAATTAATATTTGATATTTTGTCTATTTGTTTATTTTGTATTTGGTCAGATCTTACATTTTCCCACCTCCACCCTCTTCCTGGTCTATAGAAACTCACTACCTAACTTGTATTTGGTAGTCTTTTTCCAACGTAGCTTCTCTTCGTAAACTCGTAATGCATATTTATTATCCTGGCATTTTGCATATCTCTCAGAATCTTTGGTATGTTTTTGTTTATGCATAAATACAATTTTATATCTTAAAATCTCTCTCAAAAAAATTTTAGGTTATGCATCTATTTCAAAATTCTAACATGGTATCAAAGATTTTGCTTTGAGAGTTTTGGGTACTAGAATTTCTAGATTGAGAGATTTGAGTTTACATTTTGTGAGATCTTATAAAATTCTATATGATCTTCTCTTGCATTTCTCAATGATATGGAGAATCAAAAAGGATTTATAAAGGTCCAATAACCTCTATATTTTACATGTGTGTTCTATGAGATCTAGGTGATTGCAGCTCTTTTGGTTATATTGGTAGCATTTTCAACTATTTCAACATGTCCAAGAGGCTCAACAAAATCAAAGACTAGCTTTTATTTCACTAGATTGGAGATCATATGACATAGTTGTAACACAAGTTTGAAGCTCAAGATCTGATGAACAATTATTTTCTGGGGAATTTTCAAGCTAAAAGGACCTCATCATTATGTCCAAAAGGCCCAAAAACCCTAAGGCTATCAAATCACAAAAATTAGGATCAATCATTTTTGGGGCAATTTTTTTTAGCACGGGAGTTGTACAACCCCTACATAGGTCATACCATATGGAATTTGTTTCAAAACTTTTTTTTTTTAAAAAAGTCAATTCAAATCGAACACACTGTCCCATTTTGGGATAGGCCATTCCCCTTTTCAGGCCCTACAAACAATGAGGTCATTGCATAGGCACCTCCATTTTGTTGCTCGTATGGCCTAGCCACTATCACCACTCCACTGCAAGTAGTCCTCTATAGCCGCACAACTAGTGTGCCACCTCTGTGCCTCTCTACCAATTCACCACTAGTCCACCTCTCCTCCTCAATGATGCCACCGACCAATCTACCCATGTGGGCACAAAACAACCATTTCCTCCCTAAGTAGTTTCCCACTTGAAATTGGTAGTATTAGATTTGAAAATAGTAGTTTTGGCCTTTAAAGGTGGTTTTACAACATTCAAAGGGTAGTTTTGAGAACCTGACAACCCCTAGCAATATTCCAAGGAATATTTTATTTTCTAGTGGTACCATCAGCACCTCCCTTCCCTCCACTCTTGTCCCTCATGGGTGTAGTTTTGTTTTTTTTAATTCCAACTTTAGAGGCTTCTTTCTTGACCATACGAGCTCCATTTTTTGAGCAATTTTTTTTATTTGGGCTAATTTTTCATGCTCTATATGTTAGTGCAAGTATTTTCTAATTTTGATGCATGGTTTGACCATAATTTGTAGATTCTCATAGGTGACACTACACAATTCTCATTTTGAGAACTTCAAAGGCTTCGTTCAAGAACATATGAACACCTTTTCTGGTGCAATTTTTTGAAAGTGCATAATTCTTTGTGTACTTCATAGTGGTGTTATTTGTTTCACTTTATTTTATTCTAGAATTGTAATTTCAATAGATAGCCTTGTTTGAGCATTTGTAAAGCATTGGAACCAAGTCCAATTTACATTTCTTGCTAGTGGCAATTGTACACACACTACTTGTAAAGTGCCAAATCATTTTTTCTTGGGGGGTGATTTTTGACACTAGTGAAAAGGGGGAGTGTTTTGTGTACCTTCTTTCTTGCATTTTCTTTTCTACAAAACTACAACAACTCAACCTACTTTTATACTCTCAACTAGACCAATTAATAGTTCTAGTACTCGTACCCTACAACTAATTTGATTGGAAGTCCAAAATGACTATCTTTCTAAAGAAGCAAGGGTTGCATTGAGTAATAAAGAGGCTTGAAATTGAACCAACACTAATTGTAGAAAAGCCAAAATGGTTTAAAAAATGTGATGAAGAATATGGTACTTTATCCATGTCCATATCTCCTGACTTCATTTTTCATATTGAATCTACTACTACTCCAAATGAAGTCTAGACAATATTAGAAGGTCTCTTTGGTAAACAAGATGAATTAAGGGGTCATCATCTAGGGAATGAACTCATAGGGTTAAATCCATGTAATTTTGATACAATTCAAGACTTCTTCATAAATCAAAAATCCATTAAATGATAGTTAAAGTAGTGTTGGATAGAAAAGAAAGACACATAACTAATTTTAAGTATTCTCTCTAAACTTGGTCAAACTATTTAGTTTTTGTTTCTATAGTTCAAGCTACTAAATGTGCCCTAGGTTCTACCTACAAAATTCCCTCTCTTGATGCTTTTTTGTTGAACTCACTAAGGAGCAGGAAAATTGGTTCACACAAGTACAACCAAACCCACTAAATATCATTCCTTGGCTACAAATTAGGGTACTAAAGATCAAAAAGGGTCTGGCAAGAAAAATAAGAAACAAAAGAATAAAGCATTGAAGAAACAAGATTAGAAAATAGCTACCTATAATGTAGCTGATGAGGCCTCTTCTTCCAAACAAAACAATCCTAAGAAGGAGAAGTCAAAGTGTGCCTATTGTAAGAAACTTGTCCATGATGAACACAGTTGTTTAAAGAAGTAGATTGATCACCTTATATATCTTCTTAAAAAGAACAACATCAAGGTGCTTGAATCAGTCAAATAGGGTTCATCTCAAGAGTCTTCTAAGGACACAAATAATAGTAAGGGGAAAGAAAAGGGCAAGGCCCTCATTTTTGTTGCTTCATATCCTGATACCTAGATCATTAACTAGGGTGCTTCACACCACATGGCTTCATCACAGGATGGTTTTTCCTCCATAGAGCGATATAATATGCCATCCATTCTAATGGGTGATGACACTCATGTTGAAGTACATGGGAGAGGGTCTATTTATGTGGGTGAAGGAAAGTTTTAGGATGTTATTTGTGTTCCATATTTGTCAATTAATCTCATATCACTCACACTAGCTCTAGCAAGTGGGTTGAGTTCACACCAGACATAGTGGTGATCAATGAGTTGTATAGTGGGTCTACAGTTGTCATGGGGAAAGTTAATCATGAGTCTAGGCTGTATCACTTTTCTCATTTTATTCTTGATTCTTCTTCTATTACATTGCTCACTCACTCAAATGAGGTGAGTCATTTGTGGCATCAATGGTTTGGCCACTTGAACTACAGCTACTTGCAACAACTCAATCAACATGACATGGTTTCAGGGTTGCCTTCTATTTGATTTTATAAAGGAGTTTGCTAGGGGTGCATTCTTGGTAAGCATCCTGAGGAGAAATATGACACTCACAAAGCATGGAGGGCTACACAACTTCTAGACTTAGTACACAGTGACTTATCAGGGCCATTTTCACAATCTTTAAGTAGAGCTCGATATGTCTTAACTTTCATTGATGATCTTTCCAAATACACTTGGGTATATTTTCTCAAATAGAAGTCTAGAGTCTTTGAGTCTCTTTAAGACTTTAAACCTTTTGCAAAGAAATAATTAGGGAAGGCCATCAAGATTTTGTGCACAGACAATGGGGGAGAATATGTTAACTACCAGTTTGAGTAGTTTTGTGATTTTGAAGGCATTGACCTATAGTGCATAGTTTTCTATAGTCCTCAATAGAATGGTGTAATAAAATGAAAGAATAGGTCCTTGAAAGAGATGGCCAACTGTATGATTCATTCCAAATCATTAGCACCTCAATACTGAGCAGAGGCCATCAACTATGCATGGTATATCTAGAACTAGGTTCCTCACCGAGCTGTGAAGGGGCCAACTCCTTTTCAAGCATGGACTAGTTGAAAACCAACAGTAAAGTGCTTTTGAGTGTTTGGTTCTTTTGCATGGCCCCACATTCCAATAGATAAATGCAAGGCTATGGATTCGTAGAAAAAGCCTCGCATATTTTTTGGGTACCTAGATGGTGTCAAAGGCTATAGGCTTCTCCACTCCACCACTCATGATTTTTTCATCAAGAGGAGTGTTCATTTCAAGGACTCTTCTAGTTATTCTCTTACCACTTATCTATCTACCATAACATTGGAGACACTGTAGAATGATGATAGTTCTTTAGAGGATCGTAATTCTCTTGGTCTTGATGAGTAGTCTTCTTCCTTCACTTCAAATGGTGATGATGACGTGGATTCAACTTCCTCCTCTCCTAGTCATCATCCAAAGGGTGATGATTATCCTCCAAATTCCCCTGGTTGTCCAACCTCTGGGTCTCTTTGGGATCATCAGACATTAGAGTTAGTAGGTGATTGGTTGGTGATGCTTCAAATACTAGAAGAACAAGGTCACAATTTTAGTAGGCTCCACATCTCTTCATTACTTTAGTTTTCCATCCATAGTCTTTTTAGGAAGCATTTGGTGTCCCTGGGTTGGATGTTGCTATGTAGGAAGAGTTTAGTTCTATGGAGAGGAACCATACTTGGGATTTAATCTCTCGTCCTAAGGGAAGGAAAGTTATTTAATGCAAGTGGATCTATTAGAGAAAATTTACTATAGATGGGTTGATTGATAAGCATAAGGCTCACCTAGTCACCAAAGGATTCTCCCAAGTTCTTGGGATTGACTACTTTGAAACTTTTACGCCAGTTGCCAAAATGAATTCCATTCAACTTTTCCTTGCTATAATTGCAACCCACCATTGGGAAGTTCATCAGACAAATGTGAAGAGTACTTTTCTTCATGGTGACTTTCAGGAGGAAATTTACATGGAGCAACCACAAGGGTTTGTACAAGATTCTTCACTTATTTGTCATCTTTAAAAATCTCTCTATGGCCTCAAAGAAGCCCCTTGAGCCTGGTATGCCAAAATAGGCTCCTTCCTTTTGTTAGTTGGGTTCACTTGGTGCCATTCTGATCCAAATGTTTATATTCTACAACATGATGATACTCTCACCTTTCTCGTTCTCTATTTTGATGACTTGTTGATCACAAGGAGTCACTCATCCACCATCAAGGTAGTGAAAACTACACTTCATGATGATTTCTTAATGTCAGACTTGAGCTTTCTGCACTACTTCTTATGGATTGTAATTACTCAATCTTCTTTAGGTATCTTCATTGCACAACCCAAGTACACTCTTGATATGCTCTCCATATTTCTCATGGCTAACTATAAGCTTGCACTAACTACATTTCTATAAGTGGTCAAACTTGAGGCTCATTTTTCTTCACCATTGGTGGATGCTACTTTGTATCACCAATTAGTCGGGAGTCTTATGTACTTGTTTCACATGAGGCCTGATCTTTCATATGTCATGGGCTTGGTCTCTAGGTTCATGAAAGAGCCACATGAGTTGCATTGGAAATCAACCAAGAGGATACTCCATTATGTGTAGGGTACTCAAACTTATGGGATTCAATATGTAACAGGTGTAGAGATTAACTTGGTGGAACACACAAACTTAGATTGGGCAAGAGATTCTCAATATCACAAGTCTACTTTATGGTATTGCTTCTCACTTGGTTTTCATCCAATTTGTTGTTTGAGCAAGGAGTCTACAATTTATCTTTCATCTACAAAGGTTGAGTATCAAGGAGAAATTAACGCTACTACTGAGGTCACCTAGCTTCAGAACATTCTCACTAAGTTTGGAATTCCCTTCCAGAAGCCTACAGTCATCTTTTGTGATAACCAGAGTGTGATACAAATCTCTCTCAATCTACTCCATCACTAGCAAACCAAATACATTAAGATACACATACACTACATTTGGGAGCTGATTCATGAGAAGATCATTAATACTTAGTATTGTTTGACATAAGAGTAGATCACATCCATCTTCACCAAACCCTTCATTGACATAAAGTTCCTTCATTTGTGAGCTTTGCTTGAGGTGTGGTAGGTATCCACTTTAGGGGGCTTCATGGTTCTCTTTTCTCTCTCTTTATTTTGGGGGCAGGTTCTCTCTCTATTTTTGGGGCTTTTGTTCCTTTTGTTGGGGGGCTTCTCTTTGTGGGGTAAATCTTTGTACTTGGTTACCTCATTAGACTTCATTTATTGGGACCCATCTTTTTATCCACCTAATAAATGCTTGAGGGGTGTTAGTGTAAGTTTTTATTTTCCTTTTTCGATAGTTTTTCTTACACTTTTATTAAGCTTTCTTGGGTTAATAAAGTGAGTTTAATTAGGTGAATGGGTAGTTGAGGTGTCGTCATCCTACAAGGGAGTTACATTTGTTATTTTTATCCCATTTGGTGGTCACTCCCTATTGGTTGGTTTTTCCATCTCCGCCCTCTCCCTGGTCTATATAAACTCACTACCTAACTTATATTTGGTAATATTTTTCCAGTAGCTTCTCTTTGTGAGCTTGTAATACAAATTTGTCATTCTGGAATTTTACATATCTCTTAGAATCTCTA
The DNA here is from genome assembly GCA_027924645.1 of Cunninghamia lanceolata. Classification (NCBI taxonomy): domain Eukaryota; kingdom Viridiplantae; phylum Streptophyta; class Pinopsida; order Cupressales; family Cupressaceae; genus Cunninghamia; species Cunninghamia lanceolata. Next base: position 7,007,402 of record BSBN01000245.1, on the reverse strand, counting down.
GTCTATTTTTGTTTATGCAATTATAATTTAATAGCTTAAAGTCTCTCTTAACAAGTTCTTGGGTTGTACATTTGTTTCATATATCTAACACTCAATCTCCCTAACTAAACATTGAAAGTTAATTGTAAACATTTGAAACTTAAATTGTAAATGCTAAATAATGAACCTTATCATTTAACCCTATAGATAAAGAACTAAATTTGAATGCACAAACTCTCTCTCTCTCCCTAACTATATATATCTCTCCCTAACTCTCTCTCTCTCCCTAACTATATATCTCTCTCCCTAACTCTCTCTCTGTGATATATAAACAACTAAATTTGAATGTAAAGACTTCTTTCACAAGTAGTTAGAGGTGAAGAATGCTAGAAAAAAAGATATACATGGGAGAATAATAGAGGGAAGACTTAGTCATGGTACACTTGAGGAATAGAGAATTGCTTTACAATCAAATGATGGATGTTTGGTGTAGATTTTTTGGGAGAGGATATGAAGTATTGTTGTTTGATCTAGGTTGCACTAGACTATAGATATTTGTAATCAAACTTATATGTGATAGCATAGAAGGCATAAAGAAAACTACAATGTGACCAAGGGTTGTAACTATGAAGAGTGGGAAGAGGATAGAGAGACAAAGGGGGAGGGGGAGAAAAAGAAAAGAGGAAGAAAGAGATAGAGAGAAAGAGAGGGAGAGAGATAATATGAAATTATTAAACATAAATGTTATTTTCTTTGCATAGTGATTTTATTGCTAATTATTTTGTAAATTTTGAGTTTATTGTTAATTTTTAAAGTTTCTCTTCACTTCAAGAATATGAAATTCTCTACTAATAGCACCAACCACAAGAAGTTGGGAGCTTATTTGGCACCACTAACCTACATTAATAGCATTAGTAGAAATAAATAAATAAAATAAAATAAAAATGCAATCAAATCACAAAACTTAAGAAGTACATAACATACAAACTATGTAAGCATTATGTTGTTCCACCAATTCAATCCAATAAATCATGTGGACTTGCTCTACTCTTTATGGTGTTGAGTATTGATTCATGGTCAAAATCACAAACTTTCCAAGAGTTTTTATTCAACAGTCTACCCCTATATTTAATCGATTAAACATTCAATGCCACAACAAGGTTAGAATAATGAAGAATTTTTCTGTGTGTCAAATTCCTTGAACAACCACACATCAGACTTCTTCATTGGGTACCTTCTAAACCATGTTCCATTAATAACCACCAACCCATAGGATACTCAATTTTTTATCCATCTGTGATAGGGGTTGTCAATTTATTTTTTTCTTCAAAACAATGACACAAATAATAAGTTGTTCCTTCTTCATTATCTTCATTTACAATAATTGCATAAACATGCCTTGCATTAAATTGTACAAGAAAAGCTTAATTCAATAAATGATACAAAAATACTACATAATAAGATAAAATATTAATTTTAATTAAGTAATGCATCTATAATACCTGGTTGAACTAGACCTGAAATATGGTCATTTAGTCAATTGATGATTCCATCTCCATGACTTGTAGTGTGCCTACAAGTTGATATATCTCAAGTGGGCTTAAAGTTCTAGCACACCATTCACCAACCCACTCTTTTGTCTTATAATTATTCAAAGAAAAATCTATACATGAAGAATAAAATCACACCATCTACCTCATATGAATAGTCCATAAACCTAAATTTGAGCTTTTATAAGAGTGAAAGTCACTTGATCATCACTATAGAAAAATCTTCATGTATTCATATTTTACATTGTTAGCTTCTTCTACCAACCAAAAAACCTATGAACTATATACTTACCTTCATTACCTAGGCCCATGGATGTTGCATCTGTCAACTTTACATTGTCTTTGTACTTCAACTCCTCTCATGCTAAGGCTCTTTTAATACATGCTCCTGCACCATCATGCTTCCTTTTTCTATGTTTGGCCTTAGAGAAATTGTATATATACTAAACACCACTCATCATATACATCCTATCAACTAATAGAACATTTGTGAGTTCTTGAGTTATGATGTACAACTATCTAATCATATGATATGCTAACCAAATATGATGTTCCTGCTACTCAAATTACCATAGAACATCTGAAAGTAACCTTGCACAAGCTATGTAAAATGTGTGTGATCATCACCAATATAAAAATGATACTTCCTCGAGATGTTTCTATCTTCCTATGTACTTTTAGGTGCATGAATGAATTCTATATGTACAAATATAGCAACCTAAGTGGAGTTATAGTACTATGATTGAACCTCATTCTATGGTTGTAGTGTATAATTATTTACAAAGTCTACAATTGACATGATGGTATAAAGAGTATGTACATAATAAAATGAACTATAAAGAATACATTTTGATCCTTTAAGGCTTGGGAGAGTGCTCTTGGTTTGGTGGGAGATGAAGGCTCTTCTTCCACCTCCTGACCCAATATGCTCTCTCTTTGCTTGCCTATTGAATCCTTTTGTTCTCCTTAGTTGTAGTAGTCTTGTTCTGTTGTCCTTGGTTTGTTTTATGTGTTTTGATTTTAATTGTGTATGCTTTGTTGTGTCTTTGTGTATTCAAATTTTGAACTGATTATAGTTCTTTTCCCAATGGATAATAATTGTTGGGTCCTGGAGTTAATGAGGCTATGGATAGGAGTATTACCACATATCAAAATGAAAATAGGGTTGAAAAAGGAGGAGGCATAAACAATAGGAAATCATATAGGGAAATCCTAGGGCAGGAGAAAACTATGGCATCAGCTGCTACGAGGTTTGAAGTCAAGAAGAATGGAGATGGAGGTGACCAAACTAGTGGAGAAGAAGGTAAGCGCTCTCCTCCCCCCATGAATATCCTAAGAGTTGAACCTAATTCATATATGAATGATGATCTTGAGAAAGAAGAAAAAAGACTTTAAAATGTTGTTGGGTTCTTTTTATTATGAATGTTGATGCCCTTCCCTCTAGAAAACATTTTTATGCTTAAAAATGTTGCTATGAATGTTAATGATTGTCAAGTAAATTGTGCGCCTTAAATTGACTGGAGGTTTGTCTCTGTCTCATCTTGTATTCTTAGTGCTTCCTCTCCTTCCTCTTCTTCAACATCATCATCATCTAAATCATTACCTAAATCATTATCCCCTTCTGCTTCATCATAAGAAGCATCTCCAAGGATATCTTTCTCCAATTTTTCATAGGCCATCTCATGCTCTAAGAACTCAGGGTCTGGCTTGAAAACATCCAAAACTTCATGTATTAATTGATCTCCTTGATCTACAAGATCTAATTTGGAACGTATAGCCAGATAACCCACAAATTTGTGATTTGCAAAAAGGCCTTCAATCAAAGTTGTACTTGTTTCTCAATTTCCCCTTCCTGAAACTGTTTCCCAGAAGATTGTCTTCCACCATGTCTTTCACTAGTTCTCATACTTTAAGTTTCAGTTTGAATGGATGTGCAGGAAAAGCCTGAATCAGACACTTGAAGACCACTCTCTTTGAAACCCCTATTGCACAAATTACTCAGTCTGGTGCGATCCCTCCACATTTGAGAAAGGGATTCACTACAAACAGCTCTGGAAAGATGTTCTTGATGTTGGATGCATTTACCTTGTTCACTAATCCATTGATATTCTCTTCATGTGCTGATATTCCACACTGCTCTTGTCATGCACATTGACACCATCACTTCTTCCAACACCCTTCTCTATCCCTCTTACAGCACCTTCATCATTCTCATTATGTGATGGACCAAAAAAATTCACTTCCACTGCTTCTTAGTCCCTCTTGTTTCGAGAAACCCCTTTTTCACTCATTTCATGCTTATGTCTATCAACCAAATCCTTGTGAGATCAAATTTCTCAAATCATTAATTCGTCATAAATGCCTCATCTGATAGAGTTGTCAAACCTTTCACTATACACATAGTCATCTTCAATTCCTCTGCAAACTTCCACATTATAAGATTTTCTTCTACAAACTTCACCAAAGCATGTCAACCTTCATCTCATATGTTTGTGTTGAGGCATCAGCATCATTCCTTTGGTAGGGGAGAAAATATTTTCAATGAAACTCCCCTCGAGCCAAAGTTCTAATCTTAGCTCCTAGAGGGAACATCTACACCGAATGCCAGTACAAGCTCACATCAATGGGTTCCTTATACCTTTGAGGGTATCTAGCTTCATTGCACTTAGGACAGTTGCACATGTCTTGCTGAGCATTTCCACTTCTTCTTGCCTTTGATCTATAGTTAGTTGCTTTGTGGCCAAACTTATTACATGTATGGCAGTATCCATAAAATGGTTGTGCATTGTTCCTGTTATACCTTGGTATTTTGCTTCTGCACTCATTTTCTTTGTGTCCCATCTTATTGCATGCAAAATAGCTTTAATAAAGTTCTGACTCACTTTAATTCTGCATTTAGTAGCTCTATGACCAACTTTATTGCATGTAAAGAATTGACCAGAGAAAGATGGAACATTTTAATTCCTTCTACTTCTACATTCTATTGCTTTGTGTCCATACTTATTGCAAAAATGACAAAAACCATTGAAAGATGGGTACCTTTAAGCATTAGGTTGTCTGACTGGTGGTCTTATAACTTTATTCCTTTGATTCTAAACCTACTTGTCATTGTTCTTCTTGTTTTCAACATTTCATGTTTGACCTAATTTGAGCTTTTATCCTTTTCAAATCCTAAGCCTTCTTTATCATTTGGATCTTTCTAAATTGCAATCATTTCATCAAGCCTTGTAGTGCTCATCTTGAATTTTTCTTCATGAATCCTTGCCTTTTCCAAATATGATTTCAGTGTCACAACTTCTTCTTCAAGCCTTGTACATTCTTTAGATTTTCTTTTCACAACTGCATTAAGACATTCCTCAATTCTTTTCTTTTCTTCAACTTGCACCTTCAGACCAGAGATGGTTCCATTTGCTTGAGCACTCTAATTGTTCACTGACTTCCTTATGCTTGTCCTTGAGCTTCTTGACTTGCTCTTTCAATTTCCTACTATTTTCCTTTAGACCTCTTTTTTCTCCTTCATTTATTTCAAGATCTTCAAGAACAGCATTGAGTTCTCCTATATTGTCAAGTATACAATCTTCTTCAATGAGATTAATAGCAAGAATCACTTCTGGAGGAATAGGTAATTTTCTAGCACCCATGTGTTCAATTTCCAAGATCTTCATTGAGCGGTTAAGCTTCTTCCAAAGGACTTGGCTCTAATACCAATTGTTGAACCCCTAGAATACTAAGAGGGGAGGTGAATTAGTATTCTCTTAAACAATTTACCCTTCAAAATTTTAATCCATTTAACATAAACAAATGCAGTGAAGGAAATTAAGCATAACACAAACAACCACAACTCATAACACATGAACACTAGGATTTTTACATGGAAAACCCAAAAATGGGAAAACCACAATGAGGATTAGCTCACAATATATATTAATAAGGCAACTGGTTAAGGTTGATACAATAGGTGGACTCACTGTCCAGGAAGGCTCACTGCATGTGGCTCACTGCTAGAGGACTCATTATCCAGAAAGAAAGAGATAGAAGAAGTGGCTCACTGCCAGGGTTGAACTATTATATTGCATCTAACATATGCATGGAGTATAGTTCCAATGAAGTTCAAAGTACTAAAACAATATTCATCACATTGTTCTGAAATACCAGACTCTATTGCTCTGCATTCATTCAATTCGCTTCCACAGACACTTGTCACATCACACATTCAATCACACTATTATCCACATCACACTCATACTACACCCTCGATCACAATCCATTGACACTCATTTATACTGTCATCAACCTTGAGAACATTCTACAAGGTTAGAAAATCACCTTAACTTAGAAAATTCAAATTAGGTCTAGACCTAAACATTCCCATGGTGGAAAGGAATGAAGGAGGACCATAACACATCTTATCTCAAACCTAAATTCAACCAAGCACGCTATTCCACACTTTCACAAACACCAAAGTAACTCCATAATTAGTGTAAACACCCAAGGTCAGCCAAACGTGTGTTTACACAATGAACTTTTAAGTACACACTTCCTCAAACCCAAAGACAACTTGCGGACCACATGAAAGGCTTCAACACAATCTAGAGTATTACATGAACATCCTAAAACATCCTAATAACCAACAAATTCCTCTGCAACAACTTTCACCTATCGCACATCCTTATCCTGTTTATCCAGCATACTTAACTATCTCTGTCATACACTCTATCTCTAGAAATTGACTTCCAGAGCACCAAACCATGAACAACTTCAATAGAAGAAAGATATAAACCTTATAAGCACAATTCCATAACTGCAAGAGCTAAAACTTCTTTACAGAGAAATGTGGAGGAAAAATATTTCTCTCAGACATCTTTGCACAACTTAGAAACACGGTCCACACACTGGTGAATATAAATTTCTCTGTACAACAAACCGGAGCACCAAATTTGGAATATAACAACTCTTAACACCTCTAAATAGCATATCCAAACCGCAAAGACAGATCTTTGAAACATAGAGGAAATACCGAGCAAAACCAAAACACTACTAGATGTAAACCAAAATGCCACTTCAAAACACTATTTCCTTTATTAATCAAATTTTCTCAAAAGCACTTGGAAACCAACCAACAGAAACATATTCCTAACATCTTCAACACCTCTTCAAAGCAACCAAATCATCTTCAACAAAGCAACTCAACCAAATAGCCAATACCATTGCAACAACCTCATCTCAGAGACAATATCCACTTAACACTAACTACTCATACTCTTGCAGCACAAGAAACTCACACAAATGACACAGTTGACACTAATGACAACACAAGCTTGTTGACATCAATTACAACACCGATTACACATACTTGCAATAGATTCACCTCTCCCTAACAATAGAACTTCTTAATGATATCAATGTCTATCTTATTACCTTCTACTCCACAGAAAAAGAAGGGACATCGATTCAAAATAGAATGAATATTGATTCAAATGACACTCATCATGACGATGGGTTAACTCTTCCCAAGTAGTCCACGTGGTACTTCATTACAACCAACTTCATCAACATATAAAACACTGAATATATCCTACAAATTGTCCTACACAACAAGTTACACTAGAAGTATTCCGAGTGCCTCCCAATTGACAGAGCACTTTGAAGACAATAAAACTATTCTTGGGATTTTCTTTAGTATCATAGAATCATTATATAATGGTGGTGAGGCTAGTGATGAATCCCCGTGTAGAGCATCTTGCAAAGCAATAAAAGTTTTATTGGTCAATGGTTTTGTAGTAGTACATAATGAAGTCATGAGTAATCTTGACTCTATGAAGGTTGTATTATTACGTATGTGATGTAAACAGTTTGTTTGAAGTCTTTGAGCCCTATTGATGAGATCTTAATTCCTGGCTTTGAAATGATGGGCTTGAATTGAGTAGAACTCTAATTGTCTTCCCTATAAAAAGAATGGACTCTGTAACTTGCATTTGAAGGTAATCAGGGTTCATCTCGAAGGAAACATAAAACCTTGTATGTTAATCTACCAAATGTACATCTTCGGTTGACTTCTCAATAGTATCTAAATCCCCACCATGATGTTTGATGTCCATGCCAAAGAAGTCTTTGCATGCATACTTGTAACTCAAGGACCCCACAAAGACATTTCTTGTGGAGTAAATTCAAAATGCCTCCTCCTCGAACATATTTCCAAGATAAAGGAATGAAGTGGTGGTAGCAATACTTCAAACTTGTTCAATCCTTGTGTTACACTAACCAATACACCTGATCTACAAATTGAGACAACCAAACTAGTGGTGAAAACTAAAATTGTTTTTCTATGATGCAGGATTGCTCGTGCACCCCGGTCCTCCTACATCAAACATGCCAAGTAAAAAGTTTATGAGCATAGGCTCACAAATGTGGAGTTGACTAGTTAAACTACCCTTCCAAGTTGTAACCAACCTATAGTGAACTCCATCGCTGAAGAATGTGCACCAAAACTATTTCTTCCTCTTCTTCCAGCACCATGCTGGAATAACTGTCATCTTCCTCCCAAAATTTCATTCACCACTCTTCTTTCCTCTCGTGGATTCACATCCACTATGTACCGTCCCCCTCTGCCAAATTATTTCTCCTCTCCTCTCCTTTGTGGGATCCATGCCACTAGTAACTGGCCTCCTCCACCAAACTCTCATGTCACTCATATCACAACCTGCAGCATATAAATCTTCATCAAATACCTTATGGAAATTGAAGATTTCCATAGGTTCTTCTCCACACTTTGCAACCCTAGCTACCTCAAACAAAAGTACAAAAGCATCATCAAGATATGCAATAAGGTTTACCTCTTCATTCACTGTTGTAAATTCACCATCAGCTACATTATTAACTTCTAATTCCTTTGCTGTGATGCTTGTCTTCTCACCATCAACTACTGCAATCTTCTCCAACCATTCATTCTCCACCGCCAAAATCTATGACAACAAATCATCTTCTTTCTCATCCTTCATAACAACCTCTTCACATTCCATCGCTACATATTCATTTTTCTCCTCTTCAACTACCTCTTTTACAAGCTCTTCATTGTCCACTCCATCCTCATCCTCTTTTCTCATGTCTTTTTGTTCACTCAGTTGTACATCCAATTTTTCTAGCTTATCCAATCACTTATTTATATTTTCAATAATCCTTAATGTCTTGTTTTCTTCATACCATCTCCACACTTCCCAAATCATGGGCTTCTTCCTTATGACTATACCCATTTCATCTCACTGCTACAATCTTTCACCTACACATCCTATGCTCTGCAATCTACAAAACACTTTACTTTGTGGCTTCAAGCTCTCTCACTGATCAGGACTCCTCCTACCTACCACAGCCCTCACACAATCTTCTTCTCTACCCACAGGTCCTAGTGGATCCTCTCTATGCTCAAGATTCCCCATTGTGATACCATATGATGCAAAGGGTTTGCTCCCTCTTGCCTTAAGCACAAAACTCAACACACAAGCAATTCTACCCTAACAACATCAACTTGTCTATAATGCAAAGTTTCGTATTGAAACACAAAACTAACTTCAATTTTATTAAATTCAAAAATAAATTTGCAAACATATTTACACATTTGGCCTCTCCCCATATGCACAGAAACTGCTCTTTTTTCCACTCTTCGATTCTCTATGGCAACGAACCTAGCTTTTTCTCCATTCCTCTAATCTCTCTCTATTGGACACTCCTCATACCTTTTCTTTGATTGAATTTTACCATTCAGATATCTCTTTTCCTACCATATGCTCTCATGGCATGACAATACAATGGCGTGTGTCTTTATTTGAAATGACGCTCAGTTGTTTACTCTCATTCTATTTTATCTTGAACAAAAGCTACTTCTTTGCTTTTCTCTGTCTACTTCTAGACTTCTCTCTTCACCTCCAAGTTATACACCTCTATTTAATTATTCCATGTACTTTTAGTAGCGCCCCCTTTACTCTAATTGGCCTCCTAACTAAGACATTCCATTCTATTCTTATTTTCCAAAGCAATGTTACTCTGCACCTAAATATTTATTTCTTCGAGAGCTCCCTTCACCCTTTTATATCTTCCTTTCATTTGCACTTCCTCTTATTTCCTTCCTACTTCCTTCCCAGACCACACCCTCTTTATTCTCCCAACAAAGCTATTAATCTTCTTTTCCTTTTCTGCCCTACAAACTTTAATTTTTTTTTATTTTATAACCAGAGATCCTCTATCTTCTGCATATGTAGTTTTCCTTAGGCAGTTATAAACAAATTTAGGATACCAATTACCTCTCTATTATTTTGGAAATGACTTTCCACATTCTATTTCTCTTTCAATTTTCTATTGGCAGTGACCTCCTCTATTCATTTCATGTCCATCTTTTTAAGAGGTCAATTCACCTCTCCCTAAGAATAGAACTTCTTAATGATATCAATGTCTATCGTATTACCTTCTAATCCATCAATTCAAAATAGAATTAATATCAAATCAAATGACTCTCATTATGATGATGGGTTAACTCTTCCCGTGTGGCCCACTTGGCACTTCATTACAACCAGCTTCTTCAACATATAAAACACTGAATATATCCTACGAACTGGTCGACACAAGAAGTTACCTAGAAGTATTCATAGTGCCTCCCATTTGACAGAGCCTTTGAGGACAATAAAACTATTCTTGGGATTTTCTTTAGTATCATAGAATCATTATATAATGGTGGTGAGGCTAGTGACGAATCCCCGTGCAGAGCATCTTGCAAAGCAATCTTTTTCTTGGCCAATAGTTTTGTAGTAGTATGTAATGATGTCATGAGTAATCTTGACTTTGTGAAGATTGTATCATAATGTATGTGATGCAGACAATTTGTTTGAATTCTTTGAGCCCTATTGATGAGATCCCAACTCCTAGATTTGAAATGATGGGCTTGAATTGCGTAGAACTCTAATTGCCTTCCCTATAAAAAGAGTGGACTCTGCAACTTACATTTAAATGTAATCAGGTTTCATCTCCAAGGAAACATGAAACCCTATATGACAATCTACCAAATGTACATCTTCAGTTAACTTCTCAACAGTATATGAATCCCCACCATGATGTCTTATGTCCATGCCAAAGAAGTCTCTGCATGCATACTTGTAACTCAGGGACCCCACAATGACATTTATTGTGGAGTAAATTCAAAGGGTGTCCTCGAACATCTTTCCAAGATAAAGGAATGAAGTGGTGGTAGCAATACTTCAAACTTGTTCAGACCATGTGTTACACTAACCAATACACTTGATCTACAAATTGAGATAACCAAAGTGACAGAAAAAACTAAATTTGTTTTTGTGTGACGTAGGATTGCTTATGCACTCAGGTTCTCTTGCATCAGACACGCCGGGTATAATGTTTGTGACCATAGGCTCACAAAGGTGGAGTTGAGTAGTCAAACTACCCTTCTAGGTTGTAACCAACCTCTAGTGAAATCCATCACTAAAGAATGTGCACCAAAACTATTTCTTCCTCTTCTTCCAGCACCATGCCAAAACAACTGTCATCTTCCTTCCACAACTCCATTCACCACTCTTCTCTCCTCTCGTGGATTAACATACACCATGTCCATCCCCCTCCGCCAAATTATTTCTCCTCTCCTCTCCTTTGTGGGATCCAACCCACTAGTAACCAGCATCCTCTGCCAAACTCTCATGTCACTCATATCACAACCTGCAGCATATAAATCTTCATTAAATACCTTATGGATTGAAGATTTCCATAGGTTCTTCTCCACACTTTTCAACCCTAGCTACCTCAAACAGAAGTACAAAAACATTATCAAGATATGCAAAATGGTTTACCTCTTCATTCACTGTTGTGAATTCACCATCGGCTGCATTATTAACTTCTACTTCCTTCATTATGATGCTTATCTCCTCACCGTCAACCACTGCAATCTTCTCCAACCATTCATTCTCCACTACCAAAATCTACAATAAATCATCTCTTCCTCATCCTTCACTACAACCTCTTCACATTTCATCATTGCATCTTCATTTTTCTCCTCTTTGACTACCTCTGCTACAAGCTCTTCATTGTCCACTCCATCTTCATCCTCTTTTCTCATGTCTTTTTGTTCACTCATTTTTGCCTCCAATTTTTCTAGCTTATCCAATCGCTTGTTTATATTTTTGATCATCCTCTATGTCTTATTTTCTTCATACCATCTCCATGCTTCCCAAATCATGGGCTTCTTCCTTATGACTATACCCATTTCATCTCACTGCTACAATCTTACACATACACATCCTACGCTCTGCAATCTGTAAAACACTTTCCTTCGCAGCTTCAAGCTCTCTCACTACTCAAGACTCCTCCTACCTGCAATAGTCCTTACACAATCTTCTTCTCTACCGCTTTCTCATGCACTTCTCTACCCTTAGGTCCTGGTGGATCCATGCTCAAGATTCCCTACTCTGACACCTTATGATGCAAAGGGTTTGCTCCCTCCTTCCTTAAGCACACAACTCAACACACAAGTAATCCTACCTTAACAACATCAATTTGTCTACAATGCAATGTTTCATATTGTAACACAAAACTAACTTTGATTTTATTAAATTCAGAAACATATTTGCAAACATATTTACACATTTGGCCTCTCCCCATATGCATAGAACCTACTCTATTTTCCACTCTTTAATTCTCTATTGTAATGAACATGGCTTTTTCTCCATTCGTCTAATATCTCTCTGTTGGGCGCTCCTCATACCTTTTCTTTGAGTGACTTTTACCATTCAGATTTCTCTTTTCCTACCGTATGCTCTCATGGCATGACAACACAATGGCGTATGTCTTTATTTTAAATGACGCTCAGTTGTTTACTCTCATTCTATTTTATCTTGAACAAAAGCTACTTCTTTGCTTGTCTATGTCTATTTCTAGTCTTCTCTCTTCACCTCCAAGTTAGACACCTCTATTTAATTATTCCTTGTTCTTTTAGCAATGACCCCTTTACTTTGATCAGCCTCCTAACTGAGATGTTCCACTCTGTTCTTATTTTCCAAAGCAATGTTACTCTACACCTTAATATTTCTTTCTTCGAGAGCTATCTTCACCCTTCTGTATCTTCCTTTCATTTGCAACTCCTCTTATTTCCTTCCTTCTTCCTTCCCAGACCGTGCCCTCTTTATTCTTCCAGCAGAGCTATTAATCTTCTTTTCCTATTCTAGCCAATGAACTTCAATTCCTTTTATTTTATAAGTAGCGATCCTCTATCTTCCACATTTGTAGTTTGCCTTAGGTAGCTAACAAAAAATTTAGGATACCAATTAGCTCTCTATTATTTGGCAGTGACTTTTCACATTCTATTTCTCTTTCAAGTTTCTATTGGCAATGACCTCCTCTATTCATTTTGTGTTCATCTTTTCAAGAGGTTGATTCACCTCTCCCTAACAACAAAACTTCTTAATGATATCAATGTCTATCTTATTACCTTCTACTCTGTCGAATAAGAAGAGGCATCAATTAAAAATAGAATGAATATCCAGTCAAATGACTCTCATCATGAAGATGGGTTAACTCTTCTCGCACGGTCTAGTGGTACTTCATTAAAACCAACTTCTTCAACATATAAAATACTGAATATATCCTACAAATTGGCTAACACAACAAGTTACACTAGTAGTATTCAGAGTGCCTCCCAATTGACTGAGCACTTTGAGGAAAATATAACTATTCTTGGGATTTTCTTTGGTATCATATAATCATTATATAATGGTGGTGGGGCTAGTGACGAATCCTCATGTAGAGCATCTTGCAAAGCCATCTTTTCCTTGGCCAATGGTTTTGTAGTAGTACATAATGAAGTCATGAGTAATCTTCACTCTAAAAAGGTTGTATTATAATGTATGTGATGTAGACAGTTTGTTTGAAGTCTTTGAGCCCTATTGATGAGATCCTAACTCTTGGCTTCAAAATGATGGGCTTGAATTGCATAGAACTCTAATTCCCTTCCCTATAAAACAATGGACTCTACAACTTGCATTTGAATGTAACTAGGTTTCATCTCTAAGGAAACATGAAACCTTGTATGCCAATCTACCAAATGTACATCTTTAGTTGACTTCTCAGTAGTATCTAAATCCCCACCATGATGTCTAATGTCCATGCCAAAGAAGTATCTACATGCATACTTGTAACTCAACGACCCCACAATGACATTTCTTATGGAGTAAATTCAAAAGGCATCCTCCTTGAACATCTTTCCAAGATAAAGGAGTGAAGTGGTGGCAGCAATACTTCAAACTTGTTCAATCCTTGTGTTACACTAACCAATACACCTGATCTACAAATTGAGACAACCAAACTGATGGCAAAAAGTAAAACTATTTTGTGTAATGTGGGACTGCTCATGCACCCAAGTGTTCATGCATCAAGATCCTAGCTTCTACTAAACATTCCATCAAATGTATCTAAAACAAGAAAATTCAGGGGTTAAAAGTCAGAGCCAAACTAAATTGGCTTAAGGAGGGTGATAAAGGCTCCAAATTCTTCTTTAACTTTGTGAAGAGTAAAATCGGTGAAGAAGAAATCAGTCATATATGGTTAGACAGTGTAAGGGTAGAAGACTCTAATAGAGTTAAAGAAGAGTTTAGAAACTTCTATCAAAATTAGTTTACAACTTATGACAACAATCCACAATGTATCAAGGCTTAGAAGGTGTGCAACGACCTTATTCTGGTGAAGATCTTTGAGGAGGATGCCAACAATTTGGGTAGTGTGATTTGCAAAGATGAAATTTTGAATGCAATTAATACCTTTAAAAATGATAAGTCTCTAGGTGATGATGGCCTACCTGCAGAGTTTTACAAAAAGAATATAAATGGGATTGTTGATGACTTATGGTTAGTGTATGATGAGGCATTGAGGAAAGGATCTTTGGGCAGTCAAATTAACAAGGGAGTTATTAAACTCCTCCCAAATGAGGGTGGCAAAGGACTAATCAAAAACTGGAGGCCTATTACCCTCCTTGATGTGTCATACAAAATTCTAGCCAAAGTTTTGGCTCACAAATTAAAAAATGTTTTGCCCAAATTTGTAAATAAATCCCAAACTGGTTTTGTTAAAGGAAGATTTATTCTAGAGATATTGCTTACTAGCTAGGAAGAAATGGACTAGGCAGATCATACTAACCAAAATATTGGCATGCTCCTTTTGGATTTTGAGAAGGCTTATGACAGGACTGAATGGTTATTTATAACAATGATGTTAAATGTATTTGGCTTTCCTCAAAAATTCCCTGATATGGTTAAGGTACTTTTTCAAGATGTTGTCATAGTGATTGATATTAATGGTTCCTTCTCTGATCCATTTATCCTTTAGAGGTCTATTAGGCAAGGTTTCCCTCTAGCTCATGCCTTATTTGTTATTTGTGTTGATGCCTTGCATTATTTATTGAGGGCTTCTTTTGGGGGTGGCATGGTGAGAGGAATCTCCTTCCCTAATGGGGATGAACTATTTAACACCCAATTTGTTGATGATATAGCAATCTTTGTAGATATGGAAGAAAAAAAATTCAAGAACATACTGAACAAACTGGATGGCTTCTGCTTGGCCTCTGGTTCAAAAATTTCTATTCAAAAATCTATACTTCTCAGTTGGGTAACACTCCTCCTGATTGGTTTCTTGAGGTGGTTTTTTAGTGGGGAAGTCCAAATAAGAAAATCATATATTTGGGGATCCCTTTTTCTATTTCCACCTTTCTCTAGGAGATGTGGAATTGGGTGAAAGAGAAAATTGACAATAAGTTGGGAAAGTGGAATCGTCAATTCTTGTCACTGGCAGGTGGAGTACAGATCTATCAGAAAATCCTGTCATCATACACTATTTACTTCTCCTCTGTTTGGTTCTTTAACAGTTACCATAGTGAAGAGGTGCAAAGGAAAATTAGGAATTTCCTTTGGTTTAATGGTAAGGGTCATAAAAAGAGATATGTTATTAATTGGGGGTGGTGTTGTCTTGGGAAAGATCTAGGGGGCCTGGGGCTAAAATAATTCAAGCTTCAAGGTATTTCTCTTGCCTCGAAATGCATTTTAAAATCCTTTGTTGGTGATGAGCCCTAGAAGATTCTTGTTAGAAACAATACTCAATTGGTAGTACCCAAAAGCAAAAAAGAATGGAAGTACCTTCACCCTCATGATATTATTTTTAGCAAATTTGTTGTCTTAACCTTTGGCTCTAGTATCTTTAGAAGTATTTGGAAAGCATGGGAGTTGTTTAGGACTTTCATTGAAAATTGTTATGCTTGGAGTAATACTAG
The DNA here is from genome assembly GCA_027924645.1 of Cunninghamia lanceolata. NCBI lineage: Eukaryota > Viridiplantae > Streptophyta > Pinopsida > Cupressales > Cupressaceae > Cunninghamia > Cunninghamia lanceolata. The sequence goes on along the minus strand of BSBN01000245.1, from coordinate 6,991,571 downwards.
TAAAGAGGTGTTCAACTTTAGGTCAATCTGGTGGAATCTGCATTAGAAGAATAAACATCTTGCTTTGTTACAGGGTTTCTCTATCAAGAGCTGAGATAGTAAAGGAATCAGTTGTTTTAATGATATAATAAATGGTGGTAAATTGATAGATTGGGGGACTTTGAAAGTGGCCTTTAGCCTCCCTAACACCCAAAAGAAAACCTATAACGTGCTTCAAAAAGCCCTCTATAAATTTTAGTGGCTTGTGTCTCTCAAATGTAACACTGAAATATATGATGATTTGAAATGGAATGATGGTTCTATGGTTGTTAAAAGTAGTTCAAATAAGATCTATAGCCTCATTACTGACTCCTTGGAGCCTATCAGTTATTTTAGCATTTTTCGGTCAATTGATTTGAGCTCTCCTCAATGGTCTAAGGTATTCATTAGGTGTTGGTCCAATGTGCTTGAACCCAAAAAGTCTTGTTTTAGGTGGTTGATCTTGTTAAATAGGTTGGTTGTTGGTAATTTTTACTTCAAGTCTAACACAAGTAAGTCTCCATGTAAATTTTTTTCTCAACTTGAGTCTACTAAACATCTCTTCTTTGAGTGTGAGTTTGCTAAATTTATTTGGTCTTCCTTTCTGTCTGATCTTAAAGGTTGGGATCCAAATAATATTTTTAATTGGAAGAAGATAATTTTGGTTGGATATGTGATGGGAATGGACAAATCTCCTAATAAATTCTAGTTAATTATATCTACTGAAGTCTTGTGGACACTGTGGAAACTCAGAAATGAGGATTGTTTTCAAGGGAGGAGTAGAGTGCTAACTGAGTCTTGTAGAAGACTCACTTTCCATCATGTTACTATTTAGGTATAGATGACCTTAAAAATATATAAGGAAAAGTTTCTGGAACTGATTAATGGTGACCAAACTGTCCTAAAAAGATCAGAGATTATTACTGCCAGTTTATGGCCACATGATGCAAGAGCCATGGATGACATGCTGGTAAAATAGTGTATGAGGTTTTAGGAAATATATAACAAAAATTTCACATTTGACAAGTTGCTTAAGGACATGGGGATGAAGGAACCTATGCTACCATCTGCGGTTGATCTTGAGGTTGTCAAGGACAATGGTTTCATTTTAGATATTGAGCCTCCCATTGGTGCTTTTGGGGCAATTGATAAGTATAGTGAAAGTGGTAACATGAAGTAATAGTTGACATTTACTCATTTTGAATGGTTGGCTACATATGTACTACTACATCTAGTCTTGATATATGCTAGTAGTTAACATTTTGAACAGGATTGGTACTATCTGTAGCAGAATTCACTCTTTTTGATGATGACAGATGTGTTGCAAGTATGGGCCTAACCAGTGTTGTCATTGATGTCAACATACACCTATTGCATTAATGATAAGGATTGGATGAACTATGTGCTGAGGATATTGAGAAAATTAGTCTCAATCAGGAATAGTGAAGAACAATGATGACAGTAAGGTAAAAGTCCAAGTTAGGATGAAGATCAGAGGATATGGTTTAAAGGGTTTGTAGATATGAATCTTAAAGTGATCTAGCAAATATTTTAGAGGTCCGCATGAAGATCTGAAGAAGTTGTGGCCGTTCAAGTAAAACCGGTTCCAGTAGGTGTTCAATGGTGACAGAGTGATACAGATAGGTCCGGTGAGATCCAGAAATACATTATCCTATCCTAGGGATTTAAGGGAGTGTTAAGGAAGTATTTGTGAAGTGTCAACTCGATTGGTTCATGGTTTGAAGGTCCGCAAGCATCTATTCCTTTGTAACAATGATGACAAACTATGTTCTTGAGTTTTTGAATGAAGGAGAGAAGGATTTCAGTAAGTAGATGAAGTGTGGATGTTCTTGGTGATTCAGGCAAGCTTGTGGAGGTCTTTGTATCATGTCCAGTTCATGTAGATGGTCTACATTGAAGTTGGAGCTCACAATTGAGGAATAACTTTCGAATGATGGTGTTCTTCCTAAGATTGGCTGACCGGATGAGTTACACATCCTGCGGATGTTCTTGTTGATGTTTGCTGACTTAGATGATTATTCCTAAGTCAATGTCTTGTATAAATAAGGGATTGTAAAGTCATTTCAAGTGGGGTCTTGTGGAGATGAGTGTGTGGTAGCAAGGAGGAGAGCGAAAGACAGAGAAGAAGTATTGGGCTTAAATGGAACTGACTCAAGCATGGTGAAGATGCTATTTTCTAGTTAAAGTATGTGATACTTATTCTTTTGTAGACAGTGTGTCTCTTGTAGGCAGTGGGCCTCTTGTGAGTAGTGTGCTTGCGTAGTGAGCCCTAATTGGCATGTGCCATTTTGTTCTTTCTATTCTTCTAACAAAGAATACAATCTTGGGTTAATCACCCCGTGGTTTTTCCCTTAACCGAGTTTTTCACGTCAAAATCTTGGTGTCTTATGTGTTGATGTGTTTCTGCTCTTGATTGAATGCATTAAGTTTCCATAATTGGTTTATTGATATGCTGCTAAATCACTAAGAAGATTTTAAGAGTGTAATTGGAAAGAAAGTTTTGACAACTGATTCACCCCCCCTCTCAGTTGTCTGTCCTGAATCTAACAATTGGTATCAGAACCAAGTTCCTCTAAAAGAAGCTTAACCGCTTGAGGAGATCCAAGATGTCATCCTACAAGAAGGATAGTCTGAAGTTTGATGGAACCAATTTTAATCTTTGGAAAAGTTGCATGAAATGTCACTTGCAATGTATGGGAATGCAATACTGGAACATGGCCTCAACAAAGTATACTCCTCCTCAGGGTGGTCCGAAATCCCCAAATGAAATCACAGATGCTAAAAATAATCTACGGACTATAGAAGCTCTTCTAAGCGTACTATCTGATTCAAAGCTTTCAAATTTTGTTGACCTACCAACTGCTTTTGAGATTTGGCAAAAACTGGAACTTCTGCATGAAGGAGAAAAGTATGTTAAATGTGCAAGGTTATAGAGTCTGAAAGGGAAATTTAAAAATCTGAAGATGAGAGATGATGAAAATATTACTACTTTTATGCCAAGGGTAAATGAGATTGTTTATGGAATTAGAAATGCTGGTGCAGTCTTGGATGAAGATGAGATTATTGGTAAAATTCTCAGATCCCTTCTTGCTTCTTATAAAATCAAGGCTGTTGCCATTGAAGAATTCAGAGCCCATACAACTATCACAAGAGATCAATTGGTTGGTAAATTGGTTGCATTTGAAATGACCGAGTTTGGAGATGCCCCTCCTAAGACTGAATCTGCATTTAAAGCCAGTGCCTCTATGAAAGGTAAACAAAGGTTTGATCCGAGAAAGAACTCTTCAAGGAAAATCTCATGGTATGAAAAAGCAAGAAAAGACCTAGAAGAAGAGGAAGCAGAAACTACTCAACTTGAAGCCCTTATTGCAAAAAGACTGCCGAGAGGATCTGGTAAGTATGAAGGAAAATTGTCTTTTAAGTGTTTTAACTGCAATAAGATTGGTCATTTTGCCTCAAAGTGTCCGGAAAGATTTTTAAGGCCAAATCCTAACAAATCAAGGTTCCAAAAGAACTGTTACTATGTTCATGAGGAAGATGATAATGAAGGAGTAACAGATGATGAATCAGAGATAGAAAACAAATCTAGAAGTGATTGGGTGTTTATTGCCATCAAGGAAGAAGAACCATTGTCCTCTAAATCTGTTAATCATAAAGTTGTAGAAAGAGCTCTAGCTGCCCAAGTTGAAGAAAAGGATGATTGGGTCATTGACAGTGGATGCTCTCACCATATGACAGGTGACAAAAATAAGTTCATAGATTTGGAAAGGTATGAAGGAGGAGTGGTAAAGTTTGGTGATAATTCTGCTGGTAGAATCAGAGGAAGAGGAACTATTTTTTTTATGGAAGGAACAAAACTAGTAATGTACTGTATGTTGAAGGACTGAAGCACAATCTTCTTAGTGTTGGTCAGTTGGTGGACAAAGGCTATGATCTCTAATTCAAGAATGGAAAATACAAGATCTTTGAAAGTTCTAGAACAGAGATTGCATCCGGTACTCAAACTAAAGGTAATATCTTCCACTTGGTTGGTACTGGTAAAAGTTGTTTATTTGTTCAAGTTGATCAGAGTTGGTTATGGCATAGGAGAATGTGTCATGTGAATTTTGATAATATCATCAAGCTAAGCAATAATCAGGTTGTAAGAGATCTTCCAAAACTGGTGAAACCTACAAATAGTTTGTGCAAAGAATGTCAGTTGGGAAAACAAAGTAGAATCTCATTTAAAAGCAAGGAACAATCTCCCACTGGATTATTGGACTTAGTTCATACTGATCTTTGTGGTCCAGCAAGAATCAGGAGTGTGCAAGGTGATAGATACTTCATGTTACTAATTGATGACTATTCTCGGATGATGTGGGTAACCTTTCTGAAAGAGAAATTAGAAGCTCTTGAGAAATTCAAAATATTCAAGGCTATGGTAGAGAATGAAACTGGATTAAAATTGAAATGTTGAGGTCTAATAGAGGTGGAGAATTCACATCCGGTGAGTTCATAGATTTCTATGAGAAACATGGAATTAAGAGACAGTTATCTGCTCCTAGGACTCCACAGCAGAATGGAATAGTTGAGAGAAAGAACCGGACCATCCAGGAAGCATCTAGGACCATGATGATGGAAGCAAATGTTCCTTAGATCTATTGGAGAGAAGTTGTCAACACTGTAGTCTATACTCTCAGTCGAGTACAAATCAGAAGCAATACTAGTAAGACTCCCTATGAACTTTGGTTTGGCATCACTCCTACTATGAGGTATTTTAGAGTTTTTGGTAGCAAATGTTACATTAAAAGAGATAAAGATCTAGGAAAGTTTGATGCTAGAAGTGATGAAGGAATATTCTTGGGCTACTTTACTCATAGCAAAGCATACCGATGTTATAACAAGAGATTGAGAAAAATGATTGAAAGTACAAATGTGAAGGTTAATGAAGGAATTGAAAAACCCTCAAGGTTTTATGAATATGATGAAGATGATCAGAATGGTGTTCTGATTCAAGGAGCCCAAGCCTCCTCTAAAAGTCAAATTCAAATTGATCCGGTAAATCATGAAGAAGAGATGAGTTTTAATTAGCCTGATCAAGAATCAGAAGTGCAAGAAACTCCCAAAGTTTCAAGTTATGTAAGACTGAACCACTCTGAAGATCAGATCATAGGTGACAAAAGCAAAGGTGTGCAAACTAGAAGGAGAATTGCTCAAAATTCACATGAGTATTGTCTGATTCTAAAGATTGAACCTAAGTCAATAGATGAAGCCTGCAATGATGAAAACTGGACTAAAGCAATGGAGCAAGAGCTGATGCAAATTGAGAAAAATCACACTTGGGATGTTGTTCCCAGACCTAGAAACAAGAATGTGATTGGAACCAAATGGGTCTTCCGGAACAAACTGAATGAAGTTGGTGAAGTAATCAGAAATAAAACCAGATTGGTCTGCAAGGGCTATTCTCAAATAGGAGTTGATTTTGAAGAAATTTTTGCTCCAGTGGCAAGAATTGAAGCAGTCAGGTTATTTCTTGCTTTTGTTGCTTTCAAGGATTTCAAGGTATATCAGATGGATGTCAAGTCTACCTTCCTAAATGGTGACTTGGAAGAAGTGTACATTGAGCAACCGGATGGATTTCAATTGTCTGATCATGGTGATATGGTCTGCAAGTTGAAGAAGGCACTATATGGACTGAAGCAAGCCCCAAGAGCCTGGTATGAAAGATTGGAGAAGCATCTTTTGAAGATTGGTTTCAACAAAGGTACTACTGACAGTAATTTGTATTTCAAAATTGATCATGAGAACATCTTGATTTTTGAAGTGATTGTTGATGATATCATCTTTGGAGGAAGAGATAGTATGTGTAAAACCTTTGCAAATCAAATGAAAAGTGAATTTGAGATGTCCATGCTTGAGGAAATGAATTTCTTCTTGGGTCTACAAATCACTCAAACAAAAAAAGGAATTTTTATTTCTCAGACCAAATATGTGAAAGAATTGTTGAAGAAATTTGGGATGGAAGATTCAAAACCAATGAATACTCCCATGGCAACCAAATGTAAATTGAGCAAAGATGATGACTCCCTAAAGTTGATCAGAAAAAGTATAGGTCAATGATTGGAGGACTGTTGTATCTTACTCAAACTAGACCAGATATTATGCAGGTTGTTGGTCTTGCTGCTAGATTCCAGGTTGATCCTAGAGAATCTCATGTCATGGCAATCAAGAGGATTTTTAGATATCTAAAAGGGATAGTTGAGTATGGTCTATGGTATCCTAGAGATCATGATTTCTCTCTTCATGCATCTATTGATGTGGATTGGGCAGGAGATGTGGATGACAGGAAGAGTACCAGTGGTGGAGCATTCTTTTTGGGGAAGAGATTGGTTTCTTGGTTGAGAAAGAAACAAGAGGCAATATCTCTATCCACTACAGAAGCAGAATATATTGTAGGAGCAGGTAGTTGCACTCAAATTTTGTGGATGAAGCAAATGCTAAGAGACATAAGAGTGGAGTATGAGGAGCCTATCACAATTTTCTGTGATAATTCAAGTGTAATAAATATATCTAAGAATCCGGTGTTGCATTCAAAGACTAAACATATATCCATCAAGTTTCACTTTTTGAGAGAGCAAGTGAACAAGAATGAAGTCAGATTAAAGTTTGTACCTTCCAAGGATCAGATTGCAGATATCTTTACTAAACCTCTACCTAAGGACTCTTTTGAGTATCTCAGGGAGAAGTTAGGGGTTATTGCCCCTCTGGTGATGAACTAAGGTGCACTAATGTGCATCAGTCTGGTGGATATCACAGTCATATCTTGTGGTCCGGATTGATGATGGGGAGCTGCTACTCAGGGGGAGCAGTAGGTATGATTCTAAAGTGGTGAAATTGCAAGTATATGCCCTTTGCCATTGATGTCAAAGGGGGAGAGAAGACATGTGAAAAATAAGTGGTTGATAATCAAAAGGGGAGTAGTAAAGGGAGAGAAGACATGTGAATGGTTGTTGCTGATAGGGGGAGTTGTGATAGTAAGAAGTTCTTGTCTTGATGGTCAAAACAGTTTTTCACATCATATGTTGCCATCAATGACAAAGGGGGAGATTGTTGCAAGTATGGGCCTAACCAGTGTTGTCATTGATGTCAACATACTCCTGTTGCATTAATGATAAGGATTGGATGAACTATGTGTTGAGGATATTGAGAAAATTAGTCTCAATCAGGAACAGTGAAGAACAGTGATGACAGTAAGGTAAAAGTCCAAGTTAAGATGAAGATCAGAGGATGCGGTTTAAAGAGTTTGTAGTATGAGTCTTAAAGTGATCCAGTAAAGATTTTAGAGGTTCGCATGAAGATCTGAAGAAGTTGTGGCCGCTCAAGTAAAACTAGTTCCGGTAGGTGTTCAGTGATGACAGAGTGATACAGATAGGTCCGGTGAGATCTGGAAATGCATTATCCTATTCTGCCGATTTGAGGGAGTGTTAAAGAAGTCTTTGTGAAGTGTCAAATTGATTGGTTCATGGTTTGAATGTCCACAAGCATCTATTCCTTTGTAACAGTGATGACAGACTGTGTTCTTGAGTTTCCAGATGAAGGAGAGAAGGATTTCAGTAAGTAGATTAAGTGTGGATGTTCTTGGTGATTCTGGCAAGCTTGTGGAGGTCTTTGATTCATGTCCAGTTTGTGTTGGTGGTCTGCATTGAAGTTGGAGCTCACAATTGAGGAATAACTTCTAGATGATGGTGTTCTTCCTGAGACTAGCCGACCGAATGAATTACACATCCTGCGGATGTTCTTGTTGATGTTTGCCGACTTAGATGATTATTCCTAAGTCGATGTCTTATATAAATAAGGGATTGTAAAGTCATTTCAAGTAGGGTGTTGTGGAGATGAGTGTGTGGTAGAAAGGAGGAGAGCGAAAGATAGAGTAGCAGTATTGGGCTTAAATGGAACTGACTCAAGCATGGTGAAGATGATATTTTCTAGTTAAAGTATGTGATACTTATTCTTTTGTAGATAGTGTGTCTCTTGTAGGCAATGGGCCTCTTGTGAGCAGTGTGCTTGCACAGTGAGCCCTAATTGGCATGTGCCATTTTGTTCTTTCTATTCTTCTAACAAAGAATACAATCTTGGGTTAATCACCCCGTGGTTTTTCCCTTAACTGGGTTTTCCACGTCAAAATCTTGGTGTCTTATGTGTTGATGTGTTTCTGCTCTTGATTAAATGCATTATGTTTCCATAATTGATTTATTGATATGCTACTAAATCACTAAGAAGATTTTAAGAGTGTAATTGGAAAGAAAGTTTTGACAACTGATTCACCCCCCCTTTCAGTTGTTTGTCCTGAATCTAACAATTGGTATCAGAGCCAAGTTCCTCTAAAAGGAGCTTAACTGCTTGAGGAGATCCAGGATGTCGTCCTACAAGAAGGATAGTCTGAAGTTTGATGGAACCAATTTTAATCTTTGGAAAAGTCACATGAAATGTCACTTGCAATGTATGGGAATGCAGTACTGGAACATGGCCTCAACAAAGTATACTCCTCCTTAGGGTGGTCCAAAATCCCCAATGAAATCACAAATGCTAAAAACAATCTACGGACTATAGAAGCTCTTTTTAGAGCACTATCTAATTCAGATCTTTCAAATGTTGTTGACCTACCAACTGCTTTTGAGATTTGGCAAAAACTAGAACTTCTGCATGAAGGAGACAAGTATATTAAATGTGCAAGGTTACAGAGTCTGAAAGGGAAATTTGAAAATCTAAAGATGAGAGATGATGAAAATATTACTACTTTTATGCCAAGGGTAAATGAGATTGTTTGTGGAATTAGAAATGCTAGTGGAGTCTTGGATGAAGATGAGATTGTTGGCAAAATTCTCAGATCCCTTCCTACTTCTTATAAAATCAAGGTTGCTGCCATTGAAGAATTCAGAGCCCATACAACTATCACAAGAGATCAACTGGCTGGTAAATTGGTTGCATTTGAAATGACCGAGTTTGGAGATGCCCCTCCTAAGATTGAATCTGCATTCAAAGCCAGTGCCTCTATGAAAGGTAAACAAAGGTTTGATCTGGGAGAGAACTCTTCAAGGAAACTCTCATGGTATGAAAAAGCAAGAAAAGACCTAGAAGAAGAGGAAGCAGAAACTACTCAACTTGAATTCCTTGTTGCAAAAAGACTGCCAAGAGGATCCGGTAAGTATGAAGGAAAATTGCCTTTTAAGTGTTTTAACTGCAATAAGTTTGGTCATTTTGCCTCAAAGTGTCCGGAAAGATTTTTAAGGCCAAATCCTAACAGATCAAGGTTCCAAAAGAACTATTACTATGTTCATGAGGAAGATGATAATGAAGGAGTAACAGATGATGACTCAGAGACAAAAAATAAATCCGGAAGTGATTGGGTGTTTATTGCCATCAAGGAAGAAGAACCATTGTCCTCTGAATCTGTCAATCATAAAGTTGTAGAAGGAGCTCTGGTGAATCTGTAATTCTTCTTTTTACAACATTTCTTTAATTAGGTGATACTCTTACATATTATTATTTTTAAATTATTCAATTAGGTTTTTAAGGCTTCAACTATGACTTTATCTTTCTATGGGAGTCCACTAGAGAATACCCATAGTTCATTTCTATCCAAGTCCTCAACTTTTTCACACCTCTAAATGGATTTCATTAATGTTTTTCTACTTATTTGTAGTGTTTGGCTTGTTTTCCTTATTAAGCAAGATTTTTTTGTTTGATTACTTACTATAGTTCATGGAATTACACATCATGTAGCATTATTATCATTGGTGTGTGAGGTTGAACCTACTATTTGATATGCATTGATTAGATCTTTTAAAATATTTTTTGGTATTAGTATTTAATGTTCTTAGACCAAGAATCTTCATGATGATTCTAAACTTAAGATTTCTCGTCATTTCAATAAATAAAATTGACATCTTCCCATTTTGTTTAAGTTTTTAAAAAATATGTTCCATATTTTATTAACATTTCTTCTACAAGTACGTTCAGTAATGTTATCAATCATTTATTTTAGAATGTTCTCATCAATTCCAATTAAAAACTTAGGTTTTTTTTTGTAAAATTATAAGAGATGTTCTCGAAGGTAAACTTGTTTCATTAGATAAATTTTGTTCATTACATATATTTTGCTCATCTTCAAAATTTGGTAAATTTTGTGTTTTCAATAGGTTGATCAATTGGTGTAACATCTAAATTTATATTTGAAATTGCATCATAATTGATTGTTTTATTATTTATTAATTAAATTGTTGTTTGAGATTTTCTACAATATCAAATTCAGATGGCAGATGGTGTACCTTCAACTCTAGGATTCAATTTCTTAATTGCACAAAGTTTTTGCATTCATTTTATTTGTTTCTCCAAATTCTTCTCTTTCATGGCTCTAATATATGCTTCAAGATCTGCCTGAATTGGCAAAGATGGTATATCTTCATCTATGGATTTCAATTTCTTATTTTCATGAATTTGTCTCATTTGTTCTCTTTTCTTCACATTCTCAGCTTCACGATCCTTTGGTGTTTGAGATGTTTCCCATTTCCTTGGCATGATGTTGATTTCTATATCAATATAACACAGTTTATCAAAATAATGAAAACAATAATTGACAATTTATTAAATTTAAATAAAAATCATGCAATTAAAATGCTTTATGTCAATTCAAGACAAAAAAATTAGTTAGTTTTTCCAAACAATGATTCAAATTCATCAAAATATGAAAATAATGATTGATAATATTTGTTTTATATGAAAAGGGGGATGATGGAATGTGGTTGTTTTAGTTTGAATCCTCCTTTCCATAAAACATTCCAAGGGATTTTCAACCGAGTGCTTCTCCTATCGAGAGGAGAGTCATCTATTAGATTGGGATGCCACTTGGTTTTCTATTAGGAAATTCAGAAGTTATCACACAATGTTGCAAATTACTGCTTTTATGCCATTGAAACCCTAATTTAATAAAAACAGTAAGTAAATCTATGAATTAGATAAATACTACTAGAATTAAGCAAAGGGCAGAGAACCTTAACTCACTATTTTTCACAGTCCAGAAAATAAAAATGTCGAGGACAATGGTGATAGTGCCCTAGTCCAAGGTACTACTTTTTCTATGGATTCCCGATCTCCTTCTGACACTAATCTCTACTATATCCTCTGTGTCTAGTGATTTGACAATGGAGGACAATGTTGATGGTGCCCTTGTCCCAAAATCCTACACAGTGTTCGCTTCTTTTCGGATCTTGAATCTTCAATGTTTTCCTATCTCCCCTATAACTCCACTTTCTCCAGATCCAATACCTGTAACCTGCAATCACAAGGACTGTGGGAGGGGATTGCGGTGTTTAGAGGCTTGCCTCAGTCAAGCCCCAGAGAGACATTCAAGTCTTCCGAACACCGTTGTCAGAGAGAGTGCATATCCCTGTGGGATAGAGGAAAAATTCCAAATGATAATGATGATAAAACAGAATAAATGTCACCTTGATGATGAAACACTCATGGAAGGAAGAATCTCTTCAATGCCATGAGGAGAAGATGTAATCCAACCTGCAAAAACAAACACAATAACAATGCTATGCTCTGCAACACAATGATATCACAAGTATGTCAATAGCTTTTGAAACATCAACATCCTCTAGTTTCTAAATGATAACCTAAACATGCTTATATATGCAACTATTAAGATTCCCGCCAAGAATTTCGTATTTGAAACTTATGATGTCAGCCTGGAAACTAAATAATAGTCAAAAACCCAACATTTAAAATTAGGGCAGACCCAAAATAGGGCGCTAGCGCCCTTGTCCACCCTCTGTCTTTATTCTGGAATCATTAATGTAAAACCCCCTAGGTCCTATTTTTCACAAATCCCAAGGGTTTTCTCATCCAGAGTCTGAATTATCATGCAAGATGCTCTAATGCAATCTAAAGACCTAGGAGCTAAACCTTAAAGGAAAAATCCCCTAAGGATGCATTTTTCTGACATAACATTTAGCCCCCACTTTAATGTATGTATTAAATGCAAGGCCAATACATGCATTAAAGTAAGGTCAACAAACACAGCAAACACGCCAAGCATGGAGAAGACACGCCAAACACATTGAAGACAATAATAGGCATACAAAACATGGAGAAGACAGTTACAGTCACAGAAAACATGGAGAATACAACATTGAAGACATGCAAAGCACAGAGAATACAATGGATGCAATGATTATTTTCTTTTTTAGTTTTCCCATATGAAATGTAAAATGCAGGTACAAGGAAAGTAAACAAACAAATCCCAAAAAGTGTAGAGGAGCTATTCACAACCGGTCTTGCACTTTTTGAGAACAGACATGCCAAGCAAAATCCCAAGGTGTAGAGGAGTTATTCACCACTGGTCTTGTACCTTGAGAACAAACACACCAAACAAATCCCAAAGTGTAGAGGAGCTCATCGCCACCGGTCTTGCACTTCGAGAACAAACATCCCATACACACATGCTAAAGACACGGAGAAAACACAGCAAACAAGTGATGGAGTGAAACTATTGCAAGATTCATCACCATCTCAGGCACATTATAGGCACACACCAACAATTGGGCTTCACCACAACAACCACCAAAAACACGCTTAAGGGTTGAGTTAGTCACAGAACCGCTCCCTACCTCGCAATGAGGACTTTTTGAAAATGACAAGATAATGCAATCTTCTCCAAGAAATACACCACCCCCACCTCGCGATGAGGGCTTAAGATAAAAGGATATGCTCGATATTCCACCTCCGCAAAGGGCTTAAATTATTTTGATTGATTTTTAGATTGTTCAAACATGCTTTATCATCATCTAAAGTAGATATCTTACCTTATATATGCCCCCACCTTAAGGTGGTTGATATCACATACTAATATCAAGCACGTTAAGGTAGGAAGAAAACACACAAGGGAACACGAGCTCTTGCAAAGCCCATGCCCCCCAGGGGTGACATGTACTTTACAATCGCCAAATGTTCCCACAAACACATCGCTGCAAGAAAAGTGTTAGTGTCCAAATAATCATGATAAACAACAATGCATATGATCAACTACATGAAAGAGACAAGCAAGGTGATATTCATGATAAACAAAGTGCACAGAGAAGCAATATTATTAAAGTGTTGTTAGCAAGATAAGATAACATCGACATCAACATCAAGATAGAGAAATCATGGAGTGATTCCACTAGCCAAGCGTCGGATAATTTGTAACAATCGTGTTGTCATGTATGGACTAGGTCCATTTTTTTATTACTCTCGAAAGGGACACTAGGTCTGCATCAATATAATATGTTTTTAGTCATCTACTAGCTAGATGGAAACACTAGAGGAAGGTAAACAATAAATCAAAGAGGAGAACAAGTGCCTTAGGGATAGTCACGTAGGAGGGTGCCCCAAATTCACCAACCACAACGCTATGTCCGTAAGACACAACACACAATAAATGAAATCAGAGGAGAGGAGATATAGAAGAATGATGATACAAATAAAAGAAGGTCACAACAAAGGTGGTATCCTAGTATCCTTGACCTTACAAGAGAATCAAGGGTCATCCTAGGAGGCATAACAACACATAACACATCACGGGGGAAGCACATCATGAGAGATAAAGGGTTAGAGATACATACCTATCAGTGAAATCGTGCTAAATTTTGGAACTTGTGAACCTCTTGGAGAGGTATTCAATCAAGTTTTGTGAAAAGCCTGAGTGGTTCTTATTAGGTTGTTGCTTGTTATCAGAGAGTCCATGTGGTACGTTGTCAACACTTCCTTGTTTATGTGAAATTTTTTGTTTCTTGTGAGGAGGAGAACCACTGTTATTCCCAACTGATGATAATCGTCTTGCTCATTTCCAACTTTTATTTCTCTTGTTCTATTGGTTCTGTCTATCATAACGACAACGACTATCTTGTATTGTTTCAACCTTTTCTATTGTCATAATCTCTTTCTTTGGTTTTTCCATTTGTCTTTTTGGTATATGTTGATTCTCTCCTGATCCCTAAAGGGATAATAGAGGAGGAACTTCAGGGTAGATACCTCTTCTTTGTGGACGAGGTGATACTTGAGTATTTTCCTTATCCACTTCAATTGTAGCAATTATCTCATCATAATCTAAATAATCCTTTTCTACCTGTAGTGTATTTTTTCCATCAAATTGTTATCCGTATGCTTAGGGAAAGGATTAGTGACAATCTGTAAATTTTGATTCAGCAGAGCAACCAACTTATTCCCATTATCATTCACACCAGATACCTATATAACATTTGAGTCAATGAGGTCTTGTATTTCATGTTTAAGATGCATACATCGTTCAGTATCGTGTCCTTGTGTCCGATGATAGTGACAAAAGGCATTAGCATCAAAATAAGGACCTTGCATTCTATTAGTATCCACTGGTTTAATCGAGGGAAGCTTCAAGAGATTATTACTCAGAGCTTGATTCATGATAGAATGATAGGACTTAGATATCGGAGTGAACTTTCATTGTTGGTATGGTGCCTTCTTCAGATTAGTGATAGAAAACACTTGAGAAAAGTTATTCGGTCCATTAACCTTGATGAAACTTTTATTATTCCTCTTAAAGTTGTTTTGTGATGATCCACCCTCAGATTGACCAACTTGAGCTGATGAATTTTGATTTTCATATTGACTAGAAGAAAGTTTGTAGTCACGAAGGGTGGTACATAGGTGTTGAAAAGAGTTATACTTCATCAAGAGGATCTTATCACAAATGTTAGGCTACAAATTTGTTATAAATATCTTCTGAACATCATCATCTTTCATCTGATATTGAATTTGTGTATAAAGTCCTTGATAGTGGCTAATAAACTCAGTCAACTTCTCTTTCAAACCTTGCTTGCAATGAACCAAATCAATCAGAGAGAATTGGGGTCCGATGTTAGCTTGAAAATGTTGTATAAATTGATCAATTAACTACAAAAAGGAATGTATTGAATTCAGAGGCAATAAAAAAAACCATTCCAGAGCCGTATCTTTGAGAGATCATGGGAAAATCTTTGCTAACAAGTCCTCTTCAAAGTAGAAATCACTACACATAGCTGTGAATGCCACCACATGAGTATTAGGATCACCTTTTCCACCATTTTTTTCAAAGCAAGGAGTTTCAAACTTCTCAGGCATAGGAGTTCTCAATATTGCATAGGATAAAGGATTATGAGCATGGTAAGTCGGTAAATTAGGTTGTGAAGCATTTGATAGGCTTGTTACTTTTTGTTGTAAAGAGGTCATGCCCTACAAAAGTTGATTTAGAATGGCGTCATTAGGAGATGCAGCTTGTGGTGAGGAATTGGAACCAAAGTGTGGAGGAGATTGAGCATGGGTAGTGACAAGCAGAGGTTGTGAATAATTGAGCAATGGTTGAGAAAAAGTAGACTGAATGGGTGGTTGAGAGTGATATGAAGATACCTTAGGGGCAAGGTTTTGATAGTTGAATCTGACAGCTCTGTAATTTTGTGAATTAGTGCCATTAGATACTCCAATACCATTGGTGACGTTACTACAAGCATTTGCATTAGTTGTCAAAATATTTGATGTAAATGTAGATATTCCCGTGGTCGGTATAGGTACCGATACTTGTGTATGAGATGGTGACAAAGTGTTATTTATCACTTTTACACATTCAGTCACTAGCATAAAATTGGTTTGTACAATGTGCTAAACCACATATCGCATTAACACCATCTTGTCCTTTTATCAATTCTCTTATGTTATGAATTACATGAATAGCTTCTTCAGCTATCCTCTCATTTTCCATGAATGCTTGGAATTCGGCTAAATCTTTATCCAATTTATCTATTTTCTCATCAGATACATGTCCTGTCACCTCAATAGTATCATCAACATCATGAAAATTTTGCTCTTCCATTGTACTTGTGATAGGTATACTATTTTGTAACATTTGTGTCTCTCCTTTTGTAAAGAAGGTGTTCAGTGTACCAATTTCTTCAAGAGCACTAGATCCAATGAGTCTTATGCTTCTTCTTAAAGGGATATTTCTATTAGGGCAGTGAGTTATAATACTCATGCAACAGCATGCACAAACTAATAGAGTAAACCCTAGAAGCAAGATATGTTTAAAGGCAAAAAATGCTTGATTTTTCAACTTTTTTCAATGCCAATAAATGGAAAAAGAGGTTTTGTGAAGATTTGCAAGAGGGAAATAAAATTATATGCCTAATAATAGTCCACTAATTCAATAATACCTTTCACAACATGCTTTTGAAGCCACTCTAGAAAGTTGATAAGCCAAAACCTAGTGAAAATAGGCCAAAATATGTGATTTTTCACCAAATCTCAATGCAAACAAATGAAAGAAGAGGTGTTGTAAATATTTTCAAGAGGGATATAAAATTATATGTCTGATAATAGTCCTCTAATTCAAGAATACCTTTCACAACATGCTTTTGAAGCAACTCTAGAAAATTGATAAGCCAAAACCTAGTGAAAATAGGCCAAAATATGCGATTTTTCACCAAATCTCCATGCAAAAGAGTAAGGAAATGGGTGTTGTAAGGAAAATGATGATGGAAAGAAACTTATAACAGTAAAAACAGCCACCAAATGCCAAAAAATCTGTTACAACACACCTATATTGCCACTCTAGATAAAACCCTAGTGCAAAAATAGCAAAAATATGCAAATTTTCACAAAATTTCAATGAAAAGGCCCAAAAGAAAGGATGTTGTAAGGAAATTGATAAAGAGAAGAAGATAATAATGCTAATAAAATCTAATTAGTACATCAAAATTCCTTACAACACGGTTGGAGTGCAAATCTAGCAAGACGATAAGGCCAAATCTAGTGAAAAATGCAAGTTTTCAAACCCTAGAAATGGAATTTCACGAGGAGGCCACTATGATACAACACAACATTTAGAAATCAGACCCAATGAGTGTTTTGACAAGGAAGTAAAATATGAAACAAGATTTTGACTACAACCCTAGCTCGTGCAAAACTAGGTTTTCATGAAAAATACAAAATTTCAAGCAATTTCTAACAAATCAAGCATGCAAATGCAATGCAAAGGAATTGTAAATGATGAATTTCTATGTTTTGGATCAGATCTAATACAAATAACAGAAATTAATTGAAATTAGATGCCAATTGATTCAAACTTTACACAAATGCAAGCTTAATATGCCAATTTTTTTGCAAATTTTCCAAGTTTTTCAATTTTTTTGTAATTTTTCAAATGCAATAGTGAAAATAATAAATTTCAAATATGATGTAAAAATTAGAGAATTAATTAAATCTAATTGAATGAATGCAAACTATGTCAACAATCAAACCATAGAATGCAATTTTTTTCAATTTTCTTCAAATATATCATTTTTTTGTAAATTTTCAAATGCAATGAAATGAATAAATGTAAATCTATCAAACAACACTAAGCAAGGTGCCAAAAAGTTCAAAACATGGGTTCACCAAAATGTTATATATGAAAAGGGGGATGGTGGAATGTGGTTGTTTTAGTTTGAATCCTCCTTCCCATAAAACATTCCAAGGGCTTTTCAATCGAGTGCTTCTCCTATCGAGAGGAAAGTCATCTATCAAATTGGGTTGCCACTTGGTTTTATGCTGGGAAATTTAGAAGTTATCACACAATGTTGCCAATTAATGCTTTTATGCCCTTGAAACCCTAATTTAAGAAAAATAGTAATTAAATCTACAAATTACGACAAATGCTACTAGAATTAGGCAAAGGGTAGAGAACCTTAACTCACTATTTTTTGTAGTCCAAAAAATGGAAATGTTAGGGACAATGGTGATGTCACCCTAGTCCAAGGTACTAATTTTTCTATGGATTCCTGATCTCCTTCTAACACTAATCTCTGCTATATCTTATGTTTTTGGTGATCCGACAATGGAGGACAATGTTGATGGTGCCCTTGTCCCGAAATCCCGCACAGTGTCCACTTCTTTTCGGATCCTCTTCAATGTTTTCCTATCTTCCCTACAACTCCACTTTCTCTAGATCCAATACTTGTAACCTGCAATCACAAGGAGTGTGGGAGGGGGTTGTGGTGTTTAGAGGCTTGCCTCAGTCAAGCCTCAGAGAGACATTCAAGTCTTCCAAACACCATTGTCAGAGAGAGTGCGTATCCTTATGGGATAGAGGCAAATCTAAATGATAATGATGATAAAACATAATAAATGTCACCTTGATGATGAAGCACTCATGGAAGGAAGAAGCTCTTCAATGCCATGAGGAGAAGATGTAATCCAACTTGCAAAAATAAACACAATAACAATGCTATGCTCTGCAACATAATGATATCACAAGTATACCAATAGCTTTTGAAACATCAACATCCTCTAGTTTCTAAATGAAAACCTAAACATGCTTATATATGCAACTATTAAGATTCCCACCAAGAATTTCATATTTCAAACTTATGATGTCGATCTAGAAACCAAATAATAGTCAGAAACCTGACATTTGAAATTAGGGCAAACACAAAATAGGGTGCTAGCACCCTTGTCCACCCCCTGTCTTTGTTCTGGAATCATTAAATTAGCACCCCCTAGGTCCTATTTGTCACAAGACCTAAGGGTTTTCTCATCGGGAGTCTAAATTATCATGCAAGATGCTCTAAATACAATCTAAAGACCCGGGAGCTAAACCTTAAACGAAAAAGCCCCCAAGGGTGCATTTTTCTGACATAACAATATTAAATTCAATTTAAAAATATACAATTAGAATCTTTTACATCAATAAAAGAAGGAAAAATAAGTTAGTTTAGTCAAACAATGATTGTAATTCCTCAAAAGCATGAAAAGTTTGATTATATGCTATAGAATATGCAATGCACAGGAAAATATAGAGCTTGTGGGTCTAAAATAATGAGTTTAACCTTTTTTAGATCATTGCTCTATTGTTTGTGTAAACCGAAATGTGTACATGTTATATAAGCATTTTATAATACATATGTATTATAATGCATATGCATTGTAACTTGATTTGGGAAATTCCAACCCTTAGGATTGGATTTACCTTGGACATCCAACCCAAAAGGTTGGAACTACATGTCACATATGCCCAAATATGTGTTTTGTATAAAGCATACAAAAATAAGTGAATGTTGAGCATGCTCTCCATCAAGTTTTCACATTTTTTTATATTAATCTAAAAAATGCCACAATAATGTCAAGCTCTCTATTACCTTGCTAACCATGTATTTTTTTCTCAAATTTAAAATTACTAAGGTTTCTATCTTTAATTTATTTTTCTATTGTCTTCATTTTTTGTTGAAAACCTATGTATAGTGTTGTTGGTGTTATTTTTTATCTGCTCATCCAAATTTGAAACAAATTACATTCTTGAATATATTCTATATACATTGAAATTTTTTATTTTTTATTGCTTTTCTCAAAACTAAGGGGGGAGCATGCTTAATTTTTTATTTTTCATAATGTGTCCACTTTGAAAATTAGTAAAAAATCATATATTCATTAAAAAATTAGCATAAAAATTAGGCATAAAATACATGATCTTAGCTAACTTTCCACAATCCTACATAGGTATATGTTGAAAGAACACTAATACACTGAGGGGGTGAATCAGTGTATGTTAAAAACTTTAAAATGCAACCAAATAAACAAGAGTGAGAAGAACACAAAAAAACCACACACACACAAGAAAACACTAGATTTACATGGAAAATCTAGAATGGGAAAAACCACAGTGAGAATGTTGCTTGAGTCTACTGCTCAAATCCAACCTCACAATAAGCACTGATTACATATATTTTGTAGGTACCAACCCACAGGTACACCAACACCCAAGATAATGTTTTGAGGCTACCACCTACAAGTACATCACACACCTAAAATGAGATCCAACTCAACACAATGAGGCTTCTACCCCAATCTAGAACAAAGAGTCTACAACCCCTAAATTTTTTACAGTTATATGCATTAATGGCTCTTCTTTAACCTGAAATGCACCTTGTCAGCATGCTCTCACTCTATTTTTTCATTAACATAGTCATCTCCTTCTTCTATGCTCTCAGCATTCTCTGCTCTCTTACAAAGTCTCCTTCCTTCAACACCATCTATCTATGAACATCTGAATGTTCATGCAAGCTCTTCCCTCTATTCCTATGAACAAAAGGTATTCAATTTAGTAACCTATTCACCATAGATTCAATGTGTATAAAAACACATGCGTTTAATCAGTTGAACTTCCATCAACCACTCAACAACTGAACATCGACAATTTCAAATATTTTTATAATAGACCGCAACCAATTTAACTGTTGCACAACTAATTCAAACTTCAGGATTATAAATGTCACAGTATTATCTGACATAAATGTCCACTAGATCAACCTAGATTCCATTCCATTTCCTTACTCAATCTGTCACTTACGCAAAAATGCACTATTACAAACTTAGGCCTGTGTCGTTCTTATTGGCCAATGTTATCTTTTCATAACCATGTCCTTAGTCTCCTAAAATGCATTTATATGCCTTTTATCGGAAAATGTCATTTTTTCAAAACTAGGCCTTAATTGCCCTTTGTCGGTGAAAACATGCATTTTTGAACTAAACACCTTCCTTCTCTATCGGTAGGAATATAGTTTTCTGAACTTTTGTCTTTTAACACACATTATCAACAAAAACTATCTTTTTCAAAATTTCCTTATCTTTAGCTTTCATTCCTTTTATTGGCAAATTCTTGTTAACTCGAACTAACGCATCTATGGCCTTTATCAGCAACTTTTATGTTTCACGAACATAGCATAAAATACTCTTATCAACAAAAGTTTATGTTTTCAAACCTCATCAAAAATCTATCAATGATTCTTATCGGAAAATATATCTTTTTACGAACCTCGGCCTTTGTTTCTTCAATCGGTGAACTTGGCCATTTTCAAACTTTAGCACTAGCATGCTCTTTGTCAGTAAAGTGACCATCTCACGAACTATGCACTTTGATTCATTGTATAAATTTATCAGAAAAAATGAAAAATCTTGAACTTACACTTTATTACCAACTTTTTTGCCCATTTCTCTTTATCGACGATTCTCAACTATCACAAACTACTTTTCTTGTTCCACACTATTCATACTTAGCCAAATATCGCCTAGTCAACGAATTGGATAAAATGCTAACTTTCAAACTAGTTAGCCTTTGATGTATTTTCCTGACCACTGCTTAAAAATACTTTGCTTCTCTTCAAACGCTTCCTCAAGACTTTGCCTTCACATTATAACTTGCCTTCATAAGCCATAGTCGGCTAGTCGGTAAATCGGCTAACAATCGAACTTTAAAACAACTTCGCAACATAAGAACTTTGCCGATAGAAGACATTGACTTCTCTTTTCTTCCAAGTTGCCGATAGAATATATTGACTTCTCTTTTCTTCCAAGTTGTTGATATAAGACATTGACTTCTCTTTTCTTCCAAGTTGCTGATATAAGATAGGTTCAAACTGAGAACATTTTTTTGATAGACTTGGTTTAGATTTGGAACATGTTGCTGATTTGAACATTTTGAACATGTTGTTGATTGGAATATTTTGCCGACAAACTTAAACACGGCTTTGACATTAAAACCAAGGCTCATTGCTCCTTTCTTTGACATCAATGACAACAATTCAACAATCTCCCCCTTTGTCATTGATGCAAACACTTGAATCTGACCTGAATCTAGATTAAAACCATAAACCATACCATTCTCCCCCTTGCTACATGCAAATTAGTACTTTGTTATGAACATATTATAGAATCCTCCCCCTTTGACATCAATTACAAAGGGACACAAATAAATAACAATGCTAACTTACTCCCCCTGAGGACAATCATCCTTTAGGACAACTACAGTACCAGGGATAAAGAAATATTCTAATATACTCCCCTGGATGAATACACTCTATACTCAATTAGAGATAGGAGAAGGAACAACTCCTAACTTCTGCCTAAGATGTTTAAATGTCTCCTTTAGAAGGGTTTGGTAAATATATCTACCAACTATTCTTTTTTAGCAACGTATTCCAATTTTACTTCTTGTTCAGCAACTTTCTTCCTAAGAAAAAGGTACCTAATGGATATGTGCTTGGTCCTAGAATGCATAACTAGATTCTTTGAGATGTTTATTGCACTTGTATTATCAAAAAAGAATTTTAACTAGTTCAGCAAAATTCATCTTAATATCTTGTAGCGTTTGCTTCATCTATAACACCTGAGTACAACAAGATACATCAGCTATATATTTAGCTTCAATTGTTGACAAAGAGACTGACTCTTGTTTCTTACTTAAACATGCTACCAATTTATCTCCTAGAAAGAATGCACCACCACTAGTGCTCTTTCTATTATCTACACAACCAACCCAATTTACATCTATGTATGCAGTTAAAGTAAAATCATCACCAACAAGATACCATAGACCGTAATCTATTGTATTCTTCAAATATCTGAATATCCTTTTCACAGCTTTGTCATGTGTTTCCTTAGGATCTACTTGAAACTGAGCTGCCATGCAAATAGCTTGCATGATATTAGGCCTTGTTGTTGTAAGATACAAGAGACTTACAATCATAGATCTATACAAAGTTTGATCTACTAAAGTAGATTCATCATCTTTGTTGAGCTTACACCCAATGACCATAGGTGTACTGATTGGCTTGCAACCTTCCACCTTGAATTTCTTTAGAATTTCTTTACATACTTGCTCTGAGAAATGAAAATCCCTGTGTCTAATTGATTGACCTATAAACCAAGGAAGAATGCTAATTCTCCTAACGTTGACATCTCAAACTCTTCCTGCATAGCATCAGCAAACTCTCTACACATTTTGTCACTATCTCCACCAAATATTATATCATCAACATAAACAATAACAATCAGCATATGATTACCTTCAATTTTAAAAAATAGATTGTTGGCAGCTATACCTTTCTTATAAGCTTGTTGTTAAAGATATTTGTCCAGTCTGGAGTACTAAGCCCAAGGAGCTTGTTTTAGACCATATAGTGCCTTCTTCAATCTGCACACATAGTCTTTTCTTTCAATCACTTAGAATCCTTCAGGTTGCTCTATATAAACTTCCTCATCCAAATAACCATTGAGAAATGTAGATTTCCAATCCATCTAGTACACCTTGAAATGTTTATAAACTAAATATGTAAGAAACATTCTAATGGCTTCAAGCCTAGCCACAAGTGCAAATGTCTCATCAAAATCTATGCCCTTAAACTGAGCATATCCCTTGCAGGCTAATCTAGCTTTCTTTCTAGTTATTTGCCCATCTTTATTTAGTTTATTTCTAAGTACCCATTTTGTGCCAATGACATTCTTATCAGTAGGCCTTGGAACAAGTTCCCAAGTTTGATTTTTCTCTATTTGACTAAGTTCTTCTTTCATGGACTCAATCTAGCTTTCATCCTTACTAGCTTCTTCATAAGATTTAGGTTCTATTTTAGACAATAAAGCATAGTTTACCTATTCTTGTTGTGCTAGCTTTAGCTTTTTCCTTGTCATGACACCATCAGATTTATTTCCAAGAATCTAATTCTCAAAATGGTTTCTTTTTACATACTAGGGTGGAGCCTTTGGAGTAGACTTTGGTTGCTCTTCTTCATCAACATCACTCTTCTCTTGTGATTCTTCTTTTGCAACTTCTTCTTCTTCGTCATAAATAGGAACCCTTGAATACAAGTCATTTCTATGAGACAGCTAAGAGAAGTCTTCATCCACTCTAACATTCACACTTTCAATTATCTTTTGCAACCTTTTATTATAGCATTTATAGGCTTTGCTTGTAGTTGAATAATCGATAAATATTCCCTAATCAGACCTTAGCTCAAATTTACTAAAGGAATCTTCATCCCTTTTTATAAAACATCTTTTTCCAAAAATTTTAAAATACTTCATAGATGGAGGTTTGTCTGTCCATAACTCATATGGAGTCTTATCATGATATACTCTTAACCATCTTCTATTAATAATGTACACAGTAGTGTGAACTGCTTCCTTCCAATATCTATTAGGTAATTTGGCTTCGTTCAACATTGTTCTGGTCATATCCTAGATAGTCCTGTTCTTTCTCTCAACAACTCCATTTTGTTGAGGAGTCCTAGCTATAGAAAAATGTCTTTTAATCCCATGCTTTTCACAATATTGATCAAATTCATTAGAAGTGAATTATCCACCTCTATCATACCTTAAGCATTTTATCCTTGACCCAATCTCATTTTCAACCCTAGCCTTAAAGATTTTAAATCTTTCTAAAGCTTGAGATTTATCTTTAAGAAGAGTTACCCATGTCATTCTTGAATAATCATCTATCGGCAACATGAAATACCTTTCTCCATTGATGCTTTTGGTTCTGGTTGGTCCACACAAATTTGTATGTAACAGCTCAAGAGGTTTTGAGGTTGAATAATTCTTTGACTTGAAACTGACCCTTGTTTGCTTTCCTTCTTGACACTCTTTACAAAAGGGATTTTCTAGCTTTCCACTACTAGGCATATGTCTAACTGTGTTCTTCTTGTTGATCTTCACTAGATGATCAAAGTTGATGTGGCCCATCCTTTTGTGCCATAACCAAATCTCATCAATTTGCCCTAACAAGCATCTTTCACCCTTCACCCCCTTCAGATGGTATAAATTGTTGTTTGTTTTGTTTGCCTCAGCAACAAGTCTACCAGAGCTAGCTTTTCTTATCTCACATCCACTAGCATGAAATAACACATTATATCCCTTGTCACACATTTGGCTAATACTAAGCAAATTATGTTGTAATCCCTCTACATACAACACATCTTGAGCATTAGTTTTATCATCTACGTATAGTGTTCCTTTACCAACTATCTTAGTAGTGGTATTATCACCGAACTTGACAAAACCACCATTCCATTTCTCCAAAACAGTGAACTCGCTCTTAGCTCTAGTCATATGACTAGAGCATCCATTGTCTATTACCCAAGGATTGTCTTTTCCTTTGGAATGAAAAGTTGTTTGGACTAACATAAATTTTTCAACTTTCTTTTCTACCCAACACCTTTTTGAACTTTTCTCCTTTTCCTCAAAATGCTTTGCTAATTCCTTTTCCTGAGTAGGGGTGCAAACTCTTTCTTGTGATGTGTAGAGGATTGTGCTTTTTGTTGTTTTTGCACAGAAGTATGTGTAGGTATGTCTTGCCTTGGAGTAGTAAACCCCATTTTCTCCTGTCTAGAAGGTTGTATAAACACACTTCTACAAAACTTGGCAATATGCCTATAGTTGTTACTGTTAGTGGAGAATGTGAACAATAGTATTAAACAACTAATCATCCAATAACTCAATGGAAATTGATGTAAACATAAGTAAACCAAGAATATACCTTTGAAGACCATTTTACCTCTATGCTTCCATTGTTCACCCATCTCTTCTTGATCTTTATAGTAACGGAGCTCTTAGAAGTGTGCACTTCCTTGCTATTGAAGATGACAAGAGTAGAATGGCTATGGGTGGATTATGTAATGGAGATGACACTACAAATGCAATACTAAGGGATATGGATTGATGGAGACATGATTGGATGAGGATTGTGATAATGAGGTTGTGTGAATGCAATTGGATGATAACTTTGCCAAAGGCATGCTGGTAGAATTCCTACAGAGTAAGATTACGAATGCTTGAGTGTATACAAATGGATGTGAAGACCTTGTTTATATAGGTTGAGGGAAGACCAAATCCAAGTGTCAATAGATCCATGATTGGAGGAATTACCTGTGAGGTGTACAGTTGAGAAGACTTGAGAGAATGTGTGTGAATAAGGAGAGGACAAGTTTCCAAGCCTTCTTCATGAGTTATGGGAGTTAACAGAATAGATTGAAGAGTTAACTAAGATAATTGATCAGTTAACTGGGTTGATTGGGGAATCAACAGAATAGATTGACCAGTGAACTCAATTGACTAATTAGTTAACAGATTTGATTGATGAGTTAACTAATCTGACTGAAGAATAAATAGGACATGTGGGTGAGGAAATATTAGTTAATTAAATCTTAAAATATTTAATTACATGTGCAACATGGTGAGGTGGAAAGGTGATGTGGAAAGGTGATGTGGATTTGTGAAATTAAGACTTAGGATAGAGGAATTTAGGATTAAGTAAATAATTTAGGATTATTTAATTATATGAGACATTAGAAGAATTAGGGAATTTAATTAAATAAATTGATTTATTTATTGGAGGGATGTGAATCATTTAAATAAAGTAGAATATTTATTTAATTGATAGAAGAATAAGAATTAAGATAAATATTAAAATATTTATTTAATTCGACACAAGCCATTTTTAGGTGTATACATTTTTCCCCTCTTTGATACAATGTGTTTTATCACATTGTTTCAAAGAATTAAAAATTTTCTGTGATTGATACATGCCCCAGTTTGTCCCTGGTATAGGTTAATGATGATAGGATGCCCCCTTGGGGGATTGGACAGGAAGAATGTGACAAGAGGATGACTGACAATCTCATGATGAGATAGGGTGAATGATAGGTTAGGGTGAAGAAATTGGTTGATGAAAGATAAGGGATGGAATGAAAGAGCTGAATGACACATGATGCAAGATAAAATGATAACACACACAAGCAAGCAAGTATGCACAAATGATACAAGAACAAACAAGATATTGCCCCTGTCCATCTGTAAACCAATGATTAATTGATAACGATCGACGATAGTGTTCTTCATTGTGGGAATGATATATCCCTAGATCAACACAAAGATGCAGGAAAGATACATCCCACTAATAATTATGATTGATTGACTTGGTGTACGACAAGATTAGGATCATGACCACTGATTGCGATTGGATAATTTGACAAGATTGACTTTACTCGATTGGTATGGATTAAGGATGGACTTGCATTTGGATCATTGCTTGGATTGATTGGACAAGGATGAATGGATCACATGGATAGCTGGAAGATATAATTGGATAAACTATCAGAAAGGAATTGGATCTTAAGACACTTGGAAAAGGTTTATTATGGAATGAAATGCAATTTGATATGTATGGATGTGTGGATTGTCATCTTCGTATATGCAAGCATTTGAAGTACTTTGTTTCATCATTGAGCTTTTATTATGTTGTAAGAAAATACAAGCATCTAGGTATAATTAAACCGAGATGACCTGAATGTCTCTTACATGGATTTTTATATAGCAAGTTAATACAAGCATCTAGTCAAAATTGAATCTAGATGACCTGAGTATGCATTGCATGTGTCAACAGACAAGGATTGCCCTGTTTCATGTTTAGAACTAGAACGTCCTCAATGATCTTTGGCCGATCATGTCATTAGACAAAGTCATCACATTACTAAAGATTGATCCACAAATAGAAAACAAATAAGATAATTATGCCCCCATCATAGCTCCTCTAGTTTTTGACATCCTTGAGTAGCATAGAAAGATATAATAACAAAAATGAAGACTCTGGGACTTAAACCTTTTTAATAATCACAAATTTTCTTGCACTAGTTATGTTTTCTTAGAATGAAAACAAATACAATCATCATGGTGGTTGAGGCCAATTGTGTCTTCTTTATAGGTCTAGTTCTTGTGTCAAGCATTTTGTTGAAAAAGTGTGTTTGTAATGCTGCCTTCTGTCTGTTGATAGTATCGCGATCCTTATTGTTATTCTCTAAGGTGCATGACATTCAAGAATCCAATTCTCCAACTAGGTCAAGGATTTGCCCCCATTCAAGTAAAGGATTGATTTATTGTAGATGAACTGACAATAGACATGAAGAAACAGGCCCTAAGGGACTGACCTAGTGCCTTGGGGGCTCATTGATAAATGGCCTTGCCTACGTGATGACGCAGAGGCAACGTAGTTTGAGGTGCGGACTTTGTGGACCTAGGACCTAGGTGATGGGAAGTGGTGTGGATTTGGATGGACTAAAGGATGGGTGTCATGGGATGGAATAGATGGGAAAGGAGCCTTAGGGCGCATCAATGATGACCTTGCCTACATGATAGCTCAAAGGGGACGTAGTTCGGCAATGGTTTGATGGATTGGTTGAGGATGGATGACAAGATGGATGCAAGGCTACATTGACAGCTTGATGGGAGGAGGTAAGGACAAGTGAACAACAATCCATGGTAGGTATCTTGATGTGATTGGGTGGATGTAGTTAAGAGGGTTGAATGAGGAACAAGGTCTGAAAAGATGGAGGAGATGGTTTATCACAAGTAGAACCTATTTACCAGGTCTTCACCACTTGCTTTTATTCGTATGATAGCTAAAATACACAGGACACTTGTTTGCTAGGTTTTCATCATGGTACTTATCCAAGGCACCTGTTTACCAAGTTTTGACCAGAGGACACTTTTTTTTGCTATTTTTCCATTTTTTTTATTTTTTTGCTATTTTTCTATTTTTTTATTTTTTTTGCTATTTTGACTCCCTTGCATTGGGGTTTAGGTGTAGAACTTGCAAAGATGCATGTTGTTGATGGGATCATCGAATAGTTCACCTTCTGATATAGCCAGTTGATAAGTACCTAATCCATAGGCAGCAATGATGACATAAGGACCCATCCAGTTGGATTCAAACTTACCTTTCTTCTCTTTGTCTTGCTAATTCCTAGGATTCTCTCTAAGGACTAGGTCACCAACTTGAAATACCTGAGGTTTAACTCTGTGATTGTAACTTCTAGACATCCTTTGTTTATAAGCCTTGAGATGGTTAAAGGCATGTTGTCTTCTTTCTTCTAGCAGCTCTAACTCTTGAAGTTTGGATACTTTGTACTCTTCATCAGATATGAGGCCTTTTAATGATACTCGCATGCATGGGATCTTGATTTCAATGGGCAAGATGGCTTCAGAGCCATAGACGAGGGAATATGGCGTTGCACCTGTGGGTGTGTGGATACTGGTGTGGTAGGCCCATAGCGTGGGATTCAATTAGATGTGCCAACCATGGCTGCTATCATTGACAATATTTTTTAAGATTTTTAAGATAGTCTTATTTGATGCTTCTACCTAGCCGTTTCCTTAGGGGTAATATGGGGTGGAAAAATGGTATTGGATGTGGAATTTGTCACATAGCTCTTTGACATCTTGGTTTTTAAATGGTCTTCCATTATCAGTGATAATGGATATAGGGATACCATAGCGGCAAATGATGTAATTCAGGATGAAAGAGGTGATTTGTTTACCTGTGACATTGGTGAGGGGTACAGCTTCAATCCACTTTGTAAAGTACTCAATGGCGGTGATTATGAATTTATGGTCATTGGATGATGGAGGGTGTATCTTGCCCACTAAGTCAAGTCCCCATTGACAGAAAGGCCAAGGAGTTGTTAAAGGCTGCAGGTCCTGTGCTGGTGCATGTATTAGGTGTTGGCAAGAGATACTACTTTGCAGGACAGGTGTTGTCATTGATGGAAACTAATATTGTTCCACACAATCACAGTGCAGTATCTGATCATACTAGAAGTCAGAATGGAAATCTATCTAAGTCTAGGAGCCTGAAACAGAGCATATAGCAGAGTCCAGTATTTTGGTCAATGGATCTCTCTAGTTATTCATTATGTGTTGCAGATCTCAAGGAGTGTAGAGGGACACCAAGATAATCTAAATCTAAGTTTTTAGCCTTTGGTGACAAAGGGATCAAAAGTTATGAGCATTTGAATATCGGGTCCTATTATGACATAACAGTTCAGTTAAGAACAAGTCGACTTATGTTAAATCCTTGTGTGGACCCAATAGAAGTGTTTTGATGAGCTATGTATGAGATATAATGTTAGTGGCCAACATGTATGATGATATACAAGTGTTATTTTTGGTACGCATCAATATTGGTGTATGGATTTAGCCGACAAAGCAGAGTCTTCAATAAGAATTTCAAGTGTTCTTGAAGCTGACTAAAAAGTTATTAAAATTCATAATGCGAATATATATATAGACGATGGATTTAAGCTTTGAAGGTGTGTGTTTAGTGTGATGGAGTAAGGTGAAAAAGGCAGATCAGAGTGCAAAAGAAAGGAGAACTAAGGTCTAGATTATGGCAGAGCAGTGAATAGGGCAAAGTGAAGATGAAGTGTGTAAGATCGGTATTCTGAGCCTAAACTGGAACTAATTTCTTACATTAGCAGATGCTACTTTTCAGTTCAAATATATTGTAATCTTTTGTAATAATCTCTATAAGTAGTGAGCCTCCTTTTGAGCAGTGAGCTCTGGGCAGTGAGCCTGAATGCATGTGCATTCCTTCTGTAAAATACTTTTAATAGAGTATAATTTTTGTGGGTTAACCCCCATCATGGTTTTTCCCTTAACCGAGTTTCCATGTCAAAAATCTTGTGTCTAGTGTGTTATTTCTACTTCTTCTCATATGTTAATTGATTGATGCTCAAATGTTTATATCATTAATTTGATCATAAGTGGTAAAAGGAGATTAAAGGTAGAAAAGTTTAAAATTGTGTGACAACTGATTCACCCCCCCCTCTCAGTTGTCTAGGCCAATTGCAATAATTGGTATCAGAGCAAGGTTCCTTGAAAGAAGCCTAATAGCTTAAGGAAAGATCTTGGAAGGAGTTTTACTGGGTTCACTCAAAGATCAACTTCGGTCAGCCCTAGAAGATCTTGGTCAGTCCAAAGCAGAAATATCTAATCTGAGAGATGAGCTTAAAGATGTTGATGATACCATATAAATGTTAAAAGATAAATTAAAGAAATCTATGGAAAAGAGAAAGGAGCTACTTCTACAATTATCCATTTTAACTCAAGAAAATGGCATGAATGAAGCTTTGGAAGAAAAGACAAAGGAATGTGAAAAGCTATCGAAAGAAGTTGTTCTAAAAATTGAGATGGAATCTAGGGCAATGAGGCTAACCAAAGAAATTGAGCAAAGGAAAAAGACTGAAGAAGACTTGAATCAAACTCTAAAAAAAAAGAACTAATGAATGCTACAGATTAGACAATATAGCTGGCCATCCAAAGTTTGATCTACAAGAAAGCAAAGACAATGAAAGAGATCTTGAAAGACAAATTGTCATTCTCAGACATGACCTAGAAGTTGCAAATGAATACAAGGAGAAGTTCAAGATAAGTTTAGGTAAACTTGAAGCAATACTTGAGGGTCAAAAAAAGGCTAATGACAAGCATGGTCTTGGATATGAGAAAGGTGAAAGCTCTGGATCTAAACAAAGAAACTCTCAACCAAGGAATGAGAGTTCAACAGACCTAGAAGACCTCTGATAAGACAGCCTAACACTCAAAGGTATCCATCTTTCAATGGAAATTGTTTCAAGTGCAATAAATTTGGTCATAGAGCCACTCAATGCAGAAGTAGAGTAAATCAAAATAATCCATCCTTCAACGGATAATGCTTCAATTGCAAGAAGTATGGTCATAAATCCAATGAATGCAGAAGTATGATAATGAATAACTCATCAAATAGAGTAAATGGGAATTCTTTCAATGGAAAATGCTTTACATGCAATAGATTTGGACATACGGCCATTCAGTGCAGATCAAGAGGAAATCAATCAAATGGGCAAAGAAATGTTGTGTGCTTCAATTGTAACTAATTTGGTCATTTTGCAAGATTCTACAGAAGTAGGATTAATGAAAGAAGGGGTCCAGTAAATAGAAAACCAAATGACCGAAGACAAGACAGAGGCAAAAGAAAAATTGATGAGAATGAGATCTAGAATGAAATGAGCAAGACATGGGTCAAGAAAATAATTATGAACCATAGTAATGGGTCTGCACCAGAATCCGGTGCTGATAATTTTCTGGGAATTGAATTAGGAGCTTTGGCTCAGGGGCAGCTACATTGAAAATCAAATCTCCCAGCAAGTAAGTGGGTGCCTAAATCTGGCACAGTAAGAAAAGAGATCTTGGATTGTTTCAGATCATTTCGAAGGATTTTCGGAAGAAAAGAGGTGGATATGGAAAATTGTAGAGTAATTCATGAGAAACTATTTAACAAACAGAGTAACCGGATGTATTAGGGCAGAGCATTTATTACAAAGGCAAATTAGACACTGTGGATCATAAAAAGGTCATTCATTCCTCATTTAGATCACTTTGCATCAGAAGAAAGCAAGAAGAGAAGGAGTGAATGAGCTCAGAGCTGAGAATTCTCAAGAATCGAAGTGTGAAGAGGATCTCCAAGCAAAACCCTAATCTGTGGAACAAGGTGTTTCTATTTTTTGCTAAACCCCTTGAATTCTCAATCGCTGCAAATGGCTACACCTTTAGTTGTTGATGTCACTGAAAGGTCCCGTCCTAAATTTAAGAAGCATCCTTACAAATATGTTGAAGTCGAGCCACTAGGTGCTTTTCAGATGTTCCATATGGGGTTTTACATGTTGAAGACATTAGGGCATACTTTCATTGCAATGTAGAAGAATTTAGGAATCTGAAATTGCTGGAATTGTTTAAGAGCCATCTAAAGGATGACAATTACCAACTGAAACCTGAATTTGAAGCCCTAGAAAGCAAACATTTTCTACAAATTATTGAATTTATGTCATTTGATGAGAGTAAATGGGTTCGTTATGTGTTGAGCCAAATGCACAATGAATTTATATGGCTGCCGAAACCATTTAAGATCACCAAAGATTTTATCAGAATTCTGACTGGGTTAAACTCAACCGGTAGACTATCCATGTTAAAATATATCAAAAACCAAACTGTCACTAATGCAACCGGTGTGAAATTTGATAAAAGAGCCATGAAAATCAATGATATTATAGAACCGGATGTCAAGTTTGCTTCCATGGTAATCGGGTATAAGATTTATCACTGAAGTAGAGAAAACTCTGTCTCTGGAACAACTATATATGCAGCATATAAAATGCTGAAAGAGAATGCAGACTATGACCTCTGTGAGCTACTACGGGTTCAACTGTTTGAAAATTTAAACAAAATCAAGAAAGATAAGAAAAATTCTTCCAAGTATGGTTCCTTGATTATATGCTTATTTTTCTATTTTATGAATGAAGTTCCTAGAGTGCAAAGTGTGCACTAGACAAATGGCAGGCCAGTGGCAATTCAAATAAGAGATTATTTATATAGCCTTGGAGATTCAGGTGCACAAAAGACTGCAATCTGGGGTATTTCAAAAAATTTTAAAGTCTGATGCATGCAAGGGAAAGAATCCCTAAGTTAGTTGTAGAAAAGTATGAGAATGAGATATGTTTTATGGTTGACACAGATCAATGTTTGATGGAAGCTGTAGAACCAAGAACAGTATGGATGATGTCAATGGATTGTGAGGTGGATGAGAGAGTTCTAGACATGTATGCTCAGCATCTTCTGAGAAAACCTAAAGACACCTCTGTGGAAAGGTTTGGAACTTATAAGGAACTAAGTATAAAGTTGCATGTGGAACTTAGTCAGCCGGAAACAAAAGGAAAAGTGTTGAAGCAAGTAGAGATGTATGCAAAAAGCATTGGGATTACAAAAGAAGCAGTGAGAAAGAACAGAGAAAGGATTGAGGAGATGAAGAGAAGAATTGAGCAAGCTTCAAAAGAAAGGACAGAAAGTGAGCCAGTAGCTGCTCCAGAAGTCACACCTAGCTCTTCAAGGAAAACAAGGAGCTCTACAACTATCTCAGAACAATCCAAGTCTATTCCCATTAAGACACTAGAATTCACAACATCTAGTGAAGGAGGAAAGAGGAAGAAAACCAAGGCCACAAGAGCCTGGAAGAGTACAAAAGATGATGAGGAAATAGAAACAAATGAAGAAGTTAAAAAGATAAGATCAAAGAAAGCCAAGACTTCAAAGGTCTCTGAGAACCAATCCTCTGGAAGCAGAAAGGCAAGTAAAAGGCAAGAGACTTGTAAGGTTGCTATGACTATTGAAAAAATTGTAAAATCAATTACAGTTCATGGAAATTTAAAGCCTATCAAAATATATTATGATAGTTTTGATGAAGCAAATAAGAAAATCTTGGAGGATGCCACCATCCTATATTTGAATAAATTTAATAGAGCTCTATTAGAAATTCTACAAGAAATTCCCAAAATTTTAAGGAAAATACTAGAAATGAGGAAGGAGGCTACCAAGGACAAAGACATAGAACTCAGAGAATATGTTCTTTCCACCCTATGTCTAGTAATGACCAGAAGAGAAGCTACTAAAATCCTCAAGGAAGTTAAGGAGAAATTCATAAGCAAGATCCGTATGAACAAGTTAATGCTTGGTGAAACTGAGGAAGTTGTAAAGGAAATAGAAGAAATTTTGAGAAAAGCCCTTGACAAAGATAAATACTATATTGTTTCAAAGGAACAAGAAGCTCTAGAAGAAGAGATTGAAAAAGGAAATGATGACTAAGGTAATACTCTAGATCCTCCAGAACAAACCTATGAGGAGATAGATGATGGAATTGATTCATCAATTCCAGTTGCTGAAGAAGTGAACATCAATGAGCAACAAATAGAGATTGATGACTCCTCTATTCTGGGAGAGGAGCAAATAATCAAAGCAGATACAGAAATGGTGGACCAAATTGATGATGCAGGTGATACTCTAACTCCTCCTGACTAATCAGAAAAGGAAGATAATGTTGAGAATACTGCTGCCACACTAGATCCTCTAGAACAGATTTTAGATGGTGAGGACAAAGGAGAGAATCCCACTATAGATGTTATAGAGAAAGGTGAAGCAGAGAAAGAGAAAATAGAGAGTAGGGATGAGAAAATAGAAGAAGATGGTACAAATGTTGAAGCACCCAAACAAGATAGTCCAGAGAAAACCCAAGAAGAGGAAAGTGTTCCAAAAATTGTTGCAAGAGACACTGTAAATACAGTGAAAAGTCTTTTGGATAAAGAGATGCTTGAGTTTAATGAGCCTGAACTACTCCAAGAACCAATTAATCTAGATGCTCTCTCTTTGGTACAAGTGATGAAGATTGCATCCTTCACTCAAGCCAAGGCTAGGGAGAAGATGTTAAAATCTCACATGGAGGACAATGAACTATTAGGGCTTGCAACCGGAGTCTTGGAGAAGTTATTGCCAACCTACCAAAAGTGTCCATCGGATTTGCCCTCCAGTCACCTGAAGAATCTTCTAAATGTTGTAAGTACACATTTTGAGTCTTCTGAAAAGTCTACAGAGGCAAAAGTTCAGAAAGAATTTTTAGATAAGAAATTTAGGGAGGTAAAGAGTCTGATAGGAAATGATAGAATGATACTTGGTATTAGCATAAAAAGTATTCAGAATGCTCTAAATGATGGAAGTGATATGTACAAATTCTTTCTATCATGGCCTAAAGTTAGTGAGGATATTGAGAAAAAGATAAAGGAGCAAGTAAAGAAATTGTCAAATCTATCTCAAAATTTTGATCCTCTAACAGTTTCACCTATAAGCCAGGAATGTCAAGTAATCAGCTTGACAGATGAGATAAAGAGGCTTGTTAAATAGAAAGGTAATATTATGAAAAGAATGTGTGAGCTTCGGGGATTGATTGCCCCCAAGTTAGAAGCCATGTACAATGCCTTATCAGAAGCCCAGACTGCACTTCAGACAAGTAACCCTCCAGATCTGACAAAGGCAAAAGCATATGCATTCTTGCTAAGTCGACACATCTCAATTTTGGATGGAATGAAAGGAACTTGGGCCTCTAAACTTGTGCAATTGAAAAATAGTTTTACAGATATTCTCAAGTTCATGTGAATAGAACTTAATGATTAGTTGTACATATGTGGCTTTATACACAAAATTTTTGGAGAATTTTGGCTTGCGGACCCCACCCTTTGCCATTGATGTCAAAGGGGGAGTGAGAGATAGTGAAAAATGAAATAAAATGAAGAGTCCATAAAAGGGGGAGCAGTGGAAGATGTATAAGCATACGCAGTAACGAGAGTCAGTCATGACAGTCATTTTTCACTAAGTGTTGCCATCAATGCCAAAGGGGGAGATTGTTGGCAAGAGACACTACTTCACAGGACAGGTGTTGTCATTGATGGCAACTAAGATTGTTCCACACATCCACAGTACAGTATCTGATCATACCAGAAGTCAGAATGGAAATCTAAGTCTAGGAGCCTGAAACAGAGCATATAGCAAAGTCCAGCATTTTGGTCAACAGATCTCTCTAGTTATTCATTATGTGTTGCGGATCTGAAGGAGTGTAGAGGGACACCAAGACAATATAAATCCAAGTTTTTAGCCTCTGGTGACAAAGGGATCAAAATTTATGAGCATCTGAATACCAGGTCCTAGTATGACAGAACAATTCAGTTAAGAATAGGTTGACTTATGTTAAATCCTTGTGTGGACCCAATAGAAGTGTTTTGATGAGTTGTGTATGAGATATAATGTTAGTGGTCAACATGTATGATGATCTACAAGTGTTATTTTTGGTATGCATCAATATTGGTGTATGGATTTAGCCAACAGAGGAGAGTCTTCAATAAGAATTTCAAGTGTTCTTGAAGCCGACTAAAAAGTTATTAAAATTCATGATGTGAATATATATATAGCCAATGGATTCAAGCTTTGAAGGTGTGTGTTTAGTGTTATGAAGTAAGTATGAAAAAGGCAGATCAAAGTGC
Organism: Cunninghamia lanceolata; assembly: GCA_027924645.1. Classification (NCBI taxonomy): domain Eukaryota; kingdom Viridiplantae; phylum Streptophyta; class Pinopsida; order Cupressales; family Cupressaceae; genus Cunninghamia; species Cunninghamia lanceolata. Next base: position 6,954,978 of record BSBN01000245.1, on the reverse strand, counting down.
AAAAGAAAGGAGAACTAAGGTCTAGATTATGGCAGAGCAATGAATAGGGCAAACTGAAGATGAAGTGTGTAAGATCAGTATTCTGAGCCTAAACTGGAATTGATTTCTTGCATTAGCAGATGCTACTTTTCAGTTCAAATATATTGTAATCTTTTGTAATAATCTTTGTAGGCAGTGAGCCTCCTTTTGAGTAGTGAGCTCTTGGTAGTGATCCTGAATGCATGTGCATTCCTTCTGTAAATACTTTTAACAGAGTATAATCTTTGTGGGTTAACCCCCACCGTGGTTTTTCCCTTAACTGGGTTTCCACGTCAAAAATCTTGTGTCTAGTGTGTTATTTCTACTTCTGCTCATATGTTAATTGATTGATGCTCAAATGTTTATATCATTAATTTGATCATAAGTGGTAAAAGGAGATTAAAGGTAGAAAAGTTTAAAATTGTGTGACAACTAATTCACCCCCCCTCTCAGTTGTTTGGGCCAATTCCAACATTAGATTCCTATGGATTTGGCATTTTCTGTACCTTTTCACAAAATGATAGGAGTCTTTTTCCATAGTTGCCCAGTAGTATTCCATATGTATGAGTTTCTTCGCTAGGGCAGGACCACTAGAGTGGGTCCTGCATATACCGTCATGAACTTCACTTAGGGCCGTTTAATATTCCTTACTGTCGAAACACCTAAGGAGAGTACCATCAAGTCCTTGTCAATATAGGGTGTTAGCGATTATGGTATAACAGGATGCTTGGTGGATGAAGGATCTCTTTTGGTTACTTGATAGATCAAGAGGTAGGGTATTCTCTTTTAGATAGACAAATACTTTTCCATATAGGGGAGAATCAGATCCTACTATATGGAAAATGATGTGGGATTCAGGGGTGTCATATGCAGGATGGGAGACTAGCTCTACCAAGAAATCATAACATGATTGGTTTCAGGAATATCAATGAGAGATGCAATCATTGCCATGGCATTTACTGCTTTGTTCTCCATCTTGGGTATTTACTCAAAAGAGATCACAACAAAGTATTCTTTGAAGTCATCTACCATACGTTTGTATGGTATTAATTTCTCATCCGTTATTTGATAGTCGTCATTCACTTGGTTGATGACAAGTTGCGAGTCAGCGTGCACATGAAGTTCTGTGATTTTCCATTCTCTGGTTTTTGATTTGGCTAGAATTTCATCTACATAATCTTCCATGATGGTGTGCATCATGTCATGAAAGTGTGCATCATGTCATGAAAGATTGTTGTAATTTCTCGTTGATATGTTGCCTCCGCTTTCTTTAGCCTGAATGGCATGATGCACCAACAATAGGTACCCCATGGACATGTGAATGTTGTTTTATACTGATCCTCTGGTGCTATCTTGATTTGGTTATAGCCAGAGAATCCATCCATTAAAGACAACATGGTGTGCACTGATGTGAGATCTACAATGATGTTGATGTTAGGTAGAGGGAAGTCATCTTTGGGACAAGCCTTGTTCAGATCCCTGAAGTCATTACACAATTGAACTCTTCCATCAGGTTTGGTGATAGGCACTATATTTGAAATCCACTCTGGATAGTCTATTGGTCTGATAAACCTGACAACTAGCAGCTTCTTGAGTTCTTCTTTTATCATGAGTGTGATATGCGGGTGCATCTTCCTTAGTTTTTGTTTAACTGGCTTAGCTCCTGGAGGTAGCAATAAGTGATGCATTATGAGGTTTAGATCTAGACCCAACATATCTATGTATGACCAAGAAAAGTTGATGTGTTTCTTTTTGAAGAATTTAATGAATTCAAGCTTCTCTTGCGCAGTTAAAGATTGTGCCATATGGATCATCTTTGGATTTTCACCTATGCCGACATTGATTTGTTCTGCTGGTTCCATCAAGATTGAGGATCTCTCCTGATGTGTTAGATTAGGAAGAGGGTCAAGCCTTTCATCCTTTGGCACCTCAGAGAGGTTTTCACCATTGGATACATCTTTTATATTTTTACTATTTTCACGATCTAACACTGCCGCAGAGTGGTTTTCACCATTAGATCTATCTTTCATTTTTAGATTTTTAAGACTAAAAGGCTTGGCACTCTCTCCAAAATAAGCCATGTCATTGAGTTCTATGGCATAGCTAGCTCTGTGATCCCCTATGGGTATATGGTCTCTAAGCTCTAGATAGTCTATGATGGATTCATCATTCTGAAAGGTATCTAGCTCAAGGGTAGAGTCTTCCAAATCCCAATCTATGAGTTCAAGATATAATGGTGGTAATGGATCATCAGATTGGTCTGGTTTGGGGGTAGTGATGGTCAATATGGAGGAGTTAATGTGGTTATTGTAAGCATGGATAATGCCTATGATGGTATTCTCCACAATTTGATCTGTCAAGTGTGGTATCATTCATTCTTCACGAATCTCACTATCGTTATTATGCGGATCAATGTCTAGAGGTCTAGACCGTGAACTTTGTCGCTCATGAGTTGTATGGGTAGGGTCATACTCATATACCACATCAACATATTTTTCATCACAAGATAGTTCAGAAAGACTATCCCATTCATACTCATTGGAGTCTATCTCACTCCATCCTTGTAACTGGTGAATCTACTCTACTAGGATAGTAGCAGATGTTTCTAGTTGTTTGCCTTTATTCTTGTCTTTTCCCTTGGTCTTTGCTTTGCCGGTGTAACCCAGCCCTCTAGTGTCTCAGGTTGTTAATGAAGGAGGTTGGATAGGTTCAATGATACCTTCTATTGTCATATTTTGCCCCCCCCCCCAAAATATTCATGTCCCCCTCTTTCTATCAAAGAAATTTGATCAGAGAAAGCCTAAATAGAAAGAGGAAAGTCTTAAATCCTACATTTTTCCCATTTTGTGCCTTGCCAAAAATCCCAAAATCTCACTTGAAGAATCCTTGCCAAAAACCCAGAAAAACCTAGAAATCTTCTATCTTCAAGTGCTTTCCATCGCAGATATTTCTTAGTTTTATGCTTAGTCATTTTTATATGCATATGCAATTGTATGTTTCTTTGTATGTATGTTCGCATTGTATGTTTATATATACAATCACACATACAAAGGAAAAGATACAAGGGTCAGATGCAAGGAAAAGATACAAGGGGGAGGATACAAAAAGACATATCGGTGTGACTTTGCTATCGATGGCTCAGTTTGTGGTCCCGCCAATAGGCCAATGGAGATGTAAAGTCTATATACAAAGTGTCATCGGTAAAGTTTTGCATATCAGCGGCTCATTCTGAGGTCTCCCCGACAGCTGATGATTTTGCATATGCAAAAGGTAGACATACAAAGGTGATATACAAGGCAAAAGATACAAGTAGCAAACATACAAAGGATTTTTGGCGTAACATGACCATCAACGGCTCAACTCATAGTCCCTTCGATGGCTGATGATTTTACATATGCAAAGGATGACACAAGTGTCTTTGGCGAGACTTCCCATATCGGTGACTCAGCTAAAAGTCTCCCCGACAGCCGATGCAAAGGTGAATGTATATCAAGTTGTATATCGTGAATGCAAAAGGGAATATACAAGAGGGAATATACAAAGCACACATACAAGGGTCAGATACAAAGGTGGGGTCCACCAATTGCACGTATACGTGATTGTATCTTTGCACATACAATCGCATATACAAGGGAGTATGCAATCCTAAGATACAAAGCCCGGACCTGAAAGATATTACATTTTGGTTTACAAAGGTCAGATGCATGTTTGCAATGTATATGTTTGTATGTAGTTTTGCTTGTATATTCGCATTGTATATGCGATATACAAAGCCGACATACAAATGTGATATACAAGGCAAAAGATACAAGTGGCAAACATATAGGGGATTTTCGCCATGACAATGACCATCGGTGGCTCAACTCAATGTTTCTTCGATGGTCGATAGGGAAGATGTAAAATGCAGAGGTAGATCCCAGCTCAACTCAGCGACCAATCAGGTAGAACCACACGTTAGGACCGATTCAAAGGGGGCTCATTCTTGTATGTAGCCATTGTATTGTATATGTAAATGCATATACAAATGATATACAAAGGCGATTTGAAAGGTGGATTTAAATGCTGAATGCAAGTGCACATACAATGAACATTTCGGCAAGAACAGACCATCGACAGCTCAGCTGGAGGTCATCCCAACAACCTGATACATGCAGAGCGCTTTGCATATGCAAAGGTAGATTCAAAGGGTCATTCAAATGGCGATTCAAGTCACATATGTAAAGTGATATGCAGATACAGATGACTGTGAATATCTCCCTCATTCTGGCAAATTTCCACATGTTGCAAAAGGCAAAAGTGCTTGTTTCTGCCTCCTCTTTCATTTGGCAGGTTTCTGAGGAAGATATTTTCACTTTCAAAAATAAGATATGGATTTGCATGCTGGATCGACTGGACATTTCAGCAACCAATTTGTTGTATGCAAATGCAGATATTTGTTGCATTTATGGGTGCAGGTTGATGATTTAGCAGCTCACATTGAAGATTCAAAATATCTTCCATCTACCCCTGTTCCAGATATTTTATGTCATGAATTCTTGCAAGTAGATGTCCCTTCAAGTGCAGATATTTTCTGACAAAGCCCATGAGGCAAATTGATTGTAACCGACTCAGGTCAAATTCCAAAATGCTATATATGCAAAAACATGAGATGTAACATAGAGGATGGTTTTATTTTGGGTTGTTATGCTGCCATTTTTTTCCTGTAGTCAGATTTCTGCTACTGAATATTCTGTAATGTAATGGTTTTTGACCTTCATGATTAATATATGTATGACTTCTTGCCTCTCTTGTGTCCTAATTTCTGTGTTTTAATTAGAGTTATAGTCTGTTCTATGAGTAAAATAGCTCCTATGTAGGTTTGACCTTCATACCGAAGCCTCAATCAGTCATAAGTCTATGTGAATCCCCTTCATCATTGAAATCATTGTTGTGTCGACACCAAGATCACCATCACTCACTAAATCTGGTGTATCACTCCTTTTCATTTTAGTTTCCTTCTAACCCTTTTCCCTTGCAAACACTAGCACTAGGTTTAGATACTTTCCTCTAAGCATTAGGCTCAGAGGTAGGAACCAGCCTTCTCCGAAGGTCTGATCTCAGTTCACAAGGTCCCACACTTTGAGATCATTCCCATGTTTCTCCAAATTGCTAAAGTTTTACAACTGTAGATCAGGGTACAGATCTGGGTGATAATAGCTTTGGCACGCCCAGTGGGACTAGTTCGATGAACTTCTCATCAAAGTACTAAGAGATTTGGTGTTTCTCCTAGTATTACCAGCCTTTGGAGGCAATACAAACAACACCATGGCGACTCTACTGAACAAATCTACTGGTGAAAGCAGCCCAAGTACCTAAAATTTCATCAAAGATCAGGATTTTGGTGGTTTTCCTAGTCTATTCAGCTTCCAAAAGCATTTCAATCACTTGGTGACTCCCTTTCTAGTATGTATCCAGTTTCTTTTTGGTTGCAGACCTATTTTTCTCTAATTCTGACATTTTCATGATCATCCAGCATTTAGATGCTATAAAATGTCAAAATTTTATGGGAATCATGGCTATTCCCCTACCCCTAATCCAAATACAGGCTATTGGCCCCCATATCAACAATACCAGGCCCCAAATGCCTCTAATTTTATGCCATACAGGCTTGCCACTATAGAATATCAGCATCCTCATGATGCTTACACCCCTATTCAGTCTTCTTGGTAGCCTAATAATGCTTATTATCAACCCCAAAAAGACTATTTTTATCCTAGCCAATGCAACTACCCTCCTAATCCATCCCAAGTTGTTGCCCCTGAGGATGTTAACGCTTTCAATGAGCTCATGAGTAGTTTCCTAAAGCTTGACAGACTTTTGGACAATGAAAAAAGTGAAGCAGGGTACAGTTGGCCTCAGCGGTTTTATGACCTCAGCATCATAAGCTTATATGGTCTCAAGAAGTTGTACCTAGATCTAAGTAGGGAGGCTGATGAATTTATAGAAATGCTAAAACATGATCAACAGTGAGAGGCACAAGAGGGGGTTTTTCAAGAAAACCTTGTTATAAGGATGACACTTGCTCAGCCTACTGCGAAAGAAACCCCAAAATTTAAGATCCCAGGCTTCAGGCAAGATAATCCATCTGTACCTCCAAAACTGCTTCCCAATTTTAAAATCCCAAGTTTAAGAGGCCCTCAACCTTCACAGGAGCCTGTTCCTAGCTTCAAACAAGTCCATCCTTCAAACCAAAGTGAATCTATGAAAGTGGCTCAAACTTCTCTACCATGCCAGCCTTCTTGGACCAAGCATCCTAGTTACAAAGTACCAAACCTTGTAAAGGTCAATCCTCTCATCCCAATTCAAAACCAGGAAGAGGAAAAGGTTATAGAATCCAAGCCTATCGTAATTCCAAGTTTCAGGAAGCCTTCTGCCCTGAAGGTTCCAAGTTGGAAAGGGCCATCTTTTTCACCCTGTGAGGACCCTCCACCAAACATACAAATGAAAACATGCTCTAGCATCCAGCTAGCAGAAGAAGAGCAAAAGAGGCTTTTGTTGGCTCCATTTCAAAGGTTGGAAACTCAATCAGCTATCTCTTTTCCAAATCCATTCTTTGAAGAAGAGGTTTCCAAGTTTAGAATACCAAGCTTCAGGCAAGGTGAGTCTCCTAAGTCTCCTTAATTGAATATTCCAAGTTTTAGAGGGTCTCATCCACTGAAACAACCAATTCATAATGAAGAGAAACCTAGACTCCACAAGTTTCTAGGCTTCAAAGCCTATATCTCTCCACAAGTCCTTGTTCCTGTGTAAACTCAAATTATTACTCACCAGGAACAAATTTGTCCAGAACCCTCTCCCCTCCAAGAAATTTAAGAAGATATCCAGGCTTCTTTCCCTTATGATATTTCAATCCTCAAGGGTGGACCTGTTGTCTACCAAGATAATTGGAAAGATGGGCCAAAAGAGGAGGTGGAAGAAGAAGAAATTAAAGAGGAGCAGTTTGTTCCTACACTCACAGAGAAAGAATTGTTTGAACCTATTACACATGCGAGTACTGTTAACCCAAATAAGGGATTGAGTCCTCTAGACTTTAGTTCTTTTGAAGCCTTTTCTCATGCATCTAAACAAGCAAACAAGGTGGAAATGCAAAAAATGCATGGGGAAAGCCTTCAGCTACAGAGGCAACTTAAACAAAATCCTGTGGAGCTGCAGTCAAAGGATGGAGGCATAAGGGAAAAAGTTGCTAAGGTCACTTCTGAGGTGGATGGTGTTGCCCTATGTCATGAGCTACCTGATTATGTTGAAGATGAAGAAAATGAGAAGTTGGTTGTGGATATCCAGCAATAAGAAAACACTGAAAATAATGATAAATTACTGTAGGTTGTGGCTGAGCACAACAGTGAGGTCCCAAGCCATAACAAGGGGCAAGCATGTTGCTCTGTGCTAGATGATGCAGAGGCTGATGAAGATGATTTGCAAGATCTCAGCTTGTTGGAGGAGCTTCTTTTCTGTTGTACAGAAGAGTTTAAGGCTGATGTAATAAATGAAAGTTTGTTGGAAGAGGCTGCCATGAAACAAGACAGCCATGAACAAAAGGTAGAAAGGTTTGAAAAATGCAGCCATGATGACATTATATCAACCTTCTTGGGTTCTTTGAAGAAAGAAGGAGAAAACCATGAAGTCCCAAGTCAGCTATTTCACACACAAGAGCAACATGAGAGCAAGGTGGAGGTCACCATCATACCAAATGAGGAGCAAGGAGAGAAAGAATCAGAGCAGAGACATGAGATCAACCATGATGATTTGCATGTCACCTCAAGGGGATGCCTAATCAAGCATCTAGCCCAGCTGGAGACACATCATGAGAATTCACCACTTGTCATGCTTACCTCTAAGCATGAAGTTGAACATCAAAATGAGTGGGATCAACCCATTTATTCACCACAAGTTAGCAACATCAACAATCAGTTCAAGTGGATAGGTGAGTTTATCTCCATTTTGGGGAAGGTGTTTTATTAATTTGTTACATGCCTATTTCCCCCTCATCTCTTTTTAACTACCCACATGCATAAAAAATACTGTAAATTGTTAAGGAAGGGCTGTTACTTTCAAGAACTAGTTAATGGATTTGTTTAAGGTCACCTCTAACTGGTTAGTTTAGGATTAGAGTAGGTTTTATTTCAGTTTTAGGTTTCCTTTCAATAAGTGCCCTTGTACTTTGTTGTATTCTCATTAGGAGATACATGCTTGCTTGTTGTTTTTTGTTTTGGCTTGGTAGCTTGCTCAGTGTTCTAACTCCTCTGTTCTTGTTATAGTCTCTTTTGACTCCATGCCCAATGGATGTATAAAGCCACTGATCAATTTGTTTAGCAGGCAAACACCCTTGAGAGGTCGCCAAAGATGTCATATTCCCCCCTCCCCAAAATATTCCTGTCCCCCTCTTTCTATCAAAGAAATCCGATCAGAGAAAGCCTAAATAGAAAGAGGAAAGTCTTAAATCCTACATTTTTCCCATGTTGTGCCTTGCCAAAAATCCCAAAATCTCACTTGAAGAATCCTTGCCAAAAACCTACAAAAACCCAGAAATCTTTTGTCTTCAAGTGCTTTCCATCACAGATATTTCTCAGTTTTATGCTTAGTCATTTTTGTATGCATATGCAATTGTATGTTTCTTTGTATGTATGTTCGCGTTGTATGTTTATATATACAATCACACATACAAAGGAAAAGATACAAGGGTCAAATGCAAGGAAAAGATACAAGGGGTAGGATACAAAAAGACATATCGGCGTGACTTTGCTATCGATGGCTCAGTTTGTGGTCCCACCGATAGGCCGATGGAGATGTAAAGTCTATTTACAAAGTGTCATTGGCAAAGCTTTGCATATTGGTAGCTCATTCCAAGGTCTCCCCGACAGCTGATCATTTTGCATATGCAAAAGGCAAACATACAAAGGTGATATACAAGGCAAAAGATACAAGCGGCAAACATTCAAAGGATTTTCGGCGTAACATGACCATCGGCGGCTCAACTCATAGTCCCTCTAATGGCTGATGATTTTACATATGCAAAGGATGATACAACTGTCTTTAGCGAGACTTCCCATATCGATGACTCAGCTAAAACTCTCCCCAACAACCGATGCAAAGGTGAATTTATATCAAGTTGTATATTGCGAATGCAAAAGGGAATATACAAAGTGCACATACAAGGGTCAGATACAAAGGTGGGGTCCACCAATTACATGTATACGTGATTGTATCTTTGCACATTCAATCGCATATACAAGGGAGTATGCAATCCTGAGATACAAAGCCCAGACCTGAAAGATATTACATTTTGGTTTACAAAGGTCAGATACATGTTTGCAATGCACATGTTTGTATGCAGTTTTGCTTGTATATTCGCATTGTATATGCGATATACAAAGCTGACATACAAAGGTGATATACAAGGCAAAAGATACAAACGACAGACATACAAGGGATTTTCAGCATGACAATGACCATCGGTAGCTCAACTCAATGTTTCTCCAATGGCCGATAGGGAAGATGTAATATGCAGCGGTGGGTCCCAGCTCAACTCAGCGACCAATCGGGTGGTACCACGCGTCAGGGCCGATTCAAAGGCCAATTCAAAGGGGGGCCATTCTTATATGTAGTCATTGTATTGTATATGCAAATGCATATACAAATGATATACAAAGGTGATTTCAAAGGCGGATTTAAATGTTGAATGCAAGCGCACATACAATGAACATTTCGGTAAGACCAGACCATCGGCAGCTCAGCTGGAGGTCACCCCAACAACCCGATACATGTAGAGTGCTTTGCATATGCAAAGGCAGATTCAAAGGGTCATTTAAATGGCGATTCAAGTCACATATGCAAAGCGATATGTAGATACAGATGTAGTTTGACTGCAGCTTTGACCGTGAATATCTCCCTCATTCTGGCAAATTTCCACATGCTGCAAAAGGCAAAAGTGCTTGTTTCTGCCTCCTCTTTCATTTGGCAAGCTTCTGAGGAAGATATTTTCACTTTCAAAAATTGGATTTGGATTTGCATGTTGGATCGACTGGATGTTTTAGCAACCAATTTGGCGTATGCAAATGCAGATATTTGTTGCATTTATGGGTGCAGGTTGATGATTCAGCAGCTCACATTGAAGATTCAAAATATCTTCCATCTGCCCCTATTCCAAATATTTTATGTCATGAATTCTTGCAGGTAGATATCCCTTCAAGGACAGATATTTTCTGACAAAGCCCATGAGGCAAATTGATTGTAACCGACTTAGGTCAAATTGCAAAATGCTATATATGCAAAAACATGAGATGTAACATAGAGGATGGTTTTATTTTTGGTTGTTATGCTGCCGTCAGACTTCTGCTACTAAATATTCTGTAATGTAATGGTTTATGACCTTCATGATTAATATATGTATGACTTCTTGCCTCTCTTGTGTCCTGATTTCTGTGTTTTAATTAGAGTTATAGTCTATTCTGTGAGTAAAACAGTTCCAATGTAGGTTTGACCTTCATACCGAAAACTCAATCAGTCATAAGTCTGTGTGAATCTCCTTCATCATTGAAATCATTGTTGTGTCTATACCAAGATCACCATCGCTCACTAAATCTGGTGTATCACTCCTTTTCATTTCAGTTTCCTTCTACCCCTTTTCCCCTGCAAACACTAGCACTAGGTTTAGATACTTTCCTCTAAGCATTAGGCTCAGAGGTAGGAACCGGCCTTCTCCAGAGGTCTGATCTCAGTTCGCAAGGTCCTACACTTCGAGATCCTTCCCATGTTTCTACATATTGCTAAAGTTTTACAACTGTAGCTCAGGGTGCAAATCTGGGTGATAACACCTTCTTTCCTCAATCCTATGGGCCCATGACCTTCATACCCCATTCTTTGTAGTATTGAGAATCCTTGACCATACTGTTCAGTTTGCAATGTGGATTGATGGTCTTGTGGCTTGGATAGAATGTATTCATCCTTATATAACCATTGTAGGATGTCTTTCTCATCACTCTCATCTTCGAGGCTTCCCCATTTTACAAACAAACCTTTAGGAGTTTCTAATGCCCTTGTTTTGGTCATGGATGGCTTTCCATAGGATCTGGGGGATATAGGTAGCTGCACTAAGCAAAAGGATTGTGCGATTATATATTCACCGACACCCTTGTCTTTGAGCTTGAGGTTTATTTCGGGTGCCTTGGATGTGGAAGGGAGTGAATTTGGGTCAACATGGGATGAGGATGAAGCAGAGGCACAGTTATTGGGAATAACAATGTTAGGTTTAGATTGTATGGAGTTGCAATATTGAAATGGATTGGGATCGCCTTGGATGGTGATCTCTTGGCCGTCATGGGGGAACTTGATACATTGGTGATAGGTTGATGGTACCACCTTCATTGCATGTATCCAAGGTCTTCCTAGGAGAATATTATATGCAAGCTCCATGTCAAGGACTTGACACACCACATCCTTTACTACAGGTCCCACTCTAATTGGCAAAACAACAGTTCCATTTGATGTTCTTTCCTCCTCATCGTAAGCTTTGATGATGATTTTCTTTTTAGGATCGATAGCATTCTACGAAAACCCCAATGTAAGGATTAGCTTTAAGGTACAAATATTTAAACCCGCTCCTCCATCTATTAGAACCTTTTTATTTTATGCTTTTGGGTGAAGGTGTTGATGTGGAGAGATGAATTATGTGGTTGGGTGATTGACATGTCATCCTTTTTAGTGAATGATAGGAAATGAGGTGTGGTAAGATGACCTACGTGGTCTGAAACTGTTGTTCGGTGAGGTTGGTTGGGATAGTAGTTTCCAAAAGAGCTTGTTCAAGGATGGCTTTGTGGGACGAGGATAGATGCAAAAGTTCCAAAATGGAAATGTGTGCGGGTGTCTTGTGAAGTTGTTCCAGGACGTTGTACTAGTTGGATGTAGAGGATGGTTTGGACGAAGCTCCCTTAAGAGTAACTTTTCCACCACGAGTGGTTACATTACAATCAGGGGTTTTATTTATAGTGATCACATTGATATGTGAATCACTTCCGAAAATGTGGTTTACAACATAGTCATATGACACATTCGTATAGTTGGCGTTGTTAGCCCCACTTTTGTTTTGATTTGAAGGACCTCCCTTCTCATAATTGGGGAGTGGATTCTTGAATGCTATATGATCATCATTAGAGGCATGCCCATTAAGTGATATCCATTTTTTATCCAACAAGTCTTGAATGGTGTGCTTTAATTTTTGACAGTCATTTGTCTTGTGGCCTTTACTTCCATGGTATTCGCAGAAGTCTATGTCTTTCCACCAAGAAGGTTTCACTTTCAGTTCATATTCCCACGCGTTGCAAGCGTTATGAGATTGTTTGAAATTAGCTTCCATAGGGTGGATTCTAGTGTTTCCCCTAGAGGTGTGAACTTTCTTCGAGGAGGAAAGTTTGTTGACAGTGATTCGGTGTTTTGTGGTTTGTTTTGTTGGGGGTTGTTTTGTGGGTTTAATAAGTTGAAAATTGGTTGCTTTGGCATCACATTTTTAGCATCAACCACCCCATCATTCATGATGTTCATATTTTTGGTCCAAAATCGTGGCTTATCTATGTTAACATTTGCACTAGGGGTGTCCTTATAAAGTTTTATTTGCCCCTTTGCTATCAAAGCTTTTTTAATGAGTAAACCCATCTCAATGACCTTACTAAAAGAAGTAGGACATTGGATTAATATTTGATAGCTTAGATCAGCATTTAGGTTGTGTACAAACATTTCAAGCATTTTTTTTTTTGGCATATGATATGGACATTTGCTAACCAGTTGTCTCTATCTTTGTAAGAAAGAAGCGAAGGATTCTCCACCCTTTTGTTTAGTGTAACAAAGATCTAACATTGAGATTTCATGCTCAATATTGTAGGAGAAGTGAGTGACAAACTTATCCACTAGTTCATTGAAGGTTTGAATGCCGAGAGGTAGGTGAGAGAACCATTCCATAGCTTGTCCTCCCAAGCTCCTTAGGAATAGTTGCATGAGATAGGTTTCATTGTGTGCAACTTCGAGACATGCTGCACTAAACTCTTTGATATGGTCCCTTAGATCACCTTTTCCTCAATATTTGTCAAATTTTGGCACCTCAAATTTTGAGGGGAAAGATATCATGAGCAAGGTATTCTCAAAAGGATATGGTGAAATATCCTCAAGAGAGTAGTGTTTCATGGATGCTCCGATTTGAATGTCTGAGCTGTTGCTGCAAGACTTGGATTTGTTGCGTCAACAAGTCTTGAGGGTTTGTGGTATCCTTTTTCTTGTCTATTTTGGGAACCTCTTGTGTGATCTTGGGAGTTTCCATGTCGTTTGTAGAGGTGGTGTCTTTTAAGGTGGAGGTGTCAAAATTTGACGAAAGTTTGGTCCCTTGTTGTGCTAGCATAAGGAAATACTTTTGAGGGTCCATGTTTAGGACCTTGTCCATCATCTTTTGAAATTTTAAGTCTTGTAAAGCACCAAGTACTTCCTCTTACGAGATTTCTTCCTCTCCATCACTGTGAGATGGAGATGGTATGTCTTTGTTCAAAGGATCCATATCTTGCTTTTCTTTGGATTGTGATCTAGTTGCAACCATAAAAATCATTTGATGGGGGTGAATGTTGGATGAAAATGCTTGTGAATGGAGGTTTTTGGTGTGGTTGAGATGACAAGATTTTTCCTAAGGTTTGAATTTTGATCTACTATTTGCTCAAACAAATTGTGCTCTTGAGGTAAAAGATAGTCAAAGTAGGGAGAGTTGATCACCGCTATTGATATGGACTACTTTTATCAAGATTACACTAGTGTAGTTCTGAGATGAAGGATGGTATATCCTGTTATGAAACCAACTAGATTTTTGTTTTGGGTTTTGGAAGGTTTTGATGACACCTTAGTAGGAAACTTGGTTTGTTTTGTTTGATGTTTTTTCTTTGGATGATATGGCAAATGGAAATGTTTTTTGAAAAAGGATGCGAAACAGATTTTTATGGTTTTTCTGAGATCATAAACAAGGTATATGAAATAATGGGTACCCAAAACGGGTTTAAATTTTTCTCAAAAGTGTACGGAATAGCTCTCTATTTTTTATGTGTAGCTTCAGATGCATAGGAAAAATGGTCAAATGCGTAGCTATGTAGGTCGAATGCGCAAATATGGTCAAAGTGTTCTAATTTTTAAATGCACCATACTGTGATTCATATGCACTACTCTGTGCATCAAATGCGCAAAAGTATTGTATGCACAACAAAATGTATCAAATGCACAGCAGAATGGGTCAATTGCGCAACAGGATTAAATGCGCAATAGAACTTTGCATATGCACAGCAGAATGGGTCAGTTGTACAATAGGATTAAATGCACAAAACTATAGGTAGTGTTGTCTTTTTGTTTCAATTTTTCTAATCTTAGCTTGTTTTCACAATGTTTCTTGAAGTAAGTCTGGTATTTTTGCTGATGATTTGTATCAATTAGTTGCAACAAAATGTGTCAAACAATAAGATTCCATCTTGTTTTTACAAATTTGTGACCAAAAGCAAGCACAATCCTAAGGTTGGCAAGGACATTATTTGACGAGTTCCAATGTGGGTTTTACCCCAGCCACTTACATAAAGGTGTGACAGATAGTAACTTGGTAGCACCGACTCCCCTCCATGGCACTCACTTCTCATGCATACCAAGTTACAGTTCCTCTGAAGAGTTGAATTTTTTTGTCTCCACACTAAATGAGTGTATGACATTGGACGGCTCTAGAGGTTTCTCCTCCTGTGTCACCAAATAGGGGTTTTTGGTATTCTAAAATAGTGGCTTTTTAGTATGGACATCCATTCAGGTGGTTACACATGCAACAATTCACTCCGATAAGGAGGCTTCCCAGCTTGCAGAGGTTACACTCCATAGGGTTTTGGGGGAAACATTTATCGGTGTAACACAACGGCACCTATTGCTTGCAACTTTCATCACAAACACAATTTATTTATAGTGACTTGGAGGTGGCTTGGCATTAGCCCGTTATCACTTAAGGTCATCCCACTTGGAAGGAAGGAATTCCAAGGGCAGGACTCTCTAAAGGTTACACATGTAAAATGATAAGTTTGGAATTCTGTCCACCCAATAAAGGGGAGAGCATAGGCCTATTATCATTTCCAAGCACGGAGAATAGTGGTTCTTTATCTTCCTAGTTAAAAGAAAAATAACTAAATGTGTTAACTCTACCAAGCACAGAAATTTGTAACAAGATAGAAATAACTTGGAAAAGATTGTTTATTTTAACCTTCTAACAAATCTAGGTGTAGATTGTTGCTTGAAGAAATAAACAAGTGTTACTTTCCCCTATTAAGCTATGTTATAGATTGCAGTGCAAGATAGTAAAAGCATAAAGAAATTGTTTAGTTTTAACCCCTAGGTTAGGACTAGATGCAAGTTGTGATGCAACAAAATAATTTACTTTCCCCCTAGTTATGTCTATGTAATAATTTACATGAACATATTAAGTTACTCTCTCCTAATTAGTTCTAAGTGGCTTAATAATGCAGCTAAAATGACTAAGTCTAGCTCCTGACACCTGTAAATGAGAGTTAGTACGGAAGATCTAATAAAAACATTACAACTTTCTCTAACAAATCAAATGCGTAGATCTGCAAGTCATATGTGCAATACTGCTATTCATATGCATAGATTTACAAAAGCACAGCAATAATGATTAAATGCATAGGACTATGCTTTGTATGCGCAGAAAGATCAGAAGTGCAGTAGAACATGTCAAATGTGCAGAAAGATTGAATACGGTGTAGGAAAGATTGAATGCACAGAACTAGAATTTGTATGCATAGGAATGACCTGTCGTGATAAAACCTTCACAAAACACTCAAATTGAAGCTAAAAATGTGGCAAGGCCCCATGGTGGGCGCCAAAAATGTTAGTGGAAAATGTGAACAATAGTATTAAACAACTAGTCATCCAATAACTCAATGGAAATTGATGTAAACACAAGTAAACCAAGAATATACCTTCGAAGACCGTTTTACCTCTATGCTTCCATTGTTTGCCTATCTCTTCTTGATCTTTATAGTAACGAAGCTCTCAGAAGTGTGCACTTCCTTGATATTGAAGATGACAAGAGTAGAACGGCTATGGGTGGATTATGCAATGGAGATGACACTACAAATGCTATGCTAAGCGATATGGATTGGTGGAGACATGATTGGATGAGGATTGTGATAATGAGGTTGTGTGAATGCAAGTGGATGATAACTTTGCCAAAGGCATGCTAGTAGGATTCCTACAGAGTAAGATTACGAATGCTTGAGTGTAAAAAAATGGGTGTGAAGACCTTTCTTATATAGGCTGAGGGAAGACCAAATCCAAGTGTTAATAGATCCATGACTGGAGCAATTACCTGTGAGGTGTATGGTTGAGAAGACTTGAGAGAATGTACGTGAATTAGGAGAGGACAAGTGTCCAATCCTTCTTCATGAGTTATGGGAGTTAATAGAATAGATTAAAGAGTTAACTGAGATGATTGATCAGTTAACTGGGTTGATTGGGGAGTCAACAGAATAGATTGACCAATGAACTCAATTGACTAATTAGTGAATAGATTTGATTGATGAGTTAACTAATTTGACTGGAGGATAAATAGGACATGTGGGTGAGGGAATATTAGTTAATTAAATATTAAAATATTTAATTACATGTGCAACATGGTGAGGTGGAAAGGTGATGTGGATTTGTGAAATTAGGACTTAGGATAGAGGAA
Source organism: Cunninghamia lanceolata (assembly GCA_027924645.1). Lineage (NCBI taxonomy): Eukaryota > Viridiplantae > Streptophyta > Pinopsida > Cupressales > Cupressaceae > Cunninghamia > Cunninghamia lanceolata. The sequence goes on along the minus strand of BSBN01000245.1, from coordinate 6,938,189 downwards.
TTTAGGATTAATTAAATAATTTAGGATTATTTAATTATATGAGACATTAGAAGAATTAGGGAATTTAATTAAATAAATTGATTTATTTAATTATTGGAGGGATGTGAATCATTTAAATAAATTAGAATATTTATTTAATTGATAGAAGAATAAGAATTAAGATAAATATTTAAATATTTATTTAATTCAACACAAGCCATTTTTAGGTGTATACAATTACAATTATAACAAATATCATTCATATCAACTAAAGGGGAAAAAGGATTTTTGCTTACAAAATTAAATGCCTATCCATTCTCCTAGGTCTAATTTTGGAGTCTATTGCTTTATGTCCAAATTGATTACATGAAAAACAATAACCATGAAATGCATAAATGAACTTGGCTTGTTTTGCAAATTGATCCTTGAATCTCCTCCTCACATTATGGACTTTGATGAAACCATCATCTTCCTTTCTGAAATATTCAGTCCTCTTATCCTTCTTGAATCCATCAAACTTCATAGAATCAACACGTTTCCTAGACATAGTAGAGCTTGATTCGCCCTATTCTCCAACTGCCTTTTTGAAAGTATCAACTTTCTTGGTAGATTTATCTTTTGCGTTATTTTCAGAGACGGCATCTTTAAAACTCCTATTTTTAGAATATCCTAACCCAACCATGTTGGAGAAGGATCTTTGACTACCAATTATTTGATCAAGAATTTTTCAGCTCTTCTCAAAGTTGAGACTTTTGTTTAACTGTTCATTCACCTTTTCTAACTCCTTCCTCAGTGAGACAACTTCAGCGTCTCATTTATGGCACTCATCTAGTTTGTTCTTCAAATTCAAACTAGTTACCTCTTCTATTCATTTAGACTCTGCTAACTACAATTTCATAGCTACAACAAGTTTATTAGATTCTTCAATCTTTAACTTGTATTTTTCATTTTGTTTTATTTCATATCTTAGATCATCCAAAGAAGAAATCAATTCACCTTCCAAATCAACTTCACCCTCTCCTTCCTCATCAGAGTTTTCACAGCAATCTTTTGAAGGAGTATTTTCATCATTTTTAATTTCAACAGCCATGAAAGCAGTTTCATAATCTTCACTTGCATAAGAACAATCATCTGAAGAACTACTTTATTTGTCTACAAATAGACTCTTTTTCTTCTTATTAAAGTTTCTCCTTTTATATTTTGAGATTTCTTGACTCCTAGAACTATCTCCTTTTTGTTTTTCAAAGCCTAAGTGACTAATTTTTCCACAATTAAACCATTTGAAAGGTAGCTTACCTTTGTATTTGCCATAGCCTTTCTTCAACTTTCTGAGAAAATTTACTTCTTCTTGATTTGAACTGGTACTCTGTTCTAAATCTACTTCAGTGTCCTTAGCTTTCAAAGTCTTAAATGTTGCCTCTTTCCTTGTTGAGCCTGTATTTTCACTTCTCATCTCATATGTTGTGAGTGACCCAAATAGTTCATCTAAAGTAAGCTTATATAGATCTTTTGCTTCCTCAATTGCAAAAGCTTTAGAATCAAATCTCTGTGGGAGAGACCTCAGAACTTTCTTTACAACCACCTGATCTTTTACTTCTTCTCCAAGACCTATGATTGCATTCCTTACCTCATCTACCCTGAGCATGTATTCTTCAATATTCTCATCATCTTTCATCTTTAAAGCCTCAAATTTGCTTCTATGGGTTTGTAGTTTTGCTTGCTTAACTCGATCATCACCTTCATAGATGTTGTGTGGCTTATCCTATACATCTTTGGCAAATTTACAATGCATAACTTTTACAAATTCTGTATTGGTTAGACCACACAGTATAGCATTCTTCACTTTGGCATTATTTTCACAAGCTTTCTTCTTATCAGCAGTGGGAGTAGATGATGGTGGTTTGTAACCAATTAAAATAGATTGCCAAATATCATATCCAAGAGAGGTCAAGTAAGTTTCCATTTTGATGCTCCAGAAAGCATAATTGGATCCATCAAATAATGGTGCTTTATTTGAAGAACCCTCATGTCCTGCCATAGTGTTCTTGAGACTGAATCTTCCTTAAGTGGTTAAACTTTCTTCAAGGAACCTAGGCTCTGATAGCAATTGTTGAAAAAACACTAATACACTAAGAGGGGGGTGAATCAATGTATGTTAAAAACTTTAAAATGCAACCAAATAAACAAGAGTGAGAAGCACACATAAAAACCACACACACACAAAAGAAAACACCAAATTTACATGGAAAACCCAAAATGGGAAAAACCATGGTGAGAATGTTGCTTGAGTCTATTGCTCAAATCCAACCTCACAATAAGCACTGATTATATATGTTTTGTAGGCACCAACCCATAGGTGCACCAACACCCAAGATAATGTTTTGAGGATACCACCTACAGGTACATCACACACCTAAAATGAGCTCCAACTCAACACAAGGAGGCTTCTACCCCAATCTAGAACAAAGAGGCTACAACCCTTGAATCTTTTATAGTTATATGCATCAATGGTTCTTCTTTAACCTGAAATGCACCTTGTCAGCACACTCTCACTCTATTTTTTTAATTAACACAGTCATCTCTTCTTCTATGCTCTCAGCATTCTCTACTCTCTTACAGAGTCTCCCTCCTTCAACATCATCTGTCTATGAACATTCGAATGTTCGTGCAAGCTCTGCCCTCTAATCATGTGAACAAAATATATTTAATTTAGTGAGTAACTTGTTCACCATAGATTCAATATGTATAAAAACACATGCATTCAATCAGTTGAACTGCCATCAATCGTTCAACAACTAAATATCAATAGTTTCAGATTGTTTTATAATAGACTGCAACCAGTTTAACTATTGCACAACTAATTCAAACTTTGGGCTCAGAAATGTCACAGTATTATCTAAAATAAATGTCCACCAGATTAGCCTAGAATCCATTTTGTTTCCTAACTCAATCTGTTGCTTAGGAAAAAATACACTATTACAAACTCAGGCATGTGTCATTCTTATCAGCTAGTGTTATCTTTTTATAACCTTGTCCTTAGTCTCCCAAAATGCCTTTATATGCCTTTTATTGGCAAGTGTCATTTTTTTAAAACTAGGCCTTAATCGCCCTTTGTTGGCAAAAACATGCATTTTCGAACTAAACACCTTCCTTCTCTATTGGAAAGAATATAGTTTTATTAACTTTTGTCTTTTAACACACATTATCGGTAAAAACTATCTTCTCCAAACTTTCCTTATCTTTAGCTTTCATTCCTTTTATCGATGAATTCTTGTTAACTCGAACTAACGCCTCTATGGCCTTTATTGGCAACTTTTATGTTTCACGAAGTTAGCAAAGAATACTCTTATCAGTGAAAGTTTATGTTTTCAAACCTCATCAAAAAGCTATCAATGATGCTTATCAGAAAATATTACTTTTTAAAAACCATGGCCTTTGTTTCTTCAATCGACGAACTTGGCCATTTTCAAACTTTAGCACTTAGCACTCTTTGTTAGCAAAGTGACCATCTCATGAACTATGCACTTTGATTCATTGTATTAGTTTATCAAAAAAAATGAAAAATCTCAAACTTACACTTTTGTTTAGTCGTAAAATGTCCCCCTAAGACTTTTACCTCCTAAGTTTAGCTCCTAGGTCCCTTGTTTTTAATCTTGCATGTTCATTTTAACTCCCAATGCAAAATCCCTGAAAACCCATGTCAAATGGGGCTAAGGGGACCTTATTAAGCTGAATCCTCCTTTGAAAAAGGAGCCTAGGACTTGGGCTCTTGCACCCTAGTCCTACCCTATTTGGTCAGGACCTAAATGTTGAACGTCCATTATGTGACCGTTAAAAGGTTCCATTGTCGACATCTTAACTTTGAATTGTGAAATTTGTAGCGAGAATGCATATATAAGCATGTTTAGGGTTTCATTTGTAAACTAGAATATGATTATGAACTTTTGGCAAACTTATGATTGTAGATCATTCAAATCATTCATTGTGGCAGAGCAGACTTGTCTTGACAGGGTCATCCCACAATAATGGGTTACACTTTTTGGCCAAACTTGACATTGAAATCAACATTTTGAACTAAATCTTCACTTTCTGACACCTATAGCTGCTAAACCGTTAGGATTTTGAAGATGATGAGAAGTAGTGATTTGTGAGATTTTGTTTGTAGATTCCAATTTTTTTAAAAAAAAATTGGAGTTAAATTGTAAAAAATTTTGTGTCTCCTTTGATAACTAGTTTTTAATAGTAAACAACATTTTTTTAAAGTGATGTGTATTCTATAGCACATAACTTTTTTTCCACAAAGGATAAAATTCTAATTCTTTTGAATTTAGATTGGTAACACTGATATATAGGGCATGCATTTGGTTTATAATGTTTTGTTGAATTTTTTTTTAATTAATTTTGAAGTCAAACCAATTATAATTTAGACATAGGCATATTCCGTAAAACATAACTTTAATTGTATGTATTGAAATTCAATTTTATTTTATTTTTTGAAACAAGGACATCAATACCTAGGGCATAGATATTTTTTCAAAAAAAAATCACTAATTTACTAATTTCCCATGTGTAGAACAGAGAACTTGATGTTCGGTGAAAAACCTACATTCACAAGAAATAAAAATAAATATAATAATCAAATTAAATATATTTAAAATTATACTTTTGGGGAAGCTTCTAATAAAGACTACATACTTACAAAACATAAATTTTAAATGAATTCATTTGATCCCCCAAAAGGTAAATCAAAAGTGATTTTTTATCAGCATTTTGATAGGTGTAGAGAAGACTCCATTATAGGTATGGTTTAAAACTAGCGGGGTTCTATCCAAGGGGGTTTGAATCTAAGGGGGTTTAATCAAACCCTCTTCAATTAAAATCCTTTAAATAGAACCTTTCAAGGCTTAAATCATTATATTTTCTAAAAATATGTGATTTCAGCAAAAATTAGGATGTCCCAGAAAGTGTAACCCATTATTGTGGCAACAAAGCTTGTTATTGTGTTTGTTATGCAGATTTGGCTTCATCTTCTCATGTGTTGAAGGATTTTCATCTACATGCAAGCTATGCCTCCAAGGTGATATCTATTTGTGTTGAATCAATCATTTATCATTTTTTTTACCTCTATCCTGCAAGGATATGCACTCTTTATCAAATAACGGTGTTGGAAGGATTGAATGCCATTTCGGGGCTTGACTAAGGCAAGCTCCTAAACACCACAACCCCCAACTCCCTTCCTTGTGATTACAGGTGACAGGTGTCATGTTTTATAGAAGTGGAGTTGCAGGAGAATGTGACAGGGAGTATAGAGTCAGGATCAAAGAAGAAAAGCACTGCAAAGCCCTTTGGATTTGCAGAGCAGAAAACATTTGGGATAGTAGTCATCAGTAGCAAACAACTTCCAGAAATCCCTGAAAAAGTTCCTACCTTGGGCTTGGGCGCCTACTCTTTAGCCCCTGACTTTTCCACATCCAAAATCTTGAAACCTAATATGCATCTACTCTGAATATAACATCTCTATGTGCGAGCATTTGTTGGAATTCATCTGTTTGTTTATGATTTTGCATAATTAGGGTTTTAAGCATAATTGAGTATTAAATTAATACATTAATCAACAAATTCTAAATTTCCACATCGTTAAAGGTGACTATCAACATGTAGGTGAATCCTCTTGCAAAATTTGTGATTCAACTCGGTTGAATGTCCTTGAATGTTTGTAGTGAAAGGAGGATCTAACCTAAACACCTATCAATCATGTCTTCCCTCTTTTCCTATTAAACATTTTGGTGAACCCATGTTTTATTTGAATTTTTCACCTTTCTAAGTGTTTTACTTTAGATTTACATTCATTCATCTTACTGCATTTGAAAATTTACAAAAAAATTGAAAATTTTGAAAAATTTGAAAAAAATTGGCATCCTAGGCTTGTATTTTCACATAGTTTGCATCAATTTCATTTAATCTCTGATTTTTACATCAGATCTGATATAAATTATAGAAGTGCATCATTTTATAATCATTTTTGTTGCATTTTCATGCTTAAATTGTTAGATTTTGTTTGAAATTGTGCATTTTTCATATAACCTAGTTTTTCCAAAAAGCTAGGGTTTGTGGTTAAAATCTTGTTTCAGATTTTACTACTCTATTAAAACACTCATTGAAATCTGATTTTTATTTTTAGTGTCGCATTATTGTGTGTTTTTGCATTTACACGTAGTCAATTTCAACAAAAACTAGCATATTCACTCATTTTTCCTTAAAATTGCACTTGCATTGAGTATTGTAGCACTTTAAAATCATTCTCAGATCTGAGTTGAGTTGTTTTGCATCTTAAATCTGATTATAAAACATTCATACATCATTTTTCATAGTTTCATCTCTTAATTTCACAATTAGGGTTTGAAAACCTTGCTTTTTCATTAGATTTTGCCTTGTCATCTATCTAGATTTGCATTATAGGTGTGTTGTGAAGGATATTTCTACATTATTGGACTGATATTAAGGTTCTTATTCACTTCCCCTCATCAATTTCCTTACAACACTACTTCTTTTAGTTTGCATTGAAAAATTGTGGAAAAAATAAACATTTTAGGTGTATTTTAATAAGCATATCTTCATCCTAGGGTTTGTTCTATTAGTTTGTGGATTGAGTGTTGTATGCTTTTGCATGAGTCTTATAACCCTCTGCCCTAATATAAATATCCCTTTAAGAAGAAGTATTATACTAATGGGTTCTAGTGCCCCTGAAACTAACAGTGTTTCTACATTTGAAAATCCATTGAACCCCTGTACAAAAGGAGAAACACAAAATTTACAAGATACCAAACCTACAACTACAATGGAAGAACAAATATTTCATGATGTTGACGACCCTATTGAGGTGATAAAACATGTACCTAATGAGAAAATAAACAAACTTGATAAGAAACTAGCTAATTTTCAAACATTTATGGAACATGAAAGGATAGCGAACGAAGCTATACCTAGGATTCATAACATAAGAAAGTTGCTAAAATAAGGAAAAGATGGTATTAATTCACTTCAAGGCTTAATTCATATAGTGCATCATAATGTTATGTCAGTGATTGAATGTGCAAATGTTATTAATAACATGTCATCACCGTCTCATACACAAGTATCGGCACCTATACCGACTACTGGAATGTCTACTTTTACATCAACAATTCTAACTACTAATGCACATGCTTGCAGTAATGCTACCACTAGTATTAGAGTATTTAATGACACTAATTCACAAAATTACGAAGTTGTGGGATTCAACTATCAAAACCAACCACCTAGGGTGACTTCGTTTATGAATAATCACTCTCAACCACCTCTCCATCCCACTTATTCTCAACCACCTCTTACATACAACTATTCTCAACCACCTTCAACTCACAATTACTCTCAACCACCTTTTGTTACCACTCACAATCAATCCCCTCAAAATTTCATGACTACGACTTCTAATTCTCAAACTGTATCTCCTAATGATGCCCCCTTAAACCAACTCTTACAAGGCATTACCTCTTTACAACAAAAGGTGACGAGCTTGACAAATTCTTCACAACCTAATATACCAACCTATCATGCTCATAATCCTCTATCTTATGCAATCTTGAGAACTCTTATGCCTAAGAAGTTTGAAACTCCTCGCTTTGAAAAATCTGGTGGAAAAGGTGATCCTAATACTCATGTGGCAACATTCACAGCTATGTGTAGTGATTTCTACTTTGAAGAAGACTTGTTAGCAAAACTTTTCTTGCGATCTCTCAAAGATACTGCTTTAGAATGGTTTTTCTCTTTACCTCCGAATTCAATACACTCTTTCTCTCAGCTAATTGATCATTTTTTACAACATTTTCAAGCAAACATTGGACCTCAAGTCTCTCTAATTGATTTAGTTCATTGCAAGCAAGGTCTAAAAGAGAAGTTAACTGAGTTTATTAGTCAATATCAAGCTCTTTATGCACAAATTCAATACCAAATGAATGATGAGGATATTCAGAAGGTATTTATTACAAATCTACAACCTAATATCCATGATAGGATCCTCTTGATGAAGTATAACTCTTTTCAACATTTATGCACAGCCCTTCATGATTACCAACTTTCGTCTAATTAGTATGAAAACCAAAACTCATTGGCTCAAGTTGGTCAATCTATGGGTGGACCTTCACAAAACAACTTTAAGAGAAATAATAAGAGTTTCATCAAGGTTAATGGGTAGAATTCAAACAATTTTTCACAAGTGTCCGCTATCACTAATCCTAAGAGGGCACCATTTCCGTATCGACAACAACAAAGACAATTCACTCAAATATCTAACTCCTTACATTCTATCATGAATCAAGTAGTGAGTAATAACCTCTTGAAGCTTCCTCCTATTAAACCATTGGATGCTACTAGAATGCAAGGACCTTACTTCGATGCTAATGCTTGTTGTCATTATCATCGACAATAAGGGCATGATACTGAACGATGTATGCATCTTAAACATGAAATTCAAGACCTCATCGACTTGAATGTTATACAAGTAACTAGTGTGAATGATAATGGAAATAAGTTAGTTGCTCCTCTGAATCAAAATTTACAGATCTTTACTAATCCATTCCCTAGACATAATCAGAACAATATGATGGAACAAAATACAGTAGACCAGGAAGATGACTATTTGGATTATGATGAAATAGTGGTATGATAGAAGTGGATAAGAAGAAAGTTGCAAATTCACATCATCCATGGAGAGATGGTATTTATGTTGAGATTCCTCCTCTGTTATTCCTTCAAGGATCATGAGGTAACCAAAATGCATTGGAAAGACAAATTGAACAACTGAGACAAGAAATCTTGACACAGGAAAAGGTTGATACGGTGGGAGATAGCACCTTTCACTATGATAGACGAACTCAAAAAAATAAGAAATCAAAGGATCGAAAAAGAATAAGACGGTTATCATTAGTGGGAAATAGTAATGATTCCCCTCCCCGCAAATAATAGAAGATTTCTAATATACAATAATTTGACAAACAAACACCAATTGATCATCCTGAAAATACAAATAAAATAAATGTGAACAATTCACACTTTTTACAAAACTTGATGGAGCATCTTTCTAAGATGCTCACAAGTTTGAACCTTTCTTAAACAACATGTAAGTATTTCTAACCTTGGTGGTCACCTATGTCATAGCAGTATTTGCTCGTTTAAGTGAACTCCCGTCTTGTGCTATGTTTCCCCCGTGATGTGTTGTGTTTTTTAGGCCTCCTTGGATGACCCTTGATACTCTTGTAAGGTCAAGGATACCGAGAGACTGCCTCTGTTGTGACCCTTCTTCTATGTTTATCATCATTCTTCTATCTTGCTTCTCCTCTATTTTCATTGTTGTTTGTTGTGTCTTAGGCGCATAGCGTTGTGGTTGATGACCTGGGGGCATCCTCCTATGTGATTGTTCCTAAGACACTTGTTCTCCTCTCTCTTTTTGTTGTTTACCTTCTTCTAGTGATTCTATCTAGTTGGCAGATGAAGAAAAACAAAAATATACTAATACAGACCATGTGTCCCTTCAACGAGTAAGCAAAAATGGACCTAGTCCATATATGACAACAAGGTTGATTTATATATCCGACGCTTGGCTAGTAGAATCACTCTGTGTGATATTTTTATGTTGTCTTATCTTTGCTTATAAACCATAACAATACATTTGCTCTGTAAACTTTGATTTTTTGGGTGTCTCGCCTTATTGTTACACTCGGTTCTAAGATGCCTGCAATATAAGCCCCATGGCTATACTCAGACTCAAACCTATTTGTGTAGCCTTGGCTCTTTATGTGATTATTTTCATGCATTATAGTTATCTTAGTATAATGTGTTTTTGTAGGAACATTCGGTGATCGTGAAGCACATGTCACCTTTGGGGGCATGGGTTTTGTGAAAGCTCTTGTTCCCTTATGTTTTTTTCTCTCTGCCTTAATGTGCTTAATCTCGATACATGATATCAACCACCTTAAGGTGGGGGCATATAAAGGTAAGTTGTCTGATGATTTTTGGTACTAATGAAGCATGTTTGTAAGCCCTCTACAGAGGCGGGATGTTGTATCTTCGACATGAGTGCACATCTTTATTCTATATTGCAATCATAAGGCCCTTTACAGAGGTGGGATATCGTGCATATCCTTTTTATTCAAAGCCCTCTATGAAGGTAGGATATCGTGCATATCCTTTTTCATTTAAATCCCTCTATGGAGGCGGGGATGGTGTATCTCTTGAGATAGTGCACATCCTTTTTATTTCAAAAGTCCTCTGAGTAGGCGGGGTTGGTGTATCCTCCCTTAAGCATGTCTTTAGCAGTTTTTGTGGCATAAGCCCAACCGTCAGGTGTGCCTATAGCGTGCTTAAGATGGTGGGGGCTTAACAATGAGTTCCTTCCATTGCCTTGTTTATCATGTTTAAGACGTATAGTATGTCCCTGGCATAGTATACGACGCTCGTGTATTCTGTGTGTCTTTCGTGTGTTTTCCCCCTTGTGTAGTCTAAAGTTGTGTGGGAAAATACCCCTCCCTACACTCAGGTTTTGTATGGTTTGTTTGTTCCCAAGTATAGTGCAAAGAGCGTGGCGAAATGCCCCTCTTATGCTTTGGGATTTGTATGGCGTGCTTGTTCTCAAGTGTATTCTAAAGTTGTGTGGCGAAATGCCCCTCCCTACACTCTGAGATTTGTATTGCGTGTCTATTCCTCCATATGTAGTCCAAAGAGCGTGGTGAAATGCCCCTCCTACATTTTGGGTTGTGTGTTGCATTTTTACTTTCCATGCATTTGCATTCATTTATATATGTGAAAATGAAAAATAAATAATTACTGCATTCACTATATTCATTATGTTTTGTGTGTCTTAAATACTGTCTTCTCCATGTTTTACGTGCTTGTTACTATCTTCTCTATGTTTTACGTGCCTGTTACAGTCTTCACTGTGTTTGGTGTGTCTGTGATGTGTCTTCTCTAATGTCTACATGAGACTGGGGGCTAGAAATAGTTCATCAATCTTTGTATATACATTAGCTTCAAGTGTCTGGCGTGTTTGTTGTGTTTTGACCATACTTTAATACATGTATGGGTCGTGCATTCATGCATACATTAAAGTGGGGGCTAAAAGTTTAGTCGTAAAATGTTCCCCTAGGACTTTTACCTCCTAAGTTTAGCTCCCAGGTCCCTTGTTTTTCATCTTGTATGTTCATTTTAAATCTTGATGCAAAATCCCTGAAAACCCATGTCAAATGGGGCTAAGGGGACCTTATTGAGCTAAATCCTTCCTCAAACAACAAGCCTAGGACTTGGGTTCTTGCACCCTAGTCCTGCCCTATTTGGTCGGGACCTAAGTTTTGAATGTCAGTTATGTGACCATTAAAAGGTTCCGTTGCTGACATCTTAAGTTTGAATTATGAAATTTGTAGTGGGAATGCATATATAAGAATGTTTAGGGTTTCATTTGTAAACTAGAAGATGATTATGAACTTTTAGTGAACTTATGATTGTAGAGCATTCAAAGCATTCATTATGGCAGAGCAGACTTGTCTTGTTATTGTGTTTGTTATGCAGATTTGGCTTCATCTTCTCATGTGTTGAAGGATTTTCATCTAATGCGAGCTACACCTTCGAGGTGATATCTATTTGTGTAATCAATCATTTATCAATTTGTTTTTACCTCTATCCATAGGGATATGCACTCTTTATCAAATAATAGTGTTGGAAGGCTTGAATGTCATTCTGGGGATTGACTGAGGCAAGCTCCTAAACACCACAACCCCCAACCCCCTCCTTTGTGATTACAGGTGACAAGTGTTGTGTTCTGCAGAAGTGGAGTTGCAGGAGGCTGTGACAAGGAGTATACAGTCAGGATCAGAGAAGAAAAGCATTGCAAGGGCTTGGGCGCCCACCTCGAAGCCCTTCAGATTTGTAGAGCAAAAAACCTCAGGGATAGTAATCATCAATAGCACACAACTTCTAGAAATCCCTAAAAAAATTCCTACCTTGGGCTTGGGCACCTGCTCTTTAGCCCCCAACTTTTCTGCATCCAGAATCTCGAAACCTGGTATGTATCTACTCTAAATATAACATCTATGTGTGCGAGCATTTGTTAGAATTCATCTGTTTGTTTACGATTTTGTATAATTAGGGTTTTAAGCATAATTGAGCATTAAATTAATACATTAATCAACAAATTCTAAATTTCCACATTATTACAAGTGACTATCAACCTATAGGTGAATCCTCTTGCAAAAGTTGTGATTCAACTCAATTGAATGTCCTTGAATGTTTGTAGTAAAAGAAGGATCTAACCTAAACACCTATCAATCTCATCTTCCCTCTTTTCCTATAAAACAACTTTATTACCAACTTTTCTGCCCAATTCTATTTATTGGCAATTCTCAACTATCACAAACTACTTTTCTTGTTCCACACTATTTATACTTAGCCAAATATCGCCTAGTCAGCAAATCAGATAAAATCCTAACTTTCAAACTAGGTAGCCTTTGATGTATTTTCCCAACAACTTTTTAAAAACACTTTGCTTCTCTTCAAATGCTTCCCGAAGACTTTGCCTTCACATTATAACTTGCCTTCATAAGCTATAGTCAGCTAGTTGGTAAATCGGCTAACAGTCAAACTTTAAAACAAGTTCACAACATAAGAACTTTGCCAATAGAAGACATTGACTTATCTTTTCTTCCAATTTGCCAATAGAAGACATCGACTTCTCTTTTCTTCTAGGTTGCTGATATAAGACATTGACTTCTCTTTTCTTCCAAGTTGATATAAGCCATGTTCGAACTGAGAACATTTTGCCGACAGGCTTAGTTCAAATTTAGAACATGTTTCCAATTTGAACATTTTGAACATGTTGCCGATTGAAAGATTTTGTAGACAGACTTGAACACAACTTTGACATTAAAACCAAGGCTCATTGCTTCTTTCTTTGACATCAATGACAATAATTCAACAATATCATCTTTGAGTTGTCTCCCTACAACATGTTGCCTTTTATATCTTTTTTTACCTTCATGTGCTTTAGTCATGTCTCTACTTCTCCCTATTTTTTCTCCATGCTTTCTACACAATAATCTTAGTGTTCGAAGGCATCTGCACAACCTTTTACCCACACTCATTATTTTAGAAGACAAATAAACACACTCTAATGCTATATGATGTAGGTGAACTTCGGGATCTTGACTAAGGGATGTCTAGACTCATAGCCTAGCTACTCTCACACATACACAAAAAACACAACAAGCATAATAGGAAATAAAAAATATATATTTCATCAAAATGAAGGTAATTTTACAAAGGATCTCTTTGGCTCTTACACTCAATCTAATCCATAGATCTGGAACTCTCTCTCTCTCTATCTACCCTAACTCTTGGCTACCAAAAAACTATAACTCTACCATCAACTTTATAATATATACAACTTGCTTGGGAATTTCAAATTTCTCTCTCTCACCCTTAAGTGCCCAAAATCTCTTTGCTACCTAAATTCAAATTTACCTACCCATGGCTTCATATTCATTTTGACATCATCTTATTCCACCACATGGATATCACTCAAAATTCCTCTTACATTGTGTGTGAGTACACTCTCTACTACCATACTATTGGACATGTGCTTTTATGCATTCCCTTCATTGTTTTATGTCCTCTACTACTCTTTGCACCCTCTGTCTACATGTGACTTAGTTTATGACCATGCCTTTTGTGTGATCTACTACATGTACTTTCCTTCATATTTTTGTCTCCTCTTTGTGTCTCTTTTAAGCTCTGCTGCCCATGTGCAATCTTAAGCCCTTGTCCATTGACATCCTATCCTTTTCCTACTTTTTCACACCCATTATACATACCCCATCTCTAAGACCAATACATAATCTCTAACCCCTATGTTTTGTGTGTCAATTCTAGCTTCCTCAACAAAACCTACTTTTGGGCTCTCATATATAATTAATGCCTTTCTTGCAGAAACTCATTTCTACATGCCCTTTCAAAGTTAAGTCCCTTAAGACTCCAAAAATTGTGGCCCTAAACTCCATCAACTATAGGCTTATAGACCAATATGGGATGTCCCTACATCAAAAGTATAGATACAAGAAAGGAGCTTTGGACTTCTCCACTGGAAGGATTTGTAAAACTAAACTTTGATGGGGCATCTAAAGGAAATTTAGGATTAGTAGGTGGGAGATTGATTTTGAGAGATTCATATGGTAGATTCCTATATGGAGGTTATTTATTCTTTGGGAAAAAGATAAATAATGAGGTATAATGGAAGGCTTTGATACTATGCATTGGAGTAGTGATAAATCAAAATTTTAAAAAAAATGAGTAGACGAAGATTCTGATAGGAAAAATGCTCTTAAAAAAGGTTTAAGCCCAAATTGAAACTTTTATCATTTTGTTGAAGAGGTGCAAGGTATGAAAGATAATTTCACTAATATCAATTTTCTTCATTGTTAAAAAATTTTGAATGCAATACAGCTAACTACTTAGCCAATATGAGTACAAAGTGATGTAGGAGCATCTTGAGCAAATTGGCATTGTCAGCATCAACAAAATATAATTATCTATGTTTTCTTTGTTTGCTTGGATTTCTAGGTGTTATGGAGGAAATTTTATACATGTAAATCAATTTCAAATTAATATTTGAATCATTTTCCCTCTCAAAAGGGTGTTTTATAAATCTGAGATACTTCACTTCAATTACAAGTTAAATATTTGCAGTGCAAACACCTAGATGGAGATATTTGAGGAGTTGAAGATGAGTTAGGGAAGGGTTTGAAGTTGCATGATTCAACTTTTCAATGCATGTTTATATGATCAATCCATGCACTCATGTGATGGAAAACTTCTAAGTTTAGTTTTAAGTTTAGGTTGAATCTTGTATGCCACTTGGAAAATGCATGTCCTTGTTTCAATTTTTTAGGAGCCCTGGTTTGAAGTGGTGCATGAATTTTGATTCTTTTTTAAGATTGAGCACCACATTATAGAGATCATGTAATTATATTAGAGTTCCAAATTGAAGAAGAAGTCATTTCCTAAAATTTCTCCAATTTTCTCTCTTATCCATTCTTTTATAATTGTAATTTGGAAAAGCTTATTTTTCATGCACCATATTGAATATTTTGAGGAAGTTGAACATGGGAATGGATAATGGAAGAGGTTTATGATGTTTATTTTAGGTTGGAAGTGATATATTAGACTTGGATGTGTCATATTCAAGTTATAAAATCTCAGATGTGAAGGCTACGTCAATTTTCTTGAAGTCTAGTGGTTACTTTGGTATTCTGTTGTTGAGTAATGAATGTACTATGTTTGATTTTACCTATAAAATTTTTGTGAAGAGTTGTGATCAGAAATATATCAATTTTACAAGCAGATATTATGTCAAAAAAGATTATAAAAAATGTGTTGTAACCTTTTGTTGAGTCATAAATTGTGTACACTTGTGTGTAGGCACAATTTTACTATGTTTAGCTCCTTTTAATGGTCCCAAGCCTAGTCCTTTTTATTAGGTCCACTCTTAAAACCCTCTGTCAACCCTGTTTATAGAATAAGTAGTATTCCCAATTAAAGTTCCTCCATGACCTTGAGAGATAAATGAAGATTCAGAGTTAGCCTCGCATTTAGAGTGAACTTGGGCCTTGAAATGACCCTGGGCCTAGGGTGCCCGAGCACCCTGGTCCCTTACATGCTTCAAGGCATAATTTTAAGTTGCAAGTTTGCCTTAATGTTTCTTAGGCTGACCCTAAATCCAAATTTGATTTTGCGTGCATTATGTCAGAATTCTAATTTGAATTACTCTCTTTTTATACATAAAGGTAAGTGAGTTGAATCATTTTCAAGGAAGATTTTTTAGAAATGTTCTTGATATGAACAAGTTCTCTATTGCTATTTCTCTCTATGTTATTGTTTATTGTAGGTTTTGATCAAATGGAGATCGATTTTGCTCTTGGAAATATTTGAATGAAGGCTAGTGTTGGCAAGAGACACTATATGGATTCATGAATGTTGTCATTGATGGCAACAAAGTTCATCCCACACATCCGTAGGACATGGTATGTCTATACCGGAAGTCAGAATGAAGAATGTTGCGGTCCGGTAAACAAGAATAGAGCAGTCAATAAGGTCCGACAGACAAGTCCGAATCTCTCAGCAGAAGTATCTCAGTGAAGTGCGGATTTGGGGAAGTCAAGAGGAGTATCTTGACTGATAGATTCCAAGGTTTGAGTCTCCGGTGTGAAAAGGATAAAGAGATGTGAATGCTTGAGTGTTGGGTTCCCAAGTGACAGTGTGAACAGAGGAAGAACTAAAAGGCAGAACATCAGACATTATTCCGGATGTGTTACTGATGTTGGTAAAGGTTATGAAGGCATGAATTATGTTTGGCCAACATGATTAATGATTTCCACAAGTATATCCTTGATCCGCATTACTTGGTAAGCAAGGATTCAGCCGACAGATCAGAGTTTAGGCAAAATATTGACTATTCCGGGTGCTGACTAGAAAGGTGATGAAATCACTTGTGCGGATATATATACAAGATACATTTAGATATGAGAGGTGTTTTTGTTGAATGTGATGTGCAAAGAAAAGCAGTAGAGCCGAATAAAAGCAGAAAGGAAGATCCAGTATGTGAAAGAAGAGTAGCATAAAAGAAGAGGAAAGATGAAGTGCAGCAGATCAGTATACAAAGCCTAACTGGAACTAAACCCTAGCATATGTTGATGCTTCTTATCAGTTCAAGTATTGTATTACACTCTTTATAAATTGTAGACAGTGTGTCTCTTGTAGGCAGTGTGCCTCTTGTGAGCAGTGTGCTCAGGCAGTGAGCCCTAATTGGCAAGTGCCATTTTATACTTCCATTCTTCTAATAGAGAATACAATCTTGGGTTAATCACCCCGTGGTTTTCTCCCTTAACAGGGTTTCCATGTCAAAAATATTGTGTCATGTGTACTTCTATTTCATGCTTATGTTTGCTTGTTTGAATTGTTACTGCATTAATTATCAAGAAAGTTTAGAAAGATGAAATAATTAAGATAACTGATTCACCCCCCCTCTCAGTTATCAACAATTGGTATCAGAGACAAGTTCCTCCTAAACAAAGTCTAACAACTTGAGGAAGATCTGGGAATCCAAATGGATGCATATCGTTTAAGGGAGCAACTCAAGACTGCCCTTGATGATCTTGAGTAGTCAAACTCTGAAGTCAATGAATTAAAGGAAAGACTCGAATAGGCTGATGATTTCATGAGAGAACTAACAGACAAATCAAGTCTCTCTATGAAAAAAAGAAAGGAGCTACTTCAACAATTGGCAAGTCAAGGTGAAGCAAAAGATGCAAATGAAGATCTGAAGGAGAAAACCTAGTTATGTGAAAAATTATCAAAAGAAATCATTATGGTAAGACATGAAATGGAATCAGGAGTTATAAAGTTTACCCAAGAGATTGAAGAGAAAAGAAAAACTGAAGATAATCTAAGACAATCTCTCAAGGAGAAATCAGAAGATTGCCACAAGATGGATAGAATTATCAGACATCTTGAATCTGATCTTGAAGATGCTAAAGATAATGAAGAAAAACTTGAGGATCAAATTGTCTCTCTCAAAAGGGATCTTCAAACAGCAAATGAATATAAAGAGAAATTCAAGATAAGTTCTGCCCAACTTGAAGTTTTTTTTCAAAGCCAAAAGAAGGTAGATGACAAGTGTGGTTTGGGATATGAGAAAGGAGAAAGCTCTGGATCTGATCAGAAGAATTTTAGATTAGAAAATCTAAGGAACAGACCTAGAAGTCCTCCAGTAAGGCAGCCTAATGCTCAAAGATATCCATCCTTCAATGGATACTGCCACAACTGCAATAACTTTGGTCATAAAGCTAATCAGTGCAGAAGGAGAATGAATCAAACTAATACATCCTTCTCCAGACAGTGCTTCAACTGCAAAAGGTATGGTCACAAATCTCATGAATGCAGAAATATGCAAATGAACAATTCATTCAATGGTAGATGCTTTGCATGCAATAGAATGGGTCATATGGCTAATCAATGCAGATCAAGAGGATATCAATCAAATATGCAAAGAAATGTTGTTTGCCAAATTTGCAATAGATTCGGTCATATAGCAAAATTTTGTAGAAGCAAGAATCAGGATAGAAGAGATCTGGTATATTATAATCAGAATCAAGATAAGGGAAAACAAAAAATAAATGCAGATGAAGTTCAAAGTGAGATGAACAAGATTTGGGTGAAGAAAAGTACAGAGAATGTAGGGGATGGATCCACACCAAACTCTGGTGCTGATATTCCTTCCAGAAATTAAAAGGTGACCTCTGGCTCAGGGGGAGACACAAAGAAAACCTTGTTCCCCCAACCAGTCAATTGGTGCCGGAACTGGCACACGGAGAGTTGTGGATTAAAAGAGGTCATACAAGAAACATCTAAAAGGGGTATGGTAAAGATTTGAGAGATCCGCAAGAAGACTTGAAGAATCTAATCCTACCAGAATTGATCTGGTAAAACAGTCTTCTGGTAAAAATAGATTCCTTATAAGTTTGGTTTGGTATGATTCAAACTATGATGTCTTGATCTGCAAATAGATCAAATGACTAATGAAAGAAAGATAGATTATCACTACTCTCCTAGAATAACTTCGAATTCTGTCTCAGTGATCTGGAAAGGTTTTGTCTCTGAATAATACAAACAAGGCAAACCAGAATGAGTTAGGTTGCGCATTTATTGCAGAATGAAAATTAGGGCTTCTCAAAAATAAAAGAGTTCATTCGGCCATCATTTGTACAAGCACATTCGAAGAAAAGAGAAAAGGAGCTCTGCAACTACCTCTCCCAAAGACCAAGATGATTCTTCATACAGCTCAATCCGGATTTCATTGTGTGTGCCCTAAACAGTGTAAAAGGTATTCTTCGTTCTTGATATCTCTCAGTAAGATTCTTTGATGATGGCTACTCCGAATATAGTAAAGATTTCTAATAGACCTCACCCCATATTTAAGAAGCATCCATACAAATCCTTAGAGGTAGATCCCCTCAGAGCCTTTTCTAGTGTTCCGCATGGTGTTTTGCACACAAAAGATATGAGAGTTTATATACACGCAAATGTTGAAGAATTTGGGGAATTCAAACTAAGAGATATCTATCACAAACAATTGATAGATGATGCTTTTGAGCTTAAACCAAAATATAAGGGCATCCAGGAGAAACATTTTGATCAGTTCATTCATTTCCCCTACTTTGAAGAAAATGAATGGGTCCGGTATGTGTTGAGTAGGGTACATGACAACTTTCTATGGCTTAACAGACCCTGCAAAATCACCAAGGAAGCAATTAGAGCAGTAACTGGTTTCCACGCCTCTGAAGGAATTCCTGTCCTCAAATCTGTCAAAAACAACATTGTAACAGAGGCCACCGGATCAAAGTTTGATAAGAGGGCAATGACCATTGAAGATATTACTGACTCGGATATCAAGTATGCATCTATGATAATAGGATACAATATATATCATTCCAGTAGGGAGAATTCAGTATCTGAAACTGCAGTATACACTACCTATGAGATGCTGAGAAAGAATGCAGACTATGATCTCTGTGAACTTCTTTTGAGCCAACTAATGGAAAACATATAGAAGATCAAAAAGGACAAGAAAAACCCCTTTAAATATGGTGGACTAATAATACGCCTATTTTTCTACTTCATGAATGAGCTGCCCAGATCAAATGGATGGGTATGGCAAAATGATAAACCAATAGCAATTCAAATCAGAGATTACTTGTATGAACTTGGGGATGCTAAAGCAAGAAATACAGCCCTGTGGCTATTTCAAGAATTTTTAGAACATGATGCAAGCAAGAGAAAGGATTCCCCAGTCTCTTGTTGAGAAATACAAAGACACAGTATGGTAGAGACTGATCAATGCCTAATGGAGGCAGTAGAACCAAGAACTGTATGGATCATGCCCATGGGGTATGAAGTTGATGAACAAATTGTGGAGCTGCATATTCAACACATACTAAGTCAGCCAAAGGATCCAAAGGCAGAAAGGTTTGGAACCTTTGAGGAGCTGAGTGTAAAGATCCATGTGGAACTCAGAGAACTTGAGATCAAGAGGAAGGTGAGAAAAGAAGTAGAAAATGTTGCCCAAGGCCTTGGCATCTCAAAGGAGGAACTTGATGCCCACAGGAAAAAGATGGAAAGGGCTGAGGAAGAGAAGAAGAAGGCAGAAAAGAAAAATGTGGAAAGTGCTCCAGTAAAACCTTCCACCTGGACCAAATCATCAAAGAGATCTGCATCTACCACTGCCAAAGGCTCAAGGACATCAGAACCGGAAGCACAATCATCCGTTAAAGGAGACCAAAGAACAAAGACAAAAGCTACAAGAGCCTATGCCAGTCAAAGGGATGAAGAGGAGACTGAATCTGATGAAGAAATCAGGAAAATGAAGAAAAAGAAGAAAACATCTGGCCAACCCTCTATCAGACAGAAGGAAGAAGAAAAGACAGAGGAATATGTTGAAAAACCCACTCTTCACATTGATGACATAATCAAATCAGTCACAGTGGACAGAAATCTTCAGCCAATGGTTGAGTTCTATGATGATTATGGTGAAGCAGATCAGAAGATATTACAAGATGCCACAGTCAGGTATCTAAATATCTACAATAAAGCATTCATTGAAATTATATCTCTGATCCCCAAAAGCTTGGAGAAGGAACTAGAAATAAGAAAGAACAATGCCCAAGTCAAAGACCTAGAAATCTGGGAAGAGTTAGCAATCCAGCTATATCCTTCAATCAACCCCAAGACAATGAATATGGTATTCAAAGATTGTAAGGATGAGTTCAGAAGCAAAGCAAGGATGAATCAACTTATGCTTGGTGAGACTGACAAGGTAGCCAAGGACATAGAAGAGATCCTCCGGAAGGCCTTCAAAATATTTAATCTTCCTGTTATAGAGGACTTGGGTACTGACCCCTCAACCACAAGTGTTGCAGAAGAATCTACTGAGAAAACAACAGAAGAGGCAATGAATATTGGTGCAGAAGCAGCTAAGGATTTGGAATCCTCTGCTCTGGAAGAGGTGGCCCATGAACAGACCAACATCACTCCTCTGGCTTCCCCTACTGACTCTGGATCCAAAGGAGAAGAAAGAATAAAGGAGAAAGAAGCAGAGGTGAAGGGAAAAGAAGATATCAGTACAAAGGTTGTGGAAGGGGAGAATGCTCCAAAAGACAGTTCTGTGACTGCAGAAGAAAAGAAAAATCTATCTCCGGCAAGAGACTGTGCAGAATCAGTCAAGGACTTTTTGACAAAAGCAACTATGGAGATTGATGAACTGGAACTATTAAAAGGGCCATTAAATTTTGACTCTCTATCTCTGGTGCAAACAATGAAAAGAGCTTCATTTGCAAATGCGAAGGTCAAAGAGAAACTACTAAAATCTCACATGGAAGAATGTGAGCTTATAGAGGCAGCATCCGGAGTGTTGGAAAAGATCATGCCATCTTTTCAAAAGGATCCCACAGTCTCTTCCTCCACTAACCTCAAAACTCTAGTCAACAGTGTTAGCACACATTTTGATTCTCTAGAGAAGTCAGCTGAAGAAAAGGTCCGGAAGGAGTTTTTGGATAAGAGATTCTCTGAAGTACAGGGTCTGATAACAAATGATAGGAAAGTTATGGATATTGGGATAAATGATGGAGTCATGTTGTCATTGATGTCAAAAAGGTGTCCTTAGTTTGTTTGATATCATTAGGGCTTGGTTGATCAGGTTTGGCCTTCAATGTGTCTTCTTAAGTTCTTTGGTAAGTGAAGTCACAAGGTGATTTGTTTAGGGTTGTCAAGTGTTGACAAATGTTCATCATTCATGTGTGCTCATCTATGTTTGGACAGAGTTTGCTTAGAAGTTGTGATTCATTCCATATTTAAAAACCTTTAATATGGTGGTCTCATTTGATGTTTTGGTAAGTGGTTCATAAGATGTTTGGAAGGTATACCATGCTTGATGAAGTGCATATTGCTTGTTGTTAAGTTACTCAGGAGTTGAGTTAAATCAGACAATGTTTACATTCAGTGATGGTGTCTTGAAGATGTTGGGTCTTGGTATGATGTTGTATTGGTTTAACATTCTTCATAATGGTAGTGGAAAGTTTATCCTTATGACAAAGATTCATGATAGGTTATCAAGACCTAATGTTTGGTAAAGCATGTTTTAAAAGAATGTTGCTTCAAGGATATTCTACATTCTATTTTTCTCTCAGTCTGCTTCCAATGAGCTTATTTAGACTTTTGATATCATCTCCTTTATGAGACAAATTGGTCTCAAGGAACTTAAGTGCTTTATTTATGAAGATAATCAAAAGTTATCCCTAAAACATAATCCCAAGTCATTTACTTTGTGTTGTAATTTGTTGTTAACCAGCTGAGTGGGTAAGCATGTCTCTTAAGTGACAATTTATGTCACTAAATACATTATGATACCGGCCCTCTTTATATGCTAACCGACTCCATTTAGTCCTCATTCATTTTGCAAATCTATGGAGCACATTTCAAATACCTAGCGGAGTATGTAATATGTTTGAAAAAGCCCAAATTTCTTTAAAGGAGATAAAGCATCATATGAAGATCTTTTAAAAGGGGCATCGAATGCATAGTGGGAGCCGTTTATACTATTTATACATCCTAATGAATATTCGAAGGGGAGCACTAAGTCTATCAAAATTTATGTGGTTTCTAAACATTACAAACCTTATTTTATCGGCCCCCTTTCTTACATTAACTTCGATCACTCATATGTTTGGGGAGCTCGATGCATTTTGTGGAGAGCATGTTTTTTTTAAACACATTTTAATTGCCTTGAAATGTGGAGCGGGATTTCCTTAAGGTTTTTTAAGAGTTTGAATTATGAAAAGCCCGCGATGCATTCAAAAGGGAAGTTTTTTTTAAAGATAGAAACTTTGGTGGTGTTTATACCTATGTCATATTTTATGACATTTAAGAATATGTTATTTGGTGAAAAAGCATTTATAAAGCTTTGAAAAGGTTGGAGCACGTTTTGTGCAATGAGTTTAGAAGTTTTTTTAGGAAATTTTTTTTTAAAAAAATTTCTATTTTATTTGCCTTTTAAAAAGGCATGAGATCCATTATCGAATGTAGAGGAGTTTTTCAAGGAGTTAGAGATTTTTTTTTTTAAAGGAAATTTTTTAAGAAAATCCATTCTAGTTTTAGTGAAGAATTTAGTAAAATTTTTTGAGAAGATTTTTTTTAATGAAGATTTTTATTAGAGAAGACAAAGAGTTTTTTTTTTTAAGATGAACAAAATTTTGAAGAAGATGAAAGAAATTTTGTTTGAAAAGATATATTTTGATTTTGTTTGGAGATGGATTTTTTTGTGAGATGTTTACAGGTGCTTTGTTGAGGTAAATTGATTTATTGAAAAATAAATTGTTGAAGACATTCAATCTGAAAATTGAAAAGAAGATGAAAGGTTTTGAAAAGAAGATTGGAGAGATGATTTTGTTTCTTGCAGGGAATATGAATGGGTTTACAGATGGATTTTTGGAAGAAGAAAATGAAAATAAGTATAAAAGTTTTTTTGAGATGTTTTTATTTTTGCAATTTAAAGGGTTTGAGAAGATGAAAAGTTCTCAGAGATTATTTACAGAGCATTGATTAGATTTTATTGAAGAAATTAAAATGCAGAGAGAAATATGAAAAGACTGAGGAATATTTTCTTGCAGGTGAAATTATGAGGAGTATGAAGAGAAATAAAAAAATGAAAGATCAATTGATTGCAGGGTTATTGTGAAATGTTTTCTTTATAACAGATTGATTTTATTTTTGACAGTGGTAATATTGAAAATCACTGAATTATCTTGTGTAGAATCTGAAGGGTCATTTGCAAAGAAAATAAAATATTGTAATTTTTGCTATGTGAAGTTTTTTTTTTGAAAAGAATTTCCAGGTGCTTCAACAAGACTGAGGAAGATGGAACAATATGTTTCAGATGCAAAGTCAAATTAACTTTGTTACACGGGATTGATTCTCTTTTGAAGAATATGAAAAGTCATATGAAAATGATTTTGTAGATTGTTGAGAGGTATTTTTATATTAATTGGCTTCACATTGACAGATAAGAGTTGGTGTGGAATTGAACAGAGAAATGAAGATATTTTCTAATAAATCCTTTTGAAGAGAAAAGAATAATGATAAGATGATACTAGGTTTGTAATGCAGAGATAATCAGCTGAATTGTTATGCAGGTGTGAAGGAATTGAGAATTGAATGGAAACAGAGTATCCCTCTGATTTGGTTTATAACTTCTATTGGTGATTTGGTTTGCCAGTGAGGCATTGTATTAGCCAGTGAGGCTTATAGGTCAGTGTGACCTTAATATTTGTCAGTGAGACAATTTGTATTGCCAGTGAGGCATGTTTTTCAGTTAAGCCAGTCAGGCAATTCTGGAGTGGTTTTTCTACCCCTGGAGGGTTTTCCACTCGTGCAATTCTTGTGTCTTGATCTTCTTTCTGTGGTTGTATGTTATACTCATGAGTTTTTATTTTTCATTCTCAGTTATGTGCACATGTATTTGAGAAATCAATGATAGCTCTCTCTCCTTGTACTCTGCAAGTTAAAGTTTTTAAAAAGATTAGAAATTTCACACAACACTGATTCACCCCCCTCTCAGTGTTGCCCTGACTCCTACAATAAAGAGCTTGGAAAATGCTCTTAAAGATGGTGGAAATATGTACAAATTTTGCTTATCTTGGCCCACAGTGACCAAAGATATTGAGAGGAAAGTAAAAGAACAAGAGGATAAACTATTAAGTCTGTCTCAAAGTTTTGATCCTCTCTCATCCTCCATAGTAAATCAGGAGTGTCAGACTATTGCAATCACAAATGCAATAAAGAATTTTGAGAAGGAAAGGAAGAACATAATTAGCCGGATGGGTGAACTTAGAAGGATCATTATCCCTAAGTTAGAGGCCATGCATGAGGCCATAAGTGAAGCTCAAATCACAACCCAGACCAATGATCCAACAGATCTAAAAAGGGCAGATGCGTTTGCATTCCTGTTGAGCAGTCATATTTCAATTTTGGACAGAATGAAGCAAAGTTGGGCTACATAACTTATTCAATTGAAGACAACCTTTGCAGACATACTTCAATATATGTAAGTATGCCATATGTATATACTTATGTGGCTAAGTATAGTTGAATTTTCAAAAATTTTGATATGCGGACCCTACCCTTTGCCATTGATGTCAAGGGGAGAGTGAAGAGCAGTGAAAAATGAGGAATCCAAATAAGGGGGAGCTCCAGAAGATGTATATAAAAATAGAGCATCAGCCAAGGGGGAGCATAGTGTAAACACTTAGTCATTTTTCACTAAGTGTTGCCATCAATGCCAAAGGGGGAGATTGTTAGCAAGAGACACTATATGGATTCATGAATGTTGTCATTGATGGCAACAAAGTTCATCCGACATATCCGCAAGACATGGTATGTCTATACCGGAAGTCAGAATGAAGAATGTTGTGGTCCGGTAAACAAGAACAGAGCAGTCAGTAAGGTCTGACAGACAGGTCCGGATCTCTCAGCAGAAGTATCTCAGTGAAGTGTGGATTTGGGGAAGTCAAGAGGAGTATCTTGGCTGATAGATTCCAAGGTTTGAGCCTCTGGTGTGAAAAGGATAAAGAGATGTGAATGCTTGAGTGTCGGGTTCCCAAGTGACAGTGTGAACAGAGGAAGAATTGGCAGGCAGAACATCAGACATTATTCCGGATGTGTTACTAAAGTTGGTAAAGGTTATGAAGGCATGAATTATGTTTGGCTGACATGATTGATGATTTCCACAAGTATATCCTTGATCTGCATTACGTGGTAAGCAAGGATTCAGCCAACAGATCAGAGTTTAGGCAAAATATTAACTATTCCAGGTGCTGACAAGAAAGGTGATGAAATCACTTGTGCGGATATATATACAAGATAGATTTAGTTATGAGAGGTGTTGTTGTTGAATGTGATGTGCAAATAAAAGTAGTAGATCCAAATAAAAGCAGAAAGGAAGATCCAGTATGTGAAAGAAGAGCAGCATAAAAGAAGAGGAAAGATGAAGTGCAGCAGATCAATATACAGAGCCTAACCAGAACTGAACCCCAGCATATGTTGATGCTTCTTATCAGTTCAATTATTGTATTACACTCTTTATAAATTGTAGACAGTGTGTCTCTTGTAGGCAGTGTGCCTCTTGTGAGCAGTGTGCTCAGGCAATGAGCCCTAATTGGCAAGTGCCATTTTGTACTTCCATTCTTCTAACAGAGAATACAATCTTGGGTTAATCACCCCATGGTTTTCTCCCTTAATAGGGTTTCCATGTCAAAAATATTGTGTCATGTGTACTTCTATTTCATGCTTATGTTTGTTTGTTTGAATTGTTGCTGCATTAATTATCAAGAAAGTTTAGAAAGCTGAAATAATTAAGATAACTGATTCATCCCCCCTCTCAGTTATCAACAGGCTAGGACATGAAATCTTGAGTCTATCTCATGAGCTCCTAGGTTGGAACACTTTGCATGATTGGGAGAAGGGTTGGAACCACCAACTTGAGTTTGTCTTGAGTACCCTCCAAGGGTATGGTTGCATTGCCTTCTTATTCTGTACACCTTCCATGAATCTTGGTCCTTGAGGTGAAGTTGCCAGTTCCCTTGAGTGGATCATCATTTACATTATCCCTCTATATTTTCTTGAGTCATATAGGGCTAGGGTTTGATATTATTTGGTTAGATCTTGTGTGTTACTACTCACACATAGGTTTTATGAACACACACAACATCTAGATTTAATCTTGGCTATCCGTGAGGTAGGAATACTGAAACGGGGGCTTGACTAAGGAAAGCTCCTATATAGCCACAATACTTTTCCTCTTCTTTCTTGTGTGTAGATTTGATGAATAGGTTTCAGAAGGTGCCAGGATGGAAGACTGAATAACTTGCAGGTACAGACCTGATAAAAGAAGAAAATTCTGGAAACCTTAAAAGAGGCCCAGACCACCCGAGCACCGTGGTCCTATGACTTTTTGTCATCTGGTCTAGGTTCTGAATAGTTTTCTTACCTCTATTATTCTATTTTCTCCTCTAATTTCATTTCTGACAGTCGCTTGTAGCTTGATTTGTCTTGATTAAAGGCTTTGGATCTTATGCCCTTGCTAGATTGGTTGGATTTTGTTTGACACTCATCTATACGAAAAAGAGGCGGAACCCTTGTATCTTAAGCTCTCCCTCAAGGGTTGAATCTAAGCTCAGTTTGTGTCTCAATGTTTTGTAGAAGAGGGTTTTGACCTAGTTTAACTCCTAAGGCTAGATCTCTCTTTTATACCTAACACCTTTGTTTATCAATAATATGAAATTGGCATGTTTGTAATGTAAATGGCATATGGTTTGTTTTAGAAGTTGAATAGTTTTGAGAATGTGTAACATACACCCTTGGTATATGTCTGATCTATATGTGTTTTTGTGTTTTTCTGATGGTTTTGGGTTTAGGTTTTCATTGCATGTTTTTGTGTGTATTGATATTGCATGAAATACATAGAATATAAACAATATATTGAAATCCCAAAAAAACTAGAAGAGATATCAATGAAATCACAAAGACCTAGATTGGAGAAAGCCAAATTATGAAGTTCTATTACATACTCATATCATGATTTACAACTTCATGTCGGGGTCATTGCCAAACCAGCCATATAACACTATGAAATCACTTCTTTGATTGCTTTGAATGTAGAAATATGGAATACAGTGAATGGAGAGTGCTGAAGCAACCCTAGTCACCCAAAATGTAAGTGTAAGAAGCTCCAAATGTCAAAGGAATCTCTAGCTTCAATACCCACAACCCCCTAGAGTGGTTCGGCCTCTATGGTTATAAATAACAGCATCAAGCACACATTAAATAGCCTACAATGTCTCTGTTTTGCAACAGTAAATCCTCCTTCCTTATGGTGACCAATCTCCAGCCCAAATTGACCACAAACAAGTGCCAAATCTGCTCCAAAGGAAGAGTATGGCCCTCGACATAGTATAGCCTACAATATGAAGGTACAGCCAACAATAAATAACTCTGCAACAGCAAGAACTCAATCACAATACATTTTTCTGTCATTCGAATCTCTTCTAATGGCTACAATATCAAACTCCTCAGGATATCTTCATTTCATGCTCGAATCAACTCCAAAGTGTATTCCCTAAATGCACAAATGAGACCTCTAGATGAAGCCTCCAATAACCTCTCCTGATACAATCTTCCACGTATGAGGAAAGGGATCAATTTAGGGGTTTTGTCCCAACGCTGTCATGATAAAACCCTAGATCCAAGCTCCAAAAGCCAAAGCACAAGTAACTCACAAAGAGAGCAATTTTTCATAATCTCTGCATGCCCTCAAATGAGCCTTCTTTTCCCCTTTTTGTTGCTCTCAATCCCAACGCCCAAGAAGAGGGTTTTTTCATTATTTTTTAATTTATTAAACAACCCCTTGTCTCTCCATGAGGGGCGCCCACCTCCTAGTCACTTCACTTTAAGTTATAACTTGATTTTATAAAACAATATTACTTTATAACTTAAAGTAACTTTATTTTCAAATAGTATAAGTTAAATATTTAATTTAACTTATATATCAACCTTTAATACCTTGGGCTCTAGAATAACATGAATTTCCTGTGCCATGACCATCCATACTACCCTGCCAAAAAATAGCAACTGCTCGGTTCTTGAATTTCTATAAATAATAAGTCCCTAGAATGACTTCCTAAACACATCCATTAGCCTACGGAAGTCAAATTATAGGCTAATCCTAGTCCATTGGTGCAATGAGCTAGATGAGGGACATTAGAAAATGAATGAATGATATTTAATGGTTGTGTTCAATTAGAAATTTAATGGTATGAGACAATGTTTTGAGTATGATATCAAACAAAAACTAAAGGTTTAAGAGATTATTACTTGTGTGAAAATTTAGCTTGTTTAAGATCAATTCATTGACTAGTTCTTGACAACTTTATTTCCCAAGGTTTAGTATGACTGTAGAGCCATTTGTTTAAGATTGAGCGACATTAAAAATAATGTGAAAGGAATAAAGTATATTTTTGTGATTTATTACTACAAGGAAAATTTTACCCTTCACTAGGTCCTTTATCCTTAGCTGCATCAAATGGTATCAAATCCAAGTTACATCTCTAAGAAGCAAAAGACAATGAAAGTTCAAAGGAGTTAGTGAAATGTGAGTAGAGAAAAATAAATTCAAATCTTAAGTGTGGAAGAAAACATCTTCTAGAAAGAGATTTAGGTAGAAGGTGTTGTATTCAATGAAGATATCTCCAACAAGAGATTTGGGTAGAGAACTAAAATTCCAAGTAGAAGCCAACTTGTACTGAAACATCCTCTATTGAGAAAATAGTGACTAGAGAAAATGAGAATATGTGTGAGTATCCTCCAACTAAAATTGTATTGAATGAGAAGATGTAGGAACTGTTGGCAAGAAACATTGTTCTGATGATTGAATGTTGTCATTGATAGCAACAAAGGAAAGAGACTCCACCGGTATGACAAAGAGACTTTACTCCAGAAGAAGAAATGATTAAGTATGAACAATATACATTATACAGAGTAAGTAACAATGTTTGGGATGGTATACCTCTACAGTAAAAGATCAGTATGTCTGGATCAGGTATGTTGTTCATAACTATTTAGTGATGATTTTTCCAGTGCTCAAGTCTTGACTTCCTCCAGAAGTCACATCATAGAATACCTAAATCCGGGTGAACAGATCAAAGATAGGAATAGTGCACAGTGTTAGGGAAAAGGGTTCACATTCCTCCACAATTGTATATTTTGTTCTATTGTTCTAAAGGTTTGCTAAGATATCCAGAATAATTGTTGTTTATGCAACTCAAAGTCTCATATGGTTTGTAGTGGGAATTATGATGTGACAGATGAGTTGATTAAGTATACTCTTAAGTAACAAGATGACAGACATGTTAGATTCTTATGCGGAGAAGTTATATTGTCTTAATAGTCAATCTAAGTGATGGTATGATTGAAGCTGACCTATATGAAGATGTTTGTATGTTTTTTAAGTCCGCATTGCAAATTGTACACAAGTTCAATATGACAAGATGTAGTATTTGTGTACATGGTTTATGTTTTGCTTGCCGACCTGATTATGAGATAAATCTTGTAGCAAATATATATACTTGATGGAATTTGGTGTTGGTGTGCGTTGTTTTATGGTATGTTGTGTAAATTTGAAGTGTGAAGGATTATGAACAGAGTGCAGAGCAGAAAAAGTTGAACAAGGACTAAACACAGAGTATATGTAGTCAAGTTGAGAAGTAGGGCAGAATAAATGAAGACCTTTGAATCTGTATATTGAACCTTCAATGGAATTGTGATCTAGCATGTGGTAGATGTATTTATAGTAGTTCATCTTTTGACAATGAGCCAATCCTTCCTCTTTCTTCTTTTCTCTTGGTAGTGAGCCTTTGTGTAGTGAGCACTTCTTCATAAGGCAGTGAGCCCTAAGGCAATGAACCTTCTTGTAATTCGGTATTGAGCTATCATAATATATTGTGAGCTAACACTCACTGTGGTTTTTCCCTTTTTGGGTTTTCCATGTAAAAATCTTGGTGTCCATGTGTTAGGTCTTTATGGTTTCTATTCTTATGCTTATTCTGCTTTCATGTTATTGATTTTGGAAATTGGATTAATAAACTTGTTAAGAAGTGGTTTTGTGGAATATTGATTCACCCCCCTCTCAGTATTCCTTATATTCAACAATTGGTATTAGAGCAATGTTCCTTGGAAGAAGCCTAATAGCTTGAGGAAGATCTGGGAGAGTTCACTGATGGCAACCAAGAGATTTCAAAACTTCTCAAACAATGTTGAATTAGAAGCAACTATTGCTAATCTTGAAAAATCTGAAGCAAAAATTAGGGATCTAAAGGATAGCATTCAAGAAGCTAATGAATGCATTGTAAAGCTGAAAGAACAAGTCAAGAAATTCAAAGAGAAATACAGAGATATTAGTGAACAATTGATATTAGCAAATGATACCCTGGATGATTTAAAAGTGGAAGTTATAGAAAGAGCTAAAGTGGAAGAAGATCTGAATCTGATGGTAAAAATCAAGATAGAAGAATGTGTCGAACTAGAAAAAGAAGTTGTGAGTCTGAAAACAGATTTGGATAAAGCCAAGAGCTATGAAGAAAAATTCAAGATAAGTTCTGCAAAACTTGATGAGATGATTTCTAGTCAAAAGAGTTCAAATGACAAGCAAGGCTTAGGATTTGAGAAAGGAGAAAGTTTAAAATCAGGTCAAGAAAACTTTTAGATGAAGCAAAACAAACGAAACCAATTCAGGAATCAAAGAAGAAGACCTAGAAGACCTCCGGTCAAACAGCCAATGCTCAAAGGTACCCATCTTTCAATGGCCATTGTTTTAATTGCAAAAAGTTTGGTCATAAAGCTACTCAGTGTAGGAGTAGAATAAATCAGAATGTTCTATCATTCTCTAGTCAATGTTTCAATTACAAGAAAATTGGTCATAGATCAAGTGAATGCAAAAGTCTGGTAAGAAATGGCTTTCACAATTCAAGGAATACTCAATCATTCAATGGAAGATGTTTTTCTTGCAATAGATTTG
The DNA here is from genome assembly GCA_027924645.1 of Cunninghamia lanceolata. NCBI lineage: Eukaryota > Viridiplantae > Streptophyta > Pinopsida > Cupressales > Cupressaceae > Cunninghamia > Cunninghamia lanceolata. The sequence continues at coordinate 6,906,460 of BSBN01000245.1, read as the reverse complement.
GACACATGGCTAATCAATGCAGATCTAGGATGAATTCATTTAGAGGAAGGAATCAAGGATAGGGAAACACTGTGTGCTACAATTGCAACATGTTTGGACATGTAAAATTTTGTAGAAGTAAGAACATGAAAAGAAACTACTATGTTGAAGAAAGGAAAACAGAGCAGAGGAATGATAAGGGAAAAGAAAAAGTTGATCCGGTTGAAACTAAGAAAGAAATGGACAAGATCTGGATCAAGAAAGAAGTAATTGAAGTCAAGGCTAGATCTGCACCAGCTTTTGGTGTAGATACTTCCCCTAGGAAGTAAATTGGGAGCTCTAGCTCAAGGGGAGCTGTGTTGAAAATCCAAAGCCCCCAGCCAGAAAGTTAGTGCTAGAATCTAGCACCAAGGTATGTTGTGAAGAACTCTATGACAAATCCTCTGAAAGGAATTCTGATAGAGAAAGATCTAATGCAGAGCATTGCGGAGCATTTTGGACTAACTGTGGTTGTCAAAGAAGTGTTTGACATCTTTTTGAAAGACCGCATTTATGACGATTAAGTTAAGGCCTCAAGGGGTTTAAAGGCTTGGATTTGTAAAAGATTAATCACTTTGCATTCAATCTTTTAAGTGTTTAAGGCAATCTGAAGCAAAATTCCAAGCAATTCAATGATTTCCAAAGCATATTAAGACAACCACAGTGCAAGTCAAAGAGATAAGAGAAAAGGTACAAGTAGAGAGAGAAGCAAAAGAAAGGGAGGAAAGTGAACCAATTAAGGCTCTAGAAGAGCCTAAGAGGAAACCAGAAAATCCAACAGTAACAAAAATAAAAACTAGAGGTTCTACTTCTACAAAAATTGCATCTATGTCCTCTAGTCCCACACCCTCTGCAAGTGTGGAAACCCATGCAACCAACCACAAAAGATAGAAAACCAAAGGTCGTAGAATGTATGTTAATATAGGATCTGATGAGGAAGAGACTGAGTTAGATGAAGAAGTGAAGAAAATGAAAATTGAGGCCACCAAATCCTTTGGGAGCAACAAAAAGAAACCTTCTGGTAAGAGAAAAGCTGAGAAAAGGCCAGGGCAAGATGAGTCTCAGACAGGAGAAGCTACTATAAGTCTTGAAGATGTCCTAAAGGCCATAACAGTTGATGGAAATTTAAAGCCCATAGCCCAACTATATGATGAGTATAATCATTCAGACAAAAGAATTATTGAGACTATTGTTGTCAGATATCTGGACATTTACAACAAAGCCCTTATTGAGATAATTACCGATCTTCCAGATACCTTGGGTAGTATTATGTCTACAAGAAAAGAAGCAACTATGGCAAAAGACATTAAACTCTGTGAGTATACACTGATAAAGTTATGTCCAGAGATCTCTCCTAAAGACAAAACAAAAATCTCCAAAGCACTCAGTGAGGAGTTCAAAACAAAGAGGAGAATGAATACTCTCATGTCAGATGACATTGAGAAAGTAGTTAAGGAGACTGAGGAAATCACTTTAACAATGCTAAAAGAATTTCATTTCCCAACATATATGACAATGATGAAGCAAATGTTGGAGATGATACATCTGTTCTAGAAGTGAATTTGAACCGAGGGTTAGATGATAGAGTAGTCAAAGAGAAGGAAGCACCTACTACAGTTATTGAGTCTAGTCTCCCTCCGGAACATCAAATAGGTGACAAGACAGGATTGGAGAAGACTGAGAAGACAGATAAGGTCGATGATCAAGAAGAGAAATAGGATAAGGAAATCCCTGCACTAGAACAAAAGGATAGTGCAAATGAAGCTATGGATTTAGATCCTCCAGAACTAAACCAAGAAGAAGATGTCTCTGGTATAGCAAGAGACACTGCGGAGTTAGTTAAAGACTTTTCAGAGAAAGAGAAACAAGTCTTGGATGAGCCTGAATTTTTTAAAGGACCAATAAATCTAGACTCGATGTCCCATGTACAAAGATTCAAACTGGTATCAATTGTGCAAGAAAAGGTACGGGAAGACATTTTGAAGTCTCACGTACAGGACAGTGAACTGATTGGTGAGGCATCTAGCATTTTAGAGAAGCTGATGCCATCATATCAGAAGGACATCTTTTTGTCTTCTATAAGTCAACTTAAAGGACTCATAAATTCTGTAAGTGAGCATTTTGAATCTTTTGAGAAATCTGTTGAGACAAAAGTGAGACAAGAATTTGATGAGAAAAGGTTAAATGAGTTTAAGACTGATAGTGAATGACAAAGCTCTACTAGAAAATAAAATGAAAGGCATACAGAGTGCCATCAAAGAAGAAAATGACCTATACAAATTTTGCCTATCTTGGTTAGTAGCCACAAAAGAGCTAGAAGAAAACATAAAGGATAAGAAACTGCAACTGATAAATATTTCCAAAACATTTGATCCAATAGTTGAATCAATAAGTAGCAAAGAAATACAAGTAATTAATATTCATGAAGAGTACTCTTCTACATACACCTTTGCCTCTTGATGTCAAAGGGGGGGAAGAATACTAGTGGAAAATGGGCAAACATCTAAGGGAGAGAAGGAATACTGAGTAAGGGGGAGCAGACACAAGTATTTTTAGTAAGTGTTGCCATCAATACCAAAGGGGGAGATTGTTGGCAAGAGACACTGTTCTGATGATTGAATGTTGTCATTGATGGCAACAAAGGAAAGAGACTCCACTAGTATGACAAAGAGACTTTACTCCAGAAGTAGAAATGACTAAGTATGAATAGTATACATTATACAGAGTAAGTAACAATGTTTGGGATGGTATGCCTCCGCAGTAAAAGATCAGTATATGTAGATCAGGTATGTTGTTCATAACTATTTAGTGATGATTTATTCCAGTGCTCAAGTCTTGACTTCCTCAGGAAGCCACATGGTAGAATACATAAATCTAGGTGAACAGAGCAAAGACAGGAATAGTGCACAGTGTTAGAGAAAAGGGTTCGCATTCCTCCACAGTTGTATACTTTGTTCTACGGTTATGAAGGTATGCTAAGATATCCAGAATGATTGTTGGTTATGCATCTCAAAGTCTCATATGGTATGCAGTGGGAATTATTATGTGATAAATGAGTTGATCAAGTATACTCTTAAGGAACAAGTTGACAAACATGTTAGATTCTTATGCGGAGAAGTTATATTGTCTGAATAGTCAATCTAAGTGATTGTATGATTGAAGCTGACCTATATGAAGACTTTTCTATGTTTTTTAAGTCTGCATTGCAGATTGTACACAAGTTCAATATGACAAGATGTATTTGTGTACATGGTTTATGTTTTTCTTGCTGACCTGATTATGAGATAAATCTTGTAGCAAATATATATACTCAATGGAATTTGATGTTGGTGTGCATTGTGTTATGGTATGTTGTACAAATTTGAAGTGTGAAGGATTATGAGCAGAGTACAGAGTAGAAAAAGTTGAACAAGGATTGAACACAAAGTATATGTAGTCAAGTTGAGAAGCAGGGAAGAACAAATGAAGACCTTTGAATCTATATATTGAACCTTCAATGGAACTTTGATCTAGCATGTGGTAGATGCATTCATAGCAGTTCATCTTCTGGCAGTGAGCCAATCCTTCTTCTTTCTTCTTTTCTCTTGGCAGTGAGCCTTCATGCATTGAGCACTTCTTCATAGGGCAGTGAGCCCTAAGGCAGTGAGTATTCTTGTAATACGGTATTGAGCTATCATAATATATTGTGAGCTAACACTCACCATGGTTTTTCCCTTTTTGGGTTTTCCACATAAAAATCTTGGTGTCCATGTGTTATGTCTTTATGGTTGTTGTTCTTATGCTTATTCTGCTTTCATGTTATTGATTTTAGAAATTGGATTAATAAACTTGTTAAGAAGTGGTTTTGTGGAAGACTAATTGACCCCCCCTCTCAATATTCCTTATATTCAATAGGAACATCCTCCACTAAGTGGATAGTGGGTAGAGGGTGGTAGAGAGATTACATCTTCCAATAAAATTTGGGTAGAGGGTATATTTAGTTGTTTGAAAAGTAAACTAGTTTGTGGGTATTAGAATTGTGATTGTGATAGTGGTTGTATCAATATGTATTCATAGAAAAGTAGAGGTTTGGTGTTAAAGTGGCCAATGAGAATTATATTTATGGAGAGGAGGGAAAGAGCTTGTTTAGAAAAAACTATTAAGAAGTTGAATGTTTTGAGAGAAATCTTGGATGTTATTAAAGGAAGAGAGTTGAAATCAACAAGAGAAGGGGTGAGATGTTAGAACCTATGAAGGTGAATATGTTGGATGAAATTCCAATATGTACAAGTAGAGTAGTAGTGGAAGATCTAGCAAGAGAAGCTTACTATAATTTATTACCTCTAGAAGAGATGAGTGTGATAAAATCCTTGACAGATGGACCTAAGGAGAAGGGAAGATGTGTGCAACTTGTTGAATAAAATGAGTTATTAAAGGTATGTCCTTTGGAGAACATGAATATGGTGTTAGATGTGGAATGAATGAGTTCACAAGAAGAAACAAATCAGGAAGTACAAAAACACAAGAAAGAATTGTTTGAGGGAGGTTTGATTTTGGTGATAGCAATAGAGGAAGGAGGAAAGAGGAGACAAGAAGAATTGATCGACGAATTATTTAAGTCCATCATGAAGATTGAGGTAGTACAAAAGGAAGACTTGTTAGCTAAAAAGGAGTGGCTAGATAGAATCCTAAGCGAAGTGGATGATCAGATCATGAAAGTGGATATAGAAATGGAATGGATTGTAGACATGGAAATACATAATATTAAAAAGTAATATAGATATGAAGAAAGAGAGAATCTACAAATGGAAGTAGATGGATCTATTTTCTATATTGATCAAAAGTAGAAGAAGTTGATGGAAGTGGAAGATAGGTTATGGTAAACAAAGATCTAGAATAAGAATGGAAGTGGAAAATGAAATTTAGAAAAGGAGGAAGGGATATGGTATAATTAGAAGTTGGAAGAGGAGAAAAAAGAAGGCATATTTATTTCAAACCACCATGTGAGAAGGATCTCACATTTCTTTTGTACCATGGGTGTCTAATGTAGGAGCATCCTGGGCAAATTGGCAATCAACATCAACAAAAAAATAAATATTTGTATTTTCTTTATTTTTTTGGCATTCTAGGTGTGATGGAGGATATTTTTCACATGTAAATCAAATTAAGATTAATATTTGAGTCCTTTTACCTCTCAAAATGAATTTTTATATGCATGGGACACTTCACTTCAATTACAACCTAAATATTTGCAATACAAGCACCTAGATGGAGAGATTTGAGGAGTTGACTCAAAGAGGAGTTGAAGTTGAGCTAGGGGAGCATTTGAAGTTGCATAATTCACCTTTTAATGCATGTTTATATTACAAATCCATGCACTCATGTGATATAAAAGTTCTAAGTTGAGTTCCAAGTTCAATTTGAATATTGCATGACACTTGGAGAATGCATGTCCCTATTCTTATTTTTTAGGAGCATTGGTTTGAAGCGATGCATGAATTTTGACTTTGTAAAGGTTGGGTGCCACATTATAGAGATAATGTAATTATACTTGAGTTCCAAATTTAAGTAGGATTTATTTCCTAAAATTTCTTCTATTTTCTTTCGAGCAATCATTCTTTTACATAAATTTTGGAAAAGCTTATTTTTCATGCACCATATTGAAGATTTTGAGGAAGTTAAACATGGGAATGGATAACTAAAGATATCTATGATGTTTATTTTAGGTTGTAAGTGTTATATCATACTTGAAGGTATCATATTCAAGTTATAGAAGATCAGATTTGAAGACTGTCAATTTTCTTCAAGACTAGTGCCTAGTTTGGCATCTTGTTGTTGAGTAATGTGTGTACTATGTTTGATTTAAGTTGTAGGTTCATGTGAGTTGTGATAAAAATATATATTAGTTTTACAAGTGGATATTATGTTAAAATTTCCTTAAAAAAATGTGTTGTAACCTTTACATTTATCAATAATATGAAATCAGCATGTTTGTAGTGTAAATGGCATGTGGATTGTTTCAGAAGTGGAATAGTTTTGAGAATTAACACTATTAGTGTGAACAAGGTACTTTAGCTAACTAGTTCATTTCCTATCTAGTTCTCTGCTTAGGTCCTTTCCACACTAGGTTAAGTTTACTTAGGGACTTTTCACTTTATCCCATTTTGGTTGTGTTTTTAGTCTCTTGGCTGGTAAATCCTATATTTACCCACCTATCACTCTCATATGAGTATCTCATCTCATCTCATATCAATCTTGTATGATTTGCATTTCCATTGAATATAATGCAGTTTATTCTATCTCATTTTTATTTTCTATCTTTGCTTTCCTTTTAGTCATTTGCATTCTTGGGTGGCTTTTCGACTAAATCTTACATGGCATCAAAGTGGTTGTGAGTTATGGGTTAGCATTTTTTAGAAAATCTAGGAGTGTAGAGTTTCTATTTTCCAAAGCACATGAGTATGCTCTTCTCTTATATCCTCAAATGATCTAGAGAAATAGAAAAGTGTGGAGAAAATACTAGTTTTTGGGGGGTTCTTATTTTGACTTGCCAGTTGCAAGTTTTTTCAAAGCTTCATAGAGACATTTTGAGCTCACCATTGAGTCTAGAGAAATTGTTCGATAGTTAAATTTTCCTTTTGTTTCATCCTAGTTGGACACCGAAGGCTAGATCTACAAGGTTTGAAGTGGGAGGTTCATTTCCAAATCTAGTAAGGAGCCATCATTTCAAAGCATTTTGGGTCAAATTTGGCCCTACCATTGCACTCAAAAGGTCTAAAAACCCTAAGATCGACAGTCAAATCATTGATTTTGTACAAGTTGTCTGAAAAGGTAAAAAAATGTCTAGGGAGTCATACAGCCCCCATGAATAGTTCCTGTGGCACGTATTTCAAAAAAGCTTCTTTAATATTTTCTACAATTTCAATTTCCTTCATAAAAAAATTCAAAAAATATGTATATTGGAGCGCAATTTTTTATAGTAAAATCATTTTAAAGGGCTTTAAAAAAATCAAAAAAATTATTGTACTACATAGGCACTATGCAATACTTTATGGTACCATAGGGTATTCCTGGTGTGGTAACCTTAAGGCTTGGGCCCTATGCCCACATACAGGTTGCGTCCATTTGTTTGGACCGCAAACCCATATAATAGTGTATGGGGTGTGGCCTTTAGCCCCCAACCCCTTATTTCATTGGCCTTTTAGGACTTTAACCTTTAAACCCAGCACCATACTTTTTTTGGCCTTTGTGCCATATTTCCCCCCGCCACATTTGGCGATGATTTTGGCAGGTCTTCCATCTTTCGCAACATCTAACTCCTTCTCTACATTTAGCCAGAGCTCCAAACTAGTGATAGTTAAATATATCTAGCAATCCACTATATTTGGTGGTTCCACCAAAGTTGGTAGTAGTCCACTAAATTTGGCGGAAAGAGGACATTTGATTTCTTGACCCCCTCTCTGTTGGCAGGCTTGATCTTGCACTCAGACTTTGGAAGCTCATATCTTGGGCTCACGACTTCCTTTTTTTAAGCAACTTTTTTTTATTTGGGATAATTTTTCATGTTCTATGCACTGGTGCAGTCAATTTCTAATTTTGGTGCATGGATTTTCTATAATTTACAAATTATCTCAGGTGACATTGTGCAGTTCTTGTTTTGAGAACTTCAAAGGCTCATAACTTTCATGTACAATCTTGGATCAAGGTGATTCTTTTTTTGAAAGTGCATTATTTTTTGTGTACTTCACAGTGGTTCTATTTTGTTCACTTAGTTTTGCCCTAGAATTATACTTTTAGCATATACTCGTGTTTAGAGGATTTATAAAAGCATTGAAGTCAAGTCCACTTTATGTTTCTTGCTGGTGACAATTATAAATGCACTGAATATAAAGTGTCAAATTATATTTTTTTGGGGGTTTCTTTGATTGAGTGATTCAAGGGGTCTCTTGGTGTGTTTGTGCTTATGCATCTCTTTTTTCTTATGATCTCCTTTCCTTCACAAATGGGTCACTTTAAGTTTCCATTGCTAACACAATACAACTACAACACATGGCATCAAAATACATGGAACACCTTAATGCAACTTGGATACACACCTTATGTTGAACAAAAGGTAACTGGACCCACAGATGATAAGGAAAAGGTACTATGGATGCTTGAACATATAAAAGCTCTTGGTTATCTTAGGATCTTAGTTTCCCTTGATCTGATGTTTCAAATTGATGGATGTACAAAATTCACATGATGCATGGGAAAAAATAAAAACTTTGTATGGTATAATTGATGAAGTAAGAAGCTATAAGGTCAACACTGATTTGATGAGATTTGATCCAAAATATTTTGACAACATCCAGGACTATGTAACAAAGGTCAATGACCTTAGAGCATAATGTAAAGCATGTGGCATTGCAAAAAAGGACATTCATTTGGTGTTCATTGCTCTCAATAAACTTGGGCCTAAATATGAAACCTTTGTTTCTGGCCTTCATACTCATAGGTTGACTATTGGATCTGCACACACTATGCCTTATTTTGCTTCCTTTTCTAAAATGTTGATGCATGAATAGGGGAATCTATTTTCCATGGGTCTCCTTAAGCCATATTAATCTTAGGCTTTGTTGGTTAGTCAACCAAAGGGACAAAAAGAGTTAGGTAAAATTGACAAGAAACAAAAGAAGTCCAAGAAGAAGTCACAAAAAGATCAAGCAAAATCCTTGTCTACCCCAAAAGTAGACTCCAACTCCTCTTCATTAAAAGGGGACTTCTCAAAAGAAGGAAAGGCCAACTTGTAGTTATTGCAAGAAGGTTGATCATGAGGAACATTTTTTTCATGGGAAGAAGATTGATGAGTTGAAGCATCTTCTAAAAATAATGACATTAATCTACCTTCCTCTATTGCTCAGCAATCCTCCACTCCTTCTAAATCGAGTAAAGGGAAAGTAACTACACTTGTTGCTTCTACAAATACTTCTGAATAGTGGATTCTTGAATTGGGTACATCACATCACATGGGTTCTATCAGAGAAAAGTTTTCTTTGTTTGAGCCTTATTTTGTACCCCACATTCTCATTGGAGATGATTCTCATGTGGATGTCATTGAGAAAGGTTCAATTGATGTTGGCACTAGTACATTTGAGGATTTTCATTGTGTGCCTAATTTGTTAGCCAACCTTCCCTTTGTCTACTAGATCACTCAAAATGATAGGAAGGTTAAATTTACTCTGGATTCCATCACCATCAGGGATCTTGAAGATAATGCACTCCTTGTAATTGGTAAGGCTAACCATCAGTCTCAACTCTATGCTTTCTCTCATTTTGTTCCTAATTCACATTATTCTGCTTTGCTTACCCATTCAAATTCAATGAGAAAACTATGGCATGATCAGTTTGACCATCTCAACTACCACTAGCTTCAGTAACTCAGCATGCGGGATATAGTCTCAGGTATGCCTCAAATCAGTTTTTCAAATGGAATTTGTTTAGTTTATGCCTTGGGAAAGCATCTTGAGAAAAAGTTCAAAATAGGTAAGGATTGGAGGGCTTTAGAAGTCCTTGAGCTAGTTCATAGTGACTTGGCTAGTCCCTTTCCATCCTTGTCTTTCAGCAAGACTCACTATTTTCTCACCAGCATTGATGACTACTCCAGATATACATGGGTCTACTTTCTTCAGTAGAAAGTTGAAATCTTTGATAGGTTTTAGGAGTTCAAGGCTTGTGCTAAGAAATAATCTAGGAAGTGCATCAAAATTCTCTGCACAGATAATGGTAGAGGATATGTGAACCACACTTTCAGCAATTTTACACTCTTGAAGGGATTTATCTTCAACATATTATTGCCTACACACCTCAGTAGAATGGTGCAGCAAAGAGGAAAAATAGGTCCCTCAAAGAGATGGTTGGTTACATGATCCATGCACGCTCCCTTGCACCTAAATATTGGGCAAAAACTATCAATTATGTTGCTCACTTCTAGAAGAAAGTTCCTCATAAGGCATTGAAGGGCATCACTCCACTTGAAGTCTGGTGTGGTAGGAAACCTATTTTGTGGAACTTTAGATTTTTTGGCTCCATAGCATGGGCACACATTCCTTCAGAGAAGTGTAAGGCCTTAAAACCTCAAAGTCAACCTTACTTCTTTGTTGGATACCCTAATGTTTTCAAAGGATATCAGCTCATGGGTCTTGAGACACATGAGCTCGTCATTGTGCATAGTGTGCATTTTGACGAATGCTCTCCCATCTTGTCCTCCCATCTTCCTCCATAGCAGATTCAAATGACAATGACACAAAGGATTTTCCTCTAGCTTCCTCTACTCGTAGGGTTGATCATGAGGCTTCATCTTTCTCTTTGTAGAGTTTAGATTTTGAGGCTAAGAATTCTCCTCCTTCATCCCCTTCCATGCCTTGTTGGGCTCGTCAGACACTTGATTCTATAGGCACTCTTGTTGGGGATCCTTTAGATACTTGGAGGACTCAGTCACAACACCAGCACATTATGCATTCCTATATTACCACAACTTCAGATCCGCAGTCTTTTCATGAAACATCAAGTATTGCTAAGTGGGATTTAGCAATGGAGGAAGAGTACAACTCTTTGATTTAGAATAAAACATGGGATCTTCTTCCACTTCCTAAGGGAAGAAAGCTAGTTCAATGTAAGAGGATCTATTCAACCAAATTTGCAACAGATGGATCAGTTGACAAGTACAAAGCACAACTTGTGGCCAAAGGTTTCTCTCAAGTTCCTAGTGTTGACTACACTGAGACTTTTCCTCTCATTACCAAGATGAACTCCATTTGCCTAATACCTGCTATGGTTGTTGCTCAAGATTGGGGTGCACATCAAATGGATGTGAAGAGTACATTTCTTCATGGGGATCTAAATGAGGAGATTTACATGGAGCGGCCATAAGGGTTCATTCAGCATTCTTCACTAGTTTTCAGATCGAGGAAGTCCCTATATGGCCTCAAATAGGCCCCATGGGCTTGTTATGACAAATTGGACTCCTTTCTTCTCTCAGTTGGGTTATCCAAATGCCACTCAGATCTGAGTGTCTACATATTGAGATAGGAGGATGCTCTTCTTTTCTTGGTTCTCTATGTTGATGACTTGATTCTCACTAGGAGCACCTCATCCATCATTGTAAGTGTTAAGATTGCTTTGCATGACAAGTTTGCCATGACTCACTTGGGTCTTTTCCACTGCTTTCCTAGGATCAAGATCACTCAAACCTCTTATGAGATCTATCTTGTGTAACCCTAGTATGTTCTTGATCTTATAGCTCATTTTTTCACATGGTTGATTGTAATCCTGCACTAACTCCCTTTCTATCTGCAGTCAATCTTGAGGAAAAGTGTTACACACCACTGATTGATGCCACTTTGTATTTTCAACTTGTTGGTAGCCTCATCTACTTGAATCATACTCACCCAAACATTTCATTTGCAGTTAGCATTGTTTCACGCTTCATGACGAAGCCGCATGAGCTTCACTACAAGGCTCCCAAATGCATGTTGCATTACATATAGGGCACTCACAAGTACAGGATTCACTATGTAATGGGCATAGGTTCAAATTTGAGTGGATACACAGATTCTAACTAGGTTAGTGATATTGATGATCATAAGTCCACATCTAGCTACATTGGTTCTGGTCCCATTTATTGGAAAATCAAGAAGTAGCATGCCATTGCTCTTTCTTCAACTGAGGCTAAGTATAATGTCCCCATTTCTGGCATGTTCACCTCGTAGTGGAGGGTTAGCCTATTTACCATTCCTATAGGCTAATTCATTAGGGAATGATTTATTGAGCCTTTTGTTGCAAAAGTGACTTAGATATTTGGAAAGTCAGTAAAATCAATTAAACATGGAGATTTGGAAAGTCACTTTATAAAAGGAGAAAATAAATTATAATAAAATGAAAAAATAAAATATTATTTTTATGTCAAATTGGACGTCCCACTTGGAGGAGGAAAAAGTGAAATAAAATAATATTTTAATCCCAAACTATGGTGATGGACATGAAATTGATATAAAATATGGCAAAATTGGGTGCTCCACTTGAGGGTTATAAAAGAAGGCATTTGGGAGGACAATTCATCATTGTGTATTTTTTCATTGGCATTTTGGATATTTTCCTTCGAGTTGCAACATTGGTTCAGCCTTTTTTTGAGGATGAAAACCCTTGGAAAATTTGTGGATTGGATGATCCACTTTGAGAGGTGAATCCATACGGGGTTTACCATTGAGTTTATTGCAAGTTTTTGGCATGGATTTGCAGCTTCAATCAACATATTATTTGTAGGTTTATATCAGCTAGGGTTTGAACACCAAATTGATGTAGATTTGTCCAAATATCAATTTGGATTAAGGTTATTTGGATAGATATTGACTTTAGGGTTTGAAATGGCATCATCATTCATGCTAGGATTTGATATTGGTGCTAGGGTTTGATGTGTATGAAAATCATGCATATTTCATGGTGAATTATCATCTATTTTCCATTGCCTAGGGTTTGGAGGAGCTAGTGCTTCATTTTGAAGAGATTGTTGAGTTTTATCATCATCATATCGCAATCAGATTTTGGATCAGATTCCATAAGACGTTTTAGACTTGTAGATCTAGGGTTTGAAGGTAGAATTCTCATGTAATTGGTATCAATAATCATCTAGGGTTCTAGCACTCACCTTGGAGACCTGGCGCTTCCACTTGGGAGGAAGATCATGGCACAAAAAGGAGGATATATCAAACATTTGTTATATAAGAAATTTTGTATCAAATCTATCCTAAATCAAAGTTGTCTATCAACATCCATACATTGTCGGTTTGACATTATGCATCATATCATTGCAAGTATTAAACAGATATGTCATTGTATTAAAATCCATTCAAATCTTTAATCTAAATAAAGAATACCTTACTATTCCAAGTTAAATCATACCTCTGATTTGTTATTTTAGTCCAATGGTTTATTGTTATTTCATTTGCAAATTGTACTATTTTTGCATTATCATATGGCAAATACATTCACAAACTACAACATCATAAAATCAAATCAAATAAGCAAAAGAAAACAATTTAGAAAATTAAAAATTTAGATCAAATTAGGTAAGGGCTCTTATAGTGGTATCAGAGTAGTGTATCGTTCCATCCTAGAGAGTATAATTTAGTTTGGAAATCAGGTTGTAATACAAACAAGTTTTGGAAAAACTAACACAATGGATGATAGAAGGAATACTATGAGTTCACAAAGAATTGATCGACATATGAAAGAATTTATGAATCATATGAATAATTTGGTAAAGTGTCAATAAAAAATTATGGATGCCTATATGCAATACTAGCAACAATTCATGACATTTGTTGGACTACTTGCACAAGAAGAAGAAAGGAAGAGTAAAAATCAGTTGAGCAAAGAATATGAATCAGTGATTACAGGTTCATTTTAGTGGAGTGTTGATATAGATAAAGAAAAATCAAAAGTTATCAAAGAGATCATTGAGAAAGAAGAAGAGCCAAAGGAACAAGAAAATGTCTTACTTCGTAATAAATAGAACTCTCTTTCACCACGTATTTTTTAAGAATATCAAAACATTAGTGAGTTGGTTGTCTTGAAAAGAGACATTGTTCATACATATGAATGCCCTACAAAAAGCTATGATGAAAGTTCTAATTTGCTAATTAAGAACAGCAGTCCTTTGTCTTCACATGATCATAGTGGTAAGACACCTTGCTTTGTTGGTACTCACAATTTGATGACCAAGCATGAGGTAAAGGTTATGGATCCAAGCCATAGGCAATATGATTTTGTGCATCATAGCATAGAAGATGTAAGGAGGACTCAAAGTATGTGTGACAGATGGTTGAAGAGAACTAAGGAGGCCAAGTTATTGGCTGCTCAAGCAAGGCAGCACCTACAAAGGGTCAAGGAACAAGGCAATCACATGGAGCATGAAAGGAAAAAGTTAGATACATTCCTTCATCAATCTTTGTTACTTCAAAGGGAAGAAATTAAGATGGTTGAGCATGAACCACTCATGATGGAAAAGCATGAAGAGCAATCTAATTTGTATGAACTTGTTGAGAGGTATGTTTTTTAAGACAAATCAAGAATTTTATTTTGTACAAATGATTTTGATCATTGGGTTCATGAGTCACACCACTTAGAGGACCAATTGAAGGCTCAACACATGATTAAGGAAGAGGATATTGTGCATACACTTTGTGGACCAGCGGAGAATGATATTGGTACATATGTGGGGAAGAGTACTCTTGAGTTAGATTGGACTGAGTCTACTTGTGTTTTGACTCCATATCATTATGGGGATGGTTCATTGATTAGGCATGATGTTGTCCTAATTTCAGAATGTGGAGTACTGATTTTATGACTATTGGTAGTAGTTTAGTATTTGGTACAGCGGGCAGCTTTGAGGAAGATCTTGACATCATGAGGTTACATGGGATACTTCGACCTAAAGAGAGCTGATTATAAGATTGCATTCAGATTTTGATTGTGTTTGGTTTGGCACAAACATCACTCAAGTGAAGTGGTTTTCAAATACCAACTTCAAGTTTTCCAATCTTACACATGTTGATGAACAAGGATATCACATAGGGCAGCTAGTTGAGAGGGGAACTTCAAACTTGACACATTGGTTTTTAGCTCACATGTTAAGTGTTCAGGAGAATTTATCATTTTATGACAGAATCAACATGATTATAGGTTTGATTTTGAGTTCTACTAGAGCTATTCTGATTTGTACTAGGAGTATAGAGTGGAGTTGCATGCTAGGTTACACACATATGATGGACATTTGTCAAGTCCATAGGACAAACTTCATATTTGGATGGATTTATAGTGATGATAGCTTGATGAGAGATGTTCCTCATTTCATGTTGAGTATGTATGGTGATACAAGAAGGATATGGGATCCTGGTTTCTTGTGAAAGTAATAAGCCATTCACATGCGATTGCTTGAGGACAAGCAATCTTAGGGTGGGAGGATTTGTAATGTCCCCATTTCTGGCATAATCACCTAGCAGTGGAGCATTAGCCTATTCATCATTCCTGTAGGCTAATTCATTTGGTTAGAGAATGATTTATTGAGCCTTTTGTTACAAAAGTGACTTAGATATTTGGAAAGTCAGTTAAGTATTACAAAAGTGACTTAGATATTTAGAAAGTCGGTAAAATGACTTAAACATGGAGATTTGGAAAGTCTCTTTATGAAAGGAGAAAATAAATTATAATAAAATGATAAAATAAAGTATTATTTTTATGTCAAATTGGACATCCCACTTAAAGGAGGAAAAAGTGAAATAAAATAATATTTTAATCCCAAACTATGGCGGTGGACATGAAATTGATATAAAATATGGAAAATTTGGGCACTCCACTTGAGGGTTATAAAACAAGGCATTTGGGAGGTCAATTCATCATTGTGTATTTTGTCATTGGCATTTTGGATATTTTCCTTTGAGCTGCAACATTGGTTTAGCCTTTTTTCTTAGGACAAAAACCCTTGGAAAATTCGTGGATTAGATGAAAACCCAATTCCACTTTGAGAGGTGAATCCATATGGGGTTTACCATTGAGTTTATTGCAAGTTTTTGGCATGGATTTAGAGCTTCAATCAACATATTATTTGTAGGTTTATATCAGCTAGGGTTTGAAGGCCAAATTGATGTAGATTTGTCCAACTATCAATTTGCATTGAGGTAATTTGGAGAGATATTGATTCTATGGTTTGAAATGGCATAATCATTCATGCTATGGTTTGATATTGGTGCTAGGATTTGATGTGTGTATGCAGATTGTGTGTATTTCATGGTGAATTATCATCTATTTTCCATCACCTAGGGCTTGGAGGACCTACCACTTCATTTTGGAGAGATTATTTGGTTTTATCATCATCGTATTGCAATCAGATTTTGGCTTAGATTCCATAGAAAATTTTAGACTTGTAGATCCAAGGTTTGAAGGAAGAATTCTCATATAATTGGTATCAATAATCATCTAGGGTTCTAGCGTTCTCCTTGGATACCTAGCGCTTCCACTTGGGAGGAAGATCGTGTCAAAAAAAGGAGGTTATATCAAACATTTGTTATATCAGAAATTTTGTATCAAATCTATCCTAAATCAAAGTTGTCAATCAGCATCCATATATTGTTGGTTTGGTATTCATATGCATTATATTGTTGAAACCATCAAATGGGTATGTCATTGTATTGAAATCCATTCAAATCTTTAATTTGAATAAAGAATACCTTGTTATTCCAAGTTAAATCAAACCTTTGATTTCCTATTTCAATCCATCGGTTTATTGTTATTTCATTTGCAAATTGTTCTATTTTTGCATTATCATATGGCAAATGCATTCAAAAACTGAAACATCATAAAATTAAATCAAAGAAGCAAAAATAAACCAATTCAGAAATTTAGATCACATTGGGTAAGGGTTCTTACAACTATTAATGCTACCACTAAGATTATTTGGCTTCAGAATATCCTCACTGAACTTGGCAACACTTTTTAGAATCCATCACTCATCTACTATGACAACCAGAGAACCATTCAAATCTTGAAGAACCCAATCCATCATCAGCAAACCAAACACATCGAGATCCACATACATTTTCTCAAGGAACTTATTCAAGAGTAGGTAATTGATTTATGCTATTGTCTGACAGAAAAATAAGTTTCAAATATCTTTACCAAACCCTTCACTAAAAGAAAGTACATCCATATTTGGTCTCTCTTAGGGATGCAGGACATTTCTTCAGTGTGGTCACTTAGCCCGTCTTGCTTCATCCTCTCATAGGGGAGTTTTCTCCCACTAGATTTTTAATGAAATAGCAGAGGCTATAGAATGTTGGAATCTAAACCATAATTGCAGAGATATCAAATATAATATTATATTATTTATCAAGATTTCATACACTCATTCTACTAAATCATATTGCATCGCTTTCCAATGTGGCTTTATAAAGTCTTATTTTCCCATAACTTGCCCAAACTACCTTCAACTACCCTACAGGAAACTCTCAACTAATATTCTATCTTATTTATTTCAACTATAAACTAACTAATAGTTGATTTATTTATTTATTATTTTTTAACCTTTGATGATTTATGTAATAATTCTAACATTCCGCCCTTATTACATCAATCCAAACAAAGGATAGAACATTGCATGGACTAAACACAGTAGCCCATCTAGAAACTTGAAAAGCATCTCCACCAAATGTCCTTGCTCACCCAAGACACACCAAACTAAACCAATCATTGGATGTCCCAAATATTAGACCCGCAAATCCTCAAAATACCTATAAATCGAGACATACTCAATTATTCACAAGTACACCACTCCTCTTGTAAATCGAGACAAACTTAATTATCCACAAGAAAAACACCAACCAACTATGAATTGAGACTAACTCAACTATCCACAATAACACTCCTCCTTTTGTGGATCGAGACAAACCTAATTATCTACAAATACAAACCTACAAAGCTATGGATCGAGACATACTCAACTATCGATAGGTACAACTCATTAATTTTGTGGATAGAGACATACTCAATTATCCACAAACCAAAAAAAAACCGGCATGCCCCCTTGCTCCATGAAGGGATTCAAAATGAAACTGGTGCTTCTCATGCAAAGTAGATCATATTTGAGTAGGAAGCTAGCTCAAGATGATAAAAACTCAAGTCTAGCCTCCAATCTGACTCCATTACACTTTATTCACTTGATGCCACATGTGAAGCTTTGACATCTTGATCTAATGTAGTATGGATGGCCCCAAGAGTACAAGCATATGGTGATGCATACAAGATTAATAATAAAAAAATAATAGGTAATCAAATTCCACTGATATTGCACTTAATTATAATGTCCTATAACTCCTCTTATAAAACCCTTAGCAAGAATCGAACTTGAGAAATTACCAAATCACCATCAAGACAATTTCCACTCTTCTCTACACTAATCAATCTTGGCACAAGCACATACGAATCCTTATTACTACAAATAAAACACAGAGATTACTTTTCAATTCTAATAGATTTCCCTTCATCTACATTAAGATATACTCTTTACTTTTGTCACTTCACAAAAAAAACACTATTCCATTACACCATATCACAACAAATGCAACTAAAAACTTCAAAATTCCACTTCTTTCCTCCATACAAATAATATAAGGCTTTCCATGACCCAAAAAACAAATTCAACATGCTCCTCTTATAGCCTATCTCTTAACATGTTTTCACAAAATAATCAATTATACCGCAATCCTGGAATAGACTTTGCCTACCAGACAACATTATACGGTGAATATAAAGTTTTTGGAAAAAATAATGAGTTTACTAGAATCCTTGAACAAAGACATTTAGGCACCTAACCATACCACAATAATATACTTATCAACACCGTTTAAATATGTAACTAACCTACCAATGTCATCTCCAAACCAATAACCAGACCAATCACATTCTTTGAGATGAATCACCTACGGTATCCACAATGAAACACCAACAATATTCATAAAAATAGTATTTAAACTAGATTTTAAAAAAGTTGATATCTCTAGTAGTCTACAAATTAGGCTTCTATTGTAGTTTGTAGTTTATGCTTTTATTCTTCCACAATTCCTCACAGGTCCTTATTGACCGCCAAAGTTCTTGTGGAATCCTACGCTCCAAGAGATCCTCATGCTTGATGTTCACATAATTTATCAATTTGATTAACAAACTACTTATCTTTCATTCTTTTAGTAGCTTTTTCATACAAACTGGCAATGCTAAACAATGGTTCAATACTACTCTTCTCCTACATAAGCAATGTGATACAACAAGTTTAATTAAAGAAATTGTTCAATCCTTCAGGGCCTTCTCTCTAGTGTTCAATTTGTGTCAAGGCATCATATCTTCAAAATTCCATCATCCTCTTCAACTTATTTAAGTAGATTCTTCATTTATAGGGCCGTTACATGATTCGATACCATAATTAAATAGAAAAGACTATAGAATGCTCGAATCTAAACCATAATTGCAGAAATATCAAATATAATATTATATTATTTATCAAGATTTCATACACTCATTCTATCGGATCATATTGCATTTCTTTCCAATGTGGCTTTATAAAGCCTTATTTTCCCATAACTTCCCCAAACTACCTTCAAATGCACTACAAGAAACTCCCAACTAATATTATAACTTATTTATTTAAACTATAAACTAAATAACATTTGATTTATTTATTTATTATTTTCTAACTCTAATGATTTATGTAATAAATCCAACATTTTTCTCCTTTCTATTTGAAGTGATTATTTGTACATAGGTACCTCATCAGGCCTTTTTTGTCAGGACCCATCTTTGCATACATTTCCCCCTACATTGCACTTAAGGGGGGTGTTAGTGTGAATGGAGTACTTTATCTAACTAGTTGATTTCCTTGCTAGTTCTCTTCTTAGGTCCTTTTCACACTAGGTTAAGTTTACTTAAGAATTTTTCATTTAGCTCATATGGGTTGTGTTTTTAGTCTCTTGGTTGGTAAATGTAAGATTTGGCTATGATAGAAGCCACCCAAGATCTAGGACTTCATGAAAGCACAAGAGAGACAATATGAGAGAATATTTCTATTCTATCAATGAATGAAAAATTCTTCATCTTATGTTACAATGTACATGAAGAGCCTTGCTTTATAAATACAAGGATGAGAGCTAAGATGTTTTATTCATGTGGCAAGTGTCTTAATCCTATGACATGTGACAACTATAGCACATGTGTAGGATAAGACAACTAGCAACAACTAGACACAACTAGAAACATCTAGTAGACTCACTAAGTCAACTTAACATGTGAATTATGTGTGAGAATATTATTTAACTAACAAATAGTTAAATAATATGAATTATTCACACAAGGGAAACTAGATAGGAAATATCCCTATTCACACTGACACCCCCCTTAAGTGTAACTTAGGGAGTAGCTGACTAAAGAAAAGATGCAAAGATGGATGAGTCTTGGATACTAGGCCATGTTAGATACCCATGTACAAACAAGTCTCAAGTGGAATAAAGGAGAAAACCTCATGGGAAAAAACTCCTCTCCAAAAGTGAGAATGCATGCAAACAAAACATGTACAAGTGATGGAATGATGGAAGAATAAAGACCCCCTAAATACAACATCCATCACAAATATACAATCAATAGCCTCCCCACAAGAGGGAAAGAATGAGACAAGATGTCCCCCTATAATGAAGTAGCTCATGTGCCAATGGTGAATGCTTATAGAAGAAGACCAAAAAGGATCCAAAACCTTCAAACAATATTCCTCCCCTTGGGAAGAAACCAATCCTCTCGTCTATGTCGAAGAAACTCTAAATCCAAAACAAGAAATAAGGGAAGAAATCTCATGAAATATGGTGTCTCTAAAAATTGTTCATGTGTCTCCATGTCAATGCCGAATGATACAAAAATCAAATTAGGAGTCTTAGGGCTCACTTATGAAAGTGACAATCCAAGATCTAGTGAAAACTGAAAATCATCAAACTCTAAAGACAAAGATGGGTTGACAATAGTTGTGCTATGACTATCATCAAAGAGGAGAGATAACCCCTCAAATGTGTCCTCCAAATTTGCAAGATGGGACTCACAAAAAAAAAATCTGAAATGCCTGTCAAATGCTCATCCCATAAAGTTGTATCTAAAAGACAACAAGCATCCTGTTGAACTAAAGCATTAAACTCTGAAGAAGCAGGAGGTGGAGAAGAAGGAAGTGTAGCACATGTCTCAAGAACTGATGAAGAGGCAAGAATACCAAGGTTCAAGTGATCAAACTTCTTCTCTGAAATATGATTCACACAAGGAGTGTGAATGTCATCTAACAGATCTGAATCATCAAGAGAGAAACCATAAAAGGTGTATAGACAAGATGCATGATCAACCACCCCAGTAACAATAATCTTTGTGCTCTCCAAGTCTTTTATAATAACCAACTCAAGTGTGAACTTCACTGTCTTCCTTGTACCACTATGAGTAATTTGATATATGGAAAGAAGATTATTGGTCAAAGAAGGCACACAAATTACATCATTGAAAGTACCTTCACCGATATCAATAGTTCTCTTCCTAGTTACATTCATATATGTGTTATTACCCATCAAGATAGGTGGCATATCACACAGCTCA
Source organism: Cunninghamia lanceolata (assembly GCA_027924645.1). NCBI lineage: Eukaryota > Viridiplantae > Streptophyta > Pinopsida > Cupressales > Cupressaceae > Cunninghamia > Cunninghamia lanceolata. The sequence continues at coordinate 6,885,262 of BSBN01000245.1, read as the reverse complement.
AATAAAGAAAACATATCCTTGGAAGAAGCCATATGATGAGAAGCACCCAGGAATCAAGAAGCTATTTACCTGATGTAGAACTTGTACTTACACAAAGTGCTTTACCTTTATGTTTGGGTTCCTTAGATTTTCTTCCATGACCTAATTCAAAAAGTTTTGGCTATGTAGATGTTGAAGGAGTAGAAGAAGAATCAAGTGATGAAAGTTTGTTCTTTTGTAAAAGCTACATCAACATGTCAATTTGTTTCTTAAAACAATTATGTTCATCATGCCATCATTTCTTACAATAACCACATGTAGGCTTCTCCTTCTTAGGTGAATTTTGTGCTTGATCTATTTGTAAATTTTTCTTAGATTTATTTTGTTTCTTGTTAGAAGGACTTGACGCTTTCTGTTCCTTAGCTTGTCCAACCACCAAAGCATGAGTCTATGATGGCTTAATGATACCCATAGAAAGAAGCTTATATTGCTCATGCATTAACATCTTAGCAAAGGATGCAAATGAAGGCATAGTGAAAGCAGATCCCATAGTTAATGTATGAGTGTGAAAGCTAGAAACAAAAGCTACACAATCAGGACCAAGTTTATTCAACACATTGTAGATCAAAGGGGTGTCATTTTTCTCAATACCACATGCTTTACATTGTGCTCTTAGATCATTAACCTTAGTTATATAATTCTGGATGTTGCTAAGGTTCTTAGGATCAAAGCTCATCAATTCGTTATCAATTTTATAGCCTCTAACTTCATCTATTATACCATACAATGTTTTAAGTTTATACCAAGCATCATGTGTGAATTTGTACATGCCTCAATCTAAAACAAGAGATCTAGGGAAATGAAACTATGAATACATCCAAGAGATTTTGTATGCTTTATCATCCATTTTATCTTTTCCTTATCATCTATGGGTTCGGGTATCTTGTTTTCAACATATAAAGAATGTCCAAGATCCATTAGGGTAGTCTATGCATGTTGACTCCAAGTTGCATAGTTATAAGGTATTAACCATGGAACCCTTGATTTATCTATGATGTAGAGGAAAAGAAGAGCACAAGCAGATATATCAAAACACAAACTCAATCAACACTGTAATTGAAGCCCCCCAAACCAAAACAACCACCAATTTCAACTCTTTTTCCAATCAATGAGTGATATGTACCCAAAGTGATTCAAACTAAAGATCTGATGTCTAGAGAAAAATATGGAAAAATGGCATGGATAGAACTGTAGAGTACATAAATACCAAGTTCCAATGCCTATAAAAAGTTTAAGTTCTGATAAAGTACCTGAAAGTTGTGAGCTCGGGAGTGAAAAATGCAAGACCTAGTTTCAAATAGTCGTATCAATCACTTGCACTAGAATCTCAAAAAAATACCTGCACCATTGTGAATTGCTCAGAACCAACTCTCTGATGATATGTTGTTTACCAATTTTAGATATCGTGACGAAAGTTATGGCTCCCAGAAAAAAATTGCCCTCTTAGAGCTAAAGGGGGCCAAAGGGGGGCCTTGTCGCTGATGTCACTATTGACACAATGATGATGTCAGCAGTTGATGTCGATGGAATATTCTCCTTTGGCTAGAATATGATCTTCTAAAAATCATAAACCACCAGTAGTTTTCAAATACCGTTGTCTAAGGAAAAACACCACTAGTTTGCTTGCAAAACTGCCTATTGGTGAGTGGTAAACCACTTGTTTGGATGTCAGAAACTGCCTTCAAAGGCTAGAAACTACCCTCGACCTACAAATCCACCTATATTTAGGGAGAAAACCACCATATATGGCAAAAAAACCTGATTGAAGGAGAAAACTATTGAATTTAACTGTAACTAGTTTTAAAACGTGAATATTCTTGGGATGTAGCAATGGAGGAAGAGTACAACTCTTTGATTTAGAATAAAACATGGGATCTTCTTCCACTTCCTAAGAGAAGAAAGCTGGTTCAATGTAAGTGGATCTATTCAACCAAATTTGCAACGGATGGATTAGTTGACAAGTACAAAGCACAACTTGTGGCCAAAGGTTTCTCTCAAGCTCCTAGTGTTGACTACACTGAGACTTTTCTCCTCATTACCAAGATGAACTCCATTTGCCTAATACCTGCTATGGTTGTAGCTCAAGATTGGGTTGTACATCAAATGGATGTGAAGAGAGCATTTCTTCATGGGGATCTATAGGAGGAGATTTACATGGAGAAGCCATATGGGTTCATTCAATATTCTTCATTGGTTTTTAGATTGAGGAAGTCTCTATATGGCCTCAAATAAGCCCCATGGGCTTGGTATGACAATATGGATTGGTTTCTTCTCTTAGTTGGGTTATCCAAATGCCACTCAAATCTGAATGTCTACATATTGAGATAGGAGGATGCTCTTCTCTTCTTGGTTCTCTATGTTGATGACTTGATTCTCACTAGGAGCACCTCATCCATCATTGTAAGTGTCAAGATTGCTTTGCATGACAAGTTTGCCATGATTGACTTGGGTCTTTTCCACTACTTTCCTAGGATCAAGATCACTCAAACCTCTTATGAGATCTATCTTGTGTAAACCTAGTATGTTCTTGATCTTATGGCTCATTTTTTCACATGGTTGATTGTAATCCTGCACTAACTCCCTTTCTATCTGGAGTCAATCTAGAGGCAAAGTGTTCCACACCACTAGTTGATGCCACTTTGTATTTTCAACTTGTTGGTAGCCTCATCTACTTGAATCATACTCACCCAAACATTTCATTTGCAGTTAGCATTGTTTTGCGCTTCATGACAAAGCCACATGAGCTTCACTAAAAGGCTTCCAAATGCATGTTGCATTACATATAGGGCACTCACAAGTACAGGATTCAGTATGCAATGGGCATAGGTTCAGATTTGAGTGGATAGACAGATTCTAACTAGGTTGGTGATATTGATGATCGTAAGTCCACATTTGGCTACATTGGTTCTAGTCCCATCTATTAGAAGATCAAGAAGTAGCATGCCATTGCTCTTTCTTCAACTGAGGTTGACTATAATGTCCCCATTTTTGGCATGATCACCTAGCAGTGGAGGGATAGCTTATTCACCATTCCTAGAGGCTAATTCATTATGGAATGATTTATTGAGCCTTTTGTTGCAAAATTGACTTAGATATTTGGAAATTCAATAAAATGACTTAAACATTGAGATTTGGAAAGTCACTTTATAAAAGGAGAAAAAAAATTATAATAAAATATTACTTTTATGTCAAATTAGACGTCCCACTTAGAGGAGGAAAAAGTGAAATAAAATAATATTTTAATCCCAAACTATGGTGGTTGACATGAAATTGATATAAAATATGGCAAAATTGGGTGCTCCACTTGAGGGTTATAAAAGAAGGCATTTGGGGGGTCAATTCATCATTGTGTATTTTTCATTGGCATTTTGGATATTTTCCTTTGAGCTGCAACATTGGTTCAGCCTTTTTTTGACGACAAAAACCCTTGGAAAATTTGTGGATTGGATGAAAACCCATTTCCACTTTGAGAGGTGAATCCATATGAGGTTTACCATTGAGTTTATTGCAAGTTTTTGGCATGGATTTGCAGCTTCAATTGACATACTATTTGCAGGTTTATATCATCTAGGGTTTGAAGACCAAATTGATGCAAATTCGTCCAAATATCAATTTGGATTATGGTGATTTGGAAAGATATTGAGTCTAGGGTTTGAAATGGCATCATCATTCATGCTAGGGTTGTTGGGATAAGGTGACATTAACCTTGTAAATCCCAATATTGTATTTATTCCATTTATTATATGTAATTTGTAATTATCCATGAGAAGTACTAGTTTCACTGGCAGGGATAATTTCGGAGTAACCGAAGGTAATTACGGAGTGACTTTAACTGTTGGCAAATGTAAAAACTCAAATTAAATGAGGGTAGGCATGCTCCCTTAAGGAATCTACTATTTTTGGCATGTATGACAACTGTCATAATGTTTGGTAAGTGAATCTATGATAGCTACAAATTGTCATAAGATTCTGAGATTCTATGACACATATGACGGACATGTTAGTTAAATATTTGCTATATTTAGCCCAAGGTTCCTATCTTGGGAAGATACTCTTTTGTGGAATCTATGACAGTTATGACGTGTCATAAGATGATATAAGAGGCTAGATTTAGTCTTGGGCCCCCAACCTTTGCATGGTTGTTTTTGGACAAGTGTAAGATGCTTGTAAGATGGTAATTAATGTTTACAGGTTGGAGAATCTTAGGAGAGAGAAGGTGAATGCCTAGGATGAGTTGGAAAATGTTTCTATGAGTATTTGCCATGTATTTGTTGCTATGATATAGATTTTATGTACTCAGGTGCTGCCGGAATGCTGTCGGATTGAAGACTTGTAGAGAGAGTTGTGTAGTTGATGTATTATACAATCTTGTTGAGATTAATACAAACTTGTGCCTCTTTCCTGGTGGAGTTTTTTACCTGCAAGGGTTTTCTCCACGTAAACATTGTGTCATTATGTTGAGTTCTTCATGTTTGACATCTTTTATGTAGTGGGTTTTATGTTTTGTTACAATCTCCATTGTTAATGCACACTTAAGATTGCTGAAGTTTATCTTGAATCAGATTTCTATTGAAGTAGTGCTTTCATTTCTAACATTTGGTATCAGAGCTTGGCCAGCTTTGACTTTTAGGTGGTAGTGTGGAAGCTGTAGCTATAGTGGGAGATTTGGTTGTGTTTGTTTTGCAGATCTTGTGTTGTTATTATAGTTGGATCCACCGTTGCATCAACCTCTCGATTGGACATTGAGAAGTTCAACAGAATGGGGTATGAGTTGTGGAAGCTAAAAATGGAAGATTTGTTGGAAGAAAGAAACCAATGGTTGGTTGTTTAAAAAGAGAAGAAACCTGATGATGTCTCTCAAGATGAGCGGGATAGAATGGATAAGAAGGCAGGGGGAACCATCCGGTTGTGTCTTTCAAACTCTGTCCTATTGAATGTCACAAAGGAGGAGACCACACACAAGTTGTGGAATTGGTTGAGTGAGATCTATCAAGCCAAGAGTATGGTAAATAAACTTTATTTAAAAAGAAAATTGTTTTCCATGAAAATGCGAGAAGGTGAATCAGTTGCAGAACATTTAAATTATTTTAATTTGTTATTGAGTCAGATTGATTCAGTAGATGTTGAGATTAGTGAGGAAAATAAATGTATCTTATTTATTCTTTACCTGAGTCTTGGGAGAATGTTATCCTTGCTATCACTACTAACCTTGCGGATGAAAAGTTTGATGCTCTTGTTTGAGTGCTACTATCACAGGAATTGAGGAAGAAGAGTTTGGATAGTTTAGGGGATGCTCTCAGTGTCAAGGGAAGGTCTAAGGAAAGGGGACCTAAAGGAGATCATAAAGGGGCTAAGGACAAGTCAAAGGGTCAGTCTAAAACTTATGATAAAAAGAACAGAGTTAAGTGTTGGAACTGCAGTAAAAGGGGACACTTAAAGAAGTAGTGCAGAAATCCCAAGAAACAGTGGGAGAGTGCTTCGGATAAGTCCTCGAATGCAGGTGAAGAAATTTTACTTTCTGCATGTAATCTTATTTCTAATGATCACTGGTTGGTTGACTCAGGATGCTCGTTTCATATGACCCCACATAAGGAATGGTTCTCCTCATATGAAGAATATGATGGAGGTAATATTTACCTTGGTGACAACTCTTCATATCTGATTGTCAGGAAAGGTAAGGTATTGTTGTGTTTCAGTGATGGGAGGATTAAAACCCTCCTTGGTGTTTTGCATATTCTTGGATTAGCTAGAAATCTCATTTCAATTTTGAAGTTGAATGATTTAGGAATACATGTGACATTTGATAAGCATGGCTACAAATTAGTGATAGGGAACTTGGTGGTAGTGAACGGGAAGAGATTTGGAAGCCTGTTCAAGCTTGAAGCCACTACAATTTATAATGCCTCTTATGTTTCTAAGGCTTATGAAAACACATGTATGTTGTGGTATCGCAGATTGGGCCACACAAGCAATAATGTATTAAAAACTATTAAGAATAAAAATTTGTTGGATGGTTTCTCCTATTTTGATGAGCACTTTGATTTCTATGAGTATTGTGTGTTTGGTAAAAAAATAGAAAATCATTTCCTTCAGGAAGTAATAGAGCAAAAGAGAGGTTAGAAATTATTCATATGGATGTGTTTGGACCTATGGATAATAAATCTATCGAAAAATCTTGTTATTTTGTAACCTTCATTGATGATGTATCCAGATTTACATGGATTTATTTTATGAAGCATAAATCTAAAGTTTTCACTAAGTTTAAGGAATTCAAAGTCTTAATAGAGAACCAATCAAGTTTAAAGATAAAAATATTAAGATCTAACAATGGAGGGGAATATTGCTCTAAGGAATTTGATGAGTTTTGCAAGCATGCAGGTATAATCAGAGAAAAGACAACTCCATATACACCATAGTAGAATGGTGTTGCAAAAAGGATGAATCGAACAATTATGGAAAGAGCCAGAAGTATGCTTAGTGATGCACAGTTGGATAAATGCTTTTGGATAGAGGCTGTGTGTACTGCTTGCTACTTGATAAACAGATCTCTTTGTAAGGCTCTTGATTCGACACCTTATGAAGTGTGGACAAGTAAGAAACCTTCTATTTCACATTTAAGGGTTTTTGGCTATGAGTCTTTTGTTCATGTACCTAAGGAAAAGCAATCTAAGTTGGATCCAAAGGCTAAAAAGTGTATATTCATTGGATATGGTGATAATGTCAAAGGTTATAAGATTTGGAATCTACTAACCCACAAGATTATCTTTTCTAGAGATGTTATTTTCAAGGAACTTAGAACTATTTCTGAACTTGAGTAGCCAAAAGAAAAAGAAGAAAAGGTAAAGAAGGTGCACTTTGATTTAGAGTAGCAAGATGCACCTCAGGAAGAACATAATGATGGATTGGGGGGTGAAGAAGAAGAAGAAGATTCGAGTAGTTTCGATGAAGATGAATCTATTGTGACAGAAGATATTGGTGCAAATGATCATGTAGAAGAATGAGTAGAGTTTCTTACTCCACCCCTAAGGAGATCCACAAGACAACAGAATCCAATTGACAGGTATAGCCCACCAGATTTTTGTTGTGTATATGCTTTACTGAGTACTAATGGTGAACCTAGATCTTACAGAGAAGCTATTTCTACAGATGATAGTGAATCTTGGCAGCTAGCCATGCAGGAGGAGATGATGGCTTTAGACTCTTGTAACACCTAGGATCTTATTCATTTGCCTAAAGGAAGAAAGGCCATAGGTTGTAAGTGGGTCTTTAAGAAGAAGTTTGGAGCAGACGGGTCATTGGAAAAGTACAAGGCTAGACTAGTAGCCAAGGGCTACTCTTAGAGAGAGGGAGTTGATTTTGGTGAGATATTCTCTCCTATTGCTAAATTGAATTCTATTAGATTTCTCTTATCCATTGATGCAGCTTTTAATTGGAAGATTGAGCAAATGGATGTTAAGACTGTGTTCTTGTATGGAGATCTTGAAGAAGAAATTTATATGCAACAGCCTATAGGTTTTGAGGTAAAAGGAAAAGAACATTAGGTTTGTAGGTTAAGAGGTCTCTTTATGGTCTAAAACAGTCCCCCAGAATGTAGTATCAAAAATTTGATTCATTTGTTATAAAATTGGGTTTTGTTAGAAGCAAGGAGGATCATTGTGTTTACATTTATTGTGTTGATGATTCTATACTAGTTATTGCTTTGTATGTTGATGACATATTGTTTTTCAGTAATACTAAGGGTATGATCAATGAGCTTAAAGCCCAACTTTCAAGTGCATTTGAGATGAAGGATCTTGGTGCTGCAAGGTATATTTTGGGAATGGAGATCAGGAGGGACAGAGTTAACAGAAATCTTTGGTTGTCACAAAGTAAGTATGTGAATACTATTTTATAGAGGTTTAGTTTGCAGGACTGTAACCCAATTAGAGTTCCTTTACCCATTGGTACTAAGATTTCATTAGATATGTGTCCAAAGACTGAGGATGATCTTGAGGATATGTCTAATGTGCCATATGCTAGTGTTGTAGGGAGTTTGATGTATGCAATGGTTTGCACTAGACCAGATATTGCCCAAGCAGTGGGAGTTTTGAGCAGATTTATGTCTAACCCTGGTAGACAGCATTGGAACTATGTGAAGATGGTGTTTAAATATCTTCCAGGTACTCCTAATCATTGTTGGTTTATTCTGGTACTGATAGTGCTAATAAATCTTTGGACATATAGGGTTTTGTTGGTGCAGATTGGGCAAGTGACTTGGATAGTCGAAGGTCCACTAGTGGCTATGTGTTTACTTTGTTTGGAGGTGCAGTGAGTTGGATGAGTAAAAGGCAGCCCACAGTTGCTTTATCCACCATAGAAGCAAAGTATATGGCTGCTACTCATGTCTCTAAGGAGGCAGTTTGGTTGAGGAGATTGTGTACAAGTATTGGATTTGATTCCAGGATCATTCAAATTGGTTGTGATAGCTAGAGTACTATCTGTTTGGCCAAGAATCCCATGTATCATGCTCAAACTAAGCATGTCAATGTTTAGTATCACTTTGTTCAAGAGTTGGTTACAAATGGAGAGATTGAGTTGAAGCAGATAGACAATCAGGAGAATGTTGCAGATTCATTAACTAAGCCTATGAGCACAGAGAAGTTCATGTGGTGCAAAGGGACCATGGGCCTTGTTTCTAGTGCCTAGTTATTTTTCATTTGATTTCCCATGGATTGATTTACAATGTATAATGTCAAGAGAGAGATTGTTGGGATAAGGTTCCATTAACCTTGTAAATCCCAATATTGTATTTATTCCATTTATTATATGTAATTTGTAATTATCCATGTGGAGATGTACTAGTTTCACTGGCAAGGGTAATTTCAAAGTAACCGGAAGTAATTACAGAGTGACTTTGACTATTGGCAAATGTAAAAACTTAAAGTAAATGAGGGTAGGCGTACTCCTTTGATGAATCTACTATTTTTGGCATGTATCACAACTATCATAATGTTTGGTAAGTGAATCTATGACAGCTGCAAATTGTCATAAGATTCTGAGATTCTATGACACATATGACCGATATGTTAGCTGTATATTTGTTATATTTAGCCCAAGGTTCCTATCTTGGGAATATACTCTTTTGTGGAATCTATGATGTTTATGATGCATAATAAGATGTTGTAAGAGGCCATATTTAGTCTTGGGCCCCCAACCTTTGCATGGTTGTTTTTGGACAAGTGTAAGATGCTTGTAAGATGGTAATTAATGTTTACAGGTTGAAAAATATTAGGAGAGGGAAGGTGAATGCCTAGGATGAGTTGGAAAATGTTTCTATAAGTATTTTCCATGTATATGTTTCTATAATACATATTTTAGGTACTCAGGTGCTGCCGGAATGCTGTCGGATTGAAGACTTGTGAAGAGAGTTGTGTAGTTGATGTATTGTACAATCTTGTTGAGATTAATACAAAATTGTGCCTCTTTCTTGGTGGAGTTTTTTACCCGCAAGAGTTTTTTCCACGTAAACATTGTGTCATTATGTTGAGTTCTTCATGTTTGACATCTTTTATGTAGTGGGTTTTATGTTTTGTTACAATCTCCATTGTTAATGCACACTTAAGATTGCTGAAATTTATCTTGAATCAGATTTCCATTGAAGTAGTGTTGCTTTCATTTCTAACAAGGGTTTGATATTGGTGCTAGGGTTTGATGTGTGTATGCAAATCATGCATATTTCATGGTGAATTATTATTTATTTTCCATTGCCTAGGGTTTGGATGAGCTAGCTCTTCATTTTGGAGAGATTGTTGGGTTTTATCATCATCATATTGCAATCAGATTTTGTCTTAGATTACATCAAACATTTTAGACTTGTAGATCTAGGGTTTGAAGGTAGAATTCTCATCTAATTGGTATCAATAATCATCTAGGGTTCTAGCACTCACCTTGGAGACCTGGCGCTTCCACTAGGGAGGAAGATCGTGGCACAAAAAGGACGTTATATCAAAAATTTTGTATCAGATCTGTCCTAAATTAGAGTTGTCAATCAACATCCATACATTGTTGGTTTGACATTATGCATCATATCATTAAAATTATTAAACAAGTATGTCATTGTATTGAAATCCATTCAAATCTTTAATCTGAATAAAGAATACCTTGCTATTCCAAGTTAAATCATACCTTTGATTTGTTATTTCAGTCCATTGGTTTATTGTTATTTCATTTGCAAATAGTTCTATTTTAGAATTATCATATGGCAAATGCATTCACAAACTGAAACATCATAAAATCAAATCAAACAAGCAAAAAAACAAACCAATTTAGAAAATTAGAAATCTAGATCAAATTCCGTAAGGGCTCTTACAGTGGTATCAGAGTAATGTATCTTGCCATCCTGGAGAGTAGAATTCAGTTTGGAATCAGGTTGTAATATAAACAAGTTTTGGAAAAACTAGCACAATGGGTGATAGAAGGAATACGATGAGTCCACAAGGCATTGATTGACATATGAAAGAGCTTATGAATGGTATAAATAATTTAGTAAAGTGTCAATAACAAATGATGAACACTTATATGCAATACTAGCAACAATTCATGACATTCGTTGGACTACTTGCACAAGAAGAAAAAAGGAAGAGAAAAAATTAGTTGAGGAAAGAAGATGAATCAGTGATTACAGGTTCATTTTAGTGGAGTTTTGATATAGACAAAGAAAATTTAGAAGTTATCAAAAAGATCATTGAGAAAGAAGAAGAGCCAAAGGAACAAGAAAATATCTTACTTCGTAATAAATACAACTCTCTTTCACCATGTATTTTTTAAGAATATCAAACCATTAGTGAGTTCGTTGTCTTGAAAAGAGACATTGTTCATACATATGAATGCCCTACAAAAAGGTATGATGAAAATTTTGATTTGTTGATTAAGAACAGTAGTCCTTTGTCTTCACATGATCATAGTAGTAAGACACCTTGCTTTGTTGGTACTCACAATTTGATGACCAAGCATGAGGTAAAGGTTATGGGTCCAAGCCATAGGCAATATGATTTTGTGCATCATAGCATAGAAGATGTAAGGAGGACTCAAAGTATGTGTGACAGATGGTTGAAGAGAACTAAGGAGGCCAAGTTATTGGCTGCTCAAGCAAGGTAGCACCTACAAAGGGTCAAGGAACAAGGCATTCACATGGAGCATGAAAGGAAAAAGTTAGATACATTCCTTCATCAATCTCTATTACTTCCAAGGGAAAAAATCAAGATGGTTGAGCATGAACCACTCATGATGGAAAAGCATGAAGAGCAATCCAATTTGCATGAACTTGTTGAGAGGTATGTTTTTGAAGACAAATCAGGAATTTCATTTTGTACAAATGATTTTGATCATTGGGTTCATGAGTCACACCACTTAGAGGACCAATTGAAGGCTCAATACATGATTGAGGAAGAGGATATTGTACATACCCTCTGTGGACCAATAGAGAATAATATTGGTACATATGTGGGGAAGAGTCCTCTTGAGTTAGATTTGATTGAGTCTACTTGTGTTTTGACTCCATATCATTATGGGGATGGTTCATTGATTGAGCATGATGCTATCCTAATTTTAGAATGTGAAGTACTAATTTTATGACTATTGACAGCAATTTAGTATTTGGTACAACAAGTAGCTTTGAGGAAGATCTTGACATCATGAGATTACATGGGATACATCCACCTAAAAAAGAGTTGATTATGAGAATGCATTTAGATTTTGATTGTGTTTGGCTTGGCACAAACATCACTCAAGTGAAGTGGTTGTCAAATACCAACGTCAAGTTTTCCAACCTTACACATATTGATGAACAAGGATATCACATACGATAGCTAGTTGAGAGGGGAACTTCAGACTTGGCACATTGGTTTTTAGCTCACATGTTAAGTGTTGAGGAGAATTTATCATTTTATGACAGCATCAACATAATTATAGGTTTGATTTTGAGTTCTACTACAGCTTTTCTAATTTATACTAGCAGCATAGAGTGGAGTTGCATGCTAGGTTATACACATATGATGGGCATTTGTCAAGTCCATAAGACACACTTCATATTTGGATGGATTTAAAGTGATGATAGCTTGATGAGAGATGTTCCTCATTTCATGTTAATTATGTATGGTGATACAAGAAGGATATGGGATCCTAGTATCTTGTGAAAGTAATAAACCATTCACATGCGATTGCTTGAGGACAAGCAATCTTGGGGTGGGAGGATTTGTAATGTCCCCATTTCTGGCATAATCACCTAATAGTGGAGGATTAGGGTATTCACCATTCCTGTAGGCTAATTCATTTGGTTAGAGAATGATTCATTGAGCCTTTTGTTACAAAAGTGACTTAGATATTTGGAAAGTCAATAAAATGACTTAAACATGGAGATTTTGAAAGTCATTTTATAAAAGGAGAAAATAAATTATAATAAAATGATAAAATAAAAGATTATTTTTATGTCAAATTGGAGGTCCCACTTGGAGGAGGAAAAAGTGAAATAAAATAATATTTTAATCCCAAACTATGGCGGTGGACATGAAATTGATATAAAATATGGAAAATTTGGGCACTCCACTTGAGGGTTATAAAACAAGGCATTTGGGAGGTCAATTCATCATTGTGTATTTTGTCATTGGCATTTTAGATATTTTCCTTTGAGCTGCAACATTGTTTCATCCTTTTTCTTAGGACAAAAACCCTTGGAAAATTCGTGGATTGGACGAAACCCAATTCCACTTTTAGAGGTGAATCCATACGGGGTTTACCATTGAGTTTATTGCAGGTTTTTGGCATGGATTTAGAGATTCAATCAACAAATTATTTGCAAGTTTATATCAGCTAGGGTTTGAAGACCAAATTGATGCAAATTTTGTTCCAAATTTCAATTTGGATTGAGGTGATTTGGAGAGATATTGATTCTAGGGTTTGAAATGGCATAATAATTCATGCTAGGGTTTGATATTGGTGCTAGTGATGCAGAGGCATCCACACTATAACCTTCGCATATAGCATGGATGTCTGCAGACCAACCTCATCATCATCATCTTCGCCATCATCATCATATTCCCTAAAACCACCAACAGCATCATCATGTTTTGCGTTACACAGTCAGCATCATCATATTTCGGACGATCACAATCATCCTCCTGCCGACTACTATTCACCTCCTCCGCCAGTCGCCTATCATCATCATGATATTCCGCGGGCGCAAACATCCTCCGGTTGCACTGTTCATCGGGCTCCGAACTCCATCGTCATCATCATGATCTCCAACACTACCTTCGTCAGCAGGATATCCAATTATCCGGTTGCCCCCAAATATCCTGATGACGATCGCCTTCAGCACCTTCCCTTCGATGCTCCGCTAGCCGATGATACAAACAACAGCATCATGATCCACTTTATCCGGTCCTCTCGAAACCTCCTGATGATGCTTCACACTTTCTGCCGATGTCGATACTTAACCACTTAACAACGGCAGGATAAACTCGCACAGGGGGATATCTCAATATCCTAATGACGATGACGTCATATCCTGATGACGATGACGTCACCCAATATCCTGATGACCTCTTCAACACTTAGTCAAAAAAACACAAACTTCCTCTCCCGCATCTACTCGCGATACGCGGATGTTTGGCACTCCCGATAGATGATCCTGATGCCGATACATGCACTTAGTCTATGTCTGACCTAAACATCCTGATGCACTCGCAACATGAAAACTCCAACAGTTTCATGACCCGATCTTCTACCTGATGCCGACGCACTCCTCCTCGGCTCCTCCAGATGATGATCACCCCGACGAACTCACACTTCATGCAATCGACAACATCATGCCGATCTCCTCCACTTATCCGGATGATGATATCCGAACTGTCTGCAGGATATTCACCAAGATATCCTGATGATGCCGTCTGGACGAACTCTCAACCTTAGTGAAATCTCACTTCGCCGATCCTCCAGGGATGACCCGATCCAACTCAGGGTGATCTTCCAACTCAATCAGCTCGACCTAGCACATGAGGATGCTAGGCTTCTCAACATCTGTCGACCGCGATCCTGCACACCTGCATGCAAACAAACAAACTACCTACTAACCTACTGTACATTACCATTCCACTGATCAGATGAGTCAACCGGTGGAATGGATCAGGAAATCCATGAAACCCTCTCAAACCAGCAAATCAATTACACAAAGGAATCCAACCAGAGCAAGAACACAAACAGGATCTTTATTGATTCAAAGATGCAATACAATATGATGTTCCTCACACAGAACACTCAACCTCCTCTGCTTAGTGTAATACTGTACTGCCGATCGATGATCTACAATCAACCGATCTCATGCTTATAAAGATTTGCCTACGAGTACTACTGACCCGACTCCAAGCGGCTGGGAACTCTCCAGGCGGCTGGGAGATCCCACCGAACACGCATCATGACAACTGTCTTAACAAATTAACTAAAAATAGCAAAAGCCCGGTCAGCATGATCTTATCATGATCAGCATGACCTTATTACATGCATATGGTCTTAACAGACCTTCTTGGAAACATAAACAAGACCTAAAACTACTAACTGCCTCATGAAGGCCAGCTGTCAGGTAGGTGCTCCTGCACCATACTCCCCAAAAGAAAAGAACTCATGTCCCATGAGTTTAGTATGTGGAAGTCTTCCACCTTTACACTTTGCTTTGTCAAGAGGCTGACCTGCTCCAGCTTTGTCCTCTGCTGGCTCTTGGCTGCTCCAAGTCTTCTGCACTGTAACTTGCTTTCTGGCAAGTAAATCCTCATGCCTGTTGATGTAGGCCTTTGTCTCACATACCCTGTGTTTGTCAGGGTGCCTGACCAGAACCTCTGTCTGAACTGCCTCTTGAACTGCAGCAATGTTCAACTCTAGCTTCCTGTCAATCTGTATAGGACAAGCAATAGTCCCAACTATGACAACATCCTTGTCATTCTTCTGAACTGGTGGCTGTTTGCACCCCTGTTTCTGAACCTGCTGCTGACCTCTGTCAGTCACAACTGAAACTTGCTTCATCTTGTTGTCTGTAACAACTCCTTTCCCTGCAGTGTCCTGAACTGCCTTCATGCCTGTTCCTCGAGGCATCTGCACATACTCCTTCTTTCCCATTAAAATGATTTGGGCTGCCTTCTGTACTACAGCTTTTGCCTGCAATGGCGTCAACTTAATAGTCTTCCCATCCTTCTTGATGGTGTAGGTATTAGCATACCCATCATACAGTACCCTTCTGTCAAATTGCCATGGTCTACCCAACAGTAGGTGACAACATTCCATAGGCAAAATATCACACAAGATTCTATCCTGATATGGTCCAATCTGGAAATCCACATATGCCTGTTCAGAGACAAAAAGTGATTGCCTATCACTCACCCAAGATGCCTTGTAAGGGTGTGGATGTGGAATCCTTTCCAGCTTCAGTTTATCCACCATTTCCTGAGATACCATGTTGTCTGTTGAACCAGTATCAATGACAACCTTACATACTTTACCTTTGCTCTTACATGTGGTCTTGAAAAGAGCTCTTCTTTGCATCATATCCTTGGATGCCTGCAAACTAATTCTCCTTAACATCAATGATTCTCCACTCTCTGGATATCCAACATTATCAGGTTCTCTGTTTGAACTCTGTGCACTTTCCTCTACTTTCTCTTCTTGTACCAGTTGTACTCTCTTATCACTAGTTCTATCATTTCTGGATGATGAACCTTTGTTTTCTGGACATTTGAAAGATGGATGACCAAACTCACCACAGGTGTAACATTTTCCTGAAAATGTAGTAGAACCTCTACCACCTCCAAATCTTCCTCTATTACCTTTCCATCCACCTCTGAAATCAGACTGTCCCTGTCCTTTACCAGTGTCTTCTTGACCCTCATTGGTTTGCTTTTGTGCAGGGGCTGTTCCTCTTCCCCTATTGTTTCCTCTTCCTCTCATGGACTTATCATGTCCTCTATTCATCTTTTCTTCAATCCTGATTGCCATTTGATAACAATCCTCCACATTCTTAGGGTTAGCTAACACTAACTCATCCTGTATGTTAAACCTCAAACCAGCCAAGTACCTAGCCACCTTTTCTACCTCATTCTCATGATGACCAGATCTCATACTTAACAGATAAAATTCCTCAGTATATGCTTTCACATCCCTGTCTTTCTGCTTTAGAAATTGCAGCTTCTTAAACATCTGGATTTCATAATCCCTTGGCAAGAATTTACCCTTTATCCTTGCTACCATCTTATCCCATGAAGTGATTTTAGACTTCCCTTGTTTCCTTCTCTCAGACTGTACATAATCCCACCATACCAAAGCATGACCTCCTAACTTGGTCTTTGCAATCTTTACTTTCTGATCTTCAGCAACATCTTCACATTCAAAGTGATTATCCAGTGCAGCAATCCAATCTAACAACTCATCTTCATTCAAACTTCCAGTATACTTGGTAACATCAACCTTTACCTTAGGTTTTTCACTCTGCACTGCCTTTAACAGTTTTGCCAGTCTCTGGTCTTCAGCATCCAGATCTTCTGCTACCTCTTCATACTCTTCAACAGTATCTTCATCTTCTTCAGACTCACTGTCGTCCACTTCCCTCTTTTTGTTCTTTTCCAGGGCTGTCAGCCTGGCTTGAAGTGCTTCAGCAAGCTCCTTCATCTTCCTCATCTCTCTAGCATGTTTCTCCTTCAGTTCCTGCAATTCCCTTGCAGTACTACTACCTTTTGGAGGCATTTTGTCAACCTCTCAATCAACACACAATTCAACTCTACCTCTACCTCTGCCCTTTTGGTGACAGAATCAACACACAACAGCCCAGACCTTTTGCTGAGCTCTGATACCACTATGATGCAGAGACATCCATGCTATATGCGAAGGTTATAGTGTGGATGCCTCTGCATCAGCTAGGGTTTGATGTGTGTATGCAAATCATGTGTATTTCATGGTGAATTACCATCTATTTTCCATTGCCTAGGGCTTGGAGGAGCTAGCGCTTCATTTTGGAGAGATGGTTAGGTTTTATCATCATCGTATTGTAATCAAATTTTGGCTTAGATTCCATAAAAAAATTTAGACTTGTAGATCCAAGGTTTGAAGGAAGAATTCTCATCTAATTGGTATCAATAATCATCTAGGGTTCTAGCACTCACCTTGGAGACCTAGCGCTTCCACTTGGGAGGAAGATCATGGCACACAAAGGAGGTTATATCAAACATTTGTTATATCAAAAATTTTGTATCAGATCTATCCTAAATCAAAGTTGTCAATTAGTATCCATACATTGTTGGTTTGGTATTCATATGCATCATATGGTTGAAATTATCAAACGGGTATGTCATTGTATTGAAATCCATTCAAATCTTTAATTTGAATAAAGAATACATTGTTGTTCCAGGTTAAATCAAACCTCTGATTTGTTATTTCAGTCAATTGGTTTATTGTTATTTCATTTGCAAATTATTCTATTTTGGTATTACCATATGGTAAATGCATTCACAAACTGAAACATCACAAAATCAAATCAAACAAGCAAAAACAAACCAATTCATAAATTTAGATCACATTGGGTAAGGGTTCTTACAACTATCAATGCTACCACTAAGATTATTTGGCTTCAGAATATCCTCACTAAACTTGGAATCACTTTTTAGAAGCCATCACTCATCTACTATGACAACCAGAGAACCATTCAAATCTCGAAGAACCCAATCCATCATCAGCAAACCAAACACATCAAGATCCACAGGCATTTTCTCAGAGAGCTTATTCAAGAGTAGCTAATTGATTTATCCTATTATCTAATAGAAAAATAAGTTGCAAATATCTTCACCAAACCCTTCACTAAGAGAAAGTGCATCCATCTTTGGTCTCTCTTAGGGATGCAGGACATTTCTTCCATAGGGTCACTTAGCCTGTCTTGCTTCATCCTCTCATAGGGGAGTTTTCTCCCACTGGATTTTTAATGAAATAGCAAAGGCTATAGAATGTTGGAATATAAACCATAATTGTAGACATATCAAATATAATATTATATTATTTATCAAGATTTCATACACTCATTCTACTGAATCATATTGCATCACTTTCCAATGTGGCTTTATAAAGCCTTATTTTCCCGTAACTTGCCCAAACTACCTTCAACTACCCTACAGGAAACTCTCAACTAATATTCTAACTTATTTATTTAAACTATAAACTAACTAATAGTTGATTTATTTACTTATTATTTTTTAACCTCTGATGATTTATGTAATAATTCCAACATTCCCCCCTTATTACACCAATCCAAACAAAGGATAGAACACTACATGGACTAATCACAGTAGCAAATCTAGAAACTTGAAAAGCATCTCCACCAAATTTCCTTGCTCACCCAAGACAAACCAAACTAAACCAATCAGCGGGTGTCCTAACTATCAG
Organism: Cunninghamia lanceolata; assembly: GCA_027924645.1. Classification (NCBI taxonomy): domain Eukaryota; kingdom Viridiplantae; phylum Streptophyta; class Pinopsida; order Cupressales; family Cupressaceae; genus Cunninghamia; species Cunninghamia lanceolata. The sequence continues at coordinate 6,866,776 of BSBN01000245.1, read as the reverse complement.
ACCTACAAATTGAAAGGAAGATAGGTGTGCAGAAAATGCTTACTACACTAATCTAATGAGGGGAGGAGAGTGCAAATTCAATTTTATCTTTACAATTACAGCTATGTTAACCCACTAATAGAGATATTCCAGAAAACACATACACAATAAAGTAAGATAGAAGAAGAGAGATACAAGATATACGTGGGGAAAACCCTTACGGGTGAAAAACCCCACACTCCAAAACACAGCTCAAATGTATTCCGTAAACAATGAAGGTTACAATACAACACAGAGCTAATGCTCTTGTAGGAGTCTTTGACACTCATATCTGGAGATGATCTAGTAGCATAACAGTACCTGTCAAACTTGTAGTACTTCTCCTCTCCAAAGCACCTGTTTATATAACAAATACAAGGCAAAAATGGCTCCACATTGGTATGGACATCCAACATGGCCTCATGGTCCAAAACCCATGCCTATGGACACTTGTCCAACACTGTAGGATGCTCTTGACACTTGTCAAGTCACCCCATCCCAAGGAGGTTGCCTATTTCCAAAATGGGCTATGACAAATGCTCTTACAACCGTCATAGAATCTGTCATAGCTGTCATAACTTACAGTTGTAAGAGAATCTGACATAAACAGGCTATAAATAGAATATTCTCTTACAACATATCATAGTCCACCTTGGGGCATCCAAGGATGCCTTTTTCAAAGATGCTCTTTGACACATGTCTTCACCTGTCATAGAATCTCATATTTCTAACTCTTACATGTCATAACTTTGTCATAGGAATCTGTCATGACCGTTTCGGTCAATATTCCCTACACAACATCTAAGATGCCAACACATGGAAAAATATTCCTACCACTAAGTGGGATGCCTATCTCCTCATGTGAGGACAAAATTACATGTGGTCATATGCCATGTAGGATGATACATCACCGTGCCAACTCCCACAATATGACAACATAGGATTTGCATCCAATTAATACAATAGGTAATAAATAAATAAATATAATGTAAAAATACAAGGAATTACCAAGGTTGAGACACCTTAATTCCCAACATTCTCCCACTTGTCAAACACCTTATAAGAGCCAATAGAATTAACAGGATTTAACTGCTATAGGCCAAAAGGCCCATAGACTCCGAACATCATCTGAACTTCTCTATGCCCACTGGCTTCGTCAATGCATCTGCAACATTCTTCAAAGTATCTACCTTCTCCAAATTTACCTTCCCATCCTCTACCATGTCTTGTATGAAGTGAAACTGTACATCAATATGCTTTGTTTTGGCATGGAAAGTTGGATTCTTCGCAAGGCAAATCGTACTCTGACTATCACAACAAATCATAATTTGTCCTGCATCAACACCAATATCTGAACACAATCTCTTAAGCCAAATGGCTTCCTTGCAAGTGTGATTTGCTTCCATATACTTAGCTTCTGTAGTGGACAAAGCAACCACAGGTTGTCTCTTACTCATCCAACTAATTACACCACCAAACATAGTGAACACATAGGCACTGGTGGATCTCCTGCTGTCAATGTCACCTACCCAATCAGAATCCACAAATCCATGAATACAAATGGAATGCAGAGGTCCTGTACCATTACCATGATAACATATGGAATACTCGGAAGTACCCCTCAAATATCAAAACACTCACTTAACTGCATCCCAATGTACCCGTCCAGGATTAGCCATAAATCGACTAAGGACTCCCACTGCTTGGGCAATGTCTGGTCTTGTGTAGACCATAGCATACATCAAACTGCCAACAGCACTAGCATAAGGTACTTTGCTCATGTCCTCCACCTCACTAGGATATTTTGGATAGTCATTAACAGACAACTTTGTCCCCAATGAAATAGGAACACACAATGGTCTACAATCTACCATGTTGAACCTATCCAACACGGTCTTCACATACTTACTATGGCTTAACCAAAGTTTTCTGTCAGCTCTGTCTCTTCTGATTTCCATTCGCAGAATGTACCTAGTTGCCCCAAGATTTTTCATCTCAAATTATGCTGACAACTGAGACTTAAAATCAGAAATCATATTCTTACCATTCCCAATCAATAGCATACCATCAACATACAATGCAATAATGAGAATGCGATCATTATCAAACTTGTAATACACACAATGATCTAATTTTGATCTCAGATATCCAATCGACAACACAAAGGTATCAAACTTTAAGTACCACATCCTAGGAGACTACTTCAAACCATAGAAAGACTTTTTTAACATGCAAACCAAAATTTCTTTACCTTTCTCTATGTAATGCTCTAGTTGTGACATGTAGATTTCTTCCTCCAAATCACCATGAAGGAAAGTTGCCTTCACATCTATCTGTTGTACCTCCAAGTCATAAGCAGCTACAAGAGATAACAGAAATCGAATGGATGTCAGCTTTGTAGCGGGAGAGAAAATTTCACCATAATCAATTCCCTTCACTTGTGAATACTCCTTCACAACCAATCTAGCCTTGTACTTTTCAACACTGCCATCTGCACTGAATTTCTTCTTGAACACCCATTTGCATCCAATGGGTTTTCGTCCATTGGGCAAAGGCACCAAGTCCCATATTTTATTCTTCTCCAAAGAAGCCATCTCATCCTCCATGGCCTCCTTCTAGGAACTTGCATATTTCATGCCCATAGCCTCTTTCATAGTTCTAGGCTCCTCATTGTTAGTAAGTAAAGCAAAAGAACAACTAGAATCAAGTAATGAATAACCAAACCTATTAGGTTGCTTTCTTGTTCATGTGGACCTCAATGGTTGAGGTTGAGGTTCTTCTTCTTCTTCTGAGCTTTCAGAGCTGCTAGAGCTCTCCTCATCATCAGGTCTCACAGGGTCTGTCTATTCAATATTCTCAGGGGTAGAAAGAAACTGAACCGCATCTTCTTTCTTTTCTGTCTATTCTGGCTATAGAACAACGGAAGAAGGTGTTAGCTCTCTGAAGATAACACTTCTTCTATACAACACTTTTTCAGCCACAGGATCCCAAAGCTTGTATCCTTTCACACCGACACCATAGCCAATGAAAATACACTTAATAGCCTTGTTCTCCAATTTAGACCATTTCTCCCTAGGCACATGTGCATATGCCTCACAACCAAAAACACGAAGATGTCTAATTGAAGGCTTCTTACCAAACCACACCTCCATATGTGTCTTGCCAACAAGAGCTAATGTAGGAGATCTATTTACCAGATAGTAGGCAGTGGCTACAGTTTCAGCCCAAAACTTTTGTTCAAGGCTTGCTCCACTAAGCATACTCCTATCCTTCTCCATTAGTGTCCTATTCATCCTCTCAGCAACTCCATTTTGTTGTGGGGTGTATGAAGTTGTCTTATGTCTTTCAATCCCTTGCTCTTTATAGAACTTATCAAACTCTACCGAACAAAACTCATCACCATTGTCAATTCTCAAACACTTAGTCTTTTTACTAGTCTAATTTTTAGCAAAGGCTTTAAACTCCTTAAACCGACTAAAGACTTCAATCTTGCTTTTGATAAAATAAACCCATGTACTTCTACTGTAATCATCTATGAAAGATACAAAATATACAAATTTAGAAATCGAAGGAACATTAACTAGACCAAACACATCAGAATAAATAAGATCCAACACACCAGAAGACTTGTGAGAACTAGAGTAAAATTGAACACAGTTTTGTTTTCCATATACACAATATTTACAAAAGTCAAACTCGAGATTACAATCATTTAACCCCTCAACGAGGTTTTTATTTTTCAGGGTTCGCAGACCCTTCTCACCAATGTGGTCATATCTCAAATGCCATAACATAGTCTTTTCAACAGGAAGCTTAGCTTGCATAGCATGTGCACAACCATCAGAACTAGTTACAATAGATTTCTTCACTGCTCGTTCAGATGGTGGAGATGAAGTGACTGCAGCTCTTTTCTTCGAGTCAGAAGAACTATTGCACTATGAAGTGCATGCCTCCAGCTAAAATAAAGTACCTCTCCGAGTACCCTTCTCAAGCACCATAGATCTTCTAGTCATCTTGCATCCATCCTTTGAAAAGACAACCTACACACCTGCATCATTCAACATCCTTACAGAAAGTAGGTTCCGTGCAAGGCCTAGGATGTGTATAACCCTAGTGATCCCCTTCACTCATCCATCACGGAATCAGATTGAGACTCTTCCACGACCAACAATCTTCAAATGAGAGTCGTCATCTAGGTACACTCTTCTACCATCAAACTCTTCATACTCCATAAACTAGCTTTGATGCGAGGTCATGTGGAATGATGCACCAAAATTAATCAACTACACATCATCAAATGCATGGGTGGCTAGTGTTGTGATGAAGGCATCACCATCATCTTGTGACTTGTCAAAATTTGAATCAAGGGCTGTCTTCTTTTTCTTTTTCTTTTCTTCTTTACATTCCTTTTAGAAATGCCCTGTCTTCCCATAATTCCAACAGAGAGCCTTGGACTTTCCAAGAGATTTTGATCTCTCACAAGATTTGGATCTACCCTTTTCACCTTTCTTGTCCTTCTTCTTCCCTTTCTCTTTGGGTCTTCCATGAACTGCAAGAGCCTCTTTGGCTGACTCAGATGTCTTCCTCCACATTTCTTCAGATAACAATGAGGACACCATGTCTCCCATCTTGAAGGTGGTAGTGGTGCTTCCGATGGCCATGACAAGATGATCCCATGAATCTAGCAAAGAACAAAGCAGGGTCATACATTGATCCTCCTCCATTTTCACACCCACAGATGTCAACTGTGCAACAATCATGGTGAAAGCATCCATGTGGTCCACAACAGATCCTCCATCTTCCATCTTTAGAGTGAACAACTTCTTTTTTAGAAAAAACTTGTTCACCAAGGACTTGGCCTAATAAGCATCACCCAGCTTCTTCTAAAGATCTTTTCTACTCTTCTTTTCATGGACATTCAATAGGATAGAGTCAGCTAAACAGAGTCTTATGAGACCCTTAGCCTTCTGATCTTTGAGGTCCCAATCAGCTTGTGACATTATTGTAGGCTTTACACTAGATACGGTTTCCTATAGGTCACGATCAAGAAGTAGGTCCTCCATCTTGAGTTTCCACAACTCAAAATTAGTGTCATTAAATTTCTCCACCTCTAATCTTCCAGATGTAGTTGCCACCTCCTTGCTGCAACAAGATATAAAATTCTCTACACAACACTCTCACTCAACCTAAGATTAGCTCAAAAAACCCTACACAGCAGCTAGAACCAAAAATGGCCAGGCTCTGATACCAACTGAAAAAATTGAAAACACTTCCTACACTAATCTAATGAGGGGAGGAGAGTGCAAATTCAATTTTATCTTTACAATTATAGCTATGTTAACCCACTAACAAAGATATTGAAGTAAACACATACACAAGAAAGTAAGACAGAAGAAGAGAGACACAAGATATACGTGGGGAAAACCCTTACGGGTGAAAAACCCCACTCCAAAACATAGCTCAAATGCATTCCGTAAAAAATGAAGGTTAAAATACAACACAGAGCCAATGCTCTTACAGGAGTCTTTGACACTCATATCTACAGATGATCCAGCAGCATAATAGTACCTGTCAAACCTGTAGTACTTCTCCTCTCCAAAGCACCTGTTTATACAACAAATACAAGGCAAAAATGGCTCCACATTGGGATGGGCATCCAACATGACCTCATGGCCCAAAACCCACACCTATGGACACTTGTCCAACACTGTAGGATGCTCCTATCACTTGTCAAGTCACCCCATCCCAAGGAGGTCACCTATTTCCAAAATGGGCTATGACAGATGCTCTTACGACTCTTACAACCGTCATAGAATCTGTCATAGTTGTCATAACGTACAGTTGTAAGAGAATCTGACATACATGGGCTATAAATAGAATATTCGCTTACAACATGTCATAGTCCACCTTGGGGTGCCCAAAGATGTCTTTTTCTCATATGCTCTTCGACACATGTCTTCACCTATCATAGAATCTCCTATTTCTGACTCTTACATGTCATAACTTTGTCATAGGAATCTGTCATGACCGTTTCGGTCAATATTCCCTTACACAACATCCAAGATACCAACAAATAGAAAAATATTTCTACCACTAAGCGGGACGCCTATCTGCTCATGTGAGAACAAAATTACATATGGTCATATGCCATGTAAGATGACACATCACCGTGCCAACTCCCACAATATGACAACATAGGATTTGCATCCAATTAATACAATAGGCAATAAATAAATAAATACAATGTAAAAATACAAGGAATTACCAAGGTTGAGACACCTTAATTCCCAACACAAATCCTTAAAATACCTATAAATTGAGACATACTCAATTATTCATAGGTACACCACTCCTCTTGTAAATCGAGACAAACTTAATTATCCACAAGAAAAATACCAACCAACTATGAATTGAGACTAACTCAACTATCCATAGTAACACTCCTCCTTTTGTGGATTGAGACAAACATAATTATCTACAAATACAAACCTACAAATCTATGGATCGAGACATACTCAACTATCCATAGGTACAACTCATTGATTTTGTGGATCGAGACACACTCAATTATCTACAAACCAAAACAAAATTGGCATGCCCCCTTGCTCCATGAAGAGATTCAAAATGAAACTGGTGCTTCTCATGCAAAGTAGATCATCTTTGAGCGGAAAGCTAGATCAAGATGATAAAGACTCAAGTCCAGCCTCCAATCTGACTCTATTACACTTTATTCACTTGATGCCACATGTGAACCTTTCAAATCTAGATCTAATGTAGCATGGATGGCCCCAAGAGTACAAGCATATGGTGATGCATACAAGATTAATAATAATAAAATAATAGGTTGTCAAATTCCAGTGATATTACACTTAATTATAATGTCCTCCTATAACTCCTCTTATAAAACCCTTAGCAAAATTTAAACTTGAGAAATTACCAAATCACCATCAAGAAAATTTCCACTCTTCTCTACACCAATCAATCTTGGTGCAAGCACATACGAATCCTTATTACTACAAATAAAACACAAAGATTATTTTTCAATTCTAATAGATTGCCCTTCATCTACATTAAGATATACTCTTTATTTTTGTCACTTCACAAAAAAAAACACTATTCCATTGCACCATATCACATCAAATGCAACTAAAAACTTCAACATTCCACTCCTTTCCTCCATACAAATAATATAAGGCTTTCCCTGACCAAAAAAACAAATTCAACATGCTCCTCTTATAGCCTATCTCTTAACATTTTTTCACAAAATAATCAATTATACTGCAATCCTGGAATAGACTTTGCCTACCAGACAACAATATATGATGAATATAAAGTTTTTGGCAAAAATAATGACTTTACTGGAATCCTTGAACAAAGACATTTAGGTACCTAACCATACCACAATAATATACTTATCAACACCATATAAATATGTAACTAACCTACCAATGTCATCTCCAAACCACTAACCAAACCAATCACATTCTGGAAGATGAATCACCTACAGTCTCCACAATGGAACACCAACAATATTCATAAAAATAGTATTTAAATTAGATTTTAAAAAAGTTGATATCTCTAGCAATCTACATATTAGGCTTCTATAGCAGTTTGTAGTTTATGCTTTTATTCTTCCGCAATTCCTCACAAGTCCTTATTGACCGCCAAAGTTGTTGTGGGATCCTAATGCTCCAAGAGATCCTCATGCTTGATGTTCACATAATTTATCAATTTGATTAACAACTACTTCTCCTCTTTCATTCTTTTAGTAGCTTTTTCATACAAACTGGCAATGCTAAACAATGGTTCAACACTACTCTTCTCCTACATAAGCAATGTGATACAACAAGTTTAATTAAATAATTTGTTCGATCCTTTAGGGCCTTCTCTCTAGTGTTCAATTCACATCAAGGCATTATATCTTCAAAATTTCACCATCCTCTCCAACTCATTTAAGTAGATTCTTCATTTATAGGACCGTTACATGATTTGATACCATAATTAAATAGTAAAGACTATAGAATGCTCGAATCTAAACCATAATTGCAGAGATATCAAATATAATATTATATTATTTATCAAGATTTCATACACTCTTTCTATCATATCATATTACATTTCTTTCCAATGTGGCTTGATAAAGCCTTATTTTCCATAACTTCCCCAAACTACCTTCAAATGCCCTACAAGAAACTCTTAACTAATATTAGAACTTATTTATTTAAACTATAAACTAACTAACATTTGATTTATTTATTTATTATTTTCTAACCTCTAATGATTTATGTAATAATTCCAACAGTTTTCTCCTTTCTATTTGAAGGGATCTTTTGTACATAGGTACCTCATCAGGCCTTGTTGTCGGGACCCATATTTGCATACATTTCCCCCTAAGTTGCACTTAAGGGGGGTGTTAGTGTGAATGGAGTACTTTATCTAACTAGTTGATTTCCTTGCTAGTTCTCTTCTTAGGTCCTTTTCACACTAGGTTAAGTTTACTTAAGAATTTTTCACTTTATCTCACATGGGGTGTGTTTTTAGTCTCTTGGTTGGTAAATGTAAGATTTGGCTATGATAGAAGCCACCCAAGATCTAAGACTTCATAAAAACACAAGAGACACAATATGAGAGAATATTTCTATTCTATCAATGAATAAAAAATTGTTCATCTTATGTTACAATGTAAATGAAGAACCTTGCTTTATAAATGCAAGGATGAGAGCTAAGATGTTTTAGTCATGTGACAAGTGTCTTAATCCTATGACATGTGACAACTTTGGCATATGTGTAGGATAAGACAACTATCAACAACTAGACACAACTAGAAACATCTAGTGGACTCACTAAGTCAACTTAACATGTGAATTATGTGTGAGAATATTATTTAACTAAGAAATAGTTAAATAATATGAATTTTTCACACAAGGGAAACTAGATAGGAAATATCCCTATTCACACTAACACCCCCCTTAAGTGTAACTTAGGGAGTAGCTAACTAAAAAAAAGATGCAAAGATGGATGGGTCCCGAATACTAGGCCATGTTAGGTACCCATGTACAAACAAGTCTCAAGTGGAATAAAGAAGAAAACCTCATGGGAAAGAACTCCTCTCCAAAAGTGAGAATGCATGCAAACAAAACATGTACAAGTGATGGAATGATGGAATAATAAAGGCCCCCTAAATACAATATCCATCACAAATATACAATCAATAGCCTCCTCATAAGAGGGAAAAAATGAGACAAGATGTCCCCCCCATAATGAAGTAGCTCCTATGTCGATGGTGAATGCTTGAAGAAGAAGACCAAAAAGGATCCAAAACTGATGTGGGAGCATCCCTAGTTCAAGAACAATCTTGCATCAACCAAAAACATTTGCATTTCAGATTGTTTACAGTTCAGCTTGTTTCTTTCATTTTCTAATTCAGTCAGATATGTCAAAAGCAGTTTCTATATTTTGGTCTGCATTCTACCACAGTTGCATTTCACATCTTGTGGAGCTGGACTTAGCATATAGATTCATTCATCTACATCATATCAGAGCATTTGGATTAAGTACCAGAAATTTATCGCTATCAGAAGATCAATTATTTTCTTAGAATAGAGCATCCTCACAATCTCTGACAATCAGCTAAAGGAGAAGACCTATGGAGCATTCCTCAAATTGTGGAGATTAATTGCATATCATTCAATGATCCTTGGTTCATGGCCGACCTTCCTCGAGATCCGTACATCATTCCATTCATTTGTGGATGTGTTCTATGCATTTAGGTCTGACCTATCCGTGTACACATGTTACAGATCTTCATTGGAGTTTGTGATCTTCCTTGGCCAACATGGAGGAATTTTTTGTACTGGAGATGATATATAAGGATGTAATAGATCCCTAGGAAAGTAGTGAATCATAAAGTGATATTTGATAGTTTAGATTTTGCGCGAAGGGAACTTCAAAGCTATATCTTGCGCATATTCTAATATTCTATAATCAAGCCTTTGAGCCCTAGTTGTAAGCTTGCATGTTGTTGGTCGATCTATATTTGAATTCTATGATATATTGAATGACAGAATCTACATATGTTTCATATCTTGAGTTGTTTCCATTGTGTTTACTCTTGCTGCACAGTCTGGATAGTTCATTCTCTGAACCCTCCTACCATGACTGCACCAAGTGATATCATAGCAAAAGTTAGAATCTTTGGGAGTGAATTGAGCGAAGTTGGTGAAGGAATTCCATAAGATCTTGATGTGGATAGATCGCCAAATTGAGGCAGGTTACTTTTGTCGCAACCGATTGCCGATTGTGAAGCAGTTGTCACCTTGTAGCCTGATTGCAGAACTTGAGATAGTTTGCACTTGATCCTAGGAAGAATGCCACCAAGAAGAGTTGTTGTTGTTGGAACAATGGTTGGTAGAATGGATGAGATGATGGAAATGATGAAAATAATGCAAATTCGATTGGATATTGTTGAGGAAGACAGGCAAAGAGGATTGACATTGAGACCTAATGTTGAAAGTGATAATGAAGAGGAATTTTAATTTGTTGAACAACCTAGGTGGTGATGAGGAAGAAGAATCAGATCAAGTAAAGATGTTGCAAGCTATTTCAAATATTGGAAAGAGACCTAGAGTTGATGTGCCGAACTATACTGGTAATTTGAACCCTGAAGAATTGATTGACTAGATAAATGACATGGAAGAATACTTTGAATATGAGGAAGTTGAAGATCTGGAGAAGGTAAAGTTTACGAAGACAAAATTGAAAGGACATGTTATATGGTGGAAGGAAGTCCAGTTGGATAGAAACAGAAGAGGAAAAGAAAAAATTATAAAGTGGGACATGATGGTGACAAAATTGAAGAATTAATTTATACCTGTTGACTATGAGTTGGAACTATTCAAAAGATTGCAGAACCTGAGACAAAAGCAGAAATATGTGAACGAGTATACTGAAGAATTTCATAAGATGATCATAAGAACAGGACATAGTGAAGCAAGCAAGGAGAAAGTGGCTAGATACACAATGGACTGAGATTGAACATTCAAGAAGAACTAAGCTTGGTAAGGATGACATCTTTGGAAGAAGCATATCAGTTTGCCCTAAAAGTTGAAGAGAAGCTAAATAAAAGGCATGATCAGAGACAGAGAGGAAGAGGCAGTAAATTTCAAAGAGGTAGAACATTTTCTGGATGTGAGAGATCATTTGTGGAGTAGAACAAGCCTGACAGCCCATTCAAGAAGGATGACAGAGATAATAATGCTTACCAGAGGGATGACAGAAATTTTTACCGGAGAGGAAACCCTAGTGCATATCGAGATGAAGGATACAAAAGAGAGGGAAGAGGATTTGATAAGAGAACATTCAGAGGCACTTGTTTCAAGTGTGGAGGTGAAGGACATAGATCATTTGAATGTAATCAAGGGATAATAATACTTGAATCCTAATGCTCCAAGAGATCCTCATGCTTGATGTTCACATAATTTATCAATTTGATTAACAACTACTTCTCCTCTTTCATTCTTTTAGTAGCTTTTTCATACAAACTGGCAATGCTAAACAATGGTTCAACACTACTCTTCTCCTACATAAGCAATGTGATACAACAAGTTTAATTAAATAATTTGTTCGATCCTTTAGGGCCTTCTCTCTAGTGTTCAATTCACATCAAGGCATTATATCTTCAAAATTTCACCATCCTCTCCAACTCATTTAAGTAGATTCTTCATTTATAGGACCGTTACATGATTTGATACCATAATTAAATAGTAAAGACTATAGAATGCTCGAATCTAAACCATAATTGCAGAGATATCAAATATAATATTATATTATTTATCAAGATTTCATACACTCTTTCTATCATATCATATTACATTTCTTTCCAATGTGGCTTGATAAAGCCTTATTTTCCATAACTTCCCCAAACTACCTTCAAATGCCCTACAAGAAACTCTTAACTAATATTAGAACTTATTTATTTAAACTATAAACTAACTAACATTTGATTTATTTATTTATTATTTTCTAACCTCTAATGATTTATGTAATAATTCCAACAGTTTTCTCCTTTCTATTTGAAGGGATCTTTTGTACATAGGTACCTCATCAGGCCTTGTTGTCGGGACCCATATTTGCATACATTTCCCCCTAAGTTGCACTTAAGGGGGGTGTTAGTGTGAATGGAGTACTTTATCTAACTAGTTGATTTCCTTGCTAGTTCTCTTCTTAGGTCCTTTTCACACTAGGTTAAGTTTACTTAAGAATTTTTCACTTTATCTCACATGGGGTGTGTTTTTAGTCTCTTGGTTGGTAAATGTAAGATTTGGCTATGATAGAAGCCACCCAAGATCTAAGACTTCATAAAAACACAAGAGACACAATATGAGAGAATATTTCTATTCTATCAATGAATAAAAAATTGTTCATCTTATGTTACAATGTAAATGAAGAACCTTGCTTTATAAATGCAAGGATGAGAGCTAAGATGTTTTAGTCATGTGACAAGTGTCTTAATCCTATGACATGTGACAACTTTGGCATATGTGTAGGATAAGACAACTATCAACAACTAGACACAACTAGAAACATCTAGTGGACTCACTAAGTCAACTTAACATGTGAATTATGTGTGAGAATATTATTTAACTAAGAAATAGTTAAATAATATGAATTTTTCACACAAGGGAAACTAGATAGGAAATATCCCTATTCACACTAACACCCCCCTTAAGTGTAACTTAGGGAGTAGCTAACTAAAAAAAAGATGCAAAGATGGATGGGTCCCGAATACTAGGCCATGTTAGGTACCCATGTACAAACAAGTCTCAAGTGGAATAAAGAAGAAAACCTCATGGGAAAGAACTCCTCTCCAAAAGTGAGAATGCATGCAAACAAAACATGTACAAGTGATGGAATGATGGAATAATAAAGGCCCCCTAAATACAATATCCATCACAAATATACAATCAATAGCCTCCTCATAAGAGGGAAAAAATGAGACAAGATGTCCCCCCCATAATGAAGTAGCTCCTATGTCGATGGTGAATGCTTGAAGAAGAAGACCAAAAAGGATCCAAAACTGATGTGGGAGCATCCCTAGTTCAAGAACAATCTTGCATCAACCAAAAACATTTGCATTTCAGATTGTTTACAGTTCAGCTTGTTTCTTTCATTTTCTAATTCAGTCAGATATGTCAAAAGCAGTTTCTATATTTTGGTCTGCATTCTACCACAGTTGCATTTCACATCTTGTGGAGCTGGACTTAGCATATAGATTCATTCATCTACATCATATCAGAGCATTTGGATTAAGTACCAGAAATTTATCGCTATCAGAAGATCAATTATTTTCTTAGAATAGAGCATCCTCACAATCTCTGACAATCAGCTAAAGGAGAAGACCTATGGAGCATTCCTCAAATTGTGGAGATTAATTGCATATCATTCAATGATCCTTGGTTCATGGCCGACCTTCCTCGAGATCCGTACATCATTCCATTCATTTGTGGATGTGTTCTATGCATTTAGGTCTGACCTATCCGTGTACACATGTTACAGATCTTCATTGGAGTTTGTGATCTTCCTTGGCCAACATGGAGGAATTTTTTGTACTGGAGATGATATATAAGGATGTAATAGATCCCTAGGAAAGTAGTGAATCATAAAGTGATATTTGATAGTTTAGATTTTGCGCGAAGGGAACTTCAAAGCTATATCTTGCGCATATTCTAATATTCTATAATCAAGCCTTTGAGCCCTAGTTGTAAGCTTGCATGTTGTTGGTCGATCTATATTTGAATTCTATGATATATTGAATGACAGAATCTACATATGTTTCATATCTTGAGTTGTTTCCATTGTGTTTACTCTTGCTGCACAGTCTGGATAGTTCATTCTCTGAACCCTCCTACCATGACTGCACCAAGTGATATCATAGCAAAAGTTAGAATCTTTGGGAGTGAATTGAGCGAAGTTGGTGAAGGAATTCCATAAGATCTTGATGTGGATAGATCGCCAAATTGAGGCAGGTTACTTTTGTCGCAACCGATTGCCGATTGTGAAGCAGTTGTCACCTTGTAGCCTGATTGCAGAACTTGAGATAGTTTGCACTTGATCCTAGGAAGAATGCCACCAAGAAGAGTTGTTGTTGTTGGAACAATGGTTGGTAGAATGGATGAGATGATGGAAATGATGAAAATAATGCAAATTCGATTGGATATTGTTGAGGAAGACAGGCAAAGAGGATTGACATTGAGACCTAATGTTGAAAGTGATAATGAAGAGGAATTTTAATTTGTTGAACAACCTAGATGGTGATGAGGAAGAAGAATCAGATCAAGTAAAGATGTTGCAAGCTGTTTCAAATATTGGAAAGAGACCTAGAGTTGATGTGCCGAACTATACTGGTAATTTGAACCCTGAAGAATTGATTGACTAGATAAATGACATGGAAGAATACTTTGAATATGAGGAAGTTGAAGATCTGGAGAAGGTAAAGTTTACGAAGACAAAATTGAAAGGACATGTTATATGGTGGAAGGAAGTCCAGTTGGATAGAAACAGAAGAGGAAAAGAAAAAATTATAAAGTGGGACATGATGGTGACAAAATTGAAGAATTAATTTATACCTGTTGACTATGAGTTGGAACTATTCAAAAGATTGCAGAACCTGAGACAAAAGCAGAAATATGTGAACGAGTATACTGAAGAATTTCATAAGATGATCATAAGAACAGGACATAGTGAAGCAAGCAAGGAGAAAGTGGCTAGATACACAATGGACTAAGATTGAACATTCAAGAAGAACTAAGCTTGGTAAGGATGACATCTTTGGAAGAAGCATATCAGTTTGCCCTAAAAGTTGAAGAGAAGCTAAATAAAAGGCATGATCAGAGACAGAGAGGAAGAGGCAGTAAATTTCAAAGAGGTAGAACATTTTCTGGATGTGAGAGATCATTTGTGGAGTAGAACAAGCCTGACAGCCCATTCAAGAAGGATGACAGAGATAATAATGCTTACCAGAGGGATGACAGAAATTTTTACCGGAGAGGAAACCCTAGTGCATACCGAGATGAAGGATACAAAAGAGAGGGAAGAGGATTTGATAAGAGAACATTCAGAGGCACTTGTTTCAAGTGTGGAGGTGAAGGACATAGATCATTTGAATGTAATCAAGGGAGTACAAGCAAGAAAATAGAGAATGGTGGAAGAGCAGCTTATGTTGAAGAAGAACTTGTTGGATCACCTAGTTCTTTTGGTAACCCAAATAAAGGAGACTCACTTGTGATGAGGAGAGCATTATTTCAAGCAGAGACAACTAAAGAACCACCACAGAGGAAGAGTTTGTTTAGAACCAGATGCAAATTAGGAGGTCAATGTTGTAAAGTTGTATTTGATAGTGGTAGTTCAGATAACCTAGTTTCAGAGGAGATGGTGACTAAGCTGAAGTTGGAAAGATTGTAACACCCTAGTCCTATCAGATAGCATGAATTTAGGGTGATCATAAGGTACTAGTGAGTGAACAATGTTTGGTGAAATTTCATATTGGATCATATCATGATGAAGTCTTGTGTGATATTATGCCTATGGATGTATGTCATATTTTGTTGGGTAGACCTTGGTAGTATGATAGAAAAGCTATACATGATGGGAGAAAGAATACATACACTATAACATCAAATAGGAAGAGAATTACCTTGATTCCTTTAGAAGATGATCCTAAGAGTGAAGTATATGGGAATGCTCGAATCTGTTTGGTAGATGGAAGAAAATTTTTGGATGGTTTGAGACATGAGAATATGTGTTACACTTTGATTCCTAAGAAACATGAAACATTGAAGGAGACTGAAGAATCACAACCGGAGGAGATAAGAGAGTTGTTGACAGAGTATGGAGACATCATAGCAGACAATGTACCTGAAGGATTGCCACCTATCAGAAGTATCAATCATCACATGGACCTTATACCAGGAGCTAGTTTGCCTAATAAAGCACCACATAGAATAACACTGGTAGAGAATGAAGAATTGAATAGAAAGATATAAGAATTGCTGAGGAAATTTTTGATCAAAGAAAGTTTGAGTCCCTGTGCAGTACCTGCAATGTTAGCGCCTAAGAAAGATGGAGAATGGAGAATGTGTACTGAATCTAGAGCAATAAACAAGATCACAGTTAAGTGTAGATTTCCTTTACCTAGAATGGATGATATTATAGATTGTTTGAGTGGAGAAAAATATTTCACAAAGATAGATTTGAAGAGTGGATACCATCATATCAGAATCAGAGAAGGAGATGAATGGAAGATTGTTTTTAAGACAAATGAAGGATTGTATGAGTGGTTAGTGATGCCTTTTGGATTGAAAAATGCACCGAGTACTTTCATGAGGTTTATGAATGAAGTCTTGAAGAAATTCTTGGGTAAGTTTGTTATTGTATATTTGGATGACATTCTGATTTTTTTTTTAGACTACAGGAATTAGGTAGCCCCCCTATAAACTGCAGTGTGCTTGGTAAACTTTTTTCACATGATTGGTGATGCTGGCATGACACACCCTCTGGTACCATGGGGATGGGGGGAGACTGGACCTCGTGACCTTCTTTACTGCAATAGGTATTTTTAGCTAATCGAGCCAGGGCCCCCGCCCCATGACATTCTAATTTTTAGTAAGACAAAAGAAGAACATTTGTGGCATATTAGACAAGTTTTATAGAGGATGAGAGAAGAGAAATTGCTAATAAACATCAAGAAGTGTAGTTTCATGAAGGAAGAACTAGTGTATTTGGGATTTGTGATTTATGTGGAAGGATTGAAGATGGACCCTAAGAAGGTAAGAGCAATTGTTGAATGGCCTATACTAGAGAGCATTGGAGAGGTTAGATCATTTCATGGATTGGCTAGTTTCTACCGGAAGTTCATTAGAAATTTCAGCTCAGTTTGTAACCCTATGACAGAGACAATGAGAGGTGACAGGAAAGACTTTAAATGGACATCTAGAGCAGATAAACATTTTGAACTATTGAAGTAGAAGGTGACAAAGAAACCTATTTTGGCATTACCAGATTTCAATAAGGTATTTCAAGTTGATTGTGATGCAAGTGGGAATACGATTGGAGCAGTATTAAGTTAGGAAGGTAGACTTGTAGCATATTTCAGTGAGAAGTTGAATGAAGCAAGGAGAAGATATTCAATTTATGATCAATAGTTTTATGCCATAATTCAAGTCCTGAAAAAGTGGAGACATTACTTGTTGCCTAAGGAGTTTGTGGTGTATACAGATCATCAAGCTTTGTAGTATTTGAATAGTCAAGGTAAGTTGAATCAAAGACATATAAGATGGGTAGAGTTCGTGCAGAGTTACACTTTTGTGTTAAAGCATAGGAGTGGAAAATCAAACAAAGTTGTTGATGCGTTGAGTAGAAGAAGAAACTTGTTGACAAAGATGAGAGTTGAAGTGTTGAGTTTTGATGAATTGAATAACATGTATGAGGGAGACACTAATTTTGCAAAACCGTGGAAAGCATGTAAGGAACCTGTTGTGACAGATAGGAGTAAGTAGTTGGACTATTTTATTCAAGAAGATATGTTGTTCAAAGGAAGTCAGTTATGCATACTTAGAAGTTCAATGAGAGATAATTTGATCAAGGAGAAACACAGTGGAGGATTGGTAGGACATTTTGGCATGGATAAGATAGTGGCTTTGGTAAGTGAAAACTATTTTTGGCCTTAGATACATAAGGATGTTAGGAAATTTGTGCAGAGTTGTAGAGTTTGTCAAGTTGCAAAAAGGAGTAGTCAAAATACTGGCTTGTATAAACCTTTGACAGTACCAGAGAGACCTTGGGAAGACATAAGCATGGATTTTGTAATGGGATTGCCTAAGACACATAGAGGACATGATTCAATATTTGTAGTGGTGGACAAATTTTCAAAGATGGTACATTCCATACCTTGTAAGAAGACAACTGATGCAGTGCATGTAGCTGGCCTATTTTTTAAGGAGATTGTGAGATTGCAAGGATTACCTAAGAGTATAGTTTTAGATAGAGACACTAGATTCCTTGGATATTTTTGGAAGACACTTTGGAAGAAGATGAAAACATATTTGAAGTTTAGTTTAGCTTTTCATCCATAGATTGATGGACAGACAAAGGTAGTGAATAGGATTTTGGGAAACTTGTTGAGATGTTTAGTTGGAGAGAAGACAGGAAGCTGGGATTTGATTCTTTCACAAGTAGAGTTTGCATACAATAATTCAGTAAATAGGAGTATCGGAAGAACACATTTTGAGATTATTACTGGAGTAAATCCTAGAGGAGTGACAGAACTAAGAGACATGGGTACAGAAGCAGAGAGAAGTGCAGAAGTAGAGGAATTTGTATATCACATGAAAATAGCACATAATCAGGTGAAGAAGCATTTGGAGAATATGAACAACAAATAAAAGGAGCAAGCAGATGAGAAGAGAAGACACAAAGAATTTGCAATGGGAGACAAAGTGATGGTATACTTGAGAAAAGAAAGGTTTCTAGTTGGGACATATAACAAGTTGAAGATGAAAAAGTTTGGACCTTGTAGGATACTCAGAAAAATTGATTTAGGAAATGCATATGAAGTGGAGTTACCGGAGACATTGGGTATATCACCTATTTTCAACATTACAGACCTATATCAGTATCATGAAGCAGAGTTCAGTGACAACCATGAAGAAGACTTGAAGAACCAATTACCACAACAAGCACTGGAGTAGATTGAAGAAATTCTGGATAGCTGAATTGGACATAGCACTAGAGGAAGGCAATACAAAGAATATCTTGTGAAGTGGAAAGGCAGACAGGAAGAAGATTCATCATGGATTTCTCAGGCTGAGGTAGACCATCTTGGTTTTTCCCTAGCCCCAACAAAGTGAGGGACTCACTTTTTCAATAACCCTAGATGTCTGATACAGGAACATCCCTGGTTCAAGAGCAATCTTGCATCAACCAAAAACATTTGCATTTCAGTTTGTTTGCAATTCATCTTATTTCTTTCATTTTTGAGTTTAGTCAGAAGCAGTTTCTGTATTTTGGTCCATATTCTACCGCAGTTCCATTTCACATCTTGTGGATCTGGACTTAGCATCTTGATTCATTCATCTACATCATATCCAGAATTTAGAGCATTTGGATTAAGTACCGGAAAGTTATCGCTATCAGAAAATCAACTGTTTTCTCATAAAAGAGCATCCTGACAATCAGCTAAAGGAGAAGACCTACGGAGCATTCCTTGACTTGTGGAGCTTAATTACATATCATTCAAGGATCCTTGGTTCATGGTTGACCTTCCCTGAGATCCGTACATCATTCCATTCATTTGGGGAGGTGTTCTATGCATTTAGGTCTGACCTATCTGTGTACACACGTTATAGCTCTTCATTGGAGTTTGTGATCTTCCTTGACCAACGCAAAGGAATCTTTTGTACCAGAGATAACATATAAGGATGTAATAGATCCCTAGGAAAGTAGTGAATCATACAGTGATATTTGATAGTTTAGATTTTACATGAAGGGAACTGCAAATCTATATCTTGCACATATTCTGATATTCTGTAAGCAAGCCTTTGAGCCCTAGTTGTAAGTCCGTATGTTGCCATCCAATTTGTATTTGAATTCTATGATATATTGAATGATTGAATCTGTATCTGTTTCATATCTTGAGTTTTTTCCATTGTGTTTACTCTTGTTGCACGGTCTAGATAGTTCATTCTGTGAACCCTCCTACTGTGACTGCACCAAAAACCTTCAAACAACATTCCTCCCCTTGGGAAGAAACCAGTCCACTGGTGTATGTCGAAGAAACTTCAAATCCAAAACAAGAGATGAGGGAAGAAGTTTCATGAAATATGATGTCTCTAAAAAGTGTTCATGTGTCTCCATGTCGAGGCTGAATGATACCACAATCAAATTAGGAGTCTTAGGCCTCACTGATGAAAGTGACAATCCAAGATCTAGTGAAAACTAAAAAATCATCAAGCTCCAAAGACAAAATGGGTTGACAATAGTTGTGTTATCACTATCATCAAAGAGGAGAGATAACCCCTCAGATGTGTCCTCCAAATCTGTAAGATGGGACTCAGAAAAAAATCTAAAATGCCTATCAAATGCTCATCCCACAAAGTTGTATCTAAAAGACAACAAGCATCCTGCTGAACTGAAGCATTGAACTCTGAAGAAGTAGGAGGTGGAGAAGAAGGAAGTGTAGCACATGTCTCAAGAACAATTGAAGAGGCAAGAATACCAAGGTTCAAGTGACCAAACTTCTTCTCTGAAATATGATTCACACAAGGAGTGTGAATGTCAGCTAACGGATCTGAATCATTAAGAGAGAAACCATAAAAGGTCTATAGCCGAGATGCATGATCAACCACCCTAGTAACAATAATCTTTGTGCTCTCCAAGTCTTTGATAATAACCAACTCAAGTGTGAAATCCACTATCTTCCTTGTACCACTATGAGTAATTTGATATATGGAAAGAAGATTATTGGTCAAAGAAGGCACACAAAGTACATCATTGAAAGTACCTTCACCAATATCAATAGATCCCTTCCTAGTTACATTCATATATTTACCCATCAAGATAGGTGGCATATCACATGGCTCAAATGAAGAAAACATATCCTTGGAAGAAGTCATATGATGAGAAGCACCCAGGAATCAAGAAGCCATTTACCTGATGTAGAACTTGTACTTGCACAAAGTGCTTTACCTTTATGTTTGGGTTCCTTAGATTTCCTTCCATGACCTGATTCAGAAAGTTCTAGCTATGTAGATGTTGAAGGAGTAGAAGAAGAATCAAGCGATGAAAGTTTGTTCTTTTGAAAAAGTTGCATCATGTCAATTTGTTTCTTAAAACAATTATGTTCATCATGCCGTGATTTCTTACAATAACCACATGTAGGCTTCTCCTTCTTAGGTGAATTTTGTGCTTGATCTATTTGTGGATTTTTCTTAGATTTCTTTTGTTTCTTGTTAGAAGGACTTGACGCTTTATGTTCCTTAGCTTGTCCAACCACCAAAGCATGAATCTGTGATGGATTAATGATACCCATGGAAAGAAGCTTATTTTTCTCATGTATTAACATCTCAACAAAGGATGCAAATGAAGGCATAGTGAAAGCAGATCCCATAGTTAACATATGAGTGTGAAAGCTAGAAACAAAAGCTACATAATCAGGACCAAGTTTATTCAACACATTGTAGATCAAAGGGATGTCATTTTTCTCAATACCACATGCTTTACATTGTGCTCTTAGATCATTAACCTTAGTTATATAAGCCTGGATGTTGCTAAGGTTCTTAGGATCAAGGCTCATCAATTCATTATCAATTTTATAGCCTTTAACTTCATCTGTTGTACCATACAATGTTTTAAGCTTATCCCAAGCATCATGTGTGAATTTGTACATGCCTCAATTTGAAACAAGAGATCTAGGGAAATGAAACTATGAAGACATCCAAGAGATTTTGTATGCTTTATCATCCATTTTATCTTTTCCTTATCATTTATGGGTTCAGGTATCTTGTTTTCAACATATAAAGAATGTCCAAGATCCATTAGGGCATTCTATGCATGTTGACTCCAAGTTGCATAGTTATAAAGTGTTAATAATGGAACCCTTGATTTATCTATGATGTAAAGGAAAAGAAGAGCACAAGAAGATATATCAAAACACAAACTCAATCAACACTATAATTGAAGCCACCCAAACCAAAACAACCACCAATTTCAACTCTTTTTCCAATCAATGAGTGATATGTACCCAAAGTGCTTCAAACTGAATATCTGATGTTTAGAGCAAAATATGGAAAAATGGCATGGATAGAACTGTAGAGTACATAAATACCAAGTTTCAACACCTATAAAAAGTTGAAATTCTGATAAAGTGGGTGAAAGTTGTGAGCTTGGGAGTGAAAAATGCAAGATCTGGCTTCAAATAGTTGTATCAGTCACTTGCATTAGAATCTCAGAGAAGTACCTGCACCATTGCAAAGTGCTCGGAACCAACTCTCTGATGATATCTTGTTTACCAATTTTTGATATCGTGATGAAAAGTTATGGTTCCTAGAAAAAAAATTGCCCTCTTAGAGCTAAAGGGGGCCAAAGGGGGCCCATGTCGCTGGTGTCACTGTTGACGCTATGATGACATCAATAGTTGATGTCAATGGAATATTCTTTTTTTGGCTAGAATATGCTCTACTAAAAATCATAAACCACTAGTAGTTTTCAAATACCGTCATCTGAGGAAAAACACCACTAGTTTGCCTACAAAACTACCTATTGATGAGCGGTAAACCACCTATTTGGATGTCAGAAACTGCCTTTAGAGTCTGGAAACTGCCTTCGACCTACAAATCCACTTGTATTTAGGGTGAAAACCACCATATATGGTGAAAACAACCGGATTGAAGGAGAAAACTATCAAATTTGAACTGCAACTGATTTTAAAATAGGAATATTCCCGGTATATGTTGATGTTGGTTTTCAGAGATCTGCAATCTAAAAAAAATTGTTTGATTGTATATTTTGAGGCCAAAGCCTATTAGAAAGGGGTATGCGAGGGGTATTGACCCTGCCACACAGCTCTTGGCAGAGGGATCGGGCAGGGTAAAACCCCAGCCACATAGGCGCATGTGCGTACCGCAAGCCTAGGCCTCCAAGTACAGCCCTACATCATACTCTGTGGAGTGTAGATCTGTGCAGGGTACGACCAGTACCCTGCCACAGTCTTTTTTTTAATTTTTTTTATCAAACAAAACTATTAAAAATGGCAGAAATTTTTTTTTTGAAACCTTTGAATTAAAATCTTTTCACAAGCCGATAAAATTTTACCCGTGGAATATCCCAACAATGATGCTGATGTAGGCTTGTGTAGAGATGATGCCTGTGAAATATTCCGTAGAATATTTTGTACAGCCGATTTGGAAAAAAAATGTCTTTCGCTATGACTTTGTCCGATTTCAATGACTTTATAGTTGATCAGTAGGTTTTGACGCCTTCTAGACATAATGGTAGGGTCAAATTTTGCCCAAACTACCCCAAAATTGCAGCTACCTCCTGGATCAAGTAACCATTCCCTGAATTAAAAACCTCATAGATTTGGCCAGTGTCTGATTTGGATGAAACAAAAGGTGATCTTAACTATCTCGAACCTCCTGAACACAATGGAGTGCTCAGATTTATAGAAGCATGCTCCAAAATGAACCTACACTATAAGGCATAAAGAGGAAACCCTCTGTCACGTCTCAGACTTTGAAGCTTACTGGAATTACTTTATGTGGAAATATTTATTGAACAATTATGTGTGGTAAGATAAATAATATGTTATTTTAAAAGATGAATGATTATTTTAATATGGAAAAGATGAAATGAAATGAATATTATTTTCATGTTATTAATTTTGATGCTTCAGCTATTGGGTTACTAACCTATTAATGGAAAATTTGAGTTTATCATGAGTTGTAGGTTGTCGAAGACAAGGGTGTGGTTAAGGTAAAGAAGGTTAGCAACCTGGCAGCGTTAAGATGGAGGGATTTCTTACACACACAACACTTAGAATCATGTAGATGCATTATAATTGCATTAATTGATTTTATTATATGGTTCTTATTTTTATTGTGTTATAGTTAGATTATTTAGTTAATTAGCATTTATTATTATGTGTTCATAGAAAAATAGATTAAATGGTTTAAATTATTTATTTGATTTTTATTTGAAGAATGAAAATATTATTATTAATTGTTTTATAAATAATTGAGATAATCATGCTTATTATTTTAATATTATTTGTGATAAATTAGAAAATAGAATTAGAAAAGAAAACAAGATTTTAGAAACAAAACAAAAAGAAAGAAAACAATAGAAAAATAGAAAAAAGAAAACTTATATTTAGAAAATAAAACACAAAATAAAGCAAAGCAAGAATGGAGAAGAAAATAATAAAAAGAGTAAATCTCATTCTCTCAACACAAAAAATCATTCACAACTTTCTTTCTGATCTCTCAATTTGAAAACAAAAACATAAGTTTTATTTGATACTGGAAAGAGGGCTTTGGCAAGAAGTTGAAGATCTAGAACAAAGGAAGCTTTTGGGAAACAGAGGGTCTGGAGCATTCGAGTGATTGGAGAGCAAAACTCTAAGTTTTTCTGCAAATCTATATTGTCAAATTGTTTGTGATTACAAATTGTATGGATAATCTCTGAAATATTCTTTGTGGATGGATATGATTTTCGTTAACATTATTTATGTATTTTCACATATTATAATATTGTGGTTATTATCTGTATTATTATGGCTTTTAGATATAAGTCATTGTTGCAGTAGATATGTTATTGTGTATAAGTTTATATATATATATACAGAAATTCAAATAAGATGAACGCATGTATAAATATATATCATAGCACTGAAACTGCATTCGAATTATACATATATTATAGATTGAATCCATTGAATTTCAAAATAAATCAAAGATTAGAAAGAAGAATAAATGGCACAAAGGCCATATCAAAATTTTGTAAGGAAGGCTTTGTGGCTACGGCGCCACCATATGGTGCTGCAGTCCCCAAAGGGGACTACAACCCCATATGGGGACGACGGCGTATATATTAAAACCTTTACAAATCTTCAACATAAAACTTATATTTCGTAATCCATTCACTGGATTGTATGCAATGCCAAGTCTATTGTGTCTAATACCTTCTTACCTTTGCGCACAGCACCAATAGACATTTTGTTATTATGGTAATATGTGTGTGTGTGTGTGAATTTA
The DNA here is from genome assembly GCA_027924645.1 of Cunninghamia lanceolata. Lineage (NCBI taxonomy): Eukaryota > Viridiplantae > Streptophyta > Pinopsida > Cupressales > Cupressaceae > Cunninghamia > Cunninghamia lanceolata. Next base: position 6,841,955 of record BSBN01000245.1, on the reverse strand, counting down.
TAACATTCTAGTAATCATTCGAGTGCTGCGATGTTATTACTGTGAACAATAATATGAATTTTATAATTATTTCTGATTGCTGCCCTTTATCAATTATATGTATGTATGTATGTATGTATGTATGTACTTCCTGTAAGTTGTTAGATTTTACTGTATAAACAGTGCTATTGTATTCTGGTAATCACTAATTATATAATTATTGCTGAGAAGCCTTATTTGTAGTAATATATATATTTATATATATGTATATACCTCTATGCATATATATATATATATATAGATAATATTTGTATGTGGAGAAAGACATTCACTTTATATTTCCTTCATACTATTGCAAATGACATAAATAGAGTTATTATTTAAACCTGTTTTATGAATTTCTCATGTAAAGGGACATTTTGAATTGAGAATTACTTTTGCCATAACTAGCATTATATCAAAATCATTGAATTGTGAAAGAAATGCTCTGTAGTGAACTGATAGATTCATTTTGATTATGAAATTGATGATACTCATCACATCTAGAAAATATCTTATCATAAAAATTGATATAAACCACTGGAAAATTGTAAACTTAGACAACAAAAAAACTAGAGGAATAAATTGGATGATGAAAACTATAATTGTTTTATGGAATGGATATTTTTTATCATGGATAATTAATCTTAGAAAACTATTCATTGCTTGTATTTTGGGTAAAGTAATGTACTTTTAGGACAGGATGCTAAATGTGGGCTCCTAGAGACGATAGTTTTACTTTTTCTAAAACTATCACTTTTATTTTATTGCTTGGCCAAGCTATTATACCATTGAAATAGATGGATTATTAAAAATCCTAGAATATGTTATATATGTCTCTGCCACATCCTTCTTGCAAGAGTTTATGTCATTCTAGGATAGGATGCATACAGGCAACAGGCACGCATCAAGAGATTCCCTCCTGCTTGTATCGTTCCAGGTTGCTAGGCTCCTTGTGCAGGGTCGGTATTTTCTTTGAGTTAGGAAGAAACACAAGGAAATCTAGTACTTCGTGGTTGGGTGGAAAAAGTGCCTTAACCACACTCTTGGTCTCGGCTTGCGGAAGATCGGAGGATCAAGGTGGTTGAGTTCAAAGATTGTTATGTTATATGGATATTTATTTCATTATATTACTCTTGTATGGCTTGAATAGCCAATTGCAAAATGTAATATTTCCTTCATTGATATATTGATGCTATATATTTACTTATAACATTAAAATAGATGTTTGTAACACCATATTGGTGTATGTAATGGAATTGTAACACTTTTTAGTGTATGGAAATTTATACTTATTTTAATGGAATCTTGCTATTTTATAAATTAATGGATATTTGGAAACTATAAATGTTTTTTTTTCCATTTTTGGAATAAGCATTGCTTTTTGGAATACTATGTTTAGTATGTAATTTTATGTACCTTACATTTGGTATCAGAGCAAGGTTCTAGCATTGGGAGCTCTGGGGTGTGTGTTGCTCGGTTGATCGAGCATGTGTGGGTCCTTGTGTGTTGGCCTACTGTGGATAGCATGTGCCTTCTTCTTTTGGAGTTAGATACACCCTGATATTTGTCGCTTATGGGTGTTTTTCTTCTTGAAGTTCTGAAGTCTTTTCATGAACCTAACGTTGGCAAGAGACACTGCTCTGGTATGGACTTGTATGTTGTCATTGATGGCAACAAGGCTTAGAGATCTCATCAACATGACAGGAAGACATAACTCTAAAAGGTCACATTGGAATTCAGGTTCGGTTGGCAGAAATGGCTAAGTATGGGCAATTTACAGAGTAGAGGACAACAAGTGGATCAGTATGCTTCTATAGATGATGATCTAGAAATGCAGCTTAGGTATGATGTTTATAATTGTCTGATGTTGTTATGATCCAGAGATCAAGTTCTGACTTCCTTCCGAGGCCACCTGAAGAAAGTATCTAAGTTCGGATGAGCAGAAGTATAACAAAGACAGTGAACAGGGCACAGTGTAATGGTCCGCATTCCTCCGCAAGTGAGTATTTTATTATGTGGTTTTAAGGTGTTGTAAACACTTTTATGAAGTGTCTAATTCCAGAGTTATAAGCTCTAGAGTCCACTGGAAAAATAGTTGCAAGCTGTTGAGTATCGGTACAATGTTTGACAGAGTTTGACTGAGACAGAGTCTAAGTTATGATGGTCCACATTTCTCTGCAAGATGATATCATGCCTTGCTATTCTAAGGGTAAGTTTGGGAATGTATGAAGAGTTCTTGATATGATTTTGGAAGTGTTTTGTGATCCGCAGCAAAAGTTGTAAGTCAACAGATGAATCTGTTAAGCATGCTCTTAAGGAACAAGCCCACTAGTATGATAAATCATTGTGCGGAGAAGAGATAGTGTTTGAAGGATCTACTCAAGTGATTAAATGATTAAATCTGACCTATATGAACACATTTGGGCAAAGATTTGAGTCTGCATAACATATAGTGCATTGGATTGAGTTGACAAGCTACATCTTTCTATGTACACATTTCACTTCTTGGATGCCGACCTGATTATGTATCAAATCATGATGTGGATATATAAGAGCAATGAATTTTGATTGAGGTGGTGTGTGTGTGTGGCAGATTGATGCAAATATATGAATATCAAAGCAGTGATACAGATCAGTGATGATGAAGACTTGGGATTCAGAATTCAGTTACTACACCTTGGCATATTAATAGATGCTTATGCAGTATTCCTTTTCATATACTATTTGATTTGTATTTTTAAATGAGCCTTTCTTCAACAAGGCAGTGAGCCTGGTAGTGAGCCTCTAATAGGGTTTAACAGCCCTTATTGTAATCTTTCTACGTTTAGGGTTGAGGCAATGAGCCTACTAGACCTAGTGTACTTCATGGTAGTGAGCCAGCATGTTTCAGGCCCATGGAGTGACCAAGCCTGAACATCATTGTTTGTAAAGATTGCAATATATATTTGAGAGCTAATCATCCCCATGGTTTTTCCCTTTTTGGCTTTTCTATGTAAAAATCTTGGTGTCCATGTGTCATGCTTCTATGGTTGCTATTCATTTGCATGTTGTGCTCTTGTTTAATTTATTCATGGAAATGGTTAAAAGAAAAAGTTTATAGAACACTGATTCACCCCCCCTCTCAGTGTTCCTGATATTCAACAATTGGTATCAGAGCAGGGTTCCTTGGAAAAAGTCTAACAGCTTAAGGAAGATCTGGGATAGTGTGATCATGGCAGCAAGAAGATTTGGAAATTATGAAAGCAACAAGCAACTAGAAGCAACTCTTATGGATCTTGAAAATTCTAAAGCAGAAGTCAGGGATCTGAAAGAAAACTTGCAACAAGTTGATGAATGCATCTCAAAGCTAAAAGAGCAAGTCAAGAAATTCAAAGATAAATACAAAGAAGTTAATGATCAATTGATATCAGTAAATGAAGCCCTAATGATTTGGAAGCAGAAGTTATAGAAAAAATAAGAGCAGAAGATGATCTAAATTTAATTGTGAAGAACAGATCAGAAGATTGTGTAAAACTTGAAAAAGAAATTGTAAGTCTAAAAACAGACTTAGAAAAGGCCAAAATCTTTGAAGAAATTTTCAAGATAAGTACTGCAAAGCTTGATGAAATGATTGCTAGCCAAAAGAGTGATGATGACAAGCAAGGTTTGGGATTTGAGAAAGGAGAAAGTTTAAAATCTGGTCAAATAAACAATGAGTCAAGGCAAAATAGAGAATACCAGTTCAAAAATCAAAGAAGAAGACCTAGAAGACCTCCAGTCAGACAGCCAAACGCTCAGAGGTACCCATCATTCAATGGTTACTGTTATAAATGCAATAAGTATGGTCATAGGGCTACTCAGTGTAGAAGTAGAATGAATCAAAATGTTCCATCCTTCTCTGGTAAATGTTTCAATTGCAAGAAGATTGGTCATAAAGAAAATGAGTGCAGAAGTGTGTCAAGAAATATGCCAAACTATTCTAGGAATGGTTAATTCTTCAATGGCAAGTGTTTCACATGCAATAGATTTGGACACATGGCTAATCAATGCAAATCAAGGATGAAATCATTCAGAAGAAGAAATCAAGGACAAGGAAACATTGTATGTTTCAATTGCAACAAATTTGGACATGTTGCAAGATTTTGCAGAAGCAAGAATATGAAGAGAAATTACTATGTTGAAGAAAGAAAAACAGAGCAGGGGAATGATAAGGGAAAAGAAAAGGTTGATCCAATGAAAACCAAGAATGAGATGAGTATGATCTAGATTAAAAAGGATGTAAAAGAGGTTAAGGATGGATCTGCACCAACATCTGGTGTAGACACTTCCTCCGGGAAGTAAATTGAGAGCTTTGGCTCAGGGGGAGTAGTGTTGAAAATCTAAATTCCCCAGCCAGAAAGTGAGTGCTAGAATCTGGCATGAAGGTGTATGATGAAATCTGATGACACATCTCTTAAAAGAAAAATCAGAAGAAAAAGGGTCAATTTGCAACATATTGTGGAGCAATCCTAATCGACTGTATTATACAATGAAGGGTTTTAACAACTTTTTGAGAATGAGCATTTATGATGACTTAGGTTAAGTCTTACGAAGGATAAAAGGGAACTTGTTTGGTCTCAAAATCACTTTGTACTCAAAGCTATCAAGTATTCAAAGAGATTGGAGCAGACTTTGAGTAACGACAACCAAGATTTGAAGCACTTGGAGAAATTCATAGAAAGGAAACTATTGTGGTTAAGGATATTGAGCTCAGAGAACACACATTGATAAAATTATGTCCAAATATTACTCCAAAAGAAAAGGCCAAAATCTCCAAAGCACTTAACAATAAGTTTAGATCAAAGAAAAGAATGAATGCACTGATGATAGGAGAAGCTGCAAAGTCGTCAAGGAAACAGATGAGATCATTTTGGAAATACTCAAGAAATATAATATTTCTACTATCTATGACAATGAGGAAACAAAAGATGAAGACACATCTCTACCAGAGACAAGCCACGATCAAGGACCAGAACAGAGTGATCAAATCCCTGACACAAACACATTGAATAAGTCAGATCAAGGCAAAACTAAAATGGATCTACCTCCTGAGCAATAGGCTGAGGATGAAGAGAATAGGGAATAGATAAGGAGCCCTACACCGGAACAAAACATAGATCAACAAGAAAATATGGACATGAACCCTTTGGAACAAAGTCAAGAAGTATCTAAGAGAGTAAGAGACACTGCAGATGTCTCAGTTGGTTTTGGCAGACAACAAGTTGCAGATGAGTCTGAACTCCTTCAAGGACCAATCAACTTAGCCTCATTGTCACCTATACAAAAATTCAAGTTAGTATCTATTGTTCAAACCAAGGCATAGGAAGAGATGATGAAATCACATGACCAAGATAGTAAATTGATCAATGTTGCATCCATCGTTCTGGAAAATTTGATGCCAACATTTCAAAAGGATACCTCATTATCCTCTGTTGATCATCTCAAGGAGCTATTGAACTCTGTAAGTACACATTTTGAGTCATTTGAAAAATCTGCAAAAGCAAAAGTTAGAAAAGAATTTGATGAAAGGAGACTAGTTGAGTTAAAGACTATGATAGCTCAAGACAAAACTTTGTTATATAATGGAATTAAGGGAATACAAAGTGCCATTGAAGAAGCCAGTAAAATATACAAATTTTGTCTATCTTGGCCAAAAATTACAAAGGAATTAGAAGATAAGATCAAAGACTTGGAACTCAAACTGCTCAATATCTTTGAAACATATAATCCAGCAGTTGGGTCAATAAATGCCAAAGAAACACAAGTTACAAATATTCATAATGATTTGAATACTCTGATGAAGAAAAGGGGAGAAATCAAAGATAGGTTGTGCCAGCTGAAAGGACTGATAAGTTTGAAAATTGATTCCATGACCAATTTGGCAGATGAGGCCTTAAAATCTCAAGCACTAACTGATGCATCATCAGATGTCCAGAAGGCAGAGAAGTTAGTATTTTTGATGAATGGCCACATCCATATTCTAGAAATTGCAAGGAATAGATGGAACAGAGAGATAGCTCTGATAAAGACTATCTATAGTGATATTTTGCCTTCAGTCACAAATTAACATGAAGATTGTATTTATAAATATGCGGCAGAGTACACCAAGTTTTTGAAGTTTTGAAAGAAAAAAATTAGCTTTGGATCACGCCCTTTTTTATTGATGTCAAAGGGGGAGAAGAAGATCAGTGAAAAATGGATAAACATCTCAGGGGGAGTACGAGAATGAAGTGTATATAGTAAGGGGGAGCAGTTAAGCATTTTTCACTAAGTGTTGCCATCAATGCCAAAGGGGGAGATTGTTGGCAAGAGAAACTACTCTGTTATGGACTTGTATGTTGTCATTGATGGCAACAAGGCTCAAAGATCTCATCAGCATGACAAGAAGACATAACTCCAGAAGGTCACATTGGAATTCAGGTCCGGTTGGTAGAAATGGGTAAGTATGGGCAATTTACAGAGTAGAGGACAGCAAGTGGATCAGTATGCTTCCACAGATGATGATCTAGAAATGTGGCTCAGGTATGATGTTTATAATTGTCTAATGTTGTTATGATCCAGAGATCAAGTTCTAACTTCATTCGGAAGTCACCTGAAGAAAGTATCTAAGTCCATATGAGGAGAAGTATAATAGAGATAGTGAACAAGGCACAGTGTAATGGTTTGCATTCCTCCGCAAGTGAGTATTTTGTTATGCAATTTTAAGGTGTTGTAAACACTTACATGAAGTGTCTAATTCCAGAGTTGTGAGATCTAGAGTCCACCGAAAAAATAGTTGCAAGCTGCTGAGTATCGGTACAGTGTTTGATAGAGTTTGACTAAGATAGAGTCTAAGTTTTGATGGTCTACATTTCTCTACAAGATGATATCATGCCTTGCGGTTATAAGGGTAAGTTTAGGAATGTATGAAGAGTTCTTGATATGATTTTGGAAGTGTTTTGTGATCTGCAGCAAAAGTTGTAAGCCAACAGATGAATCTGTTAAGCATGCTCTTAAGGAATAGGCCGACTGGTATGATAAATCATTGTGCAGAGAAGAGATAGTGTTTGAAGGATCTACTCAAGTGATTAAATGATTAAATCTAACCTATATGAATACATTTGGGCAAAGATTTGGGTCCGCATAACATATAGTGCATTGGATTGAGCTAACAAGCTACATCTTTCTATGTACACGTTTCACTTCTTGGATGCCGACCTGAGTATGGATCAAATCATGATGCAGATATATTAGAGCAATGAATTTTGGTTGAAGTGGTGTGTGTGTGTATGGCAGATTGAAGTGAATATGCGAATAGCAGAGCAATGATACAAATCAATGATGATGAAGACTTGGGATTTAGAATTCAGTTGTTGCACCTTGGCATATTGACAGATGCTTATGCAGTATTCCTTTTCATATACTATTTGATTTGTATTTGGCAGTGATCCTTTCTTCAACAAGGTAGTGAGCCTCCAATAGGGTTTAACAACCCTTATTATAATCTTTCTAGGTTTAGGGTTGAGGCAGTGAGCCTGCTAGACCTAGTGTACTTCATGGCAATGAGCCAACATGTTTCAGGCCCGTGGAGTGACCAAGCCTGAACATCATTGTTTGTAAAGATTACAATATATATTTGAGAGCTAATTATCTCTGTGGTTTTTCCCTCTTTGGGTTTTCCATGTAAAAATCTTGGTGTCCATGTGTCATGCTTCTGTGGTTGTTATTCATTTGCATGTTGTGCTCTTGTTTAATTTATTCTTGGAAATGGTTAAAAGAAAAAGTTTATAGAACACTGATTCACCCCCCCTCTTAGTGTTCCTGATATTTAACACCTATTGTATTGAATAGAGAACCCTAGTTATGGGTCAAAGGTTCTTTTGATGAGTAGGACTCTTGGTGAATCTTAGATGGATAGTATATGGTGACAACCCATGAAAGATGAATGATGATGTGGCAATAAAAGTGAATTAACAAGAAAAATATATATATTGAGGAGAGAGATCTCTCTGATAACGTAAAGGATGAATGAGTTGATAAGATACAAGGGAAGAAGAAAAGATATAATCTTGATAAGAGGAAGAAGGAAAATCTCCTGTGAAATAATATCGATAATGATGGAAAAACTTTGACTGAGTCTTTTCAGAAAAGGAAACTTGGGATGGATGTTTTAAGGCAAGAGTGCCTATAATAGTATTGGGTTATGGATAAAATAATTTTTAGAGCAATGCATTGTTCTTTTCAGAATGTGAGCATGGATCTAGTAGAATCCACGAGATCTTTCGAGAATGCAAGGTTCAAATATCTTAAGGATCTTCATTGGTGACCCATGATAGAGGTTACTTATGTGTGTTTTTCTTCTGGATGTTTTGAATACTTGGCATGAACCTTTGTAGTGTATGAGTGTACTCGAGTGACCTTTGTAGGGTCATGTTCATGCTTGTGTGACCACTTTTGATAGTGGAGATATGAGAATCTTTGTGTGAAAGGAAAAACCATGTTCTCAAGTGTAATTGAACTTGGTATACAAAAGAGGATGTTTACTGGTTATACTTTAAATAATTGCCATTTTGGTAAATGCTTGCTTGAAATGAATATTGCTTTGTCTTATGGAGAGCATGATTCTGATTATGGATTCATTTTATGATTGTAAGATAGATCGTTGGGTAATTAATTATATTCCTATATTGTACCTCCCTAGGATTCATGTGGAACCTGGGTATATTTTTGTGTCGCATTGCGTTGTTTGAAAAGTAAAGAGGAAAAAGGGGGGTGTAAAAAGGGTAATTGCACAGTTCTTGTGATGTTGAGGTGTTGGAATCTTAAGTGAAGTAGAAAAATCATGATTGATGAGAAGTGTCAACAGTTGCTTATTGGAAAGATGGATATGTGACTTGAGTTGCAACTCTCGTTGTTTAGTTTCTTGTTGTGAAGAAAATTTGGCCTCATGCAAATGTTACTTTAATGTATTATCCTTGCTTGATGAATCATTGCAGGGTAAGAAGTGTTAAAAATTATTAGTGGGAGAGATTGATGTTTATAGACATCTTGGTTTGTGAACCTAAGTTTTGTCCTAGCTAAATCTTAGTTGTTGGATGTTATGAATGTATGACTGTATGACTTTGCATGATGATTGTGATTTCCTTGATCAGAATGTAATCTTTGTTGCTAGTGATGTTTTGTGGTTAGTAGAAGCGGTTATATGTTATAGATGAGTTTGGAGTCTTGGGAAGACTTGTTTTGCGTGATTGAGTGTGTTCTCTTAACTTGCCCAATTTTGGTACCAGGCGTAGTGTAGCATTGTACTCCCTCTCTGGTGGCTAAAATTACTCACATAGTTCATGTAATGTGAAGATTTTGAATTTTTATTTTTATTTATTTGACTTTGATAAATTCTCTAAATGTTGTAAGGACCAACATTGAAATTTTTATTTCTTTTATTTATGGAAAAGTATAGCCATCAAAATTGATATTTACTTATCTTATGACCTTGATGGTCACGTTGTTGAAATTGCGTGCATTTTTATGTCTTATTGTTGGAATTGATTTTATTTTCTTTGGACTTTATTTACTTATTTATTATTGGTGGCTATGTTTGAATGTTTTAAATTGTTGGTCATGTATCATGTTATGTTTTCTATCATGTCCATGATGGGCCTCTGATAGGTTTGTAAGGGAGTAAGATGAGAGAATATACTATTTCGTAGCAAGTGTGTTACTAAGAGTTTTGGTAGATTAAATTCATTAATTTTTGTTAGATGTAATAAACATTGTTGAAGTGTTGAGGAAGTTCTGAAATGGATTTTGGTGTCGTTATGGATCACTTGAGGTAAGTTGGAATTTCTGTTTGAAGTTAAAGGTTTATGGGGTGAACGGAAATTTTTGAAAGAAAAATAATTAAATATATATATATGAAGATATGCAAGGAAAGTTGAAGAACTTAGGAGCAAATTCAAAAAAAATGAAAGATCAAAGTGATGAGTTAAAACAATTGTTTGCATCATGCCGAAAAGAAAATGAATGTTGAAGTCTTGTGTGACATAGATGATTCGTGTTTGTAGATCAATCTAATGTAAAGGAAGAAAAATGTTGATGAATCTGCTAACATAGCTAGTTGTTTTGATGATAATGTTGGTTTGAAAATTTTGAAAATTTGGTTATATAGGAGAAGGTTTGGGTAAGCATGGGAAAGGAATCAAAGAGCCATTGAGTTAGTAGTAAAGACTAAGTGTGAAGGTCTTGGGTATAAAGTTAAAGGAAAAGATAAATGTTTTTGCAAGTACTAAGAAGTCATTTCAAAAAAAAGGAGATTTTACATTTTACATTGTTTCCATTGTGATAGAGAAGATCATAGAAAAAAAAATTGTTGGAATTTTCATCCTTGCAAAATTTGTTTGAAAAAAAAATCATAGTAAAAAGACATGTTGGAATAAAGAGTTGAAAAATGGATTTATGACAAGTTGTTTGAAAATGAAGTATGGTTGGATAAATGTATTTGATTGGCAAAAGATCATAGGATGTTTAGAATGTTTTATAGACATAAGTCTTCTCCTATGGAGAAAAGGAAGGGGATTGACCAACAGAAACAAATAACCAAATATAGTGAACAACCAAGTGCATAGAATAGTAAAGAAATTGAAGAAATTGAATTGTTATAGCATTGTAAAAAAAACACGAGGAAGACAAGGAAGAGCTTTTCCAGGAATTTTTTTGAATTGTAGATTAGGCTAAAGATAAAATTTGGTTGCAAGTAATGAAAGATGAAATGAATTCCATTGATAGGAATGATATGATTCGTATAGTTTCAGAGGAGTTGTTTGCTCAATGATTGGATTTGATCTAGATGGTGCACCTTTGGAGTTTTGTCTTATTGCTGGAGATCTTGACCAATGTTTGATTGGAAGACTGATCTTTTGATACTATATTGTGTTAACATGCATAGGCATGTGCATTATGATGATTGATTCGTGTCTATGATGAATTGATTTATGCCTTCTTAGTGTGCATTAAAGATGTGATTGTTACTCTAATGTTAGAATAATGTAATTAAGTGGTAGTTGTACCATGTGTTGATTTATATACATTGAATTGGCAGATGTGCCATGTGAATTTGTTGATTGATTATATACTTAGATTTATTTGATGGACACAATGTTAAGTACGAATTGAGAAATTGTTTTGGTATAAGATCAAGTAGGACCAATACTTCGATGGATAGTGCCACCTGGGAAAATGCGGAGGATATAGATAGAGTTTTTCTGCATTTGAGATATTATCATACTTTTTATTTCTACATATGATGACATTTATTATATTATTGATATTTGATGTATAAGACTCTTTATGTAAATGTTTTGTAATAAGACATCGAGACGATCTCTCTTCCAAGCGGGGAAGGATGTCACATCTCAGACTTTGAAGCTTATTGGAATTACTTTATGTGGAAATATTTCTTGAACAATTATGTGTGGTTAAATAAATAATGTGTTATTTTGAAAGATAAATGATTATTTTAATATGGAAAAAATGAAATGAAATGAATATTATTTTCATGTTATTAATTTTCATGCTTCGGCTATTGGGTTACTAACCTATTAATGGGAAATTTAAGTTTATCATGAGTTGCAGGTTGTTGAAGACAAGGGTGTGGTTAAGGTAAAGGAGGTTAGCAACCTGGCAGGGTTAAGATGGAGGGATTTCTCACACACACAACACTTAGAATTGTGTAGATGCATTAGAATTGCATTAATTAACTTTATTATATGGTTCTTATTTTTATTGTGTTATAGTTAGATTGTTTAATTAATTGGCATCTAATATTATATGTTCATAGAAAAATAGAGTAAATGGTTTAAATTATTTATTTGTTTTTTATTTGAAGAATAAAAATATTATTATTAATTGTTTTATAGATAATTGAGATAGTCATGCTTATTATTTTAATATTATTTGTGATAAATGAGAGAATGGAATTAGAAAAGAAAATAAGATTTTAGAAACAAAACAAAAAGAAAGAAAACAATAGAAAAATAGAAAAAAGAAAACTTATATTTAGAAAATAAAACACAAAATAAAGCAAAGCAAGAATGGAGAAGAAAATAATAAAAAGAGGAGTAAATCTCATTCTCTCAACACAAAAAATCATTCACAACTTCCTTTCTGATTTCTCAATTTGAAAACAAAAACACAAGTTTAATTTGATACTGGAAAGAGGGCTTTGGCAAGAAGTTGAAGATCTGGAACAAAGGAAGCTTTTGGGAAACAGAGCCCGTTTGGAGCATTCAAGTGATTGGAGAGCGAAACTCCAAGTTTTTATGCAAATCTATATTCTCAAATTGTGTGATTACAAATTGTATGTATAATCTCTAAAATTTTCTTTGTGGATGGATATTATTTTCGTTAACATTATTTATGTATTTTCACATATTATAATATTGTGGTTATTATTTGTATTATTACAGCTTTTGGATATATGTCATTGTTGTAGTAGATATATTACTATGTATAAGTTTATATAAATGTATTATATGTATATATATATATATACATAGAAAACTATCTATACATATATATATACAGAGATTCAGATATGATGAACTCCTATATAAATATATATCATAGCACTGAAACTGCATTTGAATTATATATATATATATATATATATATATTATAGATTGAATCCATTAAATTTTGAAATAAATCAAAGATTAGAAAGAAGAATAAACGGTACAAAGGCCATATCAAAATTTTGGAAGGAATGCTTTGTGGCTATGGTGCCACCATATGACCATGGCGCAGTCCCCAAAGGGGACTGCAACCCCATATGGGGACACTAGCATATATATTAAAACCTTTACAAATCTTCAACATAAAACTTGTATTTCGTAATCTATTCGCTAGATTGTATGCAGTGCCAAGTCTATTGTGTTTAATATCTTCTTACCTCTACGCACAGCACCGATAGACATTTTGTTATTATGGTAATATGTGTGTGTGTGTGAATTTATAACATTCTGGTAATCATTCAAATGCTGCGATGTTATTACTGTGAACAATAATATGAATTTTATAATTATTTCTAAGTGTTGCCCTTTATCAATTACTCTATAAAATATATATATATGTACTTGTTGTAAGTTGTTATATTTTACTGTATAAACAGCATTGCTATAGTATTCTGGTAATCACTGATTATATAATTACTACTAAGAAGCCTTATCTGTAGTAATATATATATGCATATATATATATAGATAATATTTGTATGCGGCAAAAGACATTCACTTTATATTTTCTTCATACTGCTACGAATGACATAAATAGAGTTATTATTGTTTTATGAATTTCTCATGTAAAGGGACATTTTGAATTGAGAATTACTTTTGGCATAACTAGCATTATATCAAAATCATTGAATTGTGAAAGAAATGCTCTATAGTGAACTGATAGATTCATTTTGATTACGAAATTGATAAAACTCATCATATCTAGAAAATATCTTATCATGAAAATTGATATAAACCACTGGAAAATTGTAAACTTAGACAACAAACAAACTAGAGGAATAAATTGGATGATGAAGACTGTAATTGTTTTATGGAATGGATATTTTTTATCATGGATGTAATTAATCTTAGAAAACTATTGATTTCTTGTATTTTGGGTAAAGTAATATCCTTTCAGGGCAAGATGTCGAATGTGGGCTCCTAGAGATGATAGTTTTACTTTTTCTAAAACTATCACTTTTGTTTTATTACTTGGCCAAGCTACTATACCATTGAAATAAATGGATTATTAAAATGCCTAGAATATGTTATATATGTCTCTGCCACATCCTGCTTGCAAGAGTTTATGTCATTCTAGGGTAGGATGCATACAGACAATAGGCACGCATCGAGAGATTCCCTCTTGCTTATACAGTTCCAGGTTGCTAGGCTCCTTGTGTAGGGTCAGTGTTTTCTTTGAGTTAGGAAGAAACCTGGGGAAGTTTAGTACTTCGTGGTTGGGTGGAAAAAATGCCTTAACCACAGTCTTGGTCTCAGCTTGTGGAAGATCGGAGCATCAAGGTGGTCGAGTTCAGAGATTCTTATGTTATATGGATATTTATTTCATTATATTACTCTTTTATGGCTTGCATAGCTAATTGTAAAATAAAATATTTCCTTCATTGATATATTGATGCTATATCTTTACTTGTGACATTGAAACAAATGTTTGTAACACCAGATTGGTGTATGTAATGGAATTGTAACACTTTTTAGTGTATGGAAATTTATACTTCTTTTAATGGAATCTTGCTATTTTATAAAGTTATGGATATTTGGAAACTGTAAATATTTTATTTTCCATTTTTGGAATAAGCTTTGCTTTTTGGAATACTATGTTTAGTATGTAATTTTCCACACCTTACACACTCACAAATCTAGTTTTTCCATCATGCCTTTCTGATTCTCCAAGTCATCATTCGATGCAAGAGAAGAGCATACTCAACTATCAAGATCCACCATGAATTTGCATTCACATCCCTCAAAAATTTGGCTAACAAGAATAAATTCCACCTAGAGAGCTTTGATACCATGTAAGAGTTAGCCATTATAGAAGCCACCCAAGAACTAGGACTTCATGAAAGCACAAGAGAGACAATAGGAGAGAATAAGTATATTCTATCAATAAATGCAAAATTGTTCATCTTATGTTCCAATGTACATGAAGAGTCATACTTATAAAGGCAAGGATGAGAGCTAAGCTGTTGTATTTATGTGACAAGTGTCTTAATCCTATGACATGTGACAACTATAGCACATGTGTAGGATAAGACAACTATCAAAAGTTGGGGGGCCAAAAAGTGGCCAAATTGTTTTCAAAAAAATTTAATGCATAACGTGAGCGCGTTATAACACGCTCATGTTATGGTTTGGTAATGATGAGCCTAAGGCTCATCAAAACCAAACCATAACATGCTCGTGTTATAACTCAAGCACATTATGACTAGCTATAAATAAAAAAAGAGCATTTGTGCTCATTTCATTTCTTTGTTTTCCTCTATACCCGCGGCTTGCAAACCCTAAGAAGTGCACTCGCATTTTAGAAAAGTCAATTCAACACCAAAATCTTACCAATTCATCGCCAAAATGCTGCCACAATGTCGAGCATGCCAAAGGAGTGAGTTTTATTTATCTTTTTGTTTGAATTTGTTTCTAAATAGGTAGGTTTGAGTTGATTTTTGATGTAAATTTTGTTAATTGTCAGGAAATGTTAATGCACCTCCTTCTCCTCCTCCTCAAAATCCACAAAATCCTAAGGAGGAAATACCTACGGAACAACAACCTTCTCCATCCATTCCTCGACATGCCCCTGGAACACAAGAAAATCTAATGGGGCAAATTGAAAACAATAAAAAAGAAATTGAAGATATAATTGCAAGGTTGAAAGATCCTTCCACTTCAACCTTGCATAGGTCCATGCTTGTTGAATCTCTTGAATCTATGTTATTAAATGTAGATTCAATTAGCAAGAAAATATCTAGTTGGACAGCTAAGAGGAGAGAGTTTAGGGACTATTATGCAGACAAGTTGTCATACCAAGATGTGAAAAAATTACAAATTATAAAATTAGACTTGTGTTTGATTTTCACAAACCCACAAACAAATCAACCTCCACCCATTACATGCAAGAGGTTCCCTATCCATTGGTGCAACAACCAAGCGATAAGGGACAATTTTGGGCAGAGGTGGTGGATGGTTTTTGACCATCCTCCATGCAATAACAATGAGGTCCCGCAATATTTTTTGAGGAAACTCTACTGCGAGTTTGTCCTCAATAAAGTGCCAAACTATTTTGATATGCGGGACTTCCAGGGTAGAGGTGGGGGGTCAACACAAGATAGACCAGGGGCACATGTTGACCCACAGCGGGCAGTGAGACAAGTAATTAGCAAACCAGCCCATGAGTATGTTTCTATCCCTTCCATTGTGAAGGAGAGTGTTGACGTCGATACACTTCAGTCCATTAGTGCCTTGACCCAGAGCATCATAGAGCATGCCAGTCCTGCAGCACAGAGTGGGTTGGGAAATAGTGTGAGGAGTAGGGTCCCACCCATGCTTGTCAGACTTGTGGATCAGCCTGTGGTTATGACCCCATGGATAGTCAGGACGCAGGTGCATAGGCTACATTTGCAGCTAAGCAGATGGTGATGACAAATACCCTCCTAAGTGAGACTTTCAGCCTTGATACTCAGGTAAATATTAGCAAGTTTATTGAATTTAATTTATTAAATTTTATTTTTGAAATGTAAGATTAACTAATTTAGTTTGATGATTTTAATAAAATTTCAGGGTCATAGCGTTGATGCAGTTTTCAGTGGTTCTCCACCTGCATATTACACTAGATCATCTACTATTGGGGTATGTAACTAGTAAACAATTATAAATATTACATGTGAATAGCATCGTTATATGAATGGTATTCTAATATCTGATTTTGGATGTTGAATAGGTTAATATTGGAGATTTCACGGCAACACCTGCCAGTGGTGGTGGACTTCAAAGCTTCACGGAGGTAATAAAATAAATAGTTTAATGAATGAAATGTACTTACTAGATTTTTGTATGTGACTTGTGTGCTTTATTGTATGTACTTCCATGTTTAGATGAATGTGTGTGTATGTTAGGAGCCATGATTTGCATCACTATTATAGTTTTCGTAATTGAATAATGTTGTTTTATTTCTAAATGATGCAGGCTGCGGAGACACCTCCTGATGTTCATAGGGCAATGGAGCATGGTGTGACCTCTGTGATTCATGGCTCCATGCCATTGACAGGGGTATGAGGCAGATTAGTAAATTTCAATTTACATTCATTGTTATAGTTGTTTATTTTTGAAAAATCAAAAGATTATTGATTTGAAGTTTAATTTCTATCTGGATGGTTTCTATAGGACATGACATCACCACGGCCTATTCCTGCTACTAAAGCAAGTGAGGAGACAGATTATATGGTAGCGGTAAGTGATTATTTTGTTAAATGTTTCATTTTTTATAACATGTAATTTCTATATATTAATGTCTATACTTTTTATTGTAACAGCTAAAGATGCAGGAAGAACTAAATAGGAGGAGGAGCCCTCAGGTTCATAGTAGACCACCCACATACACGTCTCCATCCCCTAGAAGATCAAAGGCTACCCGTGATCTATTCTCTTCACCAGCCAGAGGGGAATGACTTTTTATTGTGTTCCTTTGTTGTATGCCTATATGGCATTTGTGGACATATATTTTGTATTGCATATAGTTGACATTGTATGCCTAGATGGCATTCTTGTAAGCCTATATGTCTATTTTGTATATATGTTATACTTATATCGACAGATATTGATGTATGCTTATATGGATATTTGGTTAATACAAATCTTTTTTATTGATGGCATTCATACTTGCATTATAAATCTACGTTTGAATGGATATTTGTAGATGGCTACTTCAAATATTTAAAGTCCAATTGTATTACATAGGATATTTGTTGATCCAATAAGCTAGCTATTGTTATTCAAGTATCACCTAAACCTCATTTTGGAACTAAAAGATAAAAGTTGTATTTAAAAAAAAATGAATCATCATGTTGAACAAAAAATATTAATATTCTTTATGAGTTGCTTAATTGAAAATATTTAAATGAGTATGCTGATCCATATTCTTTATGAGCTGGTCAATTGAAAATATTTCTTAATTTCTTGTTATTATACCATATTGGGATGCAAAGAGTATGTTTGTTGTTTTGAATAAGATAGTCAAAATCATATGCTTATGAGCACCTAATGACCATTGTGGTTATTAAATGTAATTCCTCTTGCATATAAGGCGAGGTTATGAGATTACATTAAGTCTTACCTAATTTAGTATGCAACATCACATTGGGGCTATAGGCTTCCATAAGTCATACCTCAGGGGTTTTCAGTTTTAGGCACAAATTTGCTTTAAGACCTTAAGCGCATTTCTCTACTTGCACAACCTCAAAACTCCGCCTAGAACTCAAGGCACCTTTCATCATTCAAACAACCTCAAAATTGCGCCTTGATATTGAAAAGATGTTTCAAAGTATAAAGGAGGGCGCCTTAAGGGAGGCAATTCATCTTGATTATCAAAGTTGATCAAACACATCAAACTAAGCATCATACCTCTAGGCACATTTTTGCCTCTCTCTAAACTATCCATTTTGGCGCCTTGATGTAAAGTGAAGTCTAAACTTAGTGAAGATTACGCCTAGAAAGATATCACCTTGGATATGCGCCTAGAGTCATCCTAGATCATCCATTTGCGCCTTAGGGTCAATATAACATAATATAACTTAGGAAGACTTTGAAAATTGTCAAAAGAAGCCTAGGCATCTTTTCTTGTCTCCACCATCCATTTTGGGCACCTAGAGGAAAATGAACTTCAAATCACTTCTAACTGTAGCGCCTAGTGTTAGAACCTTCAAAATGACTAAATCCAACCAAAGGAAGTCTAGGCGCCTATTGTCACTTGGATCATCATGAATGAGCGCCTAAGTGGAAGGAGAATAAGCATCTTGTATGGAGGCACACTTTTGTGTCTAAATAACCTCATTTTGGTGCCTTGAAGGAAGATGTTCTAAATCCTAAGATCTAGCGCCTAAGTGTAAAATGGTCTCCTATAGGTTTGAACAAGTGATTGAAGCCATCAAATTGCCAAGAAATGAGCTAAGTATACTAAGGCGCCTTTTCTTATCTAAACTATCCATTTTGGCGCCTAGGAGGAAGGAGATTCAACATCATGAATCAAGGTGCCCTTTGCCATCAAAACAACCTCACATTGGCGCCTTAGAGGAAATCAACTTAAAACTACAAGTCTTGGAGTTTTTTCATGTTTTGATGATGTCTTTTGAGAACAATTATAATGATTGAAGGATGAGGTGGGTAAAAAGTTTTCATCTAGCTCAGACCGTTTCGGCATGTTTGGGTGTACAATAGGACCATGCCTAGCCTAAACGTACCCATCTAGACGCATTGGAATTGTCAGTTTGGCCACATGAGGAGAAGAACAAAAATTACACCCTTTTGCAACTTTACACTGCCTCCTAACGATTTTTGGGGCAGCAGAAAACCTTTCACCACAGGTAAACACCTCAGAGATATAAAATACTAAGAGAGATTATTGTAGAGGCACTCTACGTGATCGCGTTGCCTCAGACAGAATGTTTCTAAGTGACACAATTTTTGAGTAACATCTCATCAAAGATTGTTGTCTTTTTACACTTTGGACTCTTCAAGGATATCATCGGTACAATGTAGCTCAGATTGTTTCGACATGTTTGGGTGAAAAATAGGACCATGCCTAGCATAAATGTACCCATCTAGACACATTGGAATAGTCAGTTTGGTCGTATCAGGAGCAAGATGAAAGTTACACCCCTTTACAACTTTACACTGCCTCCTTCTGACGATTTTTGGGGCAGCAGAAAACCTTTCACCACGAGTAAATGCCTCAGAGATATAAAAAACTGAGAGAGGTTATTGTAGAGGCACTCTATATGATTGTGTTGCCTTAGACAAAAAATTTCTAAGTGACAGTTTTCGAGTAACATCTCGTCAAAGATTGCTGCCTTTTTACACTTTGGACTCTTCAGGGATATCATCGGTACAATGTAGCTTAAACTGTTTCGACATGTTTGGGTGAAAAAAAAGACCATGCCTAGTGTAAATGTACCCATCCGGACACGTTGGAATAGTCAGTTTGGTCGCATCAGAAGCAAGATGAAAGTTACACCCCTTTGCAACTTTACACTGCCTCCTTCTGATGATTTTTAGGGCAGCAGAAAACCATTCACCACGGGAAAATGCCTCAGAGATATAAAAAATTGAGAGAGGTTATTGTAGAGACACTCTACGTGATCGTGTTTCCTTAGACAGAATGTTTCTAAGTGACACAGTTTTTGAGTAACATCTTGTCAAAGATTGCTGCCTTTTTGCACTTTGGACTCTTCGGGGATATCGTTGGTACAATGTAGCTCAGACTATTTCGACATGTTTGGGTGAAAAAAAAGACCATGCCTAGCATAAATGTACCCATCCGGATGCGTTGGAATAGTCAGTTTGGTCACATCAGCAGCAGGACGAAAGTTACACCCCTTTGCAACTTTACACTACTTCCTTCTGACGATTTTTGGGGCAGCAGAAAACCTTTCACCATGGGCAAATGCCTTAGAGATATAAAAAACTGAGAGAGGTTATTGTAGAGGCACTCAACGTGATCATGTTACCTTAGACAGAATGTTTCTAAGTGACACGCTTTTCGAGTAACATCTCGTCAAAGATTTTTTTTGCACTTTAGACTCTTCAGGGATATCGTTGGTACAATGTAGATCGGACTGTTTCGACATGTTTGAGTGAAAAATAGAACCATACCTAGCCTAAACGTAGCCATCTGGATGTATTGGAACTATCAGTTTGGTCGCATCAAGAGCAGGACACCAAAAATGCAAAAGTTGCTTTGTGCAACTTGACAACATTGACACTTTTTTGCAACAGGACTCAAAGAATCAAACTAACCCCAAATGACTCAAAGTGACTTAAAAACAAATGAAATGGTCTTAGAAGACCTTATTACATATAATTGACTCAATCAAAACAAAATTTCATTTTTTCACCCCTCTTGGAGGCATGACAACCTAGGTGCCTCTGCACCATTAGTGCAACTGAAGTCGATAAAGTTTTCCTATTAAGAAAAAGTGCTTCCCTTAGCTTCAAGAAATATAAATATTTGATACTGAAAAAGTGAACCATGTGAAAGTGGAAGCTCATGTGGCGTCACCTAAGACCTAAGACCTAAGACACATGCATTTTTTGGCCATTCCACTGATTTGATTCACTTTTGATTAGTGGAATGGGTTGTAGTAGGTCTATTCTAGTATGCTATGATGAGTTTTTGGCAGGAAATCTAAGGAGAAGAAGTTTTCTTTGAGAAAAACCTAACAAAACCATGTGTTAGGTGATGTTTAGAGACATAGAGAAGGAACCATAGAGGCATTTTTGAGAACAGCAGATTGTAGGACAAAACCCACAAAATTCATAGTTTTGGCATGAATATTAAGTGCTCAAGTCATTGGTTGAGTTTTGTGTGTGAATTTAAGGGGGGTCTCTTTGTATTTTAGGCCTAATTGGGGCTCTAGGTTATTGAGAGGAGTTATAGGTTAGGGTATATCATCCAAAAAAACCTATACCCATTTTTGGATATGTGATAGGGAGTCCAAATGGGTATCTACTGATTGTCCAAGTTCTGTGTTTGAAGATCTGTATCAAAAGTTATTAGGATTGTTCTCCTTTTTTAGGGCTACAAGCCATTTCTTGGGTTTGTGAAGGAAGTGTTAATCCTGAGTTTGGTCTACCTTTGGCAATGATTGGAATGGGTCCCATAGCATCTAAAATCACCTTTTCCATGAAGAATTCAAAGTCTCTAACTTTTGTTCCCACTTTTGTATAATGATCATGAAATTTGGGCTTTAGAGCATAATGAAACCTTGTCTAGTTTGACATCCTCCAACTATCCCATTGCCTCTACATCACAATTAGAGACACCTATTATCTAGTTAGAAACCAAGACACCTATATTGTATACATTACCTAGATTTTATACATTATTCTCAGAATCAACTTCATCCATCACTTAGGTCTAACCTCATGAAGCATAACATGATGATGTAAAAATGTGTATATGTGTAAAAGTGCAGTAGGAAATAAAAAAGACAAACCTTACAAATTAATGTGTATACTTACAACTCAATGTAACATGACTTTACAAAATCAATGTGAATACTTACAAATTAATCCAATGAACCATCTGGGTTTGCTCTACTCTTTATTGTGTCAAGTATTGCTTCATGGTCAGACTCACGCACCTTCCACAAGATTTCATTCAAAGGTCCACCCTGATATTGTATTAAATAAACGTTGGATGCCACGATAAGGTTTGAGTAATGAAGAATCTTCCGATGCGTATCAAAGTTCTGAAACATCCAAACATTAACACTCTTATGTGGGTACCTTCTAAGCCATGTTCTAGTAATAACCACTGAGCCTGTAGGGTATTCGATGTTTTCTCCATCTGTAACTAGGGCCTCTAATTTCTTTTTGGCCTCAACACAACGACATAAGTAATAATTCGTTCCCTCTTCATTGTCTTCATCTGTAATAACTGCATATGTGTGCCCTACATTGATATGTGTAGCAAATTAGATGAAATTAGTCAACATTACAAAAACACTACAAAGTAAGATGACATTAGGAATTTCAAAAACTATGCAAATAGATATATTACCTAGTTGAACTAGATTTGATATGTGGTCAAAGTGAACTGATGATTCCATCTGTGTTAGTTCCAATGCCGTCGGGGGTTGATATGTGTCAAGTGGACTAAGATAACTTAACTGCCATTCGTCAACCCACTCCTTTGACTCGCACTCATCCCAGGCTTGAATTGTACAGGAAGAACAAAAACATGACATCTTTCACGTATGGATACTCCATGAACCTGTAATTGAGCTTCTGAAAGAGTGCATCTCACTTGATCCTATCAGTGTAGAACAATCCTCATATGGTGCAATGTTAGTATCATCTATCAACCAAAAAAATCTATGAACTAAAGACTTACCTTCATTACCTGGACCCATGGAAGCATTACACCACTCAACAATCAATTTTGCATCTGTCAACTTTGCATTGTCTTTATACTTTAACTCTTCTTGTGCTATGGCTCTTTTGATACATGCTCCTGCACCATCATGCTCCCCCTTTCCATGCCCAGCCTCACAAAAGTTCCACATAAGCTGAATACCTGTAAAATTATGCCTCCTACTCAGCCAATAGAAATTTGGCGAGTTCTTGAATTGTGATGCATAGTTATCTGACCATATGATATGATGACTGAACGATATGCCCCTTCTAGCCAAATCATTGTAGAACACCTAAAAGCAACCTTGCATGAACTTCATAGAATGCGTGCGATCATCACTAATATAGAAATTATACTCCCTTATGATCTTTTTTTCATCCTCTGTACTATCATTCGCATGAATGAATGTGATGTGCACAAATATAGAAACTTGTGTGGAGTTGTAATATTGTGATTGCACCTCACGCTGTGGCTGTAGACTATAATTCTCTGCAAAGTCAATGACTAAAACAATGCTACCTGTATACGCCTAAAAATGACACAAATCATCCTAAATAAATATTCTAAATATTTATTCCATTCTTCTATTAATTAAATAAATATTCTAAATTTATTTAATCGATTCACTGTTCCATAATTAAATAAATTCTATTTATTTAATTAAAATTCTTCTAAAGTCCTTCACAATTAAATAATCATAAATTATTTAATTAATCTTATTTCCTCTATCCTAAAGTTCTAAATTCAAAATTCCACATCACCTTGTCCACCTCATCAGGTTGCACATGTAATTAAATATATTTAATATTTAATTATCTTATTTTCCCTCACCCACATGGCCTATTTCTTCTCCAATCAGAGGTTAGTTAACCAATCAATCAAATCTGTTAACTAACCTGTCAGTTGAGTCAAATCCTCAATCAGCCCAGTCAGTTCCACAATCCACTCTTCTAACTGATCAATCAATTCTGTTAACAGACCAGTCAATGGAGTTAACTCTCCAATCAGTTTTGTCACATCCCACCTTTCATGATGGAGCTGGGACACTTGTCACATTTCCACTGGTTGCACATTCCTCAACCATCCTCAACCGTGGATCTTCATATCTTCTCTCAACCGTTGATTCCTATTCCTCCGGGTCTATAAATGAAGCTTCATCCCTTCATTCTATTCATCCAGGCTTTTGACATCGTTACTCTGCAGAAATATCACCAGTGCGCCTTTGGCACCCATTTGTCATCTACAAGCTTG
The DNA here is from genome assembly GCA_027924645.1 of Cunninghamia lanceolata. NCBI lineage: Eukaryota > Viridiplantae > Streptophyta > Pinopsida > Cupressales > Cupressaceae > Cunninghamia > Cunninghamia lanceolata. Next base: position 6,818,003 of record BSBN01000245.1, on the reverse strand, counting down.
AGATCACCATTGTTGCATTGGAGCTCACCTTCATTGCATATCACACTACAGCCGTTCACCATCGACTTCCTCCAACAGCTTTTAAAAGATTGCACTCTCTGAGGGCTCATCTCATCTGCGAAAGGACGATTCGTGATAGGCGAACAACAGAAGTTTCGAAACGGAAGAGGTTTGCTGTGTTTGTTCATTGCTTTGCTTATTTGAATCTTCTTTGTTTCTCTATTCTGTTGATGTTTGGGTCATCTGTTATTCATTTGATTGATGCACTATTTTACCCTAACATTTTTTGGCGCCCACCGTGGGGCCATTGCCCCTTTATTTTACCGTTTTTGAGCTCTTTTGAAGGCAGGTTCCGTACAGACCCCGCAGAGTCACGCACAGGTTCTTTCGGCGCATCTGTTCATTTTTACGGCGCTTTTGAAGACTGTTACGGCGCTTTTGTAAAACTGCGCATTTGTTGACTGTGATGGCGCTTTTATGTACTTTTGCTGCGCTTTTGTTTAAACCGCGCATTCGTTGATTTTTGCTGCGCTTTCATATAATATTGCTGCGCATATGTTAAAAACGGCGCATCCGAAGACTGTTACGGCGCTTATGATAACTGTTACGGCGCATACGTCAAAACCGCGCATTTGTTTATTTTAGCGGCGCATATGTTTATTCTTACAGCGCATTCGTTAATGTGGCGCTTCTGTTGATCATTTCTGCGCATCTGATCACTGAAGCTGCGCATTTGTAACTGGCTCAGTTTTCGAGTACTTTTCTAGGGTATTTGGCTAACGCTAACCCCTTTTGCAGGTGTTTGCTGGAGCGGTTTTGCAGGTTAGGCTCGGGTTCAGTTACATGTAGTTGCATCTAACTAGCTCACCTTTCATTTCTTTTGGGAAAGAGTAAAATGGCTGTTCATTACAAATCTTCATCTAGTCTTAATTAGGGAGGAAGTAAACTTGTTTATTTCATGCTTGCATTGCAAACGAACTTCCAAGTTATTGCTATCTAAGACTTAAAATTGAACTCACAACTGCATTCTGGAGTTAAAATGAACCATTGCTATATCGTGAGACCTGAATTTCAAAGTTAACAATCTCGTGCAAACGTGGACTTAAAATTGAACTCACAACTGCATTCTGGAGTTAAAATGAACCATTGCTATATCGTGAGACCTGAATTTCAAAGTTAACAATCTCGTGCAAACGTGGACTTAAAATTGAACTCACAACTGCATTCTGGAGTTAAAATGAACCATTGCTATATCGTGAGACCTGAATTTCAAAGTTAACAATCTCGCGCAACGTGGATTTAAAATTGGACTCACAACTGCTTTCTGGGACTTAAAATTGAACCACTGCAATATTGTCAAAATCACTTCAAAGTTTTGTTTGACTAGCTTAGCCCATTTAGTTTTTATCTTTTTAACTAGGGTGGATTGAATCAGTGTATTCTGTGTTTGCGAATGACAATAGGCTTATGCTCTCCCCTCTTCTGGGTGATCAGAATGCCAGACTTGTCATTCTACTTGTCTAACCTTTAGGAGGGGCCTGCCCTTGGATGCACGCTTGTCCAAGCGGGAACGACCCTGAGTGGTAACAGGCTAACGCCAAGCCCTACCGAGCCACTTAAAATAAATTGTGCTTGAGGTGAAAACCTCCTGCAACGAGTGCTGTTATGTTACACCGACGGCCAACCTCCCCCAAAACCCTCTCAGGCGCAACCCTGTGAGGCTGGGAGACTCCATAACGGAGAGTAGCGCCGCCGCATGTGTAACCACTTGAACGGTTGCCCGAATTACAAACCTCTTGTTTTAGTGGCCCAAATCCCTTATAATCCATTTCTCGCCTAGGATTTTGTACTTGCTTTTGTCCAAAATAGAGTCGAAAAACTACAAAAACAATGAAAAACTACAAAACATTTTTTGTGCTTGCTGTGTTTTCTTGCTAAATTAATTCATAAAAACATATCAGGAAGACTTATTCCAGCCAAAAAAATACCCAAAAACAGAGAAAAATCCCAAAAATTTGCCAAAACATACCAGAACTGCGCATATATCTATTTTTGCGGCGCATATACACCGACTTGCTGCGCTTTTGTACCGACTTGCCGCGCTTTTGTACCCTTCTGCTGCGCATATACTCTGTTCTGCTGCGCTTTTACAGCGACTTGCTGCGCATGTACGCCGACCTGCTGCGCATATACTTTTCTGCTGCGCATTTGTGCACTGTTACTGCGCATACATACCTCACCAGAGCGGCGCATTTACAACGACTTACGGCGCATTTATCTATTCTTGCTGCGCATCTGTTCCTGCGCATACGTGACAGTGAGCATAAGCCCTACTTTTGAGAAATTTTCGTCAGCTGTTCGGAGTACCCATTTCAGCCTAGTTTCATTTTTCAAGGTCAGAATCAACCTTGCAGTCAGTTTTCATCCATTTCACCCATTTCTCTCTCTTTCGACAGTCGTCCAGTCACCTCCTGCCCTAGTCACTCTTACCCCAACGTCATTCTGTCCCATACCGATTCGACATAGGTCCTTCTTTAGTGAATTCACGTAAGCCTAGTAGGTCACAGTACCTTTTGCTAGTAGTCTTGTTGAACGACTCAGCCCTACACAGTGAGACTGGTATCGACTACCCTTGCTAGTGGCTAGAGTCTTGTGTCAACCGTCTTACCTGAAGTCATTGAGCGAGAGAACCCTTTGTCCAAATCTTGTCCTAGATATCCCATTCACTACAGTCTTAGTCGGCACCTTGCCAAAATTCTCCATCCTAGTCCATTTCATCCCATCCCACCTTGCATGGTTCTTACTCGATCCCAGTACAACAAGCTAACTGAAATGGCCGACTCTTTTGATCACATCGCCCCACCACACGATGATGATGAAGAAATTTCTCGTGAAGAATTAGTGGCACACATGCAAGATAGCAAATTCCAACGCCTAGTGGAGAGAGTACTCCTTGAGGATCCCACCAAATATTTCCATCATCTTGCTAATCTCGGGCTCAAACTCCCTGCAGACTTTGACATTAGCTCCATCATGGAAAATGCAGACAATGAACGTGAGAGGGACACAAATGCCACAGTCCCAAATGCACATGAGAAAGGCACAAATGACACAGTCCCCCAAGCTAATGAAAGAGGAAAACAACACATAGATCAAAATGCTCCTATAGCGGATGTGAGACAACAAATTGAGAGTCTAAAGCTAGAAATCTCCAACCTTAAGATCGGCACCAGCTCCAAGAACTACTCCTTGGAGGATATAGCACCGTACCCCTTTGACAGAAATTTGGTCATGAAACCATTCCCCTTTCAGTTCGGAATCCCGAAATTCGACAAATACAAAGGGAAGGGGGACCCTAGAGATCATATCAGGGAATTCACTGCAGCATGTCTAGAAGTAGCTCACAACGAGACCTACTTAATGAGACTATTCCCAAGATCTTTAGGAGGTCAAGCTATGGAGTGGTTCTCGCGTCTTCCACCAGGAATCAAAACTTTTGATGAACTTGTCAATAAATTCATAACGCACTTCTCTTACAACATAGAACACGAAGTATCTATGCTAGACCTATGCAACACCAAACAAAAGGGTGGTGAGTCTTTCGCAACCTTCTTACAACGATGGAGACAGCTAGCTAGCAAGTGTTCTTACGACATGCCTGAGAAACAACTATTGGAAATGTTTGTCCACAATTTGAATCCCGACCTTAGCTACCAGATTCAGATACAATGCCCTACCTCATTCACCAAAGTCATCGAAATGGGGCTATTCATTGAGAAAGCTATGATCACTAAAGGGACTCTCAAGCTCTACAAGGACACACCTCCTTCCAATTACACAACGGACAAGTCAAAGTTTTGGACCAAGAACAAGAATGTGGTCAACGATGGAGTAGTGGATGCCAAGGCGGCAGCCCCTAAACAACAACCCATCTTCACTCTTAAAGAAGAAGCAAATCACGGTGCACTCAACAAGCCATCCCCTCGGGAATCTAGACCTTGGTTCAATTCAAATCCAAGGAGAAAATTCACGCCGTTAGGAGAATCTCAAGAGTCCGCTCTTAGGAAATTGTTGGCCAACAATGAAATTTCTCTACCGCCAACAAGTGACTATGAGCCCATAGTCAAACCTCCCTATTGGAAGGACACAGACTATTGCGAGTATCACCGAGGAAGGGGGCACACAACCAATAATTGCATCCGTCTTAAGAACGTCATACAAGATATACTGGATCAGAACCAGGGAGGAACACAACAGCATACCTCCAATGAATCTCATGTGGCCTACTGAGATCCTCTCCTAAACCACAACCGGCCATATAACAACAATCACAATGGCGGCCACAACAACACTGGTTACAACCACAACAATGGTAACAATGGCAACAACTCCAATGGTCATAACAATAATGACAACAATCGCAACAGGCCGAACTAGAATAGTGGGTCGAGTAATGCTAACTATGCAAGCGTTCCCTTTGAGTACACCATTAACTGCATTTCTGAGCACATTCCGCAAGTCAACGTCATATCCCCCAACCAACAACCAGGACCTAACGGAACTGGTTGTAGTATACTCACCCGCAGTGGTAGAGTCACTATCAACAACACTCCTCCAAGGTCGGCGCCATCTTCGTCCAACCCCCGCCCATATAATGTCATCGACCAATTGCAAAAGACTCCGGCTCATATTTCTATATTGGAGCTCCTGCGTCTATCTCCTTCTCATAAGGAGATTCTTGAGAAGGCCTTAGTGGAGACTACTGTCCCCACTAACCTCGCCCAAGAAAAGTTTCAAACCATGGTGGGTAACTTGACATCCTCCCCTTCCATATCATTCACGGAACAAGATGACCTTTCCATGTCCCAACCCCACAACACTCCTCTGCACATTGTCGCATTCGTGCACAGACACCGCATCAAGAGGGTCCTCATTGATGGGGGTGCCGGGTTGAATATTTGCACTTTGAAGCTAGTCCTTGCATTGGGGTTCTCTGAACAGGCAGTGGACCCGCGGAGAAAGATTACCATAAAGGCCTACGACAAGGAGGAACGCACCACAAAGGGCACGGTTGTCCTACCCATTCAAGTGGGACCGGTAATTAAAGATGTGGTGTGCCAAGTCCTTGATCGGGAGCTTGCTTACAACATTCTACTAGGGAGACCATGGATCCATGCCATGAAAGCTGTCCCCTCCACCTACCATCAGTGCATAAAGTTCCCACACGATGGCAAGCAGGTCACCATACACGGCGACCCCGATCCCTACCAGCATTGCAACTCATTCCAAGCCAAACCGGAATGTGTCATCCCCAACAACCGAGCCCATATCTCCCCCACTCCGCCACAAGACCATACTGCTGAAGCTTCCTCTTCCCAGCCCAAACCAATGAAAATCACCATAAAAGAAAATGGCGTGGGGGAATACCAGATTGAGCATAGCCTCAACCTTGCAAAAATGCCCTTGTCTCCTCGCTCCTTTGGCCAGCCCAAACATCAACCCAGGCATTTTCCAAAGCCCTCTGCTCCTCCTACAACCCCCGCAAACCCCTTTGTAAAATGGGGGACCTTATCCGATGAATCAGAGGAGCGAGATCTCTTACAATGGCTCTATGCCGAAGAAGAAAACACATCCCAAGATCCACCCAAACTCCCTACAGAGCTCTATGGGCGAGGTGAAACCATCTTGCATAGGATGGGATATGAAGGACAAGGCCCCATCGGCCTCAGAAAAGAGGGGATCATCGAACCTATACAACCCTCTTCCTCCTCTTCGGCTAGAAACACGACTGGCCTAGGCTACAAAGGTAAAGGTAAAGCCAAAGAAAATGCCTGCCTAGTGGAGACAATTCAAACACTCCAAGGGGATAGTGATGCAGATTCAGATGATTCCAATCAGTATGAATGGGACGAGCTGACAGAACACTCCTATGATGATAAGGAGATTGATACCATCCAAACCCTTAGCCCATATCATGAGAGACAAACGCAACGGGACAGACCCCTGGAGTCTGATTTGCCCCTCCCTGAAGTTATGGCTTTCGAGGAAAGTATCGATTCCATCGCGATAAACAACCTGGAAGAAAGTACCACCCAGAACACTACCCCCACCTGTGCTCCTAGTATTTCCATCCACACTATCAACGAATCAGGTCTTTCATCCGACTCCCTTCCCCTCTTACACCCTGAACTTATCGACTGGGACCTGAAAGGGACCCCTCAATTAGATATGTTCCAGAATGATGATGCCTACATTGACTATATGGAACTTCGAGATCACTTACCAAAAGGAGATCATAAAGCCGGCTTCGCTATCGAACTCAATACTGTAGCTTACTTTGGGGAGGGTGCCAAGCCTTCTAGTCGCAAAAATGTAAAGATCAAAAAGGGATCTGACGGTGAAAACCGCCATGCGGCAGTGTCAGATCATAAAAAAGTAAAAAGAAAGGACGTATCTGAAGGTGAAAACCCAACTGTGGCACCTGACGATGGATTGCTTGACACCCTCCCAAGTGACATGTATCAAGAAAGGTCGCAGATCGTGGTAGAGCCAACAGAGCCAGTGAACATTGGAACCGAAGAGCAGCCTCAGATAATCCACTTTGCAAAATCTCTCACGCCGCCTGAGAAAACCAAGTTTGTACCATTCTTTAAAAAGAAGAGAGGCAGCTTTGCTTGGTCATATGCCGACATGCCAGGTTTGGACCCAAACCTGATTCTACATCACTTGCCATTGGATCCAGGGGTGAAGCCCGTAAAGCAAAAACTGAGAAAAATGCATCCCCATATTGCCCTCCTGGTCAAGGAAGAACTCAAGAAATTGTTAGATGTGGGGTTCATCAGGGCCATTGATTACCCCGAATGGATATCAAACATCGTGCCAGTGTCTAAACCAGATGGCAGGGTGCGACTATGCAACGATTTTAGAGACTTAAACAAAGCGTGTCGCAAGGATGACTTCCCCTTGCCCAACATCGATATCATAGTCGACCTCACAGCGGGACATACAATGCTGTCACTTATGGATGGATTCTCAGGATACAACCAGATCAAAATAGCACCAGAGGATCAGCACAAAACCGCTTTCACTTGTCCATGGGGTACCTTTTACTGGAATGTCATGCCGTTTGGGCTGAAAAATGCAGGTGCTACATACCAGCGGGCCATGACAACTATATTCCACGACATGATGCATGTGACCATGGAAGATTATGTTGACGACATCTTGGCAAAATCACTCACCAGGGACTCACACCTGGACACATTAGAGAAAGTCTTCCAACGGCTGGACCAATTCCAAGTAAAATTGAACCCGAAGAAATGTGTGTTCGGGGTCACATCAGGAAAGCTGCTAGGCTTCATCGTGTCAGCAAACGGCATAGAGGTAGACCCGGCCAAGGTCAAAGCAATCATGGACATGCCTCCGCCCAAAACTCTAACACAGTTGAGATCCTTACAGGGCAAGCTACAGGCCATCCGCAGGTTCATCTCACAGTTGGCCGACAAGTGCCATCCTTTCAGCCACCTTCTACATAAGAACGTTCCATTTAAATGGGATGAGCAGTGCGAAGAGGCATTCCACAAGCTCAAGGAGTACCTCACGAATCCTCCTATACTCATGCCTCCGATCCAAGGAAAACCTTTGATCCTCTACATATCCGCTACACCTACTGCTCTTGGGGCTCTCCTAGCGCAGCAAGACTATGAGAACAAGGAAAGAGCCATGTACTATATCAGTCGAACCTTAGTGGGCTACGAGCTACAGTACTCACAGGTGGAACGTTCATGCCTTGCGGTGGTTTTTGCCTCACAAAAACTCCGACACTACATGTTGGCACATCCTGTCAAACTCATTGCCAAGATCGACCCACTAAAATATCTTCTCAGCAAGGAAGCTCTCACAGGACGACTAGCCAAATGGGTTATGCTTCTTAGTGAATATGATATAGAGTATGTGGATAGAAAAGCCATCAAGGGGCAAATCATCGCAGACCAACTCGCTGAGGCACCATTACAGGACACTTCACCAATGCAGTTTGAGTTCCCCGATGAATCTCTATTCACTCTGTCCGTATCTCCTTGGAAACTCTACTTCGACGGGTCTTACACCAACCATGGATCGGGGGCAGGTATCTTGTTCATCACTGCCCAAGGCGACACAATTCCAAAGTCCTACAGGTTGTTATTTCCATGCACTAACAACATAGCCGAGTATGAGGCTTTGGTAATTGGTCTCAAGATGGCCACTGAGTGGAAAATTCAAGCACTACATGTCTATGGCGATTCTCAGCTTGTCATAAACCAGGTCAACGACGAGTATCAGACCAAAGATGAGAAGCTCATCCCATACAAGCGAATGGTCGACGATCTCAAAGAACACTTTGGGACCATCTCGTTTGAGCAAATACCCAGGATAGAGAACAAAGCAGCCGACGCAATGGCGACCATAGCCTCTCTTCTTGAGATACCTGAACAGGAGTCACGGTATGAGTTCCTAGTGGAAACAATTCGACAGCCGGCTTATGATCTCCTTGAAACCCATTCCATCTGCCACCTAGTAGGATCTGATTCACCTTGGTACGGTAAGACCTACACTTACCTCAAGGACAATATCCTTCCTTTGGACCTCTCTTCCAACCAAAAACGAACCTTCATCCGACAAGCCTCCCGTTACACCATTATCGCCAATACCCTTTACCGACGTGGTCTGGATGGTACTTTACTCCGTTGTCTAGAACAGGAAGAATCTATTACTGCCTTGCGAGACGTGCACGAAGGGATCTGCGGAACACACTCCAGCGGTCCTTCCTTAGCTAAGAAACTCATGCGTTTGGGTTATTACTGGCCCAATATGGAAATGGATTCATATCAGTTCGTCAAAAAGTGCAGACAGTGCCAGATACATGGGAACCTGATTCATGCACCTGCTCAGGAGTTGAGACCTCTAACGACACCCTGGCCCTTTTGCCAGTGGGGACTAGACCTCGTAGGAAAGATTCATCCGCCTTCTTCCAACGGCCATAAATTCATCATAACCGCTACCGAATACTTCACAAAGTGGATTGAAGCCGTTCCCTTATCAACCGTCACAGGAAAGCAAATTTCCTCTTTCATTCTGAATTACATTATCTGCCGATATGGCATCCCTTCATCCATCATAACGGATAACGGGAGACCTTTCAAAAATCAAGATGTCCAGGAACTTTGTGAACGGTTCAAGATCCAACATCGCTTCTCCACCCCATATTACCCCCAAGGTAACGGCCAAGCTGAGGCATCAAACAAAACCATTCTGAAACTCTTAAAGAAGACTGTCAATGAAGCCGGTCGCGATTGGCACGTCCAGCTCAATCCCGCTCTGTGGGCCTATCGAACCAGCATACGCACTCCCACAGGTGCTACACCTTACGCCCTCGTCTATGGTTCCGAAGCCATCCTTCCCATTGAGGTCGAACTCCCCTCCCTTCGGGTGTCGTTGAAAGGTCTCATCTCCGACGAAGAGTACAGAGTCACCAGACTGCAAGAGCTAGAACTGCTAGAGGAACGGCGCCAGAAAGCTTTTGACCATCTCAAAGCCTACCAACAGATGATGTCAAGAAGCTATAACCACAAGGTTAGACCAAGATGCTTCAAGGTTGGGGACCTAGTTCTAAAAGAGAACCCTCGCAACCAGCAGGACAGAGAAAAGAAAGGTAAGTTCGAGCCTAACTGGCTGGGACCCTATGTAATTGTAGCAGCTTATGGATCGGGAGCATATCAGTTGGCCACATCGGAAGGTGAGTTGTTTGATGATCCAATCAACAGCATGCACCTTCGCAGGTTCTATACCTAAGAGAACCCCAATGCAAGGGGGCACAATAAAGTCAAAAAAAAAAAAAAAAAAAAAAAATCGTCCTTTGGTGAAAACCTGGCAAACAGGCGCCTTGGATAGGTATCATGGGGAAAACCTGGCAATCAGGCACCGTGTTACTTTCTAGCTTCTCGTGCAAATAAAAGCAAGTGATGAAAACCTGGTAAACAGGCGTTACTTGTGACAAACCGCATTCTCCATCTTTGGGAACCCAATCACCTTGAGCCCTTTCTCTCTCTATTTTCCCCATTCGACCCATATCCATCCCACAATAAACACTTGACAGTTACCTATCATGGCTTGATACTCAGCTTGTGGCCTTGTCGACCAAGGTTTTGTCCCATACCGTCCCCTCGAAGTGAGCCTAGCGTAGTGTCTCTCGTCAATGTCTGTGGTCCGCATCCGTGAACTACGTTGCCTCTGCGCCGTCACGTAGGCAAGGCCATTATTCTAATGCGCCCCCGAGGCTTCCATTTCTTCCATGATCCCATTCATCCCCTTTCTTATCTTCATTCTTGTCGTCTTTCTTCTAGTCCATCCATGGTCCATTAGGGTTTACCCCGAACTACGTTGCCTCTGCGTCGTCACGTAGGCAAGGCCATTTAGCAATGAGCCCCCGAGGCACTAGGTCAGCCCCTTAGGGTCCGTCTTCTCAATAAGGATTGTGCAATCTTCTCACCAAGCAAGCAAATGCAAGCAAAACCCGCGCTTCAAGCCAAAATCTTGACTATGAGCATCTTAACCTATGCAATGCAAAGCAAATACCTAAGGTCTTCTAAATGATTTTATGCAAATTAAGGCAAGAAATAAACACATATCAACGCAAATATGCTTTGTAGATCAGAAACAGGGTTAAGTTACAGAGTCTTGATTTTTGCTATCATACCTTCCTATGCTACTCAATGATGCCAAACAGCTAGAGATGCTATGATGGGGGCATGATTACTTTCTTTATTTGTTGTTTGTGGATTAAACTTTAGTAATGTGAAGCCTTGTCTTAGGACGTGATCGGCAAAAGATCACCGAGGACATCAAAGGTCTAACATGAACGGGGGCAATCCTTGCTTGTTGAAACGCAAGAGGTACTCAGGTCATCTAGATTCAATTTTGACTAGATGCTTGTCTTAACTTGCTAAATCACAATCCATGTAAGCGATACTCAGGTCATCTCGGTTCAATTATACCTCGATGCTTGTATTCACTTACAACATTTCAGAAAAGTACCAAAAACAAATTGCCCAATGATGAAATAAAGCAATCTAAAAGCAAAGCATCCATCCTATACCCATATACACATCCATGCATCCATATCCCATACAATCCTCATTATCCAAACTATGCAGAGTAACGATGTCAAGAAAAGTTCCCAAGTCATTCTTTCGCAACCATTCTTCCATCATGTCATTCTTGTGTCGATATAGTACATTTGGACATCACAAAAACAAAGCATATAAAAGCATATCATATCATTCGTAGAAACTAGTCATGCACATGATTAGGTTAGTAGAATACATCATCCAATGCATTAGGTCACCAATATATTTGCAAAAAGCCCAGAAAATCAAACAACATAGCTAAGTGCATCACACATATAGTTACATCACCCCATAGTACTCATGTTACAAATGCATACATTCAAAGCATCACATCATATAAATATCCAATAACATATCATATATCTATACAGCATCATAACATCGAAAGCATGCTCCATATACATACATTTGCATTAGATCATATAGACATCACGTATACAGTTACATCATAACATAGAAATCATGTTTCATATACATACATTTGCATCATCACATAGATATCATCTCACATTTTGCATTCATTTGTCACATTCGATCATATAGAAATCATATAGCAGCATATCAAAATGTATCTCATATAGCATCAGATAGACCATCTAACTATACAATAGAATCACATCATACAATAGAAGTACAATCATCATCTCATAACGCACGCAATAGGTACACAAGGCTGCATCATCATATATATAAAAGAGGTCCAAATGTACAATATCGCCATCTCTCTCAAATCAAAGTGTCATATACAATATGCGTCTAAATAGACGGTGATACATGTCCCAAAATGTACAAAATCTAGTCTCTGACTACCCCTGCGGCTGTGAGCCACCACTGCCGGCTCCTGACTGCTGAGGTCCCATGACAGATGCCCCTGACTGAGATGGACCTGCTCTGTGGGCCACCCCAGACTGAGTCCTGAAACTACCTGCCCTCTGGCTCGCCGACACGGCACCATGATATAGACCTCGGTAGTACTGTACCTGCTGCTGTGCTCTGGCTAGGTCTGTCTGTGCCTGTGCCAACTGCGTCTGCAACTGGCCTACCTGTGTCTGTGCCTGCTGCACCTGCCCAACCAAAAAGGTACTCGCTGCATCTGTGCCCATGGCAGCTACTGCTGTGTCCCTCTCTACTCGGATCAAACGTACCCGGGCATCTGCCATGTCTCGCTCGCGAGTCAAACCAGCGATCACTGCTGCATCTGTATCTCGCATCCTCTCCACTCTCCTCAGCTGTGCCTGCAGCTCCCGCACCTGTCCTCTCAGGCTGGCTATGGTCCTGTCGTGTGCCTCACCCTGCACTGGCCCCTGTGCTGCCCCTGCCTGTCCTAGCCCCTGCTGCTGGGGCACCTGCTGCTGTGGCACCTGCTGCTGTGGTACCTGCTGGGGTGGTGGCATCTGTGCCTGCTGCTGTCCCTCCCCCTGTCCTGGCACTGCCTGCCCAGCCCTGTCTATCCTCCTCCGCTACCTCGGCCTCTCTGCAGCTCGGCCACCGCGCCCTCGTCCTCCTCTAGCAGCCCTCCGCCCTGGGCCAGCCTCTCCCTCCTCCTCTGAGTCCGCCTCGTCAATGCGAGGCACCAGCATACCAGGTCCTGAATATCTCAGAAATGGATGTGCAGTAATCCAGTCCTCATACTCCTGTGTAACCCCAGCATCTGCAATCTCTCGCCTCATATCCCAGGCTACATAGGGCAACTGCCGGAACTCTGCCAAAGCCTCCTCGTAAGAAGCCATCGGCCCCCATCGGACCCTCTCGGCATGTGTCCGTGCGAACATGGCCTGTCCCTGCGGCATGCCCTGTCTCCTGCCGAACTGTCTCAGTACTCGGCCCACCGTCTGCCTCTCCAAGATGTGCCGTGTCCGGCCAATCAACCACCTGGTCTGGAAGCAGAAAGGCAGCTCATCTGCCTCGTCATCCCAAGGCTCGCAGTCTAGATATGGTCGCCAGACGACCACATCTATCCCATCCAATGTATGCCTCCAATACTCTAACTTCCCCAGCCTGTGCTGGGAAATCACTCCTGCGTAGCCATAGCTGTACGGCTCTCCCCTCTGCCTAGCAAAAACACATATCGGCCTGGTCACCGCTATGTGCTCCCACAGCCAAAACTGTAACAGCAGCACCCCAGCCGATAGACTCGTGCTGCGATGGTACACCACCTGATGCATGTCGTGGTATAGGTGAGCGAGCACGCAAGGTCCCCACGCGTATCGGGTGCCCTCAGTCACCATCCGCTCCATAATCCTACCCCATCCAATGGGGAACCCGTGCGATCTCCTGTCAGGGCATACAACGCCCGCAATCAGTCCAGCCACGATCCCAGGGAAGTAGTCGTAGCAGTCATAGATATCCTGCCACGGGATGACCTGTCCCGCCAGCTCGGGATCGTCGAATACTCGCTGACACTCGGCGAGTCCCGCGTCCCGCTGTGCGTCGTACTCCACCAACTCGCCTACCACGGGCAAGTGCAGTATCCTATAGACGTCCTCCAACGTCACAGTCATCTCTCCAGTAGGGAAGTGGAAGGTCCCGTCCTCGCTGTGGAATCTCTCCACGGCAGCTGTCAGCAGTCCTCGGTTCGCCCGCACCTCGGGCATGAAGCAAACGTAATCTAGGCCCATGGCACCAAGCGCCACTCTATCAGCCTCTGTCAACATATGTCTCTGCAGTAGAGGCATAGGGAACGTCTCCCTCGACTGCAGTGTCTCTCGTATCTCCTCCTGCAAGCACGCAAAGCAAGGCGTCAGTCTCAAAACCGCATATACCATACTCAACATATCTATTGGACTATATCAACTAAACTTAGCATTTCAAATTGATCAAAACAGCACACTACATCTCTTGACTAGATTCCTGCAATCTCGGAGATAGCTCATCGATTCCTGCGTCAAACAGGACGCTAATCGAATCAGTTTGGCTAAGTAATTTGCCATCCCAAGCAAATGCGCCACTACAGGTGGTAAATGCGCCATTTCTGGTATATGCGCCGCAACAATCGACGTATGCGCCGCACAAATACATATGCGCCGCTACATGCCACATGTGCGCCGTTATAACGCATGCGCCGCATAAAGCAACATATGCGCCGCTAAATTACAGATGCGCCGCAATAAGTCACATATGCGCAACTTCGGCAAATGCGCTGCTACATTTCACGCATGCGCGGCGAAAATACAAATGCGCCGCTTAATTACGAAAGCGCCGCCAAAACGAACACATGCGCAGCTTTCACGCATGCGCCGCCGAAACAGGCATATGCGCCGCGAAATCACAAAAGCGCAGCCTCGCGAGGCATATGCGCCGTTCTGCGTTTCGGCGCATTCATTTCACCTATTTTCTATGAGCATTTATGACACCTAAACTCGACCCTAGGAGAATTTTTTCGAAGCACATACCGGGGGTCCTGCCTCTGCTGGCCGCCCGAATCGTCGGACTCGCTCGAATCGATGCTCCTCGCGTGGAATGTCTGCTGCTCTGGCCGCCATGCTGCTCTAGGTTTGCTCTGAGCTCTCCTTCTCCAATCCAGATCAAACAAGTGTGCAAATGACTATTCTTGTGGACCCAGCTCCTATTTATAGCCTCCAAAACCCTAATTCTGACTAGGTGATGACTGTGACTGCTTCCCGTGTCCGTTTTTCCTCCCGTTTTCTTCCCGCGTCCCTGACCGCGTCCCTTTTCCTCCAACCTATCCTAACCCCTTCCTCGTCGTGAGATCGTCCGTCTCCAAAACTTTCGCCGTTTTTCCCGTCCAATCTCCCGAGGGGGCATCCTATCGTCATTTAACCTACACCAGGGGCAAACTGGGGCATGTATCATCATTCAGACTATCAATTTCTTTGAAGCAACGCTGTAAACTGCATTGCATCAAAGAGGGGCAAAATGTATACGCCTAAAAATGACACAAATCATCCTAAATAAATATTCTAAATATTTATTCCATTCTTCTATTAATTAAATAAATATTCTAAATTTATTTAATCGATTCACTGTTCCATAATTAAATAAATTCTATTTATTTAATTAAAATTCTTCTAAAGTCCTTCACAATTAAATAATCATAAATTATTTAATTAATCTTATTTCCTCTATCCTAAAGTTCTAAATTCAAAATTCCACATCACCTTGTCCACCTCATCAGGTTGCACATGTAATTAAATATATTTAATATTTAATTATCTTATTTTCCCTCACCCACATGGCCTATTTCTTCTCCAATCAGAGGTCAGTTAACCAATCAATCAAATCTGTTAACTAACCTGTCAGTTGAGTCAAATCCTCAATCAGCCCAGTCAGTTCCACAATCCACTCTTCTAACTGATCAATCAATTCTGTTAACAGACCAGTCAATGGAGTTAACTCTCCAATCAGTTTTGTCACATCCCACCTTTCATGATGGAGCTGGGACACTTGTCACATTTCCACTGGTTGCACATTCCTCAACCATCCTCAACCGTGGATCTTCATATCTTCTCTCAACCGTTGATTCCTATTCCTCCGGGTCTATAAATGAAGCTTCATCCCTTCATTCTATTCATCCAGGCTTTTGACATCGTTACTCTACAGAAATATCACCAACGCGCCTTTGGCACCCATTTGTCATCTACAAGCTTGAGATCACCATTGTTGCATTGGAGCTCACCTTCATTGCATATCACACTACAGCCGTTCACCATCGACTTCCTCCAACAGCTTTTAAAAGATTGCACTCTCTGAGGGCTCATCTCATCTGCGAAAGGATGATTCGTGATAGGCGAACAACAGAAGTTTCGAAACGGAAGAGGTTTGCTGTGTTTGTTCATTGCTTTGCTTATTTGAATCTTCTTTGTTTCTCTATTCTGTTGATGTTTGGGTCATCTGTTATTCATTTGATTGATGCACTATTTTACCCTAACACTACCAACCAGAAATGTGTCCTTACATAACTTGAATTGCAAGTCCAACCATCGAGCGCTATGGGCATGTCTTGCATACTCATACACTATGTTGTCATGAAATATAGGCATAAACTGATACACTAGAATCTTTTCAATAACCAATTCACACATCTTTGCTTCTTTACCATCTTTTGTATTGTATGCCACTGTTTTATACTTGCCAAACTCTACTAGTTCGTTTCCAACCGCATGTGTTATTTCCATATGTTCACATATTAGCAAATGTTGCAAGCCACCGCAACGATGACATGTGCCATCCAAGCATAATTTCTTGTAGAATATTTGACCTTCCTCACTTTCACATAAAATTCTTGATATGAAGTCTCTTGAAGATGTTGGTGGGGCATGTATGGCACAACCTTGCAAAACATTGTTAGTATGCATATCTAAACATATAGACCTATAAACATCAAAATGGTTAGAAAATTTAATATGTAATCTACAACAACAAGTAGTGTGTGTGTGATTTATCTTGACATAGAAAGGTTTTATCATTTCAAAATATCTTTGACAAATTTTAATTTGAGGATACTTCTTTAGAAATTCACCATAAAACTGTGTTTGAGTCACATCCAAAAAATGCTTTGGATGTGGCTCACGGTTCTGACTACTGATTCTCCTTCTTACCACATCCCTTTGATTCGAAGATACCCTTGTGTAATTCTTCCAAAAGTCTTCAATTAGTGATCTCAATGCTTCAACAATTGGTTTATCTTTTCATGGTAGTCTCCCCAAGAACGCCCATAATTCATTGGCATTAATGTCTTCAATTCTTTGGCGTCTTCCAATAGCTCTTGATAAAGTTTTCCTATTAATTCTCAATTCTTGACTCGTCTTTGTAATGAGACGAGCTTTCCTTGTTTGACTACTTACTATAGTCGATGTAATCACACGCCGTGTTGCATTACTATCTTTTGTGTGTGAGGTGTTACCCACACTCTCATACGCACTCATTAGATTCTTGACAATAGATTTTTAACTTGAAGCCTCTGATGTTCTCAACCCAAGGATCTTCATGATGGACCTATACTTTATACTTCGCATCATTCAAGGAATAGTTGACATCTTGCAGTCTCATTTAACTTTTCAAAGAACAATCTCCAAATCTTATGAGCATATCTTCTACAAGTGCGTTTTGGAATCTTACGTTCCATTGGCTGCAAAATATTCTTATCAATATCAATCAAATACTTTGGCTTTCTATGCAAAATTCTAGGTGGTGTTAAGTTAGATAAATTCATCTTAACATTAGGAATTTCATCAATATTTAAATGAGATGGGCTATATCGCATACCTTCGATCGAAGATGGAATAGATGACATACCTTGAGGTTGAGGTGGGAATGATGGCATACCTCTTTCATCACATGTGAGTGATGATGTACTCTCAACTTGAGATGTGGTAGATGGTGTCCCTAAATGTTGACTTGCGGTAGAGGACGTGTCTCCAACTATGGTATTCAAATCTCTCATAGCACAAAGTTTTTGCATTTGTTCTCTTTGTGCCGCCAATACCATATCTCTTTGTGATGGTTGTGGTTCCTCTTTAATTGGCATGTCTTCATTTATCATGTCCAATTTCCTCTTCTCTCGAAGTTCCCTCATAGCCACTACTTTCTTTGCATTCTTAGCTTCTATCTCTTCCTGTGTTGGTTTAATTCTTGATTGTTTCCTCGACATGACGGAGAATTTGTCTGTAGCATGATAAACAGACCAATATTAGTTCCTAAGAAATGAATCCATACAAATAACTAAAATATATGTCATTCAACCCTTCATAGTAAATGTACATACAATCATCATGTAAATGAGTAAATGTCACTCAACCAAAATAGGTACAAAGCATACAAAGAAAATTATTGCAGCCATGTAAAGAGTACATGGGACTTCATACTTGAAAAGGTTGAGGCAAACCCAATTTGACATGTTTGATGTTACTAGGGCTACTAGGATTTGGAATTGCGAAGGTGTTTTGTTGGTACTAGGGATATTAGGATTTGGGTGGCTTGTGAAGGAATAGACAACAATTGTTGTGTCATGTGCATGTACAAATCATCATGAATAGGTGCATAAGGAATGTCCTAGCCCAAGATATGTGCATACAAATCATCATGTCATGTGCATACTTGTATGATCTTGGCACCTATTCATTTGTATTTTAACTTGTTAATATGACAAGATAATAGTGGGATTATATTTTTATTATGTTGTAAGGATTTATTCTTGTATAGTTTGACATCATGGTATGTTAAGGTTTGTTTAATACACATAATTATTAAAGAGCCCAAGTGTAGAAAATATACATGGCATCATGTGAGATTGTAGGCTGCTTTCTTGATTGAGAATGTGTTTATTTTAAATATGTATGATAAAGCATGATAAAGTAATTCAAATAAAATTAAGGAAAATGTAAAGAACATGCATGTAAAGACTTGACATACCTAAAAAATAAAGATTTGAATGGAGAGTATACCCAATTATGTAGTATTTTTTTCTTCTTGCATCAAACTCCTCAACAATTTGAGTTTTTCACCACTTGCTTCCTTTTCAATGTTAAATTGAATAACAATCAAATATAATTACTAACAACAATACTATTAACCAATCTATAATGTTAAATTCCTAAAATTGAATCACAATTAACATTGCAACACTACAAAAATTGAAACTTGAATAGATATATATCAAACTTGGTGTGAAAACTATGTTATTTCCTCCTCAATTTGGCAAAGCAGAAAAGGTGGTGGAAAGATCATGCAAAGGTGGTAGAAAGTGTAAAATGTGCATGTGAACTTCCCAACAGCATGAAAGCACTTCTTTTTTTTAGAGCACGCGCATAATCAACATGAAAACAAAGCATGTGGGCCTGGAACATGGGGGTCAACACTTTTTTACCATTTCTATAGTAGGAGAAAATGTGAGCGTGTTATAACGCGCTCGCGTTTTGTCTTGCTATAGATTGATCCATAAATATTTGTGCCTATCTCACCTTCGATAGCACCTTTACAATATCTCACCTCTAGTTCCATTAGCTCATGTTCTATATCTCACTTATCTCTCCCCCTCACCTCTCTACCTCTCCCCTCTCTATGTCTCTTAGTCGCTCCTTGTCTACCTCAACCCTAAACCTTATCTCTAAACCCTAATCCCTCAACCCTCAACTCTAATCCCTCATCCCTAAACCCTAAACACTATCCCTATTCCTAAACCCTCAACGGGCTCAATACTATACCTTAAACCCTATCCCTAATCCTTATACCCTCAACACTCTACTTTAACCCTAATCCCTCGACCCTCAACCCTATCCCTAAACCCTCAACCCTCAATGTCAATCCCTAATCCCTCAACCCTTGACTATGATCCCTCAACCCTCAACCCTCAACATCAAATCCTAATCCCTCAACCCTCAATGTCAAATCCTAATCCCTCAACCCTAAAACCTATCCCTAAACTCTAAACACTATCCCTATTCATAAACCCTCAACGGGCTCGATACTATACCTTAAACCCTAATCCCTTATCCCTAAACCCTCCAACCCTATCCCTAATCCTTATACCCTCGACACTCTACTTTAACCCTAATCCCTCAACCCTCAAACCTTAATGTACTCAACCCTCAACGTCAAACCCTAATCCCTCAACCCTTAACTCTGATCCCTCGACCCTCAACCATATCCCTAAACCCTAAACCCTAAAGCCTCGACCCTCAACCCTTAACATCAAATCCTAATCCCTCAACCCTTAACTCTAATCCCTTAACCCTAAACCCTATCCCTAAACCCTAAACACTATCCCTATTCCTAAACCCTCAACGGGCTCGATACTATACCTTAAACCCTATCCCTAATCCTTATACCCTCAACCCTCAACTTTAACCCTAATCCCTTAACCCTCAACCCTATCCCTAAACCCTTGACCCTCGAACCTCAACCCTCAATGTCAAACCCTAATCCCTCAACCCTTAACTCTGATCCCTCAACCCTCAACCCTAACCCTAAACCCTAAACCCTAAAACCTCAACCCTAAACCCTATCCCTAAACCCAAAACACTATCCCTATTCCTAAACCATCAACGGGCTCGATACTATACCTTAAACCCTAATCCCTTATCCCTAAACCCTCCAACCCTATCCCTAATCCTTATACCCTCGACACTCTACTTTAACCCTAATCCCTTCACCCTCAACCCTATCCCTAAACCCTCGACCCTCGAACCTCAACCCTCAATGTCAAACCCTAATCCCTCAACCCTCAACATCAAACCCTAATCCCTCAACCCTTAACTCTAATCCCTCGACCCTCAACCCTATCCCTAAACCCTAAAGCCTCAACCCTCAACCCTCAACGTCAAATCCTAATCCCTCAACCCTTCACTCTAATCCCTCAACCCTAAACCCTATCTTTAAACCCTCGACACTATACCTTAAACCCTAATCCGTCAACCCTCAACCCTAATCCGTCATCCCTCAACTCTAATCCCTTATCCCTAAACCCTAAATGCTATCCCTATTCCTATACCCTCAACGGGCTTGATACTATACCTTAAAAGCTAATCCCTTATCCCTAAACCCTCCAACCCTATCCCTAATCCTTATACCCTCGACGTCAAACAATAATCCCTCAACCCTTGACTCTAATCCCTCGACCCTTAACCCTTAAAACTTGAACCCTAAAACCTATCCCTACACATTTGACACTCGACACTATATCTTAAACCCTAATCCCTTAACCCTCATCCCTAAAGCCTTAACCCTAAATCCTTAAACCTTCAACCCTAAACCCTATCCCTAATCCCTCTACCCTCGACACTCTTCTTTAACCCTAATCCCTTGACCATCAACCCTATCCCTAAACCCTCAACCCTCAACCCTCAACATTAAACCCTAATTCATCAACCCTAAACCCTAATCCCTCAAACCTAAACCCTATCCCTAAACCATCAACCCTCAACACTATACCTTAAACCCTAATCCCTATCCCTCAACCCTTAACCCTTAAAACTTAAACCCTATCCCTGCACCCTCAACACTTGACACTATATCTTAAGCCTTAAACCCTCATCTCTAAAGCCTTAACCCTCAATCCTTAAACCTTCAACCCTAAACCCCATCCCTAATCCCTCGACACTCTAACCCTAACCTTGACATTAAACACTAATCCGTCAACCCTAATATGTCAACCCTAAACCCTCAACCCTCAACACTATACCTTAAACCCTAATCCATCAACCCTAAAACCTAATCCCTCAACCCTCAACCCTAAACACTATCAATAAACCCTCAACCCTCGACACTATACCTTAAACCCTAATCCCTCATCCGTAAACCCTAAACCCTCAACCCTCGACACTATACCTTAAACCCTAATCCCTTAGATCCCTAAACCCTAAACCCTATCCCTTAACCCTTAACCCTTAAAAATTAAACCCTAAAACCTATCCATAAACCCTTGACACTCAACACTATATTTTAAACCCCAATCACTTAACCCTTAGCCCTAAAGCCTCAACCCTCAATCGTTAAACCTTTAACCCTAAACCCTATCCCTAATCCCTCTACCCTCAACACTCTACTTTAACCCTAATCCTATGACCATCAACCTGTTGCAAGTATGAGGTTAACCAATGTTGTCATTGATGCCAACATACTCATATTGCATTAATGAGAAGGATTGGATGAGTTGTGTGTTGAGGATATTGAGAGAATAAGTCTCAATCACGAATAGTGAAGAACAGTGATGACAAGAAGGCAAAAGTCCTCAATAGGTTGAGGATCAGAGGATGCGGTTTAAAGGGTTTGTAGATATGAGTCTTGAGATGCTCCAGTCAAGATTTTAGAGGTCCGTATGAAGATCTAAATAAGTTATGATCGCTCAAGTAGAACTGGTTCCGGCAGGTGTTCAATGGTGACAGAGTGTCAGATTGGTCCGGTGAGATCCAGAATTGCATTATCTCATTCTACAGATTGGAGAGAGTGTTGAAGAAGTTTGTGTGAAGTGACAACTAGATTTGTTCATGGTTTGGAGGTTTGGAAGCACCTTTTGCATTATGACAGTGATGACAGACTGTGTTCTTGAAGTTTCAGATGAAGAAGAGAAGAATTCCAGTAAGCTGATAAAGTGCAGATGTGTTTGGTGATTCAGGGAAGGTTATGATGATCATTGGATCATGTCCAGTTAATTACAGTGATTTGCATTAAAGTTAGAGTGTGCATTTGAAGAATAACCACGGATATTGGTGTTCTTCTTGAGACTGGCCAACCGGATGTATTACACATTTTGCGAATGATCTTGTAGGTGTTTGCTGACTTAAATGATTGCTCCTAAGTCGATGCCTTGTATAAATAAGGGATTGTGAATTCATTTTGAAGTGTGTCTTGGTGTGGATGAGTGTGGCATAGCGAAGAAGAGCGAAAGGCAAAGCAGGAGTTTTCGGGCTTAAATGGAACTGATCCAGACATGGTAAAGATGTCAATCTCCAGTTCAAGTTTGTAATACTTGTTACTTTGTAGACAGTATGTCTCTTGTAGGCAGTGTGCCTCTTGTGAGTAGTGTGCTCGGGCAGTGAGCCCTAATTGACATGTGCCATCTATTTTTCTTATTCTTCTAACAGAGAATAATCCTTGGGTTAATCACCCCGTGGTTTTTCCCTTGACCGGGTTTTCCACGTCAAAATCTTGGTGTCTCATGTGTTGATGTGTATCTGCTCTGGTATTTTTGCTTTATGCTTTCATGAGTGTTTAATTGATATGCTATTAAATAACAAGAGGATTTAAGTGTTTGAATTGGAAGCAAGTTTTTGTACAACTGATTCACCCCCCCTCTCAGTTGTGTGCCCTAGATCTAACACAACCCTATCCCTAAACCCTCAACTCTCAACATTAAACCCTAATCTGTCAACCCTAAACCCTAATCCCTCAACCCTAAACCCTATCCCTAACCCTCAAACCTCAACACTATACCTTAAACCATAATCCCTCAACCCTAAACCCTATCCCTAAACCCAACAAAACTGCTTTGCCTTATGTTAGGTTGTTAAACCCATCATTTTTTACACTCTTCTCTTAAAGATATCTGAGTTGTAAGAATATGTCAGAAAAATGGCTATGAACTTTTTTAATGTTAGTAATGTTATATGGCATGTTTTTCTGGCCCATCTGGGGTTCATTATGCCAATAGGTGTACACACTATGAGAAAAGCTTTGTATATGGTACATCCACAGTGAGTAATTAACAGTTGAAATCAGAAGGATGATCATTATCAGAAAAGCTTTGCATTGGGGTACATCTATGTTTCTTGCTGTCCACCCCGCACTTAGGGGAGGTATATTGTGATGAAACAGGCAAATAATCTCCCATTGTTTACTCGCTCTATCCATAAGAACTACTAAACTCTTTTCTCTTGGTAATTGTAGAGGACATTCACCTATTTTTGGCAACTCCTGTATTCCCAAACCATTACAAAAACTAAGTTATTTCAACCCAATAAATAGTTGATTGCATTGATTTAATACTCTACTATATTAAAGCTTAGCATTCACACAAATGCAGATGTTCATATTATAGAAGACTGCATTATATTAGACTATTAGAGATCCCTCAAAAAAATGTAATAATAAAACGCTTAACCTTATGTTAGCTTACAATTAAACCCATTCTTTTTGACACTCTTCTCTTAATAAAGTAAGAGTAATAAGAATAGAAGGCAGAGAATTTGATCTGACTAGTATGCAAGGTCAGTTTACATTCTGTGACTTCATTTTCATTGAATAAAAAGGTAAATATTTGATTTGAAAGGTGGGGTAGAGTTCACTGTCATGTGCTTTTCTAGATGACAGGGTCCATAATGTCCAGGGTTCTTCAAAGAAAGGCTTGTAACATAATTAAGTTTTTGTTATACCAATCCTCTAGGTAAAGCTACAATTCAAATGTCTACTTTGAAAGTTGAAATAAATTAAATTATACTTACAATTTTGATTTTCTTCCATTGCTTCAACAACATCATTGTTTTCTTCATCAGAAACTAATTCAAGATTAGCAACTTGCTGCCCATTGGTTGACTTGAATTGCATCCTCTATTAGAAGAAGGGCATTTTTTATTTGTATCAGTGTTGGTATTCGTAAGCTGAAGAGCATTGATATTTTTCACACACCCTGTTCTTTGAAATATCTTCACCTTAAAATATGACTTGGATATGTACTTGAACACATCGAAATCTCTAATCTCCAGCCCATGATGATTCACAAAATTTTTCCCAACCCTGCCTAAATGCTAGTTTATTTATGGTACCCCTTAATTGTACATCCCACTCCTGCCCACCTGGGCCTTGAAGAAGGAGGCACGCCCATTAAAACAACTCATTTGACAACTTGTTGCCCATCGGTTGACTTGAACTACATACTCTGTTAGAAGAAGGGCATCTTTTATCTGTATCAATGTTGGTATTCATAAGCTGAAGAGCATTGATGTTTTTCACACACCCTATTCTTTGAAATATCTTAACCTTAAAATATGAATTGGATATGTATTTGAACACAACGAAATCTCCAATCTCCAGCCCATGATGATTCACAAAATTTTCCCAACCCTGCCTAAATTCCACTTTATTTATATGGTACCCCTTAATTGTGCATCCCACTCCTGCCCACCTAGGCCTTGAAGAAGGAGGCACGCCCATTAAACCAACTCATTCGACAACTTGTTGCCCATTGGTTGACTTGAATTTCATACTCTGTTAGAAGAAGAGCATCTTTTATCTGTATCAATGTTGGCATTCATAAGCTGAAGAGCATTGATATTTTTCACACACCCTGTTCTTTGAAATATCTTAACCTTAAAATATGACTTGGATATGTACTTGAACACAATGAAATCTCCAA
Source organism: Cunninghamia lanceolata (assembly GCA_027924645.1). Taxonomy (NCBI): domain Eukaryota; kingdom Viridiplantae; phylum Streptophyta; class Pinopsida; order Cupressales; family Cupressaceae; genus Cunninghamia; species Cunninghamia lanceolata. The sequence continues at coordinate 6,793,031 of BSBN01000245.1, read as the reverse complement.
TCTCCAACCCATGATGATTCACAAAAAATTTTCCAACCCTGCCTAAATTCTAGTTTATTTATGGTACCCCTTAATTGTACATCCCACTGCTGCGCACCTGGGCCTTGAAGAAGGAGGCATGCCCATTAAACCAACTCATTCAACAACTTTGGTGCAGGAGCACCCCTACAAGACAGGATATAGGTTAATTGTCCGCATGACAGGACATTAGTCTATTTTTAGTATGTTTGACTTCATCATGTAATAAGGTCCATTAGACCAATGCTATGTATTAGATCAGTCTAGGAGAGTGTGCAGGCAGTTAGAGATCGTGACCAGGTAGTCTGAGCTGTCCTTTCCCAGCCGCTTAGAAGCTCCCAGCCGCTGGGAATCGAGTTGGTAGTACTCGTAGGTTATTGCTATATATACCTTCGATCTGTTAGGGTTTAGCATATTAGTTGTGTTATGTTATGGTGTTGTGTTAGTGATTGAGTTGAGTTTCAGGATAACAGTCCAGATATTGAGAAGCACTGTTGTTTGACAGTATTGTAGAAACAGGACATTGTGTTTCATCTAAATAAGATCTCATCAATTGCATTATCTGGTTTATCAGCTGTATCTATTTTGATTTCCATTCTGTTTACAGGTTAATGGACACTTTCAACCCTTCCACCGGTTGATTCTGTGAATCGGTGGAATGGTCATGTATGATAGCTTAGTTTGCATTTTAGTTTTCTGTTTATGCATTTCATTGTTCAAGAGATCAGTTGGTAGCATGCTGTGAATCAACCTAGCATCCTCATGTGCTAGGTTTAGAAAGATAAATCTTTAAGTTTTGATCAGAAGGTGATCCGGCCCGATCATCATATTTTCTTTGTGAAATTGTGCGGTTCTGTGAGTTTGCATGCAGCAGACGGATATACAGGAGTCTGCATGTGCTTTTCTAGTCAGAGCGAATCGCATCGTCATCTGTGAGTATATCGCTATCCGGATCGGGTTATGAAAGTGATGAAGTTTGCATGTTTCAAGTGCATCAGGATGATATAAGTCAGATATATACTCAGTGTGTATATCGTCGTCAGGATCATCTTTCGTGTGTACCCATCATCCGCATATCGCTATCGGATGCGGAAGTGAAAGTTCATTTTTTGGCTAAGGACCGGAGAGGTCATCATCAGGATATTGCGTGACGTCATCATCAGGTGCATGTGACGTCATCGTCATCAGGACATTGCGAATATCACCCTATGCAAGTTTATCCTGTTGTCGCTAAGTGTTTTAGCATCGGCGTAAGTCATCGGCATAAAGTTTGGGTTAACATCATCAGGATGTTTCAATATGACCGGATAAGTCATATCATGATGCTGTTGTTTATGTAGTCGGATATCGGGGTGACGTAAGCATCAAAGGAAAGGTGCGGAAGTTGTCGTCATCAGGATATATCGGAGCAACCGGATATTTTATATCCTGCTGTTGAAGAGGATGCTGAACATCATGATGCTGCCGATAGAGTTTGGCGCTAAGTGAGTAGTGATCATCAGGAGGATAATTGTGTTCGTCGAGTATCATGATGATGCTGACAGGCGAAAGGCGAAAGGCGGAGGAAGTGAACAGTAGTCAGCAGGAGGATATTTCATGCTCGTCCGAAATATGATGATGTTGTTTATGTTAGCAGGAAATGATGATGATGATGCTAAGCCGATAGGATTTTAACATGCTGTTTGTGTTAATGACTCCTCCTTCCTATTTGTAAGCTCCCGTTGCGTTTTACCTCTGCATCAAACTTGCTTCCCATCAATTCACTTGAACTGCATACTCTATTAGAAGAAGGGCATTTTTTTTTTTTGTATCAATGTTGGTATTCATAAGCCAAAGAGCATTGATGTTTTTCACACACCCTGTTCTTTGAAATATCTTAACCTTAAATTATGACTTGGATATGCACTTGAACACAAAAAAATCTCTAATCTCCAGCCCATGATGATTCACAAAATTTTCCCAACCCTTCCTAAATTCCATTTTATTTATGGTACCCCTTAGTTGTACATCCCTAAACCCTAAACCCTAATCCCTTAACCCTAAACCCTAATCCCTAGTCCCTAAACCATAAACCCTAATCCCTAATTATAATTTATGGTACCCTAATCCCTAAACCCTAAACCCTAATCCCTTATCCTTAAACCATAAACCCTATCCCTAAATCCTCAACCCTCAACACTTAAACCTTAAATCCTAAACCCTATCCCTAAACCCTCAACCCTCAAAACTATACCTTAAACCCTAATCCCTAAACCCTATCCCTAATCCCTCTACCCTCAACACTCTACCTTAACCCTAATCTCTCGACCCTTAACCCTAAACGCTATCTCTAAAGCCTCAACCCTAAACCCTAATCCCTCAAGGTCCTAAACTCTAATCCCTTATCCCTAAACTCTAAATCCTATCCCTAAACCCTCAACCTTAAACCTTAATCACTCAATCCTTATCCACCCATCTCCTCCCCTATCTAGCTCACTCCCATCTCTACCCTCCTCTACCCTTGACACTATACATACATACATATAGGCATACATAGATACATACATACATATAGGCATACATACATGCATACATGATTAATAACCTTGAACATAAAAAAAATTCAAGGGGAACATAACGTTATTTCAAACATGACAAACAGCACAAATTTTGCGGAAAAGGGAAAATGCAAAGCAAAAAATAACGCAAGCATGTTATAACGCACTCTCGTTATGTTTTGCTTTGGGAATCCCAAGCCTTGGGCTTGGGATTTGCTTTGGATTTCCAACCCAAAGGCTTGGAGTGCCTTTTCAACATCCACAGACGTGTTTTTCCATATTCTTCAAGATTTCACATAATTTCATTTGTGCTAACCCTCAGATTTGCACGTGTTTCAAGGTCAAACAAATCGAACACCTGGCTAATGTTAGGCTTTCTCTTAGCTATTTGACGATGTGATTTTTTTTCACATTTTAACAATGTTAAGCCTTTCATCTTTAATTTCTTTTGTTTGTGTCCGTTTTTGGGCAAAAACCATTGTTTGGTCTTTTTTTCATTATAAATTAACTATTGATTAAAATTTCAAAAAAATTATATATTCAGAAACTAGACTCCATTATACACATATTAAAAAAAGAAAAAAATGATTTTCAATTAGTTTTCAAAATTATAGGGGTAGCATGGCCAAAATTCTATTTTTTAGGATGTGTCCACTTTGAAAATTAGTAAAAAATTAAATATTCATCAAAAAATTATCAGAAAAATCGGGCATAAACTACATGCTATTAGCTAATTTCTCATTGAAGCGATTTTAAAAATACTAAAAAAAATTTGACCTTTTGAGGGAGCCACAAAACATGCTATGTTATTTTTTTGACAGAAACAACACCAATTTCTATGGCTCCCTCTTTTGAACCCCTTAATCTATGCCATTTTCAAAAAAAAGGTAGTTTAGAAAGTAGACTCAGAGCACTACGATCTTTTTTTGGTTGCATCTCCAAATTTTGAGTGTAACTATGCTTAATTTCTCATCCAAGGCCAGCATTTCCTGATTTTAGAAAAAAAGTGGCCACTTATGACCCCTTTTTGGCCCCCCATCTTCTTGCACTTACCCATATATCCACCCATTGCTCTCATATGAGCATCTCATCTCATCTCATCGTATTCTTGTATGCTTTGCATTTCCATTGAATAGAATACAGTTTATTCTATCTCATAATTTCTAATTTTCTAGCTTCACTTTCCTTTCACTCATTTGCATTCTTGGGTGGCTTTTCAACCAAATCTTACAAGCATGAATGATATTGAATGGTTGTGTTAAATTAGAAATTTAATGGTATGAAATAGTTTTTTATTCTAATATCAAATAGCAATCAAAGGTTTGAGAGATTATTACTTGTGTGAAAGTCTAGCTCATTTAAGATCCATTCATCGACTAGTTTTTGGCAATTTTATTTCTCAAGGTTTGGTATGATTGTAGAGTAATTTTTTTTAGATTAAGAGACACAAAAAATAATGTGAAAGGCATAAAGTAGAGTGTTGTGATTTATTTCTAAAAAGAAAAGGTTACCCTGGGTCCCCTATCCTTGGTTGCATCATAGTAATCTTTCCAATGCTTGGAGAGACCTTGATCATCATTTAAGTTATCATCCCCTGTGAACTTGGTAGTGTAATACTATATAGGATGAGCCATCTGTTGTTATATGGAGCCTAATCAGACTCGGAGGTTAAATTTTCCCCACATAAAAGAAAACCCTATTTTTGTAACTGACATAAGGCTTGATAAAAGCGGCTAAGGGTTAGAGTTTCCGTGGATATTGTATTGTAGCATTTGCAGTAGTATTGAGTTGCAAGGATTTCTAGTTGTAATCAGTTTGATTTACTAGATAATAATATTGGACTCTCTGTTGGTGGATGTAGCCCAAGTTTGGGTGAACCGTGTTAAAACTTGTCTCTCGTTGTTATTATTTGTGTGTATTTTCATTCCTCTGTTTAATCTTTATTTGCATTTAATTGATATCTTCTGTTGGCTAACCCTAACACCATCCTTAGTCTGTAATTTAATTTTAGCGTTCTCATTTATTGTAAAGAAGGGATTGTTGGCAAAGGGTGTCTTTACAGTAATAATTACCTAGCCTTGAGAAGATCTCATACATGGTGAATTAATGCATTGTAATCATATTTTTTAGAAGGTTCTAGCGGATTGCTATAACTCTTAGCTCTTGCAAGTTCTAGGAGAAATACAAAGTCTCATGGAAAGTAAATGCAATTTGGATTTCCATGTTGAGATACTATTTAGTTAGTTCATATATTGTTTTGTGAGTAGGGTATGTGACTCTTGGGGTTTGCTCTCTTGGGCGACTTCTTGTAAGTGGTGATGTCTCTTTGGTGATTGCAAGTAGGCACAACTCAAGCAAAGGAAAAGGTATTAAGCATCAAAGTAGTGTGTTAGAGAATAGATTAAGGCACATTTTTAACTGAGTTAAATGTGGCTAGGGTATGTTAGAGGAGTTTTGGGTGATATATGGGATTGGAGGAAGGAAATAGGCTGAAAGCAACACTTCATGGAGATTTTGTCAAGATATTGCCCAGTTTATTCTCGGTCTAGACTTAAGAATCTGTCTATTAAAGATGTTTCTACAAGAACAATTTTGTGACATGGAGATTGCAAAAATACATAAGGGCCTTGGTGTTCTAATAAGAAGGTAGAAAAAGGTTTCGAGGTTGCAAAGTATGTGAATTCATTGGATACATTTTTCAATCGTTGGGCAGAAATGAAGGATCTATGCTATGAGATTAGAGTATTGAGGGCATTATTGTGGTATTGGAAAAGTACTTGTTGGGTTGCAAGTATCTCATCATAATGGGTTATAGGTTGGGAATTGACTACATGATCCATGTTTTTTTGTAGTAGCTCCATTCATAGAGCTCGTCATCATAAGGGACTATGCTTTGGCTTGTGCTTTCATTTGCTTTCTAGTGCATACCAAAGCAATATGCATAAAGAAGGTGCTCCTAGTTCAATGGCATGAATGGAGGAATTTGTGGAGGATAGAGATGGAGTAGCAAGAGGTCATGAATGGAGAGATTTGATGTGAAGTGATGCAATTTGTTATTGTAAAAAACTAGAAGATAGAAATATTAAAATGTTTTGACAATATGTATTTTTGAATTTTTTTAATATCTTATTAATATTGTTAATATATAATAATGATAATAATTTATGGTAGTGTTGGTAGTGTGTTTCTATTTTGACCTTTAAAATTATATTGTAAGCATAATCTATGTTTCTTCCAACGATGGGGCTCCAATAGAACCGGGCTAATTTATCTTAAAAATATATAATCTAATCATGGTATAAGGCTTTGCTAGGCCTAAGTTAAGATATAAATGTAGAGCAAGTCTCATAAACGCTTTCAAAATGAAATGATGCCCAAAGTTGGAAAATTAAGACAAGCCTCAAATCTGATGTCTAATGTGGTAAGAAGAGCAGCCATAGGAAGTAGAGATGTCATATTCGAAGTTATTAATACGAAGACCTGTGTTGCGTGCGGAAAAAAACTGAATTTTGTTCTTCTGACATACAGTAATTAAATACACTGTAAAGTGGAATCCATGTTTGGATTTCCTTAACATTCAGTCACAATCATCCCAAAACGAGTCTAACTTGCAGCCCTAATTAAATTTGGATTTGGTTGGCAGTGTTAAACTTAGCAGAGCTAGATTTGAATGGGTGATTTGGATCTTGTATGATGACGACCTTTCAAGGAAGAAAATGGTGATGACGAAAGCGTCTCTCTCTTCGAGAAATTCAAATACAGAGACCCATTGTCATGTAGGTAAATGTTGTTGGATATTGTGATGATCTCAGAAACAAACAATTCTACCTCATTTGTTATAAATCTCCAGTGAGTCAGTCATTCATTCATCTTTCGCCTTCAACTGAAATCCAACCTCAATCCCATCCCTGCCTTGATTTTCAAGAAATGCCGAATGGAGTCTCTGCAATGCAACTTTCTCTCTGCCGTTTGTCTTTTGCATTTTTGTGGAAATAGAGAGTCGCTCTCTTGGGGATTTTTTCTTGATTTCTTGCTTCCCATACAAAACTAATTTCATCACTCAACTACCAAGTTGTGTATGACGACAACTTTGAGTATAAAGGGAGGATGCAGAGATGAGTGGTTAAGTGAGATATTTTGTTAAGATGGAGAGCGGTGAGCAGGCATACAGGCAGCAGAGTGGCACCACTCGCTGGAATCCAACGGCAGAGCAGTTGAGAATTCTGAGAGAGCTCTACTCTACCATTGGTATTCGTTCCCCCACTGCAGATCAGATACAGAGAATAGTTTGGAAGCTGAGTCGCTATGGAAAGATTGAAGGAAAGAATGTCTTCTATTGGTTCCAAAACCATAAAGCTCGAGAGAGACAAAAGAAACGCTTGGCCGCTGGTACATTACAATCCTATTTATTGGCAAATGATTTCTCTTCCATTCTAACATAGCTTTGCCAGCTTTTAAATTGAAAAAGGTTGTTCAGATGATGGGAAATTGAAAAAGGTTGTTTAGATGATGAGTTTTTGCTTTCAAAAAAGTGGTCACTTGTTCATCAGATTGAAAGTTTTTTAAATTTAGAAAAATTGTAAATTTATGTCATTGTTGGGTAAATTCTATAGGCCAGGAGTTTTAGTCAGAGAAGTAATTTTGGTTTTTGGGCATGTGGAGACCCTTTGTATTTTTTTTTTGCGCATGAGATTAAGTTCTTATTTTGTTTGTTTCCATGTGGTCTCTTGGTCCCTGCGCCTCTTCTCTCCCTCCTTTCTATTTAATCTGTTTGGTCTGCAAATTATCTATTCTATTTCTCCTGTCTTACTTTCTTTTCTCCTGATAATGGATCATGTAGTGTGATCCGAAACATTGAGAGAAAATACTATCACACAGTTTAATTCAGAAGCATCCAGTTACAATATTATGGACTGTGGAAATTTGATGTCTATTACAGAGAAGTAATTTCAGACATGATTTTTTTAGATATATCTGATTTGAGGGAAAAGATATCTTTTAAGATTGTGGGAAGGTAATTTATTATCTGATGATAAACAGAGAGAAAATGGACTACTCTTAAGGATCATCTACTTCAATAGTCAAATGTCAATTTTGACCAATAAAAATAGGACAAATATTTACCACTTTTTGGTATGGATGAGATGTAAAATTGCTATTGATTGTTTCACCATTGAAATGGATGATGTTTAAGTAGAGTGGATAAAATGTATTGTTTACTGTTTGACTGTTAAACTGTATGATCTCTATTTTATTCTATTTCTCCTCTCTTACTTTCTTTTCTCCTAATGATGGATCATGTAGTGTGATCCGAAACATTGAGAGAAAATACTATCACACAGTTTAATTCAGAAGCATCCAGTTACAATATTATGGACTGTGGAAATTTGATGTCTATTACAGAGAAGTAATTTCAGACATGATTTTTTTAGATATATCTGATTTGAGGGAAAAGATATCTTTTAAGATTGTGGGAAGGTAATTTATTATATGATGATAAACATAGAGAAAATAGACTACTCTTAAGGATCATCTACTTCAATTGTCAAATGTCAATTTTGACCAATAAAAATAGGAGAAATATTTACCACTTTTAGGTATGGATGAGATGTAAAATTACTATTGATTGTTTCACCATTGAAATGGATGATGTTTAAGTAGAGTGTATAAAATGTATTTTACTGTTTGACTGTTAAACTGTATGATCTCTATTTTATAAACATAGATAAAATGTACTGTTAGTTGTTTGATGTTTAAATAGAGACGATATCATATATCCATATCAATTTGGTGTCCCTTGGCTGTGAAGTAAAAAGTTACTTTAGTTTTGTTTACAATGTATTGTTAACTGTTTGATGTTTAAGTAGAGACAACATCATATATCCATACCAATTTGGTGCTTCTGGGTTGTGAAGTAAAAAGTTACTTTAGTTTTGTTGAAAATGTACTGTTAACTGTTTGATTGTTGAACTGTTTGATGTTTAAGTAGAGACAACATCATATATCCATATGAATTTGGTGCCTCTTGGCTGTGAAATAAAAAGTTACTTTAGTTCTGTTTAAAATGTACTGTTAACTGTTTGATTGTTGAACTGTTTGATGTTTAAGTAGAGACAACATCATATATCCATATCAATTTGGTACCTCTTGGCTGTTAAATAAAAAGTTACTTTAATTTTGTTTAAAATACACTGTTAACTGTTTGACTGTTGAACTGTTTGATGTTTAATAATATATCCATATCAATTTGGTATCTCTTGGCTGTGAAGTAAAAGTTACTTTAGTTTTGTTTTTTAAGTTTATTATGAACAATTTCTAATCAATTCTAAATGATTTTCTTTCAGCCCACGAGTCTCCAGCATTTGACATAGGAGTCTCTGCTTCCTCTGCTAACAGAATGATCCACACAGGGTACCACTACTCTGAGGTAGGCATCAAGATTGTTTCTTTCTCCTCGTAGGATCATGGCCATTGTAGATAAAATTTACAAATTAATATAGGGTGTCACCGATCCATCTAGTGTAACCCAAATGTTATTTTGAATGTAGCCATAGAAAGTTATATTTCAGGCAATTCCGATCAGTTTATTGTTTAACTCATTATTTTGGACTTCAGTATTGGTAAGTGATAGGGTCTGTACTTAGACTATTACATGTAAATCTCCGTATTAGTATTAATTAGGTAAGTTTGCACAATTTTCAAAACATGAACAGATAAAGTAGACTTCCGTATCGAATTGTCTATCCAACCCTCAGGATGCACATTTGACCGTGTTTATACATTAATTCAAATTCACAATACTGTTGTATTGTGAATTTCAATTAATGTATTGGTAAGTGATAGGGTCTGTGATCAGGCTATTACATCTAGACAGGTCCGTATCAGTAATATTAGGCAAGTTTGCACAATTTTCAAAATATGAACAGTTAAAGTAGACTTTCAGGTCGCTTCAAATTGCTGACCACTTTAATACTACTAGCAGTAGAAAGTTGCCAGCTTTTGTTCTGGCAAACTTTTATTATTTTTTTATTTTTAAAAATGTATGTATGATAGTTTGGAGGTAGTGGGATTGTAGAAAATCTGGGACCTGCTGAATAATAATATTCCCGGGCAAAATTTCCTTGTATTTTTATTCTGAGTTTAAGTGACAATTATTGTTGTCTAAAGTCCTTATGTAATTTTTTTGGTTTCTTAATTAATATATTTTTTTTTTTAAAGTTATATAATATTTGTACCAATTAAATCATTTAGTTTTTCATATCTTTAAGATTAACTATACTGCAATACATTTGAGTGTGTGAAGGTCCATTATTTATTACTTGTTTTTGATGTTCATTTTCTTTGTTTTCTTGCTTGGGTGAAGATTTTTTCTTTAAATCTCTGTGTGTATCTAAGGTTTATAGCTTAATCTAAATCCCTCTCAGAAAAGGCCCCAAATCCCATGGATATTTAAGTGTTCTATTGTTTATTATGTAACTTCTCACCCCAAATAGTCTCTCCTTATGTAAACAGTTGATTGAAAGCTTTACCAACTTACCTCCTATATTGTAATTAATTTTGATTGTTTGTGAATTTTGTTTTGATTAGAGTTCAAATCACAATTCACCATGGTTTAATCTCTTTTCCGCCTAATTATAATCTAGTCATTCTCTTATATAAATGAAACTTGAAGTTTAGCTATTCTCTTATGTAGATGAAACATGAAGTTCACAATGTTTCTTCGAATTGTGTGGTGTAGCCTACGTATGAAGGGAAGTTCTTCGACAGCAATACAGGGATGAAAGAAGCTAAGGTTTTCACTTCTATCCCTACTAATTTTTTCATAAAATACATATTTCAAATCATGTCTAATATTATAACTAATGTTTCTTATAGAACAATCAGCACGTAGTTCAACTTCATTTTAAAAAGCTGTAAATTTATAGATGATGGGTGAAGACCTCTGATTTGTTTATAAATTCCAGGGAAATTCGAGTTCGTTCCCTGTTCCAGTTTACAAGGAGCAAGCCAATTGGGAGGAGTATTATTCCAAGGAAGCTTGTTCTGTCAACACCAACTTTGATTTTGGAAACAAATTTTCAGAAGAAAACAGTATTCGGCATGTGGAAACACTGGAGCTTTTTCCCGTACGCCATGAAAATTGGAGTCCAAAATCAGATGGCCGATCTGTATCAACAATTGTTGAAGAGAGAGGAAGAGCAAGGGAGATCGGGCTTCATCTCTGTCTAAATCCACACAATTAGGCTTAGCCTCTCACCCATTTAATAACACACAACAGAGCAGCTGCATTATAGTTTTCTGGTAGTTTTAAATGGGTCTGAAGACTGATATGACAAGATTTTGGCTTGTAAGATGTGCATTTTTGTCTCACAGTATGAAGATCTAATCACGTCAAGTTATCATTGCATTTAAGCCCAATGGATAAATCTAGGTACAATATTTGTACAGATTACAGGGTACATACAATTCATCTTTGAACGGTTATTCTTAAACTACACTCAAAAGTAGGATAGTTATTTGCCACTTTTTGGTGAGAATGAGGTGTCAAATTGTTAGACTGTTTGACTGTTGAAAAGTGTGATATTTAAATAAATGTCTTTAAACCATGTAACTATTTCACACTAAAACAGAACTTTTAAATACTAATATATATAATTCAACAAATAAATAATAAAGTAAAGTCTATAGTTAAATTACAACATAACTGAGAATCAATATGAGTGAGAAATGATTATATTAAGTTATTTTAAAGGCTAACATACATAATTCAACAAATAAATAAGTCTGTCCAAAATCCATGGTTAAATTACAACATAATTGAGAATCAATTTTAATAAGAAATTATTATAGTAAGTTTTTTTAAATGCTAACATATATAATTCAACAAATAAATAAAAAAGTCTATGATTAAATTACAACATAGTTGAGAATCAATATTAATGAGAAATGATTATAGTAAAGTTCATTTGAAGCTTTTGTAAAATTTTCAAAACACTACGTGTCAAAAAAAAGTAATTTTTGTTTGAGCTCAATTTATTTGGATTAGATAACCATATTCAAACCTAATAGCTTGAGTTCCCCTTGCAAGCCAATAAGTAAAGTTTGGGTTTTTTTAATTTGTTTCTTCAATTTAATAAAAAAATGGCAATGCTTCATTCCAAGTGGTTTGGATTTCAAGTGGTTTATTGGTTTATATATATTTGTTTGTTTTTTAAAACTAAAGGGTAGTTATATATTGGATACAATGTTTGCTTTGCTTGTCAATAGATATAATTTGACATTCTTTTATATACAAGTTTAGAAAGTTTAATTGTGCTCTACAATTGGAAGTTAGGATTAAATATATAGAGCAACCAACCTTTTTTAGACTTCTTAAAAGCAAGTCTACATACACAATCATCCATATTGTTCAAAGAAAATGCTTCTTACAAAGAAGTATTAACACAATTTTTATGAAATCTAAGCTCTGCCTTGTTGACTATAATTTATGCATCGAAAACACTATTTGGGGCCATATTCAAAAAACTCTTTCATGGAGTTATACATTTGAAACATTCTCCTAAATCTTTATGCATGAAATCTTACTACTACAAACAAAATAACAAATAAAGAGGTTCTTTATGTAATAACCATCTTTTGTTACTACAATTTGTTTTCTTCATGCAAATTAATATGTTCTAGTTTTGAACTTTCGTATTGATGTTTGTGTACTTTAAATTGTGGTACCAAGTATTTCTATAACTTAATAATTTATTTTAATTTAAAAATGTTAGCATTGTGACCTTACCAAACCTTGGTAATGGCAGCAACTCTATGCCATAATTTGTAACATTTTTACACTAAATAGGGTAATATATCTATATCATGACATATCCCTAAATCCAAACATATTTCTTAGGTAACCAATTATTCTCCCCTACCTATGTATCCCATTAATGGAATCAAAGGATTTGTAGTTTACACTCACAATAATGGAAAGACTTCATCCTCACGATTTGGGATGGAATTCCAAACCTCTCTTTTGGATCATAACCATTAATTAAGATTATGCGTATAATATAATCCATGTACAATACAATGATGGAAAGTGTATTCTAGCAAGATGTTATTATGATGACAATAACAAATATGAACATAAAACCATATAGTGACTAGCTCATAATTACATCACATATACACATAGTGACCAGCTCATACTTACATCACATATACACATAGTGACCAACTAGCAATAAGAAGTGGATGCAACCCTACTACATACATATCCCCATTACTTTTTTCATTAATTCATATGCCCTTTATACTAAGGTGACAATAGAGAAAATGAAAACTAGTGCATCCCATACTACACTATGGGTCCATCATTTTCCTAATTTATTGCTAGTTGTGATGATAGAACAAACATTGCATACTACTTCTTGTCATCACAGCAAGGGCATAAGTGTAACAACACATAACACATGTGGCCATTAATAATATTTCTATAGCCTACGAAACCTTTGTGTCAATAGATCTTGACATTTATTGCCCACATGCTACTAGAGAAAGGCAGTCCAACTTGGTATGGGGTAGCTCTTGGCATCTATCAGTTGTATATGTTATTAATGAAATTTGGCTAAGCCATATCATACTATTGGTAGCTTCTAGAACCTATCACCTGCATGCTACTAGTGAAAGTCACATAAACCCTAGGCTATGGTGATTAGCTCCTAACATCTATCACTTGCACACTACTAGTGAAAGCTAGCTAGACCACACATGTATCAAACTTGGTTCTGATAGACCTAGAGTTATCTTATAGTAAGATAAACATAATCAAGATGTATTTTGGTTTTACTTCCCATAATACTAGTGGCTATGCTATTAATCACCTAAACAAGTTTAGCAACTAAAAATATTGAGAACCATATATCAAGCAAGCCACAACACTGGCAACACAGACATTCCTTTTTTTACACACCAATGCCTATACTAAACTCCTAATATAGACCTAGATCATGACATCTATTTCATGCAAGCTATTGGTAAAAGCTTGTCTAAACCCTATAAAAGCAGCGTTCTCTTGGCGTCTATCATCTACATTCTACTAATAAAAGTCAACTAACCCTATGATATGGCCAATTAAGTTTCTATTGGCAGAGCATGCTTCTTGAATATTATCCTTTCTTGACTAAGCTTAGTTGATAAACAAGTCATAGAATTCTAGTCTTAGTGTACACCTAGGGAAGAGAACAAAGAATGGGGTAAAAGCACAAACATGTGTCCAACTTTTCATCCTCCACAAAAATCAATAATCAACACATTCTATCAATTATACCAAACAAACTATCAAAAATTTAAAGATGATATAAAGTAGTGATTTGTGTCATTTCTTTGTAGATTCAATGTGTAATTTTTTAAAAATTTAAAAAATATTTTCTATCATTTTTAGTTAGTTTTCATAAAAAAATATTATTTGATAGTGAGTGACATTTTACAATAACGCATGACTTTTAGTAGAAATTTTTTTTTTCAAAATTTCTTAGAATTAGATCATTAATTCTAATATCTAGTGTGCAAAATGTTTTTGGTAATTTTTCATTTAATATTTTATTTAGTATAATTCTTTAGCTGGTACTAACAAAAATTCAAACCTACATTTTATTGTATGCATTTCTCTTTGCTTATTTATCAAAATTATTCTTTTTGGTTGTAATAAGGACATCAATGCCGAGTGGAGTGCAATTTTTTTTTAAATTAACCCAATTTTCTATTTTTTCCTGTGTCTCAAATAGAGGTATTTTTTGTAATGTATTTTTTGTAATGGACCTAAATGTATAAAATAAATAAATAATTTATAATATTAAGAAAACATATTATATATTATATTTTTTGGAAAGATAATTCTAAGGGATACATAAATGTAAAATCTTATCTCTGAGTGATTTTGTTTGACCTTAGAACATACAACATGAAGTTGACTATTTTGACAAATAAAATTGCAACTTATGGATAAGAGAAGAAAAGGCTACCACGGGTGCACCACACGTAAGAAAGTTTTATCAAACTAAGTTTGATTGAACCCACTTTGATTGAACCGCCTTACTATTTTATAAAAGGTGGACTCAACCAATTATTTTAGCACTTTTGCATATTGAGCACTAACTTGCTAATGTTAATGATTCAAGAAGTGGATATTATTGTAGATTAATACAACAATGTCCACTACTTCACTCACTAGACTTATCAAGTTGGTCAAAAATTACCTAAGTATGTTGCACTATAATGTAGATAAATCTAAGTTTACTAAGGGTCTTGTCAGCATTACACAACATACTCTGGCAATTTCTTCTAATCAAGTTGAAGACTTTCCATTTTATTATCAAGGTTAAGACGTGTAAGATAGGAAATGCATAATAATTTATAATCCTACCATTAGACAAAGCAAGGTAGATTGTTGCTTAACAATGAGTTCTTAAATAAACCCTTACCCCAAAATTACGTCCAATCACAAGATTGTTCAATTCCATAAATATGTACAAGTATGTTGCATGACAAAGAGATGTTGGAATATAAGAACAATCGACAAGCCTTATTTGTTTAACATCTTTCAAAGAAATATAGAAAACCTACTTTTGAATCTTGTGTCTAGACTAGTTGCATTAGTAAATATTAAAAACTTGTAGAAACACACAATGCATGAGAAAAGTATAATTTATTATTTCTTCAATTGTAGTTTGAGAAGTTGACACGAAACCAACAACTTTTCCCTTAGATGGATGACTATTTGAGAAACAATCAAAAGAGATATGAATCCCAATATCCATTAAAGAGTAATTGTCATTACTTTCAAAATGTATACACCTCACACCTTTAGAAGAAACACACAAAGTTTAGTTGTGGATGACAATTTACACTAATCATAGTTGTAAAGCTCAAAAAAATTCATGGCAATACTTGCCATTTTTTCTGGTGGTTGCCTGTTAGTGGAGAATTTGTTTTCTTTTTTGTAGGAATTCCTTTTCCAACTTCCTTTTCAAATTGTTACTATGGGGGGGGGGGGGGGGGGGTAGGATGAGGATTGAGCCCATTTCTTGTGAAGAATTTAAAAGTTCAATGAAACCATATGGCATATTTGTTGTGAAGGGGGGTGGCTTCTTTCTTGGAATGTCATAACAGACACGATGAGAATTTATCTATCTAGTGTGTTGTTTCTTGGGATAATATGAAGGTACAAATTGGTGGGGTGGGCTTTGAGATCTCGGAGGAAGTTATCGGGCATGTCTATCAAAGGCAAAAAATAGAAGAGACAAAGTAAAGTCTCGGACCCTGAAAATTTAGCTATTTTCTTAAAGGATGGAGAAGAATTGTTTAATCTCCAAGGTTGGTTTGACAAAGAAGCTTCTGAAGCCTTGGGACGAGGTATGTTTTATGATTATGAAATATTTCACTCTCGAAGGTCACTTTAAAAGGTTCTACCATTACCACTTTGTTCTACTTAATCATTTCCAACATAATCTATTCATTAGTTTTCTTTTTATCTCCTCTCTGTTGATGTGTTTTTTATGCACATGCAAACTTAGAATAAAATACTAAGTATTCTATCCTCTCTTGAACAAAGTCTCCCAAAGGCTAAACAATGTGATCCAATGAGACAACTCCAAGGTTCATGATGTGTCAGGTCTTGACTTGCAATGGATAGACTCAGTAGTTGATGTGATTTGCTGAAAACTCACAAAGGGGCTTATGCTGAATTGACTCCTTATTCCATTCTAAATATGATATTCTCCTTGTGAAATGGAATTTTAAAACCAACTAGGAAAAGAAAATGCAAAAGAACAAGGGTTTAGAAAACTATTCTAAGGACAATGAAATAATGAAATATGCCAAGATAGACAAACTCCTCACAAAACCAAACTTTGCTTCGCCATGAGAACCAACAACTACAAGAAGTCGATGCAGTCTTCTAAGGAAACCCAAGGATTTTCATGCTGCGAATCTCCATCCAAACACCCACTGTTGGCGCAGCTTGAACAAACATCCACAAGCTAACTAAAGCAAATGTGGTTCAGGCTAACTTTGCAAAATGACTTATCATCGACAAATCATAAAAAGTATGAACCATTAAGGAATTCATCAAGTATCTCCACATATAAACATTACATCACTGAACTTCTAATCTAATTCTACCTCTACTTGGAAACATCTTTCATCATATTCAAGAATTTGAAACCATGCTAACATTCCTCAATCACACAAATTCACCATGCGAACCAACAATGAGCTTGTATTGATTTTGGAAATGTAGGATTACAATAATTTCATTTATCCTCTCAATGATTTTGAAGTCGCCGCTACTCTACTCCTACTCCTACTCCACTGTACTCCTACTCTTGATTGATCTCCCCCTTTTACAAATGAGATAAATGGGCCTTATATAGGCTCCAAAATTACATGAACAACCAGGATTGATTTGAGAACCAATGGCCCAGATTGAGACAACACGGCAGTTTGTTACAAAAATTACTATTTTTAGAACATTGAATGCAAACGGATGATGTGGCAAACTGTGATTGGATCAATGTTGTGCACATGCCACCTCAGCATCGAGCAAACTGGTTTGATTTTATTTGGGTTCATATTGCTCGGAATATTTTCCCAAATTTTGTCATTTTTGGAGTAGTCTTCGAATCTTTGAATTTTCACCTCTGGAATTTAGCTTCTTCGAACTTGAAAACTTGAGAATTTTGTCAAATTTCTTCTTGTTGTCTTGATGTGGAGCTTTGGAGTGTATTCCATTGTCCCGAACTGGAATTGATGCGAAATCCTTTTCTGCATCACTTCATTTCTCAAATTTCCTTCGTCTTTATTGGAAATTTGTGAAGTTTCCTTGTTTTTGAAAACAATTTCCTTCTCCAAGTTTAGAACTTCTTCGCGATCATTTCAAACATCTTCCCGAATTCATCCTTGCTCCTCGATTCCTGCACAAATAAGGAAATTTTGAATAGCCATGCAGAACAAAATTCTTAATTCAATGCAATGATAAAACATGATTAATATCATATGAAATTTTATTCAAGAATTTGTTTATTTTGGAAGAAGTGAATAAAATAACACTTGAAAATAAAACTTCTTCACAAAAAATTTTGCCCCTCTTGAAAAGAAATTTCACCTTTTCCTTAGGAAAATTCATCTCTCCTTTAATAATTCACCTTTTCTTCTTCTTTAATTGACTTGCTTTGTTTTGAACAATTATGACCTTGAAAAACCCACTTAAATACATGTCTAAAACGAATTCCATTATTGGCCGACCTCACTTGGAGAAATAATAATGTTTTTCATTCTAATTTTCTAACTAGGTCGACTCACTTTGGAGTGGAACGAATTTCATTTATTCTTTTTGCAATTTCGCACCTTTCTTAAATGAAGTCACAATTTTTATGATGTCATTCACAAATTTTAGGCACAATTTTCTTAAAACGTTTCACTAGCTCTTGTTACATTTTATGGGGATTTAATTCATATAGCATATTTCACCTTCCCGTGGATTTTTTGAAGTCACAAATTTCATCAAACTAAGGAATTCCATGTCATAATTTTTGAAGGCATAAGGAAATTCACACTTTCTATTCACCTATGGATTTACGCAATTTTCAGGGTGTTCTGGAATTTTGTCAGGAATTTCTAGTGGTCTGGCACAATGTTAATCGGGGCTTTTAGGATTTTATTCACAAATTGTTGGCGCAAAATTCTTTAGTGTTTTCACAAATTCTTGTGCATGTTTTATGTGTTCAGGAACAATTCCTGATGCACACATCCTATTCACTTTTGGCATTTCGCACTTTGATCATGTTGAAGATTTATTTCTGAGCACAAATTTGGAGGATTCATGGATAATTGTGTCACACATTTCGAGACTCCTTTCACAATTGCTTGGTGGAGCATTCACAATGTTCCTAGGCAGTATTTCACAAGTTCGTTCACAATCCTTTTGGGTGGCATTTCTTTATGACCATGCAATGTCCCTTAAGTGCAAATCTCATTAACTTCTTCAATTCTTCCTATCACAACTTCACTGACTTGTTTCACAAAGTTCATGGTGGGTTTTCTTATGTCTCTTGCACAGATTTTTTAGCGAACTTCTTGGGCAGTTGTGCATGAAATCAAATTTGTGCAAAGGGCACTCAAAAGTGTGCCTCTACTTGGGCGGCCTTTTCATGCTTCAACATATGAATCTAAACTAATAAAACACACAGCAATTCCTGACGTGTGCTTAAATGACCTCTTAAATGCTCCCTATTTAATATTCATTAGGTCATAAGGTGATCGGCTGATGTTTCGGCATGCAAGGTGTATATTCTTTGAAACTTCACTCCTGGCAAATTAATCTTCAATGATCATTTGGAGTGGACATTTCAAATTACCATGTATGACACCCAAAAAATAATGAATTACAAAGGGATTGCACAAGTCCGCTTGGATGGATATTTTGGGATGCCATGCATATTATGCAAGATGATCAAGCATTTGTGCTTGGAGCGGACATTTCAAACTGCTATGCATAAGTCGGATAATGCGAAATGCAAGCTTGAAGTGAATATGCATTGAGGGGAAAAGCAGACATTTTGATACGCTATGCATAATTTTAGTCACCGCTAAGTGTTTGGGCAGACCTTTTTACACTCTTTGCATAGTTTGAAACTTTACATGTTGCAAGGCTGGGGCGTATATGTGTTAAAGCGGACTTTTGGAACCATTATGTACAAGTTAAAAAAATGTGAAATGCAAAATGAATACGGAAGTCCACTTGGAGCGGACATTTTAAGATGTCATGTTTGCTTCGAAAAACTTGCAAGGTGATCATGAATGTGCACCTAATTCCAAACACATGTATGATTTTGACTTTTGCTTAAGATTTGATAAGGATCCATTTCCTTAAGCACTACTTGTGCACAGCTCAAATTTTGAACTTCTCAGCTTCAACCTGCCTAGGCAACTGACTCAGTTTTGGTTGATCTTAACTTGGATTCGAGGTCCACTGTCTAATTTGCAGAGGGAGACCTTATCGAATGACACCTCCTAAAGGCTATACAAGCTCGAAAATTGCGAAAAGAGGGATCCCCATCAGCAATGGGTCGATGTGTGATTAGGTCACAACACTCCCTAGAAGCCTTTGTGAAGTATGTTAGGGAGATGCATGCCCAAAATCCTAAGAAACCCTTAATCCCTTTGCATCAAGGGCTAATCTTCCATCTCTATAAATTCCATCTTGCACTTTGCCCTCCTAAACCCATTCAAGCTAACCTTGTTGATAGCCTCCTGTTGGCTCCCCTTCGTCTGCTAAAATCAAGCACTTGGAATTATGATTCATGAAGTTACTCTTGAACGACCTTTGGAGAATGTGGTTGATCCCAAGAATTCGGTGACTAAGAAAAAACCTAGTATTAAGCAGAGCCCATTTCAAACCCCTAAATCTTCTGAAGCTCCACCCAGTCAGGATGTTGCTGATAGTTTGGTTGCCCTCAAAGAAGGGTCTGGGCAGGGTGTTGCTCCCAAGTCTGCCCCTATGAGGAAGTTGGAAGATACTATATGTTTAGGGGATAAAAAGAAGAAAGGGTCCCCTTGTATAGGGAGGAGGAATGCAGGTTTATCGATGTTGGGAAGCTACTAAATAAAGGGATAGATAAAATGGAGAAGGGTCAGGATGAAGCTAAGTCTACTGAGGATGAAAGGGTTAGTGATATTCCTATGAAACAGAAGGTTGTTAATCTTCATGGGCAAAAGACTCAAAAACTGACCACTAGAAGGTCCACCAGATTGGCTAGGAAACCCACTTCAAGTCTTAAGGATATGGTGATTTCTAGTGATTTTGAATATAAGGATGATATTGAGGAAAGCTAGGGGGATGTTGAGAAAATGGAAGGGACTAATGCTTCTAATGATGAAGGACCTAGTCTATTTCTAGATATGAATCTCCCTTTCTCTGACTCGGAGATGCCTAAGCACCCTATGGAGGAGCAAACTAAGGCCAACAAGGATTGTACTACTTGTTCTCAATATGTTTCTAATATTGTAGGTATTAAAGCTAAGTTGCTTGAGTTGGAAGGGAATTTCAAGATCCTTGCTTGATTCACTACCGAGGTCATGCACCACTTAGCCACCACATTGGTTGTTTTACAAGACCTAGATATGAAAAAGCATGGGGTTGGGAAAGATAAAATGAAAAACTATGAGGCTATGTATGCATTCCTCATTGAGGATTGGGAACAACTATTCAACTAGTTCCTTTTGGTTGGGTTTTGTTATGTTGTTTTTGTTTATGTAGTTTCTCTTGTCTGTTGTTTGTCTGCTGTCTATTTGTTGTTGGTGCTCTGTTTCTGATTGTTTGAGCCTGTTTTGTGCGTCCTGAGGGATGTTTTGTAATAGGGATCGGCAACCTTGTTTTTTTTCCTATCTTTATCAAAAACATTCATGTCAATAGAATACATGACAATAATCTTGTTAATTAGATGTAGAATCATATTGAGATGATCCAATTCATCAATACAAATAAAATCAAAAAAATTAAGATAAAATTGTAAATGCGTCTAGGCTTTACATCATTTTAACAAACCATAGAAAAGAAAATGACTTATTTCAAAGGAAGTCTTGTTAGAATATGGGAACATAATAGGTCCTTTGAGAGATGAATGCATGTTGAAAATAACACGTCAACCCTATTTCTAAAAGCTAAGTTGACAAAAAAAAAGTGTTCCATATGGCCCAATTGAACCAAGAGAAAATATTGGGACACTCTACCAGCAAGCTTGGATTGAACCCCTAGATCAAGGGGGCTTAGATTGAAACCCTAATGTTATCAATGAAAGCTCATGGATTAGATTAGGAATTTACACCAACTAGCTAGCAGCAGCAGGTAGTGTAAAATTCTTAATCTAGTCAATTTTTTTCCTTTGAGCACACAACCTCTACCAAGTCCTTAGCACACAAGGAGGTATGTCATTTGGACCAACTAGGAGTTGAACCTAGAACCTTCCATTTACATTTTGGAGTGCTCTACCAACTGAGCTAATGGTCGTTTGTTGACCAGTCCATCGTCGGTCCAGGTGTGGATTATTTCCAACACCCCCCCTTAAGCCACACTTCAAGTGCTTGGGGCTCCTAGCCTGGATCTGATACCATGTTGAACTTTTCATGGACCAGCTAGGAGTTGAACCTAGGACCTTCCATTTGCATGCTGGAGTGCTCTACCGACTGAGCTACTGGCCCTTTGTTGACCAGTCCATCATTGGTCTAGGTATGGATTATTTCCAACATGTAGGAAAAAATGTTAAATAATTAATGAGCCCCATCACTTATAGATCGAAAAGGGGCTTTGATCTAAGGTGATTTGATTAAACCTAATCTCACTACTAGGTGCTATGCAATACCACAAGTGTGATGACTTAGTTCAATCAAAGATGGTTCAATCAAACTTAGACAATTTTGGATGTAATCTATTTTGGCCCAAAAGTGAGACTCATTTATCTTCTTTCACCCAATGTTGAAAATAATTTCTAGTATTGTTAAGAAAATTAGAGTAGATATATAATTATGCTAGTAGTTTGAATACTAAAGAATTGATTGATTGGATAACTGAAATTTAGAAGAACATTTTAAGTGTGAAGATCTTGTTGACCATGATAGAGTAAAATTTTCTAAAACTAATTTGGTCATAAAAATTTTAGTTAGAGATGAATAGAAAATCAAAGGTTAATATTGAAAAATGGGATTCAATGGTATATAAGTTGAAATCTAAGTTTATTCCTACAAATTATCAATTAGAGTTGTTGAAAAAAATTATAAATTTTGAGGCAAAAAGATATGATTGAGAAAGATTATGCTGAAGAATATTACAAGCTAACAATATTAAGAGTAGGCCATCAAGAGAAAGTGGCTAGATATATCAATGGATTGAGAGTATCTATTCAATAAGAGATTAATATGTTGACTATCAAATTTGTTGACAAAACATACCAGTTGATTCTAAAGGCTGAAGAAAAGTTGAATGCCAAATCCTAGAGTAAGCAAAGCAAGCGAGGAAGAAGTGATAGATTCTCAAGAGGAAGATATAAAGTCAAAGGTAGAGAAGCATATAATGATTAAGTAGAAGCAAAAGATGATAGTGGAAGTTATCACAAAGATAGATTCAATCATTTTCAAAGAGATAGAGGTAGATCTAATTATGTTGATTAAACAAGATAGGACAGAGATAGAGGAAAATATGAAAGAAACAGAGAATGTTTCTCTAAAGGAAATGTTTAATGTGGAGCAGAAGGCGAAAGAGCATTTGAATGTACTCGGTTATCAAGAAGAAATGCTAGAATACCTAAATGAACTACAAGAGTAGCACATGTTAATGAAGAAAGAGTACCACATGAAAGAGTAAATGCACAAAAGAAAGGTGAGTCATTATTGATGATAAGAAACTTTTTAAAGCCTACAAGAGACTCGAATGAACCAATGTAGATAAAAAGTTTGTTTAGAACCATATGCAAATTTGGAGGTAAATGTTGTGAGGTAATCATCGATACCAATAGTACTGATAATTTAGTTTCAAGTGAAATAGTTTCAAAGTTGAATTTGAAAGAGTTAGAACATCCTAATCCTTATATTGGTTGCAAAAGAATAATAGAATTCTAGTTAATAAACAATATCTTGTACATTTTAAGATTGAAGAATATAAAGATGAAGTTTTATGTGACATCATGTCTATAGATCTTTGTCATCTTTTGTTGGGTAGACCATGGTAGTTTGATAGAAAATGTTAGAATTTGTTATGAACAACAAACCTTCCTATGACCTAATGCCTATAAGCTAATCACAAATCTAGATGAACAGAATAATGCAATTCTATATTCAATATTATGATACGAGGTCACAATGAGTAACATGCATATATAGGCCTCTTGGATGCATGAATCAATGAGATGATATGCTTAAGATGTATGAGTTAACTCTCAATCACTCTCAATCAAGAGGTGAGTTAACTCAACCTAACTGAGAAGTCAAGAGTTGATTGGTTCACTCAACCTAACTAAGACAAAGGTGGCCTTCACTAAACAGAGGTAGCACCTAACTACCACCAATCAAGGATCAATGAGGTAGTGGTGGAACTTGTGTACCCCAAGTCAAGGTGTACACATGTCGTTATTAGCTACTTAGGTGAGAATAATTAAATGTTCGTATTAAATCCTAAGTAAAATTATTAAATAGGTGCAATATCACACTTAGGATATAATACCTCCAAGGTGAATAAAATATTACACCAACACCCCCCATAAGTGCAACTTAGGAGAAATGAAAAGATAAATGTGTCTCGGCTACTAGGCCATGTTAGGTATCCATGTACAATGACCTTGAAAAGAAGGAGAAAACCTTTAGGAAAAGAACTCCCCAAGAGAAGATGAAGAAAACCCATAAGAAAAAATCCCCCAAGAGAGAAAGTGTTGAGTTAAACAAAGTAAATTAAATCATAATGTGACTAATATTATAATAAATTTATTACAATTTAAATATGTTATGTACAATTAAATTAGAATAAATAAGACAATAATAATAACACAATACATAGCCCCATTTATGGGATGCCTCAGGTTAATCCCTCCATCAATCCGAAGAAGGATGTGAAGTGGCAACCACCGGATGAAGGTTGGATCAAAGTGAATTTTGATGGGGCCTCAAGGGGCAACCCAGGCAGGTCAGGAGTAAGATGTGTTTTGCAAGATCATACAGGGAAGACTTTAGCAAAGGAGGCAAGAGCCCTACCAATAGGAACTAACAATGAAGCAGAAGTTCAAGCGGCTTGGCTAGGCCTCAAACTGGGCAAAAAGATGGGGTTCAAAAGAGTGCATTTGGAAGGGGATTCACTAATCATTATCAATGCCATCTGACAAAAAATGACACTAAATTGGAAAATTCAAAGTTACATAAATCAAATAATGGAAGACATTAGTAGCCTAGAGGATTTTAAACTCACCCATATGTATCGAGAGGGGAATGGAGAAGTTGATAAACTCTCAAATATTGCCATTGATGAGAGGTGAGGATCCAAAGGATCAGAGTCGAGCACTTTAGGAGACCCCGCACGAGCGAAGGTGGCCAAAGTTACTTCAAAGGGGATGGATATTTATGTTATGTCAACAAGCTAGGAACAGTGACGGCAAGTAGTCTTTAAGATGAGGACCGAGCTACATTTACTGACAAAGAAGGATGGAAACCACAATTTGTCTAGAGGCAAGCAAGCGGCAAATGGACTTTAAAGGCAGGGTGTCAAACTAGTGCCTTAGGTTGGTTTTCAATGTTAAGGGAGTGGAATCGATGGAGGTGGCAAAAGGGTTATTGGGAGCTCGCTTCTTGCAAGCAGAGAATAATTTTAGGTTAACACTGATCTCGCTTCCATGATGCTTGCCTAGATTCTTCAATCCCGAGAGGAGAAGGAAGTGGTGAAATGGTTGATGCAAAAATTTGTGAAAGCTCAATGGCGAATGGGTTTGGAGGACGTCTTGGAGATGTCGGTGTCGAGGCTCAGCCTACGCCCTCAGGGTGCGTTTTGGCAAGCGCTCACTCTGAGCTACAATGGCCCATGGATCCCCTTTATCATGTGGAGTGTTGGGGAGGGCATCGAGTCGCAGATGGTGGTCATCAAAGGCAACATTGAAGAGCTCAAAGAAAGTACTAGGTTCTATCAGAGGTGGGTCGTGCCGAGATTACTCGCTCTGCCTGCCTTGGAGGCTGTTGAGGAGGTCATCGTGGAGCCTAGAGTGGATGAAGGAGGCGCGTGAAGATTACAGAGTTTTTGGACCTTGTGGAAGATGATGATGGCAAGGGACTGTTTTACTGTTTTGCTATTTGTAAATTTAATCTTTTTGTTAAATCAAGTTAATTTTGTATTTGGGTCTAGCCCCCTTAGTGCCAATTTGATCAATCAAAGAAAAATAACACAATACATAGAATTGTGTGGGAAAACCATAATGGTAAAAAAGCCACAAATAGCATAATTTCATTAAGAACACTTATATAAATGTCTATTTAAAAAAATAGATAGAACCTAGTGATACACTTCTCACTTCCACTTAGACCATAATTTACTCTCTGCACGCTTCCCAAAATTCCCTTCCATTCTTTTCATTAGAAGTATTCTCCCTTAAATATAGGAAGAAGGGGTGGCAAAATACCCAAAAGGGTAGTTGCCATACCTTTTCAAAAAAACTACCTTTGTCTAACAATTAATAATTTAATGACTTTTATAGTTTATTAAGTTATTAATTGCTACAAGGTGGTTAGAAGAATGTTATAAAGTATAAAATAACATATATTTTTTTAACCTTATAACTAAAACATTACTAATGTTATAGAGGTTTGACCCCTAATAACATTATGTTCTAATAGAAGGTGTATGTGACCCCCCCCCCCCAAAAGTGAGAAGGATAAAACACCATGCAAGGAAAAAATCCATCCCAAAATAGAGATAAGAAGAGAGACCATGCAACGCCCCCCCCCCCCCCCCTAATTAGCCTCCTACCACAATGGTAGATGCTCGAATTTGGAAGCAAAATATGGTTTGTGATCATTGAACAACATTCCTCCCCTTGGGAAGAAACAAGGCCAAAGGTATATGTAGGATGTCTTCTCATTCTTGAAAGGAATATGAGGGAAGAAAACCCAAAATATATGATGTCTATATGGAAGATTCTTAAGTGTTGTCATGTCAGTGCCAAGAGGTGCCACAATTAAATCAGGAGTCCCAGGCCTAAATGAAAAAAGTGAGAAATTGTAACCTTGTGGAAATGAATGTAAAACAAGATCCAAAGATAAAGATGAATCCTCTGAATGTTTCTCAATGATCTCCAAGCCAATGCTAAATTGTGACAAATACAGACAAGATGAATTAGGTAATGTGCAAGATTTAGGTACAATAACCATGGATGTATGGCACTCACCATATGTACGACAACTATACTGATGAGAATCTGTAACTCTTGCAGAGGGTATCAACATGAATGATGATTGAGTTGGATATGTGGACTGATGAATATTTGCAAAACTTATCACTATAGAAGTAGATGTAGGTGGATATAGAAACAAAGGGTTTAAATGTGCCCTCATGACTTATATCACTTTGCAATGTAAAGAGAGCCAACAATGTAATGAGGAGCATCCATGTAGTCACCTTTTGAAAATAGCAACACTAGAAACAATTGTGAATGTCTAAGCATGTGATGGACCATTAAGATTAGTACCTTCGTTACAGTGGAATTGATGCCTCACCTTATGGAGCCATCACACATTGCGTAGTGATGAAAAAATACAAGCATTCACTTTATAATGCGAAGGAGTTGAGTGATGCCATAAAATCTTGACACATCCCTTTAGGAAGTTCACTAGCACTCTACGACGTGTACAACTTGGACCAATGGGAGCCTATATAGATTCGATTTTATTGGGTGCTTGAAAATGCAAGGCAACACATCAAGCAAGCATTCACTCTACGATGTGAAGGAGTTGAGTGATGTAATAAAATCTCGACACGACACTTTAAGAAGATCATTGACACTCTACAACACATGTACAACTTGGACCAATGGGAGCCAATATAGCTTTGATTTCATTGGGCGCTTAAAGACACATGGTAGCACATTGTCAAAAACATAAGGCATCCGTGAGCAATATTATAAGCATTAAAAACTTTGTGATATGGAGGATGTGAGCAATGCAATAAGGATACACCATGCACTCAATATTGATAAGCTTACGCATTGAAATGAACATAGGATCTATGTGAACCACATCTGGCATGATGGTGCAGGAGCACCCCTACAAGACAGGATATAGGTTCATTGTCCGCATGACAGGACATTAGTCTAGTTTTAGCATGTTTGACTTCATAATGTAATAAGGTCCATTGGACCAATGCATATGTATTAGATCAGCCTAGGAGAGTGTGCAGGTAGTTAGAGTTCGTTATCAGGTTGTCTGAGCTGTCTTCTCCCAGCCGCTTGGAAGCTCCCAGCCGCTGGGAATCGAGTTGGTAGTACTCGTAGGATATTGCTATAAATAACTCAGATCAGTTAGGGTTTGAGATCAGAGAGTAGTAGTTATGTTATGTTGTACTGGTGATTGAGTGAGATCCAGAGATCAGGCCAGACATTGTGAAACATTGTTGTTCGATAGTATTGTAGAAACAGGACATTTGTGTTTCATCTAAATAAGATCTCATCAATTGCATTATCTGGTTTATCAGCTGTTTATGTTTTAATTTCTGTTCTGATTACAGGTTAATGGATTCTTTCAACCCTTCCACCGGTTGATTCTGTGAATCGGTGGAATGGTCATGCATGTTAGTTTAGGTTGTATTTTAGTTTTCTGTTTATGCATTTCATTGTGTGGGAGATCGATTGGTAGCATGCTATGAATCAACCTAGCATCCTCATGTGCTAGGGTTTAGGAAGATAAACTGTTAAGTTTTGATCTGAAGGTGATCCAGCCCGATCATCATGTTTTCTTTGTAAAATTGTGCGGTTCTGTGAGTTTGCATGCAGCTGACGGATATACAGGGATCTGCATGTGCTTTTCCAGACGGAGTGAATCGTATCGTCATCTACGAGTATATCGCTATCAGGATCAGGTTCTGAAGTTGGAAAAAATTGCATGTTTCAAGTGCATCAGGATGATATAGGTTGGATATATACTCAGTGTATATATCATCGTCAAGATCACCTTTCGTGTGTATCAATCGTCCGCATATCGCTATCGCATGCAGAAGTGAAAGTTCACTTTTTGGCTAAGGATCGGAAAGGTCATCATCAGGATATTGAAAAGATCACCGGATATTCATTATCATGTTGCGGAGGATATAAGTGTCTTATATCCTGTTGACATCATCATCAGGTGCATTGACATCATCATCGGGTGCAAGTGACGTCATCGTCATCAGGATATTGCGAATATCACCCTATGCAAGTTTATCCTGCTGTCGCTAAGTGTTTTGGCATTGGCGTAAGTCATCGGCATAAAGTTTGGTTAACATCATCAGGATGTTTCAATATGACCTGATAAGTCATATCCTGATGCTGTTTGTTTAAAGAAGGTCGATATCAGGGTGACGTAAGCATCGAAGAAAAGGTGCATAAGGAATATCGTCATCAAGATATATGAGAGGAACCGGATATTTCATATCCTACTGACGAAGGGTGATGATGATGCTAAACATCATGATGCTGCCAATAGAGTTTGGCGCTAAGTGAATAGTGATCATCAGGAGGATAATTGTGTTCGTCGAGTATCATGATGCTGCTGACAGGCGAAAGGCGAAAGGCGATAAGGAAGTGAACAGTAGTTAGCAGGAGGATATTTCATGCCTCTTCGAAATATGATGATGTTGTCTGTGTTAGCAAGAAATATGATGATGATGATAAGCCGATAGGTATTACATACTGCATGTCCAGGATTTTAACATGCTAGTGGATTAATGGCTTTTCCATCCTATTTGTAAGCTTCTGTTGCGTTTCCTCTGCATCACATGATGTGGACCAATAATATGTGTTGCAACAAAATATTCTTTTATGTCAATACATGGATGCATATCGCTCATTGCAAAGTGGAAAAAAGGCAAATAAATCACTTTGTGATGCAAACAAACTTTGTGATGCAATAATATCTTACCACATAACATAGGAATATGGCCAAAAAATCAAAACACATCACCATGGGATGAAATCCATCGGCGGGTGGACCACTGTCAATAAAGGCACTCCATGATATAAAGGGACTTGGCGATGGGGTCGATTACTTGATCTAGAGAACACATAAAACATGACTTAAGTAACTTTCAACCGACGAAAACAAGTCATAACAAATTGTTGGCAAGAGACACTATATGGATTCATGGTTGTTGTCATTGATGGCAACAAAGGTCATCCCACATATCCGCAAGTCATAATGTGTCTCTACCGGAAGTCAGAATAAAGAATGTTGTGGTCCGGTGAACAAGAACAGAGCATGTGGCAAGGTCCGACAGATTGGTCCGGATCTCTCAGAGGAAGTGTCTTGGTGCAGTGCGGATTTGGGGAAGTCAAGAGGACTACCTTGAGTGGTATATTCCAAGGATTTAGCCTCCGGTGATGGACAAGGAAAAAGATATGAACAGTTGAAGTACCGGATTCCTGAGAAACAGTGAAAACAGAGGAAGAACTAACTGACAGAGTATCAGACTACTTTCCGGATGTGTTACTGTTGATGATAGAGGTTGTGAAGGCATGAATCATGTTTGGCCGACATGATTAATGATATCTACAAGTATATGCTTGATCCGCATTGCTTGGTGAGGAAGGATTCAGCCGACAGAACAAAAGTTTGTAAGAAACTAGACTATTCCGGATGCCGACTAGAAAGGTGATGAAATTACTTGTGCGGATATATATAGAGGATGGATTTAGTTGTGAAGGGTGTGATGATGTGAAGATATATGCGAATAAGTCCAGAACAGAGCAGAGGTAGCAAAAAGGATCCGGTATGTGAAAGATAGCAGAATAAAGAACAGAGAAAAGATGAAGTGCAGCAGATCAGTGTACTGAGCCTAACCGGAACTGAACTCCAGCATATGCAGATGCTTCCAATCAGTTCAAGACTGTGATTCTTATCACTTTGTAGACAGTGTGTCTTCTTGTAGGCAGTGGGCCTCTTGTGAGCAGTGTGCTCGGGCAGTGAGCCCTAATTGGCAAGTGCCATTTTGTAATTTCCTATTCTTCTAACAGAGAATAATTTTGGGTTAATCACCCCGTGGTTTTCTCCCTTAACAGGGTTTCCACGTCAAAAATACTGTGTCATGTGTCTCTTATTTCATGATTAATGTTTTTGTGTTTGATTCTATGCTGCATCAATTAAAAAGAAAGTTCAATAAGGGAAATAATTAGGATAACTGATTCACCCCCCCCCTCTCAGTTATCAACAATTGGTATCAGAGCTAAGTTCCTCCTAATAGAGCCTAACAGCTTGAGGAAGATCTGGGATTTCAAATGGATGCATATGGTTTAAGGGAGCAACTCAAGATTGCTCTTGAGGATCTTGAACAGTCAAATTCTGAAGTCAGTGAATTAAAGGAAAGACTCAAACAGGATGATGAATTCATGAGAGAATTAAAAGACAAATTAAGTCTCTCTATGAAAAAGAGAAAGGAGCTACTCCAACAGTTGGCAAGACAAAGTGAAGAAAGCAATACAAATGAAGAATTGACTGAGCAAACCAAGTTATGTGAAAAGTTATCAAAAGAAGTCATTATGTTAAGACATGAAATGGAATCAGGGACTATAAAGTTTACTCAAGAGATTGAAGAAAAAAGAAAGGCTGAAGACAATCTAAGACAATCTCTTAAAGAAAAATCAGAAGAATGCCACCAGATGGACAGGATTATCAGACATCTTGAATCTGATCTTGAAGATGCCAAAGATAATGAAGAAAAACTTCAGGATCAAATTGCCTCTCTCAAAAGAGACCTTCAAACAGCAAATGAATATAAAGAGAAATTCAAGATAAGTTCTGCTCAACTTGAAGTTCTTCTTGGAAGTCAAAAGAGGACAGATGACAAGTATGGTTTGGGATATGAGAAAGGAGAAAGCTCCGGATCTGGTCAGAAGAATCATGGATCAGAAAATCTAAGGAGCAGGCCTAGAAGACCTCCGGTAAGACAGCCAAATGCTCAAAGATATCCATCCTTCAATGGATACTGCCACAGCTGCAACCACTTTGGTCACAAAGCTAATCAGTGCAGAATGAGAATGAATCAGATTAATTCATCCTTCTCCGGACAGTGCTTCAACTGCAAAAGGTATGGACACAAATCCCATGAATGCAGAATTATGCAAGTAAACAAATCATTCAAAGGTAGATGCTTCACATGCAATAGAGTAGGTCATATGGCTAATCAATGCAGATCAAGAGGATATCAGTCAAATATGCAAAGAAATGTTATTTGCCAAATCTGCAATAGGTCCGGTCATAATGCTAAAGTCTGCAAAAACAAGTATCAAGACAAAAGAGGTCCGGTGTATAATCAGAATCAAGACAAGGGTAAACAAAAGATGAATGCGGATGAAGTTAGGAATCAGATGAGCAAAATTTGGGTGAAGAAAAGTTCAGAGAATGTAGAGGTTGGATCCGCACCAGACTCTGGTGCTGATATTTCTTCCGGAAATTAAAAAGTGAGCTCAGGCTCAGGGGGAGACTCAAAGAAAATCCTGTTCCCCCAGCCAAACAAGTGGTGCCGGATGTGGCACAAGATGCGGATTAAAGGGTTTGCAGATATGAGTCTTGAGATGTTTCAGTCAAGTTTTCAGAGGTCCGCATGGAGTTATGAAGAAGCTGTGATCGATCAAGTAAGACCTGTTCAGGGAGATGCTCCGGTATGATAAAGGATTACAAAAAGGTCCGGAGAGATCCGGAAGTGCACTATCTTGTTCTGCGGATTGGACAGAGTGTTTGGGATATTCTTGTAATATGTTACTTCGATTTATTCATGATTGAAAGATCCGGATGATATCCACAGATCAGGACTAATCCGGGATACTCCAAGCTATCCAGACAAGGCAAACCGGAATGATGTAGGTGAAGCATTTATTGCAGACAGATATTAGGGTTCGCGGAGCAATTTAAGGGATTTCTCAAAAGTCATTTGCTCATTCTGCACTCAAGAAGAAGCGAAAAGTGGAGCTCTGCAACAAGGTTCATCAAGCACACCAAGGATCTCCTGCCGAAGTTATTGCATAAAGAAATCAATCCAACCACTCCGTGCAAACCGAAGGCGCATAAGGTATTCTCCGTTTTTTCATTACCTCACTGCAAATCTTTGAAGAATGGCTACTCCAAACATAGTTAAGATCTCTGATAGACCTCGCCCCTCATTCAAGAAACATCCCTACAAATCATTGGAGGTAGATCCACTAGGAGCCTTCTCTAGTGTTCCTCACGGAGTTTTACATACCGAAGACATTAGGGTTTACATACATGCAAGCATTGAGGAATTTGGGGAATTCAAATTAAGAGACCTCTATCACAAGCAACTGATAGACAATGCTTTTGAGCTTAAACCAGAGTATAAGGATATCCAGAAGAAACAATTTGAGCAATTTATTCATTTCCCCTGCTTTGAAGAAGATGAATGGGTCCGGTATGTACTGAGCAGGATGCATGACAACTTTCTATGGCTGGATAGACCCTGCAAGATCACAAAAGAAGCAATTAGAGCAGTAACTGGCCTATACTCTTCCGGAGGGATACCTATCCTCAAATCTGTCAAGAACAACATTGTAACTGAGGCCACCGGATCAAAATTTGATAAGAGGGCAATGACCATTGAAGATATTTCGGATCCGGATATCAAATATGCATCCATGATAATAGGATACAAGATCTATCACTCCAGCAGGGAGAATTCTGTATCCGGAACTGCAATATACACTGCCTATGAAATGCTAAGAAAGAACGCAGAATATGATCTCTGCGAACTACTGCTAAGCCAATTAATGGAAAATATACAGAAAATCAAGAAGGATAAGAAGAATTCCTTTAAGTATGGTACTCTTATTGTATGTCTATTCTTCTACTTCATGAATGAGCTACCCGGATCAAGTGGATGGGTATGGCAGAATGACAAACCTGTTGCAGTCCAGATAAGAGACTATTTGCATGGACTTGGGGATGCAAAAGCGAGAAATACAGCTCTATGGGGATACTTCAAAAACTTTCAGAGCATGATGCAAGCAAGAGAGAGAATTCCCCAGTCTCTTGTTGAAAAATACAAAGACTCAGTGTGCTTTATGGTTGACACTGATCAGTGCCTAATGGAGGCAGTGGAGCCAAGGACTGTCTGGATCATGCCCATGGGGTATGAAGTGGATGAACAGATAGTGGAGCTGCATGTTCAACACATGCTAAGTCAGCCTAAAGATCCTAAGGCAGAAAGGTTTGGAACCTTTGAGGAGCTGAGTGTAAAAATACATGTAGAACTCAGGGAACCTGAGATTAAAAGAAAGGTGAGAAAAGAAGTAGAGCACATTGCTCAAGGCCTAGGCATCTCAAAAGAGGCACTTGATGCCAGCCAGGAAAAGAGGAGGAAGGCTGAGGAAGAAGAGAAAAGTAAAGAAAGTGCTCCGGTTGAAGCTCCCACCCGGACCAGATCATCAAAGAGATCTGCACCTCCCACAACCAAAAGTTCTAAACCGGAAGTCCAGGCATCCGGTAAGAGATCCAAGACAAAAGCCACAAGGGCTTATGGAAGCCAAAAGGATGAAGAGGAAACAGAGTCAGATGAGGGAGTAAGAGAAATAAAGAAACAGAAGAAGAAAGGATCCGGTAAACCCTCCACATGCCAAGACAAGGATGAAATGGCGGAGGTATCTGTTGAAAAGCCCACTCTGTCTCTAGAGAATGTAATCAAGTCGGTCACGGTGGGTGGAAACCTTCAACCAATGACTGAATCTTATGATGACTTCAGTGAGGCTGACCAAAAGACTCTGCAGGAAGCCACAGTCAAATATCTTAACATATATAATAAGGCTTTCATTGAGATCATATCTCTTATTCCTAAAAGCCTAGAAAAGGAATTGGAAGTAAGAAAGAATAATGCTCATGCTAAAGATCTTGAGATCCGGGAGCAGATAGCTATTCAGCTATATCCTCAAATTGATCCCAAGACAATGAACATTATCTTCAAGGACTGCAAAGATGAGTTCAGAAGTAAAGCCAGGATGAATCAACTCATGCTTGGTGAGACTGACAGAGTGGCCCAAGAGACAGAAGAGATCCTCCGGAAGGCCTTCAAAAGGTTCAATCTTCCTGTTGTAGAGGACTTAGGTGCAGAAACAGCTGCTGATTTAGAATCATCTGTTCCGGAAGAAGTAAGCCCTGAACAGACAAACATCTCTCCCCCGGTTTCCCCTACAGTCTCCGGATCCAAAGAAGAAGAGCAATTACAGGAGAAGGAAGCAGTGGTGAAAGACAAAGAGGTTGACAGTTCCAAGACTGCAGAAGAAAAGAAACATCTGTCTCCGGCAAGAGACACTGCACAAACTGTTCAACAATTTTTGAGCAAAGAAACTTTAGAGATTGATGAACCGGAGCTTCTAAAAGGCCCATTCGACTTTGACTCTCTCTCTCCGGTACAAACAATGAAGATAGCTTCATTTGCAAATGCCAAGGCAAATGAAAAGCTCCTGAAGTCTCATATGGAAGACTGTGAGTTGATAGAGGCTGCTTCCGGAGTACTTGTAAAGATTATGCCATCAATCCAGATAGATCCAACAGCCTCCACTTCCGGTAATCTAAAAACCTTAGTCAGCAGTGTTGATACACATTTTGAGTCTCTAGAAAAATCAGCTGAAGAAAAGGTCCGGAAGGAATTTTTGGATAAGAGATTTTCAGAAATATTAGAATTAATCTCTAAAGATAGGAAGATTGTGAGCATTGGAATAAAGAGCTTAGAGAATGCTCTTAAGGATGGCGGTGACATCTACAAATTTTGCATATCCTAGCCAAAGGCAACAGCAGCAATTGATAAGAAAATAAAAGAGGAACAGGACAAGCTACAAAGCTTATCTCAAAGTTTTGATCCTCTCTCTTCCTCCATAATAAATCAAGAATGTCAGACTATTGCAGTCTTGAATGAAATAAAGAATCTTGAGAAGGAAAGGAAGAACATCACCAACCGGATGGGAGAACTTAGAAGGATTATAATCCCTAAGTTGGAAACTATGCATGAGGCCATCAGTGATGCTCAGACCACCGCCCAAACAAAAGATCCGACAGATCTCAAGCGGGCAGAAGCGTTTGCATTTTTGTTGAGTGGTCACATTTCAATTTTGGACAGAATGAAGCAAAGTTGGGCTACAGAAATGATCCAATTGCAGACATCCTTTGCAGACATTCTTCAGTACATGTGAGTATGTAAATATGCGGCTATATATAGAAAATTTTT
Organism: Cunninghamia lanceolata; assembly: GCA_027924645.1. Taxonomy (NCBI): domain Eukaryota; kingdom Viridiplantae; phylum Streptophyta; class Pinopsida; order Cupressales; family Cupressaceae; genus Cunninghamia; species Cunninghamia lanceolata. The sequence goes on along the minus strand of BSBN01000245.1, from coordinate 6,757,493 downwards.
GAAAATTTTGGTGTGCGGACCCTACCCTTTGCCATTGATGTCAAAGGGGGAGTGAGGAGCAGTGAAAAATGAGGAATCCAACTAAGGGGGAGTTCCGGAAATTGTATATAAAGACAGAGCATCAGCAAAGGGGGAGCATAGTGGAAACACTTAGTCATTTTTCACTAAATGTTGCCATCAATGCCAAAGGGGGAGATTGTTGGCAAGAGACACTATATGGATTCATGGTTGTTGTCATTGATGGCAACAAAGGTCATCCCACATATCCGCAAGTCATAATGTGTCTCTACCGGAAGTCAGAATAAAGAATGTTGTGGTCCGGTGAACAAGAACAGAGCATGTGGCAAGGTCCGACAGATTGGTCCGGATCTCTCAGAGGAAGTGTCTTGGTGCAGTGCGGATTTGGGGAAGTCAAGAGGACTACCTTGAGTGGTATATTCCAAGGATTTAGCCTCCGGTGATGGACAAGGAAAAAGATATGAACAGTTGAAGTACCGGATTCCTGAGAAACAGTGAAAACAGAGGAAGAACTGACTGACAGAGTATCAGACTACTTTCCGGATGTGTTACTGTTGATGATAGAGGTTGTGAAGGCATGAATCATGTTTGGCCGACATGATTAATGATATCTACAAGTATATGCTTGATCCGCATTGCTTGGTGAGGAAGGATTCAGCCGACAGAACAAAAGTTTGTAAGAAACTAGACTGTTCCGGATGCCGACTAGAAAGGTGATGAAATTACTTGTGCGGATATATATAGAGGATGGATTTAGTTGTGAAGGGTGTGATGATGTGAAGATATATGCGAATAAGTCCAGAACAGAGCAGAGGTAGCAAAAAGGATCCGGTATGTGAAAGATAGCAGAATAAAGAACAGAGAAAAGATGAAGTGCAGCAGATCAGTGTACTGAGCCTAACCGGAACTGAACTCCAGCATATGCAGATGCTTCCAATCAGTTCAAGACTGTGATTCTTATCACTTTGTAGACAGTGTGTCTTCTTGTAGGCAGTGGGCCTCTTGTGAGCAGTGTGCTCGGGCAGTGAGCCCTAATTGGCAAGTGCCATTTTGTAATTTCCTATTCTTCTAACAGAGAATAATTTTGGGTTAATCACCCCGTGGTTTTCTCCCTTAACAGGGTTTCCACGTCAAAAATACTGTGTCATGTGTCTCTTATTTCATGATTAATGTTTTTGTGTTTGATTCTATGCTGCATCAATTAAAAAGAAAGTTCAATAAGGGAAATAATTAGGATAACTGATTCACCCCCCCCTCTCAGTTATCAACAATTGGTATCAGAGCTAAGTTCCTCCTAATAGAGCCTAACAGCTTGAGGAAGATCTGGGATTTCAAATGGATGCATATGGTTTAAGGGAGCAACTCAAGATTGCTCTTGAGGATCTTGAACAGTCAAATTCTGAAGTCAGTGAATTAAAGGAAAGACTCAAACAGGATGATGAATTCATGAGAGAATTAAAAGACAAATTAAGTCTCTCTATGAAAAAGAGAAAGGAGCTACTCCAACAGTTGGCAAGACAAAGTGAAGAAAGCAATACAAATGAAGAATTGACTGAGCAAACCAAGTTATGTGAAAAGTTATCAAAAGAAGTCATTATGTTAAGACATGAAATGGAATCAGGGACTATAAAGTTTACTCAAGAGATTGAAGAAAAAAGAAAGGCTGAAGACAATCTAAGACAATCTCTTAAAGAAAAATCAGAAGAATGCCACCAGATGGACAGGATTATCAGACATCTTGAATCTGATCTTGAAGATGCCAAAGATAATGAAGAAAAACTTCAGGATCAAATTGCCTCTCTCAAAAGAGACCTTCAAACAGCAAATGAATATAAAGAGAAATTCAAGATAAGTTCTGCTCAACTTGAAGTTCTTCTTGGAAGTCAAAAGAGGACAGATGACAAGTATGGTTTGGGATATGAGAAAGGAGAAAGCTCCGGATCTGGTCAGAAGAATCATGGATCAGAAAATCTAAGGAGCAGGCCTAGAAGACCTCCGGTAAGACAGCCAAATGCTCAAAGATATCCATCCTTCAATGGATACTGCCACAGCTGCAACCACTTTGGTCACAAAGCTAATCAGTGCAGAATGAGAATGAATCAGATTAATTCATCCTTCTCCGGACAGTGCTTCAACTGCAAAAGGTATGGACACAAATCCCATGAATGCAGAATTATGCAAGTAAACAAATCATTCAAAGGTAGATGCTTCACATGCAATAGAGTAGGTCATATGGCTAATCAATGCAGATCAAGAGGATATCAGTCAAATATGCAAAGAAATGTTATTTGCCAAATCTGCAATAGGTCCGGTCATAATGCTAAAGTCTGCAAAAACAAGTATCAAGACAAAAGAGGTCCGGTGTATAATCAGAATCAAGACAAGGGTAAACAAAAGATGAATGCGGATGAAGTTAGGAATCAGATGAGCAAAATTTGGGTGAAGAAAAGTTCAGAGAATGTAGAGGTTGGATCCGCACCAGACTCTGGTGCTGATATTTCTTCCGGAAATTAAAAAGTGAGCTCAGGCTCAGGGGGAGACTCAAAGAAAATCCTGTTCCCCCAGCCAAACAAGTGGTGCCGGATGTGGCACAAGATGCGGATTAAAGGGTTTGCAGATATGAGTCTTGAGATGTTTCAGTCAAGTTTTCAGAGGTCCGCATGGAGTTATGAAGAAGCTGTGATCGATCAAGTAAGACCTGTTCAGGGAGATGCTCCGGTATGATAAAGGATTACAAAAAGGTCCGGAGAGATCCGGAAGTGCACTATCTTGTTCTGCGGATTGGACAGAGTGTTTGGGATATTCTTGTAATATGTTACTTCGATTTATTCATGATTGAAAGATCCGGATGATATCCACAGATCAGGACTAATCCGGGATACTCCAAGCTATCCAGACAAGGCAAACCGGAATGATGTAGGTGAAGCATTTATTGCAGACAGATATTAGGGTTCGCGGAGCAATTTAAGGGATTTCTCAAAAGTCATTTGCTCATTCTGCACTCAAGAAGAAGCGAAAAGTGGAGCTCTGCAACAAGGTTCATCAAGCACACCAAGGATCTCCTGCCGAAGTTATTGCATAAAGAAATCAATCCAACCACTCCGTGCAAACCGAAGGCGCATAAGGTATTCTCCGTTTTTTCATTACCTCACTGCAAATCTTTGAAGAATGGCTACTCCAAACATAGTTAAGATCTCTGATAGACCTCGCCCCTCATTCAAGAAACATCCCTACAAATCATTGGAGGTAGATCCACTAGGAGCCTTCTCTAGTGTTCCTCACGGAGTTTTACATACCGAAGACATTAGGGTTTACATACATGCAAGCATTGAGGAATTTGGGGAATTCAAATTAAGAGACCTCTATCACAAGCAACTGATAGACAATGCTTTTGAGCTTAAACCAGAGTATAAGGATATCCAGAAGAAACAATTTGAGCAATTTATTCATTTCCCCTGCTTTGAAGAAGATGAATGGGTCCGGTATGTACTGAGCAGGATGCATGACAACTTTCTATGGCTGGATAGACCCTGCAAGATCACAAAAGAAGCAATTAGAGCAGTAACTGGCCTATACTCTTCCGGAGGGATACCTATCCTCAAATCTGTCAAGAACAACATTGTAACTGAGGCCACCGGATCAAAATTTGATAAGAGGGCAATGACCATTGAAGATATTTCGGATCCGGATATCAAATATGCATCCATGATAATAGGATACAAGATCTATCACTCCAGCAGGGAGAATTCTGTATCCGGAACTGCAATATACACTGCCTATGAAATGCTAAGAAAGAACGCAGAATATGATCTCTGCGAACTACTGCTAAGCCAATTAATGGAAAATATACAGAAAATCAAGAAGGATAAGAAGAATTCCTTTAAGTATGGTACTCTTATTGTATGTCTATTCTTCTACTTCATGAATGAGCTACCCGGATCAAGTGGATGGGTATGGCAGAATGACAAACCTGTTGCAGTCCAGATAAGAGACTATTTGCATGGACTTGGGGATGCAAAAGCGAGAAATACAGCTCTATGGGGATACTTCAAAAACTTTCAGAGCATGATGCAAGCAAGAGAGAGAATTCCCCAGTCTCTTGTTGAAAAATACAAAGACTCAGTGTGCTTTATGGTTGACACTGATCAGTGCCTAATGGAGGCAGTGGAGCCAAGGACTGTCTGGATCATGCCCATGGGGTATGAAGTGGATGAACAGATAGTGGAGCTGCATGTTCAACACATGCTAAGTCAGCCTAAAGATCCTAAGGCAGAAAGGTTTGGAACCTTTGAGGAGCTGAGTGTAAAAATACATGTAGAACTCAGGGAACCTGAGATTAAAAGAAAGGTGAGAAAAGAAGTAGAGCACATTGCTCAAGGCCTAGGCATCTCAAAAGAGGCACTTGATGCCAGCCAGGAAAAGAGGAGGAAGGCTGAGGAAGAAGAGAAAAGTAAAGAAAGTGCTCCGGTTGAAGCTCCCACCCGGACCAGATCATCAAAGAGATCTGCACCTCCCACAACCAAAAGTTCTAAACCGGAAGTCCAGGCATCCGGTAAGAGATCCAAGACAAAAGCCACAAGGGCTTATGGAAGCCAAAAGGATGAAGAGGAAACAGAGTCAGATGAGGGAGTAAGAGAAATAAAGAAACAGAAGAAGAAAGGATCCGGTAAACCCTCCACAGGCCAAGACAAGGATGAAATGGCGGAGGTATCTGTTGAAAAGCCCACTCTGTCTCTAGAGAATGTAATCAAGTCGGTCACGGTGGGTGGAAACCTTCAACCAATGACTGAATCTTATGATGACTTCAGTGAGGCTGACCAAAAGACTCTGCAGGAAGCCACAGTCAAATATCTTAACATATATAATAAGGCTTTCATTGAGATCATATCTCTTATTCCTAAAAGCCTAGAAAAGGAATTGGAAGTAAGAAAGAATAATGCTCATGCTAAAGATCTTGAGATCCGGGAGCAGATAGCTATTCAGCTATATCCTCAAATTGATCCCAAGACAATGAACATTATCTTCAAGGACTGCAAAGATGAGTTCAGAAGTAAAGCCAGGATGAATCAACTCATGCTTGGTGAGACTGACAGAGTGGCCCAAGAGACAGAAGAGATCCTCCGGAAGGCCTTCAAAAGGTTCAATCTTCCTGTTGTAGAGGACTTAGGTGCAGAAACAGCTGCTGATTTAGAATCATCTGTTCCGGAAGAAGTAAGCCCTGAACAGACAAACATCTCTCCCCCGGTTTCCCCTACAGTCTCCGGATCCAAAGAAGAAGAGCAATTACAGGAGAAGGAAGCAGTGGTGAAAGACAAAGAGGTTGACAGTTCCAAGACTGCAGAAGAAAAGAAACATCTGTCTCCGGCAAGAGACACTGCACAAACTGTTCAACAATTTTTGAGCAAAGAAACTTTAGAGATTGATGAACCGGAGCTTCTAAAAGGCCCATTCGACTTTGACTCTCTCTCTCCGGTACAAACAATGAAGATAGCTTCATTTGCAAATGCCAAGGCAAATGAAAAGCTCCTGAAGTCTCATATGGAAGACTGTGAGTTGATAGAGGCTGCTTCCGGAGTACTTGTAAAGATTATGCCATCAATCCAGATAGATCCAACAGCCTCCACTTCCGGTAATCTAAAAACCTTAGTCAGCAGTGTTGATACACATTTTGAGTCTCTAGAAAAATCAGCTGAAGAAAAGGTCCGGAAGGAATTTTTGGATAAGAGATTTTCAGAAATATTAGAATTAATCTCTAAAGATAGGAAGATTGTGAGCATTGGAATAAAGAGCTTAGAGAATGCTCTTAAGGATGGCGGTGACATCTACAAATTTTGCATATCCTAGCCAAAGGCAACAGCAGCAATTGATAAGAAAATAAAAGAGGAACAGGACAAGCTACAAAGCTTATCTCAAAGTTTTGATCCTCTCTCTTCCTCCATAATAAATCAAGAATGTCAGACTATTGCAGTCTTGAATGAAATAAAGAATCTTGAGAAGGAAAGGAAGAACATCACCAACCGGATGGGAGAACTTAGAAGGATTATAATCCCTAAGTTGGAAACTATGCATGAGGCCATCAGTGATGCTCAGACCACCGCCCAAACAAAAGATCCGACAGATCTCAAGCGGGCAGAAGCGTTTGCATTTTTGTTGAGTGGTCACATTTCAATTTTGGACAGAATGAAGCAAAGTTGGGCTACAGAAATGATCCAATTGCAGACATCCTTTGCAGACATTCTTCAGTACATGTGAGTATGTAAATATGCGGCTATATATAGAAAATTTTTGAAAATTTTGGTGTGCGGACCCTACCCTTTGCCATTGATGTCAAAGGGGGAGTGAGGAGCAGTGAAAAATGAGGAATCCAACTAAGGGGGAGTTCCGGAAATTGTATATAAAGACAGAGCATCAGCAAAGGGGGAGCATAGTGGAAACACTTAGTCATTTTTCACTAAATGTTGCCATCAATGCCAAAGGGGGAGATTGTTGGCAAGAGACACTATATGGATTCATGGTTGTTGTCATTGATGGCAACAAAGGTCATCCCACATATCCGCAAGTCATAATGTGTCTCTACCGGAAGTCAGAATAAAGAATGTTGTGGTCCGGTGAACAAGAACAGAGCATGTGGCAAGGTCCGACAGATTGGTCCGGATCTCTCAGAGGAAGTGTCTTGGTGCAGTGCGGATTTGGGGAAGTCAAGAGGACTACCTTGAGTGGTATATTCCAAGGATTTAGCCTCCGGTGATGGACAAGGAAAAAGATATGAACAGTTGAAGTACCGGATTCCTGAGAAACAGTGAAAACAGAGGAAGAACTGACTGACAGAGTATCAGACTACTTTCCGGATGTGTTACTGTTGATGATAGAGGTTGTGAAGGCATGAATCATGTTTGGCCGACATGATTAATGATATCTACAAGTATATGCTTGATCCGCATTGCTTGGTGAGGAAGGATTCAGCCGACAGAACAAAAGTTTGTAAGAAACTAGACTGTTCCGGATGCCGACTAGAAAGGTGATGAAATTACTTGTGCGGATATATATAGAGGATGGATTTAGTTGTGAAGGGTGTGATGATGTGAAGATATATGCGAATAAGTCCAGAACAGAGCAGAGGTAGCAAAAAGGATCCGGTATGTGAAAGATAGCAGAATAAAGAACAGAGAAAAGATGAAGTGCAGCAGATCAGTGTACTGAGCCTAACCGGAACTGAACTCCAGCATATGCAGATGCTTCCAATCAGTTCAAGACTGTGATTCTTATCACTTTGTAGACAGTGTGTCTTCTTGTAGGCAGTGGGCCTCTTGTGAGCAGTGTGCTCGGGCAGTGAGCCCTAATTGGCAAGTGCCATTTTGTAATTTCCTATTCTTCTAACAGAGAATAATTTTGGGTTAATCACCCCGTGGTTTTCTCCCTTAACAGGGTTTCCACGTCAAAAATACTGTGTCATGTGTCTCTTATTTCATGATTAATGTTTTTGTGTTTGATTCTATGCTGCATCAATTAAAAAGAAAGTTCAATAAGGGAAATAATTAGGATAACTGATTCACCCCCCCCTCTCAGTTATCAACAATTGGTATCAGAGCTAAGTTCCTCCTAATAGAGCCTAACAGCTTGAGGAAGATCTGGGATTTCAAATGGATGCATATGGTTTAAGGGAGCAACTCAAGATTGCTCTTGAGGATCTTGAACAGTCAAATTCTGAAGTCAGTGAATTAAAGGAAAGACTCAAACAGGATGATGAATTCATGAGAGAATTAAAAGACAAATTAAGTCTCTCTATGAAAAAGAGAAAGGAGCTACTCCAACAGTTGGCAAGACAAAGTGAAGAAAGCAATACAAATGAAGAATTGACTGAGCAAACCAAGTTATGTGAAAAGTTATCAAAAGAAGTCATTATGTTAAGACATGAAATGGAATCAGGGACTATAAAGTTTACTCAAGAGATTGAAGAAAAAAGAAAGGCTGAAGACAATCTAAGACAATCTCTTAAAGAAAAATCAGAAGAATGCCACCAGATGGACAGGATTATCAGACATCTTGAATCTGATCTTGAAGATGCCAAAGATAATGAAGAAAAACTTCAGGATCAAATTGCCTCTCTCAAAAGAGACCTTCAAACAGCAAATGAATATAAAGAGAAATTCAAGATAAGTTCTGCTCAACTTGAAGTTCTTCTTGGAAGTCAAAAGAGGACAGATGACAAGTATGGTTTGGGATATGAGAAAGGAGAAAGCTCCGGATCTGGTCAGAAGAATCATGGATCAGAAAATCTAAGGAGCAGGCCTAGAAGACCTCCGGTAAGACAGCCAAATGCTCAAAGATATCCATCCTTCAATGGATACTGCCACAGCTGCAACCACTTTGGTCACAAAGCTAATCAGTGCAGAATGAGAATGAATCAGATTAATTCATCCTTCTCCGGACAGTGCTTCAACTGCAAAAGGTATGGACACAAATCCCATGAATGCAGAATTATGCAAGTAAACAAATCATTCAAAGGTAGATGCTTCACATGCAATAGAGTAGGTCATATGGCTAATCAATGCAGATCAAGAGGATATCAGTCAAATATGCAAAGAAATGTTATTTGCCAAATCTGCAATAGGTCCGGTCATAATGCTAAAGTCTGCAAAAACAAGTATCAAGACAAAAGAGGTCCGGTGTATAATCAGAATCAAGACAAGGGTAAACAAAAGATGAATGCGGATGAAGTTAGGAATCAGATGAGCAAAATTTGGGTGAAGAAAAGTTCAGAGAATGTAGAGGTTGGATCCGCACCAGACTCTGGTGCTGATATTTCTTCCGAAATTAAAAAGTGAGCTCAGGCTCAGGGGGAGACTCAAAGAAAATCCTGTTCCCCCAGCCAAACAAGTGGTGCCGGATGTGGCACAAGATGCGGATTAAAGGGTTTGCAGATATGAGTCTTGAGATGTTTCAGTCAAGTTTTCAGAGGTCCGCATGGAGTTATGAAGAAGCTGTGATCGATCAAGTAAGACCTGTTCAGGGAGATGCTCCGGTATGATAAAGGATTACAAAAAGGTCCGGAGAGATCCGGAAGTGCACTATCTTGTTCTGCGGATTGGACAGAGTGTTTGGGATATTCTTGTAATATGTTACTTCGATTTATTCATGATTGAAAGATCCGGATGATATCCACAGATCAGGACTAATCCGGGATACTCCAAGCTATCCAGACAAGGCAAACCGGAATGATGTAGGTGAAGCATTTATTGCAGACAGATATTAGGGTTCGCGGAGCAATTTAAGGGATTTCTCAAAAGTCATTTGCTCATTCTGCACTCAAGAAGAAGCGAAAAGTGGAGCTCTGCAACAAGGTTCATCAAGCACACCAAGGATCTCCTGCCGAAGTTATTGCATAAAGAAATCAATCCAACCACTCCGTGCAAACCGAAGGCGCATAAGGTATTCTCCGTTTTTTCATTACCTCACTGCAAATCTTTGAAGAATGGCTACTCCAAACATAGTTAAGATCTCTGATAGACCTCGCCCCTCATTCAAGAAACATCCCTACAAATCATTGGAGGTAGATCCACTAGGAGCCCTTCTCTAGTGTTCCTCACGGAGTTTTACATACCGAAGACATTAGGGTTTACATACATGCAAGCATTGAGGAATTTGGGGAATTCAAATTAAGAGACCTCTATCACAAGCAACTGATAGACAATGCTTTTGAGCTTAAACCAGAGTATAAGGATATCCAGAAGAAACAATTTGAGCAATTTATTCATTTCCCCTGCTTTGAAGAAGATGAATGGGTCCGGTATGTACTGAGCAGGATGCATGACAACTTTCTATGGCTGGATAGACCCTGCAAGATCACAAAAGAAGCAATTAGAGCAGTAACTGGCCTATACTCTTCCGGAGGGATACCTATCCTCAAATCTGTCAAGAACAACATTGTAACTGAGGCCACCGGATCAAAATTTGATAAGAGGGCAATGACCATTGAAGATATTTCGGATCCGGATATCAAATATGCATCCATGATAATAGGATACAAGATCTATCACTCCAGCAGGGAGAATTCTGTATCCGGAACTGCAATATACACTGCCTATGAAATGCTAAGAAAGAACGCAGAATATGATCTCTGCGAACTACTGCTAAGCCAATTAATGGAAAATATACAGAAAATCAAGAAGGATAAGAAGAATTCCTTTAAGTATGGTACTCTTATTGTATGTCTATTCTTCTACTTCATGAATGAGCTACCCGGATCAAGTGGATGGGTATGGCAGAATGACAAACCTGTTGCAGTCCAGATAAGAGACTATTTGCATGGACTTGGGGATGCAAAAGCGAGAAATACAGCTCTATGGGGATACTTCAAAAACTTTCAGAGCATGATGCAAGCAAGAGAGAGAATTCCCCAGTCTCTTGTTGAAAAATACAAAGACTCAGTGTGCTTTATGGTTGACACTGATCAGTGCCTAATGGAGGCAGTGGAGCCAAGGACTGTCTGGATCATGCCCATGGGGTATGAAGTGGATGAACAGATAGTGGAGCTGCATGTTCAACACATGCTAAGTCAGCCTAAAGATCCTAAGGCAGAAAGGTTTGGAACCTTTGAGGAGCTGAGTGTAAAAATACATGTAGAACTCAGGGAACCTGAGATTAAAAGAAAGGTGAGAAAAGAAGTAGAGCACATTGCTCAAGGCCTAGGCATCTCAAAAGAGGCACTTGATGCCAGCCAGGAAAAGAGGAGGAAGGCTGAGGAAGAAGAGAAAAGTAAAGAAAGTGCTCCGGTTGAAGCTCCCACCCGGACCAGATCATCAAAGAGATCTGCACCTCCCACAACCAAAAGTTCTAAACCGGAAGTCCAGGCATCCGGTAAGAGATCCAAGACAAAAGCCACAAGGGCTTATGGAAGCCAAAAGGATGAAGAGGAAACAGAGTCAGATGAGGGAGTAAGAGAAATAAAGAAACAGAAGAAGAAAGGATCCGGTAAACCCTCCACAGGCCAAGACAAGGATGAAATGGCGGAGGTATCTGTTGAAAAGCCCACTCTGTCTCTAGAGAATGTAATCAAGTCGGTCACGGTGGGTGGAAACCTTCAACCAATGACTGAATCTTATGATGACTTCAGTGAGGCTGACCAAAAGACTCTGCAGGAAGCCACAGTCAAATATCTTAACATATATAATAAGGCTTTCATTGAGATCATATCTCTTATTCCTAAAAGCCTAGAAAAGGAATTGGAAGTAAGAAAGAATAATGCTCATGCTAAAGATCTTGAGATCCGGGAGCAGATAGCTATTCAGCTATATCCTCAAATTGATCCCAAGACAATGAACATTATCTTCAAGGACTGCAAAGATGAGTTCAGAAGTAAAGCCAGGATGAATCAACTCATGCTTGGTGAGACTGACAGAGTGGCCCAAGAGACAGAAGAGATCCTCCGGAAGGCCTTCAAAAGGTTCAATCTTCCTGTTGTAGAGGACTTAGGTGCAGAAACAGCTGCTGATTTAGAATCATCTGTTCCGGAAGAAGTAAGCCCTGAACAGACAAACATCTCTCCCCCGGTTTCCCCTACAGTCTCCGGATCCAAAGAAGAAGAGCAATTACAGGAGAAGGAAGCAGTGGTGAAAGACAAAGAGGTTGACAGTTCCAAGACTGCAGAAGAAAAGAAACATCTGTCTCCGGCAAGAGACACTGCACAAACTGTTCAACAATTTTTGAGCAAAGAAACTTTAGAGATTGATGAACCGGAGCTTCTAAAAGGCCCATTCGACTTTGACTCTCTCTCTCCGGTACAAACAATGAAGATAGCTTCATTTGCAAATGCCAAGGCAAATGAAAAGCTCCTGAAGTCTCATATGGAAGACTGTGAGTTGATAGAGGCTGCTTCCGGAGTACTTGTAAAGATTATGCCATCAATCCAGATAGATCCAACAGCCTCCACTTCCGGTAATCTAAAAACCTTAGTCAGCAGTGTTGATACACATTTTGAGTCTCTAGAAAAATCAGCTGAAGAAAAGGTCCGGAAGGAATTTTTGGATAAGAGATTTTCAGAAATATTAGAATTAATCTCTAAAGATAGGAAGATTGTGAGCATTGGAATAAAGAGCTTAGAGAATGCTCTTAAGGATGGCGGTGACATCTACAAATTTTGCATATCCTAGCCAAAGGCAACAGCAGCAATTGATAAGAAAATAAAAGAGGAACAGGACAAGCTACAAAGCTTATCTCAAAGTTTTGATCCTCTCTCTTCCTCCATAATAAATCAAGAATGTCAGACTATTGCAGTCTTGAATGAAATAAAGAATCTTGAGAAGGAAAGGAAGAACATCACCAACCGGATGGGAGAACTTAGAAGGATTATAATCCCTAAGTTGGAAACTATGCATGAGGCCATCAGTGATGCTCAGACCACCGCCCAAACAAAAGATCCGACAGATCTCAAGCGGGCAGAAGCGTTTGCATTTTTGTTGAGTGGTCACATTTCAATTTTGGACAGAATGAAGCAAAGTTGGGCTACAGAAATGATCCAATTGCAGACATCCTTTGCAGACATTCTTCAGTACATGTGAGTATGTAAATATGCGGCTATATATAGAAAATTTTTGAAAATTTTGGTGTGCGGACCCTACCCTTTGCCATTGATGTCAAAGGGGGAGTGAGGAGCAGTGAAAAATGAGGAATCCAACTAAGGGGGAGTTCCGGAAATTGTATATAAAGACAGAGCATCAGCAAAGGGGGAGCATAGTGGAAACACTTAGTCATTTTTCACTAAATGTTGCCATCAATGCCAAAGGGGGAGATTGTTGGCAAGAGACACTATATGGATTCATGGTTGTTGTCATTGATGGCAACAAAGGTCATCCCACATATCCGCAAGTCATAATGTGTCTCTACCGGAAGTCAAAATAAAGAATGTTGTGGTCCGGTGAACAAGAACAGAGCATGTGGCAAGGTCCGACAGATTGGTCCGGATCTCTCAGAGGAAGTGTCTTGGTGCAGTGCGGATTTGGGGAAGTCAAGAGGACTACCTTGAGTGGTATATTCCAAGGATTTAGCCTCCGGTGATGGACAAGGAAAAAGATATGAACAGTTGAAGTACCGGATTCCTGAGAAACAGTGAAAACAGAGGAAGAACTGACTGACAGAGTATCAGACTACTTTCCGGATGTGTTACTGTTGATGATAGAGGTTGTGAAGGCATGAATCATGTTTGGCCGACATGATTAATGATATCTACAAGTATATGCTTGATCCGCATTGCTTGGTGAGGAAGGATTCAGCCGACAGAACAAAAGTTTGTAAGAAACTAGACTGTTCCGGATGCCGACTAGAAAGGTGATGAAATTACTTGTGCGGATATATATAGAGGATGGATTTAGTTGTGAAGGGTGTGATGATGTGAAGATATATGCGAATAAGTCCAGAACAGAGCAGAGGTAGCAAAAAGGATCCGGTATGTGAAAGATAGCAGAATAAAGAACAGAGAAAAGATGAAGTGCAGCAGATCAGTGTACTGAGCCTAACCGGAACTGAACTCCAGCATATGCAGATGCTTCCAATCAGTTCAAGACTGTGATTCTTATCACTTTGTAGACAGTGTGTCTTCTTGTAGGCAGTGGGCCTCTTGTGAGCAGTGTGCTCGGGCAGTGAGCCCTAATTGGCAAGTGCCATTTTGTAATTTCCTATTCTTCTAACAGAGAATAATTTTGGGTTAATCACCCCGTGGTTTTCTCCCTTAACAGGGTTTCCACGTCAAAAATACTGTGTCATGTGTCTCTTATTTCATGATTAATGTTTTTGTGTTTGATTCTATGCTGCATCAATTAAAAAGAAAGTTCAATAAGGGAAATAATTAGGATAACTGATTCACCCCCCCCTCTCAGTTATCAACAATTGGTATCAGAGCTAAGTTCCTCCTAATAGAGCCTAACAGCTTGAGGAAGATCTGGGATTTCAAATGGATGCATATGGTTTAAGGGAGCAACTCAAGATTGCTCTTGAGGATCTTGAACAGTCAAATTCTGAAGTCAGTGAATTAAAGGAAAGACTCAAACAGGATGATGAATTCATGAGAGAATTAAAAGACAAATTAAGTCTCTCTATGAAAAAGAGAAAGGAGCTACTCCAACAGTTGGCAAGACAAAGTGAAGAAAGCAATACAAATGAAGAATTGACTGAGCAAACCAAGTTATGTGAAAAGTTATCAAAAGAAGTCATTATGTTAAGACATGAAATGGAATCAGGGACTATAAAGTTTACTCAAGAGATTGAAGAAAAAAGAAAGGCTGAAGACAATCTAAGACAATCTCTTAAAGAAAAATCAGAAGAATGCCACCAGATGGACAGGATTATCAGACATCTTGAATCTGATCTTGAAGATGCCAAAGATAATGAAGAAAAACTTCAGGATCAAATTGCCTCTCTCAAAAGAGACCTTCAAACAGCAAATGAATATAAAGAGAAATTCAAGATAAGTTCTGCTCAACTTGAAGTTCTTCTTGGAAGTCAAAAGAGGACAGATGACAAGTATGGTTTGGGATATGAGAAAGGAGAAAGCTCCGGATCTGGTCAGAAGAATCATGGATCAGAAAATCTAAGGAGCAGGCCTAGAAGACCTCCGGTAAGACAGCCAAATGCTCAAAGATATCCATCCTTCAATGGATACTGCCACAGCTGCAACCACTTTGGTCACAAAGCTAATCAGTGCAGAATGAGAATGAATCAGATTAATTCATCCTTCTCCGGACAGTGCTTCAACTGCAAAAGGTATGGACACAAATCCCATGAATGCAGAATTATGCAAGTAAACAAATCATTCAAAGGTAGATGCTTCACATGCAATAGAGTAGGTCATATGGCTAATCAATGCAGATCAAGAGGATATCAGTCAAATATGCAAAGAAATGTTATTTGCCAAATCTGCAATAGGTCCGGTCATAATGCTAAAGTCTGCAAAAACAAGTATCAAGACAAAAGAGGTCCGGTGTATAATCAGAATCAAGACAAGGGTAAACAAAAGATGAATGCGGATGAAGTTAGGAATCAGATGAGCAAAATTTGGGTGAAGAAAAGTTCAGAGAATGTAGAGGTTGGATCCGCACCAGACTCTGGTGCTGATATTTCTTCCGGAAATTAAAAAGTGAGCTCAGGCTCAGGGGGAGACTCAAAGAAAATCCTGTTCCCCCAGCCAAACAAGTGGTGCCGGATGTGGCACAAGATGCGGATTAAAGGGTTTGCAGATATGAGTCTTGAGATGTTTCAGTCAAGTTTTCAGAGGTCCGCATGGAGTTATGAAGAAGCTGTGATCGATCAAGTAAGACCTGTTCAGGGAGATGCTCCGGTATGATAAAGGATTACAAAAAGGTCCGGAGAGATCCGGAAGTGCACTATCTTGTTCTGCGGATTGGACAGAGTGTTTGGGATATTCTTGTAATATGTTACTTCGATTTATTCATGATTGAAAGATCCGGATGATATCCACAGATCAGGACTAATCCGGGATACTCCAAGCTATCCAGACAAGGCAAACCGGAATGATGTAGGTGAAGCATTTATTGCAGACAGATATTAGGGTTCGCGGAGCAATTTAAGGGATTTCTCAAAAGTCATTTGCTCATTCTGCACTCAAGAAGAAGCGAAAAGTGGAGCTCTGCAACAAGGTTCATCAAGCACACCAAGGATCTCCTGCCGAAGTTATTGCATAAAGAAATCAATCCAACCACTCCGTGCAAACCGAAGGCGCATAAGGTATTCTCCGTTTTTTCATTACCTCACTGCAAATCTTTGAAGAATGGCTACTCCAAACATAGTTAAGATCTCTGATAGACCTCGCCCCTCATTCAAGAAACATCCCTACAAATCATTGGAGGTAGATCCACTAGGAGCCTTCTCTAGTGTTCCTCACGGAGTTTTACATACCGAAGACATTAGGGTTTACATACATGCAAGCATTGAGGAATTTGGGGAATTCAAATTAAGAGACCTCTATCACAAGCAACTGATAGACAATGCTTTTGAGCTTAAACCAGAGTATAAGGATATCCAGAAGAAACAATTTGAGCAATTTATTCATTTCCCCTGCTTTGAAGAAGATGAATGGGTCCGGTATGTACTGAGCAGGATGCATGACAACTTTCTATGGCTGGATAGACCCTGCAAGATCACAAAAGAAGCAATTAGAGCAGTAACTGGCCTATACTCTTCCGGAGGGATACCTATCCTCAAATCTGTCAAGAACAACATTGTAACTGAGGCCACCGGATCAAAATTTGATAAGAGGGCAATGACCATTGAAGATATTTCGGATCCGGATATCAAATATGCATCCATGATAATAGGATACAAGATCTATCACTCCAGCAGGGAGAATTCTGTATCCGGAACTGCAATATACACTGCCTATGAAATGCTAAGAAAGAACGCAGAATATGATCTCTGCGAACTACTGCTAAGCCAATTAATGGAAAATATACAGAAAATCAAGAAGGATAAGAAGAATTCCTTTAAGTATGGTACTCTTATTGTATGTCTATTCTTCTACTTCATGAATGAGCTACCCGGATCAAGTGGATGGGTATGGCAGAATGACAAACCTGTTGCAGTCCAGATAAGAGACTATTTGCATGGACTTGGGGATGCAAAAGCGAGAAATACAGCTCTATGGGGATACTTCAAAAACTTTCAGAGCATGATGCAAGCAAGAGAGAGAATTCCCCAGTCTCTTGTTGAAAAATACAAAGACTCAGTGTGCTTTATGGTTGACACTGATCAGTGCCTAATGGAGGCAGTGGAGCCAAGGACTGTCTGGATCATGCCCATGGGGTATGAAGTGGATGAACAGATAGTGGAGCTGCATGTTCAACACATGCTAAGTCAGCCTAAAGATCCTAAGGCAGAAAGGTTTGGAACCTTTGAGGAGCTGAGTGTAAAAATACATGTAGAACTCAGGGAACCTGAGATTAAAAGAAAGGTGAGAAAAGAAGTAGAGCACATTGCTCAAGGCCTAGGCATCTCAAAAGAGGCACTTGATGCCAGCCAGGAAAAGAGGAGGAAGGCTGAGGAAGAAGAGAAAAGTAAAGAAAGTGCTCCGGTTGAAGCTCCCACCCGGACCAGATCATCAAAGAGATCTGCACCTCCCACAACCAAAAGTTCTAAACCGGAAGTCCAGGCATCCGGTAAGAGATCCAAGACAAAAGCCACAAGGGCTTATGGAAGCCAAAAGGATGAAGAGGAAACAGAGTCAGATGAGGGAGTAAGAGAAATAAAGAAACAGAAGAAGAAAGGATCCGGTAAACCCTCCACAGGCCAAGACAAGGATGAAATGGCGGAGGTATCTGTTGAAAAGCCCACTCTGTCTCTAGAGAATGTAATCAAGTCGGTCACGGTGGGTGGAAACCTTCAACCAATGACTGAATCTTATGATGACTTCAGTGAGGCTGACCAAAAGACTCTGCAGGAAGCCACAGTCAAATATCTTAACATATATAATAAGGCTTTCATTGAGATCATATCTCTTATTCCTAAAAGCCTAGAAAAGGAATTGGAAGTAAGAAAGAATAATGCTCATGCTAAAGATCTTGAGATCCGGGAGCAGATAGCTATTCAGCTATATCCTCAAATTGATCCCAAGACAATGAACATTATCTTCAAGGACTGCAAAGATGAGTTCAGAAGTAAAGCCAGGATGAATCAACTCATGCTTGGTGAGACTGACAGAGTGGCCCAAGAGACAGAAGAGATCCTCCGGAAGGCCTTCAAAAGGTTCAATCTTCCTGTTGTAGAGGACTTAGGTGCAGAAACAGCTGCTGATTTAGAATCATCTGTTCCGGAAGAAGTAAGCCCTGAACAGACAAACATCTCTCCCCCGGTTTCCCCTACAGTCTCCGGATCCAAAGAAGAAGAGCAATTACAGGAGAAGGAAGCAGTGGTGAAAGACAAAGAGGTTGACAGTTCCAAGACTGCAGAAGAAAAGAAACATCTGTCTCCGGCAAGAGACACTGCACAAACTGTTCAACAATTTTTGAGCAAAGAAACTTTAGAGATTGATGAACCGGAGCTTCTAAAAGGCCCATTCGACTTTGACTCTCTCTCTCCGGTACAAACAATGAAGATAGCTTCATTTGCAAATGCCAAGGCAAATGAAAAGCTCCTGAAGTCTCATATGGAAGACTGTGAGTTGATAGAGGCTGCTTCCGGAGTACTTGTAAAGATTATGCCATCAATCCAGATAGATCCAACAGCCTCCACTTCCGGTAATCTAAAAACCTTAGTCAGCAGTGTTGATACACATTTTGAGTCTCTAGAAAAATCAGCTGAAGAAAAGGTCCGGAAGGAATTTTTGGATAAGAGATTTTCAGAAATATTAGAATTAATCTCTAAAGATAGGAAGATTGTGAGCATTGGAATAAAGAGCTTAGAGAATGCTCTTAAGGATGGCGGTGACATCTACAAATTTTGCATATCCTAGCCAAAGGCAACAGCAGCAATTGATAAGAAAATAAAAGAGGAACAGGACAAGCTACAAAGCTTATCTCAAAGTTTTGATCCTCTCTCTTCCTCCATAATAAATCAAGAATGTCAGACTATTGCAGTCTTGAATGAAATAAAGAATCTTGAGAAGGAAAGGAAGAACATCACCAACCGGATGGGAGAACTTAGAAGGATTATAATCCCTAAGTTGGAAACTATGCATGAGGCCATCAGTGATGCTCAGACCACCGCCCAAACAAAAGATCCGACAGATCTCAAGCGGGCAGAAGCGTTTGCATTTTTGTTGAGTGGTCACATTTCAATTTTGGACAGAATGAAGCAAAGTTGGGCTACAGAAATGATCCAATTGCAGACATCCTTTGCAGACATTCTTCAGTACATGTGAGTATGTAAATATGCGGCTATATATAGAAAATTTTTGAAAATTTTGGTGTGCGGACCCTACCCTTTGCCATTGATGTCAAAGGGGGAGTGAGGAGCAGTGAAAAATGAGGAATCCAACTAAGGGGGAGTTCCGGAAATTGTATATAAAGACAGAGCATCAGCAAAGGGGGAGCATAGTGGAAACACTTAGTCATTTTTCACTAAATGTTGCCATCAATGCCAAAGGGGGAGATTGTTGGCAAGAGACACTATATGGATTCATGGTTGTTGTCATTGATGGCAACAAAGGTCATCCCACATATCCGCAAGTCATAATGTGTCTCTACCGGAAGTCAGAATAAAGAATGTTGTGGTCCGGTGAACAAGAACAGAGCATGTGGCAAGGTCCGACAGATTGGTCCGGATCTCTCAGAGGAAGTGTCTTGGTGCAGTGCGGATTTGGGGAAGTCAAGAGGACTACCTTGAGTGGTATATTCCAAGGATTTAGCCTCCGGTGATGGACAAGGAAAAAGATATGAACAGTTGAAGTACCGGATTCCTGAGAAACAGTGAAAACAGAGGAAGAACTGACTGACAGAGTATCAGACTACTTTCCGGATGTGTTACTGTTGATGATAGAGGTTGTGAAGGCATGAATCATGTTTGGCCGACATGATTAATGATATCTACAAGTATATGCTTGATCCGCATTGCTTGGTGAGGAAGGATTCAGCCGACAGAACAAAAGTTTGTAAGAAACTAGACTGTTCCGGATGCCGACTAGAAAGGTGATGAAATTACTTGTGCGGATATATATAGAGGATGGATTTAGTTGTGAAGGGTGTGATGATGTGAAGATATATGCGAATAAGTCCAGAACAGAGCAGAGGTAGCAAAAAGGATCCGGTATGTGAAAGATAGCAGAATAAAGAACAGAGAAAAGATGAAGTGCAGCAGATCAGTGTACTGAGCCTAACCGGAACTGAACTCCAGCATATGCAGATGCTTCCAATCAGTTCAAGACTGTGATTCTTATCACTTTGTAGACAGTGTGTCTTCTTGTAGGCAGTGGGCCTCTTGTGAGCAGTGTGCTCGGGCAGTGAGCCCTAATTGGCAAGTGCCATTTTGTAATTTCCTATTCTTCTAACAGAGAATAATTTTGGGTTAATCACCCCGTGGTTTTCTCCCTTAACAGGGTTTCCACGTCAAAAATACTGTGTCATGTGTCTCTTATTTCATGATTAATGTTTTTGTGTTTGATTCTATGCTGCATCAATTAAAAAGAAAGTTCAATAAGGGAAATAATTAGGATAACTGATTCACCCCCCCCCCTCTCAGTTATCAACACAAATACCATTCAATCATTGGCACTTGTCTCTTAAATATGTTTATTCCAAAACTTTTAGCTTGAAATTTGTGTCTTTCAAAACTTTAACACAAAACACAACTTAAGTCATTGATCATCATATATCAATCCACAATATTTATAAAAAATGCTCTCGTCGATGTTATTAAAATATTTCATTTTGTTTCACTCTAATAATTTATGTGCATGCATGATGTAAGGTAGATGTATTATAAATATAATATTAATAGTAATTTGCTCATTCTATAACTTTATTCCCCAAATGTGGGCATGTCAAAATTTCCTCGTGAAATACACCTTAAGCCATTGATCAACATTCATTAGATGCAGAATTTGTTAAGTAATTCAAACTTTATCGGGCTAAAAAATCACCAAATGATTTAACCTTTATCATTTAGCATCCAAATATTTTTGCTAACCACATTATGATTTGTTTTTAAACATTGGAAAATTCACCCAATAATTTATTTTATCCTTTTGAATTCATGTAATGTCCCTATTTTCGGAGTGGACACCTTTGGAGAGTAGAGGGGTTGGTTTTCAGACTCCAAGATTTTTGGAAGGAGAATTAAGGTTTGGAGATGCCTTGGTGTATTTTTTTGATGATATTGATGTGATCCTTTCATTTAATCTTTTTCTTTCCTTGGGAGTGAATCATTTTGAAGAGTTGAGTGTGGAAACTTGTCATGTTGGAGAGATGGTTCAAGGTGATGGTTT
This sequence comes from Cunninghamia lanceolata, assembly GCA_027924645.1. Taxonomy (NCBI): domain Eukaryota; kingdom Viridiplantae; phylum Streptophyta; class Pinopsida; order Cupressales; family Cupressaceae; genus Cunninghamia; species Cunninghamia lanceolata. The sequence continues at coordinate 6,736,552 of BSBN01000245.1, read as the reverse complement.
TGCTAACATGCCAGTTTGATGTGGACACCACCGTGATAAGTGATCATATATGTACACCCACTTGGAGAGAGGACTTATTTAATGCATCATGGATATGGACGACCTTTGAAGAAGAAACCAAGAATAAAATGATATCTTTTCCTTGGCACTTGGCGGGAGGTAGCTTGGAGAAAATGAAGAAGGCAAAAATTCATATCTTTAATTTGGATTTTTGGTACCTAGAGAGTATCATGTTGGGTCAACCTATTTGGTGGAGAAAACAATCTCTAAATAAAGGAAAGCACATGCCCCGAGTCAGCCAAAGTCATGCGGACACCCATAAGGCATATGAGGTCAGCCTTGAGAGGAAAAAGATCATAAAATCATTATATTTCTGCCTAGGTCGGCCAACTCATGAAGGAGACATAACATGTATTTATATGAGGTCAATTTGTGGCATTTGGATCATCATTCATTCACTCGTTCATTCATCACTTGGACTTTATCTCTTGGAGTAGGAGCTTAAGACGAAAACCTTAAGTTTCCTAGGAGGAGTTGAACAAAACCCTAACTCTTTCTTGTGGAGTCTCTGACGGGAATTCACTTGTGCATCATTTTTATTTTGTGAAGAGGAGCAAAATTGAAAATCAGATTGGAGATCATCATTGGAGGCATTCCTTTGGTGTGGCTTGATAATCATTTGTTGAGGAGTTGCCCTAAATTGGAGCGCCACTCATTGGAGGTGGAGCAACTAGCATTCGAAGTCATTTTTCGTGGTTCTTATATGCATGATTTGATTTTTGATTTGGAGCAGCAGAGGAGCATACCTGATTTGCCCTAGTTTTGAGTGGGTTCATTGGTGGATTGGTGCGATCTTGCCTAGGGATTAACCCTACTTCTTGAGCGCCACCTTTGTAGAACTGATTGTTGGAGTTGTTGGCTTCTTGTGACATCATTTGCATCATGATTTGGAGCAGCGAACATCTCAGACCTAAATGCACCCTTTTGGAGCAAATTTCCTTTGCATTGGAGAGTTGAATTCTATGGGTTTGATGCCCTAATTGGAGCAACATTCATTGGAGATCTTTTCCTATCGTTTGAAGGTAATTTTGCTAATATTTTGGTATGTACAACCCTTAGGGTTAGGGCAAAACATTGTTGGGCGTGTTTGTCATGTTTGACCTATTTTGTTGATGTATTTGAAGACTTGTAAAACTCGGATTTTGTAGTAGCAGACTTCTGATTTCATTTTCAGTCATTTGTGTTGGATAAGTGAAGTGGATTTGTTGTTCATGTGATGGTGAATTGCAAGTATATTATGGTTGATCATGTTTATGGTAAAAGGGTGATGTTTTGAGATGTTTTATTGGCTGCCCTAGATGTTTATTCAAATCTGATTTTTACTTTAGAAATTAGGGTTTGAGCAGAAAATTAAGTTAGATATTTTGGAAAGTCCATAAATTCAAAATTGTCCAAAATATCCTGTTTTGGGATATTATAGTTCATTTGATTATTCACCAACTAAATTGTTTTATTTTTTCTAATACATTGATAATTTGCCAACAAAAATATTTTGTTTTTTAAATACAACTATAATTCACCAGAAAAAACCAACATTGTGGGAAAATATAAACAAATTATCGAAGGAAATTAGTTTTTTTCCTCCAAAATAGGCATACATTCGCCACAAAAAATAATGCATTGGGCTAGTTTTCAAGATTTTATATAATTTTTTAGGGGGGGTTTCTTAAAGTTATCAGTAATTACAATACAATAAAAATATTAATTTAAGTGTCTTCGCTCTATGCTCTCTAGTAAAATTTCAGCAACATTCTAATAGCACCTCCTTACTCCAAATCAACTATATGAATTCACAAGTCTCATAATTATAGAGTTAAGATATACAAAAAACTACAAATGGCATTTACAAACAAGAATCCAATACCATGAATTCACATCCCCCAAGGGCGCCTAAGCATGACCCTTTATGTATCTCAATGACCCCTCATCTACCCCTAGTGATGTTTCACCTTCCAATGCCAAATAGGTCCACATAGAGAATGGCACCCAACTTGTGATTCTTCATATTTTGTCTTGTAGTGGTTTTATTTATTCATGTTTTCTTATCTTCATGTGACCCCTTAATTAAATACATTCTCCAATGTTACATACAACAATTACATGGGAGAAAATTGATCTAACCAAGTGTAGCACCCCACACTTAACTGCTAACATTAAATGATTTATGCAAGATGTACAACACACTCTTAACATGTGTTGTCTTGGAGCAAGATAGATCGGGATTCTTTCTCACTCACTATTGGATCAGTTGATTATTCTATGTTCTAAGACCATGAGAATTCGAGACTCACATTGCTTCTATTGTCCCTTTGACTAAAAAAGATGGCCAAGGCAATGTTGTGTGATTGTGTGGGTACTGGCACGAGTAGGTGATTGGACCTATTCCATTCTTGCCACTGATTTTGTAAACAATTATCATCCTTGCAATTCTTCCAAAAGTCGTTATCATCATGAGTGTGCTTGAAACTTCCTCCTAGGAATTGGAACACAACCTCATTCATCGTTAGACTTGGATCAAAGTGACTCCTTGCATTCTCCATGGGAAACCCAAAACAAAAGAGATTAATGCTCAAATCCATTGCCATCACCTTATCCCTACATGCAAAGTGACTAATTCCAATATGATACCTAATGGATGATGGTCTCTTGTACAACTCATCCAAAACCTTGTGTACCTCCAAAGTTTGTAAATTCTAGGACAATCAATAAGATTTTCTCTAAATATGAAGGCTCAAATGTATGTGTACATTATTTGATTTAATATAAATGTCAGCCCACCATTTGGTGGCCTTCATGCCTTTTAAAAAGATGAAGAAATCTAGTTCCATGCAATTTGGAGATGGCCTGAAAATAAAATCATCATTAATCATCTTAAAATCCATCACGTACTCTCTTGATAGAACCTTGAGTAGCATTAATACTGGAGAATTTTGTTTGATCCCTATGATTCCAAGGGTCATCATTATGTTCACAAAATGTAAAAGCATGTACACCAAATATGAAGTCATGCAAGACTTCTTTTGTGTGACCCTTTTTAGCTACTAGTCAATCATATTGTTGATTATTGTACCCACTTGAACCTTATATGCTCTTAGAAAACTTGTTTCATCAAAAATTAACATCCACTATAGGAAGAAGTTGGCATTGAATTCTCCAAGATTTTGTGTTGATGAGCCAAATGTCATGCTTGTACACATCCTTGAATTATGTGTTCTTGGAGAGTTTGATTTTTGAATAGTTATTTTGCATTGAAATCCATGTTTTGTTCAAAAACCAATTACTGTCATTGATATTGGGCATGGAAGGTATGTATTTAATCATAAAGACTCACTTTAACAGCTGACTTTGGAATTGTCAACATGACATCAAAAAAATTGGGATTGAGATTTGCAATGTCATGCTTAAAGATGGTCTTGATTGTGCATGTTCGAATATTATAGTGCCTAGCACACTCTAACACTAGATCTTGTTATTTAATTTTGTTTGGGAACCCAACAACAATTATCAACTCAAATGAAATGAGAGGATCTACGGCATCTCATTTGAGTAACTCCAACTAGGCTTTTGTATCGATGTGCCTAAAATTCATATCATGAATCCCATCGACTTCATTTATTGTGTAGAATGGTTTTGTTTTCATCCTGTACTTCATCTTGAATGTTGTCAACAATACTATGAGGTGGGAGGATGATTTCTAGATGCACAAAAATTGGTTTTCAACTCAAGTCACATCTATCTTTTTGCAATAGTCAACCCCTAGAGTTTTGTCAGGTTGCTAGTTCGTTGACAATTAACTAGTAGCTGTCAAGACTAACCCCTCACAATAAGCCACCCTCCAAGATAAATTATGATCCAAATCTCAAGTGGTCCGAGGGACAACCTTACACTAGTGAAGATTTAAGGTTATAGATCATGCACAAGAAAACATAAGACAAAGCAACCAATACAAAATTAAATGTGCAAAAATCTTTTAGCAATCATATGCTACCTTTATTCAAATGCATAAATGAATAGGATACACAGGATGTTAAAAATAGCAAGGTGATAAATGAAGATTCTTGTGACCAGAAAGGGGTAAACACATCCAACTAGTTTTCCTAAATTGTGCAGTTATCCATCATTGTCCATCAATGTGAAGGATTGAGTGAATATATGTTCAATAATGTTACATGGCAAGAGAAGAAGATGAAAACAACTCATGTCCCTAAACCACTTGGTCTTCCAACTACTTGGTAGTTGAATTCCTTAACTACTAGTATTCAATTTCCATGGTTGAAGAAGTCCATTGAAGATGCCACATGTAGTGGATTGTTGCATGTGTCCGACTACCCACAAACCTATGCTAAGTCATGCATGGTGGTGTGCATGAAAAAATGGCTTGCACAATGGCATGCAATAACACAATGACCTATGTGCAAGGCACGCATGTTGATAAGTGTGTGTTATCACAAAAGGATGTCAAGGTGTGTGAAATGTTCCCTAAGGATTGTGCAAATACACATTGATCATTTGCCCTTTCTTGAGAAGTGATGGCCCCCATCAAGTCTTTAGTAAGTTGTGGGAGTTGAACACGGAGTTATTAAATATTGTACCACTTTGCTTAACTTGCATACTGCCTTGCCTTAGCCACTTTAAACAAATCACGTAAACCTTGGCAGGTTTGCGTTGTGGTTATCTGAACGATCTCATCACACGCAACTGTACACAAGTGCTTAGGATCGAAGTCTGAAGGATGTTAAAACTGGCTCATGAATATGAGAAAATTATGGCTTAAGAAGTTATGCATTGAATGGTAGATGCAAACCCAACTATTGCATAAGATCAAGAATAAAGTCACTATCACCAAATACGAGTAGAATGGTATATGGACCATAGTGCAGAGACTTCATCTTCCAATGTGGACCTTTGAAGCATTCCTTCTTAAGATGCGACCAAACTTTGTTGCCATCCTTGAGTGAGTGATGTGTGCACTATGCATCATGGCGCTCTCGGTATTTAAATTGCTAGCTTGAGAGAATATGGTGTGCCTATTGGTGAAAACGCTTAATGTGTTATAGAAACTTTTGCACTCCATCAGCTTCCCATTCATGTGTGCACAACTCCACATGAGGTGGCGAGTAGTAGAATATGTCCAAAAATGTTGCAAACTAGAACCCACGACATGTTTAGAAAGAAATATACCTTGTAGAAATGTATACAACTCTATTGTGGGCATGTTGGATGTAGAGCAAGTTGTCATCTTAAGTGTGTAGTTGTGCACAGTTGTAGATGTGAAAATTATGCAAAAATGTACAATTAACCACCTCCATCTAGTCATTTGTCTGTGGATGAAAGTATGTGGACCAATCCAAATGTGTATCCAGTCTCTCACAAATATTGTCAAAATGTGTATATGAATCTTGGGTCGCAATCAAACACAATGGATGTAGGTAGCTTAAAATGAACCCAAACATGATTGAAGAAGAGACAGTTGGTTTGCTACAACATGATACTTTTCTTGCAAGCAACTATAAAGGCCATTTTTTAAAATATGTCCACAAGAAGCATAGTCATTTTGATGCTTTGTCATTGGGACTTTGCTAATGAAATCGATGTTAATAGATTCCCAAGACCTTTGCAAAATTGTTAGAAGTGTGTAAAGCCCAAAGTTCATGTTCCTAGGCTTGGCAATGCAATAAGAATGCAGGACTTGATATGGCACTCAATATCAACATGCGTGTGAGGCCAATAGAAGTGTTGTTGTGGCACTACCAAAGTCTAGGTAACACTTATGTGTCTAGTGATCTTGTCGTAATGGCCTCCCAAATGAGTCTTTGGCAAGGTGTGTCTTATGGAACACAAACATGTCTAAGCATGAAGAGAAGTTTGTAACCCAAATGGAATTCACCAACCTATTGACCTTGCAGAAGCACGACGTAGCTCTATGCAAAGTTTGAGTGCCAAGAAGGGATCCTCCCAATCAACAAAATTGTGGTCATGCAAGTCCAGCACTGTGATGAGTGCATGAACCAACAGTTGGCTAAGACAATCAATTGATTTATTTCCTTTCCCCTTCTTGTGCTTGATCACCAAATGGAATTGTTGCAAGTATGTCATTCACTTCATGTGGTGCACATTCTCCAACTTGCTCTATGTGTGTAGAAATTGAAGTGGCTTGTTCTTGCAATGAATGACTTTCCTTACCTAGAATGTAGTGGCACCAGTACTTAACAACTTGAACAATAGCATATAGTTCATTTTCATAGGTGGAGTAGCATTGATTCATCTTGTTGAATGTTTCTAAATGGTAAGCAACTAGACACCCATGTTGAATGAGTATCGTGTTGAGTGCATAATCAAATGCATTAGTCTAAATCTAAAAAGGGTGTGCAATGTCGGATATTACCAAAACAAACATTGCTTGAGCTCCTCAAAAGCATGTTGTTATGCAAGTGTCAAAATGAATGTTGCCTTGGCATACATGATTTGACTAAGCAACCAAGCAACGTGTGAGAATCCAAGAACAAACCTACAATAGAAATTGGTAAGTCCAAGAAACACAATTTAGTGATGTGTGATTGGCACGCCTCGAATCACCTTGATTTTCTTTAGGTCTACATGGACACCTATGTGATCCATGATGTAACCTAGATGTTGAATTTATGTAATGCCAAAGGTGCACTTGCTAAAGTTGGCCTACAAGTTATGTTGGTGCAAGTGTCCAAGATGTGCGAGACATGCTCCTTTCAAGTCTTGTAGAAAATGAGGATGTTATCAGTAGACTATGATGAAGTAGTTGAAGGGTCCCAAGATGTCATTCATTTAGGTGCATGAATGTCGTGGGTGCATTGATCAAGCCAAAAAGCATAATCGTCCATTTATACAATCTCTCCTTGGTTTTGAATGTCATCTTCTAGATGTCTTCAACATGAAGTAGTACATAGTGATATCATGACTTGAGGCCAATCTTAGTGAAGTATTGTGTATCGTGGAGCCAATCCAAGAGGTTGTCAATGCACGGCAAGGGATATTTGTTTTCATCATGATCTTACTAAGCACGTGACAATCAATGCAATAACACCATGTGCCATCTTTCTTGAATTTCGTCTTGAACTTCATCATTCTTCCAAACATATTTGCAGTACAAGAGGTTTGGAAGAGCGAATCTAGAAACCAAATCAATCATGTGTTGCACTAGATAGTGTGTGGGAAGATCTGTGTTCCTCAAAGAGATCCTTCTACTGTCGCAATGCCTTTTTGAGTTCTTGTTGTTGTGACAATGTTTGTGCAACCTTGTGTGTTGCCAATGCATGCTTGCTTTCATGTTTGTGCCTCTAGACAAATCGTGGGAAGCACGAACCTCTGTATATGCAAATTGATCTTGTGGCATTATTTGGTAAATACCAAGGATACATGGTATTTGGTGAAGACTTGTGAACATGAACTATCCACCACTATAGCTTCTCCTGATAGGCACCATACCTATCATACACATGGCCTTCCAAGTAGAATGTTGCATACTTTCAGCTACACAAAATCACAAGTGATTGTGTCCTACATGGGTTTGACTGCATACTTGACAGCACATTAGTGTTTTACCTTAATATCTTTACCTTGTTCCAACCGTCCCAAAGACTATCATCTTGGGTGCACTTTGGTAGAAAGACCCAAGAACCTAACTACATTTGGCACAATGAGATTATTTTGGTTGTGACTTCCAATGATGACATGCACTGGTTGTCCACTGACCCAACATTTTGTGTGGAAAAGACGCATGCATTCTTTCAAAGTGTCGATGGCCACAACACTTGTGCTTAGACATTGTGCCTCCTAATCAATCTCCGCGACTAAAGTGAGATCTGATGCAGCTTGCATAACTAGAAAAACATTGTGTGTGGCATTCGACATCACTGTGGGAATTGGTGCAATGGCAATGGCACCATTATCATCTTATTGCTCTTGTCCTTACTTGGCACAAACAATGTTGAGGCTTTGGAGTTTTGCACAAATGGCATGCTTCTATGAATAGGATTTTAAAGTTGATTCATGCACTAGCTTGTTCTTGTGTGGAAATCTTATGCTTGAGCTTGTTCTTGGCTTCAATTTGGGAAGCAATGCAAAATGCTTGATCCAATGTCTATGAAGGATATAACTCCATCTTAGCAAGAATGTAAGGTGATAACCCGCTTATACTTGAGCACCTTGTGTTGCTTAGGGGTGTTTGGAACTCGTTTATGTAGTCTTCAACTAATTGCTCCTTACACAGACACGACTATTAGAACTTTATGTACTTATCCTCATAGTTTCTAAGGGGGATTCCTCAAAGGAATCACATGTCTAAATTGGATCATGGCCCCTTTCGCATTGCACGTTAAGTATTAGTAGGACAGTGAAATGGACATTTTCAACACCACAAAAGAAATCTTATTTACACCTCTAAAATGATTGATAGAGAAATATGTTTCCAATTGTTGGTGTGTTATCCAACATTGTGCCATCAAGTTTTCCCTCAAACATTGGGATATCCATGTTAACTTGCACTTTGAAGGGATTTTGGATTTGTACTAGAATATGTTGTTTAATGTGTTGTGGCACCAATCCAAGTTAACACGAGTTTTAACAAATTGTCCAACGAGCTTTTGGCATTGTCCTGTGAGCATCATTGGTCATCTTCTGAACATTTGGAGACACTTTTGATTTTCACTTATGTGCATCAGCCATTTTTCTCTTGCTACGACATTCATTTGAATCCCTGAAAGTCGAATCAAGAGGACAACCTTCATTATGAAGTTGTGCATGCATTTGTACTAGCATGTGAAAAATGTTGCTCTAATACCAATGATCTAGATCCCAAGTGGTCTAGGGGGCAACCTTATCCTAGTGAAGAATAAAGGTTATAGATTATGCACAAGTTAACAAAGACAAGGCAATCCAATAAACAATTGAATGCTCATAAGTCTTTTAGCAATAATGTGTTACTTCTCAAATGCAAAAATAAATAAGATATAGGATGTTACAAATAGCAAGGCGATGAATGAAGATTCATGTAATGGGAAAGGGGTAAACACATCAAACTCGTTTGCCTAAACTATGCAATTATCCATCATCATCCATCAATGTGAAAGATTGAACAAATATATGTACAACACTATTACAAGACAAGAAGAAGATGAAAATAGTTCATGTCCCTAAACTGCTTGACCTTCCAACTACTTAGTGATCGAGTTCCTTGATGGTTGGCATTCCATTCTTGCAACTAAAGAAGAAGTTTGTTGCAAATGCCACATGTAATGAACTACTATGTTAAGGGGCATACAAAGCTATGATGAGTCATCTACAGTGGTGTGCAATAAAACAATGCCTTGCACATGATCATGTGCATAACACATGATTACACAATGACATGCACACAAGGTGTAGTGTTGATGTGTGTGATATCGCAAAAGGCTATCAAGGTGCATGCAAGGTTCTCTAAGGTCAAATTATGGCACATATCTTTGTAGAGAAACTTCAAACATTACAAGTTTTCTATTTAAACTCCACTTCGCTACACCCTATGATACATGTAGGATTAAAACCCCACATTTTGTCATTTATTTTAATTTCCTCTACAATTGCCTTGACCAAATTTTCCTAGGTTGGCATTTACTAACTACTACAAGACCGCCTAAAAAATTATGGCAATTAATTGTCAGCGAAACTAACCTCGTCATTAGTGACCCTACAAGACCCTTCAAACATTACAAACTTTCTATTTAAACTCCACTTCAATTATCACTTGATACATGTGGGATCAAAAGTCAAAATTTTATGTCATTTTCTAAGTGTTCTTGCACCCACTACCTTAGCTTTCTTCCATGCACTGCTTGTATTTAGTTTTCATTCAACCACTCTCAAGATCTTCACTTGCAACTTCATTCTTATCTATGAATAAACTCCACTTCCATTATCACTTGATACATGTGGGATCAAAAGTAAAAATTTTATGTCATTTTCTAAGTGTTCTTGCACCCACTACCTTAGCTTTCTTCCATGCACTACTTATATTTAGTTTTCATTCAACCACTCTCAAGATCTTCACTTGCAACTTCATTCTTATCTATGAATTTTACCTCATCTTATCTTCTACATTCATTGTTTGGCTTTCTATATGTTGCCCTTATCTTGATTTATCACTTCTATTTTGTCATATTTGCATATCTTTTCATACCTTCACTTGATATTAGAAACCTCTTGCTCGCCATTTGCAAGTTTTCACACACCAATACCACTTGGACTAGTTTTCCATGTCACCTTTCTATGCCACTTTATTCCTATCCATAATGTTCACCTTGCTCATTATAATCTTTCATTTTCAAAAAAATAAATGTCTTATGATAACCTATTGTTGCTTGGAAAAGAATCTCTTCCTCAATTGCTTGTAACTTGTATTTCAATTCTTGCAAACACCTCCACCATGGTCATGCTACTTTTCCACCTTGTTGTAATCATTTTCAACTTTTACCTTTGTTGTGTTCAACCTTTGCTTTCTCAAAATTTTGGCCTCCAATATCCTCGTCAACCAACAAATATCATTTTCTTGTTGACTCTACAACCATGACACTTATTTGGATACTTTGGTTCTCACAATTATCAAACTACATAGCAGAAGGCATACATTTCTTTTATACAATTTTTCCATTTGGTATAAGCTCCCAATTGAAACAAGGATCTACTTTGTTCAGCAATTCACTAATTTTGTCGATCATGTTTTTGTTTTGAGTTTTGTTTAATTGCTACTTACAATATATTAAATTCCTTAACTATTGAATTGTCCCCCTGAATAATAGACTTCATTCAAATTATTGAGCTAAATAGAGAATTCAAGGACTTAATCGGCTTAAAATAAATAAATTAAATATACGCAAAACTCTTGAGATGCCAAAAAAAACCCCAAGGTAGATCAAATGAGATTCTTAAAAAAGTCACTTGGTTAAGATCAACCATGCGTCTTTGAAAACATTTAATAAACCCAAGGGGCAAACATCTCAAAGCCTACGAAGGCCCTCCAACAAAGGATGCATCCTAATCACAAGAAAGAATAATACTAGAACCATACACAACAATCTTACAAATTTGTCAATATATGCAACGTCAACTCCTAATGCATCTTCGGGCCAACCCTTTTCCATTCCTTTACAAGATTTATCCAGAGTATTATCACTTTCATTCTAAGATTTTCATATTTTTGTTACTACCGAATATAATGTCTCATGTAAGTTTTGATCAGTTTAATTTGTAACTTGAATTTCTACAATTTGAACATGATTTGTTGTACTAGTATATACTAGAACAGTCTGCCTGAGAGCAACTTTCAATGACAAAGACAACCAAGTGGGCAACTAAATACCATCATTTTGTTACCAGATCACGAGGCCGGACGTGTGATACTTCTATTTATGCACACTACAAATTAAAAAGTCCGCTTCGATCAGTGTAACTTACTTCAATGTAATCTAGTAGTAAAGTACCACGAATTCTGTCTCGATTGCTTTCCAAATGTCCACAAGGTATTATGTCTTCAAATTTCTAGACGCAAGGTCCTATTCCTGCTATTATGTACTTCTACAATAAAATTAATACAAAAAAAAACTATCCTATTTGTTCTTCACTTCATCACCGCTCTCGGCCAACATCACTAGCCTTTACTAACTCCAACTATACTCTCCCTTTGGGAGCCAGCTCTCACTCCCCCAGCACCCTCCCCAAATAATGTTGATCAAGTACTTCATTGCAGGAATTATCTTGCAATGGAGAAGAAAGCGGGAGAGATACTCCGCAAAGCAAGTAATGTACATAAAAAGCAATGAAGAAAAAAATGCATCTAGACTATAAAATGTTGAAAATTGACAATGATATGAAAAATCCAAGTAGTTGATGAGCAGAAGATTGGTAAAAATCCAAGTAGTTGATGAGTCTACTTATTCAAATAAAAACCATTAGATACCCTCTACAAATGAATCGATGATCATATAACCATTTGATAACATTCAGTCCAACCCTCCCGTCATCTTACAATCTAGTAATATTAGGTGCCTTTAGTTCAAAAAGGGGCATTATTATGGACCAAATATAATACTAAAACAAAAGGTGCCTTAATGATGACATAAATTAGCCAAAGTTGCGATTTGTAGAAATGATGATTATTATTTTGAAATTTTCGAATACTCCTCACAAATGATCTAACCCTCTAACTAGTCAACTGCCTTACAAAGCTTTACTTCTCTGCGCATGTGTGTAATTTCTCTGTGCATGCATGCATGTGTGCATATTGCAAGCAGTACATGATGTTTTTAATAATAAATTATAAAAAAAGATGAAATGCATATATGGTAATATATAATAACGATCTACAAGCCTACTAGTTATTGGTGTTTTGTAGCATTGAATGACATGAAAAATGAAGGCTTGCATACCCCTTCCATAACTACAATTGGAAAAATTGTCGTATTGGGGGCACCTCCCATCTATACATAGAATAAAATAAGTGTATTATTGAATTTAAACCATTTAGCTTGTGTTCTCATAAATAAACCTCTTTGAAAGCAAATTAATAACTGCCAAAACATTAGTATCTATAGAAACTGAAATTACTTCCTGAATACCAGAGTAGGAGCACTATTAATGTCAAATGATTAGCAGATAAAAAAAGGCAAAATATTATGCAGTAAAGAGGTTCATCTAGCATGAAATGGGCAGGACACAAGTTCAAATTCAATACCAAAAAAAGACTGCATGCACCTTCAGCAAACTGCACTAGAACACCTCAAAATAGAAGGCATTAACTGCAATTAGTTGAGGTATAACCGTATAACAACACAATTAGAATCTCAGATTTCAGACATTCTTTCGCAAATTTTACATACCAGAAAGTTAAATTGGTTTCTTGAAATGTATGTCAACCACCTTCAAAGTCCAAACCACTTGGATCCAAACTAGGTCTAAATTCTCAACATAGAAAAAATGCTCTCCATCCATGTCTCTCCGTGTAATGTTAGCCAAAAATGCCATCATTAAGGCCTAGTAAGATAGACCACTTGCTTAAAATGGTCCACAACTAGCATTAGTCAAATCGTCTTCCTTTGCTGAGTCTCTGTAGGTGGTAGTTAACAGTACCCCAGGGCTTCTTTTTCTTCCCACACTGTTCCACATGGAAGAGCTTAAAGTAAGACAACAATAAAAAATATGGGACGCTTCAAGTGATGGAGATGTCCTTTCATGCAAACTCTGAATGCATCCCATATCATCAATACATAATCAGTCAAGACATAATGGCTTTAAGCACAGAATATAAGCAAACAACTAGTACCTGTGCATCAACACATGCCATCAAAAGGTTCTTTTCCTTCACACATTTATCATCATCATTTGAATTTGATGCTAAGCATGACAGAAATGATACCATTTCTACTGTACAGGGGGGGCGGTTTTGGCCAAATTTTTTTGAATTTATGAACAAACTTCTTGCTTTCCGACCCATATACTGTAAATATGGTATGCACGGGTGACAAAAGAATCCTTCTTGTGTGACTAACGTTTCCTGCAATATAGTACAGGTGTTATTGCATTTAAAAAGCAATCCATGCCCAAAGCCCCCCCAAAAAAGAAATTTAATACCCATGCCCATTGCTGTTTTGCATCTACCAAGGGAGGAGGAAAAGAGAAGAAGAGGTAGAGGAGCAGTTTCTAACATATCACTCGGATGATGTCTCCAACTTCTAAGAGTGTTGCTCAATATACCCATGTGGTATGCATAATGCAACATTTCTTTTTTGGTATCTCTCAATATAAATCATGTTTCATATTGTGTCTATGATGATCATTCTATCAAATGGTCTATGGAATCAATTAATTGTTATTATACTTGCTCTTTCAAATTTCAGCTTCTTCTGATTTGTTTATGTTATTTTTAAGTATTTTTTATTCATTTGTATTTTAAAAATTCAAATATTAACTTTATCTATTATTTAATCACCGTTCCACTCATCCATAGAATCTCCCCAAAACCCAAACCCTCATCTCCAAAATTTTAGTAAACACTGGTTTTTCCCAATAATTAATCCATAACACTTAGATTTCACAAAGAAGGTAACTTTGCTCCCATAGAATGATACATGTGCTCATTTTTGGAATCCCTGATATTTAATAACCTTATAAACGTTTCAGTAGTACTTACAAAAAAGATTTGAGACAAAATCATCATAAGACAACATACTTTATAGAGGATATTATTATTGCCAGATTTAATTGATCATACAACAATAATAGGATTATAAATTTATAATAAATCTGACCTAGAGCCAACAAATAAGAAAAAAAGGTAATTGTAAACTACACAAAAAGATGCCTGCATGCCACTTGTTAGCTGTAGTCATTTGTTGAATAAATGTCTCCGCTCCTCACTCCCCTGGTTTCCATGAGGGATGAAAATCTACCACATACTCCTGAATTTGATGACAAACAAGTATATCCACTGTGTGGTCTACTAGTTTGTCAATTGAAGACTAGGGGAATATCAATAGATAGAAGTTAAAATCCAACCACAACCAAACCTATCTGCCCACAGGATTGGTAAAAGGAAAGTACACCTATGCTTTTGTGATTTCTTAACCATAGTTGGAAAACTCTGCAAATTCCCACCTGACTCGCAAAAACTAGCGAGTTTATTTGGCCAGCAAGTTACTCTCAGATTGAATCCTGTCAGATAACTCGCCAGTTTCTCAGCAAGTTTCAGTCTCAGACACAAGTTTGATACTTAGACTCTGTTGCTGAAGGAAATCATGGCAGGAGTTTTAAAACCCTTTTTTCTTCATTCTCATCTTCAGCAGATGCAAACTCAGCAGACTCGTGTTCTCTAAATTCATTTTTTGTGCTTCTCATGCATTAGTTTCTGTTTTCTTGGGCACCCATTCTTTATGGCGTCGTCACTCATATTTCAGCTTCTAGGAACCCACCCACTGCACAAAGAAGAGGGCAGAAAACAGCAACTCCCTTGCAGCTCCTTTGCTGTTGCCTGCGACTCATCCAACAGAGGAAATGCATTTTGGGACAGTTGTTTAATGTTTTGGATGGTTAAAAAATCAAACGAAACATGTCTAAAATTTTGCCCGCCACTGGAATCATTGTAAAAACATTTTGGAAACACCGAGTCCAACCTAGAACCATTCGGGTATACACCTCGACGACTCTAACACAATTCTGACCTCAAAAAATCGAACCCTGCTCAATCCCACAGTTGATTTGAATCTGAATCCAATTCCAAGACGAATCATACCTAGAAACACAGGGTTTTTCTGCCAATTCGGTAACTTAGTTTAAAATGTATCTGGGTCCACATTTCCTCTTTGATTGAGGCCTCAAACAAAGCTGCAGCAATGTCATTATAGTCACCTTGTTGATGCCAATTTTCAGAAAGAAGAAAACAACGCTTTTCGAGAGCAAGGCAGTACAATGACATATTTAGAAGTATTGACAAGATGGATGTGGTTGGAGTGAGCTTGCAGATAGTTATTTGTGCTTCTTGTATTCATCTAGCCTTCTTCAAAACCAAGACATCTAAGGAAGGAAAACCATCCTTCTCCACCTCCATTCTGAGTTTTATTTCAAATGACAGCTTGTCGATGTAGTTGAGGAACCTAATTAGTTCCTCCTTGCCATGATAACAATTTGAATTGACATCATCCAAGAACATGTCCCACCCTTTTGTGTTCTGAAGGAAAAGAATCTCAGAATCAAGTTTGCACTAATGGGAGACAAAAGTGACCCCATTCAAACACCTTGCATTTGTTCATACACTTAACTTTGTAGAAAAAATATTGGCCTCAGGCTAATGTCAACTAGTCTAGTGGTATTGAGGTCAGTGACATTGCTTAATTCTTCAACAGCCTTACTAACCAGCATATTCCTAAAAATGCATCGTTTTCTATGAATGAAGCACTGAACTGAAGCTCAAACCTGGATCTGAACTTACTATCTGTTACCCCCAATCTATGCAAATGGTGATAACACCTCCAATCACTCTAGTTTGGGGCAATTAGAGGTCGTTTATATCTTTGGGGTCTACATTTTTCCAACATGGGTGACTACTGATGTTCAGCTACATGGCTTCATCATGTACACACTTTCCAGATGAAATCACCATTTCATTCCTCTTCATGGACAAGTCATCTTCATGACATCCTATTTCAAAGAAAGGTGTGAGATTAGTTGCGGTTCAAGGCAATTAAAACTCTCATAATGTGCGCTTTACAATCAAATTCATCCACTTCCATTTTTCTCTGAGATGGGCGTTTTTTCCTTGCTAACACCTTTGCACTCTTGCCATAACTTTTGTGTCCTCACTTCACTTTTTTCCCTGTTTGGAGTGCTGGAAAGCTCTCTTCATATGCTACACAACGAAATGGAAATGGTTTTGTTCTGAGGTATAGACAACAAAGAAAATTTATCACAAAAGATTTAATTTTTTTGGTTTCACAATGTTCAGTACATACAGGTACTACCGAGTTTTTACAAGGTCAAGAAAAGGTTTCATTCAAGTGCAATCATTGCCAAAGATTGTCCAGGTTCCTTTACACCCCAAATTACATGACATAGTCCCCAGATAGTATAAGATCTAGCACAAAGTTGCTCTCAAACATACAAGAGCTATGATACCATGTGAGATTTGTTGATAGGTAAACACCTTCCAAAATCTGATGACATGAACAAGCCACAATACCAAAAGCACAACTGAAGATTGCAGAAATGCAATATGACTGCTATTCCAAATACAGGATCAATACAATGAAATGCTCATGTGAGCAAAAGATGGGTATATAAATGATACACCACCAAAAGATGTAAATGTAAAACGAATATGGGAGAATAAAAGACGTAATCACATGTGTAGCACATATGCACCAAATTATAAAAGTACTAGTCACGTGATGCAAGTACAACCTACCCAAGTAGATACCTAACTAGGCAAACTTATCATATTTTAGATGCATATAGTGCAATAAAGTAATAAACTAAATGCAAGAATATAAATATACACCAACACCCCTTCATAAATGTAGCTCCGATGGGTAGGATAGATGGAATGGGACCCAACAAATGTGTAGCCATGTTAGGTACACATGTACAAAAGGTGCCTCTCTCAAAGATCTAAGAAGGATAAAACCCCATGTGAGGAAAAACTCCCCCCCAAAAGAGAGAGAAGACCACACAGCCCCCCTCAATGTCTAGTCACTTGCATCGACCATAGATGCTCAAGACTGAATGATGAAGATGTTCCATAAAGGCCAAACAACATTTCTCCCATTAGGAAGAGACACACTCAAAGGTGAATATAGAAGATTTTCTCATTCCCAAAAGGAATAAGGGAAAAAAACCATAGTTCCACGGAGTTTCGAGGACGGGGACGGGGGGACGGCAGGGGACGCGTTTCGGGTTCGGGGACAGGGGGGCCTAAATTTGGAGACGGCGGGGGGACGGCGGCGGCGGGGGGGGGGGGGGGGGGTGCGGTGCGCTGAAATACATATAGTACTTGAAAATTAGTTATAAAAAGAGGTATAATTGTAGAAGTCTATAAGATGTATAAATTAGTTATAAATTAGACATGTATGCAAAATGTGGAAGCATAGACAAGGCACATGAATTGTTTGACAGAATGCCTCAAAGAAATGTGGTCTCATGGATTGCAATGATTGCAGGATATGCACAAAATGGATTTGTTGAACAGGGTTTAGAAATTTTAAAGCAAATGCAATTGGCTGGTGTAAAGCCAAATTCCACAACTAACATAGACATGAATGCAAAATGTGGAAGCATAGACAAAGCACATGAACTGTTTGCAGAATGCCTCAAAGAAATACATCGGCAAAACTAGGGGACGGCGGGGGGATGGCGGGGGATGGTGGGAACGTTTCCCAGAAGTCTCCCCGTCTCGGAAACGGGGAGACGTGGGGACGGCTGTATTTTACGGGGGGGACGCGTCCCCTTGGAACTAGGAAAAAAACTCAAAATACAAACCTTTAGATGTTGCTCATCTCTCGCCATGTTGGAGCTAAAAGGTGTCATAATTGAATCAAGAGTCTTAGGCCTAACTGAATAAACTGACAATCCAAAACCATGTGGAAACTAATGTGGAGGAAGTGCCAAAGATGTAGATGATCTCTACAGAAACTGATCAAAACTCTCCAAACCACTACTATTTTATGACAAATTTTGAAAAGAGAAATCAGATACCATGTAAGGGCTTGATACGGATATGCCCTCAATTGAAGTAAGAGATCTAAACCAATCAAAACTCGGAACATCTACAAGAAGTGTCAATGGTGACGATGATTGAGTCATATCGATAAACTCAGGAACTGCAAAATATGCCACAACAAAAGCATGAATATGTGGAGAAAGAACAAGAGCCATAGAAGATGAGACAACTGTTGTACTGTCATCAAAGAGGAATCTCAAGTCCTCTAAGGTGTCATCAAGATCCTGAATAGGGGATTCTACAAACAACAAATGTATGTTAGATAAGTAGACATCCCAATAATCAAGAAGAACAAGTCTGATCTTGCTACAAAGAATCACTGGAAGCCCTCAAAGAACCAACTCTAAACTTAGAAACAAGTGGAGGTAAAATCTCTGTGCATGTCATCGAACTACACTGCTCATCCCACGATGTAGTGTCCACACCAAATGCCTAAGTATGAACAACAATCAAATCTGTCAATGCTAGAGTAAAAGAATTATCTGCCTCAGGATGCCTTCCCAAAGATAAAGAAGATGAAGCCTCTAAATCTACACTAGAAATCAAAGAAGCTAAAGACTCACATGAAGTCTCTATAGGAGGTGTCTTAATATCAGGGACATGTGAAGGTGTCTCCAAGCATGCCTCTCTTTCAGATGGGGATTCTAGATCTCCATAAAACTGCCTAAGGAATGTATAATATGGCACATGGCGTTCCACATGTCACTACATTCAAGGGTGTTTGTGAAGGGTGTATGGGAAGTATCATACGGAACCCTTTAATAATAACACTGGATGGAGAGCAAGTATGTTTAGTCTTGGTTGACGACTTTACCAAAAAGACGAATTTATTTTTTGAAGAAAGATGGGTGCCTTCTACCTTTAAAGCTTCAAGGTGAAAGTGGAAAACAAATCTAATAAGGTGATCACGAAATTGCAAACAGATAATAGCACGTCAAGGCATTCACAAATTTCCTTGAGGAATGTGACATTATGAGGGAATAGATGATTCCTCATGCTCCACAGCAAAAGAAGGTAGTTGAGAGAAAGAATTGTATTATCATGGAGATGGCCAAGTGTATGTTGGAAGCTCAAAAGCTGCCTAAGTTTGATTCGGTGGAAGTTGTGATCTGTGCTTTTTATATTGTTAATTGAGTGCCAACAAAGGCTATGAAGGAGGTGACTCTAGAGGATAAATAGGAGTGGAAGGAAGCCTTGATCGTCTCACTTCAAAGTCTTTGGGCGTGTTGCATATGCACATGTTCTCAATGAGAACAAGAAGAAACTTGATGTGAAGAGTCACAAGTGCATATTTGTAAAAACCTGTGCAAAAGCCAGCCTTGACACTGTGGGATCCGATGCTGAAAAAGGTGCTCATTCACAAAGATGTGGTATTTGATGAAGGGAAGAGTGGACTAGAAGATAAGTATACTGCAATTCCCAATCTACATTGGGAAGCACTAAGCAATAATGCAAGTTGATTATGTTCCTCTCATGAATAATTAGACTTGGAAGTTGTCATTTACCAAAAGGTAAGAAGGCCATTAGTTGCAAGTGGGTCTATACGACCAAGTTCACCTTTGAAGAGGAAGACAAGAAGCACAAAGCCCCGCTTGTAGCCAAGGGGTACTCACAAACTGAAAGCATTGACTAGAATGAGACGTTTGACCTAGTTGTAAAGTTCACTATGGTGAAAATAGTTCTTGAAGTTGCAGCAAAGTATAAGTGGCAACTACATCAGTTGTGTTGGCATTATTTCTTATATGCCCTAAAATGCAAAAAGCTTTCTAAGTCTTGTGTCATCTTTGTTGCCTTGGCCTTACTTTGTCCATCATTGATATCTAATCAAAGAATTCCTCCAATGGGCCCCCTTGGTCAAATTTGTGCTTGGTGTTGTGCTTTGCCTCCCCTTACAATTTTGTCGTGTGCTTAAATCTCAAAAATTCAAAAAATTTCTGAGTACGGGGACCCTTAGTCAATTTCTAGCCTTGGGAGGGTTTTTGGGTTTCCCCTTACCTTGGTACCTTTTTCCCTTCATCCCCCAATTCCCCACACCTCCATGCTTCCTCTTTTTTTTGTCTCCTTCGGGTTTTCGGGGATCCCCTTACCTATCCGCGTTTCCTCTGGTTCCCTGCACCTCCGTTTCCCTTCATTTCAAGATCCCGAGATTTTCCTTCCCGGCGTGCATTTCCCTCCAACTCCCTGATTCTTTCGGGATTCCCTTTCCCAGGATGCCTTTCCCTCAAGCCCCCGAGTATCTGATTCCCTGAAACCAATCCTGCATGTGACCCCATTTTTCTAATCTCGAGGATTTTCATTCAAACATCTGCAAGACTGCAACAACTTTGCGTCCTAGAGAATTTGTGTTTTGTCACATCCACTAGATTCCTCCAAATAACTTCCTCAATATTTCACATTAGGGATTTCGGCTTCAGCTAAATGGTACCCTGAAACACACACTGGCTTAATGGAGCATGAAATTTGGTTTAGTGGAAGCGTCAGCAGATTAACATCACAAAGGGAGACAACATTTTAGACTATGTTCCCTTTCTAAATCACATGTTCAACCACCATATAATAATTTTCTTCCCGCTTTAGAACTATAAGTGAGACCGACATGTAATATACTAAAATATGAAATTATGGTGATCACGGTAATGTACACTTCAGGAGCTACTGGAGAGATGTAAAGAATTATGACACCTAATTCTTTATAGGAACTTCTTTTACAATCACGGTTGCTGTAGAAAAACAACATAACACTCATCTTTCCACATATGAATTGGATTTTGCAATGTACCTTTTTAACGTATTGTTTGGGATAGATCCTGAACCCTTTTCATGGTAGTTCCAATCCATGGTGACATGCACTGATCTACAGAGGTCTCTGAGACGCAGAGATTGCATACAATAACCAGAAGAATGATCACAGCGCTAGGGTAACAAATAGAGAAAACAAACAACTTGGTCTGTAATTCTCCACACGGGTGGCTAGGGTTTCAAACAGACAAACAGAGAAGCTGGTATGCAATTCTCTACACAGATTGCTAGGGTTCAAAATAAAAAAGCAGACGACTCGATCTGTACTTCTCCACAAAGGTGGCTAGGGTTCAAAACAATGAGATTGAAAATAGGGTTGGTTTTTCTTTCTTTCCTTTCAGAGTAATGCTGCAAGAACAAATATGCAAAACAAACTGCAATAGCTTACAAATGAAAAATGAAAATGCAAACAGAGTATATTTTCCAAGGTAAAAGAAAGGATGTATAATGCTCACCAAGCTTCTATAAACGCTCCCCGAAACAGGGCTTTGTTTGCAGACTAGATTGCAAATAATGGGATGATTGACCCTCGACCCACCAACAAGAATCAAAAACCCAAATTTGCTCCCGTTCAAAAACAATAGAACAGGCTGTGAGCAAATGAGGTAGAGCCCTTAACACTATTGGACATGAATTTATTAACCATAAGTTGGGGCTCCTAGAATTAATATCAACAAGAAGCGCCGCCTATTGGCAAGTACCTTGGTGTCGTAAATATAGTATGTATTTTAGTTGTAATTTTTTCTTAGATTAAATATTTGTTGTGTAGGCAAATTGCATTAGATAAAGTAACTAGTTTAATAGAAGATTTTGAAAAGGCTAAATTACATTGTAATTAGCTAAATTACAATCACAATGACAATGCATTGTAGAATGTATTGTTCCCCATTCTAGCATGTGTTGTACTAGGGTTGATGTGTATGTTAGAAGGATCTACGTGCTACTTTCTCTTTTAGATTCACGACTAGTTTTAAAACATTAAGTTCTTCCGATGGGAGTTTTTTCGATAATGCTTTGCAATATCAATTAATATACTAGCAATTGGACCCATAGGTTCAATGGGCAGAACTTATGAAGAAATTATAGATTTTATTAGATATTTTTTATTATCTATTAATTTATAAGTTATTTAATCCACTAAATCCTTATTAAATTTCATCACATTAACTATTGTCTTCTTGCACTTATATTAGTAATTTTTTTTTTATGAACAAACATAATTGAGTAAATGTAGTAAATTAATTGAATCTCTTATTGATTTTTATATAATATGTCATAGAAACAAATGCATATTTAATCATATAATTATTATTTTAAAAATAATTATGTGAGGGTACAATAGATTTATATTCTACAACTTATATCTAATATTATGCACATAAGGTATAACTATATTTTTCTATTAAATACATGGTTGATAATTATTTTTATAAATATGTATTTGATATATGAACTTTTATATAATATATCACATATTAGTTGTACTAATTTGTATAATGAATAATTTAATATACATTCTATTATTAATATATAATTAATTATATTATTTCATTAATATTTAAAATATCAAATTTATAAATAATATATATACAATGAATCAAAATTAAATAATCACATTAATATTACAATTTTGTTATAATATTTGGATATATTTAAAGAAAAAATATTATTTGTTTAACATTAAAATAAATATTATTTGTTGAATAACTAAATTCGTGTCTTATTTTTTACTTAATTTGTTTGTTTTATTCAAAATAATATTTCCCAAAAAAATTCTCATGTAAAATATTACTTTGTTTTGATCACTAGATAAAAAAAAATTATTGAGAAAAATAAAATAAAAAATTAGCGGTTTATCAATTGCAAAAGTGATAGTAAATGGAACTTTTTTGTTTTTTAATCATTTATGACACTTTGTAGAAAAATAAAATAAAAACTTAACAATTTATCAATTGTCAAAGTGATAAAGGTAAAGGAAATTTCTTTTTTTTAATCATTTATGTTGTAGAAAAATAAAATAAAAAATTAATAATTTATCAATTGTGAAAGTGATAAAGAGGTAAAGGGAACTTTTTTGTTTTTTATCATTTATAACATTTTGAAAAATAATCAATGGACAAGATTGATTTCATGGTAGTCTTTTTAATGTAGACCCTTCATCTATATAATTCAACATGTGATGCTTAGGGAAGGCTTTCAGCCTAAATATATCAACAAGTATTATAATAGATCTTAATAATATAATTAATACTAGTATAGCTATATTTAATATATATATATATATATATATCTAAAGTACGCTGAGATGGATCCAATGCGTCATTTAATTAAATTATTTTAAGTTATAATTGTAATTATTGTATACTTTAATAATTTTAATTAGATATTTTTTTAATGACAATAAATAATTTAAATATATATAAATATTTGAAAGGAAAATTAATCTAAAGTTTTAATTAAATAATAATTATTTAATTGTCAAAATTGTAATGGGTAAAATTTAACAAAGATCAAACAATAGAGATCAGATTTCAACCCAAAACTCAAGAAATCAAAACCTAAAGATGAAATAAAGAAGACACGCAAATAAGAACAATTTCACTTGGATTAGACGATTCCTTGTTTTATTTTGTTGATTGCTTCACGTAGCATAACAGTGATAGGAGATTTGATGGATGAAAGAAAGTTAGATTGATGATGGAAGATTGATGGATGAGGGATTGAAAAGAAAATTTGGTAGAGTGATGGTGCTTAGAAGATTCATCCATGCCAAAATGGATTGAAAATGGGCTTATTTATAGACAAAATGAGAAAATGGAAGGATAAAGTTCCCATTTTGCAAGTGATGGTGAAATGGAAAGTTGCATTGTGCAACTTGAAAAAGGAAATGGAAAGTGGGTGAGTTCACTCAAGAGATAATTTAGAAGGTGAGTGAAATGAGTGGAGTGGTGAGTGAGTTGAAAATAAAAAGTGGATCTAGTCATTTAGAGAGATAATTGGAATGTGAAAGAGATGAGTTGAGTTGATTTGAGAGGTAGAATTGGAAGGTTAGTGAGTCATAATTAAATAATTTAAAAATAAATTATTTAATTTATAATGCATGTGGGGATAAATGATAAATTAAAATAAAATAAAAAGATTTATTTTATTTAATTTAAGAGGAAAATGAATAAAATAAATAAATAAAATTTACTTATTTAATGATGTTAAGGGGATGGGGACAAATTAAATAAATATTGGATTTATTTAATTTGTTTGAGGAAGATGCTAGATTAGGCAACGCCATAGGTGTTTAGGGCAAAAAATGGTACAAGATGCCTAAGTGATGTAACGTTGCGACAAGTGGACAATTTTGGGTGTCTACATTTTGCCCCTCTTTGAGATGGTGAGATTTGTGTCGAGCAACATCATTTCAAAGAAGCTAAAGTACAAACAGAGGAAAAAGATGACGAAGGAAAGATAGGATGATGATGCCCTCTCGAGAGGATAGGTGGGTTGGACAAACACGGGTAGGCTCTCGAAATAAGCTAGAGAGGTCAAGGAAGAAGGATGGGGAAATGGAAGAAAGAGATAAAGGATACATTATGCTGCAATGAAAGTGAGCAATCATATGTTTGATTTAGCACAAGATGTTATGCACCACGGTATAAGGACCAAGGTGATGATGTGTCTCATGTCCCAGCGTAATACAACCTTGTCTAGATCAAACATATGAATATTAGCTAGGAAGATACAGATGCAAATGCAAGATAAAAAAGATAACACACACAAGCAAGCATGCATGCACAAATGATACAAAAACAACCAAAGTATTGCCCCTATCAAGTTGTAAACCAACGATTAAATGTTGATTGATTGATTGATGATTGATGGATAGTATTGTCATTGCGGGAAATGATGTATCCCTAGATCAACACAAGGATGATGATGACTAATTGATTGACGATTGATTGGGTTTACGATAAGGCTAGGATCAAAACCATTGATTACAATTGGATAATTTGACAAGCTCGATTGACATGATTGGTATGGATAAATATTGAATTGCATTTGAGATTATTGAATGGAATGACTCAATTGAAAGAAGAAGAAGTGATTGAAGAATCGATTGACGAAGATTGATTGAAAGAAGAATTATTTGAAGAAATGATGAAGTGATGGAGATAGATGATAGAAGAAGATGAGAGAAGAAAGAGGAATATCGCCTGTGCCTGAATCTAGGCACTTCCTTCGTACTCCAGACTGCCTACATACCCATATCCACAGGATCAAGGCACGTAACGATAGAGATGAGATGTAGTTCTAATTTTTGTTTTATTGATGGTGATAAAGATTGATTTGATTTTCATTGATTGATTAGATTGATTGGTTTTCTTTGATTTGATTTGTTTCGATGTGATTTTGATCGATTAATAGGATTGATTTGATGTGATTGATTGATATATGATGTTGATTTGATTTTGATTTGATAGGTTATTTTGATTTGATGTGATTTTGATTGATTTTGCTAGATTCGCTTGATAGATTTGATGATTGATTTGATTTGATTTTGATGATTGACCTTGATGATTGTTTGGAGTTTTTGTTGGAGTTTTATATTTTTTGGGGGAATATTTGGTTTTTTTGTATTTTTTAGGATATTTTATGAATTTTTGAGATTTTTTCAGGACTTTTTATGATTTTTTGGTATTTTTCAGGACATTTTATGATTTTTTTTTAATTTTTTTAAGGACTTTTTGTGATTTGTAGGGATTTTTTCAAGACTTTTTGGGATTTTTTGGGATTTTTTGGTATGTTTTGGGATGTCAATCAATTTACAACTTGTTGACGCCTGAATTGACTGGTAGTTTTTTTGAAAAATTTTCATTCAGGCACTCTCCCTAAGTATCCAAAAAATGCTCTAAGTAACGGGCCTCCTCAGTATTTTCAGCTGCATCATCATATTTTCTTGAGGAGGAGGTCATCATCATCATGTTTGTTTCCATGAGGGTCAGCATCATCATGTTCTCCTTCGACTGGTTTCTCATCGTCATCATCATATTTCGCTGTCGGGTGATGTTCGGTTATTATCCTGATGATGCTGATGAGCTACAGTGCGCCCTCATCTGCTCGCGAGGGTGATTTTTCAAAGTATCCGGTGATCTTTCATTTATCACCTTGCCCAGACATGATGATGATGTTGCTTATTCTTTGAGTTGCTCGACCTAACTTGTTTTATCCTAAGGGTCGTCATCATCATCATTTTTCAATTGTCATCCTGCTGCTTGTGGAGGTCATCATATTTTCTGCCTTCATGATATTTCGCCGGGGTGATATTTTTATCATCGGGTGATCTTGGTTAACATCATCCTGATGATGTTGTTGAAGAGTTGTAATTGCGACCCGATATTCACTAGGGTCATCATATTTTGGAACGTCAGGATGATCTTAGTCAATATCATCCTGATGATGTTGTATCACTTCTTGTTCTTTGTTTCTCATCCTGATGATGCTGACGTCACCCGTATATCAGGGTGATATTTTTCTTTCTGCCTATCTGCATCATGATATTCGCGAAGGAGGGGGTGATATTTTCATATCACCCGGATATATGTTTGTTCGAACATCATGATGATGTTGATATCAAGGAGATATCCGCCTGCTAGCTTCGCGCGTTATCTATTGAGGGTGATCTTTTCAAGCTGCATCATCATATTCAGTTATCGCCCTGATCTTATAGAGGAGCTACAGTGCAACCTGATATTTGAACATCAGGAGGATATTTCCAAATATCCGGTTGTCTTCCGAATATCATGATGATGTTAATATGATGATGACGTCATCAAGGTCCGCGGGGATCATATTTCTAACACTGATCATCTTGAAGAGACCTCCTGATATTTACAAACATGATGATGACGTCATCCGGATGTGAGGAGGTGCGCAGTAGGCGGATATCATGATGACGTCAGCAGGATATGATGATGACGTCATCAGGATGTTCATCGGCCAGACTTTTGTTATAAGCTCAGCAGGAGGATGTTCCTCCGAAGGATCAGGTTGTGCCGATTATCATGAAGGTTATATTTCAAATATCATGATGACGTCAGGGTGATATTTCGAACAGCAGGATATCATGCTGCTGGGGGATGATGATGATGAAGTATATACTAGTGTCGTCAGGAGCAAAAGCACCGACATGATATATGCTCATGACCTAGTATATAAAGTGTTATTGAGGTCGTCGCGGGGTGCATGTGGGATATTGTTATCCTGCATTTTCAAATATCATGATGATGAATCTCGGCGGGAAGCGGTTGCGACTGTCTATTTGATGTTCTTCCCGAGGCCGCGGGTTGGTGCGCCATTAATGGCGATTGTTGCAGAGGTATGGGCGATGGCGTGGACGAATGTTGTACCTGATTGAAGATCTGAATCCCTAGGCGGTGGCGCAAGGCTCGAAAAATCTTCCTGTCTCCTCCCCTACCTGCTGCATTCAAGTTTGAGCGTCATTTCTATGGTACTGTATATCTGGCGGGAATTTTGGTCAACCTGGTAGTTGATGCTGAAGACACCCTCCTGCTATATAATGCAGATGGTGTTATTCTTTTGAGGTTGTTGAAAGTTGTAGAATTTTGGCTCTGTAATCCATAACCAGCTGATCTGGTTGCTCTGTACAGTTATCTTGTGAGTTTATGTATCTCCTGTTGTAGGACTTGGCATGAATCCACTGGTTTCATGGTTGATCTTATATGAGTAATGCTGTTTAGCATGTGTTGTGTTAATTCTGTCTCCAGTATTGCATGTATCCTTCTTCTGGATCTGGATGTTTGCTTATGTTTAGATTCTAGAGCATAGAATTCCTATGTTGAATGTCTGATCTTTTAACCTCTGCTCAAGGGGCAGATTAAACTGTTTTCAGGTTGAACATTGGGAAGGGTATACTGCAGTAGGGATGCCATAAGTAGAGATAGCTCAACACTCTATATTGGGAGATATCTGTAGGGCAGATATCATGTGTATCCCCCTGAAATCCAGTTTTAGCTATTCATGCTGATCATTCACAGGTGTATGTCTACCGACTCCAAGCCCTGGATAGGCACCAGTCATGCTGTGTTCTTGTGTTATACACCATGTCCAGCTTTGCATCCAAATTCATATCAAAACACTTCATACCTCCACCTGTTAGTTGTAGGAGTAGGATTAGGAACCCCCTGCATACTCTCATACCCAACCAGACATCATGTCCAAGAATGTTGCCAGCCTTGTGATCTATCATACAGATCTTGGTCCATACATGAGAGTATTCTGCCTGTTGTTGTCAAGTTAGATCTTTCTATCTTTGAGCTAGTCAAGGTTACATCTTGAGTTATAGGGATACCCCCCTTGGTGCAGCAGAACCAGAAGTGAAGGGGAGGAGCTCACGCAACCTCCTGTATTCAGTTGGCCTGAATCTGCCTGTGCATTAGAAGTGGCAAACCCTAATGCTGATTCAGAAGAAAATGTCAACAAAATGGCGACTCCACTGGGGAAAAATTGATGAAAAAGTGTTATATCTTGTGGCCCATCCGAGTCACTAACAAAATGATGCTCTGCTGGTGGAATGAACCTGGAAAAGTAGCTTTCAGCTATTGAAAATTTTGTCCTCTCTGGAGAGGTGGCGACTCTGCAAAAAAGATCTAAATGCACATGAAAGATAGATGTATGTTATTGGTTGAAAGATGTACATATTTCTGCATCTGTATGAGAAAAGGTACCTCCTTCCTTCCCCTTTATTTGCTGTTTTATTGCATAGGTTAGATGCCAGGGGAAGCCTAGGGTCTTAGACAGACAAAGGATGTCTAAGAGTAAGATTTTTGTGAATCCAAGTATGAAGTATCCCACACTCAGTGGTAAAATGTTGGATAAAGGAATAGAGGAGATAAGAAATAGGTTGATACTCTTAGAGGCTGAGCAGGCCCAGTTAAGAAGCAGTAACCCTGTTGTGTCTGCCTGTCAGAAAGCTAAACCTCCTGTCAGCCCTTTTGATCCTTTGTATGACCAACTGGATTTGTCATGGGTGGATTATAGAATAGAAACTATGCCTGCTAGGATATACTGTCAGATGCCTAGATTTAGTGGTCACAGTATATGTGATGGGAATGCACATATCCAAAATTTTCACAGTTTTATGGGAAAATATTCATTCAGAGATGAGGATATGTGGATGAGGTTTCTTGTTAGGTCCTTTGATGCAAAAGCAAAAGACTGGTATTTGAGCTTTCCAAAGAAGTCCTTTGCCTGTTGGGATGAGCTTGCTGACTGTTTCAAGGAAGAATTTGCAAAAGAACCGGCTGATCTTGTTGCAGAATTGATGAGAATCAGAAAACAAGATGAAGAGCCATGTGTTGATTTCAGTCATAGATTTGCAGTAGCCCTTTCACATGTCCCTGAAAGTTTCAGACCTGATATTTCAGCCTGTGTTGGCATATTCTTTGAAGCTTTTGAGGAGGGCTCTAGTGCATTACTGAGGGATTTCAAGGTGACAAGTATGCAGATGGCATACAGGTTCATTGAGAATGTAGAAGAAATGAGAAATATGCACCTGCTGAAACCCCTCTCCCCAGGCCTTGGTGTGAAAAATGGTTATGAAGCTGCAAATGACCAAGTCATGAAGGCATCATGTGAAGATGAAAAGATGAATGTTGAGGATGCCAGTGAAAGGACTAATGAGGATTCCCATTGCAATCATGAGGCATCTGACCATGAAGACAATAATGAGGTTGTGGACAGCAATGAGCAATTTTTAGAATGGACCTGTGGAGAAAATTGTGAGTATTGTACTCAAGACAGAGAAGATATAAGCAAACAGAGAAGCAGTCCTATGTGTGACCCATTGCCTATCTTTCAAACACATGGAGATCATGAAGAGCAGTCAGAAATTGAAATAAGTGCTAGTTCAGAGCATGATTGTTTTTCATTTGATGGCTGTTTTGCTTATGACACACAGGCTGATACTCCTCCACAGAGTGAATCCATTGATGATGAAGAGGTATGCTCTGTTGCCCATGAACAAATGGCATACTCTGATGAAACTGATGCACCTGGGTCACCCATTTATGACACATATGGTGATGAGGATCTATCTGAGTGTGGTGAAGATCTAGACACTATTTTTGGCTTGGATTCTGTTTCTCATCCTGATGAAAGAGGAAACAACATACATCAGGTAAGTGATTGTAAAAATGTGCCTGATTGTAAAGAGGTGTCAGAGCCTGATCTTTTCCAGCCTGGTGTACCAGATGGTTGTGTACATGATGTACACAATTGTGATTTTGAAAGCTTTTCTTTTGATATGCCAGCATATAATACAATGAGCCTTGATCTTCCTAGTTGTGTGGTGGACTCTGAGTGTTTCCTATTTGCAGTCCAGCCAGGAGATCATGTTGCAATGCATGATGATGATATAGGTGATAAGTGCTATATGCCATATGAACATGCATTGTTTGATATATTCTGCACCCACATGGCACATGATGCTGAAGGTTATCTGCACAGGGGTGATGATGACAAGCCAAATCAGAGGGTTGAATATGCAGATGACAAGATTTGTTTGTGGGTGGATCTTTGTAGTATCTCCAAGCTTGACCCAGTGCATGCAGATGAAAACAAGATATTTGACAAAGGGAGATACATGCTCTTCTTTTCTTGGTGGCCTTAGGCCATCAAGTGTGTTGGGTGATGCAGGTCAGTGCAGTATTTGACTCTGTGCCCAATGGATAAGGGACTGGTCTGCATCCCAGAGATCTGGGGTTCTCGCTGCAGTCTTTCACCTGCACGTCCCCAGACAGAGCCACTGTTGACGCCTGAATTGACTGGTAGTTTTTTTGAAAAATTTTCATTCAGGCACTCTCCCTAAGTATCCAAAAAATGCTCTAAGTAACGGGCCTCCTCAGTATTTTCAGCTGCATCATCATATTTTCTTGAGGAGGAGGTCATCATCATCATGTTTGTTTCCATGAGGGTCAGCATCATCATGTTCTCCTTCGACCGGTTTCTCATCGTCATCATCATATTTCGCTGTCGGGTGATGTTCGGTTATTATCCTGATGATGCTGATGAGCTACAGTGCGCCCTCATCTGCTCGCGAGGGTGATTTTTCAAAGTATCCGGTGATCTTTCATTTATCACCTTGCCCAGACATGATGATGATGTTGCTTATTCTTTGAGTTGCTCGACCTAACTTGTTTTATCCTAAGGGTCGTCATCATCATCATTTTTCAATTGTCATCCTGCTGCTTGTGGAGGTCATCATATTTTCTGCCTTCATGATATTTCGCCGGGGTGATATTTTTATCATCGGGTGATCTTGGTTAACATCATCCTGATGATGTTGTTGAAGAGTTGTAATTGCGACCCGATATTCACTAGGGTCATCATATTTTGGAACGTCAGGATGATCTTAGTCAATATCATCCTGATGATGTTGTATCACTTCTTGTTCTTTGTTTCTCATCCTGATGATGCTGACGTCACCCGTATATCAGGGTGATATTTTTCTTTCTGCCTATCTGCATCATGATATTCGCGAAGGAGGGGGTGATATTTTCATATCACCCGGATATATGTTTGTTCGAACATCATGATGATGTTGATATCAAGGAGATATCCGCCTGCTAGCTTCGCGCGTTATCTATTGAGGGTGATCTTTTCAAGCTGCATCATCATATTCAGTTATCGCCCTGATCTTATAGAGGAGCTACAGTGCAACCTGATATTTGAACATCAGGAGGATATTTCCAAATATCCGGTTGTCTTCCGAATATCATGATGATGTTAATATGATGATGACGTCATCAAGGTCCGCGGGGATCATATTTCTAACACTGATCATCTTGAAGAGACCTCCTGATATTTACAAACATGATGATGACGTCATCCGGATGTGAGGAGGTGCGCAGTAGGCGGATATCATGATGACGTCAGCAGGATATGATGATGACATCATCAGGATGTTCATCGGCCAGACTTTTGTTATAAGCTCAGCAGGAGGATGTTCCTCCGAAGGATCAGGTTGTGCCGATTATCATGAAGGTTATATTTCAAATATCATGATGACGTCAGGGTGATATTTCGAACAGCAGGATATCATGCTGCTGGGGGATGATGATGATGAAGTATATACTAGTGTCGTCAGGAGCAAAAGCACCGACATGATATATGCTCATGACCTAGTATATAAAGTGTTATTGAGGTCGTCGCGGGGTGCATGTGGGATATTGTTATCCTGCATTTTCAAATATCATGATGATGAATCTCGGCGGGAAGCGGTTGCGACTGTCTATTTGATGTTCTTCCCGAGGCCGCGGGTTGGTGCGCCATTAATGGCGATTGTTGCAGAGGTATGGGCGATGGCGTGGACGAATGTTGTACCTGATTGAAGATCTGAATCCCTAGGCGGCGGCGCAAGGCTCGAAAAATCTTCCTGTCTCCTCCCCTACCTGCTGCATTCAAGTTTGAGCGCCATTTCTATGGTACTGTATATCTGGCGGGAATTTTGGTCAACCTGGTAGTTGATGCTGAAGACACCCTCCTGCTATATAATGCAGATGGTGTTATTCTTTTGAGGTTGTTGAAAGTTGTAGAATTTTGGCTCTGTAATCCATAACCAGTTGATCTGGTTGCTCTGTACAGTTATCTTGTGAGTTTATGTATCTCCTGTTGTAGGACTTGGCATGAATCCACTGGTTTCATGGTTGATCTTATATGAGTAATGCTGTTTAGCATGTGTTGTGTTAATTCTGTCTCCAGTATTGCATGTATCCTTCTTCTGGATCTGGATGTTTGCTTATGTTTAGATTCTAGAGCATAGAATTCCTATGTTGAATGTCTGATCTTTTAACCTCTGCTCAAGGGGCAGATTAAACTGTTTTCAGGTTGAACATTGGGAAGGGTATACTGCAGTAGGGATGCCATAAGTAGAGATAGCTCAACACTCTATATTGGGAGATATCTGTAGGGCAGATATCATGTGTATCCCCCTGAAATCCAGTTTTAGCTATTCATGCTGATCATTCACAGGTGTATGTCTACCGACTCCAAGCCCTGGATAGGCACCAGTCATGCTGTGTTCTTGTGTTATACACCATGTCCAGCTTTGCATCCAAATTCATATCAAAACACTTCATACCTCCACCTGTTAGTTGTAGGAGTAGGATTAGGAACCCCCTGCATACTCTCATACCCAACCAGACATCATGTCCAAGAATGTTGCCAGCCTTGTGATCTATCATACAGATCTTGGTCCATACATGAGAGTATTCTGCCTGTTGTTGTCAAGTTAGATCTTTCTATCTTTGAGCTAGTCAAGGTTACATCTTGAGTTATAGGGATACCCCCCTTGGTGCGGCAGAACCAGAAGTGAAGGGGAGGAGCTCACGCAACCTCCTGTATTCAGTTGGCCTGAATCTGCCTGTGCATTAGAAGTGGCAAACCCTAATGCTGATTCAGAAGAAAATGTCAACACAACTTTGGTAGCCTTTGTGTTAGATACCAGTGACGAGGGAGGAAACCAAGTCTAGGAGCAAGGATGATGGAGAAAGGATATGATGAATGGATAAAAGGATGGGCAATAGAATGGAAAGCTTATGATGTATAGATAGGTAAAAGGATAGGCCAATAGTGGATGGGGCGACAAACTCATGATAAATGGAAGGATATGAGGATAGGCAACATCAGATGTATGCATAAGAGAGCTAGGATGTGATCTCAAAGACTATGTCACGTAGGAATAACATGCCCCATTCTAGATAGTATGCTTGGGATTTTTCATGACAATGCTCAGGACGATAGGATAGTGATAGGATTGGGCTAATGACAATGGGATAATGATAGGACGATAGGATGGATTGAGGGATAAGGTACATCAAGAGATAACCAAAGCATGTTTCAACATTTTGCCCCCAATCTTTATCAAGGTCAAAAGGAGGAAGGGAGGATGAATGGACTCAATATGATAGGTGTATAAATGTAATGGATAAGGATGGTAGGAAATGGTATGGTAGGGTATGATAGGTAGGATGAGACAAGGTGCCCCCAAAGTGTAGGTGACATAGAAGATCAGACTTACACATGATGCTTGTTTGCCAGGTTTTCATCATGGTACTTATCCAGGGTGCCTGTTTGTCAGGTTTTCACCATTGGACGAAGGGATTTCTCTTTACTTTTTTTTCTCTTTTTTTTTGACTTTTTATTTTTTTTGCCTTTTTTTTTTATTGGGATAGGTGGATATGGACAAGAGGGACTCGAGTGTCTAGTTCCATGGTAGTCCTACTAGATGGATGTCATCGCAACAGAGCATGTCAAAGTATGCTCATTAGATGTTGGTAAGGGATTGCATGAAAGGGAGATGGAGAAGGTAGATAGTGGATCATGATGTGGATTATGTATGCAAGATAGTGGATAAGGATAGATGGAAGATTATAAGATGACTTATGGAAGGTTTATGCAAAAGCATGGACCATAGAAATAAGATGGGGAAGATATACAAGATAGTGAATGAAAGGTGGGGAGATGGCAATATGTAGAAATGTGGAGTGGAGGGGAACCATGACCAATGGCTACACACGCCGT
Organism: Cunninghamia lanceolata; assembly: GCA_027924645.1. NCBI lineage: Eukaryota > Viridiplantae > Streptophyta > Pinopsida > Cupressales > Cupressaceae > Cunninghamia > Cunninghamia lanceolata. The sequence continues at coordinate 6,701,832 of BSBN01000245.1, read as the reverse complement.
GATAAATGTTGAAGCTTTTGGCTAGATGGCGGTGTAGGAAGCAATGGTTGTTTGTTTAGGAGATGGGTGATTTAGGCATTTAGGGACCCACATAGACTCAGTATTTTTATGATTTTTGCTTTTCATGTGGGATGGAGGATTTTGCTGCTTTTGGACGGAATGGGATTTTGGGTGGAAGTGGATGATTGGGATTCGGGAGAGGTGGATGCCTCATTTGACTTGATGGCTTGTTGCTTAGGGACCCACACCTTTTTCATATTTTCTTTTAGGTGGGTGGATGTATGCAGCTTTAGAGATGGATTTGAAGTAATTGCTTGTTGCTTGGGGACACACACCTTTTTCATTTTTGCTTTGAGGTGTGTGGATGTAGGTTTGGATTGCTTTTTGGATGGATTTTACTTTGAATTTTTGCATTTGTGCCCTAAGGCATTAGGATTTTTAGGATTTTTTGCTTTATATGTAGAGGCATCCAGATTTTGTTTTTGAATCCCATGAGGTGGATGGAAGGAGAGGAAGCTTCATGTTTAGACAATGTGTGCATTTGTTGGTCACGATTGGGATTTTGAGAGGATTTATGGATGGATGGATAAGGTGTCGGAAGTAGTGGAGGTAGAGTAGATGGAGGGGTGTTAGGAGTGGGAAGAAGCGGAGGCAAAGTGGATGGTGGGAGGTGTATGGTGACATGCTTTTGACATTTACATAGGATGATGGAGGTGGAATGGCGACATATGATTTAGGTGTATGACAGGATTTGCGATGGAAAGCGGTGGACTTAAGAGGAATGGAGGAAGTACCAACATCTTTAGCTTGTTGACCTTGAGGTGTGTATCCAAGGCCAAGTGAGCACGTAGGAGGGACTTTGACATGGATCGGCTCCAAAACACCTTGTTCAAGAAGGCCTAGGCCTTTACCTTGATAGTTCATGTTTTGGAGGATGCGGTTGACAATGGGACTAGGTGCATGTGGAACACTAAACACGAGTTCCTTATTGGATGGAGAAGGTGAAGTGGAGGATAATGGTTGGTGGTGTTCTAAGGAGGAACACTCATGGATAAAGGTGGTAAGACTAATAGTACATGATGGTGGAGTTGCGATAGGGTCAATAGTGGATGTGGAAGGATCATTAAGATCTTGCTTAAATGCATTATGATCCAAGGTGATAGTTTGATCTTCTATGCTTATGTGGGAGGCACATGTCTCATTATCAGAAGCAGACGTTGTCTCATTAGGGTTAGGTGGAGGATGGATAGGAGCAATTTGGATATTTTTCTCATGGAGGGGTATAGGATTGTCGGTATGATCAAGGTGCTCATGGATAGCTTCTTCATAGATAATGTCATCTTGATCATGGAAAAGGTAAATGTTATGGATGGGGTGACTAGGTGGAATGTAAGGGATTTGATGTTGACTCGGATTAGGGATTAATGTTTTCACATACTTAGGATCATGCTCTTGATAGACCTCTTGGGTTGTTTGAATGAAAGGAGATGACTCTTGGACAGGCTTTTGGTCGACAACATGAGGGTATGATAGGTCTTGATGTAGACTCATGGGAGAAGTCTGTTCAATAAGCTCAATGGTTTGTGGACCACATGGTGGAGGTGGAGGAATAAGCAAGGTATTGGGAGAATCTGTGATAGGCTCATGAATGGGACTTTGATGACATGGCAATGTTTTATTCCTTGCTAATAGCCAATGGATCACATCCTTTGCAAGGGTATGGGTAAATGGACAATAGAGGGGATGGATGATGATGGTGGAAGTTGAAGGCTTCAGATTAGGACTTGTGGGATGGATAATGGGATTAGATGGGCTAGGACTTGGGCTAGATGGAAGGATAAGGGGATTAGACGGATTAGTTTTATCTAACCCAATCTTACAACCATCTTCTAGGTTCTTGATCAATCTTTTAAATTGTTTACAAGCGGGTATGAGATGGCCCTTAGACCTATGGTATGCACAATATTCGTCATCTTTATACCAATGGGGTTTAAAGTAGATTTCTTTAAAGGATATTATCGGTGGTAGCTCAATCAAATTTTCTTGGACCAATTATTGTAGGGTCATCTCCAAGGGATCTATTAACAGAGAGCTTGATGGATTAGAAGGTTGACATGAAGGTGTTGGAGGAGGACTAGTTGACTCATGTTTTGGCATGTGCTCAAACGGTGATGGAGGATGCTCATAAGATGCTTGTTGTAGGTTGGTGTCTCCCTCATCAAAGGCTATTAAGTCTTGTAGCATAGGCAGACTTAAGGATAATGGATTTATGTACAAAGAGTCATTTAGACTTGAGTCAAAGGTTATTAGATCTTGTTGCTCCGGTGGACTTAAGTCTATTAGGTTTTGCTACAAAAGTGGACTTAGGTTCACTTGGTTTATGTACAAGGGGGTATTTGAATTTGCATGTTCATGTTTTGGGGGCCACTGATAGTCTTGTGAATGGATTTGATGAAGAGATGACACATAGGATTGCGTTTGAATGTGTTGGAAGTTGTAATGGTGTTGTGGCGGAGGGATCACATAGGATAATGGTTGTTGAGGGGTGGAGTAATATGGATAAGGGTTGATATTAGAGGAAATGGGATAGCTTGGTGCGGGGGTAACATGATACGTGGATGGATAGGGTTGATGTGATGATTGGATTTGGGATTGTTGGAATTGGCGTATGGCTTGATATTGTGGGAATTGTTGGTGTTGTGGCATAGGGATTGGTTCCTTTCTATATAGCCACTCAAGGGTATCAAGCATTCTTAAGGTGCCATAAGGATCATTCTCATAGGTCTTGTTTAGGAATATCATGTCCATGTTTAAAAGTGGTAGATGATGATATGAGGATGTGGGATGAATAAGATGTGATTTGGATAAGAAATGGATGAAGGTGATTGGGTAATGACTAGGATGAGGTGATTAGGCTGAAATTAGAATGATGACTTGGCTAGGATGGTTAGGATTAGAGGATGTGGATGATGTGGCTTAGGATGTGTCTTAGGATGAGATTGTATGAGATTGTTTTGTGACAAGGATTTTGGTTTTGACAGCTTTTTTTGGCAATTTTATGGCAAGCAAACAAGATGGAAGACACTCATACACAAGCCATGCTCAATCATTACATCCTAAGGCTAGGAAAAGGCTATATTTGTTGGATCCCCTAGCTGTGCTTATTCAAAGTGGGTAGCTCCAGGATCTTGGTAGCACTGACTCCCCTCCACGGCACTCACTTCTCACGCATACCAAGATCCAGGTTTCCCAAGGCTCATCCCCCCACCGAACCTTACGATTGTTCCTACTACCTTGGCTAAGAACTGCATGAATCAGGGTGGCTTCGAAGGTCCCACCTTATGCGCCAACAAATATGGGTTTTTGGCCACTAAGACATGGTGTTTAGTTCAGGTTCCGTTCCGGTGGCTATACGTGCGGCAATGCTACTCTTCGTTATGGAGTCTCCCAGCCTAAAGAGGTTATGCTCTATGGGGTTTTGAGGGAGTTTGGCTGTCGGTATAGCAGAACAACACCCGTCATTTGTGACTTTCATCACAAACGCATTATTTATAAAGCGAATTGGATTGTTCTGGCTTTGACCCATTTCCGCTCGGGTCATCCCCTTCTCACAATGAGAAGGAAGGCCCTCTAGAGTTGGCAATGATTTCTCATGCACCCCAGATCTATTGGTTAGGCAAGGGGAGAGGATACTTTTATTTCCAAATCAGGTTACAATTAGACTCAGCAAGCAAGCAAAGAAAAGAAAAGCAGGCACAATGAAGACAGATTGTTAAATTTAATGCCCAAAACCAAATGTGCCTATTCTAGTGATAAAATATTATTCTTTGACCACTTGGACCTGCAAGAAACATGTGATTAGTTTAAATCCGCCTTTCTTCAACAAACGATTAAGACAGGCTGCACAGATAGATTATTAGATGCCAAAGATATGATCAGATAAAAACTTGCAAATGATGATCAGGCATAGCCAAATGGACAAAAAAAATAGAAAGTTCAGACGATTCTATGTAATTTAAAAAAAGATTTGTTAAATTTTGATGTGTTTTGCAAAAGTTATGCTCAGTTGAAGTTTTAAGAATATTTGATGTTCGACTGAGAAAATAACTAATAAAATGATGATATTACCTGTCCAAACCTTCACAACTACAAATTTTGTCAAATTACCTTTCTGACGAGTCCAAATTTGTGCAATTTTGCCTCCGTATGCTCCTGTTATAGTAAAAAGAAAAATATACCCCTCTTGGCATACATATGAAAATTAGGTTTGACCTAATTTGACTTTTAGATGGAAGGTTGACTTTTTGGATCTTTTGATAGTTTTGCAAGTTGCTTGATTGTCACGTGCTTGTTTGTGTTTGGTGATTAGAGTTTTGTGTCCATAGTTTGAGCTAAAACTTCAGTCCCTTTGAAAAGACTCAAAACTCAAGATCTAAAGCACAAAATGTTGTTTTAATGCTCGATTAATGCTTTGAGGTCGAAGTCGAAAGGCCAGGGCCTACTCGACTGTCAAAGGTCGATGGGCTTCATGAAGGGGTCAAAAGACTTGCTTTAGAAATGATGGTGACATAAATATAACTAAAGAGGAGGTGACGGGTTGACTGTCAACCTTAAGACTTCAACGATAGTGTTCAATTCAAATGGTGACCTTACGACCCGACTACCTTGTCATCAAATATAAGATAGACATCAACCATAAGAATTTTAGAGTGTCGACCCTCAAGTGTCAATGCCAACCAATGGTTTTAAATGCCGAGTTTTGTTTTCAAATGTCGACTTTGGCTTTAAGGCTGACTTTAGATTTTGAATGTCGACTAAAAGGTTTGATTGCCGACTTTTAGTTTTAATGCCGACTTTAATGCTTTTCCAATGCTAATTTTCTAGTCTTCAAAGATAGAATCAGTGACCATATGATTCCTTGGTTGTTGATTACAAGACTTTTGACTGCGACCTGAGGATTATTTAAAGACCACAAGACTCTAAATGCAGCAACCTAAGGGTTTTAAATGCTAAGCGACGGGTGTAAATGAGATGGTCGAAGGTCTCAAAGGGGGCGACCACTGCATATGGTGACATCATTAATAGGAAATGGGAGGTCGAAGTATCCAGTGGCAACAAAGACTAAAGACCAAAGATGGTGACTATATTGTGCTACAGACTGCATGTGGGTGTCGACTTAAGCCAGCATGACAGCGACTAGTGATTCAGATAGTGGCATAAGTACTTGGATAGAGGTTTATAATGTAGAAATCGACAGGGTAACAATAGTGTATTTATTCACAAAAGATAGCGACCAGGAAGTGTAAATGCTAGCATCGATAGAATTTGGGGTTTTCGACCAAGTTAGAAGCTGCAACCAAACACTTAAATATGCAGGTGAAATTCCTCCAAAATTGCGATATGAGTCTATAACCTTCAATCAGAGAACATGTGAATTAGAGAAAAAGGCCCGTACAGTACGGATCCGTACGGATCTGTACTGTATGGGTTTCAAAATTTTCTAAAATTTTTATAGTGAGCCAATTATAGTCAATTTTTTATGGAAACGACGTTTCGGATGCGATGGCGAGATCAATTTTTACCCCGAAAGTTGTTTGTGACAGCTGCTCTGCAAAACTTGACAATGGGGATTTAGAAACAACACAATATTTTACCATAAAAATTTGCAAAAACATAAAATTAGATCAGACCAGTGGTCCCACCGAGCATGCTAGAATGTAATGGGTAAAATTTAACAAAGATCAAACAATAGAGATCAGATTTCAACCCAAAACTCAAGAAATCAAAACCCAGAGATGAAATAAAGAAGAGACGTAAATAAGAACAATTTCACTTGGATTGGATGATTCCTTGTTTTATTTTGTTGATTGCTTCACGTTCGCAGCATAACAGTGATAGGAGATTTGATGGATGGAAGAAAGTTAGACTGATGATGGAAGATGGATGAGGGATTGAGAAGAAAATTTGGCAGAGTGACAGTACTTAGAAGATTCATCCATGCCAAAATAGATTGAAAATGGGCTTATTTATAAACAAGATGAGAAAATGGAAGGATAAAGTTTCCATTTTGCAAGTGATGGTAAAATGGAAAGTTGCATTGTGCAACTTGAAAAAGGAAATGGAAAGTGGGTGAGTTCACTCAAGAGATAATTTAGAAGGTGAGTGAAATGAGTGGAGTGGTGAGTGAGTTGAAAATGGAAACTTTATCTCTTTCACATTCCAATCAGTAGGAAGGATGAAGTGCATCTAGAGAGATAATTGGATGTGAAAGAGATGAGTTGAGTTGATTTGAGAGATAAAATTGGAAGGTTAGTGATTCATAATTAAATAATTTAAAAATAAATTATTTAATTTATGATGCATGTGGGGATAAATGATAAATTAAAATAAAATAAAAAGATTTATTTTATTTAATTTAAGGGAAAAATGAATTAAATAAATAAATAAAATTTACTTATTTAATGATGTTAAGGGGATGGGGACAAATTAAATAAATATTGGATTTATTTAATTTGTTTGAGGAAGATGCTAGATTAGGCAATGCCATAGGTGTTTAGGGCAAAAAATGGTACAAGATGCCTAAGTGATGTAATGTTGCGACAAGCGGACAATTTTGGGTGTCTACAAAAATTAATGACATGATTGAGAAAAAAGAAGAAAATTTATTTTTAGTTTTAATAACACATTTAATTTACAAATTATTGACATTTTTGTGTGATAATTAAATTTTAAAAAATGATATCATATGCATTATTACAGTTATAAATACAACATCTATAAATACAGAAACCCAATGTTTATAAATGTATATTTGTCGAATGTTTAGCGACAACACTTTCAGTCCAGCTGAAAAGTAGGTGGACTGCTAAGTCAAGGGAATGTATGTTTTACCATCATCATTACAGGGAAGAAATAATGATAAAGAAGATATATATCTAAAGTTTAAATAACATAATAATTATTTAATTTCTAAATTTAATGAAATGATTATTTGAGGAAAAAGAAGAAAATTTATATTTAGTTTTCATAACACATTTAATTTATAAATTATTGACAGTAATGTGTGATAATTAATTTTTTTTTAAAATGGTATTATATGCATTATTACAGTTAGAAGAACATTTATAAGTAATATTTTGAAATTGAAAATAGCATTGGATACAATGTTTAAATAGTCTATAAGCATTTGTGGAAAAATAATATATAAATATTTGGTGGCATTACAAAATATTCTATAAATAGTTTCAATTAGTGAGCCATAATGGTAACATTATCGACTGACTTCTCTCATTCATGATATGAATCTTAAAACTCTAGCTGACTTAAGATGATTAATATGGACTCCACTTCTTTCTAGGTTTCAAATCCTCTCATAAAATTTTCAGCATCTCTTTGAACATCATTATGATTTGGAACTCCATCAAATATCTGGTCTGGAAAATTGCAATACGTCCGTCACTCCTCTTCTGACTGGCACTTGTAGGAAATCTAAATCTTGAATCTTCTCTAGAGAACCCAATTGTCTAAATATCTTTAGTTATAAATGTTTTTTTATCTCTCATATGAAACCAATCTATTTTTATGTCCGTACTTGTACACTTTTCTATAGGCTGCCAAATACATTTTTCACTACATCAAAAGGATTATATAAACATTTAAGTATTGCTTACAAAGTAGGTCCTATGTCAATTTTGATACGTTAATGTGATGTAGGTGTGCTCTGGTTTAAATACCTACAGAAGCACATCTGACTACATTGATCTCTTGGTTAAATGACCAATATGCTAGAAGACCAATAACAATATTTTTGGTAGACACTGCAAAAATTTGAATTGATCGCTAATGTGATCCAAATTGTATCCTCTAGGCATTATTCCCTAAAGTTCATATTGAAGCTATCTATACCATGTGGTCATTCCAGGCCTTTTCTAGAGATACTTACAAAAATAATATAAATTTCCAAACAAGATATACAAAACACACACACACATATCTATGTTTGGAAACTCAAAGATATATTTTTTGACAATAATAACAAAATGTTGTGTGTGTGTGTTGGTGGAAGAGGTTGGAAGGATAAAACTTTTTATTAGTAATTGATGAATGAAGAGTTGGTAAGGAGAGTTAAGGATTGACCATGCTGAACACCTGCATCACGGAAAAATACAAAGACACTTAAGGAAAATTCCATTCATGGGGTAATCACCAAGAAGGCTGCTAACAAAAATAGAATTGGATGAAACCTCTCGATAAGTTTCTCAACCTTAATTTTGATGGAGCTTTGCAGGGGAATATCAGCCAAGCCAAGCCAGATTGTGTTTTATGAGACTCTCAAGGACAGTTGGTTAAGGGGGTTCTTTCCTTCTTGGCTCCAAAACCAATAATGAGGCCGAGTGGATGGTAGTGTTTAAAGGCCTTTCCCTGACTGCCTCAGTTGGTTGCAAGAAACTAATAGTGGAAGATGATTCCTCAATTGTGATCACATGTTTGAATAGAGTGCTTTGTCCAAATTCAAAATGCAGAAGTCTCTTGGAAGAAGCTTTTGTCCTTTGCAAGTGTTTTGATGATATCTGCTTCACCCACTATTTTCAAGAATGCAAGAATGATGTTGACCTTCTCACACACTTGGATTCAGCAGGCCTCCTTCTCTGCAATTGCTAGTGATTGTGTCAATGCCTGGGTAGCTCTAGGCCCACTTTTGTGTATAGAAAGACCCCCTTAATCTTGTCTTTTCTACCCCTGTATTGTTAGGCCTTTGATTTTGAATTTTTTATATCATTGGCAAATATTGCAAATGAAAAAATATTCCCAGGTTTTAGTACCTAGTTTTCTCTGTTTGTCTGTGTGGGTTTAAGAAATCCCTTTTTTGCTAATGGCCACCCTCACCTTCAAGAATGTTTGAATATAACATAACAGTACACATAAAATTGTCCTAACTTACCATTCCTAATTAGGAAAATTGTCCTATATTAGCTCACTATAAAGTCCAGATGATGCAAATATCCCAAAACCATTTTTTTAGGACTCTCCATGCAAAGAGGTTTTGTTTATACAAATATTAATGTATTATGTAGAATGATTGGCCACAAAATGTCTATTGATACAAATTATCCTACTGTTTATGATCCTACAAAATAGTTAATGTAGCATAACAGTAAATGTGAAATGGTCCTAATTTTGTGTTCAGTTTTTTCTTTTGGCTTTATCATATGCTCATTGCTAGATAGTCCCAAAGCTTGGTTTTCTGGTAAAAAAAATTTTTAACATTGTTGTTGGCTCCTACTCCAAGCACAATCCCTTTCTCAATGGCTGCAAAGGTAGCATTTTCGGCATCTTCAATCCTGAGTTTTTTATCTTCAAGTTTAGTTAATCATATACAAAGGTTAAAATTTTATAAGATTGTAAATTTTCTCAATGGACTTCATAACTCCCACAATAAAAACATTGACTTCATGTGACAAAATAATCATAGAATATAGTCTAACAATGGAATGAGATGGCACCTTGGTAACAACAACTCCTCCAGACAACTTTGCAAATCTTTCTGATAATTTTTTTGGATCATAGAAAAAATCTGTCTCTGCCTCTTCATTCTTAAGTTGAGCAATTCTTGCTTGAAATTCATCTTAGGAAGCAACATCAGCTATAATGGCGGTTGAGTCTTTAGCTATAGTTATTTTTCTTGCAATTCCAAGCTACTCCCCTGAGGCATCCTCAACCTTCATGCCCAAATCACCAGCTATGAAGTTCAAACCTCTAAAATGTGGCTTAGTTTAACATTTCTAGAACAACTGAACAGAAAATTCTGTCACTCATAGAAGCACATGCCAACCCTTAAGTTTTTTCTATAGGCTGGCAACTTTGAGATTTAATAAGATAGACCTATGACTCATGCATTAACATTATTCTGTTGATACAAAGTATATCCAAATACCTAAGTTTGATTTAAATTTTTGAAAACCACATGGTGCAATGAAGGTGAGATCCCCACTAGAACAATGAAAGCAAAACACTCATCACAAGTCTATTAATGATTTATGTGCAACAGCTACAGACCAATCTACTAGTAATATATGTATCAACAGTTGTAACAACAAATTCTTAATGACATGCATGCTAAACTATATGTTTGATACCTTGTTAGGAATGGTAAAAACAATTTTTAGTGGACATGGCTACAGTTCAAAAATTTCTAGTACTGAGGTTAAACAAAATAGAGAAAAATGGAAATAGGAAAGGACAAAAAAGATAATAGCTAAAAAATAGCAGAAACAACTGGGAACTTCACAAAAAATGGAAGCCTCCCCAAAGAATGGAGTCCAAAAGGCATGCAATTCCCACGTCATAACAGTTTCTCCATCAACGATTAAAAGACACATCCCACTCAACCCACTGGGGACAATTTCCAGGAAAATCATTACTGCAATTTCCTCTACTAAAATAAATGCACACAAATATGCAACCCTGATCACCCAAAAACCTTAAAACGTTGAATAACTAAATGTTCAAGCTACAACTCGTCTTATTTAAAAATAGTCATGTTTTTACATACCGTATTCTAGGTGAGGGTGCTTAATCACAGAAGCGAGAGCCACAAAATGGTCATCCCTATCAGCTCCTGCATATTAGTTCGAAAGAACACACTTGAAGTAATCAAAGCCAATAGAGTTATATGTTAAAAACAGGGTCCATTTCAGCCCTAAATATCCTAGAACACAAACCTGACTAAATTTTGAAACAAATTCACTACAAAATTTATAACCTAAGAGGATTTGAAAATATAGATGAAGGAGCTCCTCTTCATGAACAAAATTTCTCTATCAAGACATGCTTTTAAAAGCTCTATTTTCCCTAAACCAAATTTCTCTGTGGTGAGTGCAGCTGGATAAGACTTGTTTTTATCATATGGAATCCATAGTTCCGCATTAAGTTTGGTAGCAACACGGAAATATTGGAATGCATCTACAAACTCCTTGACTGAAACATAATGGTGTGGCACCATTTTCTAAAAATGACATGCAATAATAAAAGGACAATTCCTACCCGGCGCCAAGCATGATTCTTTAGTTTTAATAGACATGTAATATTATATGATCAACATGCAAATTAAACATCATTTCTATCATGAAGAAAAATGGAGCATATAGATAATTTTGGAACCTTATTATATGCCCAGAATAACAAAATGTGCTATAGTTAAGCCATAACTACTGACGCCACTACTCTCTCCTCGTGCAAGATACTTCCCCATATTCTCTCCTAGAATATGGGAGGTGATGGGATGGCTTAATAGTTTAAATTATTTTAAATACTTTATATATTTAATTTTAAATAGTTTATCTTGTGACAACTTAATAGTCATCAATTTAAATCTGGAGAATGAAAATGTACACACATCCTTGTGTTGCCATTGTAAACACCTATAGGCTTCACCTCTCGGCGTAATTATTATTAATATTATAACTATAAATAATAACGATTTTGTTGATTTGACAAAAAGTAAATTTGAAGTTCACCTATCATAGTTCACTAATCTCATAGTTCACCAATATATTAATATTTAAAAATTACTTTGCCTTGTTATCGGCAAGTGGGGAGATTTGAAACGTAGGAACTAGTTCTAAAACATTAGGTTCTTCCAATGGGAGTTTTCCACATAATGCTTTGTAATATTAATTAATATTATAACTATAAGTAATAACAATTTTGTTGGTTTGACAAAAAGTAAATTTGAAGTTTACCTATCATAGTTCACGGATCTCATAGTTGATGGATACCATAGTTCACGATATGAATATTTCCTTATATGAATATTTCCTGATATTAATATTTAAAATTTAATTAATATTTGTTAAATTTCTCATTTTAATATTTATTCTAAAATAATATATATATATATATAAAAATTAATTAATATTTGTTAAGTTTCTTATTTTAATATTTATTTTAAAATTAAATAAATATATATTTTTTTATTCATAATAGGCGTTAAGGGAGTCATACCCCATATATAAAAAAGAATAGTAAAAAATGCAGGCCCTTAAACAGGGGTGCCAATGGGAGCTTTAAACCCAAGCTTCATACGAACTACAATCTTGCTTAATCATTTTTGCATAAGAGCGCTGAGTCATGTTGCATTTCTCACTTCCAGTAATTTTCTTTTTCCATTTTACCTCTGTCCAACTATTATCCTCCCTAAAATCCTCTTTTCAAATTAATGTTTCATCTGAATCCTTCACTCTTGAAGGTGAAATAAACTCCTTGTTGCCTGAGGAAACTACAGTACCTGGTGATTTTGTGGTCTCTGATGGGGAAGGAAGTTCATTTCCTGATTTAGCATCTTCCCTATCTGAAATATGAACACTTCTTGCCTCAAGAGGAGGGGTTGAAGGAGATTTCTTTACCTCTGTAGAAGAGTTTTCTTTGCATTCATGGGGTTGTGATGAAGCCTTTTTTCCACAAAGTAGTGATGAGCTAAGGAGTCTTTCCACCAAGATGCATGAGTATCAAACTTAGGTTTGAGGCACTTTGCTACTACGTGGCCAATGCTGAAGCATCTACGACATCTAAAAGGAAGGCCCTCATAATCCAAAATCTAGCTCCAATTGCATTTCATTGTTTATAAAGAAATCTCAGTGGGAAGGTTTTTGTTGGTATCAATATCCACTAGAATGAGAGCGAAGGTAGTGTGGTAGAAATTAGAGGAGCTTTTGTCCACAAGTAGAAAATTCCCCAACTTGTTGCCTATAGCTTCAAAACATTCTTCAAACCAAAATTGAAGCGGGAGGTTCAGAAGTTGGATCTAGGTAGGAGAAACCGCAAATGATTCAGAATTTGGATTAAATTCGGGGTGCCAAGGTTTGAGCATGAGTATAATCACAAAGTACAGTCTTCCTCTCTTAGATATTATCAAAAACAACAATGAAAAAACCTCGGCTGCAGGGGTAAATTTGGAGATCCTCTTTCATAATTGAACCCTAGGTATCGATGATCCACTTGTGCAGAACAACTAGGCTAGGCCAAAACTTGACAAATCGCCCAATTAAGCCCTTCTCAACAAAGAATTTTTCATTTTCTTTGACTTCCCTTCCAAGCACATCGCCAAACTCGACGATTGGATTGTCTGCTACATTTTGTAAGGATTTGACCAACGAATGAGAAACTGGGTCTTTGGTGTTTGTAGAATTAGGGAAGCATGAATCCTTCTAGCATTTCTAGGGGAAAGCACATGTTGTGTGGTCAATGCTGAGAGAATGTTGAGATATCCCTCCCTTCTCCCAATTTCGCCTGTTCCAAGGGCGATGCTATCCATATTCCAGCGGGGGATTTTTGTTTTGCTCGATGAGAACCCTAACCTTCATTGAGAAGCCAAGATCTGCCACTGGAGGATTGGGATACTTCTTTAGATTTATCGCAACATTCTTTCCATCCATCTGGGTTTGATTTTGCCCATAGCATTGCCTCCACGAAGAAGGAAACCCTTCAGTAGTAGTCAAATTCCTAATTTTTGCATCCATTCACAGGTGCAGCGCTCGGTAGTCCCTGAAATTCAACTATCCCTCCAATTAAATAAATATATTTAAAAAATAATTAATGTTTTTTAAATTTCATATTATAAATATATTTAAAAATTAATTAATATTTGTTAAGTTTGTGATTATATTAGTTCACCATATCTTAGTTCACAGTTCAGCAATCTCATATTTTGCCGATACCATACTTTCACCTATATGAATATTTAGGATATTAATATTTAAAAATTACATTTCCTTGATATCGGCAAGTTGGGAGATTTTCATATGGGAGTTTTGTCGATAAGGCTTTGCCTTAGCAAAATTGAAGATTTTAATATATCAACAAGTGTTATAATAAATCTTAATTATATAAAATCTGGACCCTCTTTTCCAGCTGAATTAATCAAAAACAAGTGTTATAATTAATCTTAATAATATAACATCTGAACCCTCTTCTCTAACTGAATTAATAAAAAACAAGTGTTATAATAAATCTTAATAATATAACATGTTGTGAAATGACATCCATGCCAATTTCATTTGCTTCAAAGTTTATAAAGCCTAATCAACAAATTAATTTCATCTTCATTTTCATAATCTTTCAAATATATTAATAAAGTTAAATTTGATATTTTAAATATTAATGAAATGATATAATTAATTATATATTGATAATAAAGAATGTTTATAATAATAAATATAATAAATAAAATTATTTAATTATAATTATAATATTATTATAAATTTATTATAATTATTATATTATTATAATATTATATTTATATTATTATTACAATATTAAATATAATAATATTATATTTATATTATTACATTATTAAATATAATAATAGTATTCTTTATCGGTAAAATTGTGATTTTTTGAACTAAGATATTCACAGTTATTTTTGTCGGGAGAATTAAAAAAATTTTAACATAAATATTCACCTTTACGGGGAAACACTATTTTAAAGTCCTAATGATTATTATTTGCCAATATTTCTTTATCGGTAAAACTAAAGGATTCAAAACTTCACTTTTTCCAACAAATATTAGGGTTTGTAAACCTTAATTTCTTCTGATGACCTCCATCACCATCCCCCTTGCAACATAGAAAGGCATCTCAAACAAAGGCGATATCATAGAATGGAATGATTGTAGAATTTACACGAAATTGATTTGTTGATCAGACTTTACTAATATGTGATGACATATATTGCATGTGAGGTGTGTACTGTTTGCACATTAAGACACAACTTAAATTGTGCCTTGTAAAAGGAATTATGCAACTTCACATGTTGAAAAATCACGGTTTGTCAAGATAACAAATGAGACACTTTTTAAGAAGCTACTCATTTATTTGTGAACAAGTCATGCTTATGTTTATGTGATAAAATCCATGTAGTTACGAACATGCATGCATGCATGTATAATTCTGCATCATGTGAATGAATGTTTTGTTGAGCATAAATCATTGTCAGGGTTTTGGGATTTTCAACCATCTAATTTGAATAAATGTTTTGCCTTTCTTCACCATTTTATTTGTAAAGAAAATAAAAATACCCTTTCATTATTATAAGCATATTTTATGTACTTTTCCCAAGCTAGGACCTAGTGCAAGTTATATCTCAGGGCATCAATTGAGATATAAAATCTCCCCTGCTTTAGTTAAATTGCTTTCGCATGAGTGTGTAACACCTCTTTTCTATGAAGAGCCTTTGGTTTTTGATTTGTAGATTTTTTTTTTTTTAGTTTTTTAAAGGCTGAAAATAATTTTTTTAAAGGGCATTGAATAAAATTTAAAAATTGGAACTTAGACTTGGTAGCTTTATTAGATGGGCAATGTAATCTCATTGGATTGTTTTTCAGAGAAAGATTTTAATCAAGTGGAAAATTGCAGAGCGCATATAATTGGATTTGTGTGAGTGCTATGACAAACAAATTCATACAAAAAAATTTGTAACAAGTTTTAAAAGTCAAATGACAAAAGCTTTTACAAATTTTGAATAATAAAGACTTCATTAATATCAAAGCCCTGTGAAAAGAGAATTTAGAGGACACTAAAACCTTTGAAAGGAACTGAGTTTTACAATTTGGGTAGCTTTAATAAAAAACTATTCAAGAATTACAAGCTTGAAGGACTGAAGCTTCATTTTCCTTTCTTAAAATTAACTACAAACTCCAAACACTTTGGGGTTAATAGGCACAAGATTTCTCTAGCTAATAAAATCCACCCAAAAATATTGTTGGTTCCCTGTACAACTACAATTACAATTAAAACAAAATCACAGCAAATCAAAACAAAAATAATAACACAAATATTATTAACCTTGCTATCAGTTGAAATAAAAACAAAAATAATGTAATAAGAAAAATATTACAGACCTCTTATTTCTCTGCTCAAAATAACATTTATATGTTTATTGTTTTGAATAATCCAACTCCAAGCAAATAACCACTCCTTAAAACGGTTGCCAAAAAAATAACAAACTATAAATTGTTTCCTTCTTAATTTTAAAAATAGTTGCCAAAAAAATAACCAACTATAAATTTGAATAATAGATAAACTAGGAAAATAAAAATGATATAATGTCAAGAATATTTATCTAACTTTAAAAAAAATTCTTTAATAACCAAAAATTACTTGTTTTATAACCAAATTCCCCCAAAACTTTACTGACTCATAATTAAATTAAAAAAAGTTAATTGTCAAATTATATTGTTTTATTCAATACAAATTAAACTATCATATTAAAATAAAAATAACAATATAATATTACACAATATTATAATATTAATTAAAAAAATTGTTAGTAATTTTTTTATTTTTATACATAAAAGAATAAAATGATATAGAACGGTGACAAATAAATTATAATATAAATATTACAATAATATTATAATAATATTATTATTAAAACAAAAAATACACAATATTATAATTATAATAATAATATTATTATTATTAAAACAAAAAAAAATTATTTTTAATATTTTTATACCCCAAAAAAAAAATTACCAACCGCTGATGAAGCTAGTGTTGTGTGCCCTACTCCCTCTAATGTTTCCTCATGAATTGTTTATCTTGGAATGTGAGGGGTCTTGAATCCCTGGATAGGAAATTTGTTATTAAGCGTTTTCTTAGTTCTTTTAGTTCGATGGATTTTCTCATGTTGCAAGAAGTTAAAGCCATCGGTTTCATGCTTGAAACCAACCTTAACTTTATATGGAATAATGCGATCAAATTTTGCACTAATCATAATAGAGGCAGAGGTGGAATTGCTCTCCTCATCAGCCCCAAATGGGGGAACTATATAACTGCCAATGGCACCTTACCCTGCCAGAGAGCTGTCTGGATTCCCATTAATCATAATAATAACATCTTTGGCATTTGCTCTGTTTATGCCCCCAATGACTCTAAGGAGAGGGCTATTCTTTGGAAATGGATGACTTCCCTCCCTGATATCCCCTGGCTAATTGGAGGAGATTTTAATATGGTTGAGTCCCAGCAAGATAAATCTGGGGGTAATCCTTTCATTTGGAAAGATAATGAAAAGGTTCATTGGAACAAGTTAATTAATTCTAAGACTCTGTTTGACCCTTTAGCTGGCAATAAGGCCTCTAACCCTGGGATATGGCACACATGGTGCAACTTCCAACAGGGCCACTCCCGGATCTATTCCAGACTTGACCGTTTTTATGGTAACAAGAATGTCTTCTCCTTCCTTCCTGACAACCAGAACAACATTGTCCTTGTTACGGCCACCACTCTCTCTAATCACCATCCCATTTTTACCCGTGTCAGCCTCAACTTCGCCCCTGTTCACCCTAGGACGACTAATCCCAAGTTCATTCTGAATACCAGTCTCCTTCTTGATGAAGATATCCTTGCTGCCATCTAGATTATTCGCAATATCAATAAGGTTAACTTCCCTAACTTCTCCATGACAGACAAATGGAAGGTCAATCTCCCAACTTGGCAATGTCTCCTCAAAACCATTGGTCAAAAGAATGCTAAGGATTATAGGTTCATTGAAAAATGTCTTTCCTCTGATCTCCAAGAGGCTGAGAGCAATGTTCAGAATGATTCCTCCAATATTGCCCTTGTCTCCCAGGGTGATATCTGCTAAGGATGCCCTAAGGAAACATCAACAATTTAGAATCCGTGGTGCTAAAATTAGATCTCGCGCTCATTGGATCCAAAACGGGGACTGTGGTTCCAAATTCTTTTTTAACCTTTTAAAGCAAAAGCAAACCAAGGAGTCTATTGACAGACTCCTACTTGACAACCAGGATATCTCGGATCCTGTTATCATTAACCAAGCCTTTGCCGATTACTACAGGAGTCTCTTCACCTCTGAGGACTCTAAGGAGGCTGCTGATCTTAGAAATAAGTGTAAACTTCTTATCCCCAATAAGCTGGATAATGATGATATTACTATCTTATCTAAGGATATCTCTTTGGATGAGGTAGAAAAAGCTATCAATTCTCTCAATAATGATAAGGCCCTCGGCCCTGATGGGCTCCCTGTTGAATTTTATAAGGCCAATATCAGTTGGATCTGTAAGGGTTTACATAACATTTATGTGGAAGCTATAGCTAATGGTTCCCTTGGCCCTGAGATTAACAGTGGCATCATTAAACTTCTTCCCAAAGATGGGGACAAAGCTCTTATAAAAAATTGAAGGCCTATCACCCTCCTCAATGTTTCCTATAAAATTTTGGCCAAGATCCTGGCCCTCAGACTTGTTCATATCCTTCCTAAGTTTGTTTGTGCTACCCAGACTGGTTTTATCAAAGGTAGATATATTTTGGAAAACTTAATTACTAGCTGGGAAGCCATGGATTGGGTGAAGTGCTCTCATCAGAACTCTGCGATGTTACTCTTGGACTTCGAAAAAGCCTATGATAGGGTTGAATGGAATTTTATCATCATGATGCTTGAAGCTTTTGGTTTCCTGGCCTTCTTCTGTAACTCGGTTCGGGTTCTGCTTAATGATGCCTCTACCCAAGTGGAGGTCAATGGTTCCCTCTCCAATCCCTTTCCCCTTGGTCGGTCTATCAGACAAGGATGTCCCTTAGCCCCTGCTCTATTTGTCATAGCTTCAGAAGCCCTTTACTATATCCTCAGAGACAATACACTTGCCCCTGATGTTAGAGGCCTTTATCTTCCTAACAATGATGAGCTTATTAACTGTCAGTTTGCTGATGATACTGCCTTATTTTTTGAGCTTTCCAACAATAACTTTGAAGTCTTACAAACCAAGCTTAATATGTTCTGCTCTATTTCTGGTGCTCGTATTTCCCAATCCAAATCCATTTGCCTGGTGTGGGAAGAGCAACCTCCTATTTGGTTCAATCAGTATAACTTCCAATGGGGCGGACCTCATAAGATTGTTAAGTATTTAGGTATCCCCTTCTCTGTCGAGCCTTCCCTCAAAGACATGTGGTCTTGGATTAAGGAAAAATTTGATAAGAAGCTGAATAAGTGGCATAACAGATCTTTATCTCTTGCTGGCAGAATTTAGGTTTGTCAAAAAATGTTGTCTTCATATAGCATATACTACTCCTCTGCTTGGATGTTCAGTAACTATCAAATTTTGGAAATTCAAAAGGCCATTAGGAGCTTCCTCTGGTTTGATGGTAAAGGCAATAGAAAAATGCACGCAGTCAAATGGGACTGGTGTCATACTGACAAACTCCTTGGGGGGCTGGGGCTTAAAGACCTTAAAACTCAAGGTATTGCTTTATCCGCCAAATGGATCTTTCATTCTATGGATGGAAACAATCCATGGAAAGTGTTGGTTAGGCATAATATTGAAAGAGGCTTTCCTAAAAAAGCTAGAACTTGGAGAAATCTCCCATTTTGTGACTTAATTGTTGGCAACTTCTTGGTCATTGTCCAAGGCTCTGTTGTTTTTAGATCCATCTGGAGAGCCTGGGACCATGTTAGGAATTTTATGACCAATAAGGATTTCCATGATGCTAAGCATCTATATGGTGAAAGATCCATTTGGTGAAACTTGCACCTGGTTGGTAAACCCCTAGCCCTTTCCCAAGGATGTTCTGCTAGGTTGTGGGCTAAACTAGGGATCTCCCAGCTTGCTGATCTTTTTGAAAATGATAAACTCATCAATTGGGATGAGCTCAAGAACAGATTTAATATTCTGGACTCCCAAAAGAAGACTTATAATATGATTGTCAAGGCTACTAAGGACCTGCCTTCTGACTATCATGTGGACTCTCATAGATACCTAAAGTGCAAATGGCCAGATGGGGTCATCATGGCTAATCTCAAAGCCAAGAATATCTATAGAATCATTGATCATAATGAAAATATTATTAATCATATCAAATTGTTCGGTATTCTTCTCTTGATGCTATGTCTTGGAAAAAGTATTTTGATATTCTCTGGAAAGGTCCTATTGAGCCTAAAATTAGATGTTTTAAGTGGCTGACTCTGCTTGACAGACTCCCTATTAGAAAAGATGGCCACACTACCGACATTTCCAGTCTCTGCAGGCTTCCTGAAACGGGTAGACATATCCTTTTTGATTGCATCTTTGCTAAAGAAATATGGAACATGTTTGGTATTTTTTACCCTTTAAATGTGAATATTCTAGAAATTGTTACTGGTCATATTGATGGGCTTAAAAAGGATGCTAATTTATTTTGGAATATGCTGTCTTCTAACATCCTTTGGCAGATCTGGAAGTGCAGGAACGAGGAAAGGTATCAAAGCAACCCTAGAGTTCTTACTGAGTTTTTTCGTGAACTCACATTTTTTAAAATCTTTCTTCAGGTCCACACAACAATGATGATGGAGAAAGACAAGCTGAGGAGATTCTTGAAAGATGGGCACGCCTCATTCTTCGTCTATGAGTTAAACCATGGTTACGAGTGGAGGAGGAACATCGATGACCTTCAAATGTTTGAACGAACTTGCAAAAGGCTGAACCAAGAGATCAGGAAGAATATTAACTCTAGGAAAGATGAGATATTCATGCTTACACAAATCTAGGAACGTAAGACCGTAGTTTGGATGGAGGGTCCTCTTGGTTGGACTGCTTGGGTTGATACCCATTATGATGTCTTACACTAGTAGTTCTTTAGCTTCTTCTTTCTTCTGTTATGTCTGTATACATGATACTCTGAGTTCGTGGTGAGACTGGGCCTCTTTTTTGATACTCTCGGTGGTTTTTTTTTGTATTTGACCTACCTATATTTAATATAAAAAAACAATAAAAAAAATATAGAAAACAGACAAATAATTAAATCATTATAAATTATAATATAAATATTACAATAATTTTATAATTATAATAATGATAATAAGCATATAACAATTTAATAAGCAATAAACAAAAATGAACCAAATTGCAAATATTGACTCACTCATAAAAATATTTAAAAAACTATTTAGATAATAATAATAATCATATAACAATTTAATAAACATAAATGAATTGTTTCATAACTAAATTCTCATAAGTATTGACTCAATCATAAAAAAATTTAAAAAGTTATTTGCTTTCCTTTGCCACCTCCTCACTTGTAATGGATTTGTCTCCTTAGTTTTAGGTGTTTGTTTCATTCAAAAAAAAAAAAATTGTTAGCATTGCCACCACCTCCCTTCTAACCAGAATTACCTCCTCAATTTTTGGTGTTTGTTGCACTAAAAATAGTATCTCCGACAAGCCAAGAAGAGGTCATTTTTTTTAGCAAATCATAGTAAAGAAAAATAATTTCTCTAATTCTTTTTGTTAAAATTTTCTCATATTCACATAGGAAAAGTTCAAATTTAATTCAGATTTGCCCGACAAGAAAATTTATACCGTGTTTTGATTGGTTTACTCTTGCTAGATTAATCACTAGATAAGACACAACGATTAGGTACTAATAAATGTCACTGTGAGTCTCTAGTAATTGACATCTTTCTTTGAAGTATTATAATAATAGTATTTGTTTTTAGAAGGAGCAATGACAAATCAATTTTTAAGTTGGTTCAATAATTTAAAAACCAAAAGATATAAGGTGGTTTAGAGTTAGATTTTTAAGTTGGTTCAATAATTTGAAAATCAAAAGATATAAGGTGGTTTAGAGTTAGATTTGCAAGCAAGCTATGAATGAATGAATAGCTTTTAACATTCACAAGACTAAAAAATAGCCTATGGAACCATAAGGCTTGTTGTTTTTATCTTCTACATTTCAATCATTTTCTTGTACAAAGTGACGATGAGCTACCCTAACTTCTCAATAGTCTCCTCACTAAATAAACTATGCCAAGATAGAGCTAGCAAGCTATTGGTATATTTGTCTCTGATGTCCTTGAAAGCATCACACTCCATAATAAAGTTTTTTTCTGATTTCACAGCCTTGGTAGTGTAGAAAATACACACTCATTCTTCCCATGTTTCTTTAGGCCTTATCCACCACCCTATTTCGCACCGAAGTTGATGAGAGTTAGTTCTTAGTTGAGCAATAAGAATTTTTTCTCTCCATGAAATACTAGCCCCTATGTACACCTTCTGTCGATGATCACATGTGGGGTTGAATTCATCAAGATAATATTTCATCTTTCTCCCAAGCACTTTCCCCCATAAACGCTTGTGGAACTTATCCATAACAAAAGGCTTTACCTCTTTGTTATTCATGGGGCAAGCATTCAAATAGATATACCATTTGTTCATCCATTTGCTGTTTTATCTCATCCATGTCTTCTTTCTTTCACTTATGATGTCATTGAAAACAACCTTAGGCCATCTACCTACCTCCATTTGCTCAATTATTTTTAAATACCTTATGAGATGCATCATAGCAATTGCTTCAAGAGGAGTTGCGCTTCTTTCACTCAACATTATCTCGAAAGGAACAAAACCTTTTTTATTTTGAACCTGCTTGTGATCAAGCGCTTTTGAATTTTATCAATTTGTTTCCACTTTGAATTTGAAGTGTTGCTAGCCCACAATTCACACCCATAAAGCACCACCAGAAACACCAAAAAGAACATGTGTAGTGTTCCAATCCCATAACTCTGCCTCTCTACATTTTGAAGAGCATGTAATGTTTTCCATCTTCCCAAGGTTCTCTTCTTTCTGTAGCCCTCCCAACTAAGCTTGTTGTTGAAGTCAAACCCAATGTATTTGTACTCCATTACCTCTTCAAGAGTATTTCCTTCAAATTAGAACTTATGCTGACTCCTCTTCCTTTTGTTAGAGAAAATCATGATTTTGGTCTTGCTCATATTGACTTCATCCCCACTGTTCTACAAAAATACTTGAGCATACAAGTGCTCTTGCAACCCGTGAGTCGATTTAGCAATCAAAATAAGGTTGTGAGCATATAAAAGAAGCTTTATCACAAATTCACCCAAAAGGACACCATCCCCTCCTTGTACATTTAGCCACTCTTCAAGTTTGTCAATATATAATCCAAAAAGACTAGGAGATAGTGGACAACCTTGCTTAACCCCAATATCACTCCTAATTTTTTTTGAAATGCCTGCTAAAGTTTTGATTTTGACTTCAACCTCTTCATAGAGCCTATGGACAACTGATCTAAGATGCATAAATCCCAAGTTCTTCCATTCTACACCAAAGCTTATCCCTAGGAACTGTGTTAAAAACCTTTTTGAAGTCAACAAAACAACAAAAAGCTTCTTCCCTTTCCCTCCAAACTTTTTCAATGATATGCCTCAAAGTGATTCCATGATCAACCATAGAGTGTTTAGGTCTAAAACCTACTTACATCATTTTGCTCACTTTTCTTTTTCTTCTGCCCACTTGCTAATTCTATTTCTGACCGTGCTACCAAATAATTTTGCAAACAAAGGATTGATCATTATGGTCCTATAGTTTGAAGGATTATTAACAACACTACTCTTAAAAAGAGGTTTCGCTAGGCTAGTTGTCCAATCTCTTGGTAACCTTGCTGAATGATGTTGTTGAAAATTCTCATGATGTGTGGTGCAAGGGTACTCACCCCCCATTTTAGATACGTTGCTTGTAGTTCAACCAAATCCTTATCTTTTCCTACACCCAATTTCTTAATACCAATATCCACCTCTTGCAAGGTGAAAAGCTTTGTTGTGGTGTTGATCAAGGGGGAACCACTAATTCCTGCTCATAAAGTTGTCTTACATAGTCAAACCATTGATTTGTTGAAATTTTATTTTTAGTTTGTTTCTTTCATGATTGAAGTTCCTTCCAAAAAAGCTTTGGATTATTCTTTCCTAGATATATTAACTCTTCTCTTCTTGTGTTCATGAACTTGTCTTTTTTTGTTTTAAGATCTGCTTGTACAACTTTATATCCATCTTCTTTCTGCCTGGCTCTTTCAAAGTTCTCCTTTCCATTTTGCATTCATTATCAAACCAAACATTTATAGGGAAGAAATTTGTTTTTTGGTTTCTTGGTTTTTGCTCTTTTGCACTTCCCAAGTGCTCTTTGAATTATATTTGTTAACTTGTGACTGTTGAGGCCTTGAAAGCTAGTTTTCTCCTGTTTAATGGACCTCTCTATCGCTGCCTTGAAGATAATATTATTTTCTTGTGTCAAAAGAATTCTGCCCTTTGAAGGTGGTTGCCTAAGACAATGATTTTTCCTCCCGTGTTGCTTCTATTGTAACCAAGATAACCTTAAATAAATTGGGTTATGGTCTAATTTTAAGTCCCAAATATGCTCCCCAATTGTAACTTCCTTTATCATTTCCATCAAGCTTTGTGAGCAAATTGCATAGTCAACAACACTTGCTCCATTGTAAGTATTGCAAGTAAAATTACTAAACTTCTTCCATCTATCCAATCCATTGCAAATAATTAAGTCAAAATCACCACATAAAGTAAGCAATTCCTCCCCAAAATGGTTACCATCCTTATCATCTTTTGAACATCTTGACCACTGGTCATTCCACAAGCCAAATAGGATTGTGATCCTCTTTGCAACATAAAATGCTAACTTGCTCATTTGTTGTCCTAGCATTGAAATCTCCTACTAAAAGAACTTCTTCCTACTAAGAGTATGTTGCAATATCTTTTTTAAGGGCTGCATATGGGTCTTTGCTATCCAACCCATTATTTTTGTAAGTTTTTGAAACCCATGGTGCAAAATAACACATTGTGATTTTTATTTTTATATATTTTGAACTAAATATATTGCCTATTTGTATCTTATCTTTCTAGTTGAATGTTACACCCTTCTTTTTCTTTCACTAAGAACATAATTCCCCTGTACCCTTTACCATTTCTAGTTGCCTTGTTCCAAGCCACCAACTTCATGTAACCTTCAAACATAGGAATCTTGCATCCTTCATGAGTTTCCGTGAGACAACTATGTCTCTACCTTCTATAATAGACCCTAACCCAGGCCCCCTCCTCCAAGGGTAACCTCTACAATTCCAACATACTAAGCTTAAGTATACCTAGGTAGGTCTTGATTGCTATGTATTTTGGCACACAAGACTCAAAGTTGAGTCTTCACACCTTTTTACCCATGTTGGTCTTGTTGCTTTCACTCCTAAAATAGAATCAATTGTTTTCTCTTTTCTACCACCTTGATGCTCTTCCTTACTGTGAGGTCCAAAATTAGCTATAATAGCTTTCCCATTGTACAACCATGCTCATTTCCCTTCATCCCTTGCTGCTCTTATTTTTGTCACTTCCTCCCTTCTCTCCTCTTGTTGTCTACTAGTTAAATCCTCGTCTAGAAAGAAGCATGAGCCCCTCAAGAGCTTCTTTTTGCTTAAAAGATGATGTTTGTCATGTGTGCTTGTCATGACAACTTTTATATGTTGATCCCTCTCTTCACATACCTTTCCTACCCTTCTCGCTTGGTAGATTTTCTCTTGCCAATGCAACTTGTCCTTTAAAAAGTCACTTGTGAGATTGAAAGTGCCTTCAATTTTCCCATAGTCTCTTACTCCTCTGATACTTACCTTTGTTTCTATAACTTGCCTTTCTTCGAGCTCTCTTTCTTGTGTGCTATCAATGCTTGTATTTGTTTCTGCCTCCATCCTTGTGGAACCACTATCAACTTGAGTCCATGCTCTAACTTCTTTTGACATGTATCCCCAGTTATTTTATTTTGTCTTCACTCCCAGAGGGTTTGCTTGTTGAGGTGCTTGCACATTTAACTTATTTGTTTTAAAGTTTGTCACAACTCTATTTGTTGCTATTGATTCTTTCATATTTTGCCAATATGACTTCATGTTTTGCCACTCCTACTTCCCTATTGATAGAGCCTCTTGTAACATTGTCTTTTGTTTCAAGGAAACTTTATTTCCTTCCTCTAAGAACCAATTTGCTTCTTTAATCTCATGGATTTTGTGATCCCTTTCCTGCCCCTTGGCTTCCAAAGCCTCTAACCTCAACTTGGCATTTAGTAGCTCTTGCACATATAGGTCTGATGATTAGGTAAGAGCTGTAGAAGTAGGACTGTAAATGACTTAGTCTTCCCTACGTCTATTTCCTTTAGCCCTTTTTTCTCTTTGGGACTATTTTCTTCTTGATTATTTCATTTTTAAGCGGGAAAACCTATTCTTTAAAATACCTCAATACTATTTTTTATCTGTTGATGCAATCTTGACTTGACCTAGGTGGTTTGTTTCCACAAAATCATGGGTTTATTTTCCATTTTTCAATGTTTACTGGTGATTTGTTGTCCATTACCGGTAAAAAACAAGTGCTTAATAAACACAAATAAGATAATGGAGTTCAAATTTTTGAAAATGGGCAAGACAAGTGCTTAAGTGTATGAGGTTTTACTAGGTTGGTAAAGATTATAATTGTCAGGGCTAAGCTTGACTCCTAAGTTTGATTCTTACTAAGCACAAATGTGACTAGCATAGTTGAAGTTGAGTTTATTCTTTAGAATAAATATTTGTTAAATATTGATGAGCAAATGATTTCTTAGTAAAAAGTCTTTGTTGTTTGATTATTTGATTTTAAGTTTAATCCTTAGATGAATTTGTTCCTTAAAATAAATATTTGCTAAATATTGATAACCAAATAATTCTTAGTGGAGTGGTTTCACATATTGATTTGTTAGTTTTTGAATGGTTGAAAGTATAGTTGATAGTAATTAGTTAAAGACAAACAAATATTGTTGTTGTAATTACTTTGCAAGATGGTTGAAAGTATAGTTGATAATAACTAGTTAAAGAACTAGAAAATATAAATTGGTGTGGTCATCCAGGATGAAGATGATGAGGGCAATATAAAGAGTCATGTCGCTCCTATAAGTGATGCAAGTGTCGTAAAAAATTTGGAGTCATAAAAATTAGCCACATAGGAATTAGTAAAAAATTAAACTGTGAAAGTATTTGCATTTAATGGCTTAATATTAGTACATAAACAAAACTTACATGAACAAAAGTCAACAATAAATTGTGATATTTCTAATGACCATATTTTATATTGAGTATAATTATACTCAATATAATTGAAGTTATAATTGGTAAATTTCTATTATTAAAATAAATCTCAATTGTTTTGACTTTAATTATTGATTGATAATACAAACCATAGGACATTTTATTGCTCATTGCATTATTGCACTAAGTGAGTGGAGAGCAAGATCTCCACTCAACAAAATATCCAAGTCACTATGTGAAGTTGTGTTCACAAATGGTGGGTGCATTTGTGTGTTTAGAACTTGGTCGATACCAAGAAGTGTTGGTATATGTCAAGAAATACTCTGAGCTCAACCATTTGGAATACCATGGATGTGAATTTAAAATTTAATGGTTTTTATCTATAGGATTTGATTTGCACATGACATTGGCAAAGCTAACTTAAAACTAGATTCACTAAATCCAAATATGTTAAAATTTGATGACAATTTATTAGGCCAATGAAAATAAAAAATATTTGGTATAATAATTTAAGTATTATATTAATTAAAAAAATTAATAATCTAATAATTGAAAAATTATAAATAATCTATTGGTTTTATAGAATTAAATATATATGATTATTAATACTATAAAATTTTAAAATACACACACACATCTCTATATATGTGTGTGTATAATTAAAATTAAAACAAATATAATAAACAAGGCTTAAATAAATAAAAGTAGCTCTTCAAATAAAAAATAAAAAATGTAGGTGTTTTAACATAGTATAAAGGTGGTGCAGATTTTTGAGTTAAGGTAGGGGCGATGAAGGTTTTTGGTGGATCCTACTGCCCTACATGTGAGCAGCTAGGCCGTGAGTTGGGTCTGTCTATGTTTGCACCCCTTTTCTTTAGGTTGTTGGGCAATGTGGACTGCTTTATTGGGCATCATTTCTTCTTTTTTGTTTTGCATGTTGCTTTTTAGTAAGTGTAGCTTGCATGGAGATTTTTGGGGTCACGAGGATCCCCCTCATCTATCTTTCAAAGCAACTCTTAACGGGATGAGCCCTCCTCATCCAAACATTCAAATGTTATTCATTTCCACATGCATGCAGCTAAGGATTCCAAATCAGGTCATTTTTCAAGGCTTCGAGAGTCCAATAATGGTCAAAATTTGGGGAACTGTTCAAAACCCAATGGTTGTTTAGCAAAAAGTAAAGATCAACCAGTGGTACTGATCAATCTAGATTCTATTGCTGATGATGTTCACTATTTGACAGAATATGCACTAATTTACAAGTTCATGGGTGTCTGTATCTCCCTGCCTTTTTTGGAAGCATGGCTTAGAAAAAACTAGAATTTGGAAGGGGATATGGAAATCATCTGAATGGAAAATTACTACTGCTTTGTGGTGCTCTCCTGAATTGTAGAACAAAATTTAATTTTTGAAGGGGGTACTTACTTTCATAATCAAGCAGACCTTTTTATCAAACCTTGGCATATAGGGTTTGATCCTTTGGAGGAGCTCACATCCAAGATTCCTGTCTGGATTCAACTTCCAATGGAGTTTTGGCATCAAGATATTTTGCATTCCATAATGACAATCTTGGGAAAGCCCTTGGGTCCTTCCCATCAAACCCTTGACAGAAAGGTAGCCACTTTTGCCCGTCTTTGTGTTGAAATTAATTTGAATAACCCACTTCCTAAATCTCTAGAGATTAAATTGGGTAGTATGAGTTGGATTTAATAGTTGGATTGTGAAGCACTCCCATTTCATTGTCGTACTTGTCATGAATATGAGAGGAACATCTTGCAACAAAATAATGAAAAATGCACGAAATAATAGATTTATAGAAATAGCAGAAACATGGAAGGAATTTATTGATCGCAGGCCACTTTGAGGGGGCAACCTCCTTTCAGCAAGCTCAATACAATAAATTCATGGATGCCTTCATTGGCCTCAACACATACTTATTTACTAAGTCTAATCTAAACAACTACTACTTCCCATGAATGTGGGATAATACAATATGCTTACAGGATGATTTACAAAGCATATGCATCCATAGAAACAATATACTAACAAAGTAAAGAGAAGGGTTAAACACAAGTTCCTAACATGCCCCCCTCTTAGAAAAGCTTTGTCCTCAAAGCTTCAAATGTGGGATTTGTTGTTGAATCTGAAATAGTGGTTCCCACGTTGCATCCTCTGGTTGTATTCCATGCCACTGAATTAATACCTCCGTGATGGATCAGGAGCGAAGTTGACGAGTGCGCCTGTCAAGGACTACCTCTGGCTCCAAAAGGATGGATCCTTCATTATTAAGTTTTGGTAAAACAATTTGTGCTATGATGTTGGTGCCAAGAACTTTCTTTAGATTAGAGACATGAAATACTAGATGAACTTGAGAAGAAGGTGGGAGCTCCAATTTATAAGCAACTGACCCAATCTTCTAGAGAACATTATATGGACCATAGAACTTTGGAGCCAACTTATGACGCCCTTTGAGTTTTAGGGATGATTGCTTGTATGGTTGCAGGCAAAGAAAAACCATATCACTTACTTGAAAAGTGCACTCGGAATGGTGCTAATTAGCCCGTTGTTTCATTTTATTGCTTGCCATGTGAAGATTGTCCCGCAAGATGCTGAGAATTTGATCTCGGGTTCAGAGAACTGTGTCAGCTACCTGAACTGGTGAACTACTAGGGGTGTATGGAAGGAGCACTGGTGGTGCCTGAACATAGATTGCTTCATATGGAGTCATTTTAGTTGAAGTGTGGTAGGATGTATTGTACCACCATTCAACAAGAGGGAGCCACTTTGCCCACTAATGTTGTTGTCCTGGGGTAAAGCAATGAAGGTAAGTTGTCAAACATTTGATGACAATTTCAGTATGGCCATCTGTTTGTAGATGATACCTGGAACTCCTCTTCAGTTTGGTGTTGGTGTGTTGAAATAGTTCTGTACAAAAATGACTAGTGAAGGTTGCATCACGATCTAAGACAATGGAAGAAGGGATGACGTGAAGACGGGAGATCTGGTCCAAGAAAATTTGTGCAACTGAGGAGGCGGTATAGGGATGGCTGAGGGCACAAAAATGACTATATTTGGAGAGGTGATCAAGCACAACCAAGATCACTGTCTTCCCTCTAGATTTAGGGAGCCCCTCAATGAAATCCATAGAAATATCCGTCCAAATCCTTGTAGGGATGGACAAGGGTTCAAGAAAACTAGGAATGAATGTTGTTTCACCCTTGTTGCATTGGCAGGTATCACATTCAGCCACCATCTGTTAAATTGCCCTTTTCATTCTCTTCCAAAAGAAGTTACGTCGAGCCCGCTCATAAGTTTTGAGAAACCCCGAGTGCCCTACTAATGGAGAAGCATGGAGTCCATAGAAGATAGCCTGCTAAAGATCTATGCTCTAGGGAAGCACTAGATGGCCTTTGTATCACAAAGAAGCACCACCCCAAGAATAATGTGGTACAACAAAGGGATTAGTGGCCAACTGTTGAATGATTTGAGATAATGGAGGGTCGTTAACATAGCCATGTTGTACAGATTCCAACCAATTTAGAATAGGCATGGAAATAGATGAAAGGGAAGCTTGGTCATCAAATGTACGAGAAAGAGCATATGCCACATATATTGTCCTTACCCTTCTTGTAAGTGATCTCATAGTCATAACCCGCGAGTTTGCTGACCCATTTCTATTGTGTTGGGGAGGAGACCCGTTGTTCCAAGAAATATTTTAGACTCTAGTGATCAGTTTTGATGCAAAATTGATTCCTTAGTAGGTATGGCCGCCATTTCTGTACTGTGTGCAAAATGGCCATCATTTCCTTCCCATAAGTAAAGAGTACTAAATTCTTGCCAGAAATGGATTTGTTGGTTAATGCAATGGGGCATTTGTCTTGGAGGAGAACAACACCAAGTCCATTGCCGCAAGCATCGTTCTCAATAGTGAAGGTCTTAGAAAAATTTGGCATAGCTAGAATACGTTTAGTACACATAGCTTGTTTCAATTTTTCAAATGCACACTTGGCTGCTTGTGTCCAGGTAAAAGCATCCTTTTTCAACATAGCTATCAACGGAGCTGCAATCTTCCCATAATCCTTGAAAAATTTATGATAGTAGCCAGTCAGCCCCAAAAAACCATGGAGGCTCTTAAGTGTCTGAGGATGTGACCAATCTTTCATGGTGACTATTTTTTGCGGGATCTACCCGAACCCCTTGGGCTAGAACAATGTGCCCGAGATACTCCATTTCGTCCTAGCCAAAATCACATTTAGATTGTTTTGCACAGAGATGATGATTAGAGAGAAGTTGTAATGTGAAATAATAAAGTTTAGTTGCTAAAGCCTAGCTATTGATTTTAGTCTATCTAATCCCAAGACCACCAACCTCTTTTGGCTTGCACACCTAGTCCCAACTCACTAGGCTCCATTTCTGATTGTCAAGATTTCCTACCCATAAATTGTTTTGAGCAAGAGCATCATACTCTTTGAGAAAACTCTTTGGGGCAAAGAGAATCATAAACCTATACAAAGGAAGAGCCTACAAGATAGATTTGAGAAGAATCAACCTACCAACAAAAGATAACCACCAAAAATTCCAATGGTTAACCTTTAACCCAAATTTCTCTAAATTCTTCTTCCAATAGATCTTGTTCAAAGAACCTAAAGATAAAGGAATACCCAAATATTCACAAAAAGACTACCAATCTGAAAGTGGAGAATATTAACAATTTTGTGTTGAATAGGCTCAAGCATATTGAAGAAGAAGATTTTGTAATGCCCCAAAACAACTAAACTGGACATTAGACACAAAATGCTCACAATTGTCTATAATCGTATAACCAATTCACTTAAATTAATTTTGTAAAGCATGTACTTGACATAAGTAACATTAACTGGACCTACAATCATTAATTCATCACAAAACTTTAGTGCATAAGATGAATACTTTGCTACACCTTGGCATAATTTTAAAACAAATGCATAGATTAACATAAAATAGATTAATCATAGGATGTACAATGCTTAGAAAAGAAAATCTAAGTTTACCTGTGCATCTTACAAACCAATCACAATTGTGACACTGATTATGCAAAATTCTATTTTATCAAGGGAGGATAACATTGAATCTATTTGACAAACTTCACATTTAATTTATACAAAGTAAGAACTAATCACACCAAAATCCTTAACATAAGTTCAATGTATTCATTTATACCTTTGGATTCTTTTGCCTTACCTTGCTCCATACCCGAATAACTTTTCCTTTCTCATGTATCCTATATCTTTGTACTATCACATTTCTTGCACACTAGGCCAAGAATCGGCCTCTCAAGATAGATAGCTAATCAAGAATAAAACTATGAAACAATCAAGGTGGCAGGACCTAGGGGATGAACCTATGTCTCGGGGGCTCATCCTCGACGGCCTTGCCTACGTACATGCAGAGGCTTCATAGTTCGAGAAAGGCTTTCAACTTGATAGGTTGTCAAAATTTAAACAAAATAATCCTTGAGAGGGGCACATTAGTTCCACGGGTCCATATAACCCATCATGAGCTGAACAATAACTAATAATTGATTATTCAGTGAAAAAGTATACCATATAAAGATGTATTAACAATTAAAATTTGTTTTCACCTCTACCTTTGAATAACATCATATTTATTTATAACAAATCATTTATAATTTCACCATCTTAGTATTAAAACTTGTGAGTCGGTCCCCTCATAAATAGATGTATCAACATGACATCGTTCCATGAATGGTTATCTTCCCCTCAACACAAACTTGACAACATCATTACTAATCAAGGATTAAAAAATTTAGACGATTCTAGGCCACAACTAGAATATGGACTAGCATATTTATATTAAATATAATATATCTAAAGTACGCCGAGAGATATCCTTCTCGAGGCGCCTATTTTTAAATCACTAATCCTAACATTAGGCACCTCGAGAAGGATATCTCTAGGCGTACTTTAGATATATTATATTTAATATAAATATGCTAGTAGCAACCAAAGCCGCAAGCCTAATTCTAACACTAATTATAATATATTAAAACATATTATATTAGATATATCTTTTATAATATATCTAATATATTATTATAATATATTATATAATATAATAATATATTATGTTTATAATAATAATTATTATAATATTTAATAATTAAAATATTATATTATATTATATATTATATTTAGGATTAGAGTTAGGGGTTAAAATTAGGGTTAGGGTTAGTGTTTAGGTTAGAATTAGGGTTAGGTTTAGGGTTACAGTTAGGGTTAGAATTATGGTTGGCATTAGTGTTAGGATTAAGGTTAGGGATATCTCTCGGCGTACCTATTTTTAAAGAATATTTTAATATCAATGTTGAACCCTAACCCTAATTCTAACAGCAACCTTAACCCTCATACTAACCCTAACTCTAATTCTAACAATAACCCTAACCCTAGTACTAACCCTAAACTTTATTATAACAATAACCCTAACCCTAATTATAGCCATAATTGTATCTCTAATTCTAAACCTAACACTGACCCTAACACTAATCCTAATTCTAACCCTAAATCTCATTGTAACCCTAAGCCTAACCCTAATTGTCATTGTAACCCTAAATCTCATCCTAACCTAACCCTTATTATAACCCTAAACCTAGTTTTGACCGTAATTCTCATTGTAATTGTCACCCTTTTTCAAACTATAACCCTAATTCTAAATGTAATTCTTACTCTAATTCTAACTATAATTTCAACCCTAACCCTAATTTTAACCCTAATCATAACCATAACCCTAACCCTAACAGTAACCTTATATTTAATCATAACCCTAATCCTATCTCTAATTATAGACCTAACCCTAATCCTAATTTTATACCTAACCCTAACCCTTATTCTAACCCTAAACATAACTCTAATTTTAACCCTAACCCTAACCCTAACTGTAACCCTAACCGTGACTATAATTCAAACCCTAACCTTAATACTAAACTTAACCCTAATTGAATATAACCTTAACTTTAATTTGGACCCTAACCCTAACTGTAACTCTATTTCTTACCCTAATTCTAATAACAACTCACCTTAATTCTAACCCTAATTCTAATAGGAACCCTAATCCTAACTCTAACTCTAACCCTAACTCTAACCCTAACCCTAATCATAACCCTAATTCTACCCTAACTATAACCATAATTCTAACCCTTAACTTAATCCTAATTCTAACTATGATTTTAACCCTAACCCTAACATGAATTCTAACCCTAACTCTAGCCCTAACCCTTATGTAACTCTAATGCTTACCCTAAACCCTAAACCTAATCCTAATTTTAAAGCTAACCCTAACCATAACCCTTATTCTAACCCTAAACATAGCGCTAATTTTAACCCTAACCCTAACCCTAACTCTAACCCTAAGCTTGATTATAATTCAAAACCTAACCCTAACCTTAATACTAATCTTAAACCTAATTAAACTCTAACCCTAACTCTAATAGTAACAAACCTTAATCCTAACCCTAATTCTAATAGGAACCCTAACCCTACCCCTATCCCTATCCCTATCCCTAACTCTAACCCTAACCCTAATTCTAATCATAACCCTGATTCTACCCTAACTATAATCCTAATTTTAAATCCAACTCTAACCCTAAATCTAACCCTTACCCTAACCCTCACCCTAACCTTTATTCAAACCCTAAGAATAGCTCTAATTTTAACCCTAAGGCTGATCCTAATTGCAACCTTATCCCTAAGCTTAATACTGAACTTAACCCTAATGGTAACCCTAACCTTAAGTTTAATTCTAACATTAACCCTAATTATAGTTGTAACCCTAATTCTAACCCTAACCCTAACCCCAACCCTAAACCCTAAACCTAATCCTAATTTTAAAGTTAACCATAACCATAACCCTTATTCTAACCCTAAACATAGCTCTAATTTTAACCCTAACCCTAATCCTAACTCTAACCCTAAGCTTGACTATAATTCAAAACCTAACCCTAACCTTAATACTAACCTTAACCCTAATTAAACTTTAACCCTAACTCTAATTTGAACCCTAATCCTAATTGTAACTCTGATTATTACCTTAATTGTAATAGTAAGCCACCTTAATTCTAACCCTAATTCTAATAGGAACAATAACCCTAATTCTAATCATAACGTTGATCTACCCTACTCTAACCCTAATTTTAAATCTAACAATAACCCTAATTCTAACCCTTAACTTAATCCTAACTCTAACTATGATTTTAACCATAACTCTAACCTGAATTCTAACCCTAACTCTAGCCCTAACCCTTACTGTAACTCTAATGCTTACCCTAAACCCTAAACCTAATCCTAAATTTAAAGCTAACCATAACCATAACCTTTATTCTAACCCTAAACATAGCTTTAATTTTAACCCTAACCCTAACTCTAACCCTAATCTTGACTATAATTTGAAACCTAACCCTAACCTTAACCCTAATTGAACTCTAACCCTAACTCTAATAGTAACCAACCTTAATTCTGACCCTAATTCTAATAAGAACCCTAACCCTAAACCTAACCCTAACCTAATTATAATCACAACACTGATTCTACCCTAACTATAACCCTAATTTTAAATCTAACTCTAACCCTAAATCTAACCCTAATCCTATCCTTTATTCAAACCCTAAGCATAGCTGTAATTTTAACCCTAAGGCTGGTCCTAATTGCAACCTTATCCCTAAGCTTAATACTGAACTTAGCCCTTATTGTAACCCTAACCCTAAGTTTAATTCTAACATTAACCCTAATTATACTTGTAACCCTAATTCTAACCCTAACCCTAACCCCAACCCTAAACCCTAAACCCTGAACCTAATCCTTATTTTAAATCTAACCCTAACCATAACCCTTATTCTAACTCTAAACATAGCTCTAATTTTAACCCTAACCCTAATACTAACTCTAACCCTAAGCTTGACTATATTTCAAAACCTAACCCTAACCTTAATACTAACCTTAACCCTAATTGAAATCTAACCCTAACTCTAATTTGAACCCTAATCCTAATTGTAACTCTGATTCTTACCTTAATTGTAATAGTAAGCCACCTTAATTCTAACCCTAATTCTAATAGGAACCCTAACCCTAATTCTAATAATAACCCTGATTCTACCCTACTCTAACCCTAATTTTAAATCTAACAATAACCCTTATTCTAATCATAACCTTGATTCTACCTTAAAAATAACCCTAATTTTAAATCTAACAATAATCCTAATTCTAATTCTAACCCTAATCCTAATTCTAACTACAATTTTAACCATAACCCTAACCTAAAATCTAAACCTAACTCTAGCCCTAACCCTAACTGTAACTCTAATGCTTACCCTAATTTAATAACCGTAATTCTAACTCTGACCCTAACCTTAATTTCAACCCTAACCCTAATTATAACCCTAACCTTATTCTAACATTAATCCTAATTCTAATCCTAACCCTAACCCTAATTCTAATTGTAATTCTAAACCCTATCCTAACCCTAATTCTAACTACAATTCCAACCCTAACTCTAATTTTGACCCTAACCCTAATTCTAGCATTAACCCTAATTATATTTGTAACCCTAACCCTAACCATAACTATAATTGTAACCCTAACCCTAATTCTAACTCTAACCCTAACCCTAATTCTAACCCTAACCCTAAAGCTTATTCTAACCCTAAACATAGCTCTAATTTTAACCCTAACCCTAACTCTAACCCTACCCCTAACTATAATTCAACCCCTAACCCTAACCTTAATACTAACCTTAACCCTAATTGTAACCCTAACCCTATCTCTAATTCTAACATTAACCTTAATTACAGTTAAAAATTAAAAATAGGTATAAATTAATTAACTCAGTTAATTCAAATAACCAAAAAATAAATTAAAAAGATTAGGTTAATTAATTAGAATTAACTCAATTAATTCAAATAACCAAAAAACAAATTAAAAAGATTAAAAATTTAAGAAATAAATATTAAAAGAAAAAGAAATAAATGACCAAATTAAATATAAAATAAATGAAAATATTAAAAAATACACTTTTCACTCTTACACATTACTAAATATTATATTTAAAACTTTCTAGTATATTGAAATAAATTAAAAATACTTTTTCATTTTCTCCTAAATTTATTTTGCCTAAAAAAGTTTTCCTAAAATTAAAATAATTAATTCAAAAACCAATTTATTTAAGGTACCAATTAAATAAAAAACAAAACCAAAAAACTAAAAAACAAATTAAAAAGATAAATATATATATCACAAGGGTAGATTAATAAGTTAGAATATTTGCTTCTTAAATTCATTTAATAATTATTATTTATGATTTTAATAAATTAACACTATTGATATTAATAAAAATATTCTATTCCTAGTGATCATTATTTTTATTTAAATTATGATCATTAGGAATAGAATATTTAATTTTTAATATAAATAAATAAAAACAAACAAATTCTAATTAATTCAAACCTTCCTAGTTTAACTCAGACTTATAAATGAAACTTTCTATAACAATTTTTAATACCTACTATACCTCTTTACCCTAATATCATTTGCATATGCATGTTTATTGTTTTTTGGATTTTTCATAACCATGTTTATTATTTTTCTATTTTTTTTTCATATGCATGTTTATTGTTTTTCTTTTTGTGCAGGTACAGAAAATTACCCTAATATCATTCTCATATGCATGTTTATTGTTTTTCTGGTTTTGTGCAGATACAGAAAAAGAGAATAAGCACAATTTTTTCATATGTATGCTTATTGTTTTTCTAGTTTTGTGCAGGTATAGAAAAAGAGAATAAGCACAGTTAGGGAGAATAAGCACAGTTAGGGATTGGGATTTCACAGGGACAATTATATGCATAATAATTATATATATTTGCATGTATATATACCAAGTTGTATATATATCCTCAGATAGAAGCAAAGATTTTTATATGTTTGAATGTTCTTACTACATGTTACATGCATTAAAATATACACTAAGTAAATTTAATAAAATTCCATAATTTTTTTTTAATTTAATTTCATTTCTTATTTAAAATTTAGTTATGATCATAATTTATTAACTAAACTTCTAACAAACGTTAATTAAATCTTATTAACTAAGTCAATAAGATTATATTAATATTATTAAATTTTATTAACTAAGTCAATTAAGGAAACTTCTAACAACACTTGTATTAAATGAATATTATATCCCTGGAAACTTAAGATAGACTCATTATAGGTCAATTAATGATGTCACTCTACAATATTCATTTGTGAAAAATAAAGATTGTTATTCATGTCTAATAATTTTTCCACACCTTAATTAATAACTTAATAACATTTAATTGGAATATATCTATTTCCATAAAAATATTTCAAGATTATATAATAATTACTACAAACTAATTTAGATTGATAACCTTTGCCATAAAATTCCTATAACCTAGCAATTAAAACATAACAAATATTCAAATAACCTAAATAAATATTAAATATAAAATGAATGAAAATATTAAAAATACACTTTTCACTCTTACACATTACTAAAAATTATATTTAAAACTTTCTAATGTATTGAAATAAATCAAAAATACTTTTTCATTTTCTCTTAAATTGATTTTTCCTAAAATTAAAATAATTAATTCAAAAACCAATTAATTTAAGCTACCTATTAAATTAAAAAACAAAACCAAAAAACAAAAAAAAAATTAAAAAAATAAATATCTATAAAAAACAAATTAAAAATAGGCATGCATCGTGCAAGCGACCGTTATGTAAGAAAATCCATATTTAGGGATTTTGAATTAATTCAGCGTCTTGACATGCATGCACTAATTTATATAGATATTTATTTAATTCTTAAATGCAATTTAGATTTTTTTTTAAAAAATTTAGTATATATTTACGACCAAAAATGAGTGCTCTCATCTCCACCCCTCTACAACTGTAGTTCGCCTCTCGGCGAAACTAAGAAAGTAATATCATATTAACAAGGCAATCTAATTCATCTCCTTAACATTATTCAGAAATTCCCAAGGGCACTTGCGCGACGTAGATAAGTGACCAATACTTTATTTAGCTAAAAGGATATATCATCATTTGACAAAGTAGTCTAACGTGGTATCTAAAAGAATTGAAGCTCTAGTTAACATATGCAGAAAATCTTAATCATCCGGTTCATTAACAACACACTATCCAAGGTTGCAATGATGTTCTAAAGTAATCAAAGCATGAATCCCCTGAGCTAGTTTGCTCCAAAGTGCATTTATCAAAGGCATATCCTTGTGAATACCTATTAACATCCTCAGCCCATGGATCACAATATTGTGTGGGATGTAACTGCAACACAGGCATTGGATCTACATACTGATCCTGTATTTGAAACATTTTTGTAGACAAATTCCTTGCCATCTCCCAACTCTGCACACTTTGAAATAGATCAATGTTTTCAAATGTAATTTCTCCTTCCTCATCAGGCACACTAGCACAAATATTTGAAATGGGGACATAAATAACAAGAGAAGCCTCTTCAACTGGACAAAATTTGGAACCATTAAAGGTAGAGACTCCTCTGACAATAATTGTTTTTAGATTTTTCTGTTGTAGAAAAAGAACTAGTAACCCATTTCTCTGGCAAAAGTCCATCAGCGAGCAACTTCAAATCTTGTAATTTCTTTCTCACTCATTTCAGAACTAATAAGATCAAACTCAAGATCATAATCTAATGCAATTGAATCACTCAACAAACTTAAATCAGAACAAAATTATATGGCACACACATCTGTCATTCGGTTATTAAGAACTAGAGAAGCATCTTCAATTGGACTGTATCTCGACCCATCAAAGGCATAGAATAGTTCAACAGTAGCTCCAAATTCCTCTGATGTACAAAAACATGTAATAACCTGTGTCACTGGAAAATGTTCATCAGGGCACGAATTCAAATCCTGCAGTTCTTGATCATTCATTCCAGAATTGATAAACTCCCATTCAATATCATCATATCCAACTGGTGAATCGCTCAACAAGCTTGGATTGGAACAACATTATGCTTCTCTGATTCCATTGACCCACAGTTTCTTTTTCTTGGTTAAAATTGATCTAGCAGCATCCTCA
The DNA here is from genome assembly GCA_027924645.1 of Cunninghamia lanceolata. NCBI lineage: Eukaryota > Viridiplantae > Streptophyta > Pinopsida > Cupressales > Cupressaceae > Cunninghamia > Cunninghamia lanceolata. The sequence continues at coordinate 6,661,822 of BSBN01000245.1, read as the reverse complement.
TCCCATTGTGAAGAATTGATAATAGGACTTTTAAGAGTAATTATTAAACTTTAATATTTCTAAACTAACATAATAGGGTCAAATTACTGTAAGGAGGATTCTAAGATCTCTTGATTAGATCAAGGAATTTGGGATGCCCAGCTGCATGATTATTCTTAAAATCCACTATGTAATCACTATAAATAGAAAACAAGAATAATGTTGCGGACAAGTAAAAGAAAATGTTGGGTTTATTTAGCCAAGACAATGAGGGACTGTGGCAAAATAAGATGCCAATTGCTTAAATAAATATGCATTTGGAAAGTTGCTAAAGAAAGTATAGGGAAAAAAACCATGAATTAGGAGGGGTCACTACATGATAAAGGTCGACTGAGGTATACGGAGCACCCAAGTTGCTTTAATAGTTTTGCCAATATCTATTATGCATGGTGCTATGAGTATGACTGTGGATTAGAAAACAAATATGCTGCAATAGCAAAGTAAAGGCTGCCCAAACCTCATTATTTAATCAAGGAAATATAGCCAAAATCAACGATTATTATTGATTAAACAAGCTGATGACACAACTATCAAAACTAATTCATTTTAGACTCATTTATCATTGAATCCAAGAATACGGAATGAGTGTGCAGGCGAAGTATATGCAGGCAACATAACATAGGAAAATTTCAAATTCTTGGCCAAATGGATAGCATTGTTACTGTCACAAAAAAGTGTTTGGTTCTGTTATGAAATGTCACATTCTTAGCCAAATGGATAGCATTGTTACTGTCACAAAAGAGTGTGAGAACTACTTGTTTGGATCCCAGCTCAATTAACAAACGCTGCAACCAAACCATTTATTTTGCTCCTTTGGTGAGGGCAATATACTCAGCCTTAGTAGTGGAAAGAGCAACTACTTGTTGCAATCTTGAGACCCAGTTGATAACTGCCTCGGCAAAACTGAAAACATAGCCCGATGTAGACCTTCTTTTATCTAAGTCACCCGCCATATCAGAGTTAACGAAGCCTTGTAGCTGTGCAACTTTCCTACCAAAGCATAAGGCATAATCATAAGTGCCTTTTAGATACCTCAATATCCACTTCATAGCTTCCCAATGAATTTTACAGGGATTACTCATGAACCGACTCACAACTCTCATTGCATGGGAAATATCAGGATGGGTGCACACCATTGCATACATAAGACTTCTCACAGCTGAAGAGTATGGAATGTTCTCCATGTAGTCTTGATCTTCTTGTGTCTTTGGGCACAATACAGAAGATAAGCGAAAGTGATCAGCAAGTGGAGTGCTAATTAGCTTAGCACCTCTCATATTGAATCTGTCCAAAACTTTTTCAATATACTTTTGCTGAGATAATCTGATTTTTTTCTTCTTTCTATCCCAAATGATGGTCATGCCAAGAATCTTATTTGTTTCCTCGAGGTCCTTCATTGCAAATTTGTTACCCAAGAGTTGCTTCAAATCACCAATAACTCTCATGTTGGTGTCGGTTATGAACATGTCATCAACATAGAGCAGCAATAAAACAAATTCACCACTTGGCAACCCCTTGTAGTATAAACATGGATCAGATTCACAACGTATAAACTGATTCTCCATCATGACATTATCAAATTTGATGTACCACTGCCTTGGGGCTTGTTTTAGCCGTACAAGCCCCTCCTTAATCTACAATACATATTCTCATGCCCTTGCTTGACAAAACCTTCAGGCTGATGCATGTACAATTCCTCTTCTATGTCATTGTGGAGAAAAGCATTTTGATATCGAGTTGCTCAAGCTCAAGGTCATAAACTGCTGCCAAGCCCAAGATGGCTCAAATTGTCTTCATCTTCACGACTGATGAAAAAATCTCATTGAAATCTACTCCTTTTTGTTGATCATACCCTTTCACTACAAGTTTGGTTCTGTAGCGTTTTGTGCCTCCTTCTTCCTCTTTCAGTCTATACACCCACCGACTCTTCAATGCCTTTCAATTGGGTGGAAGCTGGACCAGATCCCATGTATGGTTTGCCATTAGTGACTCCATTTCATCCTTCATTGCAGCCATCCACTTCTCACTATCCTTATCATTGCAGGCCTCTCAAAAAGTAGTTAGCTCTGATTGATCAGATACGAGCAACTAATAATCATCCAATTTGGATGGAGGTTTCCTCTCCCTGGTAGACCTCCTTAATGGAGGAATTTGTGAATTGCCCTGTCCATGTGAAGTACTATGTTCATCAGATATTATGACTGGAACATTCCTCTGTTGTTCAACACATTTTCCAGTATTACTTCTCTCTATATCCTATGAATGGCAGAACATAGGCGGTAGAAATGAATTTTCCCTTGGAGAATTTACCTTCTCCCTTAACATTGGTGACTCCCTTACTGCCTGTGTTGCATTTCTGGCATGTTGCATTGGAGTCAGGTGACTTGGTGTTGCATTTACCAATGATTTTGGGATAGCAGTTTGGAAAGGAAAATGCATAGGTTGCGTTGAGGTCAAGGACAACGATTTCAAAGAGTTTTGTGGTGCGTATGACTCCCTTGTACCAAACAAAGGTTTTATATTAGCGATTTGTCCCATAGTGGAGTGTGTGGGATCCAAAGGAAGGAGGCATGACTGAGGAGGACTCTTCCTTCCAAGTTGACTTCCTTGACTTTTACTATCAAATGTATTGTTCTGTGTTGAGGAGAGTTCTTCCATATTCTTTTGGAAGATTTCACCTTCTTCCTGAGGTCACGAGTAAGAGAAGGTAGACAAGTTAAAATCATTTGAGCGTTGACCATATGACTCTGTATTATTATATTGTGAAGACATTTCATCCTCAACCTGCATGGGAATTATTCCCACTGAATGTTGTGAATGAATATTGAGTGGCATATTTAAGATTGAGTGCTCACTAATTTCAACATTTCTAGAATGTGAACCAAAATTAACTGGTGGTAGAATAATTTATTTACCTTGTGCTAAGCTTCCTTCCAGGCTAGACTGTGAATTCACCACTAAAGGATTTCCCTATGCATCTCTATTCAGGCTAATTGACTGAGTAGGTGGCAATGCTGGATTTGAATTTCCATCTGTACTTGATTCCACATTTGGATGTGAAAACTGCGTATCACTCCTAATATCATCAATTGATATATACTCCTTTGCTTGTGTTTTTTGTGTTTGCAAGGTTGAGAACACTTTTTCATTGAAGACCACATCATGGATGTAAATGATTTGCTTTGCAACAGGATCCCACAACCTAAAACCGTATTGCTCTTCCCCATAACCGATGAAGATACATCATTTGGATATGAAATCCAATTTTGTTCGCTTCTCCTTGGGAATGTGAGTGAACGCCTCGCAGTGAAAGACTCGAAGGTGATTATAAGAGATCTTCCTTTCAAACCACTCTTCTTCTGGAATGTCAAAATTCATCTTGGTAGAAGGACTTCTGTTGATCAAATAGACAACCGTGTTAACTGCCTTAGCCCAAAACTCTTTACTCAAACCAGCATTAGAAAGCATGCTACGTGCCCTCTCTAGAATCGTATGATTCAGTCTTTCAGTTGCACCATTTTCTTGAGGTGTAAATGGTATAACCTTGATGTGTTGGATGCCATTATCTACACAATAAGTATCAAAATCCAAAGAGTAAAACTCCCTCCCCATTATCAGTTTTTAGACATTTAATTTTGTTCCTGATTTGATTTTCAACAACAGCCTTAAAAACTTTGAATTTTGTAAACACTTTTGATTTTCTATTGAGCATATAGACCCAAACTTTATGGGTGCAATCATCTAAAAAAGTTACAAAATAGTTTGCTCCTCCAATGGAGGTTACCTCCATGGGACCAAAGACATCTGAATGCACGAGTTCCAAGGGTTTTGACTTCTTGTCGTGTCTGGTTTTGGAGAAGCTGGCCCACCTTTGTTTCCCATAAAGACAATGCTCACATAGCTCTAAATCTGCTAATTGTAAACCTGAAAGTTGACCTCTTTTGAGCAAAATTTTCATTCCCTTCTTGCTCATATGGCCAAGCTTCTTATGCCAAAGTTTCATCCCACTGTCCACTATGGCCATCACAGCTCCCACTTCAATGTGACACTCTAGCACATAAAGAGATCCCAATTTGCTACCTTTTGCAACAACTAAGGCTCCTTTGGTCACTTTCCAAATATTAGAAGAGAAGATGATGTTGCACCCTTGAGCATCAAGTTGTCCCGCGAAAATCAGGTTCCTCTTTATCTTAGGAACATGTCTTACATCATTTAATAGCCACTTGTTTCCATTTTTTAAATGTAACATTATGTCTCTTTGCCAACTATCTCACATGGCTCATTGTCATTGAGATAAACTTTGCCAAATTTTCTTTCTTGATAGTTTTTGAAGGCATCCCGATTTGAGGTTGCATGAAAGGAGGCACCAGAGTCTAATATCCATGAGTTAGTTGTAGTTTCACTTATGGTCAAGACTAGAGCTCCTCCATCATCTTCATATGTCGTGTTCACCTCATTTTCTTTCAGCTGTTTTTGGGCTGTCTTGTAACACCAACAATCCTTTTTGACATGTCCATCTTTTCTGCAAAACCAACAACCTTCTTTCCGTCCTCTTGACTTTGATCTCTTGGTAGATTTAGATCTTCTCCTATTGTGTTTTCCTCGATCTTGGGTTCTTCTCCTATTGCCTAAAACCAAGGCTTCACCAGATGTTTTATTTTGTCCTCTTCTCATGTCTTTGTTGAGAAGTGTAGCAGCGACATCGTCAAATCTTAACATTGCTTCTTTTTTCTTTTCCTTGTCTTCAGATCCTTTTCTCCTAGATGTTGAATTGCTAATAGTCATCACCATGCCATCCCATCTATCGAGAAGAGAACACAAGAGCAACATAGCTCTCATTTTATCATCAAAGTTGATTTCTATGAAAACTAGTTGGCTGATCACGGTGTTGAATTCATTTAAATGATTTGAAAAGCCTTTTCCTTATTTCATCTTTAGATTGAATAACTTCTTCAACAAGAAGACCCTATTGGTTGCTGATGCCATCTCATACATGTCACAAAGCTTGTCCCAAATTTGTTTTGCCGAAGTTTCTGAGGCAACATTAAATAGGACATTACTGGACAACGAAAGGATAATTGTAGTAGTTGCTTTTTGATCCATCACATCCCATTCGTCATCTGTCATCTTCTCTGGTTTTGCTGTCTTTCCTTTTAGTGTGATAACTAGGTTTTTTTTAATTAGCAGGGCATGAATTTGAAGCTTCCATAGCCCAAAGTTCTGCTCAGAACATTTCTCTATTCTCCACTTGTCCGCTTCTTCCATCTCTTTAGAATTTCGTCACAAATTCCTCAACCAGCTCCTTAATCGAGCTCTGATACCAGTTGTTAAAACAATGGAACAACAAAGCAAAAAGAGCAATAGAATAGAAAATAATAATCAGACACATGAGACAATCAATTTACGTGGTTCGCCATAAATTGGCTACATCCACAGGAGCAGGGGAATAATTTTATTATCTCTGTATGAAGTACAAATACAATACATAACATCAGCAATACATCTCTTTATAAAAGCAATATCCACAATGGATAAGGAAGACCAAGAGGCAAGAGTTTTGGCAGGAGAAACAATATGACTTTTGGACTTCATAATCCAACACTGATCACTATGGATGATCCTAAAGACCATTATACAAACTCAGAATGAAAACATATAACGAATATTAGTATTATGGAAGGCAATGTTGATTAAAATCCCCACATTATTGAGTTGCAGATCTATCCAACATAACATGCACAAATATGAATTTGTTTCCTACACATACGCTAACCTTGATTCCTTATTTAAGCTGACATACAAAAATCATTGTTTCAAATGATAACATGAAGAAATGTGAAATGATTAGTGCTTAGTTACTAATCATGATTCCTTATTCTAATCTGTCATGCAATACTATATAATTGACATGCAAATAAACATCATTTATGCCATCTGAAAAACTAATCATATTTCAGACACAGAAATTTTGATCCATAGTTTACCTAATGCAAGATCAATTATTGATCATAGGCAAGCAAGAAAACCAAACAAAATTAATCTATGCATATTACTAGACAAATATGAGATTGCAAAGATAACTTCAAGAAATCCAACATGGATATTGAGATAAGATGCTATCAGATGGATGTTGAATTAAGCAAAATAGAATGATGTATCATTTTTATAACCATAGATAGTGATCAAGAACTAGTAATTAAATGAAGGCTTACCTGCAATAAGAAGCCCATGGATGATTCAACATTCGTTACCCACTCCCAATGATAGTGATAAATCTATTAATAAAACCCTCAGTCCTACATACAAGTCCCTTGTCTAGTCAACTGAAGCCACTCCTGAAGGCAAAGAGGAATCACCAGACCTAAAGGAAGTCGCCATGATTCACTATCTAAAAAAATGATTCCCAAAAAAAAGCTGCCCCCCTCAGTTTTTTGGGTAGTTTTGTTTTTTCTTTCAAAGATTTAAGGCACCAAGATATTATTTATTTAATTAATTATAAAAATAAACATAATAAAGCATACTAATAAATTGAACTAAAATCATTCTTCTTTAAATCTTTGTTGAAGATTAAATCCACATCATTAATCCCAAACTTATATTTATTTTATTTATTATTATTATGATAAAATCTTTATCATAATATAGTTATTTTCACCCACATACACACTTACTCAAATACTTATTCAATTTCATAATGAAAGTTACTCATACCTCCTCACCCATGGTTTACCTTGTCACTATAGTTTGTTCACCTAGCGAAGATGTTGATCACTTCAAATATACCTGTTCATTCATGACAATGTAGTTCCTATGTCTATTGTTCAAAAACTTGTACAAGATATGTAGGTGAGTATCGATGCAGTAATTATCCTGTTGGTAATCATTTATGTTTTGTGTTTTAAGCTTGGGTGTTTGCAGGTTTTCTCATTCGCACCTTCAATTTTGAGAGTCATGGGATCTTCCATTGTTTTGTCTATTCAGGTGTTGGCCTTGTGTGGTGGGTTTCTGGTTGTTAAATCTCATCCTCATGTTTAGGTTTTCATAGGTTGACTTACCCCCACGTAGTGTTTCACGGTTTGTTCAAGTCGCCTTGAGAAAAATGCTAAGTTTTGTATGTTCAAAATGGTCATGTATGTTGGCGAGCTTGTGAAATTTTGATCGGCTTCCAAAAATCATGAAAAAAGGAATTATATGCATTTTAATGCATATCAAGTTTGCATATACAAGGGGGAATCTTTCGCAGATTCCCAAAAATATTCTGCAGTTGTATGCATTCCCAAATGCATATCGGGCTCAAATGAAGAATGTACAAGGGCGGAATATACATTGAAGATTCTAGGAATATTCCCTATTTGTATATTGCGCTGCTTGTATAATTGGTTTGTATGTTCAAACATACAACGGTTAGATACAAAGGAAATGTACATTGAAAATATACAAAGGCTGATGCACATACATTTGCTACAGTGTAGAAGAGATACAATTGGTGAGACTCGCGGGTATGTACAAGTCAGTTTGTATATGGTCGATATACAAAGAAGATGTGCATTCACAAATGTACAAGTTGGATTCCAAAGTATTTCAAATGTGCTTTTCTAATTGTGGCAAGGTCCAGCTTGTACCTTGTATTTGTATGTGCGATGTGTAATGAAATGTGCAAAGGAGAGAGATAATGGGTTGGGCCCACCAGTTGCATACAATGGCAGTTATATGTGTGCCGACATATATTAAAAAATATACAAGTGAAAAAGGTACATTCTGGACCCGAGTAGAATTCCAAGATGCTTCATACGAGTTTGGGGTCCGCAGCATGTATATTGGGTTTGTATATGCAGCATACAACTCGATATACAAAACAAAGATATACATCCCGGATGTGAAGGAGTCAAATATAGCGAATGGTAATTTGAGGGCCGTGGGTTGTATAAGGCACTTGTATATGTCGATATACAAGCCGATGTGCATTGAAAGGGATACAAGCCGGACCCGAGTAGTTTTTTCAATTTGTTCTAAACTGGCATGGGGTCTGCCTTGTATATTACGCTGTTGTATGTATATGCATTTTGCATATACAAGGGACTATTGAAGAATGAACAGTGACCATTGTATATGCATTCATTTTTGCATATACAACAGCGATAAAGGCAAAATGAAAGGAAAAGGGGTCAGCGATAGAAGGTCAAGGTGCCTACATGGCACGATATTATTGCCTGGCGACTCTTCATGCATGTTTTGAGACCGTTGATCACAGCGATGGGTTTTTGATCAAGCGACCGAGTTTTAAACCTTCAGCGAAGGTTTTCTTTGTATGTGGCCGCGTTTTTTGAGCAGGAAAATAGCAGATGCATCCGCTGCTACATTTCAAAGGGCCCTGCGGGTGGATGAAGTATTGATGGCGGATTTGCAAAGGATGGATGATGGAAAGGACATGTCAACCACCCGATTGAAGATGAAAGTCCTTGAGCGGAATTGCAGATCTCGAGTTCACCTGCTCATTCCTTTTTGTCTCTCTACTACATTGACTATTTTGAGCGCCATTCCTCATGCATTAAATCTGGCAAATTTTTGACCTTGCCTTGTAATTAATTTTGGCTGAGAACACAGTCTTGGTATAAAAGGCCAAACTGTGTTACTCAGTGTGGTTGTTGAAAACTGGACAAATTTTTGGTGTTGTAAGGAGATACAATTTCATTGGTGGCTCTGTCTTTGTTGTCTTGTGAGTTTATGAGTCTCATGTTGTATGTTTAATGCATAAATTCGCTGGTTTCATGTTGTTTTATATGAGAAATGCTTTGTGCATGTGCTTAATCATTTGTCTCCAAGTTGTGCGCATATTCTTTCTTTTGAATCATGATAACTAAGAGTTGTTAAGATTCAGGAATATAGCTTTTCTATATTGAATGTTTAATCCCCTACTTTTGTTCAAGGAACAAATTAAATGTTTCAAGTTAATCATTGAGAAAGTGTGTTGCAGTAGGGATACCATTAAGTATGAATGATTAAGCACCTAGTTTTTGGGAAGTATCTGTAAGGCAGGTGCTAAACAATCCCCTTGAAACTCAGTCATCACTATAGGTTTATGTGTACATGTGCATGTGTATGTCTATTGACTCTGAGCCCAAGATAGGCACCAATCTAGTCCTGTATTGAGGTTACATTCCAAGTCCTAGTTTTGCATCCAAACATAAAATCTAACTCAAACTTTAAATACAAACCTTTAGGATATTAGAAGTAGTTTTAGGATTGAAATCCTCTGTCTACAACTGAATATAGGCTCAAAGCTAGCCCATTTACACTTATCTTACAGTTTTGGCCTGCATAAGAGAGGATTTATCTGCTTTGTGTCAACATCCCAGCAAATACATAGATGCATTTCATAGATGTTGAGTAGGGAATACCCCCCTTGGTTCTGCAGAGCCTAAAGAAGAAGAGGAGATATTTATAGAGTCTATCTCCTATACTGTTGGCCCCTGGCTTGGGAATCCTGTTGATCACTAGTGGCTATTTTGTAGGGATTACTGGGAATAAGCATCCAGGCTGGGAAAATAACCAACAGATTTTGGCGATTCCACTGGGGATGTGAAGTGAAAGAACCTTGATTAAAAAGAAAACAATTCCTAGTAATAGGTGGCGACTCCGAACCAATCTCCCAACCGGTAAAGTAAAGATTTGTATGCAAGGGAGAAGATCCCAACGTAACCCTTCATTTGAAGAGTTACCCATAAAAATGATGTATAAGAAAAAAGGAACTGTTCGAGCCAGTCAAGATGGTTCTCCTAGCCCCAGGAAAAATGATTTTATTCAGGACAATCTAGGATCCTCAGAGCAAACAATGCCTTATTTTACAAACACTAAGGCTGAAATCCAGAATGTATATGAGAGACAGCAAAGTGGTGGATTGAAAATGAGGTCAGAGGTGTTTCAAGAACGCCCTTTTGTTGATTCCCCTAACAGATTTGAAGAAGCTGAATCCATAAGGGATGATGATAATGATGATCAGAATGTGATAAAACCATCCTCTTCTATGCCTAGAGAGGAGGAACTAGCCGAAGAAATTAAGAGCTTAAGGGAAAAATTAGAATATCTACAAGCAGTAAAGATCAGGGATGACATGAGACAGAAAGTGCAAGCTCTAAGAGTTGCTCAAAATGATTCAGTTCCTACCCTTGGCAATGCAAATATGCAAAGAAATCAACACAGGAATGAAGTATAGGATCAGCACAATGATCAACGACAGAATGCAAATGATGCCAGAATACTATTAAATAATGTAAGAAATCAGAATGCAAACAGAAATGCCAATGTTAATCAATTTGGTAGACAAACTATGCAACTAGACAGATTCAGGCAGTTAGTTTTTGATGGCATTCTTGGTTACCCCAATCCTATTGACAAACATGTGAGGCTGCAAGTGCCTATATTTTTAGGAAATAATACTGTATCAGGTGAAGACCATTTAAAAGCTTTTCAGAATATCATGGACAACTTTGAGGTTGAGCATGAGGATGTTTTCATGAAATCATTTATGCAATCCTTAGTTGATGAAGCCAAGGAATGTTATAAAGGTCTGCCTGACTGAAGCATTTCATCATGGGATGACTTCAAAAGAATTTTTAAAGAACAGAATGGTGACAAGACTAATCCTAGTTTTTTCATTAATGAATTCACTGGAATCACCAAAGGATCAAATGAACAGGTTGCTGATTTCAATGCTAGATTCACAAAGGTATTGAACAAATTGCCACAGGACTTGAGACCTAATGAACCTATGTGCATAGTGTTGTACATAAATGCTTTTGATGCCAAAACTACCTATGGATTAAGTGATAAGAGCCCTGCTAGCCTTAGAGATGCCTTCAAAACAACAACAAATATTGAAAATAACAGAAAAGCATCTGGTAAGACAAATAGAAGAGATGATGTAAAAATTTTGCAAAATCTAAATACCAAATCTCAGAGTGTTCAGGGCAATGCATCTACTTCTGAGGATAAATTAGATAAGTTGACAACTATTGTCAAGGACCTGAGCTATAGAATGGCTAAAAATGAAAAGGGGATAGGTCCTGACAGACCAGTTTACCAAAGGCAAGAAAGAAGACTGTCATTACATGATATGCCATATAATACTAATTGGCATAATGGTAAACCCATTCTTCCAAACAGCAACACAGGTTAAAGGATTCAAAATGCAAAGGAAACTCCTGATCCTTTGAAGAAGGCTGTAAATATTGTTAATGACACCCCATGGTGTATCATATGTCAAATGCCTCATTCACAGTCACAATGCATAATTGCTCAGTCTTTATACAACAATGTTGTTGCTTGTGATGAATGCAATGAGCCACATTGCATGGAAGACGAGGATGTCAATATGTTGTCTACAAACAGAGAATACTCTTCTCATGATGCTGATGTAAGTGCAAATGATGAGATTCAGGTCTGGCAGCAATTTCCCTATGATGAAGATGAGGAAGATAGCTATGCCTATGCTCAGGACTCACAATTTTCTAAATAACTTGAAGAGGCTTTCTGATGAAGAAATTCGAGCCTTCACAGCTGCAGCAGTAGCTCAAGTTAAAAGAAATTATAACCTAAGAGGTAAAGCTCAGGTAAGCAACTCACACCAACCAGAGAATACTTCTGCAGGCCAGCCAGTGCAAAATTATAAGGGGAATGAAACATATAAGAAACAATGGAACAATAATAAGCAAGGTTTTAAGCAGAAAGCAAGTCATGATCCTCAAGGACCAGAAAGCATGATTTCTCAGGCTAAGAACCAAAACAAAAAATCTTAGGGCAAGAATGACAGTCAAGCAGCCATAAAAACTAAGGCTGGATCATCCCAGGATAAAGGTAAAACAGTGGAGCAAGTTACAACTGTTATTCAAAATTATGCTCCATTTGACATGACTCAAGTCTTGTCGCAGATAAAAGTCTCTGCTCCACTGATGGAACTGATGAAAGTGGAAGAATTCAAAGATAAAGCAGTATCCTTAATTTCAGGAGTACCATGTCAGGCCAAGTTGAGTGATGAACCTTAGGGTAAGAAACAGGCCCTGTACATTGATGAAGATGAAGTTCCTGAAGTATATCTGGGGATGACCATGACAAAATGCCCTTCACAAGTGGAACTATTTTATGTCTCCCTTGTCATAAACGGAAAATTAATTAAGAATTGTATGCTTGATTCAGAAGCATCAACAAATATCATGCCTTTGGCTATCATGCAGCAAGCTGGGTTGAAAATATACAAAGCATGTGGGAAATGCTATGCCATGGATGCAAGAGAAGTACCTGTCATTAGAATCATGAAAGATGTGGATTTTAGACTGGCAGCATATCTGGAAAAAACTTACAAAATGAACATAACAGTTGTTGACATCAAGCCACAGTATGGCATGTTGTTGTCAAGAAGGTGGGCAACACTCATTGGTGGAAGTATGCAACTGGACTTGTCATATGCCATAATCCCAATGAATGGCAAGGATGTCAAACTAATAAGAGAAGAAAGATTATCAGAGACAGTTGAGGATCAAGAATCAGAGGAGCATATATGTTTTGTGAACCCTGACTGTGAAAATTTCAGAATTGTCTCAGAGCTTGACCAGCAGGGTCTTTGGACCATGTATTTTGATGGAGCTTGCTCGAAGGAAGGTTCTGGTGCTGAGATTGTTTTTCTGTCTCTAGCTGGTAAGCTTCTAAAATTTTTATTCTTGCTAAAGTTTGCCTGTACAAATAATATTGCAGAGTATGAAGCTCTATTGTGAGGATTGAATGTTGCCCTGAAGCATGGAATCAAGATGCTCAAAGTATTCGGTGATTCAGAGTTAATTGTTTCCCAAGTTAGAGACAAGTATGCATCAAAAAATAAGAGGTTGAAACAATATAAGCATGTTGTTTGGGATACAATTGAATTGTTTGATGCATTCTCAATAAACTGAATAGAGAGATCAAAAAATGTTAGAGCAGATTTTCTAGCTAATGTAGCTATAAGGCCAGATGATGTTACTCTATCAGATGTTACAAATGTTGAGGTCAAACTTAGACCTGCAGTGCCAGATAATGTATGTAGCTGGCAGGTATTTGATCATGATAAAGATTTACTGAGATTTCTACATTGTATTGATGAATATGAGAACCAGGAAATAGATTTTCAGAACTTTGTAGAAGTTGTAGATGGGAAATAAACTCTCCTAGGGAAGGAGGTAATTCAACTCAAGACAAATAAAATCCCTAGAGGGCTGGTAGCTTTAGAGAGAGATTTTGACAATAGGGACCTATTTGTTACAAAGGCATCTCCAACAAACAAGAATGATTTGGAGGAGGTAAATTTGGGGACATCTCATGCCCCCAAAACGGTATACATTGGCAAACAGCTCAAGCCACATATCATAACTATGCTGATTGCATTACTGAGAAAATATAAGCATGTCTTTGCCTGGTCTTATGAGGACCTCAAAGCTTATAGAGAGGATTTATTTCAGGATGAAATCCCTTTGAAGCCTGGAGCTAAACCATTTAGACAAAAACAGAGGCCTATCAACCTGACCTTAGCTCTAAAAAAACAAGAAGAACTTATGAAACTTAGGGAGGCTGGAATAATTATGCCTATCAGACATTCAACTTGGGTGTCTAACCTTGTCCCAGTTAGAAAAAAGAATGGTGACATAAGACTTTGTGTTGACTTTAGAAATTTAACTATGTCTTCTTTGAAGGACAATTATCCGTTGCCAAACATGGAAGCCATGTTGCAGAAGGTGACTGGCTGTGAGCTTCTGTCTATGATGGATGGATTTTCAGGGTACAATCAAGTGAAAGTAAAGGAATCAGAGCAATTCAAGACTACTTTCACTACTCCGTGGAGAACATATGTATATGTGAGGATGCCATTTGGACTGACAAATGCAGGTGCCACATTTCAAAGGGCAATGGATGCTGCTTTTGTAGGATTGATTGATTCAATCTTGGCTGTGTATCAAGATGACTTGACAGCTTATTCAAAAAAGGAAGAGCAACACTGTATGCATTTGGAGCAAATTTTTATTAGAGCATTAGAGTATGGCATCTCACTTAACCCAAAAAAGTGTGCTTTTGGGGTAGTGGAAGGAAAACTGCTGCGACACATTGTTTCCAAGGATAGAGTCAGGATTGATCCCGAAAGAGTGGCTGCAATTGACAAAATTTAGATCCCTAAAACAATGAAGGGTGTTCAGTCCTTCTTTGGACAAATTAATTTTGTCAGAAGATTTGTGCCTAACTTTGTAGAGACCACCAAAGATATCTCTAAAATGCTGAAGAAGAATGCAACTGTCAAATGGGAAGATGAAGCAACCAAATCGTTTCAGAACATAAAAGAAGCTATAAAGATGGCTCCTGTTTTAAAATCTCCTAATTTTTCTAAGCCATTTCAATTATTTTCATTTGTTTCTTTCCACACTATCGCTGCATGCCTATTGCAAAAAAATGAAGAAGGGTTTGAACAACCTATAGCTTTCTTTAGTAGGTCATTACAGGCTGCTGAATTAAAATATGACATCATGGAGAAGCAGGCATATGCATTGGTTAGAGCAATCAAGAGTTTCAGGCCCTATTTCGTCATCTCTCAAGTAATTGCGTATGTGCCTCATGCAGCAGTCAAGGATATCTTCACTCAGCAAGAGATAACTGGAAGGAGATGCAGATGGATAAACAAATTACAGGAATTCAACATTGAAATACAAATCACTAAGTTGGTAAGAGGACAAGGTTTGGCAAAACTAATGACACAGTAAAATCTAGAGGCATGCCAGGTGAATGTGGTGCATAATGAAGTTGTAAACATGTCAGATTTTGAATGGTATAAGGACATAGTATACTACTTGCAGAATCTAAATTGTCCTTCTCATCTCAGTGATGATCAGAAGAGAACCTTGAAGCTGCAGGCTATTAAATACATCATTGTTCAAGGAGAGCTGTAATGGAAAAATCCTGATGGTGTATTACTCAGGTGTGTGGATGAAAATTAGGCTAAGGATATTCTAAGTGACATGCACAATGGAGTGTGTGGTGGACACTATGCTGCCTATACAACAGCCCACAAAATTCTCAGAGCTGGCTACTGGTGGCCAACTCTCTTCTCAGATACACATAAAATGGTAAGAAAATGTGAGTCTTGCCAAAGGTTCTCAGGAAAGCTAAAATATGAAGGTGCATTGCCCCTTAGGACTATCACTGTAGAAGCTCCATTTCAGCAATGGGGAATTGATTTTATAGGGGAAATCTCAAAAAAATCAAGAGGAGGACACAGTTGGATCTTAGTGGCTACTGATTACTTCACTAAATGGATTAAGGCTATTCTGACTAGAAGAGCTACAAGCAAGGTGGTGATAGATTTTATTCTAGAGAATATTATTATCAGATTCAGAGTGCCAGTCAAATTGGTCACAAACAATGCTATGTGTTTCAGATCTGGTGAATTTATTGATTTTTGTAGCAATTATGGAATTGATTTGTTTCATACATCACCATACCATCCACAAGGGAATGGTCAAGCAGAGTCAAGCAACAAAAGTCTCATGAAAATCATCAGAAGGACGATAGATAAAAATAAGAAGTCTTGGGATTCAAAGCTGAAGTTGGCATTATGGGCTAACAGAGTGACAGTCAAAAGAACAGTTGGAAGGTCACCTTTTGAATTAGTGTATGGTGTAGCAGCTAAATTGCCTGTGAACAACCTCCTGCCAGTTTATAATCTCATCCAAGGCAACGATGAGGAGATTGAGGACCCAATGACTGAGAGAATAAATCAGCTGGTTGCACTAGATGAAATTAGACAGGAAGCACAGAAAACAAACATTAAGAAACAACAAAAAGTGAAATATCTGTTTGATAAAAGGGCAACAGAGAGAAGGTTTCAGATAAGTGACTTAGTGCTTATGTGGAATGCAAGAGGCCAGGACAAGGGCAAACATGGTAAATTTGAGCCCTTATGGACTAGCCCATATCAAATTAGCAATATCTATGAAAATGATTCTTACTTTCTCCAAGCCCTAAATGGTGAGCTACTGGAATTGCCAGTGCACAGTAAATTCCTTAAAACCTTTTTCTCATAAACAAAGTACCTTATGTGCACATTGTAAATTAGTTGTAAATAATTTGTACATGCCTTGTATAGTCAGTCGTGTTCTGAGTTTCAGGTTTTGTTTGGTCTGCCTCAGAGTAATTTGGTCCTCGCTATAGTCTTGCACATGCACATCCCTAATCGGAGCATGTTGGTAATCATTTATGTTTTGGGTTTTAAGCTTGGGTGTTTGTAGGTTTTCTCATTCGCACCTTCAATTTTGAGAGTCATGGGATCTTGCATTGTTTTGTCTATTCAGGTGTTGGCCTTGTGTGGTGGGTTTCTGGTTGTTAAATCTCATCCTCATGTTTAGGTTTTCATAGATTAACTTACCCCCACGCAGTGTTTCATGGTTTGTTCATGTCGCCTTGAGAAAAATGCTAAGTTTTGTATGTTCAAAATGGTCATGTATGTTGGCGGGCTTGTGAAATTTCGATCGGCTTCCAAAAATCATGAAAAAGGGAATTATATGCATTTTAATGCATATCGAGTTTGCATATACAAAGGGGAATCTTTCATAGATTCTCGAGAATATTCTGCAGTTGTATGCATTCCCAAATGCATATCGGGCTCAAATGGAGAATGTACAAGGGCGGAATATACATTGAATATTCCAGGAATATTCCCTGTTTGCATATTGGGCTGCTTGTATAATTGGTTTGTATGTTCAGACATACAATGGTTAGATACAAAGGAAATGTACATTGAAACTGTACAAAGGCTAACGCACATACATTTGCTACAGTGCAGAAGAGATACAATTGGTGAGACCCGCGGGTATGTACAAGTGAGTTTGAATATGGTCGATATACAAAGAAGATGTGCATTCACAAATGTACAAGCCGGATTCCAAAGTATTTCAAATGTGCTTTTCTAATTGTGGTGAGGTCCGGCTTGTACCTTGTATTTGTATGTGCGATGTGCAATGAAATGTGCAAAGGAGAGAGATAATGGGTCGGGCCCACCAGTTGCATACAATGGCAGTTGTATGTGTGCCAACATACATTAAAAAACATACAAGTGAAAAAGATACATTCCGAACCCAAGTAGAATTCTAAGATGCTTCATATGAATTTGGGGTCTGCAGCATGTATATTGGGTTTGTATATGCAGCATACAACCTAATATACAAAACAAAGATATACAACCTAGACGTGAAGGAGGAGTCAAATACAACGAATGGTAATTTGAGGTCCATGGGTTGTATAAGGCACTTGTATATGTCGATATACAAGCCGATGTGCATTGAAAGGGATACAAGCCGGACCCGAGTATTTTTTCAATTGTTCTAAACTGGCATGGGATTCGCCTTGTATATTAAGCTGTTGTATGTATATGCATTTTGCATATATAAGGGACTATTGAAGAATGAACAGTGACGATTGTATATGCATTCATTTTTGCATATACAACAGCGATAAAGGCGAAATGAAAGGAAAAGGGGTCAGCGATAGAAGGTCAAGGTGCCTACATGGAACGATATTATTGGTTGGCGACTCTTCATGCATGTTTTGAGACCATTGATCACAGCGATGGGTTTTTGATCAAGTGACCGGGTTTTGAACCTTCAGCGAAGGTTTTCTTTGTATGTGGCCACATTTTTTGAGTAGGAAAATAGCAAATACATCCGCTGCTACATTTCAAAGGGCCCTGCGGGTGGATGAAGCATTGATGGCAGATTTGCAGAGGATGGACGACGGAAAGGATAGGTCAACCACCCGATTGAAGATGAAATTCCTTGAGCAGCGGTGCAGTTCCTGAGTTCACCTGCTCATTCCTCTTTGTCTCTCTACTGCATTAACTGTTTTGAGTGCCATTCCTCATGCATTGAATCTAGCAAATTTTTGACCTTGCCTTGTAATTAATTTTGGCTGAGAACACAGTCTTGGTATAAAAGGCCAAACTGTGTTACTCAATGTGGTTGTTGAAAATTAGACAAATTTTTGGTGTTGTAAGGAGATATGACTTCATTGGTGGCTCTGTCTTTGTTGTCTTGTGAGTTTATGAGTCTCATGTTGTATGTTTAATGCATAAATTCACTGGTTTCATGTTGTTTTATATGAGAAATGCTCTGTGCATGTGCTTAATCATTTGTCTCCAAGCTGTGGGCATATTCTTTCTTTTGAATCAGGATAACTAAGAGTGTTAAGATTCAGGAATATAGCTTTTCTATATTGAATGTGTTAATCCCCTACTTTTGTTCAAGGAACAAATTAAATGTTTCAGGTTAATCATTGAGAAAGTGTGTTGCAGCAGGGATACCATTAAGTATGAATGATTAAGCACCTAGTTTTTGGGAAGTATTTGTAAGGCAGGTGCTAAACAATCCCCTTGAAACTCAGTCATCACTATAGGTTTATGTGTACATGTGCATGTGTATGTCTACTGACTCCGAGCCCAGGATAGGCACCAATCTGGTCCTGTATTGAGGTTACATTCCAAGTCCTAGTTTTGCATCCAAACATAAAATCCAACTCAAACTTTAAATACAAACCTTTAGGCTATTAGAAGTAGTTTTAGGATTGAAATCCTCTGTCTACAACTTAATATAGGCTCAAAGCTAGCCCCTTTGTAATTATCTTACAGTTTTGGTCTGCATAAGAGAGGATTTATCTGCTTTGTGTCAACATCCCAGCAAATACATAGATGCATTTCATAGATGTTGAGTAGGGAATACCCCCCTTGGTTCTGCAGAGCCTAAAGAAGAAGAGGAGATATTTATAGAGTCTATCTCCTATACTGTTGGCCCCTGGCCTGGGAACCCTGTTGATCACTGGTGGCTATTTTGTAGGGATTACTGGGAATAAGCATCCAGTTTGGAAAAATAACCAACATATCCAATAAAGAACAATTTTGAATCCTAATGTAAATATATCAAGGTGCGAGATGACACATTTCAACAAAACCATATTACAATAATCTAATAAATGATTCGATAACACGAATACGATCTCTACTCATAGTTCTAACTAATTATTTGATCCATCTCCAAAATATTCTTGCCAAAGTCCTAACATAAAAACATAAATATACCTAACTTTGGAGTTATTAGAGAGGGTTTATGTGGCCTTACATTCTCCCCTCCTAAGAATGGACTTCCTCCTGGAAGTCCTTGAGAGAAAAGGATATTCCATGGCTTCAATCCATCAACTAACAAGAGTTAGATACAACACATATAGATTTATCCACTAATCAAAACAAAGAAATTTGAGATGCCATTATTTATTTAATAGAAAAGTTTTTCAAATCACTCTATCAATTCAAACATCAACATAGCATAATGCACAATAATGATCTTCCTTTTCACAATAATAATGTAAGGGCAATAATAATCTTCTTCATCCCTTCATACTCCTTCCACATACCCAACTACAATATGCATCAACCCTTCATGCACAAACCCAACTAAAAATTTTCTACAACCCTTCAGGCACAATCCAACTACAATTTTCCACAACCCTTCAGCCACAACCCAACTACAATTTTGCCACAACCCTTCAGGCATAAACCCAACTACAAAGTTTGCCACAACCTTTCATACATAAACCCAACTACAAAATAGTCTCAGTGCCCTCCCAAAGAATCCCTCCAAGATAAATTAGTTTAACACAAGTCACATTATCCCACATAAGCCAACAATAGAAAAAATAGATAAGGCCTCAACACAAGGAAATCTACAATAATGAAAATTTTAAAATTTTGAATAAAAATTAAAATATAATCAATGACAATCGAAGCAAAGAATCAAGTTAGAATATAAAGGTCTAAATAAACTAGTCCTTGAGGCAAGGAGGACGATTCCAAACTTCATTTAATCAAGAAACTTAAGTAAATTTCAATTTGCTGGCTTAATACATCAAATAGAAATTAAAAAAATCAAAATAGTTTCTAATACTCTTGAAAAAGCTCACATTACAAACCACACGTGACTTCAATCAAGCCAGCTAAGAGGAGGAAAAATAATTTTGTCATTACAACCCTTCAATGGCACCAACCACACACTAACACCATCCAACCATTTCATGGACCTTCAACAACACCTGCTAGTACATCCCTTCTTTGGCATAATATGCCAACACCATAAGTCCCCAACATCTTTAGTTTACAACAGAGGAATAATATAGAAAGAAACATAATCTCCATGTGCATAACAAATATGTCTGAAATATTTTGCTAAATTTTATTCAAAACAATAATTATCAAGTGTTATTGAGTCCCATAAGTCTCCAGAGTTTAATAAACCCTAATCTAATACCAAATGTAATGCCCCAATTGTTACACTAGAACATTAGACACAAATACACACATAACTATCTATCATACAATAACCAACTCACAAAACTTACATGTTTGCAGTGCAAGTACTCTGAAATAAGATCTCCACAACTCTCCATACAATCATTACTTCATCTCATAAATTTATTTAAGGCAGTTGTTTTGATACATCATAGCAAAATTTTAGTTTTGAGTACATAGGTTTAACATAGAACTCACTGCATTAGAAAATAATAATGAGATATACCTATGCATGATACAACCTAATTATTGTAGTGACAACTATCATGCAAATGTTTACTTTAACAAGAGAGAGTAACAATGAATGTATTTCATATCTAATATCGAAACTAATTAGATATTTGTTAAATACATTCGTTGTTACTTTCTCTTGTTAAAGTAAACATTTGCATGCTAGATGCCACTACAGTAATTAGGTTGTATCATGCATAGGTATATCTCATTATTCTTTTCTAATACAGTGAGTTCTATGTTAAACCTATGTACTTAAAACTAAAATTTTGTTATGATGTATCAAAACAATTGCCTTAAATAAATTTATGAGATGAATTAATGATTGTATGGAGAGTTGTGGAGATGTTCTTTCAGAGTACTTGCACTACAAACATGTAAGTTTTGTGAGTTGGTTATTGTCTGATAGACAATTGTGTGTGTATTTATGTCTAATGTTCTAGCGTAACAATTGGGGCATTACAGATTCTAGATTTGTCTTCATTGATCTATTGACTAGAAGCAGATAAATAAATATCAAGAGCTTCCCTAAAGTTGATAGCCTCACCAATTCTAGCAAGTTCCAAAAGAGTTGTATCATCGATGATTTGGAGGTGAGACTGAGAAGGCAAATCCTGAGCCCAACTCCAACCATGACTGAGACCTTTTTTTAATACTACTTCAATAATTGTCCTAAACCTTTAGCCAATAAAATGAACAATAAGGAGATAAAGGATCTCCTTATCAGGGTCCCCGAGTAGCTGAAAAAAGAGAAGACAAAATACCATTGATCAAAACTAAAAATGAGGAGGAAGTCACACAACTCATGATCCATCTAACCCACTATAAAGATAAGCCAAAATCTAATAAAATGTGCTGGAGAAAAGACCACTTAACCCTGTCATAGGCCTTAGATATATCCAATTTGATGAACATGGCCTTCTCCTTGGAAACATGCATGGAATGGATAGCCTCAGATGCCATCACTATTACATCCAAAATTTGTCACCCTTGCACAAAACCTCCATGTTCCAAAGAAATCAAGGGACCCAAACAATTTTTCAACCTCTTTTCAATGATCTTCATGATTATCTTATAAGTCACATTGCATAAAGAGATGGGTAAAAAATGATCCAAAGAGTTAGCACCTTCTATTTTGGGAATTAAAGCAAGAAAGGTGGAGTTGATGGACTTGAGCATCTGTTTATTAGATTGTGATTCTCTAACCACCTCTAATAAATAAGATCTTAGGATATCCCAAAACTCCTAGAAGAACTCTATAGGAAAATCATAAGGACCAAAAGTATTACCTTTTTCATCTAAAACACAACATTCTTAAGCTCCTCCATAGAGATAGGTTCTATGAGTGATTTATTTA
This sequence comes from Cunninghamia lanceolata, assembly GCA_027924645.1. Classification (NCBI taxonomy): domain Eukaryota; kingdom Viridiplantae; phylum Streptophyta; class Pinopsida; order Cupressales; family Cupressaceae; genus Cunninghamia; species Cunninghamia lanceolata. Next base: position 6,639,800 of record BSBN01000245.1, on the reverse strand, counting down.
TGTCATTTGAGACCAAAGTAGGAATGCAATCAAGAATGATTTTCTCCTCATCAAGAGCTTGAGGATCATTCTCAGTGAACAAAGAAGAATAAAACGTTATCGCTTCCTCAGAAATAGCTTGAAAAGAAGTTAACTACTCTCTTTAAGCTGAAATGAGAGAAGCTATTACATTACTGCTTCTATGGTCCTTCATTGAGTGATGAAAAAAGTGGTGTTTTTATCACCTTCATGAAGCCAATTAACCTGGTATTTTTGTTTCCAAAAAATCTCTTCATGTAACTCTGATTTAGCTAGTTGCTTTAACCACCTGGTTTCTTCCTGCAATAGTTCCTCTGTCATTCCATCTTCCTTAATTCTAAAAGTGACACTATCAAGTCTATTCTACAAATGTTTTTGATATAAAAAGGTTTCCAAACGAGTTTCTATTCTAGTTTATGAGCTTGAATTTGACAAATTGGAGCTACTTGAAAAATTAAAACATAGTTGTACCAAAAGTCAGCTTCCCCTCCAACCACCAAGCCTCTACATGCTTGTGCAAATTAGAATCATGAAGCCACATGAGTTGAAACTTAAAAAGAGGCTTTTAGGCATAGAGAACAACAAAGAAGACAACTTGATAGGCCAATGATCTGAGTGTCTCCATCCTAAGATCTTAGAAGAAGTAGTCCACTTATTGCCAATCCAAAAAACTGACACAAGAAACCTATCCAACCTTTCAAAAATAGATTCATTCCCATACCTTCTATTATGCCAAGTAAATGTTTCATTGCTTGGCTTCACATCCACCAAATTAAGAAAGGAGACATTATTACTCATCAAGGTAGAGGATGGGCCAAGACAACCAACACCCCCTGATTTTTCCTCTAGACTACATACGGCATTGAAGTCTCCTGCCAAAATCCAAGGGCAAATAGGAACAAGAGACCAAACAAATCTAATATGATACCAAAACAAAACCTTACTAGAAAATTATTAGGCACATAAGCATTGGTGAGAAGTAGAGTCTCGCTTGAGTCAGAGCTTGTCGCCATTAGCGAGATTGAGTTCCTACTTCCCAACCACCAAACAATTGTAATCCTACATGGGTCCCACAAGCAAGAAACACCACCAGTCATACCTTGGAAGCCTACACACTGATATAGACCCCTTCTCCAAATCTTGGAAGATATACTGGTCATATTCTCCACTAAAAGCTTAGTCTTCCAAAGAAAAACAATATTAGGTTTATGTTCACTATTTAAGTCATGAGTAGCCTTTTGTTGAGGGATTCTACTCAAACCCCTAGCATTCCAAGAGATCATAATCATTTTTGAGAGGTATAAAAGGGAGTATCTAATGTCCAAATAACACCAAATTCCACCAATGACTCTCTTATCAGCTTTACCTTTTCCTGGTCCTTTTTCCTTCCAACTTTTAAAGTTTTATCAACTCCCCCTTTCTTAATGCTCTTATGCTAAAGCCCTAATAGAGGAGGAACCTTTCTTTTACCATCTTCTTTGGCCATGAGTTCATTCATAGGTTCAGACATAATAGTGTCAACCCTTGGCTCCATCTAGATCTTTGTCTGTGGGACAGAGTCTAATCCCTCTATTTATGGCTCTACAATTTCCTATTCCTTATCCATAATATCAACCTGACCATGGGTAGGAACATCTCCTTTTCTTGTTGTTTCTTGAATCACTGCAGAAGAATCCAAAGCTAGAGGATTGGGAATACCTAAACCCAAGAGATGCATGACTTGACTCAACAAATTACCATCATGCTCCATTGTGCCCAACTCCTCAAAATTCTCTAGAACATCAAATTTGTTACTAGAGGCCCCTTTAGAATTAGATTTGAATATGCAATTCAATAGTTTTGTCGTTGCCTGAGATTTCACAGGAATGAATCCTTGTGGGTCTAGCCCATCATTCTAAATCGGGGACTTTCCTTTTGCTTTTAGATTTGTTGCATGCATCTCAGGAGCTGATCAAGAGGAAAAAGTCCTCATTTTAAGACAATATCTTGACCATATTTTGTTAGGAACCCGTGTTTAACCCTTCTTTTTACTTTGTTACTATATTGTTGCTATGGACGCATATGCTTTGTAAGTCGTCCCGTAAGCATATTGTATTATCCCACATTCATGGGAAGTAGTAGTTGTTTAAATTAGACTTAGTATATAAGTATGTGTTGAGGCCAACAAAGGCATCCATGAATTTATTGAATTGAGCTTTCTCAAAGGAGGTTGCCCCCTCGAAGTGGCCTGCGATCAATAAATTCCTTTTGTGTTTCTACTATTTCTATAAATCTATTATTTCGTGCATTTTTCATTATTTTTTTGTAGTCCAGGTTCCTCTCATCTGGTATCATAGCACTTTCTTGGGCTCGCTGGGTGGAATTTTTGCAAAAAAAAAATCTGCAACTTGGCCCTCCAAGCGTTGTGATTGTTGCAACAGTATCTTTTTGTTTTTGCATCTATATTGTTCATTTGAATTGCAAGTTTGGATCAAGGAACATCCATATCCGTTTAACGGTGGGAAGTACCTGGGCATATATCCCTAAAACTCATTGTGAGGAGTACTATAGGAACCTGAAGTAGCTGGCCCATTGAGAGGACTTTCCAGCAAAAAGGGCAACGACCCCTACCCGACTGACTAGTTCCCATTCGTGAGGTAAACCAAGAGTTGTTTGTGGCAAAGCAGTTATCAGTTTTACCTAATCTATGGAGTGAGGGGTATTGCCCCAATATGCAAGCCATTAGACAACATTGGTGGCCAGAGTGACTCCCTCAGACCTTTAGGAATCCGAACATACTTGGGGCCCATATCTATTGGCAGCAGGCAAACCGTAGATTAAATTCGTCCAAAGTAGTTGGCATATTGTTTCTAGAAAAAATTTAAAAAAAAAACTATTTTTTCACCATATCCTTCTTGTTTTAGCTCTGTTTCCTCTCAAAATCCATTGGAACACCTAAAATTTTGTTTTGCGGATTTCCTTCCTTGAGGACCCTCTCCCAATTCCACTTATTAAAGCCAGAAATCCCACATTTGTCTATTTTTAGGGTTTGCCATAACTTCTTCGATTCTCCCCTAATCGCCTTGAGATTTTACCACAACGTTCCTTTCATATTTATGCTCCTTTGTCCCTCTTGGACAAATTTTCCCATTCTTTCACCCAACTTCTGAAATCACCATTTTCTTCTCCCCTTTCCCTTAGAAAGTGTCCAAAAGCTAGTCAAACCCCAATTATCCATTGCAGTTTTCCCCAAATTAAAATTTCCCTTTACTAAACGTGTTTTAGCACACATTTTTCTACCCATTCCAAAAAAAAATTCTTCTGGCTATGGTAGTAACTCGAACAGGAGCAAAAAATATGGAGGATGAAATTTTTTCCCTCAAGTCCAAAATCCAAGATCTTGATGAAAAAATTCTCGGCCTCAATCTTCAACATTCAGCCATGAACAATAGATGGTAGTCAGAGTCTTTTTTAGACACTGAGTTTTCTTCTTCCAGCAATTTTTGTGGGCTGAAGCTTGATTTTCCTTGATTCAATGGTGTAGATCTGACTGGCTGGATATACCAGGCAGAACAATATTTTAGTCTGCATAATACTTTTGATGTCAACAAAGTCCCGCTTGCCTCCTTTCACTTGGAACATGAATCCCTTCTGGATCATCCTTGGGCAAGGATCCTTAATTGTAAGTATTTGGGAGGAGTTACTAATGAGGATATTCCATGGATGGAATTAGCAAGCAAGGGATCTATGATTTGGAACACTATTAAAAGGGGGGCTTCTCTTATTAAGGATGTTTTTTTCGATTATTCACAAGTGGGATAAGGCTCTCTTTTGGACTAACTCTTGGGACGGTCATCCCCTATTCTTGCTTCGTTTCCCTAGCTTTAGTCTTTGAGTGAAATTTTTTGGAGGTTGGGTGGTCCAGAGTGGTGGATTTCAAGTCCTCTAATCCTGTTGGGGGATCCTTAGTTTGACATTGGCAGGATTCTGGAAGTTGGCCCAAAGGAGGGTCTTAGGAGGATTGGGATACTTTTGTTTCTATTATGGCTAAGAAACCTTGTTGTTCTTCAAAAGACAGGGATATGCTAGCCTAGGAGCATAATCCCAAAGGTGTCTATTCAATGTCTCTGGGTTACTCTTGTTTGGAGTAGCAATGAAGGGCTCATAGAGAATTTCTTGGGTGGAGACATATTTGGAACACTTTAAAATGGCCTAAGTGCAACATGTTCTTGTGGCTTTTGAGTCAAAATAAATTCCTTACCTGAGAAAACATTAGGAAAAGAGGTTTTTTTTGGTCTTTCCATTTGTCTTATTTGTGGTTGTAGTGATTTTATTTCAATGTCCATTCTCTGTGGAAATTCAGGGTTTATGATGGAAGATATGGAAGAGGCCTTTATTTCAAGGCACCTCCTTGTTTGAGTTTTGGGATAATATGGGCCCTCCCTCGGCTATTGCTTTCTTCCTTGTGGCAGCTTGGGAGTTTGGGTCATCCTTTGTCTGTTGGCAAATTTGGTTGGACCGATATCATTGTATCTTCCAGGAGTGCCAAAGTGGGTTCCTACAAGTTTGGTAGAAGGTTAACATCATGCTTAGGGAAACTATTGAAGCCAATTTTGTCATGGAGTCTCTTTCTTCTATAGATGCTTATATATCTAATCTTCTAGAGCTTTCCCTTTCCACTACTGTTTAGGTTTGTTTTGGGCTTAGAGTGCAACCTTCTAGAAAGGTGAATAGATTGGTTAAGTCGAGTCTTCCTCATGTTGGATTTTATAAGATTAATATCAATGGCTCTACTCGGGGCAACCCAGGTGCGGTTGGGACTAGTGGAGTTGGTTGAGATAGTAGTGGATTTGTTCATTTCTTTTTCTCCACTTACATGGGAGTGCACTCAAATAATCAAATGGAAGCTTGGGAAATGTTAAAGGCATTGGAGAAATCTTGTGAGTTGTGTTGGAGGAAGGTGGTATGTGAAATAGATTCTATGATCTTGGTTTCTCTTCTTAATAAGAGAAATCTTCAATATTCCTCCTGGAGATTAGCTTTGATTATTAAGCAATTCCTTCGTCTAGCCTCATCCTTTGATTTTATTTACTTTGTTCATGTTCCTAGGGAATGGAATAAAGTGGATGATTGTCTAGCGAAGGGGGCCTCTAAAGAAATGGATTTGTGGCAAGTGGCGTATTGGGAGCATTTAGATTGGACTAAAACTCAACAACTGCTTCAAATTCTTCATGAAGATAAAGTTAATTAAACCTAGTTGGTTGGGTAGGAATGACTACTTTTTTTAGTATAGTAGATGTTTGAGTATTTGTTTTGTGAGGTGGTATTGCAAGTGCCCCCTTTGGGTCCCTCTTGTTGTGTATGTCTTGATGGTTGTTGCTATTTAGAAGACTTCTTGGTGTATCCGTAAGTAAGTTTATTTGAATAAATTTTTTAACCTCTTTTTTAAAAAATACAAATAAAAAATAAAGTAAATATGTAAATAAAATAAAATAATTCTTAAATAGTTCTAAAATAAAATAAATTAGAATAGCCCTTCAAATAAGAATAAATTTAAAAAATAAAATAAAATAAAATAAAACAATTGTAGTGATTGACTTCACCTCCCAGTAGTGAATGGGGAGGCTCGATCACCCTCCATTGGTCGCTACCATTAAATTAGTCATTGGCCTTTGTTTGACTACCAACCCTTCAATTTCTACACTTGATCACTCCAAGCATGTATCCAGAGTAGGCATATTACCCAAAACTAGTAGCAGCGTGAAGGGCAAAGGTCAACCATATGATTGTTGTTAATGTTTTTTGAAGCTCTATCGTGATTTCTATCTTATACCACCAAGATTCCTCCTTTTTGTCTCCATGTCCAACATATCAGATCTTATTCCACCATGCCTAAAGTTCTATGTCAATCTTCACCAATTCATCACTATAGTAGATTGACAAATAGTCACCTATCCACTCTTCTATTGTAGACCATATCTCTAACTCATCCACTACGTAAGAATAATCTTCAATCAAAAGATTCAGCCCATGGGCATTGAATTGACCATGACTATCATTCCCTTGTCCATTGTCATATTATAAAGTAGTTCATTCACATTATGATTTAGTAAAATATAATCTTTCATTAATCTTGTTGCCAACCTTTTAAGGAGATTTGTGGGTAACTCTTCCTCGTAAACTATTGTACATACTTGATACTATCTTTGGATGAAATTGTTCCAACTTCAATCTCTTTAGCTTCTGTTATATCTACATGTCCTTGTAGAGCACAAAATGCATAGGAGTTTACATGTTCATATGAAATTGAATGATAAGTATTCTTGAAGTGACATATCTTTGAGGCTTTTTATCAAACATTTTGCATGCCTCTATTGTCAATGGATACAACCAAAAAATCTAACAAAATTTCTCATTGTAGAAATCTATAGAATCCACGCTTTTACCCATCAGCCCCAAAAACCCACTCTTGTGCGTTAGGAGTGTCTTGGACTCTTCGAATACAAATTCAGCATGCGCAAGTTTTTTAATGTACCCTTCTATCTTCACCCACAATTTATTAGCCTCAGAAATGTTGGAGACAATCAAAGATTGATCAAATGTGTTCGGGTGCAGTCTCCTAAAGAAAGAATCTACGTATTCTTTATGTATCTTTCCAGATGGTAGAGAAGGAATATCTCAGACAAGTACTACAAATTGTTTAGGTTTTGCCTCCAAGGAAGATTGCTCCCTCATTCTAAGATGCAGAACATGCTTGTACATTTTCCACGTGATAAAATAAGTCACAAAGTAAATGAAGTATGCCATGACTAGAAACCCCCATAGACAATTACTTTTTGGTTGAACATTAACCATGGCAAGGTTGTCAAACTCATCATATGATGAGGCACTTTTTTGTCCTTTCCAAGTTGCTTCTACCTTTGGATTTCATTATTACAGTTAGTTGCACTAAGGGGAGAAGCAATGGAAAGCAAACGGCTAAAGATAATACCATGATTGCAAGGGAAGTAACTATAAACATAAGGTAAACAACAACATCAAGCCCATCTGTGGTGACAATGTCATCTTTAGAAGCTCGCCATGCTTCCACCATCCATCTAAAAGGGTTGCCAGTTTTGGAGTTGTCACTCTTGACCATGTTGCAAGGATGTTCGCCCTTGGAGCTGTAATATTAGGCTTAAGTATGTTTGGAGCATAAGTATTTGGGCCTATAGAGAAGAAGTTTGCTATAACTAGATTCAGTTTTACATTCAATTAGGTTTTTGGAGGAGAAATATAAGCAATAGGGGACTTGGTATTGTTGATATAATTAAAAATTGTTGCTCTATTAATTACATTTAGAATAATTGTAGGGAGAACATGAGTGTTTGGAAAAAGATTATTGCCATCAAGAAGGTTATTACCATCTCGGGTGTATTGCAGAGAATCATGCCACTCCTCCTGCCATACGAATTGTCATCCCTTTCACAAATTGGGCAATGGTACCACGAAGGCAAGCAACAATCTTGCCTTTGACTTTGTTGGGACCTAGAGCTCCTAAGAAGCAAACTCATCTTGTAGTTTCATTTGCACTCAAGGCTTTGAAATCCACTGATGATACTAGAGGATCCAATTTCTTCTTTGGTAAAGAGAATATAGATATGATTCATCCCATATAAGTCCTCTTGTTTCCTAGTGTGATGGAGAAAAGAGTGATCTGGCCTAAAGATTTAAACTAAGTCAAAACCCTCTTCTACAAATATTAGGACACAAACCGAGCTTGGCTTCTACCCAAGAAGGACAGTCAAACTACAGGAGTTCTATCCTTTTGTTGTATATAGATGGATTAACCAAGTTCAACCCATGTCAAACAAACAAGCTAAGACAAATGATCAAACCCTAGAAGATGAAAATTAAACTATAACTAACTATCGGAAGTGAATCTCAGGAAGCAAAAAGTACAGTAGAGATCATAGGAGGATTCAAAACCTGGATTTTATAGCAGAAAGCCTAGGACTAGGGCGCTTGTGTACCCTAGGCCTTTTCTAGGGTTTAGCAGAATCTCAGGTGTCACTAGACTTGTACATGTCTGCTCTGCCTTCTTCCCAGAAATTAGCTCAAGAAACCTGTTTCTCTGACCTGCACACAAGGAAAGAGGAAAAGGTTGTGTTGTGTATAAGGGTTTGCCTCAGTCAAACCCCGTGTTGGGGTTCCCACCTCCACTACAATGATGATTAGATCCAAGAGTGCATGCCCTAAGAGGGCAGAGGCCAAATCTATAATAATATGATAGATAATGAATGATAATGATGATGATGATGAAAAGCACAAGAGATATGACCTTGGTTGATGAAGATGACTCAAGATCCTACACCAACAAAGGAGAGTGATGAAGAGGGCTTCAAACTTCCTTCAAATCCTACAAATAAACTTCAATAGCATCCACAAGTAGATAACACTCCAAGGATGAAGAACACTTTACCATATAACACAATATGAGAGCAAACTTTGCATTAATCCTCTAGCATGCATCTAGGTGTAAAATGAACTACAACACTCATTTAAATATGCATTCCTGCTCACTTATGACAAATAAAACTTAATTAGGCTGGCAAATACAAACTAAAGAAGTGTCTTAAGCTGACACTACACAAGTGGGGCTAAAGTTCCCAATTGAGATCAGGGCACTTGGGCACCCTAGACCTTTAGCCCACAAACTTCGGGGAGTGCCAAATATAGTGGGCTTAGTCCAGTCCTAAATTGATTTCATCAGGTTTATTTATTGGGATCGAGTTTTCATCATTTTAAGCTCAAAAGGTGTCAAAATAGGTCTTGATTAATAAAGGCAACAAAATAGGTCCAACGATGTGCTAAACTAAGTATAAAATGCTAGTGTGCACATTTTATGTTACATTTAGCCCCCACTTTAGTGTGGGTATGAACTTATGTTCAAACTCATAATAAAGGATGGATCAAACACACAAACATAGAAGCCCAAAGAATTTCGCTAAGCTATTGACTACAAGTAGCCCCCAAACTTAGGATCCTAAGGTTGTAAACACACACTCAAGACATTGCAACATAACTCACACATACATGGAGTACTAAAAAAAAGTATTTCATAGGAATACACGTAGAAGACACACAATACACAAAGGTAATACACGTCAAACACAAAGCATACACATAAGACACAAAGCATACATACAAGTAGACATGGAAAGCATGATGAAGACATGTGAAAACATAAGATAAAACATACTATATAAAAGAAGCAATCATAAGAACACACATAGAACAAACACACGAGGCACATGACTCTGATGCTAGCTTGATCTTTTGCTAGGGTTCATGTGGAAAGAATTGCCAATGTAGATCACACAATAATAAGGACCGTCGAATTACTAGGTGACCACAACAAGTCACATGAAGCACATGGGCTAGGCAACTATGTTGTACTAGGTGGCTCATGGACCAAAGAGGAAGCATCACAGGCTAGTGAGGACTGCCGAATCACTAGGCAAGTTCCCTACCAACAAGAAAATATGTAACCAAAAGATAGCAAATCATGATGTATGCCCTCACCTTAAAATGATTGTTAACTCCTACCAGGGAGCAATTGCTTTAAGGTACAACAAATCACAAAATAGGCACGAGAGATTTCTGAAAGCACATGCCCATAAGATATGTGTCCCAAAAACTACATTGCAACCAAGGGGTTGCCCCCACAAAGGGCAAACTGAGGCAATGCTACATGCATGATACACAATGCCTTGTGTAGTCGTGGTATGATGTTGAGCATAGCAACAAGGTGCCACATAAATCAAAACATAAAAGAAGTAGTGAATTATACCAAGTAGTAACATAAAGAGATCTACCTAACTGGCATCAGTATAAAAATGGTTGTATAATAGGATAATTCTTAAGACTATAGATATATAAATTTGGAATTGTCGTCATTCACCAGCTAGTAGAACCACAGAGATAAAGGAAGAAGTATCACATGAAATCAAAAAATAAGCACCCCTTAGGTCAACAAGGGAGAATGTTGAAACATCATACACCTTGCATCATCCCCAAAGGACATAACAACAATACAAATTATGACATATAGAAGAATGATGATACAAATAGAGAGAATGTCACAATGGGTTTTAGTCCCTTTGTATACTTACACCTTCAAGGGTGTCAAGGGTCATCCAAAGAGAGCTTAACAATAACAATAACATCACAAATAATATACAAATAAAGCATCAAGAAACACATCATGGGGGAAATAATCACATGCACTCATAACATAAAATAAAAGGTACCTCACTTGCAAGTCAACCTAAAGCAATTCATCCTCCTCCCAATCTTGTTCATCATCTATTTGGAAAGGTGGATAAGATGCAAGAGGAACTATAGCACATGAGGTATAAGGAACAAGGGTCATACCTGTATTATCTTCATGTTAACTATCAGAATGTAGTACAATAGGGTCCATAGTAGTTTGCGAAGCTTCTTCTTTCTCTATAGGAGAAACAATGGTGATAGATGTCTCTTTGGCATCCAACAATGATAAACGCTTGTGAGGAGGGAGATTCTCCTCTTCTATAGCAAGGCGATCCATAGCACGACAATGCTTCTTTCTTTCTCTCACAATATTATTTCACTTATCTTTATTTGTGATGTTTTTAAGGGGAACCGTAGTATCTTCCAACGCGGGTTCCTTTTCTTCCTTTGCTTCAAGAACATTAGAAGAAACGGGAGGAGCCACCGAAGGCTGGGAGACTATGGGGGAAGGGTTCCTCAATGTAGGATACTCTTCCTTCTCAACTTGTGAAACAAGTGGAAGTACATGAGCATCCTCAAGCGGTTGAGAAACCTTAGGAAATAAAACCTATGCAATCGATTGACCTCCACTTGTCTCCACAGAGGTAGGTTGTATAAAAGTAACATTATGATTGTGGGGAGGTATGTTTTGTGCACGAAGGTTTCCTTGTTGTCCTTGAAGGGATGGTAGAGGGGGAACCTTGGCATATCTACCATAGGCTTGGTGACAAGGAAGAACCTTCAATTCGGGCTTAGCTTCATTCACTACCTGTGGGACAGGAGGAACTACTACCGTAGCCCCAAAAGATCGAGGAGATTCAAGAACATCACCAAGGGGAATATTACTAAGTGATAACTCTACTATTTTCTTTGCTTTGAACTTTTGATATGATAATAAAATATATCCTCTCTATGTCTAGTGACTCCAACTGGTTGTGGTAAGAAGTAGTCAAGTGAAAAATGTCCATTATGAGTAACGAGATGATATTGACTGTGATGTACATCATGCACGCATCCCTCAAATGAAAACTTTAAGCACTTGTGAAACATAGAGGGGACCACCTTCATGGAGTAGAGCAATGGGTAGCCCAACTTCACATGAAATAGGTCCGATGTAAGAATAATAACAAAATGAACATCCAAAGCTCTTGGCCCAAACTTAACTTTGAGAGTCAAAGCACCAAGAGTTGGAAGGATAGACCCATCATGTGCTTTAATAGTCATCTTGATACATCATATGCATCTTGATATAAACCATGCATGTAGAGAAACTCTTCAATTACTACATTCACCATGCATATAGGATCTATCATAGCACCTCGAATAGGATTATCATTGATTCAAATAGTAATATAAAGAGGCCCATCAAGAGCTTTGATAGTAGCATAATGTGGAGTAAAAGATAGAGCCAATTCCAAATCCACCTGTTCTTTATGAGGGAGAGCATCCAACATGCAAATATCAACAACATTAGAGTCGTGATGAGGTAGAGGGTCAATATATATTTGAAGATTTTGATTAGGAGCCACCACTGACTTATTCCTTTTGTCATTCACACCAACAACTTGGATGGTGTTTGAGTCGATGAGGTCTTGAACTTCATGTTTAAGATGCATACAACTTTTAGTGTCATGACCAACAAAGCGGTGAAATTGACAAAAGGCCTTCACATCAAAGGAAGATGATTGCATCTTACCTAGATCGAGGGGTCTAACGGGTGGAAGCTTGATGAGATTACTCTGCAAAAGTTGTGTCATGATAGCATAGAGAGATTATGATAATGGTGTGAAGTTTCATGTTTTTGGTTTTAACTTGTAAGAGGTGGAAGCAGGAGATGACGATGCCACCACATGTTTCTTTATGTTATTTGCTGAAATTTTGTTTATCTTGATGAAGTTTTGTTTTGTCTTTTTGAAAGAATGATTATGAGAGGCTTTTGATTGACCAATTGGAACTGACAAGGGATTATGCTCATACCAACTAACCGAAAGTTGATAAGCATGAAGAGCCTTGCAAAGATGAGTGAATGAATCATATTGTATCAACAATATCTTATCATGAATGTGAGGTTGTAAGTTTCCTATAAAGGTTCTTTGCACATCATCATACAAAATAGAATATTGGATTTGTGAGAAGAGGGCATGATAATGGCCCATGAAATCTATTATTTTCTCTTGCATTCCTTGTTTGCAATGAACCAAATCCATCAAAGATACTTGAGGTCCAATGTTCACTTGAAAATGCTTGAGGAACTTATTGACCAATTATGTGAAAGAAGTTATAGAATTAGGAGGTAATGAGCAAAACCAATCCAAGGTTGTGTCCTTGAGTGACCTAGGAAAGAGTTTTGCCAAGATCACATCCTTTAAGAAGAAATCACTACACATAGCAGTAAAAGTTGCCACATGGTTGTTAGGGTCCCCCTTCTCATTATATTTGTCAAAGCGAGGAGTCTCAAACTTATTGGGAATATAAGTTCTTAGGATGGAATAATAAAAAGGGCTATAGATATAATGTGAACTGTCATACTAGGCTTAGGTGAACTATTTCTCATGCTAGCTAATTGTTGTTGGATGGAGGTCATATTCTTCAACAATTGGTTTATGACAAGATGAGAAGTTGAATCAGGTAGCAATTGGAATGAAGGACAAGGTGATGGCGTATGAGTAGCCTTTTGGAATGTTATAGGAGGTTTAGATGTAGGTGGAGTGAAATTCGGTGTGTAACTATATGGAATAGTACTATAATGGTGAACATGATTCCCAGTGGATAACCTAACACATGTGGTAGCATTATTACTTAAATGTGTAGTAGTGGTGAGAATGGTAGAAGTGTAAGTATGAATAGGGGGTGTAGGTATGGGTGCCGACACTTGAGTACCTATTTGATTAGAAGAAGTGACATTGGTTATGATTTCAATGCAACTAGATGCAGATAGAATATTGTTATGTACTATATGTGCAACGCCACGCAAGACTTCCAATCCTTCTTGACCTTCAAGCAAAAGACTTCGTAGACTCTCAACAATAGGGATGACCTCCTCAACTATGTGTTCCATGCTTACAAATTGCTAGAAATTAGCCAACTTAGTGTCTAATATATGAATTTGTGCTTCAGGAACATGAGCCACAAGGTCACCAATGTTGATGGATTCATGGAAGTTTGATGCTTCAGGAAGATCTGAAGTAGGAATATTAGGAAGAATTGTTGGACCTTCTCGTGTGGTGAAGTTAGGGATTTGGGGTTCTGATGTATTAGTATCATCGTTATGCAAAGCATTGATACCCATAATTCTCCAACTCCTTTGCACATGAACATTAGAATTGGGGCACCGTGTCACAAAGCTCATAAAGCATCTACAAGCTTTAGTAACACACAAGATGTTCCAATTGATAGAAGTGAAAGAAGCAAAAGAAAGATTTGAGTTTATGTTTAAGTGAAGCAATAATATAGCCTTGATCAAATTCAATTCTACTCAAATCCACTTAAATATCAACAATACTAATGCTTAAATTAAACCCACATGTCAATGCTTTTTCCAAAATGCAACAATTCAAAATTGTTCCTATCTTCAATTTTCAATGCAATATGACAAATGAAATTTTGTAGAACAATGTAAAATAAGATTTGGAATACAAATGACAGCAGAAAATTTTGAAATTAAACTATCAATCATAAACCCTAGAATGCCACATTAACTAGGTTTCACAAAAATGCACTTTTATGACAATTTCTAGCAATGTAAAATATTCCAATGCACAATGTAACACTATGAAATGATAAACTATTGTAATTCCAATCAGATATGATGCAAAAATTAGAAGATACTTGATTATGCAATGATGATCTATCCTTTTCAAATGCAAATAAAGTGATAACTATGCCTTTTTTCAAATCTAGAATGAAGTTAATTTCAAATGCAAAGATGCAAGAATGTTTTGAACAAGAAGAATATGAAGGTATGATAATGGAAATGCTCTAAACAAACTAACTAATGCAATAAGATCTGAAACAACCCTCAAATCTATAAATTGTAGGCTCAAAACTAGCTCAACTTTCTAACAAAGCAAATTTTCACAAACCCTAGTTTTGAAACTATGGAAAAGTTAACTATGTATGAATGTAAAAAGATTAATGAACTCACTCCCAATCAGATCTAGAGTGATAAACAACTCAAATATGAAAGAAGAAGGATGCAAAGGTGTAAAAAATGACGTGTTCACCAAAATGTGATGTAGAAAAGAGTGATCTAGCCTAAAGAGTTAAACTAAGTCAAAACCCTCTTCTACAAACATTAGGACACAAACTGAGCTTGGATTCTCCCCAAGGAGAGCCAAACTACAGGGGTTCTATCCTTTTGTTGTATATAGATGGATCAACCAAGTTCAACCAAAGTCAAACAAACAAGCTAAGACAAATGATCAAACCTTAAAAGATGAATATTAGACTATAACTAACTACAACAAGTGAATCTCAAGAAATAAAAAGTACAACAAAGGTCAGAGGAGGATTCAAAACCTAGATTTTGTAGTAGAAAATCCTAGGACCAGGCCGCTTGGGCACTCTAGGCCTTTTCAAGGGTTTAGCAAAATCTCAAGTGTCACCAGACCTGTACATGTCTGCTCTGCCTTCTTCTTGGAAATTAGCTCTAGAAACCTGTTTCTCTGACCTACACACAAGGAAAGAGGAAAAGGTTGTGTTGTGTATAAGGGTTTGCCTCAGTAAAACCCCGTGTTAGTGTTCCCACCTCCACTACAGTGATGATTAGATCCAAGAGTGCATCCCTTGGGAGGGTAGAGGCTAGATTTGTAATAATATGATAGATAATGAATGATAATGATGATGAAAACCACAAGAGATATGACCTTGGTTGATGAATATGTCTCAAGATCCTACACCAACAAAGGAGAATGATGAAGAGGGCTTGAAACTTCCTTCAAAGCCTGCAAAAAACTTTGATAGCATCCACAAGTAGATAACATTCCAAGCATGAAGAACACTTTAGCATAAAACACAATATGAGAGAAAACTTTGGATTAATCCTCTAGCATGCATCTAGGTGTAAAATGAACTACAACACTCATTTAAATATGCATTCCTACTCACTCATGACAAATAAAACTTAATTAGGCTAACAAATACAAACTAAAGAAGTGTCCTAAGCTGACACTACACAAGTGGGGTTAAAGTTCCCAACTGGGACTAGGGTGCTTGGACCCCCTGGACCTTTAGCCCACAAACTTCGAGGAGTGCCAAATATAGTGGGTTTAGTCCAGTCCTAAGTTGATTTCATCGAGTTTATTTATTGAGATTGAGATTTCATCATTTTAAGCTAAAAAAAGGTGTCAAAATAGGTCATAATTAACAAAGACAACAAAATAGGTCCAACCAGGTGCTAAACTAAGTGTAAAATGCTAGTGTGCACATTTTATGACATTACACCTAGAAAAGAAGAGGCAATTTTTTTTATGTCAATAGTACTTGCTCCCATAGTTACAATCCATGGGGCCACATTTCACACTGAACCGACAGCTGGGCCATCATTTCATGTAGAACGAACCACCACCTTTTCTAACTGAACAACATGGAATGCTCTAATGGCAACACTATCTTGAAGGTATTCAATATGAGGGGGATCAACGCCCATAGAAAGAGAGAACATGTCTACTCCTTCATGAATGCCTACCTCAAATGTTGCAAGAATATCTGCATCAAAGCATCCTTTCTCCCAACAACCTTTGTAGGCCACAACTCCAGCAAGAGGAACACCTCCCTTTGCAATCCCTTCTGCATATCCACAATAACTGGTATTTTTCACAAAATTCCCACCTATTGTGGACAGAGTATTAGTTCCATTCCCATCCATGTCTCATGGTGTATGAAGATCTCCATTTTCGAAAATCCACCCGCGAACCTCCAAGAATCAGCCATGTGCAACTTTCTTGGGTTGTCAAGAAATACAGATAACACCCTTTACTAATTGTTCAACAACCCGAGAGACATCTTCAGATTTTGTGCCTTTTGTGTTTGTATGCTTTAGAACAAAATGCTTGGAGTGTGCATGCAAAGTTATTAGTTCATCTTTATGTGTTTAAATTTTTGTTTTTTCACTTGCAATTTGTAATAAGCAATAATATAAGCACAAATGACATAAAAACAACCATTAGAACTAGAGTGAAAGGAACTACTCTTCTCATAAAACCAACTGATAATGGTTAAAGCTCTTAGTGCATAGCAACAAGATACTAAGGATATGAACAATCTTGGAAACAATGCCTATTGACACCATTTTGGAATGATTTTCTACATTTGTGGGTAAATAATCCATATAAGGGCAAGAACTATCATCCTTACACAATAACCCAACTTCCTAATCCTTGCATTTTCATAAGTTGCAATCTTCATTCCTAGAAAACTAGATAACACTGAAGTCAAATCACTAAGAAGTAAAGCTATAACATTGAATATAGCATTCGCAAGAGCAGGCTTGTATATTTTTTCTTTTGATGAGTACATGCTTGAGATTTTGTGCAAAAATTCTCCACAGTTCCAAGGAACAAAAATATAATAGCTCCCCAAAATACACAGTAAGTATCCCCAGATAATTATACTCTCAACAGGGCTCCACTTTGGGTGTGCTTCTTTGAGAAAAGCACCAACCACACTCACATGGGAGAAAACCGTGGAAATACTAGAGACTATATTAAATTGGGCTCTTCTTTGTAGATTTGAAAATAGTTTTGGATCCATGAGACAACTTTGGGTTTAGGAGACATAATTAGTTGTGACAAATTAATTTGCAATAGACGTACCAAAGGTTCAGATAAAAAGGAGTAGAATCTTGATAGTAACGATGGGGCAACACCATAAAATTGTTGTAGCTTATTGAAAACACACAACACAAAACAAAAACAAAGACAAACAATATGGAAAGCAAACTATTTACGAAGGAAAGAAGGTAGAAACAAGGCTACACATAACCATTGACGGGCTGAATAGAATACAAGCCCTTCCAGAATAATTTTGGGTTATAGGAGGGCAATTTTTGCAAGGATATGAACAATAACAATAACAAGATTTTGATTGCACCAACAAAGAAGAGATGAGGTATTGATGGGGAAAAAATAGATTCATACACTTGATTATGAATAGTTGGGATACTAGCATTGTTTATACCTATAAAAGAATGCATGGTAAACACATTTTCCTTCACATATGTAATTAGAATGTCAACCACTTTTCCCAAACCTCCAAAATCATTACTTAATGGTTGTTTTTGTGACTCTTCAAATGTGATTAGCTGAATCAAATCTTCTTTAGATGCCTCGGATGACAAACTTGGGGCTTGAACTTCAATATGCTCATGAATTTTAGGATTTTCTTCTTGTTGATTTTTGTTTGATTTTTCTTTAAGATCTCTTTCTTGTTCATGTTTTGTGGCAACAACTTCTTCTTTATGCATGTGCTCATCCTTGTTCAGGTCTTCAGGTGAAAAATCTTTTCTTATTTTGATTAGCACCGCCCCATAGAAATTTTGTAAGATCTGCACCTTCTTTACCAAATCACCCACTACTTCAATGATTTGATTTGTCTTGAAGGGGGCAATAAATAAAAAGAGACTTGCTTCATTTTCATTGGTTGCATGAATCCAATCCTTCAATATTTCTAGATATTTTGCAAGCATCTTTTAGAATTCATCTTCAATAGAG
Source organism: Cunninghamia lanceolata (assembly GCA_027924645.1). Lineage (NCBI taxonomy): Eukaryota > Viridiplantae > Streptophyta > Pinopsida > Cupressales > Cupressaceae > Cunninghamia > Cunninghamia lanceolata. The sequence continues at coordinate 6,621,801 of BSBN01000245.1, read as the reverse complement.
CCACCAAACTCCATCCTAGGGGAGATACCTCCAGATTTTTGAGGAAACAAAAGCACCAAGACTTCAATTCATTCCCTAATAGAGTCACCAAAAATCTGTTGGTAAACAACTTTGTCACCAAACTCTTTGTATACTTTTGCTCATAACAATGATAAACTTACCAACAGTTGAATGAATTACAAATGTATTTTGTAATCATTCTCTGCATTTTGAAAAGGGGTAGCTCCCTTTGTACGATAGAAATTTTTGTTTTATGGGTATGCTTTTAACCTAAAAGCGGAAATGACATTTTTTGCTAAAATAAAAATGAATTGACTATGAATGCTCGACACACCCACATGGAAAGAACCTTATAGTATTACCACATTTCCACCCAAACATAAGAATGAATAAAAATTTGGATAATACACACTTGATTTTTGAAATACTATCACAAACACCAGATCACCACAATAGTGAGGATGCATAGATAGCACTTAGAAAATGAGAATGAGCCATCAACATGACATATAACAATAATGCAAGGTCTCCCATACTCATCATATCACAAACTCAACATAAGAAAATCCTATAATAACACAAGAAGAAAATCTGACTCAATGCCACATTTTCTATACATTAATGAGTAGGAATGGAGCACAATACTCCCTCCTCTAGAAATATTACAATGCTGCTATATTCATGTCGAAAACCCCTTTCAATGCTTTTCAAACACATTATTTTAAAATCATCATATAAACTTCCTCTTCCCAAATTTCTTTTTTCCCAATGGAAAAAGATCCAAAGAAAAAAAAGTCCTATACAATTTGAAAATTCCCCTTTTAAAGATTTTACCCACACATGATTAGTTGGGTAACCGCTCATAACCTAATTTACCTAACTCTCCTTTTGAATTTTCCAAAAAAAAAAAACAATAATCACCTCATGCTTTTTACTTCAATTAATTCTAAAAAGAATTAATTCACCTCACCTTGACATTATTACCTACCCACTTAAAAAAAATAATAATAATCACCTCATGCTTTTTACATCAATTAATTCTAAAAAGAATTAATTCACTTTACCTACTTTTAATTATTTCCCTATCGATAATAATTTTACCCCCTTTGCAACATCAATTAATTTAGAAATAATTTATCTTGAAAATATCAATTCACCTAAATATATGTAATTTTGGTTTACATGGCTATAGTGAATCTAATTACCTCTCATAATAAAATAATATTTAATTCTTTTAAAAGAATTAAATAAATATGTTAATGTAAGGTAATTTATAAACCTATAGGTCACCCCCTTTGACATGATTAATTACTTTGCCACTCCTTGAGAAACACAATAGGGAAGTTACCCAGTGTTGTTAAAATTGAGGGGTAACAATTACCGACACGATTTTTTTTTTATAAAACTATTAATCACTTTCTGATCACCAAGATCCCATATATATGAGACTTCACAATATGTTGGAGCTGATTTATATAGATAAAATATGCAACAATACATTGCAATATATCATAAATTACAACAATATACATGATTATGAAATCTAAAACAAACTTATGTATGTTTGAGCTCCCTTCTACATAATCCTATAAAAATTTAAACAACAACAAATCCTTTGACACAAATGTAATCCTTGGATGAGATTGTCTTAAGAAATCAAAGAGGTTTTATCCTCTGATCTCCAAATCCAAGGGGTTTTCTCCTTAGATTGATAGATGAACACAAGTATCCAAGCTATGAAGAAAATTTGATAAAATGGAATAAGTTTCAAACTAAAGGAACAATTGGAAATAAATAGCAAATGAGGGCCCAACTTGGGTGCCCAAATTCCAACACCCAAATATGCCAAGTCAAAAATATTTAATAAATTTGTAATATCCCCTCTCACAAATTGGCCCACTAAAAAGGTTGTCATAACTCATTCCATTAGGTTATTTTTAGCCACTAAAGATGTTCCTCTTACACCCTCTCATAATCATCATAAAATTTGTCATAATTAATCATGAATATTCTCCTCCATAATCAATTTATAACTTCCCCACTAATTTCTTGTTATGCCGAGAGGCGTACTACAATTGCAACGGGATGGAGGAGAGAGCCCACATTTTTTGGTTGTAAATATAAACCAAAAAAATGGAAAACTAATTTAAAAAAAAAACTAGCGTGCTGGATTCATTAAAGAATTTATGAATAATTCTATTTTTGGAGAATTCACATCCTTTGGTATGCTTAATTTAAAAGAGTTACTACCACTAAGGGCTCCCACAAGAAAGAGCATTAATGGTGCCACCTCACATGCTTGAAAAGGATATGCTAACTAGCATATCTATATTAAATATAATATATCTAAAGTATGCTGAGAGATATCCTTCTCGAGGCGCCTATTAAATATAATAATCACTAATCCTAACATAAGGCGCCTCGAGAAGGATATCTCTCGGCATACTTTAGATATATTATATTTAATATAGATATGCTAGTGGCATTTGGAGTGCAAACGTAATCATAACCATAGCACTAACCCTAACCCTAAATTTGACCCTGATTGTAATCTTGACCCTAATTAAAATACCAGTTAATTAAATACTAATTATAATATTATTAATAATCTTTGACCCTAATTAAATTATTATTATTACATTATTATAAACAAACGTTAAGTAAATTAATATATAATTATATCGTATAATAAGACATTAATATAATTAATGTATAATTAATTTCGTATTACATTATTAAATATAATGATATTATATTTATATTTATAGAATTATTATAAACCATAATTATTTTAAACCCTAATCCAAATTATTTATCAATAAATTTAAAAAAATTATATATTTTTTAAATTATATAAATTATACTTAAAAATACAAAAAAATATCTAAATTTTAAAAATATATTTAATAATTTCTTTGATTTTTAAGTGGTATGCCTATACTTAACTAAACTATATAAGTTGGATACAATATATTTAGGGTTAAGGTTATGAGGATATATTTAATTATATGCATCTTTAAGAGGTACAAAGGGTTAGATTTAGAATTAGGGTTAGGGTTAGCATTAGTGTTAGGATACATGTGAGGGTTATGGTTACAATTATAATTATGACTTGAATTAGTGTTTGGATTAGGGTTGGAATTAGGGCTAGGCTTAGTATTATAGTTAGGGAAAGAATTTATAATATTTATGATTTCCAACACGTTATGATTTCCAACAAATTATGACTTCTTGCGCGTTATGGTTTCCAGCAGATTATGATTTCCAACAAGTTATGGTTTCTAACACTATCCTGATTCTAACATTAACCCTAATCTTACCCTAATCCTAATAGTATTCCACCTTAATTCTAACCATAATTCTAATAGGAACCCTAATCCTAACTCTAACCCTAACCCTAACCCTAATTCTAAACCTAATTATAATCCTACCCTAATTCTAAAATTAACCCTAATTCTTACCCTAATCGTAATAGTATTCCACCTTAATTCTAACCCTAATTCTAATAGGAACCCTAATCCTAACCCTAACCCTAACCCTAATTCTAATCATAACCCTAATTCTATCCTAATTTCAAATCTAACAATAACCTTAATGCTAACACTTACCTTAATCCTAATTCTAACTATGATTTTAACACTATCCCTACCTGAATTCTAACCCTAACTCAAGCCCCTAACCTAACCCTAACGGTAACTCTAATGCCTACCCTAATTTATTAACCCTATTTATATTTCTAACTCTAACCCTAACCCCAAACCTAATTATAACCCTAATCAAACGTAGCCTTAACCATAACTTTAACCTTAATTCTAATTGTAACCGTAAATGTCACCCTATCCCTAACACTTATTATAACCCTAACCTTAGTTCTAATTGTCACCCTTTTTTAAACTATAATGTGAACTCTAATTATAAATCTAACCCTAATCCTAACCCTAATTCTATATGCAATTCCAACCCTAACCCTAATCATAACCCTAACCCTAACTCTACTTGTAATTATAATTGTAACCCTAAATCTAGCTCTAACCCTAACCCTAATGGTAGCTCCAATGCTTACAATAATTTAGTAACCCTAACCTCAATTCTAACCCTAACCTCAATTCTAACCCTAAGCCTGATCCTAATTGAAACCCTAACCCCAACCTTAATACTAAACTTAACCATAATTGTAACCCTAACCCTAACTTTAATTCTAACCCTAATCCTAATTCTAACTATGAATTTAACCTAACCCTAACCCAAATTTTAAACCTAACTCTAGCCCAAACAGGCTAACCATAATTTAGTAACCCTAATTCTAGCTCGTACCCTAACCTCAATTCCAACCCTAACCCTAATTATAACCCTAACCTGATTCTAACATTAACCCTAATTCTAATCCTAACTTTAACCCTAACTCTAGCCCTAACTTTAATTCTAACACCAATCCTAATTCTAACTATGAATTTAACCTAACCCTAACCCAAATTTTAAACTTAACTCTAGCCCAAACAGGTTATCTCTAATTCTAATCCTAATTCTAATCCTAACTCTAAACCTAACTTTAATTCTAACCCTAATCCTAATTCTAACTATGAATATAACCTAACCCTAACCTGAATTTTAAACCTAACTCTAGCCCAAATAGGTTAACCCTAATTCTAACTCTAACCCTAATTCTAGCACTAAACCTAACCCTAACCCTAACCCTAACTATAACTCTAATGCTTACCCCAATTTAGTAACCCTAATTTTAACTCTAACCCTAAACATAATTATAATCCTAACCTAATTCTAACATTAACCCTAATTTGTACCCTAATTATAATAGTATTCCACCTTAATTCTTACCCTAATTCTAATAGGAACTCTAATCCCAACCCTAACCCTAACCCTAAATCTAATCATAACCCTAATTCTATCCTAATTTTAAATCTAACAATAACCCTAAATCTAACACTTACCTTAATCCTAAGTCTAACTATGATAATAATGCTATCCCTAACCTAAATTCTAACCTTAACTCTAGTCCTTACCCTAACCCTAACTGTAACTCTAATCCTTACCCTAATTCAGTAACCCTAATTCTATTTCTAATCCTAACCCTAACCCCAAACCTAATTGTAACCCTAATCAAACCTAGCCTTAACCCTAACCCTAAGCCTTATTATAACCCTAACCATAGTTTTGACCCTAATTCTCATTCTAATTGTCACCCTTCTTTATACTATAACGTGAATTCTAATTATAATTCTAACCCCAATCCTAACCGTAATTCTATCTGTAATTCCAACCCTAACCCTTATTATAACCCTAATCATAACTCTAACCCTAACTCTACTTGTAATTGTAATTGTAACTCTAACTCTAGCCCTAACCCTAATCCCAACTCTACTTGTAATTGCAATTGTAACCCTAACTCTAGCCCTAACTGCAATATACACCCCTGTTGTGTATATATTCTGATGCCAAATTTCTATTTTTCTGATTGTTCTGAGTCATTGAATATATTGCATGTTTGATATTTGCATTGAATACATAAAATAAGAGCATGTAGCATAAACCCAAAAAATCTATAATAGATATTAACAAACTAATAAAGACCCAGATTGAAGGAAGCCAAAATATGAATTATCATAACATACCTAGATGGAGTTTCACAACTTCATACAAATGCTGACGGAGGGCCAGCCATACAAGACATAGGAATTCACTCACAACTTTTGGGAATGTAGCAGTTAGCTTTTGCAATGAAGAGAAACTCAAAACCTTGCCCAAGTCATCTCCTTTGGTGAGTAGAAATGTCCCAAGAAGCAGCTCTTTCAATTACCAGAAAACCCACGAACTGTCTCAGCTAGTACGGCCTATGTAGCAGCATAAATCAACAAACATCCAACTGAAATCTCCTTTGAATACATTTGTGATATATCAGCAAGGTATTCCCACTAATGGCGACCACCTTCTAAATCCATTCGAACCCAAACAAGCATCAAATCTTCACTTGGGAAATGGTACAGCCTCATACACAATACGACCTGCATAAATGATGGTGCGGCCTACTGTAACAATGAATGGCAGGTCCAAAATAATTCATAAATATCATAAAATTGCTAGTAACTTGGTCCTTCTCAGCTGCTCATGAATTCTTCATAAAAAATGAATGTATTCTTCTCAAACCCTCATCAAACTACCTCTGGTGAATGCACAAATGAGACCTCTGGATCAAGCCTCCAAGAAATTGACCAAGTGGGTTTTCGTCCACAAAGCCAAATTTTAAATCCTATCTTGCTGAGGTTTTCGTCTCAGCAAGACAATACCAAACCAAGGAGCCAAGCTCCAAAAACCCTTATGGGAATATCTCAACAAGAGAGAAAAATCAATATCCAAGCATGTCAAATGAAGAGCCTTTTCCTCCTTTTATACTTTTTTAGCTGGGAGTTTCTAAAATCCTCTTGCATATGGGATAAAACATGAAAGGGAAAATACATTTTTAAATATTATAATTCTCTTTAATTATTTTCTTAACATCATCCTTAAATTCCCCTCTTTTAAAACAACATTAAGTTGTCGAGCCTAGGCACCAAGGTCCAATATTAAATAATAATGTTTAATTTACGGACTTTAAAACAAAGGCCAAGATGATGTCGGAAACCAATGATCTATAGCTTGTTGGAAAGGTCTTGACAAGATGAATCCAACCCCACTCTCAAAATCTCGTTTCAGTGCCAATTTTGAACTTACTAAAAATAGTAACGGCCATAAGCAACTAAGCCCACACAGAGGGTGCCAACTAGTCCCATAAACCATCTGATAACTCTGATCTCAATGTGACACCAGGAAGATCCAACAACTGACTACCAAGTCACCAAAACAATGCCAAATTGACACTTACTAAAAATAGCAGTGTTCTCCGAGAACCAAAGAGAACAAACCCAGAAAAACCCAGAAAGATTACTGACATGCAAGCACTTACTATAAATAGTAAGTACGGACAAGTGGTCCAAAATCTCTCCAGAAAGTGTCAACCAGCTTCACTAGGTCACTCGAACACCCTGGTGACATCGAAATACTCCTCTGATTAGGCTGTCACCAACCCAGAAAGTCAGCTTTGACTGATCTGCAAGAGAATCTGAAAATGGGGACATTACAGTCTGCCCTTCCCAAAGATTGTTTGTCCTCAAGCAATCTGCACCTGTATTCCAAAGTTGAACACCAGGATCCCAAATTAGTCTGAATAATGTGGTGGTGTTCACCTAGGGTTAGGGTTTTGACTTTTAGTTTGCAAGTCCCTGTGTGTTTTCCTTCAGACCCTTAGTGCCTTGGTTTAAATTGTTCCCCGGCCCACATGCATTGTTTAACTATTTTTCCTGTCGCATTTGAGAAAATTGTTAGGTTGTGTGTATGCAAAGGCGAAATGTATGTTGGCGATCTTGTGAAATCTCCCTCGGTCCCTGGAAAATGATAAAAAATGAATCAGATGTATTTCCGAATGCATATCGGGCTGCAGTTTCCAATGTCTGAATGTTTCTAATAGTGGCTGGGTGGGTCTCATTGTGCCAGTACCGCGTGGTTCACCATGTGTTGAGCCCTGGTTTAAATCTGCGCCTTTGTTTTTGCTTCTCGCAGAGCGTGCCACGTGTCAACAGTGGAAGCGGCCCCTTAAAGTTTCAACTAAGCGTGGAAGGCGCCACGTGTCAGCTTCCGCTAGAGTCTCAACGCAGTTTCTAAATGTTTCTGAAAGTGCCGCGGAAGGCACCACATGGAGGCACCCGAGAGACACAGAAAAAGTAACTAAAGGCCCGCGGACGGTGCCAAGTGGCAGCTTCCTCCAGTGTTTCTAAAAGACCCTAAAAGTTTCACAGTTTCCGCCATAGGCTTCGAGGATCCTTAATGTTTCTCAAGGCAATGCGGAGCTTGCCATGTATCGTTGTCCGCTAGAGTTTCTAAGCTGCCACGGACAGCGCCACGTGTCCCTTGTGGTTGCTGCGGAAGCTAACAAGTGTCAGCTTCTGCGTAATGTTTCATATTAATTTTGATGCTAAGTGAGGACGAGGGTGGGCCATAGTTGTGAGTCTTAAAGTGTCGCGGAAGGTGCCACGTGGTGGATGCGGCGTTAATGTTGCCCTTTGTTTATGACCCTTCCCGACGAGGTGCTTAAAGTTTCTAAGTGGCGCGGAACCTGCCAAGTGTCGGCATCCACGAGAGTCCCAAAATGTTTCAAATGTTTCTCAAGTGTAGCGCAGAAAGCGCCAAGTGTCAGCACCCGCGTGAGTTTCAGAAGGGGTCTTTATGTTTCAAAGAAAGCGCGGAAGCCACCACGTATCCTGTGGCTGATGCTACGGAGGCCTCCACGTGTCCTCCTTTTTATGAAAGGCAAAATGGTGGAACGGGAAATTTAACAATGGAAGTGTGAAGTGCCTATGTGGCACAATTTGGTTGGTGGGTGACTTTTCAACTTTTTTTGGGGCCGTAGATCTCCGCGATTGGGTTTTTGATCGACGGCCACGTTTTGAACCTGCAGCGAGGGTTTTCTCTTGAGCATTTGCAACTGATTTTGGGTAGGAAAACTTTTAAGGTTTGTTGCAGCTGCGTTTTCAGAGGTTGTGGGTAGATGAAACTTTAATGGCGATTGTTGCAGAGGTATGGGACAATGATGGACAGGTCAACCACCTGATTTGAGAAGGAAATCATGGAGCGATGGCTCGGATCCCAATCTCACCTGCTCTATCCTCTGTTTCTGGCTGTTGCATTCAATTTTGAGCGCCAATCTGATCATGCATTGTATCTGGCAAATTTTTGATGTGCCATGTAATTAATTCATTGAGTACATAGTTTTGCTATAAAAGGCAGACTATGTCACTCATTTTGGTGGTTGAAGGCCTGGGGCATTTTTGTGTAAATAATAAAGAAGAGGGCATGATCATGGTTGTTTTTATCCCATTTTGGAGTTTATGAGTTGCAACATGAGTGTATTTTGCACATATTTTCAGTTTCAGTGTTAATGTTATATGAAAAATGCTTATTGCATGTGTCTATCTGCTTGTCTCCATTTGCTGCATGTTATTCTCCTTCTTTTGAATCTAGTTGCTAAGGGTTTCATAGATTCTAGGGTATAGATATCTATACTGCATGTTTGATCTCTAACTTCCATTTAAGGAGTGGACTAAATTGTTTTAGGTTGAGTATGGGGAAGGTTGCATGTCAGCATGGATATCTGTAAGTAGAGGCAGTTAAATACCCATTCTTGGGAGATGTTTGTAAGGCAAGCATCAGTCCAGCCCCCTGAAACTTGAGTGAAAGTTGCAAACCATTTGTTGTATATGTCTAGTTGACTCCTTGCCCAATGGATAGGCACCAGTCGGCGTCTGGGTTAATAGTTATGAGCCAAAGCCCCTTGTCTTGCATCCAGGACATTATGTCCACCCATTTCAACACCTCCATTTTTTAGTTGTAGGAGTAGGATTAGGAATCCCCTGCATACTCTCATACCCAACCAGACATATATGTCCAAGAATGTTGCCCACCTTGTGATCTGTCATGAAGATCTTGGTCCACACATGAGAGTATTCTGCCTGTTATTGTAAAGCTAAATCATTGTGTTATTGGTCTAGTCAAGGTTACATCTTGAGTTATAGGGATACCCCCCTTGGTGCGGCAGAACCAAAAGTGAAGGGAGGCAGCTCACACAACCTCCCATAATCTGTTGGCCAAATCAGCCTGTGCATTGGAGCTAGCAAACCCTCTGCAGATTTGGTAACCAACATAATGTACAACATCTCCACTGCATCTGCTAGGTAGAGGTAAAACCATGCTCAACATCAATGTGAGTAGTTATCACAGTGTAGAGCAATTTACTAGACATAGGAACCCCTGGATCCCAAATCCAATATGGAAGTCTTCCATACACGACACCTATTGACTTCCACTGCGCTACTTTGATATAATCTTCACCATGCAGAGAGTGGTGAAGTAACACGATGGAATCCAACTGAACTGACATGCCAAATTTGTCACCAACTGGATCCCAACACATCAGAACCTCACATCCATCAATCATGAAGGGGTAAGTAAATCTCTAAGTGTCTGAACCACATCCCCCATCATCCCCTGCTAAACTCCTATGGATGTGCTGATTAACCAAGCCACCATGCTCACTGCTACTCCAACCTCCTTGAAGTCCTGTCTCCAAATGAGACTCAGTAGTGGCAAACTCTATCAGGTACACATCAACATGATGGTAATCCAACCTCTGATCCTACAAGTAATCCCCTGCAAATAACTGAGTCGGGTACTTGCAGCCACTAGCCCCATCTTTTGTAGATGGCAACCCTTCATCCCACAATGGATGGTATAAATCTCGAGCCAATCCACACTTACACATCATCAAGTCATCTGTGTGTGGACTAAAGAAGAAATGATGAGCACTCCTCACTATGTAGTCAAGATAAAATTCTCCCACCTCTATCAATGGCTGACCATCCAAGTCTTGGGGAAGGCCCTCCTCATCACTCTCATCACTCGAATAAGATGATGGCTCATGTCTCTGATCCTGAATAGCTAACTAGGTAGATACTCTAGCAATCCTCTCTGCATACCCAATAGCATACTCCCTATCATGAAACAATTGGAGATATTTTCATTTTATCTCCTCCAAAGCACTCCTGATGAACTACAAACCATGAATGTGAGTACCAGCCGAGACCTTATACCGTCTCTCCTCTAACTCTACAGTCCAAAGAAGGTTCTCAACATTCCTATGAGTGCAATCTAGATGAGATAAGGTTGAATCAACCTTCTCTTCTGTAACCTTCAACTGATCTCTCCAACCCTGAGGTCTAGTAAGTTGTCGATCACTATCAGCTACATAGGATGCAATCTCTAATTTGCTTCCAAGAGAGGGAAACAAATCAACATGAGAATCAACTTCCCCACTGAAAGATGCCCTGTGTCTCTCCTGTGAAAAAGATGGAGTAGTGTGGTAATCTGTCACACAACTCATGGGGAAATCTATCAACTTCTCATCAGAGTTATCAATTACCTGCTCTGTCATACCTGTCATGGGACTAACCTTAGAGACCCCTGATGCAACATCTGGTTCTCTGCTACTCTCAACCATAACACCCATCCCATCTGTGTTACCTACATCTATAACTGTAATGGATGTAGCCACATCCATAAAGTACTCCTTACCACTATCCGTGGGTGTATGCTCATCACCAGTAACTGTCATAGAAATCAGAACTGTAACTATTGGAGATGAAGACTGTGCTAAACTCAACTCCATGGTAAGCTCATCTATTTGTAGCTCTGACTCTTGAAGGGTTGATTGAGTGCTCTTCAAAGAGTCTGTGGTGACCTCGAGCTCATAGGTGAGCTCATCAATCTCCTCTTCCTTCCCCTTTAGAGCATCATGATAAATACCATCGAGCCTGAGAAGATGATCTCTATTTGATAAAAGTTGTAGGTAATTATTCTTCATTACTCCAACTACATCTCTGAGTGCCTGAAACTCAATAAGGGAAAGTTCACTATCAAAGTGCTCATGTGTTTCTAGAGTCTTCCAACAATAATTTACCAATAATTGCTAAGCAACATCAAAGTGTTCTATGGTTGTAGCAATCATGCCTTCATTCACCTTCAATTGTCTTGTTAAATGATTAGACCCCACTGAAAAATTGTCTCCACACAAATTTTTTGATTTGAAATCTGCACTATGAAAAGAGCATGAATCATCATCACTCACCGATTGGTAAGCATCCTCATGTGTGCTATCAACTTTGCACACATCCTCATCAAGTGTACTATTGTTATGAATCTCTTGGGATGGCTCAACTAACATCCTAGAGGTTGATGAATTGCCAATATCAATGCACACCTCCCCTATCAAATAGATGCATGCACATCCATCAAACAATCCTCAGAATCATCTCCATTAGGCAACTCTTTAGTTTTACTCCCATCTTCCAAGGTCTGATATACCAAATCAAACTCGTTGTGGCATGAATCCACAACACCTATTGCATCACTATCACTCGAAACTAGAGTGTCTACATTGGGTGAGTCCACACACCCATCATCATGATGTGTAATAGCAGTATCCTCACGCTGATGCAAACAGATCAATCTGCTATCACAAAAATCGAAACTGTTATGGCTTGTATCCTCTTGGTTTTCCTCATGATTGACACTCATTTTTTTGCGTGCCAACATTAGAAGTATCTTCTACAACTTTTTCCTCTTGTGCCATAACATTTAAATCACTACTACACTCAGAAGAATGACCACTGTCATAAGAATCAGAATTGTTATTAGGGCTAATAACAACCTCTTGAGTGATGGAAGTAACTTCATTTTCTAAACCAACATCAATTTGTGAGTCCCTTTTATCTGTGCATTGGTGGTTAGGCTCCTGAATTTCTTTGCAAGAGAAGCATAGGCCTTGTCTTCTCATTTGGTTCTTGCTCATTATAGAAATCCTTGTAACTTGTAAACCACAAGCAATACATTCTTCTTCTATCAAGAGATATCTAATTTTCTCAATTTTCTGCTCAACCAATGTGATGCAGGTGAAACATGTTCTTTTCTCCAAATACTTAGCAAATTAGATAATAACAACTTGGAGATATCAGCATCTTCATCTAAAATCATAGACAAGATAGTTTGCATTGCTGCTTTAACATCATTTGCATGATATTTTCTGATTTTATCAAAGAAACAATGGAACATTTGGAGAATTAAATCATCACACTTAAGATCAATCAACAAGACATATGACCGGACCTGAGCCATAATCTCTAACATTTTAGCAATCTTTTAAAAAGATAAGCTTCTGGTATCACTCAAGCCATGAAAACTTTCAATAATCAGTTGTACAATCTCCTTCATTAAGTCATCTTTATAGGGTGCTTCGGGAGCTAAAATTCTCATGATTTCACTAATGCATGTGATAATCGCTAATCTTACATTCTTGTCTAGATGTCTCAACAACTCGGGCCTACACAAGGAAATCTTTGAAGGAACCAAAGCCCTCTGCATTAACTCAGAAGTTGCCTGAGGGATCTTAGATAAATGTTTCTCAATTTTTTCCAAAGTGCTAAGAATATCATCTGTCCATGGCAAAAATTTTAGTTTCCATCTTGCATCAAAAAGTTTTTCCCATAGATCACCCTTCACGAGGAATGCCATGAATTCACATTCACTAATAAAAATCTCTCAACTGCCAAATTACTGAACGCGTATGTAAGTGCTGATCACCCACACGCAGGCTAAAATTTGTTCCCCACTTTAAAAATTTGCAATGAATGAGAAGTAACCCAACAGGCTGGCAAGATACACTAGCTCTAATACCATTGTAATATACACCCCTGTTGTGTATATATTCTGATGCCAAATTTTTATTTTTCTGATTGTTCTGAGTTTAGGGTTTCATTGAATATATTGCATGTTTGATATTTGCATTAAATACATGAAATAAGAGCATATAGCATAAACCCAAAAAATCTATAATAGATATCAACAAACTAACAAAGACCCAGATTGAAGGAAGCCAAAATATGAATTATCATAACATACCCAGATGGAGTTTCACAACTTCATACAAATGCTGACAGAGGGCCAACCATACAAGACATAGGAATTCACTCACAACTTCCGGGAATACAACCGTTAGCTTTTGTAATGAAGAGAAACTCAAAACCTTGCCCAAGTCACCTTCTTTGGTGAGTAGAAATGTCCCAAGAAGTAGCTCTTTCAATTACCAGAAAACCCACAAACTGTCTCAGCTGGTACGACCTATGTAGTAGCATAAATCAACAAACATCCAACTGAAATCTCCTTCAAATACATCTGTGATATTTCAGCAAGGTATTCCCACTAATGGTGACCACCTGCTAACTCCATTCGAACCCAAATAAGCATCAAATCTTCACTTGGGAAATGGTACAACCTCATACACAGTACGGCCTGCAAAAATGATGGTGCGACCTGCTATAACAATGAATGGCAACTCCAAAATAATGCATAAATATCATAAAATTGCTGGTAACTTGGTCCTTCTCAGTTGCTCATTAATTCTTCATCAAAAATGAATGTATTCTTCTCAAACCCTCATCAAACTACCTCTGGTGATTGCACAAATGAGACCTCTAGATGAAGCCTCCAAGAAATTGACCAAGTGGGTTTTCATCCATAAAGCCAAAGATCAAATCCTATCTTGCAGAGGTTTTTGTCTCAGCAAGACAATACCAAACCAGGGAACCAAGCTCCAAAAACCCTCATGGGAATATCTTAACAAGAGAGAAAAATCAATATCCAAGCATGTCAAATGAAGAACCTTTTCCTCCTTTTATATTTTTTTAGCTAGGAGTTTCTAAAATCCTCTTGCATATGGGATAAAACATGAGAGGGAAAATACATTTTAAAATATTATAATTCTCTTTAATTCTTTTCTCAACATCACCCTTAAAGTCCCCTCTTTTAAAACAACATTAAGTTGTCGAGCCTATGCACCAAGGTCCAATATTAAATAATAATGTTTAATTTACAGACTTTAAAACGGAGGCCAAGATGATGTTAGAAACCAATGATCTATAGCTCGTTGGAAAGGTCTTGACAAGACAAATCCAACCCCACTCTCAAAATCCCATTTCAATGCTAATCTTGAACTTACTAAAAATAGTAAGTAACGACCATAAGCAATTGAGCCCACATAGAGGGTGCCAACTAGTCCCATAAACCATCTGATAACTCTGAGCTCAATGCGACACCAGGAAGAGCCAACAACTTACTGTCGAGTCACCAAAAAAATGTCAAATTGACACTTACTAAAAATAGCAGTGTTCGCCGAGAACCAAAGGGAACAAGCCCAGAAAAAACCTAGAAAGATTGCCGTCATGCAAGCACTTACTATAAATAGTAAGTACAGACAAGTGGTCCAAAATCTCTCTGGAAAGTGTCAACCAGCTCCACTGGATCACCTGAACACCCTGGTGACATCGAAATACTCCTCTGATTATGTTGTCACCAACCCAGAAATTCAACTTTGACTGATCTGCAAGAGAATCTAAAAATGGGGACATTACACTAACCCTAACCATAATTGTAGCCCTAATGATTACACTATTTTCACTCGCTAAATTGATTTTGCATGGTTAACTTATTTTGTAGCCAAGCCAAATCAAATACATATTCACTCATATAGCTAAATGTCGTGTGTAGGGAGAGCATGAGTGAGTTAGGCTAAATGAGGGCAAAGAGATGAAGAGATCTACTAAATTGATTTTGCATGGTTAACTTATTGTGTAGCCAAGCCAAATCAAATACATAAACATTCACTCATATAGCTAAATGTCATGTGCAGGGAGCGCATGAGTGAGTGAGTTAGGCTAAATGAGGGCAAAGAGATGAAGAGATTTGCTAAATTGATTTTGCATGGTTAACTTATTTTGTAGCCAAGCCAAATCAAATACATAAACATTCACTCATTTATTGAAACCATAGAAATGATTATGTTATTATTGACTTAATGTTTGTATTGTGAGATTTGATTTATTAGTTGCATTAATTGAATAATGATGCACTAATCACATATTGTTTGAGGACAAGTGAAACATGATTACAGGTTATCAGATGACTCTTGGGGAAAAGAGAGAGAGAGTATCTTTCCAGGAGAGAGAGATAGACCTCGGGTTATGAGTGATTTATTTGCCAAACTGAGTATAAAGTGTTTAACGAAAATGTGAATTGTGGTGTCATGAGAGGTAAGCTTTGTCTTGTCAATTTACTTATAAACTTAATCGATAGTTAGTCGATATTGTTTCAAATCTTTCTAAGCCGTCTTAGTCGTTAATGACATTAATGACATCGTTTGAGATTGATTTATAACTATTTACGTTTAATGTAAATATCACGACGTTTTTTTCGTCAAATGATAGTCTTATTACAACTATTAAGATATTTGACGTGTTATAAATGATTCGTAAATGATAAGATGTTTTCGTCGAAGTCATTGATATACGATTATCATCAACAGACTATGATGGGGAGTCAAGCTCAACGCGATCATAATATCCATAAACCTTGGTTTAATAATATATTATTATTGAATAAACTATATCTATCCAATGCAATAGGTGATGTTATGATAATTATAATTGATGTAATCAATATTTATTATATATTGATGCCTTAGCATCAAATGAGGAGAATACTTTCAATTGAGTCAACGGTTTAATATTGAGTAAGCCGAAGGCTTAAATGTAGAAGAGTCCTCAATAGTGTTGGTGGTAGAACGAACCACTCATTGAGAATCATTTAATGGTCAATTGTGTTTTAGTGAGATGTCGGTCTCATCTTAGAAGGTGGACTGTGGTTTTTAAACTGCCACAACCGTCGAGTTGTGGAGTAGTAATTCCCATTGACATGTGGGATGTATGCATAAATAATGGACTTCAGTTTTGTTTTAAGATATAGACTGTTATGAAGTTGTAACTAAACGTAGAGGAGGAGGGAGGTGAGGCGACTCTGTAGGAGTCGTGCCTCTGTCATTATGACCAACGATTTAAATGAGTCATGATTATTTCATTTGAGAGAAGGTGTTTAGAATTGGTAGAGAATATGGAAGGAGAACAAAAGGTGACGGATTAGAATACAGTGGCTATGTCTTAGGTGCATTCATAGTCCAGAGGTGTTGACTCTGTAATCGTTCGACATCTCAACTGGTTCAAGTCTGTATTTTCCAGGTATTCCTTAGTGTTTGAATTAGAAATCCATGATGTAAATGAATAGCAAATTTAAGACTATTTAACTTAGTGGTGAAGGCGACTATATGAGTCTACCGATAGGGATTAACTTTCTGCATTTTGTGTTGAGAGAGTCGAAGACTATTAAGTGTCAACTAAAGTTAGTTCAGTTAACATTTATGTAAACCTTCTTAGAACTGTTTTCCTATAGTCGATGGAGACATCGAATGTTATTTTCTTCGTTGAAAACTTATCATACCAGTGAGTAAACTATTTTAGGTAGATGGGGTCGACTACTTCTTAGTGATTATAAATAGTCAATTATACCACACTATTGAATGAAAGACAAGTGTATAGTCGTGAACTTGAGTAGATAGTCTTCTTATTGATTTAGGTTTGAAGTTAGTCTATTAAGAGATTGAGTTTTAATCATATGGTCTTGAATGGATAAACCATGTTGTCATTTTGAACCATTTAGTAATAAGGTTAGAATGATTTAACTTTTGTCTTGTAAAGGTTATTTATATAGGCATGTCAGATAATGATATTTAACCAAGAGTTTCAGACTTATTCAATTTGTTAGTAAACTTTTGTATCATGTCAAATGGTAGTAACTTAGGGAAAATGGAATAGGGTTTTATGAGATTTTCATTTAAGACTAATTGTCTTTATTATACATAAAGAGATCCAATAAATGGAGTAGGATAAGTATACTAGAGAAAGACCTAGTAGGGATATTTATTCTGGGTTATGTTTGTTATAAAGGTTATTTAATGATTCCTTTGTATAGGAGACATTACTATTTGAAAATTATAGTATTGTTAACTTTGATTAAGTTAATCAAGGGTTATTATCGATTCAAGAACTCCTAGATATAGGATATGGTTATATGGTTATATCATATTAACAAGGATTATTGGGGTAACCCTAGAATCAACTATCAATCAATTGAATGGTTAAGTCATATAGACTTACTCAAGTCATAAGGTATTATTATTGTGATCCTTAGTTTAAACTAAGGCATGAATAAGGTTGATAAGAGTTATAAACTGCGGAAATAAGACAGTATCCAAGTCGAGTAGGGGTGGGTGAACACAACGACTATGTTCTTATGAACATTATTGAAATTAAAAACTTTGGCCAAAGTAATGCATTGTTGATTCACTGTATTCGGATTGCTCATCCTATCGAAAATCATACTTAGCTAGAGGGTATCTAGGGTTGTATGGTTGATAGAGTTGAGTAGAATACACCACTAAGTACTCGGGAAAGGCAAATTACCATTGGTCACCTTTGGTCTATATCTCTCGAGAAGGGTAGGGCCACTTCCTATGTAGAAAATGTGTGGGAGATTGCCAGCCTGTGGTTGGAGGTAAATCACTGGAAAGATGTTCTCTCTCCAAGTAGGGAACATGCTAGGACTTGTGATAAAGATGTCAAATATTCAGAAGCAGTAATTATTCCAAAATTTGTATCTGTAATTGATTTACAATTGTAAAACATTAGAAATGAGAAAGACATTATAGTTTTTGATATATTGTAAAAGAAATCTTGTAAATATAGTTACTTGATTATTTGTTGAATAAAAAGAAAAAATTTCTCTATCTCATTTTTACTTTTTTGAAGTTACTTTATGTAAATTTAAGGTTTTTACTATGTTTTTAGAACGTGGATGTTACATATGGTATTAGAGCCAGGTTTAGCACTAGGGCTTATGAGACCACTATGCTTGCCTGTAGTCAACATTATGCGGTTAGCTAATGTTTGAAAATTTATGTGCCAGGATGGTATGTTTTAAGAAGATAGTAAGAAAGTTTGTTAATTCAAGCCAACATTTCCTTAAAGCTAAAAGAGAATGTGAGGCCATTATCAAAACCTTTGAGGGAACCAATGATGAGAGTGATATTTGGTTGAGTGATACCAAAACTCTAGTGACTACCATAACTTGAATCAAGCAAGTGAGAAAGGAGTACTTGGAAAGAGTTAAAGATGCGGAAATAACTTTGGTTAGGCGAGATCCCTGCATACCCACTGTAGATTAGGTGAACAAAATGAAGTGAAAACACAAACTAAATGCATAAAAACACAAAGTTATACCTCACATGAAGACCCAATCTCATCAAGGGAGGAGGAAGCTTGCACCCAAGAGCTCCTAGATTAGATAACCCTATTTGATTCAAATGTGGATTGCTCTTGCTTTCAACACAAATGTAGATGAAGGATTAGAGGATGGATAGATTAGAGATTTGAGAGAAATTTGGGCATGGTTTTGATGCAAGAAGAAGTTGTTATGAATGGCTTGGGTGAGGGTTTCATTTATAGATTTTTGAAAAAGGGATGGAGGGTGAGGATTAAAAGTTGAGATCAAGGGCTCTCATTATTTGTGAGTTTTAAATTCACAGTGGAGGACAAAAATAAATTAAAGATTTATTTTTAGAAAGAGTGGATTACGACAAGTTGAATTTTTAATTCAACTAGTGGAGGACAAAAATGAATTAAAAATTTATTTTTGGGAAGAGTGGATTATGACAAGTTGAATTTTTAATTCAACTAGTGGAGGACAAAAATGAATTAAAGATTCATTTTTGGATAGTGGATATGACAAATTAAATTTTTAATTTAATTAGTGGAGGACAAAAATAAATTAAAGATTCATTTTTGGGGAGTGGAGGATTAATTGAATTTTTAATTCAATTAGTGGAGGATAAAAATGAATTAAAGATTCATTTTTGGGGAGTGGAGGATAAATTAAATTTTTAATTCAATTAGTGGAGGATAAAATGAATTAAAGATTCATTTTGGGGTAGTGGATATGACAAGTTGAATTTTTAATTCAACTCATGGAGGAGTGGAGGATATTAACTAATTAAATATTTTTTAATTATATGTGCAACATGGTGAGGTGGAAAGATGAGGTGGATTGATGGGGTGGATTTTGTGAGGTGGATTTAGGATTAATTAAATAATGTAGGATTATTTAATTTATGTGAGACATTAGAAGAATCGAGGGAATTTAATTAAATAAAATAATTTTATTTAATTATGGGATAATGAACCAATCAAATAAACTTAGAATATTTATTTAATTGATAGAAGAAAACAAGAATTAAGATAAATATTAAAATATTTACTTAATTCGACATGAACCAATTTTAGGTGTCTACACCCACAACTGTTGAGATCATAGAAGTTAGGTTCGATAGCGAGTTAGAGGGTTATATACCTCGAGAATATGTATCTAAAAATGAGTCTGATTGATATACTCCTCTTGAGCACAACTTTTGAAGTCATATCTTGTATTAAAGAAGAAAACTCTTTACTTCTGAAATGAAATAAATAAAGAGAGTTGTTTTTGTGCCAAACTAATGTTTAAATTGAGTATTATGTTTAGATTTAATGGGTTACATTATAATCTAGAGCTAATGGATAACTCAATATTCTCAGGTGTGAGAAATCGATAAACATGGTGCGGGCAATAACTAACCAAGGAGAAAGTGAAGAGAAAAACCACCCATCAAATAATAAGCTGGACCAAATCATAACCATGCTTGAGGAAACCAAGAAAAGATTGGGTGATTTGGAGAAGAAAGTTGATGACAAAGGAAACACTGAGGGAGGGGGTGAAAACTCTCACGGTGAAAGTGGAGAAAATCATGAAGATCAAAGTAAGAGTACTGAACCCTATAAAGAGGCAAGGGATAGATTGACCTTGGAGATTTCAAAGGATATGAAGAAGGTTGTTCCACCAAAATTTGATGGGACAGAAACCAGTGATGGTAGAATATGGAGAAAAATTCACTTGACTTCTGAAGTATGTTCCACAGTATCAAAAAGAATGAGAGATTTAGGATCAGAAAATTCATCATGGGCTTAAATGCCCAAATTGGTGGTGAAGTGGATGTACATGGTCCCACTACAATGGATCAAATGTACAAGAAGGCAATCAAGCAAGAGCAAAAGCTAAAATCCATCTCAGCTTATCGTGATAGAAGTTGTAAGAGGTTTAATGGAACTCCTAACAATCAACCCTATAAGAAAAATATATGAAAAGAGTTATGATAACAAAAGAAAAGATAAAGGACCTTAGAAGAACAAAGGTGGATCTGGCAATGAGAAAAAGAATGGCAACTTCAAAAGAAATGAGGATAACAATGGGAAGACTTTAGATAATAAAGGACCCATTGGAGGATGTTTTACTTGTGGGGGCGACCACTATGCAAATCGTTGCCCTAATAAGAATCAAAATGGTCAACAAAGAGGTACTGCACTACCTACACAACAAGAAGCATTCTAGCAAAGGATTCATGCATCTCTCGACAATCGTCAAGCAGAGTATCAAATCACACCCATTGAGATGACAGGTACTTTGTTTGGAGTCCCCATATCTATTTTGATTGATATAGGAGTCACTAAAAATTTTGTTTCTCCTAGAATTTTAAGTAAATTTTCTAGAAAAGCTGGTTACATGTCTAAACCGTGGTTAGTAGAATATGCTAACCAATCTAAGGCTCAAGTGGAGCAATGTTTGTTTGAAGCCAAAGTTGACCTTCCTAGTTTCTCAACTGAAGTAAATCTGTATGTAGCCCCCTTAAGTTCGTATGATGTGATCTTAGGAGTGAATTTGTTATGGAAACATAGAGCTAAGGTTGACTGTTTTTTAGAAATAGTTGAATGCTTAGATGATTTGGGAAATCTAACCGAATTCCAAGGGATTCAAAGAAAAGTTAAAATCAGGACTATCTCTGCTAAGCAATTAAAAAGGGCTAGAAGGAAAGGTTGTTAGTTGTTCGCAGTCAAAATGGAACAAGTGGAAGAAGGGGTAGAAAAGCCTAGTTTATCTTTTGGGAAAAAGTATCCTTTTCTTCAGGAATTTCAGGATGTGTTTCCAGAAGAACTTCTAGGATTACCTCCCAAGAGGGTGTTTGATTTTTCTATTGATATTAAACCAGGATCTGAGCCTGTATCAAAAGCACCCTATTGTATGATGACAACTGAGTTAATGGAATTGAAAGCACAATTACAAGAATTGTTGGCAAAAGGTTTAATCAAGCCTAGTGTTTCACCCTGGGGTGCACCGGTTATTTTTGTTAATAAGAAAGATGGAACCCTTTGTTTATGTATAGATTATCGTATGCTTAATAAAGCAACGGTAAAGAACAAATATCCTTTTCCACATATTGATGATCTTTTTGATCAGATGCATGAAGCTGTTGTGTTTTCAAAGATTGATTTGCGATCAAGATATCATTAGTTAAGACTGAAGGATGAAGACATTCATAAGAGAGATTTTAGAACCAGATATGGACACTATGAGTTCACACTGTTACCATTTGGTTGGACAAATGCTCCTGTTGCATTCATGAATCTCATGAATAGTATATTCAGAGATTGTTTGGATAAGTTTGTTTTAGTATTTTTGGATGATATACTCATTTATTCTAAGAATGAGGAAGAATATCATCGACACTTGCAAATAGTTCTACAAAGGTTAAGAGAACAAAGTTATTTGGGAAGCTATCTAAGTGCACATTCTTTGAGAAGGATGTTCAATACTTAGGTCATATCATATCAGCTAATGGAATATCTATTGATCCTGCAAAAATCACAGCTATTCTGGATTGGTCTGTACCAACAAACGTACATGAGGTCTGTAGTTTCATGGGCCTGGCAGGCTATTATAGAAAGTTTGTTCTAAATTTCTCTAGTATTGCTAGTCCAATCACTTCCCTATAGAGGAAAGGAAAGAGATTTGAATGGACAGACAAATGTTAGGAAGCCTTTGATCTCTTAAAGGAAAAGTTAACTACAACTCCAATCTTGAAAGTTCCTGACCTCGAAGGACAATTTGAGGTAATTACAGATGCCTCAGGAGAAGGATTAGGAGGAGTGCTTATGCAAGATGGAAGAGTTATAGCATATAAATATAGGAAATTGAAATCCTATGAGAAAAATTATGCACCACATGATCTAGAATTGGCAGCAGTAACTCATTCCTTATAGATGTGGAGACATTATCTGTTGGGAAAGACTTTTGTACTTAAATCAGATCATCAAAGTCTTTAGTATATTTTCTCACAGTTGCATTTGAATGCTCGACAAAGGAGATGTTTAGAATTGATATTTGACTATGACTTTGAGATAAACTACATCAAAGGAAAAGAGAATAAAGTAGCTAATGCTTTGAGTCATAGAAGACATATAGCTTCTATTATTTCTATTCATGGAAATTTCAAGGATTTGGTATTGCAAAATTTATTTGGTGATGAGTTTATGAGTAGGTTAAGCAGGCTCTGAAAGATAATCCTAAAGATCCAAGGTATGATGGATTTCTGTTTGAGTCAGATGGACTATTAAGGTATAAAGATAGAATTTATGTACCTGATTTAGCTGGATTGAGGGATTTAGTATGGAAAGAAGTTCATACTGCACCATATTCAGGAGATCCAAGAGTGACCAAACTTCTAGCGGATGTTAAACCTCTTTATTTCTGGAAGGGAATGAAGAATGATGCTGCAAGATTTGTAGCAATTTGTTTAGAATGTCAAAGTGTAAAAGTAGAGCATCATCACCCTGCAGGATTTTTATATCCACATGATGTGCCAGAGTGGAAATGGCAAGTTATAAGTATGGATTTTGTTCAAGGTCTTCCTAAGTCAAGGAATAGACATGATGCTATTTTAGTGGTGGTTGATAAGCTCATAAAGGTAGCACATTTCATACCAGGGAATTTGACTGATGGAGCACCTGTGTTAGCTCGTAAATTTGTGCAAGATATGTTTAGATTGCATGGTTTCCCTGAAAAGATTATCTTGGATAGAGATGCAAGTATAATATCAAGGTTTTGGCAAAATTTGTTTTCTGCATTAGGGACTAAACTCAATGTGAGTACAACTTACCATCCTGAAACTGATGGGGAAACTGAGAGGGTTAACCAAGTCTTGGAAGATTTGTTGCAAATGTATTGCATGGATCAACAATATAAGTGGGAAGAATACTTACCACTTGTGGAATTTGCTTATAACTATTACTAATTTTTCTGTTCACACTTAAAAATTAGTTGGACCTACGTGTAGTTGTTCAAAAGGAATAATAGAAAACTTCAAAGTTATGCATTCATTGAACAGTTGATGCCTTGACAAAGCAAAGAATGATATCCAGTTGTTAGGATAACCCATCAATCCAATCAGGATTGATAAGTTATAGTGACAAGAGAATTGATTCTCAAGAAATCAAAGATTCAAGAAATATAGTTGTTCTACACAGTTTGATCTTTCAGGAGTTATAAGTTAAATTGATTATTTAGTTAATCAGTTTTGAATAAAAGAGAGAAAGATATTGTATTACACTATTATTTCATGTCATGTTTTGAACATACATCCAAGCATCTGTTACTTTATCTCATGCATTGATTAAAAAGGATACACACATACATCATATGCATTAAAGAAACTAACTGATCATGTTTAAAAGAAGTGTTCAAATGTGTTCCACACAAGCCGTGGGAGTAACTAGACTAAGCAATTCCAGACATGTAAGCTATTTATCTATTTGATAAAAGAAAAGAGAAATGAACATATGATAAATCTCCATCATTGCTTGATGATGGAGGTTGCTATTGAAGCTGGCCTTCAAGTCTTTAGTCTTCATTCTTCACTCCAAGCCATCATCAAGTTGAAACCTGCAAAATTTTTGGGACAACCCTGTTAGTGCTCTAGATGTTTATAGTTATCACATGCTTTTATCAAACAAAGACATCTACTTATCACATCATGCATTCAAACGAGAAATCAAATCAGTTAATGACACAAAACAGGGAGAAATCATGAAGAAAATCAATCAATGTTATCAGGTTCTTTTTTATGCTAACTTGTTTGTTCCCACAAGGGTTTGAGCCCAGCTTGTTTCTTTTCATTTTTTGAAAAGAGTATCAGAAAAGACAGGATGCATCATTCTGAGCTATATCATGCATCATCTAATCAACTTGTAGAAAGGATATGTCATCATGGCATTATTACAGTTGATTAGAGAAAATCAGATTAACATGACTGAATGCAAAAAATTAGATTACAATCATCTAGGCTATAGGAGTCATCTAAGGTACAATATTATTATGAATGCATGTATTTATTTCATCACAGCTAATAAAGAGCAACTGACAAAGTGCATTCATAGTACAAGGATATGATACAAGTTTTCAGATTAATGTGCTTGATAAAGAGATGAAAGACAACATCCAAGACAAGACATAACAAGAGTATATGAGATGAGTGTAGCAGTTACATGCTGGAGGCAAAGATGCAAATAACAAATACATCCAACATGCTCTCTGAAGAGTATTCATACAAATGATAAAGATTGTCACTTAGTATCAGAGATCTTATAAGAAGAGTAAAACAAGAGTAACATACATGCATCACCACTGACATGATAGTCAGATACAAAGTCCAAAGCAAGAGATAGTCATGTCTAGAGCAAAGAAGGATTTAAATACAGTAAGCACAGTGGAGTGTTAAGAGTGCTACAGTCCAAAGATAATAAGGTGGTTTCAATGCATCTTATCAATTGTTTTAATCTAACAAGCTTTAGCTCATATGCCTAAGCTACAATGATGCTATGGTACAGTCAACAGAAGGCCATCAAGAAAGATACATTGCAAGCAAAATATAGATACAGTCGTCTCCACTAAAGATAGTCAAGACAGTGATCGACAAAGTGGATTATATAAGCAAGAGACAGTCAGAGCATATGACAATTACCATATCCATCTACAAGAGTAAGTCAATGATGAAGGAGAGACAACAGATGAAGACGAACATGATACATGCCAAATGCTACAGATGGTGGTTGATAATTCACAAGGTTAGCAGTCTCTTTCTTGTATGCCATTTGTTCTATCAATGCACAGTCATAATAAACAGACAGCTAAGAAAAATTCATGATACATATAATGCAATAGACAGCTAAGAAGAGATAAGAACATGTTATCAATGCTACAGGGGCATTTTAAGAATGTCACAGACATTTGAGGAGAAGATAACATGATCTCTATGCCATGGTTGAATTCAGTTGTAGTAGAAAGACAGTATGACAGTCAAGAGATTATGCCACAGTCACACATTCCCAGTGACTAAGTTAGCAAAGCCGAAGAGATATATCTAATATAAATAAGCTAAATAAACTATTTATGCTACAGCAGAGCCTTCATTTTCTAGAAATATCAAAGTACGATTATAAGATACAAAAGGAGGTAAATGATAATAGTCATTCATACAGAATATCAAAAGGCTTGTTATCATACCGAAGAGCTACAGTGCGACAGACAAGGGAGGTGTATCATCATCATTAATGCCATAACAATCAGAGGGTGTTATGAGAAACAAAGAAAGAAACTCCATCTATTAACACCTTAAACTCTTAATGCTATTGCCTACAGGAAAAGCCCATATTCTAGAAGATAATATACAGAAAGAAGTATGACTCATGCTAAAATGTATGTTTTTAGTCAAGATATCAAACTCTAATGTTCATTTTGCACCCACAGTCATAGCCATGACAAAAGTGCAAGGTTTCTCATGATATCAGGTATACCCATGTCAAGATATCAAACCCTGGTGAGATTTTTGCAAACACAGTCACATAGTTTCAAAGAGAAAGATGATACAGTCATGGCCATAAAAGTTTGAAACTATGAAGGTGTAAAATGAGCAAACCCTTGATAGAGGGTTCAACCTTTGTTCCTTTACAAGTTAGAAAAGAAAGAAATAATAGTAAAGACCATGCATGGCCGTGACATTATGAAGAGATATAGTGCAAGAAGGGTTGAAACCCTAACTTCAAAGTTCACCAAAACCTCAACAGTTGCACTATTTGATGCCTATCTTCAGATGAGCATGACCATAGCAGGTGAAGTTTTGAAAAATGAAGAAAAAATGTCAAAAGCCTCATTTCAAAACTTTAAACCCTCCAAGTTTCTACATGATACAAATAGATCAGGGCAAAAGGAAAGTAGATATAGTCATGGCCGATAGTGACATAGCATTTTTGGCTATAAAATGCAATACCCATGTCGGACAATGGACTTGTCATGCTGCAAAGAGTAAAACCAAAGACAAAATGGAGCTACAAAGATGAAGATGACCAAGTCCTTACCTCTTTTTGCTGACAGAGAGAATCTTTCCACGGCCTCACAGTGGCCTTAAAATTTCACGAGCAGAGGAAGACCATGAAGAAAAAAGCACATAGAAACAAGGAGGGAAAGTATTAAAAAATGCATAGCTAATGGATAGACATAGATGAAGAAGGCCGTAGCCAAGAAGAAGAAAGCTACAGATTAAATAAATCCTCATAAAGCTCAAACAGTGTTACCTTTTCCTTATAATGCAGAGATCCATGGTTGTAGTCAAGAAGAGTCGTTGAAGGGAGAAAAAACAAAGCCATGATGGAGGGTTTCAAACCCTAAGGTCGGCATAGTGCAGTTGCAGAGCTCTGAGGAAAGAAAACCAAATGAAGAATGAACAAAATTAGGGTTGTTTCCTTACTTTTCTTCGAAGGTTCTTTTACCAAGTGTATTTTTGACTTGTAAAAACAAATAATTACATTATCCAAAGGAGTACCGTGGTCAAGACCTTTTGTCTTGAAGATCCTAGCCATCATAACATGGAGTGGCTGACAAGCAAAGCTTAGTGCTTAATTTTATGAAGTCAAGAGGGCTGATGTGATGTGAGGAAAGGCTCAATGCCTTATAAACATTTTAAGGATTCCTTGGTGGTCGGTTATTGCATGGAATAAACAATGATGCACATGCTTGGGGTTCTTTGTCTCCATTCAAAACATTACAAGGTAAGGATACCTCCATTATGCATAGTGGCTAATAAAGCCAAGAGGGTGTGTTTTCAGACATGGCATGCATGAGACTGAGATGGAGTTTTCCAAGGTAAATGGTTATGCATGGTGACAATATAATGATGCAGATATAATGGAGCATTTTGATGCATGGAGTTTTTATGCATTATAGAGTTGTAATATTCCTTGATTGAGATATAAGGGTGATATTATTTTTCCCCTTAGTGCATGTGGAGTGATAAGGATATTTTTGCCCTAATGTATATTCAAATCATGCAGAATGGGGTTATTTTTCCCACATGGAGGTATAAGGAGTTTTCTTTTTTCTCCTAAAGTCCTAATTTTGGCTCATATCATGCAAAATAGGCAAATGTAATTAGAGTGACAAGGAGTGATATTTTTCTAGTCATGCACGATTTTACATACAAATCAATTGTAAATAAATAATAGAGTAATATTCTAAAAATTACTTTATTATTTTTCACAAGTTGTAAAATAAAAAATAGAACAAATTGTAACCAATAATAAAGTAATTTTTTTTTACTTTGTTATTTACTCAATCAATTTTGCTCATGCAAAAATCATGCAAATTGATTAGTGGAGTTAACTAGGCCACCTAGAAGGTTTTGCATGACTTTTAGGAGTATTTTTAGGGTCCTTGGTCAACATTTTGGTCAAGCATATGGAGAGGCCCAAATTGAAGCTATTTTTGCTCAATTTGTGGAAGTTTTAGGCCCTAATTTTGAGGATTTTTGAGGTTGCTCAGGAATGAGTATTTTTAGAGGCAGTTATTTGCAAGTCCATATTTTTTGCATGCCTCTTGGAGAGAGCAAACCTATATATTGTAAAGCAAAAGTTTGTTTTTGCTAGTTCTTGATTCTCATTCTAATTCAGACAGATTGGAGAATTTTGTAGCTCACTTTTGATGGTTTTATTGAGAGATCAACATGTTACAGGCTATATTTTTGTTTTCCTTGCAAAGTTTCTTTTGTTTATTTGAGATCAATTTAGTTACCTTTCCATTTCGTGCTGATTATTGAAGTGATGTTGATGAAATTTTGTTGTGTTTAACCATTAAACCTTTAAAATTATTGTCTCACTTCCTTGCTTGCAGCATTAAGCATATATTGATAACAAGTCTTAGGTTGTGTTAACAAGAAATAGTCTTTTTGTGCTGTGAAAAAGCCATTTCCTTCATAAAAACCTATTTTCAAACCTTCCTCAGAATCACTTTTGTGGTATTTATGCCAAGTCTGGATTGTGTAAAAGTCAGTTTTCTAAGCAAACATTATGGATCAAATTGCATTAGTTTTACCCAAATCAGGTGCATCATCATTTTATCTTTTATATTCAATTAGTTTCTTTCTTCCCTTTTCCCAAAAAGTAAAAATATACATCTCAATAGAACATTTGAAGGGAACCAGCCCACAATTTGGAGGTCTAGTTTCATCATAGAGCACCCACAACCTGAAATTAGTCCCATGTTACATGGAATTGTAGTGCTTTAACCAGCCTTGCATACGGGTGCAATTCCTAGTGATAACAGTTTTTGGCCCCGGTGGGACCTTGAACTAATTTTCAGTTCAAAAGGACTTATTTCTTTTTGTTGTTTTTGGTATGAACAACAAAATTTTAGCCTTTTAGAGGTTCACTATCAAGTACCCGGTGAATCTAATACTTTAGTTTTTTCAGATCAGATCTTGCAGCCTATGAAAAAATACCAAACAAGGTCAAGTAAAATTTTTGAGAAGAAGCATAATCAGTTATCTCCACCAAAGAGGAGAATAAAAGCAGATAAAGAGTCTAATATAGTAGATTTATCAGTTGTTATAGATTTGCCTAGTACACACCTGAGTTTGCTTCACATTAGAATCCATTATTTGCAAGTACATCATCAAAAAATTTTAGTTCTCCACCAACAAGCCCAAGAGAGCAATTTTTTGTTTTTCAAGAGAAACCTCTTCTTCTTGAGTTTATAGAGGAAGAACCCGTGTTACAAGAAATTTTTCCAGTAGTTTAAGTCTAAACACCAGCTCAAGTTCTACCCACTCCAATGTCTTTACTAGGAGGAGGTGGAGGAGTGTTACCACCACCCAGAGGTGGAAGAAATCCACCACCACCTCGAAATCAACCTTTTGTGTCATTTAATGGAGGCAACCTTTTGAATCTGAATCAACATGATGACATACCAATGGCTGCATTGAAAAGTTTACCAAGTTTTATAAGAGAAGATGGGACTACACCCATTGAATATTTCAGAGATGTGGCTTCTTTGTGTTATGTTCATCACATCACCAAAAAGAACATTGCAATCAGGTTACTAGCAGCATCACTAAAAGGTAAGGCTCTTCAATGGTTTAGAGGCTTAAGAGTCAATTTAATTAGATCTTGGGATGAAATAGGTGTTGCTTTGAATAGACAATTTCAGGACAAATCTGATCATTTATCATTAGTTGAACAAATGACTAATATTAAGAGGGCTCCATAAGAGCAAATGACATGTTTTAATTTTAGATTTCAAAAAACATGGAATAGAATCCCTGAAATAGTGAAACCATCACCAGAGCATGCTTTTTTGTATTATTTAAGGGCATTATATTCTTATATTGTTGTTATGATACAATCCATGGGAGGGGTAACTTTACCAGCTGCTTTTGATATTGCAATTAGAGCAGAAAATAGTTTAATACAAGCTTGTAAGATAGCATCTAGGCCCTCAATGCCAATCTTTCCAGATATATAGCCTTTAATACCAATTTTAGCCCCACAAATTTCAGCAATACCATCTTTTGGTTATTCAGCAAATACACAAAACAATATAGATCCCATTCATTATGAATTTTGAGAGTTCAAAGAAAACCAACAAAGTATAGCAAAAATACTGCAAACTGTGAGTAATGACTTAGTGAGTCTAAAAATTCAAAAAAAATAGAATAACAGGCCTTACCAAGCAGCCCCTTATTAAGAAAATAGACCTAATTATCAGGCAAATTATCAGGGTCAAAGAAAAAATTATAACAATAGGCCAAATCAACAATACGATCCAAATGTTGTTAGTACATCAAAAGAAATAGTGCCTATACAAAACAACATGGTTCAAGACTATGCATGGTGTTATCCCTGTAATCAGCCTCACAATCAGGCCACTTGCCCAAATGGAATAGTAAATCAAGCTTTGATGGTACATGTAACGCCCCGCCTTGAACACCTTAAAGAAATTGACATTTATGCTATATGAACACATATTTTTTTTTTTTAAATGATTAAGATAACAAGTAATGTTAACATAACTAATTATGACATATTCTCTAAGAATCCAAGGCTGCATTACTTTACAAACCAACTAACATAATTTAACATTCATCAGTAACTAATCTAAATCCAATGCACAATTAAATAACGTATTCACATTCAATACATGTCATCAAGTAATACAATCTACATGATCAATTACATAACTGAAATACTTTCCTTACACATAAGTATATCATTACATTACCATTTTCAGACTACATCAGAATTACATACACAATGAATGTTCTGTTGCACAAATCCGGTACAAGATTATACACATACATCTTCATCAACTGTTACAAGTACAATCATCTGGAATAAATCTTTTCTGCATAAGAACTTGACAAAGAATAACCAATGGATAATAAAGCTCTTCCACCCGACCATGTGGAACCCTAAGGTCCACCCCCCGAGCTAGGAGTTAACATGAGGTCCCAAACAATAACAGTCAGGTAGACGAAAGACGAACAAGAACAAGGGATGACCAAACACCAATACAACACATGGCAATAACAATACAACACAACTTAACTTCCAGAGGCGAAACATAACGTAAGTGGAGAAACCAAACAAGGAATACTAGGTTGTAGTAGGGAGAGTGTCATCGCATGGTCCTAGCATGGGTTATCCTGACAGCCTCTCACTAGGCGCCGGCCCCCATCTATGGTTATCCTGACAGCCTCTCATTAGGCGCCGGCCCCATAGGGTGACACATGCAGAATCGACCTTCCTTTCGTGAGGACAAGGAAGTCAATCATGCCAACCAGGCCTTCTCTACCCATCCTTAGTCTATACAAGCACTACAGGCCATGGGAGAGGAATCCATTAATCTTATTAATGTGAAATCTACCCTTAACCCCCTAGTTTATTTTAGGTTATCACTTGATTAATCTACTTTCAACGGGTTATCCTGACTGCCACTTTGGGCGCCGGCCCCACGTTGAAAGCCACTCTCCTTCTTAACACCTAGTAAACCCTAACCACCATACAAGGCATTATAACATTACTCATACATATTCACTGCAAGGTATAATTCCTCTTGCATTACAAATAGAATCAAACACTAATTGTAATCCATTTCCTATCACATTACAACACTTTACTCTTTTACAGATTCCAAGTCTCTCCATATGACCATTACGACAAAACGGATACAAGACAGTCACAACTAAATAAAATATCTTATCCGGGGAATATTATATCCACAAAATACATTAACAACTTTCGACAATCCTTCATTCGTGATAGATTGTACTTCATACTCAATTAGAATCACATGTTTAAGACAACACAACACTAGAACACCTATCCACATGTTGGTTGTACTCCGACACGACATACTATGCCTCTGGAATTTTGACCACTAGCAATTTATCATATTACGACAACAAGAATTCTTAATTTCATACAGTTTAAATTTAAATTCCAGAGTTAAATCACTAAAACTCCTTCTTAGTACAATGTGAACGACTTGTAAATTCAACATTAGATTTCATCATCTCTTTAATCAAACTGATTGATTTAAATTAATTGCAACAAACATATTAATACATTACAACTAATTTATCCAAATATACTACATTTTGTTTCAAAAGCTAAATTACTAAATTTACAACCTTTCATTTGTAAAAGAATCACTTAGTACCATTATTCTATTTAATTCCTACTTATCATTACACACTCTCATTATCAGTACGATCTTTATCATCTATCTTTCAAACTTGCCCAATTAACTTAACTCTTTCAAGTAATAAAATAAATAAGAACGCTAAGTTAAGTATAACTAAACAACAATTACAACGAGGAAAAATCATCAACAATGAGCATTATTGTTTTGTTTTCCTCAAGATTCAACCTCAACCAGATAAGATGCTTGCATGTCTTCGTCATAACGAAGTCTCGGAAAAGATTTTACCAAGAGTAATTAATTCTGCCAAAAAGATCGGAATGGTCATTTCACAAACGATCATCACTTGATCGTTGTAGTTATAACTTTTTTTTTTGTTCCCGTGGCGTTCCGATTCCTACGCAGGTGCTTCATAACACTTTCCAACAACACAATTGCATGCAACTATTGCTTGAAAGACAGATTCCTATAATGGTGCAAATTTCCTTACCGCACCAAAGACTTTTACCATAACCATGTTTATTAAATTATAAATTAATAGTGACCCATGTGACAATGGGGATTGTGATATAGGCGAGTTTTAAACCAAAAACATCTAACAAGAAAGTAACTTCAATGACTGTTTTGTTGTGTTTCTATTCAATTTCCAGCCTTTCAATTTCAATTTTTCCCTCCTCTAGACGTTGTTATCAAGCCTGGATTTTCTGCCTGAGGTGGGTTTATAAGGCCTCATAGAAGGGCTTCTTTGATTGTGCATTGTACGTAATAAGTTATGTGCACTTTCTTCCACTTTTTGAAATGGCGTGTGGAGTTGGATTGTGTGTTGTTATGAGAATGCTATGATTATGGCCATGTTGGCAACTTTTATAGGGTTTCAGGAAATCTACTGCCTTTCCTTTATTATATTATTCCATTAGAATGTGGTATGCCAGATTGGTCTAAGCTGGGAGTTTTGTCTGGTATATCCTGCTCTGTAAAGTCAGGCCTTTTCTTGGTATATTTGAACTTTATAAACCTGAACAAGGTAAACTTGGGTCTTCTCTATGAAGCCACTGCTGTTTCTTGTATTCTTGTTTTCATGCTGGATGAGATATACACACAATGTCACTATGGTTGAGATAAGGGTTGGGCCTCTAGGTCAATAGCCTTCCATGTGGCTGTAGCTTGATTTGATGTTTTTTCAAAGTAGGTGTTCCTTCATTTCTGGTCTTATGACTGACAGAATTTTATACATATAGTCATGTCTGAACTCTATTATATAACTCAAAACTCAAGTTAAAACCAATATCTGAAACTTCTGAAAAATTGAAATGAACTGATGAATGGAAAACTGACGCCTGTAGTTGTATTATTGTTGAAAATAGATGAGGTAAAATTGATAAAACATAGGACAGAAGAAAATTTTCTTAACAAGGTATGGATGCCAACTCAGCAATAAAAGGTTTCTGAGAGCAGTATGTGCACTGTGCTAGTACAAGAGATTCAGCCTTTCAAGCTGCCAAAGAAAATATAAACTCTGCTAGGCAAAAGTTAACATTTCTCCTAATAGAGGACACAAGTCTATATTGTAGACTTTGCATGCGGAAGCCTATTTATTACATATCTATCTAAACAGCCCAGATAAATTCAATCTAGACCATGGTCACCAAGGAAACAGAGACATTTCAGGTTTGTAAGGGAGGCCAATTAACAAAGAACAGGTTTATGTGCCACAGGAGGAGGAATTGCACTGGGAGACAGCAATATAGAATATTTATAAATGATAGAAAAATGGTTTTTCTTCAGTTTTAAATCATTCTAGAGTGCCATGGCAGAAGTGTCAGTATACTTGACCGAAGACATAGGAAAAATTTGGTCAAGTCTCCTAATGCCTAGTGACGTCCTTTCAAAACACTCCAACCAGGTATAAGGGCGATGAGTTTTTTCATTGTAAGGTATCAATTTTTGGTCATTATCGCATACCATTGGTCTTCAGCTACTTGGGACGCAAACTTCAAGTCTCATTATAGCCAGGTTGAATGCCAAACCCAACTCCTAGTATTGAGCGGATTCTAAACACAGGTCTGCACTGGGCTTCATTCGGTATCATTGTTTCTTTTCAGGATTTGCCAGTCAAACAGAGGAATCACATACAGAAATCACGATATTAAAGGTGTCTGTGACACGGATAACTAACACCACACGAGGAGACCATCACTCAGGAGAATCGCAATCCATAGTGCCTCAAGCACTTAGAGGAGTCTCTGGCTATCCAACATGTATCGCACCACTATTATCACCAAACCAAGTACTCAGATCCAAACTAGTTGACAGAACAACGATCTTTATGCATTGAAACGATTGCAGAATATATGCGAAGTGAATTAGCTTCCAAGGCAGTGAACTTCTTCAGAAATGAGCCTAGCCCTAATGGTGATCTCTTGGGACGATTGCAGGGACAAACAGAAACACAGCGTATGGAGATACTGATGCCACCTCTCGCAGGAAAAAAAAACGTCCAATAAACAGCAAGTGATCTATTTGAGCATACTTAGCGTAGAAACTGAAAGATATTAGTGTATACGCCTAAAAATGACACAAATCATCCTAAATAAATATTCTAAATATTTATTCCATTCTTCTATCAATTAAATAAATATTCTAAATTTATTTAATCGATTCACTGTTCCATAATTAAATAAATTCTATTTATTTAATTAAAATTCTTCTATTTGTCCTTCACAATTAAATAATCATAAATTATTTAATTAAGCCTAATTCCTCTATCCTAAAGTTCTAAATTCAAAAATCCACCTCACCTTTACACCTCACCTTTTCCACCTCACCTTGTCCACCTCATCAAGTTGCACATATAATTAAATATTTTTAATATTTAATTACCTATTTTTCTCTCACCCACATGGCCTATTTCTTCTCAAATCAGAAGTTAGTTAACTAATCAATCAAATCTGTTAACTGATTGGTCATTTGAGTTCACTGGTCAATCTATTCTGTTGACTCCTCAATCAATCCAGTTCACTGGTCAATCAATTCAGTCATTTCCACAATCCACTCTTCTAACTGATCAATCAAGTCTGTTAACTGTTCAGTCAAGGGAGTTAACTCTCCAATCAGTTTTGTCACATCCCCCCTTTCATGATGGAGCTGGGACACTTGTCACACTTCTACTGGTTGCACATTCCTCAACCATCCTCAACCGTTGATCTTCATATCTCCTCTCAACCGTTGATTTCCATTCTTCCAAGTCTATAAATGAAGCTTCATCCCTCCATTCTAATCATCCAGGCTTTTGACATCGTTACTCTGCAGAAATATCACCAGCGCGCCTTTGGCACCCACTTGTCATCTACAAGCTTGAGATCACCATTGTTGCATTGGAGCTCACCTTCATTGCATATCCCACCATAGCCGTTCACCATCGACTTCCTCAAACAGCTTTAAAAGATTGCACTCTCTGAGGGCTCATCTCATCTGCGAAAGGACGATTCGTGATAGGCGAACAACAGAAGTTTCGAAACGGAAGAGGTTTGCTGTGTTTGTTCATTGCTTTGTTTATTTGAATCTTCTTTGTTTCTCTATTCTGTTGATGTTTGGGTCTTGTTTAAATCATTTGATTGATCACCATTTTACCCTCACATTTTTGGCACCCACCGTGGGGCCGTTGCCCCTTTATTTCACCATTTTTGAGCTTTTTTGAAGGCAGGTTCCGTACAAGTCCCGCAGAGTCACGCACAGATTGGTTCGGCGCGTCCGTTCATTTTTACGGCGCTTTTGAAGACTGTTACGGCGCTTCTATAAATCCTGCGCATCTGTGCTTTTCTGCGGCGCTTTTGTGGACTGTTGCTGCGCATAGATTATAACTGCGCATCTGTTGACTGTTACGGTGCTTTTACAGACTGTTGCTGCGCATCCATTAAAACTGCGCATTTATTCATTTTAACGGCGCATACGTTAAAAACTACGGCGCATTCGTTAATGCTGCGCTTCTGTTGATTATTTCTGCGCATCTGATCACTAAAGCTGCGCATTTGTAACAGACTCAAGTTTTAATACTTTTCTAGAAGATTTTGCTAATGTTAACCCCTTTGCAGGTGTTTGCTAGAGCAGTTTTGCAGGGTAGGCTCGGGTTCAGTTACATGTAGTTGCATCTAATTAGGTCACCTTTCATTTTCTGGGAAAGAGTAAAATGGTTGTTCATTACAAATCTTCATCTAGTCCTAATTAGGGAGGAAGTAACTGGTTTATTTCATGCTTGCATTACAAACACCTTCAAAGTTATTGCTATCTGAGGTTTAAAATTGAACTCATCACTGATCTTGAAGGTAAAGTGAACCATTGCTATATCGTGAGACCTGAATTTCAAAGTTAACAATCTCGTGCTTCGCGGTTTTAAAATTGAACTCATCACTGATCTTGCAGTTAAAATGAACCATTGCTATATCGTGAGACCTGAATTTCAAAGTTAACAATCTCGTGCAACGTGGATTTAAAATTGAACTCACTACTGCTTTCTGGGATTTAAAACTGAACCACTGCAATATTGCTGAAATCACTTCAAAGTTCTGTTTGAGTAGATTAGCCCATTTAGTTTTTATCTTTTAACTAGGGTGGATTAATCAGTGTATTCTGTGCTTGCAAATGACAATAGGCTTATGCTCTCCCCTCTTCTGGGTGATCAGAGTGCCAGACTTGTCATTCTATTTGTTTAACCTTTAGGAGGGGCCTGCCCTTGGATGCACGCTTGTCCAAGCGGGAACGACCCTGAGTGGTAACAGGCTAACGCCAAGCCCTACCGAGCCACTTAAAATAAATTGTGCTTGAGGTGAAAACCTCCTGCAACGAGTGCTGTTATGTTACACCGACGGCCAACCTCCCCCAAAACCCTCTCAGGCGTAACCCTTTGAGGCTGGGAGACTCCATAACAGAGAGTGGCGCCGCCGCACGTGTAACCACTTGAACGGTTGCCCGAATTAAATACCTCTTGTTTTTAGTGGCCCAAATCCCTTATAATCCATTTCTCGCCTAGGATTTTGTGCTTGCTTTTGTCCAAAATAGAGTCAAAAAACTACAAAAACAATGGAAAACTACAAAATACTCTTTGTGCTTGCTGTGTTTTCTTGCTAAATTAATTCATAATATCAGATCAGGAAGACCTTTTCCAGCCAAAGAATACCAAAAACAGAGAAAAATCCAAAAAATTTGCAAAAAATACCAGAACTGCGCATATACACTCTTCTGCTGCGCATACACAGCGACTTGCTGCGCTTTTGTACCGACTGGCTGCGCATACATACCTTTCTGCTGCGCATATACACTTTTTGGCTGCGCTTTTACAGCGACTTGTTGCGCTTATACACCGACTTGCTGCGCATATACTTTTCCGCTGCGCATTTACACACTGTTACTGCGCATACATGCTTCACCAGAGCTGCGCTTTTACAGCGACTTACGGCGCATCTACCTATTCTTGCTACGCATCTGTTTCTGCGCATGCGTGACAGTGAGCATTTGCCCTATTTTTGAGAAATTATCGTCAGCTATTCAGAGTACCCATTTCGGCCTAGTTTCATTTTCTGAGGTCAGAATCAACCTTGCAGTTAATCTTCATCCGTTTCACCCAATTCTCTCTCTTTCGTCGGTCGTCCCAGTCACCTTCTGTCCAAGTCACTCTTGTCCCAAAGTCATTCTGTCCCATACCGATTCGACATAGGTCCTTCTTCATTTCATTTGTGAATTCACGTAAGCCTAGTAGGTCACAGTACCTTTGCTAGTAGTCTTGTTGAACGACTAAGCCCTACACAGTAAGACTGGTATCGACTACCCTTGCTAGTGGCTAGAGTCTTGTGTCAACCGTCTTACCTGAAGTCATTGGGTGAGAGAACCCTTTGTCCAAATCTTGTCCTAGGTATCCCATTCATAACAGTCTTAGTCGGCACCTTGCCAAAATTTCTAATCCTAGTCCACTTCATCCCACCCCACCTTGCATGGTTCTTACTCGATCCCAGTACAACAAGCTAATTGAAATGGCCGACTCATCCGATCACATCGCCCCACCACGCGATGATGATGAAGAAATTTCTCGTGAAGAATTAGTGGCACACATGCAAGATAGCAAATTCCAACACCTAGTGGAGAAAGTGCTCCTTGAGGACCCCACCAAATATTTCCATCATCTTGCTAGTCTCGGAATAAAACTCCCCGCAGACTTTGACATTAGCTCCATCATGGAAAATGCAGACAATGATCATGAGAGGGGCACAAACGACACAGTCCCACATGCACATGAGAGGGGCACAAATGACACGGTCCCCCATGCCAATGAGAGAGGAAAGCAACCCATAGATCAAAATGTTCCTATGGCGGATGTGAGACAACAAATTGAGTCTAAAGCTAGAAATCTCCAACCTTAAGATCGGCACAAGTTCCAAGAACTACTCCTTGGAAGATATAGCACCATACCCCTTTGACAGAAGTTTGGTCATGAAACCATTCCCCTATCAGTTCGGAATTCCGAAATTTGACAAATACAAAGGGAAGGGGGACCCTAGAGATCATATCAGGGAATTCACTGCAGCATGTTTAGAAGTAGCTCACAACGAGACCTACTTAATGAGACTGTTCCCAAGATCTTTAGGAGGTCAAGCTATGGAGTGGTTCTCGCGTCTACCTCCAGGAATCAAAACTTTTGATGAACTTGTCAATAAATTCATAACGCACTTCTCTTACAACATAGAACACGAAGTATCTATGCTAGACCTATGCAACACCAAACAAAAGGGTGGTGAGTCTTTCGCCACCTTCTTACAACGATGGAGACAGCTAGCTAGTAAGTGTTCTTATGACATGCCTGAGAAGCAACTATTGGAAATGTTTGTCCACAATTTGAATCCCGATCTCAGCTATCAGATTCAGATACAATGCCCTACCTCATTCGCCAAAGTCATCGAAATGGGGCTATTCATTGAGAAAGCTATGATTGCTAAAGGAACTCTCAAGCTCTACAAGGACACACCCCCTTCCAATTACACAACTGACAAGTCAAAGTTTTGGACCAAGAACAAGAATGTGGTCAACGATGGAGTAGTGGATGCCAAGGCGGCAGCCCCTAAACAACAACCCATATTCACTCTTAAGGAAGAAGCAAATAACGGTGCACTCAACAAGCCACCCCCTCGGGAACCTAGACCTTGGTTCAATTCAAATCCAAGGAGGAAATTCACACCGTTAGGAGAATCTCAAGAATCAGCCCTCAGAAAGTTGTTGGCTAACAACGAAATTTCTCTACCGCCAACAAGTGACTATGAGCCTATAGTCAAACCTCCCTATTGGAAGGACACAGACTATTGTGAGTATCATCGAGGAAGGGGGCACACAACCAATAATTGCATCCATCTTAAGAATGTCATACAGGATATACTGGATCAGAATCAGGGAGGGACACAACAGCATACCTCCAATGAATCTCATGTGGCCTACCGGGATCCTCTTCTAAACCACAACCGGCCGTATAACAATAATCGCAACAATGGCCACAACAGCAATGATGGTCACAATGGCAACAACTCCAATGGCCATAACAATAATGACAACAATCGTAACAGGCCAAACCAGAACAGCGGGTCGAGTAATGCTAACTATGCAAGCGTTCCATTCGAGTACACCATTAACTACATTTCTGAGCACATTTCGCAGATCAACGTCATATCCCCCAACCAACAACCAGGACCTAACAGAACTGGTTGTAGTATAATTACCCGCAGTGGTAAGGTCACGATCAATACCACCCCTCCAAGGTAATCACCATCTCTGTCCAACTCCCGCCCATATAATGTCATCGACCAATTGCAAAAGACTCCGGCTCACATTTCTATATTGGAGCTCTTGCGTCTATCTCCTTCTCATAAGGAGATTCTCGAGAAAGCCTTAGTGGAAACTACTGTCCCCACTAACCTGGCCCAAGAGAAGTTTCAAACCATGGTTGGCAATCTGACATCCTCCCCTCCCATATCATTCACTGAGCAAGATGACCTTTCCATATCTCAACCCCACAACACTCCCCTACACATTGTCGCATTCGTACACAAGCACCGCATCAAGAGGGTTCTTATTGATGGGGGTGCCGGTTTGAATATTTGCACGTTGAAGCTAGTCCTTGCATTGGGGTTCTCTGAACAAGCAGTTGATCCACGGAGGAAGATTACCATAAAAGCCTATGACGAGGAAGAGAGAACCACAAAAGGCACGGTTGTCCTACCAATTCAAGTGGGACCGGTAATCAAAGATGTGGTATGCCAAGTCCTTGATCGGGAACTTGCTTATAATATCCTACTAGGGAGACTGTGGATCCATGCCATGAAGGCTGTCCCCTCAACCTACCATCAATGCATTAAATTCCCGCACAACGGCAAGCAGGTTACCACTCAAGGCGACCCCGATCCCTACCAACACTGCAATTCTTTCCAAGCAAAACCTGAATGTGTCATACCCAACAATCGAGCCCACATTTCCCCTAGCCCGCAACAAGACCATTCCACTGAAGCTTCCTCCTCACGGCCTAAACCAATGAAAATCACCATAAAAGAAAATGGCGTGGGGGAATACCAGATTGAGCACAGCCTCAACCTTGCAAAAATGCCCTTATCTCCTCGCTCCTTTGGCCAGCCCAAGCATCAATCCAGGCATTCTCCAAAGCCCTCTGCTCCTCCTATAACTCCCGCAAACCCCTTTGTAAAATGGGGGACCTTATCTGATGAATCAGAGGAGTGAGATCTCTTGCAATGGCTTTATGCTGAAGAAGAAAATACACCCCAAGATCCACCCAGACTCCCTACAGAACTCTATGGGCGAGGTGAGACCATCTTGCATAGGATGGGGTATGAAGGACAAGGCCCTATCGGCCTCAGAAAAGAAGGGATCATTGAACCTATACAACCTTCTTCCTCCTCTTCGGCTAGAAACACCACTAGCTTGGGATACAAAGGCAAGGGTAAAGCCAAGGAAAATGCCTGTCTTGTGGAGACAATCCAAACACTCCAAGTGGACAGTGACACAGATTCAGATGATTCCAATGAGTATGAGTGGGACGAGCTAACGGAGCACTCCTACGATGACAAAGAGGTTGACACCATCCAAACTCTTAGCCCATATCATGAGAGACAAACGCAACGGGACAGACCACAGGAGTCTGATTTGCCCCTCCCTGAGGTTATGGCTTTTGAGGAAAGTATAGATTCCATTGCGATAAACAACTTGGAGGAAAGTACCACCCAGAACACTACCCCCACCTGGGCTCCTAGTATTTCCATCCACACTATCAATGAATCAGGTCTTTCATCCGACTCCCTTCCCCTCTTGCACCCTGAGCTTATTGACTGGGATCTGCAAGGAACCCCCCAATTAGATATGTTCCAGAACGATGATGCCTACATTGACTATATGGGACTTAGAGATCACTTACCAAAATGAGATCATAAAGCCGGTTTCGCTATCGAACTCAATACTGTAGCTTACTTCGGGGAGGGTGCCAAGCCTTCTAGTCGCAAAAATATAAAGATCAAAAAGGGATCTGACGGTGAAAACTACCGTGCGGCAGTGTCAGATCATAAAACAGTCAAAAGAAAGGACGTATCTGAAGGTGAAAACCCAACTGTGGCACCTGACGATGGAATGCTTGATACCCTCCCAAATGATATGTATCAAGAAAGGTCACAGATCGTGGTGGAGCCAACAGAGCCAGTGAATATTGGAACCGAAGAGCAGCCTAAGATTATCCACTTTGCAAAATCTCTCACGCCGCCTGAGAAAACTAGGTTTGTACCATTCTTTAAAAAGAAGAGAGGCAGCTTTGCTTGGTCATATGCCGACATGCCAGGTTTGGACCCAAACCTGATTCTACATCACTTGCCATTGGATCCAGGGGTGAAGCCCATAAAGCAAAAACTGAGAAAGATGCATCCTCATATTGCCCTTCTGGTCAAGGAAGAACTCAAGAAATTGCTAGATGTGGGGTTCATCAGAGCCATAGACTATCCTGAATGGATATCAAACATTGTGCCAGTATCTAAACCGGATGGCCGAGTTCGACTATGCAATGATTTTCGAGACTTAAACAAGGCATGCCGCAAAGATGACTTTCCGTTGCCAAACATTGACATCATAGTCGACCTTACAGCAGGACATACAATGCTATCACTCATGGACGGATTCTCCGGATATAACCAAATCAAAATAGCACCTGAGGATCAACACAAAACAGCTTTCACATGTCCATGGGGTACCTTTTGCTGGAATGTCATGCCATTTGGGCTGAAAAACGCAGGTGCTACATATCAGCGGGCCATGACAACCATCTTCCATGATATGATGCATGTAACTATGGAAGACTATGTTGACGATATCTTGGCAAAATCCATCACAAGGGATTCACATCTGGACACATTAGAAAAAGTCTTTCAACGGTTGGATCAATTCCAAGTAAAACTGAACCCGAAGAAGTGTGTGTTTGGGGTCACATCAGGCAAGCTGCTAGGCTTCATCGTGTCAGCGAACGGCATAGAGGTAGACCCGGCCAAGGTCAAAGCAATCATGGACATGCCACCGCCCAAAACTCTAACACAGTTGAGATCCTTACAGGGCAAGCTCCAGGCCATCCGCAGGTTCATCTCACAGCTGGCAGACAAGTGCCATCCTTTCAGCCATCTCCTACATAAGAACGTTCCATTTAAATGGGATGAGCAGTGCGAAGAGGCATTCAACAAGCTCAAGGAGTACCTCATGAATCCTCCTATACTCATACCTCCGATCCAAGGAAAACCTTTGATTCTCTACATATCTGCTACACCTACTGCTCTTGGGGCTCTCCTAGCGCAGCAAGACTATGCGAACAAGGAAAGAGCTGTGTACTACATCAGTCGAACCTTAGTGGGCTACGAGTTGCAGTACTCACAGGTGGAACGTTCATGCCTTGCAGTGGTTTTTCCTCACAAAAACTCTGACACTACATGTTGGCACATCCTGTCAAACTCATTGCCAAGATCGACCCACTAAAATATCTTCTCAGCAAAGCAGCTCTCACGGGTCGACTAGCCAAATGGGTCATGCTTCTTAGCGAATATGATATAGAGTATGTGGATAGAAAAGCCATCAAAGGGCAAATCATTGCTGACCAGCTCGCTGAGGCACCATTACAGGACACTTCACCAATGCAGTTTGAGTTTCCTGATGAGTCTTTATTCACTCTGTCTACATCTCCTTGGAAACTCTACTTCGACGGGTCTTACACCAACCATGGATCGGGGGCAGGTATCCTGTTTATCACTGCCCAAGGCGACACAATTCCAAAGTCCTACAGGTTGTTATTTCCATGCACTAACAATATAGCGGAGTATGAGGCTTTGGTAATTGGTCTCAAGATGGCCACTGAGTGGAAAATCCAAGCACTATGTGTCTACGGTGATTCTCAGCTTGTCATAAACCAGGTCAACAACGAGTATCA
Source organism: Cunninghamia lanceolata (assembly GCA_027924645.1). NCBI lineage: Eukaryota > Viridiplantae > Streptophyta > Pinopsida > Cupressales > Cupressaceae > Cunninghamia > Cunninghamia lanceolata. The sequence continues at coordinate 6,577,820 of BSBN01000245.1, read as the reverse complement.
AACCAAAGATGAGAAGCTCATCCCATACAAACGGATGGTCGACAACCTCAAAGAACATTTTGGGACCATCTCGTTTGAGCAGATACCCAGGATAGAGAACAAAGCAGCAGATGCAATGGCGACCATAGCCTCTCTTCTAGAGATACCTGAACATGAGTCACGGTATGAGTTCTTAGTAGAAACCATTCGACAACCGGCTTATGATCTCCTCGAAACCCATTCCATTTGCCTCCTAGTAGGATCTGATTCACCTTGGTATGGTAAGACCTACACTTACCTCAAGGACAATATCCTTCCTTTGGACCTCTCTTCCAACCAAAAGCGAACTTTCATCCGACAAGCCTCCCGTTACACCATTATCGCCAATACCCTTTATCGACGTGGTCTGGATGGTACTTTACTCCGTTGTCTAGAACAAGAAGAATCTGTAACGGCCTTACGAGACGTACACGAAGGGATCTGCGGAACACACTCCAGCAGTCCTTCCTTAGCTAAGAAACTCATGTGTTTGGGTTATTACTAGCCCAATATGGAAATGGATTCATATCAGTTCGTCAAAAAATGCAAACAGTGCCAGATACACAGGAACCTGATTCATGCACCTGCTCAGGAGTTGAGGCCCCTAACGACACCCTGGCCCTTTTGCCAGTGGGGATTTGACCTCGTGGGAAAGATTCATCCACCTTCTTCCAACGGCCATAAATTCATCATAACCGCCACTGAGTACTTTACAAAGTGGATTGAAGCCGTTCCCCTATCAACCGTCACAGGAAAGCAAATTTCCTCTTTCATTCTGAATTACATTATCTGCCGATATGGCATCCCTTCATCCATCATAACGGATAACGGGAGACCTTTCAAAAATCAGGATGTCCAGGAACTTTGTGAACGTTTCAAGATCCAACATCGTTTCTCCACTCCATATTACCCCCAAGGTAACGGCCAAGCTGAGGCCTCGAACAAAACCATTCTGAAAATCTTAAAGAAGACCGTCAATAAAGCTGGTCGCGATTGGCACGTCCAACTCAATCCCGCTCTGTGGGCCTATATAACCAGCATACGCACTCCCACAGGTGCTACACCCTACGCCCTCGTCTATGGTTTCGAAGCCATCCTTCCCATTGAGGTCGAACTCCCATCCCTTCGGGTGTCGTTGAAAGGTCTCATATCAGACAAAGAGTACAGAGTCTCCAGACTACAAGAGCTAGAACTGCTAGAGGAAAGGCGCCAGAAAGCTTTTGACCATCTCAAAGCCTATCAACAGATGATGTCAAGAAGCTACAACCACAAGGTTAGACCAAGATGCTTCAAGGTTGGGGACCTCGTCCTAAGAGAGAACCCTCGCAATCAGTAGGACAGAGAAAAGAAAGGTAAGTTCGAGCCTAACTGGCTTGGGCCGTATGTAATTGTAGCTGTTTACGGATCGGGGGCATATCAGTTGGCCACATCAGAGGGTGAGTTGTTTGATGATCCAATCAACAGCATGCATCTTCGCTGGTTCTATACCTAAGAGAACCCTAATGCAAGGGGGCACAATAAAATCAAAAAATCAAAAAAATAAAAAATAAAAAAAAAAGATGAAAAAGGGAAAATACACAAAAAATCACAGAAAAAATAGAAAACATACAAAAAAATCGTCCTTTGGTGAAAACCTGGCAAACAGGCGCCTTGGATAGGTATCATGATGAAAACCTGGCAATCAGGCGTCATGTTACTTTCTAGCTTCTCGTGCAAATAAAAACAAGTGACGAAAACCTGGTAAACAGGTGTTACTTGTGACGAACCGCATTCTCCATCTTTGGGAATCCAATCACCTTGAGTCCATTCTTCCTCTATTTTTCCCATTCGACCCATATCCATCCCACAAATAAACGCTTGACAGTTACCTATCATGGCTTGATATTCACCTTGTGGCCTTGTCGACCAAGGTTTTGTCCCATACCGTCTCCTCAGTGTGAGCCTAGCATAAGTGTCTCTCGTCGATGTCTGTGGTCCAAGTCCGTGAACTACGTTGCCTCTGCGCCGTCACGTAGGCAAGGCCATTATTCTAATGCGCCCCCGAGGCTTCCATCTCTCCCAAGGTCCCATTCATCTCCTTTCTTGTCTTCATTCTTGTCGTCTTTCTTCTAGTCCATCCATAGTCCATTAGGGTTTACCCCGAACTACGTTGCCTCTACATCGTCACGTAGGCAAGGCCATTTAGCAATGAGCCCCCGAGGCACTAGGTCAGTCCCTTAGGGTCCGTCTTCTCAATAAGGATTGTGCAACCTTCTCATCAAGCAAGCAAACGCAAGCAAACCCCGCGCTTCAAGCAGAAATCTTGACAATAGGCATCTTAACCTCTCCATTGCAAAGCAAATACCCAAGGTCTTCTAAATGATTTTATGCAAATTAAGGCAAGAAATAAACACATATCAACGCAAATATGCTTTGTAGATCAGAAACAAGGTTAAGTTCCAGAGTCTTGATTTTTGCTATCATACCTTCCTATGCTACTCAAGGATGCCAAAAGCTAGAGATGCTATGATGGAAGCATGATTACTTTCTTTGTTTGTTGTTTGTGGATTAAACTTTAGTAATGCGACGCCTTGTCTAAGGACATCATCAGCAAAAGATCATCGAGGACATCCAAGGCCTTACATGAACGGGGGCAATCCTTGCTTGTTGAAACGCAAGTACTCAGGTCATCTAGATTCAATTTTGACTAGATGCTTGTATTAACTTGCTAAATCACACTCCATGTAAGCGATACTCAGGTCATCTCGGTTCAATTATACCTAGATGCTTATATTCACTTACAACATTTCAGAAAAGTACCAAAAACAAAATGCCCAATGATGAAATAAAGCAATTTAAAAGCAAAGCATCCGTCCTATATCCATATACACATCCATGCATCCGTATCCCATACAATCCTCATTATCCCAACTATGCGGAGTAACGATATCAAGTAAAGTTTCTAGGTCATTCTATCACAACCATTCTTCTATCCATCATGTCATTCTTGTGTCGATAGAGTACATTTGGACTTCACAAAAGCAAAGCATATAGGAGCATATCATATCATTCGTAGGAACTAGTCACGCACATGATTAGGTTAGTAGAATGCACCATCCAATGCATTAGATCACCAATACATCTGCATCACATCGCATCTCAAAGGCACAGAAAATCACAAATGCACCATCCAATGCATCATATCACTATACTGCATCACCACATAGTACTCATGTTACAACTGCATACATTCAAAGCATTACATCATATAAACCTCCAGTAGTGTCCCATATATCTATACAGCATCATAACATAGAAACCATATCACATATGTATACATTTGCATTAGATCATATAGACATCACATATACAGTTGCATCATAACATAGAAATCATGTTTCATATACATACATTTGCATCATCACATAGACATCATATCACATTTTGCATTCATTTGTCACATTAGATCATATAGAAATCATATAGTAGCATATCAAAATGTATCTCATATAGCATCAGATAGACCATCTAACTATGCAATAGAATCACATCATACAATAGAAGTAAAATCATCATCTCATAACGCATGCAATAGATACACAAAGCTGCATCGTCATCCATACTATCATATAAAAGAGGTCCAAATGTACAAATATCACCATCTCTCTCAAAATCAAAGTGTCATATACAATATACGTCTAAATAGACGGTGATACATGTCCCAAAAATGCCCAAAATCTGGTCTGTGTCTACCCCTGCTGCTGTGGGCCACCACTGCCAGCTCCTGACTGCTGAGGTCCCATCACGGATGCCCCTGACTGGGATGGACCCGCTCTGTGAGCCACCCCGGACTGACTCCGGAAGCTCCCTGCCCTCTGGCTCGACGCCACGGCACCATGGTACAAGCCTCGGTAGTACTGTGCCTGTGACTGCGCTTTGGCTAGGTCTGTCTGCGCCTGTGCCAACTGCGTCTGTAACTGGCCTACCTGTGCCTGTGCCTGCTGCACCTGTCCAACCAGAAACGAACTCGCTGCATCTGTCCCCATGGCGGCCACTGCAGTATCCCGCTCTACACGGATAAGGCATACCCGTGCATCCGCCATGTCTCTCTCACGAGTCAACCCAGCGATCACCGCTGCGTCTGTATCTCGCCTCCTCTCCACTCTCCTCAACTGTGCCTGCAGCTCTCGCACCTGTCCCCTCAGGCTGGCTATGGTCCTCTCACGGGCCTCACCCTGCACTGGCCCCTGTGCTGCCTCTGCCTGTCCTAGCCCCTGCTGCTGTGGCACCTGCTGCTGTGGTACCTGCTGGGGTGGTGGCATCTGTGCCTGCTGCGGCACCTGCTGCTGTGCCTCTGCCTGTCCTGGCACTGCCTGCCCAGCCTGATCTATCCTCCTCCGCTGCCTCGGCCTCTCCGCAGCTCGGCCACCCCGTCGTCCTCGTCCTCCTCTAACGCCCCTCCGCCCTGGGCCAGCCTCTCCCTCCTCCTCTGAGTCTGCCTCATCAATACGAGGCACCAGCATACCGGGTCCTGAATATCTCGGGAAAGGATGTGCCGTAATCCAATCCTCGTACTCCTGTGTGACCCCCGCGTCTGCTATCTCTCTCCGCATGTCCCATGCCACATAAGGCAACTGCTGGAACTCTACCAGAGCCTCCTCATAAGAAGCCATCGGCCCCCATCGGACCCTCTCTGCATGTGTCCGTGCAAACATGGCCCGTCCCTGTGGCATGCCCTGTCTCCTGCCGAACTGTCTCAACACTCGGCCCACCATCTGTCTCTCCAGTATGTGCCGTGTCCAGCCTATCAACCACCTGGTCTAGAAGCAGTAAGGCAGCTCATCTCCCTCATCATCCCAGGGCTCGCAATCCAGATATGGTCGCCAGACGACCACATCTACCCCATCCAACGTGTGCCTCCAATACTCTAGCTTCCCCAGCCTGTGCTGGGAAATCACTCCTGCATAGCCATAGCTGTATGGCTCTCCTCGCTGCCTAGCAAAGACGCACATCGGCCTGGTCACCGCTATGTGCTCCCACAGCCAGAACTGTAACAGCAACACCCCAGCCGATAGACTCGAGCTGCGGTGGTACACCACCTGATGCATGTCATGATAAAGGTGGGCCAGCACGCAGGGTCCCCACGCATATCGGGTGCCCTCAGTCAGCATCCGCTCCATGATCCTGCCCCATCCAATGGGGAACCCATGCGATCTCCTGTCCGGGCATACAACGCCCCCAATCAGTCCAGCCACAATCCCAGGGAAGTAGTCGTAACAGTCATAGATATCCTGCCACGGGATGACTTGTCCCACCAGCTCGGGATCATCAAATACTCTCTGACACTCGGCGAGTCCCGCGTCCCGCTGTGTGTCATACTCCACTAACTCGCCTACTACGGGCAAGTGCAGTATCCTGTAGACATCCTCCAGGGTCACCGTCATCTCTCCAGTAGGGAAGTGGAAGGTCCCGTCCTCACTGTGGAATCTCTCCACGGCAGCTGTCAATAGTCCTCGGTTCGCCCGCACCTCAGGCATAAAGCAAACGTAATCTAAACCCATGGCACCTAGCGCCACTCTGTCAGCCTCCGTCAGCATGTATCTCTGCAATAAAGGCATAGGAAACGTCTCCCTCGACTGCAGAGTCTCTCGTATCTCCTCCTGCAAGCATGCAAAGCAAGGCATCAGTCTTAAGCTGCATATACCATACTCAACATATCTACTGAACTATATCAACTGAACTTAGCATTTCAAATTGATCAAAACAGCACACTACATCTCTTGACTAGATTCCTGCAATCTCGGAGATAGCTCATCGATTCCTGCGTCAAACAGGATGCTAATCGAATCAATTTGGCTAAGTAATTTGCCATCCCAAGCAAATGCGCCACTACAGGTGGTAAAAGCGTCGTTTCTGGTATATGCGCCGCAGGAAGCAACATATGCGCCACGAAATGCATAGGCGCCGCTTCAATGCACGTATGCGCCGTTCTAACGCATGCGCCGCGAAATTACGCATGCGCCGCAAGAATCCACATATGCGCACCTTTCTCAAATGCACTGCTATATTTCACATATGCGCGGCAAAAATACAAAAGCGCTGCCAAATTACGCATGCGCAGCTAGAATGCACAAAAGCGCAGCTTTCACGCATGCGCTGCCAAAACTGACATATGCACCGCGAAAATGCAAAAGCGCAGCTTCGCGAGGCATATGCGCCGTTCTGCGTTTCGGCGCATCTATTTCACCTATTTTCTACGTGCATTTATGACGCCTAAACTTGACCCTAGGGGAAATTTTTCGAAGCACATACCGGGGGTCCTGCCTCTGCTCGCTCGAATCGGTGCTCCTTGCGTGGTATATCTGCTGCTCTGGCTGCCATGCTGCTCTAAGTTTGCTCTGAGCTCTCTTCCTCCAATCCAGATCAACCAAGTGTGCAAATGACTATTCTTGTGGACCCAGCTCCTATTTATAGCCTCCAAACCCTAATTCTGGCTAGGTGATGACTGTGACTACTTCCCGTGTCCGTTTTTCCTCCCGTTTTCTTCCCGCATCCCTGACCGCGTCCCTTTTCCTCCAACCTATCCTCACCCTTCCTCGTCGTGAGATTGTCCGTCTCCAAAATTTTTGCCGTTTTTCCCGTCCAATCTACCGAGGGGGCATCCTATCGTCATTTAACCTGTACCAGGGGCAAACTGGGGCATATATCACTGTCAGGCTATTTATTCTTTGAAGCAACGCTGTAAACTGCATTGCATCAAAGAGGGGCAAAATGTATACGCCTAAAAATGACACAAATCATCCTAAATAAATATTCTAAATATTTATTCCATTCTTCTATCAATTAAATAAATATTCTAAATTTATTTAATCGATTCACTATTCCATAATTAAATAAATTCTATTTATTTAATTAAAATTCTTCTATTTGTCCTTCACAATTAAATAATCATAAATTATTTAATTAAGCCTAATTCCTCTATCCTAAAGTTCTAAATTCAAAAATCCACCTCACCTTTACACCTCACCTTTTCCACCTCACCTTGTCCACCTCATCAAGTTGCACATATAATTAAATATTTTTAATATTTAATTACCTATTTTTCTCTCACCCACATGGCCTATTTCTTCTCAAATCAGAAGTTAGTTAACTAATCAATCAAATCTGTTAACTGATTGGTCATTTGAGTTCACTGGTCAATCTATTATGTTGACTCCTCAATCAATCCAGTTCACTGGTCAATCAATTCAGTCATTTCCACAATCCACTCTTCTAACTGATCAATCAAGTCTGTTAACTGTTCAGTCAAGGGAGTTAACTCTCCAATCAGTTTTGTCACATCCCCCCTTTCATGATGGAGCTGGGACACTTGTCACACTTCTACTGGTTACACATTCCTCAACCATCCTCAACCGTTGATCTTCATATCTCCTCTCAACCGTTGATTTCCATTCTTCCAAGTCTATAAATGAAGCTTCATCCCTCCATTCTAATCATCCAGGCTTTTGACATCGTTACTCTGCAGAAATATCACCAGCGCGCCTTTGGCACCCACTTGTCATCTACAAGCTTGAGATCACCATTATTGCATTGGAGCTCACCTTCATTGCATATCCCACCATAGCCGTTCACCATCGACTTCCTCAAACAGCTTTAAAAGATTGCACTCTCTGAGGGCTCATCTCATCTGCGAAAGGACGATTCGTGATAGGCGAACAACAGAAGTTTCGAAACGGAAGAGGTTTGCTGTGTTTGTTCATTGCTTTGTTTATTTGAATCTTCTTTGTTTCTCTATTCTGTTGATGTTTGGGTCTTGTTTAATTCATTTGATTGATCACCATTTTACCCTCACATTTAGCACTATAAACTCCAAACCCTACCCTAATATCTGGCGGCTATCTATATGCTCCCCACAACTATTAGCAAGGGCAAATTTGCAGAATAGTGACAATGTATCTGGCAGGTGTATTACCAGAACCACTATTTTTGCCAGTGTACAAACCAGCCAATAATATTTAAGCAAAGGTGATCGATTGATGGGAAGGCCCGTCACTCATGAGATTGGTGGCGCTCTCATGGAGATCGTTGATCATACATATAAATCAAGGCTCTGGAGTATCTGTAACGCCACTCCTTCCAGATTAGCGTCCCCAACTCATGCGCTGCTCCTAAACCTGCCAAGTTGCTTGCTCTCACCGCACCATGAAGGATATCGCTTATAAAACTTCAGACACCTGATGCCATGTAGAAATCTACTGCAGGTAATTACGACTAAGAGTATATGTTAATTACCAAGAATTCATTGTTATACCTTTGAAGGAGGACCAATTACTATACGGATCTGTGGCGATCTCACCTTGAAGAAAACACTTTTTAGTTTAAGATTCTGATGGGAGGTGAGAAGACTGCAAGGGTTCTATGTATCTGCTACAAACCAACGACCCACAAATCAATTCCGTCCATTGGAGGTGAACAATTGCAGAAGCGATAGAATGTTCAGGCAAATGGAGTGGAAGGGAGCCAAATAAATGATGAAATTCTTTGAGCCGAAAATGATTTGTAAACCCTATGAGTTGCACTGTTTAAACGTAGACAAAGCAGCTTACAGAAATGAGTAACCGGGTTCAAGATTTGGTGGGGAAAAACTCAGGATACAAACTGATTGCAGGTTAGGGTATATCATAAAGCGGATATTCAGCCAACAAACCGTTTGAAATAAAATAAACAACAACAACATTTACAGATTCAGAATAAGATTCAGAGATTAGGCATTCGGTGGAACCTGGCGGCGATGTCGATTCAACAATACCGTTCCAACTGCTGCAATCCAAGTTTTTCCTTGTCTTCTTTCCTGCTCTTCTACCTACAATTCCCCCCCTCTTTGCCTCTACAAGCTTCTCTTTTATAGAACAGTCCAAGGAACTTAGCACGCAATCCCGTGTATCTCCCTCCTCAAGCTATATTTTATTTAATTTAATGATCCCAAAGAAGTTCTTTATTTATTTTATTGTATTTCATTTTTTAAATGTAAACAAATAATTCCCGACAACATTTAATGACTTTATAGCCGACCAGCCAAATTGTATTTAATAAAGTTATAACATTACAACAATCTATAATTGTACAACTATATATTAATTTATTTTATTAATTAAGTTGTAAATCACAAATTACGACATAACTTACAACTATTTTATTTATTTAAATATTTATTACAAATAATATTATATTAAATAATACAAAATTTCTTACAATCTTTATTTAACAACTATACTTCTAATAAAATAATAATTTATTTACAACAATAATTAACAACTATCGACCTAATACTCAATATTATCTTTTATCAATACATTTAATTATCAACATTATAATTTCCGTAATATGATTCTAATTAAAGCACAACGACACCTTACACACTTAGACACTTTCTAACCTAGTTAGACTCCAAGGTGCAATATTACTTGTCCGCAAATCATGATCGAATGACAGACAACGACCAAAAGGAAAAACTGACAACCAGACAACACTGACATGGGACCTCACATTAACTCCAACAACCAATCCATTGGCGAAGGCACGCTCAGACCTGGTAATCAGGTGGAGTCGGTGCCTAGTACCTGCATTCCTGCAACAACGCACGGTTAAACATACAAGATATATATCCACATGCAGTCCTGTAGTGAATGGAAATCGCAGTGGTGTAGGGTACTCGAGAGCGAGTAATACAACATTGTTCCATTCACGTTTATGAATAAATGATTAACATTGTTGAACAAGGTATCTGATATTAATCAACAACATAAAACATTCAATCCTCTTACAATCCAATATCACAATTAACATCAAAACATTTGTAACATCTAGTTCATTTATCAAATTCTAAAGCATAAAATAACATAATCCCACATCAACATCTGTTATCATAACAATTAGGTCCATAATGAATTGGCAAAATAACAAGGGATCCATCATCTACGGTCTAAGACACTATCATAAAGTCTAAGCAAACATCAATCTGATGGACGACGAGTTGAGGGACACTACAGTACAGAATAACTATGCTACTGCTAAAAATTCAGCAAGTGATGTAAACAACCAGCTGGACATTCAGACTTAGTATGTTAATCCTGATGTAGCTTTAATGAATTGGCAGGCTAATGAATTTTGTGGTGTAAATTAGTTGCCAGGTTAAAAGCAATCTTTTACTAATATTGCAGTGAACACAAGATCGAAAAAGAAAGCTGTTGACTTGCAACAACAGTCCAGAAATACAAATCAGCAAGTTGAATTTGGTAAACAACAAGCTGGAAATGTATCACAACAAGCTGATAAAGGAAAAAATACAGTTTCTACAGCTTAGAATGAACATAATCAAGCCTCTACATCAAAGGATTTGCACAATTTGTCAAAACAACCAACTACAAAAAATAAACAGCCAGCAAAAGACCAACCAAAGGTTGTTGTCCCAAAAGTATAGCAAAAGGTTAGTGGCCCTATTTTTAATATTTTGGATCATATGAAAAAGACAACAATAAGCATGTCTATTTTAGATGCTTTACACATTCCATGACAAAAGGATTTGTTACAAAATGCTTTATCTCAGTTGCCTTTGTCAAATGAAGTACAAAAATCAAATCAACCTCAGATTGTGATTGCAAATGAGATAAAAAAAAGAATAGAACAGCCTAAACCAGTAGGCAAACCTCCACCATTTTATGCCACTTTGATTGTAGGTGACTATTTAGTACATAATTGCATGATAGATTCGGGAGCCAGTAGCTCAGTTATGCCAAAACAGCTAGCTGATAAGTTAGGTCTGAAGTATGAACATGTTGTTAGAGGTATTGTACAAATGGATGGAACTGAAGTGAGTATAGTTGGAATGTTTAAAAATTTAGGCCTTACTTTGCATGCTTGTCCAAACTTAGTCATATACTAGGACATTTATGTCATTGATTTGCCACCTACCTTTGCCATTTGCTTATCTAGAGATTTTACAACAAGGTTAGGAGGGTATTTATCATCTGATTAGACACATTTATTCTTCAGAACTAGATACTAAATCAAGGTTACAATCAAGTCTGAACCACTCACAAAAGATCATTTGGAACCTTACACACCCAATTCTATAAATGCAAATCTTCCCATTTTTTATCAAGAGGATTTGATTCCTGTCCAAGATCCAAACACACCTTTAGAAGGAATTCCAGATATGGTTTTAGACCAATGGGCAACAGAAAATCATGAAAGAGATCCATTTGAGCAAATGGATGAGATTGGCCTTGGTGTGTACATGATTCAAGAAAATACTACAGTTATTCCAAATCTAATTAAAGAGGAAAAACAAGAAACTGTAGAGTCTGGAAATAATGTTTGGGAACTATATTTTGATAGTTCTAGAAGCAAGGTAGGAGTTGGAGGGGGTGCTATTTTAGTTTCTCCCACAGGTGAGAAATATTATTCATCTTTTAGATTTGCTTTCAGTTTTTCTAACTGTTAAAGTTGGTTTACCAACTTTAACATGGTATCAGAGCTCCAGATCTGCAGGTTCCTATTCATTTTTTGAGGGATCTTGCCTTAAAGTGACATTTCAGTGCATCTTGAGTCAATTTGGACCTCACCATTGCGTCCAGAAGGTTTGAAATAGTCAAGATTGACCTTTGTTTCGTCAATTTTGGTTATACGGTGCTCGATCTGTGAAGGTTTAAAGTTTGAGAGGGTTTCCAGATCCAGAGGGTACCTACAATTTTGGAGCATTTTTAGCCCAAACGGACCTTACCATCGCATTTAGAGCGTCCAAAAACCCCAAAATCGACTGTTAAATCATCAAAATCCGACACAGTGACTCCGGGAGGTAATTTTTTTTCATTTCTAGGTCGTACGTCCTAGTACGGCACGAAATCCAAGAATTAAAAAAAAAAAAAATAGTATGCACAGGCACTGCAGTCAGTTCGCTGCTAACGGTTAATGCTAGCGGCTAGCTAACCGCCAGGGTTCCCCCAAAGCCCTTTTGGAGTAGTTTTGGTCTTTTGGCCATAACTTTTGCATACGAACTCGGATTTTCAAAAACAAAATATCGCCGGAAAGCTGGTTCCAAGCCCGATCCAGTGGTATAGGTCTTTTTTCCTGGTTTTTCTATTTTTCTGCATTTATTGCCAGTCAAATTCAAACCTTATTTTCGCGCTTCCAGGGGCATAACTCTTGTATACGAACTCCGTTTTTTGCAAACGAATAAGCGTTGGAAAGGTCTTACAGTGCTATTTCTAGATCTGTAGATTATTTCATCAGAAAATTTACGAGGTACACAGAATAGTCTGAAGTGATTTTTACTTTTTCAAGCTTTCTAACTTTCAAAATTGTACTGGGGTTTGGTTTTTTGTGTTGTGGGGGGTGTTTTTTTTTCTTGCTTTCTGCATATACACATCAGAAATTAGTCAGAAAACTCTATCATTAAACACATTTCAAAAACTCAAACATCATGGCGGACACCTTATCAGTTGACCGTCTTTCCCCACATAATTATCACACCTGGAAGGCACATATGACCTGACTTCTCATGTCAAAGGGGTTATGGTCCTATTTGGATGAGATTCAGCCTCAATTGTAACGTCAGTTTGAGATTCTGCAACATAGAAACAAAATGGATGAGGCCATGGGTTTGATATCATTGCATGTTTCAGACAGTCTTTTATTTCACCTTGAGAGTTACACAACTCCTCGGGCAATGTGGACAAAATTCAATGATCTATTTGGTACCATCAATGAGTTCAGAGCACTTCAGATTGAGGCAGAATTGACTTCCTTGGTACCTGATTCTTTTCCATCTATTGAGGATTTCTTGATGAAATTCAAATCACTCAGATCTTTGTTACAGGGTTGTGGCAAGACCAAAACTAACACTGAGAGTATTTACCTGATTCTATCTAAGCTTCGAGGTTCATTTTAGATATTCTCTTCTACATTCTACTCCACCATGGATGCTTTGGGTCCACGATTTACCATGCCTACATTTGAGGTTTTTTGTGATCAATTGTCACGTGAGCAGTCCAAGTTATCACAGTTGGATGCTCTTCCAGGATCACAAAACCATGCATTGGTAGCTCAGTCATCTCAGGGGAAGCAGAAGCAAAAGCAGAAACAGAAACCAAAGACCACAGAGCATGGGAAGGATTTTAGTTCACAGAACACTTCTAATTCTCATTCTCCTAAGGGGGAATCATCGAAGAAAGAAAGACCTAAGTGTGCTTATTGTACTAAGTTAGGACATGATGAGTCTAAATGCTATGAGAAGAAGATAGATGGATATGCACAACAGGTTTCAGATTTGACAGCTCTTCTTATGAAGAACAATATTCATCCCTCTTCTTCATCTACATCAGGCGAGTCTTCTTCATCTACATCATTCCAGACAGATAGACAGACTCCACAAAAGGGTCATGCATTATGTGCAACCACCAGTTCACATTCATCTAGATGGCTATTGGATTCAGGTGCTTCACACCATATGGCATCTTCTCAGGACATGTTCTCATCTTTTGAGGTTGCATCCTCACCACACATATTGATGGGTAATAACACTTATATGAGTGTATGTGGGAAAGGTTCTATCGACATTGATGACGGTACATTCAATGATGTACTATGTGTACCATCTTTGTCCACCAACCTTCTCTCCATTTATCAGATTGCTCACAGTGGGACAGGGAAGACAGTTGAGTTCACACCGGATTTAGTGCACATCAGAGACATTCAAACTGGCAACATTGTTGCAACAGGGATAGTTGATCATTCTTCCCGATTGTATGCATTCACACACTTTGGTCCACCATCTCCACTGTCTGGGTATCACTCTCTTTCTCCAAGAGAGCATGTTGTATCTGAGGAGAAGTTTGGTCACTTGAACTTATGTGTTCTTCCATCTGTTCATGAGACTAGTGTTGAGACTTCTACACCTCCACCTCCTGTTGAGACCACATCTATTCAGCAGGATCCCTCTTTAGGTTTGACTGACATTGTAGCTCCACTCATCGAGCCATCTTGTGCAGTTGTTGAGGCCATATCAGAGGATATTCATTTCCTCACAGATGACAGATTCAACACATCTATTATCCCATCTTCATTGGAGATTCCATTTTAGGATCATCTTGAGTTGTTTGATGTTGATACATTTGATTCAACATCATGTCATTCAGATAATGTTGCTACATTTGATTCAACATTCTGTCATTCAGACACTCATGCTTCACTTATGTTCTCTAATGAGCATCATCTAGGACTTCCATTTTCACCTCACATCCAGGGCTTTCCTCATCATCGATCGTTGGATTGGTTTCTTCCTCAAGGGAGTCACATTGGTTTGATCATCGGCACAGGGGTTCTCTCATTCTGGGGGGGCTTTGGAGTCTCCACTCTCTCTCATGGGGGGGTATCTGATTGTATATCTGTATATGTTCTTGAGAGAGTCTCTTGAGACATTTCATTTGTACTTTCTTTCAGCATCTCTTTTAGGAGAGGAGTTTTTTCCCATTGGGTTTTCTCCTTTTTCTCCACTTTATAAAGATTTCATTGTACTTGGGTACCTCATCAGGCCTAGTTGCTGGGACCCATCTTTGCTTTCATGCATTTTGTACTTAGTTTTTTTTTAGCTTCTCCCTAAGTTCATCTTAAGGGGGGGTGTTAGAGTAATAGGTTAATTACTTAATTAATTTAATCATATTGATTAATTAATTAAGTCACCTTTACTTTATTTTTCACTTAAGCTAAACTTAGGCTAATTAATAATTAGTCACCTTTACTTTATTTTTCACTTAAGCTAAACTTAGGCTGATTAATAATTAATTATTAATTAGCCTAAGTTTAGCTTAAGTGAAAAATAAAGTAAAGGTGACTTAATTAATTAATCAATATGATTAAATTAATTAAGTAATTAACCTATTACTCTAACACTAACAACTCAGTTGAATATGAGGCTTTAGTTCATGGACTAGAATGGGCAAGGAAAAAAAAATTTAGGTGTTTAAAAGTTTTTGGAGATAGTGAGTTAGTGGTTAAACAAGTAAGAAACTTAGCTAATACAAAAAATGACTTGCTGAAATTATACAAACATAGAGTTTGGGACATGATAGAAGAGTTTGATGCATTTAATCTAATATCTGTACCTAGAACTGATAATAAGCACGCTGACAAACTAGCTGCTATAGGAGTTGAGTATGATATTCCTATTGAGATGAAGAATATTCACTCTCCTTTATATGTCAAAGTTGTTAGACCATCTGTTCCAGATAATAATGTCAGTTGGCAAGTGTTTGATAGTGATGAATAGATTGTAAATTTCTTAATGGAAGAAGCTAAATTTTCTATAGGTAATCAACAAAAATTTATACAACAATATGATGATCAAATACTTCAGTTAAGATCAAATAAGCTACCCAAGGGCTTAGTGACCTTGGAATCTATCTTTAATACTGATAACCAAGTAATAAAAGACAAGGCCAGCTTGTCAATTAAGCAAGAACATTATGAACCTATTGAGATCTTTAAAGGAAAGTTGCTCAAGCTGGGAAAGATATGTATAAAACAAGAACAACCAACATTCATCTAGCTTTGTCAAGAGTTTAGTGACAATTTTGCATGGGAATATGGAGATCTAAAAGGTTTCAACCCTGAGTTAGCTCAACACACAATGAGTTAGAACCTGAAGCTAAACCTATCAGATAGAAGCAGAGGCCATTGAATCCCAAACTGGAAGTGCTCATGAAGACAGAACTCAATAAACTCATTGAAGGTAATAGCATTTTCCCTATCAAACATACTTCATGGGTTTCTAACTTGGTTCCTATCAGAAAGAAAAATGGAGAAATCAGATTATGTGTTGATTTCTGTGATTTAAATAGAGCATCTTTAAAGGATCATTATCCTTTACCATCTATGGAACGGATATTGCAGGTTGTTTCTAGATCAAAGAGATTTTCTTTATTGGATGGTTATTCAGGTTATAACCAAATTCTTGTAAAAGAGGAAGATCAATACAAGACAACTTTTACCACAAAGTGGGGCACACTAGCATACAAAAAGATGCCATTTAGCTTATCAAATGCAGGTGCAACATTTCAGAGAGCAATGGACATGGCTTTTCAAGGCCTGATTAATAAAATTATACTTGTATACTTAGATGATGTGACTGTTTGCCGATGATGGCATGGTTCGGTGGTTAAGTCGCTCAGGATGTAGTAGCGGCCACCAGAGTTCAAACCCCCGCTGGGCCAACGAGCTCGCAAGGCTTTACACCTTCGCTGGGCCAATGAGCTCACAGGTTTGAAGTGTTCTTCCTAGGGGATGAGGTCCCCCAGTTGTGGCCTCACCGGTTCATTGCTCCGGGAAAAGCATTCGCGTGGAGCCGGAGGGCGTGTCGCACCAGCGTCACCGGTCACGTTAAAAAGTTTACCAGGCGCATTTTAAAAAAAAAAATAAAAATGATGTGACTATTTTTTTCTAAAAAAGCTGAAGATCATTTTCATCATTTAAGACTAATCTTTGAGAGATGTAGAGAATTTGGGGTATCATTAAACCCAAAGAAGAGTATTTTCTCTGTTCATGAGGGCAAACTGTTGGGACATATTGTGTCTAAGGATGGAATATCAATTGATCCTGAAAGAAGTACTGCAATATTGGCATTACCTCTTCCTGCACATAAGAAAGGCTTACAAAGCTTTCTGGGAATAATTAACTTTGTAAGAAGGTTTATTTCAAATATAGCAGCACTTTTACAACCTCTTACAGCAATGCTGAAGAAGAATATTCCCTTTAGCTAGACCAAAGAAGGAAAGCAAAGTTTTGAAGAGATAAAGGAGGCAATTGTTGCTGCTCCAACTCTGATAAATCCAAAATTTGATAAACACTTCATTCTATATGCATTTGGCAATGTGGATACTATATCAGCTATGCTTTGTTAGCAAAACAATGAAGGAATGGAACAACCTATGGCATTTTTCAGCCAGGTTTCGCATGAGTACAAGGTAAGATATTCTTTTGTTGAAAAATATGTATTAGCTATTATCATGAGCTTAAAGAAATTCAAACATATGTTTTCAAATAATAGAATTCAATTAATGGTTGCTCACCCAACAGTGAAAGAATTTTTGTTCAGTAAAGATTTAAATGATAAGAGAGCAGGGTGGATAACAAAGGTCATGGAATATGACATACAAATTAAGGTAACCAAGCTGGTCTGAGGCAAAGGACTGTGTGAATAGCTTGCAGAAAATGAAGGAAACAATAAGGAACTTGAAGGAGAGGCTAAGACAGTGCTTCAAAACAATGAAATAACTGCTATCCCAAACCCCCCTACAAGTTGGGTGCATGATATAATTCATTATTTGCACATTGGTGATTGTCCACAAGAACTGGACAGATCTAAAAGAAGATATTATAGATTACAGGCAATCCCTTATACTATAATTGATAGAATTTTGTACAAGAGAGATTTTAATAATGTTTTATTGTGATGTGTACAACCAAATCAGACTCAAAGGATTCTAGAAGAATTTCATGATGGACCTATTGGAGGTCATTTTGTAGCTAGAACAATAGCTCTGAAAATTATGAGAGCTGGTTACTATTGGCCTGACATGTTCAAGGATGCTCATGAATGGGTAAAGAAATGTCTAAAATATTTAGTTTTTGTAGGTAAACAAAGGCTGGGAGCAATGCCTTTGCATCCAATTCAAGTGGAATAGCCATTTGGCAAGTAGGGATTGGACTTCATTGGTCCTATCAACCCACCTTTAAGCTAAGGACACAAGTGGATTTTGACTGCTACTAATTATTTCACTAAGTGGACTGAAGCAGTTGCTTTGAAAGATGCTAATGAAACATCAATCCTAAATTTTACCAAGATCTAGTGTCCAGATTTGGAACTCCTAACTCAATTATTTTGGATAATGCTTTAGCCTTTATTGGATTAAGAATATCTAATTGGTCTGTCAAAAACAACATATTCTTGAATACTTCATCAAATTATTACCCTCAAGGTAATGGATAGGTTGAATCAACTAACAAAAATCTAATTAAGATCATAAAGAAAACAATTGATGAGAATCAAAGATCTTGGCATGATAAGTTAAAGCTGGCTAATAGGGTTACATCTAAAAGATCAACAAGTAATTCACCCTATGTGCTTACATATGGAAAGGAAGCCGAGTTACCAATAATAGTGGAGTTGCCAACACTTAGTTATATAAAAGAGCTTGAGTTACTTGAAGAACAACCAATGGAAATCAGGCTTGCATAGCTGATTGAACTTGAAGAGATCAGAAAATAGGCAATATTGTTTCAAATCTTTCCAAGTTGTCTTAGTCGTTAATGACGTCGTTTGAGATTAATTTATAACTATTTACGTTTAATGTAAATATCACGACATTTTTGTCGTCAAATGATAGTCTTATTACAACTATTAAGATATTTGACGTGTTATAAATGATTCATAAATGATAAGACATTTTCGTCGAAGTCATTGATATACGATTATCGTCAACAGATTATGATGGGGAGACAAGCTCAACCCGATCATAATATTCATAAACCTTGGTTTAATAATATATTATTATTGAATAAACTATATCTATCCAATGCAATAGGTGATGTTATGATAATTATAATTGATGTAATCAATATTTAATATTTATTAATGCCTTAGCATCGAATGAGGAGAATACTTTCCATTGAGTCGATGTTTTAATATTGAGTAAGCCGAAGGCTTAAATGTAGAAGAGTCCTCAATAGTGTTCGTGGTAGAATGAACCACTCATTGAGAATCATTTAATGGTTAGTTGTATTTTAGTGAGATGCCAGTCTCATCTTAGAAGGTGGACTGTGGTTTTTAAACCGCCACAACCGTTGAGTCGTGAAGCAGTAATTCCCATCGACATGTGGGATGTATGCATAAATAATGGACTTCAATTTTGTTTTAAGATATAGATTGTTATGAAGTTGTAACTAAACGTAGAGGAGGAGGGAGGTGAGGCGACTTTGTAGGAGTCGTGCCTCTGTCATTATGACCAATTATTTAAATGAGTCGTGGTTATTTCATTTGAGATAAGGGGTTTAGAACTGGTAGAGAATATAGAAGGAGAACAAAAGGCGACAGATTAGAATACAGTGGCTGTGTCTTAGGTGCATTCATAGTCCAGAGGCATCGACTCTGTAATCATTTGCCATCTCAGTCAGTTCAAGTCTGTATTTTCTAGGTATTCCTCAGTGTTTGAATTAGAAATCCATGAGGTAAATGAATAGCAAATTTAAGACTGTTTAACCTAGTGGTGAAGGTGACTACATGAGTCTGCCGATAGGGATTAATATTTTGCATTTTGTGATAGGGATTAATTTTCTGCATTTTGTGTTGAGACAGTTGAAGACTATTAAGTATCAACTAAAGTTAGTTCAGTTAACATTTATGTAAACCTTCTTAGAACTGTTTTCCTGTAGTCGATGGAGACATTGAATGTTATTTTCTTGGTTGAAAACTTGTCATACCAGTGAGTAAATTGTTTTAGGTAGATGGGGTCGACTACTTCTTAGTGATTATAAATCATCGATTATACCACACCATTGAATGAAAGACAAGTGTATAGTCGTGAGCTTGAGTAGATAGTATTTTTATTGATTTAAGTTTGAAGTCAGTCTATTAAGAGATTGAGATTTAATCATATGCTCTCGAATGGATAAACCATGTTTTTATTTTGAACCATATAGTAATAAGGTTAGAATGATTTAAATTTTGTCTTGTAAAGGTTATTTATATAGGCATGTCAGATAATGATATTTAACCAAGAGTTTTAGACTTATTCAATTTGTTAGTAAACTTTTGTATCATGTCAAATGGTAGTAACTTAGAGTCATTAGGGAAAATGGAATAGGGTTTTATGAGATTTTCATTTAAGATCCAATAAATGGAGTAGGATAAATATTCTAGAGAAAGACCTAGTAGGGATATTTATTCTGGGTTATGTTTGTTATCAAGGTTATTTAATGATTCCTTCGTATAGGAGACATTATTATTTGAAAATTATAGTATTGTTAACTTTGATTAAGTTAATCAAGGGTTATTATCGATTCAAGAACTCCTAGATATAGGATATGGTTATATGGTTATATCATATTAACAAGGATTATTGGGGTAACCCTAGAATCAACTATCAATCAATTGAATGGTTAAGTCATATAGACTTACTCAAATCATAAGGTATTATTTTTTTGACCCTTAGTTTAAACTAAGGCATGAAAAAGGTTGATAAGAATTATAAATTGTGGGAATAAGACAATATCCAAGTCGAGTAGGGGTGGGTGAACACAATGACTATGTTCTTATGAACATTATTGAAATTAAAAACTTTGGCCAAAGTAATGCATTGTTGGTTCACTATATTCGAATTGCTCATCCTATTAGAAATAATACTTAGCTAGAGGGTATCTAGGGTTGTATGGTTGATAGAGTTGAGTAGAATACAACACTAAGCACTCAGGAAAGGCAAATTACCATTGGTCACCTTTGGTCTATATCTCTCAAGAAGGGTAGGGCCACTTCCTATGTGGAAGATGTGTGGGAGACCGCCGGTCTGTGGTTGAAGGTAAATCACTGGAAAGGTGCTCTCTCTCCAAGTAGGAAACATGCTAGGACTTGTGATAAAGATGTCAGATATTCAGAAGCAGTAATTATTCCAAAATTTATATATGTAATTGAATTACAATTGTAAAACATTATAATTGAGAAAGACATTATGGGTTTTGATATATTGTAAAAGAAATCTTGTAAATATAGTTACTTGATTATTTGTTGAATAAAAAGAAAATTTTTCTCTATCTCATTTTTACTTTGTTGAAGTTACTTTATGGTAAATTTAAGGTTTTTACTATGTTTTTAAAACGTGGATGTTACACATGCACAGGGGAAAGAGAGTATGAGTGGCTTATGGATTCAGAGGAAATGCTTTGATGAATTCTCAGAGAAATTTTTATGAAAAGTATATATATATGATTCATGCTCAGAGAGCACCAGTGATATTTAATGATTTCACTACAATTTAAATATATTACATGCGTTATAATTCGTAAATAGAAAATTTGGTAAAATTAAATGTGATGTTGTTTTAATTCTTAAGGGCGCCCATGAGTAGGGCGGCAGGTAATACCTCCCACTGCCCTCTTGGGGCGACGGGGCAGCGGACTGTGCTACCATAGCCGTTGTCCCCAAACATATTTTCATTTATCTTAAATTTAGTTTTTTTTTAAACCCTAATCTATAATACTTATTTATTATTTAATAGGACAATAACTAATATGTATACTATTTAGTTTTGTAGAAAAAATATATAAAAAATATATAAGATTAAATGCTTTTACCAAAATATGCTTAATAAATATTGCATGGTTAACTTATTTTGTAGCCAAGCCAAATCAAATACATAAACATTCACTCATATAGCTAAATGTCGTGTGCAGGGAGAGCATGAGTGAGTGAGTTAGGCTAAATGTTGATCCACAGAATGATCTTGCAATTTAGTGAGTGAAAATAGTGTTGAAAAATTAGTGTTTCTAGCCATATCCAACTTCCGAATTGCTCTAAAAAAGTCTTGCAAATTTGCGTCTGAAGATCCTCCGTGCGCGACGGCCCCCCCTGCCATCTCTTTCAACCTTTGAGCATATCTCTTCATCTCTTTGCCCTCATCTTTACACAAGACAAGCGTGACACCCTCTTTCACTCTTTGCTTGTATGAAATTCCATCACATAGCCTTCCATGGCAGACTGCAAGCGCCCTAAAAAGTGCATCGCAAAGGGCTCCCACATCCTCTCGTCTATCTCGTGACCCTTTAATTTTAGGGGCGCAAGGAGATCCAAGCTCAACACAAAATCGTCCCCTTGTTTTTCCACCCTATTTAGAGTAGCCAAAAGCCACGCTGAGTGCAAAATGCTAAGCCTAAATGCTCCGTATGTACTAAAGGCCACCGCGGGGATTCTGTGCTTGTGGACTGCGTCCATACTCCACCCCATAAGCGCATCGTAGATAATACAGAGAGGCCTTCCATCTTGGCCTTGTTGAACTTCAATCCATGAATTAAAGGGTTGTTAGATCTTCTAGGTGAGTTGATAAATATAGGGACATAGAAAATAAATAGCCTTATAAACATAACATCAATATGAAATGCCTTATGAAATTGACAATAGTGCATCCTTCTCACCTCACTAAAAATAGTTACCATCACTTTATGAAACTGACAGTAGTGCCTCCTCATTGCCTCACTAAGAATAGTTTTTATATTTCTATTTCATTTAACTCTCCACTCTTGTGGCTACTCAAAATAGCCCCACTACTGCAATTCATTTAATTTTATTAATTTTGGTTAAATATTCAATTAATTTATGCCTATTTTCTTTTTCTTTTTAATTTTTTTCGTTTAAAATTACAACCAAAAAATGAGTGCTCTCATCTCCACCCCCACTGCGACTGTAGTTTGCCTCTTGGCAAAATAAATAAGAAACGCCAGGAGCTACCACCATAGATGCCCAAAAAGGAAATATCGATAAATAAGAAACACTTAAAATGAATGATAAATGCTACCTCAAAGGAACTCGCCAATGGGGAAGATCTTAAAAAAAGAGGAACTCAAACAAAACCAAGAAGGAGAGCAAAAAATTTCATTATTTTTTTGAAGGTATTTGTATCAATTTGGACAGTCACTTTCAGATGTTAGCTCTCTTTAAAGGTTACAAGAGAAGCGATTTAGACACAGTGAAGGCGTTATTTTGTGTATGCGCTTTTATACTCTATAATTTCATTAAGCACAGAAAAATTGAAAGCTCATTAATTAACTATTAAAATATATAGTTCTTATTTCTTCTATTTGGTATTTACTAGGTTGGATCTCAGCACAAATTATCTAAGTTGAGTGATTCCTCAAGCTCTCCAGAATCTTAAGCAGCTCACAACTTTGGACTTGTGCAATAATAATCCAAGCCTACATTCTCCTTTGATTTGCTCTATATATTTTTTATATATAATTAATTTTTTTATCCCTCTAAGTTGTTTCTTCTCTATTCTATTAACCTACATGTAGACCAAAACCTCCAAACCCTGCAAAATAAAAATATTCAAAAAAATCAAATACCAAAAGCATTGACTATAACCCAAAAAATTTCAATAAAAACTTATCACAAAAAAAGGGCAGAGGGGAAATATCATGAGAAGATTGAAATTTGTATATCCTCTCCTACATTTCTTCATTTCCATACAGTAGAAACTACATTGGCAAAAACAATTAAGAGAAAATAAAAAGATAAAAAGAGATAGAAAAGTTTTTATGCTATGTTTTATCATTTTAGCAAGTTTAAAATAGTAATAGTAAATCCTCTTTATTAACTCCTAAAATGTAGCCAACTTGGACTTTTAGTGGAGCTAGGATGCTTTATTATTAGCACTATAATGCTCACATATAAAAGCCTAATTATTTTTAAATTTTAATTGTTGTTTTTATTAAGTTGTAGTCATAGTGGTATATTGATTAAGTTTAGAAATACATATTTCTTTTATTTTAATATTCATTATTAGATTGTATTATTTCCATGATTTATTTTAGCTTAAAGTTTTTATTAAATTTTAATGTAAATGAGGTTTTTATTTTATTTATTATGTTCTATTAAAGTAGGAGTAATGGATTTAATTATTGTATTAAATGAGTTTGTTTATCATCTTAAAATGCCATAGAGGAATATATTTAACTATAGGATTTATTTATAATTAAATCTTATTAAAGTATTTAACTATAGTATGATTTATCTATAGTATGTATTTAACTATAGTATGATATATTTTTAATGGTTTAGCTTTAATTCTTTCAAATGTTTCGTTTTAACCTTTTTGAAATTATAATTCTAGTTGAGATATTTATAATTAAATTTTAAAATGTTTGTCACTTAATTATTTAAATGCCATATTCAAATTTATAATTAGAGTTCTAAATGATATATTTAGATTTTTTAAATGATGATAATTACGTGGAAGCTGGACAAAAATAAATTTTAAAAAGAATTATATAGCCAACATATTAAAATAATAATCATAAACATGGGCGAAAGGGTGGGAGACCTTCCACACAACCCAATGTGGAAGGTCTGGGGCTCGGTGGTCGTGGTATGACACGTCAACAATTGTTGGACACGGTGGAATTTCCCTGCTGGCTACCACGCTAGGTGATGGGACTTGACATTTAATAAATCATCATAACAATGCAAGTTTGGCAGGTAATTCACGATTGCCATCTTTTGATAGTACACGATTGCCATCTTTTGATAGTAGAATAATAATGAGTAGGTGATATCAAATTCATTTGGCTTCTAGAGTATTCGATAAACAAAGGGCCGAGAAGGAGTAAGTTTTATATGCCACTATTTCTCTTCATTTCTCCAATCTCCTACTTGTTTGTTTTCTCTCCCACAATGGCGACCAGAACAAAATTTGTGGCTCAGATAGTAATTGAAGGAATGGTATGTTTGGGTATGGATACTCCAATCCAATTGAAAAGCATAGTGAGGCAACTAGCTTTCAAAGGGGCTATCATAGATCATAGGCTAAGGCATGTGTTGCGTCTTTGTGATGATTTCTCTCTAGCTGTGATTAAGATGGTTCTTGGTAGGAGATTCGTGGACGGAGGTGAATTCTATAGAATGGATTCCACCATTGCTTCTCGCTTCCTTGCAGCAGTTTTGGATGCAGGTTATTCCAAAGATGTAGCAGAGTAGCTACTTAGGAAGCTCTTTAAGGAAAAGTTTATTGGTGGTTTGCAGGAGATCCTCATAGATGCCTCTTTAGGCACTGGTATTCCAAGACCAAAAAATTACCATCTTCTTCAAAATTTAGATGAAGTCATTAGGTACTTCCCTTTCCTGCTCGATTTGAAAGGCATGACTTTGATAGCTCATAGAGAGTAGGTGGAGGTTGGTATAAATTTCCTAAGAAGCAGCTACATATGGAGTTAGCCGGGGAGGATTTCAATTGGGTGAATGAATTTTGAACCCTAGCTGACAATATGGGGTTCGTGTGATTTTGTTGCAAGTTTCTCCTCTTCTCTGCTATACCAATGTAAATGCGATATATTGATACATCATAATGTTTATAGTCATAGTTTAGTTATGTCTATAATAGGGGATATGGTAGTGCCCTACATGGCTCTTTTTGGTGATCTCAAAGTTCAAGTGAGTGGCCATGCATGGCCTTTTGATAGGGATTTGGGGTAGTATGACAAGAAGGGTATTTTGGTATTAGCCCTCGGCTAGTTCATGAGGCCAATTTTTTTAATTTCATACTTCTTTATAATACAAAATTTGGCTTATGAAACAAAAAATAATAATCATAAACATTACAAAAATATAGCTGACAAATAGAAATTAATAATAAAACTTATATATGTATAACATAAATGTTTGAAAACTCTCCAATACCAAAAAAATTAGAACAGAACAAGAAGAAGCCGAAAATAAAATCATAAATTATAGAAGGAAAAAACACAAAATAAAAATCCCCAAGCAAAAAAATTAAAAAATCAAATAACTATTAATAAAAATTTTAACAATCATCTCTCAAATTATTTTGGCTTGGGCGGAGTTGAATGGCTTAAAGATTTCAAAATTATATATAATTTTATAAGATTCCAATCTAAAAAACAAAATAAAAAAAATTCTAATCTAAAAAACAAAATAAAATAAAATTCCAATCTAAAAAACAAAAAATCAAAATAGATTATATTTAAAAAATAATGGAGAGGGCTCTTTTTTATGGGGTTTAAAATTAATGCCATGAACAAAAATTAAAATATGTTCAAAACCTAAACCCCATTAAAATTAAAATATGTTTGCATACATTAAAATATATTAAAAAAATTAATACACAAAAAAAATATAATTTAAAATTTGGTTTAATTTATTCTTGTACAATGTTTTATCTAAATATAATTTTTTTTAATGCTTTTTTTTAGTAAATTGTTGATATAAATTTTGCAAATAGAAATAGTAATTTATTTTCTTATTGCTACATAGAAATATTAATTATCTTATGTGCTTATGTTTTTTTGTTTTGCTTATATTTTTGTATCTGTATCAAAACCTTCTAGATTTGACAAGATTAAAAAAGAAAAGATTATGGAGAAATAAATCACACAAAAATAATGATTTTATTTTAAACCCTATTTGATCCCTTGATTGTTGAATTTCCTTTGACAAATTCTTCTAGTTATGGAGAAACAAATTACAGGAAAATAATGATTATGTTTTAAACCCTGATTTTGAATTCCTTGTGATAAATTCTTCTACATGCACAAAGAAACAAAATGGAGGTTAAGTAATTTGAAAGCAAGAAAATGAATTGTTTTATTAAGAAAAGCAATCTATTTTTTTCCTAATTTTAAGTTCCCTTTTTAATTGTAACTCCTTGTTTTATTAATTGTTTTTAGTTTCTGCCAAGAAAACTATAACTAGTTATTAATAATTCTTTTTGCAACCAATGAGAATTGAAATAGTTTTTCTATTTAAAAAATATTTATCTATTGCTATTGTATAGATGCAAATATTTTAACAAAACATTTTTGAAAAATGATTTTTCTTCAATCTAATTGGCAGAAAACTTTCACCCGATAAGTGGATCATCAAGGTTTATATTATAAAGTTTTGTGATAGATAATATCCTTAATCGATTTAAATATATTATAACTAAAATAATATATTATAACTAAAATAAAAATAAAATTATTAAGAAATGTGTATTTAAATTCCTATTAATATTAATATTGATAATATTATTAGACAATAAAAATATTATAGTTATATAAGATTCCTATTACTAATCAATATTAATACTAATAGGAATTTAAATACGAATATAATTTATAAGTTTATCCCAAATTTATATATATATATGTCTTTAATAATAATTAATAATAATAATAATAATATATCATTTACATAGATCATATCCTTAATCTATGATAATAATATACTAATACATCAAAATTTTAAAATATATATTAATGCATAGATAGGAAAAATTGACCAGTGATCAATTCCATAAGTCCTCCCTTCACATGAAAATTAATTAAATTTCCCTTAATCCCTAATCTACCTTTAATCATAAGATTTAATTAATTTTAATTAATTAATTAAATCTTTCCTCTGTAAATAAAAATAAAATTAAGGAATTTAATTTATTATTTACAAATCTAAAAACCTAAATCAAAACATATTCGTAACAAATTGAAAATATTAAAAACCCGTGTAGTTCACCTAACTATTACAGTTCAACTACCCAAACCGTTTTTATGCCAAAATTTTATAAATACCCTACATTTCCTAAATCAAATTTATGATAGGACAATCTACCGAGTTATGCAACTTTTGGTACATTTTTGGAGATATCTCAGTTTCGAGGTATTGCAAGACTGGAAAAATTAAATTGTTTTTTAATTCACGGGCTTCAATTGATTTGGGTTCTTGCAGTAGTGGTCGTTTGCTATTCCAAACAAGGTATTCCATGATCCTCTTATTGGTGCAAGTGCTAGTTATATGGTAGAACTAATTTTAGGGTTTCACTTGTCCCTCACTATAAGCTATAACTTCAAATCTTTAAAATAATGATGTTAAGTGATTTTTATAGCACTAACAACTCTTTGTATTCATGATGTTAAGTGATTTTTATAGCACTAACAACTATTTGTATTGCAGCTTAAGTGCAAACTGTTGAAGGCTAGTGCATTTATCGCCTTCTATATTTGCCTCTTGTCAGACCGTCAAGAACCAAGTTTTAATTTTCAGTGTGCCCATTTCTAGCCTTAGGAGGCTGTATCAATCAAATAATCCATTTTGTCAAGTTCACCATAAATCTTGAAGTATAATCATAAATCTTCAGGTATAAAAAAAAAACACTTACTTTGCAACTTCCATTTTATACAATCTAATTATTAAATGTAGAATTTCAAAGTTCTTCAATTTTCAACATTCATTGTAAATATTACAAAACTGTCAACTCTAATTTAAACCAAAAAATTCACAAATTTCAAGATTATTATAAAGTTATTATATTATCAACATTGTTGCTAAAACTAAACAAACACAACAAATTAAAACAAAACAAGACTATTCATGAACATTTTGGCAGAAAATTGACTGCTTTGCAGCTCTTGTTTTAATAATGTGTTTTACTTTGCTTTCATTAAAATTTCATTTAAGTAATAAAAATTGATTATGATTAAAATAATAGATATTAACAATTTTTTTAATTATTATTTTTACTAACTTAACTCAAAACTATAATAATTAGGTTATTATAACTATATTCTAAACCTAATTGAATTGAACTTATTATTTTAAAAAACAAATTATAAGAAACAAATTATTTTAAAAGTTTTTTGGAATAAACTTTGTAAAACAAATCTTAAACTAATTCTTTCACTCCCTATTTAATTTACCTTTAAATCTCAAAAGAGACCTCAAATGATTAAGAATTTAATTATTTTTAAATTAGTATAAATTTAATTTAATTCCAACTTGAATTTAATTTTTTATTTAGATTTTATAAAATTTTAAATTTAAATTTAAATTTTCCTAATTTTTTTAATAAAATCTAAATTATTTTTTTTAGAGTTTTGTAATGACTCTTAATTTTATTTGAGTTTAAATTTAAATTTATTTAATTTCAACTTAAATTTAATTTTTATTTAGATTTTATAAAAATTTAAATTAATTTTTTTAGAGTTTTGTAATTACTATTAATTTTATTTTTAGTTTAAATGTAAATTTAGTTTCTAATTTCACTCTATGATTTTTGTAGTTCTTATTCATGGAAAAAAGGTAGATAAGAAACTATGATTGAAAAATCTTAGAAAAAAAGGAAGTTTCATAAGGTTGAAAACAAGGTTCTTAAAAAAGCTAAAAAAAATAACAAGTGGATCTTTAAGAAAATTGCCAGCGAGGCTACAAACTTTGCTTGCCACAACAAAAAAACATCGTCAATATACGAGAGATTCAGATAGCTGTGAGAGTTTGTCTTCCTCAGGAGCTTGGAAAGTGTGTAGTCTCTCATTGTTCAAAGATTGTTACCGAGTCCATGAATGCTTGATTGTCTTCTCTCCATTTTGTCATTTAGAGTTCTAATCTCTCTTTGTATTGAATTTTTATGCCAAAAGACATTCCTACACTCAATGGGAGTTGAAAGATTATAGAATTTCTATGTAAACTTATAAGATTCTAATCTAGAATCTTTATTAAAAAACCAAATAGTCACTCCACAAATTAAAAAAACTAAAAAAAAGAAGGTGAAAGGAATTAAAAAATACATGCTAGATGGAAAGAAAGAAATGTTACAGAATGGCATATGAAAAGACACACATTCAATCTATTTATATTGCCTCCTTCCTTAAATTTTTTCACATGTAGAATGAATATATCAAATTGTAGGATTTGATGTGAGTGCGGTAAATTGATAAAAAAATAGGCACCTCTAGATATATATTTTTAAATATAAATATACTAGTTTATTACTCTACTTATACTCTTAGGAATCATATTTTTGATTGTATATTTTAAGCATATATTAATATAATTTCTTTAGTCTTTGAATAAAAAAACCATCTATTAATATAGTTTCTCTTTATATTGTATATTTTGATTAAATACAATATTAATATTATGATCACAAATATATAACCAAAAAAATATTATGATTACAATAAGGGGATGAAAGAATATTATGATTACAATAAGGGGATGAAAGTTCATAACTGTGTCACACTTTTATAAGGAAATGACCAACACAAATATATTTTTCCAACTTAAACGTAAAAAAAGTTATATGTATGTTTTGAATTTTAAAATGACAAACTAATGAAATGTAGAATTTTTATTGTAGTTTATGCTTATAACTTTTAATTTTTTTAAAATAGGTGAATATTTTTTTTTATAAATTTAATTGATGAATTTTAAATGTTGATATTTTTGAAAAAAGTGACATCGATGGAACATCAAGAAAAATATAGGAAAATTTACTTTTTTTTTTCTTTAAATTTTTTTCCTAATTAGCCAACTCAAATATCTAGTGCATGGATTTTTTTTTAAATTTTTGATAAATATTTTTTTTAATTTTTTTTTAAAGTTAATTTTAATCAGAGCAAAGTAGTTTCCATGGGAAGTCAATTTTTTTACAATATATAATTTAAAAATAAAATAAAAATACCCTTTTGGAGAGGATTATTTTAATGAATCATATATTTTTCAATTTTTTTGAATATGTTTTTCCTATTTATTTTTGATTTCTAATCAGTTGTATGTTTGATTATAATAACCTACTTGCAATAAATTTAAAAATAATCCTAATAAAACTTATCAAAATATATAAAAAATATATTTCTAAGATCTAGACTCTGATATCTACCAAAGGGTATTTTTAATTTTTTATGAAAATGCCCGTTGGTTGGAGAAATTTACAGTTGAACTTGAAGTTTTGTTTAATTTGTTGTGAAAGGGGGGGTTAGCTGTCACATGGGATGCCACATAGACAATTTTGGGCGGAATAGTTAGGGTGAAACCTTTAATGTAAATTTGATTTAAATTTAAAAAATGTGTTTATTTACATTGAACTGTTCCGCCTGGAAGGGTTTCGCCCATAACTGTTCTGTCTGGAACTATTCATGCCACACAATGCCACATAAGTGTTACATGGTTCTTGGTGGAACCCTTTCTATAAAAATTATTTAATTGGCTGAAAGTGGGACACAACTCCGAACTTTCACCCAAGGGTTAGGGTTAAAAAAACTTAGAATTAGAATTAGGGTGGATATATATAACCAAAGGGTTGGGCTTACAATCAGAGTTAGGGATAGAATTAGGGTTAGGGTTATGCTTACAATTAGGGTTACAAATAAGAAAAATATATAATGAAAAAATTATTAGGGTTAGAGATAGGGTTACGGTTACAATTAAGGTTACAAATAGAATTAGGGTTAAATATACAATTAGAGTTAGGGTTATGATTGGAATAAGGGTTATAATTACAACAAATATTTATTACCAAAAAAATCGTTAGGGTTAGAGTTAGAATTATGGTTTGTGTTAGAGATAGAATTATGATCAGGAACAAAAAAGGGTACGGATATAATTAGGGTTATAGTTACAAATAGGGTTAATGATAAAATTACTATTGTGTTTATGGTTATAAATAAGGGTTAGAGCTACAACTAGGGTTAGGTTTAGGGTTACGATTAAAATTAGGGTTACAATTAGGGAAGATATATTTAACCAAAAATTAGGGTTATAGTTAGAATTAGGATTACGGGTTTGCTTATAATTAGGGTTACAATTAAGATTATGGGTTTGCTTATAATAGTAACAATATTAATAATATTTATAGCAATATTAGTTAAGGTTAAGGTTATGGTTAAAATAATGTTGTTTAGATGTTGCAACTACGCTTACAATAATCAAGTTAGGGTTAGGGATAAAATTAGTGTTCTAATTACATTTAGGATTAGAGTCAAGGGTTATAATTAGGGTTAGGGTTAGTGTTAGAGTTAGGGCTACATTTAGGGTTAGAATTACGTTTAGCAAAACTTTCAATTAAGAACTCAAAACCCAAAACCTTGAAACCCATACTATATACTATATATACAATAAACTCAACACTAACTTCTAAATGTTGAACCATGTGCCTTCATTATTAAACCATTAACAATGAACCTTAATGTTGAACCATGTAAATAAAAAGCTAATCACGAACATGAAGTGATGATTACTCAATATATAGACCACTGAATCTCAATGTTGAACCCTTAAAGTTGAAATTTGGACATTGAATGTGAACCCCAATCCCTAAACCATGAACTTTAAACCCTCATAACTAAATCTTGAACCGTCCTTAAGTAATGAGCCTAGGCTTATGAAACCTAAACATCAAGCCCTTAATTTGAACACTAAACTTTTAACCAAGAACCTAAAATCCAAAACCTTGAAACCTAAACTCAACCCTAACCCCTAAAGGTTGAAATTTGTGCCTTGATTCTTGAATCATTAACAATGAACCTTAATGTTGAACCATGTAAATAAACAACTAAATTTGAACATGGAACAATGAGTACTCAATATAGAGCACTAAATCTAAATGATAAAAGATTGAATGTAGAACACTTAATTTAAAATTTGGACCTCAAGTGTGAACCTAAAACCCAAAACCATGTCCTCTAAATCCTCATCTCTACATGTTGAACCCTCCTGAAGTAATGAGTCTATGATTGTGAAGCCTAAACATTCAACCTTAAATTTGAACACTAAACTTTAAACAAAGAACCCAAAACATTAAACCTTCAAACCTAAACTCTATACCTTAGACACAACCCCAACCCCTAAAGGTTAAACCTTGTGGCTTAATTATTGAAATGTTAATAATGAACCTTAATGTTGAACCATGTAAATAAACAATTTAATTTGAACATTATAATATAGGTTAGAATTATTATATAATATATCTAACCTATATTATAATATATAATAATTCTTAGAGTTATATAATATGGTTAGAATTAGGCTTGCTGCTCCGGATGCTTCTAGTATACCTATATTTAAAAAATATATCTAAAGTATGCCGAGAGATATCCTTCTCGAGGCGCCTATTTTTTAATCAATTTACTACACATAGGTGGAATAGGCACCTCGAGAAGGATATCTCTCAACGTACTTTAGATATATTTTTAAAATATAGGTATGCTAGTCATAGAATCTATCATAATGCTCTATAACTCTCCCATAATACTATATCATAGAATCTGTCATAAAAACTATCATATAATCTGAAATGGAGATGTGACATGCCTCAAGGATTACATTATGTCCTCTTTATGAATTCCCATGCCTCCTTTTGGGAAATTACACAAATAATAATATTTTAAATTCAATTGGCCCATTTTACAAGTTTTGACAAATAATAATCAATTTGGGTTCAATAATTAAATATTAATTAGTTTTTTTTCCTAACAATAATTTGCAAAAATAACTTAAGATCCTTAAGGCATTTAGGAATGGAAGAAGGACAATAGTTGATTGTGATCCATGTGACAATGAACCAAGGGTCGAAACCTTCAGTGAGACAAATAAATGCACAAAGAGTAATTAGATGCAAAAAAGGATATGGAAATCAATAATAATTAGATCAAAATTTAGAAAATATAACCTTAAAGGTAAGGAATGGAAGTCACGTGCTCACCAAATGAAGAGATAAAAATGATCTCTTCGAAATATATTTAAAGTGTTCAATGAATGAAATCAATTAAATGTTAGTGACACTCTAGATAAATGAGTTGAGTATGATTAACTATAACTGTAATTAGACATGTGTGGAAATTGAAATGAGAGGGAATTTAGGTTTATTTGATTTCGATGGTCGATAGAGTTGTTCATTGTTTTGATCATCTTTTTAGTCGTAGCTTAAAATTGGACTCATTGGAAGCAAAATGACGAAATATGAATTAGGTCATCCTCAAAAGTTTATGGACGATGCAATTGTGACCGCAATTCCATCTTTTGCATATTCAAATCTTTGACATTTATAAAAAAAAAAAAAGTTTACCTAAATAATATACAAAGGAATGAAAACTAGGTGGTGCTAAGAAGCATCTAAAGACTTGCTATATAAGGTAAAAGTTCAAAACTTTATTGCACCTTAGTCAAGCCTCCGACTAAGTTAACATACTAATAAAAAGTGATAATGGAGTTTAATAAAATACAAATAAAAAATGTTAGGGTGTATTTTGTGCTCTACAATAAATATATATGGAATTTTTGTTAGGTTCAAACTGTGGTAGCTGAACTCGCTACGTCGCATGCGAGTTGATATAGGTTGGAGAACTTGTGTTGAACTTCCACTGACCGCATCGGCCACGTGGCTACCAACTCTTAATTTTAAAAATATAAAAGCCAACAAACATGCCAGTTTTAATTCATTTTAAAAATTAAAATTTTTTTCTTTTAGTGCCAAATTCTTTTTCGCTCTGCTAAATAAGTTGGGATCGGAGAAATTTTTGTCGCCTTCTCTTCGTTGTTTACAATTAAAAAATAAAAATAAAAATCCTAAATTCACCAAAAACTCAGCTACACTTCCATGCAGCTGGATCGGAAGAAATAATCTTTATCAAATCCTATTCGATCCAGAAAATCAAACGTTTCGTATTCCTATTTGAATCGAATTGAATTCAATTCGATCGATTTTTTAAGAAATGGATTGAATTGTTTGCTTCATGAAGCGCCGCTGTATTTTTTTAATTGGGGTTTTGTAGAGGGAAATGGCGATTTTATATGCGGTGGTGGCAAGGGGGATTGTTGTGCTGGCGGAGTTCAGTGCAGTGGGAGGAAATGTCGGGGCCGTGGCGAGGCGAATAATGGAGAAGCTGCCGCTTCCTCCTCCGCAGGGACAAAATCACCTCTGCTTTTCGCAGGATCGCCACATCTTCCACATTCTCAGGGCCGATGGAATCACCTACCTCTGTATGGCCAACGACACCTTTGGCAGTGAGTTTTATGTTCTTTTCCAATAAATTCCTATTCAGTACAGACGCAAATTTTTTATTTATAATTTGCATAAACATATGTAGGGTTTCGGGATTCCAACGTTATCTGTTATTTATTGAATTGACTGCTTGGAATGTTTAATATCCCATGTTATTCTCCACGAGTCATCTCTCGTGAACTGTGATACGTAGCGATTCACGGCAACTTATCTTTATGAGCTCATATTTTTAAGTTCTTTCGTAATAGTCCTATAATTTTCATTTAACATAGGATTCGCACTTTAATGGATTGGCTTCTTCTCTACTACATGGTTTTTATTTTTGGGATTGCTATGATTTCCTCCGCGGGTATAAGACAAGACTTCAGACATCAGAACTTATTGGTGTATTTGTGATCAGAATATATATTATATTGTGACTCGATTAAGTAAATTTCCCTTACAAGGTAACCTTTCTGACATAGGGCGAGCTCTTCCATCCAATACACTAGGGATGCACCTGGCCTGGTTCATTGAAGGTATGCCACACCTAGTGAGGTGGATATGGTTTCAGTTTTATCCAATTTCAATACTGTATCATGTCACAGTGGTATTTGAACCTGGAGCTCTGCTTTGGAAGCCCCAATGCTTTTAACATTTGAGCTTATCCCATTCAGCAGTAATTGGACTATTTGTGTAGGAGGAATTTGATCCAAATTATTGACACAGGGACTAGGGCATGTAGATTTTCTCAGTGTTGAGCAGTTTCTTATTCTGTATCACATTGAGGGAGAGTGACTAATCTTTCGAATCATCTATTTGGAATGTTTATTGTATGCCAATGAGGGGAGTTAGGCTGGCAACCTGGCCTCAAATGTGTGGGCAAGAGCTTCGCTTCAAATGCACGGACAAGAGCCTGGCCTTAAATGTGCGGGTGAGTTTAAGTGACTGGCAACCATGGGCGAGTTCGGAAGTTTACAAAATACTAAAAAAGATAAAAATTATTGACAGTTTGTTTTTTGATTCTGAAAATTTGGTAGTAGAAGAGGAAAACGTAATATTTACAGGGAAGGGGTATCTGAATGTTCTCAAAAGTAGCCACCAATTGAATTGTGGATTGCCCTCACCATGTAACCACCAGCTTTGAATTGAAACTCATATAGGGATTTTCTGAGGATCTTTATGAAGACACTAGCAAACACTACCCCTAATTAATGATGAGACATAGCACACTGTGAAACACGGTCTCCTTTTGCCCTAGCTAGTTGGAGGCCATTTCCTATGTTATCAAATTAACTTGACATAGTTAAGCATCTTTGTCATCTCGCTCATATATATGGCCAACTGAAGTATGTTACTAGCATTGAATTCCTCATACACATTTTTTTACTTGGAGATTCCAAACATTTCGGTCTTGGTAACTATAGAGAGGGGATGGAAACTTTCAGAAATGTTTCCAGCAAATTTCAAAACATGTATTTCAATTTATTCATTTCTCAAGAGTTCTCTATGCGGGACCTTAGCTTTCTAGAGCATTCTAAGTTTCTAACACTGATTCTTGGAGTTTCCAATATTTCTAATATTATTTCCAAGACTTTTAAGATGTTCTTGCCATTTCTGAGACTTGCTTTTGGAAGTTTATACGTACTTTGTTTCTGATTCTTGGTGCAACATGGCACAACAGGGAACAATGCAAGCAAGGTTTGAACACGTATCATTGTTTCTACAGTTTCTCCACCTTATTGCTAGGCCATGACACATAGATTGCATCTTTGTATCTAATGTAATTCTTTTTAGTCTTTATTTTTCTTCTTTAGGTAGATGCTCATTTTCAATGCTTCTGTTGGCTGTTATTCCTGACTATGATCTTTACTTCTGTTGATCCTCTTTGCTTGTTTTTGATATTGGTAAAGTGGGCTTTTGAAAGGGCCCAAACCCTTTTACAATAGATCAGCCAACTGGCGAGAAAGATGAGTCCCACGAGGAGTGGAACATCCAAAAAGAAGCAAAAAGACCAGCAGAGACAAAAACAGAACAAAAGAACATCACTAGATCAACAAAGAAACAAGTAAGAGAGGAGGTGAACAGAAAAGAAAACAATGCTAGTTGAGGTCAGCTAGTTTTTAAAGTCCAGATGCTGCTTGCCATTCCTTAGCAAGAAGGTTAACTTGATCTTCAAATGTACTCTCCAAAGTTTCCTCATCTAGATCAATAATGGCAGGATTCTGAGTAGAAGATTTAGCCCTGGTTCTTGTAGCAGGTCCTTCATTGCTGGTACTCCTTTTTCTCTTACATAACTCATTTTGCAGGACAAAAAGACTAGTGGCAGAATTCTTGATAGTATTTTTACTGAAACTCACCACTTTAGCAATGTCGTCATTCAAGTCCTCCTATTTCCTCTGCAATGCTGTCATTCTTTGATCCAAGTTCTCCCAATTCTGGAACATGCCAGAAAATTTTCTAACCTCATTCCAGAGTTCCTCATCAAATGGCACGTTACATTTGGCATCTTCATAATCAACCTAGAGAATCTCCTTTTCCAATTTCAATTTCCTAAAGAGAAA
The DNA here is from genome assembly GCA_027924645.1 of Cunninghamia lanceolata. Lineage (NCBI taxonomy): Eukaryota > Viridiplantae > Streptophyta > Pinopsida > Cupressales > Cupressaceae > Cunninghamia > Cunninghamia lanceolata. The sequence goes on along the minus strand of BSBN01000245.1, from coordinate 6,540,694 downwards.
ATCCTTTCAAATTCTTTAATTGCATATAAAGCAAAAGAGTCTAGAGTTCAAGATCAGTTAACTTCAGATGATCAACATCTTATTCAAATCAAGCAATGTATTTTTTGTGCGTATTTTTCAAGTTTTGTCCAATTTGAAAGAAAATTGGTGGTAACCTTGGTTTGACCAATTTTGTCATTAGCTGAAGAAAAGCATTGAAGAACTTACAAATTGTATTTTTGGTTGTATGCACATCATTGGCATCATTGAAGAGCTTTCAGTTTTATCTATAGAGTTGTTAATAGTTATTTTAGGGAATCATGCATTCTTTGTAAAGGGTAAGATTTGCTTTGTTCTTATCCAGACCCAATAATCATTAATTCAATAGTTGAATCAGGATACTTAGTGTAACTGCCCATGTAAATTAATATTTCTATCCTAGCACTTTGGGAGCAGTGCATTGTATTCTGTGTAAGAATTGAAGGAGCTAAGGATCATATCTCTTGCCATATTTTATTGCTTTCATTTTGTTCAGTTATTCAGAGAAGGAGTGGAATTGAAGGTATTGGATTTTGATTACTCATGCTAGCTATATTTCAATTATCATCCTTATTGGACTTAAAAAATACAATGGCAAGCATTAGGTGTGTTGAGAGACAAGAAACCGCCTTAGTGCAAGGTTATTGAATTAAACCATATTGTAGCCTTATTGTGCTTTACAGGGACAGCATTTGCATGCTGTAAAGTTAATTACTAACTGAATGTAGATGTAAATGAAACTCAGTAGTAGCTGGATGACAAGATGCTAGTTACAATACAGAAAAATGGATTCACATGTGTGGTAATTATGGTCATGGCTGTGCTATAACAGAAAATGCTATAAACAGTGATCACAAGATAGCAAAGTCATGTTGGAGAATTGGAACTCACCTTTCGAAGATAAGGGCATGCACTGCTAAAATAAGTTCCCAAGATAAAGAGTTTGACTGAGGAGGACAACAACATCACTGAAAATTGCAAATAAAGAGATGATGGAAAGTGAGGAATTTGACTGTTGCAGAAGCATTTCTCAGAAAGCTTGCATGCCTAAGAAATAATGGAAAAATATTTTTTCTGATGCAAAAATTGAAAAATCGTTGTGCAAATGATTTTTTTGGTTTGCTGCTTTAACATCTATGGCAGTTTGCAAACCTCTTTTTATTGCTATGCATGCAGGAAATGTGGTGATCTTTTTACTTTTATATTCAGACTGCATGTCATGTAGCATTAACTGCTATTATTATTACATCGCAGTGAAGTTCGTGATGCTTCACGGTTGAAGTCTTTGTTTATAGTTCAACTCAAGAAGTTGTGCTTGTAGAAGACAATGACTGTCTAAGGTACTTTGTGTGTAATTGGTTTGGGAAGTACGAGCTTACTACTAAGCTTAGTGGTGAGATCAAGACTTGGAAGTTCAAAATTTGAACAATATATAAGGCATTTGGGAAATGATCCTATTGTGGATTTCCTCTAAGGTGGTCCTATATAACCTTTACATTTTACCTTTGTAAACAATAAAGTTGCTTGTTCATATCATATGCAAAGGAAATATTTGAGATAATGACCATTAAATCTCGGACTTGTCTCACCATATCACATTACTCTATCAAGCTGCATCATCACCCTTAAGATCAACTTCCTTTATTCCAGAAACACCAATGAAGATCTGTTGACTCTGCCTGAAGCTGAAACTTGGTATGGTTGATGATGAAGCGGATTTGACTAGAAAAGGATCAATTGAAGTGCTCCAAACCTGAAAGGTGCCGGTAGCATAACTAGATAAGTGCTCTTTTACAAGGGCTGGGAATTGTGCAAAAGAAGCCAACACCTGTTCATTTGCTTGGAGTGCTAATACCATATAAGAGTTATGTTGTTTTATCAGTATTCAACCAAGTAGTTTTTGAGTCAAAGTCATTGACCCATATTTCATGAGCATGAATGGTCCACTTGGCACTCATTGCATCCAAGTGATGCTCACAAGGGTGAATCATTGGGACTTCTAGGGAGGTCACCCATCCCAATATTACTTGAACTCAAGCCTGCTTAACTATGGAGTTTCCCCCAAGATCAAGCCCACTTAGGTTGCTGCCTCATTGTAACGTCCCCTTTTAGGATATTCTTGATTTCTTTAACCTGCACACAAGAATAACTACTAGAAAGGGACATTAGCAATATTAAAGATCAATAAATTAGAATATAATAATGAAATCAATACATCATAACATAATTAATGATATAGCATAAACAATATTTAGTTCAACATATAGTTATCCAATCCTCAAGTCGATCCCATGATAGGTTCCATAAGAATACTCGTAAGTTAGAGTGTGATGGAGGGCACACTTCCTACCTATCACCTCTTATGTCTACCTGCAAGGTTCAAGAGTGTGATGGAGGGCATACTTCCTACCTATCACATCTTGACAAGAGCATGATGGAGGGCACACTTCCTATCTATCATCTCTTAATGAGGGTATGATGGAGGGCATTCTTCCTACCTATCATCCCTTTAACATAACTTTGTGAGAGCATGATGGAGGGCATTCTTCCTACCTATCATCTCTTTAACATTTCTTAATGAAAGCATGATGGAGGGCATTCTTCCTACCTATCATCTTTTTAACATAATTGATGAGAACATGATGGAGGGCATTCTTCCTTGGTGATTCGATGAGGTGACTCCATTATTTGATGGTGATAGGAGATGTTTGTTTCATGTCTTCCTTAATCGATGCTTCAGAATAAATATTTCGAATGAGTAAGATGCCCCCCTTTTGGTTTGAGTGCACTACCATTTAATAATCCTTGATGCCTCTACATGGAGGGTTACGAACTTTCCAAGGGTGACATCCCTTTCTCTTTAGCCATCGCTGCCAATTACTATAAATGTTTTCCTTAGTAGTTTTGCTGTCCATTCATAATCGTGCTTTGTTCATACTTTTTTTTTAATATTAGTAATATTTGCCTATGCTTTATTTGACCGCTGCACCTTTTATAGGGGTTGCTATATGAATCGCAGCTTTCAATATTATCTTATATGATATATTTGTCATTATGATTATACTCTATAATATTATTATTATTATTTATATTTTATAATTATATTTATATATTATATATTATATTATAATAATAACATTTAATATTTATATTTATATAATATATCTTGTCAATTATATAAATAATATATTATATATTGTATTAGTATATTTATAATATTTTATTAATTAATAATAATTAATTTATAATATTTAATCTATAACAATTAATTTATAATAATTAATTTGTAATATTTTATTTAAGTATAGTTTATGTAAATATATTCAATTTATGATTTTTGGATAAATTTGTTTGTCATTCATATCTTTAATTTGATTGAATAATATATAATCGATTCAATTGTGAATTATCAATATAGGGACATGACACTCATTTTCAAAACCTTCGGCAAGTATTGTGCCTTATGAACCATTCATTATAGAGCCCCTTTAGCTCATCTAATGACAAGGTCAAATACACATGATTCAAACAACCTGGTAACTAGCTGATTTGCAAAAGTTCATTGGTAAAATTTCAATGGAAAATCTTAAAAGGGAAATTTATGATTCTTTTATCTTTCCTGTGATGCCTAAGATTTTGTAACGCCCTTATACAAAAAATTACATGAGAAGGATAATTGTGAGAAGATGTTTAAAACAGAAGATACTCACCTAGTCAAGCTTAAAAATGAACCTAATCAGTTTACGTGGGTGAACTTGACTTCTGCAAGATGAAACAAGGTTTATAAATTCAGAAAATTTATGTAATAAAATAATATAATTTTCTTGACGAGATGAAATGAACTAGAAAGGAGATGTCAAAAAACTTTAAGGCTATAATTTTAGGCAAACTAATGACTCAAAATCAGGAATTTTCAGGTAAGGGCAATTGTAAGTGTAATCATTACCATAGAAGGTGTCTTCATAGACATGAATGTAAAAGTTAGTAATAGGAAGTTGGTTGGTCATAAGAACAAAAGAGCCTTACAAATTTGAAAATAGTGGAATACTAAACATATGATACCCCATAGATATATTTTTTATACCTATAAAATATTAGGTTTGTGTAGATAAGCTTTGGGAGGATGACATTGGTCATGATCTACAAAGAAAAGACGTGGTGTTTGTGTGCTTGCAGAATGAGTTTCGAGAAGCCTACATCATATTTTGAATGTACTAGGTTTAATAAATAATATACTATATTTTAGGACTTTTTGGAAAGAGGCTATGGGGTGAAGAACTCAAAGGGGTGGATTTTCTAATATCTCTTTCATCCCCAAACTAACAAATTCTTAGAGGTTCTTGTGTTTGTGATTATTAGCAACATACACTCGTGGAAAATGGTCATTGTGTTGATGACTTGAGTATGAAAATACTGCGTATGGTGAAAAACCCCACAAAAAGCAGAATGGCTAAAGTTGCTATATGTGGAAGATATAATGTGAAGTTGCAAGTTGACCTAAACAACAAAGATTGCAAATCAATTGTTTAATAAGGATGAATGGATGTGAAATGAATACTACAGAATCTAGTTTGCTTATCTTAAGATGTAGGAGAAGTAAATGTTGCTCTACTAGATAGAAGTCAACATATGGCATTGATGTGTTGGACTTCTTGGCATGCAAAGCTTTTAAAGGATGAAATGAGAGAATATTGTACATAGTTTAAGTTTTGATGATAGAGGTATAGGACCTCGTCAAGCTTGCGTTTATAGAATTCAAAATTGAAGAAATTTCTTTTTGAGTGTAGTAAACAAGCCACAATCTTATTAGAACTTGTCCATGCAAATGCATATGGACCCATGAAGACTGCATCATCTTTTGGTCTAACATACATTGGTGCTTTTAGCTACAATGTTATCTATTTCTTGAAGGCAAAATTTGCAGATTATCAAGTTGGAAAACAGATAAAGATGTTGTGAGCTGATTATGGTGGACGGTATTTGTGAGAAGAGCATATAATTTTATGTCAAAGGCTTTGAATAATGATATAGGTCAGTACCTTTACATTCCAAGTCAGATGGTGAATCATGTGTTGGTTGAAGCTGCATGACACATGCTGAACATATGCAAGTCTCTCTTTTTGAGTTTAAGAGGCATGATGCATGGTGAACAAAGAGAATTTTATTAAGAGGATAACATCATAGAAAACTTGGGAGGTTAAGAACATTTTTTGCATGTTTGCATGTTTTTTGTTGGCACGCCAATGCTCATATACCAAAACAAAGTGTACAAAGTTAAATTTAAAGAGTTCCAAACACTTTTTCCTGTGCTGCTAGGTGTTTCTGTAAATGACATTTGATGCATGGTAGCATTCCATTTACACAGCAGAAACAAGGGTTGGCAAATGTGTAAGTCTATGGATTACATAGGTTTACAAAGGAAGAACACGGCATTTTCAAAATATGGTATAATATTCTTTAAAATAGCAAAAAAATGATTTTATTGTTTCATGACAAATATAGTTGCAGACATCAAATTTAGAATGTGTTATACATGAACATTTCAAAATTATAATGACATTGATAAAATGTTTGTAAACTTGTCAAAAAAGTCAAAAACATTTCAATTTTGATTGCTATCAAAATTTCTAATGTCAATCTATAAAAATTTTAAGCAACCTTTTATAACTATAAAAACAATTGCATTTTGTTGAACAAATCATGATTATTTGTTTGCATGCCTGAGAAAACTGTAGGTTTGATCAAAGTTATATCTGGAGTTGATTGCTAGGTCGTGTAGTGCATCAAACCTTCATGGCAAAATAATTGGTCCATGATTACTTGTGCTCTTTGGCTGAGTAATGCTACTATGGTTGGACAAGCCTTAGAATGATCTCACAATTTATCAATCTGGCTATCGCTCGCCATCAAAACAAGATATTGTTTTATGCAATCAATTGTAAAGATTCTCCCATGAATAGAAAATGGAAAGCAAATGCAACCAACAGGAAATTCATATTTTGTAATGTCCCCTTTTTAATCCACAACACTTGGTTCATCTTTTGTCAGCAGAAGTATAAGACTATATAATAGGAAGTGTTGCAAAATAGGATAAGGGGACTGTAGTTCTTAACTTCTTTGTGTCTTTCAGTTGGATTAAGGTAGTTGAGTTTGTCAGTGGAATAAGTGGCCATGTCTTTAGTTAGGGAGACGTTGCTTCAGTTTTGGCCAGTTAACCCCTATGATTGAGGGAGTTAGTCACTAGCAATTTGAGGGAGTTGTTGAGTTAGCTATCTATGATCGAGGGAATTAATGGTCAGTTAGTGCCATTGTTTGTGAGACTGATTTCCTATGATCGGGGATTGCTGGGAGCTAGGCTTATTAAACAGTGTCTAAGGCAAAGAGATTGTCTTTTGAAATTGAAAACCAAAAACTTCATTTCTCTTAGAGAAAGGCAACGTTGCTTTCAACAGTTTTGAAGGTGGAAATCTACAAGTGGATTAGTTAGTTCCTTGGGATGGAACCCTCTGGCCCCATGGTAGTTTGTGGTATAGTACTTTAGCAGGAACGTGTAGAATATTAACAGGATTATCAGAGCAGCAAAATTGCAAACTGCAAAACTTTAGCAAGATTCTCAAGGAGCAGATATCAGACCATTGTGGGGATGGAAACCCTCAAGGAGTAGGTCAAGATTCAGGCATACGTATCAGACTAGTATGTTCAAATTTGTTAGTTTTATGAGATGGGTAGATTTCAAGTTGTATGTATGGGTTTGAATAAATATAAAAAATACAAAAATATTTATTGTTGTAGTATTTCTGGGTTGTTATCTATGTGTCTTTAGATTAGGTTACTACAACAATATCAAAGCTAACATCCTGCCAGCCTGTGAATCATGGAGGGAATTTTGAGATTTCCGACAAAAGAAAAGAGGGCAGATCTTTTCAAGATACATTTAAATTCGGAGGAGGCGAGATAGAATGATCGAGCTATTGGAACGAAAGTTGCAGCTTCAGAGTAGCATGCAAAAGCCAGATCTGGCTAGAAATCATAGAGAGAGGGAAGCTCAACTGTAAATAACTGACCAGCGGTTAGTCCCATTCCAAAGCCTGCCAAACTCATGTTCTTGAAAAAAGATAAAGAAACTGAACTTGAGACAACCACTGTAGAGGAGATAGACACAATCTTTGAGCAATATCAAAGTAAAGCAAAAGATTTCAAAGCTACAATCTCTTTTGTTAATTACTTGGAGATACTTGGCAAGAAGCCTCAGAATTGGAAAGGCCAAAATAGCAACCAAAAAGACAACAAAAAGGAGTTGAAGTAGAAGGTGAACAAATTGAATGCTCCTACTTTTGATGGTGATAGCAATGAATTCTCGCACCAGCAAAGTGTTTTTCTTAGTGAACACAATAAGAAATCAGTATTGCATGTTGAATGCAAAGATTCAATATTTGAAAGAGATATTCTAGTGGTTTCTATCAGTGTCCAAGAAACATTTGTCAAGATTTCAAGCCTTGAAAAGATGGAGCCATTATCATGTGAGTTTGGGCATGAAGCTGATGATTCAGAACAACAGGCAACAAAAGAGTATATTGTTGAGTATGAGTTGGAGTAGTTTGCGGAGGATTTCTCGGGGTTCACTATCTCATGCATGAAGGGTGCAACCATGCATCAAGATATCTTAAAGATGCTAGCCTCACCTTTTATTATAGTTGAAGAAGCAACAAAAGTTTTTGAGCCTCAACTGTCAGCGACAATTGGACCCAACTTACAACATTTGATTGGTATGGTAAAGGGTATAATTTGTGGAAAATGGTGCAAAGCTTCTTTCTCTTAAGTCTAAGATAATTAATCTACTTGTAGAGGATGTACTTGGGAAAGACTAGAGATACTTGGACATCTCCTATCAGCAAAAGTATAGGACTGTATAATAGGAAGCATCGCAAAATAGGATAAGGTGATTGCAGTTCTTTGTGTCTTTCAATTGGATTAAGGTAGTTGAGTTTGTTAGTGGAATAAGTGTCAATGTCTTAAGTTAGGGAGAGGTCGCTTCAGTTCTGGCTAGTTAACCCCTACGACTAAGGGAGTTAGCTGCGAACAAGTTGAGGGAGTTGTTGTTCAGTTAGCTGCCTATGATTGAAAGAATTAGTGGTCAATTAGTGCTACTGTTTGTGGGACTGATTTCCTATGATTTCTGATCGTTGGCAGTTGGGCTTATTAAATAGCGCACAAGGCAAAGAGAAATCATCTTTTGAAATTGAAAACCAAAAACTTTATTTCTCGCAGAGAAATGCAATGTTGCGTTTGGCAGTTCTAAACACTTGGATGGGGAAATCTACAGGCAGATCAGTCAGTTCCTTGTGGATGGAAACCCTCAAGGTAGTTTGTGGTACAGTACTTCAGCTGGAACATGCAAAATATCAACAGGATTATCAAAGTATCAAAATTGTAGATTGCAGAACTTCAATGAGATTCTCAAGGAGTAGATATCAGACCACCATGGGGACGGAAACCCTCAAGGAGAAAGTCAAGATTCAGGTATATGTATCAGACTACTATGTTCAGATTTGTTAGTTGTATCAGACGGGTAGATTTCAAGTTGTATGTATGTGTTTGAATAAATATAAAAAATACAAAAATATTTATTGTTGTAGTATTTTTGGGTTGTTAGCTAGATTAGGTTACTAAATATTTTGCAAGAAAAATGAACATGACAAAAGCAAACACTCATACTAACTACTTAACATAGGTGACCATTTTCATTTGTGTCAAGTGAAGACCTCACATCAACAACCAAAATGTGGGTCTTCCAAAGGAAAAATAATCATTAGGTCTAAATATTCATATCAAAAATTAAAGATTATTCTCTTTTTTTGGTTGGAGTCTTGAGAAGGTAGAAGTACATGTCAACTATTAAACCCCTTTTACATTGGGCACATGGCATTCCTTCCCCTTAGTTATCTTTAGTTGACTCCCTAATTACCAATTCATTAATTTCATTACTTAATCTTATGACATGACTCACAACCTTAAAATATTAGGTCTTCATACAACTTTAGGACTCAAAGAATGAAGTGTTCCCTTTGCACGACATCAACTTATACTAAAATGATAGGCCAACTATTTCACTTTTACTAAAATGAGAGGTCACCTATTTCACTTCTACTAAAATGCTGTGTTCCATGGGGACGCATCCCCTGCTCTGAGACCCCCGTCCCCGTCCCCGCGTCCCCGTTGCCGTCCCCAAAATCAAACATACATTTTATAATGTTTAGAGAAAAAAACTCACAACTGGCAATGAAATATTGCTGTTATACTGCTGTCATGATTAAATTTTATTGTTGTTATATTGCTGTCATGATTAAAATTACTGCCATTATATTGCTATCATGAGTAATTTTATTGCTGTTATGCTGCTGTTAATATTTATTGTTGTTATTCAGCTTATAGTCTTATACTGCTGTCCATTAACTTGTAGAAATTTGAGTATCTCTCTCTCTCTCTCTCTCTCTCTCTCTATCTATATATATATATATATATTTGAAAAATTCGTATATATTGCTGTCCCCCTGCCGTCCCCAAAAAATGGTCCTCGGACTGTCGTCCCTGAAACACGTCCCCTACCATCCCCCCGTCTCCGTCCCCGTCCCCGAAACACCATGGAACATAGCTAAAATGTGATGTCCCGATATTTAGGCATTGTTTAAATTAAAGATTTTGAAGTGCTTTTGTAAAATGCGATGTTTTGTTTAATATATAATATATTAACAAGATATATTATTATATTATACAAAATAAATATAAATAGTAATAGTATAAATACAAATATTATAATCACAAATATATATAAAATTATAAAAACTATTAAGGCAGCGACTATGACAGCCAGTGATTATTTAAGAGCAATCAAGAAATACTTAAGGTTGGATTCACGGTTAGTAGTATGTAGCGGAGATATGAATTAAAGGAAGAAATGATATTGATGTCAAAATCTGAGTTGGCAAAATCACTTGACATGCTGGCCGACTCTATCATTAGCGCCACCTTTTGTAATCTCAGCCAACGATAATACATGGTAACGACTCCTTATAATAAGATAGATGCGATTCGTAGGTTTGTAAATATACAGCAAAACCTTATAAAGTAGCCACGAATATCCATCCTATGTTTATGTTAAAGGCTGCGATTCATACTTGGCAGCAAATATAAGAAGCAGCATAGTATGAGAAGACATTGATCACAAACAAAAGGCAGGATTAGTAAGACTGCAGCGATTCATTTAGAAACAGTCATATGTTATGAAAGGGTGCTTGGTAATTAAAGGCTACCTTCTATAAGACATAGCCCTTCATTAAAGGACATCCCTTTTGATGAGGGTATAAGGTGTGGAAGATGGTGAGGAATAAAAGGGGAATATATCCATCGAAGAAGATTGGCTGAGAAATATAAATATACAATACAGGAACAAGAGACAGCAGACTTGTTGATGATTGTTTTTGGACAAGTCAACAATAGAGTAAAACATTAGAGTATCCCACTCTCTCTTTAATAAAGCTCTTCAAAGGCTGAACTATGTGATCCAGTGAAGTAGCTCCAAGGCTCCTTTTATGATTCATGATGGGTTAACTCAGTGATTACATGTGATCTTGCTGATAATCACAAAGGGACTTACATTAGATTCTTCTTCATACACTTGGATTATTTCTCCTTTCATTGTGGATGATGATAGGTACTTGCCACATAGGTGCCACCTTAGCTTATTCCCAAACTGTATCATCTTATGATGTCTTCAATATGATTGCTTTGATGATGAACACTTGAGATGTATCTTGTTGATCTTGACTTGTTCATTGTAGATTGAATATGTATGATACTTGTTGCTCATCTGGTTTAACTTTGTGATGCCTCTTCTTCCTGCAGGATACATGATGATCTTCTCTGGACTTGAAGATTTGAGAGTCTTGAAGTTGAATAGATGAATGCCTTCTAGATGATGTATACTTGAACTTGATGTAGATGATGAAAGGCTTCCTCGTTGATTATCTTGAAGTGATCCTTTGGAATGTGTAAATTGATGACATCTTCCTTAGATAAGGAGTAGCTAGCTTCCCAATGAGGCTTGAATGTACTGGAGGTTCTTGAAATGCTTAATGAGGATTAGAAGTCCCTTTGGAATGCTTGATTATATGAAGATGAAGGGTGTTGGCATGTTGAACTTGAAGCTTAAAAGAACTTGAAGTAGAGTGCGGATGAAAGCCTTGTCATGATGCAGATGATGAAATGCTTCCTCGTTGATGATCTTGAAGTATTGCGGCATGATGACTCTTCCTTGAAGGTGACCCCTTACTCCTTGAATGAAGGTGAACTTTGAAGCGGCTACATGATATCTTGAAGGTTGAAAGAACTTGAAGTGATCACTAGGAGTAGATACATGATGCCTTCTTCTTGTGGACTACTTCTTGACTTCCCTCCTAGCATGAAGGTGATTCCAGCCCTTAGCTCCTTTCCTTAGCTTCATCCCTCGCTTGGAGATGACTCTTTAGCTCCTAGGATGATTTCCTAGCTCCTGCAACACAAACAAGGAAAGAGACAACATCAATTCTCTTGATAAACACTTAATTTTATAACACATAAGAGTCATTACATGCATCTTCAAGCTAAACGCATTAGATGGGAATTTCAATTTCTTCCTTAAAAGATTTTACAAAATCTACATTAATACTACACACTGAATGGGCGCATTAGATAGCAAGTTCTTGATCTTCATTGAAACTCTTGACTTCTTAACCAAAACTCACTCCTCCTTCCATAATAGCGCATTAGATGATCATGTTAGATTCTCCTTGTTTTATCATCTTCTTGACAACATTTCTCTTCTCTTAAATCAGATCAAGGCGCATTGGATGAAACTTTTGATTTCCCCTTGATAGGAGCACATTAGATCAAGAAGTTCTAGCGTCATGACAACTTACTCTTCATAAAATTTAACCTTTCTTTACAACTCATCTAATCAATTTTCTGAGTTCTTCATCATATTGGACCAGCAGATGATGTATTTGAAATCCTTATCTTTTTTGCAAGACTTGAAACGCATTGGATCATGATGTTAGAAGTCTTCATCTCAAGGTTCATCTTATCCTTAGAGGGGCGCTTTAGATGCTGATCTTGAATCCTCAGCGCATTGGATGACACTTTTGGATCTCCTCCACATGAGATACAATTTTCTTACCTCTTACTCCAATTAAAACTCCTAATATCTGCTTGAAGGATGTATTCTGATCTTTAACGCAGCAGATTGAATTTCTAAATCTACATGATTAAAAGATGTCTTCCTCTATAAGGCTGGCGCATTGGTTAAGCATCTTGATTCCTTCTTACAACTAGCCTTTTGCCTTGGGCGCATTGGTTGGAGTTTTTGGATCCTCTATTCAATGCATTCAAAACCTTGATCTTATCATCCCTTATAAGGGCGCATCACTTAATGATTTCAACCCTTGACTGAAATTTCACTTAAAATCTTGAACTAGCATACTCCAATGATGGCGCATTGGATGGGGATCTAAATTTCTCCTTTAATTTTGTTCAAAACTCCAACAAACTTCATTCGTTTTGGCGCAATGGTTGAGATTTTTGATTCCTCTTCAATCGTCATTCAAAACCTTGCTTTTCCTTCAAAATTGGCGCAAGAGTTGGGGCGCATTGGATTTGGCGCAAGAGATCATTTTATTCTTGGATTAAAAGCGCGCTTCACCAAGATTTTGCGCATCCAAGCCTTGGCACACTGGATCAACTTTTTGCGCTCCGTTTAGTACTTGGGCGTTTTTCAGGGTCTTTCAGGGTAAAGGTATATTGAAAAATATATTTAAGTATAGTTAAATATTTTTCAATATACCTTTTAGGATGTTTGAGATAGGTCTCGAATCCACCAATTTAACATGCAAAATCTAGGATTTGGAGGATCCACCAAATTTTAGGCTTAGTCAATTTTTCAGGATTTCAGGCTACCAAACTTAGTCATTTTCAGGGTCTCAAATATACCTCAGGATTGGTCTCAGTGTTCATCATTTGGATTTGATCAAGACTCTTTCATTACTGCAAGTTCATGTTCTAGATGAGACCTTTAGTTATAAAGACCTTCTAGGAGAGACTTATTGTTGGATTGGCAGAGGAAACGAACCTAAGGCATCATCCAGAACTAAATGCAAAGCATCAGAGCTCAAAAAAAGGGGGTCCCCATTTGCAATGGGGCGATATGTGATTTGGTCACAACAAGACTCATTATATTAATAAGTCAGATTATAAGGAGTAATATTTCCTCAAGTTAAAGGGCAGACTTCTGATCTGCAGAGAAACATATTTATACTAGTCTTCTAGACCGCGGGGGTATCAAAAGATATATTACAGAAATACTCTTTAACAGGTCAAAATAGAATCTATATGAATATTTTATTGTTATTATTATCAGCTCACCCATCATAGGGGGAATGACAAGCATGCAATAGGCAAGGAATCCCACCATACCCCCCTAAAGCCTGTTTGGGGGCAAGTCTGATCTGCACCCTATCCATACCCGTAAGGGCCTGTATGGAGGCTTTGTATGACAGCTTGGATCCTACCAAACCCCCGTTAGGGCTTGTATGTGGGGAACTGAACATGCGACCTGCCATGCCCCCTTGTAAGCGCCTGCATGGAGGTATCATGTGCCAACGAATGTCTTGTCATCCCCACTATAATAGAGTTGAGTGAATGAATTTAATTACATGATAATTCCGAAACCCTTACCCTAAACTTGTGGTACTTGAATTTTTAGGGTAAAATTAGTATTGTTCCAATAGGGGACATTACATAAAATGAGAGGCTAACTAGTTCACTTTTAACAAGAAAACTCTTTAAATACGTAAGCATGAATAATCATGCAAAAATAAATTACCATAACAACTTAAATAATAATCTGGTTCCAAATGTAATTAACAGAAAGAATAATACATGGAATACCTCTCATTATAATGTCATTAAACATATAACCATACATTCATCCAGACATCAAATTGCCCTTATATGTTTCCAAATGTTATGATATTCATTGCATACATCAGGAGTCTGCACTTCTTAAGTGCTTGAACAATCTCATAAAATGTGCTTGAACAATCTCATAAAATTCTTGATTATAGATCAAATACTTCCTCTTAACTTCATTTAACTTATTGCTGAAATATGCAATGGGCTTACCTTCTTGACTCAAAACTCCACCTATCACTGTCCCACTTGCATCATAGTCCACTTCAAACACTTTGTTAAAATTTGGCATTGCTAGAACTGGCTGTTCCGTCACTTTCTCTTTCAAAAGCTGAAAGCTCTTCTCTGTTGCAACTGTCCAATGAAACTCATTTTTACCACCCTTCATTGTCTCCGTGATAGGTGCACAAATGCCACTAAATTTTTTGATAAACTTTCTATAAAAATTGTCTAACCATGCAAACATCTTTCCTTGGATGTGCTCCTTGGCGATGGCCATTTCACAATAGCCCTTACCTACTTAGGGTCCATCCATAAACCTTATTAGAAAATGACAAATCCCATCTACACTAATTTCTTCATAAAACTACATTTTTTCAAGTTGACCAGCATCTTTTCTTCCTTCAATCTTTGCAAAACCAACCTCAAATATATCAAGTGTTTTTCTTTACTTTTACTAAATATCAAGATATCATTTAAATAAACTATCATAGACTTACCAAGAAATGGATTTAACACTTTGTTCATTAGCCTTATGAATGTGCTTGGTGCATTGGTCAATTCAAATGGTATAACAAGCCACTCATACGACCCGTCCTTTGTCTTGAATGTTGTTTTCCCCTTATCCCCTTCTTTTAATCTGGGTGATACCCACTCTTCAAATCAATCCTCATGAAGTACTTAGCTCCACTCAATCAATCCATTAAATCATCCATTTGTGGTAACAAAAATTTGTATATTAGTGTTATTTTGTTAATGCCTTGTGAATCTATGCACATATGTTGTTCTCCATTCTTCTTGGGTGCTAATACTATTGGTATCTGTATAACACATGGGCTCCAACTCTCCCTTATCAAACCCTTGTCCAATAGCTCTTGGACTTGCCTCTTCACCTCTTCATTCTCTATAGGTCTCATCCTATACGCTGCCTTGTTTTGTAAATTTGACTTGGGAATTAAATTCATATGGTGACTGTGTAATGAGCTGATGCAACTGTCCGCTCAGTTGCTGCTTGCTATTGTAAATAACAGTAATAATTATAAACAATTCACCCCTACAGAAAATCAATACTCAACCATAGCTATAACAGTGAACAACATCACACAACCAAGGATAATATTATCTGATAATATTACTGCACGTAAAAATGTCTGTAACTTGATGATCTATATTCAGGAATTACAATGCAAACAGTTACAGATGCTACAGGACTTTAGTAGGTAGCCCCAGAGATCACAATCCAATGATACATTTATGATAATTGCTTACAAATGAATCGCTCCAGGGAATGAACAATACAATGCTTTGGTGTGCTGGAATCGTCCCTGCTATGGCAATCTCCACCTGCATCCAGATCTGAGGAGGTCGCGGGTATGTGGCCTTGCACATATAGATTGTGACCTGGCGGTTTCTTCCTTGAACAATGATAAGGCGTCTGGTGTTTGCACCTTCCTTGAAGTGGTGCGACCGCTGCACACGACTCCTCTTACTCCCGTATGATGCGATGCTTGGAGTTGCACCTTCCCTAATGTTCGTCCTCCAATGTCGCCTTGCCTGAAAGAATAAAATTGCCTGTTACTTCCCACACAGATGGATTTGGCAAATAAAATCAATCAGCAGTAGGGGTTTTGTCCTACCTGGGTGTTCTTGCACTGAGGTTTTCGTCTTAGTCAAGAAGCTTGATCGATCAAACAGCAAACTCAGGGGATTTATGAAAAAGTGATACTTCAAAGCTTGTCTGAGTGTTCCTTATATATCCGATTAAAGGAAATCCTTTTGGTAGCCGATCAGCTTGCATTGGGCTAAGTTTTAGCACCGACCTGTATGTCTTGAAATTCAAATTTAAATTTTTAAATATCTTTAATATTATTATATTATTAATTATCTTAATATATATAGTGTTAATAAACACTTTTTATTTATGCCAAGATAGGTTTAGCTGAGTGAGGAAAGATGGACATGCTCCTTCACTTCTTGTGGAACTTCCGTTTTATTTGTCGTCTTAACATTTGTAGGCTTAGGAATGAAAGCATAGCAAGCTCTCTCTTTATTTATCTCTCTTAGGAATTGTTTTCCGGAAATTAAACATACCTTCGGATTACTGTCCATATCTTCTACTTTGCCCTTCAATGGACTCAATGCAAATTCCTTTCCATCCTTCACAATAGCGTACGTATTCATTCTACCATCATGGACAACCTTTCTGTCAAATTGTCACGACCTTCCCAACAAAACATGGCAAGTGTCCACATCACACACAATCTCATCCTTATACAAGCCAATCTGAAAACTCACTAACTGTGCTCACTTACCAAGATTTGATGCCACGAAACATTGTATGGGTTTGGTTGCTCAATCTTCTTCACTCTAAGCTTTTCTACTATCTCCTTAGACACCTTTCTTTTGCTATCAAAAATGACCTTGCAACATTTTCCTTCGGATTTAGATATAGTTCTGAATAAATTCTTTCTTTTAATTGGCTCATGCTCTTCTGTAGCTGGTTTTAACAACATTCTCTCCATTATGAGAGATTCCCTTTGCTTTGGTTCTTCTGTGTGCTTGGTTGAGGCAACATTTTCCTCATTTGCTTGGGCAATGTGATTTCTTGCCTCATTTACTCTACCATTGATCTATTGTGCTTGTGGACAGTCAAATGCTCACTGACCAGCCTCTCCACACCTATAACAAGTTTTGGTGAATCCTCTACCTCTCCTTCTTTAATAATAACCTTTTTGTCTTGAGGAATTTCATCTTCCTCTCGTGTTTTGACTAAAATTGTTGTTTTGAGTAGTGTTGGACTCTCCTTCATTTTCATGTTGCCCTCTACCATTGTTCGATTGTTCTCTTCCTTCGAAATTATTTTGCTGCTTCCTTGCCAACTTGTCTTCCATCTTCAAAGCATAGTGATAGGTTTCTTCTACTGACGTCACTTCTAATCATACTAAACCCATCTTGAATAGATATGTGGAGTTTGTTAATATACCTTGAAATCTTTTCTTTGTCATTGTCTACATGGCGAACTTGAATGTTGAGCTTGTAAAATTCCTTCGTGTAGTCTTTAACATTCATTCCTTTTGCTTTAGGTTTTGCAACTTCTTGAAGAAACGTATTTGATAATTTGCCGGTAGGAACTTGGCCTTCAACTTCACAACCAGTCGATCCCCAGATTTGATTTTCTCCTCACCTCTCCTTTGTCTCTTCATTTGTACATGATCCCACCACAATGATGCATGGCCTTTCAGCCTAGTGCAGGCAAACTTCACTTTCTTAGGATCTTCCATAGACTTGTAGTAAAAATATTTCTCCATTTTTGTAATCTAGTCCATAAGCTCCTCAAGGCTTAGACTTCCACTGTAGCAGAGGGTATCCAACTTTGGTTTACTTCCTATTTGAAAATCTACTTTCAGGTTCATCCATCATGTCTTCTACTTCAAGTTCTTTTCCTTCCGCTTCTTCATCATCACTTACATCCTCAACACATACTCCTTTTCTTTGTGCTCTCTCCATTGTGTCCAATCTAGCTGTAATCCCTCTCAACATCTCTGCTATATTTGCAACTCGCAGTGCTCTTGGTCTTCCTCTATGCACCATGTCTTCTCCTTGTTGCTCTTTGTAGTTGCAGAACTCACACACCCACAACAAATCTTTTAGAGCTTTCTCAAGACACAACCCGACAAGAAACCTTGCTCTAATACCTCTTGGTGTAGTCTAGATCAGGGTGCCTAGTTAAAGATAGCCTAACCTTGTAGCCTAACAAACTTTGAACGATAATCACACATGCCAGATGGAACACAACCAAATTTACTTGCATTAAAATTGAAATCAACCTTCAATGGCTTACAATCATGTTGAGAATGAAAATGCCCCAATGATTACAAAACAGAAAATGACATGACTCTATCTTATTCTTTCTTTTGGATGAACTATTTGGTCAATCGGCCTCTAGTTCTCACGATTCGCCTTGTTGTTTTATCTTTCCTTGTGCAAATATTCTATGTTGTTCATGATCTAGGGCATGTTTCCCTTCCAAGAATGGCCTACTCACTTTTCTTCTGTCCACGTTTCCAATCTGCAGAGGTTTTGGATTGATTCAATTGTCCTAAATGCCACATGATGACTTGGAATAGTGAAAATCATCATGGCACACATTTTGGCTGCTAAAGATAATGACTCTGAGTCTTTGCTGGGCCATTTTTGTTCAAGATATGCTGCTGTTTGCAACTCCCTATTTGCTCTATTCGATTGCAGTTGAAATCATGATGAAGCTTAATGATTTCCAAGTGCTTGATGAAATGTCTGTGCAAAAATAAAACCAACCAAGAAAATCGTGTGATCCTTTTTGATAGCTGGAGGTTTGAATGAAGTTTATTTGGACAGAAGACGATGCCAAGTGTTCTTTGAGATCCACATCGTCAAAAAAATCACTTCTGCCAATAGTCATTCACACCTTGCTATTTAAGTTGTCCTAGTTGCTGCTAAAGTTATAGTGTTGCTGAAGTGAATTTGTGATGCTGCTGAAGTTACACACAGACTTGCTGCTAAAGTGACATGTTGCTGAAAATGCTGCAGGTTGCTGCCGAAGTGAAACTAGCTGTTGTTGAAGATGTTACAAGCTGCTGCCGACGTGAAACCAGTTGCTGCTAAAGATACACTATAAATTCTACTGCTACCAAAGCCAGCTGGAACTAAAACTAGTCTCTGCGGAAGATGTTATAGGCTGCTGCTAAAGTGAAACTAGTTGCTGTTAAAGATACACTATAAGTGTCTACTGCTACAAAAGTCAGTTGGAACATTCTTTTGACTCTCCGATTTGTCCAAATATGCCATATCACCTAGCAATACACACCAAAGCTAAAATTCCACTCAGCCTACCTTTATTTTGGTTTTGAGTGATGGAGGATTGCTTGTGAACCTGGATGCTTCTGCATCTAAAAATAAGGTTTTTGTGTTTTCTGCCAATTGAGTTGTCTACATGGATTTGCTAATTTTATTCTGGGAGTACTTTGCCTGAAACTCAGTGGCTAGTTTTCCAGTGAGATGCTCACTGGGCCTTTTGATTCTCATGTTACCATGAGTCAGCGAGTTACTTCCCAGGTTTTTAAACCATGTTCAATCCAAAGGGGGTGGGGTTGTACACCTCAAAGCAATATAAGATAAATGAAAAAAAAATCCCCTCGTGGAATGCTTGCACAATGGTTGTCTTATATACCAATTGGTGGTTTTCTCAGCAGTGACCTCAAAAATTAAGTTTACCTTTTATCTTTTATGTTTTTTGAGTATTCCAGAATTTCATATTGAAATATCCATTCCTCATTGTTGTTTCCTTGGTTAGTGTAACATTTTACATTTGTCCTTTACATATGCTTTATCATCGAATTGTGTGCTATATTTTCAATGTGAAAGGTCTAAAGAAAACACTCACAAAATAGGAGAACGACCTTCTTATCTTCATTTTTCTGGGAGTCATAGAGGAGGGGTATACAAGAAAGCTTAAAAATATTTGCAAGATGTGCACTTTGAGCACAAGTGCAATTCTATTAGAGTTTGCAATTGTTTGTATTTGTGATTCTTCTATTTGTACATCTATACCTGTTTTGCAAAACTCTTCTTATGTTTCTTCCTATGTCTTTCATTCACTGGTTCTGCTTGACTTGCGGTGACTGATGTGCAGGACGAATTCCGTTTGCGTATTTAGAAGACATTCAAATGAGATTCATGAAAACATATGGCCGTGTGGCTCATACCGCCCTTGCTTATGCAATGAATGATGAGTTCTCTAGAGTTTTGCATCAGCAGATGGAGTATTTCTCTAGCAACCCTAATGCGGATACCTTAAACCGTGTAAGAGGAGAAATGAATGAGGCAAGTGTCCCAGTATAGTCTATAGAAAATTTACTGTGGATCTTCAGTAGTTTCTGAGGTGTGATCTGTTTGATGAAGCAATGTTTTTAAATTGCAAATTTGCAAGTGTACAGGTAGACATCTACACTAGAAAATAAATTATGTCGGGAAGAAATTGGCCTTGGTCACTGATAGTGGTTTTAGTATGTTCCATTTTTTACAGCTGTGGTGCATTTACTTTTGAAAAAATTTCAACAATGGGATTGTGTATTAATGGCCATATTAATTGGACAATAGTTTGTTGTTACTTTCCACATTAGTTTGGGGTTGGGGTGCAGCATGTGGTTGCTTCTTTTATTTTATTTTGAACATTCTTGTTTCATTTTAGGAAATTGAACTTTCTTATTTAATTGGTAAATTTTCTACTTGAAATTAAACAAATAGAGGTACAAAAGAACTCTCGTTAAAAGGGTTGCACACTTTTGAATAAATGCTGCAAGAGAGTAATTGATTCTTTCAAAGTAAACCATGACTGGCACTTGGGCTCAATTAAATTATTAATTTGACACACGTCTACTGAATTTTGAACCTGAGTTTTTAGCATAGAAAGTGCTTCAACTTACACTAGAACACAGCACCGGTTGACTATGTCAGGAAGCTGAGTTGTTTCTGCTGTTCTTGTCATTTTAGATACTAACAGTTTTACTGAAATGTGCTCATAAATGTCTGTTCTGAGGATTACATGTAACTTTCTATAACATTTTAAATATTGCTTTCTTACCTGATGGCGCTGCAATGTTTTGGATCAAGCAATAACTATTCCTTATTGAGTAAGGTGTAACTTGAATTGTAAAAGAGAAGGATAAACAACTATTTAATTAAATAGCCCTGTAGTATGCATGTCCTCTTTTTGGGTGTTTAATGATGGATTTTATTAGGGACCATAAAAATACAATACAAAATATGTCCCCTATGGGCCACAGCCCAGATATGATGCCACCCAAGCCACACAATTTCACTAGAGCCAGAAAGGTATACAGCTGACTACACTCATATATACTGAGCTTGAACACACAGGCTGACAATCCAAAAGAAAAGACCTGGAGAAGCCCAAGAACTGACACTTGGGCCCACCCCCTTTAAGGGTCTACCATGACCTCTTTTTCAGTCAACCCACAGCCTTGCTGGCTGCCATCAGCACTGCTGGATAACCAATCCCTTCTCTGTCAGAAATGGCCTTCTTCACCTTCAGTCCATGCCCTTGACCTCTGCCACAATGATCACTCCCATGGCCAGTAACCGAACCATGTGCATTTGCTTTCCAGCTGAGGCGGCCATGAATTTGACTTTCCTTTTAGTCCATTCCACCAAGTCATCACACACCTCCAAGATGAACCACATCCTTCTTGTTATTTCTTCTTCAATTCCCCAGCTCCCTTAACTCAACCATTGATTTAAATGGTTCAATCAGAATTTCTTGAAACATTTCTGGGGCACGCATCATTCATGTGGAAGCGGTGCATGGATCAGGCAAGGGAAAATGGCACAGCTTTGACCCAATAACACTGGTTAACTTTCAAGAGGCATCCTTGGGGGGGGGAGTTGTGGAAACATCTGTACATATTAGTATGCAACATGTCTCTTGGGGATTTGAATATGGGTCTTCACATTGAAACCTCTGATGACTTACTACTACTGCTCAGTCCATTTGAGTAGTATGCATGTCTGTTAAGCATTTAGATTATTTCAAATTTAATGCCATTGCTCGTCATGGCCTTGATTCTGACTGATGCATGCTAACTTATTGGTAACACATCACTCCGAATGCCACTAGGAGGCAGACTGTGAACTTTGAAGTTCAAAAAACATTCATTCAAGATTTAATGAAGAAACAAATAGAAGGCTTGTTGGAAAAACTGCTTAATTTGTAATGGTTTTGTCAAGCTGCTTGAAGTCAATTATATTTCTTTAAAGACAACGAAAATGTGCATTCATTCTTCAATCCTGGAAAATTGATTTCTTGATTCAAGAGGCCAAGAGGTCTTCAAGAAATTTGAACTTTATTTCTTTTGAACATGCGAGGAGGAAAGGCAATAAAGTGGTAAATCTTTCTGCAAATAAAGGTGTTGGCCTTGTGGAACAATATGGTGTTCTAAACAAAGTATGGATCACCCATTTCCCCAGTAGCTTTCTTTGCATCCTAACTAAGGATCTCTAAGATTCTTTGTTGAGAATCTCTGGATCATAAGGGGGACTTTAGCTTGTGAGTGTTTAATATTCCTATGATGTACAGCTACACAGTTTTGATTTGGTGGGACAAAGCTATTCAATCCTAAGTTCATCTTTAAATTTAAAAAAATTAAAGATCATAAATTGTAAACCTGTCATGTCCACATATCAAATCCATTATTAAATATTATAAATCGAATATAATATAATATATATTATTTAAATTATACTCTATAATCATTAATATAAATATGAATATTAATGAATTAAATATCATTATAATATATATAATTATATTATATAAATATAAATAAATAAAATGATATCAATACTATTAATATAAACATAAATATATATAAATATATATATATATATATATATATATATATCTCATAAAAGAGACAAGTTAAAATAAGTGAATGTCTTATTGTAAGGTTACGAGAGTGGGTAAGCTGGCAGCGATTAAAGACAAAGTTATGAGACAGCAATTAACTGTTGAATAGTAACCCATAAGACAAGGCTTAACAAAATGGAACAATCAGATTTATAGACATCGGTTAAGAATTCCAAAAGCAGCGATTGTATGAAATAAAGACAAAACAATGATTATGTAAGACAAAACAAAGTGATTCATAATACAAACGGCTTGTCTATGAGGCGATCCATTAATCAGCGAATATTTATAATAGGTGTCTAAGATAAGAGACTCGCCACTAATGTCATGAGTGGTCAACAATTCTATAAACAATGATAAATACTTTACAATGATTATGATCTGTGTAATACGATTAAGATATGGGAAGGCACGATCACCATACAAAGCGGTGTCTCTTGGTAGAAAGCAACTCTCCACAGAATATAAGTATTAATTGGATCATCAATAAGAAAAACATGTCATCTCATCATACAATCACACACAATTCATGGATCATCACAACAATAATCAGTAATTGTTCATTTCCAGCCATCGATCATCTCATATAGGAGCAATCAATCACTCACATTTCCAGTGATCATACAATCTCATTCATCTTCATCAATTCATATTACCAGCGATCAGCAAGAGGATAACAGACCAGCATACAACGTCAACATAAGAGGAGGTTATCCAAGTGTCATATCGGCATCATCAAGATATTCATCGATATCTAAATTAACATTCAAGTGGCTAAAAGCCAAGATAGAATTGAAATATATAAATAAATCAGAATAATATAGGCAGTGAACTGACATATAAATATCTATTCAAGTGATAGAAATACTCTACAACAGTCCTACAAGGAAATTTTACTTGATAACAGCCTTGTGAGAAATCAAGGCAATCAGCATTCTAGAAATTCACAAAGGAGAGCAGAGCTACAAATCGGTATGATCTTTCTAACTTATATTTATCTATGCTTAGTCTTGCCCATGATATACTAGGGATAAGTGAATAGGGCCACGTCATTAATCTTTTCTATTACCCCTATGAGGACGGTTGAGTAGTTAAGGAAGGGCGGATTAGTTGTTAATTGATTCTTACACAATAAGTGACCCTCAAGTAGGTGAGGAATTGCCGGGTGTGCAATGAAGCCCTTGAGCCAAATGGTGAGAAATTGCCGGGTGTTCAATGAAGCTTTTGGGCCTATGGCAGTGGAGGACAAGTACCGGTTAGCTTATACGAAAGGTGACCCTCAAGTGGTGAGGAATTGCCGGGTTTGCAATGAAGCCCTTGGGCCTATGAATATTATTATCCAGCACCTTAACCAGCATATACCTATCCTCCGCTAGGGCTAGGTTAGATTAGTGACTAGGCACGATGATAACTATTCCCAAAGTATATCATGCGGTAAAAGACGTATCAAGTATAAGTATATTAAAGTATGAAGAAATACAATTGAATATATGCTCTCTCCAATTATGTTGTATTCTTGTTCATTATTATTATGATGTAGTGATTTCATTACTAAATTGAATTTTATTGGTACTAATGTCTCTGTCTAGTAGTCATTCTTGTGAATAGATTGGAAAAATAAAGGACAACCAAAAAGGGGACATTACAAAACCCTAGCAGCTAACTAGCTATTAAATATTATGGAAAAAAAAGAATATTAAAACCCTAGAATGAAAGGGAAAAGCAAAACAAAAATCTTAAAACAAAAAACACAGCAGGGATATTGTTAATTTGTTAGGTTGTAATGTTCATATACCTTGCAAATGCTCCCAAATATCAGTCCAAGATCAAGCAAAATCAATTCCAAATGCATTGAATGTTGTTAACGTGATGACGAAATGAGAGGTGGAAGAAGAAATTGTGAAAATTGAAGTGTTTTGATGCTTTTCTGGCTGCAGAATGTATTTATATGTCAGCAGGTGATTTTTTCACTTGGACTCGCAAGTTTCTGCGAGTTAACTTGCGAAAAGCTTGCTGAGTTTCTGTGTAAAATTGCCGGCGAGTAAACTTGTGAGTGGCTCACCCAGGTTTTTTCTCTTGCAAGTCAACGGTTTTTTAATCTATCCATATGCCACATCATATGCTAAAGCATAATAATGTGAAGTCTTAGTATGTGCTTAATCAACCGATCCTAGACAAGACCCCAGAGCTCAAAAAGGTGCAATGTGGATGGGACACTGGAAGTGGATCTGAAAGTGTGGCTCAATCAATACTAAATAAAAACAACCCTCATGTTATTGTGATTGAGAAGTAGGATTCAAGTTGTCTGGCGGACTAGTAAATGGTACACGTGAACATGTGTGAACTATGACAATCTTAAGTACTTCCTCTTTGAAGGGCAAACTATAATGAAATTTGCCTCTTTGAAAGTTCAGTTTTCAAATTACTATATACTGAATATCAGTAGGATTCTTTTTTTGGGGTATCATTACTCATCTGAAGATGTGTCTTGAAGCTTAATGTCGCAAATGATAACTGAACGCACAACAAACCCAGAAAACTTTATTGTAGTTGATAAACATTGTGGAAGCATCAAACATTTAGTGTTATCCCTCATTGAAGGACATCCTATAGTTAAAATTTCCTCTTTGAGAGGTTAATATTCAGAATAGTATGTTCTGAATATCAATAATATTTGTCCTTTTGGGCATGATCGCTCTTTCTTGAAGATGGGTCTTGATGCTGGACTTGAAACATAAAAGATGATAGCTCAATGCATAGTGAACCACAAAGCTGTTATTAAAACTGACAAATGATATGGAAACCTCAAGCATTTAATGTCTCTTTATGCAAGGCTACCTATGATGATATGACTTTTGAGAGTTTAATATTGAAATTACCATATATTCAATATCAATCATATTCTTTGTTTTGGACATGATAATTCTTTCTTGAAGGCGGGTCTTGAAATGTTAAAATTACAACTCAATGCACAATTCTAAAGCATTTAGTATTATCTCTCTATGGCAAACTATGACACATTTTGCCCCTTTGAGAGGTTAATAGTAATTATTGAAATTATTATATTGATGGATATCAGCAGTATTTTTTCTTTCAGACATCACTTCTATTTCTTGAAAATTAATACTGAGATTGGATTCAACTTGGCAAAAATATTAACTAAATGCAACATGAACCCAAAAACCCTTGATAAATGATGTGGAAACTTCAAGCATTTATTATCTATGTTACTAAATTGGCTGGAAATAGCAGGGTTTCTGGGTACAAGTCGTATTGGAATTGGGTATGGATCCAAATCGCATGTGGAGTTGAGTAGGGTTTGGTTTTTCTTGGGCAAAAATGGTGTAGAGTGTAACCTGGTGATTCGAGTGTTGATGTGGTGATTCCAACCTGATTCTAGATTGATTCCAGCGTCGGTCGGATTTTTCAAGGCATTTTTTTGACTTTTTGATTGGTGAAACCCTTAACAATTGTCTCCAAACACTAAATGATTGGCATTATTATGCATTTTGTGTGTCTCGCAGCAACAAGGAAAAACACATTTCTTGTGTGAAGTCTCGCAGCAACAAGGATTTAAAATGCATTTTGTGTGTTGGAGTTGCAACAACAGCAGACAATGAACAGGGAAAGGAGAGGAGTGAACAGGGAAAGGATTTTCATGTGTTGATACGCCAGCTGACGATGCATCAAACAGCTGATGACCTAGCATTTATTGCACGAGCAAAAGATCAAATTGTGTGTTAATAGTGGTCAAAAGATCAAATTGTGTTTTTTTTAAATGTTTCCCGCCAAAGTCTGCATGGAAATACTTTTCTTTTTTATAGCATTCGATGGTTATAAATTTATAACAAATACTAAATTACCTTAAATTATTTTTTTTTCTTGTCTGCACGAGAATATTAAATTACCCCACTTTTTTAAATTTTTTTTTTTGTCTTTTCCTCCTTTTTGATTTTTGATCTTTTTTCTTTTGATTTAAATAAATGAACAAATATTTCTTTATTCGAATATTTATTAATTTATCGTCTATTTAAATTGATATTGAATTAATCATATTTATGGTAGTTTTATTTAGCATATGCATGAAATTTAATTTCTATTTTTAGCATGCATATATATATATATATATATATATATATATATATATATATGATTTGTATATGATTTTTGTATGGACTATCCAGAACATAACCCCCCAAATTTGTCATACCAGTGTACCGTACCCAAGTACTCATACCTATATCAAATTCCAATTTGGCAACTTAGTCTATTATTCCTCCTTTGAAGGCCATCCTATGATCAAATTTACTTCTTTTTTGGGTTAATCAAATTACTATATTGAAGATCAACAATTCTTTTTATTTTGGGATTCATTACTCTTTCCTAAAGGTGGGTCCTCCATTTGGACTCAAACTTAAAAAATAACAATTTAATGCACAATGAAATAGCTTGAAGCATTTAATATTATCCCTCAATGGAAAACCAATAAATGAAATTTGCCTCTTTGAGTTGTTAATATTCAAATTCCTATATATTGAATATTTTAATATCCAACAGCATCGATTCTTTTTGGAATTTTCACTTTTCCTTGAAGATGGACTCAAAATGTGAAAGTGATATTTGTTTTAATGAATATTCCAAAAATCTATATATAAAATATAAAAGTTACAATATCCACAAAAAAGGGTTGGGTGGAAAAGGCACACCCCAAAGTCTTAACGGGCCCAACGGCCAAAACATAGACGATAAAATATATACCACTGGGTGGGAAAGGCACACCCCAAAGTCTTAACAGGCCCTACTACCAAAAAACAAACGTCAAAACAAATAACATCTAGCTGCTAAAGCAGCAGCAGCATGAGGCGGATCTTGATCATCATTGTTATTTCCCCACACATCAGTAGGGGTAGAATTATCAATCGGCTCCCATCAATTGAGAGCATCAGTATCCTCAGGATTGTCCTCCTCTAATAAGCAATAGGAGAGATGGCGAGCTGGAGTCTCGGCAACTTATCTGAATTCGGCCAGCCATACCCTCTGTGCCCATGAGAAGAGGCCGAGGGCTGACGAGAGGGCTGGGACCATCCACGAGAAGCTAGGTCGCGCGGAGGCTGGGACTGAGCCCCACGGGAGTGAGAGCTACGGTCCTGCCTAGCCAACTTGCTGCGCCCATGCCTTCGGTTGCAAGAAGTGATTTTGAATTGTTTGTAATTCATAAAAATGCTTTGGAAACCTCAAGCTTTTTATTTATCTCTTCTATGGAGGGGCAACCCATAACGAAATTTGCCCCTATAAGAGAGGTTAATATACCAATTACTAAATATTGAATTTCAATAGTATTCTTGTTTTTGGTCATCATTGTTCTTGTCTTAAGATGGATCTTGAAGGTAGAATCGAAATTTGAAAATAATAACTCAATGCACAATAGATGATTTGTGATCTCAGATGGTTATACCCTATAAAAGTCATCAACATACAAATCTAAATGAAGGAAATTAAATGTTGTACACTTTGGGAAGGATTTTACCTTGGAGAAGCTGATTTCTAGGAGAAAAGTCCAGCAGAAGTGAAGTAAAACACCTCCTTTTCCACCATCTTCAATGGCAAATACAAATCTTAGGCCTTGTGGGTACACAACAACTTGAAACGACTAAATTCAGTCCCTAAGATCACACACAACCCTTTTACTAACACACTTCACTTGGAACCTATGAATCCCTTGGAATTGATTTCTACTTCCTTCTATGTTACCTCGTGGGTGTTTACTACATACTAATATCTATGTTACACGAAGTTTCCGGGATGGGGATAGCAGGGGATGTGTTTCTGGGATGGATTTTTTCGGAGGCCACTTTTTAGGGGACAGCAGGGGACAACTATTAAAAAAAGGGAAGAATTTAGAAGTATCAGAAATTTCAAATATTCATATGTAACATTGATAAGTCATTCATCATATACATTATATAACCTTAATACATGACATTAGAATTGAATAGAGATTCCACATGAGAGTCGATGCAGATTTACAAAATTTCGTTGCTTTCATTATCAATGTGCATTTATATTATATAAAAAGTACAACAAAATACCCAAAGGCTGGAAGTTTCAACTACAATATGACAAAAACATGGAAAATCTACCACTGCCCCTAATCAGCACCTACTAACACTGCATCAAAATCAGAGTTTGGGTTTGAGTTACTACCACTATGAGGGATTGCCTCATCCAATGGAACCGCAATCAATCCCTCTCGTGCCTCCTCCTCATCAACTTGTGTGGCATCTTTGGGATCAACATCTCAACGTGCAGTTGGAGTTTGATGATACTTAGGAGTCTATCGATTTTTGAGGTTGCAAGGCACCATGCATGACCACCGACTTCTCAAAAGATGTTAGTTGTTGTAAAAGTGACTTGCAAGTGGTCGACAAAGTGAAACCGTGTTGCTGCAAAAGATTTTAGTTGTGGTAGAATTGACTTGTAAGTGGCAGACAAAGTGAAGTCCGTGATGTTGTTGAAGTTCTAGTGCTGACAAAGTGCAATTGATGAGGTTGCTGAGTTAAACTTGCTGAGTTAAACATAGCTTGTCGACGAAGATGTTAGTGGCTATAGAAGCGACTTGCAAGTGGTTGATGATGTGAAACCATGTTGCTACAGAAGTGACTTGCAAGTGGTTAACAAAGTGAAACCATGTTGCTACAACAGATGTACACTTTTTAAAAAAATTGCTTTTTCGTATATGTGTGCCATAGGGGATGAATTGTTGTCTCCTGTCGTTTCTAGGCATTTCCAGCAATTTTTTTGATGTCCTGGGGATGTTTCCTTTTTTTCAGATTGGGGACGGTTGGGCGACATTTTTGACCTATCATTGTGTCCCCAAAATGTTTCCTATAGCGGACGGGTATGAAAATGCAGGGGATGTGTCCTTGGGGTACATAGACTAAAATGCTTGCTCAGATCCATCAGGAATCTCAAAGGTCAATAGAGGTTAAAGAGAAGGGAATTTGAATTGTTTCTGGGTGTTATGAATTGTTTTTGGACATGTGATGAAATTGCCGTGATGGTTTCACAGTCTCCATAGTGGTTACAAAATTGTTGGCTAGAAAAACTGGAAGTTTCACACTTTGACGGATAAGCCTCCAATTTTCTTCATTTTTCTCCTTTCTAATTTCTGCACCCTACACAAATGTGTTCTCTGAACTTCGTTACACTTTATGATGAAGTTTTCTGATCCTTTTACAGATCGTGACTCTCGATACAGAGGCTTTTGGTCCCTAAAAGCTATGAGACTCAAAATGAAGGACACCCCCCAACAGATGACATGATTGTCATCGAACCTTGCGCCACTTTAACCAAGAACTTGGAAACCCGTGTCTTCAATTGGTTGAATTGTGAAAGCTCTTTAACTAATCGGAGGAACTATGTCAACGTTCTTTTTTCTCCACTCAAGAGGGATGATCTTGATGCTTCTGCTTAACAACCTCCTCGCTTGAAGAGTCAGAATCTTGGGTTGCTCCATCTTTCCCTTGTAAGCATGCAACATGAAGCTATGTCCACCTTGACCAAGCGATACTTGTTTGCCCTTAAGTAATAAACAACTTTCTTGTCATACATGTTGAGGCTGCCAAACACAACTCCACACACATCTAAAGAAACAAATACCCACAACCACTTCGTCTACAAATTTTTGGTTAACAACAAACTTCAATCTACATTGCTTATTAACAGACAAATTAGCACCCTCTTTGATTCAACCAAACCATAAGGCTTGGGGTGTTGATAAGTTTTTAAATCGAGATTTTCAACCATTCATGTCAAATGAGGTTAGCTTGGGAACAAGAATTGAAAAGTGCATCATTTGAAACATTCTTGACTTGAATCTTAATGCTTAATAAATCTGATTCCTCTTGTGCCATAAGATAAAAACTAGCCTTTTTTGTAGTGAAGGAATTTTAGATTCAACCTCTGAACTACTTCAATTTCTTTTGTCTCATTATGAATTGCAGGCATAGTGGTTTTCTTACCTTTTTTACCTTTCCGACATGGGCACTTTTTTGGATAGCTTCCAACATGATTCATTTGTATGATCATTCACATCAAAATGCTTTGCAGGCTTTATTTTAGTGCTTGTAGCACTTGCCTTGTTTCTCTTGGCCATGGCTGCTTTTGTCTTTGGAGAGGATGCAGGACTATCTACATCAAGGTAGTGAGCATGGGCACATGCTTAATCAATGTCCATCAGCTTAGAGGGCAAAATGAGCCCTTGAAGATGGCTATGAAGGTCTTTGATGCATATTCCATCAACACCTCATCTTGCACATCCTTGTCCATTTGGACAACCCTTTCTTAAAACTCAATTTTTACTCTTTCTTGACGTCATGGCTCTGCTCCTCCTTGACATCATGGACCTACTCCTTCCTAACAACCCCTTGGGCCACAAGGATATACACATTATGAGTTTCTTCAAAACTACAGGAGATACATTGGCTTGGTTGTTGGGAGAGATTCTAGAGGAAGTGCTTTGTTTCCTCCTTGCACCATCATGACTGGCGGCCTCGGCCTTCGACACTCTTGGATGAGCATTACTAGATTGTGAATTGGTCCTTTCACAGTAATCAACATGGCATTGACGATTTCTCCCTTCTAGGCCCTGACAAAGATATTTGATGAAATCCTTCCAGTCTTCATTAGCCCTTGCTCTTTGTGGATTTTGTTCCTCCCACATGGCTATTTGTATTGGTTTCATTGTCACTTGTGTTGGTGTTGCACTGCTTCATTTTGTTTTTAGTGCTTTTATTGCTTTATTTGCTTTCCTAGGACGCTCTCTTCCCATAACTTTCTACAATTCATTGATGTAGTCTCGAGTCCCGCTGATCTACTTTTGGTCACTTGTGGACACTAATATATTTATGTTATCTTATCTTGCACACTTTGTCCTTTCTATTTCAAAAATTGCCACTCCATACATTTTTCCTCTCTTTCCTCTTTCTTAAATTGATCCCAAGAACTAATAGGAGTTTGTTTTTTTGAAGCCATAGATTATAAGAGACTTTCAAACCAAGTTAAAAGTGTGCTTTGCCATTCTCAATCTAGCAAAGGAAATCTTTTGTTCCAAAATAGAATGCATGTTAAAGTATGCCTCCATTTGTGCCAACCAACGGTCAAGCTTCTCATCATCTACATCTCCTTCAAATGGTGGAATCTCAATCTTTGCTGCAGCCTTAAACTGTGGTGTCCTTGGCAGTCTTGATTCACTATGGTTTTAATCCCTTTCTTCTATGGAGTGGACTTTCCCCTTACTTTTGGTGTCTTCCAATGAACACAACTTCTCCATGAGAGCCTCTATGATACCCTTCATAGTCTCCGTTGATCGAGACATGTTTGCAACATCAACTTCTAGCTTGAAGAACCTCGCGTCTTCATCAAAGGTTTTTGCATCTATTGCTATGCTTCTCAACTCACTTCTCCAACTATAGGATTCAATATCGCTTTGCAAAGGCAGCAAATCTTCCTCACTTGATCTTGTTGTGGGCATCAACATGCAAAATTACTGACAACTTCCACCAAAGGAAAGAACTCGTTTTGATACCAATTTGATTTGTAAACAAAGATGATTATACCATAAGGCAGTCATCAAGCTACAAATCTAAATGAAGGAAATTTAATGTTGTATACTTTGGCAATCAAATATACCGAACTTGGAAGGAAAAACAAGAGCAACAACTATCACAAAGAATACACAAAGAATTCACCTTGGAGAACCCAAGTTTTGAGAGAAAACTCCAGCAAGAGTGTTTCTATGAGTTTTTGGGATGGGGGGATGCAGGGAGCAAGAGTGTTTCTTTGAGTTTCTGGGGTGGGGAGACACAGGGATGAGGTTTCAGGGACAGCAATATTTTTTCTAAATTTTGGGGATGGTGGGGGGATGACTATATCTATAAATTTAAAATAACCATAATTTACACAAAATGTTCAAAATTAAATAATAAATATAGAATTGAGAACCACAATACAAACTGATAATTGATAAGTTTTAACTTTTAACAATGTCAATTGTCAAAAAATAAATGCTATCTTTTGACTATCATAAAATGATAAATAAAAAATGGTTTATATGAAAATCATGGTAGCTCCTAGCATTACACAGTTTCAAAGTTCAATGTACAAACGAGTTGAAAATCTGAACTAGAGTTTACGCATGACTAACATCCATGACTAACATCAAAATGACAAAATGGGAATGCCAAAAAATGATGTTCATGAGTGGGCAGTGTCTAATGTCTGTCCGCCCACAACCACATAATATCCATTCGGCCTTCTCCTCCATCAATAGGCTAACCTTGTAATAACTTTTCTCCAAGAGTTTGGTTCTTAATTTGGTCTTGCTAGGAGGCACATGACTACTACCAGCTTTGCCTACTTTGGTCATAGCCTCCTTGTAATAAGAAGATTGAGCAACATGGAAAGGAATACCATTACCAAAAAAGAATTTGGCAACAGCCTCATCTACATCATCTTGGCCTGCACATTGAACAAATTTGTAATTGGGTTCGATTTCCACATTGATTCTACCCTCTCACCTCAAATGTTAGAACTGCAGGTGGTCTACCTCCTTGTGTAGAAGAAACTGTTGGTGCAGCGATATCCCCCTGAAATATTCTAATCATCTCAGCCCTCTTCTCAAGTGTGAGTTTGGCACAAGGGCCAACCCCTTTACTTGGGATATGTAACAAGTGTGCATTAACCTTCCCAATGTTCCCTTCCAATCCTTTGGGCAAATGTTGTATTTCCAATGTCGTTTCTCCCTTGAATTAGTTGTCTTGTTAGTGTTAAAGTAAAATTGCAAACTAACGCAAAGGGGTTTTCTTGGTAAATGGGCCTTTGGCATATGGTGCCAACAACTTGGAGGGACAATTTGTTTGCAATGCACTCCCAATTGAAATGCCCGTGGCTGGGTTTTCGCTGGTCTCAGCTGATTCCTTTGTAGTTCCCTCAAAATCATCACCCAAATCAAGGTTGTCATTGCCACTAAATGAACTCATCTTGACCTTGAAAAGAGATACAATAAAAATAACAATATGAATAAAAACAACAGACTTTTTATGCATCTCAGCAGAAAAAAATAAGATTTTACATGCCTAAACAAATATAAAATCAACTTTCAAGGTTTGAACAAGTTTAAAAAATGAGGTTTAAAAGTTTAAAACTTTAAAATGTTCTTAAGACAGAAAACAAAGCGTGATAACAACTATTATTTGGCTTAGTATTTGACATTTGAAAACAAAACCAAAAAATGAAAAAACAAAACAAAACTAGGAACTTGTTAAATATCTTCTTCCTCCATTTTCTCTTCTTTTTTTGTTAGTTTTTAGTCTCTTGAACTCTCTTTTTGCTTGCAAAACTAATTTTTTTGAAAATGCAAATGAAAACACAAATGTGATAGTTGGCTAAGGAAAATAAGGGTAGAATAATAATTTTTTATGTTGGGGGACCTTGTGGGCCCCCACAATGCTTTAGGGTTCTTATTTTTTAAAAGATTATTTTTTTTGCTGAGCTAATAAATTAGATGTTTGTGGGGGATGCCACATGGACATTGACCCCTTGGGGCCCGCTTTGTAAAGAATGCCCCAGGGATATCTCCAAAACGTTTAATAAAAGGGGACAGGGAAGAAACATTCACTCCTTGTCCTCCTGTCCGTAGGACATTTCCTGCCCCTGAAACTCATTTAAAACTCCAGGGATGCGTTCTGGGGAACACTGACTCTCTTCAATGACAAATACAAATCTTAGGCCTCTTGGGACACAACCTGAAACAACTAAGTTTAGTCCCTAAGATCACACTCAACTCTCTTACTCACACTCTTCCAGCTCTGATTTTGCCTATTGCAGTTTCTGGGCATTATAGACCATTTCTGGACATGTGGTGAAACCACTGCTTTGTGCAATGATGAAACTGCCCCTTTGGGACCAAACTACGCAGGCAGTTATGTAACTGCTGCTTGGCAAAACTGGTGGTTTTGCACTCTGACTTAGAAACCTCCAATTTTCTTCATTTTTCTCCTTTCTGATGCCTGCACCCTGCACAAATCTGTCCTCTGAACTGTCTTACGCTTCACCATGAAATATTCTGATCCTTTAACAGATCAGCAGACCCAACATTCAATTGACAAAAAATTCAAGCGATACAAGAAGTGTGATGTGTGTGTATGGAGGCAACTTTGAAGGCATTTGTTGTTAGGCTTTGGCATACTTGCAATTGATTTCTATTAAATAAACTTAATTCACTATGATGGTGCTAGAAGCTGATTGGAGTTTTCTGTAACTATGAAATTTGCCTCTATGAAGTGTTCTTGTTTTTGGTCATTATCATTCTTGCTTGAAGATTGATCTTGAAGGTGGAATTGAAGCATTGAAAATGGTAAGTCAATGCACAGCAGATCCGCCATTTAATTGACAAAAAAATTAAGAGATAAAAGAAGTGTGATGTTTGTATGGACATTGCGTTAAAGGTCTTGGTATTTGGTGTTAGGCTTTGACATACTCGCAACTGAATGCTACTAATAAGAGTTATTCACTATGATGATGCTGGAAGCCAATTGAAGCTTTCAATTGCATAATGGCCAAAACTTTGTGAAGGCAAAGGATGTGCTCGTGGCCTAGTGCAACAAGAGATGCACTTTCATAGCAGAAAGGACAATCAAGTTTACAAAGTTTACATTTTCTTTTACAGCCCAAAGAGCAATTCTGAATGCCAATTTATTTACTTTTTCTTTTTCCTTTCCTGTATTTTTAAGAAAATATCTTTCAATTAAAACTGTTTTTGAACATAGGTTGATGAAAACAAAAGCTCAAAAAAAAGCTATAAGAATGAGAGAGAAAGCATTAGCTTTGCTGATTAAAGAGGATATAGGGTTCCTCATAATTGATAGATTGAAAATGTCATGATTTTAATTTAGCTGCTTTAGATTCAAGGGAGATAATTGGTTTCATGTGATAAATACAGGTACGCACTGTTATGGTTGAAAACATAGAAAAAATTCTAGAGAGAGGGGACAGAATCGAACTGCTTGTTGATAAAACTGCAACTATTCAGGACAACTCATTTCATTTCAAGAAGCAGTCTAGACGACTTCGGCAAGCACTTTGGATGAAGAATGTAAAGCTTTTGTAAGTACCATTGTTTTTAGCTTTCTACTCGGCAGTAATGCTGCATGGTCTTGCCCAGAGGCTAAATTCACATCTATCTCCTACATTGATTGTTTTGTTTTTCTTGTTTTCCAGGGCTTCATTGACTTGCTTGATTGTCGTGATCCTCTATATCATAATTGCATTGTGTTGTGGTGGTATAACTCTTTCATCCTGTCGATCTTGAGTTTCACAAATTCTGATCATCAAACTAGACTTCCCCCTATCTTCCTTTGCACTGCCCATGCAATAACGTGAGTGTGGGTGGTACCAATCAAAAGTTTTAATTGTTGTGGGCTGCAAAAAGGTTGTTTGCTTAGAGATTAGTTAGACTCGTGGTTATGCTAAGAAGAAAAGGATGCACCAAAACGTTGAACTTTGCAAGCCCTGAAGTTTGTGCAGAAGGCTTATTCTTTTAAGTTGTTTTTTTTTTGTAGAATTTTTTATATGTGTCATTTATTTTATCTGCTGTTGCAGACTGTGTAGGGCATACATTAATAGTTAGATGTACTTGGTTGGTTCATGGATTACCCATGAACCTAATTTGTAGTAAACCTTGAATGAACATCCATTTCCTTCGTCTGTATGATTTAGATAGGTGGTGAATTTTGAGGGAAATGGATTGCATGGAATTTTCTGTTGCAATTTCTCATTGCATTTTTCAATTTTTGTAACTAGAGGTCTCAAATTCATTCCTTGGAATCCTTTGGATTATTGCCAAAAGCATGGCAGAAAACCTACTGGATATTGTATGCTATTGGAATTGGCTTACGTAAAATGAAGCAATTTTTCATAATTTCAGAACCTATAGCTATTCAAATTTTTATATGAAGTATTTCACAAATTGAAAAACAGGCAAGGTTGAAACTAATATATGAAGTTATGGCACACTCAACACCGTTCCATCTCTTGAAATGCCACAGTGAACAAGTAAGATGATGGTTACATGTCAGAAATTGATTATGTAGGCCAGTTATTGCAACTGGGTTCTTTATGGTGTGACTACTGTTAAAGGATTCATTAGAACTGAACATATGCCCTTTTCCAGCACTTGCGATGGGATTTATATGGTGGCATGATGCAATATTTTTGTAATCTGGTTATTGAAAGTTCACCGTTTGAAAATTAACTTATAGAAAGTTTTGTGGAACAGAAATTCAATGGCATTTTCCTGGAAAGTGGTCCATCTTCTGTAGTAACCTTGAATTTCACTGAAACTTTGTGTTTGTTTTTGTTCCCTTTCTATTAAACTTTGAGAGTACCGAGAGCATTATAAGGTAATTGGGTTCGCCTCCTATTTTGTTGGATTTAGTGTTTTGCAAACTTATCTATCACGTTAGGGAGATAATGCTGCTGAAGGCATATATTTTGGATTTATCACGTTAATGGATTATACTAAATATTACACTCTTCTATTTTTGAAGAAAAAGAGATCCTAATACATTCCATAAGAAAATTTGATTATATTTAAATTTTAGTTTTCTTCACTAATTATTTGATACTACTTTATAATACGAGGATTAATTATCTATATACAATGTTTTCTGAACATAGAAGACCTGTGTTCTCACTTTTGATTGACATAAATGAACCCAGAAATTTAAGATCTTAAGGTCACTGAAATTCTTACTCTTTCACTGAGATTAACTGTGTCAACTTATATATATTCACATGTGATAGAACCCTGTTAAAATTGAGTTTGAAAGATGACTAGCACCATGACGATGACGATGACATTGTGGGGACCTTATTGATGACTTTAGCACCTAAAATTATATGCTTATTGATGTTGGCAATGGAGAAGGAGATCCTATACTTATAATTGTATGGGAAAGCTGAATACTTGAGTTGTATTTGCTGAATATTATATAAGAAGGCGAATTTATCTTGATTCGAGCATCTAAGAAAAATTTTAGTTTGCAGTTTTATCCAATGCTCGTTATTGAAATATCTTAATCCTTTCCACAACTATTAAGTGATACTAGTTTTGATTAAAAGTAACCAAATATTTAGTGTTGTTTCTTTATATGGTTTGTTAATGCTTGGGTTTTTCTGGTTATGGTCATTTTTTCTTTAAGGAATCATTTAGTTGATTAGCCCTTCCTATTTATTTTAAAGAAAATTGACGTCTTTGATTTTTAGACAGAA
Organism: Cunninghamia lanceolata; assembly: GCA_027924645.1. Taxonomy (NCBI): domain Eukaryota; kingdom Viridiplantae; phylum Streptophyta; class Pinopsida; order Cupressales; family Cupressaceae; genus Cunninghamia; species Cunninghamia lanceolata. The sequence goes on along the minus strand of BSBN01000245.1, from coordinate 6,502,665 downwards.
AAAAATATGTATTGTTTTGTACTTATAATGTATTAGCTTAGGCATATAGTTTAAATATTGTAGGGTTAACAATTAAATTTAGTCCATTGACATGGTAGGTATGGTTTATTCAGTTACTCTGTTAACCAGTGGATTGGGGATTCCAAGGGAGCTTGCCCGATTCTTCAGATGCCCCCCCCAAAAAATCAAATTTAACCCACAGGGACGACCATTTCAAATATTATATATGAGCCGGTTTTGCAACTTGTTGAGCTTCTCACCATGTAAATTTGACTTTTACATGGTAGAAGGTTTAAATTAGCGTTTGTTTTGGATTGGGAAATTAACATTGTTTTCAATTGGGAAAGTTGCATTCTGACAGTGACAGGCCACGAACTTCCTTTGACACGGTTTACTCGATGTTCCCCATTCACATAAGAGATGGAATGGAAGTATTCGATAAAGTAGTAAAGTTGGACATGTACCTTTCATATTGAATATGACAGAAGACACAAAAAGGATAAAATCGGCGAATTTCCCATTAATGAAAAATCTATTTCTGGAAACACTTCCGAGCAACGTTTGAATTAGGGGCTCTCAAAACACCAAACCAAATAAACTGAAGTAGACATGTTTGATGGGCAAGGGGTGACGCAATTCTGTTTTATTGTTTTGTATTCTAATACTATATCCAAGCCAAATTTATAAATTCGTATGTCTTGGTTAAGTCACATACAACATGTTTGTGATCTTTGCTTTCTTCACTTTTAAATATGGTAAATAATTGTATGGTAGTTTGTAGCATCAGTATTTCCGATTATTTTTTCTTCATTTTCATGATTGATGATGGATGATGGAGTCTGAGCTGAAATGTCGATGCTAAAATTTACTGGGAGGAATTTGTCCGTTCCTTAAATCAAACAAATACTCATAAATTTTCTTTCCAAAACATTAAAAATGGAAGCTGTTCTCTGTATGAGATTCTTCCTTACCATGGAAAATGTAATGCACTCTAAACCGTTATATAGGCTCAAAAGGCATAGGATCCACGTTACAAATAGAGAATCCACAGGGAAAGGAAATTTAGATTTGCAAAGGAAAAATAAGAACCACCTATGCAGCAGGTAGATGCATATTGTCATATCCCTTCAACCTCTCGTGACATGCTTTAGTCAATAATATCTATTTGCATAAAATTTTGAATCAAAAATATTGATACGGTATAGTTTTAACTTTGGCATGACGTGCAACTTTCATAGATTGACATTTTGTAGTGTGAATGAAAATCAAATTAAGACTCATAAGAAAATTTAATGTTAGTGATGGATAAATAAATTTTATTTCCAAAATATTTAAGATATAAGATGTTTTTTTAATAAGTTATTGTAATAATTGGAAAAGTACAATACAAATATGAATTATTATAGAGGTTCAAAAGGAATGGAATCCATGTTATTGATATAGAGACAAGAATGTCTATGAGGTAAAGAATGTCACCATCCGTAAGAAAGCGATGAAATAATAAATAAAATTAAATAATGAAAACTTCGAGGAAAAGGAAGGAGGAGCAGAGGAGAGACAAAAACATTTATGGCGTAGGTATGGGTGCCACATTAGAGAGATGGCTTGCTGGTAGTGCTATTCAAGAGGGTATGTCGTCCATTGCTGTGGTAAAAGCAAGAGTCTAACAAGTGTAGGCTTTAGACTTCCATCAAAGCATAAAGGATAGAGGAATTTCGTGAGTTGCAGGAGGGTGGGGAGGGCGTTGCGGGAGGCACTCAGGGCATGAAGAAAAATCACGACCTATTTTGAGGAAGGATGGTGATGGAGGTGTGTGCAATTGAAGAGGAAGCAGAAGACACCAAGGGACATGAGCGTGGGTTTGAAGGCAAGCAAAAAGGCCGCATACCACCATTGAGGAAGCCGAATACAGGGAACTTAGCCACCAGAAAGGTATTGTGCTGTAGATTTTTTTTATTTGTTGGTGTGATTCAAATCCCCACTGCGAAACAACTTGTGTTTGCACGTCCTAGCTGGTTGTGGGACGCATGGATATAGTTCTTTTCATACTGCAGATACTGAAAGGTAAATATCGAGTAGACTATGATTGTTTGGAATCTAAAAACCTCCTTTTCTCCCCTTCTCTGCACTCCTTGGATGGGAATAGAGTGAAAAATGGAAAATCTGATCAGGGACATGAGTAGTTTGACAAAATGTCTCAAAGAAAGGTAACCTCAGGGAATGCTCTGAGGGTAGGATATGATCAAAATGGGTTGTTAAAAAGGCCTTAGAAACTTTTAATAAAATGAAAACCAGCCTCTTGCTTGCTTACTCATAAATTGGGGCCAGAGAAGAGAGTATGGATATCCATCAAATATAATTGAAAGGGGATTTTTGTCAGATGTTGTAATTGCAAGGACCACTTCCTATAACCACAGCCTTCACAAAGCTTGCACACATAATTCAATAAAGAAGACTTTATGCACAAACTCTCTCTTAAATGATTTCAAATTGTGATTAATTCTGTGTGTAGCTTCTATTGTGGGGATAAGATTTGACGTTCGTTATGGTTTTCTAATGCCTCATGTTACGGTATTGATTCTTTAACATGGAAGACTTTTTTTTTTACCTTGGTATTAACCTTCATAGGTAAAGAAATAAAAAGGATTATGGGCATGGATAGAAATCATTTATGATGCTAAAATACCTATACTAGGCCATATACTATCACTTATGTTGTTAGGGTCATTAAATTTATGAATTGTAGATCGAAGTAGATTGAGGTAGAAATTTGATATGGTCAAACATATTATTGAGACCATGGAATTGCTATAAACATGTAAGCTTTGTCACGAGCCTTGTTATGTGTGAGGGATGATTAAATCTACGTGTTAAGAACTTCTTACAATATTTAATATGGTAGTGGTAAAGAAATACATATATTTTGCAGAATTAAATATTAGTGAATTGATATAGCTTTGTAATTATAGATGAACAACTGTGGCATGATATCAATATTATTAAATGATATAGCATAAGTTAATGAAGTGCTTGATAACTCATCTTAGAGGGGTCAGTATCAACTCAAAATATTATAGTTGGTAGTGGCATAAGAAGCTTGGGTAAACACCATGGTTATCAATCCATGGCCATGCAAAGTGATTGTATCATAACATGTATCTTGAAATTAGATTGTTTTCATATTGAAGAGCTCCTGGCAAGCTTAGCATTAGATGAAATATGTTAAGGAATTTTGATGTATGATATCATTTTGGATTTTAAGTAATTAAAACTACGCGATTTTAGATACCTAAGCTAAAGTTATATCTTGTAATTGGATAGCACGATAATCCAAGAATTCAGTTTGAGACATAATTATATTTGATGACTGCCTGGCTTTGACGCCTTTCTCCACAAAATGGACAATAGTGGTTATGCTCTATGCTTGCATCATATAAGTATGTTGTTGTCTTTGACTTTCGTAACGGTTTGAAATCTTAGCTGCCGCTCTAAATGTTTGGCTGATATAAAAAAAATTACTCTCATGTTTTGATTAATATTTTTAATTCCTTTCTGGGTTTTATTCTCCCCCTTCTTAGCTTTTCAAAACTTTTTAATTTTTTGAATTTTGTGGAGAAATGAGGAAGTTATGGCATTTTTATGTCTACCTGGTAATTATATTTTTAAAACTGCTAAATTGTCTCGATGATCAAACAAGTAAACTTTATTAAACTATTATGTGTCTACTAGTATGTTGGGTCTTAAGGCCTTGTCAAGGAATTATTGCTTCTCTAAATTGTGAGGACTGTTCATCAAGTTTAAAGACCTTGCATCTATATTGTTGTGTCTAGTTTATAGATGGTCATATGGTGTTGGATATTGGGCAATGTTTTGTGAATTTGTGATGTTTCTGCATCTTATGACCACCAAAATCTAAGTATAAGGGTTAATTTGCAAACCTATTGCTGCTAGATGAAATAATTGACTCTAACAATTAATGTTATATTTAGTATAAAGGACAAGTAGGAATATCATCTAGTTAGTGAACTAGACTATTACAAGACTATTAGGTTGCACCATATGGTAAATGAAATCAAAAGGTTACAAATAGTATTATTATTAATATTATGGAGTGCATATCTTTATATGAAGAGCTGATGGGTATAGTGTTGCCAATTGTCTTGAGTTTGACTCGAGCATTGATCATGCTTAAAGAAAGTTGTGAATGCCTTTCAAAGCTCATAGGATTTTTATGGGACCTTGCTGATGTATGTTGTGTTCGATCGAGAAGGATGTCATTTATGATTATGATACTTGATATTGTTGAATCATATTGTAATAGGACATCATTTGGAGCCATGCCAACTCTTTGCATATATGTCGCATTGTGAAGATATTATGTCTGTTGATGTCGTATGTTCTATTATGACTAGATTTATTTAATATTGATTATGTCATTATGCATATTTCTGTGCATGGATTTGATTATGGGAATATTAGTAAGTGTTGGCATGAATTTCGGATGACAATGAAATCCTGAGGGTAGGAACCTATGTGTATAACTGTTGAGAGATTAAGTGATGAGAACTACATTGGACTTTGATCCCATTTGGAAGTGGGTATGTAGGTAGTCCTTGGGTGAAGGATGCCTCTAGACCCAAGTTCGTAGGGGAATAGTTAAGGGAATAGCTCCACGATTGGGGTGTGCCTAAACTTGATCAACCTTCCTTCTTTAGTACGTTTCAGCTTGAGGTTGAAATTTGCATTAGATGACAATGAACTCACTTTTCCAATTAATATGTCCCCACTACATAGGCTTGATCCAACAAAGGCACTCTATTAGCACTAAGCTTATCTACTCTAAGGTTGTTGGTTTTGGCTTTCCTAAATCTACTCCAATCTTAGATGAAGTTTTAGAACACCATCTTCATGATTTGTCTCTAATGTGAATGTAGGAAGGTGCCTTTGGACTTTTTTGAACTAAAATAATTAGTGTTTTGCATGTTGAACATTGTGGGCAATTGATGGCGAGAATTAACAACTATGTATAGTGTTTTTCCTTTACATCTGGCTAGTGAATAATTGTATGCTGAACTTATAATTGGTAAAATGCAGGTGTTATGTACTCAGAGGTAAAATATTGTCTAATATTATTATTGTGGGTTTGACTTCTATATAATGCATACTATGTTTCCAAGTAATAATTTCAGTGTATGGAATGGCTATTGAGATTACTTTATGAGTTTTGTATATGTTTATGCATATGTGACCAGATAGAATCCAACTCATGTTAGTTCAATGTGTTTATTGTGTGTTGACCCGTAGTTTAGACCCCTAGACATATAATACCATGTGTATTGGTTTATGGACCTCTATGTGGCTTGTAACTAGGTCAACCTATCTAGTATTTGTGAACCCTTGTGATGTCTTGATTATGTGTAGTTGGCTATAAGATGGTCCCACATGTTAGAATCGAGTTTGATACAGGTGCATATTACTGACTGTCACCAATACCATACAGGTAACGAATGCTAGGTGCTATTTTCCATATCTTATGATAAGCTAGCAGTCATCGATACCATGGAGGTGACGAAAGCTATGAGCTATCCATGTTATGATATAGGAGTGGTTTAGCTGGCCGTCACCAGTATCGTGCATGTGACAAATGCCAAGTTTTATTCATAGTGTCTTAGGGTTTCAATGGTTATCGCCAGTAGCATAGAGGTGACAGATGCCGGGAGCTACTTATGGTATGATAGAGCATAGCTGGCTTTCATCAATACCATGCAAGTGATAGATGCCAGGAGCTACCCCATACTAGGTTGGATTGACTTTGCCAGTGGCATGGAGGTAATCAATGTTAGAATCCACTAACTTGAAAGGTTCAGTGTGATATAAAAATCTTATTAATAACCTTATGCATTGTATGTTGTTACACTTACACCTTATGCTGTGATGATTGCAAGTAGGATTGGATGCTTGCTTGTCATCACAGTTGGCAGTGGACTACGAAAAAAGATGGAACCTGCGGTGTAGCTTGAGATGCACCAACATTCCTTTTTCTAGCTAGGATGTACTAAAGGGGTAAGTGTTAGTGAACTAGGTGATGAGAAGAAGTATGCAGTAGGTTATATGCACTTCCTATTACTAGTTGGTCATTATGTATGTGTGAGTCAATCACCATGTGCATTTGTATTAAGGACCTTATGTTGTATGTTGTTACACTTACACCTTAGCCAATGATGATTGCAAGTAGTATGGGATGCTTTCTTGTCATCACAGTTGGTAGTGAATCGAGAAAAATGATAGGTCCCACGGTGTAGCATGAGATGTATCGACATTCCTTTTTCTGGCTGGGATATACTAAAAGGGTAAGTGTTAGTAAACTGGGTGATGGGAAGATGCATGCAGTAGGTCGCATCCACTTCCTATTGCTAGTTGGTCACTATGTGTGTGAATCAATCATTGTGTACATGTGTATTGATGGCCTCATGTGTTTTGTGTTGTCACAATTGTGCCCTTAGCCATTTGTAAATTCAAATTGAACTTGGATATTTTCTGAAAGTTGGATATTTAGATAGCAGACTTAACTTATTACTTTCTTTTGTATTTCAGATGCAATTTCCACTTCTCATACACTTCTGATTTTTGTGTCGATCCATGGTATTGCAGGGCAAACATATTGATATAAATATGTGAGTGACAGTAGGAGTCACATCTGTGATAGACGTGACTCCTCAAGGAGTCACGCCTATCACAGGTTTGACTTTGTCACCATTTGTATTGTAATCGGTTTCACCAATTTTAACAGTTACTAATCACCGTTTAGAATGCAGAAGATGTTTATGATTTGGTAATATATCATTTGATCATGCTATATTGATATTTATCTTAACATACCTTATATATTAAGTATGAATATATAAGTAATATTTAGTATTACTTATATATTCATATTTATTATTATGTTATCTGATCGAAGCTACAAACAACTCAACACTCCCTCTTAGCTCGGGAAGATAACAATATCACAATAATCTCTATGAATATCAATTATCTGATCTATAATGAATTACTCAAAGTAATTTAATATCACAAAACTCATGATATATAGTATCACCTATCTCGTGATACGTAGCATCACCTACCTTGTGATAGTAAAGGATATACTATACTTGAGAACATTACATTCTCCTTATATATATATTCCAGTTATGGTATGTGCATTGACATTAAGTCACTTAATGTCTACCATAACTTAATCATGATAACTCCATGATTCATACCAATATCAAGTCACATGATATCAGTCTAATGAACATTATAAGATCGTCACCTTATAATGTTAGGTACAAGTGTAGATTATCCAAAAAATCGTCACCTTTTGGAAATAAACACAGAATGGGTAGGCCCATAATGTCATAGAGTCACACATGACACAAGATGTTTACACATTAAACATCTTTAATATATTAGTACAAATCAATTAGAATTTTACATTTCAATCATACCAAGATTTTTTTTGAAGTATTCAACTTTCACCTTGAGGAGTGGTTTAGTAAGAATATCTGCAGTTTGATCTCCTGTATTGATATATTCCAACTGAATGACATTCCTTTCCACCATATCACACACATAGTGATGAGGAATCTTAATATGTTTAGATCTATCATGGAATACTGGATTCACGGATAGCTTAATACAACTTTGATTGTCGCAGTGGATGATAGTTGGTTTCAGAGGTTTACCAAATAATCCCACAAGCAGTTTTCTAAGCCATACTGCCTCTCTAGTAGCCATAGAAGCTGCAATATATTCGGCTTCTGTAGAACTCTGAGCAACTGAAGACTGTTTTCTGTTGATCCACGATATCATTGCTGACCCTAAACTGAAACAACATTCACAGGTGCTCTTCCGGTCAGTTACACTTCCAGCCCAATCTGAATCTGTGAATCCATGTAGATCTAAGTCAACCTTTTCATATTTTAAGCCATAATTTAGAGTACCTTGAAGGTATCTCATTATATGTTTCACAGCCACAAGATGTATCTCCTTGGGCTTACACATAAACTGACTTAAAGCATTTACAACATAACAGATATCGGGTCTGGTATTGACCAAATACATCAAGGATCCAATTATTTGTCTGTACAAAGTGGGATCTGCCAACGGAGAATCTGCTGCTGCTTCCTTCAATTTATGAAGATTTGTTTCCATAGGGGAAGACATAGGTCTACATTCCATCATACCAAACCTTTTTAATATATCAATTGTGTACTTCCCTTGGTTTAAAATAATATAGTCTGATTTTTGCCATACTTCCAGTCCAAGGAAGTAGTGTAATAGACCTAAGTCCTTCATGTCAAATTCTGAAGCTAGATCTTTCTTACATTGATCAATAAGGTAATTTTCTCCTGTAATCAATTGATCATCAACATATAATATCAATATTAACATATCACCTTTGCTTTGTTTGAAGTAGAGATTTGGATCTGCATCATTCTTTGAGAAGCCTAATCTCAAGAGATAACTGTCAATTCTTTCATACTAGGCTCTGGGGCCCTGTTTAAGTCCATATAGAGCTTTCTTTAATTTACATACATGGGATCTTGCATTGTGAATCTCAAATCCTTCAGGTTGCTCTAAGTAAACCTCTTCTTCAGTGGTTCCATTTAAGAAAGCAATTTTTACGTCCATTTGATGGACTTTCCACCCTTTGGCTGCTGCAATAGCTAGAACTGCCCTGACTGATGTATATCGAGCAACTAGAGCAAAGGTTTCATCGTAATCAATTCCTTCCTTTTGTGAAAATCCTCTGGCTACAAATCTTGCTTTGTATTTCCCTATACTGCCATCTGCAGCATGTTTGATTTTAAATAGCCATTTTGAAGAAACAACAGATTTCCCTTTTGGTCTAGGTACTATATCCCACACATCATTCTTCAGGATGGATTGATACTCCTCTATCATGGCATCCTTCCATACTTGGTGCTTAAGAGCTTCTATAGCACTAGAAGGTTCTGATTTAATGAATTCACTCATTAAAGCTACATAACTAGAGAATCTCTTAGGTCTTGTGCTTTCCCTAAAAGTCTTTGATGGAGCGGCATAATTTTTAGATTCTTCCATTGTTTTGGTGGCCTAGAGTGGTCTTTTCTTGGGATTTTCTAGTGATGTGATTTGTTCATGGTTTACCTCTTCCTCGGGATACTCCCTCTGAAACTCAGGTGTAGGATCCTCTTCTATGCTTGAGTTGGAAGTTTGAATTTTTGACTCAATATCATTTCTGGCTCTTTTGAAAGCTATGTCTTCCTCAAAAATCACATCTCTGCTTAGTTCAATCTGTCTTTGACCAGGTATATATATTCTATAAGCTTTTGATGTTTCACTATAGCCTACAAAGATGCCTTTTCTCCCAGAAGGTTCTAGCTTAGTTCTTTTCTCTTTGGGCACATGAATGTAAACAAGACAACCAAATATCCTTAAATGACTAATGTCTGGTTTTGTGCCAGTGAAGGCTTCTTCAGGAGTTTTGTCATCAATATGAGAGTGAGGACATCTGTTCTGTATATAGACAACAGTACTAGATGCTTCTGCCCAAAGTGAAGTGTCTATGTTCTGATCAAGTAACATAGCCCTAGCAGCTTCTACAATGGTTCTATTTTTTCTTTCTGCAACTCCATTTTGTTGAGGATTATAAGGTACAGTGAACTCCCTCTTAATCCTAGTGTTTTTACAAAAGTCTTTAAAAATGTTTGAAGTGTATTCATTCCCATTATCTGTTCTTAAGGTTTTGATTTTTCTCCCGGAAGAGTTTTTAGTAATGGATTTGAATTCCTTAAATCTTTTAAGGATTTCCTGTGATTCTTTACATTTAAGAAAATAGATCCATGTCTTTCTGGAGAAGTCATCAATGGAGATTACATAGTATAGAAACCCACCTAAGGAGGGTACAGACATGGGTCCACATAAATCTGAGTGGACTAGTTCTAATACTTTATTTGTTTTGCTAGAACTATTTTGAAAGGACCCCTTTGTGTTTTTCCCTAAGGCACACCCTTTGCATACCCCTGAATTACATTGTTTGAGTTTGGGTAATCCTGTAACTAGTCTTTCCATGGAAGATAGGGCACGGAAATTTAGGTGTCCTAGTCTTCTATGCCATATTTCATTAGAGTCTGCAATTTCATGAATTAGGGCTTGATTTGGTTCCGTACATAACTCGTACAAGTACCCTTGTCTATGACCTATGGTTTTGGCTTTCTTAATAGTAGAATTCTTTGGCCATGCCAATACTTTGCTATCCATAAAGGTCACCCTATATCCATTATCTTCAAGTGTAGATATGGAGACTAGGTTTCTTTTGATGCCTGGGACAAACAATACTCCAGTAAGTTGGATGGAGATGCCAGTCTTTAATTTGAGGGTGCATGTGCCAACACCCTTGACTGGATGTACAGAGTTATCTCCAATTGTTACTTCTTCGTCAGTTTCTTCTACCATGGTGTCTAGTAGTTCCCTGAACCCTGTGATGTGTCTTGATGAACCACTATCTATAACCCAGGTGTTGGATTTATTTGATACTTGGTTTGAAAGTGCATAGTAGAATACATATTTCTCGGATTCGTGCTCCTTTATTTTGGCATAAGATGCTTGTTGTTTGGTTCTGTCAGGACATCTGATTGCATAGTGTCCATATTGGTCGCATCTGAAACATTAGATGCGAGAAATGTCTATCTTGAATGAACCTTTCCCATGATAATTTTTCCTCTTCTTGAAGTGTTTCTTCTTCTCTTTCTTTTGAGAGTTTGTATTTAGAATATGAAGGTCTTCATCTATATTTTTTTGTTTTGACCCTTTCTTTGTCTGTCTAGAGTCTTCTTGAAGACAGTTTGATCTTAGGCGGTCAAATTTTGGAAATTTGGACGTTGCACTAATGCCTTGAACAAATGTCTCCCAGGAATTTGGGAGACCATCTAGAGCAATAAGTGTTAGTTCCTTGCTTTCAATTTGGTACCCAAGTGTTGATAGTTGATCCCTTAGTGCAGATATTCTCATAAAGTATGCATTAATAGATTCTTCTTTGTTCATACTTATATGATTTATTTCTCTCTTTAGGGCTAAGGTTCTGCTGGAGTTATTAATTTCATAATTGCCTTCAAGTGACTTAAACATATGATATGCAGTCTCATGTTTTGTCAGAATTGGCACGATATGATCTCTAACTCCATCAACTATGATTTTCATGGCTTTGTCATTTCCTTCAATCCATGTCGTTTTATCAGGATCATTCTTTGGTTCTGTTTTGTTTTATCTCACAAATGAATCAACTTTATTTTCTTTTAGTATCATCATAATTCTAAATTTCCATGATGAGAAGTGATTTCCTCCTTCCAATCTGTCTTCGAATCGGATTGCTGCTGTCATTTGAGAAATGAGAGGTATTAAATCTGAATTTCTCAAGTTCGATTTTCTGTCTGGATTCTGCTTACCTTGGCTCTGATACCATGTAAATTCAAATCGAACTTATAATCTCTGACTTGGATATTTTCTGAAAGTTGGATATTTATATAGCAGACTTAACTTATTACTTTCTTTTGTATTTCAGATGCAATTTCCACTTCTCACACACTTCCGATTTTTGTGTCGATCCATGGTATTGCAGGGCAAAGACACTGATATAAATATGTGAGTGACGGTAGGAGTCACATCTATGATAGACGTGACTCCTCAAGGAGTCACGCCTATCACAGGTGTGACTTTGTCACCATTTGTATTGTAATCAGTTTCACCGATTTTAACAGTTACTAATCACCGTTTAGAATGCAGAAGATGTTTATGCTTTGGTAATTTATCATTCGATCATGCTATATTGATATTTATCTTAACATACCTTATATATTAAGTATGAATATATAAGTAATATTTAATATTACTTATATATTCATATTTATTATTATGTTATCTGATCGAAGCTACAAACAACTCAACACCAATAATGACAAGTAGTATGGAATGATTGCTTGTCATCACAGTTTGCAGTAATCAGGAATAAGGATGGGACCTATTGTGTAGCATGAGATGCACCAACATTCTTTTTTCTCGCTAGGAGGTATTTAAGGGCTTATGTGTTAGTGACCCAGGTAATCAGAAGATGCATGTAGTAGGTTGCATCCACTTTCTTTTACTAGTTGGTCACTATGTATGTGTGAGTCAATCACTGTGTGCATCTATATTAAAGACCTTATGTGGTGTGTTGTTACACTTAAGCCCTTGCTAGTGATGATCGCAAGTAGTAAGGGATTCTTGCTTGTCATCACAGTTGGAAGTGAACAAGGAAGAGGATGGGGCCTTGGTGTAGCATGAGATGCATTGACACTCCTTTTCTGGGTAGGATATGTTTGAGGGCTTATGGATTAGTGAATCAGGTAAAGGGGAAGATGCTTGCAACTTAAGGTCACAACCATTCCTTTTTGCAAGTTGGTCAATATGTGTACTTATAATGTGCTTGTGAGCCAACCACATTTTGTATATGTAATGTCTGCACAAGCTATTCACATTATATATATGTGAATTAGTCACATTGTGTATATGTGACACATGTGCAAGTTATTCACATTGTGTTTATGTAATGTATGTGTGAATTATTCACATTATGTATATGTGATGCATGCACGAGCTATGTGTATATGTGATGCATGTGTGAATTAGTCAGATTTTGTATATGTGACACCTACACGAGCTATTTGCATTGTGTATATGTGAACTAATCACATTGTGTATATGTGTTGTATGCATGAGCTAGTCACTTTGTGTGTATGTGATGCATGCATAAGTTATTCACACTATGTATAAACTAATCACATTATGTATGTGTTGTATGCATAAGCTAGTCACTCTGTGTGTGTGATGTATGCATGAGCTAGTCACCCTCTGTATGTGATGCATGTATGAATTATTCACACTATGTATATTTGTTGTATGCAAAAGTTAGTCACATTGTGTATAAGTGACACATGCATGAGTTATTCACATTGTGTATATGTGATGTATGTTTGAGCCGACCACTATGTGTGAACAAGTGATGTTTATATGAGCTAGTCACTATGTGGTTTGTGTGTGTTTGTACATTGATGTTGGCATCAAACTAACATTTGATTGGAATGCATTGCTATCATACTATTGTGTATGGATTGAATGGGAAGCATAAAATCAACTAACGGTTGGGATTTAAAAGTAAGATCAAAGATCTCATGTGAGAGGAGATCATGAATTCTCTCTTTTATTGGTGTACGAACTATAGAGCCTCTGATTCCCAGAAAGGGATACGTAGGCAAGACCATTACAAATGAACCCTTGAGGTTTAGGTCTAGGGATGACCCTAACATTGGGAGCTTACCATATCCTAGTGCGAGTTTATGAGTTGTGGCACAAAGTTGTTTCCATGACTATGGTTGGTAAGTCTATGAAGTTGGCACTTCTAAATTAGATAGAAGATGCTTAGTTGATTAAGTTGGTACTTGAAATGTATTATAAAAAAAATAAAAAGATAGTAGTAACTAAAATGATTATTACGAAGAACTATCAAATTTTAAAGAAAAAAATAAAAATAAGTACATAAGAAATGGATATATATATTACCAAATTTAATAAAATTGTTAGAATTACCTTAAACATTTTATAGAGATGTATTATTTTTCCACAAATAAATATAAGAAAAAAAATCATTTATTTTATTATTATTTTTAATTATCCAAAAATAATATATTGCTAATCCTCACTTCCTTAATATAACTATTTAACTAATAAAATATTGATTTAAAATCATTTTTCTTACACATTTCCCTTCCACGAATTCTTTTTCAAATATGTTTTAGTGGGATTGATACAAAGACAAGTTATATTTGGGATACTTCTTGGCACGTACATGTTATATGAATACGGGTATTGCTAATATATAAAATCAAAGTCTATTTGTCCTTTTTTTAATATATATATATATATATATATATATATATATATATATATATATATATATATATATATATATATATATATATATATATATATATATATATATATACTTCTTAAAAGACAACCATTCACAATTGTAATAATTCTTAAAATTACATATTAACTAGCAATTGTACACAATGAGTAAGTAAATGATGTTAAAAAACACACATATTTCATAATTTTTTTGTGGGATTTCTTTTATAGTTTTTAGTCATGTCAAGATGATCTAAAGGAGTGGTCATTATAATAATGCCAATTTTCATAATTCATGTTGTTAGCGATCACAAGACAAAGGAAGATTTAAGCATTTGTTAGAAAGTGGGAGGAATAGTGAATACATTGGGAGCTTACCATATCCTAGTGCGAGTTTATGAGTTGTGGCACAAAGTTGTTTCCATGACTATGGTTGGTAAGTCTATGAAGTTGGCACTTCTAAATTAGATAGAAGATGCTTAGTTGATTAAGTTGGTACTTGAAATGTATTATAAGAAAAAAAAAAAAATAGTAGTAACTAAAATGATTATTACAAAGAACTATCAAATTTTAAAGAAAAAAATAAAAATAAGTAAATAAGAAATGAATATATATTACCAAATTTAATAAAATTGTTAGAATTACCTTAAACATATTATAGAGATGTATTATTTTTCCACAAATAAATATAGGAAAAAAAAATCATTTATTTTATTATTATTTTTAATTATCCAAAAACAATATATTGCTAATCCTCGCTTCCTTAATATAACTATTTAACTAATAAAATATTGATTTAAAATCATTTTTCTTACACATTTCCCTTCCACGAATTCTTTTTCAAATATGTTTTAGTGGGATTGATACAAAGACAAGTTATATTTGGCATACTTCTTGGCACGTACATGTTATATGAATACGGGTACTGCTAATATATAAAATCAAAGTCTATTTGTCCTTTTTTTAATATATATATATTACCTTTATATACTTCTTAAAAGACAACCATTCACAATTGTAATAATTCTTAAAATTACATATTAATAGCAATTGTACACAATGAGTAAGTAAATGATGTTAAAAAAACACACATATTTCATAATTTTTTTGTGGGATTTCTTTTATAGTTTTTAGTCATGTCAAGATGATCTAAAGGAGTGGTCATTATAATAATGCCAATTTTCATTATTCATGTTGTTAGCGATCACAAGACAAAGGAAGATTTAAGCATTTGTTAGAAAGAGGGAGGAATAGTGAATACATTCGTTGCTTTGGACTTTTTACCTTTTAGTTTCTTTTCACATTAGCAAAGACCTCAGATCATATGTTGTCTTATAATTACCAATTGAGGTAATATCGAAATTACCTAAAACTACATAAGTCAAATTCCACAAAAATATGAAATCCAATAAAATTCTCTTGAAAGCCTTCTCCTACCATAAGGAAATGTAATCACAAAGGGTTAGAATACACATTTCATTGGGAAGAAACAAATAAATAAATGCTATATACATCTTAAAGATTTAGCATCAATCTAACATTTAATGCAATTACATGTTTACAATTGTGGTAGGCATGACATCCCATAAGTTGAAACCATTTACAATTCCCATCCCACTACCAAATATAGTTTATGGTTTTATTTACATTGTGTTCAAGCTATATAGATTGCATTATTCAACACTTTAATATGAAGTGAAAGATTTTTGTAGTCAATTTTATTTTTTACGAATTTACACATGTTTATATTTGTTTATTTATTTATTATAGAAGTATTTTTTTATGTTTTTAGGCTAAATATTCACAATTACTTGAATGTCTTTGTAGTTATCTCAATTTTTATTCCTCCTAAATAGAAAATGATCTTCATAAATTAGACAAGATTTACACTTAGCCTCAACTTCATGCATAATTATTGTTTTGGTCACATTATGATTTTTAATTAAGGTAAAGAGGTTTATGTCACATTATTGTTAAATATGAATAAATGAGAAAATAACTTTTTTTCTTAAAGACTTCAGGGTGTAAGACTGGAAAGTTAGAAGTGTTTGAGTCTCCAATTGTTATCATCACCATTCATTTGTAAACTAAGATGGATATTCTAGACATTAATCATCAACGTACATATTTGAGTCATCTGTAACTATGAAAGCGGTATTAACCTAACATTAGGGTGTAAGATTGGAAAGTTAGAAATGTTTGAGTCTCCAATTGTTATCATCACCATTCATTTGTAAACTAAGATGGATATTCCATACATTAATCATCAACTTACATAGTTGAGTCATCTGTAACTATGAAAGCGATATATATGTAAGATGTTTAAAAGAACAAGGAAATCAAAATAAGAGAGTCAAACACCATAGATACTAGAAATACCTTAGAGAAACCCTTGCAACATAAAAAACTAGAAGGGGGAGACCCTTTGTTGAAATGGTGCGGCTTCTTACCTGTAGTGCCAACAACCAAGGTTTAAACCTCGCGGGGTCACTTTCTACCGGGTCAAAAATTGAGGTTGCTTACCTCCAAGAGGGGAGACTCTGTGGTAAAATGGTGGGGCTTCAACCTATAGTGCCAACAACTCAATTTCAAACCTCCTTGTATTTTTTTTAAAAGGGGGAGACCCTTTGGTGAAATGGTGGGGTTTCTTTCCTATAGTGCCAATAGCCAAGGTTCAAACCTCGTGGGGTCACCCTTTACTGCGTCAAAAATTGAGGTTGCTTACCTCCAAGAGGGGAGACTCTATGGTGAAATGGTGGGGCTTCAGCCTGTAGTGCCAACAACCCAGTTTCAAACCTCCTTGGATTTTGAAAGTTTCATGATGGCCTTTGTTGAAACAGATGAAGTAGGCGTGACCCTAATTTCAAGATGGAACGTGTGGGCGAGATTTTTGGACGCACAGGTGAGAACGTTGAATGCATGGGCGAGTTTGTTGAGTGCACACCTATTTGTGAGCGCGAACAGGGTGAGTGTGTCGATGGACATGATACTGGTCTTCTGCCTGAAGGCGTTGTTGGGGATAGGGCTGGTTTAGGGCCTTCTCGAATAGTTCTGACCCATGGAAACAACACTTTGAATCAAGTGATCAGTGGTGCCAAGTCCTGCTCTATGGCTATTGGCTGCCCTCAGAAATCTTTTATTGAGGTTGTTAATAGTTCAGGAATTCAGGTCCACCCATCACAGCCTAGGGTTAGGCCTTTGCCTTGTGCCTTTTCTACTCCTGTGGTGGTGTGTGGCCATGAAGTTTCAGGGAATGAGGAGTTTTACTTGAAGCGCGGAGTGATCTACAAATTCAATGGGTTTTGGCCTTCTCTCCTTGATCTACATAACTGGGTTAGGGATTCCTAGAAACCCTTTGTGGATGGTAAGATAGAGCTTTATCCTAGTGCCAAGGGTTTTTTCATTGCAACCTTTTCTTCCATAGAAGAGAAGGATTTAGTGTTGGATGGTAGGGTTTGGATGTGGGGAGAGCATTAGCTATCCATCAAACCTTGGGCTCAGTCATTCAATCCTCTCACCGAGCCACTTAATATCAAACCAATATGGGTTCGACTTCCGAATCTCCCTCTTCAGTTTTGAGAAGATTCTTGCTATGAGGCCATCGACAATGCTATTGGTTGTTTCTTGAAGGAAGATTCTACAACCTCAAATATTGGGCATACAAAGGTTGCTCGTATCTTAGTGGATATTGACATCTCCAAACCCCTCCATGGAGATGTAGTGTTGATGATTGGGGAAAGGCCTTGGATGCAACAACTAGACTATGAGGGCCTCCCTTTTAGGTACAGAAGATGTTTCTCTATTGGCCACTTGGCCTTAGGTTGTCCTCACTCTCATCGCAAGGGTGTGACAACTTGGTGGAAGAATGCTCTCATGGATTATCTAACAGTTAGCGCTTCTCTGGAGGATGGTTCCTCCTAGGGGATGACCCTTCCCAAGAAACTTTGCTTGTTCTCCCTACGGTACTTGAGGGTGTGGCGGTGGATATGGATGTCAATTCCTATTCGTCCGATCATGCCGAGGCCCCTGCGTCGGCACCTATAGTTTCTTCGGCTCCTATTCGTGGCCAGATTACTACTTCGATAGTCCTGGTCATATCTTCGACTTTGCCTGCTTTTGGATCAGTTTCTTTGTGTGAGGCTTCTTTGGTTGTAGCGTCTAGGGAGGATACCCTCCTCTCGCCACACTATGAGGACTTTGACTTGGAGGTTTCGTGGACTGTGGTCCAGTGTAGAAAGAAAGGACTCCCCAAATCTGTCACAGAATTGTGCTCTAGGGCCAAAGGAGTTAGATTTGCTTGTTCAGGATCTGGTGTTATTTAGATCCTTTGTTTGGTTTGGTTTTTCTATTTTTCTATAGGTTTTTTCTGTTTCATAACCTACTTTTGTTTTCCAGCTATTAGTGTGCATCCTGTGCACTGTTTGGGTTGCCTTTTGGGCTGTTTGTATAGGGATCAACACCCTTGTTTTTCTGCTTATCTTAATCAAAAACATAAAAATCTAGAAAAATGTGGCTCAACAGTCCACTTAGAAGTACTCCAATGACTATAAAAATAAAATTTAAAAAGAAAAGAAAAGAAGTACAAACTATTTTTTACATTTAAATTCATCCTAATTACATAGAGAGTGAGAGTGAAAGTAAATGAATTTTGAAATATGGATTTTTCTCATTATTTTTGAGATCATTGATGACAAATAACTATAATATAAATCTCTTTAATAATCTTAATAAATAACACAACCAGAATGATAATGAACCCTTAGTGCAATAAAATGCAACTAAGGTAAATAAGAGTTATTAACCCTACCATTCTCCTTAACTATCAAGTCTAAGAGACTAATCTATACACAAAATGCTAAGTCAAAGTTCACAACGATAGTCTCCCTAACCTCTTCAAAAACCTCTTATATTTACATCAATGGTAAGTGTTTCAAGACAACAATGTCATGTCTTAACAACATTTCATATTAATAATTTGAACAATAATATTTCCTAGAACATTGATAGTAGTATTGATGCTTGTATTAATTGATCATCATACTAATAATAATGCTACTAAACACAATAATAATCAAGAGTCTACATGTCATAATAATGAGAGAATGCTACTGATTATTGATCATAGGAAGATTTACTATTGACATGAGGATAGTTATGTGAAAATACAAGAAGATTATTATCTTCACAAATGTAGATAGCGATGTTCATTTTTAAATAACAATAGCAATAAGAAGAATGATTTGTATAGAAAATTATAGGTTTAAATACACACTATGTTTTTTAACTTGCAATTCACAAGGTACTGAAACTCGATTATAAGGATTGTGTTCACAACTGTAGATAATTGTTGGCAATATGTGTTGTCATTGATGTCAACAATTAGTGTAAGGTTAGAACTTAGTTTGTGATGATGATATACCAGTATAGTAACAGAGGTTCAATGATGCTCTTGATGTTCATAGTGGGTTGTTGAAGTTCATGGTTGGATGTCATGTCCTATCCAGCAGAGAAAATATAGTTCATGGTTGGATGTCATGTCCTATTTGGTGACAATCAAGAAGACATATTAAGATGGGAATTAGAAGTTCATGGTTGGATGTCATGATATATTAAGATGGGAATTAGAAGCACTAAAATGTGTGTTTCTAAGTCTGCATGAGTTGTCATAAGATCACAAGAACATTTTGGTCTCTAGAAGTTGATGAAAATTTTTGCTACAGGAAGATGTCTGGGAGACTGCTTGGGAAAATGATTCACATTCCTCCACATTTGCAAATATGGTCATGCAGTTCAGAATATGAGTTAAGTATGCTGTGAAGATGTTATATCGAGGAAATAAAGTCTGTATGCATTCCACAATGAAAGTTATGAATGTCAGAGTGCTGGTCTGTACTTTAGTAGAGTATATTGATGATGAAGATTGGCTGGAATGTTCTGCATACCTCCAAATGTGATGTTTTGTCAAAGCAGTTTTGTGAACATGATCAAAGAGGTCCAATACATGCTATTGTGAAGTTTGAAGTGATTTGGTGTTTTGCAAAGCAATTATCTTCTTTATGTACCGCCAACTTAAAATGACCAATGTGCTATAAGCTTTATATGTTCTTAAGGCCGACATATTTCAAATAGGTGTGACGTGTGGTTGTTACTCTTTGAAGGATGATGCTATTAAGATTGCTTAGGATTGAACTAAGCATGCATTGGGATCCGCAAGGAGTGTGTTCTCCTCTAGAGTAGTGTGTTGTTCATGATAGGGCTTGCCCTATGCATGTTTCATATTATGTGTTCTCTGGCCGGCTTGTAAATTGTAATATTCTTTTTATATTGGCTGATCTAAAAAGTAATCAATGTAATATCATGTATATATTGTAAACCTAGTTGATCTAGGTGGGGTATGATTGCGAAGATAAACATGTGAGTGAATGAAGAGCAGAATATGAATATTATATGCATTGTGATGTGCAACTGAAGGAGAAAGAGCAAAAGTGTTAGAATATGTCCCGATTCATCTTGAAGATATTTGTATTACAGGAGGAAAGTGAAGAGTGTGCCTAATTGATCAAACCATTAGAAGAAGTAGAATTGCAATCATCAAAGGTGTGAGCTTCAATGTCAGTTTTGAAGCAGTAGAAGGTTTGTCATGCTATAATCATCTCTGAGTTTGTTCTTAGTTCAGGGAGTAATTGCTTCCTTGGGTTGTAGCCCTAAAACAAAGTCTGTAGGGAGTTGTAGCTTCCTTGGGAGGACCCTAAAACCTTTCTTCAGGGAGTTGTAGCTTCCTTGGGTTGTTGCCCTAAAACAAAGTTGGCAGGGAGTAGTTGCTTCCTTGGGTTGTAGCCCTAAAACAAAGTTGTAATTATGAGCTTCATTTATTGTGAGTTAATCCTCACCGTGGTTTTTTCCTTTTTGGATTTTCCATGTATATCTGGTGTTATGTGTGATGTGCATCGTGTTGATCTTTCATGTTTGTATTGATACTGTAATGCTTAAGTTTTAATCTGCTCCGGAGGACTTGAAGTTTTTTTAGATATTGATTCACCCCCCCTCTCAATATCCTGGTGTGTTCAATAATTGGTATCAGAGCCAGGTTCCTCTGAAGGAAGCTTAACTACTTGATGAAGGTCCGGGATGGCCCATAATGGATCCAACAAGGTACCTAGGTTTGATGGAACAAATTATGCCTTTTGGAAGCTAAGGATGGAAGCCTATATCAATTCTCTAGGGTGTGGAGGTTGGGAGTCTATCAAGACTGGTTACACAACTCCTGCTACCACTCCTACAGATCCAGATAAAGTTAAGGTGCATGACAACAATGCCAAGGCAAAGTTTCCTATCATGAGTGGGTTAGCTGATTCAAAACTTTCAAAGGTAATGAGTTATAGTTCTACTAAAGAAGTTTGGGATAAACTTGAAACCATTTATGAAGGAGATAAGAAAGTAAAGCAAACAAAAATGCAAATCTTGAAGAGCAAATTTGAGACCCTAAGGATGATAGAGGATGTAAACATTGCTGGATATATGCTCCGGGTGAATGAAGTGGTTAGTGGAATCATAGGACTTGGTGGTAAAGTGGAAGAGGATGAGATTGTGAAGAAGGTTATGAGATCTCTCACTAAATCGTACAGTCATAAGGTATCTGCTATTGAGGAGAATGCAGACTTGGATACATACATTATAGACAAATTGTTTGGTACCCTTACTGCTTTTCAAATGAGAGAGTTTGGCAATGATGCTCCAAAGAAAGAAGCTGCTTTCAAAGTCAATAGGAAGACAAAAGTTGAAACTGCTAATGAAGATGAGGAAACTAATGAAGTTGAAGCAAATTTTGTGAGAATGTTGAAGAAAGGCACTGGCAAATACAAAGGTAAGTTACCTTTCAAATGTTTCAATTGTGGAAAGATTGGTCATTTTGCTTCTATATGTCCTCTTAAAAAATCAAGGGGAGGTAACAAAAATGATAAGTTCAAAAGGAGCCTATTTTCCGTAGAGAGCAATTGTTCTTCAGAAGATGAGGATCATGATGACTCAAATGGTGAAACACTTTTCATGGCTTTGAATATTGGTAACCAAAAGAATGGTATTGAAAAAAGTGAAAATACTGATGCCTTGCAAGCTGACCAAAACAATGATAGATCAATGGTTATATGGACTGCCTTTCATGCAAGAGAAGAAGCCAAAGCTTGGGTAATTGACAGTGGTTGCTCTAATCATATGACTGTTGATATGGAAAAGTTTATCAACCTTGAGAAGTAGAATGGTGGAGCTGTCAAGTTTGGTGGTGATGAGTCAACCCAAATCTATGAAATGGGTGCTATAACTATTGAAGGGAAGAACAAGATTGAGGATGTCCTCTATGTCAAAGGGCTAAAGCACGATCTTCTCAGTGTCAATCAGATGTGTAATTTCTCCAACATTTTTCTAACATTTCTCTAACAACACAACCTTGCTAAGACCCATATTTTTTGTTCTTCTTGTCGTGGAGCCAAACTGATAGCACCAAGGGATCAGGGTGGGTGGGTAAATGATAGTGGAGGTCTCGTTTCATGCACTAAGTGTCCCAGTCATTTGGGGAAGTAGACTACTGACAAAGTCACTTAAGATCTTAAGAGCAAAAAATTGTAAAACTTTGACTGAGCAGTTCTCGAAAGTCATGGTAGCTGGGAATGATTTGTTTGGACCTATAGGCACATGTGGGGTCCATCCACAATAACCTCTCTCAGATTTGGTCAACTCCAAACCATTTGACCATGCCAAAATCAAATGCATTCTTGTAAAATGCTTCAATTTCATACAACACAACCTTGCTAGGACCCATATTTTTTGTTATGTTTGTCGTGGGGCCGAACTGACAATGCCAACACATTGGGGTGGGTGGGTAAATGCTAGGGGAGGTCTCGTTTCATGTGCCAAGTGTCGCAGTTGTTTGGGGTAGCGGTCTACCAGCAAAGTCACTTAAGATCCCTAAGAGAAAAAACTACCAAACTTTGATGGAGCAGTTCTCACAATTTGTGGTAGTTGGGAATTTTCTGTTTAGACCTAAAGGTGCACATGGGGTCCATCCACAATAACCTCTCTCAGTTTTGGTCAACTCCAATCCGTTGGACTGTGCTAAAATCAAATGCATTCTTACAAAATACTTCAATTTCATGTAGTGGAAAGGTGCTAGGAGTGAAATCTTGCTTTCTACAACTCATGGGGCTAAATCGACAGTACCAACACATCAAGGTTGGTGGTTAAATGCTAGGGAAGGTCTCGTTTGGTACACCAAGTGTCACAATCATTTGGGGGCAGTAGGCTACCGACAAAGTCACTTAAGATCCCTAAGAGCAAAAAAATGCCAAACTTTGACGGAGTAGTTCTCATAATTCATGGCAGTTAGAAATGTTCTGTTTAGACCTACATGTGCACATGGGGTCCATCCACAATAACCTCTCTCCATTTTGGTCAACTCCAAACCATTTGACCCTGTCGAAATCAAATGCATTCTTGCAAAATGCTTCAGTTTCATGCAGTGGAAAGGTGCTAAGAGTAAAATTTTGCATTCCACAAGTTGTAGGGATGAACTGACTACGCCAAAAAGTTAGGGTGGGTGGGTAAATGTAAGGGGAGGTCTCGTTTCGTGTGCCAAGTGTCTCAGTTATTTTGGATTGCAAGCTACTGGGAAAGTGGAAAGGTGCTAGGAGTGAAATTTTGCATTCCACAAGCCATGGGGTTGAACTGACTATGCCAACACGTCGGGGTCGATGGGTAAATGCTAGGGGAGGTCTCGTTTGATGCACCAATTGTCTCAGTCGTTCCAGGCTGCAAGCTACCAGTAAAGTCGAAAGGTGCTAGGAGTGAAATTTTGCATTCCACAGGCCGTTGGGCCAAACATATTGGGGTGGGTGGGTAAATGTTAGGGGTGGTCTCGTTTCGTGCACCAAGTGTCTTAGTCATTTTGGGCTGCAAGCTATTGACAAATTGGAAAGGTTCTAAGAGTGAAATTTATATTTTAAAGGTCATGGGGCTAAACCGGCTATGCCAACATGTTGGGGTGGGTGGGTAAATGCTAGGGGAGGTCTCATTTTGTGTGCCAAGTGTCTCAGTTGTTCTGCACTGCAAGCTACCGATAAAATGGAAAGGTGCTAGGAGTGAAATTTTGCATTCCACAGCTCGTGGGGTTGAACTGACTGTGCCAACACGTCAGGGTGGGAGGGTAAATACTAGGGGAGGTCTTGTTTTGTGTGCCAAGTGTCCTAGTCATTCCAGGCTGTAAGCTACTGACAAAGTCACTTTGCCGGTAGCTTACAACCCAAAACGACTGGGACACTTGGCACATGAAATGAGACCTCTCCTATCATTTACTTGCCTACCCCAATGCGTTGGTGTGGTCGGTTCAGCCCCATGACAAGCAGAATGAAAAATATGGCACCTAGCAAGCTTGTGTTGCATGAAACTGAAGCATTTTGCAAGAATGCATTTGATTTCGGCACGGTCAAACAGATTGAAGTTGACCAAAACTAAGAGAGGTTATTATGGATGGACCCCACATGCACCTGTAGGTCTAAATGGAACATTCCCAACTGCCATGAATTCTGAGAACTGCTCCATCAAAGTTTGGTAGTTTTTTGCTCTTAAGATCTTAAGTGACTTTGCCGGAAGCCTACTGCCCCGAACGACTGGGACACTTGGTGCATGAAATGAAACCTTCTCTAGCATTTACCCACCCACTCTGATGTGTTGATGTAGTTGGTTCAGCCCCACGAGTTGTGGAATGCAAAATCTCACTTCTAGCACCTTTCCACTGCATGAAACTAAAACATTTTGCAAGAATGCATTTGATTTCGGCATGGTCATATGGATTGGAGATGACCAAAACTGACAGAGGTTATTGTGGAAGGACCCCACATGCACCTATAGGTCTGAACGAAACATTCCCAGATGCCACAAATTCTGAGAATTGCTCTGTCAAAGTTTGATAGTTTTTCACTCTTAGGGATCTTAAGTGACTTTGCCAGTAGCCTGCTACCCCAAATGACTGGGACACTTGGCACACAAAAGGAGACCTCCCTTAGCATTTACTCGCCCACCGTGACGTGTTGGTACTGTCGATTCGGCTCCATGAGTTGTGGAATGCAAAATGTCACTCCTAGCATCTTTTGACATTGTCAGTAGCTTGCAACGCGGAATGACTAAGACACTTGGCACATGAAATGAGACCTCCCCTAGCATTTAATCACCAATCCCAACGTGTTGGCACAGTCAGTTTGGCCCCACAACCTCTGGAATGTAAAATTTCACTCATAGCACCTTTCCACTTTACTGGTAGCTTGCAGCCCGGAACAACTAAGACACTTGGCGCATGAAATGAGACCTGCCCTAGCATTTACCCACCCACCCTGACATGTTGGTGCAATTGGTTCGGCTTCATGACAAGAAAAACTAAAAATATGGCACTTGGTAAGGTTGTGCTGCATGAAATTGAAGCATTTTGCAAGAATGCATTTGATTTTGGCACAGTCAAATGGATTGGAGTTGACCAAAACAGAGAGAGGTTATTGTGGATGGACCCCATGTGTACCTATAGGTCCAAACAGATCATTTCCACCTACCATGACTTTCGAGAACTACTCCGTCAAATTTTGGTAGTTTTTTGCTCTTAGGATCTTAAGTGACTTTGTCGGTAGCCTGCTACCCCAAATGACTGCGACACTTGGCGCATGAAACGAGACCTCCCCTAGAATTTAACCACCCACCCCAACGTATTGGCATTGTTGGTTCAGCCCCACGAGGTGTGGAATGCAAAATGCCACTCCTAGCACCTTTCCATTGCATGAAACTGAAGCATTTTGCAAGAATGCATTTGATTTTGGCATGGTCAAACAGTTTGGAGTTGACCAAAACTAAGAGAGGTTATTGTGGACAGACCCCATGTGCACATGTAGGTCCAAATGGAACATTCCCAGCTACCATGAATTCCAAGAACTACTCCGTGAAAGTTTGGCAATTTTTTGCTCTTAGGGATCTTAAGTGACTTTGCCGGTAGCGTGCTGCCTTGAATGACTAGGACACTTGGCGCACGAAACGAGACCTCCCCTAGCATTTACCTGCCCACCCAAACACATTGGCATTGTCGATTCGGCCCCACGAGTTGTGGAATACAAAAGGTCACTCCTAGCACCTTTCCATTGCATGAAACTAAAGCATTTTGCAAGAATGCATTTGATTTCGGCACGATCAAACGGATTGGAGTTGACCAAAACTGAGAGAGATTATTGTGGATGGACCCCACATGCACATGTAGGTCTGAATGGAACATTCCCAGCTGCCACGAATTCTGAGAACTGCTCCGTCAAAGTTTGTTAGTTTTTTGCTCTTAGGGATCTTAAGTGACTTTGCTAGTAGCCTACTGCCCCGAACGACTGCGACACTTGGTGCACCAAATGAGACCTCCCCTACCATTTACTTGCCCACCCTGATGTGTTGGCACTGTAGTTTTGGCCCCACGAGCTATGGAATGCAAAATGTCACTCCTAGCACCTTGCTTTGTAAGTGGCCTCAGAGTTCGTAGCCCTTCTCAGAGACATTTCCTGTCATAATGTCCTTCATACACCTAATAATGGAGATATAAGACCAGATTTGGATACCCTTTAGTCATTGTAAAACATATGTGGAAATGAGATAGAGTTGTTTTGTATGGAATACGAAAAAACTAGGTTGTTACAATCAAATTAGGCTTATTTTGGGGATTGTTAGGTAACAACACAGACTTGCATGGATTTAAACCCTAAGATTGATAAGGAAGGTGTAAATAGGCATATATAACATGTCTAAACACTTCCCTTGTAGAAATCACTCACCCAACACAAGAATTCTCAAAAATACACTAAATTAGGGTCTCTTTAGGCCAAATAGAATAGGGCTTATTCAAAATGGCACTTACACATGTGACCAACCTCTGAAATCTTTCTTGTAGATCTGTATATACTTGCATATGGTGGAATTGGGAGAAAAATCAAAATTTACTAAAACTACCCCCTCAATGGCCGAGAGTACTTAGTTTGCTATAAAATGCAAAATAAGTTGCTTCAAGGGGTCTAACTCATTGGATTAGGTCTGTTCACGTATATTACACCTTATGGAATCATCACAGTTTTCAAATAGTCCATTTTGGTAGGAAAATGGGAAACCCTTAACTAAATGACTTAAATGGATGTCTTGACCTGCAAGACCACTTGGAAACATGAAAATGTCCTCCTTGCCATCTCCTAAAGTCACTTGATTGGTTTTGAGCCTATGTTCCTGCATCAACAAGGCAGGGGAACTATTTGACATGATGCCTCAAAGAAATGTTGTCTCATGGAATGCAATTGGCGGATGTAAATCCAAATTCCACAACCTTATCCACCATCCTCCTTGCCTATGCCAAAATGGGATCTTTGAAACATGGTATAGACAACCATCAAAGCATAAAGGATATAGGAATTTTGTCACATGTTGTATTTGCAACTGCTCTTTTAGACATGTATGCAAAGTGTGGAAGCATAGACAAGGCATGCGAATAGTTTGGCATGACACCTCAAAGAAATGTTGTCTCATGGAATGCAATGATTGCAATATATATGCACAAAATGGATTTTTTGATAAGGCTTTCGAAGCTTTCAAGCAAATTCAATTGGTAGGTGTAAAGCAAATGTAGAAAGGTGAAATGAGGATATGCAAAGCATCAAAAAACCATATAGAAGGTGAAATGAGGATATAATGTCAAACATAGCATCTCCGTCTTGGTCTCTCTCTAAGTCTCTCCCTAACTAAACATATAATGTCAAACATATATCTAAGGTGAGATGAAGGTAGGGAAATGATGTCAAACATATAGAAGGTGAAATGAGGATATGTCTAACATGTAAGATGAGAAATTTTATATTTATCATATCAAATCTAGTAGTTTCTATATCAAATCTAGTAGTTTCAATATCATGATTGTTATGAGATGTATACAAAAAGAAGAGTACAACAAATATATTAATTAACACTTAGCATCAATCTAATAATTTAGCATAAACAAATTATATTTCCTTATATGATTCAAACTATGAATTGTTAGATTCATCTAAAAAAAATTATGAAGGCCTAAATGATAAATCCTATGATTGGATGCACCTTTCCTTGTACCCACCATTCTCTTAACAAAAATGCTTTATTGTATGTTTCATTTTCCATATTTTTCTTAACATAAAAGTGTAAAATTTAACTAATAATTTATATACAAAAACTAATTATATGAAAACCATATCATAAGTTGTTGCAAATAGGTTCACAATATATTTATTTGTTAGCCAAATAAAAGTTAGCTTCAATATTCATAATGTAAAGTGTCAAAGCATAGACAAGGTATGTGAATTGTTTGACAGAACACCTTAAAGAGATGCCATCTCATGGAATGCAATAATTGCAAGATATGCACAAAATGGATTTGTTGATAAGGATTTAGAAACTTTCAAGCAAATGCGATTGGCAGGTGTAAATCCAAATTCCACAACCTTAACCAATATCCTCCCTACCTATGCCAAAATGGAATCTTTGGAACACGGTATGGGTATCCATCAAAGCATAAAGGATATGGGAATTTTGTTAGATCTGTTGTAGTTGCAACTACCCTAGTAGACATGTATGCAAAGTGTAGAACCATAGACAAGGCACTTGAACTGTTTGACACAACACCTCAAAGAGATGCCATCTCATGTCCAATGCAATAATTGCAAGCTATGCACATGGATTTGTTCATAAGGCTTTAGAAACTTTCAAGAAAATGCAATTGGTGGGTGTAAAGCCAAATTCCATAACCTTAGCCAACATCATCCTTGCCTATGCCAAAATGGGATCTTTGGAATAGGGTATGGACATCCATCAAAGCATAAAGGATATGGGAATTTTGTCAAATCTGTTGTAGTTGCAACTACCCTAGTAAACATGTATGCAAAGTGTGGAGGCATAGACAAGGCACATGAATTGTTTGACATAACACCTCAAAGAGATGCCATCTCATGGAATCCAATAATTGCAAGAAATGCACAAAATGTATTTGTTAATAAGGCTTTAGAAACTTTCAAGCAAATGCAATTGAGAGGTGTAAGGCCAAATTTCACAACCTTAGCCAACATCCTCCCTTCATATGCCAAAATGGGATCTTTGGAACATGGCATGGACGTCCATCAAAGCATAAAGGATATGGGAATTTTGTCAGATCTTGTAGTTGCAACTACCCTAGTAGACATGTATGCAAAGTGTGGAAGCATAGATAAGGTACATGAACTGTTTGACATGATGCCTCAATGAAATTCCATCTCATGGAATGCAATGATTGCAAGATATGCAAAAAATGGATTTTTTTGATAAGGCTTTATAAACTTTCAAGCAAATACAATTGGCGGGTGTAAAGTCAAATTCCACAACCTTAGCCAATATCCTCCTTGCCTATGCCAAAATAGGATCTTTGGAACATAGTATGGACATCCAACAAAGCATAAAAGATATGGGAATTTTGTTAGATGTTGTAGTTGCAACTGCCCTCAGAGACATGTATGCAAAGTGTGGAAGCATATACAAGGCATGTGAACTATTTGGCATGATGCCCCAAAGAAATGTCATCTCATGAAATGCAATGATGGCAAGATATGAAAAAAATGGATTTTTTGATAAGGCTTTAGAAACTTTAGAAACTTTCAAGCAAATGCAATTGGCGGGTGTAAAGCCAAATTCCAAAACCTTAGCCAACATCCTCCTTGCTTATGCCAAAATGGTATCTTTGGAACATAGTATGAACATCTATCAAAGCATAAAGGATATAGAAATTTTGTCAAATGTTGTAGTTGCAACTACCTTGCGAGACATGTATGCAAAGTGTGGAAGCATATACAAGGCACATGAACCGTTTGACACGATGCCTCAAAGAAATGTTGTCTCATGGAATGCAATGACTGCAAGATATGCACAAGATGGATTTTTCATAAGGATTTAGAAACTTTCAAGCAAATGCACAAAAGAAACTTTCAACCAAATGCAATTAGCACATCTCAAACCAAATTGCATAACCTTCTCCAACACCCTCCTTGGCTATGCCAAAATGGGATCTGGGGAACAAGGTGTGGATAGCCATCAAAGCATAAAGGATATAGGAATTTTGTCACATGTTGTATTTCCAGCTGCCCTTGTAGACATGATGCAAAGTGTGGAAGCATAGACAAGGTGCATGAACTATTTGACATGATGCCTCAGAGAAATGCCTAGTCTCATGGAATGCAATGATTGCAAGATATACAAAAAATGGATTATTTGAAAATGAATTATAAAATTTTAAGCAAATACAATTGGCACGTGTAAAACCAAATTCTTGTAATGATAATTGATCATCATATTAAATATTTAATGTAAATTATCATATACATAATGTCATGAACATAACATCTAGTCTATATATAAATCCATATAGGCATGTACAAACAAAGCCATACATGCATATACAAAGATATACATCGGTAACATACAAAAGTATGTATACAAAGCCATCTAGGCATACAAAAAAATGTCCCAAAATCTAGTTTCCTATGAATTGCTATGAAATAATCTGCAACCCTTACTTGGTTGTGAAGATGGAGATCCAATCAGTGACTCATCCTCTCTCTCCTGTCGGCTAGACCTCTTTGACAGAGATTTTTGCAGCTCCACCTGTTAATATAATCAAACAATATGCACATTAATATATACAACTTGAAATATATAACATCACATATGTAATCGATCACATACTGCTAGATAATGATCCCTCTCGATCATCTTTTCTCTCTCTTCATCTGTAGTTGGATGGGTTGGAGTTGTGACCTCCTATGAGAAGTATCAAGAAGAAAAATTCTCTAACATAAATATCATTTATGTACATCAAATAACATGAGATAAAACAAGAAATACAAATTAACATTTACATGTTACTGGGTCATACCTCGGTCAAAGGATTTGAAGACAACACAGCTGTAGCAATGTCTGCCTTCGTCGACTCACAAAGATGAGGAGTCTCCATATTCAACATCTGAAAATAGAGTTCAAGGTTATTTGACCAAAATAGGTACATAACATTATTTAAATGCATAATGATTACAAATGGTTAAATTTACCTCCATAAATGTGGTTTTACGTCCAGGGGACCAAGGAAATCATGGAGGTGCTGGTGAAGCTCCCTGTTGAAATTATCATATTGTCACTAAATAAGATTACCATTGATATATGTACTATATTTATGATCACGTGATAAATTACATACCTGCTGACTCGGCCTCCTCTCATAACCCACCATTGGACGACTAACAGAGGCAGGATGAAGACTCTAACCCTGGAATTTCATTGCGCAAACAATTACATACATTAATTTTGACTTATAATATAGTCATATAAATTAATTACAAATTTCAAATATGAATGTATTAAATCAAAATGAACCTTGTAAAAAATTACCTGGGAGTCAATACCAAACGTATGCTGTAAGACATCATCTGTGAGAACAAGATCATCTAATATGGATGTGTCCATCATCGGTTGCTACCCCTGCGTCACAACATCCTGCCGAGAATCCTGTCGAGAGTCCTACGTCCCATAATTGCACAAGTTCCCACATGAACTGCAAATATGTGGGGATAAATGGTGCATGCTGCTCTCACTCTCATCGGGTGCTAGAGACTATGTGAGAGAAGTCAATGAATGTAGTGTCTCTACCTCAACACTCTCCTTCAAAGTCAAATGGAGTGACACATGTGTTGGCCTCATTAGGGGTCTAGGTACGTGGTTTTGGTCTCGTTGTGTCCCCTCTCTATCCTGGGCAGAGCCACCACCTCTACCCTGGAACTCTTGAATGTCAAAATAATTAGGAATCTTCTTGAGGACGAACTCACAATAGAGTTTCCTCAAGAAATATTGTGGCACCTCATTGTTGTTACATGGACACTCATCAAACACCATGTACCATCTATCCCAAAAGTTTTGGGATATATCTTCGTTCCTACACCAATGAATAGGGAAGCATTTGCAAGTCTCTTCTAATGTTTGGCTAGTTTTAGGATTGATAAATTGTGAACATAATGTAGATTTTGTAATTTTTTGGTCCTTCACTTGTTCGTAAGACAATGTGTTGGCATAGTATTACCGACACCTCTCCCTATAGTCACTCCATTCGGTGATTTGGTTTGTCACCGATTCAATGTGAGAAACAATCACCTCTAATGACTTGGCAAGCGCTCTCCTACGATCGGTGCTTGCACTTGGACTATTTAAAGTTTCAATTAGGGTTTGAAGATGTTTTTTGTTTTCTTCAATTTTCCCTAAATAGT
This sequence comes from Cunninghamia lanceolata, assembly GCA_027924645.1. Classification (NCBI taxonomy): domain Eukaryota; kingdom Viridiplantae; phylum Streptophyta; class Pinopsida; order Cupressales; family Cupressaceae; genus Cunninghamia; species Cunninghamia lanceolata. Next base: position 6,470,341 of record BSBN01000245.1, on the reverse strand, counting down.
TTTCCTGTGTGTCTCTTTCATTGTGAGGAGGTGAAGGTAGGGGGTTTTGAGGGTTTTCAGGCTTGTTTTGACCCTCCTCTACTGGATTTATGTTTTGTGCTGCCTCATTGACTATAAATTCAATATAAAAAACTAATCAAACATTGCAAAACTAAAAATTTCTTTTCAAATTCACAAAAATCCATCAAAACCTACCTTGTCTGGCTGCTACACCCTCTACATTTTGTTGATGACGCCCCCAGGAGTGGGATTGGTGAGGTGGCATGGTGAAAATGTCGATTACACCTGGAAATTGATTGATTCCTCCTTCTAACACGCTCGCACTCTTATAACTATTTTTGCTTGCCAAAATATAGAAATGGGCTGCAGGTTTCTGTTTTGGGTTTTTATTTTTCACTTTTAAAACAAAGCATAACGTGCTTGCATTTTCCCTTACATGGGACCAAAAAGCCAAAGTGGCGACTTTTTGGTCCCACAACTTTGTGCATACATCCTCACAAATGTAGGTAACTATGTTTTTGCAATAACAACAACAATAATGACCACGATTTGTATAGAAAATTATAGGTTGAAATAAACATTATGTTTTTTAACCTATAATTTAGAAGGTTCTCAAACTTGATTACACCATGTCTTCACAATTGTAGATAACTACATTTTTTGTTTAAATAACAGTAGGAATAATGATAGTGATTTCTATATAAAATTATAGGTTGAAACACACATTATTTTTTTCAAGATTCACATGTTTAGATCATCAACATTTGAAAGACACCACATTTATAACTTATAAAAACTTTTTGGTCTACAAATATCTTGAATCTGATTAATAGTTTATCTTTCATGCTCTGGTTCTGAGTTACATATCAAATGTTAACATATAGCTCAACCAACCATTTCTGTTGATGGACCTTGAGCAAGCAATAGAAACTAAAACTACATAATAAAAATTATTTTCAAGGAATATTTAGATATTAGTTATATATTAAAGTATATAAATGCTAGGAATATTCAGATATTAATTTGTAATTATAGAAATGTAATAAACAATCAATTAAAGTTTATAAATGCTAGTCTCAACAAATTTTGCAAGTATTTTGATCGTATTTCCTTTTACAACATAAAAAATTTCTAGCTTGAATATTATAGAAATGCCTCAGATGGTGTTTGTGCAACAACCTTGGAAAAATAGTTCATTAAAGGTCTTGATTCCTATGTGTTAGAATCCGTAAAACAAAATATAACCCAGAATCAATTGAAAGAGTTAGAAACATAAACTGTAAATGCAAAAGCAATGAAACAACATAACAACGATACCAAGAGATTGATGTGAAATGCTCGAAAGGCAAAATAGCATTAGATAACTATCTCCAATATCGAATGAAAATACAAGCTAGGTAGCATGCTTATATAGACCAGGGAGAGGGAGGAGGTGGCAACACCGACCAATGAAGAGCAACCATCTATCGAACTAAAGATAACAAAGTATCTTTCCAAGATAGCTAATGGATGGTCACATGTAGGAAGGTGACACCTCATAATCCTCTCACCTAATAAAACATGCATTATTAAACTAAGCAAGCTTAAATAAATGTGTAGGAAAAACCTTATAAAAAGGAATAAAAAACCTACACTAATACCCCCCTTAAGCGCATCTTAGGTGGGTGAAAAAGATGGGTCCCGACAAATCAGGTGTAACATCCCGCCCCGCAACCCCGAAGGGAAAGGGCCAAAAGAGGACAATTTTTTTTTTTGAATAACAAGTGGTAACATACGCAGATACAGTTGTCGATTTGATAGATCGACATCATTCATGGCCATGCATGGCCGAATGCAAATCCCAGAGGAGAGGACTAAATCACTATTCAGAGAAACATTATAAAACTACATTAATTTTAAGCACCAAATCAAATGTTCCTAATCCCATTCCAGATTATAAACATGAATCCAAAAGCATCATAGTACAAGCGGATCCGATACCCACGCTGAAATCCATAAACCAAAAAGGAAACATCTCATTTCTTCTCATTAACTTGCATGATTACATCTTCTCTCTTAAGAGAGTACAAAATTACATAAAGGAATATACAGAAACAAAGGCATAACCATGAATATGATACATTAACTGAATCAGTACATCAACTGATAAAGTAATAGAGAGAGAGAACATCTCCAACTGGTGCTCCGATAACCTGTTCACCGGTCCCCAATGGTGGTGGCAACACCTCCCAACCATGTGGACTCATAAGAGACCACCCCACCATGCTCGCAGATAGTCACAAGGCCCAAACAGAAGTAACCAAGTACGGGTATACATGATGGCCAACACTCACATCAATCACGGAGCAGACACAAAAAACAATTCATAAAGCCAAAGTCATAACATAGAGATGCTCACAAATATACTGTTGGGTGCTACTCACGACTACAAGGTATAAGAAACTAGGGTGCAAATCAGATGGGGTGTCATCACGTGTGCACGAAGGGATGGCACCACATGGAAACAAGTACACCTTTCCTACAGATGAGGAGACTCAATCAAGCCCGAATCAACACCCCGCAGACGGATAGGCCTTCTTGTATTCATCCTTAGCCTTTATAAGCGCTCAAGGCCATGCACGAGGACTCAATATCCTAGACTCTCAAGTAACAGACAAAATGTACTAAGTACACTACATCTCAACTCTTAGATTTAAAACCCATCCTCATCAATGGTTTAAGGGTAAAAATAAACTTCCTTAAATTTTCAAATACATAAGACAAAACATTGAATTTCTTGCACTAATTAGTCATATCAATCATCCCTTAAGAAAATTTTGACATAGTCTCAATCTAAATAAATAAGGTCATAATGGTCAATGCATAAAAGCCAAAAAGAAGTTTCATAACCCATAAATACAATTAAATCATACGGTCCCTAATCATGTTGCCATATGTTACCTTATCCTAATGATCAAACAGGCATATAAATGCTTATTGTCCCTTACCAAATGTTTCAATTACTCTAAACTAGAAGTAACACTCTTTCTTTGGTCACAAAACAAGTACGCTTATTGCTTGCATTTACTTAATGTCGTGGAAGAAAAGGAAAAAGAATTATTTCTCTGCCATCAGGGTGAAAGTTGGAAATTGCATTTGGTTTGATAAACATGCCCCATGGACAATTATTAGAGTTGTTAAGGGCCTTCATGTATGTGCTGGTTGCCTCACTGCAACAAAATTATTTCTAAGATTATTGTAAGGGCAATTGTTGTGGGAGATGCTAACTGTTTATCAGACTACCTTAGAGCGATATATGCTCACAGACTACAACGATAGAAGGATATGCACATAATGGGTTTAATGAAAAGTCTTTAGAACTTTCAAGCATAGCCATTAGCAGATGTAAGCCGAAATCTACAACCGTTGCCATCATTTCCCCTGTCCGAGCCAAAATGGGACTTAAGGAACAGGGTATGGACATCCATCAAAAGATAACGGAAGGGCGATTTTAGTCAAAATTTGCAGCTACAAGTGCGCTGGTAAACATGTATACAAAATGTGGAAGCACATAGAGGGCATGTGAACTATTTGACAAAAAGACTCAATGAAATGTGATCTCATGCAATGCAACAATTGCAGGATGTACACAAAATGGATTTGTTGAAAAGGCTTTAGAAACTTTAAGCAAATGCAACTAACGGAGTAAAGCCAAATCCCAAAACCTCTACCAGCATCATCACTGCCTACCCAAAAATGGGAGCTATGGAACAAGGTATGTACATCCATCAAAACATAAAGGAAAGGGCATTTGTTAGGTGTTAAAGTTATATGTGCCTTGGGCGACGGGTATGCAAAAAGTGGAACCATAGACAAAGCACAAAACTGTTTGACAAAATGCTTTTAAAAAAATGCGTTCTCATGGAACACAATGCTTTCAGGATATGCCCAAAACAGATCTTTTGAAAATCCTTTAAAAACTTTCTAGCAAATGCAATAAGCAGGTGTAATGTCAGATTTCGCAGCCTCTGTCGCATCCTCATAGCCTATGCCAAAATAGCATCCCTCGAACAGGGTATGGACGTCCATCTAAGCAAAATGGGAGGCAGATTGTTGTTAGATTTTATAGTTGTAAGCACCCTGGTATACACGTAGGCAAAAGTGGGAGCATAGACAAGGGACGTAACGATTTGACCAGATGTATCAAGAGATGCGCTCTCATGGAGCGCAATGATTGCAGGACGTGAACCAAAGGGGTCTGTGAACAGGTTTTAGAAACTTTCAAGCTAATGCAAAAGGCGGGTATAAGCTAGACTCCACAACCTAGCCCGTATCCTCACTGCTCGTGCCAAACGACAACAAACATTCTCTAGTTTTTATGAAGGCAAAAATGGGGTTTCAGTTCTTCTGAGCTTAATGAAATAGTAGAAAACATTTTCTAGCTTTTGTACTGGGAAAACAAAGAACATAGGTAAATACCTCTTTTCACTTTTCACTCCACTTCAGCTGATCGCCCTCCCTTTTAGCGCACCTCCATCTTGCAATTTGCTATCCTTCCTGCGTATTACCTCTCCCCTATTTTGTTCAGCCTTTTCTCTCTATTTCTCAGTCCCTCTCCAAAGGATAATGCGTTCACTCCTTGCTTCCCCACTAAACTCCATCAATACTGATATGCCAACGAAGATATTTTCACTGCATTTATTCTTTACCAACCCCCCTCCAAAGCCATCAAATGTGGAATGATAAGAGTAAAAAAATAAAATCTGACTTCTAATTAAGTCCAACAGGGAGGGTTGTTACATCAAGCCTGTTGAGGTACCCATGTACAATGAATTCCCCCCAAAAGAGAAGTAGTTCCCCCCCACAAAAGAGAGTATGCCCCCCTAGAATAGAGAGAGAAGGAAAGAAGGAGCTAAGAAGCCCCTTCAATGGAGGACACCTGCTGCACCCCAAGCAAAGCTCGCAAATGAATGAACTTGCTCTTAGTGAAGGGTTTGGTGAAGATGTCAGCTGTCTGATCTGATGTCGAACAGTATTGAAGATCAAGAACCTACTCATGGATCAACTCCTAAATGTAGTGCATGTGAATCTCAATGTGTTTGGTCCACTGATGATGGACCGGATTACGAGAGATATGAATAGCACTCTGGTTGTCACAAAAGATGATTGTAGGCTTCCTGAAGGAAATGCCAAACTTAGTGAGAATGTGTTGAAGCTAAATGGCCTCAGTAGTAGCATTAACTGCTCCTCGATACTCAGCCTCTGTAGATGAAAGAGCAATAGCAACTGCTTCTTGCTCGGCCAAGAAATTAGACCAGAACCAAGAAAGAAGCAATACCCTGAAGTAGACTTGCGATCCTGAGAATCGCCCACCCAATCTAAATCTGTGTATCCCACCAAGTCAATAGCCACGCCCGCTGCATAATGAATCCCATAACTATGAGTGCCTTGTACATAGTGAAGAATCCACTTAGCTTCTTTCCAATGTAGCTCATGTGGCTCCTGCATGAACCTGGAGACCAGGCCCACAACATATGAAATATTAGGTCTCGTGTGAGTCAAGTAAATGGGACTCCCAACCAATTGGTGATACAAGGTAGTATCCACCAAAGGTGAAGAACAAGAAGCCTCAAGTTTGACCCCTGACAGAAATGGAGTCGGTGCAGGCTTACAATCAGCCATACAAAATCTGGAGGGCATATCAAGAGCATACTTGGGTTGAGAAAGAAAGATACCATTTGAAGACTGTGTAATCTCAATGCCCAACAAGTAGTGAAGAAGATCCAAGTCAGACATCAGAAATAGATCATGAAGGGTGGTTTTCACTTCCTTGATGGTGGATGAAGAACTCCCTGTAATCAACAAGTCATCAACATAGAGAACAAGGAAAGTGGGAGTATCATCCTGCTACAAAATGTAGACGTTCGGATCAGAATGGCACCGAGTGAACCCAACTGATAGAAGAAAGGAGTCCATCTTGGCATACTAGTCTCAAGGGGCCTGTTTAAGGCCATAGAGAGACTTCCAAAGTCGGTAGAAAAGTGAAGGATCCTGGAAGAACCCCTATGGCTGCTCCATATATATTTCCTCCTAAAGGTCACCATGAAGAAAAACACTCTTCACATTCATCTGATGAACTTCCCAGTGATGGGCTGCAGCAATGGCAAGGACAAGTCAGATTGAATTCATCTTAGCAACCGGCGTAAAAGTCTCAGAGTAGTCAATCCTAGGAACTTGGGAGAATCCTTTTGCAACCAAGCGAGCCTTATGTTTATCGACTGACCCATCTGTAGCAAATTTTGTTCGATAGACCCACTTGCATTGAACAAGTTTTCTTACCTTAGGAAGTGGGACTAAATCCCAAGTATGATTCCTTTCCAAGGAACTGAACTCTTCTTGCATAGCAGCATCCCACTCAGGGACACCATAAGCTTCCCTGAAGGACTGTGGATCAGAATCTGAAGCAAAGAAGAGATGAGGAGCTTGCTCAAACTGTGACCTTGTTCTTCTCGCTTATGAAGGATCACCAACCCAATCACCCGCTGACTCCAAAGTCTGATGAGCCCAAAGAGGCCCAGTGGCAAGAGAATATGGAGGAGAATCAACATCCTCTAAATGATGACTAAGAGAGGAGGAGATGAACACTCATCATTGCCATCTGAAGTGGAGGAAGAAGACTCCTCAAGAGGATTAAGATCCTCAGAAGAACTATCAACATGAAGTTGCAGTGTCTCCATGGGAATGAATGATGGATAAGTGGTAGAAGAAGTATCCTCCTCAAAATGAACACTCCTCTCAATGAAGAGCTCATGTGTGGTAGGGTGGAGTAGCTTGTAGCCTTTGACACCATTTGGATAGCCAACAAATATGCAAGGCCTGCTCTGCAGATCCATAACCTTGCATTTCTCTACTAGAATGTGGACCCATGCAGGAGACCCAAACACTCGGAAGTGCTTGACTGTGGGGTTCCAACCAGTCCAAGCTTGAAAAGGAGTTACCCCCTTCACAACTCAGTGAGGAACCCAGTTCTGGATATAACACGCATAGTTGATAGCTTTTTCCCAATACTGAGGTGCCAATGGTTTGAGTGAATCATGCAATTGGCCATTTCCTTTAATGACCAGTTCTTTTATTCTGTAACTCCATTTTGTTGTGGACTATAGGGAACTGCGTGCTAAAGATCAATGCCCTCTAAGGCACAAAACTGCTCAAACCTCTGGTTGACATATTCCCGCCATTATTGGTGCACAGAATCTTGACAACCTTCCCAGATTGTTTCTCTACAAAATCTTTAAAGTCCTGAAAAGACTCAAAGACTTCAGACTTTTGTTTGAGAAAATATACAAAGGTGTATTAAGAAAGATCATCAATGAAGGTCAATACATATTAGCTCTACTGAATGAAGGATGCTAAAATGGTCTAGCCAAATCACTGTGTACTAACTCCAAAAGCTATGTGGCTCTCCATGCTTTACCTTTATCAAATTTTTCTTTAGGATGCTTGCCAAGAATGCAGCCTTGACAAACTCCATCACAGAATCAAATAGAAGGCAACCCTGTAACCATGTCATGCTAACTAAGCTGCTGCAAGTAGCGATAGTTTGTGTGGCCAAAACCACTGATGCCACAAATGACTCACCTCATATGAGTGAGTGAGCAATGCCAATGAAGGAGAATCAGGAACAAAATGAGAAAAGTGATAGAGCTGTGAACGGTTATCAACTTTTCCTACAACAACTGTAGACCCACTATGTAGATCACTGATAACGACTGAGTCATGTGAATTCAAATCTCTTGCCAGAACCTATATGGATGATCTGGTAGATAGATAGGAGATTAGTTGACAATGAAGGCACACAAAGAACATCATGGAATGTCCCATCACCAACATCAACATACCCTCTCCCAAGAACTTCTTTTGGTGTATCATTACCCATAAGAATATCAGGCACATACCATGACTCCAAGGATGTGAAACTTTCCTTTGTATTGGCCATGTGGTGAGAAGCACCTGAGTCAATTACCCAACTATCTGGCGGTGTAGCAACTGCAACAAGGGCCTTGCTCTTCCCCTTACTATTTTTCATCTCATTTGAAGATTCTTTAGAATCTTCCTTAGCTGAATCTGGCACTTTGATATTATTCTTCTCAAGAAGATGAGTAAGATGAGCTATTTGCTTTTTCAAACACTTATGCTCATCGTGACTAGATTTCTTACAAAAGGCACACTTTGTCTTCTCCTTTTTAGACTTGTTGTCTTTAGAGGAAGACTCGGGAGTTGCATTGGTTGTAGCTTTTTTTGGACCTTGTTTCTTCTCTCCTTGATCCTTTTGTTTCTTATTTTGCTTTCCATTGCCTTTCTGATCATTAGTGCCCTGATTTGCAGCCAAGGCATGAGACTTAGAAGGCTTAATAGTGCCCATGTGAACCAAATTATCCTGTTCTTTAATAAGTTCAGAAGCAAATTCATCAAAAAAAGGCATTTTGTAGGTAGCCCCAAGAGCACTTTTAGTGGCATAAAATGTAGAAATAAACACTAAGTAGTTAGGACCAAGCTTAGAACAAATACTTAAGATCAATTGTGTATCTTTCTTTTCAATTCCACATTGTTTCAACTGTAATCTAATGGTCTTTAGCTTTGTGAAGAAGTCTTGTATTGTATCAAAATTACATGGATTTAACCCTATTAGCTCATTCTCTAATTGATGTCCCCTTAATTCATCTTGTTTACCAAAGAGTTTTTCTAAAATAGTCCATACATCATTTGGTGTTGTAGCAGATTCAACATGAAAAAGATTAGGAGATATAGACATGCATAGAGTTCCAAAAGCTTCATCTAGCATGTTATGAAATTTAGGCCATTCTGCAATTAAGGTTGGTTCAGTTTCTAAAACCACAGTTGCTCTATATAGTCCTAACTTCTTAAGTTGGATAGCCATCTTGGACTTCCACTCATAGTAGTTGTAGGGTGTTAGAACATGCACTGTTAATTGATCCATCTTAAATGCAGAAGTAGATTGTTGTTGTTGTTGTTGTTGTTTTGAGGAAAGAAAAGATGTAAGAAAGAACACACAAGACACCCCCCCTTTTCCACTCAATGAAAGAACCCCCCTAAGAAGATTTGATTTGTCACTTTATATTTAGTGCGTTTACAATTGCCACCAGCAAGAAATACTGAGTGGACTTGATCTCAATGCTATTACAAATCCTCAAGAAGAGCATATGTTGAAAATACAATTTTGGCACAATACCTAGTGAAATAAACAACACCACTACAAGATACATGAAAAAACATCCACTTTCAAAACAAGAATCACCTCGATCTGAGGCTTTATGCAAAAGTTGTCTCTTTGAAGTTCCCAAAATGAGAATTGTGCAATGTCACGACTGAGAATATACATTTTCTAGAATTTATCTGTATCAAAATCAAAAAATGTCTGCACTAGTGCATAAAGCACATAAAAATAGCCAAAATAAAAAAAATTCGTGAGAAAAGGAGTCTGTATGAGCAAGAATGGAGCATTTGAAATCTGCCTTCAAATTTACAATTGCCAATAGAGAGGGGTACTATTGTAGCTTTCTGAGTTCGATTCTACAAAATATACATACTGCATGCAAAACTAAAAGATACTCAGATAGTTTTTCGATGCTGCGAACAAAACCCAGAAGGCATTTTTCTTGCTGATGTACAGAAGATGTAGTTCTAATGTAAACAGAACGCCTTTAGCAACAAAAAAGACCCCAACAACCAAAAAATGGTATGAAAAGGATGAATCAGCTCTCTAAGACAAACAAAGGCATGCTGCAACATGCAATACTAATTAAAACACAAAATATGCAAGCCGGTTGATAGTTTGAGCTTAAAATAAGATTGTTGGATCTTTATAAATCCTTTCTGATCCTCTAGATCATTCAAAAAATGCAAGAGAAGAGCATACATGATTTTTCAATATCTCTACAAATAATCTAACCTTACAAAACTTGCTTTGATACCATGTTAGAATCCATAAAATAGATTATAACCCAGAATCAATTGAAAGAGTTAGACACATAAACTGTAAATGCAAAAGCAATGAAACAACATAACAACGATACCAAGAGATTGATGCGAAATACTCGAAAGGCAAAATAATATCAGATAACTATCTCCAATATCAAATGAAAATACAAGCTAGGTAGCATGCTTATATAGACCAGGGAGAGGGAGGAGGTAGCAACATCGACCAATGAAGAGCAACCATTTATTAGACTAAAGATAGCAAAGTATCTTCCCAAGATAGCTAATGGATGCTCACATGTAGGAAGGTGACATCTAAGAATCCTCTCACCTAATAAAACATGCTTTATTAACCTAAGCAAGCTTAAATAAATGTGTAGGAAAAACCTTATAAAAAGGAATAAAAAACCTACACTAACACTATGTACTATATCAACTAAGAGAGAATTTTAAGATTGAATAAAATGGTTAGTGATTCATTATGCAAACAAGTGTTCCTGAAACCCTTCAAGCACAATGCTTGAAAAATCTCAATAATTCAAACATATCAGAAGCATTACATGGAAATTATATTGGGTGAGGATATTCAAAGAATTTGTTATCCTCACAAATATTATAGAAACACAATAGTTCTATCAAAAATTTCATGCTACAAAAAAGTGGTCCACGAATATCAATGTCAGACATATCAAGTATCTGTGACAAATGGACATATAACAATTAGTGATGCACAAAAATAAATTAAAGAGGAGGACCAACCCAAGATAACTTTTGCTCCTAAATGGAGATATTTTATGTATATAGTAATGTTGTTTGGATTGAAAATGCACCGGCTACATTTAATAGAATTATGATCAATGCCTTTACAGATCTTATAAATGACTTCTTGGAAGTATATAGTCATTGTTAACTAATGGACTCACCAATCAACACAACCATGTGCAGTAGTTTGGATTGTCTTGATGAAACATCTCTTGAGATGAAAGTGGTATGAATCAATGGAATGTTTGAGTGTGTGGCAACATCTTGATCACATCCACCATGTGAATCCATATATCCTCAAAGTATTCTACTTAAAGGTGCATTGTGTATCTCTATATTCATCAAAAAATGTGTGTACTTATTTATACCCTTCTCATCAATGAACAACCCATGATAGATACAAGTCTATAAAACATCTCTCACCTAATCACATCATCTCTAAACTTCACAATCAAGTTCTTCAACCATGCATGCCTCACATGTTGAGAGCATAAATATCTCACAATTGGAGACCTTGCATTGTAAACAAAAAATGTGCATAGTCAGATGCTTCATTTAGTACAAGTGATTTGCTAATGATGAAACAAAGAGGAATGTAATGCTTGGATAATGATCAATCACATGATGGATTTGATCTCAAAACTTGCATCATCCACCATGAATGCATTTTGTCTCCACTCTATGTTCCTCAACTGCACTCTTTGAAGCAAGATGCACATCCAATTATAGCACAAATATGCACAACCTAGACATAATAAACCATGTCATTCATAGCCCCACATTCTTGGTGTCAAAAGTAAGTAGAGTGTACAATTAAAATTGTACAATTAAATGATGGATGCAATCACATAAATATTTTTTATTAAATTACATAAAAAAGGTAGACAGTAAGTGCATTGCATACCTTCATTCCATTTGTGTCAAATTCATGGATAGTGAGCTAGCATGGCTATACTGAAGCAAACAATCAAGTTGGTTTGGCATCTATAACCCCAAAACAAAGTGGATATCTCTATCTCCATTGAGCCTAAGGTTTTTGTATTCCTAATATGTAAACTACTTATCAGAATTTACCAACACTGACTATTGCATGGATTGAGCATCATTAACATAAAACATATATCAAGATTGCCACCTTGATTTTGAGCTCAATGTTTTCTATTTCTCTTTTGGTAAGAAATGCATCCCTAGATGATTGTCCATCAAGTAACACCACCTTTTTCTACACCATTTCCCTATTTTGATGTACCAAGTCTACTAACATGCTAAGGAACAATAAAGACTCTGCCCAATGACATAAATCTTTATTGTGTATGGAGCAAAGAATGATCTCCTCCCTCTAAAGTCATTTTTTACCTAACCATGAAAAGTTTTGCCATCCTTGTTGATATGGTAAACTGAATGGTACCATATGAGTGCATGGTTTGGTCGATGGACCATATTGCAAGTGTTGAAGTTTCAAGCACAACCACATCTCCTGTGTTTGTGTTTGGGTCTACTTCACTTCCCATAGTTGGTCACTAGGGTGCTATCAAATGCCACAACATCTATTTCTTTGTAATCACATGGGCCATACGAGCACCAATATCTAGAAAGGTATAATAGAAACCATGTTAGGATTGCATTGAACACCAATTATGAAATGATAAAATATGCATTTAGCTACAAAACTAAATTGATTGTAGTTAGCAAAGATTTTATTGTTCTTACATGGTGTACTCCAAGTATGAGAGAATTTTGGTTTTCATACTAGGCATAGAAGGGTTTTTTTTTACAGTTGTGATTTTTGCAAAGATCTTAGACCAGGATTGGCTCTTGCTCTCCCCCTCTATGAAATCCTTCACACTATCAGTCCTAGCCCAAGCTAAGATGAAATATTTTCCTTGTATATCCTTGTACGCCTTCCATGAAAGGTTCTTGTAGGTAAATGCATCTTTGGGTGGGTGTTGAACTGCTACTTCCATGATGTGAGGCCATTTCCCATCCATCTAATGCACATTGTAAGAAACTAAAATCATTTACTACTACAATAAATTAGATAATTACACTAAGTCATTAGCCTTGAATTGGTATATGTACATAGACAATACAAAATTAAATCAACCAATACCATGTGTATAATTGTATAGATAAATACAAATAACTATTCCTTAAATGAAACCCATTTTGCATTAAAATATGTTTGTAAGAATGATTGCATAAAATAAAGTACATATTTAAGAATTATTGGATAAGATAAAATACACATTTAAGAATGATTGCATTATAAATTAGTATTAAATAATTATTTACATACACAAAATAAAATCAAACCGACAAAGAGATCATGGCTCACTCTAACCCAATAAGTTTTGGTTGCCCAACATAAGGGACAAACTTCAATTCAATGTTTTTGTAGGTTTGATACAAAGAAGTTGCTTCCTTGTGCAACTTGTGGACTAAACCAAATGGACTTGGTGCATTGACTAACATTTGATTGTAAACAATAAGGGAATTAACTTTGACCACAATAGGAAACTAGCCAATAGTGTAGCTTTGGTGATGTCGGTCATGAATTTAAGGGTTTAATAATAAGTTTTGTCAAAAGTGATAGGGGCTAAAAAGATGACACCTCATTGTGAGACCTTAGTGTTTTCAGCCACAAAGAACTCCCATGAGCATCACTTATTGTTAGGAACATACTCGACACTCACCAACATCCAACATGTAGGAAAACTTCTCATATCTTACACCCACTATACAAACAAGTACATATGTGCAAAAGAATCAATCACATATATACATAAATAGGTTAATCTTTTGTGAAAACTAAATAGGTAGTAAATATGTTGTCAAAGAAACAATGAGGTTATTGGTCCCTCTATTTGAGTTATTACAAGTTGTGAAAGACATACAAAATTACAAATTGTTCCTCATCACGATGATGGATCACGAATTGTGATCCAAAATGTTGATGTTAAAAACTCTAGCATAGTTAAATCCAGAAGCACTCTCATTCTACTTAATAGAATATGGAAATATTATGACTTTGATAATTGAGATCTTTGTTCATGTACATCATGTACAACAAAATAGCATCATGTAACTTTTGTAATTCTCTCGCAAGAACTACGACAAGACCTATAAGTTGTTTGTACACTAACTTGAAATTTACTTTTATAGCTATTGCATGATTCCTACAACTCGTCTCTCTAAAGCATACAAAAGGCCTCTAACGAGGTCATTATAACATGTAAAATCAAAGTATGTGTCATTATGGTATATTCAAGATTCTTGCCAAATAAAATTATTGTCTAGTACACACCATGTGTATATCCATTGCATGTCAATACCAACATACTTGGTTATAATAGGCGACCTACATTAGAAAAATTGTCCATATCCTAGAGAGACAATTTACATTATAATCATCTTTTGAAATATTGACAGCATCTATGTGTTGTTGACAATCTTGCATATGCATGTGATTTATGCTAAAATTCAAGATAGAATAAATATATAAATAAATAACTAAATTTAGAATAAACCCCAAAAGTAAGCCAAACAATAAACAATTTACTAGTGCATAGAAATTATATGAACAATATTTTTGTTTCGTCATGATAACATTTTCATCATGGGTAAAATTAATTTTATAGTGAAGAAACTAATATGTTGAAGCTCGAGGAATTTTGTTCTATTAATTTAAATTTTGATACAACAATAATACCTCTTGGAGAGTCCTTAATCACCCTCTTTCATATTTGATATTTATCATGTAATATTCTATTTTGTTGTGAGGATAATCAATAAATATGTATTGGTTAATGTTTGAGGTCAAGTTAATCATAAATTTTAGGACCTGAGTCTTGTGTCACATTCAAATTAATTTGATTGACTTTAACCTAAGGTCCATCCTATTGTTGTGTCATATTCTAAGTATTTTGATTTTCTTTTACCTAAGGTCCATTCCATTGTTGTCTCATATTGTAAGTAAATCAATAGATTTTTACCTAAGGTCCATTGTATTGCTTGGACTCTACCTTTAAAGAAAGTTAGAATTCTTGCATAATGAATTGACGGTGAAAAGATCTAATCGTATTTGAATATCATAAACAACCTAGACAAACTTGATTTGAAAGTCCTTATCTTCTATCTTAATTTGATGGGAAGGTAGTTGAATTGGTCAATGTATTACTAGACATAGTATACACTTGCTTGGTGTAGATGGAGCCAACATTTCAATAACTTATCTTTACACCTATGAGATAAAAACACTTCTCGATGCATTTTTTAAATAATGAAAACACATCAATGGTGGGTTGTTTTGTGTAATGTCCCCTTTCTACTGGAACACTTAAACTTGAATCTGCATTCAAAATGATTCTCAAGGAGACATTAGTAACATTAGAGATCACTACATTTCAATGATAAAATCAAACAATTTCAATGTTAACATAAATATATCATTCCTTATTAAATTTTTCTTCCATTCATGATTATATTTATGACTATTCTATATTCAATTTGTAAGAATATTAAACACAACCAAAGATCCATATACATTCCCTTGTTCTTTTTAAGGAATTAGGATTTACATGTCGTGGGCGCTAAGAGGCCATCCATGGAAGGAATTATACCCGCCCCTCCTTATCATACCAATCAATGGATGTGTAAGGCGCAAAGAGGCCATTCACATGTAGGACTTATACTGCCATTCCCCCACAATACCTAAATCCTCTCTTCTTCTTCTTCATCAAGAGCTAGGATTTACATGACGTGGGCGCTAAGAGACCATACGTGGAAGGAATTATACCCGCCCCTCCTTACCATACTAATCAATGGATGTGTAAGGCGCAAAGAGACCATTCACATGTAGGATTTATAATGCCATTCCCCTGCAATACCTATCATTCCTCAAGGATGAAGCAATATATGTAGTATTATCTTTACATTAATATTCTTGTATTACAAATGACATTATTCATAAATATTCATCCTTGTAGCATATTCTTGTTCATCATCATTAGAATTAAATTCATACCATAAGTCATTCCATAGTTCACATGGATGTATATTAATTATAAGGTTACATTATGATTGTCATATCCATACATACCATAAATAAATACATTCTTGTATATATAAATAATCTTACCATTTATTCAACCAATTATAAATTGAACAAATTAAATACTTATTAATACTTACCTTGCTGGCTGGTGGTTGTGATTTATCTTCTGCTAAATGCTTTCCTTATTTTCTGATTGTCCTCTGTTGCTTCCCTGCCTTGTGAGGAGGGGAGCACTCCTTTTAAACCCAATGAAAGGTTCCTCTTGACCAAAAGATGCAATGATTACCTTTAGAGGTATCCGCTACCTTAAACGTCACTTCTTTAAACCCTTTGTTTGTTATGCCTTTTATCTTTCTTTTCTCATATGGGATCAGTACCTCTTAAGAGGCCCGATCACTAAACATAAATGACTATATTTTAATATATATGTATAATCTTATTTATTTATTGAATTATATTATATTTATAATAATTACTATCTATTATAATAAGAATATTTATATTATCTCAAATGTATATATATTATTATTACATATATATAATTTATAACTATTGTGTCATATATTTAATTAGAAAACACATAATAATTATTCTTGCAATGTAAATACTTAAATGCATCATATGAGTATATGTAAATTGTAAAAATACACATTTTGATATACACGGTGTACATTCGAATATATGTGAATCATAATGTATAGTATATGTAATTATAGGGAATATGACAGTCCCCCCCACTTAAGATTGCTTGTCCTCAAGCAATTTAAGGTTTGGATGATTGATAACATCTTCTCTCTCCCAAGTAGCATCTTCAATGGGAAGCCCCTTCCACTTAACCAAGTACTCAGGGATGGTCCTTCTTCTTAATCGTTTATCCCGGACATCAAGAAGAGCTTCAGGCTCCAGAATTAGTTTACCTTCTTCATCTAGAGGGGGTAATTCAGCACATGGAGTTACTTGTTGCCTGAGAACCTTCTTCAACCGGGATACATGGAAGATATTATGGATCTTACTATTCCTGGGTAACTCCAATTCGTAGGCTACTTCACCAATTTTTCTTAGGACTCTATATGGTCCATAAAAGTGAGGCTTGATTTTTTCTGCCCCACTTGATTTGAGAGAGGATTGCTTGTATGGTTGCAATCTAAGGAAAACCAAATCTCCAACTTCAAAGGTCCTTTCTATGTGATTTCTATCAGCATAAATCTTTTGTTGGTTTTGAGCATGATGGAGATTATCTTTGAGGACATTCATAATGTCTATACTTTGTTGTATGAAGTCTTTGGCTCTAGGTGCTCTATTGTCTTGGCCAACCAAACTTCTGAAAGTAGTGACATCATAACCATATAGAGCTTTAAAAGAACTCATACCAATGGACATATGATATGTGGTGTTATAACAATGTTCTCCCAAATGCAACCATTTGATCCACACATTTTGTTGCCCAATAACATAATTCCTTAGGTAGCTTTCTATCCATTTATTAACTATTTCCGTTTGTCCATCCATTTGGGGATGATAGCTGGTACTTGGGGTAAGATCAGTCCCTGCTAACCGAGATAGTTCTTGCCAAAATTGACTTAAGAAATGACTGTCTCGGTCACTGATTATATTCTTAGGCAATCCATGTAATCTAAAGATCTCTTTGAAGAATACCTCAGCTACTTGGGGTGCCTTGCATTCTGATGATATTGCCATAAAATGAGCATACTTAGGTAGTTTGTCCACTACCACATATATACAATCTCTCCCTTGAACTTTAGGAAGGCCTGTTATAAAGTCCATGGAGATGATATCCCATTTCTGTTCGGGAATAATGTCACAACTCAATTTTTGAATCCTAAATTTGAAAACTAAACATAAAATGTATATTCATTCAAAAATACAAATAATAAACAATTTAACAATGGACACCATTAAAAAATTAAGGATAAGATTACCATTAAAAAAAATTGAGGATGAGATTTGCAAATCCACTAAAGAGTGGAGGATGCATTATCATTAAAAAAAAAGGAGTGGAGGATGCATTATCATTAATAAAAAACAAGAGTGGAGGATGCATTATCATTAAAAAAACAAAAGTGGAGGATGCATTATCATTAAAAAACTAAGAGTGGAGGATGCATTAAAGGTTGTAATTTTCTATAAATTGCCTAGAATTATGAGGAAGAAGGACACGGATCTCTGGTTGGAGAATGCTGGAGAATCTGTAAGAATTCTTCTCTTCTTCATTTTATTTTTGTTTCTCTTGAAAATCCAGTTCTTGCACTTTGCTAATTAATTTTAGTTAAAAATTCATGTTGATATGTTGCAAATTTAATATATGTATGGTAGTTTTCATTAAAAGTTTTGTAGAATGGTTGATCTAGACCTTCCCCTAACCCATTTGCCTCTCCTCTCTGGCATAGCCCTCAACCTCCTACCATCCATACCCTATTCCATACTCTATTTTAAAACCCACTCGAGCACAGACAGGAGGACGTTAACAAGGATATGCCTTTACACCTGCCAATTTCAATGGATCTAGTTGTCTACCAGGCAGCTTGCAACTACAACATTTGATGAAATCTGTCTTCCTTTATACTGTGATGTATGTCCAACCCCTGTTCCAAAGCTCTTATTTTGGCACAGGCTGGGAGTATACCTTCACCTCCCAAGCCGATTTCTCCAATCCTTCATTGATCTCCTCTATTTACAGATGTGATCTACAGGCACCAAGAAATCATGTCCACACAATTCCCACTGGTTCAATTGGCATCGAAATGATAAAGTTTAGGGTGTCCTCAAGATAACCAGCACTGTGAAGAAGGACCGCCACACATAACCATCAACTGTAGTTGTAATGAAATAAGGGTTACTCATATGATTGAAGTATGTACAACTCTCATCCGCTAAACTTGCATGGCTGCGTGCACACAAGCAAAGCTTACAATGTTAGGATGTGTTCTTGAGAGCTTCATTTTGAGAGCAACCTTGTTTTGCGCTTATCCTAGAATCATTGTATTTCATAAAATGACTTCTATTTGAGGTATTCTGTCAAACAGTTCAAATTGCATTATCTATGCTTCCCTGTTTTACATGCATGTCTGCTAGGTTTTCCACGCATTATCTACGCTTCCCTGTATTCTGTCAAATAGTAACAAAATTCCCCCTTCCACTATGCTTTAACGGATGTTTGTGCCTTGTTCCAAAGCTCCCACACTGGCACTGGCAGAGAGGACGCTGGCAGAGGTTGTGGAATTTAGATTTACAGCTGACGATTGCATTTGCCTGAAAGTTTTTAAAGCCCTTTCAACAACTGCATTTTGTGTAATTCTGCGATCATGCATTTCATGAGATGACATCCATTTGAGGCATTCTGTCAAATAGTTCATGTGCCCTGTCTTGGCTCCCACATTTTGCATACGTATCTATTAGAGTATTTCCAACTATATATATCTGACAAAAGTTCCCTTGTTGTTTGTGCAACGGATGTCCATTCCCTGTGCTAAAGTTCCCATTTGGTGTAGGCAGAGGAAATGGTAGTAAAGGTTTTAGAATTTGACTTTATTCCTGCCCGTCCCCTTTGCTTGGAAGATGCAAAGTCTTTTCAGCATGTTGATTTTATTTCCTAAGGTATTTGTCAAACAATACTTGTGCAGGGGGAGCGTCCACAAAGGACGTGGAATTTGGATTTACTACTGCCGATTTCATTTGCTTGAAAGCTTCCAAATCTTTTCAACATCTCCATTTTGTGCAGATCCTGCAATCATTTCATTCCATGAGGTGGCATTCTTTGAGGGATTTTGTCAAAATAGATGACATACCTTGTCTGAGCTTTTCCAACTATAATCACCCTTTCATACCCTATTCCTAGCGCCCCAATTTGGCATAGGTAGAGAGGATACTGGCACAGGTTGGGTATTTACACTTGACAATTGCAATTGCTTGAAATTTTTAACGATGACATCTATTTGAAGAATAAGAAGTTATGTAAAAGATGGGTAAAAATAGAGTCAGATGATATTAAGTAGATAATAAGAGTAAAAAAAAATATAGAAGGAAGAATGTGAAGAAATAGGGTGAATGTAGGATAATTATGGTAGAAGATATAAATAAAGAGAAAGGTTGTGATGAAAATATTGATAAAAGAAAAGTGGTAATTAATTATACTATGTTGGATGATGAAAGTTAATATGAGTGATTAATAAAATAATGGGTAGAAAGAATAAAGGTGTTAATATGATATTTTAATTTGGAAATAGTAGAATTACACCCCTAGTTATGTTCCTTGAGCACAAAGGACAAAGGTATTCTAGATAGATGAATTCTGTAATAATAATAATAAAATTATTGTGAATTGGTTGTTCATTGGAAAGTTAGGGTAACTAATTATTAGTTTAGGATAACAAGAATTGTTGTTAAATAAGTCATATTCATAAGTGTATTAACAAAGGAAACCATTTCATATTTATCCATCTAGAGAGCTAAAGAAACCTCTTGTTGAGATATTTGTCATATTGTACAACTTTTATTAAGTCCTTAATTGGTAATATAAATTATGATCATAGTTGAATCATGAATGGAATCGAGAAGTTCTTTGAAATAGTCGTTAAAGGCATAAAACCTTGGAACAACTAATTATCATTTCTTATGTATTAGGAAACATAGTTACCGTTGATCGAGTATATACAAAAGTTTATTAATAATGGAAATTAATCAATTTTGTTGAAGTATAAATCTAATTACAGAATTTCAAGTGAACCTCTTGTGAAGACATCTATCTTATTTTACAAATTTTTATTAATCCTTACTAGTTTCAATTTGAAAGTGAGCTTATAATGGTCATGCAAGAAAATGTCTCAATTATCCACTCTTGGAATAAAGTCTATTGATGTATGACAAAATAGGTTATCAATATTCCTTGTTTTTCCAAATCCGAATCTCTTTATATTGAGAATTGATAGAATGGATTAAATATTTTCTAAGCAAAATTATCATGCATCTTTATGTTCCTTTATCAATTTTCTTAGTTAGTGATTATGCAAGTTTTTCTCTTTTACTAGATAGGTAAACCTTGTAATTAAACATCCAAACTCAAACATTCGTAGTGTTCGGTATTTACGGTACCTCTGGGTCACGTTTACGGGTAATGCCGTCGCGTTGAACCAAGTACCTCACGCCTAACATAGCTGCAACAACGACGTCTGGGCACTGTCCCTCTAAATCGTCGGGGAGTAATAAGGAACATCTCTAAGTTAAATCCGCAGGAAGGGAAAATCTCCTCGGATACCTGACTAAAAAGATTAAGAAAAAGAAAAAGGTGAGACTATCAAAAATTGTTGTAGGATGATCAATGGGAAGACCTCATCAAGGAAATATGCGTGATAGGTAAATTATTCACACTTGAAAACTTAAACGCCAAACACTCCCGGGAGGTGTGTTTGCAATACTAGTTTCTTAGGAATTCCGTCTCTGTATCACTTGAGTGAATGGGCAGTTGGCGAAGAACTATGTACCAACCACAGTTACATAAAGCATAGTGCAAGACAGAACTACATGTTCGCATTCGTCGTGTAGATCGTATCCGTAGAGGGCCTTGATCCCGTGGATACAAGGTATGTAGGCAGTCTGGACGGCGAAGGATGCCCCCAGTACTCAGGTCCCTCAGATATAGGGTACTCTTTAATAATCAACTTCATAATCTTGATCTCTAGTTAAAAGGTTAACTAGGCAACTTAAGAACTCTCCTAGTACTCAGAAGAATCCCTGGGGTGGATTACTTATACCCGGCATTGCCGTAAACTGAGGTGAGTACAAGTTGATGTTAGGTGTTCCCTGGTCGACATCCTCAGTACAGTGTCTGGGCAGACTGTGGTCCCCAGGAAGTGACTCATGAATCTATATTGGTTCTGAGGGAGTCAGAAGTCTCTGGCCAGAGCATAATGATTCCTGTCCTATTTAGCCCGGTTGGTTGTTGTGTTTACTTATCCCGTATTGGATAGAGACTTGGTCCGTTTGACCACTAGGCCCTTTTGCCACCATTTGTTCTACCCCGTTTCGGGTAGCGATAAGGTCCGTTAGACCTGGTTCCGTATGAACCTATTTGCCCAAAGGATAGAAGAGCCCGGGTTGGCTTAAGAATGTTCCGTTTTGAACATATGGCCCGTTTTGGCCGCCGAAGTTTTTCCTGAGTACTCAATGGAAGTCTTGATATATCTCATAAGAACTTGTTAATAAAGTAAAATTTTTGAAAATTCAAGTTTGGATCAAGCGGGTCCTTACAAATAGGAAGAGGTTGTAGTAAACCTGCAGGATGAGTTTGTTCCATTTTATTTCTCTGGCATGTCATACATTCTTGGATATATTTGAGTACATCTCCTTTTAGTCCTTTCCATGTGAATCTTTCTCTTACTTGTTTATATGTTTTGAAATATCTGGGATGTCCGGCCAAAGGATTGTAATGGAATTCCTTGATAATCTTAGTCTTCATTTTTTAACTCAGAATGAGATAGATCATGTTTTTGTAAAGGATTAGCTCACCCTTCACTTGATATTCTTCCTCTTGTATATTCCCTTCCAAGATATCATTGGTGAGTGAACTTTTAGCATATTTTGATATAATAGCATTTTTCCAATTTGGTTCTATACTTGTTATGGTACATAGGTAGGGTATTCGAGATATTGCATCTGCTACTATGTTGTTTTTGCCCTTAACATACTCTATATCAAAATTGTATGCTTGTAACCTACTCACCCACTTTTGTTGACGATCATTCAGGTCCTTTTGCTTGAGGAAAAATTGTAAACTATTGTGGTTGGTTTTGACCTTGAATTTCCCGCAAACTAAGTACTATCAGAATTTTGCTAATGCATGCATGATGGCCAACATTTCTTTATCATATGTGGAGTACAACTTTTTGGTAGGAGAGAGTTTGCGACTTTTGAAGGCAATTGGATGCTTGTTTTGAGTGATAATTGCTCCAATACCATCCCTGGATGCATCACCTTCTAGTTCAAATGGTAGTGAGAAGTCAGGAATAGTTAGTACTGGACAAGTGCTTGTTACCTCTTTTAGGGTTTCAAAAGCCTTTTGTGCCCCTTCATCCCAAGTGAAGAATCCCTTTTTGGTTAAATTGGTAAGTGGGGCTGCAAGTTTAGAGAAAATTTTCACGAATTTTCTATAGTAGCTACATAATCCCAAGAATTCCTTTAAGTGTGTCAATGTTCTTGGTTTTGGCCACTCCTTAATAGATTTTATTTTTTCTTCATCCACTTTAACTCCCTGGGCACTTATTTTGTGACCTAAATAAAGAATTTCCTCTAATCCAAATTCACATTTTGAGGCCTTGGCATATAATGATTCTTGTTCAAGGATAGATAAAACTTCATCAATATGTTTGAGGTGTTCCTCCCATGTTTTACTATATATTAGGATGTCGTCAAAAAATATTCATAAGAATTTCCTTAATTGTTTCCGGAAAGTATGATTCATGCATGACTGAAATGTGGCAGGGGCATTTGTCAATCCGAAAGGTAAGGCTAAGAATTCAAAATGGCCATAATGACATCTAAAGGCTATCTTTAGTATATCTTCTTCCCTCATTCTGATTTGATGGTAGCCTGACTACAAGTCTATTTTTGAAAAGTACTTGGCTCCATGTAATTTGTCAATAAGTTCATCTACTCTTGGTATAGGATATCGGTTTTTGATTGTTGGTTTGTTTAGTGCCCTATAATCTATGCACATTCGCATTGTTCCATCTTTTTTCTTTACTAGTACCACCGATGACGCAAACGGGGTGGCACTAGGTTGAATGTGCCCCATTTCCAAAAGTTCATTTATTTTTTTCTCTATCTCTTCTTTGAATTTCTGTGGATGGCGGTAGGGGGTTGTAATTACCGGTTTAGATTGCTTTTCCAATTCTATAATACGTTCAAATTTTCTCTTTGGAGGTAGGCTATGAGGAATTTCTTCAAACACCTTCTTGTGTTTTCTAAGGATGGGTCTTATATCGATGTGTATGTTTTGACCTTGTGGTGTGGATTTATCAAGGATCAAGCATTGGGCTGCCCACTCTCCTTGCTCATGTCTAAATATCCTTTCCATCCTTTTGCAAGAAATAACCTTTGGAGAACCATCAGGTAAACCTTGTAAGGTGACCTGTTTTCCTTCATGTTGAAAATAGATTGTTAAGTTGGGAAGGTCAAACTGGAAACATCCTAGCAAATATATCCAGGGAGTTCCTAGTTTTACATTGGCATCTAGAGGAACTAAATAAAAGTCTTCCTTAATAGTGTATTTCTCGAGGGTCACTTCAAGTTAGGGAACAATCTTGGTGCATGAAACCATTGCTCCCGTTGCGGTAGCTGCTGAAAATCCATTGAAGTTTTGGGTCTTCAACCTCTTTCTTTTTACTAACTTTTCATCAATGAAATTGTGGGATGCCCCACTATCCACTAGTGTGATAACTCTTTGACCTTTGATGGTGCTCTTGATACGGGAACCTGATGATGCTTTGAAGTTTGGGTGATGGTGGTCAAGGTCACATGTTCATCGTCTTCTATTTTTGCCCTTTTGGCTATTTTTTCTTCAGTTTCTTCATCAGAAGTGACCTCCATCTTTTGAGCCTAACCTCTCTTGGTGCATGTGTGTCCTGGCTCCCATTTTTCATTGCATTTATAGCATAGTCTTTCACTTTTACGACAGATATGTCCTGGTCCCTAGGGCTCATGACATTTAAAACATAGGTTCTTTTCCTTAAGTTCATGGCGAGAAGGGTTATGGTTATTATTCTTTTTATGATAAGGTTTGCTATGCTCATATGTGCTTTTGGTATTAGTGGTGGATGATTCCAAACTCAAGGCTTTTTCTATGGCATCATCAAGTGTAGTGGGGCTATGAGCTTTTACAATTCCCCTTAGTGGAACCTTTAACCCTTCTGCAAATAGATAAGTTAGTCTATCTTCATCAATCCCAGTGACTTTTATTGAAATCTTTTGAAATTCAGCTATGTATTCTTCTATCGTTCCTTGTTTCAATTGAGTTAGCTTCTTGAAGTTTTCTTGACGGTGTTCTTTATCAAACCTTTTGATTAGTTTTTGTGAAAATTCTTCATAGGTGGTTATCTTATTATGCCCTTGGTTGTGTTCCCCATGATGCCACCACTCGTAGGCTATTCCTTCTAAGTGAAGGATAGCAAATTTTATGGCATCCTCCTTGGTCATTGGGCTTAAGGATAGATAAGTGTTTAATTTTTTTAGCCATGCATGGGCTGATATTTTATTTGTCCCATCAAAGTTTGGGATGGATATTGTGTTTACTTTATGCTTTAGGTCTCTATTTAGAGGTCTCCTTTCCTTTCTAGGTACCTCATGTCTTTTAGCTTCGCAAAAATCTCTAATGCTAACAAGATTCCTAATTTCAAGATCAAGATTTGCATAAACCCTAGCAATTTCTTTCAGGCTTTATGCGGATGGTTCATTTTCTTCTTCATTTCTAGGTGCTTCTTCCCTAGGTAAGAAGGAGGGCTTAGGTACCTGAGGCTAGGAGATCCTTTATTATTTTTGGAGATATTAGACCCCGTGTCTCCTCCATTTACGGGATGGGTTTTTAGGCTATCAATGGCATTGCCCGTGTTTTCTAAGGTCTCTATGAGTCTTTCATTTTGGTTAGAGATATCTTGATTGGTTTGTTCCATAAAGGTTTTCATTTGATTTACCAATTCCTCACTCATATTGGTGTTATTTCCCCTTCTTTGATAACTTTGCATTGTCAACCTTTCACAGGATGGCAGGATGACTGCTCTGATACCACTTGTAATGTCCCCTTTCTACTAGAACACTTAAACTTGAATCTGCATTCAAAATGATTCTCAAGGAGACATTAGTAACATTAGAGATCATTACATTTCAATGATAAAATCAAACAATTTCAATGTTAACATAAATATATCATTCCTTATTAAATGATTCTTCCATTCATGATTCTATTTATGACTATTCTATATTTAATTTGTAAGAATATTAAACACAACCAAAAATCCATATACATTCCCTTGTTCTTTTTAAGGAATTAGGATTTACATGTCGTGAGCACTAAGAGGCCATACATGGAAGGAATTATACCTGCCCCTCCTTACCATACCAATCAATGGATGTGTAAGGCGCAAAGAGACCATTCACATGTAGGACTTATACCGCCATTCCCCCACAATACCTAAATCCTCTCTTCTTCTTCTTCATCAAGGAGCTAGGATTTACATGACGTGGGCGCTAAGAGACCATACATGCAAGGAATTATACCCGCCCCTCCTTACCATACTAATCAATGGATGTGTAAGGCGCAAAGAGACCATTCACATGTAGGATTTATGCCTTCATTCCCCCGCAATACCTATCATTCCTCAAGGATGAAGCAATATATGTAGTATTATCTTTACATTAATATTCTTGTATTACAAATGACATTATTCATAAATATTCATCCTTATAGTATATTCTTGTTCATCATCATTAGAATTAAATTCATACCATAAGTCATTCCATAATTCACATGGATGTATATTAATTATAAGGTTACATTATGATTGCCATATCCATACATACCATAAATAAATACATTCTTGTATATATAAATAATCTTACCATTTATTTGACCAATTATAAATTGAACAAATTAAATACTTATTAATACTTACCTTGCTGGCTGGTGGCTACAATTTATCTTCTACTGAATGCTTTCCTTATTTTTTGATTGTCGTTTGCTGCTTCCCTGCCTTGTGAGGAGGAGAGCACTCCTTTTAAACCCAACGAAAGGTTTCCTCTTGACCAAAAGATGCAGCGATTACCTTTAGAGGTATCTGCTGCCTTAAACGTCACTTCTTTAAACCCTTCGTTTGTTATGCCTTTTGTCTTTCTTTTCTTATATGGGATTAGTATCTCTTAAGAGGCCCAATCACTAAACATAAATGATTATATTTTAATATATATGTATAATCTTATTTATTTATTAAATTATATTATATTTATAATAATTACTATCTGAGGATGCCAACAGTGGCCTCATAATAAGAATATTTATATTATCTCAAATGTATATATATTATAATTACATATATATAAGTTATAACTATTGTGTCATATGTTTAATTAGAAAACACATAATAATTATTCTTGCAATGTAAATTCTTATATGCATCATATGAGTATATGTAAATTGTAAAAATACACATTTTGATATACACGGTGGACATTCGAATATATGTGAATCATAATGTATAGTATATGTAATTATAGGGAATATGACATTTTGTGGGAGAAACTAGTTAGATATGAGGCTCAAAAACTAGAATGTAGTAATTAGGCATATGAATCTCAACAACCATAATGCACTGTGACTATGAGGAGTGCTTGAATCTAGAAATATGCTCCAAAAAGTGAATCCAAGCATGTAGTCTTGGGAATTAAGGTGTCTCAACATTTGCAAGTTCCTAGCATTGCAATTACTTATTTATTTATTTTATGTATTTTATTTAATTAAAATGGACTCATATTGCAAATGAGGTGTCCCACTTTGTGTTGGCATTTTATGTCATGTGTCAAATATCTTGAGGTTTTGTAAGATGTAATTAAATATAATATGTTGAGGAGATATGGGATGCCCTATTTTGGTGGGATCCTATGATAGATCTTATGATGCGCAAGAGAGTAAAATTGGGGGAGTTACATTGGAATCTTATGACAGATTTTGATGCATGCCATAAGCATCTTTTTATTGAAGGCAAATGCTAATTTGGGTGCTACATTTGGGCCTATGGTTT
The DNA here is from genome assembly GCA_027924645.1 of Cunninghamia lanceolata. NCBI lineage: Eukaryota > Viridiplantae > Streptophyta > Pinopsida > Cupressales > Cupressaceae > Cunninghamia > Cunninghamia lanceolata. The sequence goes on along the minus strand of BSBN01000245.1, from coordinate 6,442,750 downwards.
TAGCACTTAGTTTTGGAAAACCACTTGTGGTTTGTGGCTTTTTGTAATTTGCTTATAAATTGTGCTTGGAGTTGTAGTAGTATTATTGAGATAGTGTAATTTGCAAGCCGAAATGTTGCCAAAATCACTCCAGAATTAAGTTGTTGATTATACTCTTGTAAAATCTTGCTCTGCAAGTGAATTGTAACCTATATTGTTACTAAATAATATATTGGGCTACTTTAGAGTGTGGAATTTCTTACCCAAAGGTTTTTCCCATGTAAATCACCATGTAATGGTTTGCATTGTTCATATTTTTGTATTTGTGTTTTTGTATTCTCTATAATTGTTTAGACCATTTTAAAAAGTTTTTTTGCATCCCTCCTCTCAAGGTTTAGTGTAGGAAGCTAATTAAATTACCTTTGCTTCCCTACAAGTGGTATCTGAGCTTGATCACCTTTAGTTCTAGTTATTGGGTTGTTGTTGGGTTTTTTGATCTTATCTAGATTTGAGTGGGAGCATGTGCATAAGAGAAATTTGTGATCTTATTGCCAAAAATAAAGATGACAAGCACATCGAGGAGAATTGAGATAGAGAAATTTTCTGGCATAAATTTTGAGTTGTGGAAGATGAAGATGGAATACTTACTGGTAGATAGAGATTTGTAGGGTTCAGTAGATGAAAATGTTTCTAGACCTTCTGATGCAACCACAACTGCATAGTATGGTATAATGGATCAGAAAGCTAAAGGTCTTATCAGATTATGCCTGGCAGATTTTGTTTTGATAAATGTCCAGGAGGAGTCCATTGCTAAGAATTTGTGGCAAAACTTGGGTGAATTTTATCAAGCAAAGTCCTTGGTTAATAAGCTTTTTCTATGAAAGAAGCTCTATTCTTTGAGAATGGAGGGAGGTGATCAACTTGTTGACCACCTAAATGCATTTAATATGTTGGTGGCGTAGTTTAATTCAATGGGTGTTAAAGCGGATTAAGAGTCCATCGATGTATGACTTTGTTGTGTTCGTTGTATGATTCATGGGACCACTTGATAATGGCCATTGGGAGTACATTTGTAACTTTGAAGGTTGATGATGTTGTTCGCACCTTAATTTTATAGGAAATGAGGAGGAAAGCTTCCATCAGTGCCAAGGAAGCCTTGTATGTTCGTGTTAGATCAAAGGAAAGAGGCAAGAAGAATAGGAAACAACAAGACAAGTCTAGGTCCAAATCCAAGGGAAGATCTAAGTATCCTAGAAAGTCCAAAGCAAGATGTCGGAATTGTAGGAAGCTTGGACCCTTTCGAAAAGAATGTAAAGAAGAGAAAAAGAAGAAGAAAAAGTATTTCTGACTCTAAATTTAAAAAGAAAGATGGTGATGCTTTTATTGTAGCTTTGGTAACACGTGTAGGTGATAATGCATGGTTAATAGACTTAGGTGCATCTTTCCATATGACTTCTAACAGAGATTGGTTTACGAAGTATGACAAATTTGGTGGAGGTAAGGTGTACTTAGGTGATGGTTCTCACTTGAAAATAGTTGACCATGATAGAGTTCAGATTAAATTTCCTAATGGAAGAGCTAAGGGAATTAGTGGTGTTTTGCATATCCTTAGGTTAGCATGAAACCTTTTATGAGTAAGAAAATTAATTGATGTGGGTGTGCAGGTTGTTTTTTATGGTTCTAGATGCAAGATGGTTAGAGGTGCTATGGTTATTGCAAAGGGTGTCAGATTGGGTACATTATTTCATCTTGATGCATGAACAATACAATGCAATAGTACTTCTATACAAACTGAATCTTCATCTATTATGTTGGAAAAAGAAGTTGTAGCTTCTTCAACGGATGGTCATGTGTTCTAATTACCGAAGGGTGCTCTTTTTATAGAGATAAAATTGCTAGCTGAAAAGACAATGTTATGGCACCAAAGATTAGGCCATATAGGTGAGAAGGGTCTATGGACCTTAAAGAATAAAAAACCTTGTTGAAGGTTTATTTGATTCCAATCTTTAATATGATTTATGTGAACATTGCATATATGGGAAGCAAAACCATGTTCAATTTTATTCTAGTTCTCACAAGTCTTTTGGGTTGTTAGATCTTATCCATTCAAATGTTTTTGGTCCAGTTGATGTTTCTTCGATTGCTAAATTCATTTATTATGTTATATTTATTGATGACTATAGTAGAAGGACATGGATTTATTTTCTCAAAAGTAAATATGAAGTTTTCAATCATTTCAAAGAGTTTAAGGCTTTGGTAGAAATATAGATTGGTAGGAAAATAAAGATTTTGAGAACTGATAATGACAATGAGTATTGCTTTGCAAATTTCGATAAATTCTATAAGGACTGTGGTATTCAGAGACATAAGACAACTCTATATTCTCCTCAATAGAATAGAGTTGCAAAACATATGAACATGACATTGATGGAGAAGGCTAGGAGTATGCTAAATGGAGTTTGCTTGGAACAAAAGCTTTGGGCCAAGGCTATAGCCATTGCTTGCTACATGATTAACAAGTCTCCTACATTAGCTCTTATTGACAAAACACCTATGGAGTTGTGGACAAGCAAAAAGCCTTCATTATCTCTGACCATTATGTGTTCCTTTTACTTTGGGAATGAAATTATCTGTTGAACAATGTCCTACTTCTCTTTTAGAGATGGAAGACATGGGGTACCTTATTAGAGTGCAATTGGTAGTCTTATGTATGTTATCACCAGACATTGCCCAAGTAATGGGAGTTCTGAAAAGATTATGTCAAATCGTGGACGAATACATAGTGTCGTGCGTCTCATTGACTGCAACATGCTTACGTACAAGGAGAGTCTAGCACCTCGATGGTATGTAAAGTCAAAGGAGCCAACACAAGTTGATGATGATGTAGCACAAACAAGGTTGGCTGGTATTGGTTTGGAGGAGCTTGACCTTGAGGAGTCCAACAGTTTGAGTGACGAGGAGTTTGGCGTGGAATTTGGGGATGAATGATGATTAAAGGCATTAGGCCATTGTATTTTGGTTTTGAATTTTGAATGTAATCAGCATTTTAACTATAATATAAATATAATGATATTTGACATTTTTATTTTTCAATGCAATATGTTTGAGTATTTCAAAGTTTCATTTGTTATTTCTTATACATATTTTTGTAACTATTTTTTTGAAGTACTATATATATTTGCATTGCTATTTCCAAATCTAGGCCCTTGTCCCCTCATCCCTTAAGCCCATGGAACATAGCCAGATATAAATAGTTGTATGCTAAATGCTAGTCACATTTGTTTCCATTTTCAAAATACTTCTTGTGATTCCAGTTCACCTCCTGTGCATATGAATGAGGGAGTAATTATGTGTGAGGGCAACAAGTGTTTGTAGGCAGTTTGGGATATAGATGCCAGTTACTACAGGTCTCGCCCAACAGGACAATACCCTTACCACTAATCAATCGATTACATGCTAGAATTGCATGTTCCTATACCAAACTGGCTATCCCCACTGCTCAACCACCGGTAAACTGAATGCTCCGCTTTAACAAAAGGATGAGGGGAATAGGGTGATGAAGATCTTGCATGGTTCCGATACACGGTGACATATGTTAAAGTTGAAGAATTTGGAGAAATATTGTTAAAGGTGTTTTGCAGTAGACCTTAAACTTTCATCCTTGCATATCAACTTTAGTACCAAAACGCAAAGAAGTGTCTAGCCATATATAAAGGTCCGGTCCTATTGCATGACTGCATATGTGTGCTTCAGACCTAAAAAATTAGTGAGGTTGGGCAATGCCTAAAATTGGTGCATTTAAAATACTCTACTTCAATTTGTCCAAAAATGTTTCTTCTTGTCACCTCCATGTCAATACCACTTTAACTTACATTAATTTTTCAATGGTTACAATAATTTCAAAGATATGCTTCGTTCATTTGCTGTTCTGTTTCTTGTTCAGTTGTGAAATCCAACCACGGAACTCTTTATTTGTAATTTGGTACTTTTGGAAAGATTTTAGGGAAGCAGTTCAACAGCTATATACACTTACGGACTGTACACTGTTCCTGCGGGGATTATGGCAATCCCAAATGAATGAAGCTAAAACCTAGGCTTGGATTGTCACAAAGCTTATGTCTATTATCAATTAGATAGGTAAGTAATTTCAACTGTCCTTTTTTCATTTGTTGTCTTCTTCAATTTCTAAAATCCAACTATTATATGATTTGGACCTTTGGTACTCCCCAGAACAATTTAAGACTCAGACAAGCACTTCCACCATAGTACCAGTCACGTTTACAGAATAAACTGAACCGATATAATTGATAACATACATAAGTTCTACGACAATGCAGGCCTGGGTTTCAAGCTTCTTTCACTCGGTATCACCAATAATTTCTGCAAGAATAGAGTACAATATCAAGCCAATGGAAACAATTGCCACCTGTTGGGATAATTTATTGCAATTAATTTGGAAACCAACTTGATTGTAGAGGAGCCACCACATTCTTTGAAGTTCTTCATTATCTGTAACATGTATAGTTGCTCTAGGAGCTTTGTCTCTAAATCTAGATGCAACAGCCAGCTTTTGCTGTGGTGGCAAAGAATTTGTTTTCTTTGCTCCTCAAACATCAATTGTCAAAATCTCATGTTGGGGGACACACTGATGCCTCTTCCCAGGCATAATCTCTCTAGTGCTCCATAATTTTTTGGCATTCGTGACTCTGATCTATCCCCCCTACGAGGAAAGCATGTGTTTTTTTGCTGACCACAATCCAACTACATCCAGGTTTCTTTTTAACTTTCTTGTCTTTCATCATTTTTTTCACCCTTTCCATGTCAACCCACCTGCCAACTGCTGCATAGATGTTGGATAGTATGACAAAAGTTGCAGGATTTTGTGGATCCAGCTCAAAAAGCTCTTCTGCTGCCCATTCAGCTAGCTCAACATTGGTATGGATTTTACACGCACTAAGCAAAGACCCCCACATATCAGCATCAGGTTTGATTGGCATTTTGTTAATTAAGACTTGTGCCTCATCCAAGCGCCCAGCACGGCCAAGAAGATCTATCATACAGCCATAGTGTTCCATTGTAGGAGTAATATGATAAATTTGACTCATACTATTGAAACATTGTCTTCCCTGATCTACTAGACCAGCATGGCAGCATGCAGATAAAACACCAATAAAGGTAACACGGTTTGGATCAGTGCCAGAGAATAGCATATTTTCAAATAGGTCTAGGGCCTCCTTGGCACGTCCATGCATTGCACAGCCTACGATAATTGCAGACCATGAAACAGCATCTCGTTGAAGCATTTTATCAAACATCTTGTGTGCATCCTCTATGCTCCCACATTTTGCATACATGCCTACAAGAGTATTTCCAACAAGGACATCAGACTCAAACCCATTTCTAATTACAACTCCATGAACCTCTTTTCCCTTATCTAAAGCTGCAAAAGTGCAACAAGCTGGGAGAACAACAACAAAAGTCTCTGAGTCTGGTTTCACTTCTGCCAGCTGCATCTGTCTAAAGAGCTCCAAGGCCTCCTCACCGTGCCCATTCTGTGCATATCCCGCAATCATGGCATTCCATGAGATCGCATTACATTCGGGCATCGACCGAAACAACTGCAAAGCCTCTTCGACTAGGCCATTGTTTGCATACCCCGTAATCAACGAATTCCATGTCTTGACATTCCGTTCAGGCATTATTTGAAAGAGTTTCCAGGCCTTATCAATGAATCCATTCTGTGCATACCCTGCAATCATAGTATTCCATGAAATTGCATTCCGTTGGGGTATGTCCTCAAACAGCACATAAGCCTTCTCAACATCTCCTGCCTGTGCATAACCTGCAATCATTGTGTTCCACGAAAACACGTCCCTCTCAGGCATTACCCCAAACAATTCTATTGCCTCTTCAACACGTTCATTCTGCACATATCCTGCAAGCATTGCATTCCACGATACTACATCTCGCAGAGGCATTTTGTCAAACATTTGCCGCGCAACCTCAATTTTTCCACATTTCCCATACATATCCACAAACCCATTCCCCACAAACACATTAAACTTAAATCCAAGCCTAACAATCTTACCATGTATCTCCTTCAACACTTCCATATTTCGACATGCCGGCAAAACACTGGCAAAAGTAAACTGATTGGGTTGAATACCTCCTCTTCCTTGCATTCGATACAACAGTGTCAAGGCCTCATTACATAACCCATGCCTCCCATAACCTGCAATCATGACAGTCCATGACACCACATTTCTCTTGGGCATTCCATCAAACACCCTCCGAGCCTCTTCAAGATTCCCCCACTTGGCATAAATGCTCACAAGCTTATTCCCCAGCGAAATGTCCTGGCACTGAAATTGTGTTTCAATCATGTGGGCATGAACTAATTTACTCTCTGCAAGGGATCCAGTTTTAAGACAACCCTGCAGAAGATAATCATAAGTAGACGAGCAGCCACTGAAACCCCTTTCATCCATAGCCAGCAAAATGGGCATGGCTTCTTTCAATTGCCCTTGCTTGCACAATCTTCTTACTAAGAATTCATTCCCATTTTTAAATTCGGTGCACTCTAGTTTAAGGGTTTTTGTTGAAGACAAGGTATTGCATTGGACTACAGAATGAAGTCTTAGAAGCAGCGACACTGTATCATTTCTATTGATTTTCAGTGCGAATGTTATTGCCATATTTATTATTATTATCATGAGTGCCAAGCTGATTTGGTAATTTGGGAACCAAGCAAGTTGCCTTGTTCAGAGTAGAATGACTTATTCTGCACCTACAATCCTCATAGAAATACATAAATCCCACACAATTCTCCCACAGCTTCTTGCACCTTATTCATTGTTCTGTAAGGAATTTTGTTTAGTAGAGGCTTTATGCCAATAAAATATTCTAGGAAGAACAACGTGAAGTAATTCAACAATCTTTGGAAATTGAATTTGATATAATCGGGGCTGCTAAAATCTATAAATAGTAGAAGAGCAACAATTTACAAAAATATAGTGACAGGGTCTGTAGTCTCACTACCATGTTTTGTAGAACAAACATAAAAGCTATCGGGTTGGGATTTCCATATTGTGAGGTTTTTTATAAAATATGAACTATTTTTACTATGAGTTATCCTTACGATTAGTTGAACACCCTAATTTTGTGCCTTTCAAAAGTGAAATTTTTACAGCAGCTCATTTGGCAAGGCTCCTGCTTATAACTAAGGTTTCAGGGCCACATCATCAGATATGATGCCACATCAGCATGTTATTTGTTGAGGTGTCCAAAAAGATCCAAAAAAAGATTGGACCAATAGTTGTGCATTGAGTCATGTTTTGTTGGTGCGGCGATGTGGGATCATATGATTTGTTGCTTTTTAGAAATTTCATTCAATTATAAGTACTTATGTTCAACATTTGGTCATTTCTTATTTACATTTGGAATAATCATTTACAACTAATGGCTCCTATACCCACAAGTACAATAACAACAATTGGACCCCATTCAACTACTAGCATTTTTCATAACCTTTTAATATATGAAATATATTGGCTAATATTAAGAGTTAATATTTGAGTTGTTTTATAGTTTTAAATTAAATGGCCAAAATCCTTGTCTCTCAATTGAAGAGGTATCAAGATAGACTCATGCTCTTTTATCCTATAGTAAAATGATCTTGTGGGTAATATAAACCTTTCAACTATTTTTTTTTTTTTAAAAGTCGTTAGGCTATTTTATTTGCCATGAATTCAATACAAGCAAATTTGTATTGAGCTCACTCACAAAAAAATGAGTTTATTCATATATAAGTGGGGAGATAATGCTTTCATAGAAACTGGTTAGTATTAATTTATTTGACATGTGTTTTCATTGTCAACTGTTTAACCATAACATCAAGGAATGCCCTCTTTGGCCCATCTTGACTCCAAACTAATACCTTTTTGGTGACCAAGAAAGATGAGGGTTGACAGACCATTGGCAATAAGAAATCCACTCGTGTCTAAAGACCCCAAGTCAAGGATAATAACATTTAATCCTAAACTATCACAATAAATTTACAAGCAAAACAATGTTCACTACTGCATTTCAACCAATTAGCATTAAGAATTGTGTCACTTTTAATTTTTACAACCTCTAACATACATTGTGTCAAATATTTTTTTGTAATGTACCCTGCACTAGTCCTACATCACAAATTTGATAGGAGTAGTAAAAAAATAAAATTTGGCAAAAAAACTACAATCTAACACAACTTGCTAGTTGAATCCAATATCCACTACTACATTTCATCCGGCTAGTGTCAAAGATAGTGTCAATTGCATTAGTCCTACATCACAAATTTGATAGGGGTAGCAAAAAAAAGGCAAAAAAACTATAGTCTAACACAACTTGCTAGTTGAATCCAATATCTAGTGCTACATTTTATCCAGCGAGTGTCAAGGATTGTGTCAATTTTAATGTTATCAACTTCTAACACAAACCAGGTCAAACTTTTTTGTGACATAGCCTATGTTACTTCTACATCACAAATTTGATGGAAGGACCAAAAATGCCAAAATTTCCAACCAAAAAAAAGTTTGATGTAACCTATCTCACCCTATGTCAAAAGTGTTTGTACCATCAAATGTATCAAGTGCTAAATCAAGCTCTCTTCCTACATAAAATTATGTTTTTTAAAGCGCTTTTTAACTTATGAGAGTAGTTTTACTCATTATCACTATGATTATCACTTTTCATTACCTTTTAATTAATGATATACACGGTTAATGATCACATCATATTCTCTTAAAGTCTCTATTTGGGTTGAATTTCCCTATTTGCTTATCTCATTTTGGTTTTTTGACTAAATGGTCAAACCCTTAGGTTGCCTCACTTGCCATAAACTCAACAAGTTTGACTTGACTACTAAACTCAACCTAAAATATGGTTTTGTGTTGAGCTCAAACTCAAAGGATTTAAAGAAGTCCATTGATATCCAAGTGGAGACCCAATGCTTTTAGTAAAAAGTAGTTTGTAATAACTTACTTAAAACATGCTTTTGTTGCTAAGGGCTTGACAATAAGATCTAAGAATGAACTCTTTTTGCCCATCCTAACCCTAAACTAACTACTAATATATTCCAATAATCAAGAAAGATGAGTTTGGAGCACCATTGGGAGCAAGAAATATCTTAAGTGTCTAAAAACTCTAAATCAAAGGCATTGACATCTAACCCTAAACCACTGTAAAAAAATTCACAAGCCAATTGAATCTAGTGTGCACCAATACATTTTGACTAATTAGCATAGAGAATTGCATTAGTTTTAATTTTTTCTTACCTCTAATACAAACTACATCAAACATTTTTATGGCAACTTGCATCAACTTTACATCACAAATTTGGTGGGAGGACCAAAAAAGCCAATTTTTGGTAGTAAAGAGAAATATGATGCAACATCTGTCACCCTTGCTAGGTATGGCACTAAAAATTGTATCATTATTTGCATAATCTTCTGCATCAGTTGCTACACCAATCATGCTTCCTACATTAGAACTACATCTTTTTAAAAGTTTATTAACATTAGTTTTTGCAATTTTAGATTTTTATTTTTTTTATATTTTTTAAATATTAGAAATAGTTTACAAATATAGCTCATAAAAGCAATTGATCACATAAATTTACAAAGATCATGTCCAAAGATACAAATTAGGGACCAAAGATAACAACAAGATAATGCACCACCCTATCAATGTAAACAACAACCCACACCACCCCTCCAACAAATACAAAAGGAAAGGATCAGATAACAAATGTTCAAAACAACAAACATAAACATTATCCATATCACCCCAAGAACATCATGGCCATAAGAAGAATAAAACCCAATAGTATCAACAAAACAACACTAATAACCCCAAACCTGGCAATGCCATTGGTCATTTTTTGAAAGTTGATGCAACTACTTCCTACATGGGTCACTCAACGGTTGCCTGAATTTTGATTGATATTGATATCTCCAAACCCCTTTTTGGAGATGTTGTTTTGATGGTTGGAGATCAGCCTTGGAAACAACTGTTGGACTATGAGGGTATTCCCTTCAGATGTTGTCGTTGTTTCGCTATCGATCATTTGGCTGTCAGCTGTCCTCTTTCGCGCAGCAAAAATACTGCTACTTGGTGGAAGGATGCTCTTGTGGATCACTTGACCATCAATGTTTCTTTGGAGGTTGGTTCGTCTTGTGGGGATGACTCCTCTCAGGAGGATGAGCTCCCTCTTGACTCAGTTCTGGTGGGGGTGGTGGTGGCTGCTGCGAACCCGCGATGTTAGATTTTATCAATCCTCTTTTGGACTCCACGTCGACTCTTCCTGTGTCAGATCATATCACTAATGCTACATCTTTTGTTCTTCCTTTGGTTCTTCCTAATCTGGACTTGGCGGTGCTGCACCCGGTGGCTTCAGGTCATGCTTCTTCTCTGATTATTGCTTTGGTTGTGCCCTCTTCGAGGTCGGCCTGTTCGTGCCTTCCTTCGATGTTGTTGTTCGAGAGGATCCCCCTCTCTCGCCTTGCTCTGTGGACTGACTCTAAAGTCTCTTGGACTGTGGTTCAATGTAGAAAGCGGGGGCTTCCCAAAGCTGTTGGGGAGTTGTGCCCTAGGGTTAAGGGGGTTAGGTTTACTGGTCCAAGATCTACTGTTGTTTAGATCCCTTGTCAGGTTTTCTGTTGTTTGTGTGCGTCTGAAGCACTGTTTGGGTTACCTTGCTAGGATGATGGTCTCTCTCAGCCTGGCTATTTGTCTGCCCTTTGGACCTTGGTTGTTATGGGTTTAACCCCAGTAAGCTGCTTTTTCTTTTCATAATCTTGTAATAGGGTTCAACACCCTTGTTTTGCCGCTTACCATAATAAAAAACACTAATAATCCCAAACCAAGCCACAATAATCATCTTCTAAGCATCAACCCAAAACATAAGCATATATATAGCAAAATTTGTTCAACAAACTGCTAAGAACTAGTTGATGCCACCAATGGAGAAACACAAAATAAACAAAGAAATCATAATCCAAGACAAACACTATTTGATATTTTTCACACCCTTCTTTTATCCAAACTATCAATAAAGGCCTCCACATTCTTCTCGAAAGAACAAACCTTGAAATCAACACACTCATGCAACCAAGATCTAGGATAAATGCTAATAGGAATAGCTAAGCAGGAAGAAGCCCCATCACCATCACAATCAAATGAATTGATAACTAAAACCTGATCAATGTCATCTCTAGAGTATTGAAGCAACCAAGATTTGAATGTAAAATTCAAGATAACTTCCACAATTAAATAATGAGCACAATAAGCAAATATATATCATAAAAAGTGAATAAAAATTTACAATGAGCTCCTTGTATAAGTAGAACAAGGAGGAACTAGGAAGGTAGGGATAGACAATTGACTAGCCTTCCAAAAAGGTGACATATGTGGGGACACTTGGGACAATTGTAAGGACATGTGTAAAGTCCCTATGAAGTGAGACAAAAAGGTAAAAGTCCCTAAGTGTGGACTCATCTAGTGTGAATAGGACTTTCCTAGATTGGCTAAAAGCTAACCAGTTATGTAATGTCCTTATTTACAGTAACATAGAGACCTCAACAACCACATACCTTTTCCTTCAACCAAAATAGGACTAGTAGAACAAACAACACCCAAAGAAGCACTAGGAATAACAACACCAACTAAAGTATCAAGAAAGCCAACACTAAATATGTAACATAATGGACCATACTACCCACAACATTAGTATCAACAACAAACCTAGGAGATGCAATAGAACCAACCCAGGAGATGCAATAGAACCACCAAGAATATCAACAAAATTCAAATCAACAATATAAGGAACAATGGGAATTACATCGTCATGAGGAACAAAAAGACTAGCAATCCCATGAACACAATAACACCAACAACTCTAGTATCTCTTTGCACAAGCCAACCATCCTAATCATATTGAACATCAATGGAGACTACACCCCATTGAAGAGACTAAGACTCGAGAACATGCTTACCATCAACTATAAACTACTTAATATCTTCACTCTTTATATACACTTGTAGGGCAACATTATTTGCAACAAGAGAAATTGTGATTTTTTGAGAAAATCTAGTGAGCATACATTTACAACCCTTAAATATCTCATTGTTTCTAGCAATCCAAAGTAACCATAAAATTTTAGAAGACATGACCAACCAAAGTCTATCCAAAAACTTCAAGAGTAGAAAAATGAAGAATCTTGCCAAATAAAATAGCATGCCAATCAATAACACATTTGCTAGAGCCAACAACCCATGAAAGAGGATAGCATTGCCAAACATTTTTTGCATAAGTTCACCCAAAGAAAATATGCATAGAAGATTCAACACCCTCACAAACAAGACAAGATTTAGACCTAGGACCCAGCATGACAACACCCACAACCAATTTATTAAATGCAACAACCTTCTAAAAAAGCATTTCTTGGGTTCAATATAGTTAGACCAAATCCTCTTTAACCTTTAGACTAAACATTATGCAGGTCTTGAAAACCCCATATGGATTTAAATTTTTTAACCAATCCGTAGTGAAAGACATCAAGGTATACAAATATATAGGAGTGACTTGCAAAAGCTTCTCCCATGCACTACACCTCATCAAAAAGGCTATCATTCCATTCAATGACCTCAAAATCACCGTCTAAACTTGCCCTCTTAACCATAGTAAAAGTTTTCTTTTGTTGATCTGGAATGCCAAATTCGCTCTAAATAAGATCTCAATTCATTAAATTCCCATTAAGAAGAATGTTACTGATACAATCAATACCTTTGCTATACCAAAATTTAGCTGAACACACTCCAGATGAAGCAAGATGAGCCTTTTTACCATCCAAGGCTCACCATAAGGATCTAAAACCAAACACCTTGTCCTTATTATTAAAGAATGCACTAGGACCTTTAGTTAATCCTTTAACACATAACCAAGCCTTTCAAATAGTACGAAAAACAACAAACCCAAGAGACTTTGTTAGAAGTGAAGGTGCAAACTACACAATGGAAATCTGATTCAAACCTTATTAATGTCCTCTAAATAATATAGATTCTATGGAGATTGCAATAGAAATAAAACCCACTACACAGAAATAACATGCATTAAGAACTAAACACATAACACCGTATGTAACAAGGAGAAAACCCTTTCGAGTAAAAAAGTCCACCAAGAAAAAAGGCTCCAAGTTGTATTATCTTCAAATATGAGATCACAATACATGCACTTCCTCTTCTTCTTCAGTCTTCAATCCAGTTACACATGTTATTCTCAACTCTACTAAAAACGTAGTACAAATATCCTTATAAAAGGGGGTTGCTTTCTAGGGCAAGAAAACTAACATAATATTGACTATCAGATCTGTGACCTAATGACAAATGGTCCAAATATACAATGATAAAATTTGACTCCGGGGGTGCTACCCTCGAGCCCCCACCGGGGTGCACGGCCCCTGGACACCCCACAAGGGGGAAACCCCCGTGTGACCCCTGTCGCAGATGAATTAGCGTCGAGGACCAGATATAAATATGCAGCTGAAACAAGATCGTTGCTGCTGAAACCTTTCATCTCTTATGGGTGGTTTATAAACAATAATATAAGTAATAAATTACATAGGATTTACAAGTTTGATGGCACCTTAATCCTAACAAACTTAATTATAAAGTTACTAAAAAGAACATCCCACAAGTGCAACCCTTTCCAATTAGTTTCAGTTTAGGAACACAATTGCTAAGATCGAACCTAAAAAGTTGCTTTCAAGGCTTATTATCATGAATAGCTTTAATAAAGCATTTGATTGCAAAAGAAACACCATGCTTAAAAATATCTTTCAAACCCATATACCCACAACCTTAATACTTGTACACTACTCCCAAGAAATATGTCATCATCTATTACCTTTCCCATTTGACCACAAAAAAACTTTTAGTGAGCTTGTTTAATTGATTACCATGAGACAAAACAATAAGACAACAAGAGAAAAAATAAGCAGTATAGGAAGAAAACATTTTTGACACACCTGGAATCTTCCTACTAGAAATAATAGATTACATTGCCCCTTAAAAATTTTGTTGCTAACTTTTTCTAACACCTAATTCCACATACACTTTAAAAAAGGATAAAGGGAGAAAGGGATCCCTAGATATTTGATGATTTCATTAGGACCTAAACAATTCCATCCTCTATCCAAAAGTCATTTAGGAAAATTAACATCCTAAGAAAGAATGTTAGACTTGTGAACAACAATTTTTTACTCAAAAGCAATCAATAAATGTCTAATCTCTTATCCAAATTACTAAAACTACTCTCATCCACATCAACAAAAATAGGGGTATCATTAGCAAATAGGAGCTCAATGACAGTCACTAAAGAGTAAAGTCAACCCTTCAACAGGGGGCCCTAAGGCCCAGTCTCTTAATAGATAATGAATGGATTCTACAACAACAACAAAGAGATAAGGGGCAAGGGGAATGAATCAAAAATCTCACCATTAACACATACTTAAGTAGATGCATCCCTGAAAAGAATGTAGACACCTGAAATTGATTATATACTAGTTTTAAAAAGTATTTATTTATTTAAAGGGTATTATATTGTTATTATTTGATTATAAATGTATGTTTAAAGTTAAAGTTTAGTTGAAAAAACTACTTATATTTTTTAATTATTGAGTTAAATTTCTTAATTTATTTTGATGCAAAATATTACTAATTTCTATGGGAGGATGGTTTTATCAATTTTAAAATTAAAGACCAAATGTTCAAATTACACTGCTTCAACATCTTCATAAGCCTCAATAAATATAAACTTAACTAATGATTGAATATATATCATGAACAACATAAGATGGACAATTTTGCCTTTAAGAAGCTAGAATAAAGAATAAATATTTAGCCCAAGTTACTCTGAAATGCTTCGTACAGCTTCCGTTTTTGCAAATCCTTCGCTCGCCTCTGGCAAAAACGTCATCATCTCTAGAGATGCCTTCCAATGCATGGGCGGATCTGGTTTCGCCCCTAGACATGGGTCCTCAAACCTGCTCAATGTCAACTTTAAAAATACTTTAATTTTGAATGCTAGGGCTCGCTCACCCCTGCTCGCAATCAAAAACCCCCACCATGGCAACAGGCTTCACACCTGGGCATCTAAGGTCTCTATCATGGAGATCCCACTCAAGCTGGAGCCGCTGCATCTATTAGGGTTTCTGCCTCAACACCAGAAACTCGTTCACCCAAGAGTCGCCTGACCTTTGAGGAGATTGATATGGATTTGGTGAAGGCCAATGGCGCAGTTTCGGTTAGAGTTCCGTGAAACAGCAATCAGCCTGCAACTTCCACGTCTTCTGCTTCTAATTTTCCTGGTATTAAAATTTCTATGGATGAGGAGGTTGCTGAGCGTGAAGAGTACCTAAAAGAGCATGCACTAATATGCAAATTTTCCAAACTTTGGCCCAAACTGTGTGAGATTCTTGCTTGGATCGAAGAGCAATGGAGGAAATCGATGGTGGATGACATCTACATCTATCCATGCACCAGAGGTTTCTTTATTCTTGAATTTGAATCGCTTAGAGATATGGATCTGGTTTTAAAATCTGGTCCTTTAGTTTTTAAAGGCAACTTTATCTGCTACAAACCCTGGGTCCCAACTTTCGATCCCCGAACTGATTCATTCTCCTCTGCTCTCCTTTGGGTGCGCTTGCCTTATTTGCCCTTGCAATTCTAGGAGATGAGCAGTCTCAAGGCCATTGGCAATGGAATTGGGAAATATTATGGTGTTTCTCATAAGACTATCAAATACCAGTGCTCCACCTTCGCATGTGCATTCTTGTGGAAATGGATCTAACAAAGGATCTTCCTACTGAAATTTCTCTCAAGGTGGGTTGTAGGAGATGGTGGTAGCCCATTGATTACGAAAAAGATCAACCTTAGGTGTAGAAAATGCTTTTCCACTGGACATCATTTATCCCAGTGTCTCAAAAAGAAGGGGTCAGATCCAGATAGACAATCTTTGAGTGAGAAACCCACTTGGTGGAAAGGCGCAAACCTTCATCACTATGCCATGGCCCCAGAGGTGGTCTCCAATGGGTCCCCTAAAAGTATGGCGTCTCCTCCTGAGGCTAAGAAGGGTACACCGGATGCTGATCATGTGGCTATTTCTGGGTATATTTCTCCAATGTGCTGCTCTAATGTGAGGGATCCTTCGAATACTGAAGTTAAGCAGAAAGCAGCTACACAGGATGTTGATGATGTGGCAATTTCTAGGTCTATGTCTCCAATGTGCGCCTCTGAAGTGATGGTTCCTATAAGTGCTGAAACTAAGCGACATCTTGCCACGAAGACATCAGTTGACGATATGGAGAAATATGTGGATGAGTTTTTTCATGCTTCATCTCAGCGTGAGCAAGAATGGACTGAAGTTAAAAATAGAAAGACTTCCTCACAGAAAAGGGGAAAACATCAAATGTCTCTAAGATCATCCAAGAAAGGGATTGTTCGTCAAGGTAGTGAAACATAATCCGTCTAGGAGGGTTGTTTTATTCGATTTTGGCACCCCTGGGCTCTTAAGGCATGCAGTTCTTAAATTATTTTTGTGGGCGCAGTTCCCTTAACTGCATTTATAAAATGGGAGTTATCCCCTTTGACAGTTCTTACTTTAAAATATATATATATATATATATATATATATATATATATATATATATATATAGCCCAAGTTAAGGTATCGAATGCTACAAGGAATGTTGAGACCAAGAAAAAAAATATAAAGAGCCTAATCAAGTAGTTAGTTGATTAGATTGAAAGAATCACTAAACGAAGAAAAAAACTAATAATAAAGAGAAGACAAAGATTAATTTAAATAAACACCAAACTAAAAGAAAAGCTAATAGTAAAGAGAAAATTGAGACCAACTTAAATAAATTTCAAACTAAGAGAAAAGCTAATAATAAAGAAAAGAAAAGGCCAACTTAAACAAATAGCTTAAGAGATTACAAAAATGGATGAAAGAAGAATAAATAAAAGGTGTCCCATTGAATATTTTAAAAGATATAGATCAAGTTCAAAAGGATATAATAATTAAGTGATGTTAGAGTTATTGATTATTAGTAAGTTTATATGTTTTTAGTTTAATATTGTCTTGTGTGTTAAATGAACAAATGTTAAAATATTGTTAAAATAGAGTTGTGGGTTACTCTTCTGTGTTTGTTTCTATGTTGTTGGGTTGTTTATGCCCTGCTTTTCTCTACCCTGTGGGCTTTCTGTAAAGGGTTCAGCACCCTCTTTTGTTGCTTATCTTAATAAAAAACAAATGTTAAAATATTATAAATTAGTATGTTAATAAATAGTTAGTCCTAGGGAAATTTTGTTTGGTGATTAGGATGGTTACTTTTCATTTTTTTTTATAAAATTAATATAAAACATTTGTAATATAATCAAATCTCAAAAATATAAGATTTCTAAAATGTCAAACCTTCATATTAACGAAGGTTTTAGGGTGCACGGATGTGGAATGGAAACAGTGCAGTAGAAGAAAGATGGCCTCCAGGGAAAAAAGGAGGAGGGCATGCACATCTCCTCCATACATGATCAATCCACCACTCAGGGCACTAGAGAAGAAAAAGCATGGAGCTTCAAAGTAGCAATAGGTTATGGCGTCCGAGAGATGGGACGAGGGGGCAGACAGAGATCCTCCATGCTCTCGCCTCCTAGTTCGAATGGAGATCAGGGCAGATCTCTACCTTTCCTTCAATCTAATCAAGTACCAGAGATTCACATGGATGGTCTCACCAGAGATAGAGAGGAGTATCTATAGGAACACGCTCTTATTTGTAGATTTCTAAAAATTTGGTCGAAGTTGTGTGATCTCCATGCCTGGATCTCAAAAAAATGGAAGGAATGCATGGAGGGAGAAATTTGTTTATACCCCTGCGCAAAGGGTTTTTTCATTCTAGAATTTGACTCGATCAAAGAAGAGGAGAAGGTTTTGAAATATGGCCCATGGTATTATCAGGGGGATTTTTTGTGCATCAAACCATAGTATCTATCTTTTGATCCTCGAACTGAGGCTTTTGATTCTGCTTTCCTCTAGGTGTGTTTTCCCTACCTTCCCCTGCAATTTTGGGAAATAGAAAGTGCGGGCAATTGCTAATGGATTGGGCAAATATCATTTTATTTCACCAGAAACAATTAATTTCACCAACACTACCTATGTGTGGTTGTGTGTGCAAATGGATCTAACTAAGGGTCTTTCGACTAAGATCTCTTTGAAGGTGGGTGATAGATGCTAGAGGCAACCAATAGACTACGAAAATATAGCTTTCATATGTAGGGATTGTTTTGCTATAGATCATTCCACCCCTCGGTGCCCTAAATTTCAAGCTCAGGTGCAAAGCCATAAGGATGGAAAACCCACTTGATGGGTGGGTGCAGAGCCTCACCACTACAATATTCCTCCAGGTGTACAACTAGAGATGGATTCTCATCATGATGTTTCAGATTCTAATGTGCAGCAACCCACTCCTCTCTCCAATGTGCAAAATTCATCTTCTACGACTATGTTAGGGGCCTCCTTGGAAGAAGATAAACTAGAGAATTTATTAGAGCAAAATTCAATTTCAGAAATCGAGGATTGTGCTGAGGAATCCGCTATTCGCAACCCAAAGGAAAAAATTTCAAACATTGAGCTCTCTTCGAATAATGACCGAGAATGGACAGAGGTATAAAGAAAGAAAGCTACCCCATCAAAGCTCAACCACCAAATGGCACTAAGGTCATCTAAGAAAGAGAATTCATAATTTATTGTAGATAACTCTGGACAATATCAGGAGGTTGAGATTAGTAAAAAAGGTCTAATTTGATTAAGTTATAACTTTACAGGTTCAGATTTACAAGGATATAGTTTAAGATGGGTGAGATGGATATCGTTTTAGCAGTAAGAATTGCACTAATCCCACATCTCGCAGGATTGGATGCGTGTGGCTAAATGCCAGACCAGTATTTTTATGGTTCCTACACCTAAACCAGGTTTTATCAACAACAAAAAAAATCAAATATAATAGATTTTAATATTTTATCTTTTTCAATAATTTAATTTAAATCTACACTATTTGTGCTCTCCATTTCAATATGGTACGAAAGAAGGTTTTGATGTGAAGTCGTCAGTATTTGTGCTTTCCATTTCTCTATGACATGATCAACATAGAAGTTGTTGGTATGAAGATATTTATACATTGAAACATTTTTTTTTCGAATGTCTAAGTCAAAAAAAGGGTTAAGTGTGTTGTCTCAACACCATGAACTTGGGGTGCACTAATTTCTATCCTACAAACAATCCATTAATCAAATTGCATACATTTTGTATCATTTTCTATGTAATTAAGGATTTGACTATAGAAAAAGAATACATCCCTATCAACATTTTAGGCTATCCGCCTACCCATTGAATCTATGGGTCCAATTGCTAGTTCTATAATTATTATAAATATCTTAAATACATCTATCTAAAAAGCTAAGAATTATTTTATTTTATTTATATTGTTTACTTTATTTTATTTGAAGAGTTCTTTTTATTTACTTAAAGAGTTACTTTATAGTTATTTTATTTACTCAGAATTATTTTATTTTACTATTTAAGAATTATTTTATTTACTTGAGTTATTTTATACTAAGGTAAAATAAAATAGTTCTAAAAATTAATAAAAATAAAATAATTTTTAAATAGATTTAAACTAAAATAAAATACATCTATGTATAGTAAATTAAATAATTCTTAAATAAATAAAATAACTCAAGATATCTATAGGAATTTGTAATGTCCCTTCTAGTAAGCCAAAAAAATTCACAACCTTGCACAATTTCAACTTATTAAAAGAGAACATTAGTATTCAATTCATCTTATCGTAACACACTAGGGTTAATAACCAAATATCAAATCTATATGTTTTCCATATTTATACTTTAAGGCTTATAACCTTTATAATCATAATCACATAAACAACATGCATTTCATATTCATACTCTTTCACTCATAGTTCCCATGATCCATCTTGAAGAAGTCGTGAGTAGCCCTAACATTAATCAACCCCATTTCCCTATGAGCATGGTTTCTTAAGGCGTTAGTACCCATCCCATATAGAGGCCCGATGGCTTCACACTACACGCGGTGTGCTTCACCATTCGTCTCAAAGGACTTCATGCTACACGCGGCATACTTCATTCATTTGAGAGTCACCTTCCGTAGGGCACATTTATAACAATTATCAGCTCATCATACCTTAGGCCCAAGAGCTTCACACTACATACGATGTACTTCGACTCTTGGCTCAAGGGACTTCACACTACATGCGGTGTACTTCATCCTCTTGAGGGTTGCCTAGGTCCAAATTCACGCCCTTAACTTAACCCCATACCCATAGGTTGATGAGTTAATTAAGGATAAGGCTAGGAGCTCCTTTCGGGTATGGCATGAGGCTATGAGTTATAAGTCAATGATAGCATGATTATAATATGCTTGGCCATATATCAATTATGGCCATTCATGTATCCATTGCTCTTATCATAACATAACTTATGCCATGACAACATTTTATCTAAATATCCTTATGATAACATCTAAAGGTCATTCTTATATCATAATTACTCATACATAATTCCTATCATGGCTAACCACATCAACTATTCTTATCATTTCGATTCATATAAGTAGCATTAACATAGCTTCATTTGTATTCTTGTGCAATTTATACATTTGATACATTATGGATCATATTATTTGAAACTAATCAATGTTTGTATGTTTATATCTATTCCTTAACATAACAATCATATGTGAGTATTCCAATGATTCTATTCTTAACATTTATATTCGTACTATAGATATTTAGGAGAGCCTTATTGATCATGTTTATGAACTCTAAATTATTCAATCCATAACATATCTAAGGTATTCAATTATCTTCTTATGCAATTCATACTTTGATTCTTTGCTAAACATATTATTCGAACTAAGTAATTGAAAGAACATTTACCTTGCTTTATATCTTCTTATTAAATCTATATATTATATATCTGTTCTGATTTATTTGTTTATTTCTCTATGATGTTGTCTATAGGCTCCATATTGAATATTTCCCTGTATTTCTTTCTATGTCTATATATATCTCTGATTTTTTTATGTATGTCTATCGTAAAAATATATCTTTTTTTCCTCTTCATGATCTGAATATATATTCTCTTGAGAGAATGAAAAGACACATCAATACGAGATCACTGCCCCTTTCCATAATCGAGGCTCTTCATATGTTAACTACATATTCTTTCAATCGCACCTTTTCTCATATCTAAACATTTCTCTTATACGAATCTTTGATTATATTACCTTTTGTCTTTTATATTGATCAGTTTGCCTTTTTGTCCTATTACCACATTACATAAGACTTTTGTCTTATATTAATTAGGGGTCATAAGACTTATATCGCTGAAGTTACTTTTATAATTCCAAATATATTTATAATTGTAATAATATCTAGTTGTTAATATTTATATTAACATTTATATTTATATTTATATATTTTTTTTGGTTTGGGTATACCTGGGTTTTTAGCTTGGTTCAGGCCCACAGAGACCCTTACGGGGATCTCTTCCTATTGCTTTATCGCCCCCTAAGACTACAACTGGGGGGTCTCCGTCCCCAATGGGCATTATCACCCGAGCATTAGCTCCCTTAGTTCAAATCTGTGAGCTCGTTGGCCCAGCAAAGGCCCACAACCTGTGAGCACGCCAGCCCAGCGGAGGATGCAAGAAGGATCCTACGAGCATGGGAGCCCAGCGAAGGCACAAGGCCTGCAAGCTCGTTGACCCAGTGGGGATTTGAACCCGAGTGGTGATCACCACAACCAAGTGAACTCACCACCACGTTGTGCCCTGAAGGGCATATATATAGTATTAAAATATTTATATAATAATAATGTTATATGTATTAAATATTAATACATACACAATTATCTCTATCACTTAGATCGACTAAACATCGTATTTGACGAAAGCAACTTAACCGTCTTCTATCACGATGTTTAAATCTTTAATTTAAACAATGCCTTAATATCGTGACATGACATAATTTCATTAACATGTTAATTGGCATAATACCTTATAATAATATAAATTTAAAATTATTACGACATTACACGATAAAATAAGTCTATTACAAAATAAATTTTATTGTTACAATACTTCAAAGACAAGTACTATACCACTACATAACACTTGTTTGGGTTAGAATGAAATTTTTTAGTTTGGAATTCAAGATTAGGGCATTCAAATTTTGTTTTTATAAAGACATGTTAAAATTAAATTTTTAACTATAATGAGAGTTCTTTTGGAATTTAAGCTTAGAATATTTTAAATTTTGTTTTATAAAGATTTATATTAAAATTAAAATTTTAACAATAATGAGAGTTTTTCTTTCAATTTATATCTTTACAAGAGTTCAGAGTTTAGGGGAAAAAACATAGGGCTGCCCTTAAAATGGTAGGCCCTAATACATTATAACACATGCTAATATTTTAAAACCAGCCTCAATTTTTTACATTCAATCTCTTAGCTAAAAGTAAAATAGTTATTTTTTTTAAGAAAGCATTGAAACATTTTATTTTCTTCATCACTGTGCACTACATTTGACATGAAATCAGTTAGTTTTTCTATTTTTGTATATCTTGTTTTCAAGTTTCCTCAGTTTTTGCTTAAGTTCATCCCATTTTAAACTTGGGCACTTAAATTTCAATTACCGTATTACAATGCAATGTTACAATGGTTACAACAGATCAGAATAAGAAATTAAAAGGAATAACCATAAACTCAATTACAGTTCACTCTTCTACCTATTTTAGTGAAGTGATTGCCCCACATTCCCAAATCCCTGTTCACCATTGTGGACATGAGCAGATTGGAATGCTCCCATCCTCCGTTTTCATAACTGAAATGCGAATACCGTCCAACATGCTTCCATCTAAAGTTATATGTTCCGGCATGCATCTTTTTCTCATCATTAGACTTTACATGGAAAGATAATTCAAAGATTGGACTCATTTGGCACACAAACTGAATGTATGTATTCTAAAATCAATCAACAATGCAAATGTGAAAAAAATAATTATAGAACGGATTAAAAAACAAGTGGTGAAGGCTAAATATAGAAGCCCAAAAGTTAATATGGAAAGCTTTTTAATAAAGACCATAGACGATGAGAAAAAATAGACAAATATTAGATAGCAAGATTTGCTTTTCTTAAAGGTACATTTCCTTTATCCCTAAATGTCAAGTGCGACTATTGTTATAAACATTTAAAAGACTGAAACTATAAACCAAAAAGCCCTTAGTTGCTTACTAGCATGAACTTTCAGCTGCTTATAGTATAGAAGACTTGCTTCAAGAACGTTCTTTTTGTTTCTCAGAAACTGCAAAATCACCACTAATGTAAAATTATGTCTAGAATATTTCTCCATATTGGCACTGCTACCTGCAATTGCATTTCATAATAACAGGTTCCAGCACTGTAAACCCAGCGGTATAACACTACTATTTTGTGGACAAATATCATAAGCTTTGCTAAATGACTAAATGTTTTTTCAGAAAGTTAAATATTTGTCTGAACTGACTTTACATGTTTCAAAAATATTTTGTTATGAATAGCCAATAGCCATTCAGGCGAAGTTCAATTCTATACAATGCTGTCCAACATGTAAATGTTATAGTTGAGTTAGCTAAGAAACTTAGAAATATACAGAAACATACCTAGCAGTACTACCATGGAAGGGACATTCCAAATTTTTCTCCACAGGCACTGCAGAGAAAATTTTGTTTCAATGGTTTCAACTTTCATGTAAAATGAAATTGTGCCTCTGATACAGATATTTAATATTTTTAACATAAAATTATTTCAAAAGAAAAGATTATCCAAAAACAGTAGACCACAAGAAGATTGTCATTTGCCAAAAAAAGATTTAAATCAAATATCTCAGCAGCTCCTGCAAATTTCTAGGCCTGTCACCAGCAGCAGCTGAAACCTCCTTCCAAAAAAATAGCTGCTCTGATTTTTCCGGAGAAGATACAAATTTTGCAGTTCACTAATGTTAATATTTCATGGCACCACTTGCAGCATAAAAATAGGAGCCCAAGCCTCCTCCATGGGAACCTACCCATAGTTGCTCGGATAATCATCTCATCTTATAATTAAACCTTCAGAAACAGACAAAGTATTGATCTTTACCAAGGGATTAAAACCACAAGTTTTGACTGAAAATGATTAATTGGATTTAAAACATTGGTGAACTCTCTTGACTAACAATCTTTATTTTGAGAATGCTTAAAGAGTTAATAATACAATTTTCTTTTCAATTGTGATACCTGAGTCTGGAAAAATCAAACAATACAATGCTCATCAAATAGATAAGGAGAATAACAGAACAGCCTTATCGTACTTTGAGGTACTGAGCTTTAACAGGATGATGCTACAGATATATGGTGGGGCAAAAATAGAAAATACCACAGTTAATGATATACTTAACATAAAACAGCTAATATAAAACTCCATGGATGCATGGAAGAGTCTCTTGCTCATATCAAACTTAATTCCTGGTAACTCTCTTTGGGGTCTTTGTTAGCTTGAGACCCATTCTAGAACCACCATCACAAGCATTCCTTGTAGCCACAGAGTAAGTATCTGTATTGATAATTGATGAAACATTAGTTAAATCCCTAGATAGATCCATGAGGAAGTTTCTTTTTATATCCTTCATGCCAATATCACATTAGTGAATCTTGAACAAAATTGTTGAAAATTGGTGGTTTCCAGGGCAAATTAATTTGGCAAGATCCAAGGATTGTGATCAGAATTTGATTAACTGTCAAAACTTTAGCCTCATTTCAAATGATTTTTCTTAGAATCTCTTTGATAAGGAAAACCTTAACAAGGATTTTCTTGTTAAACATTTTTGAAATGCAATTTACAAATCTGCATCTGTATCATTTTTTTTCCTTTTTGATTTGTGCTTGTATTTTGTTTCATAAAAATTATCTGCAGGAAACTCTGTACTAACTATGCCACCATCTTTTACTTCAGAATCTATATCATTTCTTTTTCTTTTTGATTTGTGTTTGTATTCTCTTTCATAAAATTGATTAGCAGGAAAGTCTTCACTAACTGTGCCAACATCTTTGACTTCAGCATCTGTGACATTCCTTTTTCTTTTTGATATGTGCTTGTGTTCTCCTTCATGAAAATGACCTGCAGGAAACTCTTTACTGACTCTGTGACCATCATTGACTTTGGCATCAGTATTTTCTGTTCTTATTTCTCTTTTCCTGTCTTTCTTGTGAATTTTCCTGCACTAATATTCATAATTATGAAATTTGGATAATGTTAACTTGTAAAGGTGAGATAAATATGTCCAACTTGAATTAAAAAACACAAATACGTTGCAAAAGAAAGAGAAAATATTCAGAAAGCAATTTACAAAAGCCATTTGAATATCGGCCATACAATCATAGTGTGGATCATTGAAAAGGGCCTTCACCAAGCCACGTATTAAAGGGACAATAAAACATTGATGCCAAAAGAAAATGGTGAGTATATTAAATTTCAGACCTCTCCGCCTCCAAATATTCTGAATCCTTCTCTGACAATGATAACAGCCAGCTGACACAGCCAGTGTTTGGAGGCTTCAGAGACCCACTGATATCCAGGAAGGATTCCTCTTGCACACTACACAATGCAAAGTTTCCAAAAAAAATGCATGAAAATATACATTGATGGATGCCTGCTTCATTTCATGCAAATGCTACCTACAAATATCAAAAATATCCCAGCATCACCAAATATTTATAGTCAAGTCAATTAGCCCTTCAACATTTTAACGTATTTTTTATTTTTCTGATAGTGGCAAAGAAAGATAGAAGTGGTAAAGTGTAAACCCATATCAATTTCCAAACATCATAAACTAAATGACACGTTCATGACAATTTTCTTATATTCGGACAAAGATCATTTAATCCAAAAATTATATACTTCAGATCACAACAAATTGTACCATCACTAGGCATTAATGATTGATTTTCCTCTTCTTTTGCCATTTCATGCTTCTACTTCTGAAATCTTACCATGTGGAATTTATGATCAACAGTTAAAACTAATCAATGCACCTAACTACAACTCTGCTGTTTATGAATCACTCATCTTCTTTGGCAGAAGTGGCTACCTTTTTCTCAGAGTCATGAGCTTAAAAGGGCATATAAATTCTAAAATGACCTTAAATTTTTCTCCAATGAAACAACAATAAATAATTGCATACAATGTTTCATTGAGATTGGATGTTCCCTCCAACTAGTTTTCTTTTAAATAGCAGCTATGTAAAAATAAAACATGCTAGTGGCATCTCTTATCAGTTTACTTTTGTATGGTGGCTGGACAAACTTGCGTTTAGGAATTAAGTACCTTGGAAACACTTCACTATTTTTTTCCTTTATATGATTTTGGGAACCCTATGTAATTTCAGATATTTATTTTCAATTTACTTAAATCGCATTTCCTATTCTGTTATGTTTCAGTCAATTCATAGCAGTTGGATTTAGCATTGTTTGTTGACAGAAATTTATCTATTGGTCATTGAATGTTTCAGGAATAAATTATTCTCCTTTTGACCCTTTTGAGTTTAAAAAAAGCAATTGATAAGATAAGAACAGTTCAGTTTATATGAAAACCATTACCACACTTGCTGTTTGGCTTTGCCTTGACTAGAAATCTTATCCCTCATTCTCATTTTTTGAAATACTCAAGCTGATCAAAAACATTTTGTCATTTCTAAAAAAACCAAAAACAATTGCTTCTATCAACAGTGCTTGCAGAAGAATTGAACAGGAAGGTTGTTTGCAGGGGAAAACAGTAATGCTTTGAATGCTATAGCAAGCTAATATTCAGTAGCCTTATTCATTGAAAGGAGGCAGTTACATGGATGTGTAAGAAAAGACCAGCCACCGGAAATGCATGTGGGATGACCGTAAGAGTCTAAAAGTGATATTTTAAATGGTGTTGATGTCTTGCATGTTTGTCAACATAATAATAAGTGATAATAACAAAGAATGGTTTAAGAAAACATTTTGTCAAATTCTACGAGAGATAAATTGAGATTGGGCTTGAAAGGACATAGGGCTTTAAGCATGCAAAGGTCATTCCAAACTGCATTTTGGGAATGCAAATAGAAGTTAGACAACAATATGTGCGATATTCATCAACATATGGAATGCAGACAAATTTTCTGACTGCCCAATCCAGATTGTATAATGTTTGGTTTTGTGGGTTTTTTATTTTTCAGTCTCTTCCAAATATGCCTTGCAACAACTTGTTTTTTTCTGCAAGCACTGGCATCAGTATATATTATAAACTTATATGCTCAAACAACAATCAATTAATTCGTCTGCTCTCACGAGGTAAATATCCTATCAGAAGTCCACTCAAAAGAAGAAAGTGACTAATTTTTCAGAACCAGAAAAATTATTAGTACCTTCCTTTTCTCCTAGGGCTCTAGTTTATCAACCTTAAATATAATTATAAATGGATTCATTTTGACCAATTTTTAGTAATAAGTGTCTAATAAATGGCATATTAAATTCACAAACTTCACAGAAAATCAATCTTTTGCAAATTGCTGCATATTGACTAAACAAAGATAACTTTGGGATCGCAAGTTTGGGACCATGCATCATACACAATCTTCAGCAATAGAACATGAACAATTAACCTTCCTTAAAAGCTAGAACAGTTCAGACGATAAGATTTACAAATATATTAGTCTTCCCAGACTCGAGATGGAATCTCCCTATACTAAACTCTCAACTTACAACAAACTATGCAAGAAAAAACATTTTGATACCAAACTTTCCAATATTAAAGAGAGAAATTTAGGATTGTTACATTTGTAACCAAAGCCAATATGCAGCCTACTCCAGTTTAGATCTAAGTTGCCGGTTCTGGTTCGGATCCTGGTTCAGGTTTGCGGGTTCGGTTTGTGGATTCGACAAAAACATTTTGGGGGTTGGGTTCGTCCATACAAAAAAAATCTAAAAATTGTATATATATAATGTAATAACATATTATAAATAATAAATATTATAATATAAATATTGACAATATTGAAGGGCAAAGATTTTTAAAAGTTTCATTCGAATGTTATCCAAACCAGCTGGATCCATTTACCATCGAATTTACTGCACACATTTATATTACATATTAATAATTATCAATATTCATATTACACATTTCAAATATATTTACTAGGCTCGCCCCTGTGGTCACATTCATGATTGGAGGATTCAGGTTAGACTTCATTCCCGGATTTGGATGCAAGAAATCATGTGCAGAATGAGATGGCAATTGGAGATGTTACTAGCGGCGACCAACCTCTGGAACGGAGGGAAGAAGACAAAGCAATATAGTCCATAGTTGAAAAACTCGCCAAAATGAAAAACTCGCCAAGCCCAAAAAACTCGACTCGCCAAAAACTTGGCAAAAAACTCGGCAACTTAAAAAATTGTTTAAATTTCATTAAAAACGCATTTTTTTTGCAAATTCAATGATAAGATGCATCCAATGAGTCAATAAATGAGAAACAAGCTGAGTCTAATTGTATTTGATTGATTTCAAAGCAAATTAGGTACAAAATGACATCCTCATGTGGAATGCGCTGCTACTGATAGTCTGAGACAAAATGAAAATAGAAAATTGTTTTTGTAGAATTGAAAGTAAATACTAAATACTACATCTTCCTCTTCCCAAATCTAGTGAAAACTAGGGGAGTGGTAGAACTAGAGGGTCTAGTCCTAGGAATCTGCTGTGGCTCCTCCATCCTCGGCATGACAGACCGTGGCTCAACCTCCATCATGGATGTAGATGCTGGTAGTGGTACTGGTGGCAATGTCTCCTCATCCTCAATGTCATCCAATGAGAATCCCAATCCACCGATTCCACCCCCCTCGTTCCATTGCATGTCTCTCCAAATCATAGATCTCATCCTCAGAAAACAATGAAGGTTGCTCATCCCGCCCTGTCCAAGGGCTCCGATGTATCCAATGACAAGATGTATCCAATGAGTCCATAAATGAGTACAAAAGTGTTTTCTATTAAATTTCATTGATTTGAATGCAAATTGAGTACAAAATTGCATCCTCATGCGGAATCCTGATGGCTAATTCTAAGTCTGAAACCTTGGAACCCTGAATTTGGCTAAGTCTAAAACCCTAAAACCCTGAAATTTTGGTTAACTCTGAAATCTGATGGATCCTCCAAAATCTAGAATCTGCATGTTAAATCCCATGGATCCGAAACCTATCTCAAACATCCTGACAGTATATTTCAAAATATTTAAAGTATATAAATATATTTTGAAATATACTAACCAAGTGTGTTCCTGATTTTTTAAGAGCCTGAAATGCCCAAATGCCCCTTTTGCCGAGTTTTTTTATAGACTTGCCGAGTTTTTGGTCGCCAAAAAATCGGCAAGTTTTTCACAAAAACTAGGCGAGCGAAATAGGCAAGTTTTTGCATGAACTACTCGCCATCAAAAAAAAGATTGCGAGTTTTTTTAAACTCGGCAAGTTTTTTGAAACTTAGTGAGTTTTTCGCGAGTCTTGCATCTATGATATAGTCTATTATATACGTATGTGCCAGATAGTCGAGATGCCATCAATTCTAGAACAGTTTTCATGTTATCAAAAATAACCTTGCAGATAACCCTCGCGTATTAAAACAAACCAAAAATAAAAATAAAAACGCGTCAAAAAAACTTGGGCTTACGTCGGATTCAGGTCGGTTGGCCTAGGTTCTCCCTGGATTTGCCTAGGACAAATCCGTCCATTTTTTTGCCCTGCCCTATCCAAACCCGCAGGCAAACTGGACTAGATCACAAAACGGGTTCGAACCGGACTCGAATTTGGCTAGTTTTCAGTTGAATCCAGTAACATAGGTTTAGAATAAGTGCCACGTCAACCACTAAGGGAACAATATCAAGCATAAGAAATAATCCATCTTAGATATACAAAGAATTGTGATTAGATTAATTTTGAAACAAGTCCCCATAAGGAAAAAGATGAAACATTTACTCTTCAAAATACTTTTAAACTAACACTTATCAACTAAATCGATCATGAAAATAACTCGAAACAAATGTTATTGATAAAGAAAGCAATGCTATTATTTTTGAATTATTTTTCAGTGTCAAGACTTTCCATGTACCAATTTACATGTCCTAAATAAATATACTGAACCTGCAATAGTTATTTGAATTTGCAAGAGTTGTCTTTCCCAGGAAAAATCAACTAACTCACTATAAATAATAGAGAAATTTAGAATATATATTGAAAACCAATCAAAATGATTGGAATTTTTTTTCAAAAAAATTATAAATTGAATCTATAGAGAAAATGACACAAATCACTAGTTTACATCGTCTTTGCATTCTTGACAGTTTGTTCAGTGTAACTGACAAAATTAATTTGGTGAATTCTTGATATATTAATGAAAGAGAGCAACGCTCTTTATAAGGAATTACAATGATGTTTCTAAAATAAAGAATACAGAAGTTTCTAAAATAAACTAAAGCTAATAAAGCAATTAGAAACTATCTAATATATTACATTATTGACCATTAAATAAACTAAGGAAATATTATTTTAATACCCTCCCTTAAGGGTCAATCTATCAACTACACCATGGTGCCCCATAAATTTGACAAACTTATCCGAGCTTAGAGACTTGGTAAGGATATCTACAATATGATCCTCAGCTGGAACATACTGCAACATCACTGATCCATCTTCGACACGCTGGCGAATGAAATGACAATTAAGTTTAACATGCTTGGTCCATTCATGGAAGACTAGATTTTTGACAAGTTTCAGCACCCCTTGATTGTCACAGTACAAGGGGGAAGGCCCTGCTTGAGACATTTGCATGTTAGAAAGCATCCTTCGAAGCCAAACTGCCTCACAAGCTGCTTTAACAGCTCCTCAATATTCAACTTCAGTCGAGGAAAGAGCCACTGCCTGCTGCTTCTTGCTGGTCCATGTAACTGCACCTGTGCCCAAACTGAAAACATACCCAGAAGTAGACTTCCTATCATCAACAGAACCTACCCAATCTGAGTCTATAAAGCCAATCAGCTTAGGATCTTTGCACCTGCCATACAAAATGCCAAAGTCGGAAGTGCCTTTCACATATCTCAGCACACGCTTCGTTGCAACCCAATGTTCAGCTTTAGGGGTTGTCATGAAGCGAGAGATGTAGCTCACTGCAAAACTGAGATCAGGTCTAGTAGCAATGAGATAGATGAGGCTGCCCACTAGTTGCCTGAACGTTGATTCATTCTCCACAGGTGAATCTGATTTGGCTGAGAGTTTCAACCCTTTCTCCATAGGTGTAGATGCAGGTTTGCAATCATTCATTCGGAACTTATCAAGTAGACTTCGTGCATACTTGGACTGAGAGATGAAGATGCTACTATATGTCTGCCAAACCTCAACACCTAGGCAATAATGCAGAAGTCCCAAATCTGTCATGTCAAATGATTGACTGAGATTATGTTTGATCTCCTCAATCAAATGTTCCGAGCTGCCAATAATGATCAGGTCATCAACATAGACAACAAACAAAAGAATATCATCACCAAACTGTTTGACATACAGATTAGAATCAAAAGGACTCCTCTGAAAACCATGATCAATTAGGTACTTATCAATTTTCATGTACCATGCCCGTGGACCCTGTTTAAGGCCATAGAGTGCTTTCACCAGTCTGCATACCTGGTGTTCTTTACCAGCAACCTTGAAGCCAGGAGGTTGCGTCATGTAGACTTCTTCCTGTAATTCCCCATTGAGAAATGCACTCTTGACATCCATTTGATGGACTTTCCATCCAAACTGGACTGCAATAGCGAGGACAAGCCGAATAGTACTCATTTTGGCTGTGTGAGCAAAAGTTTCCTTGTAATCAATGCCCTCTGTCTGTGAGAACCCTTTGGCTACTAACCGAGCCTTATACTTATCAAGACTTTTGTCAGCCTTATACTTAACTTTATACACCCATTTGCAACCAATGGGCTTCTTCCCAGATGAAAGATCGGAGGGGACCCAAGTGTTATTCTTCAGAAGACTGATGTTTAGCTTCCATAGCCTGTTGCCACTCAGGTATGCCTTTAGCCTCTGAATATGTCTAAGGCTCAGAGATGCTGTGAAGATTGGCCATAAGAGCAAAATTAACTGTATTCTATTGCTTGCTCTTTTTCCGAACTGATCTACCCTCAATAAATTCATCATCATGAAGATCACCTATGGTCTTAGCCCACCATTTAGGCCGGAGAGTAGAACTACCAACATCTAAAACAGGAGGAACAACATTTGCTAGGGTGGTAGGAACAAAATCAGCTAGATGAGGATCCAAATTGTCCTGAGGAGGGGTGAGTGGTGGAACATTAGGCGGAGGTGCCTCCACAACTGCAGAATCCCTCCCATTAGATGGAGCTAGGGGAAGGCGAACACCCAAATCAGAAGCCTTCAGAAGCTGATCCTCAAGGCTCACAAAAGGAGAAGACATATAAAATGGCCCAGTAGCTTCATCAACCACAACTTCACAACTAAAGATGAGACGATCTATATCTACATCAATCAGCCTATATGCCTTATGATTCTCATTGTAACCAATGATCATGAGTTTCTGGCTCTTGGAATCCAACTTGGTGCGCTTGGCATCTGGAATCCACACATGAGCAATAGAGCCGAAGACTTTCAGGTGGTTGATCCTAGGCTTGCGTCTAGACCAGGCTTCTTCATCTTCTTAACAGCATAAGTAGGAGACCAGTTCAGAAGATAAACTGCAATGTAGACTGCTTCAGCCCAGAACTTCTTAGGGACATTTCTATGCTCCAGCATAGAACGAGCCATTTCAGTAATGGTGCGACTCCGACGCTCAACGACACCATTCTGCTGAGGGGTGTAAGGTGTGGTAAGTTAGCGCTTAATGCCATGTGCGGCACAGAAACTGAAGAAGTCAGAAGAACAAAACTCCCCCCATTATCAGACCTAAGAGTGACTATCTGCAACCCTGACTCTTTCTCAACAAAGGCCTTAAACTACTGAAATATACTGAACACCTCTTATTTGTTCTTAAGAAAGTACACCCACATTTTTCTACTGAAATCATCAACAAATAACAAAAAATATCTACACCCAGTAACTGAAGGAGTATTCATTGGTCCACATACATCAGCATGAACCAATTGTAATACCTTGGCTGCTCTCCATGAATCACCATCTAAGAATGGAGTCCAATGCTGCTTTCCAACCTGACAAGCTTCGCATACTCCATGATTCTGCGTCTGAATCTCAAGTGGACCACCAACCAGATCATCTCTAGATAATTGAGAGAGACAATGCATATTTAGGTGCCCATAACGCTGATGCTAGAGGTTGCTGATGGAAGTACTCCTAGCTACCATAGCGTGCTCTTGAGAATCCCCAGAATCAACAAGTCTATACAGACCATGATCCTCAAGTCCCTGAACAACTGTAGTGCGAGTCTCTCTATCAACAATGTTGCATGTGTGCATGCTGAAAACAATATCTAGCTGAGAGTGTCGCATAATCTGACTGAGAGTAGATTCAGCTCCATGCCAAGTACAAAGTATACATCGAGAAATATTAAATTGCTCCCTCCAAATTGAATCTGCACAGTGCCCTTTCCAACAACATTATACTCTTCGCCTCCTCCAAAGATCATTGAATCTCTAAATTGTGTGTACTCTGTGAACCAATCTCGACGATGAGTGAAATGTCGAGAAGCACCTGAATCAATATTCCAGGCAGAGGATTTAACATGATCTGCTGGTCTCTTGGCCATAAAGGGAAAGCAGACTCTTTCTGCTCAGTGTGCTTTGCAACATGGGTTTTAGGTTTACACTCTCCTTGCTTGGATTGTTCAGAAGCCAAGTATTTCCAACAATCTTTCTTCATGTGGCCATACATATGGCAATAGTTGCACTGAATGTTCTTCTTCTTGGAGCTATCCTGGGATTGACCTTGATTGGTCTGTTGAGAGGGCTGATTTTTGCCCTTATTCTTCTTAAATGTCTTGGCAGTAAATGCCTATTCTGTGGAGGATGAGCTAGCAGTACTTCCAAACTGTTGTTTCCAACGATCCTACTGCAGAAGTTTGTTGCACAGTTCAAGAAACTTCAGGTCAACATTAGTTGAGGTAATGTTGAGCGTCTCGATAAAGTGTTCATATGATTTGGGCAGACTATTCAAAGGTAAGACTGTTGATGATTGTTTTTCGACAACTCAACAATTAGAGTGAGATACTAAGTATCTAACTCCCTCTTGAGCAAAGTCTCTCGAATGCTGAACCAGGTGATCAAACGAGATGACTCCAAGGTTCCTGCGGATGATTTTGAAAGGAAAATGCTCAATGACTAAGTATGATTTTGCTGTTAACCTGCAAAGGGACTTACGCAATTGTTCAAGTTGACTTATTGCTTCAAGGATTACGGAGGTGGACACTGGAGTATCTAAGTACTGCAATTAATGGCGTATGATTTAACAGTGGATGTTCTTGATCCTAATTCTAACTGAATAGATAAACAAAAGGCAAAAGATATAAGGCTTAGGAATGCTAAACTAATCCTAGATGCAAGGAAATTTACTACCTAGGTGAAATCCAACCTAATCTTGCTTCGCCAAAACAAACAACTATGCAAGATAGGTGCAATCTTCTGGGGTATACAAGATGTTTAAATCAGTTATGCTCATGAATGACCCAACAAGCATAAAGATCAAATTGATGTTCAATTGTTCAGGCTAACCATGCACTGCAATCTACGAGCCGCAAACTGCAAATGGTATGAATTTAGAGATTTCACCAAGAAGCAATAAAGAAACCTTTCATCAACTAACATAAACTTAAAGAAAAACTTAATCTAATTTATATTCGCTTGAAAATTGAAACCATGCAACACTCGGAAACACAAATAGAATCACCAAGACAATGAATCTTTTATTATCTCAGAGAGCTCTTGCAACAATTTCAGAATTTCCAATCGTACAAATGAGAGCAACAAGAGCTCTTTTATAGACCTCAAAAGAAAGAAGGGTCAAGATCGATCGGCGAATTCAGCGGACCAGATCAAGCCACATCACAAGTAGTTATAACAAACTTCTCTTTATTAAATGAAAGAGGTCAACTTTATTAAATACAGGAGACTGTCGATATTAAATAAAAGATGCTATCTTTATTAAATGACGGAGGCCATAAAGAAAGGAACAAAAGCACGCCTCACAAGAAGATGAGAATGATATATCATTATTTCATGAAGAATCCTCATGTGAATATCCTTCACTAGAAGTTTGGCATTCAATGAACTTGGACACTATTCGCTTGACTTCTTCTATGGGTACACTTGGCGAATTTTGAATGGTTCCTTCTGCTTCAAGCACATCAACTGAATAAAGGCCAAGTGTCCTTTCCCAATCATTTATTCTTGCTTTGTTGTCACCAAGGTGGACAGCAAGTGAGAATATACTATCAAGTCTCTCATCTGTAATATCATTTTCCTGAAAATAGAAAACTTGAACTTGCTCTTTCATATTCTCAAAGGTTATCTCCCCAAAAGGATTGCAAATTTCCATCAAAGAAGCATGTATTCCATCCTGAATTCTCTGAAGCACACTTCTAATTCTTGACATATCTAGTTCAATTTTATCCAGCAATTGTCCTTTGATGCGAAGACTGAAATACCATGAGGAAAAGTTGTATGTTTTACCTTCTTCAATAACTTCAGCATGTAACAGATCATCCAGTGATGTTTCCATCAAACTCTTCAGGTGTGGTAGATGTTGATCCTTGAAGTCTTTGAATTCAACACAGGCTGTCATTAATGCAAGTACCTTTTCCTTTAGGCTAATAATCTTGTCATTTACTTGCATAATGTCTCCTAGATACCTGAATGTAGTCTCCTTAGATCTTTTCATCCAATCCTTCAATCTGTGAGATGAAGACTTCAACTCTTCCAGGTGTCCAACTGTTTCAGGAGGAAGGAGAGATGGAGGGGCAGCAACCCTTTCCTGCGAATGAATAGGATGTACTAAATGTTGAATGTACTGCTCCAAGGTACGACATCTTTGCTCAGCCTTGATTCTGCCTTCTGTTTCTTGTCTTATGATAGCTCGAGCATTATCAATCGAATCCTGAAGCTCTTCTTCAACTTGCATTCCAGTCAAAGGACCCAGATTGATTGTATTGATGTCATAATCATCAGGTGTGACATCCTCTATGTTCTTCTCAAGCCGAGGAACTGCTACATGCACTTTTCTTACTCCTGTTTCATCCTTAGTGATCTTCGAGAGGATGTTTGCTTTCTTCTTCGGTTTCTCCTTTGACATATCCAAGAGTAACTCATCTACTGGAAGAGGAGGACAACTTTCAAGTTCATAATTCTCTTTAATTCTTTCTTGTAACCATTCTGGAAGTGATGAAAGATCTTGTTGCTGCTGTAATTGTCTTCCTTGTACAGGCAATGACTCCTCTTCAGCATCATCCTTCTCCTCAGTGTTAGCTTCATCAATGATTTCAGTGTCATGTGGGCTAGAAGGTACTTCTTCCATTGGAACTTCTGGAACTACATTCTCAACAGGAATCACCAAGTCTGGATTTGGTGGAATACCACCCAACTGTTTAGAAGAAGCAGTCTCAATGCTTATCCTTTTCTTCTTTCTACTGGATTCCCCTTGAACGATCTCAAGCTGTTTCCTTTTCTTTCCTTGTCCTGAATCTTTCTCACTTCCTCTGCTTCGTGAATCCTTACTAAGTGCCTTATGTTGTTCTTGCTGATCCACTTCTCCCATCTTGATATAAGTGAGTTTCTTACCTTCATCCAGCAAGGCTTGTACTTGTATGTTTATTTGCTCCTCAGTGATAGCAATAACAGGTCTTATCAATCCTTCATCATCGACCTTTTCTCTGTCTGACCAGTTGACTTCATAAGGCAAATTGCGAATCTTGTCATACTCATCTCCAAGAAGAGCTCTATCACCTTCTAGCTGATCAGGAATTCTAAGGACCTTTGTTGCCCTTATCAAGTCCCATTTTAATCTTGAACACTTCTGCCTTCTTATATAATTACCACTGAAAGACTGATTGATATGATTGATAAAGCATTCAAAACTACCAAAATGATCCAGACGATCCTCCCCTTCCTAACGTCTTCACTGCCTCGAGATACCCTAGCCAAAACAATTTCCTGCCCAAAGCAGTTGAGCTCAAAAAAAAAGGGGGGTCCCCAGTCTGATGGGGTGATGTGTGATTTGGTCACAACAAAGACCACCATAGCTTCCTCCATTTTCCGACCAATAGCATCAAGTTGATCACTGATGTCCTTGATTTTTGTCAAGTGCCCCTACAAAGTTGTCTTCTCATCCATCATGATGGAGAACATGTTCTTCAGAAAGAACGCTCGAGTCTTGTCGGATGTTTCATGAAGATCTTTCGGAAGATCCCAGATTTCTTTAGCTATCTTGCCTGAGGATACCTAAGGCAGCTGATCATCGGTGACCAACAATTTAATAAGCATCATGGCTTCCCGATTCTACTCATCAAATTTGTCCTGGTCTTTACCCATCGTTGGAGGACGTGTAGTTTTGCCCAGAACAATCTGGCCAAGGCACCGATACTCGAATATGGTCATCATACGCTGCTTCCAAGTATTGTATTTGCGGCCGTTAAATTTTTGACTAACTTCCAACATAATGTTGGACGACGAGGCCATCCTTCACGCTTTTTGAGGCACGAAAAACGAGGTAAACTGACAACACAAACAAGAACAAAAACCCAAGCACGGATTTCAAGGTACAAATCTCGAGGGCACAGAAGACGAAAAGACGAGCCTGGTTATTGATATGACCGCCATTGAACAAGAGGATTGGATGACTAAGCATTGGGCGCTTGGTTCTCACCGTGACTGGGAACCGCTAGAGCTTGGTCACTGTGACCACGGCCTGGGTGGTGTTGGGGGCTCGGCCTAGTAAAAAGCGTTGAGTGCTTAGCGCAAACCACGAGCTGAAGGTTTTTGTAAGCACTTGAAGTGTTGTCAACTGCTGCAACCAAAAATGAAGACAGCTGACTATTGAAGGAAACCCGTGTAAATATGCAGACAGAAACCCGCCGAAACCAAACGCCAACTGCAGAAACCCCTAAATGGCAACCAAAGGAAACAAAACCAGCAACAAAAGTCGCAAAAATAACCTGCGACCTAGAAACCAAAGGAAATCGTGACCAAAAAAGT
Organism: Cunninghamia lanceolata; assembly: GCA_027924645.1. Taxonomy (NCBI): domain Eukaryota; kingdom Viridiplantae; phylum Streptophyta; class Pinopsida; order Cupressales; family Cupressaceae; genus Cunninghamia; species Cunninghamia lanceolata. The sequence goes on along the minus strand of BSBN01000245.1, from coordinate 6,404,354 downwards.
AAGCACAGGAACTGCAAAATGTGATCACCAATTTCCTTCAAAACGCCGATCAAAGCCTCCAAAACGGCGACGGCAGAAGAAACCACCAACAAAAACCCTACAGATCGTGATCAAAAAATCGACCCAGAATGCCAAATATACAGAAGCCGAAAAAGGCAAAAATGGCAACCAGAAAGTTAAAGACGCCTGCAGAGGTCGAGGAGGTACAACGCCGTCCATACATTGTACGGAATTTACAAAGCACCAAAAAAAAGAAAAAAAAAAATCCAAAAAACAAGTCTCCCACTCGCTCGCTCTGATACCATGTTTTGGTAAATTCTTGATATATTAATGAAAGAGAGCAACACTCTTTATAAAGAATTACAATGATGTTTCTAAAATAAAGAATACAGAAGTTTCTAAAATAAACTAAAGCTAGTAAAGCAATCAGAAACTATCTAATATATTACATTATTGACCATTAAATAAACTAAAAAAATATTATTTTAATAAAAATATGTTGAATGGTGAAAAATGTTGATTTTTGTGGCCCAATAATGCTGAAAAGTGGGACACACTATTGTGTTTTCACCCTACATTTAGGTTTGCAGTATTGATATGTTAAAAGTAATTCTTCTAGAACCTCACTTGACAAATTGCATATAAGTTAGTAGATTAAAACTTCAGAAAAAAGAACTAAGTTACTGACGTATGGATATGGCTAAGGGATGGATATGTCCATAATATTCTATATTTACAAAAAAGAGTTAAGATTAACAAAATGTAACCAGGGACAACCATTGTCTATGAAAAAACCTTGTGTGGATATTACTGCACTATTCAGTCACATTTTAGGGTGGGTTAGAGTCTTCTTTTTTTGGCCTTGTATGCCTTTTTTTATTAAAATTTGCTTTTTTAAAGTGTCAAGCAAGTTCTCCCTAGATTTGCCTAGGGTCTCACCTTCGTCTTGTGGATTCAGCCCAGATATGTTCAGATGTACCCAGGCCCGAGGTAGGGCACCAGCAAAACCCGGGCCACACCTGGATGAGATCCATACCCAAACCAGCATATCGAGGTTTGGCCAGAACTCGGTCAAATTTTAATAGAAGTTAATAAGAAAAATTCTTTTTTCAATTTAAAAAATATATAATTAAGGTTAAAATAATTATAAATAATATTAAAATCCAACAAATTAAATTTTGATTTATATAAATTTCAATAAACTAAAAAATAATCACATTATATTTTAAATTTTAATCTAAAATGTAAAGATTTAATATATTTAAAACTTAAAATTAAAAAAATAAATTGTACGTCTTATAAAAAACATCTAATATTATAGTTATTTGATATTTAATATTGCATTCTTCTAATAGTAATTATCAAAGCATTCTAATACAAAATATCATTATCATAATATGTAAATACTATTTAATATAGATTATTATTTTTAAATAATTTTAATTAAACTTAAAAATATAAAACATTTGTTTGAACATAATATTATAATGGTAAAATTAGCATACACATGCTAATTCCCATTTACTTCTATGCCCACCTTGATGGGAATGTCCTGATGCAATAACATACCTACAAGTGGCATACTCTTGTGTTAGACTTGGCTCACAACTCGATCCCTATTTTGCCCCTGTTTCACACTAATTTCCATACATTCATTCCCTATCTCAAGATCACCACCTTATCCCTTCAAGTCATTTCCGCAGGGTGTGGGATTGATCCAAATCAACCCCAAGGTGTGCAGAAATGACCCCTGAAATCCATGGCGTTAAATTCAAATTTAAACTCTCCCACCCCACATTACTAGCCATTGTGAGCCAACCTAGCACATGTTTCATGTGACTTGTTATGTCGTGGTATTTAAAGACATTCATTGTGCACTTAATTTCATACTAAGGTTGGAAGAAAAAGGTGAATTGATAGAAGAAGGATAATTAAAGCACACTTCAATTCTAGAGGATAATAAAGGAGTCGAATCTGCATCACCATATAGCCCATCTGCATGTCTATGAATGTTGTTTTCAGTCTTTCTCATCGCCATTAATTCAATCCATCGAAGGGTTTGACCTAGGACAACCCTTTCACCTATCAGGTCGGCAAGCTCTTCAACAGGTCTCTAGACACCACCTTGACAGATTCAGATATCTGGAAGGCAAAGGCAAACAGATTCTCAGGCACATTTTCTTTTAGATCATTCCTGCACTTACTAAATCAGTTTCAAGCGCCAGATCAGTTTTGTGGCAGTTGGGATCAATTGCATAGGGTGTGGCATCTATCCACAAAGTTTTTTATGCCTATTCAGAATCTGAGATATTTATTAAACCAAGGCAAGCAATTTTATGACAGTGGTAAATCATTCTGGAACAGTGTCAGTATAATCTATCCGTAAGTGATCCTAGTGCTAAGTACACTTAGTCCTATTTAATCATTGCATTTATTTCTGTTCTATTATCTGTCCCAGCTCTATTATCTACCTTTCCTTATTGCTGCTCCACTTGGAAACTTAATGCTTTCTTTTTGTGATTTTAGAAGCAAACTGTGCTGTGTATTTAAATTTTTCTTAGGGTTTTCAGCTTAAAGGTTTTGCAGCAGCAGTCTGTTTTAATTTTTTTAATTTAATTTGTGACTCTATACAGAGGGCATAGGTGCTGTATCTAGACATATTGGGCATGACATACACACAGCTGTTTTTTGCGTAAAAACAGGTACGGTATCCACTCTGTATATATGCCATACCATATCCATACCCATGTCAGGTACAGCGACACACATGCCAGGGTGGTGAAGGTGCCATATCCTGCAACCCTAATTGTTGCTTTAATAAAAAAATGTTCTTTTAGATAAAACTTAAAAGACACATTATGCAAAACAATGGGCATAAAATAAGTATGTCTTGGGTCACCATAATGAGACCACAAAATCACAAGATATCTCGTAAATGCCACAACATGAACAAGGGAGTATTTTACAATGTAAACCAAGCATAGTAGTTAACAACCATAAACTTGAGGGTCAAAAACACAACAATAATGGCATTGGGAAAAGCCAATAATCACAGCAATGTGGAAACTCAAATAGGAACACAAAAATGTTTATACGTCAGGGTCTATAAAAGCTGAACTGCAATGAAGTTTTTTAGAAAAATACCATATATGCAGTCCTAAGGGCCTGAAATGGCCTGGATACAGGCTTCTCTATCCAGACAAGGCACTACCATATCTGTGTTACATATTTTATTATTTTACTTAGTTGCTCAGTCCATGTTCCTCTCAACAGAGGCGTAGTTCAGCAGCAGTGTTACAACAGCAGATACAGACCTGTCTGCAGATAAGAGATTGGCATGTAAAGGATGCATGCATGAAGAGAATAACACCCAGTTATGTAGGAGAGGATGCATGCATGCACCAGCCTCACCCTCTTCTAGAAGTAGAATACTTTTCAGATTTTTCCAGTTATGTAGGAGAGGGCACATGCATGTTTGAATGCATACTGTTCCAGATTTAGAAGTCTAAATTTAGACTTTATATTTTGCTTTTTGCTATTTTGAATTTAGCAGTTTGTGTTTTCAGATTTAGCTAGGCCCCATCTTTAGCTTCAGTTCTATTTTCAGATAAAGTCTTACGTTAGAAAACTTCCAGTTTTTAGGCAGTTTGACTCATTTAAGGTAGAGCGCACTTCCATTTCATCTATAAAAGAAAGGCAGGGTTGTGAGTGATTTTTCATTCTACTTTTGACTTGAGCTAGTGCAGTGTATTTCTTTTCAAATTTTATGAGAAGACAGTTGCAGGTTTGAGAGTTCAATACTGTGTGTTTGCTGTTACTTTTCACTGTGATGTGTTTGTAGATTCTTGCATTCAGAATCAGCAGTTTTGATAGGAGTTAGCAAGTTTAAGTTTCCTAGTGTTTACAGTTTAATTTTTTGAGTGCAGAATCTGCTTACCATGATCTGAAAACTCAACAATCTAGACACCAAATTCTGAAAGCATCTGATATGTATCCCTCCCACATCAGATATACTGGATATTGATACAACACAAGGACCCCGAAGCATTCAGTTACTTGAGAAGGGCAGCTAAAATTACATCAATGATTGGGGGTTAACTCAAACAGAGATTTAAACAGGATATATAATAAACATGAAAAGGATACAATAAAACTAGCTTCATTCTATTTAAGGGTTAGAGACCATTCAAACGGCATGGGAATGATTTCCTACCATCTTAAACCCAAATTAATCTTTCGAGTGTGAAATAGTTGCTCGAACTAAAGCTTTCTATCTTCATTCATTTTGCATCTTAATATATACTTCATATCTTTTTGCAAGATGAGACACTTTCTTCCCTCCAAACCCAAAGCCATGCAACTAAACCTCATGTCTTCAAATAAACAAAACCTCAGACAAGAGAAGTACTATGCAAATGATAATATAAAATTGACTGAGCTTTTGAAACTGGTGAAAGGATATATAAATATTTAAATCTTTGATCATAACTGACACGTGCTAATAGTTAGGTTGCTAGGGAATATAGTACTTAACAGAGAGTGCAGTTGTCTAGAAACAGAAACAATAGGTATTTTTACCTTTTCACAACGAATTTAATTGTGCTCCCAAGTGTTATGACATGGTCACTGGAGGTGCTTGCCCATAAAGGAATGCCATCAACCTGAAAAAATCAAGCACATGAAATTACTTTCAAAAAGAAAGGCAGATGAAAAATTACTAATAGAAATAAAATAGCATAGCTATAAAATGCATGAATACACGACAGCAGAGTCGACAGACAATGATCAATCACCGAGTCTCCAAAAAAAAGTGCTAACAATCACCCAGGAAGCAGATGAATATAAAGTATCTTGTAGTTCTTACATTATCTTGATAACTAAATTCTTCACGTATATCTTCAAATGCAATCGCTGCATTGAAGATTCCCAATACAATGACCCCAATGTAATCCTTTTCGACCTTGTTCACCTTACCTTCTGCAATCAGCAAATTTTCCCATGGATATACATTACTAGGAGATATCAGCATTCAATAAAATACTATGATTATCAGCAACCAAATTGGCTGCAACATGCTCAATAGACTATAGATTTCATGATATTATCATCTACAAATATAGCAAAGCTGAAACTATCCAATGAGATTATTGCAATTGAACTTTGATAAGAAAGTTATCAAATCAACTATGGTTGCAAAAAAGTACAAAAATTAGCACATATAGAATTGGTAAATATATACATATGTGCATAGTTCGAAAACTCGGACTCGAAGAGTACTCGGCAAGCCAAAAATTTCCGACTCGGAGAGTACTCGGCAAAAACTCAACAAAACTTGGCAACTTAAAAAACACTAAAATTTTTGAAACTTGGTAAAATTGTTGACTGGTGAGTCAAGTAGTTGGACTCGTCGAGTCTCAGCGAGTACTTACCAAAAACTTGACAAAAGAACTCAGCGAGTAAACATTGAAAGTACTCACAAGCCAAAAAAACTCATGAGCACTAGACGACTCGCATATCTATCTATCTATCATATGGAGAAATACACACACACACACACACACACACATGAACAAAATTGAGAGTAACTTCTACCTTACATACACCTTCACACTGAAAAAATTACAGACATGTTGATATATCAATCATAAAATAGATAACAATAGCAAGCAAGGAAAATGGAACATGGTAAACAACATAATATATTGATTAGTTTTGTCATCTATGTTGCTGGTTTGGGTTCGACAGTTCACTGGTTGTGCTCAATAGGTAGGACCACTTGGTTCTCATGTTGGAAAATAAGGTTCAATTCTCCCCAAAGACATCTTAGTGCCAGTAGGGCACACTAGAGTAATAATTGTGCTCCAATGATAGTGTGCAATAGGCCTGCAGGTGATGGAGGGAAAGCAAGGAGGAATAAGGATTAGCTGCCTTATAGGAGGAGACAAAAGGAGAAAATGTTGAAGCTATAGCTGCAGAGGATGAAGAAGACGTGATGCCCTATATAAGGAGAAAAGAGGCGAGAAGAAGGTGAGGCATTCAATCCATAGGAGCAACATAAGAGGAGAAGCAAGAGTTCGAAATGTAAGTGCAGTGATATCCCCTATTGGTAGAACGTTAGTTAAAGCGATATTCCCACAAATGAATTGTATGGGATGTGTGAATTGTATGGGATGTGTGTTCCATGAACAAACCTTCACAATTCAAGGACAAGGGCCCCAATAGAATCCCCACTAATTAATCAAAATAAAATTATATATATATATATATATATATATTATAACAATGAATAAATAATTGATTGTGGATGCAAGAGGTAAAGAACGGCTTTGATGGAGAGTGCAGCGAAAACCCTAATGTGGTAATGCAAGCTAGTGAGCCACCGCAGCAACAAATAGTTGTGAATGAGGTGCAAGCAAAGACAGTGAGAGATAATGCAAGAACCCTTAGTAGTTCTGATCTGAATTTTAGCTCGCTGTCCTGAATTTTCTGATTTGATTTTTGGAAGTTTTGCTTGGAGTTTTGATGTTTTGTTTTCACATATGTTTTTGCAATGATATGAAGATGGAAAGATAAGCTATATGACATTCATATGATTCCAAAATATGACTGAAATAGATTGGACCAGCACATAAACAATTCCAAATTAAAGATATGGTGTAGTACCCCTCACCTTGTCGTCTGTCTGATTGATAGTTGCTTATTAGGATTTGACATTTTGACAGTATCTTAGATTATCTGATGATGGATCCTTTGTTGTTTTGTTAATTCATTATGGAACTAATCATATGATAATAGTGTGGATATTGGATTCTGTTATTTCATGCTTTACAATTGATAAATAAACTAGATGTTTCAGATGTTTTGATATTAATCGCTATATTTGATGGTGAGATAATTGATTGTTCTATGTTGTTGATAAGTAACCAGAAATATTGTTCAATGTAGTGATTTGTTTATACAGGAACGTGAATGGAACAGTGTCGTACTACTCGCTCTCGAGTACCCTACCCCACTGCGATTTCCATTCACTATACGACTGCATGTGGATATATATCTTGTTATGTTTAACCGTGTACTTGCTGCAGGATGCAGGTACTAGGCACCGACTCCACCTGATTTACCAGGTTTGAGCGTGCCTTCGTCAATGGAATAGTTGTTTGGAGTTACATAAGTCCCATGCCCTAACCCATCATCTGCGATGAGGATGAGTATCGCGTCTAGTTACCCTGCTAGTTGAGGTTGGTTAGGATGTGAGTTCACATTGTGTTTCCAATTAATGGTCAGTTGGTGTTGTTAAGGTTTAGTCGTGTGTTTAAATGATTAGGTTGGCATTTTTATTTGATTGGCTTGATGCCTTGGTTAATTTAGGTGTTAGAAAACAATATTAAATATATATAAATCTATATAAATAAATTATAGTTGTAAAAATTAATATATATTTATAATGTTAATTTAATAATAATAATAATAATAATGTGTAAATATTTTTTAACCGTTGCTTTGAATTAATTAAGTCAAATTATTTTGTCATGGACTTAATAAATTTGATGTTAGTTCTGGTACGTGAAAGTTTTCCCGTAAATTGGTTACCAAAATATTCTTTTTAAAAGGGGGATTTTTGCCTGGAGAGGGGAGGGGGGTTCAAAAAATCGAGAGAAAGGAAAAGTTGGAACTGGTAGTCTTAGATTTTGGAAACAAAACCTCTAATAATCCGGGTATGTTTTGAATCTTGATTCATTTTCTCTTTGTATCTACAATATTTGAAAAGTATTTGTGCACCATGTTATCATCGTTTGATCTATTAATGATATAGAAAACACTTTAATCATATGTATCTTTCATTCTTTGTGCCCGCATTTTGTGTCAGAAGTACTTAGTTCATACTTGGATGATCAAACATGGTATTGTTGCAACATCGAATCAAGGCATTCTTTTATGCCTTTATTCCCACACTTTATTTGTTTTATCAAAACCATTTTTAGTTTTAAACCCACAAACGCATCTTCTGGAGCAGACTTTACTTTTTCCTTTGAGGCACTTTGTCAACAGTTGTGCCACCTATCTATGCTTTTCCATTATAATATAGAATGGGCTTTACGCCTGCCAATTGCAATCACTTAAAAGATTCTAAAACCCTTTCAACTTATCCATTTTGTGCATATCCTGCATTAATGCATCCCATGTGATGACATCTCATTAAGACGATCTACAGAACTATATTGTGCATTCCATGGAATGACATCTTTTTGAGGCGTTCTGTCAAGCCGTTCACGTACCTTCTCAATGCTTCTAGTTTTTGCATGTGTGTCTACTAGGGAAAATACAATGGTGGCCTTACGCCTGCCAATCGCATTTGCGTGAAGTTTCTAAGCCTTTTAAACAAATCCCTTTTTTTTACATATCCAGCAATCATTGCGTTCCATAAGCTGACGTCTCTTCAAGGTATTTTGCCCAATCATTCGCATGACTTCTCTATGCTTACACATTGCAGTTTCTTTTCTTCTGAATTATATCTGACGATTTACCTTGAGGGCATGGTTTTGTTTGCTTTTAGAAGTTTCTAATTTTAAATCTTTGTTCCATTTGAAATGTTTTCCAAATCTTAGGGCAATCCTTTGAGCGGTGTCTTATGCCATCGATGAACCTTGGATCGGACTTAAATGCTTCTTCCAGGTTAGTCGCACTATGTAGATCGCTGTTTACATATGTTCGGCTTAGGTTTATGACAATAATTATCCTCCTTTGCAATGATATCCCTAAGGTTACTGTTAATCCTACCGCACCTTCCCTCATAAGCTTTTGACCTTGTTATACTACCAACGGTGGCTGTCTGGATTTCGATCTCTTCCTTAGTATTGAGTTTAAGCTATCATTCCAACCTTTGGCTCGTGGTGTTCAGCCAGGCGCACATCTGGTGGAGTTCCTCTTGAGGATCGCACCTTGAAATACCAGATACCATGGCAGTGTGACAAGACAGTCACAGTTTTGTGTCTATTTTGCAATCGCCCTAATCATTTAGATCGCTAGTTGCACGTTTGAAAGGGTTTTGCATATAGATCGCTCCCCCATGGCTGTCAACGTCCCTATAGTAATTCTTTTAAACAATGATCATCGCATATTCCCAGACGTATCTTGCACACCTTGCATTTTATAAGATTTAATCTCATTGAGGCACTCGCAGAGCTGTTCACGGGTTAGGTGCTTGCTTCTACATTTTGCATACTTATCTACAAGGGCAGATGCAACCACAGCATCTGACAAACTCCTTTATCCTTTACGCTTTGATGAATGTCCATAACCGTTCCCAAGCTCCACGCTAGTCGTGGCTGGGAGGACATTGGCAGAGGTTGTGAATTTGGCTTTAAACCTGCCAAATGGGATTGCTCGAAAATTCCTAACGCCTTCTCAACAAATCGCATTTGCCTAAAAGTTGCTGCAGTGTGCAACAAATCTATTTTGTGCATACGTTGCTATCATTTTGACAGTGCATTATCTTGAAAGTTTCTACAGCTTGTCAATGAATTCATTTGTGCATTTCTGCAATCATTGCATCCCATTAGAAGACAAAACCATTTTGTGCAACAACGTATTCTTCTACAAATATCATTCTTGCTCAACCAACCGGATATGTATGTTAAGAAGCAGACTCCAACTACACAGTATAACCATTGCTTTATTTCGCAACTGTAGCATTAGGTTTAGGGTTCATATTCAAACAATAAGGATAAAATGTTCATATTGAGAAATATTTAAATACTTAGATTATTACGAAGTTAGAATTGTTTGTGAAGTTTAATTCATAATATGTTACTAAATTAGGGTTTTAATATGTAGGATTTCTTTTGAGAAAATTATATTAACAACTTTTGCTATTTATTTTAATGTTTTCAATTTAAGTGACAAGTGCGGAGATATTACAAATGTATTTTTAGTTATTAATAAATGTTTTCTTAGTTAATATTAATCATATAGGTAAATCTTGCGTTAGTTTGATTTATTGTACTAAGAAGTTCAAAGGCATAAAAAAAATAAGATAATGTGAATATTTTTAGTATTAGTAACTTTTTAAAACAAATTTATTTTATGGTTGTTATTGTCTTTTACTGTAGGGTCGGATAGGTAAATTTATAATAAAGATTCTAGTAAATTGTAATGTCCCCTTTTTAGAGGAAACACTTAATCCTGAATCTACATTCAAAGTGATTCTCAAGGAGACATTGGAAACGTTAGAGAACAATAAATTTCAATGATAAGATCAAATAGGATCAATGATAATGTATTCACATCATTCCAAGGATTATTTATTTCCTAATTGTTACTTGCTATTGATAACTATTCTATAATACGTTCCATAATTCAATCATGCATATTTTCCTTATTACTCTTCCTCATAGAACTAGGCTTTACATGTATAGGGCGCGCTGAAACCATCTCTTGACCCAGCCTACGGGAAACTATGTCCCAACCTACGGGCCTTAATACGGATGGAACTACTCCGCCTCTCCCCACAATACCTAACATTCCTTTTAGAATGAAGTAATAGAGAAATATAGAAGTAATAATCTAAGTTCGTCTTCCCATATCATCTTCCTTCTATTCCTTAACCATGGATGGGGAAATTATATGTCTAGGGCGCGTTGAACCCTCTCCAATGCGATTGGGAATGGAATTACTCCGCCTCTCCCTAGCATCCTTGTCTAGGGTGCGTTAAACCCTCTCCAATCCATCGTGATGGAATTACCCCGCCTTTCCCTAACAAGACCACCTCTCCTATAGTTATAGGAAATGGAAGTGATGGGATGGTTATGTTTTTCGTATGTAATTCATGACCATGTTACTAATATGATTATGCAATATATGTTTTGGTAGACATCTTTATACTTTCAATTGTTTATATTTGATTATGATATTATATCATTTTTCCATTAGATTAAGAGATGGCACATGCCTTGAAGTCAAATGTTGGACTGGTATATTGTTTTTGCTTATATAATATCTCTGCTGTTCTTCAATGGCTGTTTGCCCAAGAGATATATTTTGATCCAAATCTATTTGTATGGATGACTGAATGGCTGATTGAGAGGATCGCTGGTCTGCAGAGATAATTCTGATTTTTGGTGGAGAGATGCATATATTTAATAATGTTATTCAATGCTGATCTGTTTGACTTGCTGTGATTGAATGAGTGTTGATTGCTGATATAACCTGCATTGTATTTCCTTCTGGCAGTTCATTGGGTCTGCATTAGAGGATATTTGAAAGGCTCTTAATTGATTAGAATGATCAATTCAGTATTGTGAATCGATGATGATGATGATGATGAGGTGCATTCTCCTGCTGACTGATTCTATATTAAGAGGAGATGTTTCCATTCTTGATTGGTTGCTATTTGATATATTTTTAAAAGGATGCCTTTCTTCATACGTTGCCTCCTTTTACTTTTATTATTTGATATTTATGTATTCAAGGGTATGTGTTCTATCATTCCTGATTCTGTGGTATCTCATCCCCCTCTTATTCAACCATCGATTACCATTTATATGTTAGGTGGCGTGTTGGTTGACCATCGGTCACTACTCTTCGTAATGCTCTTTCAAAAGGTGCTAATCATCTCTTCGTTATTTAGCACTGACTTTGATTAATTATATCAATTAGTAACTTACTATGATTGTTGCCTTTTAATCTTATTTGTAATCGCCTTGTCATATGTTAATACCTACTTCGAAAGACATAGAAGCATACTTACTTTGTACGGCAGGTAGCTTAAAATATTAATAAACTATCAATATATTTGGTTCCTTCACAAAACTGTCTATCACACGGTTCACCTTGAAAGACAAGGAACTGCAGATGTCAGACATTGTCTCCTTTAAAAGCATCAAATATTAAGGCAGTAAAATATATAATATGGGCCCACCAACAAATTCAGACCTTTATGTCTTATGATATATATATTTATATTTATAATAATTAATATTTATATTTGTGTAATATGATAATATTTAAATTATTAATATTTATATTTATATATTATATAATATATATAATATTATAATTGATAATGTATTTATTATTTATAAATACAATAAATATATTATATTTTAATTATAAAAATATTTATAAAATTATATTATTTAATATTATGGTATATTATATATTAATTTTATATATTTATTCTACTTCATTTGTATTCATATTTTTAATACTATAATTTCGAGGATATGACAGTCCTCCCCACTCAAGATTGCTTGTCCTCAAGCAATCACAACGAGTTCTTTCATTACCTTGCACTTTTAACGTCTACCTTCTGATGTGTTGAGACGAAGTCACGGTTTTGATTCAGAATGAACATGCTTGAGTGAAGAGAAAATGTTTGTGATTCCATGAAAAGAGAAGAGAATACTTGAAAAGTATAGGTAAGTATTTGTTTGATGTTTTGGATAACAATGGTGGATTGAGATAATACAAGTATCATAGATGAGGATGTGGTTCTAGACAGTGAAAATATTCCAATGCTTGAGATTCCAAAATCCCACAATTCCCATGAATGATATCTTTCTTAGATGAAATGTTCTTCCTTTTTTTTTTACCTCAAGGTCGAATGGTGGTGAGTGATCTCCTCAGGATGTTAAATATAGAAGTGATTGCACCAATTTGTAAGTTACATGCATTGTCATTTAGTTACATAATAAAATTGAAGTAGACAACCACGTAGCTCAAAAACGTAAGCAACTAGCTCAAGCATGCAAGCAACCAGTTCAAGCAAGTAGGCAAGTAACTCAAGTAGACAAGCAAGTAGCTCAAGCAAGTAGGCAAGTAACTAGCTCAAGCAAGTAGCCAAGTAGCTTAAGCAGACAAGCAAGTAGCTCAAGCAAGTAGGCAAGTAGCTCAAGCAAGTAGGCAAGCAAGTAGCCGGGTAGCCTGGGCCACCGGAAAGACAATATCTTAAACACTCTCATAGTTTTTTTAATTATAAAGTAATTATAAGAACACATCTTGTTGAAGATACATTAAGTAACACATCACTACATGTGATACATGAAGTATAAATAAAGTATATACAGGAAGCATGAAGCATATATGTAAATTGTAAAGTATATACTTAAATACTAAGTCACATGAATACATGTATACACCTGAATACACTCGAATACACATAAGCCACAATGTATACACTTGAATACACATAAATCATGGAGTATACAAATACAAAGTCATAGAGTATACACTCGAATACACAGTCATGAAGTATACACTTGAAGACAAGTACAAATCATAGAGTATACACTCGAATACAAATACAAGTCAGAGTATACACTCGAATACATAATCATACTTGAATACAAAGGCATAAATACAATCACAAGTCATAGAGTATACACTCAAATATAAATACAATCATAGAGTATACACTTGAATACAGTTGCAAAGTCATAGAGAATACACTCGAATACAATTGCAAGTCATAGGGCATACACTTGAATACAATTGCAAAGTTATAAAGTATACAAATACAATTACAATCATAGAGTATACACTCAAAGCATACATTCATAGAGCATACACCCAATTTCAATCATAGAGTATACATTCAGATACAATTACAAAGCATAGAGTATACAAATACCAATACATTCTTAGAGTATTCACTTAAATTCAATCATAGAGTATACACTCACTACAATTACAAAGCACAGAGTATACAAATACATTCATAGAGTATACACTCAAATACATTTACAATCATAGAGTATAGACTCAAATACAAGTACACTCGAATACTCATAAACCACAAAGTCTACACTTGAATGCATGTAAGGCACACATAGTATACACAGGATGGCAGGATGACTGCTCTGATACCACTGTAATGTCCCCTTTCTAGAGGAAACACTTAATCCTGAATCTACATTCAAAGTGATTCTCAAGGAGACATTGGAAACGTTTGAGAACAATAAATTTCAATGATAAGATCAAATAGGATCAATGATAATGTATTCACATCATTCCAAGGATTATTTATTTCCTAATTGTTACTTGCTATTGATAACTATTCTATAATACGTTCCATAATTCAATCATGCATATTTTCCTTATTACTCTTCCTCATAGAACTAGGCTTTACATGTATAGGGCGCGCTGAAACCATCTCTTGACCCAGCCTACAGGAAACTATGTCCCAACCTACGGGCCTTAATACGGATGGAACTACTCCACCTCTCCCCACAATACCTAACATTCCTTTAAGAATGAAGTAATAGAGAAATATAGAAGTAATAATCTAAGTTCGTCTTCCCATATCATCTTCCTTCTATTCCTTAACCATGGATGGGGAAATTATATGTCTAGGGCGCGTTGAACCCTCTCCAATGCGATTGGGAATGGAATTACTCCGCCTCTCCCTAGCATCCTTGTCTAGGGCGCATTAAACCCTCTCCAATCCATCGTGATGGAATTACCCCGCCTTTCCCTAACAAGACCGCCTCTCCTATAGTTATAGGAAATGGAAGTGATGGGATGGTTATGTTTTTCGTATGTAATTCATGACCATGTTACTAATATGATTATGCAATATATGTTTTGGTAGACATCTTTATACTTTCAATTGTTTATATTTGATTATGATATTATATCATTTTTCCATTAGATTAAGAGATGGCACATACCTTGAAGTCAAATGTTGGACCGGTATATTGCTTTTGCTTATATAATATCTCTGCTGTTCTTCAATGGCTGTTTGCCCAAGAGATATATTTTGATCCAAATCTATTTGTATGGATGACTGAATGGCTGATTGAGAGGATCGCTGGTCTGCAGAGATAATTCTGATTTTTGTTGGAGAGATGCATATATTTAATAATGTTATTCAATGCTGATCTGTTTGACTTGCTGTGATTGAATGAGTGTTGATTGCTGATATAACCTGCATTGTATTTCCTTCTGGCAGTTCATTGGGTCTGCATTAGAAGATATTTGAAAGGCTCTTAATTGATTAGAATGATCAATTCAGTATTGTGAATCGATGATGATGATGATGATGATGAGGTGCATTCTCCTGCTGACTGATTCTATATTAAGAGGAGATGTTTCCATTCTTGATTGGTTGCTATTTGATATATTTTTAAAAGGATGCCTTTCTTCATACGTTGCCTCCTTTTACTTTTATTATTTGATATTTATGTATTCAAGGGTATGTGTTCTATCATTCGTGATTCTGTGGTATCTCATCCCCCTCTTATTCAACCATCGATTACCATTTATATGTTAGGTGGCGTGTTGGTTGACCATCGGTCACTACTCTTCGTAATGCTCTTTCAAAAGGTGCTAATCATCTCTTCGTTATTTAGCACTGCCTTTGATTAATTATATCAATTAGTAACTTACTATGATTGTTGCCTTTTAATCTTATTTGTAATCGCCTTGTCATATGTTAATACCTACTTCGAAAGACATAGAAGCATACTTACTTTGTACGGCAGGTAGCTTAAAATATTAATAAACTATCAATATATGTGGTTCCTTCACAAAACTGTCTATCACACGGTTCACCTTGAAAGACAGGGAACTGCAGATGTCAGACAGTGTCTCCTTTAAAAGCATCAGATATTAAGGCAGTAAAATATATAACATGGGCCCACCAACAAATTCAGACCTTTATGTCTTATGATATATATATTTATATTTATAATAATTAATATTTATATTTGTATAATATGATAATATTTAAATTATTAATATTTATATTTATATATTATATAATATATATAATATTATAATTATTATAATTGATAATATATTTATTATTTATAAATACAATAAATATATTATATTTTAATTATAAAAATATTTATAAAATTATATTATTTAATATTATGGTATATTATATATTAATTTTATATATTTATTCTACTTCATTTGTATTCATATTTTTAATACTATAATTTCGGGGATATGACAATAAGGTTTAGGGTTCATATTCAAACAATAAGGATAAAATGTTCATATTGCGAAATATTTAAATACTTAGATTATTACGAAGTTCGAATTGTTTGTGAAGTTTAATTCATAATATGTTACTAAATTAGGGTTTTAATATGTAGGATTTCTTTTGAGAAAATTATATTAACAACTTTTGCTATTTATTTTAATGTTTTCAATTTAAGTGACAAGTGCGGAGATATTACAAATGTATTTTTAGTTATTAATAAATGTATTCTTAGTTAATATTAATCATATAGGTAAATCTTGCGTTAGTTTGATTTATTGTACTAAGAAGTTCAAAGGCATAAAAAAAATAAGATAACGTGAATATTTTTAGTATTAGTAACTTTTTAAAAAAAATTTATTTTATGGTTGTTATTGTCTTTTACTGTAGGGTCGGATAGGTAAATTTATAATAAAGATTCTAGTAAATTCAATTTATTAGGATAAGGAGATGTAATAGGTGTTGAAAGGATTGAGGTGGTAATTGTTTAGAAATAGTTATTTATTTAGAGGGTTCAAGTAAGAAAATTAGTCGATTCATTGCATTGGTGTAATGTGATTAACCTAAATTTAACTTGATTAAGTATTTAATGTTGAGGAGTTCAATGTAGATAAGTCTATGAACATTGTAATTGGTTTTCGACGACCTAGACAAAGATGAGTGTTTTTCCTGTGGATGTAGTGGCGTCTGTTTGGTCGTACTCGTCTTGTTTTGAGCCTCGATATGAGTCATGGAATGGAGAGACCTGTGGATCCTAAAGGTCCAATAAACCTGTGTTGCTTTGGACAATGAGTTAAGAGTTTGCCTCATGATTACGTTTGGTATACAAGTGGGATACCGCCTTGTTATGATCGTATGTATCTGTAGGATGAAGTTATCTGTCTTATTTGATAGTTAGGGTTTACTAGGTGTTAGCAACGAGAGTGGCTTTCAATGTGGGGCTGGCGCCCAAAGTGGCAGTCAGGATAACCCGTTGAAAGTAGATTAATCAAGTGATAACCTAAAATGAACTAGGGGGTTAAGGGTAGATTTCACATTAAACAAGATAAATGGATTCCTCTCCCAGGCCTGTAGTACTCGTTTAGACTAAGGATGGGTAGAGAAGGCCTGGTCAGCATAATTGACTTCCTTGTCCTCACGAAAGGAAGGTCGATTCCGCATGTGTCACCCTATGGGGCCGGCGCCTAGCAAGAGGCTGTCAGGATAACCATAGATGGGGGCCGGCGCCTAGTGAGAGGCTGTCAGGATAACCCATGCTAGGACCATGCGATGACACTCTCCCTACTGCTACCTAGCATTCCTTGTTGGTCTCTCCACATATGTTATATATTGTTTCTGGAAGTTGTGTTGTGTTGTTATGTTATTGTCATGTGTTGTATTGGAATTTGGTCCTCCTTGTTTCATGTTAGTCTTTCGTCTACCTGACCGTTGTTATTATTTGGGACCTCATGTTGACTCCTAGCTCGGGGGGTGGACCTTAGGGTTCCACATGGTCGGGTGGAAGAGCTATCTTATCCATTGGTTATCCCTTGTCGGAGTTCATGTGCAGAAAAGGATTATCTCAATTTCCGACAATTATACTTGTACCAGTTGAGGAAGATAATTGCGTACCTGACTTGTGTACCCGATCATTCTTAATGTATGTAATTTGATGTAGGCAGAAGATGTCATTGATGTAATGATGTAACTATGTGTAAGGAAAACATTACAGTTATGTATTTGATCATGAAGGTTATATTTTTGATGACATGCAATGAATATGAATATGTCTATGTATTGGATTTAGATCAGATACTGATGTTAGCAATATATGTTAAATTATGTTAGTTAATGTGTAAGTAATGCATCCTTGAAATCTTAGAGAACATGTAAGTTTAATGGTGTAATTAGTTATTTAAACAAAAAAAAATTTCTTTCTTATAGCATAAATGTATTTTTCTCTAAGGTGTTCAGGGCGGGGCGTTACATATGGAATTAGGTAACACAATAGAACATTCCCGGAAAATGAAGATTGGCCATTTCATTCAAATGTAGGTGGCTGATTACAACGGTCAAGGTCTGATATAAAAATCAGACTTACAAATGCATGCAAATGTGATCCCAAGTGATCAAAATGATAGATAAAACCTCCTCCAATGTTGTAGCAATGATAGCCGTCTTGTATATGATGATTGACAATGAAGAATGAAGACAATTGCCAACCTTAGATGACTGAAACTCAAACTGTACCTGCTGTTATGAAATCAGATCATGAAACCCTAGCCGATCCAAGCCAAAAACACCTCCAAACCCTAGCGATAGATGCCCAAAATGAAGCGCTTAGGGTATACAATGAAAATATGACAAAACAATATCAATGCCATGGCTGGAAACTCTCCGATCTGCACCTGTATAATGATTTCAGAGGTCTGATATACAATTGCAGCAATCTGATATAATTTTCTGAGCGCAAACGACTGAATTTCTCCAACAATGAAGCCACCAAATGATGTAGAATCCTCGCCAAACCCTGGCCATGGATGCAAATGATGAAATTACACTCCATTATCCTCTAAATCTGAATAAATATGCCTTCAACATGCAAGATATCTTCAAACCCTAGCTGATTATGCAATTCTCTTTGAAACCCTAGCTGTTTGAAGCCTTCAACTCCATAAAAACTTGCAAATAAGCTCAATAATGGATCCTAGGTGAATTCATCTCTCAAAGTGGGATGGGTTTTCGTCCAAACCACTAAAATCCAAGGGTTTTTGTCCTTAGATATCGCTGAAACAAAGTTACAGCCAAGAGAAAATCTCCAAGAAGTGAAAATACCAAATGATTCAATGATGCCAAATGACTCCAAATGACCTCCTTTTATCCTCTTCACCTTGGGCGCCCAAATTTGACAAAATATAATAGTTTTTCAAGTCCATAGCCGACTTTAAATATTTTTATTTTATTTTTCTCCAAGTGGGCAGCGGCTAGGAGAGAGAAAATAATGATAAAATATTATAAATCACTTTTTGCATCAAATTTCTTTTTTTCCACCATTTTCCAATTTTTTCATTTTTCCCACCTGGGTCGTTTTTCCTCTTAGCTAATTATTTTAATAATTTTGACTTTTCAATAATTAGCATAAAAATACCAAAAGCCAAAATACAACTTCATTTCATCAAAGAAAAATAGTTGAAGCCATAAAATTCAACGTTCCATTCTCCAAACCTCAACAACATTCTCTTTTCCAAACCTTGCTCAAAAAGGGGACATTACAGATAAGGACCTACATACAAGAAGATATGATGTCACTTTGCGCAAAGATAAGAAGGATTCTCTAGAATTTAAGGCAAATAGTCCAGATGGAGGCAAAGTGGAGCATGTCGTGCCTAACAGACCAAATGAAAGAGGTGAAAACAAGTAGGAATTGTCGCCCAAAGAGAGCCACTAAGAATATTGTGAAAGGTCTCCAATATGCAGATATAATGAGTAAGAAAAAGCCAACCAAGGAGGAAAACAAGGCTTTACTAAAGCATTAGGGCTTAAAAAAGAAAGCAAAGATTAGAAGAGTAAAGGTAGTGTAATATCCCAAATGGGGATATTTTGCCCTAGTTTGGATTTCCGGGCTTTCCAAATAACTTTACTACAATTTATGCTCAAACCCTAGGTGACTGAAGTCTGATTTCTAACAATATTTAGATTTGCAACATTTATAACAGCCAATATAAAGCATCTCAAACATCAAATGATCATCATGCATAGTTCGCCCAAGTATAGGAACACATTACACCATTGCAACCAGAATATCAACCCCACAAATGAAGGAATCTGATCTTCTGTTATAAACTGGAAATATGCAGTCCAAAATGACAAGTATTTGACTAGGGCAAACAGCCACAAGTCACAAATTACATAGCAAAGTATCTACTATCAAATTACATACCAAATATGAAAAAATATGCCCTAGAAGGAGGGCAAATGAGGTCTGCCCTAACTGCTGTAGCAGATCTGTTGTAATATGAAACCTTAATAATCTCCTCCAAATCGCCTTCACCTCCAAGAGGTGCACTCCAAGCTAGGGTAAAACCTAGACCAATTCGCCCATGCTCGACGCTCTCCAAGCTGATGTAGAATTCTACTCTTGATGATTTGAAGCTCACTTGAATCCCCATCACGGAATCCACAATATGAGAAGCTAGATTGGTGCCCAACTCCTCCTTGGATATTTGAGGTTTTCGTCCCAATATCCTCTTAGAGATCGCTCTTCAATATATGAATGAATGAATGCTGAATTGATGATTTTGGAATGCCAAATGATCATGTATATATACACTTTAAAACTCATCTTCTCCTCATGGTCGACCTGGGTAATGATGATATTTTGAATATAGAGTTCCCTCCAAGAGGGCTGACCCATGTGAATTATATCTCCCTCCATAGAGCGCCCCAGATAAATTAAATTAAAGATATAATTTATTATCATATTTTTTTCTTCCTCAAGCGCTAGCATGTAGATATTATATTTTATTGAGCGCCTAGGGAATAATGGCAAGGGCGACCTCCATGATGATGACAATTATTTCTTTTATCCCTCATCAAGCACTAGTCAGAGAGTGAATGGTAATCTCCATGATTATATCAAATCACCCAAGGTGAGTAGTGATCTCCATGATGATGTCAAGTCGCCCAAGGTGAAGTATCCATATGAAAGCATCCCAAAATGTAATGATGGCATCCATTCAACACATGATGAAGCCCAAACTCCTAACACAAACCCATATGAAAGGCCCTCCAAATAGTTGGCTCCGAGGAAGACAAATCACCATATCCCTGATGAGTGCACCAAAGGTAACATACAAATATGACAAGTCATCTCCATTGCTTGTGATATCCTCCAATTGTCTCGGAGCGGGGTGTAGGCAGTCGTAGTTGTAGTCGGCCATTTGTCGGCCAAGTTATAAGTGTTAATTAAAATAATAATTGTACAGTTTAGGAGTGTTAGCGGGAACCATCCCGATGGTCGGTTGGATAGTTACATAGTGGTTGCCAACGGTTGATATCTCAACTAACCTTGGCAAGAGTTATATATGGAGTCGATACATGTAGTCGGTTATGTTGTGTTTTTCCATATTGTGTTGTATTGTTGATATGATCAATGGATGAATACAATGCCTTATTCTGTGCAATGCTGTTATAAATTCATGTTCTATGTTGTGCACTATACTTCTGCTTTATAATTCTGTTTACTTCATGTTTGTGTGAAACACCATATTGCCAGTAAACAATTGGCGCCGTTGCCTAAGCGAATCCGGTGAACATCCAGACGGGAGAATAGCGTCGTGATGGGGCAGCCGACTGAAGAGCCAGTACAAGCAAACGAGGATAGTGAAGACGCTCTGACAGAAGACCTCTGTAGTCTATGGGAAATCTCATTAAGGGACCACACACAGAGGGAAGCTCTTAGGCGAGAGATCCCTCAGTCGATCATCTGGGATCGACTGCAGGTCAACCAAGAGGTCAACCATCTCCTCACCAGATTGCCAAGGTGGATAGCGCGCCACTACATTATCTTACAGGATCTCCGGGTTGAGAGGGATCAGGAACAGAGGAGGCAACAGATACTGCAACGGTACGAGGAGAGAACCAAGCGGGAAGAGGAACGAGATACAAGCCGAAGACATACGTCCGGCAACTAGGGCCCATATGATCAACAATTAATAACCATACAACTCAATAAAGACAAGAATCGAGTACCAAGTGGGCAAGAAACACCAGAGGAAAGAACACGGAGATCGTTGAGATTAAAGGAACAAGAAGAACGAAGGAAAAGACTTAAACAAATTGTCGAAGAAGCCAGTGAACATCGTCGTGAAATAAATCAAGATACCGAGTTGCACCAAAACCTCGTCGACGAAACAGACAAAGGAACTTTCAAGACACCGCTGACAAATAAAGAAAAAGGGAATGAAAATGAATTGACAAAAGAAATTGAAAACAGCATACGCCGCATCAAAGAGTTATCCATATCGGATGACGAAGGGACAAGAGTTGGAAGATCTAGGCCTAAGACCCCTAGGTAGAGGGAGTACCGGAACAAACCCGAGGAAACTCGAGGTGTAGAGGACGCGGGGAAGACTCAAACGTAGCCGAGAGTGCAAGTGACGCACCAAGACGTTGCAAGAGAACCAGTCCAGTTAGGTCCAACGCACAACGAGAGCATCGGGGAAGGATGGTGACTCCGCCAATCGAGAGGCAGAAGCTGCCAAAATTTACGGCAAATGGGTCAGAAGATCCAGTACGGCACTGCAAGACGTGCGAGACGATTTGGATAGCCAATGGGCAAGATGATGTGCACTATTGGCTGAAAGCATTTCCAGCGACACTGAGAGATAGTGCCATCGACTGGTACACAAAGTTGAACCAAGTACACAGGGCATCATGGAGATTACTCAAGAAGGCATTCCAAGATAAATTCAAACTCCTGAGGGATGACAGTGAAATTGTAGCAGAGATCTACAATACAAAGCAACGGAAGCACGAGAACGTGCGCAACTACAACCGGAGACTGAAAGAATTGTTGGGAAAATTGGAGACTCAGCCGGCCGACAGGCCGAAGAAGTGATGGTTCATCGAAGGGTTGCTCCCATCACTGAGAAAGAAAATGAAAGTCGTGCCTCCGTCGTCGTACGATGAAGCGTACAATCGAGCGATGGATATAGAGTGAAAATAAAACATCCTTGCAAGGGAAAAGGAAGACGGACAACGAGGAGAGTACGGATGACGACAACGACAGTGAGTCCAAGACCGTGCAAGCACTCAGGAAGGACATGATGAGAATGATGAAAGAATTGAGGGTTGACAAGGAGAGTACGAGGGAGGCCAGAGAACTGTGGTGTACTGATTGCAAGGGAGAAGGTCACACAAAGGCAAACTGCTCGAAGAAGCTGTTCTGCGATATCTGGCAAGTGATGGGACATTCCATCAAGGAATGCCCATACAATCTGAAAGCAAGGGGTACGCAAGTACTCTTCACTCAAGGAGAACCGTCAACACTGCCGAATACACCACCAAAGCCCCACTACAATAGCCAGGCATCCCCTGGAGGTTACCGAAGCAATAGAAGTCCGAGAAGCAAGATACAATACGATGGTAAAGGGAGGCCCATGATACAATGCCAGAAGTGCAATGAATGGGGCCACTTCGCCAAGAAATGACAGAATGGTCAAGCTTCAGGGGGAAGACTATGCAAATGGTATGGACCGAGTGATCATGAAGACAACGACTACCCAAAGCAGAAAGGCATCAACATGCTAAATGTGGAAGAATAAAACCAAGAGGTACTAGCAGTCACTACGAGAGCCCAGGCAAATAAGGTCGTCTACCCAGACCCACGTACAGAAAATCAAAGAATGAAAGAAGCAAAAGCAGACGTGGAGCGGGCGATGACAAAGGAAGAGAGGACCGCTCTGGATATTCAAAGTACCTCTTGGCAGTCGTAGGCGGAAAACAATATCATACAGCAGATACTACAAACCACCATACCTATCAAGGTGACGGACCTTCTCCAAACTATGCCACAACTCGGAATGGCAATCACAAACGTAGTCGGTAATGACCAACAACAACAACAGGAAGGTCGACGGAAGGAATTAATAGTAGAGCCCCCACCGCAAGGTGAACAAGTCATCGACCCAATGTTACTGTCGGTAAACATCGGAAAAAGCCAGCGATCGTACAAATGGAAATTGGAGGGAAAATCCTAAACATGATCATCGACGGAGGAGCAGCAGTCAACGTACTACCCGAAGATACATGCAAGAGTCTCAGGAAACCTACACTCTGGCCACCAACATTCCAATTGGTGGGCGTCGACCAGCATGGCATCAAGTCATTGGGAACATTGATGGCACAGAAGGTGACGATCAGGACACAACCATTCTTGCTAAACTTCGTAGTCATCCCGGTGCACAAGAGGGGGTACGACGCATTGCTCGGAAGAGGATGGTTGGTGGTAGTGAGAGCAGATCACAACTAGAAGAAAAACACGCTATCCATAGAGAGCAACGGGAAAAAATATGTGATCGACCTAGTAAATCAAGCAATCAGTGAAGAGCTGGCATCATCAGATTCAGAATGTGAAGAAGGATGCGGAATGGAGGGAGAAAGAGAAACCATAGAGCCAAACAAGGAAGGTATTCTAGACCTCCAAGAATGCTCGGAGGACGAAACAAATTTACTAAACGGGTTATTCCGTTGGCAGATGGAAGACTATGAATTCTTCCAACCAGAGTGTAACATGATTTCAATGAGAGAAAGTGGCAAATGCTCTCGGGCGACTAGTGAAACACTTGATGGATTGACAAACACTCGACCACTTGGCGAGAGGGAACCAATAACGAGTGACAAAAGGGAGGAAGGTAATAATCAGCAGGAAGTAACGCTTTTCCAGAAGCATATGAAGAGTATAAGGAGGGAGAGGCTATAATAGACAGTACACCAGGGCAACTAGTGGCAAAGACAAGTCGACCAGGGGAGGGAAGTCGACCAGAAAAGGCACAAAGAATATATAGAGGATGATGGCAAGATAGAGGATACACTTGCGCAAGACAAGGTGATCAGGTATGAGGAGCAACTGGCAAGCAAGGTGAATCGGGGTGATGGAACTAACGACGGGAACCCAGCATTAAAAGCACCCGCCAGAAAGAGACCATACGGAAGGAATAAGGACTATAGAGTATTTTTGTCGACTTGTAATTTTATGGCAATTGGTGAAAAGCAACAGAGAAAAAATGATGTTAAAAAGTCAAATAGTTTATTTTTGCCGAAGACAACTATTACGGCCCCAATAAAGGCATCTGACTCTACCGACGATTACAAAATAAATAAAGGTACGTCTCCGAATAATGAAGTTAAAATATTTAAATTGGAGGATATGGCTACTTGTCGTACTGGCAAATTACCCCCACAGCAAAACTCCGGAGAAGAGAAAAATATTACGGAACATATAAAGCCACAAGAAATTATTACAATCCGAAAGGGAGATAAAACGTGGACCCCGCCGAAGAAAATAAGAAAAACTAGATTCAGGATGTTGTGGATAGAAGATTGGAAAAAAAAGGAAAATAAATAAAGAAAATTGAAAATAAATAAATAAATAAAATGGAAATAAAAAATAAAAATAAAAAAAGGTCGTACGAAAAAAAATAGAGGAAAGCGACTAAGTCGTACGCGTACGAGTCATCCAAACTCAATCCCCAACATACAAGCAGTCATATAATGCAAAGAAGATGGCATTTGGATGATAAATAAAATGATTATAACTTTGAAATTATTAATTACATTGGCAATAAATTAAGTGATAAACCGTACGACTATACCCATCCCTGCAGAAGTAGTACGGCTCACAGCGCAAAAAAAAATATTTTGCGTCGTGCGAGTGAGCCCAAAATGTTGTACGACATGGTCTCTTCTCCGCCACTCCCAGAACCAAAGCATGATAGTAACAGACACATTGTTAATGCCAGTGTTATGGAACGGCTTTTATTGAAAAGTGGCGTAACAGTGAAATGGTGGTCGGTGGGGTTTTGTCTATTGATTCCGACCGAGTATTGGGAGGTGTCCCTTGGAGTTATCAAGGTAACAATCTGGACTAAGGTGCGATCATGTCATGTCCCTATAATGATAATTTGTAATTAAATATGAATGACATTAAAATCCATATTGAATATTATAAAACAAATATATTTATTTAAATAATAAATTAAATATTATATAAATCATATATATCCTAAATCAATATTATAAATTAATATAATTAAAATATAATATATAATATATTTATTTTAAATATATTATTAAATATAAATAACAAATATAATTATTAATATAAATATAAATAATGAATAAGATATTATTATAATAACAATACATGTTTATAAATATAACTGTTAATAATTTAAATATTATTATAATATATATTATTATATTATTATATTATATTAGAATAAACATAAATAAAATATTATAAGTTAATTATTATAAATATTATAAAGTCTATCATGTCCCAATATTAAGACATGATATAAAAGTCCATGAAATTGCTTTGGTAAAATATGGTATTTAGTCAATTTAAACAATAGAGATAATTACGTATATTTAAGTAAATATATATGATTAATATTTATTATCTAATAAATAATATTATTATATTAATATTCTTTTTATAATTAAAATATAATATATCTATTTTAATTGACAAGAGTCATAAATGACAATGATATATATAAATATTAATAATTTATATATTATTAAATTATATATATAATATAAAAAATAAATATAAATATTAATAACATATAATATTATTATATTATATATGGGAATAAATATAAATAACATAAATATTGATATAAATATCAATATTGTTAATATAAATATAAATAATATTATTATTATCCTATACTATAATTATATAAACTAATATAAAGTGATAGTAGTAGTTCCCATGAGATAAAGTTAGTGATCTTATATAAGGCAATCAAATATAAATAAAAGTATGTGTGCCGCGATTATAATTACAACCATTATAAGAAAAGTTT
This sequence comes from Cunninghamia lanceolata, assembly GCA_027924645.1. Lineage (NCBI taxonomy): Eukaryota > Viridiplantae > Streptophyta > Pinopsida > Cupressales > Cupressaceae > Cunninghamia > Cunninghamia lanceolata. Next base: position 6,377,795 of record BSBN01000245.1, on the reverse strand, counting down.
ATTAATATGCAACAATTTGTAATGAAGACTTATGCAGCGATCACTAAAAGCCACAATCTTTGGCTAAAAAACCCTTGGAAATATATAAAAGGGCATACAGGGGTATGATGGGGAAAGGGGTGAAGTATATCTTATATAATATATAAACGGCAGCAGCAATACAATAAAAATTATATTAGTCATTCCATCAAGCAAGGAAAAACATTGGAAAATAGAAAGAAGACGGTAGCAATAGGTAAGAAATCTGAGGTAAAGGTAGGTAAGAATTATTTAATATGTTTAATTTATAATTATTATGTATAAGATGTGTAAGATTATATATATATATATATGCATGTTAAGATAATGCCAATATGAATATATGTGAATCATTATGATTTATAGGGAAATACCTTATGAATGTGGATCTAAGATCAAATAATGATGAACAATTGTATGAATAAGAATATTTTACAATGGTATTCCAAATTAGGATAAGAATGTTGTTATCCATGCTTATGATGATAAATATTTGGGATAATATCATCTATAGTACGAAGTGAATATTGAAATAAAGATCATATCTCTGTAGCCCTTATTATTTCATCAACTAGGTATTGTAGGAAAAGGCGGAGTAATTCCATCTTCTATGTAGACCCTAAAGGCTAGGAATTAGTTCCCATGTCCGAGTCCGGAGGTCTTGTATTGATCCCAAAGGTCGGGACGTAGTCCCGTGGCCGGATCCGGGGCTCCGTTTATAGACCCCAAAGGCTGGGACTAAGTTCTGAAATCGAGTCCAGGGGTGGTTTTAGCATGCCCTAGCATGTAAGATCCTAATTCCTTGGTGAATAATAAGAGGGGAGAGTATGGATCTAAGTTATGTTCAATATTCGTCCTAATGTACTTGTGAATTGTATTATAGAATAGTCATGAATGACATGAAGAAAATGAATAATCCTTTGACAAAATTGAAATAGTTATATTATCTTGATTTTATCGCTGAAGTTAATTGATTTCGAATGTTACTAATGTCTCCTTGAGAATCACTTTGAATGCAGATTAAGGTTTAAGTGTTTCCTCTAGAAAGGGGACATTTCAAGTGGTATCACGCAGTGTTCCTGCCATCCAGTGAATAATAGTTGACTCCCAATTCTCAAAAAAAAATAATATAAAATAAAATAAAAATCTATGATGCAACATTAAAAAATTAAAATTTATTACAAATATGTAATAAATAATGAGTAAATAAGGTAAAAAATAAAATTAAATTAAAATTATACTAAATGAAATAGTAAAATAAAATAATTAAAATATAATTTATAAATAAATATATATTAAGACATCTCTATTTAGTTCTTATAAAGTAATATATTTGACAAAGTTATTTTCATCTATGGGTAACCTACAGTGCACCACGGGGTGAAATGGCATGAGAAAAACAAATTAAAATATGCCTAAACAACTAACCCAAAGTATTTATTGTGTACATAAACCTTAATAAAATATGGTTATAAAATAAATTATTTATAAAATAACATTTTCCATCTTCACCAAGGTTTGTAAATTTTGCATTAATCAAAACATATAAAATATAGTGCTGAAAATCTTATGTAAAACTGTAATTTATAAAATATTATTTTAGAGCACTATATTAAACCCTATATTATTTACTTTGAGAACTAATTTCAATAACATTAATCAAAACATGTATATAATAATAAACCAATCAAACATTATTTACCGTAAATTATAAAAGGAAACCTAATAAAATATAATGCTATAAAATATTACTTTAGGACACTTAATTATAGTTGCTTGAGGACAAGCAATCTTGAGTGGAGAGGGTTGTCACGTCCCTATAATGATAATTTGTAATTAAATATGAATGACATTAAAATCCATATTGAATATTATAAAACGAATATATTTATTTAAATAATAAATTAAATATTATATAAATCATATATCCTAAATCAATATTATAAATTAATATAATTAAAATATAATATATAATATATTTATTTTAAATATATTATTAAAAATAAATAACAAATATAATTATTAATATAAATATAAATATTAAATTAGATATTATTATAATAACAATACATGTTTATAAATATAAATGTTAATAATTTAAATATTATGATAATATATATATATTATTATATTATATTAGAATAAACATAAAAAAATATTATAAGTTAATTATTATAAATATTATAAAGTCTATCATGTCCCGATATTAAGACATTGTTTAAATGAAAGATTTAAACAACATGACAAAAGTTCGTGAAATTGCTTTGGTAAAATACGGTATTTAGTCAATTTAAACAATAGAGATAATTACGTATATTTAAGTAAATATATATTATTAATATTTATTATCTAATAAATAATATTATTATATTAATATTCTTTTTATAATTAAAATATAATATATCTATTTTAATTGACAAGAGTCATAAATGACAATGATAAATATAAATATTAATAATTTATATATTATTAAATTATATATATATATATATATAATATAAATAATAAATATAAATATTAATAACATATAATATTATTATATTATATATGGGAATAAATATAAATAACATAAATATTGATATAAATATCAATATTGTTAATATAAATATAAATAATATTATTATTATCCTATACTATAATTATATAAAATAAACTAATATAAAGAGAGAAGTAGTTCCCATGAGATAAAGTTAGTGATCTTATATAAGGCAATCAAATATAAATAAAAGTATGTATGCCGCGATTATAATTACAACCATTATAAGACAAGATTATTAATATGCAACAATTTGTAATGAAGACTTATGCAGCGATCACTAAAAGCCACGATACGCTTGGAAATATATAAAAGGGCATAAAGGAGTATGATGGGGAAAGGGGTGAAGTATATATTATATAATATATAAACGGCAGCAGCAATACAATAAAAATTATATTAGTCACTCCATCAAGCAAGGAAAAACATTGGAAAATAGAAAGAAGACGGCAGCAATAGGTAAGAAATCTGAGGTAAAGGTAGGTAAGAATTATTTAATATGTTTAATTTATAATTATTAAGTATAAGATGTGTAAGATTATATATATATATATGCATGCTAAGATAATGCCAATATGAATATATGTGAATCATTATGATTTATAGGGAAATACCTTATGAATGTGGATCTTAGATCAAATAATGATGAACAATTGTATGAATAAGAATATTTTACAATGGTATTCCAAATTAGGACAAGAATGTTGCTATCCATGCTTATGATGATAAATATTTGGGATAATATCATCTATAGTATGAAGTGAATATTGAAATAAAGATCATATCTCTGTAGCCCTTATTATTTCATCAAGTAGGTATTGTAGGGAAAGGCTAGGAATTAGGTCCCATAGCCGGGTCCGGAGGTCTTGTATCGATCCCAAAGGTCGGGATCCGAGACTCCGTTTATAGACCCCAAAGGCTGGGACTAAGTTCTGAAACCGGGTCCAGGGGTGGTTTTAGCGTGCCCTACCATGTAAAATCCTAATTCCTTGGTGAATAGTAAGAGCGGAGAGTATGGATCTGAGTATGGATCCTTTGACAAAATTGAAATACTTATATTATCTTGATTTTATCGCCGAAGTTTATTGATTTCTAATGTTACTAATGTCTCCTTGAAAATCACTTTGAATGCAGATTCAGGTTTAAGTGTTTCCTCTAGAAAAGGGACATTTCAGATCATCAACCACAACCACACCGCAAAATATGAGTGCACTCCATTTCCACATTATTTCTTTATCGCTTATGCGGGTACCAATTTCGTCAGTGACTGCAATGACTGCACTAGCGTCAGAAAAGAGATGTGAATTTAAAGTTGATAGCGCTCTATCTGCTGCTCTTCCAACTACGATGAGAAGATTTGACGGGACACTCTGCAATGGGAAAGGAAAAGAAAAAGCTCAATTTTCATTTACCAATGACCTAAAATGGTAGTTAAGAAAATCAAGAAAGGGAAAACAAAATTTAAGCTTGTCACAATACTCAATTATAAACTGCTTTTGTCAACAACTCAGTTTGGCAAAACTTGGCAACACTTGCATCTGGGGGGTGAAGGTGGAGAGTTGGCATGATGTCAAAAGTACAAGAAATTTAAATGCAATCAACCTTAAAAATGTTGAAGGGAAGAGCACTGATTCCAACAGGATGCATCAATGGATGATACTACTGACCCTTCGACAGTGCCTGAAGATGGTAATGATGCAAATGAAAAAGAGGATTCTGAAAAGGATGACCACAATTTTGAAGGAGATCAGAAACAGGATAATCTAGAATAATTCTTGCAAACACAACATTCAGATACCTGGGAAAGGGTTAATGATGATCCACAGACTAATTCTGGAGGTGTGTTGATACCTAGGACATGAGCGTGAAAATGGGATTATTGCCAATCAAGATGTTAGGAGTAGAGCTGATAGCTTCTGAAAGGAAAGAATGGGGAATGGTGTGCAAAGGGCATTGTCTCTAGAAATAGGACACCCAATGGATGACATTGAGAGGAAGCTCACTCCAGATGTAAGATGCATGGATCTAGAGCAACATGCTGCGGAAGACATGCATATTGATTCAAGATCAGATGGTCAAAACAAGCCGAATTCAAAAGTAAGAAGTGAAGAGTACATAACTGATGACCATGGTTCAGTACATTCTGTAAAAGGGCATAAGTTGAGTTCACGTGAGTCACCAGTACCAGCAAGAGGTTATGTCCATCGTTTCAAGACATCAAAAAGTGGCAACAGAAAGCTGATTCTGGAAATAGTCGAGCTTATTCTAAAGATCGAGGAAATAGTAGGGACCATACTAGAGGACGAGGAAATGAAATTGTCACCATCGGCCATCTAAAACAGCGAACAAAGGAAGTGTACAGACTTTGACGGTTGGTCTCACCACAGCAGGAGACTTCAAGTTCAATTTGGACAGCGGCCACACCTCCAGGGACGTCCACTGCCCCTCATACTTCATAATTGTTCATTGGGTCTTATTTTGTAGTCGTCTGGAAGACAATTTTTGTGGGGGGTGGGGGGGATGATGTAGGCGGTTGTAGTTGTAGTCGACCATTTGTCGGCCAAGTTATAAGTGTTAATTACAATAATAATTATACAGTTTGGGAGTGTTAGCGCGAACCATCCCGATGGTCGGTTGGATAGTTACATAGTGGTTGCCAACGGTTGATATCTCAACCAACCTTGGCAAGAGTTATATATGGAATCGATACATGTAGTCGGTTGTGTTGTGTTTTTCCATATTGTGTTGTATTGTTGATATGATCAATGGATGAATACAATGCCTTATTAAGTGCAATGCTGTTATAAATTCATGTTCTATGTTGTGCACTACACTTCTGCTTTATAATTCTGTTTACTCCATGTTTGTGTGAAACACCATATTGCCAGTAAACAAACAAATCACCATATCCCTGATGAGTGCACCAAAGGTAACATACAAATATGACAAATCATCTCCATTGCTTGTGATATCCTCCAATTGTCTCAGAGCGTGGTGAAAGGCCCAAATCAACTCTAATGGGGACCATTCCAAAGATGGGGGCATTACAGGTAGAAATGCCCATATTCGAACTAGGGGAGGAAGTGTTAGATGAGATGAAACATTACAAGGAATTGGGGCTTATAGGTAGATTCTACTCTCTTAAGCCTCACTCCCCAACCTAAACAAATGGATATCATAGACTTAGCAACCTTTTCTAGAAGCTCCAATCATGATCTACCCATGTGCTTAAGGTTTCTTTCTGGTAGTATGCAATTTGTTGGATGACAGGAACAAGATTATAGATAAGGGACTTTGTTTTGGATGTTGCATCATTGTATCTAAAGCCCTGGTTTCTAGGTTTCAACCCCTTTTTGGGAAATTTTTGGGTTACAACTATCTAGATAAGACTTTTGAATCTCCCTCTGCAATTTTGGTTGTCATCAATTTCCAAAAATATAGGTGATTCTCTACGCAAGCTTATTTCCATTTCTCCAAAAACACACAAGCATACACTAACGACTACAATGAGGATACTCATTGAAATTGATCTATCCAATGGCCTTCCAAAAGAAAATGGTATGAAAGTAGGAAATGAAATCTAGAAGCAGCCAATAGATTATGAAAAGCATGCATTACGCTTTTGGAATTGTTTTCAAGTACGGCACAAGGCTAAGGAATGCAAGAAATCCAAAAGGTCCTCAAAATGTGGTGGAAAGAGGTGACTCCCCAACACCAATTGGTGGGTTGGTTGTTCAATTAAGCTCCAAATAGCCTAGAGGAAGAAGAGACTAAAAAGTTGAACGCTAAAAAAGACTCTGAGTGACTATCTAGTTCGTTAGCGCTGGAGGGTGAGAAAGGTTCAAAGGACGACATTGAGCAGAATCAAGTTGAGGAAGAACAACAAGATGTAGAGTTCCCTCAAGTAAGGGAAAAGAAGTATGGCGACTATGAGCTGAATGGAGAGTAAATCCTGAATCTTTAGGCAATCCCATATGCTAACTCCAAAGAATGTTCAAAGATGTCAGGGAATTTAGAACAGAACCCATTTCCATCTAAAGAAGATTTTACTTCAAAGGTAAGGACAAATAGTGAGATTGGCACAAAGGAAGTATCTATTCTTTCCTCACAAAAAAAAGTGAATGGACTATGGTTAAAAATTGAATAGCCAAATCCAAAAAGAAAGCATCAATGAAAATGGCATTCAGATCACATTTAAAACAAAAATATTGAGACCTATGTAATGAAGATGCATAGTAATGTATTAGTGTGTTTCATTTCAATATGTGTATTATTATGTAGGTATAGGCCAGGTAGTTGAGTCATACTAGATTTCGTTTTAACAACCCTTTTATTTCCTTCATGTAAGCATTTAATATTGCTTGTTATTTGATGCACTATGCTTTTATATTAAAAGGAAGTGCCCAATAGAACCCCCACTACTCTATCTAAAAATAAATAAATAAATAATTTATAATTTTATAAATGATGAATATATATAATAAATTAATTAATATTCTCTTGTTAATGGGGTGAAAGATAAACAAGTTGCTCAATTCAGTAATCTTGGAGTAAACCCCCGAAAGGTTTCCTTATGCTTAATTTTAACAAGGCTTCATGTGTAAATCTAGGGCTTGTATCATCATTTAGGATGAGATGGGCCGCTTTGTTAGGGGTGACTCATTTTTCCTTGGTTGTCGTTCTAATAATGAAATTGAATGTGAAGCAATGATGGTTGGCATTACGATGGCTTCTTCGCAAGGGTGTAGGCATCTTGTTGTGGAAGCCAACTCGTCGAATGTTATTCAAGGGCTTAGTAAGTTGTCTTGTCCCAACTAGAAGCTCAATTGCTTCATTGAGGCAATGGAATTGGGCAAAAATTTTGATGATATTATGTTCACTCATTATTATCATGAGCTAAACTCAATGGCAGATTTCTTAGCCAACTTCAGAATTGATCAAAAGTCATTTTCAGCTCTTCATAGCGAGCGGGTGGAGGCTTGGTCAGGTCTAGACAATTTGCTTTTCGACTATTGTCCTCATTAGTTGTACATTGTATTTAGTTTTTGCTTGGTCCCCTGGTGGATGAGTTGGAGTTGCTTGTTCGCATCCTTTTCTCTAATTTTTTATTGGTCATCTTGGTGGTGGCTTGCTTATTTATGATTGTGATGTTTGTTATAATTGTGCTTTTCTCCGTGCAATTTTCTTGGCACACTTGGCAAGCTCGGCTTTTGAGGGCTCTTTGGTCTATTTATGGCTCCTACGTGGTAGATGTTTGGCATGTTTATCCTCTCCTTGTTTATTGTTTCCTTGAGTTTTTCGGGGTGTATGTAGGTTGATCATTGGATAGCGATGTTGTTGGAGATGATGGCTTGTAAATGTCACTTTGGAAAGCTACAGGAAGCCTATCTTAGGGGGCTAGTTTTAGTTTTTTATCACGAGCTATGTAGTATTTTCCATAACCCTAATAATGCCTCATTAAATTTGATTAAATGTGTGTTACGGCATTCAAGGGTGGGAGATTCTAGGGTTGTTTGTTCTAAAGATTCTATCCATGAGGATTTTCTTGCCAAGTTGGCAGTGCCAGTACCAACAATTAAGTTAAGAGATTGGATTGTTTGATTGCTCCCGCCAAACCTCCCTAGTGTGGCTGAGTTGAAGGAAAATGTGAAGTAGGCTTCTAGCCAACATTAAGTGGTAAGCAATCCCCTGCCTCTATTGGTGGCATGCAAGTGTTAGGCAAGGAAATTCTAGCAATGCACAGAGAGTTACAAGAACTTAAAGCTTAATGCTTCAACTTCTAGATGGTTGCACGGAGAATCTCTTGGTTACCCATTCCAAGGATCATGTAGAGGTTACAAATGTGTTTTCTCCATCAGCTTAGGTATATGGTTTTTGTGTTTGAGCTCTGCAATGTGAGGAGATTATTCGCAGCCTTTGTTTTCTTGAGTTGGACAAGGCTCTAAAGGGTTCTAGCTCTATGATAGAGGTGGACAATGCTTCAGACAAAAAGCCATTTGATGCTAATGAGTGGGGTGATGACCACAATGTCACTGTTGGTGGAGGTCCCTCACTATATTATCTATAAAAAATTAATTAATATATATAATTTTATAAATATATTTATTTATTAAATCAATTAATATTAAATATATTATATAAATCAAAACAAGTCATATGGAAATAAAAAGAAATCTTATATTAATAAAAAACAAATTGTATAGAAATAAAAATAATTATAGTATTTGATTGTTTAGACTTTAGGGTGTTGAACTTGGCTCAACTAGAGTCGACGTCAAGAATTGAGCAGGTCGAGCTATCAATGCCATCTATGGGTAGCATACCCACAAGCGTTGAATTCATGGCACATTTGTGCAAGACAAGAGTAGGATTGATACAATTACTCTTTCAAGTCCTCGATCTTTGCGAGAAGAATTTTGAAACACTGTTGAAACTGCTTTCCCCTAATTTGTGATACACAACATGGCACAATGTTGGGCTCCTCAAGTTGCCGCCAAGTTGAGTGTTGCCACCATAAATTTCTTGGTGCTTAATGTAGTGAGCTTGAGTTTCATAGTAGGGCATCATAGGTGCAAACTATGGCAAAGTCTAATAGTAGAGGATGTGACCATAATGCCACCAGGAAATAGTAATGAGGATTCAAAAACTCACAAACATTTATGAAAACAAAATTTACAAAGCTTAACTATGCCAAAATATCTATTTCTTATAAATGTGTTTGTTTGCTTCACCTGGGTTTGCCTGTACAAATGTCCTCAAAACTAAGAGCACCCAGTAGCATAGATTGTCATACATGGCATGCAACATGTGTTTACTGCCGAATGAGTCTATTGTTTTTCATACAAAGGAAACAAGAACGATATTTGCACTATCACATTGTACGAGAATGGAAAATATAATTGATACTCAGAACTCAACTGCATATATTAATTCAAAACAGCAAGTACAATAGAAACCCCAAAAACTCTATGTCCATACAATGAACTGTCAAGTACATATAAAGTTTGCGGACGGTTGCCAACCGACGTACTGATCGAGAGTAACTACTCGCCGATACAAACTAACAAACATAAACATACTTCCCGATGCAACTAATCAAAACATATTTTGTCGAAACAACTAAAACTAACAAATATAAAGTACGCCTAACATCATCCCCCCCCAAACTATGAAGAACAAGGGTCAGTGGACCTCCCTAGAAGTGTGGATGCCGTCCGAGCTGAACCCGAAGTCTCCTGCTGCAGTAAGACCAATCGCCGAAGCCTATAAACTTCCTCAGTCCTTTGCTTCAGATGTGTCGTGGCAATGATATGTTTGTCTCTAGTTAGGCGTACCATCTGTATAGCCTCCTCCAACTACTTTTTGGTTTTTCCCTGTGTTGCCTGAGAGTCAACCAACTTCTTTGTTGCCTCTAGCTCTGCTCTCAATGCATCGGCCTTGTTCCTTTCTGACTGTGTGAGCTTCGCTACCTGTGCTAGCTGCCATTGGAAGTGCACCTGTTGCTCATCAATTTTCTCCCTCAGTTTCTTACATACATCTGCAGCTTTCTCTAGTTTTTTGTTGCACTATGTCTGCTTATTAAAATCCTCCTGTCTAGCATACTATAATGCTCGATCCTCAATGCTGTGAAGGGTTGTCAGTATATCTCTATCGGCACCTCCAACAACGGTGTCTAGTCTCTCTGGTTTCCAAGCCCGTTGCATCTCTTCAATATTTACTTCTGGCCATTCCCGACTCCAAAATACTCGTAGCATTTTTGGGCAATGTCATCCAATCATCGATGGGCCATGTGTAATGTAATATGATTCTAAAAAAAAAAAAAGAAAAAAAAAATGATAAAAAAAAAATACTAAAGAGAAAAATTTCGTCCACTGGAGAAAACCTGGTAAACAGGTACCTTGGATGAGTATCATGGTGAAAACCTAGTAAACAGGCACCTTGGATGAGTATCATGGTGAAAACCTGGCAAACAGGCGTCATGGTAGAGATACTTTGTCTCATTTCACTCCTTTCTGCGTCATTCCATTTCCAATCATTTTCATGCCACCCCGTCCTATCATTGCTTCGTTTAACGCCATTGCATTCTATCACTGCTCGTTTCCTCCATATATATCCATCCGTCCGCTTTCATGAATTTACCTAGCTTGAGACAGGTTAGCTTAGATGATCCTGGTTTCTAAAGGATGGGAATGAACTCAAGTGCTTGCACTTCAAACCTCAAATATGGATACTCGCACTGGCAATTGGCTTTGATTCTTTGATCAGGTAGTTGTGTTTATTTGATCTGGTGTGTGGGTGTACATGTAAATTTTGAACTTGGTTTTTGTTTATCTTCGGAACATTTGAGAAGCTGCTTTAATTGAAATCTATCTTTAATCACACATTAGAAGGTGTAGTGTCTTGATCCAATTTATGATTCCTTTCCCTTTCGAATTCATTTTGACTCGTTGATAGGTTGAAGAAGATGATTTAACAGTCCCGAGTTAGGATTGAATCCTTATTTTTGAAATGTTCACGAACATTTTTTCTGTGGAGTCGCCAGATGTTGTGACCAAATCACACATCGCCCCATTGCAGATGGGGACCCCCTGTTCCAGTGCTTTCCTGAGTCCTGTATGATGTCTTAGGTTGACTGCATGATGGAGTCAGTGGTTTGTTTAAAGTTCTCAGGCTAGTTCTAATCCAAGTGTCATCTGCTTTCATTCTGATGACTTGACCCTGATGTTTGAAATCCTGAAAATGACTAAGTCCGGTATCTGATCCTGAAAATCCTGAAAATTGACTAAGTTTGAAATCTGGTGGATCCTCCAAATTTTATAATCTACATGTTAAATCCGGTGGATTTGAGACCTATCTCAAACATCCTGAAAGGTATATTGAAAATTATTTAAAGTATAAGAAATTCAATCTCTCAACTTATACTTTAATATATTTTTTAATATACCTTATGCTATGGGACTTCCATTTCTAGGCACGAATTCGCTCAATGGAGTCTAGGCGCACCTTCTCATTCGCAGATACCCAAACTAGCACCTTAGGTCCAGACTCCAATATGCGCCTAGGGGAGAACACACTTCCAACCAACCTCTCTCTTGGCGCCTTGATTGAAAAATTGTCAAGAGAACTCAAGAAGTGAAGATTTGACAAGTTAAACGCATTATGAGCTTAGGCACTTTTATCAGGTTCAAATGATCATCAAAATTCTGCCTTAGGTTGATGGGCGCCCTTCATGCATCAGACTATCCTTTTGGCGCCCTTCTATAAAAGAAATGTTTAAACACTCCAAGTTGCGCCTAAGAGTTTGAATAAGTTTAAACTATGTTACCGGGTTCTTCATTGCAAGGGGCGGGTATCAGACCAGACGGAAGCAGGAGCGGCGACGGGGGCGGGCGGGGCTGGCGAACCCACAGAGAACCCGGGGCGGGCGGGGCGCTCCCTGCCCACACCCGTCGCCGCTCCCGTTCGCTCCCGCGAGCGAAAAAACATTTTTTTTGTGTTAAAAATTTTAAAAAAACGTTTTTAAAACTCATTTTTTAATGAAAAAAAACTAAAACTAAAACCCTAAAAAGCTCAATATAACAAAAACGCCCCTATTCACTTCTTATTTTTGCAACAACAACTCCATTTCACAAGAGTTTCACATTTTGTTCATTTTTGCATTGTGGAGGGAATCCGGAATCAATTGCAAAGCACCAAGGAAGGATTGTAGCTTGCACAAAGGTCATCTATTGATCTAAGGTAAGTAGTTTAACCTATTTTTTCTAGTTTTTGTTGAATTTGTTCAAATTTTTTATGGATTTTTAAATTTTTTTCAAAAATTTCAACTTTTTTTTTGAAAAAAAAAAACAAGTTTGAACATTTTTTAAACCTATTTTATTGTTTCTCTTGAATGTTTAGGTGTTTTATTAGTGTGTAGGGTTGGAATATTTTTATTATATTTTAATTTAAATTTTGTAATTTTTTAAGCAGCAATCTATTTGAAAGTGAAATGGCTACGCCTACTAGTTCAAGTTCGGTGGGTCTTGAGAAGGGTAAACAATTTAAATATGATCAAGGATCTCCTCTTTGAAGACATGTCAACATGATTGAACAACTAGCAGGAGGTGGGGCTTTTGTTTGGGTTTGTAATGAGTGCAAAGTCACATTTAAGAGCTCATATACTCGATTGAAAGCTCACTTATGTGCCATAAGTGGAAAAGGAATAAAAATATGTGAAGGGCCAAACAAGAGGGGGTTGCCAAAAGCACAAATTATGGCATACATTAAAGAACAAGAAGAAGCCGATGAAAAGAGTGCAAGAGCAAAATCAAAAGCTCATCCTTTAACAAAGAAAACATCAATGAATCCACCTACAGAAGCTCCTAGTTCCAGGCCACAACATCCTTTCTTGGACTTGGAGGTAATCCAAGATGATGAATCCTCTTCTTCCTACAAAAGAGGTCCATTGGCAAAGGCATTTCAAAATGAAACGAGAGGTATTGCAGATGAAAAAATTGCACGTTGCATTTATGCCAATGGTCTTCCTTTCAACTTGGTGAGATCACCATATTGGCGGGAAATGGTGGTAGCAATTAGTAATGCACCTTCTGATTACACAGGTCCTGGTTATGAAAAGGTGCGAACCACCTTATTGGCAAAAGAAAAAAGTTATGTAGAGAAATCACTAAAACCAATTAGAGATTCATGGATTGAAACAGGAGTGTCCTTGTTTCTGATGGATGGAAAGATTGCAAAAACCAACCTTTAATAAATGTTATTGCTGTGTCCCCCAAAGGGGCAATGTTTTTGAAGTCGATTGATTGTGAGGGGGAAATCAAGGATGCACAATTTATTTCCAAAATCCTCATTGAGTCCATAGAGATGGTGGGTGTTGATAATGTTGTCCAAGTCATTACAGACAATGCAAAAAATTGTAGGGCAGCAGGTGCTTTGGTTGAGGAAAGATACTCACACATATTTTGGACACCATGTACCGTACACTCCCTTAACTTGGTGATGCAAGCAATTGGCACTCAAGTACATTGGGTGAAAAATACATACAATGAGGGTGAGGAGATTCAAATGTTTGTGACAAACCATCATATGTCACAAGGCATCTTCAGGTCTTTCTCGCATTTGGAGTTGTTGAAAGTAAATTTAGTTTATTTTAATTTTAATTTATGCCATATTTTTATTTACTTGAGTTGCATGATTCATTGATTTAGATTCTTGATTTAGATTTTAATTTTTAATGTGTTATTAACTTGTTTTTTTACATAACATTAGGTTGCTGAGACCCGATTTGCATCACACACAATCGTTTTGAGACGACTTGTGAAGGTGCAAGAAGCATTAGGCTCCATGGTCACTAGCCACCAATGGAGTATATGGAAGATAGCTAATTCAGAGAGGGCTCAAAAGGTGAAGTCATTGATCCTAGCTGATGAGTTCTGGGAACGTGTGCAATATGTTTTGAGTTTCACGGAGCCTATCATGAGTATGCTTAGGTTTGCTGATACAGATCAGCCATGTTTGGGGGAAATCTATGATGGCATTGACTCCATGGTAGAAAAAATAAAGAGCATAATAACACAAAAGGACAATGACCCCAATGAAACATTTTTCCTAAGTGTCAAAAAAATCATTGATGACCGTTGGGACAAGATGAACACACCCTTGCACCTCCTTGCATATGCCTTGTCTCCCAAATATTATAATACTGAGATACTTGCTTTGCCGGGGAGAACTGCACCATATAGAGATAGAGAAGTTGCTTCCGGCTGCATGAAAGCATTTTGAAGAATCTACTCCAATCCAGAAATGGTGAATGGTGTTAGGAAAGAGTTTGGCAAGTTCATACAAGGACGAGAGCATAGATTGTGTGCTATTGCAGACATGTACAAGGAAGATGCACATACATGGTGGTACCTCCATGGGCAAGATTATGTTTTGCTACAGCCTCTTGCAATCAAAATTCTATCACAAGTAAGCATGTTTTATTTTAACATTCTTAGTACTTACCATTTTTTGCATTTTAAAGTTGTATTGACTAGAGCTCTAATTTGAAATTTGAATAGGTTGCAAGTTCTTCTTCGGCTGAACGGAATTGGAGTACATACTCCTATATCCACTCAGTGAAGCGTAATCGATTGGCTGCTAAAAAAAGCAGAAGACTTGGTCTATGTCCACTCCAACTTGCGTCTTCTATCACATAAGCAAGTTGAGTACAAGGACGGGGCAGCGAAGAATTGGGATATAGCCCCTGAGTGTGCCAACTTGGATGCATCTATTACAGAGCTTGCTACAATCACTGTAGATGATGAGGAGAATTTTCTACATGATGTACATAGTGCGAGTGGCACTCCATATGTTGGTGTTTCAAACGATTTGCAACCAACCAATGATGATGACTTAGATCTAGATCCTTTTGATGAAGATTGAAGAGCGAAAGATTGACTTTTGAATCTTGATTATAGACTTATAGACTTATAGTATTTTACTATTTTGAAATTTCAAATTTTGTAATACAATACTGACTACTGAGTATTTGTAATGATTTTCAATGTTTCATTGTTCATTGGTCATCTAAATTATCAATCAAGATTCAAATGTATTATGTATGTTCAATTCTATATATTTTTTAATTTTTTTGGTATATACAGTTATACTATATAAATATATATATATATAAAATATATATATATAGTACAACCGTACCCAACCGTACCCACAGGAAAAAAAAATTCACCATACCGGCGTACCAGAACCCCGCTCCCGAACCCGTTCCCGTACCAGAACCGGCAACTTAGAGTTTAAAGAAGTTCTTGAGTCTCAATGGAGTCTAGGCGCCTATCAAACATTAAGGACCTCATTTTCGCGCCCTCCTTGTCCAAATAACCTCTCTTGGCACCTAAGTGGTAAGAACATGAAACATTGAAATCTAGCATATGTCATCTTAAGCGCCTGACATCAAGGAGTAGGCATGAAGCAGAGTTGATCAAGTTTGTTGAATGAAGTCATGGAGTGAGCAACTAGAGAGTTTAGGCACCATTTCACACCTGTCTAGCCTTAGGTGCTATTTCCTACTTAGAGCGTTCCATATTGGCGCCTAGACTAACAAACCTTTAGGGGCGCCCTAGACTTAAAGGAATTCTAAGATCATTTCAAGTAGCGCCTAGAGTGAAGATCCTCTAAGTGGCTAGATCCAATCTTAAAGATCAAAGGTACTCCTTGCCAATAAATCATCATCTTAGCACACCTTATATCTCCTCCTAGTTCACTCTAGCGCCCAAGTAACAAGTTCAAGAATGCAAGTATGATAAGTGCATTTCCTAACCAAAATTGGTGCCTTGGAGGAAGTCTTCTTCATCAATGCGAGTCATAAAGGTTTCTCATGTTTCGATGATGTTTTGAGATCAATTATAATGATTGGAGGATAAGGTAAGTCAAAGGAGTTTCCCATCTCACTTGGGCGCCAATGTACACCAATATTATCAACAAATTGCGCCTAGATTTGATGGAAAATTAGCATCATCTAAAGACTCCAGGGTTTTGCGCCCAAGGTAAAGAAGAGCTTTTTTAGCATTACATGTGAATTTGAAGTCATTAAAGTGTCAGGAAGCAAGCTTGAGTTAAGGCACCAGTTCATGTTTAAAACATCTCCAATAAACGCCTAAGCATGACAAGAAAGTCTAAATCCAACCAAAATTGGCGCCTTGAGTCTAGAAAGGTGATTGATGAGTTTTTAAGCGCCTAGTGGTTGTAGTGCTCAGAGACATCAAAGCAGGCTCTTAACAATGAAGAAATTGACTAAGCCTTCAAAGGCGCTCATTCCTATTGTCGCAAGCCAAAATTGGCGCCCTTTACCTCCAAAAGAACTCCATATTGGGCACCCTTTGTTTGGAAGAAAAATTAACATCCTTAGGCGCTGAGGTCAAAGAAAAATGCCTAGTGCAAAGCCTTGTAAGTCAAGGCGCTCCTTCACCTTTGTGTAGACATGGTTTAGCACTCAGGCAAGATATGGAGTAAAGTGAGGTGTTGCAAAGTTTGATAATTGGCGCCTTGCAATCCATGATAGGTTTTAAGAACTTAGGCGCCCTTTTTTTGCACCTTTAAAGCACCTAGCAAAGGGACGATTAGAAGGGTAGTTTTGGCGCCTTTGAAGAGGTTTTGAATTTTGAAAGTTGTATTATATGCATTTAATGACCAATAAGGCCGACCTCCCTCCTAGCTGCCAGCATTAAATGAGGTGAGTTTGCTACATATAGAGGGCGCTCCCTCTTCATTCAATCATAATTCACATTACAAATTGAAGGAGCAGCGAATTTTCCATAAGGAGCAGCGAATTTTCCAAAAGGGTAGCGAATTCTTCCAGAGAGAAGCGAAATTTTAAGGAGGGGAGCTAATTTTTCAAGGCAGAACTGCATTTTAGAAGACTGATTTGACATTTTATTTCTGATTTCTGCCATTTTCTGCTGATTTTTATCATTAAATACAGAAATCTGTTTTTTTTCTAGATCAGAAATTGATAGAAGGTATGTTTCAATCATCTTTTACTTCATAAAATTATCTTTTATTTATTCAATTTTGCAAATTATCATGATTTTATCATCTAAAAATCAGGATTATGAGGGTAAAAATCTATCATTTCAAAGTCACTTATTCGAGTCTTGTCTTGTAGATAGATGGGCATGACGGCCAAAGAGAGGCAAGTCATGATCAAGATGGATGCCAAGTCCACCGTACCTGATTCCAAGCTTGAAACTCATTGGAAGAACGTGGGAGACACTAACATGGGACACGTCAACTTGGAGGAGGTGAAGGACCTCTTGCTCGCCATCACAAGGAATGAAGACATCAAGGCCATTGCGAAGAGTGGAATTGTACAAGCAACATGCTTCCCACCTACCTTGCCTAGTGCTGAGTTAGTGTTGGAATGTGTTCAGCGTTATGACAAACAGAAGAGACAGATTATAGCCAAAGACGGGACTGTTCTCGCTTATCTGCAAAGAGAAGCCATCCAGGAGATCTTCAACATCCCAAGCCGGAAGGGAGTGTTCATTTGTCCTACAACTGCTCAATGTACTTTTGAAGGCAACCCCTAGCACTACATGCAAGAAGTGAGAAAGAAGTGGATGACAGATTCGTCAATCAAGATATACAACTCTGAAGATCCCAAGTTTCATAAGGCAGACTTCAAACAAGAGATAAGTTACTTCATCATGTTCCTGAATCGAGTAACAGGTAAGCCTCAATCATCTACTTTCGAAGGATGGATGTATACTTATTTTGATCATGTGTTTACAAAGAATAAGATGGTTGACTGGGCTGGCCTTATAAGCCATTGCCTTGATGAACAGTTTGCAAGGTTTGATGAAACAAAATCATTCTTCCTGACGTCCTATCTTATTTACATCCTAGCAAGAAATGTGGTTTATAAAGGATTAACAGCCAAAGGAGAAGTAGGTACAAAGCCTGGATAGATTCTTTCACATCAGTGTTATCCTCAACTCCACCTGAAGAACATCAATCATTACAAGAGGTTCAATGATGCCTTCGCCATGTTCATAGTGAGAAAGTTGCGAGGCAAATTGCATAGAAGACTAACAGGTGCTGCTAGGAACTTCATTGAGCAATATGGAAGGTACTATATTCAGTATGACAAGTTTACTTATATCAGGATTCAGGGTTTTACATCCTTTCCATACAGATTGCCAAGATATCCTACCAATAGGATGGTGTTGTTAGAAGTTTCAAGGCAATTGTTAGAATTTCATAAGATGCAAAGGGCGAGAAAGAAGGCCGGAGTTCAGTTTCCTCTCCAGCTTGGCAAATATTACTCCTGTCCATCACTTCAAACAGTTGAGCATTCAGAGGTTGAGCTACAGGCATATCATCTACATCCTCATGATTCAAGGAGGGAGAACTTTGATCCACATGGAGCCATTAAGCAGTCATATTCTTCCTACAGACATGCTAAGCAACTTGAGGACCATTGGGCTAATGCCATTGATGATGATGATGTCAGGATGCAAAAGTGTTCAAGGTTGAAATGGGATCTAGTGAGGGCTACTAAGGTATTAAGGATTCCCGATCAATTGGATAATGAAAGAACTCTTTTAGGTAATGAGTACAATAAGATCCGAAACCTGCCTTATGATATCAATTGGGCCGATAGAGAAAGGGTTGATGATGAAGGATTGATAAAGCTTATCATCGCTATCACTGAAGAGCAAATAAAAGAGCAAGTACAAGCATTGATAGATGAAGGAAAGAAACTTACCTACATCAAGATGGGAGAAGTAGAACAGCAGGAACAGCATAGTGCACCTGGTAGAAGTTCACAGAGTAAAGACAATGAAAGAGATTCAGGTCAAGCAAAGAAAAGAAAACAACTTGGATCCGCACAAGGAGAATCAAGCAAGAAAAAGAAAAGGATAAGTATTGAAACTGCTTCTTCCAGACAGCCAGGTGATACTCCACTGAATCAAGACATAGTGGTGCATGTTGAGGATGCAGTTCCAGAAACTCCAGTTGAAGAAGTGCCCTCAAGTCCACATGATACTGAGATCATTGATGAAACTAACACTAAAGACAAGGATGAAGCTGAAGAAGAATCATTGCCTGTACAAGGAAAGCAAATACAACAGTTACAGGATCTTTCATCATTGCCAAAGTGGCTGCAGGAAAGAATCAGGGAAAATTAGGAAGTTGAGAAATATCCTCGTCTTCCAGTTGATGAGTTACTTTTGGACATGTCTAATGAAAAACCAAAGAAGAAAGCCACTATTCTTTCAAAGATTACTAAAGCTGAAGTAGGTGTAAGGAAAGTTCATGTAGCAGTTCCAAGGCTTGAGAAGATTATAGAAGATATACACCTGATGATTATGACATCAATACAATCAATTTGG
Source organism: Cunninghamia lanceolata (assembly GCA_027924645.1). Classification (NCBI taxonomy): domain Eukaryota; kingdom Viridiplantae; phylum Streptophyta; class Pinopsida; order Cupressales; family Cupressaceae; genus Cunninghamia; species Cunninghamia lanceolata. Next base: position 6,358,352 of record BSBN01000245.1, on the reverse strand, counting down.
GTCCGTTGACTGGAATGCAAGTAGAAGAACTTCAGGGTTCAATTGATAATGCTCGAACTATCATAAGGCAAGAAACAAAAGGTAGAATTAAAGTTGAGCAAAGGTGTCAAGCTTTAGAGCAGTATATTCAGCACTTGGTTCATCCTATTCGTCAACAGGACAGGGTTTCTACACCTCCATCTCTTCTTCCTCCAGAAACAGTTGTGCATCTTGAGGAGTTGAAGTCTTTATCTCACAGGATGAGAGATTGGATGAAAAGATCTAAGGAAGCTACATATAAACACCTGGAGGATATCATGCAAGTGTATGATAAGATCGTTGATCTCAAAGAAAGGGTACTTGCATTGTTGACAGTTTGTGCTGAATTCAAAGATATCAAGGAACAATACCTGTCGCATTTGAGGAGCTTGATGGAGACATCAGTTGATGAGTTGATACATGCTGAAGTGATTGAAGAAGGTACAGCATATGATTTCTCTTCTTGGTATTATGGCTTTCGCATTAAAGGACAGTTGCTAGATAAAATAGAAACAGACATGTCAAGAGTAAGGAGTGTACTTCAAAGGATTCAAGATGGAATACATGCATCCTTGATGAAGATATGTAATCCATTTGGAGAGATGACTCTTGATAATATGAAAGAACAAGTTCAAGCTTTCCACTTCCAAGAGGATGACGTTTCTGATGATAAGCTTGATAGTATATTCTCACTTGCTGTCCACCTTGGCGCCAACAAAGCGAGGATGACTGATTGGGAGAAGACACTTGGCCTTTATTCAGATGATATAATGTCCCCTTTTTGGACAATACTAATTTCCTCTTTTATGCCCCAATTAGGACGGCTTGATCTGCAATATGATTTACTGTTTAGATGGTTTGCAAGTCCTGAATATATATTGTCTCTCCTTGTTGAATCTCTGATCTGTATTATAAAGGTTCAATTTATTATTTCTTTGAATATATTATATATTTCTTAGTTGAGTAAATCTCTGGTTTATGATAGGCAATCTTGCTATGCAAGTAATGTTTATTAGATGTGCAAAGAGACTTGTCTAAATGTATGAGTGATCGTCTTCCTTCTATGAGACTGAGGCAATTGCTATAGATATGATCGCCATTTGCTGAGTATACTATGTTTTCCTTGATATGCAGATCGAATGCTCCAGGCAAAGGTAATGTGTGATAGGCAGTGATAAAAGGATATATATATTGCTGACTCTTGATTGATGATTGATGTGTAGATGATCGTTCCTTGATGGTGGATGTTCGATGGACGTAGACTGATTGTATTCCTCTGTTCTTGATGATATCCGATGCCTTAGGGAAAGAGTTCGCTGCTTCCAATATATACAGTAACACAGAGATGATGACTGCAGTCTATTCATATGCTTTGATATGATAACTATTCCTTTAGATCTTTGAGTAATCACATGTAATGATGGACTTCCAAATGCCTTCGATCAGACACTTCCTTCATTCGCTGATGTTTATATGCAGACGATGGTTTTTTATTCAAGATCCTTTTTGTTTTCTTCCTCCCTCATTGATTTGAAATTAATTCTCTTTAATACCCCTGACATAGTGAAAGACGTTCTTTCTTTGCACCTCCTTGATTGGGACATGTCTCTTAGTATTCTTATAATATGTATATATTATATTTGCTGCCTTTTATCATTTTAATCTTAGCCATAAGATAATCGTGAGATCTATGTTTAACCATTGCTGAACATATAATGATTGCTCCTAATATGGGACTAGCCCTTGACTTATAGATAAATCATATTTTGTCATCTTATTTGGGATCGTTGCTTTGTATGCAGCCCTTAATAAGATTTTTGTCTTATTTATAATATTTATAATTACCTTTATATTTATTATTTATAAATATGATATATCTTAAACTATCATATTATATATTAATAACGTTATAAATGTTTATTAAACATCATTATACATGAGCATTAACCTAATTTCTCTCCTTATCATGATGTTTAAATCTTTAATTTAAACAATGTTTTAATATCGGGACATGACAGATGATGTATTTGAAGCTGAAGAAACCATTAGAAATACGCCAAGTGTACCTTTGGATAATGTCAAACAAATAGTGTCCAGATTCATTGAATGTCAAAATTCTAGTGATGGATATTCACATGGAGATTCCTCATAGGCTGATAATGTGTTATCCTTATCTTCTTGGGAAGCGTGCCTTTGTTGCCTCCATTTACTAAAGATAGCCTCTTTCATTTAATAAAGATAGGAGTTTGTTATAACTACTTGTGATGTGGCATGATCTGGTCCATTGGCTTGGCCGATCGATCTTGACCCTTCATACATTTTGAGGTCTATAAAAGGGCTCTTTTTGCTCTCATTTGTACGATTGAAGACTCTGAAATTGTTGCAAGAGCTCTCTGGAATAATATAAGACTCATTGTTTTGGTGATTCTATATATGTTTCTAAGTGTTGCATGGTTTAGATTTCTTCAAACGAATATTAAAATTAGATTAAGTTTTCTTTTAGTATATGTTGGTGGAAGGCTTCATTATTGTTTGTGGTGAAATCTTTATGTTCATACCATTTGTAGTTTGTGGCTTGCAAATTGCAGTGTATGGTTGGTCTGAACAAAATTGAGCTTCAATTTGATCCCTATGTTTGTTGAATCTTTCATGAGCATAAGTGATTTAAATATCTTGTATAACCTTAGAAGATTGCATCAATCTTGTGTAGTTGTTTAACTTGGCGAAGCAAGATTTGGTTTGGTTTCACCTAGGCGATAATTATACCTCACATCTAGGATTAGATTAGTTTCCACTTTACCTTTCATCTTTTGTTCTTTTTACCAATTTGGTTAGAATTAGAATCCAGTACTTCATTGCTAAATCATACGCCATAAGTTGTAGTACCTAGATATTCCAGTGTCCACTTCTTTCATTGAATCAACAACTTGTCAAACAATTGCATAAGTCCCTTTGTGTTTACCAGCATAATCATACTAAGTCACTGAGTTATCCCTTACAAAATCATAAGAAAAGGAACCTTGGAGTCATCTTGTTTGATCACTTTGTTTAGCATTTGAGAGGCTTTGCTCAAGAGAGGGTTAGATACTCTGTATTTCACTCTATTGTTGACTTGTCGAAAAACAAACATCAACAGTGACCTAGTTAGGATTGTGACCAATGATAGTGAGCACTCCAAATTCAAAATTTGAAATGAACAGATACCATTTTAGATTTCTATGTGCGTGGGCATTCTTCTAAGGACCAGACAAACTATCTTGTTCACAAAAAATTACAAAAGGGCGTTGAAACTTGAGTTTTAGAGCATGAATTGTTTGTTGAGAGGATAGTAAGAATATTGTAAGAGAATTCAGCTGTTCATTAGAAGAAATAAACAGAAGTAGCAGGCAGAAAATTGAAAATTGAAGTCCCACGTGATGTAAATGTCATCACAAGTTAATATGTAAGGTAGCAAGGCTGTTGCCACTGCCATAAAGCTAGTTTTTTTTTATTATTGTGTTTTTTTTTAATAAAAAATAGTGTCAAAAAAAATCTGGGCCATAGGGAACGGCTAGTCGTTCCCCGAACGGTCAGGGGACGTCCCGTCCCCCTGTGTTTAAGAGACATCCCCAGGACGTTTCCCAAATTTTCAAAACAAAGGGAACAGGAAGGGGACGTTTCCTACCCGTCCCCTGTAGGGGACAGGGTGTTTTCAGGCAGGGTACGCGTCCCCATGGAGCATAGGAAATAACAGAATTGCTAAAGAGTGCAAACTTGTTATAAATATATATTATGAAGAAATTTTAACTAAGTTGCCACTACAGGTTCGGGGTTCCGGGTTCGGGTTTGCTGGTACAGTGTAAAAAATCCCTGGGTTCACTACAGCCATACAATATATATACTCATAATAACAATATAAATATATTAACAATAAATAATAATTTATAATTTTAGAAATAATAAACATATATAATAAATTATAATATATAATTTTTTATATATAGTTATTTATTAAATTAACCCTTTATTATAAACATATAGATCAAGATTCATATATTACCAAAATAACCTGCAATGCTATATTTAAAGAAATACTATCTTTAATTAAATTAACCCCTTCATTTAATTGATCTTTTAAATTTTTATATATACCGACTTACCATTCCGTTTTGTTTAGAAATTTGCTTTTACAGGTTTGCCATTCATAAATAAAGATCAATTAAATAAAGATTGGCTTGGTTTCTTTTGTTCACCATTCCGTTTTGTTTAGATATCCATTTTTACAGATTTTGCTCCTATTTGTGGAAAGCGTGCTCAAGCCACATTAATGTTGTACAATACCAGCAAGACACCTGGAATTCAGTATGTGTTTGCAGGTGTATAACAAGTTACTCATGTGAGGAAAGGCTATAAACAAACTTGTTGGAATGTGGTTCAAATAATAAATCTTGGAATGCTTATAAGATTATTTTATCGACTGTTTCAGAAATTTTGGATGTGTTTTGTGTCTATCCGGATGTGAAATTTTGGATGTGTTTTGTGTTTATCCAGACTGTCTTTTTAACTGCCACAGGTTCTCCTGGGAATGGCTGGGCACCGCCCAGGTTCAGCCAAGGCATGGCCATGCGATGTACCCACAGGGTACTCAGGATGGCAGAGCCATGCCCTGGCTGTCCCAAACGCACTCTTGCTCCATCCAGTACAGCAACAGGACTCATTCCAAATGGACCCAATAACATAGAATTTTAAGATGCAATATCAGTCTATGTCCTATTAAATTGTTTTTGGCTTCCTAAGCTGACCTCTCTTCTAAGGTTGTGATGTTGGGTTTCCAAGTTTACCTAATATCCCAGCCATCATCCCTATTCAAATCAATCCGGTGCTTCGCAATTTCTATTTTATCTTTCAAGTTTCAATTTGTATAGTGATCTGTCTTTGCAATGACCTTTGCCCCCTCATCACATATGTTTTGTTTCATATCATTTCAATGATCAACTAACATTGCGTTTCCACCACGATTATGTCAAATGTCCACAAAGTAATGTATCACTTTCTACAGTGATCTGTCTTTACAATGCTTGTTTGTATTGACATATTTGTCTCACCAATGTATGACCTTCCCAAGATCAGGAATAAGATAAACACCATTATGTTGCCATGGATCAACTGGTGATGCTATGTAGATTTTAGAATGTTTATAAGCCTGTTTGGAGACCACAATGTTATCCTAATGTTTCTTCTCTTCAATATCTTAGCCACGTTAATGTTGTACAATACCAGCAAGACACCTGGAATTCAGTATGTGTTTGCAGGTGTATAACAAGTTACTCATGTGAGGAAAGGCTATAAACAAACCTGTTGGAATGTGGTTCAAATAATAAATCTTGGAATGCTTATAAGATTATTTTATCGACTGTTTCAGAAATTTTGGATGTGTTTCGTGTCTATCCGGATGTGAAATTTTGAACGTGTTTTGTGTTTATCCAGACTGTCTTTTTAACTGCCACAGGTTCTCCTGGGAATGGCTGGGCACCACCCAGGTTCAGCCAAGGCATGGCCCTGCAATGTACCCACAGGGTACTCGGGACGGCAGAGCCATGCCCTGGCTGTCCCAAACGCACTCGTGCTCCATCGAGTACAGCGACAGGACTCATTCCAGCAGGACCCAATAACATAGAATTTTAAGATGCAATATCAGTCTACGTCCTATTAAATTGTTTTTGGCTTCCTAAGTTGACCTCTCTTCTAAGGTTGTGATGTTGGGTTTCCAAGTTTACCTAATATCCCAGCCATCATCCCTATTCAAATCAATCCGGTGCTTCGCAATTTCTAATTTTTTCTTTCAAGTTTCAATTTGTATAGTGATCTATCTTTGCAATGACCTTTGCCCCCTCATCACATATGTTTTGTTTCATAGAATTTCAATGGTCAACTAACATTGCATTTCCACCACAATTATGTCAAATCTCCACAAAGTAATGTATCACTTTCTACAGTGATCTGTCTTTGCAATCCTTGTTTGTATTGACATACTTGTCTCACCAATGTATGACCTTCCCAAGATCAGGAATAAGATAAACACCATTGTGTTGCCATGGATCAACTGGTGATGCTATGTAGATTTTAGAATGTTTATAAGCCAGTTTGGAGACCATAATGTTATCCTAACGTTTCTTCTCTTCAATATCTTAGCAATTTTGTTGGAAGTCCTCCCATGGATGTAAGGGAAAAAAATTTGAGGTTGATTTCTTGTATTTTACCTGGGAGAGACAAGGACTCTTTTTTGCATTTCAAAGTATTCTTAATTTTCCTTTCTTTACGGCCATTTCTATTGAGAACAATAGTAAGATATGACCTTTCTTGCTTTAAATGTTCTTCACTTGCAGTCCTCAAAGCCCTCATTGCAAGAGTTTTATGGACTCCAACAAGCTGTGAAGGGTAATAATTGGAGTTAGTTTGCAAGTAAAGGTTAGCATGTGTTTTATTCCTATATAATTGTGGAGTGACAAGTACAACCATCACTCTTTGTCTTGAACATTATGCTCAGAAAGAGAAGATAACCGTTCATTTTGGTCTTCATGGTTGGTTTTTGAGGTGCTCAAGGAATGTGTCAACACTACTCCCATGAGACAAGTTGACATTTGTATGGTTGACAAATCACTTCTATCATTTTGCATTTGATGGAAAGGAATCAAGTGCTTTCTTCCCAAAGGTCTCCAGGAATAGATTCGCCACTATCAGTGACAAAGGTGAGCCAATGGTGGGTGATACATCCAATTTATAGCTCCAGAAATTATCTTAAACAAATCTCAACCAACTCCATCGTCCTTTCATCAGTTGTATTCCTAAAAACTTCAATAGATTCATCACTCAATAGTTTGTGAACAACAATACAACATCCAACAGAGCAAGAAACTACCTCAGGGTTCTTGTTGAGTCTGTCACTAAAGCACCCATGTTGGCTTATTGATTCCTAGGCTTACAATTGGCAGTACCTGGTAATCTGATCGTAGATCAATATTCAGTTGCCACATACCATGAAATCCCAAGTATTTGTCCTATGGTTTGGTTACATTTATTCATTTTACTCGTTTATATAAATCACTAATTCATTGTAAGTTTAAAACACATTATTTTCTGTAGAACACTGATATTTTTTAGTTATGTGTCCCCTCTGACGTCAGCTAAAGTTTAGGGGGTCTCTTCAGCTGTCCCTGACTCCTGTCCCCTCAATTTCGCATCTGTGTATACAGGAAACTTGAAGAAAGACTGCATAAAATTTTGTGTAATGGAAGCAGAAGACCTCGAACACAAAAGAGAACTCCACAAAAAAGAACTCCATGGTCCACAGTCCACAAATTATCGATCCAGCAAATATCAGCAAGAGAAAAAGATGCCGTTCATGGCATACTGCAATGGTATTGTGGTGGCGCTGTTTCGGTGGCCACCCAGATTCAAACCCCTGCTGGGCTAGCTTGGTTGTGGGCTTCGTGCCCCGGCTGGGCTGGTGCACTCGTGGATTTGAACCCTGTATTTGCCGGGGATTGGAGCCCCCTCTTGTGCTCCAAAGAGGCAGAGGGACCATTGACTCCTTCCAATTAACTTATCAAAAAAAATCAAGTGAAAAAGATAGCATCAACATGCATTTTATTTAAAATAAACTCCATTGTGTTGCCTTGAATCAACTGGTGGTACTACATAGATTTAAGCATGTTCACAGGCCTGCTTAGAGGTCATAACATTAACTTAATGTTTCTTCTCTTCGATCTCTTAGTCTAATGAATGTAAGGGAGAAAAACTTGAGGTTGATCTCTTCTATTGTCTACTTCGCAGGGAGAAGAACTCTTTCTTGCATTCCAAAGGTGTTTCTTAATTTTCCATTCTTGCAGCCATTGCTCTTAGAACAATCATAGGATATGACCTTTCTTGCCAAAAAGTGTTGTTTGATTGCAATCCTCAAAGACCTCATGGCAAAAGTTTTATAGACTGCAACAATCTGTGAAGGGCAATAATTGGAGCTAGATTGCAGATAAAGGTTGGCATGTATTTTATTCCCATATATTTGTGGAGTTACATAACAAAAATCCTCTGTCTTGAACATTATGTTGAGAAAGAGAAGACAACCTTTCACGTTGATCTTCATGGATAATTGTATCTACTCTGATTGATTGTTGAGGCACTCAAGGAATGTGTAAAAACTATTCCCATGTGACCAGTTGACATTTGTATGGTTGACAAACCACTTCTACGATATTATCTTTAGACTTTAATGGAAAGGAATCATGTGTTTTCTTTCCAAAGGCCTCTAGGAATAGTTTTGTCACTATGGGTGGCAAAGGTGAGCCAATGGTGATGCCTACAATTCGTTTGCATGTCACAATAATAGCTGCAAAAAGTATCTCAAACAAATCTTGACCAACTTCATGGACCTTTCATCTGTTGTATTTCTAATAAACTTCAATGGATTCATCATTCAGTACTTTTGTGAACAACAATACAACATCAAACTGAGCAAGAAACTGCCTCGTGGTTCTTGTTGAGTCCATCACTAAAGCACCCTTGTTGGCTTATTGGTTCCTAGGGTTATAAGGTGTGCCTAGTTATAATTGGTATATCTACTACTCATTAGGATTTTGTTTTGACCTTCTTGAATTTCGGGATTGTGTATGGTATTAGAATGTTGTCATCTGCATTGGAAAATATTTTTGCAACATTTTATGATTGCATCACTTATGGTTGTTTCAACTTTCTGCCATTATGTGCTCGGTTAGATGTTGTGTAAAGTGTAAATAGAGTTAGCAGTACTGGATAATCTGGCTACAGGTTAAAATTCAGTTGCCATATACTATGATATTCCAAGTATTTGTCCTATGTTTTGGTTATATTTATTCATCTTACTTTATTTATATGAATCAATAATTTATTGTACAATTAAAACACATTGTTTTCTGTAGAAGACTGATTTTTTTTTAGTCATGTGTCCCCTCTGACATTCCCTAAAGTTTGGGGTGTCTCTTCAGCTGTACTTGAATCCTGTCCTGCACATTTTTGCATACATGCATACATTTAGCTTGAAGAAATACTGCATAAAAATTCATGTAATAGCAGCAGAAAACCTAAAATGCAAAAGAGAACTCACTGGCCCACAAATTATCAATCCAACAAACATAGACAAGGGAAAAAGATACCATCAGCATACATTTTATTTAAAATAAAGAGCAAAAAAGAGGAAAAAATGAAAAGGTCTGCACTTTGGTGTAAACGCACATGTGGATGCTAACCTATAGCTCCAATTATAAGTAGACCTGTGAGCCATTGTATAAGGGTTACCAGAGCTAATACATGTTTAAATGTTTATCCATCAAAGCCATTCCATGATAGTTTAGCTTCTAAACAGTTAATAAGACGGTTAGTGCAGAATGATGGCCTATCCATTTCTTCAAATTTCATAGTCATACAACTCAAATGCAAATAAGGCTCAAAAGAATTTATGCAGGGAACTACAATAAGATGCTCCATCCTTTCCATTCAAATGTCTCTCTGCATATCTTGTGACTGTCACAAAGACCTTGAATTTGATATATACAGCCTTCAATTCTGCTAAGAGCATCTAATTGTTACATGGTCGTGGCCTAAAATAGAACTCTAAAAGCAGACACTACAAACAGCATGGAAGTGCCCAAGCCCCTTCCTTGTGACAGACAACTAGTGGAGCATATTGGTTTATGATTTATTGCAATCAGAGATGGTTTGGTGTCAAATTTGAGGCTTAATTTTTTAAGCCTTTGTCATGGAATAAAATGCAAGAAAATCCTCTAAATATACCTAATAGTGCATATTATTTAGAATTGGAGCCAAAGCAGCACTAAAGGCATATATATCATATCTATCACTTTTGCACATAAAGGTGACTAGAAATTGGCTTATCAAGGAATACGTGCACAAACCCCATTTCCTCCTACAAATTATTCTTTATGACTTTCTCTAGGGTCCACCAAAGCTGTACTTCATGATTATGATGCATGTTAGTTTTACATTAGCTCTGGAATTGTATAAGAAAACAACTTTCGCATATGTGACTACAAAAAATGTATCCTTGACCTTTTATTATTTGGCATGTTCAGTAGGGTTCATCATGCATTGTCAATTTTTAAGAACAGAATTTTTAAGTACTGCATTTGCAGCAGAAGATTATATTATTTGAGAGCAAGGCAATGGTCCCATAGAGGGTGGCTATGTTTATTCTCTCAGAGAAATAATTTTAGGGCCATTCTCAAGTAAATAGTTCCTATGAAACATGAAATTTCTCACTAATCCATACAAGTATACGTGACTTTCTATACCAAATTATTTGCAAAACTACTTTCGGAAAAAATGACCAAATGAAAACTACCGTTTGCCAAAAAAATATTTCCAAATTTTCTGAGAACGTGGTGGAAATCACCGGAACCCTTCCCTAGAAGCTGCTCAAACTAATTAGCCTAGAAACATGGCACTTGCATTCCTGTAAGTTTGTTCCAATGGGTGCACGAGACCGCTTGTAAAATATAAATATGAGCCATAGCCCCCTCCACAAGACCCCTGCCTAACAAGCTATTAAGGCAAACCAACAATTTACATGCATACAATTTGAATTACTGTAGAGGAACAAACAACATTTCAAAATTTTGAGAGAGGCAGGAAAGAAAGCAGACGAATACCAAGAAGCATTCCAGGTTTGGGAGAAAAAAGCAATAATTTTGCTTTTAATTTCAAGGAAAGATAGGGAGAGAATCCAGACAGGATCTTTGCAGTCCAGTTGCAGATCTTAATGTCAAGATAAGCCAAAACCACCCCATCAAACTCCTCATTATACCTGCAAACAAAAAAAGGGCTAAAACTATATATATAAAATTGACAAATCCATTCTTCAACTCCAATCCCTCAAAAGCACACTTCTAAATTCTAATAGTCTACTCTATTCAAAATGTTTTATAATGATCATCAACCAAGAAGCAAGCTAAAGCACAAGAATTAAAAAGGACAAAAACAAATTCCAATTAGTATCATGTAGCACAAGGACAACTCACCTCAAAAGGAGGGAGTTAAGAAGCTGGAGGACCCCCTGTTGCACATTATCTGTTCGAGAAGGATGTAGATAAGCTGAGAGCATAGATTTTGCCACAGTTAAGCCCTCCATTTCTCTCCCAGTAGATGATCTGCATGCAGCAGCCACGCTGGCTACAAACAATGAGGTTGCTGCAGTACATTAGGAAGATGCAATCAATTCGGCAACTAGAGCATTAGGAAGATGCACTCAATTCAGCAACTAAGGCATTAGGAAGATGAACTCAATTCAACAACTACATCTTACCAAGTTCAATACATAGGCCATTGATTTCCAGTTTCACATTGTGTTTGATCACAAGTTGTTTTAATTATAGGAACATAATTCAATTAACTCCGCTGATTTCTAAATTTTCGTTGAAGTAATTACAAATACATTCTGAGTAAGAAGTCTTAGCATTGACTTATCAGAGTTATTTGAATTTATTGTTTTGTGTGAACTGTGAAGTGGTCCTAATACAGATAATCCCAACTTGAAGGATTAATTGTTGAAATCTAGGAAGCAGCAGTCAATATGGCTCCATTGCAAATCATGAAATTGAAGAAACTAATAGACAGGACCCCATAAACTTGCTAGAGCGGGGGGAATAGAAAAAGAAATATGACACTGTTACTGCTAAGTTACCAGTTTGCTCGCCTCAAGTCCTCGATCCTGATCCAATTCACTCCAGATATTGGTATGCGGTTTGGTTCACTATGGGTTCAATATTGGAATGTGATTTGTAGTTGGGATTCGTAAAGTTCATCCAGGTACAACTAACGTATCCTGACTGGAAATCATGTTTCCCATAACAAACCTGCAGTGAATCTGTGGGATATTTTTTTAAAACTTTTTTGTTTTAATTTTTTTTTTTTATGGACAGCAGAGGCAGAAATATGCTTATTATTATTTGCAAATTCAGATGTATCTTCACAGATACGTTGTCTATAGTTTCAGTATTTTCTAGCTGGCATTCACGTACCAGAAAATTCAGAGCTGGTTGAATTATTTGGGAGCATGAACTTTAATGGCACTGTCAGGGTTGTTAGATTTTGAGTTATGTTCTTAATGAAAGCACCTTTAAAATGAAGGAGACGGAAATAAAAAGTTTATGCCAAGGGCTAAGGAAGCTGTATTTTCCTGCTAGAGTAAGAAGCAACCTTAAGCTGTAACGCAACGAAAGAAATTTTAATATGGATAACAAATCTAAGGAAACAGCCTTCTTCATAGCTTATGAAAGTGGTGATATAACCACTGCCACAGACCTGCTCAAACTTATTGTTCTGTCAATATTAGGTGAAGACAAGACATTGGAGGGAAGAAAACATTTACATGTTGCAGTAATCAATGGGTTTATTAGTATTTTTATGGTTGTTTCATTTGTTTTATGCATGCTATGAGGTTATCTGAACTTAATTCCAGTTTTAAGGCTAAAATATGTATATGTTAATGAATTTTAATGATTTCTGTATGGACATACCCAAAATGTACCCGAGCCCCAAAAAAATTTGCCATACTAGCATACCCAAATCTCCATACTGAAATATCCCCTTTTAGAATATTTTGGAAATATATAATTTTTATGCTTTCTTCTGATAATCCTTTAAAATATTCTATTCCCTTTAAACTTATTTTCCAAATTTCTGAGTTTTTCCAAATAAATATGCAACTCTTTTTTTATCATTGACTGAACATTTATTATATTAAATAATGAATTACAATTTGTACTTGCAGCCATACTGAAAAATTTTGTATAAGTATAGCAAATCCCCTTTTTGTGACAAATTACAATATCTTTCCAACAGAAATTTATTTATTTCAATCAATAATAAATATAACAAAATGAACCTGTGTACTGATTTGTTGTACAACCTGCAGCTGTCCACATAAAAATTCCATAAACTCACATACCAATTTACTTATTGACAAGGTACAGCCCCACCAAAGGTTGTACAGCTTCAAAAATTAACTTGAAAGGCTGTGATTCCAATTTATACTCCAAGCGCTCCCTCCAAACTTTGTATGTCCATCTAACAATTGAGCAGCTGATCTTTTCTAAATGGTACAGCTTCTAGTAAATATTGAAGTCAACATTATTTGTACAGACTGTTCTGAATTCCCAATTGAATATCAATTGGTCACTAAAATAATTTATAATATCCTCTTTCACAATTTATTTATACTTGCACTCCTTTGTACAGCCAGCAAATAAATAAGAATAAGTTCCAGTCTCAGATCTGGAATAATTTACTAAGTAAATATTATGTATTTTGCAACAGTATTTGATCACAAAAATCTGGGAATAAAATAACTTTGTATTAGGCTATTAGCACAATCTGTAAACTTCACATTCAACACAATGGTGATCTCTGGATGAAATCACTTGGACAGCCAGGTGGGCTTTCGTCCACGAAACTGTTTGCCAACAGGTTTTTCATTCTCTGGAAAAATTGAACAAATTGTCCAAGTTCTACAAATAAGGGTTTTGGAATTAAATAATGAATAGAATGCCTTTTCTTTTCCCATCAATTGCTTTTTAATCACTTTTCCATCCAACACTAAAAGTAATTAATATTACTTTTAATTGAATATTCACCTTTTTCCCGCCCGATAAGGGGCTAGATCGTTAGTGTGTGCGGCAGGATACGAGGTTATGATGAGATGACATGCAGTTGATGGCCCTTCTGCTTTCGATGTGGGTGTGGCCAGCTGTTCAAGGGGGGTTTGCCGTGGGAAACTAAATCATTTTAGATTGCCTCCTTACCCACGCATCTGCACTTTATGTTTTCAAGGAGATAGTTGGTGGTGTGTGTAATGGCATCTGGCAGTGGCTGCAAAGGTGTGAAGGGACACTGCAGAACAGAATGGATGTGAACGGGAAGAAGGTTGTCTCAAGGGTGCCTATATGACAACAGAGAAGGTCTACTAGTAGCCGGTTTGTTGGTGGGAAGAAGGTGGCGGAGGAAGTATTGTTGGATAAGAAGAAAAGGCCGAGGAGGGAAAAACAGATCTCCGGCGAGGAAGCTATGGTGGGTTTAATTAACGAAGTGGAGGATGAGATTCAGGACCCCGCCTTGAGGAGTGTTGGCGTTTCAATTCACACCTCTGGAATGCGAGTTGGAAACGGACAGCTATGCACAGATAAACTGCTCTCCTATTATGAGGGGGAGTTCCCTTTTTGCCGATGTTTGCTAAAAAGATAAATAAATTAAATTCGCCACAAGGTTATAAAACTCTATTCGCTGTAGCAGAGGTTTTTCCTTTTTAAAACTTCTAACTACAGCTAGGCCTAAACTAAATGACGCTTTTGATTGCCTAAGTAAACACAGAGCATAGGAATCAAAAGTTGACAAGGAATGATTTGTTTTTAACATAAAAGTTGTAATAAACTTCTTCCAGGTTCACATCAGCAGACTCATTGTACTTTAAGATGGAAACTGAAATAAGATTACGCAAGCCACACATCTGACGAGAAAAATAGATGATCGAAGATAGAAAATCAAAGCAAATGGGCAGGCATGAGACTTCTATTCCCAATATCATAAAGTTGATACAACTCCAGGATAGCAATATTGTAGCAAAAGGCAAGCATACAATATGCGATCAAACACTGGAAAACAAATAACACAGAGTGAACAAGCACTTAGAATAACAATTTCTGCAGGCTAGAATAGGCACAGCAAATCTTGCTATCACAAACACAACTCCCCTACAAATGGGCAAGGCTGCCCTTATTTATACTAAATCAAAGGAGTAGGGAACCCTAAAATCTCCTTGATTTTATCTAACTTGCCAACTCACAAGTTTTATTTCTATTATAAGACAAATATTACAACTAACAAATGCTTTAAAACAATTTGCTTTAAAACAAAGAAAGCTCCAACTATTACAAAATTATTTTTCCTATTTTAAGGATGGATAAGCTTTGGATGAAAGCAAATGCTTTAAAACAAAAAGCATTGAATTAAAGTTGCTTTCTTTTGAGTCACATCCTTATCTTTATTGCTGCTTTATTGGTGATGTCATCCATTGATATTTTGGGAAATAATATCTTCTAAAAAGCGAGTGACCGCATCTTTGCCAGGAACACTGATACTCTCTAAGATGATATTCTGGGTTTCCAACATTTCTTCATCATTTGCAACCATCTGAAGGAATTCATGAACTTCGCCCACAGCTTTATCAAACTTTACTGTCATTGCGGCAAAACGATCCATCTTGCCGGCACTGATATCACCATTAAAATTGTTGCAGACAAGAGTCTGGAATTCTATGTGTACTTCCCTAAGATCATACGAGGTACCATCTTCCTTCTCATATGAACACAGGATCTGAAAAACAAAAGATCTCACAAACTTGAGAACATTTACCACTTTTTCTTTCCATTCTGCTAACTCTGAGATTATACTGTCATAAGTTTTTACTGTGAAAAGATACTGTGCTTTCCAAGTAGAAACAATCTTCTTATTTTCAGCTGAATCAATAGAATTATATGCTATCTTCAAGTCGGAGATAATGATCTCAAATATCGGTCTATTTTCAACCAAAGTCTATTGTAACCCCTGAATGCCTTGACGCAGATCATGAGCATTATATTTTAATTGATAGATCTGTGAAAGTACAACTCTACCTTTAGTCACAAATTCTTCCACCCAATCCTTCATGTGCCTCCCATAAATGATCAACTGACTGAACTGCCGCTAATTAGCCGGTGATCCCAAAATTGGAGGAAGCACTAAATCGGCCTGTGATGTGCCATGAAAAAGATTGGAAATGTACTGCTGCAACTGCCTAACTTCAGCCTTGAGGGCTGCTTTATCTTCTCCATCCTTCAACACCCTCTCCTTCAGATTATCTGCTGCAACCTCAAAGAGATTTACATCTGTATGCCGGGTACTCCTACCAAGATTAGCTTTGACAACCTTGAAGTCATCAACCTCAATATCATCAATATTTTTATCTTCTAGCAGTGTTGCAGTTTCTAAAATAATTTCTCCATCTGCATTCTTTTCAATGTGATCTTACTTCTTAAGTTTCCTATCTAGTGTGTCTTGGTAGACGCTTTTAAGCTCTGTCAAGTTCAACTGATATGAAGGCTTTCTCCTCTTCCTTCCCAAAATGTTCTCGAGCCAGGATGGGCCAACCTCTCTAGGAAACTTGGTTCTAACTTCATCAACTCCTAATGAACCAATATGTGTCTCAGAGTTATGAACCGGCGAATCTGGCTCTGAATCTATGTAAATGGGAGAAGAGCTTGGTGATGAAGGTGGAGAAACATGAATTGAAGGCAATGTTTCTACATGCAGTGCTGGTTCAGTAGTAACTTCTGATGCAACTACTGGTAGTTTCTGCTGACAATGAACTGGAGACTCAACCTTTTTCCTTTTCAACTTGGCCATCTTTGTTCCTTCTGGAAGGACGCTCATAGCTTTACCCCTTTGTTTTGGTTTGGAAGTGGAAGGTACTGATGGTTGAAATATTGGCGGCTCTGCAACCGGAATGGCTTCTTTCTGCCTATTTTTCAAGAATATCATACTGTTTTTGATAACTCGGCTCGTTCTTTCCTCGATCAAAGTGTTTTCTTTGGCTGTCCAATTAACTGGTGGCAATGGTTGTTGCTCAACCTGATCTCTGAAATATATGGGAAGTAAAACTTCACCATCATCTGACAAGCCCTCTACATCTTCTGACAAAATATCAGCCAACTACCAAAGGGTAAACCTGCTGTAACTACGTTTCCGCACTTCAAACTCATCTGCACAATTAGCCCAGAAATCTTCAACTGCAGGGTATGTACACAATTTTGACCAAGGTGTGATACAAAAAGACCACGAGGATCATATAAAGTCCTCCTGTCGAAAAACTTAAGACCATACTTGGACGATACACTACCAATTACTTTGGCATCTGCTCCAGATCTGCATCTGTAAATACCCATCCCAATCGGAAAACTGAAAGTCGCTTTGCGCCTGCTACGCAGAAATGTATGAACTTCATAGACTTGCCTCAGAAATTCCATGAATGCTACCTCATCTGTAGGATATCTCGGTAGCATGGCTCACTCTCCTGAGAAGCCATATACTCTGATGTAGGAGAAAGTGGGAAACTGGATAAACCAATCAACCCATTCTGCCATTGCCAATCTGGCATCAGCTGAAAATCGTATATGCAACTCATTATCTAGATCTCGCACTACATGCATAAGGAATGCATCATTTACCCGCCTATAATGTCGCTCAGCCTGAGAAAACTCCAACTGCGGGAAATGGTGATATACATGTTGAATGCTCAGAGTTCCAACAATATTCAAACCTCTAAATTGACCCTGAAAAGCCATTAAATATACGAGATATGACATCATGTGGAATTCATGGGCCCTTTGAAAATAATTATCTACTGGTGGAGACTATCACTGATAAGTGCCAACCAATCATAGTATTCAGTTTCGTCAACAATCTGGGACATGATGTAAAACATCCAAGGCTGAAATTTGTTAGCTTCTGCTTGACCTGTAATTCGGCTCAGCAGAGTGATCATTATTGCATGTTCTTCCTTGAACTCTCCACGTCTAACATTCTTTGGCATAACGTTCTGCTTTTCTTTCAACCACCTCTGAGCAATCTTTTTTTGATACATTTCTTTATCATTGTGCCACACCCTCTTGCATTCTTCAATTGAAACAACTAAGTTTTCCCTCCAAATTGGTATTGAAAAACACTACTCAATATTATTTGGCCTGAGGCTGCAGAGCACCCATCCATCTGCTGATTGGATTTCTCTTGTGACTGAATTGTAATGCTTTGTACAAGCAACTACGAATTCGATACTCTGCAACCCGGAGTGACCCAAATTCCTGATAGCGTTGTTTCTTGCATCTTCCAAAAGATGTAAATTGAACACTGGAAGCACCTTATGCAAATCTGTCTCGAAAGTTCTCAAGTAATCGTGAACCAACGCCGTTTTAGCCTTGATCTCTATTGGAGAGTACTGCATACTGTAAGACTTGAAGAATGACTGTGAACATGCCTATGTTGAAAAAATCTTGGACAAAAGGCTGAAAATTACTTGTTGATTTCTTCTAAAAAGCAGAATGTGAGCGACAAAGCTGGCACATGGGTTTTGTAGGCAATCCCGTTTTGAAGCAACCCAGATTGTCGGATTATGAAAAAGCGGAGGATTTCGCAAAAAAGTAACAAAAAAGTAGATTCCCAAAAAAATAAAATTTCCCAATCTTCAAGAGGATGAAATTCTAGATGGACCCATCTTGATGAAAATTGAAAAAGCTTCGGCCATGTTTCTGAAAAACGATCCCCTAGAAGAAAGGACCTTGAAAAAGCATGCCTCCTTTCTTCCTCATCCCGAAACTATGAAGAAAGCTAAAAAAGCACTTCGCTTGGGTCTTCGAATCTTCGTGGAAAGAAAAGAAAAATCTTCCTCCTCTGGATGCAACCTGCAAAAGTAATGAATATAAGAGGCCAAAAGCTTGTCTTTATGGAACTTTAGGGCAAAAAGGCAGCTTTCTTTGTGAAAGAATAAAGCTTGAATCTTATCCATGAAGAAAGCATCTTTGAAAGCACAAATCCAAGTAGATATACTCGAATAGGAAGAATCCCTATTTTATAGCTGTCTATGGCTTCATGTGTGAGATGATTAAAAATAAATCTTTTTTGATGATGCCATCAAACACGTGAGGTTGAAAAAGTGTTAGCCAATTTTTATTTCGTTTTGAAACTTTTGCGTTTGTTTTGACTCCAGTATGGCCTGCCTCTTACTTCAACAAGATGACAAACTGTCACCGTTGACTGAAAAAGCTGACTGATTATGGCATCTTGAAGTTTTATCAACTCTGATGTCATCCCCAGCCTCAAACTGATGATCTGACGACGTTTGACTGCAAATATGACCCATGGAAACTGTCGCCGGACGATGTTTCGGAAGCGGCTAGAATGTCGAGAAAACAGTGAGGCATGAAAAATTTCTAACACGTAAAAAGTTGGGCACCCCTAGCCTCTAGGGGCGCTTGGTTTTTTGTGCCTTGGCCATTTTTTGGAAATTTTCAACTTTTTCAACCTCTTGATTTCTGCACGTTCCGATGACTATGGACCCCTGTTTAGATGTCGAAATTCACCTTCCGGAGCAAAACGGAGACTGATGATCTGGTAAACAGGCAAGCCTGATGAAAACTAAACTGATTGTACCCTCTATCTGCCTCAAAAATTGAGCCAAACTGATTTCCTGCGAATCTAACAGGGCTAACCGAAGAGGATTTGCACGTTCTTCGAAAAATCTCAAAAATATTCTAAGTCTAGTGAAACTGGGCACCCCCAGCCTCCTGGGGCGCCTGGAATTTGATGCCTTAGAAATTTTTTTGAATTTTTCAATTTTTATTTCATTTCTTGATTTTCGTGTCGGCAACTACTGTTTGATCTCTGTTTCGGGTTGTCCAACTGACTACTGAAGCAGGACGGGAGGTGATCTAAGTGGTCTAAGCATACCTAAGATGAATTTCCATCTTTTACGAGCCTTTTGACTGAGTTTTGACTAAATTTGACTCCCCCAGAAACTGACTAATGAAGGCTTTTTGACGTTTCTCAAAAAACGTGAAAAAAATCTAACACTGGAAAAGATGGGCACCCCCAACCTCCAGGGGCGCCTAAAAATCTGTACCTTAGTAAATTTCATGATTTTCAACTTCTGCCTGTATTTTACTTCGTTTCCCGTGCCGACATCGGCTCCTGTCACTGATTTCGATGATTTGTCGATCGACTGCCACTGAATGAAGGATGGACTGGATAGTCTGGGTATATCTGACGTGGATTCTAGCTTTTCAGGCCCTGTTGACCAAAATGACTCCTTTTATCCACCCCCAGCCTCTAGGGGCGCTTGGAAAATCCAGACATAACCATTTTCAAGGATTTTTTACCTTTCTTCACTTTCCGGATTCATCCTGCTCCGTTCTCCGTTCTTCATCCGTCGACGACTGTTCATCAGTTCTGCGTTGTCTAAACAGCCCAGAAAACTTGAAACTAATCCTTGGCAGATGAAATCCCTCCATTGATGGCTCCGAAGCTCGTGTTTCGCCATCTGAAAAAGCAAATTTGATCCAGTAGAGAAAACACGACCTTTTGCAGATTCTGTCTGGACCACCTTGTTCGTGAAGCAAAATCAAACAATCAAAATCAAGGACGGCCCCTGAATCAAAGATTCTATTTTTAGAAACTTTCTATTTTTAGAAAATTTTGCCAACATCTAGAAACCCAGAAAACCTAATTTGACGTCTATTTTTAGAAACTTTCTAAAAATAGAAATTGCTATTTTTAGAAATTTTGATTTTTTTACTTTTTTGACGAAAATTTTCTAGACTTTCACAAAATGCCTTGATTTGGCACAAGGAGCTGACTGGTGAGAATTTTGAAGTTGGCTAAGAAGATCGATGGTGAGCCTGGGGTTCATATTCGCTCTGCAATGGCAGATTAGCTGATAGATCCTGGCAACACTACGAGTCGGTGGAATGTCTAAGGTGCAGCTCAATCACTTTTGTCAGCGGCTATGCTTTATGTTGCAGCTTGGTCTATGTTGTTGTTGTAAATAGGCATTTTTGAATAAGTATATTGTATTATTTTGGTTTGGTTGTGCCGGTGAGGTTAGTTGTCCTCCCGACAGTTGTGGTTAGTTGTCAATTATCAACGATTGGCATTGCCGACTACCTTTATATACTTTGTATGTCATTGTAATTGGGACAACACTTGTTCTGAATTGCCTATCACATTGTATGAGAGCATATTTGCATATAATATACATATCAATTCTGTTGTGGGCAAACAATGAATAAATTGTTATATTTACTTTCCATGCATATTCTGTTTACTCTATATATTTCTATCTCGAACCAGTAGGCAGTAAACATTTGGCCTCGTTGCCTATGCGGAGTCGGGTTGAGTAGTTGGTGACAAATGGCAGCATAATGGGGCAGCCAACGACAGAACCAGAACGAGAATCTAATGAGCATAGTGAAGATGATGCAGAAGACAATTTGACGCAAGACCTCGTACACCTATGGGATATATCAGTGAGTGAGCACATACGAAGGGAAGCGAACGCCAGGGAAGTACCAGAAGACCAAATCTGGGATAACCTGGTGATGAACGACGAAGTTGACAACCTTCTCACTCGTCTCCCAAGGCTTTTGATGAGGCATTTCTTAATCTTACAAAACTTCCACACTGAGAGGGAAAGAGAGCAACACCAACAGCAAATACTACAACGATACAAGGAACATACAAAACGAGAAGAGGAACACAACACTAATCGACATCGGATGCCAAACAATTAATGCCCTTATACCCAAACAAATACAGGCGACTACAAAGCGGTCACAAAACACCCGATCAGAAAACCAGGTCATTAAGAATACAAGAACAAAGAGAAATAAGGACGTTAAAGAAAATAGTTGAAGAAACAGAGGGATTACTACCCAAGACTGAGAGCCCACCCCGAGGGTGGAGCAAGAGCAGAAGCATTAGTCAGAGCCATAGTCAAGAAGAAAAGAAAGTTCCTACCGTGCGGCAAAACACAAAAAAAAAGCAATACACAAACGCAGAGTGGGAAGAATCAGCGAGACAATTACCACTCCCGGATGAAACACAAGATCTTGCCGACCAGGAGGCGGACAACCCAACCGTACAACTTCCACCATCCGACAACAAGTGGGAAGACCAATCATGGCAAGATTCATTATCAGAGACATATGAAGATAATATCTGGCACTTTGAGGAACTATTGATTGGAGAGCGAGAGCCTGCAACTCCGAGACTAAAGGAGCACAGGAAAGTCCCCGTGGGCGACAGGAGTGTGCGGTTTGCTAACAAAGGAGGAGTGGAGGACACCTACGTGGCTAAGAGTGCACGGAACGCACCGGGACATACGAGTCAAGGCTCTCCGACCAGAAACCGAACACGAAAGTTGTGCCAAGGAGGGAAGATGGTGCCTCCTCCGGCAAGTTCGAGTATGGAAAGGCAAAAGCTCCCAAAGTT
Organism: Cunninghamia lanceolata; assembly: GCA_027924645.1. Classification (NCBI taxonomy): domain Eukaryota; kingdom Viridiplantae; phylum Streptophyta; class Pinopsida; order Cupressales; family Cupressaceae; genus Cunninghamia; species Cunninghamia lanceolata. The sequence goes on along the minus strand of BSBN01000245.1, from coordinate 6,336,236 downwards.
CTTGGGGAACGGATCCGAAGATCCAGTGAGGCATTGGGTGGCCAATGGACAAAACAACAAGTCCTATTGGCTGATGTCATTCCCAGCAACTTTGAGGAGCATAGCCATCGACTAATACACAGAATTGGAAGCGAGTTCAAAAGTCGATTGGGACACATTGAAGAAGGCATTTCAAGAAGAAATCAAACTCTTGAGGGATGATAATGAAATTGTAACAGAAATCTATAGCATGAAACAAGGCAAGCATGAGAATGTGAGAGCCTATAATCGTAGGTTGAAAGAGCTTCTAGTGAAATTAGAGAAGGAACCTGCTAATGGCTTCAAAAAGCATTGGTTTATTGAAGGTTTGATTCCCTCGTTGAGGAAAAAGATGAAAATCATCCACCTTCGTCATACACGATGCTTACAACCGGGCAATGGGCATCGAGAGTGAAGACAAAATGTCCTCTCACGGGAAAAAGAAAGATGACGACAATGAAAGTCCGGACGACTGCGGCGATGAAACAAAAACCGTACAAGCACTCCGGAAAGATGTGATGAGGATGATGAAGGAACTAAAAACAGAAAGGGTCACCAAAGACAAGGAGCTGTGGTGTACGGAGTGCAACGATGAGGGTCGTGTCAAGGCAAATTGCCCAAAGAAGATGTTTTGTCACATTTGCCAAGTCTTGGGACACTCCACCAAAGAATGCCCTTACAACATGAAGACGAGAAGTGACCAGATGCTCTTCACCCAAAGCGAACAATCTACCCCACTGACTACACCATCAAAGCAACAAAATAATAATAGCGCATTGCCAGGCAAGTATCGAAACCGACGAGGAAACAACAAATTCAATGATCATAGTGGGGGGAGAAGTCGCATAAGATACGATGAAAAAGGGCATCTAATGATCCAGTGTCACCAATGCAACGAATGGGGACACTTTGCCCGAGAATGTCAAGACTCAAAACAATCAAAATCAAAAACAAAGTCATGCTTTGTAAATGGTGTGGCCCAGGCAATCACGAGGATAATGACTGCCCAAAACAAAAAGGTAGTATCAATTTGATCGACATAGAAGGAGAAGTCTTTGTTGTCACCTGAGCACAAACAAAGAATGTCGTCTGCTCGGACACTCGCATAGAGAAAGAGACTCTAAGAAGCCAGGGTAGAGGTCGAACAGGCAATGGCAGAGGAACGAAGACACTCTAATGAAAAGTTAGTACATCTATCCCACTAGAACCGGACAAGAACATCGCCAACCAAATGCTGCAAACTAACATATCCATAAAGATGGCCAATCTATTAAAGAGCATGCCACAATCAAGTGTGGCGATAACTAATGTGGTGGACCAGGAGCAAACCAAGAGAAAGATGCAAATGACGATGTCATAGTGGAACCACCACCGAGCGGGAAGCAAGTTGTCGACCCTATGTTGTTGGCAATCAATGTTGGAAAGAAACCAGCCATCGTCCATATGGAGATTCTCGGGAGAACTCTGACCAATACAATTGTCGATGGAGGCTCGGGAGTCAACGTACTACCTAAAGAGACATGGAGAAACTTGGGGAAGCCAAGCCTATGGTTGCCGACCTTCCAGTTGGTAGGGGCCGATCAGCACGGAATTAAGGCCCTTAGAGTACTTATGGGACCGAAGGTGAAGATTGGCACTCAATACTTCTTGCTAAATTTTGTTGTCATTACCGTTCACAAAAAGGCGTACGATGCACTTCTTGGGGAGGATTGTTGGTAGCAACAAAGGCTGATCACAATTGGAAGAACACCTTGTCGATCGAAAATAAAGTAAGAAAAATTATTATTGACTTAAGGACAAAGGTCGTGAGTGAAGAAATGGCTTCCTCCGATTCTGAATCAAATACAGGCGAAACATCAACCAGCGAGAAAGGACCCATGGAGCCTGACGACGAAGGAGTACTGCAATTACAATCATGCTCCAAAGATGAAACAAGTTCACTCAACAAACTATTCCATTGGCAGATGGAAGAATGAGGTGTTTTCACCGGCATGTAATATGATCGAGATCAACGAGATTAAAAAAAATCCCTTGCCCGAAACCAGTCGTACGCCAGAAGGATCAACAATGGAGACAAGTCATATGTCAACTACTGGTCATACGCCAAAAGAATCATCAAGGGTAATAAGTCGTACAAATCATACATCGAGTGAACTACCAGAGGTGAATCTCGTGGCCCAACATGAAGAAGAGGATCATTCCACACCAGTGAGGCATACATTTCCCACAGCATATGGTGAATATAAAGTCGTACGCCAAAAGGATCGGGGATGGAGACAAGTCATATGTCGACTATTGGTCGTATGCCAAAGGAATCATCAAAGGTAACAAGTCGTACAAATCATACATCGAGTGAACTGCCAGAGGTGAATCTCGTGGCCTAGCATGAAGAAGAGGATCATTACACAACAGTGAGGCATACATTTCCCACAGCATATGGTGAATATAAAGAAGGTGAGGCCAAAGTAGATGATAACACCAGCACATAAATTTGAGCCAGATAAGGTAATCATGTACAAGGAGCCACCCACAAGTAAGGTGAATCTGGGAGATGAAAGCAACCCGAAGGTGATTTTGGAAGGCGATGATTGGAAGCCAGTGCTCAAAGTGGTTGCATTCAAAAAATTTCTCGAGTACAAGGATGTATTCGCCTAGACGTATAAAGACCTGAAGGGAATTCCTCCAAAACTTTGCGTGCACAGAATTCCCTGATTTCAGACGCACAACCGATGAGAAAGAGACCATACCGGATGAACAAAAATTATGCGACGAAAGTGCAAGAAGAGATCAAGAAAATGTTGGAAGCAGGAATCATCTTCAAAGTGGAGACAAGCGAGTGGGTATCACCCATCGTCATATCACTCAAGAAGGAAGGAGGGCAAATCCGGATATGTGTAGACTTCAGATGCCTGAATGCGGTGACCATTAAGGATCCATTCTCCATCCCCTTCACAGATTCAATCCTAGAGGAGGTGGTTGGCCATGAGATTTATTCATTCATGGATGGATTCTCGGGATACAACCAGATTAGTATCCCCGAAGAGGATAACCTGAAAACCACCTTTGTGGTGGAGGACGGAGTGTACGCATACAACCGCATGTCGTTCGATCTATGTAACACTCCGGCCACCTTCCAAAGAATAATCCTCCACATATTCAACAAAATGTCAGTGGGGAACTTCAAAGCATTCCTTGACGATTGGTCGATTTACAACGACCAACAAGCACATTTGAAGGCTCTCACCGAATGCATGGAGCGTTGCAAAACGGCACGGTTAGCCCTAAATCCGAAAAAGTCTCTGTTCATGGTGCCACAAGGCAAACTCCTAGGCCACATTGTCTGCAAGGCAGGACTAAAGACGAACCCAAACAAGATTCAAGTAATCGTACAGATGGAGGCTCTGAAAGATGTCACTGGGGTAAAATCATTTCTCAAACATGTGGGATATTACCGGAGATCATCAAAAACTTTGCCCAAATATCATATCATTTGGATATGCTGACAAGGAAGTGTGTGTCGTCCATATGGACTGACGATCAAGAAAAAGCATTCAATGAATTAAAGACCAGGTTGATCAGTTCACTGATCTTGGTCTATTCGAACTAGGACAAGGAGTTTCATGACAATGTCGATGCTTCAAATTTCGCGATAGGAGCCACCTTGGCGCAAGTTCGACCTCAAGGGCTTGACCACCCAGTGTTCTTCGCCAGTCAACCATTGTCAAGCGCCAAGCGCAACTATAGTACGACTGAAAGAGAAGCGCTCGGAATGGTTTCCTCGGTCCAGAAGTTTAGACACTGCCTCCTGGCAACACCGTTCACATTTTATGTCGACCATCAGGCACTCATGTATCTAGTGAATAAACCAATTATACAAGGTAGAATCACCAGATGGCTACTCCTACTTTAGGAATTCACATTCACCAATATTGTACGTCTGGAAAAAAGCCATGTGATAGCAGATCAGCTCTCATGGATCAAGTCGGGAGAACGACCAGAGGGAGTGAACGAAGACTTTCCGGATGCACACTTGTTCCGAATAGCTGCAATACCACCATGGTACGAGAACATTGGTGAGTACTTGTTGACGGGGACTTTCCCTAAGGGCATGCCAATCTGCAAGAGAAGGAAACTAGCGCTCAAGAGTAAAATATTTCAACTAGTGAACGGACTCCTATACAAGATGGGGCCCAACCATATCCTCAAAAGATGCATCATGCAGGGAGAAATAAAAGGGGTGCTTCAAGAAACTCATGAAGGACTAGCTGGCAAACACATGGGGCCAAACACCACTACGAGGAAGGTTCTATTGGTTGGACTGTGGTGGCCAACTCTCCACACTGATGCACAAGAGTGGGTAGTGGGTTGTGATACATGCCAAAGAGTAGGAAAACCACTAAAGCGAGATTATATGCTACTCTCACCCTGACAACCACAAGAATTGTTCGAGAGGTGCAGATTGGACTTTATAGGGCCGTTGAAGGTCAGCAAGCTACACAGGTGTCGATACATAGTGGTAGCGACAGAGTACTTAACAAGGTATGGCATCCCTATCCAGATAACAAGTGACAGAGGACATTTCGTCAACCTTGTCATTCGGTTGATGACCAACAAATTCAAGATATTTCATTCACTGTCGAGTCCCTACTACCCGAGAGCCAACGAGCAAGCCGAATCAACGAATAAAATGTTACTCTCCGTCATCTATAAGTCATGCGGCATAGAAGGATGTGACTGGGAGGAGAAGCTGCCAACCGTGTTATGGGCATATCGTATCACTTATAAAGTAACGACATGGCACACTCCCTTCCAGTTAATGTATGGCGAGGAAGCAGTGGTTCCAACCAAGTATATGGTACCAAGTCTCCGAATAGCAGCCGAAAATCGACTCGATGATATAGAGTTTGAAAGAGAGACTAAATTAATTGAACAAACTTGACAAACGAAGGGTCCTAGAACAGTGGTCAATTGAGGTGAAGCAAAAACGTCAAAAATACTGGCACGACAAACATCTCCTGAGAATGAACTTCCGACAAGGCCAGTTGGTTCTCAAGTATAACAGTCATAACAAGATGAAGCCAAGTAAGTTCAAGGTGAGGTGGTTAGGACTGTTCCAAGTACGGGAGGTACTGAAAAAATGGGGCCATAAAATTGGAGAAACTTGACGGTACAATAATCAAAGATACAATAAACGGGTCCAAACTCAAGATTCACAAACAAAGACAAGAAGTCATCTCAATTATGAAATGCGGAAACAGAGGAGAAATGCAGAAGGAAACTGGGAATGAATTGGAATATGAACCAAGCAAGTTTGGATTTCACAGAGTAGAAAAACGCCCTATGAAGGCGGACATAAACGGAAGAATTGACGGAGTGGCTTTTCCAAGCACACACTTGGAAGAAGTCACTAGTTATTTTGGACCGAGAGTACGATCAATGAAAATTTATGATTATTGGAGGTTGTATTCACCCAACACTGGCATAAGAGAGGGTATAGTGGAAGATAACAACTTTGATCCATGGGCAGATCAAGAAGATCAAGGTTCGGAAGAAGACAAGTGGGACGAATGGATACATGAATGCAACAAGGTACGAGACAAATTTGAATTTTTATTGCTGAAGGAAGAGGTAGTCCCACCACGAACAACCTACCTAGCAAAAAGTACAATCATAGTTGAACGTTCGGGCTACTATGAAGCATTGCGAGAATACAATGAGAGAAATTTGCCAAAAGGGGCACCTCGGAGCACACCACTACCAAGATCACGGATGTGGCAAGCAATGTACAATCCGCAGAAATTGACAATCAACGAGAAATCTGTAACATGGCTCCAAGAACCTGAAAGGTTAAATCTAACCGACAAAAGGACATTACATAAAGGTATGGAAGAAGTTTGTTTTGTCGATCAAATTTTTAAGCTAGAACCAATAGAAAGATGTTCAAATGACTGCCTTAAAGGGGCAAACGCCGACTATATATACCAAAAGGAACAAAATGCAAAAGAAGACGAAAAAACAAATTGGGAAAAATTGGGGGAAAAAGAGAATTTGAAAAAAAATACCCACACAAGGAAAGCAACAATAGAGTAAAAGGGAAAATTAAATTAAAAAAAATATATATATATATATAGAAAAAAAAAAAGTCGTACGACCCCCTTTCTCCCATTTCGGTGATTCATAAAGTGCAAACAACTCACAAAAGTTTCACTCCGTTGCTATCCTTAAAAGTTGTCGCCGTATGATTAGGAATTTCACCCTATGTCGTACATAAAAGCTTCGCTCAGTTGCAATCGAACTAATGTACAATTTGCATCACTCTTCAATCAAACCTCACTCTAAATCGACAAGATTTTTAGAGAATTTTTCCTGCCATACAATCTACACAAGTATGAATTGTTGAGCGTACGATTTGAATTTCTAGGTCGTACGACCTACTCACCTTGTAAAGCCATACGAGTGCCCACCTTGTAAGTTGTACGACTTACTCACCGAATGAGTTCCTCAGGGTTGTTCGAAGAAGCCGACCTTGAATGCCATCTTAAACCGTACAACTTTGCAGGTGTAATAGACAATAAGTAGCCGTACATGCTCGCCTAGTAGCAGCCATACAAATTTAAATTCACAACATTCTTGTGCCATACAAACTAGCTAAGCGGTTTCTCATCTTGCCAGCATTGCCCGAAAATAGTTACAAGAACCGTTCAGAGTGAGGTAGAAATTTGTGGATAGTCAAGACAGCGATAGTCGGGAGAAAAAAATTTCAATAGTCGGGAAGAAGTTTTTCAGCCATGGTAGCAAGAGACATTACCGAGGGAACCCTAACACGGTTCAAGCCGAAAGTATTGAAGGATTCTAAAAAGAAGACACTAGCACAACCGACCACGAAAGAAAAAATCACTGCAGACAATATCACGTGGGAAAGCTTGACAACAGTGGAGAGCCGCACATGGTGGCTCAAGAATCCTACAACCCTCATCCTGCGTGGACAAGGTAATTCAAGCTCCATTTTTTAATTTCAGGGAATTTGAGCCATTTTTGAAAAATATGCCGGTGCATTATAATAGACTGGAAAATGAGACAAAGGTTCCATATCTTAATACTACGGTCACAGTTAAGTTTGCACATGAAGAATTCACTAGGGTCCTTGGCATTTTGAGTTGGGAGATTGATGTAAGTAAACCTTCCCCAAAGGTTACACAGTGGGATAAAGAAACATATATTAAGCAACCGTGTAAACCAGATTTATCAAAGGAGGCAAGAGCGAGAATTTGGGGAAAAGGTAATAGAGGGCTGAGAAAAGATGACTTGGCCAACAATGAATGGCGTTGTATTATGGATGTAATAAAAAACAGGTTGATTGGTGCTAGTAGATCATCGGATATAGCAGTGTGGATGGGAGAGTACAGGGTAGGACTCCGGGAAGGTATGGTGTCCAACTGGGTAGCAGTCTTGGCCAATCGAATGCAGGAGTTCATGGCCATGAAACATAAGGCCTTTTATATGACACAGCAATTGATTGCATTATTCTTGGATGCGTTGCATAGACAAGTACCATCATTACAAGAGGGCCAATTCACCCAGATACCAATTATGACCTAGCATGGCCAATCGTGTTCAGGTGGACGAAACTGGCCACATCCATGGAACCTAAGCCCTCCTGCAGGAAAAGAAAGTATCAGACCATGGACACATCCTCGGAGGAAGCAGAGGAGGGAGATAGCCAGGGGGGAGGAAGAGAAAGAGGATACCATTGAGGTGTCTTCCTCAACCTCTGCCGCTCCAACACGATCACAGGATACACCCTCCCAGACACAGTTCAGTCTCCAACAAGTACCCAACCGCCAGCAATTGATGAGACACCAACAGCAGTTCAGGAGGTAGCAGCAGTTAAGGAGGCAACAGCTAGGGATGAGACACCATAGCCACCAATAGCCATTGCGGAGATAGTTGTACCTGCAAGTGGTTCTATTTACCAGAACTCCACAGTCACTTCCTGCACAGGATGGTCACCTGAGCATGACGATGCACATATGGACAGTTGGCTCAGCACACTAGGAGTTGCTGTCAGTGTGATAGATTTTCCTCCCTTGAGCCCCGCTGGGGAAATAGCAGTGCCTAAGGTTCAGCCTACTACTGAGACACAAGGTGATCAGGGACCGACAGTTATTCCGGCCAAGGATGTGGGAAAGTTGCTAGTAGCAATGGACCCATCCGCACAATCGCAATCCACTAGTTAATGAGTCACTAGCAAGACTCATCATCATATTCGGCACCCCAGAGTCTAGAGAAGCTCAACATACGGTTATACAAACCCAACCGTCAGGATCCATTTGGCACAGTCGTGAGGTATGTTCAGGTCCTCCAACCCATAGGTGCAATTATTAGTGAGGTGGTGAAGATTGCCCGAGGCCTAGACAGTACTCATTCCCCGTTGGTCCTTCCGGAGGCTAAGCGTATAGAGCGATTTGTCATGGGCGAGTGTGACACAGAGTTTACACATGTTTTCAGAGATAAGGGGCGGCTAGATAAATTAACTTCGGAAATAAAGCAGTCTGGCAACCTAAGAGGAATGTGCCCTTCTTTGACGGTGGGGATAGTGAGGTATTGGCTGCCCTATATAACATTGAGGAGCATTTTTGGGCATTATTCTATGTACAAGACGATGAATTCACACAAAATGCTAAGGCAACGGCTAGGATTGATGAGGCCTACAAGATGTTACAAAAGCTCAAAGAGACCACAGAAGATCAACTTACCAGGTGTAAGAACAGTTGGCCCAATAGACTACATTGACCAAATTGGAAAAGGACAAAGTCGAGGCCACACAGAAGGAACTAACAGCAAAATAAAAGGAACTAGCAACAAAGGAACAAGAGTTGGCAGCCAAAGGGCATGTAATGGTCGATCTTTCCAGTGCCCACTAAAAGACCAAGACACAATTGGAGGAGGCTGTCCAGATGGTCAAATTAGCTCAAGAGCGGGAGCTTAAGGCGGCTTATTACTTCAAGCAACGTACCGAGGAGGTCTACCGGTTGCGCAACTTGGTCTCTCAATAGCATTCATCATCTTCATCAATGTACACACCACCAGGGACGTCCCCTCCACCTCCACCTGCTTCTTAATAGAGCCATTTTATGAGTTTTGTAATCCTAGTCGTCTAGAAGACAGCTAAAATTTTTGGGGGGGATGAAGTAAATAAGTATTTCTGAATAAGTATATTGTATTGATTTTGGGCTGGTTGTGTCGGTGAGGTTAGTTGTCCTCCCGGCAGTTGTGGTTAGTTGTAGTCAGTTGTCAACGGTTGGCATTGTCATCCAACTGTCGACTACCTTTATATACTTTGTATGTCATTGTAATCGGGATGACACTTGTTCTGAATTGCCTATCACATTGTATGAGAGCATATTTGTATATAATATACATATCAGTTATGTTGTGGGCAAAAAATGAATAAATTGTTATGATGTTATATTTACTTTCCATGCATATTTTGTTTACTCTGTATATTTCTATCCCGAACTAGTAGGCAGTAAACAATTGCATGATGATATGGTGGAGGTTTCAAAGCAGGCAACGTCTCATTTGGACATTTTGCTAGATCATATTCATGATATCCAGAACTGGCAATCAGATTCGAGGGCGGTGCTGGAGCGCATGGCTACGAAGTTGGAGGTGGCCCTCCCCCAGTAATCGTTCTCCTCCTACTGTGGGTGTGATTCTGACAATGATATCGTTTTAGATGGTGCAGCAGCGGACTAGGGTATGTTAATATGTTTTGGTTTTTTGGCTTGTGAGCTGGGCCAACGTAATTTGCCCGCTCCAAGCACACACTTATGATTATGAATCGAGTGGAGGGTAGGGATGATACTAGGAAAGATGGGTAGTTTGAATATACCTATGTCTCTATTATGTCTCATTAACAGTTCATACTATATGCTTCTCTAGACTTGGGGTAGTAGCCCAATTTTTGATTGGTTCCCGGACCTAAACCGCGTTATATTATTAAAAAAAATTCACCTTTTACCAAACTTATAATTATTAATTACCTTTTGGGTAATTAATATTTCTTTTCATTAAATATTTCACCTTTTTGGCCATGTATTCGATATTTAATTTTGGCCCCATTCAATAATAATAAATTGTCATTTTTTCAAAGTTATAACTTAAAGTACCTTTTTGGACAACTTAATAAATTATTATTATATTATTTCCCACATATTAACCAAAGTTTACGGAAAATATTAAAATAGGCCAAATATGATTTCTGACCTCACCACCAACACCATAAGTGTATAGGACAACAGCCCATTTGAAAGTTGACGCTCTTCGAGGATGATAGACTACTCCAAAAAGTTTGGAATGCTCCCAAAATATCAGATTCGCACACGAAAAGTACCGTTATGCTTGTCTTGGCTCCAAGAACTCGCCACCACCATTAGAATTTCATTTTGGAAAAACAAGTGTTCTCCAAAAAAGATGGAGTTTCCAAGAATGTTGGAATGGATCAGAAAAGGGACATTACAAGTCCTCCCTTCCCAAAATTGTTTGTCCTCAAGCAATGCCAGATCAACTCATTAATTCCAACTGATTGATTCATTCTGCAAACATATCTCATCAACTTTTATCCCAAACCCCACTGTATCTCTTTAACCAAACTGCATCTTGAATTTTTAGGCAAGTGCAAACTTCGAAGTTTCAACTTCACTATACCAATGTGCTGAACCATATTGTGATGCCCATAGAGTTTGGATCCTTCTCCCGTCAAATGACTACTGTCCACAATATTCTTATGCACCTTTTGAAATTTGTTCACCTTTTTGAAAGACAATTTGTTCTCATATGGGCTGAAAGCAAAAAGATGTGCATATTTCACCATACCACAGTACAAGCTTCCAATCTTGGAACCAAAAATATGAGCTAACATTTCAAATGTTCCTCCCTAACTTGAAGTCCAATGATGTCTTCTTCCCAAAGTTTGAAAATTTCCATGCAACTTTCAAGTTCAATTCCCTTGCTTGACAAATGGAACAATTTGGTCCAACAAGTGTAACTTTCAACAATTCACCAACATTTTCCAATGATTTAATGGCCTCAAAATGATCAATCTTGTAGCTGTTCAAGTCTGAAAATAACAACTTAGAATTTGATTTGAAAAAAGTCAACAACTTGAAAATGGAACAGCAGCTGCAAAATTTAAACCTCCTTGCAAGAACAAGAAATGTGAAAAGGCTGAAAATTCTTTCTCAATAGTCACCAACTGAAAAATGCTCCATCCCTTGACTGAAATACTTGCCAACCCACTTGTATGTATGCAAATGAAATCATGTGGTGGCTGATTTGAATGATGACACCAGCACTAAGTCTGAAATTTTCACCTGGATAGCATATCAATATTGGGAATTTGCAATTCCCAATCCTTGCGCCTTCCGGTGATATTGATGGCTTTTGCTACAGCCCTCTATTATTTATCACCAGCTATAAAACTTCAACTATAAAATGTCTCAGCATCCATCTCAAAAAATGGATTATCAAAAGTTGACTATGTGTCAATTTTAAAAAGTGGGTTATCAAAAGATTGAAAGTTATTTCTATCCTCTTGTTGAAACCAATCTTCCTGCTGACCCAACTCTATACACACAACTTCTGATTCTTTGGAAAATGCTCTAAAACAAAATCTTCTTGAAGCTTATCAAACTCATCAATTACCTACTTGATTTCCATTGACCTTGCTTCATTCTCTTGCGCCTTGAACTGTTCTATAGCATCAAGCTGATTTCTACCTCTAGAAGTGCCATTTGGGTATTTTCTAATGATTCCTTGGTTGATTTAAGCTCATCAACCTTAATCTTCATTGCCCTAGATGCAGTTAGGGCCTCATTTGCAATTTTGATGGCCACATCTCTGTCTTTAATCATATGCAAATATTTAGATTTCATTATTTTCATTGCACTCTTGACTGTTTGTAAATCTGCAATAGTGATAGTTTGTTCAAGTTGTTCTCTCTTCACATTTTGCATTAATTCTTCAAGAAACTTTTTCGTGTTATCAACATTTTTAGGACTTAAACTTCATTCTCATATGTCACCAACAATTGTTTCATGAAATCCAAAGTCATGCAATGATAATGAACTATTGTTAGAATCAATGCAAAAATCAGCATTATCTTCTAAGATATACCTTTCCAAAGAATCAATTTGAAAGACTTCTTCTTCACATGAATGTTCTGAGCGTTCTTCGTTCTCAATTTCAGATTCTTTAACAACTTCAGAAACTTCTAATGTTGACCTCTCTTCTTTTTCATGCTCTACTGTCAAATAAGGCCCCAATTTTTCTTCACATTGTTTAACAATATTTTTAACCAGCACACGTGCAGCTGGAGACATATTATGTTCTTGCCTCAAACCAGGCAATAAAATAGATAATAATTGCTGGGAAATGTCATCACTTTTATTTAGAGTCAAAGTCATAATTGTCTGCATAGAAGCTACAACATTTTCTACATGATTCTCACTGATAGTAGCAATGAAATGTTGGAACATTTTAAGAACAAGACCTTCACAATCAAGATCTAGCATAATAACACATGACCTGACTTTTGCAACAGTTTCTAGAATTGTGATCCTTCTAGCAAATGAAGAACTTTGGATATCATCTAACCCTTGAAAACTTTCAACAATCAGCTGGAATATCTTCTTCATTATATCATCATTGTATGGAGTTTCAGGTGTTGTTATTCTTGTAATTTCATTAATGCAAGAAATAACTATAAGCCTCACATCTTTGTCTTGGTGTCTCAACAGCTCTGGCTTTACCAAAAAAGTCACTGATGGAGTCATAGCATATTGCATCCTCACAGAGTCTAACTCATCTACCTTAAATAAACAACTCTCCACTTCTTCCAAAATGCAAAGTAGAGCATCCTTTGACTGAGGCAAGTGCTCTAGTTTGTTGCCTGCTCTATACAACTTCTTTCCCAAATGTTCTTCACTTATTAACATCATGATTGACAAGCTAGAAGAATCAAAGCTCTAATAATCCTCTAAATGATAAACCACTCTGAAACTGAAATGTAACCGCTGAATATTGACGTAGAACTACTGAAATTCTGTCACACAACTGCTGAAACTAACATGCAACAGATGCAAGCTGCAAAAGATTGTTAACTTCCCAACAGGGTCGCAAGACAACCAGCGCCAGTACCATTGAAATATCCCCTTCTAGAATATTTTGGAAATATATATTTTTTATGCTTTCTTTTGATAACTCTTTGAAATATGCTATTCCCTTTAAACTTATTTTCCAAATTTCTGATTTTTTCCAAATAAATATGCAACTCTTTTTTTATTATTGACTGATAACATTTATTATACTAAATATTGAATTACAATTTGTACTTGCAGCCATACTGAAAATTTTTGTATAACTATTGCAAATCCCCTTTTTGTGACAAATTACAATATCTTTCCAATAAAAAAAAATTATTTCAATCAATAATAAATATAACAAAGTGAAGTGGGCAGTAGGGTAGGCGCCTTGCCACCCCAGTTGGGGTGGCAAGGCCAAGTTTTTTCTTCAAGTGAGGAAGCTTTCGATAGATATATATCGTTTGTGGGTGAGTTCCCTAATCGAGACAACTGGTAGGCGGCAAGGAAGATGTCAGGTTTAGTTGCTTTGATATGATTACGGAGATAGCCGGAGAGAATTGAGGGATATGATGGGAAGTAGTGTTTAATCCACATGCTTCGAGAGTCTTCTCAAGAGAATGAAAGCAGACTGAGTACTCATGTGAAGGGTTTAATGTAATAACTGTTGCAGAGCCTCCCCCGGTGAAATCCACAGTAGAGTTGCTCCACCCATGCCTTCTAGATTCGTGGTCACCTTCTCAGCAAAAGCTATTCGGTGTGGAGGCATGGATACCCCAGTTAGACTGGTAAGCAAAAAAAAACAAATGGCCTTTTTAGGACAGGTCACAGAGCTTCAATTGCAAAGGATTCTCCGGCAAGCTGATCCGTTAATGGTGGGTGTTATTCATATGGTTTTGGGCAAGAATTACCTGATGGATAGTGAACGCTATAGAGTCGATTCAGATTTATCTTCTATATTCTTGGCAATGCTTCTGGAATTGAACACTTCCAAGGCAGAAGCGGAAGTTATTATGAGGGGTCTCTTCATACCAGAGCTTTTGGGTGACCTATAGGTGATTCTACAAGCAGCAACCTTGGGTGTAGGCATCCACAGACCAAGAGACATGGGACTTCTTCGCAACCCGGATGAGGTAATAAAGCTCTATCCATTCCTACTGGATGTCAAAGGCTTCGAGCTCTTAGTCCTAAAGGAGCAAGCACAGGTCGCAGTAGAATTCATAAAAAGGATGTTGGATTTGGTGGCAGTAGAAGGGTACACCAATGGGTGGCCGATTTCAACCTTCAGCTGATAAATTTCGATAAGGAGTAAGACTGCATTTGTTTTGGTGATTTCTTTTTGGTTGTCATGTTAGCAGGCTTCATTTTGTTATAAGAAAGCCTCTTTGTATACAGTTTAGATATTAGAGGATAGCTAGACCCTGCGAGGTCAAATACAGATACTTAGATTAGTCTCTTATAGGGCCAGTTTGGGGTTTAAATCTGCCATGGACAGTTTGCTATGCAGTTCAGCATAAGCAGTTGTTTTTTCTTTTTCAAGTTTAACATAAAATATTGTTAGTACGTATCAAAAAAATATATAACAAAGTGAACATGTATACTAATTTGTTGTACAACCTGCAGCTGGCCACATAAAAATTCCATTAACTCACATACCAATTTACTTCTTGACAAGGTACGGCCCCACCAAAGGTTGTACAGCTTCAAAAATTAACTTGAAAGGCTGTGATTCCAATTTATACTCCAAGTGCTCCCTCCAAACTTTGTATGTCCATCTAACAATTGAGCAGCTGATCTTTTCTAAATGGTACGACTTCTAGTAAATATTGAAGTCAGCATTATTGTACGGCCCATTCTGAATTCCCAATTGAATATCAATTGGTCACAAAAATAATTTATAATATCTTTCACAATTTATTTATACTTGCACTCCCTTGTACGGCCATCAAATAAAATGAGAACAAATTCTAGTCTCGAATCTCGAATAATTTACTAACTAAATACTCTGTGGCAATAGTTGACCACGAAAGTCTAGATATAAAATAACTTCGTATCAGCACAATCTGTAAACTTCACATTCAGCACAATGGTGATCTCTGGGTGAAATCACTCAGACAACCAGGTGGGTTTTCATCCACAACACTGTTTGCCAACAGGGTTTTTGTCCTCTAGAAAAATTGAACAAATTGTCCAAGCTCTACAAATAAGTGTTTTGGAATTTGATAATGAATAGAATGCCTCTTCTTTTTCCATCAATTGCTTTTTAATCACTTTTCCATCCAAACCCTAAAAGTAATTAATATTACTTTTAATTTGATATTCACCCTTTTGGCCATGTATCCAATATTTACTTTTGGCACCATTCAATAATAATAAATTGTCATTTTTCCAAAGCTATAACTTAAAGTACCTTTTTGGACAACTTAATAAATTATTATTATATTATTTCCCGCATATTAACCAAAGTTTACAAAAAATATTAAAATAGGCCAAATATGATTTCTGACCTCACCACCAACACCATAAGACAACAGCCCATTTGAATGTTGGCACTCTCCAAGGATGATGGACTACTCCAAGAAGTTTGGAGTGCTCCCAAAATGTCGGATTCACACACGGAAAGTATTGGTGTGCTTGTCTTGGCTCCCAAAACTCGCTAGCAACATCAGAATTTTTTTTTGGAAAAATAGGTGCTCTCCAAGAAAGCTGGAGTTTCAAAGAATGTTGGAATGGATTAGAAAAGGGACATTCCACATACCCAAACTCAAACCAGTAACTTAGTGTTACTGCTATGAGAAAGGCTATTAATAGAGTCAATTGAGATGATCCTAAGCGGTAAATCAATGGGGCTTTCATAGGTAAGCCCAAAGTCAAAATCCCCAAAAAACATGCTAATGTATAATATTGAATAACAAACCACATCAAAATCTGGGAATAGCATGCCTCAACAAACAAGGCCAAATTCAAGCCCTAGGTGAAGTTGATGGAATGGACACCCTTTGCTCATGGCAACTAGGCCAAAGCTCTAGCCCTTTTTGTGGCTATACATCATGTCAATTGAGAAGATCCCAAGCAGTAAGTCAATTGCACTTTCATAGGTAAGACCAAAGCAAAAATCTCAAAAAAACATGCTAAGATATAATATTGAATAAAAAATTATATCAAACTCTAGGAGCCACATGCCTCAACTGATGAGGCCAGGTGCAAGCCCTTGGTGAGTTGATGGAAAGGATACCCCTTGCTCATGGCAACTAGGCCAAAACTCAGCCCCTTTTGTAGATATAAAGATAGAGGAGTAACAATTTACCAACTGAAAAAAGGCTACACATCAAAGTTAATAAAAATATAAAGTTTATAGGAAAAAATTCAATCCCAATTGAACTCAAGAAAATCATATTTATTTTAATATTTTAGACTTCCTCTTCAAACTCACCTTGCTCAAAAACTTATTTATAAGATCTGGCAAGTTTCTTCTAGGATAGGTTGACTATGTCCTTGCCATGCACGTAAAAAGACTAGATCCTTCCATAGCTCTTGCTTACATGGAGCAATCCTTGACTCACATTGATGAAAATATGGATGCTAGTACTATTAGAATCTATAATTCTGTAAATATCCACACCTCATCTTCACTAATAGCTAGTTTTCTTTTGAAAGAGTTTTGTACCTTAATAATGTTGAAACCATGTAGTTTTGAACTTTAAAAAGAAAATTGATCGTATAGTTGTAGATTTTGAACAATGATCTATTAATTATTGAGCTTCTAGACCTTTGCATTTTCATGTAATCAAAAATGAGGCAATGAAGTATCAATGATGTTATTTAATTGTATTGCTTTAATTACTCTATTACCAGTTCGCTGGGTTTGCATGTCGGATCTAGGACCAATTTGTACCCAACCCAGGGACACCGATCCACTATGGGTGCCGACAAGGCATTGCAAAGCTCACCCAAGTGCGCCCAAACACACTGCAAAGCATACTCAAACAATAGTACTACAAAGTGTACTCAAATGCCCAGGGCTAACCCACAACATATTGTGCGCCATGTTGCAACTTTTTTACTTTTTCATTTTGGCCTCCTACATTGATTGGACAACATTAAAAAACAACCCTAAACCTAAAATTTGCCCTCAAAAACACATTTACCTCATTTTGAAAACAAAACATACAAACTAAATACACTTGCTAAACTTTCATTCTTGCTTGTCATTACACATATAGAGCTGAAGATTGTAATGTCCCCATTTTCGCAAGCATCAAAGTTTGGAGGATTAGCCTATCATTTGATCCTCGTAGGCTAAGGCAGTGGTTAGAGGGTCCCTTTTGGCAAAGATGAGTGTGTTATTTCTCTTAGAGCTCAGCTTATGTTCAGGTTTGGCCTTCGTTGGATTCTGTTTGGCTAAGTTACTATTTATAGTAAGTTACTATTTCGAGAAGTCAAGGTTTCTATATATAGCAGGGCACCTGGACAGGTCTTGATTGCAGTGTCGATCCCTTACTCAATTGGTTTGATCAGATAATGAGGGATTTACTATTTATAGTGAATCAGTGGTTGATAGAGAGGGACCCCTGCTATTTTTGGTAAGGCGGTTGGATACAAGAGGGTATCATGGTGAACCTCCTTGTTTAGACGGAATTGGAAAATCATAAGTATTTAAGGAGTTATTAATTTTTAAAGTGGCCTAAATGATATTTAATTAAAAAAGGTTTATTATAAAGTTAAATTATAAAGTAAAGTGTACTTTATAATCAATGGGGCCATGACCCTCAATTAAAAACAACTTAAAGTACATTTATATTTATTGAGTTGAGCACCCATGTATAAGGAGATAATATAAAGTTTTTATTAAAAACCCAAAATGCTATTAAGGAGATTGAGGTTCTAAAAGGACTCAAAAAGCAAATGCTTTTTCATTCTTGATGTTATTTGACTTGTGCTTTTTGATATGAGAGCTGAGTGTAGAAATACACAAAGGTTTCAGTCCATTTTCTGCAGTGAAGAATGAAAACTCTTCATTGATTATGCAATTTTGAGGTTGTGAGAGACCAGCCGAATTATTGCCATAGTGTGGGCTTCATTCAGGAGTCCATTTAGAGCTTACTGAGAAGATTCAACAAGGGTTTTAAAGCAGATTTTGGATGAAGGACAGAAGTCTTTGTGGCTGCATTTAATATTCATTGTGCACACATATTAAGGAAGGCCGATCAACTTGCATGCACAGCTCAGCATTTTGAA
The DNA here is from genome assembly GCA_027924645.1 of Cunninghamia lanceolata. Lineage (NCBI taxonomy): Eukaryota > Viridiplantae > Streptophyta > Pinopsida > Cupressales > Cupressaceae > Cunninghamia > Cunninghamia lanceolata. The sequence goes on along the minus strand of BSBN01000245.1, from coordinate 6,317,838 downwards.
GACTGCGATCTGAATTTCTAAGTATCATTGCTTACACTGGAGGCAGCGATCTGCATTTTTCCAAGACAGCATACACAGGTCCCAAGGCAGCCATTTAGCGAATTAAATCAAATCTCATTGTTGGCCTCCTACATCAGCGATCTCCGCACTAACACCAGCGATCAGCTTGAGAAGACAATTTGCATTGCATTGGTATGTTGTCATTCATTGTACAACTCTGAATTTTGAACAGCTGGGTGAGATTATTTTGTGGCTATCATAGAGCAGTGGACATTGTAGTAATTGAAGTTTGCAAAGTTCTTATTTGTAACAGCAGCATATGTGTCATGTAACAGTCAGAAACTCATATCAAAATAATATCATTGGCTTTAATAGATTTTCTTATGTATCGGTTCCATTTCCTTGGAAACCTATATCCTCTTAATTGCATGTTCAATCTGCATGTTTGCATGTTGCAATCTTACATTATAATGAAACGAAACATGAGAAAAAACTAAAACCCAGATCAGATTTGAAGCATTTTCCCTAGTCCGGGATATTACATTGGAATTTTAGAGAATATCCTAAGCGGGATACTACAAATATTGATCATTGAAGGTTCCAAAGAGCTTGGATTGCTATTCCTACATGTGTGCAAGAACCCGTTTATTGCCAAGGAAATTGTGAAGGAAGAATCTTGGATTGGAGGTAAGTTTTTTGGGTTTTTTTCTTCATTTTTCTTGTACAAACAAGCTCTCTTCTTTTGTTTTTTATTCTTCTACATTTAAATGAGTTAGGAAGTTTTTTTGTTTTTTCATTTGTTTGGAATTTGTTGTTTTCCAAACTTGATGCCATAGGGATTACAATGGCAGGCAAATCTAGCTCCATTGCAATTTTGTGATTCAAGTGGCAACTCAACCCAGAAGGTTTACACACTATTATCATAGAACACACAGCCACACCAATAAAATCAACTACTGTCTTCCCTTACTCTCCCTTTCAGGCTCTAGGTCAATGCTCTTCACCCAAAGTTATTGGATACTGTCTAGTCAAATATTTTGGGCTATTGAAAGATTCCAGTTGGCATCAGCCCTGTTGAACCACAAGACTTGTCAACACAAGTAATTATCACTTCCGAGTGGTTCACCTGTTTCAATGGCTTATAGATTCTTGAGACTAGCTGATTTTTCTACTCCTACTTCTTCATCTATGCCCCGTGCACATCTTCTAAGTTTCCATAAAGAATAGCAAAGTAGGGAGGTGATTCAACAGCTCTCTCCCATGAATCCCCCCTCCTAGAGAAGATAGATACAGATCTCAGTTTGTAAAACTACACCGTGTGACCTTGCACCTTCACAGTTGTGGCTTGTTCTTGTGTACAGTTATTCTAGATAGCTCCCTTGAAGAAAGAAATTATACTTGCAATCCACTCATCAGCATTGGAATACATAGGCTCTAATACATCCATTATTGCCTCAATGTTAAGACTCAGAATAAAAAGACCTCTTTTAGACTTGAAATTGGCCTTAAAGAAACACAAAAAATTCAGCAAAATAAAAAGAAAAAATATTTAATAATCTCAATGTGCTACTGTTCCAAAAGCTTGTCAGACCTGCCAAAAGTTCAGCAACCCACCAAAAATTCACTGAATAGCCAATGTCTTTGTGAGTGGAGCCCAACCTTCTCATTTGCAGGACTCAACTCATGCCTTGGAAAACTTTTTAAAGATTGAAAGTCTCAACACTATGACTGGCACTGACAAACTTCCCACGCTCTCATTACATCCAATTTTTCTCAACACAAATTTGAGATGGCATACAGGCTATTAGTTATTATACCAAGGTGTAATATTATGTATTCTACTCGTGTCCAGAGTTTACAATTATAATAATGGAATACAGTTCTTAATACTTATTGTATTTCTGACCTCTCATCTTGTGCACTTTGTTTCAGTTCTGTTCTAATTGGTAAAACTTTGCTCTCTACTTTCAAGTCATTTGTAGAATAATTCTACAATTATCTCCACACTTTAGTTGTTGTTCATTGTTGCAATTCCACTCATTATAGCATATTGATCCATTATCCAAAAAGTTAAAACTGATATGTTGTCCACCAAATTGCTTCTGGAATTTGGATCAATTTGTGACACAAGTTCCAAAGTCCCTGCTTCTGAGACTCTCAAGATTTAAGATTTTAAGCGAAGCCTTCCATGACCTGAAAGTGGCACTTGCAGATCCTTAAGCCTTTTTTATTTCAGACTTGATGTGGGATAATTTCTAATGAGCAGGGAGACAGCAAAAGGAAATCAATTTTGAAATCCACTATATTCTATAACAGATATAACAAGTTTCTAAAATATATTGAAACTGCCAATATTCTTCATCGCATGTTAGAGTCAATTATCTTAGAGGTGGGAGTCAAAACTGTTCTTCGGATTGTAACTGATAATATTTCACAATTTATGACTGCTGGAGAACTTGTAATAAAGAGGCACCATACAATTTTGATTTTTTTCCGTCATCCCTTTATTGACCTCATACTTTGCAAACCGTCTTCCCAAAGCACATAAGTGACGAAATTAGCCTTTTACAGTTTAGGGGCAGGAAGGTGCAACGATTGGTTTAGCAGATTACCCCTCCTCTCTCTTATGTGGTTAAAGAAATCATCAGATGGGTGCAATTGCACCCATTATAGACGCAACCATTGTGGCATCACATTCTGGGGGTGGTGAGTTGTAGTGGGAGCTAAGTGAGCCTCCCTGATGGCCGAGGTTGTAAATTGGGTGAAGTTAAAAGAGCAAATGCAAGAAAGCGTTTGAGACCAGGAGTCACCAGCTCAAAATCAAAATAAAAAATAAATAAATATTTGAAAACTCTAACAATAAATCAGTACTGAGCAAGCAAATTCTGTAACTATATACATTTGCAATAATGCACTTTACCAAAATACATTCAACATTCTAGTACTTAAGTCATTTAAGCTCCAGTACAAAGTAAAGTTAGAGTTGGAAGTGCTTGCATCCCTGTTTCATTTGTAGAGGTAGGGTTTAGGGTTTAAGCAAAGAAGGACAATAGTTACACAATACTAAGCTAAACATAAAGTGGGTAATATTAGATGCTTTACAGGCAAGATGCAAAGAAAAACGAAAGTATGAATGAGCTGAATAAGAAATCGAGCAAGATAAAGTTTGAAGATTAAAGTACCTTACTGCACGCAGGAGTATTTTCAAACTTTGCTTCTAAACTTCGCCCCAGATTAAGCCAGGGTTAGCCAGGGTTTTTCATCATTTTGAATACTTACTTTACACGAAGTGAAGAATAGTTCACTCAAAGCTCTGCCATAGGCTCATTTTGAGTCCTTCAGTATTTAAGTTCAAGCGTAGTTTTAAATTGAGAAGAGTGCCCTTTGACTAAAAGACGTGACCTCCATGTTGTCCACCTTTCGCTATTTTATTTTTTCTCTTTTAATTAAAATTGTTTGCTAAGGCCTATAATATTCAATCTAAATATATGTACTAAAGGGTTGTAGTTTAACCAGTTGACTATAATTGGTGAGGGTGATAGTGTGTTTCCTGATTAAGTCATCCGCCAAAATTCAAATCTTCTAGAGGTGAAATAAATAAGGGATGTAGTTGGGATCATGCCCTAGGTGACATTGGCGAAATGGATACCCCTCAACGCTTGGCTCTTAGCATCCTTGGCTCTTAGCTAAAGAGGTATTAGGTTAAACTCATGCTCCATGCAAAAAACGATCTAGATTTGACATAAAACCCTCAAAAAATATGTGTATGTGTGTGTGTTGGAGTAAAATCCCTATTACATAAATCTATGCTAATTAATTAAATGCTAACAATAATTACATAATTAACTTAGATTTAATTAAGAGCTCGCTTGATAAATGATAATAAATATTCAAAATTAAATAAGGATAGATGCATTTAGCTTTAGGAATAATGATGAAGAATCTATGTTGATATCATACAAAGTTTATTCATCACAATACAAAAATTGATGTTCTTAGTCTAAAAGATGTCTTGGTATCAATGTAGTCTCCAAATGTTGTGTAGTTAATTCTGAGTCCCTTAGGTTTAGACTCGAGCACTGTAAGAATGCTTTGATGCACAGGAATGAACTTGGATGCACGGGAATGAACTTGGACATGCAAGAATGACCTTGGATGTGGGAGAATGGACTATCATAGTGCAAGCTTATGAAAATTGGTTCACCCTGGATGTCTAATCTTCGGTCTGCTTATAATGATGGTGGTGTTCACAAACACCTTTAAGAAGATTGTTAGATCACTAGGGTCAAGTTCTCTTAGGTCAACCCCTTAAATGATCTAACTTTACAACTTTGAGCAAACAATCATAGACAAAATGTGTAGACATGTAGATGGCCTATATGATTCTAATGTGAAAATGAAGTGTGCTATAGTGATTTTTCCTTGTTTTCTTCATGTGATTTTTATAATATGAATAAATGACACATTAAATGTCTTTAAATACTCTAGAGCATGATGACATGTTGCACATACATGTACCAATTTGGCTAACAACAACTAGTAAAAAGAGCAGGGAAGTTTAAATTTTGAAATTTGAAAGTTTGAATTAAGGTTTGATTATGCACTTCTTGACATTAAATCAGATCAATCCCCTGATCCACAAAAATGAAGTAGGTAGGGAAAAAGATCAATTCGATTTATAGAGCAAATGTATAGAAAGTTGTGCATATAAGGGTGGATAAATGGCTAATAAATGATGAATGTATGGGGATCTATGTAAAGGAGATAAAATAGGGATGGATAGGGATTGGATTTTGGGCCAAACTTAGCACAAGAGTGTGCCACTTGTCGATTTGTAATTGTATTATGACGTTTCATCAAAATGGGTCCAAAACTAAATGGTAATTAGCACAGGTATGCAAATTTCACCATTACATCTTGCCCCAACTTTGAGGGGCATGTGAATCTAATATGAGCATGCATTTCAAATTTTACCATGCATGAAAAGTAAATATTCAAACATTTCAAAAGGATATTTGGTCTATGTAAAGTAATGGACCATTCTTAGATTTTTGTCGTGTTCCTCTCCTTAGCATGAGTGCTCCATAGGGATCTACAAAATAGAGAAAAGAAATGCAATGAGTAGCTTCTATCGTACAAGTGAAATAAACACAACTAATAAGTAGTTTTAGTTGTTTATGAAAATTGAGAAGTAGAGAAAAAGAGAAGGGCTAGAAACTTTGTATATTTAGAAAGTGATACAAAAATGTTGCACTCAATGTGACAATGCAATATGACACATTCAATATAGTCATGTAACTCGACTTAATGTGGAAAATATAATTTGCTCGATTATAGCAATGTGATGGAACTCTATTGGATTGCAAGTGTGTAATAAAATCAATATTCATCTAGGTACCATGATGGGTCTCTATGTAGTAAATGTCACTACCTAGAATCCCAATAATAAGAGTGTTAGAGATAATATATATCCCCTTCAATTGGTTGCATAAATAGAATGCAAGGAATTGGAGGAGAGGAAAAAATCTGCATGATAAACCATGTGAAATATGAAATGATTGTCATCATGTGAGAAGCAAATAATAGATCAAATAATAATCATGTAGGTACACAAAGTATCTAAGCATGTAAGGATGCAAGTTGGCAATTATCATCAAGGTGAGGTTGCCCTTAGTATAGGCAAATCATAGAGGAAAAGTTGGCCTTCAAGGTTGGTGCAAATCATTAAGTGTAGTGAATATATGATCAAATTGGAGGATAGACATATAAGGATGAAAAATGACATGTCAAAGATGCCCTAAAATGGGGAAAACAGAGCATTGGTCTCAATACAAAAGGTTAAATGAAGACATAACAAACAAGGTGCAATAAAAAAGGCCAAAGTAGAAGGAAACAAGCAAAAGGCATTTGAAGTAAAATGTTAAAAGTATAGATATATAGATATGTAATCTATAAGAGTGCTCGTGAATCAAGGGACAAGTTTAAAAGGATCCTCCTCCAAAATATCATCCTCTTTCCCAAATGTTTCATCATATTCTTCCTCTTTGGTTATAGCATTTGCTTCTTCATCAATTGCTTTTTCAAGTAACATATTGAAATCGATAAAAAATCAAGTACTTTTTATAAATATGATATCAATGGGTGGGATATTACATATTTCTTTCTTTGCCCATAGTTTTTGTATTTTTAGAGGTGGTTGGGTAGAAAGATTTGGTGTTTGTTGTAACACAACAGTTGGATTTGGAATCCGTAATTTATTCTTGGCATGAAATATTGGCTTTTGCAATACAAGCTCTTTTTTCTCCTTGGTAGATGTGATGGTGAAGTGTGTCTAGTTTTATGAAATACTCAACTCCATGAGAGGTTGGTATAAATTTATTTTAACTTTTAAAACTCTACCTTCATGCACAAATTTTACATATTGATGAACAACATAAGGTATAGTGTTTATACATTCAAACCAGGGTCTATCCAGTAGCATGTTGAACCTATTGGAAGTAGGGATGACATGACACAAGATAGTTATTTATTTGGGTCCAATCTTAAGAGGTAATGCAAGACATCCCAAAGTATGAACTAATATTTTTGTTAGTCATCCTTAAAGAAATTCTTGAATGAGCATAAGATGGTTTCTTCAAATTATGTTGTATTGATTAGTAGGATCAATAAGAATGCCCCTGATGGCTTTATCTCTTATCTCACCAATAACATATAATGCCCCATAATGATTATTTTGTGGGATTTCCTTGTCAAAAAATGTAATCAAAGTAGTAGCATGGGAGGCAAAAGGTATGTTTTGAGAATGTATAGTTCTCACAAAAGCATCCATATTTGATGTATTGTTGGAATCAACATAATTATCATCTACAATATCATGTTTCACAATAATAACATCTCATGTTTCTATATTGTTAGTATGGATAAGAAATGGATTTGTATAGATTTGCAAGTTTTGATTGGGAGGTGCAACCACATGTTTTCCATTATCATTGACACCTTCAATGTGAATCATGTTATTAACGATAAAATCTTGTATCTTATGTTTAAGGCATGTGAATATTAAGTATGATGTCCCTTGATTGTATGGTAATGACAAAATGCATGCTCGTTGTAATTTCTTGCAAGTAATTTAATGGGATACAATGGATGAATCGGAGGAAAAGTAATAAATCTTGAGCTCAAAGACTTTGAAGCACACTATCCAATGGTTCTTACACCTCAAAAAAAGTTCTAGGTTCATTTTGTTTGAAAGATAGGATGTTGGAGATATTGGCCACTTGATGTACAATCTTCGTTTTTCACTGATCTCATTACACTTTGAAAAATTGTTACACTTTTGAAACTTCAAAGGGTGACAAGATTGTGATTATGATGATTCATACTTGAGTGTTATATAGGTGAACAATTTGACTTCAATATTTTTCAAGTGACTGTTTGTATCTTTAAACGATGGCTTCAAATGTAAATTATTCCTAATAATATGAAGGAGTCCTTCAAGAAACATGACTTGAAGTTTGTCATCATAAAATTGGTGCTTTAGTTCTCCAGTAAAGTTTGAAAGTGAATACCATAATCATTGATTGGATCGTTACATTGTTGAGTATACTTAGTTAAGTCATTGATGGTTGCTTTGAACCTGATGTTAACATGGAAATTGATGAGACCAGAAATGTCTCATCTAAATTCATCTCAGTTTTCTCCTAAAAAGTAGCATTAAAAGTGGATTTAAATGTAGTTTTAAGAACTATTAGCTTATTTAATATAGAATATATGAAATATATTGGTTTATTTCTTATAAGTCTATTACAATCTAATTGCTAACATTTTTTAATATTTCGTGAACAATAGAATGCAATATGTTTTTAAAATGATGCAGAATTAGCCTCAAAGTGTTCCGGCCTTATTTCAGTCAACTTTGAAGTATCATAAATCATTGCAAAATCACTTCTGGAGCCAACTCCAGAGCATTCCAGCTTCAATTCAACCAACTCTAAGATGTTTCAACTTCATAATTTGGCTTAATCCTTGTATTTAACATTCTCTCAACATTTCCTCCTAAAAGGTTGAAGATGAATTGTTATTATATTTAAAATAGAGAAAAATAATAAAAGTAGCAAAAAAAAAAAATCTATGCAACCTTTTATCTTAAAAGGATGTGGATGAGTTGTCATTTTTAATGAGAGAATAAAGGATATTGTTCCTTTAGCATAGGAGCAGTAGAGTGAATAAAGTTATTTGTTCCTTTAGCATAGGAGCAGTAGAGTGAATAAAGTTATTTGTTCCTTTAGCATAAGAATAGTAGAGAATAAAGGAATTTGTTTCCTTTAGCATAGGAGTAAGAGAGATAAGTCAGGAGAATAAAGGGAGTTGTTCCTCTATCATAGGAATGTGAAAGACAAGTGTACTTATGATTTCCACTAATTTAGGGAGTTGGGTGAAGATCTTTAATGTATAAATAAACCTCTCAACTCTAAAGAAGAGGAGAGTTTTTTCAGCAAGTTTTAGAATACAAAAGCTACATCAATTTTAGAAGTAAATTTGTAATATTCTATTGTAGAAATGAAAATATGGAGCATTGAGCACAAAATTGGGTGAATGATCTTGGTCCAATTTTAAGGGAGGGGCAGGCTGCTCATCTTGAGGAAGAGAATAACATTTGGTATTTATTTATTTGTTTGTATTATTTTAATTTTATGCATTTCTATTTATTTTTAATGTGTTAATTAGATTTCAGTGCAACAATTGTTTAGTTTTATTTTTGCATTTTTAATTCATGGAAACATGTTTTAATTTTGTAGTTTTAATTTATGTAAGTATGTTTAAATTTCGCATGTGTGATTTTATTAGATTAATTAAATTTGTCTCCTTAAATCATTAGCAATAACTGTTTGCCAAAAATCTTTAGGTTTCTAATGCAGACAACCTTTGGACACCACCTTGGATTAATAAATTAAATGGAGAGGATTACAATGACCCTCATCATAAATGTTTTAGGAAAGCATAAGCTAACTTATCAAATGAATGTATAAAACTCAAAGGTAAAGAATAAAACCATTGAATAGTACAATCCTTCAATGTTCATAGAAATAACTTAGCCAAGATATATCTTTGTAAGAAGAACTAAACATGTCATAGTGAAAGCTTGTAAATGAACATTAGGATCATCCTTTCGACTGTACAATTTAAATCTAGGTGCCACAAACCTTGGAGGCAAAAGATATGTTGTAGCTATATAAGCAAGTGGTGTTTGATGTGGAGGCTTGTATGTGATGGCATCCTTGTTATTAACATTGACTTGCTTCTTAAGATTAGCCACATCTTATCATAGTGTATCTAAGGTGGAATTGGAAACAAGAGTGGTGTAAGAGGTGTGTGATACAATTGAATCTAGATGACATGAGGGTGTGTGATAAGAGGTAATGACATGACCATTGAGGGAGAGATCACATTATAAGTTGGGTTAGGCATGGGATTAGATGGAGGAATAGTGTGAAACATGGGATAAGGAGGGATGGTCTGAGACACATGGGTTTGAAGGCATAAAATTAGTAGATATATGAATAGAATGATGAAATGTAGTTAGAATACTAGTTATTGGTATGGTAGGGGAGTATAACTAGGAGGTAGGCCATGGCGAGAAACAAGTTAGTGGGAAATGTCGAGGAATATATGGTAGAGGTAGGAGTAATAGTAGGAGTGATAAATGGTAATATTAGCCATAAAAGTGGTAATATTGGTATTAGGAGGCTTCAAGGAAGAAAAAGGATGGGGTGATAGACCATTAGAAGAGTTCGTCAAAGAGCCAATGTCCTGTAGAATGTGTTCTAAAAGGCACATTCACTAATGCTTGATGTAAAAGAACAACCAATTGTCTAAGAGATAGTGTACTCATAAGTGCACCAACATGCAACTAGTTATTAAGTACAAGATCTTGCTTAGCTACATGAGCACAACGGTTATAATCATCTTGGTTAGTGCAATCATCAAGGTGTTCTCAACATGAGCATTATAAAAGACTATTTTTATTTAATTGGATAGTTGTAGTAGGATTAAGACGAGCACTCCTCAAGGGAAGATTGGGATAAAAGTTGATCATGGTATAATCAAAGGAATATGGCAATGATAAATGAAAATGCAAAGATATAAATAACTCTTATATTTAAAAAATTAGAAAAAATACTAAGACATATCTAAAAAATGAAACCCTAAAGGTCAATTGACAGTGGGCAAAAGTAAAGTCACACAATAAATCCCAAATCCTAAGAAAATATATAGCTATAAAGTACCAACAAAGAGGAATATAACCCTAATAAGATATGAAAATAAGGTTAGTAATAAAAAAACACAAATATGATGACTCTAATTGCAACAAAGGATAAACCCTAAGGCAAAACCCTATGGTGGTGTAAGTATGTTGAGTTCACAAAAAAATTAAGGGAATAAAATCCTTTTCACATAAATACGGGCTAATTAAATAAATGCTAATAATAGTCACACATTTAACCTAGATCTAATTAGGAGTTAGGTCAATCCATATCAATAAATATTCACAAATTAAATGAGGATAGATGGACTTAGCTCGAGTGGAACAATGATGAAGAATCTATGTTGACCTCATGTAGAATCCATTTGCCACAATAAAAAAGTTGATGTTCTTAGTCTAAGAGATGCCTCAATGTTAATACAATTTCATAATGTTGTGCAATTTTATTTTTGAGTCCCTTGAGTTCAAACCCAAGCATCGTGGGTATGATTTGATGTGTGGGAATGAACTAGCACAATACAGACTTCTAAAAATTGGTTTACTCTATATCTTTGATATTTGATCTACTTGCAAGGATGATGGTATTTACAAGCACCTTTGAGGAGACTATCGGATTGCTAGGGGCAAGCTCTCCTAGGTCAACCCTTGATAAGTTCTATGTGTATAGATTATCGTATGCTTAATAAAGCAATGGTAAAGAACAAATATCCTTTGCCACGTATTGATGATCTTTTGGATTAGATGCGTGAAGCTGTTGTGTTTTCAAAGATTGATTTACAATCAGGATATCATTAGTTAAGACTGAAAGATGAAGATATTCATAAGACAACTTTTAGAACCAGATATGGACATTATGAGTTTACTGTGTTGCCATTTGGTTTGACAAATGCACCTACAACATTCATGAATCTCATGAATAGTATATTCAGAGATTGTTTGGATAAATTTGTTTTAGTCTTTCTAGATGATATACTTATTTATTCTAAGAATGAGGAAGAGCATCATCGGCACTTGCAAATAGTTCTGCAAAGGTTAAGAGAACATAAGTTATATGGGAAGCTATCTAAGTGCACATTCTTTCAGAAGGAGGTTCAATACCTAGGTCATATTATATCAGCTAATGGAATATCTGTTGATCCTGCAAAGATCACAGCTATTCTGGATTGGCCTGTACCAACAAATGTGCATGAGGTGTGTAGTTTCATGGGCCTGGCAAGCTATTATAGAAATTTTATTCTAAATTTTTCCAGCATTGCTAGTCCAATTACTTCCCTGCAGAGGAAAGGAAAGAGATTTGAATGGACAGACAAATGTCAGGAAGCATTTGATCTCTTAAAGGAAAAGTTAACTTCAGCTCCAATCTTGAAAGTTCCTGACCCCGAAGGACAATTTGAGGTAATTACATATGCCTCAGGAGAAGGATTAGGAGGAGTGCTTATGCAAGAAGGAAGAGTCATAGCATATGAGTCAAGGAAATTGAAATCCTATGAGAAAAATTATGCACCGCATGATTTGGAATTGGCAGCAGTAACTCATGACTTACAAACGTGGAGACATTATCTGTTGGAAAAGACTTTTGTACTTAAATCAGACCATCAAAGTCTTAAGTATATTTTCTCACAACCGCATTTGAATGCTCGATAAAGGAGATGGTTAGAATTGATATCTGACTACAACTTTGAGATAAACTACATCAAAGGAAAAGAGAATAGAGTAGCTGATGCTTTGAGTTGTAGAAGACATATAGCTTCTATTATTTCTATTCATGGAAATTTCAAGGATTTAGTATTGCAAAATTTGTCAGGTGATGAGTTTTATGAGCAGGTTAAGCAGGCTCTGAAAGATAATCCTAAAGATCCAAGATATGATGGTTTTATGTTTGAGTTAGATGGACTATTGAGGTATAAAGATAGAATTTATGTACCTGATTCAGCTAGATTAAGGGATTTAGTATGGAAAGAAGTTCATACAGCGCCGTATTCAGGACATCCAAGAGTGACCAAACTTCTAGCGGATGTTAAACCTCTTTATTTTTGGAAAGGAATGAAGAATGATGTTGCAATATTTGTAGAAAGTTGTTTAGAATGCAAAAGGGTAAAAGCAGAGCATCATCATCCTGCAAGATTGTTATATCCACATGACGTGCCAGAGTGGAAATGGCAAGTTATTAGCATGGACTTTGTTCAAGGACTTCCTAAGTCAAGGAATAGACATGATGCCATTTTAGTGGTGGTTGATAAACTCACAAAAGTAACACATTTCATACCAGGAAATTTAACTGATAGAGCACCTGTGTTAGCTCATAAATTTGTGCAAGAAGTGTTCAGATTGCATGGCTTCCCTGAAAAGATTATCTTGGATAGAGATGTGTGTGTAACGTCAAGGTTTTGGCAAACTTTGTTTTCTGCGCTAGGGACTAAACTTAATGTGAGTACAGCTTACCATCCCGAAACCAATGGGCAAACTGAGAGAGTTAATCAATTCTTGGAAGATTTGTTGCATATGTATTGCATGGATCAGCAATATAAGTGAGAATAATACTTACCACTTGTGGAATTTGCTTACAATAATTCCTATCATTTCGCTATTAAGATGGCACTATTTGAAGCATTGTATGGAAGAAGATGTCAAACTCCTATAAGCTGGGATAAGCTAGAGGATAGGATTAGCATCAGACCAGAAATGCTATCTGAAATGGAAGAGAAAGTTAAGCTAATCAGAAAAAGATTGGCAGAAGCCAACGATAGGCAAAAGAGCTATGTGGATGCAAAACGTGTTCCAAGGCAATTTTCTGTTGGAGAAAAAGTTTTTTTGAGGGTTAAACCTCAAAAGAGGTCTATTAAATTTAGGAAGTCTTCTAAGTTGGCCCCTCGATATGTGGGACCCTTTGAAGTACTTGAAGTAGTCAATCCGGTTGCCTACAGAGTTGCTCTACCACCAGCCTTATCTAGAATGCACAATGTTTTTCATGTGTCTTATTTGAAGAAGTATATTATAGGTGATAATCATATTTTGACTTGGAATTCTTTACAGATGCAAGACCCAGGGGTGGTCATGATTGAGCCACTCAAGGTGTTAGAAATGTGCAAGCTCCGCTTGCGTAACAGAGAGGTCTTTCAATGCAAGGTCCAATGGGACCAGTATGCTGAGGAAAATGCAACATGGGAGGATTACCATGAAATTTATCAAAAAATTCCTCATTTATTTAAAAATGTTACCAGTTAAAACAATGAACTTGTTTTTAGTTACTTTTTAATACCTTATATCATCAAGGACGATGAATATTTAGGGGAAGGATATGTTACATCCCCAATTTTTGTCTTGCTATACTTTTACTTTTTTTTTACATGGACATAAGTAAATTTGTTGTGATGTTTAGATTAATGACAAGGAAAAACATGGATTTTATTGAATGTCATTTATTGAAATCATAGGAATGATTATGTTATTATCGATTTAATATATAATTACGAGATTTGATTTATTAGTTGAATTAATTGAATAATGATGCACTGATCACATATTGTTTGGTGACAAGTGAAATAGGATTTCAGGTTATTAGATGACTCTCAGAGAAGAGAGAGAGAGAGAGAGTATCTTTTCAAGAGAGAAATATAGACCTCGAGTTACGAGTGGTTTATTTGCCAAACTGAGTTATAACTGTATAACAAAAATGTGAACCAATGTGTCATAAGAGGTAAGCCTTGTCTTGTCAGTTACTTCTAAACTTAATCGATAGGTAGTCGATATTGTTTTCAAATCTTTCTAAGTCGTATTAAGTCGTCTTAGTCGTTAATAACGTTAACGACATCGTTTTGAGTTTGATTTATGACTATTTACGTTTAACATAAATATTACAACGTTATTGTCGTAAAATGGTTGTCATATTATTATTAAGTTACTTGACGTATTATAAAGGATTCTTAACATTAAGACGATATAGTCCAGTTAATAATACATGAATTATGTCGACGAATTGTGATGGGGAGACAAGCTCAACCCAATCACATTATCTGTATTTCCTTGTTTAAATATTATTATTGTATTGTTTAAACTATAACCATATGTATATTTGATATAATCAAATATATACAAATGTCTTAACATAGTAAGAAGATAATACATCTTAAATGCATCAAAGGTAGTGATGAAAACATAGGCTATTTTTTAGTAAGCCTTCATTAGTGAAAGAAGTGGGTCGAACCACTCATAACATGATCATTAAAGATCAGTTTTGTTTTTAAAAGAGCATCAGCTTCATCCTAATGAGGATGACTGTATAAGTTTAACCGCCCAACCAAATGAGCCTATAGGCGGCTATCTCTATCGACATGTGTTCATTTTGCTAAGAAATTAATTTACAGTTTGGACTAAGTCTCTTAAGATTGTTATTGTGAAATCAATGTTGTAACTAATTTTCAGTTATGGGACGAAAGGAGGGCGAATCTATAGGAGTCATGCCCAGTCCACTTTGTTGGCGTTTCAATTTGCACCTATGAAATGCTAGTTGGAAACAGACAACTATGCACATATAAATTACTCTCCTATTGTGAGGGGGAGTTCCCTTTTTGCTAATGTTCACTGAAAAGATAAATAAAATCAAATTTGCCTATCTTCTTTTTTTATTCTCAGCTGTGAGCACAAGGTTATAAAACTCTATTTCGCTGTAGAAGAGGCTTTTCCTTTAAATAAACTTCTAACTACAACTAGGCTTAAGCTAAATGACGCTTTTAATCTCCTAAGTAAATTCAGAGCAGATGGATTAAAAGTGGACAAGGAATTATTTATTTAACACGAAAACTTAAGTAAATTTCCCCCAGATTTACATCACAAGACTCGTTGTACTTTAATGATGAAAGCTGAAAAAAATTTAAACAAGCCACACATCTGACGACAAAACTTAATGATCTGAGATAGAATATCAAAGCAAAGACAGGCATGAGATTTCTATTCCAACATCACAAAGTCGATACAACTCCAAGACAGCAATACTGTAGCAAAAGGTAGGCATACAGCAAGCGATCAAACACTGGAAATAGATTACATAGAGTGAACAAGCACTTTGAACAACAATTTTGCAAGCTAAAATATGCACTGCAAAATATGTTATCTCCAACACCGTTATCAAACAATGAGCAGGATTGCTCTTATTTATACTAAATCAAAGGAGTGGGGAACCCTAAAATCTCTTTGATTTACCCTAACTAACTTGCCAACTCGCAAGCTTTATTTCTATTCTAAGACAAGATTACAATGAACAAACGCTTTAAAGCAAAGAAAATTCCAACTATTACAAAGTGATTTCTTTCTAAAAATAGAATGGATGAGCTTAGGATGAAAGCAAATGCTTTAAAACAAAAAGCATGTGATTTAAAGCTACTTTCTTTTGAATCACATCCTCATCAACATTCTTGCTTTTTGGTGATGTCATCCATTGATATTCTAGGAAATAATATCTTCTAAAAAGCGAGTGACCGCATCTTTGCCAGGAACACTGATACTCTCTAGAATGATATTCTGATTCTCTAACATTTCTTCACCATTGGCAACCATCTGAAGAAATTCATGAACTTCGCCCATAACCTTGTCAAACTTCACTATCATTGCAGCAAAACGACCCATCTTGCCGGCATTGATATCATCATTAAAATTGTTGCGGATGAGAGTTTGGAACTCTGCTTACACTTTCCTAAGATCATATAGGGTACCATCTTCTTTTTCATATGAACATGGGATCTAAGAAACAAAAGATCTGATTAACTCGAGAATATTCACCACCTTTTCTTTCCATTCTACTAATTCTGAGATTATACTGTCATAAGTTTTTACTGTGAAAAGATATTGTGCTTTCCAAGTAGAAACAATCTTCTTATCTTCAGCTGAATCAACAGAATTATGTGCTATCTTCAAGTCGGAGATAATGATCTCAAACACCGGTCTATTTTCAGCCATAGTCTGTTGTAACCCCTGGATGCCTTGACGCAGATCATGAGCATTATACTTTAATTGATAAAACTATAAGAGTACAACTTTCCCTTTAGTCTCAAATTCTTCCACCCAATCCTCCATGTGCCTCCCATAGAGGACTAACTAACTGAACTACTGTTGATCGGCCGATGATTTAAGATTTGTAGGAAGCAGTAAATCAGCCTGTGATGTGCCATAGAAAAGGTTGGAAATATACTGGCGCAACTGCCTAACTTCAACCTTAAGAGCTGCTTTATCTTCTCCATCTTTCAACACCCTCTCCTTTAATTATCCGCTGCAACCTCAAAGAAATTAACATCTGTATACCGAGTGTTCCTTCCAAGATTAGCTTTGGCAACTTTGAAGTCATCAACATTTTTATTTTTTGACGGCATTGCAGTTTCAAGGATTATTTCTCCATCCACATTCTTTTCAATGCGAACCTGCTTCTTCAGCTTCTTGTCTAGCATGTCTTGGTAGACGCTTTTAAGCTCTGTTAAATCCAGCTGATATGAAGGCTTTCTCCTCTTCTTTCCCAGAATGTTTTCAAGCCAGGATGAGCCATCCTCTCTCAGATTCAACTTGGTTCTAACTTCATCAACTCCTGATGAACCAATATGTGTATCAGAGTTATGAACTGGTGAATCTGGCTCTGAATCTATGTGGATAGGAGAAGTGCTCGGTGAAGAAGGTGGAGAAACATGATCTGAAGGCAATGTTTCAACATGCAGTGTTGGTTTAACGGGAACTTCTGATGCAACCATTGGTTGTTCCTGCTGAATATGAACTGGAGACTCAACC
Organism: Cunninghamia lanceolata; assembly: GCA_027924645.1. Classification (NCBI taxonomy): domain Eukaryota; kingdom Viridiplantae; phylum Streptophyta; class Pinopsida; order Cupressales; family Cupressaceae; genus Cunninghamia; species Cunninghamia lanceolata. Next base: position 6,300,806 of record BSBN01000245.1, on the reverse strand, counting down.
TTTTTCCTCTTCAACTTGGCCATCTTTGATCCTTTTGGAAGCACGCTCATAGCTTTAACCCTTTGTTTTGGAAGTGGAAGGTTCTGATGGTTAAACAAGTGGTAGCTCTGCTACCGGAATGTCCTCCTTCCGCTTATTCTTCAAGAATATCAAACTATTTTTAACAACTCAACTCGTTCTTTCTTCAATGGAAGTGTTTTCTTTTATTGACCAATTAACTAGCGGTAATGGCTGTTGCTCAACTTGATCTCTGAAATACGTGGGAAGTAGAACTTCACCGTCTTCTATCAAACCCTCTACATCATCCGACAGGATATCAGACATCTATTGAAGAGTGAACCTACTGTAACTACATTCTTGTACTTTAAGCTCATCAGCATAGTTAGTCCAGAAGTCTTCAACTACATGCGTATGTACACAATTTTAACCAAGATGTGATGCAAAAACACCACAAGGATCATATCAAGTCCTCCTGTCAAAAAACTTGAGACCATATTTGGATTATTCATTACCAATCACCTTGGCATCTGCTCCAGATCTGCATCTGTAAATACCCATCCCAATTGGAAAATTGAAAGTCGCCTTGCGTCTGCTACGCATAAATGTATGAACTTCATAGGTTTGCCTCAAAATTTCATAAATGCTATTTCATCTATAGGATATCTCGGCAACATGGCTGGCTCTCCTGAGAAGCCATATACTATGATGTAGGAAAAAGTGGGAAACTAGATAAACCAATCAGCCCATTCTGCTATTGCCATTCTAGCATTTGCTAAAAACTATATATGCAACTCATTATCCATATCTCGTATCGCATGCATAAGGAATGCATCATTTACCCGCTTGTAATGTCGCTCAACTTGGGAAAATTCTAGCTAAGGGAAATGGTTATAAACAAGCTGAATACCCAGAGTTCCAACAACATTCAAACCTTTTAATTTACCGTAAAAAGCCATCAAATACACAATGTATGACATCATGTGGAATTCATGAGCCCTTTGAAAATAAAGTATTTGTTGGTGGAGACTATCACTGATGAGTGTCAACCAGTCATAGAATTCGGCTCCATCAACAATTTGGAACATGATGTAAAACATCCAAGGCTGGAACTTGTTAGCATCTGCTTGACCTATGGCACGGCTTAGCAGAGTAATCATTATTATATGTTCTTCCTTGAATTCTCCACGTCCAACGTTCTTTGGCATAACATTCTGCTTTTCCTTCAACCACCTATGAGCAATCTTTTTTTCAGTACTTTTATTTATCATTATTCCACACCCTTTTACATTCTTCAATTGAAACAGCTAAGTTCTCCCTGACTGGTATTGAAAAACACTTCTCAACTTCATTTGGGTTGAGATTGCAGAGCAACCGTCCATCTGCTGATTGAATCTCTCTTGTGACTAGGTTGTAATGCTTCACACAAGCAATCACGAACTTGATACTTTACACTGAAATGGGAAATGAAGTTGCTACAAGCAAACCAGAGTATCCCAGATTCCTGATAGCATTATTTCCTGCATCCTCCAAAGAATATAAATTGATCACTGGAAGTACTTTATGCAAGTCTGTCTCGAAAGTTTTCAAGTAATCGTAAACCAATGTTGTTTTGGGCTTAATTTGTGTTGGAGAGTACTGCATACTGAAAGATTTAAAAATTGACTGTGAACAAGCCTATGTCGGAAAAATCTTAGATAAAAGGTTGAAAATTACTTGCTGATTTTTTAGAAAAAATAGAATGTGAGCAAAAAAGTTGGCACATGGGTTTTGTAGACAATTCCGTTTTGAAGCAACCTAGATCGTCGGATTTTGAAAAAGCTAAGACTTTCCTGAAAAAAGCAGCAAAAAAGTAGATTCCCGAAAAAAGCAAAATTCCCAATCTTCAAGAGGATGAAATTCTGGATGGACCCATCTCGATGAAAACTGAAAAAGCTTCGATCTAATTTCTGAAAAATGATCCCCTAGAAAAAAAGACCTTGAAAAAGCGTGCCTATATGCTTCCTCATCTCGAAACTATGAAGAACGCTGAAAAAGCACTTTGTTTGGGTCTTCAAATCTTCGTGGAAAGAAAAATATGTCTTCTTCCTCTGGATGCAACCTGCAAAAGATAATGAAATAAAGAAACTACAAGCTTGTCTTGATATAACTTTAGGGTATAAAAGCAGCTTTCTTTGTGAAGAAATAAAGCTTCAAACTTATGCATGAAGAAAGCAACTTTTAAAACACAAATCCAAGTAGATGTCTTCGAATAGGAAGAATCCCTATTTTATAGCTGCCTATGGCTTCATGTGTGAGATGAAAATATCTTCTTTGATGATGTCATCAAACACTTGAGGTTACAACAGTGTTAGCCAATTTTTCCTTCGTTTTTGACACTTTTGCACTCGTTTTGACTCCAGTATGGCCTATCTCTGACTTCAACAAGATGGTAAAATGTCACTGTTGACTGAAAAAGCTGATTGATCCTGACATTTTGGAGATCTATCAACTGTGATTCCATCCCCAGCCTCAAACAGACGATATGACGATGTTTGACCGTAAATTTGACTTCTAGAAACAGTCGCCGGGCAAAGTTTGGGAAGCGGTTGTCGGATGTCATCAGTAGATCATGAAATTTTTTTATCTTTGGTGAACTTGGGCACCCCTAGCCTCCAGGGGCGCCTGATTTTCAATGCCTTAGTTATTTTTTCAAAAATTTCAACTTTTTCAACTTCTTGATTTCCGTGCGCGTTCCGGTGACTGATGACCCATGTTTGGCTGTCGATTTCTATCTATTGGGACAAAACTAAGTCTAATGATCTAGTAGATAGGGAGGCCTGATGAAAATTGAGCTGACTGTACTCTCTATCTGCCTCGGGAAACGCGCCAAACTGACTTGTGAACCTGATCGAGCTGACGGAGGAAGATTTTTCATTTTATGGAAAAACTCAAAAATAAACTAAGTTTGGTGGATTTGGGTACCCCTAGGCTCTAGGAGCACCTAAGATTCAATGCCTTAGAATTTTTTTGGTATTTTTCAATTTCATGCTATTTCTCAATTTCTGTGCCAACAGCTCCTGTTTGATCTTCGTTTTCGGTCGTCCAGATGACTGCTGAGGCAAGACAGGGGATGATTTGAGTAGTAGGAACACATCTACGATGAAATCCCACCTTTTACCGATGTTTGACTAAATTTGACCAAGTTTGACCACTTGGAAATGAACTGACAGAGGCTTTTTTTATGTTTCTCAAAAAATGCGTATAAAATCTAAGCCATGAGAAGTTGGGCACCCCCAGCCTCTAGGGTCGCCTAGGATTCTATGCCTTAGCCAATTTCATGATTTTTCAGCCTTTGTTTGCAACTTGCTTCGTTTCGCATGCCGGCAGCTGCTTCCTGATGTCGATTTCGACGATTTCATCTGTCAACTGCCACTGGATAGTGAATCAACTGTATAGTTTGGGTACATCTGACGTGATTTCTAGCTTTTCAGGGCCTATTGATCAAAATGACCGCTTTTATTCACCCCTGAACTAACCGACGGAGACATTTCTCACATTTTCTTGAAAAACGCAAAAAAAATCTAACACTGATGCAACTGGGTGCCCCTAGCCTCTTGGGGTGCCTAGATTTCCCAAACTTAGTCAATTTTCATGATTTTCAACTTTTCTCCTCACTCTGGATTGACCCTACTCCATTTTGCATTCTTCGTCAAATCGAGGACTGTTCATCAGTTCTGCATTGTCGGAACAACATTGAAAACTTGAAAACGAGCTCTGGCAGATGAAATTCCTCCATTGATGTCTTCAAAGCTAGAGCTTTGCCTTCTGAAAAAGTAGAATTGACCTAATAGAGAAAACACAACCTTTTACAAATCCTGTTTGGACCACGCTGGTCGTGAAGTAAAATTAGCTAATGAGAATTAGGCATGACCCCTGAATCGGAGATTCTATTTTTAGAAAATTTTGCCAACGTCCCTATCTCAAGAAACCTAGAAAACCTAATTTGACGTCTATTTTTAGAAATTTTGACTTTTTGACTTTTTGACAAAAATGTTTTCTAGACTTGCTCAAAATGCCTTAATGAAGCAAAAAAATTTGATTGGGTACAACACGCTTTAATAAGAGGGAAATGACTCAACTTTGAGGGGCAACAGAGAAACAGATAGAAATAGAGTACAAGATGAGAATGTTAAGGGAAGAGAGTAAAAACAAAACGCATTGTGGAATAGTGATCTGACTAGAGGCGTGAGGAAGTACACTCAGATAAGGCGTCAGCCTGCGTAATATTTACATACCTCTGTCAATACAAGAAACCATTACTTTCAGGTATTCCTCAATCGATTATTTGATAATAATGAAGGAAATCGAATAGGATATCTTAGGAATTATATTATAGTCTTGTGGTGACTGTATGTGTTCACCCGATTTATATTATGTGTGTGACAGTTGATAATTAGTAGACTCAACGAGGGAAGAGACACAGTTATCTATTGAGAAAATTAAGTTGTTCTATCTATGTTTTAACGAGAAATAGAATGCAACTATAGAGTCGACTATGGTAGTACTAGTGAGTTAATGATATAATTAATGAATTCGACCACTTAGATATATGAGAAACCGTTATTATATCCAATGCTTGAAATGAAGAATAGAACGTTCTTCATGGTATAAAATGGGTTAAGTTGTCATTTACATTGATAATAGATCATCCTTTGATTGAGTTGGTAAACGGTCAATAGAATGATGGCGAGTTAACAAAAACAATAGGACTTTCGAGTATTATAGAGAAGAATGAACTTTGTTATTATACTATCAACTTGAGCCGTATAGTATTGAGATAATAGCAATTTATTATATTGTCTTGTTTTGACTATATATAAAATGGAAATTGTTATCCATTCTTGGAAACTAGATTCATAGGAATCTTTAGTGAAACTATTGTAACACATCAAACGAGAATAACTTAGAGTTACTATGGGAAATAAAATAAGGTTCTTATGAGAATCCGCTGATGTATATATTCTATTCATTATTCACATTATTCTAGAGAAGATCCAATACAATGGAATAGAATTATTCTACTAAGGGATGACCTTGTAGGAAAGGCATATTGGGTATGTTTTACTTTATTACATTAGTAAAGGTATTGGACAAGGGTTATATTATTTAAAAGAACTATAGTGTTCTTACTCTTTGGTTGAATTAGTCATAAGTCATTTATGAATCTAGGTTGCCTAGCAAAGAGACAAGGTTATATAGCATTATTAAATTAGCCATGGGATAATTGGATAACCTAGAGCTGATTATGAACCAACTATATAGTTTAGTCGTGAGGGACTTATTAAGGTCTAAAGATATTATTATTATGACTCATGGACTAAACCATTACATGATTAGGAATTGGTATAAGAATAAAACTGTGAGAATATGCAATATCCAAGTCGAGTAGGGGTGGGTGAACGCAATGACTAGGTTCATTATGAACGATATTGATATTAAAAACTTTGGCCAAACTAATGCATTTGTTTTTTGCAAGCATTGTCGGTTCACTGTATTCGGATTGCTCATCCTATCGGAAATCATACTTAGCTAGAGGGTATCTAGGGTTGTATGGTCGATAGAGTTGAGTAGAATACAACACTATGTACTTGAAAAAGGCAAATTACCACTGGTCACCTAATGTCTATATTCCTCGTGAAGGGTAGGGCACTTCCTATGTGGAAGAAGTGTGGGAGACCGCCGGTTTGTGGATGGAGGTAAATCACTAGAAAGATGCTCTCTCTCCAAGCAGTAAACATGCCAGGACTTGTGATAAAGATGTCAGATATTCAGATGCAATATTTATTCCAAATTTGTATATGTAATGGTTTTACATCTGTAAACATTGTAAATGAAAAGGCAATATGGGTTTATTGTATTTTGTTAAAAAAGAAATCTAGAAATTGTAGTACTTCATTATATGATGACTAAAAGAAAAAAAATTCTCTATCTCATTTTTACCTTGTTAAATTACTTTATGGTAAATTTTCCAGTTTTACTAGGTTTATAGAACATGGCTGCTACACTTAGGATTGAAACATGCCAATCTTGCACCCTAGGGAAATAAACTAGGTAGGGAAAATTATCGATTTGAGGTATGGAGCAAATATATGGAAAGTTATGTGAATGGGGGTGGATAAATGGCTAATATATGATGAATTTATGGGAATGTGGTGTAAAGGGGATAAAATAGGGATGGATATAGATCAATTTGTGAGCCAAACTTAGGACAAGAGAGTAACACTTGTCAATATGTAATTATATTAAGACATTCTATCAAAATGCACCAAAAACTAAATGAGAATTGGCATGGGTATTGAAATTTCACCATTACAATATGACTAGTTTGTATTAGGGTTAATTTCATATTATGGTATAAGGTAACTTATTAAGTATTATAAGCTCTAAAAGCTATATAAAAGGAAAAAAAGAAGTTTGGATAAAGTGAAAATATGCTTTAAACATTGTAATAATAAAAATTACATAATCATATCTTTTTCCCTTCTGTTTTGGGTCCACTTTGATAAGAGTGTCATAAATGGAACAATAATCTTACAAGTGGAATAATTGTGTGAGAAACTGGCTCATGGCATCCCATATCCTAATCCCCTTTATCATTCAAACCCATAAATGCATTCTTGATACCTAGATCCATCATTCACCATGCTGGATTAAATCCATCATGCAAACTTGACCTGGGTTAATTTCACAATTGCAAATCTAAACTATAAACTTTAAATTTAGATTTCATAAAGTGGACCCATGTTTCCCTCCCTTACTAGTTCTGATGAGCTAACCAAGCACATGTTATGTTGATTTATGTGCTTGGTTGTCATATTTAAGGGCACCCATTCACTCATTTGTGTAACAGTAATGTACACAATCCTAGGTGGAATAGTATAATATTTTATATTCTGTATTTCCTAGTTATACTAGAAGATGAATAGTCATCTAGAAGATGACCTGAATAATCATTTTCACATTTCAATTAATGGATGAATAGTATAAGTTTTTCATTGAATTTTTCTCTAGTCTAATTCCTATCCATTTCATTTGCCAAGCTTTTCTACATTTCATTCCTAAGCTCAACATTGGTATTAAAGCATGTTATTTTCCATTTTTTGTTATTCCTTCACAATTGTCTAAATCTATATTCATTATTCACCATTATTGTTCATTTTTTAGTTGTAGTCTATTCCTGCCAAGGTAGAAAGTCTGCTCAAAGCCTTGCAATGATAGTGCATTATGGAGATTTGAAATAGATGACATTTATACAAACCTTAATCACAACTCTTCAACCCTGTTCATGGTCCTCAATCTTGTTTGTGATGTAGGAGCATCCAAAGGTATGAGAAAATCTTCCATTGATTGGTTTTTCACTGTTATTGTTTGCAAGTCACCAGGGAGTTACCAAAGAAGCCGCCACATTTCACTACAAATGGTTATCATGTCTTGCATTTGGAGCATGTGTTGTGCAATGATGGGGGTAATGCCATGTTCACATTTTTAAAGATTTGGGTAATCGTAAGGGCGTAGCGTGGCCTCTAAGTCGCAGTCAGGCCAACTAGCTTACATGGTTTCCACTTGCATCAACTTTTTGGGAGTTTGTTCCAATAAAGGAGTTCATATGGAGATATATTGGGTCTAGGGGAGCTTGTGAGGAGCATCACATAAGGATCTTTCTTTCCATCATCATTACATGTGATTTGGAAGTTGTTTACACTTGGTCGACTACACATTGCATGTGACCTAAAGTTTTGTGCCACCTTGTAGCTAATGCATATCATCTTTAAGCCTTGAGGTTTCTATTTATACATCACTTATGATTGTTTTAGATGATCAAAGAAGGGAGTTGGAGAGCAAATTATTGTCAACTAAGTTCATGAGCAGGGAACAAAGCCAAATAAGAGAGGTGCGAGTGTGAGGATGAGATCTCGAGGAGGAGCATGATGGGATAACATAACATATGGGAATAACTTGGGGGTGGGTCTAATATGAAGCTTGTTGTGGCATAATTCAAATCCTATGGTTAGGTGGAGAGTGATTCCTACATTGACAGTTTTTTAGCATTGTTTGACAAAGGTTGTTTGGTTGAGACCTCGATGTGGATTTGATATGTGCTAATTGTTGCCAAGGAACATGATGAGATGTATAAAGCCTCTTTGTGGTAGATTATAATATTGACTGTGAAATCAATAATAATGTGGATGCTTTTGGAGGCTGGATTTTTCCCTCATGGAGGGTTTTCCCAAGTATATATCGTGTCATCTTGATAGTTTGTTTTTTAGAATAATACATTGAGTGTGGAATCTAAATAAATATGTGGTGTTGTGGTTATCTTTTCTAGTTATTTGTATGTGAGGCTACATGGTTGGATTGTGATAAGTTGTAATCATTCAATAGTGTGGAATCAATAGACTTTTGTGGTTTTTTCAATGAGTTTTCATTGTGCTTGAGGCTTTGTGTTTGTTATGGATATGTGGTTGGACAGTTCTTCATTGGACCCTCCTACCATGCCTACATTAATTTGCAACCCTTAAAAATTTTGGTTTGTCCTATGTTGCCTTCATAGACCTATGTTAAAGCCATTTTTCATGGTACCAAATCCGTTTTTGTAAAACTTTATACATGGCCCCCATAGTCTATTCCACGTGACTTTCTCACACGATTTATAGCTCACACACTTCTATTGAAAATTTTCATTACAATCCCTACTATTGCCACCATAGTTTTGTGAGTCCATTTCATTATGAGGGAGTCGAAGAAGTAGAGTTGCTTGGAGCTTTAAAGTTGAGCTTATCAAAACAAGGTGTTTCAATGGCTACTAATATACCAAGTGTCAATGTTGAGGTATAGTAGTAGTAGAGAGGCATTTGCAACCTAATGTGCCATGTGAATTCTCTTGAGCATCTCTTGAAGAAATTATGGTGAAAAAAAAGTGTAATGCTGACATAGGCTAGTTTTGTGAGTGAGTGTAGGCCATTGTCCTATGGAGGACCATGCATGTTTTAGATGCCTATGAATTACCCAATATTATTTTTTTCAAAAGATAAGGTTCTAGTTACACTGAAGGCGTTCCCTCTGTGAGAGGGACCAACTTGGCGCGAGATTCAATGGTTGAAACTCCTCGAGAAGGAGTGCGAGACAATCAAATGCATCATGGCCATTCAATTTTCCATCTCTGCTTCTCCTCTCCTGCCGGTCTCGTCATTTTTCTCACGCCCGGGAAATTTTCCAGAGTTAGTCATTTTTCTCACGCCTATTTCGCTAGTGTAATAAGTACAAGGTGAGTCAATCCATGGAACGAGTTCCCGTGCTGGACAGTTGGCCAGCGCATGATATTAGCGAGTAAACAATAATACCTAAGGGAAGGAAGGTAAACACATCGGTCCAATAACATGGAATATTTTATAAACCGCTTTTTAGCAATGTCGAATAGTCAAAACCTAACATTTTATTTAAAATTTTAAATAACTTTGATATCTTTTTTGAGAAGGGATAATTTATTTTTTCAAAATAAATCGTATGTTTTAAAAGTAAAAAAATATTATATTAAATATTTATTATATAAATATGTAAATTAGATATTATATTAAATTAAATAACAAATATATAAATCTTATATATAAAATATTTAACTAACTATAATATACAATATATAATGTATATAAATATTAAAAATATATAAATATTGAAATTTTAAAAAAATATTATATAGAATATAATATATATAATAATGAATATTATAGATTTTATATCATTCTATGTTTATTAGAGAGAGTTGGTCTAGATCATCTAGCAAGATTGATATACTGATGGGTATAGAGATAAAGAGGGATAGAGAGAGATGGTGAGAGAGAGAGAGAGAGAGAGAGAGAATGACAACAAGAGAAAGAGAAACAATTGGATTTTCTATTGACACACATAAAATCAATTGTTTTCACTTGGATTCAAACTCATTGGGGACATATTCTATTCATTTCATAAAATCCAAGATGAACTTAATCCTATTAGAAATCTAGGAGATAAATTCTATGCAAAATTGGAAGTTTTGGAATAAAATTATCCATAGGTCGTAGAAGGAATTTTTGATGGTATGGAGCCTCACCTGCACAAAAATGGAAAGAGGTGTATAAATATAGGATAAATTTTTTGAAAGGAATAAAGGATAAAATCCATGACTTGGCACAAAATACTATTGATGATATGTGTGAGGTTGTGGAAGAAATTCCATGTCAATTTTACAATGAACAAAAGGATGTGAACTCCATGGATGATTTGAAGAAACAATTTAAAGAAGTATTAAAAGGTGAATAACCCAAATAATTAGAATTTGATGTTAAGTCTATTAGACACCTCACAAGGATAAGACCAAATTGTATGAAGATTTCAAGAAGTAATGAGAGAGAGAGAGAGAGAGAGAGAGAGAGAGAGAGAGAGAGAGAGAGAGAGAGAGCATGGCTACATGCATAACCTTCCTATGAATAATTGTTTCCAAATTTTACCTTTACCACCCATTAGAATTGAAGAGACATTTCCTAGAACATATATATATATATATATATATATATATAAAGAGAGAGAGAGAGAGTACTTTTCAATTTCAAGTAGAGAACATGGCTACCTGCATAACCTTCCCATGAATAATTGTTTCCAAATTTTACCTTTACCACCATCAGAATTGAAGAGACATTTCCTAGAACACAAAATCATTACCCATCATGGGATTACAAAACTAAGCTCAACTGCATAAACATAGTGAAAAAAGGTATTCTGTTCTATGATAGACTTGAGGTTACAGTCAAGCATTCCAATGGAAAACCCTACATTAAAGATCAGGCTATGGTACTTTTACAATGTAAAAAGTGGAGCTTGGTATGTGTTGGTCCAAATCATTTAGTAAAACTTTACTTACCATTATAGAACAACACACATCATTACATGGTTTCAATGTTCAAATGATGACCATGATTCAACAAATCAAATTAAACGCAAAAAATTAATGCAAATATTATATACACTCTCTTTTTGAAAATACTAATATAACAAACAAATAAAAAATTCCTCTTTGCTACTCTTACAAATATGCCACCCTTATTTATTGCTCTTACCGACTCAATTTTACAAACTATGTATAATTTAAGTTTCCCATATGCAAAATAATGTTTGCTTTTATGCACACAAAACTCCTTTCCACATCCATTTTTAGCGTACCCATTGCACACTAAGGTGCGATTACTAGTTTATATCACACTTATGGTACACTACACAGAGTTATCTTCGGGAGTGACAAGTCACATTCTATAAAATGACTACTCCACTCAATATATCACCTCTTAAACATCTCAAATAAAGATAAAGATCTAACATCTCTTATTGCTCATTCCTCCTAACATCTTTTCCACACGAGTTCCTCTATTTTTCCTCCTCTAACCTTCTAATTGCTACAAAGTTTTTCATTAGATTTTGCAACCCTTGTTGTCATGCCCACATCTTCCATGTGGTTATGACCTAATAACCACATGTCATGACCACATTTGTCATGTGGTCATGACACGAATTATTAAAAACTTTTATCAGTTCATAACCACATGGAAAATGTGGGCATGACACGTGTTCATTATGCCTACAACATGCCTATCCTAATGCCAGTGCGACCTCTACCACCAATGCCTCTGGTTCAACATGCATTCTTGTGAGCTTTCTAGTTCCTCGACCTAACCTAATCCATATGGAAATTGTAAAACATTTAGGTCATGTGTTTTAGGTTTTGAAAGTTTTATTTTAGTTTATCATTATAGATGGGGAGCAAATTACATTCAACTTTTTTTAAAATTAGGGTGTTTTAAAAAGAATATGGGGTGCTTTTATATGGTTAGGAGTTTTTCATTAAAACCATAGTATTTTTTAATCAAATAGGTGAAAATCCATTTAGTGAAGGTCATGTTTAGTGATATCATTTTTTACCTATTTTAGAAAAATTTAGGAGGGGGATATTTCAAGCAATAAGCTAATCTTGTAAGTCAAAAATTCTAAAATTTGAAATAAATTTTATAAACTAAAACAAATCACAACGTTCATTATATACGATGCCTTTGGTTCGCGTTTACAAATCACGTCAACCTTATTGAACCGCTATATCTAACACTTAACATAGTTGCAACAATAGTGTATGTGGCTTTATCCCTATAAATATTTGGGGAAAAACAAAGATATTTTCATTTTCCATTTCCCTTTGTTACCATTTGTCGCTATCATAAGACATAAATCCTAATTAAAAGAAATTTTTATTTCTTTCTAAACAGGTGACATTAACAGGATGAATCCTTTTCACATGCTAGCTAAGTGCCACATACCTCTCTTCTCTCACATGCTTTCATGTATCGATGGGTATACTGAATGGATGAGCTTCTTCCACATACTAACAGGTATATTGAAAGGACGAGAATATCAAGAGGTTTGGTATACCAAATTGATGTTATATAGAAAAGGAAACCTTTTGGAGTTATAATGAACCAATCCATCTCCACTCGACAACAAAAGTCATTAAGTGTTGTGAATTATATTATCTCTAAGCATTATGGGTGGAACCTGACTTAGATGTGTGTAATCTTTGTAGTCATGTTCCCATTATACACCGGTGGCATTTTATCCTTGCAAACCAACATCGATAACTAACAAGAAGCAAAGATAATATGGAAATTAGCAAATAGAGATAACAAATAAATGATTTTGATGAACCTAATTTGAGCATAAACATATATTAATCTCACTTAATAGATTACATAGAAATGCCTTATTATATAGGCATGGATGAGGCAATCTACCTTTCATGTGGAGTGACAAGTGCCCCATGATGTGGCACATGCATGTAGACAAGTGTCCTAGAGGTGTCAACCTTTGGATTAGTTGGAACATGAGCAAACCAACAACCTTTTGACTATGTCATCGACCTTGGTGACAAGTGTTGAATGACTACAAAAGTGACCTTTGAGGTGAGATGGAACATTTTCCAACCTCAAAAGGTATGCATATGAGGTTTACCAAACAATTAGGTAACCTCTAAAGGCCTAAAAGAGGTTGCACATTCAATTAGAAAAGATGTTGTCTAACCTCATCAACCTAAGTACACTTAAGCTATAGTGAATTGATAAATTATTCACTCTAACACACATGCCTTAATTTTTAATGTAGGAAATTTTTCCTGCCATATGAGCATTTTTATGTGTTGACACGTGTCTTCATTTAAGAGCATTATGGATGGCAAGTGCTTCACATTTTTAGCTCGACAAAAAGTTAGATCATTTAGTGTATGCTTTAACACACTTTTGGGTTACTCATGGGTGCAATTAGCTTGGGTTATCCAGCTTTTAAGTCACTTGGTGTAGCTAGCACACTTTGGATTCTTCATGGGTCCAATCAGACTAGGTTTTCGAGTTTTCACTCCTAGAAGTGAGAGATAGAATTTGAACAACCTTCTACAAAATTCATCACTCTGAAATATTGTTGAGTTTTCAATTAGCACAAAAAATGTTGGTAAAATTTTTCACAACAAATGAATGTAGTGCTCTCTCAAAATGGTATATAGCATTGTGGAAAGCTGACTCAACTTGTGAAAACAAACTTAAGTCTTTACCAAGTCAATATCTTGGTTCTTGAAAAAATACATAAGGGAACAAGATATCACTTAGGCAAAACCTTTTACAAAATGCTAGATCTTTGTATCAAGCAAATCAAGTGCCATAAACAAGTTGCCCAATGCACAACACAAACAGTGGTTTTACCACTACCCCTATAGATTAGGGGGATGTAACAATGATGTACACAATCCTAGGTGTAGTAGGATAATATTTTATATTTCTCAGTTACACTAGAAGTTAAACAATTATCTAAAAGATGAACTAAACAATCGTTTTCATATTGTTTAAAAGTATGTACATTGTATCACATTTTGATTAATGGATGAATAGTATAAGGTTTTCATTGAATATTTTTTGGTTGTCTAATTCTCATCCATTTTATTTGTCAATTTTTTTTGCATTTCATTCCTAGACATAACAATTTGAAAGCATCTAGAATGTTGGAGTGTGAAAGGATATCTTGATCTAAGAGCTTAAATATGAATCTACTTCACATTGGTCTAGTTGTAACATCATCCTAGGTTTGTTGCATGTTTTCTTATTGTTATTGATCATTTCACTCAAAGCCACAAAGCTTGTTCACTAGGGGTTTGACTGAGGATAACATGACCCCTGCAATTGAGTACATTCTCTATAAGTGTTTGTAAACACTACCAACATTTACACCTATTCAAACATAAAATCAAAATGAGCAAATCACATTAGTTCACATTAGATATGTTTAAATCTACAAGTACCAATTCATGTTTGTGTAGGAGATTATATCTACACTTGCTGAGATTAGGTCCACTCTAGTTGATATTAGGTCTACACTTATGTAAGTGAACCTAGATGAAATATGGTAATTTTGTAGAACCATAGCTCTTCATAAAATTAATTCTTAAAAATATAAAAAAACTAGCAAAATGCTTCCTGACAATTGAGAGATCATTTTCTCATCATCGCTGATTAATCTAAGTATTGCATTCAATTTATTTAATTGTCGTAATTATTTTAATTATCAATCGACTCCTTTATCTTGGTTAATGTGTGTGTTAACTAGATGCATTTTTAAATTATACTAGAAAATTAATATAGGGTGTGATTATGATGCAGGGGCATCTCATTAATTTTCAAAATTTATGTTAGCATTTATATTTTGGTTTTATTTTGTTGAGTTTCTGTGGTGTTTGTTGGTTGTGTGTTCGGAGGGGTTGTGGTGTTTCATTTTAACTTCATGTCAGCAGTCTGTAGACTTCCTGTCACTGTTAAGGAAAAGGCTAGCTATTGTCGTTTGTGACAGACATTATTGACAGATACATATCTTCTTAACCGTTGGGGGTCAATTACAAAAGAAAGAGGAATGGCCAAAAAATTTGGTGAACGTAGAAGACAAGGGAATGATAGTTGGAAAACACCCACGGCAGAGATATAACAGTTGGAAAGTAAAGAGCTTCTTTTTAACGGCTGATTAAAATTAGAAATTGCATAGGCATATGAGATAAGAGTTACTGGTGTCTTAAAGAAAGATTCTTTTCTGTATGAGGAGGCAGTTAGAAATCAAGAAGTGGCGGTCAGTGGCAGACCATGGCCATGCAGAAGTATAACCGTCGACTGGCAAGAACAGAGGGAGACCGATAGAAGAAAAAGGCTGATAATGATACAAGGGGATTTGGTGGGGGGCGGTCGTAGAGGGAGAAGCTGTCGCTGGTGAAAAGGAAGGAACATACCGATTAGAATAGGTGCCCAATTTTATAGAGGAAGGCCAAGATAAAAGGCAAGTCGATAATATTGTAGAGGGATGGATTGGAGCGGCAAAAGAAAAATGGAACAGGCAACATGAATATAGAGGAAGAAGACTTGGTGCAGAAATTAGGGAAGAATAAGGTGGAGACCATGCGGAGGATAAAAAGAATTGACCAAGGCTGATATGCAGTAGGAAGTGGTTGAATCTCAGAAGGAAGAGAGCGTAATGTGATAAAGAATGGAGATAGCTATTAGGAAGAGGCCGTTTTGATGACAGGCTGATATTGACAGGAGGTGAGTGAACGACAGGCAGTAAGAATAAATCAGATGGTTTAAAGAAGTCGAATGTGGCCATAGGCCAAATAGTCTAAAAGATAAATTAAAGAAGCCAGATAGGGTCGTCAGCCTGGCATATGAATCAAGTTTTTGTATGGATGTTATTGCAGAATTTTGATATTGTAATAGAAGTTGATTTAGCTGCATGAAATGAATGTTTAAGCCTCTATTCTTTATGGTTCTGTAGCTTGATTGTTCCTGTAGCAAGTTAGAGATGAATAGTAACTTCTAGTGAATAATTGTTTGGACTCTAAGCTCCTGTCGCATAGTGTGGTGAATCTTTATTGCATGTTACTATCATATGAATGACTTTGTTAATCTTTTATGTCGCTGTCTGAGTTCCTGTTACTTAATGATAAAAGGTCTGCTGTAGAAGTCTTTTAATATGTAGAGACTCAGTTCTCTATCGATGGTTGGCATTGGGTATCTATGCATGCTTTAAGGGAGTGTGCTATCAGATTGGTATTAGAGCACAGAATGATCTAAGTATGAA
Source organism: Cunninghamia lanceolata (assembly GCA_027924645.1). NCBI lineage: Eukaryota > Viridiplantae > Streptophyta > Pinopsida > Cupressales > Cupressaceae > Cunninghamia > Cunninghamia lanceolata. The sequence goes on along the minus strand of BSBN01000245.1, from coordinate 6,284,594 downwards.
TATTGTACGTGTTATTTGTTGTAGTTTTGTGGTTGATTGATAGGTTGATTTTGAGTGCTGAGTAGATCGCCAAAGTGAGACAACTTAGCCTAGAAAAAGATGAAGAAGCAAAATATGGTTTTTGAAAGAGAGCTGGCAGCGTTGAGAAGAGTTTTAATCGAATACATGATTGCAAGCCAGAAATGGCTTGAAGAAGAAAGCTAGGGATACTTTTGGGTATGGCCAATGGACAAGAAAGTAAGGTGGCCCATGAGGATGACTACGGAGAGAAGAAAAAGGCAAAAGATGATTTCCTTGAGTACCCACAGAGGTTAGGACAGCAAGAGATTGTCGGATGAGCAACATCCACCAGATATGGTGACTGAAGTTCTTGTTGTGGAGAACATGAGAGAAGATAAGGAAGAAAGAAGAGAGAAAGAGGAGAAAGAAGTGCTGCAAGTAGCACTTGTGGAAAAGAGAAATGAAGAGAGAAGAGTGTCCCTGAAGAAGGCACTGAGGGAGACAATGCGGTCTCTTATTTTGTTGATTAATATTGTGTTTGTAGCTATGTATGCAGGTTTGAGGAATGCATTAAAGAAGGTCAAGCATGGGACCTTGAAGATGATGCAAAATGGGGTAAGAGTAGCACCCAGAAATAGAGTTAAAGTGAGAGAAGATTGATGGCAACAGCATGTCAAAAAGAGTTTGCAGCAGCGATACATTGTAAAGTGCCTGAAAACAAAGAGGAGCATGAAGATGAGGATCTCTGATTAGATGATGAAGATAAGAAGACAGCCCCAGAATTTTATGATGTCGTGGAAGAAGTTGCAGAAGTAGCACAAGTTGCTCATGAAGAGGAAGAAATGGAAATGGAAGAAGCCAATGAAGATTATAAATCGGGGCAGTAGGTAGAGGAAAGTTGCAGTACTGATTTTTGTTTTGAAAATGAAGAATGTAATGTTAGTTTTAATCATGTGAATAGGAGTGTGAATGAACAAGTTTGGGAAAAGATGAAATGGATGGATCATGGGTACATAGTCCCATGTTGGCAAAGGAGAAAGATGGATAAAGAGCCAAAGTTGAGGTATATGAAGAATGTTGTTTTTGATCATGTTTATACTAACAAACCTGTGCAAGGAGTGAAGACTATGCTGATGTACATGAAGCAAATAGATGTGCAGATAAAGTGGCTAGCAAGGAGTCCTGGAGGAGAATATGAAGTCCAAGCAAAGACTGGGAAGCATAAATGCAAAAATGAAAAGACGGTAGCCCAAGGTTGAGGCAAACAAAGTTTGGAAGGGAAAAAGCACGGCAGCTGAGAAGACAAAGGGAGATGCAATAAATGATGACGAGACAAATAAAAGAGTGGAAGTTGGAAAGGAAGATGTTGGCAAAGAGCTTGACAAGAAGCCTGATGAGAAGAAAATGGAGGCACTAGATTGGCAGAAGTTAACAAATGCCAAATGCGTTGTGCAAGGTAAACAAGCTGAGTTAATTCACGATGTTTTTGAAACTTTTGATGTTTTTGTTGTAGGAAAAGATAGATTAAACAAGGTGCTAGATTGTGATGTTGGTGATGAGGCTTTGAATGAAATTTATAATTTTAAAGAAGTTGCCAGTATTGATGAGTTGAATAGTGGTAGGGAGATGAATGAGTATGAGGAAGAAATGTGGAAGATGGTGGATGAAAAGGAGATGAAGAGGAGAAAATATTAGAAGAAACAAGAAGGTAAACAAAGGCAAATTGATAGGTGCAGTAGGAAGCATGCAGGAGAAGAGGAAAAATTGATTAGTAGAATTGAACCTGAAAAGAGGATAGCAGTGATATATGTTGCAGAATATGAAGATGCAGATTTGGACAAGAGAGCAGCTACCAATGAAGAAGATGATGGTGGAGCAACCATAATTCCAGAGGAAGAAGGTAAACAAAAGGAGAATGAAGATGATCTAACAATAGTGTTAAAAGGAGGAGCAACAACTGAAGACATTGCAGATGATTTGTGGAGGCAATTTGCAGACATTGAGAAAGAATGGAATGAGAAGATTAAAGGTTCGAGCATAAGTAGGATAGCAAAGGAGATTGAAGACAATGATGCAGAAGTGGTGGTTGAATTGAAGATTGAAGATGTTACAGATTTGGAGAGGAAGATGATAAATGATGAGTTTGAAAATATTTTGTTGCAGTAGATGGCCATGGAGGAAGAGTGGTTGGAAAGAAAGTTAGATGTAGAGATGGTAAATGTGGATAATACAATAGGTAATGTTGAAGGTATCGAAATTTTTCCATTTAATTCTGATATGTTAGATAGAAATAAGGAGAGAATTAGAAATCAGAGGAGGATGGAATTTGTTAAAAATAGTTTCGTGAGGATAGTGGACAATAGTGCACAACAGTGTTGGAGGAATATTGCATATAAGCAGGAGAGAATGCGGAAGAAGCGAAAGAAGAAGAAACTTTGGTAAATTTGCTAAAGAATCACATGTGCCGGAGCACATGATCCTTGTCCCCTGGGGAGTCTGATGCAGGGGAATCTCATTAATTTTTGAAATTTATGTTAGCATTTAAAATTTGCTTTTATTGTGTTAAGTTTATGCGGTGTTTGTTGGTTGTGTGTTCGGAGGGGTTGTGGTGTTTCATTTTAACTTCCTGTCGCTGTTAAGGAAAAGGCTAGCTACTGTCGTTTATGATAGACATTATTAACAGATACATATCTTCTTGATCGTTGGGGGTTAGTTAGAAAAGAAAGAGGAATGGCCAAAAAAATTGGTGAATGTAGAAGACAAGGGAATGATAGTTGGAAAACACCCAGAGCAGAGATATAACAGTCGGAAGGTAAAGAGCTCCTTCTTTTCTTTTCTTTTTTAAAGATAATGCACCTAGTAAACTTTTTAACATGACCGGTGATGCTGGTATGACACGCCCTCCGACTCCACACAACGCTTTTGCCCGTAGCTATGAACTGGTGATGCCACAACATGAGGGACCTCATCCCCAAGAAAGAACACTTCAAACCCTCGAGCTCGTTGGCCCAACGAAGGCGTAATGCCTTACGAGCTCGTTGGCCCAGCGAAGGCGTAATGCCTTGCGAGCTCATTGGCCCAGCGGGGGTTTGAACTCTGGTGGCCGCCACTACAACCGAGTGACTTAACCACCGAACCATGCCCTTATCGGTGTAAAGAGCTTCATTTTAACGGCTGATTAAAATTAGAAATTGCAGAGGCATATGACAAAAGAGTTAGTGGTGTATTAAAGAAAGATTCTTTTCTATATGAGGAGGAGTTAGTTACCAATCAAGAAGTGGCTGTCAGTGGCAGATCGTGGCCATGCAGAAGTATAACCATCGATTGGCGAGAACAGAGGGGGGTTGATAGAAGAAAAAGGCTGATAATGATACAAGGGGATTTGGTGGGGGGTGGTCGCAAAGGGAGAAGTTGTCGCTGGTGAAAAGGAAGGAACATGCCGATTAGAATAGAGGCCCAATTTTATAGAGGAAGGCCAAGATAAAAGGCAGGCCGATAAATTGTAGAGGGATGGATTGGAGCGGCAAAAGAAAAATGGAACAGGCCGCATGAATATAGAGGAAGAAGACTTGGTGCAGAAATTGGGGAAGAATAAGGTGGAGACCATGTGGAGGATAAAAAGAATTGACTAAGGCCAATATGCAATAGGAAGTGGTCGAATCTCAGAAGGAAGAGAGCATAATGTGTTAAAGAATGGAGATAGCTATTAGGAAGAGGCCATTTTTTTGCAGGCTGATATTAATAGGAGGTGAGTGAACGATAGGCAGTAAGAATAAATCAGACGATTTAAAGAAGTTGAATGTGGCCATAGGCCAAATAGTCTAAAAGATAAATTGAAGAAGACGCCAGATAGGGTCGTCGACCTGGCATATGAATCAATTTTTTGTATCGATGTTATTGCAGAATTTTGATATTGTAATAGAAGCCGATTTAGCTGCATGAAATGAATGTTTAAGCCTCTATTCTTTATGGTTCTATAGCTTGATTGTTCCTGTAGCAAGTTAGAGCCGAATAGTAACTTCTAGTGAATAATTGTCTAGACTCTAAGCTCCTGTCGCATAGTGTGGTGAATCTTTATTGTATGTTACTGTCATATGAATGACTTTGTTAATCTTTTATGTCGTTGTCTGAGTTCTTGTTACTTAATGATAGAAGGTCTATTGTAGAAGTCTTTTAATATACAGAGACTCAGTTCTCTATCAATGGTTGGCATTGGGTATCTTTGCATGCTTTAAGGGAGCGTGCTATCAGATTATCTCCTTACTTTTTGAGTGAACCTAACTTTTGTACATGCACTAAGGTTTCCCATTAGTGATGTAGAAGCATCTTGGAGAATTGAGCAATCAACATCAACCAAGAAATATATTTTTATTTTATTTGTTGGTTCTAAAACAATTTTAAAATTCCAATTTAAATCAATTTCCCTCTCAAATTAGTGCCCAAGATATATAGAGGACTCCAATAGCCACATAAGTTGGTGACTTGCAATACAAGTTCTTTAGAGGAGTTTGAGGAGTTAATCTTGGAAGGAGTAACAAAATGCATGTGCCACCTTTATTTGCATGCCTTAGTTCCTATTTGGTGTGCCCATATGAAGGAATATTTACAATTGAGAGAGAAGTTTACATGTTATCTTAGGTCTTGCATTTTATAGTTGCTACATTATAGGAGTCTTGTTTGAGTCTTGCAAGTCATATTTGACTCCTCTTGGAGAATGACATGTCACTCAATATTTAATTGTTGGAATTCCACTCCCAATTTATCTCTTGGAATTGGAACTGGGTGCTACATTGATGGAGGAGTTAGACTCCCACTCTATCTCTTGATCTTTCTTGGAAACTCCTTCTTGGGCTTCTTCTCATTATGTTGCCACGTTGAAGAAAGGGATAAAAGGAGAAGTGTAATAAAATAACTTGCATAAGAGAATAATATAAAATGAAATATATTGCAAATACTTGAGAATAATAAGCCACTTCAAGGGGGAAAACCTCCAAGAGTCCCCAAGAAGAACATTATTTGCAATATGGTGATAATAACTAACCACTAGCTCCTATATATAACCTACTTATGCTTTGAATGCCACTCAAGATGAATTAGATACCTAAATATAACACCTAGTATGACTTAATTATCTAAATAAGACTATAATAATGATCATATAACTAAATTAAGAGGTGAGGTAGCCACAAGTAAACTATGGATAACCCTATGCACATTATAGTATTAAGGGTGTAGCATGCCCCCTATTCAAAGAAGTGTTTTCCTCAATGCTGATCAATTGTGGATGCTTTTGCAAAAACCTCATTTTCCCATGTAGCATCTTTGATTGGAGAGTTTTTTCATTTGATCAAATACTTTGTGGTTTCCCTCATCTGTGGCCTCTTAGCACATGTTTGAATTCCCTTATCATCAAGCACTGGTAACTCAATTTGTGCTACAACTCTTTGCCCAATAACCTTCCTTGAGCATGCAAAATGAAAAACCAGATATATTTTCATTGATGCATGTAAATTGAATTTATATGCTACTCTACCAATCCTTTGTAACACCTTATAAGGACCATAATACATGGGTGCGAGCTCGTTATCTTTCTATTGATGTTTTAGTGGCATTTATTTATATGAATCTAATCGCACAAAGACCCAATCTCCCACTTCGATAGTCCTTTCATTACAGTGTTGATCAACATGTTGTTTCGTTTTATTTTGTGGCATTGCCAAGTTCTCTCTAAGACTAGCAAGTACCTTTTAATGAAGTTGAATGTGTTCTTTAGCTATATGAACCTTTGGGTGTGTCTGTAATAAAGAGTTTATTGATAGTGGCTAGTACCCATATATTGCCAAAAATAGAGACATCTTGGAAGAAGTATGGAAGCTAGTGGTGGCCGTTGCACTCATCTCTGTTGTTTATCCAAAGTAAAACATCAAAGATAACCTTCCAAGAATTTGTTGACCACCTCAACCTGTCCATCTAATTGGGGATGATATGATGAGCTATGAGCATCTTTAATCCTCAATTGATTCTTTAATCCTCATATAGATCTTTGGTTGAATGATTATTATGTATTCATAGAGAATTAGTTTTTAATTTTTGTTGGGCCTTAGACGGGTGTCGAATATAGAATCATAGAGAAGGGTAGGTTAGAATTACTAAGCCTATCTCACTGACATTATCAACTTAAAAAGATGCTTTAGCCAAAGCTTTGGAAATCAAATTAAGTATTTGCACTAGTTTGATTTATTTGTTACTTTCTTCCATATCATGATGTAAGTTCATTTTCTATAGTTTTTACTATATGTTAAATGTTAGATATATAATGTTGCATTAGATTCCATCACGCTTGTCGGTTCTGATTGCTATACCTCTCATGAAGGGTCAGGCTTCTCCTATTTGAAGTAAGGCCAAGGAAGCGTAAGCTTCGTGGATGGGTGGTAAAATGCTCTGATGATGCTCTCTCTCCATCCTTGCATTCACAGATGATGATGTCCAGAGGATAACAATTTATGTTAGAACAAAGTTTATTTGTATTAATGCCTTAATAGCAATGATGATGATGTAAAGGAATTTATCCTTATATTTTATTAAGCTATGTTCTTTAGCTTGTTGTATATTCAATTTGGAATATTATAGTGGAATAAATTACTTGAGTAAAAAATTTAATTTTACTCTTTTGAGCAATTTATTATTATTATTATTATTATTATTATGAGTGGTTCTTACAATCTTTTAGGGAAACACTACTATCTCTTCTACACAAATGAACCCCCTTAACAAGAACCAATGTTTCCTCTTATACACAAACTGAAGAAGGTGGGGAATCGACAGTTACAAAACTGAATTGACTAAAAAACAAATTTCAATCCTTCAATAATTTAAACTCTCCTCTAGTGCCTTTGATGTATCCACCTTATATGGATTTCCAAACTTCTCTTATATAGGCCATTTAAAAATGTATATGATCTTTATGAAAGTTCTTCAGCAAATTACCTCAACCACAAACCATGGAATCTCTTTATCTTCATTCTAAGACACTGTTCAGAGATTACCCTTTCGGTGAGTGGACTTTCTAATGAACCTGGAACTGTAATGTAATATACATATTGGCTTTCTCTTATACATCCTTGAATCCTCATTTCGACCAATTGGCCTTTATAAGAACTAGAGAACTTCTCATCGGCAAAGATAGAGTTCCAAAAACTAAAGAAATGCTAAAAAGGCAAGCGTTAAAGATATTAATTTCTTCATAGAATAGTTTGCATTAAAAGAGACTTCTAAACTTTCATCGGCATCCTTATTGGTTAAAGAACTTGATAATGTGTCGATTTTATGTTCTTTTCGAAACACCTTTGTAAACACTTAATATTCTCCTTCGCTAATTTAGACTACACGTGCGTTTACATTTCGTTGAAAACAATATGTTCTGAACTTCTACTCCTTCACTAGTGATGAGAATTGCTTTTCAGTGATTTTAACTCTCGGTAAACTTTTGAGTTTGGAATTCTATTCTTTTGACTGAATCACTCCTTAACGAACTATTTGCCTGCCGTACATAATCAACTTCTTCTTTGGTGGTTTTAGACTTGCGTGAATTTAAAACTTCTTTAGATTTAGCAAAATGAGACTTTCAAGAACTCCTTTCGGCATCCGTACCAGTTTGAGAACCAAGAAGACTGTCGAATAAGATATAGACTTAATCCTTCGAAGGTTTTATCCTTTCGGTGAATCAAGTTTTATGTGAACAATTCTTCATAATGTGCTTCGAACCTTTAATTCAGCATTTCTGCTGACTCAGTAACTCTAGGGTTTGCCAAAACCGTCCTTACCTATACATAAGAACTTTGAATTCGTATCTTCGACTAAAGTGACTTCATTTGTAAGTGTTTTTTTTGGGTAAGAAACCAAAACCTTGAAATTTGTTAGCAAGTTCCTTTAGAATACAGAGACGTTCACAAACAAGCAAGATAGTTGGAACACTTATTAACACATATCTTCGATTCAAACATAGTTGGAGTCCCTATTACATGTCCTTTGGAAATAATCTGAGTTCAAATGCATAAATACTCACCGAAAATAAAAATTCCTAGAGCGATAAAGGTTTGTCAATATGCAATCTTCAACATTTTCAATTTCCACTGAAATTGTTCCAAATTTGAATCTAGAAGTGTCTACTAGAGCAAAAACAAAATACTATGACAAAACAATCAAAACTTGAAATGAAATAGAAAACAACTAAAATATTTTTTGGGCGATACAGGATCGCGTGTACACCCAGATGCTCTTGTATCATTACACAAGGATAGGTAGCTTTGGGCTATGTGTTATCTACTTTTAGATCATGGGAACCCTCTACTTCTACGCACATGAACATGTTCTTTTGCATATAACTCTCTGCATTGGAAAAGGTTGTTGGATTTGTGCTTGTTGCACCATTACCTTTCTTGGATGGTTTCTTCATGTCCAAAAAAGGTGTTTTAATTACCATGAGGTATTTATTCCATTTTCCCTTTAGTCTTAACTCCTCAATAATAGTCATGTAGTAATAGCATATCCCATCATCTTAACCCTAGCCAACTTTAGTTTAGACTAAATGAATGGTCATAGGCTACTGTGATACTTGAGGACTCTATGATGTCTTACTTGAATGTGTCAAACTTCACATAAAGGTTGTGTAAGGCATCAGTGTAAGAACAAACTAATTCCTCATATCATTGACACACTTGTTTCCATTTAATATAGTGGTCACCATAGATGTCTTCAAGATAGTATTAATTCTTGAAGGCTTCCAAGAAGTTTTCCCAAGTTGGCTTAGATCTTCCTTATAGTTGGTCTTCCTCCCAAAGTGCATGGGCTTGCTACAACTTCTTGATGAATGAAGATATCTTTAAAAGTGTGATCTTGATCTTTTCTTCACCTTAAAATTCATTCACAGAGAAATAAATGACTCTAATCGATCCACCTAGCTGTATAGTATATTTGCATCTATTCTATCTTAAAATATAGGAATATTTAAATTTACTCAGAATATAAGGAGACTCGACCACCAAAAACTTGACTTCACAATTGAGCCAATGTAACCACTTGTTTGTGGACTTCAATAAACTAGTTTAACATAAATGTCTCTTATTCTTAAAGATCCTTTATAATTTCATCTTTTGACCAATCTCCAATTTCTTTGGCGGTGAAAGGGGATGCCTTGCCAAAAATCCCTTTTAAATTTGAATTAATATGGTTCTAAGATCTATTTTTGGGGTTTTGTTAAAAAAAATGGTGGTTAGAGGTACCAAAATTGAAAATCTCTAAAATGTTTATTTTCTCCAAGAAGTTGGCTTATATTAAAGGAGGCATAAAATATTGGAACATAAACCATTTCAATTTTTTTTTGGAAAAGGAAAGGTTGGAGTTAGAATTGGCTGTCCTTAATGCCATCATACAATGTGTTGGTATGAACTAGGTTGCTTTCCTCTAAAATCACTCTTTTCTTGTTGAGTTATCAAAATTTTTGAAAAGGGAGGAAAATTTTCAAAGCAAAAGTCAAGGGAAAATTAGCTTATATGACATGATAATAAGGCATTATCATTTGGTTATTTTGGTTCTAAATTTTTACGTCCCTATGGTAGGTTTGAACAATGTTTAAGTCATTTTTGTAAGGCTTTATTTATATCCCTTTGATCCTTTGAGTTGCCATTATCAAAGTTTGAGCTTGCCACCTCCTCGTACAATCTACATGTCAGTAGTATTACTCATTTCATCAAGTGGGAGATTGCAAGTGGAATTGAATGCAATGAAGCATTTGATTTATGCATTATTATCTCTCTTACTGGATTTATTGTAGCTTCTTTGGGAGATAACCCTTTTGGAGCCTAAATCTTTCCTCTCTATTGATAAGAGTGAAATGTACTTTCAACAGGCAATTTTTGATATTAGGCTAGGAAATATTTTTGCTCATCAGAATGAAGAGGTTCTAAACATCATTAAGGAAGTAATTGGGGCATATTATTTGGAGGCAAGTATTAAAAGTCACGTGAATTTAGAGGTGGCATCTATGTTGTTTTTTGATTTGTTAAAGTTGGTTCCTAACACATTGGTGTGTTGGTAGTGACAAGGGATTTTTTCATGGAAGAATATTTCCATGGCCTTGAGTCTATTTTTTAGCTCTTCAAAGCTTTCTCTTGATGGCCTCTGCCTACTACAAGTGGATAATTTTGGGGATTGGCTTCAATAGACTATTTTCATGAGTTGGAGGCTTATTTCTTGAAGTTAGTGGGTGTGGTGGTAAGTATCTAGCTCTTTCTTGCCAAAGGAGGTGGTGGGAGTTTCAACTCAATGTATATTTTTGGTCTCGACCATCCTTTTCACATCAGCTATTTTGGGAAAGGCATTGTACACATTGAATGAGATATTTGATATTTTTTACAATTGTGGTCCACTTTGAGGTGGAGTGTGACACTTAAGGAGTGCAATATTTTCCTTGGAAGTTATTGTATGTGACATTGGAAATGTATTTAATGTGGTAAGCCCATTTGGGAAATACAGTTAGTATTGGGGGTAATTATTTAGTCAGAACATAGCTTAATGAGCTCATGATTAAATGTGAGAGGAACATTAGAAAAATGCATTTAATGTGGGAGGTACATTGGATTAATGCATTTAATGAATAAAGGTCTTGTAAAAAGCATTTAACATGGGGTCACATGAAGACAAGTCATCTTGGGTGCTTGGATTGAAGAAAGCATTTGGGTTGCCTTTGAGGTTGTAATGACTCTTGGTCCTAGAGTCAAACTTGGGCAACAACCTTGAGATTGTCACACAAATGTATAAATTAAGGGTGGCTAGAAAAATTAGCAACATTTGGGTTGCCTTAGAGGTTGTAATGGCTCTCGATCTTAGAGTCAAACTTGAGCACCCACCTTGAGTCTATTATATGGGTGCATTAATTAAGGGTGGCTATAAATTTATAGATTTTTTTAATTCTTGTTGCTCTCTTAACTATAAAATAGATGGATTTAGATAGTGGTTAGATATCATCTCATGCATACTCATTGTGAATGGTGCTTGGCACACACACTTGGAGGATTAAGATGTTTATTAAAAGATTTTTAGAGAATTGAGGGGGACATGTGGATCTCATTTTTTCTTGGATTACTAGGTGCTGCCATAATAATGGGTTACACTTTCTAGGACATCTTGATTTTTGCGGAAATCACATATTTTTAGAACATATAATGATTTAAGCCTTGAAAGGTTCCATTTAAAGGATTTTAATTAAAGAGGTTTAATCAAACCCCCTTGGATAGAACCCCGCTAGTTTTAAACCATACCTATAATGGAGTCTCCTCTACACCTATCAAAATGCTGAAAAAAAACTACTTGATTTACCTTTCGGGGGATCAAATGAATTCATTTAAAATTTATGTTTTGTAAGTATGTAGTATTATAAGCTTCCCAAAAAGTATAATTTTAAATATATTTAATTTGATTATTATATTCATTTTTTATTTTTTGTGAATGTAGGTTTTTCAATAAACATCAAGGTCTTTGTTTCATACATACGAAAAATAGGAAAATATAGAAAATAAATTCTAAACAATACATGTACTCGGTATTGATGTCCTTAGTCTAACAAAAAAAATTAAATTCTGATACATACAACAAAACTTATGCTCTTTATAGTACACCTATGTCAAAATGTAATTGGTTTGACTTTAAAACTTAATTAAAAAAATATATTTAATAAAACATTATGAAACTAAATGCATCTTCTAGATATTGTAATTACAAATCTAAATTCAAAAAAATTAGAATTTTATCCTTCATAGAAAAAAAGTTATGTGGTTTATAATACACATCACTCTTTAAAAATGACGTTTACTATTAAAAACTTGTTATCAAAGGAGATGGAAAAAGAAATGCAATTTTATTCCAATTTTTTTAAAAAATATATATTTAGAATCTATAGACAAAATGTCACAAATAACTATTTTGCATCATCTTCAAATTCCTCACGGCTTAATAGCTATAGGTGTCTGAAAGTGAAGATTTAATTCAAAATGTTCATTTCAATGTCAAGTTTGGCCAAAAAGTGTAACCCAGTATTGTGGGTGTTGGATTTTTCCCAAACTGGATGCTTTTTTCCAGTTATCCCTACAAGGTAGCCATTATTGATCAATATAATTTTTGGGCCAGGGGCAAACAATACAGGAGATAGACTCTAAATATCTCCTCTTCTTCTTTAGGCTCTACAGAACCAAGGGGGTATTCCCTAATCAACATCCATGAAATATGCTTATTAACTTGGTGGGATGTTGACACAAAGTAGATAAATCCTCTCTTATGCAGACCAAAACTGTGAAATAAGTACAAAGGGGCTAGCTTTGGGCCTATGCTCAGTTGTGAATTAGAGGATTTTGGTCCTAAAACTACTTCTAATGTCCTAAAGGTTTGTATTTAAAGTTTGAGTTTGATTTTTGGTTTTTGGATGCAAAACTAGGACTTTGGTTGTGACCTCAATACAAGACTAGATCGGTGCCTATCTCAGGGCTCGGAGTCAATAAAGATACACATGTGAATGGTTACCATAAACATATATCAATGACTGGGTTTCAAGGGGATTATTTAGTGTCTGCCTTACAGATACTTCCCAAAACTGAGTATTCAGTTATCTCTGCTTACAAACATCATTAACTGCAATATCTTCTTCTTAACACTTAACCCAAAACATTTAATCTACTCCTTAAGCAGAAGTAAAAGATCAAGCATTCAATATATCAATCCCATATTGTAGAAACTTAGACACCCCTTAGTTGTTTAGATTCAGAAGAAGAACACATCCAATTTGGAGACAAATAACAGAACATATGCAATGAAACATTATTCATTTAAATTAACATGAAACCAATAAATTTATGTGTAAAACATACAACATGAGATTCATAAACTCACAAAACACCTAAAACAGAGCATCCAACGAAGTTGTATCTTATCACAACACCAAAATTTGTCCAGTTTTCAACAACAACAAATGAATAACATAGTCTGCCTTTATAGCAAGAATGTGTTCTCAGCAATAAAAGTACATGGTCTTTCAAAAATCGCCAGATACACTGCATCTTCAAATTGGCGCTCAAAATAATGAATGCAACATGTAGAGGAAGAGGAAGGAGTAGGTGAAATCGGGATGTAAACCACCGCCTGAAGATTTTCTTCATACAAATCAGTGGTTGGCCAGTCAACCATCGACCCATGCCTCTGTATGTCGCCATTAATGGCCCAGCTACCTGCAGCTCCTCTTGAAATTTACAGCAGCGCGTCCATGGAATTTTCCCGCTCAAAACATGACCGTGGATGCAAAGAAAACCTTCGCATGAAACTTTAAAACCTGGCCGTTGACTTTCCCTCCATCGCTAAGATCAATGGTGACCAATAGCTTTGAAAAGTCGCCCACCAACAAGATCATGCCACGTAAGCACCTTGTGCTACTTTGATTTTTCCATCACATCATATATTTGCCCTTTTTCGCCTCAAAATTCATTTGTATATGCATCTGCATATACATGCAACAGTTCCCGGACACGTGGCAGCTTGTGATTTGTCCGCAATCATTGTGCATCCTATCTCCATCGGCCATCGGAATGACCCAACATTAATCGGCCGATGCATATAGTCCTGGCGATATGCCTTTGCATCTCCTTTTGCTTGTATATCGGCATATACAATGCCATACACATGCAAGCTGCGGATCTCAACACTTTTTCTGCTAGATTGGGACATCCTTTGGAATCCGCGTTGTATCCATCTCTTTGTATATTTTCATTGTATATCGTACAACATACAACTCCCAGACTTCATCACAATTATGAGGCGAATTTGAAATATTTTGGAATCTGGCTTACACTTCACTCCTGCATCTTTTGAATGTATATCAGCATGTACAACACTGACATACAAGCAAAAATATACACACAAACTACGGACCCTATCCTTTATCAATCAGATTGCCTGTTCCTTCAGATTCTGTCTTGCACATTATGAATGTATATTTGATCATACAAACGCAAATATACAAGCGGTGGGCCCCAGCCTTGTAACATGTCTTGTATGTGCCTTCTTTTATATCGCCGCCAATGTATCTAACCAACATACAAATAACCTTGTATGTCCGTGGGTCCCATCCTATGTTTCTTTGCCACCTTGTATAATGCCGAATATACAAGACCATTTATACATCGCACTGTAGCGAATGCGTGTCCACTCCTTTGTATATTTTCCATTGTATATTTCCATATGCATCAGCTACAGTGAACCCGATATACATTCAGCATTATATAACTTCCTCGTATGCCGCCAATGCATCTTTTCATTGCATGTTTTCCTTTGTATCTAGCCGTTGTATGTCTGAACATACAACACAAAATATACATGCAACCCAATATACATCCAAGGAATATTCCTGGAATCTGAAAAAGATTCCACCTATGTATATGCACCTTTTTGAGCCCAATATGCATTTTGAAATTCATACAACTAAATTATTCCATTTTTTGAAAGTCGATATGCACTTTTAGGCCTGTCCACATACATTTGCACTTGTACACACAAAAACCTAGCATTTTTCTCAAGTGCGATGGAAAAAAGCGGTAAAACATTGCATGAGAGCCGATCAACCCATGAGCACAAAGGCATGAAGATGTAACTTAAACAACTAGGAACCCGCTACAGGAGGTCAACATCAAAATAAAAAAAAAACAATGCAAGGCCTGACGAAAATTAAACCTAAGGCACCAAGGGTTTGAAAATTTGAAAAGATAGGCTTGTAAACTCGATTCAGAACCCTAAACCTAGGTGAGCACCACTAGTGGCTCTGATTGGGGACGTGCAGGCGCAAGACTGCAGCGAGAAACAGACAACTCCGGAGTAGACCAGACAAAACGCAAAACTCAAAACATACCAACTATACAAGGCATGTACAAATTATTTACATCTAATGTACAACGTGCACACAAGTTACCCATTTATGAGAAGTAAGGTTTCAGGAACTGACCGTGCACAGGCAATTCCAATAGTTCACCATTTAGGGCCTGGAGAAAGTAGGAGTCTTCTCCATGAGTGTTGCTAACTTGATATGGGCCCATCCATAAGGGTTCAAATTTACCATGTTTGCCCTTATCCTAATTCTTTGCATTCCAAATAAGGACCAAGTCACTTACTTAAAATTTCCTTTCTATAGCCCTTTTATCAAACATATATTTTACCTTTTGCTGTTTCTTGATGTTTGTTTTATGTGCCTCCCTTCTGGTTTCATCCAGTGCAACCAGCTGATTTATTCTTTCACTCATTGAATGTTCAATCTCTTCATCATTCTCTTGAATTTATAAACTGGCAAGAGATTATTCACAGGTAATTTAGCTGCTATGCCATATACTAGTTCAAAGGGAGACCTTCCAGTTGCCTTCTTCACTGTTACTCTGTTAGCCCACAATGCCATTTTTAGTTTTTAGTCCCAAGCACTTTTGTTTTTATCTATCATCCTTTTGATGATTTTCATGAGGCTTTTGTTACTTGACTCTGCTTGACCATTTCCATGTGGATGATATGGTGATGCATGTAATAAATTTATCCCATAATTGTTGCAAAAATCAACAAACTCACCAGATCTAAAGCGCATACCATTGTTTATGACCGCTTTGACTGGCAGTCCAAATCTGATAATAATATGTTCTAAAATAAAATCCATCACCACTCTGCTTGTAGCTTTTTTAGTTGGAATGGCTTCAATCCACTTGGTAAAATAATCAGTAGCAACCGAGATCCAACTATGTCCTCCACTTGACTTTTCTAAAATTTCCCCTATAAAATCGATTCCCCATTGCTGAAATGGAGCCTCCACAGTTACAGTCCTAAGGGGCAATGCACCTTCATACTTTAATTTTCCTGAGAACCTTTGACATGGATCACACCTTCTTATCATTCTCTGTGCATCTGAGAAAAGAGTTGGCCACCAATAGCCTACTCTAAGAATTTTGTGGGCTGTTGTCTGGGTAGTATAGTGTCCACCACACATCCCTTTGTGCATGTCTCTTAGAATGCCAATAGCCTGATTTTCATCCACACATCTAAGTAGGACACCATTAGGATTCTTCCGATACAACTCTCCTCAAAGAATGATGTATTTGATTGCATGCAGCTTCAAGGTCCTTTTCTGACTATCATTGAAATGGGAAGGACAATTCAAATTCTGCAAATAATATGCAATGTCCTTGTACCATTCAGATTCTGACACATTTACAACTTCATTCTGAACTACATTCACTTGGCATGCTTCCAAATTTGATTGTGTCATCATCTTAGCGAAACCTTGTCCTCTTACAAACTTTGTGATATGTATTTCAATGTTGAATTCTTGTAATTTATTTATCCATCTGCATCTTCTCTCTGTCACTTCCTGCTGAGTGAAAATATCTTTAATTGTTGCATGAGGCACATATGCAACTACTTGAGAACCTACTAAATATGGACTGAAGCTCTTGACTGCTCTAACTAATGCATATGCCTGCTTTTCCATAATACCATATTTTAATTCAGTAGCCTACAAAGACATGCTAAAGAAAGCAATAGGCTGTTCAAAACCCTCTTCATTTTTCTGTAATAAGCATGTAGCAACAGTGTGAAAAGAAGCAAATGAGAACAACTGAAATGGCTTAGAAAAATCAGGAGATTTTAGCACAGGAGCCATCTTTATAGCTTCTTTAATATTCTGAAATGATTTAGTTGCCTCATCTTCTCATTTGACAGTTCCACCATTCTTTAACATTTTAGAAATATCTTTTGTAGTCTTTGCAAAGTTAGGAACAAATCTTCTAACAAAATTAATTTGTCCAAAGAAAGACTGAATGCCTTTCACAGTTTTAGGGATCTGAATTTTGTCAATTGCAGCAACCCTTTCAGGATCAATCCTTACTCCATCTTTAGAAACGATGTGCCCTAATAATTTTCCTTCCACTGCCCCAAAAGCACATTTCCTTGGGTTAAGTGAAATGCCATACTCCAATGCTCTAATAAAGATTTGTTCTAGGTGCATATAGTGTTGCTCCTCCTTTTTAGAATAGGTAGTCAAATCATCTTGATATACAGCCAAGATTGAGTTAATTAATCCTACAAAGGCAACATCCATAGCTCTCTGAAATGTAGCACCTGCATTTGTCAGTCCAAATGGCATTCTAACATACACATATGTTCCCCATGGAGTGGTAAAGGTAGTCTTATATTGTTCAGATTCTTTTACCTTTACCTGATTGTATCTTGAGAATCCATCCATCATGGATAAAAGCTCACAACCAGTTATTTTCTGCAGCATAGCCTCCATGTTAGGCAGTGGATAATTATCCTTCAAAGAAGATACATTCAAATTTCTAAAGTCAACACAAAGTCTTATGTCACCATTTTTCTTTCTGACTGGGACAAGATTGGACACCCAAGTTGAATGTCTGATAGGAACAATTATTCTAGCCTCCGTAAGTTTCATGAGTTCTTTTTGCATCTCTGGAGCCAGAGTTGGGTTGATAGGTCTTTGCTTTTGCCTAAATGGTTTAGCTTCAGGCTTCAAAAGAATTTCATGCTGGAATATGTCTTCTCTATAAGCTTTCAGGTCCTCATACGACTATGCAAAAACATGTTTATATCTTTTCAGTAATGCAATCAGCATAGTCCTCATGTGTGGCTTGAGTTGTTTGCCAATATATACCTT
This sequence comes from Cunninghamia lanceolata, assembly GCA_027924645.1. NCBI lineage: Eukaryota > Viridiplantae > Streptophyta > Pinopsida > Cupressales > Cupressaceae > Cunninghamia > Cunninghamia lanceolata. The sequence goes on along the minus strand of BSBN01000245.1, from coordinate 6,266,854 downwards.
TTTGGGGGCATGGCTTGTCCCCAAGTTTATCTCCTCTAAGTCATCCTTGTTTGTGGGAGATGTCTTTGTAACAAATTGATCTCTATTATCAAATGCTCTTTCTAAAGAAACTAACCCTCTGGGAATTTTATTTGTCTTGAGCTAAATTACCTCTTTCCCCAAAAGAATTTCTTTTCCATTCACAACTTCCACAAAATTCTGAAAGTCAATCTCCTGATTCTCATATTCATCTATGCAGTGCAGGAATCTCAACAAATCTTTATCATCATCAAATACTTGCCAACTGCATATATTTTCTGGTGCTGCAGGTCCAATTTTGACCTCAACATTCGTAACATCAGACAGAGTGATATCATCTGGCCTTATGGCGACATTAGCTAAAAAATCTGCCATGACATTTTTTGATCTTTCTATCCAGTGTATTGAAAACGCATCAAATAATTCAATTGTATCCCACACATCATGCTTATATTGTTTTAACCCTTTATTTTTTGAAGCATACTTATCTTTAACCTGGGAAATAATTAACTCTGAATCTCTAAATACATTTATCATCTTAATTCCATGCTTCAGAGCAAAATTCAATCCTAGTAACAGAGCTTCATATTCTGCAATATTATTTGTGCAGGCAAATTTTAACAGGAAAGAAAACTTTAGAAGCTTACCAGCTGGAGATAAAAACACAACTCCAGCACCAGAGCCTTCCTTTGAGAAAGCTCCATCAAAATACATGGTCCAGAGACCCTGTTGGTCAAGTCCTTGAATGCAAATATCTTTCCTTTTACCTCCTTGATCACCCGAGACAACTTTGAAGTTCTCACAGTCAGTATCTACAAAACAGACATGTTCCTCTGAATCTGATCCTCAACTATTTTTGATGACCTTTCTTCTCTGACCAGTTTGACGTCTTTACCATTCATTGGAATCATGGCATATGACAGATCTAAGTGCATACTTCCTCCTATCAATGCTGCCCATCTTCTTGACAATAGCATACCATATTGTGGCTTTATGTCAACCACTGTTATGTTCATTCTGTATGTTTTTTTTGGATATGTTGCTAGCCTAAAGTCCACATCCTTCATGATTCCAATAACTGGTACCTCCCTAGCATCCATTGCATAGCACTTTCCACATGCCTTGTCTATTTTCAATCCAGCTTGTTGCATGATAGCCAAAGGCATGATATTTGTTGATGCTCCAGAATCAAGCATACAATTCCTTATTGTTTTTCCTTTAATAACAAGGGAGACATAAAATGGTTCAACTTGTGAAGGATATTTTATCACGGTCACCCCCAGATAAACTTCAGGAACCTCATCCTCTTCAATACACAAGGCCTATTTTTTACCTTGAACCTCAACATTTGCTCAGCATGACAAGCTACTCCTGAAATTAAGGACAGTGTCTTATTTTTGAATTCTTCAACTTTCATCATTTCCATCAACGAAACAGAGATCTTCACCTGGGATAAAACTTGAGTTATGTCAAAGGGAGCATAATTTTGTATAACAGTTATAGCCTGAGCCATGGTTTTACTCTTATCCTGAGCTGATCCAGCTTTAATCTTAGCGCCCCTCTGACTGTTATCCATGACCTGAGAATCCTTATTTTGATCCTCACTTTGGGGAATTTTATTTTCTGGTCCTTGAGAATCATGACCTGGTTTTGCTTAGAGTTCTTCTTATTACTGTTCCATTGTGTCCTTTATGGTTCAACCTTCTTATGATTATGCGCTGGTTGATTTACAAAGGTGCTTTCTGATTGACGTGGGTCACCTACCTAAGCTTTACCTCTAAGATTATAATTGCTTTTAACCTGAGCTACTGTCGCAGCTGTAAGAGCTCTAATTTCTTCATCAGAAGGCCTTCTCAAATTATTCAGAAAAAATATGTGAGTCTTGAGCATATGCATAATTATCTTCATCGTCTTCATCACAGGGAAACTATTGGCAAACCTGAGTCCCATAACTCATATTTCCATCTGGATCATAGGAAGAATACTCCCTATTTGTGGACAACATATTTACATTATCATCCTCCATACAATGCGGCTCATTGCATTCATCACAAGCAACAACATTATTATATAAAGACTGGGCAATCATACATTCTGACTGTGAGTGAGGCATTTGACATATTATGCACCATGGGGTGTCATCAACAATATTAATAGCCTTCTTCAAAGGATCAAGTGTTTCCCTTGCATTCTGGGCTCTTTGATTGGTGTTACTGTTATGTGGGAGAATGGGTTTACCATTATGCCAATTAGTGTTATATGGCATATCATGCAATGATGGCCTCTTTTCCTGCCTCTAGTAAACTTGCCTGTCAGGACCTATTCCCTTTTCATTTTTAGCAAATCTATAACTTAAGTCCTTAACAACAGTTGTCAATTTATCTAATTTATCCTCAGAAGTAGATGCATTACCTTGAGTACTTTGAGGCTTATTTGGATTTTGCAGAATCTTCACATCATCCCTTGTGTTTGTCTTTCCAGATGCTTTCCTATTATTTTAAATATTTGTTACAATCCTAAAAGCATCCCTGAGGTTAGTAGGACCCTTATCTCTTAATCCATAAGTTGTTTTGGCATCAAAAGCATTTATGTACAGCACCATGCACATTGGTTCATTAGGTCTCATGTGAGGTGGCAATTTGCTCAACACCTTAGTGAACCTAGCATTAAAATCTGCAACCTGCTCATTTGACCCCTTAGTGATACCAGTGAATTCATTTACAAAAAAATTTGGGTCAGTCTTGTCATACTACTCCTTAAAAATTCTTCTGAAATCATCCCACGATGAGATGCTTCGGTCAGGCAGACTTCTATACCATTCTCTAGCTTCATCAACTAAGGATTGCATAAACAATTTCATAAACACATCCTCATGTTCAACCTCAAAGTTGCCCATGACATTCTGAAAAGCCTTTAAATGATCCTCACCTGACACAGTATTGTTTCCTGAAAACCTTGGCACCTGCGGCCTCACATGTTTGTCAATAGGATTGGGGTAATCAGGAATGCCAAAAAAAACCAACTGTCTGAATCTGTCCGGCTGCATAGGTTGTCTACCAAGCTGATTAACATCAGCATTCCTATTTGCATTCTGATTTCTTACATTATTCAATGGTACTCTAGCATTATTTGCATTCTGTCTCAGATCATTATGCTGACCCTAAACTTCATTTCTGTGCTGGTTTCGCAACACATTTGCATTATCAAGGGTGGGGACTGCATCATGTTGAGCAGTTCTCAGAGCTTGCACTTTCTGCCTCATGTCATCTCTAATTTTCGCTGTCTGCAGATATTCTAATTCAGCTCTTAAGCTTTTGATTTCTTCAGCTAATTGTTCATCTTTGGGCATAGAAGAGGATGGTCCCTTTCCATATTGGTCATCATCATCATCCCTTGGGGACTCAGTCTCTTCAAATCTGTTAGAGGGATCTAAGAAAGGGCATTCCTGAAACACCTCTGATATCACTCTCAAATTAACACCTTGTTGTCTTTCATATGCATTTTGGATTTCAGCCTTAGTGTTTGAAAAATAAGGTATTGTCCGCTCTAAAGACCCTGGATTGTCTTGAATATTATCATTACTTCTGGGAGAACCCTCTTGACTGGCTTGAACAGTCCCTTTTTTCCTGTACATCATTTTTCTAGGTAATTCTTCAGACAGAGGATTACGCAGGGATCTTCTCCCTTGCATACAAATTTTTACTTTACTGGTTGGGAGATTGTTCGGAGTCACCACCTGCTATTAGGAATTATTTTTTACCAGGGTTCTTACACAAAGTAGTCCCCAGTAGAGTCGCCAAATCTGTTGGATTTCTCCCAAACTGGATGCTTTTTCCCAGTTATCCCTACAAGGTAGCCATCATTGATCAATAGGATTTCCGAGCCAGGGGCCAACAATACAGGAGATAGACTCTATAAATATCTCCTCTTCTTCTTTAGGCTCTACAGAACCAAGGGGGGTATTCCCTACTCAACATCCATGAAATATGCTTATTAACTTGGTGGGATGTTGACACAAAGCAGATAAATCCTCTCTTATGCAGACCAAAACTGTGAAATAAGTACAAAGGGGCTAGCTTTAGGCCTATGCTTAGTTGTGAATCAGAGGATTTTGGTCCTAAAACTACTTCTAATGTCCTAAAGGTTTGTATTTAAAGTTTGAGTTTGATTTTTGGTTTTTGGATGCAAAACTAGGACTTTGGTTGTGACCTCAATACAAGACTGGATCGGTGCCTATCTCAGGGCTCGGAGTCAATAGAGATACACATGTGAATGGTTACCATAAACATATATCAATGATTGGGTTTCAAGGGGATCGTTTAGTGTCTGCCTTACAGATACTTCCCAAAACTAAGTATTGAGTTATCTCTGCTTACAAACATCCTTACTGCAATATCTTCTTCTTAACACTTAACCCAAAACATTTAATCTACTCCTTGAGTAGAAGTAAAAGATCAAGTATTCAATATAGCAAACCCATATTCTAGAATCTTAGACACCCCTTAGTTGTTTAGATTCAGAAGAAGAACACATCCAATTTGGAGACAAATAATAGAACACATGCAATAAAACATTATTCATTTAAATCAACATGAAACCAATAAATTTATGTGTAAAACATACAACATGAGATTCATAAACTCACAAAACACCTAAAACAGAGCCTTCAACAAAGTTGTATCTTATCACAGCACCAAAATTTGTCCAGTTTTCAACAACAACAAATGAATAACACAGTCTGCCTTTATAGCAAGAATGTGTGCTCAGCAATAAAAGTACATGGTTTTCAAAAATTGCCAGATACACTGCATCTTTAGATTGGCGCTCAAAACAATGAATGCAGCATGCAGAGGAAGAGGAAGGAGTAGGTGAAATCGGGATGTGCACCACTACCTAAAGATTTTCTTCATAAAAATCGGTGGTTGGCCAGTCAACCATTGACCCGTGCCTCTGTATGTCACCATTAATGGCCCAGCTACTCGCAACTCCTCTTGAAATTTGTAACAGCGCGTCCATGGAATTTTCCCGCTCAAAACATGACTGTGGATGCAAAGAAAACCTTCACATGAAACTTTAAAAGCTGGCCATTGACTTTCCCTCCATCGCTGAGATCAATGGTGACCAATAGCTTTGAAAAGTCACCCACCAACGAGATCATGCCACGTAAGCACCTTGTGCTACTTTGATTTTTCCATCACATCACATATTTGCCCTTTTCCACCTCAAAATTCCCTTGTATATGCATTTGCATATACATGCAACAGTTCCCAGACACGTGGCATCTTGTGATTTGTCCGCAATCGCTGTGCATCCTATCTCCATCGGCCATCAGAATGACCCAAGATGAGTCGACCGATGCATATAGTCTTGGCGATATGCCTTTGCATCTCCTTTTGCTTGTATATCGGTACATACAATGCTATACACATGCAAGCTGAGGATCTCAACACTTTTTCTGCTAGATTGGGACATCCTTTGGAATCCGCGTTATATCCATCTCTTTGTATATTTTCGTTGTATATCGCACAATACACAACTCCCAGACTTCATCACAATTATGAGGTGAATTTGAAATATTTTGGAATCTGGCTTGCACTTCACTCCTGCATCTTTTGAATGTATATTGGCATGTACAACACTGACATACAAGCAAAAATATACATACAAATTGCGGACCCTATCCTTTATCAATCGGATTGCACGTTCCTTCAGATTCTGGCTTGCACATTAGGAATGTATATTTGATCATACAAATGCAAATATACAAGCGGTGGGCCCCAGCCTTGTTACATGTCTTGTATGCGCCTTCTTTTATATCACCGCCAATGTATCTAACCAACATACAAATAACCTTGTATGTCCGTGGGTCCCATCCTATGTTTCTTTGCCACCTTGTATAATGCCGAATATACAAGACCATTTATACATCGCACTGTAGCGAATGCTTGTCCGCTCCTTTGTATATTTTCCATTGTATATTTCCATATGCATCAGCTACAGTGAACCTGATATACATTCAGCATTGTATAACTTCCTCGTATGCTGCCAATGCATCTTTTCATTGCATGTTTTCCTTTGTATCTAGTCGTTGTATGTCTGAACATACAACACAAAATATACATGCAACCTAATATACATTCAAGGAATATTCCCAAAATCTGAGAAACATTCACCCGATGTATATGCACCTTTTTGAGCCCGATATGCATTTTGAAATGCATACAACTGAATTATTCTGTTTATTGAAAGCTGATATGCACTTTTAGGCCTGTCCATATACATTTGCACTTGTACACACAAAAACCTAGCATTTTTCTCAAGTGCGATGGAAAAAAGTGGTAAAACATTGCATGGGGGCCGATCAACCTATGAGCACAAAGTCATGAAGATGTAACTTAAACAACCGGGAACCCGCTACAGGAGGTCAACATCAAAATAGAAAAAACAATGCAAGGCCCGACGAAAATTAAACCTACAGCACCAAGGGTTTGAAAATTTGAAAACATAGGCTTGCAAACTCGATTCAGAACCCTAACCCTAGGTGAGCACCACCAGTGGGGTCACCCTACTCTCATGAGGAATGTGCTGAAGAAGACCCTATCTTGCATGGTTTCCTCCTTGTTCAAGAGTTTTGATCTTCTATAAAGGCTTAGAGCTTAATCTTGTACTGTAACTCGTTGTTGCTAAGAATACATTGGTTTCAATGCTTTGGAGTTTGGGTTTATCCCAAAAGGGTTTTCCCATGGTATATTAGCATCTCTCTCTTGTGTGGATGTTCTATTCTTTATTTCTTTCTTGTTATCCTTTAGTGTTGGCACTATGTGTAAATATTATCAAAATTTGTATAAATTGACAAACTTGTGACATCACTCCTTATAGGATTAAGCAATAAATCATTTAGATTGGATAACAAGTTTTAACACAATATCAATCTCTAATCCTTTACATAAGATCAACACTTTCAAACAAGGAGGAAACCATACAAGATATGGCCTTTAACAACAATTAGCAATTGTTGTTGCATTCCTCACAAGATTGATCTAAGAAAAAATGAAATCCATGCATTCCACTCCATGCTCCTTAAGGTATCTCAACAAGTAAAGTTCAAGCCTCTAGATGCATACATCAAGCTTTACTTACAATGAGTGTAAGATTTGGCTACAAAGATAACCACCCAAGACCAAGAAAGTTTAATGTAAGCGCAAAGAAGAATAATATAATAGAATAATTCTATTCCAATCAAGGGATGTATTATAGTGAGATTAGATTGATTGGATGAGATTTCTCATATGAGAGCTAGAAGTGGGTATATATAGGATACACCACTAAGAGATGTGAATGTACGACCGATGCAGGATAATAGGAGATGTAGTCACTTTTAGGTTTATAGGTTTCATTCACCTTGCAATCCTAAAGTCTTGTTGTAATCATAATGATAAATAATGTTTGATATTGATGTAGGATCATCCTAGGGTGTAAGAGCAAACTCCCATCACCCAAATACATTTTATTTTACCTATTTGTTTTATTTGTAGGTTTCCAATCGCATTCTAGTGATTACCTAGTCACTATAGAACCTATTGTATTTCATCGTGCTTGCACATTTCACTTTGTAGTTGGGAATATATGTTCTACATTGATCCTTGAATATCTTGTTCAATTCCTAGAAGATTCTGATCACCACAAAGGCATAATTCACTTCCAGATCCACTAATGACATAATAGAAAGATATCTAGTTACACTATTCGTAGTTTGTGACAACTTTCTTGAAGCATGTGACAACAACTGAACATGTTTCTACATTCAGGGGACCTAGTAGAGATTATGGTATGAACCACATTGAGATTCATTTATCCTTCATCACCACATTCAATCTAAAAGATTATTCCACGCATTTGTCTAGCTAAATGTTACATTTGGTATTGAGCTTTGCACCTCCTTGTTGCTGATTGAGGTCATTCCTAAGGCGAAAAGCTTCTATTTAAACACTGTTCATGATCATTAGAAAGCTATTAACAAGACGAAGTTAAGATAATTAAGTTTTAGAGCTTGACATAAGCATTATATTACAATATCATTTGAATTTTGTAATTCACACATATTGTGGCCATTTGTAATCAAATGGATAAGGCCTACCATGTTGCAAGTCCATTGTATTAAATTGTAATTTGTTTATGACTATGAATGAATAAATATCATTTTACTATTTTACTATTTCATTGAGTTTTCTATGTGTTGTTTCATTTGGTTGCATGGTTAGATAATCCTTCACTAGATCCTTCATCCATGACTACATAAGATCTCCAAGAAACATAGAGAGGGTAAAAGTGGATGTCCCTACATGTGTGGGGACAATGTTTTATTATTATTTTTTCTACTTACATGTAATTGTAATGGAACTTATCATATGAAATTACAAAAGAAGTCAAAAAGGAGTTATGGAGCATCTTCCTCATCATGGGCTGTGACAAGGCATTAATTTTCCCTCATGGAGTGCCTGGGATTGGGAAAGTGAGCTTAATGAGATAATCTAATCATTATGATGAGATTTATTATGTGTAGGTGGTGTAAGAGGAGTTACATTCTATTTTGGGAGGTTGACCAAGTTGGTATGGGTGTTGGATTTTTGTATGGACATTATGGGCACCTAGTTTTGGGCCCATGGTATTTGGTCCTCATTTTGTAAACCATTCATGGTTTTTTATTTATGATTATTTTATATATTAGAGCCTTTGGGATAGTGGTAAAATATAGGTTTTGTAGGTACACATGTACAACTAGAATGTTGTCAAATTGAGGAGAGAAATTTGTTAAGTATATACTCTTGATTAAAAATATTAATATTGACTTGTGCTCTCCTTGATGGTGGATTTTTCCCACAAGGTTTTCTCCACATACAGTTGGTATTATATGTCACATTGTTATGGTTTGCTAACTTTATATGCTTGAACCCCATTTCATTCAATTGGATGTACCTAAACGTATGAAAATTTGTACACTTGGTTTTATATTGTTGTTGCAATAGTTCACTTTGTATCTCAACATTTGGTATCAGAGCTTTGGTTTTGATAAGAGGGTAATGCCTTTTTGGAATTGTTGTGAGTTTTATGTGTTGTAGTGGGAGCATTTTACTTTGTGTGTTTATAGATCCATGTGTGTATTGGAAGCCATGGCAAGTACATCTCGATAAGAGATTGAGAAATTTAATGGAATTATCTATAAGCTCTGTAAGCTTAAAACGAAGGATCTCTTTGAGGAGAGATATCAATGGAGAGCTATTCTAAATAAAGATAAATCATAAAGCATGTTTGATGATAATCATAAGAAACTAGATAAAAGGCACGGAAACCATTCAATTATTCGTTGCAAGTTATGTCCTACTACATGTCTCTGAGGAGGCTACCACATATCTACTATGAAGAAGTATCAATGAGATGTACCAAACAAAGGGTTTGGTAAACAATATTTACTTAAAAATAAAATTGTATTCATTGTAAATTAAAGAAGGGGACTCTATTTGAGATCATTTGAATGCATTCAATTTGATTTTGAGTTAGGATCCATTGATGTTGTGATAGATGAGGAGGATAAGTGTATACTATTACTTTACTCTTTACCTGAATAATGGGAAAATCTAATCATTTTTGAGTAGTTAAATGACATATCCAAAATTGGATGCCCTTGTTGTTGCCTTTCTTATAGAGGAAATGAGGAGAAAATCCATGGATGAAAGCTTGAAAGATGCATTGCATGTTTAGGGAAGACCCAAGGATAAGAGAGGGTCCAAAGGGGATCAGAAAGAAGTCTACCAAGAGATCTATGTCTTAAGGTTCTTCTTAAACCCCGAGAAAGAGTCGATTAAAGTGCTAGAACTATAGAAAATGAGGGCATGTTAAGGAGTGTGGAAATAAGGAAAAGACTTATGAGTCCTCCATTGAAAAATCCTCTGATGACAGTGATTTTGAAGCTTTGTTTATTTATGCTAATGTTGTTTCTGATGAATATTGGTTGATTGACTTAGGTTGTTCCCTTTACGAGGTGTGGTTCTCTTCCTACTATGCTTGTGATGGAGGAGAGGTGTATCTGGGTGATAATAGTTTAGATTAGATTATTATCCTTGGGAAGGTATAGTTGTGTTTCAGCGATGGTAGGGAAAAAACCCTTACTGGTGTTTTGCATATTCCAAGACTTGTGAGAAACTTGATTTATATAGCCAAGTTGAATGATTTTGGAGTGCACATGATATTTAACAAGTTTAGTTACAATTTGGTGAGAGGAAATATGGTGGTTGCTAGAGGATCCTAGATTGGGATTTTTTTTGGTTGGATGGACCCATATTTTGTAACTCTACCAATATAACTGATATTTCTTAATGTGCACATATATTATGACACCAATGTTTGGGCCACATTGGTGAAAAAGGTCTTCAAACCCTTATTAATAAAAATATGGCTGGCAATTTTTATATTTACTTTGATGAGCATTTTAATTTTTGTGAACATTGTGTGTTTGACAAACAAAATAGAGCATCTTTCCTTATGGAAGTTATAAAGCTAAGAGAATATTGGAAATCGTTCATTCAGATGTGTTTGTTCTAATGGATGTGGGTTCTATGGGTAAATCTTGGTAATATGCTACTTTTATTAATGATTGTTCTTGATACACCTACATTTATTGTAACATCCACGTTCTAAAAACACAATAATATAGAGAATTTACCATGGAATAATTTCAACAAGGTAAAAATGAGAGAATTTTTTTCTTTTATTTATCATATAATCACGTAATAACAAATTACAAGATTCTCTTACATAATACAAATATGACATATTATCTTTCTCGATTACAAGTATTTGCATAAGTATTTCAATTACATAAACAATTATGGAAAGATCACTGCTTCTGAATATTTGACATCTTTATCACAAGCCTTGACATGTTTTCTGCTGGAGAGAGAGAGCATCTTTCAAGTGTTTTACCTCCATCCACAGACCGGCAGTCTCCTACACATCTTCCACATAGGAAGTGGCCCTACCCTTCACGAGGAATATAGACCAAAGGTGACTAGTGGTAATTTGCCTTCTGAGTACATAGTGTTGTATCCTACACAACTCTATCAACCATACAACCCTAGATACCCTCTAGCTAAGTATTATTTTTTGATAGGTTATGCAATCCAGATACAGTGAACCGACAATGCATGCAGAAAATGAATGCATTACTTTGGCCAAAGTTTTAATATTAATAACGTTCGTAATGAACGTGGTCGAAATGTTCACCCACCCCAACTCAACTTGGATACTATCATATTCTTGCAGTTTATCCTTACCAACTAAGTTTACATAAACATTTTTAACATCTCTTCATGGTAATGGTCTACTTGACTTAGATGAGCTCGTATGGATATAACTAATCATTTGTTTCCATATTCGATACTAGGGTTTTCTTTGCAACCTTTAATAATCCTATATAATCATATCTCATAACTATGAGACTAAGGTTTAAAAATGACCCCTGGGTTAACTCAAACAGTATTAAAAATAATATGGCTCTGTAAAAGATATTACCTCCTACACAATGGAGTATGATTTCCTTCTATCTTTCCTGTTGCAATAACATTGATAATCACCGTAGTTTAAATTATATACATATTTTCCATACTATGCAATATTCAAGCTTAGACTTTATCTATTCTCATCATAATGATTTACAATAATATTATACTAATCAAGATTAATAAAATAGCTAATAAAGATGGTCCTATGGTACTTATTTAATTTACCAAACTATTACTAGTTTTTCTATGACTCGATTGGATATAAGATAGTTTTCCACAGATTACTAAGAATCTAAGTTCTTTTGGATAGAAAATCGCTTTGTCATAGATAAATAGACTAAACCAAGAATGGTTTAAAATGATAATAACACAACTTAATGTTTAAACCGTATTACTCATTGCTAAAGAGTTTACCTATCAAAGTTTCATTTGGACTAACATCATCAAAAGTCTATTGCATGATTAATCTTATAACAATATAATCGAACTGCTATATGATGAATTCAATCATCAAGGCGACTGGTTTACAAGGCACACGATAACTAAAATAACCTTCTACAGGTATGAGATTGTAATGATCAATCATTCACCAAACGATAGTTTGACATGTTTAACAGTTTAAAAATAATAAGTATATTGTCAGCTCATAGTGCTAAAGATATAGAATTCATTTATATTAGCATGCATCGACCTTCTACGCTAAATCGATGCTCTCTAAATTCCTTTAAGTTAACTATACAGTTTTACTAACGACTCTATCAGCTATTCGATACGGTCATCTCTATTGGTTTGAACAAATACACATTGAATTGAATGGATATGCCTTACTGGCATAATCAGTTGTCTACAACAAGACACTACAATAATAACATAAAAGAACATTTGATTTTACAATGCTATCAATGCATACAACGCAGGAAGGATACCTAGTAGCGACGACTCGAGATAAGAAAGAGTTGCAAATAGAATACTCCAATGGATGCCTAAGAAAACCAATGTTTACTTCCTCCTCAAAACTGGTTATCTATCTTCTGCTGCTCATAGCGATCCTTCCAAAAGCATAACACCGAATAATACATCGACTCTTACTGAGTCATTTCTTTAAAGACCCACACATGACTCTTAACGAGTCATCCTATCTTTTCTCTCCCATGATTACAGTTAGGGGTAAAATGAATACAAGGGACAATCCGGATATTGTTTTCGGTTACAACTAATACCTCAAAAGATGCAAGGCTTTACAAATGTTGATGGGGAGAAATGTCCCATGCAGGGAGTCTATCGAATGTGGTTTGAAACACCACAAACTCCTCTCCAATAAGGCTGACATATCATTGAAGCCACCGTTGATCATTTAATGATCACCTTAAGTGATTTGATCCATCACTTGATACAAATGAAGGCATTCTTATATACAAGCTTAACTAAGCATTAATAATTATGAGGTATTAACCTCAAATTGATGTATACATATACATGTTTATATAATTAAATGTGGTTTAACATGACATCAACCCTTCTTGATCATTTATGCTATGGTCAATGTATGATAATAATAATAAGTTGAATGGTTTTTGAATAATGTGAAAGGGTCGAGCTTGTCTCCCCTTCATAGACTCTTGTTAAAACATGTCAACTTGACTTAATAAGATCGCCGTATGACGTTTTAATATCACAATTTAACCTTTTGACTTAAGGATACTAACCCAACAATTTCACAACAATGTCAACATAATACTTACGTTAATTGTAAACGGACATCGTTCTATCATGAAGACATTGTTTTCTTTTACGACCAATAATGTCGACACACACGACTAACCCATAAAAGAATCAAAAGATATCAACTACTTGTCGAATAAACTCATAAGCTATATTGACAAAACATGACTTACCTCTATCGATACTAGTTCATGTTTTGTTAAACACTTATACTCATTTTGGCAAATGAACACTCGTAACCCATGGTCTATATTTCTTTCCTTGAAATATACTCTCTCTCTCTCTCTCTCTCTCTCTCTCTCTCTCTCTCTCTCTCTCTCTCTCTCTCTCTCTCTCTCTCTCTCTCTCTCTCTCTCTCTCTCTCTCTCTCTCTCTCTCTCTCTCTCTCTCTCTCTCTCTCTCTCTCTCTCTCTCTCTCTCTCTCTTCTTTGAGAGTTATCCGAAACCTGTAATCCTGTATAAAACTTGAAATCAACAGATTACGATCAGTGCATCATTATTCAAATAATAAACCAAATTCTCATAATGCAATTATTAAATCGATAAAACATTTGCATTTTCCATAATTCCATAAATGACATTCGAAATCTATGTTTTTCCTTGATATTAATCTAAACATCAAAGTAGATTTACTTATGTTCAAGTAAAAGTAAAAAGTATTAGCAAGACAAAAATTGGGGATGTAACATTGATTTTATGTGTTCTAGATCTAAAGTTTTCTCCAAGTTTAAAGAATTTAAGTAACTAATTGAGAATAAAACTAATAAGAAAATAAAGGTGTTGAGATCTAATAATGGTGGTGAATACTGTTCTAGGGAATTTGATGATTTTTGTAAGCATGTAGGTATTGTTTGGGAAATTACTACCCCTAGTTTAGACATGTGGATACAATATGGGATAAACATGTGGATGCTATGCATTTGATAATCACTGAATGTTGATTTAAACAAAAAATTAAACATGAAACCCTCCAATAAGTAAAAATCAAATCACACAGTCAAGTCTGAAAGTTTAAAGCTCAAATTTTAAAACGCCATGGATTTGAGAGTCTATGTTAAATCAACTTCACTAGGTGCCCTACATGCATGGGACAAAGCAAGAGATTTCAAAATGACATGTGGAGAACTTTGAAGGGGGACACATGGAATATTCCACAAGGGAGAGATAGCAATGAGTGCAGAACCCTAGGAGTGAAGCATTATAAGCTGGTAGACCTAGGCTTATATTATGTGAGAATTTACTCACTTGGATGGGTTTAAGAGATGCTCGGGGAGAAATTTATTCAGAATCTAGATGCAAGCTAACAAGTTAACTTGGGCTCACCAATAGTTTGAATTCTATGAATGGGCATGGAGGGTCTTCAAGAGTGACACATGGAGAAATATAAATGGGACATGCATATAGTGAACATATAGATATAGATTTATAAGTTTAAGCTATGGATTCCAAATCTCCACTTAAGAATCCAGAACCGTGCAAGGGAAAGCTGCTAGCTTTTGATCTCGAACTGAAGGATCTACCTCGGGTGCCAGGTGAGATACCTCTCCCCCTTCCTATTATGTGGGATCATCATATGGTTATGGATCATCCTTCCAAAATGGAATGGATTTCAAGTTTACGACTATAGATAGTAACTCCCCCCTTTACAACTCTTTTAAGTCACTAACACATTTTCACACTTCCCAAAACAGGGGGCCCAATTTCTGAAGGCCATAACTTTTGATCCAAGTGTTTGATTGATGAACCGTTTGATGCATTGGAAAGCTTGTGAAGAGATTTATCAAGCTATAACCTACTTTGTTGGTTATGACAAGTTTCAAGGCAAATCAGGGCCTCTGAGTGTGTCAAAATTGAATTCGTGACTTTTTTGAGAGTTTCAATAATAAAAAACTTTAATATATTGCAATCCAAGCATGATCTTGGGTTAAAACTCACCCAAAATGTTTATTTGGCAATTCTATAGCTTCCAGTAAAAATTTAGGTCCATCTGTGCTCAAATGTAGACATACTAAAAATAGTAATCCCTATCATTTTTAGCCCTTTTTAGAAACACTAAATGTTCCAAACCATTCTTCAAGATAATGGATATTCACAAAAAAAACAAAATTAGAAAGAATAGGAAACAAAATCATTTTTTTGGGTGATGCAAGATTGCTCTTACACCTCTGGATACTTCTACATCAAGCATTGATACAAGTGAAATGTGAATTCTTTACACATAAATACACAAACACAACCATTATATTAGAAACTAAGTTCTAAATGAATCTAGTTGTGAGAAAACTATAGTTAATGCACTTTTCATTTCTACACCCGTATTGACTAGCAGTCACACTTTAGCATGCAATGAGTATGCTGAAGAGCTCTTAAAGATGAATTATCAAGTCCTTAAGCAAATGATATGTTTTTCTAAGTATAGCTCCCCATGGATACAAAATATCTAATTGAAAGTCTTTCTCTCTCTCTCTCTCAATCACACCTAAAAGTAATATGTACATTTTATACTACTTGTTATTTTAGAGGTTAATTGAAGTTTGATCTCCACAATAATAGATAAGTTACTCGTTGGTTTAAAATCAATCTCTCTCTCTCTCTCTCAATTTCCCTCTCTCTCTTTTGTTTTCCTCCTCCCTCTCTTTCCATTTCTTTGTTCCTCTATCTCTCTCTAGCTCTTTCTCCCTCTCTCTTTGCCCCCCCTCTCTCTCTCTCACTCTGTCTCCCCTCTCTCCTTCTCTAGCTCTCTTTTTCACTTCATAGCCCCCTCCTCTCCTTGTCTATCTCTCTTTTTCACTTCATCTCTCCCCCCTCCCCCCTCTCTATCTCTGCCTCTCTAAGTAATTTTATTGTGTAGGAAAAACATGTCTTAAAAAAAACCAATTCATGTTTTTTTCTCAATGATGAAATACATCTAATTAGTGGGAAAATGAAACACCCATTGATGGATGAAGTAGATTCAATATGGAAGAAATAAAATGTTAATGTTCACAGAAGATTGGAAGGCATTGGGGAGACTTGATTTTCTCAAAGCATATTTAGTGTTAAGCTATGTTGGACCGTGCATTTGAGATTGATAGTGTTATTTGTGATGGTAGAAACGAGATCTTTTGTAATAAAATGAAATGTTCATAGTTTTTAGTATGCTAAATTTTGGTTCATTGGTGTCTTGCCATATATGTATTGGAGAAAAATATAATTTATTCGAGATATACACTATTTGCACTAATTACAAATTACTAATATCAAAACAAATCTTAGACAAACAACGATCATGAAAGTAGATCCAACTTATTGTTTTGAAGAGAAGGGGCATCTTTTTTTATTCATAAGAGTAGATTTATATTGATAATGAAAATAGAAAATTTACATAACAATCTGCTTATAGATTGCATATTTCTTCCATTCCTTTCTAAATCATTGGCTCTATGACCTTGCAGGGTCGCCATTAGAGGGGAAAATGGCCATGCAAGGCCTACCACAGTCCTACTAATTCATTTACATTTATATTTATAGAACCAAAATTGGCCTATATGCCATCAAGCTTTAGTAGAGAAACAAAACCAGAAGGGGAAAGAAGCAAAAACCTTGACAGAGCCAACTATCCAAACACCTGACTTGAAATTGAAACAAACAGAGAAATTCTTGACTGCAGGAGGCTGAACACCAAACACCGAGAAGCTTAAAAGGAGTTGTGGGAAAAGCAAAACAAAACAAACCCAGGAGAAACTACCACCTCTGTTCACATAAAACCCATATTGAAGGCAAAATCCCTAAACTCCTCCACCCACATGAACCCTTCATAAGGCTCCAATTGCAACTGTTTCTTCAGGAAAGAAATTGCAACCTCTGCATGCTCCCTATGCACTATCAGAGCCATCCCTTTTAAATCCAGAAGGAAGGGGAAAAATCTTACCGCTTTGTCTGGGTCGCGTAGCTTTACCATGTCTATCGGCCTTGGAATCCCATCCCCTAGGGAGGCCGCCTTAAGGACTTCCTTTAACCTTACCAAGAGATTAGCCTTGAACAATTTTCTTACAATAAGCTTTGTTCAGTCTTTGGGAGTGCCCACGTCAAGAATGATGGCAAGGAACCGAGACACGATGGAAGAATCTGTTCTGTAGAACTCCCTACCCTCTATATAGCTCCATCCTAGAATTACCTTCATTGTTGCTATGATAGGATCATCACAAATTTGAAGGATTCTCTTCAACATCTGGTCCGACACCTTCCCAACAAAAACTAGTTGTCTTACAACACTTTCCAATTGGATTGGAGTGTCCATCCCTAGACATATTACCCCCTATGTTGAAACAAGAACGATGAACCAAGATCTATTCGCTGTGAGAACAATGAAGAAACTCTGCGACTGCCCTTTCTCCACTTAGCCCTATTGCTCCTCAAAAATACCAGGGACGAGAGAGAAATAAAATGATTTCATGCGAGAAGGGCTTACATGCTTGAGAATTATTAACTTGATATAGTAGGGTGGTGTGGCTCTAGCTGTTCTGTCAAAAGTAGATGATTCTGTCACTTCAAGCATGTAATCCTTGTCGCCATAAGTCTTGTTAATTGCCTTTGACATGAATTCACCACCCTATAAGTCCAGCCCTACACATTAATGATGTGTAGGGTCCCCTCCCTACCTCCCACAAGAGAAGGGGCATCTTTACTGCAAATGTAACCTTTTCTTTTTTATGCCATTCTTAAAATTCATGCATTATATATTACATGTACAATAAAAAAAAGTTACACATGGGTGCCACATTTAAGAGGTTGTATTTTCAAAATGACAAGAAGAGACAATACATTTTCTCTTAAACCTACTTGCAAAGACCCAATATCTCTGTTGAGTCTCTCATCAAAGTTAAATTATTTTTAAAAGTTAATTACCAAGGATAAAAATATTTTGTCACACCTAAAAGAAAAGGAAAGAGAGAGAAGCGAGAGTGGGATATATATATATATATATATATATATATATATCCCTCACTCCCTTTCTATTTATCTCTCTCACTTCATCTATATCTCTATCTATCCTTCTCTCTTCTTGTCTATCCCTCTCTCTTGCTCTATCTTTCTTTTTCACTTCATCTCTGTCTATTTGTCTATCTCCCACTTCTTTCTCTCTTCCTCTCTATATCTCTCTCTCACTTTCCCGTCCCTCTCTCACTTCCCCTCTCTCTTCCCCTTCTTCGTTCGTCTCTCTATCTCCTCTATATACATACATATTTCTCTCTCTTCCCCCCTCTCTCCTTCCTCTCTCTCCTCTATCCCTCTACCTCATTTCATATCTCTCTTTGGAAGGTAGTTAAGTCATATTTCTTATAAGTCAATTTAAATATTATTATTTATTAAGTTATATTTAATAATATATTATTAGAATATAATATATAATAATAAATATAACTAAAATATAGATTTTGTATATAAAATAAATAAATATTTAAATAACAAATATAAATAAATATCGAATATATAATATATTTAATATAAATATATAATTTTATAATGCAATATAATATTAGAAATAAATTTAGTAATTTACATTATAACAACGTTTAATGGAAACATCATTTAAATAGTTTCAATGAGATAATATTTTTCTATTTCTCTTATATATTTTAAAAATTGTTTTACTTTTTAAACTTTTGTGTAAAATAAAGACACTTAGAATTGGGACAATTAATTTATAAAAAAAATAAATAGATTAATCATATTATAAAGTTACATAAGGATGACTTTATCTTGACTTTTCTCTCACATTTGACACGACGCCATTCTTCCCTAACATGATGAGACTAATTCCATTGAACTCTCCATCGTGGAATGCCACGTTGACACTCATCACTAAACTCTACTCTTGTTGAATAGAGAAGACACACATGCCTCACATCTTGCCCACCACATTCATTAGCAAAAGGCATACATAATGACAAATATATCTTGGAGAACAAAGATTCTTATAGCTCAATTGAGGACTAACTCACATCATCTTTGATGTGAAACATATAGATGGAAAAGGCCCAAAGAAGAATGGGAGGAAAGAGTTCGTTTTGCACAACTGGGGTAGTTGAATCTGCAAAGCACTTTATTCTAGAGTGCAAAGCCTACTATGCTATTTGGGCCAAGTATGCAGACACATTCGCAGTTGCTTTACTGTAGGGTTTATTTGAAGAAGATAAGGTTGGGAAAACAGAGGAACTCATTATCAAGCTTCTTAACAGTCGGTTAGCAAGTCAGAAAGCTAGAATGACATGGTCTGCTGTCCCATAGACTAACTTTGGCCTAGTGAATGTTAAAATTCTTCTATTCTATTCCTTTAACACAATCTCTGCTCCCTCTTTTAAGACTTCTTGAATTTTCTAAATGACATAAATATTTACGATGTAAAAAAACATAATGAAATACAATGAAACATCAAAACTCTTTAACATCTACATTTCTTCCCATTGTCTTGCATCGCTTTAAGATGTTCTCGACAATGGATTTCAATAGCGAGCTAGCTCTCTCCTATAGGTAACGCCTTGGGCGTAAATATTGGGGTGTCACATAAATTTAAAAAAACAAAATAATAAGGACGTCATTTTATTTAGAAATTTAAAAAGGTAAGTAGCTGTGTCTTATTTTGTTGCTCGGGGAAAACGCACGACAAACTAATACAGAGCTAAGGCTGTTTTACGTTATAACTTTTTGGAGAAAATGATAAAAGGGTTGGTTGTGGGTAACTGTTTGAAATTCGAATTGGGAGCCCAACACATCATTTCTCTCTGATATTTGAGCAAAATAAATTTGATGAGATGGACAGATGATCAAATGAAGTGGTGTAGATAGTGTTAAGCATGGCGGGCGGCGTGTCGCTTCTGGCAGCTTGCGGAGGAGACAGCGTAAAGCTCTTTGATGTATCGTTGGAAGCAGGCGATCCCTGCTCTTTTCATTACACTCCTACGCCAGCCTCCCAAATTAATTGCGCCAAATGGAACCACACCAGTCGGTTTAATTCCTTTTTCCCAATCCTTTTTCTTTTCAGTCTTGTTTCCGTCTAATTACCTACTTTTTTGAGCAATTTAATGCAGATCTCGTGGTTGCCAGTGCCGGAGAGGATCGGAAAATCTCTCTGTGGATGAAGAATGGGCAGAGCGTGACAACTGTCTCGCAATCCGTTAACGATGGTGGCGATTATGTCGACGTAAGTGCAAAGAACTCTTCACTTTCTTTTTAGATTTTAACTGCTATTTTGGCTGTATCTGCTTGTTGGGAATTTTCACCTGGGGCTTTGGTGCAGAATTTTAGGGTTTTAGTTAGGGTTAACTTGATCTCATTGGAATTCTGGTTAACTTGATCGCTTTGGAATTCTGGTAAATGTAGTACACCAAGATATAATCAGTACAAAATGCACTTGATAGAGTTGCCTGCGACCCTATTTGCCATCTAAGATACACTAAAAGCTGTCTTTACTGGGTCACTGTTATTAGTTTTATCATTAACGGAGATGTCATATGGCATTTTCTTTTAATCAATGCTACCATGGCCAAATCATAAGTGTGTGCTGTTCCGTGTAAAAAAACAATATTTTATGCTTTCAGTTTGTTGAGTTGTGGGCTAGTGGTAAGTTGGGGCTCTTCCGGCCGCAATTTTCTAAGTCTTCACATGCTGATTTATGGATACCACCATTGCCAAATCACAAATGCTAGGCATTTCAGTTATAGGCAACATTCGCAAATCACAAATTTTGGGCATATCAGTTAGAAGCAACGTTTCCATTTTAGTCCTATTGGGTTGTGGTCTAGATATATGTTGGAGCACTCAGAGCCATGGTGAATTGGGTTATCAGTGCCGTTGTGGGCAGATCTCAAATGCTGGGCATTCATTTAGAAACACAAATGTTAGCCACTTTTTTAGGTGGAGGTTTTGGAGAATTTATGACTTACCTATGGCAGAGGCATAATCTTGAGAAAGGCTTCTCTTTTTTTGTATGCTTATCCCTTTTTTTGTATTTACTTTTCTACATTCTTTGTCATGGCTACCTCCTCTTTGGTTCGAAGCTGCAATCTTCTGGTAGATGTTGTTTCTATGGAAGCCTTCCCATTCAAAAGTTGGAAGGTAATTGGGCCTTAGCCTTTTGTTTTGATTTCATTTTCAAATTTTCAGTTTATTGTTCTTAATACTCTTGACTGAATCCTCCAGGACTTGGAGAATATTTTTTTCAACATCAAGGCAAAAATTATTATTAAAACAACAAATTACAATGTAGGTCTGCCAGTTTTAAAAAGACTCATGGCACACCAATTACAGAAAATCAAGAAAATCCAGATGAACTGATAATAGACAATCAATAAGAGAGGAGGAACCCTCCAAATCCTATAGACAGGGCATAAACACTTGTTTCCCCGAAGATTGTACATGCTTTGAGTATCGGAGGTAACATTTGCCTTTATGTTAAAAAGACTGGACCAGCAGGAAAGCCACTTAAAACAAATAGTAATAACTGTGTTAACCATAGGGGAATAAAGAAGAAGAACACCACAAGAACCAACTCACCTGCAAGAATCAATAATCCAGGGAGGCATTGTAGTAAGCATTCACAAGAACACTAAAGTCTCTGCTCAAATCCTAGGCAGTGCAATCTTGACCATAGCAGCAAAAATCTTTTGGGGAAAAAATCGGCAAACCGAAAGTATATGATTGTTTCAAAAATTGGGATTTAAATGGGAAAAAATCGGGAAAAAATCAGATTTTAAAAAATGTAAAAAAACACAAAAAAAGTAGAAAAACCTACTAATTTTGAAATTTAAAGGCAGTTCAATAGCATAGGGATATAGAGAGCAAATAAAATTGAGAGTTTAGCCCATCAACTGTGGAATATAGATTTTTGTCATTTATCTAAGTTGCCGGTCTTGGTATGGGGGCGGGGATGGCTATGCTAGTACAGCAATTTTTTTTCCCTGGGTACAGGTTTGTATATATATAGATATATATTATAGTTATATCGAGTATTACTGTATTGTGTATATAAATTATAAATTATAGTTATATTGAGTATTATTGTGTGTGTGTGTGTGTGGGCAATAATACTCAATATAACTATAATTTATACAATAATACTCAATATAACTATAATTTATAATTTACACACACACAATAATACTCAATATAACTATAATTTATAATTTATATACACAATACAGTATTTACACACACACATTAATACTCACACAGTAGTAAATATAGTAATACTCAAAATAACTATAATTTATAATTTTATATATATTAAAATTATAAAAACAATAATACTCATAATTGTTAATAAACAAAATATTTAAATACCTTATAATTTGCGAAAAAAGAAAATATTCATAATTTAGTGATTTGTCAAATGTCAATACAAAATGAAAATTACAATCTATTGAAGAAGTCATAACCTATTGAAATGTATACCTTTAAGAAAAATAAGCTATGTTCCATAGAGTATTGGGACAGGGGGATGCGGGGACGAGGGGACCAAGGGCCTAAATTTGAGGATGTTGACTAGCAAGGGTCTGAGGGTGGAGCCCCTAGTGGGGTCAAGGGGCAGTGCCCCTAGTGTGTTCCTTGTCGCGGTATAGGGTGGGGTCGAGAGGTGGAGCCCCTATCACCAAGCCCAAATTAAGGCCTTTGAAACCACACAAACCTTCATGGCCCATGCCATTTTCACAATTTTAAAAAATGAATTAAAACATTAAACGAACATAGCCAAATGAATAATTAGACAATGAGATGCAACTTTGTCAAAACTCATAAATAGATTTACGATGGAGCAAAACAAACCCTCCACAGTCGTTGTGCGAAGCTGTCACAACACTAGAAGAAGAAAGAAAATGAAAAACAATGCGAAATGCTTGGGTGTAAACCCTACAAAATTCGTCAAACTTGCATACTTTCTGCGATTTAATCACGATTAAACTCGAAAAAATCGGCAGAAATTGACAAAAAATGGTCAAAATTGGCAAAAAAGTAAACAATTTTTATGCAAAATCGTGTTTTTTTCCAGGGAAAAAAATTGGGATTTTTAGAGTTTCGCAATTAATCGCTATTTTCCCAATTTTTGCTTCTATGATCTTGACTATTTCTAGTTTCAACCTTGATGTCATTCCAATTAGCAGTTGATTTAGCCAAGAAATCGAAAACCTGATTTCCTTCCCTTCTAGTATGGTTCCACTTAACAACAATGAAATCACGAATGAGGATGTTGATGTCTTTCTTACATTAATTCAACTGCCACTGCTGGAAGTGAGAGGAAGACTGCCTTTTGGGGTGATCAATCAAGATTTCAGAGCCAAATTCTAGAATAATATCAGTAAAATGCTTTAGCTTAGCGTCTAAAAGAGCTTCTTCAGGTTGACAAGCTTCAAGATCTCTACATACTCTGGTGTGAGTTGTTACTAAATGTCTTTTAAGGGAAAAAAAAAAGTTTCTCGAGCATAGATGCCAAAGCTATATTAAGATGCAGTAACAAACTGATCTGAAGTGGATATTTCCAGTCAGTAACCTTCATCCCCCTT
Source organism: Cunninghamia lanceolata (assembly GCA_027924645.1). Classification (NCBI taxonomy): domain Eukaryota; kingdom Viridiplantae; phylum Streptophyta; class Pinopsida; order Cupressales; family Cupressaceae; genus Cunninghamia; species Cunninghamia lanceolata. Next base: position 6,243,021 of record BSBN01000245.1, on the reverse strand, counting down.
ACATGCTATCATTTACCATGAATCAATTACCGGCCCTTTAAGGTGTAGGTAGCAAATTGGATTTGTGTAGTGATTTTTTCTCATCACACGTGTTGTTGTCATTGTACACAACTACAAATAAAACAAGCAATCATTAAAAGGAATGTGGTGAACCCTCACGGTGTACCTATTGCCTTAATTTAGCTTTTTGTTGATTAGGCATTGGTAAGGTTATGAGAATGATTGAATCATTGCTGTCAAGTGTTGTGTCCATGATCACACTTCTATTTATGCAAGTTGGATTGTTTTATTCAAAGTTAACCCTCCACAATTTGAGTCTGTCTGGAATACACTTGTGCTACATAAGATATTAACAAAGATCTCCTGTTTTCTTCATGCTATTTTGTTTTCATTCATGTATATGAGGACTGTATATAATTTATTAGACATTTTTTGGTTGATATGTGATAAATGTGTTGTTTATTGTCAAGCATTTTGTTAAAAGATAGTTAAAATTCTAGTGCTGTTGCCATTTCATTCCTTTGCCACTTGTGTAAAGCCTGTATTGCATTGTTGGTACCCATTATAATTGGTCTCAAAAATTGAGAAGTTGAGAAATAAAAAATGAAGAAAAATCATTAATGGGGCTTGAACTAAACCAACAAGAAGCAAATTAGAGACGATGGATTACAAGAAGATTTTAGTTTTGTCTTAGACAACAGTGAACAAGGATTTCATGTGCAAAGCCAAAAGCACACATGTTACTCCACAAGAAGTGCATGATAACCTTGTGTGGAATGAGAACTTAGAACAGTTAGTGGACACTGTACCACGGCTATTGCATGCCAATTTACTGATTTGTAGAATATTTGCAAGGAACATGAACAAGTTGAATGTGAACGCATGTGAGGTAACAATGTGAAGATGGCTATAGAGGGAGAGAGAGGATGCACAAAGCAAATGGGATTAATGTGTTTTATCTTCAAGAATTACAAGAAATAAATCAATTGTAATTATGAAGAAGAATTAGAGTTCTTTGTGGCATACAAATATCAAAAGATCAAAAATTGGCCAAGAAAGAGAGAAGAAGGTAAAGGAGGAAGATAAAATGTTGGTCTAATGGCTCTTTGAGACTACTAGGACTACCCAAAACCACTTTCCAGGATCTTCCCCATTGCATTGTTGACAAACCTTCTTAGGAGACAATCAACGGTCTGGTGGCTTTTACGAGAAAATCCAAGGTATTTTGTTTTTTGCCATTTCAGGTTTTTGAAAAACCAAGGTGACATTGCTTGTCCTTTTGGTCTCAGGGCCCTATTAGCAGCTAGTTTCAGTTCTTTTGGCCTTTGGTCCCTTTGATCCCTTGTAGTTGTTTTGTGGTGTTGTTCATCATGATGCTAGCAGCTAGTTTCAGTTCTTTAGGCCTTTGGTCCCTTTGATCCCTTGTAGTTGTTTTGTGGTGTTGTTCATCATGATGCATCCCTATTCATATTGTAAAGCAAAGTCCATAAACTTATTTATCCCAAAACAATCACCTTAAATCTATTCTCCACCCTCACATTGCTCAATCTACAGACTATTTTTTCACACTAAAGGTGTCACACTAGGATTTACAGGTCATCATGACAGTACATCATGAGAATTTCACTTTGCTCTTGGGTCTCTTCACATTTCTGCAGACATGCTTCTAGGTTTGTCTGCAGGGTTTGGTCAAGTAGTTGCTACAGGTCTACCATAGATTGCATACACCTTCCTCACCAACATATTCTTATTATGCCTTGAAGCTCTTGGAAATTGGTTAGTAGTAGTCTTTGTACTTTTGTAGCAGAGATGAGGTCCCCTACATTAGAAGGGTGAAAGCGTCTGATTTTATTGCCATATTGCATTGTTGAGTGTTTAGGGCTACATGCTATTATCTTGGGCATACATATTTGCATTGGGGCTTTATTTTCTGTTGTATAACCCATTTATTATTTGTGGGATCAGGAAGTGTTATTCATATGTTTCACTTGATATAAATGCAAAACATTAGTTAGATCTGGTTTATTTGAATGCTTTATTGTTATTGATGATTGCAAATAGACAATTATGTTTTTGGTAGGACCTACACCCATCCATATTACAGATCTACTCTTCCGGGTGGTAGTGGTGCACCTCTGTTACAATGGTACCTAATCACTATTTTCATTGCAGTAACCATTGTGGTTTTTGCCCACTCTGTTGGTAAGAGAAGGTGCTTGAAAGTCAAGTTCAACGAACTATACCAAAGAAGAGTTGTCTGTATAAGAGCGTTAAGTGGAAGAACAATCAGAGGGGGACTTACTGCTTGTTGAGACAATAAAGAATAAGCTTTAACCAAAAGCTGATGAAAGTTTGTGTACTAGTGGCAACTTGAAGCAGGTTGCAAGTATTTCTCAAAGTCAAATAGATTGAATGGAGGAGACTGAGATTGAGGATGTTGAAGAGAGGATTATAGCACAAGCATAACCTACCTTGATGTACTATAGGAGGAGGATATTGCAGGATGACTGATGAAGGGAAGGTTGACAGGTTTAATTGAATAAGTGAAGGGGAATTCTAGGAAGATGGCAAACTGAGTTCAAGAGAAGTTCGTAGGTAGTGACAAGTAAGACCCACTATGACATGTGTCCTGCTGGTAGTTGGTTAGAATGAAAATCTGTGCGATGAATACCTTTGTAACTACTTCGGTTGGTGTTTCTATTGATTGTTATATGGAGTTCAAAAAAGGTAATCTCAAATGTTTTTAAAAAAGAAAGAAAGAAATTATATAAATGGGGTTGGTCAGTGGGATTCAAAAATATATTTTATTTATGATAGCAAAGCCTTAATTTGAAAAGAACCTTAGGTTTTAGAAGCAGGGCTGATCGGACAGACATCCAGAGGCATTTGAGGGGCATCTGCATTGCTGAATCTAGGAAATATTGAAAATATAAAATTTCTGTATTTTCTATGTTCCCATAATCTGGATTTTCAGAGGTCTTCGGAGTGGAATTGGCCTTGGAGACTTTCATTTGTTGCTTAGGAGGAGTGCCATGGGCAACTCTCCAAGCAATTTGAACTAGTTCTGCCGGAGATCTTTCCAATGCATCCAAGTATTCTACTTTTTGCCCAATGGGCTAGAGTTATGACCCCACCAAGTTGGGATACCAAAATTAAATAATTTCCTAGTATGGTTTTGATTTTGTAGATAATTTTTCCCCATGTGGTTGTCCATTTCAACTTCCGAGGAGGACACTAGTGTGCTGCCTCTTCGGTTTTGGATGGGAGCCATAAATTACTATTTTTAGTAAGTTTTCTAGTTTCTTTTGAAAAAGTATAAATGTGCTCAATTCAAAGCTATATAGTAGAGTTGTGATAGTGGTAGAATGCAATGAACACTGCCTAATTGACAATTCCTCAACTATTTGTGAATCAATACCATCCAAAGGGTGTTTAACATCTCCATCTATAATGGGGTTGACAAGAGATGATCAATCTGTTTAGCTCTAGGGGTCCCATGCAAGGACCTGTACCCGAAAGTGACAACCTCTCCAAAGAAAATGGTTGAGTACCTTTGACTATTATAGTGAGAGAAAGTAGAGAGAGACTAGCTTGAGTCTTTGTAGTGAAATTAGATAGGTTTGTCTTGGCCTCCAAGAAGAAATCAAGACAATATGAGGAGAGTTAGCCAAGCTGAGGGGGACTATATATAGGAGGATGCTTAAGTGAGATGGAAGTTCTGGCTCTAGAAATATGAAAGTCCCAGAAAAGGCTGATGGAAGAAGTCCTTGCATGTGAAGGGAGAAATAATTTCTCTTAGTCTGTGCACTTTCCCTAATGTGCAAATCCTTGCTGGTGAGATGATCACGAGGGCAGGAATGGTAATAATCCCTCTGCTTTGGACAAATATGACCAATGATAAGAATCAAGGACGCAAGCAGCCACTTTTATCAGACTCAATAACATCTAAATACAGGCAATCAATCTGAGGAACAAAATAATCTAAACTAAGATGTGTCCAAGGAACAAAATACATAAAATCAGCCTAAAAACTTTAGATATAAATTCCAACTCAGTGAATCTTCATCATCATCAGACTTGATATACACATCAAAGACAATTCAGTTAAACTAATTGAGAGAGACAAATAAGTGTGGACATAGATTTGGATGAAAATGATATAATCACTATCTTATTTTTTTGATTTAATTTTTGGGGTCTAGTTAGGGACCCCATCCTAGAATGAAACCAGGAACTGCAAACTATAAAGAATCCTAAATGCCTGTGTCAACAACCCACGCAGGGGTGTAACAGGCTAAAGAAAAAAAAAACCATGCCTGCATTGTCAGGTGTATCCTTTTTCCCTATGAGAATGAAGAACCAATGTTCTAAAGCTTTGTTGCTGGTTTCTTTGCTCGGAGGCACCGGTCCCGTACTGGCTGGGAGCGGGTCTTGGAGCTGCAACAGGAGCGGCGACAGGTCGGGTGCTCCTGAGCGCTCCTAGGGGCATTTTTTTTATACATTTTCTTTTAAAAAACTAATATATATATATATATTATATATTATAAATTTTTATATATATTATTATATCACATATATTCTATATTCTATATTCTATATTATGTATTCTATATTCTATATTCTATTAATATATTATAAATTTATATATTATATATTATTATTATATATATTATATATTAAATATTTAATATTTAATATTATATATTATAAATTTATATATTATATATATTATTATATATTAATATATTATAAATTTACATATTATATATTATATTATATTAATTTATATATTATATTGTATTATTTATTAATAATTATATAATAATATATTATATTATATAATATATATTATCATAGTCGCAAGACTCGTGAAAAGCCTGACGAGTCAGAAAAAACACTCTCGTTTTTTTGCAAAACGAGTTTTTCCTACACTTGTTCGCAGGAAAACTCGCCAGTTTTTTTGGTGAAAACTTGCTGTACTTTTGGCGAGTTTTTGAGAAAAACCCTTGCGACCTGCATTTGGCTCCCAGCGGCGAACAAAAAGGCAATTTGTCATTTTTTTTCACTCATTTGTGTGCTCTCAGTCACGAAAAACCCTCTCCAAAGCATTGTGCACCTATTATAAATTTATATATTATATATTATATACTATATATTATATATTATATTATATTATTATATATTAATATATTATAATAATATTATATTATATTATATTATTATATATTAATATTATATAATTTATTATAAATTTATATATTATATGATATTAATTTATTATAAATTTATATATTATATTGTATTATTTATTAATAATAATTATAATAATATATTATATTATATTATATATAAGGACGGGATATGTTGCAGTGAGGAAATCTATTGGGACTCTGTTAGAAGATATATTTCTATCTAAGTGAGCACTTTTCATTTTCGAGGCAGTAGGGTCATTACTTTCCGATTGGAATGGCTGTCATATATAGAAACGCTGATATGCAAGAAGTCTCCAGACTCAAAGCCATGGTGGGGAGAAAACATTTTGGGTTGCGTTGCAGATGTGAAGATGAGAGTGTTGATCAGCAGACTCGTAGACTGTTTAAGACGGAGGAGGAAGGACTAAGGAACGCGATCAAAAATATTGTGGGCTAGCAAGCAGCCCAAGGCAGTCATTCGCATGATGGCGTCCTCATGGAATCATTTTGCACTAATGTGGCTTAGGCAACCGGCGCAATGCATCGAGCTTAAAGTTTTGCTGGTTTTTTGGTTAAGGATGATTTTCTTCATGATGTTTTGCAGGCAATTACCAAGATCAATATCAATCTGAAAAGTGGGTATATTTGTGGAGTGTTTGATGCGGTGGCAGTGAAGTAAAAGAAGAACGTGGCTGAAGCTTTGAAGATATTCAAGGAAGTATTGGAGAACTGTGATATGATTGCCTTTGCAAACTATGTGAGTGTGTATGGAGATCTTTTCTCAGCTCAACAGATTGAGCGCATAAATGTAATGGTGGTTGGAATTAATACCATTTTGCAAGCAATGTAATCTTTTTTCTTTATCAATATAGGGAACTACCCTCTCTGGTAGTACTTACCTCAAAATATCTATATCTATATATATATATATATATATATAAAACATATTATAAATTTATATATTATATTATTTTTTTTTCAATTCAATTGTGGGATTAGGGTCCACTCCCTAAATAAAACAAATAAAAATCTAAGTTGCCGAATCTGGTACGGGTACGTGGGTACGGTACGCCGGTACGGCAATTTTTTTGGGGAGGGTTGGGTACGTTTGGATACAAAAAAAAAAAAATCATAAATATATATTAATATATGTATTTCCAGCCTAAAAAATATATATCTGATTATGATATGTATGATTAAAATTATTAAATACTTAAAAACTTAAAACAATATGAAAATATTAACTAATAAATTGATAATATAATAAATTACAAAATTATAAATTATAATAATAACAAATAACTTAATAATAAATTATAAATATTAATATTTTAAATACATTCTAGATTCTATAATCTATAATTAATATTTTATATTTAATAATAGTAATAATAATATATATATTTTAAAATAGTTTAAAAACTAAACTAGAAATTATACTTATATAATTTTTAAATTTTAATATTTTATAATATTAATATTAAATAATAATAAATAATAAATAAAACTAAAAACTAAGATTGAATGTATATATAGTATTACTATATACTATATAAATATTAAATAAATTATAATAAAAAATACATGTTTAAACTTTAAATAAAAAATTTTAACTTCGAAATATTTAAATATCTCGGAGGTTCAAGGAATAAGGCGATAGGAACAACCGACGAGTTTAGAAAATTTCCGGCGGTGGGAAAAAGATGGCGAAGCATGCTACGATCGAGTTCTCTCAGCCATCCTCTCGACCTCCGCAGGAATTTGTCAAATGGAAGGAGGGCTCCTCCTTTTAGCGAGGCAGCGGAGAAACCCATAGCAAAGCAGGCGGAAGCAGAAGTAACTTCGTCCTCTGCACTATTGGAAAAAAATCCCGAGCGGATTGTAAAAACCCTATAATTTTTTAAATAAAAAAAATCTAAAAACAGGTCAAAATTCCCGAGAAACCATCTAGAATCTTTGTAAAAACGCCACGTCTGGTAGAGACGGTTCATGTCAAAGATAGTAGAACCCTGCATGATTCCACGGGGATTCTGGGAGGTACCCGATTCAAGGACGTACCGTATCCGGAATCGCCAGGGCATATAGCCGATTCGGCAACTTAGATAAAAATAGTGACCGCTTGAGACCCTCAAAAGACCAACTTCACTCAAAAATCCCTAAGAGCTTCCAAGAAACCAAAAGACAACATGACCAAAACTATTGAGATCCCCGAAATAGCAACCCCAAGTAGGAGCAACAAATTAAGCTTTATTTGCTAACCCCTTCCTCCTGCTCCTAGTGAGGAGAGCATCCATGGTCCACTGAGATCCCTCGTCAACTGCTTCTCTTCCTTCAATACGGAGTTTCTTTGCTTTAGATTTGCGCCCTTTCTTCCTTTTGCTTGGGAAGTTTGGTTTGGAGAAGGCGCTTGTCGTCTGAGAAATGGTACATTCTTTAACTGGAACAACCAAATCATCTATGAAATCTGCGAAGTCCTACTCTAAATCATCCATAAAAGGGTAAGTGCCCATAGGAGCAAAATAGTCCTTGTCATCCTTACCCAGCTGTGCATCTTCTTTGGGCAAAGAGGATGAAGGAACCAAAGCAGAGGAGGGGGCTACCTTAGGCTGTGATGGGGGAGAGGCCGGAGGAGAAGAGACAACAATCGGGTCCGCAGGAGCAGGGTTGGGCACCGAAAAGAATATACCATGGTTGCGCCATACAAAATCCTCATTTGGGGTGCCTGATTTCCTGACCCATTTCTTCAAAATGAAATTCCTTGTAGCAGACTGCTTGGAATAAGAGCACCCAGTGATCTTGTGACTGACCCTGTTGCAGCGAAAACATCTGAAGGGAAGACCTTCATAGTTTAAAAATTGGGTCCAAGATCCGCAGGAAGAATGCATCGCAACATAATGATGAACTGGTTTAGAAATATCAATGATATCACAAATCCTTGTGAATCTGCGAAGGGATGTCCCTGAATTCGTATCCAACTTCACAAAGGAACCAATTTGATCAATCATACTGCTAATGAGCCCAAGATTACGCCTGATGGGGGGGAGATTGTATAATTTGATCCACATGGGGATGTGAGTGATTTTAGCAGCCGTCGGATCAAAAAAAGGGGACCACGGTAAGATGAAAAGGCCGGACCGGCCAAAGAACCAGGGACCATTCTGCTTCACAAAGTTGCAATCTTCCATAGAAACGAAACGAAGGAGAAAAAAGCCAAAATCCAAAATGTCTAATTCTAGGGTGGACACACTGCTCTAGGAAGACTTCATCCAAGCAGTAAATTGATCCACCGAAGGGCGTTTGCTCATGCATTTGATGAGGAGGGATCGATTCCCAACCTCCACTGAAACTTCATCAATACATGAGTCCGAAATATGAAAATCAGCGGGGGCCTCCTCCAACAAAATCTTCGAATCACCAAGATTGCAAATTTGCAAACCCTTTGAGGTCGAGGCCGAAACCGCTTCCTGAGGAGGGGTGCCATTTGAGCACACCAAGGGCAGTCTGGGAGACGGATTAGGGTTTGCCACGACAATCTGAGCTTGCAAAATTCACAACACTCGTGGAAAGGGTTGCTCCTATTTTTCCAGCCCTCAACAAAGAAGGGAGCCGCAGGAAGAGAAGCCGTTTGATGAGACAAGGGAGGCGGGGGATCCCCCGTTGAAACCTTAACGGGATCAAGGCTCAGTCCATGCTCCTGAGAGTTTGCCTGGGGAGAGGAGCCCACCTGCGGTGAAGAGATAAGTAGTCGTCTGTGGCCTCCCTTGATTCAAATCCCTGCCTTACCCTTGCGCGCCTAAGCAACATCAAACGCGTGTCCATCTGCACCCGGCCGCTCGCACCCCTTCGCTTCGTTGTTGGTCTTCGGATTTTTGCACATCGCGCTCTTTTTGGACTTTTAATCTATTATAATAATTCTTAACTAGCACAATCTTTGACTGTTACCTTGCTAAGCTTATTGTGCTTCACTAACAATGAAAAGATATATATTTCTAAGACATAGCTGATAGATTCACAACTCAGAGGTATAGAATTGTTTAACATTTCCTATACATTATATTATTATATATTATATAATTGATATATCAAATGTATTTTGAATTCTTTATATTTTTAATTTTTTTTTTGTTATATATATAGTACAACAGTACCCAACCGTACCAAAATCAAAGGAAAAAATTTGCTGTACCGTTGTACCAGAATCCCGTTCTCGTACTAGAACCAGCAACTTAGTTATGTTGAGTGCGCTCAGTAAGAACCAAAAAAGGATATGCTGACAATTGCTCTAGACCTGTAATTTGATGTGAGCTTTTTCCATTTGTTGCAATCTAAATTCCTTCTTTATCTTGAAATAATTGTCAAACTATTGTTTGATCATATGATTTTTACAACGACTCCTTTTGATTGGAAGATATAGGAAGCATTTAAACAACATTCCCTTTAAGGGGAAGTTTTATGATGTGACATGTTCTAACTCAAAAATAACAATTTCTCTGTACCTGAGCTCTCTCCTTAGGTAATGTCTCGTAAAGTGTTTTCCTCTCTTCTTGATGTTGACCTTCAAAAATAATGAGGCCTTGGTCAACAAATAAATTATACGGATTCCTACTTTTAAAAACTTAAAGCACATGGTGGATTGACGATGGAGGAAAAATGTGAGTGATAGAACTATGATCCATAAATGGCATCACTGCACCATGATAGAGCTGGTGATGCACACAAGCATTTAAATGTTTGCAACATTGTTTGGAGTTTGAATTTGTAATAGATCCAATTCAGAGGGTACAGGAAATTGCCTTGATCCTGCAAGGATGCACTTCAGAGTGGTACCCAAAGTATGATAAAGATGCCACCAAAGTTGACTATTGATGAGATATAAACAACCTCATTTCTTTGATGAAACAAATAACCCTTTTTGCATTGTCGAATCCCCTAGACTTGCCAATTTGTTTGTTTTTATAAGCAATATTTATCTATTTTTAATAAAATGTTGTACAAATCTTTATTTCCTAAATTAATTGAAATTAGCTTTTAAATGTTGATATAATGGTATGTAGAGTTGGGTAATTGTGCAGGGTTAATGCATGGCCTACAAGAGAAGTGGACTTCATGCAGTTGAGGTCAAGTGCATCGGAAGTTGAGGGCGCCAGAAATCTTAGGCGTTCATTGATTGAAGACTCTTTTTAGTTTTGTTATTCTCGTTGGTTATCCAAGACATTATGGCTCCACTCAAAGCCTTTTATATGTTTTAAAAGACATCAGTAGTTAAAGATTCTATTTTTCTGTTATAAAACTTTTTCAAATGGCATTTTAGCGCCATCTGAAATTTAGGAGTTCGAATATAGTTCAGTTTTAGTTGGTTGCTCAAAACATGGATATATATATCATACTATGGATGGATGAAAATCAATCTCTTAGTTTTTGGAAATAATCAGAGCTATGTACCGCAATTTTTCCATGAATGCAAATAGTGTTGTTCTGAGTAATTTCTTTTGAGATATAAAGATCTGAATAGAGTTACCATGTTGTTGTGGAAGTGATTGAATGTGACCTGAGTTAGAGACGAATTTCTCCCAAGAGCTGGCCACTCGCGGGATTGTAGAGTAGATAAGTATTTCTGTTTTTGTGGATGTTTCGTTTCAGCTAAAGTTATTTTATGTTCAGTTTTATGTTGTGAACCTGCAGGGTGTGTTGTCTAAGGCGGTAGTTCTAGAACTCTGTTTGTTTAAATGTTTCCAGAGCATCTGCTTTAGTTTAAATTGCTGTTTACTGATAGTTGAAAGTTAGAATGTTTTGTGCAGTATAGAATTTGTCATCGTTCAAGTTCATAGTAAAGTTGCATTTATGAATTTCTAGTATAGAGTTTATATGCTTTTTGGTATAGAGTTTATATGCTTTTTAGTATAGAGTTCAAATGCTTTCTTTAGTAGGATATAACTGCTTTTTAGTTTCATATGCTACTTAAATCATTTAAAGGAACTAGAAAATTGTTTCTAAATGAGATATCCAAACTCCTTATTGCATACAACCTCGGACACTACCTCGGTCAATAAGCTCATATTTTTCAACTAAAGTGTTAGCGACAGCGTGTCACTTTTTGGCGCCGTTGCCGGGGAAGTGATTCTTTTCTAAGTGTTATTAGGGAAATGCTTGGAAACCTCTTGTAGTAAACACCCAAAAATTGTCACCAAACCTCTCTTTCTGCATGGTCAGGAAACGAGGCCCACACGAAATATTTATACCAAAACCCCCCCAATAGTAGTTCCAACCATAAATAGGTAGGAAGAAGTCTCAGCTGAAGAACTAAGTTACGAATTGATCGAGCAGGATCAACCCGAGACCTCCCAAAATCCCCCAGAAGTTTTACCAGCTGACCAAATCTTTGAGGCAATAGTCATTCAGCCAACCAACCTAGTCTTCGAGGAAGAGAACATTCCTTTTGACATTATGGCTAATAATCACCATAATGACCCCTCAATGGGAGAGCAAACGACATAGATGGTGATATTCCGAGAAGACCGGCAACACGAACCTTTACCTACCCTATTGCTCTCAACGAAGATGATGATGCACCAATGAAAAATATTTCACCATCCATTTTACCGACTTTCAGGGGGCTTTCCTTTGAAGATCCTGACCAGTTCCTCTTCGAGTTCAAAATCTTGTGTCAGACATACGACTTCAAGAATGATAACCAGAAACTTAAACTCTTTCCCTCCACTTTGAGAGACGCTGCAATGCGTTGGTATATGGGATTAGTTTTTGGGTCAATAACTACATGGGATGAAATGGAAACCGTCTTTTTAGACAAATAGCAAAGTTATTGCAGAGTTAGTGATAGGAAAGAGGAATTGTTCAAACTAAGACAAAAAGAAGATGAGAGCCTGGAAGATTACCTTGATAGGTTTATCTTTCTAACCAAACGATGTGGTGAAGAAGCCATAAGTCCGGAAATTTTAAAGACTATATTTCTCAAGGGACTTGATGAAGATGTTAGGAGAAGCTTAGATTTAATGGGAAAGGGAGATGTGTCCCAACTTGAACTCGGTGATATCTTTGAGTTATGCCGAAATTTTTCCCGTACTCGAGCAGGTATCCAAAAATCTAGCCTTTTAAGGAGTTCAAATGAAATAGGTAAACTGCAATAGGAAATAGCAAATTTGAAGACTGACATTCTTGTTCAATTGAACACTACTTTGGATGGAATACAAGCTAAAACACGTAATCCTGATACTTTATCTATCTATTGCCCTAGGTGTCAGAACAAGCATTTGTTAAGAGAATGCCCTTTGGATAAGGCTGACAATTGCCAAATTTGTGAAGAGTCATGCCACTGATCAATGTGAGATCCTAAATGCAATCAAGAATTCTAAAAAACGACCATCTCACACTGAGGAGGAAATCAATTTTGTGGGTCCGAGACTTGGAGGAAATTTCTCCTATGGTCAAAACTCCAACCCTACATGGCGACCTCCAAACACTTGGAACAATACACAGTGGACAGTTCCTTGGCCTTCAGCACCACCTGGTTGGGGATCTTACCTACCTTGGGGACCACCTGAATGGACGAACCAAGCTTGAGGAAATCCCCAATGGCCAAATCAGCAATGACAGCCTCACAATCAACCTCCACAATGGACTCAGCCACCAATTTAATTCTATAATGGTCAAGGAGGAATGCCAAATCCGCAACAGAACCTTCTTACGGGTCCTCAAAACCCTTAGCAGAATGAACAAGTTAATCAACCACCATTACTGGCACAACCTGTTCCTAATCCCAAGAACACACGTCAAAATGCTCCAATATATGCTACTGATCAGGATAACATGGCAGGGGTCAATGCTATCTATTGTGGAAACCTTCAATTGAGGTCAGGAAAAACACTTAATTAACCTACCATTGGTGAAGTCACAGAAGACCCAAACGAGGAACTTAACATAGAACCAGAGACTCTTCTTGTACCTACAGAGCGTGACTCTAGGAAAAATCAGGAGGAATTATCCCCAACACAATTTCGAGTAACTTCACCACCTACCATAGAACCGTCTCAAGAAGTTGCCAAGCGACCATCAACTATTCCAAAAAAAGATCCTATGCTAAGAAAGAAAACCCAGGCACCTTTTCTGGAACGTTTCAAAGCAAATGTTCCTAGGAACCCTCCGGAAGTGTCATTGTCTAATGAAATTGCTTTGATTCAAGAAATTAAATGACCCCATATCGAGATTCCCTTGTTACAGGCAATTGAAGAAATTCCCGAACTGAACGAGCTAGTTAAACAATTGTGCATTAAAACACCAGGAAGGAAACCGAAACAGATTAATACGGTGCACATCAATGGATATCTAGCTAACCTTCTGGCTGGGAAAACCTTAACCCCAAAATATGGCGACCCAGGTAGTCCACTTATAACAATAACAATTAATGAGGTAGCAATATCTAATGCGTTGGTGGACTTGGGAGCAGCCATTAACGTTATGACAGTGGATGTTATAGAAAACTTGGACTCACTGATTTACGTCCCACAACTACCATATTACAAATGGCAAATCAGTCCATAGCCATCCCCAAAGGTGTCTTAGAAAATGTCCTTGTCAAGGTTGACGATCGGGAATATCCAGTAGACTTCCAAATCCTTGAGTCCCTCACACCCAAAGACAGTTACCTTGTAATACTGGGTAGGCCATGGTTAGCTACAGTTGTAGCCAAGGTTGACTGCAGAGCAGGAGGAGTGATCATTTCACATGGTTCCAATAGCAAACATTTAAGTCTATATCCCCCCGCTCAACCTGCAGAACATAACCAAGTTGGGGTTGATGAATCAGACGAATCCAACAAACAAGAGAATCTAGCTTCACTTGCTATGGTAGTTATTAAACAACATGGTGAAGAATTGGAAGATGAATTAGAAAACATCCAAGACCTTTCCTTAGACTCAGGCGATGAAGAGATTTTAGAGGTGGAAGAAATTTTGGGACATCCAATCCACATTGACGACAAAGAACATGATTATACCAACTTTACAACCCTACATTGTCCCCTGGCAAATATCATTTTGAAAACAGATCACTTCTTCGAAGATATTGCCAGACTCCATAGAACTATACCATACATCTCTCCTCTCAACACTTTAACAAAGGAAGTTCACACTGTCACCTCCAATTACCCTGGGACCAAGAGTATCATGCTATTACCGAGAAAGAGTTTAAATATCAATAGCTGGTTGACAGAATCTGATGAGCTCAAATTATTCAATGTTTTGATGAATAGGTCCAAAGCTTTTGCTTGGGACTATACAGACATGAGAGGAATTCACCCAAGTGTTTGTACCCACCACATCTATACCGAAGACGTTAGACGGTTCGTCAACCACAGCGAAGACTCAATCCTACTCTCAAAGATATTGTCAAAATTGTAATTGAGAAACTTTTACAAGTAGGATTTATTTATCCTATCTCGAACAGCAAATGGGTTTCACCCTTGGTAGTAGTGCCAAAGAAAAACGGGAAATGGAGAGTGTGTGTTGACTATCGAGAACTCAACAAAGCAACCTACAAAGATTATTTCCCACTACCCTTCATAGATCAAGTTTTGGATAATCTAGTAGGAAGGAAGTATTTTTCAGTTCTGGATGGGTTTAGTGGATATAATCAAATACAAGTGGTAGCGGAAGACCAAGACAAAACTACTTTCACCTGTCCTTGGGGAACATTCGCATATCGGGTTCTTCCTTTTGGGCTCTGTAATGCTCCTGCCACATTTCAGAGAGCCATTTTGGCCATCTTTGTTGAACTTGTAGACGATTGTGAAGAAGTCTATATGGATGACTTCACAGTCTATGGTTCCACTTTTGATGAAGGCCTCAAAAATTTGGATAGAGTATTGCAACGATGTGAAGATCATCAACTGTCTCTAAGCCATGAGAAGTGTCTAATAATGGTAGAACAAGGTATAGTGCTGGGACATCATATCTCAGCTGAAGGGATAAAGGTTGACCCTAAGAAGATTGAAGTAATACAATAACTGGAAACCCCAAAGAATCAAACCGATGTTAGAAGTTTCTTAGGATATGCTGGTTATTACCAGAGGTTCATAGAAAATTTTAGTAAGATTGCAGCTCCCATGTTCTCTCTTCTGCAGAAAGACGTGGATTTTGTCTAGACAAAAGAATGTCAAATATCCTTTGACATTATTAAAGGAAAGCTTGTCTCAGCTCCAGTCCTACGAGGACTTAACTCTAAACTTCCCTTCCATATTTATGTTGATGCTTTCAATGATGCTATTGGAGCAGTGTTAGGTCAAGAAGATGAGAATGGAGGAAAGTATGCTATATATTTCATCAGTAAAAACTTGAGCCCCATTGAACAGAATTACACCACCGCAGAGAGAATTTCTAGCAATATTTCATGCAATAAACAAATTCCGACATTACATTACAGGATACAAAGTGACTATGTTCACAGACCATTCAGCTATCAAATACTTGATGAACAAACCCTCAGTGAATGGGAGAATGTTGTCCTTAAAATCAGCTGTGCTCTTTTTGTAGGACGACCCCTACGGTACTTGTCCGTTTCGTAGCCTACAGTCTAAGTGCGCATTTCGAGGCAAGTCTCTTCAACCTCATGCGTAGTCCTCTGACACTTAAGAATGTCTTGTAATGTTCCCCTAGGTTGGTTCCTCAAAGTTCTTGAAATTCAACTAGGTTACAAGTTTGTCAAATTATCAATTTTGACCTTTCATAGTGTTAGAAATTTTTTAATAGTTAGCATGCAAGGGCGGCTAAAAATCCCGCCCCTGCATGTAACTTGTTTCTCTCATATGCTTGGGTGGTCATTTTGACTGCCCGAACATGTTCTTTTTCATTTAGCATGTAGGAGCGGTCATTTGGACCGCTCATGCATGTGTTTTCGTTTTAGCATGTATGGTCGGTCAAAAACGCCACTCATACATGTTCTTAAGTCATGTACAAGCGGTAAAAAGTGCCGCCTTTGCACTTTTTGATAACTTCAAGTCTAACTCGTGTGCAATTAATGCACTACGAGTTCAACATTTAAAACCTTTTTTATGTTTTAAATCTTTTTAAAACTTCATTTGTAATTGTTTTCAGTCGTCTCTCCTTCCTTCTAAACCCTTATTCACTTTCGGATTCTCCCGCGATGAGTGGTTTTGTTTTCGTGAAGGATCGAAGGGCGTTAGGGTTTTCGTCGCCGTCGCCATTATTTTTTCAAGTAAGGGTTTCATTCCCGCTTGTTTCTTTGTTTATCACACGTGCTAGGGTTTTAAACATTTTCATTTCTGGTTTATTCTTAGATTTTAAAGAATCCTAAATTCGTTTTCTTTACAAGTGATTTATCTTGCTTTACAACCTAGGGTTATGATTTACAAGTCGCCTCATTCGTTTTTCCTGTGTTGGTTTGTCGTGTGTGTTGGATGTGGTCGGCGATTCTCGCCGTGTGTTCGTTTCAATGTTTCTGTATTAGTTTTGAAAAATGTTTTCGTTTTTTTGCCATAATAGTTTTGTGTTACCAGACGTGCAAGGACGGCTGAATTCACCACCTATACACGTCTTTTCCCAATTGTTGCAATGTGCATGGGCGGTGAATTTTGCCACCAATGCACGTATGTTATTCTTTTAAGAGCGCCCATGCTTCTTTTGTTTTTACATCCAATATGCTTCGGCGGTCAAAAGACCCGCCCGAGCATATTCACTTTAAACCTGACCTAAATGCAAGGGCGGCGAAATTTGCCACCCAAACACAACCTTTTGACTTACATACAAAACAAAGTGCAAGGTCGGGGTTTTTACCCGCTCGGTCACAATGATTTCTTTCCATATGCATAGTTCGTGAAAAACCCCGACTGTGCATGTTATGAAACAAAAATTAACCTTTGCATATTGGTGGAAACTGAGAACCTGCATGTAGGAGCGGTCAAAATGACCGCTCATACATGCAAGTTCTCAGTTTCCACCAATATGCAAAAACGGTCATTTTGACCGCCTTTTCAACTTTTTGCATAATTTTACGGTTACCTACCTACATGCAGAGGCGGCGAAATCCGCTGCCCTTACATCAAGTTGCGAAATTACCCACATGCAGGAGCGGTCATTTTGACTGCCCGTGCATGACTCCCTCAAAATTTCCTAACACTGGGAATATTTGAAAAATAATACCTTTGACCCGCTTTCGGCCAATTTTTCGACTTGCGCACTCTCTGGCCATTTTAAGCTCATCCCTATGAACATGATCATCATTACGTAGTTTCCCTAAAATACCAATTTTTCCCCTAACTGCGAGATCATGAATTTTTGCAGCTTCTGCAAGTAGCAGCTATGGTCAACACCACATCTAGTGATTTCTTTAAAGCCAATGTCCGAGCCGTCTCCATCCAAGGCTAAAATAATGAAGTATAAGTACCAAGGGGTTTTCCCTGTTACTTCGGTGCAATCAAATATTGATGAGATCAAAGACATTGAAATAGGCCATGTTGATATGGCGGAGTTTGTGGAAAGAACCAAGCAACCAAATCCTTTGCGTTTTATGCAAAGGATCATTGATAGTAACATACACTTGGTGGCTTCATTCCTAGTTGCAGCCCATAATCCTGAGTTTGTCCTTCAAGTGGCAAGTCATTATGACAAAGACACTAGAACTGTGGTTGATTCCAATGGAAGCATTATCATGAGATTAGATGCAGAGTTCTTAGACAAGGTATTCATGTGCCCACCAATTGAAAATGTTGGAGAAATTGACTTTGCCAAAGGTCAAAAAGATTTTGATAATGATGTTGAATCTGCCAAGAGGCATATTAATAACAAGTGGTTGAAAACTCCTCATAATAACCTATAGAGATGGCCCAAAGTACTTCCAAGGAGTGACTTTGTAGAGGAAGTTAGTGATTTAATTACTTTGTTAAGCAGAGTCAGAGGTCTTTCTTCTTCTTCTACATTCCATGAGTGGATGTATTTATACATCAGGGTCATTCTTAAGGGGCAACAAAAGATATTTTGGGGAGAACAAATTAGTAATGCTTTGCATGATCAACTGCTCAAGGTTAATACTACCTTCAAGTTTTATATGACCTCCTATCTAGTGTATGTTGTTGCATCAATGAGGATGTTTCCAGGTTTAACTCAAGAGGGAGATCAGAGAGTTGTGCTAGTCTTTCAATATTATCCTTAGATAACTCTCAAAGGATCCATTCACCATTTTAGGAGGGTGAATGATGCTTTCTTTTCAGTCTTCGTATGCTTGTGGAACAATGAGTTGGAACAGAAGAGAGTGTTTGATGAAGCCTGGGAGGTTGTGAATTCTTTTGGTTGTTTATTTCTACAATTTCCTACTTTTACATATCTTAGAGTTGGATATTACCAAGGTTATCCATACATGTTGCCTTGATATCCAAGTGACAAGATGGTTCTAATGGAGTTGTGTAGACAATTGATTGTTCATAATAAGCAAATGGAATTAAAGAAGTCTGGAATCAAGTTTCTTGTGGAAATTGGGAGATATTCAGTTCAATCTGCTACCAAAGCTAAAGCAATTGAAACTGAAATGTAGCTGGTGACTATAAAGCAATTCAAGAAGAGGAATAATTTTGATTTCTGCAGAGTACAGGATAAAATCAAGAGGAGATCAGTATTCCATTCCTATGGTAGAGGATGTTTGGGCTGACTTGAGGACTCAAAATGAGATACGTAAGTTGGATTACTGCAGACTACATTTGAGCCAAATAGAAGAACTTGGATTGGCAGATATTCCTGAAGGCATGGAGGATGAGGGGGATGTTTTAGACCCTAAGTACAATACTAAAAGTATTGAAACCTCAACCTTACCTGAAATCAAATGGTCAATAAAAGAGGAAACTTCCCTTCGAAAAAGATTTCAGCCCATATTGGCCAACACCAATGTATGGTTGCAAAGTAAGGGAATCAGTTTGAAAGAATTTCTTACTGGATTTGAAACAGAAACTCAGGAACAAACAGGGAAGAAGGTTGAGAACAGAACCAAGAACAAGAGTGACGTTCCTTCTTCATCCAAGGTATCAAAACCACGGATTAAGTTTGTTTCTAAAGGAGGGAAAGCAAAAGAAGTTGCAGAAAGTTCAAATACTGAAGATCAAGGTTCAGATAAGATGAATGTTGACAATGTGGAGGCTGAAAATGCAGAAGCAGAGCAGCAAGATGTTGAAGAGCCCCATACTGAAGATGTAGAAATGGGTGAGAAATCAGCTGATGAAAGAGATGAGGGATATGAAATAGAAACAGGTGTAGAACAGGAACAACTTGATGGTTTGCATAAGTCCCCTCAGAAAGATGCTTCACAGGAACTACAAGTTGCTACCGCCTTGCCACATATTTCTGTTTCTGATTATATTCCAGTTGTTACTAATATTCCTACTTCTCCTATTATTGTTGTATCTTCTAATTCTACTCCTACTTCTGTTAAGACTGGTTTTGGAACTGTGTTTGATTCTTCTTGTTCAATACCAAGTTTGTCTTCATCTTCATTTGACATTGGAGAACAAACTGTTTTAGATCAATTTTTGAATAGCTCTGAGAAGAATGTTGATGCGACAGGCTCAGTTTTTACTACCACCTCTCCAATTGTTACCATCACAGGTGTTAGCATGAATCCTACTGATTAGGCAGTTGATCCATTCCCAAATGTAAATGTCCCAACATTGCCTCCGTGGTTGTCAGCTTATACTCCAAAAAGGAAGAACAGGCCATTTCGCCTGATGATATTGATTTGGAAAAGCTATTGCCTGCCAAGCCAAAGGCACAAAAGAAAAAGCCAAAGACTGTTTCTAGGCTTGTTGATGATAAGGGAGTCAGATATGCAGAGATTGCAAGGCCTCCTCCTGAGGCTACAATAGATACTTTCAATGTAAATGATCACATTATTTCTAGAGTTGAGTTGGGCAAGCTTACTCATGAGGGTATTAAGTTAGATTTTCAGGTGACAGCGACTTATTTGCTTAATAAATATGATGAAGAAAAGAAAGAGAAAGAACAATACAAAGCCAAGGCTGAACAACTTGCAGCAGTTCTTCAAAAGATAACTATGTCCTCAAAAATTGTGGAGCCTATGGCGGTTACCATCGAAGACCCTCTGATTCAGAAGGTTGAAAAAGTCCATGCTAGAGGAAGGGCTGTTGGTGAATTTCTGGATCGAATGCTGATACAGGGTAAAGTTCTTTTGAAGACCATAGTGGAACGGAAAGAGAAAATGGAAAAGGTGAGAGCTGAGCTTGATGAGCTTGTTGATTCATTATCTCAGGGACTTCAAGATTTGGAGGAAACTCTAGAAGAATGGGTTGAAATGAAGAAGATGGAGGTAAAGAATTTGATAACAATTGGTGTTGTATTGTTAAGTCCCGACATTAAGGCAATGTTTAAATTAAAGATTTAAACATCATGATAAAGAAAACAGCGAAAGTGCCTTCGTAAAATATCAATTCGAAATAATATATAATATTATTATTATATGAATATTTTAAAATACAAAAAAAGAAATAAGAGCAATTTAATACTATTATAATCATAATTATCGTGAGATAATGTTATGATTATAATTATCAAAATATAAATATAAATATTAAATATTATTATAGTAATTGAATATAATTATAAATATATATTCATATCTATAAAGATTAAGAGTAAAATATTATAAATTAAATTATATTATATTATAAATTAATTAATATGAATTAATATTATCAAGGGGGAGCGAGTGCTTCTACCCCGTCACCTCTGAGAAAGAGTGATAGAGCATGCCAAATAAGGTAACGATTAACATAAGCTAAAACTCTAAAACTAGTTTGTAAGTCATTAAGACATGTCAACAATTAAAGGTGGTCTATTTCATGAACGGTTCCAAAGAATAAGGTAGCGATCACTTTAAAAGATGGCCAAAGACATTAATACAACGATTATTATTATTACAACATTATCCTATATGATTAGTGGTCAGCGATTACATATGAAAGTAGAAGAATATGATGAATCAATAAGAGGGCTGCAAATTAGTTATGAAAGCATTGATCGTTGTCCAAAGGGTGACGTCCCTTTAAGGACAACAACTCCATGAAAAGAGGCACCCGCCGATGGAAGGAAACGGATCAAGGTATAAAGGAAGATTGGTGGGCATTTGGGAAGGCATTGAACCATTTAGGATATTCAATACATATAATTGCATAAAGATCAATCCATTCATCACGTCATCTCATCAAACAGAATCATATAACAATACAATCTGATTTAACATACATATCTGCAGAGAATAGTATAGCAGCGAAAGCACAAAGGGACAGCGAATCCTACATCATACTTATATGTGCATTCAGATCGAACATTCAACCTTTCTCTCCACACAAAACAGGAAATAAATAAAAGAGATCAATTTCATCCAGCGCAGCAGTAGAGATCAGAAATAAGAGAACAGTGAGCATTCAAGCAAGAAAGGAAAAACAGTCATCTAAGGAAAAGAGAAACCACCTTCAGAAAATTCAGTAAGGTATAGCATGTAAGTATATTTAACATGAGATTTGTAAGTATGTATATTTAATTTGTTCAATTTATGAAATATAAAGATGTTATCATGTAATGTATGGGATAAATTGAATATGCATATGAACAAGCAAATGTTGGCATAGGATAAGAATGCTATAGAGTAGATATGCACATCATGGAATAAATGTTCAATATAGAATAAGAATGTTTATCATATTATGCATAAAAGATGCACACAATTTAGGAATGTTATTTGATGTAAATGATATGATGCATATGAGTGGCAATCAATGAGATAGTAAAGATGACTTAACACGAACAATACTTAATAATGAAAGGAATGAAAATTCTCATAATGATGATATAATATTAGTGAATATATGAAAAGATATATTACTTGTGAATCATATGAGCAATTAGAATAATGGAATTAATCCATTAACTCCATATGAGAGGTGTGATCATGAGGATGAATGATTAGCCAACCATGGGTATGTTTTGGCCCTTGTCTCAGCGGGTGCAATGGCACCCCTTGAGGCAAGTGGATTTGGCCTTTGGTCACAGCTGGTGAAGAAGTCACCCCTCGTGCCAAAGGATTATTAAATAGTGGTTTTGGTTACAGCTGGTGAAAAAGTCACCCCTCGTACCAAGGAATATCATAGTGGCCTTGACTCAGCTGGTGAGTATCCACCCCTCGAGTCAAAGGATAAATTAGTGGACCCATGATTGACATAAGGCATCCTATCACCTCCTCTCACATGGAATTAATGATTAATGCATAGATCCAAATATGATGGATAATGAGAGAAAAAGTGAAATGTATAATGATGTGATCATAAGAGTATAACCCTATAAGGGCAATGTGATTATGTAATTTGAATATTTCTTGCATATATTATAATAAGTGGGAATTCAAAGATAGACTAGTGTACTAATGTTCTCTTTTGTAAGTCGAAATTTTGTGCAAGGTTAAGGAAAATTTTGGCTTGCTAGAAGGGGACATTACATGTATCAAATCGAGAGTCTTACATTAAGACTAAAGAATCTTTGATCCATTGCATCAATGTGTCGAAGAGTTTGCTTGAAGATCTGCAAAATGCACGGGAACTCAATGAGAATGATGATGTAACACTTTTGCATAGACTTGAGGAATTCCCATGCACCTTGACAGGTGAAAATCACAAGTTTCTTTCTGCAGAGGAGATGATTGATGCATTTGAAAAGTTGATTCAAAGGTATTTTGAGGATGAAGTGTTTTCAATTGCCTCAATGGACAAGCTTCATGACTATCAGTTAACTCTTTATAATTTAAAGGACAATCTTGGGAAACATGAGAAGGCAATAAAAGCAGTAAAAGATACGATTGTCAAGGCTTGTGCTATTTCAGATAATACAGCTGGACCTGATATCTATGAGATGGAAGCAGTGAAGGTTATGTACCATAATTTCCTGAAGAAGAATGACGGTGGTAGCTGAAATTCCTTCTTCGTGCCTTAGTTTATTTTTCATAGCTTTTGCATATGTAATTTGTAATTAGTTCCGGACATATCCATATGTATTTTCCAAAATGTAATTACATGTGGAACAAAGGAAGTCCTAAGTCAAAATGACACTTTTGTAGAATAAGTCAAAGTAGTTGTAGATTTCCTAGTTTTGCTCCAGGTGTCTCCCTATAAATAAAGAGGGCCTCTTTATAATTAAGTATCTTTTATCTATTGCAAGTAAACTCTGCCGAATTGAAGAGCATATCAAGACTTTGAGCTTTATTGTGTTTATCAATTATTCAAGCAATTATTAATATAAGAAGGCATTTTGAATATCAAACTTTGTGTTGAATCAAATTGCATTGTGATATTGATGTTCTTACGTCATTAATATTACATTATATTGAATAGTTATTTGAATCGTGGAGATTTTATCAATCAATTGAGAGAGTGTTCTGATTTTGATTTTATTAGTCTTTGTGCTATTATATCATTAAAGGAGATTGTGTTTAGTTAGTAAAGGAGATACAGATTGAAGACTTTGTGCTGTCAATTGTTGTCTTCAACTTGATTATATTTTATAGTTGATATAAGGTGAAGACTTTGCGTTTCATTTTGTTTCAAATCAGTTTATCATCATTCAAGTGGAAGAAGTCACGAAAAACTTTGGGTTTTCTTGAGCTTCGTGCTAACTCATATTTCTTGGAATTAGTGATATTTGGCGAAAGTTATTGTTGTGAAGAACGAACACATATTCTGAAAAAAGAGAATATTGTGATATGAAACTATCCTCTAAATAGTTTAGTATAAAGAAAAGTTTACTTTGTGATAATTGTTTGTAAAGGGAACCTCCCCTTGTTGAGAGGAGAGACTTTGTCTCATCATAGCTATGGCTGATATAACCATTTTGCCGTTAGTGAGTTGACGACAAAATATTCACCCAACAGAGAATAATCAGATGGTTATTACTTCTCCAAGAATTCAATGTGACCATAATGGATAAGCTTGGGAAATTCAATGTAGTTGTAGATTTTCTATCCCGGATAAAACAAGATAATGGAGATTGTACTCCTATGCAGGATGAATTTCTCGATGAAAATTTATTCGTTGTCTCCATTCAAACACCTTGGTTTGCAGACATTGCCAATTACTTAGCCACCTCTGAGCTTCCCCCGGACTTTACATCAAAACAAAAAAAAATGCCTCATTCGAGAAAGTGCTCACTTCAAATGGATTAATGGCATGTTATTCGGATATGGGCCTGACTTGGTCCTGCGACGTTGTGTCAGACCAGATGAAACATACAACATTCTCAGAGCTTGCCATGACGATCCATCTGGCGGACACTACTCTGCTAAGAGGACTTCCCATAAAATCTTAGGTGCAGGATACTATTGGCCCTCTATGCACAAGGATGTGAAGAACTATGTTTGCCGTTGTGATGAATGCGAGGGAGTGGGAAGACCTACGACATCCAACGAAATGCCTTTGCAGACACAGGTGGTTTTTGAACCATTTGAAAAGTGGGGATTGGATTTCATCGATCCTATAGATCCTCGTTCACAAGGAAAAGAATATATTCTGGTCTGTACGAACTATCTTACCAAATGGGCAGAAGTCCAAGTTCTGAAAGTTGCTAGAGAAGAACAAGTTACAGACTTTCTGTATAACAGAATTTTTCTCAGATTTGGAGCCCTTAGGTCCATTGTCACAGACCAAGGACCTCAATTTATGTCTAAGGTTTTATTAGCTTTTACTGATCATTTCCAGGTAAGCCATAATAAGTCGTCACCCTATCACCCACAGGCAAATGGTCAAGTAGAAGTCACTAATAGGGAGCTCGAACACATCCTAACAAAAATAGTTTCATCAGGCAGAAAGGACTAGGCCAGAAAATTGCCTGAAGCTGTTTGGGCTTACAACACAACTTGGAAATCCACCACTGGTCTTACTCCTTACGAATTGGTCTTTGGGAAGAAACCTCTTCTGCTCGTTGAATTCGAACTTCAAACTCTTAGAACAACAATAGAGTTAGATTTAGACCTTGATCGGGCTCAGGTAGAGAGAGTCTTGCAGCTTAGTGAACTAGATGAACTCCGCTTAGAAGCTATTCATCAAATTGAGCTAGTTCAACAACAACGAAAGGCCTGGCATGATAAACACATCAAGGAAAGAGAATTCCATGAGGGAGATTGGGCGTTGCTGTTTGATTCTCGATACAAAGACCAGAAAGGCAAACTCATAACTCATTGGCTGGGTCCATACGAGATTTCAGAGGTATTCCAAAACGGAGTAGTACAACTCAAACCCATTGATGGTGATTTTCGAACTCTCTTAGTCAATGGACATCGACTCAGGATCTACCATAAACTTGTCAACAAAGAGGAGTTTACTTGACTGGTAGAAATGCACGGAGAAAATGTGTTGATTTTGCTTCGGCAGAAACAATATGAGAAGTGTTGTTAAAAAAAAATAATAATAATAATAATAAATAATTTTTGCGTGTGTATATGCATTTAGGGAACAATTATCCATATATTCATCTTTGTACTTGCCTAAATTTCATCACTGTTTCGTAGGGTTTCATCTCTGAAGAAGTGTTACAAATTTTGGCGCATCTCTCGGTGATGCTCCAGAACTTGTTGTTTGAATAGATCCATACCCTCGTCATGTTCTTGCATTTCGACGGTATCTTTCAGCGAAGCTGCGGAGCTTTGTTCTTACATTTTGGCTGCATATTTTAGCGATGCTCCGGAGCTTTGTTCTTGCATTCCGACTGCATCTTTTAGTGATGCTCTGGAACTTTGTTCCTGCATTCCGGTTGCATCTTTCAGCAATACTTCTAAACTTTGTTCCTGCATTTTGGCGGCATCTTTCAGCGATGCTCTGGAACTTTGTTCTTGCATTCCGGCGGCATCTTTCGGCGATGCTCCGGAACTTTGTTCCTGCATTCCGGCTGCATCTTTCAGCGATGCTTCGGAACTTCGTTCCTTCAGCCCGAGTGCATCTTGCGATGATGCTCCAGAGTTTTGTTCATATCTTGCATATCTATTCCTTTGATATCTTCCTCCACCATTGTGAACTTGTGATTTTCTTCTGTGAAAATGTTCCTACGTTCTTAAAGCACATCATTGTCACCCCCGCAATCCACCACGATAAGCCATCATGAGTTTGTCATTCCCTACCATAATAAATAGTGTTATTATGGTGACTTGTCATAATAAATTCAGCCACCCCGTTATCATATCATAATAAATTCATTTCTGTCCAAATCAAATGGCACCGCCACCTAGGATGCTATTATGTTAGCAAAAACAAGCGACTTTCAAATCAATAACAGAACGGAAGGTACGTACATCTTTTATTTTAAATAGATAGTTTATTATGAATAAAAGTAGATAAATTGGCGTGGGTGGCTGGGTGGGCGCCCTTCCACTCCACAGATCGTGGAAGGGCGGGGTCCTTATGAAGTGGTTGTCACATCATCCCCTGTGGTGGAAGAGGAGGGGCTAGCCTAGGGATAGGCTTAGGTGGCAAGGGTCGTCATTACACAATAAGGCAAGACATAATAGAAGAGGCTTGTAAACCTTAGGAAGGTGGCAACTTTCCATGCTTTCGAGTAAGCCTTGAATACAAGGTCTCTTCCACTCCGATCGATAATTAACATCCTAGAAGAACCTTCGAGATTCAGTAAGGGCTTAAAAGCCAAATGCAGGGTATCCTCGGTCATTTCCCCACTCTTCTTCATTTGCTGTTCTTCGTGTTAGGTTCTGCAATGGCAGGAGGCTCAGGTTCGGGCTTCATTGCTAGGATGTCCACAGAGGGTCTTTCCTACCTCGGCATTGGCACCCCCGTGCAGGTTGAAAGCACAGTTAGGCAGCTTGCCTTCAAAGGACCTGTCACAGACCACCGGCTGAAAAGAATAATGCGGGGAAATGATGAATTTTTGCTTCTCGGGGTCAAGGTAGTTCTGGGGAAGAAATTTCTGGAGGACGACGAATACTACAGAGTGGATTCCACCATTGTTTCTCGCTTCCTTGCTTCGATATTGGACGTTGGGGCCTCTAAGCCGAGGGCCAAGTTGCTGGTGAGAAGGCTGTTCATTAACAATTTGCTAGTTGGACTGGAATACATAGTTAGGGTTGTAGAGCCAGGTGTTGGCATTCCGAGGCCTGCGGATTTCAAGCTATTGGAAGATGACGGTGTTGTGGTTCGTTACTTCCCTTTCTTACTTGACCTGAAAGGGTTGCCATTGATTCTCCACAGGGAGTAGGTTGAAGTGGGGACGGATTTCTTGTTTAAGGTCCACCAGATTGACTCTCACGATGGCACCTTTGACTGGATTCCAGCTTTCAAGGCTAAGGCGGAGGAGCTGGGGTTTGAATTGTAGGTGGGTGTTCTTTATTGGCAATGCTTGGTTTTTGTGATTGCAGTTGATCAGTTTTTTACTGTTTCCAAGATGGCAGTTGCATAAGTTTTTTCTCCTGGATAGGCTCTAAGAGCCTTTTTTGAATTTAGAGCCTGCAATTTTTGTAAGGGTTTTGGGGTTTCTTGCAGGCTAACGGCCTAAAGGCACCTGCTCTCTAGTTTTTTAGGCTTTGTTTATACCAGGGGGGAAGTAGGGTCAAGATGTTGGTACATTTTGGAAAGGACCAGTTTTTTCTTCTTTGTAATTTGTTCAGGCGGGACGCCTGTAGTCTTGCAGGTCGGTTATAGGTTAGAATTTGGTTTTTACGGGCCACAACCGGAGGTTTTCTTTCCGGTTGTTTCCTACCGGTATGCCCCCTTGATTCGGATATGTAATTTCATATTTTAATTAATAAAAAATACTCGCTTACGTATAAAAAAAAGTAGATAAATTGGCACGAACCCTTTTTCTTTTCCAAATTTGGCAAATGTGTGAATTGTTTATTCACTGGAGAAGGTGGCGGGTCGTTCACTCTATCCCATGCAATGTCATAATTAACTGTTGAGAAGCCAAGTACCCTGAATCAATTCTTGTCTTATCAACATTGCCGAAGTACAAGTGGCCTCAAAACTTGCATTTTCTTTAATTTACCTATCAGTTGCTTGAGCAGTTTTATCACTTTGGGTGCCACGATATTTCAGTAGTCATTGAGCAATATTATTAGTAAGAAATAGAATGGGAGGAGCCAAACGTAAGTTTGAGCCAGCTTCACCAGATAAATTGTTGGCATTAGGGAATATTTCGGAGCTATTTCAGAGGGTAGGATGGCTGGAATTTATAAAGAAATTTGAGGGACACCATGCACAATTGATCAAGGAATTTGTCGAGAACTTTGCAGACAACCAGTCAATTGTGCGCAGGAAGAAATTCAAGGTGAGTCCCCGAATTATCTCTAAATTATTTGGTATTGGGAACGAAGGTGTTAATTTGTCAGAAACCACAAACATTTCCTATCAGAAAATAATAGAACTTTTTGCACAGGAAAGGGAACCTCACCCATTACTAGTTGTAAACACCCGGGGGAAAAACAAGGGATTTCACAGAATGTCTATTGCAGAACCATGGTGAACAACAGTTGCATGGATTATTAAGTACTTCACATGTGAAGGGCAATGCGCCATTGTAGTTGGCCCCCCCTTTCGGTTGCTCATTCATCTGCGCTATGGCTTAGAAAACCTTGAATTAAGGGTTAACATTCCTGCTTTCCTCCATGATTCCCTTGTTAGTATCATAGAACGATTCAAGATAGGGTCTGGGCCTTTGAAACATCATGGTCTTGTTCATTTAATTTGCAAATATCATTTCCATACGAAAAGAAAACCATATGCAAAATGGCAGAAGTTTCTACAGAAATTTGAGAACCGTGAACCCTCGAGACAATTTGAGGAAGGTCAGTCGTCTGGTATGACAACCAAAAATGTGAGAGAACTCTCCCCTGTACCTCAAGGTGATAGACAAGCTCCTGGCTGCGAGGCGCCAGAAAATCCAATAAACCCCTTAGACCTTGAAGGAAGGCCTAAACCACATAATGTACCTGAGACCCCAGAAAAATGAGAAAATGTGGATATAGTAGATTCAGAGGAGGAATATATTCAGCCTTGCAAAAGGGAGAGGAGGCCCAAAATGAAATTGCAAAAACCTCCTCCAAGAAGGAGCAAACGACTAGCCGCTGAATCTAGCTGTGCCGTGGCCTGTGAATTGCCCCTTGTTCCCAAGAAAAAGAGACAAGAAAGGCAGCCTTGTGAAAAAGTAACCCAGCCAGATGAGACTGTATCTCAGACATGTGTAAATATAACTCAAACCTTGGAAAGCAATAAAACCCCTGAATCTGAACAAGGAATTGACCCATCTAAGAAGGACCAAAAAGAAATAGGAGAAAAAGGATAAGAGGGAACCAGTGAACAAATGCCCAATTATGTCCTAATTGAAGAAGAGGAGGATCATGAATATGAGGTTGTAGAAATAATTCCTTCATCACAACAGCAGTAGACATTCAAGGAATTGATACAGTGCCTAAGGAGAGACAATTGTCTCCTTTAAATAATGTTGGTGACATAGGACAAGGTCCATTAGAAGCAATTAATGGATATGTGTCTGACAGTGAAACAAAATTTTTTATTTCCCCCCTTTCTACAGATGTAGACGATAACAAAAATGAATATGACACCTAAAACAGAGGAATTCAAAGCAAAAATTATGCAATAGAAAAATTAAATAGAATTGAATGAGGAACAGTTAAACAGACAACAACAGGAGATAGAGAAACAGATAGAGCTTCTGGAACAGAGGGATCAAACCATTAGAGAACTGCGATCCCAATTGCAACATGTTGAAGAAAAAGATAAGCATTGTCTGACTAGTCTATCTGAAAAAGATTAGACAAATTAAGAATTTAACCTTCAATTTGGAACCGTGGCTGAAAACATATGCAGAGGAGCAGGAAAAACAAAAATTAGAGCTAAATAAAGCTGTGAGTAGAACTGTTGAATTGGAACAAGATATACAGGAAGTCAATGTTAGGCCAACTATGGAATCAAAGGTGGTTCAAACTGAGCAAACTAAGATGGAATGGTTTCAAATCCACATTCCTCCCATGTTGACCAAATGGATGGAGCAATGCTATTTCCTAAGACAATCTGGGGCTGAAAATGCTAGACTTAAGAAAGAAATGGAATTGTTAAAGGAATCTGATGATAGATTGTATCAGGCTAAAACGGATGCATGTAAAATTGGAGAACTATTACTGGCCTGTAGGAAACCATTCAGATTGTATTCCATGTTCCTTCATGAGCAACTATTAAGATGGAAGCTCTTGAGAATCTCTTGCAATTTGCCACATGACCCAAATGACCAACAGTTCCTAGAAGCATTTAAAGAAGCATCTCCTATGCAGAAAAACTTGTTATGTGAGTTTTTCATTCATAATCTGTTTCTTGAAAAACATTATGATTTCTTCATCAATCTGTTTGTGGGGGAAGTTCAATTAAGGGCATTTATGTCAAACATGCAAAATCAAATTCAGTGGCAGGACAGAACTAGGGAATATCTTCATGCAGAGAGGACTGTGGGATTACAAATGAGATACCCTAATTGGAAGCCTTTTGCTTTCAAAGCCCAGTTCCGAAGAATTAAGAGTTATGAACATATGAACGAGAAATACAATGAAAGTATTAGGATCTGCTTTGAAGACTTCAAAATTAATGGACCACCATTGATTGACAGAGCTTGGAGTGCCTGTGAAGAAAGATATACCACTCTGCCTATGTATTTGAAAAGGAGAAATGATTTCCCCTACAAACCTTAGATGGGCATACAAAAGAGCTGAGGCATTGATAGAGATTCTACAACAGCTAAAAACTAAGTGGATAGGGATGCGTTACAGGACACCACTACTTTTATAGCCACCCCTTGCAGTCTTAGTGGTTACAGAACAGGATCCTTGAGACTTATCTACTTGGTAGATGAGAATCAAACTACACAAAGGTTTTCTGAAGGTCCCTGACCATATTGATGAGGAGGCAGATGAAATATATGATCTAAGTTCAAAGTTTGATGAATTAAACATGAAAAGAGAGGCAGAAAGACAAAGGATTCATCAGAGAGCAGGAGGACCTGCTCAAGGTTAGGAAGGGGAGGATGATGAGGTATATGATGGAATCGTTTGCCGTTGCGCCAAAAGCTCGAGCTATCAACGCTCGCTGCAAACGCCAGATTTAACCCAGATCCACAGGAGGCTCACTGCCATGTCACGAATCCTGAGCTCAGCGTTGAACGCCTCACTGACAAGGGGGCAGCTCACTGCCAATAATCCCCCCCTCAACGCAACCCAAGGGATTCGAACACGTGACCCATGGCTCTGATACCAATTGATGGAATCGTTTGCCGTTGCGCCAAAAGCTCGAGCTATCAACGCTCGCTACAAATGCCAGATTTAACCCAGATCCACAGGAGGCTCATTGCCATGTCACGAATCCTGAGGTCAGCGTTGAACGCCTCACTGACAAGGGGGCAGCTCACTGCCAACAGTATAAACAACCTCATTTCTTTGATGAAACAAATAACCCTTTTTGCATTGCCCAATCCCCTAGTCTTGGCAATTTGTTTGTTTTTATAAGCAATATTTGTCTATTTTCAATAAAATGTTGTACAAATCTTTATTTCCTAAATTGATTGAAATTAGCTTTTAAATGTTGATATAATGGTATGTAGAGTTGGGTAATTGTGCAGGGTTAATGCATGGCCTACAAGAGAAGTGGACTTCATGCAGCTGAGGTCAAGTGCACCGGAAGTTGAGGGCGCTAGAAATCTTAGGCGTGCATTGATTGAAGACTCTTCTTAATTCTGTTATTCCTATTGGTTATCCAAGACATTATGGCTCCACTAAGAGCCTTTTAGATGTTTTAAAAGACATTAGTAGTTAAAGATTCTGTTTTTCTATTATAAGACTTTTTCAAATGGCATTTTAGCGCCATCTGAAATTTAGGAGTTCGAATATAGTTCAGTTTTAGTTGGTTGCTCAAAACATGGATATATATATCATACTATGGATGGATGAAAATCAATCTCTTAGTTTTTGGAAATAATCAGAGCTATGTGCTGCAATTTTACATGAATGCAAATAGTGTTGTTCTGAGTATTTTCTTTTGAGATAAAAAGATCTGAATAGAGTTACCATGTTGCTGTGGAAATGATTGAATATGACCTAAGTTACAGACGAATTTCTCCTAAGAGTTGGCCACTTGCGGGATTGTAGAGTAGATAAGTATTTTTGTTTCTGTGGAGGTTTTGTTTCAGCCAAAGCTATTTTATTTTTAGTTTTATGTTGTGAACCTGCAGGGTGTGTTGTTTAAGGCAGTAGTTCTAAAACTTTGTTTGTTTAAATGTTTTCGGAGGATTTGTTGTAGTTTAAACTGCTGTTTACTAATAGTTGAAAGTTAGAATGTTTTGTGCAGTATAAAATTTGTCACCGTTCAAGATCAAAGGAAAGTTGCATTTATGAATTTCTAGTATAGAGTTTATATGCTTTCTCGTATAGAGTTTATATGCTTTTTAGTATAGAGTTCAAATGCTTTCTGTAGTAGGATATAACTGTTTTTTAGTTTCATATGCTATTTAAATATTTTAGAGGAACTAGAAAATTGTTTCTAAATGAGATATCAAAACTCCCTATTATATATAGCCTCGGACACTACCCCGATCGATAAACTGATATTTTTCAACTAAAGTGTTAGGACCTTACGATAGCCTGTCAACTATAAAGTGGTGGTTAAAGTTGTCCTGTAGAAGTTGTAGTATCCTAAGCTGGAGCAATAAAGCATTGCAGACCTAAAGGATATTCATCAGTGCATAGGAGAGATATCCAAGCGGTATCACTAAAGATTCAGGGAACAAACTCTTCTATAAGATTGGAGATGTTTAGTACAGAATCTTTTTCATTGGTTGCCTAATGTTTTGCATCAAAGGGATGGTGTTTGACAATGAAAAACACCCAGAATAGATAAAGTTCTTGACAGGTGATGCAGAGCAGGTTAGAATCACTAAACAAACTCAACCTATTCATCTTTCAAGTCTGGAACCATCAAACAATAGCCATTCATTCATAACTGTCCCCTTGTCCTCGTAGCCCTTCAAAAGGGGTTTTTCAAGTCTAGCTTTACGAGGTCTCAAACCCAAAACCTAAACACCATTTTTGATACCCTTTTGGTTGTTTGGCAACATATCAAGATTTGGGATGTGGTTGTTTTGGAGCAACACCCTCAATAATTCACTGTGATGCTGCATCTAGGCCAAATTAGGCTTGTTTTACAAAGCAAGTTTGAGAAAATCAAAACCCAAAACCCAAAACTCTATCGCATAGCATTATTCACATCACATGGGGTCTGTATTTACCATTTTCATCAATTGGAACAATACCCACATTGTTTATTTACAAAACCCTACTTCTAGCTACTCAAATAAGCCTAATACATAGGAATATTAGGCTAGGGCTGCTTGAAATCTTGCCTTATCACCATCCCCTGCTCCTGCAAACCCGACAAACACAAAAAACAACTTAAATATCTCTATTCCACCGATTTTCAGATTTTTCCACCGGTGAAATGGTTCAAAATTTCATATTGCCCTCTCAAACCCTAGCTGATGAGGTTTTACAGGCAGATTTTACATAAGGGACTCTAACTCACTCCAAAACGAATTTGAAAAGACCAAACCAAGCTTAAATGAAAGATAACTCTTAGCTCTACCACATGCAATCGATTTTGAGCCTTGACCGTACTATACTTGGCCATACAAGTCACGGGAACAGCAGAAAAACAGGGATTTTTATTGATTCTTCTTCAAAATATCACTGCCGAACCCTTATTCAAACATCCTCTGCCATGTTTAGACACTTTCCATCAAAAAACAAACGATTCCAATGACTTTTCACATCCTTGACCTTTCAACTTCCATTGAACACCAAAAGAATGTCACTTTTGAAACTTTTAAACTTTCCTAAATTGACCCCATGAGATTAAAACATATGACATGGTCTTATTCGACCTTATTACAATAAAAAATGACTCCAAACACAAAAAAATGACATTTGACCTTATTTACAACATGTAAACTAGGTGCCCCTGCACCATACACGCGCGGAGAAGAGAATCTGAAGTCCCACTTGAGATCAGCTCTTGAACTATTGTGCCATGCTTTTTGATGTCTTCCTCTGTCATCCATGTTGCATCTTCATTAGGAAGGCCTTGCCATTTCACTAGGTATTCATTATACACCTTATGCCTTGTTCTTTTTGCTTCCTTTGTGTCCAAATTGCTTTCAAGCTTCAATGGCTGACTTGGTAGTAAGTCTTTGACCCAATCTTCATCTTGAACTCCTAATGTATCTGCTTCTTTACCTGCAATCACATATCCCTTGAAAGGATAAAGGTCAGAAACAATGAAAATTGGAGAGATAGCCACTCCAGGAGGGAGTTCTATCTCATAGGCATTGGCTCCAAATTTGTGGACTACCCTACATGGCCCGATCTTTTTCATCTGCAGCTTTGTATATTTCCCCTTTGGTAGCCTTTCTCTCCTTAAATGTGGTAGGACCAAGTCTCCCACCTTGAATTGAACATCTCTCTTCTTCAAATCTGCATGTTGTTTATACTTTTCCACACTCTTTTGAAGATTTTCCTTAACTTGCCGATATATGTCCTTCTTTGCAACTGCAAATTTCTCTCCTTCAGCACTCCTTTTCTCTATTTCACTTAGATCCCTGAGCTCAAACACACCTCTAGGTTTCAGTCCATAAGCCACTTCAAATGGGCTTTTTCCAATGCCTCTATTGACAGAGCCATTATAGGCATATTCAGCCTGTGGAAGGATTAGATCCCATTGCTGTCCATGCTCCTTTGTGAGGCATCTCAGAAGGTTTCCAAGTGATCTATTAACCACTTCAGTCTGCCCATTTGTTTGTGGATGATAGGCAGAGCTAAATGTCAAATTGGTTCCAAATTTCTTCCAAAGGGTCCTCCAAAAGTGGCCTACAAACTTGCTATCCCTGTCAGACACAATGGTCAATGGTAATCCATGAATTCTCATTACTTCCTTGAAAAATAACCCAGCAATATATGAAGCATCATTTTTACATTTGCATGGTATGAAATGAGCCATTTTGCTAAATCTATCAACAACAACAAACACACTGTCAAATCCCCTTAGAGTTTTAGGCAAACCCAAGACAAAATCCACGCTGATGGATTCCCATGGCCTATTAGGAATTGGCAAAGGCTGATAAAGACCTGCATTAGTGCTTGAACCCTTGGCTCTTTGGCAAATTACACAATTTTCAACAAATTTTCTGACATCCACTTGCATCTTTGGCCAAAAATAAAACCTCCTTACCTGTTCCAATGTTTTATCAAATTAGTTCTCATAGAGCACTTTGGAATACACAACTGAGCAGTTTTAAACAACAATCCATCTTGGAACAGAAAATCAGAGTATTCTTCATGAAAAACACCCTTAAACTGATCACAAACAGCATATATATCCTTGAAATCATCATCTCTTTCATACATACCTTTCAAGGTATCTATTTCGACACTTTGGAGTTGAATTTCTTGCACCAACATTGACCTTCTGCTTAAGGCATCTGCTACCTTGTTTGACTGCCCCTTTTTGTGTTTGATTGTGAAGGTATAACTTTGTAGGTACTCCACCCACTTCATATGTCTATGGCTCAGCTTGTCTTGACTGTTAAGGAATTGCAAAGCATGGTTGTCAGTGAAAACAATGAACTCCTTGGGTAAAAGATAGAGTCTCCACTTCTTTAGGGACTGTACTATTGCGTATAGCTCCAGGTCATAAGAAGAGTATTTTCTTTTAGCTTCATTAAGCTTTTCACTAAAGAAAGCCACAGGTCTACCTTCTTGGCTCAAAACAACCCCAATTGCATACCCGCTTGCATCACATTCTATAGTGAAGATCTTGTTGAAATCGGGCAATGCTAGGATGGGTTGTTGTGCCACCTTGTTTTTCAGATATTGGAAGCTTCTCTTTGCCTCATCAGTCCATTGAAACCTCTTGCTTTTATCCCCTTTGATGGTGTCAATAATTGGAGGGCAGATATGACTGAAATTCTTTTTAAATTTTCTATAAAAAGTAGCTAAGCCATGAAAACTTTTTACCTCACTTGCTGATGTAGGAGTTGGCCAACTGAGAATTGCTTCTACTTTGGTGGGATCTATCTTCAATGAACCTTTAGAAATCACAAAACCAAGGTAAACTAACTCCTTCATGAATTCACATTTCTTTAGATTGATCATTAACTTCTCTTCATTCAGCCTCTTCAACACCATGTCCAAATGCTGCAAGTGCTCCTCTTTGGTCTTGTTGAAAACAAGGATGTGATCCAAGTAGACAACTACAAATTTGCCTATGAAGGGTTTCAAGACTTCATTCATTAGTCTCATAAAGGTACTTGGGGCATTTGAAAGCCCAAATGGCATGACAAGCCACTCATATAACCCCTCATTGGTTTTAAAGGCAGTTTTCCACTCATCCCCTTCTCTTATCCTAATCTGATGATAGCCACTTTTAAGGTCAATCTTTGAAAAATAACAAGCTCCTCCTAAACAGTCCATCAAATCCTCCATTCTAGGTATTGGAAACCTATACCTTGTAGTTATTTTGTTGATTGCCCTTGAATCGGTGCACATTCTCCAATCACCTTTTTTAGGTGCAAAACAGTAGGGACAACACATGGATTTAAACTTTCTCTTATGAGACCTTTATCAAGCAATTCTTGTATTTGTTTCCTTATCTCAACATTTTGTTGAGGAGTCATCTTGTATGCAGCCTTATTGGGTAAGTTTGCACCTGGTATAAAGTCTATGTGGTGGCTCACATCCCTTATAGGTGGCAAAGAACTAGGAAGCTCATCAACAACTATGTCTTGATACTTGTTCAACAAAGTTTGCACTTCTTTGGGCACATCCTCAAATTTTGCTGCTGCTGTGATGATAGGTTTAGGTCTGATTACAATGGCATATCCTTCTCCTCCCTCTTCTTTCATAGTTTTCAAAAACTCTTTTTCCCCAACCAGCATTACATTAGACCTAGCTTGTTCGTCTAACCCTTCATCTTGCAATGTAATAAGGGTGAATGAGACTTCATCCTTGTCAATCACATAAATGTTTTTCTGCCCATCATATTGAACTTTTTTGTCATACTGCCAGGGTCTTCCCAGCAGCAAGCGACAAACATCCATTGGGATGATGTCACACAAGATCTTGTCTTTGTACTCCTCAATGTTAAACTCAACCCATGTTTGTTCATTGCCCAAGACTTGTTGACCCTTATTCAGCCAAGAAACCTTATAAGGTGTGGGGTGTGGAATCCTTTTCATCTTTAGTTTTTCAACCATCTCCAAAGAAACTAAATTATCATTTGAACTTGAATTAACAATTACTTTACATACCTTTCCTTGTGATTTGCAAGTGGTTCTAAACAATGATTTCCTTTGTGGAGGCTCTTTGACTGTTGGCACTTTATTGAGTGTCCTCATCATTAGAGTTTCCCCAATTTCTGGAACAACAGGCTAGATGGATGTTTGACATTCTTACTATCTTCCTCTTGCACCAATTGTGTTCTCCTTTCACCTCCATGTGATGTTGAAGATTGTTTCTCCGAGCATTTCCAAGCTTGATGGCCAAACTGATTGCATTGATAGCATCTTCCTGAAAAGGTGTTTGAACCTCTACCTTGTCCTTCAAATCTGCCTCTATCATGAGGTCTTCTACCTTTGAAATTGTCTCTTGACTCTGAGCTGTGTTCTTGTTGCCCACTTAACTCTCCTTGTGCTTTTTGGAACTATCCTCTCCCTCCAAAGTTGCCTCTACCTCTGAAATTCTTTCCTCTGCCTCTACTTTGTTTTTCTTGCCTTATATTCAATATTTCTTCTGTGCTGATTGCCATTTGAAAACATTCTTCCACTGTCCTTGGAACTCATCTTGTATGGAAAACCTCAGCCCATTTATGTGCCTTGGTACTTTTTTCACCTCATCCTCAATATGACCTGTCCTTATACTTAACTTGTGAAACTTTTCAGTATAAGCCAGGACATCCATTTCTTTTTGCTTGAGGTTGTGTAGCTTCCTAAATGTTTGTATTGCATAATCACCTGGTAGAAATTGGCTCTTGATTTTAGCCACCATTCTGTCCCATGAATGGATTTTTGTCTTGCCCTTCTTCAACCTCTCTTCTTGCACATAATTCCACGAAGTTTAGGCAGGACCTTTCAATTCGGTTTTAGCAAAATTTACCCATTGATCATCTGCTACCTACTTATACTCAAAATAGTTGTCAAGTGCATCAATCCAACCTAGCACTTCTTCACCATCCAACTTCCCACCATACATGGGCAATTCTATCTTCACCTTAGGAGTATCTCCCTTCATAGCCTTTAGCAGCTTCATCATTCTCACTTCATCAGGGTCCTCTACCTCTTGGACTCCTTCTTGAGGGTTCTCATTCTCACCCTCTTCCTCTTCCTCTTGGTCACTTTGGTCTCTAGTGACCACACCTCTTCTTTGGTTTGATTCCTATTGATGATGTTTTTGTGACAACACAACAATAGAATAAAATACCGAGTATCCTATCCTCTCTTGAACAAAGCATCTCATACGCTGAACTTTGTGATCGAGTGAGACTGCTCCAAGGTTCCTTGAATGTTAGGTCTTGACATGCACAGGGATAGACTCAGTGGAATGATGTGATTTGCTAGTAATCACGAGGGGGACTTACGTGAGATTACTCCCTCTTCATGGACATGGATAAGTTCATTACTCATGGGATTTGTAAATGAATGGAACTTCTCAAACATGGGAAAACTTGGAACCTACTGCTTCCTCCAACAAAGAGACTGGGATTTCACAGTTTCTTCCAAGGAAAACAAGGCATAGGCTCTTAGTTCTACTTCTGAATAGGGAATGATTTCTCAGTGAGGCTCCTTGCGGACTATTCCTAACGAAGATCTAAAAGAAAATGCAAAAGATAGGGTAAGGGTTCAGGGGTCTAACTGACGGATAGGATTATTGCTGAGAATGGAAACTGGAATCACGCTTTTGCTTCGTCATGAGGCAACAACTATGTAGAGATGGTGCGATCTTCTAGGGTGTAAGCAAGGATTTTCGTACTGCTCTGGCATGGAACATGGAACTGGAACATGCAGAAACAATCGAAGTTAAGCTTAGAATAAGTTCAGACTGACCATACACTGTGATTTGCAAGCCACAGATCACAAATGGTATGAACTAACAGTTTCAATCATGCATCAACAATAATATTTTCCATCACTCTAACTAATGAAAGCTGAAAGATAAAAGAAATGAAACAATCTAGAACTTGGAGCTTATGATTTGCTTCAAAGAAATCAGAAGACCATGCCACAATCCAAAGAATATCCAGAACACCAATCTTCAATGTTCATACATTGATTCGGAAATGTGTTTCACAACAATCTTACTAATATCTCAAAGTTCCTTGCTCTAAAAAATGGAACATTACAGTAATGAACAGCAACTGCTGTTCTCTTTCATATCCTACTCTACCCTCTCATGTCCCCCTTTGAAAATGAGGCATACGGGCCTTTACATAGGCAAGCAAGGTACATAGGGGGAAGAGGAAATCTGATTTCCTTTAAATTTGTGCCCAGGTTAGAAACCCTAATGGTGGTAGGTGGGGGCGTCAGTATGTGTGAATGGATGACCGCCACCTGTCCTGGGTGCCCATGCTGACTAGGACTCCTGGACAGGACAATCCAGTCTCCTGGAACCTCTTCCTGCTCCTTGGAATTTTGTCTCTGTGTTGCATTACCCTTTGAATTCCAGCGCATATTCCATATTCCTCTGGATTCTTCCAAGTCACTAGTTTCGGGAGGTCGGATTTCACATTTCAGAGGTTGTTTTGGAATTTCATGTGGAGGAATCCTTCCTTGAGTAGGGGTGCATTTTCCCTAGGGTCCTGGAATGGAATTCCTTGTCTTGGATTCCTGAGTTGGAATTCCATCTCTGTATTTCCGTTCCCTTTGGATTCTTGCACTGACACGGATTCTTGTTTTTGGATTTCCAAGGATTGATCCTCTTGTCCGGAACTGAAGTCCCTGATGTGGAACTTGAAGTGTATCATGCTGTCCTTGATGCTAGCATTCTCTGTCTTTGAAGTCTTGAAAGGACTTTTGGTCTTCCTTTATCCTTTATGCGAAGTCTCCCTGTCACTGAACTGGAATCCTTGATGTTGCCTTCCTTATGCCAATCATATTTGAGCGTTGGGGAGAAAGTCGGGCACTGGAATAGAGTGATGTCCTTCATCTTCCCTTGGTATGCCTGTGTAGTCTTCTTGTTATTGGAACTTCTGGATCCTTGAAATAGTGATCTTCTCCGGCGTTTGAAGTCTCTGCGTTCATCCTGATCGCCTTGGATCATCTTTCTACATCCTCTTCATGGAACTTATCTTTGTCCTGGATTCCTGCAAAACAAGGGAAACCTCGAGTAGTCATGATGAACAAGATAAATAAATGCAATGCAATATGAAATGAAACATGAATGATTTTGCAAGATTTGATCAATTTCACTTACGAACTCCTGAACAAATAAAGGATTTTCCTCATTTTTTGGTATTCTTCACACTTGGACTAACTTTTCCTTCATTCGAGGGTTATCAGGCAGGAACTGAGGAGTTTCCAGGGCTGGGCACAATCGGAAGGAGGAACAGGCCTCCTTGGACAGGAATTCCTCAGCTAGGAATTCCAGGTTTTGATGAAATTCATCCTCCTAATGGTGAAATCTGCCTCTTGAATGTTGGAACCTGCTTTTTTTAGTGTTCACTTCTACTTTTTCTGCTTGGATTTGCTTTGGTTTTGGGTCTTGAATGGTTTGAAATGAGCTGGCCGGCCTTCTTTATATAGGCGTTTAGGCTCTTCTCTGCCTCTTGGCTGACCAGGACAAGCCGACTTGCACTTTTGTCTTATTTAAAATCCCTAATCACCATAACTCTAGCCGACCTAACACTTTGTCTTTTCCTCTTCAGTCGGTGGCACAATTTTGGGGTATTCGGGGATTTCACGTTGTCATGGATTCTTCCTTGTCCTAGGCACAAATGGAGAGGTGTCGGGGATTCCTGATGGTTAGGGAATTCTTCCTCCATGCCCAGGCGCATATTCCAGAGGGTGTTGGATTTTGGCAACTTGAACCAAAGTTTCATAATCTTGCTAAGGGTTTATCAACTTGGCCTCTGTTTTACCTTGGAATCCTACAAGGATGGACTTCACAATCCTTACCCATCACTTGAGTGCAAACTTCATGGTGTAGAGTGCAAGTCCAGAGGGTCTAGGAGTCTGAGCGCGTATTCCAGCTTGAACAGGAATCTACCTCCTAGGCGCAAAATCTAGACTGAACTGGATTCCTGACCAGGAGCACATTTTCCAGTACCAACAAGATTTTCACATAGGGCGCAAATTTCAGTACCAACAGGATTTTCCACTTATGGTGCAAATTCCAGTACCAACAAGATTTTTCACTTATGGCGCAAATTCCAGTAGTAACAAGATTTTCCCCCTGGCGCAAATTCCACCTGGGTCTGGATTTCCCCCCTGGAAATGATAAGCTCCAGGGGTCTATTGGATGACAAGTGGTTTTGAAATCTTGACAAGGACATCTTCACCTGCCATGGAATTTCATGCTATGGGGAGGACTTTTGCACATTTTAGTTCAAGGAGTTCCAATATTGATCAAGGATTAGACACTTTGGAATGTTCTTCAGGATGAGGCACACTTTCCACTCTGGCTCAGGAGTCTTCCTATGTCGCACTGTCCGGCCTGGACAGGAATCCTTCATGCTTGAGCGCAGCTTTACTCGAGTTAGGGATTCTTCCTCCAGAGCGCAAATTCAAGACTGAATTGGATTCCTGACCGAGGTCGCAAATTCTAGTAGGAACTGGATTTTTGACCAGGAGCGCATATTCCTGATGGTCAGGGAAGGAATATCCAGGTCGCACTTTCATGAGGGTCAGGGAATTTGGAATCCAAGTCGCAAACTCTAGTCTGTTCAGGAAACTTTCCCTGTTAGGAATTCCTCCAAGACTAAGGGCGCATTTTCCACTGTGCCAAGGAACTTTCATTGTGGAGGAATTCCTTCTAGAAGTTAGTTGCATTTTCCCAGTGTCAGGGAATCCTGTTCCTTAGAATGATTCTTGAATTCCTTGTTTGCAAATTTCACTAAGTGAAGGAATTTTCCTGTCCGGAAATCATCCTTGTCTAGAGGCGCATTTTGGAGTGGGTCAAGGAATGTCCAGTTCAGGAATGTTCCTGTCAAGGAATATCCAGTTCAGGAATTCCTTTCTGAGGATCTTCCAAGTCTCAAGTTGGACTGGGTCCTGGGTTTTCCTGCCTTGAACTGTGGAATTTCTATTCACTCTTGATGAAGCTTCTTGACATTTGAACGGGGATTTATACCTTGGAACGAGGAACTGCCTCATTTATCATGGAATCCCTGAAGTCATCTTTGGAATTTTCCATTACTTCAAGTTAGGGATCGATGAGTTTCGCCAAGGAATGACAAGCCCTTGGTGCACTCCAGACTCTGGATTTAAAACTTTGGAACAGAAATCATGGTGGGTTTTGGAGTAGGACCCGAGATAGGAACTTAGGACAAAGACCACCGGAATGGAATTGTGGACAGAGACTTCCGGACTGGAGTTTTGGAACGGGATTGGAACTATGGAATGATGGACAGCCGCCCATGGGTTGACCAGTCTTGCTTAAGGAAAGGCAACTAGGGCTTCACACCTTCTTGCAAAGGACTCAATCTCTTCTTTACTGTTTTCAAGCATCTTGCGGGCTCACCGCTTTGGGAACTCATTCATGGTCAACCGGAGACTGAGCAAGAAACTGCAGGAAAAAACGGAACCGGGCCCAAAAAAGAGGGGGTCCCCATTTGCAATGGGGTGATGTGTGAAAACGTCACAACAATTCCAATGCTGCAAGTCTGGCTAGGACAGCTTCCTGAGACTCCTTTACTTGTCTCAACTACCTGGCATGCTTTTCCTTCAGCTCCCTCACTTCTTTGGCCGTTGCATTGCTTTTAGGAGGCATCTTTGGTTTTGCAAACTTCAACTTTTTTTTCACCTATAGATCAAAACCTATAGCTCTGATACCACTATGATGCAGAGCAGGTTAGAATCACTAAACAAACTCAACCTATTCATCTTTCAAGTCTAGAATCATCAAACAATAGCCATTCATTCATAACTGTCCCCTTGTCCTAGTAGCCCTTCGAAAGGGGTTTTTCAAGTCTAACTTTATGAGGACTAAAACCCAAAACCTAAACACCATTTC
The DNA here is from genome assembly GCA_027924645.1 of Cunninghamia lanceolata. Lineage (NCBI taxonomy): Eukaryota > Viridiplantae > Streptophyta > Pinopsida > Cupressales > Cupressaceae > Cunninghamia > Cunninghamia lanceolata. The sequence continues at coordinate 6,199,489 of BSBN01000245.1, read as the reverse complement.
TGATACCCTTTTGGTTGTTTGGCAACATATCAAGATTTGGGATGTGGTTGTTTTGGAGCAACACCCGCAATAATTCACTGTCATGCTGCATCTAGGCCAAATTAGCCCTGTTTTACAAAGCAAGTCTGAGAAAATCAAAACCCAAAACCCAAAACACTACTTCAGAGCATTATTCACATCACATGGGGTCTGTATTTACCATTTTCATCAATTGGAACAATACCCACATCGTTTATTTACAAAACCCTACTTCTAGCTACTCAAATAAACCTAATACATAGGAATATTAGGCTAGGGCTGCTTGAAATCCTGCCTTATCACCATCCCCTGCTCTTGCAAACCCTACAAACACAAAAAACAACTTAAATACCTCCATTCCACCGATTTTCAGATTTTTCCACCGGTGGAATGGTTCAAAATTTCATATTTCCCTCTCAAACCCTAGCTGATGAGGTTTTACAGGTAGATTTTACATAATGGACTCTAACTCACTCCAAAGCGAATTTGAAAAGACCAAACCAAGCTTAAATGAAAGATAACTCTTAGCTCTACCACATGCAATTGATTTTGAGCCTTGACATTACTGTACTTGGCCGTACAAGTCACGGGAACAGCAGAAAAACAATGAAAACTGCAGAAAAATAGGGATTTTTTATTGATTTTTCTTCAAAATATCACTTCCGAACCCTTATTCGAACATCCTCTGCCATATTTATACACTTTCCATCAAAAAACAAATGATTCCAATGACTTTTCACATCCTTGACCTTTCAACTTCCATTGAACACCAAAAGAATGTCACTTTTGCAACTTTTAAACTTTCCTAAACTGACTCCATGAGATTAAAACATATGACATGGTCTTATTCGACCTTATTACAATAAAAAATGACTCCAAACACAAAAACTTGACATTTGACCTTATTTACAACATGTAAACTAGGTGCCCCTGCACCAACAGGGAAAACATACAGAATAGAGAGGAATTTTACATAGGGGTTATAGCCAAGTTTCATCCATAATTCTTTGGTTTGTCTGGATTTACTTAGATCTTAGATGATATGCGGGCATCTCTTTGAGATAATACTTGATATATGCCAATTACTATGCAGTAGAGCCCATTTAAGCAATTGTTTAATTTGATGACATCCTTTGCCTGGATTTGTGAAATTTTGAGATAATTTACATTTGTGCTGAACTTACATACTACATTTTGCTTTATGCTTTGTTGGTTGGATTTAATCTTTGGTTTTAAAATTATGTATGGATTAAATTCATGTTTAGTGCATCGTATGTGTTATTAATTTTCTTGCAGTTTCTCTATGCTTATTTGTCGAAACTAGAATCTTTGAAGATGAACAACCCTCTTGCTTAATATCTGGATGTCTTCCATTGCAGAATTGTCCTTTATAATAAACCCACCATAAACATTGACACTCTTCCCATTGTATTGTAGAGGAAAAAGCATTTGAAATTTCTCTATAATTCATTTCCACAGTCTCTTAACTCCACTCATTGTCACTTGTGCCTCTTTCTGGCTCTCGTATTGTGTTCAAGGAAGTCCTGAATAATTCTGAGCTCATGTATCTACATGACAAGATTTTTCAGTGTGGAGGTTCAGTCAATTTCCCTATAAACAGATGTCTGAGAAGAGTGCCAGGAAAATCAAATATTTTCTTTTGCTGTTTTGGTTCAATAAACAACTTCTGGCAGACATGTTTATGAGAACCTTCTCAAAAAAGAAAGACTTAAGTCTCTGGGATGTATCTAGTGAGCTGTTTCCTGAAACTGTCTCTGCTTTATGCTTTTTTCCATGGGGATATGAATATTCAATATATTAACACCCTTTTTTTCTCCTTCACCCCTTTAATTGACAAAAGGTCCAAATTTTACTACTGGTGTAGGTGGGTTGGCGAGTTTGAGTTTACTATTGAGCTTGGCCATGAGTCAAAACCCAGGAGTGCAAAATTTGAACAACATATTAGGTAAATGGGAGACACTCCCCTTTTGGGCTTCCACAATGGGAGTCGCCTACACCAAATTGGTGTCTTGCTTGGGGAACTAAAAACTTGTAATGGCCCTTTTTAGGATATTCCTGGTTTCTTTACCTGCATACAATTAAACTACTAGAAAAGGACATTAGAAATGCTAAAGATCAATAAATTAAGTGTCATGTCCCTCGATTTCCACATGGCCGATTCCACATGCATGTCAAGGTGAGCATAAATAATCGAAATATTACATACCACTTAGAGAGAAATCATCTACAGAATCAAAGCAATGGTAAATGATAGTTAATTACAATTGCCAAGTGAATCGGTTAAAGATATCGAGGGCAGTGGTCGCAAGGAAGAAGACAAAATAGCTAACATATGCATAAGGAACAAACAGCGATTATAATAAACAAAGGCAAGTAAATAAGACAAATTGTCACGAAGGACAAAGTGATTAAACAAAGAATATAATAGACTAGGGAGCGTCGATCCTAGAGAGGCGATGGTCTATGAAAAGACATAACTCTCCCAAGGATCGGGAGTATAAAAGGAAAATCCCTGAGCGATCCAAAAAAGAAAAAAGCAGCATTCGATCACCAATCTTCAATCAGCCAGCATCATACAATCAGCATTCAGCAAATAAAATCATATCATACAATCAATGAATCTGAGCATCACTCAGCAAATAGGATCAGATATCACAAGCAGCGAATTAGATTATCTCATCCACTAAGTCACATACTCACAGCAGTTCGATCATAGCCAAAGAGCAGTTCGATTGGGCAGTGAACATATAGAAGGTATGTGCATACTCTAATCAGACATGAATGTTAGCATAGTAGAATAGTCTGAAATATAGAATAAATAAGTATATGGGACAGATTGAGATATAGGATAAAAATGTTATAGTTCTAATGGACATGAAAATGCTCATAACTATGTTAGAATGAGAATGAATAGCCTAAGAATGATCAAAGCATAAAAATGTTTATATGAGGAATAATATTCCTATAAAGAAGCATATTGAATGAATTGCCAAGCAATATGAATCGCAATCAACGAGATGGTAATGATAAGTTAATAAGATATGATTTATAGATCCATGATATACTCGGAGTAGAGCACCTAGCCTCATCCTTTAACTTCTCTATCACCCTATGAGTATGGTGGTGAGTTAAGGAAGGGCGGTATAATGGACCTAGGTGACCCTCAACTGGATGAAGAATACTGCATGTAGTGTGAAGTCCCTTGAGCCAAGAGGCGAGGAACACTGCATGTAGTGTGAAGCTTTTGGGCCTAAGGTTGAAAATGCATAGTTATTATAAATGGGCCCAACGGTAGGTGACTCTCAAGTGGATGAGGAATGCCGCGTGTAGCATGAAGTCCCTTAAGCCAAATGGTCTTCGTGTAGTGTGAAGCCTTTGGGCCTCTGGGTGGGATGGTTACACCAGCGCCTTAACATAACCATACTCATATGGGGTGGGTGACTAGGTTAACGATCAGTCTAGGTGATGTCTCTCCTGAGGTATATCATGGGAAAATTATATGCGAAAGAAATGTGATTGTAAAAAGCATTTATGTAATGAATTTAATGTGGATTATGATTATAAGGATACTAACCTTAAGTAGAAATGTGGAAAGTATATGAACTTTAATATTGATATTAATAAGTGGTTATTAACCCTAATAGTAATATGTTGATATTATAAGTTGGATTGATTACTAATGTTCTCTTTTACAAGTTGAAATTTTGTGCAAGGTTAAGCAAATTTTGACTCGCTAGAAGGGGACATTACATTAAGATAATATTCAGTTCATAGCTTCATTCCTATTAAATTCATCTATCATTCATATTAAACTCATCTATCATAGCATAATTAATAATGAGATCAATACTTCATAACATAAATAATGAGATCAAATCATCATAGCATAATCAATATTTAGTTCAATCCATCATCACACAATTCCTCAAGCCAATCGCATATTGATTCTCCCAGGAGTGTTAGTAACAATATTGTTGAAAACATGAAAGGGGTCAGTCCACCTAACATCTCCCAGTTCACCTTGGAGGCTGGCCATCCTCCTTGATCAAGCATAGGAGCACTTACTCGCCTCCTAGCCCACGAGTGTCTCATCTTGGGGTGGCGTGCTTGATAAGATGCATGAAGATCGCTATTCAACAAGCCTGGGAGCACTCATAAGCCTCCCGGTCCACGAGCAACTAACTCGGGGTGGCGTGCTTGATGAAGAGGTCTATCGGTACTTCACCATCTCGTGAACCCCAAAAGGGCCATCATTTCCGACTTACTAACATCACCTTATTTCAATTGGATTGCTTAGGAATTTGTTAGATGGTTGATACAATGTACCTCTTGATGGATTTCAGTTTCGGTTCAAGGATTGCAATATATCTTTCTTTGCTGTTAACACTTGTTGTGTAGCCAATATATATACTTGATATATTTCCTTTTGCTTGATTCTTATATAACTTCCAATGAAGATAGCTTCCTTTGATTGCTAATCGATGCCGTTCATATACAGGTCCAAGCAGACAAATGGCGAAAATTGCAGCCACTAACAGACTTGGACCCAGGATGGCCTATTGCATTCTATTGGAGAGAATTAGACACCAGTTAGGGAGGAGAGTCCTCGTAGTGATGACAAAGAAAGAGGAAACAAAAAGAGGCATCGGTAGAAAGCGAGGAAGAGGAGGAGGAGCCCAGTGACCAATCTTCTTCATCGACGAATGATTCAGCGTCAGTAGAGGAAGTGACATTGGTAGGGGATGTTCAGGACATGGAGGAAGTGTCATTGGCAGGAGACACAAAGACTGCAAAGGAGATGGACGTTGAGGAAGCCATTGTAGTACCATCCCTACGACCAGCAACATGCACTCTTCCGCCACTGCTAGGTAGTACACCGCCATTGCCAGTTAACACACCGCCACCGCCAGTTGGAACATCAACCCTAGTTGGGCTAGGGACATCATGAGGGACAATCATACAGTTGTCTAGCGCAACATCAGCATCTTCATTAGCACCATCAACGGGACCTAGAGTAGCATAGATTGATAGTTGGTTGAGCACAGTAGGCTGCACATTGGAGGTGCCAGAGTTGCCATCACAGACTTTGGCTGAGGGACAGGAGGAGGGATGCACACCTAGAGTAGCCGAGAGTGCAGAACCACAACAAAGTTTCACCATAGACGCAGGCACCCAACATGACATTCTGTCACAGCCACTTGCATCCATCCAGGGGATTGGAGGACCATCACAGGAGTCCCCCATGGCTGTCACAAGTTAACCACCACCCACCCCATGAGGCGAAGAGGATGAGTGGGATGGGTTAGAGGGGTTGACATTCACAATGGCTAAACCTGATGCTTCGGATCCACTGGGGACAATTCTGAGATATGTGGAGGACCTTCATGGTATTAGTCATGCAGGAGGTGGGAGAGATCTCCAAACAACTTAGAATTGGCCGATCACACATGGTGGCATAGGAGGTCCAAAGGATCTTGGGATTTGTTCAGGTGGGGTGCGAACAAGAGTTTGCATGATGTTTTACCACCAGAGGTTGGTTAGAAGTAAAGACATGTGGAATGATCAAGGCATGGCAGGGAGCACGACTATTGATTGGAGGGAGAGACGGCCATGTTATAGCAGCTTTGTTTAGCATTGAGAGGGCCTTCTGAGATATATTTTACCAGATGAAACGTAAGGAAGTAGTAGCAGAGGCAAAAGAAAAGGAGAAGGATGAGGCCCTTCAGTTAGCAAAAAAGGTGAAGGAGTTGGCTGGCACATGTAGAAGTTTCAGGAACATTTGGCTCAACAAACTTAGATTAGTAACACAGAGCGAGCATGAGCATCGGCCTTATAGGCCAAGGTATCAGAGATAGAAAGTGATACAATTGAGAAGATGAGGGAGATGGAACAGAAGGTGAAAGACTTGGAGACACAACTTGCAACAAAGGGAGTGGAGGTGGACCAAGTGAAATCTCAAGTGTTGTAGGCAGCACGTATGGTGAAGGCAGCCAGGGAACGGGAGATTATGGCCGAACACCAGTTACGGCTGCGTACAGAGGAGGCCAGGAGATCGCCCACACCAACATCCTCCATCTATACAGGGACGTCTACACAACCCCCTTCTCAGTAGTGTATTTTGTTGGTTATTCACCCCTATTTTTGGTTGTAATGTCGTCTGGAAGACGACTTGTTTTGTGGGGGGGATGATGTAGTCGGTCATAATCGTAGTCGGCCAAGTAAATAATCATAAAATTAAATAATATTTGTGTACAGTTAGTTTAGGAGTGTTATCGGGAATCAAACTTGACGGTTGGATAGTTATGTAGCAGTTGCCAATGTTTGGTATCTCAACCAACCTTGGCCAAGTTATATATTGAGTCGATACTTTGTGGTTGGGAGATGTGATATTGTGATGTACTGTTGATATATTCAATGAATGGAAACAATGCTTTGTTCTGTGCACTTCTCGTATGAATCTTATGTTCTATCTTATGCTATATAATTGTTACTACATATTTCCGTTTTGTTTGTCTGAGAAACCATTTAGCGAGTAAACAGATATCTCAGATATAAACTGATTTGATTGATACAATAATAGAATTATAGAACAATAGAATTATAGAATAATAGAAGGATAGAATAATTGAATGATAGAATTATAGAATGATAGAAGAGTAGAAGGAGAGAGTGAAGAATAATATAATAATAGAATGATATAATGATAGAAGAATATAATGAAAAAATGATATAATAATTGAATATTAGAATGATAGAATAATAGATTAATAGAATGAGAGGATAATAGAGTTATAGCATGATAGAATGGCTGCAATAAATAATTCTCTGCTGTTATCAATTACTGCATATATATATCACTGCTGATGTATGCCTTGCAGATTTATCTTTGCCAAGATATATTTACTTGCTGATTGATTATATATTTATTCTATTTCTGCCTCTTCATTGGACTGATTTATCATGTTTTCTGCTATATATATATATTCCCTCGAATGATTTCCTTATATATTATATTTCATTTTCCAATTACATCCTTTCTCAAATCTGTATAGTATCCATGTATTCTTCTGCTGTTATGCTTCAGATATCTGCTCTAAATCAGTTGATAATGCATTCTACTTTCTCCTCCTTTATGTCCTAACTTACCTTGCTTGTATATCCTCTTATGCTTCTCATGAAGGGAGGCGACTTCTTTTGAAAGGCACAACTCTTCACTAACTTCGTGCCTTCTCCGAGGGAGGCGTCTTTTATACGGACATTCCTTTAAACATAATCGCCTAACAAGGAAGGAGTCGGCCATCTTTGTAAGTTTAAACCATGATTAGGGTCGGTCACATCAAAACTTCTTAATTTTATTTTTACTCCTCTAAGGAAGTCGGCCATAATTTCAAGTCGGCCCATATACTTTGATCGCTGGTTTTTTCTCAAAGTGGTCGTCCTGATGTCCATTACAAGTTGACTCCTTTTATTATTACAAGTCGGCTCCTTTCCTGGCGGGGCATTACAAAACTACCCACCTCAATTGTCAGCTGGACAGGTAGTATGGTGTCAGAGTGTCTCTGTCTGCTTTGGGTGGCTGATGTGTGCATGCAATGGCTTGCCATGGGATTATAAGGTTCAGGTGGCATCATGGTATCAACGTCCATTGGTAGTCTTCCTCTTTTTTGGCATTTCGGACTTATAACAAGTGAAGTCTAAAGTATCGGTGTTGTGCTTCTATCTTGATGAAGCTATCTAAAGAAAAGAAACCAAAATTTTCAAGTCTTACTAGTATTACCATTTTATATTTTTATAGTGCACCAATATTTGCATGTGTATAATAACAGAGTGAAATTCCAACTGATAGTTTGTATTTTTTTCATGAGATATTAACCTTTTTGACATGTCAAGAGTCGTTATAACCATTGGTCCTATTTGTTTTAAAGGCCAAAAGATAATGTTCTGGTAAAAGAGCAGAGTGAAATAAAATATTAGCTATGTAATTTTACAACTTTTACCAAACTGAAGGTTCACCAAACTTAATGCTTGCATAAAGCAGAAAATTCAAATTGCATTCCACCAAAGCGAGCTCTTCAAACCTAAGGGAAGTCACTATTGCATATTTTCACATTTGCATTTTTTCATCATGCCAAAGCATTTCACACAAATTTACACTAACCAAGGATTTATTACAGCGATAGTAAAGACTTATGTTATTTGGAAGTTGATGTTGCAGTGCACCATCTAATGTTTGTATGTGCTTTTGCAGGAGTCAATATTGGCCATTTGCTTCAGCAGCAAGGGTTCCAGATATCTATGCTCAGGTGGTACGGGGAAAGTTGTTAGAATCTGGGATTTGCAGCGGAGGAGATGCATCAAATGGTTGAAAGGGCACACAGATACAATCACAGGAGTGATGTATAATTGCAAAGATGAGCATTTAGCATCCATCAGTCTTAAAGGGGATCTAATTCTTCATAATCTTGCTTCTGGGGCAAGGGCTGCAGAACTGAAGGATCCACATGAACAGGTACATTTAGTCTCTTATGTGGAATGACTTATTAGTTAATGTATTTGCTATATTTTGTTTTTTTAAGTTTCCAGTCATTATCATATTCTGGAGGGCATTGCCTCTTGTTTAAGCTCCATGCTTGTTATTTCTTTCTCAAAGCTTCATGCTTTATATATCTTCCATCTATCTCTCTTATGTCATGATACATAGTTTGTTGTTTATTAACAGCATAATTTTGCAGTTTATCATATTCTGGAGGACATTGCCTCTTGTTTAAGCTCCATGCTTGTTATTTCTTTCTCAAAGCTTCATGCTTTATATAACTTCCATCTATCTCTTTTATGTCATGATACATAGTTTGTTGTTTATTAACACCATAATTTTGCAGTAAGATTTTACATTTCTCGTATACGAGTTGTGGATTTCCTAGAACAGGTCCTTAGAGTGCTGGATTATTCTCGAACAAGCAGACATATCTTGGCGACGGCAGGGGATGATGGATCAATACATATCTGGGATACAATTAGTCGCTCTCCTAAGGTAGTTGCATAATCTGCCTTTTAAACTAGTCTAATTCAGTTTTGGCCAGAGTTACTGCTAAAAAATTATAAACTAGCCGTGAGGTATAGAGAGAATGGTTAATCTATTGGAAGATTTACTTTTCATCGAGTCTTCAATAAATGTTGCAATGAATATCTATAGTTGTTATTGGCAATGCCTTGAGCTATGGCAAGACCTTGATAACTGATCTGAACATTTTCTTATTCTTCCATATGATAGTTTCCTTTCTGAAAATTAAGCTATGGTATCATTAACATTTTTGAAGCAGATGGGTTCTTTGTGTGTGCTCTGACATGAGAGATGCGTAGAGTATGCAGTGCAATAGTGTTCCTACATGGATATTTTGATGATTTTGCTGTTTCATCTTCTTCTATGTCCTTATCATCTTTATAACATTTTGGGATAATTCCAAATTGTAATATGTAGTCTATGGTACACTTCTGTTCTGTTGCTGGATTTATTAAGATTAGATTAAATGTTTTGTGTTGCTAAGTTTTAATTTTAAATGTCACTCTTTTCATCAAGATTGTTGTATAAGAATGATGATGACTTTTGTAAATCTTCTGAACTACACTGATAAAAATAGTAACCGCTTCTTTCACATATTTGTTTGAATGTTAGAAGAAAATTGTGTATTGATGAGAGTTCTCTGTTCACAAACTTTTTTTTTTTTTAATTCGACATTTTGTGAGCCACTCTTAGCATTCATGCTTTGCCCAAAACACGAAGACTGTGATTCAAATATGAGTGCAGCTGGCAGTATAATTTTGTGTGACATGTGGTACTTTTAGTGTTGAGTTTTCTAGCTCAGTTCGAAACTTTTGCATAGGTTCCGTGTGAATGTGCAAGTGGTTCGAGTCAATTCTATTTTGCATTTCACTTAAGTGATAAAGTGAAATTATTTTATACACTAATGATTTAGACTTATCTTCCAAGTCATCTCATGTAAGAGATAAGAAGCTTTTTGAAGATTAGATTTTTAGCTGAATAGTATAAATATAGGTGCAAGATAGAAGTAAAATAACTTAGTGATCAATTGTGATAAAACACAGTGCTATAATTTCGTGCAACTCTCAAGAACAGTTTGTAGAGATTTCCTTGTAAGTATTCAAAAGAATAAAAAGCTGATTTGCAAATGTAAATTCTGTGTCTTGTTTTTCGCTTTCATTGTTTTGAATTTTAACAAGTGTGCAATTAATACAATAGTAAAGAATTTAATTCTTGGTTGAATGCAGAAGAAGCCATATGGTATCGACAGGGTTTTGAAGGAAAATCGTAGGTTATTGTCATAGTTCCACGGAGTTTCGGGGACGGGGATGGGGGGACGGCAGGGGACGCGTTTCGGGGACGGGGGGGGCGGGGGGTCTAATTTTGGGGACGGCGGGGGACCACGGGGGACGGCGGCACGGGGGCGGCGGGGGAGCGGTGCGTTGAAATACATATAGTACTTGAAAAATTAGTTATAAAAAGATGTATAATTGTAGAAGTCTATAAGATGTATAAATTAGTTATAAATTAGACATGTATGCAAAATGTGGAAGCATAGACAAGGCACATGAATTGTTTGATAGAATGCCTCAAAGAAATGTGGTCTCATGGACTGCAATGATTGCAGGATATGCACAAAATGGATTTGTTGAAAAGGCTTTAGAAATTTTAAAGCAAATGCAATTGGCTGGTGTAAAGCCAAATTCTACAACCTTTGCTAGCCCAACATCCTCCCTGCTTGTGTCAAAATGGGATCTTTAGAATAGGGTATGGACATCCATCAAAACATAAAGGATAGAGGAATTTTGTCAGATGTTGTAGTTGCAACTGCCCTGTTAGACATGTATGCAAAATGTGGAAGCATAGACAAGGCACGTGAACTGTTTGACAGAATGCCTCAAAGAAATGCATTGGCAAAACTGGGGGACGGTGGGGGGGCGGTGGGGACGTTTCCCTGAAGTCTCCCCGTCTCGGAAACGGGGAGACGTGGGGACGCGTCCTCGTGGAACTATGGTTATTGTCAAAGAAAATCACAGGTATTTTCAGGGACAATTGCAAGTTATTTTCTAGAGATATTCGTGGCACATCAAGGTGAAAATCGCGGCTAGTTAGGAGAAGAAATCTCGCTGTTTTAAGAAGGAAAATCGTGCCCTGAAATTTCTTAACATTGCGACTGGTTTATTTGCAAAATCGCATCATTTTTAAATCTAAATATCGTGATTGGTTTATTTGCCAAATCATGCCATTTTTTTGTGGTAAAATCGCAGCAGTAGAAACAAGGAAAAAGCACATGTTTTTTTGTGAAAAAAATTGTGCCAGTTTATGGTTATAATCGCCCGAGGGTTTTTCAATCTGCATTGGTGTTTTTTGGACCTGCAGGGCACGAAAATCAATATTATTTAAGACTTAGGTTGCGAACATTAGTGTTTTGAAATCTGCGACTAGGGTTTGTCATGGATTGAAAAGTTTTTTTTGGGTGGCTACAGACAAGTATTTTCACAAATTTTTTGAGGAGGTTCAGTAACCCGCGACTAGGGTTTTTCAAAGCAGCAAGGGAAATTTTTTATTACAGGTATTTAAAAATATAAAGAGCAATTTCCTTATTTCAGATTTGAGAGTTTTTTGAACAAAATAATTTATTTTAATAAAACGGCATTAGCTAGCGTCAAGTTCGAGAATAGATTGGAAGGTGCAATAACTTTCTTGTCTTGGAAAGTCAGGGCGACTTTGTTGTTGGAAAAAAATGATCTTTACAATATCATCAAGGATCAGGTGACTCCGCCCATGAATTCACAAGAATTGGCAACTCATAAAAGAAAAAGCTAAAGTCCAAGTGGATGAACATGGATGTGGGAAAGGATCATTTAATTCCACATTTGTTAGAGAAGAAAATAGCCAAGGAGATGTTTGATGCTCTGGTTAGTCTTTTCTAGAGTGAAAACATTAATAGAAAAATAATTTAGCGAAATAAACTTAGATCCATAGAGATCCATAAAGACCCTTGGCAAGCAGGGAGTGTGGTTGGAGGAAAAAGAAATCAATTTGAGTGAAGAAAAAGAAGATATTCTTGTATGGTCTGTGTGTGGTAGAAGAATATTTTGTTTGTAGTGAATAATAGCTGTAGTGACCATGTTTTGCGTGAAAGTCTATTGTTTGTAAGAGGTTTTGTATGTAGTGTTGGGTGCAAACCTCGCAGTCTTTACTTTTCTAAAGTTGTGTTAGATATAAATTTTGGCGTTAGCTTTCCAGTAGTCGTAGATTAGTGGCTGCATATTTCTGGATTGGAAAGTTGGGTGTGTTCAATTTGTTGTAGAAAATTACTTATGTGTTCTATTCTTGTTTTCATACTCTAATGAAAGTGGTTGGATTTTATGGAGGTTTGTAAGTAGAATTTCATTTTGAGTTTTTATCCAAATCTAAAATTATGCCGGTATATGTAAGACCGATCCCTCAGTTGAATGTTATCGAGTAAATGATTAAGTTTTTAATTTTATGACTGAATGGCTATGAATGAAGCTATGAAATCAATTGCCTTTGATTGGGTAGCTTGATTTTGACTGCACCATTTGGTATTAGAGCGGTTTGGAAGAATTTGGTTTGTTGTTTCAAGTGTTCATTATAGGAGAACATGGCTCATTATAGAAGCCTTGGAGATGGCACAAAGAAGAGGAGTACTAGTGGAAAATGTAAGTGAAGAAGAAGCGGTGGAACAAGGAGGTGAGTATATGAATGAGCCCTTCATAAGGGCTATGTGTCTTATTGGAAATCGGCCACAAATGGAGACTCCATGCTACAAAGGGAGTTTTGATGCAAAAGAGTTGATCAATTAGATCCTTGAGATGGAAAAATATTTTGAGTTTGAATTAGTAGAGGACTCGCAGAGGGTGAAATTGACAAGCACCAAGTTGAAGGGTCATGCATCCCTTTGGTGGGATCATGTGCAAATGAATTGATAGAGAAAGGGGAAGGAGAAGATTCAGACTTGGGATTGGATGGTAGCAAAGTTGAAATCAAAGTTTCTACCTATTGATTATCATCTCAATTTGCTAAGGTAGTTGTAGAATTTAAGGTATAAAGAATTAAGTGTCCAAGCTTATATTGAAGAATTTTACCATCTTAACATACAAGCTGGTCATGTTGAGGATGATGAGGAAAAGGTTGCAAGATATATTAATGGACTTCGTTTTGCTATGATTTGAGTAAGATTGGTAGATGAAGCTTACGAGTGTACCTTGAGAGTTGAAGAGAAATTGGTTAGGAAGTAGCGAACAACTCAAGAGGAAGAGGAGGATCCTCTAGAGGAGGAGGACGACTTGATGAAGACAAAAGATTGCAAAATAGTGAAGGGGACTCTAGTACTTCTCGAAATGAAAAATACAATTAGGATATGAGAGGAAGAGTAAACACTTTCAGAGGAAGAGGTAGGAGTTTCACTTGTTATCAATGCCGTGAAGGACATAGAGCTTATGTGTGTCCAAAAGAACTATTAGACTATGAAGGAATCATGTTGGTGAAGCCAATGAAGAGTATGAAGGACCATCTCGACACATAGTAGAGCCTGAACAAGGAGAACCCCTCACGATGAAGAGGGTATTGCTGAAGATAGAAAAGGAAGAACGAGAGCCAACATAAAGAAATAATTTGTTTCGAACTATCTGCAAGTCCAAAGGCAAGTGTTGTAAAGTTGCCATAGACAGTGGGAGCACAAATAACTTGGTATCCAATGAAATGGTGGAAAAGATGAAGCTGAAAATAATCAAATATCCAAGACCTTACAAGGTATCATGGCTGCAAAAAGAACACTAACTTCTGGTAAATGGGCAATGTTTAGTTGATTTTCATATAGGAACATATCAAGACAAATTTTGTGTGATGTCGTGCCTATGGATGCTTGTCATATCTTGCTTGGAAGGCCTTGGTACTATGATAGGAAGGTTGTTCATGACGGTGAAAAGAGCACCTATACCATCATGAAGGACAGAACAAAGTACATATTGAATTTGTTGAAGGATAGAGAAGAAGAAATGAATGGCAGTCCAAAGGTATGTTGGCTTCTGAATGAAATAAAAGAAGATAGACTGTTTTCTACCTTTGTTCTTGAAAGTGCAAAGGTAAAGACAACAAGCATAGAGGAAGAGGTTCCATCTAAAGTGCAAAAGTTACTTAAGGATAATGTTCAAAATAACATTGAGATCCAAGAAGTACAAATTGTAGAAGATAAAGGTGTTGTTGTAGAAGTTCCTTTGGTGGTTGTCATTGATTTAGAAGCTGAAATGGTAACTTGTGAAGGCCTTGTATTTGATCATGAAGAAGATCCCTTGCTTGAAGAGAAGATGGAGGAATTTGCAGATGACAAAGCGGAGGAGGATAAGAAATATTTTGATGATTATAGTATTGATTATGCTAATTTCTATGCAGGTGTTATAGCAAGTGAGAAGAATTCAGCAATTGAAAGATCTTTAGGGAAAAAGGGAATGTTGACAGGTGAAGTGTGGTTTAATGCACAGAAGGAAGAAAATGGAGAAGTGAGTGAAGAAAAGGAGCTGAAAATTTCTGATTTCCATAAAAGTATTAATGCTAATTTGTGTGCAAATGAAATGGTGAGAAAATAAGTTGAAGAAGAGATCGTGATAAAATTTTCTGATGCTGATAAAGTGGTGTTTGTAGAAGAGGAAATAATTACTTTTGACAAAGTTTTTTGTGAAGATTCGAGTGTAGGTGAATATGATTTTTGGTGGTGGTGCAATGGTGGGTTAATTCTCATGAAAGAAGACGAGAAAGATGGTGAAGGAACCTGGTGGAAGGAAGTAGAATTTATTCTAGCTAAGTGCTCGAAGAAACGAAGGAGAAAGTCTTCTGAAATAGTTGAATGGAGCTTGCGGCAAAATGTGCAGTTTTATTATGGGTTCTAATTTTTGAACTATACTCACAAAAACTTCTTACCCGACGAGTCTGATACGAGAGCATACTTGAGCTCGCATATAGTTTTTCACAAGTTTTGTTTTTTGGAGTGTGTTGTCTTTGCAAGTCTTCTTTCCCTTTGTTCAATTGTATTGGGAGGCGTCCTTATACTTTTCTTATTAGATCTGCCTCTAGTTTTAATTTGGGCTAAATGTTTCATTTGGTGCTGCGATCCATTTTTAGAGGCGTTCAAGTCATTTATTGTCATTTTCTGGATGCTAGGGCAATCTTTTGTGGTGACTTTAATTAGGCAATTCCTTTTGGGTGGGGTGGCTAGTGGCAAATCAATTCTTTGACATGTTAGTCTTGATGGCGGCAACTGGAAACAGGGACTCTCTAGTCTTCGCATCAATGATTTAGAGGAGAATTATGATGTTATTTTAAGTGGTAACTAAAAATGGAATTCGTCATCTTTTTAAACATCTTCGAAGACCCTTGGCAAGCAAGGAGTGTCTTTGGAGGAAAAAGAAATCAATTTGAGTGAAGAAAAAGAAGTTATTCTTGTATGGTCTGTGTGTGGTAGAAGAATATTTTGTTTGTAGTGAATAATAGTTGTAGTGACCACGTTCTGTGTGGAAGTCTATTGTTTGTAAGAGGCTTTGTATGTAATGTTGGGTGCAAACCTCATAGTTTTTACTTTTCTAAAGTGTTAGATAGAAATTTTGGTGTGAGCTTTCCAGTAGTTGCAGATCAGTCGTTGCATATTTCTGGATTGTAGAGTTGGGTGTGTTCAATTTGCTGCAGAGAATTACATGTATCCTGTTCTTGTATTCAGACTCTAATGAAAGTGGCTGGATTTTCTGGAGGCTAAATAAGTAGAATTTCATTTTGAGTTCTTAGCTAAATCTGAAATTAGGTTGGTATATGTAAGACTGTGTAAGAGCCCCTGTCTAGTTTTCATTCAATACCCATAAAATTTCTGATTTTCCCTTATGTGGACATTTTGTCAAACACTTCCCAGAATGCATATAAACTGAGGTTTCTGCTTGCATGTGATACAGATCTATTGTGCAATAGTAAATTAACAGGAAACAACCATTTTTTGCAACCAAACTCCAATGACAATAGTTGGGTATTTTAACAAATAGTTTGTATGATATGAAGAATGATTCAAATTAAAGATTTGAATGTTGCTCGTTCTGTTTGTAATAAGAAATAATATTGCATCTACAATATAGTGAGTTTGTTAACATACCTAGATATAGATATATGCAAAACAATGGAACATGCTCAAACAAGGTTGAGCTGCTAACTCAAATACCTTATCCCCATACCCTGGCGCCTACCCACAAATCTTCAAGGCTGCGGAAGTGTGAAAGAGGCTGTGGTCTTCCCAAAAATTCCTCCACGATCTCTTGAAACCTCACGTGCTTCTCTCCTTAAAGTTGCAGCTATATATTGGGCTGCGACCCTTCTAATGAGGTTACGTCCTCAATTTGGACACTCATGTCCTTGTATAAGGTGCGGTTCTCTGATTTATTGCCACAACAAGCTTTGAAGGACCCAGACTACCTTGAATTGACTTCTGCCCTTCTTCACATGATGTCTTCACTTTCTATATGCTAAGCATCTTCTTTTAGCGTTGAGTAATGTCTTCAAGGTGGCAAATAGAGATTGAGGGACCCACAAACATTCAAATCAATATTTACAAGTCTCCAAATAGTATTGATTCTCCTTGGTATAATGCTTAATCTCTTTGAAGTCTCAAAAGATGAACTACTAGTTGCAATAAGTGCGATTCCGGCTGTAATATCCAACACCTTTCATAGATACTCCTTCCTCATTCTTGTGCGCTCCAAATCATATGAGCTACGACTAACATTAGGAGATGCTCAATTAATCTAAGAATGTGGTCTGCTTGAAGTTCAATCGATTCTTTCCACACTTGATATTTTCTGATAAATTTAGAAATCCTTATAATAACACTCATCAAATCTGGGAAAATAAATATTTGCCTATCCAGCATATACCAGAATATTTGATCTATTAAACCTTCAATCGTCAACACACAAATTTATTATTACCTGCAATCTCAATAAATTTGGCAATGAACCCTCTTGAAGCCAATACGCAAACCTGCAAAATGATATATCCTTCCGCACAAAATACAAACCTGCACGCTTGGAAATCTCCCCAAACAATAACCCAACACTACAGAATAAAATGACACAAATCGTTATGCTCAATTGTGAACCCTAAATTGAATTCACCTCCAACTCCTTGAACCAGCTGTTCAAAGTTTCCCCACACTGGAAAATATCAAATCAGAAATAACCAATTGCATGCCCAAACCTTAATCCAAGCCCTTTTTAAATATTTTCCTGACTTCTAGAAATGCCCTTTTTTGGCCGACAATGGGCTTTTATTATTTTTCCACCAAAAGTAACTTTATTTTTATTTATATTCTTTTATTTTGACTAAAGTTAACTTTTTTAATAAAATAATTAAATAAATATAAGTTGCTTTTCAAAATAATTCAAAGAAACTTATTTATTTATTTAATTAATTATTTATTTGCTTGGGAGCAAGGGACATTACAAATCCTCCCCGCTCAAAGATTGCTTGTCTTCAAGCAATCACAATTCAATCAATAGGAATCCTGCATAATCAGCAATAATATACCTGGATCCCAAATCAATCTAGGACACATGTATGGTTTCCCATTTGATGAGCTATGCTGCAACACACTTGCAAAGGAGATCTTATGCCATCTTCTCATCAAAAGAACAACAATCCTCCGCAAATATTTAACAAGTTTCCCAAAATTTTGAAATGTTTCACCATGTTTTTGCTGCTCCACTCTGATATAAACTGAAAAATCTACAAAGATATTCTCTGTTTGCATTGTTGCAGCCTTGGAATCACGGTAAAAGTTATATGAAAACATGCTGTCCAAAGATGAGCCACTGGAATCTTCACTCATATTGGAAAAATGAAACCTTTGCTCACCCAAAATTTCCATTCTTCTAGCTGAAACTTGATGTGGCAGCTTGGCCTGAAGACCCTTCAATGTTACTTCTTTTCCTTCATGATGGAAGCTCAACTCCATTGTTTGAAAGTCTTGGACAACTTTACCAAGTGAATGTAACCATTGCAGTCCCAAAACAACATCATACCCATTCATACTAATGACATAGAAATCATCACAAAGTGTGTACTCACCAAAGAGCATGCTGAGTTTGCTGATTTTCTTCTTGCAAGGAATGGTAAAGCTATCAACTACAACATCAAATCCTTCAAAATCCTCCGTGTGCATTCCCCTCTTGAATACCAATCCCTCATCAATGTCGTTATGAGTAGCCCCAGTATCTAGCAATGCAATGACTCTATTCCCAAATAAAATACCTTGAAATCGGAATGAGTTATACCTTTGAACTCCGAGAAGAGAAGCAAGTACACCTTTGCAATCATTATCTTCAACAATTTTATCTTGCTCCTTTTTTTTACCTGCAGAAAACTTGGCTTCATTCTCCTCATCCTCATCCGAAAAGACCTCAATGTAGTGGACCTTGCCTCTTCCTAGGCAATGATGTCCAGGCACCCTGCTGCCCTTATTGTGCTGGAAGATCCTTGCATTGGTAGTATAAACTATAAAGAATTATTGAATGAGTTCACATGGTTCATGTTTGGGCATGACATATCTTGTGTGTTCCTCTTAGAATATGATCGGTTGTACCTAGGATGAGAAAATGTTTCAAATACAACCCTTGGTAGAGTAAGACAAGAATACATAGAAAGGGATCGTATCTTGTCACCCAGAAGTTATAGGAAATAACACCCTACTTTTTCTATTTTATGCTATACATAGCATTGCAACAATCAATCATTCTATAAAAGTTACCCTTGGTTACACATGTCATGTGCTGGATGTACCAACAATTCACTCTGTTGATTGCTGTAAAAGGAGATTTCTATGCTCTCATCTCATCTTTTTGCTTAGATGGTATGCTTTGAACTTTTAGGTGTCTATCCAATTTTAGTTTGTTTTAGCTCATTTGTTCACTGCTTATTCATAATGGTTTGTCTTATTAATTTCAGGTTTATTAGTATTCTATTGGAAAATAGTGGAACTTGTAGGGAGCAAAGAGTTCAAATATGATCCTGCTCCATGTCATTTTGTTGATGACATGAATAGGTTAATGTATTGACCTAGGGTTTGTTGCTTAGATGTGCCCTAGGTTTGATTGAAAATTTCTTGGGTCCATCCTATGCTATAAGATTTGGATTAGGGCTAGTATTTCAATAGAGTTTGTCAACTGTTTAATTGGAAGCATTCTCTACTGGTCTGAGGTTATCTTTCGTGAAAATGAAAGTGCTAATGAGAGACATGTTCATTTTCCTACCACTCACATGACATCACATTATTGTGTAATTTGCATTGTGCAAGTCTTTATGGGAACGCCACATTTTTTTGTTGTAATGATAGAAGTAGAAAACACATTTAAGTCACAATTTTTTCAAAAAGTCGTGAATTGGGGCAAACCTCGATGTAACATACACCCCTGGTATATGTTTGCTCTGTATGTGTTTTTATGTTTTTCTGATGGTTTGCTGTTTAGAGTTTTATAGGGTTTTCTTGCATGTGCGTTTTTTCATGAAATATATATAGAAAATGAAGCATATAACAAAAACCCAGAAAATCTACAGTGTATTTGCACAAACGGATAATGATCTAGATCATAAAAAGTGACAAAACTAATTACAGAGACATACCCATATGAAAACCTTCAACTTCATTTATTGCCAAATCTGGACCAGCATACATATGAAGGCAAATCTTCAAGAAAGCGTATACAAAGAAGGTTCAGCTTAGTAACATCAAATTTGCTGTGCTCCAATGAGCCCTATACACCACCAAAGAAGGATATAGTCTACTAGAATGAAGCCCAAACACCTTCCAAAACCCCACGTCCAACCCAAGATAGTACGGCCCCTATAGGAGGCTTATATTAGCTCGCAGCCACTGCAGACCTCCATGAAATGGTACTGTTTTGATCTGCACTAGATACCTCAGCCTAGGCGACCAGATTGGAGTGAAGAAAGTCCACAGATAATCACCAAAACTCCTCCTACAGCAGTACGGCTGGCTGGTACAGGTACGACCAGCAAGTAGATGGTACGGCCAGCAAATACAAATGATATCAGCCACAAAACTGCCTCCCAAATTATCAAATCTGCTCAACAAAACCTCATTCACAGCTGCAAATCATAAACTCCGAAGTAGATAGTCATTTCATGCTCGAATCAACTCCAATATATATCCGTTGAATGCACAAATGAGACCCCTGGATGAAGCCTCCTCAATCCTCTCCTGATGCAATCTCTCACGCACGAGGAAAAGGACCAATGTCAGGGTTTTCATCTCAACACAACCAACTGAAACCCTAGAGCCAAGCTCCAAAATGCCAAAGCACAAAAGTCTCCAAAAAAGAGCAAAATCCAATATTCTTTGCATAAGCAAAATGAAGTCTCTTTCTCCTTTTTGTTACTCTCTCAAGTCCAATGCCCAAGAAGGAGAATTTTATTTTATTTTTAATTACCAAACATCCACTTGTCTCTCCATGAGGGGCGCCCACCTCCTAGTCACCTCACTTTTAAGTTATAACTTAACTTTATAAAGCAATGTTACCTTATAACTTAAAGTGACTTAATATCTCAAATATTATAAGTTAAATATTTAATTTAACTTATATATTGACTAATATCACCTTGGGCCCTTAATCAACATGAATTCATGTGCCAAGACCATCCACACTGCCCTGCTAAAAATAGCAAGTGCCCGGCTCCCAACTTACAATAAATAGTAAGTCCATTGAAATGACCCCCTAAACATCTCCATTAGCCTACGGGAGTCTAGCCATAGGCTAATCCCTGTCCACTGGTCTAATGGGCTAGATAAGGGACATTACACCCGATTTTTACCCTAGTTTAAATTGCATTTCCTATTAAATTGTTGACCACGATAAACTATAAATCTTGCTCAAAAAACTAGGGTTTCCCGATGGAGTTTGATTGTGGTACGCGTTTTTCACATTTTTCCCCATCTTTCACATTTTTCTTCCTGCAGTAGGGTTTAATACAGCGGTTCAGTTACCGATCGTGGGTGGGGATGAGCAGTTTAGTTTTTGATCAGGGTCCACTCTGACATGATTCGTTATCAACTGAGGTGATAAATTATAATTATCTCTAGCCCAGTTTGAATCGATGTAACTTGCGAATAGAACATCTTCCCCATGTTAGCTAGTTTATGTAATAGAAATTTGAGCCCATCTGTACTTTCTCTTGTTCCCGGGGCAATGTGGTCGTGGCCCTATCCCTATCCCTAAGAAGTAGAAGTGGTCTTCTCTAGTGGCTCTCGGGGAATACATGGAAATATCCTCTATCTGATTCCAAAGTTTTCGCATTCATGAATTAATTATAATTTATAATATTATATATATTAATATTAGTATATAATATATAATTATGATTTAATAAATTTATAATTTACATATATGTAAAATTATAAATTATAATTTTTTTTTATCAATAAGCACTACCAGAGGGGCTAGCTCCCTTTTCATTAAAACATCAAATACAAAAGAGACAATGCATCAGCTCAACTGAGCATGCCAAGAAACTACATTCAGTCAGTGGGCTTTTGGAGATGCCACAGATATCTTAGGTTCTCGGAAAGCTCAAATGCCCTATCTATTTGGGAAGGAGATAGCAGATCTCCATAGTTACTCAGATAATAATTAAAAGTCTCCATGTTATCTCTTCTTATTCCATCACGGAACAGGTTCTAGGCTTGTGCAGTCATCTTGTTTTTCGTCATTGTAGCTGTGTCGAAGACTCCAACCAACAAACCATATTCTGGCCTCTTATTGAAGGCCGAAATTGTAGAGTACGCCATCTCTTGCTGCTGTGGCGGAAGGAAGTTGTGAGCTAATAGCTTGCCGCTCTGTTTCCTCCCCATTATCACGGTGACATTCATTAGAAATTCTTCATACAACATTTTGTCGCATACGTGACCATTGCCAAAGATGTGTGATCCAATCACACGTTTGATAGCAGTCATCGTATCAGCATCGGGGGCGATAGTAATTCTTTTGATTTGATCATCCTCTTCCTTCTCTTCCTCTTCCTCTGTTTCTTCCTCCTCACCGCTTTCAATCTCCTCCGCTTCCTCCTCCACACCCTCCTTCGAATCATCCATACACTTGCATCTGCAGGCGCAAGTTATCCGCACAACCATTGTTCCAAGGATATCTGTTTTCAAGTGACAACGCCTATAAAAAGGACTTCCATCGAAGGACCCAAGGTTGCCAAATATTCTTAAGATCAATCCGTTGTACTTCAAATCCCTGCAACCGGATATGTTGGACAAACTTTTCATTCCAATGATTTGTCACCCTACAAAATTCCTGCCAAGCCATCCCAAAATGAATCCAAATTAGATATCTTGTAGGAGTTGGATTGATGAATTCCTTGGTTAGTGAGAATGTTAGCTGCTTTGTTCGCTTCTCTAAAAATGTGTTTGAGTAAAGCTCCTTAATTTATCTAGCAATTCCCAAATTTCTACAACTAGTTTTTGAAGTTTCCAATTCAAAATTTCTTTCCTTTTTATCACACTTATACATATAAGTGAGTCTCCTTCTATATCTACTTCCCTGATGTTCTTTAGAATGCACAAACTCAAGCCTTCCTTCGGGGCTTCCATCTCAGCCTCGTTATTTGTTCCAAATCTGAGCTTTTTAGAGGAAGCCCAAATGAGGATTCCCGCCTCGTCACGAATAATGCACCCTAAACCCGAGGCCCCGGGATTGCCTCTTGAGGTCCTGTAGAAATTTAGCGTTAATCTTCCTCGTGGGGGGGCCAAAATTATAAATTATAATTATATATTATATAATTTATAATATTATATATATATATATATATATATATTTTTGATTCGTAAATATGTATAGTTGTATTGATATGGAATGGAAATTTACACGCAGGTGCTTATAAGCCGTTTACCTGCAGTTTTTCAAAAAATTGACAGTCCAGGCAGATTCTATGAGGACCTAGTATAGACTATATCCAAAAAACCAAAACAACTTACTGAACACAGGGACAAAGTTATATGCTGTCTTTCTACTGGGACTTACTAAATGGAGCCAAGGATGTCAATGATCGGGGTCTTAGAGAAGGTCGAGCTCCCTTGCCATTGATTGGAGCGTGCCTTCCCAATCCTTCTCCCCAATGTCCCCGTCCACAGTCAGCAAATTGTGAAGGAAACCGTATACCTGAAGAACTCGATCCTGGTGCTCGATCAGTGCCATTCCTTTCAGGTCGAGCATGAGGGGGAAAATCTTCATCACCTCCAGAGGGTCCTGCGTGGCCAAGATGTCGTTTGGGCGCGAGATTCCCGCCCCAGAAATGACTGCTCTTAGAGTGTGGTTGATGCCGCCGAGAAATTTTGGTTTGAAGAGTTTCATCATCAAACCTTTCGCTGCTTCTTTCGACACTCCTGCATCCAGAATGGAGGCTAGGAACCGGGATGAAACGTGAGTGTCGACCCTATAAAATTCATCGTTTGCCAGGAAGTCCTTCCCCAAATAATCTTCACCGCCGGGAGTAACAACCCTTCATGCCTCCGCAGTATGCGTTTGAGCCTTTGGTCCGTAATGACGCCTTTAAAGGCCATTTGACGGACAGAGCTCTTCAGTTGGAGAGGAGTTGCTAAGCCCATGTTTAGCAGACCATAAATCGAGATCTTTGCTATGAAGCCAGAGCCTCCATCCATTTTACTATGCAAACAACGCCACTCTAGCTTCGCCTACACGAACAGTCTTAATATAAATGAAAGAGAGAGAGAAACCATCTGGATGCTTCTTTGCCAGTCCCAAAAACGTTGTCTGCAATCATTTCAAAGCGAGGAGTAAGACTGTCCAGAATTGGAGCGTGTGGCTTGTCCTTTAAACAACCGGACTCATTCTCCCGAGGATTGATATGCCATCATGTTGGCATATGGTATCGACCCATCCTGGAGATCGTGGATTGGGTGCCCACCCAACCGCCCAAAGACCCATCCAACTTATGCGAAGGAATTTAAAAATTTGACTTTTACTCCATCCGCCCCCTAATTAGAAAGAGTCTGCTTCTGTGTTGGCCTCTCTGAAGATGTGATTGATAGTTTATAATTTTATATGTAATATTATAAATTGTAATTATATAATTGAATTATAAGTTATTATATAATATATAGTTATAATTTATAATTTTATTATTTATATATAAATAATAAATTATAATTATATATTTTATTATTTATATATAAATAATAAATTATAATTATATATTATATAATTTAATTATAATTAAAATTATAAATTATAATTTTATTATTTATATATAAATTATAATTATATAATATATTATTTATAATTTTATTCTTTATATATAAATTATAAAATATAATTTATTTATAATTATAATATATTATATAACTATAATTATAATTATATGTATTAAAAGTTATAATATTTTATAATTTTTTATGTTTTTTTTAATCCAAAATTTTCCCGTCTAAATCCTGATTTTTTGTAAAAATCTTATACTTTTGGTTTGCTGATTTTTTCCCCAAAAGACTTTTGCTGCTATGTTTGTAACTAATTGTAGTTGAGTGTTTAACTCTTGGTTGTCATTTTGGGTTCAAGGTACAACAATTTTCCCACACAGGTTTGGTATGGCTGGGTTTGGCAATACAATATATATATTTGTTATCTTGATAGCTATATCAAGATAACAATGTCCATATTCAGCAACAAAATTTGCACCAAATTATGCAAGGATAGAACATGGGTATTTGCATTCTGGATCATTGAAAATCAAAAACTCCCATACTAATAACAAACCCTAAAGGTAAATGGCATGTCATCAAGCCCAGAGAAGGTGTGAATCGTTGGAGGAAAGTAGCGAAGGACGAAGATTTGGATGGGCGAGCGAATGAGAAGCAACAGGCAAGGCAGAAAGACTTATCTGCCAAAGCTGCTTCAAGCACCGGGGTTGTAGGGCTTGGTTCTTCCTTGCCTTTACGCAAGGGTTTCTTCAACCTCACGGGAAAATGATTGTCCAAGTATTCTACTAATGATTTTCATACCCTTGCATCTCCCTTTGCTAATTGACGCAGGGCTACTGTGTAGATGAAGAAGTGCCTCCTTTTTGCAGAATACAAAAATGTCAGCAACCCTTATCACAATTGCGGGAATTATTGTAAAAATCAAATCATTAAATGTCAAAATGGATCCTACCCCCTTCTGGTCACTACCCCTCCTATTGCTAACCATGGAAGCAATTTGATCATTGAGATAGTTATTGTTCTAGACAAAGGCAAGTGCTCCCCTTCAGAATCCTTCTCCCTTTGAGATATTAAAATTCAAATGCAAAAGATCTCTTTGGAGCTGATCCTTCTAAAGGACAATTTTGATTCCTTTTCTTGAAAGTAGGATTGTTGCTCTCTCATTGGAAAACTTTTGGGATTAAAACAAACTTCTAGTTGGCACCATTGGAAATTTCGTAAACTTCGACTCAGATTATTGATCTACATAGTAGTTATGTGAGGATGTGTAATTTTACTTATATTTCCAAACCTTTACTCCATTGGAGTAATCTCTGAGCATGGATTTTGACTTTAGTTTATTAGTTTTGAAGGTTTCCCCTTCTAATGCAATCAAATGGGGCACAAAATCTTGGAATGCCATTCTCATTGACATTATGTTTCTCCTCTTTTTCGACAACAATGGGTTAAGAAGACAGGTATTCAAAATGCAGAATTCATTTGGCCGAACCATGGAAGCTTCTTTGTTGATCGCCACCGTTCTACTCCTATCCATAATTCAGAGAAGGCTAATCATCCTTGTGGGAGCTCAACACGACCTTTGGAATCAACCTTTATTGATGATTAGATTGTGTTGTGTGAGGGTGATGTTGAAGGACAAATCACATAAGGTTTTTAGGATGTGGATGCATATACGAGTGATAACGATCAACTCATTTCCAAGGAAATATTAACCATTTCCCAAATGGCATGCAAGAAGACTAAAGCCAATTGTGGGTCTATAGTCAAGTGTTGTGGGCGGAAAACTAAGGCAACAAGTTTTTGTGTTGAAATTGGAGTCGGTGGACGAAGGCTCACAATTGACAATGGAGGCCCTTCTTACTCGAAAGGGGAGAAGCATACTTTGGAGATGGTCTTGCTTTTTTGGCATTGTGGATTAGAGCCTCTTTTGGGTTTTGTTCTATGAGCCTTAGTGGTTTTCATGGTCTGTATTGGAGGTTTTAAGCCCTAGTTTTTTATTGATTTCCTCAGGTTCTCATAAAACGTGATAATTTAAGCTCTTATGTTTTGAAGGTTGTAACAAAGTATTCTTTATGGGAAAGGGCCCCAATAGATTCCCTCTCTTATTGATTAAAAAAATTAACAATGAATAAATAATTTATAATAGTATATAATATTATAAATACAATATATATATATATATATATATAAAATACATATAATATAAAATTAAATTTTATACTTATTTTATATTATGATATATAAATAAATATTAAATAGTAATACAATATAATATTTAATAAATATAAATAACTAAATTCTATGAAGATTTACAATATAATAAATGTAACATAAATATATATTAATATAAATAAAGTTGAGGATCCTATGAAGATCTACAATATTATTATCCTATGAAGTTGATTGATTTAAGTGGATTATTGTTGGATGTAGTTTAGAAGTGCCTTTGTTGGGAACTTGGGAGAATGCTTTGTCGAGGGTGTTCGTTTGGGGGAGATACTATAGTATAAGCAGGATATGACAAAAATCTGGAAAACTTCATCCTATGACGATGCAATATTGCATTATAGTTTTGCTCTAATGCAACTTAGCGCTCAGCTACGGTGGGTGTTGATTCCCCAAACTTTAGGTCAATAAACCTTGTGGTTAGGTCATGGGATAAAAGAGAAAATGTGATTAAATTTTTTTTTTTGCTTTTAAAAGTTGTGGTTTTCTAAAAATTTTTGGGCTGCTTGCCATGTGGGTTCCTTCAAGTTTGCCTAGGGGACCTGGGTATGCATACAAAGTATCCAGGCTATGCATGGGGTGGGCCTTATGGGGGCCTAAGACCGGACCCGGACCCGAACCTGAACCCATTCGGGCCGAGTATGGGGGTCTTTTGTAGTGAACTGGGCAACATAGGTTTAACTACTGTTACATGACTCAGGAGACTCGCCAAGACTCGATGAGTCTTGAGACGAGCAGGTCAAAACAAGGCTTGAGGACTTGTGACTCAAGTACCTAGTGAGTCCTGGTGTGTTGACTCAGCTGCGACATGCAAGAAAATAGAAAAAGTAAAAGAAAAAAAAAAAAAATTTAAAACCTATGAACTTAAAATAAACTCTTAACACTCTAAAAGCATACTTATTTCATTTGCAAGCACAAGGAGGAGAAAAAAAAGAGTATCGGAGCCAAAATCACATGCAATAGAAGAAAAAATCAGCACATAAGTTGAGCAACAAACATTGATTGAATACCATTTAGGTAGGTTTGTAGCAGCCCTTGGTGCATCTAAAGGAGCCTATGGAGCATTTGGAAGAGCCCACCGTTAATTTGGAGCAACCCACTATCGATTTGAAGCAAGTTTGAAGAGGTAATTTTGTATTTTGAATTTTTTTTAAAATTTCGTTTGTCTTCATTTTTTTCATTTTAGGTTCACGGAACAAAGAACACACCCTAGCTATTTGTAATCTCTTTTTATGAACAAACTCTAGCTGTTTTTGTAATTTTTTAAAATTTTATAGCTGCAAACCCTAACTGTTTTTTAGTGTTATAGCTGCAAACACTAACTGTTTTTACTTTTTTATTTGATTTTTTAATCTTAATTAATAATTTAACTAGAAACCGTAAATGTTAATATATTTTCCATTTATTGCAGTGTATTTTACATTTATAAATTGTGCCAATGTCGGCCCTAGTTAGAAAGGACCCTTGTTGGAAAAAATGCCATCCTTGGGTCAAAGAAAGGGGAGATAACTAGTATGCATTGCAAGACAAAAATGCTTGGGGGAGGCATTAATTGATTGGAATATTACCTTGCACAAATACCATGCCGAGATGCTAAAGCCTGTAGAAATGCACCTCTTGAAGTTGTGCGTGAGGTACAAAGCCAATTAGAGACCTTTGAGCAATAGAAGGAACTAAAAAAGAGGCAAAGAGAAGAGATGACAACCATTCATGGAGACCCTTCTTCGATTCTAACATTTCCTGGATATTTGAGTAGTGGCAGTGGTAGTGGTAGTGGTATTGCTAGTGTTGGTTCTAGAGTTTGTGGATCTGATTTAGATTCATATATTGTACTGTACACTACAAGTTCCCGACCATCGCTTGAGATCATGGGTTGGAACAAGGATAAGCATGATGTGGCAAGAAGTGCAATCGATGTCTTTTGGTTCTATTGTACCATTTCATTTCAAATAGCCATGTAATTAATTATATTTTTTGTTTTAAAATATATAGTTTGATTTCTCTCTCTTGAATTTTTGAATTTAGGGATATGTGGAATTTAAAGTTAAACTCTAAATTTTAGAATACCTATTTTGTTTATTTTATTTGTTTGAGGTCTTCTTATTGGCAAAATATTGTAGGTGCCATTATTTTTTGTGGGGTGGCATTCAAGGCCCCTCGTGGTGAGTAGATAAAGGGCTCCATTTGACTCAAAAGGTGGCTGATGTGAAGGCGACAATTTACGAGTAGTGTGAGATATGGAGGAAGAAGGGTTGCACCATCATGACTGATGGTTGGACAGATAGGAGGAACAGAACATTGCTGAATTTCCTTGTTTCTTCCTTAGGTGATTGTACTTACTAAAATCCATTGGTTTAGTGATTAAGATTTCTAATTTCTATTTTAGTTTTTATTATTTTGTTTCTTTCTTACGTGGCATAGTTTTCTTGAAATCCATTGATGCTTCAGGAAACACAAAAAATGTTGAATTCCTTTGTGAGGTTTTGGAGGGAGTCTTGGCCGAGGTGGGTAAGGAGAATGTTGTGAAAATAGTTATAGATAATGTAGCAAATTATGTTGATGCTTATTTTGGACTCTTTGTGCTGCCCATTGCCTTGACTTCACATTGGAGGATCTTGGCAAAATTCAATGGATTAGAGCACGTGTGGAGCATGGTAAAAATATTTGCAAATACATATACAACCATGCTTGGGTCCTCAACATAATGAGAAAATACATGAACAAAGAGTTGGTTCGTCTCAAAATAACCGACTTTGCAACAAATTTTATCACGTTCCAATTTTTGCGTTAGTCAAGTGCTGGTTTGAGGTGCATATTTGTTAGTGAGGAGTGGTCTACATCATCATATGCTAAGACCAATGTAGGGGTTGATGTGGTTGATTGGGTTTTCAATGATTATAACTTCTGGCTTCCAGCAAAGTAGATTGTAGAGGTAAATTTCTATTATATTTTTCTTTATTTTTGTTCATATTTCTATTCTATTTGATTATTTTTGTTCATGCTTATTTATGTTAATGTTTAATAATTGTTGCAGTTCACAGAGCCTTTAGTTGTTCTCCTTCGAGTTGTTGATGGGGAGAAGCCCGCATATATGAGGGGATGGATAGGGCCAAGGAGGCCATTGGATCCATTTATACTGGGGTCGAGGATAATTATCGTCCCATATGGGACATCATTGATTGACGATGGCACTTTTAGCTTCACAAGCCCTTACATGTAGCTATGTATTTCTTGAATCCGACATTCCAATTCCCCCAGATTTCAAGGTAGATGAGGAGGTTTTGAGTGAGCTCTACATAGTCAGAGAGTGGATGGCACTTGATCCTCAGCTTGGAGCAAAGATAATCTTTGAGAATGAGATCTATAGACTTGCACAAGGAGATCTCTTTGCGCAAGACATATGCCTGCAACTCGGACATAATTGCAACTGAGTAAAAAATCTATTAAGGGCATAATTTAATTTTAAACTTTTCTATTTTTTTACGTTAATATTGTAACTCAAAGTTGGACAAAGAGATTGAATTTTCCATCTCTTTTTAGATGCATGGTGGGAAAGGTTTGGTGCTAAGGTGCCAAAGTCAGCCAAACCTTCAGAGGATTGCAGTTCGTGTCTTGAGCCAACTGTGTAGTGCTTCAGGATGTGAGTGCAATTGGAGTATGTTTGAGCACATATACTCCAAGAAGCGCAATAGGTTGTTAGTGCAAAGGTTGAATGATTTTGTTTATGTTCATTACAACCTTTGCCTCCATCACAAACAAATCTTGGGCAATGACTTATCTCCCATCACTCTAGAGGAGGTTGATCCACAATGAGCTCGGATCACCGAGGTTGAGTATCTCTTCTTCAGCGATGAGGACCTTGCATGGTTGATCAGGTGGATATAGAGGCAGAGATAGTAGCCATGGCAGAGGAGGATAGAGCACAAGTAGACCCTGGTGTCATTGATACACAAGCAGACTTATCTTAGATGCTCACACAAGACTTGGTTGGGATGAGTGATGTAGGCTCCTTTGAGCGATAGACTTATACTTTTAGTTTTGATCCCATGGATTTTATAATCCATGAGTTTTTATACATTTGACAATATTTATATATCTAAAAATGTCGTTTCCTTTAGCTAAAATTTGCTTTTATACTCGTGATTGATGTATACTTGTGTATGTGATCAAAGTGGCTTCTATTTGATTAGTTTATTATGTCTTTAAAGTTTATTTATTGAAGTGGCTTCTCAATTGGCCGAGTCCAAGCATTGAATCTGAGTCTGGGTGAAAAATCAGCTCGCCGAGTCCGAGCCAAGTCTGAGTCTGGGAACATTGGGTATAACTCAATGGATTAAGACACTAGTCATGGCAAATTGTATCAAAGACATGCTGAATCTTTTTTGAGAATTTTGGGCATTAGGGAGGAATGTCATATATGAATTCTTGGAGTCTTCGAGTATTTTTTTAGCTCTAATGCAATTCTTGCCTTCTTACAAATCTGTTAAATACTGCATTTAGGATGTCAAAGGACACAAATCTGCTAGATAATTTTCTTTGTTTGTAGGAATTCTGTATTTACTATTTAGTGAGGTTATCGGAAATGGGTTCTTTAATATATTTTTAGTATTTCTTTGGGTAGATGCAATATATGCTAGGAGACCATAAGAATATCATAGATGGTGTGTATTGAGCAGATATATGTGCTGAATGAATAATTCCATTTTCGATTTGTATAAGTCTAAGTTGATTTATTTAATTGGCATATAGGTTCCTCGTGACAAATAATTGAGCAAATAAATGTGTAGGACTCTGTCAAGGCTTCAAAACTAGTTATTCTGATGGTGTTCAATACATTATTTCATTTAGGTCTTTGGAAATGACATAAAGTGAGTGCTCCCCTTAGCTAGCAGAGCTTAAAGTGTGGGAGATTGGGTCCTATCTCTGTACTTTGGATAACATTTTGTGTTCATTGTGTTGCTAGTCCGAGTTGCCTAAGTATAACAAGAATCACCTTAGAGTGGTCAGTTACAAGAGGTGTAGGTTTTGCACCAACATGCCACATTTGAGATCTAGAGAAACAGCCAAAAATGTTTGACCATCTATGTGCATTTGTATCAACCTCCTTTGCACACATGTCCAACTGCTATGATGTGTATTTCGCTCTAGTGCATTTGGGTTGTGGTGTCTATGGAAATTTTATAGACCATATACATGTTTAGTAATTTTATAACTTATATTGATCTTGTTGTCAATGCCTAACATGTTTTTTGCTTCTAGTTTTCTTCTTTAATTTTGTAACAATGTACACTCATGGTTTAAGCATATGTTGCACGAATACTAATAATTTCATTTTCACATTGCAAAAGGTTAAACCTGTGTTTGGCGTTTTCTAAATCTGATTCATGAAAGCCATAATCAATTATAAAGAATTCTAACTTCATCTTTTGATTTTGCAGATTTCTTGGTTAAAGCAACATTCGGCACCTACATCTGGCGTTTGTTTTTCACCTTCCAATGATAAGGTTGCTTAGCTTGTAACATTCTTATCTAGTTCGTGAGACATGAAAAAATTCTAAAGAATACAAAATAATGTTAAAAAAATCAACTAAAATGGATATGTTTTATCTTTATTGTAAACCTTACTGAAAGCAGAAGCTTTGAAAGCTAAATGATATCGTCCCTTTGAGAAACTGTTGTGTATGATATTTTGTTTACAAATGTGCAGATTGTTGTAAGTGTGGGCTTGGATAAGAAGCTCTACTTATTTGATCCAGCAGTAAAAAAGCCCGTGTTTTGTGTTCCATGTGATGCACCATTTTCTTCATTGGCTTTCAAAGATGATGGTTTGACACTAGCTGCTGGGACTAATAGTGGGCGTGTTGTATTTTATGATGTTCGAGGAAAACCGCAACCTTTTACAATTCTTCGTGCTTATAATACTTCAGAGGTAGGCTCATCTCCAAGAATGGCAGATATGAAGAGCTTTGGAAGGATCTTGCTAAATTTGTTGTTTGATTTTTTGCTTTTATTTTACCATCCAATTAGTTTGTAAGTAGGAATTATTTCAAAGTCTCTAATATTCGGTTACTTTCTGCTGCCAAAAAGAAACAATTCTTCGAACACAAACTGACAGTAATGACCTAGCTGATTTTTCGCAATATATCGGTTCTGCTGCAAACATTTCTATGTGATTATAATAAGAAGATTTTTCCCTAATATACATAATCCTAGAAACAAACCCATTCTTGAAAGGAAATGCTTATTTGGCATAAACATGCCAATTTTTTCATTAAAATCTAGCAAAATAGTACTGGATATGGAGAGAGGCAATTGTTGATTTTATCTTTAAAAATAAGATAATATAAACAGGATCCGCATCTGTAAGATATTTTAGTCTATTTATCCATTGTAAGTTCAGTATGATTGTCCATTGTAAAACCTTCGATGTATTAATTTGTTTCTTGTGTAACTTTTTGTACCAAATTTTCTCTGGAGGTAAAACTGTATGCTACTGCACTTTTGAGTCCCACTGACATACTTTTGCCATTTGTGGACATTAATAATTCTTTCATTTTTCATTCCTCATTTTTTATAAAAATTCTCAGAGATTATCTTATTATTTCTTATATGTATAAGATATCATCTGAAGAGGAGTAATCAAATTTCTTGGTTGACAACATTAGATTCACTAGATTTGACAAAGACTTTAAGTTATTTTGTTGAGTTGTTTGTAGCTTCGATCAGATAACATATTGATCGAATGATTTATTACCAAAGCATAAACATCTTCAGCATTCTAAACGGTGATTAGTAACTGTTAATATTGATGAAACCGATTACAATATAAACAGTGACAAAGTCACACTTGTGATAGATGTGACTCCTTGAGGAGTCACGTCTATCACAGATGTGACTCCTACCGTTACTCACATATTTGTATCAATGTCTTTGCTCTGCAATACATGGACAGACACAGAAATCGGAAGTGTATGAAGTGGAAATTGCATCGGCAAAATAAAAGAAAGTAATAAATTAAGTCTTCAATATTCAACAATCAGAAGTTATTTAAGTTAGAGATTGTAAAGTTTGAATTTGAATTTACATGGTATCAGAGCCACGTTAAGCAGAATCCGGGCAGAAAATCGAACTTGAGAAATTCAGATTTAATACATCTCATTTCTCAAATGACAGCAGCAATCCGATTCGAAGACATATTGGAAGGAGGAAATAACTTCTCATCATGGAAATTCAGAATTATGATGATACTAAAAGAAAATAAAGTTGATTCATTTATGAGAGAAAACAAAACGGAACCGGAGAATGATCCTGATAAAACGACATGGATTGAAGGAAATGACAAAGCCATGAAAATCATAGTTGATGGAGTTAGAGATCATATCGTGCCGATTCTGACAAAACATGAGACTGCATATCATATGATTAAGTCACTTGAAGGCAACTATGAAATTAATAACTCCAGCAGAACCTTAGCCCTAAAGAGAGAAATAAATCATATAAGTATGAACAAAGGAGAATCTATCAATGCATACTTTATGAGAATACCTGCACTAAGGGATCAACTATCAACACTTGGGTACCAAATTGAAAGCAAGGAACTAACACTTATTGCTCTAGATGGTCTCCCAAATTCGTGGGAGACATTTGTTCAAGGCATTAGTGCAAGGTCCAAATTTCCAAAATTTGACCGCCTAAGATCAGACTGTCTTCAAGAAGAATCTAGACAGACAAAGAAAGGGTCAAAACAGAAAAATATAGATGAAGACCTTCATGTTCTAAATACAAACTCTCAAAAGAAAGAGAAGAAGAAACATTTCAAGAAGAGGAAAAATTATCACGGGAAAGGTTCATTCAAGAAAGACATTTCTCGCATCCAATGTTTCAGATGCGACCAATATGGACACTATGCAATCAGATGTCCTGACAGAACCAAACAACAAGCATCTTATGCCAAAATAAAGGAGCATGAATCCGAGAAATATGTATTCTACTCTGCGCTTTCAAACCAAGTATCAAATAAATCCAACACCTGGGTTATAGATAGTGGTTCATCAAGACACATCATAGGGTTCAGGAACTACTAGACACCATGGTAGAAGAGACTGACGAACAAGTAACAATTGGAGATAACTTTGTACATCCAGTCAAGGGTGTTGGCACATGCACCCTCAAATTAAAGACTAGCATCTCCATCCAACTTATTGGAGTATTGTTTGTCCCAGGCATCAAAAGAAACCTAGTCTCCATATCTGCACTTGAAGATAATGGATATAGGGTGACCTTTATGGATAGCAAAGTATTGGCATGGCCAAAGAATTCTACTATTAAGAAAGCCAAAACCATAGGTCATAGACAAGGGTACTTGTACGAGTTATGTACGGAACCAAATCGAGCCCTAATTCATGAAATTGCAGACTCTAATGAAATATGGCATAGAAGACTAGGACACCTAAATTTCCGTGCCCTATCTTCCATGGAAAGACTAGTTACAGGGTTACCCAAACTCAAACAATGTAATTCAGGGGTATGCAAGGGGTGTGCCTTAGGGAAAAATACAAAGGGGTCCTTTCAAAATAGTTCTAGCAAAACAAGTAAAGTATTAGAACTAGTCCACTCAGATTTATGTGGACCCATGTCTGTACCCTCCTTAGGTGGGTTTCTATACTATGTAATCTTCGTTGATGACTTCTCTAGAAAGACATGGATCTATTTTCTTAAATGTAAAGAATAACTGGAAATCCTTAAAAGATTTAAGGAATTCAAATCCATTACTGAAAACTCTTCCGGGAGAAAAATCAAAACCTTGAGAACAGATAATGGGAATGAATACACTTCAGACATTTTTAAAGACTTTTGTAAAAACACTGGGATTAAGAGGGAGTTCACTGTACCTTATAATCCTCAACAAAATGGAGTTGCAGAAATAAAAAATAGAACCATTGTAGAAACTGCTAGGGCTATGTTACTTGATCAGAATATAGACACTTCACTTTGGGCAGAAGCATCTAGTACTGTTGTCTATATACAGAACAGATGTCCTCACACTCATAATGATGACAAAACTCCTGAAGAAGCCTTCACTGACACAAAACCAGACATTAGTCATTTAAGGATATTTGGTTGTTCTGTTTACATTCATGTGCCCAAAGAGAAAAGAACTAAGCTAGAACCTTCTGGGAGAAAAGGCATCTTTGTAGGCTATAGTGAAACATCAAAAGCTTATAGAATATATATACCTGGTCAAAGACAGATTGAACTAAGCAGAGATGTGATTTTTGAGGAAGACATAACTTTCAAAAGAGTCAGAAATTATATTGAGTTAGAAATTCAAAATTCCAACTCAAGCATAGAAGAGGATCCTACACCTGAGTTTCAGAGGGAGTATCCTGAGGAAGAGGTAAACCATGAACAAATCACATCACTAGAAAATCCCAAGAAAAGACCACTCTGGGCCACCAAAACAATGGAAGAAGCTAAAAATTATGCCGCTCCACCAGGGACTTTTAGGGAAAGCACAAGACCTAAGAGATTCTCTAGTTATGTAGCTTTAATGAGTGAATTCATTAAATCAAAACCTTCTAGTGCTATAGAAGCTCTTAAGCACCAAGTATGGAAGGATGCCATGACAGAGGAGTATCAATCCATCCTGAAGAATGATGTGTGGGATATAGTACCTAGACCAAAAGGGAAATCAGTTGTTTCTTCAAAATGGCTATTTAAAATCAAATATGCTTCAGATGGCAGTATAGGGAAATACAAAGAAAGATTTGTAGCTAGAGGATTTTCACAAAAGGAAGGAATTGATTACGATGAAACCTTTGCTCCAGTTGCTCGATATACATCAGTCAGGGCAGTTCTAGCTATTGCAGCAGCCAAAGGGTGGAAAGTCCATCAAATGGACGTAAAAACTGCTTTCTTAAATGGAACCATTGAAGAAGAGATTTACTTAGAGCAACCTGAAGGATTTGAGATTCACAATGCAGGATCCCATGTATGTAAATTACAGAAAGCTCTATATGGACTTAAACAGGCCCCCAGACCCTGGTATGAAAGAATTGACAGTTATCTCTTGAGATTAGGCCTCTCAAAGAATGATGCAGATCCAAATCTCTACTTAAAACAAAGCAAAGGCGATATGTTAATATTGATATTATATGTTGATGATCAATTGATTACAGGGGAAGATCATCTTATTGATCAGTGTAAGAAAGATCTAGCTTCAGAATTTGACATGAAGGACTTAGGTCTATTACACTACTTCCTTGGACTGGAAGTATGGCATAAATCAGACTGTATTATTCTAAACCAAGGGAAGTACACAATTGATATATTAAAAAGGTTTGGTATGATGGAATGTAGACCTATGTCTTTCCCCATGGAAACAAATCTTCATAAATTGAAGGAAGCAGCAACAGATTCTCCGTTGGCAGATCCCACTCTGTACAGACAGATAATTGGATCCTTGATGTATTTGGTCAATACCAGACCTGATATCTGCTATGTTGTAAATGCCTTAAGTCAGTTTATGTGTGAACCCAAGGAGATACATCTTGTGGCTATTAAGCATATAATGAGATATCTTCAAGGTACTCTAAATTATGGCTTAAAATATGAAAAGGTTGACTTAGATCTACATGGATTCACAGATTCAGATTGGGCTGGAAGTGTAACTGACCGGAAGAGCACCTCTGGATGTTGTTTCAGTTTAGGGTCAACAATGATATCGTGGATCAGCAGAAAACAGTCTTTAGTTGCTCAGAGTTCTATAGAAGCCGAATATATTGCAGCTTCTATGGCTGTTAGAGAGGCAGTATGGGTTAGAAAACTGCTTGTGGGA
The DNA here is from genome assembly GCA_027924645.1 of Cunninghamia lanceolata. NCBI lineage: Eukaryota > Viridiplantae > Streptophyta > Pinopsida > Cupressales > Cupressaceae > Cunninghamia > Cunninghamia lanceolata. The sequence goes on along the minus strand of BSBN01000245.1, from coordinate 6,162,061 downwards.
TTATTTGGTAAACCTCTGAAACCAACTATCATCCACTGCGACAATCAAAGCTGTATTAAGCTATCCGTGAATCCAGTATTCCATGATAGATCTAAACATATTGAGATTCCTCATCACTATGTGTGTGATATGGTGGAAAGGAATGTGATTCAGTTGGAGTATATCAGTATAGGAGATCAAACTGCAGATATTCTTACCAAACCACTCCTCAAGGTGAAAGTTGAACACTTCAGGAAAAATCTTGGTATGATTGAAATGTAAGATTCAAATTGATTTGTACTAATATATTAAAGATGTTTAATGTGTAAACATCTTGTGTCATATATGTGACTCTATGACATTATGGGCCTACCCATTTTGTGTTTATTTCCAAAAGGTGACGATTTTTTGGATAATCTACACTTGTACCTAACATTATAAGGTGACGATCTTATAATGTTCATTAGACTGATATCATGTGACTTGATATTGGTATGAATCATGGAGTTATCATGATTAAGTTATGGTAGACATTATGTGACTTAATGTCAGTGCACATACCATTACTGGGATATATATAAGGAGAATGTAATGTTCTCGAGTATAGTATATCCTTTAGTATCACGAGGTAGGTGATGCTACGTATCATGAGATAGGTGATACTATATATCATGAGTTATGTGATATTAAATTACTTTGAGTAATTCATTACAGATCAGATAATTGATATTCACAGAGATTATTGTGATATTGTTATCTTCCCGAGCTAAGAGGGAGTGTTGAGTTGTTTGTAGCTTCGATCAGGTAACATATTGATCGAATGATATATTACCAAAGCATAAACATCTTCAGCATTCTAAACGGTGATTAGTAACTGTAAATATTGATGAAACCGATTACAATATAAATAGTGACAAAGTCACACTTGTGATAGACGTGACTCCTTGAGGAGTCACGTCTATCACAGATGTGACTCCTACCGTTACTCACATATTTATATCAATGTCTTTGCTCTGCAATACATGGACAGACACAGAAATCGGAAGTGTATGAAGTGGAAATTGCATCGGCAAAATAAAAGAAAGTAATAAATTAAGTCTTCAATATTCAACAATCAGAAGTTATTTAAGTTAGAGATTATAAAGTTCGAATTTGTATTTACATATTTGCCCAGAAAGATCTTTTAATCATTGTCAGTTTGTTCATAAATGTTGATTTTTATCAGCTTTGGATAATTTTTACTCTTATGCTTGTGCATGTAATTATAAATCTTTCAATAAATGCGTACCACAGTTTTTTTTAATAAAAAACTGTGAGTAGTAATGGGAGCAAGCCCCTGACAAAACAACAGAGCCACCAACCAAAAAAGGCCTCATTGGGGAAGAGTAAACAAATCCTCACTAATTGAAAACAAACTCTAGATGAGTTATAACCCTGCTGAACACATTGAAAACTGTAATGTCCCCTTCTAGTAAGCCAAAATTTTCACAACCTTGCACCAAATTTCAACTCACAAAAAGAGAACATTAGTATTCAATTCTTCCTTTCATATCATAATTAGGGTTAATGATCAATAATCATATATCATTTCTTTTAACATAATAAACATGTCTTATTCACATTATTATAAACATATGCATTACACATTCACATTATTTCTCTTTACATTATGAACATATGCATAACAGATTCACATTATTTCTCCCACAACTCTCATGCACTATCTTGAGGGAGTCTTAGGGTAGCCCTACCATTAATCAATCCCATCTCCCATATGAGCATGGTTTGTTAAGCTGTCCATATCCATCCCATACGGAGGCCCAATGGCTTCACCCAACACCCGGGGTCCCTCGTCATTTGGCTCGAGAGGACTTCATGCGACACTCGGCATTCCTCATCCCATCGAGAGTCACCTACCGTTGGGCACAATTATAAACAATATGAGCTCATACTTATCATAGGCCCAAGAGCTTCACACACACCCGGTGTGTTGGGACCTAAAATTTCATACCAATTTTTGCAAGATTTTAGGTTCCCATATGAAAAATTCAATTTCAACACTCATAGATACACCTGCACAATATGCTCAAATGGCCTACTTTGAAGCATTATAATTCGGAGCCAGTTCGTCTTCATACAAAATTATTTCATAAACATGTTTGTCTGCCATATGTAAGTGAGCACACCTAATTTCAGCTTCCTACGATCAATTTTGACTAGGTTTTGAAGAACCAAGTTGGAGGGTTTTGATAAGGTTTGTTACTTGCACAATGTGAAATCAGCCCGAGAGGCCAACTTTGGAGGTTGATATCTAGCAGCTAAATGATGATCCTGACAAACTAATTAGTGTTCCATATTTTTCTCATGATAATGTACTTTCATGCCAGTTTTTGGGACCCCAACATCTCGTTTGCTATTTTTTCAAAATCAAAAGCAAATGTAAAAAGTTCAGTTGCCATATGCATTTCCAGAAAGTTGCGGAGAGCTCAACTTTGGCCCTTACCATTTCATAACAAAAGATGGATGGTGAAGAATCCTCTTACGCACTCATCAAGCCTAAATAAACTCAACTTTCCAGTTACAACTTCCCAGGAAGAGATTTAATGGGTTTTTAAAATTGCAAGTTGGTGAGCTCGAATCAGGTTTTGACAGGGGCAGTTTTCAAGGAGGTTAATTTGGAAGGTAATATCTAGCAATCGGGTCGTGTTCATAAAAAACCAATTGATGTCTCAAATTCTTCCCATGTGAATGTGCTCACATGCCAATTCTCAAGGTCCCAGCACTTCGTTTGATATTTTTTCAAAAGCAAATCCAAATGGATTTTACACAGTTCTGTGACTGCATTCCCAGGCAGCTTCAAAAAGGTCAACTTTGACACCCGATATCTTATGAAGGAAGAAGAATGATAAAAAATCATTTTGCACACATGTTCACGTGACCTAAATGAACTAATCCCCAGGATGGCAGCTTCTCAAAATTAGAATTGATATTTTTTCAAAGAGGCAAAATGATAGGTTTCAGTTGAGTTAAAACAGGTGCAAAACACGCTGAGTGAGCTACTTTGATTGCGAGCAGCTTTTAATCCCAATAACTTCATGCCAATCCGTCTGACGACCATACTCCCCTATCACAATTCAACATGTTGGTGTATTTTTGTGGCTCCGGGAAAAGTTTTGATTAGTTTTTCAAGCTAATTCCGAAGGCTAGTTGGCCTGTTTTGATCACCATGCAAGGTGTGTGAAATGGAATTAAAAGAACTGGGAATACTTTTTATCCTTTTTCGTGATATAACAATTTGCTACAATGGACACAGTTTCAGCAAAAGTCTCACTGATGAACAAAAGCTATAAAATTTTTTTTCATCGGCAAGACATCATATAGGTCTCACCGATGGAAAACTCATCGGCAAGAGATATACCATCGGAGTGAAAATCTCAAGTCACACCGATCTAACAAGTCTTGCCGATGGAGTCCCGTGAGATGAAAGGTTTATTCAAAGGAGAATAAATATTTACAAAAGGTGCAAATAAATATCCTATTTTCATGGAAGGAGTTATAAGGTGAGAATTTATTCAAAATATTTTCTACTCAGAAGAAAAATACTTTTCTAGAGAAGTTAATCAAATAGGTAATTATTTTACCTAAATAAATTTTTATGTGAAAATGCATAAGGCAACGATTGAAACAAGTGGGTGGTAATTGTTTTTACCCAAATCAAATATTTGCCAAGTAAAGGTAAAAATACACAATGGAAAATAGAATCCAAAAATTCAACACAAAGATTAAAATAAAGTATTATGAAATACTTTATTTTCAAGTGAAAGTATATCTAGTATCCTCTAATTAAAACAAGGAGAGGTAAATATTTTTTCACCTCTTGACAATGAAATTATAACATATTTTTATCGAGATGTGAAACCAAGGATTATAGAGTGAAGGTTATTTCACCCTGATGACATTTTATTAAAGGTGAAATAATTCCAGCAAAGAGTGAATACGTGAAGATTGCCATCAGAAAGGATACAATTAATTAAGTAAATAATCAAAATACATGTGGAATGAAGGCAAACCCTAACAAGGGTATTATTTTAATATGTCATAATGTTACCCTAATGAGTGAAATATTTCTACTTCGAAGATTGAGTGAGCGTGACCACAAGAGATTAATATTATTCATCACATGAAGGGAAATAATTAAATTTTAAAGCACTGAAGGCTAATGTTTTATATTTTGCATTAATAAAAATTGTTATCCCTCACAGAGATGGAGGTTTCATCGGCAGGAGACGACATATCGATAGGAGATATTTTAAAGCTCCCGATAAACTTATGTTACACCGATGGACCCTGCAAAGGAAAAGTAATAAAAAATATAAATAAATAAATATTTAGTGGTGTAAGAAATGAAATATTTTTCTGAGGTTTAAGAAGACATCAAACCTAAAGAATGATTTGCAGCAAAAGTATTTTCACCGAGGAAGAGAGAACAGGGTAATATTTTTACCCAAATTAATATTTTTAGCAAAACAAAGTGAAGACACACAAAGTAAATGTAATACGAAATATTTTTACTTGAGGAGTTAAAATGGGTGATTAAGTATGGTAAACATATGTATGAGTAAAATTGAGCTTGAAGTTTAATCAAAATATTTAATTTGCCAATGGCAACTAATTAAATATTTTATTTTGCCTAAAACAATTTAATGAAGAATCATACCAAAGGATGCACCGGTATGTGAAGGGTTGCAACCCTAAAAATACAAGATATATATGGAGATGCAAACAGAGATTAGGAAGATCATCAGTAGATTAGGATCAAGAGTAGATTAGGAAAAACATCAGTTAGATAACTGGATGGATTGACCAGTTGCCAAAATAAAATATTATGTTGTACATTGTAAAATCTTTCGAAACTGTATAATGGAGAAAATGTATAAATAAATGATTTAATATTGGTGTCTATTGTTTGTTGAGCTGAGCAATTATTTGGTTGTCTCCGTACTGTTATTTCTTTGTTATTTGAACCTGAGTTTCCAAGTTGATATTTCAGTTTCATTGAGACACACTTGTTGTTTTCGTGTAATCAAATTAATTGGTTTCCATTACAGATATAAAATCCTTTTGATTGATTACAGTAACCTGGAGGTAGCATTTGGATAGGTAAGAGCAGCCCTATAATTGTCAAGATTGCCATACTGTCTCCAACTCGATATTGTCTTGTTATTCAAATTGAGCATCAACTCCATTTGTCAATACACATTTGCTGTCATTGTGTGATTCTTTTGATCGGTTCCTTCAAGCAAGGATTAAAAAATCCTTTCAATAAGTCATAGTAACCTGGTAAGATTTGAGTGGATCACTAAGTAGAGTTTGTCAGTCACATTCTTGCACGTTTATACAAGCTATAAACAAACACAAGTGCCAAACAATTAGGATTGTAACCAATAAGTAAATCATATATCACATACACCTTGACTCCATTAGCCCAACAGAAACAGGCACTGGTCATACCAATTCCATTTTAGGATTCCATAAAATCTCATTCAAACAATTACATCTCAGATCTTAGTATTAGGAGTAGGAGTAGTTTAGAAGCTTGCATCTATTACATTTTATGCCATTGTGATAGATTTACTAATCCAATCAAGTCATATAGTGTTAAGTCTGCTTTAGTTACAAAGGTACACCCGCCTAGGTTTGCAGGACCTGAAGTGTAGGGAGCTAATAGCTCTGTCAATTGGTCCAAAAACGTTGCAAATCCAAACATAGAGTCTGGCATCCTCTTAGGGTTAGCAACCTGCATTTTTGGGAACCAACACGGTGTTCCTCATCCACTTGAGGGTCGCCTAGGTTTAATCATATGTCCTTAACCCCAAACTCACAAATGGTAAGATTATTAAGGGTGAGGCTTGACATCCTTCTTGATAGGTTATGAGATTATGAGTTATGAATCCATTGTTGATAAATTGATAATATTATCCTTTCTGGATCATGATATCATATTTCTTATTCCACTTGGGAACCTTATCATTTCTTAGCCATAGCCTCATACTTGGCTCATTGATAATTCATTTTATGCTTATTTTCATGCTTGACATATAAATGATTTCATTGCCTTATATTTGATCTCATTCATAAGATAAATATTCCGAGTTAAGAACTCATTTCTTTTCCTAATCATAATTTATTTGCTCATATCTTTTAGATACAATCCTATATTATGTTTCCTTATACAATCATGGTGGTAACATATTAAAGGGACTGCATTTTCTATTTGCTTACTATATTCTAGCCTATTCGATGCTTTCATTATAGACATATTCAATATAAATTGAATGCATACCAATACAAATCTAATTCAACGGTTCTATCATTTAAATCTGTTAGATCAGTAAGTAATATTATAAACTTGGAGGAATTGGGATATGGCATACCTTTGCTGATGCTTTTACCTTCAGATTTACATGCTTTTGCCTTTATATTAAAATATATGTTCTTACCTCAAGTCTGATCTAATTTGGCCTGCTGTAATGCTACGTAATCTTTTTTCAGATTCGATGATTTTCTTCCCTTTGGAAGTATTGCCTTATTTCTTTAAATACATGGTGCTGCCCTTAGTGAAGGGTGACGCACCTTTTCACCAATGCATTACTAAACATTATTAATGCTACTAATCGTTTATCTTGCCTACAACTATTCCTTAAAGGAATCCGCTTCCTTAATGGGATCATTATTTTGCCTACATCATTATTTATTATTTAATATATATATTATATATTATTTAATATTTACTTAATATAATGTAATAAATTTATATATATGTTTATATAACATATATATATATTATTTATAATTGCTTCTTATAATAATAAATTTATATATTATTATAATCGTTATATTATAATATTTCTATTGATAATATTTATATTTGCATTTATATAATAAATATATTATATTTTGATTATATATAATATTATATATACACAATTATTTCTATCATTCAACTGGACTAAGTGCCGTATTTGACGAGACCAACTTCATCATCTTATCATGATGTTTAAATCTTTAATTTAAACAATGCCTTAATATCGGGACATGACAAAAACCATGCTAGGGAGTGACATAACTCAAACAGTAACTAATGAGATTGGTTGGAGGGAAGCAAGTAAATATTGAAGTGCCTATCAAAAAATTAGTCATGTGAAATTACTCATATGTTGGGTGCCCTGCAACTTATGCTATGAAATTGTCTTTATTCACATCATGCCGGTGTGGTCCAAATCTGATACAAGAAGTAAAATCCCAAAGAAGGAGGATAGAAACAAAGTGGAGACTTAGCTACAAAATGCAGAGCAACGCATTGAATTGTTCCCTCACTATGGCACCAAAAATAAACAATGCTATGCTTCATAGGGTTTGCACCTTTTCCCTTTCCCAATACCCTTCTACATCGTTGCTTTGTCCAACCCTCAATATTGCATTGACCCCACATGTCCCCATGAAATTCTGATTCACTTTTTGTGCTTTTATAACCATGTTCATCTACATACTTAGGGTGATAGTTTGCAATTCTTTCAGCATTAACACTACACGTTTTTGCTTTTTTCCATTCGCCACAGTTCTCATCTTTGCTTAATCATTTAGTCCTGTTCATTAATTTATATTAGTTCAAGCTTAATCCACTTTATATTAGTTCAGGCTTAATCCACTTCCTTAGTGCCACAAGTTTAGCATGAGCAGGTCAAAGCTGGATGGTTTATGATGTTGTCAGTAATTCTAAAGTTAAGTATAGGTAATGTCACAACTTCTATAGGGTGCCATATCACTGTCTTAGCAGTAACATAGTGTGGATATATTTATGGAAAAAAAAGATTCAAATATCTAGACAAGACAATGATCCTTTCTACCACGGCCCTTACATCATCACATGGTGAATACATTAAAATCAGCATTACATGGGGATGCATCCCTGAGGGTCCTGGTGACATTCCGGACATCCCAGGGACTTTGGAGACTTGGAGGGGATGCCCCCTTTTATCAGGACTGGACAGCATGCTCCATTTGGTGCATGAAAATAAAGAAGGGATCCTGGTGATGTTCTGGATATCCCAGGGACTTTGGGGACAGCATCCTAAAAACCTAAAAGTGGGAAGGATGTCATTGGAAATGCTGTGCAATGTATTTACTTTTTAAAATCTCAGCTGCTTTTAGGCTGTGTAACTTATTTTAATAGCTGCCCACCCTGCTGTCCCCAAAATTTGGGAAAATTTTTGCCATTACTGAAACCTCATCCCTGTTGTGACCAAATCACACATCGCCCCATTGCAAATGGGGACCCCCTTTTTTTTGAGCTCTGATGCTTTGCATTAAGTTTTTGATGATGTCTTAGGTTGATTGCATGATGAAGTCAGTGGTTTGTTTGAGTTCTCAGCCTATTTCTAATTCAAGAGTCATTTGCTTTCATTTTGAGACCAATCCTGATGTATGTTTGAGATCCTGAAAATGACCAAGTTTGGTATCCTGAAATCTTGAAAATCCTGAAAAATTGACTAAGTCTAAAATCTGGTGGATCCTCCAAATTCTAGATTTTGCATGTTAAATCCGGTGGATTCGAGACCTATCTCAAACATCCTGAAAGGTATATTGAAAAATATTTAAAGTATAAGACTTAAATATATTTTTCAATATACCTTGCCCTGAGAGACATTGAAAAAATGGCTAAGTACTCCAGAGCGCAAAATTCCCATCCAGTGCGCCAAGTCAGGAGGATGGCGCAAAATCTTGATGAAATGAGAGTCTTCTAACCGGAGATCAAAATACCTAACCATTGCGCCACATGTAATGCACCCAAAATGAAAGGCTCTTTTGATTGCCAAAGTGATTATTCAAGCGGAGCATAAATTCCACATCTAATTGGCCATTTAGGAATGCAAGATAAAGTGAGTTTTGAAGAGATGTTGGAGGAAATACTAAAACAATGATCTCTTGCGCTCTAACCAATGCACTCACCTTGAAGGAGGTTTGACTTAAGGGTTTTGACCACCTTTTAAGAAGCAACCAAAATTCCTATCTGCTGCGCCATCATTAAAGGGTGATTTCACTTGAGTTTCTTAACATACATTCAATCGGAACTCAAAGTCTTGATCCAATGCGCCTTTCACAAGAGGGAAATTGTAAGTGGTATGAAACTTCCAAAGAAGAAAATCCAAAATATGTGTCATGTCCCCTCTTTAGCGCTGTCTAGCAGAGACATGAGAGTTGACCTATTATCCGGGTTCCCGTAGGTCAGCAAAGAGGTTAGGGGACCTATCCAGAGGCAGTGTAGCTTGGCACAGAGTTTTACAGGCCTTTCCAGTCAGTTTGTGACAGTTTCCTATTTTTTAGGAAGGGTTCCTATTTTTTAGGGTTTGACCGAGAGTTGACCAGGAGGCATCAGGGGACCTCCAGGAGCATTTTTGGAGTTTTGGTCAAATTCCTATTTTTTAGGAGGTATCCCTACATTTTAGGGAGGCACTGTCAGTTGGCATAACACGTGGCGACATCACTAGTGGCGTGGGCTACAGCAGTTCTCAGTTCAGGATGGCCAGGTGATGGAATTGGAATAATTATTGAATATTAAAGTGTGGCTTTAATATTTAATAAAAATAAATAAAATAAAGTGAATAACATGTCACTTTATATTAATAAGTTATTAAAAGACCCCCACCTAGTTGACACAACGTTGTGTTTAAAAAGTGGTCTTTTAATAATGAAGTTGGGCCCTCAACTTGGGCGCCCAACTTGTGAAGACTTCATTAATAAAAGAATCTTTTAAAGATTCTTATTTTTGATCCCTTTTGGAACCCTAAAGTGGACACCCACTTTGGGAAATGCATAAAGTGACTTTGAAGTGCTTTTTGGAGTATCTTTTTGCATATCTTTTGAAGCTTCATGGCAGCTCTGAACTCTGTGGAAGGGGGCAGCAGCATTCAGACTCTTGGGAACGAAAACTCTCAAGGATTTTGGTGAATTGGACGACAACCCAGTTCTTGTTTGTGGGAGGCCTACTCTGGGTCTTCATTTGTGCATCATTGGGCAGATTCCAGGGCATGTTATTGCAGATCTAAGCTTGCAGCAGTGCCAAATCAGCTTTATTCTTCAGATCCTTCATTCTCAGTTGCATGTATAGCCTCTTCTAGGCCAATATTGCCTTTGTATGCAAGTAGGGTTGCAAACCAGGCTTCCATTGAATATAAAATACAGATCTGATGGGTATGTGCCTCAATTTCTCATGTGTTATCTTTCTATCAGTGAATATTTATTTTTAGTCCATTTTTATTTGAGATTGCAGCTGTATGTATTTCTATTTGCCATCTTGGCAAATACACAACTCAAGAAAACTGAAACCCCTTCTGCATCTCCTCTCTAGTCTGAAAGAAAACAAAAAAAAAATAATAAAAATCATAAAGCAAATTAAATCACAAAAAACAGCACTTCATTTCAGCAACAACACTTCATTTCAGCAAAGGGATCCATCAGGGATCTTTCAATATGGAACTGCTGCGCCCTTGTCAAAATGATGATAATTTTAGAAGACACTTTATTCAAGCTCCAAAAACCTCATCTGCTGCGCCAAAGAAGAGGTCTGTATTGAAGGTTTTAATGAAGATCAACATGGTAATTCAATGCAACCTATCTAGTGCGCTAAGATCAAAGGGAGATTGGAATACTGATCTGATGCGCCTGCCTCATCCAGAAATGAACAATGAAGTTTTAAAACAAGATTCAAGAGCTCTAAAATTCCTATCTGCTGCGCCACCTTTAAGAGAGGTTGTAGACTCAAATTTTGATACATTTTAAGAGGATACAAAATGTCTATCCAATGCGCCCAAAGCAAGAGGATTCAAAATATGCATCTGCTGCGCCTTGACAAGGAGAGAAACTTGAATTTTACAAGAACTCAATATCATGAACTAATGCGCCATCTCATGGAATAAAGAAAATCTGGTTTTGAAAGCATTTTTAAATGAAAAGATCAATTGGAGTCCAAAATATTTAACTAATGCGCCAGCTGAAGGAAGATAGGTTGCAAGTTCCTTAACATCTTTCAAACGAGACATCAAGTGTATTAACCAAGGCGCCCAGGGATAACAAGTTTGGTTTCAAGTCTTAAGTGATCATAACAATTGAGGACTCAAAAGTTTTAAGTAAAGCGCCACCTTGTAGAGGAAGTTAAACTTAAGATTTGTAATATCTTTTAGATCAGAATCTAAAAACTCAATCCAATGCGCCTAGGTGGAGAAGGCTGCCTTGGGTCTTAACATGAGTTTCAATGAGATCTTTCCATCATAAATCCAAATTTGTCAACCACTGCGCCAGTTACAAGAAGAGATCAAAAACTCCATCCAATGCGCCATTGCTAAGAGGAAGTTTAAGATCAGATTTTAAAGCAAAATTCAATCAAAGACCAAAAGCTTGATCTGCTGCGCCTAGAAAGAGCTTGCATAAGATAGTCTTTTGAGTTGATTCTTTGAGAAGTATCATCATTTTATGTTTGAAGTCATTAAGATATCAAAAGTGAAGTCAATTTGATGATAAGAGTGTTGAATTATTCTTATGTATTATGAAATCAATTGTTTATCAAAAGGGTTGATGTTTCTTCTTTGTTTGTGTTGCAGCAATAAGGATGGAGCTGAGGAATTATCTAAGGAACAAGTGATTGGAACCTTCGATAAGCAAGGAATGAGAAAAGGAGAAGGCATCATGTAGCTGCTCTAAGAGGACACTCCAAGTCTAACATGTTAATACTCTTCATCAATTGCATCATGTTCAAAAGACAAGGCTTTCATCCACTTTACTTCAAGTTCTTTCAAGCTTCAAGATCAGCATGTAGCTGCTCCAAAGGAACTTCTCATCATCATCAAGCGTTCCAAAGACATCTAAAGTTTCAAGTTCCTTCGGTGCATTCAAGTCTCCTTGAGAAATCAGCTACTACATATGAGGGAGATGTTATCATCAAATACCTACACTCCAAAGGACTCTCTTCAAGATCATCAAATTGGAGCATTTCAAGTACACATCATCATCTAGACAACATCCATCCATGGGATTATACTTCATCATCAAACATTCCAAGGCATTCATCCATTCAACTTCAAGTTTTTTTTACAAATCTTCAAGTCCAGGAGAGATCTCCTACTCCGATTCATGAATGAAGCATCGTCATCTATTTTACTTTATGTCATCATCATCTACTTTCTACTACTCTCTATCAAGGATTATCCAAAGAAGATCATCATCTACATCCTGCATGAGAAGAAGCATTACAAAAGTTAAACCAAATGAGCAACATCTATCATACATCCAGTTTACAAGAAGATGAACAAGGCAATATCAACAAAGTATTTCCAAACATACAAGATCAAAGCAATCATATCAAAGACATCACAAGATGATACAATTTGGGAATAAGCTAAGGTGACACCTACGTGGCAAACACTCATCATCAAGCCAATCATATTTCGCCACATCATTCGGCAAGCAAGAAGACAAAGAGGACGTCCATGTGGAAGACGTTCCAAAGATTCCATCTTATCTTATCTTCTTGGAAAGCGTGCCTTCATTGCCTCTCTCATGTACTAAAAATAGCAAGTTGTTGTAACTACCTACTGAGGTGGCATGATCTGAGCCCTTGGCTATCTGGGTTGATCCAAGCCATTCATTGTAATCCTGGGAGCTCTATATAAAGGCCTTGTTGCCTCATTTGTAAAGTAGTCATTAGTTTTAGGAGTAGAATAGGCCAGAGTCTCGAAATTCTCTGAGAGGACTAGAAGTTGTAAATATTTCTCAAGATTAATGCAAAGACATTGGAACTCATTTGGTGTTAAGTGTTGTCTTGTGGAATAACATGGTTTCTTGTACTTTGATGAAGTGGAGAGATGTTTCAATTAGATTAGAAGTAGATTAGAAGCTCTTTGTTGTAATGTATGTTTGTACTGGATATTTGATCAACTCCTAGCTCATGCTTTTAACATTCATCGCCAGTGAAGTGTTGTGTAAAGTTAGTCTGAGCCTTATCATTTTCATAAGTTCAATTGTGGATGCTTGTTTGAGCTGCGTCATCCGATGGGTGCTTGTATGAGCCTTCATGATTTGAAAACCATTCGTTTACCTTAGGAGATTGCACCAACTCCATGTAGTTGTAGGCATCCTTGGCGAAGTGGAGTTAGGTTTATCAAGGAGTTTGTCTATTCACGCATCATCATTCCTTCACTGACCTTAGATTAGTTTCCAAACCCTTACCTTTTCTCCTTTTTATCATTGAAATATCGTGAATACTTTATCCACACTAAAGGAGAGATAAGCTGAATGAAAGTATGAAGAAGTCTAATGTAAGTCCCTTTGTGATTATCAACAAGATCACATGTAATCACTGAGTTAATCCATTACGAATCATAAGAAAAGGAACCTTGGACTCATCTCATTTGATCACTTTGTTTAGCATTCGAGAGGCTTTATTCAAGAGAGAGTTGGATACTCCGTATTTTACTCTATTGTTGACTTGTCGAAAAACAATCATCAACAATCCCCACGTCCTGGACACTTGTAGATACACTGATTAAAATGTATTTGTCCTTTACTTACTCCCTTACCTTTGTATGCAGTTGCATCTAGTGTTTAACACTAGGCCCTTAATACCATCTGTTTGTTTACTTGAGATATCATCAGGGGCACCTATGCAATCAGTTGATCAAGATAACTGAAAAGTCAAGTGAAGTGTCCCATATTTAAATTAAAGATTTAAATGGCTTGATGGCCGAGTCCCTCACAAGGAAGCGCCAAGGTTATTGAAGATTGGCCGACTTATATTTTTAAAGACTCTATGTGGGCCGACTTCCCCTAAATCGAGCGCTAACGATCATATTAATATATAAAAGAGGTGTGATTAAGACAATATGAAAAAGGTGCGTTCAAAATAAAAGGGCAGCGATTCAATTTATAACAGATGCAATTTATTATAATAACAGCAATTATAATAAAGGCAGCGACTATGATTTGGAGAGCAGCGATTCATATTTAATTTAATTAAGGGCAGCAATCAAGATAAAAAGGGCAGGTTTGTTAATAAAGAGACATGTTCCTTTAGAAGGTTGTCTCTATTCGAAGAGATGCCTCTCTTCATAGAGGCATAAGAATATAAAAAGAGTTTGGTAGAATGTTGGGAAGAAAAAAATCAAGGAGATCATATTCAGAAATATATCTGCACTCAGCAGACAAGGGCAGAAGTCAGTATTGACTAATATATTTGCATCTTAGAATATAGCAGTCTTATATTTTAGCAAGTCTTGTGGTATACATAATTACTCACATATGAAGGATATGTATGCAACCTAATGATATTATATTATTATGTAATCTCTCACATATAGAATATAGACAATAATGTGGATTCCTAATATATTTGTTTAAATGTTGCAAACAACCATGATACCAATAATGAGGGAATGCAACGAAGGGTTATGAGGTCCTCTTCTAAGCACACCACCTCATGGTGGATGACTGATAGTCCCATGAGGCCAAGGGGGTGCAAGGTGTGCCCCGCCCTTGGGCTTAGTTAGAAGGGAAGGATACTCCGGACATCCTATGGTAGTTTCCCCTCAAACCTCTACCATGGTTAGCTATTGGGTTAAGGAGTCCCAATCATAGGGAGGAGAATAAGGGTGGCAAGAAGAGGGAGAATTGCTATAGGATTCCTCACTAGGTACAGCCCCTCATATGGATGGCGAAAGGCCACGAGGCCAAGAGGGATGGTATATCTGCTCTTGGGCCTAGGGTAGAGGATCGCTTCGGGCACCCTATCATACCCCCTTATCCTAAACCTCTTTAGTTGAACTCCATTTGAATTAGGTATATCATATGATTAAGATAATGTTCCTAACCCTAGTAGGAAAGATCTATTTTATGGATTATGCTTTCAATCATTATCTAACATGATTGTAGGGTCTCAACCAGGATCTATCTTGTTCAACAATTTAAATTGGTAAATGATATCGCTAACTCTATTTCATTTCTTGCTTTGCTTGGAATTGTGATTTTGGAGCAAAAACTAGGGCATTTACAAAAGGGAACATTACAGTTATATACCTGTAACAACTTCTTCGTAATTCTTGCTTAGTTGAAGAAGTTTATGAGATAGAGTTCATTGCATTCCTTTTTCTAAATAGTTTCTCTGCTATACACAACCCTAACATTCAAATCCCCAAAAATCTTTAGTTGTACATATAGTATTGTCACCATACCAAGAAAATACGTCCCTGGGTTGATAAGATAAATATAGTATGTCATGACTCCATGAGCCATTTGATATTGGGATGAGAACATCCGTTGAGTTGTATGCAAGCCTTAGTTGCATTAGGTTTGTTGGGAATTGATAACACTCGATAAGCGCTACTGCTACTAAAGCTGTTAGTGTTTGATGACTTAATCCCCAAAGTCCGGAATGCCACATCTACATCTACACTATGGAATCACCTCAACAAGTATAAGGTCTTTGAGAAAAGACGGGTTTGTATTTGAAGAATTTGTTATTTTCTACAAAACTGCATGAGGGTGGGTCATTGTTAGAACATCTAAAAATCAAGGACCTTTGTGATCAACTTACCGCCATCAATAAACTAGTGGACGATGAAGACATGGTTGCTTTGACCATTAACTTGTCACCCTCTTATGAGACCTTTGTGGAATCACTGGATCTACTAGCTGAAAGTCAAACTTCATCTTTTGAGAAGGCGAGTCAGTATCTCTTGCAGAAGGAGCGAAGACAAGAGCAGATAGGGGAATCTACATCCGACACTGCAGAAAGTGCTTTTGCTGCTCAATTTAAGAGCAAACCTCAGAATTCTTATGACAACACTTCTTCCACTCCATCTAAGAAAAAGGTAAAATGATTTTATTGCAATAAATTCGGACATGTTAAGAAGGAATGTAGGAAACAATTATATAATCTATCTCAAAAGAAGCATGGTGAAGCTAATTTGGCTACTGTTGAGGAAGAGCATGGTTCAGATGACGAGTTTGCACTCATGGCATCTCTTTTAGACAGTGTTGACAACAAATATTGGTTTTTTGATTGAAGAGCATTGTAATGTCCCCTTTTGGCGCATAGCCAATTTGTGAACAATTAGCATATTTCCAATTTTTCGGTAGGCTAATTGGCGTGAAAGGGAGAACTCCAACATTTTTGGAGAGCACAAGTTTGATCGAATGTGAGTTTGGTTCATGGCATTGAGTTCAAAAGACCTTGTTGAGCCTCATGATGCTTTCAGATCATGATTTCGACCTTTGGGGAGTTCTCCAAACTTCTTGGAGGACCAGGCTATTTCTAGTAAGTCACCCAGTTGCCTTTGATCATCGTCCCAAGTCTTCAGTATCATGTTGGTATGATCAGAATTGCATAGTTATATCATTTTGGTACTTTCCGCAACTCAGGTAAAGTATTGAATTATTAAGTAGATTATTCACTTAAGTTGTCTAATGTTGGAAATATTAAAAAGACAACTTAGTGTAATAGCTCATTTTAAAGGTGTTGAAATAATGAGTTTCAAGTTGGACACCTAGGGGAAGGGGCCTTTGCACATGATAAGTTATTATTATTTTTCAAAAAGGTCTTTGTGAGGGAAAAAAAATTAAGATATTTTAAAATTGGTTATTTCCCTTCAGAATTTTCTAAAAAGGGAGTTGGAGCTCATTTGGAGGGTTAGCCATGATATGAATTTGCATTGTGTTTATGGAGAGAACCTGAGTTCTTGAATTTCTTGAGGATGGAAGCCCTCTTGAGATTACTAGTTTCGGTGGTGAAGGATCCCCCCTAGTTGGTTATGGTGGTTTCATACAGAATCACTTCTGTGCTGTAAGTGAAGTTTGTTTGTGTTGCTGTTGGAAATGGACAATTTTGATGTGTTTTGAAGTTGTGATTTTAATTTGTTTTGGTACTAATATTTGTTTGGAGTTTACTTATTCTTCCCAGTAGGCTGTATAGTTGCCAAGCACCATATAATGCTCTGATGAAGATTGAGATTTAGAATAGTGATTGAATACCTGTTTGGAATCAAGGCGCATGGGTTTGATGGAGTTTATCAAAGCTGTTTGGGAGGTTTTTTAGTGTTTTACATTGTTGTTAGCTGGGCCGTACCACCTTGGTACTAGGCCGTACCTATTGTAAGAGGCGTGTGGGTTTCTTGGCTGAATCGCTCCTCTTACCTTGCATAGCTCCTCTTACCTTGCATAATTTGTTTGGTATGGAGGCGCCTAGAAGATGTTTGTGCTGTTTCGGAGGTGGATTTCTTGGTTTTCGGGGAGTTACGATGTGGTTATGGTCTGTTGTTAGGGTTTCTACAGTGCTGAAATGGTGTATCAGATCCGCAGCAGCAGTATATCAGTGATATTAGATTTAAATCAGACCTCCAGTTTTAGTTTGATGGCTTCTACTATGGTATATTTTCAGTGTTTTCGGTTGTAGACAGTTTATGCATGCTTTCTATCATGTTTCCTTGCAATTTTAGTGTATGTTGCAGCAGTGATATCATGTTGAAATCATAATTACAAGTTGACATTGCAGCTTCTATATTTCATTGTATTTACTTTACGTCATTGCAATATCTTGTGTTTGTAAACCATGGATGGTAGTACTGCCATGGGCCATTTCATGGTGCATTTCATATTGTAAATTGGACGGTTCACCGCCAAATTTTTATAGCATTCATCTTTCAACGCTTTTGGCATGAACAACTTGCTATATCGACCATTTTGGTTTGAGCAAGTTAGACATTTTGCCAGTGGCTTGCATGCATGCAGTCCGCTGAAGAGTTGTTGATCAAGTCGTCTTGCCGTCTTGTGTGCCTTCATTTTGTTGCATTCACACTCCACTAAATAAGTGTAGTTGTGGCCAACTTGCCGCCTAGTGCGATCATATTGTGTGAAAACATAACCACTTCGCCGAAGAAGCATAGATTGTGGTCGGCGTGGCTGCCTAGTGGTTGTAGCGAGCATTGGTAGTTACATTAGCTAGTTGTGTGTTTCCAACACACCGTATGATCTCCCCTTGCTCATCTTGGGATTTGGGTGATCAGAAAGTGTTAAGAGGAGATTGCACTGTATGCATTTACATATTGTAAAAAAAAAATTAGGTGTGCATATTACAGGCATCCCGACATTTCACAAGTCATAGAGACTGGTATGTAAAGTTTACTGTTGATTCTAGTCATAAATATATAGTTTCACTTGGTAATTGTAGATCACATGTGGTCGAAGGGATAGGAGATGTTAGGGTTGTATTAAATGATTCTCTAAAATTTCTCGTATGCAATGTCTGATATGTTCTTTCCATGAATGAGAGTTTATTATCTATTAGTCAGCTTACTGAGAACCCTAGCATTCAAGTCAGGTTTCGTGGAAGGAAATGCATTGTATTAGATGTGAAACAGGACAAGGTTGTTGCCATAGGCATTGGGCAAGGAGGCTTATATAAGCTTGTTGATCCTGTTATAGCTAATTTGCATGCCTTAGCTGTCGAAGATAATACCAGTGTCCTTTGGCATGAAAGGTATGGTCACTTGAATCTTCAGTATTTGGCCAAACTCAGTAGAGCCCATATGGTTCATAGGCTGACCCCTATACAGGAAAAACAAGATCTGTGTGCTGGGTGTTTGGCTGGAAAGTAGAAGAAGCCGTTTCCTATAGAAGGAGTCTTTTGGATCTCATTCATGCAAATCTTTGTGAGCCTTCTTGGAAGTCTCCCACTATGAATGGACCAAGGTACTTTCTGTTATTGGTGGATGATTTCTCCAGAAAGATGTGGGTTTATGTCTTAAAGAAGAAGTCTGAATGTTATGGTGCCTCCCTCAAATTCAAGGCGTTGGTGGAATCAAGACTCTACGACCCGATAGTGGGGGGGAATTCATCTCCAATCAATTCAAGGTATTCAATACTAGTTAACAACACCTTATACTCTGCAACAAAATGAAGTGGTTGAAAGGCGAAACGAGACTATCATGGAAATGACATGGTGTATGATGCACAGTAGGAACATTCCCTACCAATATTGGGGAGAAGTTGTGAACACATTGGTTTACATCCATGCAAAGCTTTGTAGAAAATCACATCGGAGGAAGCTTGGACCGGTAACAAACTTGAGGTAACTTCTTTTCAAATTTTTGGTTCAACGACATACACTTTAGTTCCTGAACAGAAAAGACTAAACTAGATTCCAAAAGCATCAGGTATTTCTTTGCTGGTTATAGTGAATAGTCTAAGGCATACAGATTTATTTCGATTTCTTCTAACAAGGTCATTGTTAGTCGGGATGTTGATGTAAAAGAAACAGAGCCATGTTTTTCAAATGTTTAGCAGGAAGTCAATGAAGACCTGGAATCTAGTATTATGATACCTTTGAAGGAGGAACCCTCCAATTCATCAAGTTAGTATGTAAGTCAATTTGTGGTTGGTTCTACATCGCTTGTCTATCAGAGATGCATAAATAAAAATGCTTCTACTCCAAGTAAGACTCTAGCTGAGAACTTGCCTTCACAGCATTCACTTGAGACACACCAGAAACCTAAATGGTATTATTCCACTATGGAAGGTGTATGTGTGGATGAACTTCCTACATCAAATGAATATCCTTAGGGAAAAGAACAAATGATAACTGGTTCAACTATTGAGCATAGTCATTTTGCCCTATCTTTTGATCTTTTTCAGGTATCTGAACCACAAGAGTTTTATGAGGCACAAGGAAAACCAGAATGGGAAGTTGCTATGAAGGTTGAATATGATGCATTGATGGAAAATAAGACTTGGGGGTTGGTCGAATTGTGTCCAGGTAAAAAGCCCATTGGGTGCAAAAGGGTTTATAAAGTCAAATGCAAAGTTGATGGTTCATTGGACAAAGACAAGGCACATCTTGTTGCTACAGGATATTCGCAACAAGAAGGTATAGATTTTGAAGAGACGTTTGCTCCTACTGCTAAGATGGTCATGTTTCGGTTGCTTCTCTCCATTGCCACCCAATTTGGTTGGATGGTATGTCAAATGGATGTCAAAAGTCTCTTCTTGAATGGGGACTTGGATGAGGAAGTCTATATGGTGCAACCTGAGGGTTTTTAGGTTCTTGGACGTGAACATCTGGTTTGCAGGTTAATTAAGTCCCTATACGGACTTATGTAGGCTCCTCCAGCTTGGATCTTAAAATTGATAAACATGTAAAATATATTGGATTCAGGAGTTTTTTTGATCCAAGTCTTTATGTCAAAAGTGATGGCAATGATATTGTAAATTGTATATGTTGATGATCTTGCCATCACCGGTAGCACAAACACTGCAGTTCAGCAAGTAATATCAGAATTGTTTGCAACTTTTGACATGTTAGATCTAGGCCTCCTACATTATTGCCTAGGGGTTGAGTTTTGACAATTTGATCACAACATCTTCATGGTTCAAAATAAATATGCCACAAGTCTTTTGGAGCGTTTTGGGATGGTAGATTGTAACTCATCTTCTACACCTATGGAGGTTGGGCTGAAGTTGTTAGCCTCTGATGTTTCACCCCTGGTCGATGAATCACACTACAGACAGTTGGTGGGGAGTTTGATATCTCTTACAAGTACTAGACTGGATATTTGTTTCACTATTAGCTATCTCTCTCTAGTTTTGTAAAAACTGAAGCTCTCTCATTGGATAGCCGCAAAATGAGTTTTGTGATATGTCAAAGGTACTCTTGACTTTGGCATACTCTATCAAAGAACATAAGGTTTTGGTTTGATTGGGTATGCAAACTCTGATTGGGAAGGAATTAAGCCTTCTACAGTTTTGCAACCATAAGAGGATAAAAAGAAAGATGTGGTTCAGCTACCCCCAAAGACCAAGAAAGTTGAACCAAAAGATCGTGAAGGACCTGAAGAGGAGGAGAGCTAATATGGTTTGAGGCAGGCTCCGATTGGGTAGGATCTGTGGATACTTGATGGTCTACAACTAGATATATCTTCTCCGTGGGTTGAGGAGTGATCTTGGCAGAGTAAGCTTCAGCAGACAGTAGCTCTATCCTCCATTGAAGGTGAATACAAAGCATATGTGAGTGATTTCTGGAGTGATTGAGAGAGTTATGTATAACAGAAGTGTTATTTTTGGAGAGATTAAGCCTTCTACAATTTTGCATCCATAAGAGGATAAGATGAAAATGTGGTTCAACTACAACCAAAGACCAAGAAATTTGAACCAAAAGCTCGTGAAGGACTTGAAGAGGAGGAGAGCTAATATGGTTTGAGGTAGACTGCAATTGGGCAGGATCCATGGATACTTGGTGGTCTACAACTAGATACATCTCCTTTAGTTCAAGAGTGATTTCTTGGCAGAGTAAGCTTCAACAGACAGTAGCTCTATCTTGCATTGAAGCTGAATACAAAGCATTTATGAGTGATTTCTGGAGTGATTGAGAGAGTTTTGTATAACATTAGTGTTATTTTTAGAGAGATTAAGCCTTCTCCTATAGTTTTGCAGCCAAAAGAGGATAAGAAGAAAGATGTGGTTCAGCTATCCCCAAAGACCAAGAAAGTTGAACCAAAAGATCGTGAAGGACTTGAAGAGGAGAGCTAATATAATTTGAGGTAGACTCCGATTGGGTAGGATTTGTGGATACTTGGCGGTGGCGTTCTACAACTCGATACATCTTGTCCTTGGGTTTAGGAGTCATTTCTTGGCAGAGTAAGCTTCAACACATAGTAGCTCTATCCTCCACTGCAGTTGAATACAAAGCAGTTGTGAGAGCCAGTTGTGAAGTAGTTTGGTTACGCAAAATCTTGACAGATCTTCAACTTTCTTAGCATACTCCTACACCACTTTTCTGTGATAATCAGAGAGTATTGAAATTGGTGAAGAATCCAATGTATCATGCTCGAGTCAAACATATTGAGATTCATCATCACTACATTCAACAATTGGTGGACTATGAAGATATGTCCCTCCCTTTTTGTTCTTTTTAGGAGCGGGCTGTTGATTTAATAACTAAACCACTTGGTCCTGGTTACTTTGTCAAATTTTGAGACAAGCTTGGTGTTGTTTCTGGTTTAGTCATTAAGGGGGATTATTAGTATAATAATGTAATAAAGTGTAATTTAATTAGTTGGTAGTTAGGTTGTAATAACCACCCCCAACTTTTTTCCAAATAAACAACTCACAAATTCTGAATTTACTGTGCAGGCATTTCGTCAAACACTTGGAAAAATGCTTTCAAGCTGGTATTTTTCTGAGTTTGGTATTTGGTACAGTTTGTTTATGAGTTTAGGACATGAAAACATTCAACATTGCATTTCAAATTCATAGATAACTGATGAGCATTATGTCAAACAGTTTGCAGACTTTCATTTGAGCTTGAAATAAGGAAGATGAACAATATACACTGCTGTCTGAAAAATCAGACTTACAGAGAGAGCTGCTGTTACCAAACAGAAATACAAATATTGAAGAAATGCTGATTTTTGACCTTATAATTTGAAGCTATTACTGTTTACATATGAAACTGATCTTTGAAGAATGCTCCAGTGAAAGTAGATACAGCTGTAGGAATTATCTGTGCCTTATGAATCTGAATGGTACTTGTGAAAAGCAGATTTTTTCTGATCTCTTATATCTGTAGCGGTCACAACAGCTTCCTTAGACCTCCCACATAACAGCAACACAATCCTAAACACCAAATACTGTCTAAGGATAGAGCAGCTAGCAGATAGAGTATTTTAAACTCTTATTATGGCAGTGATTTTTCTCAAGACCTCCACGACTCCCCTTCAAATCCTTATACACAGCCTTTCAAGAATAAAACCAACCTTCCCAAAACAGCTGCAACGCTTCCTAGAAGGAGTGGCTAGCACCAAACTGCATAAACAAGCTTATTTGAGGCAGCGCCTCATTTCCTTTTGCCCACAGTTTGCCTCAAGGAACTCACGTAAGCTTTTTGGAGTTTCAAAAAGGAAGTAAACTTCCCTTTAAGGAATCGCTTCCCTCCTTGAACTTATATGGCTTGCTAAAGGAAAGTCATATGGTACGGTTTGGAATGTAGGGTTTTAACCCTTGGAAAACTTCACTTCTCATTTATCTGTAATTTGTTCACTTCACACACTGCACAAAATCTTCAATAAAATACTCGCCAAAATCATATTAAAATCTCCACAAGTTTGTATTGCTTGTCAATCACACAATTTTTTCAATTAAACCCTTCAAAACTTTAATCATGAAACCTTAAAATTGGAAATCTGTGAATGACAATGGTGATTCCTGAGTAGAATCACACTGGCTAGCCAGGAAATTATCTCTCAAATTCGAAGCTAGAAATCAGATGAGGGTTTCCGTCCTCAAACGATTAATGAAGAACACCTAGGTTCATTCCGGCAGCATAACCTTGCAAAAATAATTCTTCCGTAATGTGCAAATGAGCTAAAACCTCCTTTTATATTTCTCTTGGAAGGAAAATACATTAGAAATAATATTAAATAATCTCTCCATAGTGAGGACTTTTAAAAAATAATATTAAATATCTCCATAATCCCGTTTTTTGAGAAATAAAATAATATTATTTATTTATTTCCTTTTCCCCGCTCACTTGCTAAGAGCCACTTAAGAGGTCATAACATCACTTTATAATTCTAACACTTAAGTTAATAATAAAATATTAACTCTTAGAATTCAAGTGTATAATCATGATATTCAACCCTGTTTACTAGCAATATGGTGTTTTAGACCAAACTTGGAGTAAACGGAAATATACAACAATAACTATAAAGCATATGATTCATACCAGAATTGCACAGGATAAAACATTGTTCCATTCATTGAATATATCAGTATCACACTACAATGTCACAATGCTGTGGGGTCGCCCCAACTATAAAGTATTAAACCAATATATAACTTGGCCAAGGTTGGTTGAGATACCAACCGTTGGCAACGACTCGATAACTATCCAACCGTCGGGGTTAATTCCCGATAACACTCCTAACTTAACAACACTAATTAATTTATGATTATTTACTTGGCCGACTACAATTATGACCGATTACATCATCCCCCCCACAAAATTAGTTGTCTTCCAGACAACAGAAAACCATCAAGTGACATTAAATAAGCTTTGCCGACGAAAATGCTGAAGTAGGAGTTGTGTAAAATAGAACCAACACATTCGGAACACCTTCCAGTAGACCAACCAACCAAGGGACCCAATCTGATATCACATTGAATGCTGCGAATGTTGCACCCCATTGCTCATTGAATCAAGATAGTATTGATTTGACGGGGGTTTGGGGGCAACGCCCCCAACGGAGTCGAGGGGCAGCGCCCCTCGCGGGGCTTTGGGGGCAGCGCCCCCAACGGGGATCTAGGGGCAATGCCCCCAGCGGGGTCGAGGGGCAGCGCCCCTCGCGAGGTCCGGGGGCAGCCAAGCCCAAATTAACACCTTCAAAACCATTCGGACCTTCATGGCGCACATCATTTTTCTGACAAAATCGGACACTCGTCTGCAATATTTTTTTGACAAAATTGGACACTCGTCTGCAAGCTTCAGCACTCAACGGGCTTAGTCTGTCTCTGGCGATTTGGTACGACCTCAGCAGTGTACGGCCTCCCTAGTGTACGGCCTCAACAGCGCCCCTCGCGGGGCTTTTGGGGGCAGCGCCCCCAACGGGGATCTAGGGGCAATGCCCCCAGCGGGGTCGAGGGGCAGCGCCCCTCGCGAGGTCCGGGGGCAGCCAAGCCCAAATTAACACCTTCAAAACCATTCGGACCTTCATGGCGCACATCATTTTTCTGACAAAATCGGACACTCGTCTGCAATATTTTTTTGACAAAATTGGACACTCGTCTGCAAGCTTCAGCACTCAACGGGCTTAGTTTGTCTCTGGCGATTTGGTACGACCTCAGCAGTGTACGACCTCCCTAGTGTACGGCCTCAACAGTACGGCTTCAAGAGTGTACGGCTCTGTACGACTTCACCTCTTTTTTTTTCTCCTCTGGCAATTTCCCGACAACCTCTCTCTGTTTCTGTTTGCACGGCGGGGGATTTTAAAGGCGGGGTGGTGTGGGCCGTACGTCATACGACTTGCTATCTTTTTTTTTTTTTTTCTTTTAATTTTAGGGACGGGGGTGGGTTGTACGCCGTACGGCCTGGCCATACGTCGTACCTTTTTTTTTTCAAAAATTTCCAATTTTTTCCAACATTTTTTTTTTGTCTTTTCCAAATTTTCATCCATGTCAACCTGAACCGGATTTTTCTATTTTTCTCTGACGGGGTCCACGTGCGATCTGTAACTCCGACTTTAGAACTTTCTTGTCGTGTAATCTGTCTCGTAACATTTTTCCCTTTTCTAGAATTTTGCTGTGGGGGTGATTTGCCAGTACGACAAGTAGCCATATCCTCCAAATTAAATATTTTAACTTCATTCTTCGTACCTTTATTGATTTTGCAATCGTCGGTAGGATTGGGTGCCTTTATTGGGACCGGAACTGTTGTCTTCAGAAAAATTAAACTGACTTTTGAACATCATTTTTTCTCTGTTGATTGTCACCGATCGCCAAAACATTGCAAGTCGACGGAAATACTCTATAGTCCTTATTCCTTCTGTATGGTCTCTTTTTGGCCGATATTTTCAATGTTGTGTTCCCGTCGTTAGTTTCATCACCCCGATTCACCTTGCTTGTCAATGACTCTTCATACCTAATCACCTTGTCTGGTTCAAATGTATGTGCAAGTGTATCATCTATCTTGGCATTACCCTCTGTATATTCTTTGTGTGCCTCTTTTGGTCGATTTGTCTATTCTGGTCGACATGTCTCTGCCACTAGTTGCTCTGTTACTTCCGACTGATTATTACCTTCCTCCCCTTTGTCACTCATTACCGGTTCCCTCTTGCCAAGTGGTCGAGTGTTTGTCAATCCATCCAGTGCTTCATTCATCAACAATGTTTCACTGGGCCCAATATTGCCGAGTGGTTCACTAGTCCCCTGAGAGCATTCGCCACTTTCTCTTATTGAAATCATGTTACACTCTGGCTTGAAGAACTCATAGTCTTCCATCTGCTAGTGGAAGAGCCCACTAAAGGAATTAGTTTCATCCTCAGAACATTCTTGCAGTTTTAATACTCCTTTCTAATTAGGTTCTATTGGTCCTCTGCCAACTGACTCTCCTCTGTCTGAATCAGAATCTGATGCCAACTCTTCATTTATAGCCTGTGTTCTCAGATCTATGACGATCTTCTTACTTTTGTTCTCTATTGACAATGTGTTTCTTTTCCAGTTATGGTTGGCCTTGGCGGCTATTAGCCACCCTCGGTCGAGCAATGCATCATAGGACGCATTTTGTGCTGTTATGACTACAAAGTTTAACCGAAAGAGTTGGGTGCCAATCTTCACTTTTTGAGCCATTAGCACTCCTAGCGCTTTAATTCCGTGCTGGTCTGCTCCCAGTAACTAGAAATTTTGTGGCCATAATGTGGGTTTTCCCAAGCACTTCCACGTATCTTCTGTCAACACATTCACTCCCGATCCACCGTCGATTATTGTGTTCGTCAGGGGACATCCACTGATTTCCATGTGTACGACGGCTGGATTCTTGCCATTGTTAACTGCCAACAGTCTCGGGTCGATGACTTGTTCTCCTTCCAGCGGTGGCTCCGCTATGACATCTTCATCCTTTGTTTGCCCGTTTGGGTTCCCTTCCATCGCCTTCGAGATTGCCATCCTCAGTTGCGGCATGCTCTGTAGAAGATCCTCTATCTTGACCGATACAGTGGTTTGTAACCCCTGATTCACGATGCTCTTGTCTGACTTTGGTCATACGGTAGTTGTTTTTCTGTTCTTTCCTTCTGTTTCCATTGCCATCTCTACTTCTTTCCTAGCCTCCCGAAGTCTCTCCTTCTCGGTTCGGGGATCTGGATACCTCGCTTTTTTCCATTGTGCTCAGGTGACCGCCAGGATCTCTTCATCATTTTCCTTGAGACTGATGAGGTTCACCCCTTTCTGCTTCGGGCAATCTCTTTCTTCGTGATCTCCAGGCCCACACCACTTGCATAATGCATTTATTGTGTTTTGATTATTGTTCGGGCATTCTCTTGCAAAGTGTCCCCACTCGTTGCATTGCCGACACTGTATCATAGGTCGCCCCTTGCTGTCGTACTACAATCTATTTCTCTGACGTCTATTGCTTTGGTAACCTCCAGGGGATGCATGGCTATTGTATTGGGGCTTTGGTGGTGTGTTCGGCGGTGTTGACGGTTCTCCTTGAGTGAAGAGTACTTGTGTACCCCTTGCTTTCAGATTGTATACTTGGCAGATATCACAAAACAATTTTTTTGGACAATTTGCCTTTGTATGACCTTCCCCCTTGCAATCTGTACACCACAGTTCTCTAGCTTCCCTCGTACTCTCCTTGTCGGCGTTCAGTTCTTTCATCATTCTCATCATGTCCTTCCTGAGTGCTTGCACGGTCTTGGACTCACTGTCGCTGTTGTCATTCGTACTCTCCTCGTCATCCGTCTTTCTTTTCCCTCGGAAGGATATTTTATTTTTACTCTCTATATCCATCGCTTGATTATACGCTTCATCGTATGACGACGAAGGCATAACTTTCATTTTCTTTCTCAGCGATGGGCGCAACCCTTCGATGAACCATTGCTTCTTTAGCCCGTCGGCCAGTTGAGTCCAGTTTTCCCAACAATTCTTTCAGTCGCCGGTTGTAGGTTCGCACGTTCTCATGCTTCTCTTGCTTCATACTGTAGATCTCTGCTACAATTTCACTGTCATCCCTCAGGAATTTGAATTCGTCTTGGAATGCCTTTTTAAGTAATCTCCATGATGCCCTGTGTGCTTGGTCCAATTCTGTGTACCAGTCGATGGCACTATCTCTCAGTGTCGTTGGAAATGCTTTCAGCCAGTAGTCCACATCATCTTGCCCATTGGCTGTCCAAATCGTCTCACACGTCTTACAGTGCCGTAGTGGATCTTCTGACCCATTCCCCGTAAATTTTGGCAGCTTTTGCCTCTCCTGGTAGAGTCACCATCCTTCCCCGATGCCCTCCTTGTGCGTTGGACCTGACTGGACTGGTTCTCTCGCAACGTCCCGGTGCGTCACTTGCACTCTCGGCCACGTTCAAGTCTTCCCCGCGTTCTTTGTCAGCGTCCTCTACACCTCGAGTCTCCTCAGGTTTGTTCCGGTACTCCCTTTGCCTTGGGGTCTTAGGCTCATATCTTCCAACTCTCGGCCCTTCGTCGTCCGATATGGATAACTCTCCGATGTGGCGTATGTTGTTTTCAATTTCTTCTGCTAATTCATTTTCATTCCCTTTTTCTTTATTTGTCAGTGGTGTTTTGAAAATTCCTTCGTCGGTTTCGTTGACGAGGTTTTGGTGCAACTCTGTATATTGATTTATTTCATGACGATGTTCATCGGCAAGTTGTCTCAGTCTTTTCCTTCATTCTTCTTGCTCCTTTAATCTTAATGATCTTTGTGTTATTTCCTCTGGTGTTTTTTGCCCACTTGGTACTTGGTTCTTATCCTTATTGAGTTGTATGGGCATTAATTGCTACTTGTACGGGCCTTAGTTGCCAAACGTACGTCTTCGGCTTGTATCTTGTTCCTCCTCTTCCCACTTGGTTCTCTCAACGAGATTTCCCACAAACTGCAGAGGTCTTTTGTCAGAGCATCTTCACGATCCTCGTTTGCTTGTACTGGCTCTTCGGTCGGCTGCCCCATCATGACGCCATCTTCATTGTGTTTTTCGCGACCCTGGTTACACGCAACGGTTTGCTTGTTTCTGACGATGCCACTTGTCCGATGGTTTCCGACGACTTAACTTGTCATCGACAGCCAACTCATCATCTGATGCTCTCCGACGACTCAACTTGTCATCGACTTCTCACCCTCGACCCGTTTTCGAACTGGCAACGGCGCCAAATGTTTACTGGCAATATGGTGTTTCAGACCAAACTTGGAGTAAACAGAAATATATAGCAATAACTATAAAGCATATGATTCATACCAGAATTGCACAGGATAAAACATTGTTCCATTCATTGAATATATCAGTGTCACACTACAATGTCACAATGCTGCGGGGTCGCCCCGACTACAAAGTATTAAACCTATATATAACTTGGCCAAGGTTGGTTGAGATACCAACCGTTGGCAACGACTCTATAACTATCCAACCGTCGGGGTTAATTCCCAATAACACTCCTAACTTAACAACACTAATTAATTTATGATTATTTACTTGGCCGACTACGGCTGACTACAATTATGACCGACTACAAACCCAACTATGAAAAAACGCCATCACGGCACTGGAAATTGCAACTGGACATGCCGCACCAAATGGCAAGTGATACTCACCAAAAATCCAAGAGTCCCCTCCCACACCAATTAGCCTACGGGAACTTGGTGAATAGCCTAACTGTCGCCAAACTGCCTAGGCCTCAGAAGGGGACATTACATAGGCGTAGTCTTTAAAGCGGGTAGTTGCAGTAGGTGATGTACCATTGAATGTGGTAGTCCGTAGTTGTAATAGTAACTTTTATAACTTTATATAATGCTGCTTTCACTCTTTGTGAAGCAAGCCTTTCTAGCTAAATTCTCTCATCTCTCTTCTTTGCATCTCTGCCAGCAAATATTTTTCATGAAATATTGTACAGTTTTGATCAACTCCTTATAGGATTCAGTGTCAGTTCCAGTTTGGATAAGGATATGAAAGACCTCTTCGTATCACTTATATTTTGAATCCATAAACAGAAATATTACAAGAATTAATTTTGTGAAATTGAACAATATAATTAAAAATATACGAAAATTTTGCATCCTGACAACACTTCAAAAGATATGCAAATGATTATTTTCATGAAGAAAACTGATCTTTTGAATGGGAAGAGTGAATGCTAACTCTCATCTTGCTTTCGGGTTGAAGCATTTCAGGATAGGAAGCTGTAAAAAATAATATTGAGGAACTAATAATGATAGTAATAATTATGTTGAAGAGTTGTAATCCTTCATTAAACATCTTAAGGATGGTAAACTTGTCCTCAGATTCCAACAAGTATCATTTTAACAATGGATTAATACTTCAGATATCTTCTCTGTGAAATGGGGCTTTTTTGATGGAGATTTTCTTCCAAATTGGTCTTCAACTACTGATTTCTAGAAGCTTTCTCTGAAGGATTTCTTGCCTATTACTCAAACTTCCAACTCCACAATCTTTTTCTGGTGAATTGACCCCTATAATCCTTTTTTCTTTCCCAGTGTATAATCCTTGATAAAATGACATATTGCCTTATCAGACATTGACAAATCCCACTACCTCTAGTAGATGTCACAGTGTCTCTATAGTAGTCCAGGTTTTGTGATTCCTAATTTTAATGTTGCATACAAAACAATTAGAGAGAGAGGCCTAGAATCATAAAGAGTTAAAGGGTTATGTTATCATATATTCCTTAGCATGTTCGTGTGGCAATGGTTGATACTATGAATTACTGTTTTAGTTATCCCACCTTATTCTATCGCTGGCCATATGAATTAGCCTACTTCTTAGTACTTATTGAGCTGGTGAATTGCAGTTTGGGTGGTAACATGTTATTAGTTATCCTTAATGTATCTTCTGTTATGTATCGTTTCATCCAGAATCTGTCTGCCTCTGCATCTCTTTGGTGCACTTTGTCTCTGTACTCTTTTGATCTTCTGAAAGGGTTGGATGCTTTATACATGAAATCTATTCTGTATTCATCCCATGTAAATTCTCTGACCCTCTTAAACAGTTTATTGCTATTGCATTTTTTATTGTAAATCTATCTTGTATGATCTGATTCAGGTAAATTTTTTAGTATTGTTAATCTCTTATTCTATCAACATACCATGTATATGTACTATTAATAAATGACAAAAGTAATTGATAACATATGACATTATATATTTTCATATGATGGTTTACTTATTTTTGGTAATTTTGTTGCATTAGTTGTTTTATTTACATTTTTTTCATATCTCATTTACATTTTGTGATTTGAATTGAATATTGAGTCACTTTTGTTACTAAGGATCCAATTACTTGATCAGGCAGTTACAAGCTTATGCTGGCAGTGGTCAAAGCCCATACTTGTGAATGAGGTAAACTGTTCACTTGAGGCTGCTCTTCTAGGAGGCACAGGGGAAGATTCAATTCTTATGCCAGATCCACTTCCTGCGTCTACAAACTCATCCCATGGTTCCACTTCCATGCCAACTGCATCTGCCCGTACTTCTGGACGTGTTTCTTTCAGCACAACAGATGGTTCTCCCATAGGTGTGGTATCACCTGCTAAACGATCACCAGAAAACGAGAGTCAAGATGGGAATCATTTGTGGACTAATGGAACAGTTTCACGGTTGCAGACTTGTAATAATTTTAGTTTTAAGGATGACATGGAGGTCTTTTCCCCTTTGGTGGATGTTCAACCAATTGCTCCCTCTGTTGGAAGCTTCTGGGACAATCGTGATGATCTGAAGAAAGAAGGCACTCTCAGTGACAATTCCCGAAAGTCAGCCTGGGTCCCATCACCATCAAGTTCTGTAAGGAGATTTCCTTCAATTGAAGAACTGGGACCTGAATCTTACCTATCCTTTGAGCGGAAGTCAAGCTTAAGACAGGTGGGCATATTTATGCATTTTCTGAGTAAAAGTCATTTCAAATTTGTCTCTAAAAGAGAATCAATTTTTAGAATTATATGCATTACAAATAGCTAAAATTATCTCTGGTTAAATAATAGACATTTGGAATGTAGACATGTGAGTTCCTTGTTGGACTAAGAAGAACAACATCATGCTACACAAGTCAGTTTTGGGTGATGTTGTTTTACTATCTCCAGTACTCTCAATGATTTTGAAGCTCTTCTCTCACACTTTTCTTTGGTTCTTGATAAAAAATGCCCATGTAAAAAAAATACCTATATGATCTCCCTTTTGTAAACATCTCATTGGAGAGTTTGGACATGAACAAGTGATTGGAAATTTGGAAGAATGAAGAAGAAAATGTGAAAAGCAGCAAAAGTGTACCTGTGGCTTCCTTTTATACAATCTTGTTATTGTTGGAGGATAAAAATTTACATTCTTTCTGTGAAGGCTTCCTGTTTCTGTTCACTCTTAGCTGTGAGCTGTGGTCACAACCATGCTTTCCATAACTTTATCTTTGTGCTTATTTACTGCACAGTCACAAGAAACTGTCATTTTTGAAATAAAAATGAAAATTCTACATTCCATAGTTTCTACAACAGATATTCATGTGTGAATATACTTGTCCTGGATGCATTTGACGTGCAAATCTTAAAATCAACTTTATTTTGCAACAGCATTCTCTAATTTTTGAACTTTAAAATTATTGCTTGAACGTTTAGAATCCAAATGTATGCTAACCTCTTATCCTGTTTGTTTGTTGTGTCATATTATTTTATTTTAAGGGCTGCCACTTGTGATTTGTGTTATTTCAGATTTCATATCAAACATGGCTTTTTAAATATTGTGATTTTTTTTAATCCCATGTTTCGGAAATTTCAAAAGTAGAGTATATCTTTTATCCACCGAGCCTTGTGGTTATTCTTGCATCCTTATCCATCCTACAGAGCAGAAAGTGTGACATGATTACTTAATAATACTGATGTACTGGTGATGTCTGTTCATATCTCCAAAGAAGTATTTTGAGACAAAATATATATATGCATAACTTTTGAAAATGAGAGGGAAGGTCAAGAATATTGTCTTTAATAATGGCTTTTTACAGAACATACAAAGCAATGAAGAAATTGATTTCTGTAGAAAGTATGTGCATCGAGACATTTTTAAATGGGGAGAAGAGACGGGATGATTTTCCATAGTGATGGTTTTTAAATTTTGACTGAAGCTATATAATCTAAGGGAATATTCCAAATTGATAATTAAAATCTGTATAGTTTGTCTAATTGTTTGAAAATTAAAGAAGAGTGTAATAATATTCATTCTTAAGGCTACAGTTATATTGGTTTTATCTTTTCATCTCTGCCTGGATTGTTAGTACAAGGTCCATGTGTTTGGGATTCAAAGGTTGATGTGCTTATGTCATGCAGGAAGATTCCCAGACTAGGAGTTCATCGCCAAAGCTAGCTACTCCTCCACCTGGGATATCTTTAAAGGGTGACAGATCTCCATCTGTAACACCTCCAGAAGCTTGGGGTGGAGATCTACCAATGGACAAGTTTGGCATTCGTCAACACTCTGTTCATAATGTATCAAGATTTTCCTCTTCTTCACCTCTGGATTCTGGTTCTATTTTATCTAGCACAGGCTTGTCTGTCTCCCAGGATAGATTGCCATCTACCATCTCTGGTATAGCAGATTTATCGACAAATGCAAATTTAAATACTTCTCAAACCACAGGAATAGTTTTTACAAACACAGAGAATGTTGCAACTTCTGAAACTCTGCCTTCTCTCTCAATTAGTGGAGTTTCTTCTTCCTTAATATCAAAACACATAGCAGGGCAATCAAATAGTGAAATATCAACATCAATGCCAATGGGGCTACCAAAGAAGTACATGGCGTATGTTGACAGAAAAGCAAATTCAAGTTTGTCCAGGGGTATTTCATTTCCTGGTGATGGATCTTTGCTTAATACAGGCTCACCTAAACAAAAAAAAACAGGTGCAGAGAAAAGGGAGGATAGAAACAGTCTGGATACAAACTTGGACGGGAAAAAGGAGCTCGAGAATATGACTTACATAAGGCCGGATGTTACTTCAACTACAGTGTCTTCTATACCAATTAATGTAAGTTTCTACTTTCTCATTAGTAGGACTATACATGCAAACATCTCTTAATGTGGACTGCTTCTTGAGAATAGCATAGATTATAGTCAATTTGCTTGAATAATAGCATATATAGTGTCAATTTGCTTGGATATTCATTTTTAAGTATTGTCCATTGAGGTTTTGGGGCTGATCTACATGTTTTTTCTTCTGAAATGTTGCTCAGCGAAAAGGTTGCACATTGAATTTGAGGTAGGACATGATTATGGAAGTCATTCGCTTATTACATGTAGAGTTTTATCTGTGAATATGATAGCTGGCATTGGTGTTTAAAAATAAATTAACCTTGGCATTTGAAAGAAACTTCATAATGCTGTGCACTGATAGATTCTATTACGAGCTTTTGTCAAGTTAATTATAATGGAATGTTGTAAAGATTAAGTACGGAGACGACAGACTATCACAGTGAAAACAAAGTGTGTAAATTAAAGCCATATTATTGATTAAAAATGCCAATACAAGAACTAGGGTGACCACCCTGGTAAGGCATGATGGCTATACAGTGGAACCTGCATCGGAAGCCTCCTTGTAGCCTGTGGAGGTTCCTGGATAATTGTATTGGTTGGGAGCTATTTGGCATTCAATGCACTGGAGCAAGGTTTTCCAATTTATTTGAGTTGCTTCTTTTGAGACCTTTGCTTCAGAGTCATGTTTATGATTTATCAGCATGATGTGTTTGTTTGTGGGTTGTGAATCATTTTTGTACTCTTTTTTTGGTAAAGTTGTCATGCCTTCTTACTTCAAAATCATGAGCATTTCAGATGCAGAACCATGTTTCATTTGTGTGTTTTCTTTTACTCAAGAAATTAAAATCCTTTTTCTGAGAATTTCATGCTGTGAGAATTTTCCAATCAAAGCCATTCTCAAAACAAAGTTTTTATTGTATAAGAATTTAAAATCAAAGCTATCACACTATGTAGGTGCTTGTAAATTTCGTTCTTTGTATCTCTTTTTTGGGTCAATTTGTCTTCGATTGCATGGTTGAGGCTATTTTTTGTGACAAAGTCGCTTGGGACTCGCACCTAGCCTTGTCCATTGAGATATGTCACACCTAGCATGTTGGATGAAGTGTGTTATCCAATTTCAACACTTTATTGGGTTTGAACCTTGCGTTCAGCTTTGAAGGCCGATTTGCTTTACCTTTTAAGCTCTCCCCATTCGACTATTTTGATACTTTTAAACATTTATATGCCTCACCATTTTTTTCTAATGTTTGTAGCTAAGAGTAAAGAAGATAGCTATGTTTTACGGTGTTTCGGGGACGTGTTTCAGGGACGGCAGTCCGAGGGCCAATTTTTGGGGACGGTGGGGGGACGGCGATATATGAATTTTTCAAAATATCAATATGAAATAGAGATAATATATAGACAATAAGTGATAACTGATAACAACTACAAGTTAACAACAATTAACAATATCAATATGTGAATAAATGATAAAATCATAAATCATGACAGCAGTATAATACTGCAAAGTTTAAACTATAATTTATAAACTATAAAGTATAAAGTAACAAGTTTAAATAATAAACATTGCAATGAACATTAATGAGTAAACTAATAAACATTGAACAATAAACAATAACACTAGTATAACGACAATGATAATCATGAGATTGAAGATTCATAACAGCAATATTAAAGCATTTTGTTGTTCAAATTCTAAAATTAGAGTTCAAACTTCAAAAGTAAAGTGAAAGTTAGCTGTTAAACCCAAAGTTTCAAACTTCAAAATACAACAATCTAATGTCTATGCCTCATTTGGGCTATCAATATCAAAAGAAGTATCTGTGTCACTGCCACTCTGTGCCTGAAGTGGATCATCCAATGGAATTCCAACCATTCCTAGTTACACCTCCTCGTCAATCTACCTAACATCTTCAGGATCAACATCCCAACGTGCTGTTGGAGTTTGTCGATACTCAGTAGAATGCCGATCCTGAAGTCTCAAGGCACTATGAATTGCAACTAGTTTTTCTGCTCGTTTCGAGGTAAGCTTGTTCCTCTTGATCGAGTGGATGAAGCCATAGGTGGACCAATTCCTCTCTGCAGCAGAGGAACTAGCAATTTGTGAGAGTAAACGGATAGCAAGTTGCTTCAACTCTGGTGTGTCCTTCCCATGAAAT
Source organism: Cunninghamia lanceolata (assembly GCA_027924645.1). Classification (NCBI taxonomy): domain Eukaryota; kingdom Viridiplantae; phylum Streptophyta; class Pinopsida; order Cupressales; family Cupressaceae; genus Cunninghamia; species Cunninghamia lanceolata. Next base: position 6,126,090 of record BSBN01000245.1, on the reverse strand, counting down.
TTCCACCATCCAATGGGGTTTTTTTGTGCAATAGTGGCCCTATCCATCTTATCCTCTGGTTCGTTGAATGTAGGACCCTAAAGTTCGGAAAACTGAAGCCACTGCTCTCTAAGTATAGTTGCCTCCTCAGTGCCATACATCTTACGAAGGGCTGCCATGAGCCCCTCCATTACCTCATCATCCTCAGAAGGAAGCATTCGGCCAGGTCTAGGTGCATACCACTTTGGATTAAGAGCATAGGCAACCATATGAAGAGGGGTGTTCATTGTGTTCCACTTCTTTGTGACAATAGGTCTGATATGCTGCTCATAGAATTGTAATTCAGGAACCTTGGCACGAATTGCTTGTCTCATTTGATCAAGCATGCTATCAAAAGTCTCATAAATCTCTCCAAGGCTAGGAGAGTCTGTATCTGCATACCTGATCACCCTCACAACAGGTGATATGATAGAGCAAATATATTTGCAAACAAAATTTAAAAATAGTAAGACATTAACAATTTGAATTTTCAATTTAACACTAGTAATATAGTTATTAGTAACTAAGTAATAGTAATACTAATAATTTAAAGAAAAAACAAAGCAAAAAGTTAAAAACTCAAAAATGAAAAATTCAAAAATATGAAGTTCAAGCACATATTTCTTACCTGATATTGGACCACCAACTCTCATTAAGCACCATGTCTCTCACCTTCTGTCCTGTTTTTGATGGAGCCCACTTTTTCCACTCTCGAGCAACCACCATGGATTGTAGAGCATCTTGCACCTCCAGCATCCTCTCCAGTAAAATAAAATAGCTAGCATATCTAGTCTCAACTGGTTTGAGGAATTCTTTCTTTGAATAGGATTGGAATAATGCAAGTGAAGTTTGATGATTGCATATAAACATTTGTATTGATCTAGATTCAGCCACTGCTACCGTCACCCATTCTATTTTGCCAATGTCCTTCAAAGCATTATTCAAAGCATGTACACAACATGGAGTCCAAAAAATGTGTCTGTAAGCACTCTCAACCATCAATCCAGCCAACTTACAAACATGAGCTGAATCTGTCACAACCTGCACAACATTAGAAGACCCAACCTCCTCTATGGCCTCCTTCAAAAGGGCAAACTGGAAATCAGCATCCTTACGTTTCCCAGAGCAATCAATCGCTCTAAGAAAGTATGAACCAGAAGGACATGTAACAATAATATTAATGAGCGGCCGATGTCGAATATCAGTCCACCCATCCATCACAATGGAACAACCAGTCCTAATCCATGTTTGTCTCATCTCCTCCATTACTATGTTCACCTTTGAATATTGTTTGTCAAGCAGGGAGGTACGCAATCTATGTTCTCCAGGAGGAACATAAGAGGATCCAATTGTTATTGCATCTCTCAACTTGTTTTTGAAATAAGGAGACCTTGCCAAATGAAAAGGGATGGCATAGGCATAAAAAAACTTGGCCACTGAATCATTGGCTATCTCACGCTTTTGCATATTCATCATCCCTATCACTGTATTTTTTTCACCTGTGGTTGTGGTAGAAGTGGCCTTCTTCTTGCCTTTATGCCTATCACAATGCTCATGCTGTCCAAGTCCCTATCCAACTGATAGATTTGAATGTTCATCAATAGATTGCATTTGCAATGAATACTTTCTCTTAGTAGAAGTAGCTGCATGCTTTTCTTCACTTTCCCCTACCAACTTTAGCATTTCAACCTGTTCTTCCAATTTTATCCCTCCACAAACTCTAACCCCATGGCCACTCTCACCCAATAAATGATGTTCAACCGCTATAGCTCCCATGATAAGCAGTATTGCAAATATGACACACCCAATGCCTATTGCCCCCTGAATTTTTAGCCTTGGGATTGGTCAAATTGGTGGCAAATTGAAGCAATGGTTTTTTGGGGTCGAAGGGTCCTTTTGCATGTATTTGAAGAGAGTCTGAAGGGCATTTAAAACGGTCTTTTGGAGTTCCACTAGTTCCCATAGAACTTGCAGGTGTGCTTTGGGTTTCAAAACATGTCATTTGAACTTCAACTTCTTCACTGCTCACTTCATTCATAATTTTTTTTTGTGTTTGTTTCATAGTTGAGTCTTGAGAGGTTGAACAATAAGAGAACTAAGAACTGAAATAAAAAAAATTATAACTAAGTATAAGTCTGAAACTCAAAAAAATGCCCCTAAAAATAATAAAAATCTAAAAACAAAAAAAAAAAAACTCAAAAAAACAAAAAAAAAAACAGTACCATACCTTTATGTGCAAGCTGAACAATCTCTGTTTGAGGTTGAACACTTTCAATATGCAGGTTTGTAAAATGTTAAACACTATCAATATGTAGGCACAAAAAAACCTATCAACATAGGGCCAATGCTGATGGGGTTGAATGCAGGGTCAATGCTGCTGATGAACGCAGGAAACTTGGAAATGATAAATCAGAATGACCGTTGAACGCAGCCAATGATACAATGAGCAAATGCCAAAGGCAATGCAAACGCCAAACGCCAAACAATCATATGAACCCTGAAGGTCGAAGTTCGAATGCAAATGCCAATCGCAAGAACCGCCGTCGAGCCAAATGCCAAACAATGAAAGTTGAAACTAAAAATAAATTTATGAATGTTACATTATGTAAGGTTTTGCTTTTTAGGGTTTTCATTGTTTCAAAGGGGCCCATGCCGTAAAAAACAATCATATTTTTCACACTGAAGTGTTTTTTTTAAAATCTGGGTATTTTTTTTAATGTTGTCTGTTGGGGACGCTTGGCCGTACTCGGGACGGTCGAGGGACGTCCCCGGTCGTCTCGGGGATGACTAGGCGTCCCCCTTTGCAATTCTGCCGTCCCCTGAAAAAAGGAGCCATCCCCGCGCCGTTTCGTGTTTTTCTGGTTTTCCGGGGACGCCGAGGGGACGTCCCCTGCCGCCCCCCCGTCCCGGAAACACCACAGGGGACGGGGATGGGGCTGGAGGAGCAGGGGACGCGTCCCCGTGTATCACAGGAAGATAGCCATCTTTACTGGTTAAAAATTAGGAAAAAACCAGAGCATTTGAACTTTATAATATTGATTTAAAAACAAGATAAATGCTAGTATAGGATTAGTTTCTAAAACACCAATAATTTAAAAAATAAATCTTTTAGGTGTCACCCAATTCCATCTCTTTCTTTGGCATTGATACTAGGGACAAAATGGATGCCTTCGTAGCCATATCTTTTTATCATGTGCAATCCTTTTCAACTTGGCACACTCTTCTTATTTCCATGATGTGTCTACCATCAATGAGAGTCTAAAGGGTAGAAAGTGCATGCCATCGGAGGGTCTTGTACGCAAGGAAAACTAACAAAAAAAATGACTGATTGGAAAGGCAAAGAAATGAGTGGGCAAAGGCTATGGAAGATTGTGGATGAAGCAAGCTACTTATTGAAGGATGAGTTGGATAGGTAGAACAAGAAATGAATGGTAAGTAATGAAAGGGGGTCTATGAACCTATGTGTTGATATGGCTTTTGACACATCAACATTCCTGTGAGCCGTGAAATGCTGCAGGTTGGTACGGCAAAGGTTCCCCTACTTGGAAGGTGGCTAGCCTCAAGAGTCTTCATTAATTGTTGTATGAGGTTGACCAGAATCCCTTAGTTGGAGAGTGCTTTGGCAGGTCTATTCAAGGGGCTACAATGAATACCAACCAGGAATCATTCATGTGGAAAAAGGCTCACTTAGTGAAATTAAACCACTATTAGTTGGTGTAAACCTCAATTTTACCTTTGAATGTATTAACAATTTTCACCATTGTTTGTTTGACTTCCATTAATGGTTTCCAACATTAAAACATGATTAAATCTGTTAAAACCACAATATCTCCTTTAAAATCAGATTTCTGCAAGTTGTTGCAAGTTGGAATGTGAAAAGTGATTCATGAAATTCGTTCCAATTTTTAAGAATCCAACTCTGATTTTTAGCATGGTGAAAAAGATGTCAACGTTTTGTAAGATTTTACTATTTGGAAGTCACAAAATCTTTTCAATTATATGCCTTTTTGATGCAGTTAGTATCAAGCGGCCCAGTGAAAGGCAGTTGAAAGTTGAAACCACAATTTTTCTCACACATAGGTTCTTATTTTCAACATTAAAGTAATTTCAAACATAATATCACCAACAATTACCATTAACAAAACTTAATAGTTTGATATCATTCCAATAGATGAGATAGAGTAACATAACATTCAAAAGCTTCCAAGCCGATATTACTTACAGATCTGCAACATATTCATAGAAGAAATAGATCACACCCAACATGTTACACAACAAAATTGTATTCCTGCAACAACTTGAATCATGCACTAGTACTGCATTCTAAACAAATACAGACCTCAACTACATGAGACTCTACCCAATACAACAAACTTTTTTGCAACATTTATTTCAACGCTAGCGCTATATTTTAAAAGATCTTAGACACACTACAACTCTCCTATGACGGATTGGAACTTCCACAACTCTAACAGGATGACAATTATTTTTACTCAAAACTCATGACCCCAACTGAACATTACTTCTTTTTCACTCCAAGGAGTTAAATCATTTTTTTTTCTCCAAATTCATTGCCCAGCAAAGAGCCTTCGTTGATCATAAGTGAGGGCGGGAGATTCTAAATTACAAAAGTCGCCTCTTGAAGACACCATCAATGCACCACTCAGCCGTCAATGCTAATAAAAGGAGTCGCTGAAAATAACTGCCACTACTTGGAATGAAACGCCAGTCTGCTAGCATGGAAAGACCACAATTTTGCGGATCCCACGATGCCCACTCAGCATTAGATTTAAGCATTCGCCTAGCAAGGATCACTGCCCAAAGAGGAAATTGGTGGGTCCATGGTTAAGTTAAATGAAGCCACCACATGCCTAGTTTGGTCTTATCCCATGGGCCCCCCTTTTGTAACTGTCGCCATATTAGGAAAAAGTCAGAATTCCCTTTTGTAACTGCCGCCATATTAGGAAAAAGTCAGAATTTTTAAAAAAACAATAAAGAATTGCCAGATATGAAGGTAACCACCAAGAAAGATTGGGACCCAACACACAAGATAGTGTCCAACATAAGGAATGAAAGTAATTTTTGCCAGCAACTGGATGCTCTTGCATCACTTTTATGATTAAAATTTATTATCAAACCCTAGACTAATCCTAATTTAACATTGATATGGAAAAAAGGTATAAAAAACAGAGGGGAGGAAGGAAAGGGTTAAAGAGAAAAAGAAAAAGACATCTGAACTCATCTTGAATCTCTCCACACATCATTCTGCAAATGGACAAATCCAACTTAGAAACCAATCTCCATTGAATCCATTACTCACAATCCAAACTTGAGATGGTGCGATCTTTGAAGGAACTACAAATAATGTGCTTGATTGTTGTTGAATTTCAGCTTATATGAATGTGTTCATGTGACCACACAAAACAGTTCACCATCAGCAAGGCATCGGTGGTTTAAACACATGTTGAATCCATCAAACAATCAATGAATTAAATGCATAGAATAATGTGGAAAGAAAACAAATCCAGAACTCACAACATTAAAACATGAAAATCCATAAAGAGTCAAGTAAAATTCGGTATCTTGTATTCATATTTGAGTTTTTATGGGTTTCCACCAAAAGAACCCAAAAGAACTCGTAAAATCCCTCACCCAGATTTTAACTCAAACTTGCATTATTTCTGATTTTTCTTATGTTGGCATTTCGCCAAACACTTTGCAATATGTTTATCAAACTGTATTTCTGAGTACGAGTGTTATAGAACAGCTTGTTTATTGGTTTAGGACTAGAAACATTCACAATTGCATTCCGATATTCAAAGATTATAATGGACAATTTGTCAAATAGTTGGCAACTTCCTTTAATCAGCTGAGAAATGTTCAATACATTTGGAAAATGCTGATGAAAAATCAGAATTATGTACAATACTGGAAATCAATTATTCTGACCTTAAAATTTGAAGCTATTAATGTTTGTAGATGAAGCTGGTCTACGAAGAATGCTCCAGTGAATTGCAGGTACAGCTGTAGGAATGATTGGTGTCCAATGAATCTGAACAATACTTATGAAATGTAGTTTTTCTGAGTTGTGTTAAACCTGTAACAGCCACAACAACCTCCTTATATCTCCCAAACAACAGCCACACAATCCTTATGCATCAAATATCCTCTAAGGAAGGGAGCGATTAGCAAATAGAGTTTTTGAGACTCTTAAATATGATGGCACTCCTTAAAGACCTACGTTTCCTTCCAAGCACCCTTACGCACCTTTTGAATGTTTAATACATGTCATAAAGCTTTCCAAAAAGGCAACGCCTCCCTAGTAATAGGCTGTGGCAGATTTAGTGGGGTTCATTCAAGCCTTGGAATATCATTAAAACCCTTCCTATATGTAGCGCTCATCCTTTTGTTTTGGTACGGTCACTTGAGGAACTTTCAATGCTATGGTCACTTAAGGAACTTTCAATGGTACGTCAAGCTTTTGGAGCTTCCAATGGTACAACTAGGGTCTTGAACCCCCATAAACATAAATCTTTGTTTTATCTGCACTTTAATCACCTCACACACTGCACTGGTAAATATGATTTATATTTCAACTCCACACACAACACTTACAAATTTTTTATTTGCTCTGCAAATCACAATAAATTTTACCTTAGCTATAACAACCAGAAAATGTAGCCTTTAGCACAACCCATCAATCCATAACATTCAGCACAAATATAGATCCTAAGTGAATACTAGGGAAGATCTTTCACTTCCGAAATCAATATTCCCAAGGGTTTTCGTCCTAGGGTTTTTGGTTGAACAAAGCTCAGCTCCCAAACTGGGGTTTTTCAGATAATATCAATTATCAATCATTAGGAATGAGGAAATGACTTCCCTCAGCCTCTTTTTATAACACCAAGGGATCTTTCTAGAAGTTATATTTTTTAATCATTTAATAACTGTCTAGAAAAATCCTTTATTTCTTTTTTTTTATAAAGTGACTATAATTTTAATTTACTTTTGAACTATAAAGTCACTTTATAATTAAAAATAATTATATTTTCCGCACAACTATTAAATTGCAGAAAATACTAAAATGGCCCATATGTAAATTTTGATTACGCCAACATACCCTTGCATCCTTAAGAAATCAACCTCTGTGAAAATTGGTGCTTTCCAAAAATATTAAGCTTCTCCAAGAAGTGTGGAGAGCTCCTAGAATGTTGAAACTGCATCCGGAAAGTACCATTGGACTTGTCCTGACCTCCTGAGCTCATTGCCACTATCAAAATTCCGTCCCAAAAAAGCTGTCACTCTCCAAAAAGGTTGGAGCCCCCAAGGATGTTGGAATGGCCATAAAAAAGGGACATTACAGTACTCCTTACAATGAGTTTCGAGGAGGTATAAAAAGGCACATTTGGATAGAGATGACCAATAGTCATTCCTTCCAAAAGTCACAAAAAACAAAATACATTAGAATGTGAAAAGTTATTTTGACTATTCTTTCACATTTTTTTACATTATATCATAGTGAAAATTTGATGTGTAGATGCATGTTGCATGACTAATGCACGACCTTAACTTGCTCCATCACTTGTCTAAGACTACTTTTGTTTATACAAATGGAATTTATTTCACTACAACCTTTACTAGATTGGGATCTGGACCATCACAATGAAGAAAACAAATATTGGTTTGATTAGGGTTGTCCGATATTTCTTCATGCACCTGCTTATAATCTACAATTTTCTGCTCAAATGCATCACAAGCTACCCATATCATGATCAATCTAGTTATGGAGGAAGAATCAAAATTTCCCCCTTTTGGAGACTCGGCTTGAAGCATACTGTCAAATTGAGCTTTCAAAACTTGGGTGGAATTAAATACATTTTGTTTGTTATACAAATACATCCGATCTTTCCCACAAAATCACTAATCTCCTTTAATGCATCCTGCATAACATTATACGATATTTGAAACTTATCTTTGCAGCCTCTTAAAATATCCCTCCGAAACTTATAGGCTTCTACCATTTTTGGTGAACATATTGTTCTTGTCCATCCAAAATTCCCTCGTTTATCAAAATTTTGAAGTCAACCTTCGTTAATTCTATTGCATATGGATAGTCAGTTTTGATCTTCATCCACATTTTTCTCTATCATCTTTATGGCATCCTCATCCTTGGCAAATTTAGTACATTCACTTGCCACCCCTTCAATTGTTTTAAGCCCAAGTGCAAGCAATTCATTACTCCATGTTCTAGTGGCCATTTTCAATTCATTTGTAGTAGGTACTCCCTTTTCTATACCAAGAAAAAATTGAGGAGGAGTTGCAGCAGAAGTGTCAATAGGGCCAACCAAATTCTTGATGTAGGCTGTGAGATAAGCCACTTTCTCTTTCAACTCCTATTTGGCTGCTTTGTCTTTTTCCATCTTCTGTATCATCCAATCAATAGATGATTTTGCCATTTGCTTCCCTTCCTCCCTTGATGATTTTCCTAGAGAAATTGTAGCTACTGTGTAATCCAAGGGTTGCATCTCCATTTTGGCACATTCATCAAGGGGCTTTTGTGCTTGTCTAACTCCTTGAGAATCTATAATAATTGTAGATTGAACCCTAGCTCTTTTTGGAGGAGGAGGTTTCACAATCATATATGACATCTAAGCAAGGTCATCTATTGGAGGCTTCATCATCCTCTTCTTCTGCTGAATTATCTGGTCAAACAACCTAGGTGTGTTTGCAGCAGATGTCTTGTCTTGTGAAGTATCCTTTGTATGAGTGTCACCTGTCTGAGTATCTTTTTGACTTGGTTCTTGCATATCTCGATCCCTTGGAGGACTTGGAGGTGGAGTTGGCATACTAGGGGGCGAAATGGAGTTCTCTTTGGTGATGGGGTAGGTGTTTTCTTCGGAGATGGAGTAGGTGTTCTCCTTGGAGGAGTTGGAGATTTTCTAGGAGAAGGTGTTTTGTTGGGAGATGGAGTCCTTTTAGGGGATGGAATTGGTAATTTCTCATAGACAACCTGAGAGGTTGGAGGAGGTGGAGGAGACTTAGAGGATGGGGTTCTTTCAGGATCCTCTTCCACTTGGCCAATTATGTTTTGGGGGGATTCCCCAACTGGCAAATTTGACTTTATTTTCATTTTGTTCAGCCATTCCTTATTCCTATTAACCACTTTTCTGGTCCTTTGCTCAATATCTTTGTATTTGTGTTGGAATTCTATTGGTGCACCAATTTCTATTGACGATTCGTGTTGGAATTCTCTCATTTTTCCTGGTTGTTGAATCAAATCAAGTGAGCTAAGTTTGCATTTTGGTGGAACATCTTCAAACATCAAGCTTTGAAGAACTTGAAGCCAGACTTTGCTCTACCTTGTCGATGCGATGTCTAACATCGATCAACCCTTTTAAATTGAGATAGATGCATCTGATTTTGCACTCGATGCTGTGCTTAGCATGGGCATCCTGCTGCATATCACTCAGAAACATTCAATGATACCATGTAAAAGTACTCTACTTATGAGAAGAAGCTTTGGGCAATTGTGTAAGCCATGAAGCAACCTCTTATGTAAGAATACCATCATTCAATTTGATCATAAGCTTCTCCATTTCCTTCACACACAAAGTAAGTTGGAGAATGCGAGTTACATGAAATAGATGACACACTTGCTGCAATTCAAGGGTCACCCAGGGGAGAGTGTCCAAAATCAAGTAGTTCACTTAGCCTACTACAGCTATAGAAAGGCTGAGTGGGGGAAGGGTGCTCACTTCTTGACCTATCGATCGAGCTCCCTAACCTACCCCTACTATAGATATGCAGTTTTCTTGGACCCTCTCCCCCACTACTGTGGGTAGGGCGTTGTGAGAACCCAAGTATTGGTAGGGACCTCAATGTTTGCTTTGCAAAATTAGAGCTTACATGGTTGAGTGGTTTGCCCCCTATTGTAGAAAGGGTACAAAGGAGGGGGGACCACCCTTTGATTCTCTTTCCCTATTAGTTGAGTGTAAATGCACTTGGCTGATGCCAGGAGGGTGTAAGGAACCATCTAGTAATTATGCACAAAAAGGATAAAGATAACAGAGCAGCTAGCTAATTGAGCAGACCTCCAATCATATCGTTTCTTACCATGCTTGATACTTTGAAGATTCAGAATTTCCACTTATCTAGAGTGTCCTTTCTCAAGGACGACATTTTCAAAATTTCTATCTGCATGAAAAGCTTCTTCACAAACTTGAAAATGTTTGTGTTCCTCAGGCATAACACGTACAAGACTTATTGGGAGCACACTTGTCCAAATCTATCGGTCATTTTGGAGTCATTAAGACTTTGGAAGCACTTCAACATTTCTATTGGTACGCATGCACAAACACATTGAACCTCACATTATGTTTTATGTTCCGTGAAGCATAGCCAAGCCAACAAACCACAAATTGGGACAGTAAATGCTGCTTGCAGCTTCGTCTAGACCATGGGAATGTATCAACATGAATTTCTGATCTGGTTTGGTAAGGATCACATCAACACAACTCCATGCTTGTTGTTGTTTGTTTTATTAAGATGGTGATCATAGTTGCATGCAAGAAGACAATTAGTGCATGTAAAACAATCAAACTCCTTTGCATGCAATCGAGATCCATGGTTTGTTAGTTATTTCTAGGAAGCTTTGTGGCAAATGTTAGACACAACTAGATAGATCAATGACATTCTATCCTCAAGCTGATGGACAAACTGAAGTGGTAAATCACACCCTAATCCAATTTTTGGGAGTGAACAACAATGCTCATCCTTACACTTGGGATGATAATATTCCATACATTTGACATGCCTACAATAGGGCTATTCCTTGCTCGAAGGCATAAACCATTTTTTGCATGTTATAGGGCTCTACTGTAGCATTGTTTGACATTGCTTTTCACACTCCTTAAGTTCTGGAGACTAGTGTGAAGGGCAAGGAATTGGACAAGATGGTTAATTCTTTCAGCATATTCAACAAATGCATTAACATATTCAACAAATTTTGAGTTGCCAATGGCAGGACAAGAAATGTCATGATTCTCATTGCACTGTAATCACTTCTCAAATTGGTGACACTTCATGACAAGGGGAGAAGATGAAGCTTCATATCCCATCTCTTTGGTGACTTATGAGATCTAGCCAAAGAGTCTGCCCTGTAATACATACATTTTGTGATTGGCTCATGACATGGTGTTGATTATATATATATACACATTCTTTGTTGATTGGCTCATGATATAGTTTGATTTTAACCTTAACAAGTTTCATAATGATCTTATTTTTCTAGTTTCAAGTTTAGTGTCTCTCAGTTATACTGTTACAAGATACTCAAGTTTGGAGGTTCACACACAGTTTACATTCACACCCTTCATACCCCTTCATCCTCGTTCTTGTTTACCCCACTTTTGGTTGTTCACACCCTCACACCTATCTGCTCATATAAACTTGATCTTTAGTTTTGTGTGCATGCTAAATGATAGATGATAATACATATAGATAGAGTAGAATGATAAAATATTGTAGAGCCTTTGGTTTTGTAGATTCTATAGAGCCTTCCAATGCTCATGAGCTAAGGTGTCTTAAGGACACTTCTCGTGTAAATTAGGAAAGAGTAAACATGTTGCACGTCTCAAGCCATATCTTTTACTTTGTGCATGTTTGTTTTTTAGATACAACTTAAGTATTTATTTGATGCAAACCCAGTCACCCACATGGAAAATGACAATGGGCTGCATATTTTAGGGTTAAAACTTAAAAGGGTATGTTTTAGATTTTTTTCACAGCATCATTGGTGAGTGGGCTTCATGCCCAAAAAATAAATTTATTTAAAGAAAATATTTTTGAAGTTTTTATATTTTGTTCATTGGCTGACCAAGGGATGCTAGCCATTCTCTATCCCCGAGATGCTGGAGAGACATCCCTTGGATTACCCCATAGCCTCGAGAATACCATCTCCTGACACCCCCTTCTGCATTTCTTACATTTAGGGGTTATCTGATGACATCTGGGATGTGTACACCCATCCCAAAAATGCAAGAAATGTGTGGTAGCCTTTTTGGACACATGGAAGTGTCCCTTGTGCATGACACTGATTCAAGCAAAGAGGCGACCCATTGTTTAACTTTATTTTAATGGCTATTTCTCTGTTCCAACATATGCATACTGTTCTTCCTATGCAATGGCGGCTGCAACCCTATCCTGCAACTCTTACTGTTTTTTTCGTCTCTTTTGGCCTGTTTCTTACTTTGTTTTGAAAGATTTCATGAGCTATGCCCTGTGAAAAGAAGGGCTTTCTTTGTTGAGAGTTCTCAGCTCTTACAAACCCCAATTCCTACAGTAAAACTTAAGTTCTATCTATATCTCATCAGTGATTTGTATAATGTTGTAGAGATAATTGATGGTGAAACAAAAATTCTTTAATGAATTTTACTGTGAAACACACAATTAGTGGAAAAGTCAGATTCATGTGTGTAAATGAGAAGGTTCATATTTATTGCTACCTTTCATATGATAATGTTTTTAGGTTAATATGGTCTGAATATTATTGAAAGCATTTTTTCCCCTTTTCTATCCATTTTGAAAGTCCTATAGACAAGAAAATAAGAAAAAAATTGTATTTATGAAAATGTGTGATAATGAATGATAAGTGAATAAAATCTTAATATTTATTAGGTGAAATATTGCCATTAACTAGTTTTAAAGAATGTAGAAAATAAAATAGACATTGAAATGGAAATTTATGTGTACAGATATTTTTACAAAAAGTCTGTTTCTGAGCCACAACCTCCCCAGCCTTGTTTCTTGTAATGCTTCTCCATTTCTTATTTCTTTCAACATAGCTATAAGCAGTTTTCTATTAGAAAAGCTCCAACCTTCTAATATAAAAAACTAAGCTGATTTAACTTGGTTATAAAGAGTCAAGACACCTCACAAGCCAGGGGTGGGGCTCTATTTCCAGTACATGGGTAGCTTTTTAAATTTTTAATCAATGGGCACTGAGTTGAGTATTTCCTATCATCTATGCTCTTGACATAATGCATTTATGGCTGCCTTGACTGTTAATCTTAAGTCTTGCCTGTTTTGTTTTTATATAATGAACACATTTTGTGTGATTTATAATGCCATTGATGTTTTCCTAGGTAATATTTTTAACCAGTGTGTATGTGTCATGTCCCCATATCTAAGACACTGTTAAAATAAAGATTTGAACATGATAGAGATGGTTTGTAAAATATTATTTGGGATAATAGAAATAATTACATACATTATGTATTATTTAATAAATAATATTATTGTATGAATATTTTATTATAATTAAAATATAATATCCATATTATAAATAACAATATATATAAATATATCTAATAATATAAATACCAATATTCTTATAATTATCTTACATTATAATATAAATACAAATAATATAATATAAATCATATATCATTTATTATGATATAAATGATATAGTATAAATAATATAAAATATATCATATATCATTTATTATAATATAAATGATATAATGTAAATATAAATAAAATAAATAAACATCTTTTAACTTATCCTCTTATGATAACGGAGTTAGTATGGTTAGAACTAGTTTTACCACAAAAGGAAATTAATATAAAGTCATAAAAATTATAAGAGGGTAAGTATGTCTTTTACCACTAAGCATAATAAGAGATGTGCCTCTTCCAATATATCCCTTGAAAGGGAAATAAATAAAGGTTGTGAGATAGAAGGAAAAGATCATGGAAGGAAAAAAAGATTTTTTTTTTAAGAGAACACTTCTGAGTTAAATACAACTTTGATATTGAAAATAAATAAATATAATAAAGAGTAATCGTATTTGATTTATTTAAGAGCATAGCACATATTGAGAGATTTGAGGTAAACTTGTTAGGAAGAAGTAGCATTAATACCTCAAAGGTAGATAAGACCAGCGGTGGAATGGACCATGTTACATCATACTTAGGCAATGGATAAGACCTGCGGTGGAATGGACTATGCTACATCATACAAGGGTAATAAGTAAGACCTACGGTGGAATGGGCATATGTTACATCATACAAAGGCACTCAGTAAGACCTAAGGTGGAATGAGCATGTGTTACATCATACAAAGGCACTACCTGTAGAGGATGATTCATGCAACCTAACAAGAGATAGTACCCCATCTCCACTAGGGTTTGAAAATAAATAAAATTAACATATAATAAACAACCCTAAGTATGAATCCACTTAAGATTGAATAATTAAATAATTTATTTATTTGATTATTTTAATATGATTTATTGATCTTATCTATTAGTAATGTTTCCTTTAAGAAGTAATTCTCATGTGCAAGGTGGAAAATAAGGATCTTCTTAAAGGGGACATTACAGTATGCTAAAATGTAAAATCTCTCCACACTCCCCAGAGTGCCCCAGCCTGCCCTCCTCTTCTCCCTCTTTCTCTGCTTCATGCACACACATACAGGCATGTGAACTCTCCACAATGATCACCGCATACACACAAATAGAGACAGGGAAACCATTTGTATCCAAGCACTCGAGAAAATCAGAGTAAGCCTGGGAACTTCTATTTATAAGCATATCATGCAACTTTATGAGAAGCATTGAGATAGGTTATCATTCTCTTCATAGGAATTCTATAAATAAATTAATGTGAAAGTTTATTGCAGTTGGAACACAGTCAACAAGGGCATTCATCATTTGCTCTTCAGTTGGTACAACGCACGCTTGAGGAAAGTCTTGGTTCCGTACAGAGGGCAATCCACGAAGATGTACAGAACCTTCACCTTGAACTACTTCGTCAATTTCACTTACAGCAGGTATGATGATCATTTTTTCTTTTGTATGCTGGTAAGAGGTAATTTATGGGGATTATTTCTGTGTTTGGTATAATGCTCATACTACAAAAGTTCATTTTAGCTGTTTTCCTGGTCTGAACTATACAGACAGAAATGAGTACCTTTATGAACAAGGTGCTGGAGAAGCAATCAGATTTAATGAAAGAAGTGCAAGCCCTACGAATAGAAAATGAACAGTTGCGCCGGCTTCTCTAGAAGAAGAGCTTTGCATTTTGTACAGGCTTCAGAGATAAGAGTTGTGTTGCAATGGTCTTGCTGAGGAATGTGAATTTTGATTTAGCTTGATATTCATGAGTTTCAGTATGCAGTTTGTCTCAAAAATGCCTCTGTGTTACACCATCTGGTTTGAGGCCTTTGTATTGTTCTAGTAAATCATTACTGAGGCCATAAAAGTGCTGGCAGTAAATTATGACATTTATTTCAATGTAACCCTATCAAGTTTTTTAATACTTCAACATTGATTTTCTCACTAATTCTATTTCTTGGGCCAAGGCTTTTATGCGAGGATGAATGTCCCCTACAAGCTGGGATAAAATGAACAGCATCCGGAGAGCTTGTTGTGGTGGTGGGTTGAGGTGGGGTAGGGCAATGTGTGTATGCATAGAGAAGTGGCTTGGTTGCTTATTTTCTTGTTAGAGCAGATACTGAGGACTTCCAATCATTAAATTGGAAGTAATCTAATCTTTATTTTGTATTTTTTTTTATATAGTTACTTTGATCAGTTTTGTTGTATAGATTCCAGAAAAGTTTTACTCTTAGTCTTATCACTGCTGGTTTCCATTTAGCTCTATGGGACCATGTTTTTCAATACACAAGCTTGAAACTTGTTGTATTGTCCCATGATGTTTGCTGTGTATTCATGGGTGGATACTTTACACACAGTGGTTATTCTTTAATGCCGGGTCATTTCAAATTTGAAGATATTATCATTGGCAGCTTAAGAATCTATTAGTATTTTTAATACCACAGATGATATAACGTTTAATCATGGATACTTCGTATTTTTAAAAGTTAAAGTCTGTAGTTCCTCTAGTTTCCAGTTTAAAACAATCTCATCGATATTTATGGAAATATAATGTTAATGGTTCTGAATATCACAAGGTATGTAAGGCTTGAAAATCCTTTTTTTTTAATTTCCTTGGTCCTATGGAGGTCCTCAACTCTTTGTTATCATTATTAGTGTTACTCTCTGTTCTTTTCTTAATTTGTGCTATGATAATTATGTGTTATTCAATCCTACCACAACTATAATATTCAATTATCCAAGTAATTTGCTTCCTTCTCATTTCCAGCCCCATCTACTGATCTTGAATCCTTCAACATTTCAGCAATTCTGCACTTAAGAAGGCTTACAACATTTACTAGGAAAGCTAATAGTGGCAAAACTACTTATGATAGTATAATCTGAAATTATTGTCATGGAGCTGAGGCATGCATTTATTATCTTGTAGTGTGTCTCCAAGTGTCTGGGATGGGGGGACGTGGGGATGGTGACAGCAATTTTTTTTTTTTTTCCAAATTTTTGGGACAGCAGGGGGGATGGCTGCTGAAATAAATTAAGCAAACTAAAAAAAGGTGAAATTTAAAAAAATTAAAATGTGTTGAATTTGCAACAACAATCGTCCCCCTTTTATCTTTTTAAGGGTTTTAAACATTATTTTGATTTTCCCTTAAAAAACTAACTTTTTTATTTTTTATGTACCAAATGAGGCAGGGTGCCTCTCTTGAGAAAGGCAATGTCCCCTCTAAGTCCCCAAGTTGCCAGGGATGTAAATTGGACCCAACCGGGATCTGTCCCTGTGGAACATTTAACATCTTGTAATTTATCTGTCAAAATCACTTGTCTTTTCCAAATTTTGTATGTCAAAACAGCTCCCTGGGTTCTAGAAAAATCCATCTTAAGCACTAGAGTATTGACACCTTACATTGCAGCACCAGGAAGCCATTAAATTAAAAGAATCAGCAATGCACAGAAGTTTCGGACAATTGTTGTATATGTTGGTGTTGGAAATAAGCCACACCCGGACCGACGATACTGGTCCAAGAGGGGCCATTAGCTCAGTGGTAGAGCACTCCAGCGGCGAATGAAAGGTCCTAGGTTCGAGTCTTAGCTGGTCCATGTCTCAACATGGTATCAGAGCCAGGCCCAGGGTCGGAGCCCCAAGCACACGAGAGGTGTGGCTTAAGGGGGGGTGTTGGTGTTGGAAATAAGCCACACCTAGACCAACAATGGACTGGTCCAAGAGGGGCTAGTAGCTTAGTGGTAGAGCACTCCAACAGCGAATGGAAGGTCCTAGGTTCGAGTCTTAGCTGGGCCATGTCTCAACATGGTATTAGAGCTAGGCCCAGACCGACGATGAACTGGTCCAAGAGGGGCCAGTAGCTCAGTGGTAGAGCACTCCAGCAGCGTATGGAAGGTCTTAGGTTTGAGTCCTAGTTGGTCCATGTCTCAATATGGTATCAGAGCCAGGTTCAGGCTAGGAGCCCCAAGCACACGAGAGGTGTGGCTTAAGGGGGGGTGTTGGTGTTGGAAATAAGCCACACCCAGACCGACGATGGACTGGTCCAAGAGGGGCCAATAGCTCAGTGGTAGAGCACTCCAGCAAGGAATGGAAGGTCTTAGGTTCGAGTCCTAGCTGGTCCATGTCTCAACATGATATCAGAGCCAGGCTCAGGCTAGGAGCCCCAAGCACACGAGAGATGTGGCTTAAGGGGGGTGTTGGTGTTGGAAATAAGCCACACTTGGACCGATGATGGATTGGTCTAAGAGGGGCCGGTAGCTCAGTGGTAGAGCACTCCAGCAGCGAATGGAAGGTCCTAGGTTCGAGTCCTAGCTAGTCCATGTCTCAACATGGTATCAGAGCCAGGCCCAGGCTAAGAGCCCCAAGCACATGAGAGGTGTGGCTTAAGGGGGGGTGTTGGTGTTGGAAATAAGCCACACTCGGACCGACGATGGATTGGTCCAAGAGGGGCCAATAGCTTAGTGGTAGAGCACTTCAGCAGCAAATGGAAGGTCTTAGGTTTGAGTCCTAGCTGGTCCATGTCTCAACATGGTATCTGTTGGCGTTTCAATTCGCACCTCTGGAATGCGAGTTGGAAACAGACAGCTGTGCACAGATAAACTGCTCTCCTATTGGAAGGGGGAGTTCCCTTTTTGCTGATGTTCGCTGAAAAGATAAATAAAACCAAATTTTGCCTATCTTTTGTTTGATTCTTAGCTGCGAGCACAAGGTTATAAAACTCTAAACGTTGTATAAGAGGTTTTTTCTTTTTTTAAAACTTTTACTACAACTAAGCATAGACTAACAACATTTTTAATCTCCTGAGTAAATTCAAAGCAAAGGAAATTAAAAGTGAACAAGGAATGATTGTTTTAACACAAAAACTTAAGCAATTTTCTCCCAGATTCACATCACAAGACTTACAGTACTTTAATGATGAAAGTTGAAATGAAAGCCACAAAGCCACACATCTGACGACAAAAACTTGATGAATCGAGATAGAATATCAGAGCAAAATAGGCATGAGACTTCTATTCAATATCACAAAGTTGATACAACTCTAAGATAGCAATACTGTAGCAAAAGGCAGGCATACAGCAAGCGATCAAACACCGGAGAACAGATTACACAAAGTGAACAGACACTTGGAATATCAAGATTTGCAGGCTAGAATAGGCACAACAAATTTGCTATCACAATAACCTTTAGATACAATGGGCAAGGATGCCCTTATTTATATTAAAATCAAAGGAGTAGGGAACCCTAAAATCTCCTTGATTAACTTTAACTTGCTAACTCGCAAGCTTTATTACAATAAACAAACACTTTAAAACAATCGGTTTTAAAGCAAAGAAAACTCCAACTAACACAAAGTGATTTCTTTTCTAAATATAGAATGGATGAGTTTAGGATGAAAGCACATGCTTTAAAACAAAAAGCATCTTGTTTTAAAGCTGCTTTCTTTTGAAATGCATCCTCATCAACATTCTTGTTTTTTGGTGATGTCATCCATTGATATTTTGGGAAACAATATTTTCTAAAAAGCGAGTGACTACATCTCTGCCAGAAACACTGATATTCTCTAGAATGATATTCTGATTCTCAAACATTTCTTCAACGTTTGCATCCATCTGAAGAAATTCATGAACTTCACCTACAACCTTGTCAAACTTCATTGTCATTGCGGCAAAACGACTCATCTTGCCGGCACTGATATCATCATTAAAATTGCTGCGGACGAGAGTCTGGAACTCTGCTTGCACTTCCCTGATCATACAGGGTACCATCTTCTTTTTCATAAGAACACGGGATCTGAGAAACAAAAGATCTGATGAATTTGAAGACGCTGACTACCTTTTCTTTCCACTGTCAATTCTGAAATATACTGTCATAAGTTTTTATTGTGAAAAGGTATTGCATTTTCCAAGTAGAAAATTGTCTTCTTATCATTGGCTGAATCAACAGAATCAAGTGCAATATTCAAGTCGAAGATAATGATCTCAAACACCGGTCTATTTTCTGCCATGGTCTGCTGCAACCCCTGGATGCCTTGGCGTAAATAATAAGCATTGTATTTCAATTGATAAAACTCTGAAAGTACAACTCTCCCTTTAGTCACAAATTCTTCCACCCAACTATTCATGTGCCTCCCATAAAGAACCAACTGACTGAACTGTTGCTGATAGGCTGGTGATTCCAGATTCGGTGGAAACAATAAATCAGCCTGTGATGTGCCATGGAAAAGGTTGGAAATATACTGCCGCAGCTGTCTAACTTCAGATTTGAGAGTTGTTTTATCTTCTCCGTCTTTCAACACCCTTTCCTTCAAATTATCTGCTGCAACCTTGAAGAGATTTACATCTGTGTGGTAGGTACTTCTACCAAGGTTAGTTTTGACAATCGTGAAGTCATCAACCTCGACATCATCAGCACTTCTATCTTCTGGCGGTGTTGCAGTTTCAAGGATTATTTCTCCATCCGCATTCTTCTCAATGCGAACCTGTTTCTTCAGCTTCTTGTCTGGTGTGTCTTGGTAGATGCTTTTAAGCTCTCTTAAATCCAGTTGATATGAGGTCTTTCTCCTCTTCCTTCCTAGAATGTTTTCAAGCCAGGATGAGCCATCCTCTCTTAGAAACTCGGTTCTAACCTTATCAGCTCCTGATGAATCAATATGTGCATCAGAGTTGCGAACCGACGAATCTGGCTCTGAATCTATGTGGATAGGAGGAGATCGGTGAAGAAGGTGGAGAAACATACTTTGAAGGTAACGCTTCAACATGCGGCGTTGGTTCAACAAGAACTTCTGATTCGACTGCTGGTTGTTCCTGCTGGACATGAGTTGGAGACTCATCCTTTTTCCTCTTTAACTTAGCCATTTTTGTTCCCTCTGGAAGAGCACTCATAGCTTTTACCCTTCGTTTTGGCTTGGAAGTGGAAGGCTCTGATGGTTGTACAACTGGCGGCTCTGCTACCGGAATATCATCCTTCCGCTTATTCTTCAAGAATATCAAACTGTTTTTAACGACTCGATTCGTTCTTTCCTCAATGGAAGTGCTCTCTTTTACTGACCAATTAACTGGTGGCAACGGTTGTTGCTCAACTTGGTCCCTGAAATATGTGAGAAGTAGAACTTCACCACTCTCTGTCAAACCCTCTATATCTTTTGATAGGATATCAGACATCTACTGAAGAGTAAACCTGCTGTAACTGCGTTCTCGCACTTCAAGCTCATCAGCATAATTAGCCCAGAAGTCTTCGACTGCATGCTTGTGTGTACAATTTTGACCAAGATGTGATGCAAAAACACCATGAGGATCATATGAAGACCTCCTGTCGAAAGACTTAAGACCATATCTGGATGATTCATTACCGATTGCCTTGGCATCTGCTCTAGATCTGCATCTGTAAATACTCATCCCAAGTGGAAAATTGAAAGCTACTTTGCGTCTGCTAAGCAAAAATGTATGAACTTCATAGGTTTGCCTCAAAAATTCCATAAATGCTATTTCATCTGTAGGATATCTCGGCAACATCGTTGGCTCTCCTGAGAAGCTATATACTCTGATGTAGGAAAAAGTGGGAAACTGGATAAACCAATCAACCCATTCTACCATTGCTATTCTAGCATCTACTGAAAACCGTATATGCAACTCATTGTCCATATCTCACACTGCGTGCATTAGGTATGCATCATTCACCCGCCTGTAATGTCGTTTAGCGTGAGAGATTTCTAATTGTGGGAAATGGTGATAAATATGTTGAATACCCAGAGTTCCAACAACATTCAAACCTCTGAATTGACTCTGAAAAACCATCAAATACACAAGGTATGACATCATGTGGAATTTATGAGCCCTTTGAAAATCAAGTATTTGTTGGTGGAGACTATCACTGATGAGTGCCGACCAGTCATAGAACTCGGTTCCATCAACAATCTGGGACATGATGTAAAACATCCAAGGCTGGAACTTGTTAGCATCTGCTTGACCTGTGATCCGGTTTAGCAGAGTAATCATTATTGCATGTTCCTCCTTGAACTCTCCACGTCCAACGTTCTTTGGCATGACGTTATGCTTCTCTTTTAACCACCTCTGACCAACTTTTTTCCGGTATTTTTCTTTATCATTGTTCCAAACCCTCTTGCATTCTTCAATTGAAACAGTTAAGTTTTCTTTCCAGACTGGTATTGTAAAACACTTATCAATGTCATTCGGCCTCAGGTTGCAGAGCACACGTCCATCTCTTGATTGAATTTCTCTTGTGACCGAATTGTAATGTGTCATGCAAGCAATTACAAATTCGATACTTTGCACTATGATGGGAAAGGATGCCGCTGCAAGCAAACTGGAGTGTCCTAGATTCTTGATAGCATTATTTCCTGCATCCTCCAAAGAGTGTAAATTGATCATTGGAAGTACTTTATGCAAGTCTGTTTCACAAGTTCCCAGATAATCATGAACCAACATCGTTTTGGGTCTGATTTGTGTTGGAGAGTACTGCATATTGAAAGATTTGAAAATTGACTGTGAACACGCCTGTGTCAGAAAAATCTTGGACAAATGGCTGAAAATTACTTGCTAATTTTTAGAAAAAAACAGATTCCGAGCAAAAAAGCTGGCACATGGGTTTTGTAGGCAATTCTATTTTGAAGCAACTTAGATCGTCAGATTTTGAAAAAGCGGAGAATTTTCTGAAAAAATAGGAAAAAAATAGATTCCGAGCAAAAAAGCTAAACTCCCAATCTTCAAGAGGATGAAATACTGGATGGACTCATCTCGACGAAAACTGAAAAAGCTTCGGTCCAATTTCTGAAAAACGATCCCCTAGAAAAAAGGACCTTGAAAAAGCGAGCCTCCTTGCTTCCTCAACCCGAAACTATGAAGAACGCTGAAAAAGCACTTCGTTTGAGTTTTCGAATCTTTGTTGAAAGAAAAAAATAAAAATCCTTCCTCTGGATGCAACCTGCAAAAAATAATGAAATAAAGAAGCCAAATGCTTGTCTTTATAGATCTTTAGGGCGAAAAAGCAGCTTTATTTGTGAAAGAATAAAACTTCACTCTTATCCATGAAGAAAGCAACTTTTAAAGCACAAATCCAAGTGGATGTCTTCGAATAGGAAGAATCCCTGTTTCGTAGCTGCCTATGACTTCATGTGTAAGATGACGAAAAATATCTTCTTTTGATGATGTCATCGAACATGCGAGTTTAAAAAAATGTTAGCCAATTTTTCTTCGTTTTCGATACTTCTGCACTCGTTTTGATTCAAATATGCCCTGTTTCTGACTTCAACAAGGTGGCAAAATATCACCGTTAACTGAAAAAGCTAACTGATCTTGACATTTTGGAGACCTATCAACTGAGATTCCATTTCCGGCCTCCAATTGACGATCTGACATTGTTTGACCAAGTTTGACCTCTTAAAAACTGCCAACGGACGAAGATTAGGAAATGACTGCCAAAAAACACTGGCAGATCCAGAAATTTTTGAACTCTGGGCAAGTTGGGTGCCCCAAGTCACCTGGGGCACCTGGATCCTCCAGCCTTAACCATTTTTTCAAAAATTGCAACTTTAATTTTTTGATTTGTATGCGCGTTCCGGTGGCTGAGGACCCCTGTTTGGCTGTCGATTTCTGTCAGTTGAGATAAAACTGAGTCTGATGATCTAGCAGATAGGCAGACCTGATGAAAATTGAGCTGATTGTACCCTCTATTTGCCTCAGGAAATGCGTCAAACTGATCAACTTTGAATCGGACCAGGTTGACGGAGGAAGATTCACATTTTTCGAGGAAAACTCAAAAAATTTCTAAGTTTGATGAGTTTGGGCGCCCCAAGTCACCTGGGGCGCTTGGTTTGCCATGCCTTAGAAAATTTTCTGAAAATTTCAAATTTATTGTCTTTTCTCGTTTTCTGTGCCAACAACCCTTGTTTGATCTTCGTTTTCGGTTGTTCGGATGACTGTTGATGCGGGACGGAGGGTGATCTAAGCAGCCTGAACATATCTGTGATGAAATTCTGGCTTTGACTGACGTTTGACCAAGTTTGACCAACTGGAAGCGAGCTGACGGAAGCATTTTTTACGTTTTTCGAAAAACGTGAAAAAAAATCTAACACTAGAGAGGTTGGGCGCCCCAAGTCACCTGGGGCGCTTGGTTTCTCTAGACTTAACCATTTTTCTAAAAATTACAACCTTCATTTGCAACTTGCTCCGTTTTGCATGCCAATAACTGCTTCTCGACATCGATTTCGATGATTCGTCGATCAACTGCCACTGAATGGTGAATGAACTGCATAGACTGGGTACATCTGATGAATTTTCCAACTTTTCAAGATCTGATGATCGAAACGACTGCTTTTATGCCCCCTGGAACTGACCGACGGACACATTTATCACATTTTCTTGAAAAACGTGAAAAAATTCTCTCTAGTGGGACTGGGCGCCCCAAGTTACCTGGGGCACCTGGTTTGCCCAGACTTAGTCAAATTTTGTGAATTCCAAATTTTCACCTCGCCTCGGATTGATCCTGCTCCATTTTGCGTGAGTCGTCGAGTCGGCGACTGTTCGTCGGTTTTGCGTTGTTGGAACAGTGTTGAAAACTTGACGACGAGCTCTGGCAGATGAACTTTCTCTATTGACGACTTCAGTGCTCATGTTTCGCCTTCTGAAAAAACATAATTGACTCAGTAGAGAAAACTTGGTCGCTTGCAGATTCCGTTTGGACCATGCTGATCGTGAAGCAAAATCGACCAATGAGAATCAAGTGCGACCCCTGAGTTGGAGATTCTATTTTTAGAAAGTTTTGCCAGCATCAGTATCTCAAGAAACCTAGAAAACCTAATTTGACGTCTATTTTTAGAAATTTTGCTTTTTTGACTTTTTGACAAAAAAATTTTTAGACTTGTTCAAAATGCCTTAATGAAGCAAAAATTTTGGTTGGGTACAACAGTATCAGAGCCAGGCCCAGGCTACGAGCCCCAAGCACACGAGAGGTGTGGCTTAAGGGGGGGTGTTGGTGTTGGAAATAAGCCACACCCGTATCGACAATGGACTGGTCCAAGAGGGGCCAGTAGCTCAATGGTAGAGCACTCCAGCAGCAAATGGAAGGTCCTAGGTTCGAGTTCTCGCTGGTCCATGTCTCAACATAGTATCAGAGCTAGGCCCAGGCTAGGAGCACCAAGCACACGAGAGGTGTGGCTTAAGGGGGGGTGTTGGTGCTGGAAATAAGCCACACTCGGACCGATGATGGACTAGTCCAAGAGGGGCCAGTAGCTCAGTGGTAGAGCACTCTAGCGGCGAATGGAAGGTCCTAGGTTTGAGTCCTAGCTGGTCCATGTCTCAATATGGTATCAGAGCTAGGCCCAGGTTGGGAGCCCCAAGCACACGAGAGGTGTGGCTTAAGGGGGGGTGTTGGTGTTCGAAATAAGCCACACTCGGACCGACGATGGACTGGTCCAAGAGGGGCCAGTAGCTCAGTGGTAGAGCACTCTAGCAACGAATGGAAGGTCCTAGGTTCGAGTCCTAGCTGGTCCATGTCTCAACATAAGTGTTGCAGATTTCAACTTTCTGTTCCTTGAGTAACCACTTGACCTACAATTTTGTATGACGTTTTGACTATGAGAGATTAACAATTCCAATTCTAGTAAATGCTCAAGAAAGCAATGTCAGTCACCCTATAATGTCTTGGACATTACCACTTATTATGTTAATGTTTTTAGTATCATGATAGTTTGTACCACTTGTTTAAATACCTCAATACAAAGAAAAATGAGAATCAAAACTTCACCCATCATGACTTGTTCAGTGGCATAAAATAGTTGGTTGTCGTTTTCATGATTAGGAGTATTGCATTACAAATATTTGTGTGATTACATGGGCTTGTCATAATAAACCTCTGTAATTACAAAGCTTCTATACGAGAGGACATAGTTGAAAGATAAACCTCCCATAGTTAACACATCTACCGAGCTCTTCTCGGTAGAAGACATCAAACAGGGTATTATGAAATTAGCTCGCGGTAAAGCACAAGACATTGACGGGTTGCAAGCTAAATTTTTAAAGTGGGGGGTTGATCTCCTTGCCCCGCACATCAAGCAGATCTTTCACAACGTCACTCAAGAGGGCTTCCCGGCAGAGTGGACAACTAGTGTGGTTATTCCTCTTTTAAAAGTGGGGATGTCAATAACCCATCTAATTATTGTACCATTATGGTCAATCCTCTTCTTGGAAAGCTTTTTGGGAGCATAATTGAGCGCAGAATCAGTAGCTAGGCTGACATAGAAGGAAAAAGAGCTAAAGGGCAGGAAGGTTTTAGGCCAAAATACTCTACCATTGATCATTGTGTGACTCTAAGGCACCTCATTGAGAAGGTGTGGGACACCCAAGGGGGGAAGCTTTCTATTGCTTAGTCGATTTCAAAAAAGCCTTTGACATGGTCCCTACGGACAAACTCTGGAGAAGGATGGAGGAGCTCGCAGTTCCAGGTGAGTATCGGGTGGCAGTACATAAGCTTTATGAGCAGGTCAAGGCTAAAATCAAAACGAAGGAGGGTTTGTCTGATTGCTTTCAAACATTGGGGTCAAACAAGACTGCCCCCTTTCCCCCACCCTGTTTGGCTTATACATAGATAAACTTGAAGAGTGGTTAAACACAACCAATGGAGAAGGCATACAACTGTCTCTTTATGTGGTGAAGTTGCTTCTGTATGTTGATGATCTTATTTTAATGGCTAAAATTGCCAACGGTTTAAGAGCGCATTTAAGGGCTTTAGAGCTCTTTTGCCAGGAGGTGGGGATGCAGGTGAAGACTAGTAAGACCAAGGTCATGATTTTCAGGTTAAAAAGGAAGAAGCTGGAGGTTAAGGTAAGGTAACATGCTGGAAATAGTGGACGAGTACAAGTATCTGGGGGTTGACTTTCACAATAGGCTAAGCTGGGAGACCTGTAGGGCAAAAAGGATCCTTGGTGGATGGAGAGCCTCGTACCTGCTTCAGAATAGGTGTAGGAAGGCTGGACTTTGGGATTGGAAAATCAAAAAAACTCTTTTTGGTCTGCTGGTCACTCCGGTTGTTTTATATGGCTGTGAGGTGTGGGGAAGTAGCATGTCAAATCAGAAGTGGAAGCAACTTGAAAGAATTCAGAAACACCTTATCACTAGCAGTTTTAAAGTCAAATCTACGGTCCCATACGAGATTCTCTTGGCTGAGACAGGTTCTTTCCCATTAGAGGCATCGACGATAATAAAGTTGCTAAGCTACTTAAAGGTGGAAAATATGGATACTTATCGGTGGCCCAAAATGGTGGTGGGAGAGAGATTATACCATAGGAAGAAGACGTGGATGGAGCAAAACAGCAAGTGGTTGGGCAAGTGGGACATCAGTTGGCAAGAGTGTCCTAAAAATAATGAGGAAATAAAAAAGTTTGTTAGATAAATTTAGGACTGCCATGTGGACCAAACAGAATGGGCGAAAAAAAGATCATTATTTAAGAGAGTTCAATCCCACGTGGGAACATGGTGAAAAAAGACTATGTGAGGGCAGATCTCAAAGGTAAGGCGATAATTTTAGTTGCCTAGTTGAGGACTGGGTCCCATCATCTTAGATGTGAGATTGGTAGATGGACAATTCCCAAGAAAGAGTGGGCTGAAAGAACCTGCATTTTCTGCAACAAAGGTGTGGTTGAAACAGAATGGCATTTCATCATTGAATGCACTGCCTATGCGGGTATTAGAAGCCAATATGAAGACAGTTGGAGGGTGAACAGTCGTAGTGAGCTTTTTGTGGAAGCATGGATTCGCAACACGACTGGTTTGCTAGTCAAGATCCATAGCAGGAGGGCTGACCTCGAAAAGATATTGAAAATGCAATGATTTGCTGTGTTCTGGGTCCCTTAGACTGATCTGTCTTGTGGATGTTATTAAAATTTTTCATTTATTCATTCATAATTTGCATGAATACGCACCTTGCTCTAACTTAAATCATTTTTCTTGTTTTTGATGTAATCCTTTTTCCAAAAATCTTATATGATGATTTGACTGACACAGTAAGTATATCATTATAGAGTAAAGTTATTGTTTGTCAAGAAATCATTGGTAGAGTCTAACGGGCGATACCAGTAAATTCTAGGCATTTAAAAGCTCTCAATATTCTATATGTTTAAAAAATAATTTTAAAATTTCTAATGAAGTGTTTAAAATATAGGAACATGTGTGTTTTCAATTAAAACTTACTGATCCATATTTTATTGGTGGTTCACAACTTATTTCCCATGAACATGAATGGTCCACTTAACACTTATTGCATCTAGGTGATGTTTACAGGGGTGAAACATAATGACTTCTTGGGAGGTCTCCCATCCTAGTGCTACTCTGACTTAAACAGACTTAACCATAGACTTCCCTGCAAGACCAAAAATCTTATATGATGATTTGACTGACACAGTAAGTATATCATTATAGAGTAAAGTTATTGTTTGTCAAGAAATCATTGGTAGAGTCTAACGGGCGATACCAGTAAATTCTAGGGATTTAAAAGCTCTCAACATTCTATATGTTTAAAAAATAATTTTAAAATTTCTAATGAAGTGTTTAAAATATAGGAACATGTGTGTTTTCAATTAAAACTTACTGATCCATATTTTATTGGTGGTTCACAACTTATTTCCCATGAACATGAATGGTCCACTTAACACTTATTGCATCTAGGTGATGTTTACAGGGGTGAAACATCATGACTTCTTGGGAGGTCTCCCATCCTAATGCTACTCTGACTTAAACAGACTTAACCATAGAGTTCCCTGCAAGATCAAGCTAGGTCACACATCCTAGTACTACTTTGACTTAAGTGCTGTTAACCATGGAGTGATCTTGGGGGAAACTCCACGGTTAAGCACACTTAAGTTGGAGTAGCATTGGGGTGGGACCTCCAGAGAAGTCCCAATGCTTCACTCCTATGAACATGACTTAGATGTAATAAATGCTAAGTGTGGTGTTCATGCTACGAGATATGGGTTCTTGTGAATCACGACTCATGAAATATGAGTCAATATGTTTGACTCAAAAACTACGCAATTTAATCTTGAGAAAACATCACATAATTTGACACGTGAAAAACATCACCTACTTGATATTGGAATATATATTTTTAGTATATTCTTGGAAGGGCAATAAAGATACTTGACACCAACATCTTGGAACAAATAAATTAACAATAATAAAAGTTTTTAGGATTTTGGAGTTGAGATTGATAATAGATAATGTAATAAATATTGTAATTAGTGTAGAAATCTAAATTAAATGATTAAAAGGTACTTAGTCTTAATTCAATGAAGAAAAAGATTGTCACATGTCATAAACTGATTTGCCACTATAATAGGGAATTTGGATATGTTAGATGATGGTGTTAGGGTTAGCCGGCATATGATATCAACTAAATGCAAATAAAGATTAAATAGAGGAATGAAAATACACAGAAATAATAATAGCGAGAGACAATTTTTAACATGGTTCACCCAAACTTGGGCTACATCCACCAACAGAGAGTCCAATATTATTATCCAGTAAATCAAACCGATTACAACCAGCAATCCTTGCAACTCCATACCACTGCAAATGCTACAATACATCAATAGAAACCCTGACCCTTAGCCGCTTTTATCAAGCCTTATGTCGGTTACAAAATAGGGTTTTTTATGTCAGCCAATAGAAAAATAACTCCTAACGCCTTTATAAAATAATAAAAATCGATAGAGGTTTTGGGAGCGTTGCCCCTGGACCCTGCAAGGGGTGCTGTCCCTTGACCCCGTTAAATAATTTGGGGGGAAACCACGCTGATAAAAGTAGGGAAAAATTAACCTCCGAGTTTGATTAGGCTCCATATGTGTAGTAATTTTTTTTTGCTAACTCAAATTCAAGGTCACACGTGGATTTGAACTCTATGCTTGCAAAAATGGATTTGACATGCTTTTGATGGTTGGAAAAGATTTGCCTTTGTTTATATGCATTTGTTTGGGAAAATGGTGTCGATAGACATTGTTTCAAAACTTGCTAGACAAGGATTTGTTCTCCTTTGGTCAAATCCCTAGGAGGGTTTAATCAACGACGATGAACAAAGATTGAAGATAGCAAGCATTCATGCAACATGCTCCTAGGATGTTGATGCAATTTTGATGTCACTTTTTGGTCCTTTTGTAATTGATTTCTAGGTATGCTCGATAGATACTATATATGTGCTAGATGATTCAAATGAATTAGAGATAAACCTTAAATACACCATCCTAGTGTGCAATTTGAAATGATTTGCACTTTAGTTGGCTCATAATGGCTAGTAACTAGGGAATACGAGTCCAATTTGAAAAATTTGAATTTCAAAGTTTGGGGTTCAGATCTGTGGGTCAATTATACATTTGCAAATTTGAACTATAGGATGGCAAATGGTATATTTAGGAGGTGAGTCTGGGCTCTTGGGATGCGTGGATATGGAGTAAGGTTAGGATAATGTTATTTGCTAACTTCTATGCAAAAATATGTCCAATTTCACACTGGTCAATGCATAAAGGGCCATCTAGTTGCTCTAGGTCCAAAGTACAAGGGAGAATCACAAGAGTGTGCAATTTTCACCATTACATTTTGTCCCCACTTTGACTTTCATGCAAACTACTTTGAGAATTCATGTCAAAGTAAATCAAGTAGTTGACAAAAAAATTAAATATTTTAGACACTCAAAGGATATAAATACAAATACTAATTGTGTGTTCTTGTCATGAGTGCTCTTGTAATGTGCCCTCCTAGGAAGCTTTAGATTTCTTTACCTTGCACACAAATGTAACTTCTTATAGAGAACATTAGTAATTAATAAATCCATTATGAAACCATAATACCCTAATTAAGGTTAGTAACATCATAAACATAATATATATATTTCATATTTTCTCATTCCTATCATATGGAGATCTCATGATATACTTTGGGAGAGTTATCCTCGTGCCTGATTATCAATCTGATCTAACCATCAACTCCATGGAGACGGTCATCTATTCGTTAGGGTGTTGGATAACAAGACTCCATTGTCGTAGGCCCAAGGGCTTCATGCTACACCCGGCAATACTTCACCACTTGGCTCAAGGGGCTTCACGCTACACTCGGCGATACTTCACCCACTTGAGAGTCACCAACCGTGTAAGCCATTTAATAACAATTTATCTATGCAACCATAGGCCCAAGGGATTCATGCTACACCCAACAATACTTCACCACTTGGCTCAAGGGTTTCATGCTACACCCAACAATACTTCACCCACTTGAGAGTCACCTAGGTGTGAGATTACTAAACCGCCCTTCCCTAACTAACTACACGTTCTCGTAGGGTGTTAGCTAAGATTAATGATGAGGCCAATATGTACTCATCCCTTGTATATCATGAGTAGGGTTAGGAATCATACCATTAATGGTCCTTGCCTTCTCTTTAAATAATATCTCGGATCATAACATTTATACTCTTCATGTGCATATTCTCTTTATAGGAAGTGGACCTTGTCCATCATTCCTTATAGACAATCCTGTGGCACTTTGAATGCCATTTATATTCATATATAATAAAATATTCAATAACATAGGATAAGTATGAAATTATACCTTATTCCTTGATATCAATTCGTTGTCCAAATGGATTTTAGATTGCTGCTGAATAATAATTAATGCTGATCTAATTTGAGAGTTGCTGAATGAATGATATTTTCTTGTGGTCTTAAAAATGATTAACTGCTGTAAGTATATTAGGAATGTATTATGTTTTATGTGTTGATTATTGTGATTGAATGATTATGCTGAGTGAATGCCCCTGTTGTTCCTCCATCGATCTCCCTTTTATATGAAGGTAGGCTTGTAATAGATGTGATCACTCAAGGAGGCCGACCCTCACAAGAGACATCACCTTTGATAATTACATCCCTTAATCCTTAATTGTTCTCTTAATTCAATGAACAGGTACCAATGAATGCAAAATACTTCACTTGATGCTAACGATCCTTGAAACTGACCGACTTCCTTAATGAATCATTATTCATTGCTCCAAACCGATCATTGCTATAGGGAAGTAGATCGTTGTCCCAGATGTATTGAGTCGACCCTTACCACAGTGCGATCTCCTCTGTGGATGAATTTGCTGATGGAAGGTAATGCAATTATGGTCCAAGATGCTGATGACCAAGGCTTCTGGAATGTACTCACGTCTGGATTGTAGTCACTGTAGTAGAAGTGACAAACTTGTCTTGAATGTTAATTGATGGCTTCTAAAATCCAAGCGATGGCTTAGACTAAGATCGTCGATTGCAAGGGTGTTTGCTGCTATTGAAATATGTATTAATATTATTAATTGTCTGCTTTGACTAAGGCAATCCCCTTTGAAAAGGTCGGCCAATTCATACATAACATGGGCTTATCTTGGATCCCCTGATTAGTCTTATGCAAGTGCTTTCCTTAGTATAATCATTAGTCACCATAGATCGGAGGGAATATCTCAATCTTATGGTCATTATTTATATTTTGATATTTATGTTTATAATATACTATTATTCATAGATATATTATTATATAATAAATATTATTATTGTAAATTATAAATTATATATATATATATATATATATATATATATATCAGTACATATATCATTATATTTATTATGGGGACATGACAGTCCTCCCCACTCAAGATTGCTTGTCCTCAAGCAATTTTGGGTTGGGATGATTGATAATTTATTGTTCTAAAAATTTGAGAGGAGTCATGTTCAAGTCAATGCCTTGAGGAGTAATTGATTATATAAGTTACTTCCTTTATCTTGAACTGACTAATAAAGCATGCTCCTAGATGAAAAGATCATTGTCAAAGACTGTTACCACTATCTAGATGATGAAGGTGTAGTTACCCCAATGGTTCCAATGGCAATATTAAACTTTGAGATTAGATTTGTTCAAGTTCATGAAGACTACCATAAGAAGTCCACACAATCACATATTGTCAATGCATATTTACAAGATTTTTAAAGTATTCCATCTTACTGTTAATGCATGTCTTGTGACATAAGATGAAGGGGTATAATGACTCTCCAATTTGGTTGCCCTCAAGGTAACTCACTAAATTCCAAGTGATAAAGGTTATTATGTAACTGAAACAACATCTAGTTAAGATCCCAATGAAGATTATTTGGGAGTAACAGTTGCAAAACCAAGTTTCTACTGCCAATCAAGATAACAATAAGGACAACTATGAAGAGACACTGAATCCGATAGGTCTCCCTTGCTACCTGTTGATGTTTGTTTTTAGACAAGTCAACAATTAGAGTGAAATACAAAGTATCTGATTCCCTCTTGAGCAAAGCCTCTCGAATGTTGAACTATGTGATCAAACAAGATGACTCCAAGGTTCCTTTCTGATGATTTTGTAAGAGATAGCTCAGTGACTAAGTATGATTTTGCTGTTAAAACACAAAGGGACTTACACAATTGTTCAAATAAGCTGTTGATTCAATGACTATGGAGGCGAACACTAAATAATCTAAGTTCTGCAATTTATGGCGTATGATTTTGCAATTGATGTTCTTGGTCTAAATGGATAAAAAATGACAAAAGATGTAAGGTTTAGTGATACTAATCTAATCCTAAATGCAAGGATATTTACTACTTAGGTGAAATCAAATCAGATCTTGCTTCGCCAAGATAAACAACTACACAAGATTGATGCAATCTTCTAGGGTGTACAAGATGTTTAAATCACTTATGCTCATGAAGGATTCAACAAACATAAAGATCAAATTGATGTCCAAGTTTGTTCAGACTAACCATGCACTGCAATTTGCAAGCCACAAACTACAAATGGTATGAACTTATAGATTTCACCACAAAGCAATAAAGAAACCTTCCATTGGCTAACATAAACTTAAAGAAAACTTAATCTAACTTAATATTCGCTTGAAAATCTAAACCATGCAACACTCAGAAACACAAATAGAATCACCAAAGCAATGAATCTTTTATTATCTCAGAGAGCTCTTGCAACAATTCCAGAGTTTTCAACCGTACAAATGAGAGCAACAAGAGCTCTTTTATAGACCTCAAAAGGAATGAAGGGTCAAGATCGATTGGCCAAGCCAGCGGACTAGATCAAGCCACATCACAAGTAGTTGTAACAAACTCTTCTTTATTAAATGAAAGAGGCCAACTTTATTAAATGAAGGAGGTTATCTATATTAAATGAAGGAGGCTATGAAGAAAGGAACAAAAGCATGCCACCCAAGAAGATAAGAATGATATATCATTATCTTATGAAGAATCCCCATGTGAATATGCATCACTAGAAGCTTGGCATTCAATGAACTTGGACACTATTTGCTTGACTTCTTCCAAAGGTACACTTGGCGCATTCTGAATGGTTCCTTTAGCTTCAAGTACATCATCTGAATAAAGGCCAAGTGTCTTTTCCCAATTAGTTATCCTTGCTTTGTTGTCGCCAAGGTGGACAACAAATGAAAATATACTATCAAGCCTTTCATCTGTAACATCATTTTCCTGAAAATAGAAAGCTTGAACTTGTTCTTTTAGATTCTCAAGAGTCATTTCCCCAAATGGATTACAGATCTTCATCAAAGAGGCATGTATTCCATCTTGAATCCTCTGAATTACACTTCTAACTCTTGACATATCTATTTCTATTTTATCCAGCAACTGTCCTTTGATGTGAAAGCCATAATACCAGGAAGAGAAGTTATATGTTTTACCTTCTTCAATCACTTCAGCATGTAACAACTCATCAACTGATGTTTCCATCAAGCTCTTCAAGTGTGGCAAGTATTGATCCTTGATGTCTTTGAATTCAACACAAGCTGTCATCAGTGCAAGTACTCTCTCCTTAAGACTAGTAATCTTATCACTTACTTGCATAATATCTTCTAGATGTCTAAATGTAGCCTCCTTTGATCTTTTCATCCAATCCTTCATTTTGTGAGATGAAGACTTCAACTCTTCTAGGTGTTCAACTGTTTCAGGAGGAAGGAGAGATAGAGGTGTAGCAACTCTTTCCTGTTGATGAATAGGATGAACTAAATGATGAATGTACTGCTCTAAGGCTCGACATCTTTGCTCAGCTTTGATTCTGCCTTCTATTTCTTGTCTTATGATAGCTCGAGCATTATCAATTGAATCCTGAAGCTCTTCTTCAACTTGCATTCTAGTTAAAGGACCTAGATTGATTGTATTGATGTCATAATCATCAGGTGTTACATCCTCTATATTTTTTTCAAGCCTGGGAACTGCTACATGCACTTTCCTTACTCCTGTTTCATCTTTAGTGATCTTTGAAAGGATATTTGCCTTCTTCTTTGGTTTCTCTTTCGACATGTCCAGAAGTAACTCATCAACTGGAAGAGGAGGACACTTCTCAACTTCATAATTCTCTCTGATTCTTTCTTGTAACCATTCTGGCAGTGATGAAAGATCTTGCTGCTGTTGTAATTGTCTTCCTTGTGCAGGCAATGATTCTTCTTCAGCCTCATCCTTGTCTTCGGTATTTGCTTCATCGATGATCTCAGTATCATGTGGGCTAGAAGGCACTTCTTCAATTGGAGCTTCTGGAACTACATTCTCAGTAGGTATCACTAAGTCTTGGTTAAGTGGAATATCACCTGGCTGTCTAGAAGAAGCAGTTTCAATACTTATCCTTTTCTTCTTTTTACTGGATTCTCCTTGAACAATCTCAAGCTGTTTTCTTTTCTTTCCCTGTCCTGAATCTCTTTCACTTCCTTGGCTTCGTGAATCTTTACTAGGTGCATTGTGTTGTTCTTTCTGATCTACTTCCCCCATTTTAGTATAGGTGAGTCTCTTTCCTTCATCAAGCAAAGCTTGTACTTGTTTGTTTATCTGCTCTTCAGTAATAGCAATGATAGGCCTTATCAATCCTTCATCATCAACCTTTTCTCTATCAGCCTAGTTGACTTCATAAGGCAAATTGCGGATCTTATTGTATTCATCACCCAGAAGAGCTCTTTCACCTTCTAACTGATCAGGAATCCTTAGTACCTTTTATTAGGTCCCATTTCAATCTTGAACATTTTTGCATCCTGATATCATCATCATCTATAGCATTAGCCCAATGATCTTCCAGTTGTTCTTTATGCTTGTAAGAAGAATACGACTACTTGATGGCTCCATGTGGATCAAAATTTTCTCTCCTCAAATCATGTGGATGCAGATGATAAGCCTGAAGCTCAACTTCTGAATGCTCAGCTGCCTGTAATGATGGACAAGAATAGTGTCTACCCAGTTGAAGAGGAAACTGAACCCTTGCTTTCTTCCTTGCTTTCTGCATCTTATGAAACTCTAACAGCTGTCTTGAAACCTCTAGCAACACCATCCTGTTTGAAGGATATCTAGGCAGTCTATATGGGAAAGATGTAAAACCTTGAATCTTGATATAGGTGAACTTGTCATACTGAATATAATACCTTCCATACTGCTTGATGAAGTTCCTAGCAACACCTGTTAATCTTCTATGCAGTTCACCTCTCAACTTCCTCACTATGAACATGGCGAAAGCATCATTGAATCTCTTATAGTGATTTATATTCTTCAAATGGAGTTGAGGATAACACTGATGGGAGAGAATCTATCCAGGCTTTGTACCTACTTGTCCTTTAGTTGTTAGTCCTTTGTAGACTACATTTCTTGCCAGGATATAAACAAGGTATGAAGGCATGAAGAAAGACTTCGTTTCATCAAAGTTTTCAAACTGTTCATCTAGGTAGTGACTTATAAGGCCAACCCAGTCAATCATCTTGTTCTTTGTAAACATATGATCAAAATAAGTATACATCCATCCTTCGAAAGTAGATGATTGTGGCCTACCTGTTACTCGATTCAAGAACATGATCAGGTTAGTTATCTCTTGCTTGAAGTCAGCCTTGTGATACTTGGGGTCTTCAGAGTTGTAAATCTTCATCGATGAATCATTCATCCACTTCTTCCTGATTTCTTGCATGTAAACCTTGGAATTGCCTTCGAAAGTCATCTGAGCAGTTGTAGGGCATATGAAGACTCCTTTCGCTTTCGGGATGTTGAAGATCTCCTGAATGGCTTCCCTTTGCAAGTAAGCGAGAATAGTTCCATCCTTAGCTATAATCTATCTTTTCTCTTTGTCATAGTGCTGAACATACTCCAACACTAGCTCAGTGCTTGGCAAGGCAGGTGGAAAGCAAGCTGCTTGAACAATCCCGCTCTTTGCGATGGCCTTGATGTCTTCGTTCCTTGTAATGGTGAGCAAGAAATCTTTCACCTCCTCCAGATTGACGTGTCCCATGTTGGTGTCGCCGACATCCTTCCACTGCGTTTCTAGCTTGGACTCCGGTATGTTGGACTTGGCATCCATCTTGATAAGGACTTGTCTCTCTTTGGCCGTCATTCCCATTTACCTGCAAGACTAGACTCGAATAAGTAGATTGAAATAATAGATTCTACAAGTCTTTTACATCACTGTTATCATGTTATCATGTTTCAACTTAATTTTTTAAGTACAAAAGAGGTTTTATGAATGAAGAGCAACATACTTTAAGTCATTTTACATCAAAGCATTATCTCTACATCTTGATTTCTGAATATAAATCTGCAAATTCAAACAAATATAAGGTAATTTTATAAAGTAGAAGTGATTAATACATACCTTGTGTCCAATTTTTGCCTTAGAAAATGCAAATTTCTGGAATTTAATGCAAAAATTAGTATAGAAATGGCAGAATTTAGAAGCAAATTAGCCTTCTAAAACTCAAATCTACCTTAGTAAAATTCGCTTTCTCCCTTTCTAACAAAAAATGCTGCTCTTTTAAACAAAAATTGCTGCTTCTTCAAGAATTTCGCTGCTCCTAGTAATGTTTGCCAAGTGAATGAGGTGAAATGAGGAGAAGCGCTCACTTTAAATAGGCAATTACATGCATTAAATGAGGTCGGCTAGTCAACTAGGTCGGCCTACTTGCATTAAATGTTGCAATTTTCAAAATTTAAAAACATGTTTAGGCGCCAAAAATCTATACCCCATGTGGGCGCCAAAAGAGATGGTTTGAGTATATATGGGCGCCAAAATGGATTACCATCTATATGAAGGGCACCCAAAGTAGAAGTTTGAATACATATGGGCACCTAACTTCATGATGTTCCTCCTCTTGCAATTTGAAGGCTACTTAGGTACTTGCTCTTGATAACTCCTTGACTTCACCAACACTCCTTCTCTCAATGATGCAACTTGATGATCTTGTAGCATTCTTTAGATGATGACTCCTTCAACCTTAGGTGCCAATCTTGCTCAATGGCCAACACTTCATGGAATGTCCTTGGATTAGATTTTACTTCAAGTGCTCATTCAATCAACTTTTCACACTTACCTCATTGTTCAGGTGCTCAAACTCTTCTTACATCACCATCAAGGCGCAAAAACCTTCTTGCTCTGGAATACCTTCTATCAAAGGCGCTCATTCAAACCTCTCCTTAAGACTAGGCGCTCATCTGGACTCACTTGCACTACTAGGCGCGCCAATCTAGTTACACAGGGCGCTAAAACCTTCTCAACACATCAAGGCACATAAACTGACCTGTATGTGGAAGGCACAATTTGAGTGTCTTGATGGTGTTTAGAGATCATTGCAATAGGCACTAACTCTTCAAAGCATTCTACTACTCCCATATGCAAGGCGCAAAAGTCAACTTCAAGGTGCTAGTATAAATTGACAACTTTAAAGCCTCCTAGGGCGCAAGATATCACTTATTCAACCAAGGCATTCAAGGCGCACATATTCATTAAACTCATTGTTTAGTTCCTTCATAGATTTCATGTTATCAAGGCGCATTTTGAGGTTTTGTTCACCTTTCCTAGACCAAGGCGCTATTTGATTTGGACTATACCTGCTACTCTTATCCTAGGCGCATATACTCCTCAAGGTGCTCACATCTCACCTAGGTGCATATCTACTTTAGGGTGCTAGATCAAAGGCGCTAGGCCTAGGGCGCTAGATCCCAAGGGACTTATTAAAAGCAAGGTGCTCATAGACTTCAAGGCACTTCAAAAACATGACTTGTTTCTACTAGGCGCTCCTTATACACTAGGGCGCTCTATCATGCCTCAAGGTGCTTGGAACCTTCTCAAAGGCGCTTCTATCCACTTCTAAGCGCTCAAATTGGATCATCTCATCCTCCTCTACAAGGCGCCAAAAGAAAAGTGAAGACACAGGGCGCTCATTTCACTTGTTATCTTTGCTAGGCGCACATTCATCTCAAGGCGCAGAAGTGGTCTCCTCACATCAAGGGCGCAAATTGGAGGTGCTTCAAACTAGTTCAAGGTGCTCCATCTTCTACTCAAACATCCACTCCAAGTTAGGCACCAATCTCAACCAAAGGCGCATCTCCATCTTGTAAGAGGCTATCTCTCCTCTAAGGTGCATCTCAAGGTTGAAGTAGTGTCATAGGAGCGCCCAGATATCTCATTCTAAACCAAGTAACCTCCTCCAAGGCGCATCTCAAGGTTTCTACTTTAGGCGCATTTTGAAGCCTTTTCCATCTATCCTCAGACCAAGGAACAAATTAATGGTTGAACAGGGGTGGATTTGCACCTAAATATCAAATTGGTTGAACAGGGGTCCAGGTATCAGCTTCTATGTTAGGATAGAGACCTCCATCTGCCAAACTTCATCATAAGATATCATCAAAACTTTATGCGAGGCATTGGATTTCCAAATGAGAGGGGGTCCCCAGTCCAATGGGGTGATGTGTGATTTGGTCACAACACTACCCAAGGTTAATTGTATTTTACCTTAGATACTTGATTGAACATAGTCTGTTATAAGGGCATAGCATAGTGCTAGATCTCTACATAATAGTTAGGTTGGGGTCACTACATTGTATCAATCCAATCAAAACTGAACCTTATATTTCAGAGTCAAGGCATAATGTTTGATCATTATATCTGTTAGTAATAATTTATGTTTGGGGTTTCAAGTCAGGTCTCTTCCCAAAAATCCAAAACTCCTGACACTTTTTGGCCTCTGCAGTTATAAAAAATGCAAGAAATCAATTGGTGCGGGTCAAAATATGCAGTGGCAGGTCAGGAATCTCCATCGGCCCCTATAAAAAATGTTAAAAATGGGTCATGTGCATTCCAGATGCTTATCGGGTCGCAGCTTCTGTGTCTAAATGTTCCTAGGTGTGGCTGCGAGGGTTTCTTTCTGCCAGCGCCACGGACAGTGCCAAGTGTCAGGCTCCACCCATGTTTCAAGAAGTTGCTTTTAAGTTTCTACGATCGTGCGGAAGGCGCCAAGTGTCAAACAATAGGGGCAGTTTCTATATGTTGCAACAGGCGCGCGGAATGCGCCACATGTCACTCCCTGTTAAAGTTTCTAAAGAGTTTCTAAGTAGGGGCAAGAGGTGCCACCTGTCCCTTGTTGTTGCTGCGGAAGTCGACAAGTGTCAGCTTCTGAGTTTGTTTCTATTTTGTTTCTGAGTGTAGCGAAGTGGTGGTGGGTCCCAGTAAAGCAGCTCAGTGGCCCCATGGATGGTGCCAAGTGTCATTCGCCGCCAAGCTTCCGAAGGACCCTTCACGTTTCTCAAGATTTTCGCGGAAGGCGCCATGTGTCACTCTCCGTTGATGTTTCTGAAAGTTTCTAAGCTGCCGCGGATAGCGCCACATGTCACTTGCGGAGGCAGGGTCAGCTTGTTTCATTGTGAGCGCGGAAGGCGCCATGTGTATCTTATAATGGCCGCGGAACCTGCCATGTGTCTGCTTCCGCGTGTCTGTCTCTTTTTCCTTTGGCACCAAATATTAACAGAGGTGGGTCCCAGTGAGTGTCTCAAGTGTTGCGGGTGATGACAAATGTCACCTTCCGCATAAGTCTCAGGAGGGGCCTTAAAGTTTCTGAGAGTTTCGAGGAAGTTTCTTTGAGTTTCAAGAAGTGGCCGCGGAAGGTGCCACGTGGCTGCTTCCGCGGGTGTTTCAATGAAGACTCTTTAATGTTTCAGGAGAGCGCGGAGCCCGCCATGTGTTTGTCTCCGCAAAGCTTCCAATGGGTCCCAATATTGTTTCAAAGTGTTTCTCAAGAGGAGTGTAGGGGGCACCACATGGCGGCTTCCGTGGGTGTGTCTTGGAAGGGTCTCTAGTGTTCCAGGGGTGCCGCGGAGCTTGCCACGTGCTGGCTTCCGCTTGGGGTTCCGACTATTAACTCTCAGCGGGGAAGATAAAAGAAAAAGGACCTAGCGTTAGAAACTTGAGGTGTCTGCGTGGCACGTTTTTGTTGGTTCGCAACTTTTCAACATTTTTTGGGGCCGTTTGATCTCTGCGACTAGGTTTTAGATCGACAACCAGGTTTTAATCTTGCTGCGATGGGTTTTTCCCGTGCTTCTACAATCATTTTTAGGCGGGAGAAACTTCTGAGGCTTGCTACTGCTGCATCTCGAGGTTGTGGGTAGATGAAACAGTAATGGTTGTTTGTTGCAGAGGGCGTGGGTCGAGTTGATAGCTCAACCACTATTTTTATGGTGCATATCTGGAAATAGCGGCACATCTCCCAATTCTACCTGCTCCTTCCTCTTTGTCCCTTTGCAGCATTAACTATTATGAGCGCTATTTTTCTGATGCATTATATCTGGCGATTTTTGAGTCAACCTTGTAATTAATTTGCTAAGTACACAGTTTTTCTATAAAAGGCAGACTGTGTCACTATATTGTTGTTGTTGAAAGTTGGACAATTTTGGCTCTGTAATACAATACGACTGGTTTTGGCTTGCTCTGTGTAGGAAGCCTTGCGAGTTTATGTATCTCCTGTTGTATGTTTCTTGCATGAATCTACTGATTTCATGATTAACCTTATATGAGTAATGCTGTTTTGCATGTGTTTTGTTAATTCTGTCTCCAGTGTTGCATGTGTCCTTCTGAGTCTAGATATCTAAGGGGTGTCTAGTTTTCTAGAATACAGAATTCCTGTATTGAATGTTTGATCTTTTAACTTCTGCCTAAGGGGTAGATTAAATTGTTTTCAGATTGAATATTGGGAAGGGTATACTGCAATAGGGATGCCATAAGTATAGATAGCTTAACACTCTGTATTGGGAGATATTTGTAAGGCAGATATCACATAATCCCCTTGAAATCTAGTTTTAGTTGTTCATGCTGATCATTCACAGGTGTATGGCTACTGACTCCAAGCCCTGGATAGGCACCAATCTAGCTCTGTGTTGAGGTTATACACCAGGTCCAGCTCTGCATCCAAACATAAAATCAAAATCAAACTCCAAAACAACCATTAGGACAATAGAAGTAGTTTAGGATTGAAATTCTCTGTCTACAACTGAATATAGGCCCAAAGCTAGCCCCTTTGCACTTATCTCACAGTTTTGGTCTGCATAAGAGAGGATTTATCTGCTTTATGTCAACATCCCAGCTAATACAAAGATGCATTTCATAGATGTTGAGTAGGGAATACCCCCCTTGGTTCTGCAGAGCCTAAAGAAGAAGAGGAGATAAAAATAGAGTCTATCTCCTATACTGTTGGCCCTTGGCCCAGAGATCCTGTTGATCATTGATGGCTACCTTGTAGGGAAATCTGGGAGTAAGCATCCAGTCTGGGAAAAAACCAACAAAAATTGGCGACTCTGCTGGGGAGAGAGAGAGTCAAGTGATTGGAAGGCTGGAAAATCTAGTTTCCAGTGAAGTTGTTGTAGCAAAATAGTAACCATATGGTGCTCTACTGGCATGGTGAATCCAGAAAACAAAATGGCCTTGTTGATATATTGTCCTCTCTGTGAGAGGTGGCGACTTTGTTGAAAGAACCTATCAGTGCTGCAACATATTTCCAGGTATTTCATCTCTTAAAATGTTGAGTCTAGAACAACAGGCCTTGTTGTGCTCTCAGAGAAGACCATTTTTTATTGAAAGGTATAAAGCCCTAAATTTTGAAGGAATATATGGTTACCCAAATGCTATTCCAAATAGAATTAGAAGATGTTTGCCAAAATATAGTGGATCAGATTCTGAATCAGCAAACAAACATCTACAAAGATTTTGTAATTTAATAGAAGATTATGAGGTAGAGGATGAAGATGTTGTAATGAGACTCTTTGTTCAGTCATTAGAAGATGATGCTAGGATATGGTTTTCAGACCTGCCTATTTGTTCAGTTTCTTCATGGATAGATTTAGAAGTTGCATTCCTAGGGCAGTTTCGTGAAAGATTTGATGTGGCCTCTCTGATCATACAGTTTATGAATATCCAAAGGGGAGATGAGGAATTGGTTCCAGCCTTTAATCTTAGATTTATTAAGTTGCTCAGGCAAATTCCTGAATATATGAGACCTAATAATGCATTGTGCTTGACAATTTATTTCGCTGCATTTGATGAAGAAATGAGTTATCTATTGAGAGATAAAGAACCATTCACACTTCACCAGGCTTTCCAATTTGCTATGGACATAGAAAATAATGAGAAATATGGAATGCCAGTAGGTTTCATGGCTGCATGTTGTCAAAGCAGTTATCAAAGTGAATGTATTTCAACTCTCCCAGTATGTGCATTGAAAGATGATTGTGTAGAGGGAAATATATTTCAGAATAATGTGTGCAGCCATGATGTGATACATGAAGGAAATGTTATAGAAAATGTAGGCACCTTCTATAATGATGTAAACAAAGATTTTTGTATGCCTCTAGAGGAAAAGCCTACAGATGCAAGATGCTCTCCAAATGGTGCTATGAAAGATATACATGAAGTTGCATCCTGCAGTGATAGGCATATCCCAGTTATTCCTAATTATTTATATGAGATGGATATGCAGAGCTTCACTCTGAATATAGAAAGCATTGTTTCAAGGGATGACAGTGAATGTATTAATGATTGTCAGCGTTCAGATGCATGTATGAGCCTTTCAGATGATGAAATATATTTGGATGCTGAATATGAGTGTTTCCTTGAAGTTCCTGACCATTTTCACAATGCAGAGGTTGAAAGATTTGCTTTTGGGTATTGGTGCGTTGGTGAAGAGAAAAAACAGGGTCACTATTCAGAGGTGAATGGGCAGATTATAGATGTGTGTGCTCATATAGTTGGTGATAGTGTTGGTTGCATGGGTAACTACAAAGCTTTTGATGAAGGTCTGCACTTTGAGCTTTTTATGCCTTCTCTTGAGATATTTTAGGTGGACCTTAGTGACAAAATTGTTGAGCACAATGATGATGAATATCTGTATGTTTATAAAGATAAATTTGATTATGAGATGTTGCTTGTGCTTGAATATTGCATGTTTGATACAGAGGAGCTCTTATTTTTTGAAGAAGGGCAAAATTCTGATGTGGATTCATTTGTTTCATGTGAGTCTGTCATTTTTCCAAGCAACATCAGTGACTCATATGATGATGACATTCTACAACTTATGATAATGTATGCTGATGAAGCTAGTTGTAGAATTGTTAAAGAAAGAAAAATGGGCAGTAGCACAAATAATTGCAAAGAGGGTTGTTGCAAGTGGTTAAATGCTTTTAGGCTTCATTTGAAGAAATCAAAAGAAAATCAAGTGTTTGACAAAGGGAAATTATGGTTTTTCCTTTTTGGTGGCCTGGGGCCACCATGTTTATTTTGAAATAATGTGTTTGGTGATGTAGATTGGTGTAAGTTTGACTCTGTGTCCAATAAATAAGGGACTGGTTTGCATCCCAGAGATCTGAGGTTCTCGCTGCAGTCTTGCACCTGCACGTCCCCAATCGGAGCCACTGTTAGTAATAATTTATGTTTGGGGTTTCAAGTTAGGTCTCTTCCCAAAAATCCAAAAATCCTGACACTTTTTGGCCTCTATAGTTATCAAAAATGCAAGAAATCAGTTGGTGCGGGTCAAAATATGCAGTGGCGGGTCAGGAATCTCCATCGGCCCCTATAAAAAATGTCAAAAATGGGTCACATGCATTCCAGATGCTTATCAGGTC
This sequence comes from Cunninghamia lanceolata, assembly GCA_027924645.1. Lineage (NCBI taxonomy): Eukaryota > Viridiplantae > Streptophyta > Pinopsida > Cupressales > Cupressaceae > Cunninghamia > Cunninghamia lanceolata. Next base: position 6,081,718 of record BSBN01000245.1, on the reverse strand, counting down.
GCAGCTTCTGTGTCTAAATGTTCCTAGGTGTGGCTGCGAGGGTTTCTTTCTACCAGCGCTGCGGACAGTGCTAAGTGTCGGGCTTCGCCCATGTTTCAAGAAGTTGCTTTTAAGTTTCTACGATTGCACGGAAGGTGCCAAGTGTCAAATAGCGGGGGCAGTTTTTATATGTTGCAACAGGCGTGCGGAATGCGCCACATGTCACTCCCCGTTAAAGTTTCTAAAGAGTTTCTAAGCAGGGGCAAGATGTGCCACATGTCCCTTGTTGTTGCTATAGAAGCCGACAAGTCTCAGCTTCCAAGTTTGTTTCTATTTTGTTTTTGAGTGTAGTGAAGTTGTGGTGGGTCCTAGTAAAGTAGCTCAGTGGCCCCGCGGACGGTGCCAAGTGTCATTCGCCACCAAGCTTTCGAAGGACCCTTTACGTTTCTCAAGATTTTCATGGAAGGCGCCACATGTCACTTTTTGTTGATGTTTCTGAAAGTTTCTAAGCTACCGCGGATAGTGCCACATGTCACTTGCAGAGGCAGGGTCAACTTGTTTCATTATGAGCGTGGAAGGCGCCATGTGTATCTTATAATGGCTGCGGAACCTGCCATGTGTCTGCTTCTGCATGTCTGTCTCTTTTTCCTTCGGTGCCAAATATTGACAGAGGTGGGTCCCAGTGAGTATCTCAAGTGTTGCGGGTGATGACAAATGTCACCTTCCGCATAAGTCTCAGGAGGGGCCTTAAAGTTTCTGAGAGTTTCGAGGAAGTTTCTTTGAGTTTCAAGAAGTGGCCGCGGAAGGTGCCACGTGGCTGCTTCCGCGGGTGTTTCAATGAAGACTCTTTAATGTTTCAGGAGAGCGCGGAGCCCGCCATGTGTCTATCTCCGCCAAGCTTCCGATGGGTCCCAATATTGTTTCAAAGTGTTTCTCAAGAGGAGCGCGGGGGGCACCACGTGGCGGCTTCCGCGGGTGTGTCTCAAAAGGGTCTTTAGCGTTCCAGGGGTGTCGCAGAGCTTGCCACGTGGTGGCTTCCGCGTGGGGTTCCGGCTGTTAACTCTTAGCGAGGAAGATAAAAGAAAAAGGACCCAGCATTAGAAACTTGAGGTGTCTGCGTGGCACGTTTTTGTTGGTTCACAACTTTTCAGCATTTTTTGGGGCCGTTTGATCTCCACGACTAGGTTTCAGATCGACGGCCAGGTTTTAATCTTCCTACGATGGGTTTTTCCCGCGCTTCTGCAATCATTTTTAGGCGAGAGAAACTTTTGAGGCTTGCTACTACTGCATCCCGAGGTTGCGAGTAGATGAAACAGTAATGGTTGTTTGTTGCAGAGGGCGTGGGTCGAGTTGATAGCTCAACCACTATTTTTATGGTGCATATCTGGAAACAGCGGCACATTTCCCGATTCTACCTGCTCCTTCCTCTTTGTCCCTCTGCAACATTAACTATTATGAGCGGCATTTTTTTGATGCATTATATTTGGCGATTTTTGAGTCAACCTTGTAATTAATTTGCTAAGTACACAATTTTTCTATAAAAGGCAGACTGTGTCACTGTATTGTTGTTGTTGAAAGTTGGACAATTTTGGCTCTGTAATACAATACGACTAGTTTTGGTTTGCTCTGTGCAGGAAGCCTTATGAGTTTATGTATCTCCTGTTGTATGTTTCTTGCATGAATCTACTGATTTCATGATTAACTTTATATGAGTAATGCTATTTTGCATGTGTTTTGTTAATTCTGTCTCCAGTGTTGCATGTGTCCTTCTGAGTCTAAATATCTAAGGGGTGTCTGGTTTTCTAGAATACAGAATTCCTGTATTGAATGTTTGATCTTTTAACTTCTGCCTAAGGGGTAGATTAAATTGTTTTCAGATTGAATATTGGGAAGGGTATACTGCAATAGGGATGCCATAAGTATAGATAGCTTAACACTCTGTATTGGGAGATATTTGTAAGGCAGATATCACATAATCCCCTTGAAATCCAGTTTTAGTTGTTCATGCTGATCATTCACAGGTGTATGGCTACTGACTCCAAGCCCTGGATAGGCACCAATCTAGCTCTGTGTTGAGGTTATACACCAGGTCCAGCTCTGCATCCAAACATAAAATCAAAATCAAACTCCAAAACAACCATTAGGACAATAGAAGTAGTTTAGGACTGAAATCCTTTGTCTACAACTGAATATAGGCCCAAAGCTAGCCCCTTTGCACTTATCTCACAGTTTTGGTCTGCATAAGAGAGGATTTATCTGCTTTATGTCAACATCCCAGCTAATACAAAGATGCATTTCATAGATGTTGAGTAGGGAATACCCCCCTTGGTTCTGCAGAGCCTAAAGAAGAAGAGGAGATAAAAATAGAGTTTATCTCCTATACTGTTGGCCCCTGGCCCAGATATCCTGTTGATCATTGATGGCTACCTTGTAGGGAAATCTGGGAGTAAGCATCCAGTCTGGGAAAAAACCAACAATATCTAAGATTGGCAGAACTACATTTGTGGGTGATAATGGCTGCCATGTTGTAACTATATAGTGTTGTAAACTCTTGACATTGATAACAAAGGACATAATAGAACGTGAACCGTGATTGTGTTAATCAAGAAAGAATGATGAGAGGTCAAAATTACATTTGTCTATATCATAATGAAAGAGGCTCTTTGGTTTGACACTCCAAATAGAGAACACCATCGGAGAGAAGATCCATGCTGAAGTATATGCACACAATTATATATGAAATATAAATCATAAATACACGTAATACATGAAGCATACACAAAGTTTATACGCTTAATACATGATACACAAAAGTATAAGAAACATGAAGCATGAACATAGTATGTAATACACAAGTATACGCATATAATATATGAAACACATAGCATACACTTGATACACAAAGCATGAAGCATACAAAACATATGCACACAATACATAAGGCATGAAGCATACATGTAACACACAGGCATACACATGAATGTGAAGTATACACATGACTATGAGTAAGTCATGAAGTGTTCATTTGAACATGAAGTACACACATAAATCATGTAGTATATATTTGAACATATAAAGTTATGGCGTATACACTCAAATACACACAGTCATTGAGTTTACAATTGAATACACAAAGTCATAGAGTATACACTCAAATACAAATGCAATCATAGAGTATACACTCAAATACAAATACAATCACAAGTCATGGAGTCAACACTCAAATACAATTACAAAGTCATAGAGTATACACTCGAACATAAGTCATGGAGTATGCAGTCACACACTTGAATACAATTACAATTTCATACAGCATACACTCGAATACGATTACAATTTCATAGAGCATACACTCGAATGCAAATACAAAGTCATTAGAGTATACACTCGAATACAATTACAACTTCATAGAGCATACACTCGAATACGATTACAAAGTCATAGAGCATACACTCGAATACAAATACAAAGTTATAGAGCATACACTCGAATACAATTTTGCAAAGTCATAGAGTATACACTCATACACTTGAATACAATTACAAAGTCATAGAGCATACACTTGAATACAATTGCAAAGTCATAGAGTATACACTCATACACTTGAATACAATTACAAATTCATAGAGCATACACTTGAATACAATTGCAAAGTCATAGAGTATACACTCATACACTTGAATACAATTACAAAGTCATAGAGCATACACTTGAATTACAATTGCAAAGTCATAGAGTATACACTCATACACTTGAATACAATTACAAAGTCATAGAGCATACACTTGAATGAAGTATACTGTTGGACGATTGGGAAGGGGATTCAGTGCATCCCATACTACACTGTGGACCTGTCCACCATCCCAAGGTCATCAAGTATACACATGAGTATGAAGCATAGACACGAATACACGTAATACATAAAGTATTCACATGAATATATGTTACAAAGCATACACATAAGTCACAAAGTAAACCCTTGAATACACTTGAATACACATAAGTCACAAAGTATACACTTGAATACATGCAACACACACATAATATACACAAGATGGCAGGATGACTGCTCTGATACCACTTGAAATGTCCCCTCCTAGGAAGCTTTAGATTTCTTTACCTTGCACACAAATGTAACTTCTTATAGAGAACATTAGTAATTAATAAATCCATTATGAAACCATAGTACCCTAATTAAGGTTAGTAACATCATAAACATAATATATATATTTCATATTTTCTCATTCCTATCATATGGAGATCTCATGATATACTTTGGGAGAGTTATCCTCGTGCCTGATTATTAATCTAATCTAACCATCAACCCCATGGAGATGCTCATCTATTCGTTAGGGTGTTGGATAACAAGACTCCATTGTCGTAGGCCCAAGGGCTTCATGCTACACCTGACAATACTTCACCACTTGGCTCAAGGGGCTTCACGCTACACCCGGCGATACTTCACCCACTTGAGAGTCACCAACTGTGTAAGCCATTTAATAACAATTTATCTATGCAACCATAGGCCCAAGGGCTTCATGCTACACCCAACAATACTTCACCACTTGGCTCAAGGGGTTTCACGCTACACCCGACGATACTTCACCCACTTGAGAGTCACCTAGGTGAGAGATTACTAAACTACCCTTCCCTAACTAACTACACGTTCTCGTAGGGTGTTAGCTAAGATTAATGATGAGGCCAACATGTACTCATCCCTTGTATATCATGAGTAGGGTTAGGAATCATACCATTAATGGTCCTTTCCTTCTCTTTAAATAATTTCTTGGATCATAACATTTATACTCTTCATGTGCATATTCTCTTTATAGGAAGTGGACCTTGTCCATCATTCCTTATAGACAATCTTGTGGCACTTTGAATGCCATTTATATTCATATATAATCAAATATCTAATAACATAGGATAAGTATGAAATTATACCTTATTCCTTGATATCAATTCACTGTCTAAATGGATTCTAGATTGCTATTGAATAACGATTAATGCTGATCTTATTTGAGAGTTGTTGAATGAATGATATTTGCTTGTGTTCTTAAAAATGATTGACTGTTGTAAGTATATTAGGAATGTATTGTGTTTTCTATGTTGATTATTGTGATTGAATGAATATGCTGAGTGAATGCCCCCATTGTTCCTCCATCGATCTCCCTTTTATATGAAGGTAGGCTTGTAATAGTTGTGATCACTCGAGGGGGTTACCCCTCACAAGAGACATCACCTTTGATAATTACATCCCTTCCTTAATCCTTAATCGTTGTCTCTTAATTCAATGAACGGGTACCAATGAATGCAAAATACTTCACTTGATGCTAATGATCCTTGAAACTGATCGGCTTCCTTAATGAATCATTATTCATTGCTCCAAACTGATCATTGCTATAGGGAAGTAGATCACTGTCCCAGATGTATTGAGTTGACCCTTACCATAGTGCGATCTCTGTGGATGAATTTGCTGACAGAAGGTAATGCAATTACGGTCCAAGATGTCGATGACAAGGCTTCCGAAATGTACTCATGTCTGGATTGTAGTCGTTACCGCATAAGTGACAAACTTGTCTTGAATGTTAATTGATGGCTTCTAAAATCCAAGCGATGGCTTAGACTGAGATCGCCGATTGCAAGGGTGTTTGCTGCTATTGAAATATGTATTAATATTTTTAATTGACTACTTTGACTAAGCGATCACCTTTGAAAAGGTCGGCCAGTTCATACATAACATGGGCGTATCTTGTATCACCTGATTAGTCTTATGCAAGTGCTTTCTTTAGTATAATCATTAGTCACCATAGATCAGAGGGAATATCTCAGTCTTATGGTCATTATTTATATTTTGATATTTATGTTTATAATATACTATTATTCATAGATATATTATTATATAATAAATATTATTATTATAAATTATATTTAGTAATACAATAATATATCATATTATATATATTATATTTATATAATGATATTTAATATATGATATTTATGAAATATCAATAGATATATAATTATATTTATTATGGGGACATGACATGCTCCTTCTTAGGAATTTGCAAGCACATAAGAAAAAAGTTCCAATGAGTAACATTTGTCCAACATTTGAAAGTGAGTAGGATCACAATTGTTGAAATTGTCTACAAAAAGTTAAATGGTGTAGGGTGAGAGGACTAAGCAAAAAGTAGTATGAATTCAACTACATAGAAACATGAAAGGACTTTGACCAAGTGGAAAAGGTGCCCACAGAATTTGACTATGGGGAAAACATTATGACTTTACAAAAAAGTGATGAGGACTCTAACTATGCGAAAATATAATTCGTCTAGAAATGATGATTAAACTATGTCTAGCTTTAAATAATGTATCATTGCAATCATTATCATGAAAGAGTGTTAGTGATAATATATATCCCCTTTAATTGGTTGTACACAAAGAATACAAGGAAATGGAGATAAGGAAAAAATATAACCTCATGTAAAGCATATAAATGTTAATGATAATATTGTGTGATGAACAAATAAGATATATAAAACACTAAGCATGAAATAAACATGTTGTAGTCAGTCATAATTGTAGTCGGCCAAGTAAATAATCATGAATTAATTAATGTTGTGCACAGTTTAGGAGTGTTATCGGGTTAACCCTGACGGTTGGATAGTTGTGGAGTCATTGCCAACAGTTAGTATCTCAACTAACCTTGGCATAAGTTATATATTGAGTCGATACTTGTAATCGGGGACCAGCGGCATTGTGACATTGTAGTGTAATACTGATATATTCAATGAATGGAAACAATGCTTTGTTCTGTGCAATGTTGTTATAAATTCATGTTCTATGTTATGCACTATACTACTTATTTCTGTTTACTTCATATTCTGTGAAACACACCATACTGCGGTAAACACATGCAAGCATGTAAAATAAAGGGCTATAAGATGTCCCCAATGTTGTCCTAAATGTTGAGGCACCATGAGCAATAACCGATAAAGATAATCCCATCAACACAATGAAACATATCATGTGAGATGTAAACATATTAGTATGTAAAAATAGCAACAAATGAACATATCCACTAGGATGTAATTGTGAAGGCACATGGGATATACAAGAGATAAGGTCACATAGGGTGAAAGGTTTAGTAATGAATGCCATAGTGGGAAGAAAAAGGGCTTAAGGAATTTCAACTCTAAAATTGCCCCTAGTAACATTGCAAACCCATGTTGATGGGTGATGAGTCTATTGGTCCTGCTCTATTAGAGGTTTCAGTGTAGTATTCGACTCCTCTTTATGCACCTATAAAGGCTTAGTTCGGGTTTATAGTGGAGGCTAGCCCTCCCCTCTCCCCTTGATTTGTGACTTCAAAGGATGATGTCTTGTGGAAGATTGTTCAAAGGAGGAAGAGAGGTCTTCCTAAACATGCATGTTTTTCCCACACTTGAGTCAAGGGTGCTTAGAATGGTAGGGTGAGGCTTGGGTTTGTGTAGGTGGTCGATCCAGATCTAGTTTGTTGAGCAACATAGTTGTAGTCTCATTGTATAGAGTTTATGGTCCCTTTAAAACCATCTTTGTGTTTGGCAGCTTGGTTTTAGTGGTTTGTGGTTTTGTTGTGGGTTAGCTGTGCTTTGATTGATGCTTCACCTATTGTAAAGGGTTTCCAGGATCCCTTCAAAACTTGTTTTTTACCCCTTTAATAAAAAAACATTGCAAACCCATTGTATCAACAAACATGCGTCATCTATGATAATGATATAATCTTTAAAATTTATATAATCAACAAAGGTTAGTATAAAAAATGTATAATAATAGCATATATGATTGTGAAATGCCTTCTGTGAGAGTAATCCAAAAGTGTATTAGGCATCTATAACCATACGACATATAAATGTTGTTTCAAAAAATAAACCACTGCAATAAATGTACCACTAAAAACATCTCTAAAAATGTGTCCATGTCACACCTCAGCCAATAAGATAGGTCATCATGAATAGTGATATCTCATGTCGAGTATGGACAATTAGAGAAAAACTTAGGATAGAAGGGCATATTCCTTAACTATATATAGAAGGGTAAAAGGTGAAAAGGACAATTCATTTTTATAAACACTTGTGAGAGAGAGTTGTCTAGAGTGAAACCATGGTGCATTGTAGATGGCACATTCCTATAGGGGTCGAGAGTACAAGCACATATAGTTGTTGGAGAGTTTCTAGAGTTGGTAAGTACGGTTTGACCCAATTTTTAAAATTATGTTTTTTTTTAAATTGCTCAAAATATCATTAAAATGTCATTGGCAAAAGTTAAAGGTTTTCTTAGAACTTGCATAGATTAGGACCAATACCCATAGAATTAACTTACAAAAGTGAAACATGGATATGCAAATTCCTAGGAACATGACCTATCCTATGGTAATAAATTAAAAGCTTACATATTTTAGATTTTAAAATTTCAATCATTTATTACTAGTTTGGTCATTTGGTGTGGTATAAACAATAATTTATTTTTGTTTGTGGATGCAAAATGAGAGATTAGGGAGAAGTTGCACAACCACTAGATAGAGAGTCTGATACTTCTATATCCCACTAATGTAGATATAGTGATGCTAGAGATTGTTGGGGTGAGGTAGATGATACATCTTTTGGCTTTGACCTATAATGTCGTTATTGTCACTACTCTAGCAGAGTGGTGGGACATGGATATGCACACATTCCTCTTGCCCATAAGAGAGGCTGTAATGACACTCAAGGGTGTATAGAAGATCACATAGTTATTGATATAGGGAAGGCATGTTCAAATAGATTGCTATAACACCCTATAGTAGGATAGGGATTTGTATGAATATTTCACAATTAGGGAAGGATACACCAAGGGTAGTGTATAATTTTATGATTTATTAGTTAGTGATGCATCCAGTGGATGCAAGTGGCTAGTGATGATTATATGCATTCTAGTCATGTCATATAGCAAGGGGTTGACTCTATCATATGGTCTAGTAGATATGGTGTAGGATGTAGAGGGGCATTGGAGACTATATTCATGGGGAGTAACATATTGACATAGTTGAACGATGACCTCTACAAACTTATGGATTTCAATGGGACATGTCTCATGTTAGTGACATTATTACAGATTTGGGTTTATGAGCACATTAAGATCCCATGACCAATAGGGATACTAGTGGATATAGATAAGTGGAGGCCACTAGTATTACATTGGGATACCAACAAGATGGGGAGTTGGAGAGAGGTGAACACCTTCCATGGTTGGAGATAGATATTTGATCAATTGGGACCACATGACATCACATGGAGGCTCTACAAAGGTCTTACACAAGATGTAGATGGCAAGTACCAAATAGGATGCATTAGGAGATCACAACCATTTATGGGAAGCAAACCATGATGATGGAGATGTTTCACTATGAGAGGGTACTTGGATAGTTTAATACAAAACAAAATCGACCACTCACCCCAACAATATACAACTGACACTAGAGGTTTCCATTCAAGCTAGGGGAGGTGGATGTGCCTCCATTCTCTTAGTAGATTACTACAAACAATGATAAAGTTGATTAGGCCATGGAGATGGTTGCTGGCAATGATGTGGGAGCATTGAATGAGTGGAGCTTAGTGGGATGGGGCACATCTAATATTGTTTTATCCATTGGATGTACTTGCAACAAGAGAAGTGAGGGGCGAGGCACCAACAATTGTGGAGCTAATGGATATAGGTGATGCCTTTGACGATAGGCATAGTTATGGATGAGCAAGACACACCATTATGATAGGTTTCTTGAGATGAGGATTGGATAGATGGTGATCTAATGATAACTATATATCTCATGAATAATGTAGGCATATATGTAGCATAATGTGATATATAAAACTGAATAGGAAAACTAACATCCATATGTCATATGATATGTAGGCACAAAGTAGATAAGCATGATCTCAATGATAGTGGATCATCTTACATGAGAGATGCCAATAGTACTAGTTGACTAGGTGGAGAGAGATTATGTGCACGCTCATAAGTATCCTTCACTTTTTGACCTTGTTGGTTAGGTTGGGGCAACATAGTTGGAAGCAACTATAGTGTACACAGATATGGTTGGAGAGGTCCAAAATAGGTGAGGAGAGGAATAGGTTATAGACAAATTTGGCCAAGGAACAGGTGAGAATGGCCATGCCTGCACCTAGAAGATATGCAATGACAACTACGCGCTTGCAACAATTAGCAACCTCATAAGCGTAGACATGAGGAGAACAACTAGGGACAACAAACCTATGAGAGGAGATCAAGAGGTTTTGAGTCATGATGCTATCAATGAGTAGCCAATCACAGGAGAGATCTAGGTATAAATCTAGGTACTGGGATCAGAGATAGTAGTAGGAGTGAGGGAAGAGAGAGGGCTTCAAGATAACTTCCCCTTGAGTTATATGACTATCTCATTTATGATTGTACTTATGTTGGGACATTTTGATATATGTGATTTGACTTTCTTATATTGTGATGCAGGAGCATCCTTGGTTCAAGAGCAATCTTGCATCAACCAAAAACATTTGCATTTCATCTTGTTTGCAATTCAGTTTGTTTTCTTTCATTTTCCAGTTCAGTTTAAGCAGTTCAGTCAGTAGCAATTTTGTATTTTGGTCTGCATTCTACTGCAATTGCATTTTAGACATTGCAAAGCTAGATTTATCATCTAGATTCATTCATCTACAACATATCCAAAATTTAGAGCATTTGGATCAATTACTAGAAAGATATCTTATCAGAAGATCGACTATTTTCTCAAAGCAGAGCATCCTGACAGTCTCAGACAATTAGCTAAAGAAGAAGATATGCAAAGCATTTCATGACCTTAGAGGCTTAATGACACATCATTCAATGTTTCTTGGTCTGTGGCTGACCTTCCCCAATATTCGCACATCATTCCATTCATTTGTGGAGGAGTTCTATTCATTTAGGTCCGACCTATCTGTGTACCCACGTTACAACTCTTCATTGGAGTTTGTGATCTTTCTTGGCTGATGTAGAGGAATCTCTTGTACCGAAGATGATATATATAGATGTAATAGACCCTTAGGAAGGTAGCATTTGATAGTGATTGATAGAGTGATCATTGATAGTTTGAATTTGTGCGAAGGAGCTTCAAAGCTATATCTTGTGCATATTCTGTAATCAGGCCTATGAGCCCTAATTTTAAGCCCGTATGTTGCTGGATAATCTGTATTGAATTCTATGATATACTGAAAGACTGAATTTGCATTTGCTTCATATCTTTGAGTTGTTTCCATTGTGTTTACTCTAGCTACACGATCCAGATAGTTGTCTTTGAGGACCCTCCTAACCGTGACTGCACCAAGTGGTATCAGAGCAAAAGTTTGAATATTTGGGAGCGAAGTGAGCAAAGTTGGCGAAGGAATTCTATAAGATCTTGTTGTGGACAAATTGACAAATTTGAGGTAGGTTACTTGTGTCACAACCGATCGTTGATTGTGAGGTAGTTGTCACCTTGTAGCCCGATTGCTGAACTTGAAGCAGTTTGCACTTGATCCTAGGAAGATGCCGCTGAGGAGAATCCCTGCTATTGGAACAATGGCTGATAGGATGGATGAGATGATGGAAATGATGAAAACAATGAGAATTCAATTGGATGTTGTTGAGGAAGATAGGCGAAGAGGATTGACACCTAGACCTAATGTTGAAAGTGATGATGAAGAGGAATTTCAATTTGTTGAACAAATTGGCAAAACCCTAGGAGGTGATGAAGAAGAATCAGATCGAGTCAAGATGTTGCAAGCTATTTCAAAGACAGGGAAAAGACCTAGAGTTGATGTACCGAATTACACCGGCAATTTGAATCCTGAAGAGTTGATTGATTGGATAAATGACATGGAAGAATACTTTGAATATGAAGAAGTTGAAGATCCAGAGAAGGTGAAATTTGCAAAGACAAAATTGAAAGGACATGCCGCTATATGGTGGAAATAAGCTTAGTTGGATAGGAATAGAAGAGGAAAAGAAAAGATTACAAAGTGGGATAGGATGGTGACAAAATTGAAGAATCAGTTTGTACCTGCAGACTATGAGTTGGAGTTGTTGAAGAGATTGTAAAACCTGAGACAAAAGGAGAAATCTGTGAAGGAGTATACTGAAGAATTTCATAAGATGATCATAAGAGTAGGACATAGTGAAGCAAGCAAGGAGAAAGTTGCTAGATATATCAATGGACTAAGATTGAACATTCAAGAAGAACTGAGTTTGGTAAGGATGACAACACTGGAAGAGGCATACCAGTTTGCCCTGAAAGTTGAGGAGAAGTTGAATAAGAGGCATGATCAGAGACAAAGAGGCAGAGGAGGTAAATTTCAGAGAGGCAGAACATTTTTCAGAGGAGATAGATCATTTGTGGAGCAGAATAGATCAGAAAACACATTCAAGAAGGATGACAGAGATAATAATGCATACCGGAGAGATGACAAAAAATTTTACCTTAGAGGAAACCCTAGTCTATACTGGAGTGAAGGATACAGAAGAGAAGGAAGAGGACCTGATAGGAGAACATTTAGAGGCACTTGTTTCAAGTGTGGAGGTGAAGGACATAGAGCATTTGAATGTAATCAAGGGATTACAAGTAAGAGGATAGAGAACAGTGGAAGAGCAGCCTATGTGGAAGAAAACCTTGTTGGATCACCTAGTTCAGTTGGCAAACCTGAGAAAGGAGAATCACTTGTGATGAGGAGAGCACTATTTCAAGAAAAGACAAATGAAGAACCATCGTAGAGGAAAAGTTTGTTCAGAACAAGATGCAAATCAGGAGGTAAATGTTGTAAAGTTGTAATTGATAGTGGTAGTTCAGATAACCTAGTTTCAAAAGAGATCGTGACTAAGTTGAAGTTGGAAAGATTGAAACACCCTAAGCCCTATCAGATAGCATGGATTCAGGATGATCATAAGGTACTGGTGAGTGAACAATGTTTGGTGAAATTTCATATTGGATCTTATCATGATGAAGTATTGTGTGATATTATGCCTATGGTTGTTTGTCATATCTTGTTGGGTAGACCTTGGTAGTATGATAGGAAAGCTTTAAATGATGGGAGAAAGAATACATACACTATAACATCAAATGGGAAGAGAATTACCTTGATTCCTTTGGAAGATGATCCTAAGAGTGAAGTATGTGGAAATGCTAGAATATGTTTGGTAGATGGAAGGAAATTTCTAGATGGCTTGAGACATGAGAATATGTGTTATGCTTTGATTCCTAAGAAGCCCAAAACATTGAAGGAGACTAAAGAATCACAACCAGAGGAGATAACAAAATTGCTGACAGAGTATGAAGACATCATTTCAGACAATGTACCTGAAGGATTACCACCAATAAGGAGTATCAGTCATCACATGGATCTTATACCTAGAGCTAGTTTCCCTAACAAAGCAACACATAGAATGACATCGACAAAGAATGAAGAATTGAATAGACAAATACAAGAATTATTGGGGAAAGGTTTGATCAGAGAAAGTTTGAGTCCTTGTGCAGTACCTACAGTGTTAGCATTGAATAAAGATGGAGAATGGAGAATGTGTACTGACTCTAGAGCAATAAATAAGATCACAGTTAAGTATAGATTTCCTTTACCTAGGATGGATGATATCATGGATTGTTTGAGTGGAGAAAAATATTTTACAAAGATAGATTTGAAGAGTGGATACCATCATATCAGAATCAGAGAAGGTGATGAATGGAAGACTAATTTTAAGACAAATGAAGGATTGTATGAGAGGTTAGTAATGCCTTTGGATTGACAAATGCACCTAGTACTTTCATGAGATTGATGAATGAAATCTTGAAGAAATTCTTGGGTAAGTTTGTTATTGTATATTTGGATGATATTCTGATTTTCAGTAAGACAAAAGAAGAACACTTGCAGCACCTTAGACAAGTATTGCAGAGGTTGAGAGAAGAGAAGTTGTTGATAAACATCAAGAAGTGTAGTTTCATGAAGGAAGAATTGGTTTACTTGGGATTTGTGATTTCTGCGAAAGGATTGAAGGTGAACCCTAAGAAAGTGAGAGAAATTGTTGAATGGCCTACACTAGAGAGCATTGGAGAAGTCAGATCATTTCATAGATTAGCTAGTTTCTACCAGAAGTTCATCAAGAATTTCAGTTCAGTTTGTAACCCTATGATAGAGACAATGAGAGGTGACAAAAAAGATTTCAAGTGGACATCTGGAGTAGATAAGAGTTTTGAGTTGTTGAAGTAGAAAGTGATAGATCAACCTATTTTGGCATTATCGGATTTCAATAAGGTATTTCAAGTTGATTGTGATGTAAGTGGGAATGCAATAGGAGCAATATTAAGTCAAGAAGGTACACCTGTAGTATATTTTAGTGATAAGTTAAATGATGCAAGGAGAATATATTCATTTTATGATCAAGAGTTCTACACCATAATTCAAGCCTTGAAGAAGTGGAGACATTACTTGTTGCCTAAGGAGTTTGTGTTGTATACAAATCATCAAGCTTTGAAATATTTGAACAGTCAAGGAAAGTTGAATCAGAGACATATGAGATGGGTAGAATTCATGCAAAGTTGTACTTTTGTGTTGAAGCATAGGAGTGAAAAATAAAAAAAGTTGCAGATGCCTTTAGTAGGAGAAGAAACTTGTTGACAGAGATGAGAGTTGAAGTATTGGGATTTGATGAATTGAAGAACCTATATGAAGAAGATCTTGATTTTGCAGAACCTTGGAAAGCATGTAAGGAACCTGTTGTGACAGATAGGAGCAAGTGGTTGGACTATTTCATTCAGAAAGATATGTTGTTCAAAGGAAATCAGTTATGCATACCTAGAAGTTCAATGAGAGATAATTTGATCAAAGAGAAACACAGTGGTGGATTGGTAGGGCATTTTGGCATTGACAAGACAATGGCTTTGGTAAGTGAAAATTACTTTTGGCCTCAGATACATAAGGATGTTAGGAAATTTGTGTAGAGTTGTAGAGTTTGCCAAGTTGCAAAAGGGAGTAGTCAAAATACTAGATTATATAAACCTTTGACAGTATCGGAAAGACCTTAGGAAGACATAAGTATGGATTTTGTAATGTGATTGCCTAAGACACAAAGAGAACATGATTCAATATTTGTAGTGGTAGATAGATTTTCAAAGATGGCACATTTCATACCTTGTAAGAAGACAACTGATGCAGTGCATGTAGCTAACCTATTTTTCAAGGAGATTGTGAGATTGCATGGATTACCTAAGAGCATAATTTCAGATAGAGACACCAGATTCCTTGGATACTTTTGAAAGATACTTTGGAAGAAGATGAAGATAGATTTGAAGTTCAATTCAACATTTCATCCACAGTCTGATGGACAGACAGAGGTAGTGAATAGGAGTTTGGGAAACTTGTTGAGATGTTTGGTTGGAGAGAAGACATGAAGTTGGGATTTGATTCTTTCACAAGCAGTGTTTGCATATAATAATTCAGTGAATAGGAGTACAAGAAGAACACCTTTTGAGATTGTTACTGGAGCAAACCCTAGAGGAGTAGAAGAATTGAGAGATATTAGTTTGGAAGACAAGAAAACTATAGAAGCAGAAGAATTTGTAGGACATATGGAGACAATACATAATCAGGTGAAGAAACATTTGGAGGAGATGAACAGTAAGTATAAAGGACAAGAAGATGAGAAGAGGAGACATAAATAATTTGAAGTTGGAGATGAAGTGATGGTATATCTGTGAAAAGAAAGATTTCCAATTGGGACATATAACAAGTTGAAGATGAAGAAGTTTGGACCTTGTAAAATACTCAGAAAATTTGATTCAGGAAATGCATATGAAGTAGAGTTACCGGAGACATTGGGTATATCACCTATTTTCAACATTGCAAACCTATATTAGTATCATGAAGCAGAGTTCAGTGACAATATTGAAGAAGCCTTGAAAAAGCAATTACCATAACAAGCACTGGAGAAAATTGAAGACATTTTGGATAGCAGAATTGGACGCAGCACCAGAGGAAGACAATACAAAGAATACCTTGTGAAGTGGAAAGGTAGACCGGAAGAAGACTCATCATGGATTTCCTAGGCTAAGGTGGACCGTCTTGGTCTTCCTCTAGCCCAAGCAAAGTGAGGGACTCACTTTTTCAATAACCCCAGATGTCTAATGCAGGAGCATCCCTGGTTCAAGAGCAATATTGCATCAACCAAAAATATTTACATTTCGGCTTATTTGCAATTCAGTTTGTTTTCTTTCATTTTCTAGTTCAGTCAATAGCAGTTTTGTATTTTGGTCCGCATTCTACCACAGTTGCATTTTAGATCTTGCAGAGCTGGATTTATCATCTAGATTCATTCATCTACAACATATCTAAAATTTAGAGCATTTGGATCAATTACTGGAAAGATATCACTATCAAAAGATCGACTATTTTCTTAGAGCAGAGCATCCTGACAGTCTCAGACAATCAACTAAAGAAGAAGACATGCGGAGCATTTCATGACCTTTGAAGCTTAATGACACATCATTCAATGTTTCTTGGTCTGTGGTCGACCTTCCAGAGATCCGCACATCATTCCATTCATTTGCGGAGAAGTTCTACTCATTTAGGTCTGACCTATCTATGTACACATGATACAACTCTTCATTGGAGTTTGTGATCTTCCTTGATCGACGCAGAGGAATCTCTAGTACCGGAGATGATATATATAGATGTAATAGACCCTTAGGAAGGTAGTATTCAATAGTGATTGATAGAGTGATCATTGATAGTTTGAATTTGTGTGAAGGAGCTTCAAAGCTATATCTTGTGCATATTCTGATATTCTGTAATCAGGTCTGTAAGCCCTAATTTTAAGTCCACATGTTGCCGGTTGATCTGTATTTGAATTCTATGATATACTGAAAGATTGGATCTACATTTGCTTCATATCTTTGAGTTGTTTCCGTTGTGTTTACTCTGTTGATAACTGAGAGGGGGGGGTGAATCAGTTATCCTAATTATTTCCTTTATTGAACTTTCCTTTTAATTGATGCAGCATAAAATCAAACACAAAAACATTAACCATGAAATATGACACAATATTTTTGACGTGGAAACCCTGTTAAGGGAGAAAACCACGGGGTGATTAACCCAAAATTATTCTCTGTTAGAAGAATAGGAAATTACAAAAATGGCACTTGCCAATTAGGGCTCACTGCCCGAGCACACTGCTCACAAGAGGCCCACTGCCTACAAGAAGACACACTGTCTACAAAGTGATGAGAATCACAGTCTTGAACTGATTGGAAGCATCTGTATATGCTGGAGTTCAGTTCCGGTTAGGCTCAGTACACTGATCTGCTGCACTTCATCTTTCCTCTGTTCTTTATTCTGCTACCTTTCACATACCGGATCCTTTTTGCTACCTCTGCTCTTTATCTGGACTTCTTCACATATATCTCCACATCAACACGCCCTTCACAACTAAATCCATCCTCTATATATATCCGCATAAGTGATTTCATCACTTTTCTAGTCGGCATCCGGAACAGTCTAGTTTCTTACAAACTCTCATTCTGTCGGCTGAATCCTTCCTCATCAAGCAATGCGGATCAAGCATATACTTGTAGATATCATTAATCATGTCGGCCAAACATGATTCATGCCTTCACAACCTCTGTCATCAACAGTAACACATCCGGAAAGCAGTCTGATACTCTGCCAGTCAGTTCTTCCTCTGTTTTCACTGTCTCTCAGGAATCCGGTACTCAACCATTCATATCTTTTTCCTTGTCCATCACCGGAGGCTAAATCCTTGGAATATACCACTCAAGGTAGTCCTCTTGACTTCCCCAAATCCGCACTGCACCAAGACACTTCCTCTGAGAGGTCCGGACCAATCTGTCGGACCTTGCCACATGCTCTGTTCTTCTTCACCGGACCACAACATTCTTTATTCTGACTTCCGGTAGAGACACATCATGACTTGCGGATATGTGGGATGACCTTTGTTGCCATCAATGACAACAACCATGAATCCATATAGTGTCTCTTGCCAACAATCTCCCCCTTTGGCATTGATGGCAACACTTAGTGAAAAATGACTAAGTGTTTTCACTATGCTCCCCCTTTGCTGATGCTCTGTCCTTATATACAATTTCCGGAACTCCCCCTTAGTTGGATCCCTCATTTTTCACTGCTCCTCACTCCCCCTTTGACATCAATGGCAAAGGGTAGGGTCCGCACACCAAAATTTTCAAAAATTTTCTATATATAGCCGCATATTTACATACTCACATGTACTGAAGAATGTCTGCAAAGGATGTCTGCAATTGGATCATTTCTGTAGCCCAACTTTGCTTCATTCTATCCAAAATTGAAATGTGACCACTTAGCAAAAATGCAAAAGCTTCTGCCCGCTTGAGATCTGTCGGATCTTTTGTTTGGGCGGTGGTCTGAGCATCACTGATGGCCTCATGCATAGTTTCCAACTTAGGGATTATAATCCTTCTAAGTTCTCCCATCCGGTTAGTGATGTTCTTCCTTTCCTTCTCAAGATTTTTTATTTCATTCAAGACTGCAATGGTCTGACATTCTTGATTTATTATAGAGGAAGAGAGAGGATCAAAACTTTGAGATAAGCTTTGTAGCTTATCCTGTTCCTCTTTTATTTTCTTGTCAAATGCTGCTGTTGCCTTTGACCAGGATATACAAAATTTGTAGATGTCACCGCCATCCTTAAGAGCATTCTCTAAGCTCCTTATTCCAATGCTTACAATCTTCCTATCCTTAGAGATTAATTCTAATATTTCTGAAAATCTTTTATCCAAAAATTCTTTCCGGACCTTTTCTTCAGCTGATTTTTCTAGAGAATCAAAATGTGTATCAACACTGCTGACTAAGGTTTTTAGATTACCAGAAGAGGAGGCTGTCGGATCTATCTGGATTGATGGCATGATTTTTACAAGTACTCCGGAAGCAGCCTCTATCAACTCACAGTCTTCCATATGAGACTTCAGGAGCTTTTCATTTGCCTTGGCATTTGCAAATGAAGCTATCTTCATTGTTTGTACCGGAGAGAGAGAGTCAAAATCAAATGGGCCTTTTAGAAGCTCCGGTTCATCAATCTCTAGAGTTTCTTTGCTCAAAAATTGTTGAACAGTTTGTGCAGTGTCTCTTGCCGGAGACAGATGTTTCTTTTCTTCTGCAGTCTTAGAACTGTCAACCTCTTTGTCTTTCACCACTGCTTCCTTCTCCTGTAATTGCTCTTCTTCTTTGGATCCGGAGACTGTAGGGGAAACCGGAGGAGAGATGCTAGCTTGTTCATGGGCCACTTCTTCTGGAGCAGAGGGTCCCAAGTCCTCAGCTGTTTCTGTTCCTAAATCCTCTACAACAGGAAGATTGAACCTTTTGAAGGCCTTCCGGAGGATCTCTTCTGTTTCTTGGGCCACTTTGTCAGTCTCACCAAGCATGAGTTGATTCATCCTGGCTTTGC
Organism: Cunninghamia lanceolata; assembly: GCA_027924645.1. Lineage (NCBI taxonomy): Eukaryota > Viridiplantae > Streptophyta > Pinopsida > Cupressales > Cupressaceae > Cunninghamia > Cunninghamia lanceolata. The sequence goes on along the minus strand of BSBN01000245.1, from coordinate 6,062,233 downwards.
TTCTGAACTCATCTTTGCAGTCCTTGAAGATAATGTTCATTGTCTTGGGATCAATTTGAGGATATAGCTGAATAGCTATCTGCTCCCGGATCTCAAGATCTTTAGCATGAGCATTATTCTTTCTTACTTCCATTTCCTTCTCTAGGCTTTTAGGAATGAGAGATATGATCTCAATGAAAGCCTTATTGTATATGTTAAGATATTTTACTGTGGCCTCCTGCAGAGTCTTTTGGTCGGCCTCACTGAAGTCATCATATGATTCAGTCATTGGTTGAAGGTTTCCATCCACCGTGACCGACTTGATTATGCTCTCTAGAGACAGAGTGGGCTTTTCAACAGATCCTTCTGCCATTTCATCCTTGTCTTGGCCTGTGGAGGGCTTACCGGATCCTTTCTTCTTCTGTTTCTTTAATTCTTTTACTCCCTCATCTGATTTTGTTTCCTCTTCATCCTTTTGGCTTCCATAAGCCCTTGTGGCTTTTGTCTTGGATCTCTTACCGGATGCCTGGACTTCCGGTTTTGAACTTTTGGTTGTGGGAGGTGCAGGTCTCTTTGATGATCTGGTCCGGGTGGGAGCTTCAACCGGAGCACTTTCTTTACTTTTCTCTTCTTCCTCAGCCTTCCTCCTCTTTTCCCGGCTGGCATCAAGTGCCTCCTTTGAGATGCCTAGGCCTTGAGCAATGTGCTCTACTTCTTTTCTCACCTTCCTTTTAATCTCAGGTTCCCTGAGTTCTACATGTATTTTTACACTCAGCTCCTCAAAGGTTCCAAACCTTTCTGCCTTAGGATCTTTGGGCTGACTTAGCATGTGTTGAACATGCAGCTCCACTATCTGTTCATCCACTTCATACCCCATGGGCATGATCCAGACAGTCCTTGGCTCTACTACCTCCATTAGGCACTGATCAGTGTCAACCATAAAGCACACTGAGTCTTTGTATTTTTCAACAAGAGACTGGGGAATTCTCTCTCTTGCTTGCATCATGCTCTGAAAGTTTTTGAAGTATCCCCATAGAGCTGAATTTCTCGCTTTTGCATCCCCAAGTCCATGCAAGTAGTCTCTTATCTGGACTGCAACAGGTTTGTCATTCTGCCATACCCATCCACTTGTTCCGGGTAGCTCATTCATGAAGTAGAAGAATAGACATACAATAAGAGTACCATACTTGAAGGAATTCTTCTTATCCTTCTTGATTTTCTGTATATTTTCCATTAATTGGCTTAGCAGTAGTTCGCAGAGATCATACTCTGCATTCTTTCTTAGCATCTCATAGGCAGTGTATACTGTAGTTCCGGATACAGAATTCTCCCTGCTGGAGTGATAGATCTTGTATCCTATTATCATTGATGCATATTTGATATCCGGATCCGAGATGTCTTCAATGGTCATTGCCCTCTTATCAAATTTTGATCCGGTGGCCTCAGTTACAATGTTGTTCTTGACAGATTTGAGGATAGGTACCCCTCCGGAAGAGTATAGACCAGTTACTGCTCTAATTGCCTCTTTTGTGATCTTGCAGGGTCTATCTAGCCATAGAAAGTTGTCATGCATCCTGCTCAGTACATACCGGACCCATTCATCTTCTTCAAAGCAGGGGAAATGAATAAATTGCTCAAATTGTTTCTTCTGAATATCCTTATACTCTGGTTTAAGCTCAAAAGCATTGTCTATCAGCTGCTTGTGATAGAGGTCTCTTAATTTGAATTCCCCAAATTCCTCAATGTTTGCATGTATGTAAACCCTAATGTCTTCGGTGTGTAAAACTCCGTGAGGAACACTAGAGAAGGCTCCTAGTGGGTCTACCTCCAATGATTTGTAGGGATGTTTCTTGAATGAGGGGCGAGGTCTATCAGAGATCTTAACTATGTTTGGAGTAGCCATTCTTCAAAGATTTGCAGTGAGGTAATGAAAAACGGAGAATACCTTATGCGCCTTCGGTTTGCACGGAGTGGTTGGATTGATTTCTTTATGCAATAGCTTCGGCAGGAGATCCTTGGTGTGCTTGATGAACCTTGTTGCAGAGCTCCACTTTTCGCTTCTTCTCGAGTGCAGAATGAGCAAATGTCCTTTGAGAAATCCCTTAAATTGCTCCGCGAACCCTAATATCTGTCTGCAATAAATGCTTCACCTACATCATTCCGGTTTGCCTTGTCTGGATAGCTTGGAGTATCCCGGATTAGTCCTGATCTGTGGATATCATCTGGATCTTTCAATCATGAATAAATCGAGGTAACATATTACAAGAACATCCCAAACACTCTGTCCAATCCGCAAAACAAGATAGTGCATTTCTGGATCTTTCGGACCTTTTTGTAATCCTTTATCATACCGGAGCATCTCCCTGAACAGGTCTTATTTGATCGATCACAGCTTCTTCATAACTCCATGCGGACCTCTGAAAACTTGACTGAAGTATCTCAAGACTCATATCTACAAACCCTTTGATCCGCATCTTGTGCCACATCCGGCACCACTTGTTTGGCTGGGGGAACAAGATTTTCTTTGAGTCTCCCCCTGAGCCTGAGCTTCACCTTTTAATTTCCGGAAGAGATATCAGCACCAGAGTCTGGTGCGGATCCAACCTCTACATTCTCTAAACTTTTCTTCACCCAAATCTTGCTCATCTGATTCCTAACCTCATCCGCATTCATCTTTTGTTTACCCTTGTCTTGATTTTGATTATACATCGGACCTCTTTTGTCCTGATTCTTGTTTCTGCAGACTTTAGCATTATGACCGGACCTATTGCAGATTTGGCAAATAACATTTCTTTGCATATTTGACTGATATCCTCTTGATCTGCATTGATTAGCCATATGACCTATTCTATTGCATGTGAAGCATCTACCTTTGAATGATTTGTTTACTTGCATACTTCTGCATTCATGGGATTTGTGTCCATACCTTTTGCAGTTGAAGCACTGTCCGGAGAAGGATGAATTAATCTGATTCATTCTCATTCTGCACTGATTAGCTTTGTGACCAAAGTGGTTGCAGCTGTGGCAATATCCATTGAAGGATGGATATCTTTGAGCATTTGGCTGTCTTACCGGAGGTCTTCTAGGCCTGCTTCTTGGATTTTCTGATCCAAGATTCTTCTGACCGGATCCGGAGCTTTCTCCTTTCTCATATCCCAAACCATACTTGTCATCTGTCCTCTTTTGACTTCCAAGAAGAACTTCAAGTTGAGCAGAACTTATCTTGAATTTCTCTTTATATTCATTTGCTGTTTGAAGGTCTCTTTTGAGAGAGGCAATTTGATCCTCAAGTTTTCCTTCATTATCTTTGGCATCTTCAAGATCAGATTCAAGATGTCTGATAATCCTGTCCATCTGGTGGCATTCTTCTGATTTTTCTTTAAGAGATTGTCTTAGATTGTCTTCAGCCTTTCTTTTTTCTTCAATCTCTTGAGTAAACTTTATAGTTCCTGATTCCATTTCATGTCTTAACATAATGACTTCTTTTGATAACTTTTCACATAACTTGGTTTGCTCAGTCAATTCTTCATTTGTATTGCTTTCTTCACTTTGTCTTGCCAACTGTTGAAGCAGCTCCTTTCTCTTTTTCATAGAGAGACTTAATTTGTCTTTTAATTCTCTCATGAATTCATCAGCCTGTTTGAGTCTTTCCTTTAATTCACTGACTTCAGAATTTGACTGTTCAAGATCCTCAAGAGCAGTCTTGAGTTGCTCCCTTAAACCATATGCATCCATTTGAAATCCCAGATCTTCCTCAAGCTGTTAGGCTCTATTAGGAGGAACTTAGCTCTGATACCAATTGTTGATAACTGAGAGGGGGGGGTGAATCAGTTATCCTAATTATTTCCTTTATTGAACTTTCCTTTTAATTGATGCAGCATAAAATCAAACACAAAAACATTAACCATGAAATATGACACAGTATTTTTGACGTGGAAACCCTGTTAAGGGAGAAAACCACGGGGTGATTAACCCAAAATTATTCTCTGTTAGAAGAATAGGAAATTACAAAAATGGCACTTGCCAATTAGGGCTCACTGCCCGAGCACACTGCTCACAAGAGGCCCACTGCCTACAAGAAGACACACTGTCTACAAAGTGATGAGAATCACAGTCTTGAACTGATTGGAAGCATCTGTATATGCTGGAGTTCAGTTCCGGTTAGGCTCAGTACACTGATCTGCTGCACTTCATCTTTCCTCTGTTCTTTATTCTGCTACCTTTCACATACCGGATCCTTTTTGCTACCTCTGCTCTTTATCTGGACTTCTTCGCATATATCTCCACATCAACACGCCCTTCACAACTAAATCCATCCTCTATATATATCCGCATAAGTGATTTCATCACTTTTCTAGTCGGCATCCGGAACAGTCTAGTTTCTTACAAACTCTCATTCTGTCGGCTGAATCCTTCCTCATCAAGCAATGCGGATCAAGCATATACTTGTAGATATCATTAATCATGTCGGCCAAACATGATTCATGCCTTCACAACCTCTGTCATCAACAGTAACACATCCGGAAAGCAGTCTGATACTCTGCCAGTCAGTTCTTCCTCTGTTTTCACTGTCTCTCAGGAATCCGGTACTCAACCATTCATATCTTTTTCCTTGTCCATCACCGGAGGCTAAATCCTTGGAATATACCACTCAAGGTAGTCCTCTTGACTTCCCCAAATCCGCACTGCACCAAGACACTTCCTCTGAGAGGTCCGGACCAATCTGTCGGACCTTGCCACATGCTCTGTTCTTCTTCACCGGACCACAACATTCTTTATTCTGACTTCCGGTAGAGACACATCATGACTTGCGGATATGTGGGATGACCTTTGTTGCCATCAATGACAACAACCATGAATCCATATAGTGTCTCTTGCCAACATACTCTAGCTGCACAGTCTGAATAGTTCTCTTTGAGGACCCTCCTAATAGTGACTGCACCATATTAGCTAATGATATGTATACTTGTATAATTTATATCCTGCTCGTGTTTCACGTTTCTCTATATTCATGTTGTATATGTGAATGATACAACATTAATAATCAACATTTACTAATAGTTTGTTGGAATTGAGGTGCCATTAACCTTGTAAATCCTATGCATTTAATTACTCCTAATATTATTTTGTAAATGCATTCCATAAGGGATATGAGATCCATTGACTGTAGTAAATATTATTTATGGTGATAATAGTTTATGACAATTTTACCTTGGGATAGTAAACATGTAATTGTGGGGTGCCCAAGTCTATTATTGGCTTATGACATGTTGTAAATAATTGTTTTATTATTAGACTCTTACATGTTGTAAGGAATCATCCAAATTTGGGTAGGCTATTATGACAAGTTGTAAGAAGGTGCAGGATGCTATTTTTAGCTACTTGTTGACTATTCCCAAGGTGGGTGTGGGAATTTTCCATAATGAAGTGCTACATAGGTGGAGGTGGTTATGACAGGTGTAAGAGTGTCATTAATTCCTAATTTTGTAACCTCCCAATGTGGGCATTGGATTTTCCCAAGTTTGGGCACCATATTCTAGTGACTTCTTTTGTAAGCTTGAATTTCATATTTAATAGAAGCTTGAGAAGTGTAGAGGATGTATTGTATGTTTATAGGTACACAGGTGTAGTCAGAGTGGATGCAAGATTGAAGGAAATGATTGTATTTTAATCTCATTTGAAGATAATATAGACTTACCTTTTTTTTGGTGGAGTTTTTATGGAAAGGGTTTCTCAATGTAAATCATTGTGTCATGTGTAAATCTCTTGAGTTTGCTGATTTATTTTATTATTGATTTACATGTTTTATCTTCATTTTGGTATTCTACGGATTAAATTTTAGAGTTGCAACATTATTTTAGATTTCTGTAGTGTAGTGGTTTGCCTTCATTTCTAACATTTGCTATCAAAGTCTAGACAACTTTTCTTTTTGGGTGGAAGAGTGAAGGTTATCTGTGTTGTAGTAGGAGTTTTAGCTAAATTTGTTTTGCAAATTTATGTGTGGAAGCCAAGGTTGCATCTACATCTCGGTTGGATATTGAGAAGTTTAATGAAACTAATTATGAGTTGTGGAAGACGAAGATGGAGGATCTCCTTGAAGAAAGAGATCAATGGTTGGCTACGACAAAGGAAAAAAAGCCTGATAAAATAGATAAAGATGAGTGGGATAAGATGGACAAGAAAACACGGGGGACAACCTAGCTTTATCTTGTAGATTTAGTTCTATTGAATGTAGTTGAAGAGTCCACTACATATTCTCTATGGAAACATTTGAGTGAGATCTACCAAGCCAAGAGTCTGGTAAATAAATTATATTTGAAAAGAAAATTGTTTTCTTTGAAAATGAAGGTGATTTAATTGTTAATCATTTAAATACATTTAATTTAATTTTTAGTCAGTTAGCCTCTATTGATGTTAAGATTGAGGAAGAAGATAAATTCATTATGCTACTATGTTCTTTGCCTGAGTCATGGGAGAATTTTATTCTTGCTTATAATACTAGTCTTGAAGATCCCAAGCTAGATGCTCTTGTTACAACATCGTTGTCATAGGAAATGAGAAAGAAAGCTATGAATATCTCATTGGATTCTCTTCATGTCAAAGCAATGTCCAAGGAAAGAGGTGGATCAAAAGGAAAATAGAAGGGGCCTAAAGATAATCTAAGGGTAGATCTAAAACTCTTGTTAAAAAGAATAGAGTGAAGTGTTGGAATTGCGGAAAGAGGGGAGATGTAAAGAATGAATGCATAAATAAAAAGAAAGAGTGGGATTCCTCTACAAAACATTCCTCAAAAACAAGTGATGAAGCCATACTTTTTGCATGTAATACTGTTTCTAACAAACATTGGTTGGTTGACTTGGGATGCTCATATCACGACTCATAAGGAGTGGTTTTCCACATATGAAGAATATGATGGAGGTGAAGTCCACCTTGGAGAGAACAATTCATATTTGATAGTTGGACGGGGAAAGGTATAGTTGTGTTTTAGTGAGAAGAGGATAAAAATTCTTCATATTGTTTTACATACTCTTGGATTGGCTAGAAATTTAATTTTGGTATCTAAGATGAATGATTTTGGAATGCTAGTAATGTTTGATAAGCATGGTTGCAGATTAGTGAGAGGGATCTTGGTGGTAGTAAGAGGGACAAGACTGGGGACTTTGTTTAAGTTGAATGCCACTACTTTATGTAAATCCACATATTTGACTGAAAAATCTAAAAATACGTGTATGTTATGGCACCATAGGTTGGGCCACATAAGTGCTTTTTGTTTAAAACCATTATATTTTTTAAAATCTATTTTGATGAGCATTGTGTGTTTGGGAAATAAAATAGAGCATTAATTCCTTCAAGAAGTAATAAAGTAAAGAGTAAATTAGAAATTATTCATACAGATGTTTTTAGACCCGTGGATAATGATTCTTTTGGAAAATCTTGATATTTTGTGACCTTCATTGATGATGTTTCAAGATATACTTGGATTTATTTTATGAGACATAAATACAAGGTTTTAATGAAGGAATTTAAAGTCTTAGTAGATAATCAATCAGAGATAAAAGTATTGAGATTTAACAATGGAGGGGAATATTGTTCTAAGGAATTTGATGAGTTTTACAAGCATGTAGGCATCATAAGGAAAAAGGCTACCCCTTACACACCTCAACAGAATGGGATTTTAGAAAGGATGATCTAAACTTTAATGTAAAGAGTCAGAAGTATGTTAAGTGATGCACAGTTGGATAAATATTTTTGGGGAGAAGTTGTGTGTACCATTTGTTACTTGACCAATAGATCTCCTTGTAAGGCTCTTGATTCAACACCTTATGAAGTGTGAACATGTAAGAAACCTTATATTTCACATTTAAGGGTTTTTGGTTGTGAGGGTTTTATTCATGTGCCTAAAGAAAAGCATTCTAAGTTGGATCTGAAAGCACATAAATGCATCTTCATTGGATATGGTGAAAATGTTAAAGGTTATAAGTTTTGGAATCCTTTAACCAATAAAATTGTCTATTCCAGAGATGTGATTTTTAGGGAACTTAGAGCTATTTCTAATCTTGAACAACCAAAGATAAAGAAGGGAAAAAAATAATACATTTTGAATTGAAGCAAGAAGATGCACATAAAGGAGAACAAAATGATGGATTTGAGGATGGAGAGGAAGAAGAGGGTTCAAATAGGAGCTTTGACTAGGATGACTCTAAGATTATAGAATACGTTGAGCATGCAGAAGAACAAGAGGAATAATCACTTACTCCACCCTTGAGAAGATCCACAAGACAATGAAATTTAGTTGATAGGTATAGCCCACCATATGTTTATTTATGTATTTGCTTTATTAAGTTTGACAATGAATCTAGATCCTACAAAGAAGATATTTTTGCAGATGATAGTGAGTCTTGGCAACTATCCATGTAGGAGGAGATGATGATTTTAGACCCTTGTTACCTAGGATCTTGTTCATTTTCCGAAAGGAAGGAAGGCTAGTAGATGTAAGTGGATATACAAGAAGAAATTTGGAGTAGATGGTTCATTGGAAAAGTACAAGGCTAGATTGGTAGCCAAGGGCTACTCCCAAAGAGGAGTTGATTTCGGTGAAATATTCTCTCCCATTACTAAATTATCTTTTATTAGATTTCTTTTATCCATAGCCACTACTTATGATTTTGAAATTGAGAAAATAGACGTTAAGATTGCATTTTTGCATGTAGATTTGGAAGAGGAAATTTATATGCAATAGCCTAAAAGTGTTGAGGTAAATGGGAAATAACACTTGGTTTGCAAATTGAAATGACCTCTTTATGGTTTGAAATAATCACCCTGGATGTGGTATCAAAAAACTATTTCTTTTTATGTTAAATTGGGTTTTGTGAGAAGTGAAGAGGATCACTGTGTTTACATTAGAAGTATTGATGATCATATACTAATTATTGCCTTGTATGTGGATGACATGTTTTTTAGTAACACCAAGGGTATGATTATTGAGTTGAAAGATCAACTTTCAGATACATTTGAGATGAAAGATTTGGGGTTTTTAAGGTATATATTGGGAATAGAAATTAGGAAGGATTGTGAGAATAAAAAGCTTTGGTTGTCAGAAAGTAAGGATGTGAATACTATTTTTCACATATTTAATATGCAGGACTGCAAGCCAATTAGAATTCCTTTACTAGTTGACACTAAGATTACTTTAGATATGTGTCTCAATTGTAAATATGATTTTGAGGATATGTGTAATGTGTCATATGCTAGTGCAACATGAAGTTTGATGTATGCAATGGTTTGCACTAGGCTAGTATTGCCCAAGCAGTTGGAATATTGAGCAGGTTTATGTCTAACCTTGATAGAGAATATTAGAATTATGTGAAGAGGGTGTTTAGATATTTGTGTGGTACTTCTGATTATTTTTTGGTTTATTTTGGTACTAATAGTGAGGATAAGACATTGGACATATAGAGTTTTGTTGATGTAGATTGGGCAGATGACTTGGATAGTCGAAGGTCCACTAGTGGGTACATGCATTTACTCTATTTGGAGGAGCTATGATTTGGATGAGTAAGAGGCAGCCCATGATTGCTTTATCCACCATCAAAACAATTTATACGGCTAATACCCATGTATCTAAGGAGGTAGTTGGGTTACACAAGTTGTGTATAAGAATTGGTTTTGATTGCAAAATAATTCAGATTGGTTGTGATAGCCGGAGTGCAATCTATTTAGCTAAGAATCCTATGTATCATGATCAGACTAAGCATGTAGATGTTCAATATCACTTTTTTCGAGAAATGGTTGCAAATAGATGGATTGATATGAAGAAGTTTGACACTCATGAGACTGTTACAGTTTATCTTATCAAACCTATGAGCACAAAAAAGTTCATTTGGAGTAGGGAGGCCATGGGCCTTATTTCTTGTGCTTAGTCGATTTATGTGTTTCGATGGATGTATTTAGAATGTATGATGTTAAGTGGGTGAATGCTAGGATTAAGGTGCTATCAACCTTGTAAATTCTATGTATTTAATTACTCCTAATATTATTTTGTAAATGCATTCTATAAGGGATGTGAGATCCATTGACTATGGTAAATATTTATTTATAATGACAATAATTTATAATAGTTTTACCTTGGGATAGTAAATAGGTAAATGTGGGGTGCCCAAGTCTATTATTGGCTTATGACATGTTGTAAGGAATTTATTATTATTAGACTCTTACGTATTTAAGGAATCAACCAATTTTGGGTAGCCTATTATGACAACTTATAAGAGGGTTTAAAAATTTATTTTTTGCCCATTGTTGACTATTCCCAAGGTTGGCATGAAATTTTTTTTATAATGGAGTGCTACATGTGTGGTGGTGGTTATGACATGTGTAAGAGTGTCATTAATTCTTGATTTTGTAACCTCCTAATGTGGGTGTTGGAATTTCCCAAGTTTGGGCGCCATATCCTAGTGACTTCTTCTGTAAGCTTGTCTTTCCTATTTAATATAAGTTTGAGGAGTGTAGAGGATGTATTATATTTTTACAAGTACACAGGTGCGATCAAAGTGGATGTAGGATTGATGGAAGTGATTGTATTGTAATCTCATTTGAAAATAATACATGTCTTTTTTTTTTGGTGGAGTTTTCTACTGAAAGGGTTTCTCCACGTAAATCACCATGTCATGTAAATCTCTTGAGTTTGCTGATTTACATGTTTTATCTCCATTTTGTCATTCTACGGATTAAATTTTAGATTTGCAACATTATTTTAGATTTCTATATTGTAGTGGTTTGCCTTCATTTCTAACATAGTTGGATAAGCCATGAATATTGTAGCTCATAATGGAATCACTGTAAGATTAATCAATAATGCAAGGAATGTTACAATCATACCATGTTCATGTTGTCCAATTCCTTTTCCTTTATAACTAGGTTTTTTCATAATCTTGAATCTAGGATCATATACTTGATTAAGTGGTAGAGAGGAAGAAGTAGAATCATTAGTAAAAGTAGAACCCTCCAAATCAATGTCACACACACACAAGCTAATTTATCATCATTTTGTGCTTCACGATGTTTCTCAGGTATGGATGGATCCTTGTAAATAATAGGGGTATTATAAGCTTTAGGATAATTTTTATACTCTCCTACACCATAGGGTGGAAAGTCCAATGTACCCCAATCATTATCAAACAATGTACTATGATTATGTGGGGAATCTTCCTTTCTAGGTTCATATTTGATTGGTTGATTATGTAATTGAGTTTTTGGAGTGACCAATGATTTGGAAAAGACTAAATGGTTGAGGATTTTCTAATATCCAACATTTTTTACCATTATGCCAAAATTTAGCACATCGATGCAATGTAGATGGTATAAATCACATAACATGTAACTAAGGGCAACCTGACAACATATTATAAGGTAATTGTCTAGGAACCATATGGAATAATGTGTCCAAAGTACGTGGATTGACTCTGATAATTAGAGTAATAGTACCCAAAGAATGTCCACCAACATTGTCAAATCCTCTAATAGTAATATATGGTTTTTGTAACTTTGGTAATATCCACATTAAACTTTTTCAAAAAAACTTTAATGCATATGATCAAAATAGATCCATTATCAACCAAAGAACATTTTGATGTAGGAGCATCCGAGTCCGCAGGCAATCCTGCATCACCAAAAAAATATTTTCTTTTCATGTTCAATTTTTACATTTTTGGTGTAGATTTGAGCTTCAGGGGCATCTTGTGAAGTGTTGTAAGGATAAATTATTTATTTTATCAAGAGCTGGCTTTTATTTCAAAAATTAGAGGCAACTAGGGTGTTTAATGTGATTTTTAACATTATTATATTACACAATATCAAGGTTCTAGGAGTTGAAGGAGACCATTTACCATGGTAGAAGGTAATTGTGAAAGAAAATTAATTAATTTATTCAACTTGGATGCCTTGGGAAGTGTGTAAAGTACATGTGATTGTTGATACTCCCTCATTTGAAATTTAATATTACATTTATTCAATTTGGGCACCTAAAAAGGAGGAAAAGGCCATTGACTTTTGCAACCAAATTAGTGATTCTTCAATTTCCAAGTTGGGGCACTTGGAAAGGGTGAATGAGAACGACTTGGTTTCTATTTTTCTTCATTTTTAAAAGTTTTTTAGAGTAGAAAGGCATTGGATATGGTGCAACAAGATTGGGTGCCACATTTGGAAGCAATAAACTATGTTTTATTTCATTTTTTGAAGGAATTTTAAGGGTCAAGTTGCTAGAAATGAAGAGCAAATTTGGGCGCCATATTTTGACGCCTCATAGAAGTTTTAAACTCTATAAAACATAGCCTTGAATGATGTTAAGATTTAGCAATCAACAACAACAAGGTTGAAGAAAGAAATTTGCAGGTTGCTTAAGAGGATGAAATGAAAAGATGTAGAAAATTAGCTTACTGAAGAGAGGAAAGAAAAGAAGAAAAGAAGACATGGATAAATGAGGTATTGAGAGTATACATCTTCTATAACTTTGTTTGGGAGAGGATAATTGATGACAATTTGTTGAAGTTTGTTGCAGGTGGAAGTCTTGTAATTGCAGAGATCTATTCAGCTCTAAGATTTTTTTTTGTATGTGTGCTTTGGTGATTTTGTCGCAAGCATTTTTGAAACTCTAGGATTGGAAAGTTGTAGAGTAAGATGTGTGAAAACATATCTTTAGGAAAGAGGACTAGAGTGGCCTTAGGTAAGGCTATGTTTTTTTTTTAGAAAGAAGAGAGATAGGGTTCAAATGAAAAGTGTTTTTGAAGGGTTGAGAGAAATACAGATAAAGTTGGATGCACTAGAGGTTGTGTAGAATAGAGTTGTTGTAGATGAGAGTAATTATCATAAGGAATGCTAAGCAAATGGCATGTTGAAAGAGGAAAATGTGTTGGTTATAGAAGAGGAAGAAGAAATGGGTAAAGATTGAAACCCATATTTTATTTGACATTAATTTGTATGCAGGTGGCATGGAAGACAAAAAAGAAAGAGAGAAGGAAATCCTCATGCAGGATGATAGTGAAAATGTGAGAAATATGGTTTCAGAAGAATTTGTGCAAGAGGATGAAGAAGAGAAAAAAGAGGTTGATGAGGTAACATTCTTGTTCGAAGGCATGGAACAGTATGAGGAAAAATAAATATATTTTTTTAAAATTTTCATAATGTAAATAGTGTTGATTTGTGTGTAGGAAAAGTGAATTAAGAAGGGATAGATTTGATTACGAATTTGTTTAATTTTAATAATATTTGTTGTAATGAGTTGAGTGCAGGTGAGATTGTGACAAGAGAGTGGAAATGTTTTTGGTGGAGGTGGTCAGATTGTGGAGGGTTGAATCCCACAAGAGAAGAAAAAAGAGGAAAGTGCATTTCGTGGAGAAGGTTGGCCTATGGTGGATATAATTACACAAGTGAAAAAGGGATTGGTAAGTAGGTTTGGCACAGGAAAACATGAAGAGTTCCAAGTAGATTCTAGAAAAGGAGAAGAACAATTTTTTTTTTATGGTACCTATGATAGCATTGGTGTATGTTGCAGATAGTTTACTAGTTGAAAGGATGGTTTAATCACTCAACACCATTTTTTGATCCATGATTACAAACTTCTTACTTAGTGTGTTTGATGCAGGAGCATCTGGGTCCATAGGTAATCCTACATCATCACAAAATATTTTCTTTTCATGTTTAATTTTTGCATTTTTGGTGTAGATTTGAGCTTCAGGAGCATCTTGTTAAGTGTTGTACGGATAAAATATTTATTTTATCAATACTTGGCTTCCATTTAAAAATTAGAGGCAACTAGGGTGTTTAATGTAATTTTTAAAATCATTATATTGCACAAATTCAAGGTTCTAGGGGTTGAAGGGGACCATTTACCATGGTAGAAGGGGACTATGAAAGAAAATTAATTAATTTATTCAACTTGGATGCCTTGGGAAGTGTGTAAAGGACATGTGATTGTTGGTATTCCCTCATTTAAAAGTTAATATTGCATTTATTTGATTTGGACACCTAAAAGGAGGAAAAAACTAGTATTTTTTGTAACCAAATTAGTGACTTTTCAATTTCCAATTTGGGGCACTTGGAAAGGGTGAATGACCAGGACTTGGTTTATAATTTTCTTCATTTTTCAAAGGAATTTAGAGTAGCAAGGTGTTGGATATGATGCATCAACATTGGGCACCACATTTGGAAGCAATAAACTATGCTTTATTTCATTTTTCTGAAGGAATTTTAAGGGTCAAGTTGGTAGAAATGAAAGAGCAGATTTGGTGCCACATTTTTTTGTCTCACAAGAGTTCAACCTCTATAAAATTTATACTTGAATGATTTTGAGTCAGCAATCAACAACAACAAGGTTAAATCTAAAGAAATTTGTAGGTTGCTCAAGAAGATGAAATGATGAAATGTAGAAAATTAGCTTGTTGAAGAGAGGATAGAAAATGAGAAAAGAAGAAGAGCATTGGAGGTATTAAAGGCAGCCAAGAGAGCTATATGAATAAGGTAAAAATTATATTGCAAAAGAGGAGTGAATCCAAGAAAGTGTGAAGGCATGACGATTTGAAAATTTGAAGGCATGTGATGCCTAGAAACCCTTGAAATTTTTAAATTTTATTTTTCTAGTAAATCATGAATGTATGTAATTGATTCTTGAAGGATTTGTTGAACATAAATACATATGAAGGGTTGAATAAAGATGTGTTTTTATATTTCCTATCATGTATTGTATTGATATGTGTGCTAGAGTGTGGGTTTTAATTCTATGATTGTAAGATTGGGCAGTTTGATAAGACCCCCTAATTTTGTTTACATCACATTTTATGCTCAACTTACCATATCTCATGACAATGTGTAAATGAAAATGTTTATTAATAATTTACTTAGATGGGAGATCTATGTCATCAAACGAAATACCTTGATGTTCCTTATTACCAATATATTTGAAAAGAAGTCACTAGCTATGAAGTAGTATTAGAATTCACTTGAATTTTCTTAAACATTTTTGCATGGTATCCTTATACAAAGATGAACCACACACTAAAATCAAAAGAGATATCTTAGATTGTATAATTTGAAGTTGCTCAATAATATTATATTCCTTATGTGCCTTGGAGGTAAGATTAGGTGCAAGAGGAAGATTAACTCTACAAGATGGAAAAATTGGTAGTTGAGATGAAACATTATGACCTATGGCCATTATTTGATATGTATGTCCAATTGTATGAAAGTATATGATATAGTTTTGGCATGAAAATTAGGTATATCTCTAGGAGGAGATGGATTGGCATGAAGGTAGGACATGCAGATAGATAATCCATATGGATAGTAGGTGAAGATGGTCAACAAACATCTAAAGATAGATCAATAGATGTTCCAACTTAGTCTAGACTATCCTCAAACACACCGGGACAAGGAAAATAAGCAATAAAAGTATGCACCAAATCTATAAATGAATGATAGATAAATAATATGAATCAAACTATTGCAATTCTCTACCACTCAAATGAAGTCTAAAGTTACTAACCAATATGCTACCATCATGTAAGTACTCATAATTAGCAAACAAGCAATACTTAACATATAATGATCCATCAATAGTATAATCAAAATCATGATGTAAGAACTCATTACTAAGAGCAATAATATTATCATGTAATTCATAAAGAGATAATGAAGCATCAAGATCATCTACATGCGAAGTTAATTTCAACTAACATCATAATGCATGATATCATCATGTAATGTATCACTACATAGAATAATATCATGAGTCTCTATAGAATTAATTTGAGATGTGAAATGATGATCATCATAAGGCATATAATCACAAACAAATAATGGAGAAGAAGGTGAATCACAATACATATCATCAATAGAAGGTAAAAATATCTTATCCATATCCATCATGCAAGTAATATAATCATCATTAACTAAAGCATGTCAAGGAAAGGTACCCAAAGTTAAAACATCATAGTGTGCATCACTATCACTAATCATAGGAAATGCATAATCAAAATGGAGCTCATGAACATGTATATTAAGCGTATCCAAGAGAGAATTAAAAACACTAACCAAGTCAATGAAGGAGAGAAAATAAAATACATGATAAAATAATAGCTCCAAAGAAAATACATCCTCATCCATAGCATAAAAAGACATAAGAGCATTAAGGATGAAAGGATTGTATGCCACAAAATGTAAGAACATATCATAATCAACAAGGCATTGCACACGGGTATCAAACAAAGACAACAACCTATGAGAATCCATAGTGAATGATGTATCAATGAAGCACAAACTAAGGGTGGGTGGGAGGGATCAAAGAGAGATGAAGCAATACTAGAATAAATGTTAATAAAGATGAGTCAACGATACACAAATAAGGATATGTCCAAACCCTATTTGGATCTAATATAAAATATATGTAATTATAAATTCAAACATGAAAACCCTAATAAAAGAAGGATAAATCCTAAGGTCAAAATCCTTAGTCATTTAGGAATGTTGGGTTCATCATTTCATGTTGGAATAAAAGCAGCTCACATAAATATCCTAGAGAAAATAATTAACAATAATAAAGTATAGGATTTTAGAGTTGGAACTGCTAACATATAATGCAATTAATACTGTAGTTACTGTAGAATTTAAAATAAATAATCAAAATCCATTTAGCTCTTAGTTCAATAGAAAAACACTGTCACATATGTCATAAATATATTCACCACTATTCCAGGGAGTCTAATCTATCAAATGATGACATTAGGGCAATAAATTTCTTTGTTGACTCTTAGGTTCAAGTTTGTGCTTACAGAAGTGAATTTGACACATGTAGAAATGATCTGATAGAATTCTAATGGCTAGAAAATATTTTCTTTGATCTAATATACCCATGTCTAGGGAAATGGTGTCGATGGATACCATTTGGGAACTTGCTAGACAATGATCTGTTCCCCCTTGGTCAAGTTCCTAGATGGGTCAATTCAAGAATGATGAACAAAGATTGAAGATAACATGAAATCATGCAAAATGCTCTTAGTATGTTGATGTAATGCTAATGTATCACTTTTTTGTCTGTAATTGATTTCTATATATGCTCAATAGATCCTAGATATGTGCTAAATGATTCAAATGAATTAGGGTTAGTCATTAAATGCACCACTCTAGTGTGCAATTTGAAATGATTCATGATTTAGTCAATTTATAACGACTAGTAAGGGAGGGGAATAGGGTCAAATTTGAGAAATTTGAATTTAAAAGTTTAGGCTTTATACATGTGCACAAAAGTGAATTGGGTCAATTTTGCACTTGTGGATCTGAACTAGGGTTGCAAATGGTAGATTTAGTAGGCAAGTTTAGACTCTTAGGGTGTTTATAGATGGATTAGGATAATTTTATTTTCTAACTTCCACATAAAAATATGCCAACTTTTACACTAGTTAATGCATATAGAGCCACCTAGTCATTGCGGGTCCAAAACATAAGGGATAATTGCGTGGGTATGTGATTTCAACATTAAAAATCTAAAAAGTCACCCATAATTAAAATACATACTCTTATTATAGTAATTATATATTCAAAAGTTATGGGTTTGTTTTATACATACCCTTTTGTTTGATTCAATCTATTTTAAAACTAGAGGCACAAATCAAGACAATGATTTTAAGTACTCTTTTAAGACATATTAGTCAAATAACAAAATGAAGCTCAAGGACCAAATGGTAGTTTAAATAAATTGGAAAGTAATAACACAAACATTACATTAGTAAATTAATAAGGCCTAATGGATGTATGGAATTTACTAGTAAACACAAAGAAATAAACAAAATCTAAACATTACATGCCTATTGTTAGGATTTATCCATAGGGATCTCAAAAGTAGTCTAGAGCAAAAATTGAAGGTTTTCTAAAATTCAAAATTTCTAAGTACTTGTTATTTTGACATAGTCAAAACCGTTGGTTTCATACAATTAGTGGTTTTAAAAATGTAATTATGGTTGCAAAACTACCATAGTGGTTTCAAAATTGTTAGGTGGTTTTGACTAATATAAAGTAGTAGTTTTGCCACTACAAAAAGGAAATGATTAGTCATACATTTTTCTATTGTAGTTTATTTGTGGAGGCTTCCACTATATGAGAACAGATTCCAACAAACTTCAAAAGGGCATGCAAGTGACATGGACAAGGTTTAGAGGTTTGAGCATTTGGATTGTTTGTATCTAGCACAAGGAAAGCTTAATTGTTGAATAGAGGAAGTTTGGTAGAGAGCAAGGATCAATTATATTATTATAGTTCACTCCCTATAACTTGTTTCCTAGTTAATATAGATCAGGTTGACAAGCTATTGGCTACTACTAGCTAGTTTTTCGTCCATATTAGAGATTTTCTAGGGTAAATCTAAGTGTTAATTGTGTACATGCATTTTGAATGTTGTTTTACTATTTTTGCATTTGAACTAAATTTAAGGATTTGTCATTAAGACCATTTTAAGTATAAAAATCATTGAAATTTAAGTGCTTCTGAGTTTAGGTAAATGTTCAACAAAATTATAAATTATTTTAGTATTAGAGCAAGTTACTAACTATGGGGATTTGAATGGAAATTAATTGTATCACAATGAAAAGGTCGCTAAAGGATCAAAATTTAATTCCTTGTAGAATGTTCACATAGGTGGAATGATAAAATAAGGATGGAAAGAGACTTGACTATAGGAGTATCCACCTTGGGGGTCTCATGGAACAAGTAATGAAACACTAGCAATGTATAATTGAAAAAATGTATTGGTGTGTGCTCTAGCCAAGAAATTTGGTATTAGAGTTGATGGAGAAGAGGAAAAGGGTAGAAGGAGGGTTTTTGGGATGAAAAAGATGCTATGAAGAATGAGGTAAAATCTAAAATTACTTTCTTCAAAGTTGAAACTAATGCAGAAATACAAACTTTTGAAGGTCAAATAAATGCATATATATTAGATTCATGGATAAAGAAAACAAAATTATATTTTAGTGTTCATAACTTGAGTGGTACACAAAATTTCCTTTACTTGACTTAATATGAGTGGTCATGCTCTTGCATGGTGGGAAAGATACCTTTTTTGTGAGAAGAAAAATAAACTAATCATGTGTAGTTGGGATCATTTTAAGGATTTTCTATTAAGAAAAAAATATAGACATGAAATTGACCAAAAAATTAAGTGGATTTAGTACAAGCAAGGTGGTGGGCAAAGTGCACAACACTACATAACCAAATTTTGGAGATAAACCATGTTGCTTGTCATGGACTTGGAAAAGGGGGATATTCTAACACAATATGATGGTGCATTGAACTCTAATATTAGAAGAAGAGTCATCATAACAAATCCAAAGGAGACATATGAAGCACATGTCTTGGAATATTACATAGAAGAAGAGAATTAAAAGGGTGAAGGAGGGTCTTCTAAGCAAGGGCAATTAATAACCAACTAAATAGGGACAAAGGAAAACACTTCAAGAAGGGAAACTAGAAAGGTAATAATACCTTTATTTTGTTCATTAATGTAAAAATCCCAAAAATAATTGTTCTCATTGAAATACTGATAGTCACATTGACAATAAATGTTGGATCTTGTATCTTGAGTTGCACCCAAAAACAAGGCTAAGGAGGACTCTAAAAAGTACATGACCACCATTCAAGAAGAAGTAAAAATTGAGAACAACTTAGATATAGATGAAAAATTGGGATGCATAGCTACAAGGTCAATCATTTTAGACAAGGATCTAGAAGTAATGAACGAATTATCTAATCTCAAACTCCAAGTGAAGAAAAGAAGGGTAAATGCACATGTAAATCCTAGTTCTGAATGCATTTTGATTTCAATTGATATAGTTTGGAAGCTTAGTTCGAAGACTTAATACTCCTTAGCCATATCCATTGGGTTGGCAGAATAAGGGAGTTGAAATCCAAGTTACATAAAGATGCAAATTTTAGTTTGGTCTAAGCACACAATATGTTGATGAAAATTAGGTTGATGTGATTGCACTTGATACAATTGATATTGTTCTTGGAAGTCCTTATTTGCATGTTAGGGATGCTATATTTATTAGAAGGGATAACAATTTATAGTGTGCCAAGTATCTCATCAAGGGACATCGAAGCAAAGAGAAAATCACCAAAGGAAGCTCTAATCAAGCCATTAAGTTGGTTCAAGTGACCAAACAATTTTGTTCTTTTTGTTGAAATATAAGCAAGAAGATGGTATTAGGATTTCTTAAATGTTAAATACTAACAAGAAAGAAAATGGTGCATATGAGTTGGTATCATTTCATGAGATTTTTCATGAACCTAAGTGGTTGTCTCCAAAGAGAGGTAGAAAATGAGATTCACTTGCTTCTAGAATCTCCTCTACCTAATATTTGATTGTAGAGACATTCATTGATAGAGAATAAAAATTTGAAAAACTGACTCCTCTTTTTGGAACAAGTAATTCACCGAAGAACCTCACCATATGGATCACCTATTATCATGGTAAGGAAAAAAGATGGGTCTTGGAGAATTAGTATAGATTATTGATCTCTCAATAAGATTAAAATTAAGAAATGCTATCCTCTCCTAAGGATAGATGAGTTGTTGGACCAACTACATGTAAGTTATTTCACAAAACTAGATCTAAAGTTAGGTTACCGCCAAGTATGAATGGAGGATACATGAAAAAGCAATTTAAAAACCAAGCAAGGTCTTTGTGAATCATTAATTATTCCAAATGGTTTATGTAATCCACCTACAACTTTTATGTGTTTGAATGATGTTTCGAGAGATTTCATAGATACATGCATCACAATTTATTCAGACCATTCTTTAATTTTTAGAGCCACATGGGAGGAACACCTAATCCATTTAAGACAAGTTTTACAAGTTTTGAAGGAAAAATAACTCTTGTACAACATGAATAATTGTGAGTTTATAAAAGAATCATTGGTATATTTGGGTCACATAGTTGGAGGAGAAGAGTTGGGAGTGGATCTTGCAAAAGTATAGACTATCTAAAATTGGAAAGCACCAAAGAGTGCCACAAAGGTGCAAGGAGTTTTGTAGGCATTGTCTACTATGTGTGCAAGTTCATTCCAAATTTCTCTTATATAAATGCTCCCTTACACTTAGTTGCAACCTTGGCTAATAAATTCTAGTAGGGTAAGGTACACTATGAGTCATTTGAAATTTTGAAGAACAAGATTTTCCATGCTCCACTATTGATCCCATCTAATTTGTAGTTTCCCTTTGAGGTTGAGACTAATGCTAATGAACATGCTATGGGTGTCATCTTGCTACAAGGTGACAAGCTTGTTTGTTATCATTCATAGGTTTTTACTTTAGAACTAAGGGGATATGCAATGCATGATATGGATTTATATGAACTAGTTTAGGCCATTACTAAATGAAAGACACCACTTGTTTGGAAAAGAAGCTATTGTGTAAATTGACCATAAGCCATGATGATATTTACAAGCCTAAAGCAAGATGCAATGAGCAAACCACTATTAATTGATGCGATTTTACAACAATTCCATTTGGCAATCAAGTATAAGAAACAAAGTACCAATTTTATGGTAGATATATTATCCAAGACATCAATTTAATAACCCATATAAGCTCTTAATATGATGGCTCAACATAAGCCTTTCTCAAAAGAGGCCCATGGAGAAGATTATGAGAATGATTTAGATTTTGGGGAAAAGTACAAATAATTACACGGACAAGAAGTTTATAAGAATGATGAAGACTTCTATCTCAATGAGAAGATGCTCTATAGGCTGGGCAATTTGTGTGTGTCAAGGGACCATAGGCTTCTACTCATAAGGGAAGGACATAGATTTAAAGTGGTAGGTTATTTTGGTGTTGGTAACATGGTATCCCATTTACAAAGGTATGTGTATTGGCCTAAAATTGTAAAGTACTCAAACCAACACAAAAGTTACATGAAGTAAATAATCCACTTAATTACATCATCTCAAGTAAAAGATAAATCTCATAAATATGAATCAATAAAAGTCATTAAATCGTACAAAATCAAGTGCTTAAACTAGGTGTTAGCACTATAAAAGAATATACAAAGTCCATTGGATTCCACACCATAATCCATCCAATTACAAGATACAATAAATATGTACAACGAGTATAATAAATCAAACAAACTCTCCAGTTGTCACGAACCCACATAGTTCTCCTACAAGCCAAGAGATGTGAACATGGCTCAGGCGCTTTTCCACCCAACCATGAAGCAATTACACTTCCCCGAATTCCTTCATGACACGAAGAAAACCCAGCCCTACACGAAATGTCTAGCTACCTAGAAACAGTTGGCAAGAGGGAACACCTGATGCAACCTAAAGTCTAATGTGCAATTCTAAATAATGAAATGCAGATTGTCTCACAACAAGATGTGGCAGAGATATATATAAATAAAGTTTGCTAGACAAAATATTCATCTTTTTAATGACTTCTCGCTTAGATCTAAGCATTAGAAAAATAGTTACAGGTTCAATTCCTGAAAAGAGGAAAAGCCATCTCTGATATCCACATTCGACATCCTAGCCCAAAAGTAATCCCAAACACTCATAACTAATAATCTACTTTCTTTTCAAAATAAATAACCACCCATATTCACCTATAACCATCTCTAATCCCTTTCCTTTGCGTCATTCACGAAAACACACTTTCAAGCAAGTAGTAAGAAAGAACATAATCCATTCATTTAAATGCAATTATAAATATAGATTCTATAATCTGATTATATTCACTAACTGGATTTCATTGTTTTGATAGTTTGTAGAAAACTAATATTAATTATTTCTCATCCAATATTATTTCATAATTCAAGCAATTCGTTTGAAATAAGAGTTGATAATAGTGTATGATTGGTTTCAGCATCTCACAATTTATTTTTAAAAGCATAGGTAAAATCAGAAAAATGCACTGCCTTTGTTCTAAGTAATAACATAAATGTTTTTAGAGGATTTAAAATGAAGCTATAGGAACTTTATAAAACAAGCCATGGTTATTTGAAGATCAGGCTACAGGAACTCTCAAAAGTCAAACAAAATTTGAATAAACTGTGACAAGATAATTAATCCACAACTACGAAAACTTATAAAAAGATTGCTACAGAAAGTAAATAAACTGCGACAGAGTAAAGTAAACCACAGCTACAGGAAACACAGTATGGCTGCAACAATAAAATTAATAACAACTACAAGAAACACAATATGGTTGTGACAGTAAAATTAATAATAGCTACAAGAAACACAGTATGGCTACGACAATAAATTTAATAACAGCTACAGGAAACATAGTATGGTTGCGACAGTAAAATTAATAACAGACCGCTTATATACTAGAGAATTGCTAGAACATTCACAACACATAGAAAAGTATAAATTACAGCAACAATAACCATGAGTTTAAGGTCGACGCTCAACTAAAGAATCCTCTATTATCAGCCAAAATACAGAGAAAGAAACAGGCATAAGCTACTCATTAACAACGGTTTAAAGAATGTTTAAAAGATCACAAAAAATGTTTTTACAGTCTACATTTGGCAGGTCGTTGAAAATAGATCGGGCCGTTTATACAAAGGAACTGATTAACCATCAAGTCGAACAAGAAGAGGAGGTGGTCAATCTTTTTATGCATATATAGAAGGTTGACTCAGGCTAACTGCCACAAGACAAGGAGGTCGATTCAAAATCTAAACATAGAGGAAAAAGATGGTTGGCGACAGGGATCAAATACCAGACCATACAGAAATCAATGGTAAACCAGAACTTAAAAGACTACACAATTCTTATGCAAAGAAAATTTAAGAAAAATACTCAATTTCTTGTTGTTTAAGGGTTGATTCTGTCTCTTGCCACCATGCTTCTTCTTTCTCTCCTGTTGTTTCTCTCTTCTCTCCTTTCATCGCTCAAAATAATGATACCCCCTCTTTCTATTGTGTCTTCTTTTTTATTCTCCTTGTTCCCTAATCTTGGTGTTCATAATTTAGGTTTTCTTTTCTTTTTCTTTTGAAACTCCAGTTTACTTAGTTTTGCATGCATTTGCAGTCCAAAAAGCCTCCAAAATAAAATTAAAAAATATACTTATTTATTTTTGTCACTTGCATGATAGATTTATTATTCTTTTCATTCTTTTATTTAGATTTCTAAATATAATAAGTATTATAAATATCATTTATTTATTTTTAATAAACATAATCACAAGTATTCACAAATATGATAATATAATATATCTATTATAAATAGACCATAATTGTTTTTAAATCTAACCAAGATATTGTCTTTCAAACAATAATATATAATATAAATAGAAACACTTTTATTATTTATTTTTAATTTAAATAATATAATACACACCTTTTAAATGTAAATAGAAGGAACACTAATATTTATAAATAAATCATGCATTCGAAAAGACTTACTGTAGCAATTAAAACACATTATTTTTCTAAGTATTAAACATCAATCACTTTCATTGACTAAATAATAATGCATACTAAGATCATTTAGAAAATGCAATATGGCATGAGACTATGTGAGTGTGTAAGTGCATCAGGGTTATCCATCCCAAACAGTTCTTGCTAAGTGGCTAGAACATCTCTACCTCAACCATGTTCTTGTCTTCGACAAGTACCTGCATTCAGTCGCACTCAACTCCATGTCAATAGGTTAGTTCCCCAAAATCATAGCCGAAACAAATCATAATGTATACCCATAATTGCACCAATAATATTCAATTATTAAATCAACTTTAAAAATCACGCATTTATAATATTATGAAAATTACTTCACACACGTGGAATCACTCATAGTAAAACAATCATATTAAATGTTCAATAATCTAAATAATAATATAGTCCATAAAATGAGATGTGACAAAAATACAAGTAGAAATAACAATATTTATTAAAGGATGCAAGTTATGTTGCACTAGTAAATCCAAGGTTATCAAGGAAGGATGGTACACTTCTGTTTCAGTGCCTACTAGACCATGGGAGATCATTTCTATGGATTTCTTAGGTGGGTTACTAAGGAGAAAGCATGTTAATGATTATCTCTTTGTTGTGTTGATAGATTTAAATATGTGCATTCTAACCCAATGCAAAAGGATTACCACAAGGAGAGAGATGGTTGACTTGTTCTTTGCTAATGTTTGGGTGCACTGTGGGTTGCTCAAATCTATTATTTAGATAATGATACTTAGTTTTTTGGCAGGTTTTGGTTCAATTTGTGGGAGAATACGGATACCAAGCTCCAAAAGAGTATTGCTTTTCATCCCAATATAGATGTACAAAGGTTGCAAATAGAATGTTTGTGCAACTAATGAAAGGGTATAACAATAGGTTTATGAAAGAATAATATAAATCTCTACCATATATACAACATTCATACAATAAAGCAATCCATTCCTCTACTAATTAGTCACCCTTCAAAGCATGTTTGGGCTATTTATCTACTAGTCCACTTGATGTTGTACTAGGATAACAAGGTGAGGAAGTACTAGACTCAGAGGTGACAATCTAGTAAAGAAGCTTGTTGAAAGGATTTTTTAAATCCATCTCAAGGTAAAAGAACAACTAGAGAGGTCTTAGTTTAAGTATACATCAAGGCATGGAGAACATCATGTGGAACATCATCTCAAAGTGGGGGATAAAGTGTGGTTGTCCTTAGTAAATGAATAGTTATGAGGATAAGACAAAAAGACCAAACCTTTAAGGTATGGTCCATTTACCATATTAGAGGAAGTTGCGAAGAGTGCATTTAGATTGGACTTACCTCCTTTCATGAGGTTACATTGAAGTGGTCAATTGTTAATACCTTTAGTTGTATGTGCCCTCCATGGTGGATGATGAAGAAAATCTAATACTACCTTAATTGGATGAGTTGGTCTATGACAAGTAGGTGATTCTTTATGATGATTTGGTGCTATAATGAATGAAGAGAGAGGCGAGAAGGGGAGTCCAAGAGTCTTGGCAAGTGGGACTCAAAGGAAAAATAGTGAAGCAAACTTGATAGTACTTTAAGGAGAGAGTGGGGGAATTATTTCCTCAATTAGTGTCTCATTGAGTTTTTGTGTGACCAAAAGCCTCTCTATGAAGGGAGATATGATCCATAAGGATCCTAGAAGTAGTCTAAAACAATAATTGAAGGTTTTTTAAAAAACCAAAATGTGTAAGTACTTTTTGTTTTGACACAATCAAAATTGTTGGTTTCACATAAGTAGTAGTTGGAAAACCGTTGGGGTGGTTTCAAAATCGCTTAGGTGGTTTGAATTAATGGAAAGAAATAGTTTCACAGTGATATAAAAATAGTAAGGAAAAACACATAGTAACATCTTTTGAATTTTAACTAACTTAAGGAGGCTTCCAATGCATGAGAAAGGCTTCCAACAATATTCAAAATGACATGCAAGTGAAATGGACAAGGTTTACATGTTTGAGCATTTGGATTGTACACATCTAGCACAACGAAAACTTAGTTGTTGAATAGAGGAAGCTTAACAAAGAGCATGAATTAAGTGTATTGTTGTGATGCACTCCTTGTAACTTGTTTTCTAGTCAATATAAACAAGATAGATAAGCTATTGACTATTACTAGTTAGTTTTCCCTCCATCTTAAACATTTTCTAAGAAAATCTAAATGTCAATTTATTTGTTGTTATACAATCAAACTATTTTTATTAAGATCGATCTAAATACACCAAATTAAAAAAATTTAATAAATTTTTAACAAAATTATATATAAAAATCGATTTAAAATATATATATTACTAATAGATGCTTAAATTAAAAAAAAAAATTGTAATGTGTTAAGTTTTAAGGGATTAAAAAGCAATAAAAATGGTTAGAAATAATATCAACCATTAAAACGACATGAAAGTCTACTAGATTCCAATCAAAATTAGTTTCCTTAACCTCTTCATAAGAAAGCTAAAAATATAAATATGAAGGAAAAAACATGTTACTATTGGTGTTGTCCAATGCATAAGATTAAAAAGCAAACATGTTACTATTTTTATTTTTCACTTCTTTTAGTAATATGGTATTAAACATTTGATTAGAGGTAGAGAGGTAATTACAATGGTATAAGTGGTGGAGTGTAAATTAAAAGAAAAACTATTAAAACATTTATATGTAAAAATAATAAAAACTATAAAATAGATGTGAAATAAATAAAATAAAATAGAATAACTCTTAAGTAAATAAAATAAAATAATTCTAAAAATAACTAATTCCACAAAACTAAAATATAAATATAAATATGATTTAGATGCAATAACTAACTAATTGGTTAATAAACATTGTTTAGATAGATATTATAAATGATATTCATGAAGTAAAAATTAAAGTAATTTTTTTTTCATTTATAGATATTTTCTATGATTTATTGTACTATTGAAAATAAAATAGCTCTTCAATAAATGTGCAACACAACTTAACTTTAAAACTAAAAGTTCATATCCACCCATCCATTATGGCACTTTTGTCAATGACAGAGGTCCAATCATTTGTAATCAAACACAAAAAATAAGGTGTTAACACTGCTTTTGGAATGAGAACAGAGATGCATATTGTGGGCAGTCAAATCTTTTTTTTGCACCATTGTCCAATTTTCATTTTCATTAGCATTCTTGATGCCACAACAATAGTTGCTGAGGGATTGGCATTTCTGATCTTTGTAGATTGTGATTCATTGTCCGACACTTCTAAAACCTCTGTTTATGAAATTAAGACATCTTTAGACTTGGAAACCTTCATGTCTAAAGCTTTATCACTTCCCACCCAAAAGGAGAGGATTAAAAAATGACTGCAGTATCTTTTTTAGGAGTCCTCATCTTTGGAGAGGATTCCTTATTAACAGTCTCCTGTGGAATACAATCCTAGGGAGATGCAAAAACGTCTTTTTCCACAGAATAATGGTGGATAGAGGCATCTTTCCACCATGTGGCTTGTCCATCAAGCTTGTGTTTGGAGCAACTTGTAGCAATGTGGTTGGTACTAAAACACTTGCGATAGCGGAAAGGCAAGCCTTCATAGTCTAGAATTTGATTCCAACTACGGTTAGAAGTTTTTAGTGTAATTTTAGCTGGGAGATTTTTGGAGGTATCTAGATCAATCGAAATGTGGGCAAAAGTGGTGTGAAGAAAATCAGAGGAGCCTTCATCAACAACCAAATACTTCCCCAGTTTATTGCCAATTGCTTCAAAATAAGATTCAAACTGGAATTGGAGCAAAAGATTAGGTAGTCGTACCCATATAGGCAATACATAGAAAGATTTAGAGGTACGATTAAAAGCTAGATGCCATCGTTTAAGCATGATCAAGTATTGGTCAAAACTCCATTGATAGTCATAAAGAATTGTATTTTTGTCCTGAACATTATCAAAAACCATAATAAAAAATCGCGAGCACTAGGATAAATTTGAAGATCACCTTTCAAGATGGGACTCCAAGTGTCAGTGATCCATTTGTGTAGATCAGTGAGACTGGGCCAAAACCTAATGAATCTACCAATTAAATTGTTCTCTGCAAAAAACATTTCATTCTCAAACACTTCCTTTTTAACTTCATCACCAAAATCAACCACTGGAGATTCATTGGCGCATTGTAGGGCCCTGATCATCTAAGAAAAATTAAAATCGTGAGCATCTTTATTTCCAATTGAGCCGGAGACAATCCTGTCTACCTAAGACATAAAACCCTTTCCATCACCTAGTTTTAAAGGTCGCTCGTGCTTGGAGGAGAAGTGATGGGCCCCCTGCATCACTCCCAAATCCGCGCTCTCCCACTGTTCAAATGGTCACCCACTTCTTGTCATACAACATAAACCCTAGCTTCAACATTTTTCGGTAAATTCGACATCTCCAAAAATATTGATATAAAATATACTTTACATTAGAATTTAATATAATTAATTCAAAAATATTACTTACTATTTTATTTTTAAAGTATATTACTTATTTACTAAGTACATAACTATTTACTATTTTATTTATCATATTACATAATAATTTTAAATAATTTTTTTAGTTACTATTTTTATTATAATAGTAAAGTAAATAAAGAAAAAACAATGAAAATAAATAAAATAATTTTAGCATAGAAATCCAATAAAAATAGGTGCCTTGAGAATGATATCTCTTGGCATCTATTACATAGATTTTCAAAAGATAGACATTCTAGTTAATTATATCAATAACAATTAATAGACTAATAAGAATGAGTGAATGCGCCTGGTAAACTTTTTAACGTGACCGACGATTTGCCGGTGCGACACGCCCTCCGGCTCCATGCGAATGCTTTTGCCCGGAGCAATGAACTGGTGAGGCCACAACACGGGGGACCTCATCCCCTAGCAAGAACACTTCAAACCCGCAAGCTTGTTGGCCCAGCGAAGGCTTTACGAAGGCGTAAAGCCTGCGAGCTCATTGGCCTAGCGGGGGTTTGAACTCTGGTGGCCGCCACTACAACCGAGCGACTTAACCACCGAACCACGCCCTTATCGGCAATTAGAATGTAAATATTTAATTAAGTGAATTATTTTAATTTTATTGATTTTATTTCATAAAGATAGTAGTGAAATTTAATTGAAACATATAATATAATTTATTGCAAGTTTAATATGTTATTTAATTATTATTATTATTATTATTATTTTAATAAAATAGATAAGAAATGATGAATGTGTGGTCAAAATGGATGTATGTGTTTTTATTAAGGTAAATATTTTTGACTTGATCTATGAACCACAGAGAAATTGGAAGGGTCTCACCCTTTACAAAGAACAAAAAGAACAACCAACGACTCCAAATAACATCAAGGAGCGAAAAGGAACACAAAACATCAAGGCAAAGATGCAACAACAAACAATGCCCCACACATGAGGAGAAAAACAAAACTTATGGTGAACCACCCCTAAATGAAATAGGACCACCAACTCAAGGTGGTTTGAAGCTGAAACTTCAAGTTGGCATCCCAAGACTTAACCATACCAAATCCTTTATTGGTGGGATTCACAATCTAAAGAATATAGGTCAAATTGAGAGGATTACAAGACTTCTTATCAGAAGAATCCATTTTTCAATTTCCTTTATTGGAGGACGAATGCCAAGGGCTAGGAGAAGGGTCATGGACCACAACAGATTCCATTTCTTTACTCTTCTCCACCAAAGGAATAGAACTAAGAGTCTCTAGGATAGTCTTGTCCTCAAGAGGACTAACTGACACACCAATCCCCTCCGAGGGAATGTTGACCATATCTTGAGGGAGAGAAGGATCTTGCTGATCCTTATTTTTTCTATGAAAAGTCCTTCTTTTCGAAGCTCCACACAGGGCAGAAGCATGGCCCAACTTGTGGCAATTGAGACACATCACCAGGGACTCATCTGCTACACCCAATCGCCAAATTTTGAAGATAAGGTGATTCAAGAAGGGAGTGCCTTGTCAACAACAACATTGACATAGAATCTAGCAAATAGAAAATGCTTCCAATATTTGGTCACCTCATTGACCATAATGAGTTCACCAAGTGATAGCCACCCACACTTCCTCATCCTAGTACTCCAATGATAAACTGAGTTTGACCCAAACTGGGACTCTTCCGATGCAAACTTTAACCAAATCTAATCTCGGTTCCAAATTCTTAGGAAAAGACGTGACTTACCAAGGAACCACATATCACCCTATTATGAAAACAATCTTTGTACAGAAAACATGAAATAAGGAAGAAACCCTTCGACAAAATAAAAATCTCCTACAAACCTTTGATCTTCCATTTCCTTAGCCCAATTTTTAAAATTGTCCACATTAGCCTAGCCCCTAAAAACTTCCCCACCAGAGCCTTAGCCAACTTGGAAGATGACCCATCAACAACAGAATATGGAACTTCAAGCCTCCATCCTTGAGCAACTTCTACATGGACCAAAGAAGACAGAGCAAGGCTAGGAGAAGAAATGCCTTGGATAGTATCAACCTAAGTGTTCTCTAGGGGTTGAGTGGAACCAAAGACATCCCCTAGCACAACCCCCTCAGCAGGCAAAGACACAGAAGACAAAGCAACATTCCCTATCTGCAAAGCTGACAACGAAGCAGGAATCACAACACCATCGGTAGTCAAATATTTAATGCAAATTGTAAATCTAAACTTATAGAATTGAAATAAATTGTACATACAAATAATCAAATAAAAAAAAAACTAATTATAAGAAAGAAAAAGAAAGGATTTTGGAAAAAAAAAAACTTAAAAAGTTATTCCAATGATTTGGATGAGAAAAGAAAGAAAAAAGAAAATAAGAACTTATTAAAACAAGGCCGCGTTGCAGCGAAGTTCCTGCCAGGTGCTGTTAGGGTGCTTTTGTCAAGGTTGCAGAGCAGTATAGATTTTGTGAAGGAAGATCTTCAGCCTTGAAGTATCTGTCCAGTATATCGGAAAATAATTCTAAAAATGTGTCATGTCAAGGTTTAAAATTGAAGCATCAAATAAGGTGTTGAAACTTTAGCTCTGCATAAACTAGCAGTAGTTGTGCATATAGGATTCTCTGAATGGAAGAAAGAATGGGGATACATACATAAGTGCTCATGTACGAAGCTGAAACTAAACCATCACAAAGCATTTATAAAAAGTAATAATTATTCTGGAGCCTTGTGCAACCGAAACTAAACCATCACAAAGAATTTATAAAAAGCAATAATTATTCTGGAGCCTTGTGCAACCATACTTATTTAAATCCGCCTGCTACTAAAATTTGACTGTTACCTACTGTCATTATAGTATTGTATCCTATCTATATCAGTTTGCACTGCCTTTAAGGGCACTTGCAATAATCTATACCAGTTGGTCACCAGTTCGTATAGGGGCAATTTGAGGATTATTAGCAGACCATACAATTGTGGAGCCAGTTGTCTTATAGATTTTTGTGTTGAAGTACAAGTAACATCACTTTTATCACCATGATTAGTCCATGCATAATTATATTGTTGTTTACTAGTCGTTAATATTACTATTTGGAGTTGGAGTTTGGTAAATAATATTGTTTTAGCAGTAGTATTGGTTGTGTACGAATTAATATTGCTTTCATACCAAGTTGTTAGGGTCTATCCTCAATCTAATGCAGTGGGATTATTATATTTTATAGTCATTCCAATACCTGATAAGAGTAGACTTGATTGCATCATCATATGAGCTTATCTTTGGTTTGTAATCATTTCTAGCACTATTAGACTATGTTTTCTTTAAACTCTAGTTAAGAATAGTTTCTTAGTTTATGAATGCATTGTACTTTTCTATGCGGTTCACTGCTAGAAAGGATATTAGATTTGTAGTTGAGTTCAACATTGTAAGTTTTAGTGAATTTTGGAAGGTCTTACTACTAGAATCCTTTTTAATTTCAAATCAAGGTATACTTGCTCAGTTTTACTGCCAAATGTGAAGCTTGCAAACATTGAACAAACTCATTTTGTGTATCCTGCAATCATTGTGGCCCATGAGACTTAATTTCTTCGAGTCATTCTTGATTGCAGCCCATGAGACTTAATTTCTCCAAGTCATTCTATCAAACAATTTGTGTGCCATGGGCAGATAGGTTTCTGTAGGTCTAGGATTGTCTCAGACATATAATCAGATGCTAAAACTTACTTTGTATTTCCTTGAGGCTTTGCTAACCTGCATGCTTCTTGCAGGCCACAAACAACAATTGCA
Organism: Cunninghamia lanceolata; assembly: GCA_027924645.1. NCBI lineage: Eukaryota > Viridiplantae > Streptophyta > Pinopsida > Cupressales > Cupressaceae > Cunninghamia > Cunninghamia lanceolata. The sequence goes on along the minus strand of BSBN01000245.1, from coordinate 6,029,528 downwards.
ACTGCAATTGTGCTTTGCCATCATTTTTTCTGTTGGCGATCACATGCTTCCCAGGACAGATTTCTAAGCAATACTTTGATGCAGATCATTTTTTTTGTTTTCCCTGTAATCATTTGGCTAGAGATACTTTGAAGACACAACTGTCATGAACTATTGCAAAGGACAAAGCCGTCCTGCCAGCATTTGGTAGGAACTTCGCTGCAATGCAGCCTTGCTTTATTTCCATTTAAGAACAGAACCAAAAATGATTATAAAATGCCAAAAATAATTCTCATTAATAATTGATTCATCATCAATAAAGTTAATTTATTTCCATTGAAGTAAGAAGAGAACTAACAATGATTATGGAAGACCAAAAACTATTCGCATTTAGAGATGGAAGTCCCTACAGATATGTTTGGACTATACTTGTTAAAAATCACCTTAGCAAGCCTATTAATCAAGGTTATAGCTATTGTTATCTGGGGCCTACATTAGCATCTGTTGATAGACAATTTTGCCACTCAGTTAATGTGGGGCTCCTCCATTTAAAATCTGATTCTATTTAGAATACAAAGAGTGCATTTCTGCAAAAAGCCACTAATATAAAATCTATTTTTCCTTCAAAATGTACTGTTATAACTTATAAGCATCAGCATTATACAACTTTTTTGAATACAAGGAATTTCATAATTATGTGCTGCTGAGTCATTAGACATGAAATATACAGATCCAGAGTTCATGTAATCACACCTATTTGCCCCCTACATCTTTGCAAATGGCAATTACATCAAATTCTAAATACCATTTCACTGTATGAAATTCATCAGTAACAAGCAGTCAGGCTTTCACTATATTTGACAACAGTACAAATAGGAAAGCATTAGATATATTTATATGTTTCTTATATCTTATGTACATAAGTTAAAAAAAAAATTTCAAAATATTGAAAGATTTCTATATACTAAAACTAGAACATACCGAGTCATCAAATGAACTGCACCACACAGTTCTCATCCCAAAGTTTGAATCTGGTTAACACTAACTGGTGGGTGTCTCAACTCCACCTCTTTTGTGCCCATTCACCATAATCATCCAAAATCAAAGGCCATCCATGAGATGGATCATAATTATCAAAGCTTGGATAATTGATCTGTGCCAAAAGTTAAAACTAAGAGAGATATTAACAACCATCATAACTATCTAAGGAACAAAAAAGTCAAAAACAAATCCAATGTGCATATCAAGCATACCTTGTCAAAAAATCTTAGAATGCACTGCCACTGGTCAAGAATTAGGGCTTTGCGATCCTCCTGATTCTAAAAGCATGAAAAAACTTGAGTCAAAAAACACAGACTGCAGACAAATCACAAGAAACATGAAAGCAAACTTCAAGATACAAGATACAAAAGCAGGCATTTGACATATGTTATTAAGCAGTAGCTGTGCATATAGGATTCTCTGAATGGAAGAAAGAATATCAATATTAAGTCACCGTCAGATCAAATATTCAATGAACAACTAACAGATGTTTTAAAATCTGCCAGAGATGGTAGTCCAAGCAAGTGTACCAATGGTTTCAAGAGCCTGTTCCAAACATACTTGTAAGAGAAGCCCATAATGATAGTAATGTATTCCTGGGAGAGATGTTCTGAGCCTGCAGAAGCATTTATAAATATACATACAATATTAAGTCACCGTCAGATCAAATATTCAATGAACAACTAACAGATGTTTTAAAATCTGCCAGAGATGGTAGTCCAAGCAAGTGCACCAATGGTTTCAAGAGCCTGTTCCAAACATACTTGTAAGAGAAGCCCATAATGATAGTAATGTATTCCTGGGAGAGATGTTCTGAGCCTGCAGAAGCATTTATAAATATACATACATAAGTGCTCATGTATGAAGCTGAAACTAAACCACCACAAAGCATTTATAAAAAGCAATAGTTATCAACATCAAACAATGTTCTTGAATAAGGTAACAATCAGAAACACCCAAGCTCAAATAGGTAGTGTTGGGTAGTCTGACAAGTGCACATTCAACATCTCAAAAACAGGTAGAACTAAGGTGATCTGTTTCAGAATCAGGGGTTAACTATGATATCCTTCGCTCTCAGCACAATGAAGTAAAGAGTTTTTCTCAGTTCAAGCCTTCTAGGGATGCTACAAGCAACCATGATCATATATCTCTTGAAAATGCTATTTTTAGACAGAGCTTCCCATCTCAAAAGCAGAAAGACAGCAGTGCTTTTTGTCAAAGAGCCCCAAAACTCCCCAAAGCAGAAGCCATTATGAAAAAGACCAAAGAAAAGAAGCAGAAACAATGGAGAAAAAGCTTCAGTTTCCAGAGGGAAGTGTTTGTGGTTCATTACAACCTTACTCTAAACAAAAGACAGCAGATCCAAAACTTGTAAACACCCACAGGTACCCAATTGAAATGTCTGAAAATGTTCAAAACCTCTGTTAAATCTGGAGGGGATTTTGTCAAAAGAAAAGATTGAATTTGGATCTGAAGTGACTAACCTGGTGGGGATTTTAGATATACTTCACTTCCTGAACGGCGCCAAATTTGTGAGAAGGGCCCAAATTGGTGGTGTGTTGGTAGTGCACAAAGGGCCCTCGCTGCTAAAGAAAGTCAAAGTACAGTAACGAAATTATATACTGTAACGTAAGAGCCAGAGAACTGGGCTTTTGACAGTTGCATTGGACCATATGCGAGAATGGTGTAAATGGGTCTGCAATAGGAAAGATGGTGTAGAGATAACCTACAAACGCTGATTTTTTAATATACTGCCCTTCACTGATGCCCACCGTGTCACATTCTACATCTTTCTAGGCATCTCAACAGCTGTCTGTAAAACCGAAGGCATAGCAAATAAAAACCCTAAATGTGCCAGTACAATAGAATAGAAGGCCGTATTAATTCCTAGCTCGATATTCACGTCTTCTCTTGCTGGACGAAAATCGCTAGCTCGATATTCACGCCTTCTCTTGTCTCGGGAAAATTTCAGGGCTGTTCTGACATGCTGCAACCGAAATCTGCACAAATAAGAGGTAATGAAATCTGCATTCGGTTAACTTTTGAGCATGTTTCTACTCGGAATTTCGCACTGCAAATTAACCCCATGAAAACCTGCTCCCTGATTCGTGCGTTGTGGTGAGTTTAATCACTTGTTAAAGGACTGCCCTTCGCTATAGTTCCACGGTAGGAACTAAAAAAGGAGTTCTTTTGGGTGACTTCCATCATTTTAAGATTTGGAAGAAAGCTTCGAGCTGTAGGGAGAAAGCTCTGAGCTATAGGAGGAAAATTTCTAGCTACATCAAGCAAGCTGCTAGCTGGACAGAAGTGAGAGGTGAAGTTAGCATCAGCTTGTTAAGTAATTGAAGCAGAATGAACAACTTAAAACAACAGATTAACAATAAACATAACACATAATAAAATTCGTACAACACAACGAATTATATGGTTCACCAATTTGGCTACATCCACAGGAAAAATAGGGTAATCATCTCTTATTATTCACAGCAGTAATTACAAAGTTTCATCAATCAAAACAAGTGATCGAATCCCAAATATATATTACACTCTTCAGGACAGATGAAGAGTCTGAAGAACAGGGAACTTGGAAAGTCAGTGATGGTTGGACTTCACAACCAAACACAGCTAAATGTACAGTTCTATTTTGGATCGTTAGTAATTTGGTAAATAAATGTGTATTATTCTGACCCTTCGATGGTGACTACAGGATTTTTATGTCTTTATGTCTGTATTTGCATAAATGATTTACCAAACCATCGTCTGGAAAAAGAACAATTTTTGTTTTTGACATTAATCACTTGCTGTTCATTTTATATTCCCATCTGTACGTATTGTTGGGCACGTGGTGAAGTCCAATGCAACGGCTCACCTTACTTGTCTGAGGTTTATTCTTGTAACCGCATGTATGCAGAAGAGATTCTCTTTGGTTTGTAACGGTTCCTTTCTGGGTCGCTGATTCAAATTGCTCAGACGGTTGGTAGGAATATTTTCCAAGGGTCTTATAGACTAAGATGTTTTATTGCTGCTGTTCAGAAGATAGATATGTATGTGTGAAATACACAGAGAGAGATGTATCATCTATAATATGAATGAACCCCCTTCTTTGTGGATGTAGCCATTAACAATGGTGAACCACGTTAATTGCTGAGTGTCCTCTGAATCATTCTTCTGCTTATGTCTGTGTTCTGTTTTTCTTTCTATATCTCTGTTTTTCTTTTCTGTGTTTTTAGATTTGCAATTGGTATCAAAGCTCTATGTGAAGCTCGATCCAGGAAATAGCCTGTGAGGACCTTTTTGAACCTGTAAAGAAATCAAAATGGATGATACAGAAAAATGGAAAATAGAGAAATTTACAGGCCAAAACTTTGGTCTTTGGAAAGTGCAAATAGAGTCTCTTCTTATCAAACAGGACTTGTCACTCACCTTACTGGGGAAAGCCAAAGGACAAGGTTCTATGAAAGATGAAGACTGAGAAAAACTGGATATGAAAGCGAAGGCAACTATATTTCTCTCATTGTCCAGTAATGTATTTTTTAATGTCTCAACTGAGAGTACTACGAAAGCGCTTTGGGAAAAGCTCTCTAGTATGTATGCGATTGCTTCAACTTCGAATAAGGTATTTATTATGAAGAAATTATATAACCTGAAAATGAAAGAAGGTGGGGTTATGTCAAATCATCTGAATGAATTTAACACCTTAGTTACTCAATTAACTTCGGTGGGTATAAAGTTAGATCCTGAGATTAAAGTAATTTTGCTGTTGTGTTCCTTACCAAATAGCTGGGAAGGTGTTGTGATAGCTGTGAGCATTTTTGTAGCAGCCAAAAGTACATTAGTTTTTGATGACATTGCAGCCACTCTTCTCAGCGAAGACATGAGAAGGAAAAATCAGGAACCCTCATCCGACGATGCTCTAACAACTGTAAGTACAAGCAATAGGGGAAGAAGCCAAGACAGAGGTAGATATAACAACCGGAGAAGGTCACAATCTGGTCCGCGATCGAAGTCTAGGGGCAGAACTGGTGCGTGTTAGTTTTTTGGAAAACCCGGACACAATAAGAAGAACTGCTGGAACTACAAGAAAGCTCAAGGAAAAGTGAGCACAAATAATGAAGCAAACACTGCATGTGATGGTGTTTTGGTCTTATCAGCTAGTGACACAAATGCAAATTCGTGGGTCCTTGATTCCGGCACCTCATTTCATGCCACTTCATGCCGTAAAGCTTTCACAAATTTTCATGAAGGCACATTCGGTAAGGTGTTTCTTGGTGACAATAAAGAATGTGACATCTTAGGTAAAGGTGATATAATATTGAATTTGAAAAATGGAGACAAATTAACTTTGACGGATGTTAGATATGTACCCATGTTAAAAAGGAATTTAATTTCAGTTAGTTAGCTTATAGCACATGGCTGCAATGTTAAATTTTCTCTTGATTCATGGAAAATTACAAAGGGGCTTCTAGTAATGGCAAGAGGAAAGAAGCAAGGTAATCTCTACCTTTTGGAATGTTTTGGTGAAGTGGGAGCTGCCTTGCCGGCTATGGATAGTGGGTCTAAAATATGGCACAAAAGGCTCGGTCATATGAGCCAAAAAAGTCTTCAAGTTATGCTTCAGCGCAATCAGCTTCTAGGCCTCACCTCCGTTGATTTAGAATTATGTGAACATTGCCTTTATGGCAAATAGTGCCGGACCAGTTTCTTGAGAACGGAGCATGACAAGAAAACTACTCCGTTGGAACTTGTTCATTCCGACGTATTCAATCCGACTCAGGTAACTTCTTTCGGTGGAGCTAATTATTTTGTAACCTTTCTTGATGACTATACTCGAAAAATCTGGATTTATATGTTGAATAGAAAATCTGAGGTATTTTCAAAATTTAAGATTTTTAAGGCTGCTGTTGAAAATCAGATTGGGCATAAAATTAAATGCCTACTAACAGACAATGATGGAGAATATTGCTCTTCGGAGTTTGATTCATTTTGTGCAAACCATGGTATTCAACGGATAAAGACTGTCCCTTATACACCTCAGGAGAATAGTGCAGTTGAGAGGCTCAATCGCACGATACTTGAGAGAGCTAGATGCATGCTCTCCAATGCTGGATTGGGAAAAGAGTTTTGGGTAGAGGCATGTAATACTGCTGTGTATCTAATCAATCGAGCTCCATCGTCTAGGCTGGATTTTGACATCCCTGAGGAGAGATGGCTTGGAAAACGAATTTCCTATCATCATTTGTGAGTGTTTGGCTGTGTAGCCTTTGTTCACATTCCGAAAGAGCAGAGAACTAAGTTAGATTTCAAGTCAAAAAGGTGTGTTTTTCTTGGCTATGGTGAAGATCAATTTGGTTTTCATCTTTCGGAGCGATGTTGTGTTTAATGAGAAGAATTTTCCAGGTTTGCAACCTTCCAATTCACCTCCGACAGAATATGTTGATGTGGATTTGTTTGATAATGGTAAGGTAAAGCAACCTGCCATCACTTTCTTTCAGCCACTAGTTACATCTGCACATTATTACACCACCGCAGCCCATGTTTTTAGCAGTACATTGCCTTCTACTGTATGCACATTGCCTACCTCAATTTCTACACACTCAGCTCCCACCACTAATCGTGTGCCAATTCTTGTTCATACGCAGCCAATAGATAGCACAACGCAGCATGTTGTGTCACCTACGCAGTCTCCTTTAGACTTTGACCAGCATTTGTGTCCTTCGCAGACCTCTCCAAGTTATACGCAGCCCTTTACTGACCAATCGCTGCCTTTAAATCACTCTTCGCTGCCTCCACAAGTTGAATCGCTGCCATTGTCAAGTCCTACGCAGCCTCCCATTATTCATTCACTGCCATCTAATACTCATACGCAGCCTATGCAAAGTCCTTCACTGACTCCTCATGCTCAAATGCAGCTCTTTGATTTCTCAGCGCACCCCCATTCATAGCAACTACAAAGTACGTTGCCTTAGGAAGAGATGTCAATAAATATGCATTCAAATCTCTTTCGAACAGATAAGCAATCAATGCCAGTTACAGGACAGGGCACTCTAAGTGCACCGAGCAGTATGCAGAGACAGGGGAGCTTGCCATAGAGTCCTCTACAATCAGAGGTTGACGATGTTCAAAACTTACTACAGAGACTAAATCTGGACTCAAATATACAGCCAGAGCAAGGTCCAAAATTGAGGAGGTCTACCCATGAGAAGAAGAGACCTGCGAAATACGAAGACTATGAGTTATTACTCTCTGATTATGCAAAGCCGACAACATATAAACAAGCCTGCAAGGATGAAAATGCACAAAATTGGATGGCAACCATGAACGAAGAAATGGAGTCATTGAGAGTCAATAACACTTGGGATTTGGTTCATCTTCCACCAAATTGAAAGCCTCTCAAGAACAAATGGGTTTATCATTTGAAAGACGAAGATGGAGGGAGTAAAAGGTTCAGGGCCAGATTAGTTGTCAAGGGGTTTGATCAGCAAAAAGGTATTGATTTTACTAAAAAAAATTCTCCAGTTGTCAAAATGGACACAATTCGTGCTGTGTTGGGTTTGGTAGCAGTTTGGGATTTAGAACTTGAGCAACTCGATGTGAAAACAACGTTCCTACATGGAGACATTGATGAGGATTTATACATGGAGCAGCTTGAAGGCTTTGCTCAACCAGGTAAGGAGAATTTATTTTGCAAGTTGAAGTGGAGTTTGTATGGGTTGAAGCAAGCTCCAAGACTGGTATTTAAAATTTGACCGCTTCATGACTGATAACAACTTTATTCGATGCGAATCAGACCCTTGTGTTTACTACAAGAAGCTAAATACTGGTGAGTTTGTCATCCTTTTGCTCTATGTTGACGATATGTTAGTTGCTGGTACTAGCGTTAAGATTATTGCTCAACTGAAGCAACAATTGGCACTTCGTTTTGCCATGAAAGACCTCAGACCAGCCAAAAGAATACTTGGGATGTACATATTTAGAAATAGAAATAAAAGAGAACTTAGGTTGTCCCAAGCAAACTACATTGCCAAAGTGTTGGACAGATTTAATATGTCTCATGCCAAACTAGTATCTACTCCTTTGGCTGATCATTTCCGCTTATCTTCAGCTATGTCTCCGAAAAATCGGGAAGAGGAAGAACAAATGAGGTCTGTTCCATATACATCTGTAGTTGGCAGTATAATGTATGCAATGGTATGTACTCAACCGGACATTGCACATGTAGTCACAGTTGTGAGCAGATTCATGAGTCATCCGGGCAAATTACACTGGCAGGCAGTCCAGTGGATTCTACGGTACTTGAAAGGTACCTCACATTATTGTTTATGTTTTGGAGGTACTGACATTCAGCTTCGTGGTTATGTTGATTCAGATATGGCCGGAGATTTAGATAAACGCCGGTCTACCACTGGTTATGCATTTACATTTGCCGGGGCAGCCATTAGTTGGGTTTCTTGGTTGCAACAAGTTGTAGCTTTGTCATCCACTGAGGCTGAATATATTGCACTCACGGAAGGAGCAAAAGAAATGATATGGCTGGAGCGTTTGTTGACCGAATTAGGCTGTCCGAAATCAGTTTTTCCATTATATTGTGATAACAAAAGTGCTATTCACTTGGCTAGGAATTCAGCTTTCCACAATCGAACCAAGCATATTGACCTTCGATACCACTTTATCCGCCATGTTATTGACGAAGGCAAGTTGCGGGTCACAAAGATTGACACAAAGGTCAATCCGGCGGATGCATTAACCAAGGTTGTTCCTCGAGACAAGTTCGAGTTCTGTAGATCTTCTCTCGGTCTTGTTCCATTGTGACACTGATTTTCAAGAAGGGGATCTCTCTCAGAGCAGCTTCTTTGCCGATCCCATTGGTCTTCAAGTGGGAGATTGTTGGGCACGTGGTGAAGCCCAATGTAACGGCTCACCTTACTTGTCTGAGGTTTATTCCTATAACCGCATGTATGCAGAAGAGATTCTCTTTGGTTTGTAACGGTTCCTTTCTGGGTCGCTGATTCAGATTTCTCAGATAGTTGGTAGGAATATTTTCCAAGGGTCTTATAGACTAAGATGTTTTATTGCTGCTGTTCAGAAGATAGATATGTATGTGTAAAATACACAGAGAGAGATGTATCATCTGTAATATGAATGAACCCCCTTCTTTGTGGATGTAGCCATTAACAATGGTGAACCACGTTAATTGCTGAGTGTCCTCTGAATCATTCTTCTGCTTATGTCTGTGTTCTGTTTTTCTTTCTATATCTCTGTTTTTCTATTCTGTGTTTTTAGATTTACACGTATGATGCATTTAAGCTATCTTTCTTGGAATCCCTCCCGTCATTTCTTTTATGCAACGCATTTTAGATCAAGCTCTGCGAGTTATGGTGTTTCCAATTACCGTCAACATGTTTTGATCATTTACATCTAAGCTATAACTAGATAGAGCACTTCACACTTGGGTAATTCTTTGCATATTGAATTTAGGTACATGAAGAAAACTGTGTTAGATACTGATGAGCAGTTGGCCAGTTTTGGCAATACTACTGTAAAATCATTGTATGATCATCCTTTGCACGAAATCATCATGCCTGGCTGAAGTTTTACAACCATCATAGATTCCTAACTGTGTGTAAGACATGAAATCAATGTCATCATTCTTGGAAATGGGGGGATGCATATTGTCTCTAGTATAGAGCAGGAATGTACCTGATGCTGCTATGGGCGCTTGTGCTAATTATTTAATAGGTTATATACCACTATCTCCTCATGAGTTATATTTTCAGTTTCATTCTTGTCTTCTTTTGTTATAAGTATGTTTTGTTATTCTTAAACATTATCTACTTCAACAGTCAAATGTCAATTTTGGCCAATAAAAATAGGACAAATAATTACCACTTTTTAATATGGATGAGGTGTAAATTTGTTATTAATTGTTTGACCATTGAAGTGGATGATGTTTAAATAGAGTGGTATTTGGCGTCACATTCAAGGTTCGAACTTACAAATGCCAGTTCTATAGCTTAAAAGTTTCTAAGGCCTTTTCAACAAACTGGCTAATAAAAATAGGACAAATAATTACCACTTTTTAATATGGATGAGGTGTAAATTCAAAAGTTAAAGGTTCAAATTTACAACTAACAGTTATATTGCTTAAAAGTTTGTAGAGCCTTTTCAACAAACCCATTTCGATTATACCTGAAAATCGAGGCGATCCACGAGAGTCTGAGACCACATTTCTTTGAGGCATCTTGTCAAGCTGATCACGTGCCTTGTACATGCTGCATTACCGAGACAGTTGTAACTGCAACGCCTGACAAAATTCCTCTATCCTTTAAGCTTTGGTGGATGTCCATATCCTGTTCCTAAGATCCCATTTTGGGGCAGGAAAGGTGGATGCTGGCAAAATTTGAAGACTGTCGCTTCACAAACGTCTAAGACCTTTTAAATAAACCCATTTTGATCATACCCTCCCATCGCAGCATTCCATAAGGCCGCATGTCTTTTAGACATTTTGTCAAACAATTCATGTGCCCACTGCACACTGCTAAATTATGCATACATATCTACTAGGCTTTTGCAACTAGAACGATTGACAAAATCCCTTTATCCTTTAAACTCTGAAGCTTATCCATGATCCCAATTAAATCATCAGGCAGGGTAAACGCTGCAAACTATGTTACCTCAAGTTTCCCGGACGGTAGGGGATGAGGACGGTAGAGGTCATTTTTTAAGGGACGGTAAGGGACGCTATTAAAATAGGGAAAATTTAAAAAATATTAGAAAATTTCAAATATTCATATGATAGCAATGTAGCATTGATAAGACAATCATCATATACATCATAGAACCTTAACACATAATATTAAAATTCAATTGAGATTTTATATGAAAGCATAATAAGCAGCAGGAGTATGTGATTCACCTATAGTGTTTTAGGGTTACATAAAAGTCAGCCTATGAATCGGCCTCTTTTGCAAGCATTTCAGTTTCTCTAGCAAGCATATCAGCTCCAATAACAACTTGAACCCTCTACGGATTCTGAGTACCCTATAAACCTAAAACATTAGGACTCAAAATACATGGAGAATCTGATTTTACTGCTGATTTGACTAATATGAGAATTGAGAGGACTATCACCCTCGTCAAAATCAATATCACTATTGATAGTTACCTTTATAGTCACTATACATGTCTATTAGTTTGTATGCTTTTGACTTCTTACTATAGCCAACGAAAACAAATTTTGTAATATTTGATCCAATATTGTGAACCTAATGTGGAACATGAACATAGGCAAATACAATTAAAGATCACCCTTGAATTGTTGCATGACCAAGCCTCATGTCGTGTGATCACCTACGATGCCTTGGATGGACTTTCATTAAGAATATAGACAAATGTGTTCATTGCTTCTACATAAAACACTATAGGTTTGTCACATACTCCTACCACTTATTATGTTTCATTTTTGTGTTCTTTTAATGAAAAGAAAAAATGTTGAGCCATAGGGGATGACTAGATGTCCCTGGGATGGTTGGGGGACATCTAGACGTCCCCTGAATATCTCAAGGATGGCTAGTCGTCTCCTGACATTTTGAAGTCTCCTAAAAAAAGGGGACATGGGCGGGGTATGTTTCCAACCCATCCTTGCATCCTCGAGGCATTTTTGGGACGGGGACGACCCCTTTTAGGCCAGGGATGTGTCGTTGGGCTACATAGCTGGCAAAGGTTTAGGACCCTGGCTTTTTACTTCAGCCAGTTGAAATTTCTTTAAAAAATTGTGTGGCCTTCCCAACAAACTTATTTTGAAGATATCCAACATTCAAGTCATTCCATGATGTGTCTTTGAATGAATGAAGAATGAAATATTTTAATGGCATCTATGAGACCAGGCAATCTAAGGGACCAAGAGCCTCTGTCCTGACACATTTTTAAACTCTTTTGCATGTCAGATCTTCTACTATGGATTTTGATAAAAAAGCTTGTTGTTTTGCAAAGCCTCCCTTCTTCAAATAAGACAGTTGGATTGTCCACTTTCAGATTGTTTTCATAATTGAAACATTTTATGAAACAGATCGCATGCTTCATGCCCACTTCTACACTAGGCATAAGAATAATTCAATACAACAAGAAATTTATTTCCTTCTAGTTGTTTGTTGCATATAATGTTGTATTCAACTTGTAAACAACACAAAATTGTAAATTTCACTGAAAATCCCATGGGTGAGAATTTCTGAACAAATCTTGAAGATAATTGGTAGATAGCATGATTATCTATGGAATACCCCCATTGAATACCTTGTGGAAGAAACCAATCTTATATAGGATACATAACATAATGATTATTATGTCGAGAGGTGTAACTATAGTGGCAGCAAGGGGTGGAGTGTAATGAAGTGAGCTATAAACAAAATAAAATAAAATAACTCTTAGGTAAATAAAAGTAACTCTTCAAATAAAATAAACTAAACAATGTGAATAAAATAAAATATTTTTAAAAATAGTTTTAAAGTAAAAAAATATTTTAGATATATTTATTTAGGAAATCTATACTAGCATTCCTATCTTTAGAAAATCTATTTAAAAGACACCAAGAGATATCATTCTCAAGGTGCCTATTTTTTATTGGATTTGTGATTTAAGTGGAATAGGCGTCTTACAATGATATCTCTCTACATCTTTTACATAGATTTTCTAAAAATATGCATACTAGTAACATAATGAATGATTATACTTTAACTAAATGCATAGGGTTAAAGTCTAATTTTTCATATTTAAAATCATATATAAATTGGCATAATGAAAGAGGGATGCATATTTACCATTGACAAATTATTTGAAATGAATTCACAGATTATCTTCTTTTACCTATGTCTACTTTTTACTCATTTAAGGTTTTTCCTATACATATTTATGAAAAGACTTTATTTTATCTTGATAATTCATCTGTGGTTTTCTAATTGTCCTCTTTCATTTGTTGTTGTTTTTACTTTTCTTAGTACAACAAGCAATAACTTACATTGGAGTTCAGTGTCCCTAATCTCTAACAAGTGTGAGCATGTTTTGAGCCCCAAGCCTTGTTGACTTAAAATCAAATTAGCCTCACCTATATTTTGTTTTAAGAAAATGTTCATTGCTAGATTATCCTCAATAAAATTTGTTGCATACTCATAGGGCAACCAAGCTCATGTTAGCGTTGTGTGTGGTTAAACATCATAGTGGAACTTGAAAATTTAAATATACCCTAAAGCTTTGGAGGTTGTTCCTTTGAAGTAAATTATTAAGGTTCAAGTTTAATGGTACATCAATTTCCCATTTTGTTATTTGCTAGATGCTTCAAAGAGCATTTATATTAGTGTGTTGAAATGATATATATCTTTGGCTAGCATATACCTTTGACCTCACTCCAAGAATTTTGAGTTCCTTTGGTTTCATGGCCTTGAATAAAGGCCCTTGAGTCACACAATAGATTCAACATATAATGTTCATAAGAATTTCGGGCACAAGTTTATCCAGGGATCATTGAAATATATATTTTCGATTACTGCAAATCGAGTGACAAACAACCAAAGTAGCTATGGAAATGGAGTATGTTGACCAAAATGAATGTAATCCCAAAGTAATAAGGTGACTCCTAGACAATATTTCAATCAAGAGAAGTAAAATATTGTCTTTTCATAAAGATGCCATAGCAATTATAGGGACACTAATACATCATAATGATAACATATTTAAAATCGAGAAACCATGTGATGATGAGAGGAAACAATGTAAGAGCGCATTCTAGAATAATTTTAAGACAACTCCTTACATCATTACGTAGTCAACTACGTGGCAACTGAAGGTTAAATTGTTTGGGGGAAGCAATACCCAAGAAAGGGTTGTGTGCACACTTTAACGGTCACCCAAAATCTAGAATTTGAGCCGGAAAAAAAAAAATATATATATATATATATATATATATATATATATATATATATACCTTGATTCCATGTCCATGTAGGTAGTTTAGGTAAATGAAGAAGGTTCTCAGACTTAGATTTGAGTGAAAATGGTGAGTTGAGGCCTTAGACCCTGAATCATGACTTGAACTATTAAGCAAACACAAATGAACTTAAAACTTGAAAACTAAAATTATCTTAGAAATTGGTACTTAGAAGATCTCATATGGATCTTGTTTGCTTCCTTGAGGCTTTAGGTTAATTTCTAAGGTAAGAAACAAATTGATTGTTTTACATATCTCTTGAAGGACAAAGACTTTAGTGCATATTGCATTTCCAGTAAGGAAATGTAGTCTCTTCAATGAGCAAACAGGGACTCATAAGGCCCCAATTTACAAGTCTTTGGTCATAAAACAAATTCTCTGTCTCATTTAGACATAAGAGGAGCTCATGAGTTATCCTTTCTATTGACCCATCTGACAACTTGAGTATCCAATGAAAATTTCATTAAATGTTAAAATTATTGAAAGGTTGTGATTTGAGAAAATTATGTACTTTAAGTATTGTATGTGTATGTAGATGATTAGGTGGATTTTATATGTTGTTTTTAAATTTTTTTAGTGTGTTGAGTTTTAGTTAATGATTAAGTGGGTCATTACACATGATATTAGAGAACTGGGTTCAAAAGTTAGGCCTATGAACTTGCTATAACTCACATAGATTAAAAACCCTAGTTGCATTATGAAATGTGTATTAATGAAAATTCTTTTATCCAGATTTGCATTTATAAAAATGAAATTTACCCATGCAAGAAATATATGAACTGTAAGAGTGAATCACAACCACTTTTAATAGGAACCTAATAACCTTGCATGGAATAATGTAATGATAAACCTTTTAATTGTCATGAGTGTTGGAAATATTGTCATTGATGTCAAAGGATCCACAAAGTTTCTAAGGCATGAATGATTTTAGCCTTCAGTCAGCGAATCACTCGGTTCGCGAACTCTTAAGTTTGTCGATGGCTTATTTCTCCGACAACCAATTTGCTGACAGGAGAGTTTACCGATAGACGGTTTTCCCAACAAAATGTTCGCCAAAAGGATGAAGGCGTGAAGAATAAAGTTGGTTTGTGGTTTGTCAAGTTCATCGATAAGTGATTTTTTCAATAAGATAATGGAAAAGTCTTCAGTTTGTGAACTCATCAATTCATCGGTTTCAAGGTTCGCTGGTATGCGATTTTGCCGATAGAAGAAGGTTGATGATTTGTAGTTTGCTCAGTTTGCCGATAGAAGAAGGTTGATGATTTGTAGTTTGCTCAGTTTGTTGACGATTTCATGAAGAATAAAGTTGGTTTGTGATTTCTCAAGTTCGTCGATAGGTGATTTCTCAAGTTCGCCGATAGGTGATTTGCTCGATAAGATAACGAAAAAGTCTTTAGTTTGCGAACTCCTCAATTCACTGGTTTCAAGGTCCATTGACAGACGATTTTACCGATAGAAGAAGGTTGATGATTTGTAGTTTGCTTGGTTTATCGATAGAAGAAGGTTGATAGTTCGCTCGGTTTGTTGACGAGTTCATGAAGTTACAACTTCATCGACAAAGCCCATGTTGGCGAAATATCAAGTTTGCAGAAAGTGGATTTTTCCGATAAAGGCATTGAAGTTTAAGTTTGTGGAAATGAACTTTTGCCGATAAAGGCGTTGAAGTTAAAGTTTATGGTAATGAAACATTTCTAATAAAGTTGTGTAAGTTGTGGTTCGTGGAAACGAACTTTTGCGGATAATGGATAGAATGTCCCAGGTTCGTGGAGATATAAAGTTTCCGATAGTCTTCTCTATAAGGTTGTTAGTAAAATAAATTGATTATTTATTTGGGCCGACCTAAGTATACGTTGAAATTCAAAATACAGAGGTCGACTTTGGAGAATGTTTTACTTCGATGCATTATATATGAGGATAATATTGTACAGATCGATATTTAAAGTAGATCATTTGTTCATTTTTGATGGTGAAGGAAGAGTATGCATAAAAGTGAATAGTGTGTACAAAAATGTGAATATGAGTGTGTGAAGGGCATGAATAGAAGATGATCTAGAGTTCGTGCAGTTTGTGGTGGATGCTTTTGTTTGGAATGAACTTGATCCTATTTCATTCAGTTGAAGTTGGTGCTTCATTTATGGGTTGGTGCTCAGAAGATGAAGTTGGTGCTTCATATCCGGGTTGGTGCTCAGATGATAGAGTTAGTGCTCAGTTTGATAAAGGGATTGAAGTCTCCTGTAGGTTGGTGCCTACAGATCTATAAAAGGATTGTTGTCCTTCTCAGGTTGAAATTCATTTGGGTTGGTGCCTACAAAATATTGTAATTCATTGATTCTTTTTGTGAGGTTGGATTTGGGTAGTAGATCCAAGCAGCTTTTCTCACCGTGGTTTTTCCCTTCTGGGTTTCCATGTAAATCGTGTTCTCTTGTGTGGATGTGCTTATGTTTGCATAGTTCTTACATAATTTGATTGATGCAGTAAAGTTTTTGATGTTATAGCAGAACTAAAGTTAAAATTGGTATATATTGATTCACCCCCTCCTCTTAGTATATTTGTGTGTTCTAACAATGAGGACTTGTGGAATTGCCATTATGACACATTGATATGAAAGTGATAGCCTAAGATAGGATAGGAAGATGGAATGTTTGCATGAATTTGATGGATCACAAAATTTATGATGGCATGTTTTGGAAGATAGCAACTTCTTCTTTGGGGTGAAAGTTGGTTAACTGGTTGTATTATGGACTATTCTCGAAGATTGAACATATTTGGTAGCCAATTGAGCAAGAGGTTTTTTAGTTTTTGCTTGGGTTGAAGACAAACAAGTTAGTAGGGATTTACTTTGGGGAATGACTTTCATTTATGGGTGATTTTACCTTGAGTTGTGCATGATTGTGATGTGGTTTAGACTTGGTATCTTAAAATATGGAGTTGAGCTATGCTAAGAAAAATAAAATAAAATAATTTGCCAATACTCGTGAGTAGTGTCAAAGAAATTTATGGATTTAGAAGAATAGTTGGATGACTATTTGTTAATTAACCAATAAGAGGTTTGAGGTGTAGAAAACACAAAAGGAGGTGTTAGCACTCATTTTGACCTGGGGTTGATTTGTCATGATCAGGAGGTTTCTTCATTTGAAGCCTTTATCTTCTTGCCCATTTTTTCTAAGTGTTGGACCTCCTCAGCATTTTTCAACTGCGGCATCATATTTTCCTGAGGAGGAGGTCATCATCATCATATTTGGTTCGATGGTGGTCTGCATCATCATGTTCTTCGTCGACTGGTTTTTTCATCGTCATCATCATATTCAGTTATCGGGTGATGTTTGGTTTTTATCCTGATGATGCTGACGAGCTACAGTGCACCCTGATCTACTTGCGAGGGTGATTTTTCAAAGTATCCGGTGATCTTCCATTTATCACCTTGCCCAAACATGATGATGATGTTGCCCCGTTATTCTGAAGGGGTTATTCTCTGAGTTGTTCGACCTGACTTGTTTTTTCTTAAGGGTCGTCGTCATCATCATCATATTTCCAGTTATCATCCTGCTGCTTGCGGAGGTCATCATATTTTCTGCCTTCATGATATTTCGCCGGGGTGATATTTTTATCATCGGGTGATCTTGGTTATGATCATCCTGATGATGTTGTTGAAGAGTTCTAAGTGCGACCCGATATTCACTAGGGTCATCATATTTTGAACGTCAGGATGATCTTAGTCAATATCATCCTGATGATGTTGTATCACTTCTTGTTCGATTGTTTTGTCATCCTGATGATGCTGACGTCATCCTTATATCAGGGTGATATCCGGTTCTCTGCCTATCTGCATCATGATATTTCCGAAGAAGGGGGTGATATTTTCATATCACCCGGATATATGTTTTGTTCGAGCATCATGATGATGCTGATATCAAGGAGATATCCGCCTGCTGGCTTCGCGCATTATCTACTGGGGGTGATCTTTTCAAGCATCATCATCATATTCAGTTATCGCCCCGATCTTATAGAGGAGCTACAGTGCAACCTGATATTTGAATATCAGGAGGATATTTCCAAATATCCGGTTGTCTTCCGAATATCATGATGATGTGGATATGATGATGACGTCATCAAGGTCCGGGGGGGGTCATATTTCTAACACTGATCATCTTGAAGAGACC
Source organism: Cunninghamia lanceolata (assembly GCA_027924645.1). Lineage (NCBI taxonomy): Eukaryota > Viridiplantae > Streptophyta > Pinopsida > Cupressales > Cupressaceae > Cunninghamia > Cunninghamia lanceolata. Next base: position 6,011,372 of record BSBN01000245.1, on the reverse strand, counting down.
TCCTGATATTTGCAAACATGATGATGACGTCATCCAGATATGAGGAGGTGCGCAGTAGGCAGATATGATGATGACGTCAGCAGGATATGATGATGATGTCATCAGGATGTTCATCGGCCAGACTTTTGTTATAAGCTCAGCAGGAGGATGTTCCTCCGAAGGATCAGGTTGTGCCGATTATCATGAAGGTTATATTTCAAATATCATGATGACGTCAGGGTGATATTTCGAACAACAGGATATCATGCTGCTGGAGGATGATGATGATGAAGTCTATACTAGTGTCGTCAGGAGCAAAAGCACCGACATGATATATGCTCATGACCTAGTATATAAAGTGTTATAGAGGTCATCGCGGGGTGCATGTGGGATAATGTTATCCTGCATTTTCAAATATCATGATGATGAACCTCGGCGGGAAATGCTTGCGATGCAGAATTGTTGTTCTTCCCAAGGCCGCGGGTTGGTGCGCCATTAATGGCGATTGTTGCAGAGGTATGGGCGATGGCGTGGATGGATCCTGTACCCGATTGAAGGTGTACATCAGCGGACAGTGGCGCAGGGCTCAAGAAATCTTCCTGTCTCCTCCCCTACCTGCTGCATTCAAGTTTGGGCGCCAATCTGGTGGTGTTTGAGCGCCATTTCTATGATACTGTGTATCTGGCGGGATTTTTGGTCAACATTGTAATTAATTGCTGAGCACCTACCTGGCTGTTATAAAGCAGGTGGTGTTGCTCATTTGAAAGGTTGTTGAAAGTTGAAGATTTTTGGCTCTGTAATGCATAACAAGCTGATCTGGTTGTTCTGTACAGCTTACCTGTGAGTTTATGTATCTCTTGTTGTTTGTTTTTGGCATGAACCCACTGATTTCATGATTAAACTTATATGAGAAATGCTATCTTGGCATGTGTTGTGTTAATTCTGTCTCCAGTATTGCATGTATTCTTCTTCTGAATCTGGATGTTTGGTAATGTTTAGATTCTAGAGCATAGAGTTCCTGTGTTGAATGTCTGATCTTTTAACTTCTGCTCAAGGGGTAGATTAAACTGTTTTCAGGTTGAACATTGGGAAGGATATACTGCAGTAGGGATACCATAAGTAGAGATAACCTAACACTTTGTATTGGGAGATACCTGTAAGGCAAGTATCACATATATCCCCTTGAAATCCAGTTTTAGTTGTTTATGCTGATCATTCACAGGTGTATGTCTACTGACTCCAGGCCCTGGATAGGCACCAATCATGCTTTGTTCTTGTGTTATAACCATGTCCAGCTTTGCATCCACACTTAAACTTCAAATCAAAATCTAAAACAACCATTAGGACATTAGAGTTAGTTTTAGGAACCTCAGTCCTCTGTCTACAACTGCAAATAGGCCCAAAGCTAGCCCCTTTGCCCTTATCTTTCAGTTTTGGTCTACTTACAGGAGGACTTATCTGCTTTCTGTCAGCATCCCAGCCTTGTATGCATATCCTCATGGATGTTGAGTAGAGAATACCCCCCTAGGTCTTGCAGAGCCTGAAGAAGAAGAGGAGATAAAATATAGAGTCTATCTCCTACCCTGTTGACCCCCTGGCCCAGAGATCCTGTTGATCACTGATGGCTACCTTGTAGGGAAATCTGGGAATAAGCATCCAGTCTGGGAACAAGTCAACAAGAGGAAAGTATGAACATGCAGTAAAGAAAGAACGAATCTTGGAAGAAATATATATTTTATATTAGGGATCATTTACTATTAATAACAAAAACAAAGCAGGTATAGTATAAGGTGATAAACACCAATTCAGTCCATCCAACTACAAACCAATACTTACTACTACATCAGGATACATCAAAAGATAAAACAACACTAAACAACCAACAGCTACATCAAAATACAAGTCATATATATGATAACACATATAAATATCATCAAATACAGAAGTTCACATCTACTATCAGCATCGAAGAACATAAACACTAACAACCATCATTCCCAACAACATTTCTTGTTGTCATTTTTATAATAGTCACATTCATAAGTCCTTATTATTGGGTCTGGTTCATCTTCTAGGTCAATATCCTTAACAATGCACTCATACTTATCCATTTGTCTATACCTCTTCTTTTCTCTCTCTTTCATAGTCACCTCTGGCTTGCTAATTTCTTTGCCTCCATACAATCACTTAACAACTTCAGCTTCTTTTTATCTAAGTTGTCTTTGCCTTGAGGCCAAAAATGGGCATTAACCACCTCTTTTTTATAAACCAGAGTGAGACCCTGCTTAAGGAGGATAAATAACTTGCTTTTAGGAATCTCCATGATCACGGAAACCTGCATCATGATATTAAAACAAGTGAGCTCCAAAATTGAGTTAGCAAGACTCCTTTTGTCTTGAAAGAGTTTGTTATTTCTCGATTTCCAAATATGCCACAAAATCTCACTAGTGAGAACAAACCAAAACTTGTTCATCTCTTTAGAAAAAACCTCCACATAACCAAATAAAATTTCAAACCAACTGAAACCTTGCTTGTTATCCCACCCTAAAGAGTTCCCCAAGAACATAGACCAGATTTTTCTAGCAAATAGACAGTTAAAAAACAAATGCTCAAAGGACTCAACAATATTGCAAATCTCACATTCATTAATATGGAAACTATCATTATACACCCCATTAAACACAACAAGCTTCTTTAAAATAATTAACCATCTAAAGCAATTTTTTTGGCTCACTACTAGAAGACGACAAATACTTCAAAATAAAAGACCACTCTTTATTCTACCAGTATAGGTTCTAGTTACTATTGACTCTATGAATAAATTCACTCGTGCTATCCAACAACTCATATAACTTTTTAGAGCTCATTTTGTCAAAAACAGTCCCATCAATCCATTTCATATTAACTAAAATTTTAGAGTTGAACTCTAGCACTGTTAGAATTTGAAAAGATTATTAACCTAGAAAACTAATGCAAAGAATAGATATCTAAACTATGAATGTAAATGATACAAAATCAAAATAGCAACATAGAGTTAGTCTCCAAGAGAGTAATGCAAATGCTAGAAGCAAAGTAGCATTAAGAGGATGCAAAAGCAAAAGATGCAAAATACAAGCCAGGTAGCATGCTTATATAGACCAGGGAGAGGGAGGAGATGGCAACACCAACCAATGAGGAGCAACCATCTATCGGACTAAAGATAGAAAAGTATCTTCCCAAGGTAGCTAATGGATACTCACATGTAGGAAGGTGACACCTTGCAACCACTCACCTAATAAGACATGCTTTATTAACCTAAGTGAGATTAATGGAAGTGTATGAAAAACCTAGGAATATAGAGAAAAAATAAATAACCCACTAGAAAATAAAAACCTACACTAACACCCCCCCATAAGCGAAGCTTAGGTTGATGTAGAAATGGGTCCCGACAAATCAAGCTTGATGAGGTACCCATGTACATAAAATTCCCCCCAAAGAGAGAGAAAAGAGACCCCCCAAAAGTAGAGAGAGTCAAGACTCCGAGTGAGAGGAAGAAGCCCCCCAGAAGATGAAGCATCTCGTACCCCCAGCAAAGCTCGCAAATGAAGGAACTTTCTCTCAGTGAAGGGTTTGGTGAAGATATCAGCAACCTACTCGGAAGTCAGACAGTAGTGAAGGTCGATGATGAGGCCATGGATGAGCTCCCAGATGTAGTGCATGTGGACCTCTATGTGTTTGGTTCACTAATGATGAACCAGATTCTGTGAGATTTGAATGGCACTTTGGTTGTCACAAAATATGACTGATGGCCATCTGATCTGGATACCAAACTCAATGAGAAGATTTTGAAGCCAAATGGCCTCAGTGGCGGCATTCACAGCCCCCCGATACTTGGCCTCAATAGAAGATAGAGCAATAGTAGACTGCTTCTTGCTCGACCAACAAATAGGACCTAAACCAAGTGAGAAGTTGTAACCAGAAGTAGACTTGCGATCCTGAGAATTGCTCGCCCAATCTGAATCTGTGTAGCCCACCAAGTCAAGTTTAATGCCTGCTACGTAGTGAATTCCAAAACTGTGAGAACCCTGAATGTAGTGAAGGATCCGCTTGGCTGCTTTCCAGTGCAACTCATGAGGCTCTTGCATGAATCAAGAGACCATGCCTACAGCATATGAAATGTCAGGTCTCGTATGAGTCAGATAAATGAGACTCCCAACAAGTTGTCGGTACAAAGTGCCATCAATAAGTGGAGAAGAACACTGAGCCTCAAGTTTGACTCCAGAAAGGAAGGGAGTCATAGTAGGCTTACAATCAGCCATATGAAACCTCAAGAGCAAATCTAGAGAATACTTGGACTGTGTGATGGTGATCCCAGAAGAAGACTGAAAGATCTCAATCCCGAGAAAGTAATGCAACAAGCCCAAGTCAGTCATCAAAAACTTGTCATGAAGGGCAATTTTGACAACCCCAATGGTGGATGTAGAACTCCCTATGATAAACAAGTCATCAACATATAGAACCAGAAATAGGAGTGAATCATCCTGTTGCAGAATGTAGACATTGGGATCATAATGGCACCGAGTGAACCCAACTGATAGAAGTAAGGAGTCCATCTTGGCATACCAGGCTCGAGGAGCCTGTTTGAGGCCATAGAGAGACTTCCAAAGATGACACACAAGTGAAGAATCCTGAATGAACCCCTATTGCTGCTCCATGTAGATCTCCTCCTCAAGGTCACCGTGAAGAAAAGCACTCTTCACATCCATCTTGTGTACTTCCCAACGATTAGCTACAGCAATGGCAAGAACGAGTCGGATGGAATTCATTCGGGCAATTGGCGCAAAAGTCTCAGAGTAGTCAATCCCAGGAACCTAGGAGAATCCTTTGGCGACCAAGTGAGCCTTTTTCTTGTCAATTGACCCATCTGATGCAAATTTGTCTGATAGATCCACTTACATCGAACAAGTTTTCTTCCCTTAGGAAGAGGGACAAGATCCCAAGTGTGGTTCCTCATCAAGGAACTATACTCCTCCTGCATAGTTGTATCCCACTCAAGGATACCAGAAGCCTCATGAAAATACTATGGATCTGAGTCAGTAGCAATGAAGACATGTGGAGCATCCTGGAACTGTGAACGAGTCCGCCTGCTGTCTGATGGATCCCTAACCCAATCACTTGCAGACTGCAAGGTCTGTCTCACCCAAAGTGGACCGGAAGATGGAGAATCTGGAGGAGAATCATCAACCTCTGAATGATGACTAGGAGAGGAAGGAGGTGAGTCCTCTGAATCGCTCTTTGCATCGGAAGTGGAGGTAGAAGACTCCTCAGGTGAATCTGACTCATTAGAAGATCTGTCATGTATCCCAAGTGACTCTAATGTCAAAGTAGAAGGAGTTGGAGAAGTGATAGAAAGTGAGCTTGAAGAGCCCTCCTCAAACTGAACACTCCTCTCAATGAACAACTCATGTGTAGTAGGGTGGAGCAACCAATAACCCTTCACACCATTAGGATAACCTACAAATATGCAAGGTTTGCTATGCGGATCCAAGGCCTTGCGTTTCTCTGCAGGAATGTGGGCCCATGCAGGAGAACTAAAAACTTGAAAGAGCTTAACTGATGGTTTTCGACCGCTCTAAGCTTCAAAAGGAGTGGCTCCCTTCAAGGCTTGGTGAGGAACACGATTCTGGATATAAAAAGCACAGTTAATGGCCTCTGCCCAATACTGTGGTGCAAGAGATCTGGAGTGAATCATGTAGTTCACCATTTCCTTCAAGGACCTATTCTTCCATTCTACAACACCATTCTACTGAGGATTGTATGGAATTGAATGCTGCAAATCAATCCCCTCTGAAGTGCAAAACCTCTCAAACCGATGGTTGACATACTCACCACCATTGTCAGTGCGCAAAACTTTGATGGCTTTCCTGGATTGCTTCTCTGCAAAAGTTTTGGAAGTCTTGAAAATGATCAAATACCTTTGACTTTTGTTTGAGAAAGTACACCTAGGTATATTGAGAAAAGTCATCAATGAATGTGAGGACATATCTAGCCCTGCTGAAAGAAAGATGTTGAAATGGACTAGCCAAATCACTATGAACTAACCCCAGTATCTGTGAAGCTCTCCATGCCTTACCTTTGTCAAACTTTTCCTTAGGATGCTTACCAAGAATGCAACCTTGGCAAACACCACCTAAAAATTGAACTAAAGGCAACCCTGTAACCATGCTCTGCTGGTTGAGCTGCTGCAAGTAGCGGAAGTTAAGATGGCCAAACCGCTCATGCCATAATCTACTCACATCATTAGAATGAGTGAGCAAAACAGTCAAAGGAGGATCAGGAACAAAGTGAGAAAATAGATAGAGCCGTGACTGATGATCTGCTCTCCCAATTGCAACTGTAGAACCACTATGCAACTCACAAATCTCCACTAAATCAGGAGTGAACTCAACCCGCTTCCCTGAACCTGTGTGAGTGATCTGGTATACAGATAGGAGATTAGCTGATAATGAAGGCACACAAAGAACATCATGGAATGTGCCATCCCCCACATCAACAGACCCTCTCCCACACACCTCAACAGGGGTGTCATCACCCATCAAAATAGAAGGCATAGTACACGGCTCCAAAGATGCAAGTTCTTCCTTAGATGAAGCCATGTGGTGCGAAGCACCCGAATCAAGAACCCAAGTGGATGGTGAAGAAGCAACTGCAACAAGGGCCTTGCCCTTTCCTTTCCCCTTGCTATTTTCTTTTGCCTTATTAGACCCCTCATTAGAACTCTGTTTGACAGACTCAGGAACACTGATATTATTCTTCTCAAGAATTGGTGTCAAGTGATCAATTTGTTTCTTCAGACATTTATGTTCATCATGATCGGGTCTTTTACAATAGGCACATTGGACCCTCTCTTTCTTAGGTTTGTTGCCCTTGGAAGATTGGGTCTCATTAGTTGCTTTTGAAGCAATCGTTGTCTGATCCTTCTTCTCCTTGCTATTCTTATGTTTCTTATCCTTACTATTATTGTTACTACTTTGTCATTTCTATTCTTTTGTGCCTTGGTTGGCAGCCAAGGCATGTGACTTAGAGGACTTAAGAGTGCCCATCTAGATTAGCTTGTCCTATTCCCGAGTGAGATTGACAACAAAATCATTTAAAGATGGCATGGTGAATTGAGTACCAAGTGCAACCTTAGTAGCATAGAAGGTAGAAACAAACACAGAATATTCTGAACTTAGCTTAGAGAGAATACTAAGAATCAATTGTTCATCTTTCTTTTCAATTCCACATTGTTTTAACTACAGCCTTAGTGATTTCAATTTAGTGAAGAAATCCTGGATTGTGTTGAAATTGCCTGGACTTAAACTAATTAGTTCATTTTCTAACATATGACCCCTCATTGAATCTTGTGTGCCAAACAGTGTTTCTAACTTTGTCCAGATTTCATTTGGTGTATTCAAAGACTCAATGTGAAAGAGCAAATCAGGAGAAACAGACAAACACAATGTTCCATATACCTCATCACATTTGTTAAACCACTTAAGCTTATCTTCATCTTTAGCAGGTTTAGTTTCAAGTCCCATACTTATCCTATGTAATCCAGCTTTCCTTAAGTGAATTGTCATGCGTGATTTCCAATCAAAGTAATTGTATGGAGTTAGGATGGGCACATTTGTTTGATCCATGATGAAGAAATGCAGAGAAGAAATGCTAAAAAGAAGAGAACACAACCAAGACAACCCCCCCTCCCCTTTTTCACTCAATCAAAGAACCCCCCAAAAAATATGATTTGGCACTTTATATTAGTGTGTTTACAACTGGCACTAGCAAGAAATACTAAGTGGTATTGATTTCAATGCATTACAAAACCCTCATGAAGAGCATATGTTGAAAATACAACTTTGGCACAATACCCAAGGAAATAAACAACACCACTGCGATCTACTCAAAAAATCATGCACTTTCAAAAAATGAATCGCCTCGATACGAGGTCGTATGTGAAAGTTATGATCATCCGAAGTTTCCAAAATGAGAACTATGCAGTGTCATGATTGAGAATCTGCAATTTCTGAAAAATCTCTACATCAAAATCAAAAACGTCTGCACTAGTTCATAGCACATGAAAAATAGCCAAAATCAAAAAACATTTCGTGGGAAATGGAGTCCGTATGAGCAAGAACGAAGCATTTGAAAACTGCCTTCAAAACTGCAACTGCCAACGGAGAGGGGTACTGTTGTAGCTTTCTGAGTTTGATTCTACAAAATATACAAACTACATGCAAAAATTGAAAGATACCTAGATGTTTTTTCTGTGCTGCGAACAAAACCCAGAAGGCGTTTTTCTTACTGATGTACAAAAGATGTAGTTCTAATGTAAACAAGACGCCTTTAGCAACAAAAAATGACCCCAACAACCAAAAAATGGCATGCAAAGGTTGAATCAGCTACCTAAGACAAGCAATGGTATGTTGGAACTTGCAATATTGATTGAAAACACCAAATATGCAAGTTGGTTGTCAGATTTGAGCTTGAAACCCCGGTTCCACAACTGTGTATGACGATCTCTGATTTCGGTGAAACAAAAGCCAAATCTAACTTTCTCAAGCCTCTTGGACGCGTTGGAACAACCAAGAATGCTGCCAGTACAACCAGAAATGTTGCAATCACCTAGATTTCATAAAACACATGTGCAAACCCCAGAGATTAAAAAATTTCTGTCAAATTTTTCTGATTCTCAAGATTATCCGAAGATGCAAGAAAAGAGCATACTGGGTTTTAAAAAAAACTGCAATAAGATTTCTTAACCCCCCCTGAATCTCTCAAATAAGGAAACTAAAATCTATTCTTGCACATGGCAAGGCTCTGATGCCATGTTAGAATCTAAAAAGATTATTATCCCAGAAAACTAGTGCAAATAATAGATATCTAAACTATGAATGCAAATGATACGAAATCAAAATAGCAACACAAAGTTAGTCTCCAAGAGAGTAATGCAAATGCTAGAAGGAAAATAGCATTAAGAGGATGCAAATACAAGCCAGATAGCATGCTTATATAGACCAGGGAGAGGGAGGAGGTGGCAACACCGACCAATGAGGAGCAACCATTTATCAGACTAAAGATAGCAAAGTATCTTCCCAAGATAGCTAATGGATGCTCACATGTAGGAAGGTGACACCTTGCAACCACTCACTTAATAAGACATGCTTTATTAACCTAAGTGAGATTAATAGAAGTGTAGGAAAAACCTAGGAATATAGGGAAAAATAAATAACCCACTAGGAAATAAAAACCTACACTAACAAGCACAACAGGAAAATTGAAATTAAAGAATGCCTTCTTCAGAACAGAGAATGTTCTTCTCTATGTATTGGGAAAGCTAAAATTGTTTTGAAAATCCCGCCACTTTTTGAGATAACCACCCTCCAAGATGTCCCTAAAGTCACAAATACCTTTGGAAGCCCACAACTTAGTAGAACAACCTTGATTCAAAGGTAAAGGCTTGTTGTTCCAATGTAAGTTCCACCAAATAGACCTAAAAGCCATGAATACACTCTCTACTCCATAGAACACATCTTTATTCTCAATCAGATGCTTCACACTCTCCCAAAGAATTTCCCAAACATTAAATCCTGAGGGTGCAGAGCATTTTAGTTTGTATCTTTTTTGGTTTGGATAAAGAAATATTATTCCTTACTAAAAATTTCAAAGGCTCATCACCATCAATGGCCTTCAATATCCATTTTAAAGCAAGAGTGATGCCTTGATTTTTAAGGTCTTTGAGGCCAAGACCTGCTTTACTCTTAGGCATACAACACCAAGACCAATTAACATCATGTCTCTTCTTACTACCCTTTCCATCATACCCAAGAAAATACCTTAAGATCTTTTCAATTTTATCAATTTGTGAACTTCCAAAAAGCTAAGTCGAGGCGTAATAAATACTATAAGAAGCCAGGACCTTCTAACAAACTTGCACTCTTATTGTAAGAGACAATAGATGATTTTTCCACTTGGAGTTCTTCTCAATCTTCCTCAACATCCACTCCCACATATCCTTTAACGATGGATCAATAGAGAAAGGGATCCCCAAATACCTGACAATTTTATTCAGACCACCCCATTGCCAATTAGTACCACCAAGCCAATCAGGAGGATTCTCCTTCCATCCTAAAATAATAGACTTATGATCTACAATTTTTTCCCCAGAGAAAGTCTGTTAATAACATTCATAAAATTCACCTAATTAATTTCAACAAATAGAGCAATGTCATCAGCAAATTGGGCACTCAATAATTCTTCCTTATTAGGCAATATGTTACCTTTAACATTAGGAAGGATAAGATTAGTTTTCAAAATGTATTGTAAAGCATTTGTTGCAATAACAAATAGTGTAGGAGCTAATGGGCATCCTTTCCTAATAGACCTTTGAATCACAATTGGCTTGGACAAAGACCCATTGATATCAATCCGAGTAGAAGCATCTTTAAACAACCTCAATCCAAGTACATAAAACCTTAGGAAAACCAAAACCTTCCATTATAGCCAACACAAAACCCCACTCTATTCTATCTTAGGCTTTCTCAAAATCAAGTAACACCATGCACACATCTTGCCCTAAAAATTTTGCCCAATTGAGACTTTCCCAGCTTGTGATGAGGTTCTCTAGTATATATCTCCCCTTGATAAAGCTAGTTTATTTAACCATTCGAAATTATTTTCTTAAGAATATCAGTTAACCTAAGAGCCAACCGTTTAGCCAAAATCTTATAAGATGAATTCAAAAGGGTAATCAGCCTCCATCTTTTTATCAAATTTGTATCCTCTTTTTTGGACAATAGTTAAAGTACCCTTCTCAGAAGATTCAACATACACTCCCAACAACTCATTTCCAATCCAATCACTATTGGCTTTATAAAACTCAATTGAAATTCCATCTATCCCTAGAGACTTTCCAGAGCTAAAAGATTTGATAGCTTTCACAATCTCCTCCTTAGAAATGACCCTACTGAGCTCCTCACAATCGTCATCAATTTTCTTAGGAATGATCCTTTTACAAAAAAAAGTCTTGCCTCGATACTTTTTCACACTCCTCAAAAGAAAACAGGTTTTTGTAGAAATTGTAGAAAGCATCCCACATAGCCTTAAGATCATTACTCATATTACTCTCTTCTAGGATAGGGCCAATTCTTTAACTATTGTGCTTGGCTTTAAGAATATTGAAGAAATACTTGGTAACTCTTTCACCTACATTAAGCCAGTTCAACCTAGCTCTAATCTTTACCCCTTGGTTCTTAAAATTCTAAATACACCTCAATCAATGCTTTGTATTCACATAGTCATCAAGGATATCTTTGTCATTCATATTGTTTTGCAGTTTGAGCTCCAAATCAAGAAACTTCTCTTTAAGCTTATTTTCCTCCTGCCTTCTATCAAGAGATTTATTTTTTCCCACTATTTTCAAAACTTATCTCCATGCATGAGTCAACAAATTCCATCTATCAATAGCCAAGGCCTTGTAAAGACTTCTATTTATCATCCTCACCTTGAAAATTCTTTCTATACAGTCCTTATCCTTGAGCAAAGATGTATTGAGCTTAAAAACTTGTCTCTTACTGCCAATAACCTTTTGCCTTTTGTCTTTGAATGTAATACAATCCTCAATGGGAGAATGATTTGACATAGTAGAAGGAAAAAATTGAACATGGAACTCTTCTGAGTTAGATACAAAATCAAATAGATCCTTGTTAACATAGAACCTATCCAACCTTGAATATATTCTCTTACCCGAAGTCTAATTATTACACCATGTGAACCCTATTTTCTTCTTGTTATGCCTTGCATACACACCCCACTTTTTTAAGCCAATTGGGAACCCCCCCCCCATTTATCGTTTCTTGTTATGTCTTGTTTTTAGTCTCTTGATCCCCTTTTGAGTCTTAAGTTTTCACTTAGGCATTTTTGTCAGCTTCAAGACTTGTGTTTTGAGCCCTTTTTTAAATGTCCTGGAAGTTCTTAAACTCATAAGATCCTAAGTCTCGGGTTGCTTCTCGGATTTGGGCCCCTCTTCCAAAATCTGATTGGGACTTTGGGCCCTAATCATCCTTTTGGACTTTTGTCCAAAAGTTCAAATCCGTTTCATCTTCCCACCCTTGACCTACCGCATTTATTGTGGTACATTTTATTAAATGTAAAGGTATTTCATTATTTTTTGCCCTCATTTTTCTTCCTAAGCTTCCCAATTTGAGTGCTCTCAACCTCTGAATGCCATTATTGCATCTGTGAGCACAGAATCGAAGCTGATTGATCGTTTTGGAGGATTTGGGGGTTGCAATGTTTTTCTCCATCATTTTCTTCATTCCCATTCTTTCATTGCTTCCAAGTGGGGTTTTGGACGCCCTTCTATCATTTCATAATTGTTTCTATTATTGTTTTGATGCTTGTAGTATTATTTTCTGGTTTCTTTGCATGTTTTAGGATTAGTTTAAGTTTTAAATCTTGGTCTTTAGTTTAGTTGTTTTGTTTCTTGTTTTCTGTTTTAGCTTAAGGTTTTAAATTTCTATTTGGTTTCTTTTTCTAGGATAGAGGTTTATAATTTGTAGTTAGGGTTTTAGATGAATAAAATGGACCTTAGGCTAAAAATCAAACCCTAGCCTTGAATTTTCAAGAATTAGTCGTACCAAATTTCCCCTTTAAAAATTCTCAAACAGATCCTTTCGGGACCTCGGGCCCTGGAAGGATATCCAAGCCCAATCTAAAAGGTCCAAAACTTGTTTTGAACCCTGTCCTCGTGACTTTGTTTTTTAGATTCCTTAAAAAACTACTAAGTGGAAAGATTTTCAAGACCTCGGGTCCCAATAAGATTGTAGATAAAAAAGCAAACACAGTTTTACCAGAAACACAAGCACTCCCAATAAGATGTTAGGTCCTTTTTTCTAGCAATGCAAAATTCACATTGAGTCCCGCTTCTCGCAACCTAGTTAAACATTCACAAAATTTGAAAGGAAAAAGTCCTTTCAGGATCTCAGGTCTTGAAAGGCTTTTTGGACATTAACCTAACAAGGCCAAAATCCTTACGGAGTTCCGACCCCCGAGAATATGAAAAGTGCTAAGTAAAGGGAAAAAAATCTAATTGGGACTTTGGACCCTGAAAGGACTTTTGCACTTGGAACTTTGGAACGTAATATCCCAGATCCACCTGGAGCCCCACTCCTCACAGAGAGTGTTAACATTTAGCATTTAGCAAAGTTCAATCAGGATCTTGGGTCCCGAAGGCACTTTCAGCCCTAGACTTTAAGGTCCAATATCTACTCGGAGTCCTGCTCCCCGTGGAGACTCCTCTTAGAAACTTTTCAAGGAAAAGTCCCTTTGGGACCTCAGGTCCTGAAGGCATTTCTGGTCCCAATATGAAAAAGTCCAAAAACAAAAAAAAAACACATGCCCTTCGATCATCTGCCAAAACACTTAATGTTCTACTAAGGTTCATTCAAGACTTCGGGTCCCAAAGGGATTTTTGGACCCTAAAGCAAAAGACATAAAGTAACCAAAAATCTAATGTCCTTCCACTGACCCACTATCTGATAGATTTAACGAATAAGAGCCATCAAGTCCTAGTGGGATCGCGGACCTCACGAGCACAGTTGGACTTGTTCCAAAAATCCAAAATGGGCCCACAAACCCAAAAAATGACAGAATACTCATATTGCTTAGAATTTAATGTTTTTTAGATTTTCTTAGTTTTTTATTCTTACCTTATGCTTCTTTTATGTGTATTAAATGTCAGAGGTTGGAGCATCCGCTCTGTTGGCACCTGCAAAACTTTTATTCCCATTGTGCCCATTTTACCTCCAAAATCCAAAAATCATGTGCAAATTCCTTAGCCAAGGTCACCATTGGATAAAGATTTGAATTCTGAGCAACTTTGCCTTTTGAACCATCTCAAAATTCCTTAAAACGAAGAAGTTATGCTTGTTCAAAGTTTGGCTTTTTATGTTTTTTGCCTTGGTCAAAAAATGGTTTCTCCCTTGGAACATTTTTTGCCTTATTGACAAATCGGCTTTTTCCCAAACCTACTAAATTTTCAGGAGTTTGACTTTTAGTTGATTTGCCAATAAGGCGACAATAGAGGAGAGGGAGACAGTGTTTTGACAAAGGGATGAAGGCAAAAGAAGAAGTCTATCGGTGAAAGGTGAAGTTTGAAAACCTTGGAGTTCGCCGATAGGGAGTTCGCTCGACGACCATTTCACTAACAAAGGCTAAGGAAAAGAATTGGCGAAAAGCAATGTAAAAGGGTTCTAAAAGGTTTAAAGTTGTCGATAAGGAAAAAATATCTAAGGAAAGATAGAAAAAGTATGTTTTTTCGGGGAATCGGCAAAGTCCCGAACCTTGTAAAAGTTCAGTTTTCTTCAAGTTTGCCGACAGGGAATTTTGTCGATAAGGCGAAAAAAGTGTCAAGGAAAGGTTCAACAAAATGAGATTTCACCGATAGAGCAGAAGGAAGGCTGGCCAAGTTCTTAAAGTTCTATTTTTGCCGATAGAGTAAAGTGAAGCCAAGGCAAAGGTTCAGCACGGGATAGATTTGCCAATAAGGCAAATAGAGCTAAGGCATAAAAGAGTTTGGAAAACGCCATGTTTGCTGATAATAAAGGAATGGTTTGGCAAAAGCAAAGTTTGCCGACAGAATGAAAATTTGGCTAAGGCAAAGGTGATCTAGTGCCTTTGTCAGGAAATCGGGTGGAAACTGAACTTTCTAAGAGGTTCATGTTTTTCCCATTTCACCGACAAGACCTGATAAGATAGAGCCAAAGGAGATAAATCAAAGTTCGACAAAGTTCATTTTTATGGACTAAAGCAAGGCAGGAGGAGCTTCATTGAGGAATCGACTATTGGATGAACTAAAGAAAAGTTCAGAAAAGGAGTAGTTTGCCAACAGGGAAGAAAGTTCACCAAAAGGAAGCAAGTTTGACATGAGTCCATTTTGCTAACAAGGCAAATAAAGGAAATATTTTGCTAAGGCATGAAGAGTTCGGCAAAAGGCATTTTTGCCGATAATGAAGAAAGTGGTGTTGTGGCCCTTGATTCTAAAAAATGAAAATTTACCGATATAAGGAAAAATGACAAGGCATGGTATTATTGGCAAATCGGGGGAAACTAAACTTTTCATAAGTTTGGGTTTTTCTCATTTCGTTGATAAGGCGATAAATGGAAGAAAAGACAAAGTTCGACAAAGGGAAACTTTATCGATATAAGGCAAAAGGGGATACAAGGGCTTAGTTATGAAAAGTGTAATTTTGCTGATAATGGGAAAAACATAAAGTAAAAGTAAGTTCAAAAAATGGCAGGTTTGCCGATAAGGTAGAAATAATGAAGAAGGCAAAGTTAGGAAAAGCAAAGAATTGCCGACTAAAGGGCATAGAAGCTTAGTTCTTAAAAGATAGAATTTGCTGATAAAAGCAAATTAGCTCCAGTTTGGCAAATTAAAGATTTGTCGATAAAGGCAAATAAAAGAAAATAGCTGCCAAGTTCTAGAAAGTGAAGATTTGCCAACAGTGTATATCAGAGGCCAAAATGATGCTTTGAATAGAATGCGATGGATAATGGAAAACAAAAAATACAAAGATTGAAGAAGATTGACCGATCAAATGGGAAAACTCAAAATGGTGCAGTCAGTGGTCAAATGGATCGAAACAAAAAATGAGGACGACACATTGGGTGTGCTGTCAATACTTGAAATGGTTAATTCCCTGAATGCATGCCATGATTGCAGGGATACACAAACTGATTTGTGCCCAGGATTTAATGAGCCTATAGAATAGTGTTGTGCAGATGGTTTGCATAGTAAAAATCTTCAATGCATAGAGGACAAATCTAAGAAGTCAATGTTGCAGGTGGCAGGAAAGGATTAGAACCTTCCCTCTTTATTGCTCAGAGTACAATTGGAGTGCAAGCAATCTTTTTCTGATTGTTTACAAAGATGACAGAGCATGGGTTTTGCTTCCCCAACATGCAAATCTTTTGACATATTGGGATTTTGAGTTTAATGCAGCATGGCGTGTACTCATTGACTGAGTGCATTACTAGGAATTGGTGCAATCAATTTGAATTGAATTGCTATATATGCAGGGTTGAGACTTGTACTAAGGGTTGGTCGTTTTGACAATTTCTCAGCAGGGTTGTGAGATCCAGGAGGTAGATTAAGAAAGGAGATTTTGTAGGCTTTGTTTATACATGAATCAATCACGAAGTGTATGTAATATAATTCACAAATCTTTGTATCAAATTATTATTTTTCTCCAATGTTGTAGGTGTTTTTCCTAGTAAACTATAATCGTAGTTACAGTTTGCTTTTGCCACATTTAGTGGTATGATTGTAAGCTCTGATTTGATGAATGTGATAGTTCTTAATCCATTCCAAGCTTTTTGAATGGTCATTTCAGTATTGCATAGGGAAGAATATGGTACAGTGTGGGATTGTTAAGTATTTTCAGTAATCTCGTATTGATTTCTTTGCATTTGATTCATCAAGTAGGTAATTATACACTTCTATGTGATTGTTTTCCTCGTATCACATTAGACTCTGTAACCCAATGGATAGGCACCAGTCTGAGTAGCCTTAGATTACCCATCTTCAAAACAAAAACTATACATCTTACCTTTAGAATCAAAATTAGCCTTTATGCATCCTCATTGTCTAGGATCACACTTATCAACTATATAGGGGTCATACAACAACCAGATTTTCTTAGTTCAGTGATAGATTTGGGGCTACAAGAGCAATCTAGGTTTGGTTGTTAATATTTTTAGTTGTTCATCTATTTTTATTTTAATACCTTCTTAGGTATAACACCCCTTGGAATATCACTCCAGAGTTTAAGCTAAGCTTGAAGAGTAGAGGAGTTTACCCGCTCTTGTAGTTGGCCAAAATTGCCCAAAACTTGTTGATAAAACTCTTCCTTTTAGCCTGACGACAATCCCTGGCCTAGGTGATTTAGGAAATTTTTAGAGTTTTGTGTTGTTGTTATTTTGGGTACCAACATGCTTAGTTAAGTGAAGAGACAATTTCTGATTCATACAAGTCGGTAGAAGATCTCGGTCAAGAAGCAGTTTCCAAAGAGACTATGGATAAGGGGAAGAAGCAGAAATAAAAGATAAAGAAGGAACCACCTATCACCATGAAGTATAAATTCCAAGGGGTTTCCAAGGTCCCAAAATTCAAAAGTGCACTAGAAAACATCACTGACACTGATCTAGGCCACATTAACTTAGATCAATTCAACATAGACACCTTTTCAGAAGATGCCTCACCTCGTGCAAAGAAGATAGCTGTATCTAGTCTAGGCCACATAGCGGGGTTCCCCTTAGTTGTCTAATGCCCTAAGCTTATGCTCACAATAGCTCATTACTATGATCAAGAAAGCAGGTGTACTGATTCAAATGGAAATTTGTTGTGAGACCTCACACCTCCTATGATTAGACATACTTTTGATTTGCCTCTATATGGGAAAGTTATCCCTCTAACCATAGTAGAATCAACTAAGAAGTATGAAACAGATGTTAATGGTTGTAAGAAGCATTTAAACAAGCAATGGTTAAGCACTAAAAATAAGTCAATGGCTAAGATCCCTGCCAAGCTCACTAGAGCTGATTTCAAAGGAGAAATTGGAGACCCCGAAGGGATTTTTAGACCCTAAAGTGAAAGACATAAAGTAACCAAAAATCCAATGTCCTTCTACCGACCCACTACCCAATAGATTTAGCGAATAAGAGCCATCAAGTCCTAGTGGGACCATGGACTCTGCGAGCACATTTGGACTTGGTCCAAAAATCTAAAATGGGCCCACAAACTCAAAAATTGACACAATACTCAGATTGCTTAGAATTTAATGTTTTTTTTTAGCTTTTCTTGGTTTTTTATTCTTTCCTTATGCTTCTTTCAGGTGTATTAAATGTTAGAGGTTGGAGCATCTACTCAGTTAAGTGAAGAGGCAATTTCTGATTTAGACAATTCGGTAGAAGATCTCGGTCAAGAAGCAATTTCTAGGGAGACTATAGATAAGGGGAAGAAGAAGAAATAGAAGATAAAGAAGGAACCACCTATCACCATGAAGTATAAATTCCAAGGGGTTCCCAAGGTCTCAAAATTCAAAAGTAAGCTAGAAAACATCATTGACACTAATCTAGGCCACATCGACTTGGATCAATTCAACACAGACACCTTTTTAGAAGATGCCTCACCTTGTGCAAACAAGATAGATGCATCTGGTCTAGGCCACATAGTGCGGTTCCCCTTAGTTGTTCAATGCCATGAGCTTATTCTCACAATATCTCATTACTATGATCCAGAAAGTAGGAGGTGTACTGATTCAAATGGAAATTTGTTGCTAGACCTCACACCTCCTATGATTAGACATACTTTTGATTTGCCTCTGTATGGCAAGTTATCCCTCTAACCATAGCAGAATCAACTAAGCAGTATGAAACATATGTTAATGGTTTTAAGAAGCATTTGAACAGGTAATGGTTAAGCACTAAAAATAAGTCAATAGCCAAGATCCCTGCCAAGCTCACTAGAGCTAATTTCAAAGGAGAAATTGGAGACCTTATGACCTTGTTAAGCAGGGATTTTGGGAAGGAAGAATCTAGGAACTATGAGACCTGGATATTTCAATTCATATACATAATTCTCAAAGGAGGGGTACACTTAGACTAGGGAGCAATGGTGTCTGACTGTCTCCATGAACAACTAATGTCTGTAACAAATACCAAGAAGTTTTACATGTCTTCATATATTGTGTATCTAGTAGCAAGAGTTGGAAATTTTCCTAGTTTGACTATAATGGGAGTTAGAGAGGAAGGTTCTGGAAAAAATAAAATATGGGATTTCTATCTTCAACTAGAATTAAAGGAAGCTGAGAAACATTTTAAAAGGGTGATTAATGCATTTTTATATGCAATTATCCTTCAACTAATAGGTGATCCAGGATGGAGGATGTTAGAAAAAGTTATGGAGTTAGTGAGAGGATGGAGAGAATAGTTCATCCAATTCACCAAGTCCACCTATATTAGGGTTGCAAGTTTTAAGAGGGCACCTTTCCTTTTGCCCAGAAATTGTGGTGATAGGCTTATTTTGATAAAATTTTCTCGACAAATTAGTGAGGTATATCTAAAGCTAGCTAAGAAACATAAAGCTGATGTGAGGTACCCTTTTAAATTAGGATTTTATGAATACCCTTCTATCCATGTAACCAAGACAATAGTAGAGGAACTGGATTCTTTGAATTTGAAGTTGTATGAAGCAAGGGAGGACTTTGATCCTGCTGGTAGACTCAAACAAATGTTTCCCACCATGGGGTTTAAGCACAGACATTCTCTTAAAGATTTTTGGGCTAACTGTAAGGATGATTTTGAAGTCCAAAAGAGGAGCTATACAAGGCTCACTACCTTTTAGATGAGAGAATTTGGCTTAATAAATGATATACCTGAGGAGTTTTCAGATGATGGGCACATTTTGGACCCAATCTACCATTTAGATACTATCGACACCAAGGTGTTGGACCATATTTATTGGTCCATAAAAGAAGATATATCATTGAGAGAACTGAGTGCAAAACTATTGGAACATAGTACTAGTTGGTTGAATATAAGATTGCAAAATTTTAGACCACTTGCAGGAGATAGAGGGAAAAGGAAGAAAGATACCCCTACTTCCAAGCTAGAAGCATATAACAAATAGAAGACATCTGCTACAGATTCTCCATTAGCTTCTGGGCCAAAAGTATATCAGAAGAGCCCAAAGACCCCTCCTAAGAAAATGAGGGGATCAATTGACATAGCTACCCTGAAGGAGATGACATCTATGTTAGAAGAGGCTTTCAAAAAATCTTCTATCACAAAGAAGGGTGTTGATGTCAGAGTTGTTGCTGGTTTGGGTGCTATTCCAAAAGCACAAATTATTCCAACCAAGCAAGGTTTGGGACAAACTCTGGGAGAAGGTGCTGAAGTTATCCATGAACAAGCTCAACTACAAATAGCTCAACCTACAGCTGAAAAGATGGAATCACCTCCTCTAGCTACTGCAAAAACACAAGCACCTGTTGAAGTTGAGACTAAAGAATTGGCAGAGGAAGAAATGCAATTCGATGAGCTATCTTCTCAAGATCCTCCTATTGATATCTCTGAAGGGGATACTCATCCACCATCAGGTTAAGAGGAAAAGATAAAAATGAGTCAGGGGATGGAAGAGGAGGTGAATCAAGAAGAGATTGTAGAAGAGGATGGTCAATAAGAAAATAAAGGTCATCAAGAAGAGGAGATTGCTGCAGATCAAGAAGTTCATCAAGAATAATAGAAAGTAGATAAGAGTGATCAGGTGGATATGACTCCACCACATGAAGAAGCTATTCATGAGCAATTTGATGCTTAGGAAGAAGATGTCTCTATAAACAAAGAAGAAGATATAAAAGAAGATGATCCAATTGAAAAATAGTCACAGGAGCATCAAGACTCTAGATCTAAACAAAGTTTGGTAGAAGGTCCTTCTACTGATGTGGATGATGAACAACAACAACAAGCAGAGGTGCATGTATTAACTGTTAAAGAGAAACAAGAGTTAATTAGAAATGTTGAGGAATAGGAGAAGCATGCTAAGGTAAATGTATCCACTAAAGAAGAGAAACTTGATGATCAGGAAGAATTACTGAAGGAACAGGATGAACAGGAACAACAAGAGGAATTAAGGGATCAAGAAGAGAAAATTGATCAGGAAGAGCTCAATATAGAAGATAAGGTGAAGGATACAAATTTTAATTCAGAACAACATGAAGATATGCAAATGGAATAGAATTTGCCACCACCTCCTACAATCCCCTCTTGGTTGAATCTGAACTTGGAAAAGAGGCAACAGGTAGTTGTAAAACCTCTGAGCCTACATGATATGATGATAGAGGTTGATAAGAAGAAGCAAAGGAATAAATCAAGAACTCTATCTACCATCAAGACCAATGAGCACAAGGAAAAGGGTTGCTAAAATAACAACTCCAAAATAGTTGATAAAGATGACAGGGAATTTCTTGTGGAGGATTACCAAATCACTAGAGTTAATTTGGGTAAACATACCCGAGAAGAGCAAATAAATTCATTGGATTCAGCTGTAGATGTTGTAAAGGTGAGAATGCAAAAAGATAAACAAGCAAAAGATGAGCTCAAACTATAGCTGAGCCAAATGAAATCTTTTGTCAAAGAGTTGCTAACTCCAATTTCAGAGCAACAAGTGGTTGCAGATCTTCCAATTTTGATGACCAAATAGGAAGTGGATGCCCTTCAAGCTATGAAAGAGAAACCAACTGTAGTAGACAAGTGGGCAACCAAATTTTTGAATGAGGCTCTTCTAATTTTTGACAATAATTATCCATTTTATGAGGAAACATGCAGGATAGAGGACAATATAGATTCTTTTGTAGAAAATTCTAAGGAAGAGAAGGAAAGGTTGGAACAAAGTTGGAAAGCATTGAAGGAAATAAGGAGGATGAGTCAGGAAGAATTGGTGAATTCTGACATTTTGTAAGATGAGGATCCTAATTTTGTGGAACAGTACATTAAAGTTTATCAATTTAAGATTGATTGGTTTATAGAATATTGTCCAGGTTTATTAGCATGGTAAAGAGAGATTTTTGAATTTATGGCAATTTTTGAGGTAATTATTAATGAGGTGGTTGGACCGGAAGTTTTCCTTCTAGATAAACACATAATAGATACTTTGGAGAAAGTAAAAGAAGTGTTCATAGCCCAGATGGAAGGTTTATTGTCTACTCCTCTGAGGTTGAATGAAGATGTTCTGGATAAGTTTGTAGAATCAAAAGCTCATTTTAAACTAGCCATGGCTGATTAGCAGAAGTTAGAAAGAAAATGTGAATATGTTACTCATAAGTTTGATACATTCAAATTCAGGATGGAGTGGTTAGATGGAACATATGAGGAAAGAATTGAGAAGTTGTCAAAATTTGTAGAATATAAATGAGGATAGTCTTCTAGGGGAGCGTCCAACTCTACTTGAGTCTATTTTTGGCTATAAAGAATATTCTTTTGTAAAGATTATTTTAATTCAAAATTCTTTGTAAAAAGGGATCTACTAAATCATAAAGTGGACCCTACCAATTCTTTTAGCATATTTCTCTTTCCTGGGCGCTGAAGATATTTCTTGCATGTTGACTTTTCAAAAGTCAAATTAAAGATATGCATGCACATTGTAATGCTTTAGTTAGGATTGCTTTTTGATTGCATGCATATAAGTTGGTGATGAAAACAAGGACAAGGGCACTGCATGAGCTTTCTTCTAGAAGTCATGTAGCTTTATTTTTGTCTATAAAAGGGAAGAACCTATTTTGTTTCAAGGGTCCACTAGTTGGAGAATTAGGCTATTGGTCCATACATAGTATTTTCGACATTTTCAGTTTCAACAATTAGTTAGTTTTTACAACATTCTAGGTTAATGGAGATAACTCTTTGGAAATAGAACCTGTATTTCTAGTGTGTTCTTGCTGGATTTATATCTTGTACCTGAATTGGAAGAAATTAATACAAGATGGCTATCAATTCCTCTGAATTCATCTTTGTGCATATGGTGTAGTGCTTTAACTTTAGTCTTTACTTGCTTATTTGTTTGAGAAATTTTGAATTTGAACTTAAATTCTGAATCTTATTTATAATTTGCATGTGGAATACAAGAATTAGAAATTTATAATCATCTTATCTATTGAAATCTTCTAAATCTTGCACTAGTGGTATGAATGATCAAGTTTATAACTCGTTTTAATACTATAGTTAATGAATTTCTCAGATGGGTTTGTTGATATAAATATTGAAATAGAAGTGTTGCATTATTCTTCTCTTGCATTCCTTTAAATCTTTTGTGCTTTCTTTTAAACATCATTAGAATAGTTACATAGTTAAATCCAATTTGAATAATAATAAACTAGGCCCTTTGTTAAACTGTCCACATTGAACCCTGTGTTTGCACAACATAGTTGTGACCCAACTCCTAGACCTTGGGGATAATTGATTTTTAGATTAATTATCTTTTCATAAGAGGCAAGTTGAATCTCTTCTTGCCCTTGTTGTATGCATGTCAATCAGACCATCAACACTTCTTACTACCCTTCAAATTCTCTAGAGGATCCCTTAAATTAAGCATCCTTTTCATCTTCAACTAGAAAAATAGTTCATTCTCTTTCAAGAGCAATTCTTTTCCCGCTTGCTTATCACATTTGTTCTCAATCATATTGAAGTCCCCTTCCAAAATCTAGTGAACTTTAGGCAAGGACTATGACATCTAGTTCCACAGTTTACATCTCTCCTTGTATTCATTAGGAGCATAAATGGAACAAATTCCAACCTTAGTACCATCCATATCAATGATAATCCAAACAATTCTATTACAAGGAGAAAAACCATTCTCAACAACATAAGAAGCCCAAGAATCCTTCAACAAGATGGCAACTCCACCCTTACCTTTAACATGTTGAGTAAAGAAGAAAATAGACTTCCTCCACATAAATTTGAGAACTGACTCAAGTTGAAAACCAACAGCCTTTGTCTCTTGCAAACAGAGAACATCCAAATTATTGTTTTTCCCATTACAAAATGACCGAAGCATATATTTTCTGTTAGGGGACTCAAACCCCTGACATTCCAACTCACACAATGCAAGATCATTTATTAGGGGATTCAGAAACCACTCGCTTCTGATTTTTATAGTCTATCAAAGCACTTTGGTAGCTTTTCATCTTTTCCTTTTCTATGACCTTTTTTACCCCTTGCCTCCTGGTCATGGGGTTTTCTCTTTCTATTTTCCTTCTTTGGAGAATCTAAATTTACTTTTTGCCTCTTATAAATTAATGTTTGAGAAATCCCCTTTTGTTCTTTCTCTGAAACAATGTCTTTTAGCATTATAGGAGGGGGACAAGGATAATTTGTATCTACATTGACCCTTATCTTGTCTGAGGCTAACTGCTGAGCATTCTTTTTAATAAACTTCCTAGGGGCACTAAGGGTGACCCCTTCCCAAACACCCTTACCCTGTTTAGCAGGAATAACCACATATTCTTATTCCTCCACAAGGGAGAATTTCTGACTCTTGTCCACATTTCCTAGACTTTCATGAAAATCCTTCTCCTTATTTATAATATTGATCTCAATAGGGACATTAACAGAAGGGGACTTATCATTACCCTTAACATTTTCAACATCTTTATTATTATTATTGTTCCCTCAAGATTTTTTCTATATTTTAGGGCAATATTTCCTTTGGTGACCATCTTTTTTACATAAAAAACAAGCATTCATACTACCCAATAATTCAATGTGATAAACTTGCCAATAAGGGCGTGGTTCGGTGGTTAAGTCACTCGGTTCTAATGGCGGAGACCAGAGTTCAAACCCCCGCTAGGCCAACGAGCTTGCAGGCTTTACGCCTTCGGTGGCCCAATGAGCTTGCGGGTTTGAAGTGTTCTTGCTAGGGGATGAGGTCCCCCGTGTTGTGGCCTCACCGGTTCATTGCTCTGGGCAAAAGCATTCATGTGGAGCCAGAGGGCGTGTCACACCAGCGTCACTGGTCATGTTAAAAAGTTTACCAGGCGCATTTAAAAAAAATAAAAAAAATAAGAAATTCAATGTGATAAACCAAGAAATTATTGACCAATTAAATCTTTATCACCTCAGGGACCTCAATATTTGGCTTAAGCAAAATGAGGACCCTGGCATTTAAATGTGGCAAGGTCACCCTAGTCTCTTTATTTTGAAGGACTTCTCCTTAAGGCTTAAAAAATGTGGAATAAATTTCCATAGTTTAGGTGCAAGCTCCTTGATTTTAATCCATCTCAGAGCAGAGAATTCCAATTTTTTTTTAGTTTAGACTCAGTAGACCATGACACAACCATGAAAACTAATTGACCAATATTCTAGAATTCTTTTTTGAGAATTCTTTCTTGCATATTATGATTTTTGAAAAAAATCACAAACAACCCCTTCTGAATCATTCTACAAAAATTAACATATAGGCCAAGTTTCTTCCCCCATACTTTCCCAAGCCAGTCATCAAAAAACTTTCTTGAAGGAAGCAAATTATTATCCAAATAGATAAAGAAAAAAACTATACTATTTAGTCTATCTTCTTCATCTTTTAAGACGTGCAACATTTTTGAACAAGGAGAAATGGTGAGTACTTTGGAAAAAGGAGTCTTACCTTGTACTCCTTCTCTAGATAGCTCACCTTTGACTTTGCTAAAACCTCCTACCCCTCTCCTTCCACTATCGCCATAGCTAACCAACGAAAACACTACAAACTCAGGAACACATTGTGACTTCCCCCACAGGGCTTCCTTGTAAGATAATTTACTCTCTTCTTCCTCAATAATAGGAATATTATTCCCAACTTTCCCAACCTCCAACTTTGCACAATCAACCTTTGAAACAAAGAGCCCATCCTTGTTGATGACTGTTCAAGAACCCTCGGTTATTTCTCCCACCTCCCCAGGCACCATAACACTATCTGGCATGAGTGAATTAATTTCAATTGACCCCTAACACAAAAATCTATCCCTCCTGACTGGGCACAAACTCCCACGCCCGGTCCTTGACACTCCTACAACTCCTAAGTAAAAATGCCACTAAAACCTATGCCAAAGCCAACAAAATTAAACAAACACAAAATGGAGGGAATAAAATTCAAAAGTTCAAAAACAAACATAACACAAACAAGACACCCAAACCACCAAACTAACAAAGATGACCCATGAATGATGAATAACACCAATCAGAACCAACATCAATACAACTGAGAGAAAAATAGGAAGAAGACTATTTGCCTTCCTCACTCCTCTCAGAGCACTTCTTTTGGAAGGTAATTAGCCAATCTTGGAAGAAATATCGAATAATGAGTTTCTTGTAATGAATAATTGTGAGTGGCCAAGGGAAAGTATATAATAATTGTTATTTTAGTTTGGTGTGAGAAACCACAATGTTTCTATCTATATGGATTAAATTGTGTGTTTAAAATGTGTATGTTTGAGGAAGACAAGCTATTGATTATTGGAAGTTATGGTAGTTTATGTTGGAATAAATGAAAAATATCTAATCCAATTGTTAATCATCAAATCATCAAGATATGATACCAATTGGTGAGATACAAGGCTTTGAAGTTACTACAAAATAGAAATCTAAAAATTGTATGCAAATATGAAAATTAAGTTTGCTTAATCCTTGAAATACCATGAAGAGGTTCAAATTCTTTATGATGCTAAAATCAGCCACTTTAACATGCTTGATACAACCACCTTAGATGAACTTATAAAAACAATAAAATCACCATAATATAGCATAAACAAAGAGACACAAATCAACAACATAAGAATGCAAGATCTCACAACACAAGGTAACAATGGAACCTAAGATCAAACACATAACATAGTTTTTACGTGGAGAAACCCTTGCAGGAAAAAACTCCATCAAGAAGAGTGGACCAAGTTGTATTATTATTCAAAATAGAGACTAAAATACAATTCTTCCAATCCCCTCTTCAGTCTTCAATCCAACAACACTTGTGTACAAAACAACTTTTACTGTTACTCACAACCTTCACTCTCAAGTCTCATATTTATACAAAATGAGTACCCATCAAACAAATCCATGGAAGATGGACAAAATCCAATGTTTCTATCTTGGGAAACACCAAAATCATCTTCTTATAGATTCCCTTATCCCTATCATAGGCATCTTCCCAATATGGGTGCCTAGAACCAAGAATAGGTAGTCACGAGACAATAATTGTTGTCATATGTTGTCATAGAATCTCTTACACCTTATGATAGTTGTACAAGTTGTCATAGATGCTCTTACAAACTTATGACATGCATCATAACAGTCCAAATATACACTTCCCAAAGATGGGCACCAATATTCTCCACCTCACCTCATTTACTATTTACCGAGATTCCTTGATCAGTAAAAGTAACTCCATAACAACTTGTCGGTAACCAATTAATTATTGAGGCTAGTAAATAATTATTTACTGTACTAGTAAAAATTATTACCGTACCAGTAAAAATAATTTACCTTTGAGAGTGAAACCTTCATCCCTTATGAATAAATTTACAAAATTAACACCCTATCTCTATGAATGTTGGAACTCTCCAAGAACCTTGTAACTTTCCAAGAACAATAGAAACCATGTCATAGGATTTACAAGGTTGATGGAACCTTAATCCCAACATTCTCCCACTTGACATCATACATTGTAAATACATATCCATAGGAAAAATTAATAAGGGAAAAATATCCCTTAGCCAACCATGTACCATTGATTCTTCAACATGCTTTTGTGCTCCAACAATATACTTGCAAAAAACAACCATGATCTAATCACCATTCCAAGAAAGAACTCCTCACATCATGTCACCCATGATAGGACAAGGAACATGCTAGGTGAAACATATCAGCTGTCATTGAAACCTGCACCAATCTATACATGAAAACAAGCATCAAATTCAAATGAAAAAAAATGACTCTGAGTGACTGCCACACTCATACCAAATTGGCATAGCAACCACAACAAGTTGCTAGCTCATCCAAACTATCCATACCTCAAACCAAGGTAAACAAACTATCATTGGTATAACTTCATGCTATCAACATAACAACCCAAATATGCAAACAAGTCCCTGTATATCCACCATCCTACAAAAGAAGACTCCAAGGTAATAACACACAGACATGCGATAAAAAACCTCTAAAGTAATTCACTGTAGTAAAGTGTAACCATTCCAAGAGAGGTGCCCATCTCATACATAACACATATACCTTCTGGAACTCCCAGTGTATAGCTAATGTCAAATCTAAAGACAAGATCACAGCATTAGCAAGCCCTCCTATAGCACTTCACATAGAGGATGTGGCTAACTCCTCTATCATAGTGTTAAAGAAGCATACAATGATATGAAAAATACATTTCTCATTGCCAATCCAAATAACTCTCCCAAGTCCTCCAAACCAATGAATAAAGAGATCAAGGAGCTACCAAATTTTTGCCAAAAATAATGAAGTACAAACAACATATGACTCCATTAAAAACATCAACTCCATAAACATAAGAACCTTTAGGAAGAAGACAATATCCCAAGAAAGAGAGAACTTGCATACCAAACCATGTCCTTATACCACACTAACTTGTGATAAACTATGTAAAGTAAGATCTCCTTCAACACTCCCAAATTGAAAGGATATCAACATCTAACCATTCAACTTATGATGAAACATGGAAGCAATAGATGTAAACCTCTCACAAAAAGTAGATAAAACTAGCCAAACATTCCCACAACATAAGGTAATATGCCCAAAGCCACTAACCATCTCTTGTACCTCTCCTAACAAATCCTCAAAAATAACTAAAGTTCAAGATTACAAGGAGAACAACAAAAATACATAAAATCATGCATCTACTTCTCAACAAGCCCTTAGAACTCAACATTCAAGACTAATGCATAAGAGAAGACAAGATACATATAAAGGATGCATCTAATAATCAGGCAGGCAACACCTCTTAGATCCACTAGTAGAATTTGGCAAATAAATGACTAAGTGACTAAAACTTTTAATCACAACAACTAAAAATAACTAAATTCTACTTTTTTTTGCAACTCGGCTATAAATGAGTAAATAAATGACTAATTTGGTCGTTGACTAAAAAATTATTTAGTCACAGAAATAAAAATGACTAAATAGTTAGTCACACAAATACAAATTAGACAAAAATTTTTAAAAAAACTTTTCGAGAAATTATTGGCGGGATGTATTGGCGCGATTCATTATTTGCGTTCATTGAATTCCTCCTTCGTTAGTTGGTTACTTGCAGCTCTGTTGTAAAAATGGCTGACATAGGGCAGTGATATGAAAGTCTACTCTCTGCCCTCTCATATGACAATTGTTTCATTCCTTTCCCATACCAAAGTATCTGATCACACCTAGAAAAGGAAAATGAAACCATGTGGGTCTATTGCTGGGATCTAAAATGGGTGAAATTTGAAGAGACGAACTACATATAAATTGCATTGTCCTACCAGGCTGGAACACAGAATTTTCCCCTTGGTTTATCTTGGGTGCCGTAGTATTGGTCTAAATTTGTAGCATATTGCACTGAGGCATTTTGAGTTATAGCAGCTACTTGCATGGGTGATAAAGATTGTTTGGAGAGGACCTGGAGACTTCTGAAAAGGCAGGCAAGGAATTCAGAGTTTGCTGCAACAAATTTGAAGTCGGCGAGGCCCTCTGCAATGAAGTCAGATTTGGGGATGCCCTCTGCAATGAATTCAAAGGTAATTTGAAACCCTAATTACATTTATATACACAAAATCTATAGCTTTGTGATTGGTAGATTACAGTAGTTACAATCTACTGCTCTTAATAATGTTCTTTTATAATCTTGCCATTGTTCTGCTTCATAATGTGTTCAAGCTAAATATAATAAAATTTGGGTGTCAGTGCCAAAATAAAATTTCTTCAAACATTTTGATACATTTTCACTGCAAGCGCAAACTGTCCTTGTGAAATGTAAACATTTACTAGATTTACCCACACATCAAACATCTGAACAAAGATATTTCCTGTTGTAGCTTCTTGTACCTGTGTAAAAATTTCCTTTGCAATATCAAATTGACCCCTTTCATCTAGCACAATGGCTGCCCCATTTGCAACATAACGTTTCCTGGTCTCTATGCCAACACTTTACAATACAATTATCTAGCCTTCTCAAAATGTTGTGCCTCCACCTTTGGATCCCTCCTCTCATTGCGAAAAGCTGCAAAATAATCCTAATTTCCAAGTGAAATGTCAACATAAGAATTCTTTGCATCTGATTCACTTTGTGCAACTTTAATTGTTTCTTTTTCTTTAAGCCAGTCAACTATTTTTAGTTCCATTTTACCAAGCATAGATAGAGCATTTGACGAGTTTTTATCCACCTTAAGTGCATCCCCAATCATCACTAGGCTTAGTTGGATCTCATTCCGAGCCTAAGCCATGGCTGCAAGACGTAGATATGCATCCACATAATCAAGAAACTTGAACAATATTATCCTATATAAAAGATTTTCTTTTTCAGTATCATGTAGCTGTTCAAACAACCTAGAAAGATTAAATAGTGTTGTGACTTTATCCCATGGTAGCTCAAGTGAAACACCACCTTCTTGTAGTCGATGGAAGAATTCCATATCCTTAAAGAGCACAGGAAAAACTATAGAATTGGCACTGGGGCTTTTATTTATGAATTCAACCCAAATGCCATTTCCTAATGCCTCCATAAAAGTTTGTTGAGCCAACTCTAGTTTATCACACTCAAAATGAAGGACCCCAATGTTGTTTAACAATTGAATGGGTACTTCTTCTCTACTCTTCTTCAGAAGAGACTTTGTTGTCTTAAGAGAATCTAAGGTTGCACTGGGGTCTGATGATATTAATAACTCACCCATCTTGATAAATGCATGCGCATCACGTGGATCTATGCGAGTTGCCTTTCTTAAAATTTCCAAAGCCTTCTCTACCTTCCCTTGTTGAGCATATATATGGCCTACAACTTTTAAGCTCTCATAGTTCTCAGGGTGGACCTCCAGAACCTTTTCAAAATTTGAGAGAGAACTCTTAAGATCTCCCAACTTCAATTGAACTTGTCCACAAAATCATGTGGCCTATGGCTTTCCTTGACTGATGCCATGTAGTAGAGACAAGTGGTGTCATAATCACCTTTACTATGATAAGATCATGTAAGATTATAATATGAATAAGGTTTCATGAGAGGGTGGTCAGTTGAAACAAGAGCTATCTCAGTTAACTATTCCACAAGAAAATGTTGCCCTGTGAAGAAAAAATGGTTTGCTAAATGATTCAATGCCATTGCACAGTACAGGTATAATTCAAAGGCTCTATGCATCTTTTCCATTCCTTCATGAACACTACCTTTTTCACTAACTGTGAGAATCCTACAAGTAAAAAATGCACAAAACTGACCACAGAGATTTATGTAGAGGCAGAACATCATTTCCTAATGCCTCCATAAAAGTTTGTTGAGCCAACTCTAGTTCATCACGCTCAAAATGAAGAACCCCAATGTTGTTTAATAATTCAATGGGTACTTCTTCTCTACTCTTTTTCAGAAGAGACTTTGGCATCTTAAGAGAATCTAAGGCTGCACTGGGTTCTGATGATATTAATAACTCACCTATCTTGATAAATGCATGGGCATCATGTGGATCTATGCAATTGCCTTTCTTAACATTTCCAAAGCCTTCTCTGCCTACCCTTTCTGAGCATAGATATGGCCTATAGCTTTTAAGCTCTCATAGTTCTCAGGGTGGACCTCCAGAACCTTTTCAAAATTTGAGAGAGAACTCTTAAGATCTCCTAGCTTCAATTGAACATGTCCACAAAATCCTGTGGCCTCTAGCTTTCCTTGACTGATGCCATGTAGTAGCAGCCAGTGGTGTCATAATCACCTTTACTATGATAAGATCGTGCAAGATTATAATATGAATGAGATTTCATGAGAGGGTGGTCATTTGAAACAATAGTTGTCTCAGTCAACTATTCCACAAGAAAATGCTGCCCTGTGAAGAAAAAATGGTTTGCTAAATGATTCAATGCCATTGCACAGTACAGGTATAATTCAAATGCTCTATGCATCTTTTCCATTCCTTCATGAACACTACCTTTTTCACTACCTATGAGAATCCTACAATTAAAAAATGCACAAAACTGACCACAGAGATTTTTCCCCATTTCAAACAGTAAAATTGCCAAAAAAATGCATTTAAAACCTGCAAATAAATGCAAATAAAATCACGCTGATTTTCGCGCCAAAAAAAAAACCATGAGACCATAGCTTGTTGCTTACTATTATGCTTTGATAGATTTTTTCCAAGCATCCATAGCTTGTTTGAAATAACCTATTTTAGGCTTTTAGCCATAGCAACAAGGCATTGAATTGTTTGATAAAATGCTTTGGTAGACATGTATGAAAAATGTGGTAGCATAGACAAGGAAATGAGCTTTTGAAAAAATGCCTCAAAGAAATGTGGTCTCATGGTGATGGAATGCCATGACAAATGAATTGTTACGGATTGTCATGGCATTCCATCACCATGAGAGCATATTTCTTTGAGGCATTTTTTCAACCACTTCACTGCCTTGTCTATGCTATTGCTTACTATTATGCTTTGATAGATTTTTTCCAAGCATCCATAGCTTGTTCGAAAGCACTTGTTTTAGGATTTTAGCCATAGCAACAAGGTAGTGAACTATTTGATAAATTGCTTTGGTAGACATGTATGAAAAATGTGGTAGCATAGACAAGGTAGTGAACTATTTGAAAAAATGCCTCAAAGAAATGTGGTCTCATGGAATGCCATGACAAGCAAATGCAATTGGCAGTTGATCCTAGTTATTAGTTATGCAATGTGAAGTAACTGCATAACTTCTTAGGTTGACTTTGTAAAAACTATATTGTAATTGAAATTTTATCATCTATTAGCATCTAGTTATTAGTTATACAATGTGAAGTAATGCTTTGAGTTTGAAAGATGTGCAATGCAATGTAATAAGCAATTTGAATATAAACTATAAAAATCTATTTTTTACAATTTATTAGTTAAACTCTTTATTTTATTTGCTCTCTATAACTCTATTGCTATGGAAATGCCTTTTAATTAAAAAAAATAGTTTTTGTCTCTTATTCTACAATTTTTTACATTTTTTTAAAAATCTAATTTTTTCAAAAAATCTTAAACTTTTGGTTTGTGGATGTTTTCCTCTAAAGATTTTTGTTGCTGTGTAGAACATTATAGATGGATCAATGTCGAAGGTTGACTACGGATCAATACCATGCATATGATGAGAGAGTAGCTGATGATAGGCACATGGACAAATATCCATGTCCATGTAAGGACTATCTTGGTGGAAAGGTGAGAAAAAGAAATGTGATTTATCAACATATGATAAGATATGGGTATAGTGGTATAAACCCTTGGGATTACAATTATTATGAAGATATGATAGAATTTTAGAGTGTGAGATATGAAGAGGCAACAAACATAGATGAAGTGGCACCAAACATAGATAAAGAGGCAGCAATGTTAGACGAAGGGTTTGAAGTTGATAGAATGTTGAATGAGGGTCTAGACGATGATTGGGCCAAGTCGATGGAGGATGCTTTAAAGCCTATGTATGCTAATTACAAGTTAAGTTGTTTGACAACAATCCTTCAAATTCTTAACTTGCAAGTGGTGCATGGTTGGACAAATGAGAGTGTAGATCAATTATTGGCATTATTAAGTTCGTTGTTACCACCTAACTCCACATTGCCAATAAAACAAAGTCAATGTAAAAAGCAAATCACTAAGCTAGGATTAGGGTATGAAAACATCCACACATGTGTGAATGGTTGTGTATTATTTCGCAATAATCTTGCAAGTGAGAGTGAAATGTCTGAAATGTCATGAAGCGAGGTATAGACAAGGGTTGAAATCAGTTGTGGTTCCTAGAAAGGTACTTCGCCACTTTTTGATAATCCCACGATTACTCTGAATTTATAGGTGCAGAGACATTGCTGAACTTATGCAATGGCATGCCCAAAATAAGAGCACCGATGGAAAACAATGACATGTGCCTGATTCTAAGACATGGATGGAATTTGACAACAGATGGCTCGATATTTCTCTAGATCCTTATAATAGAAGGTTGGGTTTGACTCTAGATGGGGTGAAACCATTCTCAAATCAAAGTACTAAATGGTCAACTTGGCCAGTGCTTTTAATAAATTATAACTTGCCTCCATGGCTAGCAACTAAACCATTTTTCTTAATGCTATCATTGATTATACCAAGAAAGAAAAGTGTGACTTCAGATACAATCGATGCTTATCTAGAGCCATTATATGATGAGCTAATTGAATTGTGGAAAGGAATTGAAGCAATTCAATATTTAGGGGATGGTCATTCAATCAAATTCACTTTAAGAGCTTCCTTATTATTTATGATTCATGATTTTGCTACATATTGTTAGGAATTGCATGCAGAAGATATCAATTAAATGCAAATAAAGATTAAACAAAGGAATGAAAATACACAGAAATAATAACAACGAGAGAGTTTTTAACATGGTTCACCCAAACTCGGGCTACATCCACCAACAGAGAGTCTAATATTATTATCCAGTAAATCAAACCGATTACAACCAGCAATCCTTGCAACTCAATATCGCTGCAAATGCTACAATACAATATCAACAGAAAGCCTAACCCTTAGTTGTTTTTATCAAGAGTTATGTTGGTTACAAAATAGGGTTTTTTTATGTCGACCAATAGAAAAATAACTCCCAACGCCTTTATGCTGCCCCTTGACCCTATCTTGGGGGTGCTGCCCCCAAACCCCCATTAAATAATTTGGGGGAAACCGTGCCGATAAAAGGGGAAAATTTAACCTCCAAGTCTGATTAGGCTCCATATAACAAAACATATGGCACATTGTCTGGTCTCAGTGTTCATAGATACTATGGACGTCTTTCTCGCAACTTTAAGGATTTTGTGAGGCACTCAAGAAGTTTTCGTAAGTATATCTATTGTGGACATCATGCTTACCCTAAAATGGATCATCCATATCATTGACAAAAAAACATGTTTCAATGGTCAAGAAGAGAATCGTGAAGCACCATTGCTAATAATAGGTGATTACATTGTGGAGAATGGACAAAAAAGAATGTTATTTATTGAAAATGATGGGATTGCTGGTAGTAGATATGATCCATGTAGTGAAAGTGGTGTAAAACGGTTGTGCATATTCTATAAGTTGCCATACTTTAAGGATATAGCCATTAGGCATATTGTTGACTTTATGCATACTGAGAAAAATATAGCCTATGTTATTATAGAAACTCTTTTTGGTGCTTTTGATACTATTTCATCATGTGAAGAATTTCAACAACTAAAGATTCGTCGAAATCTTTGGGTTGAAAAACATGCTGATGAAAAATATAGAAAACCTAGTGCTCCTTATGTCTAGACAAAGGAACAATGTGCACAATTCTTACAATTGTTGTCTCAGACTCACTTTCCCATTGGATATGTAAGTAGTAGTATCAGAAGCCAAACTAACATTAATGGCTTAAGAGGCCTCAAGACCCATGACTATCATGTCATAATCAAGAACATTTTACCTATTGTGGTAAATATATCAAGTTTGGCAAAGGGGCCATGATTGGAAATTATAAGGTTAGGCCTAATATTAAAGAGAATGAGTTTACATGTATTAGATTCTTTGAACTTTGATAGTTTGAGGGAGGAGGTTGTTGAAGTCCTTTGTCTATTGGAATGGGAATTTCCACCAACAATCTTTAACATTTCTATGCATCTTTTGATACATCTAGAATGTGAACTAGAACATTGTGGCCCAGTAAGAACAAGATGGATGTATCCTATAGAACGATATATGAAGGTTTGAAAAAAATTGTTTGTACTAGGGCAAAACTGGAAGGAAACATGTCTGAGGGATATTCAATACAAGAGGCCATGGGATTTTGTACAGAATATATGAAGGATTTTAAAAATGTCAATCGATGTGTATGGGATGATGATGAAGGTGAAAGAGTTGCAGGTGAAGTATTAGAAGGCAATGGATGTCGCTTCAAGCTATCACATCAAGAAAGAAGTGCAATACATGCCTATATTCTTCAAAACACAACTTCGTTCAATAAGTGGCATAGGTAAAAAAACATTTACACAATTATTTATTTACTCAATTGCATTTACACATTTATATTATTAATCTTACTATTTGTACATTAATATTCTATGTAGAAAATATGAATAAGAGAATCAAACTTGGATGCAACATCGACCTCAAAAGCGCAGACGTCATGATTTGATTGGAGTTGATTCTTTTCCAAAATTTAAAGAATGGATTGCTAATGCAATCAGTGATGGAAAAGAAGAAGGTCAAGATGTAACAACTGAGGAAGGTGAGATTTCACAATCTCCACATAAATGAGCTATGCGTTTTAGTGGAATGTGGGCCTATGGTAGTCATTTAAGAGTGAAAGAAAAATACAAAGGAAAGACAAATTGTGATTGTGTTGTTAGTGTTGAATTTCTTCACGAAACCGAGAAGAAATTTTATGTTGGATTCATCCAAGAAATTATTCAAGTGGATCTTGGTGAAAATAGTCCTATATTATTAAAATGTAAGTGGATCCAACCATCCGCAGTACAATTTGATGAGTATGGATTGGTACACACAAATACAGGGCAATTTTTATTAGAGATGGATGAGCCGTATGTTTCCCCTCTTCAAATTAACCAATCATTTCTAATTGATGATGTAAGAAGCATAGGATGGTCATATGTCATTCAAACAGAGTCTCATTCCAAACAAAAATTCATGGAATTTGTCGATATAATGCCTGATGGGTAATATGTTAATTTACAAGAAACATTCAAAGAAGTGGATGAAGACGATGATGGAGTGTTTGAAGAAGAGATTTTGATTACCAATAGAGGGATTGGGAGAGAGAATGAGCAACATGTCATAGATGAGGATGAGGAAGAAAATCAAGCAGATGCAGACATGAGTGATCAGGATTCTGATCTTGCTGGCAATACAGATGATTATGATGATTTGTTTTGTCACCTTAACTAGCTTGTCAACTTAAGAGGTTGGCTTCTTACCTAAACTTTAGTTATATGTATGGTGTAATTTATTATTGAATGTAATAAAGATCTAAGTATAGGTATGCTTATTCACTGTTGTTTTACTGATACATTTATGAATGTAATCATCATTATTCTGCTGGTACATTGTATACAAAACTTGAGATGTTCACTGCTGATTTGAAGTGCATTTAAAGTTAGGTTCAATCATTCTCCTTAGTTTTCTTACTTTGGTTGAAATTAATTTTGTTTAGTTAGAATATAATTTCTTGTATGTCCTATATGTTTTCTAGATGCTAGACTTTTCTTGTATGTCCTAGATAACATCTTTAGTTTGTAATACATCTTCTAGCCTCCACATGCATTGAATATGCTTGTGTGAAGGAAATAATAATGAACATAGGTGATTTAATAATACATATAGATATCTGTTATCCTCACGGTCTGGTAGCAGGGTGGTAATTCTGGGCTAGAACTCTAGTGAACTCCATGGTGGTACTTACCTAGGTCTAGGGTTTTAAGTCAGTTCTGCAAGTATTCATCTTTATTTCCACTTAAAACCCTAAGTCCCACGGTCTTATTTTACTTTATGTTATAATTTGTCTTTGACCGTTTAGCCTAGGTCACAGTTAGTTAAGTTATAACCTTAAGCCTTGTAAATTGTGAAGTGACCAACCCCTTTTACCTAATGTTACCATTTGTGGTCCATCATGTTGAAAATTCTAAGTCTTAAGTCTTGTATGACCCGAAGGTGCCACATGGCACAATATTGCAAGCTCATGGAGCTGTTGGTGTTGATGTCATATTCCTACCGCAGGGTTGCGAGGTAAGGATAGCTGTAAAGCGTGTCATGGCCTTTGGTTGTATGGTCGATGACTCGGATGATTGAAGTAGATGGCGCCATGTGTCAGAAAATGGAGTAGGAAGTGGCTCCACTAAAGATCAGACGGCAGCGCAGAGGCGCAGAAGAATCTTGACAGAAGGGAAGATCCTCTGCACGACCACAAGATGAGGACACTGGCTTGTTCTTCACAGGAATGAAAAGGCTTACAAAAGGTAGCACATGTGGAGGCTTTAGCACACTCGCACAAAGCCAAAAGGTGGGGGTCCATTTCCCACTACACCATTGCAAAATGAAGTCGTGTGTCTGTATGCTCAAAATCGTGATTCTGGTTGCTTGGGGCCGTCGGGTTGAATTTTGACATGCACATGGACCCTTCCCTCCTTTCCATGGGGCAATTTGCCACGTCACTCTCACTATCATAGAAGTAGCCAGTCAAGGGGAGGTGAGACATGGCGGGGGTATGGCTCGTTGGAGAGTTGGACTTCGTGGAGAGGGGTTGGAAAGTTCTGTGGCCTTTGTTGTTGTGAGCTAAGTTGAATGTTTCGTTTGATGGTAGTTGTTTGTTGAGATAACCCTATGACCCAAAGGGTCACTAGTTTCTCTTCTCCTATTGGGGTTTCTTCTATTCCACCTT
Organism: Cunninghamia lanceolata; assembly: GCA_027924645.1. Taxonomy (NCBI): domain Eukaryota; kingdom Viridiplantae; phylum Streptophyta; class Pinopsida; order Cupressales; family Cupressaceae; genus Cunninghamia; species Cunninghamia lanceolata. The sequence continues at coordinate 5,973,206 of BSBN01000245.1, read as the reverse complement.
TGTGTGGGTAAGCGGTTTCTTTTGTTTATGTCCTTTTGTCTCTCAATTCATTGAATGAGTTCTCATTGTATTTGGAGTTGTCTTTGTTCTTCTGTTGATAAGAGGACAAATGGATCTTGTTGTGGTAAAGTAAATGTCTCCTATTGTTGTCATGGATTGATTTCCTCAATCTCATTGAGGATAGCCCTTACCCACTCACCTCTCACTCCTAGGCACATTCATGAGCCAAGATAGAGGTAAATGCATGATGACAACCCTTAACTAGACTTAGGGTTTTGACCTAGGGTATGGTTATGCTTTGACTTGTGTTTACCTCGTGATGTGATCAAGGGTTTGATTGAATCATTTATCGTGTATTACCTCGTGATGGTTTCAAGGGTTTACAAGTTATCTATATTTTCTAGGGTTTCTATATGCATGCAAAGCTAAATGAAATGCGAACTTGTTTTTGTGCTTTTTTAGTATTTTAAAAAATAAAGATGCTTTTTCTATTCTAATAATTGAAATATGAAATGCAAGCTAATATGACTTTTCCTAATGCAATTTTAATCTATGTTTTTGGGTTTTTGATTGTTTTGAAACAACTAATCTAGAAAAGGAAAATTACAAGTAAACAAATCTAATCTAAGAATGCAAACTATCTCTAAGATGCTAGATCTATCAAGGAAAAAGCAAAGATTTACTATTCCCAAGAGCAATTTTTGGTTTTCTAATTACTATGAATTGAATAAAGCAATAAAGGAACCTAAAAGAATGAAGATTTGTGTGACTCCACTACCCTCAGAAATCCTTCATGTTGGCAACCTCGAGTCCTTTTGAAGTAGCGGGAAGACTTCTTGATAACAAAATGACACAAAGAAGCAAAAAGAAGCTTGTTGAAGCTTGAAAGAGCTCAATGAGAGCTTTGGTTGAGCACAATGGCATTGAATGAAGCAGTGTAACGATGCTTGGTTGAACAATGAATAAAGCAAAAGGCACCTTCATCCTGTGAGAGCATTAGAATGCTGATTTGGAGAGAAAAAACTGGCAAGAGTTGTGTGCACAATGAATTTGCCTCTCTTTATGCTTGAGGGAGGGGGGTATTTATAGGTTTGAGGAATGGGATTGATTGAGAAGTTAACTCATTTGATTGATGAGTTAACAAGGATTGATTGGGGAGTTAACAAGGTTGATTACCTAGTGAACTCAGCTAACTATGGAGTGATAAATCAATAATAGCTTATCACTGAAGAGGAAATGGAGTTGAAAGGATGCATGAGATTGATTGAGTTGTTAATTTTAGATCAAATGGAGTTAATTATGCATGTGTGGGTGCATAAAATAGTCAACTCCATATTAGGCATCAAAAATCATGCAAACAGGAAGAAAAATGGGCAAAAACAAAGCTAATTTGAGTGAGAATCTCAAGTTTTTCTACGGCCTGAAACGTGACAGGGTCGCCCCTTTCATCAGTAGGATCGCCCGAGGGCTCGGGGGAGATCCAGGCAAGAAAGGGTTTTTTGAAGAACAACAAAAGGGAGATGATAGAATAGACGAAAAGGAGGGATTCTGCCTCCGAAAATAGGTCAGTCATGTGCAAGAATCCAAATCACCACTTGCACCTACAGGATCTCCCGGGGGAGATCTAGAAATAATAGGGGGAGATTTGGATTGGTTGAGCGAAAGTGAAAACTGAAAGTGGGAGATGGATAGGGGGACCTCTAGAAGGCTTCTAGGAGGTGCAAAGGATGAAAAACATAGGGGAAAGGTGAAAAATCACCTACAAGACACTCACAAAGCTTAGGAATAAGGTCAAAATCTCAGAAAACGCAAATCGATAAGTGTTGTAAAAAGTGTCAAAAAGCGTCGCAAACGGGGAGAGAGAGAAATCGACAAAGAGGAAACAACACAAGACAAGAAAGAAGACATGTCATCAAGAGGTTTACTGCTTAGAGGCAATTATTTCATGCTTACATGTACGTGACAAGGATTAAAATCATCATAGGGGTCCTCGTGGAGGATGTGCATGATTTTTTCGCTTACATATTTGCCCCCTCGGGGATGGTAGTCTACATGAAAGGTAGGTACCGTTCTCAAACTAGGCCTTACCTATTGTTGATTTTCCCGCAATTATACCTACAATAACTAGTATTAGTCTGACATCTAAATGTATCAAAACGAACAATGAAAACTGAAATGTTGAACTTACCATGGATCATTTGAGTTCAACTAGTTGTTTGCCTTTGTCAGTTTAGACCTATAGGAATGAAAGCACACAAAACAACGCAATAAAGAGATGCATAAGAGCAAAGAACTAATCTAAAAATGCACAAATGAAACTAAGCTAAGGGCAAACAAAGCAAGTCAAATTGTGAGATCAGAGTGAAATGGCGACAAAATTGATCATGTGAGCAGTTTTTGGAAAGGTATCATTGAGGAGATCGCAAAGATGGTTGCCTCTTCTTTAGAGGCAGAGAATTGGTATGCAAATAGTGAAAAACCCTTCTCTAAACCCTAGTTTGAATTTTGTGAAAAATCTCTTGAAATTGTTTGTTTTTGTTAATTTTTCTTGTTGCATTGTCTCTATTTTGTTGTTTAGAGTAACATAGGTTTTTCATTTTCTGAAATTAGTTGAAAAAATGAGATTTTTAGAGTAATTTTTGATCGAGGGATCTCCCTCTAGGGTCACCCCTTGTCAGGCAGGTCGCCCGGGGGAGATCCTGTTTGACAGCAGGGTCACCCAGGGGAGATCATGCAGAACAACAGGGTCACCCGGGGGAGATCCTGTCTGACAACAAGGTCGCTCGAGGGAGATCCTACATAATAGTAGGGTTGCCCAGGGGAGATCCTACATAACACATGGGTCGCTCGGGGGCGACCCTGTTTGGTTGATTTTGATTAAAATTTCATGTTGTCTAACACTTGATTCACTCTGATCTGACTTGTTTTGGCTACTGTATTCGCCTGTTTATTGCAATTTTGAGGGGTTATACACTTTTTTGTGTAAGGTTTTCTACAATTTTATGATTTTTAGGGATTTTTACGAGTTTACGAGATCTAATCTAAAATCCTTCTCTGATCTTGCAGGACATGCATATCTGATGGAATGCCTGCTCAGAGCAGGGATGGCTCTTAGGGATGTTTGCTTCACTGAGTAGTAAGGATCGTATTATTTTGAGGAGAGCAGGTCTGGCTAGAGTTTGTCACGTGCCTGTTATTCACCCTATGTCCTGTATATGCTATGATATTCTGACCTACTAGGACGCAGATAGAAACACATTCAGGTTCCCACAAATCTCTGGAGAGTGGACCATCACTCTATTTGATGTCTATCGTATACTTAGAGTTCCTATGAGAGGACATCCTCTAGTCCTTCCAGCTAACGAGTCCTTCAAGGACAAGGCATCCTAGGCAGAGTTCATGGGGGTTAGTTACCCTAGGGATCAGACATGAGTCCAGCTTACTTATGTGCCTCAACTTCGCATCCCACTTCTGAGGAGATTCTTGATCGGTTTGATTACCTCGAGGCTATTGGGAGACAAGGCCTCGGCTCATTTGAGATGGTGTTGGGCTCTCATCATTCGTGGTTTTGAGGAAGGCATAGTCTATGCTTGGGGACCAGATCTTTTGGCCATGGTTTACAAGGACTTCTATCATATTTCACGATGAGGGGCTCTAGCTTTTAGCCACTCTTATTTGATCATGACATGGATATTTGAGCACATTAGGTCCTATCAGAAGCTCATTTTGATTCTAGATAAATGTTTGTCGAGAGCAGCCAGATGGATGCATGTAGGTCACTTTGATGCTTCTTTCCCTAATGTCGCTACTCTTACAGATGAGGACATGATCTTTGATCTTTATTGTGACATGGAGGGATCCTAGGCTCATGATGGCGATGTCAGAGAGTATTGTCGTGGAGTATCTGAGATTTCAAACCATAATGGTCTAGTTGAGGCCCATCATGTTGAGCATGTTTCACAGTAGTTCAGCGAGGACTTCCCTGAGGGGTTTCCCCTAGTGTCCACTTGTTATAGGATTGTTCAAGAGATGGCTGAGATTGGATAGAGGTCAATTGTTTGGACTCCTTTGACTCTTGGAGTCTTCATTACTAGAGTTCCTAGAGGAGGACAGAGGGGAGGGAGAGGGACTCCTTCCTGATCTCTCATTGTAGCTATGGATTCAGAGTCTATCAATGAGGACTATGTTCTAGATGATGATGATTCATCAGATGAGGGCTTACCTGAGGATGCGTAGGATGAGGGTCTTGATGCTACTAATGATGCAGATGATGCTCCTGACATCCCTGAGGCTCCTCCTGTTGTTCCCTGACCTCCTCATTCAGATGAGGTGATGTGACAACTTGACCCTGATTGGCAGCAGGGTGATCCACGTAGGTTTCATTTGTTCATTTTTTGCACTTTTGTCCTTTCTCTTTTCATGGGGAATTGACTTGTCCTTCTCTTTTGACTCACTTTTTTAAGTAATGTCAGAGAGTGGAAGTATTTTGTTCACGAGATTAATGTTGGTTTGGCTTCTCCCTTCACTAGGATGACTTGAGACCATCTCTTAGATGATCCTGGTATGCTCCTACTATTGGGCAACACAGACATTTTCGCTCCTATCTACCATGGATGTTAAGAGAATGTAGACTTGAAGGTCAAGATTCACACCCTTAAGGGTGAAAATCAGGTTCTCTGAGAGATGGCTTGTCTTAGTTTTCGACGATGAGATGCTAGTATGGCGGGGCCTTCACAGTCACATGCTCACAGTAGAGCGCCTCGCTCTTATAGGTCTCATGGAGCGACGGGTGGTATTCATAGATAGAGGAGCCGAAGTCCTGAGGGTTCCGTTGGAGGGAACCGGCCTTGACTTCCTTTCTTGAACTCTTGCCCCCTTGCATGGGGAGCCTCTACTTCTTTTTTAGAGCATTGTGTCCTAGCTCTTTGATACTCTTGTATATGTAAACTTAGGATGTATCTATGAAAGTTTATCCTTTTATGGTTTTCGCCTTATTGGATTTGTACTCATCTCTTGTGCATGTTTTAGAGGTTTGAGAACTTTTTGATTGTGTTTGACCTTTTCAACTCTATTAACAATGTAAGTATGATAATGATGACATGTTTTTGTATTTTTTTATGGCATATGTATGAGATGCAGTTCACGATATGATAATGCAGGAACACAAGAAATGCTGAAATGAAAGATTTACTTCTAATGAATGTCATGAGATATGACATTTGACTTTATTGCTTTGAGACACTTTTTTCTGATTTTGGCATGAATGCAATGTGGAACAAACAATGTGATTTCTCTTAAATATGATTTTCAACTCAGGGGATTGCAAGTTGTCCTAATATAAGAGACCTATTCAAGGTCGTGAGATAGGATTTTTAACTCAAGCAGGGAGCAGGAGTGAAAATGGAGTGATTCTAATTTTTGGTTTTGCTAAAGGCTAAACACTGATCCTTATCTAGATAAGAAAATCTGACAAGCTTTCAACTTAGACAAGTAACAAATTTATTGGTGTTCGTTAGACTTAAATCATAGATGGCAAGCAAGGTAGACCTAGGGTAAAGGATAAATAGGAAAGAACAAGGATCCCTAGGTAGAAGATGATCCTAGAGACTACTAGACTCTTGGTTTTGCTCAGCTAGTGCGTGTGTGTGCTTTGTACCTTTCTTTCTCTGTTAGAATGTCACTCTTGAGGCTTCGAGCTTAGACTAATCTCCACCCAAGAGTATGAACATTCAACAATCTTCTCTCTTTCACTCTTTTTTTGTATTGCTCTCTTTTTTTTCTTTTCACTTTTTTTGTATTTTCCTCACTTGATTTTTCTCATTTTTTTTGGATTTTTGACTTTTCAAGAAATGAATGCTTTTGGAACTTCTGATATGCAATATTTTGATCTCTCAATTCTCACTTTTCAACACTCTTATTTCGATCACTCATTTTTTTTATTCACTCGAATTTTAGATTGCTTCCTTTAGAGTTTTTATCTTCATGACGTTTTTGGTCAGGAAAGATAAGGGGCTGAGTGCCACCTAAAGTTTTTATAGTCTGGTTGGACTTCTCTAATACTAGGGAAGAATTGGGAAGGTCTACTTACAAGTTTCCTTTGAACACTGTAGGTTTGAATACTAACTTTGTTTAGACCTAACAGCTTGACTTATTAAGACTGGGATCAATGTAAAGCTAAGAGCTAGGCTTTGATTAGAATCACTAGGAATGAAAAGGAGATAATGGTGATTGTGAAAATGGGGAATCTATAGGTCCTGAAAGGATGACGTATATCTAGGCAACCTTAGACTACTTATTTAAATGAAAATAGTACAAGAGCATGTAATTGACTATAATGCAAGATGAACATAATGATACTGAAATGCAAGAAATAAATTGTTTTTGATATTTTAATTTTTTTATAATTTTTTTTGTATTTTTATGTTTTATGATTTTTTGGGTTTTAGACAGTATTTCTTGAGGTGAAAGGCATTGACTGTTTCACCAAATTCCTCTCCCTCCATTGTGCACAAGAGATAGGCACTATTTCCAACATCTTCTTTGACAATGTAAGGACCTATCCAATTGGGTCTAAATTTTTGTCCTTCACCTGCTCTTTTATCGATCAAGTATGAGCACTAGGTCTCCCACTTGAAAAGGTCTAGGGGTAACCTTTTCATTATATTGCTATTTCATTCTTGCTAGATAAGAATCATGTCTTTGAACAACTCTCAAACGTGTTTCATCCATCATTTCTAATTCAACCAATCTTACTGCTCTATATTCTTCATTGTCCAATAATCCTTATAATGACACTCTCAGGCTAGGCAACTCTACTTCCAACGGTAATACCACCTCTGACCCAAAAGTGAGGGCATAAGGGGTGGTTCCTATTGGAGTCCTGATGCTTATTCTGTAAGCCCATAGAGTTGGATATAGTTGTAAATGCCAATCTCTTTTAGAGTCTTTCATGATCTTGACCAGTATTAACTTCAAAGTTTTGTTGGTGGCTTCTACTTGTTTGTTTCCTTGAGGATAGTAGACCAAGAGAGAGTTGTGATTAATGTGAAATCTCTCACATAACTATCTTACTTGCAGATTTTTGAACAATGAGGCATTATCTGTTACTATCACTTGGGAGATCCCGAATCGACAAATGATTTGATTCAATATAAATTTAGCGATTACGGTCCTCGAAACTGTAGTGAGAGGCATGGCCTCCACCCATTTGTGAAATATTCTATTGTGGTAATGATGAATAAAATATATCTTCCCCACCAGATGTAACCCCCAGGTGGAAAAGGGCCAAGGGGTAATGATTGGTTGTAAATCTCTTGTTGGTGTGTGATGAACATGAGCGTAAGCCTGACATTTCAGACACCTCTTTACGAATTTAATCACATCCCCTTGTAAACATGGCTAGAAGTATCCCATTCTATGTATTTTCCTTGCCATGGTGTGACCACCAAAGTGTCATCCACAGTTTCTGCTATGACACTCCTCTAAGATCTTGTGTGCTTCTTCTTTATCAACACATCGAAGCAACATTCCATCCAAGGCCCTCCGATAGAGCACATTGTCTATTAAAACATATCTTGTTGTGAGGACACGTAACCATCTTTTTCCCAAAGGGGTCATGTTTTCTGGGTAAGTCTTTCTTGTGAGATAGTTCACAATATCTTTGTACCAATACAAGGTGACATACTTCTTGAGATCAACCACACAAATCTCTTCGTCAGAGAAATCTTTGTTCACAAGTTCCTCTTGGGGAACCGGATTGTCTGCTAACCAATCTACTATTATCTATCCTTTGACTACTTTTTGATTGACATAAGTTAGTTCAAACTCACTCAACAAGGTTATGAATCGGCCAGCTCTTCTTGAGAGCATGGGCTGATTTAAGAAAGTTCTCAATTGCTCGGATTGTATCATGACCTTAGTTTCTTGATTCAACATGTAATGTCACAGCCTTCATGTCGCAAAGACTATGGCTAGACATTCTTTTTCAGCTTGGCTATAGTTCTTCTCATATTCCAACAAGGCTCAACTTATGAAATAGATGGTTCTTTCTCTCCCACCTTCATCCCCTTGAGCTAGCATGCATGCTACGGAGATATTGGTTTATCTAAAGTATAAGATGAAGGGCTTGTCATGTTTTGGTGGTATTAGCATGGGCAGGGTTAGCAAGAATTTCTTCACTTGCTCAAATGCATTTTGATAGTCTACCGTCCAAGTTATGCCAACTTGCTTTTCAATAACTGATTGATTGGATGAATTTTAAAAGTCATGTCTGGTATGAATCATTTGATCGCGCCTAATTGTCCCAAAAGGCTCTTACTACTATCTCACTCGTTGGTGGGGTTGCATTTAAGACTGCTTTGACCTTAGTTGGGTCGACGTCTATTCCTCTTCGTGAAATAATGAATCCCAACAACTTTCTTGCCATGACTCCAAAAACACATTTTTTAGGATTCAACCTTACTTTATACTCTTGAAGTCTATTGAAGATTTTGCGAAGGTCCTCCACATATCTTGACCTTTGTTTTGACTTAGCTGGAAGGTCATCAATGTAAGTTTCAACTATCTTGTAGATATAATCGTGGAAGATATGTGGCATTGCCCTTTGGTAGGTTGCTCCTACATTCTTCAACCCGAATGGCATGACTATGTAACCAAAAGTTCCTCAAGGGGTGGTGAATGTCATTTTGTTTTGGTCAGCTTCTGTGATCTTGATTTTCTTATATCCTAAAAATCCATCCATGAGAGAAAGGATCTCGTATCCTGTTGGTGACTCGATAATTTGATCGATGGATGTAACGAGATATCGTCTTTTGGGCAAGCTTGATTGATGTCTCTAAAATTGAGGCATATCCAATTTTTTCTATTCTTCTTTAGAATTGGGACAATGTTTGACACCCAACTTGAATAGTCTACCAGCTTGATAAGTTTAATAACTTTTTTAGTTCCTCCTTCACCATTTCAGCCACTTGTGGCTTTATGGGCCTTGGTTTTTGTTTCACGGGTTTTGCATATGGTTTTGTCACTAAATTGTGCACCACAACTTTTGGATCTAAGCTTGGCATATCTGAATATGCCCATGTGAATATGTTAGAATATTCAATGAGGAATTCCATGTACTCCTCTAGTTCTTTGTCATATAGTTCTCCTCCTAGTTTTAACATCCTAGGTTTTTCGGGTGTTCCAACATTGATGTCGATCATATCCCCAGTTAGGGATGGGTGTCCTTCCTCAAACTTTTGAGGAGCAGGTGGTAAATCTGAGTTTTCTTCGATTTGGAGGATTTCTTTCTCATTCCCAAAATACTCCTCTGGATGAGGGAGGAACATGTATCCTTTTTTGTGTACTCTTGGAAGTCCATCGTAAGCATGTAAATTGGCTTCATCATTCTCAGTGTAGTCTTAGGCTGGTCTCTCTTCTTGACCTATGGCATAATTCAGGATATTTGGCAATTCTTCTCTTTCCAACAATGACTCTTCTTGTACTGACACAATGTATTCTAAAATTTGTAATTGAGCATGTGTCGAAAATAACGCAGCTGACGTAGCCATCGAGTCTGCGACTTGGTTTTCTTCTCTGGGTATGGCTTTTATGGAGAAGAAGTCAAAGAATTGAACCAACTTCCTGATGGTTTCTTTATAAGGTCATAATCATTCTGATTTTGTCTCGTAATTTTCCACAACTTGGTTGATTATTAATTGAGAATCCCCAAAGGCAGGGATCTTCTTGATCCCCATTCTCATGCCTAGCATGATTCCTAGGGATAGGGCTTCATACTTAATGATGTTGTTTGTGCAAAGTCTAGTCTAAAGGCGAAGGGGAGAACTTTTCCTTCGAGAGACATCAATATTATCCCCATCCTTGGCCCAGTTTTGCAACTAGCTCTGTCAAAATGTAGGGTCCATAAACTTTGATGGTTTTGTGATTGAGATGTTCCTCCAAACTCATAAGTGGAAGTCTGTTTTTCCTCTTTTTCATCTCCTTCTTTGATGATTTCGATTGTTCCAACCAAGAGGTTTTTAATATCCCATTCGTTGATACACATAATGGTTGCTAAGTCGAACGGTGCATGGGACTTGGTGGTATATGGATCAAAGGAGAATTCCCTAAGGTATTTGTTTGGACATCTTGAGCTTCCTCTTTCTATTTCTCTTGTGTCTTTAACTTTTTGTCTTTTTCTTCCTGTTCCTTTCTGTAGATACTGAAAGGATCAGGGTCCGCTTTGATGATGGTGACCTTTCCCAGATGATGGAAATGGATTTATTGGAATAAAGTGGAGGTGATGGACTTCATGGCGTGAATCCAAGGTCTTCCAAGGATCATAGTATAATTGGTTTCTCTATTGATAACATAGAAATCTGCAGAGATGGTTTTACCCATCAGAATGAGCGGTAGGTTGATTCTTCCAACTATTTGAATGTCATGACTGTTGTATATCCTTAATGTGGCAGTTTGTTGTTTGATTCCTATTTTTTTATATCCCATTCTCCATAGGAATGATATCAGCAGAAGGTTGACTGTTGATCCTTCATCTACCACTACTCTTTTTATAATGACCTCTTCGACTTGAATTTGTATGTATAGAGGTGAATCTTTTTTCTTACTTCCTTCATTTTGGGGTAGTTTGGAAACATCAAATGTGAGAGGAGGTGATTCCTCTTGTGTCAAACATCCTACATCCAATACTTCCAAGAATGTCTTGCGGTGTGAGGGAGAGGCTCTCAACAAATTTATCACTTGCGAGAAGATGTTTTCAGTTTGATTTGTTTGTTCTTCCTCATGGATCAAAAACACTTCTTGGTTTAGTTCTACATGATTGGAATTGTTTTGATTGGCCTTCCCTTTCTCAATTTGAGGTTACTTCTCCTTTCTTTGGGATTGGAGGAGTTTGAGGAAATTTTTTCGTTGATCTGGATTAAGTTTGGAGATAGCTTTATTGTATACATAACAAGTCTTTGTTTCATGACCCTTTGTCCTGTGGAACCAACAATAAGCATTGTTGTCATATGAGGGTTGGTTTGATCCTTGATTTCCTATTTGTCACCATTTTCCATTACTAGGATTGCTTTTTACGACATTAACATCTTTTTCTTGTGGCACATTGGATGTGGTCTTCTCTGTTCCTTTGCATGTCCTAAGTTTTCCATTGGTATCGTAAGTCCTTTGACCACTGTCGATGGCAGCTTGGTCGATCCTCAAAGCACTTTCCAATGTTTCTTCATAGGCTTTGTATGACAATTTTTGAACATCTTCTCTCATGTCCTTTTAAGGGGCATGCAAGAAGAGGTCGCATAGTTCTCGGTGATCCATGTTTGGAGCACTAGTCGAGGAGTAAAGAACTTGCCTCCATCGAGTGACAAAGTGGGCTACAACTTCATTTGGTTCCTGTTTCATTGTGAGGAATTCTCTGATCCCTATTTTAACGAGTTTGTTCATGTCAAATGCCATGACAAACTCTCTGATTAGTTGTCTAAACGAGTGAATTGAAGCTTCTAGCAAGCGATAGTACCAATCTAGAGCTATGCCTTCAAGAGTTTTTGGAAAGATTTTTTGTACAACCCTAGCCCAAGGGAGGAGTTCTCTTATCGCCGTGGTGTAGGCTTTAATATGGGAGTTTGGATCTCCTTCTCCTTTGAACTTCAAGAGATTTGGCAATGGCTGAGGTAGCTACACACTTCTTATGCTTTTATCGAGAGGCTCCTTTAAGTACTTAAGATATGTTCTGAGAAAGGCACTTTGAGATTTCAAGGTTGATAGCAATAACCCTGTAGGTGGGTTTTGATAACCCATTGTCAAATTTGTTTGATTGTTTTGAACAGGAGGATTCCCATTCAGACATGTGTCGTTACTAGTGTTTCATGAATAGTAATTGAGGTAGGGGGATTTTGAGATGCCCCCTGGTCCTATTCATGAGATTTTTGCGTTCTTTTCGAAGCAACTTGCTCTGCTTCCAAGATTCTAGTCCTTTGCACTAGAGTTGCGATTAAGTCTGTAGGAGTTGCAGCTCTAGGTGTTTCTTCATTTCTAGGATTTTCTCTTCGAGCATTTTCATGGTGATATGCTTCTTCTCGTGCAACATTTTCTTGTTGTTCTTCTCACAAGGCAATCCTCAATGCCTCTTGAGTGTCTTTTGCTTCTTGCAAATGTTTTTCTAATCATTTGACTTTCTCATCAAGATGAGTACTTGATGAGCTTGTGGAAGGTTGATCGGGTCGATGTATTTTTGACCTTGTCCTTCTAGCTTTATGTGGCACTTTTGGTATCATCGGATTGTTTTCTGAAGCTGGGTTGTTGAAAGACAGATAACACATGGATTCTCTTTGATTTAGTTCATAATCTAAATTTTCGTAGTCATAGCAGTTGGTGATTGGTGCATCCGGATGCGGTGGCACATACCTATCGAATATTCCCTTGGTTTAAGTCAGGTTCCATCATATTCGGGGGTGCCATAGATACCATAGAACAAATGGAATGGATGATAACGTAGGTGATAGAAGCTGAAGTGGCTATGAAGAGTAGTGTGAAAATGTTTTGAAGTCTTTGCTAAATGTTTTAAAGCATTTTTTGAAATGGGAATGCAAACTACAAAACCAAAAGATTCTGTAATTCACGTCGGGTTCACCAAAATATGTACACTTAAAATCGTGACTTTGGTTGCCTGGGGTTGTCAGGTCAGATTTTGGCATGCACACAGACCCTTCCCTCCTTGCCATGGGGCGATCTGCCACGTCACTCTCACTCTCGTGGAAGTAGCCAATCGAGAGGAGCCGAGACACAGCAGGGGTCTAGCTCGTTGGAGAGCCAGACTTCATAGAGAGAGGTCGACAAGTCTGTGGCCTTTGTTGTTGTGTGCTAAGTTGAATGTTTCGTTCGATGGTAGTTGTTTGTTGAGATAACCCTATGACCCGAAGGGTCACTAGTTTCTCTTATCCTATTGGGGTTTCTTCTATTCCACCTTTGTGTGGGTAAGCAATTTCTTTCGTTTATGTCCTCTTGTCTCTCAATTCGTTGAATGAGTTCTCATTGTATTTGGAGTTGTCTTTGTTCTTCTATTAATAAGAGGACAAATGGATCTTGTTGTGGTAAATTAAATGTCTCCTATTGTTGTTGTGGATTGATTTCCTCAATCTCTTTGAGGATAGCCCTTACCCACTCACCTCTCACTCTTAGGCACATTTGTGAGCCAAGATAGGGGTAAATGTGTGATGACCATCCTTAACTAGACTTAGGGTTTTGACCTAGGGTTTGGTTATGCTTTGACTTGTGTTTACCTTGTGATGTGATCAAGGGTTTGATTGAATCGTTTATCATGTATTACCTCGTAATGGTATCGAGGGTTTACAATTTATCTATATTTTCTAGGATTTGTATATGCATGCAAAGCTAAATGAAATGCAAACTTGTTTTTGTGCTTTTTTAGTATTTTATAAAAATAAAGATGCTTTTTCTATTCTAATAATTGAAATATGAAATGCAAGCTAATATGACTTTTCCTAATGCAATTTTAATCTATGTTTTTGAGTTTTTGATTGTTTTGAAACAACTAATCTAGAAAAGGAAAATTGCAAGTAAACAAATCTAATCTAAGAATGCAAACTATCTCTAAGATGATAGATCTATCAAGGAAAAAGCAAATATTTACTATTCCCAAGAGTAATTTTTGGTTTTCTAATTACTATGAATTGAATAAAGAAATAAAGGAACCTGAAAGAATGAAGATTTGTGTGACTCCACTACCCTCATAAATCCTTGATGTTGGCAACCTCAAGTCCTTTTGAAGTAGCGGGAAGACCTCTTGACGACAAAACGACACAAAGAAGTAAAAAGAAACTTGTTGAAGCTTGAAAGAGCTCAATGAGAGCTTTGGTTGAGCACAATGGTGTTGAATGAATTAGCGTAATGATGCTTGGTTGATCAATGAATAAAGAAAAAGGCACCTTCATCCTGTGAGAGCATTAGAATGCTAATTTGGAGAGAGAAATCTGGCAAGAGTTGTGTGCACAAATGAATTTGCCTTTCTTTGTGCTTGAGGGAGGGGGTATTTATAGGTTTGAGGAAAGGGATTGATTGAGAAGTTAACTCATTTGATTGATGAGTCAACAAGGATTGATTGGGGAGTTAACAAGGTTGATTACCTAGTGAACTCTGATAACTATGGAGTGATAAATCAATAATAGCTTATCACTGAAGAGGAAATGGAGTTGAAAGGATGCATGAGATTGATTGAGTTGTTAATTTTAGATCAAATGGAGTTAATTATGCATGTGTGGGTGCATGAATAGTCAACTCCATATTAGGAATAAAAAATCACGCGAATTGGAAGAAAAAGGGCAAAAACATAGCTAATTTGAGTGAGAAACTCAAGTTTTTCCGTAGCCTGAAATGCGGCAGGGTTGCCCCTTTCGTCAGTAGGGTCACCCCTGGGCAACCATGGGTCGCCCAGGGGAGATCCAGGCAAGAAAGGGTTTTCTAAAGAACAACAAAAGGGAGATGATAGAAGAGAGGAAAATGAGGGATTCTACCTCCAGAAATAGGTTAGTCATGTGCAAGAATCCAAATCTCCACTTGCACCTGCAGGATCTCTCGGGGGAGATTTGGATTGGTTGAGCAAAATTGAAAACTGAAAGTGGGAGATGGATAGGGGGGACCTCTAGAAGGCTTCTAGGGGGTGTAGAGGATGAAAAACATAGGGGAAAGGTGAAAACTCACCTACAAGACACTCACAAGGTTGAAAGCTCAGAAAACACAAATCCACAAGTGTCGTAAAAAGTGTCGCAAATGGAGAGAGAGAGAAATCAACAAAGAGGAAACAACACAACACAAGAAAGAAGACACATCATCAAGAGGTTTGTTGCTTAGAGGACATTATTTCATGCTTACATGTACGTGACAAGGATTAAAATCATCATAGGGGTCCTCGTGGAGGCTGTGTGTGATTTTGTGCTTATATTGTCCATATTAGACAAAAGATAGAGGAGTCAGCATGAAAAGTGTGTCCGACATGGAATAACATCATTGGTTGATGAATTTTCAAGGAAGGAGCTCATATTTTCAAATCTAGCGAGTAACTCATGACTGTCGATCTTACAAAAAGAAGCTCGAATCAGCAACCAAAATTTGAACTTACTATAATAAACATTGGAAGCGCTTTGTAACACAAATTGCAATAAAGGCCAAAGTGATGCACATTAATGCTATAGGCCCTAAATTGTAAGCTTCTTTAGGGATGAAAAATAGGGTTTTTCATATCATTTTCATGAGCACGAGAAGAGTTCTAGTGCACAACGAAGCTTAAACAAGAAAATACAAAAATTCTGAAGCGTCTACAGTAAAAGAGAACCAGTAAGTTGCCCTTACTAGTTGTGTGTGTTTTAATTGAATTATTATTCTATGAATAATTCTAAGCATCAGTAGAGAAAGGAAAAACCCTAGTCTATTCAAAGTAATTTCAAAATGAGTCAAGTAAGTCAACCGTCCACCTCAAAATGGAACTTGGATGAGGACCTTATGGTTTAGCTGCCTGGGTCTTCATGGAGGCCTGTGAACGTATACGGTCCAGGTGGGCCTTGTTGGTTATTTTCTTTGAATCGGCAGAGGGTTTGCCAGTTCCAATGCACAGGTAGATTCAGCCAATAGATTATGGGAGGTTGCGTGAGCTACCTCCCCTTCACTTCTGATTCTGCCGCACCAAGGGGGGTGTCCCTATAACTAAAGATGTAACATCGACTAGCTCCATGACAGGAAGATTTAGCTTGACAGCAACAGGCAGAATACTCTCATGTGTGGACCAAGATGTGGATGATACATCACAAGGTTGGCAATGTTCTTGGGCATATTTGTCTGGTTAGGTATGAGACTATGCAGGGGTTCCTAATCCTACTCCTACAACTAACAGGTTGGGATAATGGAGTGATTTGAATTTGATGGTTTGGATGCAAGACAGGGGCTTTGGATCATAACTACTAACCCAGGAGCAAACCGGTGCCTATCTTAGGGCAAGGAGTCAACTAGACATATGTTACAGATGGTTTACAGCTAGCATTCAAGTTTCAAGGGGTTGGATCGATGCTTGCCTTACAAACATCACCCGAGAATGGGTATTTAGTTGCCTCTACTTACAGATATCCCTGCTGACAAACAACCTTCTCCATGCTTAACCTAAAACAATTTAATCCACTCCTTGAATGGAAGTTACAGATTGGGCATGTGGTATAGCAAAACTATACCCTAGAATCTGAGAAACCCTTAGCAGCCAGATTCAAAAGAAGGAAATGCATGCAGCGAAGGAGACAAACAGATAAACACATGGATATGAGTATTTTTCATCTATATCAACATGAAACTGAACATACGTGCAAAATACATTCATGATGCAACTCATAAACTCCAGAATGAGATAAAACAACCCAGGATCATGCCCTGTTCTTCATTATTTACACAAAAATGCCTAGGTCTTCAACAACCCAAAATGAGTAACAGTTTGCATTTTATAACAAAACTGTGAACTCAGCAAAATTAATTACAAGGCTAATCAAAAATTTGCCAGATACCATGCATGAGAAAATGGCGCTCAAAACATTTAATGCAGCAGAGGGACAAGGAGAAAGGAGCAGATGGAATTGGGATCTGGGCCGCCGCCTGAAGGTTCTCTTCGTAAGCCTAGTAGTTCACCTGTCGCCTCACCCATACTTCCCTGCACAATCTGCCATTAAAGCCCAATCCACTCGCAGGATGCAACAACAGGTACATCTAGAGATTTTCCCACTAAAAAAAAGGCTGCACACGCTCAGAAAAAACCACCGCTGAAGGTCCAAAACATGGTCGTCGATCTACTTCCCGTCACTGAGATCCACGGCACTCAAAAATGTTGAAAAGTCATCAGCTAGTGAATCGTGCCACGTAGGCACCTCACATTTCTATCGCTGACTTTTCGCTTTACCATTTTGCCTTTTCACCCCCTGTATATACATATACAATCGCCACTGTTCACCTTTCGAAAATCCTTTGTATATGCAAAATGCATATACATGCAACAGTTTAGTATACAAGGCGGACCCCAAAATATTATGAAGCAGATTGGAAACTTATTCGGGTCTGACTTGCATCTTGACCTTTGTATCTTCGCTTGTATATTAGTACATACAAGCGCCCAATATACATGCAGCGGACTCGAAATATTATTAACTTCAGCTGATTTATCCCTCAGGTCTGGAATGTATGTCCTCCTTTGTTTTATATATTTCAAATGTATACTTCACATACATTCGCCTTTGTATGTCTTGTCTGCGGGCCCCACCAGTTGCAACTCCGTTTCTTTGTATGTTGCCGAACATACAAAGCCCCTTGTATGTTTTGTTTTGTATATGACCTGACATACAAAGCAAGAATATTCTCGGGAATCTGCAAAAGATTTCCCATTGTATATGCAACTCGATATGCATTTAAAAATGCATACAACTCATTTTTTATCAATTTTTTGGAGGCCGATAGAGATTTCTGACCTGCCAATGCACATTTTGACCTGTATGTATATACAAACACCTTTGTATATACAAAGACACATGCATATGACTGATTTTTTGCATTTTTTAGCACTGCAGAGGTCAAAAGAGATAGAACTTTTTGGATTTTTGGGAAGGGGCCTGCATATTTAAATGCTTAAAACCTGATTGCTTATGCAGGCACCACCAGGCCTAATGATAGATTTTTGGACTTGTGCACTGCATATCAAGATGCCAATTTGCCTATGCTAGGATGGATTTTGTTCAAGCACTGGTATGACAGAAGAGAATACAAGGCCCCAATCTGCAACACCTAGAATTTAGACTTGGCAAAGCTAATGTGCCCAAATGTATTTGTCAATCTAGATTTTGTCAAGGTAGTGGCACAGAGATATGATCTTGTGGCTAGAATAGTTAGAGCAGGAAATATTACAGTCATGATCAAGACTACAAGGTCCTACATTTCAAAGGTGTTTGGTTTGAACCCTCTTGCCAACAAGAAAATTGACGTCAATGCCTTGAAGGATGATTACAAGAGAGTTCGGTGTGGATACATAGCTTTTAATCTATCCAAGCACAGACCAAAGGGCATTGATGGAAAACTGGTGAAAATATCAAACAATGAGGAAGAACTATTTGACTACTCCCAATTCATGCATTACTTTGTGAAAACCTATCACACTTTTTGCCAGGTGTTGGGGAAGGATGCATTGGATAAAATGCCTGTAAATATGATGATGTTGGCTATAACTGTGCAGGATATTGCAACTACAGAGGCTTATGACTATGCAACCTACATATTAGAAAAGATGCATGAGCAACTTGTGAAGACAAAGAACAATTTGTTCACCGTGGAAACCAAAGTGGAGTTCAAATGGTACTCAATGATGTGTCACATGTTTTCGTATGCTGCATTGGGGTTGTGGCATCAATACCTACATGTGAAGGAAGTTGATCAAGATGGCAATATGCTCCCTATGTAGATGTGGACGTGCATGATAGATGTACATTGTATAGATGCAAATTATGTGATTTTTGAGGAGCATTTTGTTGAAAGGGTGCTTGGTTTCATGGAGCCTAAGGGAGAAAGGATTCATAAAGATGTGCTCAATTTTTTGAGGCCATGGGATAGGACCCCTGATTTGGGAATTCAACACAATTGGGGAGACTGGTTTTTGCATACCCACACCACTTGCATTAGAATCTATGTGAGCAAGGTTGCCCCATATGTATTGCCTAGGTTTGTGCCAAAGAGAATTGCTTTTCTGGAAATAATTAGGCAACTTAATGAATCTAACGAGCATTTGAGACTACATAAGAAGGGGCCATTCTTCCCCACTTCTATTAAATTCTATGATTTCTGGGCCACCAATAAAGATGCTCTGGATCAAATTGATTCAGTGCTAGCAGTCTACAGGATGGGACTAGAGCAACCAAGGGTATTTGACCATGAGGGATATATCAATAAGGTGAGGCTTGGCATCAAAAGACCTCAATATATCCACCAAGTTTTGTTTGATGAGGATGTGGTTAGGAATTGTGCCACAATGGATAAAGTACATTTTTTGAGGGGAAGGTGACAAGAGGTAATAGAAGTAGAGAATATGAGAACTGATCTCAACCCTACTTACCCAGGGGCATATGCAGATGAAAGTGACCCCATAAAAAGAATTCAGAAGATCATGGCTCATGCAGAGACTCTAATGTTAGTATGTGGCGACTGATCATGCAAATACTGTACACTCATAATGTATCCTTACGAATTCCCTCTTTTTTGCATGATCAGAGTCAGTTGTTAATTTTTGTTAACTGACAAAAGAAAAATGACATTGTAAAACCCTAATTCTAGAAGCTTCCAAAAAGCTTGTTATAAGTGGTTGGGATGTATGTTACAGGCATGGAATTTGCGAGATTGTAATATGTTTTGCACTGGATAATAAAATCATTGGATGACTGAGTTTCTGTGGATGTACCCCATTTTGGTTGAACCACGTTAAATTTCTGTGTTGATCTTTTTGTGTTGTTCTTCATTGTTATATTTGGGTTGTTTAATCTGCATATAATTGTTAATGTTTATTGCTTTGATCTGCCTAAACCCTAACAACTAGTATCTGATCAGGTTGTGTTTGATTATTGTCTGCAGGAAGGTCTCACAATTGAGTGGGAGTCTCACAGTTAAGTGGGAGCAATGGCGGACAAGGGTAAATTGAAGGTAGATAAATTCAATGGGCGGAACTATCAGTTATGGAAGATGCAGATGGAGGATTATCTCTATAAGAAGGATTTATGGAGGCCGTTGGAAGGAAAAGCCAAGAAACCAATAGCAATGACTGATGAGGATTGGGAACTTCTGGATAGAAAGGCACTGGGAACCATTCGGTTGTGCCTAGCACCATCTGTAGTGTTCAATATAATAGAAGTGAAGAAAACAGATGAACTGATGAAAGCTTTGGTTAAATTGTATGAAAAACCCTCAGCCTCTAATAAGGTATTTCTCATGAAGTGTTTGTTTAATCTGAAAATGATTGAAGGTGAATTTGTGTCATATTATTTAAATGAGTTTAATACGATTACCAGTTAGTTAACTTTTGTAAAAGTGAAATTTGATGAAAAGGTGAGGGCTCTCTTAGTTTTATGTTCTTTGCCAGAAAGATGGAATAGCTTGGTAATGGCTATAAGTAAGTCTGTCTCTGGTTTAAATACTTTAAAATTTGATGATATTGTTGGTGTTATCCCTAGCGAGGAAATGCGATGGAAAAACACAGGTGAGAGTTCAACATCGGGTAATGCTTTGACTGTAGAGAACAGGGGAAGAACAAAGGAGAGAGGAAAAAGCCCAACAAATCATGGGAAGTCACAAGGGAAGTCGAAGAAAGGAAGATCTAAATCTAGAGGAAGAATGGATTGTTGGCACTGTGGAAAGCCAGGACACTTGAAGAAGGATTGTTGGTCTCGAAAGGGCAAACAAGGAGAAAGACAACATGATGATAGTACGGAAGCGAATGTTGTAAGTAATAAATTACATGATGCTCTAATTTTATGTTTAGATAATGCTAATGATTCCTGGGTAATAGATTCAGGGGCTTCTTTTCATGCCACACCCCATAGGAAATATTTTGTAGATTATGTTCAAGGTGATTTTGGACAGGTATATTTGGGTGATGATGAACCCTGTCAGATTGTTGGAAAAAGGAAAGATAAAAATTAAGTTTCAGAATGGAAATGAATGGTTACTACAAGAGGTAAGGCATGTTCCAAATTTGAGAAGGAATTTAATCTCTGCAGGATAACTGGGTAGTGAAGGCTGCATAGTTACCTTTTCGGACAAAGTCTAGAAGGTCACTAAAGGTGCATTAGTAGTAGCTAAAGGTGAAAAGGTAGGCACATTGTATTTGTGTACTGGTAATACTTATTCTACCTTAGCTTCTATAGAAACAGTTGCTACTGAGATAGTTATAACACTTTCTACAGGAACAGAAACATAATTATGGCACCATAGACTTGGGCACATGAGTGAGAAATGGATGAAGATCCTTCACTCCAGAAAGTTGCTACCAAGTCTGAAGTAGATTGACTTGAAGTAGATTGACTTGGAGTTCTACAAAAATTGTGTTTATGGAAAACAGAAAAGAGTCTGATTTCTCAAAGTTGGGAAAGAGAAGAAGAGTGAGAAATTAGAGCTTGTGCATTCAGATGTATGGGGACCAACTCATGTATCTTCTCTTGGTGGCTCTTGCTATTATGTTACTTTTATTGATGATGCAACTAGGAAAACATGGGTGTATTTTCTAAAACAAAAATCAGAAGTATTTGAAACTTTTAAAAAGTGGAAAGCTTTGGTTGAGAATGAGACAGGAAAAAAGTTGAAGTGTCTCATATCTGATAATGGAGGCGAGTATTGCAGCAGAGAATTTGAAAATTATTGTTCATACAATGGAATCCATAGGTAGAAAACAGTTCCTGGAACCCCACAAGAAAATGTTGTGTTTGAGAGGATGAATAGGACCATTATGGAGCATGCAAGGAGCATGAGATTGCATGTTGGACTACCCATACACTTTTGGGCAGATGTTATACATACCACTGTTTATTTAATAAATAGGGGACCTTCAAATCCTTTGGATGGTGGCATTCCAGAGGAGGCATGGACGGGTAAAAAGGTATACTATTCATTTTTAAAAACCTTTGGTTGTGAAGATTTTGTCCATGTTGATATTGAAAATAGAACCAAGCTTGAGGCTAAGTCTACAAAATGTACCTTCATTGAATATGGAGTAGATAAGTTTGGTTATTGGTTATGGGATTATGAAAATCATAAAATCATTAGGAGCATAGATGTTATATTCAATGAGAAGGTCATGTATAAGGATCAGCTACAGGAAAAGAAGCATGAACATGCCAAAAAGGAATATGTGGTGTTGGATGAGATTCTAAAAAATAAAATACCAGTGGTGCCTAATGCTCAGCAACAAGAAGTTATCCCATAGACTCCTACAAGTGTTAGACGTTCTACAAGGATAACTAGACCTCTAGAAAGATTTTCTCCATCATTATATTCTATATTATTAATTGATTTTGGTGAACCTGAAGGTTATGAAGAAGCAATGTAGGTAGATACCAAAAAGTAGTGGGAGCTAGGCATGAAAGAGGAAATGGATTCCTTGTTGCAGAATTAGACTTGGGACTTAGTTCAATTGTCTGTAGGTAAAAGAGCATTGCCAAATAAATGGGTTTACAGGTTGAAGGAAGAAGATGGAGGCAAGAAAAGATATAAGGCCAGACTCGTGGTAAAAGGTTTTGCACAGAAAAAAGGTATATATTTTGATGAAATATTTTCTCTGGTTGTAAATATGACTTCTATTAGAACTATTCCAAGTCTTGTGGCTGCGGAAGACTTGCATCTTGAACAACTAGATGTGAAAACAACATTTCTCCATGGGTATTTGGAAGAGGAAATATACATGCAGCAACCACAGGGATATGAGGTCAAGGGTAAGGAGGAATTTGTGTGCAGGTTAAAGAAGAGTTTGTATGGCCTGAAGCAGGCACCTCAGCAATGGTATTTGAAATTTGATAGTTTTATGGCTAAACAAGGTCACAAAAGATGTCATTCTGATTATTGTGTTTATTTTAAGAAATTGGGTAATAGAAGCTATATTATCCTATTACTTTATGTTGATGACATGCTTGTTGCTGGGTCTAACATGCAACATATTAATTAACTTAAGCAGAAATTAGCAAATTCATTTACTATGAAGGATTTGGGTGTAGCAAAATAAATCCTTGGTATGAGGATCACACGGGACAGGACAAACAAAAAATTATTTTTGTCTCAAAGTGAGTATGTAGAGGTGTTGAAAAGGTTTAACATGCAGAATGCAAAAATAGTTAGTACACCTTTGCCTAGTCATTTTAAGTTGACTAAGGAGATGTGTCCAAAGACACAAGAGGAGGAAGACAAAATATCTAAGATACCATATGCATCAGTAGTTGGCAGCTTGATGTATGCAATGGTTTGCATAAGGCCATATATTGCACATGCAGTGGGAGTTGTGAGCAGGTATATGAGCAATCCGGGAATGGAACATTGGAATGCGGTAAAATATATTCTTCAATACTTGAGAGGTACTACTTCAAAGAAACTATGTTTTTGGAGGAACAAATTCTGCTCTAAAAGGATATGTTGACTCTGATCTGGCGGGTGATATTGATATCAGGAGTAGTACAGGGCATGTTTTTACTGTAGGAGGTACTGCAGTCAGTTGGATTTCAAGACTGCAAAAGGTTACTGCGCTTTCAACCATTGAAGTTGAGTATGTTGCTGCTACGGAAGCTAGCAAGGAGATGATTTGGTTACAATGTTTTCTGGAGGAATTGGGGCAACAACAAGAAGATAGCCCTTTGTACACTGATAGCCAAAGTGCCATTCATCATGCTAAGAATTCAACTCTGCATTCAAGAACTAAGCACATACAACTTAGATACCACTTCATCCGATCAGTTTTGGAGGATGGACAGTTGAAGTTGGAGAAAATTCACACAAGTGAGAATCCTACAGATATGTTCACAAAGGTGGTTACACGAGAGAAACTGATTTCCTCATCAGTTTCCATTGCCCTTCACGACTGATAATGGTGGATATAAGAAACCAGCCAGGCCTATAATCCAGTGGGAGCTGCAAGTGCAAATGTGTCGTCCAGGATCAGTCTCCAAGTGGGAGATTGTTGGTATGTGGCGACTGATCATGCAAATATTCTACACTCGTAACGCATCCTTCTCTCTTTTTTGCACGAGTGGAGTCGGTTGTTAATTTTTGTTAACTGACAAAAGAAAAATGACATTGTAAAACCCTAACTCTAGAAGCTTCTAAAAAGCTTGTTATAAGCAACTGGGATGTATGTTGCAAGTGTGGAATTCACGAGATTGTAATATGTTTTGAACTGGATAATAAAATCATTGGATGACTAAGTTTTTGTGGATGTAGCCCATTTTGGGTGAACCAGGTTAAATTTATGTGTTGATCTTTTTGTGTTGTTCTTCATTGTTATATTTGGGTTATTTAATCTCCATATAACTGTTAAAGTGTATTGCTCTGATCTGCCTGAACCCTAACATCTAATTGTTGAGGCTCCTCAAGGAGAACAAAAGCCTTATAGGAGAGGAAATGAGTCTTCAAGTGCAACTCTTGCTAAGAAAGTGAAAATAATTGATTTGGAGCATGAGGAGGAAATTGAATTGATTGACTTGGAGGAGGAGGTAAATGAACAAGAACAAGAAATAGGTCAACAGATAAATTCGCCTGTGAGAATAAGACTATACTCTTCTCCTAACAATAGACTGAGTAGAACACTTGCCAGTAGATACGAGGATATTAGGGTGCTGGCATGTGTATAATTCATTGAGGATGATGCATTCATCAATACCCCATAATTCAAGGGGTATGTGTTGAAAGTAAGGAATGAGGAGTTCCAGAAGAAGGTTGAGGAAGCTAAGAGAGGAGGAAACCCTGAGAAATATGAAGAAATAACTCAGAGGGTACTGAATGAAGTAAGTCAAGATATCAGTAGGATGACTCCTGATGAGGGAAGAGCTCTGGTGGAGAAGAGTGGTCTGCTAGTGCTTCCACATTGGACCTTAGCAGATTCAATTGCTTTTGATGCTGTAACAAGGAATGACATAGATGTATCTAATGATCAAGTGGAGAAAGAACTCTCTGGTGCATGATTTAATCCTAGGTTTGAAACCTTGACAATATGGGAATTAGCCCCAAATAGTAATAAGCCAAGGGTAGGTTTTGGAGAATTAATAGGAGATGTTATAATAAAGAGAGTGTCAGACACTCCAACTCCTCAAGCTGTCAGTTTGAATGTTCACACAACCCAATTTGCAGAGGTTGTTACAAATAAGCTACAAAAGGATTATGATGAGCTTCTCCTCAAGTATGGGCAAGCTATGTCTGAGTTAAATAAGTTGAAGGAGCAAATATTGTTGGCTCCAGGTACCTCAACTCAGAGTGCTCCAGCTCAAATAGAGACTACAGAGGCATTCTCAACAGACAAAGAGGCATTGCTCTCTAAAATCAAAGAGTTGAAGGAAGAGGTGAAGAGTTTGAAAGATGAAAAGAAGAATTCAGTCAAAGACATGGTTACAAAATTGATCAACCATAGGGTGTCCAAGATAATAGGTAGGGTGGATAATGCATGGAAGTCTTATTCAAACCTGAGGACTACCTATGATAAGAATGAGAGAGATAAAGAAAGCCTAAAAGACATAATGAGGGTGTGGCTACCGAGGATAGGGGAAATAAGAGAGATTCACATATGCTCAAGGTTTGCTCTTGACGCCCCACCGAAGATAAAATTAACCCTAGATATGTTAATTTTATTGGAGGAAGTAGTGGCTTTCCAATTGAAATTGGACAAGGTGTTGAATGAGAAAAGGCAAACAATAGAGAAAATAGACAAAAGAATCATGCCAAACATATTGGAGGAAGATGGACAGATAAAAGGCCTAGATAAGTGGAAGGCTTATTTTGAAAACATAACTGGCCAACTCATATCTTCTAGCTGTGTAGATGGAGATCCAAGCATGAAGATTTTGAATTCAACGCTAGACAAATTGTATGCTTTGGAACCAAATTTTGAAATATTTTGCAAAGAATCAAAAATTCTATTGGATGCCAGATATAATGCACATAATGTAAGAATAGCAAAATTGATTCCTTTTCAATGGCCGTTAGAGAAGTCATGTGCAGCTTGGGTAGAGAAATATGAATAAATGTGCTAGAAATAAATGAAGGCCCAATCAAGTGACAAGTTCTCATCATCAAGGGACCTCCAACGCTTTTTTCCTCTCCAACAATGAATTATCTTTTGTCATTTAATTATAACTTTCCCAATGCCAATGGGCAGTGGCTTACATTGCAAGATTTGTAACCGACTGATTGTAACGAGTTTTTGGGTACTACGTTCTTGTGTCTATAAAAGAACATGTAGTACTACTTTGAATGGTTGTTGAAAGATTTGGGAAATTTTGATAATGAAATATAGAGCAATTCTAGCAGGTTGTCCATATTTCTAAGTTGTAAGTTTAGTTTCTTGCATTGTTGAATGTATGTTCTTTATAAGCATTTTATCAGTTTCAGATTGAGCTTATATGAAAAATGCCTGTGAGCATGTGTTTCTAGTAATTGTCTCCTATGTTGTTTGCATTTCTCTTTTGAAGGAAGATATTAAGGGTTTCTGAATTCATAAATATACATTTGCTATATTGCATGTCTGGTTTTTGGCTTCTATCCAAGGAATAGATTAAAATGCTTTGAATCAGATATGGGGAGGTGTGTTTTGCAATTAGGATATCTGTAAGAAGAGTTATTGGGAATACCCATTCTTGGATTATTTTCTGTAAGACAGGAACATAGTAAATCCTCTAAATCTGCATGTTTGTAATGCTAATGAGAAGTAATCTGCATTTGTAAGGAATTGACTCTGAACCCTAGGATTGGCACCGATCAGAGTTGGGCTTATTTTCACAAAGTACCCACAATCAGACAATCACAAAATAAAATTTAAAGAACAAACAATTTATCAATTTTAGGAGTAGGTTTTTAGGGTTTTAGTTTAATGTTCTTAGATTCATAAATGAAATGATGCCCAAAGCTAGCCAACTTTGAAGGAATCATACAGTTTTGGTCTACATATAGGAGAACATATCTGCTTAATGTAAACATCTTCTTGGTTTTTGACTGCAAATTCTTTTTAATATGTAAACTGAATTCTATTTGAAGTTTCCATTTGTAGTTATTAGCAGATTGGAAAGTCAACAGTTATCAACTTATGAACTCAATAAAGTTTTACTAATTCAAGTTGTGGATTTATACATTATTGTTTATTTGGACTTCAAGAAATGAAGACAAGGGCTATAAGGCGCAAATTAGATGATACTGATCATAATGCTGAAACTTCAGTGATAGATTATGAGCGCCTTCGTAGAGAAAAAGTGGCCAAGAATCATGAATATTTATTAAGTCTTGGTTTGACAAACAGGCAAGCTGTAAATCCACTAAGTAGTATATTATTTGTTTAATAGTGTTTAATAAAATTTTATATGCAAGAGCTTTATGTATATAAGACATAAAATGATTTTTTTTTGTTTTATAGGCAACAAAAAGAGTGCAAAGAAAATGCAGAGAAAAAAAAAGGAAAGAAAAGATACAGTGCTGACATCTCGTAGAAGCCAATGCTTTTGTTATTCAACAAATTTAGTTGGTGAAAACAATAGCTGCAATGATGATCATGTGCAGCCTAATATAGCATATGCTGATGTGCAGCCTGATATAGCACATGGTGATGTGTAGCCTAATATAGCACATGGTGATCATGTGCATCGTGATATAGCACATGGTGATCATGTGCAGCCTGATATAGTACATGGTGATGTGCAACATTGTGATGATCTCTTAGCACAAATTCTAAGAGAGATTATTGAAAAACATCAAAGCAAAGGAACAACAGGTTTGCAAATGATTTATTCAAGATTAAAGGATGTGTTTGAAGTGAAATCTGCGGAGACCGGTACTCATGATCTACATACTCATGCCACACCTAATGTGGCCAAGGAGCATGAAGTTCTGATTAATGAAAGTCATGAAGAGAGACTGCTTGCATCTATTGTGCCTCAGAGTGCACCTGTTGCATCTAGAACTTTTGATGGAACTAGTGGATCAACCAGAAATACTGGTAGTGGTTTAATAGAAGATGTGGATGCTTTTGTCAAAAGACAAAGATTGAGTCAAGATTTGTACAGATCTACAGAGAGGAATGCAAAAGAAAGAAAATTAGAAGGCAAGAAGCCATTCTTGCTTGAGGTATCGAGAGATGGTGGGCCCATTGGGCCAAATGCTGCAAAGTGGGCCTCCGAGTTGGGTGTAAGATGTAGGGCCCATTTGGATATTTGCAAAGCAAGATCCATGAACTATGGAAAATGTTATACAAAATATGGAAAATGCTTTTGAGACTACTAGTGGACAAATCTCTAGAAAATATTACAAGCAAAAGATGAGAATTTTGATGAACAATTATAGATACAATTGCAGAAAAACAATCATGGAGGGAAAAGAGAGGTTATACTCCACTCTAGCTCCCAAACAGTGGGAGGCATTGAAAGAAAGTATGCATTCCGAAGAATATTTGGAAAAGAGTAACAGAGGCAAGAGAACAAGAGATAATGTGAGGGCTAGATATACATTTGGTCGAGGCGGGTTGCAGGGCAAAATGGACAAATTTGGAGTAAGTGTATGGCTTTTTGGTTCAATTTACATTGTGTTATTTATTTCAATTTTTTATTGAACTAACTATATGTTGAAATTGACATTGTATTTTAGGTGGAAAATAGTAATAGAGAAGCAGGTGTAGAAGATATTGTCAATTATATGGCAGCACTAGATCCTAGTAAATCTAAGAGTAGGATGAAGTGGAAATCTAGATCCTCAATAGAGATTTCATAGCCATTTGTTACATGCCCAGTAGGATCAGCCTCTCCAGATCATGTCAACTCAAATGAAGGGTACCAACATGTAATGAATTGCATATATAGTTTCAATCAGCAAGTTTTATAGTTGTTTGCCTCTGTTAACCCTATAGTCTCTGCATGGAATGAGCATAAATCCACGGATTTAGATGAGGTAAGAGGCTCTATTGATCTCATTTCTTCTTGTTTAGAAAATTTGTATACAAATGCCTCTTAATATGTAGATTATCAAAATCTGAGTGTAGGAGAATCCAACCCAGTTTCTTTATTGTTGGAGTGATCTAGAAAATGTTCTTTTGGACAAATTTATAGCTTGCATTCTTTACTTGACTATTGAATGCTTTGTATATTTTTTTGCATGATGGTTAAACCACATGCAGAGAAATTTTATCAAAGCAGCAGGAAAATGAAAATGCCTTCTTAATGTCAACAGAGCTACTAATATTGATAGTGATCATGATGAACTGGACAAGAATGTGCAGCACAGTTGTCATAGTTATGCTGAAGTTGAGGTAATATAATAGTTGTTAGTTATATGTCCCAATGTTTTGTCATTCTTCATGCTTAAAATGTTCTTTTGGACAAAAAGTTATAGTTTTTGCATTCTTTAAGTTGTAAGTTAATTTGTCCCAATGTGCTGTCATTAATTCTTCATGCTTAAAATGTTCTTTTGGACAAAAATTTATAGTTTTTGCATTCTTTACTTGACTTATATTAATTTTTGCATAATGATTAAACCACATGCAGAGCAATTATATGAAAGTAGAATGAAAAGAAAAAGGCCCTGTAAATAGAGCTCTCTGCAAAACTATACAACTTCATGTCAATGCTGATAGTGATAATTATGATGATGAACTTGGTGAACATGCACATGATATTCATAGTAGTAGTCGTGCTGAACTCGAGGTGAGTGCTATGAAACCACATACAAGTAAGTACTATTCAAGTAAGTAATGGTTGTTTTATTATGTAAATAAGGGTAATCATTACCTATTTGATAGAAGCTGGTTACTATACTAGTGAAGTGTAATTAGCTAGTATACATAGATTATGGAAATAAGGGAGAACATATAACTTACATATGGAAGCTTAGAGCTTAGTTGTAATAGAGTGCATACATAGATTTTGACAATGCATTAGTGCATTGTGTTCAGGGATGTCGTAGTCCTTAGTTGGGGGGACTTCATTGCCAATCCATGTCTCTTTCTGGAGTACTCGTATAGTATATGACTATTGTAGTCTTGCCCTCCATTTGTTTGTATCTCACAATGGGTTAGTTTTTTTAAGTTGTTTCTTTGTTATTCAACAGAATAAAAAAAAGCACATACAAAAATTGATTTGTTCCAAGACATAAGACATTACATACAACTATCAAAAACAATATAATGTGTGTTTTATATCTCAATATAATGTGTATTTTTTGTTTTTGTAGACATTTATTGATAAACTCCAAGAAGGGGATAAAGTTGGGGTGTTGGATCCGTTTGATGGTGTTGTTGTGGGCATTGGGTGGATTCACTCACTATCTATTGTACATGGAGTCAAATTGAAAGGAATAGGAGTTGCAAATGTAAATATTTTAAAGGTCACAAGTAACATACCCCTTGCTTATGAAGACAAAATAGATGGAGTTGTTCGTCTGAAAGAGAAAGAAGGGACCTTCACACGGTGGCCCCTAAAATATTTGAAAAAAATGACATAGTTGATGTTTATCATGTACTAGCTATTAGACAACTTGGCCCACTGCTTTATGCAATAGTTTGAATGTGTTGTTCAGGTATCTTAGTGTTTTTTGTCTGATTTGGAGTTTTATAAGCAAAAAAAGGCATTGTAACTTAGCTTTCTTAGTCACAACACTAAGAAACACACTTTGTAACACATTTTTCAAAGCAAAGACACATATTTAAGTCTTATGGGTTTTTTGGACTTGATTTTATGTTGCTTTTCCTCCCTAAACATTCAGGATCACTGCCTTATATGCCTTTATGAAAAGATTCTAGGGTTATTGTTGGTTGCATTGAAGGAGAGAGCTTCATAGATGGGAAACGATTAACACACAGTCATGAAGACTCAAGGAGCATAAATGAGAGAGCTTCATATATGAGATGTCATGAAGACTTAAGGAACATAAATGACAGTGAGCAAGAGATAAAGTACACAGTTCATGCCATAGACAAAGTGAGATGAGTCTTAAGCTACTATGATCAAGGGTGGTGTGTTAGTTTTTGAGAAAGGAAGGGCAATTGGCAATGCACACAGATCAATGAGGAAGATTACAGTCATAAGGTGATGATGTTAGCATTTCATCAAGACTTTGGAAGCAAACAGTAGACAAATTTATAGAAGTCTTAAATAGCAAAAATGACAGCCACTAATAATGCTATTATTACAAGGCATATATTCTACATGGCAGTATAGTTGCAGGAATATGACAGTTTCATAAACATATGACAATCTACAAATGAAAGTCTAAATTCTGTATACTTATGGGTGATTATTCTATAACAGAGAGATAATGAGTACATAGAGGTAAGATGTTCATGGTGAGTGGCAATGGTCAATGGTTCCCAGGGATATATGCATTGTAAGCATGGTTTCAGTGGCATGAGCAAAGGAACAGAGCACTATAGTGTTAGCATTAAAAGGCAAGTATAGGAAAGTTGCAAGGCAATCATGTAGAAAGCAAGTATGCACAGTTCAGTCACCACAATGAGTGAAGACCAAGGACACTAAATATGACTACCTACCAAGTGTCCAATGCAATAGAGGTAGGGTAAGTGAACGGTTTAGACTCAAAAAGAGGCTTTTGAAGATGCATTAATGAAGGAAGAATTTGATTCCATGTCCTCAGAGGACCTGATATCTTCAAACTCAATAAAAACATGTCCCATAAGTAGTGCTAATGATAGTACAAGACACAAGAATACAATGATGTTTCATTAAGGAAGCCTGATCTAGTCCATGTTTTACATTATGAATATCCTATCACAGACCTGACTACATATGACAGTGCATTTCCTTTGGTTGTAGTCAAGAAGGACAAGTTTTAGACTGATGGGGTAGATTAGATGACTTATGGCAACAGTTAGGCTGGTTGAGAATCAGTTACTGATAGTTCACTTTTTGGCAAAGCATTGTAAACTTGGAGAAGTTTCTTTCTTGTCATTCTGTGCATTGTAACTTAGATTTTCAGTCTTGTGACTAAAAATAAACATTGTAATACTCTATTTCTAAGCATTTTTCAAGTAAGATAGATATTTTAGACTTGTGCAAGTTGTAAGAACAAGTTCAACGATTTTGCCTTCTCAATGTCTATCTTTATATTGTGTGCAATTGATGATTGATGTGTATTTATGTGTTTTATGTTTAAATCCTCAAATAGCAATCAATTAAAATGACTAAATATACTACTAATTGACGTCAATTAATAATTAAATTGACTAAATATACTACCAATTGACAGAAATCAGTGAACAGTGAATAAATATGACTAAATATATGACCAGTGTTAAATCAGTGAATAAAAATGACTAAATATACTACCAAATTTATCAAAATGATTATTAAAATTAATGACTAAATACACTACCAATGGACAGAAATTGGTGAATAAAAATGACTAAATAAGTGACCAGTTAACAACAATCAATGACTAACTTAACGATTAAATATATCAGTGAATAAAAAATGACTAAGTGACCATAATACAACAATCAATGACTAAATATACTACCAAATCGATCAATCAAAACAATCAATAAATGACTAAAAATGGTTTAGTCATCAATTTGGTCGCGTTATAAATGACTGGCAATAAACTACTAATGGTCACGTGACCATGTTTGGTCATTTATAAGCAATTTTTAGTAGTTTTTTTAGTCATAGATTGTTGTTTTTGTACTAGTGATCATTCACCTGCCGAGTAGATCAAGAGTGGGATAGAATATTGTCTTATGCATACAAGACTAAGCAATATAAGCTTCTAGTAAAGACAACCTTCTCATCAGGTCTATGATGGACTCACATCCATTTCCAGGTGTAGGCTCCTCAGTATTTATTGTTGAAAAACTTTCATAACAAGTAACCATTCCAACACATATCTCTAGACATAAGAAATATCCATCCTAACCCAAGTCTCTCTAATATCCATGAGCACTCACTAATCAATCCATGCCAACTTCAAATGCAACCTGCAAAATCATGAAGCTCCAAGTAAATGATTAATACTCAAAACCAAAGAGTACTACATCCTCTCCTAAGGAAGAACAATAACACCTTTACCAAAGACTCTAAGGGTCCTCCATGAAACAAGATGTTAGCCCCTGTTCAAATAACATGAAGATTAGGCATCCTCTATCAACAGAACCAAAGATGTCAATAAACCCTCACTGCAACCTAAGGGAAGAATCCAAGAGCTCCTTATGACACCAACAACCATTGCAAAAGATCATCCATCTTCTAACCAAAGATTATCCATGGCTCACTACACACTGCAACAATAATAGTTTATAACCAAAATCCTAAAAACAAAGAAGATAGAACACACTATGTAATTGCACAAAACTCCCACTAAAAGTGATACTAATCTATGCATGGTATCATGACCAACATCATTACCAAAACTCCACTAAAAGTGAATAGAGCTTCTCATGCACCATAACTCATACTAAACATTGGGATAAATATGGGGTAGGAGTTTGGTAAAGGAAGAAAGTCTCTCTTCCAAAAGAACAACTTAGAAGTGGGAGCCAATATATTCAATACCTATTACTCCTACCATTGTGGCACTAATTGATGTAGGAAAAGGAACACAAATGACTTATGGAGAAAAATCCACTCAATAGGGCCAATTAAAATCATTTGAATAGGCCATACAATCTACAAGATATGCCCAAGTGAACCCCCCATAAAAAGGAAATCTTCAAACAAGGATATGGTTATGATTTTAAAGATAACAAGAATAAGAGGAAATTGGAAAAGGGTTCAAAACCACCAATAAAGAAAAAGAAGAAAGATGACAAGGAAGAGCCAAATTAGGATGACTCACAAAAGCCACTAGATAACCCTATGCCTCCTATAGTGAGTACTCCTCTTCCTACCTCATCTACAACTTCAATGCCCATGTTATTCCTTATTTCCATTCCTTGTGTATCTCACCCCCCACTAGTTTCATTGTCCACTTCCCCTTCCATGCCAAATGTCTTTGTTTGTCCCCCTCCTCCATTAAACCCACTTGCCCCAAATTTCTCTACCATTATTAGCACATTGTCATCTCCACAAGTAAGTTCATCTGTGTTGCAATAAATGCCTTCTCCATTTATACCTCCATATCAATCTATTATTCCCACCCCTTCCCATGTGGATTCCACATTCTTATCCACTCCACTACTCTCTTTTCCATTCTTAACCCCATTTATTTCTAGTCAAATAACTCCTAGTGGATCCTAGGTTGGATCTATCACACAAGTCATTACTCAAGAGAATTACATGTAATATTTTCAAAAAATTCAAGATCAAATGATACAATACAATAGGAAGAAACAAGGCCAAGGCAACTTCTAGACTAGCCACCCCTAGAATAAGGAGTCAAATTGACCCAAAAGCATAAACAATGTACTATGCTCATATGTTCCCAATAATAATAAATCTTGAAAACTAAATGCAACCTAATGGCTACAAGGTATTAGTATTGACCATGAGCTTAGGGGATGCTCAACCCATGATCAAGGTTGAATTCTTTCAAGAAAATGTCAAGATAGTAATGAATGAATATCTAGTCACTGAGAAAAAACTAAAGAAGAAAAAGAGCTAGAGGCAACCAAGGAAACATTGAAGGATACATATCTCAAGGTCAATTCACTTGAACTCTAAGTGACTAATCTAACGAAAGAGTTGGCCACTCAAGTGCCAACATCCCTAATTGATGCTAAGGAGGGAGACGAGGAAATAGTTTCATGTAGCTAAGACAAAAATAAAAGAACTCAAACAATAATCAAGCTTGCTAGACCTAATATAAGGGTTATGTAAATCTTATTGGGATAACATCACTCAAGCAATAAGTAGCCTAGTTTGAGCCCTGAAATTTATTGATGTTTTAGTAAATTAGACTTAGCAAGTGAAAAAAGAGGTTGATTGGGTATTTATTACCATCTCCTCAAAATTGATTAAGGTAAAGGTTTACATAAAGACATTACCAGTCTTTCTTGAAGACAAGTTAATAACAACAAAGATAGAGGACAAAGTAGAGGTAGCACAAAGCTAATAGATGTGCTGGACAAAGAGGAGGTGGCACAAAAAAGTAAGACTCAATTAAAGGTTTTGAATCAAATGGTTTCTAATACGTAGAGTCGCATTGACCTGCTAGTCCAACAAGACCTTCCCTCTCCTCTAGATGCTAACAAAAAAATGTTTCCAAAGTAAGAATTCCCATGGATAGTTGAGAAGATGAAAAATGATGAATCAATTTTCAAAGAATGGTTGAATGCTCCCACCACTAATAAAGTTTCTATAGTAGTCAAGCCCTTGGTAGAGTTTGAAGTACACATATAGAATGTAGCCATCAAGGTAAAAGACTTCTCATATGATGACACACTTGAGTTAATAAGGTGCTTCAAAGCATTCCAAAAGATTGAACTCCATATAGAAAAAGATTAGAAACAACTTCAAACAACACTGGCCAATATTCAGAGCAAGTAATTCTTCATTCTTTATTCTTTTATTTTCAAGTTATTGTGAATAAGGAATCTATAGCCCAGTGGAAAGATTCTAGGATTTCCTATTTACCACAATGGGAAAAGTCCTTGAGGGCCACCAAGAACTATATTGAAATTCACTACATTATAAGGTTTTACCTTCTATCTTATGAATAAGGCCCACAACAAAGCAAATGGATAGGCATGGGCATAATGTAAAGCTCAAAGTAGTGGTGACTATTGATCATGGTCCAATATAACAACACTAATTGATTCCATCTACTAATATATTTATAAATACTCCTAAAGAATGGTGACCATCAATCAAATTTTGATCAACAAAGCACAAGTGCTAGTGAAAAGGTAAAAGTAGTAATTCCTTGAAGTTACATCAACATGACTTCCTATCCATGGGATTATGGCAAGTCAACACCTAATCGATGACCCACATGAAGTTTCAAATAACTTTTGGGATATTATTAGGAGATATTAATGACAATCATTGATTAATAAGAAATGGGCCCACATATCACATGAAGGCATGTCATAACTTAAAAGGGTAAAAGAACAAGGTTCAACCATAGATCTAATCTTCATTTGATTTTGGATAGTCTATAAACCTCTAAGCAAACTATGTGAAAATCCAACATGCAAAGTGTTCGAGGATGAAACACCATGCAACCCACTCCACTATAGTTTATAATTAATGTAAGTATGTACACTTCAATGTGAGGATCTATATAATGTAGAATCAATGGCATGTTAGATCATAAGAAAGAAATTTCTAGTTGCATTTGCGGTAATCTCTTGTTTCATATTTTAATTTCATCGTTATAAGTAAGAGCATGGTGCTCATAGATGGGTTAGAAGTGGATTTGTAATTTTTTTTTATTAGAACCTTAATCTTAGAACTATTTCTCAAAGCTTTTCCATTTTTAATTCATAAATTAGCTTTTGTTTGGTTTTCCAAAACTCTATAAGTCTTTTATGGGCATTTAGTGATGCAATCTCTCAAGAACTATTCAATACATATATCTATGTTCTTCATTTGTTATTGATTATGAATGGGATATCCTTCTAATTTTGTTATAAAGCTAGATTGGTTGTCTTTTATGTTGCATGAATTGTGCTTGAACAATAGTTTTTCAAATTGATAGATCCTATGAACAATTTTGTAAAAGATATTCAAGCCATATCACCCCTTCTTTTTTTCTTGTTCCTTTAAGTTTAGTGCTCTTTCTCCCTTTTCTCAATCACAATTAGGTATAGCTTGAAAAAACAAAAAGTAGCCCACTAGTCCCACATTTGCAAAACTTCTCATGTTTCCATGAGCCATGGGTGTAAAAGGAGATAAGAAGTTATTCTTGACCATATAATTTCACTAGATAAGTACATTGCCAAAATTTTGCACAACTATAAAGTTCACTTTTTTTTTTGTTATAAAAATATAGAAATTATACTATTTTCAAATTTAAATATGCAGACTAAAACTATGTTTGTGTAGTGAAAATGTAGATTTGGAATTAGTCCAAGAAGGTGGCTTTGAAAATTTAGCACTTAGAGGAACTCTTAGCACACTTGGTTGTTGCCCCTTACACTTTACATATTGTGCTCTCAACTTTCCAACCAAATCTCCTTAACACAATTTTAGTTGCTAAACTCAACATTGAGGATTCTAGCATCATTTTGAAAACCTTTGAAATGCATCATTTTTATTATATAATTGAACATATATTTTGATTTATATGAAATATTGTCAAAGTTACTCTTGTTTCTGTTATGATTGATATCGATATTATGATCTTTATATTTTTTCATATTCTAATGCATCATCAAATTACAAGAATGTATTACAAAAGAAAGAATACATAAAATAGTAGCCATTTATATTGGAAAGGAGAAAATATAATCTTCTAATGATATGTAGGTTAATTAATGTAACAAGACAATCACAATTACAATCAACTTAGAAGAATTGACCCTAGACGTGTATTTGATTTTGGAATTGAAACAAATATAAAATGACTAATTTACATGTGCACCTTGATAGATTGAGTCCAAGGAGGGTTTTTATGTTTGTTAATGCAAGAATTGATGTAAATGAGATGATTGATGCAAAATTAAAGGTGTCATTGTTGAGTGATCTTTTCCCTAAATGATGGAAGATGTGGACAGATTATCCTAGCCGGATTGGATGATTGAAATGACCTAGGAGTAATGTCCTTTTATATCAGTTGTAGGTGCACAATTTTAACTCTTTAGCACGAGATTCAACAACCAATAGCAACATTGGGCTAAATCACCTTGGGGCCAGAATTAAATTTGAATTTGGGCAAAAGGGGTCAAGACCCCACATGTGGTCCTAAACTAGGTCAAGGCCACAAGTGGCCTTGAACTAGATTGAGAAAACAATGATCTAAGAGCTAGGGATGTTCTAAGTAGAGCTATAGTGAGGTTTCTAAGTGCAATATTGAATCTAGTGTCAATGAGTATGCCAAATCAAACAAAATCATGTGTTAGGACTATGCACTTAGAACACCCGCACAACGTGATATAACACGAGATATGATGTGAGATGATAGAGATTTTAATAATGTCCATGAGAGAAAAATATTCTATTGGGGGCCCAAAGTTAGAAACCAAAGAAGAAAAATATTCTATAAGACCCAAAGTAAAAAACAGAGGTAAGACCCTAATTTGAATTTCTATTATTTTTTAAAGTTTTAAAGTTTCAGTCAAGCATGATCCTCGCTTTAAACCTTAGTGAATGGCAAATAAAAGAATATCCCATCATTGTAACCAATTATACACAACCCATTAAACAACAACCCTTGGACATTGTTTTTATAATAGTGTTCCATGAATATTAATTTGGTCCAAATGAATCTCTCCCTCGGCGGCGGTCGGCGTGTTAGTGTGTTCAAACAGCAAACCCATATAAGTGCTCTGTTCATGAACAATGATTGTAATCTGTTTCCATATTAGGCATGCTGATATCACAAACAACGTTTTTTAATTCTCTATAGCCCTTTGCCCCTGTTTATTTTAGGACAACAGATATGAAAAAATTCCACGACTTGTGGAGCTTGGTAATAATGCTGGGAATAACTTATTTATGAAGAACACAAAGGGATCACACCTTCACTTAACAGGTTAGCTTCTGAAACAAAAACCAGGGCCTTCTTTTCTCGGTTCTATTTGATAAATCTGTTAAAGTTTTCACACTAAATAGTTCAATCATAATTGAGTTATATGACCTTTCCGAGTGATCAGTTTTACTTCTAATTTTTATTCTGCATATAATCTTTCAGAGTGATCAATTACACCAGATCAAGAGTTTTATATAAAAATTTGAAAATTATAATTCTTATGGGGCTCAATTTTGAATACCCAGTCAAAAATTATGTTGGTATGTGTAGATTCCTCCTTAATGATAATCCACAAGACTGGAAGTGCAAATAAAAGCCTACCGTGATCAGTTAGATCTAGAGTTTCATAAAAAACAATATAGGAGGTGTAATGAATGCCCTTTAGGTCAAAATGGTATGTAGATAGTGGAACCATAGAAGTGCGTTTACTGGTTTAGAAGATTTATTATATGGATTTTCAGTTTAGAATAAATTCTAGGAGCTTTGTTTTACTGTCTTTTGTTTAAGATTTCATCTACTTGGTTCAAACTGCAAATATCTGCCCACTTTTTTCTGATACGATTGTATTGTGGGCAGGTTGAAAGGAAGTGTGTTTCCTCTCCTTATTCTGTATTGAACACTTAGCAGAATCTTTAGGTTAAAAGGAAATGTGTTTTATCCGATTTTATTTAATTGCACATCTTGCAGAATTTTTATTTCCAATGTGTTTTTGTATGGAACCAACTACCAGTTTCTCTAAAAGTTTCTTATATTGGGCTCATTTTTTTATTACCTCCCCTAAAATATCATGTGTTATTTGCAGATACCTGATTAAAGAAAACCCATAAGAATGGAATTGCAGAAAAATCCCTCCCCAAATGCAGAGTCGCATGCAAAGACAATAGTTAAAAGTAGCGGCAGCAGCAGCAGCATTACTGGTACAAACAGGGCTAAGAAAGAGAGGGACTTTGCAGATCATTTGGAAGCTTATTTGGCCAGGAGGGATGGAGTTGACAAGCTTCTCAAAATTGCAAGGTATTCGAGTAAAGTAATTCTGGCATCCTCTGTAATCTCCAAAGATACCGTTCTGTTCAAGAGGCTTAAAGATTTTGAGGCCAGTGTTGGTGTCAGCAGAAAAGCATTCAGATTGGGCAAGTTCATACAGGACTACAATGCCCTGAGGCAGATTTCTTTGAATTCAACAGAGGGAAGATTGGGGATTTTAGCCTATGGAGGGGAAGGTGTTTATTATTTTGTGGAGCAGTTCACATGGCTGATCAAAGCTGGTCTCATCGACAAGCACTATGCTGCCAAATTGCAGAAGATCAGTGCTTGGTGTGAGTTTGTGGGTTATTGTGGAAGCATTTCCCTGAAGAGCATACAGATCTTAGCCCTAAGGGAAAAGCAGTCTGTCTTAGCATCCAAAGGAGAATCAAACATTTCGAGCCAGGACACTGCAGAGATTAGCCAGATACGTGAAAAGCAAGTGCTAAAGTTGGTTTCCATTATACAAGACTTCGCTGATGGTATGATGGCTTTGAGCGATATTCGTGATGGTAAAGGATCCATGTCAAATCCTCTTCTCCTTGCAAGTGCAGGGCTTCTTTCTGCTTTTATTAGCACACACAAGAATTGGTCAGCCTGCTGATCTTATTGTCAGATTGGGCCCATAAATGTTGGTTCTAGCTTGCTTTGCTTTTTCCAGCAATTTTTTTTATCTCTATAGTAATTGGTATTACTTAAAAGTTAAAACATTTGGAAATTATATCTGCCCAACATCACCATTATTTTCCTGTACATGAGATTTTCATAATAAAAAGCCCCTCGGACCTTATTTTTTATCTGCAGTGGTATATAGTTAAATTTATCTGCTATGTTTGGTACACCATACATGCCACTTTTGACATCTATGGAAATCAACAAATATAACGAGATAGAATAAATGTTTTATAAATGAGGAAATATGTTTGACATATAGTATGGGTTCTCTTAACATAGGGATGCATTCATTTTATTATTATATATTACCTATTTAGAGAAGGCTCACCTGAAATAGAGATTAAGAATCCTGCATAGATCTTAATGTGGCTGAAGTGGCAACTGTTTGAAATGTGGAATAGACAATTTCTCCTAGTGAAGTTAGCAGTGGATGCAGTGGAGTAAAATTTATGCAGAATCAGCAGACCTTTCTAGCCCTGAATTAGAGCTATATTTTTTGACTCCAGAATAAATAAATTTGACACTAAAGTCTCCTCCATTCTTTTGTTGCTTGTTTCATAAATTCTTATTCTCATCCATATTAGGGCAGTAAAGTTAAACCCCTTTGAAAAGTCAGTGAAGTCTAAAGACTTAATGTTTTGCATAGGTGTTCCAATATTCAAAACTTCATTGAAAATATACGAAATCTTGAATGTTGAGTTGTTTGAAAGCAGTATCATTGTAATATCTGGCAGAAGATTGTGGATTGGCTCATATTTGATAATGTTGATTGGCTTGACCTCACAGCTACTATGTATTTACGTGTATGCTTTTAGCTTTGAAAGAAAGATAAGGTATGGCATTCTCACTCATTTTTTCATTGCAAAAGAGGAAATCTATTAATACAATCATGAGATACAATTCTGCAACAGAAATATTTGAGCCTTCTTGGAGTATGCACTGGTCTCTATAAATTAGGATTTTAACCCTCGAAAGGATGCAATTTTTTTAAAATCAAGTCAGATGTTCCGCATCCTATAGATTAATATATTAGTTTAGCCCTCAAGGACCCAAAGAGTTCAGGATTAATTCAGCCTACTTAGGAAGTTGCCCTGGCCCGGCATCTGTTGTGTTTCAAGATTCAGCCTGATTTAAT
The DNA here is from genome assembly GCA_027924645.1 of Cunninghamia lanceolata. Classification (NCBI taxonomy): domain Eukaryota; kingdom Viridiplantae; phylum Streptophyta; class Pinopsida; order Cupressales; family Cupressaceae; genus Cunninghamia; species Cunninghamia lanceolata. The sequence continues at coordinate 5,932,006 of BSBN01000245.1, read as the reverse complement.
TTGGTGGATGAGACCAAAGAAACATAAAAGCTCACCCAGTGGGAAGAAAAGTTAGATTGGAATGTTTGTGGGACTATGGGCATCTTTGTGCTACTGTACTCTCTCCTTTTCATAGATTAAGAATATTGTCTTTTAGAGCATCTTCCAATTCTTCTCTGTTCTTTACATTTACTGTTTAATATACCAGTAAGACTTTGAAGCCTCTGATTAGTTGCCAAAATTCAGTAGATTACATATTAGGTCCTCAAATGGTAGAAGTAGATGCGATTAATTTCAATAGAAGGAGATTGACACTTACTCTACAAATATTTCTGTGGTACATCTAGTGAATGGTTACACTTTCTTAGAAACACGCACTTAAGATCCTTGGCCATTGATACAAGGGAAAGATGAATACTTAATGAAACCAATCTACCAAATGAATCTCCACGATATATAAGGATTTTTCATTTCAGATGTTAATAATGGGGTAAATTTGAACAACCACCATAATTGGTAGCTCAATCAGGCAACCAAATAACACAACATATATATGCAGGAGGTGGAAATATAAATGCAGATCTTCAAGGAAATGTAGATACTTTACCTCCATATAACATTGAAGATGCCAATCAACTTGAAAATGTGGTTGCAGATGATTTCATCTTATTGGAAAATTGAAATGATGATATCTTCTTATTGGAAAGAAATAGAATACATGTGCTGAAGCCATCAAGAGAAAATCAAGCCTTGTGACCTGGTGATCAACAACAAGGGTTACAAATGTTTTACTTCTTTCGACACCACCGGCCCTCTCAAAAATGAAGCTGTCAAGAGACTTAGTTGTCCATCAAGAGAAAATGAAGCCTTGTGACCTGGAGAATTTGTATCCAAACTTATTTATTTCAACACCACTGGCCACAGGGCGGGGGAAAGAGGTGGATATGGTTTGGGATGAGATTGGATTTGTACCATAGGGGTGGGGTGGACCATAACCTGTCCCCCTACCCCCTACCCTCGGGGCCCTCTCCTTCTATAGGCACTATTATTAATAGGATACATGTGCTGAGAATTATAAAATGAGTGAGTATTAAGTGCTACAAAATACTGTTGAGTCTCATATGTTGTCTAAAGTAGCAGCCTTTTATTTGTTTATATAACCACTCCTAAATATGAATCCTCCTATGCCTTGAAAATTCAACTAGAATCCTCTCTTAAAGGGTTAATAGTAAATAAGAATAGAAAATGGTGTAAATGGCAACCTCTCAAGAAAGGTTACCTGAAATTGAATTTTGATGGAGCATCAAAAGGAAATCTGGGGGCTCACTATTTCTTGGCTCGAAAACAAACAATGAGGTGGAAGATGTAGCTCTTCTAGGAGGAGTTAAATTGGCTAAGACAGTAGGATGTGTGCACCTCAATATAGAAGGGAACTTGCAAATCACATTATAAACAGATTTATTGGCAAAGATCTACTAGATTGGTGTCTATATAGCATAATTGAAGAAGTAAGTTAGCTAGGAAGAAGTTTCAAGACTCTTAATTTCAATCATTGTCTTAGAGAAAATAATGCGGTTGCAAGTGTCGGGATAGATCAATACCCATTCTCTTCAAGATAGCAAATAGCAAGGATAGCAACGAATGGGATATATACCATTTTTTAAATATTGAGAAGGCTCATAGCAGACCTTTACCAACTCCCAATTTTTGTTCGCCTAATTTATGATCCTAGTGCTAAGTTCCATGTGATCATAAGGAGGCTGGGAGCCCTTCGAATCACCATCGGGATAAGCTCTTCATGCGCTAGGAGGATTATCTGTGGTCTACCAAGATATGGCGGCATATGTAGAAAACATGAGGATGATGGTAAGGGAGTGAAGCCTGGCGGTCAGTAGCCTTGTCTCTGGTCTCATTGATACTTTTAGCTGATGGTGTTGAGTGGGCTGTCCAGAACATCAATTTGGAGCCTAGGGTTCAGATTGTAGATTATGTGAACGGGGCATATGCAATTCCAGGCCCTCTGTAGCTTGTAAGGTGGTGGAGGTTTTTTTTTTTGTCTGGTGGATGTTTATTTTTTTTATTGAATCAATGCAAATTAATACAAAATAAAAGCAGCAGATAGCTGCGAATAAAGGATTATACAGACTGTTCATACATTTGACAATTGGAACCAGCACTGGACAACAGACAGAAAGAACCTAAATACAAAACAATCTTCAACTATATGCTGTTAATAAAGACTAATACAAACAATACGGCACATGGGCAGTTGACAGCGGGAACCGGCACTGTACAGAAGTGAAAAACAGATCAAAACTAACAATCATATACATCACTGATCATAAAAATGACCAACAGAACTATCAACCGAACAGTATCATAACATTGAAGCAATAAATCCAAGTGCCTTGATCAATCATGAACTCACATTGGCAAGGATATAATAAAAAGTTATGACCCTGCTATCCTCTGAAGGAGTATGACAAAACAGGGCACCCTCAACGTCTGAGCATGAAGAAACAACACAAAAAGAACCACATCAAATCTCCTCTGTCCAGAGCCTGTAGAAGGATCATTCCTACAATCACATCTCCTGCAAAAATGCCTCTTCTGCATTCTGTAAATAACTGCTACTGGGGCAATCTGTAAGCCCTGCAACACAACCTCTGAGTAACATTGAAACCCTATCACAAAAAAACTCATCCAATACCAGAGCTCAGACCATCCAACCATCCCATCACTCTTTTTGTTTGAGCTGAACTCATGAGTTGATGTTTCTGAGTGTATGTTTTCGTTGGTGATTATTTTTGTTTCTATTGTATCAGGTTTTGATATTAACTGTCATGGTCTTATAGACTTTTAGTCTTTATGTACATCTTTTAGAATTGGGCTTTTCTAGAACTTACAACTTAATTATCAAAAAGAATTAATTGGAAAAAAAAGTCAACATTTGTTGATCACACATAAGGGCATATTCATCTCCAAACCTAACCCCAATTCCCACCATTTTTAACCTAAGGCAGACAAAACCCATTGATGTACATTACAATTACAATGAACATCTTTCCAGTTTTGCCGCTAGCCTGCACTTTATCCAATTGCCATTTTCCCCTCATGCTTAGCAAAGAAGGGTTTTGCAAGATTTAAATCCAGGAGCTTATCATTATTGGGACAATGTTTTACTGTTGCACCCTAGACTTGAACCCTACCTAGGGGAATTTTTTTCAGCAAAGTTTAGTGCTACAAGCTTGATTGAATTTCAATTATATTCATACTTGATTCATTTTGGCAATAAATGTTGTAATGCTAGCACAAGTATAATCATTATTGGCTTGGATGTTGTGTGATAAGACACTAGATGAAATTGTGGTTTTTTAGTCTTCCTTGCATTTCATGATTCTATAACAGCAATTTTGCTTAATGGTTGTGGTTGGATAAACAATGAAATATACGATGACAAGTTTGAACATGTATGATAAATATATAAAGTAAATTGGCAAATTTGGCTTTATTCCTGAGCATTGGTCATGAGGTTAAAATTTAGGGGTACAAAATCTGAACAACATAGAACTTAGGTGGAAAGAAATCCTTATGTGTTGAAGTTGTGAAGAGGAGGAATTGAGTGGTGGTGGAGATGACTTAATGTATTCTCAAGGGTAAGGCTATGCCTATTGATATTCCAGCAAAAGTGGTAAACACAACTATCTATATTCTTAACATCAATCCATCCAAGGTGTTATAGGAGATCATACCATAGGGTGGAACTTGAGGGTTGCCTTAAATTGAAATTACATAGCTTGAAACAAACATGGAAGAGAAAATGCACAAAAGGGCACAAGATGTGGAAGAGCTTGTAGGAAAACAACTTTGTATATTGAATATGAACAAGATGGTTAGCAATGAGATTGGTATGTGTAAATATACACATCCAAGTCATTGGTACATGTGGGACAAACTTGACCCAACATAATATTATACATAATTATAGGTGGCCTTGAGGGCGACAACATACAATGAAAAGTAAAGGCAATATTAACAAGTTACAACATTCCCCCTTAAGTTGTCAAAATTTTCATGTAGAAATGTTTTAATCATTCCCCCTTGAGTGCAACTCCTAAAGATCAATACAATCTCAAACACTAATGAACAAATCTTTGGGAAGAGCTTTGATGAAGGTATCTACTAGCTAAGACTATGATGGGACGTTCAAGAAATCAACATTTCCTTCCTTAAAGAGTTGCTTGACATAATACATGTGAATCTCAATGTGTTTGGTGCATTGATGATTAACATGATTGTGAATAATCTAAATGGCACTTGTACTATCACTATTAATGATATTAGGGCCCTTTTATGCACTAACACACTATTTTTGCACTATTATGTTTTGCTTCTACAATTGAGAAAGTTTTTTATTGTTTTTTCTTTAAATAGGTCATGATCCTAGAAAGAAAATATATCTTGGTGTACTTATTTGGCTATCCAAATCATTGATATAGTCAACATCACAATAACTAATCAAAATGGGGTTGCTAACTACCATGCAATGAATCCTAAGTTGAAGGGTACCTTTGATGTACCAAAGAATATGTTTGTTGGCTTGGAGATAGCATGTGTGAAGAGTCTACACAAACCTAGATAGAACACTGATAAGAAAAAACGAATTGGGTGAAGTGTGAGTGAAATAGATAAGACTATCCACCAACGATCTATAGAGAGAAAGATCCACCAAGGCTAACTTAGAAATCAGATTAGCTTGAATTTGTGAGCTTGTAGGAAGAGGCATAAGAGTTACAATGCAATCTTGATGACCAAATCTTTTAAGATCCAAGACATATTATGGTTGTTAGAGCTTTATACCTACTAGATTTTGAGAGATTTTGGTTCTAAGAAAATAATGTAGAAGGTCCATGTTATCATCTCAGATGAATCTTGGAGTTTGACCCTTATCTCACAAATGAGAGGACAAATATCTGGTAATGATCATACCATCAATATATACAATATAGTAATGAAAATATGGCCATCCTAGAGGCACATATAGTGATTGTAATCCTCCTCACAATTAACAAAATTGGGAGAAATGATTTTTTTTTAATTTTCTCGTACCATGCTTGGGCGGGTTGCTTAAGCCCTAAAATAGTTTTCTTCAATATACAAATAAGAGGAGTGTCATTGTCCTATTGAAAATCAGGAACTTAATTCGTGTAGACCTCTTCATGTAAATCGACATGAAGAAACACACTCTTCACAACCATTTGATGAATCTCCACTTGAAGGAGGCAACAAGAGAAAATATCATGTGTATGGTATCAATCCAAGTAATGCGAGAAAAAGCTTCATTATGGTCTTGATATAGTCTAGGAAATGGGGTCCAATGAAGGACAAACTAAACCTAGCAACCTAACATTTACTAGTACACGCACATAGCCAATGGAAGCAAGACAACAACACTATATGCATTAAGTTGTAAAATCTGTCTACTAAAAGACTTATAGACATACTCATAGGAGCCTATCAAATACATAGTTCAATAATAAACTACATAATTGTTTATTCATCTTGAAGGGATGAGCTACAGATTAAATCCCTCTCCCCTAATTTTCTCCATTTTCTTCTTTTTGCATAGTCAACCTATCAACTCAACTCTCCTCTTTTTCTCTCTGTCTTCCTTTCAAAAGGAACACTATCAAACCAAAGAGAATTCACCTCTCTTGTCTCCCCCATCTCTTTAGCTAGAGGACCAACCTCTTTATTCTCTCTACCCTGTCTTGGAAGATTCACTTTTTTCTCTTATCTATGCCCCCTTTTTTTAAGAGCTATCTAATTGATTATTGTTTTGCTCACGACTTCTTCTCCCTATTTGACTGCCTCCTCCAAGAATGGATCATTGTTTTTAAGAAACATATACCTTACCACTAGCTCAATGGAAGGTGAATCATGTACACGCAAAGACAATAATCATCCAAAGAAACCGCCAAGAATCTAAGTGCCAACCAAAATAAAATCCCAAACGACCAAGATAAATAGTCTACCACATGGAGGAATAGGAAGCAACCACCAAGTTAGGAAAAATGATGACTACCACCAAAGAAAAGGAGTCTAACAATTGCACCAATATAAAATAGTTGCCAAAAACTAAAAGATTTCAATCACGAGGGGTATGTGGACAAGCATGCTCCATACAAACACAGACAACCACCAAACAACACACAAGTTGAGGTCCAAGAAGAAATAAAACTCACTACCAAGAACAAGGTGGTTGCAGACCTACTTGTTGTCACATCATCATAAAGGGGTGAACTTAGCCAAGAAAAGAATATCCAACTGCCTATAAAAATTCAGCTATCTTCATTCAATCTTCTATCCCAAACGACTTTTCTCCACTCATGAACCTATTTCTCAATCATTCTTTCACCATATTGTTAAAAACAATGACAGCTGTCGACATTCATTAATATGTGAGTTTATACATGAAGGGCAATGACTTGTACATGATATGAGAAGTACGATTTGCGCAACATAAAGGTGTGATTTTCATTAAGGAATGAGTTGTTTATCAAGGGCAGCGAATTGGTTGTGAAGAGGTGTGAATTGATCAAGAGTTATCTTTTTAAGGAATAGACACATCTATTCATATGGGACGCCTTTTTTGAGATGTTATAAATTGTGGAAGATGGTGTGGATGTAGACAAGCAATTTGAATGAAATATTAATGAAAATAAGAGCAGATTGAAAAGAAAGAAAAGGGCATGAATATGAAGTGTAATTCAGATTTATTTTGAGTGTATATGCAACCTATGTATGAATGATAAATGCAAATATATATGACAAAAAAAAGTGAAGCTTAGGAGCAAAAATCTATGTGAGAATATTGGCATGATAATGATTAGTTTTTGTGAAATGAATAAGTGCATGATGAGATCAGATTTATGAAAGAGAAGTGTGTATGATTTATAGCAGATTTGTGAAGGAATGGAAGTATATGAGAGTGAACCTGATTTGAAAAAGAAAGACTTATATCATACAGAATCAAAGGTAGCGATCAGATTTGTGATTGAATCCTAATTGTGTTTGAATCAGATTTGGAAGAAAGTTATTGTGTGGATTGTAATCAGATTTGGAAGAAGGTTATTGTGTGGATAGTGATCAGATTTGGAAGAAGGATATTGTGTGAATTGTAATCATATTTGTGAGAAAAAGATCATGTGAAGAAGCATGTTATATCAGCTATTGTGTTGTGCCAAATCAAAATTTTTGCTTCATTAAGGCATTTTGTAAACGTTTAGAAAATTTTTCGTCAAAAAAGTCAGAGTCAAAATTTCTAAAAATAGAAATTTCTATTTTTAGAAAGTTTCTAAAAATAGATGTCAAATTAGGTTTTCTGGGTTTTTTGAGATATAGATGCTGGCAAAATTTTCTAAAAATAGAATCTCTAATTCAGGTGTTGTGCCTGATTCTGATTAGCTGATTTTGCTTCACGATCAAGGTGGTTCAGACAGAATCTGCGAAAGGTCTTGTTTTCCTTTCTAGGTCAATTCTGCTTTTTCAGATGGCAAAGCACGAGCTCCGAAGCCATTAATGGAGTAATTTCATCTACTAGGGATCAATTTCAAGTTTTCTGGGTTGTTCAGGCAATGCAGAACTGTCAAGCAGTTGTCAACAGACGAAGAACGGAAAACAGAACATGGTGAATTCGGAAAGTATGGAAAAGTTAAAAACCTTCAAAAAAATGGTGAAGTATGGAAAAGTTAAAAACCTTCAAAAAATGGTTAAGTCTGGATTTTCCAAGCGCCCCTGGAGGCTGGGGGCACCCAACTTTAGTAGTACATGATTTGAAAAGTTGGGAATCACGTCAAATATACCCAGGTTATCCAGTCCATCCTTCATTCAATGGCAGTTGACTGACAAATCATTGAAATCAGTGACAGGAAGCAGCTGTCGGCACGGGAAACAAGGCAAACCGCAGGCAAAAGTTGAAAATCATGAAAATTGACTAAGGCACAGACTTTCAGGCGCCCTTGGAGGCTAGGGGTGCCCATCTTTTCCAGTGTTAGACTTTTTCTTGCATTTTTCAAGAAACGTCAAAAAGTCTCTATCAGCGCGCTTCCAGGTGGTCAAAATCAATCAAACTCAGTCGAAAGGCTCGTAAAAGATGGAAATTCATCTCAAGTATGTTCAGGCTACTCAAATCACCTCCCATCCTGCTTCAGCAGTCAGCTGGATGACCAGAAATGGAGATCAAACAGCAGCTGCCGACACGAAAACTGAGAAATGAAATAAAAATTCAAAAATTCAAAAAAAAATTAAGGCATGAAATTCTGGGTGCCCCAAGTGGCCAGGGGCGTCCAAACTCACCAGACAGAATATATTTGAGTTTTTTTTTTAAAAAACGTGCAAATCCTCTTCTATCAACTCGGTGAGATTCGCAGGAAATCAGTTTGGCTCAGCTTACGAGGCAGGCACAAGGTACAATCAACTTAGTTTTCATCAGGCTTGCCTACCTGCCAGATCATCAGTCTTAGTTTTTCTCTGGTAGGCGAGATTCGACATCCTAATTGGGTCCAACAGTCACCGGAACGTGCATGAAAAATGAAAAATTGAAAAAGTTAAAATATCATAAAATGGTTAAGGCATGAAAACCCAGGTGCCCCTGGAGGCTAGGGCCACCCAAGTTTTCAAGTGTTAGAAATTTTTCATGCCTGACAGTGTCTTCTCATAGTTGTTTTCTGTTCTTTCTCTAGCAACAGTTTCCTGGAGTCAGATTTGCAGTCAGACGTCAGATCGTCAGTTTGAGGTTGAGGATGAAATCAGGATTGATAAATCTTCAAGGTGCCATGATTAGTCAACTTTTTCAATCAACGGTGACAGTTCACCATCTTGTTGAAGTCAGAAGCAAGCCATGCTGGAGTCAGAATGAGTGCAAAAGTTTCAAAAGTTCTTATTCGAGTATATCTACTTGGATTTGTGTTTTAAAAGATGCTTTCTTCATGGATAATATTCAAGCTTTGTGCTTTCACAAAGAAAACTATTTTTTTGCCCTAAAGTTCTATAAAAACAAGCTTTTGGCCTTCTTCATTCATTACTTTTGCAGGTTGCATCCAGAGGAGGAAGATTTATATTTTCTTTCCATGAAGATTCGAATACCCAAACGGAGTGGTTTTTCAGTGTTCTTCATAGTTTTGGGATGAGGAAGCACAAAGGCATGCTTTTTCGAGATCCATCTTTCTAGGGGATCATTTTTCAGAAACAAGGTCGAAACTTTTTCAATTTTCATCGAGATGGGTCCATCTAGAATTTCATTTTCTTGGAGATTGGGAAATTTTATTTTCTTGGGAGTTTGTTTTTTTGCTGCTTTTTCGAGAAAAATCCTTAGCTTTTTTAGAATCTGACGATTTGGGTTACTTCAAAACGGGATTGCCTACAAAACCCATGTGCTAGCTTTTTCGCTCACATTCTGCTTTTTAGAAGAAATCAACAAGTAATTTTCAGTCTTTTGTCTAAGATTTCTCTGACATAGGTGTGTTCACAGTCATTCTTCAAGTCTTACAGTATGCAGTACTCTCCAATAGAGATCAAGCCTAAAATGACATTGGTTCACGATTACCTTAGAACTTTCGAGACAGATTTGCATAAGGTGCTTCCAGTGTTCAATTTACATCCTTTGGAAGATACGGGAAACAACGCTATCAGGAATCTGAATCACTCTGGGTTGCTTGCAGCAGCTTCGTTCCCCATCACAGTGCAAAGTATCAAATTCGTAATTGCTTGTACAAAGCATTATAATTCAGTCACAAGACAAATCCAATCAGCAGATGGACATGTGCTCTACAGCCTTAGGCCAAATGACATTAAAAAATGTTTTTCAATACCAATATGGAAAGAGAACTTAGTCATTTCTATTGAAGAATGCAAGAGGGTGTGGCACAATGATCAAGAAAAATATCAGAAAAAGATTGCTCAGAGATGGTTGAAGAAAAAATAGAACATTATACCAAAGATCGTTGGACGTGGAGAGTTCAAGGAAGAATATGCAATAATGATTACTCTGCTAAGCCGAATCACAGGTCAGGCAGGTGCTAACAAATTTTAGCCTTGGATGTTTTACATTATGTCCCAGATTGTTGACATAATATAATACTATGATTGGTCGGCACTAATCAGTGATAGTCTCCACCAGCAGATAACTAATTTTCAAAGGGCCCATGAATTCGACATGATGTCATATCTCGTATATCTGATGGCCTTTCAAGGTCAGTTTAGAGGTTTGAATATTGTCAGAACTCTAGGTGTTCAACATATATATCACCATTTCCCGCAGTAAAATTTTTCTCAAGCTGAGTGACATTATAGGCAGGTGAATGATGCATTCCTTATGCATGTGGTGAGAGATTTGGATAATGAGTTGCATATACGATTTTCAGCTAACGCCAAATTGGCAATGGCAGAATAGGTTAATTGGTTTATCCAGTTTCCCACTTTCTCCTATATCAGAGTATATGGCTTCTCAGGAGAGCCAGCTACGCTACTGAGATATCCTACAGATGAGGTAGCATCTATGGAATTTCTGAGGCAAGTCTATGAAGTTCATACATTTTTGCGTAGCAGGCGCAAGGCGGCTTTCAGTTTTCCAATTGGGATGGGTACTTACAGATGCGGATCTGGAGCAGATGCCAAAGTAAATGATAGTGAATTGTCCAAGTATGGTCTTAAGTTTTTCAACAGGAGTACTTCATATGATCCTCATGGTGTTTTTGCATTACACCTGGGACAAAATTGTGTACATGCACCTGCAGTTGAAGATTTCTGGGCTAATTGTGCAGATGAGTTTGAAGTGCGGAAACGTAGTTACAACAGGTTTACCCTTCGGCAGTTGGCTGATATCTTGTCAGAAGATGTAGAGGGCTTGTCAGATGATGGTGAAGTTTTACTTCCCACGTATTTCAGAGATCAAGTCGAGCAACAACCATTGCCACCAGTCAATTGGTCTGCTAAAGAAAACACCTCAATCAAGGAAAGAACAACCCGAGTTATCAAAAATAATATGATATTCTTGAAAAATAAGCAGAAAGAAGCCATTCCAATTGCAAAGCCGCCAATAGTTCAACCATCAATCCCTTGCACTTCCAAACCAAAACCAAGGGTTAAAGCTATGAGCGTCCTTCCAGAAGGAACAAAGATGGCCAAGTTGAAGAGGAAAAAGGTTGAGTCTCCAGTTCATATTCAACAGGAATAACCAACAGTTGCATCAGAAGTTCCCACTGAATCAACACCACATGTTGAAACAACGCTTTCAATTCATGTTTCTCCACTTTCTTCACCAAGTTCTTCTCCCATTCATATAGATTCGGAGCCATATTCGCTGGTTCATAACACTAAGACACATATTGGTGCATTAGGAGTTGATGAAGTTAGAACCAAGCTTCCAAGAGAGGATGGCTCATCTTGGCTTGAGAATGTAATGTCCCTATTAGGTTATTTACCAAATTTTCTAAATTTGCAATGTCAAAATCAAACCCTAGGACTGAAAAATCTGATTTTTACCTTCCCACCTTTCAATTAGGTTTTTACCAAGCATGAAACATGAACAAACATATGCAAATTGATAGAACAAACTAGATTGGAAGTCTTATTACAATGTTGAATACATGATCAAATATGCAAAATTCATATATAGGACTGCTGATTAAATCAAATCCTTCAAGTGCAACAATAAACCAGCTATTGTAACATGCAAACCCTTGTGTAATTGTAATAATAATTTTTAACTCAAAACTGAAATTGCATTGGGAATACACAGCTGAAAATTCTATATTTTTATACCAGCTTAAATACTCATTATTTTCACAATATATTGACAACCCTATTATCTAAAACAACAATACCTAGAAAATCTAGGAGTTACAATTCATGAACTCACATGTAAACATGCCTTGAACCCCTTTGAAAATGGTTGCCAGGAAGAAATGTAAAGTTTGCAACAGTCATACAGTAGAATAGACACCTCTTTGAATTAACCAATTGTTGCAACTATGCAATTTCTCTAATAAAATGCAATAATAAACCAGCTATTGCATTCAACCAGTCTTCTAATTCAGAAGTGCAATAATACATCAGCTTGTGCACCAATTCGAATTCTTGCAATGAAGCACCTGTAGAAACCCTGGATGGATTCCTCTACAATCAATCAGCTAGGGGTTATCTTTCAAACCCAAAACCAATGTTAACCATGAGGGTTTTCATCCTCAAAGCCCTAAGATCAGTAATAACTCTAATAACATTTCAATATCAGCAATATCCATAGCATAATGAAAAGAGAAGCCCTCACATCCTTTTATATTTTTTTCCTTGAAAGCTTTGGGAAACTTCCCCAATATGGGCACCACACATGAGAGGAAACATTCTTTTAAAAAATTAGAAAAAAACATTTTCTTTCCATCTTTTTCTAATATTTTTTTTTCACTTTTCCCTAGAATTAGAAAAAAAATAATTTATTTCCTTTCTTTTTCTAACTTTCCCTAGGATTAGGAAAAAACACTTTATTTCTTTTCTTTTTCTAACTTTCCCTAGGATTAGGAAAAACACTTTATTTCCTTTCTTTTTCCCACTTTCCCTAGGTGTTCTCTTTGGCATAAATAATTAATTTATTTTTTAAATATTCACATGGTTCCCCTTTTAAAACAACTTTAAGTTGTGTTTCCTAGGCATAGAGGTATAACTTAACTTTATAATATTTAATTATGCCAAGGTTGCCTCTTTTTAGATAAAATAATAAAGTGCCCATATCATATTATTTTTGTCCATCCTAGCTACGCTACTGAGATATCCTACAGATGAGGTAGTATCTATGGAATTTCTGAGGCAAGTCTATGAAGTTCATCCATTTTTGAGTAGCAGGCGCAAGGCGGCTTTCAATTATCCAATTGGGATGAGTATTTACAGATGCAGATCTGGAGCAGATGCCAAAGTAATTGATAGTGAATTGTCCAAGTATGGTCTTAAGTTTTTCAACAAGAGTACTTCATATGATCCTCGTGGTGTTTTTGCATTACACTTGGGACAAACTTGTGTACATGCACCTACAGTTGAAGATTTCTGGGCTAATTGTGCAGATGAGTTTGAAGTGTGGAAACGTAGTTACAACAGGTTTACCCTTCGGCAGTTGGCTGATATCTTGTCAGAAGATGTAGAGGGCTTGTTAGATGATGGTGAAGTTTTACTTTCCACGTATTTCAGAGATCAAGTCGAGCAACAACCATTGCCACCAGTCAATTGGTCTACTAAAGAAAACACCTCAATCGAGGAAAGAACAAGCCGGGTTATCAAAAATAATATGATATTCTTGAAAAATAAGCAGAAAGAAGCCATTCCAATTGCAAAGCCGCCAATAGTTCAACCATCAGTCCCTTGCACTTCCAAACCAAAACCAAGGGTTAAAGCTATGAGCGTCCTTCCAGAAGGAACAAAGATGGCCAAGTTGAAGAGGAAAAAGGTTGAGTCTCCAGTTCATATTCAACAAGAATAACCAGCAGTTGCATCAAAAGTTCCCACTGAACCAACACCACATGTTGAAACAACACTTTCAATTCACGTTTCTCCACTTTCTTCACCAAGTTCTTCTCCCATTCATATAGATTCAGAGCCATATTCACTGGTTCATAACACTGAGACACATATTGGTTCATCAGGAGTTGATGAAGTTAGAACCAAGCTTCCAAGAGAGGATGGCTCATCTTGGCTTGAGAATGTAATGTCCCTATTAGGATATTTACCAAATTTTCTGAATTTGCAATGTCAAAATCAAACCCTAGGACTGAAAATCTAATTTTTACCTTTGCACCTTTCAATTAGGATTTTACCAAGCATGAAACATGAACAAACATATGCAAATAGATAGAACAAACTAGATTGGTAGTCTTATTACAATGCTGAATACATGATCAAATATGCAAAATTCATATATAGGACTGCTGATTAAATCAAATCCTTCAAGTGCAACAATAAACCAGCTATTGCAACTTGCAAACCCTTGTGTAATTGCAATAATAATTTTTAACTCAAAACTGAAATTGCATTGGGAATACACAGCTGAAAATCTCATATTTTTATACCAGCTTAAATACTCATTATTTTCACAATATATTGACAACCCAATTCATAAAATAACCCCTATTATCTAAAACAACAATACCCAGAAAATTTAGGAGTTACAATTCACGAACTCACATGTAAACATTCCTTGAACCCCTTTGAAAATGGTTGCCAGGAAGAAGTGTAAAGTTTGCAGCAGTCATACAGCAGAATAGACACATCTTTGAATTAACCAGTTGTTGCAACTATGCAATTTCTCTAATAAAATGCAATAATAAACCAGCTATTGCATTCAACCAGTCTTCTAATTCAGAAGTACAATAATACATCAGCTATTGCACCAATTCGAATTCTTGCAATGAAGCACTTGTAGAAACCCTGGATGGATTCCTCCACAATCAATCAGCTAGGGGTTATCTTTCAAACCCGAAACCAATGCTAACCATGATGGTTTTCGTCCTCAAAGCCCTAAGATCAGTAATAACTCTAATAACATTTCAATATCAGCAATATCCATAGCATAATGAAAAGAGAAGCCCTCACATCCTTTTATATTTTCTTCCTTCAAAGCTTTGGGAAACTTCCCCAATATGGGCACCACACATGAGAGGAAACATTCTTTTAAAAAATTAGAAAAAAATATTTTCTTTCCATCTTTTTCTAATATTTCTTTTTTCACTTTTCCCTAGAATTAGAAAAAAAATACTTTATTTCCTTTCTTTTTCTAACTTTCCCTAGGATTAGGAAAAAACACTTTATTTCTTTTCTTTTTCTAACTTTCTCTAGGATTAGGAAAAACACTTTATTTCCTTTCTTTTTCCCACTTTCCCTAGGTGTTCCCTTTGGCACAAATAATTAATTTATTTTTTAAATGTTCACATGGTTCCCCTTTTAAAACAACTTTAAGTTGTGTTTCCTAGGCATAGAGGTACAACTTAACTTTATAATATTTAATTATGCCAAGGTTGCCTCTTTTTAAATAAAATAATAAAGTGTCCATATCATATTATTTTTGTCCATCCCAGCTACGCTACCGAGATATCCTACAGATGAGGTAGCATCTATGGAATTTCTGAGGCAAGTCTATGAAGTTCATACATTTTTGCGTAGCAGGCGCAAGGCGGCTTTCAGTTTTCCAATTGGAATGGGTATTTACAAATGCAGATATGGAGCAGATGCCAAAGTAATTGATAGTGAATTGTCCAAGTATGGTCTTAAGTTTTTCAACAGGAGTACTTCATATGATCCTCGTGGTGTTTTTGCATTACACTTGGGACAAAATTGTGTACATGCACCTGCAGTTGAAGATTTCTGGGCTAATTTGTGCAGATGAGTTTGAAGTGTGGAAACGTAGTTACAACAGGTTTACCCTTCGGCAGTTGGCTGATATCTTGTCAGAAGATGTAGAGGGCTTGCCAGATGATGGTGAAGTTTTTCTTCCCACATATTTCAGAGATCAAGTCAAGCAACAACCATTGCCACCAGTCAATTGGTCTGCTAAAGAAAACACCTCAATCGAGGAAAGAACAAGTCGGGTTATAAAAAATAATATGATATTCTTGAAAAATAAGTAGAAAGAAGCCATTCCAATTGCAAAGCCGCCAATAGTTCAACCATCAGTTCCTTCCACTTCCAAACCAAAACCAAGGGTTAAAGCTATGAGCGTCCTTCCAGAAGGAACAAAAATGGCCAAATTGAAGAGGAGAAAGGTTGAGTCTCCAGTTCATATTCAACAGGAATAACCAACAGTTGCATCAAAAGTTCCCACTGAACCAACACCACATGTTGAAACAACGCTTTCAATTCATGTTTCTCCACTTTCTTCACCAAGTTCTTCTCCCATTCATATAGATTCAGAGCCATATTCGCTGGTTCATAACATTGAAACACATTGGTTCATCAGGAGTTGATGAAGTTAGAACCAAGCTTCCAAGAGAGGATGGCTCATCTTGGCTTGAGAATGTAATGTCCCTATTAGGATATTTACCAAATTTTCTGAATTTGCAATGTCAAAATCAAACCCTAGGACTGAAAATCTGATTTTTACCTTTGCACCTTTCAATTAGGTTTTTACCAAGCATGAAACATGAACGAACATATGCAAATTGATAGAACAAACTAGATTGACAGTCTTATTACAATGCTGAATACATGATCAAATATGCAAAATTCATATATAAGACTGTTGATTAATTCAAATCCTTCAAGTGCAACAATAAACCAGCTATTGCAACTTGCAAACCCTTGTGTAATTGCAATAATAATTTTTAACTCAAAACTGAAATTGCGTTGGGAATGCACAGCTGAAAATCTCATATTTTTATACTAGCTTAAATACTCATTATTTTCACAATATATTGACAACCCACTTCATAAAATAACCCCTATTATCTAAAACAACAATACTTAGAAAATCTAGGAGTTACAATTCATGAACTCACATGTAAACATGCCTTGAACCCCTTTGAAAATGGTTGCCAGGAATAAGTGTAAAGTTTGCAGCAGTCATACAGCAGAATAGACACCTCTTTGAATTAACCAGTTGTTGCAACTATGCAATTTCTCCAATAAATTGCAATAATAAACCAGCTATTGCATTCAACCAGTCTTCTAATTCAGAAGTGCAATAATACATCAGCTATTGCACCAATTCGAATTCTTGCAATGAAGCACCTGTAGAAACCCTAGATGGATTCCTCCACAATCAATCAGCTTGGGGTTATCTTTCAAACCCGAAACCAATGTTAACCATGAGGGTTTTCGTCCTCAAAGCCCTAAGATCAATAATAACTCTAATAACATTTCAATATCAACAATATCCGTAACATAATGAAAAGAGAAGCCCTCACATCCTTTTATATTTTCTTCCTTGAAAGCTTTGGGAAACTTCCCCAATATGGGCACCACACATGAGAGGAAACATTCTTTTAAAAAATTAGAAAAAAATATTTTCTGATATTTCTTTTCACTTTTCCCTAGAATTAGAAAAAAATACTTTATTTCCTTTCTTTTTCTAACTTTCCCTAGGATTAGGAAAAAACACTTTATTTCCTTTATTTTTCTAACTTTCCCTAGGATTACGAAAAACACTTTATTTCCTTTCTTTTTCCCACTTTCCCTAGGTGTTTCCTTTGGCATAAATAATTAATTTATTTTTTAAATGTTCACATGGTTCCCCTTTTAAAACAACTTTAAGTTGTGTTTCCTAGGTATAGGGGTACAACTTAACTTTATAATATTTAATTATGCCAAGGTTGCCTCTTTTTTATTAAAATAATAAAGTGCCCATATCATATTATTTTTGTCCATCCCAAGCAAGGACTGTCAAGGAAGAATTCAACGCCATACTCTGCCATAGATCATGCTGCCAAAAATAGTACTTACTAAAAATAGTAAGCTCAAGAAAGTCCTCGGATGCCAATGCATGTCATATCACTCAGAAGCTCTTTGAAAACCTAGAATGAATCTAGTAATCAAACTGCCATACATTGACAAATAGATCCCCAAAAGCTCAGAAGAGATCACCACACAGTTGAAAACCCTAATTATTGCCTCCGACTAGCCTACAGGCCTTCAAAATAGGCTAACAGTCCATCCTGGATATCACTGATGAGAAGGGGACATTACAAAGAATATTTTGGGTAGGAAGAGGAGAAAGCCTTCATATCAGTTGAACTTGACAGAGCTTAAAAGCGTCTACCAAGACACACCAGACATGAAACTTAAGAAGCAAGTTCACATTGAAAAGAATGCGGATGGAGAAATTATCCTAAAAACTGCAACACCGCCAGAAGATAAAAATGATGATGATATTGAGGTTGATGACTTCAAGGTTGTCAAAGCTAATCTTGGTAGGAGTACTTGGCATACAGATGTAAATCTCTTCGAGGTTGCAGCAGATAATCTGAAAGAGAGGGTGTTAAAAGATGGAGAAGATAAAGCAGTCCTCAAGGCTGAAATTAGGCAACTACATCAGTATATTTCCAATCTTTTTCACAGCACTTCACATGCCGATTTACTACTTCCTCTGATTCTAGAATCATCGGCCGATCAGCAGTAGCTGAATCAATTCGTCATTTATGGGAGGCACATGAAGAATTGGGTGGAAGAATTTGTAACTAAAGGAAGAGTAGTACTTTCACATATCTATCAACTGAAGTACAACGTTTATGATCTGCGTCAAGGCATTCAAGGGTTACAATAGACTATGGCTGAAAATAGACCAATGTTCGAGATCATAATCTCTGACTTGAAGATAGCATATAATTCTGTTGGTTCAACTGAAAATAAGAAGATTGTTTCTACTTGGAAAGCACAGTATCTTTTCACAGTAAAAACTTATGACAATATAATCTCAGAGTTAGCAGAATGGAAAGAAAAAGTGGTAAATGTTCTCAAGTTCGTGAGATCTTTTGTTTCTCAGATCCCGTGTTCATATGAGAAAGAAGATGGTACCTTGTATGATCTCAGGGAAGTATAGACAAAATTTCAGACACTCGTCCGCAACAATTTTAATGGTGATATCAGTGCCGGCGAGATGGATCATTTTGCCGCGATGACAGTAAAGTTTGATAAAGTTGTGGGTGAAGTTCATAAATTCCTTCAGATGGTTGCAGATGGTGAAGAAATGTTGGAAAAATCAAAATATCATCTTGGAGAGTATCAGTGTTCTTAGCAAAAATGCGGCCACTAGCTTTTTAGAAGATATTATTTTCCAAAATATCAATGGATGACATCACCAATAAAATAAGAATGTAGATGAGGATGTGACTCAAAAGAAAGTAGCTTTAACTCAAATATTTTTTGTTTTAAAGCATTTTCTTTCATCCAAAGCTTATCTATACTTAAAATAGAAAAAAATTACTTTGTAATAGTTGGAGTTTTCTTTGCTTTAAAGCAAATTGTTTTAAAGCAGTTGTTAGTTGTAATCTTTGTCTTAGAATAGAAATAAAGCTTGTGAGTTGGCCAGTTAGATAAAATCAAGGAGATTTTAGGGTTCCCTACTCCTTTAATTTAATATAAATAAGGGCAACCTTGCCCATCTGTAAAGGAGTTGTGTTAGGCATACCAAGATTTGCTGTGCCTATTCTAGCCTGCAGAAATTGTTATTTCAAGTGCTTGTTCACTCTGTGATATCTGTTTTCTAGTGTTTGGTTGCATATTGTATACCTGCCTTTTGATACAATATTGTTGTCCTGTAATTGTATCAACTTTATTATATTGGGAATAGAAGTCTCATGCCTGCCATTTGCTTTGATTTTCTATCTCACGATCATCTAGTTTTGTTGTCAGACGTGTGGCTTGGGTAATCTTATTTCAATTTTTCATCTTAAAGTACAATGAGTCTTCTGATGTGAATCTAGAAGAAGTTTATTAAAGATTTTATGTTAAAAACAAATCATTCCTTATCAACTTTTGATTCCTATGCTCTATATTTACTTAGGCAATCAAAAACGTTATTTAATTTAATCCTAACTGTAGTTAGAAGTTTATAAAAAGAAAAACCTCTATTGCAGCGAATAGAGTTTTATAACCTTGTGCTCGTAGCTGAGAAATAAAAAGATAGGCAAATTTATTTTATTTATCTTTTAAACAAACATCAGCAAAAAGGGAACTTCCCCTCATAATAGAAAAATAGTTTATTTGTGCATAGCTGTCAATTTCCAACTTGCATTCTAGAGGTGCGAATTGAAACGCCAACATATTGAAGGATTAATAGGTTGGAGCCTATCAAATAGAGGTTGGAGCCTCTTGTCGGGTTGAAGCTCAATTTGTGTGGGGGTTGGAGCCTTCAATAAGTTAGAGCCTATAATTCTGTCATGTGAAGATTGAAGTGTTTAGTAGGTTGGAGCCTACAAGAAGAAGAAAGAAGATATAGTAGTTTTCTCTCGAAAGGGTTTCCACGTAAATCGTGTGTTCTTATTATGTACTTAATTGCTAGATCTTGCATATGTGTAATTGATGTAATTGATTAAGTTTTGAAAAGCAAAAGATTGTTAAATATTGATTCACCCCCCTCTCACTATCACCGTGTGCTCATCATCTTCTTCACAAATTTGTCTTCTACTCTCTCATATAAATAGATATAAATCTGAATTACACTTCATCTTTTCTACTCTTAAATCTACTTTATATCTGCTCAAATATTCAACTAATATTTATTCTCATTTCCTCACAAAATGCTCTCTATATCTTCCTTATATACTTTCAATATCCCTTCAAAGAGTGCGATTCAATTTTGGACACATCTATTCATAATGAATATCTTTTATTATAAACTTAGCACCTCTTCACATAACTAAATTGCACCATATCATTTATATTAATCTCATCTCCTACTTCCTCAAACTTTAATCACTCCTCATAATTAATCTCATCTCACCACATCTTTTTCCTTAAATAAAAGGTTTTGTCTTATTAAAATGGCGCTAGTAGAGGTGAAGGTCGGCCAGCACATTTATATATCAATTTGAATTTTACTTTGCAAATTACAAGACGCCAATTTAGAGAGGGGGCCGGCCATACATGAAGATCGTTGCCTAGCTTATATGCCATTTTAATCGCTGTAATATTACCACGCTTTCATATGGGAGTCGGCTTCTATTAAGATAATTATCTTATTTTGCTTTTCTCACGATGGCGACTAGGTTGGCCAGAATTAAGAAGTATTTAATTTCCTTTCATTTTAATCTTATTTCTCTCAAGTCGGCCAACAAGAACTCCCTTTGAAGTCGACCACAAACAAATGTTTAAATCTTTAATTTAGACATTATTTAACTTCATTTCTTAAAGAGAGTCGGCCACCATTTGTAAGAACGTTTTTATGGCCTTTGGCCTATGTTGATTTTGTCCCTATTAAATGTCTTCATCTTCATAAAGTCGTCAATAAATAAACAATGTTTAAATCTTTAATTTAAACATTCTCTTAGCACTATCTTCACGAGTAGTCGGCAATGATAGAGATCGACCTAATATAGATACTCCAATGTGACAGTTTATCCAACTTGTCTTAGATATACTACTGAATGATGATGACAATTACCTTGCATACAATGATATTGCTACTTGACATCCATGACAACATGTTCCTTTGACATCAGTGACGACCTTTGACAATATCTTCCTTCTTCCTTTGACATCAATGACAATACTTATTTTGACATTCTGGTCCATACATCTTTGACAATCTCCGTGAAAAACTCTTTGACATCAATGACAACATTTGCAACAATCTCTACAACAGGCTCTTTGACATCAATGGCGACCTTGTCTACCTTTGACATCAATGACAACATTTCAAACAATAGACATCAGATTTACACAGTCCATGATATTATTCTTGAATGCTTCAAGATTTAACCATGTGAGTTTTTCATCTAAAAAACTCTCACACAGTTAAATCTTGAAACATTCGAGAATAACATTTCCAACATCGAGTACACTATCACACATGTTTACAAGAAATCAAATAGGATGGCAAATTTCTTGGCGAACTATGGCATTGAGCAAGCTTGGTCTTGTTTTGGAGGCGGACCATATACAACCTGGTGGATAGGATGATTTTGCTTCTACGACCTATGATTTCCATTCTATGTTTGCCGGCGTCTTTGGACTCCTTGTCTATGGAACTCATCATGAATTGGCAAGCAGCGATTATAAGAGCATGGGATTGGAACAGAATAGACATACATGGTTCGAAGAATGGAGCATGATGTGGAATGTAGGTGCATTGAAGAACAGATAACACAGGTCCAAAGGATATTTAAGATTGTGTAGGAAGGCATTGCCATGGCCATCCTCTAGATCATCGGATCACATTTCTTCAAAGGAGAACATGTTCATGGCGGTGTTATGTTTGAAGAATTTAGCTCTAACATCCTGTTGGTCATGGGACAAAAATGTTGGGGGAAGATCCTCACCAACAAAATTATGAAGCCGGAGCTGGGAGACATTGTCAAATGGGCCATTTTAGTGTTCAATAAGCAACCAGATAAAGGTCTGTCGGGAGGAGTTTTCGATGCAAATGCAGCAAAATTGAATAAGATAACCACTGAGGTTGTTAAACTGTTTAGAGAAGGATTGACCTGAAATAGTATGGAGACATTTAATTTCTACATCAGCCATTGTGTTGATTTACTTTCTCATGAGCAAATAGAAAGGTCCTTTGAAATTTTCGAGGGGCTTCGCTTCTTGATGCATCTCAAAGAGCCCAACAATTGATGTAATGTTTGCACGCTTTTGAACAAAAGTCGACGCTTGTTTTTATTTTTTTGATGTATATATCGAGATCGAGAGGGGCGGAGAGGGAGCGATTGAAGATTAATCTAGAAGGTTTGAAAAAGCATTTACGTTAGACATGAGATAAAAATTAAAATGAAGAAAAACACAAGACACTCTTGACAATTTACACTATATTAAAATTAGGTTCAAAATTGATTAGTTGTTTTAATAGTACGAAAAAGTTAAAGATAAGAAATTTTCAAATCTGAAAATATTTTTTTATATTGCGTATCATTTACAAATAGAAATCACCTATGAAAGATCAAGAGTCACTATTTAGAAATTCACTTTATTTAGAAAGCACATCCACATTAGAAGTCAACTATGGAGGACCAAGAGTCACAACTTAGAATTCCACATTAATGGCCCTATGGGAATTTGAACTTGGTAATTCAATGTTTTAACCAATTAAGCTAACCCCTTGGACAATATGAAGATACTTAGGATAAAGGTAAGAACAAATAAATAATAATAAATATTAAAAAATATGAAAAAAAAAATACCTATATTAATAAAAATAAGAGAGATAGGACATATAAATAAGGGACTAACTAATTATACAAATAAATATAATAAAAAAATATTATTTGTATTATACCAAAAAGATATGGAAGGAATAAATCTAACTAATAGAAACTAAACAAGAAAGCGTGAGATAGTTTTTTTGAATTCGGAAATACATCTATTTATCTATTTTTCTATGTATATATATATATATAAATGAGTGTTGAAAAACATAAAAGTTAGAATGGGTTGGATACAACTAACCAAAGAAATAAAAAGATAAAAGATGAGAATACGAACTGCCTTGAGGATTGCGATAGTAATTGGAATGAAATTTATATTAATAAAGAACAAGACAAAAAAAAGTTGGAGAAGGAAGAAAGAAGATACGAAATTTAATAAACAAGAGTTACAGGAAAAAACAAACAATACAGAGACTACAAGCTAAAGGATCAACATTTTCTCAAAGTAAAGAGAAAGGGCACTAGAGGCCAAGACATAAAAGACAATAGGAGAATGGACCAAATGGCGAAACAATGGGAAAGGCTCACCAAGAGGAGGGGGGGCAAAGGATTGCAGAGTCGGGGCTAGGGCCAGGAGGGTGTGGGTAAGGGGGGTGAGGTGCAAAAGGGGCAAGCCACAAAGGGCAATGGGAAGGAACTAACCAAATTGTAATATGGCAAGAACTGCTCACAGGGTGAAGAAATGGGGAAGAACATGAAGAAGAAACAGAGGGAGGTAGCTCGTGAGAAAAGAAAAGAAAGGAAGAGAGAGGTCAAGAAGGGGGATATGGTAATTTCTAAGGTGTGCCAGCATAGAGTGCCAAAGGAAACTTAAACTCCTTGCATCATCATGATTGAGATTAGTGGGGCAATTACCAATTTCTGTAACTTTTTTGAGCTTTTTCTTTAAGTAGTTATCTTCTTTGACCACGATTCTAAGACCTACTCATCCCTGATGTCAACACCATGCTCCTTGATCCTCGTGCTGATGAAACGTCCAATCTCATTGATGTAGGGCATTCCACAATAACAATCAATCTCCTTTGGGGTTTCTAGACAAGAGGATAAGGTTTCTTAGAGTTGAGATGGGTTTGAAGGTGCATTTGAGGGCCTTTTTATTAAGAATCTTGGCAATCTTATTGGAAATGCTTTCCATGTATTGGTAAAAAATAATTGTTAAATATTGTTATTGTTAAAATAGTAATGATTCCAAAAAGCTAGAGTAGTAATCATGCAGAATTTCTTAATAATATTATCACACTTTCGGCCCAATATTCTGTGAATAACTATGTCCATTAACCATTTTGACCCAAAAAATATACCTTGCTGTTCTTAAGTGGAGATGAGAATATTTAATTTGAATCAAAGGATATATATATCAAATGTATTGATTCTAAACTTGTCTTGATTCTAAACTTGTCAAATAGAAAAAAGGATTTTTTTGCTTTAATATTATGGATTATGAAAGTTAAATTCTCTAATTCTTATTTATTTAATGACATGCATAACTAAATGAATGTGTAATGCAGATTTATATGCATATTAAAACTGGGAAATAATAAGAGGTAATTTTTTTTGTCTTGCGTCAACCTTCAGAAGGATATCGGCAATAGCTTGCATCAAATTTTAAACTCAATAATTAAATAATCATTGTGGTGATGCCTTGAGTATTGAAATACTTCCATAAATTGAAAAACATAAGGATATTGGGTATAATGGTCTATAAAAGAGCTTACAAACCCTTGTTGTTTTACAATGAGTTATATTACTATATGATTCAATCTAGAAGCCAGCAATAAGTGGAAGAAACACAGTTGAAGAATAAACTAAAGGGTTACAAGTAGAAGGGATGCTTTAAATTGCATCACAAATGATGAGAAGTTGAATATTTTGAAAGTAGGCTTCTTCCATGGAATTCAAAGCTTTATTTAGAACCCCCATCCAATTTATATGTGCATGGAACAGGCCACTCACATTCCCCAAAACAAAATAGAATCTCAGAGACCCACTATGAATGATTACCACTAAAAAATACACGAAAAACTCAAGGCCCTTTTTAATCCATTCATGGTGGATGCCAAATTGAGACCATGCCAAGCAAATAAATGAAAATCTAGTTGATTCTAACCATCCAAACCCAAGATCTACACCCAGGACTTGTTTCATCAATTCAAAATTTTGCAATCACTCAAATCCTAGAGTATGAAGGCCACGTGACAGATCATTTGGAATAAACTAATGACCCTGCAAAAGGATACAAGCAACTCTGTCAAAACCTTAACTAGTGTTCCAAGATGTTCCCAGGGATATGAGGATGAGTGACTAAGAGGACAGCACAATAACAAGATAGAACCCCTAGATGTCAATAGTGAGATTGTTGTAAGTGATCTAAATCCATGTGCACAATGATAGCAATTAATATCTAGCAATAAAGACTAGTTGATCATGAGATGGTGTGTACAATGGCGTTATAAAGAATATTTATATATAAATGCTTAACAATAGGAATAGGCAATTAAATTCCTCATATGTCCATAAATATAGGTCCACATATGAAAAACATGACAAATTGCCATTAGAGGCCCTAGGTAAGCAAAAGAGCAACTTCAGCAATGGAATTACAACTTCTTTAAGAGAGTTACAGTGTGGTGGTAAGTCACACCACAGTTGTCTTGAAAAACACAACACCACAAAATTTACCTTTACACTCACAAAATGGGCCAATGGGGAAGCATCAAATCTGATAAGGTCAAGACGTTGCCTCAACATACTAATATCAAAATTGGTTTTTTTTTTTAAATTTTTAAAAACAACTGAAGTGCAGCTTATCAGTGCATGTCTTACAAAATACAGACCACCCAAAAATGATTTGCAGGATAACCCCAAAACCGAAATTCAGGGCAATCAGCGATCATCCTTGTAAACCTTGGTAAGGACTACACTAGACCAAGATAAATTCCATCCAGAACAAAATAAAGTGGAACCTAAGAAAGCATAGAATGGAACAAACATGACTAATTAGAATGAGGGATGCTAGAGGGATGCTGAATTTGATGCTGCATGTTATCCATCTGGTTATTGAGCTTGCCAATAGGATTTATATTAGCAGTTCTCTATAATTGCAAAATTTACAAGTTTGAGTAATAAATCAATGAATTAATTTACAAAAGGTATTGTTTTACATTCGATTTCTTTTGTGAAGAGCTTGGGAGCTACAATCTTCTTCTCGTGCCTCAGAACACAAGAATTGCTGGTCTTGTTTAATCCCATGTATCAAATTAGCATTCTAAGTCATTTACATTCTCCTACCAAATCCTCCCATAATACAGCTTCAAATTTACAGTTTGTTTCAAACTTCAACTTACAGGAATTGCAAAGCATTGAGAATCAGACTAGGTAAGTTCTAAACGATTCAATTTTTACATCAGATAGTATATTTACAGACTCTGCCAGCCTTCAGGGTGTAAAAAGTGCGTCCTGTGCATTATTACAAATATTTACAGATTTTGTTGGTCTTCAGGGGGTAAAAAAGGCATCCCTTGCATTACAGACTGATGTTGGTGTGTTGTCAGGCTATCAATGTATCGATGAAGTCGTTGCCGATCAGAAACACTCAAAGAAAATTTTGGATTCAGTTCAAGAGACGAGGCCTCAACAAGAATAAAGGATAATAAAGTTGTGGACCTCAAATATAATTCTGCAGCATTATCCATCTGTCCAAATAGCTCGTGCATCTGAACAGTTTGTACCATCCATGAGGATTACATCTCAATTCATGATATTACAAATGGGAAATTCAAATAATAGACAAAGGAAATAATGGTATTTTAAAGAACTACTATAAAGTAGAAAGTAAAAAAACATTCAGTTCATATTGTTAAGAGTGAAAAGTTGAAACAACAGAAGCATACAATCTAGCATATTACAGAAAATACTTAGAAAGGAACTAAATAATTGTATCAAAACCGAATCATCAAAATTTTGGAAATACTCTAGCAAATACACCATGTACAAGAAGAGAGGAAAATAAATATAAATTCCAGAGGTTTTAGAAACCTGTTATGCAACATTTAGATTATTCAATAAACAACCTATAACTACTGAATATAAATCCTGTCAAGAAAGCATTGCAAGTGGTTGCTTCCAGTTTGATATATTTGGCATAATCAAAGCAAGCCAGCTGTTGATGGTACCATTTACTTGTTTATTTCTAAAACAAGGTTTCAATTTCATGCTTAACTACCATGGTGTTTGGGCATTAAGCTGATGAAACTCCACTCTCAATAGAAAAGCAAACTACATTTCTACAAATTTCTTTTAATGCATTGTACCCATCAACTGGGCTTTGGCAGATGAAATGACATATGACCTCATGATGACCGCTGAATAAACTGAATGAGACATACACATTGAAGGGTTCAAAATCTTGTCCTCTTTTATGTAACAGAAGAAAAAGTTCCAGCAGGTTGGTAACAAAGTGGAAAATTTTGTTGGAGGGACATATCTAATTTCAACTTTGCCTGTTAGCAATTCTTAGCATCCCCAAGAGGCAATCTCAAACAAGAATGACCCCAGATTATTGTAGAATCATTAACAAGAGAGAGGCTTTCAAGATGAAGAGAACAACTTACCTCTATTACAGAATGCTGAAAACAAAAGCAAATAGTATCAAATGAAAATCTTCAGACTGTTATGCCCTTAATAGGTATCAAGGAATTAATTCTTATGACTTGTACATTAATGGGTCTAACTTCAAGTATAAGAAACAGGACTTCCTATCAGATTGGAAGTAATTCTCTTTGGACACAGTGACCTTAAGATTCAGAACTCTTCATGGCTAGTCTTTCAAATCATAACCTTCCACTTTTATCTTATGCATGTTGATACCAGTCAGTGCATCACATTTGCAAAATCAACCTTGGACCTAATGTATGCATGAAATATATCGTATTATCCCTTAGCCTAAGAATTGACACAACTGCAATAAATATCGTTCAACCTAAGCAAACTCTTTAAGTTAAACCTATTTGTAAGTTAAGATTCAATCCTCACCACATATTACAAGCAAAATATCAAACGTTCAAAACATGAACAGACCGGCACTGGGCTGTCTTACACCACCCTAATGAACTACCATTATCATCCACCAAGCAGATGAAGCAGACATCCAAAATACAAAATGAGAATTTCATAACCAAATGAAAAAATTATTAAAGATATGATGACAATACCAACGTTAGATATATGTATTTATGTATTCCAAAGGGTGGTTTTGTTCTGGAAAGTGTATTTTTTACAAAAACTGGTGATTTCCATCCTCCCAATCTAGAATTTTTGGATGATTATTCATATTTTTGGGCATGTGAGAATTTTGTTTCTGTAACAATCCATTTTTCCTTGAGTTCAAGCCTGAGACTGCCTAATATCCTCCTACAATGACAAACAAGCATTTTAAACATGTGAAGCTAGACAGGTAAAATTTAAAATGAAAACATGCTTTGTTTTTACCCATTTCGCTACATCCAAGCAATTTTCTTCTTTAGTTGTGGGCAGAATTAATTTTATTAGCCTTGCCAGAATGTGTATCATTTGGGAATACAGCATCATTTGAACACCTCTGGTCGCATGTTTCTATGCCATTTTCTTTTGGAGTTCACTTCAAATTTGAAATGACTGACAAGACCCACAATTTCCTCACTTAAGTTCTTCCATATCATTACAAATCCCAGCCATAAACCTGCACTTTTTTTTTTCTCAAAACCATGCACTCTCCTCAACTGATCTATAATTAGTTATCTAGTGAATCAGCTCCGTTCGTCAAACAGGTCCCATTTAAAATTTTTAAAAAACCAGAGATTATTCCAAATGAAAGATACTGCACTTCCTCATTTTTGTGTGCGGTAGAACAGCTACAGAAAATAGACAACAGAAGCTTGAGAAATCAAACATCCACACGTGAACCATAGATATTTACATGGATAAAACACTCATAGTTGTAGAAAACTCCATAAGAGAACTAAGGAATCTTTTATTTCTATTTGAACACTTCAAAACAGAGACAGAGATACACACTGACCATGGAACAATCTACACTGACTTCATATTACAAAAAGACTACAATAACTAACTTTGTTTCTGCATACAATACTTGTGTCCTCAGAAATACTTCAAAGGATGTTTTATAGCTGATTTTCCTTCATTTCTTTGATATTCAATTTGATTAATAGACATCAGATATCCACAGTCCATGATAACATTTTCTTGAGAGCTTCAGGATTTAACTGTGTGTAAGTTTTTATATCTCAACGTTTCGGATCACACTCCGTGATCCATCATCAGGAGAGCTAGAAAAGAGAATGAAAAAAATAAATTTGCAGGCCTTTCTACAAGATTAAATAGAGAGATGGAGGGGGGGCGATACAAGAACCAAGGCAACACAAGAAGAAAGGTGGAAAATAATTACAAGAAAAAATAAAGAAAATAATAAGCTAATAAAAAGAACATCTAAGAAAAGGCAAACCTAAGCATAGACTAGAGCAAAATAATCAAGAATGAAAGGAAAAGAATAAGAAGGGGGATGAGAAAGCATAAGCCACAAAGGAATCTAAAAATCTTAATTTATATATATAAATAACAGACAAACAATATATATGTATTATAATATAAATACATATAAGAAGGTACAAGAATTAGGATAATATATGAACTATGAAGGAGTAACAAGGTTATACATAATGAAAAAATGCAAACAAACAAAAGAATATAAATCTACATATAAAAATGTATATATAAGCAAGTATGAACCTGCAAGGTTCATAAAAGTATGTATGTATACATATATATACATACATACAAAAATGTACCTACATATAAATGAATAAAATTAAACCTAAAACTACCAACGAGAGGACACCTACATAAATAAAAATGAAGATAATCTAAAGAAACTAAGAGAAGCAAGCCATGAAGGAGCAAGTAATAGAAGAGAGGATATCAAAGAACAAGAATAAGAGAGATGGCACAATAATATATATATATATATTCAATTTGATTTTTTTCAGTTACATTGCCTTCTTGCCTTCCCACAATGTGGTCGTGCAGAAGGGATGTACCAACTATTGTTTCAGTTACTTTAGACCTAGTGATAACCTATTCAGTTCCATTGTGATTTGGCTTGTTTCCCCTTGCTTTCCCATGGAAAATGTCTGCTTGAACCCACATCTCATTCTTGTCACACACTATGGCACACTAATTGGTGGCTTCCCAAAGAAAGAGTTACACAAGGCTCACTATTGGTTGGAACCATAGACACCAGACTCGCCCAGTCTCGGCAAGTCCCGAGGCCAGCAGACCCAAACAAGGCCCAAGGACTCATGACCCAGGTACTCGGCGAGTCCCGCTGGGAAGACTTGGCCAAGTCAATGAAACTCGTAAGGAAGAAAAAAGAATAAAAAATTGAAAACACTCAAATGTAAAAGCGTGAAAGTCCAGCGTTTTTTGAAGGGTTTGGAGGACTCTTGAAGGTTGGTTAAAAGCAATAAAATTATGAAAAATAGCCTGCGTCATTAAGGCCTATGTGGTCTCAAAGGCTTCAATTTGGGCTTGGTTGTGGGAGCTCTGCCCCTCGACCCCGCCCTGCATCACGAGGCACCACCACCGGACCCCGCAAGGAGTGCTGTCCCCAAACCCCTGCTCTAATTTTAAAAAGCAAAAAATAAAAAAATCATTTTGGGCTATGTTGGATGGAAAAGCAACATTATTTTATTCTTTCAACTTTTCCCCAATTAAATCCCAAGGAATTGATTTACATTTATACTTCTGGTTTGCTGAGTAAATCCCTATCCTATGTAATGCTCCTATGGTTGTAGAAGCATTCGCAGACTTGTCTGAGATACAAGTGCACGACTCCACATAGAGCTAGCAATGCTGGGCTGAGCGATACAAGCTCCATTCTACCATAGTTCATGACTACATTATAGTGATTTTTGTTTTTGCTGCCATGGATATCAATCCCCAGGTTTTGTCCACCTAAAACACTTGACAATATTTATATATTAGAAATGTTGTTTCCTTCAGCTAAAATCCAATTTTGTACTCATGTGATCAATATATACTTGTGTATGTGATCAAAGTAGCTTCTATTTGATTAATTTATTGTGTCTTCAAAGTTTGTTTATTGAAGGCGCATGATAAAAGTTTTAAATTCTTAAAAATCTCTATATATTTCATGGTTCTTTCAATTTGGTCTTGGCCTTGTCCAAGCACCAAGTTTGAGTCCGGGTCAAAAATCAGCTTGCAGAGTCCAAGCCAAGTCAAGGTCTTGTAACTATGGTTGGAACCCTATCATATAATATATCAAAATGACCAACTTAGAGCAAACTTCCCAACCAAGAGCCCTCAATTTGGTTTTGTCTTTTATCAAAAAATGGAAATTCCACTCCTAGGTCCCTCACAATATTAGAATAATTATTTATCCTATTTTTAGTTAATGGTCACTCCTGTAAATTAGTTGTAATTTGTTTGGTAAGATCGTTTGCACGATCTTCTGCAGTTTCTATTTTAGAAACTTGCTCTTTGTATATCTTGTATATATTTTGTTGAGCATTTTGCTCTTTATATATAACAATTAAGTTTTTTACCAATTACCTCTGTAATATGGTATTAGAGCGGGAACCGATTTTTTTTTTTTTTTTAAATTCGTGATTTTTTTTCTGAAAAATAAAAATCTGGGATCCTTTTGAAAATTCGTGTGTTCAAGTCAAGAAATCGAGGGTTCTGTTTTTTGATTTTTCCGTGAGTATTTCCCACTAAAAATCACGACCCTCTTGTTGAATCGTGGGTCTTGTCTTGCGACTGTGGTTGAGCCCGCGACGTGATTTCGTGGCCTGGTTTTTTTGTCTTCCGCAATGGGTGACATCATTTCTTGCCTCTGCGACTCGTATAGGGTTTTCAAACCCGCATTTTTTGTTTTTCCCTGTGGATTTACTTCTGGTCGCGTGTTTTTGCCTTTGGGGTCGCGTGTTCTGCATCAGTGTTTTTTGAAGGCATCCCCGTGCTTATTCCCATTGCTGTTCGTAAGGATTTTGGCGGATGGTCTGTTCATTCATGTTTTCATTCACATTTCCTTCTTTTCTGGGCCTCGTCGCCATTAAAAATCCGCCTAGGGCTTTGTATCTGCTGGAGGACGTCATGTTTTTCCTGAGAATCACGACTATTGACTCGTCCCTTGTCTGGTTGATGTCGTTTTTATCTGCAGCGGCTAGGGCTTTGAAATTGCAAACTGGTTTCTTGGTTCTGGGTGCAACCGACTAGGGTTTTGGCTATAAATTCTTTGTTTAAAGTCGAAATTTTTTTTATCATATATTCTTGATGGGTTTTTCGAGATCTTTTCTGGGTTGACTTCAAAATTTTCCGAGTACCTTGAAATCCATGTCCTAAAATTTGTGCCAACGGATTGTCTTGAAATCTGAACCTGTACCTCAGTGTTTTGAAACTTGTGCATCAGGTTTTTGAACATTCTGCCTCTTCTCAGTACATTATTTTTCGTGCATCAAAAAGCGTGCAAGATGGCGAGTTTGACCAACATTATGTTGGAGGGCAGTCAGCGTTTCAATAGCAAAAATTATAATACCTGGAAGCAACGAATGATGACCATCTTTGAATATCACTGCCTCAATCAGATGATTTTAGGCACCGCTACTCGTCCTGCAATGGCGGGAAAAGACCAGGACAAGTTTGACGAGCAGAACCATGAAGCAGTCATGCTCATTAAGCTTTCAGTCACAGATGATCAGCTACCTCAGATTCTGGCTGGGAAAATAGCAAAGGAGATTTGGGACCATCTGAAGGGTTTGCATGAAACCTCTAACAAGCGTCGTGCGTTCTTCCTGAAAAATATATTGTTTTCTATCATGATGGATGAGAAGACATCTTTGCAAGCGCACCTAAACAAGATCCAAGAGATCCGAGATCAACTGGAGGCTATTGGTCGAAAAATGGAGGAAGAAGACATGGTCGTGATCACTTTGAAAAGTCTACCTAAGTCCTATGAACATTTCATTGAGACTCTCAACATTACGTCAGCTAATGTTGATCTGAAGTTTCCAGAACTTTGTACTATCCTCTTGCAGCAGGATCATTGGAAACAACAGTTTGGTAGTAGTGCTTCTTCGTCCTCTTTAGAGCAGGCTTTTGCAACCAAGTTTCAGGCTCAGAATAAAGGCAAAGGTCAGCCTCCATAGCAGAAAGGCTCAGGGCAACCTTAGGACAGCACCAAGAAAAAGAATATTCAGTGTAATTACTGTCATAAATATGGTCACATCAAAAAGGATTGTCGTCAGCGTTTGGCTTCTGAACAGAAGCAGGGAGGGTTTCAGCAGAAAGCAAATATTGCCGAGCACAGTGAGCAGAAGGAATCTTCCTTTTACGCTTTTATGGCTAAAAGACCTGCAGATCATGTGAAGTCCTTTGCCTGGTACATTGATTCAGGTGCTTCGCGTCACTTCACTCATCAACGTGATTGGTTTACAGACTTTACTCCCTTCAGTGACTCAGTTATTTTTGGTGGAGAAGAATATACAGTTGTCGGTAAGGGCACTGTTCAAATTCAGTCTGGTGGGAGGAATCTCATATTCCTCAATGTCTACTATGTTCCTGGCATGGAACTTAATCATCTCTCTGTCAGT
Organism: Cunninghamia lanceolata; assembly: GCA_027924645.1. Classification (NCBI taxonomy): domain Eukaryota; kingdom Viridiplantae; phylum Streptophyta; class Pinopsida; order Cupressales; family Cupressaceae; genus Cunninghamia; species Cunninghamia lanceolata. The sequence goes on along the minus strand of BSBN01000245.1, from coordinate 5,898,465 downwards.
CAGATCATGCGGCACTCTCCTCAGTTGGATGTGGTTTTCAGTACACACAAATGTTCCATTGTTGATCGGGAGACTCGTAGCACTGTGGCTATTGGTATTGAGGATCATGGTCTATACAGACTTGTGGATACAGGTGATTCTCCAGAGTTAGCCATGGCAGCCTGAAATTCTTCCATCACTAGTCTTTGGCATCAGCGTTATGGGCACTTAAATGTGCACTATCTTTCTCAGCTATCTCGGGAGGGCCTTGTAGCTGGTTTACCTGAGATTCAGACCTAGCATTATGGTGTTTGTGGAGCTTGTCAAGCTGGGAAGCAGCTTCGGACACCGTTCCCGACTGGTGACTCGTGGCGAGCCTCCAAGGTACTACAATTGGTTCATGCTGATGTATGTGGGCCAATGAATACACCTTCTGTTACTGGTTGCAGGTACTTCTTACTTTTTGTTGATGATTTCAGTCATAAAATGTGGGTGTACTTTCTCAGACAGATATCAGATGTGTTTACTGTATTTCAGAAGTTTAAGGCCTTAATAGAGAAAGAGTCTGGATGTTCCGTAGTCACTCTTAGGTCAGATAATGGGGGGGAATTTTGTTCTACTGACTTCTCCAACTTCTGTGATATACACGGCATCAAACTCCAGTTAACCACACCCTATACTCCTCAGCAAAACAGTGTTGTAGAGCGGCGCAACCACACAATCACTGAGATGGCCCGTTCCATGTTAGAACATAGGAGTGTTCCTAGGAAGTACTGGGCAGAAGCAGTCTACACTGCCATCTATCTCCTTAATCGGTCTCCGACTTATGCTGTTAAGGAGAAGACTCCTAAAGAAGCTTGGACTAGCTGCAAACCTCGAATCAATCATTTGAAAATATTTGGCTCTTTAGCTTATGTATGGATTCCAGATGCCAAGCGCTCCAAGTTGGATTCCAAGAGTCAAAAGCTTATGGTCACAGGGTACAGTGACAACCATAAGGCTTACCAGTTGATTGATATCAATACTAATCGTCTTACTTTCAGCCGAGATGTTGTCTTTGATGAAGAACAAGGACCTTTTCTTTCTTCCTCGTCTGTGCAGCATTTTGAGGATCAGCCTTTGAAGGCTTCTGACTTGGGTGTTCTTCTTCCGTTAAGTCCACTTGATGGGAGGGATGATGATGTAAATTCTGATTTTGATGATGCTCAACCCGAATTTCCTCCGGATGATGTTGATCTTCCACCTGTTGCACCTGTTCCGGCTCCCCCTGTTACATCCAATGTTGGCACTTCTACTCTCCGGCCTAAATTGTGGGCTAAGACTATTGGAGATCTTCATGACGATGAGCTCATTGAGGGTAGATCATCCAGAAACAAGAGCAAACACCAGCATACAGTTAATTTTGCTCTCATGGCTAACATTCACAGTGTCTATGAGCCTCAGACACATTCAGAGGCTAAAGGAATCCTTGAGTGGGAAAAGGCTATGGAGTCTAAATACTAGTCTTCAGAAAAATCACACTTGGGTCCTTTCTGATCTTCCTCCAGGGAAGAAGCCCATTAGCTGCAAATGGTTGTACAAGGTAAAATACAAAGCTGACGAAACCCTTGACAAGTACAAAGCTCATCTCGTTGCTAGGGGGTTCTCACAGAAGGAAGGCATTGACTATGAGGAGACTTGCTCCTACAGCCAAGATGAGTACAATTCGGCTTGTCCTTGCCTTAGCAGCCCAGTTTGGTTGGAAAGTCCATCAGATGGACGTTAAGAGTGCCTTTCTCAACGGTGAGTTGAAGGAAGAAGTCTACATGATGCAGCGTCCAAGGTTCAAGGTTGCTGGTCAAGAACATAAGGTGTGTAGATTGGTCAAAGCACTCTATGGCTTGAAATCGGCTCCTCGAGCTTGGTACATCAAGATAGATAAGTACCTCACAGATCATGGCTTTCAGAGGAGTCCATCTGACTCTAATTTGTATGTCAAACGCACTGGTAGTGATATTCTGATTCTTGTTGTCTATGTGGATGACCTGATCATTACTGGAAGCTCGGCACATTTGATCGCTGAGATCAAACAGGATTTGTGCAACACATTTGACATGACAGATTAGGGACTCTTGCATTACTGTTTAGGTGTTGAGGTTTGGCAGACCGAGAGCAGTATCTTCATTTCCCAGTCAAAGTATGCTCACAGTCTTCTGGATAAGTTCCATATGCAGGGTTGCAAACCTGCCTCCACACCCATGGAAAAAGGGCTTAAGTTGTCAGCCAAGTCAAACTCACCTGTAGTGGATGAATCATTGTTCAGGCAACTAGTGGGCAGCCTCATCTATCTCACTGCCACTAGCCCGACCTCAGTTTTGCAGTGAGCTACATTTCACGCTTCAAGACAGCCCCCAAGGCTGATCATTGAGTAGCAGCGAAGCGTGTGCTGCGTTATGTGAAGGGCACTTCTGATTATGGACTTCTTTACTCAAGGAGTCACGATCCTAGACTCAGTGGTTTCACAGACTCAGATTGGGCAGGTTCAGTTGATGACAGGAAATCCACCTTTGGGTATGTGTTCAGTTTGGGATCCGGTGCAATCACATGGACTAGTAAGAAGCAGCAGGCGGTGGCTCTCTCCTCGACAGAAGCAGAGTATCGGGGAGCAATTAAGGCAGCTTGTGAGGCAATTTGGCTTCGTTGGATGCTTGCTGATATGCAAATATCTCAAGCAGGTCCAACTCCCTTGTTTTGTGATAATCAGGGAGTTCTCAAACTTGCCAAAAATCTAGTCTTCCATGAAAGAACCAAGCATGTAGAAACTCATTGTCACTTCATCAGAAAGCTTGTTGAAGACGGATCAGTTCAGTTGTTGTATGTTCCGACGAAGGATCAGACAGCTGATATCCTCACCAAGTCCCTTGGTCCAGACAGGTTTGTAAAATTCAGGGGGTCTCTTGGTGTAGTTGATAGATTGACCATTAAGGGAGGGTATTAGAATAATTATTTATCCTATTTTTAGTTAATGGTCACTCCTGTAAATTAGCTGTAATTTGTTTGGTAAGATCGTTTGCACGATCTTCTGCAGTTTCTATTTTAGAAACTTGCTCTTTGTATATCTTGTATATATTTTGTTGAGCATTTTGCTCTTTATATATAACAATTAAGTTTTTTACCAATTACCTCTATAATACACAAATGGGTAACAAGTTTGCCAACACTTCTTGTTTTTCTGTTTTCTTGATTTAAATGATTATTTCAACTCAATACCATAGTAACATTATACTTACACAAGAATGGTTCCAAACTAAAAGTGTAAATGGAATTCAATTACACAAGTTTAAAATGGGAAAAACACGGCAAATTAAAAGACGTTAAATTTTAAAATTTGCATACATACACTGGAAACAAAAAAAAAATTGCTGCCTTAAAAATGACAAAAATCAATTTTAAGGGGTTTACAGGAAAAAACCCACAACCAGTTTGAAAGAATGGTCAGCTTTTTCAATTACACACATTTTACATGTAGGTTTTTTGACAAGATCCAGTTTGACCAGGTTTGACCACTTTATTAAAAAACCGGGCAACCCTGGTCAAACCGGCATGGCACAAGGGATGGGTACATTTAAAACGTGGGTAACCACATGTAATTTGCATGTAATGTTACCACGCTCAATATGCTTCACTGCCAATGGATTGACTGAGATGCACATCAACTTCTTTGTGAAGCATGCCAACATTGTATCCTAGCTAATTCCTTACAAGGGAACATCCTTCCAATCCTTGGCACAATTGCCATGTGTCTCAATATTTCATTTGGATAAAATTTTCCAACTTCAAGAAAGGGGTGATATCAATCATCTCCACATATCAGATAACTGGTCATTTCAATGTATTTTGGCAATTTGCCCCTATAAAGAAGACACAAGCATCATATAACTTGTACTCCATATGCAACTTCTTCAAAAATCGTTTTCAGTTTTTCCCTTAACAACTTCCTAGAAGTAATTATCATCCATAATGCCCTAATAATAGAATTGCAAAGGGTTCACTGATGATTAAAAGAGATAGTTGTAAAAATCAGCGATTAGTTGCCAGACTTGCGAGTACTCACAAGTCAATCTGGCTCTCGAGTAACTTGCCCAATTATTTGGGGCCGAGTAATAGCAAAAACTGACTCTGGTTTTTTCCCAAATAAACTCAAAGAAATCGCTGAAAATCACCAAAAAACTTGCCATATGCGTGAAAAACTCACCCACCATTTTTTTCAATACCTTTTCATACTCCCACAATTGGTATTTCATGTGCCATTGCTCAAACAGAAAATGTGACTGTAAATTTTGCTTGCCCTTCCTCTATTTCAAGCAAACGCAACTGGTATGTTCGATTACTTGTGACTAGAAAACATGGCCTCGTTTTGGTGACGGATGGAATTGTTGAATTCTTTGTAAGTTTGTACCATTCATTGTATTCTTTCACAATTGTATTCGCAACATTTGCAAGGGCGTCAGCATTATTTGTACCAAAATCTGGTGATGGACAAGATTGTTTGTACCATTTGTTGTTACTAATTTTATTACTATAATATTTCCTTTCTACATGTTATCTATACTATTTTTCCAAAAACATGTTAATAACATTAAAATCTATTTACTTAACGTTTAATGTAGATTTAGAAGCCCATTTTCTCTTGTTAAATGGTAATAAATATAACAGAGGCTAGGACAATGTTGAACTCGTTTTTTGGTCTATGATGTGTATGGAACAATAGTTTTGATTTATATATGAAGGAAATCAGTAATATATTATATATATTCCCTAAATTGAGTAATATGCATGTTTTCGAAGAATATGTCAAGTTTGTCAACTATGAAAGGACTATTAAATGACATCAAACTGACAAGATTGAAGCATGTATTGCAAAAAGAGTGCTTGAAGAGCACTCTCACTTTCCAACCTTTGTCAGAAACTAAAAGCTCACTCTTAGGTCCCTCAGAAACTGGAAACAAGTTTGCATGTAATTTTTAAGCACCTTTTACAATTTTTTTCTCTGATAATCAAATTTGGATCAGACTTGATCAGAGATTTAAAAGTACTCCTGCTCCCTTCATTGGATCAACCCACCTTCGTTTGCAGCTATGTCGACCAGAAGCGGTAATTTTCTATTTTATCCTCTTCATTATAACAGATAACTCAACCAATACCAATTTTTCAATGTTGACAGCTAAATACATGTGAATATTTGAAGGAAAATCCAATTTGAATACAGTGGTCCTCATTTGTTGCAATATGCAGAAAGGTCAATGCCTAATTGGTTTGAGCTTTTTGCCTTTCCTGTAACACCTATTTTTGCTAAGGGAAAATCACACTAGATACCCAACTAGGAAAATGTGAGCCATTCAATTTGTACAAGCCTAGCTTTGTACTTATATCAGGAGTTCTGAAGCTTCTCATGTACCTTCTCGTAAATTTATTTTACCATTTTACGACCCTCGCAACCTCGTTAATTTCTAACCTAATGTAGCCTCCATTGAACTCTGCTGTCCAAATGTGACATCAAACAGAGTCTGCAGCAGGCAACCTAGACACATCTAAAATGGAGATAAATTTGTCGAGATGTGAACCGTCCTGTTGTCACAATTTGAATATATGGCAGACTCTCATCCCATGTTTTAGGATCATTTTGCTAATGTCCAGCCTAATTATCACTTCTATCTGTCGCCAGTCTGGGGGTTGAAAGTCATTTAGAATCCAGTTTTCATTCTAACCCACAAAACTTTCAAAATCTACTTGAGAATTGACGAGCATGATCCAACATTATGGATTTTGGTAAACTAAACTTAATGCACACTTCCTGTCTATTTAAGACGACCTCCAATGCATTAATGCACACACATTGCTAAGATGATCCACAATGAAAAACAAATAATCATTACCTTCCCTAGACTTCAGTAATCTTCCTAAAACATTTATATATTCCCATCCAAGGCTGCATGGATACTCGTACAGGTATATATAACTCCAGTTGGTTACTTGGTTTGTTGTCACAATATTGAATATATGGCAGACTCTCATCCCATGTTTTAGGATCGTTTTGCTAATGTCCAGCCCAATTTAGCACTTCTATCTGTCGCTAGTCTGGGCGTGGAAAGTCATTTAGAATCCAGTATCCATTCTAAATTACAAAACTTTCAAAATCTACTTGAGAATTGACTATCATGATCTAATGCTATGGATTTTGGTAGACCAAACTTAACCCACACAGTTGGCTGTCTATTGAGGACAACCTCTAATGCATTAATGCACACACATTGCTAAGATGATCCACCATGAAAAACAAATAATCATTGCCTTTCCTAGACTTTAGTAACCTTCCTGAAACATTTATATATTCCCATCCAAGGCTGTACAGACAATTGTAGAGGTGTATATAACGCCAGTTGGTTACTTGGTTTGCTGTACTACACAATGCACATCCTTAAATGAATCTTCCTATATATAATTGCATCTTCGTCTGCTACACATTTCTCTGCAAGTTAGAAAAAGTTTAGCTACTCCAGAGTGTTCAGCTATCTTTGTTTTGTGGGATTCCATAATGAGACAAAACCATACCATCTCCTTGTGACATTGGTATGCATTGCTTGTTCATCTTATACAATCACTCTTCAAGGAAATAATCTGTTGACCATTCAAATGTAGAATACGCCTCCTTAATCTCTAGATCTCTTGCATTTTGTTGCTTTTATCATCATATGGTGGTAGGGCTCCAATTGCACAATAGTATTTGTTGCAACTATCTTTGTCAATGGTGATAGGACAACATGACAAAAATCATTGTGCTGTCCCTTTTTTGTATTTAATCAGCAAATAACTACAGCAGGAAACTTATCCACTTAAAGTGCAGGGCTATTGCAACTTGCTCCATGTTTGCTTGCAGTTTCCATCACAACAAATAGTACTTCCATTTCTTCACAATCCGTGCAGGCCTATTGCAACTTGCTCCATGTTTGCATGCAGTTTCCATCACAACAAATAGTACTTCCATTTCTTCACAATCCAAGCATACATCATTTTATCATTCACTACTGTTTTTGAGAAAAGCCATTAGATATGGGTCTTCCTCCTTGCATCAACACAGCTCTTATGACCATGATACCTTTGTTTAAATCTTGAATGGAAGCAGCAAATTAGGTGCTGCAAACAGTAGTGCATTGCAAATTGTCCTCATCAAATCTTCTAAAACTTGTTTAGCCTTAACCCTAGACAAATGACCTAATGCTTGATTACAAGGCACAAAGCAATGCTGCCATTTTGGAGAAATGGGCTATGAATTTCCATAGATACAGCAGGACATATAAAGCTCCTTAGTTCCATAAAATCGGCAGGCATTAGCCACTTTAACATGGCCTCTATCTTGGTTGGATCAATTCTCAATGCACCTGCTATCAGCCTATCACCAAGGATTTTTTTAGTGGTGAATCTTCGCCAATTGGCGAATAGTTCAAATCTGGGAATTCAAAATTGGCGAATATATTACAACCAGCGACGGGCTAAATCACCCGATTTTTACAAAAAAATATTTTTTATGGGTCAAATCGCCAGAGAAATATTTTTTTAAACCAATAAATTAAATTGTTTCACCAAGTAAATTATGCATCATTAGAGTTGATTTGCCAATAGTTTTTAATATAATTATAAATCTTAATTGGATTCGCCATTAATATTATATTCTTGACATTATTGTAGGGGTTATAACGCCATTATAAAGTGGTTTTTCATATACTTTAGGGCTAATTTAACTTTGAATATGCCTATGACTCATTACCGTTGATTATCATTTTAATCAAACGATTGTATTTGAATTCCGCGGCCCTTTTGGCATGTGCCTTTTAAAAGGATTACTGGGGCCCGAAATTTGTTTTGGGCCACATGATTAGATTATGATCATGTGGCCCAAAACAAATTTCGGGCCCTAGCAAGCCTTTTAAAAGGCACATGCCAAAAGGGCCGCGGAATTCAACTATAACCGTCTAATCAAAATGATAATCAATTGCAAGAATTTAGTTTTATTTTAGTCTTTTTTTTTAAGTGAAATATTTAAAAAATAATTAATCCAATGCGTTGCCCCCTTGACCCCGTCGGTGGCTGCTGTCCCCGGGCCCCTGCTTTAAAATTAAAAAAAAAACAAAAGAATGTATGGGGGATTGCGTCGACCAAATATGCAATTTTTAAAGGAAGGATTCACCATTGGTTTTATTTTTTTTAGTGAATTTTCACTAGGATTTGCCACAATTTTACAAATTTTTTAATAATGTGCATAGATTCGCCAAAAAAATTAATAGTTTTTTCAAAAAAAAGGAAAGATTCGCCAGGAAAATTATAGCACTTAGCTAGGATTCCCCAGGATTTTATAGGTGTTTTTAGGGGGGTGTTCTTTAAAGCTATCCCTACCTATCACAGAATCTAGATTGTAATGTCCCTTTTAGGAACAATACTAATTTCACCCCAAATTATCAATTTCCAAGCAAACAAAGGTTAGAGAGTACCTAGGATTGATTAAATTCTTGCAAACTAGTTAGAAAATACTTACAATAATTTTTCACAATCAAGTTAACAAGATCAACAAGATCATAACGATATTATTAATCCAACTAACCCTAACTATCTAAGGGACTCAACCATAAGAGAGTTGAGGAGTGTGACTTTGATAGGGTGTCTTGAATCCTCTACCCAAGGCCCAAGAGCGGATATACCATCCCTCTTGGTCTCATGTGGCGCATGCCATCCATATGAGGTGGTGTACCTAATGAGGCATCCGTTGTTCCGTTCCTCTTCTTCTTGTCATCTCCTTTCCTTTCTCTATGATTGGTTCCTTGAACTTGAGTGTTTATGATAGGAAGATGAGGTCACAAAGGGTGCCCCGAAAGCTATCTCTTCTAAGCCCAAGAGCAGTACCCTTTGTACCCCCTTGGCCCCAATGGGATTTATCAATCCCCCCTCAAGGGGTGGTGTACCTAGAAGAGTGCCCCATCACCGTTCCCCTCTTGTACCACATTCCTCTATCATAGTAACATAACACTCATACAAATATTCATATTAACATATTAATTCAATATATATAATTATACAAAATTATTCATATCAACATATTAATTCAGCATATAAGATTATACACAAACATTCACATTAGTTTAGAAAGCTTATTTGATGATGAAACAATAATATCTATATTAGACTATTAATATGTAAATTTGCTGAAAAAAACAATCATTAGTAAATTATCTATTAAACAATTATATTCAACAGCATAGTAAACTATTACTAATTTACCACTGCGGACTCTTCCAATTGCTGCAGACTAAATGACTGTGTATTTCTTAGATCAGAAATGTTCCTATTTATTTCCTTTTTCTTCCACGATGCCTTTTGCTCACCCTCCATTCTCCATATATACTCCCGATGGCTTTTGGGAGGGTGCAATCTTATTGGTTGCATCCCTTTCTTCATGAGGGATCGCATCCCTTTTAGACGCAGCCTTCCTTTATTTCCTTTGTTGATATTAGTTGTTTATTCTTATTACTATCTTACGGGTATACAGCACTAGTATAGTATTTAATTTGGTTTCATATTTAAATTAATAATAATATTCAATTAAATATTTATATTTATATTTCTTATATTAATAATCATGTTTATATTAATATTATATATTATTTAATTTGTGTGAATAACTAATGAATGATAATAATGCCATTATTCTATTTCATAATATATGAAAGCTGCAATTACAATTGTTTATATTTATATAATCATTACTCAAATTGATACATAATATCATCTATAGTTATAATAAAAAATAAGATTGCAAATACTTATGATTGTTCTTAATAATTACGGGGGCATTACATAGATATATTAATGATTGTTGGGAAAATAAAACTTCTTCAAATTAATAAGTATTTATTCTTTTCCAGAGTCTCAGATACTTCAAATGATGCAAATGCTCTTCATAGGGGCAACTAAAAACGAGGATTCCATCCGAGTAGACAATTACAAATGAATCCCAAATGAGACACAAAATATCATTCATCAACCTCAATGTAATGTCCCCATTTTTGGGTTCTCTAGCAACACAATCAGAGTTGACTTTCTGGGGTGGATTTGATTGCTTAGGCCCGGACTTTTTATTTTTGGCAAATTAGGGTTTATGTCCGTTTCGGGATTTTCAGTGTTGGAGATGAAGCGTCTTGGCGAGACCTTTCCAATGGTCTATAGATCACTGGATTCCGAGATCATTTGGGCCTCCGTTTTGAAGTCCGTAAATTATTAATGTTTATTTAATATTGGACTTTGGGTTATAATGGTTAAGTATCAAAAATGAAATATTAATAAAGTCACTTTAGTCATATTGTTGGAGCACTCACCTTGGGATTATTATAAGTGACTTAATTAAATATTACCTCCAAAAAAGTGAATCGACCCCCCTTAGTGGAATTATAAAAAGGGGAAAAAGCAATTCATTTGGTATGTTTTGATTATTCATTTGCTTTGGCTTTAGCTCTGCAAAGAGTTTGAGGGTTTTGGAGAAATTCGAAACCATGGCTTTTGGAGACAAAAACCTCCATTAGTAACAGCATTCCGCAGGTGTGAAAGATCATCCCTGGGTGCTTGAAGAGGCAAATATACTCAGTGTTTGCATTGGTGCTTCAACAAAGAATTTGGTTTGTTGCCGAAGGTTTTTAATAGACATATCTTAGCTTATTTGGCATGATAATTACAGGAGACCATATAAGAATGCATTGCAGACTTCAGCCATGAAATGGAAGGAGATTTGATGTAGTTTCAGCACCTTATTCAGGCCGTACATCCCTGGGACAGGCCGTACCACATATGAGCAGTTGATATGAGTTTTTGAGGAGCTTTTACATGTTGTTTTGAGGCGATTGAAATCAGTCATTATTGCAGTTTCAAACTGAGCATTTTAAAGCAGTTTTGAAGTGGATTTTGGGGCAGGTTACTTGCTGATACAAACCCCAACTTGGTTGTACAGCAACAAGGGAGTTGTGGGTTTTCAAGGAGGTCAAATATCTCATTTTTGTGGCTTTATCACATCCATCTTGGTCGCCTAGGGTTATATAATCCATAGCATTTCATTGTTTGATGGAGACATAGCTTTGCTGGTGTATTCATGGTGATTTCCGAAGTGTAATGCTAGTTCATGTACAGTAGAGTTATCAAACTGAAGATATGCAAAAGGGTATGTGTTGATAATTCATTTTGTGTGATTTTATGATCTGGGTCACTGATATTTTGCTCATATCTGTTATAGCTTTTCTGGGTTATCATTGCATGTTATATATTGCATTGTTATCTGGCAAAACAATTGCATGCAAAACAAAAAAACCCTTCTACAACTTCTGTCTAGTTCTGAAAGACCACCAAAATAATAATAAAAATAACATGATATAATAAACTAAAAGAACAAACAGGGGCAGGACATTACACTCAAGAAGGTGGCTTCAGAATCACTTGGAACAAAAAAAAAGCACTATACACTAGTATCCAATTTTCAAGTCCAAGTTGGGGAAATACATCAAATGCTGCAACTAGTCAAGTAGATAGTTAATCAAATGCAGAGAGTTCTATTCTTAATAGTAATTTTATTAAATATCTTGTTCAACAGCACACTCTCCACATGCCTCCTTTCTTGAGTATCAACTCCATAGACAATCCACAAAGGAATGATCTAGGCCTTATCGCCCCTTAGTCCAAGGGCTCCTTTAATTGCTTCTTGACTTCCTCAAACTTCCTTCTCTCGGAAGCAAATGATACCAATTTACAGTCAATCTATGAACAAATCACTCAATTTTCAATGACTTCCATGCAACATTCCCCAAAGAAAGATGTTGCCAACTGCATTGTCTGCCATGGATACTCCTCAAGACAATAAAAACCAATCAGCCCATAGCAATGGTCAAATTCCAACAGCAGGTCCCAAGGATGGTCGAAATAATGCCAATAACTCATCGCCAAGAGGTATGCCTATTCTCATTCATATCCCTACAAGACTATGTAAAAAAATATGTGTTTCAAATCTTCCATTGGCTTACTACTAAGTTGTGCTTGTTCAAGGATCCTCTGCTGCTACTTTACAGAAATGCATCTAGTGAATAGTTCATCTATCTACCTACATCCCTTTCCCATACATCCCCATGATCCTTTGAAAACAGTACCAATGATGTTAATGCAGGAGCATCCTAGGGTGTAAGAGCAATCTTGCGTCCCCCAAAAAGAATTTCTTTTACTTTGTTTGTTTGCAGGTTTTCAATAACATTTCAGTCATCAATCAGTCACCGCAGATCCTACTGCATTTTACCACAATTGCACATTTCACCTTGTGGTTGGGAATACATGTTCTACATTGATCCTTCAACATCATATTCACCATAGTTGCTAGGAGACCGGTACTGGTATGTCCATTTTTTGAAAATAGGAAACGGGGGTACTTGGAGACTCCATTTATTTTTTAATATAATTTAATAATGAAAATATATATAAGTAATATATAATATATTATAATAATATTACATATATAATAATAATATAATATTATTATAATATTACATATATATAAAATTAATAATATTAATAAATAATCTATAATAATATTATTATATATAAATAATAATAAAATTTTATAAAATTTTAAATATTAAAAAATAAATCATAAATTTTTTTGTTAAAAATAGTAATAACAATTGTAATGGCATTGTTGTTATGACACGTTATTGTCTCGCATCTCCTATCTCCTGCAAACATTACATTTGGAACATTGCCAATTAGGGGATTAGTTGCCATCATGAGATATTCAAAGCTTGGCCAAGAGAAAAGATTCAATGCAATAGAAAATCCAATGAGGAAGTCACTCACGGTAAACAAATACAATTTTGAAACCCTACCTTTGATCAGTAATGGCGTCTTTGCTTGGTTCATAGTCGCCCAAAAACGGCCGAAGAGGAGTCACAGAGGTCAAACGCGGCTCAAATGGAGGGTTTTTTTAAAACATGAAAAGACTCTTTATACCCCATAGGGTACCCAAAGACGCGTGGGAGACATGTCCGACCGTCTCCTAGGACACAAGACGTCTCTACCCATGTTTCGGAGACAGGAGACACATCTCCGTCTCGAAAATGCATCCAAAGTAGGGGGAGACACGTCTCCCTGCAACCCTGATATTCACTTTCCAAAAGATCCTAATCACCACAAAGGCATAATTTGCTTCCGACCCATTACCAACATAACAGAAAGATATCCAATTTCACTATTTTTAGTTTGTGGCAACTTTTCGAAGCGTGTAGCACAAAGGAACATGTTTCCATATTAACTAGACCTGGGAGAGCTTATGTTGTGAACCGCATCGAGTTTCATTGATCCATCATCACCGCATTCACTCCAAAAGGTTCTTTCTACACATATGGATGACTACATGTTTCACAAGGTATCGAGCTTTGCACCTCCTGGCAACTAAATAAGATCATTCCTAAAGCTAGAAGCTGCTATATAAATATTGTTCATGATCATTAGAAAGCAATTGACATGATAGGGAGAAGATAGTTCAACTTTTGAGCTCGGCATTGGATTGTATTGTATTATCACTCATATTCTGTAATTTAGACATTTGTAATCAAATAGTTGAGGCCAAGCATGTTGGAAGCCCATTGCAGCGGATTGTAATTTGATTTTGACTATGAATGAATAAAGATTACATTGTTGTTTTGTTGTTTCATTGAGTTCCATTGTGTGTTGTTTCAATTGACTGCATGGTTGGATAATCCTTCATTGGATCCTTCGCCCATGACTACATCAAATGGTATCAGAGCATAAGGTTTGGTATCCTAAAGATTTTACTTGTGAATAGATTGTCAAATTGAGGTAGTTTACAAGAAGCATAAGAATAGAGCACCGACTGAGAGGTAGTTGCAAGGAGCGATTGTAAACTGATCATTGACTTGAGACAATTTGCATCAGATCCCAGGGCAAGATGCCTTCACGAAGAGTTCAAGGTGTTGCTATTATTGCTGGAAGGATGGAAGAAATGCTTGAAATAATGAGGCCAATGAATGTCCGATTGGATGTCGTGGAAAAGGATAGAAGAAAAGGTCTAAACCCTCGAAATGGTGATGACAATGATGACAAAGAAAGCGAAAGAGGAGAAAATGCACAAGCTATCGAGCAAGATGTAGAAAACCTAAAAGAAGAAGAGACTAATCAAATGAAGATGTTGAAGGCTATTTTCAAAATTGGTAAGAGACCTTGAATTGAGATTTCTAATTATTCTAGTGATTTGAATCCTGAGGAGTTGATTGATTGGATAAATGATTTAGAAGAATATTTTGTGTATAGGGAAATTGTAGATCCGGATAGGGTTAGATTTGTTAAGATTAAATTGAAAATGCATGCTATTGTTTGGTGGAAAGAAATGCAATTAGAAAGAAATAAGAGGGGAAAAGAAAAATAACAAAATGGGATAGGATGGTAGTAAAGTTGAAAAATCAGTTTATCCTTGTTAACTATGAATTGGAGTTGTTGAAGAAGTTGCAAAATCTGAAGCAGAAGGATAGGACAATAAAAGAATATACCAAAGAATTTTACAAGATGATCATCAGGATTGGACATAGCAAAGCAAACGAAGAAAAGATTGTAAGATACATCAATGGATTCAAAGGAAGTATTCAGGAAGAATTGAGACTGGTGAGGTTAAAACTTAACAACAATAGAAGCAGGATTTCAATTTGCAATTGAGGTAGATAAGAAACTAAATAGAAAATTTAAGAGTAGATAGAACCAACAAAGAGGAAGAGGAAGATTCCAAAGAAATAGATCTTAGTATGATGATAGAAGATCCTACAATGAAGAAGTAGAGGCAAGAAAAGATAGTAACACATATTGCAATGACAGTAATACATATCGCAATGGAGGAAGTAGATCTTACCGCAATAGCACAGAAGGCAGTAATTCATACCGCAATAGTAGAACGACTGGATATTAGAGAGGCAGAGGAAGATATGGCAGAAATGATGGAAGATCTTTTCAAGAAACTTGTTTCAAGTGTAGAGGACATCAAGCATTTGAATGTTACCAAAGGCAAAGAAGCACCAACAAGATATTTGAAGGTAACACAAGAACTACTTGTGTGGAAGAAGAATTTAAAGGATCACAAAGTACAATTAACAAACCAATGAAAGGAGACTCACTAATAATGAGGGGAGCTTTATTAAGAACAAATAACATAGACAAAGAAGAACCGATACAATCGAAATGTTTGTTTAGCGCAATATGCAAATATGGAGGTAAGTGTTGCAAAGCTATTATGGATAGTGATAGTACACACAATTTGGTTTCAAAAGAGATGGTGGACAAGTTGAAGTTGAAGAGGTTAGAACACCCTAATCCATACAAAGTAGAACGGATGGATATTAGAGAGGCAGAGAAAGATATGGCAGAAATGATGGAAGATCTTTTCAAGAAACTTGTTTCAAGTGTAGAGGACATCAAGCATTTGAATGTTACCAAGGGCAAAGAAGCGCCAACAAGACATTTGAAGGTAACACAAGAACTACTTGTGTGGAAGAAGAATTTAAAGGATCACAAAGTCCAATTGACAAACCGGAAAGGAGACTCACCCGTAATGAGGGCAGCTTTATTAAGAACAGATACCATAGACAAAGAAGAACCAATACAGCCGAAATGTTTGTTTGGTGCAATATGCAAATATGGACATAAGTGTTGCAAAGTTATTATGGATAGTGGTAGTACACACAATTTGGTTTCAAGGACAAGTTGAAGTTGAAGAGGTTAGAACACCCTAATCCATACAAAATTACTTAGTTGCAAGACAATCACAAGGTATTGGTAAGTGAACAATGTTTGGTGAAATTCAAGATAGGTACATATCATAATGAAGTTTTGTGTGATATTATGCCAATAGATGCATGTCATATGTTATTGAGTAGATCATGGCAGTATGATAGGAAAGCTATTCATGATAGAAGGAATATTTACAGTATAGCAAGGGATCGTAAGAGACAAGAGACATACTTTAGTACCTTTGAAGGAGAAGGATAATCAAGCATGTTGTAGTGCCAAAATTTGTTTAGTAGATGGAAGCAAGTTCATAGATGATTTGAGACATGAGAATACATGTTTGCATTGATTCCAAGGTATGCGGCACCACAAGCACAATTAGCACCATCGCAAATGAAGAGAAGATACCGCAGAAAGAAATTTCAGAACTATTAACATAGTATCGTGATATCATATCAAACAATATGCCAAATGGATTACCACCAACAAGGAGAATTAGTCACCATATGGACCTAATACCAGGAGCTAGTTTGCCAAATAAGGTGGCAAATAGAATGACACTAGCAGAAAATGCAGAATTGAACAAACAGGTGCAGGAGTTGTTGAAGAAAGGTTTGATCATAGAAAGTTTGAGTCCATGTGCAGTACCAACAATACTAGCACCCAAGAAGGATGGTGAGTGTAGGATGTGTACAGACTCCAGGGCAATAAATAAAATCACAATCAAGTAAAGATTTCCATTGCCAAGGATGGATAACATAATGGGTTGTTTGAGTGAGGCAGAGTACTTTACTAAAATTGATTTGAAAAGCGGTTATCATTACATTAGAATCAAAGGAGGAGATGAGTGGGAGACAACATTTAAGACAAATGAAGAGTTGTATGAGTGATTGTTTATGCCCTTTGGATTGATTAACACACCAAGTGCATTTATGAGGTTGATGGATGAAGAGTTGAAGTTCTTGGGTAAGTTTGTGTTTGTTTACATGGATGACATTTTGATTTTCAATAAGACTAGGGAGGCCTACATAAAGCATATCAGATTAGTGTTGCAGAGATTGAGAGAAGAAAAGTTATTGATCAATGTGAAGAAGTGTAGTTTCATGAAGACAAAAATGGCATATTTGCAATTTGTAATCTCAACTGAAGGATTGAAGATGGATTTGGAGAAAGTAAGAGCAATTATGGAGTGGCCTACACCAACAAATGTTGGAGAGGTAAGATCTTTTTTATGGTTTGACAAGTTTCTAAAAGAAGTTCACTAGAAATTTCAGTAGTGTCTATGCACCATTAACTAAGACAATGAGGGGAGATAAGAAAGAGTTGAGATGGACATCAAGAGCAGATAGGACTTTTGAGTTGCTGAAGAAAAAGGTAACAAAACAACCAATACTAGCATTACCAAATTTTAACAAGGTACTTCAGGTTGATTGTGATGCAAGTGGAAGTGCAATAGGAGCAGTATTGAGCCAAAAAGGAAGAACAATAGCTTATTTAAGTGAAAAGTTGAATGATGCAAGGAGATACTTAGTATATGATTAGGAGTTTTATGCCATAATTCAAGCATTGAAGAAGTGGAGACATCACTTTTTGCCAAAGGAATTTGTGTTATATACAAATCAAGCATTGCAATACTTTAAGAGCCAAGGTAAGTTGAATCAGAGACATATGAGATAGGTTGAGTTTTTGCAAAGTTATACTATTGTGTTTAAGCATAGGAGTGGAAAATCAAACAAGGTTGTTGATGCGTTGAGTAGGAGACAAAATTTGCTGACAGAGGTGAGAGTACAGGTAGTTGGATTTGATGAATTGAATGAAGCTGACTTGATTTTGCAGATGCATGGAGAGCATGTAAGGAATTGGTAAGTGTGGACAAAAGTAAGTGGCTTGATTATTTGATTCAAAATGAAATGTTGTTTAGGGGTAAACAATTGTGTATTCCTAGAAGCTCAATAAGGGAGAATTTGATCAAGGAAAGGCATATTGGTGGTTTGGCAAGACATTTAGGTGTAGACAATTGGTAAGTGAAATCCATTTTTGGCCACAAATATATGAGTGTTAAGAAATTTGTTCAAAGTTCTAGAATTTGTCAAATTGCAAAGGGGAGTAGTCAAAATGTTGGGTTGTATCAATCATGACCAACTCCAAAGAAACCTTGGGAAGACGTAAGTATGGATTTTGTATTGAGATTGCCAAGAACACAAAGAGGACATGATTCAATATTTGAAGTTATGAATAGATTTTCTAAAATGGCACATTCATTCAATGTAAGAAGACTAATGATGCAATACATATAGCTGATCTATTTTTCGAAGTTGTGAGATTGCATGGGTTGCCACGGAATTTGCTGGTTACTTTTCGAAGACTTTGTGGAGGAGATGAAGACACATTTTAAGTTCAGTTTAGCATATTCCCCACATACTGATGGGCAAACAGGAATTTTTGGAATTTGTTGAGGTGTTTGGTTGGACAGAAGATAGGAAATTGGGACATGGTATTAACCAAGGAAGCAAAAATCGTTTAGGGAAAAAATCGGCAAACCAAAAGTATAAAACTTTTTCAAAAAATCGGGAAAAAATCGGGAAAAAATCGGGAAAAAATCGCAGGGGTAAAAATCGGCAAACCAAAAGTATAAAACTTTTTCAAAAAAATCGTGATTTAAACGGGAATAAATCGGGAAAAAATCGGATTTCAAAAAAACCATTAAAAATGTAGAAAAAGGGACAAAAACTTCTTGTATTTTAAATTTAAAGACATTTCCATAACATAGAGATATAGAGAGCAAATAAAATCGAGAGTTTTGCCCATGACTTGTAAAATATAGATTGTAGTTGTTTATATTCATATCGCTGAATCACTGATTACATTGCATTGCACAAAGCATACTTCATAGTGCATAACTAATAACTAGATGTTGAAAGTTGACAAAATTTCAATTACAATCCAGTTTATACAATGTCAATATAGAAACTGAGTACAAAATTCCAAAAAACTAGACGTAGCCAATGAGTCTTTCTACTACAAAGAGAGCTACACTAGAGAGTTGTAGGTCTTGATGATGAAGCTCCTGGGTCAGAGCCTGTCCTAACTCGTTCAAGCAATTCACTACTCATGTTGCTCTCCATTAGGATATCAAGATCGTCAGGGTCAAGAAAATCATCATCATCATCATCATCAGTTGCAATCCACTCAGACTCTGGATCAATTTCATCAAGGTCAATTGGCGCATCATCCTCAACAGTTCCTGATTTTGTCCATAAATATAAATTAGTCGTGGCAATAGAAAGTGAAAAACATAATGAATACAATTATAACTATGATTGCAAGTATATTAGAAGTCTAACCTTGAGCTTTCTTTAGCTTCAAGCGGAGGTTGTGGTGAACGAACACCAAATTATTCATCCGTTCTTGTGTTAGACGGTTGCGTTTCTTGGAATGTATGTGTTCAAAAACACTCCAAGTACGCTCACAAGCGGATGAACTACATGGTTGGCTCAATATGCGCCTTGCCATCCATCTAAGATTTTTGGTATTTTGACCAAAAAAATCCCACCATTGTGCTGAAAAACACAAATTATTACCATGATGATTTCATGTAAGATATATTAAAATCTTAACGTCTTTAATCTACATGTCCACAATAAAGAGAAATTGTCCAAAGCTAATAGAGTGTACCTGGTTGGTAGGTCTTCCTGCCTTGCACCGCAGCCATACTTGAGAAAACACCCCTCGCCTGCTTGTACATTGGCAACTCTGCCATTACTGCGTGCAACTTTTCTGGGGTAGGGAACATTTTCTCCATGCATATGAATAGGCCACGTGTGACTTCAGAATCATCATCTTTGAATGAGGAGCTATAGAACAAGGATGGATTGAGATAATGCCCAGCAGCATGGAGAGGGGAGTGCATCTGTTCATCCCATCTCCTATCAATTATGTCCCATAATGGCATGTACCTGTCCCTGTCATTTTCCATCCTACCCCTCATCACCTCCTTAGCCCTATCCATGGCCTCATACAAATAGCCCATGGGGGATTTATCCCCATCCACTAGCCTCAAAACTTTGACTAGAGGCTCAGAAAATTGTACAACTTGTTCAATTGCATCCCAAAAACTTGCAGAATAAATGTACTGTACCACCTTTTTGCCATCTGCTAGCCTTGTGAAGCCAGACTCTATCCACTCAGGAGAAAGGAACATTCGCTTCAAATTTAATTGTTGTTGCCAAAGAGTCTGCAATGCAAGGAAGTGCGTAGCAAATCGTGTCACCCCTGGCCGAATTAGCTCCTTGCCCTCTGTGAAGGAGCGCATTAGACACAACAGCCTCGTGTGATTGTAGATGAACTTGGTAACTGTGCGAGCCTGTTGCAATACCTCCTTCACCCATTCAAGTTTTCCAAAATCCTCTAGGGTTAGATCAAGGCAGTGTGCCGCGCACGGAGTAAAAAACATAGAGGGATACTTGTCAATCAGGAGTTTCCCAGCAGCGACACAAGCAGCAGCATTGTCTGTAATAAATTGTACCACATATTCTGGCCCTACATCCTTGACCACATCATCAAACAACTCAAACATTTCAGCTGCAGATTTGATCCTATCTGATGCATCCACAGATTTCAAAAAAATGGTGCCAATATCACAAGAGACAAGGAAGTTGATGAGGGTTCGGTTCCTTCTATCTGTCCATCCATCTGACATTATGGTGCAACCAGTCTTTGTCCATGCTAGTCGATGTTCAGAAACAACATCATTAACATCCTCTACTGCATCATTGAGCATACCAACTCTCAATGTCTCATAAGATGGGGCTTTGAACCCAGGACCTGCACCTGCAATCGCATCCACCATACCTTGCCAATATGGAGATCTGGCAACATGGAACGGCAAGCTAGAGTAGTACCAAAAATTTGCAATTGCTTTCTTTGCATGTGCATGGACGTTCTTTCTCCATCCTGTACTCTCCAAAGTGGTCTGTGATCCTGGTGTAGTACGAGGTGCAAAGAAAGAATTAATGTTTCCTCCACCTGTGTTTGGGCCATGTGTTGTAGAAGAAGGCGTTGACACAGACTCCTTGAAAGACATTTGTTCACTGTTTGCCTCATCAGAAGGATTGCTCTTAGCATATGTAGAATTTAATGTCATTTCTGTCCCAGTTCTTGCCCTTTTTGCCTTATTATCAGAAATTGCCCCAAGAGCTAGTTTTGCCTGATATGTGACATCTGCAGGGCAACCTTTGCAAATAATGGTCTCATGTCCTACCTCCTTTGCCAAATGCCATTTGAAGCGATAAATGCCACCAGGTACTTCAGCTTGACACCAATTGCATTTGACCCTGCTTGTACCCGAGACTGATGTGCAATGAGTCCACGCAAAGTCTCTTGGACGTGGCATTATGATCAAAACTGTAAAAGCATTTGAATTTAGTCTTTCATGATAAATAATTTTCTACACGAAAATGATGTGCTAACTCTAGGTTTCTCGTGATAAATAATTTGAATTAAGTAATTAGTCAATTATATATTAAAACTAAACCAAAAATTGAACTGGCAGCTTGTGAAAATATAATGACAGTCAAGTGAAAATATAATATAACTTTACAATCATCTAAATTAACATTGTGTGGAGTTTTTGAGTTGTGATGATAGCATCCAAATGACCATGCATTTCAACATTCAAAGTTTCAAACTATGTTCTGAATACAGATTTAAGACAAAAATTATGCTTTATGTTCTTCTACTAATTATATATGGCTATTTTGATGATAGCATCCAAATGACCATGCATTCCAAAATTCAAACTATGTTCTGAATACAGATTTAAGACAAAAATTATGCTCGATGCTTTATGTTGTTCTTCTACTAATTATATATGACATCTCCATGCTGCATATAGATTTTAGACAGGAGTTCTGATTTATGTTGCTTTCTACTAGTTATTTACAACATTTCTCCATTCGATATAAAAAATAAGAAGCACAGAATTAAGATAGAAGCATGCCACCTATAGAAATGAGACACAGAATTAAGCCCTCGCACTAATCTTACGATATAGACCTGGATCTACAGATCTAACACCTCATCAGTCAGCATCCTCCACCCATTTAACCAGGGTTTTAGCAAGAAAACATGCTTTATTGCCATCTTCCTTCATGCATCATATGGGTAGATAGAAATAACTTTAGCATGTTGCTGTTGATGCCTATTTATAAGTTTTAGAACTAACACTTATTCTTAGTTTGGCAGAAAAACCCTGTTCATTGCTGCTATCATGACAACATTAATTATTAGGATTTCAAGTATCATTCTCTAATTTCATTTTAAACACATACACTCTATTTATTAAACTTTTTAATACTAAACATTAATTGGCTTTTTACAATAAGAATAAATAACTAAAATATATTATATTGTAAACATTTAAATAAAACTGTTTGAAATAATTAGGGGGCGGACATGGTCAATTTCCCTCTTTATATTGTTTTGTGTTAATTAAAACTGGAAATTAAATAGCACAGGACTACCAAAGTAATGATGTTTGTTAATAGACATAGATCTTAATAATTCCATAATATTAATTTATGCACATGGGAAGCAACACGACATCTTCTACAAACTCTATGATCCCTTAAGGACCAAATCTGCTTGAAGTCAGTACTGATCCATCATTAACTATATGAATAGAGGATTGTTGTGCAATAGGAAAATGCACTCACTGTTTAATCTGATTCAGATAGTTATAGAAGCCTTTATCTCTGTATAGGTCTAGGTATACTACTGTTTTTAGATGATGTTGCCCTCCTTGCTCACTCAGCAAGGTAACTGCCATAACACAGACATAACACAGACATCATTCCTGACCTCGCTACTGTTTACATAACACAGAAACAAAAATACTTCTACCATTCTATGGTTTTACTTTTGATTATTATCCAATTACTTTCACTCCCCTAATATATCTATCTATATTAATATATTGAAAAACAAAAATATCTGTATGTCAATCCAGTGGTCTTTGAGTTTATCCGTCTAAAGCTAAACAGGTTACAATAGCAACATCTATTGTTTGAAGTTTGAACTCCAACCCATAAGAAATATCATTGATAAACAGGGTACATACCTCCAAAAAGGTTGAACCACGATGCAGCGGATGAAACCTCGATGCAGCGGATGAAACGAGCAGCGGATGAAATGTCGAGCTCCAGAATCGCGCAAAATCGCATGTGAAATGTCGAGCTCCAGGTTGCGGGTAAAATAGGTGAAATCGCGCGGGTAAAACGCGCGGGGAACTCTGCACGCGGGCCGAGGGTTTTTCCGCCCTTTTTTTCGCGTTTTAAACATGTAAAAATCGCGATTTAAACGGGGATAAACTCGCGATTTAAACTCGTAAAAATCGTTGAAAATCGGCGGGCGGCGGTCAACGCGATTTCCGATTTTTTCAGGGTAAAAATCGTTTAGGGCTCCGATTCGCGATTTTTACTAGAAATCGCGATTTAAACTCGATTTCTGCTTCTATGGTATTAACACAAGAAAAATTTGCATATAATAATTCAATAAACATAAGCACAAGGAAAACACCATTTGCAATTGCTTATGGCAATAGTCCAACAAATGTATCAAAGTTGAGAGATATCAAGTATGAAGAAAAGTGGAGTGCGAAAGTAAAAGAATTTGTAGAACATATGAAGTGTGTGTAAAAGTAAGAAATCAATTGGAAAGGATGAATGGTAGATATAAAAAGAATGCTGATGAGAAGAGACAACATAAGGAGTTTGCAGCTCCAGATGAAGTAATGGTATATCTCATAAAAGAAAGATTCCCAATTGGGACATATAATAAGTTGAAGATGAAGTTTGGTCCTTGCAAAATTATCAAAAGTTTTGATTTTAGAAATGCATATGAAGTAGAGTTACTAGAAGGTTTGGGTATATTACCAGTATTTAATGTTGCAGATTTATATTAATATCATGAAGGAGAGTCAGGAGATAGTAGTTTGGAGGCACAATGGAAGAAACAGATATCACAACAACAAAAGGAGGAGATTGAGAAGATTCTAGACAATAGGTTGGAAGAAACACCAAGAATAGACAATATGGGGAGTATTTGTGAAGTGGAAAGGAAGGCCTAAAGAAGATTCATCTTGGATTCCTAGTGCTAATGTAGACCATCTTGGTTTTCCTCTAGCCACCAAAAAGTGAGGGACTCACTTTTCAAATTACCCCGAGCATCTAATGCAAAAGCATCCCAAGCTGTAAGACCAATCTTGCATCACCCAAAAATATTTTCTTTTACTTTGTTTATTTGTTTGCGGGTTTTCAATAATATTCTAGCCATTAGTCAGTCACCATAGATCCTACTGCATTTTACCACAATTGCACATTTCACCTCATGGTTGGGAATACATGTTCTATATTGATCCTTCAACCTCATATTCACTTTCCAGAAGATCATGATCACTGCAAAAGCATAATTCAGTTCCAAATTCACTACCACCATAACAAGAAGATATCTACTTTCACTATTCTTAGTTTGCAGCAACAAAGGAACACTTTCCATATTCACTGGACCCAAGAGAGTTTATGGTGTGAACTGCATTAAATTTCATTAATCCATCATCCCTCCATTCATTCCAAAAGGTTCTTTCTACATTTGATCGACTACACATTTCACAAGATGGCCGACTAAGACCATTCCTAAAGCTAGAAGTTGCTTAATAAACATTGTTTGTGATCATTGGAAAGCAATTAACATGATAGGGAGAGGATAGATCAGCCTCTGAGGTTGGGATTAGATTGTATTGTAATATCATTCAAATTCTGTAGTTTATACATTTGTAATCAAATGGTTGAGGCTTAGCATGTTGGAAGCCCATTGCGATAGATTGTAATCTGATTTTGACTGTGAATGAATAAAGACCATATTGTTGTTATATTGTTTCATTGATTTCTGTTATGTGTTCTTTCAATTGGCTACATGGTTGGATAATCCTTCATTGGATTCTTTGCCCATGACTGCATCAAATGCTTGCATACCCACACTCTCATCATTTTCATGCAATTGGCAACCATATGTTCACAAATCCTCAAACACTGCCAGTAAATCATCTCCAACAGGTATGCCTATTCCCCCTTGTATCCCAACCAAACCATGTGAAAAAATCTATCTTTCAAAGTTCAAACCCCACATTGGCCATATATAAAGTCATGATTCTTCAAGAATCCTTTGTGGCTACTTCACAAAAAAGATCTCGTAAATAGGTCATCTATCTTCTCATATGCCCCATCGCAAAATGGCATCAATGGCACTTCCATACCCACACCCATCCATCCCAACATCTCCATGGCCTTGGTCACCAAATTTTCATGCATCCTTGAACATCCACTCAATCAAAAAATGACTACTACTCCTATACCCCATAACGTCAATGTAACCACCACTACCAAGAAGTTGATCTATCGTATGTTGGGTATCTACCTCCTTGTTCAACCCTTACTGCATGATCTTCTACTCTCCATAAGGAGTATGAATGCCCAAATAACGCAAGAATGTATCTATTTTGAATTTTTACAGATACAATAAGGCAACTATACAATCAAAATTCTGCTCAAACATGTTATAACTGATCTTGCTCCAAATGAACTGGAATCCTTCCTAGAAATTACACCTATTACATCACCTCCTCTAGTTCCTTGATTCATGTCCCATGGATTCCCTATATATGATTTAGGTGCTTCTTCCACCACCATCAACATGGGATTATTCCCAACAAACTAGGAGAGACCCTCAAGCTATCCATCATTGGAACAAATACATAGGAGGAAAATGGTGAAGATTGTTTTGAAGATGTCCCTAGGGATTGTAATGTCCCTTGCGGAACTATTAGCCAAAATCCACCAAAAATTTTTTAGAGTTTACAATCAACATGAATCCAGGCTTTCTGATTACCCAATTCTCGATGTGGGCAAGGTGAGAGCATACAACCAGATTGTGGATAGAGAATTAAAATCAATTGACTGGTAATTGTGACCAATATACAAATCAAACTGGTGGAAGTATATATTTCACTGGAGCAAAGACTAGTTTATAATCAATGCCCAACAAGTGGATATAATAAAAATGCACAACTACAAATCAAGTCAAGCCAAACTAGCCGACAACAAGCCAATCTAGATCAATGCCAACAATGGTGGACGCAGAAATGTAAACGATTCGCGGCTATGCCATCCAACGTTTTTGACAATGCAATACAGAAAAATTAAGTTATTCCGAAAAATGACCTTCGGAATATTACAAATGGAAATTTAGAGTGTTTCTGGCAGTAAACTGCACAAAAACTTACAAATTTATATCAGCTGGAATCTTTCTAGATAATTTCCAGATTATACCAAATAGGCAGATTTTAACAAGTATTATCAGCTACAGTTCATAGCTAAAATCTGCAACCTAAATGATAATTACAAACCCAACCTTGCTGCTGTTTTAATCAGAAATAATGCTCAGAAAATCAGAAATAAGCTGTTAATACAGCTTTGATCCAACAAAATGCAAACCTCAATGTATATGGGCCTTCCTCGGGATGGTACAGCACCCAATTTGAATGAAATATTAACCTTTCAATACTCACACCTCCTCATGAACTAAGATTAATATCTCCAATATGGGAAGCCAGCTCTTTAATATAGTATGGCACTTTGAACAGCCTTTCCAAACTTTAAAAATGTACCAAGCATTAATTAATATCCACCTCCAATATCGTACGGCGGGGCTGAAATAGGTACGGCCAGCTTTGGGGGTCTTTCCTTCTTCACAAACCACTTACAATTTCATCAATACTAATGATATTTAAATATCTAACAGCTGAAACTTCACACTCAGAAATATAAATCACACAATCTAAAAACACACACACAAATATTTTTGTATTTTCTGGAATATAACAGCACACCAATAAAATACTGGAAATACAAACAATTTCAGCTCACTGGAAATCTCTATATGAAATTTCACCAATAGGAACGAAGGGTTTTCGACCTCAATCCCATATGCCTTCAGGGTTTTCGCCCTTTGGGTAGCCTTAGGGGTTTCCATCCTTCAGGGGAAAAGTTGGGCACAAAGCTCAAACTCAGATAATAAAATTGTAGAAGTGATGGAATCCCTTCAATGAGCCCACATCCTCCTTTATAGGTTCAGGAAGGAAATAAAATATTACTTTTTACTTTTTGCCTGGAAACCTAATTTAATTTACCCTTTTGTAACTTCCCACCCATCTAAAAAGAAATAACCTAATATTACAAAAGGCTTTATTCGCACCATTTAGGCAACCTGAGTAATAATAATAAAGTGGCATTTTTTATTGATGAACTCTTCTGACCGGAGCTATGAACTAGTGAGGACACAACACGAGGGACGTCATCCCCTGGCATGAATGCTTGCATTAACGCTGGTAGTTCAAACATGCAAGCTCATTGTCCCAACAGGGGCTTTAAGCTGCGAGCTCATTGGTCCAGCAAGGGACCTGTGAGGATGCAAGACCTGCAAACTCGTTGGCCCAACAGGGGTTTGAACCTTGGTGGCATGTATTACAATGCCATACTTTAACCATCACATTGTGCCATGAACGACAATAAAGTGGCATTTTTACAAAGTTATGACAATTAATATAAAGATTGTCTTTAATTATTATTTTTAAATCTATTTCCCACTCCTGCACCAAACTACGAAAAAATACCAAAATTACTAATTAAATTATTTCCATGAAATCTATTAGCCAAAATTGAGCAGGAAATATGAAACCTCTGAAAATGAAGCTCTCCAAGGTTTGTGGACTTCTCCAAGAATCTTGGAATGCTCCAAACATGTTGGAATTGGTGCGAACAAAAATGGGACATGACAAGGATTGTCTAACACTTTCGAGTCTCGACCACTTTCGACCAGCAAGGCTGGCAAAAAGACTGCCTGTTGACAAGATCCCGATTCCTCTTTTCAGTTGTGTTTTGCATCAAAGATGCTTGCATACCCACACTTGCTCATCATTTTCACACAACAAGCAACCATATGTCCACAATCCTCAAACACCCACCAATGTCCTCAAACACTGTCAATAAATCATCTCCAACAGGTATGCCTATTCCCATTCATATTCCAACCAGACCATGTGAAAAACTATCTTTCAAGAATCCTTTGTGGCTACTTCACAAAGATCTCATAAATACAGCATCCATCTTCCCACATCCCCTTCCCAAATGCCCCGTTGCAAAATGGCATCAATGTCACTTCCATACCCACCTATCCATCCCAGCATTTTCATGATCCTGGTCACTAAATTTTCATGAATCCCAAACATCCACTCAGCCAAAAAAATGACTCATATACCCCATAACATCAATGTAATCACCACTACCAACAAGCTGATCTATCCTATGCTGGATATCTACCTCCTCATTGAACCCTTCCTGCAGGATCTCCTAATCTCCATAAGGAGTATGAATGCCCAAATGACTCAAGAATGTACCTATTTTGAATCTTTACAGATATAAGGCAACTACACAATCAAAATTCTGCTCAAACATGTTATAATTGATCCTGCTCCAAATGCACTGGAATCCTTCCTAGAAAGTACACCTATTGCATCACCTCCTCTAGTTCTTTGATTCATGTCCCATGGATTTCCTATATACAGTTCACGTGCTTCTTCCACCACCATCAACATGGGATTGTTCCCAGCAGACCAGGAGAGACCTTCAGGCTATCCATCATGGGAACAGATACACAGGAGGAAAATGGTGAAGATTGTTGTGAAAATGTCTGTAGGGGTTATCTGACACTCTCAACCAGCAAGGCTGGCAAAAAGACTGCCTGTTGACAGGATCCTGATTCCTCTTTTCAGTTGTGATTTATAGAGGCAGCTATTTAGTAATTTACTAAATCATGCAAATTCGCACCTTGATGCCATTTTAATCCATTTCTATGTTCCTTGAGTAGCTCTTAATTTTATCTCCAGTACTTGACTTGTAGTTCTATGTTCTCTCTATCAGTTTACAGTCACATGAATGTCTGCTTTTGTACTTGAACTTATATTCCAACTATATATATGATTTTTATCCTGATTTTTAAAAAATAAAATAACAGAATAAGAAAGTCGGGCACTTACAGCGCCTTCTCTTCCCAATGCTAATGCTGCCTGGAATACAACCTCCATTGCATCTGGCATCTCTGCACTTTCTGTGATCCAAGCATAAAATACCCTTCACATTGTAAGAATAGTTATTCAAAACTGCAAGAGCTTTTTGCTTCCATTATTTATCAATTCCTAACATCATACTGTGGCAGTCCACCTATGATATTTCCCTAAATCTAATTCTCCTAATACTGGAAGCTAACATAATCCTACAGTCCTACTGCTTCTCAGAAATGACTGATTTTAAGGTATCAAACATACCATCCAATGGCCCTAGATGACTCGCAAGTTGCTCAGCAACCTCAACAGCTACAAGAAACTCTTGTTCTATTTGTGAACAAGCAGAAGCTGCAGCCTTGCAGTCTGCTTCCTGAGGCATGTCTCCACCATGTACAGTTCCTGTATTGTGAGGCCCGTCATCACTGGGAATCCCCTCCTGGGAAGAACTTCTTCCTGCAAATGATTTAGCCCAATTATGGCTTACATGTAGGGCTTTCTTCCATATTGCTAAGCATAACAACTGAATTGAAAATGCCTCTATCTGATATCCTGCATCAAGCTATCATCAAAAAAGTCCATATATTAGGATAGATGACCTATAATCAATAAGAACAAGTTCGTCAAAAGAAACAAAATATTCCACAACAAGAACTTGATCATGAAAACAAAAATATAGAAAAAGAAATCCAGATGGAAATGTATATACCAAGCATAAGCTTTTTATCACTGCACAGCATAGCTACCAGTTTCCAAGATTACATAGGTTTAAGAAGGCAGCGGAAGGCACAAGCCCAGGATTTTTAAAATATTTGGAAATTTTGGAGATCAGGGAAAACATTAATACGTAATATTATACATATCGCTAAGACAACAAATAAAATTACATAGAAGAGATGATTATATAGAACTGCTAAAAAGATATTTTATTCATCATTCAGAAGTTTGTAAAACAAAACATTTAAGAATTTGATACAATTTTTGGAGTAGCACTAGCCGCCTCTCATAAACTAAACATCTACAAAAACAAATCCTGCTCATAGAAAAAACAAAAGAAGGCAGCATGAAGAAAGGGGAACAGGCAAAAAATTTCTATCTTCTCCAACAAAATCACATTTGATCCTCAAAATGGTATTTGGTTCAGAATCTAGATATGCAAAGCACCTGGGCCTGCCATCATATTGGTTACTTCCTTATCATATCTACTATGTTTGAACCATAATGTTAAATGGACAGTGTTGGAGACAATCCGCATTCTAAACCCATATTGAGGGCCAGTTGCTTAGTGCTAGTCCAGCCAAGCAGATTAGAGGATGCCCTAGATTTGATTCCTAGCCGGTCCATGGAGACTTATCATGGCATCAGAGCCAAATTAGGAGCCCCAACAACAAAAATGTAGCTTGAGGGGGGTCGTTGGAAGCAATTGACATTCCTAACCAAACAGAGAAAGAATAGCTTAAAAGTAGAACAGCCAATCACCTTGTGGTAGGTCCTAGGTTGGAATCCTAGCTAATCCATGCAAATTTAACATGGTATCAAAGCCAAGTTTAGAGCACCAAGCATAGATATGTGACTTGAGAGGGGGTGTTGGAAACAAGTACATATTGCAATCCACACAAATGGCCAATATCTCAGTGGATGAGCAGCTCAGCAGCATATGGGAGGTCAGGGATTCAATTCCTAGCTGATCCATGGAAATTTAACTTGGTATCAAATCCAGGTTAAACTGCCCCAAGTGTAGAAACATGGCTTGAGGGAGTATCGGATACAAATCCACACTCCAAACATACAGAGGACGGGTGGCTCAGCCCAGCAGCCTATGGAGAGTAATCTGTAAAAGGATTGGATAGACTTCATAACAACAAGGTGCAACTCAAGAAACACTTTCAATGAAGGAAGAAGAGGTTTCCAAACAGAGTTAGGCATGTGGATGCTAGAGAATGTTCAGGGTGGTATGGGACATCTCACTGCAGGCTTTGGCAAATGGGAAAACTAAGGAAAAGTAGTGTTTTTGGCTTCTATGCAAGCAGCAAAACCACCAGTTTTAGATAGGCGACTGTCACGTCTCAAACTTTGATGCATTCTGAACTTACTATATTTGGAGCAGTATTTATATTTATATATTATTGCATTTCTCTTTTCTACATATTTAACAAAACAAGTAATTATCTTTAACTTATAATGATTATGGAAGGAATTATAATTTCATAGTAATGTGAAGAAGAACCAATAAAATTGATATATAAATGTTTATATTATTTTTTTTCTATTGTTGGATTAGTGAGCATATTGAACTCTTATATATACATATATATCAGATTTTAATGAATAACGGTCAAAGATGGAAAATATATAGATATTATAAGGATTTTTGTTCCGTTATCAGCACGAAAACATCTTTCTGTAAAATATACTGAAAATTTAGAGATGAAATAAACCGCATGAGGAAATTAGTAGATTCATTTTGTTTCATACAGGTATTTTATATCACAAAATTTAGTAAACGACTTTTCTCTTTGATTGGATCATTGTTTATCACTGGGAATAGACCAAAAACATGCAAACTAGAAAATGATGTAATTTTGAGTAAATCCTTTTATTTTCCGAAAAGGACATTGTTAGCAAACACTTTTAACTGAAACAAACAACTCGTTTGGATTTGGTGAAAGATTATATTTATTCTTTTTGTGTAATTACTTCCGGGACAAGATGCCGAATGTGGGCTCCCAAAGACGGTAATTTACTTTTTCTAAATTACCAATTTTATTTATTATAGCTTGGCCAAGCTGTTGTACCATTGAAAAAGATGGATTAAAAAAGCCTAGATTATATGTTATATATGTCTCTACCACATCCTGCTTGCGAGAGTTATGTCATTCTAGCTTAGTTTAGGAATGCATACAGGCAACAGGCACGCATCGAGAGATTCCCTCCTGCCTTTACCGTTCCAGGTTGCTAGGCTCCTCATGCAGGGTCAGTGCTTTCTTCGAGTTAGGAAGAAACCCGGGGAAGTCCAGTACTTCGTGGTTGGGTGGAAAAAGCGCCTTAACCACACTCTTGGCCTCGACTTGCGGAAGACCAGTGGGGTCATGGTGGTCCAAGACAGAGATTCTTATGCTATATGAATCATTGTGGATGTATATATGTTCCTTTGTATTATTCTTGGTATGGCTTGCTTAGCCAATCTGAAAATTGTCTGATACTTCATTGAACTAAAGTAGTAGATGTAACATTTTGTAATTGTAACATTGAAATAGATGTAATGTAACACCCTTTGTGGTGTATGTAAATGTAACACTCTTTTAGTGTATGAAATTGTATTTCTTTATTGGAAACTTGCCATTATTGTGCAACTATGAATATTTTGATTAATAAATGAATCACTTTCCTTTTTTGGAAAAAGAATTGCTTTTTGGAATACTATTTTTAGTATGTGAGATTTCCGCACCTTACAGCGACACTTTCGTAATCATCCCCGGATGACAACCGGCAGTTTTGTTATGCAATAGAGAATGACTTGTGATGTTCCAATTTCGTCAAGTGTTCCACTTCCTTTAGCCTTTGGGCTTCTGTTATTATTTGTAAAGCATAATTACACTATTGTATACTCAAAATTCAAATAAGCAATTCAATGACATGTAATTGGGATTAGAAGTGAATTCAAGTGAATTATAGTTCTAATCGACTGTGTTTTAGGAAATTTCAGGGCTAGGAGGTGTTTAGGGAGCTTGTAAGAGATCTTAGAGACTAAATAAATTAGATTGAGGCTGGTTGTGTGGCTAAGGGGCCTAGAATTTTTATTGTCCTTATGGATAGTGATGAAGTGAGTGTTTCAGCTCACATTTTGCTGGAGTTCTTTTACTGGAATTCAGGCTCTCCACGGTGAATCTCTGTTGCCTTCAATTGTATGATTGCTTACTCTCATTTCCTTGCAATTACTCAGGTTAATATTGCTTAGAGAATTCCAGTCATTCATGTTCTTCATTTAGATATGTTGTTGATAAACTATTGTTTGGAATCTCCATCATAGTTTACAGATCAGGGAGTCTTAGGTTTGCATCCTAGCTGGTCTGTGGAGATTTAATAGGTAGCACCTCTAGATTTCAGCAATGATCAGAATCTGGGACTTACATGGCCAAGTGAAATAAGAGAGGCCTCTTACGCCTAAAAGAGTTGATCACAATTAAGAGCAACTGAATATAAATGTATTAGTGCTAATTAAGGATCTTGGGGAAATGCTCTCTATCTAAACAAAAGTCAGTAACAAAGAATATCTTACCCAGTTGTCAAGAATAGCCAAACCCTATATTAGAAATACCCTATTTGAAATACTATAAATTTCCATTTGAATAGATGCCATAAATCTTTCTATGTAAAAAATTATTGTTAGAACATAAGGCTCACCTTTCTGTAATAAAGTCACCCTAGTGACTTAGTGATGTGTAATAATGTTGGCTATTGCTAGTATTTAGAATCTTGGACAAGTGTCACATTTATTTATTGGTAGTAACATCTGTCATACTCCTGGCCATGCTTCCCATGGATGTAGGGCTGCGAAAGGCCAGCAACGTCAAAAAGAGGACCGATGTGCTCCTTCGGCTGCGCATTTGGTTCCTGCCGGTGGAGTGGTTGATGGATTGCTTGCAGACATGACAAACTCAAATCATTGTTTTGGGGGAAAAAGCACGCAGGAGCCTGGGTTGGCTAAGGCCTCCCCCAAAAGACAATGCATTATTCCCAACAAGGAAAATAGGCAGGGGAATTACAAGGATTTCTCCCCTCTTATCTCAGACCCGCATTCGGATTCCATTCCTAGATTTATAACTATGGACAAGGCTATTGTCCAAAGCTCTCTAATGAAGTTCGATTTTAATCCACCTTGAACGACAGTTTCGTCTCTTATTCCTAGGGCTTGACTCCGTTATGTTTTGCTGTCCCAGCTGGTTGGGTGGGTGTTGCTGGTCATTTGTTGTTCGTTGTTCCTTTGATGATTGTTTCTTGTTGTTCCTCTTTGCTTTTGGCATGTTTCTTCTACTGTGGTCTTTTGTGTACAAGGGTGGGGCCCTTTCAAAACTCCCTTCTCCAGTGCATAGCTCCGGTTAAAAGCGTTTACCAATATCAAAACATCTCTCATACTCTATATAGTTGCAAGACTCGCCAAAAACTCACGAGTTTTTTTTGGTGGCGAGTACTTGGTGCAAAAAACTCGCTAGAAAGAATCGCCGGGTTTTTTGGGAAAAACTTGCCAATTTTTTGGTGAGTTTTTACCAAAAACTCAGTGAGTCTGTAAAAAAAAACTCGTCAAAAGGGGCATTGGGTCATTTCAGTCTCTTAAAAAATCAGGAACACGCTTGGTCAGTATATTTCAAAATATATTTAAGTAATATCTCCTATACTTTAAATATTTTGAAATATACTGTTAGGATGTTTGAGATAGGTTTCGAATCCATGGGATTTAACATGCAGATTCTAGATTTTAGAGGATCCATCAGATTTCAAACTAAACCAATTTTTCAGGGTTTCAAGGTTTCAGACTTAGCCAAATTCAGGGTTTCAGACTTAGAATCAGCCATCAGGATTCTGCATGAGGATGCGATTTTGTACTCAATTTGCATTCAATTCAATCAAATTTAATGGAAAACACTTTTGTACTTGTTTATGGACTCATTGGGTACATCTTGTCATTGGATACATCGGAGACCTTGGTTAGAGTCCTCCGCTTGGTAGATGGGGATAAAACCCCAATGGGGTATCTTTATGAGGCCATAGATAGGGCCAAGGAGGCTATAAGAAATTATTATAAGGGGGACAACCTCAAATTTGATCCCATATGGGAGATTATTGATAGGAGTTGGAACAATCAACTCCACCAACCCATCCATGTAGCAGGGTACTTTTTGAATCCCCGTTTCTTCCATTCAAACACTTTCTCAGATCCTAGTGGAGAGGTTATGGAGGGCCTCACTTCTTGCATTCAGAGGATGACACCCCAGGCTGAGGTGGCAGACCTCATTGTTGATGAATTGCAAGCTTATAGGGAAAGAAGGGTTAGGCTCTTTTCTTTAGACCTGGCTACACGAGCAATAAACAATCAGTCACCAGGTATAAAATTTCAAATTTACAAGTTACAACTATTGATAATTTGATATTTAATATGTTTTGAACTGTTGACTTTCCTTTCTAAGTTTCTAACTCTTCAATATTTTTTTTGTAGAGGTTTTGGTGGACAAATTGGGGTGGAAATACCCCAAATCTCCAAAGATTTGCCCTCCGTGTCTTATGCCAACCTTGTAGTTCATCCAACTGTGAGCGCAATTGGAGCTTATTTCAGGCCATCCACACGAAGAAAAGGAACAAGCTAGCTCAGAAATGCCTCAATCACCTTGTTTATGTGCAATATAATCTTCGGCTATGCACAAGAAGGGTAGAGGAAATATCAGATGACCCAATTGATTTGGATGAGATAGATCCTTACAGTGATTGGATAGGGCTGGACGAGCAGCCTTCATTGTTTTCCGAGGATGAGATCTATGATTTGGAGAGACAAGCAATGGACGAGGGGGGTGGAATCGGTGGATTGGGATTCTCATTGGATGACATTGAGGATGACGAGGATGAGGAGGAGACATTGCCACCAGTACCACAACCAGCATCTACATCCAGGAGGGAGGTTAAGCCACGGTCTATCATGCCGAGGATGGATGAAAGATCCCTAACCAAGTCTATCTCAAATTTTCTGATTTTTTTGGGATCTGCTGATTTGTTTGTTTCAATTTTTGTCTTTGACCAACGAAGTGTAAGTTGGTGTCTTTGCTTGAGTGCTGATTTGTTTGATGTTTGAGTTTAAATGATTCTCCTTTAGTGTTTTCAATTCAACTCTTGAAATCATCATCTAACATCAAACTGAAGGTCTCAAAAGGTTCCCTACAAAGCTCCAACACCCTCGGTCGGGTTCCCTAACCAACCTATTGACCTACGGGAACCAATAGTAGGTCAACCTCTGCTGAAGTCTGTGCGGTCTAAGGAAGGGACATTACAATGGAGGAGCCACAGCAGATTCCTAGGACTAGACCCTCTAATTCTACCACTCCCCTAGTTTTCACTAGACTTGGGAAGAGGAAGATGTAGTATTTAGTAATTACTTTCAGTTTTAGAAAAACAATTTGCTATTTTCATTTTGTTTCAGACTATCAGTATCAGCGCATTCCACATGAGGATGCCATTTTGTACCCAATTTGCTTTGAAATCAATCAAATACAACTAGACTCAACTTGTTTCTAATTTATTGACTCATTGGATGTATCTTATCATTGAATTTTGCAAAAAAAAACGTTTATAATGAAATTTAAACAATTTTTTAAGTTGCCGAGTTTTTGTCGAGTCGAGTTTTTCAGGCTTGGCGAGTTTTTCAACTATGCTCTATATAAAGAGATGAACCTCTTTGTAATAGACACTCCAATATTTTATAATATTATATTGTGTTATTGTTTGTATACCTCATTTGTGCTCATTGCTCATTTTATTTAATATGGTACCAAAGCCAAGGGTCACAAGAATCCCAGTTTGAAAAGTCAAGTGAAAAATCAAGTCACGAGGGCACACCAGAATAAGAGGATCACGACCAGGCATCAATCATTACGGCATGATCTAGTCATGCAAACAAAAGAATCATGTTTTTTTGTGGACAAGGGGACAAATATTTTTTTACCTACCGAAAACCATGTCACATAGTCACATCAAAAGTTTTTTTTGGGTGGGCAAAGGTCATCACGTCACAAGGGGGGAAAAGCCAAATGAAGGTTGCAAAAGGGCATAGGTTGCAAAAGGGCATAGGCATAGGTGGCGACAACACAACAATAGAATAAAATGCCGAGTATCTTATCCTCTCTTGATCAAAGCTTCCTCAATGCTGAATTATATGATCAAACAAGAACGCTCCAAGGTTCCTTTGATGTCAGGTCTTGACTTGTACGTGGATAGACTCAGTGAATGAATGTGATCTTGCTGGTAACCACAAATGGACTTACACAATAGTTCAAACACAACTCTTGTTTCACTTTCAAAGGAAGATGTCTTAGAATTTCTAAGTACTACAGCTTATGACAAATGATATTGCAATGATGTTCTTGATCCTAATTTCTAACAATTGTAGATAAAAAAGTGTAAAAGATGTAAGGTTTGGGGAAACTATTCTAATCCTAAATGCAAGAAATGATTATTGATCAGGTGAAATCAACCAACTCTGCTTTGCCAAATCAAACAACTACGCAAAATTGATGCAATCTTCTAAGGTGATGTAAGATGTTCAAATCACTCGCGTTCATGAAAATTCAACAAACACAAATAATTGAAGTTAAGCTCACTTGGGTTCAGTCTAACCATGCACTGCAACTTGCAAGCCACAAATCACAAATGGTATGAACATAAAGATTTCACCATGAAACAAATAACAATTACTTCCATCAACTAACATAACACTTGCAAATAAAACTTATTCTACGCTTGAGGAATTGGAAACCATGCAACACCTTGAAACAAAACAATAGCACCAAATCAATGAGTCTTGTATTTATCTCAAAGAGTTCTTGCAACAATTCTCCAAAGTCTCTAACTTTACAAATGAGAGCAAATGAGGCCTTTATAGCCCCCAAAAATACATTAACGGCTAGGATCGATTGGCAAAGCCAATGGCCTAGATTATGCCACATCGACAATTAGTTACAACAACCTTCTATTTTTAGTAAGAAAGCAAGAGCAATGAAGGCACGTTTTCCAAGAAGATAAGCTTGAAATGGAATCTTTGAAGCATCCCAAGGTAGGCGCCAACTTTTGGTCGTTATTTGTGTGCATGCATTGAATAAAGATGAGTGAGGTGGCGAAAGATGATAGGACTGATGACGTGTACATGCCACCTTAGCATTAAGCAAACCAGTTTGATACTTCCCCCTGTTCACATTGCTTGAAATGTTTTCCCAAATTGTGGATTTTTTGAAGTAATCTTCGATTTTGGATTTTCAACTTTGGAACTTTGCATCATTCAAACTTGCAAATTTGGGAATTTGTCAAATTTTTCAAGTTGTCTTCATGCCTTAGTGAAATTTACAGATTTCTTGATAATCTTGATTTATGAATTTTTTGTTCTCTGTGCAGGCTTCAACTCTGGATGATGCGAGAAGATGTTATGTTGATCTTCTTTGAATGTCTTTTCATAGAGGATAGCGTAGGTAATGATGCTTCCTTCATATCATGGAGTAGGAGACTTAAAAATTCAAGAAGAGCTTGAAGTTTGAAGGATGAATGTCCTTTATGATGCCGATGATAAAGTGTACTGGGATGATGAACTTGAAGTGACCTCTTGGTATGGTAGCATGATGTCTCCCCTGTAGTGACTGCCTCTTGACTTCACTCCTTGCATGAAGGTGATTCCAGGCGCCTTGCTCCTTGGATGACTCCTCAGATCCATCAATTCTCCTGCAACACAGAGAAAGCAACTTATTAAACTATTGATATATATTCAAATACATAACATATAGGAATAATTTTGAACATCTATTAGCCCTTTCCAAGCCTAGGCGCACATCTAGGTCTATGGAGATGCAAAAATGCGCCTAGCATACTGAGCCTTATATTTGTTATTTCTGTGATTTTAATCAATTGGAAATGACTTAAAATGATCCTCTTTCTCAAGCGCTTACTTCTAGATGTGAATTCATGTTCTTTTCTTGAGGCGCAAATTTGGGTTTACATAGGTGAAAAAGTGCGCCTCGACTTTCTTAGTGCAATTTAATGATCTCCAACCCTTGTGGATACTTAAAATGTTCAATTTTGACAAAGTGAGGTCCTTCATCATTGATTCATGCCTTTCCAACTTGAGGCGCACATTTGGGCTTGTAGAGATGAGAATGTGCGCCTTATCTTAAAGATGATGAGCTTACTCAATTTGATGGTTTCAAACTCAATGTATAGGTGCCTAGAGGACTTATTGCTTCAAGATGTCATCAAACTTCACGACTGAATGTCTTCTTTTTGCAAAGCGCAAATTCATGACCCTCTAAGTGTGAATTTGAGCCTAGACTTGGATCGGTGCATACTTCAAATTTTATGGATCCAAACAATTATATAGGCTCAAGGAGGAATTCAAGACACTCAAGTATCTTCAAAAATCATAGATTCAAACATATTTTTGCCTAGGCACAAAAGTAGACTTGCACAGAGGTAAAAATGCGCCTAGACTTGAGATGTATGTTTTGTAGACTTAGTCAATCTTGGAACTCAAGGCAAGGTTATATCTCTTAAGGCGCAATCATCTTCTATAGATGTAAACACTTTCATGTCAAGGCGCCAAAAGGTGATTCCACATATGCAAAATTGCGCCTAACACTCGAAGATGGATTTCGATTCAACTTAAATGGCTTTAAGCTAGTTCATAGATGTCTAGATGATTCTTGCCTCAAGGTAACATCAAATTTGATGGTCTCAAGCCTCCCCTTACCAAGGCACACTTTGATGATGGTTGAGGTGTGAAATTGCACCCTAATATGAATGAGTGATCACTTCCTCTTTCATGGATTCAAGTTGTTATGCAGGCTCAAAGAGATGCCTTGACACTCGGGTATCTTCAATACTCACGAAGTCAAGCATACTTCAACTTAGGTGCACATTTATGGTTGTACTGATACAAATTGGCGCCTAGGTAACTTAGTCCATTCTCTTGCAAAATTTTCAATGTCTAAGGCATTTTGAAGGTCAAAACCTCACTCTCATGTAGGGCGCCTTGGTTGGGTGAATGGATTCTTTGACTTGAGAAAATGAAGGTGTCTCTTGGAGGTCAACTCTTTCAAGGCGCCACTTCCTTTCTATAACATCCATCACCCT
Organism: Cunninghamia lanceolata; assembly: GCA_027924645.1. NCBI lineage: Eukaryota > Viridiplantae > Streptophyta > Pinopsida > Cupressales > Cupressaceae > Cunninghamia > Cunninghamia lanceolata. The sequence continues at coordinate 5,858,597 of BSBN01000245.1, read as the reverse complement.
TTCTCAAGGCGCAAATTTGGGGTTCCACAGGTGATAAAGTGTGCCTTGATTCCTCTTGGTGTTTTTCAAAAGTTTCTAAGTTATAATACTTTATTGTTAATACTGAGCGCAAATTTGGAGTCCCCAGATGATGTTTCTCTCCCACCCAGGTCTAGGCGCACTTTAGAGGTCCTACAGATGGAGATTTGCGCCTAGACTTAGGAGAGTTCATTCTTCAATCTTATCAATTCAACCAATGCATTAGCTCATAGGGAAGTCTTGACACTGAACATTCCTTAAAACTTCATGGAATTAAGCATGCTTCTTCTTGGGCACAAAAAGGTGATCACACTGATGCAAATTGGCGCCTTAGGTTGAGTAAGTGAGTTTTGGACTTGATCAATGGAAAGCGTCTTTGGGTGGACTAGCTCTTCAAGGTGCCACTTCCCTTGACAACTTCTAACATCTTCTCTCTAGGCGCATATTTGTGGCTCAACTGGTAATAAAGTGCGCCTAGCTCTCCTTGAAGCAATTTCAAAATTTTCTAAGTTAAAACACCTCATATCTCATCCATAGGCGCAAAACTAGGTCTCTGGATGATGTTTTTCCCTCTACCCATCTGAGGCGCACTTTGGTGATTGATCAGGAGCATATTTGCACCTAGAGTCCTCAGGGAATTTTCTTGCAAGATTTTCTAAGTTTGAACTCTTTTAATCACTATTTAGGCTCAAATTAATGATTTCAATGATGATTTTGTAGGATTCTACCTTATTCATAAACATTTCCTCTTATCTCTAGGGTGCATATTTCTCTTCAGAGAGAAATTTCCTTCTTTGAGTTGAACACTTAGTCAAATTTTGAAACTCTCACTTTGGGCACATAATGCAAGTGGCAGAACAATTTCCACTATTATCAACACTTAGTCAAATTTTCCGAGTTTGACCCTCTTTGTTAGATGAATTGATGGAGTCTCATTACTTTTGCTTGCCCATGTTAACCTCAATGTTTCTCAGTTGTCTGACAGATGACCTTCATTTGTAAAGAGAATTGAACAAGACTCAAAACTAAACCCTAAAACTGCGAAAACTTGGGGGTCCCCATTTGCAATGGGGCGATGTGTGATTAGGTCACAACAGTTCCTGGGAGCAAAAATGGGTATACCAGGTCTATCACCTGCTGTGAACTATGAAGCCCTACGGTGGGTAACCGATGCCTCGCCCTCATCTCTGTACCTGTGTCTGTCATCTTGGTTCCTGTCACCATTGTGTCTATCACCCACATTATTCCTGTTCCTATCACCTCTGTTATCCCTGTTTCTGTCACCATCATTATTCCTATGCCTGTCACCACCATTGTTCCTGTATCTGTCACGTATTGTTGTTATTATCCGTGTAATTTCTTCCATCTCGCAACTGTTCGAGGGTATGTGCTATCTCCGCTTGTGATTCTCTCAGCACCTGTCGTGACTCCCTTAATTATCTTTCTAAAGCCAACGAGCTCCTGGTGAGCACATTCAGGATCTCACGCATGCTAGGTTCCTCACCTTCTCTGTCACCCATCTCTCCTGTAGGTTCTGTAACTGGTGGTAGTTCCCCTGAAAATGGATCCTCTATGGGTACTTCTCCCTCCTGTATCAACTACGGAATCTGTATCTCTGACTCAAATGGATCAATTTGTGGTACTTCTTCCTGTATTCTCTGTGGGTTTCGTGTTCCTGGTCTTGGTCTAAAATTATATCTATCTATAGGCTGCATGTCTCATTTTTATCTTCTGCATGTCATATTTAACCCCACAAGATGGCAAGATTTTCTACTCTGATACCACAGTAACATACACTCCTGGTATATGTTTGCATTGTATGTGTTTTTGTGTTTTTCTGATGGTTTTGGGTTTACGTTTTCAATGCATGTTTTTGCATGTATGATTTTTGCAACAATGATATATAAAATGGAGCATATATGGAAAACCCAGAAAAAACTAGAATAGATATCAACAAAATAACAATAACCCAAATTGTATTTAGCCAGACTATGAATTATGATCACATACCCAAATGGAGATTTACAACTTCGTCCGGATGCTGTAGTCGGACCAACAATATGACACCATAGAAAAGCTCACAACTCCACAATATGAAAATACTGGGTATTACAATCAACAGCTGCAAAAAATATGTATCTGGACGCCAATATTTGAAGAGAGAAATGACACAAAACAAAAAGGAAATTGCAGCTTCCAAATGCCCACGTCCATCTGTACTTGGTACGACCAGCTGGGGGTTGTAGCAGCAGATAATGGATAGAAATCCCTCTCAAAATCGCTGATGAATGTCTGTAGTCCCTTCACACATCCCCACGTCAAGAATGAATGCCAAAAATGGTTCCAAACCTCATCAAATGCAGCCCTCTAAATGGTACTGCCTCCAAGGAATGTACGGCCTGCAGAGAATGGTACGGCCACAATAGAAATTGCTGCAGCAGTAATAAACCTCAAGGGAAATACAGAAATTTGCTCGGCATAATCTCATTTCCATCTGCAACAATACACTCTCGAATATCTCCATTTCAAGCCCGATTCTTCACCAAAATGGATCAACTGAATGCACAGATGAGACTCCTGGATGAAGCCTCCAATAACCTCTCCTGATACGATCTTCCATGCACGAAGAAAGGGATCAATGAAGGGGTTTCCGTCCCAACACTGTCACAATCAAACCCTAGAGCCAAGCTCCAAAATGTCAAAGCACAATAAACTTCACAAGTGAGCAAAATCCAATATTCTCGCATAACTAAATGAGGTTCTTTTCGGTCCTTTTGTTTGCCTCTTCCCCAACGCCCAAGAAGGACCAAATGAGGTTCTTTTTGGTACTTTTGTTTGCCTCTTCCCCAATGCCCAAGAGGGAATTATTTTTAATTGTTTTAAATTATATCTCAACCCCTTATTACTCCATTAGGGGCGCCCATCCGTAGCAATACAACTTTAAGTTACAACTTGCACTTTATAAAATAACTTTACTTTATAACTTAAAGTCATATCGAGTTCTCATAAGATAATATAAGTTAACTATTTAATTTGACTTATATTTTGTCATTTTAAGCTCTAGTCATATCGAGACCATGAATATTGTGCCAACGACCTCCACAACTGCCCTGCTAAAAATAGTAACTGCTCGGCGCTTAACTTACTATAAATAGTAAGTCCTTGGGATGACTTCCTAAACACCTCCATTAGCCTACGGAAGTCGAATTATAGGCTAACCCTGGTCCACTAGTGCCATGAGCTATATGGGAGACATTACAGTGTCCCCTAAAGGGGCAATGTTTTTGAGAGCTGTGGATTGTGAGGGGCAAGTGAAGAATGGAAATTTTATTGCTAACATCCTCATTGCAGCCATTGAGGATGTGGGACCTCGTAACGTTGTTCAAGTGATAACAGACAACTCAACAAATTGTAGAGCTCTTGGGTTGATGGTTGAGGAACGGTATTCACATATCTTTTGGACACCATGTGCTGTCCACTCACTCAATTTAATGCTACAAAAGATTGGGAAAAAAATTGACTGGATTAGAGATTTGTACACAGAGGCCAAGGAGATACAAATGTTCATCACCAACCACCACATGTTGCAAAGCATATTTAGATCATTTTCTACATTGGAGTTGTTGAAGGTAAGTGAAGCAATATATTTTTTCTATGCTTTAATTTCACATATTCTAATTCTTCTTTAAAGTTTGTTTTTCAATGTTTAAATGTTAATTATTTTTTTAATTTTTTTTTGATGTTTGAATAGGTTGCTGAGACTCGTTTTGCCTCAAACACAATCACCTTGAAACGACTTGTGAAGGTCAAAAAGGCTCTTTCCAGCATGGTTATTAGCCATAATTGGTCCATATGGAGGCAAAGCAACACTAGGAGGGCATCAAATGTTAAGGGGATGATCTTAGATGACTCTTGGTGGGATCGTGTGGAGTATCTACTTAGTTTCACCGAGTCCATTTTGAGCATGATTCATTATACTAACATCGACAAGCCTTGCATGGGGGAGATATATGATGTATTCTTTCAATCATAGATGAAAAACTTGCGGGAAACTCGCAAGACTCGCGAGTAAGTGCGAGCCAGGATTTGTTGTAACTCACGCAAAAACTCGTCAGCGATTTTTAATAAAACTCGTCGCGATTTTTATGCCCAAAACTCGTCAAAACTCACAAAGACTTGGTAAAACTCACAGCGACTATGCAAACGTGCCCAAATTTCATTATAAATTCACACGCTTTTTGACAAAAACCCTCGACGATGCACTAGCAATAAAATCGCGATTTTAAGACTTAATAAAAACCCTCAACGACGCACTAGGAATAAAATCACGATTTTAAGACTTAATACAAGTCTTTTTTATTTAATAATTTTGTTCTATTGTTGCTTCTATGATTGAAAGGGTTGATGGATAGATGAGTCGTCAGTATTATTATTAAAAATATGAAACCAGGTTCTATTTCTAGCTTGTTTATTTTGTGCTAGGCTAGCGGTGGGTGCTTGAAATGTTCATTCACCATGCATATAAAGGTCCTTAAAATTGCACAATGTCTTATTTTATTTCTTGTTGGGATAAGAAGGGTTTGTAGATTTATTGGAATAGCTTGCAAGATGTATTCGTTGAACTTAATGCTAGTAAGGGTGAGCCATTTGTGTCCATTTGGAGCATTTGTTCTTTATTTTATTTGTGTCCATTTGAATTTTGGAGTATTTGTTCTTTATTTTATTTGTGATGTATTAGCTTCAATTTTTCAAATTTGTAAAATATCTACATAAATCTGAAATTATTTGACTTTTAGTCTTTTAGAAACCCTAGATATATGCATTTCGATTCAACATCCACAAATATGATAATACGATATATATTATAAATTATTAAAAAAACTAGTTCGACGCTCAATGTATTCCATTAATCCATTAATAGCTATGTTATTTTGAAGGAAATTAGTAATACATTCTACAAATTCAGAAATATGTATGTTTTTGAAGAATATTTTTTAAAAATTATGTATTTTTAAATGTTCAATAAATTTGCCGAGTTATTGCCGAGTTTTCCCCCGAGTTTTTGCCAAGTCGCAAGTTTTTAAAATTTTTGGGTCTATCGAGTAATTGTCGAGTCCGAGTTTTTCAACTATGGATTCAATGATAGAGAAGATAAAGACCATCATAAATGAGGAGCAAGATCCTCAAGAAATTTTCTTCAAACAAGTGCACAATATTATTGAGGATAGATGGAACACAATGACAACCCCACTGCATCTTCTTGCATTTGCATTGACTCCAAAATATTATAGTGTTGAGATTCTTGTGTTGCCAAATAGGATTCCCGCATGGAGAGATATGATCACGAATGAGTTCATTGATTTTGTACACTCCAATGGTCAAAGCATTGAGGCTCTTCGTGATAAATTCAAGAAAGATGCTCACAATTGGTGGTACTTTCATGGCCAACAATTTCGGCACCTATAACCTCTCGCAATCAAAGTTTTATCACAAGTAAGTCTACTAAATTTCTATTTTTTAAGAATTTTATCTTTAGACTTTTAAAAATTTAAACTTTGAAGTTTCATAATTCATTTATAATTTTAAATTTTTTTTTTTTATTTTTAAAAATTAAATTTTATAACTTATAAGTTTTTAACTCTTTCTCTCTACTTTGCCTTCATAGGTTGCTAGTTCATTTGCATTTGAGAGGAATTGGAGCATATACTCATTCATCCACTCAATAAAGCACAACCAATTGCACTCAAAAAAGGCAGAGAACTTAGTGTATGTGCATTCCAACTTGCGCCTCCTCTCGCACAAACAACATGACTATAAGGAAGGGGAATCAAAGTTGTGTTATGTGGAGCTAGAGCAAATTGAGATGGATGCTTGGAGTTCCCATTCCTAACATGTTGCACTTGAGGGATTAGAGAGCGAGCACACTTTTTCAGCGAGTGGCAGTGGGTTGGTTGTGGTTCTTCAAATGATCTTGCATCAACTAATGTCTAAGATGTTGATGATGATGATGTGGAGGATTTAGCAAATCCATATGATTGATGACATTTGTCATTTGACATTGAAAATTGATTGTTGAACTTGATATTATTATTTTGAATCTTGATATTGAACTTGAAGTTCGAGCAATGAATATTTAAATTTTTATGTTTATGATATTCAATTTTATGGTGGTTTTGTTGATTATATGATGTTATATGGTGTTCTACACTTTATTCCTGCTTTTCTACACTTAATTCTTGCTTTTAGGCTACATATATATATAAACGAACCCAACCCCAAAAAAAAAATTTGGCAGAATCCACGAACCGAATCCGCGAACCTGAACCAAAACCAGCAACTTAGATATTCGATGAATAGCAACTTCAACAATATGCAGGTGTGAGAATTACCATTAGGAATTAAGTGCAATATAGCACTTATTTATACTGTTTACAAAGCATTGCATGAAAATAAATGAAGGGAATTATCTACTACTTCTACCCTGAATAGCTTGATTGTATGAATGCAAGTTTTATTACAAATTAATCCTATCCACTAATTCTAATTCTAAGACATGCAACTATTATTTCAACTAACAATTAAAATTATTACAATTTATCCTTTAGAAATCACATCTCTCACATGGCAAGAGATCTAAAAATAGACTTCTAAAAATAGCCTACTCCTCAAAAAACTCCTCGCACTAAGACTAGAGACCGCTAAAATTAGCCTGGGTTATAAATAGATCCAACTAAAAATAGTAAATCCCAAAATATGCTCTTTTCTTTGAAAAAGGTGATTGCTAAAAATAGCGCAATGTGGGTTAAAAATAGACTTCTAGATAGGTGGCTTTTTTTGGGATGATTTTGATGAAACTTGTCCCCTGTTCTAATCATGGCAAATATTTTGAAAACACTTTGAAACCTTTAATCATGATAATATGCCAAACACTCGAACTTGAGTATTCTGCCATGACAACTTCATACTTGAAAGATGACCTCTTTGTTGTTTTGGAGTAGCTTTTTATTACAGTTGTCGCCAAAAAGTGTGCCTCAATATCAACACTTTTTATTTTATTTTTTTTTTACTTTAGAGGAATTTTTTGCTATAGTTGTTGCTATAAATTGCACCTCAATATCAACACTTATATTTTTATTTTTATTTTGGACGAACATTTTACTACGGTCGTCGCCAAAAAGTGTGCCTGGAGGAACTTTTCATTATGGTCTTTGCCAAAAAGTGCACTTAGTAGAATTTTTTAACTCGAGCGCAATTTTTGAACCTTGGCCGCACCTTTTAAAAGATGACAAACTTATAAAAAGTGCACTTTATAATTTTTAAATGCCTTGTCCTAAATCATCCAATGTCGAAAGGTGCACCTTTTTCCTTGCTGACTATGCTGTCCAAGATATATATTATTTTCCATGGTGTGATTCCCTTTGTGCTGACTGACTTTTTCAAAGCTAACAACAAATCTTTGTTTTATCTCCTCTTGAATTATAAAAAGGCACCTCTTTTCTTTTGGATGATTTTCTAGTGTTCAAGCGCCAATCTTCAAATGCTGACTTGGATTATTAATTTTTTCTTTTTCTTGATTTGTCTTGATGTTGGCATCAAACTTTCAAAACTATTCTTTTTTTTTCGAATGTTGACGTCAACCTTTAAGTTGGCCGTTGATCTGGAAAGAGAATAAAGCTTTTCCAAATGTGGCAACTAGTTTTTTATTTTGTTTTTTTTTTATTTTTTATTTCTTTATTTTTATTTTTAATTTTGACTATTCCATTCCTTTCCAACATCCACGTCTCACATCCCAGTCACCATCTGTCAAGAATTTATCACCACAGACAATCTGCAAGCATTTATTAATGTAAAATACTAGACTTTGACATAACATGTGATCCGACCAGAAATGACTATTTCAAACTTTGACTTGACACAAATGATTGATTTTTAACAACGAACGAGTCTCATTTAACACAATCATCAAGTCTTGGATTGGGTACAACAATGAGAAACCAACTACAAATGCAAATAAGTTACTAATGGCAGAGCATAGATGATAAAGCCAAAGCCATTATTTTTCTTACTCTCTCTGATTTTGAGTTACATCATGTAGATCTGGAAAAATTATCCAAGAAAATCTAGGATGATCTGAATAAACTGCTTGGAGCAAAAGCGATTAATGCAAAGTTTTCTTTAAAGCTTCGGCTATTCAAAGTCAAGATGGATGACGGAGTCACTGTGTCTAGCCACATAAGCAATCTAAGGTCTCTCAATAGATAGCAGAAGTCAATGCTATGGTAGATGATGAGGATGCCAAAGCCATCGTATTAAACAATCTGCCTTCTAAATACAGCAATGTAATTTTTAGTCTCAATCAAATACATTCTCAAACTCTAAAAGATATGATTTCAGCTCTCTTAGCTGAAGAACAGAGAACAACTATGTGAGCTGCAAAAGGTGTTCCTCAACATGAGAGTGCATTATATTCAAGAAACAATCATAGAAGATCAAAAAAAGACAAAGGGGAGATTGAATGTTACTTCTGCAAGAAAATAGGTCACACAACTTGGAACTGTAGAATTTGAGCCAATGATGTTCTCAAGGGTAAGCTCAAAGACAAACCAAATGAAGTTAAAATAGCCATTGTTGAAGAACCATTGGATGCTGACAACGATGAAGAATACATATTTTAAGAAGCCCACATTTTGAGAATAGGGAGGCTTCTAGTGCAGATGAAGCTCAACATGGATGGCTGCCCAATTAATTCGAGAGTTTGTGAATCTTGGGAATTATACCTTTACGAAGGTCATAAAACAACTTTATGGAGCACTGTAGATGTAGCTCAACATTTATGGTTGTCCAATAATTCGGAACATTCGTAATTCGAGAGTTTGAGGAGGTGGAATCCAAGAACTTGGGAATTCAACTTGGGAGCTACACCTTTATGAGGGTTATAGGGTAGCTTGATGAAGTTCTACCTGGTCCAAGAACTGTTTTCAAAGAGAAGCTTTAGTAGAATATACAGTTCTATTTGGTTCTAATGTTTATAGTTTCCAGTCAGTATGTTAATATGTTTTTCTTTTAGTACAATAAGCTTTAAGAGGGGTGATTAGAATATAAGGCTCGCCTTTTGTAATAAAGTCACCGTAGTGACGTAGTGGTGCATAGTAATGTTAGCTATTATTAGTATTTAGAATCTTGAACAAGTGTCATATTATTTATTGTCGGTGACATCTCTCAAAGTCTATATAAGGAGATGAACATCTTTGTAATAGATATTCCAATATTTTATAATATTATATTGTACTATTGTTTGAATGCCTCATTTGTGCTTATTGCTCATTTTTTTAAATAAATACTCTGCGCTACATTAAAAAGTTAAAAACACTAAGCGAGTAAAAGTCACAAGAAGTTTATAAAAGAAGTGCATAATTGTAAAGATTTCTGGAGGTGGACAAATGAATTTCAACATGATCTAATACGTAAGAGAAACTTCTAGACAAAAAATGAGGTGATAAAGCAAACCACTTACATGCAAAGCATAAGGATCAATTTGTTAAGTACTAACAAATGCTTAACAGCCTGTTTAACATAAACATAACTGGTGGGAACTTGTAAATTATCATCTTAATAAAACGGCAAACTGCCAAAACTCTATCTGTAAAGGAATATGACACATGGCCAGAGTAAATTGAAAGGAATAGAACCATCAACTCCCATTCAAGACACCTAGTTTATAGATGAATACAACGTTCAGTACATCAACCAGGTCATAAATGAGATTGAGTGTTTCCCAGTGATCCGTATCTGATCCTTTCTGGCTATAACAAAGGATAGCTGACAGGAGAGCATGAGACATGACTGAAGTTAGTTGTAGAAAGAGGCATGGATTTTCCTACACACAAGGCCACAAATACAATGATCTCCAAACATAAATAACAATTGTAACCATGTACCCAAAGAAGAGAATGCAGCACTGACTCACTCCTAGCAGCACATAATTCTACCCATACAAACTAATCTCTACCATTTTTAGGCAACTTCAACATCATGGATGATGGCTAACAAATAATATCTCTTAGACATCACTGTTGGGAATTATAGTTAATACACCATAGCTATAATGGTGAACAAGGTTAGTTAATGCATAAACCTATCACAGAGTGTTAAGTGGTTACTACACTCACGTAGAATAAGAGAATATATCATCTCTTAGTGTGTGCTAAAATTTGTCCTCTCTGCTATTCTTATCTTTTAATATGGTATCAGAGAAAGGATATAGTGAGCCCGTGAGAGCTATTTGTGACTGCTGAAAAACTTTTATAAAAAATTTGTTATTCATATTTTTTTCTGTTTGCTGTAGAGAGTAAAGCATTGAAAGTCTGTGTTAGGTGTTTCTTTTGTCATTGAATTTATGCAGATTTAGGTGGAGAAATTGTGAAAGTGTGATCTCCAGCATGTGAAGAGTTTTCTTTGGGTTTTATAAAAATCACATCAGCAGGAAGGAGTGAGGGGTGAAGCTCTAAGAAGGGAATATTTTATACATTTATGCAGCAAATATAAGTGGAGTGCAGCCCTAACTGTGTCTCTTGTTACCAAGCTCATTGCTCATGGCTGAGGAATGTTGTGCAGATAGTGTGGCATTGTTGCATGGAATGAGAATATTTATAGGACAAAAGATCACACAATGGCAAGCTTTGTAGATTCACGAACTCTGAACCTCACTTTTGTAAATCACATATTCTTGTCTGCAAGTCTTTTGAGGAATCCAATAATATCTGTGAAAATGTGTTCAGCTTTGCTCAGATTCTAAGGAGGCGTGAGGATGAGCAGAGGAAAGAATGGCATTATAATAAAATTTTGTTATTCATAATTTTTTTCTATGTTTGCTGTAGAGGGGAAAGCATCAAAAGGCTGTGTTAGGTGTTTCTTTTGTTATTGAATTTATGCAGACTTAGGTGGAGAAATTGTTAAAGTATGGTCTCCAGTGTGTGAAGAGTTTTCTTTGTTTTTTACTAAAAATCAGAACAGCATGGAGGAGTGAGATGTGAAGCTCTAAGAAGGTAAACTTTTATATGTTTCTGCAGCAAATATGACTAGAGTGCAGCCCTAACTGTGTTTCTTGTTACCAAGCCCACTGCCCATGGCTGAGGAATGAAATCAAGATAGTGTGGCATTGTTGCATGGAATGAGAATATTTCTGGCCAAAAAGATCACAAAATGGCAAGCTCTATAGATTCATGACCTCTTCCCCTCACTTCTGTAAATCACTTATCTCTTGTCTGCAAGTCTGTTGAGGAATCCAATAATTTCTGTGAAAACGTTCTCGGTTTTGCTCAGATTGTGAGGAGGCATGAGGATGAGCAAGGAAAGAAAAGCATTAAAAATTAAGATTTTATTATAAAGCTTTTAATTTATATAAATTTAGGGCTAAGTCGCTTTTTATTAAACTTTCTTTAGTGTTTTTTTTTTTTTTTAAACTACATAGTTTACCCAAAAAATTCAGGTTAAGGAGTGGAATCAAATTAATTATGTATTTTTGCATCCAGTGGGCAGTTTCACCTGAAATTGTGTACATGTTTAGAACAAGATTCTAAAACATCCCCTAAAGCATTTTTACTGCAACTTAAAAAGTTTTCCGTATTTAATTGTTTTTGTACTCCCATGGTGTAGTTTAGGCTTCAAATCTTGCCTAGTGGGTGTGTATTAAATTCATAACTTCTAATTCAGGAGAAGTTGTTTGATAAAACTTCGCCAACGTGAGTAGAACAACATTGTAAGACATCCCTCAAAATGTTTTTACTTCAGCTCTCATGATTTGTAAGAATTAATTGTTTTCCTGCTTCAGCTTCATTAAAAATCATTTTTTTGAACCTGAAGAACAAACTTTTTGTAACAGGGTACATTATAGGTGGTAACCGACAGGCATAAGAACATGTTTTGATTGAGGGGGGGAAAGCATAATCTCATGGCAGAGACAAGTTCCAGAAAAAATGTGGTTAGTACGTTCAAAGAATATACCAGGACTGTTGGAGAGATTCATGAAGCATCCTATGGTTCACAAAACCATCTCGAGCAACCTGGATAAATGAGTTGAGGACCGCAAGAGGATGGAGGGCAAATTCCAGTCTTGAGTTTGTCATTAGCTTGAAGATTGAGTTCATTGCTTTTGTAGCAAATTTGGTTCAAAAGAAGGTTTTCAATAGGGCCTAGACCAACTGAAGACCAACATATATGTCAAGTGGAGGCTCATGCCACATTTGTTGTGATTAGTTGAGTGTCCCTATTCACAAAATGTAGTAAAGATCAGTAAGGCTCAGTCCATCCAATCATCAATGGCTAGTTGTGTGTGTCCCTGGTCATAAGGTGTTGTGGACAAATATGTGTCCTCGTTCGCAACTTTGAAGGAGGATAGTTGACGGTGTTCCTATCCTTGGTCAAGAGTTCAGCAAGGCTGTATCTTGTTGAGAAGGTGTAGTACAGCCATTCCCACTACTATGTGTAAATATGTTAAATGTGTGTTTGTCTCAATTCATACAAAGTACATCCTCCCCTGTCACAACCCCTTATTTTCAATAATTAATTATGAAATTAAATATTATTATTTAATTTATTGTCGACTAATATTGACTTATGTGTGTATGACAGGAACAACCTCTCACTCTCTCGACGGAGAGAGAGTATCATCGAGGCAGAGGGCGTGTAGCCGATTGAAGGCAAAGTGATGTGAAGGAACCTACACACACCACTTAGTTTATTTTGCATAGATGTGTTTTGCATGAAAATATATTACATTTATTTTATCTACATTTTAGAATAATCATTTAAATAATCATTATTAGTCAAAATGGATATTAACTGCATTATTTTGAATGAATTAGATGTTCAAATATCTTTTTGAAAAGGTTAGTTATGCTTTATCTATTTTTGACCGTATGTAATTAAGTGGCAGATTTTCTTCAAAGAGGAATCTTCAATCATTAATTCTTTTTCAGTTTCAAAGAAAAAGAAAGTGGGTTAGTGGGAGTTATTGGAAAGCTGAAGGCATTTATTTTCTTTGGAGCGTGTATTTTCAAAATATACTCTATTACTCTTTAAATAGGTATAGGATAGGAGGGGGTTTTTGCTTGTTCTAGGATACCGATTTTGAGGAAGAAGAAGCACTATGCTTGTATGAACAATTTGGCAAATCCAGGTATGATCTGAATACAAATTCATAATTGAATCGATCCATAAGAATGTCTGTATGAATATTATGCTTTTCTCTGTCAAATCATTGGGAAATTTCCTATCTGTGAAAACATTTTGTATTCCTGTAGAAAGCATTATGCATTCTCCTCTACCAAAATGTTGTATTCCTCCTAAGTATTATGTACTTTTCTCCATTAAAAATATAATGTATTGTTCCAGATTGTCATGATATTCCTCTGTAGAAAATGTTGGGTTATCTCTCCAAATTTGTTAGGTATGTATCTACAACCAAAATCAAAGGACATTGCCTAGAGTCCAAGAATCATCTTAGCACCTGCCAAGAGCTTTGGCTTGAAAGCATTTCATGTCTTTATTCTTCCGCAGACCCACCTTCATTGTTGGAAGTTCTACCTTTGAGGCTTTTCTGTTCGATGCCTTGTCTTTACCTTTGCATGCCCATCTTCAGGAGACTTGCATTTAGAGTCTGTACTCTTGCCAGTACTTTTACTTGCAGATTTCTATTGTGCCATGATCACGCCTTCTCATTTGACTTCGATTCTTCCATAAGATTTTGTGTTGGGATTTTTAAAAGCTCATCCTCTTCCACAACGGGTTTCTACTGGCATTTAATGATAAAACTTAGAGTGTCCTTAAGATATCCAACACTATAAAGAAGGAAAACCATGCTCATATAACACTCAATCGTAGCTGAAATGTAATAAGATTTTTCTTGAGGATTGAGCAGCTCCCATCTATTGGCATATTCTTTGAAACTCTTGTGGGTGCAAATGTTGATGTAGGGGCGCCAATTTTCTCTATGCGTTCTTCCTTTTACCAATATATTATTCCTTGCAAAAGCCTCTTAATTATTTCCTTAAGATACTAACTACCTTTTTAATAGCGTATATCTACCTTCTGTGATGACAGAACTTCACATTAAGACTGTCACATACTGGTAAATTTTTCAATGTTTATATTAGCCGTATTATGGCATTAAATCTGCTGCCAAATAAAGGCGTTTGGACTGCAGCAATATTATGTCTATTCCAGCCAGATATTGGCGTTAGACTCTCATTAAAATCTTTGTTATACCTGCCAATTTTGGTATTAGCTATTTCTTAAACATAATGTCTATATCTGCCATTTAATGGCAACAGATTTTCCATTTATTTTCATAATTTCTTTTGCCTGATAGTAGCATTTATACTTCATTCATTTTAATGTTTAAACTGAAAAATAGAAGCGCTGTCTTATGCTATAATTGCCATATATATAGGCATTATGTTATAATCTCAAATTATTTTATTTAGACATTCAACGTTATTATTTGAGGTATTAGTAAATTGTAAACTTTGAGTGAATCTGACAAAGTAAATGAGTAGAGTTTTAACTGCATCCATAAGCATGTTTTAAATAAATGTATGTAGACCTTATTTCTTTGTAGATAGATAATAGAAACTTAAAATCTTGCTTTAATCTTGCTGGGTTTTAAAACAGCTGATTATATTATATTTCCTTCTCTTAGAGAATTAGATACTATCATTAGAAGTTAGAAAGTATTCTTAAATGGATCATGAACTAAGTTATAGTTTGGTATCAAAATGAAACCAAGTAATTGCAAATTTAAATTGCTATTACATATAAGTGTTCAACTCTTAGAGAAATTATAAAATATCTGATAGTTTTGCATAGACTGAAATAGTAGTAATTTTGGTATTAAAACAAAAAGTGATTAGTTATTGGAATAGAAAGAAAGCTATTAGATTTGTAATTTATATGTTAGGATATAAAATAGTATGTGTGGAGTTAGAAATAGGAATTTTGCATTTGTAGTAAATTTTAATGATTTGTGTAAGTTATTATAAATATATAGATTTGTTAGCATATAAAATATCTTTGTGTTGTAATGATAATACTTTGTCAATTGGTGATATATTTAGTAAATGTTTTTGATATAGATAAGCTGCTAGCACGGGAGCAGAACCCGATAACAAAAGCCAAACGGCAGCAGAATAGGCCCAAGGCCACCAACAGCTGACTAACAGTCGATTAATAGTTCATCAAAAAACATAATCAAAACATAAGACAAGTCTTTTAATAACATAAAGCAAGAACCACCTAGCTAAGAAGAGATTTCCAGTCATCAGATATCATATTGATTAAATTTTCCTGATCCTCCAGCAGAGAATCCATGGTCTTCTTTCGGTCCACCTGCAGAATAGAAAAGGCTTCAGCAGCCTTATGGGATGACCTCAAAACCAGCTTAACCAGATTCTTGACTTTGTTCTCCATCACAGACAGGCGAGATTTAACTTCAGCCAGCTCGACTTCCAACTTCTTGTTATCAACATCCCTTCTTGCGCTCATAACTTCCTTGTCAGGGGTTTCCTGCACCTCTGTTTCTTCCTCATTAGTATCGTACAAAGAGTTATTCATAGAAGCAAAATGGCTCGCGCCCTCCTGTTCCTGCATAGGGGTGGTTTTGGTTCCCTTCATTTCAACATCTTGCACAGTGTCTTCTCTATAAGAAGCAATGGAATAATCCACAATCTTAATTCCCTAGGGCATACCTCCCGCCAATCTAGAAGATCTCCTCAAACTCGGTCTTCTGATAGAGCCCTCCTTACCCAAAGCAATTTCTTTAACAATCATAACCTCATCCTTCCCCAGATTCCCCTGTATTTTACTAGAATCTTCAACCCCTTTCCTTCTCACCTCCCTCACTACATATCTTTTTAAGAGTTTTGTTTTGTGCAAGACTCCCTACCTTACATTTTTTGTTATCCTGCATAGGTTTCTGCTTTTCAGGTTACACAAGCCCTCAACAGCAACAACATCAGATTTGTCCTAAGAGGACTCAAGGGTTTGACCCGGGAATCGGCTGCCAGAGAAAGCTTTCGAAAAGGAGGTGGTCTTTGACACAAGCAGGCTAGACAAGGGACTCGAGGGACCCCTCATAGGATGGTTAGAAGGGGAGGCAGGCTGAAAGGCCTTCAGGGTGGTTAGCTTCGCATGTCTCACACATAGGGGAATTTTATCTTCGGATTCTTCATTGGAGCTATCCTCAACAGGACAAGCAGCTGGAGGTTTAGTCGGACTCAGAGCCAAATGGTAATGATACAACCGAAAAATTAGGCCTTGGTGTAAAGGCACAGAAATCACCTCAGGGTCCTCTTCGCGAGCTTTTTTGGCATGCATGACAGAGGCTTCAAGGCTGGATAGTAGGAAGGAGGGGAAATTCACCAGTCTTACGGCGAAAATGATTTAAAAAGGCAAAATGATAGTGATAAAACACTCTGTATCTACCCTCAAGAGTAAAATATTTCATTATCAGAAAGCATACTTGGTTCCACGGCGCGACCAGGCTCTCACGTTCAAAGCCACCCTGTAGCCGAATTTGTTTGTCACCCTCTTTATAAAACAGTTTCATACCCTCCAAATCCGGGACACGAGTCTACTTCTTGAGTCTGTTTCCCGAACACGTCAAACCAATCGCAGCAGCAATGGAGTCCTCCGAAACAATGAATTGGACCCCTCCAACTTTCACCATTCACCTCCCATCCCACGATTCAGCAAATTGGGTCGAAACATTTTTGTCATAGCCATTCAAAGATTAAAGAAAAGCCGTAACTCCTCCCTCATACGCTATGCTCCAGACCTGCAGGTCCTCCTTGAATTCATTGCAATTCATTGGCTCCATCCTCACTTTATCCCCCCCGCCCATTTTTCTAAACCTCCAATGCACAAACTCAGAATCCCAAAAGCAAACAGAAGCAAGTCTCTCAAAGAAGAAGTTGTTGCAGAGAGTAGGGAGAGGTCGCACAAAAAATCTAGCAGTGTATAAAACAAGAAACTTAAGTTTCTTTATCATCCCTTGCATGCAAATCCAGAACCCGAATGTGTTCGGATCATAAATGTCGTCAGGGCCCCGTGCAAGCCTCTCGAATCCAGCACATTAAGCAGAAGTTGACAAGACCCTTTACAACTATCTTTCTGCCAAACATGATTTAAACTGATTTTCTCAAAGTGCACATATGTTTAGTAAATGTTATTTCTCTTATACGATAGTGTTTTGTATTATGGTAATCACTTGAATAGATTTAGGAAATTAATGAGTTTAGTTTTGTAGTGTTGTATAATGAAATCTAGGCCTCTTATGACTTTTGTCGTATTAGGAATTAGTAAATTGTGATGTTAAATCTTGAGGAGCATATTTATGTGAAATTCGTATGTTAGTAATGAGTGTTTGAGGTGAGGTCAAAGGTTTTCTAGTCGCACTTCTCTACGTTTTCATGGATTAATAATTTTGTGTTGCACCTTATCGGAAATGTAGTAAACCCTTTTACGAAATATGATCTTGTCTCATTATTTTATGTAGAACACACTAAATTAAGTGTTGGATCTTTAGTGAAAGATTGGTCTTCTTGGTTGCTTTGTCGAGAACCTAACATGTGCCTTGTCTACAACTAGTTATAATGGAAAATGTGTAAATTACCTAACATAGTTTAAAACTCATTTTAGTATCTCCTAAGGGCTCATTGTAGTTAATCTAAATGGTGATTATATTACCTTGTCCTTTGAATGCATCTTCATTGAGGTATGTTTTAGGAGAAATTATGAAACCTTTAGAAAGGTTAGCAGAGATAAATTAGAAGAATAAGGTTAGCTTATTAAGTCATCATTAGGTTTGCATCTTTAGAACATTACTAATTGAGGAATTATGTCCATTCTTGAAAGATTTTATGAGATAGTGAATATAACGGAGTGTACTTATGTTTTAGCATCTAATGAAGGACCTATGGATTTATTGAAGACTATCTTTATGTTTTGACGACTTGTCATTCCAATGAGCACGTTTGAAATATATGTTTATGATGGACTTAAGTATGTTTGATTGAGAAAATATATGCATTTGACACATGCTATAGGGATGATAGATAAATCATGCTGCACCAGATTCATTCACGCATGCCGGCTTCAGTTTGCTAGACCCCTCGTGATGGGTCGGGCTTCCCAATAGGGAAGCACGGGGAAGCTTTATGCTTCGTGGCAGGGTGGATATCACCACGATGATACTCTCTCTCGGGTTCCCGGGTACACATGCCGAAAGATATCATATATTGCTATTATGTTATTCTTGTATTAAGCATACATGGCTAAATCGTGTAAAGGCATGGCCTTGTTTTGATTGATTTGTTGATGTATGTAATCCTATTTGGATATCATGATGAAAGTTATTAAATTATTATCCTTTTTCCGCACCATTGTATAATTATTTTATTCTATTTACTATTTTTGGATTGATTTTGCCTTTCGTTGGATATTTTTAGAAAGTGGAATTGTCGGTCATTACATCCCCTTTGAACTATGTTGTATTACAAGGATGAATGTTCGGAATTCTAGTTAATACACCATAGTTATAATGGTGAATAAGGTTAGTTAATAGATAAACCTGTTATAAAGTGTTTGTTGAGTGGTCACTAGCCTCACATAGAATAAGAGGAGATATGCTTGGATCCCTAGGAAATAGGATCAAGCTTTTTGTATAAATTGCTCTAGTGTCTGATGAAAATGTATCATCCCCTTGTGTGTGCTAAAATTTTCCCTCTCTACTAT
Organism: Cunninghamia lanceolata; assembly: GCA_027924645.1. Lineage (NCBI taxonomy): Eukaryota > Viridiplantae > Streptophyta > Pinopsida > Cupressales > Cupressaceae > Cunninghamia > Cunninghamia lanceolata. The sequence goes on along the minus strand of BSBN01000245.1, from coordinate 5,839,790 downwards.
TCTTGTTTTTTAATACTCACCTGATTCAATTTCATCTCATCCCAATTATAATCTGACTAGGGAAGTACTAGGCCCCCACATGGCAAGGATTTGTAAACCACACCTCGAACTTTTACTACTTTATACACTCTTTGTTTAGTGAACTTTCTCTCTCTTCTCTCTTTTCATTATGTCTATAAATGATTATACACACAACTCTCTTAGGAAACACACTAGAGCACTTATTTTTGTTAGTTGCACATTTCACGTGGATTTGTCTTTAAATCCCATGAGTCACTTCCAGTCACATAAGGGCATAAATAGAATTACAATTTCAACAATTGTCTCCCACTCTTAGATGTCCTCCAAAAGAGAAAAGAAGATGGTTCATTCGCACAATAGATTTATTGCAACAAAACACTTACTGACCTCTAACTACTTGTGGATTCACACCATCACCCACACAAAAGGCAGGACTCAGGAATGCTTAGAAAGTTGGCCACAAAACTCTTGAGAATTGCTAACAAAGCCATTTCCAACAAGAGAAAGAATATCTGATCATTCCAAGGAAAATGGCTACACTAGTAGACCAGAAAAAGACATTTTGCAATCTAGAAATGAATCTCAACTTGATGAAGATAAAGAAAAGGAACATAAAGAACATAGTTGAATAGCATACCACCCATATATCAAAAGAACAACAGACAAATTTTCCAAGATCCTTAAAAGCGAGGGAATTGACACAACTTTCCTACCAATTAATGCCTTCAAAACCACCTTGCTCACCTAAAGACCACCATGAGCCAAAACTTAACAAGGATGTATACTCAGTTATTTTAGTATGCAGAATGTTGGGAAGGTGTTGTACACCTTGCATAAACAACATATTTTATTCTAGTGGGTTACCTAGGCATGGGAAGGGCATATTAGTTAATCAGTAACTTGCAAATATGTAAAATAAGCCCCTCATGTGGATTAGGACACCACACTTGGACGGGTGCAAATCCAGATACTAGGCATGTTGTGTGGAGTGAAAATAGGGTGGTTACATTGCCTTAAAATGAATTTGAGCACCCTACTCATATTGGGCAAGTTGGTTGAGATGTGATAAAAAAAAATCTCCTACTTTCTGGCAGGTTATTGGGATGTGCAAGTAACAACCTTATCACATATCAAGTTAAGCTAAATGGGGCGTTGGAATTTGTGCCACCTCATGGGGTTGTTAGCACATCCTTTTGGAAACAACTAATGGTAACTAGCATAACTTTCCTCATTGGGCTAAGTAGGAAATCGTTGCATTTCAGTGCATTATTTCCTTTCACAGAAGACCATACATTGGAGAATCAAGAAGATCCATCCAAACCAGATTAAAAGAATACAGTAGAGACAATTGTTATGAAAGAATTGAACAATCAGCATTAGCCAAACACTGCATAAATCAAAACATCAAAAACACGTAAAAAATGCATAAAGTTCCAACAAGAGGTCACTACGTGTAAAAAGACATTTTAGAGAAGCAATAGAAATGGAACTTATAATCTAAAAAGATGGTGGTTGGTACTTGAGCAAAATCTTGATACAATACGAATTACAGTACTAGGATTAAAGTAGGCCTAAACATTAATAATTGATTGAGAATGATTGCGGATAAATTTTTTCTGGCCTTTTTAATTTCATACGTTGCAAATAAAAATGATAAAATACTATTTATTAACCCAAAAAGATCAGAAAACCTATTTTAATCTGTGATACATATTCATCCTTGAAAAGGGGATTGTAGAAAGGCCCAAAATGTTTGTAAAGTTAAGTGGATTGAACACAATTGCATCCATATACATGTTTTGTAAAATATGTAGTGTGTTAGTTTTGTTAGCAGTGATCTACAATGAATCAGTCCCACACACAACCACAAGGCACATATTGAGATGGTTCAACTTAATGTGTTTCAGTGTATGATCCATTACAAACAAATGGTCTTTAAGTGGATTATTCAAGCCCAGTTTATCTCCCAACCCCTCCATGGCAAGAGTATTTTCAGGGATTTTTTATCCTAATACCTAAATTCCTTGGTAATTCAGCATTATGTCTTGAGAGATAGCCATTCTTGGCACTTTGTTCTTCATGGTAGATTGTCTCTTTAGGTGTCCCACAGCATCAATGTTTTTTTGTATTACATGACCATTTGTCTTCTTTGGTCTATTGGCATCTTTATGAACAGCTTCCTCCTTTTAGATACTCCTTGGATAATGCTCCTTTTAGATACTCCTTGGATGCCCCTCCTCTCTCCCTTCCACTAAAGAGAGCGATCAATAGGGTTGTCAACCAGAATATAGATTACCAAGAATTTCTTCAGATTGTGGATCTCACCATACTTCAACCTGACCGTCTCCAATGTACCTGGTCACATGGCCTAAGGATCCCCCTTAGCTAGCCAGGTTGGTTACAAGTTCAAATCAAACCACCATATCTATGCAATGATAAGACCCATCATCTATGTTCCCTCCAAGAGGCAGAAAATGAGAAGCATTTTATTTCTAGATGTATTTTCTACTATGAGATTCGGGAAGGCATCACTATCTGGGCAAAGACTCAAGAGGTTCTCTACCCACATTCTTTCACTACCCAGATCACAAGTTCATAGCCTTTTTCTTAGAGATCATTCCACTCTCAGGTGTAGAATATTACAGGAGGATGTAGTCCTAACAAACTGATTACATCCTTTCAGCTCATATCAGATGATGCAGGTGTTACATGCCATATGGATACTGCTGATTCACACATAGATGGGGAAAAGTCAGTGAGGCAACCGTCTTCTATGTGTTCTACAAATAGGATGCCCCAGCCTTCTCACACTCATTCTAGGTATCATGAATATGCTTTGCTTCGATGTCAAGCACCTTCTAGTTTTCCTTGCTCCAGTCCAGATTGTGAGGACATGCATGAAATACCAGATTTCTCTTTAGCTGTAGAGAATAATCAGCCAGATTTTGGCTCTAGGAGGCACTACTCCACTTCCTCCTAGAATTATCCAGCCCACAACTTTAAGCCCTGGACATTATTAGGCCTTGCATTAGCTCTTTTGTGATGGCGAACAATCATGTTGTCTATTCTTCTAGCCCAAGCTATGCTACAAATGTGTAACAGGACTAGTTTTAGTCTACACCTCCAACTCTATTATTGATCTCCATCACCTCTGAGCTTCATTGAGGGGTCTACCCAAAACATGGCTCTTTGTGGGGTTTAACCACTTTAGGTTTACTCCACCAAGCCATGTTTATATATTGATGCACTTATTGTTTAATGTTGTAGTGCTTACTTGCTTTTTAGAACCTACCCTAGCACTTTTCTATTGTAGTACATGTACTGTTGAGTTTCATTGATCTATTTTGACCATTTGTGGGAATTAATATAATTTCATTTTATCATTTAAAAAACATATTAGCCAAGAATTTAAAGCTTAGTATTGAGCTATTGATCATATCCATGAGATGTGACTTAAAACTTATACTTCGTCAAATCCAGATAGCTGAAATAACTCAAAGATTTATTTGTCTATTAACATTCTCAATTGAACATCAAAGGGTTTTCTCTTCCATGTGCAATCTGGAAATTTTCAAATACACAGAATTTGTTCTACAGAAAATGTTTTTTTTCTTTTTGGCCTTTGATGCACACAACATTCCTGACAACATCCATGGATAGTTCTACCAGTTCTTAGAGACGTGGAAACATCTAATATCTGTTATGCCTTACAATAATTTTCTATCTGTCTGTTAGGTGAGACGTAAAGTGCTTACTGCAGGAGACTAGGTGAGATAGAAACCAACCTTGTTATTTACCAGTTCAGTGATCGAATGAGCACACTCTTGCAATGATTGAAGCCTTCTTGGTGGATGACTAGATGGTCTGTCCAACACATCATTTGCATCAATTGATGCTTGAGAAGTCCTCGAGGGTATTGAAGTTTGACTTCCAAGACTTTCAACACCACATACAGAACCCACAGCTGCCCCAACAATTTGCATTGGTGAACTTATGCACTTTTGAATATTTGACAGAGAAGCGGCAATTTTACTTTGTGAATGATCTAGCCCAGAGGCACAGAGTGAAGAAGAAAGTGTCTCCGTAGAAGCAGCATGAGCATTGACAAGTACATACTCCTGCTCAATGCATTCCATAGAATCAACTACTGCAGGACAATAGAAAAGAAGTTAATAAGTACTGAAATGTAGAACACCATGAACATGTTGCATAAAAAGATTACTCTATATTGAAGATTTTGTGGTGAGCTATGGCTGACCTCCTTTTGAAGAAGTTTTAAGATGTTCTTGTCCTATGTTGGCTGCTTGAGAGACTTCAAGTATTGACTCTTGGTTGAGTTCACTTTCAAATGACCTTTGAAAATCATAATTAGTAGTAGATACTTCCAGATTAGTATCAGTTTCTGGGTTTTCAGAGTGCACTTCTTTAACCTTTGGAGAATTCTTACCAGAAAGAGTTTTTCTGCCCAGTGCATTCGTATTTGTATAACTAATTAAGTTAGAGCTCATGGATATGCTTTTGGTGGATGAAAGAAATGAACTACAATGATGTCTATCCTCATCCAAATTGAAAGGTATACAATCATCTTGTGGACCCGCTGCACTTTCAATAACTGTACTCTCTCCTGGCCCTGTTAAGGTATTCGCAAGACCACCAATAGACCTGAAAGAGTGCTTAGCTGTCAATTAGGCTGCAACTGGGAAAGAATCTTACATCCACATTCAGTTGCACAAAACAATAGTAAAAGGAGGAACGGTACACCCACAATTCATGTGGGCAATGCCAATGAACAACTCATATAGGAAGTGTACTTTAACACTGGAACAATGTATTAATAAGCTCAATCAGAAAAAACTACATGAATAAACTAATTTGAACAGGAAACTAACCTTGACTGAGCCATAAACTTGTGATTGAAGAACTCCTCAAATGACAATCGCTCAACTGAAAAACAGTTCATGTTAATATTCAATACCTGTCAGAACACACTCCTTTCTAGCATATTGTTTTGATTTTTCCACCACTCAAAAACAGAGAGGGGTGCTCCTCTAGGACTTGCATACAGAATAAGTCATGAAATAAATAATAATGCAAAACGTACAGAACCATGTTGTACTTCATGCAATAAGAAAAACAAGGTTTAATGAAAACTGAAATCTAACCAACGTAACTTACACAAGAGGCGTCATCTACAAACTGAATATGCTAATGATTTTGTATTCTAGAAAAAAAATGAGATACATAACCACAAATAACTCAAACAATAACATTAATTTAATTGATTAGTATTAACTATTATGAATTATACAATGTCACATGCTAGCATATATATATTCACAGCTAGTTTAAGTTTTCTCTTTTTATGTTTCGGCACCTTTCAACTAAATCATATTCCCCTCTAGGTGTTTACAGAAAACAGACAATGAGAAACTTATATAAACTTTAAGGATCAAATGGTGTAGGATATGAAATGCCACACTGAAACAGTCCTCATATTTAAATTTGACAAACTTGAGCAACGTATTCACTTCTCTCCTCACAAGTATAGAATGAGATGTGAAATAGATTTCTAACATGATTATAAAATGTGCTTATTTATAAAAGTCAGAAACCAATCCTACTAACTTTTCAACTCTGTAAGACCTTTTATCTGATCAGAAGGAAAAGCTGATTGTATATTCAATCCAAAAAAAAGATTCAGTACTAAATTTGAGGAGAGTTCATGTAATATACACCCCTGTTGTGTATATCTATTTTGATGCCAATTTTTTTTTGCTTGTCTGAATGTTTGATGTTTAGGGTTTTATAGCATGTCTTTGCATATGTGTTTTTGCATGAAATACATAGGAAGTGAAGCATATAACATAAACCTAGAAAATCCAAAATAGATATTAGCAAACTAACAGCTACCCAGATAGCAATGAGCCAAAATATGAATTATAATAACATACCCATATGGAGTTTTACAACTTCATGTCGGGGTCATTGCCGGACCAGCCACATAAGCTATCAAAATCTCTTCATAATCTTCATACAATGCAATAAATATCAGATATCAATGTTGCAGCTCCATATATGCTCATAAACACCAAAGATAGAGGTATTAGACACGGCAAAAGTGATGCAAACTGCTCCCAAGAAGACCCACGTCACTCCTGAAGGTGTAGGGCCTGCTGTAGGCTCAATAGCAGCAACAAACAACTCTAAATCACCCCCAAAAATCTCTGTTATGCATCAGTTATTTCTGCAGGGTATGGACGACCTCTAATGGCAGCCTAAACTCCTCAAACTCCCCACAAATCTGCTGCTAAAGGGATGTACGGCCCTCTAAATGGTACGGCCAGCTGAAGGAAGTATCTAGCAGCATAAAACCACTTCAAAAATGCATAAATCTGCCCATTAAATCCTTTATTACCAACTGCATACTGAAATACTATCAAAATGTTTATTTCCGGCACTAAATCTTCTCCAAAATATTTCCAGCGAATGCACAACTGAAGCCTCCAAGAATTGACCAAATGGGTTTTCGTCTACAAAGCCAAAGATCAATTCCTATCTTGCAGAGGTTTTCGTCTCAACAAGACAATACCAAACCAAGGAGCCAAGCTCCAGAAACCCTCATGGGAATATCTCAACAAGAGAGAAAAATCAATATCCAAGCATATCCAAATGAGAGCACTTTTCCCTCTTTTATAACTCTCCAAGAGGGGGTTTCACTTTTTGAGGGAAATATTCTTTTAATTTTACTTTTTAATATTTCCCAAGGTGAGCGCTCCGTAAAAAGACTTAAGTGACTTTTAAATATTTCTTGTTTCATCACTTAACCAATAAAACCCAAAGTCCAATATTAAATATTAATATTAATTTACGGACTTTAAAACAGAGGCTCAAACGATGTCGGAATGCCATGATCTATAGCTCGTCGAAAAGCCCTCGACGAGACAAATCCAACCCCACTCTAAAAATCCCGATCCGACACCAAACCCGAACTTACTAAAAATAGTAAGTAATGGCCATAAGCAAATTGAGCCAACAAAAAGGGTGCCAACTGGATCTACAAACCATCTGATAACTCTGAGCTCAATGCAACGTCTGGGAGAACCAACAGCTGACTACCAAGTCACCAAAACATCGTCGAACTGACACTTACTAAAAATAGTAGTGTTCTCCGAGAACCAAAGAGAACAAACTCGAAAAAACCCAGAAAGATTGTCAACATGCAAGCTCTTACTATAAATAGTAAGTATGGACAAGTTGTCCGAAATCTCTTCGGAAAGTGCCACACAGCTCCATTGGATCACCCGAACACCCTGGTGACATCAAATTACTCCTCTGATTATGTTGTCATCAGCCCAGAAAGTCAGCTCTAAATGGGCTGCAAAAGAACTCGAAAATGGGGACATTACAGTTCAAGACACTGTAGCACGTTTATTTTCTTATTGCTTGGATTCCCCTTAAGCTGGAATAGAGGACAAGTGATAGACTGCTACAACATTTTACAGGAACTATAATACTTGGCTACAAAGGTACACAGGTAAAGTATAGGGTTCCTCCACATAGTGAACATATACAGCACTCGTAATTGAGACACCTCTCATAAATGACTACTTACAAGTTCATTGAAGGGTGCAATAATTAAACAAATCATTCACATAACAGCAAAGTAGATACAAGTTCAAATTGTGTCTTTCATTATAATTTAGCATGTCTGAAAATGTCCCTGCAAAAAGATGCTCTTAGCCACAAGTTGTGGTAAAGAATTTAAATTGGTAACATGACATACATTTAAAAACTTATGCTTATTTCCTAACCAAATAATTTTTGTTCTTAATTAATTCTATTCAATAGTTATTACCAAGTTCCATAAAGAGGTAACCATAGCAGCAAAAATCTTTTGGGAAAAATCGGCAAATCAAAAGTATAAGATTCTTTCAAAAAATCGTGAAAAAATCGGGAAAATTTTTTAAATCATGAAAAAATCGAATCTCCAAAAAAAAGTAGAAAAATACAAAAAGGAGAGGAACCCTAATTGTTTTTTAAACGATATAAATTTTATAATAGAATAATAAATATTATATTTTAATATTATAATATATTAATGTAGAAAAATATAGATTAATGATATAAATATTATAATAGAATAATAAATACAAATAATATATTATATATTAATATTAAATATAAAGTATATTATTAGTATTTATTATTCTATTTATAATATTTATACATTAATAGATTATAATAATATAATATTATATATTTAGCCAATAGGCTTTTATATGTGAGCATTATAGTGCTCGGAATTGTCTCACGCCGGAAAAATTTCTAAACTCGTCGGTTGTTCCTATAGGCGTATTCCTTGAACCTCTCCTATGGGTGCAAGTGCTAGTATATTTAATTAGCCATAGGCTTTTACATGTGAGCATTATAGTGCTCTGAAAATTGTCTCTCACCCTAAAAAAATACGCGCCGGAAAATTTTTGAACTCATCGATTGTTCTCACACCATAAAAAAATTCACGCCGGAAGATTTCCTAAACTTGTCGGTTCTTCTCATGTCGGGAAAAAATCGTGTGAGAAACAATCTCATGTCGTTTAAATATCGTACACTGGCACGAATGTTATACAATAGGCACAAAAACCCTAGACGCCCATTAAACACTGTTGAGCACGATTTATATAAAAAACCCCGATTTTTTTGGGTAAAAAATCGCCTAACTTGGCGATTCGCAATGTTTTGGCTATTTTTGCCATAGTTGGAAAACTCGGACTCGGCAGCCCAAAATAGGGCTCGGACTCAGGACTCGGCACAAACTCAGGAAAAAACTCGGCTAGGACTTGGCAAAAAAAAAAAACCATAGTTTTTTTAAAAAAAAGAAATTAATTCATTTACAGAACATAAGAGCCTAATTTGATTATCAATTTGTCATAATTCAAAGATTACACATCATATGATCATCAAACACTCAATAATTGAAATTTCATCATTCATACTCATAGTTTTTTGCAAAGTGCAGTTGTGAAATGAGCCAAAAAAGCAAAAAAAACAAGGATTTATATTTTTTTTTAACGTCCCAGTCACCAGCGCTGAGTCCCATCTAGGGACTCAACCGGACTCAACTCGCGAGTCTTGGTGAGTCCGCGGTGAGTCCAAAGAGTCTACGAACTATTATTTTTGCTTCTATGGATGTAACAATTAATTGTCATTTCTTTGTAATCAGTGTTTTTAATCTCTTCTTACTAGCAGCAAGCTTATTTTGTAACTCCTTTTCATCATTTAATTTTATGTTCTTCTATTTTACTAATAAAAAAACTCCACACCTACTCAAAATGGTTTTGCTTGACACAAGATTTGAGGTTTAATAACATTAGGCAGAGTGGCTCCCAAAACTCTATCCACTAGAATTTTCCGGTAAAATTATCATGCTTGAAAACATTTAAGAAGAATGAAGTTCTGCTATAAATACTTTCAGTAGTAGTAGAAGCATAAAAATTTTAAAGACAAAATCATCCCCTTCTTTGCCTGCATAAGGGCCATTATTTATGTAGAAGAATTGCATGCTCAACTTTTCAATTTACCGAGTTTTAAGGACAAGGGTACAAGGGGACAAAATTGCAACACAACAAATAATTTCCTAAATTTTAGGAAATTAGGACAGAATATTTTATGTATATTTATAGTTTTCCAATTGTATAATTAAAATATTAAATATCAAAATTTAAAATAGCAGAAATTCAAATAATAATAACACCAATGCCATTCAATATTGACCATTAGAAATTAAAATCAGTGGTCCCTAGGGACGCACCCCCTTAGTTTTCCACCGCACCTACCATGTAGGACGTCTCAAGGATGCAGGGAAAGGGACAGAATGCCCCCTCACCGTCCCTGTTTGTTTGTTTCAAACGGGCATGTCCCAAGGACGTTGTAATGTCCCCAATAGGACAACCCTAAAAAACAAGTAATTTTATTTGTATTTTCTGATTTTTCTTAAAAAGAAATAACACCAAACAGCAAGTACACAATCTGATCAAAAATTTCAAACCCTTATTTGCTGATGTCAACACAACATAAACCCTGGATTGATAAAAATACTCAGTTTCAGCAACATGAAACCCTCCAAAAGATATTCAACTTATTTGCAACTGTTGAAAATTACAATGTCGATACTAATTTTCAGAATTTTCTAAAACAATTTATTGTCTCTCACAAGACCCTGCAGTTCTACGGACTGCTGATGCAAAGTGTACAGTGGCTGGAGAGTGTTTTCAGCAGTCACAAGGCTGAAACAATGATGTGTTTAACTGATCCAAGGCTGGAATGATGTACAGCAGTGCTAAAAACACCAAGAATTACTGATAACAGCCATTAATTATTGCTGATCCTCCCTGGAAACATATGCAACATGTCCAGATCTGATTGTAGTCTTCTAAAAATAACTCCTAACTGCTGTCTGCTGATGTATGATGACTCAGACAAGATAAACCAGCGGCAGATGTGGCTGATCCAATGCACCAATGACTGATTTTGTCCCTCAAAGGTGGTGCTCAACTATGATTATCAGAAAATGACTGATCCAATGCTGAAAATGACTGATTTTGTTCCTCCAAGTGTGGTGCTCGGCTAGGGTTGGCAGATCCAAAGCTTAAATTGACAAAAATCTGAAAGTTGATGTAGAAACCCTCAAATGTGATATGGCAACAAAACAAATTATTGCTTGCAAGTCCAAATCGCCCAATCATTGGAATCTTGCATGAAACATTGAAATCTCCAAAAATCAGCAACAAGCACTATAGTGCCACTGTAGCAAACTGAAAAATGTCTTCAAATCCTCAACAATCAACACAACTGTGATCCCTGGATGGAATCACCCAAAATGAGAAACAAGGGTTTTCATCCTTGATCCCAAATGTGGAATCCAAGAGGGTTTTTGTCCTCTCAAACCCCAAACAAACCAAGGGTTTTCGTCCTCTCAAACCCCAAACAAACCAAGAGTTTTCGTCCTTGGATGCCCTAGATTGAGCAAACTGCTCAAATCTAGAAATTGAATGAAAAAAGATAACTTGAATGATGATCAAATGAAGATAGGTGCCTCCTTGATATACCTTTTCGAATTGGGCCCTTGGGTCCTAAATTTCCCTCCAAGTATTTAAAAATATATATATATATTTTAATTTTAAGTATTTAAAAATACTTTAATTTTAGTACTAGTGTTTAAAAACACTTTTTATTTTAAGTATAATAATATTATTAAGTTGCCCTTAAAATTGGAAATTACTCGGCCCAATTTAAATAATATTATTAATTATTTTAATCCAAAAAAGGGGACATGACAAACACCCCCTTTGCATAGGGAACATCCCTCTAATAGGGGACATGTTGTGACCTAATCACACATCGCCCCATTGCAAATGGGGACCCCTCTCTTTTTTTTTGCTTTCTGGCTTTGTTTTGCTTTAGGGTTTACATTTCCTTGAGTTTGTATGTCTCGGAGTGTTGATATTTGCTTAAGTCTCGCCGAATTCTTGCTAAGGAGTCTGTGTGCCCTCATCCTGATGCATGTCTTGAAGCCTTGAAATTGACTAAGTCTGATATCCTGAAGTCTGATGTTCTGAGATCCTGAAAACTGACTAAGTTTGAAATCTGGTGGATCCTCAAAAACCTAGAATCTACATGTTAAAACTTATGGATCCGAGACCTATCTCAAACATCCTGGAAGTATATTTCAAAATATTTAAAGTATAAGAAATTCAATATCTGAGTTAAATCTACTTCCACCCAGGACACTTCAAAATGGGGCGAAATAAAGTTGAAGTCTTGGGCCTTCAAAGGAAATTTCTCATACAGAGGGAGAATGCGCCCACAAATAGCGCAAAATCCATGCTCTTGAGGAAAATGCACTCACTTGAGATCACTTGAAATTCATCGAAATACATTGAAACCTATTTGAAATCACAAAGAATCCAATTTCATTCGCCCAAGGGAGTGAGAGGAGTTGAGAGTCTAGAAATAAAAATGCCTAAGGTAGAGCGCAAAATCCTTGCTTATGAGGAGAATGCACTCCAAGAAAAGTGCAAAATCCTCACTAATAGGGAGAATGCACCCTAAGAAAAGATGCCTCTGGGAATGAAGATTGCAATACAATGAAAGTTTGAACATTGAAAAATCATTAACTCACTTGCAAAGGTCCTTCTAACACTTAGAAGTTTCTTGATTAGACAAGGTGGAAAATCCTCATCAATGAGGAATATGCACCCTTGCAAGTAGAGAATTTTATGAAGAATCAAGATTAAGAAACTTGAAGAACTCACCAAGGGCATAAAAAAGTTGGAATGGAGAAAAGTGACAAGTTCAAGTGAAGGTTGGAAAATCCTTCTCAATGAGGATTATGCGCTCATACAAAGAAGAATCCTTTCACATGAAGAAAATCCGCCCACTCATTCTTGCAAATAGAGGTGATTTTATAAGGACCGAATGCAAAAGGTTTGAAAATTTGCCAAGGTGAGATGAGAAGTGTGAAAAAATAGAATAAAAATTCATAAGGGGAAAGGTGGAAAATCCTCACCCATGAGGAGAATGCGCCATCCTTTAATATCCCTCCATTTTGAAGAAAATTCGCCAACTTTTGAAAGGATATGTCAATTTCATCAAGGTTCAATAAAAATCATGTAAAAAAACTTGATGTTGCCAAATAAAGGTGAAAGTTTGAGAGAAAAAATGAAAAAAATCATAAGGAGAAGGTGGAAAATCCTCATCAATGAGGAGAATGCGCTCTCCTAGTCCTATTTTACCTTGCTCAATCAACAAACTTTGAGAGTGATTCCAACGAAGGGCTAAGAAAAAGATCAAGAAATTTGATGAATTCACTAAGGAATGAGTGAAAGTTTAGGAAATGAAAGTGAGAAATGGATCTCAAGAAGAGCGCAAATTCCAACTCTATGAGGAGAATGCACTTAGTGAAAGTTCTCATGCATGGAGAAAATCCACTCAATCTACAACTTTTTAGGTGACTTCAATTTCATGAAAGTTTAAGGGAAAATCATGAGAAGATCTTGAAAATCTGCTAAGGGAAGGAGGGAATTTGAAAGTGAAAACAAAGATGTTAAAGGTAGAAAAAGTGGAAAATCCTCACCTATGAGGAATTTGCACTCCCAAAAGAAGGAAAATCCTCATACATGAGGAATTTATGCTCAAAATCAAGGAAAATCCAGAGCTATGAGTAATATGCACCCATCTTGGAATTATCCCTAGCAAAATCCAAGTCAAAACGAAGATGGCCTCAAGGATAAGGAATTAAGTTTGAAGCATGTTTTTCCTTGATATTTTGAATGAATAGCTTTCAATTTCTCATATATATTAATGAATTTAATATGATGCTCTCATGATCAAATACTATGACTTGTAATATTCTATTTTGCAGATATCAAAGAATCCGGAGGCGAGATAGGCATTTGCCAAGAGGATGTCATTTCAAGGAAGATCCGGAGCATTCAAAGGAGAAGACTTCATTGAAGGAGATTCCACATGAAGAAGATGTTATCAAGTTTCATCCATAGAGAGAGACTTCATCACCAATGCAGAGGAATACGGCATCAAGGTTTCATCACCAAGGATGAATATCAATCCACCTTGCATGTCCAAGAATCCAGCATCACAAGAGGAACATCCATCCAGAGGTTCATTTCCAGGAATTCACGCACAAGACATCCTCTACTTCCTACACCATCCAGAGCCAGAATCCTGCACAAGAACAAACGTCACAAGATGAAGACTAAGCATAAGCATCAAGAAAGTCCATCAATTCCATGAAGAAATTCAAAATTCCCAAGTTTCAAGTTCAAGCAGCTAGGTTCCAAAGGTGAAAATTCAAGTTTGAAAAAAAAATGACATAATTTGGGAAAATATTCCCAGCAATGTGAACGTATTGAAAATCAAACCAGTTTGCTCAAAGCTGAGTTGGCGTGTGCACATCATCAAGTCAATCACAGTATGCCACATCACTCGTCCAAGTTCAATGAATATACAACAAGCAAGAGGCTAAAGGAGGCTCTTATCTAGAAGATTCCAAAGATTCCATTTCATGCTTATCATCTTGAAAAACGTGTCTTCATTGCCTATGAGTTTTTATGTACACAAGTTGTGTCAACTTTTACTTTTGCTAAAAATAGCAAGTTGTTGTAACTAACTGCCAATGTGGAAAGATCTTGGCCATTGATTCCAAAATCAATCTTGGCCATTCATGTAATTTTTGGAGTCTATAAAAGGCTCACTTCTCTCGTTTGTAAGACATTAGAATTAGATTTGTTGTAGGAGAGTGGGATAGCAAGTAGAGTAGAGGAAGCTCTTCGAAGTCATTGAAGAGATATTGTGATATTGTTGTAAAAATACTTCCTGGATCAATACAAGCTCATTGTTGATTTTCATGGTGATTTTGTGTGATTATGGAATGTTCACGTGGTTTCAAATTCTCGCATATGACTGAGAAATGTTTCCAAGTAGCTTAGATAGTAGATTAGAAGTTCATTGATATAATGAGTTTATGCAAAGATATTTGATGAATTCCTCCTTGGTTCATACTTTTTGTGGATTGTCGAAGGCAACTCACTTTGTAAAGTTAGCCTGAACCTTCATATGCTTTAGTTCAATTGTGCAGATTGTTCAAGCTGCGCCAGCTGTGGGTGTAATTGTTGGTTCTCATGGTGAAGCGGAGTTAGGTTTCATGAGGAGTTCGTCTATCTAGACATGATTCATTATTTCATTGACCTTAGAATAGATATCTCTTAACCCTCTCTCTTTTGCATTTTCTTTTAAGTTTGATTGAAGAAGTTCCATTCATTCACATCCAAGGAGTAAGGAATTTCATCCATGTTTGTGAAGGAGGAGGAATTTAGCATAAGTCCCTTTGTGATTACCAGCAATATCACATCAAATCACTAAGTCTATCCGTTGCAAATCATGTATAGGGAACCTTGGAGCGCTCTTGTTTGATCACATAGTTTAGCATTCGAGAGGCTTTTTCAAGAGAGGATAGAGCACTTGGTGTTTTATTCTATTGTTGTTGCTGTCACAAAAACATCATCAACAGAACGCACAAACACCCAGCCATTCCTCAAAAATAAAAAAAATGTCGGTCAAATTGCAAAATCACAACTTATTTTAAACGCGATTATTTTAAAAAACCCTAACCAACTTCCGCTACAAGTCCACATTTGTTCATTTTATTTGACAATTAATAGGGTTAGTAAACCAAATAAGAGGCAAAATAAAACCGAAAATTCAATATTACTGAAGCAACAAATCGCGATTTCAAGGTATACATAGTAGTCGACTATAGCAGCAAGTCTCGAGGTCTCACTATTTTATTCTTGGTGCAACATGAAAATATTGTTTTTTGTAGATGTGTAACAATTTGTTGACGTCCTAATGCAATTCATGAATTGATTTTAAGGTGTGTTTACGATGTTCAACAATATTGCTGCTCAACCACACTTTGATCCACTAGCAATGATTTTAAAAAAATCTTCCACCGTCAAATATCTTATGTCGCTTTTTTTCCCTCCAAAAGAAAACAAATCAGATTACTGATAACTCAAACTATGACTGTGCATTGAATTCATGCTGAAACTAACAATCATATATTAAAATCAGCATTGTCCTTCTCATGACAAACTCAAATAGTATGAACTTCTAAAGTCTCATTTCTCATTTTTGTACAACATAAAAAAATGGTAATATAGACTTAAACTTGCTATCCCTGATGCATAAATTCAATAAAAGCATTCATTTTAATTTTATATAATATGTTTATATTGTTATAACTAATAACAGTAACTTCTAGTTCTTTTATATTGCATCCATTTCAGATTTACTGAGTCAAGATGGATACATTCGGTGTTAATGCTGATTTTGATTTGGAGAATGAAATTGATGAGGAATCAGTTGTGGGCAGCCAAATGCAAACCCTAAGCAGAACCACAAACAATTCAACTGTGAGTGTATTGAAATTTGATTGCCCCTGAGAGTTGTTGTCACAATTTGAAAAAGGGCCATTTAGCAAGAAAAATCCTTCATAGCAATTTGCAACAATAGTTGACACAAATAAAGTACCTAATTCAAGTGGAAGTCGAAAATGGAAATGCAACATTTGCCTAGATGGTTGGAATGGCAACATAACAATGACCAATACACTTTTTGCATATCCCTGGTAAAGGAGTTGGGGCTTGTGAGAAACTCACACTTGATATGAGGGTTGAGATGATCAAATTAGCTCAAAGAGAAATCACTGCACCATCAATTTCTAGTACACCAAGAGGCTCGGGTAGACCACCTTCATTTTCGTCCTTTGAGGTGAGTGTGGTGGAGTCAAGGGGGAAACAAAAAGCTACAGGTTCATCCTCACCGAACTCAATTATAGATATGTTCAATGTGCAAAGAAAGGAGGTTGTAGATGAGGCCATTGACAATTTCTACTTTGGTAACAAGATTCATTTCCATGTTTGATCTCCTTTGTACAAGAAAATGCTTGAGAAGGTAAGCAAAATTGGTCCTCGTTATGTGGGTCCTAGCGAGAATAGATTGAGAACTACTCTCTTGGAAAAAATTTACTCCAAGGTTAACTTCTTGATGGAGGAGAGTAAGGACAAATAGGTGACATTAGACATCGTCCACTCATCAACATTATAGTTTCATGCATTGATGGACCTTTCTTCTTGCGAGCAATTGATTGTTCAGGAAAATGCAAAAATTGCCAAGTTTTAGTTTCAAATCCTAAGAGAGGCCATTGAGGAGGTTGGTCCTCAAAATGTAGTGCAAGGGATTACCGATACATTTGTAGGGCAGCGGGTGTTGATTCAATCTACATATAAGCACATCTATTGGACCCCTTGTCATGTGCATGCTATGAACAATGCACTCAAAGGCATTGGAAAGATAGGGTGGATGAAACAAGTGGGGGGTGCGGTGGGGTGGGGTGGGGATGCAAGGGAGGTGCAAATGTTCATTTGCAACCACCACACTTCATTGGCATTGTTTTGGACCTTTGCAAAGAAAGAATTCCTCAAACTAGTTGAGAATCGATATGCTTCCTATTTCATTCTACTAGAGAGGATGCTTGAGTTGCAAGAGCCATGGCAACTTATGGTTATGACATAGGATTGGAACAGGTGGAACAGGTGGAAGGAGTCAAAGACTGAGTAGGTGACGAGGGTGAAGGAGACTGTGCTCAGTGATACTTTTTGGTCAAATGTGAGATACTTCACAATCTTTTGTATAGCATGTTTTCATTGTCATCAAATTTGGGGATTCTGATAGTCCTCGACTTGGGGAGATCTGTGAGTGCATCGATAGCATGCTTGGCCAAATGTACGCCGCCATTTGTGTGAAAGACCCACCCTAGAGTTGTACAATGGGCATATTCACCCCATCATCCAGAAAAAGTGGGACAAGTTGAACACCCCTCTATACATGGCTGCATATGCTTTGAATCCAAAATGGTATGTGGAAAGAGATAGTAGAATTCTTCCTATTAATAATCAAGAGGTGAGGAATGGCCTCATGAAAGCCTTCAAAAAAATATATTGTTCGGAGGAAGCTTCATTGATCAGAGTTGATTGGATTAAGTTCACAGAACTAGATGGCTACAAGACTTCGGCAAGGATTGACAGGCACACTTCGGCACAGGCCAAGCCAATTAATTGGTGGACAATCTATGGACCTCCAAGACCATCGTGCACACTTGACATTCATTTTCTCTCACAAGTTTCTAATTCCTCTGCTGCTGAGAGGAATTGGTCCACACAGCTTTATCCAATCTCTCGAGAGGAACGGACATATCTCTGCGAGAGTATAAAAGCTCATTGCAATGCATAGAGCCTTGCGTCTGATTGATCGCAAGACACCTAAATATAGGTAGAGCCAATGCAAAGGTGGGATGTAGAGCCTAAGGAGCCATGACAACTTGATGATGACCACAATGTGCAAATGGGATTGGAGAAAATAGATCCACTTCCTTCCGATAGTTCCAGTGATAAGAGTTTCCTACATATGCAACTGCAGATGATGATGATTTTGATTTTTGAGCATTTTACTCAAACAAAAACAGCTATAGATATCATTTTTGGCAATTTAATTTTGTCATTTTGATACCTATCACTTGGATAATGGGACTCTAGTTGGTACTTTGAACTTTCAACTTATAACTTATTTGAATATTTCAATTTGAAATGGATTCCGATTTTGAATTGGGCCTTGGCATTCTTTAGTTTAAGTTCCCTATATCTCTTTTTAGTTTTTATAACCTATATATTTTTTTATTAAAATATACTATTATATAGTCGTCCACCTCGCCATCCCCTCCGTCCTGGAAACTCAGAGAAACACTGATTAAAATCCAAAATTGAGTGAAACACTAAAGTATGAATACAAGGTTTAAGTCTTAAAAAAGGCAGCGCTTCTTCATACACAAGACAACCACAACGCTAGGTGAAACAAGAGATAAACAGCTTTCTTCACTACACTCACCGAATATGGACAACTCTTTCACAGACTGCATCGTCAAACAAGCAGACTGAAAGTGCAATTCAAAGAGAGCATTTGGATCAAATTGTCATGGATGGTAAAGTGACAGAAGCATGGATTGATCAATTGTATGAGCAAGGGATGTTTATGCTTGATGAAGCATACACAATGTTGGATAAGTCAAGGATAGTAAGAGACTCGATAGATAAATAGAACGTCAAATGCTAGATGATATCACTGTTGATAATGACTACCTGATCTGCATAAAATATCAACTACAGATACTGAAGAATTGGTTGAATTAAGCATTTTATAGATTGGAAAGGGGATCATATTTATGAATGGATAGAAATGTTCAAATTCACTATCAAACTCTGGGAAGAAAGTATGAAAGTTCTCATGCAACAGAAAAACCTAATATTTGATGCTGAACACATGATTAGCATGTTCATCATGTCAATACCATGCTCATACTATGATGATAACACAAAGAAAAATAACTCGTCAGACTTCAAGGAAGAATATCATAATTTGATTAAGAGGGTCTGAATAAAATAGATATATCTGAATTAATATTCAGATCTGCAGTAGTATAGGATAAGAAAAGATATTTCTGAGTCAAACACATTCTTGATATAAATAGATATTCTAAGTATAATATCTGCACTTGAAGTATTTTAAGGAGAGGAATAAAAATAAGAATAACCTGATATATATATACAGATTAAGCAATATATTTCTGAATTGAAGGAGATATATATTCAAAAGGAAGTATATATAATTATCTGATCTGAATTATGTACTGCAGTCAACACCAAAGGAAGGAATAAAATCCTTAGACCTTCAAGGATATCAAGGCAAGAACTATATACTTGTGATTTTATTGTATGCAAGTATAAAAATCAGGAAAACCCTGAAAGGGGACATTACAAGACGTTACAAGGACAAAGAAAAGTAGGAAACATCCCCTATTTTTCAGTAAAAAGGAAACATCCCCTGTATGCCAGATTTTTTTAGGGGACACCTAGGTACAACAAGGGACGGCTAGCCATCCCCTATGGCCCAGGCACTTTATTAGCACTTTTTATTAAAAAAAAACACACAATTTTGAGCAAAAAGGGGGATTGTTGCACAGACTATGAGTTTAAGAAACCCGTTTGAATGCCCTTCTAAACTCCTCAAACAATATGCAAAAGGCCCATTTAATCCCAAAAAACTCTTTTACAATTTGCAACACGCATACACAAAGACAAAAAAAATTGAGGGGGAGTAGAGTATGGCTATGCCATTTGTGCAAGAAAGACCATAGGGGCAGCTATACAATAGTTTATTCTCATCTTTTGTGCATAAGTGGAGTAGGGGTAAAAGGTTGTTAGAAATAACCCTAGCTGAAAAGGTCGGTGTAACTAGGCTGCACATGGAGGGGTGGGGAGGCAAGAAATAAGGGAATTCCAATGGAGACTATGCAATTCAGTGTGTCATTGCCTACCCAAACCAGAGATGTTGGAAGTCAAAGGGGGGAGGGTTCTGTTGTGACCAAATCCCACATCACCCCATTTGGACTGGGGACCCCCCTAATTTTTTTTTAAATGCCCCCTAAGAATTAGAATGTAAGGGTCTTTTTCTAAGTTCAGCATGATCTAGTCAGTGAAAGATTCACAAGTTAAAACTGTTAAAATTAACTCTAGGCGCCCATTGTTCTTCAGAGTATCATCCTAAGCGCCCAAGGGTAAAGAAGTCAAGACGTTGCCATGATAGCGCCTAGAAAAGGGTAAATTTCAAGTTGCATTTAAAGTTGGCGCCTTGTGTCAAAACCTTTAGGAGGGCTAAGTCTTAGTAAATGAATTCAAGTGCATTCCTTGGTGATTTGGCCACTTTGGGGCACCTAAGAATTGCAAGTCAATGAAGCAAATCCACCTCAGATAAGTGCCTAAGGATTAAAAAGCTTTAAATGACCCAAAACTCAGGACCATTCCTAGGCGCCAACCCATGTTGGAGATTCTAGTATGAGCGCCCATTCCATATAAAGCAATTGGCTACTCACTTTGGCACTTAGATCAAAGAATCTCCAGTATGAGCGCCTAATAGTCTTCACAAGTTTGAAGACATCCTTCCTGGATCCAGAGGGATAGAGTGTTTTGTGAGTGACAAGCGCCTTAAGGGTTCAGAATAAACAAGAGTGAGGAAATGATGAAATAACCTTATGAAAGTGCCTTTGAAAGAAAACAACCTGAGTAAACCTAGAGTCTAAACGCCTTGTATTGAAGACATCCTTCTTGGCGCCCAAAGTTAAAAGCATTTTTTGCTCACCATAGTTACTCCAAGATTGGCGCCAATGAAGCCTTGAAGAGAAGATGTTGAATCCTTCAAAATGCACCTTTGGACGTATGAACCCTTCTTGGCGCCTAAGTATGCCAAGATCAGCATTTTGAGCGCCCTGGATCCAGAGGGTTGGAGAGATGAATTTTGAGCGCCTTTTATGTAGCTTCATCAACATCTTTGGCGCCCAGACTTAGGAGGGAGAGAACATCATTCAATGAGCGCCTTGGGAGAAGACACATGCAAAGACATCTTTGAATAGGCGCTTTGAGAGAGGAGAACGTTCTAAGGTATGTTTAACTGCTTGAAATCATCAAATGCAAGTCTAAGACCTCAATTCAACCTTAGGCGCATTTCCTAGTTTACATCAACACCTTAGACGCCTAGAGTTGAGAGTGAAGCTTTTTTGAAGTATCAGGAATGAAGTAAGCACTTTAGGCGCACCTTATACCTCTTAGTGTTCATTTTGGCGCTTTTCATGGGCAAATTCATATATATTAGCGCCTTGGGAAAGTAATAAACAAGTCATAATTCAGTGGGAGCACCTTAGTTCCAGAGGTTTCAACTTCATCATCTTAAAGCGCCTAGAGAGATGAGGTACTGAACAATGAGTTTTGGGCGCCTTGATCAATGTTGAAGTTTTAAAGACTAAGGCACAAGCTAGGTATCCTTAGACACCCTTTCTTGCCTTCACGAATCATTTCCAGCGCCATAGTGTTAGTGAACACTCCAAGTAGCGCCTAGAAGGATGGGAAGTAAAGAATGAGTTTTGGCACCCTTGACTTTTAGTATTGTTCACCTATAGGCGCCTTCATGTGGAAACTTGTTTACTTTAGCGCCTTGTAGAGGAATGAAGAAGGTTCTCTTGGGAGAATGATTGAATCACTAGAAGAGCGCCTTAATTAGAATGAATCCTTCTTGGTGCCTAAGTATGTCAAGATTCATCTATATTAGCGCCTAGGAAAATAATAAAGTAGGGGCCTTCTGAGAGCAAGTTTAAGCGTTTTAGAGTGTTTTGGGGTCATTTTGTTTTGGGCGCCCATTCCGTGCAAAACAACTCATCATTGGCGCCTTAGAGGAGGTAAGTTGCTTGGGACATATAGAATTTAGCATCACTGTGTTTTGGCACCAATCTACATTTAAACCAGTATTGATGTACTCTTAAGAGAAGATTTGATTTGAAGGGTTCAACGAGTTCATCATTCCTTCATAGGAGACCACTGAGGAAATCTTAGTTAAAGGCGCATTTCATTGCATTCTCTATCAATTTTGGCGCTCAAGTGAGAGGTTTTAAACTTTCAAATTTATGTTAAATGCATTAAATGCCTAAACTGGCCGACCTCACCCTCAACCGCCAGCATTAAATGCACATGAAACCACTATATATGAAGAGTGCCCCCTCTTCATTTGTCATCATTCACATTCCAATTTCAAAGAGGAGCAAACTTCTTCAAGGGGCAGCGAATTCTTCACAAGGGAAGGAGCGAAATTTTAAGGAGGGAAGCTAATATTAAGGGCAGGCCTGCCTTTTGGAGGACTGATTCTAACATGTTATTTCTGATTTCTGCCATTGTTAACTGATTTTCATCATTAAATCCAGAAATCTGCCTTTCTCTAGATCAGAAATTGATACAAGGTATGTTCCAAATCACTTTCTTCTTCATAAATTTGTCTTCTAATGTATTTAATTTTGCAGAATTTCATGATTTTATCATCTGAAAATCAGGATTATGAGGGTAAAGTTTATTAATTCAAGTTACTTATTCAAGTCTTGTTTGTAGATAAATGGGCATGACGGCAAAGGAGAGGCAAGTAATGATCAAGATGGATGCCAAGTCCACTACACCTGACTCCAAGATCGAAACTCATTGGAAAAATGTGGGAGATACCAACATGGGACACGTCAACTTGGATGAGGTGAAGGATCTCTTGCTCGCCATCACAAGGAATGAAGACATCAAGGCCATTGCGAAGAGTGGAATTATACAAGCAGCATGCTTCCCGCCAACCTTGCCTAGTGCTGAGTTAGTGTTGGAATGTGTTCAGCATTATGACAAACAAAAGAGACAGATTATAGCCAAAGACAGGACTGTTCTCGCCTATTTGCAAAGAGAACCCATTCAGGAGATTTTCAATATCCCAAGCCGGAAGGGAGTTTTCATTTGTCCTACAACTGCTCAATGTACTTTTGAAGGCAACTCCAAGCACTACACGCAGGAGGTGAGAAAGAAATGGATGATTGATCCATCAATCAAGATATACAACTCTGAGGATCCAAAGTATCACAAGGCAGACTTCAAACAAGAGATAAGTTACTTTATCATGTTCCTGAATCGAGTAACAAGTAGGCCTCAATCATCTACTTTCGAAGGATGGATGTATACTTGTTTTGATCATGTGTTTACAAAGAATAAGATGGTTGACTGGGCTAGCCTTATAAGTCATTGCCTTGATGAGCAGTTTGAGAGGTCTGATGAAACAAAGTCCTTCTTCATGACTTCCTATCTTGTTTACATTCTGGCAAGAAATGTCGTTTATAAGGGACTAACAGCTAAAGGAGAAGTAGGTACAAAACCTGGACAGATTCTTTCACATCAGTGTTATCCTCAACTCCACCTTAAGAACATCAATCATTACAAGAGGTTCAATGACGCCTTCGGCATGTTCATAGTGATAAAATTGAGGAGAAATGCATAGAAGACTAACAGGTGCGGCTAGAAACTTTATCAAACAGTATGGAAGGTATTACATCCAGTATGAAAAGTTTACATATATTAGGATTCAGGGTTTTACATCTTTTCCATACAAATTGCCGAGATATCCTACCAACAAGATGGTGTTATTAGAGGTTTCAAGACACTTGCTGGAGTTTCATAAGATGCAAAGGGCAAGAAAGAAAGCCGGAGTTCAATTTCCTCTCCAGCTAGGCAGATTTTATTCCTGTCCATCACTTCAAGCAGCTGAGCATTCGGAAGTTGAGCTTCAAGCTTATCATCTACATCCACATGATTCAAGAAGGGAGAGCTTTGATCCGCATGGAGCCATTAAGCAGTCATATTCATCTTACAAACATGTTGAGCAACTAGAAGATCACTAGGCTAATGCTATTGACAATGATGATGTCAGGATGCAAAAGTGTTCAAGGCTGAAATGGGATTTAGTAAGAGCTACTAAGGTACTAAAGATTCCTGATCAATTAGATAATGAAAGAACTCTTCTAGGTGACGAATACAATAAGATCCGGAATCTGCCTTATGATGTCAACTGGGCTGATAGAGAAAAGGTTGATGATGAAGGGTTGATAAAGCCCATCATTGCTATCACTGAAGAGCAGATAAATGAGCAAGTACAAGCCTTGCTTGATGAAGGAAAGAAACTCACCTATACTAAAATGGGAGAAGTTGATCATCAGGAACAGCATAGTGCACCTGGTAGAAGTTCACATAGCAAGGACAATGAAAGAGATTCAAGTCAAGTAAAGAAAAGGAAACAACTTGAAACTGCACAAGGAGAGTCCAGTAAGAAGAAGAAAAGAATAAGTATTGAAACCGCTTCTTCCAAACAGCCAGGTGATACTCCACTGAATCAAGACATAATGGTACATGTTGAGAATGCAGTTCCAAAAACTCTAGTTGAAAAAGTGCCTTCGAGTCCGCATGATACTGAGATCATTGATGAAGCTAACACCGAAGACAAGGATGAAGCTAAAGAAGAGTCATTGCCTACACAAGGAAAGCAATTACAACAGTTACAAGATCTTTCATCATTGCCAGAGTGGTTGCAAGAAAGAATCAGAGAAAATTATGAAGTTGAGAAATGTCCTCCTCTTCCAGTCAATGAGTTACTTCTAGATATGTCTAATGAAAAACCTAAGAAGAAGGCCACTATCCTTTCAAAGATCACTAAAGATGAAACAGGTATAAGGAAAGTTCATGTAGCAGTTCCAAGGCTTGAGAAGAATGTAGAAGATGTAACACCTGATGATTATGACATCAATACAATCAATTTGGGTCCATTGACTGGAATGCAAGTAGAAGAAGAACTTCAAGATTCAATTGATAATGCTCGAGCTATCATAAGACAAGAAACAGAAAGTAGAATTAAAGCTGAGCAAAGGTGTCAGGCCTTAGAGCAGTATATTCAGCACTTGGTTCATCCTATTCATCAATAGGACAAGGTTTCTACACCTCCATCTCTTCTTCCTCTAGAAACTGTTTTACATCTAGAAGAATTGAAATCTTCATCTCACAGAATGAGGGATTGGATGAAAAGATCAAAGGAAGCTACATACAAACACTTGGAAGATATCACGCAAGTATGTGATAAGATTGCTGACCTCAAAGAAAGGGTACTTGCATTGATGACAATTTGTGTTGAATTCAAAGACAGCAAGGAACAATACATGCCACACTTAAAGAGCTTGATGGAGACTTCAGTTGATGAATTAATACATGCTGAAGTGATTGAGGAAAGTAAGACATATGACTTCTCTTATTGGTATTATGGCTTTCGCATCAAAGGACAGTTGCTGGATAAGATAGAAACAGATATGTCAAGAGTAAGAAGTGTACTTTAAAGGATAAGATAGAAACAGATATGTCAAGAGTAAGAAGTGTACTTTAAAAGATTCAAGGTGGAGTACATGCCTCCTTGATGAAGATATGTAATCCATTTGGAGAGATGACTCTTGATAACATGAAAGAACAAGTTCAAGCTTTCTACTTCCAAGAAGATGATGTTTCTGATGAGAGGCTTGATAGTATTTTTTCACTTGCTGTCCACCTTGACGCCAACAAAGCAAGGTGACTGATTGGGAGAAGACACTTGGCCTTTATTCAGATGATGTACTTGAAGCTGAAGGAACCATTCAAAATGCTCCAAGTGTACCTTTAGATGATGTCAAGCAGATAGTGTCCACATTCATTGAATGTCAAGCTTCTAGTGATGGATACTCACATGGAGACTCTTCATATGCTGATGACGTGTCATCCTTATCTTCTTGGGAAGGCGTGCCTTCATTGCCTCCTTCATTTACTAAAGATAGCCTCTTTCATTTAATAAATAAGAGTTTGTTATAACTACTTGTGATGTGGCATGATCTGGTCCGCTGGCTTGGTCGATCGATCTTGACCCTTCTTTCATTTTAAGGTCTATAAAAAGGCTCTTGTTGCTCTCATTCGTATGATTGAAGACTCTGGAATTGTTGCAAAAAAACTCTCTGGAATAATATAAGATTCATTGTTTTGGTGACTCTATATTTGTTTCTAAGTGTTGCATGGTTTGGATTTCTTCAAGCAAGTATTAAGATTAGATTAAGTTTTCTTTAAGTTCATGTTAGTTGGTGGAAGGTTCTATTATTGTTTGTGGTGAAATCTCTATGTTCATACCATTTGTAGTTTGTGGCTTGCAATTTGCAGTGCATGGTTAGTCTGAACAAAACTGAACTTCAATTTGATCCCTATGTTTGTTGAATGTTTCATGAGCATAAGTGATTTAAACATCTTATAAAACCTTAGAAGATTGCATCAATCTTGTGTAGTTGTCTGACTTGGCGAAGCAAGATTTGGTTGGATTTCACTTGAGCAGTAATTGCACTTTGCATCTAGTATTAGATTAGTGTTTCTGAACCTTTCATCTTTTGTTCTTTTTATCAGTTTGGTTAGGATTAAGATCAATAACATCATCGCAACATCATACGTCATAAGCTATAGTACTTAGATATTCCAGTGTTTATCTTCTCCTTCATTGAATCAACAACTTGTCGAACAATTGTGTAAGTCCCTTTGTGTTTACCAACATAAGCATACTCAGTCACTAAACTATCTCTTACAAAATCATAAAAAAGGAACCTTGGAGTCATCTTGTTTGATCACTTTGTTCAGCATTCGAGAAGCTTTGCTCAAGAGATAGTCAGATACTCTGTATTTCACTCTATTGTTGACTTGTCTAAAAACAAACATCAACAGGTTCTACTTCTACCAAGCGAAAGAAAAGAACTACTGTTGCAAAGTTGTTTAATGCACAATCACAGGAGGTTGTTGAGTCTTCCATTGCTAAATTTTTATATGCCCATGCCATACCATTTCATGTGGCATGTTCTACCTATTTCAAACAAATGTTCAAAGATGTAACTATCGGTCCCTCATTTGCTCCTTGGAGAACATAAGCTATGCACCACCCTTCTTGATAGAAAATACTCTAAGGTGAATGTGTTGATAAAAGCAATGAGGCAAACATGGATAAGGGATGGCTGCTCTATCATCATGGATAGGTGGACCGATATCAAACATCGGCCACTCATCAATATTATTGTCACATGTTCAGCTGGCTCTTATTTTCTTAGAGTTATTGATTGTTCAGGGAAGAGGAAGATGCAAACTTCCAATTTCAGTTTTTGAAGGATGCCATAGAAGAGGTTGGGGCCTCTAATGTTGTACAAGTGGTGACCTATTCGGCCAGTGTATGTAAGTTAGTCGGCTTGATGGTGGAGGGTGCTTACAAGCACATTTTCTGGAGCTCATGTTGTGTTCATGTGTTGAACAACGCATTGAAAGACATTGGGAAGATAGATTGGGTGAAGGCAGCTCAAGACATACAAATGTTCATTTGCTACCATCACACCTCACTTACTTTGTTCGGGACTTTTTTGAGGAAGGAATTCCTCAAGCCCATGGATACTAGATATGCTATTGCTAGCTACTTCATTTTGTTAGAGAGGATGGTTTAGGTGCAGGAGCCTCTACAATTAATGGTGGTTAATTAAGAGTGGAGTAGATGGCCAAAGGCAAGCACAACTAAAAGAACTATGAAACAAAAGATCCTTGACGCTGATTGGTGTTCCACAATGAGGTAAGAAATTGCTGATTTTATTATTAAATTTTTATAAAGTTAATTTATTAATGTTTCTTACTTGTAAATTATTTTCATTCTTCGTAATAGCATTCATTCGTTGTCATTTGAGTCTTCAATTCTTAATCATTTTTGAAATTTTAATTTTTGTAGTTTGTTTGCACTTGCAAATATGTTTGCTCCTTCATTGCACCTATTGTGCAAGTCATAAGATATGCTGATATAGACTCTCCTGGCCTTGGAGAGATTTATGAGACATTTGATAGCATGCTTGGGTAGATGAAGCAAGTGATTCATAGCATGGATCCTACTTTGGGATTTTATGAGAAGCATATTCGGCCCATTATGACATGGTGGTGGAACATTATGAACACCCCACTTCATATGGCAGCCTATGTTCTAAATCCCAAATGGTATGTAGCTAGGCATGGAAGAGTGCCTCCATCTCATGATGAAAAGGTGGAAGCAGGGCTCATGAAGGCCCTTCGAAAAATGTATACTGATGAGGAGTCTTCTACACTTTGAACACAATGGCTAGCCAACCTTAAGCAAACCAAAGGCAAGGACAGATAGCGCTACATTAGCTCAAACCAACCCTATTAGATGGTGTATGTGGCATGGCAAGGATGCACTAGAGTTGAGGATACTTGCCTCTTTTCACAAATTGTCAATTCATCTACTACAAAAATGAATTGGTCCACATACAGCTTTATTATGTAAGTCAAGAGGAACAACCCTACCTCTAGACGACCAAAGAAGTTAGTGGTTGTGCATAGTGCCTTGCAACTATAGGATCTACAGACTCCTAAGTATCGTCAGACTCCAGCCACACATTCGGATGTTGCTTCCAAAGATGCTACACATGTTGACAAGGAGGCACAGGGGGGATTGGTTGCAGTTCCAATAAATAAGGCAACCCCTCATAATGGTAGTGACTCGGACTTAGACATTTTTTTATTCAGCCTTACCAGAGGCAAATGCTGATTAGGGACAGCTATATTTTTTCTACATTTTTTGTCATTTTGTAGCCGAAACTTGCAGCCTTTGGACATTTTGTTGTAATTTTTATATACTATATATGTACATCGACAATGAAAGCAATTAAATTTTGTTAATTTGTCAATTCTCATGTGAAATCTCAATTCAAGTCTAATGTTATGTATTAAGGTTCTATAATGTCTATGATGAATGCCTTGTCAATGTTATCATATGAATATTTAAAATTTCCTTATATTTTAAAATTTTCCATGTTTTTTTAATAGCTGTCCCCTACTGTCCCCGTCCTGGAAACTTAAGGGAGCATAGGTTATAAATTTTTATGATGGTTTGATGGTCAATGGCACTTCCCACTCAGATCTCTAGAAACCCTAAGGTGGACAACAATATTGTAGTATCTCTAACTAGTCTAGAGCATGTGACAAAGGATGAGAATTATGACAGTTTAAAAAGTGCAATAGTCTTGGATTTTGTGGCTTTGGACCACTCGATTCCTGAATCGTTTGCGCCTACCGCTCCAATTACCCCATCTAAAAATTTGGATTACGCCTTAGATTCCCGGTCATCCCAAGGTCATGGAGGCCAAATTGTCAAGAGACATGTCTCCTTTGGATCAACACATACTTCCTGTGTGCAATGGAAATTGGTTAGGGTTTCTCATTTGCAAGGCTCCCTTGATCATGCAGTCAAGGCAGATGGTAAACCTTCATATGACCCAAAGGTTGCAGGCTATAAGCAGCAAAGAAAGATGAACATATTCCCTGTTTTGGGCAGCATCCAGTTATCTCTCTAGGGCAAGATGTATTGTCAGAAGATGAAAGGTACTCCAAGCATGGTCTGATTTGTAAGTTCAACTCTTTCTGGCAAAATTTAGTTAAACCTGCATGCTTGGATTTCTAATACTTGGAATGTGCATCTTAAAGGTGTGATTGAAATCTATCCAAATGCCCAAGGTTTTTTCATTTTATTATGTATATATATAGAAGATAAGGATTTCATATTAAGCAAAGGCCCTTGATTTTGGGATATCCATCTGCTGCTCATAAAGCCTTGCTATCCGGATTTTAACCCAATCACAGATATTTTCAGCAATGCCTATCTGGGTTCAATTACCCTACCTTCTGTTGCAGTTTTGGGTTGATTCTTGCTTTCAAGGTATAGGGAATGCTCTAGGTCGTTTCCTTACTATTGACCCTATGACAAATAGTCTCGTTCACTCGACGGCAACACAAATTCAAGTGGCAATAGATCTATCAAAAGGGCTGCCAGATGAGGTTTGGGTGCAATTGACTAATAGGACTTGGATGCAAATCTTAAATTATGAAAATATTTCATTCCGCTGCCAGAAATGCTTTCAGGTGGGTCATATAGTGGCGACTTGTAATGCTGTTAAATCTTCTCCTTTAAAAAGTTCAACTTGGTGGAAAGGAGCATGTATTGGGCATTTATCAATTAACCAGCCTGTACCAGAATCTTCTAAATTGGAGGCTCCTCACCTAAAAGGCTAAATCGTCTTCAAATAAATCCTTTGTTCTAATGATCAAAATCAAGAGGTGTTGTTCTCAGCGAAATCACCTTCCAAAATGGAGTCACATAATCCCTCAGCCGGGCTGCAGATCGCTGATGCAAATTAAAATGCAGCGACTGGTTTGTTTGAGTCTATACAAGATAAGACACAAGATATAATTCAGCCAAATGTTGGTAAGGGAGATAATATCCAATCTGTGTCCCCTGCTATATCTAACTAATCTTCTGGGAAAAATCACTGGTGATAATGTCATTATCTAATATTCAAAGGGTTTCATCTAAAGCTACTGAGGCTCAAATTCCTATTCCACATCCATTCAAAGTGGGAACTTGGCAATCGAGCCTGTCTTATGCAGAAGAATGGGGCTAGGTGAATCGCTTCTAGATCAATCATCAAATTAATCAGCCTCTTTCTAAGTCACCAGCTTCTTCAGAATTTGAGGAGGAGGATTATATTGGTTCGACTGAAGTGGTATCTAAGAAATTGCAATCTTAAAAACCTGAGAAAGGGCATATCGTCCTAAGGCCTCATAAGAAAAAATAATGGACAATTTGATTAGGCTTGTGCCATTCTTTATGTACGTGTCACCCTTGCATGAGATTGCACAGGTTTTTAGTTTCTTGTTTTAGATGTATGCTTATGAAAAATTGAAGAAACACTAAAGTATGAATATGAAATTGTATATATGAATGTCTGATTGCCATCTTATACATGATCTGGATCATGAAAACAAATGTTTGAAAACGCCCCTCTTTTGTTTTTTTTAATTTTACAAAATATGTATTTTTTTCAACAGAAAAAATGGGAGATGTTGGTACATCCCTGATATTTCCCTAGCAAATGCATGACGTCTCTCAATGACTTGAGGGCATCTAGATGTCCCCAAGTACCACCGCCTCCCCCATCCCCCGAAACAAAAACCACCCCAAGGATGGCCAGAAAATCCCAAAAGGTCCCCAAGACATGAGGATAATTTCAGAAAATATGTCACTCCCATATCCCCAAAACATTTGGTATATTTGGGACAGCGCCAAAAGACAAGGGACACCTCCCCATGGAACACTATCTATTTAGCAAGTGCATTGGTAACCAACATCCATGCCTGTATCACATGTTAATGGGATAATCAACAAAAGGATGGTTCTAAGAAATCAGAAATGGTTGAAGCCTCCTTTAGGATTTCTCAAGCTCAAGGGCTTGGTCCAATTGGCTTCTCAGAGCTGGAAAGCTTTGCAGCCTCCTACAGGAAGCTCTCAAGCTTTGCGAGCGCATCGATGATATATTTTTTATGCATCGTTATAAAGAATGTAACGAAGTGGTTGATTTCTTCGTAAACTCAAGCATTGAGCAGACCCACTTTTCGACTTAGTGATAGATTGGACACTTGGGGAGGGGGCAGTGGGGAGGCCCTTGGCCTCTCTCTTGCTTGCCAATTGCCCTTCTTGAAAGTTTTATTTTCCCTCACTAACATTTACTCCTCTTATCTTTTTGATTTTCTTGGCAAGGGTGGCAGAGGCCCTCTATTCGTCCCTCAAGGTTGGTGCTTTGTAGGAGGGAAATTATTTCCCAGCATGTGTGATCAGGATCGTCTAGATTATATGCCTTTTAATGCCTCTCCTTTTCATTATTTGTCATGTGGGAAGCTCTCTTTGTTGGCATTTGGTATTGACTCCTCCCTACTTTCTTTGTTCTGTGTTGGCTGTTATGGAGCGATGCCTAGGCATTGTTTGGCAGGAGTTAGGGACCCCTTCTACAGGGGTGCCATCTCCGACAGGAAGCTGCAAAATGCTTTTTCCTATCTTGATGTTGAATCTTTGTGATTTGTCAAGTCTATTCATGGTCCAGACAGTTTAGAGTCTAGAGAACACTAGAGTTTTTTGGTTGACGGCTTCAATTGCAACAGATTTTAGGAGCAAGTTGAAAGATCTGGTAGCTGCCAAAGCCATTTGTGATTGGATTTTCCATGAAGTTCTTCCAGAACCAAATGATGGTTCATCTGTAGTGGTTGAGGAGCAGAATATCGAGGAGGCTGATAGAGAAGAATTGGTTCCAAGTTTGCAGGAGGATTTTCTGATATTGAGGAAGAAAATCCAAATGGTTTTCCTCCAGAGGGAAGAGTTGGCATCCTTCTGTCAAGACTTCCATCCAATTTTCTTTGTTGTGTCTATTGAACGGCATTCTGTGGAGGGTGGCCAAACAGTTGAAGGTACATCCTGGGGTATAATTCCGCTATCAGCATGTTTGGGGCAATGGCTCTGGTGGTTCAACTGTCTCTGTGGCTGGAGAGGTAGAAGGAGGTGGAGCTAGGGACAACGTGGCTGGCTCAAAGGATTACAGGGAAGGGAATGCCCTGATGCTTATCGACTATTCTTTGTTTGGGTTGTGTTTTGTGGGCTCCTTTGGCTTTGTTCTTTTTTGTAATTCAGTTTTTTCAGTTGGATAGGCCTATTAGTATATTAGTATAATAATGTAATAAAGTGTATTTAATTAGGCTGGTAGTTAGGTGAAGTTAGGTATGGTTATTATTGCAGGTACTTGCAATAGGTTGTACCATTAATAATGGTAGTTGTAATAGTAACTTTCATTACATTATAAAATTAGTTAGGTATGGTCATTATTGCAGGTAGTTGCAGTAGGTTGTACCATTAATAATGGTAGTTGTAATAGTAACTTTCATTACTTTAAAAAATGCTGCTTTCACTCATTGTGAAGCAAGCCTTCTTGTAAATTTCTCTCATCTCTCTTCTTTGGCAGTTTTACTAACATTGGTATCAAAGCCAACAGGTTGTTAGGGTTAGGGATTCGTGCAAAGGAAGTCGGGAAGAGGTCATGCAGGGTCATCCAAGGTTTCCAAATTCACAGCTAGGGTTTCCAATTAAAATCATGCCTCGGGTTTCCTGAAAAATCGCTTAGAATTTCAAGAAAAAATTTCCTAGGGTTTGAAAGCAAAATTTCAGGGTAAAATCGTGGCCAAATTTTACAATAAAAATGCAGGCCAAAAGTCGTAAAAATTCATCATATTTTCTACTAAAAATTAGCCATATTTTTTGCACAAAAATCGCAGATTTTTAGGGCATATTCGCATCATTTTTTTTCCTGCAGAATTGAGCCTAATTTGTTTGCTAAAAATCGCGCCATAATTTTGCTGCAAATCGAGGATTTTTTACCTCTGAAAACCCCTTTTTTGCCTATTTATTGAAATCGCGCGACTTTTTTACTTGTTCGTGGCCGTTTTTTTAACAAAACAGGTCCTTTTTTGCCATTCTGGTTTTCACAAATTTTCTAGGGTTTTCTGGACTTTTTTTTTACAAAAACGAGGTTGCAGTAGTCAAAAATCATTCATTTTCAGATGCAGCTAGGGTTTTCTACCAAAAATCAACAATAAGACCAGAAAATCTGCTTTTTTTGGCCGCAGCTAGGGCAAAAGTGACGACCTAGGGTTTGAGAGCTATTTTTTGTGACCAGCAGGGTTCCACCTAGAGTTTTACCCTCTTTTTCAGCGAGCAAGGCAAATTTCAGCGGCTGCTAGGGGACGGGAGCTCACAAAAATTTCCAAGTATTCATCTTTTTAATTTTTCCCTCAGTTATTTTTCTACGTTTTCGAAATATCTACTTGAGGGGGGTGGGGATTTAATATCCAGGGTGCCTCAATTTGTGGGATTTTTAAAATTTGCCGGACCAGTTTAAAATTTCGAGGAAAAATATTTTCTAGGTCTGATTTTGAAGGGTTGTTCAAGTTTCGGGAATTAAATATTTTTTTGAATAATGGCAGATATCCAAAATTTGGTGTTACTGGAGGCACAAAATCTCACCAGGAAGAATTATAACATCTGGAGTCACAAAATACTCAAGATCACTGAGTATAGGATGAGTGACAATATTATCCTTGACACCGAAACCAGGCCTGCAACCAACACAGATGACTTTGACAAGTGTCACAGGGAAGCCCTACTACTACTCAAGTTGTCAATGTCTAATGCTTTATTCCCTGAAATCAAGAATGCCACATCTGCATCTACACTGTGGAATCACCTCAAAAACAAGTATCAGGCCTCTAAGAAAAGTCGGGTTTTGTACTTGAAGAATTTGTTATTTTCTACAAAACTACACGGGGGTGGGTCATTGTCAGAACACCTCCTAAAAATCAAGGACCTAAGTGATCATCTTATTGTCATCAGTAAACTAGTGGACGACGAAGACATGGTTGCTCTGACCATTAACAACCTGCTGCCCTCCTATGAGACCTATGTGGAATCTCTTAATCTATTGGCTAAAAGTCAAACTTTGGCTATTGATAAGGTGAGTCAGTATCTCTTGCAGAAAGAGCGAAGACATGAGCAAATAGGGGAATCTACATCCAGGTCCGTGGAAAGTGCTTTCATTGCTCTGTATAAGAGCAAACCTCAAAACTCATTTGGCAACAAACTTCAAAATTCTTTTGGCAACACTTCTTCCACTCCGTCCAAGAAAAAGGTGAAATGCTTTTATTCCAATAAATTTGGACATGTTAAAAAGGAATGCAGGAAAAGGTTATACAATCTATCTTGAAAGAAGCATGGTGAAGCTAATCTAGTTGTTGTTGACGAAGAGCATAGTTCAATTGATGAGTTTGCATTTATGACATCTCTTTTAGACAGTTTTGACAACAGATACTGGTTCTTTGAATCAAGAGCATCCCGACATTTCATATGTCACAAAGACTGGTATGTAAAGTTTATTGCTGATTTTACTCATAAAGATACAATTTCACTTGGCGATGGTAGATCACATGTTGTTGAAGGGATAGGAGATGTTAGGGTATTGAATAATTCTTTAAAATGTCTGGTATGCAAAGTCTGATATGTTCCTGCCATGAACAAGAATTTGTTATCTATTAGTTAGCTAACTGAGAACCGTAACATCCAAGCCAGGTTTTATGGAAAGAAGTGCATTGCATCAGATGTGAAACAGGACAAGGTCGTTGCCATCAGCATTGGGCAAGGAGGTTTGTGTAAGCTAGTTGATCCTGCTACAGCTAATTTGCATGCCTTAGTTGTCGAAGATAATACCAGTGTCCTTTGGCATGAAAGGTATGATGCTGAATCTTCAGTATTTGGCTAAACTTAGCAGAGCCCTTATGGTTCACGGGCTGCCCCCTATACAAGGAAAACAGGATTTGTGTGTTGGATGTTTGGCTGGAAAGCAGAAGCGAAAATCGTTTCCTACAGATGGTGCATGGCGTGCTAAGGGTCTTTTGGATCTCATTCATGCAGATCTTTGTGACCCTTACTGGAAGTCTCCCACTATCAATGGATCAAGGTACTTCCTATTATTGGTGGATGATTTCTCCAGAAAGATGTGGGTATACTTCTTAAAAAAGAAATCTAAATGCTATGGTGCCTTCCTCAAATTCAAGGTGTTGGTGGAAACATTCACAGGGCGTCGGATCAAGACTCTACGGTCCAATAATGGGGGGAAATTCACCTCCACTCAATTCAAGAAATTCTGTGAAAAAGAACATATTCAACACCAGTTGACAAGAGCATACACTCCAAAACAGAATGGAATGTTTGAAAGACGTAATAGGACCATCATGGAAATGGCACAGTGCATGATACACAACATGAACATTCCCTAACAATATTGGCGAGAAGCTGTTAACACAATGGTTTACATTCTGAACAAATATCCATGCAAAGCTTTGCAAAAAATCACACCCAAAGAAGCTTGGACCGATCACAAACCTAAGGTAACTTTTTTCCGTATTTTTGGTTCAACGGCATAAACTCTGGTTCTTGAACAGAAAAGACATAAACCAAATTCCAAATGCATTAGGTATTTCTTTATTGGCTATAGTGAACAATCTAAGGCATACATGCTTATTGATATTTGTAATGTCCCTCGCACGTCTCCCAACTGAGACCTAGTTTAATATAAATAAAAAGTGTTTATCGAGACTAAATTTATATTATATTATTAATAAAATAATAATATTAATAGTGTTTAAAAATTTAAATTTGAATTTCTAAGTTTTCAAGTCGGCGCCAAGGGAGTCAAGGTTGGCTTATTATGAATAAATCCTAATTGATATAAAGAAGCGCTCCAAGTTTGAAATTTAATTATCAATTTTGGCATATCATTTTTACAGTCTACTATTCAATACATTTGCTTGCCCGTGAGGACGAAATCCCTCGCTAGCAACAGCCACGATGAGGACGCAAAGCCTCAACCTTGGTAATTTTGGGCAAATTAGCATACGATTTGCATTCTAGTGCTAAATAGTATTTGATTTGAATCCAAGTTTGCATGCGATCTACAAGGAAGAAATCATCACATCTAATCATTGGAGGACAAAAACAGAGTATGAGATAACCTAAAGAATCAATGTCCAGTCGCTGACCTAACATCGAATATACCTGAGACGAAATTGGTGTCTCCGACACCTCCATTTCGGGATCTAAAGACAACAAACTCCAAACTCGCCAAACATATAAAGAATTCCATTCGGCATTTATAATACTTACTGTGAGGCTTCCAAACTCACTCACTCTAAGCACAACCTCCATATAGCACGAGAACCTGAGAACCGGTACTGAAGCTATCCACCAACACTCGCGAGTCATAAGGTGGCAATCAACACAGGGGACACACCCCATAAGCTCATAAGAGCGCAAGATTCCTTTGGTAACTTATTCCAGTACCGAGAAATTGAAGACGAGCTCTTAACAACTTCCATCACTTGAAGCGGCAATCAATAGTCTATGTGAACTCAGGAATCCATCTTTGTATCTTGAAGTAAGGCAGCAGAAATCGCACCACTAGTGCATCATTAATTTGGAGGCAGCAACTAACAGGTTGAATCACATTGTTGAGAGATTTGTCCCATAAGTATTGTAAGTTCAATTGTGACTAATTTCTGTATGATCAATATTACTGAAGTAAACTAAATTCTTCACTGCACATTGAAATTTCGGGTGTACTACAATTGATAGTGTTGTTCCTTTAAAATCCATACTAATCTGTAATTTTGAGTGCATCATTATTTTTCTGAGCAAACACATAACGCAAATTAAGGCAGAAACTGTACAAGTTGATATAGAACAGCAAGGGATCTTACAATGGTATCAAAGCAGGTTGTCCTACCAGCCTGAGGGAGAGATTGGTTTATGTAGTTGAGCCAAAGTGACCAGCGTGCCTTAGAGAGAGAAAGGAAGAGGCTAGAGGCAGGGGCACAACAGATTGAAGTTGGAATTGGAGGCAAAGGTAAGGAGAAGATGGCAAACAAATGGCAAATCATCAAGAACAAACAACTCAAATACTTCTCCAAATGCTGCAAAACGCGAATAATTCGAACAGGCCTGCAGAAAATAATAGAGCAGAGGGTAGTAATACAAATCAGAATGGAGTTGAAATGAACACAAATAACAGCAGGGCTCCGATTGGAACAACACCACGTCCCACACAGCTCACATTTCTGCCTAGAGTCGAGCTACCCCAAGAAGAAGGAGAAAATTCCAACAACGAATGACGTCAATGCCTGCGTGGATGAGTATTTCAGGATTGATCCTAATGTTAGACACAATATTCTTTTCATACAATTCTGTAATGCTAGAAATGGATCAAGGGGAAGGCAACCCATGTAGCAGGGCAGCAGAGATTGAGTAAGTTGTCACTTCCAACTTTTGATGGTTCAGGGAAGGTCACTGCAAGAGCGTGGGTTCAAAAATTGGACACATACCTTGCACTTAGCCCTATGACAGAAGACGAAGCTATCAAGTTTGCTATTCTTCATTTGGATGGTGTTGCACGAGTGGTGGCATCATGGAATTATCACACAAGGGCATCTACATATTGTGACATATACTGATTTTACACAAAGGCTCATAGAGAGATTTGATAGGAAAAATCTGGAGATGCATTTCAGAGAATTGACACGATTGAGGCAGCATGGTTCAGTGGAGAATTATGTGGCAGAATTCCAAACGGTTTCAGTTATAGTGCCGGATGTTACTGAGAGCAAACTCATGTTCTTGTTTATTGAGGGATTGACAGAGTCACTTTGAGGTTTGGCTAGTGCTTTGAGCCTACATCTCTACAGGACGCAATTCAAAGAGCGTTAAGATTGGAGGTTATTCCAACCAAGAACAAGTTCAACCCTAAGAATGCACCCACAAAGCAACAAAAGAAAGATATTCCTTCACCAAAAGCATTACCCCCTTAACCAAACAAGGAGGAAGAAACTAAGAATGAGCCTTGGAGGAAGAAGTTGTGCTTTTCTTGTAGAGAGCCATGGGAGCCGGGACATAGATGCTTGGGAAGAGGGAAAATACACTACATAGAGGTTCAGCCCGAAGAAGATCCAGCGATAGAGGGAACCAAACCTAAGGCATTGACCGAGGAGATAGAGTTCGAAGGGAAAGAAGGAACGATTTCGGGAGGCACCCTTGCTACTCTTTCCGAAGCACCCAAGTACCATGCTTTTAGAGTTCGGGGAGTTTTGTAGGGCCACAGAGTGACAATGCTGATTGATAGTGGGGCCACGCATAATTTCATAGATGCAGATTTGGTTTCCAAGAAAGGGTTGAATGTGGAAAAGTTTGATGGGTTTAATGTTATGGTTGCGGATGGCCACATTATTCCTTGTAGGGTGCGGATACAACAACCCAACCTATCCTTGGGAATGTATCAAGTTAAGGATGATTTCTACGTTGTGAGATTGGTTGAAACGGATATGGTCTTAGGTGTGCAATGGTTGCACACTCTTGGAGGATTTTGGCAAAACTACCAAACAATGGAGTTCCAATTCAAAGCGGATGGGACAGACGTGACACTTCGAGGCATTACAAATGGAACCCCAAGCATGGCTGAAATGAGAAGAATGGAAGTGTGTGTTCGAGAAAACTAATCCACTCAAAGCATGGAGATAATCAAAGAACCCCTTCAAGGTTAGATACTACACTATGATAATGTTTGGTCCATTCTAAATATGATTATGGGAGCACGCCAAAAATGGACACCGTATGAGGTATTGGTGAAGAGGGAGATTTGGAGGAAGAATGATCATCCGAGCATGGCTGTTTGGATTTTCGGAGCCACCAAGGAAAGTTTGATCTCATGGAAGATGCAATATCCACCGGTTGTTTTCAAAGAGGTATTTGAGTTTTATGCAAGGAGGTTTCCATCTATTGCAACTTTTTTTCTGAGCAAGGAGAGACATGAGGGCAGCCAAGACAAGCTGATTGTATCATGTTTGGACAGCATTAAACCCACATGTGTTGAGGAGCTTTCTTGGACGAATGTAGGGACAACATGGGTAATCATGATCAGCAAATGTAAAGTGCCCAGGATCAATGAGCATGAATTCATCTTATGCAGTCTTGGCATGAAGAGGATAAAGTTTCAAAAGTTGTCACTACTTGAAGACAAGCAAAATCTAAGAGGGGAGGATTGTCATGTCCCTTCCACGTCTCCCAGCTGAGACCTATTTTAATATAAATAAAAATTGTTTATCAACACTATATTTATACTATATTATTAACAGTGTTCCACAGGGACCCGTCCCCTCCCAAAATCCAACCGTCCCCCCGACTCTGAAACCCATCCCCAACCCCGAAACCCTTTGTCCCC
Source organism: Cunninghamia lanceolata (assembly GCA_027924645.1). Classification (NCBI taxonomy): domain Eukaryota; kingdom Viridiplantae; phylum Streptophyta; class Pinopsida; order Cupressales; family Cupressaceae; genus Cunninghamia; species Cunninghamia lanceolata. The sequence goes on along the minus strand of BSBN01000245.1, from coordinate 5,799,955 downwards.
AGTCCCCAAAACCCGTCCCCGAGTACCCATCAGGAAACTCCGTGGAACACTGATTATTAACAAGATAATAATATTAAGATTATTAATAAACTAATAATATTAATGGTGTTTAAAAATTTAAATTTGAATTTCTAAGTTTTCAAGTCGACGCCAAGGGAGTCAAGGTCGGCTTATTATGAATAAATCCTAATGGGTATAAAGAAGCGCTCCAGGTGAGTTTTAATTATCAGTTTTGGCATATCATTTTTACAGTCTACTATTCAATAGATCTACCTACCAATGAGGACAAAATCCCTCGATAGCAGCAGCCACGGTGAGGACGCAAAAACTCAACCTTGGTAATTTTGGGCAAATTCGCATACGATTTGCATTCTGGTGCTAAATTGTATTTGATTTGATTCCAGGTTTGCATGCAAGCTAAGGCAAGGAAGAAATCATCACATCCAATCATCGGAGGTCAAGAACAAAGTATGAGATAACCTAAAGAATCAGTGTCTGGTTGCTGACCTAACACCGAATATACCTGAGACAAAATTGGTGTCTCTGACACCTCCATTTCGAGATCTGAAGACAGGAAACTCCAAACTCACCAGGCATCTAAAGAATTCCATTCGACATTTATAATACTTACTATCAGGCTTCCAAACTCGCTCTAAGCACAACCTCCATATAGCGTGAGAACCTAAGAACCGGTACTGAAGCTATCCACCAACACCAGCCCGCAAGACATAAGGTGGCAGTCGACATAGGAGACACTCCCCATAAACCCATCCCCTGTGGAAGAAGGCGAGCTAGAACTATCCCGATTTGCTCAAGCAACATCATCAGTTCATAAGAACGCAAGATTCCTTTGGTAACTTATTCCAATTCCGAGAAAGAGAAGACAAGCTCTTAACAACTTCCATCACCTGGAGCGGCAATCATGCAATGTCCCCTTTCTTTGGAGCACCTTATGATGGACCTATGTAATGTCCCCATTTTTAGGCCCTCGTGTAGTTTGGATGGTGCTGGCTTCTAGGGTGGTTCCAGCACAACCAGAGCAGAGTTTTTGTTGCTCAGCAGGGTTCAGACGGACAATTGGACTTGATCGACACTTTCTGCGCCTGATTCGAACAACTTGTCCAAGACTTGCTATTTTTAGTAAGTCCCTATTTTTTTAGAGGTGTGGGATCGGGCCCTATTTGACCAATTGGGAGTTCCTATTTTTTAGGGATGTTTCTTTTGTCAGCGGTTCCTACTTTTTAGGAGTTACTATTTATAGTAACCTGCTATTTTGGGACTTCGTGTCAGTTGACCCTCGTAGGCTAGAGCAGATGGTTAGGGGGTCTTATTTTGGTAGTATTCGGTGTGGCTTTGCCTCCAATGATCAGTGAGAGTTCAGGTTTGACCTTCGTTGGACTCCGTTTGGCACACTTTCTATTTATAGTAAGTTATTTTTTCAAGGAGAGGGCACCTGGACAAGTCTCAGATGCAGTGTCGACCAATGTTTGGGCCTTTGCAGATGTCTCAGGACTCAGTGGTGCGTACTTACTATTTATAGTAAGTCAGCTATCGGAAGTTGCTATTTGTGGCAGGGCGCCTGATCATTCAGTGTTTGGCAGATTTGACGTTGGTTTTAGTTGGCGTAGCTAATTGATGGATTTTTAAGGAGATATTAATATTTTAATGTGTCACTAATGATGTTAATTAAAAGTTTATAATATAAAGTTATATTTTGACTTTATATTAAAAGGGGGCCAATGACACATGATAAAGTGCAATTAATGATATTAATTTGTTATGGGCATAATAACCAAGGTAATATTGAGGCAACAAAAGCAAATAATAAAATATTATTTTAAAAGCCAAAAAGCACATGGGGAGTTGTGCCTTTTTGAGGGGGTATAAAAGCTTTTTCCAAAAAGTAAATAGATTCATTCAATCATTTGATCATTCGACACTTATGATTTTTGAAGAAGCTTTGGCTTGTGAGAGAGAACTTAGGGTTTTCTGCAGATTTGGCATTGGAGAGCGTAGCATCTTCTTTGTATCAGCTTCCTGAGGGTGTGTAATATCATCTGAAGGTAGTTTTTCCAAGTGGCTGCAAATCAGTGGTCACATTTGAGCAGATTGGAGAAGTTTTCTAAGGGTTTGAAGAGATTTTCATTCAGAGGCCAATATTGTGCAGATTTGTTAGATTTATCCAAGGGTTTGTGACCAGATTTCATTGTGAAGGGCAAATACCTTAATGGCTGCATTTATTGAGTGCTGATCAGTCATTTCCAGGCCGTACATTTGCTGTACCTTCAGTTTCAGACTGGTATTTACATGAACAGCCAATGGGTATGTTGAAACACTAGTTTCCTTGAGCATATATTTTTTGGGTATTGATGTTTTAGATAATAGAGGCTATTTTATGAATTGGGTTGTCGATATTTTGTGAAAATACTGAGTCTCCAAGCTGCTATTAAAATCTGGAATTTTCAGCTATGTATTTCATGTGTAATGTTCAGTTTTGAGTTGAATATTATTATTACAATATCCTCTATTTTGCTGCATTATATTGTCGTATCAAACATTGCAAAAAATATCAGAGAACATCTAGAAAATTAGATATCCTATCAGGAGTGGGATATTACAACCTAATGAGCCAATTGTCACACTTGGCTAATTTTGGAAGACAAATTGAGTATGGGAGTTGGTTTGACATATTTTTATAGCATTTATGGTGTAATCAATGTTAATAAAATAAATGGCTTTGAGGAGAAGTGACCCATTGGAGGACAAAAGGAAATAAGAAAATGTCTTTTGTATTGGGTCGGCCAAAATGAAGGGTAAACAAATAAAATAAAATAAAACATCTCTTGGTGTGTGGTCAGCCAAGGTCTTAAGGTGAGCGCCCAAGGAAGGTCGGCCTATTGCGGGAGATAAAATAATAAAAAACAAAATGATATCAAGGCTAGGTCGGCCCTATTTGAGAGGGCAAAAGCTATGTATAAATGTGAAATCATTTGGAGTCAATTGGACATCATTCATCGTATCACTTCTATTCCTTTTGGACTGCAACTTGTTGCACGATATTCCAAGGACGTAAACCCTTAGAGAATAAAAGGTGGATTGGACAAAAACCCAATCTCATCTTGGAGGTGGGTTCATACGGAATTCACAATTGTACTTCAATGGAGATTCACGAAGTAGAGGAGCAGATTTGGAAGCGGGATTTGAGATCAGATTTGGATCAGCATTTTGATGTGGTTTGATGACACATTTGACTAGGGTTTAATCCCTAAGCTTGGAGCGCCATATTCAAGGAAGGGCAAATTTCATTTGGAGGGCAGATTTTTGGCATTTTGAGAAGATTAGGGTTTGAGTTTCAGATCAGCAGCAGAGCAGACCTGTTCACCATCTTGGAACACCATTAGAACATCATCACTGGGCAGAATTTGACGTCTTTTAGTGCAGCCTTTGGAGCAGACTTGTGTGCCCTCTTTTGGGATCATTTTGGTGGTGTTGTGAGGCAAAATCTTCATCGCCTAGGGCTTCTAAAACCCTAATTTATAGCAGCAGATCTGAACGCCCTTGGGAGCAGCATTTCATGGTGTTTTATGTCATATGACATTAGGGTTCCATCCTAAATAGGAGCGCCAGCATTTGGAGGTTTGTGGAACATCATTTATCATTGTTTTGGTATGATAAAACTCTTGTTGGGATTGAATTGTACTGGCTGCAATGCTTGGGCATGTTTGAGCCCTAAAACTTGATGTAATTTCCATTTCCATATATTTAGTTTGGAGCAGCAAACTTGCATACTCAGAAAATCAGACTTATGTGTGTTTTGATGAGTCTAAATTGTGTATTTCATGGTGTAATTCATGGTTGATATGAATGCCGTTGTATATCTTCATTTGCCATCAATTTTGCCATGTTTTGGATGTGTTTATGTTCGCTGGAGTAAATTGTGTTAGGAGCAGAAAAATCAGAGCAGAATCTAGGGTTATAAGCAGAAAACAAAAGTGCAGAAATTTAGCGCAGAATCCCATTTGGGACATTGCAAATCAGCAGTCTGTGTGAACTCAGAAATCCATCTTTGTATCTTGAAGTAAGGCAGCAGAAATCTCATCACTAGTGCATCATTAATTTGGAGGCAGCAACTAACAGGTTGAATCATGTTGTTGAGAGATTTGTCCCATAAGTATTGTAAGTCCGATTGTGACTGATTTCTGTAAGATCAATATTACTGAAGTAAACTAAATTCTTCACTGCACATTGAAATTTCTGGTGTACTACAATTGATAGTGTTGTTCCTTTAAAATCCATACTAATCTGTAATTTTGAGTGCATCATTATTTTTCTGAGCAAACACATAACGCAGATTAAGGCAGAAACTGTATAAGTTAATATAGAACAGCAAGAGATCTTACAATATTTCCACTAACAAGGTCATTGTTAGTTAGGATGTTGATGTAAAAGAAATAGAGTCATATTTTTCAAATGTTCAACAGGAAGTCAGTGAAGATATTGAATATAGTATTATGGTACCTTTGAAGGAGGAACCCTCCAGTTCATCAAGTCAGCCTTAAGTCAATTTGTGGTTGGTTCTACATCGCTTGTCTATCAAACATGAAGAACTAAAAATATTTCCACTCCAAGTAAGACTTCAGTGAACTTGCCTTTGCAGCATTCACCTGAGACACCAGAAACCTAAATGGTATTACTCCACTATGGAAGGTGTACGTGTGGATGAACTTCCTACATCAAGTGAACATCCTCAAAGAAAAGGCCCAAAAGTAATTGATTCGGCTATTGAGCATAGTCATTTTGCCCTATTTTCTGATCTTTTTCAGGTTTGTGAACCACAAAAGTTTTATGAGGCAAACGGGAAACCAGAATGGGAAGTTGCTATTAAGCATATAAGGAAAACTTGCAAAGTACTCGGCGAGTCACAAAAAACTCGTGGCAAAAGGGAAACCAGAATGGGAAGTTGCTATTAAGCATAGAAGGAAAACTTGCAGAGTACTCGGCGAGTCACAAAAAACTCGTGAGTTTTTGTGACCGGCGAGTATCTGTGGTTTTTACTCGCCAAAAATCTCGCCCGAGTTTTTGGCGAGTTTCTGGTGCGGACTCGCCAAACAAAAAAAGCGACCCGCAAACATCTTTTTAAGGTGTTTTCAATGCCATTTTTCATCATTTTATGCTTGTTTCTGCTCTTCAAAACCCTAAACGCCCCTCCAACTTTGCACACAGCAGTCTAGCATCAACATTTGAAGATTTGAAAGGATTTTTTGCGAATTCGGAAGGGAAATTTGAAGCACATGTCAGTAAATTCTTCTATTGTTTTTTTTTGTTTTTGTTTTTTTAGGCATTTTACTTCATTTTGGCTGCAAAATCCAGCATCTAGGTTAAAAACAATTCATCATTTGCTAAACCTAAGTTGCATTTTTGCATTTTAATTCCAAAAAAATGGATTCATCACCATTTTATGATGGTTTTTTCTGACACTGTTTTTTGCATACACAAGTTATTTTTTTTTATTTTAATCATATTTTTTAAGAAAATGTTTAGAATCTTTAGATTAGATTGAAGTTTTACTGATTTAAACTAATCTATATCGATTTAAACTAATTTTATGCTGATTTTTAGTGATTTATGTATAATTTAAGTTTTTTTTTTGTATTAAAAAAATAATATGTTGTGATTTCACTTTGTATGTGTAGGCTAAATACTTCATATAATGGCAAATAGGAAAGCTTCTACATCAGGTTCAGCCTCAGGCTCTGCCCCATCGGTGTCGTCACCACCACCATTTGTAGGCACTTGCCCTGCAGGAGCTAGAGACCCTACTTGGAAATATGCTTATCGAGGACCGCAACCTGGGTCAATTTATTGCATTAGATGCAAAAAAGTATATTGTAACATAAATCGCCTCAAATACCATCTTGCAGGCATTAGTCATCGTGATGCCAAGGCTTGTTTTGGGACCACCGAAGATATAAAAAGAGAAATGAATGCCCTACTTTTAGCCACATAAGAGAAAAAACTGCAAAAGGAGAGGGCAAAGGCATCCATGGAAGCGGCCATAGCTGCTAGTCAAAGTGTTGAAGTCCATCCAAATGCAAATGAAAATACATGTCGGGGCATAGTGGGCTCTCTTCGTGGTCCACGGATCCAAAACAAATCCACCTCCATTTCATCTCCTTCGAGTAGAGCACTAGCTGCAGTGCCTACACCTACACACACGCCACATAGTTTTTTGGTGCCCAGAAACACACCTAGAGCACACCCATCATTGGAAGCTACGGGGTGGAAAAGGGAGGTGCATCAACATGCAGATATGGCATGTGCTGATTTTTGGTATTTTAACAACATTCCTTTCAATGTGGCGAGTAGTCCTGATTGGGAAGATTTGGTAACTGCATTGACAGTTGCGGGAAAAGGATACAAAGTGCCTTCTCACAAAGACTTGAGTGGGAGGTTAGTTGATTTAAATTTAATGCTAATTTATACTTATAGTAATTTTACTAATTTATGTTGAATTTCAGGCTAAATTTATGTTCATTAATTTATAGAAATTTATGTTGAATTTAGGCTATTTTTGTTTAAAAATTAAAAATGTGTACTTAATAGCTAAATTTCACTTTGTACTTGTAGGTTGCTCATGAATGCAACTGAAAGGGCAAGTGTAGTGGTGGAAGAACAAAAAAAGGAATGAAAAAAATATGGCTGCACTATTCTTTTTGATGGGTGGGCGGATGGGAAAAACCGCACCATTATTAATTTTTTGATAGCTTCAAAAGGTGAGGTTATTTTTTTGAAATCGGTGGACGCCTCCAACAAAGTAAAAAATGCAGAAACATTGTCTCTAATGCTGGAGGAAGTTGTCATGGAGGTGGGCATAGAAAATGTGGTGCAAATCATTACTGAGGCTGGGCGATTGTTACAAGACAAACATAGGACACTTTTTTGGTCACCTTGTGCAGCACATTGCCTTGACCTTCTTTTGGAGGACATAGGCAAACTTGATTGGGTGACACTAGTTGTAGATGATGCAAGGAGCATCACCAAATTTATCTACAATCCCTCTTGGGTTCTTAATTTGATGAGAGATCACACCCAAAGGAAAGAGTTGGTGCGATTGGGTGTCACATGGGTTGCAACAGTTTTCCTAACGTTGCAAAGCATTATTGGTTTGTTGAATGCTTTGAAACAAATGTTTGTGAGTCCAGCATGGCTACAATCATCATATGCAAAGAAGCCTAAAGGAGAGAGGATCGCAACCATAGTGTTTGATAATCTCTTTGAACAAAGAGCTACAGAGATCGTGAAGGTAACCTCAAAACTTTGATTATTAAATTCAAATTGAATATTTTATTTCTTAATTTAAGTCTTTCATTATAAATTTGTAACTTTAATGATTAATCTTTTGTATTTGTAAATTGTAGGTGTCGGAGCCCTTGGTTAGAGTTCTTCATTTGGTAGATGGGGATCAAAATCCAATGGGGTATATTTATGAGGCCATGGATGGGGCCAAAGAGTCCATCAAAAATTATTACAAGGGGGACACCCTCAAATTTGATCCCATATTGGAGATTATTGATAGGTGGAATAATCAACTCCACCAACCCATCCATGCAGCGGCATACTTCTTGAACCCCCGTTTTTTCTATTCAGATACCTTCTCAGATCCTAATGGAGAGGTCATGGAGGGTCTCACGACATGCATTCAGAGGATGACATCTGAGGTTCATGTGAGAGACCTCATTGTCCAAGAATTGGAAAGCTATAGGGAAGGGGTAGGCTCTTTTCTTCAGAGCTAGCTATCCGAGGAAGAACCACTCAGACACCAGGTATAAAATTTGGAGTCTTTCACATGCATCTTACAAGTTAAAAATTTCAAATTTACAACTATTGATAATTTGATAAAATATGTTTTACTTTTGACTTTGCTTTCTAACTTTTTTAATGATTTATTTTGTAGAGGCTTGGTGGAAAAATCGGGGTGCAAATACCCCAAATCTGCAAAGATTAGCCCTCCACATTTTGTGCCAACCTTGTAGTGCATGCAATTGTGCGCGCAATTGGAGCTTGTTTGAGGCCATCCACACGAAGAAGAGGAACAAATTAGCTAAAAAATGTTGCATATGTGTTGTCATTGATGTCAACAGTGCTGAAGGTTGGATGTGGAAGTGATGATCAGTTGATGATCAGAGATGCCAAAGGATAGTGATGCAAAGTGATGAGTATATACTGAGGTGATCAGAGAAGAGGACAAAGGTGTAATAAAGAGATGGATAAAAGAAGTTGTGAAGTAAAGGGTAAGTTGATGAATGTCATGTACTATGTATATTGATTGGATCAGTATCATCTGTACACAGTTGCACCCTATCTTCTAAAGTTCATTGACAAAGGTTGTGCTAACATGAAGATTCTTGTTTGATGAAAAGAATTATGATTGTTGTTGTATGATGTTGTGAATGGTGTCTCTTGTATGATGAATTTTGTATTCATTGTTTCCTAATGAAAAGCATTGCTTAAACCTTGAGAGAAAGATTCAAGAAATCTAAGGCACTGGAAGTTGCACTGAAGAAGCTTGGGAGAATGCTCTGCATTCCTCCACATTTGAAGGTATGATCTTGTGGTTTAAGAGTTAGACAGAGACAAGTGTGAAGATTGTAGGTACCTGATTTCAGAGCTTGAAAGTTACCTCAAAAGATTCTAGAGCTCGCAGAGTGAAGACAGTGTACCTGTGTTGATACAATCAAAGAAGCGCTCCACATTTCTCCGCTTTTGAAGATGAGGTCCTGGGGTTTGAAGGATGGTCAGATAAAATTGAGAAGATTGTTATATTAAAGTTTCAGTTGAAAAGTTATACCACAAAGGTCCTCCGGAGTCAGCAAACAAAGATATATCATGTTGCTGATTAGGGTTGTCTGGAGGAGAAAGAAAAAGCCACCACATTTCACCACAGTTCATCTTTTGGCCATTATGTTTAGAGGATGAGTTCAGTTAGTCTATATGTTTGTTCATTTCAAGTTTCAGGTGCTAACGTGCACCGCAAGTTCGTTTTTCAACGATCTATCTCAAGACTAGGTATTCAGTATTTGTATGTGATATCAAGTTCAGTGTCTGTTTGTTTGCGCCAAAAAGAAAACATATATTTTAGAGGAAGGATTGTTTGAGGTGTGTGCAAGTCTTATGTTGCTTGTAAAGCGATCTGCACAATGCTAATTGGTCCCTCCGGTACCATTTTAAGTCTGGAGCTATTTTGTGGAAGGATAAGGGTTTGCTGGGCCGACTTGATGTGCTTTGATGATCCTGCCGGATGCTTGGAAGCGTGCGCTAGCTTGAAAGAATGTGTTAATGAAGAATAGGTCCTGGTTATCACTTGGCTTGAACCGCATTGGATTTCTACATTATTTGGATGTCAACTTGGTGTGGCCATTGCACGTTTCATTCTACACATTTCACCTTGGCCAACGAAGGAGAAAGATTTTGTTGTTTGCAGTAGGTATAAATAAAAGAACTTGTTTGTTGTGGATTGTGTGATTGAGTGCGAGTGTGTGAGGTTATGTGAATGAGTGTGAAAATGAATGAGTGTGGATGTGAAGATGTGTTGAAGCCAACAGTGACAGTTGTGCAAAGGAAGTGAAGGTTTGAGTCAAAGTTAAGTGTGCAGAGGAAGTTGATTGGTGAGATTTGTTGAGTGAGATGTTCAGAGGTTGTAGCCTCATCCTGTAAGTGTTGTTGCATTGTATTTCAGGGAGTGTGTCCTCCCTTGGGTTGTAACCCTAAATCTTGTTGTAATCAATTTTATCATTATTTGTGAGGCTGGATTTGGATAATAGATCCAAGCAGCTTGCTCCACATTGTTTTTCCCTTCTAGGGTTTCCACGTAAATCCGGTATTATGGTTGTGTGCTCATGTGTTGTGCTTTGATCTGCTTAATTTGTTTTATCTTTTGTTTAAGGCAGTAATTAGGTTTTGGGTTAATAAAGTTGAATTGGATTAAGTTTTGGTTTATAGATTCACCCCCCCCCCCTCTCAGTATATCAATGTGTTCTAACAAAAAACACCTCAATGACCTTGTCTTTGTGCAATACAACCTTCGGTTGCGCACGAAAAGGGTAGAGGACAAATCAGATGATCCCATTGATTTGGATGAGATAGATCCTTACAGTGATTGGACATGGCGGGATGAGTAGCCTCCATTGTTTACTGCAGATGAGATTCTTGATTTTGAGAGAAAAGCATTGGAGGAGGTGGGTGCAGGAGGAGATCTAGGATTGGATGAGATTGATGAGGCTAAGGAGGAGTCATTGCCATCTACTACCAGGATCGAGGTTGAGCCACTGGCTTCCATACCAAGCGAGGAGCCACAGCAGACTCCAAGGACTAGAACCTCTACCTCTCCCCTAGTTTTCAGTAGATTAGGGAAGAGGAAGATGTAAAATGTTGTATTTATTTTTAGTTTGCATTGAGGAAGATCATACTTGGGAGTTGGTTGAGTTGCCTCCAGGTAAAAAGCCCATCGAGTGCAAATGGGTCTATAAGGTCCAATGCAAACTTGATGGTTCATTGGACAAATACAAGGCATGTCTTGTTGCTAAAGGATATTCGCAACAACAAGGTATAGACTTTGAAGAGACGTTTGCTCCTAGTGCAAAGATGGTCACATTCTGGTTAGTTCTCTCCATTTCCACTCAATTTGGTTGGAAGGTGTATCAAATGGATGTCAAAAGTGCCTTCTTGAATGGGGACTTGGATGAAGAAGTCTACATGGTGCAACCTAAAGGTTTTCAGGTTCCAGGATGTGAACATCTGATTTGCAAGTTAATTAAATCCCTATACGAACTTAAGCAGGCTCCTCAAGCCTGGTATTTGAAAATTGATAAACATCTAAAAGATATTGGATTCAAAAGGAATCTTTCTAATCGAAATCTTTATGTCAAATGCGATGGTAATGAGAATATAATTGTTATTGTATATGTAGATGATCTTGCCATCACAAGTAGCACAGACACTACAGTTCAGCAAGTAAAATCAAATTTGTGTGTAGCTTTCGCCATATCAGATCTGGGCCTCCTGCATTACTGCCTCGGGATTGAGCTTTGGCAATTTGATCACAGAATCTTCATGGTTCAAATCAAATATGCTACAAGTCTTCTGAAGCATTTTGGGATGGCAAATTGTAACTCTTCTACTACACCTATGGAGGTCGGGCTAAAGTTGTCAACCTCTTATGTGAATCACACTACAGACAGTTGGTGGGCAATTTGATATATCTGACAACCACTAGACCAGATCTTTGCTTTGTTGTTAGCTATCTCTCTCGATTTCTGTCGAAATCAAAGCTCTCTCATTGGATAGCCACAAAACGGATTTTGCGATATGTCAAAGGTGCTCTTGACTTTGGCATACTCTACTAGAGGACAGAAGATTTTGGATTATTTGGGTATACAAACTCCGATTGGGTAGGATCTTACTACAATCAGTTACATCTCCATACAAAGCAATTCTAAGTGCTACTTGTGAAGCATTTTGGTTACACATAATCTTGACAAATCTTCAGCGTCCTCAACATACTCCAACACCACTTTTCTACAATAATCAGGCGGTATTGAAATTAGTGAAGAATCCAGTGTAACATGCTCAAACCAAACATATCGAGATTCATCATCACTACATTCGGCAACTGGTGGACTATGAAAACATCTCCCTCCACTTTTGTTCTTCTTAGGAGCAGATTGTTGATTTAATGACTAAACCACTTGGTCCTGGTTACTTTGTCAAATTTCAAGACAAGCTTGGTGTTGTTTCTAGTTTAGTCATTAAGGGGGGGTTTTAGTATAGTAGTATAAAAATGTAATAAAGTGTATTTAATTAGGCTAGTAGTTAGGTATAGTTAGGTATGGTTATTATTGCAGGTAGTTGCAGTAGGTTGTACCATTAATAATGGTAGTTGTAATAGTAACTTTCATTACTTTAAAAAATTAGTTAGGTATGGTTATTATTGCAAGTAGTTGTAGTAGGTTGTACCATTAATAATGGTAGTTGCAATAGTAACTTTCATTACTTTATAAAATGTTGCTTTCACTCATCGTGAAGCAAGCCTTCTTGTAAATTTCTCTCATCTCTCTTCTTTGCCAGTTTTACTAACAAGGCCCATAGTTGGCTAGCTTGTTCATGATGTTGTCACTCTCGGGCTTCTAGGGTAGAATCTTTTAGATTTTTGACTGGTGTGAATTCACCTTCTTTGGTTTTACTTTGTATGTGTTTGTTTCTAAAATCTATGTATGAGGACCCCAATAGAACCCTCATTTACAAATCAAAATAAAACAAGGCTTAAAAAACTCAGAATTTATTACGAATACTAAAGAATGGATAAAATTCAATCCCAAAACATAATTCTCATGTTAAAGGTGATTTTTTAAATTACAGATGATTTGACAAAGAAAACAAACCTGGATTTTTACGCAATAATTTGCGACATAAATCAATGCAATCCGGATGGAGATCTCCGACAATATCAGGCGGGAAGTGTAGTTCATTTGATTTTAAAATGTTATGTAGGAGCTGGAAAGAGTATAGGAAATGTATGGTCATTAGCCAATATAGATCTTACCATGGAATAGATATAATTTAAACATCAAATAATACAATCTAGACAGAAAGCATATAATTATTTACATGCTTATTCAAACCTGAAATTGACTGTTGCCAGAATATGGTGGAACCCCCGTCATGAGCTGAAAGAGAATAGCACCCACACTCCATAAATCTGCCTGAACGTGCAAACACAAATATGAACTGTCAACATCTTAGATTATGGTGGATAACCAAAAACTAAAAAAGTTCAAACCAGTTTCAGATTATACCACCTTTGCATTATACTTTTGAAATTGCATAATCTCTGGAGCCATGTACAAAGGGGAACCACAAAGAGTTTCTGCTAACCCTTGTGGTTGTAGGGATCTACACAAAATGCATGGAAACCAAAAGGATCAGTTGTAATTCTAGATATAATAGTTTAGCATACATAAAAGTAAAGGAAAAAATTGTCAATATCTTTAGGTCTGAAAGGAAAAAATTGTCATTCGTCTGATTCTTTTGTTGAATAAATGATATATTACTTTCTTCTTTAATGAGGGCTGAGAGGAGAATAAAGAGGAATCATGTTTCTCCTTTCTAAACCAAATAAACAAGATTTCTGTTTTGCTCAATTAAAGGCCAACCAAAGGCCTTCTGAGTTTGACAAAGTCTATTTGTATTACACATATTCGCTCAGCATCATCTACTCCACCATTGTTTGCATGATATGTTGGAAAAGGTGAATTGTACACCTTGCATAATGGCAGTGTAATATTGATGTTAATTAGAAAGGTGTGTTGTACACCTTTCTCATAACATTAAATATTGTTGTAAGTTGTGGTCCTCATGGAATGGGATGCCACACTTGGTTGTTAGGTTGATTCTCCTAGTGTAATGTTGTATGAGACATCGGAATTACAAACATATACAAGCAAATAGACAAAGCATGGGAAGGTTAAAGGTTGCATTGGGCAAGAAAACCACATGGCATGCCTTGGTATATGAAGAAACTCTTGGGGGATATCAAGAGTCACACATCGGCATTTGGAATCACTTGTGGAACATGAAGAGTCATGTGGGAAGTATGGGGTCACATGTAACACATGAGGCGACGTGTGGAATATGAAGAGCCATGGCCAATGGTTTCGTACCCATTGTATTGTAAAAACACTAGATGGTTTCTTACAAGCTTTGTGCCTATAAATACAAGCTCATGGCATTTTAAAAACAAATATAAATGTTGCAGGTTGCATATTATTGTGACAGGATCCACAGAAGGCATGGCAATGCATGTATGGTTACATGGTGTTGTAGCAGGTTTTTTGATGTTGTTGGACTGATCGCAAGGAGGAGCGCAACTCATAAAGTGCATTGAGAAGAGGTTCTTTAAGAGTGCACGTTGCATTGAAGACAAGTTCTCCAAAGGTGCATGCTATCAGATTTGACAGGGTAAAGAAATTGTTTGAGCCCAAGTGAATTTTTTTGTAGATTGGAATCTTGTTCTTTTGATAATATATCAGAGTGGTGCTATGTTTCTTACTGGGTTTTTTTTCCCAAAGGGGTTTCCCAGGGTAAGTCCAGTGTCTCAATGTATGTATGCTTTGATTTGTCATTCTATTGCACTAGTTTTGGATTCTAAAACCTATTCAACACAGTTCTTCTCAAAGACTACAAGTAATTTCCCAACGTGGTATTGTCCGGTCACCTTTCCTGACCTGATCTGGTCAATCCTCTTAGGATCTGCAACGTGTAGACTAAGTGTCGCAAATCCATGTTCAAGATTTTTTGAATTTGTGTGAAGTATAATAATTTACAAAAAAATGGAGATCTAAAGGTGCTCATTTCTTTCATTAAATCTCAGCATTCATTACAAACCTTTTTTACAACTTTGATGATCATAATTCAGACTTATAGAGGCATGTTAATCAAGTACAAACAAAACAAGTTTGCTATTTAAGACTCATCTCCACTCAACCGTATACACCAGCCCCATCACCCTCATAGTGGGTGCAAATTCTCTGCTAGGGATCAATAAAAGACCCCTTGAGTATCAAAGTCACACTATAACATTAACCATCAAAAAGTGTCCAAGTCCCTGCTTATCTAGATCCCAGGATGTAACCAATAGAAAATATATCAATTGCAGAGTCAATATGGTATAATGGTGAGAAGGAAGTGTGCAGAACTGTATCACCGATCCAAAAGAAACAGAACAGAACAGAGTACTAAAAATTAAGAGACAGAACACTAAAAATGTGAAGAACAATATTTCATTGACTTATATGATGTTCTATGCAGTATCCTTGCAAAGGAGATGTGAGAATTATGGGTTTACAAAAACTAATAGACCTGAAATAAAGGTAATAGTACTGGCTGATTTAATAATAAATCGGGTCAAGCTATCCCATCAGCTGAGGTTTGTGGTTGGGTTCAAACTTCAAATGCTTCTCCTCCCACCTTATAATGTCATGGAGGTTGTGGCAGAAGAAGAGGAGACATAAGGGCAAGGTGGTGGAGGTTCTGGTGCAGTGGATCAGGAGGTGGCAGATACACAAGCCATGAAGGTTGAGATTGGGAATCTCTCCCAGGATTTGAAAACTCTTACCATTTTCTGTCAAGATTTCTGAATGGCCATGAAACATCTTCTGGTATCCCATTGCAAGGGCACATTGGAGGTTGTGAGCACATATTCCCTCCCACGCCTGTCTGGAGGTAAGCTGACTAGGGCTAGTAAATGGGCGGAATTGATTCATGGTGTGCAGTTTGTTGGGATTGATGACCCCTCTAGTCAAGGTAATGTAAAATTGAAATCCATTGTTGTAGTGGCAGATGGTGGACTGCTAAATCTTACAACTGGGTGATGGGTGAGTCTATAGATACAGGTGTTGGCCAATGGGGAGTGTCTGAACTCCATTGTTTTGGTTTGGTTTGTTGTTAGTTGTTGTCTTTTTAGCTTTAGCTATGGCTTTTGTCCTGCTCCGGCCCTGGAGGGTTGTTTACGCAGGCCATATTTGTCTCATGTTTTGTTATGTTTCATTTCCTAGTACTTTGGGATGGGGCCCGTAATAAAACCCCATATATTAATAATTAAACCAAAAAAATATACAGGTAGCAGTAGTTATTGTGTCACGACCAAGTGAGACACCAATTTGGTGGATGAGACCACCTTCTAAAAGCATTCCACAAGGAATTGTTTTTTCCATTTATGTTACATATTGTTGAACAAGGTGTACAACCATACCCCCCTCTGGATTTGAATGTGACCTTCGCTATGGAGTACACGTGTCTTCACCATCAAGCCAACTTAGGCTGTACAAACTAAATACAAGTGCAGAATTATATAGTAGAATCTAAGAATAGTTATAAATAAAGAAAGAGGATGACTGGCAAGGTCAGATAGTTCGTCATACAAAAAGTACCTGCTGCCACTTGAATGGTGTGTGACCAATGTTGCATGGACATGGATACGGATACGGCTGTTTTCCAGACCCCCTAATATGGATATGGCAAGGTACGGCGCATATATATATATATATATATATATATATATAAAATTTATTATCTTATAATAACATACTAGAATTATTAATAAATATTGAACTTATTAAATTTAAATACTAATATATATAATTATAATACATATTATAATTATATTTAAATATAATTATTTATAATATTATAATATATTTATAGCAAATTAAAATATATTATTAATAATCTATTATTTTATGTGGGAGGTAGGGAGCCTTGCCACACCATCATGGGTGGCAAGGCCGAGGCAATCATTGCAAAGTGTCGATCAGAGACGACACGAGCCGAAGGGAGGTGGAAGTTATTAGCCCGCGGGGGATTGCAGTCAGCGAAGCAAGGCAATCATAAAGGGAAACGCCTTCGAGATACTTCAGATTTAAGCTTAAAGGAAGGCGGTCTATGGAGTTCTGCATTAGATATCCTAGTCTCCTCCAAATGTCGTCTCACTTTGCTGTGATCATTTCAGCCTATGTTGTCTGTTGCGGAGGAATGGACACCCCCATCCGTTTGGTAAGCGCTAAGCGGCAAATGGCGTTTCTGGGGGGCATTACCGATCTTCGCCTGCAGAGGCTGCTGAGAAGGGCGGACGGGATGTTGGTGGAAGCGATGAAACTGATTTTGGGGAAGACATTTCTGGAAAGCGATGACCGTTACCACGTCGATACGGACATTACCTCGCGAGTCCTGGCTATGTTGTTGGAGTTGCAACTGGAGAAGGCAGAGGCAGAAGTAATAATGCGAGCACTGTTCTATCCTGAGCATCTTGGAGAATTGGGGAAGACTCTGCATTTTGCTTGTCCGGGTGTTGGCGTTCCTAGACCCAAGGAATGGAAACTCATGGCAGACCCTAGGGCAGTTATCAAAGTTTACCCCTTCATCCTGGATGTGAAAGGTTTTGATTTGATCGTGTTGAAGGACCACGCGATGGCTGCAGTGGAGTTCATCAGAAGGTTGCTGGGGCTGGTGGAGACGAGGGACTTCAAGTGGATGGACGAGTTCAGAAGGAAGTTGGCGGAGATTGCCTGATAAGTCATAGAGGGGATTTACTAGTATGGCCTCCCCTAGTTTTGTTGATAATATTAGTTTTTTATATCTTATACTTGGACTCACTGTTTGGTGTTAGTTTGGCTTACCAATATATATCTCCGACCCTGCGTGGTCATATGGTAGGAGATTTCTGGATAGTTGGTATGAGCTTTCATATGGTAGGAGCTCTCATAGGGTAGGAGCTGTCATATGGTTTGAAACTTTTTGCCAGCCATTGAAGGGTTGATGACTGTAATATCTTTTTTGATTAATATAATAGTATCCCTGATTACGTAGCAAAAAAAATAATCTATTATTTTATAAAATATAATTTATTGTTTTAACCTAAATATTACAATTTATATTATTATTATTATTAAATAATGAATAATAAAATATGAATTAAACTTTATTATATAATGTAATATATTTATTATTATTAAATAATAAAATATGAATTAAATTTTATTATATAATGTAATATATTTAGCCGATAGGCTTTTGTTAGCTGATAGGCTTTTCTATGTGAGCATTATAGTGCTCAGAATTGTGTGACGCTGTAAAAAAATTCACACGGAAAATTTTCTTAACTCGTCGATTGTTCCTATCGGCGAATTCCTTGAATCTCCTATGGATGCAAGGGCTAATAAAATATAATTTTCAGCACAAATGATAGTTGCTCAAAAGCACGCTCGGAAACAAGAGATAGTTGTTCCCGAACGATGCTTAGCCCAGGCGAATCGCTCTTCCAACATACATATAGGTCTCGCCGAGTCCATGGAAAACTCAAATTCTCATGAGTCCATAACCCGCAAACGCAGAAAAATACGGCACAAGTGACAGGGGTTGCCGAATCCGGATGTATCCGGCACGGCCATTTTATTTCAAAATTTCTGATTCGGACGGGCACCATATCTGCGCCGTACCAAGGCCGTATCAAATCCGTATCCGTGCCTGGTATGGGGGTACGCATACCAGCAAGGAGGGGTATGCCGTATCCGGCAACTCTGTGTGTGACAGTATGGTGGTAGAGTGCACCATGATGCAGATTGGTGCTGAAGGTATGAGCACTATCATGGAAAATACAATTAAAGTAGCTCTCCACTGAAAACAGGATGGAAACCAAGGTATGATGAAAGATCAAGTTGAAAGGAAATATCTCCAACTTGCTTGGTGATAATATAAGGACCATAAAGGAGAGGAGGAAGGTTGCAATCAGCACCTTCAAAGAGCTCTTTCCAAATGCTCAGCCACACATTATTGAACATGGAATGAATGGCTAAGTACATGACAAATCCAATTGTGTATAGCAAGTGACATTTGGTGAAGCAATGTGATGGCACACCATGATCAAACTCCCAAATCCTCCTGGCTCAAAAGAGGTATAAAAAACACTGCATACAAGTCTTCTTAAACTACTTACTAGAGGAGCTGACAAGATAAGATTCACATATAACTCCTCCCACTGAAATAACAAATTTGATTGAAGGTAAGGAGTTGAACACAAATCTGAATATGGTAAAACAGGCGAAACAAGTACCAATATGTATTCCACATTGTTTAATGTCAAGGGATTAAAGTGGTCCAAGGGGTTGAGCTTAATTGGTGAAAGTGTTGGGTTCTCATTATGGAGACCCAAGTTCAAATCCCCATAGGAACATCTAATGTGGAATTCTAAGTTGTGACTCTTGTTCTTCCACAGTTGGCTTCTAATGTGGATATGGTTTCTAAATAAGTGGATTTCTAAGTAGTGATTCTTGGTCTTCCATAGGTGATTTCTAGCATGTTTTCTTGCAAGGAGCTTGTATTAGTCTCTAATAAATGCTCACAAGAGCTTGTATTGGTCTCATGCTGATGCTCGTATGAGCAGTATATTTGTAAACGATATGCTTATGTTACTCTGGTAGGCCGGTCATTGCCCTTCATTTGTACCCATGAAAAAATGCAAGTCCTATGGTCTCTCCTATCACTATTGAGTCCAAGAGTTTCCTTGAGGGCACACAGACCATGACACCTTAGTGATGTTCCTTTGAAAGTTACGACTTTTAAAGGGATAACTGTAACGAATAGTGACCTAAGCCTTCATATTTTGTTATAATGTGGCTGCAAGTCCATGCTACTTGTAGAAGGGAGTCCTCATATCTCTATGGATATCATACAAATTTCTAGTACAGCTGATATTAAGATGCAGTTAGCCATAGAATTGTAAAACACTCTGAAAGAAAAATTGAAAAGTGCTCCACGTGCAATTTTATATATGGTCGTTGAATTGATAAATGAAACTGTCCATTTTCTAAGATTGAAAGAAAAAAAATGATTGTCAGACAGTGAACTCTGTAGTGCTAATAACCAATAGTGACCCCACCTGGCAAAACCAAAGTCTGCAATTTTCAGCACTGCATTCCTGTCACTTGTCGAGAGTAGAAGGTTCTGCATCACTCCAAAAAAACATTGTCAAGTAACGAACATTTAAAGCCTTAAAACGCTTCATTACATCTCTAAGAAATGTTGTAGGTTGACAGTGAAGCAGAAACTCATACCATGCATTCTAAACAACATTTCACTAGACTGATTTACACCTGGAGAGATACTAGCAAAGATAGTGAGGTGTAGATAGATATCCTCCTTTCTAAGCCCTAAAGTCAGATATCCAATTCCCTAGATTGTAGATAGTTACCCAAACACACTTAAATAATAAATACCATAAAATAAGTGAATATAATTGATGATTGCCAAACCAATTCCTTTCCTTTAAATTTTCCCATTAAAAAGTGTTTACTATCTATAACTTCTTCAATTGGTACCTTTCCTTCATTTCATTTGTTTCCTAAAAACCTTTTGTATCGTTAACTCCTTAATTCCTCTCTCATTTGAAATTCAGCAGAGACCAGTTTGGCAAATATTAGCCAGCACACTAGACATGTGAGCCACCCTCCAATAATAGAGTAGTATCATTCATTGAAGTTGGACTACTAGGCTTAAATGTAACCAGAGAATGTTATTCATTTCATCTACATGCATAAAGTGATAGTTCTTATGCCCTTTGAAGCAAGCAGTCCAAAGTCCGAACCCCAAGAAGACTAGTCAAACTTCAACAATGGATCTGCATAGCCACTTGTATCAGAAAATTGGAAAATTTGATTAAAAAATAGTATCCCATCAAAGACAACTATGAACAACCACAATAGCCAAAATCTTTCTTTGGAATAAATCAACAAACCAAAAGATAAAGATTTTTTCAGTTAGCCACAATTTAATCAGGAAAAAATCAGGTTAGGGTTTGGGTAGGGTTAGGGAAAAAATAGGAAAATCGTTGCAGAAAGCAGGAAAAAAAAAACAGAACCCTAAATTTTTTGACCAAAAAATTGCAATTTTTCAGTTAATAAATCAGTTTGACCAATTTTATGCAAAAAACTCTGCCAGCTGACCAAGCACAGATTAATCACGATCCAAAAATGATTTCTGCTGCTAGATGTACAACAACTCAAATGGTTGTAATATTTCTCAATTGCCTTGTTGGTATGATAAAGAAGGCCACCAAGAAAAGCACTGACACACGATGCCCTTCTAAAAAATGTGCACGAAACTAGAACAAAACCTGCAACTGTGACTTACCATGATTAAAAGGTAAATGATATACCAGAGATATAGCAATTGGGAAAAACAAAAAAGTACAACCCAAAACTTTTGGGATACGATAACAACCCAAAAGAAAATATATAAGCGAGGCATTAAAACAGATATAAAAAATTCACAGAATGATCTTCAAAGCTATCAAAGTTCATATTTTAAATTTAAATTACTCATCAAATACTTGAATAAAACATTAATTGACATCCAACATATTTAGTTTAATGATCACCTGATGGACATCAGAATCAAATATTGAACCATCCAAAAGACTTTTGCAGCACTGAGAACAATCCCTTTCTGAGGCAATTCTTTTGTATGAATTGAAAACTCAATTACATCCACAAAGTTCGAAATGTTTAACCTTGACAGATGTAGAGGTTTTGTCACCGAGAATTTGTTTGTTAAGAGGAAATAATCAACACACTGATAAATATTTAATATTCAGGTATGATCCTTGTTTCAATAAACCAAAGTTTGTCCAAAATAATGGTTGAATGCAAAACCACTAGTAAATATGCATGTGTGGAAGTGTATTTAATCCGAATTTCAAAGTCTGTTGTCCAGTAGGGTGCTTGAGCATGAGGAAAATCAGCTAATGTGTTAAGAAATAGAATAGCTAGAAATTCCAAAAATAATTTTAAGCATTTTGAATGAATTCATGATATTTCCACATACATTGAATCCAAACACAAATAAAATTTTAAACGAAAAAAATAATTATACTTACATTCATAGAGGTAAAACGACAAAAACAATTTGAAAACAGGTTAACCTCTGAAAGGGAATAAAAATTAACAAAGTCTATCCAAGGTGACACTGATGTAATCTTAAGCTAAAAGAACATGACTTCAAACAAAACCTTTAAGCAACATAAGATACACTTTAACCTAACACTTCAAACATCAACATTATGCAAGTATCTAATTTTTTGGATTTTTATATAAAAATCTTGTCAAAGTCAAGTCAGCGCATGGATGTCCTGACCTGCGAGTCCAATAGATCAGGGTCCACCCCCTCGCTCTATAGATAAACAAGGTTGGTTGGCCATGTATCAATCCGAGATATGATCATGGTGGCATATCTTATTAGTATCATTGATTTGTCTTTCTCAATAGACTTCAGCTATTTTGATACCTTTCAATATGTGAAGCAACAGGTAGTAATATTTTTAGAATGCACTTCTGGGAAATCCATGAAAAAGTATTGAAATGCATTGATGTTTCAGATCATACTCTGTGATCCATCATTAGGATGATGTGTTCACCACTTCATGAAACACCAGGGTGTAAATATCCATGCACCTAGTAACTACATCCCTGATTATTTTGCACAATGGTAGCATAAGGTATTCTCAAGAACCATGCTATGCCCAAAGACTAGATCTTCCTAAATTAAATCCTAGATTCTATGTAACAAATAGAATGATGGTTCAAGTGTGTTGGTAGGGCAAACCGCACCACTACCAGTATAGCATAAATAGCGCAGAACTAATGCAGTACCTTCAACTGACACACAGCACATCCAACAGACATCTCAAGAGAGAAAGGCATGTCTCTCCATGTATTTATATACATATATAGATAAGGAATAGATAGAAGTAAGATAAGAAGAAGAAGATAGATAGAGCTAAGGAGTTACAAGAAGCTACCCAAGCATATGTGATGTTTATATCTATGTTTGCGGTAAAAGATGTGCATTGTATAAAGAATATATGATGAGAATATATGAGTAGACCTATCTTATGGTGTCCATGAATGTGTAAAATTACTTGAATCCTTGGGTTATGCTTATATTACTTTCCTCACTCTTTTGATTTCCTTCTTACTACATCAACCTAGAGTTAACTTATCTGACATAAATAGTACAAACCTTAGGCCTGCATTTTATTGTCAACGTTTGGTTTTGTTGCCGAGACCCCAATTTGTGGTGTGTAAGAAGAGAACTTACAGAAACAAAAAATTTTGTTTTGCGGTTAAAAATACTACCGGAAAGGGGTATTAATGACAGGCATTGCAGTAAACAAGAAGTGCAGTAACACTCACTATGTTCTAGCCTCATGAGAGGGGGTTGGGCACCTAGGGGGTGATAAATGCAATGGGGGGGATCCTGAAAAGATGTGACCGCTAAAGGTAGGTCTAGAATGAGCCATTAAGGATGGATAAAAGGGCTAATGAAAATTAAATCAAACATACCTATGGAAAATGGAGACAATAATAGATTAAGAAAATTTTTTGAAGAAATTAAAATGGTATATGAAATGCACATGGAAGAAGAAAGAAGGTTGAAACAAACCCAAGAAAGACAAGAAAGACACCGCAGAAGAATGGATAAGGCTAGAGAAGCCTCAATTGAGTGCGCCAAGAGGGCTGCTACCAAAAATGATGTGATTCCACCAACAAAGGAACTAATAGTTACTATACCACCCAATAACAATGAAACATTTGAACAATTAACTATCCACATAAAAAGAGCAGAAGAGAATTTGACCGGATTAGCAGATACAATAAAAGAATATGATGAATTTAGGGAATCATTGGAAAAAGAGTGTAGAAGCAGTGCTCCACAAGATGAGTTCCTGAATTGAATATTTAACAAGTCCATATTCAGAAACGGATATGTCTAATATTAGGGTCATAATTAATGAAGAATTTGAAGGTCCATTAACCCCCATCTCAAAGCTTAAACCTCTAAATTTGAGCGAAGACTACATAGACAAGGTAGTAAGTACAAGTGTATATTTACAAAGGGAGAAAATGATGACAAATTTAAAATTTCATGAAAGAAATATAGAAAAAAAGAGGATATCAGAGAACTGTAACGAATTAGCCATGGATACAATTGAAACGGTTGAAGAAGAATGGGAGAAACCCACGTTATTTAACGCAATGTTATTAACAAATGACAATTTACCAAAAGCTGCATCTCCACAGATGAGAAGAAAAACACCTTAAAGAGGTGAACCCGCCGGACCAAGAGTCACCCCTGTGACAAATAAGTCAAGAAGAGATAAGTATTGAAACCTTCTTGAGGCTAGAAAGAGCAAGAGCAAGAAGAGATTGTGTAAAAAATTTTGAAGAGATATTGGGCAGCAAGTACTTTGAAATTCAGTTGCCTAGAGATAAAGGCAGAAGAGAAAGGTCAGTAAAACAACAATGTAAAACCAAGCAGAGGATACCGAAGGAAAAGAAAGGAGGAGAACCAAGGATAGAAGACACATCAAAAGGAAGGAAGAATCCCAATCCGAAAAAGGACAAAGCAAAAACACCTTCAAGGATGGCCGCAAGCAGGACAAAGCTTCCTATGCTTGGAAAAGATACTGAGGATGCAACCGAACATCTATTCATTCTAGAATCCCATTGGAGCAAAGAGAGTATTGATGATGATAAGACCAGATTGTGTGAATTTGTGGAGACACTAAGAGATGAAGCCTTGAAATGGTATATCAAGGTATGCCCCAAACATGATAACACATGGGAGAACATAAGCAAACTGTTCTTAACAAACTTCTATTCACTTGATGCCCCAACTGAAAATGTAAGCAAAATGAGGGAGATGGTACAAGAGAAGAACGAATCAGTGAAACAATTTGATCAGAGATTTAAAAGTATAGTCCACAAATTGGAAGAACTGCAAATCAGAGATGCAATAGATGGAAAAATATTTTCCACCTATAAAGAGACAATGGAACTAGCGACCAAAATAGAAGCACAACCTTGGAGGAAAGAATTCGGTGGAAGTGAAGTAGTTGAAATATTAAAATTAGTATTGGAAAAATTAGAAACACAACAAGAGATTATAGTAAAAGGTGGAAGAAAAGATACTTCCCCTCACCAAGAAGGAACAGTATCTAGACACCTATTTTAGAAAAGGGGGACACTTGAGAAATGAATCCCAATGGCAAAAGGAACAAAAAAAGCAGCCTCATTGAGGGTTGATTTTGAAAAAGGCCCAGGAAGAACAATAAGTTGCTATTGCAGTATATGTAAACAATGGGATAGGCATACAACTAACAACTGCCTTGTGCTAATTGAAGAAAAATATGAGCCATTAGTAAGAGGAATGAATAGGGAAGAATCCCAAATGCATAGAGGCATGGCCAGAGTAGAAGGGTTCGCCGTAGCAGCACTAAATGGTTACACAACTCATGGCTACCAGGAACCAACATGGAGAAGAAATCAACAACAAATTAATAATGTCAACCATGCAGTACCCCAAATACAAAATGAGGAACCTTCTACAAGTTACAACAATGACTATTCACAAGGATTTGGTAGAAGTGTACTGCAACAATACTTATAGAGGTGGCCGAAGTAGAGGAAGAGGACAGAAGCCAACCTGCTAATATTGCAATAAGCCATATCATTACGCAAACAAGTGTAGAAGCAAGAAAGGAGAAGAAAAATCAGGTTGTGCATTTTGTGGTGAAGAGTCACATAATCTATTCAGTTGCCCTAAGGCCACACACTTTTCTAAGAATAGACCAGCAAAAAGGACTAGAAGTGATGAATTATCAAGTCCTATTGCACCACACAGTGTTAAAGTCATAATGCAAATACCAAAAAGATAGGGACAAAATGTTAGAAAATGTCAGAGAAAAGATACAGAACCTAGATATGAAATAGGAGAACCTTCAATAACAAAAGAAGAAATATCGGACAAAGAGAACCAACAAAGGAAAAGACAACTAAAACAAAGCAGCAGCCATAACTCACAAAGGAAAAGACACAAGCAATAAGCACATAATCGAAGAAAATGGCTAGTTTAATAGAAATAAATTTAGTACAGAAATTTAGACAATTTTCAAAATATTGGGAAAAAAAAAGCAAAGAAAACAAGAAGCCACATATCAGATATATCAAAACTCAAAAGAAATAGAAAAACCAACCAGTACTATTGGATGTCAAACTGAATGGCAGCATGGTTAAGAAAGTCTTATTGGACCTAGGACCAGAAATAAATATTATGAGTAAAGAAATTTGGAAGGCATTTGGTAAACCGCAACTCCATCAAACACCATATGATATATCTTTAACAAATGGAACACCAATATATCTAATTGGTACATGGTGAAATGTCCAAGTTGATTTCATGGAAATAAAGGCTAAAGTTTACTTCGAAGTTATTGATATGTATGAAGGACCAAACGAAGTCTTCAATATCATATTGGATATTGAATGGTTTGTGGAGAATAATGGTATTTTCAATGCAGCTGAAGAAGAACTAATACTACAAGGTAACAGAAGAATAGTTCATATGTTGTTTAACGAAGGCATGAAAAGCATATATGTAGAAGAAATCCACTCAAAAAATATAGGTGAGGATAAAGACACCAAAGCACTATATACAATCAATGCCATACCAAGGAAGGAATGGGATGGGGAACCCAACACTGAAGGAGAGATACTTTCGAATATTGACAACTCCTCAACAGATATAGATGAAGTGGTAGAAGCGTGGGCACGGCAAGAACCAAAAAAACATAAAAAGATCTTAGGCCTCAAGAGAATCTTTATGGCTAGAAAAGTCCCTAAAACAGCACAACTATATACCGCAAACCAAGTGAGCCCACCACACATTAAGAGACTAAACTACATCCAAGGAGGGATATCACATGTTAAATCACCCCACTACTTTGGAGTAGAAGATTTGTTAAAATATCTTCAAGTAATGGAACGTACATTCACAAATAAAGAAATTAGACTACAAGCTCTTGATGAAACTTTAATTCTAAGTGTCGCACGTTGGTGGAAGACTCATCAAGACAACATACCTACTTGGAAATCACTAACAGTTTTGATTAAAAACAGATGTCTAGAAGAAGAAGCAAATACTGATGAAATAATCAAGTATGATGGAATGGGGAACCCATCTGATCACATTGAAACTTGTGAATATGTACGGAATGAAATAGGGGACTCTGATGAGAGGTTGAAAGCACAACTCTTCTATTGGACTTTAATGCCTACCATAAGAGCACGGTATATTCATCAAGAAATACGAGGAGAAACCAAATAGTGGACTATAATCAAGAAGGATTTCTACAAAACTTGAGCTTTTTTACCCAAATCCTCAAATGGTCCAACAGATTAAAGAAGTCATAACCCTATCAGAAGAAGGCAAACAAAAATTTGGGAAAGACAAGATACAATATCAACAAGAAACACTTCAATGGTTACTGCAACCATTACAAAAGATATGCTAATCAGTAAAACAACAGAATAAAGATCCCTTAGAGAAAAACGAAGATCCTACGAACTTAGATGTGCATATAGGAGAGGATGAGAGACAAATAGTAGAAAAACCTAGAGATAGAAGTGAATATTAAAATCAAAGAAAAGAACATAGCTTCGAATGGTGAGCCCAAGATGGCTAAATGGTAACAAAAGTTGCAAAGATACTAAACGAATGAGGATATTTTCCAAGGATTTTCACAGAGTTAGAAGGGATAAAAAAAGTGGGAGTAATGAAGATCCAACTCAAACAAAATACAAAACTGCACAAACAACAACCTTACCAATTGAATCAAAATTTGAATGTCAAAGTAAAAACTAAGATAGATAAAACCCTAGTCATTGGTATAATTAAGCCAATAGAAAATGCAAATTGAGACAATCCCATGGTACTACAAAATAAGAAAACAAGGGGCATAAGGATATGTGTGGATATTAAAGAATTAAACAAAGCCTGTGAACATGACTCTTTCCCAACACCATTTACAAAAAAAAATATTGGAAAATGTTGCCAAAGGGGAAGTTTATTCATTTACAGATGGTTTTTCTGATTACCATCAAGTGAAAAAATGTGATAAAGATCAACCCAAAACTACTTTTGCAACAAAATGGAGATCGTATAAGTACACAGTTATGCCATTCGGCCTGAAAAATGCACCCACAATCTCTTGCAAACTCATAGTGAACGCTTTCAGAGATTTCATACATGATTTCCTTGAAGTTTATCTTGATGATTGGACAATATACGGAATGCTTAAAGACCATATCCAAGCATTAAGGTTGATGTTTAAGAGATGTCGTAGCCTTAGAATTGCCCTAGATTTAAAGAAATGCATTTTTGCCACTCCATTCGGCACTCTGCTAGGACATATCATCTGTAAAGAAGGCATGATGGTAGACCCACCTAAAATAGCAATTATTCTGAATCTAGCACCCCCAAAGAGCGTAACAGATACAAAGACATTTTTGGGTTATACCAGTTACCACCAAAAATTCATTAGAAACTATGCTGAAACCTCAAGACCTATTGAAGAATTAATAAAGAAAAAGAATAACAAAACATTTGAATGGACACCTCAATGCCAAAAATCATTTGATATACCCAAAAACAAGATAGCAAAGGCCCCAATCCTAATCTTCCCAGATTGGACACAACCTTTTCATGTTCATGTTGATGCATCCGATACTACAATCGGTGTAGTACTCATACAGCCCAAAGGAAGGAAAGATCAACCAGTTGTGTAGTACTCATACTGGTGCCACATTTGACAAGAGATTCCTCAACATCAGCAAAATTACAAATCCCAGTGTCAGCTATGCCGCCAAATGTATTGCATACAAAATATTCCATACAGAAGGGAAGACTTTGCCCTAGCTGCATACATTCATGCAGCGTATGAGATGGTAACTAACAGCAGAGAATATGATCTCTATGAAACCCTAAGGGAGCAATTTTTGAAAAACCTAGAAAAAACAAAGAAAAGCCACAAGAATTCAAGTACGACCCATTGATAGTATGTTTAGCTCTTTATTTTTACAAGAGTTACCTAGAATTTCACCATATGTATGGAGATCCAACAAAACAATTGCAGAGCAAATAAAGGAAAATATGCAAGGTTTCCCCAACAATACCATTTGTCGTTATGGGTATGATTCATTGTTTGAACAATTCCAACAAAGAATACAAGAATGGGAATGACTAAGCCATGATATACTAAGGAAATCGGAGAAAGATGTGGTTTTCGTCGTCAACAAAAACTACATTCACTTGGAAGTAGTCGAACCAAGAACTTTTATTGTGCCCATTACCATATGAAGCTTCTAACGAATTGTTAGAAACAACAGCCCAACACCTACTAATATATCCAAAAGACCCCATTGTTAAAAAATTTGGAACATGGAGAGAATTCACAGGTAAGAAAGCAAAGGACACTATAGAAAAAAAATTGCCAAAAATAAGGAAAAAAGTGCCAAGGAGGCTAGAGCAAAACAAGATCTTGTACTGCCAGGTATTGAAGAAATTACTAGCCAACAAACTACTCAAGCCAAAGAGGAACCACAAAAAGAACAGCCTAAGAGGGGATTAGAGAGACTAAACTCTACCAATGGAAGCAATCCACCACACAAAGGAAAAATAGTAAAGTTGGAACAACCACAAAAAGAAGCAAAAGGCAAAAAAAAGAGGAAACCAGGAGCAATAAAAACCATCAACATAGACGAAAGCCCCCAACAAGCTAAGACCCCAATAGAAGAAACCACAAACGTATTGTTACAGATAAGCTCAGAAAAAGAAGGAATAAGTAAACAACTAGAAAAAGCAAAAAAGCAGAAACAAAAAGTACAAAGGAAGCTAGTATAATATGCAGACACCACAGAAGAAGAAGAAACTTCAAAACATGAACAACCAAAAGAACAAATAAAACAAAAGGAGCCACAAGTTAAATCCCAAGAACCAATCTTGGACAAAAAGAAGCTATTCAAATCCCTATACACAACAAGGAAACCATTGGAAGTAGCTCAGATTTACCCTACTACTACAACAACTAACAAAGAAGTCATTGTTCAAGCCATGATGGATTTTATAACTAATAGCCCTTACTCCATTGAGCAAATTACCTGAAGGGTTTCCAAAGGAATTGATCACAACCCTACAAAACAACTAACCACACAAAGAGAAAAAGCTTTCAAATTAGAGGTATCGGTCAAAACTTGAGCAATAGAAGAGGTGGCTAAGGATTTAGATCTATCCCCAACAACAAAAGGCAGAGTACAAAGCATACAAGACCAGGAACTCAGAACAAAACAAAGGGTAGATACTCTATTCCAAAACATGAATAACTCAAAGATTCAACAAAAATTGTATGAGAAAGCTATTGCGACAGCACAACAGCCTTACAATAATGTAGTAGAGCACAAACAAAAACAAAAGGAAGTATCAAAATCTACTCCACCAAGACAAACAGAACAATTTGTACAACCAGAACAACCTGTCGAAATGGAGCAACCGACAGAGACCGAGCAACCAGTACTTCCTGAGCCACAAAAGGAAACCGCACAGCACGAAAAAACTAAAGTACCAATTCCAGCAAATACAGTGGGCCACGATATAGAAGAAAAGCAAAAAGAAGAAGAAAAAGGAAAAACATGGAAAGAAAATGAACTGTAAGAAGGAAACAATACTGAAACAGGAGAGGCATCAAAACAACTAGTTACTCCACCCAAACAGCAAGCAACTGATCCTACCAGTAATTGCAAGTCCTGACATCTTAATACAAACTTCTGCAGGGCCTCAAATTGATTTTACACAAATATCACCTATACAGAAGATAGAGTTGAGAGAAGTATTTACTAGTAGTGCAAAGCAAGATCTCATGCAGGTAATATCACACTAGAGGAAGGTATGGAAAAGATGATCCACAGAGTACAGAAAACACAACTACAAATACAAATAGACTCCATCACCATAATCACCCAACTAGATGGAGCTATACAAGGATCATTGGATCATAGAGCCAATTTGGATCACAGGAAGCAAAATTTGAAAAATAAAATTATAGTAGAGTATGAAAAATAGAAACTGAACAAGGCACAACAAAGATGACGGAATGGTAAGAGAGCCCAAGACCAACAAATAAAGAAGGTAGATGAGGCTTATGTATCAATACTGCACAAATTGGCCACAGGTCATCATAACCGAAAAGACTCAATTAGATGCCTTAGAATCTTAGATTTTACAACTTTCAAGTAACTATGATGTAAAGGTTGACTTGGACGGCTCCCACCGACAGCAAATTCACAATCTCCAACACAATCAACTAGCAAAGAAAAGAACAAAGACCATTACACAAATGAAAGAGCCGGGGCTAGAAACTAATATATTGTCAAATCTTCTCCAGGACATAAAGAAAGGAAGTGCTACATCTGTAGAACCAACTACTTTAGTAGCAGCAGAGAGGGGGAAATGTGGATTTGGCAACAGCAAATTCAAAAATTCAAGATATGGTCCGAACATGGGAGAACACGTATAATCAAATGAAAGATACTGGCACATACTACCTTAAAAACAGGCAAAGTACATAAATAACAATCTTGATAGTAGCTAATGTCTTGAGGACAAGACAATGTTTTAAGCCCTGAGAGGATGCTAGCAAGGCAAACCACACCACTACTGGTATAGCATAAATAAAGCAGAACCAGTGCAACACCTTCAGCCAACACACAGCACATCCAACAAACATCTCAAGAGAGAAAGACATCTCTCTCCATGTATTTATGTACATATATAGATAAGGAATAGATATAAGCAAGATAAGAAGAGTAAGAAGATAGATAAAGATAAGGAAATACAAGAAGCTACCCAAGCGTGTGACGTTTATATCTATGTTTGCGGTAAAAGATATACATTGTATAAAGAATATATGATATAATATATGTAGACCTATCTTATGGTGTCACTGAATGTGTGAAATTACTTGAATCCTTGAGTTAAGCTTATATCACTTACCACACTCTTCTGATTTCCATCTTACTACATCACCATGGGGTTAACTTATATGACATAAGTAGTACAGACCTTAGGCCTGCATTTTATTGTCAACAAAGTGCTGATGGCTCAACCTTAAAAAATTTACATTTAATAGATTAATATTATTTCTATTCATGTGTATCACAAATAGAAGAATTTGATGTTTATAAGGCTTCTTAAGTAAGAATTTATCTTCAATCCTAAATAGAACCCTAATAAGGTAAGCTACAAGGGCATTGAGATAAACTTTTGATAGCAAGTTCACCTTGTATGGATATCTACTTCTTCATACACTCTTTTTGAAGTCCATTAGAAATAACTTGGGTATTAGATTTTATTTAAGACATGCTAGTGTACAACATAAAATTCACAAGTTTGTACATATAGAAAATGATACCAATGAAAAAAATTTGGTTTTCAGCCATGCTTTGGTATCGTACCTTACATGAACTCTGTTCTAAAAAATTATTTTGCAACTCTATATTAGTTAATAGCTTCAGAAAAACAAGTATGAATCAAAAGATGTATGTGCTTTGTGTACAGAATAACAAATGCAATAGATATTACTGAATTAGATATTTAAGATTGAAAGGGTAAGAGAGGGAACTTGGCTAAGAGCCTAAGACTTATTATTGATGTACTTGTCTCATTATAGATGATGCAAAATCAAATTTGTTAGGTAGCAAGAAATGGTTGAAAACTTGAGATCATAATGGATGTGTCGTGTGTGAAACCATGTTTTGAACAAGTGAAGTAAACTGAAAGTACCATGTTAAGTCGCCACCAATGATAGAGACAATATAAACTCAAGCCAATACATTCAGTGGACATATGAAATTATTTTACAAAAATGTAACTGGATTTAGGATTAGTGAATCTTAAGACTACCATGGGAAGCTTCTTTCACTATAACAAAATACTTATTTATGTTTTCTTGACAATCTGTCAAGAGATAATCAGGAGAGATTTTAACCAAACTAAGTTATTGAGTTATCTATATATCTTTGTAGCTAATACAAACCAAAATTATCACTCACTAATGAATCCGATAGGAACAGGATTAAAGTGATATAGGATGATACGATTCATTTCTTTTTCTTTAATATTTTAAACTGCACAAAGTGACATGAATTTTATTTTGATTGTTATATAAACCAAAAGTATCACTAGTGAACCCTACAGGGACGGGGTTAAGGTATTATTGATTGATACGACTGATTTCTTTTTCTTTAATATTTTAAACTGTGAGAACCAACATGAATTTTATTTTGAGTGTTTGTTTCTGTACTCTAAATTGGTTTGGGTACTTTAAAGGATGCTAACTTGGGACAGTTGTTGCCTTGGAGCAAAAAGACAAATTAGGAGAAAAGGGTATTCTTGTTTTTGCATGAATAAGGACATTCTAAAGGAAGCAACCAAGAAAAGAAAGATTAAATCCCTAATTAGCAGCTTCCAAATAATTCTATTGCAAAAACAATTTTTGTGAAGAACGAACTACATGCCATCAAAATCAATCATAAATCTTTAATCAATGCAGTAGAATTTCTAGAAAAAAATGCATCCCTGAATCAGTGACAGACAATGGGAATTTAAGAAAAAAATGAAGCAAATAAAGATATCTTAAAAAAAACATCAATAATTAATTGTCTGCATGCCAATGCACCTCTCACTCCCAGAATCCCCAAAGTATTGATATTCTCACCTGTGGTTTCAAATCCCTGTGTATAAGATTGTTTTTATGAAGAACCTGTAAGCCAGCAGCTGAGAAGAAAACAAGGTAAATATGAATGCTTAGAGAAAGCCAAAAGATCAATTAAAGAACCAAATACACTTGTAAAATCAGCAAGAAAACACTAAAGTACCAAAAAGATTAATTAATTAGCCTTTGTTGAGTTTTTAGCTCAGTTCGGAACTTCTGCACAGGTTCAATGTGAACATGCAAGTAGTTCAAGTTATTTCTATTCTGTAATTCACTTTAGTGACTAAAGTGAAAGTTTTTTATTTAGTTAATTAAGTCTAATAAAGTGCAGAGAAGCACTAATGATTTAGACTTATCTTCCAAGTCATCGCCTGCATAAAATAAGTTTTGCTATTTCTGGGAGATTAGATTTTTAGCTGAATAGTATAAAGATATATGCAAGATAGAAAATTAATAACTCAGTATAGTGTAATAAATCCATGCAGCTGTGAGTTATATGAGTTGTGGAGGTTGTCTTTTAAGCTTTCAAAAGAATGCAAAGCAGATTGGAAGGTGTAAATTGTTGTATACTTGTGTGTGTTCGTTTTCGCAGTTCAAATTTCAAATGATTTGTGTGATTAATTCAGTGTTTTCAAAGCATTATGTAATTAGTCATCGTGATTGGAATTTTTAACATGGTATCAAAGCCACGTAAGGGCAAGAAAATATCAGTCTTGAAGGAGGATTTTCATGAGGAAAATCTTGCAGCATTTCTTGTTTGAAATCACGCCCAGCAGCAGGAAAGGTGTCGCAGGTTTTTTTTTGTCAAATGAAAATCAAGCAAGGATTAAGAGGAAATTTGTGTGGTTTTTCAGTTTGATTTTCATGTCATTTTATCAAAGCAAATATTGCGACTAACAGAGGGAGAAAATCACGACTAGCAGGGTTGAAAATCACACCTTTTTATTCTGAAAATCACATTTGGTATATTAAATCCAGCCAGTTGAAAGGAATTTGCATAGGTGTTTTCAGTGGAAAATTGCATAATGTTTTTCCATAAATGGTGCGCCCATCAGTTGCAGTAAATCATAACTTTTTTAGGTTAAAATTGTGCGCTGAAAATTCTTCCAGGACCAATAAATCACTTTTGGATTTGATCGCACTGGTTCTGGTAGAAGACACGCAGGGTTTTGCTTTAAATTTCATCACGACCACGACTAGGGTTTCTGAGTTCGTGGCTAGGGTTTCTACGGCCATGGTTTATTAGAAACCAGCTAGTTCTTCTTTGTTTAGGCAAATTTTTTTGTGCAAGTATTTTCAAAAAAATACAACCGAAGCTAGGGTTTTCAGAAGTAAAAACTAAGGTTTTTAAACAAACCAGCTAGGGCACAAAGTGACAGCTAGGAATTTGGTCAAATTTTTGCAAGTAGTGCAGCTAGGGTTTTCAATTCTTTGGAAACCAACGAACCAGAAAGGTTTGGTGTTTAGCAGTTTGCGACTAGGATTATTTACCAGCAATTTTTTTCTGCAAATGTTCAAAACGCGTGGCTAGGGTTTATGAGTTGTATGGTAAAAGTCATGGCTAGGGTTTTGCAAAAGCGACGGCTAGATACTTTCCAGCGCCTAGGGTTTTCTAGGATAGCAAATGGACTAGGGCTTGCAGCGGTTTGCTAGGACAGCAAATGTGGCTAGAAGTTGAACCCAATTTGTAACAAAGTATTTTTTTGAGCAATCCGTTTTATTCCCAAATCTGAGGAGAGTTTGTTTTATGGAAACTCGGATAGAGTTAAAAGCCAACAGAGTTGGTGATGAAAATTTAGTTCTCATTGGACAAATAAAGGGAAATAAAGGAAAAGGGAACAACAAGGATAAGGGAAAGGATGAGGATTCATCCTCACAGGTAGGGAAGGACTTGAGTAAAATCAAGTGCTTCAGTTGTCATAAGTTTGGTCATTATGCAGCACAGTGTCCAGACAAGAAGAAGAACCAAAGAAAGCAGCAGCAGAAGGTACTAGCAACCTCTGCAAAAACTCAGAGGAACGAGTTCGCTGTTAAGTCTGAGAACAAATTCTCAATGGTTTCTTGTCTTTCTACCAGCATGACTTCACTGAGTGCTTGGTATGTGGACAATGGAGCCTCTCGACATATGACATCAGCCCAACAGTATTTTACCAAATTAGAACTCATTTCTGGAGTTCAGGTTGAACTTGGTGATGATGCCAAGTATCCAGTAGCAAGTGTTGGTAAAATTCTCTTTCAACTTCACTCAAGTACCTCTTTAGAGGTTGATGATGTTTTGCTTGTTCTTGGTCTTGGGAAAAAATTGCTTTCAATTTTAGTAATAGAGGATAAGGGCTTTGCAATTGAATTCAAGGATCAGCAAGTTCTTATCAGACCGAAAGGATCTAGCCCAAATATAGCACAGTCTATAGGGGTTAGAGAAGGCAACCTATACAAGTTACAAGGTGTATCAATTCTAGCAGCATCGATGGGCAACATCATAGATTCCAAGCCTTCCAACTTTCAGGAGGCAACAAACCAACAAGGTTGGCGAGATGCCATGGTGGAGTACACCTCCATCATGAAGAATGATGTATGGGACATAGTCCCAAGACCAAAAGGGAAATCAATTATGAGTTCCAGGTGGCTCTTAAAAATCAAGCATGCTACAAATGGCAGCATTGAGAAGTTCAAAGCGAGGTTTGTTCTCTAAGAAGGAGGGAGTGGACTATGAGGAGACCTTTGCTCCAGTCGCCAAATATACTTCTATTCGAACAGTTATGTCTTCAGCTTCTATCATGCGATGGAAGATACATCATATGAGTGTTAAGACAATTTTCCTTAATGGGATTATTGAGGAAGAAGTGTATATAGAACAGCCTCAGGGCTTTGAGGTAAATGGAAAGGAATCTCATGTTTGCAGGCTTAAGAAAGCCTTGTATGGACTCAAACAAGCATCGAGAGCTTGGTATTCCAAAATCAATGAATCTACGAAGTATGGGCTTCAACCAAAGTGAAGCAGATCCTAATCTATATCATATAGTGAGTGGGTCAAATCTACTTATTTTGATATTGTATGTAGGTGATTTGTTCATTACAGGATCAGAACAACTAATTGCAAGGTGCAAAGCAGATTTAGCTACTGAGTTTGAGATGAAGGCCATCAACCTGATGCATTATTTTTTGGGTTTAGAGGTTTGGCAGAAACCTGGGGAGATTTTCCTTGGGCAGGATAAGTATGCAATCGAAACTTGAGATGCTAAAGTGATTCTGGATGGAGGATTGCAAACCGATGGCCACACCTATGATCACTAATCTGAAGAAGCTGACAACTTCAGATTCGGAGGTAATTGATCCCACGTTGTACAAACAGTTGATAGGTTCCTTGATGTATTTGGTCAACACAAGACCAAATTTATGTTTTGCAGTGAACACCTTGAGTCAATTCATGGCGAAGCCCAGAAAGGAGCATTGTGCAGCAGCAAAACATGTGCTCAGATGGTTGAAGGGCACAGTGGATTATGGTCTAAGATATCTTGGAGACGATGAAGTGAAGTTGCAAGGGTATATAGACTCTGATTGGGCAAGCAGTGCAGCAGATAGGAAGAGCACCTCAGGGTGTTGCTTTAGCTTGGGTTCAAGAATAGTATCCTAGTTCAGCAGGAAGCAGACTTCAATGGCACTAAGCACAACAAAGGCAAAGTATATGGAAATCAGTACTACAAGTTGTGAGGCCATCTGACTTCACAAGTTACTTGCAAGGTTATTTGATCAGGAGTTGGATCCCACAGTCATTTACTGTGATAAACAGAGTTGCATCAAACTCTCTGAGAATCCAGTGTTTCATGGCAGGTTCAAGCACATAGAGATCAGAAATCACTCCATTCGAGACAATTCAAAAGGCAGTTGAGCACCAATACATTTTCACGAAGCAACAGTTAGCTGATATACTATAAGCCCTTTGCAAAAGCAAAGTTTGAATCATTCATAGACAAACTTCGATTGGTGCAAAATTCCTTCCTCGCTAAGAGGGAGTGTTGAGTTTTTTAGCTCAGTTCGGAACTTCTACATAGGTTCAGTGTGAACGTGCAAGTAGTTCGAGTTATTTCTATTTTGTAATTCACTTTAGTGACTAAAATGAAAGTCTTTTATTTAGTTAATTAAGTCTAATAAAGTGCGGATAAGCACTAATGATTTAGACTTATCTTCAAAGTCATCTCCTGCATGAAATAAGTTTGCTATTTCTGGAAGATTAGACTTTTAGCTAAATAGTATAAAGATAGATGCAAGATAGAAAATTAATAACTCAATACAGTGTAATAATTTCGTGCAGCTGTGAGTTGTATCACTTGTGGAGGTTGCGCCTTTTAAGCTTTCGAAGGAATGCAAAACAAATTGGAAGGTGTAAATTGTTGTGTACTTGTGTTTGTTTCTGCAATTCAAATTTCAATGATTTGTGTGATTAATCCAATGTTTTCAAAGCATTAGGTAATTATTCATCGTGATTGGAATTTTTAACAGCCTTAACAGATGTCAATTCTTTCCTTATAATAATTTAACTGCACAAGGCCCAAAACTTGTCAAATCTAGGTAGAAATATGGAGTTTACCAAGTTGTCTCATAAAATTTCTTGCAACAACTTCTGAAGACCTTCTGTGATGTTGGATGTATGCAGCCAAATCACCACCAGTGCAATACTCCAACACAATATAAATCCTGCCTGAATCCTGTCACATTGGTAAAATGTAAAAGCATGTTACAACTTTCAAGCCAATACACAACCAGAATAAAATACATATCCCACAGAAATCCAGATTTGACCTGCTTCAGATCCATTTGTGGTAGTAAATTACTAAATAATACCAAAATGGACAAATTCTGCTCAATTTTAAGCATAGTTTTTTCGATACACAACCAGAATAAAATACATATCCAACAAAAATCCACATTTGACCTGCTTAGGATCCATTTGCGGTATTGAATAATGTCAAAATATACATCCTCTGCTGGATTTCAAGCACGATGTTTTCAACTAAGGATTAATGTATCTGATAAAAGCCAAAGCTTTGACTGGCACAGATAATTAAAAAAGGGAACCGTGTTGACAATGAAGAGTAAAGGGAAATGCAACATTGAAATTTTAGATACCGTAGGTAGTGATGAATGGAAATTATAACCGTCTGCAAGAACAATTCACTTCCAGAAACAAAAGTAAGGGCGCATTACTAGCCTCCCTGTCTCTAGTTTATTTTGACCACAGATTAGACAATGGTACAAATTATTGTTCTCAAATTGGAATATCCTCTGATACTGTTGAGAGGAAATGGTAAAATAAACCACTGAAAACATAGCGAATTGTTAAAACTGTGCACAACGTTACAATATATGCATAAATTTGATTGTAGATGTATTCCAGATCAAACTGTAAACCAAAGTCTGGGTTAGC
Source organism: Cunninghamia lanceolata (assembly GCA_027924645.1). Classification (NCBI taxonomy): domain Eukaryota; kingdom Viridiplantae; phylum Streptophyta; class Pinopsida; order Cupressales; family Cupressaceae; genus Cunninghamia; species Cunninghamia lanceolata. The sequence continues at coordinate 5,761,322 of BSBN01000245.1, read as the reverse complement.
ACTCTGTAAAAAAAGTCTGGGTTAGCACTTTGGTTAATGTAACCATAAAAAGACCAATAAAGTAAACATCCAACTTAGATTCAGGTTATACTGATAGTCATATTCTATAAACAGCATTAAATTTTGCCCTTTGTGAGTCGCATGATCAAGTCAATTCAACAACTCTAACACTTTTTAATTGGACAGCAATATGTCTTGGAAGAAAAATGAGATAACAGATTAGCATATGAAACATATTATATCATAGTAATTTTCATACAAGAGCAACCGAGAAAATAACATAACTCAATTTTTTTGCTTTATTTCAGAATAGAATTACTGAACAAAATTGCAGCCCAACTTCTAATCTTGGTCAGAATTCTTGATTCTCAGACTTCACTATTAGGAGCAGTAGCTTTCTTGCTCCAAAGCTAATTCACCACCTCTGCCCTCCTGCTCTTCTGCTCGCTAACCAGCCTTCTAACCCCTCGTCTTCTTTTTTCTTTCCTCACCTATTTCTGGTATTTATAAATTTCTTTACAAAAGATGTGGCAGAAAGAATAAAAACTGGCGAGGAATTCCTCTCCCCATCATTAGAAGAAAGATGTCACTAATTTTTAGTTACATATTATTGTTGGCGTCATGACAAGTTGGTTATAAATGATGTTGATAGCACTGAGATAGATGTCATTGTTGGCATCATGACAAGTTGGGCATAGATGTTGTTGATGGTACCAAGATATGTTGTTTGGCATTGTGACACATGTTGATGTTCTAGCACTTATTTGAATGCAAGTCACACGGTCTTGCTCCTGTAAGACCATTAAATAGTCTTGCTCAGAAGTTTCAAGATGGTTTTTCCCCTGTGAAACAATATGAAGTTTCCCTCACAAGTGTTTAAGTGGTCTTTGCCACACAAAACCATAAAATGGTCTTGTTCAAAAGCATGCCAATGGTCTTGCCTGCTCGAGACCATAAAAAAGTTTCCCTCCAAAGTGTTTACATGATCTTGCCTCATAAATGGTCTCTTGTTTCATAAGTATTTACATGGTCATGCATCCACATTACCGAAGAATGCTCTGTCATCCATTGAACCACAAATTATCTTTCAAAACCATACTAACAAGGTACAACTAAACCATGTTAATGGGGTAATTGGTATTCAAAAGCAAAGAATCAGTAATGTCTGGAAGAGGCCTTTGGAAGAATTTTTAGAGCTCAATTTCAATGGGACCTCCTGAGGACATTATGGCAGGCAATTGTAGGGTACCTCCTAAGAAATTCTTTAGGTAAGTTTGTTAAAGGAGCTGTTTCTTCTTGGGCTATAAATCAAATAATGAGTCGGGGATGGAAGCTTTGCTGGAAGGTCTGAATTTAGCAATCACTATGGGCTGCAAGAAACTTATCCTTAAGGGAGATTTCATGTTGGTCAATAATGGGCTTGCAAAAGTGGACTTGGAAGCTCAGAAGTTACCTTGAGGAGGCCCATAAACTGAGTGAGGGGTTTGAGGAAACATTTTTTGTTTAGTGTTTCAGAGAATGTAACAGGTCTGTGGACCTTCTGGCTAATGCAGGGTTGGATCAGCTCAGATCCCCATTTTGACAATTGTGAGTGATTGGTTTGAAGCATGGAGTGATCTGGCACCCCTCGTCCTAAGTGAGCAGCCCCAATAGAGCATTTTTTAGGGGCAGTACCCCTATATTTTATAAGTCTCTCAAGGCTTCAATATTCTGGATTATAAGGAATTTAGGTAAGGTGGCAGGGATGTTCGATCACCCCCTTTGATTTTAGCATCCTAGGGGATGGGAAGGTTGCCTTGCTGGGTAATGATTTCTGGCGTGTGGGATTGGTGTTTGATGCAGTGGAGAAGTTGTGTTTAATTACTTTCTTTAATTCCCCTCAGCCTGTGTGTGTCAGGAAACCCTCATGGATTCAGCAAAGCTTGCTCCCTGTTTCAATTTCATTCATTCTATTTTTGGTTGTAGTGTTGAGCATGCAGGTTGAGGGAATGGTGAAGCAGGGCTATGAGTAAAGAAGTGACAGTCTGCTGGATGCATACTACAGGGGTGTGATCTCCAACCACTGCCTCAAAAATACTTTTGTCTCCCCGGACAGGGAGACTTTGAAATTCATCAAACACATCCTTGGGCTAGAGGGAATCGGTAGAACAGGGGCTAGATATTGGGCCACTATTGTTGCAGACTTCAAGGAGAAATTATTAAAGAAGGTTGCAGACTTGGTCGTCCGTGACTGGATTTACGTGTTGTTTTCCTTGAGCACAAGGTTGGCTTTGCTGCTGAGGCTGCTGGTATGGATGAGGAGGTAGGAGAGGAGAAGGAAGCAGAGAACAGAATGCAGGATGAAATTCAATTGTTGCGGCAGGAGATTCAGAAAGTCTACATTCAAAAGGAGGATCTAGCAGCTTACAGCAAGGACCAGGCTTTGTTTATCAGTGTAGTGACCCCTACTAAATGCACAAATAACAGACACAAAATACTCCAGCAACAATTATACTTTTTTATATTTTGTTGATTTTCTGGTAACACCATACATTCAAAGGAAATTCTACCAATCTAATACAACTTACTGGGTACTCCCAGCTTAAAAACTGTATACTAACTGATATGTACTGCTCCTGAGGGTTTCCATCCCAAAGATGATAGGTTCACACCTGAAGGGTTTCGTCTCTAATGCACCCAGCTGCTGTAGCAATGCCACTGACACTGAAATGAGAGTTGAATGTTTGTTAATTTTCAAAAAAGTGTCCTCTCTTCTGCCTTATGTGCTGTTTTATAATCCAAGCTTTCAGCAATCCTCAATCATGGGAAGTCAGTCCACAAACAGTAGCAACTAACTGACAATTAATTTCCTCAAATGTAGGCAGCTAACTGAACAACACTCCTTCAAAACTGTCAATCCACAATCATAGGCAATTACTCCTAAATTAGTGGCAGTTAACTGGTCAGTCCACCCCTCAAGCAGTGGTGTTAACTGATAGGCACTGAAGACTCGGTCACTGCTTAGTTAGAAGACTCGGTCGCTGCTTAGTTAGAAGACTCAGCTGTCTGATTCCTAAAATGCAACATATATTTCTAACTAAAAACTGCAAGTAACTACCAGCTTATCGAATTGTTAATCCTACGCTGACAGTCTATTCATTAAATAGCTGCGGATTGAAAAGGGGACATGACAATCAGTGGATTGAGAGTATCCAGATTACATAGGAAAGGGCAGCTGGCAGTTTCAAGTTTCTTCACTTGTCTGATGAGGGCTTGATCAGGACAACGAAGCAGTCAGTAGTGGAGCCCGGTGTTCACTTTCGTTTTACAGAAGAGCCCAACTTGCAAAAGGTTGTTGAAGGTGATGGGGGTGTTCTGGTGCAGTTGCAGAGGCTGAAGGCAATGGAGGAAGAGCCTTTCCAGTTGGAGGATCTACAGTGTCTTCTGTGCACAGGTAAGGCAAAGCCCAAGGTTGATCCTTGATAGGGACTTGTTGATGATTGTTTTTAGACAAGTCAACAATAGAGTAAAACACTGGAGTATCCCACTCTCTCTTGAATAAAGCCTCTCGAATGCTAAACTGTGTGATCAATCGAGACAACTCCAAGGTTCCTTTTCTTATAACTTATGGTGGATAAACTCAATGATTACATGTGATCTTGCTGATTATCACAAAGGGACTTAAATTGGATTCTTCTTCTTTCATTCAGTTTATTTCTCCTTTCAGTGTGGATGATGTATCAATAATTAAAAAAAAGCAAAAGATAAGGTTTAGGAAAGCTAATCTAAGGTCAATGAGGCAATGATGATATAAGAATAGACAAACTCTTGAATTAACTTAACTCCACTTCGCCAAGGATGCCTACAACTACATGGAGTTGGTGCAATCTCCTAAGGTACGCGAATGGTTTTCAAATCATGAAAACTCATATAAGCACCCATCGGATGGCGCAGCTCAAACGAACGTCCACAATTGAACTTAAGCAAATGATGGAGCTCAGACTAGCTTTACACAACACTTCACCAGCAATGAATATTAAAAGCATGAACTAGGAGTTGATCAAATATTCAAATACAACATACATTACATCAATGAACTTCTACTCTTCTTCTAATCTAATTTGAAACATCTCTCCACTTCATCAAGACACAAGAAACCATGTCATTTCACAAGACAACACTTAAACACCAAACAATGCTCCAATGTCTTTGCATTAATCTTGAGAAATATTTACAACAATCTCCAAGTCCTCTCAGAGAATTTCGAGAGTCTCTTTCTACTCTACTCTACTCTACTCTACTCTACTTTCTCCTATCACTAACTACTGATTTACAAATGAGGCAACAAGGCCTTTATATAGAAGTCCAAAAATACAATGATTGGCTAGGATCAATTCACGTAGCCAAGGGCCAGGATCATGCCAACTCAGCAGGTAGTTACAACAACTTGCTATTTTTAGTACAAAAGAGAGGCAATGAAGACACGTTTTCCAAGAAGATAAGGATGAAATAGAATCTTTAGAGCATCTTCCACATAGACGTCCTCTTTGTCTTCTTGCTTATTGAAGATACATTGAATGCAGTCATATGATGTGGCGAACTGTGATTGAATTGATAATAGGTACATGCCATATAGGTGCCACCTCAGCATACTTATGGATTTCAACAATTAATTCAATTTGCTTTTGGGCATATTCCCAAATTGTATCATCTGTATGATGTCTCCTAATGTGATTGCTTTTGATGAGGAACACTTGAGATGTATCTTGTTGATCTCGCCTTGTTCATTGTAAGTAGTATGATATATGATACTTGTAGCTCATTTGTCTAACTCTATGTTTCTCCTCTTCTTCTTGTAGGTAAGTCGATGATCTTCTTGGATGATACTTCCTGGAGAGTAGATGAGGATAATGATGCTCCTTCATGTAGAGTAGATGATGATGATGATGTATACATTGATAATGGAGTAAGAGACTCTCTAAGACTCGAAGTTTTAGGAGGGACTTGAAGCTAAATGTATGAATGTCTTTGATTGATGATGCAATGATGTATTCCGGCATGATAATGGTGAAATGTTCCTTTAGAGCAACTATCTTCAATCTTCACTTCACTCCTTGGATGAAGGTAACATCCAGGCGCTTGCTCCTCATATGACTCCTTATCTCCACCAACGTTCCTGCAACATAGAGAAATAATATCAATCACTCTATAACACAAAAAATCACTTCAAAGCATGTAAATAACCGTTCTCTAATCTAGGCGCACATCTAGTGTTGTAGAAATGCAAAAGTGCGCCTAGATTAACTTAGCCTATTTCTTAGCTTTTCAACACTTTCAAACTCACGGCGATGATTATAATTTTTCATTTTAACAAGGTGAGGTCTTTTATCCTTGATTCTTGTCTTCACAAAACTAGGCGCTAGTTGAGGGTTGCTCAAGTGACAATGAGCGCCTAGATTCTTTGGCTTATTTTTTGCATTTTGATGATTTTAACTCAGTGAATAAGTGCTTAGAGGACTTCCCACCTTAAAATGACATCTAATTTCATGCTTTTAAGTCCTCCTCTTGCAAGGCGCAATATTAGGATCCTCCAAGTGTGAAGTGGCACCTAAGGTCAAGATAAGCATTTTATGAGCTTAATCAACCTCATAAACTTAAGGAAGGCTAGGCCTTTTAAGGCGCCACCTTTCTAAGGTCTTAATCATTCATTTCAATTTTAGGCGCCATCTTTTATTGATTTAGAGACGCCTTTCATGCTAAGACACCAGAATGGAGTGGTTTTGATAGAAAGTGCGCCTTACTTTACTTGCTCATTTTCATGCCTTCAATCATTAGAAGATGACTTAAAGTAACCTCTCCTATCTAGGCGCCCACTCACAGAAGGTCATTTTAGGCATTTTCTCCCAAGGCGCCCATTCAAGGTTATAGAGACTAAAGAATGCGCCTTGATATGGATAAGTTCCTAGGTGCTAGAAAGTGATTATCCTAATGGAAACTTGCACCTAGGCTTGAAGATGAACTTATGTTTCAACTTAGATAGTTTCAGGCAAGTGTATTGTTGCTAGGAGGACTCCTCACTTCAAAATGATATCGAATTCTATGGTTTTAGGCTTCTTTTGTCTAGGCGCACATTTAAGTGTTTTGAGTAGGAAATGGCACCTTAGTATACTTAGCTCATTTCTTGGCAATTTGATGGCTTCAATCACTTGTTCAAAGCTACAGGAGATCACTCTACACTTGGACACTAGATCTTAGGATTTAGAACATTTTCTTTCAAAGCGCCAAAGTGGATGGTGGAGACAAGAAAAGGTGCCCTATCTCTTAGGAGGATACTTACTCTATTTTCATCAATCAAAAACTCTTGTGGAGTTTCAATAGGTGTGCCTTTGGGTGTTAGGCGCTCAAATTCACCTTTATAAACACTTAGTTTCCAAGGCGCTCAAAAGTGATTGTAGAAGCAAGAAATTGCGCCTAAGCTTTATGTTGCTCAAGACCTCATTTGCAAGGCGCCTTAGATGATGATCAAGGTGTGAAAATGCGCCTTACTTGAATTTGGCTTATTCTTTGATATTTTAAGGCTTTTAACACTTGTTTACACCCTTGTGAAGCTACTTCATCCTTAGGCGCCCATTTTGAGGTTATTCATCTACTATATTGCCAAGGCGCCAAAATTGGTGATTTAATGCATGAAGGGCGCCTCACTTCCTAGATGCTAGTTCTCCTTCCTCTTAGGCGCACTTTTGTGATTGTTTGAACATGAATAGGCGCCTAAACTCATAATGTGTTTTCCTTGTCAATTTTTCAATTCTTAAGGCCTTTTATATCAATTCCAATCAAGGCGCCATAACTTGGGATGGTTAAAGGTTTGTTTTCTTCTCTAGGCACACATTTAGGTTTCTACCTTTCGGCACACAATTGGGTTTGCAGAGGTGAAAAATGCACCTAAGCTTTAGAGTGAATTTGCGCCTAGAAGTGGAAGTCCCAGAGGGTAAGGTATATTGAAAAATATATTTAAGTATAAGTTTTTATACTTTAAATATTTTTCAATATACCTTTCAGGATGTTTGAGATAGGTCTCAGATCCACCGGATTTAACATGTGGATTCTAGATTTTGAGGGATCCACCAGATTTCAAACTTAGCCAATTTTCAGGATTTTCAAGATCTCAGAACATACATCAGGATATCAGGACATCAGGGGACTATTGGAATCAAACACTACTGACTTCATCATGAAACTATCTTAAACATCATCCAAGACTCAATGCAAAGCATCAGAACTCAAAAAAAGGGGGTCCCCATTTGCAATGGGGCGATGTGTGATTAGGTCACAACAGGACTCCTAGTACCTGTAGTTCTCTTTGGACATAGCAGTGTATAGCTTTTTTCAAAATCATGTTTTTCTTTTAGAAGGCTTTTTTTGGGTGGGGAGGGGAGATTTTTTTGCAGGGGCATTGTTTGAGCTAGGCAGTTGTTGGCGTAGGGCCAATGTAGAATATAAGGCAATAGCTCTACTGGGGGTATTTTCAATGGCAGGGCCATCTGCCCATCTTGTAAAATGTATTAGTTAGTTTTATCTGTTATTCAAAGGGTGAGATCCCTAATAGAACCCTCAGTTTACCTTTCAAAAAAACAAGGTACAATTGAACCAAGAATATTTTTTGCCTGACCTCGAAGTTTTTAGAAGGGTTGAACCCACTAGAGTGAATCTTCCTATGTCAGGTCAACACAGACTGTAACCTCAATCCTCATTTTGGTTGCATAAACTCTCTTTTTCAGCCCTGAGCTTTCAAAATCATGATGGGCAGTGACTATGGTAGTCCTAGTGTAGATGCATTCAATCAAAAGTTGTTGGCACTGATTGTATTTGTAATAATGACCTAGATTACATATAAATCAGATTATGTAGAATTTTTTATATTTTGAAGATGTTTAAATTGTTAGTTTAGAATCTGGTAATCCTAGGACTAATAACTTATACAGCCTTGAATATTTCCATTTCCATATTCTAATTCCATAATTATGAATTTTTTTTTCACTATAACTTATATAGCCTTGAACCTTTCCATATCTTTTTTTAAATATTCCAAACATTTGTTAGCCTTTCCCATTCTTGGACCTACCAATCTTTTGGAAACTTGTTACTATGTTAGAAAAATGGTTAAACATTTGGAAGACCACAACATTGTCTCTCACCCAATGGACCTCAAAGTGGTCTACCATCCACAAGACCCCATGAGGAAGTCATTGAAACTTGAAATATTGGCTGAGGAAGTCATGAGAAAGGATATAAATAGTTCAGTCAATGAAGATGGGAGAAATCTGAGCCTTCCTAATAATCTTCGTGAACATAAGGCCACCAATAAAGATGAGGCAGAAACCCTGCTCAATCATTGCAATCATCCTTTTACAATTGTTCTTGTTGAAGAACTTGAAGTGGTCGCTGTCCATCAAGAGGAATCAACACCCATGGGGGAGTACAATATATGTTAGTAACTTAGTTGTATACAAGTCTGCAGCAACTGTGATTTGAGCCAAGCGCAGCATCCATACTGCCTTGGAGATTTAAGTCCTTTTACAATTGTTGTTTTTGAAGAACTTTAAGTAATTGTTATTCATCAAGAAGAAGAAACACCCATGAGGGAGCACAGAATATGTCAGTTGTATACAAATCTACAGCAACTGTGATTTGTGCCGAGGGCAGCATCCATACTGTCTCGGAAATTGAAGGCCTGAGTTAGCATCCATACCTTCTCAAGCAAGTTTACCAACTTCCCTTATGTACTGCTTTATCTATGTTTAGTAATTACTAATACTATAGAATGTTTTCATTTGCATTTTATTGGTAAACAGTTTTGTCACTTTGAATATTATAAAAACCTATGATTTGCCCAAGGAAATTATGACAAAACTGAACACAACAATTGGAGAAATCACCATTGCATTGGTGATCTTCCTCTGCTTTTGAGAGGGGCAGCTCCCTCCTAAGATTAAATTTGGGGTTTTTAAGTACTTTTAACCAGAAAGTACAAAAAGGAAAGAAAGGGAAAATAAAAGGAAAGAGAGGAAATATGCCTGCGAACATAAGAAACACAAAGCAAATTCCCAAGAAAAGGGAAAGGATAACACGAAACCTAGATACGAGAGCAAGTAGGATAGATGATACATATGAAAACAACTAATTGAACATAAGAACAATCAGCTATGAGGAAGAAATGATTAACATAAGAACGCCATTCTTCATCAATATTAACAACAAAACTAGAGCTCAAACTCCCCAGTATTTCCTCCTACAGAACTGTCTAATTACACCTGTATCTCAAGAGCCAAGAAAAAGTGATTCTAAAAAATGAGAAAAAATGATTAAACATAAGCGAAATCAGCATTCATGAAAAACTTGCAGACATAAGAACAGTAATTCTTTGGATTAAAATCGAACCCCCAAAGCTCCAAGTCCCTGGTTTCTCTTTTTACAAAAACCCTTCCTTTTTCCAAGCCGCCAAAAGATCCCCTTTAAATAAAAATAAAAATCTTTTATATTCTTTTTCCCTCTCCGGTAACAGCTTCTTGAAAGACTAATTTATTTTTCATTTACAAATTCACTTTTAAAGTCACCTTGTAGGATTACCCGATCTAATTTCACCGCGTTACATAAGCATGGTCCACGTTCTTCAGCCAATGAGGATGTGTCTCGAGAAATATTGCAAAGTTTGTGTATACAACAATAAGGATGACAATAGTTGGGCCCGATGATAATGATTCAAACATTACTTCTTCTGCATTCGGTTATTTGAGTGGTGAAAAATGCCTTCTTCCCGTGGTAAAAAGTCTTTACGCATACCAAAATCACTATCGGTATCTAACCTCCTTCCAAAGCCTCGGGGAATAGATTGTCAATAATGGCATTCCAATCGGTGCCCCAAAGCAAATATTGATGAATCTCTGTGTCTCTCTAGAAAGAGGAGCTCCACCACTAAGCAAAAACCGAACCTGACCTCCAAGAAGTGAATGTATCTTCTTAAATACTATGGCATCCCAAAAAGACTTTTCTGGACCCCATGCCCCATACCAACTTCCATCAATAGCTGCTAACCTTCGGTCTTATGCAATATTAAATAGTATCTTTGATATTCCACCCTTCGCATCAACATGTTTCTGTACACCATCTTAGATACAATCTAAAATAGCAGGTACAATTGTCATCAATGTAGGGCCCAACATTGGAGCATCCTCTTTTGTTCCCTTTATGATCTTGTTTGATGTATTAGTTAGGGTCAAAGGGGAACCCTAACCTATTGCACACCCTGCAGAAACCATCGTTACCTCTGCTACCAATTCAAGAATATGCGCAAATGGCAAGTATGCCAAATAAATGTCCTTATTACCAAGTCCTGGAACAATTGTCATGACCGTTGCCACTGTTGCTACAATATTCCCATGAGCCATCATTACTCCCTTCATGGAAGCTTTCACTTCTATTAAAGTCACGGCCTTGCTCCTCTTTATCTAACCACGGCTTTGCTTGTGATTCCACATTTTGCATACATGTCTTCCAGCATATCTGGCGCAAGTTCTAGGATTTAGCATTAAACCTGCAAATTACACTCGCTGGAAGTTTCTCTAGCTTTTTCAACAAATCCATTTTACGCATATCCTATACGCCCAGCGCCTTACCTATGCTTCCATGTTATGCATATAAATCTGCCAGTATATTCTAAATTATAACATCTGACAATGATCCTCATTCCATTATGATTTTAATAAAAGTCTGAACGCTGCCCTAAAGCTCTCATTTTGGCAGGGGCTTGAAGGATATTGGCAAAGGTTGAGGCGTTGGACTTTACATTTGCAAATTGCATTTGCTCGAAAGTTCCTAATTTGTTTAAAGCCTTTTTCAACAAATCCAATAGGTGTCGGACCTGCCATTCACATTCCATGATATTTTTTGGGCGGTTTGCCAAATGCTTCATGTGCCATGTTTAAACCTCTGCAAACATTTGAACCAGAAGATTTCTAGCTTTAATACCTGACAAAAATCCAATTTCCATTACGCTTTGATATATATCCATTAATTGTTTTGGAAATTTCTTATTTTGGTGCAGGTAAAGAGATATTGGTGCAGTTTCTCGAATTTGGTGTCTAAAACTGCCAAATACATTTTGTTTGAAAGTTTCTAAAGCCTTTTCAACAAGATCATTTAAAATTGTTGCGCCTTGTGAATGCCTCTACATTTTTTATCATTTTCAGTGGTATACTTGCATGGACAACCTGCAGCAGGAATCCGTATTCTTTATCCCTAAAACTTGCTCCAAAGCTCCCATTTTGGTGAGGCAGAAGGATGCTAGCAAAGTGATATGGCTTTAAACCTCATGCTTTCATTCACATTGTCTTCCTCCTGGGTATGTATATTGCATCCTTCTGATAATTCGTAGAATGTAGAACTTGGGCCCTTGCTTTATCTACTCTGTCTCGATAGCCAATATCAATTCAAACCTTATTTACAAAGGGTGGCAGCTGATACACTTTGTACTAGTAATATGATGGATGTCCTTACCTGTTTTAAAGCTCTTTCTCTCATGCAGCGGGAGAATACTGGCAACCGGAGAAAGTTAGGGTTTGTGAACCCTAGACATTACCGATAAAGAGTTACTTGGAGTAAAATTAAGTTTGAGAAAAATTAAGTCGGCAATAACGAAACTTCGCAAACCTAATTTTTCTCCAAGTAACTCTTTATCGGTAATGTCTAGGGTTCACGAACCCTAACTTTCTCCAGTTGCCAGTATTCTCCTGCTACATGAGAGAAAGAGCTTTAAAATAGGTAAGGAGGCTTTATCGGCAATATTGAAGCTTCGCAAACTTAATTTTTCTCCAAGTAACTCTTTATTGGTAATGTCTAGGGTTCACGAATCCTAACTTTCTCTAGTTGCCAGTATTCTCCTGCTACATGAGAGAAAGAGCTTTAAAACAAGTAAGGACATCCATCATATTACTAGTACAAAGTGTATCAGCCGCCACCCTTTGTAAATAAGGTTTGAATTGATATTGGCTATCAAGACAGAGTAGATAAAGCAAGGGCCCAAGTTCTGCATTCTACGCCTTTATCGGCAAATCATAAAGTTCACAAACAATTAAAAATCTCGATATCGCTCAAATGTGAAGTTCGCAAACTTCAAATATTGGCGATAAGAATATAAATGAGCTAAAAATAAAGTTCGCACTGGCAGATCGGTAACTTCCAAAACTTTCTAACTTGTTGACAAGGAATATATTTACTTTGGCAAAAAATTTCAACTTTCATGAAAATTCAGGACTTTTGTTAGTTCGTGAACAATGAAACTTCCCGACAAAAAGTGACTCCGCAAAATAAACAGTTAGGAAAGATTGATTTTTGCCAATTAATATATTTAATGATCAAGTATAAGGTTCAAAAACTTTCCACTCAAACACTAGGTTTCCGAAACCACAAAATTACGAATAAAGAATATTTTAATTCTTATAAGACTCAATATGCTGGTAAAAGGCACCCTTATAAATTTCCCCATTTTCACCTTGAGGGTAAATAAAATTAATCTCTGCAATAAACTCCCTTAATGATATATCCTTTTGATTTTCAAACTTTAGGACATTTACCAAATATATTTATGCTTCATTTAAAAATCAAATTGCTGGATACGGGAAAAATGAACAAATTTAATTTCCCTTGGCTGAAGCGAGATTTTCACCTGGAAGTTGGCCACTTGATGCTAAATGACTTCACAGACTCCTCTGCAAGCCTGTTCCTCCTCACTCCTTGTGAAAATCCAAATTTAATATTTTCCATAAATGGCCTAGCTCAAACAGGCAACTTTAAATTCTCGAAATTGGAAAGTGATTTTGTCTTGTGGGCGAAACAGAGTCAAGAAACTTGCCATAAGACGGTTTTACTCCAGCCCATACAGTTCTTCATATTTAATTGTTTCCGTAAAATCCCTCAACCTGTGAAACTGCCTTTTTGATGTCCATAAAGCGATGAGTCAACTTTCGCCTAAACATTTTTTAAAACCAATGTATCACATGGCCTAAGAATAATGCTATAACTTCATTGGAGTATGATCAGGTAAATCAATCTTCAGGTGAATGGCTGTGACAACCAGGTGTGAGAAGACCTGTGACATATATGTTTGCGATCATGACTGGAAACCAGCAGATTAAGTTTGACAAGCAACCTGAAACCGATTAGGCATTTACAACAGAGGCAACTGACTCAAGTAGGTTGTCAGGACAGATGAACCCATCGTGAAGATACTTGCAAGTAACTAACAACCAGCGAAAAGTTTAAAATTGGCCAAAGTCAAAATTGAGGCTAACACATTTTTGACAGATTGAAGTACTGCTTAGCATCAGTTACTTTTCCATAAAAATTCTGTCTTTCCAGTTCCAAAAATATTTTAAAAGTTATGTTCATAGTTTTCAGCAGCTACATTTCAGACTTGCAGAAGTTTCAGTAATTTCATATTTCAGTGTTCAGTTCAGATTTTTGGTTTCCTATATAAGGTTTAAAACTGTTATTCAGAAATTTCAGATATGTTTTAGCATTTAGAATTTCAAAATATGTTGCTACAGTTCAGACTTTGGTTTATCCTTTCAGGCCTAGTGTTTCTGCCCTGACGTCTTTAACACCTCTCCATTCAGCCTTCCACTTCAACTTCTCTTTTTTCTCATTCCCTATTATTTTAGGTATTTATATATTTCGTTACAAAAGATGTCAGAGAGAGAAGACAAACAAGGAAAACAAAATAATCCTCTCCCTGTCATTACAATAAATTTGGCCCATTGAGGTGAAACATGTAGTGCATATATGTTTTAGTAGTGTTAAGAAACATTTTTTTGGCATCATGACATGTGTGGGGTAGAGATACTGACAATAATACTGAAATTCATGTCGTTTGTGGCATCATGATAAGTATCAATATTCTAGCACTTATTGCACCACATGTCACATTGTCTTGCAGCTAAGTTACCTGTTTCTTCTGTTTTACCTGCCATGCCCATATTGGTACAGTTTTGGTACAGGAGCTGGGATGGGACCGGGGGGGGGGGGGGGGGGGTGGTGGTCATCCAAGGTCTGCCCCAAGTTCCCTGTGGGTTCTTCTTTCCATGCATCCCGTGAGGATCCGGGCATATCCAAGTGAGCGTCAATGAAAAAACATCAAAGGGGTGTTGTTATCCAGCATTGAAAGCTCGTTTTGCCATCAGTCATCATTGTTTCTGCTTGAAAATTATTACTGTAGTTGAAGATTGATGTATAATAAAACCTTATTCAGCCCTGGTTGAGGGGACACACCATGTTCATTCCAAATGGCGGTGTCCATTTTGTGTGCTTTTTAAATAAAATTATGAATATATATTTTTTAAAATTATGAAGTATTTAAATATTTTGTTTATTGACAATTATGTGTATTGTTTTTATAAATTTTAATATATATAAAATTATAAATTATAGTATAGTTATATAATATATTATTGTTATCAATCAAATATGCACCCTGCTAAGCTCACAAAAACTTAGTTACCTGTTGAAACATGGAATCACTTTCAGGATGTGGGTTTCCTATAACGAAAGTGAATCTCCAGAGTGAGCTAGTTCTCCTTATGATTTTTCTAAACTATTGACTTGTCTAAGAAAAGAGATGAGGAATAACTGGAATGAAATTCTATTTTATCTAAAGATGATCTAAAAATCTAAAATTTTACCCACAAACAACTCTCAAGCCTGTAACCTTCTCAGTTTCACCTAAGTCCAACAATCCAAAAGTACTTTGTATGAAGGTTTAATTAGAACACAACACACAACCTGGATTAGATGGGCAATAGCTACACAAATTTCAATAACATCGAGACATAATCAGAGGATTAGACATCATAATCACAATGAAAACATCAAATCAAAGTTATAAAAGAGGCAACAAATATGAAACAGAAATGCTTTGCTATATTGAACTGAAAGGCGTACATCTAACTCTGAAAAAAATATGAGCCAAGATCAGTTTACAAACTCTCTGCCTGTGCTCAAGAGAAAAGAAACAAAGATATCAACTGAGAAAAACTAAGTCTTTCTCCCCTATTTATAACTCCAAAAATCTCCCAAGAAAAAGGCTTAGAAATCTTCCTAGAATAACAAATTTGATCCATTTTCGAGCTTCATTGAAAAGCCAATAATAAAGTTTTCAAATCACCTTCAATCTGTATATGAAAGCTGCCAAAATCTTCCTCAAGGTAGACCTCACCAAAAATCTGCTTTAAAACAAGCTTTATTTGCTCAATAAAAGCTCAATTTTTTTTTTTATTATTGTCCTCATCTGCCTCAAAATAAAGCAAATCCAGAAAAAAAATATTTGATTTGCTTTAATAGTTTTAACTGCATAAAATGACGAAATATTAAAAGCAATTTATAAAAAACATTGCTTTAATATTTGTCTTACAACAGGTACTACAGCTTTTCCTTCTAATTTGCCTAATCTTACCTCTTTTAATTTTCTTTTACAAAACAATAATACAAGGCTTATTTTTGTCCGTATCTTTCCCAAAATAAAGCAAACTAAAAAAAAAAGATATTGTATAAATAATGAATATTTACAAGCAATTTATAGGATATTGCTTTAAATATCATTTTACAATAATTTTTTGCAGCTTCAAATTTGCAAAATAGAAAGAGGGCCCGCCATTGTGAAGATTCCTCGAAAATTACAAACTGGATAGGTGAGAAATTTAAAGGGTTTTTGCGGTTTATAATTTTCTCACCTCTGTCCAAAAATCTCAAAAACCCAGATCATATTTTTTGAGATATGATCAAAACACGCGACTGCTATCTTCATTTTACTGTGTATTGTGCCTCTGACTGTCCCTCGAAAACTGCAAACTAGGTTAGTGAGAAATTTAAAGGGTTTTTCCGTTTTATTGTCATCTAATTTCTATCAAAAAATCTCAAAAACCCAAATCATATTTTTTGAGATATGATCAAAACACGTAATAGCTGTCTTTATTTTGCAGGGTCTTTATGTGACACTGTTGCTCTTTAAGACTCTTTCCACACTTGTGGGAGCCCATTTTACTCCACATGCTATTTGATATGCCATCAGAAATAAATCAGCAACAAGATTTCACCTTAAATATAATGAAACTATTTCAGCACTACCAATTTGAGCTGTAGGTGAAAAATTAGTAACAATTATAATTATATATATAATATTATAAATTATATATATATAGCCGCTGCTGTAATGTCCCACCATGTTTGTATTTTTTTATGTTCTAATTATTTTTTGATTTGGTGTATTGAGTGAGACGAAAATGCATAAATGTTTGGACAAGATATAGTTGCAATATAATAACATATATTTGCAGTTTAATGACAAGCTGAAACAATTTATAATGCAATATTGAAATACCCACAATCACCCATAAACTGGAAATGCCAAAAAAATTAATCCCAACGATACCCAATTGTAAAAAAGTGATTACAAAGCAAATATAAACATACCCATTTGTTGTTCTGCAGTTACAGGTCTCATATTACAATATGGCAGCAACATGGGTTATAAAACCCTCACCGAATAACTCAACAACCTAGGTTTTCGAACCTTGAAGCGCCTCCAATGGTGGTGATCCAAGCCCCAAACCCTAGCTGTTTGGCCTCTATAAGGGGTCACACCTCCAAGCTGCACTTGTACAGCTGGGAAGGAAGTGTATAGCAGCAAATACAATCAGAAATCTCCCCAAATCTGCACCCAATTCCTCAACAATAGACTCTAATATCGTACTCCCATCACCATTCAAAGAAATCTCAATATTTGCATTCAAACCCTTGTGCAAAAACTCTCAAATCTGCAACAAATAAAGCTCCAGCATAACCCCTAAATGGAGTTATCAGCAAAGTATTCTTGGGTGATCTTTCACACCTGCAAATACCATTCCTCTTGAGGGTTTTCGTCTTCAAAAAGCCAAGAACCAAGTTCAGTCTCCAACCTGTAAAAGAAAAATATTTTCCAAGCATCCTCTCAAATGTGTGCTCAAGACTCTTTTATTTCTTCTCTCAAACCCTTATGCTCAAATGGGGAATTAATAAAATACTTTATCTTTTTTTCTAAACTCCTTTTGCCTCCTTAAGTTGGGCGCTCCACATTACTTTATAAAATATGCCTTTTAATTTTTTTCCCGAACGCCCCTTTTATGAAGTCACTTTAATATTTTAATTAACATTAAGTTAAATGATAAATCTTTAATTTAACTTAAATGACATTAATGTTAATTAAAATATTATAACTTTGCCCATGAACTCCAAAGGGCAACCGAAGGAGTGACCAATCATGCAGTGACATGGAAACTGTGCCACAAGAGAAGTCGGTGTTGAGCGAAGACCCTAGTAAAAATAGTAAGAATGGCTCAAAAGGTCCGAAAACCTTCGAAAAGACATCACCGCGAACCTCTTGACATTACTGAGCTCAATGCAACACCTAGAAGAGTCCCAAGATGACCGAACTGCCATGTCACCAAAATAGTGTCCAGGCTGACACTTACTATAAATAGCAATGTTCTCCAAGGACCAAAGAGAACAAACCCAGAAAAACCCAAAAAGATTGTCGCTATGCAAGCACTTACTATAAATAGTAAGTATAGACAAGTTGTCTGAAATACCTCCAAAAAGTGTCATATAGCTCCACTGGATTACCTAAGCACATTGGTGACATCAAAAAACTTCTCTGATCAGGCTATCACAAACCCAGAAAGTCAGCTCCAACTGTGCTGCAAGAGAACCCAAAAATGGGGACATTACAGCTGCCATCTAGACTGATAAAAGTTTTCGAATGTTGGCCAAGACTATACAAAGGCTCTATATGGGCTGGCCTTTGGATTGAAGCACCTACCATGATCATATGGCAACTATGGAAAGAAAGGAATGCTAGGATTTTCAAGGAGAAGACCGCAAACATCGAATCAATAATGAATAAGATTGAAGTCGGTATAAGTGAACATCAAAACACAAAGGTAGGGAAGTGTTGCAGGTGTATGTACTCAACATGGGATGATAAGGTGAGGAAGGAGTGGAAATTGCTAAAATCCCCCCCGCAAGCATTGGTAAGGTTAGTAATGGGAAATCACAGTGGAAACAGGGAAAGTGGATGGCTCCACCACACGGCCGCCTTAAACTCAACTTCAACGAGGCGTCTCATGGTAACCTAGGTGCCTCCAGAGTTGGATTCCTCATCAGGGACAGTATAGGGGTTATCCACCAGGTGAGTTCCATCAAACTGCAAGATCGCACAAATAACGACGCAGAATTTGCTGCGTTGGTGGAATGTCTTAAGGTATGTGTGGAGGATATTTTTTTCCCAATGGACATCGAAGGGGACTCAATGGTGGTGGTACAAGCCGTTTCTTCCAACTCAACTGTCAGTTGGAAAATCAAGAAGTGGTTGGAGATGACATAGCGGTACTCGAGACTGATCGGAGATTTCACACTAAAACATATCTTCCAAGAAGCGAACAGCGCTATTGATTTCCTGTCCAATCAATGCATTGAGCAGATTGAAGGGACGAAGATCGCTGACAAAGCTTATATGTGGGACAGATTACAATCGATCATTGAGGAGGATATGAGAGTGACAGCAGTTGGTAATGATGTGGTGCAAGATACGACCACTCCAACCCCTTTTTAAAAGAGCAGAGCCCACGAGAATGGTAAAATAGAGAAGATTAAGATGGTAGAGAAGCTGAAGATTCCCAGTTGCAAATGTGATTGCAATATACAAAGCGTAGAGGCACAACTAAGGAGGATGTTCGTGATAGCCTCGCAGAGAGAGGAGAAGGCTATTAGGGAGGTCATCGAGGAGAATATCCTACAACTTGCACACATCCATGAAGTGGATTTGGTGTGAAAGCTGATATACAATGTAGTGGCCACCATGGGGAATGTCCGATGGGGAGAAATGGTCAACAATAGAGTGGTGATTCCCCGGATCCATGGAGAGGTGTCGAGCACTATTGCGGACATGGAGAGGAGACCCTCGACTGGTTTGGTGGGAGATGCTATCTGTATCGAGACGGCATTGAAGAAAGAAAAAATGAAGCAAGTCATTCAACTGTTTAGGGAAGGCATTGAAAGGGACAATCTGAAAACTTATGCTTTCTACATTGGCCATGAAGGGAATAGGCTTTATATGTATCTTTTTTATGTTCAAATATATACAGCGGGAGCTACCCCCTTGGTAGCAGTTCGCCTAAATGTGCGTGCGTGTGTGTGGCCATACCCATACCTAGGCAAAAAAAAAATTGCCATATCCGCATACCTAATCCCTGAACCCGTACCCGTTCCCGTACCAAGATCAGCAACTTAGTCTTGCAGCCATAAAACCATGAAATGGTTTCCTTAGAAGTGTTGAGATGGTCTTTGCCCCATGAGACCATAAAAGGGTCTTCCTCAAATGTGTTCACATGTTCATACCTGCGTGAGACAATAAATAGTCTTATTCAAACTTGTGTGCAGGGTCTGGCCCCTGTGAGGCCATAAAATAGTCTTCTTCAGAAAGACATACATAGTCTTGCCCTTGTGAGGCCATTAAATGGTCTTCCTCAAAAGTGTTTAAGTGGATTTTCCCTTGTGATACCATAAATGGTTCGTATTTCACAAGTCTTTACATGATCTTCTGTCTACAAGTCCACAATATGATCTCTCATTTAGAACCATAAAACAGCTTTTCAAAACATGGTTTAGTGTTTTCAAGACCACAACATAATTTATCATCAGTTCAACCATAGAACTCTTTCAAACATGGTTTAGCACATGCAAGACAACATGGGCTCTCATCTGATGGACCTCAACATGGTCTAAGCCTCTCTGGAGACAACAATATGCTTTCTCATCTGAACACTAGAATATTTGTAGCAATAATATGAACCAAGCCAGTTCAGACCAACCCTATGCTGAACAAGTAGGCTCTCTGTGCCAATCTGCAGGATCCTGTTGTTCTGCCAGGGATGCTGCATCACTTTGCATATTAAATCTTGTATTGTGAAAACAAATAATTTATGGCTAAAGTGTCAATGTAGTACACCAAGTCTTACACCCACCTGGAAACTAAACAATCTACTACAGGATCCCGTTTGACACAAATCAGATATCCTATCAACATTGCTGCAGGGAAGCTAACAATCCTGCAGATTTCCTAGCCAATGCAGGACTGACTTGAACATTTTCCAATCAATAACAAGTATGGCCATCGACAAGTGGGAAGATTCAGAAGCATTAGTGAAGATGGACTTGTTAGCATCACACCCATAATAGCATCTTGCTCTTTCCACTCCACTCCACTTCTCTCACTCACTACCCAACAATGGACTAAATGGGTCCATCTTTTCTTTTTGCTTCTCACTTTTCTTTCAAACTTCTCCGCTTGAGGTTTATGCCTTAATCAACAGGTTGAGACTTCTTTCCCATGCTTCTAGGGTTCGCAGGCACAGTGCTCCAGTGGACTCTAAAAAATGACAGGGAAGGTACTCATTTTTTCAAGGAAGAAAGTATTGCAGGTGGTTTTTTAATTGGCAAAATGCAACTCCTTTTTCTGGGCCCTTGACACACAAGAGACTGCATTTGATTTTTGTCATCTCTGTGAAGTTCAATTGGGGCTTATCAAAAGCATTCTGGGGAAAGAGAAATGAGTCCCAGGTCACTGGAATAAACAAGCCAATTCTTCAGTTGTGGACTGTTTCATCTCCAACTTAGCAGTGCAAATTCAGGACAAAGATTATTTGTGTGGACAGTCAATTCCCTAGTCCAGGATATATACTTGCCCGGTCAAGATGATCTGATCAGCCTATGAGAGGCCACGCATTCAATTCATGTCAGTCTTGATAACCCAATGAGGAAGGAAACTGTATCTGCAGCTAGGTGAACCGAGCTTCCCTTGACTAATTAAAAGGATTGTGTGTCCAGGTTCTCATCTCTAGAAGAGAATTTTAAGGTTTTTAAGGATAATTTTATTGCTTTCTTAGATTCTGATAAGTGATAAGGCCAAAGGAATTGTAGTAAACAGAGGCGGTGACCACTTGCTGGTCAGTGATCTCCATAGATCAGAACTCTCGTTTCTTAATAGACAGTTGGCAGTGACTATAAAGGAAACACAGAGAAACAGACAACCTTCCCAGGGTACCCTTCCTTTGACCTAGAATCCAGTGTCCTGCTGCTAAAATGCCGCCTCCTAAACTCTTTGTATCTGACCTCATAGAAATTCTTAAAGCTCATTCCGGCCACTTGTCGATCTTAGACACCTAAGTATGGATGATGAGCTAGCCCAGAGAGTTCATCAGGTGCTGACAGTGTGGGACAATATGCCTAAATGGAAAAAACACACAGATGCTTTCCTTGCTGATTCCAGATTTCCAGGAGCTCCTGCCACACAGAAACTGAAGAAAGAGCGGAGGTCACAAAGGAAAAAGTAAGGAAGCTACAAAGGAAGAAGCCACAGCAGTGGAGCCGGTTTGCAATCATATGAAGTTCAGGTAAATACTAAGCAACAACATCTGGTTAACATGAAAACAGATGTAGCAGCAGGGTCTGACATGGGCTTAGGGTGGAAGCTTGCAGACAGGGTGGAAGTTAATCCATGGGCAGCTTTAATACCCACTCTACCACAGTTTTGCCTCTTTTTAATCTGTAATGATATTTCTCGCATGGTTATGTATGTATGCTTTTTGTTATGCTTTAAAACTGTAATAGACGTTTTTTTGGAGACAACCAATCTTTGAAGTCTATGTTGCTTTGTTTCGCAGCTAAGCCGCATGTCTTGGCTTTTTAAGTCTTAAGACTCCCAAATAAGAACCCCCCATTTATTTTTCGAGAACAAATATATTGTACCCCAAAGTCTACTGAAAAACATCTGCCAAAGAGAACATTATCATACATTTCACAATTGGAAATGTAAAATCCATACTATGTTTGATAACCAGAAATGTATAGCTTTTTGATTCACTAAGGCTGAGAGTAGGGATTTTTGAAGAAACTTTCCCTAAAGGCTGAGTAGATGAAAGTAATGCAAGGAATAAGATCAGGTAAAAAATGGATATGAATTTGTGAGAATACCAGACACGGTTGGACCATACAACTAAAAGCATTTCAGTTGGGAGTTTTATTTAGAATAAACACAACACCATTAAAGGATGTATCATTTGCAAACCTGCTTGTTTTGCACATGAAATTGATAAAATCAATGATTATGTTTCTTCAATTTAAGACTTAAAAGGAATCCCGCCCTTGAGAAAACTTCAGGTCTTTTGTCTCTTTGGTGTGGACGAAGATTGACACAAATGAGAGTCATAATAAACTTGGAAGATCAAAAAACTAATTGAAGCATCAAAAGTATGGTATGGCAATGGGGTTTATTTACAAATATTAGTTTATAACCAAATTTTATTAAAGGCACAAACACATGCGGAGACCTAAGCATTCTGAACCTAAATTGATAAAAATAAGAATTAAATTTCATTAACTTATAAGGAATCCCAAACTTGAGAAATCCCCAGAAAACCTCAGGTCCTTTGGCTGTTGATGCCAAAATGACTAAGATTGGCCCAGAAAAAAGAGTTATAATTAGCCTGGAATATTATAAAACTGGACAACAACTAATAATTAAAGCATAAAAAGTATGTGTCTAGCAGGCTCTTGTCTAGCAATATGATGTCTTGCATGAAGAGTGTGCCCGGCAGGATGGATCATATATCAGTAAGTGGGGCACTCGATTCAACAATTATCTGTGTTCAAAACCCAATTAGCATGCCCAAGCTTGGTGGATGTGACAGAGGAGTTGGATTTTCATAAATCTTAATTATATGATAAGGCCGCTGGTTTTTAAGTTATTGATAGTGTACTATAATGAATGAATGTAAAAGTGTAAAGGAGCGAACTCCACTCCTAGATAGTTACGTGATGTCTGTGCATTTAAACAAAAACGTGAAAAGTATGATAGGAAATAAATAGAGGGAAATAATGGCAACTTGGGTTTAAGAAATGATACTAAGTCAAAGCAGAAGAGCCCTGATCCATCCAAAGGGAATATGCTGAGGTGCCTGGTTTCTCAGCTATAGAGAGAAAAAGTGCACCGTAGAATGAATGATTGCAAAAACTGTAATGGGAGTAACTAAGTGCCATTTGAAACTTAGAAATAAAAAAAGCCTGCAAAATATGGTAGAATGCAAATGAAAGGAAATTGTGGCAACTGCAGTTTAAGAAAGCAGAGAGCCCTCACTTCTTTTAAGTTCTGAATATTCCCACTCCCCATCAATTAAGAAGTAAAACTAATAAATAAATTGTCAAATGCAATGAGCTTAAGTTGTAAACTCTTGAAGCTTATTAGCAGAGCTCCAGGTTTGAATCCCTTAAAAATGTGTTAAGTGTTAGAATTAGGTAAAATACTACATCCAACTTTCAGTGTGGCGTACTACCCCAAAGAAATACCTCATTGCATTGAAGCTGAACGTTACACTGCCAAATAACAAAATAAAAAAGAAACAGGACATATTCTTTATTGTCAAATAGGATAAGATTAAGCGGTGAAATAACTGGGGTTTTCATAATGGAGCCCCCGGCTAATATACTGGAGTTTTTAGTGGAGCCCCGCGTAAAAATCCTAAAAGCCGCAATAACCCCAGGGTTCAGACCCTAAAAGATGGGATAACACAATACATTAGATAAAATACTGCATCCAACTTATTGGGCTAGAATTATTTGAACCAAGTTTGGGCTAGGCTTATTTGACCCAAGAAACACCCCCCAGATTGTGCCAGCTAAAGCAAAGGTTACCCTAAAAAGAGAAATTTACTAAATTATGAAAACGGATATTCTATCAAAAAACAAAGAAAGAGGACTGACCTTGACAATGTCATGTAGACGGATGATATTAGGATGATTAATTTGCTTGAGGATAAAAATCTCTGAAAATAGATTGTCCTGCAGCTTTCTGCTAAGCTTTTCAGTGACAATTTCTTTGATGGCAACTTCATAACCATGGTGTATGTGCCTCGACCGCCACACAACAGCAAAGGAACCTGATCCTATCTGCTGCTCTAGCAAGTAGTCCCCTATTATCCTGCCCCTATTCCCTCCTCTCTCTGCCATTTTCTTCTTTTCTCCGCTCTAATTCAATCAATTCTCAACCTCTAAAACCCAGATTATAAAATCAAAAACCCCACTCAAACAACAAGCCCTTCATAGACAGACGGGAAGAATATACACTGCCACCGGATATAAGTAAAATATTATGTATACTTGCGTATCTGTCTGTGTTCAGAGAAGGGGCAATTGAATGAATGAATGAATTTATTTGGGAGTTACGTTCCAGGTGCAGAAGGAAGATGGATAAAGAAAATTTAGGTGGTCAAAATTTTGGAAGTAAATTTGAGAGGATTTCGTCGTCCATGCGATGATAGGAATCCGTTCCTTCCAAAGCTTTTTCTTTTTATCACTCTAACTAGCTCACTGCCTTGAAACACACGCATGAAAAGCAAAACTTTTGAAATAATAAATTTTAAAATAGATGTGGACATAAGCATTTGTTCGGGGAAGTTGGATTTGTTTTTCTTTGAAGGAAAGATTGAAAGGGGTTCGCTAGTTGGAGCACCTTATGTTTGGGTTCACTAAAAATTTCTATATTTAAGAAATTAAATGGCAAAATTATTATTATTTTATTATTAGCAATTGGATTTATAGATTCAATGGTATGGGTAGTGATAGTTTTTTATTATCCTAAACATTGTTAGGAATAGATTATTCTTTATAGTCAAATCTTTAATTACATGGAAGATGATACAAAATTTATGTAATTTTTTAAATGGATTGTTTGTAGGATTTTGAAATCCATGCAATAATTCTATATTGTTGAAATAAATCTATGAAAAACTTGTATGTAATCTATATGTGCAATAAATTAATCAAATCTCTTATTCATTTTTATATAATCCCCTATAGAAACAAATGTAATCATTATTGCAAAGCAATAGAGAAATAATTAGAATTAAAATCCATGTAAAAACCAAATACCTCATGAATGACCACTTGCATACCACTATAATCTAGCAAACGAATATTCCACTAGAGTCCACAAAGACACAAACTTCCTAAAAATGGGGACCATTCACCAATTTTTTTTCCATTTTCAAATGGGCACATGAATAATTTGTTATAACCTATTGTTGTAACAACACTTAAAACTATCTTATTCCCAATCAAAGCAGTTGTAGAAGACTTACTAAACACATTTTTCTACCAAAGTTTTGTTTCTATAAATGTTCTAAAGGACCCTGCTCTCTTTATCCGAAGATATCCAAACAATTATTTTCCTGACAGTTAAGTCCAGTTTTTTATTATTATCACTTTCATTTCATTTTTCTATAAACCCTCAACTATCACTTGAGTGATTTAATTCATCATTCATGTCCTAGGAATGATGCACCACAAACACAAGTGCAATATGAATATGTCTTGTAGAAATAATGCCAAGGCGATGCTCATGATACCTCATAATGTCATTTTAGACCTACTACATTGTTGATAAGTGTGCTAGGTAGAAGGAGATCACTTTAAGTGCAAACCTCAAACTTAATGAATGCTTTAGATTACACCTTCCATGTGTTATGATTTATCCACATGTTCTACATTTTAAATTTATTTTAACTATCAACTAACCATTGACTAATACAACTAGGTAGTTATCTTCTCTTTGCAAACTGTGTGTGTTACATAGATAGAGATCAATAAACTCTATTAAACTAGAACTCATACAAAGGTCATTCAAAAATATTTAGCAACCATTATTTCCTTTCATCGCATATGTGCCAAATTTTCTTTTATTCCCATGTGTTATGTCCTGCCAAACAAACATGAACCAAATATATTATCATACATGGATATGCCTTTAATTTTATATCTTACTTTTCATAATTCCTATTATTGTTGCTTGCACATTTGCTCATGTAGCTTTAAACAGTCTTGACCAATGAGCATGCACAGGTGATGGAGCATGTGTTACTTTCTTCTTTCTTTGCTATTGGGTAAACATGAGGATGGTATTTAAGACTCGTGTGATAATATTCACTCTTTATTAGAAGCTAGTGAATCCCAACAAGATGTCCTCATTTGATTTTATAGACAATAATTATGTCTACCTCTATAGATAGTAAAGAAACTTCACAGGATATTCAAGCCTAGCTCTCATTTCTTATATATAGCTCCCTTGGTACCTAGTTTCTTTTTTTCTAATAAGAAAAATAGAATTTTAATGCTCATTATGTTATTCAATTTAATATTGAAGAGAATGAGCTATAGAATATCAATTTGATTTCACTCTTGTTGATATTTTAAGCTAAAATTGGCATTCACATTGTTGTAAAACATCAATAATCTATCATTTGGGAAGAAACTTCAATATGCAATATAACTCTTACTTTTGCTTTTTTCATTTGATTAGGTGGCCACTTCCCTGAAATATTATATGATGAATATTAGTGAGTATGTTTTAAGCTCCTATCATATATGAAATGAAGCATTTAAAGAGTTAATTGTAAACTATAGAAGCACACATAAATAGTACATGATAATGTTTAGACTTGTGGACCATGGACCATTTTTTTCTAATTATCTTAATGTTACATGCAAAGACCACAAGATCATGTGTACTAAGTGTTACGCTATTGGCAATAGGCTACATCTAGTAGTTGTTCTTAGTATGTAGGATATCATTCAAGCTTCAATTTCTCAACAAACTCCATCAAATTTGGCAACAACTTTGCTTACTTGATTGCCTACTTCAAAACTGGTTGTACAATCATCAACATTTTAAGTGCATATTGCTCCAATCTCACTCCAATTCTTAACTCAAAATTCCAATAGCAGCACAATTGGTCCAAAGATGTGGGGTCTTTAAGCCTCTAATTGATGTGTTGTGCTTCATGAAACTCTACTATAGAAAGCTTGAGAAAGAATAGCATTAATAATTTTGGATAGAAATGGAGTCTTCAACTAGATACTATAGGGAAAAGGCAATGGATTATATTTAAGAAACAAGACCTATTATACTAAATAATTTGAGTGTGTATATATAGAGTGAGAGATATACATAATTTTACAGGTGACACGATAAGGAAAAGAGTCATGTAACAGATGGATTCTTTGATTCTAGAATACACATTCAAGTGAGATCTAATATCCCACGATGATCTTGTCAATAAATAAATACAACTATATGGATATTGGTGAGTCATGAGAAATTTGATATTTTGCAATAATGTGAGAATGTGTTTAAATGAGAGGTCAATGTTGGCAAGCAATGATAGGCTATTACAAAAAATCAATGGGCCTTGATATTATTATGCAATCAAAGTAAAGCATCCTGTAAAAAAAATTGCTTGCATTTGTTGAGTAAGTTCACAATCAACAAAGATGATATTCATTAAAGGTGTTCAAATTTTAAACGTGTTAGGTGGAGATTCATTCCAGAGAATTTAGAGTGCATTCCAAAGAGCTTGAAGTGTATATACACCATCTCTTAAAAAAAACTAACAAGAAATTTTAAGACAAAAATATAATAAAATAATAATAAATGCAAGATATTTTTTTGTTTCTTATCACTTATGATATTATTTCCAAAAATCTATAGTCAATATTGGTTTGATGGTAGTCCTTTTAATCTCAACCATCGATCTATGTATTTCATAAAGTGCTTGTCACTGAGAGTGCCTATCAATGTAATTAAATTATTTTTATTAAATGTGAGAAGAAAATGATTGATGAATAATATTCAAATCTTTAACTTAATTTTGTTTTTAAACTAGACAAGTGTTTTGATATTTCTTAAATTAGACAAGTGTTTTTAAATCTTGTTAGTTCTTATCTAGGTAGGAGTGAACTTATGTTTTCTTTGAGCATATTAGTTTGCATTGGTATGATGTATGTGTAAAGATCAATGATATATGTGTGAGGTAGAAAATTTTTGTTCATTTTAATGTGTGTTAATCTTATGGAATTAAAATTTGTTTCTCTTTTTCCCTACTCACCTAAGATAGTTTATGTGAATGTTTCTTACATTTTTAATTATCTAAAATGGCTAGAAAAATATAATTTTAAACGAACTCATTGTACACTAATGTTTGTGACTGCAACTGAAGAGAAAATGGTGGTAGGGCAAGTGTGAGACACATGTCCTGAGAAGTGTGATGTTGGTATGAGCTACCACAAGTGAGGAGTTGGTAGTGGTGGCTATACCAAAAACATGTATTCATACCAACAACATTATGATGATAACTATTGATTCATAGAGTGCGGCAACAACAGCGTATACAAGGTGAATATCCATGTGGAAACCTCATTATTGGTGTTATTTATGGTATGCTAACATGATGTATGGTCGGGATATAGTTACATGACTCTTAGTATTCTACGAGTTGGTTGCACAATTGGACAATTGGTATTCACGTGAATGAATATAACATACATACATATGCATTAGCATATACATATATATAGATATATACATACAAGGTGATTATCCATGTGGAGACCTCATTCTTGGTCTTATTTGTGGTATGCTATCATGATGTATGGTCAAAATAGAGTTACATGATTCTTGGTATTCTACAAGTTGGTTGGGTAGTTGGACGATTGGTGTGTGTGTATAATTGGTATCTCATATCTCCATACTAAGACACATAACTCCTCACTTGCATTAAACTTAAAAAATTAGCAATGTTGTCCACATTTGTCATTAAGTTCCAACTATTAAATTTTGGACTTATGAATGATTATTTTGATATAGATTATCGAAGGTCAGACATATTATTTATGTAGCTTTGTATATTTTGAAATATACATACTTTTTTCTTGGTATTTTTTCACAATAACATTCATTTCCTCTAGCATGGGAAGAAACCATATAAAGTTGAAGTGTCTCTATGTCACCTCGACCCCCACTATGATCGTCAATGACGCTCCTAATGCCACCTTTGCTGCTATTGTGCTTACTTAACCTAATTTGCCCAAATGTAAGCTTGAGCGCTATCCTACCTCATTGCAGCTTCGACCTAAGCATATTCTACAATTGCCTTTGCCAACTACTCACTCTGCTTATTCTTCGTCTTTTATTTTTATGGAGAATGTTACTCCACATGTATCTCCTAGTGCTCGCTTTACAATTGATAGTACTCAGGATCCACCTGTGGTTTGCATTTCAGATAGTGACTCTCATGATTCCTCCCCTGTGAAAATCATAGGGTTTGTTCCAAACATCCCAAAATTGTCCATGATCTTTTCAAAATCATTGAAAATTGTTGAACGTAGTGCTTAGGAATATCCAACTCTGCCTATTTATCATCCGCACTTGATTCCAGGTGAGTGTCCTTCAACTGCTCTTGTTGTGGTTCCGTTATCATCAATTCCTCTATCTTGTTATGACTATCAAGATTGGGACCAGGATGATCTATTTGTGGATGACTCATTAGAGCTTTACATATGTTTTATACATTTATCTGCTTGTTAGTAATGTCTCTTCTGTGTTGTGCTTTTATGTTTGTTAGTTCTTCCTGGAGGACCCACAATGCCCTTGTAGACACGTGGATATAAGTGGAATGCATCTATTGTGATATTCTTCTATTTGTTCATAATTCCTTCTCTATGTTGTCTTTTTGTTTGTTGTTGTGACATTTTGGGGATGATGCAAAGTGTTGGAAGATTTGGATTCCTTTCATGTTGACCCAAAAAAAATTAACCTTTTCATTTTTGTATTTTGATATGTATTTGTCTCTTTGTGACCTTCTTTTGTACTCATAGTTCTACATGCTAGGGGATGATGATAATATAGAAAATGAGATTCTATGATTATTGCATTCAGATATACATTATGCTGACCCCAAAGCACATAGATCCCTTAGTGTGTTTGGTGTTGTTTCTTGTTTCATGTGGCATGTGTTAGTGTTGCCCGGTGTCATACCATGCTTACACAAGCTCATTGTGTATCATGCATGTAGCATCGCTTTGGTTGTCCCTCTTTGGGGGCATCCCTTTTATTTTATAAGATCCAGCTTGGAGAACATATATGTTGATATATGTCTCTTAAATCTCTCTTCCCCATTTATCCCTTAAAATCAACTGCACACTTGTAATTATATAATTATTTTAAGGTGGGGGCATATATCTCTCCCACTTTACACCTTTTTACACACATCACGTTGCTGAAATGCTCCCCGAGGCATTGGTTTGTTGAAATGCTCCCTTAGGCATTATTTTTGGTGCACTCCCTGTAGTGTTTATAGCTAGTGGTCCCAAGTAGATGCACTTGCTTGGCTTGTCCATGCTTTCAACTACTTGTTTTGTACTCTTCATGAAACACCTAACAACGTAGGTTTGTTAGCCCTAGTGGGCCACAAGATTTGGTATGGTTCCTATCTCTTGTAGTGTGCTAGCCCTAGAACCATACTTGGCATCCTTTATATCGCTCATAGTGTACTAGAAATGCATGTTTGTTGTTTTGCATTCATTGTTTCCTTGTATGCAGTGTGTGTGTTTGTTGTAGATAGTAGTAGATTGTGCATTAGATTATATGATTTGATAAACAGTGATGTTTGGGAAAATCATACTAAATCCAATCCTTTTAGGATGTTTATGATTTTGACATTGCCTCTTGTGCAGGTTTATTGTCTAACATTGTGGTTTTGCAGGTTCTCAGCCTGGGGGCTTCATACATCTACTCGAAGAATCTCCTGCATCCTCTACGACATTCCTGTTGGAGGTATAACATGCTATGTTATTTTCTTTCTACTTTAGCTTGCATATGCACATAGTGTCATACGTTCGCTAAAGGGGCTAAATGTAACGTAGAAAATTGCATACCCTTGCAATTTCACACTACGTTTAGTAACCATTTTAGTGTTTCGCACCTCCTCTCTACATGATAGGCTAGGTTTGTGTGATTTTGGTCTACTTCTTTTATTAAAAATTCATTATGATTTTTAAATTATTACATGGTCCTAAGGTGCCTTGTATGACCAAGAGTTGGTTTTACATAGACCCGAGCACTCTGTGCAGACGTCGTTGCATCACACTAGCGTCTGACATCTGTTTGCTAACAAGTATTCATTTCTAGGCATTACAAAATGCTTTGGGAGATCACGAGGATTCATGGTAACGCTTTTGGAGGTCGCAGAACGACTCCTTGCATGAAATTTTGAGATTCTTCCCTCTTGGAAGAGTATTGGAAGGATTTTTTAATTCATTCACACATTCATTCATAAGTTCCCTCTCTCAACCTTGGACATTTTTGGCTATGATGCTCTCTACTATTTTCTTGCATGAACTAGACTTCTACAGCAGCTATAAGTGATTTTTTGTGCTCTTGGGCATTGCAAGATTGCTTTATTTGGCTCTTAGAGGTTTGGCTCTCTTTGGTGCCCTTTGAGAAGGCTTTCTTCACTGGGGTTTGAAGTTGCACATGTTCTTTGAACTCTTGGGGAGTTCTGCTACCTCTTCTTGGTGTTAACATTGGTGAGTTTGTTCTTTTATTGCATTTAGAATAGTTTCATTTCGAATCTATATGGTGTAGACCACCGTTGTTGTGTTTTTCTTGCTTGGTGTAGACCACCATTTATTACATTTTTTTTTGTGTAGACCACCTCTTACTTTCCATATGCACGGGCTACATATCGTGTGTTTCTCTCTTCGTAGATCAAGGAAGGAACTTTTGTTGTCTTGTTTATCTATTTGTTGTTCTTACCTTCCTAGATACACCTAGGAAAAGAACACACACATTTCCTTTCAATTTCAATGTTATATCTTGTATTGTTACTCATGAAGGTAGAAATACCAATGCAGAGACTTGACTGAGGCAAGTCCCCAAGAAGGCCTACCAATTTTCCTCTTCTTCTTGTAGGTTCCTTGGAGTGAAGAACATGCAGTCGCACAGAGGTTTTGTATCACTTCCTTTTGTGCTTGTCCCTCTTCATTTTTCTTAATTCAATTGGTTTTCCTTTCATTTCTGTTTCAACCAGATATCACTGGGTATAGTGTGTGTTAGAATTTGTGTTGTGCAGGTAGTTTGAGGCCATACAAAGTTAAAGATTATTATTTTGCATACATTTTGGACTCCAGCGCCCAACGTAGACGTCCTCGTAGCACACTGTCATATGAGGCCAAGACCTTGTCCTTGTTGTCACAAGGTCCTCTCTCCTACCTAATTTCATTTATGCAACTGTTTGTTTCAGATTCTATTTAGAATAGTTGTTTTCTGCATTTTATTCACTTTCCCTCCATTGCCAATCACTTGTTCAGGTCGTATTGCTTTGGCAAGGACTCATAGTGGTTCTATAGCGATCTATGATATATTTACTTAGCATTCGACACCTCAAATAGCAAAATGCAACTGTAGTTGTCATGGAGAGTTCACTCAATCAAAGTAAGTAGATTGAAATGTAATTTTCCCATGCTACAATAGCCAATATACACACCAATCTCCATGGTGTTCTTAGCATTGAGCTTCAATAGTTCACATTTTAAAATTGACCCTTTTCAGTTGAAGTAGTCATCAGAGTCCTATCAAAAAATTAGAGGTGATTTTTTTAAAAGAAAAGGGATGCTTCAGACCATGAAAACTTGGAATTAGATTATTAGTAGCATAGAACAAAATTGATTCAAAATTAGGCTTTATCATGGATGCTTAGTGGTTATTTCTCTGAGATCCCTCATTAGATGAGGCTCATGGGGATACTGCCATATATATACCACAACTAAATCAATCCAAGCCTAAATAAATGTAATGTATATGCCAAATCCTCTATAAAATTGGAATGGTAGGGGAAACCTGATAGAGAGCATTGCTTTGAAGGAGACTCTTGTGTCCCACCTTTGCCAAGAAGAGAGGTTCACTGAAACAATGTGTACACAGTGACGTGTGAGATTGTGGAGCGTTTAGGAACTGTTTGTTGCTTGTATAGCTACAATTACAATTAAAAAAATGATAGTGTTCTTAAAATGACTCACTCACTTATAGTGTCATGCTTGCATGTAGATAAAAGTATCAAATAAAAATAAAAATAATAAGATAAACATCACAAAATTGTTATCGGTTTACTCAAGCTTCACAAGTTGTTTCCAATATCAACTTTTTGGTCTTATTTGAGTAACAAAATAGTTTAGAAAATGTTGGGTGCTTGTACAACTGCAATTACAATTAAAAAAATCACTCTAATATTAAAATGCCTCGCTCACTTGGAGTGCTATTCTTGCATTGAGATAGAAGTATGAAATAAAAATAAAAATAATGTAATAACAATAATAGTATTGACCTCTTATATTCATAACTTTGTTTCTCTATTGAGAATAATTTAACATTGATGCATTTCTTATTTTCAATAATCCTAGTTGAAGAAAATAACTACTCTTATAAATAGTTCAGAAAAAATAATGAACTATAAACTGTATTTTTTCTTACTTTTAAAATAATAATTAGTTAAAAAATATATATATTTTTTACTTCTACCATAATTTTTTTATAACTATAACAAAATATTTTTAATTTCATATGGGTGAACCAACTAGACAAATGAAAAAATATGTTATTAATATTATGATAAATAATAATAGTAATATAAAAATAAAATAATAATAAACCATAGAGCCCCTAAAAAATGTCGAGATTTTTTGAGGCTAGGGTTTATGATGGGCAGAAGAAGAGAGAGAAGTCATTGAATGGCAGTTTGAAGGAAAAAAATTGGCAATGCGGGGAGTTGGGTAAGAAGCAGGGTCCCTCCAAATCTAAATGGCCATGGTCTCCAACGACCTGGAGGTATTTAATTTCTCCAGAAAAAAGAAAAGTCAAATGTCACCCCTTTCTCTCCCCTGTGCAGTGCCAAAACTAGCGATTCTATAGAGTTTGGAGCGGCTGGGATAAACTCCAAAACATAGGGCAATCCAACAAACGGTGACCAAGCTTGGTCAGGCCTGTAATTTAGGGCAAACATGGATGCAACTATTGGGAAAAAATCCTAGTCAAAACCTAGGGTCATCGTGAATCTCAAATGGTTAGGGCCCTACAATGCACCATCAAATTTCCGATCCTAGATTTGGAGGAGGAAATTGAAAAGAAAGTGATTGAAAACAAAGATTATTTCATACTCTTCGACGATGCGAGAGCATATTGGCGGGATGATCTTCTCATTACTAAGGGATCAACAGAGCACAATGTTGTTGGAGGATGTTGTGCTTCTACGTGTTGTTGGAGTATACTGGGTCTACAAGATGCCATATATGTGATTTCATGATCGCATGCTCATGACGTTGATGGAGAGGTGGGACGCAGACACCTCTATCTTCCATCTGCTAACGAGAGAGATGCCATCACTTTAGAGGATGTGTATAGGATCCTATAGCTATCGATTCGAGGTCAAGCCACAGTGATTTTAGAGCAGAGATCAAAAACATATATCCAAGATGGACAAATATACACCCTTGGTCACACCATCCCTAGGAACACCTCAGAGAACATTCATTTGAGATGGTTAGAGTAGGGTGGGGATGTCCTAGTAGTTCATCACGTGCTCATAGCTATTGTTGCCCTTTATATAGCACAAGACAGACATGGCGCACAACTACATGGCGACCTCGTCCATACCGTTAGGGTGATGGAGGAGTAGGAGACTATTTTTGTGTGGGGTTAGAGTATGCTTTCTAGCTATATCATGATTTGGGATGATATGTCCACTATGAGAGTCAGAGCCTCATGACTTGCATGCTACTCTAAGTGTGGGCTTTCGAGCACATTATGTGCCGACATATGGCAAGAGTATCGACAGTGATTTCCTAGGTTGATCCATAAGCCCATGCCTATGGATTGAGGAGGTCATGGTAGTTCAGTGATCTACAATACTGGAGATAGGTGTTCGCTTGACTACTAAGCATAGATGTTATCTAGCAACCCTATAAGAGGATGCATGCATGGGCAAAGTAGACATGACAATTGAGGAGGATGAAAAGGTAATGGCTATTAGTCAGTCACCTTGATCTCATCATAGTTCCATTCCACCCCAATCACGTGATGAGGTAGTTTGAACAGGTGCAGGGTATTTATGCAATTGTGCCAACCTACGTGCACTCACATCATAGCATAGTGAGACTAGGGGTCAATCGTGTCCCACTATCACAGACATATAGATCAACAATCTCAATAGTGAGGAGGAGGATCAAACACCAGTTTCAAATGATAACTACATGGGGGTGACCCCAGCATTTGCAGCATGGTGGGCCACCTCGTGGATGGCTCCTATCTTTCCACCTGACATTCAAACGAGAGATCAACAACTATTATTAGAGTAGAGTCTAGAGGAGGAGGAGAGGGGAGAGGAGATAAAGAGCGAGGAGGAGCCTGTAATAGCATACGTGGGGGGATGACAATAGCAGGGTGAGAGTAGTGCCACCACAGAGGAGAGGCCTAGAGCCTGACCTTGAGTTGTACCAGTATCAATGTTAGCCAATGAAGTGCCTAGTCAGAGGGAGTGAATGGAGTCGATTAGTGTAGTTGCTATGAGGCCCACTTTAGTACTAGTGACAGGGGCGGCTATAGTGGCTATTAGCAGAACTGACACGACACCAGTGAGGCGTGTGGCTCCACTAGATCCCGACTAGTAGGTCAATTCTCCAAGTGAGAATTTAATATTTCTATTGTGATTTAAGTAGAATACTAGATGTGTATTTGATTTTGATTTGATGATATGATAAGATATTTGACTTTTCTTTTGCTTGCTTTTTGTATTGCACACATGGGACTGGCTCAACCACATTGGTCAAGTATTTGCTGAGATGGTGTCGAGTGTTTATCTCAAGCAGGGTATGTGGTCCAACTATAGGCCTCAACAGACTGTCAAGTGACATGTCGATATTTTTGAGCCCATGGTGCAGCTAAGAGCTGCATATGAGGAGACCCAAGTTCACCAGGACTAGGCCACTGCAAAGATCACTACTATTATGACAAAGCGAGACCAGGTGGGTGCCCACATGACATCTCTCACAACAGAGCATGAATAGGAAGTTGCCCAGGTGACAACACTCATGACAGAGCATGACTAGGCCATGACATTGGTCACCAAACTCACAGTAGAGAGAGACCTGGTAGTGATGAGAGCTAAGAGTGCAGAGAGTGCACGTGACACTCTACAAAGCTAGGTGGACCTTGTGAGGGGAGAACTGTAGAGATCACATAGCACACCAGCTATAGGTTTGGATCATCCAAGAGTGTAGGCTTTGATGGATGAGGTAGGCCAGCTATGAGCTAAGGTGGCTCAGATTTGGCAGATTGAGCTATGCCTAATCATTGAGGTAGCCAAGTTGAGAGGCACAGTGAAGGGCCTATAGATGCGAAGTCACAGTTAGTCATGATTTGCAGCCTCACAACAAGAGCCTTTTGTACAATAGTCGCTACTATGGCCAGAGGGATTAGGCAACCATGGATCGTAGTAGATGTTTGTATTGTATATTTTTACATGCCACATTTTGATGTAGTGGTGATTTGTATCATGATGTATCAAGAATCTATGTATATGAGATTTTGGTATTTTGAGTGATATGTATGTGTTATTGGATGCTTTGTGCATATGTATTTGTGAAAATGTTTAACTAAATTCTATTTAGATCTAATTAAACAACTTAATAAAATTGTTTAATTAAATACTAGAATGATCTAATCAAACAAGAAGTGACAAAATTTACACAATTAAATAGGATAAAGATCTAATTGGTAAATTAGAGAACAACTATTTAATTAAATAATTATATAAGATTTAAATAAACAACTAAGAAAAGATTAATTAATTGTTTGCACAATTAAATAATCGACATGGTAAAGAAAAACAAAATATATTTCACCTTAAAATGAAAACTACAACTAGCATTCAAGACATCGTGAATAGTGCCAAGAATAGAAACAACAAGCGTTGAGAGGAATGTAAAGCATTAAATAACACTAAACAGATGAACGCATTGTGTTTTAAAGAAAAACTATATATTAAGGAAATATACAATTTTGAAAAGACTCATAACACTAAATGATTGTGTTAATGATCTAATGACAGAAGAGAAGCACAAATTATATTCTAAGAGTAATTTTGCTAGTCAAATATCACATCAAGAAAGTAAATTCTAGGCATAAAATCAATGCAAGTGCATAGCATTAACGAGCTCTAATAGAGGCTTACCATCCATCATAGAGAGGTAATATGCATTGGATCCATAAATAGAGGTGACGATGTAAAGGCTCAACCAATTCAGACTAAATTTGCCTTTTGTTCTTAAAGGAGTATTCATGTTTCATTGATTTTCCTATAACACCAGATCATCTACTTGAAAGGATCGATATAGAACCCATTGATTATAATCATGATTTAAGGTCTTTTGATACTTGCTTGAAGGTGCTTGAGAGAATTGAGATGCTATTCATCAAGCATTTCAAGTTGTAAAAGATGTTGATCGTGAAAAGTGTTATCATCAATAAGACCTTGAAGGGAAATTCGTAAAGAAGGAATTTCCAACTCCAAAGGCATAATAACATTAACACCATAGACTAGATTGTATGGAGTAGTTCTTGTATCCATAGAATACTCGTGTGATAAGCCCATAATGCATAAGAAAGCTGAGTATGCCAATCTTTGCCATGTTTATTGAAGAATTTGTTTAATAGTTTTGTTAGAAGCCTTTGCTTGGCCATTTGACTGTGGGTAGTATGGCGTAGAGAAGTGTTGTTGTATATGGAATTTTTTGAGTAACTAATTCACTTCCTTATTCTTAAATGGAGTACCATTATTAGAGACAAAGGTGGAAGGATGTCCAAAGCAAGAAATTATGTGATCAAGAAGAAAGTGACAGAAAACTTTAGCCATTGTGGATCGAAGTGGAGTAGCTTTGACCCATTTGGTGAAGTAATCTATTGTTGTTATGATAAATGTATGGCCTTTAGAAGGAGGGGAAATCTTTCTGATAATATCCAATCCCCAAATAGAAAATAGCCAAGGTGGTACATGGGCACAAAGTTCTTGTGCAGGAGATCGAATTAAGTTGTTATGTTGCTAGCACTGATGGCACTTTTTAACATAAGCAAATAAATCTTGTTCCATGCTTGTCCAATAGTAACCCATTTAGAGCAAATTTTGAATTAAGGGTTGTCTTCCAAAATGTCCCCATAGGCACCTGAATGGGCCTCTTCAAGGGAAATGGGTATTTTAACCTTAGTTAAGCAACAGAGGAGAAGGCCATTATAGGCTTGATGATAAAAACATTAGAAAGTATGATATATTGTGCTGCGAGCTTAAGGATGTGATTTCGAGCACTATTTAAGGAATTATTTGGGAAGGTATCATCACACAAATAATTAAATATACAGGAGTACAATTCCTTAGAATCAATATTGTAACATTTGAAAGAGAGATTCGAAGGAAGAATTATCAACAATAGCAGATAGAAAAAAGAGTATGAATTATAAAGTGATACTCATTTATAGAATCATCAAATAGTATAAGGGAAGTAGTGCTTTCCATTGCATTTGCATGATGATTATCTTTGCATGGAATGGTATCAATAGTGAATGAAGAAAAATGATCTAGTAACTTGATAAAGCTAAGACTCAATACTAGGATAACTTATCTTACTTAGCCTGATAAGACATAATGACTTACTTTATGATCAACTATGAATCACCATAGATATGAATAGATTCGATAGAAAGAGACAAAGCGACACACAAGCCAGCAATAAGGGCTTTGTACTCAACAATATTATTAGTACAAAGAAAGTTTAGACCGAATGAAAGTGGAATTGACTTTCCAAAAGGAGGAACTAGTATAACACCATCTTCAGAGCTAGTTCAACACCTAGATCCATCGAAGAATAGTTCCCACGGGTGATCATCATCTAAGGAGAGTATATGATCATTTGGGAAGTAGTCCTGATTAGGTATAACAAAAGGGGAAGGAACTTCAACCAAGTGGTCAACTACAACTTGTCCTTTAATTATTTTTTGAGAAACAAACTTTAGGTCAAATTCAGTTAGGAGCATCACCCACTTAGCTAAATGACATGAAAAGTCTATTTTGGAGAAGAGATGTTTGAGCAGATCAAATTTAATCATAACATGCATTTCAGCATGGAGAAGATAATGTCTAAGCTTATGTGTTGCAAAGATGAGAGCTAGACATTATTTCTCTAGAACAGAATAATGAGTTTCATAATCTAGTAAGGTTCGACTAATATAATATACAACACGTTCCTTACCTTCATCCTCATGTTGGGATAATAAAGTTGCTAAATCATGAGATAAAGTGGAAGTGTAGAGAAGAAAAGGAAGTCTAGTTATTGTTGGCATCAAGATAGGAGGATTAGCCAATTAGCGCTTAAGATCATCGAAGACTTTTTGGCCATTCAAAATAAACATTCTTTTTTAGAAGGTGTGTGAAAGGAAGAGTTCGATCTGCAAGTTGTGAAATAAATCAGCGAATAGTCTAAATTTTTCCTTATAAATTGTGAAGTTGACCTAGATATTTTTTGGTGGCGACATGTTGACAATAGTGTCAATCGTATTCGTATCCACCTCGATACCATGATGTGACACTATAAACCCTAATAGTTTGCCTGAGTCTATACCAAAGACACACTTATGAGGGCTTAGTTGCATGTTATAGAGGTGAATGCACTCAAAGATACGACAAAAATTATGTACACGATCTTGGTGCAATACCGACTTGGCCAAGATGTTATCAACATAGTCTTCTAGAATTTTGTGAATGAAATCATGAAATATTAGGGTCATAGCATGTTGATAAGTTGCACTAGTATTCTCAAGGCCAAACGACATTACCACATAACAAAAATTGCCCCAAGGGAATTTCAAAGCAATCTTATATTGATCCTAAAGGTTGATGAGAATTTGATTATAACTGGAAAATCCATCCATAAAGGAAAGTAAAGTTTGACCAGTTGTTGAATCAACTATCATGTCGATGTTTGGTAGAGGAAAATCATCCTTTAAGGATGTTTTATTTAGATCATGAAAATCGATGCAGATTCAAATATGGTTGTTAGGTTTAGCAACAACAACAATATTTGAGATCCAAGGTGAATAGTCAAAGGGGCGGATAAAACCAACTTGTAAGAGCTTCTCTATCTCTACCTAGAACTTAATGCAACCTTTGGATTCATTTTGTGAATTTTCTATTTTATTAGTTGAGTATCGGGATATAGCACTATGTTATGGACCACAACATTTGGGTCGAAACCAGAAATATCCTCATATGACCACACAAATAAATCAAGAAATTCACATAAGAGGGCTAAATGTGTTTGTCTCTCTTTTGAGAACAAGCATTGGCCAATTTGTATGACTTCATCTTTATTTTGAGGATCCATTAGGATGTCAATAGTATTTTCGACAAGGATGGTGCTACGATCTTGAGAATCAAATGAAGGGCACCCTTGAGAGTTGTAGGGGATGAACGGATATCATTTGACAATTCAATGGATTCTCCAAAACATGCTTGTGCACTTAGACAAAAGGGGAAACCATGGTCATGATGATATAGTGGCATATGCTCATAAATGCCTAGAAATTTAGCTAGGGATTCATTGGTAGAGAAGGAATCGAGAGGAGGAAGATTAGAAGAATCAGAATCTTGTGATATGAGTTCGGGATAAACTAGAGGAAGAGAAGAACTTAAAGAAAAAAAAAATCATATTAACATCAAGATAGTCTCGGTAAGCGGTTGTGGAGGGTCTACTAGGACAGTATCCAAGACCCATAGAAGAGTGATGTAGATTAGACTCTAGAGGAATCTTGATACCTTGCTCCTTTTTTCCACATCCATTGCCTTTGTAACCGATACTAGTGAGAATATGAAAGCCATGACCATAACGGGATTGTACCTCCTTGAAAGATGGATGTTCCCCATTCCAACATAATTGATATAGGAAGTATAATCGCAAGAGTCTTTAGGAGAATTTATAGAAGTTTTTACTAATGTTGAAGAAATGTTATGAAGTAAAGAATTTTAAAAAACTTTTTGAACCTCAGGATGAGGGGGTTGATTTTATACTCTCCAACAAAGGATGGTGTAAAATCCAAGGAACCCAAACCATCTCTTAGAAATGCATTTTGAGACGATTCAACAACATGATAAGCCTCCTGAATAGGGGTAAAATATGGGGAATCATCTTTAGTTGAGGAAGAGGGAATAAAATTTTGAAAGAGTAGAAGAAGTATCTGGTTGAGTCGTAGGATTCGCTTGTTGACAATATTGCATAGGATCTAGATCATCTATTATTATGTAAGTCTTGTTTTCATGAACATATGTAATTAAACCATGCAAGGTAGACGAGATTGCACCCATGGCATGAATCCATGGTCTGTCAAGAAGGAGATTGTAAGATAACTCGTTAGGAGTGACATGGACGAGAGTAGGTAAGGTGATAGGGCCCAATTCAATTGGTAACGTGATTGTGCCCAGTGTTTGTCTACCAACATTGTCAAAGACGCAAATGGAAAGATTGGTGGGAGAGATGCAAGATGTGTCAATATTAATACGGTTCTACAGATCTACACCACAAATGTTAAGACAAAACCATTATCAATAAGTGTACACTTGACTTTGATAGAATTTATTCTGATGATAACTAGAAGAGGGTCATTCTACTTTTATACTTCCAAAGAAGGTAACTCATATTGTTGAAAGTCAGGATAATTTGTATAAATGCAATCAAGCAAAGTAGCTATATCATTCGGCCTTATAGAAGATGCTATGGGGATCTTCTATAATATTCCTGAAGCATGCTATGGTATACTAGTGAGGTTTGGACTAGATCCCAAAGAAAGATCTTATCAGGAGTACCTCAAAGCTACTCCACAAGATCGTACTTGGTGAGAGGTTTATGGGACAGACAAGGAGCTGGAGGTAGAATATGTGAAGAAATTGGAAGGAAAACATGGACAAATGTATGCTGTTTGTTTCACCGAGTATTGTAGGTGTGGGCCTCCGCATGGTAATGGGGGGGGGCATCACATTTAGTGTTATAGATTTTGGTATTTGCAAATTAGGTAATTCAAAGGTCGAGGTGTATTTGGAACACCTCAAACAATGATCACTGGTTTAGAAGATTGTTGTGTTTCAGGACCGAGATGCACCCCAATTTTTGGTTTCTTAGGTTCTTGTGTAGAACCGAAAACATAAATTGTGTTGATCATTTGTTGAGAAGGAATTTGTTTTTATTTTAAAGAGGAAGAATTGATATGAATGAAGTCATCAATGACTTCATCAGGTATATCAAAGTCCTCACTACTAAAGGGGTTATCAAAAGTGGTAAAAGTTTGGAGAAAGAGATCCAACTTGATTGGATTCTAATTTCTACCAACAAAAATAGTTTATTAGAGGAAGAAGGGAAATGATAGTGAATACAGTTGGGTTCACCAAAATGTAGTGTACAAGATTTGAAATCCAATAAAGGTTAAATAGTCTAATCTAAATAGAAGTAAATTATACACATACACGAGGGCATAATTAGCTTCAAAGAAGAGTATTCTACTACTATCTATTTTGGAAGAGTAGAATAACTCTAATTAGGTCCTATTTAATTCTACACTTAGGAATTAAACGATTTCAATAAGCTAGAATTCAAAAGTATTGAAGAAAAACTACAAGTTATGGAAATCTACAATTTATATCATAAAAACAAATACAGAATGGGAAATATATAAGAGAAAAGAACATCAGATTGAAGTAGGGAGGTCTCAGCCCAGGATGCAACGTGTCGCAAGGATGTCTGTGCATAGTGCTATCATCTAGCTAGCAACAAAACCTTA
The DNA here is from genome assembly GCA_027924645.1 of Cunninghamia lanceolata. Taxonomy (NCBI): domain Eukaryota; kingdom Viridiplantae; phylum Streptophyta; class Pinopsida; order Cupressales; family Cupressaceae; genus Cunninghamia; species Cunninghamia lanceolata. The sequence goes on along the minus strand of BSBN01000245.1, from coordinate 5,718,451 downwards.
ATAATCCGTATTGTATGGTTAGTATACTATTTGAAATTTTACCCAGTTTGCATATAAAACTTGAGTGAGTATCCAATCACATGATATATCAATATATTGACAAAACAATACATTTATCCAAAGAAATAACAAAGAAACAAAATGATAAAGGGAAAGAAATAAACAAACTCTCATGCTTTCAAATGTTCTTTCCCAATCCTGCACAACACAAAATAGGAAAAATGGTTGGGGCTGCTTGGGAGCTTGCCTAAGTCAAGCCCCTATTTCGATATTTCAACCTCCACAGGTTGCCAATGGTAAAAGGAGTAGATAAATAGTGTGTTCTCCTATCTTATGTGTGTCTAGGAATTTAGAGTAGTGACAATAAACAAAACTAAACTAAAAATATTATCCCTGGTCTACAAGGAAAAAATATCCTAGTGTGAGAAGAGAAATAAGGGTGGTGGTCTCAACCACAAGCTTGCCAAAATGCAAGTAAAGCGGTATACAAAATACAAAACCAAGAATACCAGTATTTCTTTCCAGGGGAATAATGTTACTAGGTATTGAAGTAGTGGAGGCTGGAAACTAGACTTGAGGGGCAATATGTAGAAGCACGACTCAAAACCCTTGATGGAGAGCCTCTTCCAAGCACCGATCTCAATCAAGGTCCCACAAGATTGAAATAGGATAACACTACAAGATGGAGGAGCATCCAAATCTTCTGATTTCACTTACATGAGAGCTTAGATACAAATTAGTCTTCAATAGTCTGGTAGTAAGTTTTTTTTCAATAGCATGAGAGAGTGTCCCAAAAATCTCAAAGAGCCAAGAGAGAGTCTCTTTTCCTCAATCTTTCCTTTTGCATTGAGAGTGAGAATTTGGGAGGTCGGGTACACTATAGGGGTAATTTCATTACCACATGCGGGTTACCACTGATGGATTCCAAAAAGAAAGTAGGAGAATCAATGTTCAAATTTTTTGGAATATTTGGGATGCTAGCACAGTGTGGAGACGTCTGCATGTAGCACTTGCGTCTTAGAATATTCACCTAAATTTTGCATGTCTTCTCACAAAATTGTAATAAATAAATGTCCATTATGGATTTTGGAAAACCTTGGTGATGGGTAAGATAGGCCAAGGTTTATGTTAAATGACTTTAACAACATGCTAAGGGTGTGGACACCAAAGTGAGTCAAAATGCAATGTGAGATTGCGAGGGTACATAATTTTCTATGCTACACTAGGTTAAACTTTACATTTAATAAAAGATATATACAAACTCATCAACATAAATACTAAAGCCAATTTTCTTGGTTCAATGCTTGGCTAACAAGATTATTTATATGTGCTTATGGGCCTAGTTTATAACAATCTCATAGGTGAAATCAATCTAGAATTAATGCTTGTTCATAATCTCCTCATACATATGAATAGAAAAGCATATACCCAATTTATATTTATTGGAAAATAAATTGGAAAAATTAACTTGTGTCTAGTCTAGTAATACTCATTTTATGTTTCAAATAGAATAGAATAGATTAAATTTTAATGTCCACGAGGCTTAAAATAGCCTATGAGACATCCAACCCTCTCATATTTGCTTCTGCCTTTCAATTCTTCTTTTATTCAAAGAGATAATGAGCTCTCTGACTTTCTCAAATAACCCCTCTATAAATAAACCATACCAAGAAGCCATTGTCAAGATGCCCACATATTTTTCCCTAATGTCTATGTAAGCATCACACTATAAAATAAAGTGTTTTTCCAATTTCATTACCCCAGTAGTGCAAAATTCACACACACTCTCTTCGTAAGTCTCTTTAGGCATTTTCCACCTTCCCGTTTCACATTGGAGATGATGAGAGTTAGTTCTAAGCTGAGCAATCATAATCTTACCTCTCCAAGGGATATTTTCCTAAATGTACACTTTTTGTTGATGATCACAAGTAGGGTTACACTCCTCAAGGTAATATTTCTTCTTTCTCCCTAGAATACCACCCCACATAGACTTGAAAAATTTATCTATGACAAAAGCTTTTATTCCTTTGCCATCCATAGGGAAAGCATTTAAATAAATATTCCACTTGCTTATCCACTTGCTATTTTGTTTCATAATACTTCTTTCTTTCACTTAGAACCTTATTGAAGACTACCTTAGGCCATCTACTTGCTTCCATATACTCAATTATTTTTAGATATCTTAAGAGACGCACCATTGCAATGGCTTTCATAGGAATAGACTCTATTTCAGCTAACAAAATCTCATAGGGAGTTGAAATTTTTAGCTTGAACTTGCTAGTGATCATGTGCTTAAATTGGATTCTCTCTATTTGCTTCCACTTGGACTCTGATGTGTTTCTAGCTGAAAGATCACACCCATAAAGTACCACCGGACTTACCAATAGCCCAAAAATAATCTAAATAATTTTCCAATCTGATAACTCTACCTCTCTACAGCTATTTTGGAGTGCATACCATGCTTTCCAGCCTCCCAAAGTTTTTTTTTTTTTTTTTCTGTAAGTCTCCCAACTAAGCTTGTTGTTAAAGCAAATCTTGAGATATTTGTACTCATTTAACTCTTCAAGAATACTTCCCTCAAAGTAAAATATGTGGCTGATCTTTTTCTTTTTGTTGGAGAAAATCATGATTTTGGTCTCGTTGGTATTGACTTTGATACCAATAGCCCTATAAAAGTGCTCAAGGGCATAAAGGTGCTCTTGTAACCCATGGGGGGACTTAATAATCAAAATAAGGTCATTAAAATATAAAATGAACCTTATCACATATTCCCCTAGTTGAACACCATCCCCACCCTGCAAATTCAACCACTCTTCAAGTTTGTCAATGTATAAGCCAAAAAGAGTGGGGGATAAAGGGAACCCTTTCTTAACATGAGTGGGAGGAGCTGAGTTTCACATTTTAAATAGGGTTCGAGCAGGTGTTGCCTAGAAGGCGCTGAGGAAGATGGTGGGGTGAGGAGACCAATTCTGATGAAGAGTTGGAGGACAAATGGAACCTCCCATATGATAAAGAAGAAGATGAGAAATTGTTAAATCTTTGGTTGGAGGCCTAGATTTTGGTCTCTTGATTTTGTAATATGTAATTCTCTTCTCCTCTACAAGGGTCTGGTGGCATTGGGTTTTGTTAGGTGTTGCAGTAGGGGTTTCTTCTTTCCTGTTATCAAGTGAATAGTGGTGATGTGGATGCGGTAGGTTTGGAATCATGTTTGTTGGTTGATGCCCTTCCTGCCCCTCTAGTGTCTGTTCCTATAGATGCATCTTGTCCACACAGTTTTGCGGTTGAGGTGGTGGTTGGGGATGGTTTAGAAGCTTCTATCAACCTATAGGTTATAGTGTCGAGCACTAAGGACTTAATTAACCTATTTCTACTATAAAAAATGAGGATTAGAATTATCTCATGGCTCTGGAAAGAGTGTTGTTGTTATCTCCTATGTTGATCTGTCCCAACAGGTTGATGAGTTTGTTGGGTCAGTTCCTAAGGTGGATCTATTTAAGTTTGCTAGTCATCTTGCCTCTATTTTAGGTTCTATTCTAGTGTTTGAGGTGGATGATTTTATACATATGGGGTTGTTGAAATCTTGGGCATAGGTTTTCAAAGGCTTGGTTGCCTCCAGTTCAACTCTTTTTCATGCATCCCTGATTTTGTTATTGACAGAATAGTTTCCAGGTATGAGCTAGACCAAATGTTGATGTGATTAGGAAGTGGTCTTAATGGAAATGGAACTCTAGAGGCCATTTGGAGATTTTTGCAATGAAGATGAGATTTCCAAGTAAGAGTTTTCATGCTTCCCTGGTTAGGAAGGTAGGTTTGGAAACACGTTTGTTGGTTGATGTTCTTCCCGCCCCTCTGGTATCTATTCCTATAGATGCATCTTGTCCACACATTTTTTCAGTCAAGGCGGTGGCTGGGGATGGTTTAGAATCTTCTATCAACCTATAGGTTATGGTGTCAAGCACTAAGGATTTTGTTAATCTATGCCTGTAAGCACAAAAATCACACACAACCTCCACGAGGACCCCTATGATGATTTTAATCCTTGCCGTGTACATGTAAGCATGAAATAATGTCCTCTAAGCAACAAACCTCTTGATGACATGTCTTCTTTCTTGTCTCGTGTTGTTTCCTCTTTGTCGTTTTCTCTCTCTCCCTGTTTGCGACGCTTTTTGACACTTTTTGCAACACTTGTTGATTTGCATTTTTTGAGCTTCCGACCTTGCTCCTAAGCCTTGTAAGAATCTTATAGGTGAGTTTTCACCTTTCCCCTAGGTTCTTTATCCTCTGCACCCCCTAGAGGCCTTCTAGAGGTCCCCCTATCCATCTCCCACTTTCAGTTTTTAGTTCCACTCAACTAATCCAAATCTCCCCCTATTATTTCTAGATCTCCATTGAGAGATCCTGTAGGTGCAGGTGGAGATTTGGATTCTTGCACGACTGACCTGTTTCCGGAGGCAGAACCCCTCCTTTTATCTTTTGTCATCTCCACCCTTGCTTTTTCCCAAAAAACCCTGTCCATCCCAGATCTCCCTCGAGGGACCCATGGTCATCCAGAGGCGACCCTGTCGCATTTCCAGCAGCGGAAAAACTCGAGTTTCTCACTCATTTTAGCTCTATTTTCATCTATTTTTCTTCCAGTTCGCATGATTTTTGATGCCTAATATGAAGTTGACTATTTCATGCACCCACACATGCATAATTAACTCCATTTGACCTAAAATTAACAACTCAATCAATCTTATGCATTCTTTTAACTCCATTTCTTCTTCAATGATAAGCTATCATTGCTTCATCACTCTCTAATCAATTGAGTTCACTGGGCAATCAATCTAGTTCACTCCCCAATCAATCCTTGTTAACTCTTCAATCAAAGGAGTTAACTTGTCAATCAATTCCATGTTTCATGACATCTTCCAACCTATAAATACCCCTCACCTCTTCATTATTTTCTAAGTTGAGCAAGTTGGAGAATACTCTTCTCATTTTCACAAGCTTTTTCATGCTTCCTCACAGGCCTTTGAGCCTCTTTCTTCATTTCTTTCTTTAGTTCTCCAAATCTTCAAAGCTTTCATTATTGCATAGCTTCAAAGCTCTTCCACGGAGGCAAATTCATTATGCACATAGATCTTGCCAGTTTTTGCTCTCCAACTTAGCATTCAAATGCTCTTACAGGATGAAGGTGCCTTTTGCTTTATTCATTGTTCAACCAAGCATCGTTACGTTGCTTCATTCAACGTCATTGCACTCAACCAAAGCTCTCATTAAGCTCTTTCAAGCTTCAACAAGCTTATTTTTACTTCTTTGTGTCGTCAAGAGGATCTCCTGTTGCTTCAAAAGGACTCGAGGTTTCCAATATCAAGGATTTCTAAGGGTAGTGGAGTCACACAAATCTTCATTTCTTTCAAGTTCCTTCATTGCTGTATTCAATTCATAGCAATTAGAAAACCAAATTTTCTCTTGGAAATAGTAAATCTTTGATTTTTCCTTGATAGGTAGATCTTGCATGTTAGAATAATTGTTTTCATATTCCTAGATCTAGATTATTTGAAGAAGAAATTTCCCTTTTTAGATTAGATTACTTCAAAACAATCGAAAACCCAAAAACATAGATTAAACTTGCACTAGGAAAAGTCATACTAGTTTGCATTCATATTTCCCTTTCATAGATTAAATATCACTTTTCATTTCCAAAATACTAAAAAAGCACAAAAACACGTTTGCATATCATTTAGCTTTGCATGCATATAGAAACCCTAGAAAAGATAAACTTGTAAACCCTCAATACCATCACAAGGTAAACCACAATAAAGGATTCAATCAAACCCTTGATCACATCACAAGGTAAAAACAAGTCAAAACATAGCCAAACTCTAGGTCAACTAAACCCTAGGTCAAAACCCTAAGTCTAGTTAAGGGTGGTCATCATATATTCACCTTGATCTTGGCTCACGAATGTGCCTAGGAGTGAGAGGAGAGTGGGTGAGGATTGTTCATGATGAGATTGAGGAAATCAATCCACGACAATAACAAGAGACATTTACTCTACCACAACAGGACCCATTTGTCCTCTTATTGATAGAAGAACAAAGACAACTCCAAATACAACAAGAACTCGTTCAACACCTTGAAAGATGAGAGGACATAAATGCAAGAAACCACTTACCCACACAAAGGTGGAATAGAAGAAATCCCAACAGGAGGAGAGAAAGTAGTGACCCTTCGGGTCATAGGGTTATCTCAACAACAACTACAATCAAATGAAACATTCAACTTAGCACACAACAACAAAGGCCACACAACTTGCTGACCCCTCTCCACGAAGTCTAGCTCTCCTACGAGCTAGACCCGCACCATGTCTTGCCTCCTCTTGACTGGCTACTTCCATGAGAGTGAGAGTGACATGGTGGATCGCCCCGTGGCAAGGAGGGAAGGGTCCATGTGCATGTTGAAATCTGACCCAACAGCCCCAGTCAATCGGAGCCACGATTTTGAGCGTATAATGCCTACTGTAAAAAATGAGGATCAAAATTATCTCATGGTTCTGGAAAAAAGTGTTGTTGTTGTCTCCTATGTTGAGCTATCCCAACAGGTTGATGAGTTTGTTGGGTCGGTTCCTAAGGTGGATCTACTTAAGTTTGCTACTCACCTTGCCTCTATTTTAGTTTCCAGTCTAGTGTTTGAGGTGGATTATTTTAGACCTATGGGGCTATTGAAATCTTGGGTATGAGTTTTCAAAGGCTTGGTTGCCTCCTCTTCAACTTTTTTTCTTTCTACAACTATAGATGGTAAGAGTTTTCATGCATCCTTGATTTTGTTATTGAAAGAGTAGTTTCTAGGTGTGATCTAGACCAAATGTTGATGTGGTTAGGAAGTGGGCTCAATGACAATGGAACTATAGAGGCCATTTGGAGAATTTTACAATAAAGATGAGATTCTTTCTAAAGTATTTTTTGAACCATAATGATTGCATATGGATCCTCTCAAATGGATTGTGGTTTCTTGGTAAGGCAAGTTTATTCCTCAATAAATGGGCCCAGTTTTGATCCTAAAAAGGAAAAGGTCAATATGACTCATGTTTGGGTCAAGATTCCTAGTCTATTGTTGGAATACTAGGAGGAAGAAGTCCTATCAAGCATTGCTAATTCTCTTGGACAACTTTTTATGGTGGATGTGGTCACCAAATTTAGGAAATGATTGCTTTATGCTAGATTTTGTGTTATTGTGGAGGTGGACAATGTTCTCCCCTATGAGATCTCTTTATCCTCCAAATTGGGCATTTAGAAGAAATGGATTATATTTGAGGATTACCTTGTGGCTTGTAATAGTTGCATCGAAGTAGGTCATGCTATGACTAGATGCCCAAGAAACAAGTGCTTGCAGTGTGTTTGGAATAAAATCTAACTCATCTCAAGCTCTTGTTGAAGATGACAACAACCCCATCTTAGAAGAGTTGCTATAGGAGGTTTGTCATGAGAGAAATAATTGATTGTAAGGGTGTTGGGAAGATGATTGCGGCTCCTAGCCCTTCAAATGTTATGTGGGTTTTGCCCAATTCAAGTAAATAAAGAAGGAAGATGGAATCAAGGGAGGAGCCTAGCCCTTCCTTCCTTTCCACCTCAAGAGAGGTTATTCAAATTAGGAATCTAGCCAGGAAACAAATATGTTGTAAGGATCCAGTGGAAGGGGTTGTTCAATGCTCCTTGGAACATTTTGATTTCAAATCACCTTGATAAGGTTGGTTATTTGTGATCCTTGGGCTATTTTCCCTTTGTCTCATGTGTTCAATCCCTTGAGTATTGGTGATATTGGCTTGTGTCACATCCCCTATGGAAAAGGTGGTTGCCACACTGGACTACATAGTTGAAAACAAATAAATATAATAATGAATCTAAAGTGAGGGGTCAACCTACCCCATCACTTCACCATCTAAATACTAATCTTTGGTCTAATAAAATTAAAGGGAAAGGACATAAAATAAAATAAAATGAAAGACAAAAGAGGATGGGCATGGGCTACACAGATGAGGGATGAAGAGCTAGTAACTTTATTTATGATGGTATGGGCCTGCATTTAAGACCATTAAATTTTGAAAGACCAGTTTGGTAGAAAGGGAGGGTAGTAGGGATTGCCCCATTACGTTTGTTGCACCTCTTCCATGGGCTTTTACAATGCGACTAGAAGTAGTTCAAAAAAGTGCGAATGCTATCCAATATGTAGTCAAAGCCTGTAAGCACTAAAAACACACACAGCCTCCACAAGGACCCCATGATGATGTGTAATCCTTGTCACGTACATGTAAGTGTGAAAATAATGCCTTCTCTATAGCACTTCTCTTGGCAACATGTGGGTCTTTGCTTCTTCATTTGTTTCCCCTTTGTCGTACTAACTTTTCCCTCACTTTCAACATTTATCGATTTTCATTTTTTGTGCTTGTGACTTTGTCCCTAAGCCTCTTGTTTGTCTATTTGTCATAAATTGGCATTTCCCTTGTGTCTTTCATCTCATTCCACCAATATGAGACCTCCAAGTGGCCTCCCAAGCCATCTCAAACTTTTAGTTTTTAGTTGTGATTTACCAGGAAAAATCTCCCCCTATTATTTTAGGATCTCCCCTAGGAGATTTGACATTTGTAAGTGGAGATTTGGTTTCTAGTCACTTTTTGACCTGGTTCTAGAGACAGGTTTGTTCTTCATCCCCAAACTAACAATTTCCATCCCTGTTGATCAACCCCGACCCTCTCCTCTAAGGGTTGCCCATGGGTCGCCACCGAGTGATTTAGACTAGTAAAAGGGGCAACCCATGGGCGAAACATGGGCGACCCTATCGTCTTTCCAACCACAGATTAAATTGAAGTTTGGACGTGAAAAAGATTTATTTTGATCTATTTTTGTTCTTGTTTGCATGTAATTTTGGTCCAAACGTGGAGTGAACTATTCTTATCTCATTCACCTCTTCCAAATTGGCATATATAGCTCCTTTTGATATATGTTTGTAACCTCTTTAAATCATGCTAACTCCATTGTCACTCTTGTGATAAGTTATCTTTGCTTCATCACTCTCTAATTAGCTGAGTTCACTGTCCAATCTAATGAGTTAACTATCCAATCAAGGGAGTTAACTCCTCAATCATTCCCACCCCTCATGTGTCATTTTGACCTATAAATACCCCCCTCCCCCAAGCAGAAAGGGAGGCAAATTCATTTGTGCAACCAAGCTTTGCTTAGTTTTTGCTCTGCACAAGCATTCTTATGCTCACACATGACTTATTAGCCTTTTCTTTTACTGTTGTCATGCCAAAGCTTTGCCAAAAGATCCTTATTGTGTTGTTATTCTACTCAATTTGTAAACCATAGTGCTCTCTTAGCTCACATTAAGCTCATATTTTGAAGCTTTCTCAAGCCATTTTTGCATCCCTTCCCTATTGTTGCTAGGAGGAGATCCTCATTACTGTAAGAGGATGAAGAGGTTGCCAATACAAGGATTCCTTAGGGAAGAAAAGGCTCGTGCATCGACACATTCTAGGTTCTTTCATGCTTTTTGGTAGTAATTAGACAATCTCAAATTTTCTCTTGGAGATAGTAATTTCATATTGTAATTTCCTTGATAAGCTAGATAGAATTGTATTGTTAAATTAGTTTATTTCAAGCAATTTGCATTATTAGATTAGTTTATTTCCAAGTACTTTCATTTCCTAGAGTAACTAAAATCAAAACACAAGAAAACATAAAAACATAGATTAAGATTGCATTAGGTAAACTCATTATAGAATTGCATTCATATTTGAATTCTAGATTAATTAAATCACTTTCCTTTCAAAAAAATCCATAAAAAACAAAAAAGGTTATATTGTATACATATAGAGTGCATACATACAAAAACATAAAACAACAAAAACACAAGCATCACACGAAGAGCAAAACCCTTGATTTCATCATGAGGTCAACACATATTAATCTACTCAAACAAAGAAAAGCAAACCTTAGGTCATCACCCTAAGTCAAATGTAATTCAACTCGTGGTTAACTCTAACCAACTCTCTCGGTTTAGGCTCATGAATGTGCCCTAAAATTAGAGGTGAGTGGGTGAGGGCGATCATATAGGAGATCGAAGAGTTACACCCTAGGCCTTAACACACACAATCAACAATCTAAGAACATGAACTTAGGCTTAGGTTGATCGAACAAAGAAATCAAATCCGACAACTCCTTCCAGCAGGAGAGGAAAGGTTCCAACTTAGAAGACTCATCAATGACTATAACAGACAGTCAAGTATGCGTTGGAATCTAGCTAACCCAAATAGGAGAATAGTAGCTAGTGACCCTTCGGGTCATATAATTATCTCAACTACAATGTTAACTTAACACCACTTAAGAAACAATACCCAGAAAAGACCCTAGGACCAAACGATCGCTCCTCATGAAATCTAGCTCTCAAGTGAGTAGGATCGCCCTCGTGTCTCACCTCCTCTCAACTAGCTTCTACCACGAGAGCAAGAGTGACATGGAGGTTTGCCCTTGGCAAGGAGTGGGTCCCGTGTGCTTTGTCAAAGCTGACTCGACCGCCACGTGCAACTGAGTCGTGTTTTTGAGTGCACATATTTTGGTGAACTTGACATGAAGAGGAAAACCTTCTGATTGAAGCTTTTGGCATTTTCATTGCTTTGATCCTATTTCATCATCACTTTCGCATTAGACACAAGATTCACCAATACATATTTTGCTGAACGTGACCTGAAAAACAAAAAAAAAACTTTTGATAGAGTTGTTTTGTGTTTCTATTGCTTTAACAGATCATTTTGGGATGGATTCTTTCACATTTTTGCACATTTCATGATGTTTCATGCAAAAAGTCCAAGGGAATGTCCCCTTGAGTAAAATTACAAATCCAAAAGGCATCCAACAAAATCCCCACAACTTTGACCAAATCAAAACATGAAATTTGAATGTTCTATCTGAGATCCATCAACATGACCAACCCATAAAAATGGCCACCCAAATGGAATATAAAGTGAGGAAGAACTTACAAGAAGTTGAGGAGGTACAAAAATCACTTCACATAGTACATCAAGATAAAAAGTCCACAACATGTGAAGTGTCATCAGAAAGAACAAACAGGGTCACTCAAACCCCAAAGAAAAACAATCCACCACAAGGTTACAAAACTCAAAGAATGGAAAAGGCCTCACCTATAGACCTTATAGCAACCTTGGTCCAATGAATCAAGATCCTTGATGCTAGGAGTGTCAAAAAATATTGCCAAAATAAAACTGAGGAAAAACCTAGGGCACAGGGAAATCATTTCATTGGCAAAATTAAATCAAACCAGGGGCAACACAAAATCCCCCATCTAAACTTCAATTATCACAACACACATAATCAAACATTCATGCCTCCCTTACCCTCATCATCAAACATGATAAGTCTTAATCAAATAGGTAGGATTCCTATAATGCAAAATCAACTACAAACAATCCCACCCAATCTTCAAAACAAAAACATGACACCATCTAGTTATCTAACTTTTCCAAGATATCAACAATCTAGCATACCCTTTCAACAAGTGCAACAAGCTCCACCCGAAGGGTTAATGTTTGGAGGAACAAGACCCTCTACACATAACTCCCTCTTAGGAACATATCTTGAGTATTTAAAGGAGCCTCTTGACTACAACATTCGACAGGTCATACTACCACATCCTTTGCCCGAGCTTCCAACATTTAAAGGAGAGGGTGATACCAACTCTCATATCAAGGCTTATATCATTGTAGTGCGGGAACTCCTTCCTTGTGATGGGGTGGTAGCAAAGATTTTTCCAAAGACTTTGGAGGGTATCAATCTGGATTGGTACTATTGAATTCTAGAAGCATTGATCCACTCTTTTAGACAACTCATCGATCAATTTGTGGTTGCCTTTGACATAAATAAACTGGTCAAGGTAGGAATACGAGAATTTTTAACAATCAAGAAAGAAAATAATGAGTCAGTTGTACACTTTATGACATGATGGAGGAAAGTTCTCTATTCTTCAACAAGTGCACCAAATATGGATCATAGAGAACTTTGTGATCTCTTCTTACATGCTCTCAACAATGACATACGAGAAGGAGTTCAAAAACTCCCTTGCAAATCATATGAAGAAGCACTCAAAAGTGCCCTTAGAATTGACCAAGCCACTATTGATAGTGGAAGAAGGGGGTATGATGCCAATAGAAGGTTGATAAACCATGATGTAAATAACAAATCCTTGACAAACAATCAAGACGTAGGTGGGTCAAAAAACACTTCAACATCTAGAAACAATAATAATTGTGACTACGACAATCATACAAATTTAGGGAACCAAAATGTCAACAACTATCCTTTGAGAATCAACAAGTAGTCGTACAATAATCATCACAAACCTCAAGATCACAATCATGATAAATATTGCTCATTTCACAAGAAAAGGGGGCATGAGATAAAGTCATGTCGGGGGTACCATCGCTTCATATTAAAGCTCCCAAAATGTCAACAAAAAGCATTCATGGACACATTTTCACAACATGAAAGAAATAATCCCAAAATCCATTAAAATGCCTTTGATTAAAACACCTTAGGCCTTGTGGAATTAGATAAAGATCGATAAATTTGTGTCACCGAAGGACCATAACGACTAGATGACACTTCCAACTATAGAAATTTTTCTCACATGTTAGAACTTCTCAAAAGGTGTACGCATAAGAACACTCTCCTCAAAGCCTTAGATCTAGGCCATCTAGTTCAAAATAATCCAAGTGAAAAGTGTTCTGCTTCAACCTTTGATTTTGAAAGGTTACCCTCAGATAATGACATAGCTAAACAAGGTGATCTCCCTCTCCATCTGATAGTCCAAGTTTAGGATTATTCCATTAAACGTGTAATGATTGATGATGGGTCTACAATCAACATAGTCTCTTTCTCTCTTCTTTAAAGAATGGGTTATGATGAAACACAAATCACACAAGAAACTTCCATCCTTAGAATTCATGATAACCCAAACATTCGAACCATGGGTAAGGTCAATCTTGAAATCACATTGGGTCCCAAAACCATCCATACTGAATTTTATGTCATCAATAAAGAAACCAGTTAAAACATGATCCTAGGAAGGCCTTGGATCCATATGATGAGGGCCATTCCCTCCACACTATTTCAAGAAATACACTTCTCACACATGGGACAAATGCATATCATCAAAGGAGATCCTGATCCTTTCAACCTTTATAGAGTTGAATAAGTCAAAAAGAAGGGATAGACCATGGAAACCACTAGTGACCAAAAATCAACACTTTTGAAAAAGAAGAGACACTTGAACAAATTACAAACATAGCCAAGATCTCAAAATGTATAGGAAAGGGGGAAACAAGGGAATTTCCCTTCGATCCCCACTCAACAAAGTCTTATGGTCCATTCAACTTAGTGGCCATTCCAATCAATCCAAACATAAACATTCATGTATGATTGAAATCACCACTAAAGAAGAAGAACTGGAACCCACATTGAAACTAGGGGAGTCAACACCAACCTCATTTGCCCCTCAAAAGTTCAAAACAAGCAACAAAACTATACAAGCAGAGAAAATGATAAAGCTAGGGGGCAAAAACATGAGTACACAAAACACTTAACTGAATGCAAAGACATTTTTACACCAAGTCTTTGAGTGTCCTTGCAAAGACTTTCAAGCAAAGTTCAAACCAAATTGGATAGGTCCATACATAGTTAAGGAAGACATCAGAAATGACACTTGCCTCTTGTGCATTATGGAAGGAGAAGAGTTCAACATCTCAAAACATTGTAAAAACCTATAAAATCCAAAAAAATCAAAAATTTCAAAAAAATAAAAATAAAATCATGAAAGATCAAAATTTTGCATTCTTCATTCTGTTCCATCATGCATTTTATGAGTGTCATGCTCTTGTTCAATTTTTTTCCTAGTAAGGAGTCTAAGGTTGCTTAGGTATAGATTGACCCTTCGAGCCTTTGAGATCTCACAACAATTCATGTGGACCTCTTATCACTATTACCCTACTACATTTTCTAAATGATTCTTATCAAAGCCTAGCTCTGAGCTCTACACTGATCCTAATCTTAATGATTCATGTTGTTAAGTCTAAGTAAAGTCAGTATTCAAACCTATAGTGTTTAAATGAAGCTTGTAAATATACCTTCCCCATTCTTCCCTAGTAGATAGGAAGTTCGACTAGACTATGAAAACTTTTGGTGGCGCTCAGCCCCTTATCTTTCCTGGCCAAAAATGTCAGGAGGATCATAACTCTAAAGGAAGCAATCTAAAATACGAGTGAATAAACAAATGAGTGATAAAAAAAATAAGAGTGATGAGAAAGGTGAGAATAGAGAGACTAAAGTTGTTACGTATCCAAAATACCCATATAGTTCAAAAGAATTCATTTCCATAAAGTCAAAATATCAAAAAAATGAGAAAATCAAGCGAGGCATTGCAAAAATACAAAAATAAGATTAAAAAAGCATAAAAAAAGAGAGTTACAAAAAAGAGTGATAGAGAGAAGATTGTTAAATGTTCGTACCCTTGGGTGGAGATAAATCTCAGCTCAAATCTTAAAGGGTGACTTTCTATCAGAGGACATAAAAGAGAAAGGTACAAAGCACACACACACACACTAGTTGAGCAAAGCCAATAGTCTAATAGTCTTTAGGATTATTTTCTATCTTGGGACCCTTATTTTTCCCCTATTTCCTTTACCCCAGGTCTATCTTGCTTGCCATCTACGATCTAAGTCTATGAACGCCATTGAAATTTGTTGCTTGTCCAACTTGAAAGCTTGTTAAATTGTCTTATCTAGGTAAGGGTCACTGTTTATCTTCTAACAAGGCTCAAAATTTAGAAGCATTCCATATCCTCCCTACTTCCACTTGAATCCACAATCACATCCCAAAGATCAATAAGTCTCTTTATTCTAAGTTAACTTGCAATCCCCTAGGTCAAACATCCTACTTAAGATCAATCACATTGTTTGTTCCACCTACATACATGCTATCATAGAAAATCAAAAGCAATAAAACATGTCATAACATCATAGAATTCATAGCACTTAGAACATAATACTTTGCATTTCATATTTGTGAATCACATCCAAACACACTGCATGTCATTCATATCATAAAAAGACAAAAACAAATTGGAGCATCCATATGTGATCATCTTAGGTATGCATCTTTTGTGCTCTCATTTTGTGTGCTTTCATCCCTACAGGTCTCCTTGACAAAGCAAACAACTAGGAGAACTCACGACATGATCTATGTTATGTTTAGTCATTTCAAATTTCATTATTTATCTTGATACATTTAAAATGATGAACTAATGCTAGTTATTGTAGGTACAATTACGGGAAATCAACAACAGGTAAGGTCTATTTCAGGAACGGTACCTACCCTTCATGTAGACTACCATCCCTAAGTGGGCAAATATGCAAGCACTAAAAACACAAACAACCTCCAAAAGGACCCCATGATGATATGCAATCCCTGTCATGTACATGTAAGCATGAAAATAACGTCCTCTTAGCAATGCTTCTCTTGGCAACACGTGGGCCTTTGCTTCTTCCTTTGTTTCTCCTTTTTTGTACTGACTTTTCCCTCAGTTTCGACATTTGTCGATTTTCATTTTCTGTGCTTGCAACTTTGTCCCTAAGCCTCTTGTTTGTATATTTGTTGTAAATTAACCTTTCCCTTGTGTTTTTCATCTCTCTCGACCCATAGGAGCCCTCCAAGTGGCCTCTCAAGCCATCTCCAACTTTTAGTTGTGATTTACTAGGACGAATCTCCCCTTATTATTTCTGGATCTCTCCTAGGAGATTTGACATTTGTAAGTGGAGATTTGGTTTCTAGTCACTTTTTGACTTGGTTCTAGGGACAGATTTGTTCTTCATCCCCTAACCAATAGTTTCCACCCCTGTTGATCAACTAAGACCCTCTGCATCCCTAGATGATTTGAATTGGTAAAAGGGGTGATCCATGGGAGACCTTGTTGTCTTTCTAGCCATGGATTAACTTGATGTTTGGATACGAAAAAGCTTCATTTTGCTCCTTTTTTTTCCTATTTGCATGTAATTTTGGTCCAAACGTGGATTGAACTATTATTAGCTCATTCACCTCTTCCAAATTGGCATAATTAGCTCTTGTTGATTTATGTTTGTCACCTCTTTGACTCATGCTAACTCCATTGTCACTTATGTGATAAGTTATCTTTGCTTCATCATTCTCTAATTAGCGTAGTTCATTGTCCAATCTAATGAGTTAACTCTCCAATCAAGGGAGTTAACTCCTCAATCATTCCCACCCTTCATGTGCCATTCAGACCTATAAATTGTACCCCCCTTCCCCAAGCACAAAGATAGTCAAATTCATTTGTGCAACCAAGCTTTGCTTAGTTTTTGCTCTCCACAAGCATTCTTATACTCACACATGACTTATAAGCATTTTCTTTTAGTGTTGATATGCCAAAGCTTTACCAAAATCTTCTTATTGCGTCATTACACTACTCATTTTGCAAGCCATAGTGCTCTCTTAGCTCACATTGAGCTCATATTTTGAAGCTTTCTCAAGCCATTTTTGCATCCCTTCCCTATTGTTGCCAAGAGGATATCCTTGCTGCTGTAAGAGGACAAAGAGGTTGCTGATACAAGGATTCCTAGGGGTAGTGGAGGCTTGTGCTTCAACACATTCCAAGTTCTTTCATGCTTTTTGGTAGTAATTAGATAATCTCAAATTTTCTCTTGGAGATAGTAATTTCATATTGCAATTTCCTTGATAGGTTAGATAGAATTGTATTGTTATTTCAAGCAATTTGCATTATTAGATTAGTTTATTTCCAAGTACTTTTATTTCCTAGAGTAATTGAAATCAAAACACAAGAAAACATAAAGCATATATTAAGATTGCATTAGGTAAACCCATTATAGAATTGCATTCATATTTGAATTCTAGATTAATTAAAGCACTTTCCTTTCAAAAAAATCCATAAAAAAGAACAAAAATACTATCTTGCATACATATAGAGTGCATACATACAAAAATAGAAAACAACAAAAATAAAAGCATCACATGAAGAGCAAAACCCCTCGATTTCATCATGAGGTCAACACATATCAATCTACTCAAATAAAGCAAAGCAAACCTTAGGTCATCACCCTAAGTCCAACGTACATCAACATGTGGTTAAATCTAACCAACTCTCTCGATTCAAGCTCATGAATGTGCCTCAGACTTAGAGGTGAGTGGATGAGGGTGATCTTACAGGAGATTAAAGAGTTACACCCTAGGCCTCAACACACAAAATTGACCATCCAAGAACAAGAACTTAGGCTTAGGTTGATCAAACAAAGAAATCAAATCCAACAAATCCTTCAAGCAGGAGAGGAAAGGTTCCAATGTAGAAGACTCATCAACGACTATAACAGACAACCGAATAGGCGTTGGAATCTAGCTAACCCAAATAGGAGAACAATAGCTAGTGACCCTTTGGGGCATATAATTGTCTCAACTACAACAGTCACTGAACACCACATAAGAAATAATATCCAAGAAAGGCCCCATCACCAATTGACCACTCTTCCCAAAGTCCAACTCTCAAGCGATTAGGACCACCCTCGTGTCTCACCTCCTCTCGACTAGCTTCTACCATGGGAGCGAGAGTGACATGGAGGTTCTCCTGTGGCAAGGAGAGGTTCCTATGTGCTTTGTCAAAGTTGTCTCGACTGCCGCATGTAACTGAGTCATGTTTTTGAGTGTACAAAGCCATAGTTTAGGGGCTTAGAAAGTTACAACATTTGGGTTTACTCGTATTAAGGTGATTCTCTACTCTACTAGCTAGAAATCAGTCATTAATGTTGAGAGGAAGAGCAAGGGTTGGGTTGGTAAGCCACCTGAGAAAGTAGACCTATTGTGCACAAGAATGCTCAAAAAAGTTCTAGCAGATTACACTTCTCTAGCATACAATTTTGCAAAATCTAAAGCACTTTAACACCATGGTCGACATCACCATTATTAATCTAATGCTTTCCAAAATGAAAGAAGAAATATATGATAGTTTTGTAGTAAGTCAATTTGGTAGATTAGGAGGGAGTCGATACAGTGGTTCTAAAGGTAGATATGGTAGTACTGGAGGAAGCTATGGTAGTTCTAGAGGTGGCTACAACAGTTCTAGATGGAGGTATGGCGCTTAGTGAAGTTTTGGAGGTGGAAGGTACTTATGCGAAAACTTGTATACATGGTAGCTTTTTTTTGGATGCCACTAGATATGGAAGTCACAGTGATTCTTTTTCATTTAATCTTAACTTTGTTGTTGCCTGATAAAACCATGGAACTCATCATCTTCATCTTCATATGTTGTATTTGGGAATTTTGTGTCATCACTATTTATTATATGAATGAAAATATTGTAAGGATCCAGTGGAAGGGGTTGTTCAAATTAGGAATCTAGGCAGGAAAGAAATATGTTGTAAGGATCTAGTGGAAGGGGTTGTTCAATGCTCCTTGGAACGTTTTGATTTCAAACTGCCTTGATAAGGTTGGTTATTTGTGATCCTTGGGCTATTTTCCCTTTGTCTCATGTGTTCAATCCCTTGAGTATTGGTGATATTGGCTTGTGTCACATCCCTATGGAAAAGGCGGTTGCCACATTGGACTACATAGTTAAAAATTAGTAAATATAATAATGAATCTAAAGTGAGGGGTCAACCTACCCCATCACTTCATCATCCAAATACTAATCTTTGGTCTAAGAAAATTAAAGGGAAAGGACATAAAATAAAATAAAATTAAAGACAAAAGAGGATGGGCATGAGCTACATAGATGAGGGATCAAGAGCCAACAACATTATTTATGATGGTATGGGCTTGCATTCAAGACCATTAAATTTTAAAAGACCATTTTTTTAGAAATGGAGGGTAGTAGGGATTGTCTCATTACATTTGTTGCATCTCTTCCATGGGCTTTTACAATGCGACTAAGAGTAGTTCAAAAAAGTACGAATGCTATCCAATACGTAGTCAAAGCTTGTAAGAACTAAAAATACACATAGCCTCCACGAGGACCCCATGATGATGTGTAATCCTTGTCACGTACATGTAAGTGTTCAAATAATGCCTTTTCTGTAGTGCTTATCTTGGCAACATGTGGGTCTTTGCTTCTTCCTTTGTTTCTCGTTTGTCGTACTAACTTTTCCCTCACTTTCAACATTTGTCGATTTTCATTTTTTGTGCTTGTGACTTTGTCCCTAAGCCTCTTATTTTTTTATTTGTCATAAATTAACCTTTCCCTTGTGTTTTTCATCTCACTCCACCCATACGAGACCTCTAAGTGGCCTCCCAAGCCATTTCCAACTTTTAGTTATTAGGTGTGATTTACCAGGACAAATCTCCCCCTATTATTTTAGGATCTGCCCTGGGAGATTTGACATTTGTAAGTGGAGAGTTGGTTTCTAGTCAATTTTTGACATGTTTCTAGAGATAGGTTTGATCTTCATCCCCTAACTAACAATTTCCACCCCTGTTGATCAACCCCAACCCTCTCCTCTAAGGGTTGCCCATGGGTCGCCCCTCGAGTGATTTGGACTAGTAAAAGAGGCAACCCATGGGAAAACCATGGGCAACCCTATCGTCTTTCCAACCACAGATTAAATTGAAGTTTGGACGTGAAAAAGCTTTGTTTTGCTCTATTTTTGTTCTTGTTTGCGTGTAATTTTGGTCCAAACATGGAGTGAACTATTTTTATCTCATTCACCTCTTCCAAATTGGAATAATTAGCTCTTTTTGATATACGTTTGTAACCTCTTTGAATCTTGCTAACTCCATTGTCACTTTTGTGATAAGTTATCTTTGCTTCATCACTCTCTAATTAGCTGAGTTCACTGTCCAATGTAATGAGTTAACTATCCAATCAAGGGAGTTAATTCCTCAATCATTCCCACCCTTCATGTGTCATTCAGACCTATAAATACCCCCCTCCCCCAAGCACAAAGGGAGGCAAATTCATTTGTGCAACCAAGTTTTTCTTAGTTTTTGCTCTCCACAAGCATTCTTGTGGTCACATAGGACTTACGAGCCTTTTCTTTTAGTCTTGTTATGCCAAAGATTTGCTAAAAGACCCTTATTGTGTTGTTATGCTACTCATTTTGCAAACCATAGTGCTCCCTTAGCTCACATTAAGCTCATATTTTGAAGCTTTCTCAAGTCATTTTTGCATCCCTTCCCTATTGTTGCCAAGAGGAGATCCTCATTGCTGCAAGAGGATGAATAGGTTGCCGATATAAGGATCCTGAGGGAAGCGAAGGCTCGTGCGTCGACACATTCTAGGTTCTTTCATGCTTTTTTGTAGTAATTAGACAATCTCAAATTTTCTCTTGGAGATAGTAATTTCATATTGTAATTTCCTTGATAGGCTAGATAGAATTGTATTGTTAAATTAGTTTATTTCAAGCAGTTTGCATTATTAGATTAGTTTATTTCCAAGTATTTTCATTTCCTAGAGTAACTAAAATCAAAACACAAGAAAACATAAAACATAGATTAATATTGCATTAGGTAAACTCATTATAGAATTGCATTCATATTTGAATTCTAGATTAATTAAATCACTTTCCTTTCAAAAAATTCCATAAAAAACAAAAAAGGTTATCTTGCATACATATAGAGTGCATACATACAAAAACATAAAACAACAAAAAGATAAACATCACACGAAGAGCAAAACCCCTTGATTTCATGATGAGGTCAACACATATTAATCTACTCAAATAAAGAAAAGCAAACCTTAGGTCATCACCCTAAGTCAAATGTAATTCAACCCGTGGTTAACTCTAACCAACTCTCTTGGTTCAAGCTCATGAATGTGCCCTAGACTTAGAAGTGAATGGGTGAGGGCGATCCTATAGGAGATCGAAGAGTTACACCCTAGGCCTCAACACGCACAATTGACAATCCAAGAACATGAACTTAGGGTTAGGTTGATCAAACAAAGAAATCAAATCCGACAACTCCTTCGAGTAGGAGAGGAAAGGTTCCAACTTAGAAGACTCATCAATGACTATAACAGACAGTCAAATAGGCGTTGGAATCTTGTTAACCCAAATAGGAGAATAGTAACTATTGACCCTTTGGGTCATATAATTATCTCAATTACAATGGTCACTTAACACCACATAAGAAACAATACCCAAAAAAGACCCTAGGACCGAATGACAACTCTTCATAAAGTCTAGCTCTCAAGTGAGTAGGATCTCCCCCATGTCTCACCTCCTCTCAACTAGCTTCTACCACGAGAGCAAGAGTGACGTGGAGGTTTGCCCCTGGCAAGGAGTGGATCCCGTGGCTTTGTCAAAGCTGACTCGACCGCCCCATGCAACTGAGTCATGTTTTTGAGTGCACATATTTTGGTGAACCTGACGTGAAGAGGAAAACCTTCTGATTGAAGCTTTTGGCATTTTAATTGCTTTGATCCTATTTCATCATCACTTTCATATCAAACGCTAGATTCACCAATACATATTTTGGAGAACTTGACCTGAAAAACAAAAAAAACTTTTGATAGAGTTATTGTGTGTTTCTATTGCTTCAACAAATCCTTTTGGGATGGATTCTTTCATATTTTTGCACATTTCATGATGTTTCATGCAAAAAGTCCAAGGGAATGTCCCCTCGAGTAAAATTACAAATCCAAAAGGCATCCAACAAAATACCCACAACTTTGACCAAATCAAAACATGAGATTTGAATGTTCGATCTGAGATCCATCAACATGATCAACCTAAAAAAATGGCCACCCAAATGGAAAATAAAGTGAGGAAGAACTTACAAGAAGTTGAGGAGGTACAAAAATCACTTCACATAGTACATCAAGATAAAAAGTCCACAACATGTGAAGTGTCATCAAAAAGCACAAACAGGGTCACTCAAACCCCGAAGAAAAACAATCCACCACAAGGTTACAAAACTCAAGGAATGGAAAAGGCCTCACCTATAGACCTTATAGAAACCTTGGTCCAATGAATCAAGATCCTTAATGCTAGGAGTGTTGAAAAATATTGCTAAAACAAAATTGAGGAAAAACCTAGGGCACAGGGAAATCATTTCATTGACAAAATCAAATCAAACTAGGGGCAACACAAAATTCCCCCATCTAAACTTCAATTATCACAACACAAATAATGAAACATTCATGCCTTCCTTACCCTCATCATCGAACATGACAAGTCTTAATCAAATAGGTGGGATTACTATAATGCAAAATCAACCACAAACAATCCCACCCAATCTTCAAAACAAAAACATGACACCATCTAGTTAACCAACTTTTCCAAGATATCAACAATCTAGCATACCCTTTCAACAAGTGTAACAAGCTCCACCCGAAGGGTTAATGTTTGGAGGAACAAGAACCTCTACACATAACTCCCTCTTAGGAACATATCTTGAGTATTTAAAGGAGCCTCTTGACTACAACATTCGGTAGGTCATACTACCACATCCTCTACCCGAGGTTCCAAAATTTAAAGGAGAGGGTGATCCCAACTCTCATATCAAGGCTTATATCATTGTAGTGCGGGAACTCCTTCCTTGGGATGGGATGGTAGCAAATATTTATCCAGAGACTTTGGAGGGTATCATTCTGGATTGGTACTATCAAATTCTAGAAGCATTGATCCACTCTTTTAGACAACTCATCAATCAATTTGTGGTTGCCTTTGACATAAATAAACTGGTCAAGGTAGGAATACGAGAATTTTTAATGATCAAGAAAGAAAATAATGAGTCAATTGTGCACTTTATGACATGATGGAGGAAAGTTCTCTATTCTTCAACAAGTGCACCAAATATGGATCATAGAGAACTTTATGATCTCTTCTTACATGCTCTCAACAATGACATACGAGAAGGAGTTCAAAAACTCCCTTGCAAATCATATGAAGAAGCACTCAAAAGTGCCCATAGAATTTACCTAGCTGCTATTGATAGCGGAAGAAGGGGGTATGATGCCAATAGAAGGTTGATAAACCATGATGTAAATAACAAATCATTGACAAACGATCAAGACTTAGGTGGGTCAAAAAACACTTCAACATTTAGAAACAATAATAATTGTTACTACAATAATCAGACAAATTTAGGGAACCAAAATGTCAACAACTATCGCTTGAGATTCAACAAGTAGTCGTACAATAATCGTCACAAACCTCAAGATCACAGTCATGATAAATATTGCTCATTTCACAAGAGAAGGGGGCATGAGATCAAGTCATGTCGGGGGTACCATCGCTTCATATTAAAGATCCCAAAATGTCAACAAAAAGCATTCATGGACACATTTTCACAACATGAAAGAAACAATCCCAAAATCCATTAAAATGCCTTTGATCAAAACGCCTCAGGCCTTGTGGAATTAGATAAAGATTGAGAAATTTGTGTCACACAAGGACCAAAACAACTAGATGACACTTCCAACAATTGAAATTTTTCTCACATGTTAGAACTTCTCAAAAGTTCTCCTACGCATAAGAATACTCTCCTCAAAGCCTTAGATCTAGGCCATCTAGTTCAAAATACTCCAAGTGAAAAGTGTTCTGCTTCAACATTTGATTTTGAAAGGTTACCCTCAGACAATGATATAGCTAAATAGGGTGATCTCCCTCTCCATTTGATAGTCCAAGTTCAGGATTATTCCATTAAACATGTAATGATTGATGATGGGTTTGCAATCAACATAGTCTCTTTCTCTCTTCTTTAAAGAATGGGTTATGATGAAACTCAAATCACACAAGAAACTTCCATCCTTAGAATTCATGATAACCCAAACATTCAAACCATGGGTAAGGTCAATCTTGAAATCATATTGGGTCCCAAAACCCTCCCAACTGAATTTTATGTCATCAATGAAGAAACCACTTAAAACATGATCCTAGGAAGGCCTTGGATCCATATGATGAGGGCCATTCCCCCACACTATTTCAAGAAATACACTTCTCATGCATGGGACAAATGCACGTCATCAAAGGAGATCCCGATCCTTTCAACCTTTATAGAGTTAAACAAGTCAAAAAGAAGGGAAAGACCATGGAAACCACTGGGGACCCAAAAATCAACACTTTTGAAAAAGGAGAGACACCTAAACAAATTACAAACATAGCCAAGACCTCAAAATGTATAGAAAAGGGGGAAACAAGGGAATTTACCTTTGATCCCCACTCAACAAAGTCTTATGGTCCATTCAACTTAGTGGCCATTCCAATCAATCCAAACATAAACATTCATGTATGATCGAAATCACAACTAAAGAAGAAGAACTGGAACCCACACTGAAACTAGGGGAGTCAACACCAACCTCATTTGTCCCCCAAAAGTTCAAAACAAGCAACAAAACTATACAAGCATAGAAAATTATAAAGCTAGGGGGCAAAAACATGTGAGTATACAAAACACTTAACTGAATGCAAAGACATTTTTACACCAAGTCTTTGAGTGTCCTTGCAAAGACTTTCAAGCAAAGTTCAAACCAAATTGGATAAGTCGAGACATAGTTAAGGAAGACATCAGAAATGACACTTGCCTCTTATGAATTATGGAAGGAGAAGAGTTCAACATCTCAAAACATTGTAAAAACCTATAAAATCCAAAAAAATCAAATAATTCAAAAAAAAAAAATCATGAAAGATTAAAATTTTGCATTTTTCATTCTGTTCCATCATGCATTTCATGAGTGTCATGCTCTTGTTCAATTGTTTTCCTAGTAAGGAGTCTAAGGTTGCTTAGGTATAGGTTGACCCTTTGAGCCTTTGAGATCCCACAATAATTCATGTGCACGTCTTATCACTATTACCCTACTACATTTTCTAAATGATTCTTATCAAAGCCTAGCTCTTAGCTGTACACTGATCCTAGTCTTAATGATTCATACTGTTAAGTCTAAGTAAAGTCAGTATTCAAACCTACAGTGTTCAAAGGAAGCTTGTAAGTATACCTTCCTCGAATGGATTGTGAAAACTTTGGTGGCGCTCAGCTCCTTATCTTTCCTGGCCTAAAATGTCAGGAGGATCATAACTCTAAAGGAAGCAATCTAAAATATGAGTGAATAAAAAAATGAGTGATAAAAAAAAATAAGAGTGATGGGAAAGGTGAGAATAGAGATACCAAATCTGTTGCATATCCAAAATACCCATAAAGTTCAAAACAATTCATTTCCATAAAAGTCAAAATATCAAAAAAATGAGAAAATCAAGCGAGACATTACAAAAATACAAAAATAAGAGAGGAAAAGCATAAAAAAAAAGAGAGTTACAAAAAATGAGTGATAGAGAGAAGATTGTTAAATGTTCGTACCCTTGGGTGGAGATAATCCCAGCTCGAAGCTTAAAGGTTGACGTTCTATGAGAGGAAATAAAAGAAAAAGGTACAGAGCCTACACATGCACTAGCTGAGCAAAGCCAATAGTCTAATAGTCTTTAGGACTGTTTTCTATCTTGGGACCCTTATTTTTCCCCTATTTCCTTTATCCTAGGTCTATCTTGCTTGCCATCTATGATCTAAGTCTAGGAACGCCATTGAAATTTGTTGCTTGTATGACTTGAAAGCTTGTCAAATTGTCTTATCTAGGTAAGGATCACTGTTTATCTTCTAACAAGGCTCAAAATTTAGAAGCATTCCATATCCTCCCTTCTTCCACTTGAATCCACAATCCCATCCCAAATATCAATAAGTCTCTTTATTCTAAGTTAACTCGCAATCCCCTAGGTCAAAAATCCTACTTAAGAGCAATCACATTATTTGTTCCACCTACATACATGCTATCATAGAAGATCAAAAGCAATAAAACATGTCATAACATCATGGAATTCATAGAACTTAGAACATAATACTTTGCATTTCATATTTGTGAATCACATCCACACACATTGCATGTCATTCATATCATAAAAAGACAAAAACAAATTGCAGCATCCATATGTGATCATCTTAGGTATTCATCTTTTGTGCTCTCATTTTGTGTGCTTTCATCACTACGAGTCTCCTTAACAAAGCAAACAACTAGGAGAACTCACGACATGATCTATGTTATGTTTAGTCATTTCAAATTTCATTATTTATCTTGATACATTTAAAATGTTAAGCTAATGCTAGTTATCGTAGGTACAATTGTGGGAAATCAACAACAGGTAATGTCTATTTCAGGAACGATACCTACCCTTCATGTAGACTACCATCCTTGAGGGGGCAAATATGCAAGCACTAAAAACACGCACAGCCTCCACGAGGACCCCATGATGATATGCAATCCTTGTCACATACATGTAAGCATGAAAATAATGCCCTCTTAGCAGTGCTTCTCTTGGCAACACGTGGGTCCTTGCTTCTTCCTTTATTTCTCCTTTTTCGTACTAACTTTTCCCTCACTTTTGACATTTGTCAATTTTCATTTTTTGTGCTTGCGACTTTGTCCCTAAGCCTCTTGTTTGTATATTTGTTGTAAATTGACATTTCCCTTGTGTTTTTCATTTCACTCCACCCATAGGAGCCCTCCAAGTGGCCTCTCAAGCCATCTCCAACTTTCAGTTTTCAGTTGTGATTTACTAGGACGAATCTCCCCTTATTATTTCAGGACCTCACCTAAGAGATTTGACACTTGTAAGTGGAGATTTGGTTTCTAGTCACTTTTTGACCTGGTTCTAGAGATAGGTTTGTTCTTCATCCCCTAACCAACAGTTTCCACCCTTGTTGATCAACTAAGACCCTCTGCATCCCTAGATGATTTGAATTGGTAAAAGGGGAGACCCATGGGCAACCTTGTTGTCTTTCTAGCCATGGATTAACTTGAAGTTTGGACACGAAAAAACTTCGTTTTGCTCTATTTTTGTTCCTGTTTGCATGTAAGTTTGGTCCAAATTTGGAGTGAACTATTATTAGCTCATTCACCTCTTCCAAATTGGCATAATTAGCTCTTGTTGATCTATGTTTGTCACCTCTTTGACTCATGCTAACTCCATTGTCACTTCTGTGATAAGTTATCTTTGCTTCATTACTCTCTAATTAGCCTAGTTCATTGTCCAATCTAATGAGTTAACTCTCCAATCAAGGGAGTTAACTCCTCAATCATTCCCACCCTTCATGTGCCATTTAGACCTATAAATTATAGCCCCCTTCCCCAAGCACAAAGGGAGGCAAATTCATTTGTGGAACCAAGTTTTGCTTAGTTTTTGCTCTCCACAAGCATTCTTATGCTCACACATAACTTATGAGCCTTTTCTTTTAGTGTTGTTATGCCAAATCTTTGGCAAAATCTTCTTATTGCATCATTATGCTGCTCATTTTGTAGTCCATAGTGCTCTCTTAGCTCACATTGAGCTCATATTTTGAAGCTTTCTCAAGCCATTTTTGCATCCCTTCCCTATTGTTGCCAAGAGGATATCCCTACTGCTGTAAAAGGACAAAGAGGTTGCCGATACAAGGATTCCTCGGGGTAGTGGAGGCTCGTGCTTCGACACATTCCAAGTTCTTTCATGATTTTATGTAGTAATTAGATAATCTCAAATTTTCTCTTGGAGATAGTAATTTCATATTGCAATTTCCTTGATAGGCTAGATAGAATTGTATTGTTATTTCAAGCAATTTGCATTATTAGATTAGTTTATTTCCAACTACTTTCATTTCCTAGAGTAATTGAAATCAAAACACAAGAATAAAACATATATTAAGATTGCATTAGGTAAACCCATTATAGAATTGCATTTATATTCTAATGCTAGATTAATTAAATCACTTTCCTTTCAAAAAAATCCATAAAAAGAACAAAAATACTATCTTGCATACATATAGAGTGCATACATACAAAAATAGAAAACAACAAAAATACAAGCATCACATGAAAAGCAAAACCCCTCGATTTCATCATGAGGTCAACACATATCAATCTACTCAAACAAAGCAAAGCAAACCTTAGGTCATCACCCTAAGTCCAACGTAAGTCAACTCGTGTTTAAATCTAACCAACTTTCTCGGTTCAAGCTCACGAATGTGCCTTGGACTTAGAGGTGAGTGGGTGAGGGCGATCTTAGAGGAGATCAAAGAGTTACACCCTAGGCCTCAACACGCACAATTGACCATTCCAGAACAAGAACTTAGGCTTAGGTTGATCAAACAAAGAAATCAAATCCGACAAATCCTTCCAGCAGGAGAGGAAAGGTTCCAATGTAGAAGACTCATCAACGACTATAACAGACAGTTGAATAGGCATTGGAATCTAGCTAACCCAACTAGGAGAACAATAGCTAGTGACCCTTTGGGGCATATAATTATGTCAACTACAACAGTCATTGAACACCACATAAGAAATAATACCCAGGAAAGGCCCCATGACCAATTGACCACTCTTCCTAAAGTCTAGCTCTCAAGCAATTATGACCACCCCTATGTCTCACCTCCTCTCGACTAGCTTCTATAATGAGAGCAAGAGTGACATGGAGGTTCTCCTGTGGCAAGGAGAGGTTCCTATGTGCTTTGTCAAAGTTGTCTTGATCGCCTCGTGCAACTGAGTCATGTTTTTGAGTGTACAAAGCCGTAGTTTTGGGGCTTAGAAAGTTATAGCAGTTGGCTTTACTCATATTAAGGTAATTCTCTACTCTACTAGCTAGAAATTAGTAATTAATGTTGAGAGGAAGAGCAAGGGTTGGGATGGTAAGCCACCTGAGAAAGTAGAGCTATTGTGCACAAGAATGCTCAAAAAAGTTCTAGCAGATTACACTTCTCTAGCATACAATTTTACAAAATCTAAATAACTCTAACACCATGGTCGACATCACCATTATTAATCTAATGCTTTCTAAAATGAAAGAAGAAATATATGATAGTTTTGTAGTAAGTCAATTTGGTAGTTCAGGATACAGTGGTTCTGGAGGTAGATATGGTAGTACTGGAGGAAGCTATGGTAGTTCTAGAGGTGGCTATGATAGTTCTAGATGGAGGTATGGCGCTTAGTGAAGTTTTGGAGGTGGAAGGTACTTATGCTAAAACTTGTATACATGGTAGCTTTTTTTTGGATGCCACTAGATATGGAAGTCACATTGATTCTTTTTCATTTAATCTTAACTTTGTTGTTGCCTGATAAAACCATGGAACTCATCATCTTCATCTTCATATGTTGTATTTGGGAATTTTGTGTCATCACTATTTATTATATGAATGATGGAAGTCTAGTATAATTAATAACAATGCGAATAGGGTTAATATGCGTTCATGATAGATCTATGAGGAACTTCTAATTCAATTTTCTTTAAGTCCACTTGAGTGTGTGTGTCGTTGGTAAATTGGGATTTTGTTCTTTCTAATCATTGAGTTACATAATCGTCAAAGTATTGTGAGTGGGAGGTATCAAATAATGCCTGCAATATTTGTGATTGTAATTCTTCTAGGATGTTGAATTTGGTGTTAGTATTCAAGTCTTTCATTCTAAATTTGTATATAAAATGTCAATCAACCTTTGTGAAATATGGTAATAGATGGTTGATTCTAATGTTCATACGCTATGATTCTAAGTTTCTATGAATATTAAATAATTTCTATCTAGCCATATACTTTAACCGTCTTTTACTTCATCTCTGTCAACCCACTTGCATGTGGACTATGTTATTTTATTAAATACTTGGGTGCACTCACCACCTATTTATAGTGGGTATAGGTTGATGAGTTTGGCTGTCTACAAATCTAAGGACTTGGTTAAATTACCAAAGATTTGTACTAACCTTGTATATGTTAATAACTTGTATGGATTTAGAGAGTATGACAAGTATGTTAATGATGCTACTTTTAGATACCAAGGATTTATTTTTCTACCCCTATTCTAAGGTGAAAGGGTTTGCTAATTGTTAGCAAGGTATAGTTAGTTTGTAAAAATAAATAATTTATTGGAGGTCACCACCCTAGTATGATGTTCTCATATTAAAACTTGTTCATAACTTATTGACTTGCGTTCTCCATTCATGAGGTTATTTGGAATTCCATGAATGATATCATAACCTATTGCAACTATGATAGTTGATATCGCTAAATCCTTCTATGGTATGACATCACTCTACTAGTAGGAGTATATTTCACATTTATTTTAAGAATGATTGTGATATTGTGTAACTCTAACTTTAATGAAGGGGAAATATAGGAGAATATGTTGAGAACAATTGATTGAACTTAGGTGATGTAAACCTTGATGCTGGAATGGTAGTTGATTGTTATTAAAATAACCTTGAAAATTACAAACTTACTTTAACTTAGCAATGATACACATATTTTAGGATTATTGCCTTAACCTTGAGATTACTTGAAGGGTAATGGATTTCTATGTTAGCATTTATGTGACTGATAAACTGTTCAAGTTGGGGAATTATTAGACATATTAATGTTAGTTGATCAAACATGAGGAGCTAGACATTTGTCCAAGTAAGACTATTATAACCTTAATTATTATTTTGTGATAGAAATTAGACAATGGTATCTAAGCATGGCATCATTATATTACCCTTCATTGAGAATCATCCTTTGAGTTCTTTATATGTTGACTATATTTTGATGTTTACTATTTTAACTTGTTAAACCATAAATATTTCTTGGTTTATAATGTAAGCAAGTATTATGAATATGGTGTGAAGTATTTTGAAACCCTAAGTTTAAATTCTTGTTTGATAATAATCTAATTACCTTATTACATTATATCATGATAATTATTGTTAGTACCATACCTTGTATTATGGTATTAATGAATTCCTGTGGATAGTATAAAGATGCTTTAAGGTCTCATGTAGAAGGCCCATGTCAAATATATTAAATGAAAAGTACTTGAGGAATATTGATAGAAATTATTGGTATGAAACCTTGTGGGTAGCAACCTATGTGTAACCTTTGAGAGATTAAGTGAGGAGAACTACATGTGACTTCGATTCCATTTGTAAGAAGGTATGTAGGTAGTTCTTGGGTGAAGGATGGCCCTGGAACCCAAGTCCATAGGGGAGGGGTTTAGGGAATGGGTCCAAGGTATGGGGTGTTCCTAAACTTGATTAACCTTCCCTCTTTGGTATGTTTCATCATGAGGTTGAAACTACATCATATAGCTATGAACTCATTTCCTATTAATAAGTCCTAACTATATAGGCTTGAGTTGATAAAAGGCACCCCATTATCATAATGCTTACCTGCTCTAAGCTTTGTGGAGTTTGGCTTCCACAATCTACTCTAATATTGGATGAACTTTTAGAGTCACTGTCATCATGGTCAGTCTCTAACATGAATGCATGAGAATGCCTCTAGACTTATTGGGACTAATATTATTAGAGTTTTGGGTGACAAACACTATGGAATTGTGTCTAGGCTCAGTGATAAGTATAGGAAGGTATAGGTTAGACTCAAGACCCTAGAGAGGCCTATTTTTCTAAGAAATAAGGACATGATAAACTTGGCCATAAGAGGGTTACAAATGAGTTGTGGGAACATGCTAAATTTGCATTTAATATTTATGTTAAACTAACCTACTATGATCTAATGATGTGGACAAATCTTAATATGTGTGGATGTTGTGCATGTTCTAAATATATGCCTAGATTTATGTTGATTTAGGATGGAATTCCTTATGATTGTCTTTGCTAAATGTGAACAACTAACAATAAGTATTCTCATTTATATGGTATGATGGTTTACTTTTATATTGGTTTGATGGCTAATGTAGTTATGCTTTATGTTTGGTAATATGTAAGTGTTACTTACTCAGAAGTGGAATGTTGTATAATAGTAGTACCAGTGGTTTGAATTTCCATTTAATAAATATTGTGTCTAGAGTAACAATAGAATGATGTTAATTCCCTCCCCACACAAGCCATGGGATTACTCAGTAATGATTATACCCCTAGCAACAAAAGATATCTGATGTGAAATAATAACTAGGATAGGGGAATTGTTATTATTGTTTAATGATTTCTTTTAACATCTTTAGTGAAATAAAGAAGCCTTGGTTGCTTTTAGTGAATAGGGTTGTCAGGTTCAGAGATAAAAACTATATCACTAGATTGAGGAGAAGCAAGATGGGAGGAGATCAGAATAGAGTGAAGCCCTACAATTGTAATGGGGTCGGTAGGATGCCCCATGTGTGGAAAATCTTAGAGGAAGGAGGTTTAACACCTTATTTGGAGAAGTTAAATGATCATGACCCTGCTACTATGAAGGCCTTCACTAGGTGGTGTATGAATAGAATAGTGTTTAATTTTGGCTAGGAATGTTCTCTCAATGAGGATTTATTGGCTCATATTACAGGGTTATGAATTGAAGGAAGGAAGGTTTTCAAAGATAGGAAGGATGGCGAAGAAGTCATCCAATCTTTTTTCAAGGATGGTGAAAGGGACAAACTTGTGAAACTGCACTATGGTTATGAGAGAACGTTGCTCAAACTAGTCTGGGCTACAATGGAGGAATGCCTTATGAGGTACATGTTACTAGAAGGAAGGTTAACATTTATATATGGATACCATTTTGTTTTGCTTAACCATTTAGACATAAAGTGTTAGTTTCCTTTCCTTTCTTTCTTCTCGCCTCATTGGAAAACTCTATCAAGGAAAGTAGGAAGGTGCCAAACATGGATCCTATTCACTAGGGTCTTATTTTTTTGACTATGAATTATATGAACAAGGTAGTGGTACTTTTAAGAAGGAGAGAAAATGTAAGGTAGTTGAGTATACTGATACATATTTTGAGTCTTTGAGCCCAGAGTAGGTAGTTGAGTATATTGATACATATTTTGAGTCTTTAAGCCCAGAGTATAAATCAAAGGATGGTTATAAGCCCAAGGGGAAGAGTTTGGAGATGCTTTAGGGGAGTCATATCATGTGGCTTTGGGGTCGTCCTTAGACCCAGATTATAAAGCTTCCGAGGAGGTTGTGGCTCGAAATAAGAAAAAGAGAAAGATTTTAGTTGATAACCCAAAGCCTCATTTTGGAAAGAAGGGAAAGAGGTGTTGACATTCCTTCTGAATCAGCATTAGGGTTTGCCACTTCTAATGCACAGGCAGATTCAGGTCAACTGAATACAGGAGGTTGCGTGAGCTCCTCCCCTTCACTTCTGGTTCTGCCGCACCAAGGGGGGTATCCCTATAACTTAAGATGTAACCTTGACTGGCTCAAAGATAGAAAGATCTGACTTGACAACAGCAGGCAGAATGCTCTCATGTATGGACCAAGATCTGTATGATAGATCACAAGGCTGGCAACATTCTTGGACATGATGTCTGGTTGGGTATGAGAGCATGCAGGGGGTTCCTAATCCTACTCCTACAACTAACAGGTGGAAGTATGAAGTGTTTTGATATGAATTTGGATGCAAAGTTGGACATGGTGTATAACACAAGAACACAGCATGACTGGTGCCTATCCAGGGCTTGGAGTCGGTAGACATACACCTGTGAATGATCAGCATAAATAGCTAAAACTGGATTTCAGGGGGATACACATGATATCTGCCTTACAGATATCTCCCAATATAGAGTGTCGAGCTATCTCTACTTATGGCATCCCTACTGCAGTATACCCTTCCCAATGTTCAACCTGAAAACAGTTTAATCTGCCCCTTGAGCAGAGGTCAAAAGATCAGACATTCAACATAGGAATTCTATGCTCTAGAATCTAAACATAAGCAAACATCCAGATCCAGAAGAAGGATACATGCAATACTGGAGACAGAATTAACACAACACATGCTAAGGTAGCATTACTCATATAAGATCAACCATGAAACCAGTGGATTCATGCCAAGTCCTACAACAGGAGATACATAAACTCACAAGAAAAACTGTACAGAGCAACCAGATCAGCTGGTTTTGGATTACAGAGCCAAAAATCTACAACTTTCAACAACCACAAATGAACAACACAACCTGCTTATAACAGCCAGGTAGGTGCTCAGCAATTAATTACAATGTTGACCAAAATTTTGCCAGATACACAGTATCATGAAAATGGCGCTCAAACACAACCAGATTGGCGCCCAAACTTGAATGCAGCAGGTAGGGGAGGAGACAGGAAGATTTCTCGAGCCCTGCGCCATCATCCGCTGATTGACACCTCCAGTCGGGTACCAGATCGACCCACGCCATCGCCCATACCTCTGCAACCTTCGCCATTAATGGCGCACCAACCCGCGGCCTCGGGAAGAACATCATACAGACTATCGCAAGCATTTCCCGCCGAGATTCATCATCATGATATTTGAAAATGCAGGATAACAATATCCCACATGCACCCCGCGATGACCTCAATAACACCTTATATACTAGGTCATGAGCATATATCATGTCGGTGCTTTTGCTCCTGACGACACTAGTATAGACTTCATCATCATCATCTTCCAGCAGCATGATATCCTGTTGTTCGAAAAATCACCCTGACGTCATCATGATATTTGAAATATAACCTTCATGATAATCGGCACAACCTGATCCTTCGGAGGAACATCCTCCTGCTGAGCTTATAACAAAAGTCTGGCCGATGAACATCCTGATGACGTCATCATCATATCCTGCTGACGTCATCATCATATCTGCCTACTGCACACCTCCTCATATCCGGATGACGTCATCATCATGTTTGCAAATATCAGGAGGTCTCTTCAAGATGATCAGTTGTTAGAAATATGACCCCCGCGGACCTTGATGACGTCATCATCATATTAACATCATCATGATATTCGGAAGACAACCAGATATTTGGAAATATCCTCCTGACGTTCGAACATCAGGTTGCACTGTAGCTCCTCTGTAAGATCGGGGCGAAAACTGAACATGATGATGCTGCTTGAAAAGATCACCCTCAATAGATAACACGCGAAACCAGCAGGCGGATATCTCCTTGATATCAACATCATCATGATGTTCGAACAAACATATATCCGGGTGATATGAAAATATCACCCCCTCCTTCAGAATATCATGATGCAGATAGGCAGAGAAAAAGATATCACCCTGAGATAAGGATGACGTCAGCATCATCAGGATGAAGAAACAATGAACAAGAAGTGATACAACATCATCAGGATGATATTGACTAAGATCATCCTGACGTTCAAAATATGATGACCCTAGTGAATATCGGGTCGCACTTAGAACTCTTCAACAACATCATCAGGATGATCATAACCAAGATCACCCGATGATAAAAATATCACCCCGGCGAAATATCATGAAGGCAGAAAATATGATGACCTCCGCAAGCAGCAGGATGATAACTGGAAATATGATGATGATGAACACGACCCTTAGGAAAAAAAAACAAGTTAGGTCGAGCAATTCAAAGAATAAGCAACATCATCATCATGCTCGCGCAAGGTGATAAATGGAAGATCACCGGAGACTTTGAAACATCACCCTCGCAAGCAGATGAGGGCGCACTGTAGCTCGGCAGCATCATCATGATAAAAACCAAACATCACCCGATGACTGAATATGATGATGACGATGAGAAACCGGTCGAAGGAGAACATGATGATGCTGACCTTCATGGAAACAAACATGATGATGATGACCTCCTCAAGAAAATATGATGATGCAGCTGAAAAATACTGAGGAGGTCCGTTACTTAGAGCATTTTTTGGATACTTAGGGAGAGTGCCTGAATGAAAATTTTTCAAAAAACTACTAGTCAATTCAGGCGTCAACAGTGGCTCTGTCTGGGGACGTGCAGGTGAAAGACTGCAGCGAGAACCCCAGATCTCTGGGATGCAGACCAGTCCCTTATCCATTGGGCACAGAGTCAAATACTGCACTGACCTGCATCACCAAACACACTTGATGGCCTAAGGCCACCAAGAAAAGAAAAACATGTATCTCCCTTTGTCAAATATCTTGTTTTCATCTGCATGCACTGGGTCAAGCTTGGAGATACTACAAAGATCCACCCACAAACAAATCTTGTCATCTGCATATTCAATCCTCTGGTTTGGCTTGTCATCATCACCCCTGTGCAGATAACCTTCAGCATCATGTGTCATGTGGGTGTAGAATATATCAGGCAATGCATACTCAAATGGTATGGAATACAGGTTATCATCTGTATCATCATCTTGCATTGCAACATGATCTCCTAGCTGGACTGCAAATAGGAAACACTCAGAGTCCACCACACAACTAGGAAGATCAAGGATCATTGTATTATATGCTGGCTCATCAAAAGAAAAGCTTTCAAAATCACAATTGTGTACATCATGTACACAACCATCTGGTACACCAGGCTGGAAAAGATCAGGCTCTGGCATCTCTTTCAAATCAGGCACATCTTCACAGTCACTTACTTGATGTATGTTGTTTCCTCTTTCATCATGATGAGAAACAGAATCCAAGCCAAAAATAGTGTCTAGATCCCCACCATACTCAGACAGATCCTCATCACCATATGTGTCATAAATGGGTGACCCAGGTGCATCAGTTTCATCAGAGTATGCCATTTGTTCATGGGCAGCAGAGCACATCTCTTCATCATCAATGGATTCATTCTGTGGAGGAGTATCAGCCTGTGTGTCATAAGCAAAACAGCCATCAAATGAAAAACAATCATGCTCTGAACTAGCACTTATTTCAATTTCTGACTGCTCTTCATGATCTCCATGTGTTTGAAAGATAGGCAATGGGTCACACATAGGACTGCTTCTCTGTTTGCTTATATCTTCTCTGTCTTGAGTACAATACTCACAATTTTC
The DNA here is from genome assembly GCA_027924645.1 of Cunninghamia lanceolata. Lineage (NCBI taxonomy): Eukaryota > Viridiplantae > Streptophyta > Pinopsida > Cupressales > Cupressaceae > Cunninghamia > Cunninghamia lanceolata. Next base: position 5,681,699 of record BSBN01000245.1, on the reverse strand, counting down.
TCCACAGGTCCATTCTAAAAATTGCTCATTGCTGTCCACAACCTCATTATTGTTTTCATGGTCAGCTGCCTCATCATTGCAATGGGAATCCTCATTAGTCCTTTCACTGGCATCCTCAACTGGTAAACAATCCAGTTGAGCAGTATTGTTAGCATTATGTTCAAACACAGCAGTCTCAACCTCTATGCTTTTATTTTCATTTTCATCTGCACATGATGCCATAATCATTTGGTCATTTGCAGCCTCATAACCATTTCTCACACCAAGGCCTGGGGACAGTGGTTTCAGCAGGTGCACATTTCTCATTTCCTCTACATTTTCTAAAAATTTGTATGCCATCTGCATACTTGTCACCTTGAAATCCCTCAGTAATGCACTAGAGCCCTCCTCAAAAGCTTCAAAGAATATGCCAACACAGGCTGAAATATCAGGTCTGAAACTTTCAGGGACATGTGAAAGGGCTACTGCAAACCTATGACTGAAATCAACACATGGCTCTTCATCTTGTTTTCTGATTCTCATCAATTCTGCAACAAGATCAGCCGGTTCTTTTGCAAATTCTTCTTTGAAACAGTCAGCAAGTTCATCCCAACAGGCAAAGGATCTCTTTGGAAAGCTCAAATACCAGTCTTTTGCTTTTGCATCAAAGGACCTAACAAGAAACCTCATCCACATATCCTCATCTCTGAATGAATATTTTCCCATAAAACTTTGAAAATTTTGGATATGTGCATTCCCATCACATACATTGTGACCACTAAATCTAGGCATCTGACAGTATATCCTAGCAGGCATAGTTTCTACTTTATAATCCACCCATGACAAATCCAGTTGGTCATACAAAGGATCAAAAGGGCTGACAGGAGGTTTAGCTTTCTGACAGGCAGACACAACAGGGTTACTGCTTCTTAACTGGGCCTGCTCAGCCTCTAAGAGTATCAACCTATTTCTTATCTCTTCAATCCCTTTTTCCAACATTTTACCACTGAGTGTGGGATAACTCATACTTGGATTCACAAAAATCTTACTCTTAGACATTGTTTGTCTGTCTAAGACCTAAGGCTTCCCCTGGCATCTAAACTATGCAGTAAAACAACAAATAAAGGGGAAGGAAGGAGGTACCTTTTCTCATACAGATGCAGAAAAATGTACATCTTTCAACCAATAACATACATCTATCTTTCATGTGCATTTGGATCTTTGTTGCAGAGTCGCCACCTCTCCAGAGAGGACAAAATTTTCAATAGCTGAAAGCTACTTTTCCAGGTTCATTCCACCAGCAGAGCATCATTTTGTTAGTGACTCGGATGGGTCACAAGTATTATTCTTTATTTTATCAATCCTTCCCCAGCAGAGTCGCCATTTTGTTGACATTCCTTCTGAATCAGCATTAGGGTTTGCCACTTCTAATGCACAGGCAGATTCAGGTCAACTGAATACAGGAGGTTGCGTGAGCTCCTCCCCTTCACTTCTGGTTCTGCCGCACCAAGGGGGGTATCCCTATAACTTAAGATGTAACCTTGACTGGCTCAAAGATAGAAAGATCTGACTTGACAACAGCAGGCAGAATGCTCTCATGTATGGACCAAGATCTGTATGATAGATCACAAGGCTGGCAACATTCTTGGACATGATGTCTGGTTGGGTATGAGAGCATGCAGGGGGTTCCTAATCCTACTCCTACAACTAACAGGTGGAAGTATGAAGTGTTTTGATATGAATTTGGATGCAAAGTTGGACATGGTGTATAACACAAGAACACAGCATGACTAGTGCCTATCCAGGGCTTGGAGTCGGTAGACATACACCTGTGAATGATCAGCATAAATAGCTAAAACTGGATTTCAGGGGGATACACATGATATCTGCCTTACAGATATCTCCCAATATAGAGTGTCGAGCTATCTCTACTTATGGCATCCCTACTGCAGTATACCCTTCCCAATGTTCAACCTGAAAACAGTTTAATCTGCCCCTTGAGCAGAGGTCAAAAGATCAGACATTCAACATAGGAATTCTATGCTCTAGAATCTAAACATAAGCAAACATCCAGATCCAGAAGAAGGATACATGCAATACTGGAGACAGAATTAACACAACACATGCTAAGGTAGCATTACTCATATAAGATCAACCATGAAACCAGTGGATTCATGCCAAGTCCTACAACAGGAGATACATAAACTCACAAGAAAAACTGTACAGAGCAACCAGATCAGCTGGTTTTGGATTACAGAGCCAAAAATCTACAACTTTCAACAACCACAAATGAACAACACAACCTGCTTATAACAGCCAGGTAGGTGCTCAGCAATTAATTACAATGTTGACCAAAATTTCGCCAGATACACAGTATCATGAAAATGGCGCTCAAACACAACCAGATTGGCGCCCAAACTTGAATGCAGCAGGTAGGGGAGGAGACAGGAAGATTTCTCGAGCCCTGCGCCATCATCCGCTGATTGACACCTCCAGTCGGGTACCAGATCGACCCACGCCATCGCCCATACCTCTGCAACCTTCGCCATTAATGGCGCACCAACCCGCAGCCTCGGGAAGAACATCATACAGACTATCGCAAGCATTTCCCGCCGAGATTCATCATCATGATATTTGAAAATGCAGGATAACAATATCCCACATGCACCCCGCGATGACCTCAATAACACCTTATATACTAGGTCATGAGCATATATCATGTCGGTGCTTTTGCTCCTGACGACACTAGTATAGACTTCATCATCATCATCTTCCAGCAGCATGATATCCTGTTGTTCGAAAAATCACCCTGACGTCATCATGATATTTGAAATATAACCTTCATGATAATTGGCACAACCTGATCCTTCGGAGGAACATCCTCCTGCTGAGCTTATAACAAAAGTCTGGCCGATGAACATCCTGATGACGTCATCATCATATCCTGCTGACGTCATCATCATATCTGCCTACTGCACACCTCCTCATATCCGGATGACGTCATCATCATGTTTGCAAATATCAGGAGGTCTCTTCAAGATGATCAGTTGTTAGAAATATGACCCCCGCGGACCTTGATGACGTCATCATCATATTAACATCATCATGATATTCGGAAGACAACCGGATATTTGGAAATATCCTCCTGACGTTCGAACATCAGGTTGCACTGTAGCTCCTCTGTAAGATCGGGGCGAAAACTGAACATGATGATGCTGCTTGAAAAGATCACCCTCAATAGATAACACGCGAAACCAGCAGGCGGATATCTCCTTGATATCAACATCATCATGATGTTCGAACAAACATATATCCGGGTGATATGAAAATATCACCCCCTCCTTCGGAATATCATGATGCAGATAGGCAGAGAAAAAGATATCACCCTGAGATAAGGATGACGTCAGCATCATCAGGATGAAGAAACAATGAACAAGAAGTGATACAACATCATCAGGATGATATTGACTAAGATCATCCTGACGTTCAAAATATGATGACCCTAGTGAATATCGGGTCGCACTTAGAACTCTTCAACAACATCATCAGGATGATCATAACCAAGATCACCCGATGATAAAAATATCACCCCGGCGAAATATCATGAAGGCAGAAAATATGATGACCTCCGCAAGCAGCAGGATGATAACTGGAAATATGATGATGATGAACACGACCCTTAGGAAAAAAAAACAAGTTAGGTCGAGCAATTCAAAGAATAAGCAACATCATCATCATGCTCGCGCAAGGTGATAAATGGAAGATCACCGGAGACTTTGAAACATCACCCTCGCAAGCAGATGAGGGCGCACTGTAGCTCGGCAGCATCATCATGATAAAAACCAAACATCACCCGATGACTGAATATGATGATGACGATGAGAAACCGGTCGAAGGAGAACATGATGATGCTGACCTTCATGGAAACAAACATGATGATGATGACCTCCTCAAGAAAATATGATGATGCAGCTGAAAAATACTGAGGAGGTCCGTTACTTAGAGCATTTTTTGGATACTTAGGGAGAGTGCCTGAATGAAAATTTTTCAAAAAACTACCAGTCAATTCAGGCGTCAACAAGAGGAGAAGTATTATTTAGTCTGAGGATTCTAAGATTGGAGATGAGAGATATAATAAAGAGGGTTTAGAGAAAGATTCAAGGAAGAAGACATAGTTAAAGAGAAGGAAGAGATCAGAAAGGGAAAAGCAATTATCTAAGAGCCTTCAACAGGGATTCCTTTCCTAGGGATTTCAGATCCCACTCCTAATATCTCGAAGGACTTTCCTATCCTTGTTGCTAATGCCTCTTCAAGAGAGGAGATTTTTGAGATGTTAATCACTGTAAAAGATGTTTCTTCCTAGCACATCATGACCAAATAGTTCTTTGTGGAAATTAATAGAATTAACATCAAATTGGCTACGTTGCAGAAGAGATTGGGAGGACAAACTTAGCTTGTGGGGGAGGATGATACAAATATTATGTAGGGATGGGAAGCCATTCCTAAGATGGATAAGTTTGAAAAAGACTTATCAATTCCAAACAATGAAATGAAGGCTGAATTGGTAGCCTTGGAAAAGTAGAAACTGGATCATAGTTAGAGAATCATCACTCTAGAGAAAGAGCTTGTGGCCATAAAAGATAACCTTAATCATGTTGTCTAGGTGAGTAAGTGTACAATCCAAAATGATGCTGCTAGGCCTAAAATTCTCACAGATACACTTAAGGATCTTCATGAGAGTCAAATTATTCAAGTTGCCGATGTTGCTGCTCAGGGGAAAAAAGTGGAAATGTTGGTCTTAGTACTAGAACCAAGGCAAGCAAAAGGAAAACCTTCGAAGAGGAGAAGAAAGATCTACTAGAGTTTGTCAAACTGCATGATAATTTCAACCTGTCGGAGTTGGAGGTGGCAAAATTTTTGAAGCATATGTAATTGGGGGTTTGGCCTTTCTTTCTTATGCTTTTGTTTTCTGTTGTTTTGATTTGTGGTGGGGTTTGCTGATGCGAACATTTTTCTATGCTTTGGTTGATCTTTTTCTATCCTTCAACCTATTGTAAAGGATTTTAGGGTCCCTTCAAAACCTATTTTACTTCTATTAAAAATAATAGAACGATGTGAATGGTCTTTGAGATTTCTTTATGAGTTTTTTTGTAATGTATATGTGACCTTACTCATGTGGATTTAATGTGGTACTTGTATGTAATTTGACCCGAAGACCTATAAGACCACATGTAAAGGTTTATGGATTCTTATGGTAATTGTAACCTGATTGACTAGTCTATGGTGTAAACCCTTAGGACAATATGTTTTAGATCAATGTTCTTATACCTTTTAAATGTCATAAAGTTGAAATGGGATCAATACAGGAGCTGAATTCTTGGCATCACATGACGGTTGGAGTAAGGGCTCTACAAGGGCATAATTAAGAGGAATGCAATACCTCCTATAAAGTAGCATGTTTTGCTCCATCTGTGGTGATCAATGACATTATAAATCTTATGACTTGCATCAAAGATAAGCTTATTGATGCTCCAATTTGATGGTAGTCAGGGAGCGTGCTCTACCTAAAGAAGTATTCAACTGTTGATAACTGAGAGGGGGGGTGAATCAGTTATCCTAATTATTTCTACTTTCAGAACTTTCTTAATAATCAATGCAACATTAATTCAATTAAGCAAACATAACCATGAAATGGAAATACACATGACACAATATTTTTGACGTGGAAACCCTGTTAAGGAAAAAAACCATGGGGTGATTAACCCAAGATTGTATTCTCTGTTAGAAGAATGGAAATACAAAATGACACTTGCCAATTAGGGCTCACTGCCCGAGCACACTGCTCACAAGAGGCACACTGCCTACAAGAGACACACTGTCTACAATTTATAAAGAGTGTAATACAATACTTGAACTGATAAGGAGCATCAACATATGCTGGAGTTCAGTTCCGGTTAGGCTCAGTAAACCGATCTACTGCACTTCATCTTTCCTCTTCTTTTGTGCTGCTCTCCTTTCACATACTGGATCTTCCTTTCTACTTTTATTCGGCTCTACTACTTTTCTTCGCACATTCCCTTACACTACTACACTTATCACAAATAAATCCATCTTATATATATATATATACGCAAAACTAATTTCATCACCTTTCTAGTCGGCACCCGGAATAGTCAATATTTTCCACAAACTCTGATCTATCGGCTGAATCCTTGCTTACCAAGTAATGCGGATCAAGGATATACTTGTAGAAGTCATCAATCATGTCATCCAATCATAACTTATGCCTTAAGAATCTTTACCATCATCAGTAACACATCTGGAATAATGTCTGATGTTCTGCCAGTCAATTCTTCCTCTGTCCACACTGCCAATCAGGAACCCGATACTCAAGTATTCATATCTTTTTCTTCATCTACCACTAGAGGGTAAATCCTTGGAATCTATCACTCAAGGTAGTCCTCTTGACTTCCCCAAATCCACACTTCACCAAGATACTTCCTCTGAGAGATCCGGACCTGACTGTTGGACCTCGCCACATGCTCTGTTCTTGTTTACCGGACCACAACATTCTTCACTCTGACTTCCGATAGAGACACACCATGTCCTGCTGATGTGTGGGATGAACTTTGTTGCCATCAATGACAACATTCATGAATCCATATAGTGTCTCTTGCCAACAATCTCCCCCTTTGGCATTGATGGCAACACTTAGTGAAAAATGACTAAGTGTTTACACTATGCTCCCCCTTGGCTGATGCTCTATTTTTATATACATTTTTTGGAGCTCCCCCTTAGTTGGATTCCTCATTTTTCACTGCTCTTCACTCCCTCTTTGACATCAATGGCAAAGGGTGGGAACTGCGCATCAAAATTTTCAAAAATTTAACTATACTTAGCCGCATATAACATACTCACATAAACTAAAGAATGTCTGCAAAAGTTGTTTTCAATTGAATGAATTCTGTAGCCCAACTTTGCTTCATTCTACCAAAATTGATATATGACCGCTCAACAGGAATGCAAATGCATCTGCCCTTTTTAGATCTGTCGGATCACTGGTCTGGGCTGTGATCTAGGCTTCTTTTATGGCCTCATGCATGGCCTCTAACTTGGGGATAATTATTCCTCTAAGTTCATTCAACCTGCTTATTCTATTTTTTTTTTCCTTCTCCAACTTCTTGATTTCATTCAAGACTGCAATAGTCTGACATTCTTGATTTATTATGGATGTGGTAAGTGGATCAAAATTTTGAGAAAGATTTGTTAGTTTGTCCTCCTGTTCTTTCATTTTCTTCTCAATCTCCACTATTGTTTTAGACCAGGATATACAAAATTTGTATACATCACCTTCATCCTTAAGGGCATTTTCCAAACTTTTTATCCCAATACCCATAACTCTTCTGTCATTTGATATTAACCCTTGCAGCTCTGAGAATCTCTTGTCCAAAAATTCTTTCCTGACCATCTCCTCAGCTGATTTCTATAGAGAATTAAAATGTTTGCTAACACTATTGACTAGAGTTTTGAGATTACTGGAAGAGGAGGCTGTGGGATCCTTCTGAAAAGATGGCATGATCTTTTCCAACACTCCGGATGCTACCTCTATAAGCTCACAGTCTTGCATGTGAGATTTCAGTAGTTTCTCTTTGACCTTTGCATTTGCAAATGATGCTATCTTCATTGTTTGTACCGGAGATAGAGAGTCAAAATCCAATGGCCCTTTTAGTAATTCTGGTTCATCCATCTCATTAGTTTCTTTTGTCAAGAAGTCCTTGACAGATTCTGTAGTGTCTCTTGCTGGAGACAGATTCTTCTTCTCTTCTGCAGTGTCACTTATGTTCTTTTCAGCTTGACTTCCTTCTTTACTTTTCACCTCTTTTTCTTTCTTCTTTATTATTTCTTCTTCTTTAGATCCGGGGTCAACAGGAGAATCTAGAGGAGAAATGTTAGACTGTTCATGAGCCATCTCTTTTAGAGCAGAGGATTCCAAGTCCTTAGCTATTTCTGCACCGGTATTCATTACTTCTTCTGTCATTTTCTTAGTAGATTCTTCTGCAACACTTGTAGTTGAGGGATCAGTACCTAAGTCCTCTATAATTGGAATGTTGAATCTTTTGAATGCATTCCAGAGGATCTCTTCAGTCTCTTTTGCAACTTTGTCAGTCTCTCCGAGCATAAGTTCATTCATCCTTGCTTTGCTCCTGAACTCATCCTTACAATCTTTGAATACCATATTCATTGTCTTGGGATCGATTGAAGGATATAGCTGAATTGCTATCTGTTCCCAGATTTCTAGGTCTTTGGCTTGGGCATTGTTCTTTCTTATTTCTAGTTCCTTCTCCAAGCTTTTGGGGATCAGAGATATAATTTCAATAAATGCTTTGTTGTAGATATTTAGGTACCTGACTGTGGCATCTTGCAATATCTTCTGATCTGCGTCACCATAATCATCATAGAACTCAATCATTGGTTGAAGATTTCCGTCCACTGTGACTGATTTGATTATGTCATCAATGTGAAGAGTGGGTTTTTCAACATATTCCTCTGTCTTTTCTTCTTTCTCTTGTCTGATAGAGGGTTCACCGGATGTTTCTTTTTCTTCATTTTCCTGATTTCTTCATCAAATTTAGTCTCCTCTTCATCCCTTTGACTGGCATAAGCCCTTGTGGCTTTTGTCTTTGTTCTTTTCTCTCCTTTGCCGGATAATTTTGCTTCCGATTTTGATGGCCTTGAGCTTTTGGTAGGTGCAGATCTCTTTGATGATCTGGTCCAAGTGGAAGATTTTACCAGAACACTTTCCTCACTTTTCTTTTCTGCCTTTTTCTTCTCTTCCTCAGCCCTTTCCATCTTTTCCCTGTTGGCATCAAGTGCCTCCTTTGAGATGCCAAAGCCTTTTGCAACATCTTCAACTTCTTTTCTCACCTTCCTCTTGATCTCTGGTTGTCTGAGTTCCACATGAATCTTTATACTTAGCTCCTCAAAGGTTCCAAACCTTTCTGCCTTGGGATCTTTTGGCTGACTTAACATGTGTTCAATATGCAGCTCAACAATTTTCTCATCAACTTCATACCCCATCGGCATGATCCATACTATTCTTGGTTCCACTACCTCCATAAGGCACTGATCAGTTTCTACCATGAAGCAAACAATATCCTTATATTTTTTAACTAAAGCTTGGGGGATTCTCTCTCTTGCTTGCATCATACTCTAAAAGTTCTTGAAATAGCCCTAGAGTGCTGTATTCTATGCCTTAACATCACCAAGTCCATGCAAATAATCCCTGATTTGTATGGCAACCGGTCTGTCATTTTGCCATATCCAGCCACTAGATCCGGGTAGCTCATTCATATAATAGAAGAATAGACATAGTATCAAGCCACTGTATTTGAAGGAGTTCTTCTTGTCTTTCTTTATCTTTTGCAAATTTTCCAGAAGTTGGTTCAGAAGGAGCTCACAGAGATCATAGTCAGCATTCTTTCTTAACATTTCATAGGCAGTATATATTGCAGTTCCAGGTACTGAGTTTTCCCTGCTAGAGTGATATATTTTGTATCCGATGATCATGGATGCAAACTTGATATCCGGATCAGTGATATCCTTAATTGTCATTGCCCTCTTATCAAACTTTGATCTGGTAGCCTCAGTCACCATTTAATTTTTGACAGATTTTAGAACAGGTATCCCACCGGATGAGTGCAATCCGGTAACAGCCCTAATGGCATTTTTAGTGATCTTAAACAGCCTGTTCAACCACATGAAGTTGTCATGTATTTTGCTCAGGATATACCAGACCCATTCATCTTCCAGAAAATAGGGGAAATGAATGCACTGTGCAAAATGCTTATCCCGGATGGCTTTATACTGAGGTTTGATCTCAAAAGAATCATCTATTAACTGCTTGTGATAGATATCCATTAATTTGGACTCTTTAAATTCTTCAATGTTTGCGTGAATGTAAACCCTAATATCTTCTGTATGCAGGACACCACGCAGAACACTAGAAAAAGCTCCTAGGGGATCTACTTCCAAGGATTTGTATGGATGTTTCTTGAATTTGGGGCGAGGCCTATTAGAGATCTTCACAATATTTAGAGTATCCATCATTCAAGGATTTACAGAGAGATATTTGATAAAGGAGAATACCTTTTGCGCCTTTTGGTTTCACAAAGTTAGCTGAATCAATTGCTGGATGAATCAGATTCTGCAGATGGTCTTTGATGGGCTTGAGGAATTTCTATTGCAGAGCTTCTTTTTGTTTCTTCTTGAGTGCAAAATGAACAAATGCTTAATGAGAAGACCCTTATATTGCTCCGCAAACCCTAACATCAAGTTGCAATAAATGCTCGACCTAAGTAATTCTGGTTTGCCTTATTCGGATGACTTGAAGAATCAGATCAATCTTGATTGTAAACATCTTGCGGATCATCCAAATCTTAACCATAGTCTACTTAGATGTTTCTCTTATGACCCCTTTAATCCACAACTCTCCTTGTGCCAGTTCCGGCACCAATTGATTGGCTGGGGGAACAAGGTTTTCTTTGTGTCTCCCCCTGAGCCAGAGCTCACTTTTTAATTTCCAGAAGGAATATCAGCACCAGAGTCTGGTGCGGATCCATCCCCTACATTCTCTGTAGTTTTCTTCACCCAAATCTTGTTCATTTCACTTTGAATTTCATCCGCATTCACTTTTTGTTTTCCCTTATCTTGATTCTGATTATAATATACCGGACCTCTTTTGTCCTGATTCTTGCTTCTACAGAATTTTGCTATATGACTGGATCTATTGCAAACTTGGAAAACAACATTTCTTTGCATATTTGATTGATATCCTCTTGATCTGCATTGATTAGCCATATGACCCATTCTATTGCATGCAAAGCATCTACCATTGAATGAATTGTTCATTTGCATATTTCTGCATTCATGAGATTTGTGACCATACCTTTTGCAGTTGAAGCACTATTCGGAGAAGGATGTATTAGTCTGATTCATTCTCTTTCTGCATTGATTAGCTTTATGACCAAAGTTATTGCAGTTGTGGCAGTATCCATTGAAGGATGGATATCTTTGAGCATTAGGTTGTCTTACCGGAGGTCTTCTAGGCCTGTTCCTTGGATTTTCTGATCTAAGATTCTTCTGACCGGATCCGGAGCTTTCTCCTTTCTCATATCCCAAACCACACTTGTCATCTACCCTCTTTTAACTTTCAAGAAGAACTTCAAGTTGAGCTGAACTTATCTTGAATTTCTCTTTATACTCATTTGCTGTTTGAAGATCCCTTTTGAGAGAGACAATTTAAATCAAATTTTTCTTCATTATCTTTAGCATCTTCAAGATCAGATTTAAAATGTTTGATAATTCTATCCATCTTGTGGCAATCTTCTGATTTCTCCTTGAGAGATTGCCTTAGATTATCTTCAGTTTTTCTTTTCTCTTCAATCTCTTGGGTAAACTTCATAACTCCTGATTCCATTTCATGTCTTACCATAATGATTTCTTTTGATAACTTTTCACATAACTTGGTTTTCTCCTTCAGATCTTCATTTGTATTATTGGCTTCACTTTGACTTGCCAATTGCTGAAGTAGCTCCTTTCTCTTTTTCATAGAGAGACTTAATTTGTCTTTTAGTTCTCTCATGAAATCATCAGCCTGTTTGAGTCTTTCCTTTAACTCGTTGACCTCAGAGTTTGACTGCTCAAGATCGTTAAGGGCAGTCTTGAGTTGCTCCCTTAACCCATATACATCCATTTGAATTCCCAGATCTTCCTCAAGCTGTTAGACTCTGTTAGGAGGAACTTGGCTCTGATACCAATTGTTGATAACTGAGAGGGGGGGTGAATCAGTTATCCTAATTATTTCTGCTTTCAGAACTTTCTTAATAATCAATGCAGCATTAATTCAATTAAGCAAACATAACCATGAAATGGAAATACACATGACACAATATTTTTGACGTGGAAACCCTATTAAGGGAAAAAACCACAGGGTGATTAACCCAAGATTGTATTCTCTGTTAGAAGAATGGAAATACAAAATGGCACTTGCCAATTAGGGCTCACTGCCCGAGCACACTGCTCACAAGAGGCACACTGCCTACAAGAGACACACTGTCTACAATTTACAAAGAGTGTAATACAATACTTGAACTGATAAGGAGCATCAACATATGCTAGAGTTCAGTTCTGGTTAGGCTCAGTAAACTGATCTGTTGCACTTCATCTTTCCTCTTCTTTTGTGCTGCTCTCCTTTCACATACTGGATCTTCCTTTCTGCTTTTATTCAGCTCTACTGCTTTTCTTCGCACATTCCCTTACACCACTACACTTATCACAACTAAATCCATCTTATATATATATATACGCAAAAGTGATTTCATCACCTTTCTTGTCGGCACCCGGAATAGTCAATATTTTCCACAAACTCTAATTTGTCGGCTGAATCCTTGCTTACCAAGTTATGCGGATCAATGATATACTTGTAGAAGTCATCAATCATGTCAGCCAATCATAGCTTATGCCTTAAGAATCTTTACCATCATCAGTAACACATCCAGAATAATGTCTGATGTTCTGCCAGTCAATTCTTCCTCTGTCCACACTGCCAATCAGGAACCTGATACTCAAGTATTCATATCTTTTTCTTCATCTACCACCGGAGGCTAAATCCTTGGAATCTATCACTCAAGGTAGTCCTCTTGACTTCCCCAAATCCGCACTTCACCAAGATACTTCCTCTGAGAGATCCGGACCTGACTGTCAGACCTCGCCACATGCTCTGTTCTTGTTTACTGGACCACAACATTCTTCACTCTGACTTCCAGTAGAGACACACCATGTCTTGCGGATGTGTGGGATGAACTTTGTTGCCATCAATGACAACAGTCATGAATCCATATAGTGTCTCTTGCCAACATCAACTGTATCATAGGGATTAGCAGACTTTCACTAGTAGCATCTAGGTGATAGATGCTAGGAGCTACTTGATTTCATAGGGATAAGTAGGCTTTCACTAGTAGCATGTAGGTGATAGATGACAAGAGCTACCCGATTTTGTAGGATTTAGATAGGATTTCACCAATGGCATGCAGGTGATATATGCCAATACTAGTCTGACTTTACTAGTGGTATGTAGGCGGTGGATGCCAGTATCTACCTATCTTAGGAGTTTAATATTGGCATTGGAGTATCAGATTGTTTGTGTGTGCTTCCTGTGTTGTGTCTTCCTGAAGTATGTTTCTCAAGGTTCCAGTTGTTAAAATTAGTCCAAGTGACTAATTGTGCATGCACTAATCTTAATTGAGGTAAAACCATAAGATATAGTGATTATGTTTATTTGGTTATAAGATGACTCAAATGCTTAGTGGGCTATGGAAATATTATTAATGGCCTCATGTGTTATATGTTGTTACACTTACACCTTATCTAGTGAGGACCGCAAGTAGTATGGGGTGCTTGCTTGTCATCATAGTTGATAGTGAACAGAGAATAAGTGATGGGACCTATGGTGTAGCGTGAGATGCTTTGGCATTCCTTTTTTTGGTTGGGATATACTTATGGGCTTATATGTTAGTGATCCAAGTGAAGGGGAAATTGCTTGTAGTAAGGTTGCAACCTCTTCCTTTTGCTAGTTAGTTACTATGTGTACTTGATATGTACGTATGATCTAGTCACACTATGAAGGTGTGACACATGGATGAGCTAATCACTTGGAGTATATGTGAATCACATTGGGTATGTATGTTGTATGCATGAGCTAGTCACATTATTTGTATGTGATGCATGCATGAGTTAATCACATTGTGTATATGTGACGTATGCTTGAGTCACTCATTAGGGTGAACATGTGATGTTTTTATGAGTAGGTCTCTAAGTGGTTTTGTGTGTACTTGTACATTGATGTTGACATTAGAGTAACATTTGGTTGGAGTGCATTGCTATTCTACTATTATTTTAGGATGGATTGGGAAGCATAAGATCAACTAATGGTTGAGATTTAAAAGTGAGATCAAAGATCTCATATCAGAGGAGAGAATGGATTCTCTCTATTGTGGTGTACGAACTACGGAGTAGGAGGGGATACGTAGGTAGTGCCATTACGAATGAACCCTCGAGGTCGAGGTCTAGGTCTAGGTCTAGGAATGACCTTGACAATTGGGAACTTACCATATTTAGTGCAAGCATATGAGTTGTGCTAGAATTGTTGTCACATATATGAATGGTAAGGATATGATGTTGGCACTTCTAAATTGGATAAAAGTTGCTTGCTCGATTAAGTTAGCACTTGTGGTGTAATGGTATGTGATAAAAAAAATTAGTAGTAACTTGACTGGCTATTATGGCTTGCTAATGTTTTGTTGTCCCTTTAATGCTTGTCCCTTGTTGTTGGTCCTTGTTATTGGTTGGACTTCACAAACTTATCTTTCTTGCTTTGTTAAAAAGGTTAGGGCCCTTTCAAAAACCCTACTTTTTACCATTAATAAAAAATAATTGAAAACATTTTTAATGATTATATTCAAAGGAAGTAGTCTTAAATTTAGTGTTAGGGACACAATTATTAATTTTTATATTTAATACAAGTCATTGTATTATATAATATATCAATGCTTGTTATATAATAATTTATTAGTGAATGTTGTGAATAAATATTCCCCATATATATATAAAATATGGGAAATGAAATGTAAAGTAAAATTTAATCCAATTTATAAATTATAACAATTCAAATGTGATGAAACATATAAGTAAAATCCATGATAACATTTCAAAATAAATTTCCCATCGCATTAGTAAAAAGCTCTCACAAGGAAGCAATAAGCATTGCTGTGGTTGAGTATAGCAGTTCGCTACAACTCCAAGAAGGACAAAATGCATGTGGCTCAATTATATTTTTGACTCAGCACATGACATCATGAAATGGGCAAATCAGAAACACTTCATAGTGAAAAAGACCCAAAGAATGACAGAGACCAAACAAATAGCTGCAGAGCATGCTTTAGAACATCCATTGATCCTAAAAGGTGTTGCCTAAAATAAGATTTTGACGCACAACTACATCAGGGCTGATCCAAGACACTTCTAGACCACTTACTGGTCCCATTTGCACCTTAAAGGTTAAAGGGTACAAATACTTGATATCAGCTTCCTCCATATCCATCACCATTTAGTGTGCGGTACTAACACTCTTAATTTAGGGTTACTTCAGGTCTCTATCGGCTCTATTATTGGGACCCACAGGGAATCACCAGAGGATGATGGCCTCATACAGAGAGCATCCTTTACACTTAGCAGTCATTTATAGTTTCTTTAAGGGCTTGTGAGGTAATTCCTCTCGGAGGCTGCCCATTAGAGGTGGTCTGTTATTGGGGACCTACAGGTAGTTATTCCAGTGGATGGGGACCTCATATAGAAAACATTCTTTCCACTCCTAAATGCCGAAGGAAGGTGGTAGATTGCCTACAGAGACAAACTTATGCTAATTTACTAATTTAGGTACGTTTGAGCTCTCTTATCAATGCTCTTCCAGATTTCAAGCATTTTCTGTGAAAGTAGCTATCATTTATAGTTTTTTGAGGGGTGATTCCTGTGTGAGCCTGCTCATCAGACATAATGAAGGATGAACAAATTTAAATGAAATATGATGTCCTTGTTAGTCTATGTAGGGTATAAACAACATTATGATAATTCATTGTTATAACCACAGCTATTATATTTTAAATAATATTCAGAATTATATTCTAAATGTTTTTGAAATAAATTTGTATATTAAATTTTTATATCAATATTTAAGATCATATTTAAATATTCAAAACTTCTTTTAAGACCATTGAAGTATTTAAAATTCTTTGCTATTCAATAATATTTAAGATCATACTCTTTTAGAATGGATGGTGGTTGCCTTTTATTTCTAATGCAGGACAGGAAAAGGAAGACTTGTACACCAATAGTCATCATTGAGTAATGTCATTATTTTCCGAATTTGTATCTCCTGTTAAAGGACTATTCGTTGTACAATTATGAATAACATACAACCAGGGGAATGCCTCTGTGAAATAATGTAATGTAACAACATCTTCACAACATGTGTAATTGTAGCATAGTGAATAAGATATAAACAGGGGTATGCCCCTAGGTTTTATTTGTATGTATTGGACTAATGTCCCGGGCAAGACTGGAGGTTTTCTTCCTCGTTCTTTCCTACCAGTGCCTGTTTGAATGGAGGACATGTAAATTTTATTTTTAATATAATCAAAGGCTTCGGCCGTTGATTGATCAAAAAAAAAATAATATTTAAGATCATACTTAATATCCAAAATTTCTTTTAAGATCACTTGAGTATTTAGAATTCTTTACTATTCAATATTGGCATGTGTCCTTTCAAAAAATTGTTTTACATTCTTATCCTACAACTAATATTTAAGTTAAAAATAGGAACACATTGAAAAGAAAACATATAGAGGTTAGATGTTGAATGTCCACTATTTATGTGTGTATCATATAGATGTATTTCCTAGTCATATTTATTTTTATTGTTTGCAACACTAACCTTTCAAACTAATGTTTATGTTTTCTTTCAATTTGTACCTTTTAAGATTTTGCTTCATACAATAAAATAAACTCTCATTTACTCTCTTATATAAATTCTATTATAAAAGACATCACTAAAGTTGAGCAATTTTTTTTGTTAGGCATAGAGATAAAGTATATTTTCACTTAGAAAAAGAAAAGAAAATATTTTATTTGAGAATTGCTTAAAGTTTTTTGAATTTCTCTCTATGATTATATATGCACATGGTATAGGCAATTCCCATGATATATATTGGAATTAGGTAGGACTCTATATGCACATACATAAACATAAACTATTATGCCATGTCGTACAAATTAGACATGCTTTCACCTTTTCAATTACATCAATCTTTCAATACATTAGAAGAGAAGTATATTTATGACATTGTGGGGTGGCAGATGTTTCATACGTGTTTTGGGAGAGAAAAAATTGCCACTTCCAATTTTTCTTGTATTTTATTTTCTAAGCTTAAAAAGTCTAAGGAGTTAGTGAAAAAGTAGTATTTCTAGTTTGCATAGTGACTATAATAGAATTTCACTCCCTGTTCACTGTATGCATAATTAGTAGAGACAAAAATTAACAAATTTAGTATGTAATAGTAATTTGATAGTTAAAAGTCTTGATAGGCAAATTTAGAGCATATACAAACATTTTTTCCATGGTTTAAAAAAGTTTGAGGAGTTTATGAAAAAGTAATAGCTCTAGTTTGTATAGTGACTATTGTTCAAGGTTTTTCTTGCAAACCCTTAGTTCTAAGGGACGAGCCACAATATCTAGATCTAGGGATCAAGTCAATCTCAACACAGGGACAAACCTATGATTAAATAGAGGATAGGAAAAGACAAATTTGACAAGAGAGGGATAACTCTTCTTTACTTTGAGCCTTGCCAAGCTCATGAAGTTACTTCTAGAGACCTTTGTAGGATGAATGCAATTGATTGGCCACATGGCTTAACCAAACCCTATGCACAAAGACATTCCTAAGATAGGAATTGTCACTGCACATTCATATTGTAAGGAAGTAAGGTAGTGGAATCAACTTCCTATGCTTATCTTGAGAGGATGGATGTACATTTAAAAAAAAAATCTAATATAACTATTACAAAAAATATACAGAAACACATATAAAAGCATAAATCAATACAACACATAATACTAGTATGCCTAGGGAAAACCCTTTTGGGAGAAAAACCCCACACTCCAAAGTAGCTCAATGTATTATTCAAATCCATAAAGAGATTACAACACACTTGCAGAGAAAATTTTTATAGGAATTTCACTAGGATATAATTTTTGAGTAATTTCGGTAGCATTTCAGCACTTGCAAATTCATACCATACAATACTACAACTCCAAGCACCCAATTTATAGAAAAATGAGCACTAGAAATCATAAATGGTTTTCTAAACCATGTGCTAAAACCTCAAAAAGTACAGTGCCTAGGTTTGACCCCAAATTCCAACTCCCACCTAGAGATTCCCACAAACAGGCTAAAAATAGTAAATGAATAATGCCTCTTACGACCATCATATTCTATCATAATCATCCACCCAACTTGGGTACCCAATTTGTAACTCCCACTATCTAAAAATAGTGTTGTATAAAAAGTGTAAATATCTATCATAATGCTGGTGAAGATTCCAAAGTAACTCCCTTCTTATAGGTTCTTACACATCATAAGAATCTATCATAACATCTATCACAAAATCCCTCAAAAATAAGGTGCTACAAATTTTCTATTATTAACCTCCTTAATGACAACTTACAACACACCACAAAGTACCAATACATGGAAAAATATGCCACCACAAAATCCCATGCCCCATTTCAAGGTGAGGCTAATTTAAATAATATAAATTATAGTAAAATGCAGGAAAATGATAAATAATTAAAATTAAGTCTAGGAAAGCCCTTTGGGGCACAACATGGTGGTGAGTTCACTTGGTTGCGGTGATCACCACCCAGGTTCAAATCCCTACTGGGCCAATGAGCTCGCAGGCCTTATGCCTTCGCTGGGTTGCCGTGCTCGCATGATCCTTCTTGGGTCCTCCGCTGGGCTGGCGTGCTTGCAGGCTGTGGGCCTTCATTGGGCCAATGAGCTCACGGATTTGAACTAAGGGCTCTAATGCCCATTGGGGACGGAGACCCCCTAGTTGTGGTCTCAAAGGTGATAAAGCCATGGGAAGAGATCCCTTGTAAGGGTCTCTTTGGGCCAGGACCAGGCTAAAAACTCGGGTATACCCAAACCAAAAAAAAAAAAAAAAGTCTAGGAACTTGCAAAGGTTAAGACACCTTAATTTCCAACATTCTCCCACTTTTTGAATACCTTTCAAGAGCCAAAGTTAAACATACCAACATGGAATCTAACTGTTAGGGGCTAGGAGGCCCATAGACTTCAAACACCATTTAAATTTCTAGGCTTTGTCAAAGCATTTACAACATTTGTCAAAGTTTATACTTTTCTAATTTCACTTCCATCTCTGACCATATCTCTAACAAAATGATACTGCACATCTATGTGCTTGGTCCTTGCATGAAAAGTCAGGTTCTTCACTAAACACATTACACTCTAATTGTCACAATAAAGTGTAACTACCCCCTAATTTAGCCCAACATCTGAACACAATCTTTTCAACTAAATGGATTCTTTACAGGCACGAGTAGCTACCATATACTCAACCTTAGTAGTGGACAAAGTGACCATAAGCTGTCTCTTTTAGTTTCACCATTGAATAAAGTAGACAAATATACATTGGTGGATCTTCTACTATTGACATCTCCAACCCAATCTAAGTCCACATAACCATGATTATCTAGGGAATGCCTATCTCCTATCATACTATAATGATAGAATAAGGAATACTTTGATGTACCCCTTAAATATTTGAAGACTCTTTTAACTGCATTCCAATGAATCGATCCAGGATTATACATAAATTTGCTTAGAACTCCCACTACTTGGGAAATGCTTGGTCTAGTATAGACCATAGCATAATAAGACTTCCAACTACTCTCTGATAAGGTGCCTTTCTTATGTCTTCCATCTTTGAAGGAGAAGTAGGAAATTGTGTAACAAATAATTTCATTCCTAAAGTAACAGGAACACATAATGGTCTAGAATCCTACATGTTAAACCTCTATAAAATTGAATTTGCATACTTACTATGGCTAGCCCATAGCTTCTCTCTCTCTCTCTCTCTCTACAAAATTGATTTCAAATCCATAAAGAGATTACAACACACTTGCAGAGAAAATTTTTACAGGAATTTGACTGGCATATAATTTTTGAGTAATTTCGGTAGCATCTCAGCACTTGCAAATTCATACCATACAATACTACAACTCCAAACACCCAATTTATAGAAAAATGAGCACTAGAAATCATAAATGGTTTTCTAAACCATGTGCTAAAACCTCAAAAAGTACAGTGCCTAGGTTTGACCCCAAATTCTAACTCCCACCTAGAGATTCCCACAAACAGGCTAAAAATAGTAAATGAATAATGCCTCTTACAACCGTCATATTCTATCATAATCATCCACCCAACTTGGGCACCCAATTTGTAGCTCCCACTATCTAAAAATAGTGTTGTATAAAAAGTGTAAATATCTGTCATAATGCTGGTGAAGATTCCAAAGTAACTCCCTTCTTATAGGTTCTTACACATCATAAGAATCTATCATAACTTCTATCATAAAATCCCTCAAAAATAGGGTGCTACAAATTTTCTATTAATAACCTCCTTAATGACAACTTACAACACACCACAAAGTACCAACACATGGAAAAACATGCCACGACAAAATCCCATGCCCCATTTCAAGGTGAGGCTAATTTAAATAATATAAATTATAATAAAATGCAGGAAAACGATAAATAATTAAAATTAAGTCTAGAAAGCCCTTCGGGGCACAATGTGGTGGTGAGTTCACTTGGTTGCGGTGATCACCACCCGGGTTCAAATCCCCACTAGGCCAACGAGCTCGTAGGCCTTGTGCCTTCGCTAGGCTACCGTGCTCGCAGGATCCTTCTCAGGTCCTTCGCTAGGTTGGCGTGCTCACAGGCTGTGGGCCTTCACTGGGCCAATGAGCTCACGGATTTGAACTAAGGGCACTAATGCCTAGGTGATAATGCTCATTGGGGATGGAGACCCCCTAGTTGTGGTCTCAAAGGTGATAAAGCCATGGGAAGAGATCCCCCGTAAGGGTCTCTTTGGGCCCGGACCAGGGTAAAAACTCGGGTATGCCCAAACCAAAAAAAAAAATTAAGTCTAGGAACTTGCAAAGGTTAAGACACCTTAATTTCCAACATTCTCCCACTTTTTGAATACCTTTCAAGAGCCAAAGTTAAACATACCAACATGGAATCTAACTGTTAGGGGCTAGGAGGCCCATAGACTTCAAACATCATTTGAATTTCTAGGCTTTGTCAAAGCATTTACAACATTTGTCAAAGTTTATACTTTTCTAATTTCACTCTTCCATCTTTGACCATATCTCTAACAAAATGATACTGCACATCTATGTGCTTGGTCCTTGCATGAAAAGTCAGGTTCTTCACTAAACACATTACACTCTAACTGTCACAATAAAGTGTAACTACTCCCTAATTTAGCCCAAAATCTGAACACAATCTTTTCAACTAAATGGATTCTTTACAGGCACGAGTAGCTGCCATATACTCAACCTTAGTAGTGGACAAAGTGACCATAGTCCGTCTCTTTTAGTTTCACCATTGAATAAAGTAGACAAATATACATTGGTGGATCTTCTACTATCGACATCTCCAACCCAATCTAAGTCCACATAACCATGATTATCTAGGGAATGCCTAACTCCTATCATACTATAATGATAGAACAAGGAATACTCTGATGTACCCCTCAAATATTTGAAGACTCTTTTAACTGCATTCCAATGAATCGATCCAGGATTATACATAAATTTGCTTAGAACTCCCACTGCTTGGGCAGTGCTTGGTCTAGTATAGACCATAGCATAATAAGACTTCCAACTACTCTCTGATAAGGTGCCTTTCTTATGTCTTCCATCTTTGAAGGAGAAGTAGGAAATTGTGTAACAAATAATTTCATTCCTAAAGTAACAGGAACACATAATGGCCTAGAATTCTGCATGTTAAACCTCTACAAAATTGAATTTGCATACTTACTATGGCTAGCCCATAGCTTCTTCTCTCTCTCTCTCTCCATACCAAGAATGTGTTTTTCCACACTTAAGTATTTCATTTCAAATCTTGCTATAAGTTGAGATTTTAGTTCATAAATCAATTCTTTTCCTTTTCCAATGAAAAACATATCATTAACAAAAAGTACAATAATCAAGAAATGATCACCATTAGATTTAAAATAAACATATTGATCTAATTTAGAATGCTCATAGCTTAAACTCAAAACAAATGTATCAAGTTTCTAGTACCAAATCCTAGGAGACTTCTTGAGGCCATACACAAATTTCTTTAACTTACAGACTAAATGTTCTTCACCTTTCATCATGAAGTGCTCTGACTGTGTCATATAGATTTCTTCCTCCAAATTAACATGAAGGAAAGAAGTTTTCACATCCATTTGTTCAATATCCAAATCATAAGTTGATGTAACTAAAAACAAGAATATAATGGATGACATTTTTGCAACAGGAGAAAATATCTCATCATAATTTGCCCCCTCAACCTGGGAGTAACCTTTTGCAACCAATTGTGCCTTGTACTTTTTGTAACATCCAAGTTCTAAAAACATAGTAAAACCAGAAATTTACCATAGAGTAATTTAACAAGGTAAAAATGAAATAGAGAATTTTTTTCTTTTATTCAACATATAATCAAGTAACTACAATTACAAGATTTCTTTTTACAAAATACAATAAACCATATTGTCTTTCTCAATTTCAATGTTTACAAAAGTAAATCAATTACATGTACAATTTTGGAATAAATACTACTTCTAAATATTTGACATCTTTATCACAAGTCCTAGCATGTTTCCTGTTTGGAGAGAGAGTATCTTTCCAGTGATTTACCTCCATCTACAGACCGGTGGTCTCCCACACATCTTCCACATAGGAAGTGGTCCAACCCTTCACGAGGAATATAGACCTTAGGTGACCAGTGGTAATTTGCCTTTCCCGAGTACATAGTCTTGTATTCTACTCAACTCTATCAACCATACAACCCTAGATACCCTCTAGCTAAGTATGATTTGTGATAGGATGAGCAATCTGATTACAGTGAACTGACAATGAATGCATAAAACAAATGCATTACTTTGGCCAAAGTTTTTAATAATAATATCGTTCATAATGAATGTAGTCATTGTGTTCACCCACCCCTACTTGACTTGGATATTGTCGTATTCTCGTAGTTTGTTCACTCCAACTATGACCATGTAAAAAGTTTAATCATTGCGTCATGATAATAGTATTTTTTGACTTAAATAGGTCTATATGACATAACCATTCAATTTTATAATTGACTCTAGGGTTTACCTAATATCCTTTATTAATATGATATTACAATATAACCATATCTCTTATTTAGGAGTTCTAGATTCACAAATAACCCTTGATTAACTCAACCAAGGTTAAGAATACTATAGTTCTTAAATAGATAAATTTCCTATAAAATGAATGTAGAATAACTTTGATAATATGTTATAAACAAAACATACCCTGAATATATATCCCTACATGGTCATTCTCTAGTAGACTTAGCCTACTCCATTGTATTGGATCTTTCCAAGAATAATATTATCAAAAGATAAATAAATATATAAGGGTTCTCCCATAAACCTTATTTCCATCTACCATAATATCTCTAAGTTACTTCATTTGAAGAAAACAATAATTGTCTAAAGATTCCTATGAATCTAAGTTCTCATGGATAGAAATCATTTCCATTATTTTCATATAGAATCTAACAAGAAAATACTAAATATTACCCCAACTCAAGGTCTAAACTATTCTACTTAAAACTAAGAGTATACTACCAAAGTTCAATCAACTTTAATAAAATTTGAGAGTCTATTGTTTGGTTATCTCACAATCATTTCATTGATTTGCTACAAACATATTCAATATATAGACTGTTTTTCAAGCTCATGACAACTATGACATTCTCCTACTATGATGATTGTTTTATCCTCCATACTAAGATTTGATATGATTATCGGTTTAACAATCAATAAGCAAATGGTTGATTAAGAATACTGTAACAGAGTACTCACTTGTATTACCAAGTATCGGCCGTATACTTTGCATTCGTTGCCTTATCGATTTTAGATCAGAATAGTTACTTAAAGATGTTATCTGCATTTCCCTAACTGACACTTAATAGTTTATGACTAAATACTCAAAACATATAGGAGGTTATACCCCTCTGGCGTACTCACATAATCACCCAAGACAATAATAGAGTCTAAAAAGAACTAGCGGATTTACTCACTGTTAATAAACACAAGAAACTAAGGAATACCTAGTAATCGACGGGATTGAGTTGATAATATGTGCACCAAGACAAAATAATAGACTCTTCTGATTGCCTATTCCCTGTCTCTTTTTGCCACGACTCTTCTTTCTGTCCTTGTTTGATGCCTTACTCTTAAGTTTTTAACCTTTTTAACATAACAACCATAGCTCAATCTAGGTCGTCATTGTTAATGACTCAGGCACGACTCTTTTTTAGTCACCTTACTTCGTACCTCCACTTAGATACAGTTGCTAACTTTTAATGAATGGATAACAGTCCATAACGATTTAGTCTTAACTGACACCACGTTTTAAGTAGAGTTCCCACTTGTTGATGGGAGATACCCATTTCCTGGCTCGTCGGTTGTGGTGGTTATTCCATAGTCCTCCTCTTTTGAATGAGGCCGACACATTGCTTAAACTCTGTTGATCATTAAAGGATCTCTAATAAGTGGTTCGATCCTCCACTAACATTTTTGAAGACTCTTCCTAAATGTAAGCCTTCGACTACTCAAGCATAGCATCATTGACTCATTATGAGGTATTATCCTCACTCGATGCATATGCATTTACGTATTTGATTACATCAAATATGATTCACATAACATCGCCTTTATATTAGAGAGTTATGGTTTTATCAATATAATGATAATATGAAAACAAAGGATTACAGATATTGTGATTGGGTTGAGCTTGTCTCCCCTTCACAATCTGTTGACAATATTCACGTCTTCTTAACTCAACATAAATGTCTTAACGTTAAGAATCATTTATAACACCTCAAGGGACTTAATAATAATAAGACAACCTTTTTACGACAATAACGTCGTAATATTTACGTTAAACATAAATAGTCACAAATCACACTTAAACGACGTCGTTAACGTTATTAATGACTAAGACAACTTACTACGACTTAAAAAGATTTGTAAATAATATCGACTACCTGTCGATTAGGTTTAGAAGCAAACTGACAAGACAAGACTCATCTCTTACGACACATTGGTTCACGTTTCTGTTAAACACTTTATACTCGATTTGGCAAATAAACCACTCGTAACTCGAGGTCTATATCTCTCTCGTGGAAAGATACTCTCTCTCTTTTCTCCGAGAGTCATCTGAAAACCTGTAATCCTGTATCAAACTCGTTACCAAAGAAATTATGATCAGTGCATCATTATTCAAATAATAGATCAAATCTCATAATCCAAATATTAAATCGATAATATCATAATCATTTCCATAATTTCATAAATGACATTCAATATAATCCATTTCTTTCCTGTCATTAATCTAAACATTATAATAAATTTACTTATGTCCAAGTAAAAAGTAAAAGTATAGCAAGACAAAAATTGGGGATGTAACATATCCTTCCCCTAAAGATTCATCGTCCTCGATGATATAAAGTATTTAAAAAGTAACTAAAAAGCAAGTTCATTGTTTTCAAGTGGTAACATTATTAAAAAAATGAGGAAACTTTTGATAAATTTCATGGTAATTCTCCCATGTAGCATTTTCCTCAGCATATTGGTCCCATTGGACGTTGCATTGCAAGACCTCTCTGTTATGCAAGCGGAGCTGGCGCATTTCTAACACCTTGAGTGGCTTATTCGTGACCACCCCTGGGTCTTGCATCTGTAAAGAATTCCAAGTCAAAATATGATTATTACCTACAATATATTTCTTCAAATAAGACACATGAAAAACCTTGTGCATTCTTGATAAGACTGGTGGTAGAGCAATTCTATAGGCAACCAGATTGACTACTTCAAGCACTTCAAAAGGTCCCACATATCAAGGGGCTAGCTTAGAAGACTTCCCAAACTTAATAGAACTTTTCTGAGGTTTGACCCTCAAAAGAACTTTTTATCCAATAGAGAATTGCCTCAGAACACGCTTTGCATCTGCATAGCTCTTTTGCCTATCACTGGCTTCTGCCAATCTTTTTCTGATCAGCTTAACTTTCTCTTTCATTTCAGCTAGTATTTCTGGTCTGATGCTAATCCTATCCTCTAGTTTATCCCAGCTTATAGGAGTTCAACATCTTCTTCCATACAATGCTTCGAATGGCGCCATCTTAATAGCGGAATGATAGGAATTGTTGTAAGCAAATTCCACAAGTGGTAAGTATTCTTCCCGCTTGTATTGCTGATCCATGCAATACATTCGCAATAAGTCTTCCAAGACTTGGTTAACTCTCTCAGTTTGCCCATCGGTTTTAGGATGGTAAGATGTACTCACATTGAGTTTAGTCCCTAAAGCATAAACAAAGTTTGCCAAAACCTTGACGTTACACGTGCATCTCTATCCGAGATAATCTTTTCAGGGATACCATGCAATCTAAACACCTCTTGCACAAATTTGCAAGCTAACACAGGTGCTCCATTAATCAAATTCCTTGGTATGAAATGTGCTACCTTTGTGAGTTTATCAACCACTACTAAAATGGCATCATGCTTATTCCTTGACATAGGAAGACCTTGAACAAAATCCATGCTAATAACTTGCCATTTCCACTCTGGCACATCATAAGGGTACAACAATCCTGCGGGGTGTTGATGCTCTGCTTTTACCCTTTGATATTCTAAACAACTTGCTACAAATCTTGCAGCATCATTCTTCATTCCTTTCCATAAATAAAAAGGTTTAACATCCACTAGAAGTTTGGTTACTCTTGGATGTCTAGAATATGGTGCAGTATGAACTTATTTCCATACTAGATCCCTTAATCTAGTTGAATCAGGAACATAAATTCTATCTTTATACCTCAATAGTTCATTTGACTCAAACAGAAAAGCATCATACCTTGGATCTCTAGGATTATCTTTCAGAGCCTGCTTAACCTGCTCATAAAACTCATCACTAGACAAATTTTGCAACACCAAATCCTTGAAATTTCCACGAATAGAAACAATAGAAGCTATAAGTCTTCTGCGGCTCAAAGCATCAGCTACTCTATTCTCTTTTCCTTTGATGTAGTTTATCTCAAAGTTATAGTCAGATATCAATTCTAACCATCTCCTTTGTCAAGCATTCAAATGCGGTTGAGAGAAAATATACTTAAGACTTTGATGGTTTGATTTAAGTACAAAAATCTTCCCTACCAAATAGTGTCTCCACATCTGCAAGGCATGAGTTACTGCTGCCAATTCCAGATCATGCGGTGCATAATTTTTCTCATAGGATTTCAATTTCCTTGACTCATATGCTATAACTCTTCCATCTTGCATAAGCACTCCTCCTAATCCTTCTCCCAAGGCATCTATAATTACCTCAAATTGTCCTTCGGGGTCAGGAACTTTCAAGATTGGAGCTGTAGTTAGCTTTTCCTTTAAGAGATCAAATGCATCCTGACATTTGTCCATCCATTCAAATCTCTTTCCTTTCCTCTGCAGGGAAGTGACTGGAGTAGCAATACTGGAAAAATTTAGAACAAAATTTCTATAATAGCCTGCCAAGCCCATGAAACTACGCACCTCATGCACATTTGTTGGTACAAGCCAATCTAGAATAGCTGTGATTTTTGCAGGATCAACAGATATTCCATTAGCTGATATAATATGCCCTAGGTATTGAATCTCTTTCTAGAAGAATGTACACTTTGACAGTTTCCCATATAAATTATGTTCTCTTAACCTTTGCAGAACTAATTGTAGGTGTCGTTGATGTTCTTCTTCATTCTTAGAATAAATGAGTATATCATCCAGGAAGACTAAAACAAACTTGTCCAAACAATCTCTAAATATACTATTCATGAGATTTATGAATGCAACACGTGCATTCGTCAAACCAAATGGCAACACTGTGAACTCATAGTGTCCATATATTGTTCTAAAAGATGTCTAATGAATATCTTCAACCTTCAGTCTTAACTAATGATATCTTGATCGCAAATCAATCTTTGAAAACACAATAGCTTTAGGCATCTGATCAAAAAGATCATCAATACGTGGCAAAGGATATTTGTTCTTTATCGTTGCTTTATTAAGCATACGATAGTCTATACACAATCGAAGGGTTCCATCCTTCTTCTTAACAAAAATAACTGGAGCACCCCAAGGTGAAACACTGGGTCTGATCAAACCTTTTACCAAGAATTCTTGTAATTGTGCTTTTAATTCCATTAACTTCGTAGTTGTCATACGGTAGAGTGCTTTTGATATAGGTTCAGATCCTAGTTTAATGTCAATAGCAAAATAAAAAACCTTCTTGGAAGGCAATTCTAGTAGTTCTTTTGGAAACACATCCTAAAATTCCTGAAGAAAAGGATACTTTTCTCCAAAAGATGAACTAGGGTTTTCTACCCCTTCCTTAACTTGTTCCATTTTAATTACAAACAACTGACAACCTTTCCTTCTAGCCCTTTTCAATTGCTTGGTAGAAATAGGTCTGATTTTAACTTCTCTTTGAATCCCTTGGAATTGGGTCTGATTTCCCAAATCATCTAAGCATTCAACTATTTTTGAAAAATAGTCTACCTTAGCTCTACACTTCCATAACCAACTCATTTTTAGGATTACATCATAGGAACCTACGGGAGCTACATACAGATTTACTTCAGTTGAGAAACTAGGAAGATCAATCTTGGATTCAAACAAACATTGCTCTACCTAAGCCTTAGATTGGTTAGCATATTCTACTGACCATGGTTTAGACATGTACCCAATTTTTAGTGGCTCCTGTGTCAATCAAAATAGATATAGGGACTCCAAACAAAGTACCTGTCATCCCAATGGGTGTGATTTGATACTCTACATGACGATTGTCGAGAGCTGCATGAATCCTTTACTGGAATGCTTCTTGCTAGGTAGGTAGTGTAGTGCCTCTTTGTTGACCATTTTGATTCTTGTTAGGGTAATGATTTGCATAATGGTCACCCCCACAAGTAAAACATCCTCCAATGGGTCCTTTCTTATTTGCAGTCTTCCCATTGTTATCCTTATTTCTTTTGTAGTTACCATTCTTTTTCTCATTACTAGATCCACCCTTGTTGTTATGAGGTCCTTTATCTTTTCTCTTGTTATCATAGCTCTTTTCATATCTTTTCTTGTAGGGTTGATTGTTAGGAGTTCCATTAAACCTCTTGCATCTTCTATCACGATAAGCCGAGATGGATTTAAGCTTTTGCTCTTGCTTGATCGCCTTCTCATACACTTGATCCATTGTTGTGGGACCATGCACATACACCTCACCACCAATTTGAGCCATTAAGCCCATGATGAATTTTCTGATCCTGAATCTCTCATCCTTTTGATACTGTGGAACATATTTTAGGAGTCGAGTGAATTTTTCTCCATATTCCACCACTGTCATATCTTCTTGTTGAAGATTCTAAAAATCGGCCAGTTTCTAATCAAAATAGAGTTGTGGTAACCATTTGTTGTGAAAGAGTTCCACGAACTCATCCCAAGTTACCCTTAGAGAGCTTAAATTCAATTCCATCTTTTTATTCATCCACCAAGTGGATGCTTCTCTTGCCAGTTGGAATGCTCCCCATACTGCCTTGGTCACTTTCGAGTAATTTCTTATCTCAAAATATTTTTCCACCTCTGTTAACCAAGCTTCTACAGCATCTCCGGTCTTTCTCCCATCAAATTTTGGTGGAGTAACTTTCTTCATATTCCTTTGAGAGCTTCGAGGTCAATCTATCCCTTGCCTCTTTATGAGGTTCCGTACTCTTACTTTGATCTTCATGATTTTCTCTGCTTTCACCATGAGAGTTTTTACCTCCTCCCTCAGTATTCCCTTTATCATCCACCTTCTTTTCCAAATCACCCAATCTTTTCTTAGTTTCCTCAAGCATGGTTATGATTTGGTCCAGCTTATTATTTGGCAAGTGGTTTCCCTCTTCACTTTCTCCTTGGTTAGTTCTTGTTCGAACCATGTTTATCAATTTCTCACACCTGAGAATATTGAGTTGTCCATTAGTTCAAGATTATAATGCATCCCATTAAATCTAAACATAATAAACTCAATTTAAACAATAGTTTGGCACAAAAACAACTCTTTTTTTTAATTTCAAAAGTAAACAGTATTCTTCAGTTATACAAGAAATGACTTCAAAAGTTGTGCTCAAGAGGAGTATATCCTTCAGACTCATTTTCAGATACATAATCTTTAGGTATATAACCCTCTGACTCATTATCGGACCTAACTTCTATGATCTCAACAGTTGGGGGTATGCTGGGATCTCGCCTATCCATAGTTGTTTCCTCATTTGACATATACTCTATGATTTTGGCAGTGATCTTAACCCTTTCCATGTTTTCCCTTCTCACTCGCTTGATTCAAGTTAAGGCAGTTGCCAGAGTTTCAGTATCACTTAACCAAATTAAACTCTCATCATTGGTTCCCTCAAAGGTTTTGATAATAGCCTCACGTTCTCTTTTTGCTTTAAGGAAATGTTGACTCGAATTAATAGACTTTCTTGGTGTCTTCTTAAAACATACCATCCTGGCACAGAAATTTTCAAACATTAGCTAACCGCATAATGTTGACTACAGGCAAGCATAGTGGTCTCATAAGCCCTAGTGCTAAACCTGGTAGCTCTGATATCATATGTAACATCCAAGTTCTAAAACATAGTAAAACTAGAAATTTACCATAGATTAATTTAACAAGGTAAAAATGAGATAGAGAATTTTTTTCTTTTATTCAACATATAATCAAGTAACTACAATTACAAGATTTCTTTTACAAAATACAATAAACCATATTTTCTTTCTCAATTTCAATGTTTACAAAAGTAAATTAATTACATATACAATTTTGGAATAAATACTACTTTTGAATATCTGACATCTTTATCACAAGTCCTGGCATTTTTCCTTCTTGGAGAGAGAGTATCTTTCCAGTTATTTACCTCCATCCACAGACCGGCGGTCTCCCACACATCTTCCACATAGGAACTGGCCCTACCCTTCATGAGGAATATAGACCTTAGGTGACCAGTGGTAATTCACCTTTCCTGAGTACATATTGTTGTATTCTACTCAACTTTATCAACCATACAACCCTAGATACCCTCTAGCTAAGTATGATTTCTGATAAGATGAGCAATCCAAATACAGTGAACCAACAATACATGCAGAAAATAAATGCATTACTTTGGCCAAAGTTTTTAATAATAATATCGTTCATAATGAACGTAGTCATTGTGTTTACCCACCCCTACTCGACTTGGATATTGTCGTATTCTCATAGTTTGTTCACTCCAACTATGACCACATAAAAAGTTTAATCATTGCGTCATGATAATAGTATCTTTTGACTTAAATAGGTCTATATGACATAACCATTCAATTTTATAATCAACTCTAGGGTTTACCTAATATCCTTTGTTAATATGATATTACAACATAACCATATCTCTTATCTAGGAGTTCTAGATTCACAAATAACCCTTGATTAAGTTAACCAAGGTTAAGAATACTATAGTTCTTAAATAGATAAATTTCCTATAAAAGGAATGTAGAATAACTTTGATAATGTGTTATAAACAAAACATACCCTGAATATATATCCCTACATGGTCATTCTCTAGTAGACTTAGCCTACTCCATTGTATTGGATCTTTCCAAGAATAATATTATCAAAAGATAAATAAATATATAAGGGTTCTCCCATAAACCTTATTTCCATCTACCATAATATCTCTAAGTTACTTCATTCGAAGAGAACAATAATTGTCTAAAGATTCCTATGAATCTAAGTTCTCATGGATAGAAATCATTTCCATTATTTTCATATAGAATCTAACAAGAAAATACTAAATATTACCCCGACTCAAGGTCTAAACTATTCTACTCAAAACTAAGAGTATACTACCAAAGTTCAATCAACTTTAATAAAATTTGAGAGTCTATTGTTTGGTTACCTCACAATCATTTCATTGATTTGCTACAAACATATTCAATATAAAGACTGTTTTTCAAGCTCATGACAACTATGACATTCTCCTACTATGATGATCATTTTATCCTCCATACTAAGATTTGATATGATTATCAGTTTAATAATCAATAAGCAAATGGTCGATTCAGAATACTATAACATAGTACTCACTTGTATTACCAAGCATTAGCCGTATACTTTGCATTCGTTGCCTTATCAATTTTAGATCAGAATAGTTTACTTAAAGATGTTATCTGCATTTCCCTAACTGACACTTAATAGTTTACGACTAAATACTCAAAACATACAGGAGGTTATACCTCTCTAGCATGCTCACATAATCACCCAAGACACAATAATAGACAATCTAAAAAGAATTAGCTGATTTGCTCACTATTAATAAACACAGGAAACTAAGGAATACCTGGTAATTGACAGGCTTGAGTTGATAATATGTGCACTAGGACAAAATAATAGACTCTTCTGATTGCCTATTCCCCATCTCTTTTTGCCACAACTCTTCTTTCTGTCCTTGTTCAATGCCTTACTCTTAAGTTTTTAACCTTTTTAACATAATAACCATGACTCAATCTGAGTCATCATTGTTAATGACTCAGGCACAACTCTTTTTTAGTTGCCTTACTTCGTACCTCCACTTAGATACAGTTGCTAACTTTTAATGAATGGATAACTGTCCATAACGATTTAGTCCTAATTAACACCACGTTTTAAGTAGAGTTCCCACTTGTCGATGGGAGATAGTCATTTCCTGGCTCGTCAGTTGTGGTGGTTATTCCACAGTCCTCCTCTTTTGAATGAGGTCAACACATCACTTAAACTCTGCTGATCATTAAAGGATCTCTAATAAGTGGTTCGATCCTCCACTAACATTTTTGAAGACTTCCTAAATGTAAGCCTTCGGCTACTCAAGCATAACATCATTGACTCATTATGAGGTATTATCCTCACTCGATGCATATGCATTTACATATTTGATTACATCAAATATGATTCACATAACATTGCCTCTATATTAGATAGTTATGGTTTTATCAATATAATAATAATATAAAAACAAAGGATTACGGATATTGTGATTGGGTTGAGCTTGTCTCTCCTTCACAATTCGTCGACAATATTCACGTCTTCTTAACTCAATGAAAACATCTTAACGTTAAGAATCGTTTATAACACCTCAAGGGACTTAATAATAATAAGACAACCTTTTTACGACAATAACGTCGTAATATTTATGTTAAACGTAAATAGTCACAAATCACACTTAAATGATGTCGTTAACGTTATTAACGACTAAGACGACTTACTACGACTTAGAAAGATTTTTAAATAATATCGACTACCTGTCTATTAGGTTCAGAAGAAAACTGACAAGACAAGACTCACCTCTTATGACACATTGGTTCATGTTTCCCTTAAAGATTTTATACTCAATTTGGCAAATAAACCACTCACAACCCGAGGTCTATATCTCTCTCGTGGAAAGATACTCTCTCTCTCTTTTCTCTGAGAGTCATCTAAAAAACTATA
Source organism: Cunninghamia lanceolata (assembly GCA_027924645.1). Taxonomy (NCBI): domain Eukaryota; kingdom Viridiplantae; phylum Streptophyta; class Pinopsida; order Cupressales; family Cupressaceae; genus Cunninghamia; species Cunninghamia lanceolata. Next base: position 5,648,228 of record BSBN01000245.1, on the reverse strand, counting down.
ATCCTATATCAAACTCGTTACCAAAGAAATTATGATCAGTGCACCATTATTCAAATAATAGATCAAATCTCATAATGCAAATATTAAATCGATAATATCATAATCATTTCCATAATTTCATAAATGACATTCAATATAATCCATTTCTTTCCTTGTCATTAATCTAAACATTATAATAAATTTACTTATGTCCAAGTAAAAAGTAAAAGTATAGCAAGACAAAAATTGGGGATATAACACTTTTCAACATTACCATTAGAACCCAGTTTCTTCTTGGATACCCATTTAGAACCAACATGTTTGCATCCTTCAGGCAAAGGTACCAGATCCCATATATCATTTCTTTTAAGTGCTGCCATATCTTCATCCATGGCTATTTTCTAAGACTCTACATCATGCATACCTAAAGCCTCTTGCACAGTTCTAGGTTCATTAATGTTAGTATTTAAAGTAAAAATACATCTCCAATCACTAGGGGAATACCTTTCTAGTGGTTATCTATGCCTGGTCGACCTTCAAACAAGTTGAGTTGGAGGTTCTACCTCCTCTTATAAAGAATTTGAGCTTGAAGAGCTCTCCTCACCTTTTGGTCTCTTTTGGGCTCTCAATTCAAAATTCTCTTCCAGAGGAGAAGCTAAACCACATCTTTCTTTTCACTTTATTCTGGCTGCAATACAATAGAAGAAGGCTTAATCTCTTTTAAAATAACACTTCTACTATATAATACCTTTTCTGTAACAGGATCTCAAAGATTGTATCCCTTCACACCATAATGGGTAAGTGCAAGAAGTTGGGTCCACTTTTAGTGGAACACTTAGGGCAAATTATTTTCAAAAGAGATGAATTTTGGCAATATGGTTGATAATTATTTTTTTTAGAATTTTTAGATGAAATTAAAATCTAATTCAGATGATAATGTCTAAATTTAAAACATGTAATTTTTTAGTGTTGAACATATTTTTCTATTTATTGTTTATTTTTTAAACAAAAACTTCAAAATTTTTAGAAGGAATGGACTTTGGCAATATGGCTGATGACTTTTTTAAAATAATTTTTAGATGAAATTAAAACCCATTATAGATGACAATGGCACCTAATTTTTAAATATGTAATTTTTTAGTGTTGAACATATTTTCCTATTTATTAATGATTTTTTAAACAAAAACCGTCATAGACTTGAAATAACATATATTAATATTATTTTAATAACTTTTGATCTTGAATTTTGTTTGAAATTTTTTTATGTCTATCCAATCTATACATCATTCTATACACAATGAAAAAAAATTCATGTTATGATTAGTTTAGCTCAAATTATGTTGGCCATACACAAGGGGTTTTAAAAACACAAATTAGGGCTAGTAAAAAATTAATTAAAAAAATTATATATCAAAAATTAACAAAAAAATATCCTGATCAAACTTCAACATCATATGCATCTTTCTACAAAAGGAATTAGAAAAATACTTTGAATTAGGTCAAATTATGTTGGCCATACACATGCATATTTTGGCCAAAAACATATGACTTGAAAAAGCCACTTTTTGTACATCCTATACAAAACCAACTTTTATCATTTGGGTATTATAATAATGTACATATTTTTAAACTAGAAAAAAAATCCTACATTTCATATTTTTACATCATATTAAATTCTTATGTGTAAGTGCTTCAAAGTTTAACTCCAACTATGACAAACTTTGATTTTTAGGAAAAAAATTTCCACTTTTGGCTAAAAAGTGGACCCAACTTCTTGTACTTATCCTAACTTTATCTAATGAAAATATATTTATAGCCTTGTTATTCAATTTAGCATGCTTCTCCCTTGGCATATATTTATATGCCTCACAACCAAAAACATGAAGATGCCTTAGTGAAGGATTTCCACCGAACCATGACTCCATAGGTGTTTTATCAACAAGAGTTGATGTAGGAGTTAATCAAGTAGCAAGTAGTGGTTACAACCTTGGCCCTAAAACTTTGCTCCAAGCCAGCTCCACTAAGAATACTCCTAGCCTTCTCCATCAATGTTCTATTCATTCTTTTTGCAACTCCATTTTGTTGTGGAGAATATAGAGTTGTCTTTTGCCTTTGAATATTGTAATCCTTGCAAAAGTTATCAAAATCTATAGAACAACATTCACCATCATTATCAGTCCTCAAACACTTAATTTTTCTACCATTCTGAGTTTATATCATAACTTTGAACTCTTTAAAATGAATGAAAACTTTAGATTTGCTTCTAAGAAAATAAACCCATGTCCTACTATAATCATCAATGAATGCAACATAATACATAGATTTTGTAATATAAGGAACATCAACAAGACCAAACATATCTGAATGAATAAGATCCAACAACCCAAAAGATTTATGAGAACTCAAATAAAACTGAACATGGTTTTGTTTTCCATATATGCAATGTTCATAGAAATCAAACTCAAGATTAGAATTAGATAAAAATTCAACAAGGTTTTTACTCTTTAAGGTCTAGACCCTTCTCTCCTATGTGGCCTAATCTATGGTACCATACCATTGTCTTTTCAACTAGTAAATCAGTCTCTATAGAAAGAGCACCCTTAGGTACCTAGATATCATGACCATCCACTAAAGAAGATACCACTCCTTTATTCAATGAACTAGATGAAGACTCAATTTTAATAGAAGTGCTATTGCATTAAACTGTGCATGCATCAAGATGAGATAATGTGTCCAATTTGACACCTCTAGCAATAACCATAACACATCTAACCATCTTGCATCTTGCATCAGAAAAGACAACTTGCATACCTGCATCAATCAATTTACTTACAAATAATAGGTTTTGTGCTAAACTAATGATATGCAATACACCACTGATTCCTTTAACTCTACCATCAGGGAATTTAATTTGAACTCTACCATGACCAACAATTTTTAAATGAGAATCATCACCCAAGTTTACCTTACCTCCATCAAATTCTTCATACTGTGAAAACCAATCTTTATTAGAGATCATATGAAAGGATGAACTTGAGTCAATTAACTATGTATTGTCACTTGCATGTGTTGCCAAAGCTACAATGAAGGCTTCACCATCTTCTTTTCAAGATTTAGAATTACAGTCAAATTTATTTTTCTTTTTCTTCTTATCGTCTTTACATGAACTTTCTGAAAGTGACTAGGTTTGCCACAATTCTAGCATATCACTTTGAATATTCAACAAATATTTTAGCAAATCATTGTAAACATTTGAAGCAACAATATATTTGAATGAAATATATATAATCTATTTTATGTGCAAATCTATTTTATGTATTGTGGGTATTTCAAATCTAAGTGAAGAATAAAAAATAGAGCAAGTCAAACACATAAAGATAAAGCAATGAAACCAATACCTTTTACCTCAAACTATTCCTTGATAGAGTGGAAGTAGCATGCACCCAAGTACTACTTAGCTATGTTCTTGATATGATACCATGTGGATTTATCCCTAAACCAACATAACCTAGGTATAATGGAGGCAATATGAAAGCAAAATGACAACATAAGTCTAATAGAAAAAGATGTGATGATAATGGCTTGGTTGATGATCAATTTATAGATTCATGATAGGATGAATGGAGGGGTGAGATTAAGAGGTGCAATGGATGGCTGAGATTTAGAGGTGTTGTGAATGGCTAAGATTTAGAGGTGGAAGATCAAATTGATGGTTGAGATTAAGAGGTGGAAAAGGGAATCTTTTAGGGCATTCTTTATGTGAATGGTTGAGATTAAGAGGTGTAGTTTGAAATGAGTGGCTAGGATCAAAAGTTAGTTTGACTTTTGGGATAAGGATGAGGACAAAATGGGAAATTAATTAAATAGAACTATTTAATTAATTATTAGAGAGGGGGGACATGTGTGAGGATAAATTAATTAAATAAATAAAATTTATTTAATTAATCATGTGGCTATGGGAAATTATGGGTTAATTAATTAAATAAATTAGTTAATTTAATTAATTTTAGATGATGGAGACAAAGGATTATTTAATTAAATAAATAAAATTTATTTAATTAATCTATGATGGGGGAAAATGGAATTAATTTAAATAATACAAAAGGACATGGTAAAGGGGACATGTTAGGATGAAGGTGATGTTAAGATAGTGTTAGGACAATGTCGAAAATGATGGTGAAGGCATGGTCAATTTTTGGTGTCTACATTTTGCTCGTATTTGATATGATGTCGCGACTAAAAAGAAGTGGTGTCGTATCAAAGAATAGATTATGCCCCAGTCAACTAAAGGAGTGATGAAAGAGGGAGAGGGATGCTCCCTTGAGAGGTCAGCTGGAAAAAATAAATTTTTTGGCCGAACTCTCGAAAGGAAGAAAAGATGGTGAAAAATAAATACGGGATGAAGAAATAAGTTAGAGGAAAATGATGATGGAATGAAGGCCATGAGAGAAAACCTAGGGTTAGGGATAAAAACTAGGGCTTGGGTGACCTATAGATGATGCTAGGGGGAACCATAAGCCTCATTTGCACTCACACCCATTTGAGTTTAAAGCTAGAAGGAGAAGAGGAGCATAGGCAAAATGGCAGGCATTCACGACATATGCATCGTGAGGAGAGAGTTTAGACATATCAGCGACTACCAGGCTCAGGCACAACGGTATGTATTTAATCCTAGGGCCTTAGGGTAGATTAGGGAAAATGCGTCGATTTACTAAAAAGGTGCTTTAGCATCACGAATGGTGCTTTTACTAGGTTTTGAGGTGCTTTCACCAGAAAGCTGTGCTTTTGAAGCACTTAAGTGCTTATGCTAGAAAGAGGCGCACTTTTGCGAAACATGGCACATTTGTGGGTAGGTGAAGCTGTCATGTCCTCATATCGACACTTTATAATTGAATCAATTATGTATTATTCATATTAAAGAGGGAAATGACATTAAAATCCATATTGTAAACCGAATATATTTACATCAAATAATATTAGCATATAAATATTTTAATATAATATAATATATAATATATTCATATAGAGATATATTATATTATATAAGTACCAATAAAAAATATAAATAATATTAATATTAAATAATTATAATTACAAATATAAATATTAATAATATAAATATTATTAATATAAATATAAATTAAATATAATTATCAATATAATATAAATATTATATATTAATTATTATTATTATCAATATTAAATATTATTATAATCAATATAAAAATAAATACTAAATATTATTGTTATTATTATTATATAATAATAAATTTAATTATCAAATATAAATACTAAATATTATTGATTGAAGGCAGCCATGTATATAAGACTTAAGGTCAACAATTAAGAATAAAGTAACCACGTCATAAGGACAATGAATATCCTAATTCTATGAATAAAACCAAACAATGATACAAACAACGATTACTATAAGAGATAAGTAAATGCGATTAGGATATAACCTTTATTAACTAAAAACTATTATTAGGAGGGCAGCGGTAATGTCCCTTTATGAATGGACGCCACTCTAAGAGGTATAAGAAGGTACAAAATAATCCATCGATAAATCAGACAAGGGATATACAATGGAATATCATCTCACAAACAGAATATCAACAATTTCATTAGCAATCAAACATCTCTCAGCATCATCAACGATCATTCCTAGCAGTAAGCAATCTAAAATATATCCTTACATACTAATCGACAACACTACAAGAATGGAATATATAATATATATAAACAATTACAAGCATAAGGAGCAGCAAAGAGAAAGAATAAAGATATTTCTGAGTTAAGCATATATATATATATATATATATATACACACCAAAGGGAATCATATACAAAGCCATCAACCACCGAAGGAATTCACATTACTCATTCAATGGACAATTCAATATATCACATTATCATCATGGATAAAAGAAGCAGGCATTTAATCAACAAGGAATCAATACAGGAGAATATCAATCAATACAGAAGAGAAATACAATTTAAGTGATATGCATCATTCCATCAGTGCAACATCATAATCTCTCCAATGATTTACTTATTCACCTCATTAGAGCGCAACACTCACATTGATAGCACTTCATATCATCTGAAGCAAATCAATCAGTGATTCATTCAGGCTATATCAGTGGCACACACCATCATCTACACAGTAGAGGTAAGGTATAACCTGCCCCTTAGTCAATTATGCATTTTTAATACTATAATGAAATCTCATACCCATAAATGAATAAATAAAGGAATTGCATGATCATAAATAACATTGTCTAAGATAAAGTGAACATATAGATGATATGATAGCATGTTATAGTCAATGTGGAGTAAATTACAACCATGATATATATAGCTTAAACATCTATGAATAACATGATTATAAATGCATAGAGACTCCATCGTTATAGGACTAAGTCAAATAAAAGGACAACTATACTTGATCCATAAGGATCCATGAGATTATGAAAGCAAGGTCCTAAAGAATGAGCTCATGATATACTAGGGTCTAAGAGTCTCAAATTATAACATTAATCTATCAACTACCCCGTGAGAGTATGGGTTAGACTAGGGAAGAGCGGTAGTTTATGATAAGTCTCTTTTGGTAGGTGACCCTCAAGTTTAGTGAGGAACCACCGGGCGTGTGGCGAAGCTAATGGTGAGGAACCACCAGGCGTGTGGCGAAGCCAACTTGAGTCAAGTGGTCAGGAACTGCCGGGTGTGCAGTGAAGCTTTTGGGCCTACAACAAGTAGAGATGGGCTTTACTCAAGTTTGGTCAGGGACCACTGGGCGTGTAGTGAAGCCAACTTGAGCCAAATGGTTAGGAACCATCGGGCATGTGGTGAAGCCTTTGGGCCAAATGTTATTAACCTGCACCCTATATCTATACCCCATCTCCACAAGGGTCTATAAAGGGATAGGGTTAACACAAAGTATGACCACCCTAAGTATATCATGAGGCTCAAAAGAATGATTAAGAATTGAATTAGGGAAATGAATACTTGAATTATTGATTTATGATGAGATTGATTATGTGGTTACTAACCCTAATTTGGATATTCTAATATGATTTATTGATCTTATTTATTACTGATGTTTCCTTTAAGAAGTCATTCTTGTGTGCAAGGTTAAAAATAAGAATATTCTTATAAGGGACATTACAGAAGCGCTTTCACCTAAATTGTGTTTTTGTGATGAAATGAGGTGCTTGCGTGATAGAGTCATGCTTTTACTGGGAAGGGAGGTACTTTCATCTGAAAGGGCACTTGTACAGGCTTAAGGGGCACATTTTCTTAAAATGGTGCTTGTACATGACAGTGTAGCGCTTTTGTACTGTTTGGAAAAGCAAACTTAGGATCTAATTTGAAAAGGACTAATGAGGTGTTTTGGATGGATGCAGGTGCAGTTATTAGTGATTCAGTCTTGAGAGAGGAGGTCCTCAACCATGAGGTTGAGGTCGCAACTGACAGAGGTGGACAAGGAGTTTCTAGGGACTATAGGTATATTCCACATTACCTTCATGCCTGAGATACACACACTATGCCATGATGACAATGTTAGTGGAGCAGTGGAAAAGTGAGAGGAGCTCTTTCCTATTACCCACAAGAGAGATGACGATCATGCTAGAGGACATATGGAGGATTCTATGGATCCCTATCCATGGCGAGTTGGTATAGTATGAATTAGTTGTTGGAGATCAGGCTTTGGAGTGGGTGTTCTTTACAAATAACCTTCTGATTGACGATATTGAGATGGACCTAGCAAATGTGATGAGTTCATTAGCTCCTCTGCCCCTATTCGTAGCAAGGTTAATCTCAGGGTTACTAGTTCCTGACAAGAGAGAACAATGGTTCCCTATTGGCTAGAGGAGGGTTTTTGAGAGATGATGATAGATGGGGTTGTGTATACATGGGGGCCATGTGTATTGGCCCATCTCTATCATAATATGCATGCCATGGTTTACCAATGAGGTAGGAGCTTGGGGTGTAGTGTTACTCTGCCCCATGTATGGGCATGGGAGCATATATAGTGCTAAGACCCATAGCTGATAGGGTGAGGGGAGAGGATCAACCCTATGTATATGCTTATGATAGTGTCATTCACCATTAGATGATGGGGAATGTGGCACACTAGTGTGTGGTGTTGGATGAGGTGGATACAGTGATATGGAGGCCATGGAGATAGTGTGAGGCCTTGGGAGGGAAACATAGATCAATTGGCGTATGCACAAGAAACACGCTATATCCTGGGGTGGATAGTTCATGCGATTAAGAGATATATACTAGAGAGGGTATTATGATAGTTTGGGTTTCCCCAGACAAAGCCTAGACATGAGGTAGTATTCCTACATGTTACTAGGGAGGTGAGGGAGTGAGGTGTACCCACTGATCCTATAGTTGTCATTGCAGAGTTTAGAAGATTAGTGCCAGTGTCTTGGGATCTTCAACTAGATATTGATAATGCAGGTAATACAGTAGAGTATGATACATGGTGGGATACTCATCAGCTAGTTAGGTATACTATTCCAGAGGGATAGGGAGTGCTAGTGGGTGGAGGAGATGACGGGGCTAGGTAGGTGTGACGACAGGTTGAGAGAGGAGAGGCTGTAGGGAGGCAGGAGGAGGGAGATACAACAGGGGCCTAGGAGGGGGAGATAGAGATGATGTGGGTGTTGGTAGAGATGAGGAGGATGATGTGGGAGAGGAGGAAGGTGGATTGTAGGAGTTGCAGAGAGAGAGATGAGTTGTGTTTAGAGCATGACAACTTGTAGTCAAAGCTGGTGGAGATGTGTGTTAAGAGGGACACTCTGCAGATAGAGTGAGATAGCTTTCAGACCGAGCTGTAGAGGGTATATGGGCTATTGATAGTAGTGTAGGCATAGGTATAGGCATTGGACCAGGCACTGGCATAGGCACATGCACATAGGTGTAGGTAGGGGGACAAATAAGAGATGATGGGGAGCTAGCTTGGGTTACTATGGAGAGAGATGCCACCATCATTCAAGGGAAGAGGGTAGAGGCACACGAGGTGCAACTCTGTCAGGAGCACGACATAGCCCATGAGATGATAGGTGGGCAGGGCATGGCCTAGGTGTTGTCTGAGATGGTCCAAACATAGAGAGAGGTTGCACGGTTGACCTGGGAGGTAGAGTACTACTGGGGGCTCTATGAGAGTGTGTTTCTGATTGATTAGAGAGCGGTGAGCTTTGCTGCATGGAGCCGGTCAGGGGCTTTGGAATCAGTGAGATCGAGTCCTTTAGTTATGGGGCCACTAGGGCCACGATCACCACAGGGTCCACCACAACCATCACCATCACAAGGACCAATTGCTTTAGAGGGTGGTAGTTCTAGTTAGTAGTGTTATAGATGGATGGAGACATTGTATATATTATATGCCTGTAGGCTCATTGTATATGTTATTTTGATTCACAAAACCTTTAGGAAGACATTTTGATGTATCATGACCTTATTTTTTGTGTATATATATGATGAGGTATTTTGTGTTGGTGACATATGTGATGTTATGATGTGATGAACATATATGATGTTATGGATATGTTTTTATTATGCATATGTGATGGTTGTGGATAGGATATCTATGATAGTTATGTTAGATGATACATGTATGTTATTTATGGATGCATATGATGTATGAGGTATGTTTTATGATGGATATTTATGATATGAAAAATGATTTATGCTTATAAATGATGGATAAATATGATGGTTTAGGATATATGATTCGTTTTGATTATGATGGAATTATGGTTATATATATTTGATGGATATCTATGATGTTGATTTATGTAATGCAATGGTATATTACATGGTATGGATTATATGATGTTTATGGATAATGTATGATGATTATGATACCAATGATTATGGGATGGTATGACCATGATTGTTTTTTGGATGTAGGAAGATTGTGGATGCAACAAATGGCTAGAGTGATTGGTCATGATACTACACGAGAAGAAGATTGTTAGGATGGGGAATAGTTAATGGGGGGATGGGTTAGAGATGGAGAAATAGAATGCCCTAGAAGATATTGTAGGGGGGAGGGAAAATGATATAGGATGTTGGATAGAAAATGAGATAGATGGGGGGAGATGGAAAATGGATAAGTGATGGGTTTAGTTTATGCTAGTTATGCGGGTTGGGCATGCTCTCTATTCAATGCTAGGGTATGGATCATTCGATCCCTTGAAGGCAATGAGGCTTAGAAAATTCTTGTATGGCATTACATTTCTTCAAGCATTCCTCTTGGGAAACAAGCTTGGAAGGGGATTGGGCTTCACACCCTTCTTACTATGAAGGATTCTGTTCAAATTTAGGGGACTTTTGTTATCAAAAGTATTTGTAAATCTTGGGAAGCCATGAATCCTTGGCTTATTTGGAATGGTACTAGATTTTGCAATGGCCTTTCCATTAAGTAACAGTCTATTTGGTGGTCCCCAACTATTACTTGTTGAGAACATCCCCTTGCTAAAATTCCTTGGATCCGTCCCTTGCGGTTTTTCAAGAAAGGAGTCAAGACTCTCCTTGATTTGTTCTCCAAAACAATAATGATTTTTATTTCTTGAATCAAAGTCGAATAAAAATTCCATTTGAGCACTCAAGATCATGAAACTTTCTAGGAGATTATTGTAGCCATCTCACCATATATTATTCATAAGATTGGGATTTGTAGTTTCGAACCATGATAGAAAGATTGGAAATGGTATCTTGACACACTATTTCACAATTACAAACCTTGTAAGGGGTACTCATGGATTTCACCATATTTTCCTATGGTTCTTGACTTCAACCAACGATGGTTACTTTAGTCCTCTTTGATTATTTGGAAATGTAGATCTACCACTGTTTGGTTAGCCATTATTATGCCCAAACTTGCTCATTTTGCTTGGTGCCTTTTATTTCAAGGCCTTCATGTTGGTTCTAGACTTATTCATCTTGGAGTTAAGGACCCTAATTGTCCTTTTTATGGTCAACAAGAGATGCTTAAGTACCTCTTTCAATTTTGTCCCTAGGCCCATACAACCTGTACATGGATTCATGATTTCTTCAAGCCTTTTCGACCTCAACCTTTCTCATGGCATATGGTCTTAGTAAGGGATTGGCCTCAAATCCATTCCATATTTTTTCAATTTTGGCATGCTTTGAGGGTGGAAATTCTTTCCATCATATGTAAGGATATAAATTTTGCTTTGTTTTCTGGCAATGTAGTTGATTCTAATTTCTTTCTTTACTCTAAAGCCATGATTTGCTCCAATGTTCTTATAAAGATATAGGTGCAAGATAACAAGGTTTCCCTTGAGGTTACACATTTATAGGTGCTTCTTGACCACTAGGGCAATGCCCCTTGCACTGTGGCTAGAGTTCCCCTAGCTCTTGTTTCTAGTCGAGGTCGGTCTCCACCTCATGGGCATCACAAGGGTTATATCCATTCCACTCATAGAGACCACAATGCTCATTTCTAGGCTTCTCAGCCACTTGGAAGAAGGAACAATGCTCAACAAGGGTGGCCTTAGCCTTCTTTCCACCACTTTGCTTCTCCACCTACCTTTGACTGTGGTTCTACATGTTGGCTGAGTTCAGATAAGTTTCCTAGGTTGGCTCTTTCCGTCTCCCTTGCTCGCAACATTCAGTCTAAAGGTGATAATAATAATAACATGATGGTAATAAAGAAGCTAATGATGAAGGTTGGGACCCTCTCGAAGACACTCCAAACCTCGTTGATGTATGGGTCAAGCCAGATGATCAAGACCCTCCTCCTCCATCTAGTGCCATATCTCTTGCCACATAGTAGCCTTTTATTATGTTGTTTTGATGTTTCTAGGATTTGGCCCCATTTGGACTTCGGGGTGTGACTTTTTCCACCCATAATTTTTTTGTGAATATGTGTAATATTATTTTATTTTTAATGATATAGACACCTATTCATAAAAAAACTTCAATTATTTATACATATAAAAACTAACAACAATCATTCTTTATACATGTAACTCTTTCTAGAAGCACACAAGAATATATAATAAATGTAATAAGTTTAAGTCAATCTTGGTGAGTCTATAGCTAAAAATCACAACTCAGACTAAAAATTGAGATTCATTGAGTTTTAATAAATTATTTTTTCAAATTGCTAGTTTTTCATGTAGTCAAAATAAGAAACAACTTGCCAAAATTTTAACAAATCTAAGTGCCAACACTATGATATATCTCAATATCTAAATTTAAAATAAAAATAAAAGTAAAAATCATACAAAAGCAACATTCAGAGAGGAAAAATCATCTCTTTTCTATTTTTTGTGATGTAATATATAGTCACCTTTTCTATATTTCTTAGTATTCATTAATCAATTATGAAGATGTTGTACATCTGATTTTATTTTGAAAATGTTTGAATGGTATGGATTCCTATAACTATCAACTATTGAGACAATACTAGGTTGGAGGGTCCAATTAAGTACTATTGAACCATGTAGTAATAAGTAAACACATAAACATTCAATAACAATCTAGCTTCTAAAACACAATATATAGTAGAACTCAAACATTCAAATATGAGATAGGTTAATTGATTGACGATACTTGATATTTTCTAATGAAATTACAATGAGCTTACAACACGTTAGGCATCAACAATTTTATTACAATATGATGATAAGATTTTATAGAAACTAAAACTCAAACTATTATATATATTTTATCTTTACTTGGCCTTCTACAAATAGAACTTCCTCTCAATTCCTTCAAATTTAGATTTTTCTCTCCTTCGTTGTTACTAGATGTATTGCCCTCAAATAATACCAGACTCTTCCTTTTATAAGTGAATGTAAAATAATGTGTGCATCTTGGAAACATGTTACATTGACCTTGGGAAATACAACAAGGATCAATAACGTCAATATTAAATGTCTAGAACATTAGTCGACACTAGCATTGGGTGCATCACCTTATGTAGTGTGAAGATATAACAATAACTTGCCCATTCACTCTGATCAATGCTTCTTGAGATAGCAGTCTTTACATGCGACACACTTTTGTATGTATCTTCTTAGGAATCATATTCAAAATAGGGAACCTAAGGAATTGGTGCAAGATTCAAATGTTATGCAACAAACTATCAACAAGGTTCTGTCTATAATAATATACTTACAAAACTTGACAAGAATGTGAAAGATGCTCATGTAAGATTGTGTTCCCAACCACAACTCAAGATGTTCAAAATGTGTTTCTGCACAACTCTTTGAATGTTTTCATTATGTAATGACATAAATAACAAATACAAATAAATGTAGTGCTTGAAGCTACAATACTTTCTTGAAAAACAATTGGAGAACACCTAAAATACATGTAAAATAAATAAGTTACATTAACAGAAATTATTTTTGGTGAAATGAAATTACCCTTAGGCTAGGGATGCTCCTGCATTAGACAACCTAAGTAATTGAAAAGTAAGTCCCTCACTTTGGGATGGATAGAGGGAAACCTAATTGGTTCATCTCAATTGTAGGTAAACATATTGAATCTTCAATCAGTCTTCCTTTACAATTGACTTAATATTCTACATACTTCTTGCTTTTAGTGGTCTTTCTAGCTCTACTATCTAGTACTTCTTCAATCTCTTCTATTTGTGGTAGTGATACTTGCATCCTCCATTTTATTTTTGTTCTATTTTCTTCTGATCCTCTTTCATGATACTTATATAAGTCTCCAATGTTAAACACTCATGATATATCAAGATCTTATGGTAACTTTATTTCATATGCACTTCTAAAATCAAACCTCTTAATAATATTACAAGGTTTGAATTTATTCATTTTCAATTTGTTATATGTTTCTAGACAAGAAATCGCTTCATCTCCTACCTCATATTCCTTATGTCTCCTTTTCTAGTTTGCATACTCCTTATATTTCATATTCATCTTGTTCAACTGGACTCTTACCTCTTCATGGAGATTCTTTGTATGCTCTTCTTAATCCTTAGCTATAGCACTTTTCTTATGATCTATAATGAAATCCCTTAACTTAGAGACATTTCTAGGATTTTTTCCATATACAATCTCAAATGGTGTTTTTTCTATACTTTAGTGCACTAAGTTATTATATGAGAACTTAACTCATGATAATGTCAAATCCCAACTACCTATCTTTTCACTTGTCAAACATCTTAATATGTTACCTAAACTTCTATTTGCAACTTCTAACCATCCATCAATTTGTGGGTGATATGTTGAACTAAATTTCAACTCTGTATTCATTTTCTTCCACAATTTTCTCTATAAATGAGCAACAATTTTCACATCTTTAGATACTAAAATAATCCTAGGTAGCCCGTGTAACCTCACAATTTGTCTAAAAAACAAATTAGCTACATGCATACTATCATTAGTTTTTTTACATGTAATAAAATGAACCATATTTGAAAATGTATCAACAATCACTAGAATGGAATCTACTCCCCTCTAAGTTCTAGGTAACCATAACACAAAATCCATTATAAGTTGTGTTGGGAATTTTCAATCTCAAATCCAATTTGCTCAATTGATGAGATACAAGGCTTTTACTACTACAAAATATAAATCTAAAAATTGTATGCAAATCTAAAATTAATTTTGCTTAATCTTTGAAATACCATGAAGAGATTTAATGGATTTAAATTAGCAAACACCATTATTCATCACATAACACAAAATTTACCATGGAGAAACCCTTGTGGTAAAAAAATCCACACAGAAGAGAGGACACGCTTGTATTAACTTTGAAAACAAGATTAAAATACAACCATACTTCCCAATCTCCCCATTACCTCCAATTTGATAGCACACCTGTGTACCTATGAAAAATCTCAACACATCTCTTCAATCCTACAACTGCAACCTCAAGATCTCTGTGTTTTGTTCAACTCTATTATATACAAGTATGATACTCAAGAATCTCGCTACTTGCAACAAGTATGGCATCCATACTTATGCAATTTCCACCACCTCATTTTGGCCCCATCAACATGCTAAACTTAGCCTCTTACATGACTCTTACAACCTCTTACAAATTTGTCATAATTGATTAAAACCAATCCCACTAATTTAGGCACCTAGTTTGTCATTCAATCCCTATAAATTAGGGGACACTCTTACAAGATGCCATAGACTAATAATAGATATGCAAAGATTCTCTTATACATGTCATAACTCCCCCAAAATTAGCTACTCTAAAATGGGCACCAAGATTGACCTTATCACCTCATCTACACTCCAAAAATAGAAAATGCTCTAACTGGTAAAATAATTACCATAGTAAATGATACATTGTTACTATTACTAATACCAATAATTAAGTAATTACCATTATCAGTTGAACCTTCATCCCTTATGAATAAATTTACAAAATTAACACCCTATTTTCAATGATGTTGGAACTCTCCAAGAACCTTGGAACTTTACAAGAATTGTGGAAACCATATCATAGGATTTACAATGTTGATGGCACCTTAATCCCAACATTCCCCCCACTTGACATCATACATTGTAAATACATATCCATAGGAAAAACCAACAAGGGAAAAACATCCCTCAGTCAACCATGTACCATTGATTCTTCAACATGTTTTTGTGTTCAAACAATATACCTACAAAGACAACCAAGATAACCACCATCTCAAGCAAGAACTCATCACATCATGTCACCCATGATAGGACAAGGAACATACTAAGGTGAAACATAGATCAACTATCACTAAAACCTGCACCAATCTATACATGAACACAAGCATCAAATTCAAATGGTAACAAATGACTCTGAGTGATTTCCACAATCATACCAGTTGGAATAGCAACCACAATAAGCTTCTATCTCATCTAAACTATCCATACCTCAAACTAGGTTAAAAAATCAACATAGGTAGAACTTCATGCTATTAACATAGAAACCCAAATATGTAAATAAGTCCCTATATATCCACCATCTTGCAAAAGAAGACTCCAAGGTAACAACACACATAGACGTGTCATAAAAAACCTCTAATGCAACTCACTGCAGTAAAGTGAAACTAGTCCAATAGAGTGAGTAATCTCTTACAAAATGCATATACCTTCTAGAACTCCCACTACATGGGTGATGTCAAATCTAAAAACAAGATCATAACATTAACAATTCCTCCTATAGTACTTCACATAGAGGATGTGGCTAACTCCTGTATCACATAGTGTCCAAGAGACATACAATGATATGCAAAATACATCTCTCATTACCAATCCAAATAACTCTCCCAAGTACTCCAAACCAATGAAGAAAGAGATCAAGAAGCTACCAAACTATTGCCAAAAAATAATGAAGTACAAACAACAACACTTGACACCACTCAAAACCTCAACTCTATAAATGTAATAATCTTTAGGAAGAAGACAATATACCAGGAAAGAGAGAACACGCAAATCAAACAATGTCTTTGTACCATTCTAACATGTGACAAACTGTGTAAAGTAAGATCTCCTTCAACACTCCCAAATTGAAAGGATATCAACGTCTAACATTCAAATTATGATGAAAATATGGCAGCAATAGATGTAAACCTCTTAGAGAAAGTAGATCAAACTAGATAAACATTCCCACAACAAAGGGAATATGCTCAAAGCCACTAACCATCTCCTCAAATCTTTAGAACTAACACAAGGTCAAGATCACAAGGAGAACAATAGAAATACATAAAACCATGCATCTACTTCTCAATAAGCTCTTAGAACTCAACATTCAAGACTAATGCACAAGAGAAGACAAGATACATATAAATAATGCATCTAATAATCAGGTGGGCAACACCTCTTGATGAGCCTAATTATTAGCCTGTTTTCTTATAGTTTTATTCAAGTGGAAAGACATTCCCAAACACTGTTCAAGTATATCTCTATGTTATGTTATCCTTTATGATCATTATGCAGACTTGAACTTGGTTAATTAAGTATATGGAGATATGATTATGATATGATGAAATTGTATGATATATGTGGGAATGTATGGATTATTGAGATTGTTTGTGTTGATTTTGGTTGTTAGTATTTTGTACATGTTCATGGACTAACCATGTCACTAAAGAGGGAGGACTGTCACCCGTAGCAACTACAGGATGCAGCCCATAGCCACAACATTTCTAGGCGCAGAGCAGGGGAGATAGTATTGACTAAGTACAGTAACCACGACCAAGGACACTCAATGGAGAGAATCACGCATCGTGATAGGTTATCAATAAAGATGATTGGAATCTTGGAGGACTCTGTTACAACTAGAAGACTAATGGGACCGATTCAATTGACCCATGTTGCCCTGTTTCAACAGAGAGTTCTAGTTTTGTTAGAACACTTCCTTCCTTCTTTTGTTGTCATTGTTGTTAGCATTCATTACACTCTAGTTCATGCAAAGTGGTGTTTTTATGTTTAAAGTTAATAGACCTATTTGAATAACTCCCCCGTGCCTATATTATGGTTCGGTGGTTGAGGTAGAAGAAGTTAGTTAAGTTTAGTTTTCAATAGTTTTTACTCTATCACAGATCTAGCTATTTGAATCTTTTCTGGATTATTCATAAAATGTTATTTGATCATGAGTTATGAATATTACAGTTGAGCCAGATTTTGTGTGATTTGAATGATTGTGTAATTGGATGTTAGAATCAATATGATTGTGTTTATCTGAAAGAGTTAGATTTGAGTTTAAACAGTGAGGTAGTCACCTGAGCAAGGGCCACTCAGGATAAATGACCTTCACTTTATTTCTTGTATGTTTTAATTGTTGTAGTAGTTAATTTATGAATACAAGATCCATTATATTCTTAGAGTTGCTCAGTTCAATTAAACTATGGAGGATAGGAACAATTATCATCAGCAATTTAGAATTCATTTCTTAATATGTTGTTATAGTTTTACATTGCAAAGTATCCATAGCAGTTGTAGCAGCATTACTTTCCCTTGTTAATAAGTAGCTTGATTTAGTAGATAAGTTAGATAGTTTGATCCTTGAAAGCACATACAGTGCAAGTGCCATCACAAGTCTACAAGCCCTGGTTGATAATTTGATCAAGGTCTTTTCAAGAAGTTATAGTGGACTGTTTAGTAGGGGATTCCTTTGAATTGAGTGATTACCACCAAGTTTACCTAGCATTGTAAAGAAACAACACCTCTTAGATCATTCACCTACCAAGGAGACCAAGAGCGGGATACAAGATTGTTCTGTGCATACAACACCAAGCAATATAAGATTTCAATAAAGACAACCTTCTCATCAGGTCCATGATGGACTCATGTCCATTTCCAGGTGTAGGCTCCTCAATATTTACTGTTGAAAATCTTCATAGAAAGTAACCATTCCAACACATATCTCTAAGCATAAGAGATATCCATCCTAACCCAAGTCTCTCTAGTATCCATGAGTATACACAAATCAATCCATGTAAACTTCAAAAGCAAACTGCAAAATCATGAAGCTCCAAGCAAATAATTAATACTCAAAACCAAAGAGAACTATCCTCTCCAAAGAAAGAAAAATAACACCTTTACAAAAGACTCAAAGAGTCCATGAAACAAAATGTTAACACCTCTTCAAATAACATGAAGATCAGGCATCCTTTGTCAATAGAACCAAAGATGTCAATGAATCCTCATTACAGCCTAAGGGTAGAATCCAAGAGCTCCTTATGACACCAACAACCATTGAAAAGGATCATCCATCTTCTAATCAAAGATTATTCATGGCTCTCACATAGTTAGACTATACATTGCAACAACAACTTATAACCAAAATCTTGAAAAAAAGAAAATAGAACACACTATGTAATTGAACAAAGCTCCCACTGAAAGTGATTCTAAGCTATGCATGGTGTCATGACCAACATCATTACCAAAACTCCACTAAAAGTGAATAGAGCCTCTCATACACCATAACTTACTACTATAGATTCTAATGAATAACTATATCAAGTACTCCAAAACCTTTTCTTTTTGACTAACTGCAATAAATATGCAATCAAGGTGACCAAGAAGAGGCCTACCAAATATAATCCACATCAACTAATTCACAAGATATGCACACATGCAATATCTCAAAGGAGAAAGACATGAATAGTGCTCCAATCTTAAATAACTAAAAAAATAGATTCAACACCACATCAGTAACAAGCAAAATAGAAGTAACTAGGTATAACATGTAGATTTCCAAGACTCAAACACCAGGATCAACTCTAGATCTGATTTTCAAACAAATCCACGTAAAAGTAACCATAGATCAATAAGAACCTAATAAGAAACCATGCAAATCTACAGTTGTTTCCATTCAGAAATACTCTAAGAGTCTGAACACAATCTTTGCATAGATCTAAAAACCACAAATTTTGGTTAACATGTAAAACCTACAAAACCACTTCCCCCTATAAATCTAAAATCACTTAAACATCCAGACATTAACACCAAATATATCATCTAAAATAATGAAATATCATAGATCTACAAATCCATAGCTTTTAGAAATATGAAAACTACAAAATCTACAGAGGGACTAGACTGTTCAAGAGCATTTAGGTCATAGAATGACCAACTCCACAACTCACAAGCAACCAGTGGCTAATCATCTACTGCTCTCATGTAACTAGGGGCTAAAACTATGAACCCAACATAAGCACTCCATACTATATTCCAAATAGTAGGTGTTTTTCAATGTAATTAGGGTGCCAAAAGCAACCATCCAACATGAGCACCATTTCACTGCACATGACCATAATGTAAAGGAACAAAACCACTAATCAAGAGGTTACTCAAATATTTCAAAACTGAAGCTCTAGATCACTATAACATGTGTTATATATGAAAAGTGGGAATGCTAAATGATGTAGTGTTTTAGATAGATTTAATCAAGCCCTCCTCTCACATATAACATTCATAGACATAAACTGAGTTTCTCTTGCAAGAGGACTCAATTATAGGTTTGGTGTCACTTCGAGATGATAAGGAAAGTTGGAATATATTGATAAATTTGTTAAACCCTAATCTGATTATGTCTTAAACCCTAATTAGACAGACGAAACATGACAAATGATCGCACATGAAGGCAATAAATGCAGATTAGAAACATACCAGGATTCAGATTCTGGAAAGCAAAAACTTCGGGGACACTGGGGCGGGTGCCCAAGTCTAGCAGACCACTTTTTTTGTGGATCTGGGACTATAAGGTGATGAAGGTTACAACCTGATTTAGAGTTTTCGACAATGACAATCAGGTGGACATAGGCGCGGGTGCCCTTGTCTAGAAGGGAATATTCTTTACTATTTTCTTTGGATCCTGAATCTTTATCCTCTGCCTTGATCTCCTGCAATTTCTCTCCACAAGATTTCACACCTGTAAACTACAATCACAAGAGAGGGGTTGGGGGTTGTGGTGTTTAGGAGCTTGCCTTAGTCAAGCCCTGGAAATGGCATTCAAGCCTTCCAACACCATTGTTAGATAGAGTGCATGTCCTTGGTGGACAGAGGCAAAACCAAATGATAAGATGGATTGATTGAAACACAAAGTAGATATCACCTTGGAGGTGAAAACCCTCACGGAGATGAAGTTCCTTCAAATCATGAGGAAATGAGTTGATGGAGCCAAATTTGCAACAAACACATACAAATACAACACAATTCTACTCTGCAACATAATGAATGCCTTGAATTCTCTTTGCTTGATAATCATAAGTTCACCTTAATCAACTCTAGTTTAAAATGAATTCCTAAACATGTTTATATATGGATCCCCGCTAACATTCGGAATTCAAATTGAAAATGCTGACAAAGGGAAACCTTTTAACAGTCATAAAATGACACTTTTAAATTTGGGTCCTGGCAAAATAGGTCTGGACTAGGGCATGGGTGTCCAAGTCGAGAGGCCTATTTTTAGTCACGATTCTCATTTAGGATGGGCCCCTAAGCCCCATTTGTCATGGGTTTCAAGGGATTTTTCTCCAGGACAAGTTTTACACATGCATGATTAAACTAAGGGGACTTAGGAGCTAAACTAGGAGGTAAAAGTCCTAGGGGACATTTTACGACATAACATTTAGCCCCCACTTTAATGTATATATGATCTTACGACCCATACATGCATTAAATTATGGTCAAAAACACATCAAACATGCCAAACACATGAAGCTAAGGCATACACAAATATTAAGGAACTATTTCTAGGCCCCAGTCTCAGGTAAGCACTAGAAAACACATTGAAGACATGCAAGACACAATGAAGATAGTAGGAAGCATGCAAAACATGGAGAATACAGTGGCAATGTGCAAAACACGATGAAGACATGAGAGCAATCACGTAAAACATGATGACTACATTGATATAACATTTTCATATATGAAATAAAATCCTAACTAAGGGGCGGGAGGAGCTCATTGCTACGCCCTTGAAACCACCAAAAACACGCGATACAAAACCCAAAATGTAGAGGAAGCTCATTGCTACACCCTTGATACTACACTAGGGGGAAAACATGCCAAACAAAACCCAAGTGTGGGGGGAGCTCATCACTACAAGATACCACACAAGGGGGAAGATAAACCAAACAAAACCTGAGTGTGGGGGGAGCTCATTGCTACACCCTTGATACCACACACGGGGGAAGACACATAAAGATAACACACGGAATACACGAGCACCGTATAACATGTTATAGACACACTATACATCTTAAACATGACAAACATGAGTGATGGAAAGAGCTTATTGTTAAGTCCCACCATCTAATCATGTTGTAGACACACCTGACGGTTGGGCTTATGCCACAACAACCACCAAAGACACGCTTAAGGGAGGATAGCTCAAGATCCAACCCCACCTCCCGATGAGGACTTTGTATAAAAGGATGTGCATTAGCTCAAGAGATACACCATCCTACCTTTTGCAGAAGGGCTTTGTATAAAAGGATACACACTAGCTCAAGAGATACGTTATCCTGCCTCATGGAGAGGGATTTTTGATTGCAATTTAGATAAGGATGTGCACTAGCTCAAGAGATACAACATCGTGCCTCACGGAGAGGGCTTACAAACATGCTTCGTTAGTGCCAAAATCATCAAATAGATACCATTATATATGCCCCCACCTTAAGGTGGTTGATGTCGCTTACTGATATCACGCACATTAAGGTAGAGAGAAAACATGCAAGGGAACAAGAGCTCTTGCAAAGCCCATGCCCCCGAGGTGACATGTGCTTATGATCACCGAATGTTCCCACAAACACATTGATATAATATGCTAAGATAAACAACAAGATCAAATCATGAAATCTATGCATGAAAATAGTCACATCAAGGACCCAGGCTATACTCACGGGTTCAGAACTGAGTATAACTATTGGGCTATACTGTAGGTACCTCAGAACCGAGTGTAGCAACAAGGTGAGATACCAATCAAAGTGTACAAGAGTAGATTGAGTGGATTGTAAAATGTTAGTTGCAAGAAATGCCATAAGATGATACATCACACGGAGTGATTCTACTAGTCAAGCATCAGATATATATCAACCCCATCTTCATATATGGACTAGGTCCATTTGTGCTTACTCGCTAAAGGGACGCACAGTCCGTCTCAGTATTTGTTTGTTTTCATCATCCGCCAACTAGGTAGAATCATTGAAGAAGGTAAACAATAAAAATGAGAGAGGAGAACAAGTGCCTTAGGAACACCACGTAGGAGGATGCCCCCAAAACAACCTCCACAACGCTATGCCCCTAAGGCACGACACGCAACAATAAAATAGAGGAGAGGCAAGATAGAAGAATGGTGAGACAAATAGAAGAATGGTGACAACAGAGGTGGTCTCTTGGTATCTTTGACCTTAAAAGAGTATCAAGGGTCATCCTAGGAGACCTAAACAACATATAACACAACACGGGGGAACACAACACAATGCTAACAACATATATATCTAGGAGGAGGCCACCACTTTAGAGCAACTAGAATAGGTGCTACATCAAGTGTGGCTAAAGGGTGGAGAAATACTTACCTAATTCAATGGGATATTTCTTGGTGAACAATCTTTATCTATTAGCTCAGGATATCTCACATCTATTTTTGGTCTTGTTGATATTGTATTGACATTAAGTTTAGGAAGACGGTGGGTTTTGGTGGGCTTCAAAGAGCGGTATCCAATATCAGTCATGTAGTTAATTCCATCAACTTGTAAAGGTACTCTGATTCCTTGTTGATTTACACCACAACCATTGCCTATGTAGTCATAATTTTTGTACAAGATTTGAAATCTGTGACCATATAGAGACTCCATTTCTTTAGAAGATGGTGAGGCTTTGTAGGTCTCATAATCTGTAGTATAAGTAAGAGTATTGTCTTTGTTTTCTACCAAAGAAACGTTGGATCTCGTAGGTGTTTCTAAAAATTACTTGGATGAGATCAATGCAAATTTTGATGTGTAAGAGTTATTAAGTTTGTATTCCCTCGTACAGGAGGGAGTAAAATCTAATGAACCCCAATCGTCACCAAAAAGTGCATTCAATGGTTTAGAGTCTTTCACAACATTATCTGTGACAAGAGGTATTGATGAATCAACTTGTAAGTTGTTTAGACCTATATGATTGTTAACTTGCTTTGTCATTTCGATATGTAAACAGTTATTCAGGTCAGGATCAGCTTCCACAGTGTAGAGCTTGTTTTGATAAATAAACTTTATTGATCGATGACGGGTAGATAGAATGCCCCCATGGCATGGATCCATGGTCTACCGAGAATCATATTATATGAAAGCAAATCAGGCATGACATGAAAAAGGATAGATAATGTCACGGGTCCAACCTTTATGGGTAAAGTTATAGTACCCAGGGATTGTCTACCAACATTATCAAAGCCACAAATGCTAATCCTATCCGGTTTGATTAAAGAAGTGTTGATCTTTCTTTTGCGTAGTAAGTCAATGCCACAAACATTAAGGTATGATCCATTGTCAATCATAACTCACTTTATCAACTTTTTATCTATCATGATAAATATTATAAGTGGATCATATTCATATTTAATTGACGGTATTTCATGTTGTTTAAATAGAATATCCATTTTTGTTGCATGCATACTCTCTAGAACAGAGCTGCTACATCATTTGGCTTAACAACAGGTGGTACAATCACTTTTGTAAAGCTTCTTGGAGCATTCTGTGGTATGTAGGTGATGTTTGTATTAAATCCCAAAGAGAGATCTTAGCAAGAGTAGCATGAAGTTGTTCAACAAGATCATATTGTTGACTACTTTTATGAGTAAGGTGAGGTGGTGGAGGGAGCATAGGTCGAGAACATGGAAGAGAGATAGGTACACATGGTGCTGGCTTACTTTGCTTATTATTACAGGTGTTGTATGTGTGATTAATCATATTGTAGTGTGGTTGTTGTGACACATTTTGAACACCTTGATTTCTTTGAGTGATTTGTCTTGCATAGTTTAGAATGTAATCTAGGGGTTGAGGTGGTTTTCGATCACTTTGAACTGTAATCACTGATTTTAAGCAAGAAGGTGCATTAGGTGCCCATCACACAATCATCTTAGGAACATTGCTACATTTATCTAGTAACCCCTTAGTGGGTGGAAGAAATCTATTAATGAAGATTGAATTGACATTGTTTTCCTCTCGATTATACTCAACATCTATCCCTAAAGGATTTAATGTGAGAGACCTTTTCTCATCCACCAATTCTTCTACTTTTTAAGGGAGAGCATTGGGGCCAAGGGAAGGTACAATGTTGTTAAGGAGGTTGGTGATGATCGTATCATTAGTGATGTTTGAATTTGCAACCAAAGTAGAGCTATCCATAGTCTTCTCATCCTTAGAGATATCTAAGGTTCTTGAACATTCATCCAAAGGAAAAAGATCAAAGGTTTTCACTTCCTTGGTGATGTCCAAGGTGTTTGAATATTCAACTAGAGGAGGAATAGGATAACTTATGGAATCATCATCATCGTCGTCATATATTTTAGCTATTAGTTCCAAGGCATTAACGAAAGAAGAATTTTCACACTCATCTTTCTCATGAGGATTCATAGAGATGAATTTGGTTAAATATTTTAATATAAAAGGATGTGCACCCATGATTATTGTGAAGCTATCAAAATCATGTATATAACAAAGTAATTTAAGTTCATGTACATGTAGAACATTTAGAGACATCAATATCATTTACGAATGCTATGTGGTCTAAAATATGAGGATTCTCATTAGTGAATTTAGAGAAATTATTAAAATCTAGGATATACTCATGCAAAGATTCCAAAGAGGAATAACATGAATATTCCATCATGAAATGTCCAATAAGATTTATTCATTTATCAAATACAAACAATATTGAAATGTTATGAGACTATTTCGCACCAAAGCACTTGTTTGAGGAAAATGGGTAGTAAAAGACACACGGAGTTCACAAAAAACAAAGTGGATAGGAGGAAAGAGTACTACACAATAAGGCAAAATAAGTGATTTTGAAGGTTTTAATCAAAAAGATATACGAATGAGGTGTGTAAACACTTAGTGTTGAAATACACAGTGTAATTAAGAATATGTCAATTTTCACACAATGATATGAAATTATGCAAAATTTTCAAATGACAAATGAATATATGCTTGAATATGGATGCAAGATCTAAAATGCAAGATATTTATGACAAATGCAATGAAACAATACAAATCTATGCTTTTTTATGCACCTAAAATGCTCAACTTTTTCACTTTTTCCAATGTAAATGCACAAAAGATGTAATGAAACTAAGATGATGATAAGGTACAACAACCTAAGATCCTTTAATCAGTCCAATAATGCAGCAAAGTTTTTCACAACATACCAATCTTGCAATGCTATGTGAAAGATTAGCCAAATGCATTAAAAGTGCAAGGATTTTTGAAACCCTAATAGTGAAATTAGGCCATGAAAATATGCAAAATGATGAATGAATGAAATCTAATCATATTTAATGTGTAAAATAACTCAGATCAGATGTAAAAAGGATGCAAAGATCCTACAATGCTCAATGCAAAATGAAAATTAAGGAAATATGAATGAATATGCTTATTTTTTTTGAAATACACAATGTGTAAATGCAACATTTTGAAATCTAAATGCAAAAACACACAATGATGATACACTATAGTCCAAATCAAATTTGAAAGAGTTTTTTAAATGAGTAGTAAAATATGAAACAAGATTTTAGCTACAAACCCACTAGCTTTTTGGAATTACTAGGTTATATGAAACATGCAAAATTTCAAGCAAAACCCTAGCAAATGAAGTATGTAAATGCGAGGTAGATGATCATGAAATAATGAATTGCTATAATTTATCTTAGATCTGATGTAAATATCAGAAATTTAAATGATTTAAATGAAATGCAAGGAAAATAGTGCAAACTATGCCTTAATGCAAGCCAACAATGCTTATTTTTTTAAAATTTTCAAATTTATGCAAGATTTTGGAATGGATGATGATGAATATGATATGAATGAATGAAAAACTGATTACAACACTCAGCAAGATGCAAGTCCAGTAAAAACATAGGTTTGACAAAATGTTATATATGAAAAGTGGGAATGATGAATGAGGTAGTGTTTTAGATAGATTTAATCAAGCCCTCCTTTCACATATATTCATGAACATAAACTGAGTTAAGTCACTTCTCCTACAAGAGGACTCAGCTATAGGTTTGGTGTCACTTTGAGATGATAAGGAAAGTTGGAATATATTGATAAATTTGTTAAACCTTAATTTGATTATGTCTTAGACCCTAATTATATGAATTCATATACAAACAGACGAAACATGAAAAATGATCACACAAGATGGCACTAAATGCAGATTAGAAACATACCAGGATTTAGATTCCAGAAAGAGAAAACTTCAGGGACATTGGGGTGGGTGCCCAAGTCTAGTTGGCCACTTTTTCTATGAATTTGGGACTGTAAGGTGATGAAGATTGCAACTTGCTTTAGAGTTTTCGACAACGACAATCAAGAGGAAACAAGGGCAGACGCCCTTGTCCAGAAGGGAATATTCTTCGCTATTTTCTTTAGATCCCAAATCTTTATCCTTTGCCCTGATCTCCTGCAACTCCTCTCCACAAGATTCCACACTTATAACCTGCAATCACAAGAGAGGGGTTGGGGGTTGTGGTGTTTAGGAGCTTGCCTTAGTCAAGCCCCAAAAATGGCATTCAAGCCTTCCAACACCATTGTTAGATAGAGTGCGTGTCCTTGGTGGATAGAAGCAAAACTAAATGATAAGATAGATTGATTGAAGCACAAAGTAGATATCAACTTGGAGGTGAAAACCCTCACGGAGATGAAGTGCCTTCAAATCATGAGGAAATGAGTTGATGGAGCCAAATCTGCAACAAACACAACATAATTCTGCTCTGCAAGACAATGAATGCCTTGAATGCTCTTTGCTTGATAATCATAAGTTCTCCTTAATCAAGTCTAGTTTAAAATGAAGTCCTAAACATGTTTATATATGCATCCCTGCTAACATTCGTAATTCAAATTGAAAAGGCCGACAAAGGGAAACCTTATAATGGTCATAAACTGACACTTTTAAATTTGGGTCCCGACAAAATAGGTCTGGACTAGGGCGCGGGTGCCCAAGTCTAGAGGCATATTTTTAGTCATGATTCTCATTAGGATGGTCCCCTAAGCCCCATTTGTCATGGGTTTTAGGGGATTTTGCTCCGGGACAAGTTTTACACATGCATGATTAAACTAAGGGGATATAGGAGCTAAACTAGGAGGTAAAAGTCCTACGAGACATTTTACAACATAACAACATGATCAATTCCATAAAGATCCATAACCCTGAGCTTTAGGTGCCCAACATAGATTCTATTGACAATATCCAATCCAAAGGTAGATGCCATGGCTTTCAATTTCACATATCTACAAAACAATGCTAACATACAAAACATCCACTACATCCCAAAAACCTCCAACATCCTACAATTTATTCCAATAGATTCCTGCAAGCTCTTCAAGGTAAATTAAAAAACAAGGAATACCTAGTCTAGAGAAATCAAAATAGAGGAAAACCCAGAACCAAAATTCCATCGATACATCATATGCTATGACATGCAAACATATGCAAACACCATGAAACCACATTTTTCTCTGATACTAATTGTTGGAAATTTTCAATCTCAAATCCAATTTGCTCAATTGATGAGATACAAGGCTTTTGACTACTACAAAATATAAATCTAAAAATTGTATGTAAATCTAAAATTAAGTTTGTTTAATCTTTGAAATACCATTAAGAGATTTAATGGATTTAAATCAGCAAATAGGAAAAATCAGCAAACACCATTATTCATCACATAACATAGAATTTGTTGTGGAGAAACCTTTATAGTAAAAAATTCTACATAGAAGAGAGGATAAGCTTGTATTAAATTTGAAAACAAGATTACAATATAGCCATACTTCCCAATCTCCTCATTTCCTCCAATCTAATAGCACACATGTGTACATGTGAACAATCTCAACACATATCCTCAATCTTGCAACTGCAACCTCAAGATGTTTGTGTTTTGTTCAACTATGTTATATACAAGTATGAAACTCAAGAATCTCCCACTTGCAATAATTATGGCATCCATACTTATGAAATTTCCAACACCATATTTTGGGCCCCACCAGCATGCCAAACTTAGCCTCTTACAATCTCTTACAAATTTGTCATAATTGACTAAAACCAATCCCACTAATTTAGGCATCTAGATTGTCGTACAATCCCTATAAATCAGGGGATACTCTTTAAAGATATCATAGACTAATAATATCTATGCAAGGATTCTCTTACATGTGTCATAACTCCCCGAAAATTAGCTACTCCAATATGGGTGCCAAGATTGACCTTATCACCTCATCTACACTCCAAAAATAGAAGATGCTTCAATCGGTAAAATAATTACCACAATAACTGATACATTATTACTATTGCTAGTATCAGTAATTAAATAATTACCATTGTTAGTTGAAACTTCATCCCTTATGAATAAATTTACAAAAGTAACACCCTATCTCCAAGGATGTTGGAACTCTCCAAGAATAGTGGAAACTATATCATAGGATTTACAAGGTTGATGGCACCTTAATCCCAACAAGTTGCTTCAAAGGTTTCCTTGGAATTGGTAGGAACTTATATAATCCAACACTTTGACTACTTCCTTTGGCAACTTGACAAATTCTACAATTTTGCACATACCTTTGCACATCTTTGTACATTTGTGACCCAAAATAGTTTTCATTTACTAATACATATGACTTATCAATCCTAAAATGACCTATCAATAATCCAATATGTTTATCCTTGATCAAAATTTCTTTCATACAACATTTAGGAATGCATAATTGATTACCTTTAAACAACATATCATCTTGATTTAAAAAATCCAACCATTTTGTTCTATCAATACCTACCGATAACTTACATGTGATCCATGCCTCAACAAAATCTAGGTTAGTCTCATACAAATACTTCATTTCATCAAAGCCAACAACTTCAATTCTTATTTCTAATAATAGATTATGCCTTCTACTCAATGCATCAACTATTCTATTAGATTTTCCACTTCTATGTTTTAATAGAAATGAATATCTATAAATTTTTAATCCATTTGACATGTTTTGAACTTGAAACTTACTCTTATTAAATTCGAATATTGTAGTGCATGGTGATCATAATATAAAATAAATTCCTTTGACAACAAATAATATCTCCAATTTTTCAAAGCTTGCATAATTACATAAATTTTGGATCATAAATAGAATATTGTTTCTTAGCATCATTCATTTTCTAATTAAAATAAGTACGAGGTTTTCCTTCTTGACTCAAAACTTTTATTAGCTGTGGTTGTCCATTTGACTTCCTTCTTATGCTTCCTCATAATATTAGTAATTGGTGAACATTTACCACTAAAATTATGATAATTTTTTAATAGAAACTTGTTAATCCATGAAATAAACAAACTTTAGAAATACTAATAGGTGTAGGCCAATCAACAATTACTTTGACTTTCTCATGGTCCATCTTCAATCCATCAACACAAATAACAAACTCAAGTGTACCAACTCTTGTTTCATAAAACTATATTTCTTTATATTCATCAATAATCTCTTCTCTTAATCTTTGCAATATTAATCTAAGATGTTTTAAATGTTCAAGATCTTTACTTTTATTAAAAATCAAAATATCATCCAAATATACAATAACAAAGTTATCAAGATATGGTTTTAATTCACTTCAAATTCATCAACCTCATCAAAGCACTAGGTGCATTTGTCAAATTAAATGGCATAACTAACCACACATACAAACCTTCTTTTGTCTTGAATCTAGTCTTCCATTCATCCCCTTCTTTGATTTTGATTTGGTGATATACACATTTCAAATCTGTCTTGCTAAAATACTTTGTGTCACTCAAACAATCCAAGGATAATTTTTACTTAATAGTAATCTTGTTGATTGATTTGGAGGCTATATACAATCTCCATTCTCCTCCCTTCTTAGATGTCAAAACTATTGGCACTACACATGGGCTTAAGAATTCTTATATCAATCATTTCTTCAACAATTCTTTTACTTGCCTATTCAATTATGTACTTTTAACTAGTATCAATCTATGAGATACCTTATTAGGTAAACTTGCTCCTAGAATGAGATCCATATGATGAATTATACTCGTTACCAATGGCAATCCTTTAGGTAAATTATAAAAATGATATCATTGTACTTTACAGTCAACAATTTAGAAATCTTAGGATGAACTATCGAATATTTTTCATCTACCTTGTGGTTCCTTCCACTTGTATGCACTTAGAAAGATTAGAAAAACATACCTTCTCTTTCTTGAGATCTTTACAAAATTGTTTACCATTGACCAATAACATCATCATAAGACTACTCACTATATCACCATCCTTTTTTAAGGGTAACAATACATGTCTAACTCCATCTTTCATCAATCTATATGTATTCTCTCTACCATCATGTATAGATTTTGTATCAAACTATCATGGTCTACCTACAAAATATGACAAACATCCATAAGTATGATATCACACAGAACTTTATTTTTCATATTCTCCAATCTTAAATTTGACAAGACATTGTTTATTAAATATAATTCTATGGTCATTTTGCAACCAAGATACTCTATAAAGATTAATATGCTCTAATCTTTTCAAATTTAACTTTTTAACTATTTTACTTAAAACCAAGTTATCAATACCACCACTATCTATGATTACTTTGCAACATTTACCTCCAGATTTGCATATGATTCTAAATAAACTTTTCCTTTGCATTGGTTTATTTAGATCTTTTGCAAGTTTCAATAAGTTCCTTCATATAAACAATGACTCACCTTTCTTTTCCACATTCACTTTTCCATGTGGTGATCTATCTTCATGAACATGCACTACTTTTGTAGTTCTTTTAGGTCTTCTACCACATCTCCCTTGTGATCAAGTACATTCAAATGCTCTATGGCCTTTTGTTCCATATCTAAAACAAGTTCTAGTGAAGTATCTTGCATCACCTCTTCCATGTCTTCCTCTATTGCATCTTTTTTCATCAATATAATAATGAGATCTTTCTCTATCTTTTCAATAGTGATCAGATCTATCTCTGTGGTGAATTCTCGTGTCATTTTCTGTTCAATATAATCTTTCATTATCATATCCTTTTGTCTTAAGTTTTTCTTTTTCAATTATTGTAATTGATAATTAGCAAGAATAAATTTAAATTTCAACTTATATACCATTCTAACCCATTTCTCAATACTAGTGTTTCCTTTTCTATTTATCTTTAGTTGAATTTCTTTCCATCAATAGTAACACAACCTTTCAACTTAGTCTTAGCAAATTTTACTCTATCAAGATCAATAATTCTTCATACTCAAAATGTTTTTCTAAATCAATTAATATCTCAATATTCGAACTACCAACATAATTAAGAATATCAGCTTTAGTTTTCTTACCAATACTAGAGGTATCTTTCAATATTTTTTTAATCATCTTCTTCAATAGGCTCATCTAGATCTAGTCTACCAGCTTCTTGTTCATCAGCACTTTCATGATAGGGTTTAGACCTCTTTTGTGGTCTTTTTCAATATCATCCAACCAAATCTATACATTTATAATCATGTTAAACATTTCCTCAATATGTTTAGCAACATGGAGTACACCTCAACCTCTATCTATCCTTCTAGGTCACATCTTCACAAAATACTCTAGTGCAAACTACCTTAAGGTTAGTAGTTTATCTTCAATCAGTTCTCAGCTCAACAATGAAACCTGTGAATTTTCTCCCCAATAAACAAGTGTTAAAAATCCAAACACCAAGGAATCTTCTATCCAACAATGCAATGCTAAAAGACTCAACCACCAAATCTTCTACCCAACAACTTAATGCTAGAAGACTCTAGAAGTACATTTAATTTAAATTGATATGAAAACTTAGCTCAACAAACCTACTATTAATCTTATCCCCTTTTAGGATTCACAAACTCTCTCTAATATTATTTGATGTAGTACTAGGTTGGAGGGTTCAATTAAAGACTATCTAACCATGCAACAATAAGTAAACACACAAACATTCAATAGTAATCTAGCTTCCAAAACACAATATGTGCAAAAAAACTCAAAAATTAAAATATGAGACAAGTTAATTGATTGAGGATACTTGTTGTTTTCTAATGAAATTACAATGAGCTTCAATGAGATTGTAACATGCTAGACATCAACCGTTTGATTACAAGATGACCATAAGATCTTATAGAAAATAAAATTCAAACTATGTTAGATATTCTATCTTTACTTGGTCTTCTACAAAAATACCTTCCTTTTAATTCCTTCAAAAATTTAATTCTACTCTACTTTGTTGTTGCTAGATCTGTTTCCCTCAAATCATACAAAACTCTTCCTTTTATAAGGAAATGTATAATGATGTGCATCTCTTGGAAATGTGTTACATCGACCTTGGGGACTACAACAAGAATCAATGACCCCAATATTAAATGTTTGGATCATCAACCAAAATTAGCATTGGAAACGTCACCCTATGTAGTGTAAAGATATAATGGTAATGTGATGATTCACTCTAACCAATGCTTCTCGAGCTAGGAGTCTTTACATGTGATGTGGTTTCATACATGATTCTTCTTAGGATTTATTTTCAAAATAGGGAATCTTAGGAATTGGTGTGAGATTCAAATGTTCTACCACAAACTAATAACAAGGTTTTGTTTGTTCATTGCATAGTTTAGTTCAAAGTCTCTAATTGACAAACAAAGATTTGGTAATGATATCTTCATGGAGCTTAACAAGAATGTGAAGGATGCTCATGTAAGCTTATAGCTTATGTTCCCAACCGCAACTCAAGATGTTCAAAATGTGTTGTTGTGTAGCTCTCTAAATGATGACTAATTGTAGTGATAGAAATAACAAATGTGAAAGAATATGTTGCCATAGAGTTACAACACTTTATTAGAAAAATAACTAGAAAACACCTAGAATTCCTGCATGACAAACAAATATTTAAAAAAAATATTTTTAGTCACACAAAATTGCCCTTAAGCCAAAATGATGTTGCATGAACTACTTATTAGTTTATATGAATGAAATGACATTATAGATCATACTTTACATCAATTATAAGGACTAAATAGCCCATTCAAAGTAGGAAAATAGAGGTTTGTTATACATAAAACTCCAAATACATTTTTTTTAATTGCAAAACCATCTTGTGGGTATATATTAGAAACAAAAACCAGTTCCAAAACTTTGTCTCATATGCCGTCACCACAAGTTTATGAAAGTATATGTTTTTTCTCATCAGCTTTACGATTTGCTAAAAAGTAAAGAATGTAAAATGTTTTCCTAAATAATATGTCGATACCAGCTTCAAAAGCCTCTCCAAAGTTTCTCCAGAAAAATTTATACAATACGTTTTCGTTTGGAAATCTTCTAAATCTAAAAGACAGAATGTATTCAATAATCCCTGGCGTTAAGCTGCAGCGGATTGTTTATTTGTGCTCCCATTTGTACTAACATGATGTCTATTCTGCAATCAAAAGATTAAAAAAAAACAGAGTTCAACTGTTTAAAACTAGATCTGTTTCTGATATAGATGATGAGAAAGACGAGGCTTGATGATAACCTCCAAAGGCACTGCCCTTGGCATTGTCAAACCAATCCCTTCATTCATGTCAAGGACCTTTCCATCTGGAACAAACCAATCAAAGCTCTGCAACAAACTTGCAAGAGTTGTTTGCACCATACACATTGCCAAAGAAGCACCAGGACATCCTCTTCTCCCTACCCCAAATGGAATCATCTCAAACTCATTCCCTCTAATCTGTATGTTGTCTATCTCTATCTCCTTCTCCATAAAACGTTCTGGTGTAAAATCCAACGGTTTAGTCCACACTTTTGGGTCCCTATGAATTGCCCATGCATTTACCATCAGCATTGTTCCTGCAGGAATATGATAGCCTCCTACTGTGCAAGCCTCCATAGATTTGTGTGGTGCCAGCAAAGGCCCTGGTGGATAAAGGCGCAGAGTCTCTTTCACTATTGCTTGCAGGTATGTTAACTGGGGTATATCTGACTCCTCCACCACTCTCTTCCGTCCAACTTTAGAATCAAGTTCCTCCTGCGCCTTTCTCATTACATGGGGATGTCGCAATAACAAAGACAATGCCCACTCCAGGGTAACTGAAGATGTATCAGTGCCTGCACTAAACATAGCCTGCAAAGCTAGAAATATTAATAATAAGAAAAAGAGATGAAATCAAAACTTGCAAAAAGTTAATGTACTTGCATTATGTTGACCATTCGAGTGATCTTTTAGGCAGGGATGTCATGAAAAACCATCTGTGTTTACAAATTCTAACATTTTGCTCTCCCAAACTGTTATCAAGATTAAACAGGTTTTCACACCCTTACTGCTAACCACTGGATGGATGGATTGAAGAATTGGAGGATATAGGACATTTATTCTTGAAATGCGAAGTCAGTTTTACTTATTTCAATGGTGACGAGCAGTCGACAACAAGTACCTAGCTAGTGCCTTAGGTACCCGTCCGGCAGGGCCTAAGGTCAAGGAAATAAAACCGAAGGTTGTTGGACAGGGGGTCGCAGGGGGGTTGGGTGTAGCCCCCTTGCCACATCAGCTGAGCCGAATTTTTTTTTGGCCACGTACCATGTGTACACCATGCAAAATTGCATGCGAAAGTGCCACTTGCATTTTTATACATGAAAATCTAACTTTAGATTTGATTTGTTTTTTTGCATGTGCTTTTTCGTGATTATTTAAGTTAGTCGAGCTTGAATGCCAAGGCATGAGAAAAAGGTTTTTGTAACTACGAATTTTCTTCTAAGAATAAAATTGAGGGATCTTTGCCCGTGGTTTTTTTCGTGGTACATTACTAGGTTTTCCACATAAATCTGTGTTCTATTTTGTGCTTTTATTACTAATTCACTGTTATTTCAATTCTGCACTGCTTATTTTTCTAACATTTATGTCTTGATCCAAGGGAGGACCTTGTGCTAGACTGATCCCTGGTCGTCTCTCAATCACTCCAAATCAACAGGTCTATGAATCAACTATTTCTAATAGCTAAAGTTCATATCTCATAGCAAAGTTGGTAAGTTTTAGCTAGGCAAATTGGTAAGTTAGTGTTTGGGACACACATCCATTAAGACGACCCCTCCCCTTAATATGGGAACTACTCCTCGACCCTTCACTCACCTCTTTTCGTTACTTCACTATTACCCATCTCTGATTGCTTTCACTTTCCCTAATTCCATCAAGCCGCTTTCCTCTTTTTAACCTTTTCCATTAATGCACCAAACATGCTGACCTCCTTAACATAACTCATTTATTTAGTTTGGAAATTTATGCAGACAACCTCTGTTTCTGCCAGTTAAATAACTCTGCTACGGATACAGATGCAAAGCCAACAGAATAGAAGGGAAATACAATGTAGATGAGCAATACCAAATAATATTAGCAAAACACAGTACTCTCTATTCTAAGATCTTCAAGTTAAAAACTCACTATTGATAAAAGATTCAATCACAGAATATAGGAAAAAAAATATAACATTTGGTACATACAACCAATAATAACCCTCATCCTCCAAACGGAAATCACAGATATCTCCTTTTATTTTAGACAAAAATCGACCATTACATATTTTCTGTTCCCCTCCTTTATTTCAAAAATAACAATTTACATGTAGCTAGTTTCTATGAAGCATAGTTTCCAGAAACAAGAAAAGGAAACTTTGATGACAGCACAAAAACATGATAAGAAACAGGATTGCAGAGGTTTCAATCTTAGAAATATATTTATGTATAAATATTTATCAAATTTACAAATTTAGAAGATATCTCTACTTTACAAATTTACAAATTGCTACTGGTTCCAACATCATACTTGACAATATCTCTGCAAGCCAAAGGGCTAGTAGATAAGCCAAAAACTTGGCAGACAAAATAATAATCAAGCATTCAAAATTTCACTGGCACTTAGAAATAACCATTCAATGAACAGTTGAGTTATTTTTGGGGGTTGTTCTCCTAAAAATATAAGTAGTTGTTAACTACCCTCTTCCATTACTTCAAATTAAAAACTGTCAAAGTAAAAATTTGTAAACCAAAAATGTCAAAAACTGGCAAAGTAAAAACACTTACAATAGCAGTTGCCTTAATAAATGCATCTTTATCAGGAATTGCTTCACCATTTTCCTCTGCCTGTGAGATCAACACATCAACGAAGTCTTCCGTCTCTCCCCCATCTTTTAATCCTTTCTCCCTATGCTTCTCGACGATTCTCTGCATATACAAGTCTAATTTCTTTTGTACCTTCTTCATAGCCTTCTCATACGCTTGCAAATCAAACCACTTCAACCAGGGAATATAATCCCCAATATCAAGTACTCCATGAAGCACAAAGGATTCTTCGATCAGGTGGGTAATTAAATCGACGGAAATCCCTGATTCCTCTCCAAAGTACCTCTCATCTATTATCATAGTCATTAGAGTTCTAAAAGTCAATTTGGACAAAACACTTCTCATGTTAACAATACTCTGCAACTGTGTCTGCTGAAACAAAGAATTTACTGCTTCATAAATTTCTTGCCTTCTCTTGAGTCGGAAAGATTGGATTCTTTTGGAAGACAGAATCTCAAGTACAAAGATTTTTCTTGCATTTCACCAATAGGGGCCATAAGGAGACCAACCCAGCATAGGATAATTGTAACCCAAATGCTGACCTTGTGCAAGCCGAGGGCGAGATGCAAAAGACTTGTCATTTACTGTAAAAGATTCTTTGGCTAAATCTGAAGAACTTATCACTAAAACAGGGCAGCTACCAAATTTTAGATGCATAATAGGTCCATACAGTGTTGAGAGTGAACTTAGAATCTGGTGAATTGGCCTGGTTTTATCTATGAGAAGATGAAAGTGGCCAATTACAGGAATAGCTCTGGGGCCTGGAGGGTGATGGATCCTATAACTTTTATGGCGTTTTAGTAGAATTGTTGCCACAAGAAAAATTGTGGAAGCTCCTACCAACATAACAGACATCATAGAAGATGTTATGTCCACGAATAGTTCCATTGCTTACACTTCTTTTTTGTCTAAATATTATGTTGCGTATAACTATATAAATTGAATCTTGGGCTGGATTTTCAGCATTACCTCGCAGAAAAATCAAGAAAGAGTATGAACAGAATCAGAGGCATGAAATAGCTATGTGTTGCTAAGTGGCTCTAGTTGTATCCAAGTCAAAACAATTGCTTTCCTGGACTCTGTAATTACTGAGAACTGAGAAGTGGGGTTCAAGTGTAGAATACATCTTCCCCGGTACCCAATGCATAACCAAAAAAAAAAACATCATCTATAGTCTCATAGAGCCATATTGACTTGTTTCTGTGAGGACACAGAAAACTATACTGGTCAGGGACTACTGTATTCGAGTCAAAGCCGGCTATCCTTACACATAAAACAATACCTAGATTTTTTTATAATAGATTTATTAATATGGTATCCATGCTTGAAATTATAAGGGTCATTTTTCAAAGGGAGAATTTTTTATAATAGATTTATTAATATTATATCCATGTTTGAAATTATATAAAAGGGTCATTTGCCAAAGGGAGATTTTGTTTATAATAGATTTATTAATATTATATTCAGGTTTGAAATTATATAAAAGGGAGATTTTTTTATAATAGATTTATTAATATTATATTCATGCTTGAAATTATATAAAAGGGTCATTTGTAGAAGGGAGATTTTTTTATAATAAATTTATTAATATTATATCCATGCTTGAAATTATATAAAAGTGTCATTTGTCAAAGGGAGATTATTTTATTATAGATTTATTAATATTATATCCATGCTTGAAATTATACAACACGGTCATTTGTCAAAGGGCCCTTTGGTGTGCTCGTGAAGTTGATGTAATAACCACCCTAATTACTATTTTTTTTTTTAATTTACTATTTTTTTTTTTAATTTCTTTAATTTTTATACACACCAGGTACTAACTTAATTATCCAAACATCTTCTATCTAATTTGGAAGTGCCAACTTCAGAGACTTACCAACCATAGTCAAGGCAACAACTCTATGCCACTACACATATACTCGTACTAGAGTATGGTAAGCTCTCAGGGTTAGGGTCATCCCTAGACCCAGACCTAAGGCTCGAGGATTCATTTCTAATGGCCCTACCTATGTATCCCTTCTGGGGAATTAGAGGCTCTGTAGTTCGTACACCAATAATAGAGAGGCTCCATCCTCTCATTTGATATGAGATGTCTGATCTCACTTTTATATCATAGCCTTTAATGAGATGTTATGATTCCAATTCAATTGATATGCAATAATATGATAGCAAATGCACTTCAATCAAATGTTAGTTCAATGCCAACATCAATGTATAAAAACACACAAAACCACCTAGTGACCAGCTCATATAAACATTACTTGTTCACACATAGTGACTGGCTCAAGCATACATCACATGTACACAAGTGGTCCTATCTCTCACATGGGTCACACATACACGGTGTGACTAGCTCAGGGGTACAAACCATTACATAATGTGAATAACTCATGCATGTGTCACATATACACAATGTGATTAGCTCATGCATACCACATATACATAGAGTGAATAACTCATGCATACAACACATATGCATAGGGAGAATAATTCATGGATGCATCACATACACACAAAGTGACTAGCTCATGCATACAACACATATGCATAGTGTGATTAGTTCACACCTATATCATATATATACACAATGTGAATAGCTCGTGCAAGCATCATATATACACAATACATGACTAATTCACATATACACAATGTGAATAGTGTTGGGATTAAGGTGTCGTTAACTTTGTAAATCCATGAATTATTTATTCCTATTATTGTTTGTAATTTACTCATAAGGGATAAAGTGGTTTCACCGATAGTGGTAAAAATTTATTTACTGGACCCGATAATAACAAAGTTATTGGCAAGTAGTTACTGAGTTACATTTACTATTGACATCATGGTAAAAGGTAATTGGGAGAATCTAGGTGCCACCTTTTGGAATGTTCTATTTTTGGTATTTATGACATTTGTCATAAGGTGTAAGAGCATCTATGAAAACTGTAAGTTGTCATAAGATTCTATGACAGTTATGACAACATCTATGACAGTGTAAGAGCTATTTTTTGAACCAGGCACCCATGCATGCAACATGCAATATGACAGGTGTAAGAGGTGTGTAAGAGGACATTGATTACTTTCATGCATGCAAGATTCCAAGGAAGGCGTTGGGAATCCCAACTTGGATGCCATATTTTAGTTGCTCATCTATTTATTGATGCCTTGTAATGTTGTTCAACATGTTAGAGTTAGACTTGTTTGCAAGTTCTATCGGAATGCTGCCAGAGTGAAGATTGAAGGAGAGATTAGTGTAGTTGATGTACTGTATTCACTTTTTGAAGATTAATACAAGCTTGGGCCTCTTTCCAGTGTGGAGTTTTTTACCCGAAAGGGTTTTCTCCACGTACATATTGTGTTCTGTGACCAATTTTCAGATTTTTTGCTTTTGTGTTGCATAGTTTTAGTTCTATTGAATTCTCTATTGAGTTTAGTACATGTTATGTTCAAATATATTGCTGAAATCAGATTTCTACTTGTAGTTGTTTACCTACATTTCTCACATTTGGTATCAGAGCATGGCCAGTTCTGACTCTTGGTGGAAGTGTGAAGGTTTTTTGAGTTGCAATGGGAGTTCTGGTTGCTTTTGTTTTGCATATTTTGTGCTGAAATCATGGCTACAACCATATCCCATTTAGACATAGACAAGTTCAATTGTTTGGCTATGAACTGTGAAAGCTGAAAATGAAGGATTTGATAGAAGAAAGAAATCAATGACTTGTACAGTAACTAAGGAGAAGAAACCCAACGATGTTTCTCAAGATGAGTGGGATAGATTGAATAAAAAGGCATGAGGTACAATCCACTATGTCTTGTAGATTATATTCTACTGAATATCGCGAGTGAGAAGTCTGCATTTGATTTGTGGAAGCGTCTGGGTGAGATTTATCAATCCAAAAGTCTGGTAAATAAACTCTACTTGAAAAGTTATTTTCTTTGAAAATGAAGGAAGGTGATTCTATTGCCGAGCATTTGATTTCATTTAATTTAATTTTGATCCAACTAGCTTTTGTAGATGCAGTTGTTGAGGAAGAAGATAAGTGCATTATGCTTCTTTGTTCTTTACCTGTGTCTTGGGAGAATGTCATTTTGGCTATCACTACTAACCTCACAGACCCGAAGTTGGATGCTCTTGTTGCAACTCTATTGTCACAAGAATTGAGGAAGAAGAGTTCAGATAGATTAGGGGATGCTCTTAATGTTAGGGGAAAGTCTAAGGAAAGAGGATCGAAAGGAGATCAAAAGGGGTCTAAAGATAATGATGCTATCAGAAAATCTCATTATTTTGTTACCTTCATTGATGATGTATCAAGATATACATGGATTTATTTTATGAAGAACAAATTTGAAGTTTTTTGCTAAGTTTAAGGAATTTAAAGTGTTGGTAGAAAACCAATAAGGACTTAAGATAAAAATATTAAGATTTGACAATGGAGGTGAATATTGCTCTAAGGAATTTGATGAGTTCTGTAAGCATGCATGTATCATAAGACAAAAGACAACTCCTTAAACACCACAACAAAATGGTGTTGCAGAAAGAATGAATCGAACGATTATGGAAAGAGCTAGAAGTATGTTGAGTGATGCATAATTGGAGAAATACTTTTGGGCAGAAGTTGTGTACATGCTGCTTGTTACTTGATTAATAGATCTCCTTGTAAGGCTCTTGATTCGACACCTTATGAAGTGTGGACAAGTAAGAAACCTTCTGTTTCACATTTAAGGGTTTTTGGCTGTGAGGCTTTTGTTCATGTACCTAAAGAAAAGCAATCTAAGTTAGATCCAAAAGCATAGAAACACAACTTCATTGGATATGGTGAGAATGTAAAAGGTTATAAGTTTTGGGATCCTCTAAGCCGAAAAGTTGTCTTTTCTAGAGATGTTATTTTCAGGGAACTTAGAACTATTTCATATCCTATACAACTAGAAGAAAAATAAAGGAAGAGAGTAGTGCATTTTGATTTACAGTAAGAAGATGCACATCTGGAAGAACAAAATGATGGATTAGGGGATGGAGAAGAAGAAAATTCAAGTGAAAGTTCTGAAGAAGAAGACTCTGTTGATATAGAAGAAATCTAACATCCAAAAGAACATGAGGAATAATCTATTACTCCACTCTTGAGAAGATCCAAAAGACAACGAAATCCAGTTGACAATGTGTTGGCGTTTCAATTCGCACCTCTGGAATGCTAGTTGGAAACAAACAAC
This sequence comes from Cunninghamia lanceolata, assembly GCA_027924645.1. NCBI lineage: Eukaryota > Viridiplantae > Streptophyta > Pinopsida > Cupressales > Cupressaceae > Cunninghamia > Cunninghamia lanceolata. Next base: position 5,606,233 of record BSBN01000245.1, on the reverse strand, counting down.
TATGCACAGATAAACTACTCTCCTATTGGAGGGGGGAGTTCCCTTTTTGCTGATGTTCGCTGAAAAGATAAATAAATTAAACTTCACCTATCTTCTTTTTGATTCTCAGTTGCGAGCACAAGGTTATAAAACTCTAAACGCTGCAGAAGATGTTTTTTCTTTTTAAAACTTCTACTACAACTAGGCTTAAACTAATGACGCTTTTAATCTCCTAAGTAAATTTAGAGCAAAGGGATTAAAAGTGGACAAGGAATGATTGTTTTAACATAAAAACTTAAGTAAATTTCTCCCAGATTTACATCACAAGACTCATAGTACTTTAATGATGAAAGATGAAATAAAAGTTACAGAAGCCACACATCTGACGACAAAACTTGATGATCTGAGATAGAATATCAGAGCAAAGGAAGGCATGAGATTTCTATTCCAACATCACAAAGTTGAAACAACTCCAAGACAACAATACTGTAGCAAAAGACAGGCATACAACAAGCGACCAAACACTAGAAATAGATTACACAGAGTGAACAAGCAGTTTCAACAACAATTTTTGCAGGCTCGAATAGGCATAGCAAAATATGTTATCTTCAACACCGTTCCCTTACAATGGACACAGAGTGAACAAACACTTGGAATAACAAGATTTGTAGGCTAGAATAGGCACAACAAATTTGCTATCACAAAAGTAGTTCTATTACAATGGGCAAGGCTGCCCTTATTTATACTAAAATCAAAGGAGTAGGGAACCCTAAAATCTCCTTGATTAACCTTAACTTGCCAACTCGCAAGCTTTATTTCTATTCTAAGACAAAGATTATAATGAACAAACACTTTAAAGCAATTTGCTTTAAAGCAAATAAAGCTCCAACTAAAACAAAGTGATTTCTTTTTAAAAATAGGATGGATGAGCTTAGGATGAAAGCAAATGCTTTAAAACAAAAAGCATCTAATTTAAAGCTGCTTTCTTTTGAAATGTATCCTCATCAACATTCTTACTTTTTGGTGATGTCATCCATTGATATTCTGGAAACAATATCTTCTAAAAAGCGAGTGATCGCATCTTTGCCAGGAACACTGATACTCACTAGAATGATATTCTGATTCTCTAACATTTCTTCACCGTTGGCAACCATCTGAAGAAATTCATGAACTTCGCCCATAGCCTTGTCAAACTTCACTGTCATTGCGGCAAAACAACCCATCTTGCTAGCATTGACATCATCATTAAAATTGCTGCGGACGAGAGTTTGGAACTCTGCTTGCACTTCCCTGAGATCATACAGGGTACCATCTTCTTTTTCATACGAACATAGGATCTGAGAAACAAAAGATCTCACAAACTTGAGAACATTCATTGGGTAAGTGTAAGAAGATGGGGGGCCAAAAAGTGGCCAAAATAATTTCAAAAAAATTTAAGTCATAACGCGAGCGCGTTATAACGTGCTTGCGTTATGACCTAGTATAAATTAAAAAAGTAATCGAATTTCATTTCATTCTGATTTTCTCCTCTGCCCGCGGCTTCCAAACCCTCAAAAACGCGCTCGCGTTCTGCAAAATGCCAATCAACACAAAAAGCTTATCGATTAATCGCCAAAATGCCGCCGCAACGTCGAGCACGCCAAAGGGGTGAGTTATCTTTGTTTTTTTGTTTGAATTTCTTTCTAAATAGGTAGGTTTTTGTTGATTTTTTATGTATATTTCATTAATTGTCAGGAAATGTTAATGCACCTCCTCCTCCTCCTCCTCCTCCTCCTCCTCAAAATCCACAAAATCCTGAGGAGGAAATACCTGCAGAACAACAACCTCCTCCATTCATTCCTCGACATGCCCCTGGAACACAAGATAATATAATGGGACAAATTGAAAACAACAAAAAGGAAATTGAAGATATAATTGCAAGGTTGAAAGATCCTTTCACTTCAACCTTGCATAGGTCCATGCTTGCCGAATCTCTTGAGTCTATGTTATCAAATGTAAATTTAATTAACAAGCAAATAACTAGTTGGACCAATAAAAAGAGAGAGTTTAGAGATTACTATGCAGACAAGTTGTCATACCAAGATGTCAAAAAATTACAAATTACAAAATTAGACTTGTGTTTAATTTTCACAAACCCACAAACAAATCAATCTCCACCCATTACATGCAAGAGGTTCCCTATCCATTGGTGCAACAACCAAGCGATAAGGGACAATTTCGGGCAGAGGTGGTGGATGGTTTTTGACCATCCTCCATGCAATAATAATGAGGTCCCGCAATACTTTTTGAGGAAACTCTACTGCGAGTTTGTCCTCAATAAAGTGCCAAACTATTTTGATATGCGGCACTTCCAGGGTAGAGGTGGGGCTCAGCACAGGATAGACCAGGGGCACGTCTTGACCCACAACGGGTAGTGAGATGAGTAATCAGCAGTCCAACCCATGAGCATGTTTCTATCCCTTCCATTGTGAAGGAGAGTGTTGAGGTTGATACACTGAGGTTGATTAGTGCCTTGACCCAGAGCATCATAGAGCATGCCGGTCCTGCAACACAGAGTGGGTTGGGAGATAGTGCGAGGAGTAGGGTCCCACCGCATACTTGCCAAGCTTGCGAGTCAGCCTGTGGTTATGACCCCATGGACAGTCAGGACGCAGGTGCACAGGCTACATCTGCAGCTGAGCAGATGGTGATGACAGATACCCTCCTGAGTGAGACTTTCGGCCTTGATACTCAGGTAAATATTAGCAAGTTTATTGAATTTAATTTATTAAATTTTATTTTTGAAATACAAGATTAACTAATTTAAATTGATGATTTTAATGAAATTTCAGGGTCATAGCGTCGATGCAGTTTTCAGTGGTTCTCCACCTGCATTTTTCACTAGATCATCTACTGTCGAGGTATGTAACTAGTAAACAATTATAAATATTACATGTGAATAGCATCGTTATATGAATAGTATTCTAATTTCTGATTTTAGATGTTGAATAGGTTAATACTGTAGATTTCATGGCAACACCTGCCAGCGGTGGTGGACTTCAAAGCTTTACGGAGGTAATAAAATAAATAGTTTAATGAATGAATTGTACTTACTAAATTTTTGTATGTGATTTGTGTGCTTTATTGTGTGTACTTCCATGTTTAGATGAACGTGTGTGTATGTTAGGAGCCATGATTTGCATCACTATTATAGTTTTCGTAATTGAATAATGTTGTTTTATTTCCAGATGATGCAGGCTGTGGAGACACCTCCCCATGTTCAGAGGGCAATGGAGCAGGGTGTGGCCTCTGCGATTCATAGCTCCATGGCATTGACAGGGGTATGAGGCAGATTAGTAAATTTCAATTTACATTCATTGTTATAGTTGTCTATTTTTGAAAAATCAAAAGATTATTGATTTGAAGTTTAATTTCTATCTGGATGGTTTCTATAGGACATGACATCACCAGGGCCTATTCCTGCTACTGAGGCAAGCAAGGAGACAGATTATATGTTAGCGTTAAGTGATTATTTTGTTAAATGTTTCATTTTTTATAACATGTAATTTCTATATATTAATGTCTATACTTTTTATTGTAACAGGTAAAGATGCAGGAAGACCTAAATAGGAGGAGTAGCCCTCGGGTTCGTAGTAGACCACCCACATGCGCGTCTCTATCCCCTAGAAGATCAAAGGCTGCTCATGATTTATTCTCTTCACCAGCCAGAGGGGAATGAATTTTTATTGTGTTCCTTTATTGTATGCCTATATGGCATTTGTGGACATATATTTTGTATTGTACATAGTTGACATTGTATGCCTATATGGCATTCTTGTAAGCCTATATGGCTATTTTGTATATATGTTATACTTATATCGACAGATATTGATGTATGCCTATATGGATATTTGGTTAATACAAATCTTTTTTATTGATGGCGTCCATACTTGCATTATAAATCCACGTTTGAATGGATATTTGTAGATGGCTACTTCAAATATTTAAAGTCTAATTGTATTACATAGGATGTTTGCATTTTCTTTGATAGGCTTGATAGGCCATGGATTAAATGATGGTGTTTGATGGAAAAGTATGGTACTAGAAGACTCTAGTTCATTCTTAATAGGCTTGTGATTGCTAATATCTTTGCATGATTGCACTTGATCTTGGATCATGGGCATGTTGTTAGGATTTTGATTGCATTGTGGTGTTTGATGGATAGGCATGGTGTAAGATACCCAACTAGTTCTACGAAAATTTTTCCTTAAACAATTTTACTTGCTATCAATTCATCAACTACTTCAACAACACAAAGATATATCAAAGATAAATACTTGAATGAATCAACCTTAGAGTTGGGTACTTGTCTAGTTATTTGACTCAATCAACTTGCAATGTCTTATTACATGGATAATGCTTTCAATAGCATGAAGTTACAACTTATTCAATGGAGATACAAAAGAAAGGCCTTGAAGCCTTGATGTTTACAATGGCGTCTACACTTGATCAACTCAATCAAACTCAATGATGTCAACTGAATGTCAACACCTCACAATATCACAAGGGAGCATCACCTTGCTTGTTGAGGGAGCATCACCCCAACACTTGAAACTCGCAGGCCTCAAGATCACAAGCTAAATAGCTTTGCAGAGAGAATTCTGTCAAAATGATTAGATAACAAATGAATGAGAGGGCTCCTCCTTTTATAGGCCTTCCAAAGGCAATGAAGGCACATTTTTCAATGCACAAAGAGGAACCAAGGCACATTTCCCAAGAAGCATATACAAGGGAATATTCCATCTGATGACTCATTCTGAGTTGGCAAACTTATCCAGGGGCCCTGACACGGATCCAAATGCTACCCTTCTGACCAATGAGCATTTAGGTAATTGTAACAACCTTAACTCCTTCTAGAGATCCTTAGGCGCAGATTTCTGACTTAGGCGCCAAGTTGAGGTGATCTCCTCCTGAAGTTGCGCCTTGCCAACATTAGGTGCCTATTAGAGTTTATGGATGCTCTGGATTGTTTCCAAGAGTAGGCGCCAAATGAGTTCTCTGGAACCTAGGTGTTGATTTCATGCATCATGAGTTCTAGGCACCAATATGATGTCATAGTTGCAAGACTCTTAGGGTTAGGCGCCAACTGAAGGTAGTAGAGACCAGACTAGGTGCCATTCTAAGCTGGGTGCTTCCTTGAGGTGGCAGAGACATGGATGAACGTCTGGTGGGGTTTGATGACTCTATATTGACACTCAAATTCACTTATGCACAATATTAGTGTTCTTCTGACTAGGCGCCAGATAGGAGGATTCTCAGGGGTTTTGGCACCTAGGTTACAACTTGTCAATTTCTCAAAGAATCTTTGAAACACTTGACTTCCAAGGATTATCATCTTACCCTCTGATGGAGCGCCTTGTTCCAAAATTGGTCTTGGGGACTTGCATCTCTCTTAGGCGCACGTTTGGAGTAATGTCAACTGGTATCAGCGCCTATTATCTCAATTCACACTTGACATCAAACTTTTGAAGCTCTTTTACCCTAGCGCCTTTATCTTCTATCAAGCGCCTAACATTCTGGAGGTGAATTCCATCTTAATCCAAGTCTTCAAGGTACTTCCAAGTTTAGGTGCCAAAACAGGGTTATGGAGGAGCAGAACCATGCCTTAGGAGGATGACTGAACCATAGGCGCCAATTTGAGGTTGCAAGAGCATAGGTATGCGCCAAGCAAAGTTTGATGCTCAAAACATTAACATTATTTAGTGAAATCCTTTTTTGACTCTAGGCACCATTTAGAGGCTAGAAAGAGGGAAGTTGACACCAACTGCATTAGGCGCATTTCTGAGGTGATGGAGACCAATAAGTGTGCCTTGTCCTCTAGCTCTATTCCTTGTTAACTTTACAACTTAGATTATCTGAACAACACTGAGAATGCTTCCCTTCTTCCTGATACAAGTTGAAAGATCCACTGGGCACCATTTCACATGTCTGGAGAGATCATCAACCAAGGGCGCTAATAGAGCCTTTGGCAAATGGAAAGAGCGCCTTACTTAGATTTGATTTCTGGATGCCAGAATTGAAGAATTTTGCACCTTGGCTAGGTGTTTCTCATTTCAATCTTGATTATTTATCTAAGTGACTTTCCTTAGCTCCCAAGCCTTCAATCTATCCATTACCCCCTGCTAGGCACTTAAAATAGAGTGTTAATGCCTTATGAAGGTTAGGCGCATTCTGAGGGTGGGGTAGGCAAGTGAGGGCACCAAACCAGGCCTTGAGACTTCTCTCCTCATCAAAGGCTTTCAATCCTAGGTGCCAGATCCAAGGAGTTCCAACCAACACATGCGCCTAGTGCTGTGAGTTCACCCAAATGACATCTTTAACTTGAAAACTTTCAATCTTCATCCATCTATGCTAGGCGCTCAATTAGAGGATCCCTAGAAACATGTATAGGTGCCTTGAGGTTCTTAGGTGCTTAATTTGGATGATCCTTGTGCTAGGCGCTTAGTAAGGAAAACTAGAGTGAAATGGGCGCCTAGGCTCCCAAGCTTCCATAGTCAAATTTTAGGGTTCTGACCTTGTTCCTGCAAAACAAACAGATAGAGTTAGTCTGAAACCAATTCATTCCCTCATCATTTGGAATTAGCCTCCGGGAATGAGGAATAGACTAATCCATTATACACTTGATGATCAAGCCGGGAACGGGGACATGACACATGGTACTAGGCTAATCATTTTGGGTTTTGCATGAGCCTCGGACAAGGTAATAGGCATAGGGTTTTTATCTTGCATAATGATTTTTTCAAACCAAGGGTCCATGATGGAAATGATTAAGGATGATAGAATGTTTGGATTTTGGACTTTGAGATGTTTATGGTTGTAAATGTTTATTGTTTGGACTCAAATTTTGTTAAATGGTTATTTGAAAGAGGACACATCAAACACAACAATAAGATTGGTTTAAGTATGGATGCAAATGATGTTTACTAGTTTACTAATGTGATGATGTTTACTAATGTGATGATGATTACTAATGTGATGATGATTTTGCATGTTTTCAATGGTTGGGATCTACAAGTTATGCATTTTTTTGGGATGCACACCTCATTGATTGTAGTGGGATGACTTGAATGCATATTGCCTATATCCACAGGATGACTTTGTTATTTTTCCTTGTCTATGCTCATTTGCACATTGGTATGTTGCATTGGGATGAGAGGATGGATGTTGCTTTGATAGTGATGTGTATTCGTCACCTAGTGATGGATGATCTTATATAGTGGTTGCGTGTAATGGACAAACTCTTGGGTTATGATTATTATTTGTAGTGAGAGTGCTTTGACATCTTGGCTACTATTTTTAGGAGATGGTTATCTTCATGTGGTTGTAGATGTTAATCCTTGGTTTAGAGGTGTTTGGTAGTGTGTCTTGGTGGACTCTTGATTCTAGATTAGAGTATTAGCATGATACAAGTTCTCTTGAGACTAGGATGTCTGTATTGGTGCATGTGATCTTCTAGGAGGAGATGTTAGATCATGCTGTCATGTTTGGATACCTAATTTTGTAGTTGGAGTTTTGACAGTGGTCTTGTTGGTTCTCTTGGTATTGAGTACATTGGTCATGTGCTTGGGAGCTTCATGATAATGTGGTGTTGCATTTGGAGCTTAACATGGATTGATTGGTTGTAGGTTCTCATACATACTTCGAGACTTGGGTGAGGCTAGAGTTCTCTTGGGATTAGAGACACTTGTTGAGATGGTTACCCTTTAGAGGTTTTAGCAGGAAGACCAAGGAGACTTTCACTTGGATATGGGCGTGAGTTAATTATGGACCTAGAGAAGATTCTTATTGGAGAGAGTCATTGTGGCTTGGTGTATCTTCGACGAGCATTCTCATTCCCCACTCTTGGTCTACTCGGCAGACTATCATCTAAGAGGTATTTCCCATCCTTTAGATGAATTTTTTTAATGCTTTATCTTCTCATGGTTATGGATCTTGAGCTATGGTTATTGGTTCTAGAGGGTTCATTCGAGGGGTGTCTCTAAACATGCTTTTTCTCAGGTGCTAAACTGGAGTTGTCTAGATGCACAAGTGCACCTCCCTCAATGAAGTTCATTTTGTTAACTTAGTTCATCCTAGTGACTCAAGGGGTTGTTATATTCTTTAGGCGCAATCTTTCATAGACTAAAACATTCACTCCATGTTAAGGCGCTCAAAGGAGGCTCTGGAGATGGAAAATGGCGCCTTAACTCATGTAAATTTTGGACTTTTAGGCAATTGCAAGATGTCTTGGAGGGCTCAATTCTTCAAGGCGCATGTGTGATTTGGTGAAAAACAGGCGCCTAGAGTGAATAGGCTTTCATCCTGACTTAATACACTGCCTTCTTCTGACGATTTTTGGGGCAGCAGAAAACCTTTCACCATGGGCAAATGCCTTAGAGCTATAAAAAACTAAGAGAGGTTATTATAGAGGCACTCTACATGATCGTGTTACCTTTGATGGAATGTTTCTAAGTGACACAGTTTTTGAGTAACATCTCGTCAAAGATTGCTGCCTTTTTGCACTTTGGACTCTTCAGGGATATCGTTGGTACAATGTAGCTCCGACTATTTCGACATGTTTGGGTGAAAAATAGGACCATGCCTAGCGTAAATGTACCCATTCGGATGCGTTGGAATAGTCAGTTTGGTCGCATCAGGAGCAGGATGAAAGTTACACCCCTTTGCAACTTTACACTGCCTCCTTCTGACGATTTTTGGGGTAGCAGAAAACCTTTCACCACGGGCAAATGCCTCAGAGCTATAAAAAACTGAGAGAGGTCATGTAGAGGCACTCTACATGATTGCATTGCCTCAGATAGAATATTTATAAGTGACATGGTTTTTGAGTAACATCTTGTCAAAGATTGCTGCCTTTTTGCACTTTGGACTCTTCAGGGATATCGTCAGTACAATGTAGCTCCAACTGTTTCGACATGTTTGGGTGAAAAATAGGACCATGCATAATGTAAATGTACCCATTTGGATGCGTTGGAACAGTCAGTTTGGTCGCATTAGGAGCAGGACGAAAGTTACACCCCTTTGCAACTTTACACTGCCTCCTGACGATTTTTGGGGTAGCAGAAAACCTTTCACCACGGGCAAATGCCTCAGATATATAAAAAACTGAGAGAGGTTATTGTAGAGGCACTCTATGTGATCGCGTTGCCTCAGATGGAATGTTTCTAAGTGACACAGTTTTTGAGTAACATCTGGTCAAAGATTGCTGCCTTTTTGCACTTTGGACTCTTCAGGGATATCGTCGGTACAATGTAGCTCCGACTGTTTCGACATGTTTGGGTGAAAAATAAGACCATGCTTAGCGTAAATGCACCCATTCAGATGCATTGGAATAGTTAGTTTGGTCGCATCAGGAGCAGGACAAAAGTTACACCCCTTTGCAACTTTACACTGCCTCCTGACGATTTTTGGGGCAGCAGAAAACCTTTCACCACGGGCAAATGCCTCAGAGCTATAAAAAACTGAGAGAGGTTATTGTAGAGGCACTCTACGTGATCGTGTTGCCTTAGACGAAATGTTTCTAAGTGAGACGGTTTTCGAGTAACATCTCGTCAAAGATTGCAGCCTTTTTGCACTTTGGACTCTTTACGGATATCGTGGGTACAATGTAGCTGGGACTATTTCGACATGTTTGGGTGAAAAACAGGACCATGCCTAGCGTAAATGTACCCATTCAGATGCGTTGGAACAGTCAGTTTGGTTGCATCAGGAGTAGGACAAAAGTTACACCCCTTTGCAACTTTACACTGCCTCCTTCTAACGATTTTTGGGGCAGCAGAAAACCTTTCACCACGGGCAAATGCCTCAGAGATATAAAAAACTGAGAGAGGTTATTGTAGAGGCACTTTACGTGATTGCATTGCCTTAGATGAAATGTTTCTAAGTGACACGGTTTTCAAGTAACATCTCATCAAAAATTGCAGCCTTTTTGCACTTTGGACTCTTCAGGGATATCGTCGGTACAATGTAGCTCAGACTGTTTCGACATGTTTGGGTGAAAACAAGACCATGCCTAGTGTAAATGTACCCATTCAGATGCGTTGGAATAGTCAGTTTGGTCACATCACGAGCAGGACACCAAAAATGCAAAAGTTGCTTTGTGCAACTTGACAACATTGACACTTTTTTGCAACATGACTCAAAGACTCAAACTGACCCCAAATGACTCAAAGTGACTTAAAATCACCTTGATTTTGGTGCCCAATGTACATTATAGAGGTCGAGGCGCTCCTTATGATTCAAACATCTTAGATGAGCACATAGGAAAGGAAAAAGCTCTAAGTTTCATCATCATGAGCGCCTAATATCAAGAGACTTTAATGGCTCAAACCTTAGCATGGAGTCCTAAGGCACATTTCATGTCTCCTTTCATCTAGTTTGGATCATCAAAATTGAAAGAAATAAGCCTATTAAGCTTGGGCGCCCTTGGTCTTCTTTTCATTCATTATGAGCACCTTGGGAGAATGGTATATAGGTCATCATCATGATTGGGCACCCTGGATCCAGAGTGTTGGAGAGATCATCAAATGGTCTCTAGAGGAAGTAGGGTGAGTTATGAGTTTGGTCGCATCAGGAGCAGGACACCAAAAATGCATAACATGATGATGTAAAAATGTGTACATATGTGTAAAAATGCAGGAGGAAATAAAAAAAAGACAAACCTAACAAATTAATGTGCATACTTACAACTCAATGTAACATGACTTCACAAAATCAATGTGAATACTTACAAATTAATCCAATGAACCATCCGGGTCTGCTCTACTCTTTATTGTGTCAAGTATTGCTTCATGGTCAGACTCACGCACCTTCCACAATATTTTGTTCAAAGGTCTACCCCCATACTTTATCAAATGAACATTGGATGCCATGACAAGGTTTGAGTAATGAAGAATCTTCCGATGCGTGTCAAAGTCCTGAAATAGCCAAATATTAACACTCTTATGTGGGTACCTTCTAAGCCATGTTCCAGTAATAACCATTGAGCCTATAGGGTATTCGATGTTTTCTCCATCTGTAACAGGGGCCTCCAATTTCTTTTTGGCCTCAACACAACGACATAAGTAATAATCTATTCCCTCTTCATTATCTTCATCTGCAATAATTGCATATACGTACCCTACATTGATATGTGTAGCAAATTAGATGAAATTAGTCAACATTACAAAAACACTACAAAGTAAGATGACATTACTTGGTTGAACTAGATGAAATTAGATGCATATACGTGCCCTATATTACCTGGTTGAACTAAATCTGATATGTGGTCAAAGTCAACTGACGATTCCATCTGTGTTAGTTCTAGTGCCGTCGGGGGTCGATACGTGTCAAGTGGGCTAAGATAACTTAACTGCCATTCGTCAACCCACTCCTTTGACTTGCACTCATCCTAGACTTGAATTGTACAAGAAGAACAAAAGCATGACATCTTTCGTGTATGGATACTCCATGAACCTGCAATTGAGCTTCTGAAAGAGTGCATCTCATTTGATCATGTCAGTGTACAACAATCCTCATATGGTGCAATGTTAGTATCATCTATCAACCAAAAAAATCTACGAACTGAAGACTTACCTTCATTACCTGGACCCATGGAAGCATTACACCACTCGACAATCGATTTTGCATCTGTCAACTTTGCATTGTCTTTATACTTTAACTCTTCTCGTGCTATGGCTCTTTTGATACATGCTCCTGCACCATCATGCTCCCCCTTTCCATGCCTGACCTCACAAAAGTTCCACATATGTTGAGTACCTGTAAAATTATGCCTCGTACTCAGCCAATAGAAATTTTGCGAGTTCTTGAATTGTGACGCACAGTTATCCGACCATATGATATGCTGGCTGAACGATATGCCCCTTCTAGCCAAATCATTGTAGAACACCTGAAAGCAACCTTGCACGAACTCCGTAGAATGCATGCGATCATCACTAATATAGAAATTATACTCCCTTGTGATCTTTCTGTCATCCTCTGTACTATCATTCGCATGAATGAATGCGATGTGCACAAATATAGAAACCTATGTGGAGTTGTAATATTGTGATTGCACCTCACGCTGTGGCTGTAGATTGTAGTTCTCTGCAAAGTCCAACCATTGAGCTCTATGGGCATGTCTTGCATACTCATACACTATGCTGTCACAAAATATAGGCATAAACTGATACACTGGAATCTTTTCAATAACTAATTCACACCTCTTTGCTTCTTTACCATCTTTTGTATTGTATGCCACTGTTTTATACTTGCCAAACTCTACTAGTTCGTTTCCAACCGCGTGTGTTATTTCCATATGTTCACATATTGGCAAATGTTGCAAGCCACCGCAACGATGACATGTGCCATCCAAGCATAATTTCTTGTAGAATATTTGACCTTCCTCTCTTTCACATAAAATTCTTGATATGAAGTCTCTTGAAGATGTTGGTGGGGCACATATGGCACAACCCTGCAAATCATTGTTAGTATGCATATCTAAATATATAGACCTATAAGCATCAAAATGGTTAGAAAATTCAATATGTAATCTACAACAACGTAGTGCGTGTGTGATTTATCTTAACATAGAAAGGTTTTAGCAATTCAAAATATCTTTGACAAATTTTAATTTGAGGATACTTCTCTAGAAATTTACCATAAAACTGTGTTTGAGTCTCATCCAAAAAATGGTTTGGATGTGGCTCACAGTTCTAACTACCGATTCTCCTTCTTACCACATCCCTTTGATTCGGAGATACCCTTGTGTAATTCTTCCAAAAGTCTTCAATTAGTGATCTCAATGCTTCCACAATTGGTTTATCTTTTCGTGGTAGTCTCCTCGAGAACGCCCATAATTCATTGGCATTAGTGTCCCCAATTCTTTGGCATCTTCCAACGGCTCTTGATAAAGTTTTCCTATTAATTCTCAATTCTTGACTTGTCTTTGTAATGAGACGAGCTTTCCTCGTTTGACTACTTACTATAGTCGATGTAATCACACGCCGTGTTGCATTACTATCTTTTGTGCGTGAGGTGTTACGCACACTCTCATACGCACTCATTAGATTCTTGACAATAGATTTTTCACTTGACGCCTCTGATGTTCTCAACCCAAGAATCTTCATGATAGACCTATACTTTATACTTCACATCATTTCAACGAATAGTTGACATCTTGCAGTCTCATTTAACTTTTCAAAGAACAATCTCCAAATCTTATTAGCATATCTTCTACAAGTGCGTTTTGGAATCTTACCTTCCATTGGCTGCAAAATATTCTCATCAATATCAATCAAATACTTTGGCTTTCTATGCAAAATTCTAGGTGGTGTCAAGTTAGGTAAATTCATCTCAACATTAGGAATTTCATCAATATTTAAATGAGATGGGTTAGATGGCATACCTTTGATCGAAGATGGAATAGATGACATACCTTGAGGTTGAGGTGGGAATGATGGCGTACCTCCTTCATCACATGTGAGTGATGATGTACTCTCAACTTGAGATGTGGTAGATGGTGTCCCTACATGTTGACTTGCGGTAGAGGACGTGTCTCCAACTATGGTATTCAAATCTCTCGTACCACGAAGTTTTTGCATTCGTTCTCTTTGTGCCGCCAATACCATATCTCTTTGTGATGGTTGTGGTTCCTCTTCAATTGGTATGTCTTCATTTATTGTGTCCAATTTCCTCTTCTCATGAAGTTCCCTCATAGCCACTGCTTTCTTTGCATTCTTAGCTTCTATCTCTTCCTGTGTTGGTTTAATTCTTGATCGTTTCCTCGGCATGACGGAGAATTTGTCTGCAGCATGATAAAGAGACCAATATTACTTCCTAAGAAATGAATACAAGATAATAGTGGGATTGTACTTTTAGTATGTTGTAAGGATTTATTCTTGTATAGTTTGACATCATGGTATGTTAAGGTCTGTTTATTACACATAATTATTAAAGAGCCCAAGTGTAGAAAATATACATGGCATCATGTGAGATTGTAGGCTACTTTCTTGATTGGGAATGTGTCTATTTTAAACATGTATGATAAAGCATGATAAAGTAATTCAATTTGAATTAAGGAAAATGTAAAGAACATGCATGTAAAGACTTGACATACCTAAAAAATGAAGATTCGAATGGAGAGAGTAGCCAATTATGTAGTGTTTTTTTTTCTTGCATCAAACTCCTCAACAATTTGAGTTTTTCACCACTTGCTTCCTTTTCAATGTTAAATTGAATAACACTCAAATATAATTACTAACAACAATACTATTAACCTATCTATAATGTTAAATTCCTAAAATTGAATCACAATTAACATTGCAACACTACAAAAATTGAAACTTGAATAGATATATATCAAACTTGGTGTGAAAACTATGTTATTTCCTCCTTCTCAAGTTGGCAACACATAAAAGGTGGTGGAAAGATCATGCAAAGGTGGTACAATGTGTCAAATGTGCATGTGAACTTCCCAACAACATGAAAGCACTTCTTTTTTGTCAGAGCATGCGCAAAATCAGTAAGAAAATAGAGCATGTGGGCCTGGATCACAGGGGTAACCACTTTTTTACCATTTCAATAGAAAGATAAAACGTGAGCGTGTCATAACGTGCTCGCGCTATAACACGCTCACGTTTTGTCTTGCTATAGATTCATCACATCCTTTCCATTGATCACATCTCTTTCCTGCAAGAGCTTGCCAGATGCTCCGCCATATGATAGGCATAACAATGAAGGGGCAAGCCCTCATAATTTAGTTCTTGATAGAAAATGCCCTCAACCCTCAACGTCAAACCCTAATCCCTCAACCCTTAACTCTGATCCCTTGACCCTCAACTCTAATCCATCATCCCTCAACTCTAATCCCTCATCCCTAAACTCTAATCCCTCAGCCCTCAACCCTAAACCTTATCCCTAAACCCTAATCGCTCAACCCTCAACCCTAATCTGTCATGCCTCAACTCTAATCCCTCATCCCTAAACCCTAAATGCTATCCCTAATCCTACACCCTCAACAGACTTGATACTATACCTTAAACTCTAATCCCTTATCCCTAAACCCTCCAACCCTATCCCTAATCCTTACACCCTCCACACTCTACTTTAACCCTAATCCCTTGAACCTCAACCCTATCCCTAAACCCTTGACCCTCAAACCTCAACTCTCAACCCTCGACATCAAACCCTAATCCCTACTCCCTTAACTCTGTTCCCTCATCTCTCAACCCTAACCCTAAACCCTAAACCCTAAACCCTCAACGTCAAATCCTAATCCCTCAACCCTTCACTCTTATCCCTCAACCCTAAACCCTATCCCTAAACCCTCAACACTATACCTTAAACCCTAATCCCTCAGCCCTCAACCCTAAACCTTATCCCTAAACCCTAATCCCTCAACCCTCAACCCTAATCCGTCATCCCTCAACTCTAATCCCTCATCCCTAAACCCTAAATGCTATCCCTAATCCTACACCCTCAACAGACTCGATACTATACCTTAAACTCTAATCCCTTATCCCTAAACCCTCCAACCCTATCCCTAATCCTTACACCCTCCACACTCTACTTTAACCCTAATCCCTTGAACCTCAACCCTATCCCTAAACCCTTGACCCTCGAACCTCAACCCTCAACCCTCGACATCAAAACCTAATCCCTCAACCCTTAACTCTATTCCCTCATCTCTCAACCCTAACCCTAAACCCTAAACCCTAAACCCTCAACCCTCAACATCAAATCCTAATCCCTCAACCCTTCACTCTAATCCCTCAACCCTAAACCCTATCCCTAAACCCTCAACACTATACCTTAAACCCTGATCCATCAGCCCTCAACTCTAAACCTTATCCCTAAACCCTAATCCCTCAACCCTCAACCCTAATTCGTCATCCCTCAACTCTAATCCCTCATCCCTAAACCCTAAATGCTAGCCATATTCCTACACCCTCAACAGACTCGATACTATACCTTAAACTCTAATCCCTTATCCCTAAACCCTCCAACCCTATCCCTAATCCTTATACCCTCCACACTCTACTTTAACCCTAATTCCTTGACCCTCAACCCTATCCCTAAACCCTTGACCCTCGAATCTCAACCCTCAATGTCAAACCCTAATCCCTCAACCCTAAACCCTAATCCCTCAAACCTAAACCCTATCCCTAAACCATCAACCCTCAACACTATACCTTCAACCCTAATACCTATCCCTCAACCCTTAACCCTTAAAACTTAAACCCTATCCCTACACCCTCAACACTTGACACTATATCTTAAGCCTTAAACCCTCATCCCTAAAGCCTCAACCCTTAATCCTTAAACCTTCAACTCTAAACCCTATCCCTAATCCCTCTACCCCCGACACTCTAACCCTAACTTCAACATTAAATGCTAATCCGTCAACCCTAAACCCTAATTCTAAACCCTCAACCCTTAAAACTATACCTTAAACCCTAATCCCTCAACCCTCAACCCTAAACCTTATCCCTAAACCCTAATCCCTCAACCCTCAACCCTAATCCATCATCCCTCAACTCTAATCCCTCATCCCTAAACCCTAATCCCTTAGCCCTCAACCCTAAACCTTATCCCTAAACCCTAATCCCTCAACCCTCAACCTTAATCCATCATCCCTCAACTCTAATCCCTCATCCCTAAACCCTAAATGCTATCCCTATTCCTAAACCCTCAACAGACTCAATACTATACCTTAAACTCTAATCCCTTATCCCTAAACCCTCCAACCCTATCCCTAATCCTTATACCCTCCACACTCTACTTTAACCCTAATTCCTTGACCCACAACCCTATCCCTAAACCCTTGACCCTCAAACCTCAACCCTCAACATCAAACCCTAATCCCTCAACCCTTAACTCTGATCCCTCGACCCTCAACCCTATCCCTAAACCCTAAACCCTAAACCCTCAACCCTCAACGTCAAATTCTAATCCCTCAACCCTTCACTCTAATCCATCAACCCTAAACCCTATCCCTAAACCCTCAACACTATACCTTAAACCCTAATCCCTCAACCCTAACCCTAAACCTTGTCCCTAAACCCTAATCCCTCAACCCTCAACCCTAATCTGTCATCCGTCATCCCTCAACTCTAATCCCTCATCCCTAAACCCTAAACGCTATCCTTATTCCTAGACCCTCAACAGGCTCGATACTATATCTTAAACCCTAATCCCTCTACCCTCGACACTCTTATTTAACCCTAATCCCTTGACCATTAACCCTATCCCTCAACCTCAACCCTCAACCCTCAACCCTCAACTCTCAACATTAAACCCTAATTCATCAACCCTAAACCCTAATCCCTCAAACCTAAACCCTATCCCTAAACCATCAACCCTCAAAACTATACCTTAAACCCTAATCCCTATCCCTCAACTCTTAACCCTTAAAACTTAAACCCTATCCCTACACCCTCAACACTTGACACTATATCTTAAGCCTTAAACCCTAATCCCTAAAGCCTCAACCCTCAATCCTTAAAACTTCAACCCTAAACCCTATCCCTAATCCCTCTACCCTCGACACTCTAACCCTAATCCCTCAACCCTCAACCCTAATCTGTCATCCGTCATCCCTCAACTCTAATCCCTCATCCCTAAACCCTAAATGCTATCCCTATTCCTAGACCCTCAACAGGCTCGATACTATATCTTAAACCCTAATCCCTCTACCCTCGACACTCTTATTTAACCCTAATCCCTTGACCATTAACCCTATCCCTCAACCTCAACCCTCAACCCTCAACCCTCAACCCTCAACATTAAACCCTAATTCATCAACCCTAAACCCTAATCCCTCAAACCTAGACCCTATCCCTAAACCATCAACCCTCAACACTATACCTTAAACCCTAATACCTATCCCTCAACCCTTAACCCTTAAAACTTAAACCCTATCCCTACACCCTCAACACTTGACACTATATCTTAAGCCTTAAACCCTCATCCCTAAAGCCTCAACCCTCAATCCTTAAACCTTCAACCCTAAACCCTATCCCTAATCCCTCTACCCTCGACACTCTAACCCTAACCTTGACATTAAATGCTAATCCGTCAACCCTAAACCCTAATCCTAAACCCTCAACCCTCAACACTATACCTTAAACCCTAATCCCTCAACCCTCAACCCTAAACCTTATCCCTAAACCCTAATCCCTCAACCCTCAACCCTAATCCCTCATCCCTCAACTCTAATTCGTCATCCCTAAACCCTAAATGCTATCCCTATTCCTAAACCCTCAACAGACTCGATACTATACCTTAAACTCTAATCCCTTATCCCTAAACCCTCCAACCCTATCCCTAATCCTTACACCCTCCACACTCTACTTTAACCCTAATCCCTTCAACCTCAACCCTATCCCTAAACCCTTGACCCTCGAACCTCAACCCTCAACCCTCGACGTCAAACCCTAATCCCTCAACCCTTAACTCTGATCCCTCATCTCTCAACCCTAACCCTAAACCCTAAACCCTAAACCCTCAACCCTCAACATCAAATCCTAATCCCTCAACCCTTCACTCTAATCCCTCAACCCTAAACCCTATCTCTAAACCCTCAACACTATACCTTAAACCCTAATCCCTCAGCCCTCAACCCTAAACCTTATCCCTAAACCCTAATCCCTCAACCCTCAACCCTAATCTGTCATCCCTCAACTCTAATCCCTCATCCCTAAACCCTAAATGCTATCCCTATTCCTACACCCTCAACAGAATCGATACTATACCTTAAACCCTAATCCGTTATCCCTAAACCCTCCAACCCTATCCCTAATCCTTATACCCTCCACACTCTACTTTAACCCTAATTCCTCGACCCTCAACCCTATCCCTAAACCCTTGACCCTCGAACCTCAACCCTCAACCCTCAACGTCAAACCCTAATCCCTCAACCCTTAACTCTGATCCCTCGACCCTCAACACCATACCTTAAACCCTAATCCCTATCCCTCAACCCTTAACCCTTAAAACTTAAACCCTATCCCTACACCCTCAACACTTGACACTATATCTTAAGCCTTAAACCCTCATCCCTAAAGCTTCAACCCTCAATCCTTAAACCTTCAACCCTAAACCCTATCCCTAATCCCTCTACCTTCAACACTCTAACCCTAAACTCGACATTAAATGCTAATCCGTCAACCCTAAACCCTAATCCTAAACCCTCAACCCTCAACACTATACCTTAAACCCTAATCCCTCAACCCTCAACCCTAAACCTTATCCCTAAACCCTAATACCTCAACCCTCAACCCTAATCCATCATTCCTCAACTCTAATCCCTCATCCCTAAACCCTAAATGCTATCCCTATTCCTAAACCCTCAACAGACTCGATACTATATCTTAAACCCTAATCCCTTATCCCTAAACCATCCAACCCTATCCCTATTCCTTACACCCTCCACACTCTACTTTAACCCTAATCCCTCGACCCTAAACCCTATCCCTAAACCCTTGACCCTTGAACCTCAACCCTCAATGTCAAACCCTAATCCCTCAACCCTTAACTCTGATCCCTCGACCCTCAACCCTATCCCTAAACCCTAAACCCTAAACCATCAACCCTAATCTGTCATCCCTCAACTCTAATCCCTCATCCCTAAACCCTAAACGCTATCCCTATTCCTAGACCCTCAACGGGCTCGATACTATACCTTAAACGCTAATCCCTTATCCCTAAACCCTCCAACCCTATCCCTTATCCCTTAACCCTCATGATTAATAGCCTTGAACGTAAAAAAATTTAAGGGGAGCATAACACGAGCGCGTTATAACGTGCTCGCGTTATGTCAAACATGATAAACAACAGACTTGTGGGAAAGGAAAAATGCAAAGCAAAACATAACGCGAGCGTGTTATAACGCGCTCGCGTTATGTCTTGCTTTGGGAATCCCAAGCCTTGGGCTTGGGATTTGATTTGGATTTCCAACCCAAAGGCTTGGAGTGCCTTATGAACAGTCACAGACGTGTTTTTCTATATTCTTCAAAATTTCACATAATTTCGTTCATGCTAACCCTCAGATTTGCACGTGTTTCAAGGTCGAACAAATTGAACACATGGGTAATGTTAGGCTTTCTCTTAGCTATTTGACGATGTGATTTTTTTCACATTTTAATAATGTTAAGCCTTTCATCTTTAATTTCTTTTGTTTGTGTGTCTGTTTTTAGGCAAAAACCACTATTTGGTCTTTTTTTCATTGTAAAATAACTATTCATTCAAATTTTTTAAAAAATACATATTTAGAAACTAGACTCCATTCTACAAATATTAAAAAAATAAAAAAATGATTTTCAATTAGTTTTCAAAATTTATAGGGGTAGCACGGCCAAAATTCTATTTTTTAGGATGTGCCCACTTTGAAAATTAGTAAAAAATCAAATATTCATCAAAAAATTATCAGAAAAATCAAGCATAAACTACATGCTATTAGCTAATTTCTCACCGAATCGATTTTAAAAATACCAAAAAAAAGTTGACCTTTTGAGGGAGCCACAAAACATGCTATGTTATGTTTTTTTGACAGAAACAACACTAATTTCTGTGGCTCCCTCTTTTGAACCCCTTAATCTATGCCATTTTCAAAACAAAATAGTAGTTTAGAAAGTAGACTCGGAGCACTACGAACATTGTTTTGGTTGCATCTCCAAATTTTGAGTGTAACTATGCTCAATTTCTTATCCAAGGCCAGTATTTCCTGATTTCAGAAAAAAAGTGGCCACTTAAGACCCCTTTTTGGCCCCCTATCTTCCTGCACTTACCCCACTACCTTTTCTTTCTATTCTGTTAACTCTGAAATTATACTGTCATAAGTTTTTACTATGAAAAGATATTGTGCTTTCCAAGTAGAAACTGTCTTCTTATCTTCAGCTGAATCAACAGAATCATGTGCTATCTTCAATTTAGAGATAATGATCTCAAACACCGGTCTATTTTCTGCCATAGTCTGCTGCAACTCCTGAATGCCTTGACACAGATCATGAGCGTTGTACTTTAATTGATAAAACTCTGAAAGTACAACTCTCCCTTTAGTCACAAATTCTTCCACCCAATTATTCATGTGCCTCCCACAGAGGACCAATTGACTGAATTACCACTAATCGGCTGGTGATTCTAGATTCGGAGGAAGCAATAAATCAGCCTATGATGCGACATGGAAAAGGTTGGAAATGTACTGCCTCAACTGCCTAACTTCAGCCTTGAGGGCTGCTTTGTCTTCTCCATCCTTCAACACCCTTTCCTTTAAACTATCCACTACAACCTCGAAGAGCTTTACATCTGTATGCTGGGTACTCCTACCAAGGTTAGCTTTGACAACCTTGAAGTCATCAACCTCAATATTATTAGCACTTCTATCTTCTGATGGTGGTGCAGTTTTAAGGATCATTTCTCCATCCACATTCTTTTCAATGCGAACCTGCTTCTTTAGTTTCTTATCTGGCATGTCTTGGTAGACGCTTTTAAGCTCTGTTAAATCCAACTGATATGAAGGCTTTCTCTTCTTCCTTCCCAGAATGTTTTCAAGCCAGGATGAGCCATCCTCTCTTGGAAACTCGGTTCTAACCTCATCAACTCTTGATGAACCAATATGTGTATCAGAGTTACGAATCGTTGAATCTGGCTCTGAATCTATGTGGATAGGAGAAGTGCTTGGTGATGAATGTGGAGAGACATGATCTAAAGGTAATGCTTCAACATGCAGTGTTGTTTCAACAAGAACTTCTGATTCAACTGCTAGTTGTTCCTACTGGACATAAGCTAGAGACTCATCCTTTTTACTCTTTAACTTAGCCATTTTTGTTCCTTCTGGAAGAACACTCATAGCTTTAACCCTTCATTTTGGTTTAGAAGTGGAAGGTTTTGATGGTTGTACAATTGGCAGCTCTGCTACTAGAATATCATCCTTCCGCTTATTCTTTAAGAATATCAAACTATTTTTAACAACTCGACTTGTTCTTTCTTCAATGGAAGTGTTCTCTTTTATTGACCAATTAATTGGTGGCAATGGTTGTTCCTTAACTTGGTCTCTGAAATACGTGGGAAGTAGAACTTCACCATTTTCTCACAAGCTCTCTATATCTTTTGACAAGATATCAAACATCTGCTGAAGAGTAAACCTGTTGTAACTACGTTCTCACACTTCAAACTCATCAGCACAATTAGCCCAGAAGTCTTCAACTGCATGTGTATGCACACAATTTTGACTAAGATGTGATGCAAAAACACCATGAGGATTATATGAAGACCTCTTGTCAAAAAACTTAAGACCATACTTGGATGATTCATTACCAATTACCTTGGCATCTACTCCAGATTTGCATCTGTAAATACTCATCCCAATTGGAAAATTGAAAGTTGCCTTGCGTCTGCTATGCAAAAGTGTATGAACTTCATAGGTTTGCCTCAAAAACTCCATAAATGCTATTTCATCTATAGGATATTTTAGCAACATGGCTGGCTCTCTTGAGAAGCCATATACTCTGATGTAGGAAAAAGTGGAAAACTAGATAAATGATCAACCCATTCTACCATCGCCATTCTAGCATCTGTTGAAAACCGTATATGCAACTCATTATCCAAATCTAGCACTGCATGCATCAACAATGCATCATTTACCCGCCTGTAATGTCGTTTAGCCTGAGAAAGTTCTAACTGCAAGAAATGGTGATATACATGCTGAATACCCAGAGTTCCAACAACATTCAAACCTCTAAAATGACCCTGAAAAGCCATCAAATACACAAGGTATGACATCATGTGGAATTCATAAGCCCTTTGAAAATCAAGTATTTGTTGGTGGAGACTATCACTGATGAGTGCCGACCAGTCATAGAATTCAGTTTCATCAACAATCTGAGACATGGTGTAAAACATCCAAGGTTGGAACTTGTTAGCATCTGCTTGACCCGTGATCTGGCTTAGCAGAGTAATCATTATTGCATGTTCCTCCTTGAACTCTACACGTCCAACATTCTTTGGCATAACATTCTGCTTTTCCTTCAACCACCTCTGAGCAATCTTTTTCTAGTATTTTTATTTATCATTGTTTCAAACCCTCTTGCATTCTTCAATTGAAACAATTAAGTTTTCCCTCCAGACTGGTATTGAAAAACACTTCTCAATGTCATTCGGCCTTAGACTACAGAGCACACGTTCATCTCTTGATTGGATTTCTCTTGTGACCGAATTGTAATTCGTCATACAAGCAATTACAAATTTGATACTTTGCACTGTGATTGGGAAGGATGTTATTGGAAGCAAACTGGAGTGTCCCAGATTCCTAATAGCATTATTTCCTACATCCTCCAAAGAATGTAAATTGATCATTGGAAGTACTTTATGTAAGTCTGTCTCACAAGTTCTCAGGTAATCGTGAACTAATGCCGTTTTGGGCTTGATTTGTGTTGGAGAGTATTGCATACTGAAAGATTTGAAAATTGACTGTGAACACGCCTATGTCAGAAAAATCTTGGACAAATGGCTGAAAATTACTTTCTAATTTTTAGAAAATAATAGAATGTGAGCAAAAAAGATGGCACATGGGTTTTGTAGGCAATTCTGTTTTGAAGCAACCCATTTTGAAAAAGTAGAGGATTTCTCAAAAAAGTAGCAAAAAAGAAGATTCCCGAAAAAAAGAAAAATTTCCAATCTTCAAGAGGATGAAATTCTGGATGGACCCATCTCGATAAAAACTGAAAAAGCTTCAGTCCAATTTTTGAAAAACGATCCCTTAGAAAAAAGGACCCTGAAAAACCCTGCCTCCCTGCTTCCTCAACCCGAAACTATGAAGAACGCTGAAAAAACACTTCGTTCGGGCCTTCAAATCTTCGTTGAAAGAAAAATATGTCTTCTTCCTCTAGATGCAACCTGCAAAAGAAAATGAATAAAAGAAGCTAAATGCTTGTCTTTATAGATCTTTAGGGCGAAAAGCAGCTTTCTTTGTGAAAGAATAAAACTTGGATCTCATCCATGAAGAAAGCAACCTTTAAAGCAGAAATCCAAGTGGATGTCTTCGAATAGGAGGAATCCCTATTTTGTAGCTACCTATGGCTTCATGTGTGAGATGACAAAAAATATCTTCTTTTGATGATGTCATCGAACACGCGAGTTGCCAAAAGTGTTAGCCAATTTTCTTTGTTTTCGACACTTCTGCACTCGTTTCGACTCAAGTATGGCCTGCCTCTGATTTCAACAAGATGGAAAAATGTCACTGTTGACTAAAAAAGTTGACTGATCTTGACATTTTGGAGATTTATCAACTGTGATTTCTTCCCCAGCCTTGTACAGACGATCTGACGTTGTTCAATTGCAAATCTGACCTTTAGAAACTGTCACCAGGCGAAGTTCTGGAAACGACTGTCGAAAAACACTGGCAGATCATGAAATTTTCTATCTTTGGTGGATTTGGGCACCCCTAGCCTCCAGGGGCGCCTGGTTTTTCATTCCTTAACTATTTTGTTGAAATTTGCAACTTTTTCAAGTTTTCGATTTGCGTGCGCATTTCCGGTGGCAGGGGACCCCTTTTTGGCTATCAATTTCTGTCTGTTGTGACAAAACTGAGTCTGATGATTTGGTAGATAGGCAGGGCTAATGAAAATTAAGCAGACTGTACTCTCTGTCTGCTTCGGGAAACATGCTAAACTAATCTTCTGTGAACCGGAGTGAGCAGATGGAGGAAGATTTACGTTTTTTAGAAAAAACTCAAAAAATATTCTAAGTCTGGTGAACTTGGTCACCCCTAGCCTCCAGGGGCGCCTGACTTTTAATGCCTTAGAAAATTTTTGGAAATTTCAAATTTTATTTTAATTTCTCATTTTTTGTGCCAACAACTCCTGTTTGATCTTCATTTTCAGTTGTTTGGATGACTGCTGAGGCAGGACGGGGGATGATCTGAGTAGTCTGAACACATCTGTGATGAAATCCCAGTTTTTATCAATGTTTGACTAAGTTTGACCAAGTTTGACCACCTGGGAACGAGCTGACGGAGGCATTTTTGACGTTTCTCAAAAAACATGAAAAAAAAGAACTAACACATGAGAAGTTGGGTGCCCCTAGCCTCTAAGGGCACTTGAAATCAAATGCCTTAGCCAAATTCCTAATTTTCAACTTCATTTGCAATTTGCTCTGTTTTGCGTGCCAACAACTACTTCCTAATGTCAATTTTGATGATTTTGTCAGTCAACTGCCACTGGATGGTGAATAAACTGGATAGCCTAGGTACATCTAATGTGATTTCTAGCTTTTCAGGGTCTGATAACCAAAATGACTGCTTTTACGCTCACCAGAATTGACCAACGGAGACATTTCTTGCATTTTCTTGAAAAATGCAAAAAAAATCTAACACTGGTGCAACTGGGGGCCCCTAGCCTCCAGGGGCGCCTGGATTCTCCAGACTTAGTCAAATTTCATGATTTCTAAATTTTCTGCTCACCTTGGATCCATCCTGCTCCGTTTTACGTGCTTCATCTAATTGACGACTGTTCGTTGGTTCTGCGTCATTGGAACAACGTTGAAAAATTGAAAATGAGCACTGGCAGATGAACTTCCTTCATTGATGACTTCATAGCTCATGCTTCACCTTCTGAAAAAGCAGAATTGACCCAGTAGAGAAAACTTGACCTTTTGCAGATTCTGTCTGGACCACGTTGATCGTGAAGCAAAATCGACCAATCGGAATCGAGTGTGACACCTAAGTCAGAGATTCTATTTTTAGAAAGTTTTGCCAGCATCCATATCTCAAGAAACCCAGAAAACCTAATTTGATGTCTATTTTTAGAAACTTTCTAAAAATAGAAATTTCTATTTTGAGAAAATTTGCTTTTTTGACGAAAATTTTTCTGGACTTGCTAAAAATGCCTTAATGAAGCAAAACAATTTTGATTGGGTACAACACAATGTATAACCCACCAGATTTTCATTGTATATTTACTTTATTGAGTATTGACGATGAACCTAGATCCTATATGGAAGCTATTCATGCAGATGATAGAGAGTCGTAGAAGCTATCCATGCAGGAGGAGATGATGGATTTAGATTCATGTAACATTTGGGATATTGTTTGTTTTCCCAAAGGGAGAAAGGCCATTGGTTGTAAGTGGCTCTTGAAGAAGAAGTTTGGAGTAGACGGTTCATTGTAGAAGTACAAGGCTAGACTGGTAGCCAAGGGCTACTCCCAGAGAGAGGGAGTTGATTTTGGTAAAATTTTCTCTCTTGTTGCTAAGTTATCTTCTATTATATTTCTCTTATCTATTGTTGCTGCTTTTGATTGGGAAATAGAGCAAATGGATGTTAAAACTACTTTTTTGCATGGGGATCTTGAGGAGGAGATTTATATGCAACAACCTACAGGGTTTGAGGTAAAAGGAAAAGAACATTAGGTATGCAGGTTAGAACAATTTCTTTATGGTCTAAAATAGTCTCCCAAAATGTGGTACCAGAAATTTGATTCATTTGTTTTGAAATTGGGCTTTGTTATCTAAAGTGAGGAAGATAACTGTGTTTACATTCGATGTATTGATGATGCTATTCCGATTATTGCCTTGTATGTGGATGATATGTTATTTTTCAGCAATACTAAGGGTATGATTAGTGAATTGAAAGCTCAACTTTCAGATGCATTCGATATGAAGAATCTTGGAGCTTCCAGGTATATTCTAAGATTGGAGATCAAAAGGGATAGAGGTAACAAAAAGCTTTAGTTATCACAAAATAAGTATGTGGATACTATTTTGCAGAGATTTAGCATGTAGGATTGCAATCTAGTTAGAATTCCTTTATTTGTTGGTACTAAGCTATCATTAGATATGTAACCTAAGAATGAGGATGATTTAGAGGATATGTCTAATGTGCCATATGCTAGTGCTATAGGAAGTTTGATGTATGAAATGGTGTGCACTAGACCAAATATTGCTGAAGCAGTGGGAGTTTTGAGTAGGTTTATGTCTAACCCTAGTAGACAACATTGGAATTATGCAAAGAGGGTGTTTATATATTTGCGAGGTATGTTTGATTACTGTTTGGTTTAGTCTGGTACTGACAGTGTTGATAAGACCTTAGAAATATAGGGATTTGTTGATGCAAATTGAGCAGGTGACTTGGATAGTTGAAGGTACACTAATGGCTATGTGTTTACTTTGTTTGGAGGAGCTATGAGTTGGATGAACAAGAGGCAGCCCACGATTGCTTTGTCCACCACCAAAGCAGAGTACATGATAGCTACACATGTCTCTAAAGAGGTAGTATGGTTACGGAGATTGTGTATAGGTATTGGTTTTGATTGCATGATCATTCAGATTGGTTGAGATAGCCAAAGTGCTATATGTTCAGCCAAGAATCCTATGTATCATGGTTGGACAAAACATCTTGATGTTCATTATCACTTTGTTTGAGAAATGGTTGCAAATGGACAGATTGAGATGAAGAAAGTTGACACTCAGGAGATTTCCAAAGACAAGTTCCATAAGCTTCTAGATGATGGACATGTGGACATTAACAGATATGAGGTCAAATATGCAAGGCATCGGCCCTTCGATAGAGATGATAATGAGCCTTTCTTGAGGAGCCACCTAGAATTCCAAAAAAGATACAATAAAAAGTATTCACTAGAGTCTCTATAGAAAGAACTTGGACTGCACAACAGGTTGATTAACCAAGATGAGGACTTTGCTTCAAAGATGGTAAGGTCAAATGAAGAAATGTCAGAGATAGATCCACCAATAGATTGGAATAATCTATATGTGTATAGTGAAAGTTGTAATTTTTGATTACTCTAATCTATTGGATGAATATATGTATGTCTAATTTCATGTTTCATAGCATAATATACTTACTATACCCTATCAAAGATGGCCTTGCATGGCCTAGTTTGTACTTTTTTGATAGTATGGCCTTGCATGGCCTAAACAGGTGGTTTCATAGTTGGTATGGCCTTGCATGGATAAGTTTTATTCTTATGATCTTAATTTTTGTTTGTGGAGACCCTGCGTGGTCTAATGATTAGGACATGTGTTTTTGTTGGCGGGAATTAAGACATAAACATTCTCTAGCAGGTAGTTTGTTAGGTTACTGATTTTGATCTTTTTGATATGTATATGGTAAACTATCTTCAATTTAAAAAAAGGGTCTTTGTGAGGGTTGCACCCTTGGGAAGCATCCCAAAGAGAAATTTGTCAAAGGCAAATTTTGGAGGGCTACACAATCTTTGGAGCTTGTTCACAATGATGTATCGCTCAGGGCATTTCCCCATCCATCTTTCACTAAGGCAAAGTATGTCCTCACCTTCATAGATGACTTCTCTAGATACACATGGGTCTACTTCCTTCGGTAGAAATCTAAAGTCTTTGACAACTTTTGAGACTTTAAGGATCTTGTTGAAAAACAATCAAGAAAAGTTATCAAGGTTCTTCAAACTGACAATGAGGATGAGTATGTCAACATTAGGTTTGAGTAGTTTTGTACAGTAGAGGGGATTGACTTGCAAGGCATAGTTCTTTGTACTTCCCAACAGAATGGTGTTGCAGAACGTAAGAATAGATCCTTAAAAGAAATGGCTAACTGCATGATACACTCCAAGATCCTTACACCACAGTATTGTATGCTCAAAATCGTGACTCCGGTTGCTTGGGACTGTCGAGTCAGATTTCGGCACGCACATGGACCCTTTCCCTCCTTGCCACAGGGTGATCCACCACGTCACTCTCACTCACATGGAATTAGCTAGTCGAGAGGAGGTGAGACACGGTAAGGGTCTGGCTCATTAGAGAGTTGGACTTCACGGAGAGGGGTCAGCAAGTACTGTAGCCTTTGTTGTTGTGTGCTTTGTTGTATGTTTTGTTTGATTGTTGTTGTAGTTGAGATAACCCTATTGAAGGGGCACTAGTTTCTCTTCTTCTATTTGGATTTCTAAGATTCCACCTCTGTGTGGGTAAGTGATTGTTCTCGTTGATGTCCTATTTTCTTTGTATGCATTGTAAGAGGTCTTGTTGTATCTGTCGTTGTCTAGTTTTTTCTAACAACAAGAGGATGAATGGGTCTCCTTATGGTAAGACAAATGTTTATTGTTGAGGTCTTGGATGGATCTCTTGGATCTTGTCACAGATAGCCCTCACCCACTCTCCTCTCACTCCTAACCACAATCATGAATTAGAAGAGAGGAAGTCGTGTGATTGCTAACCTTAACCAGATCTAGGTTTTTGACCTAGGGTTTTGTTGACCTAGGGTTTGACTTGTGTTTTGACTTTGTTCTTACCTTGTGATGAAATCAAGGGTTTGTTTGGAATTGTTTGAACCGTGGTTACCTTGTGATGGAATTGAGGGTTTGCAATGTTGTCTATTCTATTGTTTCTATATGCATGCAAACTAAATGATATGTAAAACATCTTTTTGGTATTTTTAGAGTATTTTGGAAATAAAAGTTCTTCTAATCTATGAAAGTGAAATATGTATGCAATCCTATATGACTTTTCCAATGCAATGTTAACCTATGTTTTTTTTTGTGTTTTCGATGTTTTGAATGCAATTTAATCTAAGAAAAGGGAAAATGCTTCTTCTAATAAACTAGATCTAGAAATATGAAAGCATTTAATCTAACATGCAAGACCTAACTATCAAGGAAAAAGCAATGTTTTACTGTTCCCAAGAGCAAATTTGATTCTCTAATTACTATGAATTGAAAGAAAACAATGAAGGAACCTGAGAGAAATGAAGATTTGTTGACTCCACTACCCTCAACAATCCTTGTAATATGCAACCTTGAATCTTTTTGTGGTAGCCGATGATCCTCTATACAATAAAATGACCCAAAGAAGAAAAAAGAAGCTTTGATGAAGCTTGTATGAGCTCAATGAGAGCTTGGATTGAGCACAATGGGATAGAATGAAGCAGTGTGATGCTACTTGGTTGAACAAATAAAGCAAAAGGCACCTTCGTCCTTTAAGAGCATTTGAATGCTAAGTTGGAGAGTAAAATTTGGCAAGAGCTGTGTGCACAATGAATTTGCCTCCCTTTGTGCTTGAGGGAGGGGGGTATTTATAGGTTTAGAAGAAAGAATTGATTAGAGAGTTAACTCATTTGATTGATGAGTTAACAAGAATAGATTGGAGAGTTTACAAGGTTGATTACCTAGTGAACTTAACTGATTGGAGAGTGATGAAGCAAAGATAGCTTATCACTAGAGAGGAAATGGAGGAGAGGGAATGCATGAGATTGATTGAAGAGTTAAATTAAGATCAAATAGAGATAATTATGCATGTGTGGGTGCATGAAATAGTTAACTCTATATCAAGGATAAAAAACCATGCAAGCAGAGAGAAAAACGGGCAAAAATAGAGCAAAAACGAGAGAGAAACTTGAGTTTTTCTATGGCTACAAAAATGGCAGGGTCGCCCAGGGGAGATCCAGGCTGGACAGGGTCAGATGCAGAAAAATAGGCTGGGAGATAGTAGAAGAGAGGAAAAGGACAGGTTCTACATCAAGAAACATGTCAGTCATGTGGAAGAATCCAAATCTCTACTTGCGTCAGCAGGATCTCCTGGGGGAGATCTAGAAATAATAGGGGGAGATTTAGATTGGTTCAAAGAAACTAAAAACTGAAAGTGGGAGATGGACAAGGGGACCTCTAGAAGGCTTCTAGGACGTGCACTAGAGGAAAAATAAAGGGGAAAGGTGAAAACTCACCTACAAGACTCTCACAAGGCTTAGGATCAAGGTTGAAAGCCAGAAAACACAAGTCAACAAGTGTCACAACAAGTGTCGCAAACGGGGAGAGAGGGAAATCGACAAGGAAGAAACAACACAAGACAAGAAGAGAGGACACGCCATCAAGAGGCCTGCTGCTTAAAGGACATTATTTCATGCTTACATATACGTGACAAGGATTTGAATCATCATAGGGTTCCTCGTGGAGGCAGTGCGTGAAATTTTTGTGCTTACAGATTTGCCCCCTCAAGGACGGTAGTCTACATGAAAGGTAGGTACTGTTCCCGAACTAGGCCTTACCCGTTGTCAATTTTCCTACAATTTGTACCTACAATAACTAGTGTTAATCTAACATTTAAATATATCAAAGTAAATAATGAAAAATGAAATGATGAATCTTACCATAGATCGCTTGAGTTCGACTAGTTGCTTGCCTTTGTCAGTTTGGACTTGTAGGGATTAGAGCACACAAAACAATGCACGAAACGAATGCTTAAAGTAAAGAACTAGTTTAAAATGCATAAATGAACTAAGCTAAGGGCAAACAAAGTGAGCCAAATTGTGAGATTGGAGCAAAATGGTGACATAATCGTTCATGTTAGCAGTCGATAGAGAGGTATCATCGAGGAGATCGCAAAGATGGCCGCCTCTTCTTCAGCCGCGATGAATCAAGTACGCAATCAGTGAAAAACTCTTTTCTAAACCCTAGCTTGATTTTGTGAAAAATCTCTTAAAATTATCTATTGTTGGTAATTTTTCTGTTGCGTTGTGTTCGTCTCATCATTTAGAGAAAGATTGATCTTTCGTTTTCTGAAATTGGTCAAAAAATGAGGTTTTTAGACTGATTTTTTCTTGAGGGATTCACTCCTAGGGTCACCCCTTTTGTCAGGCAGGGTCGACCGGGGGAGATCTTGTTTGACAACAAGGTCACCTGGGGGAGATCCTGAAAAGTAGTAGGGTCACCCGGGGGAGATCTTGAAAAACACCTAGGTCACCCGAGGGTGACCCTGTTGGACTCATTTCTGACTGCATTTGATGTTGTTTAACACTCATTTCGCTTCAATTTGACATGATTTGGTCATTGAATCTACCTATTTATTGCAATTTTTGACAGTTTATGTGATTTTTTTGTGTAAGGTTTTCTGCAGTTTTACAATTTTTAGGGATTTTATGAGTTTACGAGATCTAATCTAAAGTTCTCTTTTGATTTTATAGGACATGCCTATCTGATGGAATGCCTGCTAAGAGTAGGGATGGCTCTCAGGGATGTTTTCTTCATTGAGTACTGAGGATTGTGCTATACTAAAGAGGGCAGGTCTTGCTAGAGTTTGCCATGTTCCTGTGATTCATCATGTATCTTGCATATGCTATGACATCTTAACTTACTGAGATGTAGACAGGAACACATTCCGGTTCTGACAGATTTTTGGAGAGTGGACTATCACTTTGTATGATGTATATCACATTCTTAGAGTACCTGTGAGGGGACATCCCTTGCCTCTTCCTATCAGCGAGTCCTATGAGGACAAGGCTTCTTGGGCTACATTTATGGGGGTTAATCACACTGGGGACCAGATAGGAGTTCAGCTTACATATGTGCCACGTCTCTGCATTCCGCTCTTGAGGAGGTTCCAAATTGGTTTGATTGCTTCCAGGCTTTCAGGAAACAAGGCCTCGACTCGTTTGAGATGGTGTTGGGCACCCATCATTCATGAGATTAAGGAGGGAGATCAGACATCTTGGCTATGGTTTATAGAGACTTCTATCAGATTTCACAACAAGGGGCTTTAGCCTTTAGCCACTCTTCTTTGATCATGGCATGGATTTTTGAGCACATTAAGCCTTATCAGAAGCTTATTCTTCTTCTAGATAGATGATTACCAAGAGCAGCAAGGTGGGCGCATGTTGGTCATGTTGATGCTACTTTACCCACTATTGCTACTCTTACTAATGAGGATATGATTTTCGATCCTTATCATGACATGGAGGGGGCTTGGGCCCAAGATAGTAAGGTTAGAGAGCATTGCCACGAGGTTTTAGAGTTTATAGACTGCAACAGTCTGGTTGAGGCTCATCGGGTTGATTGTGTTTTGCAACAGTTTGGCAAGGATGTCCTTGAGGACTTGCCCCCAGTGTCCACCTAATACAAGACCATTCAGGAGATGGATGAACTTGGAAATGTCATTTGGACTCCTTTGACTCCCGGCATCTTCATTACTAGGGTCTCTAGAGGAGGACGGAGGGGAGGGAGAGGGACTCCTTGATATTTGATTGTGACTATCGATTCAGAGTCCACTGACGAGGACTATGTTCCAGATAGTAATGATTCGTCAGATGAGGCCACTCCCAAGGACGAGAATTTGATGATATTGATGATTCAGATGATATTCCTGATGTCCCTGAGGGTCCTCCTATTATTCCTCGACCTCCTCATTCAGATGAGGTGATGCGTCAGTTTGACCCTGATTGGCAACTTGGCGATCCACGTAAGTTTCTCGTTTACTTGCTTTTCATAGTTTTTGTCCTTTCTCTTTTTACATGGATTTGACTTAGTCTTGCTTTGATTTGCTATTTCAGGCAATGTCAGAGAGTGGAGGGATTTTGTTCGTGAGGTCAATGTTGGATTCGCTTCTCCCTTCACTAGGATGACTCGTGATCGTCTTTTGGATGATCCTGGTTTGCCCCTAGCTGCAGGGCGACACACTGAAATTTTTGCTCCTATCTACCATGGGTGTCAGTTAACTATAGAGTTGAAGACCTAAGTTGAGATGCTCAAGGGTGAGAACCAGGTACTCCGAGAGATGCCTCGCCTTAATTTTGGATGTCGTGATGCTAGCATGGCGGGGCCTTCATAGTTGCATGCTCACAGTAGAGCACCTCATTCTCATAGATCTCAGGGAGTGACTAGTGGTACTCGTAGACGGAGGAGCTAAAATCCTAAGGGTTCCATTGGAGGGAACCGTCCCTGACTTGCTTTTCCTTTGAAACTTGTGCCCCCTTGCATGGGAAACCTCTACTTTCTCGAGAGCATTTTGTCTTAGCTCTTTGATGCCCTTGTGTATGCAACCTTCGGATATATCTATGGAAGTCTATCTTTTATGGTTTTCTCTTGTCGAAATCTGTACTCGTCTCTTGTGCATGTTTGGAAGTTTTGAGGAACTTTTTGATTATGTTTGACCTTTTCAACTCTTTTAGCAAATGCAAGCATGATAACAATGACATATTTTTTTGTAGTTTTGTATGACATATATATGATATGTAGTTTATGATATGATAATGCAGGAACACAAGAAATGCTGTAAATGAGACTATTACTTCTATTGAATGCCATGAGATATGACATTTGAATTTATTGATTTGAGACTCTTTCTCTAATTTTTGGCATGAATGCAGTGTGGAACAAACAATGTGACTGCTCTTTAAATATGATTTTTGATTCAAGAGATTACAGGTTGTCGTGATATCAGAGACCTATTCAAGGCTGTGAGATAGGATTTAGGGAAACTCAAGTGGGGAGTGGGAGTGAATATGGAGCATTTCTGATTTCTAGACTTTGCCGAAGGCTAAACACTGATCCTTATCTAGATAAGACAAATTGGTAAGCTTTCAACTAGACAAGCAACAAATTTTATTGGTGTCAGCTAGACTTATATCATAGATGGCAAGCAAAGTAGACCCAGATAATAGGGAAAGAACAAGAGTTCCCAGATAGAAGATGATCCTAGAGACTACTAGACTCTTTGGTTTTGCTCAGCTAGTGTGTGTGTGTGCTTGGTACCTCTCTTTCTATGTTAGAATGTCACCATTGAGGCTTCGAGCTTAGACTGATCTCCACCCAAGAGTACGGACATTCAACAATCTTCACTCTTCCACTCTTTTTTTTGTATCTCTCTTTTTTGCTTTTCACTTTTTTTTTTGTATTTTCCTCACATGACTTTTCTCATTTTTTTTGGATTTTTTGACTTTTCAAGAACTGAATGCTTTTGAAACTTTTGCTATGCAATGCTTTGATCTCTTAATTCTCACTTTTTGACACTCTTAATTTTGATCACTCATTTTTTATTCACTCGTATTTTAGATTGCTTCCTTAAGAGTTTTGATCTTCTTGAAATTTTTGGCCAAGAAAGATAAGGGGCTGAGCGCCACCTAAAGTTTTAGTAATCTGGTTGGACTTCTCTACTACTAGGGAAGAATTGGGAAGGTCTACTTGCAAGCTTCCTTTGAACAATGTAGGTTTGAAAACTAACTTTGTTTAGACCTAACATCTTGACTCATTAAGACCAGGATCAGTGTAAAGCTAAGAGTTAGGTTTCGATAAAAATCACTGGGAATGAAGGGGGATAATGGTGATTTGTGAAAAATGGGGATCTCTAGGTCTTGAAAAGATAACATATATTTGGACAACATTGGACTCCTCACTAAAGAGAAAATGGTACAAGAGCAAGTCACAAATAGTAATGCAAGATGAACAGAATGATACAGAAATGCAAGAAGCAAACTTGTTTTTGACATTTTTGATTTTTTATAATTTCTTTTTGTATTTTTATGTTTTATATTTTTTTGGTTTTTCAGACATAATATTTCTTGAGGTGAAAGGCATTGACTGTTTCACCAAATTCCTCTCCCTCCATTGTGCACAAGAGATAGGCACCATTTCCAACATCTTCATTAACCATGTAAGGACCTATCCAATTAGGTTTGAATTTTCATCCTTCACCAGCTCTTTTATCAATTAGATTATCTATCCTAAGCACTAGGTCTCCCACTTGAAAGGGTCTTGGGATAACCTTTTTGTTGTATTGCTTTTTCATTTGTGCTAGATAGGAATCGTGTCTTTGAACAATTCTCAAGCGTGTTTCATCCATCATTTCTAATTCAGCTAACCTTACTGCTCTATACTCTTCATTATCCAATAATCCTTGTAACAACACCCTTAGGCTAGGTAATTCCACTTCCAATGGCAATACCGTCTTTGACCCAAAAGTGAGGGCGTAAGGGGTGGTTCCAATTGGAGTCCTAATGCTTGTTCTATAAGCCCAGAGAGTTGGGTATAGTTGTAAATGTGATGCAGGAGCATCCAGTGGTGTAATGGTAATCTTGCATCACCCAAAAAAATGTATTTCAAAATTGTTGATGTTCTTTCCATTTCTTTTCAAAATTTGTGGTTCTGGTTCCATAATTGCCTGAATAATGATGTAGAACTTTCAGTTTTTTCAAACTACTAAAAAT
Source organism: Cunninghamia lanceolata (assembly GCA_027924645.1). Taxonomy (NCBI): domain Eukaryota; kingdom Viridiplantae; phylum Streptophyta; class Pinopsida; order Cupressales; family Cupressaceae; genus Cunninghamia; species Cunninghamia lanceolata. The sequence goes on along the minus strand of BSBN01000245.1, from coordinate 5,570,290 downwards.
AGTAACCTGTTATTTTTAGAAAGTTTGCATTTGCACATGGATTGAAGTGAAAATTTAGAGGAAGTTACATAACAGAAATATAAGACCTTTGGCGAAGGAATCATGCAAAGATCATTTGTGAGCTTAAAGATATTAAAGTTTTTGTTTCCCGAAAAATACCTAAAAATTATTCAAACTTAGGTTTGAGGCACTAAATGGCCCCATACGGGTCCAAAAATGGCCGGAACCAAAAACGCGAGTTCTTAGCACATAGAGAACTCTGCAATCTTTCCGACGCATAAAACGGTTCGTCAATCGGACACCCGGATCAAAAGTTATGGCTCTCAGAAGTTGACCTATTTTTGGAGGGAGATGCAAATTTCAAAATTAGGTTGTTGGCCACCAAAAAGGCTATTAATAACCATTTTTGGGAACCTTGGGCAGTAGTAGAGTTAAGGGGGGAAGTGTAGAGTCAAGAATAGGCAGGAAAACATAAACCCTAGCTGATTTGGGGTTACAAAAGGCAGATAATTCTAGAGTCTTGGGAGAGGAAGTTGTAATGTATTGTAGCCTGTGGAGGGTTGATTCCTCTGATTGTATTTGAGCTTCTGTAATGTAACAAGTTGTCCAAATCAATAAAGAAAGTTCTATTTTCTGTGTGTAATTTCTGTTGTTATGTGTGTTATGATTTACCCGCTTCATCAAGTGGTATTAGAGCAAGGGTTCCTGAGTGTGTAGACAAATCGCTGACCATGAGGCAGTTTGCACCAGGACCTGAGGTTGTGGGTTTGCTGCGGAGATCAAGATGCCTCCACAAAGAAACCGTATTGGGAGGAATGCTTTGACGGAAGAAGGTTTTAGAGCCCTACAAAGGCAAATTGATGCATTGCAAGAGGAGCTGCGAAGAGGGTTTGAGGTGAGAACAAGAGAAGAAAGTGAAGATGAAGTTGAAGAAGAGCTATCTGAGGAAGAACAAGAAGCTGCAAGAGATCCTGTAGAAGTTAGGTTGTTGAGGGCCATTTCAGAGATCGGAAAGAGGCCCAGGATCGAAGTTTCTACATATTTTGGAGATTTGAATTTGGAATAGCTTATTGATTGGATCAATGACATGGAGGAATATTTCAAGTATGAAGATGTAGAAGACCCAGATCGGGTCAAGTTTGCAAAAACAAAATTGAAGGGCCATGCCAATATTTGGTGGAAGGAGGTCCAGTTAGAGAGGAACATAAGAGGAAAAGGAAAGATCACCAGATGGGATCAGATGGTGGAGAAACTGAAGAAGCAGTTCATCCCTGTGGACTATGAGATGGAGTTGCTGAAGAAGCTACAAGGACTAAAGGAAGGTAACAAGTCTGTTAAGGAGTACACAGAAGAGTTTTATAAAATTACTATCAGGACAGGCCATGTAGAGCCCAACAAGGAGAAGGTAGCCCATCACATTAATGAGTTGAGGCCAAGTATTCAAGAGGAGTTGAGCCTGGTCAGAATGACCACCATAGAAGATGCATACCAGTTTTCCCTAAAGGTGGAAGATAAGCTGAATAAAAGATTTGACAACAAGCAAAGGGGAAGAGGTTGAGGCAGAAGGACTGGTGGAAGATCCTATGGGGGCCGAAATGAAGATTCAAAGAAATGTAAAGAAGCTGGCACCATTCAAAATCAGAGAGGAGACAATACCTACCGCCCTCGTGACCAGAACAATGGTTAGCAAAGAGGAAGAGGAAGAGGCAGACCTGGGCAAGGACCCAGAATAGGAGGTTTCAGAGGAACCTGTTTCCAATGTGGAGAAGAAGGGCATCGAGCATACGAGTGTCCACAACATCAGGGAAGGACAAATAGAAGACCTAAAGGCAATGCACGAGTTGCACATGTAGATGAAGATGCACATTCTGAGCATTCTAAAGATGCTAAAAGGGGAGAAACCCTAGTTGTCAGAAGAACCTTGCTGAATGAGGAGAAAGAACCCAATTAGAGGAAGAGTTTATTCCGTACAAGGTGTAAATGTGAAGTTAGGTGTTGTGATATTATTATTGACAGTGGAAGCACTGATAATCTTGTTTCAGAGGAGATGGTTGACAAGAAGAAAGCATCCACATCCATATCGGATTGCATGGTTGCAGAAGGACCATAGAGCTTTGGTCAATGAGTAGTGTTTAGTGAAGTTAAAGATTGGTGACTACCATGATGAGGTGCTGTGTGATATCATACCAATGGATGCATGTCATATGCTGTTGGGGAGGCCATGGCAGTATGATATGAGTGTTGTCCATGATGGTCGTGCAAACACATATTCCCTAACAAAGGATGGAGTTCATCATAAGTTGAAACCCTTGAAGGAGGTGGAGGAAAAGGTATGTAGTACAGCCAGAATTTGCTTGGTAGATGGTAGGAAATTTTTGGAGGGTATGAAGCATGAGAGTCATTGCTTTGCATTGATTCCTAAGATTAGTCAAGAGAACTATGAAGATATACCAGCAGAAGTTTCAGATATGTTGGAAGAGTTCTAGGACATTATCTCTGATAATGTACCAGAAGGTTTACCACCAGTAAGGAAGATAAGTCATCAAATGGATTTGATACTAGGAGCCAGTTTGCCAAAGAAGGCAGCCCATAGAATGACCCCTGCAGAGAATGAAGAGCTGAATAGACAAGTTCAGGAGTTGTTGAGGAAGGGACTGTTAAGGGAGAGCCTAAGTCCATGTGCGGTACCTGCAGTACTAGCACCAAAGAAGGATGGAGAATGGAGGATATGTATAGACTCTTGAGCCATCAATAAGATAACGAGCAAGTATAGATTTCCATTGCCAAGAATGGATGACATCATGGATTGTTTGAGTGGAGCCAAGTACTTCACAAAAATTGACCTGAAGAGTGGGTATCACCAGATCCGTATCAGAGAAGGAGATGAATGGAAGACATCATTCAAGACAAAAGAAGGTTTGTATGAGTGGTTAGTCATGCCATTTGGGCTAACCAATGCGCCGAGTACATTCATGCAGCTCATGAATGAGGTACTGAAAGAATTTTTGGGAAGTTTTGTTATTGTTTATTTGGATGATATTTTAATTTTCAGTAAGACTTGGGATGAGCATCTGATGCATATCATAAGAGTTCTAGAGAAGCTGAGGGATGAGAAGTTGCTGATTAATCTAAAGAAATGTAGTTTTGCAAAGAAGGAGTTGGTATTCCTGGGATTTGTTGTCTCAGAGGAAGATGTTAAGATGGACCCAGAAAAAGTAAGGGCTATCATTGAATGGCCTATGCCAAGGAGTGCAATGGAGGTAAGATATTTTCATGGTTTGGCAAGTTTTTATAGAAAGTTTATCAGGAATTTTAGTAGCATTTGTGCACCCCTAACTGAGACAATGAGAGGGGATAGAAAAGAGTTTAGATGGACTAAAGGAGCAAACAAGAGCTTTGATACATTGAAGTAGAAAGTCATAGAACAACCTATTTTGGCACTTCTAGATTTCAATAAGGTATTTCAGGTAGATTGTGATGCTAGTGGTAGTGGTATAGGAGCTATTTTGAGCCAAGAAGGTAAGCCCATTGCCTATTTTAGTGAGAAGCTTAATGATGCCAAGAAAAAGTTTTCTATTTATGATCAAGAATTTTATGCAATAGTTCAGGCTTTGAAGAAATGGAGACATTATTTGTTGCCAAAAGAGTTTGTTTTATATACTGATCACCAGGCTTTGTAGTATCTTAATAGTCAAGGGAAGTTGAACCAAAGGCACTTAAAATGGGTTGAGTTTTTGCAGAGCTATACTTTTGTTTTGAAGCACAAGAGTGGGAAGTCTAACAGAGTTGCAGATGCCTTGAGTAGAAGGCAAAATTTGTTGACAGAAATGAAGATAGAGATTGTTGGATTCAATGAGCTCAAAAGTTTGTATCTTGAGGATCCATATTTTGCAGAGGCCTGGAAAGCTTGTTTGGAACCTGTTACTTTAGACAGGACAAAATGGTTGGATTTCATAATCCAAGATGACATGTTGTTTAGAGGAAGCCAGTTGTGCATTCCAAGGAGTTCCATGAGAGGGAACCTAATTAAGGAGAAGCAAAGTGGAGGATTGGCCGGACACTTTGGTTGAGATAAAGACCATTCCTATTGTTGGTGAAAATTATTATTGGCCACAGTTGCAGTAGGATGTCAGGAAATTTGTACAGAGATGTAGAGTATGTTAGATGGCAAAAGGAGCAAGTCAGAACACAGGTCTATATCAACCATTACCTGTACTAGAGAAGCCATGGGATGATATCAATATGGATTTTGTTCTTTTTTTACCAAGGACACAGAGAGGACATGATTCCATTTTTGTGGTGGTGGACAGATTCTCGAAGATGGCACATTTTATTCCTTGTAGGAAGACTAATGATGCTGTTCATATTGCAGAGTTATTTTTTAGGGAGGTCGTGAGATTAAATGGTCTACCAAAGAGCATAGTTTCAGATCGAGATACCAAGTTTGTTGGTTATTTCTGGAGGACATTGTGGAAGAAGTTGAAGACAGATTTGAAGTTCAGTTTTGTACTGTTGGTAGGTGGCGACTAATCAGGAAAGTACTGTACACTAGCCATGTATCCTCGTCGGGGTTCGGGGTCGGGCCGGGCCCTGAGTAGGGGTTTGGGGGCGGCAGCCCTCAAGAAATTTTTTTTAGGGCCGACTTTAAAAAATTCTATTTTTTTATGACCGACATAAGAAAACCCTAATTTTTGTAACCGACAAAAAGGCTTGATAAAAAGCAGCCAAGGGTTAGGGTTTGGGTATTGTATTGTAGCATTTGCAGCGGTATTGAGTTGCAGGGATTGCTGATTGTAATCATTTTGATTTACTAGATAATAATATTGGACTCTCTATTTGGTGGATGTAGCTCGAGTTTGGGTGAACCACGTTAAATCTTGTCTCTTGCTGTTATTAATTCTGTGTATTTCCATTTCTTTGTTTAATCTTTATTTGCATTTAATTGATATCTTCTGCTGGCTAACCCTAACATGTACACCATCTACAGACTGATGGATAGACAGAAGTGGTGAATAAGAGTTTGGGTAACCTGCTATGATGCTTAGTAGGAGATAAGCCCAAGGGATGGGATTTGATTTTACCACAGGAAGAGTTTTCTTACAACAATTCTGTCAATAGGAGTACTGGTAAATCACCATTCCAGATTGTATATGGAAATAGTCCAAGAAATGCTTCAGAGTTAAGGAATCTGGACAAAGGAGAAAAGACAAGTGCTGAGGCTGAAGACTTTCTAGAACATCTGAAGAATTTGCATGAAGAGGTGAGAAAGCACATTAATAAGATGAAAATTTAGTACAAGGCTAAGGCATTTCAGAAGAGGAGGTATAAGGAGTTCTAGGTAGGAGATGAAGTCATGGTTCACTTGAGAAAAGAAAGGTTCCCAATTAGAACATACAATAAGTTGAAAATGAAGAAATTTGGACTGTACAGAATCCTGAAGAAGCATGATTTAGGAAATGCATATGAGGTAGAGCTGCCGAGTGGGATTAATATTTCCCTTGTGTTCAACATTGTTGATTTAACAAAATATCATGAGGGTGGCACAAAGGATGGAACAACAAAAGAACAATGGAGTATTCTGGTATCTACTTCAATGGAGGAGATAGAAGAGATCTTGGATAGCCGTGTGGGAAGAAGTACTCAGAACAGGCAATATGAAGAATATCTGGTGAAATGGAAAGGAAGACTTGTTGAAGATTCTTCTTGGTTGTCTAAGGCAGAGGTTGACCGTTTGGGTTTTCCTCACACAAACACTTGAGATGTGACATGGTCACTTCTCAAATTACCCTGGGTGTTTGATGTAGGAGCATCTAGTGGTGTAAGGGCAATCTTGCATCACCCCAAAAAAAATGTATTTCAAAATTGTTGATGTTCTTTCCATTTCTTTTCAAAATTTGTGGTTCTGGTTCCATAATCACCTGAATAATTATGTATAACTTTCAGTTTTTCCAAACTGCTAAAAATAGTAACTTGCTATTTTTAGAAACTTTGCATTTGGGCACGGATTGAGGTGAAAATTTACAGGAAGTTACATAACAGAAGTATAAGACATTTGGCAAAGGAATCACGCAAAGATCATTTGCGAGCTGAAAGATATTAAAGTTTTTGTTTCTCGAAAAATGCCTGAAAATTATTCAAACTTAGGTTTGAGGCACTAAACAGCCCTGTACGAGCCTAAAAATGGAAAGAACTAGCAAAGCAGGTTCTTAGTGTGTAGAGCACTCCATGAGCTTTCCGACGCATAAAACGGTTCATCAATTGGACACTCGAATCAAAAGTTATGGCTCCCGGAAGTTGACCTATTTTTGGAGGGAGATGCAAATTTTGAAATTAGGTTGTTGGCCACCAAAAATGCTATTAATAACCATTTTTGGGAACCCTGGGCAGTAGTAGAGTTAAGGGGGGAAGTGTAGAGTAAAGAATAGGTGGGAAAACATAAACCCTAGCTGATTTGGGGTTACAGAAGGCAGATAATTCTAGAGTCTTGGGAGAGGAAGCTGTAATGTATTGCAGCCTGTGGAGGGTTGATTCCTCTGATTGTATTTGAGCTTTTGTAATGTAACAAGTTGTCCAAATCAATAAAGAAAGTTCCATTTTCTGTATGCAATTTTTGTTGTTGTGTGTGTTATGATTTACCCCCTTCATCAAAATGCCAATCTCTTTTAGAATCTTTTACGATCTTGACCAATATTGACTTCAAAGTCTTGTTGGTAGCCTCTGCTTGTTCGTTTCCTTGAGGATAATAGACTGAGGGAGAATTGTGATTGATGTGAAATCTTTTGCATAGCTCCCTTACTTGTGGATTCTTGAAGGATGAGGCATTATCTATCACTATCACTTGAGGGATTCCAAATCAACAAATGATTTGGTTCAATATAAATTTAGTGATTACAACACCTGATACTATGGTATGAGGCATGGCCTCCACCCATTTTGTGAAATATTCTATCACGGTAATGATGAACAGGTGTCCATCCATTGATGGGGGAGATATCTTTCCCACCAAATCTAATCCCCATGTGGAAAAGGGCCAAGGAGTAACTATCAGTTGTAAATCTCTTGTTGGTGTATGGTGAACATGAGCATAAGCCTGACATTTTGGACATCTATTTACGAACTTAATCACATCCCCTTGTAAACACGGCCAGAAGTATCCCATTCTATGTATTTTTCTTGCCGTGGCATGGCCACCAAAATGTCCTCCACAGATTCCATTGTGACACTCCTCTAATATTGTGCGTGCTTCTTCCTTGTTAACGCATCGAAGCAACATTCCGTCTAGGGCTCTTCGATAGAGCACATCGTCTATTAAAACATGTCTTGCAGCGAGGACTCGTAGTCATCTTTTTCCCAAAGGGGTTATGTTTTTTGGGTAAGTCTTGTTTGTGAGATAGTTCACAAAATCTCTGTACCAATACGAGGCTGCATACTTCTCGAGATCGACCACACAAATCTCTTCATCAAGGAAATCTTCATTTACAGGTTCCTCTTGGGGGACTAGGTTATCTGCTAACCAATCTGCTATTATTTGTCCCTTGATCACTTTTTGGTTGACGTAGTTTAGTTCAAAGTCACTCAACAAGGTTATGAATCAGCTGGCTCTCCTTGAGAGCATGTGTTGATTTAAGAAAGTCTTCAGTTGCTCGGACCGTATCATTACTTTAGTTTCTTGATTCAACATGTAGTGTTGCAATCTTCGGGTGGTGAAAACTATAGCAAGACATTCTTTCTTAGATTGGGTATAGTTATTCTCATATTTCGACAAGGTTCGACTTATGAAATAGCTGGATCTTTCTCTTCCACCTTCATTCTCTTGAGCTAGCATGCATGTTATGGAGATATCAGTTGCTTTGAAGTATAGGATGAAGGGTTTGTCATGTTTAGGAGGCATCAATGTTGGTGGAATTAACGGGAATTTCTTTACTTACTCAAATGCATTTTAACAATCCACGGTCCACGTTATGCCAACTTGCTTTTTTAACAACTGATTGATTGGATGAATTTTGAAAGTCATGTCTGGTATGAATTGTCTAATCACACCCAACTGTCCTAAGAAATCTCTTACCACCCTCTCACTTGTTGGCGGGGTTGCATTCAGGACCACTTTGACCTTGGCTGGGTTGACATCTATACCTCTTTATGAGATGATGAATCCTAACAACTTTCTTGTGGTGACTCCGAAAACACACTTTTCGGGGTTTAACCTTACTTTATATTCTCAAAGCCTGTTGAAGATTTTGCAGAGGTCATCCACATGTTTTGATCTTTGTTCTGATTTATCCAGGAGGTCATCAACGTAAGTTTTGACTATCTTGTGGATGTAATCGTGAAAGATATGTGTCATTGTGCTTTGATAGGTAGCTCCTGCGTTCTTCAACTTGAATGGCATGACTACGTAGCAGAAAGTTCCCCATGGGGTAGTAAATGTTGTTTTGTTTTGTTCCACTTCTGCAATTATGATCTGGTTGTATCCTGAAAATCCATCCATTAGGGAAAGGGCCTTGTATCCCACTGTTGAATTGACAATTTGATCGATGGATGGCAGGGGGAAGTCATCCTTTGGGCAAGCTTGATTGATGTCTCTAAAGTCGAGGCATATCTGAATTTTTCCATTTTTCTTTAGAACTGGGACAATGTTTGACACCCAATTTGAATAATCCACTAGTTAGATGAAACTAACATTTAGCAATTTTTTAAGTTCTTCTTTCACCATTTCAGCTACTCGTGGTTTTATGGGCCTTGGTTTTTATTTCATGGGTTTTGCATCCGGTTTTGTCACTAAGTTATGCACCGCAACCTTGGGATCTAATCCTGGCATGTCTGAATATGTCCATGCAAATATGTTTGAGTACTCAATGAGGAACTTTATGTACTCTTCTAACTCCTCACGCTTAGTTCTCCTCCTAGTTTCAACATCTTAGGCTTTTCAGGGGTCCCAACATTGACATCGATGGCATCTCCAGTTAGGGATGGATGTCCTTCCTTAAACTTTTGAGGTACAGGTGGTAAATCTGAGTTTGCTTCAATCTAAAGGATTTCTTTCTCACTCCCAAAATAGTCTTTTGGATGAGGGAGGAGCATGTATCCTTTTTTGTGGTGCACTCTTGGAAGTCCATCATAAGCATGTAGATATTTAAGGATGGCTTCATCATTCTCGGCATAATCTCAGGTTGGTTTTTCTTCTTGGCCCATGGCATAATTCAGGATGTTTAGTAATTCTTCACTCTCCAATAATGGTTCTCCATGCACGGAGACAATATATTCTAAATTTTACAACTAAGCATGTGGCAAAAACAATGCGGCTGACATGGCCATTGAGTCGGCCACTTGATTTTCTTCTCTGGGTATGGCTTTGATAGAGAAAAAATCAAAGAATTGAACCAACTTTCTGATGGTTTCTTTATAAGGTCATAAGCATTCTAATTTCATTTTGTAACTTTCTGCAACTTGATTGATTATCAACTGAGAATCTCTAAAGGCAGAGATTTTCTTGACTCCCATTCTCATGGCTAGCATGATTCCTAGGGACATGGCTTCATACTTAGTGATGTTATTGGTGCAAAAGAAGTCTAGTTAGAAGGCGAAGGGGGGACTTTTCCTTTGGGAGATGTTAAGATTATCCCCATTCTTGCCCCTATTTTGCAACTGGCTCAGTCAAAATGTACGGTCCATACGCTTTCATGATTTTATGAATGAGATGTTTCTTTGAATTCGTAAGTGGATGTTCATTTTTCTTCTTTTTCATCTCCTTCTTCAATGATCTCAATTGTTCCAACCAAGAGGTTTTTGATGTCCCATTCATTGTCACACGGGATGGCCACTAAGATGAATGGTACGTGGGATTTAGTAGTATGTGGATCAAAAGGAAATTCCCTAAGATCATCCATTCTTTGGTAGGATATGTTGTGAGCGTTTGCACTCGTTTGAACATCCTGAGTTTCCTCTTTCTGTTTCTCTTGCATTTTCAATTTCTTGTCTTTTTCTTCCTATTCCTTTCTATAAACACTGAAAGGATCAGGATTTGCTTTGACTATGATCACCTTTCCTAAATGATGGAAATGTATTTGTTGGAATAATGTAGAGGAAATGGCCTTCATGGTGTGAATCTAGGGTTTCCCAAGGATCATGTTGTAATTGGTCTCTCGATTAATAACATAGAAATCGGTAGAGATAGTCTTCCCCATCAGATTGAGTGATAGGCTAATTTTCCTGACTGTTTGGATGTCATGATTGTTGTAAATTCTCAATGTGGCAGTTTGTTGCTTGATCCCTATTTTGTTGTATCCCATCCTTCGTAGAAAGGACATTGGCAAGAGATTGACTATCGATCCTTCATCCACTACCTCCCTTTTTATAGTGACCTCCTCGACTTGAATTTGTATGTATAGGGGTGAATCCTTTTTCTTACTTCCTTTGCTTTGCGGTAGTTTGGAAACATCAAATGTAAGAGGAGGTGGTTCCTCCCGTGAGGAACATCCTACCTCCAATACTTCTAGGAATGTCTTGCGATGCGAGGGAGATGCTCTTAGCAGGTTTATCACTTGCGAGAAGACGTTCTCTGTTTGGTCTGTCTGTTCGTCCTCATGGATCATGAACACTTCTTGGTCTAGTTCTATGTTATTGGTATGGTTCTGGTTAGCCTTTCCTTTGTCGACTTGAGGTTCCCTCTCTTTTCTCTAGGATTGGAGAAGTTTAAGGAAGTTCTTTTGTTGATCTAGCGTAAGTTTGGAGATAGATTTATTGTAACCATAACAAGTCTTTCATGACCCTTTATTTCGTGGAACCATAAATAAGTATTGGGGTCATATGAAGGTCAGTTTGATCCTGGATTCCCTTTTTGTCACTATTTGTCATTGCTTGGATTGTTTTTATGATAATGACATCTTTTTCCTGAGGCACATTAGCTATAGTCTTTTCTGCTTCTTTAGACATTTGAAGCTTTCCGTTGGTATCATAAGTCTTCCGACCACTATCGATGGTGGCTTGGTCAATTCTTAAGGCACTTTCCAATGCCTCTTCGTAGGACTTATATGGCAGTTTTTGGACATCATCTCTCATGTCTTTGTTAAGGGCATGCAAGAAGAGATCACACAGTTCTCGATGATCCATGTTTTGGGTACTGGTTGAAGAGTAGAGGACTTGCCTCCATCGAGTGACGAAATGTGCTACAGATTCATTTGGCTCTTGTTTCATTGTGAGGAATTCTGTTATCCTTGTTTTGATGAGTTTGTTCATGTTGAATGCCATGACAAACTCTACGATGATTTGTCTGAATGAATGGATTTAAGCTTTTGGGAGATGATAATACCAATCTAGAGCGATGCCTTCAATCATTTTCATGAAGATCTTTGCTACAACCCCATCCTAAGAGAGGAATTCTCTTACGACCGTGGTGTAGGCTTTGATGTGTGAGTTTGGATCTCCTTCTCCTTTGAACTTCAGGAGATCTGGCAGTGGTCGAGGTAGTTGTACATTCCTTATGTTTTGGTCTAGAGTCTGTTTCAAATATTCAAGATACGTTCCTAGAAAGGCACTTTGAGATTGCGAGGTTGTTAGTAATAACCCTATGGGTGGGTTTTGATAACCCATTGTTAGATTCATTGGATTATTCTGAATAGGAGGGTTCCCATTCAGACAGGTGTCATTACTAGCATGTCATGAATAATAATTGAGGTAGGGGGATTTTGAGATGCCCCCTGGTCCTATTCATGGGACTTTTGTCTTCTTTTTGGAGTAGCTTGTTCTACCTCCAATATTCTGATTATTTGTACTAGAGTTGTGATTAAATCTGCAGCAGTTGCAGCTCTAGGAGTTTCTTCATTTCTAGGATATTCTCTATAAATATTCTCATGGTGAAAGGCTTCCTCACGTGCAATGTTTTATTTTTGTTCTTCTTGTAAGGCAATCCTCAATCCTTCTTGAGCATCTTTGGTTTCTTGTAGATGTTTTTCCAACCTTTTAACCTCTTCATCAAGGTTGGTATTCGATGTACTTGTGGAAGGTTGTTCTGGTTGATGTATTTCTGACCTCACCCTTCTTTCTTTATGCGACGCATTTGGTATGGCCAGATTGTTCTCCCAAGTTGGGTTGTTGAAAGATAGAGAGTGCCTAGATTCTCTTTGATCTTGTTCATAGTTAGAATCCTTATAATCATAATAGTTGGTGATTGGCGTGTCAGGATGTGGCGGCACATACCTATTAAATGAGGGAGTTTCTGGTTCCCTTGAGGGAATGTTCCCTTGGTTCAAGTCAGGTTCTTTCATATTCGGGGGTGCCATAGACATCACATAATAAATGGAATGGATGATGGCATAGATGATAGAGGTTGAAGTGACAAAAGCGGCAATGAAGAATGGTGTGAAAATGTTGAAAAGTTTTTGTTAAACTTATTTTGAGACATTTGAAATGGGAACATAAACAACATAACCAAGAGGCTCTGCTCTTCATGTCGGGTTCACCAAAATATGTGGTGAAGCTGACGGCATATGGTGATGAATGAATATTTGAAGTTGGAACACAAAACTACTCGTCCTTGAAGGATTTGCATTTTCACGTCACGTTCATCAAAATATGTACACTCAAAATCATGACTTCAGTTGCTTGGGGCTGTAGGGTCAGATTTCGGCACGTACATGAACCCTTTCCCTCCTTGCCACGGGGCGATCTACCACGTCACTCTCGCTTACATGGAATTAGCTAGTCGAGAGAAGGCAAGACACGGCGGGGGTCTGGCTCATTGGAGAGCTAGACTTCGCAGAGAGGGGTTGACAAGTACTGCGGCCTTTGTTGTTGTGTGCTTTGTTGTATGTTTTGTTTGATTGTTATTGTAGGGTTTCTCTTCTTCTATTTGGATTTCTAAGATTCCACCTTTGTGTGGGTAAGAAATTATTCTCGTTGATGTCCTCTTGTCTTTGTATGCATTGTAAGAGGTCTTGTTGTATCTGTCATTGTCTAGTTTCTTCTAACAACAAGAGGATGAATGGGTCTCCTTGTGGTAAGACAAATGTTTGTAGTTGAGGTCTTGCATGGATCTCTTAGATCTCATCATAGATAGCCCTCACCCACTCTCCTCTTACTCCTAAGCACATTTGTGAATCAGAAGAGAGGAAGTCGTGTGATTGCTAACCTTAACCAGATCTAGGTTTTTGACCCAGGGTTTTGTTGACCTAGGGTTTGACTTGTGTTTTGACTTTGTTCTTACCTTGTGATGAAATCAAGGGTTTGCTTGGAATCGTTTGAACCATGGTTACCTCGTGATGGAATCAAGGGTTTGCAATGTTGTCTATTCTATTGTTTCTATATGCATGCAAACTAAATGATATGTAAAACATCTTTTTGGTATTTTTTAGAGTATTTTGGAAATAAAAGTGCTTCTAATCTATGAAAGTGAAATATGTATGCAATCCTTTATGACTTTTCCAATACAATGTCAACCTATGTTTTTTTGTGTTTTTGATGTTTTGAATGCAATTTAATCTAAGAAAAGGGAAAATGCTTCTTCTAATAAACTAGATCTAGAAATATGAAAGTGTTTAATCTAACATGCAAGATCTAACTATCAAGGAAAAAGTAATGTTTTACTGTTCCCAAGAGCAAATTTGATTCTCTAATTACTATGAATTGAAAGAAAACAATGAAGGAACCTGAGAGAAACAAAGATTTGTTGACTCCACTACCCTCAGCAATCCTTGTAATAGGCAACCTCGAATCCTTTTGTGGCAGTAGGTGATCCTCTTGACAACAAAATGACCCAAAGAAGCAAAAAGAAGCTTTGATGAAGCTTGTATGAGCTTGATGAGAGCTTGGATTGAGCACAATGGCATAGAATGAAGCAGTGTGACGCTACTTGGTTGAACAAATAAAGAAAAAGGCACCTTCATCTTGTAAGAGCATTTGAATGCTAAGTTGGAGAGCAAAATTTGGCAAGAACTGTGTGCACAATGAATTTGCCTCCCTTTGTGCTTGAGGGAGGGGGGTATTTATAGGTTTAGAGTAAGGAATTGATTGGAGAGTTAACTCATTTGATTGATGAGTTAACAAGAATAGATTGGGGAGTTCACAAGGTTGATTACCCAGTGAACTCAGTTGATTGGAGAGTGATGAAGCAAAGATAGCTTATCACTAGACAGGAAATGGAGGAGAGGGAATGCATAAGATTGATTGAAGAGTTAAATTGAGATCAAATAGAGCTAATTATGCATGTGTGGGTGCATGAAATAGTTAACTCTATATCAGGGATCAAAAACCATGCAAACATAGAGAAAAATGGGTGAAAACAGAGCAAAAACGAGAGAGACACTCGAGATTTCCCGCGGCTGCAAAAATGGCAGGGTCACCCCTGGAAACCATGGGTCTCCCAGGGGGCAACCATGGGTCTCCTGGGGGATGACCTTGGGTCACTCGGGGGGCAACCCTAGGTCGTCCGGGGGAGATCCAGGCTGGATAGGGTCGGATGCAAAAAATAGGCTGGGAGATGGTAGAAGAGAGGAAAAGGATAGGTTCTGCATCAAGAAACAAGTCAGTCATGTGGAAGAATCCAAATCTCCAATTGCATCAGCAGGATCTCCCAAGGGAGATCTGGAAAGAATAGTAGGAGAGTTGGATTGGTTCGATGAAATTGAAAATTGAAAGCGGGAGACAGACAAGGGGACCTCTAGAAGGCTTCTAGGAGGTGCACTAGAGGAAAAATAAAGGGGAAAGGTGAAAAATCACCTACAAGACTCTCACAAGGCTTAGGATCAAGGTCAAAAGCTAGAAAATGCAAGTCGACAAGTGTTGCAAAAAGTGTCGCAAACAGGGAGAGAGGGAAATCGACAAGGAAGAAATAACACAAGACAAGAAGAGAGGACATGTCATCAAGAGGCTTGCTACTTAAAGGACATTATTTCATGCTTACAAGTACGTGACAAGGATTTGAATCATCATAGGGGTCCTCATGGAGGCAGTGCGTGATTTTTGTGCTTACAAGTATAGGGTAGAAGCAATCAACTATGCTTATTACATTTAGAATCGAGTTCCTCACAAATCCTTGAAGGGAATCACTCCCTTTGAAGCTTGGACAAGTAGGAAAGTACCAATTAAGCACTTCAGGGTCTCTAGATCTCTAGCTATGACACATATATTGAACCAAAATTGCAAGGCTATGGATCCTCAATCCAAACCTTACATATTTTTAGGTTATCCAAATGGTGTAAAAGGTTATCACCTACTCCTCCCAACCACACATGAGTTGTTTATTGAGAGGAGTGTTAAGTTTTAAGAGAGTCTTACCAACTCTATACTTAACATTTCTCCTTCTATTGTGGACTCACTTGACTTTGATGATTTTGACGATTTAGACCATCCACAACAGATTCCTGAGGTAAAGTCTTCTTCTTCTTCTAGTTCTGATAGTGAGGATAGTGATGAGGAGTCATCCTCATCCACTTCTGGACTTGTTTTGGAGGTTGTTATCTTAGCTCTTGACTCACCCACATCTCATCCTCTTTGGGCTAGATAGAAACTTCAGAGTGTAGGCACTTGGATAGGGAATCTAACAGATGATACACATACTTGATCAAACTATCAGAGTGGACCACATGCTTTCTATGCCTCATCTTCTGATCCACAGACATTTTGAGAGGCATCAGGCATAACTGAGTGGGATAATGCTATGCACATGGGAGGAATATGATTCCTTAATCAAAAATCACACTTTGCACTTGACTTCACATCCTAAGGGAAGGAAGATGGTTCGGTGTAGGTGGATATATCAGACCAAGTTTGCTACAGATGGATTGATTGACAAGTATAAGGCACATCTGGTTGCCAAGGGTTTTTCACAAGTTGCTAGTATTGACTACATAGATACCTTTGTACCCATGGCTAAAATGAGTTTAATTTGACTCACTCTTGCCATTACTCATGGTTTGGATGTGCACCAGATGGATGTGAAGAGTGCTTTTCTTCATGAAGACCTTGAGGAGGAGATCTACATGGAGCAAGCACCAGGGTTTGTTCGGGATTCATCCTTAGTTTGAAGACTTAGGAAATCCCTTTATAGCCTCAAACAAGCCCCTTAGGCTTGGTATGCCAAGACATGGATATTTTTTGTGGCAAGATGATTCATTGTTGATACTGATACTTTATGTTGATGATCTTTTGATCACCGGGAGCAATAAGAGATGGGTAATATATTTACTGTAAGTGCTGTATATTTTATTACTAAACCACAATATTAGATTAATTAAAATATTTAATTTATTTTACTATACTGGAAAAGTGGAAAAGTTTTAATTGAATGATAAGTGCACTTTATTTAATTACTAAACCATAATATTAGATTAATATGTTCTTTTATTTACTTAGAGTTATTTTATATTTTTTTTTTATGGTAAGTGCTACCAAAGGGGGTAGCTCCCTTTATTAAAAACAAAAACTAGTTACATTGCAAGCGAGATGGTGTTGATCCCATCTGCCAATACATTAACCCTCTCTAGCTATTGACGGGAAAAGAGATCGCCAAAAATGCTAACATTGTTAGTAAAGATAGTCATCTCATAGTTTTCTAAGAAATCACAAAAAATCTTCAGTGCTACTGCAACATTCTACTTCTTCTTGACAACTTCGACATCAAAGACCTTGGCAATGTAGCCCTTCTTTGGGTTGATGTTGATATTTGTAATGGTATTCATCACCTCAGCGATGATTTGTTCACTCACCACAAAACTTGAAAACTTGGAGGCACAGTGCATTGCACCAGTGGCTTGGGCCACATTGGTGCAGAAGATCTCCATCAGCTCTCTGTCATGTCCATGCCCATCGTGCAAGGCCTTCTGCCTGATTATACTTTTAATCACCTTCCTGACCTTGGTGTCTTCAGTTTTGAACAACCTTCTTAGCTGTTGCTCCGTATTGTCATCCTCACACTTGTATTTCAGCCCAAACTACTTCTTTCCCGCCATTGTACTATGATGGATTAGTCAAAGCACTTCTTGTTCATTTTATAGAGTCCCAAGGCTCTGCACTTCTTGACATGCCTTGACCATCAAGCAAACAATAAGTTAGACTCTCAGTCCATCCGTAGGATTTTGTTTTAAGTTCCAGATTTCTCTGTGGGATAGTAATCTTTGCTGCATGAATATCAGGCCATCTTTCCTTAAAGTTTGCAGCCTCGATCTTTAGCTTGAAATCCCCCATCTCTTGAAAGGACAATGAGATCCCCAGTCACATATTGGCAAGATTTCTCCCTACTCATCTAAGGATCTGTGTCGCGGCTTGCCTTCATGCCACGATTCTCATTAATTGTCCTAGTAAAAATGTGCTTGATTGATCTTTCTTCCACCTAATCAAACTAATCGATTAGGTCCTAAACCTCCTGCCATCACCTGTGCCAATAGTCAAGCTAGGTTATCTTCACCCACTTAGTCCACCGCCATTTCAGATTTGGACCAATTCGATGGCCACATGTCTAAACTTCGGTACTATTCTAGCCCATCTTCTCTTGAGGTTTACCATCCTTTCATTTTGAATAATGTCTTCCAACCCTGTCCATCTACAAACATCCTTGCCCACAATTGTACAAACCAACTGGGACACTCCATGATTTGCAAGCTTGTCCAATACTGAGTTGGCCTCCTAGAAGATATGGGCTACTATGAAATCTCCAATGTCGCTCAGAAGAGACCAAGCTTTGTTCACCCAATCCCTAAGTTTCCAGTTCAGGGTGTCCTTTCTGAGAATGGATTAGATGCACAATTGTGAATCCCCTTCAATGACCACATTTTTGAGCCCAAGTTTTCTATAGATTTTGAGCCACATTGTCACAGCTTCAAATTCTGCTTCATTGTTTGTTGCACAACTGATCTTTTTAGAAATTACCCCCATGCATCTACTGTTGCTATCTCTAATGATACACCCAACGCCTGCCATACCTAGGTTGTCCTTAGTAGCACCATCGAAGTTGAGGTTTACTCTCCCGAGGGCTGGCGATAATCATTTGGCCTCCTTTCTAATCCTCTTTTTCTCTCTGAATTTACCCGCATGCCTTTTTAGGCTTTTCTGTTGATGCTGCATTTCCTCATCCTAGCTTGAGATGATCATCTCAACTTTAATCTTGCATTTGAATTTGCAGTTTCACATATACTACTCTTAATTATTTTGCACACCTACTTCACAAACCTGAATTCTTCTCTAAACACTCTCTGGTTTCTCTCCTTCTAGATCTTCCATACCAAGAGGGATGGCGAGATAGTCCATAAATTTTCCCATTGGGCCTTTCTTTTGTTCCTAGGCCAACTTTGCATGACCCCCACAATATCTCCTTGCCATGGTGCACACCATCTGAGAGCCGATTGAAGCCAATCCTAGCACTTGCTAGCAAAGGGGCATTCCAAGAGGAGATCGTTAATGGATTTGCCACTGTTACAACACAATGGGCACCTTGAGGCTCAATGGATCCATAAAACTGCTAGCCACTTTTTTGTTAGTATTCTTTTGTGAAGCATAGTCCAAAGGAATGCGCCTGCCTTGGGGAGGACTGAGGAGTGCCAGCATAACCTTGCGGCCCATTCTTTGCTAGTTCTAATTGCTTGCTGTATCACATAACCAGTCTTAACTAAGTATTCCCTTGTCTTAGACCCACACCAGATTATTTCATCTTTCTAGTTATTTAATAGGATTTTCCTATGGAGAGCTTGATGGTAAGAGTTGTCATTGATGTCAAAAGTGTGTTCAGTTGATGAATTAAAGTTGCCATAGTTGTTGCAGGACATTAGGAGGAGATAGTTGTTCATTGCTTGGTCAGTTTCACAGAGATGTGGAGTTGGTATTGGTTTGGTTATATTATGCTTTGCTTTGAAGGAGTTCAGTTGATTAAGGTAATGTTTGGTTCATAATGTTCATTTTGTGTGTCATGCTTCATCTGTCCACATGTCTCATACTTCATGGTGAGCTATTAAGGGCTATTGGTATGATGTTGTATTGGTTTGGAAAAGAATGTTTGGTAAAGCATGGTTGATCATTTGAGTATCAATCTAGAGTTTATATGTGATGGATTTTATGTCTTGCTGAGTTGAGTTGAGTTGTGTTGGCCAGAGGATCTATGTTGTGAGGAGTTGTTTATGATCTTGCTTCTTGCTTCACATGAAAGGGTTCAGATGCATGGAAGGTATCATTTATGATTGATAGGTTTGCAGGGCTTGTTTGTTCATTCCTGACTTACTTGGCAGAAGGACATAAAGAAGACATATCACAATATCAAGAGTGATCACATCAGGAGGACAGATTAGGAAGGCTTTTATCATTCAATGTGCTTACAAGATTTTGATATGGTGGTGTTTGAAGTATAAGTTATTTAGGTTTCATTTCACAAAAAGTTTTTGATGAATCTCCTATTGATACTTTAATTGGTTCGAGTTGTTGGTTTCCTTGGGATTATCAAGTATTGGTGAATGATCATCATTCATGGTTTGGATTCTGTAGGGGCATCATTTTTCATTCTCTGATGTTTTTGTTTTGGGAGGCATCTCCTATTTAGGATGTGAGCATAAGAGAACAAAAATAAGTCCTAAGTTTAGTCTCAATGCTCATCTCACAACCGTCACTCACCAAGTGCACTTTATGTCATATTTTTGGAGTGACTTAGAATTGCAGGTAAACTCACTTAAACTGACTACCTAGAGGGTTCTTAGGACATGGTGGTGACCGGCCCTTCTACAAGAGAGACTTAAAGCATCGGTTGTTATATGGTTACATCGGGCGCCAAAACTTCATCAACGGTAATGTTTGAATGTGTTGGAGAGCGCAAAAAAGGAATTAGTGGTTAATATTTAAAGTTCATCTTCCTTTGCCTGAGTATGAATTTTGACATGCATATAAATGTCTCTTGTCATCTAAACTGCAGACAAAGCTATTTTTAGCCAGTCTCAAGGGCAGACTTTTAGTGAGAATTAAAAGCAATTTTGTTTGAAGATTTCTTACTATTTTTTCAACCATATGACTTAAGGTATCAAAAATAATAATGGAGGAAGTTTTCTATTTTTTATAATAAGCATCTTTTTTAGTGGAGTCTTAATCCATTATGAAGATAAGGATGCTTGTATTTTTTTTCATAGGGATGAAAAAATCTATTCGAGGAGAAGAATTTTTTACAGGAACAAAGTGATGAATGTATTGAAAGTTTTTATTGATGATTTTTTTTGAAGATATTATTTTTGTGAGAAATCTTGAAAAACAAATGGCAAATGATCTAGTGAGGAAATTGAAGAGAAATATATATGAAAGGTCAATTCATTTTTATTGAAGGACATTCAATGATTTTTTATACAAAGGCAAAATGTTTTTTGAAGTCTTGTTGAAAAGAAAATGAAGAATTTGAAGTAGAAGATGAAAGGGTTTGAAGAAGATAAAAGAAATTTTGTTTGAGAAGATGAAAGTTCTCAGTGATTTTATTTTTTTCAGGGCATTGATTGATTTAATTGAAGATTCTTTATATGACCTTATTATTGTTTTAGATGAATTGTTTGTGCAGAGAAGGTGAAAGGGTTGGAGATTTTTGAAGAAGATTTTCATGTTTTATTTTTGCAGTTTTAAGGGATAATTTTGAAGACAGAAATTGTCCAAAGTGAAATGTCAAAGAATATGAAAGGTCCAATTTTTATGCACAGTGAAATTAAAAAATTAGAGAAGATAAATTATGTGAAAGGTCGGGAGAGGATATTTATCTTCTTGATTTTTATGTCATTAGGTGTACCTTGAGAGTATGTGTGAGTGTGCAGATCAATGATGAAATAATATAGTTGAAATGGATGTGAATCCATATAAAAAATTGAAGACAATTTGAATGACACAGATTGGAAGATAATATGAAATTAATTGTGTAGAGATAAACTGAATCAGATATAGAGATTAACAAGATCATCAGAAAGACAATATGCAATTGATTGCATCAGGTGAATTGGTATGCAGAGATAATCAAGTGAACAAAGACATTGAGACTAGTATGCAGATTGATTTGAGTTTTATGACAGACATATGCAAAAGAAGAAGTGATTTGTATTGAAACATAGAAACCCTCTGAGTTCTTGTTTTTAATTTGTTCTGAATTAGGGGTTGGTGGTCCTTGAAGTTGGTGCTTCCAAACATTGTAATCAGTGAGATTTTTTGATAAAGCCAGTGAGGCAGTTTTGGAGTGGTTTTTCTACCCCTGGAGGGTTTTCCACTCGTGCAAATCTTGTGTCATGATTTATATTGATCTTTTCTGTGTGTGTATAATCTACTCATGAGGTTTTGTTCTCTTTCTTCTTTCTCAGTTATGTGCATATGTGTTTGACAAATCAATGATATCTTTGTCTTTGTATCTTGATAGTTAAGGTTTGCAAAAAGATTTGAAAATTTACACAACACTGATTCACCCCCCCTCTCAGTGTTGTCTTGGACTCCTACAGAGCTCACTCTAAAGTGACTGCTTAGTCTCCTCTGGCAATGGTAAGGTTTCAACATTGAACCATTCAAATCTATCTCCCATCTCATCAATGATCTTGATAACATAATCAACCATTTTTACTCCTACCAACGTTTGAACTCTATCCACCAGCTCTGCCATGCCAGTCACATCTCTAAGGGGAGTATGCCCATTCCAGTAATCCAACCAAAAGTCTGGTGACCTTCCATCATTAGCTTTCCAGGTGAGATGATTGATAATAAGATTTCTACTTTCTCATGGAAAATTCCAAATCGCCAAACCTCCAGTGGAGTTGGCCATTGTGAGGATCCTACTAGGTTCAGGTTCATCCAGGTATTTTTTCTAAAAGATCCTACACCATAGTTTATTTGGGTCTCTGTACATCTTCCGTGAAAGTTTGGCTCCTAGCACCAAATTTTGTGCTCTCATTTTTCTCAATCCAGGCCCCTGCCTCCTTTGTTGCACATGCCTTGTCCCAATGGATTAGAGGTATTGTCTTCTCCTCTTTTGATCCATCCTAGAGGAACCACTTTAGAAAGCTCTCCATGTTAGACTCAATTTTGTGAGTTATTTGGTAGTAAGTCATATGTAGATGGGGATGACAGATAAGATAGACAGGATCATTGTAATTCTTCCAATCAAAGTTAGCCATTTGCATTTCTAGGCCACTGCTTTACTTTTGTAATTTTCCACTACCTCCTCCCAGTGATTCGACCTGCACATTCCTACAAAGATCGATGCACCCAAATATTTGTCCGGAAGGGAGGTAACTGAGAATCTGAGTAGATTTGCAATTCTCCTCTGCACTTGTTTTTTAATATTAAAGAAGAATATTTCTGACTTTTCATTGTTCATGGATTGTCCTAACAGTCTGGTATAATCTTCCAAGGTTTCCTTTATTGCTATTACTTCCTTCATATTGGCTTCACCAAAAAAACTATGTTGTCTGCAAATTGGGCATGTGTGATAGGATCTACATTTTTTGCCACCTTAATCCCTTTCCAGTGACCCTCCAACTTGCGTTTCTTGATGGCCCTTCCCAACTCTTCTGTCATGATCACAAAAAGAGATGGGGAGATGGGGTCTCCCTGTCTCAACCCATTCATAGCTTCCAAGAAGCCACAAAGGGAGCCATTAACCAAGATCAAATATCTGACTGTAGATATGTAGTATTGGATCAATTCCAACCAATGATTATTGAAACCAAACTTGCTCATTACAACCCTCAAAAAGTTGTAATCTACTAAAATCATAGGCCTTCTTAACATCCAATTTAAGCATCATTCCCTTAATTCTTTCCTTGGCCATCATGTGGATTGTTTCGCTCGTTATTATGATGCTGTCACTAATTTCCCTCCTAGGGAAATATCTATTTTGTTCTTCATAAATTACCAAGTCTAGAACTACCTTGAGCTGGTTGGCCAACACCTTGGAGATTATCTTGTAGATAACGTTACATAAGGAGATTGACCTATACTCACTGAAGGTCTTGCACTCCACTTTTTCGGAATGAGTGCGATGGTTGTGTTATTGAAATCTTTAACAAACTTCTTTTTCAGTCTGAATTCCTCAACTATCCTCCAAATTTCCTTCCCAATGAAGGGTCAACACTTTTGATAGAAGCTCATGGGGAAGCCGTCTGACCTAGGTACTTTGTCAGGATTCATCTGAAATACCGTAGCCCTAACCTCTTCCATCGTAACTGGAGCATTCAACATTTTGTTGTCTGCTTCTGATATGAGCTTTGGAATGCAGTCTATGGAATAGGGGCCAAAACTATCCCTTGTTCTTTGTTTGCTACCCAATAGATCACAAAAGCATTCAATTGCCACCATATCAATCTCCACCCCGCTTGTAATTGTCAAGCCATCCAATTTCATAATTTCATCAATTCTATTTTTTGACCTTCTTGCCTTGGTTGATGCATGGAAATTTTTTGTATTGGAGTCTCCTGCCTTCAGCCAAACCTCTTTGGCCTTGTCGCTCTAGTAGATCTCTTCACGCACCAGCACCTCCTTGTGCTCTTGCTTTAACTTTTGTTCTAACTCAAAATCTTCTCCGAATATGCCATGTGCTATTACTTGATTATTTAGATTCTCTAATTCTTTCTCTATTCAAATTTTTCTTCAAATATGTTTTTAAATACTTCCTTGTTCCATATTTTCAACTTAGCCTTTAGGTATTGTAGTTTTTTGGTGAAGCAGTAGCTGACCGTCCTAGACACCTCACATTATTTCCACCAACGTTCCAAGTTTATCGATATAGCCTCATCCCGCCACCACATATTTTCAAATTTGAATGCGCTGCACCTAGGTTTTTCTTCCATTTTAATTTCCAGGTACAAACTAGCTAATGATATGAAATTGACAACATAAGGATCTTTGTGTCTACACACATTGACTCATTTAGCCAACTGGAGAAAATAAAGAATCTATCGAGTCTTTCTGATATGTTGGAAAACCTAATGTGCCTATTAGTCCATGTAAATACACCATTCGAGGTCTCACAGTCTATCACTCCCACTTCTTCCACGAATGTTCTAAAATATATAATGTTTTTGTTTATTTTATTTAGCTCGCCACTTTTTTCTTTCAAATGAAGAATATCATTGAAGTCTCCTCCCATGATGGAGGGGGTCGATTGTATGCTTTTAATTTTATCTTTAACCTCTTCCCAAATGGCTGACTTGTCCTCCGTTTTGGTCGGTCCATAGATATTAAATAAAATGAAATGAAAATTAGTGTAACAATTCCTTACCAGGCTCATCATCCAGTTTGGACATGCTTCAATCAACTTGACAACAACACTGTTGTCCTTCCATAATATCTTGAGCCCACCCGCTGATCCACATGCTTCTTGAAATAATCCTGACCAATTTTTACAATACTTGATAAACCTATTTGCCTCTGTACTCCCAATTATAGTTTCTTGTAGAATGGCAATGTCAACATTAAGCTTTTCAAGATGATGCTTAACTAAGCATCATTTGTCAGGGGCATTTAAGCCCCTGACATTCCATGTTATGCACTTCATTGCTCTCCAAGGGAGGCTTCTCCTCCCTTGGGGATCATGAATTTCATTATACTTGTGAAGCCTTTCTCCATTGCTTCCTCTTCCCTCTTTTGTTTCCTAGATTTCCTTCCCTTGCCTTTCTTTGTTTTTGTCAATCCTAGAACCTTCAAAGCAGATTGGCTAATGTACCTTTGGTCTACAATTCCCAGATCATTGTGATCTAACTCTTCCCAACCCTTCGAATTGACATCTTCATCCGACACATTGGTCTCCAACTCATCCATTCTCCCGCATATATCTATAGCACATGCACAACCAGAGTCACCCAAATTTTCCTTCGCTTCTTCATTCAAACCCATGTAGGGGACTTTAGGTGTATTGCCATCTATCTTTTCTGTGATTGTTTGTGTATCTCCTTGATTTTCTCTACTTCCTTCCACGAGAGCTTATGTATCTATTTGTTTTTGCTCTGCCACCTTTTGTGATTTTCTATCCTGCAGTGTTTCCTCCTTATTTTTATTCTACTTTTTGGGGATCCATTTTTTGACTGTCCTTATTTTGACTTTGCACTCTTTCTCCCTGTGATCCCGCCTTCGACATCTCGAACAAAACAACTTCTCCTCCTCAATTTCCAGTTGTTGAATCCAATGTATTCCTTCCACACATAATCGAATCTCCTTTGGAGTTTGTTTGACCGTGGCAATTCTTATTCAAGCATAGAGATACAAATCTCCTTCTACGAATTCCCCATCAATATCCATTAGTGTGCCCAGCAATCTTCTAATTTTCTCAAGACAGGCTTCTGACCAGTATTCGATAGGTAAGTTATAGAGTTGTATCCACAGTGGTTTGTCATATGGACAAAGGTTAATCGGATTGAAATTGGGTTTCCATTTTTGCATATATAGCGGCCAGTTATCCATCATCTAAAGTCCACCATGTAGCACTTGCTCTCTTTCCTCCGAGGATATGAAGATGAAGCAAAAGAAGCCTTTAGGTAGGAATTTGATAAACTACTCTGATTTCTAGTTCTTCGCAATCCATGCCCTAATTTTCCTTCTATCCATTCGTGGCCCAATAAATCTAGCGATTATCGCAAGATCTTCAAGGATTTCAGCATCCTCTAGGGATTCCTCCACAACATCAATTGTTTGTAGATCTCCATGGTCCTCTTGTTGACAACTGCAAGTGTTCAAAACTCCTTTTCCCAGCAGTAATTGTGTGCTTGCATTCACATCTTTCAGCGGATCTCTGCTCTGCTCCATCTTTATCTATTTTATATTATTTATTTATTTTATATTATTCTATATTATTCTATGAGGATAATAAATGTTTCAACTATTGTAATTCATCTTAGAGCATCGCCATTCTTAATTATACACATAAATAAAAATATGCACGCTTTGTAAAGTTTAATTTTATAGTTAATGAAATTAGATTATTTTTTAGATTTCAATTTTATTTACTCAAGACATTTCAAATCTCTTTAGACCCAAAGAATAACAATATGTATGATTTGTAAAGAAAATATTTTAGTGTTGTTTTATTTTATGAAATTATGTTATTTTTGGGATTTCAATTTTTTTTTACGATGTATTACAGATAGATTTTTCTTAAGATAGGTATTTACATGCACTAATGCTTGAACACCACCAACAAATCCATGAGAAGCCCAAAATTGGTGAAAGCAAAATATTATTGATTATCCTCATAGCGGTGCACTACATGCACTTGTGACATAATTTTTTGAAACAGATACTTTGAAAAAAGAATGAAAGTAAAAGATTATTGGTCTAGATATGAATGGCAACCAAAAATTTGAAGAAGAGAGGCTCAAATTATTAGAAGAAAGCATGATGTGATGTACTTCTTCCAAATCTATTTTTATGAATATGAAATATTGGATTAACTTTCTTGTATTGCTCTTATTCACAATTAGTAATTTTATGTTTTTTTAAGATATGTCCATGAACACAAACATAGAGTGGATATATTAGAAACAAAAACCAGTTCCATAACTTTGTCTCATAAGCTAATATGCCCTCACCACAAGTTTATGAAAGTATATGTTATAATTTTTTCTCATCAGCTTTAAGATTTACTAAAACTAAAAAAATGTAATAGGTTTTCCTAAATTCTCCACCATTTAGATACGTTTATAGAGGGTAGATATAAAAAACTTAAAAAAATGGTGGAGGTCATGATATTCACCCTATTTGACGACATTGCACAGAAATAATATCTTGAGACCAGCTTCAAAGGCCTCTCCAAAGTTTCTCCACAAAATTTTAGACAATATGTTTTCGTTTGGAAATCTTCCTTAATCTAAAAGATAGAATGTATTCAACAATAATCCCTTTTGTTAAGCTGTAGTGGGTTGTTTTTTTGTGATCCCATTTGTACTAACATGATGTCTATTCTGTAATCAAAAGATTTAAAAAAAAAGAGAGTTCAACTGTTTAAAACTAGACCTATTTTTGATATAGATGATGGGAAAGACAAGACTTGATGATAACCTCCAAAGGCACCGCCCTTGGCATTGTCAAGCCAACCCCTTCATTCATGTCAAGGACCCTTCCATCTAGAACAAACCAATCAAAGCTCTGCAACAAACTTGCAAGAGTTGTTTGCACCATACACATTGCCAAAGAAGCACCAGGACATCCTCTTCTCCCTACCCCAAATGGAATCATCTCAAACTCATTCCCTCTAATCTGTATGTTGTCTATCTCTATCTCCTTCTCCATAAAACATTCTAGTGTAAAATCCAATGGTTTATTCCACACTTTTGGGTCCCTATGAATTGTCTATGCATTTACCATCAACATTGTTCCTGCAGGAATATGATAGCCTCTTACTGTGCAAGCCTCAATAGATTTGTGTGGTATCAACAAAGGCCCTGGTGGATAAAGGCGTAGAGTCTCTTCCACTATTGCTTGCAGGTATGTTAACTGGGGTATATCTGACTCCTCCACCACTCTCTTCTATCCAGCTTTAGAATCAAGTTCCTCCCGTGCCTTTCTCATTACATGGGGATGTCGCAATAACAACGACAATGCCCACTCCAGGGCAACTGAAGATGTATCAGAGCCTGCACTAAACATAACCTGCTAAGCTAGAAATGTTAATAACAAGAAAAAGAGATAAAATCAAAACTTGCAAAAATTTAATGTACTTGCATTATATTGACCATTCAAGTGATCTTTTAGGCAGGGATGTCATGAAAAACCATGTGTGTTTACAAATTCTAACATTTTTCTCTCCCAAACTATTATCAAGATTGAAAAGGTTCTTGTTGGAAATAAGCCACACCCAGAATGATGATGGGCTGGCCACAAGGGGCCAGTAGTTCAGTTGGTAGTGCACTCTAGTAGCAAATGAAAGGTCCCAGGTTCGAGTCCTAGTTGGTTCATATGAGCTGTAGCTCAACAATTGGTATCAGAGTTAGGCTAAGAGCCCCAAGCACCTGCAGTGTGGCTTAAGGATGTTGGAAATAAGCCATATTTGGACCGATGATGGGCTAGCCACAAGGAGCCAATAGCTCAGTTGGTAGAGCACTCCAACAACAAATGGAAGGTCCTAGGTTCGAATCCTAGCTGGTCCATATGAGCAGTAGCTCAACTGTTCTCACACCCTCACTTCTAACCACTGGATGGATGGATTGGAGAATTAGAGGCTATAGGACATTTATGTCTTGATCCAAGAAAGAGGCCTTGTAGGGATAGATTGATGTCGGGAGGAGGAGGACCTTGCCTAGTCAATAGGTATATGAATCAACTATTTCTCATAGCTAAATTTCATATCTCATAGCAAATTTGGTAGGTTTTAGCTAGGCAAAATGGTAAGTTAGTGTTGGGGGGAACTATTCTTGGTCCCTTTACTCACCTCTTTTCATCACTTCACTATTACCCATCTCTTATTGCTCTCACTTTCCTAATTGCATCAAGCCACTTTCCTCTTTTTCACCTCTTTCATTAATGCACCAAACATGCTGACCTCCTTAACATAATTCATTTATTTAGTTTGGAAATTGATGTAGACCACCTCTGTTGTTGCTAGTTAAATAACTCTGTTATGGATACAGATGCAAAGCCAGTATAATAGAAGGGAAATGCAATGTAGATGAGCAATACCAAATAATATTAGCAAAACATGATACTCTCTCTTCTAAGATCTGCAAGTTAAACTCATCATTGATAAAGATTCTATTAAAGTGTTAATCATCAGGGTTAACACAATCCAGTTTTGTATTTAGTTTTGTATTCAGTTTTCAGTTGGTTTGGCAGTTCAAGTATTTTATGACTACCTATAAATAAGAATGAAATCTTCATTTTTGGATCAATAAAGTTTAACCTTTCTTCCCTGCGTTTCAATCTTGGCCTGACAGATTCAATCACAGAATATAGGAAAATAATATAACAGTTGGAACATACAACCAATTATTATTATTATATATTAATTAACCCCTTTCCATACATTTTACTATACAAGTTATCCTCCAAATATATTGGCAATCAAATCACCTGCCTATGCTTTTTGGAGCAACTTTGATATTAACTCTTGAGGAATAGGAGAAATTTATACGTATTAATATTAGAACAGTTTAAGAGGAGGGCATTTGTACATTGCCTTTGGATTCATATGTTCTCTAATTAGTTTCATTTTGAAAAGTGTCAAGAAGGTGGAGACCACATTGCATTATATGGTTGACCATGCTTGATTTCTAGTGTATTTGTCTAGTTTCCTCGATTGTTTTATTAACATAAAGGAGGGGTAAAAATTTATTAAAACAAGAAGAAGTACAAAGCAAGGGAATTACATTGCTTTATCAAGTTCCACCAAGTGATCCAACTGTTGAGACAGATTTGGGGGTAAACGACCTCGGTCCATCAAATTCCAATTATGAATATGCTCAGAAGCCTATTTAGCCAAACAATCAGCAACACCATTCCATTCTCTAGGAATATGAGTAAAATCAATAAACTCCAAAGAAGCACATAGGTTAAGAATCTGAGCAACAATCAAAGCCAAATGCTAGTTGACATCATCTAAATGCCACCTATTCAACAAGTTCACCACAACCTGGGAATCAGACTCACATATTATCCTCCGCCATCCCAATTGACTTCCACGCTCCACAGCTATTAAAATAGCCTGAGCCTCCATTAGATTATTAGTATGAAGACCCGGATAGACAGAGAAGATAAACTGAACATCTCAGAGCTATCCTGACCAACACCACCAATTCCAGCATGACCAGGGTTTCCACAAGAAGAGCCATCCATGTTGATTTTTAAGACACCCTGAGGTGGAGGAGACCATCTCCCCTCCCTATTCACCTTTGGGGTAGGATGTCTACATCTGTTGTGCATGAGATGACATTGCTAAGGCAGAAGATGAAGATGATTACAAAAACCAACATCACAAGGATCCACTGATGCCGTAAGATCACACTTAGCCGCAATAGTTTCTCCCAAAGAATGCAAAATTTTCCACCACAAGCGAGGGGCCACCAACATCTCCTCCTGAAAAATCTGTCGATTCCTCTCCAACCAAAGGTTCCAGATAATAAAGGATGGGCCAATAGCCCAAGTAGCCTAAAGAAAGGAAGTAGAAACAAGGGCCCTGCCCCACCGATCCACAAAATCAGCCAACGAGGAAACATGCCAACAGGGTGTATTCCACACCCTCCACCAAAAATGCCAAATCTCCCTAGCATAGGAACATTGGAAGAAGAGATGAGAGACACTCTCCTCATAGTTACGACACAAAACACACATAGAAGGGCCTTGGAAACCACACTTACATAAATTATTCCAAGTAAGACACTAGTTTTGAGCAATTAACCACATGAATAAAGTGCACTTGGGCCACGACAACTTGTGCCAAACATGCTTCCACCAAGAGACCTCATTATCCCCAAACAACTGCCTACTAAGCTGCTTATAACCAGAGATTTGTTTAGTGGCAAATATTTGCCAATTGGTGAATATCACCGATTGGCCAAGTCAGAATTGGTGAATAAATCACATCCAACAGAGTGGTCAAATCACTTGGTTTTTATGTATTAATCCATATCCATTCGCCATCAATTTATTTTATGAGAATCAATGAAGTAAGATTTTTGCCATAACAAACTATGCGTTTCAAATGGGCCGACTAATATTTTCTCCTAGAATTTCAGAAGCAAGTACTAAATCACCTATATATTCGCCAATACTATTAAAACAACATTGTGTATCGGGACATGTTTCACCAACTCCATTAAATAGTCACTGCGTGTGAGGACCCATTTCACCAACCCCATTACATGGTCACTGCGTGTGAGGGCCCATTTCACCAATTAAAATTTACAAGTAGTTGATTATGAGGGGTCATTTCACCAATTTGCATGACACCTCCGTGCTAATCTTAGGGCCATATTCGCCTTGGAAATTTCAATGTATGTAGTCCATCGAGGTTTGATTATCTAACACTTAAATGTATTCCTTATATAATCACGTGGGATTCACCAAATCTTTTTGATGCACCATATATAATTCCCGTGGAATTTGCCAAATATGGAATGATATAAATACAATCGAAACTCTGATTTATTCTTACACATTTTGTTCAATTCTAAACTTGTGACTTGTGAGCTCTCGATTTAGATTTCGGAAGTTGGAGTTGGCACCTTGAAGTTTATCGTAGGCAAAGTTACAAACTTACAACACAGGCATTCTTGCATTAGCAAATAGCAAGTCAGTGAAAACCTAAACTTAAAGGTGAGTGATCATTTCTTCATAGTATTAGTGTTTTAAGATTTCTTTATGGCTTTATCCCTCTTCCATTCTTGATTCAATCTTAAAGAAGATATTTAGTAGGGAATGGGATCTATATTCTATGAGTATGTCCTTAAACAAGAAGACATTTTTTCTATCTTTTATTTGAAGTGGGAGATCAAGATGTCGAGCGACAAGGGTAAGACTCCTCAGGGTGGTGAAGGGACTGGGAGGCCAACAAAACATAGAAAAGGTGGAGTTAGTATATAGTCTTACTTTGGAACTGGCAATGTTTCTGATCCATCAAATCAAGATGGAGCTACACCATCAACTCTTGCACCAAGTAATAATGAAGAAGCCATTCCCAATACCTCACCACCACCAGAAGGTGGGATTTCCATTAAGTTAAATGAGGATGGCAATACTGCAGAAGATATTCCAAAGGATACCCTGGTTAGCCAGAATGAGGATGGCAATACCACA
This sequence comes from Cunninghamia lanceolata, assembly GCA_027924645.1. NCBI lineage: Eukaryota > Viridiplantae > Streptophyta > Pinopsida > Cupressales > Cupressaceae > Cunninghamia > Cunninghamia lanceolata. The sequence goes on along the minus strand of BSBN01000245.1, from coordinate 5,538,592 downwards.
GAAGATGTTCCAAGGGATACCCTGGTTAGCCAGAATGAGGATGGCAATACTGCAGAAGATGTTTCAAGGGATACCTTGGTTAGCCAGAATGAGGATGACAATACCGCAAAAGATGTTCGAAGGGATACCCTGGTTAGCTAGAATGAGGATGGCAACACCGCCGAAGATGTTCCAAGGGATACTCCAGTTAGCCAGATAGAGATAATTGACTTGGATGAAAAAGAAAATGCTGGCGCTGTAGATGATGTTGGCAAGAAGAAAAGAAAAGGCAAATCAAAAAATTCAAAAGACAAATCAAAAGATTCAAAACTGGGGCGCGAGTGGGAAATGTCAAGGAATTTTTAGCTTGATTGGGTGTCCAAGTACCCATTCATTGAACCAGTCGAGAAAGCAAACAAAGATGAACAACCAACATAATGCAAGTGTGTGATTTGTAGTTGGAAATGTAAAAGAGATAAGAAATTGCAGCTAAAGCTTGACACTATAGAAAAGCATAGAGGTAAAGTTTATGAAAAACAAATCATAGATGGAAATCAAAGGAAGAATGTCTTCATGTGAAGTATACTGCAGAATATGATGAGCATAAGAAAAGAATGACGAAGCTTGCTACAAGTGGAGGTACAATCAAGGCTCAATTTGGAAAAGCAATGGATGGAGCAAAATTGGCAAAAACTGTTTAGATGAGTGTTATTTTTCATATTTTATTCAGAAGGCGTCCTATAACAAACTACCCAGAGTATAGTAATTTATTATCTTTTTTGAGTGTTCCCCACTATCCTAGCACACATTGGTCAATAAACGCTAGATGGGAAAGGGCAAACTATCTCGCTGCAGTGGAAAATCAAGATTTAAAGGAGAATGTAAAAGAGTCAAACTTCATTGCATTATCTTTAGATGAAGTTACTACGGTAGATAATACTTCTTGGGTCTGTATGCATGTGTATACTATAAAAGAACATGTACGCCGAGCTCATCTACTCTGTGTTCATAAAATGAAGGACAGTTCAACATCACAACATATATTTGAACTAGTTAAGAAGTCTTTGAATCAAATTGCAGGTATGGATGACTTGACAATTGCCAAAAAGTTGGTGTGTGTAGGAGTTGATGGAGCTGCAGTAATGCAAGGTCATAGGATCGGTCTTTGCACAAAATTACTAACTACTTGTGCACCATACATGCTTGCCATTCACTGCATGGCCCACAGAATGAATTTAGCATTTAAAATTGAAAGCAAGTTTCCTACAGTATCAAAAGTTAAAAATCTAGTCTGCGAGCTCCACACATACTTTTGCTGAAGTCCCAAACGCTTTGCGGAATTTCAAAATTTTGCTGAGGGGATAATAGTAGGAAACAAGCTTCTTAAGGATGTTGATACCAGATGGATCTCCTTGCATGGACCATCTCAACAAGTTCTTTCAGAATATCCATCCTTGATTGGAACAATGTACAAGCATCACAACACAATAGACAAAGCTCTTGACCTCTTACATAGGTTAAGCGATATAGAGACACTCTTAACTTTAGCTAGTCTTCTCCCCATGCTGGATGAAATGAACAATCTTGTGAAGAAAGCCCAAGACAGAACTATGTATATCTATGAGAATAGCAAACTATGTAGAATGACATGCATGGACCTCGATAATCTATATCTAGATCTAACTTCTCAAAGCCCAAATTTTTATAGGTGGCAGATAATTACATATTTGAATCATCCTGAAAATTATTTATAGTTTAATGCAAGTGGGGAGTTATGTGTCTTTGTACGTGGATTTGAGATACCAATGCACCATTGTAAGACAGTCAGACGCTCTATCAAAGTACCTGTTAGAAAGGATGATTTTGATGGTATTGTTAAATCTGTTAGTAGTAATTTGAAGGAAATTGCAAGCAATCTTTCAATAGAGATTTATAATCGATTCCCTCGAGATGAAATACTTGATGCCATGCCTATTGTGTATCCTCAATTTTGGGTTCAAGGCCACCGAGATAGCCCAAGCTTTTTTCATCAAAACGTAACTACATTGACCGCACACTTTTCGAAAAGTGTAGAATGCAATGGACAACAAATAGAAGGAATTATAGATGGAAATAAGCTTAAAGGACAATGTAGTCGGTTTGCAAGAAGTATGATAGACCAGTTTAATGCCATGGAGAATCCCTTTGAAACGGGATCAATAACAAAGGCCTGGAAAAACTTGGGTTAGAGTGAAATATTGTGTGATTCAATATCAGAATATTTCAAACTTGCTGATTTATGTCAAACAATGATATTGGGTTCGGTGGAAGATGAGAGAGTTTTTAGTGCATTGGGGTTTTTGAAATCAAAGATAAGAAAAAAACTAGAAAAGAATTTGGAAAATTGCTTGAGGGTGTTAGGAAGCGTATAATGTCAAAAATTTTCCTTATGAAAGGGCACTTACAATCTGGAAGTCCATATGTGAAAGAAGAGGGTTGTGCAACTCTTCAAGTTCAAACACTGGTAGTGGTGGGACAAATGACAGTGACATAATGACGGATGAATTTGACTTTGGGACTCAAAATCAAGACAAAGAAAATGAAGATCAGAATCAGAATCAAGACGACTTTTTTTCTTTATCTGAACGTCAGTTTGAGGACTCTGACTCGATTTGGGAAATGGAAGTGTATTAGCAGTTTTTAGGTATTTATACTGCATTTCATGAATTATATTCCAAAACTGTAGTTGAGGATATTTTAAATTTGTATTCCTTGAAATTGTGAATCAAATTGAATACATTAACATATTATTAATTATTTCATATTTTAATTGTGTCATACTGATAAGTTTTACATGTACTCAGTGATTCATCATTCAACTCAATGCTTAATATTTCCTTGCTAAAGTTTATTTGTGCATAAAACATAAAATTTGTAGTAACGTAGAATTTTGGTTTTTGATTTGATATGGTAAATAAAATTAATTTAATATATTAACAATAGTAGGATATAGAACAATGAACATCAATAATCGTTGAATGTGTATTTAGTAGTTGAAACCAGAGTTTATTTTCAATTGATAAATTAAATAATACAAATAATTGAACATCAACACATTACTGAATTTGAATTTTCTATTGATTTTTAAATGAAAGAGTACATAGAGGCAATGAAAAATATTGCTCAAGAGTCAAAGACAACTTTGCACAGAGCTGAGTTGAAACTCAGAAAGTTGAAACTCATAATATCAATATCAAATCATTCTAACAAATTTTTTAGCAAATTCCACTGTTCAGGTGGTGGAATTGTCATTTCTTCTAGTTGATGTTGTCTGACTTGAATTTTTGTTAACAATGTATGATCGAATTTCAATTTGGATCTTGGGTCTGACTTGAATGTTTTAGCCAAATACACATTCAAGAGTATTAGTTGTTTGATGAAATCCAAAAAGTTTGCCTCATCTGGGTTCCTAAGAAACTGGTCCAAATCAATCTTCCTTGCATCCTCCATCTTCCTTATGAAATTATCCTTTGTAATGAATTAGTCATTTGTGTCAAAACCCTGTGGCAAACCAAGCTTTGTCAAGTTCCTTACCTTTTCATCCTCCTCCTTAATCTTTGTTGCAGCCTCAATCACAAATTTTGTTGTTTCACACATTCTTGAACACTTTTTAATGATAGATGTCACCTTCATTGCGGCTTCAATCCAATTAGTAATGCCTTTTGAAATCAATTCATTGTCACTAGCTTTGTAGACTGTTTCTAGAACTTGATTTGTAGATTTCTCTTCTACCTGTAGTTGCAGATTTGTGTTGTCCATTAAATATTTGCTCAGCTTATCAAAATGTATTCTCATGGCATCAATGACTTGAAAGAATTCATACAATTGATCAAACCTTTGCATTATTTCTTCCCAAATCTTTTGTTTCATGTGCCTGATTGTTTGTCTACAAAATTTAGTTAACTTTTTTTGACAAGATTTTATTTCATTTTTTGCTTCCATAAGCTGTGCGGCCAATGTTCCATTTTTTTGCCTCTCTTTCTCCAATTTTTGTTCCCACTGTTCATTTGCTTTCCCAATGCTTTGTCTTAATTTTTCTGAAGTGGATTTTTCCTCATTATATTTCTTTTTGATCTCATCTAACTCTTGCTTCAGTCCATTCAATTCCACCTCTGTTTGTTTATCCTCTTTTCTTGTTGATGTAGACAGATTTTTTTATTCTTTTTTCTAATTCATTGCTCTTGTTATCTGCTACTTTCCTTTTTGCTTTCTCATTTGCTAAATCTACTTGTAATTTTTCTATTTGATTCTGCAACATTTTTTTCTCTCTATCATGCTTTAGCAATGATGTGTACACCAATTCATTGTTCTTCTTTGATATATTAATTTTGTCAGTATTTTTTAATTTAGAAAAATCAAATTGCAAACCGCTCACCTGAAATTCAGATCGATCCATCTGATTTTCTGGTTTATTTTGAACTGTGGGAACAATAATTGTGTACTCCATGATTTCTGTATTTGTGTCAAATGTGGGTAATATCATGGTTGTTGTAGGATCTGAAGTTACATCAGACACACTCTCCATCAGTTGCTTCTTATCCTTTTTATACAATTCTGATTTCTTTTTAAACTCTTGAATGTAATCAAAACCCAGGGACACAAGAATAAGGGAATGCTTGAATGGTAAAGGAATAGGAGTACTTGCAATTTTTTTTATAGCAACACTAACTGGGGGAGTGCCTGGAAATAATTCCTTTGTAATGGAAATGGTAGTTGGACTTGGACCTACCATAATCCTTTGTCTCTTCTGCGTCCCTTGATCACTGAGTGTTTGTGTGGTATCTTGTATTGGTTGCCTCTTGTGTGTAACTTATTGTTGGACCTGTTGTTGTAGCACATGTTGACTGATTTCTCCACCAGTGGTAGTGCTAGTCGTACTAGGCTCTCCACCATGGGCATGTCCAAGTTGTGATTGCATCTGACCATGAGGATTAGGATTTGAATCTTTAAAAAAATCAATTCTTTCAGTTCTACTTGTCTAACCTTGGTGTATTTTATCGGCTGATCTAGCTCGAAGGCCTCGTTTATCAAATGGTTTTCTGGCAGTGGTGACTACATCTATTGGTTTCCAAAAGCCTTGTCCTTGGGACCCCAAACCTCCACCTTGATAACCCAACTTTTCTGCTATGACTGCTCCTGAAGTATATGATTTTTTTGTGTTCTGACTTAAACTAGGTTTGTAAATGCTTTGTTCATCCCTATCATCATTAGGTTCATCATCTCCATCACTTTCAGTTTCTTCATCTTCACATTCATTGGGATGCTCTATATTCCACAATTTGCTAAACTCTTCATCTTCATCGATTTCTCCATAGTCTGCATTAGTTCTCGGTTCACCTAGATCCTTCCTCATAGACCAAAATACAGCAATTTTTGACCGTATCCAAGATTTTTTTGTAACAGAATCATCTAGATAATCTGGCATTTTTTCTCTAATAGATGGTTTATCACTTTTTCTATAAAAATTGTTGTACCTCCTGATTTCATTCTCTGTTGGTGCTCCTATAATTTGGACCTGGTGCAATGCCATAATTTCTGCTGACAACTGTTCAAAAGAAATACCTTTCTCAGCAACAGTTTTCTCCATTGCAATTTTGACCTCATCCCAGGAATCCTTGTTTCTCAAGTTTTCAAGCAAGGGTTTACTTTGATGTTGAATTCTACTTGCAGCATTCCTATTGGCCACAATCATTGTTTTAATGGTGTCACATGGATCATACTGCCAGTGATAGACAACATCAAAATTAGAAATTTTCAAAAGATCTTGTGCCACCTTAAATGCTTTTCTCTCGAATGTGAACCCTCCACATGAAAAAGGTAAAGAAGGAAATAAGGTCTTCTTTTGCTGACCGGCAAAGTGTAGTTCATCAGTACTCTGCATCTGCCTTACATATTCCAATGCAAAAACCCTTTCTATCACATGTATTGGAAGCTTGTATGGCTCTACTTCTGATCCATAAAATCTTAGCATAGTATATTCTTCCAATAAGTACCAATCAGCCAATTGTATTTCTTTTCCTAGTTGAATAAAATCTCTACATGATATAGGCAATCTAGGCATTGGACTATTTGTAATTGCTTGATGCAATGGAGCCAAAAAGTAGTCTACAAAATGATTGTAGTTCCTTCGAGAATCATGCGTCCTTATCTTAGTGGTCCAATCATATATTGGAGCCATTTTATTTTCCTCAGCATTGCTATAGGGCTGAATCTGAAGCTTGTTGTTCTGAAACATTCCACTAAATTTGAATGGAAAGAATAGCACAAGTATGTTGTGAACCTAAATGTCTTGGAGGAACCTCCTTTAATCATTAAAAATTGTTTATGCATGGATTCTACAATGTGCTCAATAAAATTATATTTGACATGTACACCATTACCATAATGGATATGATATACCATTTCAAGGAGGCTTGCATCCACTTCCCAATTGCTATCCAGTCCGAGGCAAAATGCTAGCATCGAAATAGTATCCTGAGCCCATGATTTAAAAAGTTTCAAAGGATAAGGAGGCTTACGGTTATCTTTCAAGATGTTTTTTTCTTCAACTATTTTATTTAGGAAAGAATTTTGTTCCTTTCATCCGCTGCTTCATAATCACTAGCAATCTTTTCTAGGTCAATGTGGACGTCTCCAAATTCTTGGGTTGTAAACCCCAACACTTTTCCAAATTCTTCTGCATTAATCGATAAAATTTCTTCTTTGGTATCCTTATTTACAATTGCTCTTTTGTTACCATCATAATTGTGGGCACATACCATGATAAATTCTGGGCAAGGGAAAACCTCATGTAACATCATGCACCCTAATCCAGTTACCCATGGTGCATTGATACTGTCAACATTCTTTTTCTTTGCATCCTTATCCTCACATGAAAATATGAGTTCTGAGGTAAATCTACCATACATGTTAGGATCATAAATATCATGGTATTCATCAGTCAAACCTAAGGTTTTAAGCAATTTAGAATAATCTATTTTTTATCTGTACTTGCTCAGCCTTTCCCAAAAACTTTGTTTTGTCTGCTAGTGGTGGTAGACATGCTTATACAGTGTGAAATTTTTCTCAAGTCTCTCAACCCTAAACACAGAGTTCGACAAAATAAGATTTTAAGAAAAAAGTTTGACAAAATAAGATTTTAAGAAATGATGAAACATAACCTAGGGTTTCTATGTTTTGTCTTATCGGCTTTGTTGGAAATGGCACTGCAATGAGCAATCTAAAATCTCCCTAGTGCACTGCAATGAGCAATATGAAATCTCCCTGATGCCCCGTGTGCTGATCCTCTCGGCTCTCACTTAAAAATAAAATCACTTAGTAGTAAAAAGTAGAAACTAGAAAGTTTTCTTTTTTTATAAAGTGACTTTTTTAGCTAATGAAATGTCAAGTCAAGTTTCAACGTGTCGCTATTAGTACATGTCTGATAGCTGTCCTGCATTGACAACTCACAACAATCTCTAAACCGTTGATCTTTGTAAATCTAAGGGTTTAGGGTGATTCCAGAGATTTAAGTTTGCAAGCCTAGCGTTCTGTGCATTTCATTCTGGAATGCAACTAGAACCATCCATCAAATGTTCATCAAATGGTGAGTATTTTATGATATAAACAATAAACATAATATGCATTTCTTCATTCATTTAATGTTCTAGAATTCTGAATAACTCTGAGCTATTTAGATTCAAAAGAAAAACACACACAACTTGGAGACAGATAACCATATACATGCAACAAGCATTACTCATTTAAAAACAACATGAAACTGCTAAATTTATGCCACCCAGCAAGACTGTATCTTATTATTCCATCAAAATTGTTCCTTTATAGATCAAGAACGTGCTATCATCATTGAATACATTGTACTTCAAATTGTTACAGATAAAAAGAACAAAAGCTTGTCAATCCTCAGTTCCATATTTGTCATTCCACTCATCGTATGTCTCCTCTGTCGACCAAGGGAATGAAAGTATTTCTTCAATCTAGCCATTATGGATAACATACCTGGCATCTAGCATACTTTTTACATGGTTACAGAATGTAGACAGATTCCTTTCAAGAGTGTACAGATTGTCCAATGCTAAGCTCAGTACTTGCATACTCATAGTTGGATCACTTGCAATTACATCACAACAATTGGGAATTAATCGATAAAAATTGTCTACAATCTCATTTCTCCACTTGTCCAAGTATTTTGTTTTTCCATCACCATCCAAGATGGGAGGTGACCACTTAGTGTCCAACCCTTCAAAACCCCGCAACCTCTCTTTCACAATTGAATCAAATTTCAACTAGAAATGGGCCACATCCTAAAAACACTTCAAAATGTTAAGCACCTTCTGTATGTTAGAAGGTGCATTGGAATCATACCTGGCACACCTTAGAAATTCTTTAACTTTTTCAATTCTATGTAACCATTTTTTTAAGCTCAATAGTCTCTGTTTCTCAGACTCATGCTTTTCATAGGCTTGTCTCAACTATAAGTAGGATTTCCAACTCTCATCAACTTTGGTCAAAATGTTTGCCACCTTGTTCTGGATCAAGTTGGTGACCATCTCTTTAACCTTGTTATCCTTTTCCTCCTTCAATCTCCTATTTTCCTCCTTCAACTCTCTAATCTCTACAAGGAGAGGCTCTGTATCCAATGGAACAAATTCTGCAGTTGGGATCACTGGAGGAGGGGCTGAAGTACTAGCTACCAATGATAGTTGCTGCTTCAACATGTTTATCTCTGCAACTACCTGAGAATAATCAAGTTGTAGCTTATTGTAATCCTTTTGCAATATGTTAGCAGTTGCTTTTGCAAATTGTGTAGTCTGTACATTTAGGCTTGCAACCTGAGGAACACGAGTATCAAATACTCTTTTTATTATTACATCCCCTATCAGCTCTCCTAATTGAACCCTAGGCTTTTTGTTGTTTGGGGCTAGAGCCCATATTGCTAATGTTTTGAATTTAGGGTTGAAGGCTGCACCAGAGAGTGCCTTTTCAATCTCTTCCCCTGTCACATCTGAATCATCTCTGGTGATTGTATCAAATGCAATGGCATCTGATAGAGTCCAGTGAGGTAGAAGTAGAATATTACTTTTTGCCACCAATGCTCTCCCTTCCTCTGGAGTCATTTTACTTATAGACTATTGTACTTCTTTTAGGGCTCTCTGAGTAATAACATCATACTCCTTTGGGTCTGCTCCAGCCTTGGCATCTTCAATTTTCTTCTGAAATTCCTCACTCCTCACTTTCAAAACATAGCTCCTAAATTTGGGAGTGTTGACAAATTCATCATCCTCCATAAACTTGTCACAGGCCATCACCCTAACATCTTCAATATCAAAAGTAGGGTTTCTCATTACTCTCACTGACCTATTCTCTGGGGATGAATAAGGTCTCAGTCTACCGGGTGAACGAGGGCCAATTTCTTGTGCATGTTCCTCCTTCCCCTCTAGGTCAACTACCTCTATCTGCTATGGGTTGTCCAAATTAATAATCTTGGCCCTTTTGGTAGGTGAGGGACCAACTGATTCCCTCTTTACATCATACTCTCCACTTGAGCTGCCAAGCTCATAAGCATATCTCTGTTCTCTTGTAGGGGCAGAGGCAATCAACTCTTCTGCATTATCCAACATTTTCTCAATTCTCTTGATTGGGTCTTGCACTTCTACAAATGCACCCAGATATGCAGGATTCATGTTTCTCTTCATATTCTCACTGGCCATGATAGTAGCCCACTTGATCCTCAAGTGGTGGACTTCATTCATAGTAAAACAATTCTTAGCAATGTCCTCATCGTAATCCACTTGATGAAAGTACTGGACCTTTCCCTTGTAGTTGTTGACTCTGAATCTGGTTTGGCTGATAAATCCCTCAGGGTCAAAAGACCTTGGTTGTTCCAAATACATTCCAAAACATTGCATAACTGAATAAATTTGGTCCAACCCACTCTTATCAGGGATCACAAAATCACAAAATCTGATGGAGGAAGGGAAGAATGAACCTTTCTTGCGGTTCCTAAAGTGCTTTTTGTCAGAATCATTTAACTGCCTTATAACTTCTAAAAATGCCACCCTCTTTGGCACATATTTGGGCAGTATGTGAGGTGCGGTCGGGCATCCATAGACCCTTATGCAAGTAGTATGCTCATGATAGAACCAATCACCCCAATTGTGATCAATTCCAAGTAGGGAGTCCTATCCAAAGGTCATAAGAAATCCATTACATCAGGATGCAACCTTTAACCCTCTGGCTCCAAAAATCTAAGGATTCTCCTCACAAAATATTCTTCAAAGATGACATAATCTGCTATGACACAGTGCATATCCAGCATACATGTCCATACTTGCACTGGCAGCTTGTTCCCTTGAGCATCTGAATCCTTGACATGCAAATTGGGGTGCCACATCCCTAATAAAGCAAATAAGTACATATGGCACAACAAGGAGTACCATATGAATTCAACTTGGACATCTAGTTTAGACAAATTATTTTTTATTTTTGTCATCTGATCATGCATATGGTTAGCTATGAAAGTGGCATAATCATATGGTTCCTTCACATTTGGTCTCTGAATATCAATAGCCACCATCATCAAAGAAATATACATTCTTTCTAAAGCATCTCTTCCTAATACTTAACACAGACTGTGATAGGTTCTGACAAAATATTCATTAAACATACTGCAATGTAAAGGCTCCTCCTCATCATCTGAAATCTTTACCAATTTCCCACCAACACCCCTTGGCCTGTGCTTTGGTAAGTAATATTCCCTGTAATGTTGTTTCATAGTGTCAGTCTGGTATTTTTTTATTGAAAGCCCTGAGGTCAATTTGTTTGCTGGCTGCAGGGTCCAAGTTGAATATAGTGGTAATGTATCCTTTGGTAAACTTGATGAATGTTGAACCATTTCCATCTTTTATTGTTCTAGTGGCTGGATTATACCTTGATGCTGTTGACCTAATTAAGTCAGGGTTGGGGAAAACATTGGGACAAATGAGCTTGGCTAAATCATATTTCTAGGCATCACAGATAAGGGCCTTATAGTTCATCTTCTTATGCTAATACTCAAAGAGGATCCAACCTGGGACAGGTAATTTGGCATCCTGGCAATTATAGCAGTAGTCCAGAAATCTATCCTCAGCTCCAGCTGGGCCATGCAATTTCAAAATTGTTCTAGCAGAACCAGGGAGTTAGATCATAAGATCCTCATCCAAGCTTCATTTTGAAGTGGAAGGCTGGCCTGATTGACTCATTTTTCTTTTATGAAGGTAGCTTAGGGTTTTTATGGTTGACAACGGCCCTAAAAGCTTTAGAATTAACCTGCAGTTGGAAAAACCAGGCACATAGGAGGAACAGTTACTGGTTTTCCGTGCTTGCAGAAGCATGAGATTACTTTTTTCTTCCTTGTTCTGATGATTTCTTCTAAATGCAGTCGCGCTCTCGAGAATACCTTAATCCTTGAATTCCTGCACAATTCTTTGTATTAATGAACTTCATGCGGCAAGAATACCTACACAATTCTCTATATTAATGCACTTCGTGCTGCAAGCACTTCAAAATCTTACTCTTTTGAAACTTTGAATTTGGGCCATTGATCTTTTTCTTACATTCTGAAATCCACAGTCCTGGTTGGCTGACTAGATTTGACAATCTTTGTTGCCATTCCAAAAATGTACAAGTCGGATACGTGGCAGCACCTCGCAGCATAACAACCTGTGATGGCCCACCTCTTACCTACCCCACGTGGGCGTGCCTCACTTCTCAAAAAAGAGAATGCCACGTGTCGTGATGTTGTGACCACGCAGCGCAGATTCTAACCAAAGAGATTCTCCTTGCGACGATGCGCAACCATTGGATCAAGTCTTTTGCCAGCTTAGATTTTTTGACATGTGTCATTTTGTTGCAGCCGTGCAGTGAATATTCTCTCCTGACAGATTCCTCATGCGCCCTTGCGTGACCATTAGATTTCGGCCCTCCTGCAACTATTGGATCAAATCTTTAGTGGGATAGGATGCCGGATTTGATTTTTTGACATGTGTCGTTCTGTTGCAGCTGCGCAGTGAATATTCTCTCCTAACAGATTCCTCATGTACCCTTGCACCGATTAGATTTCACCCTTCTTGCAACTGTTGGATCAAGTCTTTAGTGGGATAGGATAGCTTTGATTTTTTGACATGTGTTGTTTTGTCACAGCTGTGCAGTGAATATTCTCTCCTGATAGATTCCTCATGCGCCCTTGCGCGACCATTAGATTTCACCCTTCCTGCAACCGACGATAGCGAGTAACCTCTAGACTGTTAGATTAAGGGGCCGATCAACTTACGAATATTAGGACATGAAGTCATGACTTCACTAACCGACAACCTGCTCGCATATTAACTACTTAAACAATTAAAAAGTGGACCCTGCTATTTTGCTAGGTTAACTCGTTCCCCACCAAGCTGTGACTGACAAGATTAGGTATAAGGGGCTGGAAAACAACATGGTTTTGATGGCTCAAGTTTCAACTCAGACAACTGGCAACTGGAGTAGCAAGTCAACATAAGATTACGCAGAGGGTTTCTCGTATGAAATGTCAACCATTGATATTTGGAAATCTAACGATTCAAGTGTCAAAACCTAAAACCTAATTATGCAAATATTTTAAGCATCATGCATGTAGATGAACTATACTATCAATAGAAAGTGTAATTTTACTTGTGCATATAAAATTTTGTGATTAATTCTATCTAAAAACAACCAAATTGAAATCAAATTAAATCCAAAAAGATTGAGAGTTCACATATAATATAGCTCTCCTAGCTGTGCCTATCTCAAGAGTAAAAAAACAAACAAATGCCAAGCAACATTAGAAACCTCTAACCATAACAGAGAGTCAGATACCATCACCAAATCCATGTCAACATATATAAATTAAAGCAAACATATAAGAAGCAACATTAGAAACCTCTAAGTTCTAACCATAACAAAGACCAAATTATATTAATACAAAAAGTAGAAATTATATTAATACAAAAAAGATTTACACTTGGGTATGTGCAGGATCATCGCGGGCCAAACAGTGGCAATAGGAAAAAAATTGTGTTTTTACTTAGCCAAATTCGTGACTTGGCAAAGTTTGACTTTGAAACAGATATCCGTTCCAAAATGGATATCCATTTCTAGAAATACAAAATGGATATCCGTTTTGGATTTCATGCCCTAAATTGCTTTACCCAATCCTTCATATGATTTGATTCATGATACATGGTTTGAGAAGGATCCACATGATATACCCTTACCCTCTAGTGATAAAATTATGAATGATACTTTATGTGGTGAAGCTACACCTTCGTTAATCCTTCATGATATTGTTATTCCTTGTGATGATGATGTCCTTCATGTGATATGTTAGGACATAATACAAATTTAACATGGCATGAACTCTCTTGGAAGGGTAAGCATGGACTATAAGAACATTGAACTAGTTGGATCTGTTAAGCTCGTCATTTATGAAAGAACCTTAAAGGTTAACCTTAATTAGGTAAGGTTATGTTTCAGTGTGGTTGTTTGTGCAACAATGTGTAAATTAATGTTACCTAAGGATAAAACTAACTATGCTAACATTTTAATAACCATGAGAGCTGGGACTAACAATTAGACTAAAAACTTGACAAACAATACAACTTGGACACATCTAGGACTTGGAAAATGGAAAAGAATATAATTAAATGTGGAAAACAATGAAAAAGTGGTATTAGTTGCACCTATATAGAGAAGTGGTTTAGAGATTGGTTAGGGGAATTATTTAGGGTTTAGAGGTTTAGGGTTGCTTGGGTTTAGGGGTTTAGGGTTTACAGTTTAAAGAGAGATAGAGAGAGGGGACTGATAGAGTTTGGGAGAGAGAGAGAGAGAGAGAGAGAGAGAGAGAGAGAGAGAGAGAGAGAGAGAGAGAGAGAGAGAGAGAGAGAGAGAGAGAGAGAGAGAGAGAGAGAGAGAGAGAGAGAGAGAGAGAGAGAGAGAGAGAGAGAGAGAGAGAGAGAGAGAGAGAGAGAGAGAGAGAGAGAGAGAGAGAGAGAGAGAGAGAGAGAGAGAGAGAGAGAGAGAGAGAGAGAGAGAGGTTTAGGGTTGCTTGGGTTTAGGGGCATTATTTAGGGTTTAGGGTTTATGGTTTTGGGGTTAGGGGTTAAGGTTTAGAGGTTTAGGGTTTAGGGTTTAGAGAGAGAGAGATAAAGGACCAATAGGGAGATATAGAGGAGTCCGAGGGGAGAGATAGGGATATAAAGAGTGAGGGACATGGCAAGAGACATAGCGAGAGAGATTGAGAGGTAGAGGGACAAAGATGATAGGGAGATAGGGAGATAATGGTTTATGGTTACTTGGGTTTAGGGTTTAGGGTTTCTCAGGTTTAGGGGTTAGGGTTTAGGGGCATTATAATTTAGGGTTTAGGATTTATTGTTTAGGGGTTAGGGGTTAGGTTTAGAGGTTTAGGGTTTTGGATTTAGGGTTTATAGAGAGAGAGGAATGATAGGGAGATATAGAGGAGTCTGAGGGGAGAGATAGGGAGATAAAGAGTGAGGGACATGGCTAGAGACATAGGGAGAGAGATTGAGAGGTAGAGGGACAAAGGTGGTAGGGAGATAGGGGAGAGATAGGGAGATTTGGTTTAGGGTTACTTGGGTTTTGGGTTTAGGGGTTTAGGGTTTCTTAGGTTTAGGGGTTAGGGTTTAGGGGCATTATTTAGGGTTTAGGATTTAAATTGTTTAGGGGTTAGGGGTTAGGTTTAGAGGTTTAGGGTTTATAGAGAGAGAGGAATGATAGGGAGATAGAGAGAGGAGATCGAGGAGAGAGATAAGGAGATAGAGAGTGAGGCACATGACCGGGGACAAAGGGAGAGAGATCAAGAGAGGTAGAGGGATGATAGAGATAGGGAGATAGGGAGATATAGGTTTAGAGTTGATTGGATTTAGGGTGTACCTAGGTTTAGGGTTTCTCAGTTTTAGAGATAGCTAGATAGAAAGAGAGAGGAGACAGATAGGGAGAGATAGAGGTGACAAAGGGCAGAGATAGGGAGATAGAGAGTGAGCGAGATGTCCAGAGAAATAGGGAGAAGGATTGAGAGGTAGAGGGATGATAGAGATAGGGAGATAAGGGAGAGATAGGAGATAGGGTTTAGGGTTTCTCACATTTAGGGTGTAGGGTTTAGGGGTTAGGGGTTAAGGTTTAGGGGCATTATTTAGGGTTTAGGGTTTATGGTTTAGGGGTTAAGGTTTAGAGGTTTAGGGTTTAGTGTTTAGAGAGAAAGGACCAATAGGGAGATATAGAGTGAGGGACATGGCCAAAGCATAGGGAGAGAGAGATTGAGAGGTAGAGGAATGATAGTGATGGGGAGATAGTGAGATAGGGAGATAGAGAGATAGAGGTTTAGGGTTTCTTGGGTTTAGTGTTTAGGATTTAGGGGTTTATGGTTTCTCAAGTTTAGGGTTTAGGGGTTAGGGGTTAGGGGTTAATCATGCGTTAATACAGGTTGTGGAGTGAGAAAGGGGTGGTATGGGTATGGTTGAATGGAGTAATGAGGTGATTTAATTGGTGATGACCTAGGTGAAGTGATGGTTAAGGTGTCTTATGTGGGGTTGCTAGAAAGTGTGATTGGTAATGGTGGGGATAGATAAATGTCATCTTCTAAGGGTTCAAAGGTGAGGAAAGTGTAAGATGGGGATATGGGATAATCCATGGTTTAATTATTATTCAAGGGAGTGTCCTTATATAATGATTATCAACGATGGTGTCAATAGGGGGAATGGAGTCTATGAATGTAGGTGTGGGAATGTGAGCTATGACATTGGGATTATAGTATTAGATGAATAATGGAAAGTACTTGGGCACCTGTCTAGTGATGGAAGGAGTCACATGATCAAATGATGTTTGGGGAAGGGATTTTATTAGGAAAGTAAGGATTTGGGTGATGGTCTAGGGTTTAGTGGAGAAGAATTTATGGAAAATTTGGAGGTCATTAAAATTAATATCCCTCCACCTCTATATCCCTATCTCTCCCTTATCTCCCTCTCTCTATCATCCCTCCATAGGTCTCAATCTCCATCCCTATCTCTCTAGACATCTCACTCACTCTCTATCTCCCTATCTCTCCCTTTGTCTCCTCTATCTCTCCCAATCTATCTCCTCTCTCTCTACCTATATCTATCTCTCCCTATCTCTTGCCTCTCTCTCCCCTATCATTCCTCTATCTCCCTGTTTCTCTGGACATCTCTCTAACTCTCAATCTCCTTATCTCTCCCCTTCATCTCCTCTATCTCTTCCTATCTGTCTCCTCTCTATCTCTCTGTACCTAGCCATCTCTCCCAATCTCTTTATCTCTTGCCTCTCTCCCCCTATCATTCCTATATATCCTATCTCTCCCCTCTATCTTTCCCTCTCCCTTATTGATGAAGGAAATGGAAACAAGAAAACTAGGACTCCCTTTCTCAGGTTTAGGGCTTAGGGGAATTATTTAGGGTTTATGGTTTAGGGGTTAGGGTTTAGGATTTGGGGGAATTATTTAGGGTTACTTGGGTTTAGGGGCATTATTTAGGGTTTACGGTTGCATGTCAAAAGCAGTCTCTCTCTCTAAATCTGTAAACCCTAAATAATGGCCCTAATCCCTAACCCCTAACCCGTATCTACCTCTCTATAGATATCTCCCTCTCTCTATCTTGCTCTCTCTATCGACATCAATCCAATGATGTTGAGGATGTGCTAAATTGATTTGTCACCTTTAGAAAATAAATGACATCAATCCAATGATTGTCTTGGAATTTGAATAGGTATAGAAAAATGAGAGGTCGATCCCGAGTGTCACAAGTTTGATCTCAATTGTTGACACAAATATCATCTAATATGTAAGTTAAACATGAAATTATTTGTTAGAATTTACACCAAAACTACTTGCTTTTACAATTTTTTTATGACAATTATCTATTCAAAAATGCCTTTGAAATACTATGAGATACCTTAGTATAAGTAAATCATATAAAAATCAAATATATATATCATCATAATCTATATAAATTTTGATAGTTTGTCCAAAATCTCTCCTTTCATATGATACAGTCTTTCTAAAATTTGGATTGTATTTTATAGCTAAAATGCCTAAATACTAAAATGCTAAAATGCTAAAATACTAAAATAAAAAATAATGAAAACAATTGAGAAAAAGAAAATGGATATCCATTTTGATAACGGATATCCGTTTTGAAAAACATAAAAGGCGAAAAAGGGTCGTGTTTTTGCAAACCCGCGGCTTGCAAAATGCAGTGTCATCTTTGAAGAATGGATATCAGAGGTGAAGAACGGATATCCGATCCAAAAAGGTAAGATCTTTCACATTTTTTTGTTTGTTTTGTATATTCAAGAAATTTTTTTGGTTTTTTATTCTAAGTGGGTATGTTTTATATTTTAATTAGGTAAAATGGATGTAGAAAATGAAAACCCAAACCCTCCACCACCAAACCCTCCCCCTCAAACAATAGAAGAGAATATTCAAAGAAATATTGATCAAATAAGTAGGATCATAGAAATGTATCGCCGCCACCCTCGATTGTCTACAATGACATCGAATTTAGAGAGAATCATTAATCATGTTCAAACCTTGTCAACCCAACACGAATCATTTAGGCAATGGCAAGAAGCCAAGAAGGCCGAATATGCTAACAGTTTGTCATATGATGAAGTCAAAGAATTAGAGATTACAAAAACTATGTTAGCCCAACACTTTGTCAATCCTAAATCTGGATTGCATGTTGATGTCCATAAGCCCAAGTTTTCAATCAAATGGTGTATTCATGAGGGCATTAGTCAGAACTTTTGGGATTGTTGGTGGATGGTTTTTGATAAACCACCCAACAACAATTTAGATGTACCTTTGTATTTCCTTGGTAAACTCTGCAGAGTTCGTCATGGGTCAACATGTTAATTATTTTGATTTTAGAGAGTTTCAAGGAGTGGGTAAGGGAATGCCTCAAGATAGACCTGGGGCAATTAGACAAGTACAAGGTCCCTATATTCCTCCTCCTGCTATTCCTTCTCCACCCCCAATGCAGCACCTAGATGTTGTTGCAAATGCAACACAACAGGGCCTTAGTGCCATACACTCTTTGACCAAGCATTTGATTATATAGACATCTTAGTTTGCACAAGCACATGGTGAAGGCGATGATATTGGATCACCTGGTTCTACTAGACCATCGTCGTCCACACATGAATGTGTGCCCCATCATTGCATTTCTTGCAATCATTTATGCTTAGGTCCTGTTATGGAGAGTAGTGAGCCACCGTTGAACACATCAGAATACGATCTCCATTCACGAGATGAGGCAATGGGGTCCAAAACTTAAGCCGAGGGGTCAGGGACAAGAGTAGAAGCTACCAGATCAGTGAACCATAGAGAAGGAGAAATGCATGAGCAATCTTTTATGCAAGTAAAATTTAAAGTTAAATTTTATGGTCTATTCCATTTGAATATATAAACAAATTTATTAGTACTAATGTATCTAAGTGGGATAACAATTGATGACAAAGGAGGCGTTGATAAAAGTTCATCATGGAACTTTGTCTGCCATCCAATTTGGCTTGGACTTGCCGGTATTTTTTTTTTTTTAAAAAAAAAATACGCCTGGTAAACTTTTTAACGTGACCGGCGACGCTGGTGCGACACGCCCTCCGGCTCCACGCGAATGCTTTTTCCCAGAGCAATGAACCGGTGAGGCCACAACTGGGGGACCTCATCCCCTAGGAAGAACACTTCAAACCCGCGAGCTCATTGGCCTAGCGAAGGCGTAAAGCCTTGCGAGCTCGTTGGCCCAGCGGGGGTTTAAACTCTGGTGGCCGCCACTACATCCTGAGCGACTTAACCACCGAACCATGCCATCATCGGCAAACTTGCCGGTATAATTTGTTCTACACATCAACTTTTTTTTCATGCATTTATTTCTTTGTGAGTAATTATATATTAATTTATATCTTGATGTTAATTTTATTTTATAGTCAATCAAAAATGTGAATGATGTGGCATCTTTGCCAATAGTCTTTTCTCAAACTCCTGATCGACCCAAGGGACTATCATTTGCAGAACGACTTTCTCAACGCCAACAAAGGGTGGAGGTAATTTGATTGAATTGCACTTTAATTGATAATTTAGAAAATTTAAATATTTGATTATAGTCATTTAAAGTCTTAAATTCTTGTCATTTTGATAATTCAGAGTCCTTCTCAGTTGATGTAGGAGGCCTGGATGGTGGTATGTGCTTGTTTTCTAGTAGATAAGTTTTTGTGTAGTTCACTCTAGATTGTTTGTGTGTAACACATCTAACCTTTTTAAATGTATGCATTTCCTATTTTGTTTAATAATTACATATTAATTTATTTCAATGTTACTTTGCTTTTATGTAGTCTCTTGAGAATGTGAGTGATGTGCCACCTTTGCCATCATGCTTCACTAGGACACCTGATCGTCTTAAGAGAAAATCATTTGTAGAATGATTGTCCGAACAACATAGAGTCGAGGTAATTGAATTGAATTTTTCTAAATAATTGATAGTTTATCTAGCGGTCTTATAGTTGATTGTAGTGATTTAGATGCATGTTAATAAATGAAAGTTCTTAATTGTAGTAGATAAGAATCTATTTACTACCTTTAACTTATTTTTATTTACCATTGAAGAGATTAATCAAATTTGTGTTTTGACTTGTTAATGCAGGAAACTTCGCCTCCATCAATTACTAGACATTTTGGTACAAAGAGGACACTTTTTCAGGATCCATCACAGATTGAGGGTCAAGTGGACTTGTAGTATTTGATGTAGCTATTTGGCATGTAGATTGTATATAGATTTTGAGACATGGCATATGCCACATTTTGTATATGTCTACCATTATGGACTAGATTTTAATATATATACACCTTGATATACAATATAATAAATTCCTTATATGCATGTCATGATACTTCCCATGATGCCATACATTATGATGATAGTTTGTTAGTCCATTGATGATATGTTTAGCATTGAGAATGGTTTTAGATCAATAGAATCAATAGAATCAATATGACAAAATTCCTTATATGCCCTAATCAAGCATAGTAGTTTGAAATCTAATAAGGTCATGATAAACCATTTCATCATGTATTTAGTCTTCATCTTGTCAAATTTTGTAAATATGTCAAAGTTGTCATATGAAAAATGTAAAAAAAATGCAAAAGTATGGAAGATGAATAGTCAAGTACTCAAAAGTCAGTTGGAGACTATTGGTTTCCCTCAAATCATGTATAAATATGCATAAACCTTCATGGACAAGAAATTGGAGATGTATTGAAAACATTTTGAAGATGAATTGAAGACAAGTTTGAATGAAATTAATGTCAAGAAACTCTATTTTTGTAGATTTTACTATCTTCCTGCGATTTCTTTGTTTAGTACAGCCATGTATGGATGTGTTAGGGCTTAAGAGCAATTGTAATTGAAAGCTGGTGGAATCTACTTTCTTGTGTTTTAGGTGCCAATAAGGCCAATAAGGACACTGGGGGTAGATTATAAACATAAAAAACTTACATCTTGGGGGGAGGTGCCAATAAGGCCAATAAGGATACTATTTCAGTTGGGTGTGTGTGTATGCAAATCCCATTTATGTCCGAGAAGCTCTCTATTTACTATTATTCAACTCTCGTTGATAGGAGGTTGGCTCTACAACTATTGCAATTTGTGTATGAAACCTAGATGCCTACGAGATCATATATATGTATGTATGTAAATCCTATTTATGGCCAAGTAGCTCTCTATTTACTATCATTGAACTCTCATTGATAGGAGGTTGGCTCTCCGACTATTGCAATTCAATCCATTTGTAATGATGCCTCTATCATGTTGAGTTGGATCCTATCTCTACATTAAGTTAAAATCATGAAGATCACAACACCATACAATCCTCATTGGGCTGTTAAAATGCACAAAACAATCATACAAGATAGTCATTCATGAAATTACTATGCAAAGAGGGTTTATAAGTTGCATTAGGGTTTGTATAAATGATCTAATGGATTTATAAGGTTGTCAAACACCAAAATGGATGATTTATATGAGTTTTGGGACTGTCATAGTCCATGTACAACTTGCCCTTTATGATTGTTAAAAAGATACACATAGTTGTCCAAAAACTGCCCTTTATGACTATCCTAAAACAACATTGTGTATATGCTCATAAAAGCCATCAAACTCTGAGAATAAACTCGTCATTGGATAAGGAGTGGAAGGATAAAGTCACATTCCCAAAAACCTCTTAAAATCACATGTCTCCCCTTATGAAAACTAGGGTCTTTGCTGATACATTGTTCCGTAAGAGCAAAATCACTTAAGATCCTAAGAGTAAAAACCTTTCCAGGTGCCATATTTTTTATTTTGCTCATCGTGGGGCTAAACGGACTGTGCCAACACGTTGGGGTGGGTGGGTAAATGCCAAGGGAGGTCTCGTTTTGTGCGCTAAGCGTCCCAGTCATTTTGGGCAAGAGGCTACTGGCAAAGTCCCTTAAGATCCCTGAGACCAAAAAACTGCCAAACTTTGACAGAGCAGTTCTCAGAATTCGTGACAGCTGGTAATGTTGTGTTTAGACCTATAGGTGTACGTGGGGTCCATCCACAATAACCTCTCTTGTTTTTGGTCAACTCCATTCCGTTTGACTGTGCCAAAATCAAACATATTGTTGCAAAATGCTTCAATTTGATGCAGTGGAAAGGTGCTAGGTGTGACATTTTTTATTCCATAGTACACAAAACGATATCTCAGTACCATTCCTTTAGGCACAATATGAGCTTCCAATGGAAGGCGCAATTGTGAGGTTAGAGATGATGAAAAGTGTGCCTCATTCACAATCATGTTTTACTTGTCTTCAATGATGATTCATTGATTCAACTTAATCCTTTGATAGTACATTTTAACCTCCTTGTGAAAGCACACTTTCAAGGTTGCTTGAGCAAGAGCTAGTGCCTCAACATCTAGGCGCACTTTTGGTGTTCTAGAAGCATGAACTAGCACCTCAAATAGTAAGGCACTCATTCTAGGTTGTTTATTCAATAATTGGTGCCTTGTATTCATTATCAAGGCATATATCCAAAGTCATAGAGATATGAAGTGGCACCTCACTAATCTAGGTGCACATTTGATGGTGTAGAGAGGTAGATGTGCACCCAAGTCATCATTTGATGCCTTCAATAACTATAAACTCTTTTGATGATGCATTTTATTCTTCCAATTCACTATCTAGCCTTAGGCGCACATTTTAGGTTGATCAATCATAATCTAGCACCCTAAGTACCAAGGCACACTTTTAGGTTAGTTTGATCAAGGATTAGCACCTTCACTTCTAGGCGCAAGTTTGGAGTTGAAATACATCAAAATAACAAGTTTCTTCATCACTTCAAACATCTTTAACACTTTGAAGATCTCCAATGCATGATTGAATATCAAGAAACCAATGTATCATTTCATGAAGGTCTTGATGAGAAGAACAAAAAATATTGTTCAAGTTGACACATTCTCAATCATTGACCCAATGAAATTGATGCAAACATGCAATTTGTTCATGTTGTGCCATCATGTTGATGCAAACATTCTCTATCATTCATATTGTCACATGTTGTAAGCCATGTATGTGAAGATGTAAACATAGTATTGGTGACATGAGCAACACTACTACATATTCTTAAGTGTTGTAAATATGCATCTTCTTATTTAATCATGTGTTGTAAATGAAGGAATGCAATGATTGCAATATGTGCACAAAACGAAATTTTTGATAAGGATTGAAAGGAAATGTTAAGAAAATATAATTGGCGGGTGTAAATCCAAAGTGTGGAAGCATAGAAAAGGCATGTGAATAGTTTGGCATGACACCTCAAAGAGATGCTATCTCATGGAATGCAATGATTGCAAGATATGCACAAAATGGATTTTTTGAAAAGGCTTTAGAAACTTTGAAGCAAATACAATTGGAACGTTTAAAACCAAATTCCATAACCTTTGCAAGAATTCTCCCTACTTGTGCCAAATTAGGATCTTATATATACATATATGCATAATGTCATGAAAATAATGTATAGTGTATTTATCAAGCCATATAGGCATGTACAAATAAAACCATATGGGTATATACAACGATATACATCGATAACATACAAAAGTATGTTTACAAAGCCAAATAGGCATATGTAACAAAATGTCCCAAAATCAAATCTCCTATGGATTGCTATCAAATAATCTATGGCTCTTGCTAGGCCATGAAGATGGTGAACCAGTTAATGACTCATCCTCTATCGCTCATCGACTAGACCTCCTCAATAGAGATTTTTGAATTTCCACCTATTAATACAATCAAACAACGTGCACATTAATATAGAATTTAATATTCAAAATATATAACATGACACAAGTAATCAATCACTTACCACCAATTGGTGATCCCTCTTGATCATTTGTTGTCTCTCTTCTTCTGTAGCGCTGGATGGGTAGGGGAGGTGACGTCCTGTGAGAAGCATGAACAAGCAAATTTAAGTAAACATGAATATCATAAATATGTACATTAAATGCTGCGCTTATTATAGGACTGTTCTAGGACTATTTTAGGACTGCTGTATTTAAAACTATCCTAGTAGACATGTATAGGACTGCCATCTCATGGAATACAATGATGGCAAGATTACTATCAAGATTAGTATGAAGATTAATTATGACTGTTATAGGACTTTTATAAGAATGCAAAGTAAGGAAGCATAGGCAAGGCACATGAACTGTTTGGTGGAATACCTCAAAGAAATGAGAATTTTGTCAGATGTTGTAGTTGCAATTGCCATGTGACACATGTATGTAATATGTGAAAGCATAGACAAGGCACATGAACTGTTCGGCAAAAGACATCAAATACATGTCATCTCATGGAATGCCTTATGTAGAAAAAGGTACAAATGTGCAATATTAAGAAATACAAATGAGAACTAAAAATCATACCTCGAGTATAGTCAAAATAACCTACGATGCCATACAAAATAATTTACGATGCCATGCAAAATAATCTACGATGCCATGTAAAATAGCTTTATTCACAGTCCTGTATAGTCAAAAGCATGCATTATAGTTAAAGAAACAAGATTTTTAATAAAACAATTCTAAAAAATAGAAAAAAACAAGAACAAGTTAAGATAAAAAATATCATACCTGTCCATCTGGAAGTTTAAATGCTAGTCAAGCATACCTGAGGGGTCATCTCTTACCTTTAAAGTATCCAATATTGCTTCATGATCAACATTACTAATTGTCCATAGTTCTTTTGATTTTGATTTTCCACGATGCTTTAGTAACTTGACATTTGTTGCTACAACTAGGTGAGAATACATTAGTATGGTTTTATACTTCTCAAAGTCTTCAAAGGCTGGGATGCCATTCTTTTTAATCATATATGTTCGTAACCAAGTCCTAGCAATAACAACTGATCCTGTAGGCTATGTGAACCCATCATCATTTGTCATAGGTTGTGTTAGCTTTTGTTTTCCCTATACACATCGTGCCAACCAATAGTTTGACCTCTCTTCATTTCCATGCGGTGCAACAACTACATAAACATGACCTGGCTATACAAGGTCTGAAAGATGTTCATAGTCAAATGAGCTCTCCGTGTCATTGATGAAAGATGATTGACCTTCATATAAAGGGATTAAATATTGTGGAATCCATGCATCTACCCACTCACTTGACTCACAATTGTTCCAATCACATTTAATACAACTCTGACAAAAACAAAAAATTCTCGTGTCCAAATAGTCCATGTACTTGCATCTGAGCTTTGAAATGAATGCATCTTTGATGATTCACTGATTCTCTGACATTCCAATTTCTCTATCGCTATCCCATCATCAACCAACCAAAAGAACCTGCGCACTTCAGAATCAAGAGCCACTCCTCGTGACAATGCATAGTTACACCACTTAACAATGGAATCTGTATCACTGAATGTAGCACCACCTCTAATCTTTAGTTGTTCTTTAAAAAGAGCTCTCTTCACGCATACACCTGCTCCATCATGTTCACCTTTTCCATGCCCGGCTTCAAAAAAGTTCCAAATATGAGGTATACCCTTCTCTACATGCATTTTGCTCAACCAATAGAAATTATGAGCATTCTTGAATTGACCAGTGCAATTATTTGACCAAATGAGATGTTGATCCATTCTAATATCTTTTTCTTGCAAGAACCCATAAAATTGTTGAAAACAATATTGCACAAACTCTGCTGAATGAGATCAATCATCACTCATGTAAAAATGGTATTCTCTGACAATCTTCCTGTTCTCTTCTATACTCTCAGGGGCATGTTTGTATGTGATGTGAACAAAAATAGCAATCTAAATAGAATTGTAGTATTGGGATTGAACTTCATTTTGGGGTTGCAATGTATAGTTTTCTGCAAAATCAACTACAGAGACAATAGTTCCAATTGGGAAAGAGTCTTTACACATCCTGAACTATTGATCTAACCATCGAGACCTGTGGCTATGTCTGACATACTTGTAGAAAAGATTTTTCTTAAAATCATCAATAAAATCAGCAATACTTACCTCTCTTACAATCAACTCACATCTAGAACCTTCACCTCCACTTTTCAAATTGTATTTCACTGTCTCATATCTCTTTTTCTCAACCATTCTCTTTCCAAAATCATGCTCGTTGCCCTCATGAAAACATGATACAAACTTTGATAACCCACCACATTGTAAATACTTTTCATTTAAACAATCATTCTTGTAGAACATGCAACCATCATCTCTAATACATAGAAATAAATCCAATAAGTCCCTAGATGACTTTGGTAGTTGAATTGCAGCACACTCCTGTAACATTTCGTTAGTGTGCAAAGTAGAACGAATATTGCATAATAATTCATGGTATATAGAAAACTCTACATGGTATTTGCAACAACATGTATAACAAACTTTAAGAGGAACACAATAAAATGGCTTAAGAGATTCAAATTCTCTTTGTGAGATTGTCATACCTGGGTGAGTTTCACAATATTGTTTGTACAATGTTGTTTGGCTACATTCCAAGTAATGTTTAGGATGTGGTGTGTGGTCTTTATCACCAATTCTTAACTTTACAACATCTTTTGCATTCGGTGATACCCTAGAGTTAGTGTACCAAAATTGTTCAATTTCTTCCTTTGTGCTATCAATTAGCTTCTTCTCAACTTGTGGAAGCCTACCATTAAAAGCCCAAGTATCATTGGCAAGAGGACTATCTAGCCTTGATCTTAATGCTAGTGCTTTTGACAATGTTTTACGATTCAATCTTAAGTCAACACAAGTTTGCCTCATTAATCGAGCATTTCTTAATTGTTTGCTTACTATTGAGGTTGTTATTACTCTACAGGCAACTCTTTTATCTTTCTCCTTGCTAGTCTTTCCAATAGAATTGAGTGCATTGAAAAGGCTTCTAACAATAATTTTATTCCGATTGGACACTTTGTTTAACCGAATCTTTAATTTCTTTAGTAAAGGTCTCATTTTGTACATCCTTAATAATTGCACAAAAAGTTGGCATTGTTCGGTTAATGTTTTCTTCTCAAAGTATTCATTGAAGAGTTTTGTAGCCCACAACCGAACCGTTCGTGATGACCTCTTTTCTTCAATTTTTTCCATTATGTTCTCATCAATTTCAAGTAACCATTTTGGGGTTCTTGGGTGTTTTCCAATTTCATCACGGTTATTCTCTTCTTGACGAATGTCCTCTCTTCTTATGAAATTTGGAGATACATTGATTGTTCTTGTTTCATCCATGTTATCAACCTCATCAATTTTATCAACAAATGGATTATGGAGTGCAATTTCAACATCATGATGTTCATATCCACTTTCTTCAAGTGCACGTCTTTGTTTTTCTTCTTCTTTGTCCATGGTATTGCTATTATGAATAGGTGTTTCATAACATTTTTCAATATTTTCATTTGCAATATCATGGTGAATTTCATTCTTATCTAACATTTCATTATAATCAAAATTAACATCTTCAATTTGCATGTCATTAGATAGTAAAGAAGAAGATTCATCTTGATGAGCATCCGCCAAACCCACTCTTCCAATCCTCTTCCTTTCCCTATCTTTTTCCCTAATTGTTTCAATTTCCTCCAATGTAACTTTCCTCCTCCTTTTTGCTTTACAACGACTGTTGCTCCCCATTAGGGGAACAAAAATATCACCCTTATGATTGTAACAAGAAAATTGTGTCTCCAAAAGTGCATAAAAATATTCCTTTCACTGTCATAGCCAGAAATCACGAGTATTTCGACAGCAAAGGGTCTTTGGTTGCGGATGTCGGGCCCAACAATATTCCTTTTATCTTTTTTCTGCATTTACAAAATGGATATCCATTTCTTAAATCCCAATTCTTTGCCAACGGATACTCTGCAACATCCATATCGCTACTACAAAATAGATATCCGTTTTATTATGTACATTTGGATTCTAGACTAGGGATTCATTTTATTATTCTATAAACTTGTGAATTACCATCTAATTTGAATGTTTACACACTAATCCACCTAGGTATCAACTTAATAAAGCTCTGGCTATAAGCCATTATTTGATTTGAGTAATCTTACTTTGGACACATTTGTGAAGACTCCTAAAGAGCCTGGACATACAATTGTAAAGATGATATAGCCTCCATATAAGCATAAAGATGATATATAATTTTAGTTTGTTGAAGGCCATGTAAATCAGTCATTGATGAGGACTCTGCTACACCTAAAGTTGAGTCCTTTGTTTGGAACTTTGAAGCATGCAAAGAGGCAAGTGACTTGTAATGCTTAAGTAAACACGAGTCTCAATATGATGTAGTTCAACTTGATGACATGTCTAAATATGACACATTTTAGTTTGTATTGCATGAGGACTTCCTTATTCATGCATATCAAATTTATAATTAGGTATATTTTTCTGAAGTGTATGAGTTTGAGGCTTTCAATTTTTGTATTGACTCACTTGAAGATGCTAGCAGCCATGTGAACATGATTAATATGGGATCCAAGAGTTGTCCTTTTCCCATGCATTTGGAGTGGATTGTTGGCCCTTATGATTGTTTAAATCATGTTGGCCTAGCATTTGAATAGTTTCTTCGTGACATGGATGGGAATAGATAATGTATAGACTTTATCACACTTTAGGGTTTTCCCATTATGCTAAAATGTTATGACTATCCACTTATTCTATTTTAGGCTATCATGAAATGAGGAGATTCTAAAGGAAAAAATGTTGTCCCAAAAGAAGGCTCAATTTTATTCGTAAAGACATTAGATTGTTAAAATACAAATTCAAGGGTAGATATTCCTTGGGCTATTTTAGTATAGAGAAGCAAAATTGCAATATATGACTATCCTAGGAATTAGAATGGTTGATCATAGGATATTCATGGCATTTTGATATTAATGGATGGATTGATGGATGTTTAGGGAGTTTAAGTTTAAATGTAATGTATGAGAATTCTTATTTATGAAGGATCTAATAGGTCTTATGTCTTATTTGTAGGCCATTCAAGAAAGAAATGAAAAGATACCAAGGACTATCATAACACCTATTACAATTAGGTGCATCAAAGGATTGTCATCCAGGA
Organism: Cunninghamia lanceolata; assembly: GCA_027924645.1. NCBI lineage: Eukaryota > Viridiplantae > Streptophyta > Pinopsida > Cupressales > Cupressaceae > Cunninghamia > Cunninghamia lanceolata. The sequence goes on along the minus strand of BSBN01000245.1, from coordinate 5,509,907 downwards.
CCTTACCAATATGGGAAGTTATCAAAACCATGTCATGTTTAAAATTAAAGGCTTTATCACCTCTTTGTCCCTATAGGCCTATTAGAACAATAGGTCACATTTTATTCATATACTGTGGTTGAGAATAAACACTAAGCATTTGTAGTTATGGCAAGTGTAAATGGAAATAGATTACAACTTTAGACAATCTATCCTCTCCTAGATTGCACTGACTGAGTGGAAATTAAAAATTCCCTATCAATGTCCTTTATATACTGAAGGTATGGATGAGAAAGGTAAACTTTGTATGTTGTAGACAAGGCCTCAAATGTAAAATATATTATGACAATAACGATAAGGACTGTAAGGCATGAATGCTATCACTATTATAAATTGTCAAACCAACCATAGGCTGCCATAATAGTACACTGCTGACTATCATACCTTTAGGCATGGTGCCATGAACCTTATGAGTAGAATGCATTGGTATTTGTGAGAAATGTATTGCTTATGTTAAGAATAAGTATTTATATTGTTTGAACATCATCAAAAGGTGGACTACAAATACGACTTTGTCAAAGGAAAACTTTAGTGGCAAAAATCTAACTATGAACTATTGTGCCATCCAAGCACAATCATGACCAACATCAAGGGATAGTCAAGGCATGAGTGTCTTAAGAAACACAATTGAAATTATCGACGGATATTTGAAGTAATTCACAATATTCATGATCAAGAATCAACTCTGACTGTCTCAACAGTGGTAAATTTGGCTTCAAGACAATAAAAAATGAGCTTAGGGATTCATTATCACCAAGTAATAAAGAAGAGTAACCGTAAGTGTCGACCTTCAATTTCATTATACAAGAGGATGAAGAAGGGGCCATAGTATTTTCATACCATAATACAACATACAAAAGGAAAATCATAAAGTCAAAACATGTGTAAAGGGTATCTATGTTAAAGAGGAGAGTTGTGAATGGACAATGACTATCACTATCAAAATAAGATATAGTCTCACTAAGGACAGTTAGGTGATTTGTGGATTGTCATGACTACAAGGCACGAGAATCTTGTGTATGAAGAGGAAAGAAATATAAATAAAAGAAGATTGAAGGATTGTTGCACCTGGGTACAATGATCCTAAAGGATTGTCATGCTAAAAGGATAGTCAACAGTACAAAGATTCATATTTCAAGGCTATCCTTAATCTCATTCACATGGTCCTAATGTTGGTTTGATTTGCATGGAGTGAGATGACACTATCAGGATTAATTGAAAAGGTGAAAGGGTTTGGTACCAAATTTGGTCACAAGTGTAAAAATTGCAATAAGCTTGAGAATATTGTTCACTAAACCTAGAACTATCACCAAGCAACATCCGTTTCATAAGATGTGATCAACAAACATGTAAGAAAAATGGATATCAACCTTCTTGGTTATGCGTGCTTGATAAGAGCCCATACTTTTCACAAGGAACCACCAATTTTTAACTAAATATTTCCATTAGAAACGGATAAAAAAATGTTCCCCCAAATGAGGAAACTAGATTATTAATTAGAATTCTGTGTAATGTGATATGAAACAATAGATACACCTATAAATGACCAACTAACTTTAACTTCTTGTATTATTGCCTCGATGTTTCAAATATGTTGCTTCTCTTCATCCAAAACTAATGGTACAAAATTTTTCATAGATCAAGGAAATGGATATCTGTTTTGAGTTGCTTTTACCGAAGCAAAAAGGATATCCATTTTGCTTTGGTACAAAGCAAGACGGATATCCATTTTGCTTTGGTACAAAGCAAGACGGATATCCATTTGGTTGTTGATTTTTCATGGATTCTAACGTGTTTTCATGTTTCAGTCTCTTCTTCGAACTTCACCCTTCGTGCTGACGACTTTTTTTATGCAAAATTGATAAAACTAAAAGGGTTTATAGAAAAAATTGTTAGCTTTCTAAAAATATAAGATTTGTTTGGTTATCATTTTATTAAATAATTATTAATAATTTTCTATATACCATGTCTTTGAAATCCTGATGGACACACTGATTGAAAAACATCCATAACTTTCAAACCATTTCACCTTTTTGAGATCCGAAACCTGCGTCACACTCTATGCTTTTCTAGCTATAGGTTAATTTTTTTTTTTTTGAATTTCAATTTTTTTTTTATCGAGTTAGGTTGGCTGGAAAATTACTTTTTAGTTTTTAAAAAAAGTCATAGTAAAAAAATCATAACTAATTATTTTATTGGAAAAAAATTTCAAATAAATATGTGTCACATCCAGACATGAGTCCTCTACTTATTTTGAAAGTTTAAAAAAAAAATAAAATTTTTACTCATAGTTAGGTTGCCTGGATAGACACCCACTTTTTATTTTTTTCTAAAAAATTTAATAGTTGTTCATTGAAATATTCAATTTTCACTAAGTAAATTTAGTTTAAAAAAAAAAATAGTAGCCTATAAACTAGATTCAATTCTCTACAAATTTCGTTCTTACATCTTTTTCAAATTGTGTAGATAATCCATTCAAATTTTCACATGAACTTGACAAAGTCTAATTTTTTGTATTTTCATTGCCATTTAGAGGTATAGTTTGGCCCATCATGATCCTGCACATACCCACTTGGGTAATTATATTAATACAAATTTACACTTGGGTAATTATATTATTACAAAAAGATTTACACTCAGGAAATTACATCAATACAAAAATGACTCCAGCGGCCAGCCCAAGCTCCAAAAAACACACAGCACTGGAGAGGTTACCATAGTACCATTTAAATCCCTAGCCCCTTGACTGAGCGACTCCTTGAAAACTTGCCACCCTACCACCCCAACACAGAAATCACCAAAAAACTGGCCCTGAGAGCCCGACCACTCCTACGGCCACTGCGAGTAGAATCCCCTCGTATTCACAATGGCTGCAAAGTATTGAAGCCATACCAGAGTATCGTCTGTGTCCATTCCAATTGCCCATCGAAGAAAGTGTCTCCCACAAGCCGCCCAAAGCTTGTGCCTTTCGAGTTGTTGTTCATTTATGTTTAGGAGGAACGGTTGCCTAGCTATGCCCTCCTGTCCCTTTCGCAGCTTCTCCAGGTCTCTCGGCCATAGGATACCGACCCCCAATTAAGCATCAATCACCACGTCTAAGTCATCCAAAAGAATATCTGGAGTGAATACTCCCCATAGAATGATTAGTGCATCCACCTTTGCCTCTCCTAGGTCCAACAAAGAAGCCAGAAAGCGGGAGGAAATATCTAAATTTACCCTATATCTATCCTCGGAGACCAAGAAGTCTTTACCAAGGACCATCTTCACTGCCTCAAGGAAGAATAGGTTTTGCTGGTTACAAATGTTCATCAGTCTGCCATCTCTAATACGGCCCATAAAGGCGACCTGGCGCTTATTGTAGCGGAGCCTTATGGGAGTCTCCATGTTATATTTTGAGCAAGCTAGTCAAGTGTGGTTTTGCTGGAGACCCTTAGGATTTAAAGAAAGATCGTTAATGAACACACGCTTCAACTGACATGCATTTATTCATTTATTCGTTGTCTAGATTTTTTGTAGTGTCAATCTTTGGCTCGTGTAAGGATCGACCATTACCAAAAGCTATTTAATAACTTGTCAGATCTATTTAATAAATTAAAAATCAATGTTTGGGAAAAGTATTTTGTAGGCCACAAAATGATATCGATATCAATGATTCAATATATAAATTTATGATAATATCATATTTTATATAATATAATATATAATTTTATACTGAAAATTTCATTCTTTGAAACATCTATGATCTGTATACATTGCAATTTCAAACCGTAATTACTTTCAAACCATGATTACTTCTATATTATTTAGTAAAATTTAACATCACCCTTCAAAAAGATTGGGGAATTACATTGTACATGAACCTCTAACCAACCTCAGTTCTAAACAAAACTCCTATCCTTCGACCTTCAAACCTTGCTTTGATCCTCCAAAATCTTTTTGGTTCCTCTATTCGATGACGCGTAATGAATATTTCATTGTAGTCCATAATTATCCTATTAACAGGCAATGGATCCGTTACAAATTTAGTTGTGTGCTCATTCACAATGTCAGTGAATGATTCACTATAGAACCTTGCATTATATGTACAAGAAACCACTAGGCATGGGTAACAATAAGGCCAGTAAAGGAGAATTAAATTGATTTTCTCGAGGTCACTGGCAATTGAGTTGCAATACCAATTCCATGCGTCAATTCGAATTTCCAATTTCTCATACATGCATGCATGTGTGGGAGATTCAACCCACCACCTAGAATAGAATGCATCATTTGCAAATGTTAAAAGTGTCGATTCTTGACACGATCTATTCCACTTGATGAATGCTCGTATTTCTTCATTCCGAGACATGCAAAGCAATAACAATCTGCATAGCCACACACAAACAAAATTTTCCATCATCTTAGATTCTTATTACTATTCTACATCTGTGAACTGAGAACTCTATCACACAGTTAAAATCAAAATCATGAATGATCACAAAATAAATACTTGGTAACTTACTTTCTTTGCACAACTGTTGTAATGAAAGCCATTACTTTGAACTTTTACAGTCTATTGATTCTTGACCTATCTGAAACTTAGTAATGCAATATAAGTTTGAAACACTAAAGACTATCATATATACATTACATGTACGTCCGTGACAAATGGGTGATAAATAACAAACAACTCCATTTAATTTATATTGGCTAATCTGTGCAGTTTGTCACGACTCAGTACTCACTTGCCATTAATGAACTTAATTGAGCATTGACTAATCTATGTGGTTAAGTGCATTCAATCAAATTAATCATATCACCACTAACCATTTGATGCATCCTAGAACGAAAGATGAACGGTTGTAGTTCAATTCTGGAAGGTAGATCTCCAACGCCACATATTGCTAACAAAATCCTCCAGAATCAACTAGCAGCCATTAGATATTATTAAATCAATGGTTGACATATATATAAAATATATAATATATTTTATTGATTATTGTGTAAAGGTGGCAGCGCAGCAGAGCACAAGTCCTTGGTTGTAGAACTACAAATTTGGGAAATTGGGTGTGTCAGTACTTATGCCATCGATTTGCGATCATTTGACAACCAAAATCTATTAGAATTTTTTTCCATTTAATGACATCCACACTCGAAGTGACCTCTGTCCTTTCGTAATAAATAAGGAATGTCGTGAAAAGCACAATTGCACGTATTTGGGAAGGCAATTTATGCAGCTCAATTAAATAATTATCTATTAATTTTCGTTAATTAGAATCATTGTTACTTGACACTTGTCTCTATTCCAGAGACTTTATGTAGAAAAATGGGTGTGTCAGAACTGCATCCCGGAATGGATCTTCAACTAAAGTCTAATGCCATTCACACAATATGATTTTTTATTGGCATAACAGTTTATTTCACCAATTAATTTTTTATTGGTTTGAAACTATATTTGAATTTGCCAATAATTTTTTTATTGCTTTGAAAATTGGTTTAATTCGCCAATGTAAATATATTTTCTAGTTTGAAATTAGATTTTAATCGCCAGCAAAAATATTTTCTTATTTTGAAAACAGGTTTAATTTGCCAATGCAAATATATTTTCTGGTTTGAAATTAGATTTTAATCACTAGCAAAAATATTTTCTTATTTTGAAAACAGGTTTAACTTGCTAACGAAAATATTTAATTGGTTTGAAAATAGGTTTTAATTGGTAATGAAAATATTTTATTGGTTTTAAAAAAATTACAATTCACTAGGATTTTCCATAGACCTCTAGTGATTACAAACGATTCGTCAAATAAGATTATTTTTTTCCCAGAAAAATAAAAAAATTTGCCAATAAAATTAATATTTTTCTCGGGAAGTATACATGATTCGCCAGGTTTATACACCTTCTTCAAGGGGGGGGTTCTTAAAGTTATCCTTTCTTATAACCAGTAGACACAAAGTACTTCCCGGACAAATCAGAACCATCTCAAGCCAAGACATCAGGTCCCCTCAAATAATTACAAGCACAGGAAGCCAGAAGTTGAGCAAGCTCATGCCTATCTTCCTTAGACCTACCAGATGGCCACTCAGAAGGAAGCTTCCAACGAAAGCTTACAGCCGAATCACAATGTTGTGCAAACTTATAATGCTCAACGATATCCCAACCAGCCGTAGAAAAAACATCAGAAAGTGACTGGAGGTGAGGAAGAGAAGAGAGAATAGGTGGGTGACCATCCCAAGAATCTAACCAAAAAAGAGCCTGTGACCCCGAATGACAAATCCAAAAAAGCGCACGCTTAATCAACTAAGCCCCAACTTTCAAAGTGTGCCAAATCATAGAACCACTCCCCTCCAGAGGATAGCGAGGAACCTCAAAAGAAGCAACACCCCTAAGATATTTATGGTTGAGAATACGAGCCCATAACTGATGCTGAGTAGTACATCAATGCTAGTAAAGCTTAGCAGCAAGAACTTTCCCGTTCAAAATAGCAGAGCATAAACCAATACCATCCTCTTGCTTTGGTCTACACATAGATTCCCACTTAACAAGGCTCCACCTAGTAGACAACAAGTTACCACTCCAAAGAAATTGATGTGAGAGAGCATCAAATTCCCTAAGGAAATACATAGGGGCCACTTGAACAAAGCATCTATAGATAGGAAGGGCCTGGATTACTGACTTGAGAAGAGTCATTCTAGTAGCTGTAGACAACCACTGATGAGTCCAATGAGTTACCTTCCGCCTCAACTTGTCAAGCAACATCTTCCAGGAGGACCTAGGCTGACGTCCAACAGCAAGAGGAATACCCAAATAGACAAAGGTAAGAGACCCAATTTGAAACTGCAAAATAGCTGCAATCCGCCTTTGGATAGCCTGAGGCGTATTCAAAAAGAAAATAGAAGACTTTTTCTCATTGACTTTCTGACCCAAAGCAGCAAGGTAGATATCCAAAGCTTGCCTAAAGGATTCAACTTCTCGAATATGAGCCAACCCCATAAGAGAAGTGTCATCCACAAATTGGAGATGAGAAATTATTGGCAGACCCAAGTCCCACTGCTAACCATGAATCAAGCCTTGAGAAACCCAAAATTTAAGAAACTGACTCAGCCCCTCTGCCATAATAATAAATAGATAAGGAGAGAGCGGATCCCCCTGACGAAGGCCCCTAGTAGCACCAAAAGGCTTTGAAGGTTCACCATTCACAATAACTAAAAAAGAGGAGGAAGTCACACAACTCAAAGTCCAACTTACCCAATCCGAAGAAAAACCAAAGGCCAACATAATCTTCTGAAGAAAACTCCATTTAACTCTGTCATAATCTTTGGCCATATCCAACTTGATGAACATAGACTGCTCCGAAGAGGTCGCCATGGAATGTATGACCTCAGAGGCTACCACCACCCCATCCAAAATTTGCCAACCCACCACAAAGCTTCCTTGCTCCTCAGAAATGACAACAGGTAGGCAAGGTTTAAGCCTCTCAGCAATCAATTTTGTAATAATCTTATACACCACATTACAGAGCGCAATAGGTCTAAAGAATTCAAGCCTATTAGTGCCTTCCTTTTTAGGAATGAGAACCAAAAAAGTAGCATTCAGGGCTCGTAGCATTTTCTTACTATGAAGAGACTCCTAGACAACCTCCAACAAATCCAGCTTCACAATATCCCAAAACTCCTGGAAAAATTCTACTAGAAAACCATCAGGGCCAGGAGCTTTCCCCTTATTCATCCCAAACACAACCTCCTCCACTTCAAACAAGGAAATTGGATGAGTAAGAGAAGCATTCAAATCATTAGAAATCAAAGAAGGAATGCAAGCAAGGACCATATTCTCATCAGCCTCAACAGGAGGTGAATCTTCAGTAAACAGAGCAGAATAAAACTGACAATCCTCTCTAGACAAAGCCTGTTGCAAGGAAATTGAAAGACCCTCAGAGTTAACAAGAGAAGGGATATAACACTTATTCTGACGAGCTTGCACAGAATGATGGAAGAAAATAGTATTCCTATCACCCTCTTGAAGCCAGTCAATCCTTGCCTTTTGTTTCCAGAAAAATCTCCTCACGGAGCTCCCACTCTTCCACCAATTTCAGAGCCTGGGACTCAGCATGTCCCAGAGCCTCTAAAAATCCCAAATCATGATTTTGACAAGTAATAATAGCAAGATGATCTTGTACTTCCCTTTTCTTGGCCCGAAGATTGCTAAAACATGACCTATTCCATCGCTTAAGATGATACTTGACATGTTGCAGCTTCTTAACAAGACAATACATAGCTGTACCATATGCAGGGGGCCCATCCTTCCACCACTGGGCAACAAGGTCATACAAGGACGGATCTCGAAGCCACATAAGTTGAAATTTGAAAGGAGGATTCTTTGGAGTAGGAAAAGAAGAAGCATAAAAAATAATTGGCCAATGATCAGAGCCACACCAATCAAGAATCTCAGAACAAGTGACCATGCTACCGCCCATCCAAAAATTAGAAACAAGAAATCTATCTAGCCACTTAGATATCGCTTTTGGCCCACTCTGTCTATTATTCCAAGTGAAAATTCCATTAGAGGGTTTAACATCAACAAGAGCAAGGGAATCCACATTTGCTTGAAAAAGATCTGAAGCAGGACCAAGCCTAGGCAACCCCCCTCTTTTCTCCTCCAAACACAACATAGAATTGAAATCACGAGCTAAGTTCCAAGGAAGAAAAGGAGCACAAGACCAAACAAACCTGATATGGGCCCAAAGCTAGATTTTAACACGGATGTCAATCAAAGCATAAACATTACTGACCAAAATAGTCTCACCAGATTCCAAAACTGAAGCCACCACAGAAATAGAGGAGTGGCTAGAAATCCACCAGCAAGGAACAACCTTTCATGGATCCCAAAAAAGAGCCAGACCTCCAGAGTTTCCCCTAGAACCAATACATTGACATTGACCAGAAGATCAAATACAAGGAGCATACTAAAGCATGAAGTCCACTCGAAGCTTAGTCTCCTGAACGCAAAAGATATCTGGAGAATGAACCACAATAAAATCTTGAATAGTCTTTTGACAGGGGGTGCTATTCAACCCCCTTGCATTCCATGAAAGAATAATCATGAGGAAGGTGGAGAGAAGAGGGCATCAATGGTCTTAACTGACCCAGATTCCACCAACAAATCCCCAGTGGATTTAATCTTGTCCACATCCTTTTTATGACCAGCTTTAGAGGAATTATCAAGATGACCCCTCTTAAGAGGGCGTTGCAACACCCCCAGAACATGAGATAATCCCCGTGCATTACTGGCAGGCAAGACCTCCTTAGCTAATTCTACTAATACAATGTCATCCTGCAGATCTGTAGAGACACCAGGAAGCCCAGAAGTCCCCTGCTCCAAAGCTGGAGAAATATCCTTAACAACAATTGCCTGCTCCAACCCTGTATCCATACCATTGGCCCCAGAAGGAAACTCAATAGGAATCCCCTCTTCCAAGGCCTGATTATCCAAGACCTCAAAACAATTGAAACCTTGATCACTCTATCTATCTTTATAGGCCCGCTTCTATCCCCTTCCTTTAGCCCTCAGCTTAACAGGAATGAAGCCATCCTTATCGGTCCCACCCTTAGCCACAGGCGACTTGCCTTTATCCCCCTTCTCCACCGAAGGCCCTGATGAAGGAGGAAAAGAAACCCCTGCTGCTTTAGTTGCCTGAGGACATTGGCACTGAAAGTGTCCATACTCATGACAAAAGCGACATCGAAAAGGATGGGACTCATAGTCTAACCATTGAACCCATGAAGCAGAGCCAAGACAAATTTCCAAAGAATCTGGCAATGGATTATTTAAGTCAATTTCAACACAAATACGAGCAAAGGAAAACACTTTTTTATCCAAAGTATTCTGAGCGATGGCATCCGACTTCCCCAGCAAAGCCACAATTTGGAGTAGAATATCCTCCCTCCAAAACTCCAACGGTAGCCATGGCAGACAGACCCACACAAGAACCCATGAAGGCAAATCTTCTACAGCATTAAATCCTCCATGTCAGGGCTTCATGAACAAGCCAACATGATTGTAAAAATACAGTCCTCCCTCGAAGATGTGATTTCAATCCAAAATGCAAGAAAAATCAACCATGAAATAGCCATTCGTAGCCACCAAAATATCAAAATCACCCTCAACCTGCCAGGACCGACGAATCCAGGACTCCAAGGCCGAGAGAGGGATACAAATGCCTAGGAACTTACAAATCAGAACATGTTGGCTCCAGTAAGATATGACGTCTTGTACCGATTCAGGAGAGATAACCAGGACCAGATGATCGAGACTCCGCGATAAACAACCATTCACTTTCTTAAGCTTAGAGCTCTCACCCACAAAAGAGGAATCCTCAGGTAAACCCTGAGACGGCTTCACACCAACAAACACCAAGTTTTTTGAAGCCCCTGCCATTCCACCACACCCAACACCAAACCCTACACGCTGCCCTGACACCACTTCCAAACCTCCCCATACCCTTCACCAAACCCACTTTCACCCAATGCTAAACCCTCCATCAAATTTCAGTAGCAAGAGCTAAAACAGTGAAAAGGAAAAGCAAAAACCCCACCCTGAATGTAGAAAATGCTCCCCAATAGAAGACAACCACCGAACAAAGGCAAAGAATGCTCATGCAAAGAGAAAAGAAGACATGTGCGTGCCCTCACAGGCAACACGCAGCTTTCCCCTCACACCGCAGACGCACCGCAGACATTTTCCTCATAGAATTCAACTTTACCAGTTTCCTCCATTGTTTTGATAATCTCTTAAAATTTAATTGATAGCATCTAAGTAATTTTAACGTGTAGGAAAAATATTTATGCAAACAATATTGACTCAATTTTACTTTAAATGATGAAATGCATCCAATTAGTGGGACAATGAAGCAGACATTAATGGTTGAAGTACATGCAATAAGGAAGAGAAAAATGCCAATTTTCATATAATATTGCTAGGCATTCTATAGACTCATTAATTATGGTATATTGATATACTATATACCTAATATTTATATTAGGTATATTGTTCATAAACTATATACCCATAATTGTTCGTTTCATAAAGGGAACAATTGTAGAATTATAATAAAGATAGTCTGGAATATTGAATTAATAATATCTTTAATATAATTTCATTGGACAATGACAATGTCAACTATTGATAGTGAATTTAAAATCTCTAAATGCTCTACTCTAAAGTATCCATATCCAAAGAATTGTATATAATGATATGAGGTACCCAAATCGCACACTATTCATTACAAATTTTAATATAATTATAAATAGTTATATAGATATATATCTAGATATTATTGTAGATATATATATTATTAATTCTAGACTATTCATAATCTCTTTTTAGGGTAGTCTTAGTAATATATGATATATATCCTTGAAATCCATTAAGATTAATAATACTAATATACTTTATTATATATAAGGAGATTCTAGATATATACATTAAATATTATATAGTTAGGGTTATAATATATAACAATTATATATTGGAATGTCTATATCTATAGAACTTAGTTGTAAAGTATAGAATTGACTTTATAATTACAATAGTTGATAATATTAAAATAATTTTTTATCTACATAAAAGTGTATTATGTAAAATTATAAAGTAAGAAAGAAGTGGGGATATAGATAGAGGGATAGAAAGAGATGAGGATAGAAGTGAAGAGAGATAAAGAGAAAAGGATAGATAGAGAGGGAGACAAAGATATATATATATATATATATATATATATATATATATATATATATATATATATATATATATATATATATATATATAGAGAGAGAGAGAGAGAGAGAGAGAGAGAGAGAGAGAATTTGTTGTTAAACTATGTTGCACCATACGCTTGAGCTTAGCCCTTCTTTTGTAATACAATAAATGTGTAGTTTTTAGTATGCTAAATTCTAGTTCATTGGTGTCTTGACACATGTATTGGAAGAATTATTATTTATTTCAGATATACATGACTTGCATAGATTACAAATTATTGAGGGAAATCTTAGGCAAGTAGTGGTCGTGAAAGTAGCTTCAATTTATTCTTTTGAGGAGAAGATGCATCTTTATTGCAAATGTCACATTTAATTTTTCCTTGTTTTGTTAGTCTTAAAATTCATGCATCACAATCTAATTGGGAACATGCCCTTTCTTTATTGAGTATGAAACAATCATTGATTTTGTCTAGCCACAATTCATTATTTTTGATGTGGGATCAATGTGTTCAACAATTACTAATCTTCCATGGGTTTTGTATTAAATAAACAACTTCAATAAATTATCTACCGCTTGACAAGAACATGCATTTTAACTTCACCTAAATTTGGAAAAAAACATATTGATAAGACTAGATCAATGGATATCTCTTTTGTTTCAAGAGTAGGGTAGTAGCCAAAAACAACATGCATAGCAGTATCTGCGCTATTACCATTTTGTACTCTTGAAATGCCCTCCATGATAAATAGATTTTAAAACAAAAAGGAAAAGAAAAAATTAATGAAGGCAGATGTTGAAGCTCACATTCACCATTGATACAAATACATGCCCGACTTTAGGCCTGTAAAAATAGAGTTATATATATAGACATTTTATATGTTTTCCATTTTCATTTCAAGGAAATTGCCATCATATTCATAAACTCTTCAAATTCGACAAATCTATCCCCATCTAAATCAATGCCTCTAATCATTCGATGCATTGGGCTGCTAAATCTTGGTTTCCAATAAAAATTAACATGTGTAACATTGTGGCCCAACTACCTCCCAAGTGTTGTTCTGCATGGATTCCTATCAGTCACCAATGTTAAAGGATACCAATGACTAACTTCTAACTTAGATCAGAGATCTTAGTGATCATGAAAAAACAAAACAACGTGACTGCTAGCTACCAGAGAGCTTGAGATTCCATAATTCAGATGGGAATAGTCTTAAGCTTGCCTCTGCTAGAACATTACTGACTTAATGTCTATGCAAGGAGACTTTGTTAGGATTTAAAAATTTGAATTTGAGCTATGAGCTCAGGGATCAAAAACTATCCTACACTTATCAGGATGCTTTGAGTTTAAAAATTATTTATGTGGAGATTCTCTTATTTAAGTGGGTATGCACTTGTTGCCTAAGCCTAGACAAGCCTGGTGAGCTGGGTATTTCAGCTAATTGCAATAGGAATTGCTCAAATATTACCCTTTGAATGAAAGTTCAATATTTCACCTTTACATACCTGGTAAGAAGTTTTGCTCTACCCAATTTAAAATGTTATTCCCTCTGCAACTCCATTGTCCGTCCAATTTTTGTGATTAAAACATACATTGTTCAGTTTACCCTTTTATTTTATCATTTCTGGTATCTGCAAAGACTGGTCTTACACTTGCCAATTGCATTCGCTTAAAAATTTCTAAGGCCTTTTCAACACACCCATTTTGTGCGTATCCTGCAATCATTGTATTCCATGAGACAACATCTCTTTGAGGCATTTTGTCAAACAGTGCACATGCCTTATGTATGCATCCACATTTTGCATACATGTCTATCAGGGCATTCATAACTAAGACATCTGATTGAAATCCACATTTAATTATGTTCTGATGGATATCCATACCCTGTTTTAATACGCCCACTTTGGCACAGGCTGGGAGGATGCTAGCGACGATGGTGGAGTCTGGCTTTGCCCTTGTCAATTTCATTTGCTTTTAAGTTTCCTAGGCCTCTGCAACAAATCCATTTTGAGCATATCCTTATATCATGACATTCCATGAAGCCACGTTTCTTTCAGGCATTTCATTGAAAAGCCTTAAAGCCTCCCCAAGAAAACCATTTTGTGTACAACCTGCATTCATTGCAGTCCAAGACACATCATTTCTTTGAGGCATTTCTTCAAAAAACTTTAAAGCCTCCCCAAGAACATCATTTTGTGCATATCCTGCAACCATTGCAGTCCATGAGATTACAGTTTTTTGAGGCATTTTGTCAAACAGGTCACGTGCCTTGTTTATGCTACCACATTTTGCATACGTATCTACTAGGGCATTTACAACCACAACATCTGATAAAAATCCCCTTTCCATTATGCTTTCATGGATGTCCATACCCTCTTCCAGAGCTCTTAATTTGGCACAAGCTGGGAGTATATTGGCAAAGGTGAACATATAGAGGTATCCTCACGAGGCATTGACTCCGTTTTGCTACCATACTAATCTGCACTTTGTATGAATCTATATAGAATACAAAGGCGTCTCGATGCTCCCGAAGAATCCATATTCCCATAGATTCTACTTTCAGAAGTTTAGTTTCTTAAATGAAAACTATATCCAGGCTGCAAAGTAGCAGTCCAACAACTTGCTTGAGTTGTCCATTCTAGCATATTGTTTTCTAGCGAAGATAGAATTTTTTGATAAAAAACACATTGTAACTTCTCGATCAGAACTAAATTCCAAATGCATTGATGTTGTTACTGGCGATTGTGTATTTTTTTAGAGATGAAACTTTTGTTGGCAACCACCACTGTGAAGCCAGTCTTGTTTCTCCTGTACCTGTACTCCAGTAATGTGAAGCCAATCTTTTCCTCCTATCCTTATAAAATGGTGTCACTGCAAAGAACCAAATCTAGCTGTATTACCACCTGTGTGTTAGTCTTCTTTCTCTGAAGGATTGCAAACATGATTGTAATTCACTGTAATTTGGTCTGATTCCAAGCCATTCCTTGAATATAAACAACTAATATGTGTGTGAGGGCTTCTGCGCCCTTAGTGTCATCCGCTCAAAATCAAAAGATCAAATGCTCAAAACTAATAGGCTTTTGTTGAGATCTTTTTGCTAGTTGAGACATTAGCTATGGCCTTTTCATAAACTTCATACAGTTTCATATGCTCAGGATGTCCTTTCACAATCTTACAAAGGAACCTTACCTCATGAGGATACCTCTGTGAGTATAGTGCCTCTGTATGTTCGCTGCATTTGGTGAAACAAAGCCTTGTGAGGATACCTGGATGTCTTCTGTAAGCTTTCAATGGATAAATAAACTGGACCAAAAAAACCCGATGACGATGACGAAGACCTGAAAAATGATGACTGACAGGAAAAATTGAACAGCCAGCAAGCTTTCAATCGTCTTGCATCCTTCTGTAGGACTATAAACCGTTGATTTTCAAAGTCAGCCCTCCCTCTCACAAAAGGAATGCCTTCAGTGTAATAAATAAAAAAATGTAAAATACATGAAAATATACATAAATGAAAATAAAAAATAAATGAAAAGTGAGATCCTCAAATCTCCTTTCAGTGTGCATTTCAATACAAAACAAATTCTTTTGAGGTTTCACATGGTCTTTTAAGAATATAATTACAAAATTTTGAATGGGCGTGCACCAACTCTGAGAAGTCTTAAATGGCAGGAGTAAACAAGATGGCATCTGTTGTAGTTTTGGCAAGGTAGAGGTGCCCACTCCATCAATGCTTTCAGGTGCTTATGTTTTATTGTTTGTATCTACCAGGGATGCATTTTGTTGTGTCTGTTGTTCATGTAACAGTGTTTGTTAATATAATTAGGGTTGTTATCTGGCAGTGTTTGGCCGCTTAACTTGAGTTGTTAAGATAATATTTCTTCAACTGAGTCATGAGTTGTGTGTATCATCTTACTTCTCTCTCCTCATGTATATCATCTTCCTTCTCTTTCTTTATTAATGGTATCCCATCTCTTTTTTCAGCTTTTATAGGGTGTGATCTTCTTTCCCCTTATCTTTTTATTTTCATGGCTGAGGGATTGACATGTTCCTTAATCACTAGTGAGTTTCTTGGAATATTCAAGGTTGGTAAGTGGCAAGAGAACTTGCTTCTCATTCTCATCTTCAATTTGTGGATGATACTACGTTAATAGATGTTACTTCTATTTAGGAAGCTGTTAGTTTCAAGAGAGCTTTGGATATATATTTGATTGCTTTCGGTCAATACATTAATGAAGATAAGTCAAATATTTATTTCTTTAATACTCATTTGGCTATTCAACAATAAATTGCATTTATTTTGCGATTCAAAATTGGCCAACTCCCTTTAGATTATCTTGGTATCCCTTGTTAGTTGGATTTCCTGTTCGCCTTCAGTGGAAAAAGATTATTGATAGGTTTTGAATGCAGGTTAATCACTTGACTTTTAGGTGGTTATCTTTTGGAGGTCGCCTTACTCCTCTGAAATCTGTGCTGCAAGCTCTCCCTGTTTATAGATTCTTGGCACTTTCTGCTCCTAAAAGTTTTTTAAAGGAGTTTGATTCTCTTTCTCGTAAGTTTCTTTGGGTAGAGAATTTGGATACTCATAAGTGGAGTCTTATTAGTTGGGACTGGATTTATAGGCCTAAACAATATGGGGGTCTTGGCCTTCGACTCTCTGAGTTTAATAGTCAAGCTTTGGTTGCTAAACTTTATTAGAGATGGTGTACACAATAGGATTAGCCATGAGCAAAACTTCTTCGCCACAAATGTTTACATGATGTTGGTGAGGATGAGGTTTTGAGAATGAGTTTGGTTGGTAAAAGCTCTATGATTTGGAATACTATTAAGAAGGGAGCTTCTTTGGTTAAGTGAGGACTTTTTTGGATTGTCAATTTTGACCACAATGCTCTTTTTTGGACAGACTCTTGGTATCTTTATGCACCTATTGTTACCTCTTTTCCTCATCTTCTTCCTTTGAGTAAGGTTTTTTAAGATGCTGGTTGGTCTAAAGTTTTAGACTTCAAAGCCTCTCAATTGGTGGGGGTCAGATTTATTATTGAAAGAACTCAAGTAGTTGGCCTATGGGGGTGATATGAATGCTCGAGCTGACTTATCTTCTAATATTGGAGATCGACCATGTTGTTCTTTGGAGGAGGTAGACACTTTTGTCTGGGGCTATGATCCTAAAGGGGTTTATTAAGTGTCTTGTGGGTACCAAGTTTTAGATCAGGAACAAACTGGCTCAATGAGGATTTCCCCTGGCGGAAGAAGATTTGGAATAATTATTGATGGCTTAAGTGTAACTTCTTTCTCTGGCTTCTTTGTTAAAATAATTCTCTTACTTGAGACAACATACAAAAGAGAGGATTCCAAGGACCATCAAAATGTGTTCTCTGTGGGGTTAAGGAGGAGTGTGTGGCTCATCTTTTCTTCCAGTGCTCCTTTTTTATGGATCTTTAGAGGTCGTGGTGTTACATTTGGAATCAACCTATTGTTTATGCTACTTCCTTGGCAGATTTTTGGGCTAGCTCGGGGCATCCTTCCTTTTGGTTGTCTAGGATAGTGGTCATATTTTTATTCTTTGACAAATTTGGTTGGAGAGAAATCGTAGGATCTTCCAAGGCTAATAGAGTCTCATTGGATATGTATGGAAAAAGATTCTTGATTCAATTATTAAAACTTTGTTAGCTAAGTGCTCTATGGATGAGCTCCTAGCTCCCTCAGATATTTTGATTTTCAGACGTTTAGATTTGGGTCATTTGCTTGGCTTTACTCACTAGTTCTAGGGTCAACTCTTCTAAAAAGGTGAATGGAGCTGGTAAATGGTCTCCTCCTCCATTAGGTTTTTTTAAAAATCAATATTGATGTTCATCTTGGGGTAATCTAGGGGTTGTAGGGGTTGGTGGAGTTGGGAGAGATAGTGTTGGGTCAGTTCAATTCTTTTTCTCTTCAACTACAAGATTTGACACTAATAATCAGATGAAGGCTTGGGTAATCTTTGTGGTTTTGGAGAAATCTTGTGAGCTCGGATGGAAGGAGGTCATCTGTGAGATGGATTCCATGGTTTTGGTCTCCCTCCTAAATAATGGCAAGTTTCATGTGTCTTCCTAGAGGTTGGCTTCTTTTGTTGAGCATATTCTTCGCCTTTCGTTGAACTTTGAATCCATCTCCTTTGTGCATATTCCTAAAGAGTGGAATGTTGTTGGTTGTCTAGTTAAATGGGCCTCGGATGTAGATTGCAACTGGGATGTTACAGAATGGGGGTCCTTGTTTTCTATGCATTCTTCGCAGTTTCTGCAGCTCCTTAAGAATGATCTGTTTTGATAGTTCTCGTCTGTATTTTATTAGTAGCTTGTGCTTTGTTGGTTCTTGGAGTTGGTAGGATTGTGGTAAACCTCTTTGGATTTTTGTCCTTTGGACTTTAGTGACAGGGGTTACTATTTGGAAGTCCTTTTATAATATTTTCTGCTATTTTAGTTAATATAATTTTTCCTTCTTTTTGCTCAAAAAAAAAATTCTTCAACTGAGTTTGTAGTCTGCTGTAAGAGATGCTGCAGAGTTTTTTTTCAAGCCCGCTGCTGTCCAAGCCGCTGTCTTGGCAGCCTTGTGCTGCTCTTATTTATTTGTAATTTTTTTTTCTGCTAACAAGTCTTATCTCGTCAAGAAAAATTGAATGCAATTTCAATATTTTTAGTCGATAGGATTTATACTGGGAGCATCGCTCCCTGGAATTGTCTGATCGTCAGAAAAGTCTGATTGACAGAAAACAGTCAGTTCCTTGGTTGTCGGCTTCCCTGGCTGATCGATCCGATTTGACAATTAAGGGTCAGATCTTCAACGAAATTCTGCATGACCTGCTGGGCAATGGCATCTTCAACGCAGATGGAGAGGCGTGGAGAATACAGAGAAAGATTGAAAGCTACCAGTTCAATACTCAAGTCGATCCATTCCGTCTCAGAGGATTAGAAAAAAAAAAAACTTTGGAGCATACTGATTAGCTTCTGTAAGTATCAAAATTTTGTTATGTAAAAATCTGAATGTGGGTGTTCATAATTTTTATTATTCTAATTTCTATGTTGGGTTTGCAGGGCTGAAATTGATCCTTACAGACACAGGCCATCTAGTGCTCACAATCCTTCTTTCTGGACAACCAACCACAGTGCATTCGTTTGAAATAATAACTCTTCCCTTAAAGTAGGAGATCGAGGTGGCCGTAACTTCTTAACAGTTAAAATTTATGTTATGTAATCGATTTTGTTTTCGGTTGGCTGTGATTTTTTTTTCAACGTGGTTCCAAGCCATCTGTTAAATTGAAAAATTGTAAAAACCATAAACTTTGCCTGAACTTATGCATTTTATTTTACAGATTTCAACCTCTAATATATTTTATTTTAGAGATATTACTGGCGGTTATTGTACATGTATTAGGAAAATAATGTGGGGGAGATCTTTTATAAATTTTCTGTGCATCACTTCACTCTGAAAATCTCTCAGATTTTCTAAGTAGGACCTACAAATAAAATTGCAGTAGTCCTTCCTTTTGGCGTAATTAGATGTTCAATCTCTTTTCAATTAAATAAAATAAATTTGAAGCCTCATAATAAATGACTGATAGTGGACGCCTCAAAAGGAAAACAAAGTGAAATACCTCATTAAGGAGGCCGTGCCCAGCTCAAAAGGAAAGAAAATAACCATTTAAAAAATAATTCAGCCAAATCTTTGCTATGCAACACGGAATGGACAAAAAGACAACTTATTCTCTAAGTTTATTTCTTCAGCTATAGTGTAGTGATTATAAAAGAATGAAATCTGACCTTATCTTCTTCAATGTTTAATATATTTCTTAGATTCCTACAAATTTAAATTGAAATTTGACTTTTAGTATTATATATAATACTAAACACCCATACAAATTTTATAAAAACCATTAGTCAGGAAGTACAAAGAGGGCCCCATATTGGACAAAAGGCCACAATGACCAACAAAAGGATGTCAAGAATAGCGAGGGCCCAGAGGCATCAATGCAGTCATACAAGGAACACCTACATAGGCAGGATTGGGTACACGGTCGGAAAGAGGAGAATGATAAAAAACTATAGATGAAAGGTGATAAATAAGTAAGTTGTACCAACAGAACAACCACGTGGTACAACCTAAATGTAGTAAACCTTACGAATAGCCACATAAGATATTAATGTAAAACACACTAAATGATCGTCCCTAAAAGAAAACTGCCAACGGACACTCGCAGACAAGATCTGCAGACGAAAGACATGATGCTTTCTACCTGCTGGCAAAAGTCTAGTATAATAATATTTTCATAAACAGTTAATGGAATAAAGTTATAAAGTTATTATACTAAAAATTATTTTTTAATATCTCACCACAATATTCTTGGAAAGCTTATGCCTAAATGAATATGATATTTAAAAAAATTAAAGATAAGGATACAGATAAAAAAATATTCTAGCTAAAAATAATTCGATTAGTGATTGAGTTATAGGTAAAATTTATTGATTTCTTATGAACTTTTATAATATTATAGTATATATAAGATTAATCTATATATGATTGCTCTTCTTCAACGTTTATGTCTAAATCTGTCAATAAACAAACTCAATAAAACATATGAAATAATTTTATTTTGAATTTATCCTTTTCATGTACACGAATGAAAACTCTTCAACACAATTTTATATCAAATCCTTCTTGTTGCATGAGAGGCTAGATCTCGGTTAACCCAAATCCCATACAAATATTCGAAATGGATTTTCTGAATTAGATAAATTAAAATTCAGCAAAGATTTGTTCATTTAAGATTTCAAAATCCTTCATCCCTGCAACAACTCACATCCTAGAAAAAATACCAATAGGGTTAGCCAAATAAAATTAAAAATAAGAAACAAAAATCAAGAGTAGAAAATCCATGAGGAGTATGAATAAATTTACCTCATCTCTTAAAACCCCTTTCTTACTCAACTCTAAAACTTGTGTAGCAAAAAAATGAAATGAAGTAGTCTAAAGAAATTCTAAATTATTGTTTAGTGGGCTTCTACTATGTAGTTGACTTAAGTTAATCGATATATTGTTACTTTAATTAAACTTTTAGATTTGCTTTTATGAGAAGAATATTAATTTTTTAGGTGTTAATTAGACTTTGATTGTAAGTTTGTATGATGTCTTTTTGTAGTGGACTATATTGAGGATGACTTTAAAAAATATGATTATTTGGTTATTTTATATAATTTAAATAAGATATCTAGTTTTTTATTATTAAATTCCATAAATACTAAGGCATTAAGGAAAATAGGAAAACCTCAATGATAAAGTGGGAAGAAAAGTATTTATAAATGTATTGACTAAGTTTTAGAAATGAATAATTATTTAGGCTTATTCTTCATATTTGGATTATTTTTCCCATGTTTAAATTTTTTATTAAATTTTAAATATAGATGGGAATATAATTTTATTTGCTTTATTGTAGTAAAGGTAAGAGTAATGATGATGATGATGATTATTATTATTAATTGAGTTTGTATTTTTAAGAATTAGGGTTAGGGTTAGGTTACAATTAAAATAGGGTTAAAATTATGTTTATTGTTAGAACTAGGTTTAGGGTTAGAATTGGAGTTAGAGTTAGGGTTAGGGTTGGGATTAGGGTTGGAATTAGGAATATAATTATGTTTAAGAAGATCTAGGGGTAGAATTAGGGTTGGGATAGAATTAGAGTTAGGGTTACGGCTAGAATTACTCTTAGGATTAACGTTAGGGTTAGGGTTATAGTTACAATTTGGGTTGACATTAGAAGTTAGGCCTACAATTAGGGTTAGGGTTATATTTAGAGTTAGAATTAGAGTTGAAATTAGAATTGTGATTACAGATAGAATTTGTCTTAGGGTTAGGGTTCAATTAGAATTAGAGGTAGAGATAGAATTACAATTAAAATATACCTAGAATTAGAATATAGGTTAGTATTAGCATTAGGATTACAATTAGGGAAAGAGTTAGGGTAAGTAGTAGACTTAGAAAATTATAGTTAGAATTAGGGTTAGGGTTAGAAATAAGGTTAGGTTTACGATTAGAATTTGGGTTAGAATTAGGGTTAAGGTTTGAAACAAACTTGGGGCTAGGGTTAGGGTTAGTATTAGAAGTAGGGTTAGGGTTATAATTCTAATTACCTACAATAAGAATTATAGTTAGGGTTAGAATTAGGGTTACAACTATGGTTAGAATTAGGGTTGGGGTTAGGGTTACAATTAAGGATCTAGAATTAGGGTTAGGGTTTAGGTTACAATTAGGGTTCAATCTATGATTAGATTTAGGGTTACAGTTTGTTTAAAATTAGGATTAGGATTATGGTTACAATTAAAATAGGGTTTGAATTATGTTTATGATTAGAATTAGGTTTAGTGTTAGAAATAGGGTTAGAACTTGAGTTAGGATTAGGGTTATGATTAAAAACAAGGTTAGGGTTAGGGTTGGGAGTAGAGTTAGAATTATGAATATAATTAGGGTTAAGTAGATCTAGGGGTAGAATTAGGGTTAGGGTTAGAATTAGGGTTAGGATTACAACTTGTAAATTAGTGTTACAATTATAATTAGATTTATGGTTAGGGTTACAATTACTATGGTTAGAATTAGGGTTAGGATTATAGTGTAAATTAGTGTTAGAATTAGGGTTAAGGTTAGTATTTAAGTTAGAATTAGGGTTAAAACTACAATTAGAATTAGGGTTAGGGTTGGGGTTAGTATTGGCCTGAATGTTAGGGATAGGGTTACAAGTAGGGTTGGGGTTAGGGTTCAGGTTAGAATTAAGGTTATATTTATTATTATAATTAGGTTTAGAATTAGGGTTACAACTATGGTTAGAATTAGGGTTGGGGTTAGGGTTACAATTAGGGTTAGATTTAGAAATTAACTAGATCTAGGGGTAGAATTAGGGTTAGGGTTAGAATTAGGGTTAGGTTTATGGTTAGAATTAGTGTTAGAATTAGGGTTAGTATTGGCTTGAATGTTAGGGTTGGATTGGAATTATGTTTTGGTTAGAATTATGGTTAGTATTAGGGATACAATTAAGGTTAGGGTTACAGTTATATTTAGGGATAACATTAGATTTATGGTTACAATTATAATTAATGAAAAATAGGTTTATGGTTAAGGATAAAATTAAGATTATCAATACAATTATGGTTAGAGATAGAATTAGGGTTTGGGTTAGAATTAGGGTTAAGTAGATTTAGGGGTAGAAATAGGGTTAGGGGTATAATTAGGGTTAGGGTTAGAATTAGGGTTATAACCTTGACCTTAACTATATTCATAAATAAAAGGTCCTAATTCTAATATAACCTTGGTTCTAACTCTAACCCAAACCCTAATTGTAATCATAACCCTAAATCTAACCCTAATTCTAATTCTAACCATAATTAGATATATTATATAATTATAATAATTCTTATAATTATATAATATAACTAGAATTAGGATCATAGCTCCAAATGCTACTAGTATACCTATATTTAAAAAATATATCTAAAGTACGCCAAGAGATATCCTTCTTGAAGCACCTATTTTTTTAATCAGTTTACTACACATAGGTGGAAATAGGCACCTCGAGAAGGATTTGTCTTGGTGTACTTTAGATATATATTTAAAATAGAGGTATACTAGTCTATGGACAACTATACTGGTCTTAATATAACCAGGTATTTACAGTCTTCTAAAGTTTTGATTTTAAAATGGTAAAAGAAAATAGATATAATACAATTGATTCCAGAAATATACTTGGAAAATAGGAAACAATCGTGGGAATATAAATTTTCAAGATATAATGTTGAAGTTAGTGATTTTGTTTTATCTCGGTCTGGAACTGAATGGGATGCCTATGGTGCAGGTATGAACTAAAATTTTATGAGGTAAGTTTTGGATAATTAATTTTATTAGTCCTTGTAGGGACTATATTTTGCAGCAAACCATATTTATTTGCGTTGATAATCGAGCAGAGAAAAAAATGGGGTTTTCCTCAATGTTTACGTTTTTCTTGATTTTGCAGGCTAGATCATTGGCAGAACAACATTTTCTCATTGGATGTGGTTTTTTTTTGGGTTTGTGGATGGCCAAAAATACAAGAATTAATAATAATAAATTTTTAGGTGTTTCATCCTTGTATGAGACATGGAAATTGTGATCATGACATGTGTGACAATAGGTGTTTGTCATTCTTCATTCATGGTGTTTTTTTTGTGTAGCATGTAGTGCAACATGTTTAATTTTTTTTTTTTTTGTATTGTTTCTTGGGGAGATTCCATTTTACATCCCTAATATAATTGGAGTCTTTAGTAGCATAGGGATTGAGAGAGATGGGCCTAGCATAGGGATTGAGAGAGATGGTAAGGCACACTCTCCATAGTAGACCTTGTTGGAGAAACCAATACTATTAACTTGCAAGAAATAATCTCAACAAGACCATGGGTACCATTAGAGATTGCCTTAGCACATGTAGTTAGGAGATGTACAATTTGTAGTCCCTTGTATTATTTTGAATCGGTACTCCTAGATGGCATGAAGTCATCATAGTCAAAGCTAACATTTGTGTTGCTTGAATTGTAATCATAATTTACCGCTTCTTGATCACTAGAACAACTATGTACACTATTCATGCCATATTATGATCAATTGAGGACCTTTTCCATTGAGATGTTGCATAGAATGAATTTCATTAATCACTGCTCTTGAAGTTCTTAAGTGTGGTGAACTATTCAAGAAGGGGCATAAAATGTATGAATAATATCCAGTGGACTTCTCATTCTCAAGGCAAGGTCAATTATACACCCCATTATTATAGCTTCACTTGAACTCCTCTCTCACAAATGTATTGAAGGCCAAGGAATACGAAGATGGAGAAAACATTCTTACCAATGTTCTTCATAATATCCCTCTTGCTTTACAAATTAAAGTGATGTCACATCCCACATTGTGGCAACTTACGTGTTGGACATTGCATGGGCCATAAGGAGTCAAACAAAATAATATCTTATTTAAATGTTTAACTATAGTAAAAGCTTAAATGTATAGGAAATACAATCAATCTATCATTCCTATCACCAAAGTATTAATAGTAGTCACTCAAGCCAACCACTAGAGGTACTGTGTTTCTCCACTTTGTTCATATGTTCAGTATATAAATTGTATGTTTATATCTATATATGTGATTGGTGTATGTTGTTAAGAGTAATGTGAAATAGTTTAACTTTGGTAATTTATGTTATTGAGTCCATTGAGTCAAGGTGTTCATCGACTGAACCAATTGTTAGTTACTCTCTTACATAGAAGTTATAGAGAATCATTTGATTACTGCTGTGTTAGATAAACTTAGTTATTTTCTATTATTCTTGTTTACTTAGAGTATTGTATTTGCTTTATTTAGTTCCCTTACACAACCTCTAGAATAAAACTCAGGAATCCTTAATTGTACACAGTACATGCACATTAATATCCAAGAAGAATACGATTCCCTGGTTTGACAATGTAAATGCAACATGTTATATAACTAGTAGGTTGCTTGATATATGATCTTTTGGTCCATTGAATAGTGTGCATGCCCTTTCTGCATCAATCTATTGGTTAATAATGGAGCTCAACATTTTTGGCGTTGTTGTCAGGGATGTGCTAAGGTTTAGAGTTTCTGAGTTCTTGTTGATTTATGCTTGTACTTGCTTAAGTAGGACATAATATTTTGTTTTTCAACATATAAGATCACTTAGATATTCAATCCATCTCCAAACTATTCACTAACATGGTGTAGGAACAGATCCATTAGCTCATACATTATTGTATGCGGCGGCCAAGAGACCACAAAGGGATGTTTCTTCCAACTAGTTCAACAGAAGAAGAAGAAGAAGAAGAGTTTGAATCATCCCTTGGCCTTGAGAACATTGAGGATTTTGAAGATATTACAGATTGGAACCAAGACATCATGGTAGACAAAGCAGTAGAGAACCTAGCTAAACCAATTACCTTTGCCTTTCCTATTACAAACCAGGAGAGGGCTGACACCTTGAAAAATATCCCTCCTTCAGCTCTACCAAACTTTCATAGGCTAATCATTGAAGACCCTGATACATTTCTCTTTGAGTTTGATATACTCTGTAGGAGTTATGATTACACTATAGATGCATACAGGCTCAAGTTCTTCCCAGCCACCCTCAAGGATGCTGCATTAAGATAGTTTATGGGTTTGGGTGAGAATTATGTAACTACTTGGGCCACCATGAAGGAGAAGTTTTTGCAGAAATATTATGATTATTGTCATGGTAGAGATATGAAGGGGGAATCCATCTTCAAGATGTCACAAAAAGAAGATGAGCCCCTGGAATATTATGTAGAGAGATTTTAGTTTTGCCTCAAAAAGTTAGGGCAGAATAGGCTCTCTCCAGAGTCACTCAAGCTAGTCTTCTTAAGAGGTGTGAGCAAAGAATGTATGGATTCACTTAATCTAATTGGAGCAGGAGATATCTCTCAACTAGGATTTGATGAAATTTGTCAAATTTGCATAAACTATTCATGCTCTACTTTGAAGAAAAATAGAGGTTTTAGAACCTTGACTTCAAATAAATCAGCCACTGGAGTCTCCAGAGTAGAGCTTAGCAATCTCCTGTCCAACATGAAAGAGGATATCACAAGCCATCTGGCAACATAGCTAGACACTCTGCACATAAAGAAGAAACAAGAGGCATCAGAGGTAACTTTTAGTGAATACTATCCACATTGTCAACAGAAGAAGGCCAATTGCCAATGCAAGGGACTTGCTAGTATTTATGAAGGTAAGAAAGTAGATTTTAGAGCCATATAAGATGAAGAAGGTCAAGTGTTCTACATTGCACAATGAAGGACATGGTAGCAAAGACAAGGTATGCCTCAGGACCCCTTGACCAACTCTATGTCATTTGCACCACCTGCCTCAAATCCTCATAATTGGAACAATGCACCTTGGTATAACTGGCCGCAAAAATAATGGGCAACCATGTCACCTAGTTGTACCCAACAATAGGGGGTATGACCACAACAAACATCACAATCCTCAAATTATAATCCACAATGGCAGGCCAATCAAAACCCATGGCCACAACAGTGGCGTGGGAACCAACCTTGGCAAAATCCAAATGTGAACTACCTACATCCACAACAAACCCTACCTAAGCAACTTGCCCTAATGCCAAATATAGCCTCACCTACTCCTACCTAGCCTAGAGCTACTCAATTGCCATCACAACCTGCACCTAACCCTAACAACAAGCTTGTTCAATAGGTTTATACTAATGAGGCCATCCAATACCCAACCTATATGGTTGAAGTTAGTGATGTGCACCTATGCTCAGGAAAGATGCTTGATAGACCATCATCATCACTCATCACAGAACTTCCTAAAGAGGAACCACCCTCTATCACTGACAACCATCTGTATAACTAGAAAAAGCCTTCTGAGCAAATCTCTCTATAAGAAGAAACCATTACCAGAAACCCTCCGTTTCCAGAGAGATTGAAAATACACCCTCCACCAACTCCATATGAACCTGATTTTAATTTCATGGGGTAGCTAAAAGATGTCTGTGTTAAAATCCCTCTCATCCAAGCCATCAAGGATGTGCCCATATATACTAAATCCATAAGGGATTTATGCCTTAAGAAACTAGGAAGGAAGAGAAAAGATCCTTAGATAGTCCATGTTATAGGACAACTTGCTGATATCATGTTAGGTAACTTGGTTGTTCCAAAATATGCAAATCTTAGAAGCCCTGTGATTGATGTAAACATCAATGGTACCCTTATCAAAAACACCTTGATTGACCTAGGTGCAACCATCAATGTCATGACAAAAGAAATAATGAGTAACCTTCAGTTAGATAACCTCATACCTACTCCTATAGTACTTTAGCTAATAGATAGGTCTGCAATCAAGCCAGAAGGGGTTATTGAAGATCTTGTAATCACATTGGATTCATGTGAATACCCTGTAGACTTTATGATCTTGCAGCCCAAGGCTAGCCTAGTGGGATATCCACTCATATTAGGGAGACCCTGGATGGCAACAACAGATGCCTTCATAGGATGTCAGTCAGGAAATATGATAATTTCCAATGGGAATGTAACAAAGAAGTTGGTCCTTTATCCACTTACTCAACCTTTTTCTGATATGGAACAATCTATTTGGCCAAACCTAGGGGATCCAGACAAATATTCTCTCCAGATATTAATGACAATTGAAAGAGACCCACTATTGGCTATTTAGGATGAAGATGAAGTGCTTTCCAAGGTCATACAAAACAATTATAGAACACACACACACACACACACACACACACATATAGCAATACCCATGTCTAATATGTATGGCTTGGCCTCTTCATAATGTTTTGCCTACAATCAATACTCTAGCCTATGCTTATACCAGCAGAATGTTTCATCAGCTGTTGCCTCATAGTTTTAGTCTCAATGTATCAAGGTTGGATATTGCCTCTGTGATGCCTATGGCAACACCAGTTGACATTACACCAAGTAGAACACTTAACATCAATAGTGAATTGACATTTGTCCAAAAGACTAAACTGATTAAAATACCACAAACTCATAATACAACATTTGCATGGGACTATCATGATATGAAGGGAATTGACCCTAACAGACCAGTTAGGCAACCTCAAAGAAGGATGAACCCTAGAGTGAGAGACATAGTGAAGAATGAATTGCATAAATTACTGGATGCAGGATTCATATACCCAAATATTAGATAGCTAATGGGTGTCTCCACTAGTAATAGTGCTAAAAAAGGAGGTAAGTGGCCAGTTTGTGTAGACTACATAGAATTAAATACTGGCACTAGGAAAGATCATTTCCCTCTTCCTTTCATTAACTAGGTCCTAGACTCCTTGGCTAGTAAAAAGTAAATTTCTTTTCTTGATGGATTTGGTGGATATAACTAGATCAAGATAGCCCCTGAAGACCAGGATAAGACAACATTCACATGCCCATGGGGGACATATGCCTATTCTATCCTTCCATTTGAACTTTGCAATGCTCCTCCCACATTTCAAAGAGTTGTTTTAAGCATCTTTGCTGACCTTGCCCATGACTCTATGGAAGTTTATATGGATGATTTTACAATTTATGGAGAGTCTTATGAGGAGGCCTTGAAGAAACTTGAAAAAGTAATGCAAAGATTTCAAGATCATAATCTGTCCCTTAGTCATGAAAATTGTTTCATGATGATGTAGGAAGGAGTAGTGCTTGGTCACTTTGTGTCCAAAACAGGCATTCAAGTGGATCCACACAAAATTTAAATCATTCTACCTTACCTGTTACTCAAAAACAAAAAGATTTCAGAAGATTTCTAGGTCATGCAGGGTATTATAGAAGATTTATAAAGGATTTCAGTAGAATTGCTGCTCCTTTGTTTGTCTTACTTTCTAAAGATGTAGAATTTAATTGGATAGCTGACTGTCAGATATTCTTTGACCATCTCAAAGAGTCATTAACAAAGACACCTGTACTTAGAGGACCTAATTGGGCAATACCTTTCCACATACATACAGATGCTTTTGATTTTGCAGTAGGAGTTGTGTTAGGATAGAAAGAAGGGAATGTGGAATATGCAATTTATTACATCAACAAGAATCTTCAAGGTGTTGAACTTAACTATACAATTACTGAAAAAGAAATGTTAACTGTTGTTTATGCATTTAATAAGTTTAGGCATTATATCACTGGGTATCATGTTTTCATTCACACTGACCATGCAACAATAAGATATCTTATGAATAAACCAATGGTAAGTGGCATATTGGTTAGATGGTTACTGCTCCTTCAAGAATTTGATATCACCATTGTAGACAAGCTAGGGAAGGCCAATGTTGTTGCTGACTTCCTTTCCAGGTTACCTACTTGTAATGATGACCCAATCATTGATGATTCTTTTCTAGATGAACACTTATTTGCATTGATTGTACAAACTCCTTGGTATGTAGATGTAACAAATTATCTAGTCACAGGGAAAACACCTCCACACCTCTCACCTGGAGAGAGGCACCACCTTGTGGAGCACAACTTTCCCTATTCATGGCTATTTGGTTATCTCTTCTATATAAGAACTGATCATATAATGAGAAAGTGTATTAGGGAAGATGAAGTGTATGACATTATGAGAGCTTGTCATGATGAACCTTGTGGTGGACACTTTGTAGCCAAAAGGACAATAGTCAAAATTCTAAATACTAGATATTATTGGCCAACATTGCATAAAGATACAACTCTCTATACAAGAAGATGCGACCGCTATCAAAGGATGGGCAGACCTACAAGAAGTGATGAAATTCCTCTACAAACACAATTTGTGGTCACACCATTTGGCAAATGGGGCATTTATTTTATTGGACCCATAGATCCACCTTCTAACCACAAGGAATATATACTTGTTTGCACTGATTACCTTACAAAATGGGTGGAAGTGAAAGCCTTGACAGAAGCCAGAGATAGTAAAGTTGCTGCATTCCTCTATGAAGAAATATTTACAAGGTATGGGGTCCCAAGGGAAATAGTCATAGATTAAAGGCCACAGTTTACATCCGCACTAATTTCTAGCCTTGTTCAGGAGTATGAAATCAGGCATAAAAAATCCACTCCCTATCATCCACAGTCAAATGGTCAAGTTGAGGTGACCAATAGAGAGCTTGAGGCAATATTGACAAAGACAACTGCAGTGCATAAGAAAGATTGGACAACAAGACTCTCTGAAGCAGTTTTGGCATATAGAACTACATGGAAGACAACAACAGGGTACACACCTTATGAGTTAGTTTATTGCAAGAAGGTTGTCCTTCCTATTGAGTTTAAATATAAAACACTGAGAACAACAGTCCAACCTGGTATGGACCTGTCAAAATCTCAAGAGGAAAGACTACATCAACTTAATGCATTAGAGGAACTCAGGATGGAAGTAGTTCATCACACTAAATTAGTTCAAAACTAGAGAATCAAATGGCATGATCAATATATCAAAACCAAGGACTTTCAAGTAGGTGATTGGGCACTTCTTTATGACTCCAAGTATAAAGATCATAAGGGCAAATTGCAAACCAAATGGTTAGGCCCTTATGAGATCAAGGAAGTTTTCCCAAATGGTGCAGTTTAATTAACTACAATTGACCAAGTTAGATTCTCATTGATGGTTAATGGGCATTGATTGAAATTGTATAAGAAGCCTTTAAGTAAAGCTGCATTTCTCCAACAATTAAAGGTAGATATGTATAATGAAGTTTCACAGCCTCTTGCCTTAGAAGAAGTCTCCAGCCAGGTAGTAGCTGAAAATAATGTTCTAGCACCAAATCTAGCTACCACATTGATTGAAGTTCCACAACCCTCTGCCTCCGATGAGGATTCTAGCCAAGTATCAGCTGATCATATTGTTCCAGTAATGGATCAAGCTACCATCTTGACTATAGGTCAATAGTAAGTTTGAGTTCTACAAACTCTATACATAAATAAAAAAATCACAAAGCACACACATCACATTGCAATAGTAATAAAACAAGGTGATCTTCCAATCAACAGTTCAGGCTCCATCATTCCAGTTACCATTCTACAATATAAATTTTCTTTGGCACTCAACCACTTCACTGAAGGGACCTGTAGCCAAAGGCAACCTATTGTTCAATGGGACCTGTATTTGCTGCACCTGCAGCTAAGGGTTTTTAATTCACTTGGGACCTGTATCAGCTGCACCTGTAGCCAATACACATGGGATCTATTCATTTTATGATCTTTTTGCATGCATGCAACCACTACTACCTGTAGAACATTTTACACAACATTTGCATGCTTCCATCTTTTCATTAGGTAGTACTTTCCTACTATGTGTCACACATCTACTACACTTGTCAGCACACTTTGTCACTATCACATCATTGCGATTCACTCTGACTCATTTATCGAGTACATCAACTTGATCCACCATGCAATCATATTTACATGCAACAATTCCCGGCATCACCTCAATGGTATTAATCTCATTCATTACTTTAATTAACATTTAATGCTACTTATTTCATGACTTTCTTTATTCATACATAATTAATTTTCCATATTATATCAATTTGACATGCATTGAACCCTTTCCTTCGTACAATTACGTGTCTTCTCATTTGAGGACAAATAAAGTTCTAGTTGGGAGGATTTTAAATTATTTTACGTACATTCAAACTTCAAATCAAACTTCAAAATCCCTTACTCCATAATTATTACCATCTGTTGCATAACATACAAGCTAAACATATCAAGCAAATGATAAAAGCAACTGGTAATAAGGTCTTGGTGAGTAGCATTGGACAAAAAATAGAGGATTAAGAATAGGGGATTGAGTGTTTTCTTGAGATATCATAATGGGTGGTGACCTGATTAGAAGAGAGCCTACTGTTCACTCAGCATTATTGGTTGACATGGAGTCCTTGCCAATTTTTCAGCTGGCAGGATGGTTGCAATATTTTCTCAAGATAACAGAGTATAATGAGGATATTACTCAATAGTTTATAGAGACATTCCATAATGAGGAAGCTACAATGAAAGGTTTAAGGGTTGACATGATTGTAGCTGCTATAGTTGAAGTTATAGGGCTATGAGAAGTTGGAGAGGAATTTCCTATAAGAAAAAATGCTATTTTTGCAAGGGCCGAGTTCATATGACCAGGAGAAAGGTTGGAATCGACATATCAAGGTACCTAATGACTTTCTTTACCCTGGTTTTGGGCCTCAGTAGCTTCTTGGATTATTAAATACCTTACTTGTGATGGGAGGTAGTCTTTACTTTATACTATACATTTTAAAGTTTTGATCCATCTTCATCATGGAAGGATAGTGAATGTCCCAAATTTTCTGTTTAATTTGTTAAAATGAATGTCTACTAAATATAGGAGGAAACGTTATCAGTCCTTATTGTCTCATCATGGTTTAATTGTCCTGTTAGTAAAAATAAGTCCGTGTATCCATTACCCTAAATTTTCTTGGGAAATATTTCTTGAAGTTAATCATGTTAATGATGGGCCTATGGGTGTTGATTCAGAGAGAGAAGAAGAGGCATAGGTAGAAAATTTACAAATAGGGGAAGAAGAGGAAGCGCCAGTAACCTCTTCTCACCCATAAGCCTCACCTACCCATTGCCATGCAACTTTTAAGGAGCAACTAGCCTTGAGCTCTACTGAACCTATTGAAAAACTTGCTAGTTCTCCTGTACCCATAGTCTCACCAATTTCAACCCCAATGCCAGAACATGTGTCCTCATAGACTTCTAGCAACAACAAGAAGTCAAAATGAAAACTACAGCTTGTAGCTTCTAGCTTACTACCCGCAGCATCTAAAATTGCTTGTGAAACCCCAACATCTGAAACTGCTTGTGAAATACCTTCTATTTCAAAATCCACCAAGAAAAGGAAATCATCCTCTTCTTCTTCTAGAGTTAAGAAGAAACAAGGAACCCCTACTCAATCATGTAGGTGTTCAGGTCACCTGAAGGAAAAAGAACTTTTAGGGGAACCTAAAAAGAGGAATGTAGTTGATATTGATATATACTCTAAGACGGAGCACATGTTTGTTGACAGAGAGTAGAAAAAATTGGGTTATACACTTGTTCAAGAGTCTGATGTAGAGTTTGAAGAGGAAGATATATATGGAAAGCCAGAAAAAGTCATAAACCTCCTTCTGAAACTGAAGAACTAGATTTCTCAACCTCTTAAGAAGAAGAGTTATTTTTAGACTCTAAAGATATAGTAGAGGGTGAGAAAGATGAGTTACAACTGACATTATAGAAAATTGTAGAGTTAGAGGAGAAACTGAAGGATTATCAACAAAAAAAAATTGGATTGAATGACAGGGTTAAAAAGTTAGAAGAATAGTTACATGTCTTCTAGAAACATGGATCAAGAGCATGTGCAGCCTGTGTAGCCAGAAGAGTAGTCTGTAGAACCTACTCCAGTTACCTTATTTTTAGTTTCCTTACAATTGTGGAATTGAATAGACAAATTAGTAAAGGAACAAGGTGAATTGAAGGAGAAACACAATAAGGAAATTGAGATGAAAAATGCAGAAAACAAGAGGTTTAAATTCAAAGTAGATAGAATGGTAGACATGACTATTAAGTTGATGAGATGTAAGCCACCTTCCAAGGTTTATGCCCTCTATTTGCAAGAGTAGTATCTGAGCTTTCAATTTAGCCAACTATACAGTGATGCCCCTATCTCCCTATTCACACCTGCCTTATTTCTATCAGCTTACCAAAGAGCTACCCCTGAAATGCAAAACCAACTGTGTGAATTCTACTTACATGAACTTGCCATTCCTTATGACACTCACTGGAATCCCCTAGTTATAATCAGGGATGTGCAATTGAAGGCCTTACCCTCATTCATTCAAAATGAGCATAGAAAGGGAGAGTTAATGCAATAGTATAATGAGAGAGAAGTCACTTCCTTTCAAATTGAGGGTAGAATCTCCAAATCCTCAAAAGATAGTGGAGGAATGGATTAATTTAATTAAACATACAGAGGTAGAAACCAAACTATTGGAATGCAGAGCCATGGACTATCATAAATTTAGGGAATTGGTAGAAAAAATTGGTAAGGAAACTGTGGGTTTCTCACAAGGTAGATGGAAGGAATTGCACCAGCGCTACAGAGAAAGGAGCCTCACTCAGTATTTAACCTCATAGTAGTAATCCACATAGCACAGAGATATATAAGGTCAGCCAAGGAACATGGGATAACATGGTTACCACTAGTCTTCCATCCTCCTCTACTGCTTTATCCTATTCCACATTGGATGGGGCAAAGGACTAATCAGGCTGCATAACAAGCTAGGTGGAATAGGTTAGCAGAATAGATGGGCTTCTACCTCAAACAAGAAAGAGGAGTAGAAGGACCAACAGACTACAGGGAGATAGCTCTCCAGTGCAATCCGAGACCTTGGTTGCTGGAGGACCAACAACATGATTAGTTGGGGGTGTGATGAGACCATGATTGGTCTTATTTTTAGTGCTTTAATTACCAATTTCTTGAGGCATTTCCAGACTTCTATATGTATTAATTATGTCTATGTTTATCCTTAAGACATTGAAGCATGAAGATGGTATATAATATGCTGTTAATTAATAGTGTGTGGATGGTTCATTGCTTATGGAATATGTTAGTATTTTATGTTGATTTTAGTGATAATGATGCATAAATACTATATGGTGTACTAACTCCTCATACAACAAGAGCGTGACTTCATATCATGAAGAACACTGGACAACCCACAATTGAAGGAGATGTTGATATCCACAGAAGATGATACAGTTACCTACAACTAAGTGAAGAAGATCCTAAATTACTTGGTATGAGTCATTCATGACTGTATGATGGTTATCTTTCAATAAATGATGTAGTCTTGAATAATGGAGGAACCTAGATCATGCTCTATGATTCTATTTCTAAGTCTTGATTATTCCTCATGGATAATTAAAGAGATAGAGTTATAGTAGGACTGTATCACCTATGCCACCTTCATGTTAGTTAGTTTCCTATTTCTAGTTGCTCTATAATAAAGTCCTTTTCCTACGATGTGGGATAATGGACAGTTATGAAATGTATTGTCTAGTAGCTTTATTCATATAGACAATGCTGATCTCAGTTAGAGGAGATTAGATTTTGCTTCATACCGATTGGATAGAGATGTAGTATCATATTTTGTTGTATCATTTTTACTTTTGGCATTCAATAAAGGAACATGTGTTTTGAGTTCTGTTAATGATTGCAAAGATTCAGTAGAGATTTAGCTAGATCTTGTGGGATCATAGTCACTCAAGCCAGCCACCTGAGGTACTGTGTTTCTCCACTTTGTTCATATGTTCAATATATAAATTGTATGTTTATATCTATATGTGTGATTCGTGTATGTTGTTAAGAGTAATGTGAAATATTTTAACTTCGGTAATTTATGATATTGAGTCCATTGAGTCAAGGTGATCACCAACTGAACCAATTGTTAGTTACTCTGTTACATAGAAGTTATAGAGAATCATTGATTACTGCTATGTTAGATAAACTTAGTTATTTTCCATTATTCCTAATTACTTAGAGTATTGTATTTGCTTTATTTAGTTCCCTTACACAACATCTAGAATAAAACTTAGGAATCCTTAACTGTACACATAGTACATGCATCATCCAAGAAGAATACGATTCCCTAGTTTGACAATGTAAATGTAGCACATTATATAACCAATAGGTTGCTTGATATAGGATTTGTTGGTCCATTGAGTAGTGTGCATGCCCTTTCTGCATCAATGTATTGGTTAATAATGGAGCTTGACAGGGAACATACCAATTAGCTAGAGAAGTATCCACATAGTGGATGAATAAGATAATGGAATTAGGGTTGATTTCCTTGAGTTTAACTTGGGATCAATTTATGGTCATATTCAAGAAAAGGTGGTTGCCCCAACTTTACTTTGACCAGAAATCAATAGATTTTCAAAATCTGCATCAAGGAGATATGACTGTCACTGAGTATTAGGAAAAATTCACCAGATTATTGAAGTATGTGCCACAATATCAGAAGGATGAAAGATTTAGAATAAGGAAGTTTATTATGGGCTTGAATGCTTAGATTGGTAGAGAAGTGGATGTTCATAGACCCACAACCATGGATCAAGTCTTTGAGAAAGCCATTAAGCAAGAGCAAAAGCTCAAATCTATCTCTGTGTATCCAGAAAGATCTCGAAAGAAATTTGGTTGGAGTCGTCTCTCAACATCCTTCAAAAAGAGGAATAGGAATCAATAATCTAGAGAGAGAAACTATGGGAAAAGTTCTAGATTCAATAGAAATAAATCCAAGGATGGAAATAGGGATGTCAACCCTAAAAGTAATGATGATAGCACCAACTGATCATTTGGTAAGAGAGGTCCTCCTGGAGGGTGTTTCACGTGTGGAGGAGATCATTATGCTAACCAGTGTCCCACAAAGAGTCAAGGGAATTCTTATGGAGGAAAACCCTTACCTTCTTAGCAAATGACTTTTCAGCGAAGGATTCATGCTGCTCTTGATAGTCATCAAGCTAAGTATCAGGTTACTCCTATTGAAACCACAAGTACTCTTTTTAGAACCCTAATTTCTATTCTTATAGATACAGGAGAAACTAAAATTTTTGTGAACCCTTGAATACTTGATAAAATGTCCAGGAAAGTTGGTTTCATGGCAAATTCATGGACAATAGAGTTTGAAAACCAGTCAAGAGCTCAGGTAGAACAATGTTTGTTTGAAGCCAGATTAACCCTACCTACATTTTCCACAAATGTTAACCTTTATGTAGCACCTCTAGGATCATATGATTCTATTTTAGGGATTAAATGGTTATCTCAACATAAGGCAAATGTTGATTATCTTTGTAAAATAGTAGAGTTTTTTTATGATGACAGAAATGTTGTTCTTACGCAAGGTTTTCAACGAGAAATGAAAATCAAGCAAATTTTTGCGATGCAATTGAAAAGAGTGAAAGGGAAAGGCTGTCAAAAATTTGTAGTTAAAATGGAGGAGGTGAAATATGAAGAGGAGAAGGAACCTAAGAAAAACTCTTTTGAAAAGTACCCCTTTCTCCATGATTTTCGGGATGTGTTTTTAGAAGACCTTCCAAGTCTATCCCCGAAAAGAGTTTTTGACTTTGTAATAGATATTATTCCTAGTTTTGAACCAATGTCCAAAGAACCTTATCAGATGACAACTACTGAGTTAATGGAGTTAAAAGCTCAATTACAGTAATTGTTGCAAAAAGGACTAATTAGACCTAGTGTGTCACCTTGGGGAGTGCTAGTGATTTTTGTTAAGAAGAAAGATGGCACTCTGCATCTTTGTATAGATTATTGTATCGTTAAAAAGCAACAATCAAGAACAAGTATCCTTTACCGCACATAAATGATCTTTTTGACCAAATGCGTGATGCAACTGTATTTTCCAAAATTGACCTTAGGTCAGGTTATCATTAATTAAGATTAAAGGAAGAAGATATTCACAAGACAACCTTTCGAACAAAGTATGGGAATTTTTAGTTCACAATATTACCTTTTAGTTGACTAATGCTTATGAATTTGATGAACAATGTTTTTAGAGACTATCTAGATAAATTTGTTCTGGTGTTTTTAGCTAATATTTTAATCTATTCTTGTAATGAGGAGGAACAACATTAGTATTTGTGGATAGTTCTGCAATGACTTAGGGAACATAAACTTTATGGAAAGCTATCTAAATGTACCTTCTTTCAAAAAGAGGTGCAGTATTTGGGTCATATTATATCAGCTAAAGGAATTGTTGTAGATAAATTGAAGATAAAGGCTATTTTGGAGTGGCCTACTCCCAAGAACATACATGAAGTGCATAGTTTTATGGGATTAGCAGGGTATTCTAGGAAGTTTATTTTGAAGTTTTCTAGAATTTCTCATCCTATACTTCCTTGCATAGAAGGGAAAGAGATTTGAATGGTCTAAAAAGTGTGAAGAGTATTTAATTTTATTAAAAGGAAATTGACTTCAATACCAATTCTTAAAGTGCCAGACCTAGAGGGTCATTTTGTTGTTGTGATTGATGCTTCAGGAGAAAGGTTAGGAGAAGTGCTTATGAAAGAAAATCAAGTTGTGGCTTATGAGTCCATGAAATTGTGACCTTATGAGCAAAATCATGCCCCTCGTGATTTGAAATTATCGGCAATTATACATGCTCTTCAAGTATGGAGGCATTACTTGTTGGGAA
Organism: Cunninghamia lanceolata; assembly: GCA_027924645.1. Classification (NCBI taxonomy): domain Eukaryota; kingdom Viridiplantae; phylum Streptophyta; class Pinopsida; order Cupressales; family Cupressaceae; genus Cunninghamia; species Cunninghamia lanceolata. The sequence goes on along the minus strand of BSBN01000245.1, from coordinate 5,471,350 downwards.
AACAATTTGAACTAAAATCTGATAATCAAGGTTGGAAGTATATCTTCACGCAACCTAATCTTAATGCCTGACAAAGAAGATCATTAGAGATCATTTCTGACTATGATTTTGAGGTTAACTATATCAAGGGTAAGGGAAATCGAGTGGTTGATTCCTTGAGTAGGAGGTACATATTCACAATAGTATTAGTACACTCTAATTTTAGAGCTCAAATATTGAAAAATTTAACCGATGATGAATATTATGAGCAAAATTTGAAAGCTTTAACATACAATCCTCAAGATACAAGGTATGAACGATTATATTTTGAACTTGATGGGTTATTGAGATTTAATAACTAAATTTATGATCCAAATCAAGGATATTTGAGAAGAACCATGTGGAAAGAAACTCATTCTGCACCTTATTCAGGTGACCCTAGAGTGACAAAGTTGTTAGCTGATGTGAAACCCTTATATATTTGGAAAGGGATGAAGAATGATGCTGCAAGATTTGTGGCAGGATGCCTAAAGTGTTAGCAAGTTAAGGCTAAACATCGGCACACAACAAGACTTTTTGTATCCTCAAGACAGACCTAAATGAAAATGGTGGGTTATTAGTATGGATTTTATTCAAGGATTACCTATGTTCCACTATAAGTATGATGCTATTCTTGTGGTAGTGGATAAACTTTCTAAGGTAGCTCATTTTATACCTAGTAATCTTACAGATGGAGCACCCATCTTAGATAAGAAGTTTATGCAAGAAGTCTTTAGGTTACATGGAATTTTGAAAAAGATAATCTCAGATAGAGATGCTTGGATAACTTCAATGTTTTGGAAAACTTTGTTGTCAGCTTTGGGAACACAACTGAATATAAGCTCAGCTTATCATCTAGAAATGGATGGACAAACTGAGACAGTAAATCAAATACTGGAGGATTTGCTTAGGATGTATTGCATGGATCAACATTATAAGTGGGAAGAGTACCTTCCACTAGTTGAATTTTCATATAATAATTCTTATCATTCTGCAATAAAATAACTCCATTTGAAGCATTGTATGCTAGGAAGTGTCGAACTCCTATAAGTTGGGATAAGCTATAAGATAGGATTAGCCTTCATCCATAAATGCTCTTAGAAATGCAAGAGCAAGTAAAGCTAATCAAGAAAAGATTAGCAAAATAAAATGATAGACAAAAGAGTTATGCTGATACCAAGTGAATACCCCAATAATCTTTAGTAGGAGGTAAAGTTCTCTTAAGAGTCAAACCACATAAGAGCCCAATTAAGTTTGGGAAGTCTTCCAAACTAGCACCTAGATATGCTGGACCTTTTGAAGTCCTAGAAGTAGTTAATCTAGTTGCTTACAAGATAGCTCTACCACCAACCCTTTCTAGGTTGCATGATGTTTTTCATGTGTCATATTTGAAGAAACATACATCAAGATCTAATCATATACTTGATTGGAATGCTCTTCAAGTACATGAGCTAGGAGTGATCATGATCAAGCCTCTCAAAGTACTCAAGTTACGCATGCTCCTCCTGCGTAATAGAGAGGTCACCTAGTGAAAGGTCTAGTGGGACCAATATTCTGAGGAAAATGCTACCTGGGAGGATTATAATGATATTTATCAAAAATTCCCACATCTTTCTAAATAGTATAATGTATAAGAACATGTTTAAAGTATTTATTTTTGGCTTGGAGATAATCATTGAGGATGATAATATCTAAGGGGGAGATATGTCACACCTTTTTTTAAACTAATGTATTTATTTTCATTATTTTTGTGCAGACAGATAGTTAGTTAGAGAAAATATTATAATTTTAGTTAAAAATGGAAAAGTGTAGTTTTTTGTTTTATATTAATATGCTAGAAATAATTGTTTATGACATCATTATTGAACATGTGGTTAAAATGATGTAATAGACTAACTACCTTCTTATAACTGAGGTGGATGCAAGAACAATGTTGTTTTTCCCCTCTGACAAGAGGAAAGAGAGTATCACCATGGAGAGGATACTAGATCATGTGGATGCAACGATCCTTATTCCATCTAAAACTCACACACACACATATTTAGTAGAGAGATCATATAATTATTGTCTTTGGAGGTCATCATTAAGATGAAGGTTTAATCCTTTTTTGTCATCAGATCGTAATAGATGTGTGAGAATTCTTTGTCAATGAATACGTTTACAATTATGCATGGTAAGCATTGGAGAGTTTGTAATAATGACATCTATTAGATAAGTGTATTATTATTATTATTGTTAGTCAAGATTATCTTTTGGAGGTTTTTAAGTCTCTTTTATTCCTTCATGTCGGAATCCCTATATACTTGGAGAGTGGGGAGAAAGGAGAAATTGCTCCACTTTCTCCATAATCTCCACATAAACTTGCTCATTAAAACTTGTAGGAGTGGAAGAGCACTGAAAAACAATACCATTATTATATGGTTATGAGCCATCAAGTGGTGAGGGGGGACACACATAGAAAAGAAGAGAAGGAGTTTAGTATCTATAGGGAGCATGAGACAAGAGATTCAAAGGCACAGACATAATTGTTCAACAGGTGAGTCTATCTTTCAAGAAGACTTTAATAAAGCCTATAATATAATAATTATCTAATACAGTAAGCATAGAGCTAAGATAATAGAGTTTATCTTACGTATGGCAGTGGTCTTACTTTGTGTTTTAGTAACCACAGATGGATTTTATATGCTTTGAAGAGTTAAATAGATTTTTATAGAGAGCCTTACGACTGTGATTTCAATGTCTATATCTCTGTATGGATAAAGAAGCTTGATAGACTATGTAGAGCCATGTATATTGGCCTTAGAGTCTTTTGAAAAATAAGTAAAGATACTAATAGACACAGTCTTAGATTGTTTATGTATTATTCCTAGCCGACCGTGTTTATATCCATTATATATATTCAGATTGAACTTGTTTTCCTAGCCGACTATGCATACTTTAAATGAATAACGGTATAGTATATGAAGGAATATCATGTTTATATGATAACCATTGTGAGGCGAAGTAGAATGTGTGTTTATAGTAAGCTAATTATGATAGAGTATGTTGACTGTGTATACAATAGGCTAACTGTGTGTAGACAATAGGCCAACTGTGTGTATACAATAGATCGACTGTGTGTACACAATAGGATGACTGTGTGTATACAATAGGCCCACTATGTGCTTATAATAGATTGACCGTGTATAAGTTTTGGTCGGCAAAGTTTAATGTTTATAGGCCATATATATATATGACAGGCCATATGTATTGTTCATAGGCCGAATATATTTATGATAGGCAATATGTATTGTTCATAGGCCCCAAGTACATTTATGACAAGCCATATGTATTGTTCATAGGTTGAGCACATGAATGATAGGCCATATGTCTTGACAGTAGGTTGAGTATATTATTATTAAGCCTTATGTTTAATCATAGGCCAAATGTAATATTTTTAGGCCAAATGAGTCTTAAGAAGAAGTTGACCAAGAAAGGTTGATTGAGACCTTTTTAGAGGCCAACTATGCTTAAGAGAGGTACAATCATACCTAGAATCTTTATTATTGAGCTAATGTGACTAAGAGAGAGAGACCAAGTGAAGGTCGTACTTGTGAATGCATATATCAAAGAATGAGTTGTTTTAGAAAACTATTCTAGAGATATTTAAATTATATGTAATTAGGTTTTATAGAGAAATGATCTTCAATCCTAAATTCTAGGCTAAGGATAGCCACATGATTGTTAAGGGATAAATTCACTATGTCATTAAAAATTATGCTATAGATTATTTGATATTATATTATCTTTTGATATTCATGAGAAGGTGAATTTGAGTTTTGGTATATGAAAGTATAGACAAATCTTCAACAAATTATAAATTTTATGATTATGTTCTAGGTTAAGATAGATAGAGTCTTTAATCATAAAATCCTTTGATTTAAGTATTTTGATATTCATGAGAAGGTGAATTTGAGTTTTGGTATATGAAAGTATAGACAAATCTTCAACAAATTATGAATTTTATGATTATGTTCTAGATTAAGATAGATAGAGTCTTTAATCATAAAATCCTTTGATTTAAGTATTAGAAACTTGCATATGTAGAAGAATATAGTCAGCTTGAGATTAGGTAGACAAGTCATTGAGTAGATGACAGGATGTCATAGACCTGTGATTACAAGGATACAAAGAGGGACTCAATGTATGATTCTTAGTCACCTAAGTTCTCACCTTAGACTTGTCAAAATGACTAGTAGATAAGGATATTGTTATGACTTAGAACTAGGATGGTATAATCAAGTCAAAAGAATTATTTATATAGATATAAATTGAGAAGTAAGAGTGCTGTCTCCAAGTCAAGAAAAGAGTGAGTGAGCATATGACTATATATATTTATAAGAAACTTTGGCCAAAGTAATGCAAAAGTCACTACTTGCATTGTCGATTCATGGTATAGCAAATAGTTGAACAATCAGACTGGGTCATACATAGATAGAGCTAGATTAGAGTTGTAAACCTAATTGTATTAGCTAGGACACATCACTAGTTCTCAGATGGCATAAAGAATCAATTGATTCACATTATCTATTACCCTCGTGAAGGGAAAGGCCACTTCCATAAAGGAAGGTGTGTGGGAGACCACTGGTCTGTGGTTGGAGGAAGAGCACCAAAGTGATGCTCTCTCTCTTGCAGTTCACTGCCAAAGACTTGTGAACAAGAACACATTGATTATTTTGTATATGATATTGGTAAAATTGTAATTCATAAGAAATACGACCAATTATTATTCATGAAATTTTGTTAGTCACATGTAAAGTGACCATTCTTCTAAATACATGTATTGTATTGGAATTTATAGACATAATATCTTTTGATGATATTTAAAAAAAATGTTTTAAGTTTTTTCTTAATTATGTTTTAGGATATTTAATATTCTAGTTGGGATGTTACATTAACTCAGTTAAGCTAATCTAGGCACACCAAGTATAGCTCGAGGCTAAACATAGACTAATGCATTCCTAAGAAAGATTAATATACACCAACATATCCCTCTAGAATAACTGGAGCATCATGTCACCATTTTCACTTTCTTGAGTGCCTATTTATTTTGTTTGAAATGCCATCACTCCTCGTTGTTTTGATTATACTTCAAAGAGGGGCAAAATGTAGACACTCTAAATCCACTCCAAATTTCCTTGTAATTTATTAAATAGTTTTTATTTATTTAATTAATTAAGCTAATTTATCATCACTAGTTAATTATGTAAGCTCCATTTATTTAATTAATTTGGTTAGTTTCCCTTAAAGTGAGATAATTTTTGAAAGATATAGTAGGTTCAACCCCGAAGAGGACAAAGAGGTGAAGATCTTCAACACGAAAGGGGTTGTTAGCCTAATTTCTATACTATATCATTAAGATTCCTCATCAAGTGAGGCAATAGTCCAATGGCACAACAAATATACTGAGATCTATAAGCTTTTAGAGAATCAAACACAAAGAAAACTTCTTCCATAAAAGGCTAAAATCTGATAAACAATGTCAGCCAAGAGTACTAGGAGATAAATATCCCACATAAGCCTTTCATACATGTTATGCCATGAGTGGTATTCCTTAATACCATATCTAATCCTAGACTCATGTCTAGACTCACTATCGACACAATTCTTCGTGAACTGTGCTTGGAAAAGAACAATTCAGCCATAATGAACACAGATGAAAACACCAAATAGGAAGAATTCTTTGAGTATGAAATGAAAATTCACAACATAACATATCTCACCCATGAAACTAATGCCTCAAGACCAATCTAGAATCTTGACACAAAAGGGAACTCACTCCTCTTACTGGAAACACACACTCACAGCACAATAAATATTAACATATTGTAAAACACAAAATTATGTTTTATTGTATTGATAACAAACCACAATGAAGATACAAATGTGCAACAATTTTATTTACAACATTAGCCTCTTAATGGAATCTCAAAAACTAAAGGTATCTTCCTTTCCTTTTCTCTCAAATTTGCACACATAGCCTTCATGGTTTAGTCACTCCTCACATCTACGCCCTTCCCATGGGTTGAGATTTCTCTCTCCAAAAATCTGTCTCTATTTGTAGCGATGTTTTCTTTTTAAAATACCTTTGTCTCTTCAGCCTTCGCATCCTCATACAACTCTTCGATTCTTGTTTGAAAGAATACCAAGAGCTACCTCTTACGAGGCATTTCACCTTCAAAATGACACTGCCTTTTTTTTAATCTCGTCCATGCCTATTCTTCATGTTTCTAGTTTTTTTGGTTTTCCATTTTATAATATATATTGAATATTAATATTTGGTGCCTCATAATAAATCTGCATAATGAATCATCTTGCAACAAATAACCTCTGTATAATATCCTCAAATAAATTTGGAGAAGAAATTTTAATTACTCAACTTGCTAGATGGCGAAAAAATATGAAAGATGAATTTTGATGTAACTCTTTACTGGCTGCTCCATTTTTCTAGAAAATTTGCCTAGATGTGTAAGTCAACATTCCCAATCTTCCCACCAAGCCATTTTTCCTCAACCCTCACAAAATTTAAAATTTCAAACTTTCGCCAAATCACCAGCATTGAACGAAAAATTTTAATTTCTCCAAAAGTAGGAAGAATTTGACCATGAAAATTTCACCATAATTACAAAAATACATCCAACAATATACCTATAAGAGGATTTGTCTCCAAACCTCAAGGATCTCTCCAAACAATTATTTTCGTGAACTGTCTACGGAGTACTGAAAATGCCATTTGTCAAAAAGTCAATTCTTGTAAATCTGAACACACAAATCATTTCCAAAAATTGAAAGATACCAAACATGACCTAAACAAACCAAAGTTGGAAGAAAACAAACTATTTTTTTTTTTGGTTGATGTCGATTGCCAGTTCTCCTGGATGCTCCTGCATCAAACATGTGAGGTAGGAAAATTTTGTGAGCTTGGGCTCACAAAATGGAGTTGAATGGTAGAACCATTCTTTTAGGTTGAATATAACCTACATAAAACACCATTGTCGATTCATGTGCATAAAGTTATTTCTTCTTCCTCTTTTTCCAGCACCTCGCCAGAACAAGCATCCTCCTCCTCCTGTAACTCTGCTCAACACTCTTCTTTCCTCTCATAGATTTGCATCCACCATGTACCATCCTCCTCTACCAAAGGATCTCTCTTCTCCTCCAAACACTCACTCCTCTTTTCTCCTCCTTTGTGGGATTCAGTCCACTGCAGACCAACCACCTCCACCAAAATCCTACAACATCCTTTACAATTGCTATGCACAAACTTGCAGCATCTAAACACCACTATGCAACTACATAATCTCTTTTTCTATCCACTAACTCCTTATTCACCTTAGCAAGAAGCAAATCTCTAACCTTCTCATCACAACTTGTAGTAAAATTAAAACTTACCTCTTCATTCTTTGCTCTTCCAACATCATCCTTCACTGCAAGGTTCATTTTCTTACCTTCACTAGCTGCAACATATATCTCACCTCCAACTGTTGCAATATTGTTTAGCCATTCATCTTCTATTGCTAAAATTCATGCCAACAATTCATCTTTTTTTCACCATGCTCTATTGCTACAACCTCTTCGCATTCCATTGCTGCATCTTCAACCTCTTCATTCTCATTGTCCACCTCTTCATCTTCAACCGCTACTACACACAACTCTTCATCTTGCTTGAAATTTTTTTTCCACTACCTTGCTTCCAATCTATCCACTCTTGCATTAATGTCTGCCATCATCTCAAGGATCTTCCTCTTTTCATACTGCATCCAGCCCTCCCATATCACGAGCTTCTTCCTCACCAATATCCCCATCTTATTTGTTGCAATCTTCCCCAATTCTCACCTCATGCTCTGCAATCTGCCATCACACTCTCAATCTGCAAAACAAATTCTTTAGTGACTCCCTAGCTCTGGATTACTCAGTGCTTCTCTCACTAATACAATCCTCACACGAGCTCTCCACAACCGCTTCACTCTGTCGCAGGTCCTGGTGCATTCTTTGCACACAGGATCTTTCGGCTCTAATAACATATGATGCAAAGGAGGACTCACTCCTCTTGCTAGAAAAACACACAGCATAAGAAATATTGACAGATTGTAAAACACAAAATTATGTTTTATTGTATTGATAACAAACCATAATGAAACTACAAATCTACAACAATTTTATTTACAATATTGGCCTCTCAAAAATTATAGGAAATTTCCTTTCCCTTTCTCTGAAATATGCACACATAGCCTTCATGGCTTCTTCTTCAAACAATCACTCCTTCTCACCTCTATGCCCTTCCCATGGGCTGAGATTTCCCTGTCCAAAAATATGCCTCTATCTATAGAAATGTTTTCTTTTTAAAATACCTCTGTATCTCCATCCTTTGGCATCCTCATATAACTCTTCAATTACTATTTGAAAGAATACAAAGAGATACCTCTTATGAGGCATTTCACCTTCATAATGGCACTGTCTTTTTTTATTTCCTCCCACGCCTATTCTTCATGTTTTTAATTTTTTTTTGTTTTCCTTATTATAATATATATTAAATATTAATATTTAGTGCCTCCTAATAAATTTGCATATTGAATCATCTTGCAACAAATAACCTCTGTATAATGTCCTCAAATAAATTTGGAGGATAAATATTAATTACTCAACTTGTCAGATGATGAAAATGCGTGAAAGATGACTTTTGATGTAACTCTTTACTAATTGCTTGATTTTTCTTGAAAACTTTCCTAGATGTCTAAGTCAACATTCCTAAGCTTCCCACCAATCCATTTTGCCTCAACCCTCATGGAATTTAAAATTTTAAACTTTCACTAAATCACCACCACTGAACGAAAATTTTTAATTTTTCCAAAACCAAGAAGAATTTGACCATGAAACTTTCACCATAATTACCAAAATACATCCAACAATATACCTATAAGATGATTTGTCTCCAAACCTCAAGGATCTCTCCAAACAATTATTTTTCTGAACTTTCTGCAAAGTGCTAAAATGTCATCTGTCGAAAACTCAATTCTTGCAAATCTAATCACATAAAGCATTTCCCAAAACTGAGAGATGCCAAACATGACCAAAATAGACCAAAGTTTGAAGAAAACAAACTTTTTTTTTGGTGCCAATTGCTAGTTTTCCTGGATGCTCCTGCACCAAATCTTGAGAGCCACATTGATCCTCGACCCCTCTAAAAAGCACTGAAAAAAGGAAGATAAAAAGCCACTAAAAATTAATGGAATTAAATATGTGTCAACTCTCACTGAACATGACTTGAGGGATTCAAATTAACAGCCTTAAATTTATTCATAAAAAATTTCATCGAACCACAGTATAAAAACAAGACTCGTAACTCTAGAGTTCCCTAGCATCTCATCAATATTATGCATGATGAGGCATCTATTGTTAGAGGCACTTTTACCACTAAGAAAAATAGAAAAAAGGCATTCATTTCACCTGAGGAGAGCACTCCACTTTCCTCGATCTTAAAAGTTTTTTCTATTGTTATTTGGATACCTACCGCTATCTCTGCTTCAGTCTTACAACTCTTGAATCTACGACCCTTCAAGTTCCTAGCCCCAACATATTGGTTTTTTCTTTCTTTTCTAGGTTTCTCTGAAAAATACCTAGACTTAGAGTATTAAGTGATATCATCTCCTCCTGATATACCTCCTTAGCAATTTCATCACATATATCATTCCCTACTTTAAAAATTACTTCATCTAGGATGACCCTTAGGGATTTATCTTAATTTTTTCTCCTCTTTCCTACTTTAAAAATATATTAGAAGATTCATCCCATTTTCACTCCTTTCCTCCTTTTTATTCCCCTTGGCCCTAATATTTCCTTTTAAGAGAGCATTTGGGTTGTCTAAACCTTCCTTCTCTCTTGAGGGGGCATAATCTTGCCATTTTTTAACCAATATCCCTTTGGAATAACTGGAGCATCATGTCATCATTTTCACTTTCTTAAGTGCCTCTTTTATTTTGTTTGAAATTCCATCACTCATTGTTTTGATGATAGTTCAAAGAGGGGAAAAATGTAGACACTCTAAATCCACTCTAGATTTCCTTGCTTTAAATCACCATTAATTTTTTAAATAGATTTTATTTATTTAATTAATTAAGCTAATCAATCATCACTAGTTAATTATGTAAGCTCCATTTATTTAATTAATTAGGTTAGTTTCCCTTAAAGTGAGATGATTTTCTAAAGATATAGTAGGTCCAACCCTGAAGAGGACAAAGAGGTGAAGATCTTCAACAAGAGGGGGTTGTTAGCCTACTTTCTATACTATCTCACCAATATTCCTCATCAAGTGAGGCAATGAGAATGACACAACAAATATACTGAGACATGTAAGCCTTTAGAGAATCAAACACAAAGAAACCTTCTTCCAGAAAAGGCTAAAATTTGATAAACAAAGTCAGCCACGAGTACTAGGAGATAACTATCCCACAAAAGCCTTTCATACATGTTATGCCATCAATGGTATTCCTTAAGACCATATCTAAGCCCAAACTAGTCATGTCTAGACTCACTATCGACACAATTCTTCATGAATTGTGTTTGGAAAAGAACAATCAACCAGAATGAACACAAATGAAAACACCAAATAGGCAAAATTCTCTGAGTATGAAATAAAAATTCATGGCATAACATATCTCACCCATGAAACTAATGCCTCAAGACCAATCTAGAATCTTGAGAGCCATATTGATCCACGAGCCCTTTGAAAAGCACTAAAAAAAGGAAGATTAAAAGCCAGTAAAAATTTATGAAATTAAATATGTGCCATCTCTCACTGAACATGAATTGAGGGATTCAAATTAATAGTCTAAAAATTATTCATGAAAAAATTCCACCGAACCACAGCATAAAAACAAGACTCTATAACTCTAGAATTCCCTATGTCCTCATCAATATTATGCATGATGAGGCATATATTGTTAGTGGCATTTTTTCCACTAAGAAAAATAGAAAAAAGAATTCATTTCACCCAAGGAGAGCACTCCACTTTCCTTGATCTTAAAGTTTTTTCTATTGTGGTTTGTATACCTACTGCTATTTCCACTTCAGTATTGCAACTCTTGAATCTATGACCCTTCTTGGCTAGCCCTAACATATTGCTGTTTACTTTCTTTGATAGGTTTGTCTAAAAATGCCTAGCCTTAGAGTATAAACTAATATCATCTCCTCCTAATATACCTCTTTAGCAATTTCATCACATATATCATTCCCTACTTTGAAAATTACTTCATCTTGGATGACCCTCATGGATTTATCTTAATTTTTTTTCTCATGTCTGCAACAATGTCTCTAACATAATCCAAAATTTCTATCTCTCCTACATCCATGTCTTTGGTAGTGATGTTTTGAAGATCTTCTACCATTTCTTCTATAGTTTTAGAAACTATGTTTTCACACATCTTAGATTTTTTATTTGACTTGTTGTTCCCACCTTCTTCTCCTAGAGGTGATTGTGAGATGTGTAGGTTCTCTCCCAAATGTAGATCTAGTTTCTCAAGAAGAACTTCATTTGCAATGTCATCACAAATATCCTTACCCACCTTTGGGATAACTTCCTCTAAAAGGGAATTGATTGTAATATCCATGCACCCTACATTCTCTTCACCCTCTATACTAGAGTGAACATTCTCCTTATCAAAATCCTTAAGAGGTGAATCTATTGGGACTATGGTTTGTATTCCATTTGAGTAGTGATGTTTTGACCCATCTCCATCATTCACATCCCCCAAAGTGATGTCCATCTCCTTGGGATTTTCTCATCTCTTCTCCTTGTTAAGATTATTTGCTAGCACAAGCAGATCTTGGAAAGTTACTTTATAAAAATTTGACTTGGTGGTAAGGTTGAAGTTCTATTTATAATGACCAAAGCCTATGCAATTCTTGCATTTGGTTTAAGGTCCCTAATAGTATATTTCTTTAATCCATTCCCGTTTAGAGGTGTGTACTCTAGTGTTTTTAGGAAAAGCCTTCTTAAAGTCCAAAAGAATGCAAATCCTGATGTCATCTTTAGCCAAAAGTGACTCATATACATCCTTTGTTCAAAAATCTCCAAGAGAATCACCAATGAGCCTTAGGATTTTGTCCTCTCTTTATAATTCTATAGGCAAGTTTCTCAATTTAATCCAGAAGGGTACATGAGATAACTCCACATTTGATGTGTTAAAATTTGGTTTCCATGGTTGCATGTTGAAGCTTGTTGCTTCATAGAACTAGTCTTTTTTTGAAAAAATGACTCTCTGTCTCGTTTTCTCAAAAAATGATAGTAAAATAACCTTCTTCAATATATCCACACTCTTAGGCCAATTCAATTTGTAATAACCAGCCTAGTTACTATTGTGCTTTTTTCACACCATTTCAAAACTTTTCCAATAGCATATTGGTGACTGTGCACGAAGGAATGTTTAACACATCTTTGATGTTGGACCACTTCTAGTCTCCTATGAAAGGCATCAAAGCACCAGTTCAAAATCAAATCCACTCCAACCATTTAATGAAGGCACAACCATTTCAATAAGGTGTAGCCTATAAAGAGTATGGCATGACCTATAGTCACCAAATACAAAGCACAAGCATGAAGAATGGTATGCAAGTATGACGAATGATGTGCAAGTTTTAAGAACATGGTGCAACCAATGCTAGATAGAAGTCACAACCAATTAAAACAGTGGCACGACCTCTAAACATAGGCACAACCTATATGAATCAAACAAGGTGCAACTAAGTATGACGTAAGCATTGATATATATGGTAAGCAATCTAAATATGGTGCACACGTATCAAATCAAGGTGTAACTACAGGTTAAATTGGTGTGGCCATAATAAAATAGAGGCAGCCTAAAAGTGAGTCAAATATAAATGAAGCATACAATCAAAGGCATGCCAATGAGAAATAAAATGCGCCACCTATGTTATGGTACGCAACCCATAGAATTCAATTAAAGCACATACTAATGAATCAAGGCACATAGCCTACAGGGGAAAATACGGCACAAGAACAAGAAATCATTGTGCAAGAATTTCAAAGGAGACACGTCCAGCCACTATAAACATGGTGCAACCTATAGAAATTAAGGCACATGACCAAGTGCAACCATAGAGTCTCTAGGTGCAACATATAGAGAATTAAGGTGCAACCTTGTCAAGGAGCAGCCTATGAAAATAGAAGAAATGTAGCCAATATAAAATTGTTCAAGCCTACCTACCTAACGCAAGCATTACAAAATGTGATGTAGGTTCAGAGGGAAGGCAACATCATCTAGACTGTTGATTGAAGTTTTAATCCAATGGAGGGCACACTCTACGAGGATTGCCAGAATTGTTTGTTTCCAGATGAACGACAATCCTCCACTGTTAGAATGCACAGAACAACTAAGAAGGGGGGTCAATCAGTTGTCACCAAAACTTAAATTCTTATAAACTTCAATACATCAATCAACTAATCACTAATATTATGATTTAACCATGAAAGCAAGAAATCAAAAACTTAAGCACATTCACACATTCAACACTAGATTTTTTATGTGGAAAACCCTATAAGGGAAAAACCAAGGTGAGTGTTAGCTCACAAAATAAATATGTTATAGCAATACCGAAAATCAGAGGCTCACTACCTTAAGGCTCACTGTCCAAAATGCTCATTACAAAAGTTAGGGCTCACTGCCAAGGGGTGGCTCACTGCCAAAGGTTTTTGAACTGATTTGCTAGCATCTACTCCATGCCTAAGTTTAGTTCCATTGAAGCACAATACAACTCTTCTGCTCTGCTCTTACTTACACTTCACTTATCTTTATATTTTTGCACAAGGACATATTTTTCACAACTTCATTACATGCTTTTATACAATTCAGATCATCCTTCGAATGTACATCTAGGTCAGCATGACATTCATCAACCATTGGAGCAATCTCCAAGGTTGGCATTACAAACATACATAGAAATAGGTTTGGACCTAAACAAAATTAGCTAAGGAAAAGATGTAAGTGAAACATGTTATGCCTTAGCTGGGACTCAAGTGAAATCTTCTACGCCACAACACACTTTCACAATCTTCAATGCATCTCTAGGGTTAAAGCAAGAAGTTGAGTATACATTTCGTAGAAGTCTCTTGCGAATGAAAAATGCTGCTTGGAACAAGTACCCATTTTGAAAAAATGGGTACCCATTTAGGATCAAGCTCCCGATGCAAAACGGGTACCCATTTTCAAAAAGTATTTTTTTTCTTTTTTTTAACATGCATATGGCTATTTTTTTATTTTTTAGAAATGAGTACCTGTTATTTTTAAAACAAGTACCTATTTCTAAAATTTTGAAATTTCAAACCCGCCAATTTGATTTGGTTTTAGGCTTGGAAAGCCAAGCCTTAGCTTTGGACTTGCAACTAGGAGACCATGAAAACAACAAGAGAAAAAACTAGTTTCACCACTATGGCTGATGACTTTTTTTTTTATAATATTTGAATGAAATTAAAACCCATTATAGATCTAAAAGTCTAGTTTTCAAATATGTAATTTTATCTACTATTGAACATAATTTATCTTTTATTATTTATTTTCCAAACAAACAAACTCATAAACTTGAAATAACATAGGTTTCTATTTTTTTAATAACTTTTGATTTTGAAAGTTTCTTAGAAAAAAATTGTCTGACCAAACTAGACATCATTGTCTACATGATGAAAAAAAATTAGTGAATTGATTAGTTTAGCTCCAATTATGTTGGCCGTACACGAGGGGTTTTAAAAAACACTAATTAGGGCCATTAAAAATTTAATAAAAAAATATTTATCAAAAAAATACAAAAAAATATCCTGACCAAAATTCAACATCCTGAGAATCTTTCCACAAAAGGAATTAGAAAAATACATTAATTTAGGTCAAATTATGTTGGCCGTACACATGCATGCTTTTGCAAAAAAAAGGTGACTTTAAAAAAGCCATTTTTTGTACATCCAATAAAAAAACCACCTTACATCATCTGGGTATTAGAAAAAATTGCATATTTGAAAACTATAAATAAAATCCTACATTTCTTATTTTTACACCATCTTAATATTTTATGTGCAAGTGCTTTAAATTGTCACTCCAAGTATGACAAAATTTGAAAAATCAGAAAAACACTTCCACTTTTTGGCCAAAAAGTGAACTCATCTTCTCGCACTTACCCTCCGCAAGTAGTGAAAACAACCAGGTTGGCCAAGACTTGGAGTTGACACTAAGTCTTTTAGGAACAGTCTTCATCCATGATCTAAATTACTCTTTACGAACCAATCAGAAGGTAGGAACATGATTATGAGACATCCACAGGCACATTGTAATCACCAGGAACATCCGTACAACCTCTAACCACTTTGTCAAGAAGATTCTTCAAAATGGAGCACGTAAACAACACTATCAGCCACTGTCATAAAGAAAAGATTGCTTGTGGACCACCAAATCATGAACCATTTGAGTTGAAGGCACATAACAATATCCTAGACTTAACTCTAGAACTGCAGACCATAATACTTCAATGCCGATGAATGCAGAGCAAAATACTTTCTCTCTGTCACCATTGAATACACAGAAAAACAATTCTTACTCTAGTGATCAGAACTCTCTCAAATCTTCATACTAGAGGCCCAAACTTGAAATATAGCATATTTAGACATGCCTCTAAATTACTTCCAATCCACAGACAAAGATATTCATTCTACAAGTAATGTGGAGAAAATTACTGGACTGTTCTAATGTAAACAAAGATACTTTGAACAACACACTATTTCCACTAGGAGAGCAAATTTTTTCAAAAGCACTTGGATACATAATATCAAGATCACTTACTCATTATCTACAACACCTACATAGGTCAGTAAAAAGAAACTAACTTAATACAAGCAAGAATCAAAACAAGAGCACAGTTGACACCAATGACAACATAGATATGTTGACATCAATGACAACACCGATTAGACACATACTTGAAACAATCTCTCCCTTTGTCATTGATGGAAACATATGATGTGAAAAACTATAAAGACCATCAAGACAAGATTCTACATTGATTACCTTCTCCCCCTTTCTCTTTATAGATCTATACTTTTTCTCCCCTTAAGTTTTTCACATGATTTCTCTCTCCCTTTGACATCAATGGAAAAGGGCAGATACTTGCACTCTGCTTCTCTGATTAAACTAAAATTGCTCTTTCATCAACACTATAACACTTTCTGCTCTTTGCCAGGAACACCTATCAGCAACATCTAGCTACTCCCCCTGAGAGGTAGCCTTTAAAACATCAATCTAGATCAAAGAATGAGGCTTTGAGCACCACTGGACTGATGCATTCCTATGCATATTAGTTTAGAGGAGGGGTAATAACCCCTAACTTTTCTCTGAGATACTCAAAAGTATCCTTAGGCAGAGGCTTAGTGAAAATATCTGCAATATGATCCTTGGTGGACACATATTCCATCTTTACTTCATTTTCTATGACCTCTCTCAGAAAGTGATACCTTATGGATATATGCTTTGTTCTTGAGTGCATCACTGGATTCTTTGAAATGTTTATTGCACTTGTATTATCACAGAGGATTGAGATTGGTTCTTTATACACAACTCCTATATCCTTCAATGTTTTCTTCATCCATAACACTTGAGTGCAACAACCTATTGCTGCAATATATTCTGCTTCTGTAGTAGACAGGGAGATTGAATCTTGCTTTTTGTTCAACCATGAAACGAATCTTTTGCCCAAGAGGAAAGCACCTCCACTTGTACTTTTCCTATCATCAACATCTTTGGCCCAATCTGCATCTGTATAAGCACTAAGAGTGAAATCATTATGCTTTGGATACCATATGCCATGATCTAGGGTACCTTTCAAATATCTCATGATTCTCTTGACTGCCATCAGATGCGACTCTCTAGGATCTTCTTGAAATCTTGCCACAAGACAAGCTACATGCATTATGTCTGGTCTGGTATGGGTTACGTAAAGCAATCCTCCAATCGTGGATCTGTACCTTTTTTGATTAGTTTTGGGTGAATTATCAGCCTTGCTTAATTTACATCCAGTCACCATGGGAGTACATACTGGTTTAAAGTCCTCTATTCCAAATTTCTTTAGCAACTCTCTCACATACTTGGACTGAAAAATGAAGATTCCTTTATCTAATTGAGTAATCTGCAGACCTAGAAAGAAATTCATTTCACCAAACATGGACATCTCAAACTCCTTTTGCATTTCCTCTACAAATTTCTTACACATACCTTCATTTCCTCTAATAATAATATCATCAACAAAGACTACAACAATCAGAATTTGACCACCATTAATTTTGAAATAGAGATTGCTATTAGCAATACCTTTACTAAACCCTAATTGCAACAAATACTTGTCCAATATTGCATACCAGGCTCTAGGGGCTTGCTTGAGTCCATACAAAGATTTCTTCAATCTACACACCATATCACCTTGATTTGATAACTGAAATCCTTCTAATTGTTCAATTTAAACTTCCTCTTCCAACTCACCATTCAAGAATGCAGACTTCACATCGATTTGATACACTTTGAAATATTTATGTGCCGCAAATGCCAAAAACATTCTGATTGCTTCAATCCTAGCTATTAGAGCATAGGTCTCCTCTAAATCTATCCCTTCAACCTGAGAATATCCTTTGAATACTAGCCTTGCTTTGTTTCTAACTACTTCTCCATTCTCATTCAACTTGTTCCTGAAAACCCATTTAGTTCCAATCACATTCTTATCAGCAGGTCTAGTAACCAATTCCCAAGTTTGATTCTTCTCTATCTACATCAGCTCTTCTTCCATAGCTTTTACCCAATTTTCATCATTGCATGCTTCATTAAAATTTTTAGGTTCAATCTTAGAAAACAAATAGTAGTTCACTTGTTCTTCTGTAGCTCTTTTCCTTGTTATTAACCCTTTGCTTTTGTCACCTATAATCTGATCTTTAGAATGATTAATCCTTACATACCTGGGAGTTTTAACAATACTTTCTGGAGCCTTTTCTTCTTCATCTTGACTATCTTCTTGTTCAACTTTTTCTTCATTCACTGTAGCCATAGGTTCATCTGATTCATAGCCACTTAGATATGATATTCTTTCCTTGTCTTCATCCACCTTCACATTAGCACTCTCAACAATCTTTTTCAGTCTCTTATTGTAGCACAAGTATGCCTTGCTCTTGGTAGAGTAACCAATAAAAATTCCTTCATCACATCTAGCATCAAACTTTCTTAGATCTTCTTTTCTTCTGATATAACATTTGCTTCCAAAGAACTTGAAATATTTTACTGTAGGAACTTTTCTATACCACAATTCATAAGAAGTTTTAGTGCCATTACCTTTGACATGAACTCTGTTTTGAATGTAGACAACAGTATGTATGGCTTCTCCCCAATACACTTCCAGTAGGTTAGCCTCCTTCATCATAGTCCTAACAACTTCTTGAACTGTCATGTTCTTCCTTTCAACAACTCCATTATGCTGAGGAGTTCTAGGAGCAGATAACTGCGTTTTTATTCCTTTCTTCATAGAAAGTGTTGAATTCATTTGATGTAAACTCACCTCCTCTGTTAGACCTTAAGTATTTGATTCTCAATTCTAGCTCATTCTCAACCATTGCCTTGAAGTACTTGAACCTTTCTAGGGCTTCTGATTTATATTTTAAAAAAGTGACCCAAGTCATTCTAGAATAATCATCAATAAGCAACATAAAGTACGTGTCTCCTTGCAAACTTCTTATTCTTGTAGGACCACACAAATCTGTATGCACCAAATCCAACAATCCGGTAGAAAATTGTTCTTTTCTCTTGAAACTTGTTCTTGCCTGCTTCCCTAACTGACATTCCTTGCAAACATTATTAATAGGCTTTACAAGCTTAGGAAAATCTCTCACAACCTATACTAAACTTATCTTCACTAAGTTGTCAAAATTGATATGACACATCCTTCTATGCCACAACCAACTCTCATCTGTCTAAGCCAACAAATAGTAATCAACAATTCCTCTTAATTGATATATATTACCTATGGTCTTCTTTCCAGTTGCAATTATTGTTCTGAAGCTTTCCATGATCTTGCATCCATTATCCTTAAACCTCAGATCATAACCTTTGTCACACATCTGACCAACACTCAAAATATTATGCTTTAAACCCTTCAAATATAGGACATCATTAGCATTATGCTTTCCATCAAAAGAAATAGATCATTTTCCACAAATCTTACCAGCTGCATTATCTCCAAACCTAACCAATCCTCCATCATACTTTTCCAGATCTACAAACTTACTTTTATCACCGGTCATGTGATGTGAGCATCCACTATCAATAATCCATTCATCCTTATCTTTCTCCACCTAAACAGACAAAGCATTTTCTTCCACTGGTTTTTCTTCCTTCACACAACTAGTAGGATTAGTAGATACAGGTTCTTCCTTAATAGCAATAAACAAGCATTCATTTCCACTAGTACTAGCATCATCAGACTCATCATCTATTACACCATCATCATCAAGATCTTTGACAATATAACATTTATTTACAACCCTATGTTTACTTTAAAATTTCTTTTTACCTCTTTCAATTCTCTCTGGACACCTAGAAGCATAATGACCGATCTTACCACATGAAAAGCATTTGAAAGGTAATTTTCCTTTGTACTTACCGGTACCTCTTTGCATTTTATCCACAAAGTTGGCTTCAATCTCCTCAAAGTCATCATTAGATTCCACAACATACTTCTCAGCTCTTGAAGTTTTCTCTGAAGTACTAGCTTTGAAAGTAGTCTTTGTTTAGGCAGGGCATCACCAAACTCTCTCATCTCAAAGGCTGTAAGTTTTGCAAGCAACTATTTTTTTGAAACATCTTTCACAGTCATGATTTCTTCAATTGTAGATACTTTGTGACTGAAGGATTTAGGTGCAATGACCTAAGAATCTTCAACACAACCTCTTTATCATCAATAATTCCTCCAAGAACTTTGATTCCATTGACAATTTCATCAACCTTATGTAAGTAGACTGTTATGTTCTCTTCTTCACTCATTTTTAGACTTTCATACTTAGCTTTCAGGTTCTATAATTTGGCACCTTTTATAGAATCATCTCCTTCATATAAATTCTTCAACTTTTCCCAGATTTTATGAGTTGTTTCTAGATCCATGGCTTTTACTAACTCAGTGTTGGACAAGGCACTTAACAGAGCATCTCTAAATTTTCCATTTAACTCATATTGTTTGATTTCATCATCACTTGATGGACCATTATGAGGAATAGTACATTTTGATTCTATCATCTTCCAAACACTATAACGAAGACAAATGAGATGGCTTTTCATTCATACCTTCCAAAGAGCATAACCGTTCCATCAAACTGTGGAGCATCCTTCTTGTGTGACATATTGGATCTTCCTCAAGCTATTAGACTTTCTTGCAAGAAACCTTGCTCTAATACCAATTCTTGGGGTGAATCAGTTGTCACCAAAACTTAACTTCTTATAAACTTTAGTACATCAATCAACTAGTCACTGATATTATGATTTAACCATGAAAGCAAGAAATCAAAAAATTAAGCACATTCACACATTCAACACATGAGATACTAGATTTTCTACGTAGAAAACCCTATAAGGGAAAAACCACGGTGAGTTTTGGTTCAAAAAATAAATATGTTATAGCAATACTAAAAATCAGAGGCTCACTGCCTTAGGGTTCATTGCCCAAAATGCTCACTACAAAAGTTAGGACTCACTACCAAGATCGGCTCACTACCAAGATCGGCTCACTACCAAAGGTTTTTGAACTAATTTGATAGCATCTACTCCATGCTTGAGTTTAGTTCCATTAAAGCGTAATACAACTCTTCTGCTCTACTCTTACTTACACTTCTTCACTTATCTTCACATTTTCACACAAGGAGATATTTTTCACAATTCATTACATGTTTTTATACAATTCATCAACCTTGGAATGTACATCAAGGTCAAAATTACATTCATCAACCATTGGAGCAATCTCCAAGGTTGACATTACAAACATACATAGAAATAGGTTTGGATCTAAGCAAAATTAGCTAAGGAAAAGATGTAAATGAAACATGTTATGCCTTAGCTGGGATTCAAGTGCAATCTTCCATGCACAACATGCTTTCACAATCTTCAATGCATCTTTGTGCAAGTAGTGAAAACAACTAGGTCGGCCAAGACTTGGAGTTGACACTAAGTCTTTTTGGAATAGTCTTCATCCATGATCC
Organism: Cunninghamia lanceolata; assembly: GCA_027924645.1. Taxonomy (NCBI): domain Eukaryota; kingdom Viridiplantae; phylum Streptophyta; class Pinopsida; order Cupressales; family Cupressaceae; genus Cunninghamia; species Cunninghamia lanceolata. The sequence goes on along the minus strand of BSBN01000245.1, from coordinate 5,450,019 downwards.
AAATTACTCTTCGCAGACCAATCAAAAGGTAGGAACACAATCAGGAGACATCCACAAGCACATTGTAATCACCATGAACATCCACACAACCTATAACCACTTTGTCAAGAAGATTCTTCAAACTGGAGCACTTAAACAACAGTGTCAGCCACTGTCATTAATGAAAGATTGCTTGTGGACCACCAAATCATGAACCATTTGAGTTGAAGACACATAAAAACATCCCAGACTTAACTCTTGAACCACAGACCATAATACTTCAATGCGGAGGAATGCAGAGAAAAATACTTTCTCCATGTCACCACTAAATGCATAGAAAAATAGTTCTTATTTTGGTGATCAGAACTCTCTCAAATATCCATACCAGAGGCTCAAACTTAGAATATAGCATATTTAGACATGCCTCTAAATTACTTCCATTCCATAGACAAAGATATTCATTCTACAAGAACTGCAGAGTAAATTACTAGATTGTTCTTCTATAAACAAAGATACTCTTCAACACACTGTTTCCATTGGGAGAGAAAATTTCTCAAAAGCACTTGGAAACATAATATCAGGATCACTTATTATCTTCAACACTTACATAGGCCAGTATAAAGCAACTAACTTAATATAAGCAAGCATCAAAACAAGAGCACAATTGAAACCAATGACAACACAAATATGTTGACATCAATGAAAACACCGGTTAGGCACATACTTGCAACATCCACATGGAGAGGAGGTTAATTAGAAATAAGGCTCACAGAGATTTAAAACATTTAAAATATTTTATTAAGATCTTTTAGAGATTATAAAATGAGTCATTTTAAAATGGGGGTGGGCCCATAGTAAATAAAGTTAACTCTTTATTAAGAATCACATCCAATTATAAGACTCATGGGAGTAAAATATAAAGTGAAGTTTCAAATCAAAGAAACTATTAAAAGCATACAGCTATAGGAAGTAAATAAATTGGAAGCTTGATTTTCTCATGCTGTAAAAGGAAACTATAACAACAAGCACACTTTAGTGTGATTAACATGCAGCAAAGAGGATATTTTTGCAAGATAAGGAAAATGGAATAAGAGATAGCAAATATGAGTCACCTCATAGAGATCAAGAATGCAACAATAAGAGGTAGATTTGGGGATTTATTTTCCTTATCATCAGAGGTTTTTTTAATTATCACAGGAGAGGAATAAACACAGGGAATGACAGACACAGAGAGAAGCAGATTCATCAACAACAGAAGAATTTTATAGGCCTTTATGTCAAATTTTCTTAGAATTAAATGAATTTGATGTACTTTGCTTCAAAGCCTCTTTGTCTTCATTTAAATTCACCAATGAAGGGAAAATGGTCATTCTGTACAATATATTCTATTATAATGTTTCTTGTTTTCTTATATTAAATATGTGGCCTTCATTTGTAAACCTGAGATTATTAAACCTAATGTAGTTATATGATTATGTCATTCTCAGTTCTCATCATTGTGTTTGTGTTTATTTTGTCTCTTGATTTTGAATCCTGTGCACAATAAATCCCTTGCAAGTTGAAAAGTTTGTGATTGGCACATCACTATATTAATTAGATTTAATTTATGAGTTTTCCCTATACTCTTTTCTTTGAAAATCTAAAATGATTTAATTAAAAATCCTACAAAGAGCTGGCTTCTAAAATCTCAGAGGTCATCTCACAATCCACATCCCACATTTGCAAGGTTTCCCATGTTGGTGTAGGTTCACATGCAAGTGCATCATTCAGGTGCAGGCTTTATCATCAACAATTTTTGGCATGCCCAATGGGGCTTGAATTATAGACTTTGGTCTATGTTTCATTAATATTTGTTCTACATTTTGTGATTTTGGTGGAAAATCACAAAAATATTTGCACGTAGGAGCATAAATCTTCCATCTAGCGATTCCATTGGTGATTTTATCCCAGATCTTCACTACTGCAGATCATGGTAGTTCATAATATTTACGTGCAACTCAATATTCCAACGAGAAACTTACCATGTGTGACTTGGGATTAAAGTGGTCCTTTACATTACAACAAGGTCAAGTTCTTGAAGCAACATTAAAAGCATTACCCCATTTTCATGGAGATGGCTCTATTCACCCTACAGATCATATTCAAGATATTTTAAACTTGTGCAATATACACCATGTCACAGCTAAAAATGTGGCTCTTCTATTACTTACATCTTCTCTCAGAGGTAAAGCACAGGAACAATATAAAAATTTGTAAACCGATTCAATCACAGGATGGGATCAACTCAAGGAGCTCCTTTTCAATCAATTCTAGGATAAGGTGGATATTAGTTCCCTCATTCACACAAATTCCTTAATAAGGCAAAGGGAAAATAGATAGACTATTTTTATGTTGAAGAATCCAATTTAGAAAAATTTGATCAGCCATCAGACAGGGAGGATAGAGATGATGAAAATGTACCCTAAGGTAGTAGTGACAATGAGAGACTGATGGCACAACTTTCTAGCTTCCAAAAAATTGGCTCCTTTAGAGTTAGAGGAGATTTGGGTGGATAGCGCATCATCACCCTTATTGATATAGGTGCAACACATAATTTCATTGATGAGGGGTTGGTGGCCAAATGAGGGCTCAAAATAGAGGTGTTTGAAGGCTTCAAGATAATTGTAGCAGATGGCTTCAAACTCACAAGTACCAGAAAGATTTCTGGGTTGAGCATATGACTTGGGGAGTACAAGCTCAGAGATGACTTCTATGTTGTTGGCATAGGTGACACAGATGTAGTTTTGGGCATGCACTAGATGATGATAATTGGAGAGTTCACCATGAACTTGAGGAAAATGGAAATAAAATTTGAATCAAATGGAAAAAATGTTTGTTCTTAGAGCACTATCAGATGGAGGACCTTGAGTAGTCTCTCTGAAGAGGATGGAGAGAATGTTGAGACATGACCAGGTGGAGTGGGCAGCTAAATGCCTAATAATGCCAGAGGTTCCCCAACATCCAAAGAATAACTATCATCTAGATATACAGAGGTTGTTGACCAAGCACAACAAAGTGTTAGGGAGTATACCACTAGGAGTGCCACCTGATAGAGGCATCAATCATTTCATAAAGCTTGAGGAAGGGTCCAAGCCTGTAATTACTACTCCCTATTGTCATCCTAAGAGGCTCAAGGATGAGAGAGAAAACTGTTAAGGAGTTGTTAGATATGGGGCACATTAGGCCTAGTAAGAGCCCATTTGCCTCTATGGTAGTTCTTGAAAAGAAGAAAGATGGGACCATTCAGCTGTGCATCGACTACCGAGCTTTGAATAAGAAAAGCATCAAAAATAGATATCCTATTCCCTGCATTGATGAGTTGATTGATGAGCTTCATGGGGCATGTTACTTCTCGAAGATAGATCTAAGGTCAGGATACCACCAGATCAAGATGAGAGAGGAGGACATAGAGAAAACAACTCTCAAATGTCATTACAAACACTTTGAGTTTTTGGTGATGTCATTTGGGTTGACAAATGCACCAACTACTTTCTAAAGCTGCATGAACCAAATTTTCTGGAAACGGTTGAGGAAGTTTATGTTGATATTCTTCAATGACATCCTAATCTTTAGCAAGACATGGAAAGAGCACATGAGACATCTAGAGGAGGTTTTGAGCATCCTAGAGAGTGACTCCTTGTATGCCAAGGAGTCCAAATGTGACTTCGGCATGATAGAGTTGCTCTATCTTGGTCACATAATCAGTGCAAATGGTGTGACCTTTGATCTAGAGAAAATCAGGGCTATCATGGAATGGCCTACACTGACGAACCTCACTCAGCTCAAGGGGTTCTTTGGTCTATGTGGCTTCTATAGAAGGTTCACAAAGGGCTTCTCTTAGACAGTGGCTCCACTTACAGATTTAACCAAGAAGGGAGCATTTGTGTGGTTAGATTCAACACAAAAGTGTTTTGAACACTTCAAACATTTGATGTCTACTTGCCTAGTGTTAACAATCCCAGATTTTTCCAAGCCATTCAATTTGGAGTGTGATGCTTTAGGAGAGGGGATTGGGTAGTTCTAATGCAGGAGAAACACCCCATTGCTTTTGAGAGTAGGGAGCTTAGGGGTGTGGAGAAGAGCTACTCAGTATATGACCGAGAGATGCTGGTCATAATGCATGCATTGGCCAAATTCAGACCCTATCTAGTTGGTGGCAAATTCATTATCAAAACTGATCATAACAACATTAAATATTTTATGAACTAGAAGGATTTGAATGATCAACAATAGAAGTGGGTAAGTCATCTCTAGGCATATGACTTTGACATTGAGTATGTCAAGGGTAAGAAGAATATAGTGGCAGATGCATTGTCTAGGAGACCCCACTTGTGTTTACTCAAGGAGATATCTACTGATTGGAGAGAGTTAATTTTAGTAGAATATGCTAAGGATTCTTGGGCAACTGGAATCATTGAGGGCACAAAACAAGATGATAGGTACTCAGTGGTTAATGATCTGATTATTTATAAGGAGAGGATATTTCTGGTACCTAACTCTCAATTCAAAGGCAAGATTACTTTCCATGACACACCTATGGCTGGTCATCTTAGGTTCTTTAAGACTTATAGACAAGTTTGAGAATATTTTACATGGAAAGGACTTAAGAATGAAGTCCTTAAGTATGTTTGGGAGTGTCTTATTTGGCAGCAAAATAAGAATGAACATACTTATCCAACTTAATTCAACCTTTACCGATTCCCAATCAAAATAGGGAATATATCTCCATGGATTTTATCACTAGACTACCATAAGTAGAGGGGGAGGATTGCATATTTGTAGTGGTTGATAGGTTGACCAAGTTTGTGCATTTCTTCACCATATCAGTGACTCATACAATGGTACAGGTAGCTAATTTTTTCTTCAGGGAGATTTTTAGGTTGCATGGGATACCCAAAGGCATTGTGAGCGATATGGACAACAAGTTCCTAAGTCTCTTTTGGTAGGAGTTGTTCAAATTGTGTGGTACTGAGCTTATTCCTAGTACTAGTTACCACCAACAAACCGATGGACAAACATAAATTGTAAACAAATGGGTGGAAGGGTATCTCAGGAATTATGTGTCAGGGCAGCAAAGAGCGTGGATTAAGTGGCTACACTTGGGGGAGTATTGCTACAACACAACATATCACATGTCTATTAGGATGACTCAATGCAGGGCCATATATGGATATGATGCCCCTAAATTCATAGATTTGCTAGTTGGTGACAACAAAGTACCGAAAGTTAAGGACTTGTTGCAAGAGAGCCAAGATATCATGAAAGAGCTCAAGGAGAATATACAACAAGCATAGAATCAATGAAAACTCTATGCAGACTAGCACCAAGTAGAGAGGAGTTTCAAGGTTGGAGATATGGTCTGCTTAAGGCTCCAACCATATAGGCAGTCCACTCTCAAAAGGAGTGGAGTAGAGAAACTTAAACCCAGGTTCTATGGTTCATTCAGGGTATCCAGGAGAGTGGGGGAAGTAGCTTATGAGCTAGAGCTACCAGCTGATAGTCAAGTGCACAATGTTTTTAATGTATCTAGGCTTAAGAAAGCACTTGGACATAATGATGTTCCTTCATATGAGCTTCCACCATTAGATGAGGAAGGGAAGCTAATCCTGGTTCTAGAAGCTATCATTAGCACTCGAGAGAGGAATCTCAAGAAAAGGATCATCAAAGAATACTAATGAAATGGAAGAACTTGTCAGTTGAGGATGCAACATGGGAGAGTGAGAAGATATTGCAGCATCCTGAGCTGAGATTGCTTAAGGACAAGCAATTTTGGGGAGGGCAGATTGTAATGTCCCCTTCTTAGCCCAGAGTGATAGATGGAGTGATTAACCTATGCCAGGGTTCCCGTAGGCTAATTCCAGAGTTGGTTAGGGAGCCTATTTGGGGTCATTTACTAGGACTTGCTATTTATAGTAAGTCAGGAAGGAGGATCACCAGTGGATGTTGACCGACTTTCCATGTTTAGCATTACCGGTTTGAGTACCTAGCACATTACCATTGGGTTTCAAGATGGCTAAGGAATGAATTGTTGAAATGTAAATTAAATTAAATATTTAATTTACACTAGCTTAATAGCCTAAGTCACTTTAGGTTATAAGGGTGACTTAACTTTATGAGAGACATAAGTTATGTTTATAAGTTGATTGCTAGGAGTTGGGCGCCCATCCATGAGGAGACATGGGATTTGAAATAAATAAAACAAAATAATAAAATATTCCTCCTTTGGGATGTTGGAAGCCAAGGAACAAAAAGAAGAAATGTGAGTTCATTTGGACATTCATTCACTCTTGGAAAAATATTGGACCGTGAGCTTGAAGCTTGGCTTTAAGGATTGAACTAGGGTTTTGTAGAGACAGAAACCTCTATATAATCACTCTTTGTGTTTGAAAGACAACATCAAGAGGGTTGCCGAAGGTCTCATCTAGGGGATTCACATTGCGCTTTGAATGATACAATTTTGAGGAGTTTTCATCTGGATAATAATTAGTTTTGTATGAGTAGCTAATAGAAGATAATACAGGACAAATTTTAGAGATTTTGAGAAACTATTTGGAGATGTACTTTTCTGTGTTGCTAGCTATACCTTACCTGAGTAGGTTGTACCACCTTTTGGGATAGATATGCAAGTTTGGGGTGTTGTTTTTAGTCTAAACTTGGTTGCCATCAAGACATAGCAGCATACATGATATAACAGAGATATTTTGGAGGGTTTGAATTTATTATTTGTTGATATCTATTACCAGCTATGTCATACAACAACAACCAAGGATGTGGGCTTTCTAGAATCTGATTTATTCCATTTTGGGGCTTCAAAACTCATGTGATATGGATGCCTAGTGTTGTCATTATCAATGCAACTCATTGTATGACGGAGTACATTCATTTGCTAGTGATTTGGATGTGTTTTCTACTGTCAGTATTGCTGGTTCAAGTATATCAAAATTATTAGATTGAAGAAATACAAATATGTATGTCACTATAATTTATTTTGAGTGATTTTATGACCCAGGTCTTTGTTCTTTTATGCATATCTATTATATTTTTTTGGGTTTTGTTGCATGCATTTAATTCATTATCAAACTACAAACACCATATGCAAAAACTATAAACAAACCCTAAGCATTCAAGAGTGAAAACTAGAAATAGAAACACAAAAAATATTGGCATAAAACCCTACAAAACAGTGGCTACTACATTTGGCAATGCACTTGCCCAGGCCAATTTTGCACATAACCATCTCCAACACTCCTATGAAAAAGGACAACCTAGCAAAAGGTCTAGAGATTCTTCCAAGTTTTTGCATAACTCACATCTCGAGGGGCCATGGAAGCCCATTTTATTATTTTTTTCTAATGTCAAGATCTTCTTTTGAAGAGCAACCCAGGAGAAGGTTCTTACCTTGGGCAAAGAATGTTTATGCTAACGTAGTCTAATGGAGATTTGTACCTCTTCTTGAGCAAAGAATGTTTATGCCAACGTAGTCTAATGGAGTTTTGTACCTCTTCTTGAGCCAATTCTCTTTCCAGCAACCTATACCCATCATGAGAATTGTAAAGCCTAGTTTTGGATCCACTCCATACAATAACATCTTGTCCATCCTATAGAACCACCATTCTATTTTAGAGAATATCCTTTAATTGTGTCAATTCCTCCCTTGGGAGACCGAATGTGTCCATCTCTTTCCAAGACCAACTTTGCACTCCATCCTCCTCACTCATGTGCATGTAATCTCTTACATGAACACCCCATATTTGTACCAAAAATTCCTTTGTGACCACTGCGATCACACTAATGTCAATAATAGCATAATCATACCATGAATCTTCCCAAAGGTAAGTGACAGAGAATGTAACCCAGTTCATCTTGTGGAAACCTCTCCAAAAAATAAACACATCATTAGTGTAAAAGGAATCATTGACACTTGTCTTTGATGTTTCTATTTCAAGAAAATTCTAGAAAAAAGAAATAAGAGTACATTGTTGATCATTAGTCTGTTGTATGATTCTTTTGGGAGGAGATTGGCCCACTTAAGCGCCTTCTCATAATAACTCATTTGCATTCTATGTTTAAACCTTAATGTTAATGTACAAAATTTAGCATTTCTTAACTATGAATCTTAAAACTCTTGAATTTGTCTTGATTATGCCAAGAGACATTCTATAGTGAGAATAAGGTTGTGTAAATAAAAATAAAACACAGTCCACATATTTTTAAAAAAGCACACTATAAAATAATTTTGAAGTAAACAAAAATAAAATAATTCTTCAGTAAATAAAATAACTCTTCAATAAATAAAAATAGTTAAAATAAAATTAAAAAACTCTTAAGTAAATATTGAAATTTGTGACCTCTCTTGTATTTTTTTGCTATATATAAATACAAATTTTCTTCTTAAGTAAATAAAATAATTTAAGATTGATATCTCTTGACATTTTTAGATAGATTTACTTAAAAGATATCTTAAGTCCCAAACATCTAATAGTTAAACTGCATCAACAATTTTGCAATAAGAGTTTTTAGGGCAATTAAAGATAGATTTATTTAAGATATCTATATTGGTTAACTCTTCCCAAACATCTAATAGTTAAAATGCAGCAAGAATTCTACAATAATAGTTTTCTGGTACAATTAACATAAAAATACTAAAATCAAAATTGAAATCATCAATTATCTAAAAATCAACTTTGTTGTCCTTGGCAGAGACTAAAGTTGCATTGCAACTTTTATTTTAAAAAAAAATATTTACACTATAGTGTCAAGTCCAATGCAATTTGCGAAGATGGTGCCTTGGTGGTGAATCTTGGCCATCCCTCCCTTGTGCTTTTCATAGTTACTCTTTGAGAACAAAGTGCAATCAACTTCTTCTTGAAGCTTATCTGAAGTTATTGGTTGTGACTTGTTTTCATTATAAGTAATAAACTTGAATTTGATCCAGGAAGCTTGTATGTTGGATTTTGAAATTGTAATCTATGTCCCTGCATTTGTCAAAAACAAACAAAAAATAAAGATTTATTTTAAAGCAAATTAGAAAACAAATGGAGAAAAATATATATTAAAATTTCATGCCTTTTTTCCTTACAAACTCATGTATATTGTTGTGTCTCTATTGTATTAAGAAGCTTGCAAGGTAGAACATGTTATGCTTGCTATTGAATCTCGCTTCCAAAATGATCCTTGAACCAACAACATTGAAGACTCGTACATTGTTGAATGAGAAAGCACATCCCATTCAATGCTAAAAAAAATTATGTGTCATGCAATTAATTTATAATAACCATATATATAACGATGCCACTATCAAAACTAGGTTTAGTTATAAATTTAACTACATGGTAGAGAATTATTGTCATCTATGTCGGTGGTGAAGAAAAAAAATACCTCAATTGAGGTCAGTCATTTACACAACCCAAATGAGAGTGCACCAAAAGGCCCTTGGATTCTATAGCTTCCAAGTTATTCTCTCAACCAAATTTATCTAGAATGGTATATCCTCTCAAGCAATGATATCCTGGAAGAAAAATAATTGTGAAATAAAGTAAATATAATGATATGATATTATATCACTTTAATCTCTAACAATAGACATGAGTCACATTACATTTACATTTTTTTAATTAATAATTTAAAAATATTTCTATGTTAAATGGGTCTTCATCTTACAATTGTTAAAATATATGAAAAATATTATTAGTAAAAATAAATAAATATTTAGAAATGTATTTTAACTTTTAATTATTATTAAAATAATTTTATTAATGAAAAACTTATACTAAGTTATCTTGAAATGACTTTAAATACACCTATCAAATCCCACAAATAAAATTTTTAAAAACATAAAGGAAATTATTATAAAATTAAAACAACTTTTTATGTACAAAATCCTTTTGACCCTACAAAGTCTAAAATGCAAAGTTAAAAAGGTTACCTTATGAAAAGGCACAAGGTCTCTATAAATATCCTATCCCTATTCAAGCTACTTTTTTCATACAACTAATTTCCATTTACTCACTCTTTATCTCTTCACTTACTTATCTCTTTATCTACAAAAATGATTGGCCACAACAAAAAGTTACCTTAAAACTTCAAGCAAATTCTACACCTCCCACTAACCAATGCATTCAACCTATTCCATGTTCAAAGATAACCTGGACTTACAATAGGATAAAAACCTACATTTCCAGCAATTTAAAAAAAAATCATAAACTGTCTCACATGAAATATAAACTACATCACTCTTCCTTCATTTTCCACAAATTCAGCCATAGGATGATACGTGTTTTTACTTTTTCCTGACTTAGAAATAGATTTTCAATATAACTGAATAATAGTTGTTAGGTTTTCACCCTCATGTATTCAAAAAGTTATGAAGGAATATAAAATAGCATAAGTTCTTTCCACTTGGTCTTATCTACCAATAAATCTCAAATCCACTAGCATAAATAATATGTCTATTAGATGTTACATTTCTTAAAATAATGTTTATGTTATAATTACAACAATAGATTAAAGTATCAGACAATAATAATTTCAATTCACTCATAAATTTAAAAATTGCTTACAAACGAACTAAAAGTAATGTACACTCCAAACAAAAGAAATCCCTCTTTTCTAATTGTTTGACATTCTTTATCATTTTGTCCTCCTATAAGTATAAATTTGTTGTCTCCAAGATAAATTAGGATGTGAAACATACCTTGTTCATTCGGGCCAAGTTTGATGGTGTTACAAAAAAACCAAAAAATCTATAATTACAGAAAAAACAAAATGCTCCACTTTCACATATTAACTTTTTAGTATAAGGGTCTCCAATATACTGCCTCGTATATTTCAATTTTCTTTATCCAGCGGTTCTTGTGCATTCTAAGAGTAGTGAAATCTCTAACCAATCAAACTTAATCCCTAACAAATGGCTGTCCTCCTCTCTAACAATAGTCAAAACATAGGGATCATGCACAATTTCTCTTAATCATAATAAGGTAAGGTAGTAAATCTTAAATTTTTAATACCAAGCTCTCAGCTGTAATAACCTTTATATATATATTTCAATCATTCTATTGCCAAATTCATCCCTGTTTTTACTTCTGATGCTTTTTTATATTTTAACAATCTTTGACAAGGTTGAACATTAGTAAAAATGGTGAAGACAAAATCAAGCACAAGATGAAGATCAAGATCAAGAACTAGCACCCAGGATTTGAGAAGAAGGCAAAAACACTGAAAGCACTTTCTCTTATGAGAAACATGTCAATTTGTTGGATAGTTATGTTGATTTATTGTACCTCAGAAGGTGGGCCCGTGTGGAGGGTGGAAGTTGCTTAAGGGCAACTCGAGTTGGATATTTAGTAACAACATGATTTCTATTTTGTTAATAGAATGTTTCTTGAGTTGTGAGGTGGAAATAACACCAAGAGTGATTTTATGTGTAAGGAAAGCCAAGTTATGTAAGGAAAGTTTCTTTTCTCTTACATGTTGATGAAAATCAGTAGGGCTATATATGTAAGATTGCTGTAGTAAGAAGTTATTGTATTATGTGTGGAAAGTTTTCTATTGAGGCTGAATAGAAGATCCAACATTTGTAGGATTTTCCCCATATTGGGGTTTCCTAGGCATATCTGTGTTATTGGCTATTTGTGTACAACTTCTTGTCATTTTTTTCTTCCACTGTTATTAGCTGTTAATTAACCCAGGGTATTGATTGTTATAAATCAAATAGAGGTTCTAGTTTGTGAATTTATTGTGCAATTAATCTGTAATTGGGTTATAAGAAATTAACATGGTATCAGAGCTCTAAACTCTAAATACGAAGCCAAGATTTGTGATGCAGATTTAATAAAAAAATCAGATTTTCATCTCCAGTTTCTTCTATGGCTATGGCAACCAGTGTTTGATTTGAGGACAGACTTGAGGGTGCATCCAACTTCTTACAGTGGAAGGTTCAGATTATATTTGTTCTCAAGGAGAATAGGCTATGGATCTATGGTAGTACAAAGGTGACACCACCAACAAATGATCCTGTTGCCCTAGATTCGCATGAAGTCAAGGAGGCCAAGGCTCAGATGATTATCCTTGATGGGGTAATAGATCATCTAATTCCTCATCTCTCGGGGAAAGACATCGCTAAGGAGATGTTGGATTTGCTCACAAAACTTTATCAAAGTGACTATCAGAGTCGTAAGATGATGTTGAAGGACAAATTGCATAACACCAAGATGTCTAAAGGCGAGAGCATGACCTCTTACTTGTCCAAGTTGACATAGGTTAGGGATGAGCTCGCTGCTATTGGAGAGACGATTGATGAAGATGAGTTGGTGCGTATAGCCTTGAATGGTTTTTCAAAGCACTGGGAAGTGTTTGTCAAGTGTGTTGTTGGCAGAGATCAACTACCTGATTGGGCGAGGCTTTGGATGATTTTGTTCAGGAGGAGATCCATGAAGGTGCTCATTGAGGAGATCAGACAAAGAAGGGTCAAGACAAAGAAAATCTTGCTCTTGCAAGAAAGGGCAAGCAAAAGTCTAATAAAGGGCAAATGGAAGGTTCTTCCAAGAATGGGAAGAAGAAAGATCTAAGAAAGATAAAATGTTTTTGTTTCCATCAGATGTGTCACTATGCCAGTCAATGTCCAAATAAGAAAAATAAGGACAAGCAAAAGAAGCAAGTTGCTGCCACAGCAGAGGTGGATGAGTTTGCATCATGATTTGAGAATGAGTTTTCACTCATTGCCTATCTCTCAAGTTCAATTACCAATAGGGTATGGTATATTGGCAGTGGGGCTTCTTACCACATGATGAGAGTTAGAGAATGCTTCACCAAGTTAGAGGAGAAGAAGTTGGATTTCTATATTGAGCTTGGAGACGATGCCAAGTACCATACAACTAGTATTGGTACCGTCAAGTTTCAGAGGGAGTCTGGAAAACCCTTGTTGGTAGACAATGTGTTGTATGTCCCTGGCATGACGAAGAATTTAATCTCAGTTTCTACTTTGGAGGACAAGGGTTACATCATAACCTTTGAAAGGGACAAAGTCTATATTCGTCCCAAGGATTCCAAGGTTACAAAAGTGATTAGAGTTAGGCATGGAAGCTTGTTTTGGTTATAGTTTGAGCCAGCACATGTGTTGGTACGTAGCTATAGAGGGCTAGGAGAATTGTGGCATAGGAGGATGGCTCATCTTCACCATGGAGCACTTAATATGCTCAAGGAAATAGTGATGGGGCTGCCTAAGATGAAGACATAAAACCATGAGGTGTGCAAGGGTTGTGCTCTTGGGAAATATGCCAAGACCACTTTTCCAAGCAGTGACACTAGATCCAAAGGGATTTTGGATCTCGTACACTCAAATTTGTGTGGGCCCATGTCAATAGTATCCTTGAATGGGTATGAGTATTATGTTACTTTCATTGATGAATTCTCTAAGAAGACATAGATATATTTTTTGAAGAACAAAGATGAGGTCTTCAGTAGGTTCAAAGAGTTTAAGGTTCTTGTGGAGAACCAAATAGGGAGGAAGATCAAGATACTGAGGTTTGATAATGGAGGTGAGTATACCTTGAATGTCTTCAAAGATTTCTCTACTCAGGAAGGTATCAAGAAAGAGTTGACGGTTCTGTACAACCCTCAGCACAATGGGGTTCCTGAATGGAAAAATAGGGCTATAATTGGAGCAACCAAGGCCATGCTTCATGATTAGGATCTACCTTGGTTCTTATGGGTAGAAGCTTGCAATACAATAGTGTATTTGTAGAATAGGAGCCCTCACAAAGTGTTGGGATAATTGACTCTAGAAGAGGCGTTTGAAAGGAAGCTAGGTGTGCGAAAATCACTTCCTACACTAATCTAATGAGGGAAGAGGTATGCAAATTCAATTTAATCTTTACAATTACAGCAACATGAAACATATAACAGAGATATTGCAGCAATACACATAGAACCAGAAAGAAGATAGAAGAAGAGAGACAAGATATATCGTGGGGAAAACCCTTATCGGGTGAAAACCCCACACTCAAAAACTTGCATAATGTATTATCAAAACTGAATATGGTTTACAATACACTTGCAATGCAAGCTTCAATAGTCTTTGACACTTGTGTTTGGAGTAAATCTGATAGCATAACAGTACCTATCTATCACATACTTCATCTCCTCCTCCATGCACCTATTTAAATAGAATATACAAGGCAAAATTGGCTCTATCTTGGAATGGGCATCCAACTTGGCCTCATGGCCCAAAACCCATGCCTATGGACACTTGGTCAACATTGTAAGATGCATCTGACACTTTTCCACAACCCCCATCCCAAAGAGGTTGCCTATTTCCAAAATGGGCTATGACAGATGCTCTTACGACTCTTATGACTATCATAGAATCCGTCATAGCAGTTACAACTTACAGCTGTAAGAGAATTTGTCATACACAGGCTATAAATGTCATACACAGGCTATAACATGTCATAGTCCACCTTGGGGCGCCCAAAGATGCTTTTTTCAAAGACGCTTCTCGACACATGTCTTCACCTGTCTTACAAGCTTCTATTTTTGACTCTTACATGTCATAACTTCGTCATAGGAATCCGTCATAACCATTTCAGTCAACATTCCCTTACCCAACATCCAAGATGCCAACACATGGTAAAATACTCCTATCACAAAGTGGGATGCCTATCTCCTCACGTGAGGACAAAATTACAAGTTGTCATCTTCCATGTAGGATCACACATCACCATGCCACATCCCACAAAATGACAATATGGAATTTACAATTAATTTACATCATAGGCAATGAATAAATAAATACAATCAAAATAATGCAAGGAATTACCAAGGTTGAGACACCTTAATTCCCAACATTCTCTAACTTGTCAAAAACCTTGTAAGAGCCAATATAATAACAGGATTTAACTGCTATAGGCTGAAAGGCCCATAGACTCCGAATGCCATCTGAACTTCTCTCTGCTAACTAGTTTCATTAATGTATCTGCAACATTCTTCAAAGTATCTACCTTCTCCAAATTTACCTTCCCATCCTCTACCATGTCTCGTATGAAGTGAAACTGCACATCAATATGCTTTGTTCTAGCATGGAAAGTTAGATTCTTCACAAGGCAAATCATACTCTGACTGTCACAACAAATCGTAATCTGTCTCGCATTAACACTAATATCTAAACACAATCTCTTAAGCCAAATGGCTTCCTTACAAGCATGAGTTGCTTCCATGTACTCAACTTCTGTCATGGACAAACTAACCATAGGTTGTCACTTACTCATCCAACTAATTGCACCACCAAACATTGTCAACACATAT
Organism: Cunninghamia lanceolata; assembly: GCA_027924645.1. Taxonomy (NCBI): domain Eukaryota; kingdom Viridiplantae; phylum Streptophyta; class Pinopsida; order Cupressales; family Cupressaceae; genus Cunninghamia; species Cunninghamia lanceolata. The sequence goes on along the minus strand of BSBN01000245.1, from coordinate 5,434,701 downwards.
GCACTGGTGGATCTCCTGTTGTCAATGTCACCTGCCCAATCAGAATCTACAAATCCATGAATACAAACTAAATGCAGAGGTCCTATAGCATTGCCATGATAGAAAATGGAATACTCAGAAGTACCCCTCAAATTTTTGAACACTAGCTTAACTGCATCTCAATGTACTCGTCCAGGATTAGCCATAAATTGACTAAGGGATCCCACTGCTTGGGAAATGTTTGGTCTTGTGCAGACCATAGCATACATCAAGCTGCCAACAACACTAGCATAAGGTACTCTGCTCATGTCCTCCACCTCACTAGGAGATTTTGGACAATCATTAATAGATAACTTTGTCTCTAAAGAAACATGAACACACAATGGTCTACAATCTTCCATGCTGAACGTATCCAACATGGTCTTCACATACTTACTCTGGCTTAACCAAAGTTTTTTGTTAGTTCTATCTCTTCTAATTTCCATTCCTAGAATGTACCTGGCTGCCCCTAAATCTTTCATTTCAAACTGTGCTACCAACTGAGATTTAAAATAAGAAATCATATTCTTACCCTTCCCAATGAGCAACATATCATCAACATACAATGCGACAATGAGAAAATAATCACCATCAAACTTATAATACACACAGTGATCCGATTTCAATCTCACATATCTAATTGACAACACAAAGACATCAAACTTCAAGTACCACCTCCTAGGAGACTGCTTCAAACCATACAAAGACTTCTTTAACTTGCAAACCAAATTTTCTTTAACTTTTACCATGTAATGCTCTGGCTGTGACATGTAGATTTCTTCCTCCAAATCACCATGAAAGAAAGCTATCTTCACATCCATCTGTTCTACCTCTAAGTCATAAGATGTTGAAAGAGATAACAGGAATTGAATGGATGTCATCTTTGCAACGGGAGAGAAGATCTCACCATAATCTATACCCTCCACTTGTGAATACCCCTTCGCAACCAATCTGGCCTTATACTTCTCAACACAACCATTTACACCAAATTTCTTCTTGAACACCCATTTGCATCCAACAAGTTTCTATCCAGCAGGCAAAGGCACCAAGTCCCAAGTTTGATTCTTTTCTAAAGAAGCCATCTCATCCTCTATTGCCTCCTTCTAGGAACCTGCATCTTTCATATCCATAGCCTCTGACACAGTTCTAGGTTCATCACTGTTAGTAAGTAAAGCAAAAGCACAACTAGAATCAAGCAATGTATAACCAAACCTCTTAGGTTGCTTTCTTATTCGTGTAGACCTCCTTAAGAGCTGAGGTTGAGGTTTAGCTTCTTCATCTGAGCTTTCAGAGCTCTCCTCATCATCAGGTCCAACATTGTCTTTCTGTTCAGTCTTCTCAGGGGTAGTAGGAAACTAAACAACATCCTCTTTCTTTTCTTTTTCTTCTGGCTATAAAACAGTGGAAGGTGTTAGCTCTCTGAAGATGACACTTCTTCTATACAACACTTTTTTAGCCACGGGATCCCAAAGCTTGTATCCTTTCACACTGACACCATAGCCAATGAAGATACACTTAACAACCTTGTTTTTTGATTTTGACCGCTTCTCCCTAGGCACATGTGCATATGCCTCACAACCAAAAACATGAAGATGCCTTATTAAAGGCTTTCTATTAGACCACACCTCCATGGGTGTCTTAACAACAAGAGTTGATGTAGGAGATCTATTTATTAGATAGCAAGCAGTGGCAACAATTTTAGCCCAAAACTTTTGTTCTAGGCTAGCTCCACTAAGCATACTCCTAGCCTTCTCCATCAGTGTCCTGTTCATCCTTTCTGCAACTCCATTTTGCTGTGGGGTGTATGGAGTTGTCTTATGTCTTTCAATCCCAAGTTCCTTGCAATATTTATCAAATTTTGTAGAACAGAACTCACCACCGTTGTCAGTTCTGAAACACTTAATCTTTTTACTAGTCTGATTTTCAGCAAAGGCTTTAAACTCCTTAAACTTAATATAGACTTTAGATTTGCTTCTGAGAAAATAAATCCATGTCCTTCTACTATAGTCATCTATGAAAGACACAAAATATATAGATTTTGATAACAAAGGAACATTAATAGGACCAAATACATCAGAATGAACAAGGTCCAACACACTAGAAGACTTATGAGAACTTGAATAAAACTAAACATGGTTTTGTTTTCCATATATGCAATGTTCGCAAAAGTCAAACTCAAGATTACAATTATCTAACCCCTCAACGAGGTTTTTATTTTTCCAGGTTCTAAGACCCTTCTCACCAATGTGGCCGAATCTCTTATGGTGTAACATTAGCTTTTCAGCAGGAAGCTTAACTTCCAAGGCATGAATACAACCATCAAGACTAGATACAATAGATTTCTTCATTGCTCATTTAGATGGTGGGGATGAAGTGACTACTGCCCTCTTTCTTGAGTCAAAAGAACTATTGCATTGTGAAATGAATGCCTCCAGCTGAAATAGAGTACCTCTCCTAGTACCCTTAGCAAGCACCACAGGTCCTCTATTCATCTTGCATCCTTCTTTTGAAAAGACAACCTGCACACTTGCATCATTCAACATACTTATAGAAAGTAGGTTCCGTGCTAAGCCTAGGATGTGCATAACCCCAAAGATCCCCTTCACTTGTCCTTCAGGGAATCGGATGGAGAGTCTTCCATGACTAACAATCTTTAGATGAGAGTCATCACCCAAGTACACTCTTCCACCATCAAAATCCTCATACTTAGTGAACCAGTCTTGATGCAAGGTCATGTGGAATGATGCACTAGAATCAATCAGCCACACATCATTAGATGCATGGGTTGCTAAGGCTACGATGAAAGCATCACCATCATCTTGTGACTTGTCAGAATCTAAATCTAGGTTCTTCTTCTTTTTCTTTTCCTCTTTGCATTCCTTTAGGAAATGCCCAATTTTTCCATAGTTCCAACAAAGAGCCTTGGACTTTCTAGGAGATTTAGATCTCCCATGAGATTTGGATCTACTCTTCTCAGCTTTGTTGTCCTTCTTTTTCCCTTTCTCCTTGGGTCTTCCACGAACTGCAAGAGCCTCTTTGGTTGCCTCAGAAGACTTTCTCCACATCTCTTCAGACAATAGCAAAGAAACCAATTCATCTATTTTGAATGTGGATGTGGTGCTTCCAATAGCCATGACAAGATGATCCCACGAGTCTGGCAAAGAACAAAGCAAGGTCATACAATGATCCTCCTCCTCCATCTTCAAACCAACGGATGTCAATTGTGCAACCAACATGTTGAAAGCATTCATATGATCTGCAATAGATCCTCCTTCCTCCATTCGAAGAGAATACAACTTCTTTCTTAGAAAAAGCTTGTTAACAAGGGATTTGGCTTGATAAACATCTCCCAACTTCTTCCAAAGCAAGTTTGCAGTTTTCTCCTCATGGACATTTAACAGGACAGAATCATGAAGACTAAGTCTTATGAGACCCTTAGCCTTCTGATCTTTGAGATCCCAATCATCTTGTGATATCACAACTAGCTTTGTGCCACTAAAAGTTTCCCAGAGGTCTCGATCAACAAGCACGTCTTCCATCTTAAGCTTCCACAACTTGAAATTAGTGCCATTGAAATTCTCCACCTCTATCCATCCAGATTGATGCAGAGGTAAAGGTAGTGGTTGTAGAAGTTCACTCAATGAACTTGGTTGTCAAAGCTTCCTTCTTAATGTCTCCAAAGGTGGATTGCTTATAGACCTACACAAGGCTTTTTCAGGTGATTGATCTAGCCTAGGACTACACCTAGGACCACCACACAGGCTGCTCAACACTCACCTTGGGGAGTCACTACTCTACCAAAACAATCAACACATTCACTTTTAAGGACAACATTTCACTCCTAACATCTATGCTAGCAGGATCTCCATACACAATTTGACATAAGATTGTTTAAGACATGGAGAATAACAAGGTCTCTAACCAAAGGACTAATTTCTGCATTCTCTAGGGTAGAGGACAGTAAATACAGTAAGACTATTCTAGGACAGTGTTAAGGTGACAGTTTATGTCTTGTAGCCTTTTTGTTTTGAACGACTAAACTAGCATTAACTCCCCTCTACAAGCATGGATCTTCAAACAACATACACCTGCCAAGGCTAGATCAACATGAAATCACAGACCAACACCTCACTCCTGTTATTTTCTCTAACAGGGAAAAACAATTGTCATATGACTGTCTTAAGAAAATAGTATTTAATGAGGACTAAGCCTTATAGTTAAAAGAATGTTTAACAACACAATAAATGCTCATGACTCCAAATGACATTCACTTCTCAATACACACTAAACATTCAATGTGAACAAGCCACCATTTACTCACATGCATCGGCCATACTGTGTTATGCAGGACAGAGGACAGCAAATGACCATGTGACTGTCCTATGACAGTGCCACAGAAGGCTTATCTCTTGTAGCATTTATGAACAACTAAACCTTGAATAACTTCCCAAACTTGCAAATGGCCTTCCAGACTTAGTTTATATTCAAACAACTACTGTGCATATGTACTCATCCCCAGACATGCAGGACCGTACTGTACTGTCAGCAATTAGAAACAACAGACTGTTTCTTTCAATGAAAAGGCCTATTCTTGAAGGTTGTGAGAGAGAAATGTATCAAACTTGCATATACCAAACCTGCCAAATAGTCATATAGTCTTGTCCTCACCACAAGACATCAGATTCACCATGTATTAACTTTTCTTCATGACTGTCATCAGCATTTATGACACTGCCATTGTTTCTTGCTAACTAGTCACTATTTTTGACTAGCTAGGGTCATGCCAAACACTTGGAAAAGGAGTCTTCCACCTGAAAACCATAGAAAACAATAAAACCTAACCTAGTCTTCTCCATCCTTCTGAAAATGGTCGATACTTTCAGAGGATAGAGGACAAATTCACCATTTTTGGACACAAACCCTAGTTAAGAGGGTTTCAAAATAGTTTCTACAAATTGGCTTGATTCTACCTTCTACAAAAGTGTTAAGAGCTCCAAGTAGATGAAAATGAAAGGTGTTTGGTAAACCTAACAAATTTCCAACATTTCAACTCATGAACAATCTATAGCAGGCTGTACAAAATGGCTGTTTCAATAAAAAAATTAGAAAACACAATTTTTTCCTTAAAAGACTTCTCCTCTCTATTCATTTTTGGCATGTTTAACAAACTAAACTTTATAGGAAACTTTCCCCAATGTTTCCACTTCCCAACAGTCTGTACAACTACCCAAGAAAGGCAGTGAACCGATGGAAGTGGTTGTTTTACATAAAACAACAAGTTTCTAAAAGAAACACTCCTATAAAATAGGCCTAAGTTAACTCCATATTGGACTAGTCAACCAAATGACTAAGTCTTTATTACAAAACAAGAAAATGGCTTTCAAAGCCTTAGGAAAAACCAAAATTAACAAGGTCACAAGATGTTATAGTCAAAAAAATGACTAAAACTGAAGCTCCTGCACCATACTCCCCCTGTGGGAAAAACTCAAGTCCCTTGAGTTGCTAATTGTTGAAGTGTCATGCCATGCTTCAAGATATCTGCTTCAGTCATCCAGGTGGCCTCTGAGTTAGGGAGATCCTTCCATTTCACCAAGTAGTCCTTATAGACACCTCTCTGAGTCTTCTTGATAACTTTGGAATCCAGAATGCACTCCAACTGTAATGGTTTTCTTGGAGGCAAATCCTTGATCTAATTAGCATCTTCAGCCACCACATCTGATCCACTTTCATTAGGCAATGGAGGTCTGAAAGGAAAAAGATCACAAACATTGAAAATTGGAGAGATACCAAGGCCATCTGGTAGCTCAATCTCATATGCATTTGGACCGAATTTGTACACTATTTTGCATGGTCCAATCTTCTTCATCAGGAGTTTAGTTGGCTGACCCTTTGGCAACCTTTCTTTCCTTAGATATGCCATAACTAAGTCACCAACTTTGAACTGTACTTCTCTTTTCTTCAAATCTGCCTTTTCTTTGTACTTTGTGACTAATTTTTCTAGTTGCAACTTGACTTGATCATGGACTATTTTCATGGAGGCAGCAAACTCTTCACCAAGTGCACTCCTTCTATCCCAACCTTGGAGATCCTTCAACTCAAGTGGCCCTCTTGGATGAAAGCCATAAACTATCTCAAAAGGACTTTTACCAGTGCTCCTATTCCTTGAATCATTGTAGGCATATTTAGCCTGACTGATAACCAAGTCCCATGCCAAACCATGCTGCTTTGTAAGGCAACTTAGAAGGTTTCCAAGTGACCTATTAACCACCTTAGTCTGACCATCAGTTTGTGGATGGTAGGCTAATGAAAAGGACAACTATGTGCCCAGCTTCTTCCACAAGGTCCTCCGGAAGTGACCTACAAACTTAGAATCTTTGTCAGTTACAATGGACAATGGTAAACCATGTATCCTTACTACCTCTCTGAAAAATAGACCTGCAACATGAGATGCATCATTTGTGCATTTACATGGCACAAAATGAGCCATCTTGCTGAACCTATCAACAATAACAAATACACTATCCACCCCTTTGGTTGTCCTGGGTAACCCAAGCACAAAATCCATGTTGATACTTTCCCAAGGTCTATTGGGAATGGGAAGGGGCTGGTATAGACCTACATTTGAAGACACACCTTTGGCTCTTTGACAGATTGCACAACTAGCTACATATTTTCTCACATCTGATTGCACCTTTGGCCAAAAATAGAACCTTGTGACTTGTTCTAGTGTCTTGTCTAAGCCAAAATGTCCTCCTAAAGAACCATTATGCTTCTCCTTGATGATGTTGTCTCGCATGGAGCACTTAGGTACACACAGCAAATTGCCCTTAAACAAGAGGCCTTCCTGCAAAACAAAATCTGCATACTCTCCATGGAATGTGTTAGCCAAGTTCACAGATACATCATAAGCCTCTTTGAAATCAGAATCTTCTTTATACAGCTCCTTTAAACAGTCAATACCCATGCTTTCTAACTGAATTTCATGAATAAGAAGCAACCTCCTACTCAATGCATTAGCCACCTTATTAGAGACACCTCTTTTGTGCTTAATTGTGAAGGTATACACTTGTAGCTATTCCATCCATTTAACATGTCTATGGTTCAATTTTCTTGATTGTTTAGAAAGATTAAAGCATGATTGTTAGTAAACACAATAAATTCTTTGGGCAGCAAATAATGTCTCCATTTCTTAAGAGCTTGCACCATTGCATAGAGTTCTAAGTCATAGGTAGAATACTTTTGCTTGGCTTCATTCAACTTTTCTTAAAAGAATGCCACTGGATGTCCTTCTTGGCTGTGAACAGCACCAATAGCTTGCTGACTTGCATCACACTCAACAAAAAACACCTTATCAAAATCAGGGAGCACCAATAGCCACCTTTATTTTCAACAACTCAAAACTATCATCAGCTTCCTTTTTCCACTAGAATCTACATTTGACTCCACCCTTGATGGTGTTGAGGATGGGAGCACTAATGTGACTGAAACCTCTGATAAACTTCCTATATAAAGTCGCCAATCCATGGAAACTTCTCACATCTCCCACTGTTTTTGGGGTAGGCCAACTGAGAATAGCCTCAACCTTAGAGGGATCCATCTTCAAACAGCCATTGGAAATGACAAATCCCAAGTATAGAAGTTCAATTTTCATGAACTCACATTTGTCTAAGTTGATCATCAACTTGTGGTCATGCAGCTTCTCCAACACTTGACCAACATGCTTCACATGGTCTTCCCTTGTCCTGCTGAAGATTAGTATGTGATCAAGATAAACAATAACAAATTTACCAATGAATTCAACTAATACTTCATTCATCAGGCACATAAATGTACTTGGCGCATTGCTAAGACCAAATGGCATAACAAGCCATTCATAAAGACCTTCATTGGTCTTGAAAGCAGTCTTCCATTCATCTCCCTGTCTGATCTGGATTTGATGATATCTAGGTTTCAAATCAATCTTTGAGTAATAGCATGATCCTCCCAGGTAATCCAAGAGATCTTCAATCCTTGGCATTGGGAATCTGTACCTTATGGTGATCTTGTTTATGGCCCTTGAATCTGTGTATAGCGTCCACTTTCCATCCTCCTTAGGAGAAAGTACACTTGGAACTGTATAAGGACTTAGACTCTTCCTAATCAGCCCTTTCTCCAGGAAATCTTGAATTTTCCTTGCCACCTCTTCATTTTGCTGTGGAGTCAACTTGTATGCAACCTTGTTAGGCAATGTAGCACTAGGTATTAAGTCAATTTGATGACTAATATCCCTCATGGGTGGTAAGGAGTTGGGAACTTCCTCTACCACAAGGTCTTGATACTTATCCAGAAGTTGCTGTACTTCCAATGGAATCTCCTTCTATTTTTGATCTTGCTGATTTGATCCACTCTTGGGCTTCATGACCAACGCATACCCTTGGTTGTCATTCTCCTTCAAGATGTTTAGGAACTCATTGCCATTCACCAACATGACACTGCTGTTATTTTCCTTCCCCCTGGGCTGCTCCAACAAAGGATCCATTTTGAATGCTCTTCCATTCTTGGTGATGACATAAGTGTTCTTCTCACCATCATGCTGAGCTTTAACATCATACTGCCATGGGCAGCGAAGAAGCAGGTGACATGCATCCATAGGTATGATTTCACATAGCACTTTGTCCTTGTAGTCACCAATTGCAAATTCAACCCAAGTTTGTTCCTCCACCATGAAATTTTGGTTCTTGTTCAACCAAGAGATCTTGTGAGGACTGATATGAGGCAGCCTCTTTAACTTGCACTTCTCAACCATCTCAGTGGATACCACATTCTCAGTAGACCCTGAATCCACTATGATTTTGCAAAGTTTCCCATAGGCTAGGCCTTGGGTTTTGAAAAGATTCTTTCTCTGAGGGGGCTCTTGCTCAATGGCATCTTCAACATAGACCTTTTTATCATCATACTCTCTCCATCTAGAACAGGTGCAACACTTCCCATTGGTGAATTCACACTTTCACATTCATCATCTTTCACTAACTGATTTCTCTTCCCACTGTCATGAGAGTTGTTGGCTTTCCCTGGGCATTTGTTCATTGTATGGCCAACTTGGTTGCAGCCATAACATCTTCCAGTGAAGACTCCTGGTCCTCTACCACCTCCACCATTTTTGCCTCTGCCATTATGACTTCTGCCACCTCTAAAACCTCCTCTATGCTCTGTTGCTGATTGTGTTTCTTGTTGACTGTTATTTTTAGTTTTGTTGAACTGTCCACGGCCAAAATTGTTTCTTCCTCTTTGGTTTCTGCCACCTCTACCTTTGGCACTTTGTTCACCCTTCCTTCTCAGATTTTCTTCTGCTCTGGAGGCCAATAAGAAACATTCATCCACTGTCTTTGGTAACACCAAACTTATCTCATCTTGCAGATTGTATTTCAGTCCATTCAGGTACCTAGCCACCATCCCTTTTTCATCTTCATTATGATTGGCCATCATACTGAGTCTATGAAATTCTTCTATGTAGGCAGCCACATCCATGTCTTTTTGTCTCAAATTCTAAAATCTCCTTATGATTTGAATCTCATAGTCAGGTGGCATGAACTTGCTTTTGAGCATAGCCACCATTCTGCTCCATTTAGTGATGGGACTCTTCCCACTCTTCTCCCTCTCACTCTGCATATAGTTCCACCATACAAGTGCAGAACCTCTTAGCCTTGTCTTGGCAACTTGACCTTTTTGCTGTCATTGAACTCCTTGTAATCAAAGAAGTTGCACATAGCTTCTATCCAATTGGTGAGAACATCTCCATCCAACTTGCCATGAAAAGTAGGCACATCCATCTTGGGATCACCACTGTCTCCATGAGCACCCTTAAGTGCATTCAAGAAGGCTTTCTGATCTGTAGACATATCCTACTCCAGAGGATCCTCTTCTGTCTCTATTTCTTCATTTGTATTAGAAGAACTTCCCTCTTCTTTGGTCTTGCCCTTAGACTTCTTCTCTTCTTGCAATTTTGCTTCTTGTAATCTTGCTTCAACCATCTCTTCCACCAACTTCTTGATGGCATCTTGACTCATTGTCTTGGGAGGCATTGTACTAGCCTCTATTTCAATTTCCTCTTCTGACATACACTTGCTTCCAATCAGAATATTGGCTCTGATACCAATATGATGCAGAGGTAAAGGTAGTGGTTGTAGAAGTTCACTCAATGAACTTGGTTGTCAAAGCTTCCTTCTTAATGTCTCCAAAGGTGGATTACTTATAGACCTACACAAGGCTTTTTCAGGTGATTGATCTAGCCTAGGACCACACCTAGGTCCACCACATAGGCTGCTCAACACTCACCTTGGGGAGTCACTACTCTACCCAAACAATCAACACATTCACCTTTAAGGACAACATTCCACTCCTAACACCTATGCTAGTAGGATCTCCATACACAATTTGACATAAGATTGTTTAAGACATGGAGAATAACAAGGTATTTGACCAAAGGACTAATTTCTGCATTCTCTAGGGCAGAGGACAACAACTACAGTAAGACTATTCTAGGATAGTGTTAAGGTGATAGTTTATGTCTTGTAGCCTTTTTGTTTTGAACGACTAAACTAGCATTAACTCCCCTCTACAAGCATGGATCTTCAAACAACATACACTTGCCAAGGCTGGATCAACATGAAATCACAGACCAACAACTCACTACTGTTATTTGCTCTAACAGAGAACATCAGTTGTCATATGACTGTCTTAAGAAAATAGTATTTAATGAGGACTAAGCCTTGTAGTTAAAAGAATGTTTAACAACATACTAAATGCTCATCACTCCAAATGACATTCACTTCTCAATACACACTAAACATTCAATGTGAACAAGCCACCATTTACTCACATGCATCAGCCATACTATGCTATGCAGGACAGAGGACAGCAAATGACCATGTGACTGTCCTATGACAGTGCCACAGAAGGCTTATCTCTTGTAGCATTTATGAACAACTAAACCTTGAATAACTTCCCAAACTTTCAAATGGCCTTCCAAAATTAGTTTATATTCAAACAACTACTGTGCATATGTACTCATCCCCAGACATACAGGACCGTACTGTACCGTCAGCAATTAGAAATAGCAGACTGTTTCTTTCAATGAAAAGGCCTATTCTTGAAGGTTGTGAGAGAGAAATGTATCAAACTTGCATATACCAGACCTTCCAAACAATCATACAGTCTTGTCCTCACGACAAGACATTAGATTCACCATGTATTAACTTTTCTTCATGACTGTCATCAGCATTTACGACGTTGCCATTGTTTCCTGCTAACTAGTCACTATTTTTGACTAGCTAGGGTCATGCCAAACGCTTGGAAAAGGAGTCTTCCACCTGAAAACCATAGAAAACAATAAAACCTAACCTAGTCTCCTCCATCCTTCTGAAAATGGTTGATACTTTTAGAGGATAGAGGACAAATTCACCATTTTTGGACACAAACCCTAGTTAAGAGGGTTTCAAAACAGTTTCTACAAATTGGCTTGATTCTACCTTCTATAGAAGTGTCAAGAGCTCCAAGTAGATGCAAATGAAAGGTGTTTGGTAAACCTAACAAATTTCCAACATTTCAACTCATGAGCAATCCGTACCAGGCTGTACAGAATGGCTATTTCAATAAAAAAATCAGAAAACACAGTTTTTTCCTTAAAAGAATCCTCCTCTCTATTCATTTTTGGCATGTTTAACAAACTAAAGTTTATAGGAAACTTTCCCCAACGTTTCCACTTCCCAATAGTCTGTACAACTACCCAAGAAAGGCAGTGAACTGATGGAAGTGGTTGTTTTACATAAAACAACAAGTTTCTAAAAGAAACACTCCTATAAAATAGGCCTAAGTTAACTCCATATTGGACTAGTCAACCAAATGACAAAGTCTTTATTACAAAACAAGAAAATGGCTTTCAAAGCCTTAGGAAAAACCAAAATTAACAAGGTCACAAGATGTTATAGTCAGAAAAATGACTAGAATTGAAGCTCCTACACCACGGATGTGCTTGCCATCTCCTTACTACAATAAGATTCAAAATACTTTGCACAGACTCCCACTCAACTTAAGATCAGCTCAAAAAACCCCTACCCAACAACTAGGACCAAAGGTGATCAAACTCTAATACCAACTGAAGGGAAGCTAGGTGTGTGGAAATCACTTCGTACACTAATCCAATGAGGGAAGAACTATGCAAATTCAATTTAATATTTACATTTATAACAACATGAAACATGTTGCTATAATATTGCAGCAATACATATAGAACCAGAAAGAAGATAGAAGAAGAGAGATAGGATATATCGTGGGGAAAACCCTTATTGGGTGAAAAACCCCACACTTAGAAGCCTGCTCAATGTATTATCAAAACTGAATATGGTTTACAATACACTTGCAATGCAAGATTCAATAGTCTTCGACACTCGTGTCTGGAGTCAATCCGGTAGCATAATAGTACCTGTCAATCACATACTTCATCTCCTCCTCCAAGCACCTATTTATATAGAATATACACTGGCCTCATGGCCCAAAACCCACGCCTATGGACACTTGCTCAACATTATAAGATGCATCTGACACTTGTCCATAGCCCCCATCCCAAAGAGGTTGCCTATTTCCAAAATGGGCTATGACAGATGCTCTTACGACTCTTACGACTGTCATAGAATCTGTCATAGCAGTTACAACTTACAACTGTAAGAGAATCTATCATACACAGGCTATAAATAGCATATTCTCTTACAACATGTCATAGTCCACCTTGGGGCACCCAAAGATACCTTTTTTAAAGATGCTTCTCGACACATGTCTTCACCTGTCTTACAAGCTTCTATTTCTGACTCTTAGATGTCATAACTTCGTCATATGAATCTATCATAACCGTTTCGGTCAAAATTCCCTTACACAACATCCAAGATGCTGACACATGGAAAAATACTCTTGCCACAAAGTGGGACACCTATCTCCTCATGTGAGGACAAAATTACAAGCTGTCATATTCCATGTAGGATGACACATCACCATGCCACATCCCACAAAATAAAAATATGGAATTTACAATTAATTTACATCATAGGCAATGAATAAATAAATACAATCAAAATAATGCAAGGAATTACCAAGATTGAGATACCGTAATTCCCAACAACATTCACTAGTAAGAAACCAAATTTGGAGCACATTCACATCTTTGGATGCCTTGTGTATTATCACATTCCTATGGAGAAGAGAACCAAGTTGGAACCAACTACAGAGAAGGGTATCCTTGTTGGGTATAGTGAAACCTCTAAGGCTTATCGGGTTTACATTCCTACCCTCAGGAAAATAGTTGTTCACAGAGATGTGAAGTTTCAGGAAGAGAGGGCTCTTTAGAAGTCTAGCAACTTGATGAATGAGGAGAAGCAATCACCCATGGTTGAGGCAGAACAAATCCCTCAAACTTTAGTCTCACAAGTTGGAGACCAAAGCAAGCAGGCCAACCAAGTTGATTAAAAAGAGGAACAAATAATTCCTTAGTCTCAGATTCCTATTTCTGAGAAGAAGAGAAACAATGCGGCTGAGCAGACACTGAGAGAGGCCCAGGAGTATGTTGGTGACCCACATGATTTAGTCAGACAGAGAAAAGATCCCAAATGTTATTCTGATTATGTGGCACTTATGAGTGAATTAATTGAAGAGCAGCCTTCCAACTTTCAAGAGGCATCCAAGCACCAAGTATGGAGGGATGCCATGGTGGAAGAGTATTCTTCCCTCATGAAGAATAGCATGTGGGAGGTAGTACCTCGGCCAGAAGGTAAGTCTGTGGTGGGCTCGAGATGGATGTATAAGTTAAGCATACTGCAGATGTTAGTGTGGAAATTTTCAAAGCCTGCTTTATTGCTAAGGGGTTTTCTCAGAAGGAAGGAGTCGACTACGACGAGACTTTTGCTCCAATAGCCAGGTACTCATCCATAAGAGCTATCATTTCTATAGCAGCATAGATGGGTTGGAGGATTCACCAGATGGATGTAAAGACAACCTTCCTCAATGGAGAGATTGAGGAAGAGATTTACATAGAACAACCAGAAGGATTTGAAGCACATCGGAGGGATTTGAAGCACATTGGAGGGATTCTCATGTATGCAGGTTGAGAAGAGCACTGTATGGGCTCAAGCAGTCTCCCAGGGCATGGTATTCATGTATTGATAGTTACTTGCAGAGCGTGGGCTTCATCAAGAGTGAGGCAGATCTGAACTTGTAATATGTTCAGGTAAAGGATGAACTTCTCATATTGGTGTTGTATGTTGATGACCTATTTCTCACAGGGTCAGAGGAGCTCATAGCCCACTGCAAGCAGGATCTTGCAGGAGAGTTTGAGATGAAGGACTTGGGGTTGATGCAGTACTTTTTGGGATTGGAGTTGTGGCAGGAAGAGGGAGAGATCTTCCTTGGACAATGGAAGTACATAATTGATATCCTAAAGTGATTCAGGATGGAGGACTGTAAGCCCATGTCCACGCCACTTGTGACCAACTAGAAGAAGATTGATTCTTCTAGATCAGAGGTAGTGGACCTGACTTTATACAGACAGTTGATAGGCTCTCTTTTGTAGCTGGTCAACACCAGGCCAGACATTTGTTTTGCAGTGAACTCACTTAGTCAGTTTATGGTAGAACCTAAACGTGTGCACTAGATAGCTGTAAAACATGTTTTGAGGTATCTTTGAGGCACAATTGATTATGGGCTGAAGTATGTTTGACATGATGGAGTGAAGCTTGAGGGGTTCACTGATGCAGATTGGGCAAGCAGTACAACTGACCGAAAGAGCACTTTAGGGTGCAGTTTTAGTTTGGGATCACGAGCAGTCTCTTGGTACAGCAGGAAACAAAAGTCAGTTGAATTGAATTCTGTGGAGGCTAAGTATATGGCAGCTAGTATGGCTACATGTGAGGCTATCTAGCTTCGAAAACTTCTAGCTGGGCTCATTGATCAGGAGCTAGATCCTACAGTCATTTACTGTGATAATCAAAGTTGTATGAAACTCTCTGAGAATCCAGTGTTTCATGACAAGTCAAAGCACATTGAGATCAAGTACCACTTTATCAGAGATTGTGTGGAGAAGGGGACAGTGAAGCTCCAGTACATTCCTACTGTGAATAGATAGTAGATATCCTGACCAAGCCCTTAATGAAGAGTAAGTTTGTATACTTTAAGGATAAGTTGGGTGTTGTGTAGAACACCTTCCTCACTAAGAGGGAGTGTTGATTTATTGTAGCTTAGAAGGTGGGCCCGTGTGGAGGGTGGAAGTTGCTTAACGTAAACTTGAGTTGGATATTTAGCAACAACATGATTTCTTTTTTATTAATAGAATGTTTCTTGAGTTGTGAGGTGGAGATAACACCAAGAGTGATTTTATGTGTAAGGAAAGCCAAGTTATGTAAGGAAAGTTTCTTTTCTCTTGTATGTTGATGAAAATCAGTAGGGCTATATATGTAAGATTGCTATAGCAAGAAGTTATTGTATTATGTGTGGAAAGTTTGTTGTGGAGGCTAAATAGAAGATCCAACATTTGTAGGTTTTTCCCCATATTGGGGTTTCCTGGGTATATGTGTTATTGTCTATTTGTGTATGGCTTCTTGTTATTTTTTTCTTTCGCTGTTATTAGCTGTTAATTAACCCATTGTATTGATTGTTATAAATCAGATAGAGGTTCTATTCTGTGAAGTTATTGTGCAATTAATCTGTAACTGGGTTATAAGAAATTAACAAGTTATTCTTTCATTCTTCTCCATTTTCCTAGAATGATTGAACCAGCACCCAGGATTCGAGAAGAAGGTGAAAACATTGAAAGTACTTTCTCTTATGAGAAACATGCCAATTTGTTGGATAGTTATTCTTTCATTCTTCTCCATTTTCCCAGAATGATTGAAATTTGTATATAAAGGTGATTAAAAGCAAGAGCTTTGTATTTATTAGAGATTAAGTTCTATTGGATAGAGATTTCACTACTGTCAGATGAGAACCATTAGATAAAGCAGATCTCCAATATACCATCCTTATATTAAATAGTTAATAGTTGAAAGTGGAGCATTAATTCTTTTCTTTGTCCACATCTTTACTATCATGATTAGGAAAAGTCAGGTGCTTCCCATGCCACTCTATTTAAATATCATCCACTTCAATGGTTAAACAATCAATAGTAATTTTACACCTCATTCACAGTGTTAAATATTTGTCCTATTTTTATTGGCTAAAATTGACCTTCGACTATTGAAGTGGATGATATTTAAGAATAGCCTTCCTATGTTGAAATGGAATTAATTTTTTATTATTAAAATAAATTTAATATACATAAAATTGTATTATATGGTTAAATAATTTATGAAGGATTTCTATTAATAGTATTGAATGATGGAGTCTCCTGTAAACTTGTATCTCAAAATCTTTATTTCTATTTTTATATTGGAACTTTTACATTGTAACCTAGTTTTTATCTTGAAAATCTCATCTCAAACCTCTTTTAACTTAGCTTTTCTCTTGAAAATCTCATCTTAAACATCTTTATTTAGTTAGTTCATAATATTTATTCCTATCAATAATATCATTAAAAAATATATTTAAAATAAGATAATTTAATTTTTTAGGGGAATATGAAAATAAAAATTATTATCAATTTATAAATTAAAAATAAAATATTTTATAACATGAATGCAAGTAAAAAAATATAAAGTAATTATTATTATTATTTTTGACTAAAAGAGGGGTAAAAATTTATTCAAACAAGAAAAAGTACAAAACAAGGGCATTACTCAGCCCTGTCAAGCTCCACTAAGTGGTCCAACTTTTGAGACAACTCCAGGGGTAATTGACCCCAATTCACAATGTTCCAATTTTGCATTTGATCAGAGGCCCATTTGGCTAAATAATCTACTACACCGTTCCATTATCTAGGAATATGAATGAAGGACACTGAATCCAAAGAATCACACAGATTAAGAATACACATAAGAATTAAATTTAAAATATATAACCCACATAACATTAAGGGGATGAATGTGTACATAAAAACTAAATAGAGTCAACATATATTTTTTAAAATTTATAACTAATTGTTTTAAGTTTAAAATATATAATGGAGATACTTTTATTAAATGAATGTAGGTAAAATCTAAGGGTAGATGGTATTTACTTTTTTGCACTAGATGAGATATTTGAATCATTTTCCTTCATACTTCCCCATGAAACATTTTTCTTGGCTTTTCCAAAACTTCCTCGTGCAGACTTTCATTCTCAGTTTCTCCTCATCTAGCTACGGCTTTGGAATGGATGAATGATGGATTACCCTTACAACTTTCAATTCAATTTCCTGCCTCTCGACTGGGAATTGGTTATGGAAGGACACTATACATTGGTAAAGTTCCAAATGGTGTTTGACATAGAATGTGTCAACCTGGAGTACGCCATTAAAATAATCATTGGTAACATTTGTTGCAGGAATCCCCTAGCCCATTGAAGTATTCTAATGCAACATCAATCTTCTTGTCTAATGTGTTTGATTTAGTTTAGGACCTAGAATACTTGTTGTCCATTACCGTGTCTTTTATCAGAGGTCATATTTTTAGCTCATCTCACTAGAATTCAACACTCATATATTAGAGAGGGTAATAAGGTGGTAGACAACTACTTCATCTTGCACTCATATAGAGAGAGTAATAAGGTGGCAGACTATTTGGCAAATTTGGCCATAGATCAAGAAAAGAACATGAAAGTATTTCTCCTAGGACAACACATTCTTTGTCAGCTGGTGACATGGTTGAATGATGTGGAAAGCCTCAGGGCTTAATTGGGTTTTTCCTTTTGAAAAGTATGACTGTTCCTTCAAGTCCTTTCTCCCCCCAACATTTGTTGTATGGGTTCATCACAGGCAAAATCCCTAAGAGCCTTGCACATTTGGGAGAATATCATCTCATTTATGACTATAGGGTGGCGTGTTCTAACGTCTTCCTTCCTGAAAAACAATGATCGACTGAGCCTCTCCTCTAAGCTACTCCTCATTTAATGGGATGACATCTCTGTGATTCGCCAACTTGTGGCAAATCCTTTGTCAGGTTCCATTGGAGAGGAATGATGATAATAAGATTTTTTAGCCTAATTGAGCTATTGTAGGATAGGCCACGTCGCCTATGGAAGTACACTAGACATTAATGAAAGCCATGGAAAGAAGGCAATCATTAGGTGTAGAATAATATGATTATTTGGAGCTCTGTAAGCAGATCTTCCAGTAGACTAGCCAAGGATCTCATCCCACGTGGGTGATCCTACATCATCTATCCAACTCCATATATTATCTCTCACCTTGATGACTAAAGGTCATTTTTGAATTGCTATTTTCCTAGTTTTCCTTGTCTCGTGTATGCAGGTTTAATGGTGGACAAAAGGCTTAACCAAAGCCTTTTTCTTCTTCTAATTCAAGGGGAGCCCAAGGTGCCCGGGAGAATCAAGGTTACAGACATGATGAATTTGTTTGAGTGTGACTACACTTTGGCTCAATTCTCTATGAGGAATGTGGTTGGTAATAGTTGGATGAAAAGATATGAGGGGTGGGTCCTCTATAACTTTGACATCATCTCGCACATCCTCTCCAATATCATGGACTTGGTGTAGGACGACGAGTATGTTCATGCGAGAGTGACTAGTCTATTTTACAATCAACTACACACGGTGGATAGGTGGCCTCTAGTGCTTAGGGATTATGATTTGCTATAGGGAGACACTCTCATCAGGGGGATGTTCAACATTCAGAATCTTAGAGCTTTACTAACAATTCAAGTGGTATATAGATCTTTGCAGTCAAGCCTTTGTTCCCTATGTGTGAATGACCTGGACCATGAATTGAGTGCTTTTACCTTCTCTTTTTCCAAGTGTAAGGCACAGTAGATTAGAGAAGTATTTACAACTATTAGGTTCCTAATAGTACATGCCCCCAACTATTCTGCACACCTGCCAAGGGAATATTTTGATAATTCTGACAATGAAGATGAGGTGGACCTGAATGATGACTAGGATGATGACATCCCTCTAGTATAGGTCCTTCTTCCAGGTGTCGCTGAAACGAGGGAGGGTGGTCATTGAGGTGTTGGATGTGAATCTTTTGTGGTTTGGGTTGGCATTCGAATGCTCTTTTTTGGTTATATTTACTTTTGCTTCTTCTGGTTTTTTAAGGACCACTTCTTAGTTTCAAAACTATTTTATCTGGTCTATTAAGGGCCTTTATTCTATAATATTTTTTGGATTTCTAGAATTGGCGTCCATGCTACTATCTGTATAATCTTTTTAAATAATTTATGGGTGTCTCATCACCTTTTTCTTAAAAAAAAGTATTCCAACATGGCTTCCATATTTTTGTCTTACTGTCCAATTTTTATAATTTCATGTAGGATCATGACTATGTAGTTTCAATTGCATTGGCCTTCCTAAGAGGGCATATCTTTAGCACTGCTAGATGGCATGCAAGTTGGATTGAGGATAGTTTACCATGGAGCAACTTAGAAACTCACAAGAAATTTTTCAAATCTACCTAGGGATGAAAGAAGGTTTATAGAGTGGCAATGTGGTTCCCTGACCACCAAAATAGAGAAGTATCAATTCCATCTCAGAGAAGGTCTAGTAAAAAAGGCATGAGAAATCTTTGACCGGCAACAATGACATTGACCAATGTTGTTTCTGCCTATGGATCCTTCTGTAACATCCCGCCACGCAATCCCGAAGGGTAAGAACCAAAAGAGGGCAAGAATATTTTTTTTGAATATAAAGTGGTAACATACACATAAGACGGTTGTTGATTCAATAGGTCGACAACATTCATGGTCAAGTATGGCTGAATTTACAACCCAAAGGAGAGGACTAAATCACCCTCCTTGCAAACATCGTTAAAACTACATTCATTTTAAAACACCAAATTCAAATGTTCCTAATACCCATTTCTACCTATAAACATAAAGCCATAATGATCATCATAGTACAAGTGGGTCTGATACCCACACCAGAATCCGTAATTCAAATAAGAAACATCTCATTTCTTTTCATTAAATTACATGATTACATCTATTCTCTCAAAAGAGATCTTACAAAAATTACATAAAAGAATACACATAAGTACAATGGCATAGCCATGGATAAGATACAATAACTGATAAAATAAGTACAAGTGGGAATATCCCCAACTAGAGCTCCAATAACCTATACACTAGTCCCCAATGGTGGTGGCAATGCCTCCCAACCATGTGGACTCAAAAGAGACCACCCCACCTTGATCGAAGGTAGTC
The DNA here is from genome assembly GCA_027924645.1 of Cunninghamia lanceolata. Classification (NCBI taxonomy): domain Eukaryota; kingdom Viridiplantae; phylum Streptophyta; class Pinopsida; order Cupressales; family Cupressaceae; genus Cunninghamia; species Cunninghamia lanceolata. The sequence continues at coordinate 5,414,377 of BSBN01000245.1, read as the reverse complement.
ACAAGGCCCAAACACAAGTAGAGAAATAGTGGGGAAAGAAGACTAAGAAACTCAACCACACAAGGGAGACCTCAAGGTCACATAGTTTACAAGAATACCTCAAGCATGTGATAACCACACCAAAAAGGTACTAATCAAACAATAAGGGGTTAGAGGATAGGTATAGCAATAAGGAAGCAACCATATGAAGGTACACAACTCATATTCTCGTACCAATCACAAAACACAAGAAATCATATTCTCCTCCAATGGGCCAACAAGTGAGTACTCTTGCTCAATACCACATTGAAAATCACTTCCAAGCCTACCCTATCATCTACACCCATGACTGACAAGCTCAACTTGCATTCAAAAGCATTAAGCAAGCACATGCGGACCACACTTGAGGCATTACACATAAAATGTTACTACATCAATAAAAAGGGTATAACCATTTCTATGAATAAGTTAATGGAAGTACATGTAATCAGGTCCCCAATGGTCTATAAAAGAATCCTGAGGGAAACCATATCATCCTATTTAAAAATACAATTTCAAAGAAGCCATTGATACTAATTCCCATGTGGCTACAATCACTGGATCTACAGTGACTGGTTCCTAATAGGAGCAACTATAGATTCAACTAATTCAATGAGGTATGGTATCATTTCAACAAATAAATGAGCTACAAGAATGACATTTTCGGTCCTTACCCTAAAAAGTTCATATTTCACTTTTTTGTGGTGAAGCAGGTTTTGCATTGCTAATGATGTGAAATACCGCATTATTATATCAACAACAGGGCACACTTGTTCTCATGAATAGACTTAAAATCATAACACGATGAAAGATATGGAAATCCTATAGTTATACTATTGTATCAAAAATAGATCACACCTATTTCCATGTTTAGACCCAAAAACATAATACAAGGAATGATGTGGACTTATTATGGTATCATATAAAATATAGATCAGAGCCATTTCATGGACAGACTCAAAATCATAATACAAAGAATGATGTGGAACTATTATACTATGTTATAAAAACAGGTCAGATCCATTTCCATGGACAGACTCAAAATCAACTTACAATGAATAAGTATGGAAATGCCATGTTATTGTATCAAAAACATGTCACATCGGTTTCCATATACACACTCAAAATCATAATAAAATGAATGATGTGCAAATATTATACTTTTATATTAAAAATAGATCACATTAGTTTCCATAAAGAGACTCAAAATCATAGTTTGCATTTCCCAAAAAAAAATGCCCAAGGAAGTTAGTCAACAATAGGAAACAAATCTTAAAAGAGAAAAGAGGCCTCGAAGCTGCAAAACTACCCAGGTAGACATATATGTAAAATGTGTGCTCATAGACAAGGTGCGTGAACTGTTTGACAAAATGCCTCAAAATAGTGTCATCTCATGGAATATAATAATTGCACGATACACACAAAATGGATTTGTAGAAAAGTCTTAGAAACCTTTATCAAATGCAATAGGCAAAAATAAAGCCAAGTTCCACAACTGTTACCAGCAACCTCACCGCCCATGCCAAAATGGGGCTTTGGAATAGGGTATGGACATCCATCAAAATATAGTGGAAGGGGGATTTTTGTCAGTTGTTGTAGCTACAAGTGTGTTGGTATATAGACAAGGCACTAAACTGTTGACGGAACATCTCAAAGAGATGTAATCTCATGGACTATGCTGACTATAGGATACGCACAAAATGGATTTGTTGGAATGGCTTTAAAAAATTTAAAAAAATGCAACTGGCGGCTAAAAAGCTAGACTCCACAACCTTTGCCAATGCCTTTCTACCCGTGCTAAAATGGGAACAAGGTATGGATATCCATTAAGGCATAATGGAAAGTAGATTTCTATCAGATATTATAGCTGGAAATGCTCTGGTATGGATATATGCAATATGTGGAAGGAAATACAAGGCACATAACTGTATAACCAAATGCCACAAAGAGACGTGGTCTCATGGAAGTTAGTGACCGCAAGATAATATACAAAATGTGCAAGCATAGAAATGGCTCGATCTAAGGATTGGACGCACCCCAGACAAGGTTAAATCAGAGGGAAGGATGAGCTTACCTGGAACCTCTTGCAGACTGTAGAGAATGAAACCCAAAACGGAAGATTTCAGTTCCCTTAATGCCTCCCCTTGCAAACCCTAGCTACCTCTCCATTTTCCCCAAATCCCCAGCATCAGCCTTAATGTGAGAGTGAATCCCCATAACAATATATCATTCTCCCTTTTTACTTCTTTAGGTCAAAAGAGGACCTTCCCCCAAAAAAACTAATTTTGGGTTTAACTTAAAAGACAACTATAGGCTTGTAAAACCATATCTTTTAAACCATATGGGTAACTATCAAAATGTGACAATCACAAAAACTTCTTAAACAATAATTATTAAATACATGAATACACACAAAAGTAAACCCACAAGGGATTGGCCCAACACTGAACCTCACGAGTCTGACTCACAAAGAATAGGATAGTCAGACGGTACCTAGGTGGTCTCCGAGGGCAATAACCCAACATTAGATACTCATCCCCGAGTGGAGACAATAGCGAGGCTAAGGTGTTTTGGCCTATGTGACTATCTTCGTATAACCACCATTTTGACTTAACTGGGCTCGCTCAGACCTATGAAGCCAGGTGGAGTTGAAGCCCTGTACTTGCTGTTAAGGGAAATTTGGATTAACAAATGAATATGCAATAAATATCAATATCAAATACCCAAAACTTCAATGAAATGGTGAACTAAAGAAATCAAATAACAATGAATCCAATAACAAAACAAAACTTCCTTAGATCGAAACTTCCATTGGTTTCCTATCAAAAATTGTCCTTATGTGTATGAAAAAGGGCCCTTAGTGAGTGCACTTCTTTGCTTTGTCAAGAATGTCGATTGAGAATGGCTATGGTAATATCGCAATGAAAAGGAACTTCACAATGATGGTAGTAGTGCGTAGTGCGTAGTAAAAAGTGTGATCACAAGCAATGAAGGAATTGGTGCTAAAGGTGCGCTGTAATTCCTATAGAGTGACAATACTTAAAGCTTGGATGATTGAAATGGAAGAATGAGGTTGCTTTTATAGACTTGGGAAAGAAGAGATCAATGGTATAGAAGACTTGAGAAGATCAACAGTTGATAATAGATGAGGAATGTGCAATGAATAAGAAGAAGACAAGTGTCTTGCTTTCTTTTGCATGAGAAGAGTTAACAAGAATAGAAGAATGAGTTAAAGCAATTAAAAGAATATAACAATCAGTTAAGTGATTTAAAACAAGAAGGGATTTGCATGAGAATAAAAAGATATTTTTGCTTTATTAAATATTAGGAATATTTAGAAGCTTGAATTATATTTAGAGATAAATCAATTTAGAAGAAAAGGCAACTTAAATAAATATTTGATTTATTTAGATTTAGAGAAGATATTATTGGAAGAGATAATTAAATAATTGGTATTATTTAATTTAGAAGATAAGAAAGCAAATTAAATAAATAAATTTATTTAATTGTTGGGCATGATTTGGAAGAATAAATAAAATATTTGATTATATTTTATTTTTAGAGATTGAGAGGATTTAAATAAATTTGATTTGATTTATTCAAATTTGGAAGAATGAATTTGATTTAATTAAATAATTAAGAATTATTTAATTGTTTGGAAGAATTTAATTAAATAAAGGATTTTATTTAATTTTGAGCTTATAAGAGGTAATTAAATATTTTGATATTTAATTAACCTAGAAGAATGTGAATCATGTCATTTTTAGGCGTATACATTTTGCCCCTCTTTGATGCAATGCAGTTTACGACGTTACTTCAAAGAATAAGTTGTCTGATAATGATACATGCCCCAGTTTGCCTCTGGTATAGGTTATGACGATAGGATACCCCCTCGGGAGGTTGGACGAGAAGAAGGCAGAAGGATGAGAGACGGACAATCTCATGAAGACAAAGGGAAAACTAGGTTAGGATGGAAGAAAGAGCTGAAATGATACGCAATGCAAGATAGAATGATGAAACACAAGCAAATAAACAAGTATACACAAATGATACAAGAACAAACAAGGTATCACCCCTGTCAAGCGGTAAACCAACGATATACTGATAATGATATACGACAGTGTTGTCATGGCGGGGAATGATATATCCCTAGAGCAACATGAAGGATAGGGTCTAGTTTAAGGAAAATGGAACATGTCATGTAAGACGCATGTGTTGGTTTGATTTCGACAGTGCCACATCTTGTATAAGACAATTGATTGATTAACTGATTGAGTTGGTTTACGACGAGACAAGGATCAAGACCACTGATTGTGATTGGATCATTTGGGCAAGATTGACTTGACTTGATTAGTATGGATTAAGGATGGACTTGTATTTGGATCATTGCTTGGGTTGACCTGATTGAGAAGAATGGACCACAACGATAGATAGAATACTAATTGATAGAAGAAATCACAAGCTTTTATTTGTATTGATACTCTGCATTGTTGGATCTTTATTGCATGGGATATGGATGCATGGATGTGTGATGGATGTTTTTGCTTTTGACATCTTGATGGTGCAAGTATTTTGAAGTGCTTATTTCATCATTGGGCAATTTTTTTGGTACCTTTTCTGAATGTTGTAAGTTAATGCAAGCATCTAGGTATAATTGAACCAAGATGACCTGAGAATCGCTTACATGGATTTTGCTTTAGCAAGTTAATACAAGCATCGAGGTATAATTAAATCAAGATGACCTGAGTATTTCTTGTGAATCAACAAACAAGGATTGCCCCCATTCATGTTAGACCTTAGATGTCCTCAATGATCTTTTGCCGATCATGTCCTTAGACAAGGCATCACATTACCAAAGTTTAATCCACAAACAACAAACAAAGAAAATAATCATGTCCCCATCATAGCATCTCTAGCTTTTGGCATCCTCGAGTAGCATAGAAAGGCATGATAGTAAAAATCAAGAATCTGTAAGTTAACCTAACCAACACAAAACATTCTTGCATTTAGACGTGTTTGTTTCTTGCCATAATTTGGGTAAAATCATTTAGAAGGCCTTAGGCATTTTTCTACTTTGCTTTGGATAGGTTAAGGTGTTGCGTCAAAATTTTTGCTCGAAAGTGGGCTATGCTTGTGCTTGCTTGTTTGCTAAAAGTATTCCACAATCCTTATTGGCGAGACGGACCCTAAGGGACTGACCTAGTGCCTTGGGGGCTCATTGCTAAATGGCCTTGCCTATGTGACGATGCAGAGGCAACGTAGTTCAGGGTAAACCCTAGCAGACCTAAGACCTAGGTGGTAGAAAGTGGAGGTAAACTCAGATAGATAGAAGGACTAGACATGGGATGAATGGGACCATGGAGCCTCGGGGGTGTATTTGAATAATGGCCTTGCCTACATGACAACGCAGAGGCAACGTAGTTCATAGATTTGGACCATGGATGGACTAGAGGATAGACAACAAGATATGGGATGGACAAGGAAAGCCTCGGGGGTGCATTGAAAATGGCCTTGCGTACGTGACAGCGCAAAGGCAATGTAGTTCACAAATTTGGACTATGGATGAACTAGAAGATAGACGACAAGATATGGGATGGACAAGGAAAGCCTCGGGGGTGCATTGAAAATAATGGCCTTGCCTATGTGATGGCGTAGAGGCAACGTAGTTCAGGGTTTTGGACTATGGATGGACTAGAAGATATACGACAAGATATGGGATGGACAAGGAAAGCCTCATGGGCGCATTGAAAATAATGGCCTTGCCTACGTGATGGCATAGAGGCAACGTAGTTCATAGACTTGGACCATGGATACCTACGAGAGACACTATGCTAGGTTGACACGATGGGTATGATATGGGATAAAACCTTGGTTGACAAGGCCAACAAAGAGATAGAGTATCAAGCCATGATAGGTTACTGTTAGGATTTTATTATGGGATAGACATGGATTGAATGGGACATGAGGAAGAATGGACACAAGGTGATTGGTTTCCCAAAGATGGAGAAGGTGGTTTATCACAAGTAATGCTTATTTACTAGGTTTTCACCATATGCTTTTATTTGCATGAAAAGCTAGAAAGTACACATGATGCCTATTTGCTAGGTTTTCATCATGATACCTATCCAAGGCGCCTTTTTGCCATGTTTTCAACAAAGGACAATTTTTTTTTTGTATTTTTCTAATTTTTCTAATTTTTTGATTTTTTTGTATTTTCATGCCCCCCTTACATTGGGGTTCTCCTAGGTATAGAACTGGTGAAGATGCATGCTATTGATTGGGTCATCAAAAAGCTCTCCCTCTGATGTTGCTAACTAATATGCCCCCGATCCATAAGCAACTACAATTACATAAGGCCCAAGCGAGTTGGGTTCGAACTTGCCCTTCTTTTCCCTATCCTGTTGATTTCAAGGATTTTCCTTAAGGACTAGATCTCCACCTTTGAAGACTCTTGGGCGAACTTTGTGGTTATAGCTTCATGACATCATTTTTTGATACGCTTTGAGATGGTCAAAGGTTTTCTGTCCCCTTTCCTCTAGCAACTCTAGTTCTGGCAATTTGGAGACTCTATACTCTTCATCTGATATGAGACCTTTTAACGTCACCCTGAGAGATGGTAATTTGACCTCTATGGGAAGGATAGCTTATGAGCCATAGACAAGGGCGTAAGGTGTAGCACTTGTGGGAATTCATATATTGGTTCTGTAGGCCCACAAAACGGGATTGAGTTGGATATACTAATCACGGCCAGCATCGTTGACTGTCTTCTTGAGAAGTTTCAAGATGGTTTTGTTGGATGCTTCAGCTTGACCATTGCCTTGGGGGTAATAGGACGAGGAGAAACGGTGTTGGATTTTGAATTGGTCATAGAGTTCTTGGACATCCTAGTTTTTGAAGGGTCTTCCATTATCCATGATAATGGATGAAGGAATTCCATATCTGTAGATAAGGTAATTCAGGATAAATGAGGATATTTGCTTACCTGTGACGGTGGTGCAGGGAACGACTTCAATCCACTTGGTAAAGTACTCAGTGGTGGTTATAATGAATTTATGGCCATTGGATGAGGGTGGATGGATCTTTCCCACAAGGTCAAGTCCCCATTGACAAAAGGGCCAAGGTGTCATTAAAGGTCTCAATTCTTGAGCTGGTGCATGTATCAGGTTCTCATGTATTTGGCACTGCTTGCACTTCTTGACAAACTGATATGAATCTGTTTCCATGTTCAGCTAGTAATAAGCCAAATGCATGAGTTTCTTGTCTAAGGAAGGACCGCTAGAGTGTGTTCTTGTAATGTCCCCTTCTAGTGAGTCCCAATCTTTCCTTTGACCTTGCACAATTCAACTCACAAAAGAGAACATTATAATCATTACTCATCCATATTTAAGTTGTATATTCATGTCCATATATAATGTTTCCAACTTATCATTTGTTCATACACTTAATTGTCTAAGGATTTTAGCTATCACATTCATTGAATTACAACATTCATTTCATTGTATTCAATTTAACAATGTTCACATCTATATCCATATTCCATTCATATATGTATGCAGATTTACCTTATTTCTACACTCCTATTTATTCTCATATTATTATACCTATTCTATATGCATAGTTATAGAGAATGAATGTATATACATCATTGATCGTAATATATTCCAATTATTATTATGCTGATACGAGCAATATTCATTTGTTTATATTCATATTATTCTTCTACAACATTTATATCGCCTAACCTATTAATAAGGAAAGTGTACTTACCTCTTTATGCTGCTTGTCTTGTTGAATCTGCTCACTTGATTTTATTCTCTTTCACCTATTCTTTAACATTTATATGTTATAGTATTTGTTATAATATTAATAATATCTCTATATTATATTATTATATATGTTATTAATATTATTGTATATATATATATATATATATTTATTTATTTATTGAATAATTCCTCCCTATATGTATTTATGATATCTTTCCTACTTGTGACTCAGGAATATATATCAAAATACAATGCGGATTTAATTATATTTATTTATAATGCCGATATTCCTTTTTTTATTTATTTTCCATATGTTAATAATACTTCCTCTTAAATTAAATGCAAGCTATATGGTAATCGCTACCCATAATTACTGACTGTTTTATCCTTGTTGACATATCGCTGTTATTCCATACTTTCTGACTTTCATATTTGAAGACTTCTGTTTGCTTACTTTAGACTTCCTTATTTTCTTATATCCCAAATCTGATCCCCTTCATTCCTTGCTGCTGCTATTTATATTATATATGTTCCATTATGCCTCTTATGAAGAATAGTGACTCTTCAAAGAGTCACATACATTGGTCCCCTCTTATATTTAATATCTAGTCACTTATAATATTAATATATAATATATATATTAATTAATTAATTAATTAATTCATATTAATAATATATATTATAATAATATTTATATCTATTAATATCTTATGAGTATAATAATAATAATATTTGATATTTATATTCATGTAATATGATAATATATTATATAACTTATTAATATTTAATTATTAATATTTATGTGTAATTAAATATATTGTTTAAATCTTCAATTTAAACAAGGCTTTAATATGGGGACATGACAGTTTTGCAGATCCCTTCGTGCACGTCTTGTAAGGCGGTTATGGATTCTTCCCATCCTAAACAATGGAGTAAAGTACCATCTAGACCACGTCGGTATAGGGTATTGGTAATAATGGTATAGTGAGAGGTTTGGCGTATAAAGGTTCATCGTTGGTTTGAAGATAGGTCAAGTGGGAGGGTGTTGTCCTTGAGGTAAGTATAAATCTTACCATACCAAGGTGAATCAGATCCAACTAAAAGGCATATGGTATGGTTCTCAGGAAGATCATAAGCTGGTTGCTGAATAGTTTCTACTAAGAACTCATACCGTGACTCATTCTCTGGTATCTCAAGAAGAGAGGCAATGGTTGCCATGGCATTTGCTGCTTTGTTCTCAATCTAAGGTATCTGCTCAAAAGAGATGATCACAAAGTATTCCTTAAAGTCATCGACCATCCGCTTGTAAGGGACAAGCTTTTCATCTTTGGTTTGGTAATCATCGTTGACCTGATTGATTATTAGTTGAGAGTCACCATAGACATGTAGCTCTTTGATTTTCCACTCTATTGCCATTTTGATACCGATGACTAAGGCTTCATATTTTGCTATGTTGTTGGTACATGGAAATAACAAACAGTAAGATTTCAGAATGGTGTCGCCATGAGGAGTTACAAACAAGATTCCTGCCCCCGATCCATGGTTTGTGTAGGACCCATCAAAGTAGAGCTTCTAGGAATGTGTTGAGATATTGAATAAGGATTCATCTGGAAACTCAAATTGCATTGGTGTGGTGTCCTGTAGTGGTGCATCCGCTAATTGATCAACAATGACTTGCCCTTTGATAGCTTTTTAGTCTACATACTCAATGTCGTATTCACTTAAGAGCATTACCCATTTGGCTAGGCAACCTGTGAGAGTGGCTTTGCTTAGTAGGTACTTCAGTGGATCTATTTTTGTAATAAGTTTGACTGGATGTGCAAGCATATAATGCCAGAGCTTTTGGGAAGCAAAAACTACCGCAAGACATGATCTTTCTATCTGTGAGTATTGCAACTCATAGCCCACTAATGTAGTAGATGGCTGTTTCTTTATTCTCATAATCTTGTTGTGCTAGAAAAGCCCCAAGAGCTGTAGGTGTAGTAGATATGTAGAGTATCAAAGGTTTCCCTTGGATAGGAGGCATGTGAATAGGTGGATTCGTAAGGTATTCTTTCAGTTTGTTGAATGCCTCTTCACATCTCTCATCCCATTTGAATGGAATGTTCTTGTGCAGGAGATGACTGAATGGTTGACACTTGTCTGCCAACTATGATATGAATCTACGGATTTCTTGTAGCTTGCCTTGTAGCGATCTTAGTTGTGTAAGATTCTTGGGCAGTGGCATGTCCATGATAGCCTTGACTTTGGTGGGGTCTACCTCTATTCCATTTGCTGATACAATAAAGCCTAGAAGCTTGCCCGAGGTGACTCCAAACACACATTTCTTTGGGTTTAACTTGACTTTGAATTGTTCTAATCTCTGAAAGACTTTCTCTAACACATCCAGATGTGATTCTCTTGTGAGTGACTTTGCGAGGATACTATCTACATAATCTTCCATGGTTACATGCATCATGTCATGAAATATAGTGGTCATAGCTCGCTGATATGTGGCTCCTGCATTCTTTAGCCCAAATGGCATGACATTCCAGCAAAAGGTGCCCCATGGACAAGTAAAAGCTATCTTGTGTTAGTCTTCTGGTGCTATCTTGATCTGATTATATCCTGAGAATCCATCCATGAGAGATAGCATGGTATGTCCTACTGTCAAGTCGACTATGATATCTATGTTTGGGAATGGAAAATCATCCTTGTGGAAAGCTTTGTTTAGATCTCTAAAATCATTGCATAATCAGACTCTACCATCTGGTTTGGACACTAGCACAATGTTCGATATCCACTCTGGGTAGTCTATTTCTCTGATAAATCCCACATCCAACAACTTCTTCATTTCCTCTTTGACCAATAGTGCTATGTGTGGATGAATCTTTCTAAGTTTTTGTTTGACTGGTTTCACACCTGGATCTAGTGGAAGATGATGCAAGATCAAATTTGGGTCTAGACCTAGCATGTCTGCATATGACCAAGCGAAGTTGCCTCTCTTTTTCTTGAAGAATGGTATAAACTTGGTCTTTTCTGGTGGAGTAAGAGATTTAGTGAAATGAATGATCTTAGGTTGTTCCTCTGTTCCAATGTTAACCGGCTCTTTGGGTTCCACAACAATCTGAGACTTCTCTTGGTGCATGTCATTAGGGAGAGTGTTAAGCCTTCCATCGCCAGGTGCCACAATTGGGTTTTCACCTTCAGATGCGTCCTTTCTTTTTACTGTTTTGGGATCTGACACTACTGCAGAATGGTTTTCACCATCATATCCAGTTTGCATTTTGATATTTTTGCGACTGGAAGGCTTGGCACCCTCTCTGAAATAAGCCATGGTATTAAGTTCAATAGCAAAACCATCTTTATGATCTCCTTTGGGTAGGTGGTCCCTAAGTTCCATATAGACAATATAGGTGTCATCATTTTGGAACATATCTAGTTGAGGAGTTCCTCGTAGATCCCAGTCAATAAGTTTAGGATGTGTAAGGGGGAGGGAGTCAGAGGATAGATCTGATTCGTTGATGGTTTGAATGGATATACTATGAGTATTGGTAGGGGGAGTGTTCGACATGGTACTTTCCTCCAAATTGTTTATTGCGATAGAACTTGAACCTTCCTCGAAAGTTGTATTCTCAGAGATAGGCAAATCAAACTCTAGTGGTCTATTTGGTAGTGTTTGTCCCTCACGGTAGGGGCTATAAGTTTGAATGGTATCACACTCTTTGTCATCGTAGGAATGCTCTGTCAGCTCATCCCACTAATATTCATTAGAATCTATGTCACTATCCACTTGAAGTGTATGTATCATTTCCACTAAACAAGCATTTTCTTTAGCCTTGCCCTTGCCTTTGTATCCTAGGCCATTTGTATTTCTAGCCAATGAGGACGAAGAAGGTTGAATGGGTTCTATGATTCCTTCTTTTCTTAGGTTAATAGGGCCTTGTCCTTCGTAGCCCATTTTGTGTAGGATAGCTTCACCTCACCCATAGAGTTTTGTTGGGAGCCTAGGTGGTTCTTGTTGTATGTTCTCTTCTTCTTCGGTATGAAGCCATTGTAGGACATCTCTTTCTTCTGTTTCATTGGATAAGGTCCCCCATTTTACAAAGGGAGCTATGGGAGGTATAGGAGGAGCAGATGGCTTTGGAAAATGCTTGGGTTGACCAAAGGATCTAGGAGATAAAGGCATCTTGGCTAGATTGAGGCTGTGCTCAATGGAGTATTCCCCAACTCCAGTTTCTTTGATAGTAATTTTCTTCTCTTTGGGCCTTGATGAGGAAGCTTCAGAGGTATAGTCTTGCTGTGGGGTAGGGGATGTAGATGCTCTATTGTTTGGTATGATGCAATCAAGTTTTGAAAGGATAGAGTTGCAATGCTGGAAGGGGTCAGGGTCTCCTTGGATGGTGACTTGCTTGCCATTATGTGGGAATTTTATGCATTGGTGATAGGTAGAGGCCACAACTTTCATGGCATGAATCCATGGTCTCCCTAGGAGAATATTATAGGTGAGATCCCTATCTAGGACTTGGCACACAACATCTTTTATTATTGGTCCCACTTGTATGGGTAGGACTACTGTTCCCTTTGTGGTTCTCTCCTCTTCATCATAGGCTTTGATAGTAATTTTCTTCCTTGGATCAATTGCATTCTCAGAGAACCCCAATGTAAGGACTAGCTTTAACGTGCAAATATTTAAACCGGCTCCACCATCAATGAGAACCCTCTTGATGTGGTCTTGTGGATGAAGGCGACAATATGTAGAGGGGTGTTATGGGGTTGAGACACAGAGAGGTCATCCTGCTCGGTAAATGATATGGTACTTGAGGAGGTCAGATTACCTACCATGGCTTGAAACTTCTCTTGGGCCAAGTTAGTGGGGACGGTGGTTTCCACTAAGGATTTATTGAGAATCTCCTTATGAGAAGGAGATAGATGCAACAACTCCAAGATAGAAATGTGGGTCGGAGTCTTCTACAGTTGGTCTATGACATTATACTAATAGAAGTTGGATTGAGAAGGTGATGACCTTGGAGGGACAGTATTCAACGTGATTTTATCATTGCGGGTAATGATACTACAACCAGTTCTATTAGGTTCTGATTGCTGATTGGGTGTGACCACATTGATTTGTGGGACATACTTAGATAGGCAATTGATGGTATAGTTGAATGGCACACTTGCATAGTTGGCATTACTATTCCCACTATTCTGATTCGGCCTATTATGGTTGTTGTTATTGTTGTTATTGCCATGGTTGATGTTGCCGTTGTTATTGCCATGGTTGTTATTGTTGTTGTATGGCCTATCATGATTGAGAAGTGGGTCCCTATAAGCCACATATGTCTCATTGGAGGTATGCTGTTGGGTTCCTCTTAAATTTTGATCAAGCACATCTTGGATAACATGTTTAAGACTGTACAATTGTTGGTAGTATGTCCCCTTCCTCTATGATACTCACAATAGTTAGTGTCTTTCCAATAAGGAGGTTTGACCATGGGCTCATAATCACTTGTTGGCGGTAGAGAGATTTCGTTGTTAGCCAATAAATTCTGTAATGCGGATTCTTGAGACTCACCCAGCGGTGTGAACTTTCGCCTTGGATTTGTGCTGAAACATGGTCTTGGCTCCCGAGAGAATGGTTTGTTGGGCATAACATTGTTTGTTTCTCCTTTGAGAGTGAATATGGGTCGTTGCTTGGGAGCCGCCACCTTGGCGTCAACCACTCCATCATTGACAACATTCTTATTCTTGGTCCAAAACTTTGATTTGTCAGTCGTATAGTTGGAGGTGGGTGTGTCCTTGTATAACTTGATTTGCCCCTTGGCAATCATAGCTTTTTTGATAAACAATCCCATTTCGATGACTTTTGAGAATGATGTAGGGCATTGTATTTGTATTTGATAGCCAAGATCGGTGTTGAGGTTATGGACAAACATCTCCATTAGTTGCTTCTCAGGTACATCGTATGAGCACTTGCTTGCTAGTTGTCTCCATCCTTGTAGGAAGGTGGCAAATGATTCACCACTCTTTTGTTTGGTGTTGCATAGATCAGGCATAGAGACTTCGTGTTCAATGTTATAAGAGAACTGAGTGATAAATTTGTTGACTAGCTCATCAAAAGCTTTGATGCCCGGTGGAAGCCATGAGAACCACTCCATAGCTTGACTGCCTAGAGATCTAGGGAATAGTCTCATTAAGTAAGTCTCATTGTGAGCTACTTCTAAACATGCTACATTGAATTCCCTAATGTGATCTCTAGGGTCCCCTTTTCCTTTGTATTTGTCAAACTTAGGAACTTTGAATCGATAGGGAAATGGTTTCATGATCAAACCTTTATCAAAGGGGTATGGTGCAATATCTTCCAAGGAGTAGTTTTTGGTGTTTGTACCTGTCTTGAGATCTGACATTTGTTGCTTTAGACTCTCAAGTTCTTTCTTCATTTCTTCCATAGGAGCATTTGGATCTATGGTTTTCTTTCCTTTATCCTCTGCATTTGGGTCTATGGCATTCTTTCCCTTTTCATGATCATCCTCTATGTTTTCCAGGATTGAGTTTATATCAAAATCTGTGGGCAGTTTAATTCCAAGACTAGCAAGATGATGTTAATACTTGTGAGGGTTGTCATGGAGCACTTTCTCTACTAAGCGTTGGAATTTTTGATCTTGGATGCTTCCTTGATAGTCTTCGTTAGAGATTTCCTCATCACTATCATGAGGTGTGAAGATGTGGTTGGATGACCTAGGCATTTCAAGTTGTTTCTTGTATTGAGATCTAATAAGAACCATGCAAGGTGACGTGGGATGAGGTGGAATGGGACTAGAGATTTTGGTGAGGTACCGATGGAGACTACTAAGAATAGGATACTTATGACAAGATTTGGACAAAGGACCTTCTTGATCAATGATTCCAAGTAAGATGACCGATACAAGATGGTAGCCACTAGTAAGGGTACTTGATACCTGTCTTACTGTGTAGGGACTAGTCGTGCACCAAGACCTTCTAGCAAAGTTCTATGACTAACTAGGTTTACTTGAATCCACAAGTGATACGAAAAAGGGGCCTATGTTGACCTGATATGGGATAGCTTTGACGTTGGACTAGTAAAGACCTGGTAGAAGATGAATGGAATGACCAATGAAAGAGAGATTTTGGTGTGAAATGGATATAAATTTGACTGCAAGGTGGACTCTGATCTCTGATCCCAAAACTAGACTGAAATGGGTACCCAGAACTAGTGAAATTTTTCTCTTGAAAATTGTGCAAGTGCTCACTGTCATGTATGCGCTAATACAGATGCACTACAAAAATTGACAAATGCATCGTAAATTAGGATATATGCACTGTATTGGTAAAATGTAGATGCATAGTAACAGACAATAAAAGCACTA
The DNA here is from genome assembly GCA_027924645.1 of Cunninghamia lanceolata. NCBI lineage: Eukaryota > Viridiplantae > Streptophyta > Pinopsida > Cupressales > Cupressaceae > Cunninghamia > Cunninghamia lanceolata. Next base: position 5,399,226 of record BSBN01000245.1, on the reverse strand, counting down.
TAGGTCTAAACAAATGCACTGCAGGTCGACACAGATGCGCAGGAATAGAGGACGAATGCATCGCTCTGGCTTTTTTAGTGTTTTTGCAATTTTTTTGGAATTTTTTGATGTTTTTGGTACTTTGGTTTGCAAGGTCTTTCTGATATGATTTGTTGAATTTATGGCAAGAAAACATAGCAAACACAAAGAATATTTTTATGGCTTTTTTTTAAATTTTTTTGTGATTTTTTGACTCTTTTTGGACTAAAAAGAAAGAACAAGCACAAATCCTAGGCTTCAAATGGATAACAAGGGTTTTTGGCCACTAGAACAAAGGTGTTTAATGAAGGCAACCGTTTGAGTGGTTATACATGTGGCAACACTACTCTCCATTATGGAATATCCCAGCCTACAAGGGTTGCACCTTGGAAGGTTTTGGGGGAGGTTGGTTGTCGGTATAACACAACTTGACTCTTTGTTTGAAGCTTTCGCTCCAAACACAATTTATTTATAGTGGCTTGGAAGGGCTTGGTGTCTAGCCTATTACCACTTAGGGTTGTTCCTACTTGGATGAACGGTATCCAAGAGCAGGCCCCTCTAAAGGAAAAACACATGCAAAAATGATATGTCTGGCATTTTGATCACCCAAGATAGGGGAGAACATAGGCTTGGTATCATTCCCAAAAACATAGTATACAGTGGTTCTTTCTTCCCTAGTTAAAATAAGAAAAAACTAGATGAGCTATCTACTTGGGCAAGCATAGAACTTTGAAGTGATTTAGCAAGATAGAAATAGTCCAGTTTTAACCAAGATAGCAATGATGAGTTCAATTTTTAACCACGTAGCACAAATTGTTAACTTTGAAATGATGGTCAATCGAGATAGTAATGGTTCAATTTTAACCCAGAAAGCAGTGATGAGTTCAATTTTATACCATGATAGCATGAGTTGTTAACTTTGAAGTGATGGTCAATCGAGATAGCAATGGTTCAGTTTTAACCCAGAAAGCAATGATGAGTTTAGTTTTATACTAGATAGCAATAACTTTGAAAAGATAGTAATGTTGCAATGCAAGACAACAATGATCCAATTACCTCTTTCCTAGTTAAAACTATGTGAGATTTTGCATGAGCATCTGTTTTACTATCCTTTTAGAAATTGAAGTGTGAGCTAGCAAAATGCAACTATATGAAACTAAACTAGAACCTATCCTGCAAAATAGCTCTAGAGAATACTTGTAAAGATGTCCGCGTTAGCAAAATCTTCCTAGAAAACCCTAAAATCACTGCCTACAATAGAAGCGCAGCTTTATAGATTGAATGCGCAGAAACAGTGAATAGAAGTGTTGTAATACATATGCACCGAAATAGACAATAAATGCACAGATATAAGGTGTGTATACGCTAATTCGATGTATGCGTCATCTAAAAGGGTAAAAGTGCTGGAATAGTGTGTATATGCACCGCGTTAATAGATGTGTCATAACAGATCGTATATGCGCAGGAACAGTGAATGTATGCACTGTTTAAACAGATGTGCCGTGACAGGTAACATATGCATGTCAGGAAGTGACGTATGCACTGTTTCCTCCTGTGTACGACTTTCTAAACACAAAAAAATAGTTTTTGGTTAAATTTGGGGCTAGGCCCCATGGTGGGCGCCAAAAATGTTAGGGTAAAATTTGGATTAACAAATGAATATGCAATAAATATCAATATCAAATACCCAAAACTTTAATGAAATGGTGAACTAAAGAAATCAAATAACAATGAATCTAATAACAAAGCAAACCTTTCTTAGATCGAAACTTCCATTGGTTGCCTATCAAAAATCATCCTTGTGTGTATGAAAAAGAGCCCTCAATGAGTGCACTTCTTTGCTTTGTCAAAAATGTCAATTGAGAATGGCTATGGTAATATCACAATGAAGAGGAACTTCACAACGATGGTAGTAGTGTGTAGTGCGTAGTAAAAAGTGTGATCACAAGCAATGAAGGAATTGGTGCCAAAGGCGTGCTGTAATTCCTGCAGAGTAACAATACTTAAAGCTTAGATGATTGAAATGGAAGAATGAGATTGCTTTTATAGACTTGGGAAAGAAGAGATCAATGGTATAGAAGACTTGAGAAGATCAACAGTTGAGAATAGATGAGGAATGTGCAATGAATAAGAAGAAGACAAGTGTCTTGCTTTCTTTTGCATGAGAGGAGTTAACAAGAATAGAAGAATGAGTTAAAGTAATTAAAAGAATATAACAATCAGTTAAGTGATTTAAAACAAGAAGGGATTTGCATGAGAATAAGAAGATATTTTTGCTTTATTAAATATTAGGAATATTTAAAAGCTTGAATTATATTTAGAGATAACTCAATTTAGAAGAAAAGGCAACTTAAATAAATATTTGATTTATTTAAATTTAGAGAAGATATTATTGGAAGAGACAATTAAATAATTGGTATTATTAAATTTAGAAGATAAGAAAGCAAATTAAATAAATAAATTTATTTAATTGTTGTGCATGATTTGGAAGAATAAATAAAATATTTGATTATATTTTATTTTTAGAGATTGAGAGGATTTAAATAAATTTGATTTGATTTATTCAAATTTGGAAGAATGAATTTGATTTAATTAAATAATTAAGAATTATTTAATTGTTTGGAAGAATTTAATTCAATAAAGGATTTTATTTAATTTTGAGCTTAGAAGAGGTAATTAAATATTTTGATATTTAATTAACCTAGAAGAATGTGAATTGTGTCATTGTTAGGCGTATACACCTACATCACTCTGATCACACATGAAAGAACATGTGCATATAACATACATTATAGCCGAGGAAACAATAAGCATGAAATCCATCATAAGTAATAATCATGTCAGCATCATAATAGTATCAAAATCTATCAAGGAAAAGCATCAACAAAATATGAACACGGGGGTTGTTACATCCTACCCCCTAGGACTAGGCTTACTCCTAGAAGCTTGCAAATGCTAAGATGTAGCCATAGCACACATTAGTCCATGAAACATGATATAATTATAAAAATCAAGTTATCACATGCACAAATACATGCAATCAGTCCCAGTACATGGGTAAGGAATAGGCAAGACAATCATTTTATACAAAATATGCATTATCATGTAACCATTTTCTCTAATTCAATAAGGAATAATACCATAACAATTAGTTTTCTCAAACAATCCTATTAGTTTCTCACAATCACCAATTTGCACATTTATACTAGCATAAACCACACAATTTTCTCATAAATTGCAGCAAAATGCACTTTTCGATATACAAAATTTTCAGTTCTAACTTTTCATATGTAGCTATCTATAAAACGAAGTACACAAACACACATATACATATTTTCAATCTTTGATTTCATAGTATGCATGACATCTCTTTACATATAATGCAATAGTTTGTCACTTTTCAAGGCATAATGATGCAATTTTTGTTCTCTACTATATTTTATTATGCAACCACATACATGAAAAAATGCACAACCTACATATACATACATACTCATTCACATCACAAGGCTACATTAGGGGTTCACATGGATGTCGTAGTACCATCCATATCCAATTATATCCATGAGTCCATAACCAATAACCATGTCCAATATCCATAATCAAATATATACATATCCATGTGTCTTGATGGCATTAACCCACCTAGTGAGCCCTTCCATACAAGCCACAATGACATATCTCTTGTTTGTGTAATGGTTTTAGCCTCCAAGAGATAGTCAACAATAGGAAGGTAGTGAATTAGAGCTTAGAACAACTCACACATACCCCCATCCTTAAGGGTTTCCCTGCATCTACTTCCTTGTATACACTCAAACGGGTGGATCTCACCATACCCAATAAGGAATCACATCACAACACAAGACCAATATTCAAAAATAGAAAAGACAATTAGTTTAGCCACCAAGAATGTAAATAAAGAGAAATAAATCTCAATTCCAACAATAAGATAAGAAAAATGTGCATAGTTTCAATGACAAATCAAATGTAACCACAAGAGTTACATGCCCAAGAAAATCATAATATGTGGCTAAACTAATACAAGCAAGATAAACTAAAGTGTTGGTCCACATAAGCAAAGTAAAAGTCACCAATAACTGAAAAGAAGATTGACAATCTTTGAAATATACACATTACAACACTACGTGACTATCTGTAGTCACCACACAAGGAAGGAGGGAAACAAGCGTGATTGTCTCCATAATCTATGCAACCTCACATGGAAAGGTATTGTGTCGAAACTCCTAGGTCACATACCTCATGTGGTGTGACCGCGCATGGTATATGCCAAGTGGAGAAAGCACGCAATGGCCGTATACTACATGGCAATGTGCTACTCATAGGAACATCCCGCATAGTGTGTACCCACGGAGAAAGCATGTGCGGAAACACACTAAGCTAGAGGTGCACATGGCTAGATTCCACTCGCATGCCAATAGATTAGAATTGAGGTAATCTTGAGCGAACCCTCTACTTTGTGCTAGCACTCATTCCACATTGCACAAGTAGGAACATAACATGTATATATACTCACGCATCTATGTACGTGGCATCGTGTCCTTGATCTCGGCTTGCTACCATCAGTGACACAACATCCTCACCAACACTGTGTCAGAACACCAGTGGGGGAGTGGCATCATATCTAAAACAATCACATCAGGGTAAGATCATAGCTGTAACAGGTGCTCATACCATAAAATATCATCCTCAAGAATTGTGTAGATTAGGCTAACATTGTATGAACCAAGTATCTGGTCCATTAATAAGGGGAAGTAGTGAGTACTTTCCTAGGAGGTTGAAACAATCTCCATTGTTTCATGTGGCCATTATACGTATGCTGTGCAATTCCCTCCCAAGGAACTTTGTTGCTGCTACTACCCTTCCACATATTGACTTATCAATAACCCTCGCGTTGGTAGTCAATAGGATGACAATATAAAACACATAGATGGTATGGTTTTCTCCCATACACATAATCCATACATATCCTCCATGGATGGGTACGTAGTATCACCATCCCATGGGCACACATCTCAAGCATTGGTTAATCACAACACTCAACAGGAATACATCAAAGGATGTTCACATCACGGGGAGTACAATCACATTTTCTCTTACTTAGGCATAACCATAGCCCACACATGACTATGCAACATGATGCAAAATATACAACTTTACACAATAATAAGTAATCCCAAACATCCATACCAATTTTCTCTTTTCACAAGGGCAACTCATTTACCCATAACATCATAAATTCACTTTGCAATTCTTTCAACATAACACAATAGTGTATGAACATGTATAGCATCATCACTATCATTTTTACATCAATGCATAAACATAATTAACATTTTTCACAACCACTATTATAGTCACTTCTATAATCACATAATGATATACATCTCATAATAACACATAATACGACATCATGTCACAAGTCATAGTAATACCATTCATTCGCAAGAAAATGAGAAACTAGTAACACAATTAAATGAGTTTGGTTGAGGATGCCTAGTCATTTCTCAACATTCACATCCATACATATAAGCATAAGCAACCTTGGCTACGTCAATGGCATTCAATTGCTTACTCAAAGCAAGATATGCAACATTCTTATTGCCCTACATTAAGTATTTTCAGTTGCATTAAAATACAAACATTCAGCTACAAAGTCTCATTGAAATCTGCAATGTAATTGAGAAGCTCAAATTTCATCAACAAGATATACCTACTAAGCAATTACCATTCTCATTCAAGCTCAACAAGGAGTCACTAATTAACATATAATCACTTTCAACACATAACCATAACAAGCATAAGTTATTCTTCACTAATTCTTTTACTTATTACAACTTTCACATGCTAATTAAATCCATAAGTCATCAATATACCATCTTGTCAACTATTGACAACTAAGAAGAGGAGAGAAAGATAGATTTCATCTTAAGTCAAGACATTACATACCATCCAATATTCATCATATATAAACATGCAAATTCTACTAAGGGAAAGTTTAAGGCATTGTTAGTATTCCAATGACTTTAATATGTTACCAAGGATGATAAATGTAGCAACTCTAGCACATTAAGAGGTTATAAAAAATCAGCAATCATTCAACACTTACAAGAAATCATGCAACATTCATTCTAATCTATCCACATTCGCAAACATCTATACACTATCATCCTTTACATCTATAATACAAGAAAGAATTACAAGAGCAATTCATGACCAATTAGGGTCATTTCATTCACTAGCAACATAAGGAAGACACAAGAAGAGCATATCCAAGCAAGGGTAATTAAGCAACCCAAGTTACCTTCAACCCGCAAACATACAAGGGAGAACATTCCTACCCTCGTCTTATAACATGGGAGAGTGATCACTCTTAACCATGGGAGACTCTCAATAAAGGTCAACACTCTAGTCCCATTGAGTAAGGTAAGGCCAACAAGGCTATTTCCTCCACGATTTCTAAGCGTGCGGTTGTAACTTAACCCACTAATGCCATGCTAAGGCATGAAAGCAATCAAGACTATAAAAAATAAATAACAAGCTCATGCCACACATGCCAAACACAATGAAACATAGAATGTTGAAGTACGCCAGAGCTCCCATTGTGTGAACATGCACTCTGATACCAGATGTAACATCCCGCCATGTAACCCCAAAGGGTAAGAGCCAAAAGAGGGCAAGAATAATTTTTTTGAATATAAAGTGGTAATATACACATAAGACAATTGTCGATTCGATATGTTGACAACATTCATGGCCAAGTATGGCTGAATGTACAACCCAAAGGAGAGGACTAAATCACCCTCCTTCCAAACATCATTAAAACTACATTCATTTTAAAACACCAAATTCAAATGTTCCTAATACCCATTTCCACTTATAAACATAAAACCATAATGATCATCATAGTACAAGCGGGTCCAATGCCCACACCAGAATCTATAAGTTAAATAAGAAACATCTCATTTCTTCTCATTAAATTACATGATTGCATCTATTCTCTCAAAAGAGATTAAAAAAATTACATAAAAGAATACACATAAGTACAATGGCATAGCCATGGATAAGATACAATAACTGATAAAATAAGTACAAGTGGGAACATCCCCAACTATAGCTCCAATAACCTATACACCAGTCCTCAATGATGGTGGCAATGCCTCCCAACCATGTGGACTCAAAAGAGACCACCCCACCATGGTCAGAGGTAGTCACAAGGCCCAAACACAAGCATAAAAATAGTGGGGAAAGAAGACTAAGAAACTCAACCACACAAGGGAGACCTCAAGGTCACATAGTTCACAAGAATACCTCAAGCACGTGATAACCATGCCAAAAAGGTACTACTCAAACAATAAGGGGTGAGAGGATAGGTACAGTGATAAGGAAGCAACCAGACAAAGGTACACATCTCATATTCTTGTACCAATTGCAAAACAAAAGAAATTGTATTCATACCAGATGTAACATCCCACCACGCAACCCCGAAGGGTAAGAGCCAAAAGAGGGCAAGAATATTTTTTTTGAATATAAAGTGGTAACATACACATAAGATGACCTTGTTGATTTGATATGTCAACAACATTCATGGCCAAGTATGGTTGAATGTACAACCTAAAGGAGAGGACTAAATCACCCTCCTTGCAAACATCGTTAAAACTACATTCATTTTAAAACACCAAATTCAAATGTTCCTAATACCCATTTCCACTTATAAACATAAAGCCATAATGATCATCATAGTACAAGTGGGTCTGATACCCACACCAGAATCCATAAGTCAAATAAGAAACATCTCATTTCTTCTCATTGATTTACATGATTACATCTATTCTCTCAAAAGAGATTACAAAAATTACATAAAAGAATACACATAAGTACAATGGCATAGCCATGGATAAGATACAATAACTAATAAAATAAGTACAAGTGGGAACATCCCAAACTGGAGCTCCAATAACCTATACACTGGTCCCTAATAACGGTGGCAACACCTCCCAACCATGTGGACTCAAAAGAGACCACCCCACCATGCTCGGAGGTAGTCACAAGGCGCAAACACAAGCAGACAAACAATGGAAAAAGAAGACTCAGAAACTCAACCACACAAGGGAGACCTCAAGGTCACATAGTTCACAAGAATACCTCAAGCACGTGATAACCATGTCAAAAAGGTACTACTCAAACAATAAGGGGTGAGAGGATAGGGGCAGCGATAAGGAAGCAACCATACAAAGGTACACATCTCATATTCTTGTACCAATTGCATAACACAAGAAATCATATTCTCCTCCAATAGGCCAACAAGTGAGCACTCTTGTTCAATGCCACATTAAAAACTACTTCCAAGCCTACCCTATCATACACCCATGACTGACAAGCTCAACTTGCATTCAAAAGCATTAAGCAAGCACACGCAGACCACACTTGAGGCATTACACTTAAAATGTTACTACATCAATAACAAGGGTATAACCATTTCTATGAATAAGTTAATGGAAGTACATGTAATCGGGTCCCCAATAGTCTATAAAAGAATCCTAAGGGAAACTATATCGTCCTCTTTAAAAATGGAATTTTAAAGAAGCCATTGATACTAATTCCCATGCTACTACAATCACTAGATCTATAGTGATTGGTTCCTAATAGGTGCAACTACAGATTCAACTAATTCGATGAGGTATGGTATCATTTAAAAAACTAAATGAGCTACAAGAATGACATTTTCGGTACTTAACCTGAAAAGTTCATATTTCACTTTTTTGTGGTGAAACAAGTTTTGCATTGCTAATGATATGAAATACCACATTATTATATCAGCAACAGGTCACACCCATTCTCATGAACAGACTTGAAATCATAAGACGAAAGATATGGAAATCCTATAGTATACTATCATATCAAAAATAGATCACACCTGTTTCCATGTTCATACTCAAAAACATAATACAAGGAATGACGTGGAATTATTATGGTATCATATAAAATATAGATCAGTTCCATTTCCATGGATAGACTCAAAATCATAATACAAAGAATGATGTGGAAATATTATACTCTGTTATAAAAAATAGGTCAAATCCATTTCCAAGGACAGACTCAAAATCAACTTACAATGAATAAGTATGGAAATGCCATGCTATCGTATCAAAAATAGGTCACACCAGTTTCCATATACACACTCAAAATCATAATAAATGAATGATGTGCAAATATTATACTTTTATATTAAAAACAGATCACACCAGTTTCCACAAAGAGACTCAAAATCATAGTTCACATGTCCCAAAAAAATCCCTAAGGAAGTTAGTCAACAATAAGAAAAAAATCTAAAAAAGAGAAAAGAGGCCTCGGAGCTACAAAATTGCACAGGTAGACATATATGTAAAATGTGTACACATAGACAAGGTGCCCAAACTGTTTGACAAAATGCCTCAAAATAGTGTCATCTCATGGAATGCAATAATTGCATGATACACACAAAATGGATTTGTAGAAATGTCTTAGAAACCTTTAGCAAATGCAACAGGCAAAAATAAAGCCAAGTTCCACAACTATTGCCAACATCTTCACTGCCCATGCCAAAATGGGGCTTTGGAACATGGTATGGACATCCATCAAAATATAGCGGAAGGGGGATTTTTGTTAGTTGTTTTAGCTGCAAGTGCGTTGGTATATATGTATGCAAAAAGTGGAAGCATAGAAAAGGAACAAAACTGTTGACAAAACGTCTCAAAGAGATGTAATCTCATGGACTGCACTGATTGCAGGATACACACAAAATGGATTTGTTGGAACGGCTTTAAAAATTTTTAAGCAATGCAACTTGTGGCTGTAAAGCTAGACTCCACAACATTTGCCAATGCCTTTCTGCTCGTGCCAAAATGGGAGCGATGGAATAGGGTATGTATATCCATTAAGGCATAATGGAAAGTAGATTTCTGCCATATATTATAGTTGGAAGTGATCTGGTATGAATATATGCGAGATGTGGAAGCACATACAAGGCACAAAACTGTATAACCAAATTCCACAAAAAGACGTGGTCTCATGGAAGGCAATGACCGCAAGATAATATACAAAATATGCAAGCATAGAAAAGGCTTGATCTGAGGAATGAATGCACCCCAAATAGGGTTAAATCAAAGGGAAGGATGAGCTTACCTAGAACCTCTTACAGATTGCAGAGAATGAAACCCAAAATGGAATATTTCCCTTCCCTTGATGCCTTCCCTTGCAAACCATAGCCGCCTCTCCATTTTTTCGAAATACCTAGAACTAACCTTTGTATGAGAGTGAATCCCCATAATAGTATATCATTCTCCCTTTTTACTTCTTTAGGTCAAATGAGAACCCCCCCCAAAAAAAACTATTTTTGGGTTTAACTTAAAAGACAACTATAGGCTTATAAAGCCATATCTTTTAAACCATATGGGTAACTATCAAAATGTGAAAATCACAAAAACTTCTCAAACAATAATTATTAAATATATTCAAACACACACAAAAGCTAACCCACAAGGGATTGACCCAACACTAAACCTCATGAGTTTGACTCACAAAGGATAGGATAGTTAGACGGTACTAGGTGGTGTCCAAGGGCAATAACCCAACATTAGATACTCATCCCTGAATGGAGACGATGGAGAGGCTAAGGTGTTTTGTCCTGTGTGACTATCTCTGTATAACCACCATTGGGACTTAATTGGGCTCACTCATACCTATGAAGCCAGGTGGATTCGAAGCCCTGTACCTACATCACTCCGATCACACATCAAAGCACATGTGCATATAATATACATCGTAGCCGAAGCAACAGTAAGTATGAAATCCATCATAAGTAATAATCATGTCAACATCATAATAGTATCGCAATCCATCAAGGAAAAGCATCAACAAAATATGAACATGGGGGTTGTTACACCTTCCTCCACATATGAAGATATTTCACTAGTTTTTTTTATTTAAGCTACTAGGGGTTAGAATTATATTGAAAATATTATGTTTTAGATAATATTTTGGTTATGTTTTATGAGCTGTGGGTGGCTCCATAACTATATATGTAATATTGTTAATTTAGACATTCTCCCTAAGAGATATATGTATAATTTTTTTGAATCAATGGTATGGGTGATACTATCACCTTTTATGTTAAAAAATAAATAAATAAAATAACTTACCATTGGAATAAATTTTTCACTTAATAAAATATAGTTAGTTTTATTTCATATGATAAAACCCTCATAAAATATAGTTATAAAATATTCTACTTATATGGCAAAGCAATTCAAAAAGAGGTGCATTATATTTTTAAGATTTTACTAACTATATTTTATTACAGTTTACTATAGTGTGTAAAATAATAATTCATAAGTATATTTTATCAGGACTTTATCAAATCAAACTAACTATTTTTTCTAGGGTAAGATATTTTATTTACTGTTCAATAATACTATATAACTATATTTTATTAGGGTTTTATCATATGAAATAGGATATCTCTGGCCTATTTAAGATAGATGTTCATAAAGATAGGTATGCTAGTTTCAACTACATTGTAATTTAATTGTAGTCACCAATAACATACAATCTTTCTTAATATTCAATTTTAGAAGGAACCCACTATGATTATAATTATTAATTTATTTGTTAATCTTATCACCTTTAATAAATTTATACCTTAATAATAAGGAGTATAACTAAACACATTGAGAGAGATATTAAGAGTTTAGAGTAGATATCAAGGATCACATACATTCTAAGATATGCCAAAACTATTGCTTTAATTTGTTTAAAATATTGATCTAGGTTTTCCTATTTACATGTTCATATTCATAGCAATTAATACAATTTATTATATTCCATAGTTAGATTGCATTTCTATTCTGTATTTAGAGTTTGACTTCACATTAATTAGATTAAGGAGTGTGTGTATTTTCTTTTCTAAGGGATTAGATAGTTATAAGAAAGACTACTTGTCACCATTTTGTAGATAGCCTTTAGACAACCCCCAGTTTGACAAGAATTTATTCTACTAAAGTATGAGGTTCAATGATGCCTTGTCATAGTCTTTTCAATAGTAGGGGACAAAGATCTAGGTCTTAATGAATTCACAACCCTCTTCTTTCATAAATTCTAGAATTTCATAGGATCGGACATTTTTCTAGTCATGGAAGAATCTAGAAAACAAAAAACATCCTAAAAGAAATAAATGCCAGTTTCATAACACTAATCTATCTTATTCAATCTAGGGTTTGACAAATCTCTTAATCTAATCCATCTTTCCATATCATTCTTGAGTACATAAACTTGTACTTGAGTCCTCATTTATCTGAAGCGACTTGGTTCAGATTTTTGTCCTCAAATGTTATTGTGAAAGGAGGGTTTGATTTTATATACTTAACACCGTCCACCATCTTCCCACTTTTCATACATAAGAAAAAATAATAATATACATCTAGTAGTAAAATGAACACACAAGAACATACAACCCGCTAATATGAATTAGAGCTATGGTGTTCCTCTGGTGGAAGCATGGCAAAGGGAAGGGCAAAGGATGGGGTGCCTTGAGCCTGTGGGTGACCTTGAGCCCGTGGGTGACCTAGAGCCACATTTGGAACATGGTGGCACATGAAATAGATGGAATTAAAAACTTCTTTAGCCTTGTCTACTAGCCCTTTAGGAAGCTAGAAACAGTGGGCATTGAGAGCTCTATTGAAGACATTAACGTAGTCCACCCTAAGACCCCTCTGTAGAGTCTATACACATAGGCTGCATGGTGATGTTTGAAGGAATCTTCGATAGGAGTTGTGCCTTCCTAAAGGTCATATACAACTACCATTTTTTGCCATCTTTCTGAGTTGAAAAAGGAAGAGTGCACTAGACCGAAGCCAATCGCTTATGTGTATCCATGGTCTTGTGAAATGTCAAAGATATTGGAGATGAAGGTCAAGGTGATCTCAGAGCCTTTTACTTACCTATCCTTAAGCTAGAAAATATAATATTCCAACACACACTAGACTACAAACTCTACATCAGCACAATCAAATTCAAAGATCTCCCTGAGATAAACTATGTTCATGGTGCCATGATACGTAAGAGTCCCCCTCTTGCCTTGGAAGTGATACTCATTTCCTTTTTTCCACAACAACCATAATATCTCAGTAGATAAAAATAACCAAAATATGTTAGACTTATTTAGTAAGAGTCCCCCTTGTGCCTTCCTAAAGGTCATATACAACAACCATAATATCTATTAAGAGTCCCCCTTGTGCCTTCCTAAAGGTCATATACAACTACCATTGTTTGCCATCTTTCTGAGTTGAAAAAGGAAGAGTGCACTAGATCGAAGCCAATCGCTTATGTGTATCCGTGGTCTTGTGAAATGTCAAAGATATTGGAGATGAAGGTCAAGGTGATCTCAGAGCCTTTTACTTACCTATCCTCAAGCTAGAAAATATAATATCCCAACACACACCAGACTACAAACTCTACATTAGTACAATCAAATTCAAAGATCTCCTTGAGATAAACTATGTTCATGGTGCCATGATACGTAGGTTCTCCAACCAGAGGAGGAAGAAACACATGCATATTCGGTTTTCCAGAGAGCCATTTGGAATAATAGAAAAAAGTACGAAGCCAAGGAGAAAAATAATGCTTGATAGAAATGAGGAATGGGAGACATTTGAAGGATTTAAAGGAAAAATAATTTAAGCTATGGTACATCACCATACCAAAAGATTCATCACCATACCAAAAGATTTAAGACTTAGGCATGCAAAAAGGTACAAAGTTGATGACGTGGTGGCAGAGAAAAAAACTATCATTCAAACAAACTAAGGAAAGCTTAGAAACCAATTTGTAACCTATAATGGACAAGACCTCAATAATAAAAGCACATAGTTGAAGCCGCCTAAGATCTCCCAAAAGTATCCTTGTCTATAAATAGAAGTCATGTTGCATGAAATCTTAAGAGTTAATAGTATGAAGAGAGGCTGTGAATCCCAGTGGGGAATTAATAATCACCTATTGGAGTTAGTTTCCCTTTCAACCAAGAATTAATTCAATGGTCCTTATGATAAGACTTCTTTGGGGAGCTGTTAGTCTTGCATGTACCTATCTAGCTTGAAATTTATTGTATGTATTTCTACATTAAGAGATCCTGATCGATGATGCTGACATATCTTTTGCTAATAAATGTCCTAGACATGTTGGCCCCCCATCCTGAAGGGGTGTAAATGTTGAGTATGACACCCCTTGGTTGATTGCCATGTTGGCAAGAAGATCTACCACCTTATTGCATTCCCTGTAGCAATGGCTTATCTAGAAGTTTTTGAATGTCCTTAGTATCTCAATTACCTATTGTAGAATGTAATCAATCTTCCAGTTGAGGGCTTCCCTTTTTTGAAGGCATTTATAATAATCAAGGAATCACCTTTGATCTAAATGTTATCCACCTTGTGAGATATAGCCAATTTGATGCCATAGAGTAGAGCTAGCACTTTCGCCTAGTTACTAGTACCTAGATGGATTTTAATTGCCTGTACTACCACCAATTTTCCTTCATCATCCCTGATAACATAGCCAGGTCCTGACAGGCCTAAATTGCCTCTACAGGTGCCATCAAAGTTTAATTTTAGGAATGGCTCTTTGGGAGATAACCATTTGACTGGAGCTCTCAACACCTTAGTGCAAGTAGTTATATATTTGGTTTGATGTCCCAAGAGATTTAAATGGTTCCATTCATTTAGGATTAGACTATCCCAATTGGTAAATCTAGTGTTGGAGGAGAGGCTATCTCTTACTCTTCATTGACTATCTCTGATATTGCCAAAGATATATCATCAATCACCTATTCCAGAGGTCCCTTTGTCTTTCTAAAGATTGTAAAGTTTCTCTCTTTCCAAAGACCCCAATTGAGCAAAGACAGACAAACCTCCCATAGACAAGCAAATGTGGATTCTTGGTGAATAAGTGGCTAGCTCTTAAACAAGTCAAACAAGGAATTGGGTAGGGGGCACTCCAATTGAGTGTCCTCATGCACTAGTTCCAACATGAAATGCTAAAAGGGCAATGTAGATGTAAATAGTTTATATCCTCCTCATGTTCACCACATAGGACACATATGATATTGCAGGTTATGCCAAATTTACGTAATCTATCCCTAGTTAAAATTCTATTATTGATTGCTAACCATGAGAATGCTCTAACTTTTGGAAGTGTATAGGCATTCCAACATAGCTTATGTGTCCAATCTGACTTAGTTGAGATTGATAGGCACCTATAATTGTTTTAAATTTAAAATATATAATTGAGATACTTTTATTAAATGAATACACGTAAAAAATATAAAGTAACTATTTTAAATATAAAGAAATATGTAATCGACATATGGTTTTTTGAATTAAAAATTGTTTACTATTAATTCATTAAACATCACAGTACAATATTGTGGCTTGGGAAGCCACATAAGAATGACTTACATCATTTTCACTTCAAAAAACAAGCAACTACAATAGTGATTTCAACAAAATTACTACATGGATCATTGTTATATTTGAAACATATCAAAACCATATATAGTATTGCTGAAACATCCTGCTAAACTACCTCCAACTGTTCATTATCAATTATCACCCTTGGAAGTAAGAACAAGTGTATCAGAACTCTCTCTTTGTAACATCTTATTAGTGTACCTGTTCATATGTCCATACTAGAATCTATCCGATCCTTCTCATCTTGAAGGATCCCGTTGGGTCTACTAGTGCATTGGCCTATAAGATGGTTGCATTCTCAATCTCCTGACAGTTTGCATCTACACACTGACCTCTATCTCTAAATAGTCCATCCAAATACCCTCTATTGTCATTGGCATCAAAGGAGTTCACCACTATGAAGGTACCAATACGTGGAGAAACCCTGAGTTGACTACTGTCAACACTAAAGTTTTGAAAGGTAAACTCAAAGTCTCTTAGTGTTTCATCTCTAAATTTTCCCATCTTGTGTTGCTTGCAATACATGTTTTGGAAATCTATATACTCATTGTTGAACTTTTAATTTACCTTTCTTAATTCATGTGACCAAAACTCTACATATATTTGATGTCTGCCTTGTAGATAACCTTAGATCCTTCATCTATTATCTTCATGAACCTCTCTATGGGTAGCTTCATGTTCATGACCACCTATTCATAGGTATTAGAAATCATGAGTCTAAAGCTAGACCTAGTAAGAGTCCCCCTCTTGCCTTGGAAGTGATACTCATTTCCTTTTTTCTACAACAACCATAATATCTTAGTAGATAAAAATAACCAAAATATGTTAGACTTAATAGTCATACCACTAATGTACCCACAAAGAATCTCTTTCCAATTTAGTTTATTCAAGGAATACCAGTTTTTAATATTTCCCATAAATAGCGACCCGACTTTAACAACAAAAGGACATTAAAATAAAACATGCTCACAAGATTCCACAATTTTACACATAGAACAAACAATATTATCAAAACCAATGGAAAGTTCTTTAAGCATCAGGAGCCATCTAAAGCTACATTTTTTAGGTTCTATAATTTGGACCAGAATAGACTGAAGGAGGAAGACAATACTTTAAGGTCTAAATTAAATTCCCAAACCTTGTTACTATGCTCAAACACCTCAAGGGAATTGGTTATCAACTTATATAGTTTCCTGGATTCCACATGTAGAAAATTAGTGCCATCTTCCCAAACCAACTTTCCCAACCAATCCAAATAATTCAGATTTTTTGCTTTACTTAGATTGATTAAGATAGTTCTACATAGGATGGAATAAGTCCTTTTTTGAGACTCAGAGATACCAAACTCTAATTTGATCTTATCCCAACTTTTTAAACCTTCATCATCCAAAGTGTCATTAATGGTGGAAAGGCCTTTCCTATTCCATCTCATTTCTAAATAGCCTTGTAACAAGGCCAATGGTTTATTCTTATTCCTTAAATTCCACCATAGAGATCTTTATCCCCCTAACCAATTTTCCCCATATTGATAGCTTCTTTATTTTTAATAAAGATTTTAACAACTTCCCCTAAGCTTTCCAAATGCTAGCAAAAATAGCAAACCCGAAAAGTTTAGATTAGAATCCGCAAACAGAAAATCATCCATATGCAAGTTTTTCCACAATGGTGCCTTCTTGGGATGAAAATTCTTAATATTACTCCTGATGAGAACCTTCCAAGGCTCATCACCATCTAAAGATCTAATTATCCACTTTGTAACTAAAGTTACACCTTGAGTCTTTAGATTTTTCAACCCCATACCACCCTTATCTTTGTTCATGCAACACCATTCCCATTTAACAACATTCTTTTTCTTCTTCCCTTTACCATCAGACCATAGGAACCCCCTTATCAGGTTTTGAATACTTTCAATTTGATAGTTCGAGAAGAGCCACATAGAAGCATAATAAATGGAGTAAGCAGAAGGAATTTTTTGACAAACTTGTGCCCTCCTTGCCAAAGAGAGGAACTGCTTATTCCAATTTTTTAAGTTTCCTCTCAATTTTTGAGAACATCCAACTCCACATTTTATTCAGAGATGGATCAACTACAAAGGGGATACCAAGGAACCTAACTTGTTTGTGTGTTCCTCCCCACTGCCATTTATCCAAAGCAAACCAATCAGGGGGCTTTTCAATCCAACTAAGCAATATTGATTTATTAAATGATATCTTTGCCCCAGATGCCTTACAAAACATACTTAATCTATCTTCCATGTTCTTCAAATTATCTTTATCTAGCACTAGAAACAATGTTGTGTCATCAACAAACTGCATGTTCAATAACATGCTTTCATCTAGTAGTTTAATACCCAACATTCTACCTGGTATCAATTCTATTCTCAAGAAGTGAAATAGGGTTTCTGATGCTATCATAAAGAGGGTAGGTGCTAAGGGGTACCCTTGTCTTATAGATCTCACCATATCGAATGGTTCAAATAAGGAACCATTGATGTCAATTTTAGCAGAGGCATCCTTGAACAACATATTGACCATATTATTGAATTCTTGTGGAAATCCAAAAACTTTTAATACATTTAACACAAATGACCATTGAACTCTATCGTAAGCCTTGTCAAAATCTAACAGAAGAATTCCTATATTCTGCCCTATTATTTTGGCCCAATGCATAGCTTCCTAACTAGTAACCAAATTTTCTAGAATGTATCTTCCTTTGATGAACCCTATTTAAGTAAAATTGATGATATTAGGTAGGATATCTGTTAATCTCCTTGCTAACAATTTTGCAATAATATTATAGGAAACATTTAATAGAGTTATAGGCCTCCAGTTCCTACTATTGGTCTTTTCCCCATCTTTGGGCAACGTTTTGATTATGCCTCTATTGATATTCTTTCCCATAGTTCCTTTTTTGCAAGCTTATTGATATACTTCATAAAGATCATCTACCACCCACGATATGTTGACTTTGTAAAATTCCATAGGTAACCCATCAAACCCAAGGGGCTTTCCCTCCTCTGTTGATAAAATGGTATCTCTCATTCATGGTTTAGATATCTTTTGTTCTAATTTTATGCATATCACCATGAACCCTCCTCGGACAAATTTTTGAACACAATTCTTGAGCCCTCTTGAAGTCTTCACTATTATCTTTTGCTATGAACAATTTTTTGTAAAAATTTCTCAATAATGTTTTTATGTCTTCAACATCATGAAAGAAAGTCCCATTTTCATTTATTGGACCTATCTTTTCCTTATTGCATTTAGCTCTAAGCAAATCAAAAAAATATTTAGTGCCCCTATCTCCATCTTTTAGCCAGTTAATCCTTCCCCTTGCCTTTGCCCCCTATGCTTTGAAAGTCTACAATCTCCTCAATTTATTCTTAACCTCCCCAATGTGTCTTATCATTTCACAATCATATGGATTTTTTTGCAAAAGATCTTCAGTTTCAAGGTAATATGACTAAAGTAATCTCTCATTTTTCCTCCTGTCAAAAGCAAATTTCTTTCCACATATTTGAAAAAGCCTTTTACTAGCACTAACAAGGTCATTCTAGTAATGAATAGCTTCCTTCTTATAAGACAAATTTCAAAATATTTCTAAAGTTACAAATCCCATCAAGATAGTCCCTATCCAACAACAACTCTATATTTAATTTGAAAAGGTTGTCTTTTCTAACATTATTCCTAGTTTTTGATGATCAAAACTGATGAGAGTAGAAATAGGATGGTGATTTGACAATGTATTCGGAATGACTCTAACAACTTAGCACCTTCAAAGTTCAAATGAAAATGGAAGAAATTCTTATTCACATAAAATCTATCCAGTCTAAAATATATCCTTTTATTATCTTTTTGAGAATCACACCAAGAGTACCTTATACTCTGATTGTTATTCTTCTTTCCCTCTAGGGGATCAAAGAGACTTAGCATTTTCTTCATTCTTGTCCATTTGAAAGTATTGTTCATTGCCTTTCCATTCAATTGGGTTACCATCGATTTTATCTTCTCTATATTCTACCGTATTGAAGTAGATCCTACCACTATCCATGGAATTTTAGGAAGCTTTTCCACCATCCAATTCTAAAGGTCAATCCTGTCCCTATATTCATTAGGTGCATATATAGAACATATCCCAAATTGCCTACTATCTTTCTCCAAAACCACCCATAAACATCTATTACATGGGGAACATCCATTACGAATGACAAACTGATCCCATTATTTATTTATTAATATAACATTGTCTCCTTTACCTTTCTCATGTTTGGAAGTAAAACACATTGCTTCCTTCCAAATAAATCTGAGCATGTTTTCCAATTGAAACCCTACTACTTTGATTTCCTAAAACAACAAATAATCCATCTTCTTGCTCTTATTACAAAAATCCCTGACAATATACTTTCTATTTGAGGATTCAAGACCCCTTATTTTCCAGCTAAAGTAGTTCATAAACAAGTTTTTTGGCCATCAATAAGTAGACTCCCTTCTTAACTAGTACTATTTATTACACAATCTATCAAAGCACTTTGGAAGATTATTACCTTTCCCCTTTTTTCTAGTGTTTAAAGTGCTTCCTTTTCTGTATACTTGTTTTCTTTTTCTATTGACTTCTTCTTTCATGGAGTACTCTTCCACCTTCATGGAGGAATCTTCCTCAGAATTGACAAAGGTGAGAATGTTTGGGTTTTCCAAATCTAACCCCTCAAGGTCTATTGTTTTAAAACAAATAGGGAATCCAACATTTATTATGACTTTCTCCATCTCTCTAGCCAATATGTTCTATTTTATTTTTATTAAGGCTAGTTCTTGTTTATTCCTTTTTTTGTTTCCATTTTGGAAATACCATGGTGCTTCTTGTGGGATAAAGTGCTAGGATTTTTTTCCCTAGTTCAACAATTTCAAGACCACTCCTAGTTTTAGTCAGCTCAGATTTATTTGGTTCATTATCCAATTTTTCAACAACATCTAGAGGCATCACTCTGGATTCCTTAAGAGGAATATCTTCAAAACAAGGGTTGTCAAAGACCACTATTCCTTGCCTCGACAAGTCTACTTTTGATAGACAATCCTTTGTTCTCTCCTCCCTGCAATGATCTTAAAAGAGAGGACCACTATAGTCAATAGAGACACTCAAAATAGGTTTAGGAGCCACCTCGAAAGGGCTACTAGATTCTTCAGAGATTAAGGGTTTCCCCTCTAAGTTTAATTTATCAAAGCTATTTCTGATCACATTCAAGGCTAAATCAACTTCTCCCATATTGGAGTTATAACTAGAGACTACCTCTAGGTTTGTTTGAGGTGAAGAGTCCCCATTTATTAGGGGAGACTCTTCCATATTTTGCCCTTTAGCATTTGAAGGTGTGGATTTATCCATTATATCACTCTTCCTACTTCCATTGTTAGGAAAACTGGACTCAAATCTTTTACCAACTTCATTTTTTTGAAGGCTAGGGCAATCCTTCTTTTGGTGACCCTTGACCTTACATAGGAAACGTGAATTGAGGCCCCCCAATCCTACAACCTCACAAATAAAATTCTTCTTTCCTGTCCTAATCTCCATGACCTCTGGGATATCAATTCCTGTATTTAGAGAAATTAGTACCCTTGCACCCATATGGGCTAGAGTAACCCTTGTTTCATCAATTTTCATAACCTTCCAATTAGGTTTCAACAGCTGGGGCAAAAAAGCCCAAATTTACTCTAGTAAATTTTTTACTATCAACCACCTAGGTATCGAGTACAAAAGTATTTCTTTATGCAAGGTATCCATCTTCCAAGGGAAAACATTAAACAAAGTTTTCCCCACATTTCAAAAAGAATTATCCAAAACCCTTTTTTGCATAGCATGATTCCTCAAAAAAATAACAAAAAGCCCATTATTTAACATTTGTAGAATGATATGTGAATTCCTAATTTTTTACCCCAAACTAAATTCAACCAGTTATCTAAAAATTTCCTTGAAGGTGCTTTATCCAAATTAAGATAAGCAAATAAAATGGTGGTATGTTTAAGCCTATTTTCCTCTACTCTAATAGCATTTTTCATATTCAAATTAGGGCTCAAAACTAATTTCCTAGGCACAAGGGGGATCTTACCTTCTTCCTCTGCTTGATAACCTTTTTCTCTTCCTTTGTTGGCGATATCACTTTTGGTTCTGAGGACCCCGAGCACATCCTCAATCTTGAAACATGCATTTTTTATCAGAGTTTCAACATCCTACAAATTTAGGGCTTCTCTAAAAATCTTATTTTTTGCGTCATCAATCAAATCCCCCAAAATGTTATCATTTTCCTATATTACTTCTCATGACCAAGGAGTAAATGCATCAGCTGAAGCTCTACCACACCCATAGGTGTTTGAGCATAGATTATCATAGGCTAAACACCCCTCTAGCACAAGCAAGCGAGAAACAATTTCAAATTTTAAAAATTCAAAAATGCACTACAAACAATGATGAAATTCAATGGGGTAACACAATCGAGATTCAACCAAAATATCACAAAGAATGAAGACGAAACAAACAAATATCAGGAATGAGAGATTTCAAGGCAAGAGGAGAACTCTACTAGATTGGTCGTGGAGTGTTTCTTTCACTATCTCCGACCAATCCGAGAGCCTCCTTATTTCCCCTTCTTACAATATCTCTCATATTTTTTTTAAATGAATGCACATAAGAATTAAATTTAAAATATATAGCCCACATAGTTTTATTAAATAAATGCACATAAGAATAACTTATATAAAGTAAATAATCTATATAAATACAACTAATACTCAAACATAAATCACAAAAATATCAAATCAAATAAACAAGAGCAGAAGAATACTCTAGGGGAATTATTTTAACCGTAATTGTATTATATCTTATACATTTTACTATAAAGTCTTCAATTTAATTTAATTTTGTTTTCACATAATAAAATTTAGTTTATTAGTTTGTATTTACTCTCCTTTTATAAAAATTAAATACCATAAAATAGTATAAAAGGGTAAAATAATATTTTATAACTATATTTTATTAAGGTTTATTATAATTTTATGAAATATATTTTATAGATTTTGTTATACTTTGTTAATATTAGATTAATGAATAAAATTATTTTTTTCTTAGTTTTTTATATATTTTTTGAAAAAAAAGAAATTAATAAATTTTATGGATTTTGTCAAATTAAAGAAAGGGCAAAGGATATGAATGAGAGTCAAGTGAAAACTATCCAATAGGTAAAAAGTAAATCTAAGTAAAATAAAAACACCGCAACAAACATGGATAGCAAACTTTTATAGATGCTAAACATATAACAGATGTGAGATTATTGTGTGACAAAGAACATAACTTGTCCTTAAAAGGTGAGAGAGAGAACATAACTTGTGGAAAGCTCTCCAACAAATAAACACATCATTAGTGTAAAAGGAAGGAATCGTTGATGCTTGTCTTTGATGTTTCTATTTCAAGACAATTGTAGAAAGAAAGAATTAAGAGTACATTGTTGATCATCAGTCTATTGTATGATTATTTTGCGAGGAGATTGGTCCATTCAAACGGCTTCTTATAATAACTCATTTACATTCTATGTTCAAACCATAATGTTAATCTATAAAACTTAGAGTTTTTTAATGTTAATCTACAAAATTTAGAGTTTTTTAACTGCCAATCTTAAAACTCTTTTGAATATGCTATTAAGTAAAATAAAATAAAATAAAATTTAAATAAATAAAGATAAAATATTTTTAAATAATTTTAAATAAAATAAAATAATTCTTTAGTAAATAAAATATTCTTAAATAAATAAAAAAATTAAAATAAAATAAAATAAATTTTTAATAGTTCTGAAGTAAAATAAAATAATTTTTAAGTAAAGATTGAAATCTGTGACCTCTCTTATATTTTTTTTTGAATATAAATGCAAATTTTCTTCTAAAACAACTCTTAACTAAATAAAATAATTCAAGATTGACATCTCTTAACAATTTTAGATAGATTTATTTAAGATATCTTTATTAGTTAAGTCTTCTCAAACCTCTAACAGTTAAATTGCAGCAACAATTCTGCAATATAAATTTTTAGGACAATTAAAGATAGATTTATTTAAGATATCTATACTAGTTAAGTCTTCCCAAACATCTAACAAGAATTTTGCAATAATAGTTTTCTAGTACAATTAACATAAAAATGCAAAAAATAAATAAATTTACACTACAGTTTCAATTCCAAAGCAATTTGAGAAGATGGTGTCTTGGTGGTGAATATTGGCCACCCCTCCCTCGTGCTTTTACTATTTACTCTTTGAGAACAAAGTGCAATCAACTTCTTCTCCAAGCTTGTTTAAAGTTAATGGTTGTGACTTGTTTTCATCATCAAATAAAACTTGAATTTGGTCGAGGAAGCTTGTATGTTTGACTTTTGAAATTGTAATCTATGTCCCTGCATTTGTCAAAAACAATAAAAAAAATGAAGATTTATTTTGAAGTAAATTAGAAAACAAATGGAGAAAAATATATATTAGAATTTCATGCATTTTTCCCTTACAAAGTCATATATATTGTTGTACTTAAAAGGCAGAACATGTTTCTTTGAGAGAAGCAAACAATGATTTCTTTTGAATCTAGCTTCCAAAATAATCCTTGAACCAGCAACATTGATGACTCCTACATTGTTGAATGAGAAAGCACATCCCATTCAATGCTAAAAAAATATTTGTCATGCAATTAATTTATAATAATCATATATAATGATGCCACTTGGTTATAAATTTAACTGCATGGTAGAGAATTATTATTATCTATGTCCATTGTGAAGAAAAACAATACCTTGATTAAGGTCAGTGATTTAAACAACCCAAATGAGAGTGCACCAAAAGGTCTTAGGAATCTATGGCTTCCAAGCTATTTTTGATCAACATTCTCTCAACTAACCTTATCTCAAATGGTATATCTTTTCAAACAAGGATATTCTTGAAATAAAGTAAATATAGTGATATAATGATATAATATTATATCACTTTAATCTCTAACAATAGACATGAGTCACATTACATTTAAATTTTTTTAATTAATAATTTAAAAATATTTTTATGTTAAATGGAATTTCATCTTATAATTGTTAAAATATATGAAAAATATTATTAGTAAAAACTAGACAAATATTTAGAAATGTATTTTAATAATTATTATTAAAATAATATTATTAATGAATAATTTATACTAAGTTATCTTGAAATGACTTTAAATACACCTATGAAGTCCCACAAATAAAATTTAAAAAGAAAGAAAGGAAATTCTTATATAATTAAAACAAATTTTTTATGTACAAAATCTTTTTGATCCTACAAAGTCTAAAGTTTAATGGCCATAAAGATGTATTTAGTCATTTTAGCCGTAAAATACAATTAAAATTTTAGGAAGACTGTATCACTTAAAAAGTAAGATTTCAGGTAAACTGTCAAAATTTCTATATAATTATTCTTTTTTATATATTTAGTCTATATATTTTTCTTAAAATAGATAGACTTCCATATTTGAAAGGCAACTTCAAATAGATGATGGTCACAAAAAAAATTGCTTAATAAGCAGAGTCCATGGTCAAATTTAGGCCCTAATGGATAAGAAGTTTGGTAATGGCCAAATCCTTTTCCATGGGTGTTTAATAGGAATTTACTCATCACTTTTTCATGGTGGTTGAGCAGGTCTACCTGGCATGCTTAACTATATGTTTCCAATTCTTTTGTTCAACATATGCTCTGACAATAGAGAGACTAGTCCACAACAATTGTAGCCGGACTCAAGGAAGAAACACAAATATGTGAAAATCACAAATATAAATTTGATAGTAATGAGAAACATAACACCAACTAGCAGAACCTGAGAACACTTTACGGGACCTATACACAATTAGTACAAGCAATGTAAATATAATCTCAAGTATTAGCCCAACTCCTGCTAAAAAAAAAAGTGTTTCCAAACACCTACCATACAACCAACTATAAAAGACAAATAATGGATTTTGTCAACCTTCGACAAGAGATGTAGCAGCACAACTTGACTTGTGTGGCATTGATGAGGTAACAAATTGCCTCTGATAGCTTTCCACGTAAATGGCATAGCCAAATAATATATAAGCAATAGAAGCAATGAAAATCAAACCCCTTAGCTAAATAAACAACCTCAAGAAAGTAGAAACAGAAAGATCTTCCACCTCAAAATAACAAGGCATAACCCTGACACAAATGGAAAATCCTCACTAGGAAAGATGGTAAAACTCGATATCAAAACCAAAAAATTAATAACATAAAAGAATGAAGCATTTTTTTCAAACAAAACAATAATAATAATAACAAGAATGAATACCAAATATTCCAAATTATACAGAGTCCAAAACAACATCTATGAGACCAGCATGTGTCCACTCGAATCATTTTGTCATACTCCTATTAGCCTTTAGGTATAGAAACATTTTAGATCATTTACCATCCAATACAAATCAGGGTTGCACATAGGAAAGAATGAGTCTGATAGAGGCTAATATTATTATATTTAAAAAAAAGTGCACAAAGATTTATTAATGTACCCTTTCTAAAGAGCCCATTAAAACTAGGTGCTGGAAATTCTATGTGGCCACACAAATTCAGCTGAAAAAACCCAGTTATGTTGCTACAAACAGGAGGTCTAGGATAGGTTTTCCAGGTCCATTCAGAGGATTTGATACAGTGAAGAAAGCAAATGCCTCTAATCTTATCCAAACCCTCTACAAGGAAAGGAAGCCACAAGGTCCTAAATCCTCAGAAGCAGTACAAGTGGAGACAAAGGAAAAAAAGCTCACTGATATTCATCTGCAAATAAGGTGAAATTTCATTTTTTACTTGCCAAGTAATTCCAAATTAGTGAACTTAATAACCTCGATTCCTTTGATGGAACTAAATAAAATTTCCAGTCTCTAAACACCACCTTAAAAACAAGCAAACAAGTTAAAATACACATTAGATGAACTTCCTATGAGATTAAATCCAGGCTCTCTCGTCATACCTAAAACTTCAAGTAAATTCTACACATCCCACTAACGAATGCATTCAACCTATTCCATGTTCAAAGATAACCTGGAAGTACAATAGGAGAAAAACCTATATTCCCTACAATTTTAAAAAAAATCATAAACTGTTTCACATGAAATATAAACTACATCACTCTTTCTTCATTTTCCACAAATTCAGCCATAGGATGATATATGTTTGTACTTTTTGGTGACTTAGAAATAGATTTTCCATATAACTGAATAATAGTTGTTAGGTTTTAACCTTCCTGTATTCAGACAGTCATGAAGGAAAGTAAAACAGTATAATTTCTTTCCAGTTCGTCTTATCTACCAATAAATCTCAAATCCACTAGCATAAATGATGTCTATTAGATGTTCCTAAAACAATATGTTATAATTGCAACAATAGATTAAAATCTCAAGCAATAATAATTTCAATTCTCATAAAATTTAAAAATTGCAGACAAACAAACTAGAAATGCACCACTCCAAACAAAAGAAATCCCTCATTTTGTCCTCTTATAAGTATAAATTTGTTGTCTCCAGGATAAATTAGGATGTGAAACATACCTTGTTCATTCTTTCCAAGCCTGATGGTGTTCCTGTACATCTGTACTAAAAAAGAAAAAAAAGAAAAGTACAATTTAAAGAAATCAAAATGCTCCACTTTCACATATTAACTTTTTAGTATAAAGGTAGCCAATATACTGCCTCGTATATTTCAATTTGCTTTATCTAGTGGTTCTCGTCCGCTCTGACAGTAGTGAAATCTCTAACCAATCGAACCTAATCCCTAATAAATGGTTGTCCTCCTCTGTAACAATAGTCAAAATATAGGATCATGCACAATTTCTCGTAATCATAATAAGGTAAGGCAGTCAATCTTAAATGCACTAAATTAAATTTTTAATACCAAACTCTCGGCTGTAATACCCTTTGTATATATAGATTTCAATCATTCTACTGTCAAATTCATCCCTGTTTTTACTTCTGGTGCTTTTTGATATTTTAGCAATCTTTGACAAGGTTGAGCGTTAGTAAAAAATGGAGAATCTACAAGATCAAACACCCAGGAAATTGTTTTTTGAAGAAAAAAAAAAAAACAAGAACAAGATCAAGATGAAGATCAAGCACCCAGAATTCGAGAAGAAAGCAAAAACACTGAAAATGTTTCTCATAAGAGAAAGTACACTAGATCTTAAATCCCCAAGATTTGCTGGATGACTGCTTTGCATTAGAGATTTCTTGAAGCAATGCAACAGCTTGGAGGTGCCCACAATAAGGCAGATGCCTTTTTACTTCTTTCATCCGCTCTCAATGCAGGGGAATCGATCTCTTGGTACTTCTTTCATCGCTCTCATTTCGTGCCGTATCCCTCACTGTTGATGATTCGATCTTTGAGCTGGTGCATTGCTGAAAGAAAACGCTAATGCAAAGCTGCCATTTCTGGGCATTTCAGATCTAGTGTACTTTCTCTTATGAGAAACATGTCAATTTGTTGGATAGTTATTCTTTCATTCTTCTTCATTTTCCCATAATGATTGAAATTGTATATAAAGGTGATTACAAGGGAGATCTTAGTATTCAAAATTTTATTTAATGCATTTAAGATTTGTTGAAAAGTGATGCATGACTAGCCGACTCAACATGCTTTTAACTATCTCTTCACATGCAACTGGACTTTACCTTTCATGCAGATTAGTAGATTTAGTTAGTCAGTTTTATTTTGTAATTTGGTTCTTTATTTAGTTTAGAGAGCAGTTAACAAACTTTGCTTTCATGCGCAGCAAATAAATGCATATGCATGTAACTATTTTTTCTGTTTTGTTTAGTTAATTCTTATTTAATCGTACGTTTTTTTTTTTTGGGCATGTAAAGGCTGCAGCCTGTAATTCTGTTCGCTGTTATATATTTTGACAGCAGCAGTCAATTATGATGTATAAAGAAATAGTTATATAGCCTGCAAAAATACAGAATTGTGTATTTTAATTTCAGACCTTTGCTGTCTTAAATTGTTGCAGTTATTTTTTTAATCTCTGCTGTCTCTTTTAGATTCTACATTTGGTGTTAGAGCAGGTATTTTCTTTTGGGTTAAAAATTTAGTAGTTGAAATTTTGCTAAAGTTTTAACATGTCCCCATTCCAAAATCTGACGGAAATGAGTATGATTATTAGTACATCAAAATTATGACATTCTTGATAGGAAAATATTTGTGGGAGATTGTTGAATTAGGTTAAGCAGAGCCAGTTGATTGGAATGGCCTCACAACCAATGATAAAACAGCTAAGAAGGAGGCTAAAAAGATGAATGCTCAAGCATTATGCTACATTCAAATAACTCTAGATAAGAGGTTATTTCCAAGAATTGTAGGTGTATATGAAGAGTTCTAATTTGACAATATCGGTGTAACAATGTTGTTTCGGTGGGAGTCTCTAAGCTATCCCTTCGACAACCGATACAAAGGTTAGCTCTCCATCATTCTAACCTTGTGCCATCGGCGGGACTCTGTTTTGAGTCTCCTCGATAGCCCAATGCAAGGCTGGGAACTCTTGTCGGAAGGAGTGGAGGACATCGCCAGGACACAAGTTGTAGTTTCTTAGATATCCCGATGGCGGGTGCTGGCAGCAGTGATGTGTTAGGCATATCGAGGTGATAATTAGGAGTTGGAGAGACATGGTTTCTTGTTTCTTCGACATTCCGAATAACTGTATTGAATGCTGGTAACTATTCGGTTCATTGGGAAGTTGATGTCGCTGTCACGATGGCGGTGGGGACCACGATGGTGGTAACCGTAACTCCTTAATGTGGCGGAAGGATAGAAAAGTCAATGTTGTATTGGCAATGCATATCACAAATATTGTCTCTTTGACATTCAGGAAATTGAATTGATTGTCTTTTGTAACTATCCAGTCCGTTGTGGTAGTTGAAGCATTGCTGTCCTCTATAATGCTATAATATAAAATACATTGTAATAGAGGGTAGAGGAGAGAGAGAGTGTGTGTGAATGTGACGAGAGGAGAAGTTGCATTCTGAGAGGGGTTATGCTGTCGGATCTTCTCTAGATGGAACAAGATGTAAATGTCCTATAAACGCTGTGAACCTATAATTGTATTGTAATTGTCTTTTGGTTGTTGAATAATACAATGGCTCTGTGTTTTGGAGTGTGGTGTTTTTTACCCGAAAGGGTTTTCCCCATGTAAATTTGTGTTCATCTCTTCTGTTCTGTCTTTCAAGTTTAATGGTTCTGTTCTTGAATCTGTTTTGTGCTTGTTGATGAAACTAGTTAAAGCTTGCATGAACTTTTCTCAATAGGATTAATGATAGGAAGTGAACTATGTCTTATTCCACTTTGTGGCATAGTTGTACGTGTTTTTGAGGCAATCTAAAGAAATTTAGAGCTATCGAAGACACTACTTTCTTGGATGTTCTTTCTAAGATGGTCTCATTTCCTTACAAGTGGTATCAGAGCCTTCTGTCAGGATTTGATTGTTTCTAGTGTCACTGGTTTTGGGTATTCCTTTTGTGAAGATTTCTTAGCCTAGCAAGCTTGAGGAAATTAGAAGGAATTAGGTGATGATTGATCCTTGTTTGAGTGAAGTCTTGTAGTTGATCTTGTTTTCATGTTACAGTAGGCACTTGAAGGATGGTGAAGATGGAGAAACTGGAGCTGGTCATATTGAAATGATGTGGTCTGAGGCTCCTAGTTGATTACAGATAATCATGATGCATGGGGTTGGATTTTTTGCTTTGTGGTTGTGTTGTAACAAAGCTTTCATATTGGGTGTCTATGTGAGAGGCTCCCTTGTGATATGGAGAAGCTTGTGTTATTGTTCGACCATGGAGTACTGTACTTATGCTGGACATTTATATTTTTACTAACTATATCATATTTTTACTAAAAAGAGGTGCATTATATTTTTAAGATTTTACTAACTATATTTTATTACAGTTTACTATAGTGTGTAAAATAATAATTCATAAGTATATTTTATCAGGACTTTATCAAATCAAACTAACTATTTTTTCTAGGGTAAGATATTTTATTTACTGTTCAATAATACTATATAACTATATTTTATTAGGGTTTTATCATATGAAATAGGATATATCTGGCCTATTTAAGATAGATGCTCATAAAGATAGGTATGCTAGTTTCAACTACATTGTAATTTAATTGTAGTCACCAATAACATACAATCTTTCTTAATATTCAATTTTAGAAGGAACCCACTATGATTATAATTATTAATTTATTTGTTAATCTTATCACCTTTAATAAATTTATACCTTAATAATAAGGAGTATAACTAAATACATTGAGAGAGATATTAAGAGTTTAGAGTAGATATCAAGGATCACATACATTCTAAGATATGCCAAAACTAGTGCTTTAATTTGTTTAAAATATTGATCCAGGTTTTCCTATTTACATGTTCATATTCATAGCAATTAATACAATTTATTATATTCCATAGTTAGATTGCATTTCTATTCTATAGTTAGAGTTTGACTTCACATTAATTAGATTAAGGAGTGTGTGTATTTTCTTTTCTAAGGGATTAGATAGTTACAAGAAAGACTACTTGTCACCCTTTTGTAGATAGCCTTTAGACAACCCCCAGTTTGACAAGAATTTATTCTACTAAAGTATGAGGTTCAATGATGCCTTGTCATAGTCTTTTCAATAGTAGGGGACAAAGATCTAGGTCTTAATGGATTCACAACCCTCTTCTTTCATAAATTCTAGAATTTCATAGGATTAGACATTTTTCTAGTTGTGGAAGAATCTAGAAAACAAAAAATATCCTAAAAGAAATAAATACCAGTTTCATAACACTAATCTATCTTATTCAATCTAGGGTTTGACAAATCTCTTAATCTAATCCATCTTTCCATATCATTCTTGAGTACATAAACCTGTACTTGAGTCCTCATTTATCTGAAGCGACTTGGTTCAGATTTTTGTCCTCAAATGTTATTGTGAAAGGAGGGTTTGATTTTATATACTTAACACCGTCCACCATCTTCCCACTTTTCATACATAAGAAAAACAAAATAATATACATCTAGTAGTAAAATGAACACACAAGAACATACAACCCGCTAATATGAATTAGAGCTATGGTGTTCCTCTGGTGGAAGCATGGCAAAGGGAAGGGGAAAGGATGGGGTGCCTTGAGCTCGTGGGTGACCTAGAGCCACGTCTGGAACATGGTGGCACATGAAATAGATGGAATTAAAAACTTCTTTAGCCTTGTCTACTAGCCCTTCAGGAAGCTAGAGACAGTGGGCATTGAGAGCTCTATTGAAGACATTAATGTAGTCCACCCTAAGACCCCTCTGTAGAGTCGTATACACATAGGCTGCATGGTGATGTTTGAAGGAATCTTCGATAGGAGTTGTGCCTTCCTAACGGTCATATACAACTACCATTGTTTGCTATCTTTTTGAGTTGAAAAAGGAAGAGTGTACTAGACCGGAGCCAATCGCTTATGTGTATCTGTGGTCTTGTGAAATGTCAAAGATATTGGAGATGAAGGTTGAGGTGATCTCAGAGCCTTTTACTTACCTATCCTCAAGCTAGAAAATATAATATCCCAACACACACTAGATTACAAATTCTACATTAGCACAATCAAATTCAAAGATCTCCCTGAGATAAACTATGTTCATGGTGCCATGATACGTAGGTTCTCCAACCAGAGGAGGAAGAAACACATGCATATTCGGTTTTCTAGAGAGCCATTTGGAATAATAGAAAAAAGTACGAAGCCAAGGAGAAAAATAAAGCTTGATAGAAATTAGGAATGGGAGACATTGGAAGGATTTAAAGGAAAAATAATTTAAGCTATGGTACATCACCATACCAAAAGATTTAAGACTTAGGCATGCAAAAAGGTACAAAGTTGATGACATGGTGGCAGAGAAAAAAACTATCATTCAAACAAACTAAGGAAAGCTTAGAGACCAATTTGTAACCTATAATGGACAAGACCTCAATAATAAAAGCACATAGTTGAAGCCGCCTAAGATCTCCCAAAAGTGTCCTTGTCTATAAATAGAAGTCATGTTGCATGAAATCTTAGAGTTAATAGTATGAAGAGTGGCTGTGAATTTGAGTGGGGAATTAATAATCACCTATTGGAGTTAGATTCCCTTTCAACCAAGAATTAATTCAATGGTCCTTATGATAAGACTTCTTTGGGGAGCTATTAGTCTTGCATGTACCTATCTAGCTTGAAATTTATTGTATATATTGCTACATTAAGAGATCTTGATCGATGATGCTGACATATCTTTTGCTAATAAATGTCCTAGACATGTTGGCCCCCCATCCTGAAGGGGTGTAAATGTTGAGTATGACACCCCTTGGTTGATTGCCATGTTGGCAAGAAGATCTGCCACCTTATTGCATTCCCTGTAGCAGTGGCTTATCTGGAAGTTTTTGAATGTCCTTAGCATCTCAATTACCTATTGTAGAATGTAATCAATCTTCCAGTTGAGGTCTTCCCTTTTTTGAAGGCATTTATAATAATCAAGGGATCACCTGTGATCAAAATGTTATCCACCTTGTGAGATATAGCCAATTTGATGCCATAGAGTAGAGCTAACACTTCCGCCTAGTTACTAGTACCTAGATGGATTTTAATTTCCTGTACTACCACCAATTTTCCTTCATTATCCCTGATAACATAGCCAGGTCCTGATAAGCCCGAATTGCCTCTACAGGTGCCATCAAAGTTTAATTTAAGGAACGGCTCTTTGGGAGATAACCATTTGACTGAAGCTCTCAACACCTTAGTGGAAGTAGTTATATATTTGGTTTGATGTCCCAAGAGATTTAAATGGTTCCCATTCATTTAGGATTAGACTATCCCAATTGGTAAATCTAGTGTCGGAGGAGAGGCTATCTCTTACTCTTCATTGACTATCTCTGATATTGCCAAAGATATATCATCAATCACCTTTTCCAGAGGTCGCTTTGTCTTTCTAAAGATTCTAAAGTTTCTCTCTTTCCGAAGACCCCAAATGAGCAAAGACAGACAAACCTCCCATAGACAAGCAAATGTGGATTCTTGGTGAATAAGTGGCTAGCTCTTAAACAAGTCAAACAAGGAATTGGGTAGGGGGCACTCCAATTGAGTGTCCTCATGCACTAGTTCCAACATGAAATGCTAAAAGGGCAATGTAGATGTAAATAGTTTATATCCTCCTCATGTTCACCACATAGGACACATTTGATATTGGAGGTCATGCCAAATTTACGTAATCTATCCCCAGTTAAAATTCTATTATTGATTGCTAACCATGAGAATACTCTAACTTTGGAAGTGTATGGGCATTCCAACATAGCTTATGTGTCCAATCTGACTTAGTTGAGGTTGATAGGAACCTATAATTGTTTTAAATTTAAAATATATAATTGAGATACTTTTATTAAATGAATACACATAAAAAATATAAAGTAACTATTTTAAATATAAAAAATGGTAATCGACATATGGTTTTTTGAATTAAAAATTGTTTACTATTAATTCATTAAACATCACAGTACAATATTGTGGCTTGGGAAGCCACATAAGTATGACTTACATCATTTTCATTTCAAAAAACAAGCAACTACAACAGTGATTTCAACAAAATTACTATATGGATCATTGTTATATTTGAAACATATCAAAAACATATATAGTATTGCTGAAACATCCTGCTAAACTACCTCCAACTATTCATTATCAATTATCACCCCTAGAAGTAAGAACAAGTCTGTCAGAACTCTCTCTTTGTAACATCTTATTAGTGTACCTGTTCATATGTCCATACTAGAATCTATCCGATCCTTCTCATCTTGAAGGATCCTATTGGGTCTACTAGTGTCATTGGCCTGTAAGATGGTTCCATTCTCAATCTCCTAACAGTTTGCATCTACACACTGACCTCTATCTCTAAATAGTCCATCCAAATACCTTCTATTGTCATTGGCATCAAAGGAGTCCACCACTATGAAGGTACCAATACGTGGAGAAACCCTGAGTTGACTACTGTCAACACTAAAGTTTTGAAAGGTAAACTCAAAGTCTCTTAGTGTTTCATCTCTAAATTTTCCCATCTTGTGTTGCTTGCAATACATGTTTTGGAAATCTATATACTCATTGTTGAATTTTTCATTTACCTTTCTTAATTCATGTGACCAAAACTCTACATATATTTGATGTCTGCCTTGTAGATAACCTTAGATCCTTCATCTATTATCTTCATGAACCTCTCTATGGGTAGCTCCATGTTCATGACCACCTATTCATAGATATTAGAAATCATGAGTCTAAAGCTAGACCTAGTAAGAGTCCCCCTCTTGCCTTGGAAGTGATACTCATTTCCTTTTTTCCACAACAACCATAATATCTCAGTAGATAAAAATAACCAAAATATGTTAGACTTAACAGTCATACCACTAATGTACCCACAAAGAATCTCTTTCCAATTTAGTTTATTCAAGGAATACCAGTTTTTAATATTTCCCATAAATAGCGATCCGACTTTAACAACAAAAGGACATTAAAATAAAACATGCTCACAAGATTCCACAATTTTACACATAGAACAAACAATATTAGCAAAACTAATGGAAAGTTCTTTAAGCATCAGGAGCCATCTAAAGCTACATTTTTTAGGTTCTATAATTTGGACCAGAATAGACTGAAGGAGGAAGACAATACTTTATGGTCTAAATTAAATTCCCAAACCTTGTTACTATGCTCAAACACCTCAAGGGAATTGGTTATCAACTTATATAGTTTCTTGGATTCCACATGTAGAAAATTAGTGCCATCTTCCCAAACCAACTTTCCCAACCAATCCAAATAATTCAAATTTTTTGCTTTTCTTAGATTGATTAAGATAGTTCTACACAGGATGGAATAAGTCCTTTTTTGAGACTCAGAGATACCAAACTCTAATTTGATCTTATCCCAACTTTTTAAACCTTCATCATCCAAAGTGTCATTAATGGTGGAAAGGCCTTTCCTATTCCATCTCATTTCTAAATAGCCTTGTAACAAGGCCAATGGTTTATTCTTATTCCTTAAATTCCACCATAGAGATCTATATCCCCCTAACCAATTTTCCCCATATTGACAGCTTCTTTATTTTTAATAAAGATTTTAACAACTTCCCCTAAGCTTTCCAAATGCTGGCAAAAATAGCAAACCCAAAAGGTTTAGATTAGAATCCCCAAACAGAAAATCATGCATATGCAAGTTTTTCCACAATGGTGCCTTCTTGGGATGGAAATTCTTAATATTATTCATGATGAGAACCTTCCAAGGCTCATCACCATCTAAAGATCTAATTATCCACTTTGTAACTAAAGTTACACCTTGAGTCTTTAGATTTTTCAACCCCATACCACCCTTATCTTTGTTCATGCAACACCATTCCCATTTAACAACATTCTTTTTCTTCTTCCCTTTACCATTAGACCATAGGAACCCCCTTATCAGGTTTTGAATACTTTCAAT
Source organism: Cunninghamia lanceolata (assembly GCA_027924645.1). Taxonomy (NCBI): domain Eukaryota; kingdom Viridiplantae; phylum Streptophyta; class Pinopsida; order Cupressales; family Cupressaceae; genus Cunninghamia; species Cunninghamia lanceolata. The sequence goes on along the minus strand of BSBN01000245.1, from coordinate 5,363,147 downwards.
TTGATAGTTCGAGAAGAGCCACATAGAATCATAATAAATGGAGTAAGCAGAAGGAATTTTTTGACAAACTTGTGCCCTCCTTGCCAAAGAGAGGAATTGCTTATTCAAATTTTTTAAGTTTCCTCTCAATTTGTGAGAACATCCAACTCCACATTTTATTTAGAGATGGATCAACTACAAAGGGGATACCAAGGAACCTAACTTGTTTGTGTGTTCCTCCCCACTGCCATTTATCCAAAGCAAACCAATCAGGGGGCTTTTCAATCCAACTAAGCAATATTAATTTATTAAATGATATCTTTGCCCCAGATGCCTTACAAAACATACTTAATCTATCTTCCATGTTCTTCAAATTATCTTTATCTAGCACTAGAAACAATGTTGTGTCATCAACAAACTGCATGTTCAATAACATGCTTTCATCTAGTAGTTTAATACCCAACATTCTACCTGGTATCAATTCTATTCTCAAGAAGTGAAATAGGGTTTCTGATGCTATCATAAAGAGGGTAGGTGCTAAGGGGTACCCTTGTCTTATAGATCTCACCATATCGAATGGTTCAAATAAGGAACCATTGATGTCAATTTTAGCAGAGGCATCCTTAAACAACATATTGACCATATTACTGAATTCTTGTGGAAATCCAAAAGCTTTTAATACATTTAACACAAATGACCATTGAACTCTATTATAAGCCTTTTCAAAATCTAACAAAAGAATTCCTATATTCTGCCCTATTATTTTGGCCCAATGCATAGCTTCCTAACTAGTTACCAAATTTTCTAGAATGTATCTTCCTTTGATGAACCCTATTTAAGTATAACTGATGATATTAGGTAGGATATCTGTTAATCTCCTTGCTAACAATTTTGCAATAATATTATAGGAAACATTTAATAGAGTTATAGGCCTCCAGTTCCTACTATTGGTCTTGTCCCCATCTTTGGGCAACATTTTGATTATGCCTCTATTGATATTCTTTCGCATAGCTCCTTTTTTGCAAGCTTATTGATACACTTCATAAAGATCATCTACCACCCACGATATGTTGACTTTGTAAAATTCCATAGGTAACCCATCAAACCCAAGGGGCTTTCCCTCCTCTGTTGATAAAATGGCATCTCTGATTTATGGTTTAGATATCTTTTGTTCTAATTTTTTCCATATCACCATGAACCCTCCTCGGACAAATTTTTGAACACAATTCTTGAGCCCTCTTGCAGTCTTCACTATTATCTTTTGCTTTGAACAATTTTTTGTAAATATTTCTCAATAATCTTTTTATGTCTTCAACATCATGAAAGAAAGTCCCATTTTCATTTATTGGACCTATCTTTTCCTTATTGCATTTAGCTCTAAGCAAATCAAAAAAATATTTAGTGCCCCTATCTCCATCTTTTAGCCAGTTAATCCTTCCCCTTGCCTTTGCCCCCTGTGCTTTGAAAGTCTACAATCTCCTCAATTTATTCTTAACCTCCCCAATGTGCCTTATCATTTCACAATCATATGGATTTTTTTGCAAAAGATCTTCAGTTTCAAGGTAATATGACTAAAGTAATCTCTCATTTTTCCTCCTATCAAAAGCAAATTTCTTTCCACATATTTTAAAAAGCCTTTTACTAGCACTAACAAGGTCATTCTAGTAATGAATAGCTTCATTCTTATAAGACAAATTTCAAAATATTTCTAAGGTTACAAATCCCATCAAGATAGTCCCTATCCAACAACAACTCTATATTTAATTTGAAAAGGTTGTCTTTTCTAACATTATTCCTAGTTTTTGATGATCAAAACTGATGAGAGTAGAAATAGGATGGTGATTTGACAATGTATTCGGAATGACTCTAACAACTTAGCACCTTCAAAGTTCAAATGAAAATGGAAGAAATTCTTATTCACATAAAATCTATCCAGTCTAAAATACATCCTTTTATTATCTTTTTGAGAATCACACCAAGAGTACCTTATACTCTGATTGTTATTCTTCTTTCCCTCTAGGGGATCAAAGAGACTTAGCATTTTCTTCATTCTTGTCCATTTGAAAGTATTGTTCATTTCCTTTCCATTCAATTGGGTTACCATCGATTTTATCTTCTCTATATTCTACTGTATTGAAGTAGATCCTACCACTATCCATGGAATTTTAGGAAGCTTTTCCACCATCCAATTCTAAAGGTCAATCCTGTCCCTATATTCATTAGGTGCATATATAGAACATATCCCAAATTGCCTACTATCTTTCTCCAAAACCACCCATAAACATCTATTACATGGGGAACATCCATTACGAATGACAAACTGATCCCATTATTTATTTATTAATATAACATTGTCTCCTTTACCTTTCTCATGTTTGGAAGTAAAACACATTGCTTCCTTCCAAATAAATCTGAGCGTGTTTTCCAATTGAAACCCTACTACTTTGATTTCCTAAAACAACAAATAATCCATCTTCTTGCTCTTATTACAAAAATCCCTCACAATATACTTTCTATTTGAGGATTCAAGACCCCTTATGTTCTAGCTAAAGTGGTTCATAAACAAGTTTTTTGGCCATCAATAAGTAGACTCCCTTCTTAACTAGTACTATTTATTACACAATCTATCAAAGCACTTTGGAAGATTATTACCTTTCCCCTTTTTTCCAGTGTTTAAAGTGCTTCCTTTTCTGTATACTTGTTTTCTTTTTCTATTGACTTCTTCTTTCATGGAGTACTCTTCCACCTTCATGGAGGAATCTTCCTCAGAATTGACAAAGGTGAGAATGTTTGGGTTTTCCAAATCTAACCCCTCAGGGTCTATTGTTTTAAAACAAATAGGGAATCCAACATTTATTATGAATTTCTCCATCTCTCTAGCCAATATGTTCTATTTTATTTTTATTAAGGCTAGTTCTTGTTTATTCCTTTTTTTGTTTCCATTTTGGAAATACCATGGTGCTTCTTGTGGGATAAAGTGCTAGGATTTTTTTCCCTAGTTCAACAATTTCAAGACCACTCCTAGTTTTAGTCAGCTCAGATTTATTTGGTTCATTATCCAATTTTTCAACAACATCTAGAGGCATCACTCTAGATTCCTTAAGAGGAATATCTTCAAAACAAGGGTTGTCAAAGACCACTATTCCTTGCCTCGACAAGTCTACTTTTGATAGACAATCCTTTGTTCTCTCCTCCTTGTAATGATCTTAAAAGAGAGGACCACTATGGTCAATAGAGACACTCATAATAGGTTTAGGAGCCACCTCGAAAGGTCTACTAGATTCTTCACAGATTAAGCGTTTCCCCTCTAAGTTTAATTTATCAAAGCTATTTCTGATCACATTCAAGGCTAAATCAACTTCTCCCATATTGGAGTTATAACTAGAGACTACCTCTAGGTTTGTTTGAGGTGAAGAGTCCCCATTTATTAGGGGAGACTCTTCCATATTTTGCCCTTTAGCATTTGAAGGTGTGGATTTATCCATTATATCACTCTTCCTACTTCCATTGTTAGGAAAACTGGACTCAAATCTTTTACCAACTTCATTTTTTTGAAGGCTAGGGCAATCCTTCTTTTGGTGACCCTTGACCTTACATAGGAAACGTGAATTGAGGCCCCCCAATCCTACAACCTCACAAATAAAATTCTTCTTTCCTGTCCTAATCTCCATGACCTCTGGGATATCAATTCCTGTATTTAGAGAAATTAGTACCCTTGCACCCATATGGGCTAGAGTAACCCTTGTTTCATCAATTTTCATAACCTTCAAATTAGGTTTCAACAGCTGGGGCAAAAAAGCCCAAATTTACTCTAGTAAATTTTTTACTATCAACCACCTAGGTATCGAGTACAAAAGTATTTCTTTATGCAAGGTATCCATCTTCCAAGGGAAAACATTAAACAAAGTTTTCCCCACGTTTCAAAAAAAATTATCCAAAACCCTTTTTTGCATAGCATGATTCCTCAAAAAAATAACAAAAAGCCCATTATTTAACATTTGTAGAATGATATGTGAATTCCTAATTTTTTACCCCAAACTAAATTCAACCAGTTATCTAAAAATTTCCTTGAAGGTGCTTTATCCAAATTAAGATAAGCAAATAAAATGGTGGTATGTTTAAGCCTATTTTCCTCTACTCTAATAGCATTTTTCATATTCAAATTAGGGCTCAAAACCAATTTCCTAGGCACAAGGGGGATCTTACCTTCTTCCTCTGCTTGATAACCTTTTTCTCTTCCTTTGTTGGTGATATCACTTTTGGTTCTGAGGACCCCGAGCACATCCTCAATCTCGAAACATGCATTTTTTATCAGAGTTTCAACATCCTACAAATTTAGGGCTTCTCTAAAAATCTTATTTTTTGCGTCATCAATCAAATCCCCCAAAATGTTATCATTTTCCTATATTACTTCTCATGACCAAGGAGTAAATGCGTCAGCTGAAGCTCTACCACACCCATAGGTGTTTGAGCATAGATTATCATAGGCTAAACACCCCTCTAGCACAAGCAAGCGAGAAACAATTTCAAATTTTAAAAATTCAAAAATACACTACAAACAATGTTGAAATTCAATGGGGTAACACAATCGAGATTCAACCAAAATATCACAAAGAATGAAGACGAAACAGACAAATATCACAAATGAGAGATGTCAAGGCAAGAGGAGAACTCTAATAGATTGGTCGTGGAGGGTTTCTTTCACTATCTCCAACCAATCCGAGAGCCTCCTTATTTCCCCTTCTTACAATATCTCTCATATTTTGTTTTAAATGAATGCACATAAGAATTAAATTTAAAATATATAGCCCACATAGTTTTATTAAATAAATGCACATAAGAATAACTTATATAAAGTAAATAATCTATATAAATACAACTAATACTCAAACATAAATCACAAAAATATCAAATCAAATAAACAAGGGCAGAAGAATACTCTAACGAAATTATTTTAACCGTAATTGTATTATATCTTATACATTTTACTATAAAGTCTTCAATTTAATTTTATTTTGTTTTCACATAATAAAATTTAGTTTATTAGTTTGTATTTACTCTCCTTTTATAAAAATTAGCTGCCATAAAATAATATAAAAGGGTAAAATAATATTTTATAACTATATTTTATTAAAGTTTATTATAATTTTATGAAATGTATTTTATAGATTTTATTATACTTTGTTAATATTAGATTAATGAATAAAATTATTTTTTTCTTAATTTTTTATATGTTTTTTGAAAATAAAGAAATTAATAAATTTTATGGATTTTATCAAATTAAAGAAAGGGCAAAGGATATGAATGAGAGTCAAGTGAAAACTATCCAATAGGTAAAAGGTAAATCTAGGTAAAATAAAAACACCGCAACAAACATGGATAACAAACTTTTATAGATGCCAAACATATAACAGATGTGAGATTATTGTGTGACAAAGAACATAACTTGTCCTTAAAGGTGAGAGAGAGAGAACATAACTTGTGGAAAGCTCTCCAACAAATAAACACATCATTAGTGTAAAAGGAAGGAATCGTTGACGCTTGTCTTTGATGTTTCTATTTCAAGACAATTGTAGAAAGAAAGAATTAAGAGTACATTGTTGATCATCAGTCTATTGTATGATTATTTTGCGAGGAGATTGGCCCATTCAAACGGCTTCTCATAATAACTCATTTGCATTCTATGTTCAAACCATAATGTTAATCTATAAAACTTAGAGTTTTTTTAATGTTAATCTACAAAATTTAGAGTTTTTTAACTGCCAATCTTAAAACTCTTTTGAATATGCTATTAAGTAAAATAAAATAAAATAAAATAAAATTTAAATAAATAAAGATAAAATATTTTTAAATAATTTTAAATAAAATAAAATAATTCTTTAGTAAATAAAATACTATTAAATAAAAAAATAAAATAAAATAAAATAAAATACATTTTAAATAGTTCTGAAGTAAAATAAAATAATTTTTAAGTAAATATTGAAATCTGTGACCTCTCTTGTACTTTTTTTTGAATATAAATACAAATTTTCTTCTAAAAGAACTCTTAACTAAATAAAATAATTCAAGATTGACATCTCTTAACAATTTTAGATAGATTTATTTAAGATATCTTTATTAGTTAAGTCTTCTCAAACCTCTAACAGTTAAATTGTAGCAACAATTCTGCAATATAAATTTTTAGGACAATTAAAGATAGATTTATTTAAGATATCTATACTAGTTTAGTCTTCCTAAACATCTAACAAGAATTTTGCAATAATAGTTTTCTAGTACAATTTACATAAAAATGCAAAAAATAAATAAATTTACACTACAGTTTCAATTCCAATGCAATTTGAGAAGATGATGCCTTGGTGGTGAATATTGGCCATCCGTCCCTCGTGCTTTTCATATTTACTCTTTGAGAACAAAGTGCAATCAACTTCTTCTCCAAGCTTGTTTGAAGTTAATGGTTGTGACTTGTTTTCATCATTAAATAAAACTTGAATTTGGTCGAGGAAGCTTGTATGTTTGACTTTTGAAATTGTAATCTATGTCCCTGCATTTGACAAAAACAATAAAAAAAATGAAGATTTATTTTGAAGTAAATTAGAAAACAAATGGAGAAAAATCTATATTAGAATTTCATGCGTTTTTCCCTTACAAACTCATAGATATTGTTGTGCTTACAAGGCAGAACATGTTTCTTTGAGAGAAGCAAACAATGATTTCTTTTGAATCTAGCTTCCAAAATAATCCTTGAACCAGCAACATTGAAGACTCCTACATTGTTGAATGAGAAAGCACATCCCATTCAATGCTAAAAAAATATTTGTCATGCAATTAATTTATAATAATCATATATAACGATGCCACTATCAGACCTAGGTTTGGTTATAAATTTAACTGCATGGTAGAGAATTATTATTATCTATGTCCATTGGGAAGAAAAACAATACCTTGATTGAGGTCAGTGGTTTAAACAACCTAAATGAGAGTGCACCAAAAGGTCTTAAGAATCTATGGCTTCCAAGCTATTTTTGATCAACATTCTCTCAACAAAACTTATCTCAAATGGTATATCTTTTCAAGCAAGGATATTCTGGAAGAAAAATAATTGTGAAATAAAGTAAATATAGTGATATAATGATATAATATTATATCACTTTAATCTCTAACAATAGACATGAGTCACATTACATTTAAATTTTTTTAATTAATAATTTAAAAATATTTTTATGTTAAATGGAATTTCATCTTATAATTGTTAAAATATATGAAAAATATTATTAGTAAAAACTAGACAAATATTTAGAAATATATTTTAATAATAATTATTAAAATAATATTATTAATGAATAAATTATACTAAGTTATCTTGACATGACTTTAAATACACCTATGAAGTCCCACAAATAAAATTTAAAAAGAAAGAAAGGAAATTCTTATATAATTAAAACAAATTTTTTATGTACAAAATCTTTTTGATCCTACAAAGTCTAAAATTTAATGGCCATAAAGATGTATTTAGTCATTTTAGCCGTAAAATACAATTAAATTTTTAGGAAGACTGTATCACTTAAAAAGTAAGATTTCAGGTAAACTGTCAAAATTTCTATATAATTTTTTTTTTATATATATTTAGTCTATATATTTTTCCTAAAATAGATAGACATTCATATTTAAAAGGCAACTTCAAATAGATGATGGTCACAAAAAAAATTGCTTAATAAGCAGGGTCCATCGCCAAATTTAGGCCCTAATGGATAAGAAGTTTGGTGATGGCCAAATCCTTTTCCATGGGTGTTTAATAGGAATTTACTCATCATTTTTTCATGGTGCTTGAGCAGGTGCACCTGGCATGCTTAACTATATGTTTCCAATTCTTTTGTTTGACATATGCTCTGACAATAGAAAGACTAGTCCACAACAATTGTAGCCGGACTCAAGGAAGAAACACAAATATGTGAAAATCACAAATATAAATTTGATAGTAATGAGAAACATAACACCAACTAGCAGAACCTGAGAACACTTTACGGGACCTATACACAATTAGTACAAGCAATGTAAATATAATCTCAAGTATTAGCCCAACTCCTGCTAAAAAAAAAGTGTTTCCAAACACCTATCATACAACCAACTATAAAAGACAAATAATGGATTTTGTCAACCTTCGACAAGAGATGTAGTAGCACAACTTGACTTGTGTGGCATTGATGAGCTAATAAATTGCCTCTGATAGCTTTCCACGTAAATGGCATAGCCAAATAATATATAAGCAATAGGAGCAATGAAAATCAAACCCCTTAGCTAAATAAACAACCTCAAGAAAGTAGAAACAGAAAGATCTTCCACCTCAAAATAACAAGGCATAACCCTGACACAAATGGAAAATCCTCACTAGGAAAGATAGTAAAACTCGATATCAAAACCAAAAAATTAATAACATAAAAGAATGAAGCATTTTTTTCAAACAAAACAATAATAATAATAACAAGAATGAATACCAAATATTCCAAATTATACAGAGTCCAAAACAACATCTATGAGACCAGCATGTGTCCACTCGAATCATTTTGTCATACTCCTATTAGCCTTTAGGTATAGAAACATTTTAGATCATTTACCATCCAATACAAATCAGGGTTGCACATAGGAAAGAATGAGTCTGATAGAGGCTAATATTATTATATTTAAAAAAAAGTGCACAAAGATTTATTAATGTACCCTTTCTAAAGAGCCCATTAAAACTAGGTGCTGGAAATTCTATGTGGCCACACAAATTCAGCTGAAAAAACCCAGTTATGTTGCTACAAACAGGAGGTCTAGGATAGGTTTTCCAGGTCCATTCAGAGGATTTGATACAGTGAAGAAAGCAAATGCCTCTAATCTTATCCAAACCCTCTACAAGAAAAGGAAGCCACAAGGTCCTAAATCCTCAGAAGCAGTACAAGTGGAGACAAAGGAAAAAAAGCTCACTGATATTCATCTGCAAATAAGGTGAAATTTCATTTTTTACTTGCCAAGTAATTCCAAATTAGTGAACTTAATAACCTCGATTCCTTTGATGGAACTAAATAAAATTTCCAGTCTCTAAACACCACCTTCAAAACAAGCAAACAAGTTAAAATACACATTAGATGAACTTCCTGTGAGATTAAATCCAGGCTCTCTCGTCATACCTAAAATTTCAAGTAAATTCTACACCTCCCACTAACGAATGCATTCAACCTATTCCATGTTCAAAGATAACCTGGAAGTACAATAGGAGAAAAACCTATATTCCCTACAATTTTTTAAAAAATCATAAACTGTCTCACATGAAATATAAACTGCATCACTCTTTCTTCATTTTCCACAAATTCGGCCATAGTATGATATATGTTTGTACTTTTTGGTGACTTAGAAATAGATTTTCCATATAACTAAATAATAGTTGTTAGGTTTTAACCTTCCTGTATTCAGACAGTCATGAAGGAAAGTAAAACAGTATGATTTCTTTCCAGTTCGTCTTATCTACCAATAAATCTCAAATCCACTAGCATAAATGATGTCTATTAGATGTTCCTAAAACAATATGTTATAATTGCAACAATAGATTAAAATCTTAAGCAATAATAATTTCAATTCTCATAAAATTTAAAAATTGCAGACAAACAAACTAGAAATGCACCACTCCAAACAAAAGAAATCCCTCATTTTGTCCTCTTATAAGTATAAATTTGTTGTCTCCAGGATAAATTAGGATGTGAAACATACCTTGTTCATTCTTTCCAAGCCTGATGGTGTTCCTGTACATCTGTACTAAAAAAAGAAAAAAAGAAAAGTACAATTTAAAGAAATCAAAATGCTCCACTTTCACATATTAACTTTTTAGCATAAAGGTCTCCAATATACTGCCTCGTATATTTCAATCTGCTTTATCCAGTGGTTCTCATCCGCTCTGATAGTAGTGAAATCTCTAACCAATCGAACCTAATCCCTAACAAATGGTTGTCCTCCTCTGTAACAATAGTCAAAACATAGGATCATGCACAATTTCTCGTAATCATAATAAGGTAAGGCAGTCAATCTTAAATGCACCAAATTAAATTTTTAATACCAAACTCTCAGCTGTAATACCCTTTGTATATATAGATTTCAATCATTCTACTGTCAAATTCATCCCTATTTTTACTTCTGGTGCTTTTTGATATTTTAGCAATCTTTGACAAGGTTGAGCGTTAGTAAAAAATGGAGAATCTACAAGATCAAACACCCAGGAAATTGTTTTTTGAAGAAAAAAAAAAAAACAAGAACAAGATCAAGATGAAGATCAAGCACCCAGAATTCGAGAAGAAAGCAAAAACACTGAAAATGTTTCTCATAAGAGAAAGTACACTAGATCTTAAATCCCCAGGATTTGCTGGATGACTGCTTTGCATTAGAGATTTCTTGAAGCAATGGAACAGCTTGGAGGTGCCCTTTTACTTCTTTCATCCGCTCTCAATGCAGGGGAATCGATCTCTTGGTACTTCTTTCATCGCTCTCATTTCGTGCCGTATCCCTCACCGTTGATGATTCGATCTTTGAGCTGGTGCATTGCTGAAAGAAAACGCTAATGCAAAGCTGCCATTTCTGGGCATTTCAGATCTAGTGTACTTTCTCTTATGAGAAACATGTCAATTTGTTGGATAGTTATTCTTTCATTCTTCTTCATTTTCCCATAATGATTGAAATTGTATATAAAGGTGATTACAAGGGAGATCTTAGTATTCAAAATTTTATTTAATGCATTTAAGATTTGTTGAAAAGTGATGCATGACTAGCCGACTCAACATGCTTTTAACTATCTCTTCACATGCAACTGGACTTTACCTTTCATGCAGATTAGTAGATTTAGTTAGTCAGTTTTATTTTGTAATTTGGTTCTTTATTTAGTTTAGAGAGCATTTAACAAACTTTGCTTTCATGCGCAGCAAATAAATGCATATGCATGTAACTATTTTTTCAGTTTTGTTTAGTTAATTCTTATTTAATCGTACGTTTTTTTTTTTTTTGGCATGTAAAGGCTGCAGCCTGTAATTCTGTTCGCTGTTATATATTTTGACAGCAGCAGTCAATTATGATGTATAAAGAAATAGTTATATAGCCTGCAAAAATACAGAATTGTGTATTTTAATTTCAGACCTTTGCTGTCTTAAATTGTTGCAGTTATTTTTTTTTATCTCTGCTGTCTTTTTTAGATTCTACATTTGGTGTTAGAGCAGGTATTTTCTTTTGGGTTAAAAATTTAGTAGTTGAAATTTCGCTAAAGGTTTAACATGTCCCCATTCCAAAATTTGATGGAAATGAGTATGATTATTAGTACATCAAAATTATGACATTCTTGATAGAAAAAGATTTGTGGGAGATTGTTGAATTAGGTTAAGTAGACCCAGTTGATTGGAATGCCCTCACAACCAATGATAAAACAACTAAGAAGGAGGCTAAAAAGATGAATGCCCAAGCATTATGCTACATTCAAATAAATCTAGATAAGAGGTTATTTCCAAGAATTGTAGGTGTATATGAAGAGTTCAAATTTGGCAATATCGGTATAACAATGTTGTTTCGGTGGGAGTCTCTAAGCTATCCCTTCGACAACTGATAGAAAGGTTAGCTCTCCATCATTCTAACCGTGTGCCATCGGCGGGACTCTATTTTGAGTCTCCTTGATAGCCCAATGCAAGGCTGGGAACTCTTGTCGGAAGGAGTGGAGGACATCGCCAGCACACAAGTTGTAGTCTCTTAGATATCCTGATGACGGGTGCTGGCAGCGGTGATGTGTTAGGCATATCGAGGTGATAATTAGGAGTTGGAGAGACATGGTTTCTTGTTTCTTTGACATTCCAAATAACTGTATTGAATGTTGGTAACTATTCGGTTCATTGGGAAGTTGATGTCGTTGTCATGATGGCGGTGGGGACCACGATGGTGGTAATCGTAACTCCTTAACGTGGTGGAAGGACAGAAAAGTCAATGTTGTATTGGCAATGCATATCACAAATATTGTCTCTTTGACATTCAGGAAATTGAATTGATTGTCTTTTGTAACTATCCAGTCCATTGTGGTAGTTGAAGCATTGCTCTCCTCTATAATGCTATAATATAAAATACATTGTAATAGAGGGTAGAGGAGAGAGAGTGTGTGTGTGAATGTGACGAGAGGAGAAGTTGCATTCTGAGAGGGGTTATGCTGTCGGATTTTCTCTAGATGGAACAAGATGTAAATCTCCTATAAAGGCTGTGAGCCTATAATTGTATTGTAACTGTCTTTTGGTTGTTGAATAATACAATGGCTCTGTGTTTTGGAGTGTGGGGTTTTTTACCCGAAAGGGTTTTCCCCATGTAAATTTGTGTTCATCTCTTCTGTTCTATCTTTCAAGTTTAATGGTTTTGTTCTTGAATCTGTTTTGTGCTTGTTGATGAAACTAGTTAAAGCTTGCATGAACTTTTCTCAATAGGATTAATGATAGGAAGTGAACTATGTCTGATTCCGCTTTGTGGCATAGTTGTACGTGTTTTTGAGGCAATCTAAAGAAATTTAGAGCTACCGAAGACACTACTTTCTTCGATGTTCTTTCTGAGATGGTCTCATTTCCTTACAAGTGGTATCAGAGCCTTCTGTCAGGATTTGATTGTTTCTGGTGTCACTGGTTTTGGATATTCCTTCTGTGAAGATTTCTTAGCCTAGCAAGCTTGAGGAAATTAGAAGGAATCAGCTAATGATTGATCCTTGTTTGAGTGAAGTCTTGTAGTTGATCTAATCATGATGCATGGGGTTGGATTTTTTGCTTTGTGGTTGTGTTGTAACAAAGCTTTCATATTGGGTGTCTATGTGAGAGGCTCCCTTGTGATATGGAGAAGCTTGTGTTATTGTTCAGCCATGGAGTAATGTACTTATGCTGGACATTTATACTCAGTATTGGAAATCATTGTTTATGTTACCCCAATTGCATAAAGGCTATGGAGTTGATCATTGGATGATCTGTAAGCTTCTGTAATAGCCTGTCTCCCTTAGATGCATGTGCATGTTGGTGGTTTTGGAGTTGGCTTGATGTGGGCCTGAAGTCCCTAAACTGTTGTTTCCTTTTAAGGATGCTTTGTACTTGCATGATCTCAATTTCATGTTCTTTGGATTTGAGGAGTTTTATAATTTTTCCTAAAATCTATGGTTATGCAAATTCATGATAATCCATTATTCCGGTTTAATTGTTATGGTTGTGTTGGTTTTTTTCCCAGACTGGATGCTTACTCCCAGATTTCCCTACAAGGTAGCCATCAATGATCAACATGATCTCTGGGCTAGGGGCCAACAGTGTAGGAGATAGACTCTATATTTTATCTCCTCTTCTTCTTCAGGCTCTGCAAAACCTAGGGGGGTATTCCCTACTCAACATTCGTGAGGATATGCATATAAAGGCTGGGATGCTGACATAAAACAGATAAGTCCTCCTGTAAGTGGATCAAAATTGTAAGATAAGAGCAAAGGGGCTAGCTTTGGGCCTATTTGCAGTTGTAGACAGAGGACTTGGATCCTAAAACTAATTCTATTGTCCTAATGGTTGTTTTGGAGTTTGATTTTGATTTTATATTTGGATGCAGAGCTGAACATGGTATATAACACAAACACAAAGCTATATCGGTGCCTATCCAGGGCTTGGAGTTGAAGTAGACATACACCTGTGAATGATCAGCATGAACAAGTAAAACTAGATTTCAGGGGAACACATGTGATATCTGCCTTACAGATATCTCCCAATACAAAGTGTTAGGCTATCTATACTTATGGCATCCCTATTGCAGTATATCCTTCCCAATATTCAATCTAAGAATAATTTAATCTACCCCTTGAGTAGAAGTTAATAGATTAAACATTCAATACATGAATTCTATGTTCTAGAATCTTAGACATTCCTTGAATACCTAGACTCAGAAGAAAGATACATGCAACACTGGAGACAGAATTAGCACAACACATGCAAACATAGCATTATTCATATAAGATTAACCATGAAATCAGTGGATTCATGCAAAAAACATACTACAGGAGATACATAAACTCACAAGTTTTGCTGCACAGAGCAACCAAAACCAACTGTATTGTATTACAGAGCCAAATGTTCAACTTTCAACAACCACAAAAATGGTAACACCGTCTGCCTATATCGGCCAGAAAGTGTACCTCTAGCAATTAATTACATGTTTTGACAAAAAATTTGCCAGATACAGATCCTACAAAGGAATGGTGCTCAGAAGTTATTGCTGCGACAGACAAGAGAGGCCTCGAGCCTTGCACCGCCATCTGAGAGTCTTCATGCCAAAAATCGGGCAACCTGATCATGTGTACCATTGCCCATACCCCTGTTACAATCGCCATTGATGGCACAACCACCCGCGGCTGCTTGAAAACTGTCATAGCATTCAAAAAGGGATTTCCCGCCAAAACGCTTCTTTGCAGGTTCAAATAATGTAGGGAGATTAATCCCACATGCATAGTGCGGAGACTCCTTTAGCATCTTAAAAACATGGCCACCAACATAATAGGTGTCGAGCGCCTTTTGTTGCACTCGACGCATGCTCCTTCTCCAAAAGCCCATCGCTATGACCTAAGCCATCGGCCAACCCCAAAAAACTCTTGCCGACCTCCGTTGTCTCGCCAACGCCAACATCGCATACCCCATCATCGGCCAGAGATGAACCATCGGGCCAACTCTCCAGACCTCCACCAATAACATGAGTCTCTCCGATCGCTACTCCAAACTACCCTGTCGGTGTGACCGACACCATCGGCCAACATGAAATTCCTCCTGCCGATCTCAATGGTCTCACCGACTGCAAACTCCACATTCCCCTTAGCGGCTGCCAGACCACCTTCCTCCTTCATTGGTATGACCAAAACTATCAGGAAGACCACAAATTCCTTCGCCGATAGATCAAGGTCTTGGCGACCACACACATGCCCAAATCCCCATCGGCCTAAGTAACGATATTGGCAGAGACCAAAACCCCTCTGCCGATAGCAATAGTCTTGCTGACGGTCCTCCTGTCGCCAAGACACACTCCCTCGTCACCCTGATATGCCAAACATCAACTCCACCATTGGCCAGAGTCCCAACTGTCGGCCCAACTCAAAAATCCTTCGCCGATGATGCCGACGCCTCCGATAAGACCAAAAACATAAAGCTTTGAACCGGTGAACTATTGAACTTTGAGAAAAGGGGTTCAAGTTCAAACCGAAATGTCGAAGACACAAAAATGAACTCATGCCGATGGAGAAAACACGAAGACCACCTCCTCAAAAAACTATGATGCAGATGCTGAAAAACACTGAAGGGGTGCCAAAACTTAAACTTTTTTGGATTTTTTGGGAAGGTGCCTGCATGAAAATTGCTCCAAAACTGAGAGCCAATTCAAGCACCAACAGGTTGTATGTAGACTTTTGAGTCGTCTAGATGTGAAGTGGATATGAGTGTGTATGGGTGTTTTTACAAGACATGGTGGTTTTGCAAAAAACTTGTGGTTTTGTGGAGCCACTGGTAAGCTATTTTTTAGAGCCTGGCTTTTGGGGTGTTGCTGGATGAGATAGTTGCAGTTTTACATTCATGCTCTGTGCATGGTATGAGAAGGTGAGATTCTTTCTTTGCATGGGAGTGCTGGTACGTGATCTGTCACTCAGTATTTCTGTGATGATGCTTGGTGGTTTCCTAGACTAAGGTGCTCGGGTTGTGGGTGTATTTGGTATATTAGATTTGTAAGTAATTTGGTGTTTGAGTCATGTTGTCTACATAGTTTTTTACTCATCAAGATCTTAGTTTTGTAGTTTCCAATGAGATAGTGGGTTTGCATGTTATATTGATTAGATCTATGAGTTATGCAATTTGTGGATTAGCTACCCATTGGTTGCAGTGGGATAACTCAGAAGTGGACTATCTATATCCACCAGATTGTTTCAATGTTTATGCAGACTTGTTAGTTGGTCTTGTCTGTGGTCACTTGTGCATTGTTGTGGTTTCTTTGGGATGAGAGGATGGATGATGTTGAGTACCTGAATAGTTGGTTTTGGGGGACCTGCAGCATGTGTATCACAATGTCATGAATAGCTTGGATACATAGTATTGTGTAAGCTTTTGACAGTGATGGAGTATTTTCTTAGTTTTGGAGATCTTGGTGCCACTTGGTTTTATTGTCAAATAGACATGTTGGTGTGTGGACTTGGAGGATTTTCAGATTAGTAGTTTTTTGGTCATGATGCTTGGAGAGATCGGATGTCATGGTTTAGTGGGAGCTTCACCAATGACTGCAAATTCATCACTTGGTGGTGAATGATCTGTTGCAAGTATGAGGTGAGCCAGTGTTGTCATTGATGTCAACATACTCATATTGCATTGACAAGAAGGATTTGATGAGCTGTGTGCTGAGGATATTGAGAAAATTAGCCTCAGTCAGGAACAGTGAAGAACAGTGATGAGAAGAAGGCAAATGTACTGCATAGGATGAGAACCGGAGGATGCGGATTAAAGGGTTAGTAGATATGAGTCTTGAGATGCTTCAGTTAAGATTTCAGAGGTCCGCATGAAGATCTGAAGGAGTTGTGGCTGTCGGTATAGAACCGGTTCCGGCAAGTATCCAGAGGTGACAGAGGATCACAAAAAGGTCCGGTGAGGTCCGGAATTGTATTATCCTAATCTGCGGATTGGACGGAGTGTTTGGGATGTCCTTGTGATGTGTCATCCTGATTTGTGTATGATTTGGAGGTCCGGAAGTACCTCTTGCATTATGATAGTGGCGACAGACTGTGTTCTTGAAGTTCCGGATGAGGAAGACAAGAGATTCCAGTAAGTAGAGGAAGTGCGGATGTATACGGTCATTCAGACAGGCTTGTGAAGGTTCTTGGATCATGTTTAGGTTGTGTTGTTGGTCCGCATTGATGATAGAGCCAAGAATTGAAGTTATTCTTCCGGATGAAGTTCTTGTTCTGTTTAGCCGATCGGATGAGTTGTTCATCCTGCGAATGTTCTTGTGGTGGCCGACCGGATGTGTTATTCATCTTGCGGATACTCTTATGGTTGTTTGCCGACTTAGATGTTTGTTCCTAAGTCGATGTCTTGTATAAATAACTGTTTGTGAGTTCATTTCATAGTGTGGTGTGTGGATGAGTGTGGCATAGCGAAGAAACGTGCGAAAGGCAGAGCAGAGATTTTTGGGCTTAATTGGAACTGATCCGGACATGGTAGAGATGTCATTCTCCAGTTCAAGACTGTGATTTTTATCACTTTGTAGACAGTGTGTCTCCTTGTAGGCAGTGGGCCTCTTTGTGAGCAGTGTGCTCGGGCAGTGAGCCCTTATTGGCATGTGCCATTCATTTTTCTTTATTCTTCTAACAGAGAATAATTCTTGGGTTAATCACCCCGTGGTTTTTCCCTTAACCGGGTTTTCCACGTCAAAATCTTGGTGTTCAATGTGTTGATGCTTATCTGCTCTTGTGTTTATGTATTATGCTTTCATGGATGATTATTTGATATGCTGCTAACTAACAACAAAGAATCAAGTGTTTGAAAAAAGAAGAAGTTGTATACAACTGATTCACCCCCCCTCTCAGTTGTATGCCCTAGATCCAACATGATCTTCCTTAGTGTTGCAGATGTTACTAGGAGTTCTTAGATCCTGTTGCTGTAGAAGGGTTCTTTCACATTTGCATGGACACTATTGGAGATGGGTCATCTTCATGATATTGAAGATGTGTAACATCTTGAAGCCATGGAGGACTCGTGGAGTCTTTGGTTGAGGTGTTGGTAGTGCTTGACAGGTGATGTTGGTTTAGAGTTTGTTTGTTTTATGTTATGATATACTCTTTTAGAGTTTTGGCATGATACATTTCTCTTGAGACAATGTTATGTTCACTTGGAGCATGGAATCTCCTAAGGGGGATGGAAAGATCATGATGTCATGACAAGTTCTTGATTCAGTAGATTGGAGATTTGATAGTGGTCTAGTAATTCTCCGTGTTTTGGGTATATTGATCATTTTCTTGATTACTCCATGGTGGTGGAGTGATGCATTTGGAGTTTAGCATGAGATGATTGTTTGCAGGTGCTCATGGATACATAGAGAATAAGGTGAGGTTGCATTTCTCTTACGATGAGAGAAGTGTTGTTGAGATGGTTACTCTTGATGAGATTTCAGTAGAAAGTTTGAGGAGCCTACACCTTGGTTGGACGTGAGTTTAAGAAAGACTTGTGAGGAGATTTCTCTTGGAGGATTCATGATGGCTTGCATATCCTAGAGGATCTTTTTCATTCCCCACTCTTGGTTTGTTTGGCAGTTTATGATTTGAGAGGTATTTGCCCATTATATCTTTTAGATGTGTTATGTTTCATGCTTTGATTCTCATAGGATTGAGTTGGTACTTTGGAGATTCATTTGAGGATGGTTTAGCATTAGTGTATATACTTCATCTTTCATAGATATGGATCTTGAATTGCTATTAGATGGTTCTGAAGGATTCATTGTGAGAGATGGATAGCATGGTTATCTCCTTGAGATTACATTTTTTCATTTATGATGAGGACTGTCAGGAGATGGTTTATGGGCTGATTTCCTAAGGTGGGCAATGGAGAAGTTTGATCTTCTTTGAGAATCTTACATCAATGTAGTTATAAGATATATATGTTGTGTTTGATCTCTTGAGATTGAAAAACTTTGGGTGTTGTTATGCTATTCTTTTTGGGGTTTTATGGAGGAGATCTTACTTGACACAATTGGCATTTAGAGGTGTATGCAGAAGGATTTTCTATAGGTATATGATGTGTAGTGATTCTATCTTTTGTCTTAGTTGTCTTCCTAGATGGTTTGTTTCACAGTACATTGGTTTGAGGTTTTGTTATCTCTTTCCTTTGTTGGGTGTGGAGAACTTGGGAGAGCTATGGAGACTTGTGGTGAGAATTGTTCTTATAGGTTTTGCATATCATTGTGGATGTTCCTTGGTGCTATATGATGTTTACAGTTTCTATATGATGCTATTGGTAGACTTGGTATGCCTTGATCTTTTTCATATTTGCATGACCTATGCAATGGGAGTTCTTGGATGTGTTTGGTCTTCTTTGACTGGTTGACACATGGAGCTTGTATTTGCAGTTGATGGGTTGGCTATGTTTATGGCATTAGTCTACTATGTTCTTTGATACCTTAGAGGTACGGATTGGTTGGATGTTTTAGCACTGGTTGTGTGTGCTGTTTTCAATCAAGTGGGTTTTTTAATCATTTGGATGAGAACAGTCAGTTTGCTGGTTGTTATTCTGATTGATAATTCTATCTTGTTTTCTGGAGAAAGACTTCATGGTTGTGTTCAGGTTGAAGCTTTAAAATAGATGTTGATGCTTTTGTATAAGTTGTGAGTACAATTGAGTAGTGGCAGTATGTTGTATCCTTTGCTATCAATTGGATCTATTGCAGGCATCTTGGTTTAAACTATTGTAGATACACCATGGCTTGTTTCTTTCCTATGGAGGATGGATGGAACTATTGCCTAAGATGGTGGATATCTTGAAGCTATAGTGACTTTGAGCATTGATTGATAGCCAGTAATTTCTTTGTCAAGTGGGACAATGTTGAGAATAGGTGACTCAATCTTACTGGTATCGCTGTGACAGTCTTGTTTTAGTGAGACTTGGAAACTAGTCCCCTCAATAGTCTGATAGCTCTTCATGAGTTTGGCATTATGTGTTCGGTGGGACTTTGGATGGTGTCCCCTTGATAGCCTGATATGAAGCATTGGCAGTAGGGACCACATTGAAGGTTATGACCTTCATCAAAGTGACATCTCTGTATTGGTAGGAGGTGATATGTTGTCTCTTCGATATGGTGGTATATTGAACTATAGGTGTCTTGGTAGGACCTGACTGGTGCTAAGCTGGAGAGCAATTGGATCATGTCAACAGAGGATCTTTGACCTAAGGTGATTTGGTAATATCGGTGTAACAATGTTGTTTTGGTGGGAGTTTCTAAGCTATCCCTTTGACAACTGATACAAAGGTTAGCTCTCCATTAGTCTAACCTTGTGCCATCAGCAAGACTTTGTTTTCAGTCTCCTTGATAGCCCGGTGCAAGGTTGGGAACTCTTGTTGGAAGGAGTGGAGGACATCTCCAGGACACAGGTTGTAGTCTCTTCGATATCCCGATGGCGGGTGCTGGCAACAGTGATGTGTTAGGCATATCGGGGTGATAGTTAGGAGTTAGAGAGACATGGTTTCTCATCTCTTTGACATTTTGAATAACTGTATTGAATGCCAGTAACTATTCAGTTCATTGGGAAGTTGATGTCCCTGTCATGATGGCGGTGGGGACCACGATGGTGCTAACCGTAACTCCTTGATGTGGTGGAAGGATAGAAAAGACAATTTTATATTAGCAATGCAGATCACAAATATTATCTCTTCGACATTCAGGAAACTAAATTAATTATCTTTTGTAACTGTCTAGTCTGTTGTGGTAGTTGAAGTGATTGCTCTCCTCTATAATGTTGTAATATAAAATGCATTGTAACAGAGGGTAGAGGAGAGAGTGTGCGTGACTGTAACGAGAGGAGAAGTTGCATTCTGAGAGGGGTTATGCTACCAAATCTTCTCCAGATAGAACAAGATGTAAATCTCCTGTAAAGGTTGTGAGCTTGTAATTGTATTGAAACTATCTTTTGGTTGCTAAATAATGTACAATGGCTCTCTGTTTTGGAGCGGGGTTTTTTACCTGAAAGGGTTTTCCCCATGTAAATTTGTGTTCATCTCTTCTATTATGTCTTTCAAGTTTAATGGTTTTATTCTTGAATCTATTTTCTGCTTGTTGATGAAACTGGTTAAAGCTTGCATAAACTTTTCTCAATAGGATTAATGATGGGAAATGAACTATGTCTAATTCTGCTTTGTGGCATAGTTGAATGTGTTTTTGAGGCAATCTAAAGAAAATTAGAGCTACCAAAGACACTATTGTTCTTGGATTTTAATTCTGAGAGGTCACATTTCCTTAGATTATACAAATCATTAACTTTTATTTGCAGGATCAATGCGTGACACTCCATACCACAATAATGGGTTACACTTTCTTGGACATCCTGATTTTTGCTAAAATCACATATTTTTAGAAAATATAATGATTTAAGCCTTGAAAGGTTCCATTTAAAGGATTCTAATTGAAGAGGGTTTGATCAAAGCCCCTTAGATTCAAAACCCCTTGGATAGAACTTCGCTAGTTTTAAACCATACCTATAATGAAGTCTCCTCTACACTTATCAAAATGCTGATAAAAAACCACTTTTGATTTATCTTTTGAGGGATCAAATGAATTCATTTAAAATTTATGCTTTGTAAGTATGTAGTCCTTATTATAAGATTCCCAAAAAATATAATTTTAAATATATTTAATTTGATTATTATATTTATTTTTTATTTCTTGTGAATGTATGTTTTTCACCGAACATCAAGTTCTGTATTCTACACACATGGAAAATTAGTAAATAACTGAAAAAAAATTCTAAAAAATATCTATACACTAGCTATTGATGTCCTTGTTTCAATAAAAGAAAAAAAAAAGAACTTTAATACATACAAAAAAAGTTATGTTTTACGGAATATGCCTATGTCTAAATTATAATTGGTTTGACTTCAAAAATTAATTAAAAAATATAAATTCAACAAAATATTATGAAAACAAATGCATACACTATATATTGGTATTACCAATCTAAATTAAAAAGAATCAGAATTTTATCATTTCTAGAAAAAAAGTTATGTGCTACGGAATACACATCACTTTAAAAAAATGTTGTTTACTATTAAAAACAAGTTATCAAAGGAGATACAAAAAAATTTACAATTTAACTCCAATTATTTTAAAAAATATATATTTAGAGTCTACAAACAAAATCTCACAAATCACTAGTTTGCATCATCTTCAAATTCCTAATGGTTTAGCAGCTATAGGTGTCAGAATGTGAAGATTTAGTTCAAAATATTGATTTTAATGTCAAGTTTGGCCAAAAAGTGTAACCCATTATTGTGGGAACGTTGACAATATGAAAGAGGAGCATGGATTACAATTTTTTTAATTGCTAGAAGCTTAGATCTCAAGTGAAACTTACTATTCACACATGGATCACAATTAATGAGCTAATTGGATCATCTGTCCATATTGAACATCTAATTACTTTCTACTTAAATTGAATGAAGTTGGCTGACATGGCTCTACTTAAATGTCATCCACTTCCATGGTCAGCAGTGATTCAATGCTGATGTGGAAGTGGTCCTCACTCATCCTCCTCCATTCCTCCATCCATCACTCCGCAAATCTTAACTGCAGGCTTCACTGACTGCTCAACAGCATAGACAACTAACTTTGAAATATTCCCGCATTCAACTTGAGCTTTTTCTATTTTTCTTATCACAGATTTTTCAATTTTTTTTTCATTTATTGCTACGTGTTGTTATTCTCTTCATGGAAAAGCATTTGGGACTATTGCAATGAGTCCTAGTCTGCAATTTCTCCTCTTGAATTAGATGCGAGGTTGGTATTATTTCATATCAGATCAGTTTTTCAACTTTAGTTTCTAATATTAGAAATCATCTTGTAAGCATTTTAGGTAATTGATGGTCGGTTTATTTTGTAGCAGGTTAGATTTGATTGATATTACCCCCCTCTCAGAAGGCACGAATATGGACAGTAGTGATAAGGAGTCTCCTGGAGTGTAACCCAAGCCCACCTCCACTCAAATGCCCACCTATGCCTATTGTTGGGAAGACTCCAGCAAGGAAACTGTAGCACGAAGTCTTGTTTGAGATGGTGGAGTAGAGTTGGCTGAGAGTTGCACCGGACTCAAACTAGAGAGGAGTTGCTATAGAATCTCTGACTGTTTGAGGATTACTAAAAATGATTTTCTTTCATCATTGGCTACATATTGTATGCATGAATATGGTGGACAAAAGTGATAAGGAGTTTCATATAAGCTTCAATGGGCGCCATTCCTATTCCAAAGCTCTCTTTTTGATATAGGTCGAGTGGATACTAGAAAAGGTTATGGTGTAGGGTGTGATTTTACATCTTTATATCATGTTTGTTTGTGCCCTTCCAAATCTTTCTTAATGGATCCTTGAGTACAGATTGTGTGAGGAAAGGCAAGGAGAATAGGGCTCTTCATAAAATGCACACCTGGCTACATCGCCTTCATTTTTTTGCTGCATTGCCTTCATTTTCCTGACTTTTTTTCTTCCTACTGCATCACCAGTTCCCTGATTTTTTTCCTTGGCTACAATATTTTGGCTTACAATTCTACTTTAGCCTCTATACTCTTATGGTATGTAAGTTTATAACAACTTAATTTCTATATCGCTATCCATTAGATCGAAATGAAGAATATCTTGAAAACTTCTATATATTTTGTATTTTTCAACATTTTAGATCCATCATTAGGGTGAGAGCCATACTTTCTTCATTTCTTTTGACTAGTTTTAGTTGATGTTTGTTGAGGTGATGGTGCAGGTGTTTGTAGATCGTTGACAGTAGTATAGTTTTATGTTTGTTATCGTTAGTTTCCTCTGATTCTCTTCACCCCTAGTTTCCCGTTTTAGGGTAAGCTTGCTTTATTGCATTTTGGATTTCTTGATGTAAATAATACTTGTTATTCATATGATGTATTGCATTTTAGATTTCTTGATGTAGAGTGTTAAGTTTGATAAGGTATTAATATTTTGAAAATGGTGTACACCAAATGTGTACAGAAGGAATTGATAATTGTCATGCTCAGAGTCATGGAAATGATGGAGGTACTTTAGTAACACCCAGAGGAATGAACTGGAGAAAATTAAAGCCTTGTTAAGGTATTTTTTTAATCTCTACCAATGACATATAAAAGCACCCTTTGTTGCATACGCTGAGAATGGCATACAAAATTATAGTTTTTGCTATCTTTTATTATGTTTAACCTATTAAAGAAATGCATTTTAGTTTTTGCTCATTTTAGTTTTCTCTCTAGGGGGTTATTATTTTCTTTTAAAAAATGATGCCATATATGTCATGTAGCTGATCATAGGTATGCAACTATTAAAATTGACTACTAATAATACTACACCATTTAGGGTTTAATATTATTAATAATATTTGATGAGGAAAATTACAAACTTAATTTAGTCTAATTCTAACATTTTGGTATAATTTCAGATGCAACAAATTATGTCCCATGAGGTCCAACATCCACATGACGGTCCATTTTCCTATGAGGACCTTGTTTGGAATATATACTCTGATCAAACTAATTCAACCTTCCAAGTGGCTTGGATTCAAAATTATAGAGTAAAGGATTTTATTGAAGGGGAATCCAAGAGGCAATCATATCCCACCCAGTTTTATGTCAAGAGGAAGAAGAAGTCTACTCCTCTTAATGATGCATCAAGAAGGATCGACTCATTTTTAGAGTACACTACATAAGATATTCATTTACTAATTTATATTGAAATACTAATATTAGTTAGTAAATGCATCCCTCAAGGACTAATGTTATTTGTATTTTATAATTTTGTGTAGATATTGGTGCTCTTATGGCCCAAATGATTATCAAGATGTTGATGCCACTCAATTTGATAAATCATTAGTCCTAAAGAGTGGTAAAGGAAGTAGGCCTTGCCAAAAATGTAGATGATGTGGATGTTAGTGCCACTTTACAATCCACATTATGCATCGTCGGCCCGATCATTCTCTGTTGTCTTTTTACCAAGTTGATCATGTTGACAAGGATGGATTTCTTTGTCATGGTCAAGAGGTTGAAGCTTTCAAAGGGAGTATATCTTTTTTTGCACTTCACATAAGTAAAGAATTACAAGATTGGGTGAAAAATATGTTATTATTAGGTTTATCTCCTAATGCAGTTCATATGAAACATAGGGAATTGGTCATGAACAAGTTAATCTTGTTCAAAGGACAAACATGGGTATGTGCAGGATCATGATGGGCCAAACTATACCTCTAAGTGGCAATGAAAATACAAAAAAATAGGCTTAATCAAGTTCATGTGAAAATTTGAATGGATTATCTACATAATTTGAAAAAGATGTAAGAACAAAATTTGTAGAGAATTGAATCTAGTTTATGGGCTACTATTTTAAAAAAAGAAACTAAATTTACTTAGTGACAAATGACTATATCAATGAACAACTATTGAATTTTTTAGAAAAAAAAAAAAAGTGGGTGTTTGCCCAGCCAACCTAACTATGAGCAAAAAAAATAGTTTTTTTGAAACTTTCAAAATAAGTAGAGGACTCATGCCCAGATGTGACACATATTTTTTTAAAATTTTTTCCAATAAAATAATTAGTTATGATTTTTTTACTGTGACTTTTTTAAAAACTAAAAAGTAATTTTCCAGCCAACCTAACTCGATAAAAAAAATCAAAATTCAATTTTTTTTAAAACCTATAGCCAACGAAGCATAGAGTGTGAGGCATCTTTCAGATCTCAAAAAGGTAAAACAGTTTGAAAGTTATGGATTTTTTCAATCAGTGTGTCCATTAGGATTTCAGACACACACTATATAGAAAATTATTAATAATTATTTAATAAAATGATAATCAAGAAAATCTTATATTTTTAGAAAGCTAACAACTTCCTCTATAAACCCTTTTCATTTTAACAATTTTGCATAAAAAAAGTCATTAGCACAAAGGGTGAAGTTCGAAGAAGAGAGTGAAACCTATAAAAATGTTAGAATTGAGGGAAAGTCGACCATGACAACCCCAAGCCTACATACAAGGCAAAAGTGAAGCAAAATGGATATCTATTTGGCTTTGGTAAAATACCATTTTTGCTTTTTTTATGTTTTACAAAACGGATATCCATTTTAGGTTGCCCAAAACGGATATCCATTTTTGGTTTCCCGAAACGAATATCCATTTTGCTTTACCCTATATGTTACTCTCTCTCTCTCTCAAAAGAAGGTCTATCGATATCCCGCAATGGTCATAAGAATTCATCTTTAGCTTTGTGTAAACTTCTAAAAAGGTGGTCTATCGATATCCTTCCAAATTCTTATGACCATTGCATCTAATTTCATCTATGATCGAAAAGGCTTGTCTATTTTCTAAGTTTTGTAAAAAGCATTGATAACAACATTGTAATGTCCATTTTTAGATCCATTTTCTGCATTTCCTATAATCATGGTAGTCTATGAAATCACATTTTTTTGAGGCATTCTATCAAATAGTTAGCAATCTCTTGTCTATGTTTCTATAGTTTTTATAAATATTTACTAGAAAGTTACCAAATATAATATTTGATAAGAATCCCCCTATCACTATTCTTTTGATGGATGCCCATGTACCATTCCTTTGGTGAAAGTAAATAAGATAGTAGAAAAGATCATGGAGTTTGGCTATATACAAGTTGACTACATTTGTTTGAAGATTTTTTAAACTTTTTCAACAAATTTCATTATGTTATGCATTATAACGTTGGCACTTTGTAAGTTCTTTTTTGAAATGTATGTAAACATAAGAAAAGTCTACACATAATAGTTGGTCTTTTGGTAAATGAATGTTGTGGAACTTTATGAGTCATGGGGATGTTGAACTTCATTGCAATTTACAAGTTTGTGGATGAGTGCATTAGGATTTTGCATTGATGATGCATAATTATTTTCAAAACCTTCATTTATATACTTACAAGATTTTGGGAAGTGAAGTCATGTTTTCCATCTACAACTTTGCAAAGGTTCCACTTTTCCACCAAAAAGATTAACATTACTTTTAATCATGTAAGACTTTGGGAATGTTAAGATAAAATTAAGTTGGCAAAAGTGCACCTTGACTCTACACTTCTACTTTTTCAAATCTCTCTCTCTCTCTTTCTCAAAAGGTGGTCTATTGATATCCCACAATGGTCATAAGAATTCATCTTTAGTTGTGTAAAATGCTAAAAAGTTGGTCTATCGATATCCCACAATATTCTTATGACCATTGCATCTAATTTCATCTATGATCGAAAAGGCTTGTCTATTTTCTAAGTTTTTAAAGAGCATTGATAACAACATTGTAATGTCCATTTTTAGATCCATTTTCTGCATTTCCTATAATCATGGTAGTCTATGAAATCACATTTTTTGAGGCATTCTATCAAATAGTTAGCAATGTCTTGTCTATGTTTCCATAGCTTTTATAAATATTTACTAGAAAGTTACCAAACATAATATTTGATAAGAATCCCCCTATCATTATTCTTTTGATGGATGCCCATGTATCGTTCCTTTGGTGTAAGTAAATAAGATAGTAGAAAAGATCATGGAGTTTGGCTATATACAAGTTGACTACATTTGTTTGAAGATTTTTTAAACTTTTTCAACAAATTTCATTATGTTATGCATTGTAATGTTGGCACTTTGTAAGTTCTTTTTTGAAATGTATGTAAACATAAGAAAAGTCTACACATAATAGTTGGTCTTTTGGTAAATGAACGTTGTGGAACTTTATGAGGCTTGGGGATGTTGAACTTCACTACAATTTACAAGTTTGTGGATGAGTGCATTAGGATTTTGCATTGATGATGCATAATTATTTTCAAAACCTTCATTTATATACTTACGAGATTTTGGAAAGTGGAGTCATGTTTTCCATCTACAACTTTGCAAAGGTTCCACTTTTCCACCAAAAAGATTAACATTACTTTTAATCATGTAAGACTTTGGGAATGTTAAGAAAAAATTAAGTTGGCAAAAGTACACCTTGACTCTACACTTCTACTTTTTCAGATCTCTCTCTCTCTCATTCACGCCCTATCTACCTCCTAATTAAATCCTATTCCTAGCTTTCCTAGTTTTCCTTTTCCTTTCCAATTTCCTTAGGAGAGAGAGAGATAGATAGATAGAAAGAGAGTCCTAGTTTTCTTGTTTTCATTTCCTTCGTCAATAAGGGGGAGGGAGAGATAGAGGGGAGAGATAGGGAGATAGAGGAATGATAGGGGAGAAAGAGGTAAGAGATAGATGTTGGAATAGGTCTGGATAACTGAGAGGGGGGGTGAATCAGTTGTTGCTCTATTTAATCTTTTTGTACTGTTATTCTTATTTGACAACTTAAAATAAAATCAATGATATAAACATTCCAGCATTAGACAATAGCATATAAGCAAAAACATGAATGACACATTTGACACCAAGATTTTGATGTAGAAACCTAGTTAAGGGAAAAACCATGGTGGGGGTTAACCCACAAAAATTAATACCCTGTTAAAAGTATTTTATAAATGGGAATGTACTTGCATTCGGGCTCACTACCCGGAGCTCACTACTCAAGTGGAGGCTCATTGCCTACAGAAAAGTTTACAAGACATTTATAGAGATTTTGAACTGGTAAGATGCATCTGCCAATGCTAGAGATCAATTCCAGTTAAGTACAAATATTGACTTTATACACTTCATCTTTATTCTACTTTTCTTGCTATTCTACGTTCATTCGGATATTAGATTTCTGCTCCATTCACATTTTCTCCATGATCGCAACACACACCCAAAATATCCACAATCATTGGCTATATATACTTATCTTGAATTGCAATCACTTGCCAGTCAGCAACAACAACAACACTTAGAGCCTTTTAAGAATGCTCTGCTCTGCTGGCTGGATCATATACCAATATTGATGTGTACCAAAAATAACACATGTAGTTCATCATACATGTCGGCCACTGACATTCTATCTCATACATAGTTCATCAAAACACTTCTATTGGGTCCACACAAGGATTAATATAAGTCTTCCTGTTCTTTAGTGAACTGTTCTATCATAATAGGACTCGGTATTCAGATGCTCATAACTTTTGATCCATTTATCACCAGAGGCTAAAATCTTGGATTTAGATTGTCCTAGTGTCCCTCTACACTCCTTCAACTAGAGAGTGAGAGACATGTCCAAAGACATAGAGAGATAGGGAGATAGAGAGTGAGAGACATGTTCAAAGACATAGAGAGAGATTGAGAGGTAGATCCTAGATGATAGAGATAGGGAGATAGGGAGATAGGGAGAGATAGGGAGATAGAGGTTGCATTAATTAGGGTTTAGGGTTTATGGTTTTAGGGTTAGGGATTAAGGTTTAGAGGTTTAGGGTTTAGATTTTAGAGAGAGATAGAGGACCAATATTTGGAGATATAGAGGAGACTGAGGGAAAGATAGGGAGATAATGAGTGAGGGACATGGCTAGAGACATAGTGAGAAAGATTAAGAGGTAGAGGGACAGAGGCGATAGGGAAATAGGGGAGAGATAGGGAAATAGAGGTTTAGGGTTACTTGGGTTTGGGGGTTTAGGGTTTACAGGTTTAGGGTTTCAAGGGTTTAGGGGTTAGGGTTTAGGGGCATTATTTAGGGTTTAGGGTTTATTGTTTAGGGGTTAGGTGTTTAGGTTTAGAGGTTTAGGGTTTAGTTTTTATAGAGAGAGGAATGATAGGGAGATATAGAGGAGACTGAGGAGAGAGATAGTGAGATAGAGAGTGAGGCACAAGGCAAGGGACATAGGGAGAGAGATTGAGAGGTAGAGGGATGATAGAGATAGGGAGATAGGGAGATAGAAGTTTAGCATTTCTTGAATATAGGGTTTAGGGGTTTAAGGATATAGAGAGAGGAGACAAATAGGGAGAGATAGAGGAGACATAGGGGAGAGATAGGGAGATAGAGAGTGAGCGAGATGTCCAGAGAGATAGGGAGAAGGATTGAGAGGTAGAGGGATGATAGTGATAGGGAGATAAAGGAGAGATAGGGAGATAGGGGTTTACGATTTCTCGGGTTTAGGGTTTAAGGGTTAGGGGTTAATGTTTAGGGGCATTATTTAGGGTTTGCAGTTTAGGATTTAGGGGTTAAGGTTTCGAGGTTTAGGGTTTAGTGTTTAGATAGAGAGGACCAATAGGGAGATATAGAGAGTGAGGGACATGGCCAGAGACAGAGGGAGAGAGATTGAGAGGTAGATGATAGAGAGAGGGAGATAGGGAGATAGAGGTTTAGGGTTGCTTGGGTCTAGTGTTTAGGGTTTAGGGGTTTGGGGTTTAGGATTTAGGGGTTTATGGTTTCTTAGGTTTAGGGTTTAGGGGTTAGGGCTTAGGGCTTAGGGGCATTATTTAGAGTTTATGGTTTAGGGGTTAGGGGTTAGGGGTTAGGGTTTAGGGTTTAGGGGAATTATTTAAGGTTTAGAGGTTTCTGGTTGCTCAAGTTTAGGGTTTAGGGGCATTATTTAGGGTTTACAGTTGCACGTCAAAATAAGTCTCTCTCTCTCTCTCTAAATCCCTCAACCCTAAATAATGCCCCTAATCCCTAACCCCTAACCTATAACCCCTTAAAATCTAAACCTAAGCAACCCTAAACCTATCTCTCCCTTATCTCCCTCTTTCTATCATGCCTCTACCTCTCAATCTCTCTTTGTATCTCTCTAGACATCTCATTCACTCTCTATCTCCCTACCTCTCCCTTTGTCCCCTCTATCTCTCCCAATCTATCTTCTCTCTCTACCTATCTATCTCTCCCTATCTCTTTCCTCTCTCTCCCCTATCATTCCTCTATCTCCCTATATCTTTGGACATCTCGCTCACTCTCTATCTCCCTATCTCTCCCTATTTGTCTCATCTCTATCTCGATTCTCTACCTAGCTATCTCTCCCCATCCCTCTATCTTTTTCCTCTCTCCCCTATCATTCCTATATCTTCCTATCTCTCCCCATCCCTCTGTCTTTTTCCTCTCTCCCCTATCATTCCTATATCTTCCTATCTCTCCCTTATATCACTCCCTCTCCCTTATCGATGAAGGAAATGAAAACAAGAAAACTAGGAGATAGAGAGTTGCTTGGGGTTAGGACTCAGAGTTTAGGGGCATTATTTAGGGTTTATGATTTTCGCATTGCTCAAGTTTAGGGTTTAGGGTTTAGGGCTTTGGGGTTTAGAGTTTAAAGAGAGATAGAGAGAGGGGATTAATAGAGATTGGGAGAGATAGAGGAGACAGAGGGGAGAGATAGGGAGATAGAGAGTGAGAGACATGTCGAGAGACATAGAGAGAGATTGAGTGGTAGAGGGATGATATAGATAGGGAGATAGGGAGAGATAGGGAGATAGAGGTTTAGGCTTGGGTTTAGGGGCAATATTTAGGGTTTAGGGTTTATG
Source organism: Cunninghamia lanceolata (assembly GCA_027924645.1). Taxonomy (NCBI): domain Eukaryota; kingdom Viridiplantae; phylum Streptophyta; class Pinopsida; order Cupressales; family Cupressaceae; genus Cunninghamia; species Cunninghamia lanceolata. The sequence goes on along the minus strand of BSBN01000245.1, from coordinate 5,332,000 downwards.
GTTTTGGGGTTAGGGGTTAAGGTTTAGAGGTTTAGGGTTTAGAGAGAGATAGAGGACTAATAGGGAGATATAGAGACCGAGAGGAGAGATAGAGAGATAGAGTGTGAGGGACATGGCCAGAGACATAGGGAGAGAGATTCAGAGGTAGAGGGACAAAGGTGATAAAAAGATAGCGGAGAGATAGGGAGATATAGGCTTAGGGTTACTTGGGTTTAGGGTTAGGGGTTAAGAGTTAGGGTTTAGGGGCATTATTTATTGTTTAGGGTTTATCGTTTAGGGGTTAGGGGTTCAAGTTTAAAGGTTTAAGGTTTATATAGAGAGAGGAATGATAGGGAGATTAGAGGAGATCAAGGAGAGAGATAGGGAGATAGAGAGTGAGGTACATGGCCGGGGACATAGGGAGAGAGATTGAGAGGTAGAGGGATGATAGAGATAGGGAGATAGATGTTTAGAGTTGATTGGATTTAGGGTTTAGGGTTTAGGGGTTAAGGTTTAGAGGCATTATTTAGGGTTTAGGGTTTATGGTTTATGGGTTAAGGTTTAGAGGTTTAGGGTTTAGTGTTTAGAGAGAGAGGACCAATAGGGAGATATAGAGAGTGAGGGACATAGCTAGAGACATAGGGAGAGAGATTGAGAGGTAGAGGAATGATAGAGATAGGGAGATAGGGAGATAGAGGTTTAGGGTTTCTTGGGTTTAGTGTTTAGGGTTTAGGGGTTTGGGGTTTAGGATTTAGGGGTTTAGGTTTTCTCAGGTTTAGGGTTTATGGGTTAGGGGTTAGGGCCTAGGGGGATTATTTAGTGTTTATGGTTTATGGGTTAGGGGTTAAGGTTTAGGGGCATTATTTAAGGTTAAGAGGTTTCTAGGGTTTCTTGGGTTTAGGGTTTAGGGGCATTATTCAGGGTTTATGATTTCATGTCAAAAGAAGTCTCTCTCTAAATCCCTAAACCCTATCTCTTTGGACATCTCTTTCACTCACTATCTCCCTATCTCTCCCCTATGTCTCCTCTCTCTCTCTCTCTCCCTATCTGTCTCCTCTCCATCTCTCTCTACCTAGCTATCTCTCCCTATCTCTCTCTCTTGCCTCTTTCCCCATATTGTTCCTATATCTCCCTATCTCTCCCCTCTATCTCTCCCTCTCCCTTATCGATGAAGGAAATGAAAACAAGAAAACTCTCTCTCTCTCTCTCTCCATGCACATACCCATTAAGTAGGCTATTTTGCATATGGTGGTCATATCCTTTAGGTCCAATCACCTCCAAACTTCACAAATAGATATAGAGCATAATTCTAAGCATATTTCATAAACACCACTTCTCTACATAGGTGCAACTAATACCACTTTTTCATTGTTTTCCACATCAATACTTATTCTTTTCCATTTTCCAAGTCCTACATGTGTCCAAGTTGTATTGTTTGTCATGTTTTTAGTCTAATTGTTAGTCCTAGCTCTCATGGATATTAAAATGTTAGTATAGTTAGATTTATCCTTAGGTAACATTAATTTACACATTGTTGTACAAACAACCACACTCAAAAATAACCTTACCTAATTAAGGTTAACCTTTAAGGTTCTTTCATTTGGTCAGCCGAACAGATCCAACTAGTTCAATCTTCTTATAGTTCATGCTTAGCTTTCCAAGAGAGTTCATGCCATGTTAACTTTACATTATGTCCTCACTTTCCTCTTGCTAGTTGTAGTACCCTTTTTTTTTTCTAATCCTATCCCTATATCATACTGTTGTTGTTGACTTTTCTTTCCATCATCATCACAATAGTCCTAGTTATCCTATTTTGAGCCTACCATTTATCCTTAGCCATGTATTGTACTTCTTCTATTCATGTCAATTTTAATGACCTCCAAAATTTCCATAAATTCTTCTCCACCAAACCCTAGATCCTCACCCAAATCCTTACTTTCCTAAGAAAAGCCCTTCCCCAAACATCATTTGATCATGTGGCTCCTTCCATCACTAGACAGGTGCCCCTACTTTATATTATTCATCCAATACAATCCCAATGTCATAGCTCACATTCTGACACCTACATTCATAGACTCCATTCCCCCTATTTACACCATCATTGATAATCATTTTAAGGAGTCTCCATTGAATAATCATTAAACCATGGATTATCCCATATCCCCATCTTACACTTTCCTCACTTTTGTGTTGGTAAGAGACATTGCTGGGCAAGTTAGGTGTTGTCATTGATGGCAACCAAACCTATTTTACACATCTGCATCTCATCAGTGGATCATACTAGAAGTTAGAGTGCAGATTTATCTAAGTTCGAATAGACAGGAAAAGAGCATTTGACAGGGTTCAATGTATTGGTCTACACTTCTCCATCGGTAATCATGTTGTGCTATGGATATGAGGAAATGATAAGGGATGTTAGGGCTACCTAAATGCAAGTTTCTAGCCTCTGGTGATAAAGGGATTGAAAGTTACATGCATATGAGTATCAAGTTTTGGTTAATCAGTTTAGTCTAGTGAAGAACAAACCAACTTAGTGTTTGATCATTGTGTAGATTAAGAAAAGTTATTGGTTAAGTAATTTGTGAGATCCAGTGGTATTGGCCAACATGTGTGATGACTTGAATGTATAGGTTTTGGTCGGCATTGGTATTTGAGCATGGATTCAACCAATAGAATAATGTTCTTAAAAAGACCTTAAGTTTTTCTCAAGGCTAACTACAGTTGATGTTATCTCATGAAGCGGATATATATGATCGATGGATTCAAGCATTTGAGGTAGAGGTTGTGCGAATATGAAGTAAGAGGTGTGAAGGGTGGCAGTATCAAGTGTGAAATCTGATCCTCTGATTATGGCAAAATAGTGAAATAGGATAGAAAAGGATGAAGTGTACAAAGTCAGTTTATTGAGCTCAACCAGAACTATAATCTTGCATTGTTAGATGCTATTCTTTAGTTCAATCATTCCAGTGAACTCTTGTAATTATTTTTGTAGGCAATGAGCCTCCTTGAGTAGTGACCTCTAGGTAGTGTGCCTCGAAGGCATGTGCCTTCCCCATTTGTAATACTTTTAACAGAGTATAAATTCTTGTGGGTTAACCCCCACCATGGTTTTTCCCTTAACTGGATTTCCACTTAAAAATCCTAGTGTTCATGTGTTGTGATCTTGTTATTTCTATTCTTGTATTCATGCTACTTCCTTTTAGATGTATGTGGTAAATTAATGAAGGAACAAAGTAATAAGTTTTGTAGAACACTGATTCACCCCCCCTTTCAGTGTTCCTTATTCTCAACACTTTGAACCCTTGGAAGATAACATTTAGCTATCCCCACCATTACCAATCACACTTTCTAGCAATCCCACATAAGACACCTTACCCATCACTTCACCTAGGTCATGACTAATTAAATCAGCTCATTACTCCATTCAACCATACCCATACCACCCCTTTCTCACTCCACAACTTGTATTAATGCATGATTCAGCCCATGACATGCTACAGTTACCACAATGCCAATTCACTCTACCATCATTCTTCATATTATCTTATGAATCACCATCCTTTCTTCCCATTCCTTGAGACATCATACCATGACACACACCAATGAAAACAATTAAAAAACCAATGAAAATAATTTAAAAAAACCATTTTTATAGTTTCAAAAAACAAATATCCATTTTGGGAATATTCCAAAAACGGATATATGTTTTGGGAGTATTCCAGAAATGGATATCCATTTCCTACAACTATAAAAATGGTTTTTTAAACAACAAAGTTACCACAATGCCAATTCAATCTACCATCATTCTTCATATTATCTTATGAATCAACATCCTTTCTTCCCATTCCTTGAGACATCATACCATGACACACACCAATGAAAATAATTAAAAAACCAATGAAAAGAATTAAAAAAAAAAACCATTTTTATAGTTTCAAAAAACAAATATCCATTTTGGGAATATTCTAGAAATGGATATCTATTTTGGGAATATTCTAGAAATGGATATCCATTTCCTGCAACTATAAAAATGGTTTTTTAAACCACAAAACATATATCCATTTTAAAACGGATATCCGTTCCAAATGGATATCCATTTTGGTTTGGTATCCAAACTAAAATAGATCTTTTTAACATGCCTATGAAAGTTAAAGTTAGCCAATTTGCGAATGTGGCTAAGTAAAGACGCAATTTTTTTTCCATTGCCACTATTTGGCTCGCGATGATCCTGCACATACCCACATAAAGAAATGACTTCTTGAATAAGAATGATATACAAAACATAAAGCATAAAATCAAACAAACAAAATATGTTCTACATACTAATGATGAACAATCTGTCAAAGAATGGGTAGTTGCAAATCCAGAAAAATGGTTTGCCTACCAAGAATTCAATGAAATTAGTGTTGATGTAAATGGAGATAGAGATGTGCCTTTTATTTTAGGAATTCAACTACCACAACAATTGGATTGGCTGATACAGTATGGGCATAATAGCATGCTAGTAGTGGACTCAATGCAATGAAGGTAAAACATTTAAGATTATTTTTCTTATCATATTTTCCTTCGTATATATTTTATGATCTTAATCTTTGTACTCTAATTATTTTTGTAGTTTCAACTATACATGTTGCTTGCTTTTGATGCTCAACACATGGGGTTACCAGTTACATGGATAATAATGTCTAGGTCATGTACATTTGACTTAGCATATTATATGTGAATTCTTATGCAAAGAGTTCTCTTGAAGAAGATTGAGTGGAAAATCAATGCATTTATGGTAGATGATGTTTGCAGCAAAAATTAATGCTATCAGGTAATTTTTATTTTTGTAAGTAATGTACATTGTTAATATTTACCTATATAATTAGGATGCTAATTATAGTTGTATTGTGGCCTTGTAGGGAGGTTTTTGGTTGTGAAATATATCTCTGTAGTTGGCATGTTAGTTGGGCATGGTTCAAGAACTTGATAGCCAAGGTAAAGGATGATTTTTCTAGAAGAGAAATGTTTGATATGTTGGGATCCATCATGCATCACTCTCTGGATGAGGAGATAGCTATTAAAGATGCTTGGTTATTTGTGCATCTATTTCGAGACATGCTTCAAAAGTTTGTTGACTATTTTCAAGAGTAGTGGATCCATAGGGTGGGGATGTGGTCTATATGTTGTCATACTCTTAAGCATGTTGGTCAAGAAAAAAATGGTGCAATTGAATCATATCACTCACATTCGAAGAACTAATTTGTAAAGACCATTCGACATGCATCACATAGAAGAGTGGATTGGTTGGTCAACCAATTGACTATGGATGTATACACATATTATTGGTAGATGCAAATCAGAAAAGAAAATGGTTTCTACAAAAACTTTAATTTGGAAAAGGTTGAGAATGTGTCTTGGGTGCATGCCTTACAAATTCCTGATGATCACGTGAAATTTGATGATAGCTGTATTGCATGGGTTCAAAGTCAAAGAGATCACAAAATTTGTTACCAAGTGTATGGATCAATGCTAGGTTTGTCTATGTGTTCATGCAACTTTGCAACTCAGGGTTACACATGTAAGCATGTAGTCAAGGTGAACATGATGAGGGAAACAATTGGTCACACTAATAGAAATGATATTCCCCTAGTTGTTGATGACATTTCTAGTGTGAGCACATGGGTTCATGGAGAGGACACTAGCATTGATATATCAAATCACCTTGTGAGTGTCTTTTTGTGTTTTTTTGCATACTTTTGTTACATTCTCTTTCAATATAGATGGTCATTATTCCCTTACTAATTATTTATATGCAAGTGGATTAGGAAGTAGTAGATGACCAACCATCTACATTACATGCACTTGATGATGTTGAGGAGGAGAACCAATGTGACTCAAATGTGATGTGATTTCAAACACTCATGCTATGTCCATTACTTTTTTTTATATTCTACTAATATCTTTTATTGATTAATATTTATATTTTAGCACAAGGTGGAGAAGGCAAAATAAATTCAATGATGAGGGAACAAAAGTTGATTGAAGATTTTTTCCAAAGCATAGATGATGATGGAACAATAGCCTTTTTTGAAAATGGGTTAGAAGACTTGATAAATAGGGGTAGAGATATGACACTAGTTATCTAGTCAAATTGGACTACAACACCCCACTATGCAACCATTCAAGCATGTTGTGGATGGTCATGGCACTACACTTTGTAGAGAGAGAGAGAGAGAATTGATTGAAATAATGAGTATTAGGAGACATTCAACCATCTATCAAGGCTTAGTTGTGTTTCCTACTCCATCTTGTGCAAAGAACAACAAGAAGCGTACTTGGCATGATGATTTGGATAGAGCAGCAACATGTGATAAGGATAGGAGTGAAGCATCTTAATTTAGGGGCAAACACTATTAAGATTCTTTTAGATATACATTTATTGTCAAAGCTACTTTTGTTTTATTTAATGATTAGTCACTTTTTGAAATAATGACTCTTCATCTTGATGTCTTGATATCCATATATTTTTTTTTGTCTTTGACTATAAATTATAGGAGAATTCAACCTCTTTATTTTGTTAATAATTAAGCATGGAAGGATCTTAGGCTTGTTGCATTTTGAAAGCTTGTTACTTGTTTTCTTTTTTAAATTCTTGCAAGCAAGTTCATTCAGTTTACTATTATTCTACTTATTATTAGATCTAAACAATATTAGATTAGAGATTAGTAGTTTAGTACTTGTTAATGAAAAGGAACAATTTAGTGCTTGTAAATGAACAAGTTTTCCAAATTTTCTTGCCTACACCTATGCATAGGAGGATGAATTGTTCTACCACATTACTCAATGCCTACTATCATGCTTATGCCTACAACCTGGACTTTATTTGTATCCAATGATTAAGTATTGTTTATTTGTGTGTCATGTGACAAAATAAAAGGTTTTTTAAAGAATTGTTCACTTTTCTCATTAAATATCAATTTACAACAACAAAGTGACTTGGTCTTTCAATGCATACAGTGTGTGAGGAATGATCAAATATTTGTTTCATCTAAGTGTTATCATTGCCCATAGATTATCCATCACATATCATTTCTAATTATGTGCTCTTATAGGACATCAGATCATTTGACAAAGCATATACCATAATGCATTTAGTAACGTAAAGTATAATTGTATACCTATGAAATTGGTAATATATGTGAGACTTGCAATGTGAAAGTATATGTGTGAAATTAGTAAATGGGGCACTAATAAGTGATGTGAAGTAGACTACATCACATATATTTACAATAATTCTTGTTAATAAATTATACCCTTACTTTCTTACTACAATAGTAATGTCTTGTCAAAAAGAATTTTAACATCATAGGATCATAAATAAATTATTCCAAGTTGCTATGATTGAAGTCATTCATAACCATTATTGATTAATATTGCCTAATGTGTGCCAACCAACATTAAACTTTACCTTAATAGATTAACCATCTCCAAGCTAACCACGATGGTTATATAAGTTCTCATCCATCTCGATGTAAATAACTACTAGTATATTTATTTAAAAAAAAAAAAATCTAAAGTACGCTAAGGGATATCTCTTTTCCATAGTTTATTTTTTCCATCGTTTTTTTTAATTTTTCAATTTTTTTTGTTTTATACTTTTGGTGATTTAAAAAGAAATTGATAATAAGAAAATCATAGAAACTATGGAACCAAAAGAGAAATTGGAAAAAAAAAAAAAACCAAAAAAGAAATTGAAAAAAAAAAACTAAAAACTAAAAAAGAAATTGGAAAAAATAAAAGATAAAAACCAAAAAAGAAATTGAAAAATAAGAAAATCACAAAAACTATGGAACCCAAAAAAGAAATTGGAAAAAATAAAAAATAAAAACCAAAAAAGAAATTGGAAAAAATAAAAAATAAAAAACTAAAAAAGAAATTGGAAAAAAGTAAAAAATAAAAACCAAACGAGAAATTGAAAATAAGAAAATGAGAAAAATTATGGAACCAAAAAAGAAATTGGATAAAATAAAAAGTAAAAACCAAATATTAATTTTTTGTTTTGTTTTTAGATTGGAATCTTATTTATTTTAATTTTTAGATTGGAATCTTGTTAAATTACACAGAATCTTAGAATCTTTGAGCTCTTCAACTCCACCCCTACTGTGAATGTAGGAACACCTCTTGACGTAATTATGTTAACCACATCAATTTTATAAGCTCTTTTGTTTAGCTAAGAACTAATTTTATTTTTTACATAATTGCAAAATTATATGAAACATACATTTATACAATTAAGTGTTAAGATTGTTTAAGATTGTGTTACCTTTAAATGAAACACAAGAAACTATGGAGATTTTTGCATGGAGTAACCTTTGTATACTTTTATAAATGGAGCAAAGGCTACTAAGATGATTCAAGGTAACACATAGAATCTAAATATGTTCATTTGTTATGATAGCATTTAAATTCATTTTACAAGTCTCAATTTTTGCTGTCATTTTAAATTATTAGGTCTTGTGTGATTAATTGCCTACATGCCTCTTCTTCAACTTTGATAGCTACACTCTTCCTCTCCACTTGGTACACACTCTAGAACATTAATTCCTTTAGCAAGGAATGTTTCTCTTGCAACCTCATGGACCCTTGTAAGACGATATCTTTTTTTACTATCCACAAGACCTACAACCAAATAAATGTTAGACAAATCAAGGGCTTGAAATTTTCTCTCCTTGGTTAGCTTCTCCATTGCTATCTCATTAGCCTCTTGCAATTTTGGTGTTGCATCTCTTTCTTCCTATTTCTCCATATCCATGAATGATATCTTCTCCCCTACCTTGATATCTACAAGGATATCCATGAGTTACATATAACCCATTTCTCTATCCATGGGATGCTCACATAAGACATACACTTTCTCATTATATCTCAAGGCTATCTTCACCTCAGCCATGTTACTCCATTATCTCCTTCACTAAGACAACTCATCATGAGTACTAACCATCCCTTTTCCGCTCATAATTTTTGAACCTTGCTTGTGTCTCCTTTATGTCTTCTAACATCACTCCAAAATTTCCTCCAATTTGTACTACTATTAAATTATTTGGCATTCTTCCTCTTGAGTCATATCTTGGCTATCTTTGTTCTATTCCCTATTGTTGCAGCTATCCTAGTTGTACTATCCTACATAAGTTACACACACATAGACTATAGGTTTTTCTCACAACCACTCACACTTTTACCTTTATCTAACAATACTAGATGAAGTAGACTTTGTGGATTCCACTACCACTATCCCCTCAATGGATGATGTCTCTACATCCCTCTATCTAGATCTTACACTTGTGTTAAGGATACATGCAACGCACTCACAAACTCATTTCTAGTGTTGTAACTTGTTTTGATACTACTTGATAGTAACGCTAAGGTTGGAGACCAAAATGAAGAGTAGTCCCACCTAGTATCCTAAAATAAATGCACACAAATAATGTGGTAGAATGACTTTGGTCCATATTGTAGGAAGACTTGTAACTACAACAACCTACAATAGAAGACATCAATAGTTTATTATTTTGTCAATATCTAGTGCTTGAATATGCACCTACCCCCTTGGACACTAAAATACCTACCATTAGTAATGGTTTTTCCTCCTATAAATTTTGAAACCCCATTAATCTCTTCCTCAAATCTATGTCTACATAGTAGACACTCAATAATGTGGTCAATGGTAGTTGAATGAAGTAGTCCAATAAATTCAATTACCATATGGAGTTCAAATTGGTCCCTTTAGTAATAAGAATGTGCTCCTTTTTTAATCTATTATGTTCCATCAACCATGACACCTACGAAGTTGCCCTAGTCATTAAGTGCCAACCTTTATGAATGGAGGCATGAACATTATTTCTAAAATAAGTCCCTTTAAGCATTGTTCCACTCATGACATTAAAATTGCCTCCCTTAGACTATCACAACCTCTTGAGATCTTCTATAGCCCCATCATACACTCTAGTAATTAACAACTAGCTTGTCAACCACCTACACACTTAGCAACTAATAACTAACTTTTGTAGCATCAATGGACTCCTTCTACAACTTCCTTGACACTTCTTGTAATCTCTCTTAATTTGGTCACCACTATCTAACCCCATTAACAACCACCCATGCACTTAATTAGTGCCAAATCAAAACCCTTTTCTCATCCTAATGGGCTCCTAACTCCGCCATGAAAACACTACCCAAAGTAAACACATTTTATTTGCTACAAGTGCACAACATCATGGTGTATACGCCTAAAAATAACATGACTCGGTCTAAATAAATATTCTTAATATTTATTTCATTCTAATTCTTCTATCAATAAATAAATAAACAAATTTATTTATTTGATTCATATTCCTCTAAGTTAATTAAATATCGAAATATTTAATTATCTCTTCTAAATTCAAAATTAAATAAAATCCTTTATTTAATTAAATTCTTCCAAACAATTAAATAATTCTTAATTATTTAATTAAGTCAAAATCATTCTTCCAAATTTGAATAAATCAAATCAAATTTATTTAAATCCTCTCAATCTCTAAAAATAAAATATAATCAAATATTTTATTTATTCTTCCAAATCATGCACAACAATTAAATAAATTTATTTATTTAATTTGATTTCTTATCATAAAAAATCTTCCTAATCTTCTAAAAATAAGTCTTCTTCATGCACACAAAATTAAATAATTTATTATTTAATTTCTCTCAAATCATGCAAAAGCAAATCTCAAGTTGAGTTAATTGACTTAATCAACCTTGTTTTTATCAATATATCTTAAATTAGAAAAAAAACTTTCTAATTTATGAAAAACATGTCTTGTTTTTAGAAAAGAAAGTAGTTAACTCAAATAAAACAACTTTTGGGTGACACTTGTCTTCTTCTTATTCACATACGTTCCTCAAGGTATCTATACCGTTGATCTTCTCATTCTTTCTATACCATTGATCTCTTCTTTCCCAAGTCTATAAATTGAACCTTATTCCTCTATTTCATTCATCCAAGCTTTAAGTAAACTTACTCTGCAGGAATTACAGCGCGCATTTGACACCAATTCCTTCATTGCTTGTGATCAAACTTATTACTACACACTACTATCATCATTGTTGTGAAGCTCATATTCATGGCAAAACTATCATAGCCATTCCCATTTGAACATCTTGGAATCATAGCAAGGAAGTGCACCCTCTGAGGGCCATATTCATAGACAAGATCATTTGTGATAAGCGATCAATGAAAGTTGAGAATTAAAGGAGGTTTGCTTTGTATTGTTCATTGTTTGATTGAATCTCTTTTTTTCATTATTTCATTGAGTTTTGGGTATCATTGATATTATTATATTGATTATTCAATTAGATCCAATTTTTCCTTAACATTTTTAGCTCCACCATGGGGCCTAGGCCCGATTTTTAACCCAAAAACTAAGTTTTATGTTTTAGAAAGCCATACACAGGAGGAAACCACACATCTGACACATCTTAACATGTATCTGCTATCTATTCTGGTGCATACAGACTTTGTTCTAGTGCATATACCCTCTGATACGGCCCATCTGTCAGTTCAACGCATATATATTATTTTTCTACACATTTGACCTCTGTCTTAGTGCATATGTACTACAATGCTTCTAAGCTCTGTTTCTACACATTCAAGCTCTAAAGCTGTGCATTTGATCTAGGTAGTGATTTTTAGGGTTTCCTTGAAGTTTTTGCTAATGCTAACATCTTTTTACAGCAACACTCTTGATCTATTTTACATGCTAGGTTTTGGTTTAGAATCATATAGTTGCACTTGTTAACTCACACTTCGATTTCTAACGGGAAAGTAAAATGGATGCTCATGCAAATCTCACATAGTCTTAACTAGGAAGGCGATAATTGAATCATTGCTATCTTGCATGTCATTGAATCATTGCTATATTGTTATCCTTCAAAGTTAACAACTCATTGCTATCTTGGTAAAACTGGACCATTGCTATCTTGTTATCACTTCAAAGTTAACAAATCACTACTATTTGGGTAAAATTGAACACATCATTGCTATCTGGGTAAAATTGAATCATAGCTATCTTGTTATCACTTCAAAGTTAACAAATTTCTATGCTTGCCTAAGTAGATAGCTCATCTAGTTTTTTCTCATTTTAACTAGGGGAAAAGAACCACTGTCTTCTATGTTTTGGGAATGATACCAGGCCTATGCTCTCCCCTATCTTGGGTGACCAAAATGCCAGATATATCATTTTCAAATCTATTTTTCCTTTAGAGGGGCCTGCTCTTAGATACCATCCATCCAAGTAGGAACGACCCTAAGTGGTAACAGGCTAAATGCCAAGCCCTACCAATCCACTATAAATAAATTGTGTTTGGAGTGAAATATTCAAGCAACGAGTGCAGTTGTGTTATACTGATAGCCAACCTCCTCCAAAACCCTCCAAGGCGCAACCCTTGTAGGCTAGGAGACTCCATAATGGAGAGTAGTGTTGCCGCATGTATAACCACTCGAACGATTGCCTTTATTAAACACCTTTGTCTTAGTGGCTAAAAACCCCTATAAGCTAGTGCAGGGAAGGGCGATTATCACCTCCCAAAGATGCTTCACTAGAGATAGTGAGAATTTGGTTTTATATTGTCTTTTGAAACCTAGGATTGTACTTTCTTTCTTTTAGTCCAAAAAGAGTCAAAAAAATCAACAAAAAAAACCATGAAAACACTCTTTGTGTTTGCTATGTCTTCTTGCCATAACTAAAAGAAAATCGGATCAAAAAAACCTTCTTGTAGCCAAAGATACCAAAAACATCAGAAAAATTACCAAAATTTTGCAAAAACACTAAAAAAACCAGAGTGGCGCATTTATCCTTTTCTGTTGTGCATTTGCACCAACTGCTGCACATCTCTACTGACTTACTATCCTTTTACCTATTATGGTACATTTGAAATTTGCCAGTATTGCGCATCTGTATCGACTTTTTGCGCATTTACCAGTTTATGCTACGCATCTATTCTGGCACATGCATGATAGTGAGTACTTCCACAATCTTTGAGATGAAAATTTTACAATTTTTGGGTACCCATTTCAGTCTTGTTTAGGATTTTGAGATCAGATTTCACCTTGTAGTTGCTCTTTTCATCCATTTCATAGCATACCCTCTCTTTCATCGGTCATCTCGTCCACCTTCCACCAGGTCTTCCTAAGCAAAGTCAAAGTTTCCCATATCAGATTAGTATAGGCCCATTTTTTTGGATCATTTTGGATTCAAGTAACCCTAGTAAGTTGCAAAACTTTTCTAGTGGACTTGGTGCACGACTAGTCCCCACATAGTAAGATAGGTATCAAGTACCCTTACTAGTGGCTATCATCTTGTATTGGCCATCTTACTTGGAATCATTGATTAAGAGAGTCCCTTGTCCAAATCTTGTCATAAGTATCCTATTCTTAGCAGTCTCCGCCAACATCTTGCCAAAATCTCTAGTTTCATCCCATCGCATCCCACGTCGCCTTGCATGGTTCTTACTAGATCTCAATACCAAAAGCAACTTGAAATGGTCAGGTCATCTGACTGTATTGTCATCCCTCATGATAGTGATGAGAAAATCTCTCACGAAGATTACCAAGGACACCTCCAAGATCAGAAATTCCAATGCTTACAAGAGAAAGTGCTCCACAAGGACCCTCACAAGTATTTTATTCATCTTGCAAATCTTGGACTTAAGCTCCCCACTGATTTCGGTCTCAGCAAACTCAAAGAGACTGTAGAAGATAATCATGAACACCACACCGGTGAGGACAAAGGAAAGAAAGTCATAGACCCAAACACACCTATGGAAGAAATGAGGAAATAAATTGAGGGTCTAACACAACAAATGACGGATCTCAAGATGGGTACAAACACTAAAACATACTCCTTGGAAGATATTGCACTGTACCCCTTTGATAAAAGTTTGAACATGGTACCATTCCCCTTTCGATTCGAAGTTCCTAAGTTTGACAAATATAAAGGAAAAGGGGACCCTAGAGATCACATTAGGGAATTCAACACCGCATGGATGGAAGTAGCTCACAATGAGACTTTCTTAATGAGACTATTCCCTAGATCTCTAGGTAGTCAAGCCATGGAGTGGTTCTCATGGCTCCCACTGGGCATCAAAACTTTTGATGAGTTAGTCAACAAATTCATCACACACTTCTCGTACAATATTGAACATGAAGTCTCCATGCTTGACCTATGCAATACCAAGCAAAAGAGTTGCGAATTGTTAACCTCCTTCCTACAAAGGTGGAGATAACTAGCAAGCAAATGCTCATATGATGTACCTGAGAAGCAATTAATGGAGATGTTTGTCCACAACCTCAACTCCGATCTAAGCTATCAAATACAAATTCAATGCCCTACCTCATTTTCAAAGGTCATTGAAATGGGATTGTTCATCAAGAAAGATATGATCGCCAAGGGGCAAATCAAGTTATACAAGGACACACCTACCTCCAACTACATGACCAACAAATCAAAGTTTTGGACTAAAAATAAAAATGTCGTCAATGGAGTAGTTGATGTGAAGGTGGAGGCTCCCAAACAACAACCAATATTAACTCTCAAAGGAGAGGCAAGCAATGTTATGCCCAACAAAACATTCTCTTGAGAGCCAAGGCCATGGTACAACTCAAATCCAAGGTGAAAGTTCACACCTCTAGGTGAGTCCCAAGAATCTGCATTAAGGAAGCTATTGGCCAACAATGAAATCACTCTACTGTCAACAAGCAATTATGAACCTCAAATAAAACCTCACTATTGGAAAGATAGTGACTTTTGTGAGTATCATAGAGGAAGAGGACTTAAAATCAGCAATTGTATCTGTCTCAAACATGTTATTTAAGACATACTTGATCAAAATCAAGGAGGTGCTCAAAAACATACTTCTAATGAGACGCATGTGGCTTACAAAGATCCACTTCTCAATCACGTAGGCCATATAACAACAATAACAATAGCAACAACAGCAACGACAACAACAACAACTGCAATAGGCAAAATCATAATAATGGGAATAGTAATACCAATTATGCAAGTGTGCCATTCGATTATACCATCAATTGCATATCAGAGCATGTAACACAAATCAATGTGGTTACGTCTAACCAACAATCAGGACCTAACAAAACTAATTACAATATCATCACCCACAGTGGTAAGGTCATGTTGAATACCCTCCCTCTAAGGTCATCACCTTCTTAGTCCAACTCCCATCAGTATAGTGTCATAGACCAACTACGGAAGACTCCTGCCCACATTTCTATCTTAGAGTTGTTGCGTCTATCTCCTTCCCACAAGGATATTCTTGATAAAGCCTTAGTGGAAATGACAGTACCCACGAACTTGGCCCAAGAGAAGTTTCAATCCATGGTAGGAAATCTCACTTCCTCTAGTACCATATCATTTACCAAACAAGATGACCTCTCAGTGTCTCAACCTCATAACACCCCCTTGCATATCGTTGCCTTCATCCATAAGCACCACATCAAGAGGGTTCTCATTGATGGGGGTGCCGGTTTAAATATTTGCACGCTCAAGCTAGTCCTTACATTGGGGTTCTTTGAAAATGTAGTTGATCCAAGGAAGAAGATTACTATCAAAGCCTATGATGAAGAGGAGAGAACTACCAAAGGAATAGTGGTATTACCCATACAAGTGGGACCAGTGATAAAAGACATTGTGTGCCAAGTCCTTGACAAGGAGCTAGCCTATAATATTCTCCTAGGTAGACCATGGATTCATTCCATGAAAGCTGTGCCTTTTACCTATCACCAATGCATAAAATTCCCTCATAATGGCAAGCAAGTCACCATCCAAGGTGACCCAGACCCCTTTCAGCATTACAACTCTGTCCTCTCAAAACCTGATTGCATCATACCCAACAATAGAGCATCTACATCCCCTACCCCACAGTATGATTCTACCTCCAAAGCTTCCTCATCCAAGCCCATAGAGAAGAAAATTACCATCAAAGAAATAGTAGGGGAATACTCCATTGAGCACAGCCTCAACTTGGCCAAATTTCCTCTATCTCTTAGATCCTTTTGGTGACCCAAGCATTTTCCAAAGCCATCTGCTCCTTCTACACCTCCCACAGTTCCCTTTGTAAAATGGGGGACCCCATCAGATGAAACAGAGGAAAGAGATGTCTTATAATGGCTCTACATAGAAGAAGAGGAGAGCACACAACAAGAACCACCTAAGCTCCCAATGGAAATCTATGGGTGAGGTGAGTCTATCCTACACAGAATGGGTTATGAAGGACAAGGCCCCATTGGCCTAAGAAAAGAAGGAATTATAGAACCCATTCAACCCTCTTCATCCTCATTGGCTAGAATTGCAAAAGGTCTAGGATATAAGGATAAGGGAAAAACTAAAGCAAATGCTTGTCTTGTAGAAATGATCCATACCTTCAAGAGGACAGTGACACAGATTCTAATGAGTATGAGTGGGATGAGCTGATAGAGCATTCCTATGACGATAAAGAGGTTGACACCATTCAAACTTATAGCCCCTACCGTGAAGGACAAACACTACTGCATAGACCGTTAGAGTGTGATTTACCTATCCCTGAGAATACGATTTCAAGGAAGGTTTGAGTTCTATCGCAATAAATAATTTGGAGGAAAATACCATCCTGAACACTCTCCCTACCAATACTCCTAGCATATCCATTCAAACTATCAACAAATCAGATCTATCCTCTGACTCCCTCCCCCTTGTGGATCCTGAGCTTATTGACTGGGATCTACAAGGAACCTCACAGATATGTTCCAAAATGATGATGCCTATATTGACTACATGGAACTTAGGGACCACCTACCTAAAGGAGATCATAAAGCTAGCTTCACCATTAAACTTAATATCGTGGCTTATTTCAAAGAGGGTGCCAAGCCTTCCATTCGCAAAATTATCAAAATAAAAAATGGATCAGATGGTGAAAACCACTCTGCGGCAGTGTCAGATCCCAAAATAGTAAAAAGAAAGGATGCATCCGATGGTGAAAACACAACTATGGCACCTGATGATGGAAGGCTTGACACCCTCCTCAATGACATGCACCAGGAGAAGTCTCAGATTGTTGTGGAACCTACAGAACTTGTTACCATTAGAACAGAGGAACAACCTAAGATCATTCACTTTGCTAAGTCTCTAAGCCCATCAGAAAAGACTAAGTTTATACCATTCTTCAAGAAAAATCAAGTCAATTTTGCTTGGTCATATATAGATATGTTGGGGTTAGATCTAGATTTGATTCTACATCATCTTTCACTAGATCCAGGAGTGAAACCAGTGAAGCAGAAGCCTAGAAAGATGCATCCACACATTGCACTGCTAGTAAAAGAGGAACTCAAGAAACTTCTGGATGTAGGGTTCATCAGAGCTATAGACTATCCAGAATGGGTTTCCAATATAGTACCAGTATCCAAACCTAATGGCCGAGTCAGACTATGCAATGATTTTAGAGATCTAAACAAGCTTTCCGCAAGGATGATTTTCCATTGCCAAATATAGATATCATAGTTGACTTAACAGCAGAGCATACCATGTTATCTCTCATGGATGGCTTTTCTAGATACAACCAGATCAAGATAGCACCAGAAGACCAGCATAAGATAGTTTTTACTTGTCCATGGGGCACTTTTTGTTGGGATGTCATGCCATTTGGGATAAAGAATGCAGGAGCCACATATCAACGTGCTATGACCACTATATTCCATGATATGATGCACGTCACAATGGAAGACTATGTAGATGATATCCTTGCAAAGTCACTCACAAGAGAATCACACCTAGATGTGTTAAAGAACGTCTTTCAGAGACTAGAACAATTCAAAGTCAAGTTGAACCCAAAGAAATGTGTGTTTGGAGTCACCTCAGGAAAGCTCTTAGGTTTCATTGTATCAGAAAATGGAATAGAGGTGGACCCCACCAAAGTCAAGGCTATCATGGACATGCCACCACCCAAGAATCTTACTCAACTAAGATCTCTACAAGGCAAGCTATAGGTAATTCGTCGGTTCATATCACAACTAGCAGACAAGTGTCAACTCTTCAGTCATCTCGTACATAAGAACATTCCATTTAGGTGGGATGAGAAATGTGAAGAGGCATTCGACAAACTAAAAGAGTATCTTATGAATCCACCTATTCTCATGCCTCCTATCCAAGGGAAGCCATTGTTGCTATACATATCTGCTACACCAATAGCTCTTAGGGCCCTTCTAGCACAATAAGATTGTGAAGGTAAAGAAAGAGCCGTCTACTACATCAGTCACACATTGGTGGGCTATGAGTTACAATACTCTCAGATAGAAAGATCATGCCTTGTGGTAGTTTTTGCTTCCCAAAAAATCTAACATTATATGCTACAACATCTAGTCAAACTTATGGAAAAATAGATCCATTAAAGTACCTACTAAGAAAAGCATCTCTAACAAGTCACCTAGCCAAGTGGGTAATGCTCCTAAGTAAATACAACATTGAGTATGTAGACAGAAAGGCTATCAAGGGGCAAGTCATTATGGATCAGTTAGCAGATGCACCACTACAGGATACTACACCAATACAATTTGAGTTTCCAGATGAATCCTTATTCAATATATCAACACATTCCTGGAAACTCTACTTTGATGGGTCTTACACAAACTATGGATTGGGGGTAGGAATCTTGTTCATAACTCCTCATGTTGACACCATACTGAAGTCTTATCATCTATTATTCCCATGCACAAACAACATAGCAGAATATGAGGCCCTAGTCATTGGTCTCAAGATGACAACTGAATGGAAAATCAAAGAGCTACATGTCTATGGTGATTGTCAACTAGTAATCAATCAGGTCAATGATGACTACCAAACCAAAGATGAGAAGCTTCTCCCATACAAGCGGATGGTCGATGAATTTAAGGAATACTTTGTGATCATCTCTTTCAAGCATATACCTCTCATTGAAAACAAAGCAACAGACACCATGGCAACCATTGTCTCTCTCCTCGAAACCCCAGAGAATGAGTCACGGTACGAGTTCTTGGTGGAGACAATTCAGGAACCAGCTTATGATCTTCCTAAAACCCATTCCATATGCCTATTAGTTGGATTTGATTCACCTTGGTATGGTAAGGTTTACACTTACCTCAAGAACAACACCCTCCCACTTGACTTATCTTCAAACCAATGACAATCCTTTATATGCCAAACCTCTCGTTATACCATTATTGATGACACCCTATACCGACGTGGTCTAGATGGTACTTTACTCCGTTGTTTAGAATGAGAAGAATCTCAAACCGCCTTGCAAGACATGCATGAAGGAATTTGCAGAACACACTCTAGCAGTCCTTCCTTAGCTAAGAAACTCATGCATTTGGGTTATTATTGGCCAAACATGGAAACAGATTCATATCAGTTTATGAAGAAGTGTAAGCAATACCAGATATATGGGAACCTGATACATGCACTAGCTCAAGAGCTGAGACCTTTAATGACACCTTGGCCCTTTTGTCAATGGGGACTCGACCTTATGGGAAAAATCCACCCACCCTCATCCAATGGCCACAAATTCATAATAACCGCAATTGAGTACTTTACCAAGTGGATTGAAGCTGTCCCCCTCACCATTGTCACAGGAAAACAAATCTCCTCATTCATCCTTAATTACCTCATCTACAGATATGGAATTCCCTCATCCATCATCATGGATAACAGAAGACCCTTCAAAAACTAGGATGTCCAAGTACTTTGTGACCGATTCAAAATCCAACATCGTTTCTCCACACCCTATTACCCCCAAGGTAACAGCCAAGCAAAAGCATCCAACAAGACCATCTTGAAACTCCTCAAGAAGACAATTAACGATGTTGGCCGTGACTAGCACATCCAACTCAATCCTGCCCTGTGGGAATATGAACCAGTATACGCACTCCCATAGGTGCTACCCCTTACACCCTTGTCTATGACTCAGAAGCTATCCTACCCATCGAGGTCGAGTTACCATCTCTTAGGGTGTCATTAAAAGGTCTCATAATTGATGAAGAATACAGAGTTTTTAGATTGCAAGAACTAGAGTTGCTAGAGGAAAAAAGACAGAAAGCCTTTGATCATCTCAAGGCATATTAACAAATGATGTCACGAAGCTACAACCACAGAGTTTGCCCAAGAGTCTTTAAAGTTGGAGATCTAGTACTTAAAGAGAATCCCTGCAATCAACAGGATTGGGAAAAGAAAGGCAAATTTGAGCCCAATTGGCTTGGGCCTTATGTGATCATGGCTACTTATGGATAGGGGGCATATCAGTTAGCAATGTCAGAGGGTGAGCTATTCGATGACCTAATCAACAATATGCATCTTCACCATTTCTATACCTAAGAGAACCTTAGTGTAAGGGGGCAAAAAAATAAATAAATAAATAAAAAATAAAAAATCAGAAAAATACAAAAAAATACAAAAAAATGAAAAAAGTTCAAAAAATTGTCCTTTGGTGAAAACCTAGCAAACAGGCACCTTGGATAGGTACCATGATGAAAACTTGGCAAACAGGTGTCATGTGTACTTTTATCTTTCATGCAAATAAAAGAAAGTGGTGAAAACCTAGTAAACAGGCGTTACTTATGATAAACCACTTTCTCCATCTTTGGGAAACCAATCACTTTGTGTCCATTCTTCCTTCACTTGTGTCCCATTTGATCCGTATCTATTCCATAATAAAAACCTAGCAATAACCTATCATGGCTTGATACTCTATCTCTTTAGTCACCTTGTCAACCAAGGTTTTATCCAGCATCCTATCCATAGTGTTAGCCTAGCATAATGTCTATCGTTAGTATCCCCAGGGTCCAAGTCCATGAACTACATTGCCTCTGTATTGTCATGTAGCCAAGGAACCACTTTCCCATTCATCCTGTCTCCTATTGTCTATCCTCTAGTCCATCCATGGTCAAGGTCCATGAACTACATTGTCTCTACATTTTCACGTAGGCAAGGCCATTATGCAAATGCACCCCTAAGGCTCCACTGTCACATGTCTAGTCCTTCTATCTATCTAAGTCCACACCACTTTCTATCACCTAGGTCTTAGGTCCATTAGGGTTTACCCCAAACTACGTTGCCTCTGCATCGTCACGTAGGTAAGGCCATTTAGTAATGAGCCCCCAAGGCACTAGGTTAGTCCCTTAGGGTCCGTCTCACCAATAAGGATTGTAGAATTTTTCACTAGGCAAGCAAGTGCAAGCAAAACCTACTTTTCAAGTAGAAATTTTGACGCATAATCACAATCTATCCAAAGCAAAACAAGCAAGTACCTAAAGCACTCTAAATGATTTTACCTAAATTACGGCAAGAAACAAACACATCTAAAATGCAAAAATGTTTTGTGGTTGTGATCAAGATTAGGTTACGGTGTCTTGATTTTTGTTATCATGTCTTTCTATGCTACTCAAGGATGCCTCAAGCTAGCGATGCTATGATGGGGACATAATTTATTTCTTTGTTGTTTGTTTGTGGATTAAACTTTAGTAATGTGACGCCTTGTCTAAAGACATGATCGACAAAAGATCATTGAGGACATCAATAGGTCTAACATGAATGGGGGCAATCCTTATCTGTTGATACACAAGAAATACTCAGGTCATCTCAGTTCAATTATACCTCGATGCTTGTATTAACTTGCTAAAGAAAAATCCATGTAAGCTATACTCAGGGCATCTCGATTCAATTATACCTAGATGCTTGTATTAACTTACAACATTTGGAAAAAGTATAAAAAAAAATCACCCAATGATGAAATAAGCACTTTAAAATACTTGCACCATCAAGATGTCATAAACAAAGCATCCATTATACATCCATACATCCATATCCCATGCAATAAAAGATCCAAACAATGCAAAGTATCAATACAAATTGAAGATTGTGAATCTTTCTATTGAGTCATTCTTTCAATCAATCTTCTATCTATCATTATGTCATCTCTGTGTCGATAGAGTACATTTGGACATCACAAAAACATAGCATAGTTTGCATATCATATCACATGAGATAGTCATTTACATGATTAAATCAGTTGCATACATAATAAAGTGCATCAGGTCATCCATATACATTTTTGCAATCATCACATAGTGTCAACAGAAAAAATAGAAAACATAGATAAGTGCATCACATAAACTGCATAATCATATAGATACCATTTGTATTTACACATTAGGGGCATATCAAGTAAACACATCTAAGTTTGCATTAGATCACATAACATCATAAACATCTAAGACTGCATTAGATAAACATCACATAGCATCATATAAAAGTCTGCATTAGATAAACATCATATAGACATAGTCAAAACATGCATCACATGAGTACCATCATACAATAGAAATGCATCCATAGCATAGAATGAACAACTGCATATATAGAGCGTCAATAGTTGCATCATCATATAAATATCATAAACATGTCCAAATGTACAATATCAAAAGGTCCATCTCTGAGTCAATGTCATATACAATATACACATCTCAAGGATAACAATACATGTCTCAAAATGCAAAAGTGATACATATATGTGTTTGGCTATTTGAGCCATCAAAAAGTATGTACATAGGAGCCAAAATCTGTGCAAGTGTCTACTAACCCTGCTACTATGAACTGCTACTCCCAGTAGTGTCCTCTGTCTCCCCTCCTCTGCCGGCCCCAGACTACTTCAGGCCCATCACAGAGGCTCCCGACCACGTTCCACCTGCTCTTTGCGAAGCCATGGACTGGCTCCTATAGCTCAGAGCTCTCTAATCAACTGGAACAACACCATGGTATAATCCCTAGTAATACTGCATCTAGGCCTGCGCTCTCACAAGCTCACCATGTACTTGCACTAACTGCTACTGCACCTATGCCAACTGTGCCTGAGCCTAGGCAAGCTGTGCTTGTGCCTGCTAAACCTATCCAACCAGAAATGTGCTAGTGCCATCTATCCCGAGAGCTGCCACTGCTGTGTCTCTCTCTACTTAGATGGGTCATATCCTAGCCTCTGCCACATCTCGCTCCCTAGTGAGCCCTGAGATAACACCTGCATCTATCTCTTGCCGAGCCTCAACCATCCTAAGCTATGCCCACAGCTGTCGAACCTATCCTCTTAGCATGGCAATGGCTCTCTCTTGGAAATCTGGCTGTGCTGGATCTT
Source organism: Cunninghamia lanceolata (assembly GCA_027924645.1). Taxonomy (NCBI): domain Eukaryota; kingdom Viridiplantae; phylum Streptophyta; class Pinopsida; order Cupressales; family Cupressaceae; genus Cunninghamia; species Cunninghamia lanceolata. The sequence goes on along the minus strand of BSBN01000245.1, from coordinate 5,308,795 downwards.
GGGAGGCCTGTGCCTATCCCTGCTCCTACAGCTTGGGCACCTACTTCTGTGCCACCTACTGTGGTGGCGGCATCTATCTCTGCTGTGTAACCTACGGCTGCACTGCCTACTGAGCATGGGAGGATCCCTCCCCAGATCTCCTCCTCTACCTAAGTTTGCCTCCATCTCCCCCATCTCCACCATCTCCTCCATCTCTCCATCCTCCTCTCCTCCTCCTCCTCCTCCTCCTTCCAGCCCTGCACTTGTCATCTGAATCCACCTCATCTATGTGAGGAACTAGCTCTCTGGGCCCTGAGTACCTCAGAAAAGGGTGAGCAGTGAACCACTCATAATCCAGAGTCATCCATGCATATGTTATCTCTCTCCTCATAGGCCATGCGATATAGGGTTTCGACATGATATAGGGAATCTGTCAAAACTCTGCCACTGCCTCCTCATAGGATGCCACTGGGCCCCATCTAAACCTCATCGCATGTGTCTACGTAAATAGAGCCTACCCCTATAGCATGCCCTGTCTCCTTCCAAACTACCTTCAAACCCTGGTGACAATCTATCTCTCCAAGATGAACTATGTCCTACCTATAAGCCACTGAGTCTAATAACAGTATGGCAGCTCGTCCACCTCATCATCCCATAGCTCACAGTCTAGATATGGTTGCCAGATGACCACATCTACCGCATCTAGTGCATGCCTCTAGTACTCTAGCTTCCGCAGTCTATGCTGGAAAATCACTTCTGCGTATCCATAGCTATAAGGCTCTCCCCTCTATCTTGAGAACACACATATCAGTCTGGTAATGGCGATATACTCCCACAACCAAAATTGTAACAGTGAGACACCTGTTGATAGACTAGCACCCCTGTGGTATACCACCTGATGCATATCGTGGTATAGGTGTGCCAAAACATAGACACCCAAGCATAACGGGTGCCCTCTATGGCCATCCTCTCCATGATCCGTCCCCATCCAATAGGGAACCTGTGTAATCTCCTATCAGGGCATACAATGCCTTTGATCAATCCTACTACTATCTCAGGGAAGTAGTCATAGTAATCATGTATATCCTACTAGGAGATAACCTGACAGTCCAGCTCAGGGTCGTCAAACACCTACCTGCACTCTGTGAGTCATGGATCCCACTATGGATCATACTCCACAAGCTCCCCCTGTATCATCAAGTGAAGTATCCTATATACATCCTCCAGAGTCACCGTCATCTCACCAGTCGGGAAGTGAAAAGTCCCATCCTCACTGTGAAACCTCTCCACTGTTGTAGTCAGTAAACTGCGGTTTGCTCGAACCTCAAGCATAAAGCACATATAATCCAATCCCATCACACCGAGCACCTCTCGATCTATCTCTATCAACATGTGGTGCTACAACATCAGCAAGGGAAACTGCTCCCTCGACATTAGTGTATCTCGTATGTCCTCCTGCAAGTACACAAAGTAAGGCATCAACCTAAAACTACAAGTACCAAGCTCAACATATCTATAGAATCATATCAACTAACTTAACATATCAAATTGATCAAACAGCACATTGCATCTCTTGACTAAATTCCTACAATCTTAGAGATAGCTTATCGATTGACGCATCAAGCAGGATGCCAATCGAGTCAATTTTGTTAAGTAAAACTAACTATCTATATCATATGTGCCAGAATAGAAGGTACATGTGCCATTTCTCAACAAATGCACCACTTCTGTCATGTGCACCGTAGCATTTCATATATGCACCATCCCATACCGTATATGCGCCACCCAAGTGCATACGCCAACTCATACCTTGCATGCGCTGCCAAATAATGCATGTGCCGATCTTCCTTATGCATGTGCAACTTTCATGTATGCGCTGCTTTATATCCTACATGCCCCATAGATTGAGAGATGCATAGTTCCGTATGTCAGATGCGCTAAACTATGATCTTGCGCATTTGTTTTGCCTAATTTTACCTAGCATTTAATGTGCTCAAAATTGACCCTAGGTGAAGTTTTTCGAGATACATACCGGGGGTCCTGCCTCTACTGGCCGGTCGAATCATCAGACTCACTCAAAACAGTGCTTCTCACACGGAATATCCATCCTAGTGCTGACTACTCTGTGCTCTAGGCTCTCCTAAGCTCTCAAAGACAATCCAGCAAAAGTCAAGTGTGAAAATGACTTGTCTTGTGGACCCAGCTCCTATATATAGAATGCAAACCCTAAACTGGCTATGTGGTGACTATGACTACTTCCCGCACCCATTTCTTCTCATTTCTCAGAAAGGCATCCTATTTTCTTCAAACCTAACTAAGTTTTCCCTTCATCTTCGTGAGATTGTTTGTCTCACACCTTCTACTTTCCTTCCTATCTAATCTCCTAAGGGGGCATCCTATCGTCATAACCTGTACTAGGGGTAAACTGAGACATGTATCATTGTGAGACTATTTATTCTTTAAAGCAACATCGTAAACTACATTTCATCAAAGAGGAGCAAAATGTATATGCCTAAAAATGACATGACTCGGTCTAAATAAATATTCTTAATATTTATTTCATTCTAATTCTTCTATCAATAAATAAATAAACAAATTTATTTATTTGATTCATATTCCTCTAAGTTAATTAAATATCAAAATATTTAATTATCTCTTCTAAAGTCAAAATTAAATAAAATCTTTTATTTAATTAAATTCTTCCAAACAATTAAATAATTCTTAATTATTTAATTAAGTCAAAATCATTCTTCCAAATTTGAATAAATCAAATCAAATTTATTTAAATCCTCTCAATCTCTAAAAAAAAAATATAATCAAATATTTTATTTATTCTTCCAAATCATGCACAACAATTAAATAAATTTATTTATTTAATTTGATTTCTTATCTTCAAAAATCTTCCAAATCTTCTAAAAATAAGTCTTCTTCTTCGTGCACACAAAATTAAATAATTTATTATTTAATTTCTCTCAAATCATGCAAAAATAAATCTCAAGTTGAGTTAACTGACTCAATCAACATTGTTTTTATCAATATCTCTTAAATTAGAAAAAAACTTTCTAATTTATGAAAAGCATGTCTTATCCTTAGAAAAGAAAGTAGTTAACTCAAATAAAATAGCTTTTGGGTGACACTTGTCTTCTTCTTATTCGCACATGTTCCTCAAGGTTTATATACCATTGATCTTCTCATTCTTTCTATACCATTGATCTCTTCTTTCCCAAGTCTATAAATTGCACCTATTCCTCTATTTCATTCATCCAAGCTTTAAGTAAACTTACTCTGTAGGAATCACAGTGCGCCTTTGGCACCAATTCCTTCATTGCTTATGATCAAACTTGTTACTACACACTACTATCATCATTGTTGTGAAGCTCATCTTCATGGCGAAACTATCATAGCAAGGAAGTGCACCTTCTGAGAGCCATATTCATAGACAAGATCATTTGTGATAGGTGATCAATGGAAGCTGAGAATTAAAAGAGGTTTGCTTTGTATTGTTCATTGTTTGATTGAATCTCTTTTGTTCATTATTTCATTGAGTTTTGGGTATCATTGATATTATTATATTGATTATTCAATTAGATCCAATTTTCCCTTAACAAATGGTGTTAAAAATCTCCTAGCTATTGCAAGTAACTATGTTTCAATATTGTGTTCTCCTTGTTGTTGCAAGTGAAATAGAACAAACATTCTCTATTGTTGTAAGTCCCTTTGCTAGTGGTTTTAAGTGGCCACATAGTTGTTACAAGTACATTATGCACTATGACAACACATCCCTAGTGGCTACAAGTCAAGACAAACCAAAATGACAAATTCCAAGCCTCTACCCTCGCCAAATTTAAATCCTAGGATGCCTTGCACCACCCATCAAAATAAAAAGTGTTAGACAGTTTTTTTGTTTTTCTCAAAGAGGTTGTTAAATTTATTTTGTGGCTCAATTTAGTGTGTTTTTCAACTATTTATGTTTTATCATTTGTGAACCATGAACAATGAATGATAAGTGAATTGAATGGAAATTCTATACATATATAATGAATTATATCAAAGGTTGTAATCAATTGTGTTACATATTATTTGTTGTGTTAATGTGGTATTTAAGAAATTAACACTTTGAGTGGTAATTTATAGCTTTTGGCCTCTCCTACATTGCATATTTTATCACAAATATGGGAAAAAAATATTTGAGATTGTTTGTATTATACATAGGAAGGATTAATATGTATATGAATTGAGGAGTATTTATTAGAATAAATTTATAATTTTGGTTTCATTTTTTAATAGGGTAGGGCATTTATGATCAACAAGACTTGATCTTGAATAAACTATTTATGAACAATTCAACTTCACCTATATATTAAAGACTATATAAACTATTTTTTTTTAATTTTTAAATTGGGTCAATTAATGATTAAAAATAAAACCGTGCCACATTGTTAACATTGTAAACTACAAGTCTAGTCAATAAGGTGAGTGTAAGCCAAGATCTAAAAGGACCTGCTGAGGATGCAAGTCATTCAAAGGAACAATTTAATCAAACAGAAAAGAATAGGGGTGGTATTTAAAATAGATGATAAAAAGAACATTGAAGAACAAGACAAGTGCAAAGAAGAACAAAGGTACAAACTATTTTGTATGATTTTTATTGCACACATAAACAAGAGTGAGCTATTGTCACTCTTTTTCAATACATTATATAGAGGAGGTGATATGTCCATATTTTGGAGGCAAATGCAGGAAGATAGAGGATTACATTATACCTCCCTACGTCAATTTATTTAGATGAAATGCCACCAAGTTATATAGTTATTATAATGATCAGTATTTGAACTAAACCCTAGAGTCATATATAGCGTCAACCTTCTAATTAAAAGGTATAAGTTTTGTAGCACACATCCATTCTCCTCCAGACAACTGGAAATGAAGAGCAAGATTGCACTTGGGAGGTGACATTACTATGTCCTACACACCCCCATAACTCCTCCACATTGCTTTCCAATCAGATGTTCTCTCCTCCCAATACACCCTAACTTGTAAGCATTATATAAAATATATAGGAATTTCAAAGGAGAAATTGCATGTAATACATGATTTTATTTTGTATACCTCAGAAAGTTCAATACACACTACATCTCTTTCACCTCCTTGGTGCAGCATCACTAAAGATAGATAATAGGGGTAATTGTTACTTTTGTTAATCTTGAACCAGATGTTGTAGCCTGGATAGTTGCAAGCCACTCTGACATATATGCAATCACCATCAACATTAGCTAGTAATACTTGAGAATATAGCTGCTAGTGTAATGTTAAACCTATAGTCTTACCATTTGTACTCAATTTCAACAACACCAAAAGCCCTAAGTAGCTCATATTTCCCTTGCCTGGCCATAGTCGCGAAAGCATGATGACTCATAATGAAATCAATTCTATCACCTTTTCCATAATTTGTCACCACTAATGTTACCCCACTGGCAGTGCAAAGGTCACTATCTTTGCATCTGACCTATTTAACACCGACACAAAGCGCCACATCCAGCCCCATTTTTGTACAATAGTCAACTTGCGTCAGCAACATTTCTAGCCATGACGTCTCTCCCATAGTCACCATATCCACAAGTGCCACCTACATATTCATGTAGAGTTTCGTTAGCTTAGAAGATGATTTCTAATATTCGAAATTGAAATTAACAATATGATCTAATATGAAATAATACCAACCTAACATTCGATTCAAGAGGAGGAATTGCAGACTGGGAATCAGGGCTTAAATTTGATAGTTGTATAGCTGTATGTAAATATTTTAGCTCTGTAAAATACAATAATTTAAATAAATATTTGATTGTATTGATATACTTGTAATTTATTTTAAAAACTGTAAAGATAATTAATATGAAAATCTAATTGTATATATATATTTTTATTTTTAAATTTTTTAATAGGAACTATTATTTAAGAAAAAATTTCCCAAATTTTTAGATTTGTTTTTTAATAGAATATATTCATTCTAAATTATATAATATATATATATTCTTTTTATTTTTAAATTTTTAATAGGAACTTCTATTATTTAAGAAAAAAATTTCAAAATTTTAGATTGTTTTTTAATGAATATAATTATATATTCATTCTAAATTTCTAGGCTTTTTCAGCACAACTCTCTAAGCTTTATATATATATTCTTTTTTTAAATTTTTTTTTAATAGGAACTTCTATTATTTAAAAAAATTCTTTACATTTGTTTTTTTTAATAAAATATTTTATTTATCCTAGGCTTTTTCAACATAGCTTTCTAATATTTTGTTGCACATAAAAAATAGTAAAATAGAAAGAATTGGAATTTGACTTGCATTTAAAAAAAATGATTGTCATGTGAAAGACAATAATTCCTACTAAATTGTAGGAAAAAAATTCCTTGACAGGTAAGGTGGACTGTCAAATGTAAGTCCTGCTGGAATCGCTTCAATAGTCCAAAATGCTTTGCCATGAAGAGAATAACAGCAACACGTAGCAGTAAATGAAAAAATAAATCAAATAAAAAAACAAATCAAAAAATCTGCCATAAGAAAAATAGAAAATAAAAAAAGTTCAGGTTGAACGTGGGAATATTTGGAAGTTAGGAGCAGTTAGCGAAGTCTGCGATTAAGACTAGTAGAGGGATGGATGGGTCTCAGAGGAATGGAAGAGGATGAGCGGGGGAGACTTCTACATCAGAATTGACTCAACGTTGACCATGGAAGTGGTTGACATTTAAGTAGGGTTGGGCTATTCTTAAATATCATCCACTTCAACAGTCAAAGATCAATTTTGGCCAATAAAAATAGGACAAATATTTACCACTTTTTGTTGTGAATGAGGTGTAGAATTGCTATTGGTTGTTTGACCATTAAAGTGGATGATATTTAAGTAGAGAAGTTAAAAAATAGGAGAAACAAATAAAACATTTTTTACAGTAATTATCATGTGCAACAGTCAACAGCATGTGCAGCAACTTTGTTTGACATTCTTGTAATGCCCATTGGGCTTATTAACTATTTTGGTTGCATTTATTGACTTTGTTGTTTTGCATTTATTTTATATTTGAGTTTCTGGTCATTGTGGTTGTGTGCCATAACTCATTTGTAATTCTCAATCTCTATATATTGATGCCTTGCCTATTCTTCTCTAAGGCAATTTGGGCTTTTGTATTTGGCTTGTTTTGTGATCTGAAGATCACTAGTTTGTTTGTTTATTTGCCCTCATCTGGTATCAAAGCCAGGTTGTCTGAATGAGAGATCTTGAATCCTTCTAATGGTTGTTAAGGCTGTGAGGTTTGTGTTGGGCTATGTATAAGTTCTGTGTAGACACTCTATAGAAGCCCTGTTCTTTTCATAATAGAGATCTCAGAAGATTACAACATAATCTTCAGCAATAGAAAGAAGTAGACATAGCTACAACGTATTCTATTCAAAGGGGCAATACTAAATGCAACTTCTTTGGACCCTTGTTTATGAGCAGAGGTATAACTCTGTGGGAGGAGGTGAGAAGGGCATGAAAAAAATAGAGGCATGTAGACCATTATGGAAAGAGGAGCTGTGAAGACTTTGTGCACAGAGAAAGATGTGAAAGTTTTCAAAATATCTTCGTGTGCTATGCAGAGCCATGTAGGTTGTGGAAAGAGAAAAGCCGGGTGAAATTTTTCTCCCAAATACTTTGTTTTAATCCTCTTCTAGAGCTGACTTCTTTTACATCATATTTTTTGTAAGAGTTTAAAGCTTTAAAGCTTTTTAAGAGCCACGTGAAAGCACCACAAAATTTATTTCTATGTAAAACTTTTTTTTACCTTTAAAAAGGTGAAAGTAAAAGCTTTAATAGGATATGTAAAAGTTTTTACCTTTTAAAATTTTAAAAAAGTAAAAGTTTGAAGGAAAATTGTATTTTTAAGTTTTAAAAAAGGTATTAAATATTTATGTTGTCTTTCTTATTCTTAACAAAAGAAGTGCATAGAAAGGTTGGTTAGTAGTGATATGTTTATCATTGGAATTTGTTTTTTTTTGAGGGGTTATAAGTTCAAAACCTTTCACGGTGTAATCATTTTGTAAAATGATAAATGAATCATTTGTAATTAAGTGCATTATCGGTTGAAGCTGACACTTATACACCAAAAAAATATAATATAAAGATCATTTTTTGGTGTGGGTCCTATTTGAAAGGACAAGGAGAGTATTTATTTGCAGAGATCTCTTGGAGATTTTTTGTGTTGAGCGTTTGGGATATTGTGTACATTTCTCTTATGGCAAATATGGTAGGAAATGTTATGTCTAACATGTTAATTCCTGTGTTTGAAGGAGACAACTTTACATATTGGTGTACTAGGATGTAAACCCTACTCAAATCCAAAGATTTTTGGGAAATTGTACAAGTAGGGTATGTAGAACTAGATACAACTGCATTCAATGCATTAAATGATCAATAGAAAAGAGACTACAAAGCAAATGTAAAGAAGGATAATGAAGCCTTATTTCTGATTTAAGGTGCAATTAATCAAGCAAATTTTTCTAGGATAAGTGGTGCTAGTAATTCTAAGCAAGTGTGGAAAATTCTCAATAATGCTTATCAAGGTGTACAAATTGTAAAATTGCAGACAATGGGGAAAATTTTTGAAAATGTAAAAATGGTCAATAGTGAAAGTGTGAATGATTTTCTAACAAAGGTAGAAGGCCTAGTTAGTCAAATGAAAGTTCTAGGAGAAACTGTGGATGACAAGCATGTCATTGAGAAAATCTTAAGGAGTTTAATTTCTAAATTTGATGGTGTGGTTTCTACAATTGAGATTTCCAAAGATCTCACAACTATGCAAATAGATGAACTAAGTGGAATATTGTTTTTTTATTAAGATAATGCACCTAGTAAACTTTTTAACGTGACCGGTGATGTTGGTGCGACACGCCCTTTGGCTCCACACAACGCTTTTGCCCAGAGCTATGAACTGGTGAGGCCACAACACGGGGGACCTCATCCCCAAGAAAAAACACTTCAAACCCATGAGCTCCTTGGCCCAGCGAAGGCGTAATGCCTTGTAATCTCGTTGGCCCAGCGGGGGTTTGAACTTTGGTGGCCGCCACTACAACCGAGTGACTTAACCACCGAACCATGCCCTTATCGACAAGTGGAATATTGTTAACTGCTGAAGAAAGAATGAAAAGTAATGAAGATGGTCTAGAACAAGCATTTTCCTCTAATGCAAGCATAAGAGGTAAAAGAAACACATTTTTCAAGAGTCAAAATAAAAATGAATACAAAGGTGAATCTAGCAATTCTAGAGGAAGAGGTAATAGTTTCAGAGGAAGAAGTAGCAACTTTAGAGGAAAAGGAAGATGAAGAGGTAGAAATAATGGGGGAGATAAAAAGAACGTCTAATGCTTTCATTGCAACGAGTTTGGACACTATGCATCAAAATTTTGGAGTAAACAAGGTGAAGCAGACAAGAGAAATGCTCACAATATTATTGAAGATAGACAAAATTTGTTTATCTCTTCTTTCAATAAAAATGTTAGTGAGAATAATGTATGGTACATTGATTCTAGATGTTCATCACATATGGCATCTAATGAAAATTTGTTTATCAAACTAGATGAAAAACATCATAGTACAATGGTATTAGGAGATAATCAATCTCATGGAACCAAAGGCAAGGGTACTATTGCAGTTGCAACAGAATATGGTGAGGTAAAACATATCAATGAAATATTATTGGTTCCAATACTCATAAAGAATTTGTTGTCCATTGGACAAATGTTAGAGAAAAATTATCAAGTGACCTTTGATGAAAAAGAGTGCATAATAAGAGACAAGTTAAAAACAAATGCAATTGTTGCAAGAGCAAAAATGATAGGTGACATGATGTTTCCTCTCCATTTCACCCATGGAAACCAAGCATTAAGGTCTAGTGAAATGAATAAAAGTAGAATTTGGCATCAAAGATATGGCCACCTTAGCTTTAGTGGGTTGATTTTACTCAAGATATTAAAAATGGTTGAGGGTCTACCATTCATTGAAAATACAAAAGAAGTGTGTGAAGAATGTGTTGTTGGCAAACAACACATAGCTAGCTTTCCAATTGGTAAATCCAATAGAGCTAAGAAACATCTTGAGATAAATTTCCATACTGATTTGTGTGGTCCTATGGAAACACCTTCTTTGAATAAATCAAAATATTTTCTAACCTTCATTGATGATTACTCAAGAAAAACTTGGGTATATTGTTTGGTTTCAAAATCAGAAGTGTTTGACAAATTTGTAGAATTAAAGAGGTTGGTTGAAAAACAAATTGGTAAGTACATCAAGGTGATAAGATCAGATAATGGAGGTGAGTACAAATCAAATCAGTTTCTAGATTTCTGCAGAAATCATGGAATCAAGAGAGATTTCACTACTTCCTACACTCCACAACAAAACGGAGTTTCTAAAAGAAAGATTAGGACCATTGTTGAAATGGTAAGGAGTATGATGAAAGAGAAGAATTTAGATAAGATGTTTTGGGCAAAGCAGTAGGCACAATAGTTTATCTTCTCAATAGGAGTCCTACAAAAGTAGTTAAGGGAATGACTCCTAAACAAGCATGGTCTGGGGTAAAGCCAAGTGTTGGACATTTGAGAGTATTTGGGTGTGTTACTTATGCACACATACTAAAGGAAAAGAGGTCTAAACTAGATGATAAAGGTGTAAAATATATTTTTATTGGTTATGGATTAGAAAATAAAGCATATAGATTGTATGACCCAATAGGAAAGAAACTTGTTATAAGTAGAAATGTGGTATTCAATGAATTAGCAGAATATACCAAGGAAAATGAAACAAAGCGACAAGAGATAATGATTGATGAAGTTGAAGAAGGAGGAGAAGAAGAAAATGAACTTGAGTCTTCTAGTACAGGAACAAGAGAGTATCAAAAAAATTAAAGGACATAAAAAATCATCCATCAACTCTCATGTTGGATTCAAATTTTGAGAAAATGACAACAAGATCACAAGCAAAAGTAAATTATGGAGAGATAGAAACAATTGAAAGGAATGACACATGGGATTTGGTTTAGCTACCTCCTAGTAAGGAAATTGTTGGTATAAGGTGGGTGTATAAAACTAAGTATAAATTTGATGGAAGCATCGATAAGCATAAGGTTAGACTGGTAGCCAAGGGATACACTCAAAAAGAAGGTATTGATTACACTAAAACATTTGCACCTGTAGCATGAATGGATACTATCACATTGGTTTTGGCTTTGGCAGCTCAACAAAGTTGGATAGTTTATCAAATGGATGTAAAGAGTGCTTTTTTGAATGGATATATTGATGAGGAAGTGTATGTTTCTCAACCTAGAGGTTTTGAAATACCTTCTAAAGAACATCATGTTTACAGATTAAAGAAGGCCTTATATGGTCTTAAGCAGGCACCAAGAGCATGGTATTCAAGGATAGACTCATACCTACAACAGAAAGGTTTCTTAAGAAGTCAATCAAATCCAAATCTTTATATTAGGATCTCGGCTAAGGATATTTTTTTATTAGTTCTTTATGTTGATGATCTTATCTACACTAGGAATGATTCAACTTTATTTGCAGAGTTTAGAGTAGCTATGGTTGCTAAATTTGAGATGACAGATTTGGGGCAAATACACTATTTTCTTGGTATAGAAGTATGGCAAAACAAAGATGAAATATTCATGTCTTAGAAAAAATATACTTTAGACATCCTACAGAAATTTCAAATGAATAGTTGTAAACTAGTTGCAACACCCATTGAAGTTGGACTTAAGTTGTCTAACTTTGATGTGTTAGATCCAGTGGACCCCACTATATACAAACAGTTGATTCATAGTTTGATCTACTTAACTACTACATGACCAGATATCACATATGCAGTGAGCTTGGTATCTAGGTTCATGTCAGAACCTAAGCAAATGCATTAGAGTGTAGCTAAGAGGATTCTTAAATATGTAAGAGGGACATTAAGTTGTGGTCTTCAATTTCAACATTCAGAGGATAGTAAGTTGATTAGCTATACAGATTCAAATTCGGTAGGTTTCATAGATGATCGAAAGTCTACTTCTAGTTATACTTTTAGTCTTGGTTTTGCAGTATTCTCTTGGAAATCCAAGAAATAGTTGACTATATCACTTTCTATAGCAGAGGCAGAGTATAAAGCTGCAACATTTGCAGCATGCCAAATAGTGTGGTTGAGACGACTATTGGAGGATTTGCACCAGATATAGAATGGACCTACTTTGTTGTATTGTGACAACAAGAGTGCTATACAAATGACTAAGAATCTAGTGTTTGATAGCAGGACCAAACATATTGAGATTCAACATCACTTCATCAGAGAGTTGGTTCAGCAGGGATTGATCAAGATTGTGTACTACAGTATAGAGGATCAGTTAACAGACATCTTCATGAAGCCTCTAGCTCGTGAAGGGTTTGAGACACTTAGAGATCTAATCCAAGTTCTTCCCAATGGTCATTATGGGGGAGGATGACAACAATTATCACATGTAACATTCAACATGTGTAGCAACTTTGTTTGACATTCTTGGAATGCCCATTGGGCTCATTAACTATTTTGGTTGCATTTCTTGACTTTGTTGTTTTGCATTTATTTTATAGTTGAGTTATTGGTCATTGTGGTTGTGTGCCATAACTCATTTGTAATTCTCAATCTCTATATATTGATGCCCTGCCTATTCTTCTCTAAGGCAGATTGAGCTTTTGTATTTGTCTTGTTTTGTGATCATCAGATCACTAGTTTGTTTGTTTATTTGCCTTCAATATTAACACATTCATTTTGTTAAACGTGACTTCAAATTAACCATGAAAATGGATGAAATTTAAGTAGAGCCAGCCGACAGTCTTTCCAAGGTTGATTGTAAGGATTCATGTACTTTTAGAGGCTTCCCATATGGACCCAAGATAATAGAAATCTTTAGAAAAGGTTTGATTGTGCTAATAAAAAAAACCCAAAACATGTCCCCTGATGGAAATATATTATCTTCTTAGCATGTACATGTGACTTAAATTAGTCTGGCTCAATTTGATGTAAAGCATACCTTGTTCATTCTTGCCAAGCCTGATGGTGTTCCTACACATCTATACCAAAAAAACCTACAATTAAAAAAAAACAAAAAAAGAAAAGTACCATTAAAAAAATCAAAATGCTCCACTTTCACATATTAACTTTTTAGTATAAAGGTCTCCAATATACTACCTCGTATATTTCAATCTACTTTATCCAGTGTGTTGTAAGTATGGGTTTAACCGGTGTTGTCATTGATGTCAACATACTCATGTTGCATTAATGAGAAGGATTGGATGAGCTGTATATTGAGAAATGCTGAGGATATTGAGAAAATTAGTCTCAATCAGGAACAATGAAGAACGGTGATGACAACAAGGTAAAAGTCCAAGATAGGTTGCAGATCAGAGGATGCAGATTAAAGGGTTTGTAAATATGTGTCTTATGATGTTCCAGTAAAGATTTCAGAGGTCCGCATGAATATATGAAGAAGCTATTGCAGTTCAAGTAAAACCGGTTCCGGTAGATGTTCAGTGATGACAGAGTGATACAGATAGGTCCGGTGGGATCCAAAAATGTATTCTCTGGTTCTACAAATTTGAGGAAGTGTTGGGGAAGTTTGTGTGGTGTGTCAACTCTATTTGTTCATAGTTTGAAGGTCTGAAAGTGCCTAGTCCTTTGTGACAGTAATGACAGACTGTGTTCTTGAGGTTCCAGATAAAGGGGAGAAGGATTTTAGTAAGTAGAGGAAGTGCGGATGTTCTTGATGCTTCAGGAAAGTTTGTGAAGGTCCTTGGATCATGCTTAGGTCATGTTTATGGTCCGCATTAGAATTAAAGTCTCGAAAATGAAGAATAACTTCCGGATGGTGATGTTCCTTCTATGACTGGCCGACCGGATGAAGTATACATCTTGCAGATGTTCTTATGGATGTGTTCCGACTTAGATGTTTGTTCCTAAGTTGATGTCATGTATAAATAAGGGATTGCAAAGTCATTTCAAGTGTGACTTGTGGAGATGAGTGTGTGGTAGCGAGGAGAAGAGCAAAAGGCAGAGCAAAAGGTTTGGACTTAAATGGAACTGACTCAAGCATGGCGAAGATGCTATTTACCAGTTTAAGTATGTGATACTTATTCTTTTGTAGATAGTGTGTCTCTTGTAGGAAGTGAGCCTCTTGTGAGTAGTGTGCTCAGACAGTGAACCCTAATTGGCATGTGCCATTTTGTTCTTTCTATTCTTCTAATAGAGAATACAATCTTGGGTTAGTCACCCCATGGTTTTTCCCTTAACTAGGTTTTCCATGTCAAAATCTTGGTGTCTCATGTGTTGATGTGCTTCTGCTTTTGATTAAATGCATTAAGTTTCATGTTTGAATTATTGTTATACTGCTAAGTGAATTTAAGTGTTGCAAATAAAGAAAGTTCTGGACAACTGATTCACCCCCCCTCTCAGTTGTCTACCCTAAATCTAACAATTGGTATCAGAGCCAAGTTCCTCTGAAAGGAGCTTAACCACTTGAGGAGATCCAGGATGTCATCCTACAAGAAGGATAGTCTGAAGTTTGATGGAACTAACTTTGCTCTTTGGAAAGGTCACATGGAATGTCACCTGTAGTGCATGGGATTTGCATACTGGTCCATGGTTACAAAAACTTATGTACTTCCATAGGGTGGTCTGACAACCCTAAATGAAATCATAGATGCTGAAAACAATCTGCGGACCAAAGATGCTCTTTTAAGCTCGTTATCTAACTTAGAACTCTTAAATGTTATTGATCTACCAACTTCCTTTGAGATTTGGAAAAAACTGGAACTTTTGCATGAAGGAGACCAGTTTGTTAAATGTGCAAGGTTACAGAGTCTAAAAGGGAAATTTGAAAAACTGAAGATGAGAAATGATGAAAATATTACCTCTTTTATGCCAAGAGTTAACAAGATGGTTTGTGGAATTAGAAATGCAGGTGGAACCCTGAGTGAAGATGAGATCGTTGGAAAAGTTCTCAGATCCCTTCCTAAGTCTTATAAAATCAAGGCTTTTGCAATTGAAGAATTCAGAGCTCACACAACAGTCACAAGAGATCAATTGGTTGGTAAGTTAGCTGCTTTTGAAATGGCCAAGTTTGGAGATGATCCTCCAAAGACTGAAACTGCATTCAAAGTTAGTGTCTCTATAAAAGGGAAACAAAGGTTTGATCTGGGAGAAAATTCTTCAAGAAACATGGTATGAAAAAGAAAGAAAAGACTTGGAAGAAGAAGAAGCTGAAACTACTCATCTTGAAGCTCTTATTGCAAAAAGACTGCCAAGAGGATCTAGTAAGTATGAAGGGAAATTACCTTTTAAATGTTTTAACTGCAATAAAATTGGTCATTTTGCCTCAAGATGTCCGGAAAGATTTTCAAGACCAAATCCTAACAGACCAAGGTTTCAAAAGAATTGCTACTATGTTCATGAAGAAGATGACAATGAAGGAGTAACATATGATGAATTAGAGACATGAAACAAATCCAGTAATGAGTGGGTGTTTATTGCCATCAAAGAAGAGGAACAAATATCCTCTGTATCTTTCAATCATAAAGTTGAAGAAAGAGCTCTCTCTACCCAAGTTGAAACAAAGGATGATTGGGTCATTGACAGTGGGTGCTCTCACCATATGACAAGTGACAAGAACAAGTTCTCAAGTTTTGAAAAGTATGAAGGAGGAATTGTAAAGTTTGGAGATAATTCTACTGGCAGAATTAGAGGTAGAGGAACCATTTCTCTTAATGGAAAGAACAAAACCAGCAATGTACTGCATGTTGAAGGTTTAAAGCACAATCTTCTTAGTATTGGATAGCTAGTGGACAAGGGCTATGATCTCAGATGCAAGAATGGAAAGTGCAAGATCTTTGAAAGTTCCTGAACAGAGATTGCATCCGGTACTCAAACTAAAGGTAATATCTTCCACTTGGTTGGTACTGGTAAAAGTTGCTTATTTTCTCAAATTGATCAGAGTTGGTTATGGCATAGGAGGATGTGTCATGTAAATTTTGATAATATCATCAAGATAAGCAATACTCAGGTTGTAAGAGATCTTCCAAAACTAGTGAAACCTACTAATAGCTTGTGCAAAGAATGTCAGTTGGGGAAATTAAGTAGATTGACATTCAAAAGTAAGGAATTGTCTTTTACCAGACTGTTGGACTTAGTTCATACTGATCTTTGTGGTCCGACAAGAGTTAGGAGTATCCAAGGTGATAGGTACTTCATGTTGCTAATCGATGACTATTCCTGGATGATGTGGGTAACTTTTCTAAAAGAAAAATCAGAAGCACTTGAGAAATTCAAAATATTCAAGGCCATGGTGGAGAATGAAACCAAATTAAAATTGAAATGTCTGAGGTCTGATAGAGGTGGAGAATTCACATCCGGTGAGTTCATAGACTTCTGTGAGAAACATGGAATAAAGAGACAGTTGTCTGCCCATAGAACTCCATAGTAGAATGGAGTAGTTGAGAGAAAGAACCAGACCATCCAGGAAGCTTCTAGGACCATGATGATGGAAGTAAATGTTCCTCAGATCTATTGGAGAGAAGCTATCAGCACTGCAGTCTACACTCTCAACCGAGTTCAAGTTAGAAACAATACTGATAAGACTCCTTATGAACTTTGGTTTGGCATTACCCCGACTGTGAGATATTTTAGAGTTTTTGGTAGTAGATGTTACATTAAAAGGGATGAAGATCTAGGGAAGTTTGATGCTAGAAGTGATGAAGGAATATTCTTGGGTTACTCTACTCAAAGAAAAG
The DNA here is from genome assembly GCA_027924645.1 of Cunninghamia lanceolata. Lineage (NCBI taxonomy): Eukaryota > Viridiplantae > Streptophyta > Pinopsida > Cupressales > Cupressaceae > Cunninghamia > Cunninghamia lanceolata. Next base: position 5,291,984 of record BSBN01000245.1, on the reverse strand, counting down.
CATACCGGTGTTACAACAAGAGACCGAGAAAGATTGTAGAAAGTGTAAATGTAAAGGTTGATGAAGAAGTTAAAAGACCCTCAAGAATTCATGAGTATGATGAAGATAATCGGAATGATGTTCAGATTCAAAGAATCCAAGCCTCTTTTGAGAAACAAAGTCAAGTTGATCCGGTAAGTCAGGAAGAAGAGATAAATATCAATGAGACTGATCAAGAGTTAGTGGTGCAAGAAACTCCCAAAGTTCCAAGGTATGTAACTCTAAACCATTCTGAAGATTAGATCATAGGTGACAAAAGCAAAGGAATGCAAACAAGAAGGAGAATTACTCAAAATTTAGATGAGTATTGTCTAATTTCTAAGATTGAACCTAAGACAATGAATGAATCTTGCAATGATGAAAACTAGTCAAAAGCAATGGAGGAAGAACTAATGCAAATTGAAAAAAAATCACACTTGGGATCTTGTTCCCAGACCTAGAAACAAGAATGTGATTGGAACCAAATGGGTCTTCCAGAACAAACTGAATGAAGCTGGTGAAGTAATCAGAAATAAAGCTAGATTGGTCTGCAAGGGTTACTCTCAGATTGAAGGAGTTGATTTTGAAGAGACTTTTGCTTCGGTGGAAAGAATTGAAGCAGTCAGATTATTTCTTGCATTTGCTACCTTCAAGGATTTCAAGGTGTATCAGATGGATGTCAAATCTACCTTCCTAAATGGTAATTTGGAAGAAGAAGTGTACATTGAGCAACCAGATGGATTTCAATTGTCTGATCATGGTGACATGGTCTGCAAATTGAAAAAGGCACTATATGGACTGAAGCAAGCCCCAAGAGCCTGGTATGAAAGATTGGATAAGCATCTCTTGAAGATTGGTTTCAACAAAGGTACTGCTAACAATAACTTGTATTTCAAAATTGATCATGAAAATATCTTAATTGTTGAAGTATTTGTTGATGATATCATCTTTGGAGGAAGAGATAGTGTAAAACTTTTGCAAGTCAAATGAAAAGTGAGCTTGAGATGTCCATGCTTGGAGAAATGAATTTCTTTTTGGGTCTACAAATTACTCAAACAAAGAAAGGAATCTTCATTTCTTAGTCAAAATATGTGAAAGAATTGTTGAGAAAATTTGGGATGGAAGACTCAAAGCCAATGAACACTCCAATGGCAACCGGATGCAAGCTGTGCAAAGATGATGACTCTCCCAAGGTTGATCAGACAAAGTATAGGTCAATGATTGGAGGATTATTGTATCTCACTCAAACTAGACCAGACATTATGCAGGCTGTTGGTCTTGTTGCTACATTCCAAGCTGATCCTAAAGAATCTCATGTTATGGCAATCAGGAGGATTTTTAGATATCTAAAGGGGATAGTTGAGTATGGGTTGTGGTATCCTAAAGATCTTGATTTCTCTCTTCATGCATATATAGATGCTGATTGGGCAGGACATGTGGATGACTGGAAGAGTACCAGTGGTGGAGCATTCTTTTTGGGGAAGAGATTGGTTTCTTGGCTAAGCAAGAAACAAGAAGCAATATCCCTGTCTACAACCGAAGTAGAATACATTACAGCAGCAGGTAGTTGCACTCAAGTTTTGTGGATGAAGCAGATGCTAAGAGATATTAAAGTAGAGTATGAGGAGCCTATCACAATTTTCTGTGATAATTCAAGTGCAATAAATATTTCTAAGAATCCGGTGTTGCATTCTAAGACTAAGCATATATCTATCAAGTTTCACTTTCTGAGAGAGCAAGTGAACAAGGATGAAGTCAGATTGGAGTATGTGCCCTCCAAGGATCAGATTGTAGATATCTTTACTAAACCTCTTCCCAAGGACTCTTTTGAGTATCTCAGGGAGAAGTTAGGGGTTATTGCCCCTCTGGTGGTGAACTAAAATGCAATGATGTGCATCAATCCGGTGGTTATCACAGTCATAATCTTGTGATTCAGATTGATGATGGGGAGCTGCTACTCAGGGGGAGCAGCAGGTGTGATTCTGAAGTTGCAAGTATGCGCCCTTTGCCATTGATGTCAAAGGGGGAGAGAAGACACATGAAAAACAAGTGGTCGATGACCAAAGGGGGAGCAGTACAGGAAGAGAAGACATGCGAATAGTTGTTGATAGGGGGAGTTGTGACAGCAAGGAGAAGTTCTTGTCTTGAACGTTTTCTCACATCATATTTTGCCATCAATGATAAAGGGGGAGATTGTTGCAAGTATGGGTTTAACCGGTGTTCTCATTGATGTCAACATACTCATGTTGCATTAATGAGAAGGATTGGATGAGCTGTATATTGAGAAATGCTGAGGATATTGAGAAAATTAGTCTCAATCAGGAACAGTGAAGAATAGTGATGACAACAAGGTAAAATTCCAAGATAGGTTGCGGATCAGAGGATGCAGATTAAAGGGTTTGTAGATATGTGTCTTACGATGTTCCAGTAAAGATTTCAGAGGTCTACATGAATATATGAAGAAGCTATGGCAGTTCAAGTAAAACCAGTTCCGGTAAATGTTCAGTGATGACAGAGTGATACAGATAGGTCCGGTGAGATCCAGAAATGCATTCTCTGGTTCTGCGGATTTGAGGAAGTGTTGGGGAAGTCTATGTGGTGTGTCAACTCAATTTGTTCATGGTTTGAAGGTCTGGAATTGCCTAGTCCTTTGTGACAGTAATGACAGACTATGTTCTTGAGGTTTCAGATAAAGGGGAGAAGGATTTCAGTAAGTAGAGGAAGTGCGGATGTTCTTGATGCTTTAGGAAAGTTTGTGAAGGTCCTTGGATCATGCTCAGGTCGTGTTTATGGTCTGCATTAGAATTAAAGTCCTAAAAATGAAGAATAACTTCCGGATGGTGATGTTCCTTTTGTGACTGGCTGACCAGCTGAAGTATACATCTTGCAGATGTTCTTATGGATGTGTGCCGACTTAGATGTTTGTTCCTAAGTCGATGTCATGTATAAATAAGGGATTGCAAATTCATTTCAAGTGTGACTTGTGGAGATGAGTGTGTGGTAGCGAGGAGAAGAGCGAAAGGTAGAGCAAAAGATTTGGACTTAAATGGAACTGACTCAAGCATGGTGAAGATGCTATTTACCAGTTCAAGTATGTGATACTTATTCTTTTGTAGACAGTGTGTCTCTTGTAGGCAGTGAGCCTCTTGTGAGCAGTGTGCTCGGGTAGTGAGCCCTAATTGGCATGTGCCATTTTGTTCTTTCTATTCTTCTAACAGAGAATACAATCTTGGGTTAGTCACCACGTGGTTTTTCCCTTAACCGGGTTTTCCACGTCAAAATCTTGGTGTCTCATGTGTTGATGTGCTTCTGCTCTTGATTAAATGCATTAAGTTTCATGTTTGAATTATTGTTATACTGCTAAGTGAATTTAAGTGTTGCAAATAAAGAAAGTTCTGGACAATTGATTCACCCCTCCTCTCAGTTATCTGCCCTAAATCTAACACAGTGGTTCTTGTCCGCTCTAACAATAGTGAAATCTCTAACCAATTAAACTTAATCCCTAACAAATGATTGTCCTCCTCTGTAACAATAGTCAAAACATAGGGATCATGAACAATTTCTCATAATCATAATAAGGCAAGACAATAAATCTTAAATGCACTAAATTAAACTTTTAATACCACGCTCTCAACTGTAATAACCTTTATATATATAGATAGATTTCAATCATTCTATTGTCAAATTCATCCTTGTTTTTACTTATGGTACTTTTTGATATTTTAGCAATCTTTGACAAGGTTGAGCGTTAGTAAAAAATGGAGAAGACAAGATCAAGCACCCAGGATATTGTTCTTTTTGGAAAAAAAAAAGAACAAGAACAAGATCAATATGAAGATCAAGCACCCAAGATTCGAGAAGAAAGCGAAAACATTGAAAATGTTTCTCATAAGAGAAAGTACACTAGATCTGAAATCTGTATATAAAGGTGATTACTAGCAAGAGATTAGTATTAAAAATTTTATTTAATACATTTAAGATTTACTTCCTTAGCTTATTATGATTGCTAGAAATTGTGCATGATCCCTATGTTTTGACTATTGTTAAAGAAGGAGAACAACTATTTATTAGAGATTATGTTTTATTGGATAGAGATTTCACTATTGTTAGAGCAGACGAGAACCATTGGATTAAGTAGATCTCCAATATACCATCCTTATATTAAAAAGTTAATATGTGAAAGTGGAGCATTAATTCTTCTCTTTATTCACATCCTTACTATCACGATTAGGAAAAGTCAAGTGCTTTCCATGTCACTATGGGATTACTTTTTTATTATTAAAATATATTTAATATACACAAAACTGTATTATATGGTTAAATAATTTATGAAGGATTTCTATAAATAGTATTGAATGATGGAGTCTCCTATAAACTTGTATCTCAAAATCTTTATTTATATTTTTATATTGGAACTTTTATCTTATAATCTAGTTTTTATATTGAAAATCTCATCTCAAACCTCTTTATTTAGTTAGTTCATAATATTTATTCCTATCAATAATATCATAAAAAAAAATATTTAAAATAAGATATTTTAATTTTTGAGGGGAATATGAAAATAAAAATTTATTATCAATTTATAAATTAAAATTAAAATATTTTATAACATGAATGCAAGTAAAAAAATATAAAGTAATTATTTTAAATATGAATACACATAAGAATTAAATTTAAAATATATAACCCAAATAACATTAAGGGGATGACTGTGTACATAAAAACTAAATAGAGTTAACATATATATTTTAAAATTTATAACTAATTGTTTTAAGTTTAAAATATATAATGGAGATACTTTTATTAAATGAATGCAAGTAAAATATAAGGGTAGATAGTATTTACTTTTTTTCACTAGATGAGATATTTGAATCATTTTCCTTCATACTTCCCCATGAAACATTTTTCTTTGCTTTTCCAAAACTTCCTTGTGCATACCTTCATTCTTAGTTTCTCCTCATCTAGTTGCGGATTTGGAATGGAAGAATGATAGATTACCCTTACAACTTGCACTTCAATCTCCCATCTCTCGACTGGGAACCAATTATGGAAGGACTCTATACATTGGTAAAGTTCTAGATGGTGTTTAACACAGAATGTATCAACCTGGAGTATGCCATTAAAATGATCATTGGTAACATTTGTTGCAAGAATCCCCTAGCCCATTGAAGTATTCTAATGCAACATCAATCTTCCTATCTAATATGTTTGATTTAGTTTAGGACTCGGAATACTTGTTGTCCATTGTCATGGCTTTTATCGAAGGTCATATTTTTAGCTTAGCTCGCTAGAATTTAGCATTCATATAGAGAGGGTAATAAGGTGGCAGACTATTTGGCAAATTTGGCCATAGATCAAGAAAAGGACACGAAAGTCTTTCTCCCAAGACAACGACACATTCCTTGTGAGCTGGTGACATGGCTGAAAGATAACATGGAAAGCCTCAGGGCTTAATTGGGTTTTTCCTTTTAAAAAGTATGACTATCCCTTCAAGTCCTTTCTCCCCACAAAATTCATTGTACAGGTTCATTGCAGCCAGAAGCCCTAAGAGCCTTGCATGTTTAGGAGAGGATCATCTCATTTATGACTAGAGGATGGCATGTTCCAACATCTTCCTTCTGTATAAACAATGATTGGTTGAGCTTCTCTTTTAACGAATTGTCTATCCAGCACTCTGGATGCACATTTGACCATATTTATTAATTAATTGAAATTCACAATACTGTGGTATTTTGAATTTCAATCAATTAATAAATACTGTCAAATGTGCATCTAAAGTGCTGGATAGACATTGCCCTTGTCTAAGCTACTCCTCATTTAATGGGATGGCATCTCTGTGATCCGCCAACTTGTGGAAAATCATTTGTCAGGTTCTGTTGGAGAGGAATGATGATAATAAATGTTTTTTAGCCTAATTGAGCTATCGCAGGATAGGCCACGCTGCCTATGGAAGTACACTAGACAGTAATGAAAGACATGGAAATGAGGTAGTCATTAGGTGGAGAATAATGTGATTATTTGGAGCTCTATATGCAGATCTCCTAGCAGACTAGCCAAGGATCTCATCCCATGCAGGTGATCCTACATCATCTATCCAACTCCAGATATTATCTCTCACCCTGATGATTAAAGGTCATTTTTGAATTTCTATTTGCCCATTTTTCCTTGTCTCATGTATGCAGGTTTAATGGCAAACAAAAGGCTTAACCAAAGGCTTTTTCTTCCTCCAATTCAAGGGGAGCCCGAGGTGCACAGGAGAATCAAGGTTACAGACATGATGAATTTGATCAGTGTGACTACATTTTAGCACAATTCTTTGTGAGGAATGTGGCTAGTAATAGTTGGATGAAAAGATATGAGGGTCGGGTCCTCTACTACTCTGACATTATCTTGCACATCCTCTCCAATATCATGGACTTGGTGCAAGATGACGGTATGTTCACGCAAGAGCGGTTAGTCTATTTTACAATCAACTGCACATGGTGGATAGGTGGACTCTAGTGCTTATGGATTATGATTTGCTATAGGGAGATGCCCTTGTCGGGGGGCTATTCAACATTTAGAATCTTAGAGCTTCATTGGCAATTCAAGGGGTATATAGATCTTTGTAGTCAAGCATTTGTTCCCTGTGTGTGAATGACCTGGACCGTGAATTGAGTGTTTTTACCTTCTCTTTTTGCAAGCGTAAGGTGCATTGGATTAGAGAAGTGTTTACAACCATTAGGTTCTTGAGAGTACATGCCCCCGATTGTTCTCCACACCTACCAAGGGAATATTTTGATAATTCTGACAATGAAAATGGGGTGGACCTAAATGATGACCGGGATGATGACGTCCCTCTAGTATAGGACATTCTTCCAAGTGTTGTTGAAATGAGGGAGGGTGGTCATTGAGGTGGTGGATGTGAAGCTTTTGTGGTTTGGGTTGGCGTTCAGATGCTTTTTTTGGTTAGATTTACTTTTGCTTCTTTTGGTCTGTTAAGGACCATTTCTTAGTTTCAAAACTGTTTTATCTGGTCTATTAAGGGCCTTTATTCTATAATATTATTTGGATTACTAGAATTAGTTTTCATGCTACTATCTGTATAATGTTTTAAAATAATTTATGGGTGTCTCATCACCTTTTTCTTAAAAAAAAAAATTCAAACGTGGCTTCCATATTTTTGTCTTTCTTTCCAATGTTTATGATTTTGTGTAGTGTAGTTTCAATTTCATTGGCCTTCCTAAGAGGCCATATCTTCAGCACTGCTAGATGGCATGTGAGCTGGATTGTCGATTGTTTACCATGAAGTAACTTAGAAACTCACGGGAAATTTTTCAAATCTACCTAGGGATGAAAGAAGGTTTACAGAGTGGCAATGTGGTTCCCTGACCACCAAAATAGAGAAGTATCAATTCCATCTCCTAGCAAGTCTAGCAGAAAAGGCATGAGAAATCTTCAACCAATAACAATGGCACTGGCCGATGTTGTTTCTGCCTCTGATCCTTCTTCCACATATGAAGATATTTCACTAGTTTTTTCCATTTAAGCTACTAGGGTTAGAATTATATTGAAAATATTATGTTTTAGATAATATTTTGGTTATGCTTTATGAGCTGTGGGTGGCTTCATAACTATATATGTAATATTGTTAATTTAGACATTTTCTCCCTAAGAGATATATGTATAATTTTTTTGAATCAATGGTATGGGTGATACTATCACCTTTTATGTTAAAAAATAAATAAATAAAACAACTTACCATTGGAATAACTTTTGCACTTAATAAAATATAGTTAGTTTTATTTCATATGATAAAACCCTCATAAAATATAGTTATAAAATATTCTACTTATATGGTAAAGCAATTCAAAAATAGGTGCATTATATTTTAAAGATTTTACTAACTATATTTTATTAGAGTTTACTATAGTCCGTAAAATAATAATTTATAAGTATATATTATTAGGACTTTATCAAATTAAACTAACTATTTTTTCTAGGGTAAGATGTTTTATTTACTATTCAATAATATTTTATAACTATATTTTATTAGAGTTTTATCATATAAAACTGGCCTATTTTAGATAGATGTTCATAAATATAGGTATGCTAGTTTCAACTACATTGTAATTAAGCCGAAAGGCGTTTCTACAGTCACAGCAGGGGTGGAGTTGAAGAGCGCAAAGATTCCAAGATTCCGTATAATTTTATAAGATTCTTATTAAAAAATTATATATATAAGATTCCATAAAATAATAATAAACTAATAACAATATACGGATGCAAAACTAATAATAATAAATGTGCCTAAAATAATCAATAATGGTTGTAACGAATGGAGAAGGCGTTACCTCCATCACTCACGGATGACATCCACTCCCTTGTGCATAATGAATATTACATCCCCTGTGCATAATGAATATTAAATGAATTAATATTCATCGCTAAGGTTGTATGTGGTAAAGGTATTTCTTTGGTTTTTTCCCTGTACCATTGGAAATGTACCATTGGAAATGTACCATTGGAAATGCATGAGTCAAAGTATCTTTTTCCTATTCAAATGTTTCTTTTTAAAAATCTTTAGGAGTAGCAATCATGCAATCTTTTGACCCCCAATGTAAATAAGATTTTCATGATTGTTTAAGGTTGGGTTAACAAAAATCAAAATTTCTAAATAGATTTTAAATTATATTGTATTGAGTCCTACATATTTCTATGTCATTAAGTTTGGATTAAATATGAAATATGAAATATGTTTGCATACAACATACAAGTATATTTAAAAATATATAGTATTTAAAACATATTTTTAAAAAAATATGTTCATAAATCTAAAATTTGAATGAGTTAGTGAGATTAATAATCCATAATTATATTTTAATAATTGTTTTAAAGTTGTTACTAAATTTAAAATTAATTAATTAATTTATTTTATTGATAATTTTTGGTAAGTTTCCTTGCAAATTATTAATCAAATAATAATCATAGTGCTTTTATGGATTTGATTAATTGTTTTTCTTTTGTTTAATTTTATTTAATTGGCAATTTAAATTTATAGAATAGGTTTTTTCTAAAACTAATCATGTAGTTATTTGAGTAAATGGTATTTATTAAATTTTGCAAAAAAAGTGGAATAAATAAAATTAGTAATTAAACAATTTATTTTATTTTAAAAAAAATTCATTTAGATTTAGTAGATTTAATTTATATATTCATTGAAATATATATATATATATATATATATATATATATATATATATATATATATATATATATATATATATATATATAAAACAAAGAACATAGAGAAATTACCTAGAAAAAAAATAACATAACATAGAGAAATAATGTATAGGTTTAACATGGAGAATATTAAAAAAATAATAATATATATCTAAGAAAGAAAATATATATTTATTCTTATAATCTAAAAATACAAGTCTCTGAGATGTTCCTTCATTATTAGGTTTGAACCTCCTCTTCTTCTAAAAATCCAGATCTCCATAAATCTACTCCATACCATAAAAATACATATAACTAATCTGTGTATCCATCTACGTTGTTTATTCTCTATTCTGTTAACCTCCATGCAGACCAAAACCTCCAAACCCTGCAAAATAAAAAAAATTAAAAAAATCAAATACCAAAAAGCATTGTAAAAAAAAAGAGCAGGAAAAAACCATGAGAAGATTGAAATTTGTACATCATATCTACATTGGCCAAAACAATTAAGAGAAAATAAAAAGATAAAGAGATAGAAAATTTTTATGCTATATTTTATCATTTTAACAAGTTTTAAATAGTAATAGTAAATTGCCACCTTAATTCCTAAAATGTAGCCAACTTAACTTTTAGTGGAGTTAAGATGTTTTATTATTATTATTTTTAATTTTAATTGTTACCTTTTAATAAGTTGTACTCATAGTGGTATATGATTAAGTTTAGAAATAAATAATTTTTTAATTTTAATCTTCTTTATTATTATTATTATTTCCATGATTTATTTTAGTTTAAAGATTTTATTAAATTTTAATGTAAGTGAGGTTTTGATTTTATTTATTATGTTCTATTAAAGTAGGAGTAATGGATTTAATTATTGTATTAAATGAGTTTGTTTATCATCTTAAAATGCCATAGAAGAATGTATTTAATTATAGGATTTATTTTATAGTTAAATCCTTTAGTTATAATAAGGGTTAGGGTTAGGTTTAGAATTAGAATTATGGTTAGGGTTAGCCTCAAAATTAGGGTTAAGACTAAAATTAGAGTTAGAAATAGGGTTAGGGTTAGTGTTAGAATTAGAGTGAGGTTTAGGGTAGAGTTCAAATTATGATTACAATTAGGGTTAGAATCAAGTTTATGGTGAGGCTTAGAATTATGAATAGAATTAAGGTTAAGTAGATCTAGGGGTAGAATTAGGGTTAAGGTTAGAATTACTATCAGGATTAACGTTAGGGTTAGGGTTATAGTTACAATTTTGATTTAAATTAGAGGTTAGGGCTACAATTAAGGATAGGGTTAGGGTTCAGGTTTAATTTAGAATTAGGGTTACAAATAAGGTTAGTTTTAGGATTGGGATAGAATTAGGCTTAGGGTTAGAATTAGGGTTATTGTTAGGGTTAGAAGTATGGTTAGAATTAGAGTTAGGGTTAGCATTCCTATCATGATTAAGGTTAGGGTTAGGATATGGTTAGAATTAGGGTTAGGGTTTAGGTTAGAATTAAGGTTATGGTTAGAATTAGAGCTAAGGTTAGCATTATTGTCAGGATTAAGGTTAGAGTTATCATTACAATTTGGATTAAATTACAAGTTAAGGATACAATTAGGGTTAGGGTTATGGTTTAGGTTAGAATTAGGGTTCAATCTATGATTAAAGTTAGCATTATAGTTTGTTTAAAATTAGAGTTAGGGTTAGGGTTACAATTAAAATAGGGTTATAACATGAGTTAGGATTAGGGTTATGGTTAGAATTAGGGTTAGGGTTAGAATTATGAATAGAATTAGGGTTAAGTAGATCTAGGGGTAGAATTAGGGTTGGGATTAGTGTTGAAATTAAGGTTATAGTTATTATTACAATTAGGTCTAGAATTAGGTTACAACTATGGTTAGAATTAGGGTTGGGGTTAGGGTTACAATTAGGGATAGATCTAGAAACTAACTAAATATAGGGGTAGAATTAAGGTTAGGAAAACAATTAGAGTTATTATTAGGGTTAGAATTATGGTTAGAAATAGTGTTACAATTAGAGTTAGGGTTATGGTTAAAATTAGAATTAGTGTTAGAATTAGGGTTAGGGTTAGGGTTTAGGTTAGAATTAGGGTTAGGGTTTAGGTTAGGATTAGGATTAGTATTAGCCTGAATGTTAGGGTTAGGTTTAGGGTTTGGTTAGAATTATGCTTAGAATTAGGGATACAACTATGGTTAGAATTAGGGTTGGGGTTAGGGTTATATTAGGGATAGATCTAGAAATTAACTAGATCTAGGGGTAGAATTAAGGTTAGGGTTAGAATTAAGGTTAAGAATACAATTAGATTTATTATTAGGGTTAGAATTAGTGTTACAATTAGGGTTAGGGTTATAGTTACAATTATAATTAGTGTTAGAATTAGGGTTAGGGTTAGGGTTTAGGTTAGAATTAGGGTTACAGTTGATGTTAGGATTACGATTAGTATTGGCCTGAATGTTAGGGTTAGGTTCAGGGTTGGGTTAGAATTATGCTTAGAATTATGGTTAGTATTAGGGATACAATTAATATATATTATATATAATTATAATTATTATATAATATATTATAATAATATATCTAACCTATGTTATAATATTATATTACATAATAATAATTCTTAATAAGGTATATAATATAGTTAGAATTATGCCTACCGCTCCGGATGCTACTAGCATACCTATATTTAAAAAATATATCTAAAGTACGCCGAGAGATATTCTTCTCGAGGTGCCTATGGCGCCTCTAGAAGGATATCTCTCGGCATACTTTAGATATATTTTTTAAATATAGGTATGCTAGTTTAATTGTAATCACCAATAACATGTAATTCAGTTTTAGAAGGAACCCACTATGATTATGATTATTAATTTATTTGTTAATCTTATCACCTTTAATAAATTTATACCTTAATAATGAGTATAACTAAATACATTGAGAGATATATTAAGAGTTTAGAGTAGATATCCAAGAACACATACATTCTAAGATATGCCAAAACTAGTTCTTTAATTTGTTTAAAATATTGATCTAGGTTTTCCTATTTGCATGTTCATATTCATAGCAATTAATACAATTTATTCTATTGCATAGTTAGATTGCATTTCTATTCCATAGTTAGAGTTTGAATTCTCTTTAATTAGATTAAGGATTGTGTGTATTTTATTTTCTAATGGATTAAATAGTCACTAGAAAGACTACTTGTCACCCTTTTGTAGATAGCCTTTGGACAACCCCCAATTTGACAAGAATTTATTCTACTAAAGTATGAGGTTCAATGATGCCTTGACATAGTCTTTTCAATAGTAGGGTACAAAGCTCTATGCCTTGATGGATTCACAACCCTCTTCTTTCATAAATTCTAGAATTTCATAGGATCAGACATTTTTCTAGTTGTGGAAGAAGCTGGAAAACAAAAAAAACATCCTAAAAGAAATAAATGTCAATTTCATAACACTAATCTATCTTATTCAATCTAGGGTTTGACAAATCTCTTAATCCAATCTATCTTTCCATATCATTCTTGAGAAAATAAACATGTACCTAAGTCCTCATTTATCTGTAGTGACTTGGCTCAGTTTTTTGTCCTTGAATGTTATTGTGAAAGGAGGGTTTGATTTGATATACTTAATACCATCCACCATCTTCCCACTTTTCATACATAACAAAAACAAAATGATATACTTCCAATAGCAAAATGAACACACAAGAACATACAACCATCTAATATGAATTAGAGCTATGGTGTTCCTCTGGTGGAAGCATGGCAAAGGGAAGGGCAAAGGATGGGGTGCTTGGAGCCTGTAGGTGACCTAGAGCCACATCTAGAGCATGGTGGCACATGAAATTGATGGCATTAAAAACTTTTTTAGCCTTGTCTACTAGCCCTTTAGGAAGCTAGAAATAGTGGGCATTGAGAACTCTATTGAAGACATTAACATAGTCCACCCTAAGACCCCTCTATAGAGTCGTATACACATAGGTTGCATGGTGATGTTTGAAGGAGAAGCCTATCAAAGATTCCTTCAATATGAGATGTGCCTTCCTAAAGGTCATATACAGTTAGCGTTGTTTGTCATCTTTTTGAGTTGAAAAAGGAAGAATGCACTAGACCGAAGCCAATCGCTTATGTGTATTCGTGGTCTTTTGAAATGTCAAAGATATTGGAGATGAAGGTTGAGATGATCTTAGAGCCTTTTACTTGCCTATCCTCAGGCTGGAAAAGATAATATCCCAACACACACTAGACTACAAACTCTACATTATTACAATCAAATTCAAAAATCTCCCTGAGATGAACTGTGTTCATGGTGCCATGATACATAGGTTCTCCAACTAGGGGAGGAAGAAACACATGCATATTTAGTTCCTAGAGAGCCATTTGGAATGATAGAAAAAAGTGGGAAGCCAAGGTGAAAAATAAAGCTTGATAGAAATAAGGAATGGGAGACCTTGGAAGGATTTAAAGGAAAAATAATTTAAGATATGACACGTCACCATACCAAAAGATTTAAGACTTAGGCATCCAGAAGGGTACAAAGTTGACGACGTGGTGGCAAAGAAAAAACATGTCATTCAAACAAACTAAGGAAAGCTTAGAGACCAATATGTAACCTATAATAGACAAGACCTCAAGAATAAAAGTACACGATTGAAGCTACCTAAGATCTCCCAGAAGTGTCCTTGTCTATAAAGAGAAGTCATGTTGCATGAAATCTTGGAGTTAATAGTTTAAAGAGAGGCTATGAAGCCTAATGGGGAAATAATAATCGCCTATGGGAGTTAGCTTCCCTTTCAAACAAGAATTAATTCAATGGTCCTTATGATAAGACTTCTTTGGGGAGCTATTAGTCCTGCACGTACCTATCTGGCTTGAAATTTATTGTATATATTGCTACATTAAGATATCCTGATCTATGATGCTGACATATCTTTTGCTAATAAATGTCCTAGACATTTTGGTCCCCCATCTTGAAGGGGTGTAAATGTTGAGCATGACACCCCTTGGTTGATTTCCATGTTGGCAAGAAGATCTACCACCTTATTACCTTCCCTATAGCAGTGGCTTATCTGGAAGTTTTTGAATGTCCTTAGCATCTCAATTACTTGTTGTAGAATGTAATCAATCTTCTAGTTGAGGGATTCCCTATTTTTGAATGTGTTTATAATAATCAAGGAATCACCTTCGATCTAAATGTTATCCACCTTGTGAAATATAGCCAATTTGATGCCATAGAGTAGAGCTAGCACTTTCACCTAGTTATTAGTACTTGGAGGGATTTTAATTGGCTGTACTACTAGCAATTTGCCTTCATCATCCCTGATAACATAGCCAACTCCTAACGGACCTGGATGCCATCAAAGCTGAATTTTAGGAATGGCTCTTTGGGAGATGACCATTTGACTTAAGCTCTCAACACCTTAGTGGAAGTAGTTATATATTTGGTTTGATGTCCCAAGAGCTTTAAATGGTTCCATTCCTTTAGGATTAGACTGTCCCAATTGGTAAATCTACTGTTGGAGGAGAGGCTATATCTTACTCTTCATTGATTATCTCTGATACTGCCAAAGATATATCATCAATCACTATTTCTAGAGGTCGCTTTGTCTTTCTAAAGATTCTAAAGTTTCTCTCTTTCTAAAGACTCCAAATGAGCAAAGACAGAGAAACCTCCCATAGACAAGAAAATGTGGATTCTTGGTGAAGAAGTGGCTAGCTCTTAAACAAATCAAACAAGGAATTAGGTAGGGGGCACTCCAATTGAGTGTTCTCATGCAGTAGTTCCAACATGAAAGGCTAAAAGGGAAATGCAAAAGTAAATGGTTTATATCCTCCTCGTGTTCACCACATAGGACACATTTGATACTATAGGTGATGCCAAATTTATGTAATCTATCCCAAGTTAAAATTCTATTATTGATTGCTAACCATGAGAATGCTCCAACTTTTGGAAGAGTATGGGCATTCCAACATAGCTTATGTGTCCAATCTGACTTAGCTGAGGTTGATAGGCACCTATAATTGTTTTAAATTTAAAATATATAACTGAGATACTTTTATTAAATGAATACACATAACAAAAATATAAAGTAACTATTTTAAATATAAAAAATATATAACTGACATATTATTTTTTTAAATTGAAAATCATTTACTATTAATTCATTAAACATCACAGTACAGTATTATGGCTTGGGAAGCCACATAAGTATGACTTACATCATTTTCACTTGAAAAAATAAGTAGCTACAACAATGCTTTCAACAAAATTACTACATGGATCATTGTTATATTTGAAAGATATCAAAAACATATATAGTATTGTTGAAACATCCTACTAAACTACCTCCAACTGTTTATTATCAATTATCACCCCTGCAAGTAAGAACAAGTTTGTCAGAACTCTCTCTTTGTAACATCTTATTAGTGTATCTGTTCATCTGTCCATACTAGAATCTACCCGATCCTTCTCATCCTGAAGGATCCTGTTGGGTCTACAAGTGTCATTGGCCTGTAAGATGGTTCTATCCTCAATCTTTTGACAGTTTTCATCTATACCCTAACCTCTGTCTCTAATCAGTCCATCCAAATACCTTCTATTGTCATTGGCATCAAAGGAGTCCACCCCTCTGAAGGTGCCAATACATGGAGAAACCTTGAGTTGACTACTGTCAACACTAAAGTTTTGAAAGGTAAACTCAAAGTCTCTTAGTGTTTCATCTCTAAGTTTTCCTATCTTGTATTGCTTGCAATACATGTTAAATTAGAAATCTATATACTTGTTGAATTTTTCATTTACCTTTCTCAAATGATGTGGCCAAAACCCTACATATTTGATGTCTGCCTTGTAGATAACCTTAGATCCTTCATCTATTATCTTCATGAACCTCTCTATGGGTAGCTCCTTGATCATGACCACCTATTCATAGATATTAGAAATCATGAGTCTAAAGCTAGACCCAGTAAGAGTCCTCATCTTGCCTTGCAAGTGATCCTCATTTCTTTTTTTCCACAACAACCATAATATCTCAGTAGATAAAAACAACCAAAATATGTTAGACTTAACACTCATACCACCAATGTACCCACAAAGAATCTCTTTCAATTTAGTTTAATTAAGGAATACCAATTTTTAATTTATCCCATAAACAATGACCTAACTTTAACAGCAAAACTTGGACATTCAAAGAAAACATGCTCACAAGATTCTATAGTTTTACACATAGAACAAACAATATTATCAAAACCAATGGAAAGTTCTTTAAGCATCAAGAGCCATCTAAAGCTACATTTTTTAGGTTCTATAAATTTTGACTAGAATAGATTGAAGGAGGAAGACAATACTTTATGGTCTAAATTAATTTCCCAAACCCTGTTACTATGCTCAAACACCTCAAGGGAATTGGTTATCAACTTATATAGTTTCTTGGATTCCACATGTAGAAAATTAGTGCCATTCCCAAACCAACTTTCCCAACCAATCCAAATCATTCAGATTTTTTACTTTACTTATATTGATTAAGATAGTTCTACACAGGATGGAATAAGTCCTTTTTTTGAAACTCAAAGATACTAAACTCTAATTTGATCTTATCCCAACTTTTTAAACCTTCATCATCCAAAATGTCATTAATGGTGGAAAGGCATTTCCTATTCCATCTCATTGTTGAACAGCTTTGTAACAAGGACAATGGTTTATTCTTATGCCTTAAATTCCACCATAGGGATCTATATGCCCCTAACCAATTTTCCCCATATTGACAGCTTCCTTATTTTTAATAAAGATTTTAACAACTTCCCCTGAGTTTTCCAAATGCTGGAAAAAACAACAAACCCAAAAGGTTTAGATTAAAAATCCCAAACAGAAAGTCATGCATATGCAAGTTTTTCCACAATGGTGCCTTCTTGGGGTGAAAATTCTTAATATTATTCCTAATGAGAACCTTCCAAGGTTCATCACCATCTGAAGATCTGATTATCCACTTTGTAACTAAAGTTACACCTTGAGTCTTTAGTTTTTTCAACCCCATACCACCCTTATCTTTTCTCATGCAACACCATTCCCATTTAATAACATAAATTTTCTTCTCCCCTTTACCATCAGACCATAGGAACCCCCTTATCAATTTTTCAATACTTTCAATTTGATAGTTCGAGAAGAGCCACATAGAAGCATAATAAATGGAGTAAGAAGAAGGAATTTTTTGACAAACTTGTGCCCTTCTTGCTAAAGAGAGGAACTGTTTGTTCCAATTTTGAAGTTTCATCTCAATTTTTGAGAACATCCAACTCCACATTTTATTTAGAGATGGATCAACTACAAAGGGGATACCAAGAAACCTAACTTATTTGTGAGTTCATCCCCATTGCCATTTATCCAAATCAAAACAATCAGAGGGATTTTCAATCCAACTAATCAATATTGATTTATTAAATGATATCTTTTCCTCAAATGCCTTACAAAACATACTTAGTCTATCTTCCACATTCTTCAAATTATCTTTATCTAGCACTAGCAACAATGTTGTGTCATCAACAAACTGCATGTTCAATAACATGCTTTCATCTAGTAGTTTAATACCCAACATTCTACCTAGTATCAATTCTATTCTAAAGAAGTGAAATAGGGTTTCTGATGCTATCACAAAGAGGGTAGGTGCTAACGGGTACCCTTGTCTTATAGATCTCACCATATCGAATGGTTCAGATAAGGAACCATTTATATCAATTTGAGCAAAGACATCCTTAAACAACATATTGACCACATTACAGAATTCCTACAGAAATCCAAAAGCTTTAAATACATTTAACACAAATGACCATTGAACTCTATCATAAGCCTTTTCAAAATCTAACAAAATAATTCCTATATTCTACCCTATTATTTTAGCCCAATGCATAGCTTCCTTATAGGTTACCAAATTTTCTAGAATGTATCTTCCTTTGATGAACTCTATTTGAGTATAATTGATGATATTAGGTAGGATATCTATTAATATCCTTGCTAACACTTTTGCAATAATATTATAGGAAACATTTAATAAAGTTATAGTGTTCAATTTCCTAATATTGGTCTTGTCCCCAACTTTGGGTAACATTTCGATTATGCCTCTATTGATATTCTTTCCCATAGTTCCTTTTCTGCAAGCTTGCTAATACACTTCATAAAGATCATCTACTAGCCAAGATATGTTAACTTTGTAAAATTCCATAGGTAACCCATCAAACCCAAGAGACTTTCCCTACTCCATTGATAAAATGACATCTCTAATTTATGGTTTAGATATCTTTTGTTCTATTTTTTTTTTAGATCACCATCAACCCTCCTAGGAAAATTTTTTGAACATAATTCTTGAGCCCTCTTGTAGTGCCCTGCAATGGAAACCTTAGAAAACAACACATCTAGGCTATGCAAAGCAGAATTATTTTTTTTTTGTATAAGATAACAAGGTAATGTTAAGCCAAACAACACACATCATTAACTACAACTTGTCTTCTAAGGTCCCATGGTTGCATTACTTGATATATTAACCAACATAATTTATCATACATGGTTAACTGATCCACAACAGTTCATTCCACATCTATTGTACTAGTGAATATACATATACATCTCCATTCGTGCCACATAGATAAACAACTTGCTCAAGAATACATGTGCATGATCAACAGTCTATGCATATGGGTACATCAACATGTAGTTTTGATTACATTTGGAACACATACATTATGAATCAACTGATACATAGGCAAGTACACGAGCATAAAAGCTATCTTCAAGTACAAGGTCTGAAGTCAGATGCACAAGGCATATCCTCCACACTCACGAACAGTGGCAAGGAAAAAACCAAGGGATAAAGCTCTTCCACCCGACCATGTGGAACCCTGAGGTCCACCTCCCAAGCTAGGAGTTAACATAAGGTCCCCACTACAACATACGGTCAGGTAGACAGTAGGCTATGAGACAACACATGACTCCAACATCACTCGTCACCATCACAAACAACACAACAGTACTTCCAGAGGCAACATTTAACAAAGGAGAGAGTACAATTAAGGAGTGCTAGGCTGTAGTAAGGAGAGTGTCATCGCATGGTCCTAACATGGGTTACCCAGGCAGTCTCTCTCTAGACACCGGCCCCATAGGATGATGCATGCGGAATCAACCTTCCTTTCGTGATGACAAGGAAGTAAATCTGCCAATCCCGGCCTTCTCCCCTCATCCTTAGTCTAAACTAGCACTACGGGCATGAGTGAGGAAAAATCTTATTATCTTGTTAGTGTGAAAACTACCCAACCCCTAGATTTATTAATATGTTATCACTGAATTACCAAGTCCAAGTGGGTTACCCTGGCTAGCCACTTAGCACCGGCCCCCATAGTGGAAGCCACTCCCTTACCTACAACTAGAAAACCCTACTCAACAAGCATAGCAAGACATCACAACAATGAGGGTATAGGAACCATGCAAAGCATTAATCATCTTGCATAACATCATTCCTTATATCAATAGGTATATAACAATGCAAGGCATTAACTCTCCATAACAAAATCATAAGGGTAGAACTCCTAGACCATTGCCCATAATAACACATATTCATTACAACTCTATGATCTCCATGTCACCCTGTTCCATAACCCACCACAAAACTGGATACCAGACTAATACAATCAGATGGATAACAATACATCCACAAAGAAGTGCATTTATCTTTCCCCTTTTCTTTTAGTCCTTACATAACTAGGGTCGACATACTTTATAGACCAAAGGGATCTCAAGAAATCTATCAACACAACATATGAACTCAAGCCATCCCAAGATAAGCCTCTGGAACTCTAGCCACATGGGTAGATATGGAATCGAAGACCATATGAACGGGGTTATGCCCCATAGATAGAATCAACACATTACAAGAAATCAATTATACTTATGATTTAAGTCTAACTAATCCACTAAAGCAGATTGCAATTGACTAAGTTATTACAATAGTATATTAGTCATTAAAATTAGCTTGGCATTGATTGTATTCGTATTAAGGAAATAAATCTATATTCACAATAAAGTAAATATTTATTAAATAATCATTTAATTAAATTTACAAGATGCAAATATTGTTAACAACTATTGTCAGTGTTATAAATCAAAATGGATTAAATGATTATAATATAATTTAAATTTAATTCATACGGATAAGTTGGAGAGTTCTGATCTAATTCATAACCATATATAAAAATAAAAGAAACAATTTTAATCTCATCTACTTAACAGTAGTTGCAATTACATAGAGATCGAATAACCCTGTCTAATTGTCATAACATTTATGAGGAATTAACACACAAACGGGTTCTAGTTCCATAAGTCATTATTATTATTATTATTATTTTCTAGAGAAGGTGATAGAGTTTAATACTACACTAAATTTCTTTAACCAAACTATTATTCCACATATCTGGTTCCCATTTATTACAATCTAATATGCCATCTCCCTTAACATGATCCAATTACAAACTGAGTTTAATAAACCTAATAATTTGATCACAATAATTTCCATTAACTTATTTAAACAAGTCACGTGACCAACATATTAGTAAAAATACTACTACTACTACTACTACTACTACTACTACTACTACTAATAATAATAATAATAATAATAATAATATCCCCCAAATCACTTGGTAACAACTATTTTTCATCTGAGAGCATTATTTAATTAACGTTACCCTTTTAAACACATCTACTAAATTTGAATAATCAAATTAAAAAAATTATAAAATTGTGTCAACACAACATAAATAATACAACCACATTCCATGACTGAACAATAACCTAATAAATTTAATCCCGTAATATTTCAAAACTTGACCTAATTTCAATCAAGTAATTAGTTATAATATTCAACTTATTATTGAATTGAACTAAATTTCAATACAAATAAAAAAAATCAAATAAGACTCAAAACCTAACATTATTTCTCAACTTGAACCTCCATTAAACCTATTAAGTTTATGCATACGGAGCAATATATTTAACATCATACACGGAAAATAATTACAAAGCCTACCAAAATACATAAATTTCGTATCTTCTAATGTTACTCTTCATCACCAAAACCCTAACTACCAATTAATAAGGAACCCTAATTAAAATTTATTACGGGAAACCCTATTTACTTAGGCCACAATTGGCTGCTGACCCTCTGGTAGAATCCCTAACATGTCATTGACATCCACTACTCCTCTCAATCAGAGTAATATGTAGAGAGGCAATGGAGGAATGAGACCAGACTGATCTCTTCATGGTGTAATCTCCCGGAAAGCAACGAGTGCAGGATATATGTGCAAGATGGATTTGGTGGGTCGACATACTGCAAAAAGGGATAGCGCCCAACATTACCATAGTTGCTGTTTGGAATTGCTCAGAACATAGTGTAGAGGCATTAGCAGAGCGCACAAACGTTGGATAGCCATAGCAAATATTGATAACAACGTTAAATGGTAAAATGGGAAGCACGATGGCATTGGTTGTCAGAGACAATACTTGCATGATGGTGTGATTGGCTCATGGATAAGACCCCAGAGAACTTGTGCAATGCAAGACATTCTCTAACGGATGAAACCGGCTCTATCATGAGGACTTGCGACAGCATGCCAGAGGAGAATAGCGCTACATTGCTGTTGGTTGATAGGTAGTCACCAACTAATGGTGAAGACAACAGAAAGCACACCATGGGTGCTGAGATAGGCATTAGGCTTACAATGAGCCTTCGCATTTTATTTTGTCAAAGCGAATGCAAGGCTCCATGACTGAGTTTGCAAGAAGGAAAATCTAGAAACTTCTAAGCAGCTTTGACAGTTAAGAACACACGACATCGAATGGGATTCTGCCTAAAACTCAAGGTAATAGTCATGCCAAACTGAGAACTGCCAGAGTGGATAGCTAATGGCCAGTGAGTAAGGCAATACGTCTAAGGTTTCGTAGTGTCTAACAACCGACCACCCTAAAGTTGCCTCCCCATTATTTCTAATTTGCAGACTTAACAATGACATTTCGTTGAGACAAGATTAGAATGTCCACAAGTATATATCAACATAATAGGAGGTAAATCGCGTCCATAGCCAGAAGCCATACTGGAAACTTAAAATGGCATGATCGCCCAGCAAGGTGTATAGCAAATAGCAACTGGGAAGAATCAATAGGTTGCAGCAGGTACGACGCTTCACCAAGGTGGTAGGAGACCCTCTAATGTGGTTAGCTATAGGTTTCTGTGAGGCAGGAGGTTCTTCCTCCATTACCTCACTTCCACAGGTTCGCAGAGTGGGTTTATGGCTAGGTTCGAGGACATTACAATGATTTCATTGACAGCAGTTTAAGCATGTGTATCTCTGCATACCTTTTAACATATATAAAATTAGACAGGGCCGACATGAGTAATACTCTAGGGTTCAGCAATAGCAACCAACAAGAAAAAAAAGTAGAGTTATGTTTAAACACTAGTCTATGTGCCTTATCAGATGCACAGGACAAAACTAAAGGGCATAATTTTGTTTGTTCGACAAAGTGTTAGGTAAGGAATTACAAACACAGCAAAAGGTTTCCCACAGAGGGATTTAACTCAGCATTCCAGAATGCAAACAGGGGAAAGTGGACAAGACAGATTCGAGACATTCAATTGTATCTGAAGCACATGGAGGATTGTGATAGGTCTCAAACTAGAGCTAGAAGGTGAATAACTCTCATCCATGAAGGAAAACACAGTAATCCTAGTTCTATTACAATTTCACAAGAATTAAGCATATTTGTAGTGCATACCTGAAATTTTTAAGCTTTTACAAGAGTCTTATTTTCTCTCTGCATCCAATCCCTTCTCTTCTCTTCCCCAATTCTTTTTCCCTCTCCACAACCAAGACTCTATCTCCTTGGATAAATGCAAAAGGCCTGCCTCTCCTTCTGACAACCCACTGTCTCAAAGCATGGGTCGGTTCCTCAGGTGATTGCAAGAGACATGCCTCTCTTCTTCCAACATCCCACATTCTTGTGAGATTCTTCAATTTCACTTACCAAGGGATTCCACACCTCAAACTTGTAGATGACGGCCAAGAGACATTAATTTTTTACTCATCTCCAAATATTGAACTCATAAAACCAGGTGACAACCCTAATATTTAATCTTTTAGAATATTATCCTTATTACTGTCAATTCATTTAATCAAGATGGTAATTATTTAATCATCTTACTAATGAATCTTACTTTCTTTTAATTTAATTCACTTACAACTTAGGACTTATTATTTCATTTACTCATTTAATTATTTATCCAATTTATTTATCTAATTACTATTTTTCATATTAGTTTTACCAATTATCAATAATTAAATTATTTATAATTATTAAACCACACACATAAACCCCAAGCAATGTTTATTTAATTTAAGCTTTAATTTAACCTTATTTAAATGAAATATTATACATGCATAATTTGACACTTAAATTGGATATACCCCCAACTTACAAGGTGATACCTGACCCAAGTGAAGCCACAGGACATAACAACAAATGACGACAATAGTCCCGCTGACGGTGACGATAGGGTACAACACTAAAACTCATCCTCCTTGAGGATGTTGACTAAATAGGGAACCTCATGTTAACTTGAATCCACAATTCCATTGGCTAGGGCATGCTCAGACTTGGTAATTCAAGTGGAGTCGATGCCTGGTACCTGCATCCTGCAACAAACAACAAGGTTGTGCATATATCCATATATAATCATGTAATCACAGACACGATGAACGAAAATCGTAGCGTGGCAGGGTACTCGAACATGAGTAATGCGACACTGTTCCGTTCACGTAAACACATCATCAATTAGCTACTTCCATTACTAGTTATACATCATAATCATGATTGAATAACATATTAAACTTAAAATAACATTAATCCATAATCATGTACATCAACTGTGAAAGTACAAAGTACAAGTAATCAAGCATCATCCTAACATAGATCCATAATCAGCTAGCATAATATCAAAGAGTCCATCAAGATCAAGGAGAACATAAACCATAACATAGAAGTCCAACCATCTCGAAACTGTAAACATGCACTATAAGACTATCATCTAAATCGGCACTGTCATATGAAAATAACATCTATCACAAGCAAAAAGTGAGGGGCATTACATCCTCCCCCCTAGCACTAGGCTTACTCCTGGAAGCCTGCAATTAAGTGAGGATATAACTCCCTCATTCTGGTAGCATCCTCCCAGGTAGCAGAGATCTCATCATTAGGATCCCACTGGATCCTGACCTGCTCCACGTCTCTGCCCCTAAGAGTGAGTCTCCTGTGCTGAAGAATGCCTACGGGCTCCAAAGCCAGCTGCCCGTCCTCTACCTGTAGAGCAGTCCAATCAAGAATATGAGCAATATCTGGATAGTAAGGTCTAGGTACCGAAACATGAAACACATCATGGATGCAAGAAAGGATAGGTGGCAAAGAAAGATGGTAAGCAATTGGACCAATCCTCTCCAACACCTCAAAAGGTCCAACAAAGCGTAGTGCTAGCTTAGAGCCCTTCCCATAGCAGATTGGACTCTTCTACGGTCGCACCCGCAAGAACACCCGATCCCCAACAGAGAACTGATGATCGATCCTATGAGCATCTGCGTACTTCTTTTGCCTATCCTGAGCTGCCACCAAATGCTCTCTAATCCTCTCAACCTGCTGCTCCATATCTCTAAGCATATTCAGACCCAGAAGAACTCTGTCTTCCAAACGATCCCAACTCAAGGGGGTCCTACAAGGGCAACCATACAAGGCCTGAAAGGGAGACATGCCTATAGAACTATGATAACCATTATTATAGGCAAACTCCACTAGGTAAAGGTAGTCCTCCCAACAGCTCTGCTGATCCATAACATACATCCTCAACATGTCCTCGAGAATCTGATTAACCCTCTCAGTCTGACCATTAGTCTCAGGATGATAAGCTGAACTAAAGTTTAGCTGTGTCCCCAAGGCACACTGTAAGGAAGTCCACAGGGCAGAAGTGAATACTGGATCCTTGTCAGAGATGATTCTATGGGGAATCCCATGAAGTCTGACAATGTCCTCCATGAACACTCTAGCCACCGTAGAGGCATTGTAAGAAGCACGGACAGGAGAAAAGTGAGTTACCTTCGTCAACCTATCTATAGTGACCATAATAGCATCGTGTCGTCGAGAGGACATTAGCAAACCAACAATGAAATCTATCGAAATGATATCCCACTTCCGCTCAGGAATCAGATGAGGCTGCAAAAGACCTGCAGGGTGCTGGTGCTCTGCCTTCACCCTCTGACATTCAAGACATCTTGACACAAAATCAGCAATATGCCGCTTCATACCACTCCAAAAGTACAGCTGACGCAGATCTGTATGCATCTTCTTGAAACCCAGATGGGCAGGATAGGGTGCCCGATGTGCCTCAGACAAAACTAGGGTGCGAAGACCCTCAGAATTAGGAACATAGATACGACCCAAATGTTGCAAAAGACCATCTGACTCAAAGGAGTAACTGGAGAACCTACCCTCTAAAGGTCTGCCAGACTCAATCTTAGATCCCACCTCCTGGCACCAACTATCGGAAGGAAGAGCAGCAAGAATCTGACTTCTCAAATCGACTGTAAGGGAAACTGCTGAGATCTCATGCCTTCGATGGCTAAGAGCATCTGCTACTACATTCTCCTTGCCCTGAATATATCTGACCTCAAAGTCATATTCGCACAAGAACTCCATCCAACACCTTTGCCTAGCATTCAAGTTTGGCTGCGTGAAAATATACTGCAAACTACGATGATCACTGTGCAGCTCAAATCGATGCCCTAGTAGAAAATGCCTCCATCTCACCAAGGCATGCACCACAGCTGCTAACTCTAGGTCATGAGTGGGATATTTCAATTTGTGATCCTTGAGTTTACGAGACTCATAGGCTATCACACGACCATCCTGCATGAGTACTGCTCCCAAACCCTCCAAGGAAGCATCGGTACAAACAACAAAGTCTCTGTCAGGATCAGGAACTGTGAGTATAGGTGCATTGGTCAGCTGTTCCTTAAGGGTCTGAAAGGCTTCCTGACACTTCTCTAACCAAACAAACTTTTTCCCTTTCCTCTGAAGAGACGTAATGGGATGAGCAATTCTTGAAAACCCCATGACGAAGCGACGATAGTAACCTGCCAACCCCATAAAACTACGGACCTCAAAAACATTGGTGGGTGCAGGCCAGTCCATAATAGCTTGGATCTTCGAGGGATCTACCACAATACCCTCTCCTGAGATAACATGACCCAAATACGTAACCTCTGTCTGGAAGAATGCACACTTTGACAAATTCGTATAAAGCTGATTTTCTCTAAGACACTGCAACACCTGACGCAAATGCTCCTCATGTTCTTCCATAGTCCTTGAATAGATCAATATATCATCAAGAAATATGAGGACAAATTGGTCAAGATAAGTGCGAAACACACCATTCATTAAGCTCATGAAAACTAAAGGTGCATTGGTCAACCCGAAGGGTACCACTGTGAACTCATAATGTCCATAACGGGTGTGAAATGCTGTTTTGTGAATATTTGCCTCAAAAATCCACAACTGGTGATATCCCAACTTAAGGTTAATCTTAGATAAGACCTTCTCTCCCTTAATCTGGTCAAACAAATCATCAATCCGCGGCAAGAAATACCTATTTCTCACCGTTACCTTATTGAGCTGCCTATAGTCGATACATAGCCGTAGAGATCCATCTTTCTTCTTCACAAAGATCACAGGTGCTCCCTAAGGGGAAACACTAGGTCGTATGAACCCTTTGGTTAATAGCTCCTCCAACTGCAGTCAAAGCTCCTTGATCTCTTGAGTGGTCATTCTGTATGGAGCTCGTGAGATAGGCTCTGCACCAGGAACTAGATCAATCCTGAAATTGATGTCACGCTTAGGTGGTATCCCTGGAACATTAGAAGGAAAAACATCTGCATACTCTCTCAAGAGTGGGTGATCATCAAGAGTTGCCTCTCGACTCTCCTCCATCTCCAAATCACTAATAGTCACTGCAAAGAGCTGACATCCTTGACGCATACATCTCTTGAGTTGCATAGTAGAGACCATACGTAGAGAAACAGGTCTCTGAACTCCTACGAGCTTAACCTCAACACTAGAATCATCCATGCATCTAACCGATTTATGCCGACAATCTACCACTGCTTGATGGGCCTCTAGCCAATCCATCCCCAAAACTATGTCATATGAACCCAGGGGTAGAATGCGAAGGTCCACAGAAGTAGATAGAGAGCCAATCTTCAATTTACACTTTGAAACTAGAGACTCAACTGCTACCTTAGCCCCAGAAGCTAACTCAACCTGCCACCTATCATCTTGCTTTATTGCCACTAAGGCACAATGCTCCACAAGGGAAGGAGATATAAATGAATTAGATGCACTGGAGTCAAATAGAACAAAAAAATCAATACCTCGCATACGACCAGAAGCCTCCACCATGGTGCCCTGATATTCTACCTGCCGGTCATCTACCACTGCAAAGACTTGATGCGACCTACCTGCATCACCAACCATTGGCTCAGATGCCGCCGGTCGATGTCCAAATCCTGATGCACCCTTTTGCGGGCACTGCCTAGCAATATGGCCCTGTTGGCCGCATGAGAAGCACCCAGTGCCTCTACCAAATCCATAGTTACCCCAGAAAGTACTAGACTGTTGGAAACTGCCCCTACTTACTATAGACTGTACACTCTGGGCTGACTGATCATAACGGTTACACTTATTACGTTGTCAAGATCGGTCTTTCTTATTTGGAAACCTATTTCCCTGCTGATGTTGAGAATTCTTCAGTTTGGACTGTGAATGCTGCTGTTGCTGACCACCGTTGAGGGTGCATGAGAACCTGATGCCTGAGTGTGACCACCTCAAGAACCATGTCTTGACGAAGGTGCACTGCCAATGTGCACACCTGTATGCCCACCGAGGCCCATAGCCAAGTTCTCCTCCACTACCCGGGCTTTCTCCACAGCAACCTCCATGGTCTTAGGTTTGAATACACGAACCCCTCCACTAATCCAGGCATTCAAGCCCTTGGTAAAATGTTGCACCAACATGGGCTTGTCATCCCTGATACCTACGTATTGTTTGAGCTCATAAAATTTGTGCTCATACTGCTCAACTATCATGGCCAACTGCCTCAGCTCATGAAACTTGTCTACTCGACGCTGCCTCTAATGGTCAGAAAGGAAGCGAGCTCTGAATCTATCTTCAAACAACTCCCAAGACACTGTGCTAATGTCTAAATGTAGCTTCTACCCCTCTAGCCTCCACCAAGTCGAAGGAAACCCTCAGAGGTGTAAAATAGCACATCTGGCTTTCGTATTGCTGCCATACGGATGCATGGCGAAACATCTGCCTAGGTCCAACAACCAAGTCTCTGCCTCAAGTCCTCTACTAGTTCCATCAAAGATGGGAGGACGTGCTCTTAGCAAATCCCTCATATGGTTGGCTTGCATGGCCTCTTTCTCGGCTGTCAATTCCCTACACCTAGGAGACCTTTCTCTCTCTCTAGGACCTGACTGGTCTACCTCTTGACCACCTCTGGGCTGCTCACCCACCTGTTTGGGACCTAAATAGGCAAGGGCTTCCTCGAGAATCCATCTCAATTGGGCTCCATCAAGCTGACCTTGACCTTCCATGTTCTGACCCCCGCCTTCATGGCCACTCCCATGAGGAGAGCTGGGAGGAGGAATACCACCACCGCCTCTCCCACGACCCCTTCTTCTGCCCTGACCTTGGCCTCTACATCTAGGCAACTACCCTACACACAGAGGGGCAAATTATTATATTGAAAAAAAAAGGGTCGCAACAGGAGTTAAATCATACTACAGAGTTTTAGCACAAGGTTTCATAATGGGCTCAAATTTAACCAAGGTACCCAGTGTTTAAACTGGGCTCTGATACCAAAGTGTAGTGCCCCGCAATGGAAACCTTAGAAAACAACACATCTAGGCTATGCAAAGCAGAATTATTATTTTTTGTATAAGATAACAAGGTAATGTTAAGCCAAACAACACACATCATTAACTACAACTTGTCTTCTAAGGTCCCATGGTTGCATTACTTGATGAATTAACCAACATAATTTATCATACATGGTTAACTGATCCACAATAGTTCATTCCACATCTATTGTACTAGTGAATATACATATACATCTCCATTCGTGCCACATAGATAAACAACTTGCTCAAGAATACATGTGCATGATCAATAGTCTATGCATATGGGTACATCAACATGTAGTTTTGATTACATTTGGAACACATACATTATGAATCAACTGATACATAGGCAAGTACACGAGCATAAAAGCTATCTTCAAGTACAAGGTCTGAAGTCAGATGCACAAGGCATATCCTCCACACTCACGAACAGTGGCAAGGAAAAAACCAATGGATAAAGCTCTTCCACCTGACCATGTGGAACCCTGAGGTCCACCCCCCGAGCTAGGAGTTAACATAAGGTCCCCACTACAACATATGATCAGGTAGACAGTAGGCTATGAGACAACACATGACTCCAACATCACAAGTCACCATCACAAACAACACAACAGTACTTCCAGAGACAACACTTAACAAAGGAGAGAGTACAATTAGGGAGTGCTAGGCTATAGTAAGGAGAGTGTCATCACATGGTCCTATCATGGGTTACCCAGGCAGTCTCTCTCTAGACATCGGCCCCCATCTATGGTTACCCTTGCAGTCTCTCTCTAGACACCGGCCCCATAGAATGATGCATGCGGAATCAACCTTCCTTTCGTGATGACAAGGAAGTAAATCTGCCAATCCTGGCCTTCTCCCCTCATCCTTAGTCTGAACTAGCACTACAGGCATGAGTGAGGAAAAATCTTATTATCTTGTTAGTGTGAAAACTACCCAACCCCTAGATTTATTATTATGTTATCACTGAATTACCAACTCCCAGTGGGTTACTCTGGCTAGCCACTTGGCACCAGCCCCCACAGTGGAAGCCACTCCCTTACCTACAACTAGAAAACCCTACTCAACAAGCATAGCAAGATATCACAACAACGAGGGTATTGGAACCATGCAAGGCATTAATCATCTTGCATAACATCATTCCTTATATCAATAGGTATATAACAATGCAAGGCATTAACTCTCCATAACAAAATCATAAGGGCAAAACTCCTAGACCATTGCCCATAATAACACATATTCATTACAACTCTATGATCTCCATGTCACCCTGTTCCATAACTCACCACAAAACTGGATACCAGACTAATACAATCAAATGGATAACAATACATGCACAAAGAAGTGCATTTATCTTTCCCCTTGTCTTTTAGTCCTTACATAACTAGGGTCGACATACTTTATAGACCAATGGGATCTCAAGACATCTATCAACACAACATATGAACTCAAGACATCCCAAGATAAGCCTCTGGAACTCTAGCCACATGAGTAGATATGGAATCGAAGACCATATGAACAGGGTTATGCCCCATAGATAGAATCAACACATTATGAGAAATCAATTATACTTATGATTTAAGTCTTACTAACTAATCCACTAAAGCAGATTGCAATTGACTAAGTTATTACAATAGTATATTAGTCATTAAAATTAGCTTGGCATTGATTGTATTCGTATTAAGGAAATAAATCTATATTCACAATAAAGTAAATATTTATTAAATAATCATTTAATTAAATTTACAAGATGCAAATATTGTTAACAACTATTGTCAGTGTTATAAATCAAAATGGATTAAATGATTATAATATAATTTAAATTTAATTCATACGGATAAGTTGGAGAGTTCTGATCTAATTCATAACCATATATAAAAATAAAAGAAACAATTTTAATCTCATCTACTTAACAGTAGTTGCAATTACATAGAGATCGAATAACCCTGTCTAATTGTCATAACATTTATGAGGAATTAACACACAAACGGGTTCTAGTTCCATAAGTCATTATTATTATTATTATTATTTTCTAGAGAAGGTGATAGAGTTTAATACTACACTAAATTTCTTTAACCAAACTATTATTCCACATATCTGGTTCCCATTTATTACAATCTAATATGCCATCTCCCTTAACATGATCCAATTACAAACTGAGTTTAATAAACCTAATAATTTGATCACAATAATTTCCATTAACTTATTTAAACAAGTCACGTGACCAACATATTAGTAAAAATACTACTACTACTACTACTACTACTAATAATAATAATAATAATAATAATAATAATACTAATAATATCCCACAAATCACTTGGTAACAACTATTTTTCATTCAAGAGCATTATTTAATTAACGTTACCCTTTTAAACACATCTACTAAATTTGAATAATCAAATTAAAAAAATTATAAAATTGTGTCAACACAACATAAATAATACAACCACATTCCATGACTGAACAATAACCTAATAAATTTAATCCCGTAATATTTCAAAACTTGACCTAATTTCAATCAAGTAATTAGCTATAATATTCAACTTATTATTGAATTGAACTAAATTTCAATACAAATAAAAAAATCAAATAAGACTCAAAACCTAACATTATTTCTCAACTTGAACCTCCATTAAACCTATTAAGTTTATGCATATGGAGCAATATATTTAACATCATACACGGAAAATAATTACAAAGCCTACCAAAATACATAAATTTCGTATCTTCTAATGTTACTCTTCATCACCAAAACCCTAACTACCAATTAATAAGGAACCCTAATTAAAATTTATTATGGGAAACCCTATTTACTTAGGCCACAATTGGCTGCTGACCCTCTGGTAGAATCCCTAACATGTCATTGACATCCACTACTCCTCTCAATCACAGAGTAATATGTAGAGAAGCAATGGAGGAATGAGACCAGACCAATCTCTTCATGGTGTAATCTCCCAGAAAGCAACGAGTGTAGGATATATGTGCAAGAAGGATTTGGTGGGTCGACATACTACAAAAAGGGATAGTGCCCAGCATTACCATAGTTTCTGTTTGGAATTGCTCAGAACATAATGTAGAGGCATTGGCAAAGCGTACAAACGTTGGATAGCCGTAGCAAATACTGATAACAAGGTTAAATGGTAAAATGCGAAGCACAATGGCATTGGTTGTCAGAGATAATACTTGCATGATGGTGTGATCGGTTCATGGATAAGACCCCAGAGAACTTGTGCAATGCAAGGCGTTCTCTGACAGACGAAACCGGCTCTATCATGAGGACTTACGACAGCATGCCAGAGGATAGTAGCACTATGTTGCTGTTGGTTGAGAGGTAGTCACCAACTAATGGCGAAGACAGCAGAAAGTACACCATGGGTGTCGAGGTAGGCATTGGGCTTACAATGAGCCTTCACATTTTATTTTGTCAAAGAGAATGCAAGGCTCCATGACTGAGTTCACAAGAAGGAAAATCTAGAAACTTCTAAGCAGCTTCGACAGTTAAGAACACACGGCATCGAATGGGATTCTACCTAAAACTCAAGGCGATAGTCATGCCAAACTGAGAACTGCCAGAGTGGATAGCTAACGGCCAGTGAGTAAGGCAATACGTCTAAGGTTTCGTAGTGTCTGATAGCCAACCACCCTAAAGTTGCCTCCCCATTATTTCTAATTTGTAGACTTAACAATGATATTTTATTGAGCCAAGATTAGAATGTCCACAAGTATATATCAATAGAATAGGAGGTAAATCATGTCCATAGCCAGAAGCCGTACTGGAAACTTAAAACGGCATGATCGCTCAGCAAGGTGTATAGCAAATATCAACTGGGAAGAATCGATAAGTTGCAGCTGGCACGACGCTTCACCAAGGTGGTAGGAGACCCTCTAATGTGGTTAGCTATAGGTTTGTATGAGGCAGGAGGTTCTTCCTCCATTACCTCACTTCCACAGGTTTGCAGAGTGGGTTTATGGCTAGGTTCGAGGACATTACAGTGATTTCATTGACAACAGTTTAAGCATGTGTATCTCTGCATACCTTTTAACATATATAAAATTAGATAGGGCCGACATGAGTAATACTCTAGGGTTTAGCGACAACAACCAACAAGAAAAAAAAGTAGAGTTCTGTTTAAACACTAGTCTATGTGCCTTATCAGATGCACAGGACAAAACTAAAGGGCGTAATTTTGTTTGTTCAACAGAGTGTTAGGTAAGGAATTACAAACCCAACAAAAGGTTTCCCACAGAGGGATTTAACTCAGCATTCCAGAATGCAAATAGGGGAAAGTGGACAAGACAGATTTGAGACATTCAATTGTATCTGAAGCACATGGAGGATTGTGACAGGTCTCAAACTAGAGATAGAATGAATTTAAATACCAATTACTATATAACTCATCCATGAAGGAAAACACAGTAATCCTAGTTCTATTACAATTTCACAAGAATTAGGCATATTTGCAGTGCATACCTGAAATTTTTAAGCTTTTACAAGAGTCTTATTTTCTCTCCGCATCCAATCCCTTCTCTTCTCTTCCCCAATTCTTTTTCCCTCTCCACAACCAAGACTCTATCTCCTTGGATAAATGCAGAAGGCCTACCTCTCCTTTCGACAACCCACTATCTCAAAGCATGGGTCCATTCCTCAGGTGATTGCAAGAGACATGCCTCTCTTCTTCCAACATCCCACATTCTCGTAAGATTCTTCAATTTCACTTACCAAGGGATTCCACACCTCAAACTTGTAGATGACGGCCAAGAGACATTAATTTTTTACTCATCTCCAAATATTGAACTTATAAAACCAGGTGACAACCCTAATATTTAATCTTTTAGAATATTATCCTTATTACCGTCAATTCATTTAATCAAGATGGTAATTATTTAATCATCTTACTAATGAATCTTACTTTCTTTTAATTTAATTCACTTACAACTTAGGACTTATTATTTCATTTACTCATTTAATTATTTATCCAATTTATTTATCTAATTACTATTTTTCATATTAGTTTTACCAATTATCAATAATTAAATTATTTATAATTATTAAACCACACACATAAACCCCAAGCAATGTTTATTTAATTTAAGCTTTAATTTAACCTTATTTAAATGAAATATTATTCATGCATAATTTGACACTTAAATTGGATATACCCCCAACTTACAAGGTGATACCTGACCCAAGTGAAGCCATAGGACATAACGACAAATGACGACAACAGTCCCACTGACGGTGACGATAGGGTACAACACTGAAACTCATCCTCCTTGAGGATATTGACTAAATAGGGAACCTCATGTTAACTCGAATCCACAATTCCATTGGCTAGGGCACGCTTAGACCTGGTAATTCAGGTGGAGTCGATGCCCGGTACCTGCATCCTGCAACAAACAACAAGGTTGTGCATATATCCATATATAATCATGTAATCACAGACACGATGAACGAAAATCATAGCGTGGCAGGGTACTCGAACATGAGTAATGCGACACTGTTCCGTTCACATAAACACATCATCAATTAGCTACTTCCATTACTAGTTATACATCATAATCATGATTGAATAACATATTAAACTTAAAATAACATTAATCCATAATCATGTACATCAACTGTGAAAGTACAAAGTACAAGTAATCAAGCATCATCCTAACATAGATCCATAATCAGCTAGCATAATATCAAAGAGTCCATCAAGATCAAGGAGAACATAAACCATAACATAGAAGTCCAACCATCTCGAAACTGTAAACATGCACTATAAGACTATCATCTAAATCGGCACTGTCATATGAAAATAACATCTATCACAAGCAAAAAGCGAGGGGCATTACACCTCTTGCAGTCTTCACTACTATCTTTTGTTTTGAACAAATTTTTGTAAAAATATCTAAATAATCTTTTTATGTCTTCAACATCATGAAAGAAAGTCCCATTTTCATTTATTGGACCTATCTTTTCCTTATTGCATTTAGCTCTAAGCAAATCAAAAAAATATTTAGTGCCCCTGTCTCCATCTTTCATCTAGTTAATCCTTCCCCTTACCTTTGTCCCCTTTGCTCTAAAAGTCTGCTATCTCCTCAATTTATTCTTAACCTCCCCAATGTGCCTTATCATTTCACAATCATATGGATTTTTTGCAAAAGATCTTCAGTTTCAAGGTAATCTAACTAAAGTAATCTCTTATTTTTCCTCCTGTCAAAAGAAAATTTCTTTCCACATACTTGAAAAAGCCTTTTACTAGCACTAACAAGGTCAATCCAGTAATGAATAGCTTCCTTCTTATAAGACAGATTTCAAAATATTTCTAAGGTTACAAATCCCATCAAGATAGTCCCTATCCAACAACAACTCTATATTTAATTTGAAAAGGTTTTCTTTTCTAACATTATTCCTAATTTTTTGATGATCAACACTGATGAGAGAAGAAATGGGATGGTGATTTGATAATGTATTTGGAATGACTCTAACAACTTAGTACCTTCAAAGTTCAAATGAAAATGGGACAAATTCTTATTCACATAATATCTATCCAGTCTACAGTGTATCCTTTATTATCTTTCTAAGAATGACACCAAGAGTACCATATACTCTGATTGTTATTCTTCTTTCCCTCTAGGGGATCAAAGAGACAATATTTTCTTCATTCTTTTCCAAAAGTATTGTTCATTGCCTTTCCACTCAATTGGGTTACCATCAATTTTATTTTCTCTGTATTCTACCATATTGAAGTAGATCCCACCACTATCCATGGGATTTTAGGAAGCTTTTCCGACATCCAATTCCAAAGCTCAATCATGCCCCTATATTCATTAGGTGCATATATAGAACATATCCCAAATTGCCTACTATCCTTCTCTAAAACCACCCATAAACATCTATTACATGGGGAACACCCATTACAAATGATACACTGACCCCATTATTTATTTATTAATATAGCATTGCCTCCTTTAACTTTCTCATGTTTGGAAGTAAAACACATTGCTTCCTTCCAAATAAATTTGAACGTGTTTTCTAATTGAAACCCTACTACTTTGATTTCCTATAACAAAAAATAATCCATCTTCTTATTCTTATTACAAAAATCCCTGACAATATGTTGGGTGAATATTTTGTCGTTAACTCGCTAACGGCAAAATGGGTATATCAGCCACAGCTATGATGAGACAAAGTCTCTCCTCTCAGCAAGGGGAGGTTCCCTCTAATGACTTAACTTTTGCAAATCAAACAACTTATCAAATTTATGTACACTAATAACTATGTTTGTGGTGGTTCCATCTCATCTCATTCTCTTTTTTCAGAATAGATGTTTATATTTCAAACTCTCGATATAAGACTTGTAGATTATCACAATATCACAGAAACACAAAGTTTTCTGTCACCTTACTTACTACTTGTAAATGGAGCTATTTGAAGTAGAATGCAGCCCAAAGTCTTCACTCCTCTTCAAGATGATAAAAGTAAATCGAATATAACAACTTGTAGCACAAAGTCTCCAAACTATTGTATTCTCACAAACATGAACATATAACCCACAACTGATTTGATAACACAAAGTTTACCAGAATCAAATTAAGAGCGCTCTTCAATCACTTGTAACAAACTCCACACTTCAATTATTATCAAATAAGATTATGATAGCAAGACGTAAGAACAAAACTATCACAACACAAATAATCCCAAGACAAAGATTGGAATTGAACTTGCTTTCTTGTATTGATAAATATTTGAATATTGATTTTCACAAAAAGCACAAAGTCTTGATTTGCTTCTCAATTCGCCAGAGTTTTCTTGCAATAGACAAAAGATAGATATTTACAAAAGAGGTCCCCTTTATTTATAGGGAAAGACCTTGAGAAAATCTAGGAAATCTACAACTAATTTAACTTATTCAACAAGAGAGTCCTATTTGACTTATGACTTCTCTTGTTTCACATGTAATTACATTTTGGAAAATTACATGTGAAGATGTCCAAAACAAAATTCCATTTACATAATATCTAAGAAAAATAAGCTAAGGCATTAGCTTCCTCCATCCTTTTTCCTTAGGAAGTTCTGATACATGGTTTGAACAACTGACATCTCGCATGCATCTGGTTTTGCTGTGTTTTCAGAGATGGTGCGAGCTCGGAGGATTGAATCTTTCACTGCCTTTATTGCCTTTTCATGCTTTTCTAAATTATCCTTCAGGTTCTCCAGAGTCGAATGTTGATCATACAGGTTGTCCATTGAGAGCACAGAGGGAGCTTCCTCTTCAAATTTCTTCTGTACCATTTCTTCAAAAGAACTTATCATTTCCTGTGTCGTGAGGAAGCTATGATCTTCCCTTGTCAAGGTGCAAGGAAGTTCTTCCAGCCGATGTAGGAATGTGACATCACTATCTTCGCTGGCTTCTCGAGCTTAGCACAGATCTTCAAGTAGACTCTTTATTATGAAAATACGATGAGCTAGAGTCTCCTTGGTCTTGAGATATGATTCCCTGTTGGTGACGACCCCAATGGTGATCAAATTCTTTATCTTGATCTTCTTCATATCTGTCCACTCTTCTAGACTCTCTTCTTGATCTTGCAACTCTTGTGAAAGTAGGTCCACCAGATTATCTAGCTCAGCTTTAGCTTTGTCCATTTTCTCCTTTCTTTCCACAGCGGTTTTCAACAGAACTCGTCCTTGTGCCAACAATCGCTCCACCACATCCCCCACAATCTTGCCTCTAGCTTGGACTTTTTCAACCTTCTGTATCAGGGGATCTTCCACTGTCACTGCCATTGGTTCTACTATCTCTGATGACTTTACTATTTTCTGAAGGACAGCGGCCAGTTGTTCTGCTTTTGCTTTGTATTGCTCTTTTTCCCTTTTGGCTTCATCATACTTTTCAAGTAGAGTAGTGTCAGTGGTTTGGAAATCTGCTTTAACACCCTCATGAGTCACTTTACCAAGTTCAACCCTTGAAATGACATAACTGCTCATGTCAAAAGTATCAACTGTGGCATCTTCAGGAGGTTTGGCAATTTTGGCGTATCTGATTCCCTTTTCGGTGACTAGCCTAGAAACAGTCTTAGGCTTCTTCTTTTGGTTCTTAGCTTTTACGGGCAATAGCTTTTCAATGTCAATCTCATCAGGTGAGATGGCTTGTTTCTTCCTCTTTGGAGTATAGGCAGATAACCATGGAGGAAGTATAGATGCATCGACAGCTGGAGGGGGATCCACTACTTGTTTGGTTGGCTCCGT
Source organism: Cunninghamia lanceolata (assembly GCA_027924645.1). Classification (NCBI taxonomy): domain Eukaryota; kingdom Viridiplantae; phylum Streptophyta; class Pinopsida; order Cupressales; family Cupressaceae; genus Cunninghamia; species Cunninghamia lanceolata. The sequence continues at coordinate 5,253,479 of BSBN01000245.1, read as the reverse complement.
GCTTATACCCGTGATGGTGACAATTGGACTTGTGTTGGTGAACACAACACCTGTATCAATAACCTTTTGTGAAGCATCAAGAAGGTTCTTCAGAACAGTCTGTTCCCCGATATCAAAAGAAGGGGAAGATAAGCTTGGAATGGAACCAGAAGAATCAAAAATGGTTCCAAGACTCACCCTCATGGATTGAGGATTATTGTCAGAAGAAACAACAAAAATGGGAAAAAGAGAAACATTTGAAATTACTGGCAAACCATCAGAAAACAGAACATGAGGAGGAAGTGTGAGAACTTGTGTATCAGAAGGAAGGTCTTTCACAGGAGTCTGCGGGGAACCATCAAGTCGCTCTACCTCTGTATCTTCATCTTCACCTTGTTCAGCTTCATCAGATACCTTAGTTTTAGACCTTTGAACATTTTGTTTTTCAGTCTCAACATCCTCAATTTCCATATGGTCATCATTGATGTCTTCAACATCTGACTTAGTGGCATCAGAAGCCTCTGTGGTTTCCTTCTTCTTTCCTCCCTTGGATACAAATTTGATCTTTGGTTTGTGTACCTTGGAGGAAGAAGGGGTATCACTCTTGTTCTTGGTTCGGTTCTCAACCTTCTTACCTATTTTCTCCTATGTCCCCTCTTCGGACCTTGTAAGGAACTCTTTCAATTTGATCCCTTTACTTTCCAACCACAAATTGGTGTTTGCCAATATAGGTTGGAATCTTTTCCTGATGGATGTCTCCTCCTTGACTGACCATTTCACCTCTGGGAGAGGTGAAGCTTCAACATTCTTTGCCTCATATTCATGATCTAGGACATCTCCATCATCCTCCATTCCATCTGGAATATCAACTAGTCCTAGTTCTTCAATTTGGCTCAGATGAAGCCTCCAGAAATCTAGTTTTCTGATCTCATTTTGGGTCCTGAGATCTGCTCATATGTCTTCGACCATTGGCTCATGAAAATTTGACTTCCTCTTGATTTTATCTTGAACCCTTCTGAAGTCAAAATGATTTCTCTTCTTGTAGGTCTTCATGGTGACTAACTGCAACTCAGAGTCAATTATTTTAGCTTTGTTGGCAGACTGAACTGAATACCTCCCAATTTCAATGGGAAACTTTATTCCTGACTTCTTAAGCTCCATCTGTTTGTTATGAACCACAATCAGTTGTCTGCAAAGCTCCATAAGAACAATGCGATCACTGGGATACTGTGGTAGCATGTAAGGGTAACTAGGATAGTATCCTACCCAAAGATAAGTGAAGGTGGGGAATTGTAGGAACAAACAACCAAAAGAATTTACAACCTGCCATGATTCATCAGAAACTCTTCTTTGAACCAATTCACCATTCCACAAGCACATGAAAACTGAGAAGAATGCATCATTGACTCTTCTGAAATGATGAATTGACCACTTCAGAGTGATTTGGGGGTAGTATTCATATACTGGGACCAATCTCCTATCCCCTACTTGGGTCAAACCTGGAAAGTTTCTCATACTTGCAGTAGCATAGACAAGGTAAGAGGTCATGTAAAATTTGAAAGTAGTATTGACCCTTACCAATTGCTCGTACAAAGCATTACTGATCTGTTCACCCCAGAATATCTTCTGGTTACCCCAAAGAATTACCTTGATGTAAGTGTACATCCAGTCTTGGAATTTAGAAGCAGAAGGGAGTCCTCTGATGCGACTCAAGAGTGTAATCAAGTCACACACTTCCTCCACAAAATCACTCCTGTGAAGATCCTTTGGCCACCTGGTCAAAGTTGCCCTAGGAATTTTCAACCATTTGCTGTTTATGTGTCTTCTAGCAGCTTCCAAGTCATTGTCGTAGTCTTGTTGACCCTGAGAAAAATCAATCTGCCCGACATTTTCAATTGGTGGACACATGAAGATTTTGTCCATGAACTCCACGTCCAATCTCATGATAACATTTCCCTGTGAGTCTGTCACGGCTCTAGTGTCCCTATTGTAGTGATTGGCCACTTGTAGAACAAATTCAGGATTATGTGCACTGACAAGAAATGATGCAACCAAATGAATATTACTGTCAATGATTTTCTGCATATGCCGGGAGGGATTTGCTTGTTTAGTTCTATCTATGAATTCAGCCATATCTACATGTCCAATTTCAGTGTCTCTGATTTCGTCAACATTTGACTGAACTGCTGTTACCGGAAAGACACCCTCGTACTTGTACTTCATGGCTCTGGACTTTGAAGGAGATGATTCTGACATGAGCCCTGGAGAAAACTATGAATTCAAACACCACCACGAACGCTGACTGAGAACTACAAAAGGCCATGATCTCGTAGTTAGGGGAAAATTGGATAAACTGGGTCAACTGCGTTTTGACGATCATGGATGGGAAAGCATGCGTTAAAAGGGCTTAAGCGCGCAAATCGAGGTGAGGGTGAAAGTGGGCTTTTGGCTTTGAAAAGTGAATTTTCTAGTGTTAGGGAAAAATCAGGGACATGTGCTTGGGTGGGTGAAAACACCGCTCTCGCAAGTTAGAAGGACCTCTAGGTGTAAAAGTGGTGAAAAAGGCCGCTTCTACATGCACTTTGGGAGATTTGATTTATCATGGTTGAGCGGTCAAAATCACCGCTTCTACATGTAACTTGGCAAAAATATCAAGTGCTTGGGCAGGGAATTTGGCTGCTCTCGCAAGTAAGGAGCGATTTCAGGTTTCGGTGTAAGGGCGGATGAAAACACCGCTCATGCATTTGGGAGATTCATCGATAATCATGTTCGAGCGGTCGGAATGACCGCTACTACAGGTTAACGGGAAAATGTTTAACCGATGTTTGAGCAGAAAAACCCGCCGTCTTTGCACACAACGGGAGTTGGTAGTTTTGGTGTAAGGGTTTAACAGCGAATGTGGCCATTGTTGCATACAATGGGAAGGTTGGTAAATGATGAAGGTCTGACTGACAAAAGACACAAAGTCTTCAAAACAAAAACAAAAACCCTAATCCAAAATACGAATCACAAACAACAAAAAAACCTAACAAAACTTCATAAACTAACAATACTAGCAGTTAACGAGTAACAACAGGGAAGAGAAATGAAAGAAACTTACCTGTAACAACTTGAAACCCTAGGCTCAAACTGCAACGCGAGATCTGTCACGGCTCTGGAGTATACGATCGAGCGGTCGGAGAGAACGTTGGCAGGTCAATTAGGGTTTAGTATAAGAAATGACAACAATGGGAGTGAAAAACACATTTAAAGGGTTTGAGATTAGAGTTTAAATACCTGGCACGAGTGGCCATTAATGGCACTCGACATCCAAATCCTGAAGATCTCGCGTGAGCGGCGATTTCGGCTGCTACGACACCACAATAGATAAATATGTAAAGTCGGCGAAAAATGCCGCTCAAACATATATGACATAAAACACATGCGATGGCGGCGAATTTAGCCGCCCAAGTGCATTAAACTTAAAAATGATGCAATAGCGGCGAAAAAGGCCACTTCTACATCAAACAAAAACAAGTCTAAAAATAATATGTAGGAGCGGCATTTTTCGCCGCTCTTGCATTTTAAGAGTTAAAAATTTACTAACTCCAAAATAACATTTTTACTAGTTTACGACTTTAAAAGATCCTTGCGAAAACTGAGAAATCAATTCAAGGGAATGTCGCAGATGAGTTTAGAATGTCAAATGACCTCGCACGAGACTAAGAAAATCTTTCCTCGATTTACGATCTTAGAGTGTAGGTTCACGAAACGGACAAGTTTCGTGGGGTTGTCTACAAAAACGAGCATAGCTGATTTTGAGCACAACAGCTGGCTCTAACTGGGGAACTTCCCTCAATCAAACTTTGAAATGATTGAGGGGAGTAGAATCCAGTCTCTAAGTGCCTTCATCCATGCCATTGGGCTATAGAGTCAAGCTAAAAAGAAAAAGACACAAAAGACTAAATGAAAACGTGAATAAAAACACAAAACTATACAAATGTACAATTTAACTTATCTAAAACTTCATGGATTGAAGTGCTTCAGATGTTGTCCACTGTGAGGTAACAAGAATGGTGTCCCACCCTGATACTCCAGCAAGAAACTATTTTCACCACAGAATTGATGAATGGTGAATGGACCTCTCCACAAGGAATCAAATTTCCCATGCATCCCTTTTGGTTCTCTCCTCTTGTCCCACAACAAGACTTGATCTCCAACCTGAAACTCACGAGCCTTTGTCTTCTTGTCGAAGAGTTTCTTTACTTGATTTTGGTGCTCAGCAATACGGTCCACCACAACAGTGCGCTGCTCCTCAAGTTCAGTCAAATACATGATCCTTTTATCAATAGAACTATCAAAAGTTCTATCTTCCAATGCTTTCACCAACTTCAATGCTGGCAATTCCAAGGTAATCGGTATCTCTGCATTCAGACCATACAGAAGCTAAAATGGCGACATGCCTATCACCCTTTTGGGTGTAATTCTATCTGCCCATAAAGCATCGAACAATGCCTTATGCCAAGTTCTCTGATTCTCATCTACCAGTTTCCTGATGATAGTGACCAGATTCTTATTGCTTGATTCTGCTTGACCATTCCCTTGTGGATAATAGTCTGAAGAATGGGAAAGAGTGATCCCATGTTCATAGCAAAACTTAGTAATCTCATGAGAGGAAAAACAAGTAGCATTGTCTGCTACAATCTTGTTTGGAACTCCAAACCTGGAAATAATGTTCTCCTTAAGAAAACTGCATACCACCTCTGAAGTAGCATGCTTGACTGGAATAGCTTCCACCCATTTGGTAAAATAGTCTGTTGCAGTAAGAACATAGTTATGTCCCGCACTCGATGATGGATTCACTACGCCAATGAAGTCAATACCCCATTGCTGAAAAGGCTCCTCAATCACCACTAGTTTTAAAGGTAAGGCTTCCAATTTTGGTTTCCCAACAAACTGTTGGCATAACTCACACCTGTGCACCCAATTGTACGCATCTTGGAATAGTGTGGGCCAATAGTATCGAGCTCGCAGAATCTTGTGAGCCATTACAGGTACTGAAAAGTGCCCTCCACAAGCCAAATTGTGGAAAGACTCCAAAAGTCTACCTTGTTGCACTTTATCCACGCAACGGAGAAATACACCGTCAAGACTTCTCTTGTACAAACCATTGTCCCAAAGGACGTAGTTAGCAGCTTTTAACTTGACAGTTCTCTTTTCCTTATAAGACAAGTGAGAAGGGCACTCACCATAGGTAAGGAAATGAGTGATATTGGAATACCACTCGTCAGTTGTAGTAACAAAAAGGACAGTTGGTGTGTCCACCACTTCTTCTTCTTCGTCCCCTGTCTCTTTTGGAACGTTGTCTGTGATCAATTGACACAAACCTTTACCGCGCACGAGCTTGGTAGGCTTGATATCCAGATCAAACTCTTGGATCTTAGAGATCCAATTACCTCTCTTTGTTCCGAACTCTTGTTGAGTTAGGATGGATTTGACTGTTGTATCAGGCACCATGACAACAGTGTGTGAGTTTAGAATATAGAACCTAAAATGCTTAACCTCTTTGAATACGGCATAGGCATGCTTCTCCATATTCGAATACTTCAATTCATGAGCTTTGAGAGGACAACTCATAAATGATATGGGGGATTCAACACCTTCTTCATTCTGCTAAACCAGAATAGCTGAAAGTGTGTGTTCTGAAGTGTAGCTATAGACTACAAAATCCTTAGTGTAGTCGGGACAAACAAGAACTAGAGCATGAGCAATAGCTCTCTTGATATCCTCGAATGCTTCCTTACCTTCCGCGGTCCAACAGAAAGTGGCCTTACCCTTCATCATATTAACAATGTGACGGGTTTTTTCTGCAAACTCAGGAATGAACCTCCGCAGAAAATTCACCTTTCCAAAGAAAGAGTGAACAACAGTCTTACTTGCTGGCAGAGTGAGATTTTGAATAGATTTAACCCTCTCTGGGTCAATCTTAGTACATTCTCAGGATACAATGTGTCCGAGAAGCTTGCCTTCCGTCACCCCAAAAACTGACTTCTTGGGATTGAGGGAAATACCATTTTGCCGACAGCATTCCAGCACTTGTCGCAAATGATGCGCATGATCATGACAGTTTTTGGAGAAAATAATAAAGTCATCTAGGTACACCACGATAAACTTACCCATTTCATCTCTGAAAGCAAGATCCATCGCTCTTTGAAATGTTGCGCCAGCATTGATCAGACCAAAAGGCATTCTGCGATATGCAAATGTGCCCCGTGGCGTGGTGAAGGCAGTTTTGAACTGATCAGCTTCATTTACCTCCACTTGGTTATACCCCGAAAAACCATCTAACATAGATAGCATTTCTGAACTTGTCACTATTTGCAATACTTGGTCCATGATGGGCAAAGGGTAGTTATCTTTCAAGGAAGACTGGTTGAGATTTCTGAAATCAACACAGATACGGATTTCTCCGTTCTTCTTCCTTACAGGTACTATGTTCGAAACCCATGTGGAATGATGAATTGGAAAAATTATCCTTGCATTCAGCATCTTCTAAATTTCAGAAAGAATCGTACCTGATATCTTTGGATTGTATTGCCTCTGCTTCTGTTTGTAAGACAACGATCCAGCCTTGAGGGGAATTTCATGTCGAACATCCTTAGGCTTGAAAGACTTCAGGTCATCATAGGAGTAAGCCAAAACATCAATGTAATGGCGGAGGAGGGTAATGAATTTGAATCTTTCATCAGCAGTACAACATTTTCCGATGTTGACCATCTTAGGATCTGCTTCCGTACCCAAATTAACCTGCTCAAATTCCATGGAGGAACTCAAATCCTGTTGTTGTTGCCACTGTTTGATATACCTGTCATGTTTATCAAAGAGTTTCTCAAGGGAAAGCAAACCTTTTGGGATTTTATTTCCTTTCAATTGTAGAAATTCTTCGCCAGTTTGCGAATCTACCTCAGAAACATATTCACGAGGTGGTGATTCACTTCCTTCAAAGTAAAGCTCATCAAAACTATCCATCTTTTCTAGGAAAGCAATGATTTGATTATTGCCATTGAACACCTGCCAATGGTCAGCGTTATCAGGTACACTTGGTCGGAAGACTAGCTCAATAGTGTACTTGTTTCCTTTGAAATCCTTGTGAGGCACCATGAGAGTGGCAGAAATAGCCAATGAATCTGCACGATCATTGAACTCTCTAGGCACTGCTGAAATATTGAAAGCATCGAAATCTTTAATGCAATCCTATACGCGATTGCGATAGTGTCTCAATCTTTCATTTTTTGTTTGGTACAAATTTCTTACTTGACAAACCACCAATTCGGTGTCCCCTTGAGCATGAAGGTTCTTAACACCTCTGGCACGTGCCGCTTCCAATCCGAGTAACAAGGACTCGTATTCGGCGATGTTATTGGTATTGTCAAATTGTAGCTTGTATGAAAAAGGTAAAATATCACCTTGTGGTGATATCAAGACCACTCCGGCTCCAGAACCGGTAGAAGAACAGCTGCCATCAAATTCTAAAATCCAGACTCCATCAGAATTTAATTTCTTGGACTTCCTTTGGTCAGAAGATTCCTCTTCATCGGTGAGGGAAGAATCTGGAATTGCTATACCCTTACCTGAACTTTCATCTGAAAACTCTTCCGAGTCTCCATCTGACATATCAGGGCTATCACCTGATGTAGCCTCATCTGATGAATCAGAACAATCTTCAGTAGATAGAAAATAGTTACCCATTCCCGAGGACTCAAACAAAATTTGAGCTTTGGGGTTTGATGTTTGAGTAACAATGTATTTCGTCTCCCTCTCAGGAAGCAGCTTCTGCATGACACCTTTGACAGGTATCCTAGCTTCAGACAAATCCATGTTCAACTCTCCACCCACATCCTTGCAGAAATTACGTCCAAGAAGAATGCCGTATGAAGCTAGAACATCAGCTACCAAGACTGTCATCTTGATTCTCTTATCTAGAAAAGCTGCAAATACAAATTGGGCATCTTTGATTTGACCCAAAAGTGGAACTTGCTTCTTCTCCATAGAGAAACACCTCCCAAAAGTTTTAGTTAAGGTCAGGCCAAGGGCATCTGCTACCTTAGTAGGCATAATGTTGTCTAAGGCTCCAGAATCTATTACACAATTGCTCAATTTATGACCATTTACTAATAGGGAAACATAGAAAGGTTCAATTTTCCCAGAGGCTTCAGGGGGAGTAGTAACAAGATTGTTTTGGGTAGGTTTACTTTTGGAGGAGTCATGAGTGGCTTTGGGAAACTCTTGTCCTGCAGGGATAGCTTTATTTTTGACATATTTAGCTAATCTATCAAATTGTTCAGGATTAGCCTGTAAATATTCAACTTCAGACATTTGTATCTTAGTTCTCCTAGCATGGTCTATTATATCAAACTGCTGAAAAGAATTAGATACGGAGGAAGAAAAACCATCATTTTGATTTTTGGTAGAGACAGCACTAGTCTGAGGAGTAGATGTGGAAGGTACAAATTCATTAGAGGCAGTTACTTATTTATTGACCACCAGGTCTTTTGATTGGAAAGGTAGCGGAGTCCCCCATTTAGCGATTGAAATCGCTGATTGAGATTCTTCTCTTGCTTTCCCTTTATCAGCTTGAAGAGTTGACTGATTTTGAGACCTAGTGAAAACAGCATATGCTCCTTCACTCACTTCTCCTTTTTCAGCTTCGTCCTGGTAGTTCAGAAAGCTGATGGTAGAGTCGCCAGCTAACTCTTCTTCGCCTTCTGTGAAGAGATTAGCACCATTTTCATATTCCAACTCAGGTTGGAAAGAAAGTTCATTTTCTGCTTCATAGTAGCCAACAGCAGAGTTGACCGGCGCTGCTTCAATAGCAAGCTTCCCCTGTGTAGGCGGAAGACGATTTTGCTGTCCTTGATTCCTAGTAGCATTGCCTTGATATGAATTATTTAGAAATGTCCTCCTTGGTATATCTCGGTAAGAAGGAGGAGCAGATATACCTTGGGACATTTGTCTCTTGAGAGCTAGCAATTCATTTGCTAGGTTTTGCACCATGGGATCTGTGGTGCTTGTGGAAGCGTTCTCAGTAGAAGGGGAACTTTTATTTCTATTAGTGTCCCTTCTTATCTTACCTGCAAGGATAAGATCATCTTCTACTTCGGTTGCTAGAATCTGAGCCGCAGCAAGATTAGTAGGAGCAGCTCACCTCAATAGGAAACTCACCTCCGAAAGCTGTGTATTGATAAAGAAACATTTGAGGTTCTCCGCTATGGGCTCAGTGGTGGCGGGAATCCTGTTTCTCAATTTGTTGAACCTAGCGATGAAATCTCGCATTGGTTCATGAGGTTCCTTTTTCATCTGTGTCAGCTGTGCCAACAATGCATGAGCATCTTCCGCAGGTTTAAACCTGGCTTTGAACTTGGTTTTGAGAGTAGCCCAGTTTGTTATGGTCTGAGCTTGGAGGTGGTAGAACCAGTCTGCGGCAGCGCCTTGTAGTGTTTCTACAAAGAGTCGCATAGCTACGTCTTCGTGCTCGACACCTATCACACCACAGGCTATACAGAAAGCCGTAATGTGCTCATCAAGATGAACTTTTCTGTCACCATAGAATTTGGGGAAATTCTTTCGTGAACTACGAGGTAGTTCATGCAATGGTGGGGTCAAATTTAGAGGACCAAAGGTATTACCCAAAGGACCTTGGGCTGCCATGACGCGCTGATTGAAAGGTGGTATAACAAACCTTGGTGCCGTATGAACAACCAAGACTCTGTTAGCACTGGCAATAGACACTTCACCTAGTATTGGAGACCTGGTGTTTGTAGGGGGAAAACTCCTGGTGTGCTGAAGACGAGGTCGTGGAGTTAAGAATCCAAAATTATTCTGCTACATCAATTCAAATGCAGGATCAATAATACCCTGGGCCCTCTTACTTCTGGTGTACCGGGAATCTGCCATACTGTATTATGCTCAACACACTTTTACAAGAAAATAGAAAAGAACTGAAAATGCTTCAACTCAGAGCGTGAGGCTTCAAGTTGCGCGTTCCTTCCCCAGCAGAGTCGCCAAAAAACTATTGGGTGAATATTTTGTCGTTAACTCGCTAACGGCAAAATGGGTATATCAGCCACAGCTATGATGAGACAAAGTCTCTCCTCTCAGCAAGGGGAGGTTCCCTCTAATTACTTAACTTTTGCAAATCAAACAACTTATGAAATTTATGTACACTAATAACTATGTTTGTGGTGGTTCCATCTCATCTCATTCTCTTTTTTCAGAATAGATGTTTATATTTCAAACTCTCGATATAAGACTTGTAGATTATCACAATATCACAGAAACACAAAGTTTTCTGTCACCTTACTTACTACTTGTAAACGGAGCTATTTGAAGTAGAATGCAGCCCAAAGTCTTCACTCCTCTTCAAGATGATAAAAGTAAATCAAATATAACAACTTGCAGCACAAAGTCTCCAAACTATTGTATTCTCACAAACATGAACATATAACCCACAACCGATTTGATAACACAAAGTTTACCAGAATCAAATTAAGAGCGCTCTTCAATCACTTGTAACAAACTCCACACTTCAATTATTATCAAATAAGATTATGATAGCAAGACGTAAGAACAAAACTATCACAACACAAATAATCCCAAGACAAAGATTGGAATTGAACTTGCTTTCTTGTATTGATAAATATTTGAATATTGATTTTCACAAAAAGCACAAAGTCTTGATTTGCTTCTCAATTCGCCAGAGTTTTCTTGCAATAGACAAAAGATAGATATTTACAAAAGAGGTCCCCTTTATTTATAGGGAACGACCTTGAGAAAATCTAGGAAATCTACAACTAATTTAACTTATTCAACAAGAGAGTCCTATTTGACTTATGACTTCTCTTGTTTCACATGTAATTACATTTTGGAAAATTACATGTGAAGATGTCCAAAACAAAATTCCATTTACATAATATCTAAGAAAAATAAGCTAAGGCATTAGCTTCCTCCATCCTTTTTCCTTAGGAAGTTCTGATACATGGTTTGAACAACTGACATCTTGCATGCATCTGGTTTTGCTGTGTTTTCAGAGATGGTGCGAGCTCGGAGGATTGAATCTTTCACTGCCTTTATTGCCTTTTCATGCTTTTCTAAATTATCCTTCAGGTTCTCCAGAGTCGAATGTTGATCATACAAGTTGTCCATTAAGAGCACAGAGGGAGCTTCCTCTTCAAATTTCTTCTGTACCATTTCTTCAAAAGAACTTATCATTTCCTGTGCTATGAGGAAGCTATGATCTTCCCTTGTCAAGGTGCAAGGAAGTTCTTCCAGCCGATGTAGGAGTGTGACATCACTATCTTCGCTGGCTTCTCGAGCTTGGCACAGATCTTCAAGTAGACTCTTTATTATGAAAATACGATGAGCTAGAGTCTCCTTGGTCTTGAGATATGATTCCCTGTTGGTGACGACCCCAATGGTGATCAAATTCTTTATCTTGATCTTCTTCGTATCTGTCCACTCTTCTAGACTCTCTTCTTGATCTTGCAACTCTTGTGAAAGTAGGTCCACCAGATTATCTAGCTCAGCTTTAGCTTTGTCCATTTTCTCCTTTCTTTCCACAGCGGTTTTCAATAGAACTCGTCCTTGTGCCAACAATCGCTCCACCACATCCCCCACAATCTTGCCTCTAGCTTGGGCTTTTTCAACCTTCTGTATCAGGGGATCTTCCACTGTCACTGCCATTGGTTCTACTATCTCTGATGACTTTACTATTTTTTGAAGGACAGCGGCCAGTTGTTCTGCTTTTGCTTTGTATTGCTCTTTATCCCTTTTGGCTTCATCATACTTTTCAAGTAGAGTAGTGGCAGTGGTTTGGAAATCTGTTTTGACACCCTCATGAGTCACTTTACCAAGTTCAACCCTTGAAATGACATAACTGCTCATGTCAAAAGTATCAACTGTGGCATCTTCAGGAGGTTTGGCAATTTCGGCGTATCTAATTCCCTTTTCGGTGACTAGCCTAGAAACAGTCTTAGGCTTCTTCTTTTGGTTCTTAGCTTTTACGGGCAATAGCTTTTCAATGTCAATCTCATCAGGTGAGATGGCTTGTTTCTTCCTCTTTGGAGTATAGGTAGATAACCATGGAGGAAGTATAGATGCATCGACAGCTGGAGGGGGATCCACTACTTGTTTGGTTGGCTCTGTGCTTATACCTGTGATGGTGACAATTGGACTTGTGTTGGTGAACACAACACCTGTATCAATAACCTTTTGTGAAGCATCTAGCCGATATGTTCTCTTTTATTTTTATTAAGGCTAACTTTCTTGTGCATTCCTTTTTTTGTCTCCATTTTATAAATACCATGGTGCTTCTTGTGGGATAAAGTGCTAGGATGTTTTTCCCTAACAACAATTTCAAGACCACTCCCAATTTTAGTCACCTCAAATTTACTTGGTTCATTATCCAATTTTTCAACAACATTTAGAGGCATCACTTTGGATTCCTTAAGAGGAATATCTTCAAAACAAGGGTTGTCAAAGACCACTATTCCTTGCCCCAACAAGTCTACTTTTGATAGACAATCTTTTTTTCTCTCCTCCTTGCAATGATCTTCAAAGAGAGGACCACTATAGTCAATAGAGACACTCGAAATAGGTTTAGGAGCCACCTCAGAAGGGCTACTAGATTCTTCATAGATTAAGGGTTTCCCCTCTAAGTTTAATTTATGAAAGCTATTTCTGATCACATTCAAGGCTAATTCAACTTCTCCCATATTGGAGTTATAACCAGAGACTACCTCTAGGTTTGTTTGAGGTGAAGAGTCCCATTTATTAGGGGAGACTCTTCCATATTTTTCCCTTTAGTATTTGAAGGTGTGGATTTATCCATTATATCACTCTTCCTACTTACACTGTTAGGAAAATTAGACTCAAATCTTTTTACCAACTTCATTTTTTTCAAGGCTAGGGCAATCCTTCTTTTGGTGACCCTCGACCTTACATAGGAAACATGAATTGAGGCCCCCCAATCCTACAACATTACAAATAAAATTCTTCTCACCCATCCTAATCTCCATGACCTCTAGGATATCAATTCCTATATTTAGAGAAATTAGTACCCTAGCATCCATATGGGGTAGGGTAACCCTTGTTTCATCAATTTTCATAACCTTCCAAATGGGTTTCAACAACTAGAAAAAAAAAAAAGCCCAAGGTTACTCTAGTAAATTTTTTACTATCAACCACCTGGATATTGAGTAAAAAAGTATTTCTTTATGCAAGGTATCTAGCTTCCAAGGGAAAGCTTTGAACAAAGTTTTCCCCACATTTCAGAAAAAAATTGTCCAAAACTCTTTTTTGCATAGCATGATTCCTCAAAAAAATAACAAAAAGCCCATTATTCAACATTCTATAGAATGATATGTGAATCCCTAATTTTTTACCCAAACTAAATTCAACCAGTTATCCAAGAATTTCCTTGAAGGTGCTTTATCCAAATTAAGATAAGTAAATAAAATGGTGGTATGTTTAAGCCTATTTTCCTCTACTCTAATAGCATTTTCCATATCCAAATTAGGACACAAAAGCAATTTCCTAGACACAAGGGGGATCTTACCTTCTTCCTCCACTCGATAACTTTTTTCTCTTCCTCTATCAGTGACATCAATTTGGGTTCCGAGGACCCCGAGCACATCCTCAATCTTGAAACATGCATTTTCGATTGGAGTTTTGCCATCCTACAAATTTAGGGCTTCTCTAAAAGTCTTTTTTTTTGTGTCATCAACAAAGTCCCCCAAAATGTTATCATTCTCCTCCATTACTTCTCATGACCAAGGAGTAAATGCATCAATCGGAGCTGTACCACACCCGTAGGTGTTTCAGCATAGATAGGGCTCCATAGCCTAGGCTAAACATCCCTCTAGCACAAGCAAGCGGGAAACACTTTCAAATTTAAAAAAATTAAAAATACACTATAAACAATGATGAAATTCAATGGGGTAACACAATCGAGATTCAACCAAAATATCACAAAGAATGAACATGAAACAGACAAATATCACGAATGAGAGATTTCAAGGTAAGAGGAGAACTCTACTAGATTGGTCATGGAGGGTTTATTTCACCATCTCTGATCAATCTGAGAGCCTCCTTATTTCCCTTTTTTACAATATCTCTCATATTTTGTTTTAAATGAATGCACATAAGAATTAAATTTAAAATATATAGCCCACATAGCTTTATTAAATGAATGCACATAAGAATAACTTGATATAAAGTAAATAATCTATATAAATACAATGAATACTCAAATATAAATCACAAAAATATCAAATCAAATAAACAAGAGTAGAAGAGTACTCTAGGGGAATTATTTGAATAGTAATTGCATTGTATCTTATACATTTTACTCTAAAGTCTTCAATTTAATTTTCTTTTGTTTTCACATAATGAAATTTAATTTATTAGTTTGCAATCACTATTGTTTTATAAAAATTAACTGCCATAAAATAATATAGTAGGGTAAAATATTATTTTATAACTATATTTTATTAGGGTTTATTATAATTTTATGAAATATATTTTATACATTTTATTATACTTTGTTAATATTAGATTAATGAAAAAATTATTTTTTTCTTAGCTTTTTATATATATTTTGAAAATAAAAGAAATTAATAAATTTTATAACTATATTTTATTAGGGTTTTATCAAATTAAAGAAAAATTAAAGAAAGGGCAAAGTATACTGGATCAATATATCAGGTAAATGAGAGTCAATTGAAAACTATCCAACAGGTAAAAAGAAAATCTAAGTAAAATAAAAACACCGCAACAAACATGGATACCAAACTTTTATCAGATGCCAAACATATAACAATTGTGAGATTATTGTCCTTAAGGTGAGTGACAAAGAATATAACTTGTCCTTAAAGGTGAGTGAGAGAGAACATACCTTGTGGAAAGCTCTCCAACAAATAAACACATCATTGGTGTAAAAGGAAGGAATAACGAGGCCTAGAAAATGCTCCTCAAGCACAATATTGAAGTAGGT
Organism: Cunninghamia lanceolata; assembly: GCA_027924645.1. NCBI lineage: Eukaryota > Viridiplantae > Streptophyta > Pinopsida > Cupressales > Cupressaceae > Cunninghamia > Cunninghamia lanceolata. The sequence goes on along the minus strand of BSBN01000245.1, from coordinate 5,238,472 downwards.
TTCCCCACTCACAAATCCACTTGGAAGGGAATTGGCCTCCATACCCTTCTTATTATGCGGGAGCCTATTTAGATATTAGGCACCTTTGTCACCAAAAGCATATGGCGTGCCTAGGAGGTAGTAAAACCATGGATTTGCTAGTCAGTTAATGGCTTTTGTGATGGGCTCTCCCTTAATCAGCAGAACATATGGTGGTCTCCTCTTTTAGCCAGTATTGGTCAGCTGTTAGCTAAGCTTCCATGGCTCAAGGCTCTTAAATTTCACAAGAAAGGTGTTCGCATCTTACAAGATATCTTTCATAGACCCACCATGTGCATTCTCATATGGGCACATTTTTTCGTGTCCAGTTCAGCTTTCAAAACCATGATCATGAAACCTTCAATGGTCTGGTGAGTGCCATTCCAGCTAATATGCTTCATAAAGTGGGTATCCATTCCAATAAACCATGGTGGAAGGACTAGAAGTGGTATCCAGAGACCCCTTTCAGGAACTACAAACCTTGACTTGGATATCGATGGCTTTTGCCTGATTTTCCAATGATTGATGCCCTCAATCAAAGATGGCTTATTTAGTCCTCGATAGCTGTTTGGTCTGGAATTGTTGAACCCAAGCTTGGCCACTTTGCTTGGTGTATTCTTTTACAAGGGTTTCTAGTGGGTGCTTAGTTATTTTATTTAGGGGTTCAGGACCCTCGCTACCCTTTCTGTGGGCAGGCTGAATCATTCTAGCATCTCTTTTGGTACTGTGTCAGAGTGTAGCAACTATGGAATTGGATCCACAATTTCTTTTGGCCTTTTTAGCCAGAGCCTTTTGTAACATACACCCTTGGATATATGTTCTGTTCTATGTATTTTTTTATTTTTGATGTTTTGCTGCTTAGGGTTTTGCTTGCATGTGTGTTTTTGCATAAAATACATAGAATATGAACAATATATTGAAAACCCAGAAAAATTAAAAGAAATAACAAAAAACTAATGAAGACCTAGATTATATTTGACCAAAATATGAATTACAGTAACATACCTAGATAGAGATCTTCAACTTCATATAGATACTGATGGAGAGCTAGCTATACAAGATAGAAAAGTGCTTACAACTTGTGGGAATGCAATAGTTTTCTTTTACAATGAATGACAGCTAAAACCCTTGTCCAAATCACCCACTTTGATGAGTGCATAAGTCCTAAAAAGTAACTCATTGAATTTCTTGAAGTCTTATAATCTACTCCAACTAGTATGGCCTCTTTAGTAGCATATAATAACAACCAACTCACTAAAATCTTCTTCAAACACCTTAGTAATATATCAGCTAAGTCTCTCTCCCTAGAGTGACCAAATTCCAACTCAAGTCGATCCAAAACAAGCACCAAATCTACACCAAGAAAAGGGTACGACCCTCTAGATGGTATGAACAACTGAATGGAGGTATGACCTACTCAAGGAAAGTCTGCAACAACAATAAAGTCTCATAAAAACTCCCAAAATCTATCTTCCAAAGCCTTCTAACATCTACAATATTGAACTCCTTTGGATATCCTCATTTCATGCTCAAACCAACTCCAAAATGGATCCATTGAATGCACAAATGAGACCTCTGGATGAAGCCTCCTCAAATCCTCTCCTAATATAATCTCTTATGCATGTGGGAAGGGACCAATGCCAGGGTTTTTGTCCCAACACAGCCAACTGAAACCCTAGATCCAAGCTCCAAAGACAAAGCACAAATAACTCACAAAGCGAGAACAAAATCAATAATCTTCGCCTATGCAAATGAGCCTTATTTTTTCCTTTTTGTTGCTCCCAAGCCCAATGCCCAAGAAGAGGTTTTTTTTTTATTTTTTAATTTATAAAACATCCCCTTGTCTCTCCATGAGGGGCACCTATCTCCTAGTGGCCCGATTTTAAATCATAACTTAATTTTATAAAGCAATATTACTTTATGACTTAAAGTAACTTAACTTTCAAATAGTATAAGTGAAATATTAAATTTAACTTATATATCAACTTATAATACCTTGGGCCCTTAAATAACATGAATTCCTGTGCTGGGACCATCCACACTGCCCTACCATAAATAACAAGTGCCCAGCTCTTGACTTACTATAAATAGTAAGTCCCCTGAAATGACCCCCTAAACATCTCCATTAGCCTACGAGAGTTTGGTCATAGGCTAATCCCTATCCACTGATCCAATGGGCTAGATGGGGGACATTATAGTCCACCCTCCCCAAGATTGCTTGTCCTCAAACAACCTCAGCTCAGGATGCTGTAATATCTGCTCAATCTCCCAAGTGGCATCCTCAACTGGTAAATTCTTCCACTTAACCAGGTACTCTCTAATGACTCGTTTACTCAAATTCCTCTCTCAGGTGTCGATGATATCCTCTAGTACCAAAATTAACTTCTCCTCCTTATCCAACGGTGGAAGCTCTACTGAAGGAATCACATTGTGGCCAAGAGATTTCTTCAACTTGGAAACATGAAACACATTATGCACTTTTCTATCTACTGGCAATTCAAGCTCATATGCCACTTCACCCACTCTTCTGATAATCTTGAAGGGACCATAAAACTTAGGTTTTAATTTTTTTGCTCTACTCTTCTTGAGAGTGGATTGCCTGTAGGATTGGAGCCTCAAATACACCATGTCTCCAACCTTGAAACTCCTATCCACTTAGTGTTGATCAACATAAAGCTTATGTTGATTCTGCACCTACTGTATATTATCCTTGAGCTCCTTTACTATGTCCTAGTTTTCCTGCAAAAGATCTTTTGCCTTAGGCACCTAACTGTCACAAAGTAAGAGATCTATGAAGCATGGGGCATCATAACCATATAGTGCCTTAAAAGGAGTCATTTGGATAGACATGTGCTATGTGGTGTTATAACAATACTCTGCCAAGTGCAACCATCTGATCCATGCCTTCTGCTGCCCTGAAACATAATTACGAAGATACCCCTCCAACCACTTGTTCACCACCTTTGTTTGGCCATCTATCTGCAGGTGGTAACTAGTATTAGGAGTCAACTCAGTGCCACAAATTTTGAATAGCTCTTGCCAGAATAGACTGAGGAACTTGTTGTCCCTGCCACTGACTATACTCTTGGGTATCTCTTGAAGCCTAAATATCTCCCTGAAGAATAAGTCAGCCACCTAAAATGCTGTATAAGTTGCTGAAATGGCAAAAAAGTGTGCAAATTTGGTAAGTCTATCGACTACCACATAAATATAGTCCTTCCCCTGCACCTTTGGCAACCCTGTGATAAAATCCATGGAGATACATTCCCTTTTCTGGTTGGGAATAGGTAATGGCTGTAACAAACCTATTGGGTAAGTATGCTCATGCTTATTCTATTGGTAAATGGGACACTCATGAACATACTTCAACACTTCCTCCTTGAACCCTTTACATGTGAACCTCTCCCAAATCTGTCTATAAGTTTTGAAGAATCCAGGATGGCCAGCCATTAGAGTACTATGGAAAGTTCTTATCACCTTATGCTTAAACTGAGAACTAGGCACCAAAAATATCCTTTCTTTGTATATGATCAAATCATTCACCACAAAATATCTATCGTCCTTGATAGTGCCCTCAATGACTCCTACTGCTCAAGAGTCTTTGGCATACTCTGTTGCAATCAACACCCTCCAATCAGCAGATATCTCTCCAACTAAGCACAAGTGAGGTCTCCTCGATAATGCATCTACAACTACATTCCTCTTCCCCTTAACATAGTCAATGTCAAAGTCATAAGCCTAGAGCCTATTGACCCACTTTTGTTGTCTATCATTCAGATCCTTTTGGTTCATGAAATATTTTATGCTATTATGATCTGTCTTTATGATGAAGTTCCCTCCTACTAGACAAGGCCTGAATTTGGCCAATGCATGCATTATGGCCAACATCTCTCAGTCATACATCGAGTAACTCCTCTCAACATCCCAAATTTTCCTTCTCTCGAATGCTATCGGGTGCTTCTCCTACATAAGAACTACCCCTATCCCCTCTCCTGACGCATCACACTCTAGCTCAAATGGCTTAGAGAAGTCAGGGATTGCCAACATAGGGCAAGTAGACATCAAGTGCTTGAAATGATCAAAGCACTACTAAGCTCTGTCATTCTACTCAAAGGCTTCCTTCTTCGTCAAGTCTGTCAATGGTGCAACTATCTAAGAGAAGTCTTTTACAAACCTCCTATAAAACCTACAAATTCCAAAGAAGCCCTTAAGCTGTGTGAGGTTTGTGGGTGGGGGCCAATCAACAATTGCCTTTATCTTCTTTGAATCTACACTGACACTATCAGCACTGATAATGTGGCTTAGATAATGTAACTCTATCATGCCAAAGTTACATTTTGATTCTTTGGCATAGAGGGACTCACTCTTCAATATACTTAATACATCCTCCAGATGTCTCATGTGATCCTCCCAAGTCCTGCTGAAAATCAGTATATCATCAAAGAATATCAATACAAACTTCCTAAGTTGTCTAAATATCTAATTCATGCAACTCTAGAAGGTAGCAGGTGCATTAGTCAAACCAAAAGGCATCACTAGAAATTCAAAATGGCTATAATGACACCTGAAGGCTATCTTCTCTATATCCTCTGCCCTCATATGGATTTGGTGGTATCCTAACCTCAAATCAATTTTTGAAAAATAACAAGCACCATGTAGCTCATCTATCAGCTCATCAATGCCCAGAATAGGATAACTATTCTTGATGGTTTTCTTATTCAGTGCCTTGTAGTCAATGGACATCCTAATCATCTCATCCTCTTTTTAACCAAGACCACTGTAGAAGCAAAGGGACTCTTACTGGGTTGAATGTGTCCCATCTCCAACAACTCCTTAATGGTCTTCTCTATCTCATCCTTAAGTCTCTTAGGATGTCGATAGGGGGTAATCATGATGGGCTTAGTCTCATCCTCTAACTTGATGACATGCTCTATGCCTCTATTTGGAGGCACTTCTGGTGGTATATCTCCAAACACCTTACTGTGCTTGGACAAAAGCCTCTAAATATTTGGATGATAGCTTCTCTTTTGTTGTGGTGAGGACTCTCGCATGATGATGCACTCTACTACCTACTCTACCTAGTCATGTCACAATAATCTCTCCATTCTCTTCAGTGACACTACCCATGGTCCACCATCTGACAAGCCTCTAAGAGATATTTTCTTTTCCTTAAATTCAAATTTCATCTCCATCTTCTGTACATTCATGGTGAACTCTCCTAACTAGCTCATCCAATGCATGCCTACTACAACATCTATATCCCTAATGCCAACAACATAAAAATCATCCACCAACTCATACTCACCCATGATGATCTTCAATCCTAAGATTTTCCTATTACACTACATTTTGAACCCATCGGCTACCATCACTTTTAATCCTTTGAATTCCTCTCTCGTCAATCCCGTCGAGCTACCAACCCCTCATTGATAAAGTTATGTGTGGCTCTTGTGTCAATGAGATTAATGATACGCTGATTGCTGACTACACCATGCACCCTTAAAGAACCAACCTTCTAAAAATTGGAAAGCTAGGCAAGAGTCCCACCACTACCAACACTATGCTATGATGTTCTCTCATCTCCACTATCCTCCTGGTCTAAAGGCTGATCTAAATATGAATTAGATGCCTCAAACTGTGTCTCCTCAGCTGAATAGTACTCTATCAACTTGGCCTTAGCCTTGTGTGGGCACTTATGTGATAGATCCCATGGCTCTTTGCAATGAAAGGAAATCTTTTTCCTTCTGTATTCATTGAGCTCTGGTCATCTGTAATCCTATTTGATTTGTCCTTATGTTGGTCAACATCCCTTTAGAAGGGTCTCTTGTCCTTGTCCTTATCCCTCCTATGTGGAAAGCCCTTAGACTAAAATTTATTCTGCTACACTAATGACTCCATATCTCAGGCCTTTTTCATGGCCTCCTAGAGTGAAGTAGGGTCAAATCCCTTAACCTAACCATGTAGTAGGTCTGCTTATCCAACAATGAATAAAAGGACCAGTCTATGCTTTGAGATATCTGGGACCATAATAGATAGGTCCTAGAACTCTTATATATAGGAGTCTACTGATCCACTCTACCTCAGATGTGCCAACTCCTTAAATTGCAACTCTGGGTCCTTTTTGTCAAATATGATGATCAGTCTAGCAGTGAACTCCACATATGAAGTGATCTGATCGTGACCCAGTGTAGCCTTCCTGTTACTCCACCACTTATGCACAGTCCCCTCTAAGTGTAAAGCTACATAGGTAATGGCATCCTCCTCTGGCATGGGACTGATTTACAAAGAACTATCCAATTTTTGGACCCAAGCTCTCACGGTGCTCTTACCAAAACCATCAAAATATGGAAGAGTCATTTTACTAACTTTCTTCTGCAACTCCTAGTTCTATGGTATATTTCCCTTACGAGGTCTATTCCTTATCCTAATGTCAGACTACTTGATAATCATCTCTGCCCTAAACTCTACACTAGATGCCCTCCAATCCCTCAAGATCTTGTCTTGGAGCTCCACCTATGTGGGATCATGTTTAGGAACTTGGTTCCTGGGTATAAAAACTAGCATGTCAGGTTTGTCTCCTGCTGTAAACTGTGAAGCTCTCTAGGTGGTAATTGATGCCTCACCCTCATCATCCCTGTACATGTGTCTGTCATCCTGGTTTTTGTCCCCATTATTTCTATCTCTATGGTTCTTATCACCATTGTGCCTACCACCCCCATTATTCCTATTTCTATCACCTCCATTATCTCTGTTCCTATCACCACCATTGTTTCTATTCCTATCACCACCATCGTTCCTATTCCTATCATGGTGATTGTAGTTATTGTCACTATTGTTTCTTCATCTCGAGGTGTCAACTACTCAAGGATATGTGCTATCTCAGCCTATGATTCTCTCAACTCCTCCCGTGACTTCCTCATTTCTCTCTCCATAGCCAACTGACTCCTAGTTAATGCATTTAGAATCTCACACATACTAGGCTTCTCATTTTCCCTGTCACCCATCTCTCCTGAAGTAAGTTCTTTAACTAGTGGTAATTCACCTGAAAATGGATCTTCTATGGGTACTGGATACTAAGGTTCTTCTAATTGTGGTACTTGTATTTCCTATTGCAGCCTATTTCTCCTAGTATTGTAGTGGTGTGTCAATGACTGCATAGGGTACATAACTCAAACCTCATTGCATGTTTGAATATGTGTCATAGGATGACAAGATCTTTTGCTTTGATACCACTGTAACATACACCCTCAGATATATCTTCTGTTATGTGTATTTTTTTTGTTTTTGATGTTTTGTAGTTTAGGGTTTTATGGGTTTTGCTTGCATGTGCATTTTTGCATAAAATACATACAATATATCAAAAACCCAGAAAAACTAAAAGAAATAACAACAAACTAATGAAGACCTAAATTGTATTTGGCCAAAATATAAATTACAGTAACATACCTAGATAGAGATCTTCAACTTCATACAGATGCTGACGAAGAGCCAGCTATACAAGACATAGAAAAGTGCTCACAACTTCTGGGAATGCAACAATTTGCTTTTACAATGAATAGAAGCTCAAACCCTTGTCCAAATCAGCCACTTTGATGAGTACACAAGTCCCAAAAAGGAGCTCATTGAATTTCTTGAAGTCTCATAATCTGCTCTAGCTGGTATGACCTCTTTAATAGCATATAACAATAGCTAACTCACTAAACTCTTCTTCAAACACCTCAGTAATATGTCAGTTGAGTCTCTCTCCCTAGGGTGATGAAATTCTAGCTCAAGTTGATCCAAAACAAGCACCAAATCTACACCAAGAAAAGGGTATGACCCTCTAGATGATATGACCAGCTGAAAGGAGGTACGACTTGCTCAAGGAAAGTTTGCAACAATAATAAAGTCTCATAAAATCTCCCAAAATCTATCTTCCAAAGCCTTCTAACAACTGCAATATCAAACTCCTTCAGATATCCTCATTTCATGATCAAACCAACTCTAAAATGGATCCACTGAATGCACAAATGAGACCTCTGGATGAAGCCTCCTCAAATCCTCTCCTGATACTATCTCTCATGCATGAGGAAAGAGACCAATGCTAGGGTTTTCATCCCAACACAACCAACTAAAACCCTAGAGCCAAGCTCTAAAGTCAAAGCACAAATAACTCACAAAGATGGAGCAAAATCAATAATCTTCGCCTATGCAAATGAGCCTTCTTTTTTCCTTTTTGTTTCTCTCCTAAGCCCAACACCTAAGAAGGGGTTTTTCTTATTATTTTATAATTTATAAGACATCTCCTTGTCTCTCCATGAGGGGTGCCCATCTCCTAGTGGCCCAACTTTAAGTCATAACTTAATTTTATAAAGCAATATTACTTTATGACTTAAAGTGACTTAACTTTCAAATAGTATAAACTGTTAAATATTAAATTTAACTTATATATCAATTTGTAATATCTTGGGCCCTTAAATAACATGAATTCATGTGCCAAGACCATCCACACTACCTTGCCATAAATAGCAAGTGCCCGGCTCCTGACTTACTATAAATAGTAAGTCCCCTGAAATGACCCTCTAGACAACTCCATTAGCCTACGAGAGTCTAGTCATAGGCTAATCCCTATCCACTGATCCAATGGGCTAGATGGGGGACATTACACCTTTTTCCTAGCATATGGCTCTTTTGGGAGACTCTCCTAGGATTCCCGCAAAGTATACCTGGATTTGGTACATGTTCAGGGTGGGAATCCTCTTCACTTTATGGAAAGAAATAAATTCATGCATCTTTTCTCATAGCAAGATGGATATTGTTGTTTCTTTATATTCTAAAGCTATTATTTGTTCTAATGTTCTATTGCAAATTCAAGTGCAAGCTAATAAAGTTGCACTTGAAGTTTCTCACCTTCAAGAATTGCTAGACCACTGGAGCAATGCCCCTTGCATTGTGGCTCGTGTACTCTCCTCTCCCAATTCTTCCAGAGGTTGGTCACCTTCATGGGGCCAGCGAAGAAGTGGCTCTGCCAGGGACTCTTGCCCCCACTCCCAACCTCCTTCTCGTCGCGGCTCCTACCCTCACCGACGATGGTTGTCCTCTCCCCCTCCATGGGCTACCCTGGGGTGGCCTTCTGGCAGAGCCCTGGGGGGAGGAAGCAGAGATTTTGGGTGGCCTTCTAGTGGATCCATTCCTGGTGGTAGTTTTGGTTGGCCCATGGGTGATTCTAAATAGGTCCCACATTTGGATCTGGCAATTTCACCTCGCCATGAAGAAAATGATATAGAAAAAGAAAAGGATGATGATGGTTAGGCTCCTCTTGACGTCATCCTGGACCCCATTGCTATATGGGGCAACTTGGATGACAAGGATCCTTCATCTGTTGGCATTGCTCTAGCCACACAATGGCCTTCTCTTTTATATTATTTCTATTATGTTTTTTTAGTTCTGGGCTTAGGCCATGAAATTATGACATTCTAGGCTCTGCCCATGTGACTTTGGGGTGTGCCTTTTTACCACCCATCCTTTTTTTGTAAATATGTATACTCTATTTTCTTATAAATATAAATATAGTTACCTATTCATCAAAAAAATAGGAAGGAATCGTTGACACTTTTCTTTGATATTTCTATTTCAAGACAATTCTAGAAAGAAAGAATTAAGAGTACATTGTTGATCATTAGTCTCTTGTATGAATATTTTGCGCAGAGATTAACCCATTCAAATGACTTCTCATAATAACTCATTTGCATTCTATGTTTGAACCATAATGTTAATTTACAAAATTTAGAGTTTTTTAACAGTGAATCTAAAAACTCCTTTGAATATGCCATTAAGTAAAATAAAATAAAATAAATTTTAAGTAAATAAAGATAAATATTTTTAAATAATTTTAAATAAAATAAAATAATTCTTTAGTAAATAAAATACTTTTAAATAAATAAAAATAATTAAAATAAAATAAAATAATTTTTTAATAGTTCTGAAGTAAAATAAAATAATTCTTAAGTAAATATTGAAATATGTGACCTCTCTTGTATATTTTTTTAAATAAATACAAATTTTCTTCTAAAAAAACTCTTAAGTAAATAAAATAATTCAAGATTGACATCTCTTGACACTTTTAGATAGATTTACTTAAGATATATTTACTAGTTAAGTCTTCCTAAACCTCTAACAGTTAAATTGCAGCAACAATTCTGCAATAAATGTTTTTAGGACAATTAAAGATAGATTTATTTAAGATATCTATACTAGTTAAGTCTTCCCAAACATCTAACAACAATTCTGCAATAATAGTTTTCTAGGACAATTAACATAAAAATGCTAAATCAAAATCAAAATCATCAAATTCCCTACAAATCAAATTTGTTGTCCTTGGCAAAGACTAATGCTACATTTTAACTTTTATTTTCAAAAAAAAGAAATTTACACTACAATGTCAATTCCAATGCAATTTGAGAAGATGGTGCCTTAGTGGTGAATCTTGGCCATCCATCCCTTGTGCTTTTCATATTTACTCTTTGAGAACAAAGCACAATCAACTTCTTCTCCAAGCTTGTGTGAAGTTAATGGTTGTGACTTATTTTCATCATCAAATAAAACTTGAATTTGGTCAAGGAAGATTGTATGTTGACTTTTAAAATTGTAATCTATGTCCTTGCATTTGTCAAAAACAATAAAAATAAATAAACATTTATTTTGAAGTAAATTAGAAAACAAATGGAGAAAAATATATATTAGAATTTCATGCCTTTTTCCCTTACAAACTCATATATATTTTTGTACTTACAAGGTAGAACATGTTTCTTGAGAGAAGCAAACAATGATTTCTTTTGAATCTGGCTTCCAAAATAATCCTTGAACCAACAACATTGAAGACTCCTAAATTGTTGAATGAGAAAGCACATCCAATTCAATGCTAAAAAAGTATTTGTCATGCAATTTGTATACACCTAAAAATGGCTAAGTTGAATTAAATAAATATTTAATATTTATTTTATTCTCATTCATCTATCAATGAATAAATTCAATAAATTATTTATATGATTCACATCATCATAATTCTACAACAAATCAATTTATCAATTCTTCTAATGTCTCACCTAATTAAATAATTCTAAATTATTTAATCAAATCATCTGTCCTAAGTCTTAAATTCATAAATCCACATCACTTTCCATCTCACAATCTACCTCATCATGTTGCACACATAATTAAATATATTAATATTTAATTACCTATTTATCCTTACCCACATGTCCTATTATTTCTCCAACCATCCCTATTCTCATGAGCATGGTCTCTCCATGTCATCTTGGTCAAAAGACACCTTGAGACACTTGTCCCATAAGTCCCTATATTACGTCCAACCATCCTACAAACAAGGTCTCCTTCTTTGACCTTCACTATATGGTCTTGGTGAGCCTTGTGACATGTGGCCTCATCTCACACCTTTCTCTCCACCTTGTCAAGGTGAGAGGAACATCTTCCATATTTCTCTCCCTCATCCCAACCAACTAAATCAGAACCGTACGCATCACAAGACTTCTTCTCCACCATTGAGATCTTGACACTTAGAATTGGCCCCTCAGCCTATAAAAGGAACCTCATTCCTCATTTTCAACAACCCAAGAGCTTTTGTAAACTTACTTTGTAGAAATTCTACCAATGCATCTTTGGCAAAGTATTCTCATTGCACTTGCATAATCTCATTATCATCACAATCATCCAACCGTGGCTTCATATCTCCATTATCCATCATCCTAGAGTTACAAATTGTTAGTTTAATCTTCATTACATTATCCATCTACAACCATTCTCCTATTGTCATCTTCAATAGCAAGGGAGTACACACTTCTGAGAGCTCAACTCATTCATAAGATCAATACAAGATAGGCACCAATGGAAGCTACGAGGTGAAAGGTGAATCGGTCTACGAAGGTAATATCTTTGTTTATTGTATTTACATCAATTTCATTGAGTTATTAGATATTTAGTTGTTTAATACTATTTTTCATATTTCCTTTAACATTTTTGGCAACCTCCATTTGAGTTTTTTGTGAAGCTACTATCGTGATAGGTCGTTTTGGTGCATTCACATTCCAGTCCTGCACATTCATAGCTTCCTGCTGCGCATTCATCTTTCTACACATTTAACTCCATCTTTCTGTGCATTCACCACATTTACCTATGCATTCACATTTTTGCACATTGACTTAACAGCCCTGCACATCCATGGCTTCTTTCTACGCATCCACATTTCTGCACTTTTATTGAGCAGTGTTGCACATTTACTTCCTATTCCAGTGCATTTACATTCTGACAAAAAAGTTGTATTAGTTTTTGCAAAGATTTCTGTACTAACTCTTCTTGCGGGTGTAGGAGCTTTATTGAGTCATTTAGTTGCATCATAACTTTATCTAGATTTAATTAAGGGGAAAGTAATTTGATATCTTCATGTAAATTTTTACCTAGATCTAATTAGAAGGAAGTAAATTGTATTGTTGCATTACAACTTGCACATAGTCCCAACCTAGGTGGATAAATCTAAACAAATCTTTCATTTTTCTATCTTTTACTACAAGCTCTCATTTAGATTAAATAGGGGAAAGTAAATTTGTTTGATTCTTCAACAACAATCTTCACATAGATTTGTTTAGGAGGGTAAAATTAACTATCTTTTCTAAGTTTTTGCTATCTTGTCAATGGAGTGTGCTTGGTAGAGTAAAACACACCTAGTTTTTAGTTTTTAACTCTAGGAGGATAAAGAACCAGTGTCTACTATGCTTGAAAATGATGATAGGACTATGCTCTCCCCTTCTTGGGTGACCAAAATGCCAAACTCATCATTTTATTTATGTAACCTTTAGAAGAGGCCTTCCATTGGGATTGGGTTTCTTCCAAGTGGGATGACCTTGAGCGGTAACGAGCTAAAGCCAAGCCACTTCTAAGTTGCTTTAAATAAATTTTGTTTATTGAAAGGCACAAACAAAGGGTGTTGCTATGTTATACCGACAAATGTTTCCCATAGTACCCTTGTGGTGCATTTAACTTTGTTGAGCCTAACCTCTTCAGATTAGGAAGCCTCCATAACAGAGCAAATTGCTGCACGTATAACCACCCGAACAAATGCCCAAACTAAAACCCAATTGTATTAGAAATCCAAAAACCCCTATTTGTTGATGCATGAGGAAGTCCTCTGAAGCCGTCCAACATCATACACTCATCTAGTGGGGAGACACAAAATCCAACTCTTCGGAGGGATTGTAACTTGGTATGCGTGAGAAGTGAGTGCACTATAAGGGGGATCTGGTGCTACCAAGTTGCTAACTGTCCACCTTTATGTAAGTGGCTAGAGTAAAATCCAAGTTGGAATTTAATGAATATTATCCTTGCCATCCTTAGGATTGTACTTGTTTATTTTACATTTATCAAAACATTGTATCATACAACCATGGAAACTTCTTGTTTACTGTGTTTTATGGCAATAACTTGAGTCAAGATCAATACCACAAACTTTAGAACAACTTAGAAAACATGAAAAACAATCCAAACTGACAAATTGAGACAAAAAGCAAAAGTTTTGCAGTCCTGCGCGTACATTGAATCTTGCTACACATACACCAATTTATGTTGTGCATTCACTACTGCTATGCATACACACCATATTGCTGCATGAACATAAAACTATGCATATATAACATAGTGTTGTGCATTTAAAACACAGTCCCGCACATACAGAGTTGCACATCCATTAGGCAAAGCTATGCTTTTACCATTTCTTCCTACACATTTGACGTTGCGCATTCACAATAGAGAGTTGTTCCATACGATTTGATACAAAAGTGAAACCATTTCTAGATACCCTTTTTGTTCTAGTAAACACTTGGAGAATAACTTCAAACTTGCAATCATGTTGTCATACCATTTTCACAACATCACCTTTGTATGCCATAGTCTTGAAATCCAAACACATCAAAACCAAACCAAAAACTTGCATCAAGGCATGATTTATACTCTACCAAATTCAAACAATATATAGTTAGTTTCATATTAGGATTCCAATCATCCTTCACACTAAAACTATACTTGTGTATCTTGATAAAAGAATAGTCTATATCAATAGTGGTGATCATCTATCCCTATTTTGACTACCTTTTAAATCAACACTTCGATAGCTATTACCATTATAGCTCAAGACCACCTTGTTTGGAGAAATAGAATCAATAGAAAACCTTAGCAAAATCTAGTTTATCTCATCCAATTCACCTAAATCACATCATACCAAAATACCAAACCAATTTCACCAAGTTTCACAATCCAACTCCACCCACATCTCAAAATTTCCTTGGTTCAAACTAGGTCCCAAGTGAAAAAAAAAACAAAATGAGTTCCCTTCACAATAGTGGGCACAATTCTGATGATGAGGAGATTAGTCAAGAAGAAATCCTTAAACAACTTCAAGATCCAAAATTTCAAAAGGTAATGGATAGGGTTGTTGCCATGAATCCTCATAAGTATTTTCGCATGTTAGCTCAACAAGGAGCTAAGTTGCCCACAGGTTTTGATATCTTAAATCTAAGAGAAACCAATGCCTCAAATCAAGCAGAGTCTTTGAAAGATGGCTCCAAAATTGACAAAGATGGATCCAAAATTGACAATGATGGATCCAAAATTGACAAAGATGCTTCTAAATCAGAAAAGGCTAAGGATACACCCAATCCTTTGGACACATTAATGACACAAATCCAAGCATTGCAAAAATAGTTGGTAGCTATCCAAAGTGGGAAAACCACAAAACACTACTCCCTTGAGGATATTTCACCATATCCCTTTGATAAGTCTTTGCTCATAATACCTTTTCCTTCAAGGTTTGAGGTTCCAAAATTTGACAAGCATAGAGGAAAAGGTGATCCAAGAGATCATATAAGGGAATTTAGCATAGCATGCCTACAAGTCGCACACAATGAAACATATCTTATGCGATTATTCCCACAAAGCTTAGGAGGCCAAGCCATGGAATGTTTCTCTCGCCTACATCCCAGCATCCACAATTTTGATGAGCTAGTGGATAAATTTGTAACACATTTCTCATACAATATAGAACATGAAATCTCCATGTTGGACCTTTGTAATAACAAGAAAAAGTGGGGAGAATCCTTCGCCTCTTTCCTACAAAGATGGAGACAACTTGCAAGCAAGTGTCCCTACCACATACCAGAGAAACAAATGATAGAAATGTGTGTTCACAGCCTAACCATGGAACTAAGTTATCAAATCCAAATACAATGTCCAACTACTTTTAGTAAGGTCATTGAAATGGGGCTACTCATTGAGAAAGCCTTGATAACAAAGGGGCAAATTAAGCTATACAAAGACACCCCTAGTTCTAACAATAATGTAGGCAAGTCACAATTTTGGACCAAGAACAAACCCATTGTAAACAATGGTGTGGTAGATGCTAAAAATGTGGTTCAAAAACAACCGATCTTCAATCTATCAAAACTGCAAAACAATACACCATCCAACAAGCTCAAAGAAATGAGCAAAGACCTACCAACTTTCCTGCTAGGAGAAAGTTCACACCACTAGGAGAGTCTCTCGAATCTGTCCTTAGGAAGTTAATAGGGGGCAACCTCATAACAATTCTGTTGGTGCATGAGTATGAACCAAAATTTAAACCCTCTTGGTGGAATGAGGCTGACTTTTGTGAATATCACCGAAATAAAGGACATAAAACTAATGATTGTCAAGTGCTAAAAATGGATATTAATTGAAGGGCATACCTCTAATGATGAGCATATAGAATTCAAAAATCCTCTTCGTCACTATGAAAAAGGAGGACCATCCAACCAAAACAACAATAGTGTAGACAAAGTAAACTATAATAATGTTTCTTATGAATACACTATTAATCATATCTCACAAAGTGATTCACACATCAATGTAATCACTATCAATAATAAGCCCGACTATAATGTGACCACTCATCATGGAAACATTACTCTCCAAGGGGCTCCACTCAAGTCATCCTCCACATCAAACCAATACAACATCCATGACCAACTCCATAAAACACCTGTATACATATCCATTTTGGAGTTATTGCGTCTATCCCTGTCTCACAAGGACATCCTAGAGAAGGCACTCTTGGAAACAATTGTTCTTACAAACCTTGCTCAAGAGCAATTCCAAGCTATGGCGGGTCATCTAACCACACCACACTTCTTATCTTTAATAGAGAAAGATGATATGTCCATCAACCAAACACATAATGCATCCCTCCATATTGAGGCCCAAATCCACAAACACTGAATAAAAAGGGTATGGTGTGATGGCTTGGACTTGGGGTTCTCTCCCTTGAGGTTCCGAGTTTGAAGCCCTCGCGCTTCTCGATGAGCGTGGTTTGTGGGCTATTGCGCTCATCCCCAGAGGACTAGTCTTTCCTTTGCTCACCCCCTCCCGTTGGACCCCAACTTGGCAGTATGTAAGCCCAAGGTAAGGCGAGGGGGTCACTAGCAGAGATGTGGGGACACCTCTGAGTTAACAAAAAAAAGGGTCCTAATAGATGGAGGTGCTGGTTTAAACATATGCACGTTAAAGTTAATCCTTGCATTGGGGTTTTCAGAAAATGTCATTGATCCTAAAACAAAAATAACTATCAAGGCATATGATGAAGAAGAGAGAACTTCCAAAGGAATTGTGGTCTTACCATTATGAGTTGGACTAGTAGAGAGAGATGTTGTGTCCAAAGTTCTAAACATGGAGCTAGCATATAACATTCTTCTAGGTAGACCTTAGATCCATGCTATGAAGGTTGTTCCATCAACATACCATCAATGTATCAAGTTCCCACACAATGGCCAAGAAATTACCATACAAGGTGACCCTGATCCATTCCAATATTGCAACACCATCCAATCAAAACCAGAAGTTGTAATCCCCACCAATCGACTAGCTTCCTCTCCTTCAAACCATGTGGATCTAAGTTCTCTGGCTTCTACCTCCAAAACATCAGAGATTAAAGTCAAAGTCAAAGACAAGGGTTGGAGAATATGTCATTGAGCAAACATTTTGTCTAGCACAGTTACCTATATCATCAAAATCCTATGGAAAGTCATTACTGAACAAGGCCAAGTCATTTGAAACTTCTAAGGGTCCTTTCATTAGATGGGGAAACCTCTTAGACAAGAGTGATGAAAAAGATGTCTTACAGTGGCTTTACAAAGATGAAGATAGTGAAACCACGCCAAATGACCATCAATCTAAGTTACCCACTGCATAATATGGTCAAGGGTTTTCTATTTTACAAAGGATGGGATACGAAGGACATGGTCCCATAGGATTAAGGAAAGATGGTCTCATAGAACCAATTCAACCCTCTACCTCCACATTCGGAGACACTACTAGGTTGGGATACAACGGTAAAGAGAAGATCAAAGTTAAGGAAAAACTCTAAGAAAAAGATAGTGAAATAGTTACCACTAACCTAGTGGAACAAATTCACCACTTACAAGAAGATAGTGAAACAGATTCCAATGAGTATGAATGGGACAGCCTCTCAGAAATGTCTTGTGAAGATAAAGGGGTTGACATGGTTCAACAGTATAGCTCTACTCATATGGCACATGAGGGACAAAGCTCTAGGGCTACATCACTAGAGTTTGATCTATAATATGACGAAAGTCAACTTCATAAGGAGAGTACGATGTCACACTTGACGAACCAACTTGAGGAGAGTACCATAATAGACCTTGTAAATACCTCTACCTATTCAAATGAGTCCTCCATTATAACCATCACCACTCTTGAATTGGATCAACCAGATGATCCATTACCCCTAATTGCATCCTGAATTGATAGACTGGGATCTACCAAACACCCCTGACCTAGATACATTCCAAAATGATGATGCTATCATTGATTATCTAGAGCTTAGGGACCATTTACCCATAGGGGACCACAAGGTTGGCTTCACCATTGAACTTAATGACATGGCATACTTTGGACAGAGCTCCAATCCCTTTAGTCACAAAAATATAAAAATAAAAACCAGATCTAATAGTGAAAACTACTTCGTGATAGTGTTAGATCATGGAAAAGTAAAAAGAAAAGATGTATCTAACAGTGAAAACCTCTCTGAGGTGCCAACAGATGAAGAGATTGACACTCTCCCCTACCATGCACATCAGGAGAGATCTTCAGTATTGATTGAACCGGCTCAACCAATAAACATTGGCACATAAGAGAACCCAAGGATCATACACCTAGTTGAGTCATTATTTGAAAAAGAGAATAGAATTCATAGTATTCTTTAAAAGAAAGCAGATAAACTTTGTTTGGTCCTATGTGGACATGCCTGGGCTGGATCTTGATCTTATCATGCATCATCTTTCACTAGCTCCAGGAGCTAAGCTAGTTAAATAGAAACTGAGAAAAATGCACCCACATATAGCATTTTAATGGTCAAAGAGGAACTAAAGAAACTGTTAGATGTGGGGTTCATTAGAGCCATTGATTATCCAGAATGGGTTTCTAACATTGTACCTATATCAAAACTTGATGGAAGGATTAGAATTTGTAATGACTTCAGAGATCTAAATAAGGCTTGTTCAAAAGATGACTTTCCTTTGCCAAACATAGATATCATTGTTGATCTAACAACATGGCACACCATGTTGTCATTAATGGATGGGTTCTCTGGCTATAACCAAATCAAAATAGTGCTAGAGGATCAACACAAAATAGCATTCACATGTTTGTGGGGTACTTATTGTTGGTGCGTCATGCCATTCAGACTAGAGAATACGGGGGCAACATATCAATGAACAATGACTATGATCTTTCATGACATGATGCACACCATCATGGAAGGTTACATCGATGATATCCTAGGTAAGTCAATCACGAGAGAGGGGCATCTTCAAGTCTTGGACAAGATCTTCATGAGACTAGAGCAATTTAATGTATGGTTAAATCCAAAAAAGTATGTTTTTGGAGTCACATATGATAAACTCCTTGGATATATCGTATCAGCTAATGGAATGGAGGTGGATCTAGCCAAGGTAAAAGTAATTATGGAAATGATGCCACCTAAGAATCTAAGTCAGTTGCGGTATCTACAAAAAAGGTTGTAATCCATCAGAAGGTTTATCTCTCAGCTGACAGATAAGTGCCATCCATTCACCCATCTCTTACACAAAAACATTCCATTCAAATGGGATGACATGTGTGAGAAAGCTTTTCAACATCTAAAGGAATATCTAATGAACCCATTAGTCTTGATGCTGCCAATTCAGGGCAATCCATTGCTACTCTATATCTCAACTACACCAATATCTCTTGGAGCTCTGCTAGCACAACAAAACCATGAAGGAAAGGAGAAAGTAATCTACTACATCAGTAGGACACTAGTAGGTTATGAGCTATGGTATACACCAATTGAAAGAGCATGTCTGGTAGTTGTCTTTGCTTCACAAAAGTGGAGACACTACATGCTCTCACATTCTATCAAGCTAGTGGTGAAGATTGATCCATTAAAATACCTACTCAGCAAATCTACCCTAACAGATAGAATATATAAATGGGTCATGATACTCAGTGAATTTGATATTGAGTATGTAGATAGAAGAGCAATAAAGGGGCAAGTCATTGCAGATCAGCTAGTGGACGCACCTTTGATAGATAACAACCTGTTAAGCTTTGAATTTCCAGATGAGTCTATCTTCAACATCACTACCACAACGTGGAAACTCTACTTTGATGGGTCATATACTCAACATGGATCTGGAGTAGGAATCTTGTTGGTAACAACACATGGAGATACAATCCCTAAGTCATATAGACTTCTATTTCCATGCACCAACAATGTGGCCGAGTATGAAGCTTTTGTTATTGGCATTAAGATGGTAGTAGATTGGAAGGTCAGGGAACTTCATGTGTATGGGGACTCACAACTCATCATTAATCAAGTAAATGACAATTATCAAACTAAGGACAAGAAGCTGATACCATATAAACATATGGTGGATGACTTCAAGGAATATTTTGTTGTGATATCCTTCGAGCAGATACCAAGATTGGAAAACAAAGCAGTAAATGCAATGGCTACTATTGTAGCCCTCCTGGACATACCTGAAAATCATTCTTGTTATGAGTTCTTGGTGGAGCTAGTCTCCCATCCTACTTATGAAATCTCAAAACCAACACCATTTACCACATCATTGGGTCTGATTCTCCCTTATATGGAAAGTTTTACACCTATCTAAACAAGAATATCCTACCACCTGACCTATTAAACAACCAGAAATGAACATTCATATGCCAAGCATCCCGATATACTATCATCGCAAACACCCTGTATCGATGAGGTTTAGATGGTACTCTCCTTAAGTGTTTGGGTAGTGAGTGAAGTGTTGGAAAGAGACACTTTGTGGCCTCATTGGTGTTGTCATTGATGGCAACAAAGACCATTCCACACATCCAGAGGACATGGTGTATCTTTACCAGAAGTCAGATTGAAGGATACTTTGGTTCGATAAGCAAGAACAGAGCATGCAACAAGGTCAGACAGTTAGTTCCAGATCTCTTAGAGAAAGTATCTTTCTAAAGTGCAGACTTGGGAAAGTCAAGAGGAATACCTTGACTAATAGATTCCAAGGTTTGAGCCTCTGGTGATGAAAGAAATATGAGCATCTAAGTATTGAGGTCCGGTTTGGCAGAGTAGACAGAGGAAGAACTGATCAACAGAGCACCAGAATTATTCCAGATGAGATATTGATGGTGATCAAGGTTCTTAAGGTATCATCCATGATTGGCTGACATGTTAGATGACTTCTATAAGTATCTCCTTGATTTGCATCACTTGGTAAGCAAGGATTCAGCCGACAGACTAGAGTTTGGGAAAATATTGACTATTCCAAATGCCGACTAGGAAGAGGATGAAATCCTTTGTGCGGATATATATACCAAATGGATTTAGATGTGAAGGTTGTTGTGTGTGTTGTTGTGTGAACAAAAGTAGAAAAGCAAAATAACAACAATACTACAGGTCCAGTATGTGACAAGACAACAGCATCAAAGAAGAGGAAGAATGAAGTGCAGTAGATCAGTATATTAAGCCTAACCAGAACTAAACCTTAGCATGTGTAGATGCTTCTCATTAGTTCAAGTATCTAGTTTCCTTATATAATCTATTGTAGGCAATGAGCCTCTTGTGAGCAGTGTGCTCAGGTAGTGAGCCCTAATTGGCAAGTGCCATTTTGTTCTATCCTATTCTTCTAACAGAGAATACATTCTTAGGTTAATCACCCCGTGGTTTTCTCCCTTAACTGGGTTTCCACGTCAAAAATATTATGTCATGTGTATTGAGTTTATTTCTGCTTTCATGTTCATTTAAGCTTATGTGTTTTGATACTGTACTAATGGCTAAAGAACAGAAAGTTAAATTAATCTAGATAACTGATTCACCCCCCCCAGTTATCAACATGAAGTACATGAAGGAATATGCAGGATGCACTCTAGTGGTCCTACGTTAGTGAAGAAGCTCATGTGTCTCGAGTACTATTGGCCAAGCATGGAATCTGACTCCTATCATTTTGTTAAATGGTGCAAGAAATGCCAAATTCATGTTAATTTGATACACGCACCCGCTCAAGAGTTGCAACCATTAATGACACCTTGGCCATTCTGCCAATGGGGACTTGATCTAGTAGGCAAGATTCACCCTTCATCCTCCAACGACCACAAATTCATTATAACAGCCACTAAGTATTTTATGAAGTGGATTGAGGTCATTCCATTAACCAACGTCACAGGGAAACATATATCCTCTTTTATCCTCAACTACATCATATGCAGATATGGTATTCCATTATCCATTGTCATAGATAATGGATGACCTTTCAAGAATCAGGATGTCAAAGAACTATGTGGTAAATTCCACATTCAACATCGCTTCTCCAGTCCATACTACCCGCAAGGTAATGGCCAAGCTAAGGCATCGAACAAATCTATCCTGAAGATACTCAAAAAGACTGTCGATGATGATGGCCATGACTGGCATATGCAATTGAACCCCACTCTGTTAGCCTATAGAACTAGTATATGCACTCCCATAGGTGCAACATGATACGCCCTTGTCTATGGCTCTGAGGCCATCCTGCCTATAGAAATTGAGTTAACTTCCCTTAGGGTGTCTGTTGTACCCAATCAATTTTTTTGTTTCATTAAGGCATTTTGTGAAAGTCTAGAAAATTTTTTGTCAAAAAAGGTCAAAAAGTCAAAATTTCTAAAAATCAAAATTTTCTATTTTTAGAAAGTTTCTAAAAATAGACATCAAATTTAGGTTTTCTGGGTTTCTTGAGATACGGATGCTAGCAAAATTTTCTAAAATTAGAAAATTTTTGAAAATAGAATCTCTGATTTAGGAGTCCTGCCTGAGTCCTGCAAAAGATTGAGTTTTCTCTACTAGGTCAATTCTGCTTTTTCAGAAGGTGAAGCACAAACTCTGAGTGCATTAATGGAGGAAATTCATCTACCAAGGGTTAGTTTCAAGATGTTAGTGTTGTTCAGAATGCAAGGAGCCATTGAGAAACTGTCAACTAACAAAGAATGGAGAACAGAGCAGGATGAATCTGAAAAATGAGGAAAAAATGAGGAAACGATAGAAATCATTAAAAAAATCAAAGTCTGGGAAATCCAAGTGCCCCTGGAGGTTAGATGCGCCCAAGCAACCCAGTGTTAGATTTTTTTTGCACTTTTTGAAAAATGTCAAAAATGCCTCATCAACCCACTTTTAGGTAGTCAAAATCAATTGAACTCAATTAAAAGGCCTGTAAAAGTAGGGGATTCATCTCAGATATTCTCAGGCTATCCAGTCTACCCTCATCCTAATGCATGTCCTTGAAATCTTGAAATTGACTAAGTTTGATGTCATGAAGCCCTACAAAAATTATTAACTTTGAAATCTAGTGGATCCTCAAAAATCTAGAATCTACATGTTAAATCCCATGGATCTGAGACCTATCTCAAATATTCTGATAGTATATTTCAAAATATTAAACATATACTTAAATATATTTTGAAATATACGTCAGGTAGGGACCTTCAAAATCTGGCAAAATTCAAGATTTGTGGAAGAAAATGAAAAATTCCAAAGAATTTCTAAGGCATGGAATCTCAGGTATCCTAGGAGGTTAGGGGCGCCCATCATCTCCAGATTTAACCATTTTTTCATGTTTTTCCAGAGAATAAAGAGAAAAGTTGAAAATTTCAAAAATTTGGCTAAGGCATGAGTCCAAAAGCACCCTTGGAGACTAGGGGTGCCTAGGATCTCCAGAGATAATTTTTTTATGTTCTGACAGGGTTTCTTGCAGCCACTTCCTGATCTTTGTCTGGCGACAGTTTCTAGAAGTCAAAATTACAGTCAAACGTCGTCAATTCAAGGTTGGGGATGAAATCAGGATTGATAAAACTTCAAAATACCATGATTAGTTAGCTTTTTTAGTCATATGGTGATAGTTTTCCATCTTGTTGAAGTTAGAGGTAGGCCATGCTAGAGTCAAAACAAGTGCAAAAGTTTCAAAACGAAGGAAAAATTAGCTAACACTTTTGCAATTTTGTGTGTTTGATGACATCATCAAAGAAGCAATTTTTCATCATCCTTACACATGAGCCATAGGCAGCTATAAAATAGGGATTCTTCCTATTCGAGCATATCAACTTGGATTTAAAAGTTGTTTTCTTCATGGATAAGATTCAAGTTTTGTGCTTTCACAAAGAAAATTATTTTTTCGCCCTAAAGTTCTATAAAACAAGCTTTTGGCCTCCTTATTCATTATTTTTGCAGGTTGCATCCAGAGGAAGAAAACATATTTTTCTTCTCATGAAGATTTGATAACCCAAACAAAGTGTTTTTTTAGTGTTCTTCATAGTTTCGGGATTAGGAAGCACAGAGGCACGCTTTTTCAAGGTCCATTTTTCTAGGGCATCATTTTTTTGAAACAAGGCCGGAGCTTTTTCAGTTTTCATCAAAATGGGTCCATCTGGAATTTCATCCTCTTGAAGATTGGAAAATTTTAGTTTTTCTGAAATCTATTTTTTGCTATTTTTTAGGGAAATCCTCTGCTTTTTCAAAATCTGATGATCTGGGTTGCTTCAGAATGAGATTGTCTACAAAACCCATGTGCCATCTTTTTCTCTCAAAATATGATTTTTAGAAGATATCATTTCCCAAATTACCAGTGGATGATGTCACCAATAAGGAAGCAATAAAGATGGGGATGTGACTCAAAAGAAAGCAGCTTTAACTCAATACTTTTTGTTTTAAAGCATTTGCTTTCATTCAAAGTTTATCCATCCTTAAAATTGTAAAAATCATTTTGTAATAGTTGGAGCTTTTTTTCTTTAAAGTAAATTGTTTTAAAGCAGTTGTTAGTTGTAATCTTTGTCTTAGAATAGAATTAAAGCTTGTGAGTTGGCAAGTTAGTTAGATAAAACCAAGGAGATTTTAGGGTTCCCTACTCCTTTGATTTAGTATAAATAAGGGCAACCTTGCCCATTGTTAGGGGACTGTAATTGTGATAGAAAAATTTGATGTACCTATTCTAGCCAGCAGAAATTGTTATTGGGTATGTGCAGGATCATCGCGGGCCAAACAATGGCAATAGGAAAAAAATCATGTTTTTACTTAGCCAAATTTGCGACTTAGCAAAGTTTGACTTTCATATGTTTTGAAATGGATATTTGTTTTGGTTTGGATACCAAACCAAAATGGATATCCATTTCTAGAAATCCAAAATGGATATCGGTTTTGGAAACAGATATTCGTTTCCCTTTCCCCAATTCAGTGTATGTATATATTACTTGCCCAATTCTACATGAGGTATACCAAATATAAACCACTTACACATGATTGAATGTTTGTTGATTACTAATTTATCCTTTAATTATTAATTTATTTATACTACCAAGCATGGTATTCATTCATGAAAAAATTTAAGAGTGTTTCAATTTGTGAAGGATTCTAATGATTGTTAATAACACCTCCCTATATAGAGAGGATATATATAACTATTTGAGCAGTAATATGAGATTTCATTATAACAATCTTCTTCTTCATACACTTCATATTAGCTAGGCCTAGAACTATGATATAAATTATACGAAAGGGAAGACCTAGGAAAACCATTAGGCCAAGGATCCAAGTTTAAAAAGATTCAAAACACATTGAAACTAAGAAAGTGCACTTCATACAAATGTGCATTCTTGTATGAAAGCAACTTTATCTCACCAAGAGAAGAAAGAACATGTATGTTCCTTAAACCTCATGCCCTAAATTCCTTTATATGATTTGATTCATGATACATGGTTTGAGAAGGATACACATGATATACCCTTACCCTCTAGTGATAAAACTATGAATGATACTTTATGTGGTGAAGCTACACCTTCATTAATCCTTCATGACATTGTTATTCCTTGTCATGATGATGATCCTTCATGTGATATGTTAGGACATAATGCAAAGTTAACATTGCATGAACTCTCTTGGAAGGGTAAGCATGGACTATAAGAACATTCAACTAGTTGGATCTGTTAAGCTCACCATTTATGAAAGAACCTTAAAGGTTAACCTTAATTAGGTAAGGTTATGTTTCAGTGTGGTTGTTTGTGCAACAATGTGTAAATTAATGTTACCTAAGGATAAATCTAACTATACTAACATTTTAATAACCATGAGAGCTGGGACTAACAATTAGACTAAAAACTTGACAAACAATACAAATTGGACACATGTAGGACTTGGAAAATGGAAAAGAATATAATTAAATGTGGAAAACAATGAAAAAGTGGTATTAGTTACACCTATATAGAGAAGTGGTTTAGATGTTGGTTAGGGGAATTATTTAGGGTTTAGAGGTTTAGGGTTTCTTGGGTTTAGGGGTTTGGGGTTTATGGTTTAAAGAGAGATAGAGAGAGGGGACTGATAGAGTTTGGGAGAGATGGAGGAGACAGAGGGGAGAGATAAGGAGATAGAGAGTGAGAGACATGTCTAGAGACATAGAGAGAGAGATTGAGAGGTAAAGGGATGATAGAGATAGGGAGATAGAGGTTTAGGGTTGCTTGGGTTTAGGGGCATTATTTAGGGTTTAGGGTTTATGGTTTTGGGGTTAGGGGTTAAGGTTTAGAGGTTTAGGGTTTAGGGTTTAGAGAGAGATAAAGGACCAATAGGGAGATATAGAGGAGTCCAAGGGGAGAGATATGGAGATAAAGAGTGAGGGACATGGAAAGAGACATAGGGAGAGAGATCAAGGGGTAGATGGACAAAGGTGATAGGGAGATAGGGGAGAGATAGGGAGATAGTGGTTTATGGTTACTTGGGTTTAGGGTTTAGGGGTTTGTGGTTTAGGGTTTATCAGTTTAAGGTTTCTCAGGCTTAGGGGTTAGGGGTTAGGATTTAGGGGCATTATAATTTAGGGTTTAGGATTTATTGTTTAGGGGTTAGGGGTTAGGTTTAGAGGTTTAGGGTTTTGGATTTAGGGTTTATAGAGAGAGAGAGAGAGACGAATGATAGGGAGATATAGAGGAGTTTGAGGGGAGAGATAGGGAGATAAAGAGTGAGGGACATGGCTAGAGACATAGGGAGAGAGATTAAGAGGTAGAGGGGCAAAGGTGATAGGGAGATAGGGGAGAGATAGGGAGATAGTGGTTTAGGGTTACTTGGGTTTAGAGTTTAGGGGTTTGGGGTTTAGGGTTTCTCAGGTTTAGGGGTTAGTGGTTAGGGTTTAGGGGCATTATTTAGGGTTTAGGATTTAAATTTTTTAGGGGGTAGGGGTTAGGTTTAGATGTTTAGGATTTTGGATTTAGGGTTTATAGAGAGAGGAATGATAGGGAGATAGAGAGAGGAGACTAAGGAGAGATATAAGGAGATAGAGAGTGAGGCATATGGCCAGGGACATAGGGAGAGAGATCAAGAGAGGTAGAGGGATGATAGAGATAGGGAGATAGGGGAGAGATAGGGAGATAGAGGTTTAGAGTTGATTGGATTTAGCGTGTACCTAGGTTTAGGGTTTCTCAGTTTTGGAGATAGCTAGATAGAAAGAGAGAGGAGATAGATAGGGAGAGATAGAGGAGACAAAGGGGAGAGATAGGGAGATAGAGAGTGAGTGAGATGTCCAGAGAAATAGGGAGAAGGATTGAGAGGTAGAGGGATGATAGAGATAGGGAGATAAGGGAGAGATAGGAGATAGGGTTTAGGGTTGCTTGTGTTTAGGGTTTAGGGTTTAGGGGTTAGGGGTTAAGGTTTAGGGGCATTATTTAGGGTTTAGGGTTTATAGTTTAGGGGATAAGGTTTAGAGGTTTAGGGTTTAGTGTTTAGAGAGAGAGGACCAATAGGGAGATATAGAGTGAGGGACACGGCCAAAGCATAGGGAGAGAGTTTGAGAGGTAGAGGAATGATAGTGATGGGGAGCTAGTGAGATAGGGAGATAGAGAGATAGAGGTTTAGGTTTTCTTGGGTTTAGTGTTTTGGATTTAGGGGTTTATGGTTTCTCAGGTTTAGGGTTTAGGGGTTAGGAAATAGGGGTTAGGGGTTAGGGTTTAGGGGTTAGGGGTTAGGTTTAATCATGCGTTAATACATAATGTGGAGTGAGAAAGAGGTGGTATGGGTATGGTTGAATGGAGTAATGAGGTGACTTAATTGGTAATGACCTAGGTGAAGTGATGGGTAAGATGTCTTATGTGGGATTGCTAGAAAGTGTGATTGGTAATGGTGGGGATAGCTAAATGTCCTAGTTTTCCTAAATAAATCCTAACCCCTAACCCCTAAACCATAAACTCTAAATAATGCCCCTAAGACCTAACCCATAAACCCTCAACCTGAGAAACCATAAACCCCTAAATCCTAAACCCCAACCCCCTAAACCCTAAACACTAAACTCAAGCAACCCTAAACCTCTATCTCACTATCTCCCTGTCTCTATCATTCCTCTACCTCTCAATCTCTCTCCCTATGTCTCCTGAGTAGCCCTAAACCCCTAAACCCTAAATAATTTCACTTAACCCTGACCCCTAACCCCAAGCAACTCTCTCTCTCTCTCTCTCTCTCTCTCTCTCTCTCTCTCTCTCTCTCTCTCTCTCTCTCTCTCTCTCTCTCTCCCTCTCCCAAAACCCTAAATAATGCCCCTAAACCCTAAACCTCTATCTCCCTATCTCTATCATCCCTCTACCTCCCAATCCTTCTGCCTATCTCTCTAGACATCTCGCTCACTCTCTATCTCCCTATCTCTCCCCTCTATCTCCTCTCTCTCTCTCTCTATTTAGCCATCTCTCTATCTCTTGCCTCTATCTCCCCTATCATTCCTTTATCTCCCTATCTCTTGCCTCTCTCTCCCCTATCATTCCTTTATCTCCCTATCTCTTGCCTCTCTCTCCCCTATCATTCCTTTATCTCCCTATCTCTTGCCTCTCTCTCCCCTATCATTCATTTATCTCCCTATCTCTCCCCTCTATCTCTACTTCTCCCTTATTGACAAATGAAATGAAAACAAGAAAACTAGGACTCTCTTTCTATCTATCTATCTATCTATCTATCTCTCACTCTCTCTCCTAAGCAAATTGGAAAAGAAAAGGAAAACTAGGAAAGCTAGGAATATGATTTAATTAGGAGGTAGAGAGAGAGAGAGATTTGAAAAAGTAGAAGTGTTGAGTCAAGGTGCACTTTTGGCAACTTAATTTTATCTTAACATTCCCAAAGTCTTACATGATTAAAAGTAATATTAATCTATTTGGTGGAAAAGTGGAACCTTTGCAAAGTTGTAGATGGGAAAAATGAATCCACTTCCCAAAATCTCATAAGTATATAAATGAAGGTTTTGAAAATAATTATGTATCATCAATGAATAATCCTAATGCACTCATCCCCAAAGTTGTAAATTGTAGTGAAGTTCAACATCCCCATGCCTCATAAAGTTCCACAATGTTCATTTACCAAAAGACCAACTATTATGTGTAGACTTTTCTTATGTTTACATACATTTCAAAAAAGAACTTACAAAGTGCCAACATTACAATGCATAACATAATGAAATTTGTTGAAAAAGTTAAAAAAATCTTCAAACAAATGTAGTTGACTTGTATATAGCCAAACTCCATGATCTTTTCTACTATCTTATTTACTTACACCAATGGAATGGTACATGGGCATCCATCAAAAGAATAATGATAGGGGGGTTCTTATCAAATATTATATTTGGTAACTTCTTAGTAAATATTTATAAAAACTATGGAAACATAGACAAGGCATTGCTAACTATTTGATAGAATGCCTCAAAAAAATTTGATTTCATAGATTACCATGATTATAGGAAATGCAGAAAATGAATCTAAAAATGGACATTACAATTTTATTATCAATGCTCTTTACAAAACTTAGAAAATAGACAAGCCTTTTCGATCATAGATGAAATTAGATGCAATGGTTATAGGAATATGGCGGGATATCGACAGACCACCTTTTTATTATTTTACACAAAGCTAAAGATGAATACTTATGACCATTGCGCAATATCGATAGACCACCTTGAGAGAGAGAGAGTAACATATAGGGTAAAGCAAAACAGATATCTGTTTTGTAAAACATAAAAAAAGGAAAAATGGTATTTTACCAAAGCAAAATGGATATCCGTTAATAACATATATCTTTTTTGCTTCGCTTTTGCCTTGTATGTAGGCTTGGGATTGTCATAGTTGACTTTCCCTCAATTCTAACGTTTTTACAGGTTTCACTCTCTTCTTCGAACTTCACCCTTCGTGCTGATGAATTTTTTTTAATGTAAAATTGATAAAATGAAAAGGGTTTATAGAGGAAATTGTTATCTTTCTAAAAATATAATATTTTCTTGATTATCATTTGGTTAAATAATTATTAATAATTTTCTATATAGTGTGTGTCTAAAATCCTAATGGATACACTGATTGAAAAACATCAATAACTTTCAAACCGTTTCACCTTTTTTAGATCCGAAAGATGCGTCACACTCCATGCTCCATTGGCTACAGGTTAAAAAAAATGTGAATTCTAATTTTTTTTCATTGAGTTAGGTTGGCTGGAAAATTACTCTTTAGTTTTTAAAAAAACTCAGTAAAAAAATCATAACTAATTATTTTATTGGAAAAAAAATTCAAAAAAATATGCGTCACATCTGGGCATGAGTCCTCTACTTATTTTGAAAGTTTCAAAAAATAAATTTTTTTTTTCTCATAGTTAGGTTGGCTAGACAAACACCCACTTTTTATTTTTTTCTGAAAAATTTAATAGCTGTTCATTGAAATGTTCATTTTTCACTAATTAAATTTAGTTTTAAAAAAAAAAATTAGTAGCTCATAAACTAGATTCAATTCTCTACAATTTTTTTTCTTACATCCAAATTGTGTAGATAATTCATTCAAATTTTCACATAAACTTGATTAAGTCTATTTTTTTGTATTTTCATTGCCACTTAGAGGTATAGTTTGGCCCATCATGATCCTGCACATATCCTATTTCAAGTACTTGTTCACTCTATGTTATATGTTTTCCAGTGTTTGATCGCATATTGTATGCTTGCCTTTTGCTACAATATCATTGTCTTGGAGTTGTAATAACTTTATGATATTGAGAGTAGAAATCTCATGCCTGCCATTTGCTTTGATTCTCTATCTCACGATCATCTAGTTTTGTTGTCAGATGTGTGGCTTGCATAATCTTACTTTTATTTTTCATCTTAACATACAATGAGTCTTTTAATGTGATCTGGAAGAAGTTTATTTGAGCTTTTATGTTAAAACAAATCATTCTCTGTTAACTTTTGGTTCATATGCTTTGAATTTACTTAGATGATCAAAAGTGTCATTTAGTTTAGGCCTAGCTGTAGTTAGAAGTTAAAAAGAAAAACCTCTGCTACAGTGATAGAGTTTTATAAGCTTGTGCTCATAGATGAGAAGCAAAAAAGATAGGCAAAATTTAATTTATTTATCAGAAGAAGAAAGGTACATGGTTGCAGAAAATGAGATGTTACCAAATATCTGTACTCTTGGTCTCAAGGATACATTTATTGAAGAAGATTGCTCTATGGAGGTTGATGAGACTCAAAATGATGGATGGCAAAGATAGATGCCAGGTGAAGATGTTATCCATCAAGTATACTTTGATAATGATCAGGAGCTCAAGTATTCTAACCTTGATGATTTATCAGATTCTGAGGATTGGATGGACGAAGATATGATTGTTAAGGATGATGAAGAAGTACCTAAATTACTAGATAAATTGATGATAACAGTTGTAGATTTGGTAAGCCAAGAACTAGTGATGGAAATTTTGTATCAGGAGCTTCGACCTTTTTTAGAGGATGATACATTAACAGAGTTCAAGGTTGCATATGTTGAAGACATAAATGAAGAATGTCAAGTTCTATATGTGGTGGTTACCATTCCCATAAGTATACTTTGGCCACAAGACCTCACTTCATATCTTTAGAAAGAGGTTTTGTATCTTCACGTGTTCTAGAGACTTCTTGCTTTGGAAGAAGTTGATCAACCTGAGCTCTGGCGTATCAATCAGTTCATCATAAACTTCTCATGGCTTGATTGTGAATACCCACCTAAATCATGGCTCTTTGAGAAGGTGTTGTAAAGGAAGAAAAGATATGTGTTTTCAAGATAAATCTCACAGCTTGGGAGAAAAGGCTCCTATTTTTCTGAACCAGTTGATGGTTTTGTGTAACAGTTTTTGTTTTTCTTATCCTTGCTCAGAAAAAGAGTGTTTGTGTATGTTGTAATGTGTTTCCCCTTTCCATAATGTGATTGTTATGTTGTAATGCATTTCCCTTTTGTAATGTGGTAGTCATGTTGTTTTGTGTTTCTAAGAAGTTCCAACTCTTAGGTGATTTTAGAGAAAAAGTCTTGTTCTAGGTATTTAGGAAATTGTCCTGACTCTATTGCCCAATTGATAAGACACCGGTCTAAGCTAGAAAACTATAAAGATTCTTGGTTCTCCTATGTTGTAAGTATCTGACATGGTCCCCAGATAGAGCTAATTGTTGTACCCAATCAAATTTTTGCTTCATTAAGGCATTTTGTGAAAGTCTAGAAAATTTTTCATCAAAAAAGTCAAAAAGTCAATTTTAAAAATAGAAATTTTCTATTTTTAGAAATTTTCTAAAATAGACGTCAAATTTAGGTTTTCTGGGTTTCTTGAGACACTGATGCTGGAAAAATTCTTTAAAATTAGAAAATTTCTAAAAGTAGAATCTCTAATTTAGGAGTCCTGCCTGCTTCTGATTGGCTCATATTGCTTCACGATCAAGGTGGTCTAGACAAAATCTGCAAAAGATTGAGTTTTATTTACTGGGTCAATTCTACTTTTTTAGAAGGTGAAGCACGAACTCTGAGTGCATTAATGGAGGAAATTCATTTGCCAAGGGTCAGTTTCAAGATCTCAGTGTTGTTCAGAATGCGAGGAGCCATCGAGAAACCATCAATTGACAAAGAACAAAGCAGGATGAATCTAGAAAATGAGGAAAAGATGGAAATCATCAAAAAAATTGAAGTCTGAGAAATCCAAGTACCCCTGGAGGCTAGGGGCACCCAAGAAACCCAGTGTTAGATTTTTTTGCATTTTTTGAAAAACGTAAAAAATGCCTCGTCAGCCCACTTTCAGGTGGTCAAAATTAATTAAACTTAGTCAAAAGGCCCGTAAAAGTAGGGGATTCATCTCATATATGCTCAGGCTATTCATTCTACCCTCATCCTGATGCATGTCCCTGAAATCCTAAAATTGACTAAGTCTAATGTCCTGAAGCCCTAAAAAACTGACTGACTTTGAAATTTGGTGGATCCTCAAAAATCTAGAATTTGCATGTTAAATCCCATGGATCTGAGACTTATCTAAAACATCTTGATAGTATATTTCAAAATATCTAAACATATACTTAAATATATTTTGAAATATATGTTAGGCAGGGACCTTCAAAACCTGGCGGAATTCAAGATTTGTGGAAGAAAATGAAAAATTCCAAAAAACTTCTAAGGCATGGAATCTCAGGCAACCCAGGAGGCTAGGGGCACCCATCATCTCTAGACTTAACCATTTTTTCATGTTTTTTTGGAGAACAAAGAGAAAAGTTAAAAATTTCAAAAAATTGGCTAAGGCATGAGTCCAAAAGCACCCCTAGAGGCTAGGGGCGCCTAGGATCTCTAGACATAGTTTTTTTATGTTCTGGTAGTGTTTCTTACAACCACTTCCTAATCTTCATTCAGCAATAGTTTATAGAAGTTAAAATTGCAGTCAAGTGTTGTCAGTTCGAGGTTGGGGATGAAATCAGGATTGATAAAGCTTCAAAATGCCATGATCAGTCAGCTTTTTTAGTCATATGGTGACTGTTTGCCATTTTGTTGAAGTCAGAGGTAGGCCTTGCTAGAGTCAAAATGAGTGCAAAAGTTTCAAAATGAAGGAAAAATTGGCTAACACTTTTGCAACTTCACGTGTTTGATGACATCATCAAAGAAGCAATTTTTCATCATCCTCACACATGAAGCCATAGGCAGCTATAAAATAGGGATTCTTCCTATTCAAGCATATCAACTTGGATTTAAAAGTTGTTTTCTTCATGGATAAGATTCAAGCTTTGTGCTTTTACAAAGAAAGTTGTTTTTTCTCCCTAAAGTTCTATAAAACAAGCTTTTGGTCTCCTTATTCATTATTTTTTTAGGTTGCATCTAGAGGAAGAAAATGTCTTTTTATTCTCATGAAGGTTTGAGAACCCAAACTGAGTGTTTTTTCATTGTTTTTCATAGTTTTGAGATTAGGAAGCACAGAGGCATGCTATTTCAAGGTCCATTTTTCTAGGGCATCATTTTTCAGAAATAGGGCCAAAGCTTTTTCAGTTTTCATTGAAATGGGTCCATCTAGAATTTCATCCTCTTGAAGATTGGAAAATTTTAGTTTTTTTGAAATCAACTTTTAACTACTTTTTCAGGAAATCCTCTGCTTTGACAAAATCTGACAATCTGGGTTGCTTCAGAACGGGATTGTCTATAAAACCCATGTGCCAACTTTTTCTCTCAAAATCTACTTTTTAGAAGATGTCATTTCCCAAAATACCAGTGGATGATGTCACCAATAAGGTAGCAATAAAGATAGGGATGTGACTCAAAAGAAAGCAACTTTAACTCAATACTTTTTGTTTTAAAGCATTTTCTTTCATTCAAAGTTTATCCATCCTTAAAATAGTAAAAAATCACTTTGTAATAGTTGGAGCTTTCTTTTCTTTAAAGCAAATTTTTTTAAACTAGTTGTTAGTTGTAATATTTGTCTAGAATAGAAATAAAGCTTGCGAGTTGGCAAGCTAGATAAAATCAAGGAGATTTTAGGGTTCCCTACTCCTTTGATTTAGTATGTTGTGACCTAAAATTTCCTACCTTTTTTGCAAAAAATTTAGGTTCCCATGATGAACAATTTGACTGCATCACTCAGAAATGCACCTGCACAATGTGCTTAAGTGGCCTACTTTGAAGCATTATCATTTGAAGCCAGTGCAATTTCATACAAAACCACCTTACAAGAATGCTTATCTACCATATTTAAGTGAGCACACCTAATTTTAGCATCCCACAATTAGTTTTGACAAGATTTGAAAGTGACAAGTCACAGGGTTCAGAAAAAGGTTTGATGTCTACACAGTAAAATATGTTAAAAAGGGGCAACTTTGGGGGCCAACATTTATCAATTGGAAGATTGTCATCATGAATCGATTGGTGTCTCAGATTCTTCCCACCTTAATGTGCTTTCAAACCAATTTTCAGAACCTCAGCTCTTCATTTGGTATTTTTTCAAAGTCAAAACCAAATGGGTTTTACATAGTTTTTGTGACTGCACTTCCAGAAAACTGCAAAAGGGTCAACTTGGATGCTTGATATTTTGTAAAGGGAGAAGATTGAAGAAAAAATAGTGCGCCAACATTGTTCATGTGACCTAAATGAACTAATCCCCAGGATGGAAGC
Organism: Cunninghamia lanceolata; assembly: GCA_027924645.1. Taxonomy (NCBI): domain Eukaryota; kingdom Viridiplantae; phylum Streptophyta; class Pinopsida; order Cupressales; family Cupressaceae; genus Cunninghamia; species Cunninghamia lanceolata. Next base: position 5,203,432 of record BSBN01000245.1, on the reverse strand, counting down.
TTCTCAAAATAAGATTTGGTATTTTTCCAAAAAAGCAAGTGGTGGGTTTCAGTTGAGTTTAACAGGTTCAGCTTTTTAGAAAATGCTAAATGAGCAAGATGGAGCATTGACAGTTTTCAATCTTGATTACTTCATGCAAATCCATTCTGCACCCATGCTCTCCTATCATAACTCAAGATGCTGGTGCATTTTCATGGCCCTAAGATATCATTTGACTAGTTTTCAAGACTAATTCTGGAGGTTACTTGGCTTGTTTTAATCACTGTACAAAATGTCAGAAAATGAATTCTAATAAATACCCATTTCATTTTTACCTTGGGAAGCATGTTGAAGTGGTCTCAAGTCAATTCATGACAAAAACCTATTTTAGAACGAAATTTTTTTAGCTGGGCCCACAATGGGACCCAACATGCCTGACGTAATTATGGGGTTATAAGACACTTGAAGCACTGATCGGATTGAAAAATAGGGGAAAAGTACAGTTCCAATGGATGTTGATAGTAAGCTCAAGAGTGCTCACTAGATTTTATAGTATGTTGATGATTTTGATTGGAAGCATGGTGAAAAAGAAATTCATTACAGAACCCATAATATTGGACTGCAGGCTCAATCATTGGAGGCTTGGTGGCCATCTTTGGATAATGAGTTTGCATTTATTGTGGAGGATGACATGGTCTTGTCTCTACTATCCTGCAAATATTTGAGAGCTCTTATTGCAGCTTATTATTATGATCCAGAGAACTTTAGTCCCATGATTTATGAAACCTCTTTTCAACTGGCCCAAATTTGTTGGAGGATAAATAGATTATTTATCCAGTCATTAGATGTTTGATGAATTCTTCATCCCAGCGACGGCCAAGCCTTTCTTATGTGGCTCAAGTGAATGGGTTTAGATTTGGTGGAATTGAGATCTTGACGGATCAACACTTAAAATGTTGTGCCCATATCTACTCATCAACAAGCTCACATCTCTCTCATGTATGTGCTCCCCAAAAAATAAACAAGTGACAACTTAGCTCTCATTGTCATACTACAAAGATCAATTGTGCTAGAAGACCAGAAGTAGCCAACTCAACAAAACTACCTCACCTCAAGTGCCATGTCAAGCAAACAAACAAAGACAGATCACCTGACATTAGAAAAAGTATACATGGGCTTCGATTTAGATTTGTGGACTAGAATGTCAATCTCATATTAATTTTGCTCCAACACTCAACAGTTGAGGATGTTCATTACTATTGAACTTTTTGTATTAATGTCCAAAACATCCAAAGAAGATTGCAAACATAAGCAAATCTAACCGAAGGAATTTTCAAAAGAGTGCGGAGAAATTGCCGATGATGAAGAGGCCTTTCTGAAATTGCACCATTAGTTAAACCTCTCACACACAATGATGACTGGTGGCAAATTGTTTCCTGTAAGGCAAGAACTGTGTTCAATTCCACCAAACATAGATTTACAAGTTGTTGATTATTCACCCTCTTTCAAGAAATGCAACTTTCAGGCTTAAAGTCTATAATCATTGCAGGAGTTATGCCAGTTTGTGCCTAGTTGATGCTTTTGCAATATGGGAAAGCATTTCATACATATGTGTTGATAAGTGGATTCAACTCAAATGCTTTTATAGACATGCCTGCAGAATGTGGAAGCCTAGACAAAATGTGTGGGCTATTGGTGATCTCACAAAATGCCAAGATTACAGGAGTAAAACCAATAACCACAATTGTTGCCAACATCCTCCATGTAATTGGGGCAAAAAATGAAAAATTAGCTGAAACCTTAAAAAACCATGCAACACTACATAAAATTTCACTGATGAAAAACTCATCAGCAAAACCAAGCTAATTGGAGTGAAAATTTTAAATCACACTGAGCTCATGTGTCATACCGAAGGATACATTTTCGGGGAGAAATATACAAACTTTCATTGATAAGATAGGATAACAATTGCATTGGTGAAACATGTATGATTGGAGTGAATTTTCCATATCTTGCCTACTATGCGGGTCACTCTGATAAGGAAGATAGTCCTTTCTGTGATGTCCCTGGATTTGGAAATCCATGCATGAAGCTTTTAAGACACATTTTATTTGTTGATAACATGAACATACAAGGTCCGAGCACTTATATAGACTTTTTATAGGTAGAATCTTCCAAATATGACCAATCTACTTGTAACAGTTTTGGTTTTTCTCAATGTGATTTATTTCCAAAGCTTTCAGGTTGTTTTGACTGTGAGATCAAAGAATGCACATGGGAAACAGGGATCAAAAGTGGAAGGAATCTGAGTATTCATCAAGTGGCTAGTCTGTTCCCGTGGATGGTCTTGTCCATTACATGACTCCACCTTCAATCTTGGAGAGATGGCAGCAAATCCTTTCCATGCTCTTTCTTATTTGACTTTAATGCTAACAACGTTTGCACTCTTTTCAAAGACATGGATTGAAGTATTAGGTTCCTCTTCTAGAGATGTAGCAAAACAACTCAAGGAGTAACAAATGGTTATTCCAGGCCATGGAGAGTCTAATCTCCAGAAGGAGCTGAATGAATACATACCAACTGCTTTAGCTTTTGGTGGCATGTACATTGGTGATCTTACCATCATGACTGATTTTTTATGGGTGCTAATGGTTCTAGATATAGGAATCCTTCTTACTGTAACTACCATGTACTAGTACTTCAAGCACTGCACCAAAAATGTCAGATGAGAATTGTTAGTGATGATGAGGTCGTTGAATCAGACATTGAACTTGACAATGAAGGCATTGTTGAGCTAAACAATGACCCTCCACAAAAAATGGAGGATCCCTCTACTAAAGTAACTAAAGAAAAATGAGATGCTACCCAAATAGCCAAGGGCAAACAATGGAGGCAATGTCAGATGGTGATTTGGAAGAGGCCATAAACCATCTTATGGAAGCCGTTAGTTGCAATCCCATGTCATCAATCCTATATGATAAAGAGCTAGTGCATTTGTTAAGATGAGGAAACCCTAATATCGGAATATCTATAAGATGATTTTGTGAGTCACTCTGATATACAAATAAAATAGACCCCCTAAAAATAACAAATAAATATTATTACCAAGAATGATATCGAAATGAATATGCTAAGAGTTTCTTTAAAAATTCAAGAGGAAAATAAGTATTAGCAAAGGGAACAAATAAATTATTGAAGTGTGATTATAACGTAAAAAGTGAATTCCACATTTTCATTAAAGGAGTTATGAAGTAAAAACTATTGAAGAATATTTTTAGAAGAGAAATATTTTCTAGAAGAATTAAGCCAAGTAGTGATTATTTTTATGATGTCCAATAAAACACTTTCACCGAAGAAGTTAAAGGGGTAGTCATTTTTACCTAAATGAAAATTTTGGCAAAATAATGGTGATAATACACAAAGGTAAGTATAATTGAAGTGAAATAAAGGGCTAAAATATTGGGAAATACTTTTATCTGGAAGGAGTTACATTAATTAATTATCAGATCTATTGAGGATGATTTATTAAATGAAGAGATGCACCTAATAGAATGCCAAGCGAAGGGTCACAACCCTAAAAAAATACATAGCATATATATAAAGGACAAAATCAAAGGAATTAGAGGATCATCATTAGTAGTAGTAGGTTGAAAATCACCAGTAGTAGATAGGTTCGTCCATTCTGCCCATCCATCTCATATCAGAACTATTGTTATAATTCATAGTATTCTAAGATAAATATAATGGAGAAGGTATTGCATAATTATTGATTTACTTTCAAGTGTTCAATAGTTGTGTGGATTCATATGCTCATATGTTATTTGGTTGTCTCCAAAGTGGTTGTTTGCATTATTCAAATTGAGTGTGTGCAAATACATTTAAGTTGTCAATACAAATTTATTGTAGTTGTGTGATGTTATTGACTGGTTTTTGTGTGCAAAAGAATTAAATCTCCTTTTAAGAAAAATAGTTTGATAGGTTCATGTTTGGATTAAAATCCTTTTGAATAAGTTGTCTTAATTGGTTTCTCTTGACATTTGAATTAAACCCTTTCATAACTTCATAGTAACATAAGGGGATATCACTAGGATCATTAAGAAGAGTCTAGGTAACTAGTATACTTGCACATTTGCATAAGGTGTAGACATTTTAAAGTGCCCAATTGTTTGAGTTAAGCTGAAAAGTAAATCTACCTATCTTACATAAGCCTATCTCCAAAATCATCATCCTTCCATTGACTCCATTCACCCAATAGTGTAGGCACTGGTTAGTTTAGAATAATCTCATTTAAACCCCATTCATATACTTGATTTTCAAAATATTTTCAATAGGAAGTAGTAATTAGCCTTGCATCTACTTCACCTATAGTGTCATTGTGAGTAGGTTGCTTAATTTAAAGGTCATAGCATTAAAAATCTGCCTATCATTTAGGTATACCTGCCTAGGTTTAGCAGAGCCTGAAGAGTAGGAGGTAGTCAAAATCTTTGCTACCTCATTCATTGGCCAAAACATATCAGGAGACTGGCACACTCTTGTGGTCTAAAAAATTGCATTTTTGAGACCCAATAGATTGGCGACTCTGCTGGGGAATAATTTAGAATATTTTGGTTAAAGATCATCTTATTATAGAGTCAATACATTTTGAATTCTAACATAAATTGGTAACTCTTCTGGAAAGGACCCAGAAAGATTAAATCATTCCTCTTTTTGACAAGAGGTGGCAACTCTAAAAACAAAATTGATGAAAAATGCAAAAGGACATCTCAAAACTATAAAATTTCCAATTAGAAATAAAAATCACAGGCTGAAGTATGCACAACCATGTTTCTTTTCCCTATACACATTATGATAGAATTTGGAGTCTTGGTGATGAAAGCATTACACATCATATACAACAGGACAATTTTTATAGCTACCAAGATCATGAATGCAATTAGTATCCCGAGCATTATCAATATCAATACCAAATTGTGCATCACAATGTCATCCCTCATGGAAATGTTGATCAGAATCTGTAGGAAGAAGTATATCAGCAGCAGTTATGTGATCAGAGGAAGATAAGGGGGTCATTTTGTCTTGAAATATACAAACCATTTGATTTCAGAAACATTCATGGTTATCCACATCCTATCCCTTTGGATGTAAAAAAGATTTTACCAAAATTTTAGGGATATGAATCAGCAGGCATGGACTTACAGGAGTCCACTAATTTAATAATGAATCATCAAATCATTGAAGAGGATGTTATTATGAAACTCTTTGTAAGAACATTGGAAGATATTGCTAAATATTGGTTCTCCAACTTGCTAATGCATTCCATAGCTTCATGGGATGAACTTGCAAGTAGATTCATGTAGCAGTTTGATAAAGATGATGCACATATTCATGAAAGAGGTCAAGATCTTCTAGATGTATTTTTTGGCATAAGGAGATATAAAGGAGAGTTTACACGCTCCCTACTCAATAGAATGATGGATACCTATTGGGAAATACCTTTTAATTTGCAGCCTGATGAATCCATGTGCATTGAGTAGTTCATGAGGATATGACCCCAATTCAGTTCATTTGCCCAAGTCATCAAAGCCAACTGCTTTTGGGAAGCTATGGCCGTGGATTTGTGATATAGAAGTATTCGTACATTGGGGTGCTATCATTAATGGTGATGAATATGAAGAAATTGATCAAATAATGAAGCCAATAGAGGAGGCATGTGCAAGTGAAAATTTCAGTGATGATATTTCAAATTTAAATGAGGATGAAGTTTTAAAATACCAATTCTTCACTTGGCATCACGATTGCAATCATGAGTATTTTGCACAAGACTTGGAGGCCCAACATAGTCCAAAAAATGAGAGTAGTCTTCAAAATGTGGATGTTCCTTTTGTCCCAGTCCACCCACCTCAATACCTGAATCAACAGTTTGAGGAAGAAAAGGTGTGCACATCTGAAAATGATTATTCAAACCTCTTGTATGATGAAATAATAGAAGGAGAACAAATAACATTCTTTCAGGGTGTTCTAGAACAAGAATTTCATGTGTGTCCAAATCTATTCTATCCAGAAAATAAAACATTTTTAGATAGTCAGAGTGTTGCACCAATTCATGAAGGAAATGAATATGTTGATATACATAATGATGATATACCACTTGATGGTCTTTGTGACATGATGGACAATCAATGTTCTCAGTTTTCAACCTAGCTACGAGATGATTCCATGATATATAGCAGTAATCGAAATAAAGATTTCATAAATATTTTTAAGTGGAGTTTAATAGAATCCAATTAGAACAAGGTATATGACAGAGGAAAACATAAACTTTTCTTTTCTAGTGGCCTTGTGCCATTAGTCATGGTGTGGTTTTTTCAAAACCATATCAGTTTGGGGTAGAAATAACATTTGGACTCTAATGCCCAATGGAGTAGGCACTAGTCTGCTCTCCAGAGATGTGGGATCTAGCTATGCCTACAAGGGGCATACATCCCCAGACAGAGCCACTATTGGGACCTAAAATTTCCTACAATTTTTTGCAAAAAAATTAGGTTCCCATGATGAATAATCTGACTACTCACTCAAAAATGCACCTACACAATGTGCTCAAGGGGCCTACTTTAAAGCATTATAATTTGAAGCAAATGCAATTTCATACAAAACCACCTTGCAAGCATATTTATCTACCATATTTAAGTGAGCACACCTTATTTTAGCTTCCCACGATTATTTTTGACAAGATTTCAAAGTCCCAAGTTAGAGGGTTCAGAAAAGGTTTGATATCTACACAATAAAATTTGTTAAAAAGGGGCAACTTTGGAGGCCAACATTTATCAATTGGAAGATTATCATCATGAATCGATTAGTGTCTCATATTCTTCCCACCTTAATGTGCTTTCATGCCAATTTTTAGAACCTCATCTCTTCATTTGGTATTTTTTCAAAGTCAAAACCAAATGGGTTTTACATAGTTATTGTGACTGCACTTCCAAAAAACTGCAAAAGGGTCAACTTGGATGCTTGATATTTTGTAAAGGGAGAAGATTGAAGAAAAACCTTTTTGCCTAGATTCCTCATGTGACCTAAATTAACTAATCCCTAGGATGGAAGCTTCTCAAAATAAGATTTTGGTATTTTTTCAAAAAAAGCAAGTGGCAGGTTTCAGTTGAGTTTGACAGGTGCAGTTTTTTAGAAAATGCTAAATGAGCAAGTTCAAGCATTGACAATTTGTGATCCTGATTACTTCATGCAAATCCATTCTTCACCCATGCTCTACTATCATAAATCAACATGCTGGTGCATTTTCATGACATCGGGAGATCATTTGACTAGTTTTCAAGACTGATTCCGGAGGTTACTTGGCTTGTTTTAATCAATGTAGAAAATGTTAGAAAATGAATTCTAATAAATACCTATTTCATTTTTACCTTGGGAAGCATGTTGAAGTGGTCTCAAGTCAATTCGTGACAAAAACCTATTTCAGAACGAAAATTTTTTAGTCAGGCCCACAATGGGACCCAGCATGCTTGACATAATTATGGGGTTATAAGACACTTGAAGTACTGATTGGATTGAAAAATAGGGGAAAAGTATAATGCCAATGGATGTTGATAGTAAGCTCAAGAGTGCTCACCAGATTTTACAATATGTTGATGATTTTGATTGGAAGCATGGTGAAATCAAAACTCATTATAGAACCCATAATACTGGACTACAGGCTCAATGGTTGGAGGCTTGGTGGCCATCTGCAGATGATGAGTTTGCATTTATTGTGGAGGATGACATGGTCTTGTCTCCACTATTCTACAAATATTTGAGAGCTCTTATTGCATCTTATTATTATGATCTAGAGAACTTTAGTCCCATGATTTGTGAAACCTCTCTTTAAGCAGCCTAGATTTGTTGGAGGATAAATAGATTTATCCAGTCATTAGATTGTTGATGAATTCTTCATCCCATTGATAGCCAAACCTTTCTTATGTGGCTCAAGTGAAGGGGTTTGGATTTGGTAGAATTGAGATCTTTACAGATCAACACTTAAAATGTTGTGCCCATATCTACTCATCAACAACCTCACATCTCTCTCAAATATGTGCTACCCAAAAACAAATAAGTGACAAGTCAGCTCTCATTGTCATACTACAAAGATCAATTGTGCTACAAGACCAAAAGCAGCCAACTCAACAAAACTACCTTGCCTCAAGTGCCATGTCAAGCAAACAGACAAAGACAGATCACCTGGCATTAGACAAAGTATACATGGGCTTCGATTTAGATTTGTGGACTAGAATGTCAATCTCATATTAATTTTGCTCCAACACTCAACAGTTGAGGATGTTCATTACTATTGAACTTTTTGTATTAATGTCTAAAACAACTAAAGAAGATTGCAAACATAAGCAAATCTGACTGAAGGAATTTTTAAAAGAGTGCAAAGAAATTGTTGACAATGAAGAGGCCTTTCTGAAATTGTACCATTAGTTACACCTCTCACACCCAATGGTAACTGGTGGCAAATTATTTCCTGTAAGGCAAGAACTGTGTTCAATTCCACCATACATAGATTTACAAGTTGTTGAATATTCACCCTCTTTTGAGAAATGCAACTTTTAGGCTTAAAGCCTACAACCATTACAGGAGTTATGCTAGTTTGTGCCCAGTTGATGCTTTTGCGATATGGGAAGACAATTCATACATATGCATTGATAAGTGGATTCAACTCAAATGCTTTTATAGACATGCCTGAAGAATGTGGAAGCCTAGACAAAATGCGTGGGCTATTGGTGATCTCATAAAATGCCAAGATTGCAAGAGTAAAACTAGTAACCACAATCATTGCCAGCATCCTCCATGCAATTGGGGCAAAAATGAAAACTTAGCTGAAACCCTAAAAAACCACGCAACACTACATAAAATTTCACCAATGAAAAACTCATCGGCAAAACCAAGCCAATCAGAGCGAAAATTTTAAATCACACTGAGCTCATGTGTCATACAGATGGAACCATTTTCAAGGAGAAACATACAAACTTTCACCGATAAGATAGGATAACAACTGCATCTTTGAAACATGTATGATCAAAGTAAATTTTCCATATCTTGTCGACTATGTGGGTCACTCTGATAAGGGAGATAGTCCTTTCTGTGATGTCCCTGGATTTGGAAATGAATACATGAAGCTTTTAAGACACGTTTCATTTGTTGATAACCCAAACAAACAAGGTCCAAGCACTCAGATAGACTTTTTACATTTAGAATCTTCCAAATATGACCAATCTGCTTGCAACAGTTTTGGTTTTTCTCATTGTGATTTACTTCCAAAGCTTTCGGGTTGTTTTGGCTGTGAGATCAAAGAATGCACGTGGGCAACATGGATCAAAAGTGGAAAGAATCTAAGTATTTGTCAAGTGGCTAATCCGTTCTTGTGGATGGTCTTGTCCATTACATCGCTCCACCTTCGAGCTTGGAGAGATGGCAGCAAATCCTTTCCATGCTCTTTTCTATTTGACTTTTATGCTAATAGTGTGTGTGCTCTTTTCAAAGACATGGATAGAAGTATTAGGTTTCTCTACTAGAGATGTAGCAAAATAGCTCAAGGAGTAACAAATGGTTATGCCAGGCCACGGAGACTCTAATCTCTAGAAGGAGTTGAATCAAACATACCAACTGCTTTAGCTTTTGGTGGCATGTGCATTGGTGCTCTTACCATCATGACTAATTTTATGGGTACTAATGGTTCTGGATATAGGAATCCTTCTTACTGTAACTACCATGTACTAGTACTTCAAGCATTACACCAAAAATGTCAGATGAGAATTGCCAGCGATGATGAGGTGGTTGAATCAGACATTGAACTTGACAATGAAGGTGTTGTTGAGCCAAACAATGACCCTCCATAGAAAATGGGGGATCCCTCTGCTAAAGTAACTGAAGAAAAATGAGATGCTTCCCAAATAGCTAAGGGCAAAACAATGGAGGCAATGTCAGATAGTGATTTGGAAGAGGCCATAAACCATCTTAAGGAAGCTGTTAGTTGCAATCCCACGTCATCAATCCTCTATGATAAAGAGCTAGTGCATTTGTTAAGATGAGGAAACCCTAATATCAAAATATTTATAAGATGATTTTGTGAGTCACTCTGATATACAAATAAAATAGACCCCCTAAAAATAACAAATAAATGTTACTACCAAGAATGATATCGAAGTATCGAAATGAATATGCTAAGAGTTTCTTCACAAATCCAAGGGGAAAATAAGTATTAGCAAAGGGAACAAATAAATTACTGAAGTGTGATTATAAGGTAAAAAGTGAATTCCACATTTTCATTAAAGGAGTTATGAAGTAAAAACTATTGAAGAATATTTTCAGAAGAGTGAAATATTTTCTAGAAGAATTAAACCAAGTAGGTGATTATTTTTATGAAGTCTAGTAAAACACTTTCACTGAAGAAGTTAAAGGGGTAGTCTTTTTCACCTAAATAAAAATTTTGACAAAATAATGGTGATAATACACAAAGGTATGTATAATTGAACTGAAATAAAGGGCTAAAACTTTGAGAAATACCTTTATCCAGAAGGAGTTACATTAATTAATTATAAGATCTATTGAGGATGATTTATTAAATGAAGAGATGCATCGAATAGAATGCCAAGTGAAGGATCACAACCCTAAAAAAAATACACAACATATATATACATATATATATATATACATATACATATACATATATATATACATATATATATGTAAACATATATATATATGTATATATATAAAGGACAAAATCAAAGCAATCAAAGGATCATCATTAGTAGTAGTAGGTTGAAAATCACCAGTAGTAGATATGTTCATCCATTCTACCCATCCATCTTATATTAGAAACTGTTGTTATAATTCATAGTATTCTAAGATAAATATAATGGAGAAGGTATTGCATAATTATTGATTTACTTTCATTATTAATATTATATTAGTATAAGTGTAACTATTGAATCAAACCTCACCAGAAGGAAAAATGGCGCGATGGTATGGAGAGCGACAATTCGCTGAAAGCCAATTTGCAGGGAGACCTTGTTCAGAATGGCAAGAGAGAGGGATGCAAGCAGGCTTCATGGAGCGAAGAGATGGGAAATGTTTTCCTCAAAGGGAGCTTGAATCGGTGAATAGGAATGGTGGAATCGCAGGTGGTGGTTAGAATTTTCCGCAACAGGAGGAAGGTTTACAAAGATGGCACGACGATCGGCTTCCTATGAGAAGAGAGAAGCAACAAAACGGTAATCTTCGCAGTCCAAGGCACTGGAATCAGCGACAGCAGAACTATCAACAAAACAGGGGAAGAAGAAACCCTAGAGGTAATGGTCAACGCAGGGTTTTTCAGAGGCTAAATTTGCAGCCCAAAAATCAATATCATGGAAGGAGGGAAGACGCCAGAGAAGAAGAAATTTCAATTACCCTCAATACTAACCATATACAGGATCTTGCTCTGAAATTAGAAAATACTGCGCTTTTAATGAAATGGCATGGGAAAGAATTAAATTGGCAAAGTCTGATGTCTTGGTGGTGTGGCAAATGGGGAACGGATTTGGAATTCAAAAGGATGACAAATGATTATTTCGTGGTTATTTGTCCGTTGGAAGCCATCAGGGCTCAAATTGAAGAAGGGATTTGGATTCTTGATGGCTGTGGCTTTTACATCAGCCGTTGGAAGGCCAAGTTCGATCCAGCTACTCACCATTTGGAGAAAATCTATGATTGGTATATTTTACCTAATCTTCCCCTTTAGTATTGGGATTCTAGGGTTTTGGAAGAAATTGGTAACGGTATGGGATCCTTTTTGTGCACAGAGGAGAGGGGCAATCCAGAAGGGTCAGGCACAGTGGTTCGGGTAGGCATTGAGAGCTACCCAAATCATAGAATCCTGTGCAAAATCAAGATCTCATCAGGATTAGGCATCTGGACACAGAAAGTGATCCACAATCCAATTCCCACAGATGCTCTGGTCAAAGTGTTAGGGTGGAAAAGCGATCCTTTTCCAAAAGAAAATTTGGAGCAAGCGTCCAATAAACAACTCATGGAGGATGAAGTTTATGTTGAAGAAGGTCTACCTCCTCCTCCTGAAGTGGAACCTCCAAAAGAAGCCATATCAGCCCAGAAGCCTGACGATGCTCAGAGTGCCAGGTCCATCAACCAAAAATTGTTGCAGGTGATTGAGCTGATTGGCAACACAGTGCACAAGGAGGATCTTGATTCTCTTATAAATGTGGGTAAAGAATTGGTGGACATTGCAAATGCGGCCAAAAGAGGGGAGTTCGACATCGACAATTTTGAAGCCAAAGATTGGCTGGTAGAACAAGATCTCGAGCTGATGGGTAATGAAGGCTCATTAATGGACAAGGAAGATCCAAATAAAGCCCTGAATAACCTTACAGAACAAGGGGAGTTAGGGCTGAAATCTAAGGAACCTACGAAAATAGTGCCAGATTGCAGTGAACACAGAGGGAAAGGTAGAATTTTGAATAAGGAAAAACTCAAGTGGGATGGGGAGGCTTCAGGGCAATTGAAAATCCAAACTCTTTTGAAAGTAGGGAAGGGAAATGCCCTTCCTGAACAACAATGAAAATCATAACTTGGAATGTTAGGGGCTTAAACGCCCCTATCAAAAGATGCCTGTTGCGACAGCATCTGAACTCGCAGCAACCGGACATTTGCTTGATCCAAGAATCTAAGTTAGGAGAACAAGAATGAGAAACTCTTAGCCTGAAACTGAGGAACTAGAAGTTGTGTGGAGTTAATGTAGAAGGAGCATCAGGTGGACTACTCATGCTTTGGAAGCCGCAAATAGTCTTGCTCGAAATGGTAGCCTCAAGCAAGTACTGGCAAGCCTGCAAGGTAAGAAGCCTAGTTTCCAATCTAAGTTTTCTTCTGGTTAATGTGTATGGACCTAACAACTACATTCATAAAAGAAATGTATGGAACGAATTGGACAAAGTTTGCAAACTTCCAAGGTTCGATTTTCTCATTTTAGGCGGGGATTTCAATGCAATTTTGAAAGAAAGTGATAAGAAGGGGGGAGTCGGAAGGAAACTTCAATCTCAGTTGGACTTCAAAAGTTTTGTGGATAGAAATGAGCTTTGTGACATTCAAATGGGAGGTGGGCAGTTCACCTGGACAAATAGAAGGCTAGGATTCTGTAACATAGCTGAGAAATTGGATAGGTTCCTCTTCAAAGGAGATTTCAGCAGTTTTCCCTTTAATCTCGACTGTCAGTTGCTTCCATTACCAGGGTCAGATCACTACCCTGTTTGCTTGGAATTATTGGGGGAAAAGGGATCAGTCAGGAGTCCCTTCAAATTTGAAAATATGTGGTTTCAGCATAAGGATTTTTTGGATCTAATCAAACAATGGTGGAATGAAACGCAGCCAGTAGGTTCCAAAATGTTTAGCATTGTAGTCAAGTTGAAGGTTATTAAACAGAATCTAAAATCATGGAATAAAAATAACTTCAAAAACATCTTTGAGGAGAAGAGGCAATGTGAATCAGAACTAAAAGCCCTATCGGAGAAGATTATCAGAGAGGGAATGGATAACCACAGTTACTTACAAGAAAAAGTGTTGATGGCAAAAATGAATGATATTCTCACCAAAGAAGAAGTATTCTGGCGGCAAAAATCCCAGGAAGTTTGGATATCTGCCGGGGACAGAAATACCAAATACTTCCATAATGCTACAAAGGCAAGAATGGAAGTAAACAGAATTTCCAGGGTTAGAGACATTAATGGAAGGCTTGTGGAGGATGTGGAGGAGGTCAAACAAGTTGTGGTGGAGCATTTTCAGACTCTCCTGCATGAACTAGAGGGTTCCTTGCTCACAGCTCAAGAAGAGCTTGTGGGTTATATACCCAAGTTGGTAAATGATGAACAAAATGATATGTTGAATAGCAAATTCTCAGAGGAGGAAGTGAAGTTTGCACTCTTTCAGCTCCATCCAGATAAAGCGCCTGGACCCGATGGCTTTCCAACCAGCTTCTTTCAGAAGTGCTGGGACATAATCAGCACTGACATTTTGGAGGCCTTAGAGGAATCTAGGACCTCTGGACAACTCCTAAAAGAAGTTAATAACACCCTCTTAGCTCTAATCCCAAAGAAAGAGAAGCCTGAACTTCTGGACGACTTCAGGCCAATCTCTTTGTGCAATACTTTTTACAAGATTCTAGCTAAAACAATGGCTAATAGGCTAAAAATACTTCTACCAGATCTAATTTCAGAGGAGTAGACGGGGTTTGTCTCAGGAAGGTCCATCTTGGATGGGGTAATTATTGCTCAGGAGGCCATTCATTCAATTCGAGTCACGCGAAAGCAGGCAATGCTATTAAAACTTGACATAAAAAAGGCTTATGATAGGGTCAATTAGCGTTTTCTGTTTAAAGTTCTGGAAGGTTTCGGCTTCACCAATAATTGGCTCGATTAGATCTTCTCCTGGGTGGCAAGTCCTAGATTCTCAGTTCTCGTGAATGGAACTCCGGAGGGCTTCTTCAATATCTCTCGTGGGTTAAGACAGGGAGACCCACTATCCCCCTTCCTTTTCATTTTAATGGCCGAAGCGCTTGGCAGATCACTTTCCAGAGCTTGGAACCTTAGGGAGATTGAAGGAGTTTAAGTCACAAGTGGCGCTTCACCTATTACCCATCAGCAATTTGCTGACGATACCATGCTGTTTGGAAATGCCCAAATCAGGGAGGCTCGAAGTTTCAAGACTATCCTCCAAAAGTACACTTTGGCCTCAGGACAAGAAGTTAATCATGAAAAATCAAAAGTTTTTTTCTTTAATACTCCTGCGAGATTGGAAGTTCAAATTTTGAGGATCCTTGGTTTTGTGAAGGGATCTCTCCCCTGCACATATCTGGGGATCCCGTTGGATAGGGGTCTTCATCCAGGCAATGCGTGGAATAGTCTGCTGGAGAGAGTCAGCAACAAGGTAGCCTCTTGGAAAAAAGTTGGTTGTCTTAGGCAGGCAGGTTAACGAAACTCAAGTCAGTCATCTCTGCCCTGCCTACCTATCTCATGTCCTGTCTTCCTTTATCAAGCAAAGCCAGCAAAGAATTGAATAAGAGGATGAAGAACTTTTTTGGCAAGAATCGGCTGATCATTTCAAATACCCTCTCGTTAAGTGGCAACAAATTTGTGAATCTAAATGAAGGAATGGTTTAGGCATCAAAAATCTTTTGCTCCAAAACAAAGCCTTGGGAGCCAAATTAGTTTGGACAATTTTTTCCAACCCAGACCTCAAGTGGGTTCAGATTGTGCGAGCAAAATATTTGGATGAAGGGGTAGATAGCATTTCACTTCTGGGGAGCTTCCCTTAGGTTCCAGAATTTGGAACTTCATCCGCAGCTGTAGAAATCTCATTTCAGACCATCTTTCATGGGAGATCAGGAGTGGGGACTGCTAAATTCTGGGATGACTCTTGGCAAGGGCTACCCAAACTGGCC
Organism: Cunninghamia lanceolata; assembly: GCA_027924645.1. Lineage (NCBI taxonomy): Eukaryota > Viridiplantae > Streptophyta > Pinopsida > Cupressales > Cupressaceae > Cunninghamia > Cunninghamia lanceolata. The sequence goes on along the minus strand of BSBN01000245.1, from coordinate 5,187,972 downwards.
AATGAGGTAAGCTTGGCAAATGTCAAAACTATAACAACCCAGGCATGGGGGGATAAGGTAAGAGATTTTTTGATTCCATCCTTTCACAATGGTCTTCTGGCAGCCAAATGGAAGAGTCCACATAATCTCAGGTTAAGTTAGGAAGAATTGCAACTTTTCGACAAAACCATGGCTGACAGACAGATCAGCTTTCGGCAGGGCTCGGATATCCTCAGATGGGTAGGTGCCCCGAATGGAGTTTACAATGTTAAGGAAGGATACAACAAACTAGCGGACTGTCAGGAGGAAGCCTTGGCAATCCCTAGAGAGCTGTGCTGGAACCCCAGTTGTATGCCAAAAGTAGGGGTCTTCTTGTGGATAGCCTCTCAAGGCAGAGCCCTAACAGTAGATAGGTCAGCCAAACTCAGATTCCAGGGCCCTTCAAGATGTTGTTTGTGTAAAGATCATTCAGAGGATGGAGATCACCTCTTTCTTAGTTGTCCGTATGCAAACAAAAGTTGGAACTGGCTAATGAACAAACTTCTCTGGAAATCCGCTTTGCCAGCGAGATTGTCTAATTGGTTATCTAGTTGGCCCAGTTTACACAAAACAACGGTGTACCATAAGCTGTGGGAAATTAGTCCCTCATTGTTGATTTGGGAGCTCTGGAAAGAAAGAAACAGAAGACTCTTCCAGGATAAAGAAATGCCTCTCCCTTCGTTTCTAAACAAACTCGAGAGTAGTATAGTCAAGGTTTTTAACTCAGCACTGGGTAAGGTAACACAAAAGAGTTTCTCAGCTTGGGATGCCAAGATCAGACAAGGTTGGTAGGGCCTTATATTGCCGTCTCTCAGCTTGGAAGGAGGACAAAAATCATTGCTCAAAAGACAACTTGCCAAATGGTCTCCCCCAGACCCTGAGTGGTGCAAATTGAACTTCGACGGAGCTTCACGAGGGAATCCCGGTAAATCAAGAGTTGGTTGCATCATCAGAGATTGGGAAGGGAAAACAATTGGTAGTCTTGCAGAGCCATTAGCAGTAGGAACCAACAATGAAGTGGAAATGGAGGCCTTAATCTTAGGTTTGAAGCTTGGCCATGAGCTAAATCTTCGTCAGGTAGCCATTGAGGGGGATTCCCTTGTGGTGATCAATGGGCTACGCACAAGGAAACTCCTAAACTAGAAATTAGCTACAAAATTAGAAGTAGCCTTGGCTTTAATGGACCGGTTTGAGTTGACCATAGTTAATCATATCTATAGAGAGGCCAATGCAGAAGTAGACTCTCTCTCCAATCAGGGGGGAGATGGAATTAGCATCAAATTCCTTTCTAGCTGAAGAAGCAAAATAGGGTGGCAGGGTGGGCACCCAATCCAAGAACACTTGGATGGGTCAATGCCATGCGAAGTAATCATGGCTTTTGTTTATCAACATTTGGAGAGGCTTTCATGCCTCGGAGGTCCTTCCTCCCTCATTGATTTCACCGACCTCTGATTTGAACTATGGCACGCTTCTCTCTGAGCAACCTTTTGTCACATTGATTACTAGTCTCGGTTAAATGAATGCGACCTCCCGTAGACGCAGACAGAACGACATTTTTTCATTCCTATTTTCATTCCCACTCCTCAGTCCTGCACGGTGTTCTGCTGGTTTCATCGGTGGCAACATCAGTTAGTATGGAGCAGGGCTCGAGCTACATTGTGAAGATCTCAGTGCATGGGTTGTTGAATTTGGGGACTTCTACACCTCTTCAGTTGGAAAGTTCAGTAAGGCAGATGGCTTTCAAAGGCCCAGTCACAGATTTAAGGTTAAAATGGATATTGTGCAGGCATGAGGGCCTCCTCCTTCCGGCGGTCAAGATAATTTTGGGGACAGAATTCTTGGCAGTGGATGAATTCTATCAAGTCGATTCCCACATTTCTTCCCATTTCCTTGCCTCAATTCTGGATGTCGGGGTGTCTGCTGCAGTAGTGAAATCTATCATGGTGAAAATTTTCAAGTCGGAGTTCCTTCGGGGCCTTGACTCCATTTTGGAGGCAGCCATTCCAGGGGTGGCCATCCCCCGCTTAAAAGACATTGTCTCACACAAGGATCCTTTGGAGGTAACGAGGATTCTGCCCTTCATCCTAGACTTGAAAGGAATGGTGCTGATCGAGCATCAGGATCGTGTCCTCCAGGTATACGGATTTCTACAGAACATGCTGCAAGAGAACGCGGATTCAGGGGAAGAGGTATGGATTGATAGGCTCCGAGCCATGGCTGTTGAGCTTGGCCTCTTTTAATATCCTGCTTGCTTACCCTCAGTTCGATGGGCTCTGTCCCTCTTAGATTTGCTAATAGTATAGTTAAATACTAAGACCAGTAAGCCTAGAGGCTAATTTTGTTTGCATGGTCATCGGATCAGTCAGCTTTGTGCTAGCTATGTAAAGCATTACAAACCCTATAGCTCTAAGGATGGGTCTTGGGATCTTTTTGTCATCTGGTTGTGGCAAGTAAACGGCTTATAGGCACCTGCATGTTCATACCTATTTCAGATCAATATAAACTTATATTTATGTATCAAAAAAATTTATTGATTTACTTTCAAGTGTTCAATAGTTGTGTGGATTCATATGCTCATATGTTATTTGGTTGTCTCCAAAGTGGCTATTTGCATTATTCAAATTGAGTGTGTGCAAATACATTTAATTTGTCAATACATATTTGATGTAGTTGTGTGATGTTATTGACTGGTTTCTGTGTGCAGAAGAATTAAATCTCCTTTTAAGCAAAACAAGTTTGATAGGTTCTTGTTAGGATTAAAATCCTTTTGAATAAGTTGTCTTAATTGGTTTCGCTTCACATTTGAATTAAACCCTTTCATAACTTCATATTAATGTAAGGGGATAGCACTAGGATAATTAAGAAGAGTCTACATAACTGATATACTTGCACATTTGCATAAGGTGTAGACATTTAAAAGTGCCCAACTGTTTGAGTTAAGCTAAAAAGTAAATCTACCTATCTTACATAAGCCTATCTCCAAAATCATCCTTCTATCGACTCCATTCACCCAATAGTGTAGGCACTGGTCAGTTTAGAATAATCTCATTTAAACCCCATTTATATACTTGATTTTCAAAATATTTTCAGTAGGAAGTAATAATTAGCCTTGCATCTACTTCACCTCAAGTGCCATTGTGAGTAGGTTGCTTAATTTAAAGGTCATAGCCTTAAAAATATGCCTATCATTCAGTTATACTCGCCTAGGTTTAGTAGAGCCTGAAGAGTAGGAGGTAGTCAAAATCTTTGCTACCTCATTCGCTGGCCAAAAATGTATCAAGAGACTGACACTCTCTTGTGGTCTAAAAACCTATGTTTTTGAGACCCAACATAGTATAAATAAGGGCAGCCTTGCCCATTGTTAGGGGACTGTAATTGTGATAGCAAAATTTGTTGTGCCTATTCTAGCCTGCAAAAATTGTTATTTCAAGTGCTTGTTCACTCTATGTTATCTGTTATCCAGTGTTTGATCGCATATTGTATGCCTGCCTTTTGTTACACTATCGTTGTCTTGGAGTTGTAACAACTTTATGATATTGAGATTAGAAATTTCATGCCTACCATTTGCTTTGATTCTCTATCTCATGATCATCTAGTTTTGTCATCAGATGTGTGGTTTATGTAATCTTACTTTCAATTTTCATCTTAAAGTACAATGAGACTTCTTATGTGATCTGGAAGAAGTTTATTTGAGCTTTTATGTTAAAACAAATCATTCTTTGTTAACTTTTGATTCCTATGCTTTGAATTTACTTAGGTGATCAAAAGCATCATTTAGTTTAGGCCTAGCTATAGTTAGAAGTTAAAAAGAAAAACCTCTGCTATAGCAATAGAGTTTTATAACCTTGTGCTTGCATCTAAGAAGCAAAAAGATAGGCAAAATTTAATTTATTTATCTTTTAAGCAAACATCAACAAAAAGGGAACTTCCCCTCATAATAGAAGAGCAGTTTATCTATACATAGTTGTCTATTTCCAACTCACATTCCAGAGGTATGAATTGAAATGCCAATAGTGTTGTTAAAGGGTCTCATAAATGATGAGGAATATAGAGTATCTAGTCTCTAGGAGCTAGAGCTACTAAAAGAATGAAGACAACATGCCTTTAACCATCTTAAAGCATACTAGTAGAGAATGTCAAGAAGTTATAATCACAAGGTCAAAACATGAGTCTTTCAGGTGGGTGACTTGGTTCTAAGAGAGAATCCAAGAAATCAGCAAGATAGAGAGAAAAAGGGGAAATTTCAACCCAACTAGTTGGGTCCCTATGTCATAGTTACTGAGATCAGGAGCTTATCAGCTATCAACATTAGAAGGTGAACTATTTGATGACCCCATCAATAGTATGCACCTTCAAAGGTTCTAAACCTAAATAAACCCAATGCCAAGGATGTTAAAAAAAATAGCAAGTAGTGAAAACCTGGCAAATAGGTGCTATTTGTGATCATGCAAATAAAACTCAAGTCGTGAAAACCTGGAAATAGGTGCTATTTGTGATAAACCACTTCCTCCATCTTTTAGAAAACCCCAACCCACGTCCATCTTTCCTACCGTGTTCATCAAATAACAACATCCATTCAAAATCACCTAATGGTAACCTATCATAGATTGGTGCTTTGTCACCCTTGTCACCTTATCCAATAAGGTCATCCAATCTTATCATCCATCCTATCATTCTATCACAAATCCATTGTTAGTATCACCAATACCCCGAACTACGTCACCTCTGAATTATCACGTAGGCAAGGCCATCATTAATGTGCCCTCAAGGCTCCTTCCACATTCATCCATATACCAAATCCTACCATAAACCATATCTTCATCCATCACCAGTGTCAGCCTTCAAGGTCAAACTACGTTGCCTTTGTGTCGTAACATAGGCAAGGCCATAATTGATGAGCCCTCGAGGCTTCCCACCCCCTAGGTATTTAAGTCCCCATGATTCACACAATCAAACTATGTTGCATCTACGTCATCACATAGGCAAGGCCATTTAGCGATGAGACCCCAAGGCACTAGGCCAGTCCCTTAGGGCCCATTTCTTCATGTATGTTGTCAATTCATCCATAATAAAATGATCCTTTGCTTGACTAGGGGTAAATCCTTGACCTAGTTAGTGAATTAGATTTTTGAATGCTACAACTTAGAGGATAACAAACTAGATCATGGTTTTATCACTAGACAACAAGCAACACAACAAAGCAAGCTTTAAAACATTGTCTTGGCAAGAAGACATTTAAACTATACCTAGCAAATCCCAACAAGCCTAAAACATCAAATGTGACTATCAAGTTATTGCAAGAAAACATATATCTATGGCAAGAAGGTTTTTAATGGTTGTTTAAAATCTTATTATCAGGATTTTTGTTATTATAGTGTTTCCTATGCTACTCAAGGATGTTAAAAACTAGAGGAGCTATGATGGGGGCATAATTATTTTATTTGTTTGTTGTTTGTGGGTTTATCTTTAGTAATGTGAAGCCTTGTCTAAAGACATGATCAACCAAATGATCATCAAGGACATCAAAGGTCTAAACATGAAGCATGTGTAATCCTTGTTTATTGATACACAAGCAATACTCAAGTCATCTCGGTTCAATTATAATTAGATGCTTGTATTAACTTGCTAAATCAAAATCCATGTAAGTAATACTCAGGTCATCATGGTTTAATTATACCTAGATGCTTGTATTTTCTTACAACATTTTAAAAGCTCAATGATGAAATGAAGTACTTCAACAACTTGTACAAAAATATGACAAAATCCACATCCATACATACCAAATTGCATTCCGTTTCATTATAAGCATTTCATCATTATCAAAAATTCCAAGTGTTTTTATGATCTAATTTATCCATTTAACCAAATCATTTCATCCATTAAGCAAATCATTCTTCTAAATTTATCTTTCATTATCCAAATCAATTCTTCTAAAGCGGCTTGTTATTTTATGATTGAGTATACTTCGCATTAACAAAAACAAACCATTTTGAATATCATAAACATGTCCATCAAAAACATGATAAACCATAAATGCATATCATTTTAGGTCATTTGATTACATAAACGTTGTAAATCATAATTGTCTATAACAAGTTTCATATAGTCATGTCATCCATCCATATGAGTCTCATACATAGAGTATATCATTAAAAAATCACAAAAACATAGAGTTCATAATCATCAATTAAAAACATGTAGAAATCATCACATGTAAAATCATCGCATATAGGAGCATCATCATGTCCAACATAATTATCATAGTATCACATCATCAGGTCCAACATAAGCATAGACATTAATATCCAAAAGCATGTAGGTCATATATAAGCATAATCTTCAAAATTTCATAACATGAGTAACATCCATCCATAATCAATACATGATAACATAGTCCATCGAACACTAGATCAAATATATCATCATCATGAAAATTGTAATAATGTCCAAGTGTACAAAGATATAAAAAATAATAATAATACATCTCGAAATGTCCACAGTATGGTGTATACAAAATGATGTTGCCAAAATGATACATGTCTCAAAAAGCATCTAGGCAGCACTGCATCCTGAAGGTGTTGGCTGCTATGGCTGATGTGGCTGACCACCACCCAATGTCCCTACACCTCATGGTCCCCTGGATGGCCCCATCACCCCTCCACTCTCTATGAAAGTCCTCCATGACCTACTATAGTAGCTAGGGTGAAAACTGCCTACTCGCCACTCTAGGGGCATAGCCTGCTCATAGAGTGACTGCCAGTAGAATATCTCCTAGCCAGCCCTCACCATCTTTGCCACTATTGAGCCTATAGGACCCTGTCCTACAATCTGCTATACCTGCTCTAGTAGCCCCTCAACCTTGGTGTACCACTGGATGGTAGTATCTCTCTCCAATCTCATAGTCTATAACTCACCCTATAGCTAGGTGATTTGTCCCTACATCTACCCCAACTGATCCTATTGCTAGGCTAGTTGTGCCTATTATTGTGCTAGCTATGTTTGCTGTTGAGCTACCTGGGCTTGTAAGGCTACCAGCTCCTTGTCATCATGTCCCTATCCCTGTCCCTATCCAACCTGTGGCTGTACCTACGGCTGAACAGGAGGCTACATATATCCCTGTAGTAAGAGTTGTACCTGTTGGGTGGGGTCTCTATCAATCCACCAGCATACCCTCCTACCATCCCCATCATCTCCATCACTCCTATCTCCTCCTCCACCGCCTCTGCCATCATCACCCTCACCCCCGCCACCCTGGCCACCTCATCCTCCTCGTCACCTCCACCGCCTCCAAGGCCCATTGTCATCCTCCTCCCAATCATCTAGTCTCGAGGCCTACTCTCCTGGTCCTGAGTATCAAGGGAATGGGTGTGTAGTAAAGTAGTTGGCATAGTCTTGTGTCATGCATGAGTCAACCACTATTCTCCTCATCAGCCATGACTGATATGGTATCTGTAAAAACTCTGCCCATGCCTACTCATAAGATGCCCCAGGACCCCATCGAGGATGCTCCTTGTATGTCCTAGCAAAGATGGAATTCCCCTGGGGCATCCCCTAGATCCTGCCAAACTACCGGTACGCACGAGAAATGATGTGCCTCTAAAGAATATAGGGAGTCTTCCCTATTAGCCACCTGGTCTGGAAACAAAACGGTAACTCTAAGGCATCCTCATCCCATACCTCACAATCTAGGTAGGGGTGCCAAACAACTAAATTGACATTGTCAAACACATGTCGCCAGTACTCCAACTTTCCCAGCTTGGGCTGAGAAAGACTCTCTTGGAACATATAAGATTATGGCTGATCTCTGCATCAAGTGCCTATACCAATTAGCTGAGTAATCACAATGTGGTACCAAGCCCAAATCTATAGAAGTGAGACTCCACATGACAAATTGGAAGATCCATCATACACAAACTAGTGCAAATTATGATAAAGGTGTGCAAGAAAACACACACCCCAAGCATACCGGGTGCCCTCTATAGTGATCTTCTCTAGTGCTCTCCCCCATCCAACTGCAAACCTGTGTGATCTCCTGTCAAGGCACACTATTGCTCCAATCAATCTAGCAACAACTGATGGAAGAGGCTCATAATAGGCAACCATGTCAGCCCAACTGATATATGTACCCTCAATGGTGTTATCATCAAAAACTCGGTGGCACTCATCTTGCCCAACCCCAGTCTAAGACTCGTACTCCATGACTTCTCTGTCAATCAGAATCTATAGAATTCGATGGACATCCTCCAAAGTCACAGTGATCTCCCTAGTAGGAAGATGAAATCTCTCATCCTCATTGTGATATAGCTCAGCGAGCGCAGTTAGCATACCAAGATTAACCCGAATCTTAGGCATAAAGCAAATAAAAGATAACCCTATTGATCCCATAATCAGGTGATCAATCTATATCAAGTATGGTCTCAGAAGCTGTGTAACCAAGAATCTCTCCCATGACATGAGTACATCATCAAGCTCCTCTTGCAATCAACCAAACACACATTAATCAAATGAAATCAACTAAACTACATATCTATCTATCAAACATAAAGTACTTAGCTATTTTATCAGGATATCTATTCTATCATCTCTCTTGAGATTCTATCAATCTTAGAGATGAATTATCAGTTGGCAAACATCAATCATGATGCCGACTTTATCAAATTTGCTAAGTATTTTGCTATCTAAGGTATATGCACAGTTTTGTTGAGCATTTGCGCAGAATCAGGGCGGATGTGTAGAATCCCCTTGCATTTGCGTAGCATAATTCAAATGCATCGATTCAGGAGGTATTTGTGCAACATTAAACCACATGCATAGTTTTATGCCAATTGCGCAGTTACATATCATTTGCGTAGAAACCCCTTGTATTTGTGCAGATCTATCCTTTATTTGTGAAAGCCATGCATTTGCACAGATTTTATCAGTATTTGCATAGAGTCACGGCATTTGCACCATTTTGCGGGGAAACTGCATAGATTCATTTCTATTGTGCATTCAAAACACCTAACTTTGACCTAGATTTTTAACCATAATAAATGCACCTAGCCTAAAATCAAAAGCCCACTTACTAATGGGTCATACTCTGCTAGACAGTTGAACTATTAGATCCTCTCGAAGTGGTGTAATTCAACTGGAATTTGCTACATCATGGCTGGCTGCTGTTCACACTAAGGCTCTGATCTCCTATAAACTCTCTAGCAAAGACAAGTGTGCAAATGACTAGGAATGTGACCCCACACTCCTATTTATAATGCATTGAACCCTAATTAGAGGTTTTTAACCTTGTGCATGTTGTGGCATGTTTTTCATCTGATTTTTCTTCCACGTCAACCAATTTATTCATCCATGTAACTTGTCATTCAACCTTTCTCATCATGAGATCGTTCGTCATCCTATCGTCACATTCTTCATGTCCTATCTCCTGAGGGGGCATCCTATCATCATAAAACCTATACTAGGGACAAACTAGGGCATGTATGAAAACCACGCGGAAAATTTGTATTCTTTGAAACAACGTGATAAAACACATTGCATCAAAGAGGGGCAAAATTCATACACCTAAAAATGGCTAATTTGAATTAAATAAATATTTAATATTTATTTCATTCTCATTCCTCTATCAATGAATAAATTCAATAATTTATTTATATGATTCACATCATCATAATTCTACAACAAATCAATTTATCAATTCTTCTAATGTCTCACCTAATTAAATAACTCTAAATTATTTAATCAAATCATCTATCCTAAGTCTTAAATTCATAAATCCACATCACTTTCCATCTCACAATCCACCTCATCATGTAGCACACATAATTAAATATATTAATATTTAATTATCTATTTATCCTCACCTACATGTCCTATTATTTCTCTAACCATCCCTATTCTCATGAGCATGGTCTCTCCATGTCATCTTGGTCAAAAGACACCTTGAGACACTTGTCCCATAATATTCCTTCCAACCATCCTACAAACAAGGTCTCCTTCTTTGACCTTCACTCTATGGTCTTGGTGAGTCTTGTGACATGTGGCCTCATGTCACACCTTTCTCTCCACCTTGTCAAGGTGAGAGGAACATCTTCCATATTTCTCTCCCTCATCCCAACCAACCAAATCTGAGTCGTACACATCACAAGACTTCTTCTCCACTGTTGAGATTGTGACACTTGGAATTGGCCCCTCCTTGGCCTATAAAAGGAACCCTCATTCCTCATTTTCAACAAATCAAGAGCTTTTGTAAACTTATAGTGCAGAAATTCTACTAGCATGCCTTTGGTAAAGTATCCTCATTGCACTTGCATAATCTCATTATCATCACAGTCATCCAACCATGGCTTCATATCTCCATTATCCATCATCCTAGAGTTGCATTGTTAGTTTAATCTTCATTACATTATCCATCTACAACCATTCTCCTATTGTCATCTTCAACATCGAGGGATACACACTTTTGAGAGCTCAACTCATTCATAAGAGCAATATGAGATAGACAACAATGGAAGCTACGAGGTGAATCGATCTATGAAGGTAATATCCTTGTTTATTGTATTTGCATCAATTTCATTGAGTTATTGGATATTTAGTTGTTTAATATTGTTGTTCATATTTCCTCTAGAACACAATTAATTTATAATAATCATATATAATGATTCCATTATCAGACCTAGGTTTGGTTATAAATTTAACTACATGGTAGAGAATTATTATCATCTCTATCCATTGTGAAGAAAAAAAAGGTGAATCTTGGCCATCCCTCCCTTGTGCTTTTCATATTTACTCTTTGAGAACAAAGCACAATCAACTTCTTCTCCAAGCTTGTATGAAGTTAATGGTTGTGACTTGTTTTCATCATCAAATAAAACTTAAATTTGGTCAAGGAAGCTTGTATGTTGACTTTTGAAATTGTAATCTATGTCCTTGAATTTGTCAAAAACAATAAAAAAATAAAGATTTATTTTGAAGTAAATTAGAAAACAAATGGAGAAAAATATATATTAGAATTTCTTTCCTTTTTCCCTTACAAACTCATATATTGTTGTACTTACAAGATAGAACATGTTTCTTGAGAGAAGCAAACAATGATTTCTTTTGAATCTGGCTTCCAGAATCATCCTTGAACCAGAAGCATTGAAGACTCCTACATTGTTGAATGAGAATTATAATAATCATTTATAATGATGCCACTATCAAACCTAGGTTTAGTTATAAATTTAACTACATGGTAGATAATTATTATCATCTAGGTCCATTGTGAAGAAAAATAATACCTTGATTGAGATCAATAATTTAAACAACTCAAATGAGAGTGCACTAAAAGGCCCTAGGAATCTATGGCTTCCAAGTTATTTTTAACCAATATTCTCTCAACTAAACTTATCTTAATGGTATATCTTCTCAAGCAAAGACATTTTGGAAGAAAAATAATTGTGAAATAAAGTAAATATAATGATATGATATTATATCACTTTAATCTCTAACAATAGACATGAGTCACATTACATTTAATGTTTTTTTAATTAATAATTTAAAAACATTTCTATGTTCAATGAGTCTTCATAATATAATTGTTAAAATATATGAAAAATACTATTAGTAAAAACTATACAAATATTTAGAAATGTATTTTAATTTTTAATTATTATTAAAATAATATTATTAATGAATAACTTATAGTAAATTATCTTGAAATGACTTTACATACATCTATCAAGTCCCACAAATAAAATTTAAAAAGAAAGAAAGGAAATTCTTATATAATTAAAACAATTTTTTTATGTACAAAATCTTTTTGACCCTACAAAGTCTAAAATTTAATGGCCATATGGAGTATTTAGTTTAGCCCTAAAATACAATTAAAATTTTAGGAAGATTATATCACTTAAAAAAGGTAAGATTTCACGTAAAGTGTCAAAAATTGCCATCGTCAAATTTAGGCCCTACCTATGAAAAGGCACAAAGTCTCTATAAATATCCTATCCCTATTTAAGCTGCTTTTTTCATACAACTAATTTCCATTTACTCACTCTTTCTCTCTTCACTTACTTATCTCTTTAGTTACAAAAATGATTGGCCACAACAAATAATTTTTAAAAAAAACATTTTCTAAGGGTTTTTTTTTTTAATTTCATTTTTTCCTTAAAAATGGATTTTTGTGTTGAAATTTTAAAGTTCCAAAAATTACACTGCATTCCCAATTTTTCATTGAACAGTAGTCCAAGAGAAAAATTGTAATTATTTGGGCAATTGGCAGTTAATCGATGATATTAGAAACATTGGGGTAAAGCATTACCAGACCATAATAGTAATTTTCCTAAACATTTGAGTGTAAAAATATCATAGTCAGTACAAAGGACTATGGCAAGTTGGCTTGTGATCCTATGTCCCTAATGGACCGACAGCAAATATCAAAAGATGTCAAAAGATAGTATCTAAGAAGTTTGGTGATGGCCAAATCCTTTTCCATGGGTGTTTAATAGGAATTTACTCATCATTTTTTCATGGTGCTTGAGCAGGTACACTTGGCATGCTTAACTATATGTTTCCAATTCTTTTGTTCGACATATGCTTTGATAATAGAAAGACTAGTCCACAACAATTGTAGCCAGACTCAAGGAAGAAACACAAATATTTGAAAATCACAAATATAAATTTGATAGTAATGAGAAACATAACATCAACTAACAGAACCTGAGATCACTTTACGGGACCTATACACAATTAGTACAAGCAATGTAAATGTAATCTCAAGTATTAGTCCGACTCCTGCTAAAAAAAGTGTTACCAAACACCTACCATACAAGTTACAATCAACTATAAAAGATAAATAATGGATTTTGTCAACCTTCGACAAGAGATGTAGTAGCACAACTTGGCTTGTGGGGCATTGATGAGGTAATTAATTGCCTCTGATAGCTTGCCACATAAATGGCATTGGCAAATAATATATAAGCAATAAGAGCAATGAAATAAATAAACAACCTCAAGAATGTAGAAACAGAAAGATATTCCACCTCAAAATAACAAGGCATAACCTGACACAAATGGAAAACCCTCACTAGGAAACATAGTAAAACACGATATCAAAACCAGAAAATTAATAGCATAAAAGAATGAAGCATTTTTTTAACAACAATAATAATAATAATAAAAATAACAAGAATAAATACCAAATATTCCAAATTATACATAGTCCAAAACAACATCTATGAGCCCTGTTATACCAACCCCACGAAGCCATTACTGCTTATTCAAATGACTAGAAACATTTTTAGTATGTGTCCATTCAAATCATTTTGTCGTACTCCTATTAGCCTTTAGGTATAGAAACATTTTAGATCATTTACCATCCAATACAAATCAGGGTTGCACATAGGAAAGAATGAGTCTGATAGAGGCTAATATTATTATATTTAAAAACAGTGCACTAAGATTTATTAATGTACCCTAACTAAAGAGCCCATTAAAACTAGGTACTAGAAATTCTATGTGGCCACACAAATTCAGGTAACAAAACCTAGTTATGTTGCTACAAAAAGGAGGTCCAATATAGGTTGTCCAGGTCCATTTAGAGGATTTGATACAATGAAGAAAGCAAATGCCTCTAATCTTATCCAAAGCCTCTACAAGAAAAGGAAGCCATTGTTGGTGTAACATATAATTAATGCAGTCCAATCCTCTTTGTGGTGTAGCACCTCCCACTACTCCCTCTTTTGGTATGGACCATTGCATGATTTTTCTTCCATGTTGAGGTTATAATTAGTGCCTTTCATAGGCTATTGACTATGGATAGTCTTGGAGTGGAGTTAAATGGTATATAGCTGTAGGAACAGCAGTGAGATGAAAAATATATAGTGAGATGCAGATATATTGTATGAGAGTTTTTATCCTGGATTAGTATAGAGAGTTGTAGATATATTGTATGAGAGTTTTTATTTTGGATTAACACAGAGAGTTATCCCCTACTCAAAGTGGATGGAGCTATTTGGTGAACCACGTTAAAAAACTTTGTTGTTCTCTTTTGCATCAATTTCTATGTTTTGATTTATTATTTTGTTTTTGTCTTTATTGTTCTTTCTTCACTCAACAATTGGTATCAGAGCTTTAGTGAAGAAGCTCGGTGAAACAGCTCAGTGGTGAAGATGGTTGGGAATAGTGAAGAATTTCTAGAAGAATGGACAAAGTAGACAAATGGATAATTGAAAAGTTTTTGAGACAAAACTTTTGTTTGTGGAAGCTCCAAATTCGCGCTTTGTTGATTTAGAATGATCTTGCTATTGCACTACAAGGGAAGTCTAAGAAACCAGAGAAGAGGTCAAATGAAGACTGGGATATCTTAGACCAAAAAGCAACTGCGACCATCATTCTACTACTATCTAACAATAACATCTCCAAAGTTTCCACAGAGACAATCGCTAAATAGATTTGGGACAAGCTATGTGATATGTACGAAAGGGCTTCAACAACGAATCAAGTTTTCTTGTTGAAGAATTTGGCAAACTTGAAAATGAAAGAAGGTAACAGCATGTTGAATCATTTAAAAGAATTTAATATTGTTATTAGTTAATTACTTTCTTTGGATGTCAACATTGAAGAAGAAATGAGAGCCATGTTGGTATTGTGCTCTCTTCCTGATAGAACTGGGACAGTGTCATAATGACCATAAGCAATTCAATATCTGGTAAAAGTAGATTCGAAGAAGGGGAGGATTAAAAAAACAAACAATGTTGAGGTATGATGATGTAGCAGCCACACTTCTCAATGAAGATATGAGAAGAGGGCAAAACAAAACAAATGGTGATGTCTTGACTACTGTAAGTACTGACAATAGAGGAAGGGATCAAGATAGGCAGAAATCATAACCAAAGAAGATCAAAATCTACCAAAAGATCAAAGTCTAGGGACAGAAATGGAGAATGTTGATTTTGTGGCAAAGTGGGTCACACAAAAAAGAATTGTTGGAACTAGAAAATGGCACAATAAAAGGTGAGCAATAATGAATCAAACATTGCAGATGATGGTGTTTTGGTTTTGTCAGTGAGTGATACTATTGCAAATTCATGGGTGCTTGATTTTGGTGCCTCTTTCCATGCTACTCCATGACGAGAGGCCTTCACAAATTATCAAGAAGGTATGTTCGGAAAAGTTTTTCTTGGTGATAATAAAGAATATGAAATCGTAGGAAAAGGTAATGTGATATTGCCTTTGAAAAATGGAAATAAATGGCTCTTGAAAGATGTGAGACATGTTCCTATGCTGCAACGAAATCTTATCTCTGTAAGTCAGTTTTATGTTCAAGGGTGTGATGTCAAATTTTTTTTAGATACTTGGAAAGCAACCAAGAGTGTATTGGTGCTTGCAAAAGGAAATAAATTGGGTAGTATTTATGTATTAGAGTGCCATGGTGAAGTGGGATCTATAATGATGGTTGTGGATAGTGTCTTGACCTTTGGCATAAGAGGCTCGAACATATGAGCCAAAAGGGACTTGAAGTAATGCTTCAAAGGGATCAACTACTAGGACTGAAATCTATGGATTTGGAGTTTTGTGAGAATTGTCTTCATGGAAAACAAAGGCGAATCACCTTCTTGACAACTAGTCATGACATGTGGACAACACCTTTAGAGCTCATCCATTTCGATGTGTTCGGACCTACGGAGGTAACATCTTTTGGAGGTGCAAATTATTTTGTCTCTTTTATTGATGATTGTACTCGTAAAGTGTGGGTAAAAATGATGAATAGGAAAATAAACATTTTTTCAAAATTTAAAAATTTCCAAGCACTGGTAGAGAATCAAACTAGGCACAAAATCAGATGCTTGCAAACTGTTAATGGGGGAGAGTATTATTCTTTGGAGTTTGGTGTTTTTGTGTAGATCAGGGCATTAGATAGATCAAAGTAGTCCCATTCACTCAAGAAAATAGCACAACTAAGAGGATGAATAGAACAATTCTTGAGAGGGCTCGATACATGTTGTCCAATGTAACCCTAAGCAAGGAGTTTTGGGCAAAGGTGGTTAACACAATCGTATATCTAATCAATAGAAGCACCTCATCTAGATTGGATTTTGATATCCCCAAAGAAGTTTGGTTGGGCAAACAAATTTCATTCTCATTTTTGAGTTTTCAATTGTGAAGCCTTTCAAGGAAAAGTGCACGAAGTTTGATTCTAAGTCACTGTGTTGCATATTTGTTGGCTATGGTGATGAATAATATGGTTTTCATATTTGGGATCCTGTTGCCAAGCTACTTGTTCACAGTCATGATGTTGTTTTTAATGAAAAAGTCTTCCTTGGTTTGCAAGCACAAAGGAAATTAGAAAAATAATATATTCAAATTGATGATTTGGGAGCTTCATCACAGGCTTTATTTCCAGGCCTGGCATCTAGTAACATCTCATCCTGTATTTCCACACTGCCCACACAAGTCAATAGGGGACCTCTAGACATACTACATGCACCTCCTTTTATAAGCTCCTCTACAATGTCACATGACAGAGATACAATTTCCCATCCAAGGGAGGCCATATCATTTGGTCGGGGAACGAAACTTCAAATGCAGCCTGCTATATTTTCTATGTAGCTTATTCGAGACCAAACCTTCGCTGCCAAAGGAGACCAAAGTTCAATGCAACACTTGGTTGAAGACTGTTAAGGATTAAGATTGTCTAGAAAATGATAGAATGTTTCTAGAGTTTTCTATAAGATAGAACATTCCCGGAGCTGTTCTAAAAAAGAACATTCTAAGATCTGTTTTAGAAAAAGAAGATTCCAGGTTTAAGAGTTTTCTAGAAAGATAGAAGTTTCCAGGCTAAGGTTCTATAGCTATATATATGTGATTGGAGAGAGCTATTGGGTACAACCTTTGGATGGTTGTTGGATATAGCATCTAGATAGCTGCTAGACACAGTATCTAGATAGCTGTTAGGCACAACATCTGGATAGCTTCTAGACATATCATTTGGATTGAATGTAATTCAAGCTAGATAAATATAATTTCCTAGGTTATTCAACTCTGCTTTGCCCTGTGTTTTCTCTATTCATTGGTGTTATATTTTGCCTTGTCTTTTGGTGTTTTTGGGTCTGTTCTAATATGGTATCAAAGCCAGGTCATGGGTTCGAATCCCCTTGGGTAACGCTGAGGGGGGATTGTTGAAAAAACAAATTCAGCTGGAATGTTTTCTAATTTCAGTTAGAGATTTAGCTAGAGTTTCAGCTAGGTTCAGCTAGAATGTTTTCCTAGTTCAACTAGAGGTTTAGCTAGAATGTTTTCCAGGTTCAGCTAGAGGACCATCAAGAGGTTCAGCTAGATATTCTGTTAGAAGTTAGCTAGAAATATATTGCTAGAGTGATTTGTTTGCATGGATGGTATATTGCTAGAGTGACTTTTATTTACAGTGCTGTTATAATGCTGAAAATGCAAGTTGGAACAAGCTAGAGGTATTATTGGTTGTGATGATGAAGATGACTTTTCAGCTAGACAAAAGATAAGAAGTGGTGAAGAAATATATAGGCAAGGCTCAAAGATCCAAGGAAAGAATGCTAGAGCTCTCATGGCCAAAGTATTATATATAAATGATTCAATCTCATATGAGCAAGCTAGAGGGAAGAAAGAATGAGAGAAAGCCATGAAAGAGGAATATGATCGAAGAATGCTTGGTATGCTAGAGGTGAACATTAAGGGGGGATAGTAGTATAATGTTCCCCTCTCATTTGTATTTTCTCTGTATTATTCTAGTCAATCTTAAGAGGGAATATTAAGGATTAAGATTGTCTAAAAAATGATAGAATGTTTCTAGAGTTTTCTATAAGTTAGAACATTCCTAGAGCTATTCTAGAAAAGAACATTCTAAGATCTATTCTAAAAAAAAAGATTCTAGGTTTAAGAGTTTTCTAGAAAGATAGAAGCTTCCAGGCTTCAAAGGTTCTATAGCTATATATATGTGATTGGAGAGAGCTATTGGGTACAGCCTTTGGATGGTTGTTGGATATAGCATCTAGATAGATGTTAGGCACAGCATCTGGATAGCTGTTAGGCACAACATTTGGATAGTTGCTAGACATATCATTTGGATTGAATGTAATTCAAGCTAGATAAATATATTTTCCTGGGTTATTTAACTCTGCTTTGCCCTGTGTTTTCTCTACTCATTGGTGTTATGTTTTACCGTGTCTTTTGGTGTTTTTGGGCCTATTCTCACAAAGACTCCACACATACATTTAAAAATTCTTCTGGTGCTTTAAATCCCAATCAAACTCTAACGCTACCCTTGTTGATAACTAAGAGGGGGGGTGAATCAGTTATCCTAATATTTCAACTTTCTAAATTTTATTAACAGTTAGTGCAACATCAAATTAAATAAGCAAGTATAATCATGAAATGGAAATAACACCAATACACATGACACAATGATTTTGATGTGGAAACCCTATTAAGGGAAAAACCACGAGGTGATTAACCTAAGATATTATTCTCTGTTTGAAGAATAGATAGAACAAAATGGTACTTGCCAATTAGGGCTGACTGCCCGAGCACACTGCTCACAAGAGGCTCACTGCCTACAAGAGACTCATTGTCTACAAGAAAGGAAGGTAACTCAATGTTTGAACTGATGAGAAGCATCTACTCATCCTGAGGTTTAGTTCTGGTTAGGCTCAATAAATTGACTTGTTGCACTTCATTCTTACTCTCTTTTAATGCTGTTGTACTTTCACATTCCGGACCTATCTTCCTGTCTTCACTCTACTTTTCTGCTTTTCTTTGCACCACATACTACACACACACACACTAATTCACATCTAAATCCATCTTGTATATATATCTGCATAAGTCATTTCATCACCTTTCTAGTCGGCATCCAGAATAGTCAATATTTTCCCAAGCTTTGATCTATCAGCTGGATCCTTGCTTACCAAGTGATGTGGATCTAGGAGATGCTTATAGAAGTCATCAATAATGTCTACCAATCATGAATGAAACCTCAAGAAACTTATTCATTAGCAATATCTCTTCCGGATTAGGATCTGACACTCTGTCGGTACAGTTCTTCCTCTGTCTACTCTGCCAAACAGGAACCCAACACTCAAGTGCTCATATCTCTTCACCCTTCCATCACCAGAGGCTAAATCTTTGGAACCTATTAGTCAAGGTACTCCTCTTGACTTCCCCAAATCTACACTTCACTGAAATACTTCCTTTGAGAGATCCGGACTTGACTGTCGGACCTTGTTGACTGTTCTGTTCTTGCTTACCGGATCATAACATTTCTTCAATCTGACTTCCAGAAGAGACTCATCATGTCTTGCGGATGTGTGGGATAACCTTTGTTACCATCAATGACAACATTCATGAATCCATATAGTGTCTCTTGCCAACAATCTCCCCCTTTGGCATTGATGACAACACTTAGTGAAAAATGACTAAGTGTCACACTATACTCCCCCTTGGCTGATGCTCTGTCTCTATGTACATTTTTCAGAGGTCCCCCTTAGCTGGATTTCTCATTTTTCACTGGTCATCACTCCCCCTTTGACATCAACGTCAAAGGGAAGGGTCCGCACATTAAAAATTTTCAAAATTTTAACTATACTTAGCCACATAAGTATATACATATAGCATACTTACATATACTGAAGTATGTCTGCAAAAGTTGTCTTCAACTGGACAAATTTTGTTGCCCAACTTTGCTTCATCCTGTCCAAAATTGAGATGTGACCACTCAACAGGAATGCAAACGTGACCGCCCTTTTTAGATCTGTTGGATCACTGGTCCGGGCTGTGGTTTGAGCTTCTTTTATGGCCTCATGCATGGCCTCTAACTTAGGGATAATTATCCCTCTAAGTTCACCCAACCTGCTTATTCTATTTTTCTTTACCTTCTCAAGCTTCTTGATTTCATTCAAGACTGCAATAGTCTGACATTCTTGATTTATTATGGAGGATGAGAGAGGATCAAAATTCTTAGATAGATTTGTTAGTTTGTCCTCCTGTTCTTTCACTCTCTTCTCAATATCCAATGTTACTTTGGACCATGATAAACAAAATTTGTATACTTCCCCACCATCTTTAAGGGCATTTTCTAAGCTTTTTATCCCAATATTCATATTCCTCCTATCATTAGTTATTAGCCCTTGTACCTCTAATAATCTTTTTGCCAAGAATTCCTTCCGGACCTTATCTTTTGCTAACTTCTCTAGGGAATCAAAATGTGTGCTAACACTATTGACTAGAGATTTGAGATTACCGGATGAGGAGGCTGAGGGATCCTTCTGAAAAGATGGCATGATCTTTTCAAGCACACCGGATGCAGCTTCTATAAGCTCGTAGTCTTCCATGTGAGACTTCAGGAGTTTTTATGTGGCCTTTGCATTAGCAAATGAAGCTATCTTCATTGTTTGTATCAGAGAAAGAGAATCAAAATCAAATGGTCCTTGTAGAAGTTTCAGTTCATCAATCTCCATTGTTTCTTTGTTTAGGAATTCTTTGACAATTTATGCAGTGTCTCTTGCCGGAGACAGATTCTTCTTCTCTTCTGCAGTCTTGGAGTTGTCATCTTCTTTTTCCTTCACTTCTTTTTCTTTCTCCTCTATTCTTTCTTCTCCTTTGGATCCAAAGTCAGCAGGGGAAACCAGAGGAGTGATTGTTTGTTCATGGGCCACCTCTTTTGGAGCAGAGGATTCCAAGCCCTTATCTTCACCGATGTCCACTACCTCTTCTATCATTGCCTCAGTAGATCCTTATTCAACACTTGTGGCTGAGGGATTAACACCTAAGTCCTCTATAACCAGAAGATTGAATCTTTTGAAGGCATTCAGGAGGATCTCTTTTGTTTCATTTGCTACTTTATCAGTTTCTCCAAGCATGAGCTGATTTATTCTAGCTTTGCTCTGGAACTCATCCTTGCAATCTGTGAAGATCATATTCATTTGTTTCTGAGTGATTGAAGGATAGAGCTGAATAGCTATCTGCTCCTAAATTTCTAGATCTTTGGCTTGGGCATTGTTCTTCCTTATTTCAAGTTCCTTCTCTAAGCTTTTAGGGATCAGAGATATAATTTCAATGAATGCTTTGTTGTAGATGTTTAGATACCTGACTGTGGCATCTTGCAATATCTTCTGATTAGCTTCACCATAATCATCATAGAATTCAACCATTGGCTGAAGATTTCCATTTGCTGTAACTGATTTGATGATGTCATCAATGCGAAGAGTGGGTTTTTCAACAAATTCCTCTGCCTTTTCTTCTTCGCCTTGACCGGTAGAGGGTTCACCGGATGTTTTCTTCTGTTTCTTCATTTTCTTGACTTCTTCATCAGATTTAGTCTCCTCTTCATCTACTTGACTAGCATAAGATCTTGTGGCTTTTGTCTTAGTTCTCTTCTCTCCTTTGCCGGATGATCTTGCTTTCGGTTTTGATGCCCTTGAGCTTTTAGCAGTGGCAGGTGCAGATTTCTTTGATGATCTGGTCTGGATGGAAGATTCAACTGGAGCACTTTCCTTTTCTACCTCTTTCTTTTCTTTCTCTGCTCTTTCCATCTTTTCTCTATTAGCAGCAAGTGCCTCTTTTGAGATGCCAAAGTCTTTGGCAATATTCTCTGCTTCTTTTCTTACCTTTCTCTTCATCTCTGGTTGCCTTAACTCAACATGGATCTTCACACTCAGTTCTTCAAAGGTTCCAAACCTTTTAGCCTTGGGATCCCTTGGTTGACTTAGCATGTGTTGAACATGCAGTTCTGCAATTTTCTCATCCACCTCATACCCCATTGGTATGATCCACACTGTTCTTGGTTCCATTGCCTCCATTAGGCATTGATTAGTCTCTACCATAAAACACACAGTGTCTTTATACTTTTCAACTAGAGATTGAGGAATTCTCTCTCTAGCTTGCATCATGTTCTAGAAGTTTTTGAAGAAACCCTAGAGGGCTATGTTTTGTACTTTGTCATCACTAAGTCCATGCAAATAATCCCTGATTTGGATAGCTACTGGTCTATCATTCTGCCACACCCAACCACTAGATCTGGGAAGCTCATTCATAAAGTAGAAGAACAAGCACAGTATCAATCCACCATACTTGAATGAATTCTTTTTATCTTTCTTTATTTTCTGTAGATTCTCTAAGAGTTGGTTTAAAAGGAGCTAACAAAGATCGTAGTCTGCATCCTTTCTTAGCATTTCATAAATAGTGTAGATGGCCATTCTAGGTACTGAATTCTCCCTGCTAGAATGATATATCTTGTATCCAATGATCATGGAGGCAAACTTGACATCCAGATCAATGATGTCATTTACTGTCATTGCTCTTTTGTCAAACTTTGATCCAGTAGCTTCACTCACAGTTTGATTCTTGACAGATTTAAGAACAGGAATCCCACCGAATGAGTGCAATCCAGTAACTTCCCTAATGGCATATTTTGTGATCTTCAATGGTCCATTTAACCATATGAAATTGTCATGTATCCTACTCAAAATATACCTGACCCATTCATCCTCAACAAAACAAGGGAAATGTATGCATTGTGCAAAGTGCTTGTCTCCGAGGGCCTTGAATTGGGGTTTGAGCTCAAAAGAATCATCTATTAGTTATTTGTGGAAGATATCCCTCAATTTGAACTCACCGAATTCTTCAATGTTTGCATGAATGTAAACCCTAATATCTTATGTGTGTAATACACCATGTGGTACACTAGAAAATGCTCCTAGGGGATCTATTTCCAAAGATTTGTAGGGATGTTTCTTGAATTTGGGGCGAGGCCTATCATTGATCTTCACTATATTCAGAGTACCCATCATTCAAGTATTTTACAGAGAGATATTTGATAATGGAGAATACCTTTTGTGCTTGTAGGGTTCGTGGAGTGAACTTGAATGATTTGCTGATTGAATCAACTCCAACAGTTGGTCTTTGAGAAGTTTGAATCAATTTGTTGCAGAGCTCTCCTTTCTTTCTTTTTGAATGCAAATGTGCAAATGACGAGCACATGAACCCTTTTATTTGCAAAAAAAACCTAAATTCATATTGTAATAAATGCACAACTTAAGTTATTCCAGTTGCCATGTTCTCCTTGTTTTGAGAAAAGTCCTTTCTGGATGACTTAGAGTTATTCTTGGTGGTTGATGACAATTTGTCTTCCTTTCCTCACACATTAGATCTATCCACAGATCAAGGTATCTCAAATTTTGAATCATACTGGATCTAACTATGAAAATCATGTTCATACCGGATAACTGTTAAACCGGATCAATCTTGATAGATTAGACTTTTCAAATCTTGTTGCAGATTTTCCCAATCTTAACCAAGCCTTCTTTTGATGTTTCTCTAAAAATCCTTTTGATCCACAACCTTTCAAGTGCCAATTTCAGGCACCAATTGACTGGCTGGGGGAAAATTTTTCTCCTTGTGTCTCCCCCTGAGCCAGAGCTCACTTTTTAATTTTTGGAAGGAATATCAGCACCAGATTCTAGTGCGGATCCATCCCCTACATTTTCTGTACTTCTCTTTACCCAAATCTTGTTCATCTCACCTTTAACTTCATCCGCATTCACTTTTCTTTTTCCTTTATCTTGATTCTGGTGTACTAGACCCTTTTTGTCCTGATTCTTGCTTTTGCAGAATTTGGCAATATGACTGGATCTATTGCAATTGTAGCAGGCAACATTTCTTTGCATATTTGACTGATATACTCTTGATCTACACTAATTAGCCATATGACCCACTCTATTACTTGTAAAGTATCTACCATTGAATGAATTTTTCATTTGCATATTTCTACATTCATGAGATTTGTGACCATACCTTTTGCAGTTGAAGCACTGTCCAAAGAAGGATGAATTAGTTTGATTCATTCTCTTTCTACATTGATTAGCTTTGTGACCAAAATTTATTCAAGTTATGGCAGTATCCATTGAAGGATGGATATCTTTGAGCATTGGGTTGCCTTACCAGAGGTCTTCTAGGCTTGTCCCTTGGGCTTCCTGATCCAAAATTCTTCTGACCGGATCCAAAGCTTTCACCTTTTTCATATCCTAAACCATGCTTGTCATCTACCCTCTTTTGGCTTTCAAGAAGAACTTCAAGTTGAGTAGAACTTATTTTGAATTTCTCTTTGTATTCATTTGTTGTTTGAAGATCCCTTTTAAGAGTGTCAATTTGATCCTCAAGTTTTTCTTCATTATCTCTAGCATCTTCAAGATCATATTCAAGATGTCTGATTATTCTATCCATCTTGTGGCAGTCTTCTGATTTCTCCTTGAGAGATTGTCTTAGATCATCTTCAGTTTTCCTTTTTTCTTCAATTTTTTGGGTGAATTTCATAACTCCTGATTCCATTTCATGTCTTACCATAATGACCTCTTTTGACAATTTTTCACATAACTTAGTTTTCTCCTTAAGGTCTTCATTTGTATCATTTGCTTCACCTTGACTTGCTAATTGCTGAAGTAGTTCCTTTCTCTTCTTCATAAAGATGCTTAGTTTCCCTTTTAATTCATTTATGAAATCATCAGCCTGTTTAAGTCTTTCCTTCAATTCATTGACTTCAGAATTGGAATGTTCAAGATCGTCTAGGGCAGACTGAAGTTGTTCCCTCAAACCATACATATCCATTTGAATTTCTAGATCTTCTTCAAGTTGTTAGGCTCTATTTAGAGGAACTTGGCTCTGATACCAATTGTTGATAACTAAGAGGGGGGTGAATCAGTTATCCTAATATTTCAACTTTCTAATTTTTCTTAACAGTTAGTGCAACATCAACTTAAATAAGCAAGTATAATCATGAAATGGAAATAACACCAATACACATGACACAATGATTTTGACATGGAAACCCTATTAAGGGAAAAACTACGGGATGATTAACCCAAGATATTATTCTCTGTTAGAAGAATAGATAGAACAAAATGGCACTTGCCAATTAGGGCTCACTACCTAAGCACACTGCTCACAAGAGGCTCACTGCCTACAAGAGACTCACTGTCTACAAGAAAGGAAGGTAACTCAATGTTTGAATTGATGAGAAGCATCTACTCATGTTGAGGTTCAGTTCCGGTTAGGCTTAATAAACTGATTTGCTGCACTTCATTCTTACTCTCTTTTAATGTTGTTGTACTTTCACATTCCGGACCTGTCTTCCTGTCTTCACTCTACTTTTCTTCTTTTCTTCATACCACATACTACACACACACACTACTTCACATCTAAATCCATCTTGTATATATATCCGCATAAGTGATTTCATCACCTTTCTAGTCGGCATCCAAAATAGTCAATATTTTCCCAAGCTTTGATCTGTCGGCTAGATCCTTGCTTATCAAGTGATGCAGATCTAGGAGATGCTTGTAGAAGTCATCAATCATGTCTGCCAATCATGAATGAAATCTCAAGAAACTTATTCATTAGCAATATCTCTTCCGGATTAGGATCTGACACTCTGCTGGTACAGTTCTTCCTCTGTCTACACTACCAAACAGGAACCCAACACTCAAGTGCTCATATCTCTTCACCCTTCCATCACTGGAGGCT
Organism: Cunninghamia lanceolata; assembly: GCA_027924645.1. Taxonomy (NCBI): domain Eukaryota; kingdom Viridiplantae; phylum Streptophyta; class Pinopsida; order Cupressales; family Cupressaceae; genus Cunninghamia; species Cunninghamia lanceolata. The sequence goes on along the minus strand of BSBN01000245.1, from coordinate 5,162,436 downwards.
AAATCCTTGGAACCTATTAGTCAAGGTACTCCTCTTGACTTCCCCAAATCCGCACTTCACTAAAATACTTCCTCTGAGAGATCCGGACCTGACTGTCAAACCTTGCTGACTGCTCTATTCTTACTTACCGGATCATAACATTTCTTCAATCTAACTTCTGGAAGAGACTCATCATGTCTTATGGATGTGTGGGATAACCTTTGTTTCCATCAATGACAACATTCATGAATCCATATAGTGTCTCTTGCCAACAACCCTTTGTCTCCAGGTAGTAGTTGCTTGTTGAAACGTCACCACAGTTTGGATAAAGTCATACGCTGCCAGAGGTTGATATGTTTGAAAAAGGCATTAATATGAAGGCAACACAGGGAGCATTGCATGGATTATTCTCCTAGCAACCTAGAAATGAGTCATCACAATTTTCTGAAAGAGATCAAGGATTGGTGCCTATAGAAACGTCTACATAGGATGTTGGAAACCACACGCAGCTTATTGGAAACCACACGCAGCTTGTTGGAAACTCCATGCAGGTTATAATAACTTCAATCTTGCCTTATCAGCCTCCAATGTAGCCAATGACAAAGTTTACGCAAGCACAACAACCTTCATCGCTGCCTTTTCATAGTCTAATGTAGCATTTAGATAATTTACTGCAGGTTGAAAACTCTTTGCAACCTATTTTTAGAGATATGTAGTCTCCTTTTACCATGCAACAGCTCACATGTCCTACGCAGCTCTTTGAAATGTCAATGCAATTGGTACCTTCAAACTTAAACACACTGCTTATTGTAATTTCATCGTTGCCTGTTGATCAAATTCCAACGCAGCCAGTTCATTCGCTACCTTCAATACCTGGAACGCATCAATTTGTTGCAATTCCTATGCTACCAAAAGAATTTTCTAAGGAGCCTTTGACAAATGTTCACAGTGTACCAAGTCTGGCACCTAAAAATCTGATATAGGGCAATATGCCTGAGTAGGGAAATAAGGATCATTTGGTTGCCCATGCTATTGAGGTTGCTAAACAGGAGGCCTTCAAGGATGACAAGGATGCTGATGGTGACAAGTCTGAAATAGTTGAAGAGTGTGATTCTTTAGAAGACGAAGTTCCTTCCAAAAATAATGTTGGCAAAGATAGTGCAATCTGTAGAGGGCTCTAAAGCCTAGAAGGTGATATAGACAAAATCTATAAGGGTATAGTAACAGATAAGCATTCAGAAAAGCATTCTCAAGTTGATGTCCAATTAAGCACACATGGGGAGGTTGTAAGTTTCTTGAATGGGCTTGATATCTTATTTAGTGTGTATGTTGAAGCATCATAAATTCAAAAGGCATTGACTATTGTGTCAGAAGTTCACTTGCTGTACGGGGCAGTGAAGAGAAATTGTAGATAAGATGAGGATATTGTTGATGCTTTAACGAAGATTGTTCCAAGAGAGAAGTTTGAGTTTTGTAGGACTTCTCCTAACATTGTCAAGTTGTGACAATAAGCTTGGAGTGGGGGATAACTCTGTATAGCTCTCTTGCAGTCGGATTGAACTTCAAGTGGGAGATTGTTGGTGTAACATATAATTAATGCAGTCCAATCCTCTTTGTGGTGTAACACCTCCCACTACTTCCTCTTTTAGTACTGACCACTACATGCTCTTTCTTCCACATTGAGTTATAATTAGTGCCTTTCCGAGTCTATTGACTATCGATAGTCTTGGAGTGGAGTTAAATGGTATAAAGTTGTAGGAATAGTAGTGAGATGAAAAATATATAGTGAGCTGCAGATATATTGTATAAGAGTTTTTATTCTAGATTAATACAAAGACCTATCCTCTACTCAAAGTGGATGTAGCCGCGTTTAAAAACTTTGTTGTTCTCTTTTGCATCAATTTCAGTGTTTTGATTTATTATTTTGTTTTTGTCTATATTGTTCTTTCTTCACTCAACAGCCACAAGGTCCTGAATCCTTAGAAGCAGTAGAAGTGGAGACAAAGGATAAAAAGCTCACTGATATTCATCTACAAATAAGGTGAAATTTCATTTTTTACTTGCCCAGTAATTCCAAATCAGTGAACTTAATAACCTAGATCACTTTGATGGAACCAAAAAACATTCCAATCTCTAAACACCGCTTTAAAAACAAGCAAATGAAACAAGTTAAAACACATTATATGAACTTCCTATTAGATTAAATCTAGACTCTCTTGTCATACTTAAAACTTCAAGAAAATTCTACACCTCCCACTAATGAATGCATTCAACATATTCCATGTTCAAAGATAACTTGGACTTACAATAGGAGAAAAGCCTACATTCCCAACAATTTTTAAAAAATCATAAACTGTCTCACATGAAATATAAACTATATCACTCTTCCTTCATTTTCCACAAATTCAGCCATAGGATGATATATGTTTGTACTTTTTCATGACTTAGAAATAGATTTTTGATATAACTAAATAATAGCTATTAGGTTTTAACCCTAAGGAATATAAAATAGCATAATTTCTTTCCACTTAGTCTTATCTACCAATAAATCTCAAATCCATTAGCATAAATGATATATCTATTAGATGTTACATTTCCTAAAACAATGTTTATGTTATAATTGCAACAATAGATTAAAGTCTTAGGCAATAATAATTTCAATTCTCATAAAATTTAAAAATCACAGACAAACAAACTAGAAATGCACCACTCCAAACAAAGGAAATCCCTCTGTTCAAATTGTCTGACATTCTTTATTATTTTTACCTTCTATAAGTATAAATTTGTTGTCTCCAGGATAAATTACAATGTGAAACATACCTTGTTCATTCTTGCCAAGCCTGATGGTGTTCCTATACATCTGTACTGGAAAACCAAAAAAAAAACTACAATTAAAAAAAACCAAAATGCTCCAGTTTCACATATTAACTTTTTAGTATAAAGGTCTCTAATATACTGCGTCGTATATTTCAATCTGCTTTATCCAGTGGTTCTCGTCCACTCTAATAGTAATGAAATCTCTATCTAATTGAACTTAATCCCCTAACAAATGGTTGTCCTCCTTTGTAACAATAGTCAAAACATAGGGATCATGCACAATTTCCCTTAATCATAATAAGGTAACGCAGTAAATCTTAAATGTACTAAATTAAATTTTTAATACCAAGCTCTCGCTGTAATAACCTTTATATATATAGATTTCAATCATTCTATTGTCAAATTCATTCCTATTGGTGTTTTTTAATATTTAAGCAATCTTTGATGGTTGTTCTTAAATATCATCCACTTCAATATTCAAAGGTCAATTTTGGCCAATAAAAATAGGATAAATATTTACCATTTTTTATTGTGAATGAGGTGTAAAATTGTTATTGGTTGTTTGACCATTAAAGTGGATGATATTTAAGTAGAGTGATCTTTGACAAGGTTGAACCCTAGTATAAAATGGAGAAGACAAGATCAAACACCCACAAAATTGTTCTTCTTGGAAAAACAAAAAAGAACAAGAACAAGAACAAGATCAAGATCAAGATCAAACATCCAAGAAGAAAGTGAAAACACTGAAAATGAGAAAGTACACTAGATCTGAAATCCCCAAGATTTTTTGGATGATTGCTTTGCATGAGAGTTTTTTTGAAGCAATGCAACAGCTTGGAGGTGCTCACAATAAGGCAGATGCCTTTTTACTTCTTTCATCCGTTAACCCTTGATCACGCACTACTTTCATCCACTCTCCATGCAAGGGAATCCATGTTGGTACTTCTTTCATCACTCTCATTTTGTGTCGTATCCCTCACCGTCGATGATTCGATCTTTGAGCTATTGCATTGTTCAAAGAAAGCTCCAATGCAAAGTTGCGATTTTTGGGCATTTCAGATCTAGTGTACTTTCTCTTATGAGAAACATGTCCATTGTTTTCTCTTCCTACTGGAATCTTTTTGAAAAAAAAAACAATTTCTTAGATAGTTATTCTTTCATTCTTCTCCATTTTTCGAGAATGATTGAATTATGTATATAAAGATGATTACAAGCGAGAGCTTAGTATTAAAATTTTTGTTTAATACATTTAAGATTTACTACCTTGGCTTATTATGATTACTAGAAATTGTGCATGATCCCTATGTTTTGACTATTGTTAGAGAAGGAGAACAACCACTTATTAGAGATTAAGTTCTATTGGATAGAGATTTCACTACTGTTAGAGCAGACGAGAACCATTAGATAAAGCAGATCTCCAATATATACCATCCTTACACTAACAAGTTAATATGTGAAACTAGAGCATTAATTCTTCGCTTTGTTCACATCCTTACTATCACAATTAGGAAAAGTCGGGTGCTTCCCATGTTGAAATGGGATTACCTTTTAATTATTAAAATAAATTTAATATACATAAAACTGTATTATATGGTTAAATAATTTACCAAGGATTTTTATAAATAGTATTGAATGATGGAATAAACTTGTATCTCAAAGCCTTTATTTCTATTTTTATATTGGAACTTTTACCTTGTAACCTAGTTTTTATCTTGAAAATCTCCTCTCAAACCTCTTGTAATTAAGTTTTTATGTAAAATCTCATCTCAAACCTCTTGTAACTTAGTTTTTATCTTGAAAATCTCATCTCAAATCTCTTGTAACATAGTGTTTATCTTGAAAATCTCATCTCAAACCTCTTTATTTAGTTAGTTCATAATATTTATTTCTATCAATAATATTTTTAAAAAGTATATTAAAAATAAAATATTTTAATTTTTGAAGGGAATATGAAAATAATGTACATAAAAACTAAATAGAATATAAATACAACTAATACTCAAACATAAATCACAAAAATATCAAATCAAATAAACAAGAGCAAAAGAATATTGGAGAAGCACATTATATTTTATACATTACTATATAAATTCTTCAATTTGTCAGTTTTATTTCACTGTTGTTTTATAAAAATTAACTACTATAAAATAATATAATACAAAATAAAAATAAGAAGCGCCACAAAAATGGAAATCAAGAATTTGTTGGATCATTTCATATTGCTAGAATACTAAAAAATTCAAATTCATTGCTAAAATATTAACAAAATTAACATTATAAAAGTAAAATTAAAATTAAAATCAACATAAAAAAGAAAAAAAAAACCAATAAAAATAAAACATAGATATAGCCCCTTCAAAAATTCATTGCTAAAATATTAAAAAATAAATAAATAAATTTGTGCTGCAACATTAAACAAGTGCCACGTAGTTTGTAGTATTGTAATTTAGTATGTGTTTTAGTTGTAATTATAGTTGTGTTTTAGTTTTAATTTTTTAACTCATTAGGTAAACTTCAAATTTACTTTTTGTCAAACCAATAAAATCGTTATTGTTTATTTAGAAACTACCAAGATCATGAAATAACAAACAAGCACGAGATTGCAAGTGAAATCAACCCAATTCTATTCACAAATGAAGAAGTATAAATAGGAGAAATTGGATACCTGATTCTCCATAATACAGGGATAGGTGGCGAGTAACCATCCATGAGAATAGCGCAACTATCCATGAGAATAGCGCAAGGTGTCCATTGAGTTGACATATCTCCTAAATGTCTAACCACTTTGACATAGTCAAAGAGCATGTGTGGAATTCGCCTAACTATGATTAAGTTAGTATAAACAACTTAGGATAAGTGTTTATACACCAACATCCCCTTAAGCATAGCTTAGGTGAGCTTATAAAAAATGGGTCCTGGCTATGAGCCTGATGAGGTACCCATGTACAAATGTATCTCTCAAAAAATGGAGAAAAATAGAAAACCAAGTGGGACAAAACTAGCCCCCAAAAGAGAGAAAAGAGAAGGATTTAAAACCTTCTAAAAAGATGTCCCTTGATGATTGGAACATCATGATGAAGAACTCTGAAGCATGTCAAATTTTGCAAACTCTGCTGATGATAGACTGGACACTGCTAGAATCAACGAACCTTCAAGAAGTGTAGATCGAGATAAAATATACAAGATGTTGCATGAGTGAACATTTGAACACTACTTGACAATGTACACAAAGTCAACCAAACTCTGTGAAGTCAATAATACAGATAGTACTGTGGTTAGGAGTACTAGAACCTCAAACTATGATCCACTGAATTAATCCTCCATACGAGAGATCAAGATAAGAAGGAAGGTTCATGAGGCCTTCCAAAAAGAAGATTCTGCTTCATTGAAAGAAGCATTAGCATAACATCATAGTCCCCCCTTAATGCTAAGAGAATACGAGCAAACAAACTGAGATCGAGAGTGTGCAAAGAATGTAGAGATGTACAAGGTGTGCTTCAAGACACTCACATGAGGTGAGAATCACAAATCTATGTTGTGATGGTATAGCCCCCCATTACACTTTATAATTTAGTGTATGTACAATAAATTCTCAAACTTCCCTCAATGTGGAAACACTCATTTAGTTGTGTGTGGCACTTTATAATTTAGTACATTTACAAACTTTTTGTTATTACAAGTTCTTCAAAGTTTATGTCAAGAGGTGGATTGAAAAGATGCATGCCTTAAAAAACCTCAGAAAATGACAAAAACCATTATGATTACCTCCCCTAATTTGCCAAATTCATTGCAAAAGAGAAAATTGATTCCTCTTGTACAAATTTTTAAGTAAGGCAGGACTGGAGCTTTTGACCTTACCTCAAGGGTTCAATCACCACCGCTCTGCTCAATCTCCTCAATCTAGACCTCATCAAGCTACAAAACAACTATCTCACTGGAAGTCTTTTGCTAGACGATATTAGAGTCTTAGCCAAACTCTCGCAGCTTACTCTGTCGAATAATATGCTCACAAATTAACCTTGCATTCACAAGGAAAACAAACAACTCCTCAACAAAATAGCAAACCGTTGCAGTTGAAAGCAATGGCCAAACGTGTCAAAACCGCCACTATTTTGGCATCGACCGAGAAGTAAAAATCAGGCGTTGAGGGCAATTTTGAGGGAAGATCGAGTGATTTCCATGCCGTTTGGAGGTTGTTATGAGCACGCCTCTGTGTGGCATTCAAAGATCCTCGTTGAAGGCCCGATGATGGGCAATTAAAGACCACTGAAGTCCTCTATAGAGCCCTTTGAATGGGTGAAGGAGATTGAAGTCGGTCCGTTGAAACAAGGCACACTGGATGTGGGCTTTGAACTCCACCATGAAATGCAGATAGCACCTGCCAGTGTCGCCTGTGTCGAGACCTATAAAGGGCGTTTACAAGCCTTCCTTGAATGCTCATTGTGGCCACAGTGGAGGATGCTCATTGTGGCCACAGTGGAGGATGCCCTCCTTTTGGTGCTTGTTCAACAATGCAAATCATCTTTGCTCACATTCCACAGCAAGACACGAAATATGTGTTCGTTCTCATGATATCTGTATACGCCTAAAAATGACACAAATCATCCTAAATAAATATTCTAAATATTTATTCCATTCTTCTATTAATTAAATAAATATTCCAAATTTATTTAATCAATTCACTATCTCACAATTAAATAAATTCTATTTATTTAATTAAAATTCTTCTAAAGTCCTTCGCAATTAAATAATCATAAATTATTTAATTAAGCCTAATTCCTCTATCCTAAAGTTCTAAATTCAAAATTCCACATCACCTTTACACCTCACCTTGTCCACCTCATCAGGTTGCACATGTAATTAAATATATTTAATATTTAATTACCTTATTTTCCCTCACCCACATGGCCTTCTTCTCCAATCAGAGGTCAGTTAACCAATCAATCAAATCTGTTAACTAACCTGTCAGTTGAGTCAAATCCTCAATCAATCCAGTCAGTTCCACAATCCACTCTTCTAACTGATCAATCAATTCTGTTAACAGACCAGTCAATGGAGTTAACTCTCCAATCAGTTTTGTCACATCCCACCTTTCATGATGGAGCTGGGACACTTGGCACGTTTCTACTGGTTGCACATTCCTCAACCATCCTCAACCGTTGATCGTCATATCTTCTCTCAACCGTTGATTCCTATTCCTCCGAGTCTATAAATGAAGCTTCATCCCTCCATTCTATTCATCCAGGCTTTTGACATTGTTACTATGCAGAAATATCACCAGCGCGCCTTTGGCACCCACTTGTCATCTACAAGCTTGAGATCACCATTGTTGCATTGGAGCTCACCTTCATTGCACATCACACCATAGCCGTTCACCATCGACTTCCTCAAACAGCTTTAAAAGATTGCACTCTCTGAGGGCTCATCTCATCTGCGAAAGGACGATTCGTGATAGGCGAACAACAGAAGTTTCGAAACGGAAGAGGTTTGCTGTGTTTGTTCATTGCTTTGTTCATTTGAATCTTCTTTGTTTCTCTATTCTGTTGATGTTTGGGTCATCTATTATTCATTTGATTGATCACTATTTTACCCTCACATTTTTGGCGCCCACCGTGGGGCCGTTGCCCCTTTATTTCACCATTTTTGAGCTTTTTTGAAGGCAGGTTCCGTACAGGTCCCGCAGAGTCACGCACAGGTTCTTTCGGTGCATCTGTTCATTTTTATGGCGCTTTTGAAGAATGTTACGGTGCTTTTGAAAATCCTGCGCATCGGTGTATTCTTGCTGCGCTTTTACAGACTGTTACGACGCTTTTGTTAAAACTGCGCATTTGTTGACTGTTACTGCGCTTTCATATACTGTTGCTGCACATCTGTTATAACGGCGCATCTGTTGACTGTTACGGCGCTTCTGACGACTGTTGCTGCGCATACGTTAAAACTGCGCATTTATTCATTTTAACGGCGCATATGTTCAAAACTACGGCGCATTCGTTAATACTGCGCTTCTGTTGATCACTTCTGCGCATCTGATCACTGAAGCTGCGCATTTGTAACTAGCTCAGGTTTTAGTACTTTTCTAGAGGATTTTGCTAACGCTAACCCTTTTGCAGGTGTTTGCTGGAGCGGTTTTGCAGGATAGGCTCAGGTTTAGTTACATGTAGTTGCATCTAACTAGCTCACATTTCATTTTCTGGGAAAGAGTAAAATGGTTGTTCATTACAAATCTTCATCTAGTCTTAATTAGGGAGGAAGTAACTGGTTTATTTCATGCTTGCATTGCAAACAACTTCCAAGTTATTGCTATCTAAGATTTAAAATTGAACTCATCACTGATCTTGCAGTTAAAATGAACCATTGCTATATCGTGAGACCTGAATTTCAAAGTTAACAATCTCGTGCAACGTGGACTTAAAATTGAACTCACAACTGCTTTCTGGGATTTAAAATTGAACCATTGCAATATTGTTGAAATCACTTCAAAGTTCTGCTTGAGTAGCTTAGCCCATTTAGTTTTTATCTTTTAACTAGGGTGGATCAATCAGTGTATTCTGTGCTTGCAAATGACAATAGGCTTATGCTCTCCCCTCTTCTAGGTGATCAGAGTGCCAGACTTGTCGTTCTATTTGTTTAAACTTTAGGAGGGGCCTGCCCTTGGATGCACGCTTGTCCAAGCGGGAACGACCCTGAGTGGTAACAGGCTAACGCCAAGCCCTACTGAGCCACTTAAAATAAATTGTGCTTGAGGTGAAAACCTCCTGCAACGAGTGCTGTTATGTTACACCGACGGCCAACCTCCCCCAAAACCCTCTCAGGCGTAACCCTTTGAGGCTGGGAGACTCCATAACGGAGAGTAGCGCCGCCGCACGTGTAACCACTTGAACGGTTGCCCGAATTAAATACCTCTTGTTTTAGTGGCCCAAATCCCTTATAATCCATTTCTTGCCTAGGATTTTGTGCTTGCTTTTGTCCAAAATAGAGTCAAAAAACTACAAAAACAATGGAAAACAACAAAATACTCTTTGTGCTTGCTGTGTTTTCTTGCTAAATTAATTCATAATATCAGATTAGGAAGACCTTTTCCAGCCAAAGAATACCAAAAACAGAGAAAAATCCCAAAAATTTGAAAAAAAATACCAGAACCGCGCATATATCCGTTTCTGCAGTGCATATACAGCGACTTGCTGCGCTTTTGATCCGACTGGCTGTGCATACATACCTTTATGCTGTGCATATATGCATTTTTGCTGCGCTTTTACAGCAACTTGCTATGCATATACACCGACTTGCTGCGCATATACTTTTCTGCTGCGCATTTGCACACTATTGCTGCGCATACATACTTTACCAGAGCGGCGCATATACAGCGACTTACTGCGCATTTACCCATTCTTGCTGCGCATCTGTTTCTGCGCATGTGTGACAGTGAGCATCTGCCCTATTTTTGAGAAATTTTCGTCAGCTGTTCAGAGTACCCATTTCAGCCTAGTTTCATTTTCTGAGGTCAGAATCAACCTTGCAGTCAATCTTCATCTATTTCACCCAATTCTCTCTCTTTTGTCGGTCGTCCCAGTCACCTTCTGTCCTAGTCACTCTTGCCCCAACATCATTCTGTCCCATACCGATTTGACATAGGTCCTTCTTTGTTTCATTAGTGAATTCATGTAAGCCTAGTAGGTCACAGTACCTTTTGCTAGTAGTCTTGTTGAACGACTAAGCCCTGCACAGTGAGACTGGTATCGACTACCCTTGCTAGTGGCTAGAGTCTTGTGTCAACCGTCTTACCTGAAGTCATTGAGCAAGAGAACCCTTTGTCCAAGTCTTGTCCTAGATATCCCATTCATTACAGTCTTAGTCGACACCTTGCCAAAATTTCCAATCCTAGTCCATTTCATCCCACCCCACCTTGCATGGTTCTTACTCGATCCCAGTACAACAAGCTAACTAAAATGGCCGACTCTTCCGATCACATCGCCCCACCACGTGATGATGATGAAGAAATTTCTCGTGAAGAATTAGTGGCACACATGCAAGATAGCAAATTCCAACGCCTAATGGAGAAAGTGCTCCTTGAGGACCCCACCAAGTATTTCCATCATCTTGCTAGTCTCGGAATCAAACTCCCCGCAGACTTTGACATTAGCTCCATCATGGAAAATGCAGACAATGAACGTGAGAGGGACACAAATGACACAGTCCCAAATGCACATGAGAGAGGCACAAATGACACGGTCCCCCAGGCCAATGAGAGAGGAAAACAACCCATTGACCAAAATGCTCCTATGGCGGATGTGAGACAACAAATTGAGAATCTAAGCTAGAAATCTCCAACCTTAAGATCGGCACAAGTTCCAAGAACTACTCCTTGGAAGATATAGCACCATACCCCTTTGACAGAAGTTTGGTCATGAAACCATTCCCCTTTCAGTTCGGAATCCCAAAATTTGACAAATACAAAGGGAAGGGAGACCCTAGAGATCATATCTGGGAATTCACTGCAGCATGTTTAGAAGTAGCTCACAACGAGACCTACTTAATGAGACTATTCCCAAGATCTTTAGGAGGTCAAGCTATGGAGTGGTTCTCGCGTCTCCCACCAGGAATCAAAACTTTTAATGAACTTGTCAATAAATTCATAACGCACTTCTCTTACAACATAGAACATGAAGTATCTATGCTAGACCTATGCAACACCAAACAAAAAGGTGGTGAGTCTTTCGCCACCTTCTTACAACGATGGAGACAGCTAGCTAGTAAGTGTTCTTACGACATGCCTGAGAAACAACTATTGGAAATGTTTGTCCACAATTTGAATCCCGATCTTAGCTATCAGATTCAGATACAATGCCCTACCTCATTCACCAAAGTCATTGAAATGGGGCTATTCATTGAGAAGGCTATGATCGCTAAAGGAACTCTCAAGCTCTACAAGGACACACCTCCTTCCAATTACACAACTGACAAGTCAAAGTTTTGGGCCAAGAACAAGAATGTGGTCAAAGATGGAGTAGTGGATGCCAAGGCGGCAGCTCCTAAACAACAACCCATATTCACTCTTAAGGAAGAAGCAAATAACGGTGCACTCAACAAGCCACCCCCTCGGGAATCTCGACCTTGGTTCAATTCAAATCCAAGGAGAAAATTCACGTCGTTAGGAGAATCTCAAGAGTCTGCTCTCAGGAAGTTGTTGGCTAACAATGAAATTTCTCTACCGCCAACAAGTGACTATGAGCCTATAGTCAAACCTCCCTATTTGAAGGACACAGACTATTGCGAGTATCATCGAGGAAGGGGGCACACAACCAATAATTGCATCCATCTTAAGAACGTCATACAGGATATACTGGATCAGAATCAGGGAGGGACACAACAGCATACCTCCAATGAATCTCATGTGGCCTACCGGGATCCTCTCCTAAACCACAACCGGCCGTATAACAACAATCACAACAGCGGTCACCACAACAATGGTCACAATGGCAACAACTCCAATGGCCATAACAATAATGACAACAATCGCAACAGGCCAAACCAGAACAGTGGGTCGAGTAATGCTAACTATGCAAGCGTTCCCTTTGAGTACACCATTAACTGCATCTCTGAGCATGTTCCGCAAGTCAACGTCATATCCCCCAACCAACAACCAGGACCTAACGGAACTGGTTGTAGTATAATTACCCGCAGTGGTAGAGTCATGATCAACACCACTCCTCCAAGGTCGTCGCCATCTCTGTCTAACTCCCGCCCATATAATGTCATCGACCAATTGCAAAAGACTCCGGCTCACATTTCTATATTGGAGCTCTTGCATCTATCTCCTTCTCATAAGGAGATTCTTGAGAAAGCCTTAGTGGAAACTACTGTCCCCACTAACCTAGCCCAAGAAAAGTTTCAAACCATGGTGGGTAATTTGACGTCCTCCACTTCCATCTCGTTTACAGAACAAGATGACCTTTCCATGTCTCAACCCCACAACACTCCTCTACACATTGTCGCATTCGTACACAGGCACCGCATCAAGAGGGTTCTCATTGATGGGGGTGCCGGTTTGAATATTTGCACTTTGAAGCTAGTCCTTGCATTGGGGTTCTCTGAACAGGCAGTAGATCTGAGACGGAAAATTACTATCAAAGCCTATGACGAGGAGGAACGAACCACAAAGGGCACGGTTGTCCTACCCATTCAAGTGGGACCGGTAATTAAAGATGTGGTGTGCCAAGTCCTTGATCGGGAGCTTGCTTACAATATTCTACTAGGGAGACCATGGATCCACGCCATGAAAGCTATCCCCTCCACCTACCATCAATGCATAAAGTTCCCGCACGATGGCCAGCAGGTCACCATACACGGCGACCCCGACCCCTACCAACATTGCAACTCTTTCCAAGCAAAACCGGAATGTGTCATACCCAACAATCGAGCCCATATCTCCCCTACTCCGCCACAAGACCATACTGCCGAAGCTTCCTCCTCACAGCCCAAACCAATGAAAATCACCATAAAAGAAAATGGCGTGGGGGAATACCAGATTGAGCACAGCCTCAACCTTGCAAAAATGCCCTTATCTCCTCGCTCCTTTGGCCAGCCCAAGCATCAACCCAGGCATTTTCCAAAGCCCTCTGCTCCTCCTATCACTCCCGCAAACCCCTTTGTAAAATGGGGGACCTTATCCGATGAATCAGAGGAGCGAGATCTCTTGCAATGGCTTTATGCCGAAGAAGAAAACACACCCCAAGAGCCACCTAGACTCCCTACAGAACTCTATGGACGGGGTGAAACCATCTTGCATAGGATGGGATATGAAGGACAAGGCCCTATCGGCCTCAGAAAAGAAGGGATCATCGAACCTATACAACCTTCTTCCTCCTCTTCAGCTAAAAACACCACTGGCCTAGGGTACAAAGGTAAAGGTAAAGCCAAAGAAAATCCCTGCCTAGTGGAGACAATTCAAACACTCCAAGAGGATAGTGAGCAGATTCGGATGATTCCAATCAGTATGAGTGGGACGAGCTAATGGAGCACTCCTACGATGACAAGGAGATTGACACCATCCAAACTCTTAGCCCATATCAGGAGAGACAAACGCAACGGGACAGACCACTGGAGTCTGATTTGCCCCTCCCTGAGGTTATGACTTTCGAGGAAAGTGTAGATTCCATTGCGATAAACAACCTGGAAGAAAGTACCACCCAGAACACTACCCCCACCTGTGCTCCTAATATTTCCATCCACACTATCAATGAATCAGGTCTTTCATCTGACTCCCTTCCCCTCTTACACCCTGAGCTTATTGACTGGGACCTGCAAGGGACCCCTCAATTAGATATGTTCCAGAACGATGATGCCTACATTGACTATATGGGACTTAGAGATCATTTACCAAAAGGAGATCATAAAGCCGGTTTCGCTATCGAACTCAATACTGTAGCTTACTTCGGGGAGGGTGCCAAGCCTTCTAGTCGCAAAAATATAAAGATCAAAAAGGAATCTGACGGTGAAAACTGCCGTGCGGCAGTGTCAGATCATAAAACAGTAAAAAGAAAGGACGTATCTGAAGGTGAAAACCCAACTGTGGCACCTGACGATGGATTGCTTGACACCCTCCCAAGTGATATGTATCAAGAAAGGTCATAGATCGTGGTAGAGCCAACAGAGCCAATAAACATTGGAACCGAAGAGCAGCCTCAGATTATCCACTTTGCAAAATCTCTCACGCCGCCTGAGAAAACCAAGTTTGTACCATTCTTTAAAAAGAAGAGAGGCAGCTTTGCTTGGTCGTATGCCGACATGCCAGGTTTGGACCCAAACCTGATTCTACATCACTTGCCATTGGATCCAGGGGTGAAGCCCGTAAAGCAAAAATTGAGAAAGATGCATCCCCATATAGCCCTACTGGTCAAGGAAGAACTCAAGAAATTGTTAGACGTGGGGTTCATCAGAGCCATAGATTACCCTGAATGGATATCTAATATTGTGCCGGTGTCTAAACCAGATGGCAGGGTTCGACTATGCAACGATTTTAGAGACTTAAACAAAGCATGCCGAAAAGATGACTTTCCCTTGCCTAACATCGATATCATAGTCAACCTCACGGCAGGACATACAATGCTGTCACTTATGGATGGATTCTCAGGGTACAACCAGATCAAAATAGCACCAGAGGATCAGCACAAAACCACTTTCACTTGTCCATGGGGTACCTTTTGCTGGAATGTCATGCCATTTGGGCTAAAAAATGCAGGTGCTACATATCAGCGGGCCATGACAACTATATTTCACGACATGATGCATGTGACCATGGAAGATTATGTTGATGACATCTTGGCAAAATCACTCACCAGGGACTCACACCTGGACACATTAGAGAAAGTCTTCCAACGGCTGGACCAATTCCAAGTAAAATTGAACCCGAAGAAATGTGTGTTTGGGGTAACATCAGGCAAGCTGCTAGGCTTCATCGTGTCAGCAAATGGCATAGAGGTAGACCCGGCCAAGGTCAAAGCAATCATGGACATACCTCCGCCCAAAACTCTAACACAGTTGAGATCCTTACAGGGCAAGCTACAGGCCATCCGCAGGTTCATCTCACAGCTGGCAGACAAGTGCCATCCTTTCAGCCATCTCCTACATAAGAACGTTCCATTTAAATGGGATGAGCAGTGCGAAGAGGCATTCAACAAGCTCAAGGAGTACCTCATGAACCCTCCTATACTCATGCCTCCGATCAAAGGAAAACTTTTGATTCTCTACATATCTGCTACACCTACTGCTCTTGGGGCTCTCCTAGCGCAGCAAGACTATGCGAACAAGGAAAGAGCTATGTACTACATCAGTTGAACCTTAGTGGGCTACGAGTTGCAGTACTCACAGGTGGAACGTTCATGCCTTGCGGTGGTTTTTGCCTCACAAAAACTTTGACACTACATGTTGGCACATCCTGTCAAACTCATTGCCAAGATCGACCCACTAAAATATCTTCTCAACAAAGCAGCTCTCACAGGTCGACTAGCCAAATGGGTTATGCTTCTTAGCGAATATGATATAGAGTATGTGGACAGAAAAGCCATCAAGGGGCAAATCATCGCTGACCAACTAGCTGAGGCACCATTACAGGACACTTCACCAATGCAGTTTGAGTTCCCCGATGAATCTTTATTCACTCTGTCAACATCTCCTTGGAAACTCTACTTCGACGGGTCTTACACCAACCATGGATCGGGGGCAGGTATCTTGTTCATCACTACCCAAGGCGACACAATTCCAAAGTCCTACAGGTTGTTGTTTCCATGCACTAACAATATAGCGGAGTATGAGGCTTTGGTAATTGGTCTCAAGATGGCCACTGAGTGGAAAATCCAAGCACTATGTGTCTACGGTGATTCTCAGCTTGTCATAAACCAGGTCAACGATGAGTATCAGACCAAAGATGAGAAGCTCATCCCATACAAGCGAATGGTCGACGACCTCAAAGAACATTTTGGGACCATCTCGTTTGAGCAAATACCCAGGATAGAGAACAAAGCAGCCGATGCAATGGCGACCATAGCCTCTCTTCTTGAAATACCTGAACATGAGTCACGGTATGAGTTCTTAGTAGAAACAATTTGACAGCCGGCTTATGATCTCCTCGAAACCCATTCCATTTGCCACCTAGTAGGATCTGATTCACTTTGGTACGGTAAGACCTACACTTACCTCAAGGACAATGTCCTTCCTTTGGACCTCTCTTCCAACCAAAAATGAACTTTCATCCGACAAGCCTCCCGTTACACCATTATCGCCAATACCCTTTACCGATGTGGTCTGGAGGGTACTTTACTCCGTTGTCTAGAACAAGAAGAATCTGTAATTGCCTTGCGAGACGTGCACGAAGGGATCTGCGGAACACACTCCAGCTGTCCTTCCTTAGCTAAGAAACTCATGCATTTGGGTTATTACTGGCCTAATATGGAAATGGATTCATATCAATTTGTCAAAAAGTGCAAACAGTGCCAGATACATGGAAACCTGATTCATGCACCTGCTCAGGAGTTGAGACCTCTAACGACACCCTGGCCCTTTTACCAGTGGGGACTTGACCTCGTGGGAAAGATTCATCCGCCCTCTTCCAACGGCCATAAATTCATCATAACCGCCACTGAGTACTTTACAAAGTGGATTGAAGCCGTTCCCTTATCACCGTCACAGGAAAGCAAATTTCCTCTTTCATTCTGAATTACATTATCTGCCGATATGGCATCCCTTCATCCATCATAACAGATAACGGGAGACCCTTCAAAAATCAGGATGTCCAGGAACTTTGTGAACGTTTCAAGATCCAACATCGCTTCTCCACTCCATATTACCCCCAAGGTAACGGCCAAGCTGAGGCATCGAACAAAACCATTCTATTAATCCTAAAGAAGACTGTCAATGAAGCTGGTCGCGATTGGCACGTCCAACTCAATCCCGCTCTATGGGCCTATCGAACCAGCATACGCACTCCCACAGGTGCTACACCCTACGCCCTCGTCTATGGTTTCGAAGCCATCCTTCCCATTTGAGGTCAAACTCCCATCCCTTCGGGTGTCGTTGAAAGGTCTCATATCAGACGAAGAGTACAGAGTCTCCAGACTACAAGAGCTAGAACTGCTAGAGGAAAGGCGCCAGAAAGCTTTTGACCATCTCAAAGCCTATCAACAGATGATGTCAAGAAGCTACAACCACAGGGTTAGACCAAGATGCTTCAAGGTTGGGGACCTCGTCCTAAAAGAGAACCCTCACAATCAGCAGGACAGAGAAAAGAAAGGTAAGTTCGAGCCTAACTGGATTGGACCCTATGTAATTGTAGCGGCTTACGGATCGGGGGCATATCAGTTGGCCACATCAGAAGGTGAGTTGTTTGATGATCCAATCAACAGCATGCACCTTCGCCGGTTCTATACCTAAGAGAACCCCAGTGCAAGGGGACATAATAAAAGTCAAAAAAATCAAAAAATCAAAAAAATCAAAAAAGTTACAAAGAGAAAATACAAAAAATCGGAAAAAATAGCAAGCATACAAAAAAAATCGTCCTTTGGTGAAAACCTGGCAAATAGGCGCCTTGGATAGGTATCATGGTGAAAACCTGGCAATCAGGGGTCATGTTACTTTCTAGCTTCTCGTGCAAATAAAAGCAAGTGATGAAAACCTGGTAAACAGGCGTTACTTGTGACAAACCGCATTCTCCATCTTTGGGAATCCAATCACCTGGAGCCCATTCTCCCTCTATTTTCCCCATTCGACCCATATCCATCCCACAATAAACGCTTGACAGTTACCTATCATGGCTTGATACTCACCTTGTGGCCTTGTCAACCAAGGTTTTGTCCCATACCGTCTCCTCAATGTAAGCCTAGTGTAGTGTCTCTCGTCAGTATCTGTGGTCCGAATCCGTGAACTACGTTGCCTCTGCGCTGTCACGTAGGTAAGGCCATTATTCTAATGCGCCCCCGAGGCTTCCATCTCTCCCAAGGTCCCATTCGTCTCCTTTCCTATCTTCATTCTGGTCATCTTTCCTCTAGTCCATCCAAGGTCCATTAGGGTTTACCCCGAACTATGTTGCCTCTGCGTCGTCACGTAGGCAAGGCCATTTAGCAATGAGCCCCCGAGGCACTAGGTCAGTCCCTTAGGGTCCGTCTTCTCAATAAGGATTGTGCAACCTTCTCATCAGGTAAGCAAATGCAAGCAAACACCTGCACTTCAAGCAGACATCCCGACAATGAGCATCTTAACCTATCCAATGCAAAGCAAATACCCAAGGTCTTCTAAATGATTTTATGCAAATTAAGGCAAGAAATAAACACATATCAACGCAAATATGCTTTTGTAGATTGGAACCTAGGGATAAGTTACAGAGTCTTGGTTTTTGCTATCATACCTTCCTATGCTACTCAAGGATGCCAAAAGCTAGAGATGCTATGATGGGGGCATGATTATTTTCTTTGTTTGCTATTTGGGGATTAAACTTTAGTAATGTGAAGCCTTGTCTTAGGACGTGATCGGCAAAAGATCATCGAGGACATCAAAGGTCTAACATGAATGGGGGCAATCCTTGCTTGTTGAAACGCAAGAGGTACTCAAGTTATCTAGATTCAATTTTGACTAGATGCTTGTATTAACTTGCTAAATCACAATCCATGTAAGCGATACTCAGGTCATCTCGGTTCAATTATACCTAGATGCTTGTATTCACTTACAACATTTCAAAAAAGTACCAAAAAAATGAAAATGCCCAATGATGAAATAAAGCAATCTAAAAGCAAAACATCTGTCCTATATCCATGCACCCATCCATGCAATCCTCATTATTCAAACTATGCAGAGTAACGATATCAAGAAAAGTTCCTAAGTCATTCTTTCGCAACCATTCCTCTATCCATCATGTCATCCTTATGTCGATAGAGTACATTTGGACATCACAAAAACAAGGCATATAGGAGCATATCATATCATTCGTAGAAACTAGTCATGCACATGATTAGGTTAGTAGAATGCACCATCCAATGCATTAGGTCACCAATACATTTGCATCACATATATAGTTACATCACCACATAGTACTCATGTTACAACTGCATACATTCAAAGCATTACATCATATAAACATCCAGTAGCATCTCACATATCTATACAGCATCATAACATAGAAATCATGTTCCATACATATACATTTGCATTAGATCATATAGACATCACATATATAGTTACATCATAACATAGAAATCATGTTTCATATACATACATTTGCATCATCACATAGACATCATATTACATTTTGCATTCATTTATCACATTATATCATATAGAAATCATATAGCAGCATATCAAAGTATTTCTCATATAGCATCATATAGACCATCTAACTATGCAATAGAATCACATCATACAATAGAAGTAAAATCATCATCTCATAACGCATGCAATAGATACACAAAGTTGCATCGTCATCCATACTATCATATACAAAGAGGTCCAAATGTACAATATCACCATCTCTCTCAAAATCAAAGTGTCATATACAATATGCGTCTAAATAGACGATGATACATGTCCCAAAATGTACAAAATCTAGTCTGTGTCTACCCCTGCTGCTGTGGGCCACCACTGCCAGCTCCTGACTGCTGAGGTCCCATCACGGATGCCCCTGACTGCGAGGGACCTGCTTTGTGAGCCACCCCAGACTGACTCCTGAAACTCCCTGCCCTCTGGCTCGATGCCACGGCACCATGGTACAAGCCTCGGTAGTACTGTGCCTGCTGCTGCGCTCTGGCTAGGTCTGTCTGCGCCTGTGCCAACTGCGTCTGCAACTGGCCTACCTGTGCCTGTGCCTGCTGCACCTGCCCAACCAGAAACGAGCTCGCTGCATCTGTACCCATGGCAGCCACTGCTGTGTCCCTCTCTACTCAGATAAGGCGTACCCGAGCATCTGCCATGTCTCGCTCGCGAGTCAAACCAGCGATCACTGCTGCGTCTGCATCTCACCTCCTCTCCACTCTCCTCAACTGTGCCTGTAGCTCTCGCACCTGTCCCCTCAGGCTGGCTATAGTCCTCTCATGTGCCTCACCCTGCACTGGCCCCTGTGCTGCCTCTACCTGTCCTAGCCCTTACTGCTGTGGCACCTGCTGCTGTGGCACCTGCTGCTGCGGCACCTGCTGCTGTGGTACCTGCGGCTGTGGTACCTGCTGGGGTGGTGGCATCTGTGCCTGCTGCTGCACCTGCTGCTGTACCTCTCCCTGTCCTGGCACTGCCTGCCCAGCCCGATCTATCCTCCTCCGCTGCCTCGGCCTCTCTGCAGCCCGGCCACCCCGTCCTCGTCCTCCTCTAGCGGCCCTCCGCCCTGGGCCAGCCTCTCCCTCCTCCTCTGAGTCCGCCTCGTCAATACGAGGCACCAGCATGCCAGGTCCTGAATATCTCAGGAATGGATGTGCAGTAATCTAGTCCTCATACTCCTGTGTAACCCCCGCATCTGCTATCTCTCACCTCATGTCCCATGCCACGTAAGGCAACTGCTGGAACTCTGCCAGGGCCTCCTCATAAGAAGCCATCGGCCCCCATCGGACCCTCTCTGCATGTGTCCGTGCAAACATGGCCTGTCCCTGCGGCATGCCCTGTCTCCTGCCAAACTGTCTCAGCACTCGGCCCACCATCTGCCTCTCCAATATTTGCCGTGTCTGGCCTATCAACCACCTGGTCTGGAAGCAGTAGGGTAGCTCGTCTCCCTCGTCATCCCAGGGCTCGCAATCCAGATATGGCCACCAGACGACCACATCTACCCCATCCAAGGTGTGCCGCCAGTACTCTAGCTTCCCCAGCCTGTGCTGGGAAATCACTCCTGCATAGCCATAGCTGTATGGCTCTCCTCTCTGCCTAGCAAAAATGCATATCAGCTTGGTCACTGCTATGTGCTCCCACAACCAGAACTGTAACAGCAGTACCCCAGCCGATAGACTCGTGCTGCGGTGGTACACCACCTGATGCATGTCGTGATATAGGTGGGCTAGCACGCAGGGTCCCCACGCATATCGGGTGCCCTCGGTCAGCATCCGCTCCATGATCCTGCCCCATCCAATGGGGAACCCGTGCGATCTCCTGTCCGGGCATACAACGCCCGCAATCAGTCCAGCCACAATCCCAGGGAAGTAGTCATAACAGTCATAGATATCCTGCCACGGGATGACCTGTCCCACCAGCTCGGGATCGTCAAATACTCGCTGACACTCGGCAAGTCCCGCGTCCCGCTGTGCGTCATACTCCACTAACTCGCCTACCACGGGCAAGTGCAGTATCCTATAGACGTCCTCCAGCATCACTGTCATCTCTCCAGTAGGGAAGTGGAAGGTCCCGTCCTCGTTGTGGAATCTCTCCACAGCAGCTGTCAATAGTCCTCGGTTCGCCCGCACCTCGGGCATAAAGCAAACGTAATCTAAACCCATGGCACCAAGCGCCACTCTGTCAGCCTCCGTCAGCATGTATCTCTGCAATAACGGCATAGGGAACGTCTCCCTCAACTGCAGAGTCTCTCATATCTCCTCCTGCAAACACGCAAAGCAAGGCGTCAGTCTCAAGCTGCATATACCATACTCAACATATCTATTGAACTATATCGACTAAACTTAGCATTTCAAATTGATCAAAACAGTACACTACATCTCTTGACTAGATTCCTGCAATCTCGGAGATAGCTCATCGATTCCTGCATCAAACAGGACGCTAATCGAATCAATTTGGCTAAGTAATTTGCCCTCTCGAGCAAATGCGCCACTACAGGTGGTAAAAGCGCCATTTCTGGTATATGTGCCACAATAATCAACATATGCGTCGCAAAAATGCATATGCACCGCTACAGGGCACATATGCGCCATTCTAACGCATGCGCCATAGAAATCCACGTATGCACCGCGAAATTACGGATGCACCACAGGAAGTCACATATGCGCAACTTTAACAAATGCGCTGCTACATTTCACGCATGCACGGCAGAAATATAAAACACTGCCCAATTACGAAAGCGCAACTAGAATGCACAAATGTGCAGCTTTCACGCATGCGCCGCCGAAACCGGCATATGCGCCGCGAAATTACAAAAGCGCAGCTTCGCGAGGCATATGCGCCGTTCTGCGTTTCAGCGCATTCATTTCACCTATTTTCTATGTGCATTTATGACACCTAAACTCGACCCTAGGAGAAATTTTTCGAAGCACATACCGGGGGTCCTGCCTCTGCTGGTCGCTCGAATCGTCGGACTCGCTCGAATTGGTGCTCCTCGCGTGGAATGTATGCTGCTCTGGCTGCCATGCTGCTCTAAGTTTGCTCTGAGCTCTCTTTCTCCAATCCAGATCAACCAAGTGTGCAAATGACTATTCTTGTGGACCCAGCTCCTATTTATAGCCTCCAAACCCTAATTCTGGCTAGGTGGTGACTGTGACTACTTCCCGTGTCTATTTTTCCTCCCGTTTTCTTCCCGCATCCCTGACCGCATCCCTTTTCCTCCAACCTATCCTAACCCCTTCCTCGTCGTGAGATCGTCCGTCTCCACAACTTTCGCCGTTTTTCCCGTCCAATCTCCCGAGGGGGCATCCTATCGTCATTTAACCTGCACCAGGGGCAAACTGGGGCATGTATCATCATTCAGACTATCAATTTCTTTGAAGCAATGCTGTAAACTGCAATGCATCAAAGAGGGGCAAAATGTATACGCCTAAAAATGACACAAATCATCCTAAATAAATATTCTAAATATTTATTCCATTCTTCTATTAATTAAATAAATATTCCAAATTTATTTAATCAATTCACTATCTCACAATTAAATAAATTCTATTTATTTAATTAAAATTCTTCTAAAGTCCTTCACAATTAAATAATCATAAATTATTTAATTAAGCCTAATTCCTCTATCCTAAAGTTCTAAATTCAAAATTCCACATCACCTTTACACCTCACCTTGTCCACCTCATCAGGTTGCACATGTAATTAAATATATTTAATATTTAATTACCTTATTTTCCCTCACCCACATGGCCTATTTCTTCTCCAATCAGAGGTCAGTTAACCAATCAATCAAATCTGTTAACTAACCTGTCAGTTGAGTCAAATCCTCAATCAATCCAGTCAGTTCCACAATCCACTCTTCTAACTGATCAATCAATTCTGTTAACAGACCAGTCAATGGAGTTAACTCTCCAATCAGTTTTGTCACATCCCACCTTTCATGATGGAGCTGGGACACTTGGCACGTTTCTACTGGTTGCACATTCCTCAACCATCCTCAACCGTTGATCGTCATATCTTCTCTCAACCGTTGATTCCTATTCCTCCGAGTCTATAAATGAAGCTTCATCCCTCCATTCTATTCATCCAGGCTTTTGACATCGTTACTCTGTAGAAATATCACCAGCGCGCCTTTGGCACCCACTTGTCATCTACAAGCTTGAGATCACCATTGTTGCATTGGAGCTCACCTTCATTGCACATCACACCATAGCCGTTCACCATCGACTTCCTCAAACAGCTTTAAAAGATTGCACTCTCTGAGGGCTCATCTCATCTGCGAAAGGACGATTCGTGATAGGCGAACAACAGAAGTTTAGAAACGGAAGAGGTTTGCTGTGTTTGTTCATTGCTTTGTTCATTTGAATCTTCTTTGTTTCTCTATTCTGTTGATGTTTGGGTCATCTGTTATTCATTTGATTGATCACTATTTTACCCTCACAATATCAACATCAAACAACTTCTTGGATCGATCAAAACAAAAAAGGCTTTGAAACTATTCTGCATGGCTCCGATACTATGTAGAAATTGCCAAGATCGTGGAATAACAAATAAGCATGAGAATCTTTCAAGTGAAATTGACCCAATTGTATTCATAAATAAAGAAGTATAAATAGGAGAAATTGGATACATGATTTTCCACAATACAAGGATAGGTGGCGAGTAACCATCAATGAGAATAGCACAACTATCCATGAGCATAGTGCGAGGTGTCCATTGAGTTGACACATCTTCTAAATGTCTAACCATTTTGACATGGTCAAAGAGCATGTGTGGAATTTGCCTAACTATGATTAAGTTAGTATAAACAACTTAAGATAAATGTTTATAAACCAACATTTATAGTTATAATATTAATATTTATTATAACACTTGATATTTTTTTTATTCAATAAGAGTAAACACTTTTGACCAAAGTTATGAACCAAGTACAATATCATGTGGGTAGGGGAGAGACCTCGTGCCTACCACAGGAAGCTCTTGCCAATCAAACCAAGTCCCCTACCCTATAACACTTGATATATTATCTTAATTGATATTATAGTATTATAATATAGTATAATATTAATTGATATAATATTTGACTTAATTTTCTTCTTAGAATAAATATTTGTTGTATAAACAAATTGGATTCCAATAATGTTAAACAAATAATTTTTTTAAAGCCAATATAAATATTATAACAAAATTGTAATATTTATAGTATAATTTATAAATTTTTTTAGTCCAAATATTAATGAAATAGTATAATTAATTATTTATTGATAATAAACAATGTTTATATTATAATTATGATAATAATATATTTATATAATTACATTATTGTAATATTATAATATTTTTTTATAGTATTATATTATAGTTTTGTTTTTTATTATATTGTTATATTATATTATATTTATGTTTATGCTTATTATTATATTATTATAATATTATAATACCAATTAAGATAATATATGAAGAAGTGTTAATAATGGATATTAATAATATATTATTAATAGTATTATTAATATTATAACTATAAATAATAACCATTTTGTACGTTTGACAAAAAGTAATTTTGAAGTTTAGGTAATGAAGTAAAAAATTAAATTTAAAAAACTGATGAATTTTCACTCTCAGAATTATGACTTAACTCGTGGGAGGTAAGATTAGTGTTCATAATTTGTTTACTTGCCACATCCTCCACATCCTGCTCTCAAACAAATTTCTCTCCTGTTTGTTGCACTCTCCAACAATTTGCAAAGAAGACTGACATTTTTTTAGCCATTAAATCATTTTTCAATGATTTTTTGTTAAAATTTTATCACCTTGACATAGGAAAAGTTCAAATTTATATCAAATTTTCCTGATAAGAAAAATAATATGTCTTGATTGGTTTACTGTTAATAGATTAATAACTAGATAAGCCTGAGTTAGTACTGCGCGGTATTAAAAAATAGAACTAAAACTAAAATCAACATGAAAAATAAAAGAAAGATATTATTTTAAAATTTTAAATAAATTAAATTTTATTAAACTATATTTTATTAGGGTTTTATCATATAAATAAAAAAGGAGCAAAGTATATTCAACAATCTTATTCTAATGGTAAGTGTATTATATTTTATAGATTTTACTATAGAGTCATCAATTTAATTTTCTTTTCCTTTCCACATAATAAATTTAATATATTTATTTTTAAACAAATAAACTATATTTTTAAAAGAAATATATTATTATTAAGTTTAGTTTTGTTTTTTGTACAATCAATTAATATGTTATTTCTATTTAATATTCCTAGCATAGATATCTTAAATACATCTATCTAAAAGATGTCGAAAGATATCTATCTCCAAGTGCCTATATTGAAAATGTTATTGAGAATAGATAGGTGCCTAGAGATTGATATCTCTCAGGTCTTTTAGATAGATGTATTCAAGATATCTATGCTAATTTATAACTATATTTTATTAGGGCTTATTATAGTGTTGTATAATAATATTTTATAATTATTAGGGTTTTAACAAATCAAATAAAAATGGAGCAAAGTCTATTGGACAAGCACAAAAGTTATTAATAAGTGCATTATATTTTATAGATTTTACTATACTTTGCTAATATTAGATTAATGAAAAACTTTATTTTTTTCTTAGCTTTTTAGATATATTTTAAAAATAAAGGAAATTAAATATTAGTTTTATTTAGTATAGAGGTATTTTAATGAAAATATTTGAAATCAATACGTTATTTTATTTACTTTTTAATAATATTTTGTAACTATATTTTATTAGGATTTTATCAAATTAAAAAAGGCAACCGCACCTATATCATAACCAAGATTGTTCTTGGAATCTATCACCTCTATGTGATTTGTGACAATTGGTTCATCCTAAGATACAACAAATAACACATGGCATTTGTCATCTGCACTCCACTATCGGCACCTGCATTAGACTTGGTTATGCTAGGTACACACAATAAGGATATCACAAGGATTGACCAACACTAGTTAGGTTGACTTAGTTACATACCACATAGAAGTCCATAAACCAATACACAAGGTATTATATGTCTAAAGGTCTAAATTACAGGTCAATGCTCAATAAATATATTGAACCCACATTAGATGGATTCTATCTAGTCACATATGCATAAACATTTACAAACTTGTAATGTAATATCAATGGCCATTTCATACATTCAATTTTCACTTAGAAACACAATATGAATTGTACATAATTTAAACCCAGAATAGTAATATTAGACAATCTTCTATTTGTAAGTGCCTAACATTTACATAACACCAATCATAAATCTTAGCATACTATTTTCCACCAACTAGGTGTTAAGGCATAACAGCATAGATAGCTAGTAATTCTCACCATTAATTGGGCCCATAGTGTTCAATACACCAAACTATGATCATTTTAGCCTAGGCAAGTCCAAAGTCACCTTCATACATTCACATTAGAGACAAATCATGAAGATGACAATTCTAAATGTTCATTTAACATTGGGGTAGATTTAGACAACCTAACCCAACAACCTTAGAGCAAAGGAGCTTAGTGTTGAAAGAGTGACTTTTTGATGCAGGAGCATTCGGGTGAATAGAAAATCTGACATTAACCAAAAATAGTGGTAGATTTAATTTTTCTTTTCTTTGGTTTGTTTGGCTTTCTAATTATATTTATCAACATTGGATGTGATATGAATAGCCTGAATTGCAAAGTTGCAATTTTGCTCCCGGTGCATAATAGGGCAGCTTCAGTGAAACAATTGTTCAGAGAAATCTATGAGGTTTGGTGACAAACCCTCTAACAAGCAAGATCTTGAGAACATTCTAGAATTATACGCGAAGGTTTCATAGTCATTCTTTCTATTTTTTGAGGTTTTTAAGTTTTGCGACTTGTGTTGACAATTTGACAAAAATGCAAAATATGGAGTTCTATGGCACTTGAGATCAAATAGCTTGGTAGAAATATTATGAACATTACTTTAAATATATTGAAAATTTTTTAGAAGAATCCAAGCTCCTATAAAAACTTTATAACAAAAGTTAGTTTTCTGCTTCATGACCATCCTATCGTAACTACATAAGTGGTTTTCTCTCATGTTTAAGAAGAATTCCAAGAAGAAGAGGCTAAGGAGGTTGATACTCCCTCAACTATGAATTCAGTTGCTTCATACAACCATAACATTCTTTTGAAGGATCAATTTAGTTTTCCACAAAAATCAAATCCTTGCATGATGATTGTGAATGTTTAGAAGTCTTTCCTCCTGGACATGTATTTTCAAGTAAGAAGGTAGTATATAAAGGTGGTATAACCCTATTTGGTATTCAGAATGAATCCACTTCAAACGTAGGAGGTTAAATACAACAAGAAATATTTTAAAGAGCTTTCAAGTCAAGTTGATTTTTTGTCACAAGTCTTTTCCATGCATAAATGGAGGCATACATTGTTGTATATGATAATTTGTAGTTGTTTTATTATCCCTAAACTATGCTCACTTGTTTTCTTTGGGCAAATTGACTTGACCAAAGCCCAAGAGTTTGGAGTGATGTCTTTTAATTTGTTTAAATCTTAAAAACCAATATCACAAGCTAATTCTTTGTGGAGGGTGTTGATCCAGATGCTTAGGCTGACCAAAAGTTTGGTCTTCTCATTCCTCTTACTTTGCAACATAGAAAAACAAAACATAGGGATATGGAAGGATGCTAATGGAGATGAGTCATTTTAATGTTCCAAATAAATAGGAAATATTGCAAATAGAGGGGTGTAGGAGATTGGGATGCAATGCTTCAATTGTTGGAAAAGAAAAAAATGCCTGCTAGAGATAAAAAGTATAGTTCAGGCTGTTAAAAATAGCGAAGCCAGTTGGGAGAGTCTGTAGCACAACAGAGAAAAAAAGGAGGAATAAAAGGTGATGTTGGAAGGAAAAGGTGCCCACTACCTTAGAAGAAGAGATGAAGGAAGATAGAGTGTCATTAGAGAGCCAATGTAGAAGGAGATTGTGAGTGCCAAAGAGGGGAAAAAGAAAGCATCAGAGTGAGAGTTGTTGAAGTGGGAATTTTTTGTTAGCCCGGAGAGAGGATAGATTGAGATTGATTGTGTGAGAGTGGCTATTGAAGGCCAAGGATTATGTATTCTATAATATGCATATGATATTTCATTTTTGGAATTGAATAAAATTGAAATCCATTTCTATTGTAATCTTTGTATTAGGAGCAGAGTGTTGCCTAGGAATCTGTGATTGATTGTGTGTGTGTTTTGTCAAGAGGGGAGTACCCTCTGTAGTATAGGGTATTAGAGTTGGTACTCCTAAGCATGTAGAGTATGCACCAGGACTTGCAGGTAGAGTAGAAGTGTGGTGAAGAAGAGCTCGTGTGAGGATTGTTGCAGGTAGAGAGAAGCCCTGAGAAATCAAGAGCTAGGGAGCCATGAAAAGAAGTGTGATTGAAAATTGCAGAGCATGAGGTGAGGGTTGTGAAAGATTGTGGCAGATGAGATGTGTATAGTCATAAGGAAGAATCCCATGATTTGGGAAGCATGGAGATGGTACGAAGAAAATAATACATGGAGGATGATCATATATATAAATAAGTGATTTGATAAGCTAGATAAATTGGAGGCACAACTGAGTGAGCAAGAAGACATGAAAAAAGAGGATGAGGATGGAGTGAAAAGTGAAGAGCCTACAACATGGGTAGTCGAATAGGAGGGAAATGAAGATGAAGCAATGGAATGTGAAGAGGTTGTAACAAAGGATGAGGAAGAAGATGACTTATTGTTGCATATTTTGGTGGTGGAGAATTAATGGTTGGAGAAGATCATAGTAATTGAAAGTGAGAAGACAAGCATCACAGCAAAGAAAATAGAAGTTAGCCAATGGTGAATTTATAGTAGAAAATGAAGAGGTAAATCTTGTTGCATTTTGTGATGTTGCTTTTGTACTTCCATTTGAGGTAGTTAGGGTTGAAGAGTGTGGAGAACCTATGGAAATCTATAATTTCCCTAAGATATTTGATGAAGATTTGCATACTGCACATTGTGATATGAGTGACATGAGAGTTTGGTGGAGGAGGCCAGTTACTAGTGGGCTGGATCCAATGAAGGAAAGGAGAGGAGAAATAATTTGGTGGAGGAGGATGGTACATGGTGGATGACAATCGAAGAGAGAAGAGAAGAGTGGTGAATGGAGTTGTGCCCAAGGAAGATGACAGTTGTTTTGGCATGGTGCTGGAAAAAGAGAAAGAAGAAATGACTTTGTGCACATGACTGAATGATGGATTTTGTTATAGGTTGGTTGCAACCTAAAATGATAGTTCAACTACTCAACTCCACTTTTGTGAGCCTATGCTCACAAACTTTCTACCCGATGTGTCTAATGCAGGAGCATTGGGTGAATGGGAAATTTGACATCAACCAAAAATAGTTGTACATTTAATTTTCCTTTTTTTTGGTTTGTTTGGCTTTCTAATGACATTTCTTGACATTGGATGTGATATGCATAGCGAGAATTGCAAAGTTGCAATTTCTCTCCTGGCGCATAATAGGGCAGTTTCAGTGAAACAATTGTTTAGAGCAATCTATGAGGTTTGGCGACAAAAATTTTGACAAGTAGGATATTGAGACTATTCTAGATTTATTCATGAAGGTTTCATAGTCAAATTCTTTCTAGTTTTTGAGATTTTTAAGTTTTACAACTTGTGCTGGCAGTTTGGTGAAAATACAAAATCTGTAGTTCTATGGCACCTGAGATCAAATGGCTTGGTGGAAAGCTTAGGAATGTTGGTTTGAACATATTGGCAAGTTTTCAAAAGAATCCAAACACTTGGAAAAAATTTATAACAAAAGTTGATTTTCTTGTTCATGACCATCCTATCACAACTGCATAAGTGGGTTGTCTCTCATGTTTGAGTAGAATTCTAGGAAGAAGAGGTCAAGGAGGTTGACACTCCCTCAACTATGAATATAGCTGCTTCATAGAAGCATAACATTCTTTTGAAGGATCAATCTGGTTTGCCACAGAACTGAAAGCCTTGTATGATGATTGTGAATGTTTAGAAGTCTTTCCTCTAGACATATATTTTCAAGTAATAAGGTAGTATATAAAGGTGGTATAACCCTCTTTGGTATTCAAAAGGAAACTAATTCAAATGTATGAGGTTGAATACAACAACAAATATTTTAAAGACCTTCCAATTCAAGTTGAATTTTTGTCACAAGTCTTTTCCACGCATAAATGGAGGCATACATTGTTGTGTATGATAATTTTTAGTTGTTTTATTCCCTAAAGTATGCTCTCTTGTCTTCTTTTGGCAACTAGACTTGGCCAAGGTTGTAGGAGTTTGGAGTGATGTGTTTTAATTTTTTAAAGACTTAAAAACCAATATCACAAGTTGATTCTTTGTGGAGGGTGTCAATTTAGATGCTTAGGCTGACCAAAAGTTTGGTCTTCTCATTCCTCTAACTCTACAGCATAGAAAAACAAAACATAGGGATATGGAAGGATGCTAATGGGAGATGAGACATTTTCATGTTCCAAATGAATAGGAAACATTGTAGATAGAGCGGTGTAGGAGATTAGGATGCAACACTTTAGCTGCTAGAAAAGAAAAAAAATGCTACTAGAGATAAAAAGTATATAAGGCAGTTAAAAATAGCATAGTCAGTTGGGAGAGTGTGTGGCACAATAGATAAAAAAAGGAATAAGAGGTGATGCTGGAAGGAAAAGGTGCTTTCTACCTTAGAAGAGAAGATGAAGGTAGATAGAGTGCCATCAAAGAGCCAATGTAGAAGGAGATTGTGAGCACCAGAGTGGAAAAAGAAGGCACCAGAGTGAGAGCTTTTGAAGTGGGAAGTTTTCTTCATCCCAAAGAGAAGATAGATTGAGATTGATTATGTGAGAGTGGCCATGATATTTCATTTTTGGAATTGAATAAAGTTGAAATCCATTTCTATTGCAATCTTTGTATTAGGGGCAGAGTCTTTCTTGGGAATCTATGATGATTGTGTGTGTTTTGTCAAGAGGGGAGTACCCTATACATTACTTTTTCTGGCTCAGGCCTATATAGTGAAGACTTACTAATTTTAAGGTGAGTTCATAGCCATCTGATGTGGTTTCAATGTCATGATGAAACATACCAAAGAGGGAAGGTTGATCAAGTTAAGAAACACCCATATCTCAGAGTCATTCCCTAAACCCCTCCCCCACGGACTTGAGGTGCAGAGGCATCCTTCACCCAAGAATTGCCTACATACCTACTTCCATATGTGATCAAAGTCACACATAGTTCTCCTCACCTTAAACTCTCAAGGTTTATACCCATAGGTTCCTATCCTCAGAGTTTCATTGTCATCCCAATTTCATACCAACACTTATTAATATTCTTATAATCAAATTCATACACACAAATATGCATAGAAACATAATCAATTTAAAATAAAATAACCATATCTGAGCATAGGATGAGAGTAGACCAAATGTATTCATAATGTAATAATTATGCTAAGCAATGACAATGACATCCTACTATAATAGGATTCAATAATATCGATATCATAGTCATATCCATGATGGTCATTCCCCAATTAGCTGATAGATTTTGTATGTGATCATTATAATGCTTAGAATTGTCTTAGTCATAAAAAAACTCACACCAGAAAATTTTCTAAACTCGTTGATTGTTCCTATCGGCATATTCCTTAAACCTCCTATGGGTGCAACTACTAGTAATTATTATCAAGTATATCATACAACATTCGATAACCTGATGATAAAACCACACAAGTATTTGTTACCTACCACATGAATAGTGAAGACATCTCCTTACGTTTAAGTACTTGATATATAGTGTTATTTATAACTAGGGGAATACTATAACATTCAGTTCTACTATGTGATGACCTCATTCACTTCACTAGAAGAGAGGGAAACCCCATGAAAGATTCATAACATTTATCTTAAACAACAAATTGCTATGAGAAGGAACAAGAGTGGGTTGGAAGCAAGCGATAAGGATAGTGAAGATGGTAGTGGGGAAGATGAACTAGATGAAAGTGTCATTGCTTTGGAGGCTCTAATTTGGGCTCTCCTATATCTTTTTTATTAAATTTTTGGATCCAAGTGTTGTGGTTGTGTTACAGGCCATGAGTTTCTGGTGTGAAGCACAATATGAATGGGGTAGAACCTTCATGTCAGTCGAGTGGAGTTGGTTTGGAGCTGGAATCATCTTTTCAAGTGGACGTCGATGTTGGGTTCCTGCTCACCATTTGGAAGCCTAGAAAGGGGTTTTCTCCTCATCATGGCCATGTTGTTTTAGCTTTGATGTTGGTTCTAGAGCTTTTGAGAATCTAGTGGCATTGGTTTTGAGTAAGAGTGGTCCATGTCATCGATTTAGATGTTGGAGTTGGGGGTAATGATGGCATTCGCAGTCATGGTGGAAGCTTAGAGGTTGGAGGAGTTTGATAGTTGTGACTTAATGGAATGTACCTCATTCAAGTTTAGACCAGGGGGTGTGATGTAGAGCAATGGTATGGATTAACTAGACTCAACCAACCAATCATTTACTAAAACCCTAGATCACTATCCATAGGGCATTCCTTCACAACTGACCCCTTTCCCTTGTAGCCTTTCAAAAAGGCATTTTTGGACATAACTCTTGTTTTAGACTTCACATTTAAAAAGTGTGAACTATTTAGGATACCCTTTTGGGCCTTACAACACATACCAATAAATGGGGTGGGGTTGTTTTGTACGGTCTGTCCCAAAATTTGACTATCCCCTGTGCAATTATGCCTAATTAAGCCTCCTAGGCTTGACCTACTCTTATTCACTATGGTACCAAGACAAAATGGAGGCTATGATCTTCAAAACAAGGTTAAAGACACTAATGAACCTCCATCCAATACACTTTGAAGGATTTTTGTACTTGTTCAAGGTAGGAGACTTTAACTTGGACTATACACAGTCTTGTCTAACATTGTCCAACTTTGCCAAGACAGATTAGTCTATAAAAATGGACACAAACCTTTAACATTTGATCAAACTCTAACTTGGTATACTATTTCAAGACTCTTGACACCTTTCCCAAGCACTTCTAACCATGAAGGGGTCTGAATCCAACATCAAAATACTCAAATCCGTCTCTTTGTTCACTCTGTCAACCTGATACATGAAAATATCATGCCTTCATGACTCCATAGCACGTGCCAAACTACACCTCTGCTCCTACAAGTCTGAAGAATCAAACTTTATGCTATCACAAACCATTCCAGAAGGTTCATGGGTTTCTACCAATGGAAGGAAAAGATATACATTTTTCTTATTCACTATTTACCCTATCTAGGGTTTGGACAAGTCTGAACAAAACTTAACACAACTCCCTCAAAACTACGTGAAATCTGATGCAAGAAAGAGTAAAATAAATTAGGTTCAATATACTTTCATTCCTATTTGGTTTTAGATCACAAACTATCTGTACAAGTCCATACTGAGCATCAGAACAACAGAAAAATGTTAGAAAGTGTAGAAAACAAAGATATTTTATTGTTTCAACTTCCAAACTCCTTCAACCAACCCTGTGGTCATACAATGGAGGCTTATTTATGCCTATACAATCAGTCAAGACCATCCAACTGACCCCAATTGTACATTTTTAACAATTTTGTGTTTAAAAGTTGACAATAACCATCAGAACATTGGACAACTTTTGGTAAAACTAACCAATTGACCCCAAACTTACACAATTGGGTCCAAATGGACAACAATGGCCCAAAGTGGGCTTATTAACATGAAATAACACAAAAGAAAACAAAACTCTATCCTTGACCAAGTTTGACCAAGGTGTGTTCTAGCTCTAAGGGTGCTCCTCCACCATACTCCCAAGGGAGAGAAAACTCAAGTTCCACTTGAGGATAGATCTGCAACTGTGCATCCATGCTTTGTAATCTCATCTTCATTCATCTAATAATCATCTTCCATAGGAATACCTCACCATTTGACCAAGTATTGAAAGTAAGTCATATGCCTTATCTTCTTGAGTTCTTTCTTGTCAATAATGCACTCCAACTCCAAAGGATGGCTAGGTGGGAGATCTTTGACCCATTTCTCATCTAAGAATGATGATGAACCTACATTATCACCTATACCAACATCTCCTTTGTAAGGGTAAAGATTAGATACATTAAAAATAGGAGAAATAGCAATGCCAAGGGGAAGCTCTATTTCATATGCATTCTCTCCAAACTTATGCACCACTTTACATGGCCCTATCTTCTTCATCTATAGTTTAGAATACTACCCCTTAGGAAACCTTTTCTTCCTTAAGTGAGCCAAAACCAAATCCCCAACCTTGTAGTGAACCTCTCTTTTCTTTAGATCAGCATTATGTTTGTACTTGTCTACACTCCTTTGAAGATTATCCTTAACTTGATGATGAATCTCTTCCATAGCCATAGCAAATTGTTTACCTTCATCTCTCCTCTTTTCCATTCCACTGATATTTCTCAATTCAAATACACCCCTAGGTTGCAAACCATAAACAATCTCAAAAGAACTCTTTCCAACACTTCTATTCACTGAGCCATTGTATGCAAATTATCCCTAAGGTAAGATCTGATCCCATTGGGTAGAATGCTCTTTTGTGAGACATCTGAGAAGGTTTCCAAGACTCTTATTTACCACCTCAGTCTGCCCATCAGTTTGGGGGTGATAGACAGAACTAAAACTCAAGTTAGTACAAAGTTTCTTCCATAGAGTTCTTCAAAAATGACCAACAAACTTGATATCCCTATTTGAAACAATATGTAAAGGCAAACCATGAATTCTTACCACCTCCTTGAAGAACAAACCTGCAATATATGATGCATCATTGGTGCTCTTGCACAGAATGAAGTGTGCCATCTTTGAGAACCTGTCTACTACAACAAACACTAAATCAAAACCTCTTTGTGTTTTAGGCAACCCCATCACAAAATCCATACATATGGACTCCCAAGGTCTATTGGGGATAGGGAGAGGTTGGTACAATCCTACATTGGTGCTACATCCCTTGGCTCTTTGACAAACAACACACTTTTCTACAAATTTCCTTACATCATTTTGCATTTTTGGCCAATAATAGTGCCTTCTTACTTGCTCTAAAGTCTTATCTAGAACAAAATGGCCTACAAGACTACCACTATGCTTTTCCTTTATAAGATTGTCTCTCATTGAACATCTAGGCACACAAAGTTGAGCCCCTTTGAATAGTAAACCCTCTTGAATCAGAAAATCTAAATTGAACTCATGAAAAGCACCATTAGATGAGTTACAAGATTCATAAATTTCCTTGAAATCAACATCATCTTTGTACATACCGTTTAATGTTTCAATCCCAAAACTATGTAATTGGATTTCTTGAACCATAAGAGACCTTCTACTTAGTGCATCAACCACTTTGTTTGATTGTCCTTTCTTAGGCTTGATGGTAAAAGTGTAACTTTGTAAGTATTCTACCCATTTGGCATGTCTATGATTGGAGGGCATGATTCTTAGTAAACACTACAAACTCCTTGGGAAGAAGGTAATGCCTCCACTTCTTCAAGGCTTGTACCATAGCATACATTTCAAGGTCATAAGATGAGTACATTTTCTTGGCTTCATTGAGTTTCTCACTGAAAAAGGCAACCAGTTTGTTATCTTGGCTTAGAACAGCACCTATGGCATAGCCACTTGCATCACACTCTATAGTGAACACCTTGTTGAAGTCAGGTAAAGAAAGAATGGGCTACTCTACAATCTTTCTCTTCAGAGACTAAAAATTCTTATTAGCCTCATTAGTCCAAACAAATTTCTTCTTTTTATCACCCTTTATAGTTTCTATGATTAGAGCGCATACATGAATGAAACCCCTTATGAATTTACTATAAAAACTTACTAAGCCATGCAACCTTCTTACCTCAAAAATTGATTTTGGAGTGCGCCAATTTAGAATAGCTTCAACTTTGCTAGGATCCATCTTGAGTGTTCCTTTGGAGATCACAAAACCAACGTATACCAACTCTGTTTTCAAGAACTCACATTTTTTCAAGTTGATCATTAGTTTCTCCTCATGTAATCTTTTCAAAACCAAATTCAAATGGTGTAAATTTTCTTCCTTGGTTCTACTAAAAACAAGAATATAATCAAGATAGACTACAACAAACTTACCAATGAAAGGTTTGAGCACTTCATTCATCAACCATATAAGGGACTAGGTGCATTTGATAAACCAAAGGGCATCACAAGTCATTCATATAACCCTTCATTAGTCTTAAAAGTTGTTTTCTACTCATCACCTAGTCTAATCCCTATTTGATGGTAACCACTGTTAAGATCAATCTTATCAAAATAACATGCACCACCCAAACAATCCATTAAATCCTTAATTCTTGGAATAGGAAATCTATAGCTTATGGTGATCTTGTTGATGTCTCTAGAGTTGGTACACATCCTCCACTCACCTCCTTTCTTTGGTGCTAAGATTGTAGGAACTACACAAGGACTAAAGCTTTCTCTAATCAGCCCCTTGTCAAGTATTTCTTGCACTTGCTTCTGTATTTCTTCATTCTATTGTGGAGTCAACTTATAAGTAGCCTTGTTAGGCAAACTAGCCCCTAGAATGAAATCAATGTGGTGGCTAATGTCTATCATAGGTGGCAAGGTGTTGGGAATCTCATCAATCACTATATCAACATACTGATTTAGCAAATCTTGGACCTCTAAAGGCAATTTTGTTGATATGCATTGGACAACTGAGAGGGGGGTGTGAATCAGTTGTCACAAAAACTTAAACACTTTTTACAATTAAATATTCATCACTTATCCACAATTATTATGATTTAACAATGAGTGCATGAAATCAGAAACTTAACCATAGATAAAACATCAAACACAAGAGACAAAAGATTTATGTGGAAAACCCTAAGGTGGGGAAAAACCACGGAGAGGATTAACTCTCAATATATATTGCAATCTTGAAATAATGATATTCAAGCTTGGTCACTCTACGGGCCTAAACATATTGGCTTACTGCGATGAAGAACAACTAGGTCTAGCAGGCTCACTGCCTCAACCCTAAGCCTAGCAAGATTACAATAAGGGTTGTTAAACCCTTAGGGATATTAAACCCTACTAGTGGCTTACTACTAGACTCACTACCATGATCAACACCTTTCTATATTTGTGACTGAAGTATAGTAATTCCCCTACTCTGCTCTTCATCTGCTCTGCTATTTCTCCTCTTTCCTTTGCCTCTTCTCTTCTCTGCCTTTTAGACCTTTCTTAATATCTTTTCATTTTTGCTCAAGGATCCTTTTTCCATGACTCAAATACAAGTATTTATACACTATATCAACCTTGGAATGATCATCAAGGTCAGCATCTCAACCATTGGAACAATCTCGAAGGTCGATATTACAAACATTTACAAAATCTATTGCAACATTATGTAAAGGAAATGAAATGCAGATCATGCTATGCCTTAGCTAGGACTCAAACACAATCTTCCATGCCACAACATGCTTCCACAATCTTCCAAAGATCTCTGCAATCATTTGAATTAACTAGGTCAGCCAAGACTGGTTACACGCTACATTATCTGGGAACAATCCTTAAACACAATCTCAATTTCTTAATGTGGACCAAAGTCTAGATAGGAACATGATTAGGAGACATCCACAAGCACACTATAATCATCAGGAGTAACCACACAAACCTTAACCACCTTATCCATAGGAATCTTTTCACTAGAACACATAAACTTCATTGTCTTCAACTATCATAAAAGAAAGATAGCTTGTGGACCACCAAACCACGAACCATTGCAACTGTAGGCACTTATCATCATCCCAAACTTCCCTCTAGAACTGCAGAGCCAAATACTTTATTACGAAGGAATACGAAGCAGAATACTTTCTTCCTATCCCAACTGAACTTACAAAAAACGCAGGTTTCACTCTGGTGAACACAACTCACTTAGATCTTCATGTGAAGGCTTCAAACCTGGAATGCAGCATCCTTAGTCATGCCTCTAACTTACTTCTAATCTGTGGACCATGAACTTCCAATAGAAGTAAATGTGGAGCAATTTATTAGACTGTTCTTCAGCATACAACTCACTATTTGTACTGCACTTCTCTATAGCTCACTAGTTTCTTCCGAAGAGGCTAATTTTCTCAATATCCTCAACATACAAGTCTTCTAAACAAGTAATGGAATAAGATATAATTGACACCAATGACAACACTGATTAGGCACATACTTGCAACAATCTCCCCCTTTGTCATTGATGGCAACATATGATGTGAAAAATTGCAACAGCCATCAAGACAAGATTCTCCCCCTTCCTCTTACACATCTGCACTCTAAGTTTTTCACATGACTTATCTCCCCCTTTGACATCAATGGAAAAGGGCACATACTTGCATTCTTCTGCTTTGATCTAATCTCTCTTCTGAACTTTCTTACTACTGTCCCTGAGAAGTAGCCCTAAGAAGCATCAATCTAGACCTATGAGCACCTCTAAACTAATGCACTATTGTGCATCATAGTTTAGAGCAGGCGGGGTGATAACCCCTAGCTTTTCTTTGAGCTACTCAAAATTATCCTTAAGCAGAGGCTTGATAAAAATGTCTGCAATCTGATCCTTTGTAGAAACATACTCCAACTTGACTTCATTCTTTGTCACCTTTTCTCTTAGAAAATGATACCTAATGGATATGTGCTTTGTCCTTGAATGCATCACTGGATTCTTTGATATGTTTATGGCACTTGTGTTGTCACAAAAGATTGTAATGGGATCTTCATACGCAATTCTGATGTCCTTCAAAGTCTGCTTCATCCATAACAATTTAGTGCAATTACATGCTGCTACAATGTATTATGCTTCTACAATAGACAGGGATATTGAATCTCATTTCTTGCTCAACCAAGATTCTAATCTTTTTCCCAAGAACAATGCACCTCCACTTGTACTTTTTATGTCATCCACATCTCTAACCCAATCTACATCAGTATATGCACTGAGAGTAAATTCACAGTCCTTGGGGTATCACAAACCATAATCTATTGTGCCTTTTAAATATCTCATAATTCTCTTGACTGCCATCACATGTGATTCCTTTGGTTTTGCCTAAAATCTTGCCACAAGACACACTTCATGCATTATGTCAGGTCTGGTTTGAGTCAAATAAAGTAATCCTCCAATCATAGATCTATACTTTTTCTAGTCTACCATGGGTAAGTTATCATCTTTTCTCAACTTACAATGAGTTATCATAGATGTACATACTAGTTTAGAGTCTTCTGACTCAAACTTTTTTAACAACTCTTTCACATACTTAGACCGAGAAATGAAAATACCTTTATCTGATTGACTTATTTGCAGACCTAAAAAGAAGCTCATCTCTCCAAACATAGACATTTCAAATTCACTTTGCATTTCTCCAATAAAAACTGAGCACATACCTTCATTGCCTCCAAAAATAATATCATTAACAAAAACTACAACAATCAGGGTTTGTTCATCACTGATCTTGAAGTAGAGATTACTATCTATAGTACCTTTACTAAACCCTATATGTATTAGGTACCTGTCCAACCATGCATACCATGCCCTGGGAGCTTGTTTTAATCCATACAATGCTTTCTTCAATCTGCATACCATGTCCCCTTGTTCTGATGACTAAAATTCTTCCAGTTGTTCTATATAGACTTCCTCTTCCAACTGTCCATTTAAGAAGGCAAACTTCACATCCATTTGATAAACCTTGAAATCTTTGTATGCTGCAAAAGACAAAAACATCCTTATTGCTTCAATCCTTGCTACTGGAGCAAAATTTTCTTCAAAGTCTATTCCTTCAACTTGAGCATATCTTTTGCATACCAACCTTGCTTTATTTCTTACCTCTTCACCATTCTCATTCATCTTGTTTCTGAAGACCCACTTTGTACCAATTACATTCTTGTCTACTGGTCTGGGAAAAAGATCCCAGGTCTAATTCTTCTCTATTTACATCAATTCCTCTTCCATAGGCTTTATCCAATTCTCATCTTTGCAAGCCTCATCCATAGTTTTAGGTTCAATCTTATAAATCAAACAAAAATTTACTTGTTCCTCTGCATCTTTTCTTCTGGTTAAGATCCCTTTAGTCTTATCTCCTATGATTTAATTTTTAGAATGACTGAGTCTTACATATCTTGGAGTTTTGGTAGCACTTACATGAGCTTGTTCTTCTTCATCTATGTTGTCTTCATGTTGCACCACTTCTGAAACATCTGAATCATCTTACTCATATCCACTTGATTCTGAAGACCTTTCCTTACATTCATCAACTTTAACATTTGTACTTTCAATGATCTTATTCAGCCTCTTATTATAGCACTGATAGGCCTTACTCTTGGTGGAGTAACCAAGGAAGATTCCTTCATCACATCTAGCATCAAACTTGCCTAAATCTTCTTCTCTTTTGATGTAACATTTGCTACCAAAAACTTTGAAATATTTCATAATAGGAACTCTACCATGCCACAATTCATAAGGAGTCTTTGAACTATTACCTTTTACTTGAACTCTATTTAGGATATATACTATAGTGTGAATTGCATCTCTCCAATATGCTTCTGGAAGATGAGCTTCCTTCATCATGGTTCTAGTAGCTTCTTGAACTGTTATGTTTTTCCTTTCAACAATTCCATTTTGTTGTGGAGTTTTGGGTGCAGATAGCTGTCTCTTTATTCCATTTTCTTCACAAAAGAAATTGAATTCATTTGATGTGAACTCTCCTCCTCTATCAGACCTCAAGCATTTGATTTTCAAATCCATTTCATTTTCAACCAATGCCTTAAATGCCTTGAATTTATCTAAAGCTTCAGCTTTCTCTTTCAAAAAGGTGACCCAAGTCATTCTAGAATAATCATCAATGATCAACATGAAATACCTATCTCCTTGCAAACTTCTTACTCTAGTAGGTCCACACAAATCTATATGCACTAGCTCAAGTAGTCCTCCAACCAATTGGTCCTTGCTTTTGAAACTTGTTCTTGTCTATTTCCCAAATTGACACTCCTTGCAAATAGGATTAGTAGGCTTCACATGCTTAGGAAAATCTCTAACAACCTTTGCAGTACTTATCTTCATAATATTATCAAAATTTATGTGACATCACCTTCTATGCCATAACCAACTCTCATCAGTATGAATCAACAAGCAATAGTTATTAGTTCCTTTCAAGTGATAGATATTACCTCTGGTCTTCTTACGAGTTGTAATGACTATTCTAGAGCTTTCCCTAATCTTGCATCCATTGTCCTTGAAGCTTAAATCATAGCCCTTGTCACACATATGACCCACACTTACAATATTGTGCTTTAATCCTTTCACATACAAGACACCTTCAGTATTATGCTTGCCATCAAAAGAAATAGATCCTTTCCCACAAATCCTACTAGTTGTATCATCTCCAAACCTAACTAGTCCACCATCATATCTTTCTAAACTCACAAACTTACTTTTGTCACCAATCATGTGGTGAGAGAAGCCACTATCAACAACCCATTCATCCTTATCCTTAATGACCTAAGCAGCCAAAGCACTTTCCACTGATTTTTCTTCCTTCACACAGCTAGAAGAATTAGTAGACATGAGATCTTCCTTAATAGCAATGAGCAAACATTCATTTACAGAGGAATTAGAATTATCTGGTTCACCATTATCTGATACTCCATCATCATCAAAATCTTCAACATAATAACACTTCTTTTGGGTCCTAGGCCTGTTCTCATATCTTCTTCTATTTCTTTCAATTCTTTTAGGACATCTGGAAGCAAAATAACCTACTTTACCATAGGAAAAATATTTGAAAGGTAATTTTCCTTTATACTTACTGGATCCTCTTTGTAGTCTATCCACAAAGTTGGCTTCAACTTCATCTAACTCATCATCAGATTCTACCTTGTACTTTTCTGATCTGGAAGTATTTCCAAGAGTACTGGCTTTGAAGGCTATCTCAACTTTTGGAAGAGCATCATCTAACTCCCTCATTTCAAAAGTAGTAAGATTACCAAGCAACTGATTCATGTTAACTATTTTTACTTGAATGAATTATTCAATCATAGCTACCTTGTGATAGTAGGACTTGGGAAGAGATCTAAGAATTTTCATAACAACTTCCTTTTCTTCAAGAGTTCCACCTATATCTCTTATCCCTGTAACAAGTTCATCAATTCTTTTCATAAAGGCTGGTATGTTTTCATCATCATTCATCTTTAAGATTTTATATTTCACTTTCAGACTTTGTAACTTGGCTTCCTTCACAAAATCATCTCCTTCATATAGATTTTTCAACTTTTCCCATACCTTATTTGCAGTTTCAAGATCCACAACTTTCGTCAATATTGAGTTGGTTAATGAGCTTAGCAGAGCATCCTTTACCTTGATATCTATCTCATATTCTTCAATTTCATCTTCAGTTGTCGGACCATTTGGAGGTATGGTGTATTTTGTTTCTGTATCTTTCCAAACTTTGTAACCAAGAGAAAGAAGATGGCTTTTCATTCGAGCCTTTTAGAGAACATAATTTGTTCCATCAAAATGTGGCACTTCCTTCTTGTAAGACATTTTGGATCTTCCCCAAGCTATTAAACTTTCTTCAGACGAACTTGGCTCAGATACCAATTGTTGATATGCGCCAGACAACTGAGAGGGGAGTGAATCAGTTGTCACAAAAACTTAAACACTTTCTGCAATTAAACATTCATCACTTATCCACAATTATTATGATTTAACAATGAGTGCATGAAATCATAAACTTAACCATATATACAACATCAAACACAAGAGACACCAGATTTACATGGAAAACCCCAAGGTGGGGAAAAACCACAAAGAGGATTAACTCTCAATATATATTGCAATCTTGAAATAATGATGTTCAGGCTTGGTCACTCCACGAGCCTAAACATACTGGCTTACTGCCATGAAGAACAACTAGGTCTAGCAGGCTCACTGCCTCATCCCTAAACCTAGCAAGATTATAATAAGGGTTGTTAAACCCTACTGGTGGCTTACTACCAGACTCACTATCATGATCAACACCCTTCTATATTTGTGATTGAAGTATAGTAATTCCTCTACTCTGCTCTTCATCTACTCTACTCTTTCTCCTCTTTCCTTTGCCTCTTCTCTGCTCTGCCTTTTGGACCTTTCTTAATATCTTTTCATTTTTGCTCAAGGACCCTTTTTCCATGACTCAACTACAAGTATTTATACACTACAACCTTGGACTAATCATCAAGGTCAGCATCACAATCATCAACCATTGGAACAATCTCCAAGGTCAGTATTACAAACATTTACAAAATAGGTCCTAACCTATTGCAAAATTATGCAAAGGGAATGAAATGTGGATCATGTCATACCTTAGCTAGGACTCAAACAAGATCTTCCACACCACAATGTGCTTCCACAATCTTCCAGAGATCTCTGCAATCACTAGGATTAACTAGGTCAGCCAAGACTAGTTACATGCTACATTATCTGGGAACAATCTTCAAACACAACCTCAATTTCTTAACACGGACCAAAGTCTAGATAGGAACATTATTAGGAAACATCCACAAGCATGCTATGATCATCAGGAGCAACCACACGAACCTTAACCACTT
Organism: Cunninghamia lanceolata; assembly: GCA_027924645.1. NCBI lineage: Eukaryota > Viridiplantae > Streptophyta > Pinopsida > Cupressales > Cupressaceae > Cunninghamia > Cunninghamia lanceolata. The sequence continues at coordinate 5,118,183 of BSBN01000245.1, read as the reverse complement.
TATCCATAGGAATCTTCTCATCGAAACACATGAGCTTCACTGTCTTCAACTGTCATAAAAGAAAGAAAGCTTGTAGACCACCAAACCATGAACCATTACAACTGTAGGCACTTATCATCATCCTAGACTTCCCTCTAAAACCACAAAGCCAAATACTTTATTGCAGAGGAATGTGGAGCAGAATACTTTCTTCTTGTCCCAACTGAACTTACAAAAAAATGTAGGTTTCACTCTAGTGAACACAACTCACTTAGATCTTCATGTAGAGGCTTCAAACCTAGAATGCAGCATCCTTAGTCATACCTCTAACTTACTTCCAATCTGCACAGCACAAACTTCCAACAAAAGTAAATACGGAGTAGTTTCCCAAACTGTTCTTCAGCATACAACTCACTGTTTGTACTGCACTTCTCTGTAGATCACTAGTTTCTTCTGGAGAGGCTAATTTTCTCAATATACTCAACATACAATTCTTCTAAACAAGTAATGGAATAAGATACAGTTGACAGCAATGACAATAAGAATATGTTGACATCAATGACAACACCGATTAGGCACATACTTGCAATAAATTCATCCATCTTGACTGTTGTCATAACAGTCCTAGGATTGACTATGATGGCAAAAGCCACATTCTCTTCTTCCATGGTCTTTAAGAACTCATTTTCATCCACTAGCATGACACTAGAGCCCACTTGTGATGTCACATCCTCTTCTTACAATGGTAATAGGTTGTATGAGACCCCATCTTTCTCTATGACATATGTGTTCTTCCTCCCATCATGCTTGGCATTCCTATCATATTCCCATGGTCTACCTAGTAGCATATGGCAAACATCCATGGGAATGATGTCACATAAAACTTTGTCCTTATACCCTCCAATGTGGAACTCTACCCAAGCTTGTTCATTAACCAACACTTTTTGCCCCTTGTTCAACCAAGAGACCTTATATGGAGTGGTATGAGGTATCATTTTCAACTTCAACTTATCTACCATCTCAACAGAAACTAAGTTGTCAATGCTACCAGAATCAATCACAACCTTACAACATTTACCTTGACACTTACATGTAGTTTTGAAGAGTGATTTCCTTTGTGGTTCTTCCTTCTCCATAGGTACTTTGATTAAGGTTCTTCTCAGCATGAGAGATTCTCCAACTTTTGGAATAGTATCATGTGATGGAAAGTTCACACTTTCCCTATCTTCTACTTGTGCAATCTGATTTCTTCTTTCTTCTCCAAATGAAGTAGTGGACTAATTTTTAGGGCATTGCCATGCTTGATGGCCTGCAAACTTATTACACTTGTAGCATTTTCTAGTGAACCCACTTGATCCACCTCTTTGGCTTCCAAATTTGCCCCTATTGTTGGGTCTTCTTCCCCTAAAGTTGCCCCTTGAATCTGAATTTTGCTCTTGATTGCTGCTTGTTTCACCTTGTGTTCTTTGGGACTGCCCCCTACCAGCAAATGTCTCTCTTCCTCTAAAACTCCTTCTTTTACCCCTTCTTTTATTTTCTTGTCTCCTTAAATTATCTTCAGCCTTCATGGCAAATTCATAATATTCCTCCAACGTACTAGGACATATAAGACTTAATTCATCTTTTATGATGTACTTGAGACCATTGATGTGTCTTGCAATCTTGTCCACATCATTCTCCGTGTGGCCTAACCTAATACTCAGTTTGTAAAATTCTTGTGTATAGGTCTTCACATCCATATCTTTTTGCTTCAAATTTTGACGTTGTTGTAATTGAATGGCATAGTCACCGGGTAGGAATTGGCCTTTGAGTTTAGCAACCATCCTATCCTAAGAGGTGATTTTGGATTTGCCCTTCTTCCTCCTCTCATCTTCCACATAGTCCCACAAAAGTAAGGCATGGCCCTTCAATTTTGTCTTGGCCAACTTCACTCTTTGTCCCTCTGGTACCTCTTCATAATCAAAATAGTTGTCTAGTGCTCCTATCCAATCTAGGAGTTCTTCACTATCCAAGTTTCCTCCATACACTAGTAGGTCCATATTTATCTTGGGACCTTCTCCCTTGACTGCCTTCAATAGCTTGACCATATTCAAGTCATCAGGATCCAACTCTTCTTGGGACCCTTCTTGGGAGTTCTCTTCCACCCCCTCTTCTTCTTCTCGGTCACTCAAATCTCCTATGACCATTCCTCTTTTATGACTTGTCTCATAGCAAGCCTGGCTTGAAGACTTTCTATCAACTCTTTCATTTGTCTTATCTCTCTTGCATGTTTCTCCTTCAATTTACTCACCTCTCTAGCAATTGTATTCCCTTTTGGAGGCATCCTTGTTTCTCTTCACTTTAACTTTTCCTTCTTCTGACCAACTTAGGCTCTGATACCAATTTGATGTAGATCAGGGGTATGGATTAACTAGACTCAACCAACCAATCATTTACCAAAACTCTAGATCACTATCCATAGGGCATTCCTTCACAACTGACCCCTTTCCCTTATAGCCTTTTAAAAAGGCATTTTTGGACATAAATCTTGTTGTAGACTTCACATTAAAAAAGTATGAACTATTTAGGATACCCTTTTAGGGTTGTTTTGTATGGTCTATCCTAAAATTTGACTGTCCCTTGTGCAATTAGGCCTAATTAGGACTCCTAGACTTGACCCACTCTTGTTCACTATGGCACCAGGACAAAATGGAGGCTATGATCTTCAAAACAAGGTTAAATACACTAATGACTCTCCATCCAATACACTTTGAAGGATTTTTGTGCTTGTTCAAGGTAGGAGACTCTAACTTAGACTATACACAGCCTTGTCTAACATTGTCTAACTCTGCCAAGACAGGTTAGTCTGCAAAAATGGACATAAACCTTTAACATTTGATCAAACTTTGTCTTGGTATACTATTTCAAGACTCTTGACACCTTTCCCAAGCACTTCTAACCATGAAGGGGTCTGAATCCAACATCAAAAATACTCAAATCCCTCTCTTTGTTCACTCTGTTAGCCTAATACATGAAAATATTAGGCCTTCATGACTCCATAGCACGTGCCAAACTATACCTCTACTCCTACAAGTCTGAAGAATCAAAATTTATACTATCGCAAGCCATTCCACAAGGTTTCATGGGTTTCTACCAATGGAAGGCAAAGATATGCATTTTTCTTATTCACTGTTTACCTTATCTAGGGTTTGGACAAGTCTGAACAAAACTTAACACAACTCCCTCAAAAGTAAGTGAAATCTGATGCAAAAAAAAGTAAAAGAAATTAGGTTCAATACACTTTCATTCCTAGTCAGTTTTAGATCGCAAACTATATGTACAGGCTGTACTAAGCATCAAAACAACAGAAAAATGTTAGAAAGTGCAGAAAACAAAGATATTTTATTGTTTCAACTTCCAAACTCCTTCAACCAACCCTGTGGTCATACAATGGAGGCTTATTTATGCCTATACAATCAATTAGAACCATCCAACTGACCCCAACTATCCATTTTTAACAATTTTGTGTTTAAAAGTTGACAACAACCATGACAACATTGGACAACTTTTGGTAAAACTAACCAATTGACCCCAAACTTACACAATTGGGTTCAAATGGACAATAATGGCCCAAAATGGGCTTATTAACATGAAATAACACAAAAGAAAACAAAACTCTATCCTTGACCAAGTTTGACCAAGGTGTGTTCTAGCTCTAAGGGTGCTCCAACACTAGGGTGTTTGAAAATGCAAAGCTGGGATCGGTATGGATGCTGGAGGTGGTGTAGATGGTGAGAGTTTTAGTTTTTTGGTTTGGCTTTGGTGTTGGTCCCAAAGTTTGATCTAGTGGAGTTTTTCAGGATTTGTGGATTCCCTCGACTTGGAGGTTATGTTTGTGGAGTTCTATGTAGTAATGCTTCATGATGGATTTGGTGTTGGTTTAGAGGGAGGTGTTGTGGTGTAGTGAGTGGAGGGAGAGGTGTTAAGGTGATAAGTCTAGTTTTGTCCTTAGATTATGAGGTGGAGGGATGCTAATGGGAAGACCATAAGTATTGGCATGAAGGGGGAGCTAGAGGGTGTCATTCACTTTTTATCTATGCACTAGTATTGGTCTAGGTAAATAGATGGGTGTGACATGGAGATAAAATCTACAAATAAAGGAGAGGGCTTGGTGATTCTAGTGTTTATTTCTAGAGGCATCTCTGATAGAAGCTTTGTGATTGACGGCGGAAGTGGTGTTGCAAGAGGATTGGGTGATGGGTCAGGTTCTGGGGGGTTGCTGGAGGTGGTTTTGGATGGTGGCGTTGAAGGAAATTTGGATGGGGCTTAGATAGAGGTACAGACGAGGGACTCATTGGTGGTGTTGGTTCTGGTAGTTATGGCAGCCTTGGTGGTGGCTACATTGGTAATTGTGGCCATTGTCAGCTCAAGTTGTGTTTGGATGGTGGAAGCAGCGATGGTAGCCTAGGGCTAGGTAGTGTTCTTGGGATTTGGGTTTGTGTTAAGGGGTGGCTCAAGTCGTGTTGGTTGCATCTTTGGTGATGGTCTTGACATGGGAGTGAATTCCAAGAATTCAAATTTTGGCTCATTTATTAGCATTTATGGCTTCAAGCATATGTCATTTTGCGGATAGTCACTTATGTGACTTATTTGTCCTCTCTGACCCCAATGGGTAGATCTTCTATGCATCTTGCCATAAATTCATGTTGTGTCAATTAGCAGTCATATCTCTCATCAACAGTTCTAACTGTCAGTCCAAGCAATGATCCAAATGCAAGGCTATCCTTAATCCATACCGATCAAGTCAAGTCAATCTTGTCAAATGATCCAATCACAATCAGTGGTCTTGATCCTTGTCTGGTCATAAATCAACTCAATCAATTATAAATCAATTGTCTTATACAGGATGTTGCATTGTCAAAATTAGACCAATACACGTGTCTTACACGACATGTTTCATTTCCTAAAACTAGACATTATCCTTCATGTTGCTCTAGGGATATATCATTCCCCGCCATGACAACACTGTCGTATACCATTATCAATTAATCAGTTGGTTTACATCCAAACAAGGGCAATACCTTGTTTGTTCTTGTATCATTTGTGCATACTTGCTTGCTTGCTTGTGTGTGTTATCAATCTATCTTGCATCACATATCATTCAGCTCTTTCTTCAACTAATTTATTCATTCTAACCTATTTTTCACCTTCTTCATCGTGAGATTGTCCATCTCATGCCATCCACCTTGGTTTCCTTGTCCAATCTCTCGAGGGGGCATCCTGTCGTCAAACTTGTACCAAGGGCAAACTGGGGGATGTATCATTGTCAGAAAAATTATTATTCTTTGAAATGTGACACAACACATTTCTTCAAAGAGGGGGCAAAACGTATACACCTAAAATTGGCTCATGTCGAATTAAGTAAATATTTTAATATTTATCTTAATTCTTATTTTCTTCTATCAATTAAATAAATATTCTAAGTTTATTTGATTGGTTCATTATCCCATAATTAAATAAAATCAATTTAGTTAATTAAATTCCCTAAATTCTTCTAATGTCTCACATAATTAAATAATCCTAAATTATTTAATTAATCCTAAATTCCTCTATTTCATAAATCCACCTCATAAATCCACCTCACCTTTCCACCTCACCTTTTCCACCTCACCATGTTGCACATGTAATTAAATATTTCAAATATTTAATTAGTTAATATTCCCTCACCCACATGTCCTATTTATCCTCTAGTCAAAATTAGTTAACTCATCAATCAAATCTGTTAACTAATTAGTCATTTGAGTCCACTAATCAATCAATTCACTTAACTAATTGGTCTATTATGTTAACTCCCTTGTTGCATGATGGAGCTTGGACACTTGTCCTCTTTCTATTCGCGCACATTCCTCAACCATTCTCAACCATTGATCTTCTTATTTCTGCTCAACCGTTGATCTCTTCTCTTCTGAGTCTATAAATGGAACCTTATTCTTCCATTTCTATTAATCCAAGATTTAAGTAGAATTACTCTATCGAATTACTAGAGCACCTTTGGCACCCCATTATTATCCATTTGCTTGAGATCACCCCATTGCTTTGAAGCTCATCTTCATAGCACATTCATATCACAGCCATTCTGTTCTTGTCATCTTCAACAAGCAAGGGAGTATACGCTTCTAAGGGCTTCATTACAATCAAGACCAAGAACAGATAGGTGAACAATGGAAGTAGAGAGGTAAATCAGATTGCAAAGTTATTCTCTTTTGCTTATTTGCATTTGTCTCATTTTTTATTGTGTTATTAGATTGTATTTCATTATTGCTATTGTTCCCATTTCTATAAAACAGAAGGCTTCTTACCAGACCACACCTCCATAGGTGTCTTACCAACAAGAGCTGATGTAGGAGATCTATTTACCAGATAGTAAACAGTGGCTACAGCTTCAGCCCAAAACTTTTGTTCAAGGCTTGCTCCACTAAGCATACTCCTAGCCTTCTCCATCAATGATTTGTTCATCCTCTCTGCAACTCCATTTTGTTGTGGGGTGTATGGAGTTGTCTTATGTCTTTCAATCCCTTGCTCTTTACATAACTTATTGAACTCTACTTAACAAAACTCACCACTATTATCAGTTCTCAAGCACTTAATCTTTTTACTATTCTAATTTTTAGCAAAAGCTTTAAACTCTTTATACCAACAAAAGACTTTAGTCTTGCTTCTGATAAAATGAACCCATGCCCTATTGTAATCATCTATGAAAGATACAAAGTATACAGATTTGGAAATCGAAGGAACATTAATAGGACCAAACACATCAGAATGAATAAGATCCAACACACCAGAAGACTTGTGAGAACTAGAGTAAAATTAAATACGGTTTTGTTTTCCATATACACAATGTTCACAAAAGTCAAACTTGAGATTACAATCATTTAACCCCTTAATGATGTTTTTATTTTTCAGGGTTTGCAGACACTTCTCACCAATGTGGCCATATCTCAAATGCCATAACATAGTCTTTTCAGTAGGAAGTTTAACTTCCAAAGCATGTGCACTACCATCAGAATGTGTTACAACAGATTTCTTCACTACTTGTTCAGATGGTGGGGATGAAGTGACTGCAGCTCTTTTCTTTGAGTCAGAAGAACTATTGCACTATGAAGTACATGCCTCCAGCTGAAACAGAGTACCTCTTTGAGTACCCTTCGCAAGCACCATAGATCCTCTAGTCATCTTGCATCCATCCTTCAAAAAGATAACCTACACACTTGCATCATTCAACATACTTACAAAAAGCAAGTTCCGTGCAAGGCCTGGGATGTGCATAACACTAGTGATCCCCTTTACTTGTCCATCAGGGAATCAGATTAAGACTCTTCCATGAGCAACAATCTTTAGATGAAAATCATCACCCAGGTACACTCTTCCACCATCGAACTCTTCATACATCATAAACCAGCTTCGATGTGAGGTCATGTGGAATGATGCACTAGAATCAATTAACCACACATCATCAGATGCATGGGTGGCTAGGGCTACGATGAAGGCATCACCATCATCTTGAGACTTGTTAGAATCTAAATATGGGACATTCTTCTTTTTCTTTTCTTCCTTTCACTGCTTTCAAAAATGCCTAATTTTTCCACAGTTCAACCAGAGAGCCTTGGACTTTCTAGGAGATTTGGGTCTCCCACGGGATTTGGATCTGCCCTTCTCATCTTTCTTGTCCTTCTTTTTCCCTTTCTCCTTGGGTCTTCCATGAACTGCAAGAGCCTCTTTAGCTACCTCAAAGGACTTTCTCCGCATCTCTTTAGATAATAACAAAGATACCACATCATCCACTCTGAATGTGGATGTGGTGCTCCCAATAGCCATCACAAGATGATCCCACGAGTCCAGCAAAGAACAAAGAAAGGTCATACAATGATCCTCATCCTTCATCTTGACACCAATAGATGTTAATTGTGTAACTAACATGTTGAAAGCATTCAGGTGATCTGCAACTGATCCTCCATCCTCCATCCTTAGAGAATACAACTTCTTTCTTAGAAAAAGTTTGTTCACCAGGGATTTGGCCTGATAAACATCACCCAACTTCTTCCAAAGGTCTTTTGCACTCTTCTCCTCATGGACATTTAACATGACAGAATCAATTAGACTAAGTCTTATGAGACCCTTAGCCTTCCGATCTTTGAGATCCCAATCTACTTGTGCCATTACGGTTAGTTTTACACCAAATACAGTTTCCCATAGGTCACAATCAATAAGCATGTCCTCCATCTTAAGCTTCCATAACTCAAAATTAGTGCCAATGAATTTCTCCACCTCTAATCTTCTGGATGTGCATACCATCTCTTTCCTGCAACAAGATTACAGAATGCTCTGTACAAAGCTCCCACTCAACCTAAGATTAGCTCAAAAAACTCCTACCCAACAACTAGGACCAAAGGTGATCAAGCTCTGATAGCAACTGAAAGGAAGCTAGGTGTGTAAAAATTGCTTCCTACACTAATCTAATGAGGAGAGATGAGTGCAAATTCATTTTAATATTTATAGTTACAACAATGTTAACCCACTAATAGAGATATTGCAGCAAACACATACACAATACTGTAAGATAGAAGAAGAGAGAGACAAGATATATGTGGGGAAAACCCTTACAGGTGAAAAACCCCACACTCTAAAACATAACTCAAATGTATTCCATAAACAATGAAGGTTACAATATAGCCGCATAGCCAATGCTCTTGCAAGCGTCTTTGACACTCGTATCTAGAGACAATCCGATAGCATAATAGTACTTATCAATCACATAATACATCTCTTCAAAGCACCTATTTATATAGAAAATACAAGGCAAAAATGGCTCTATCTTGGGATGGGCATCCAACATGGCCTCATGGCCCAAAACCCATGCCTATGGACACTTGTCCAACATTGTAAGATATTCTTGACACTTGTCAAGTTACCCCATCCCAAAGAGGTCACCCCAATTTGGGTAATGACAAATGCTCTTATGACTCTTACAACTGTCATATAATCTGTCATACTAACATATCTTACAGATGTAAGAGAATCTATCATAAACAGGATATAAATAGCATATTCTCTTACATGTCATAACCCTCATTAGGGTGCCCAAATATTCTTTTTTCAAAGATGCTTCTCGACACATGTCTTCACCTGTCATCTTACACACTATCCAAGATGTTGACACATGGCAAAATATTCCTACCACTAAGTGGGATGCCTATCTCCTCATGTGAGGACAAATGTACAAATTGTCATCTTCCATGTAGGATGACACATCATTGTGCCAACTCCCACATGATGACAACATAGGATTTGCATCCTAATTACATAATAGGCAATAAATAAATAAATACAATATAATAATATAAGGAATTACCAAGGTTGAGACACCTTAATTCCCAATAGAGACTTTCGTCATATCTCTTGACAATTCAGAGGCAAGTCTACTTTTATTACCTTCCCAAGACTTAGTCTTATCAACATTCTCCCTTTGAGCACTACAAATACTAGATTCATGGACATATTCAACATCTCCTATATCTGAATCCTCATGTCTTGCTTCAGATTTACCTTTACTCCTAATCTCTTGTTCCAGGTTTCCAAGCCTTTCCTTGGTTTCATTGAACATGGTCAATATTTGATCTAGCTTAGCCACATGGATTTCAAAAGGATTTGACTCTCCTTGACCACCTTCAAGAGTTGTTCAAGTTTGAACCGTGATGACACTCTATATCACACCTGATATTTGTATCATATTAAAATTTAGAAATAATGTAACTCATTAATTCAAAATTCATTAATGAAATCCACTCACAAAACTCAAATTTGTGAAAAAATAATCTCATCTTTATTATAGTTTATTTTGAGTATAAATACATCCTTATTTAGATAATTAACTCAACAAGACTACATGTCATTGTTGGTTAAAGGATATTCCTCAGGTTCCTCTTCACCATCGAAATCTAGTAAAATAAACTTGGGGGGTGGATGTACACGCATGTACTCCTCCAACACCTCTTTTCCTATAATAGGGGCATCACGACCACACCCAAATGACATGTAACGTCTTACAGAAGGTTTACTTGGTTTTAACTACACAAGTAGGAACAATAGGTTTCTTGGCTAGTTTGATACTGTGTTTCCTTTCTAGATGTATACACTTAAGGGCATTAGCCAAAGTCTCAGAATCCTCCAGCTAGGCACCATCAACATAGTTAATGTGCTCTTTAAGTTTTACTTCCTCAATAGGTTCTTTCTTAACCTCTATTTTGGGTAAATGTTGGGGAACAAACTTTCTTGCAATTTTCTTGGTTATCCTCCACACCATTCAGGCATAAAACCAATTTCAAACATTAGCTAATCTACTAAATATTGACAAGTTTTCTCGTAGTGAGCACCGAGGTCCATGTGTTGAACCCAATTAGCTTTAATACCATATGTAACATGCCTTCTCGTATTACTCAAATTTACTCAAAGATTTAACAAGAAAGTAAATGAGTAAGGTAAACCTTTTTGTTTTTGCATACTCACAAGAAAATAAATACATATCTTTTCTGAATATTTTTCAACCTTGAAAATTTATTATATTCAAAGCTAATTACATTGAAAATCATTTCACTTTACATTTGTAATACATAAATTGATCATAGAAATCAAAATAATTTTCATCGTAACGTAATGAATGATGCATCTAGAATCTTAATATCTATCACTCAAGTCTTGGCGAGTCTTCTACTACAAAGGGAGAGCATCATTCGAGTACTTTACCTCCAACCACAGACTGATGGTCCCCTACACACCTTCCTTCCTAGAAGTGGCCCTACCCTTCACGAAGAGTATAAAAATAAGGAACCAACAAGGTTTCCATCTCAGTCCTAATGATGTGTCCTATGTAACACAATTGACCATACAACTCTAGACAAAATCTGAACTAGCTAAGTATGATCATCCTGCCGGGTTGCCATCTAGACACTTGTGAATCGACTAATGCATGCAAAGACAAATGCATCACTTTGGCCAAAATTTATATATAAATAAATTTTTACAATAAACATAATTGTATTTTCACACACCTCTAACTTGACTTGGAGACTATCTCATCCTACAACTTGACTTATTTAACTAAAAACACTAGACATATAATGTCTAGACCATGCTTTGTTCCTAGTCAATCTGACTTGGAATTTAACCCTGAACTATCGGTAATTCATTTATACAATGTATATGTTTAGAAGATTTAACTCTTGAATGAGTCCTTAGTTGCATTCTTCCAACCATAAGAGTCTATGACTTCTTGTCATTCTACTCAAGCCTCAAGGAATAAACATTCTATGCACTATAAGTCTTGTTTCGACTCTAACATGAAAACATTAAATTTCATCAAAGAGCTTCTCATACTCTTTCTAATAATAAAATTTTAATTTACGGTTTCTCGACCCTTATCTATCGACCATACAAGACCATAGAGTAACATAGTGTCATAATCATACTTAAGAGATTCTAAGTTCTCTAACTCATCAGAGTTGGTTCTAGGGCTTAAAATTCCTCTAACCCAATACATTTTAATCTCAAACTAACAATCTCCAAAATAATAGATTATAAAAATATCCACTAGTCTACTCTTGACCTCTTGAACATTGTAATATTTACATTTCATGTATCATGAAAAGACATCTCATTCGAGGTTTATCCTCTTCATAAAAATACTATTAGTTACATAACTAAACTATAAACTTATTCAATCTTTCTCTTTGATAAGTTTAAGTCTATACTAGTATTATTGATGTTACTTCCCCAATTTTTGGCTTGCTATGTTTTTTTACCTTTACTTGGACATAAGTAAATCTATTATGAAGTTTAGATTAATGACAAGGAAAGACATGGATTATATTGAATTTCATTTATGAAATTATGGAAATGATTATGTTATTATCAATTTAAAATTTGCATTATGAAATTTGATTTATTATTTGAATAATGATGCACTGATCATAATTTGTTTGGTAACAAGTTTGATATAGGATTACAAGTTTTCAGATGACTCTCGAAGAAAAGAGAGAGAGAGAGAGAGAGAGATAGAGTATCTTTCAAGGAGAGAGATATAGACCTCAGGTTACGAGTGGTTTATTTGCCAAAATGAGTATGAGTGTATAACGTAATCATGAACCAATGTGTTGTAAGAGGTAAGTCTTGTCTTGTCAGTTTACTTCTAGACTTAATCGACAGGTAGTTGATATTTTACAATCTTTGTAAGTCGTAGTAAGTCATCTTAGTCATTAGTAACGTTAATGACGTTGTTTGAGTGTGAACCTTGAATATTTACGTTTAACGTAAATATTAAGACATTGTTGTCATAAAATAGTCGTCTTATTATTATTAAGTCACTTGAGGTGTTATAATCGATTCTTAACATTAAGACGTTATTGTCAAGTTAAGATGATGTGTTTTTGTCGAAGGGATTGTGATGGGGAGACTAGCTCAACCCAATCACATTTTCTGTAATCCTTTGTTTTAGTATTATCCTTCATAATAATCAAATAGAGATAATAATATGAAAATTATATTTGATATAATCAAATAAGAATATTCTTATGTGTTGAATGAGGTAATTATAAGTTATTATGGTTTATGATTGAATAGCCATAGGCATCTATTAAGGAGTGCCTTTAATGGATCAAACTACTCTTTATGAGTAATCAATTGCTTTATTTTTAGTTATTGAGTTGGCGGTCTCATTGATGAGGAGTGGTGAATAACCCAGCCACATTCACTATTTCTTCTCAACCATTTTCGCATAATCGACATATGGTGTCGATTGCGCCTTTGTAGTTGGCGGTTGAGTTATAATAGGAGACCAAAACTATTGATATTGAATGAGTTTTTAACTGCATTTAGTGGAGCACTTAGTGAGACGACTCATTGATGAGTTGGTTTGGGGCTCTTAAGAAACCATGACTTAGATAGTCGAGGGGGTATTCTTTATGTAAAAAAAGTCTGGTAGCAGAGAATAGAAGGAGAGACTGCATGTGGGCTGAGAACAATTCTTAGGAATAATACAGTGTATTCAATCCACCATCTTTACTATGTAAACTGCCGCTTCAAGTAAATGCCTCTACATTTTGTGCTTGTAGAAGACAATTAAAGATTGAATGTAGCCTTGTCTTGGACATTCATCCATTTTCATTTTGAAAATCCTTAAGTTTATACTGTAATTGTTTTGATGAAGATGAGCCGACTGTGTCTCTCTTCATAGTATCGATTTAACCTAATTAATTGAGTCGACTGAATATGGAGGGTATAGAGAGTCATTGTAAGATTGATATTTTATTTTAATTTTAAGCTTGAGAATTGATATAGCTTGGTAAGGCCAATTCTTAGGATTGATAATGAAATCTATCTCATGATTTAACTAGGATGACCCTATGCCTTGTATAAAATTATGACACTTGTCATAATATGAGTACAAGAACCAAATGATTCTATTATTATATATATTTCAAGAAGGATAACGTAGTTATCATGAAACTAGTTAACCAATCACATATTTGAATGAGTTCCCTTTCGAGGACGACAGTCTATACAGATATAAGTTAGTCTTGAAAATAATTCTATAGAATTAGTAGAGGTTACTTGATAAAGGAAAACTTATCAACTGTGAGTAGTGTGGCATAAAGTACTAAGTAGAAGGTAATATTATTTTGAAACTATTCTTGGTTAAATACATTGGTCAAGAACATTTCCCTTACTAATAGAATTTAGAGTCTAAGTGACCTATGACAACTATGGTAAACCTATTGAGTTATAGATTAACTAAAGATGGTTTGGAAAAATGAATAAATGTTGATGACCCTCTATATTGTCTATACAAGTAATCTTGGTGAGTATAATTTTATAGTACACCATGATGTCAAAAAAGACTATGTCAATAACCTTATTTAGAATTCATATATGAGTGTATAAGAAGTGATGGTAATGACATCACATAGAAGTGAATTAAATAGTATTCATGTTCCTTTGAATAGGAGTTATTATATTTGCAAGGGTTAAATTATTCCTAACCATGGTCAAGTTAGACCAATGGCCAATTATGAACCTAGGTCTCCTAGAGATGAGATATGTTTATATTGTGAGATCATATTAACCAAGGAATTTTAGGTAAACCCTAGAATCGATTATGAACCAACTAAATAGTTATGACATATAGACTTATTCATGTCAAGGAAACCAATATCATGACATGATGATTAAACTATTTACGTAAACATAGTTGATAAGGATAAACTACGAGAATACGACACTATCCAAGTCGAGTAGGAGTGGGTGAACACAACGACTACGTTCATTATGGACATTATTGATATTAAAACTTTGGCCAAAGTAATGCATTTGTTAACTGCATGTATTGTCAGTTCACTATATCTAGATTGCTCGTCCTATCAAAAATCATGCGTAGCTTGAGGGTATCTAGGGTTGTATGGTTGATAGAGTTGACTAGAATACAACACTATGTACCCAAGAAAGGCAAATTACCACTGGTCACCTTTGGTCTATATTCCTCATGAAGGGTAGGGCCACTTCCTATGTGGAAGATGTGTGGGAGACCACCGGTCTGTGGATGGAGGTAAATCACTAGAAAGATACTCTCTCTCCAAGCAGGAAACATGCCAGGACTTGTGATAAAGATGTCAGATATTCAGAAGCTGTATTTATTCCAAAACTTGTATATGTATTTGATTTACATTTGTAAACATTGTAATTGAGAAAGACAATATGGTTTATTGTATTTTGTAATGAGAAAATCTTGTAATTGTAGTTACTTGATTATATGTTGAATAAAAGAAAAATTTTCTCTCATTTTTTTACCTTGTTAAATTACTTTATGGTAAATTTTTTCAGTTTTACTATGTTTTTAGAACTTGGATGTTACATATGGTATCAAAGCTACGAGGTTCGGCACTAGGGCTTATGAGACCACTATGTTTGCCTTAGTCAACATTATGTAGTTAGCTAATGTTTGAAAATTTATGTGCCAGGATGGTACGTCTTAAGAAAACAACAAGAAAGTCAATACGAGTCAACATTTCCTTAAGGCAAAAAGAGAACGTGAGGCCATTATCAAAACCTTTAAGGGAACCAATGATGAGAGTGACATTTGGTTAAGTGATATTGAAACTCTGGCAATTGCCTTAACTTGAATCAAGCAAATGAGAAGGGAAAACTTCGAAAGAGTTAAAGATGAGTAAACAACTATGGTTAGGTGAGATCCTCACATACCCCCAAATGTTGAGATCATAGAAGTTAGGTACGATAGTGAGTCAAAGGGTTATATACCTCGAGATTATGTATTTGAAAATGAATCTGAAGGATATACTCCTCTTGAGCACGACTTTTGAAGTCATTTTTTTTGTAAAAATGAAGAATATTCTATACTTTTGAAATAAAATAAATAAAGAAGAGTTGTTTTTGTAGCAAACTATTGTTTAATTTGAGTTTATTATGTTTTGATTTAATGGGATACATTATAATCATGAACTAATGGACAACTCAATATTCTCAGGTGTGAGAAATTCATAAACATGGTTCGGACAAGAACTAACCAAGGAGAAAGTGAAGAGGAAAACCACTTGCCAAATAATAAGCTAGACCAAATCATAATCATGCTTGAGGAAACCAAGAAAAGACTGGGTGATTTGGAAAAGAAGGTAGATGATAAAGGGAATACTGAGGGAGGAGGTGAAAACTCTCATGGTGAAAGCAGAGAAAATCATGAAGATTAAAGTAAGAGTACGAAACCTCATAAGGAGGCAAGGGATAGATTGACCTCAGAGCTCTCAAAGGATATGAAGAAGGTTACTCCACCAAAATTTGATGGGACAGAGACTAGAGATGCTGCAAAAGCTTGGTTAATAGAGATGGAAAAATATTTTGAGATAAGAAATTACTTGGAGGTGACCAAGGCAATATGGGGAGCATTCCAACTGGCAGGAGAAGCATCCACTTGGTGGATGAATAAAAAGATGGAATTGAATTTTAGATCTCTAAGGGTAACTTGGGATGAATTCATGGAGCTCTTTTGTAAGAGATGGTTACCACAATTCTATTTTGATTAGAAACTAACTAATGTTTAGAATCTTCATCAAGGAGATATGACAGTGGTGAAATATGGAGAAAAGTTCACCTGACTCTTGAAGTATGTTCCTTAGTATCAAAAAGATGAGAGATTCAGGATCGAAAAATTCATCATGGGTGTAAATGCTCAAATCGGTGGTGAAGTGGACATGCACAGTCCCACAA
Source organism: Cunninghamia lanceolata (assembly GCA_027924645.1). Classification (NCBI taxonomy): domain Eukaryota; kingdom Viridiplantae; phylum Streptophyta; class Pinopsida; order Cupressales; family Cupressaceae; genus Cunninghamia; species Cunninghamia lanceolata. Next base: position 5,101,899 of record BSBN01000245.1, on the reverse strand, counting down.
CCATGGACCAAGTGTATGAGAAGGTGATTAAGCAAGAGCAAAAGCTAAAATCTATCTCATCTTATCGTGATAGAAGCCGCAAGAGGTTTAATGGAAGTCCTAACAATCAACCATATAAGAAAAGATATAAAAAGAGCTATGATAACAAGAGGAAGGATAAAGGATCTCAGAAGAACAAGGGTGCATTTGGTAATGAGAAGAATGGCAATTTCAAAAGAAATGGAGATAATAATGGAAAGACAACAGATAAGAAAGGACCCATTGGAGGATGCTTTACTTGTCGGGGTGACCATTATGCAAATCTTTTCCCTAAATAGAATCAAAATGGTCAACAAAGAGGTATCGCACTACCTACTCAGCAAGAAGCATTCCAGCAAAGGATTCATGCAGCTCTCGACAATTGTCAAGAAGAGTATTAAATCACACCCATTGAGATGACAGGTACTTTGTTTGGAGTTCCTATATCTATTTTGATTGATACATGAGCCACTGAAAACTTTGTTTCTCCTAGAATTTTGAATAAATTTTCTAGAAAAGTTGGTTACATGTCAAAACCTTGGTTAGTAGAATATGCTAACCAATCTAAGGCTCGGGTAGAGCAATGTTTGTTTGAAGCCAAAATTGGTCTCCCTAGTTTCTCAACTAAAGCAAACCTATATGTAGCTCCCTTAGGTTCCTATGATGTAATCCTAGGAATGATTTGGTTATGGAAGCATAGAGCTAAGGTTGACTATTTTTCATAAATAGTTGAATGCTTAGATGATTTGGGAAATTAGACCCAATTCCAAGGGATCCAAAGAGAAATTAAAATTAGACCTATCTCTGCCAAGCAATTGAAGAGGGTTAGAAGGAAAGGTTTTCAGTTGTTTGTAGTTAAAATGGAACAAGTGGAGGAAGGATTAGCAAGTCCTACTTCATATTTTGGAGAAAAGTATTCTTTTCTTAGGGAGTTTCAGGATGTGTTCCTAGAAGAACTTCTAGGACTACCTCCCAAAAGGGTATTTGATTTTGCAATTGATATTAAACTAAGATTTGAGCCTATATCAAAAGCACCCTACTGTATGACAACTATGGAGTTAATGGAATTAAAAGCCCAATTACAAGAATTATTGGCAAAAGGTTTGATCAAACCCAGTGTTTCACCTTGGGGTGCTCTGGTTATTTTTGTTAAGAAGGATGGAACCCTTTGATTGTGTATAGATTATCATATGCTTAATAATGAAACAATAAAGAACAAATATCCTTTGCCACGTATTGATGATCTTTTTGATTAGATGTGTGAAGCTACTATGTTTTCAAAGATTGATTTGTGATCAGGATATCATCATTTAAGACTAAAGGATGAAGATATTCATAAGACAACTTTTAGAACTAGATATGGACATTATGAGTTCACAGTGTTGCCATTTGGTTTGACGAATGCACCTGCCACATTCATGAATCTCATGAATAGTGTATTCAGGGATTGTTTGGACAAGTTTGTTTTATTCTTCCTGGATGATATACTCTTTTATTCTAAGAATGAAGAAGAACATCAACGACACTTGCAAGGTGTTCTGCAATAGTTAAGAGAACATAAGTTATATGGGAAACTATCTAAGTGTACATTCTTCCAGAAGGAGATCCAATACCTAGGGCATATTATATCAGCTAATGGAATATTTGTTGATCCTGCAAAAATCACAGCTATTCTGGATTGGCCTATACCAACAAATGTGCATGAGGTGCGTAGTTTCATGGGCCTGGCTGGTTATTATAGAAAGTTCATTCTACATTTCTCCAGTATTGCTAGTCCAATCACTTCCCTACAGAGGAAAGGAAATAGATTTGAATGGACAGATAAATGTTAGGATGCATTTGATCTCTTAAAGGAAAAGTTAACTTCAGCTCCAATCTTGAAAGTTCCTGACCCCGAGGGACAATTTGAGGTAATTACAAATGCCTCGGGAGAAGGATTAGGAGGAGTGCTTATGCAAGATGGGAGAGTTATAGCATATGAGTCAAGGAAATTGAAATCTTATGAGAAGAATTATGCTCCGCATGATTTAGAATTGGTAGCAGTAACTTATGTCTTACAGATGTGGAGACACTATTTATTGGGGAAAACTTTTATACTTAAGTCAGACCATCAAAGTCTTAAATATATTTTCTCTCAACCACTTTTGAATTCTTAACAAAGGAGATGGTTGAAATTGATATCTGACTATGACTTTGAGATAAACTACATCAAAGGAAAAGAGAATAGATTAGCTAATGCTTTGAGTTGTAGAAGACATTTAAAGCTTCTATTGTTTCTATTTGTGGAAATTTTAAGGATTTGGTGTTACAAAATTTGTCTGGTGATAAGTATTATGAGTAGGTTAAGTAGGCTCTAAAAGATAATCCTAGAGATCCAAGGTATGATGGTTTTCTATTTGAGTCAGATGGACTATTGAGGTATAAGGGTAGAATGTATGTCCCTATTTCAGCTGGTTTAAGGGATTTAGTATGGAAAGAGGTTCATACTGCACCATATTTTGGACATCCAGGAGTGCCCAAACTTCTAGCAGATGTTAAACCTCTTTATTTCTGGAAAGGAATGAAGAATGATGCTGCAAGATTTGTAGCAAGTTGTTTAGAATGTTAGAGGGTAAAAGCAGAGCATCAACACCTTGTAGGATTGTTGTACCCACATGATGTGCTAGAGTGGAAATGGCAAGCTATTAGTATGGATTTTGTTCAAGGTCTTCCTATGTCAAGGAATAAACATGATGCCATTTTAGTTGTGGTTGATAAACTCACAAAGGTAGCACATTTTATACCAGGGAATTTAACTGATGGAGCACTAGTGTTAGCTTGCAAATTTATGCAAGAGGTGTTTAGATTGCATGGTTTCCCTGAAAAGATTATCTCAGATAGAGATGTGCGTGTAATGCCAAGGTTTTGGTAAACTTTGTTTTCTACGCTAGGGACTAAACTCAACGTGAGTACATCTTATCATCCTAAAACTGATGGGCAAACTGAAAGAGTTAACCAAGTCTTGGAAGACTTGTTACGAATGTATTACATGGATCAACAATATAAGTGGGAAGAATACTTACCACTTGTGGAATTTGCTTATAACAATTTCTATCATTCTGCTATTAAGATGGCACCATTTGAAGCATTGTATGGAAGAAGATGCCGAACTCCTATAAGCTGGGATAAGCTAGAAGATAGGATTAGCATCAGACCAGAAATGCTAGCTGAAATGGAAGAGAAGGTAAAGCTAATTAGAAAAGGATTGGCAGAAGCTAATGATAGGCAAAAGAGCTATGCAGATGCAAAATGTGTTCCGAGGCAATTCTCAGTTGGAGAAAATTTTTTTTTTAGGGTCAAACCTCTGAAAAGTTCTATTAAGTTTGGCAAGTCTTCTAAGCTAGCCCCTCATTATGTGGGACCGTTTGAAGTACTTGAAGTAGTCAACCTGGTTGCCTATAGAATTGCTCTACCACCAGCCTTATCTAGAATGCACAATGTTTTTCATGTGTCTTATTGGAAGAAATATATTGTAGGTGATAACCATATTTTGAATTCGAAATTCTTTACAGATGTAGGATCCAGGGGTGGTCACGATCAAGCCACTCAAGGTGTTAGAAATGTGTAAGCTCTACTTGTGTAATAGAGAGGTCTTGCAATGCAAGGTCCAATGGGATCAATATGCTAAGGAAAATGCTACATGGGAGGATTACCATGAATTTTATCAAAAATTCCCTCATTTATTTAATGTTGTTACCAGTTGAAAATAATGAACTTGCTTTTTAGTTACTTTTGATACCTTATATCATTGAGGACGATGAATCTTTAGGGGAAGGATGTTACATCCCCAATTTTTGTCTTGCTATGTTTTTTACCTTTACTTGGACATAAGTAAATATATTATGAAGTTTAGATTAATGACAAGGAAAGACATGGATTATATTGAATGTCATTTATGAAATTATGGAAATGATTATGTTATTATCAATTTAAAATTTGCATTATGAGATTTGATTTATTATTTGAATAATGATACACTGATCATAATTTGCTTGGTAACAAGTTTGATACAAGATTATAGGTTTTCAGATGACTCTCGGAGAAAAGAGAGAGAGTATCTTTCAAGGAGAGAGATATAGACCTCAGGTTATGAGTGGTTTATTTGTCAAAATGAGTATGAGTGTATAACGTAATCGTGAACCAATGTGTCGTAAGAGGTAAGTCTTGTCTTGTTAGTTTACTTCTGTACTTAATCGACAGGTAGTTGATATTTTACAATCTTTGTAAGTCATAGTAAGTCATTAGTAACGTTAATGATGGCATTTGAGTGTGAATCATGAATATTTACGTTAACATAAATATTATGATGTTGTTGTCATAAAATAGTCGTCTTATTATTATTAAGTCACTTGAGGTGTTATAATCAATTCTTAACATTAAGACGTTATCGTCAAGTTAAGATGACGTGTTTTTGTCGACGAATTGTGATGGGGAGACTAGCTCAACCCAATTACATTTTTTGTAATCCTTTGTTTTAATATTATCCTTTTATTGATTAAATCATAATAATCAAATAGAGATAATGATATGAAAATTATATTTGATATATAATCAAATAAGAATATGCTTATGTGTCGAATGAGGTAATACCTCATTATAAGTTATTATGGTTTATGATTGAACAGCCATAGGCATCTATTAAGGAGTGCCTTTAATACTAGAGTGTAATGGATCAAGCTACTCTTTATGAGTAATTGATTGCTCTATTTTTTAGTTATTGAGTTGGTGGCCTCATTGATGAGGAGTGGTGAATAACCCAGCCACATTCACTATTTCTTCTCAACCATTTTCACATAATTGACATGTGGTGTCAATTGCACCTTTGTAGTTGGTAGTTGATTTATAACAGGAGACCAAAACCATTGGTATTGAATGAGTTTTTAACTGCATTTAGTGAAGCACTTGGTGAGATGACTCATTGATGAGTCAGTTTGGGGCTCTTAAGAAACCATGACTTAGATAGTCGAGGGGGTATTCTTTATGTAAAAAAAAGTTTGGTAGCAGAGAATAGAAGGAGAGACTATGCGTGAGTTGAGAATGATTCTTAGGAAGAATACAATGTATTCAATCTGCCATCTTTATTGTGTAAACCACCGCTTGAAAGGTAAATGCCTCTACATTTTATGCTTGTAGAAGATAATGAAAGATTGAATGTAGCCTTGTCTTAGACATTTGTCCATTTTCATTTTGAAAATCCTTAAGTTTATACTGTAACTATTTGGATGAAGATGAGCCGATTGTGTCTCTCTTCATAGTATCGACTTAACTTGATTAATTGAGTCGACTGAATATGGAGGGTATAGAGAGTCATTGTAAGACTGATATTTTATTTTAATTTTAAGCTTGAGAGTCGATATAGCCTTGTAAGGCCAATTCTTAGGATTGATAATGAAATCTATCTCATGATTTAATTAGGCCAACCCTGTGCCTTGTATAAAACTATGATACTTGAAGTTTAGTATTTCAGGATTAAACTGTGTGCAAGTTTTTTCCTCAACATTTCAGATCACACTCCATGATCCATCATCAGGAGAAATAGCAAGAGAAGAAAAATAGAATGAGTAAATTTGCAGACTAAGACAACTAAATAGATGGAGTAACGCGGGAACCAAGACAACTAGGACTAAAGAAATAAAAAAACACTATTTTATTCTAACTTGAAAAACAACAAAGCAAAATGTAAGTGCCTAAAAAATGAAAAAGACACATAACAAGAAACAAGATAAGAGAAACCAAGACACCTACCAAAAAATAAAAGATTGTAACATGGCATAGAAATAAAATAATAAAGGAAGAATAAAAAGAAGAGATCTATAAAATTGGATATATATATAGACCCCGCCTACAAAGAGCACAATCTCTAAGTGACCGCATAAGATACAAGAGAAAAGACAATGAGAGCAAGCCACCGACTAAACCAACCTAAACATCCAAATGAACAGAAACTAAGAAACTCATTATATATATATACATAAACCAAAGCTATATAAACATTCAATTACAAAAGAATAAAGGAATGACACAAAACACAAACACCCACACACACTCACACACCCACACACACATGTATATATATGTCAATATGTGTGTATAAAAGAAAGGTCATAGCAATCCAATGGACTATAGACAACACAAGGAGAGAACTACAAAGAAAGAGAACGAAGACAATAATATAAAAAGATGAGAAAATAAACAAATTATTAAAAAGGACAAGTAATAGGTGAAAAATATATAAATATGACTAGATATGTATATATATAAAAATAAGAAATGAGCTCAATGTATGACTACATATGCATGCAAAAAATAAGAAGGGACAAGGAGAGACAGGTGAAAGGAAGACCAGAGAGGAAAAAATGTAAAAGGTGAAGAAAATTAAAGAATCTAATAAGTCTATCTGAACAAGATAGAAGGAGAGAGAAGAGAAGAAGGACTAAAAACTAACAAGTCAACATAAACAAAGACCACAACACAAGGAATGGTGAATGAAAGAAACTAAAAATGTAAAACCAAGTCAACACCTATGAAAAAAGGGAGAAAAAAATAGAGAGGAAAAAAAAAGGAGAGTTGGGGAGGCAAGACACCAGGGAAAGGAAGGTAAGAGGGGGGGAGGAACTGAAAGGACGATGACTCGAAAGGGAACAAGGGAAAGGAGTAAAGAAGGATGGAGGAAAAGACCAAAAGGGACCTAGGAGGACTGAGGAAGGGGACAAGAAAAACCAGACCGAGGAGGACAAAGAGGGAGGGGTAAGGAAGAAGAAAGAAACGGGGAAAAACGAGGGCGAAAAGAAGATAGAGGAAGGAAAGAGATCAGGGGAGAGAGTGGGAGCAGTTTCTGATGCGGGTTAGCAAGGGGTTCCAAGAGAAACTTAAATTCCACCCATCATCATGATTGAGATTGGATGGGCGGTTGTTAATCTCTATGGCCTCTTTAAGTTTTCTCTTGAAGAAGTTGTCTTCATTCGTAACAATTTGATTGTCTTCTAAACAAATGTGGTGTTTGGTTAGGGTTGAGAGATTCTTTAATTTTCTTCACCTTTTACATTTTTTCCTCTCTGGTCTTCCTTTCACCTGTCTCTCCTTGTCCCTTCTTATTTTTTGCATGCATATGCAGTCATACATTGAGCTCATTTCTTATTTTTATATATATACATATCTAGTCATATTTATATTTTTTCACCTATTACTTGTCTTTTTTAATAATTTGTTTATTTTCTCATTTTTTTATATTATTGTCTTCATTCTCTTTCTTTGTAGTTCTCTCCTTGTGTTGTCTATAGTCCATTGGATCGCTGTGACCTTTCTTTTATACACACATATTGACATATATATACATGTGTGTGTGGGTGTGTGAGTGTGTGTGGGTGTTTGTGTTTTGTGTCATTCCTTTATTCTTTTGTAATTGAATGTTTATATAGCTTTGGTTTATGTATATATATAATGAGTTTCTTAGTTTCTGTTCGTTTGGATGTTTAGGTTGGTTTAGTTAGTGGCTTGCTCTCATTGTCTTTTCTCTTGTATCTTATGCGATCACTTAGAGATTGTGCTCTTTGTAGGCGGGTTATATATATATATATATCCAATTTTATAGATCTCTTCTTTTTATTCTTCTTTATTATTTTATTTCTATGCCATGTTACAATCTTTTATTTTTTGGTAGGTGTCTTGATTTCTCTTATCTTGTTTCTTGTTATGTGTCTTTTTCATTTTTTAGGCACTTAGATTTTGCTTTGTTGTTTTTCAAGTTAGAATAAAATAGTGTTTTTTTATTTCTTTGGTACTAGTTGTCATGGTTCCTGCGTTACTCCTTCATCTATTTAGTTGTCTTAGTCTACAAATTTACTCAATCTATTATTCTTCTCTTGCTATTTCTCCTGATGATGGATCATGGAGTGTGATCTAAAATGTTGAGGAAAAAACTTGCACACAGTTTAATCTTGAAATACTGAACTTCAAACATTATGGACTGTGGAAATTTGATGTCTATCACTATGATACTTGTCATAATATGAGTACAAGAACCAAATGACTCTAGTATTATATATATTTCAAGAAGGATAACGTAGTTATCATGAAACTAGTTAACCAGTCACATATTTGAATGAGTTTCCTTTCAAGGACGACAATCTATATAGATGTAAGTTAGTCTTAAAAATAATTCTATAGAATTAGTAGAGGCTACTTGATAAAGGAAAACTTACCCACTGTGAGTAGTGTGGCATAAAGTACTAAGTAGAAGGTAATATCATTTTGAAACTATTCTTGGTTAAATACATTGGTCAAGAACATTTCCCCTACCAATAGAATTTAGAGTCTAAGTGACCTATGACAACTATGGTAACCTATTGAGTTATAGATTAACTAAAGATAGTTTGGAAAAATGAATAAATGTCGAAGACCTTCTATATTATCTATACAAGTAATCTTGGTGAGTATAGTTTTATAGTACACCATTATGTCGAAAAAGACCATGTCAATAACCTTATTTAGAATTCATATATGATTGTATAAGAAGTGATGGTAATGACATCACATAGAAGTGAATTGAATAGTATTCATTTTCCTTTGAATAGGAGTTATTATCTTTGCAAGGGTTAAATTATTCTTAACCATGGCTGAGTTAGACCAATGGTCAATTATGAACCTAGGTCTCCTAGAGATGAGTTATGTTTATATATTGTGAAATCATATTAACTAAGGAATTTTAGGTAAACCCTAGAATCGATTATGAACCAACTAAATAGTTATGACATATGGACTTATTCATGTCAAGGAAACCAATACATGACACGATGATTAAACTATTTACGTAAATATAGTTGATAAGGATAAACTATGAGAATACGACAGTATCCAAGTTGAGTAGGGGTGGGTGAACACAGTGATTCCATTCATTATGAACATTATTGATATTAAAACTTTGGCCAAACTAATACATTAGTTTTCTGCATGCATTGTTGGTTCACTGTATCTAGATTGCTCATCCTATCAGAAATTATACTTAGCTAGAGGGTATCTAGGGTTGTATGGTTGATAGAGTTGAGTAGGATACAACACTATGTACTCGAGAAAGGAAAATTACCACTGGTCACCTTTCGTCTATATTCCTCATGAAGGGTAGGGCCACTTCCTATGTGGAAGATGTGTGGGAGGCCATCGGTCTGTGGATGGAGGTAAATCACTGGAAAGATACTCTCTCCAAGTAGGAAACATGCCAGGACTTGTGATAAAGATGTTAGATATTCAAAAGCAGTATTTATTCCAAAACTTGTATATGTATTTGATTTACATTTGTAAACATTTTAATTGAGAAAGACAATATGGTTTATTGTATTTTGTAATGAGAAAATCTTGTAATTGTAGTTACTTGATTATATGTTTAATAAAAGAAAAAATTTCTCTCATTTTTTTACCTTGTTAAATTACTTAATGGTAAATTTTTTGGTTTTACTATGTTTTTAGAACTTGGATGTTATAATTGACCTCATGGTCTTCTCGAATCCTCTAACTTGAAATAAGGAAATAGCTTTGTTTCCACAAATAACTTCTTTAGAAAAGAATAATAATACTTATCATAGCTATAAAACTAAAGAGAAACTATAACAATAACCATATATGATTCCAAAGGTGTCATTATCTTATAGATATCTCTGAATAAGAGAATAACTTATCAGAGAATAAACTGTTTGCAAACATTAGAACTATACATATGAGTCTTCAAGGGATATATATATCTATCTCTATCAACTTACTCTGAATGACTCCAATCTTGGAAAACAGAGAACTCAAATGATCTCCTTTCTAATTTTATGGATATAAACATACATAGAATTTGGTTGAGTTGGTTAACTGATGGCTTATTCAATCGTACCACGGTCTTACATTGGCCTTATCTCAGCCTTATAGCAGAGACCTAAGTATAAACATGGTTTAGCCCTATACAAAGTTCTAAATATCATCAACCTGATTAATTATTTAACTATACTTGGTGTATTCTTCACTAGATAACTTTGGCCTTTCGGCCTACATGGATTCTATACAATAGACACATCATATTTAGATCTTATTGGCCTTTCAACCTGCATAGTATACCTATGCTACATATACATACAAGTGCTGACCACTATATTTATGATCACACAAAACACAAACAAGACTATCAGTCACATAGAAAGAACACTAACATATCATGTACTACTAGTTTTGCATGAGGCGATGTTCTATGCTTATCAATCTTAAGCACATAGAATATACTTAGTTCCTCTACCATGTAAACATAAGAATAATCAAAGACTGATGGTCATAAGACATAGGTAACTCTTAGTAAACTGACCATAGTTATACACAAAGACTCTCTAAGCATATCGGCCTTGGTTTTACATAGCAATACACTAATCATGAAAGCTTTAGGTACAACAATAAATAAGTTAAGCACATCCACTATGGATAAGCACAGTAATATCCTAAACATGACATCATACAACATGTTAAACATGACGGATTTAGATATGCACAGTAGAATGTTAAGCACGTTGGCTAAATAGGTATATATAGTAATATATTAAGCACTTCAACTTTAGGTATATGTATACATAGTGGTAATCTAGAATCTTCAGCTTCTTAGTTACAAATCAGCTGTGCTGAATATGTAGGAAAGATTTTCAACTTAAATAACATTTTCATAAGAAAGAAAGAACCTGAGAGATCAAAGAAGTGAGCAGGATTCCTTTGATCCTTCTGCAACCTCTCTCTTTCTTTCCTTGATGAGCTCCAATACTCTTTTTCCTGTGTCGTCTCTGCCCACAAAATCTTTAAATCTAGAGCTCTTTTGTGTCTATTTTCTCCCTGTCTATGTGTTGAGAGAATCTCCCGTGATAGATAGAACTTCCCTCTATTGATCACCTTCTCCACTCCTATAATGATGCCTAAATGATTTCCATGAAGGCATGCTAATAAATGGAAATAATGGTCATAAAGGACCGCTTCCCATAATCAGTCATAAACAACCTCCACTTCTCTAAAACAATTAGAGAATGAAAGGGGGGTCAAACAACCACAATTAAAACATGGAATCTTTTCCCACTTCCATAGAGAAGTTTGTTGACCACCTCACTAGACCTTTCTCCTTAAACCGTATTTAAATATAAATTTAAATATGGTTTAAGGAGAAAGGTCTAGTGAGGTGGTCAACAATATATATATATATATATATACACCACAAAGTAAAGTAAAAAGCACCCACTTCTTACTTACATTGATACTAACATCTGCAAGGATACAAGAATAGGGTCAAGATTCTCTCCCTATCTATCTCACAAAAACATCAAAGAATGATAAATAGAAGACATCAAAAATCTTTGATATTTAGAATAATTAACCTCTAATTAAAATTGTTATAATCACATAAACTATAATCATAGCGTATAAGGAAAACAATGACTATTGACCATATCTTGTTGATAGTCATTTTTATCCTGACTCAGTTTTGACAAAACCAACACTAATGGGTCTTGATGTCAAATCAATGACTATCAAGTCAAAATCCAAACTCTAACCAAAAAGGATGAATACAACTTACCAAATCTTGACAAGGGTTTTGTTGATGGTCCATTTGACACATGCATGCAACACAAGCAGGGTGAGATTCAACCTGCCTCTCTTGAAAGGACAACTGACCCAAAAGTGAATCAGTGATCCCCAAGGTCTTGGGAGTTGGATCACAACTATGTTGTGCAAGCACAAGATATATATGGACAGTTTATCAAGGGGTCTTGGTTATTCAATTAATTGTTCAAATTGGGCATGAATTAATCTACTCATCGTTGTTCTAAAAGAAAGATCAAAAGATTGTAAGGAAAATAAGAAGTAAATGACAACACTTTATATTTTAGACTCTATATCAACATATCCACCCAAGAAATTCATTAACTGCAATATTAAAATTAGTTTTTCAAAACCCAATCATTCATATTACAGTACAACTGTCAAAGGATTCCCAGAATAAGTATGATCTGAAATATATATTTTAACTACTATATTCCACATGCAAATCAGAAATAGAATTTAGAATTTTAAAGCACAGATTTCAGAATTTCTTGAATAAATATAGAAGTAAAGAATAAGTTCAAACCACCACACTAGAAAAATGATGATAGATCACATGGAATTGACAACCATCTTGTATTAATTTCTTTGAACTTCAATACAAGAAAATAGATCCAACAACAAGTACCAGAAATATGGATATGTTTCCATAAGAACCATCTTCTCTATGCTAAAATGTTGTAAAAATAACTAAATGCTAAAAAAGGTTGAAAATCTAAGTATGGACCAACGACCTAATTCTTCAACTTTCGAAGCCTTGAACAAAATGAGTCATTCCCTTTTACAGGCACCTCAAAAGATTAATTACAGTAGTCTTAAACCACATGCAATACCTTTTGTCTTTGTTTATATCACCATTCCCATGCATCTCAAAAAGTAACTTCAATATAAAACAATGAGTCCCTTTTTACAAAAGTGGATTTACAAGATTTTAGACATAAAAAATTAACTAAGTCCAAAAGATAAACTTAGTGAGAGTTGGATGCTCCTATAGAAGTCCAAGTCTTCTTGTGCTCAACAAAATTTGATAGCAGTCGATATACTGTGTCTACTTCTATCCCATCTAACCATTCATATCTAAATTTGAAGGTGTCCAACCACTGAGTAACATGGTCACATTTTCATTCCATCTTATCGATATCCACCATTGCTAACTTAAAATGAGCTTTAGATTCCACAAATTTATCCAACACATTTTCATCCAAACCCAGAGTTTTTAGCAAATCATCTATTTTCTTTTTGAAGACTTCTTTCACTTTATCCACTGTCTCCAATTTATACTTATCATATACATAAATTTCCAAACCTGCCAATTCCTTAATAAAAGTTTCAAAAATAGCAATGTATTCAAATATTTCCTGTTGTAACTTCAGCAATGTAGGATGGTATTCAACTATTTGTTCAATCTTGTACTCGGTGATCTTTACACAGAAATCAACAAAATTGGGCTCTTCTTCCTGAAAAATATCTAACTCTATCAATTCTTCCTGAGTCAACTTGTCAATCTATTTTAAAGTTCTCAAAATTTGTTCCAGCTTTGGCTCTTCTTTCTTCTGATTTTCAATAAAAGAATCTATCTCCTTTTCCAATTTACATGCCTCTTCATAATAGGGAAAATACTTATAAAAATGCTAAAAGCCTCTTCCAGAAACTTAGCCACCCATCGGTCAATTACATATGACTTTTATTTCATTGCCTGAAGAGCATCTACTTCTTGTTTTGTCATCAAAACTGGTACATCTGTTGTAGCTGGCTACTTTGAAATTGGTTGCAAAATACCTTTTACAAATGCCCTCATTTGGCTCAACTGCACTTTCAGATTGTCTTTTGTCTTCTAATCCTTCTCCATTCTGGATTTGACTGTGCTATAAGCAAAATCAAAAGAAGCTATCTCTTCTATCCGGGTTTGTTTTCCCAAATTCACTTTAGTGATTTAGTAATCCTTAGCTTGTAACTCTCGATCATCTTTATCAGCTATTGGGGTGGCTATTTCTACAATTATTTCCCCTAATCATTTACATGAATAGTTGATAAGGTCCTAGGTTTCTTCCTAGGCTTCTCTTTTTCAATTTCAACAACCATCTCTTGGAAATTTAGAGGCTTGATAACAACTTGTTGCCTCTTTGCCAAATTGAGATTCAGCCATGATGGTGTTGTTGGTGAAGTTGATCCCCATATCCCTTTTGCTTCCTATTGTTGTTGTTGGTGAAGTTGATCCCCTGTCACTTTTGAAGATTAAATATTTTTAGAGGAATCATCCTTTTTAGCCTTCTCTATAGCATCAAATAATTCTTGCTACTCTTGCTCTGTTAGCATGTGCTCTTCTCTTATCTCTTCTTCTTCTTCTTCCAAGGGAATATTTTTAGATATGTCTTGAGTTTTATCTAATTCCTCCTCCACCTTTTTTTCTTCCTCTTCCTCTTGTTGCTCCTCCTCATTTTGAGGACTTAGCCTCCCCTCAGACTATTGTTCTTGTTCCTATTCTGGTTGTGTAGTTTTAGGTTGTTGTTTTGAAGAGGGAGGTGGAAAAACTACTGTACGGAGGGTCCCTTGAGGCATTTTAGCCTAGGCAATTTGCTCTCCTTCCCCCAGTCATAGTCCAATGGCAGATCTAGGAGGAATAACTTGCATAACTGGCCTAACCCCTATACCAGATGGTATTCCAGCCGCTCCTTCTTTATACATCAAGGAAGACTGTAAATTTTTTTCTAACTTCTTTGAAAACATCTTCCAGAGAGGCCATATCAATAATTGACACCCCAGTCTTTGTGGTCTTAGTGGGTTTACCTTGTGTCTTCTGCCTCTTTACAATTGGAGATCCTGAAGATGAGGCTTCATGTTTATCTTGCTTCCTTTCTCTAGGAGTAGGTGGCACATAATTCCTTAACCTTAAGTTCATCCAAGTCATGCTCCTTTCAATAACATAAGCACTAAATTCCCTGATGGAATTCTCTTCATTTTCTAACCAATTTATTGGATCTAGCTCCTTCTTATCCACATAATCTAAATGATAGTCAGGATCCGATACTACACCATCATTAGAGAACTCCTCAGGTATGTCATTCCCTAACCCAAACTCTCTCATCTGAAAGGTAATGAGTTTGGTCCACTGCTTTTGTCTAACTTCAAAGTCATCCTGGCAATTTGCCCAAAAATCTTCCAAAGAATGTTTATGTTTGAACTCCATTGTAGGAAACAACTGACTAAGTTTGCCAATAGGGTCAAAATCTTCCCTCAGCTCATATATCTTCAAATTAAGAGCATTTAGCTCTTCAGTTGCTGTCTTCATCCCAACAATAGGACACTCATAGAAACCCAATTCAAAAGAATATTTCACCACCAACTTATATTTCCTAGATAGCTTCAAATGAACTTCGTGGATTTGGCAGGAGAATTCCATTAGAATAATCTTGTCGTTGCAGTGCCTTGGGAGAAAAAATGGTGCCCTCTTGAAGCATGCTATTTCAATATATGTTGACTTAAGGAATTGGATAAACCATTGCCCCCAAAGCTTGATGAGATCCATTGCTTTCTTAGACATCCTCCAAGCAGGATCACCTGTTAGTTGTAGAATAATAGCATACAAAAATGCATCATTAACTCTCTTGAAGTGTTTCTCAGCTTCTTTGAGCTACAATTGGAGATAGAACTCCCAAATTTTACTTTGTCTCAGAGCTTCCCCTTTAACTCCTACAGTTGTCAAACCAGGAAAATTACTTACCCTAGTAGCTAGCCAAATGATATATGAAGTCATGTAAAATTTCTTGGTCTACACCACTAACATAAGTTGTGCATAAATGTTGTCATAAATAATAGTAGCCCAGTCTAGCTGGGTCTCTCCCTTGACAGTACAATAAATAAATTGAAACATCCATTTCATAGGTTCTAGACTCCTCCCATCCAAATGCTCTACTTAGCAAAGTAATAACATCAAAAACCTCTCTTTGAAAATATGTTCTTGTCAGCTTGGAGGCATATTTCTTTGGTTTGGACAACCAATGCTTATTTAAGTACCCCTTGTTACAAGTAACATCTTGATTGTAAAATCTAGCTGCCTCGGTGACTATTAACATACCAGCTTGTGCAAATATAGGAAAATCAAAAACTATTTTGATCAGATCAAGGGTGATGTCTAGCAAAAGGTTTCCATTGGAATCAAAACATTTCCTCTCTTCAAGATTGTAGTGGTGTGTGAAAGGAACTCCCTAAAACTGATACTTCATTATTATGGGTAGTTATTTCTTTTTTTTTTTGCTTGTTTCTTTGGTGTTTGTGAAGACCCTACTTCCCTTGCCTCTAGCTCTATTTCCTCTATGGACTTGTCTCAATTGGATGTTTCCTCACTTTGATGGGTAGAGGTGTCTCCTTCATACATTTATCTAACCTATAGGAGCAAAAATAGATATGCATAAGAATTCAAGAAAATACCAAATGAACCCTCAAATTTAAGCATTTTGGGGGGATTTTACACTTTGGTGGGTTTGCGAGACCAAGTTGGAAAATTGGACCAGGGTCCAAAAGTTGACCCCAAGCCCATCATCCTAATTGGGTCCAAATACATCGGGGAGAAATAAGTTTTTACGATGAAACTGTTAAAAGGGCCAAAAGGTCACCTCGAGCCTGAAGTCCCAATGAGGTTATCACTTCTAAAGTCTTTTATTAGCGAGGAATAGG
The DNA here is from genome assembly GCA_027924645.1 of Cunninghamia lanceolata. Taxonomy (NCBI): domain Eukaryota; kingdom Viridiplantae; phylum Streptophyta; class Pinopsida; order Cupressales; family Cupressaceae; genus Cunninghamia; species Cunninghamia lanceolata. Next base: position 5,085,564 of record BSBN01000245.1, on the reverse strand, counting down.
TCGGCAGGAGAAACTTGGAATTTGTAACTTTTACCTTGGGACCTAAAATTCCCAACGGGTCTGGAGTCCCGAAATGGTTCGCTTTAACAATTGGCAGGGCACAAGGCGAAGATCAAATTTGGCACTTCTGAAATCTTAAGGTCAAAAAGCCTTTCGGGACTCGAAGCCCCAAAAGTACCTAAGTCTTGTTGATCTTTCTAAGGTCTTGTTGGGTATGGGACAAAAAAATAGTTTTGGCCCTTTGCACTCTTTTGGGTCAAAGTTTCTTTCAGGGTTTGAAGTCCCGAAAGGAACTTTGGACTTAGAAATTTTCTTAAAGGTCTGTGGGGAGTGGATCGAAAGAGGAATTTGGGAACTTGGGTTTCAAAACCAAACAACCAATCAAAAGCCGAAGTCCCAAATTGGCTCCACTGTTATACAATGAAAACTCAACAGTTTCAAAAAGAATCGAGGCTCAATACCAAAAAGGGACTTTGATTAAACTTAGACCAAATTTTCAATGATTCCCAAAGGTTTTGAATTTACTATCCAAATGATCCATTTTATTGACTAATCCTACTGTAAATTCAAACCGTAAGCTAAACTAAATCCTAAGGAAAGCCAGAAAATGTGGAAAACAAGCCAAATTAACCCAAGCAAATCTTAAACTAAACAAGGACTAAACTAAACACAAAGAATTGAAAACAACAACAAAGAAATAGAGAAGAAAAACACCAAAACAACGAAATAATGTAATCTAGGGGGAACAAACCTTACCTGGTCTAAAACAATGGGAGAAACATGACCAAATGTTTGACACTCTCATATGCCAACCAGAAAACTAACCTTCAATCACTTCTAATCACCAATAATCGCTATTAAATTGGGTTAATTAAGCTCCAGGGATTGCTCAGTGGGGAGGAGAGAGAAAACAAGATGCAAAAGTGAGGAAGAAAAGGCTTCGAGAGCCTTAATACCTCTACATGGTATGAAGCTCATACTGCCATTAATGCGATAATTGAGTAGGGTGTGAGGGCGAAATGAGATTTTGGTCCTTGCACAAAGAGGTCGAAAAGTCAACCGAGCCCCGCAATCCCAATGGGACTCGATGAGAGTAGGAGGTGGGAAGAAACAGGAAAAGGGATAAAAAGTTTCAATGGACCTTGGTAGCCCTAAGGCCAAAAAGTTGATAGGGGCCCGAGGTCCCAATTAGACTCACAACACTAAGTCTTGAGAACCAAAATGGGCCCAGGAACCCACGAGCCCGAGAGTGAAAGAACTCCCGACCCTTGACAGAGAAAGCCTAAAAACATAAGTTTTTAAGGAAAAACACATACTCCCTTAGAAAAATAAGGGATGAAAGATGATCCCAAGATCATCACAAACCTGACATACGAACGAAAAAAATGACAAAAAAACAAAAAGAGGGGTCCCAATCTGCTAAAGGTGGGGGTGGTTATGCAGGTCATAATAGGTTCACTAAACAATATAAGCATAAGACTTAGATGGCAACATGTTCTTTCCCATACATTTATTCACATCTCTCCAAAGATGCTCTCCATCTCTTTCTTGGAGGGTGGAAACATGTTTCCTGATTACAACTTGCATTCACCAAACTAAGATTAGTGCATCATTAGTCAATCCATAAACCTTATAAATAAATAATCTTGACATCATATGATCATATGTCTAAATTCTTATACATATTAACTCAAACTCATAAAATCATTGATTCATCCTGACATTGTCACTAAACGTCAAATCATTAATCCATGCTAAATTATCTACTAATTACATACAAGTAAAAAGTAAAACATTCAAAATTAGGGACGTGACATATTGAGTTTGCAAACTCCGAATGGTGTCCCTAGGCAACATCTTGATAGGTTTGACTATTTAAAGGATGAAGGTGAATAAATTTTCAAGTGCATGTTTTGTCAAGTTGATCCTGTGTCGTACAAAATCAAACTTGTACGGTATATCAAGTTTGTAATTCAATCATGATCAAACTCACGGTGGTCAAAAGTGAACCCCAAATTTTTTGGACAACACAAAAATTGAGATAGTCATTTGATGAAGGTCGTTAATATTGTGGAGATGACCAATTAATTTAGAACATCATCAACGTCACTCTTCCATCATGTCGGTTCTAGGGTTAGGTACTCTCATTCTATGCATTTATTCTTTTTGTATTTATTATAATTATTTGTCCCGACTCTGATCAATCTATGTCAATTATGCCTAATTGATTGCATTTCTTTGATTAGCATAAATAATTTATGTAGAGTGTTTCTGTAATGGTGAGATTTGCATAACCATGCCAATTCCTATTTAATTCTAGTCCCATTTCGATGGAATGGCTCAATACAATTCCAAATCGAGAAATGGCACACTCTTGTGTAAAGCTAGGGCCATTTCGTGATCTGCTACTTATCTTCATTTCCATTCATTCCCATACACTGGATCGTATCCTATCCCCATCTACACATAGTCCCATACATATGGCATTTAGTATTCCTTTCATTGCATCCCATGTGTAGACATTCATTCCCCACATCGACATTAAAGCATTCCATTACATCTCAGGTCAATCCTATGACACGAGATTGATCTCGCACCTCGCAAAATTTAAAATTTCAAATTCAAATTTTGTTGACTCTCACGCCATGTCATTCCTACCATGAGCCCACTTGGTACACATTTTGCTCGATTTATTCCTACTTATTGGTATATAAAGGCATTCATTTGATTGTCATCCTAGAATCGTTAGACATCCTAATAATTCAAGGAGCATTCGTCATGGGAATCTTTTGATTTTGATCACTAAAAATAATTTAATTTGCATCAAAGTGATTTTAGGACATCTTCATTGCTTGGGATTGTTCTCCCCAATCATTTCCACGATTGGAAAGCTTGTCCAATCAAGGGGGTTGACCCCATGAGAACTTGCCCCACTATGATTTGACAAATTCCCCAAGGTATTGTAAGATACCCACGATCCGTTAAAAAAATTGGCAAGGACTAGGATTCAAGGTGAACTAGGCAACATCTACATGCACAGTAGTCCAATTTAGATCAGTGGATCACATAACAGATATATGCGTTGTGTATAAGCATCTTAGAGTTGTGGGGTTGACCTACGTAGAGGTCGTACATTGCAATATCTATTTTGAGGCACTTACCAGAAGGAGAGGGCCCATTTTTAGCCCCCGAGCTAATCAACTCTGTAAATTATCAACTTCCACACCCCCACTTTGACCCAAGAACTAAGCACACTCACTCTTAGAATTGATTTCTTAAAATAATATTAATCTATTTACATACTTTATCATTCCTAGATCTCGTTTATTTAATCTAGGGTGGTGCATTCTTTTTAATTAGCGTAAATTAACATTAGGGAAAGTGTGTTTTCCATTTACATTTTTGTTCCTCTACAAATATCTAAAATTGCAATTTAAGTTTGTATAACAAAATCAAAATCGAAGGAAAACAAACACTATAATAAAACCAAAATGACATGTGTGGTCTAGAAACTTCACACCATAGAGCCAAAATAACACGTGTGACCTAAAAACTTCCCACCATAGAGCTATTGTAGAAAATGTGAAATGGGAGAAAAACAAAACACAAAAGAAGGGTCAAAAGTCAAAGGAAAATTCAAAATTGGAAAGGCCATTGAGGTTGAGGAGGGAGGGCTTAACTTTGATGGTCGTATGGCCATATTTAGGAATTTTTGCCCTACAATACAATCAACATTTTAAAAAGACTCTATGAGATGAAAGGATAGATTTTGGACAAACTTTCTATATATATATAAAATTTTACTTTATCCTAATATTTTAAGGGCACCTTTGAATGGATGACAGTCATAAAAGATTTGCTTAACCGTCAAATTTAAGGGAACGAAAATGGAGAGATGAATTTAAAAAAATAAGGCCGTTGAGGTTGAGGAGGGAGGGAAAATGGAGAGAGAACTCAAAAAGCAAGGCTGTTTTAGAAGCGGTAAAAAGCAAATGAGGAGAGCGAAAGGGTTGTTCATCAATTCTTTACGACTTGCCTGGTTCTGCTCTTTTCTGCTGCAAATTTTTTTCCTCCCTTTTCTGTTTCATTTCTCTGTGTTTTGATTTCAACTGGATATTTTTGTTTTTGGCTTGAGTCTTTTGTGTTTTGATTTTGTTTTTGGCTTGAGTCGCGTGCACGCTGGTCAGTCCAGTTTTTGGTTTGGTTTTGTATGTTTTTTTAATGGTGACAGGCAGTACCAGGGGAGGCGGAGGTGGTAGATAATCTTCTTGTTAATCCAGGTATTCTTCACTACTCTTGTTAATTTTCTTTAGCATTCATGGCATAGAATTCTACATAGTAGATAGATGGTTCTGGTTCTGGTTTGTTTGAATAATAAGTAATATACAGGGGAATTGTCTGTGAAGAGAATGGTTTGAAGGCAATGTCGATGGGTTTGAATAAGGCTCGTGATTGACCTCAGACTACCTCACATTCTTGATGCAGACAAGGATACTACAAGCAACGATGGAAGGACTGCTCTTTTTAGAGCAGCTGCAAATGGGTACCCAGAGCTTGTAGAGTTACTTTTGGATGTGGGTGCAGACAATCGAATTAGAGCCGTTAATGGAGAAACAACTTATGGTGCAGCCTTGGAGAAAGACCATGTAAGTCTCCTGTACACAATTTTATTACTCTTGTTTAAAGATTTGGGCTTCTGTGTTTGGTACACCCTTGGTGACCTGCATTTTTTATTTGTGCATGTGAAAACCATTCTCTCCTTTTCTTGACAATTTAGACTGTTTCCTAAGGATACATTTTCCTTGAGGAGACACTGCTTTGTTTACATACTCAAAACCCACATTATTGTGTACATGTAATGTTTTTGAGATTGGGTTCTGCTCCTACTGTGGTGGTCTCTGGCCAACGAGTTTATAGAAACCCATGATTTGGGTTTTGCCAACAGGCCTGAATCTGCTGTAGCTTATAATGAAAAGAATGTTGGGTTGGAGATTACTGGAGACACATGAGGAAAGCCTGTGTCATGGAGTTGCTGAGTGCCAAGGAAATTGAGAGTTTTAGGTCTTTCTGGCGGAGAAGAGCAAGCATTGCACCATTGCTGTGAATGTGAGCAAGGCTGTAGCATCTCTCATCTCCTCTATAATCTGGAGAAGCACTAAATTTTCTGAAGATGATGATTCGGTACGCAAGGAGCTTAACATAATGGTCACAAGTATGATCGGAGCAGACTTCATTCCTTCCATTGCGTGGATTGACGACTTGAGTGGTGTGAAGCGCAAGATGAAGAAGTCCCACAATTTCTTTGATACCGTTGTTGAGAAGAACACATGGAAATCAGGCGCAGGGGAAATCAGGACTTGTGGAGATGGCACAGAATGAAAATCACTCGAGAACACATTTTTGTATGCTTCCCTCCCTCTGGACTATTCTAGTATTTCTTTATATTGACATTTAGTTGAATTATTTACCTTCTTTAATTCAGTGCTGAGAAGTGAAGGGTATCCTTGAATTTTCAATTATATTCATCTTATAATTTTTTTGCTTCTTTCCTTCTGACAGGACATGTTTTTAGACAAAAAAACAACACCTTAGAGTGGGCAAAGAGTGAGATGGTGATCCCTTCCTACGAACTGAACAGAGACTTAGAATTCATTCTCTGTAGAGGTAGATCATCAATTTCAATTTCTGCACTAGTAAGTATTTGTTTGTCGGTTCATGGGCAAAACTCTGCCATGTCGATCATTATGACTGATGGAGTTTACATATTAGTTTGTGAAACGTCTGAATTTCTTTAATCTTGAGTGGATTTTATAAGGCTAATAATATTCGCCACACTCTGGCATAATAACAGAGGGATTTGGGATTTGTCCTGTACAGGAAAAGGTCGACCGTGCGTTTCCTTTCCAGTTGGAATATGAATAAACTCCATCCTCTGCAGTCGTTGTGAGGGAACTTAAGAGCAAACAGGTGGACCAACATTTTCAGACCCAAACCCAAATTTAGAAGAGGCCTTTGGTTGCCTAAAGAAGATGACAAGCCCAACAATTAGATGGTGAAAAATGGCTGGTAACACAACATTAAATTCAATGCAAGAGTTTCAAGAAAAAACCTATGATTTTTTGTTGCTACATACAGTGCAGTTTGCAAAGATGTGGAAGCCTGGCTGTAGGCTGAGACGGTTAAAATACCTCAGGCCTTGACATCAAACAAGGAGCGTTTTGTGCAAGTGATTATTCACTTGCATTCCTTTCTGGGTAGTAGGTTTTTCTCATATCCAATTCTCTCTTTCTGTACCCTTGCTGAAGCATTTCTTGCTCTAAATTAACCGATTATACATTTCTTATTGACAGATACCTCTATCTATTTCTTGAATGAAGGTAATGTTGTGCGAGCAAATTGGGTTCTACTTAGAATGATGGATTATTGTTTTCTTGTCATGTTTATATGCACAGAACTTAACTCTGTACGTGTATTTGGTGCAGGTAGAGGTGTGTATTATGACTCGATCTGATAATTGGAGATGACTAAGGGTTCCGGTGTCATGATGAAGATGATGAAGGCTTGTTAGAGGAAATAATTTCGGTCAATTAAAATGACTTTGCATCTTGTAACATGTAAAAAAATTGTGTTTAATAATTAAAAAAAATCATTTTGCTGGAAGGGGTTAACAACCCCCTTCTAAGGATCCAAAAGGAATGACCGCTAGCCACGGTCATTCATTAGGGTCTAGTGTTCTTTTGAAGGCCTAAGAGATGGCTATGGGATACATAGCCATTGCCATTGCTTATGGTCTTTCTCTTGCGTTATTTTTTTGTATTTTTCAAAGTTTTAAAAAGGTTTGTTAAATTTAATGTTAAAAACAACCTTAATATTTATGATTTAAACACCAATATTACAAATCAGAAATTACTCCTTTCATAAATGATAGCTAGCTACTTCCCTTAAAAATAGTTCCCAATGGACATAATCATTAACTCAAAGACAACGCCCTCCAAAGACATGACATGATATTGTCAAAAGACATAACACGTAACACTTTCAATAGACATGGCACATAATATTGCCACCCATAGACGTGACACATTATATTGCCCATAAACCCAAGACATTGCTTGTATAAAAAATCGATTGCACTTGACACCACAACACATGTATCGCAAATGTTGTTACACTTCCTTTTATTGATGTGCCAAAGCGACCTTGATTCACACAACGATAAATCACAAAATGACAAAAAAATTAATTAAAAATTTTAAAAACAAAACAAAATCATTTTATATAGAAGTACATGTTTTTGTTGTGTTGTAGGCATCTTAGGTCTACTAGAAGAAGGTATAGACTAGGTAGTTGTGGGTCTAGGTTAGGGGGAGGTTGCATGAGCTTTCACCTTCATGTGGTTGGCCTTGTTAGTAGAGAATGAATATTCTTGAAGATAAGGGAAGCTCTTTTTTTTATTAGTCTAGTTTAATACATTTAAACTAAAATGTTGTCATTGCAACCTTAGTTATTTCGTATTGATTGCAAAGTGGAATTATAAACAAATAAACAAAATCACGATTTCAAATCCCATTTGTTGATAACTAATTATGATAATTACAACATTAACAATGATATAAAAGGAACCATAAATTTTTCTCGTAAATGATTATATTCAAATTGAAATTTAAAAAAGGAAAAAGAAAGTGAAACTAACAATCACAACAACGTTTCATTCACAAGTCACTCTTTAAAAGTAGATAGTTCGCACCATGAGATTGTTGACAGACAAAGATCGCAAATAGAGTTACCATAAGATTCTAAAATCACCCCACGGGAATTTGGGAAACACAATGTCAACTTATAATTTATAAACGTATTACCTTTACATGAAGATTGGCATATGCATGTTCACACACGGAAAATTACATAAAATATTTTAAAAGGAGTAAATTACAAATGATGTCACCATACTTACAACATATTCTTGATAAATGTCCCTCACAAGCTTTGGAGAGACCAATTTAAGAAATAACTCACTTCGCGTCACGATGCTTACATACCCTCCATGTAACATTATTATTGTTTGATATAGAAACAACTCGTTTCGAACATGTTTTGCAAGTGACATTACATTTCCCTTTTGTGAACACTTACAATGGTGAAATTTGCATGAGCATGTCATTTTCCATTCGGTGGTGTGCTCATTTCGAGGAAGTGCCTTAATATATATGCATGTCAACAAATTATTTGATTTTGTGCAAAGTTGGGCTCATTCCCATAGCCTTTACCTATCTATATGCGCGCATGCACATTTAGCTCCCATCATATCCTTATATGCACATAGTTTGATATATTAGTACGAGCCTTGCATTTATTATACCTATTTGTGCACCAACTCCAATATAGTTGCTATCCATTTGGATTTGATCTTTTTCCAACCTAAGTTCATTTTCATGATTGGAATATTGAACTTGTAGCTGTGAACACGATCCTTGCCTTTTCAAAATTCAAATTCATATTTTGGTTGAGTGTTAACCATTATTTTCCTCCCTTGAGTTGATTAGGTATGTGTTTGTGTGATTTGGTGTTATGTGCTTGTATTTAAAGTCATTCATTTGCACTTATTTCACATATCTTGTCTCTTCTACATCCTCTTTCGTCTCTCATACGTCCTCTCTCATGTCGAAGCTTTAATTGAACAATCAATACCTCAACATTTGGATTTGGTGCACTAAAAGGAGTAACAAATATGTGTGCATTACTCTAGGAGGCTTGCATGCAATATTCCATTTTATTCGCACAATTGTGTGAGTATGCCTAGAAGAATGTGTACCTTAGATAGGTAACGAAAACCCTTCCAAGGTATTTTTATATATGATAAGAGCCTTAGATATAAAGAAAGGTTGAAGAAGTAGAGATAAATTTGACATGTCAAGGAGTAGAATTGAACATCTTGTAGGGTCAAATTTGGCAACAAAGGACAAGTTCGCGATTGTATGGTTGACCCAGGATGTCCTAGGTAAAGGTCTCCTAGGCATTTAAGAAGGTCGGTAGAAAGATCTAGAGAAGGCTTAGAAGAGCAGAGAAATAGGTGAATGCATGAGAGAGGAGAGGGATGCCAGTAGTAGATTGAAATATTTAACATCTCATCAAAAGAGGGAAAAGGCAAATTAGGCACCATAGGAAGAGGAATGGTACTAATAGTAGTAGATAAGGTGGGGACAATAGGAGGAGGATGCTTAGGAATGGATAAGGACTTCGTAGTAACAACATGTAGAGAAGGGGAAGTTGTGGGGGTAGCACATGGATCATAAATAGAAGCTAAAAGTTCATTAGGAGTATAAGTCTAGGTTTGGGTCATAAAGAAAGTAAGGTACTCTTGGGAGAAAATTGTTTTCAATGTGTTGGGAAGAGGACATTAATGGGAAGTAGGTAGTGATGGAGGTAGGGTAGGAGGGGAATCACATGTTTAGGTGCAGGAGGTCCCTTGGCTTTGGGTTTGTTCCAGGGTGGGTACGGTTGGGTTTTTGGCTTAGGTTGAGGTTGGGGTTGGGTTTGGGGTTGCAATTGAGGTTGAGTCTAGTGTTGGGTTGCATCGTAGGTTAGGGAGGAGGTTTAGGAGGATGAGTAGGAGGGTCGGGATTAGTATGAGAGGTATAATAGATTTTGGCATGTGAGGGACATGAAGGCAATTATCAAGGCCCTTAATAGGATGTGGGTTGTTGTAGACACTTGAAATCACCCCGTCATCGTATTAGCTCTAATCACTTCATCACCCACTATTTCTTCTATAATTAATGGAATAACTCATATTTAGAGGATTAATTATCTGATTTCCCTTCCACCATTAATTAAATAATATTTTTATTATTTAATTAAAAAAATAACTATTCATCACTATCCACTTGCAATTAATTGAATAAGTATTCATACTATCTATTCAATTAATTAATCTTCCTCTATAGTCCAACCTTAGATAATAAATGCAAATATTTATTTACCTAAGCCCATCTCATCGATCCAAAAATTAGATAAATTCAAATATTTAATTCTCTATTTTGTGCACTTTTCGTTAGTTGACCAAATCACATCATCAACCATCATTAATCATTTGCACATGCCTAGATATTATTAACAATTTAATATATGCACAAATTGCTAAAGGGGTCTACACATGTCATTCAACATGTACATAAGGGGTACTTGGAAGCATGAGCAAGATCTTCGCGTCCTTCCAAAAATCTACTTTTCATCTCTCACCATCCACTTCCTTCAAGGTAAATAGCCACCATCCAAATCATGACACTTGGGGGCCCTTCACATGCCTCCAATCCTCTTAAGCTCAATGTGATCCCTTGATCTCTCAAGGCAATCCTAGCCCTCCATCCATCCTCCAAAAAATCTATAAATTGGACCTCCCATAGGTCGTTTTTACAACTCAGTTGAATGCAGAGTTACTGGTGTGAGCACTTGACATCCCAATTCTCCCCACCCTTGGACACATCCACACATGCTTATGTGCAACAAGGAAGCTTTGGGTGGGAATTATTGTGTATTTTCATCCTTTTAAAACTTTCTTAGTCTAGTCTTTAAATTGTGAATAAAAACCTACGGTTAATTTAGTTTAATTTGTTCTTTTATGGTCCACTTTTGTATGTACATAGTTTTAAACAAGGGGTTAGGAAGGGTGAATGGAAACAACGAGATTTTTGGAAAGAATGTGGATCTTTTCATATCTATAACACTTGTAAAGATTACATAAAGTGTTGTGTCATGTATAGGGAGGCCCCTTATGCTTAATAATGTAAGAATTGTTGGCAAAGTTCCTAAGTTTGGAGAGAGGTTGGGATCTTAATTACTTGTTATCATGGACAAACTTTAGGCACTTGTGAATTACTAAGGGAACAACTTGTGAAATGTTCACCCAAGGACAACCCAAGAGAACATTGAACTGATCATAAATTGGTATGACATGGTAGAGGATATCAAGACTTTTAGGTCCAAGGTGTTAGGTTTATTTAATTGACTGGAATCGTTTCCTTCGTCAATGCTACTAAATTCCCTCATCATCTTCACCTTGATCACAATATGCAAATCTACCCTAGCCCTTCATCATCCTCAACTATTAGATTGGATCATAACATACACCTCTACTTGCACCAAATATGTGTGCAGTGTTTGGGCTTCCTTGTAAATATCTATACAATAGTTTTTGGAGGCTAATGGAAATTTATGCAATCATTTTTCTCTCACCAGGTCCTTATTTTCTCTAGTTTCCATTGCATTTTTACATTTACCTTTCTTTCCCATTAGGGTTTTCCCTAGTTGAACCAATTTCACCCATTTTTCTTCTCCCTTCACCCCTTTCCATTCCTAATCCATTTCCCATCCACCTTGCTACCCATTTCCTCCTTCCCCTTGTCTCTTTCCATCACCTAGATCCTTGTTTCCATTTCCCTGTCTAATTAGGGTTTTTCATTTACGTGCTTCAATTTACATAATTTCATAGCTTAGATCTAATTTTCATATTTACCATTATCGTATCATGTCCACCATCTGTGTTCACCTGTGAGGGGACTGACTAATCAAACATCCAATTTAACCATTTTTTTGCAGGGTTTCCTTTATTAATCCATGCTTGCAATTCATTTATGGAGCAATATATGTTTATTTGACATAGGTGAAAAAAGCAAAAAGTACTCAAGATTGCATCTTGGAGGTCCTCTTCAAATTTTAACTAATTCTAGGTTAAGGATTAGGCCTCCCCATGTCAAGCCCGCCACTTTGGGCACACTACATTTTCCTAACCAACTTTCATCTTGCATTAGATAGATTCTAGATTTCATGTGTAGCTTTTGTTAGTTGTTCATACTCAACTTTAGTGGGACTCAGAGTTAGTTTTTATAAGATGAATTCCTTGCAATTCATCACTCTTTTTCTATCTTTTGCATTGTTAGATTGGCGGTATATTTTCTATTTTTCCACCTAATCCACCCCTAAATCTTACACTTTGCCTCCACCTCACATTATTTCTCCCTTTATAGACACCACTTCTCCACCTTTGTTCTTCACTTTCACTTCTCCTTGCTTTGACCAAGACCCTCTAGATCCAGATGTCAATATTGGGCTACTCTTTCTTCTTCTACCACTACCTCATGTATTTCATATTCTAATGAGCCTATCTTTTCCATCATACCTAGTTCTATACCAATAAACCATTCACATCATACTTCATCATTGTTTATTCTCATTGATTGTTCTATGAAACATTTAGCTCACAAGGACACCTAAACCCATTCACGTAAACGCTCTACATCTTGTCCACCCACTGACCTCCACCACTCTTCTTCATCTTATACTACACATGATACTTGATCTCATCATTCTCCTATCAAGATCATTGGGTGTACCCACGATTCTATACCATTGAGTCACATGCAACCTATTATCCCTACACCTATAGCGGTCCAAGGTCTACCTTCTCTTCCACCATATGGTTTTCCTTCTTCTCATATTCCTGCATCTATGTGGGAATTTTTCCAATACATCTCCTTTAAATAATGAATCCCTTTATAAAGATCTTCATCGTATCCCTATTCATCTTAACTATCTGCTAGAGAAAATCACATCTATCTTCTAATCTATTTCTCTGGGTAGTATGGACATAAATTTTCCCGTGCAATTAAGCTTCCATCACCACTTGATGTTCACGTAAATTATCCTTTACTCATCATTGCAAGTTATCATAACAATGACATCAAATGAACCTCCATTGATGATGGATGATGCTTTAATGTTTGCACCACCTGATCCTTGACCAAGATCCATGTTGACCCCACTTCATTAATTACGACAAAAAATTCTATTAGTGGCTTTGGTGATGTTCATCGAGATTCATGTGGAACTTTCACTCTTCCTATCCTTGTTGGCCACATCAGTCTTGACACATTATTCCATGATATGCAAGGATATTTTTGATTTGGAGTTCACTTAGGTAGACCTTGGATCCATGCCATGTAAGTCATGACCTTGACCCTTCATCAATCACCCAGATTTATTCATCAGGGTAGAGTTTGGACTATCTTATTTCATTTGCATCCCTTGCAACATCACATCCCACGACCGTCACTCTTTGCCTTAAATGATCGATCCAATCCTCCTTTGTAAACTTTCCTCCTTTACCTTCCCATTGTTATTACCTTCTCCTTCTCCATCTCATCCTCTCCCTTCATTGCTTCCTCCTCTCTTTCGTATGTTCCACCCACTTGTTAGTGATAACTCTATGAAAAGGCCCCTTGAATTTTTTATAAAATCCTCGTGAATCTTGGATAAGGGCATTAATTTTCATGGCAAATCTATCATTTTTTGAAAAAATATTAATTTTCTTGAAGAATTTATGTACATTACTTGAGATTTGTATAAAATCCTGATAGATCCTAATGAATACTAGCTAAAGGAATTAATTACCATGGTAGATCCTTCCTCTAAAAACTAATATCTTCATTAGCATGGTGCCCCCGTATATTCATTTCTTTTTTCCTAATGCTAAAGCGAAGGCTCAGGGTAGCAACCACCGATGGGGACGAGGGGCAACATGATCAAGTCCAGGGTCATTTAAGTGGTATTTTTGGGAAAATATCAAAAAATTAGTTTTTGGTATTTTCTACATCTTACTAAATTGCATTTTTAGAGGCAAAAAATTTAAATTCCAAGAAAATAGCTAGGAGTTATGACCTTGCGAAGGGGAAGGTCAAAAATTTCATAATTTTGAACATTTGTAAATAGTTTTCACCTTCCAAGAGTTCTTTTTGTTTTCCAAGGGTAATGTGATCCTTCATATTTTATGTAAGCCTATACATATTTCAAATTGGAATGAATAAAAATTAGTTTTTGGAGGCAATTCACAACTCCCAGCAAGTTTGCCTACTTGCAAACACTTATTTCTTCTTTATTTTATTGCATTACAATACCACATGCTTAGTGCTAGGTATTGTCCAAATTAATGGTATTAGAGCTAAGTTTTGTTGGGTTCTTCTTGAACCAGAGAGGGTTTTAAACATGAGCATTCAAAGGGTGTAATGTTAGCTCAAAATATTTTTGGGTTTTATCAGCAGCGTTGAAATCCTATCTGGTTATCTCTTATTTTTTAGAAAGTGCACAAATTTCAAGAAACATAGATCATAAATTTGTGTCCCTATTTTTTGCCTCTGCTTATTTTTTGTCTTTTTAGAGCAGTTTTGTGAAATCAGGTATATCTTTCTCACCCGGACTCCGTTTTGTGCAAACAAGATATCACCAGAAAGAGGAATCAGAGAACTTTCTAGTGATGTAGATAATTTTTTATGATTTATTTCTTAGCTACCTATTGTTTTCACCAGAAGTTAGGTCTTCTTTTTCAGTGTTGCCCTTAGTGTTTTGGGCATATCTTTTGCATACGGTGTTAAATTGGACAAACAAATTATCATTGGAAAGGTGATTCAATCCTCCACACATCCATCATATTATCTTCCTTTGAGGTTCACTCAATCAAAAATGTTAGAACGGGATGATCATTTAGATCTTTTCAAGGCAATGGTTGAAGAAGCATTAATAAAACAACGTGAGGAGATGATGAGTTAGTTCTCTTCTCTGCTATATAAAAATTAAGGAAATCAACAACCCAACATAGGAAAAGTACCATTTGGTGGTCACACTCCTTTCAAGGTATAGGTAAATTTTGATATTCCAAATTTTGAAGGCAAAATAAATGCATATGTTGTTGATGATTGGTTGTCAAAACTAGAAAGATATTTTTCTATGAATCACTTCTCTAATGGTGAAAAAATAACCTTCACTCTCCTCAAAGCTAAGCATCATGTAAAACAATCATGAGAAAATAAACTGTCTAGAGAAAACCTTGAGTTTGATGGAGTAGTAGAGGATGATCCCACTTGGGGAGAGTTTGTGGAACATATCAAGGAAGAATATTATCCTGAAAATTCATACAAGGATAAGTATATGGAGTGGCATATGCTTCGTCAACAGAAAGACCAATCTATTCAGGATAACACTAATAAGTTTCATGCTCTTTCAATAAAGCTTGGCATCATTGATACGTAAAAACATCAAATTTTGAAGTATCACAGTGGGCTTCATCGTTATATCCAAACAGAGATGGAATTTCTCAATATTGAGACCTTGGGGATTGTGTACAAATATGCAATAAAGATTGAGGAAAAATTCAAACAAAAGGGAAAAAGGATTATTTTTCAAAGAATGAAGGTGACACCAAATTCTTAGGAAAAAAGATAGATAAGGATCCCTCCTCACAAGCATCATCAATAGTAAACAACAATGGAAAGAAGATGTGATGTGAATTCCCTAGAAGTCTAAGACATAACACAAAGGACTGTCGAGCTACCAAGGCGTTGATGACAGGGTTACAAGAAAAGGAAGATAGAACTAAACTTGAACCATTGCCTACAGACTCTTTTGAGCAAAGAGATGATGACCAAATAATTGAAGCTAACCCCTATGCCATAGTTACCACCACTAGGATTTTGCCTCATGAAGATGAGGAGCATTTATTCCACTCACAAATGTGGGTAAATGGCAAGGCCTTTCATTTCATCGTGGACAGTGGAAGTCAAAAGAATCTGATCTTTGCTGAGATTGTTAAAAGGCTAAACTTACAGACCACACCTCATCCACAGCCATATCATGTGGGATGGGTAAGCAACCGAGAACGAGATATTCAGGTAAATAAGTAATGTCACTTACCTTATTCTATCAAACCATTCAAAGATGAAGTCATATGTGATGTGGCACCCTTGGATGTGTGTGATGTATTGTTGGGACACCCATATATGTACAAGCATCATGGTGTATATGAGTTTAGACCTCGCAACTTGTCATTATCAAACTGGGCGAAAAGAAGTATCAGATACCTGAAGTAAGTCCTACACAACCAGCATCTTTGATTACTGAAAAACAATGTGAACATCCAATTGCTCATATTGGAACAATTGTTCTAATGGTTTGAACTAAGGAAAAGAGGTCAATTGTAGCAAATATCCATGACAAAATGGTCACTATTACCACTCAGCAAAAACAAATAAATGAAAGTAGGACATCACTCTTGGATATGATGGATAATAAGCTGATAAAGTCTACTGCATCCCATCCACAAATGGATGGGCAAACTAAGCATAGCTACAATCATGCCCTACATGGTTCCATAGGGCCTAGCTCATTTGAAATATGTCTTGGAAATTAACCACTAGCTCCTATTGATCTTGCAATACCAGTCATCTCAGATGCTCCATCATCACATAAGACAACCAAGTTTGTTGAATAAATGCAGCAAGCTCCAAAGATATTGCAGCACACTAGGCAAAAGTACGAGGAAAGGCATGATCAACATCGTCTACCTCATCAATTCCATGTTGGAGAAAAGATCATTGATGTCTTGGTCATGCCACTAAAAAAATGACATATTCCTCTTTACCATGTGGTTCAAGCAAGTAAACTTCCTCATCAAGGCAAGTGGTTCACTAGGGATCAAATTGAAAAGCAGTTTCCTTAGTTGTTTCAGACCATAGATGCAATGGGGCCATTGCCTCTCAAGGGGGAAGCAATGATTAGGTCCAGGGTCATTTGAGTGGTATTTTTGGGAAAATATAAAAAATTTAGTTTTTGGTAGTTTCTACATTTTAGTAAATTGCATTTTCAGAGGCAAAAAGTTTAAATTCCAACAAAAAAGCTAGGAGTTATGACCTTGCAAAGGGGAAGATAAAAAATTTCATAATTTTGAACTTTTGTAAATAGTTATCACCTTCCAAGAGTTCTTTTTGCTTTCCAAGGGTAATGTGACCCTTCATATTTTATGTAATCCTATATATATATCAAATTGGAATGAATAAAAATCAGTTTTTGGAGGCAATTCACAACTCCCAGTGAGTTTGCCTACTTGCAAAAACTCATTTCTTCTTTATTTTATTGCATTACAATACCACAGGCTTAGTGCTAGGTATTGTCCATATCACAACACCACCTTATGGGGGCGAGGGGGCACAAGTCGGCAACATGTCAAAACACATGCATATTGAACATTTTCAAACTCTCCCATCATAAAAAATAAGACACCAAAAATGAATGAATCTACACCTCATGTCACCCTATTGATCAAATGGCTGCAATTTGATTCTGCAAGTTATAAGAATGTGTGTCACGAAAAAGTTCAAACAACATACATTAATTTTATTACACAATTTAAAAAAAACCAGTATCAATGAACCTCATTGTCATGCATTGTTGTAAACAATGCAATAATACATTAGTACTTTAAAATGCACAAGCCTTGATCTCATATCTAAAGAGGAAATGAAATGAAGTAATGAAATTAATCTCCAAATGAATGTCTTTAAATACCACTACATAGCAATAATGATGTAAAAATATGTACAAATTCGGCTCATTGTAGGAAAGAAATGGGTAGGAGTCAACAAATTTTAAATTTCAAATTTTGCATCTTAGAGGTTAGTTCCATGTGGTGTGAGATCAATCCTTGATTAACCTCCTACTTACTTGGATAATATGAGGCAAAAGTTCAAACAACATACATTAATTTTATTACACAATTTTTTAAAAAACCAGTATCAATGAACCTCATTGTCATGCATTGTTGTAAACAATGCAACAATACATTAGTACTTTAAAATGCACAAGCCTTGATCTCATATCTAAAGAGAAGCTTCAATTTCTCTCCCAATAAAAATAGATCTGCTCAAGAATAGTAAAATATCACAATTTGGGACGACCTTTAATGAATTTCATATGGAAAAAAAACAATTTAAAAGCACGAGATCTATAAATAAAAATGAGAAGCTCCTACTACAACCAAAATCTAACAAAGTGAATACTTAAACCAAGATGTGTGATAGAGATAAAACCCCACATAAAAACTGTCACTCTAAATTGTATTCAAGTAAACTGAATATATTCTATGGATACTTATTTTTAAATGCTTTATATTTTAAAATATAATGGCAGAATTGAGGAAATGAAATGAAGTAAAGAAACCTTGCCAAGTCTGATTCCAAACTTGATTGCCAAGTTAAATGTAAGCATGTTGTTATGGCACAAGGCACAATGTCTATAATATATACCAGGCCAGAAATTCTTATTCTTTAACACCACACTACCATCCCAAGGTGGTGGATCAGAGGATTTATGGCTCTCGATAACTTGTAGAAGCAACAATGATAGATACATAGAAGATATATTTTTTGAAGAAAAACTGCAATAGTTTACTGGCTGCTGGAATTTGAAACTGAGGAAGCATATGACTTATCCAGTGTTGTAGACAGACTGCTTCACAAAGAGTAGTTTGTTGGTAGATTGAGTAAACAATGTAATCAGAAAAATACATTTTAATTCTGTTTGAGTGAAATTTTTGGCGTTGTCCACCAGCCAACTCTACATATGTGGAGAGGATTCTTCTTAGTAAATAGATATTTCATCATCGCACATAATGGATGTTAAATTCGTGGTTTCACAAACCCCGCGTGTCTGTGTTTTTTTCACTTTTTACCCCGATTTAATAAAATTTGAAGGCATTTGTTTAAATTACTCCATTTGACTGCCTCTCGGCTCTCCCCGCCAAGAATTTTTTGTGTGCTTCATTCGACGGTTAAATACCGTCATTGTAATTTTCTCCACGACTAAATTTGCTGTCTCAAGTTTTCGTTAGTCAAATTTGACGGCTTCATGTAACCACCAACATTTTATTTCTAGTTTAAATTGACGTTCATTTGACCGTCAAAACAGATCAGCAAGGGTAAATTTGATGTTCATTCGAACGGCAAAGTAAAAGTTGACAGGGTAAATTTGACGTTCATTTGACCGTCATCCAAAGATTTCAGAATTGGACTGTCATTACTAGAATATGAGGATAAATTTGACGTCCATTTGACTGCCGTAGCTAGATGTTTGAGGGTAAATTTAACGTCCATTTGACAGTCATCGCCAGATTTCCGAGAATAAATTTGACGGCCATTGGCTGTCATCACTAATTTTGAGGATAACTTTGACGTCCATTCGACCGCCATCGCCTGTTTTGGGATGAAAAGTTTGACGGTCATCGCCAGATTTTTAAGAATAAATTTGACGGCCATTGGACTGTCATCACTAGAGTTATGATAATAAATTTGACGACCATTTGACAGACATCGCTAGATTTGTGTAAATAAATTTGACGTCCAGTTGACAGGCATCGCCAGATTTTGAGAATCAATTTGACGGCCATTGGACTGTCATCACTATTTTTGATGATTAATTTGACGTCCATTTGACCGCCATCGCCTGATTTGGCTGGATAAATTTGACGTCCATTTGACCGTCATCGTTAGATTTTGTGAGAATAAATTTGACGGCCGTTTGACCGTAATCGACAAATTTTTGGAGAATAAATTTGACGGCCATTTGACCGTAATCGACAGATTTTTGAAAAATAAATTTGACGGCCATTGGACTGTCAGCACGATATTTAGACGGGTAAATTTTACGTCCATTTGACCGTCACAGGGTTATGTTTCGAGGGTAAATTTGACGTTCATTTGAGCGTCAGCCGACAATGCCAAAGTTTAAATTTGACGTTCATTTGACCGTCTTCGCTAATTTAGAATGATAAATTTGACGTCCATTTGACAGTCAGAGAGTGATTGTAAGGGTGAATTTGACGTTCCTTTTGACCGTCATAGGAATCTCTAGGTGGGTAAATTTGACGCCCGTTTGACTGTCAAAGCAAGATTTCTGAGACAGAAATTGATGTCCATTTGACCGTCCTGGCCTGATTGACGATATTAAACTTGATGTCTATTTGGTCGTCGCAGAAGAAATATACTTAACGAAATTTGACGTCCTGGAGTGACTTAAATTTCATTATGTTGAAACAAACATTGTATTGATTCAAATCGTTCATTGTTCATCATATTAAAATTCAAATTGCAGTAGTTTGCATATTGAATCCGCCGACCTCATCATTGATTGGAACGCCCACATTACTTCCAAACATTACAGCGCTGAATTCACAATTTAATTGCATTTAAGAAAAACATCATGTGGATCAAGTGTATTAAGTTGCAGTTCGCCTTCCCTTTCCTTTCCTTTCCACGCCACTCAATGCTTATCTTAGTTTAAAAGTCACAGCTCTTAATCATTCTTCTGCGTTATATTTATTATTTATTATCTTTATTGTCCGATTGAATTAATCCCGTGGTGCATGTCCTCATTGCTTCCACTTGATTTGGATACAATCTCTCCACGTAAAATTTTGGATACAATTTCAAATCTGCACACTATGAATGGTGAAACTCTAATATGACAGGGATGGAAATGGCACATAGTGAATGCTAGAGAAAATCTAATACTAAATTTTGGGCTGTTTAAAGTTTGGGGCCTTGAAGCAATATAAATTTAAGTATATATATATCAACACCTCATTTTTTTGGAATTTGGGTTTAACCTGTCAACAAACTATTTGCAAGAAAAATAACATTGTAATTTATCTGAAAGCGATAGAAGCAAGATATATATATAAAAAGTTGAAATGTTAATTATTTTGACATTTATAATAAAATTTTGAATTTTATGCTTAAAATAAATGTTATATCTTTAAAATGAATTTCACAAAAACAGATACCCTTGGATTATGATATTTGATATAAATTATATTACTTCATATATATATATATAGAGGTTGATGATTAAAATCATTATATATTTTTTATTTATTTTTATTTGTTATGGATATTGACCTATTTCATATTAGTTGCTATACATTCATATTAGGTATAAAGACTAGAGTGAGAAATTAGTAATGCATTTTACATTTAGCAAATATATGTCACAGATTGCAGACAATATCTCAATTTATTATCCATGTAAACTTTAAAAATGATATTAGTACATGAACTCTATGTTACCTATATTCTTTGTAATCATCAGATTTGAGGCCTTTTATGCCCTAAATTTTAGAGGCCATGATAACAAGGGAGTGAAATAGTCGCGTTCATCATTGAATGGTCTTGTTGTTGCCAGACCTATTTACATACAATTTCTAGGTGGAAAATCTTGCCAAATGTCAATTTCAATGTGAATATGCCCCCAAAAACAACTGAGAATTTAATAGTAACGACGATATGGCCCACAAAATAAGTGGGAATGTAATATTAAAGAAAAATATGATTAAGGCTTGTAATTTGATATTATAAACTTCTCGCAATTAGGCTCCAATCATGCACCATTTAATATGGAGAAATAATTTGATTTTAAATTTTAATGGAATAATGCTTAGGTGATTTAACCAACACTAAACTAAATTTTCGTAAAAACGGTGATTTAGTCCCCTTTATAGGTTGTCCTATTCAACAAAAATGGTGGCCCTAATTTAAACTATTAGCTATTTGGAAAAGATTTTCCACTAAAAAAAATTAAACTGCCACTCATCCTCATCCATGACATCCACTTTTGATTCCTCTCATGCCTTTGACCAATATCATTCCTCCCCATCACCGATGGCATCTGCTTAGAGCCACGAGACCTGCAAACCCCTAAATCCATTTAGGAGAGACTCAACCTTCTTCCTCCCCACTATCCTCCTTCCCATCCTTCTACTTCCTCCACTTCCAGCTTCATTCTACCCTCTGTGTTGATCCCACCCTTTCTCCTCCTCAGGCTATGCTCATAGACAATACTTTAGTGCCCCTCCTTAAGGCCCTCGCTAGTGAGTCTCCTTCACAACTGCTTTCATCTCCTAATCTTCCTGTGACTCATTCTCCTCATCCTCCATGTTTACTTAATGCTGTTTCACATCCACCTCCTACCGTTTTTGACTCCATCCCTCATGTTCCACCTCTCATTTCCACCTTCACTCCACAACTGATCTAAATGATTTCATCGATACTTTGTTCTCTAATGATGACCTAACGGATGACAAGCCTACATAGAGTGCTGCTTAGGTGCCTAACGTTTCACTCTCTTACCTTCATTACCAGGGAAAGTATCATACATGCTAAATTTTAGATTTGTAGCATAATTTCATATTTCCATATTGTAGTTGTTTACCTTCATTTCTAACAAGAAGACCTTTTGTGATGAATGTACAAATTCAATTTGGATAATTCAACCTCTAAGCTCTTTCCACATCACACAACTGCACACATGTCCTATGTTTATTAGATAGTACCTTATGCACTTTACACATATACCTTGTCAACTCAAGCAATGCTATCTTATCACTTAATTATTTAGGCAACCTAAAAGGAGAACCTACGAATTCTTCTTCTCTGATGCATGTGAAGGTTAGAAATTGGATAATCCAATTACCCCACTTGACAATTGTTGTTGTAGCCTCCAAGGAGAAGAAATTGTTTAAGTTATTTCCATCCATTTGATTAGGAAGAATATGAAAGCAAGTATTATCAAGTATTTGCATCATATTTCTAATTATATTCTTCTCTTACAGTAAAAGTTATTTCATTAAAAAAAACATGTACCAAGTCAACAAATTTTGAATTTGAATTTATGCATCTTAGAGGTTAGTTCCATGTGGTGTGTAATCAATCCTTGATCAACCTCATGCTTCCTTATATAATATCAAGGCAAATGTTTAAACAACATACACTAATTTCATTGCACAAGTTTTTAAAAACTACTTACAATGAACCTCATTGTCATGCATTGTTGTAAACAATGCATTAGTACTTTAAAATGTCCAAACCTTGATCTCATATCTAAATTTTTTGTCTACCCCCCTAAAAAAACTTAAAAAACAAGAAGATCAACTCAAGAGTAAGAAAGGATCACAACTTGGGAGGACCTATTATGATATGAAACAAAAGACAATTTGGGAGCCCATTGGATCTACAAATAAAAAAAAGAAGCTCCTACTACAACGATGACCCAAGCTCAAAATCTAACAAGTGAAACTCCCTATATTGAGTGGTCTTTGTGTTGTGGCTTGGAGGTTGTGGCAGGGGAGTGGACTTTTGATGAAACCAATGATGTCCTTGACATAATAACAAGATTCCTTGCATCTCAAATTGATATAAATATTGCATTATGACAAGAATTTGTATTTGGGCAACCTTGCTCCTAGGAAATAATTAAGATAAAAAAATAGGGAAAAATAAATGGTAGATAGAATATTTCAAACCAATAAGGAAAGATTAAGCTACTCACATTGCTAGAATTACAATTTCTACAAGTTAATGGTGCTTTATACTTTGAAATAGAAACCCATTCCCTCTTGTGGCTAGACCAACAAATATTCCAAAAAGATTTAATGGATAACTATAAACCCAAAAGAAATATTCATAAACTCAAACTTGTTTCCTCTAATGATTAATCCAATATGTATGCTAGAGAGATAAAGCACTATAAAAAAATTGAATATATTCAATTGGTTCTTCCTATTAAATGCTTTAAACTTTACCTAAATTAAGTTTTACAAAATATTGACAAAAGGTAACATTCCTCCAACAAATTAAACTAATAAATACTTTTGGGGCAAGACCACCATGTTTCCTTACAAATGCTCCAAACAATGAAAGAGATAAAGTGAAAGAAAAATCAATGGAAAACTCATAATCGAAAGGGAGAACAATAGGGAGAGTATATCATAGTTTGTAGGTGGATTGGACTACATACTCCACCAGAATGACAATGCTTGCCCATCTTTTGCTCCCTGAGTTTTACAATGCTCAAAGCAACCTCATTATAGAGGTGCCACTCTTGTATTTTTTAATAGTCATCCACCAGGTGGAGGCAGGAAAATGCTCTCGACCTAGAGAAAAATCAAACAAAAATTCTTAAAAATCACTAAATTCATAGGATAAAATCTGTTCCATTAAGTTTGACATTCAAATCTCAAAATCATAGGACCATTCTTAGCAACAAATTTGACATCCAAATCTGACCATCACAACTACCATTATTAAATTTGACGTTCGTGTCTGGCTACCACAATACATATGAAGCATAAATTTTATGTGCAAATCTAGTCGTCGCTAAACCTATAGCGACATAAATTTGACGTGCAAATCTGCCTGTCATAAAAATGATTGGGCATAAATTTGACGTTCACATTTGCCCGTTAGAGGACCTACACAAGCATAAATTTGACGTCCTATTCTACCTGTCATACAAACCATTTATGCATAAATTTGATGTTCCAATCTGCCATCACATAACCTCCTTGAGCATAAATTTGACATTCACATTTACCCCCTAGAGGACCTACTCAAAGATAAATTTGACGTTCAAATCTGCTCATCCCAGAACATAGCTAAGTAGAAATTTGATGTTCAAATCTACCCGTCGCAAAACTGAGTTGAGCATAAATTTGACGTTCAGATTTGCTCATCATAGAATCTTATCTAGCATAATATTGATGTTCAAATTTGCCAGTCACAGGATCTAGCTAAGCATAAATATGACGTTCACATATGCTCGTTAGAGGACTTATTTTAACATAAAATTGACATGCAGATCTGGTCATCACATGACTAATTTGAGCATAAATTTGACGGTCAGAGATACCCATCAAAGGACCTATGCGGGTATAAATTTGACTTTCAGATCTCACCATCACAAGAATTATGTGGGCATAAATTTAACGTTCACATATGCCCGTCATATGACTT
Source organism: Cunninghamia lanceolata (assembly GCA_027924645.1). Taxonomy (NCBI): domain Eukaryota; kingdom Viridiplantae; phylum Streptophyta; class Pinopsida; order Cupressales; family Cupressaceae; genus Cunninghamia; species Cunninghamia lanceolata. The sequence continues at coordinate 5,060,902 of BSBN01000245.1, read as the reverse complement.
TTTTGAGCATAAAGTTGACGTTTAGATTTGCCCATCATAGGACCTATATAAGCATAAATTTGACGTTCATACCTGGTCATCATAGAACTTATTAAGCATAAATTTGACGTTCAAAACTACCCATCACAGAACCCTCGTGAGCATAAAGTTGATGTGCAAATTTGGCCATCACAGAACCTTCCTCGGGCTAAATTTGATGTGTAAATCTGCCTATGACAAAACATACAATAGAATAAATTTGACGCATAACTAGCCATTACCCACTCTGGGCGTCAGTGGAGGAGAATCAATGAATCAAGTTTTATTATGTTAAAATGATCTAATTGATTTAATCGTCCATTGTTGTAGCAGTAATTTCTAGCAGTTTTACACATTGAATCTACCTTCTTCACACCATTGCTTCACAAACATACCAACACTAGTAACACTACGCTTGATACACAAATTGTTGCTTGTATGTTGAATTGACAATGGCCTGTCTCACAATTTTAATTATTAAATATTATTAGGAAACCATAGGCTTTTAAAGATAAAATACTAGTCAACCATCCATCCTATAAAGAATTAAACAATTAGAAAATTACATTAAAAAAAATTTCCCCACAAAAATGTCTAAAACAGGCTCCTTAAATTGGTGCAACAACTCTTTTTTCTATTTTTGAAGCTCTACCAAGGCTGTTAAAGATGTGAACTATTCAAAACATAAAATCTAGGAAACATGCCCTCCAAAATCTTTTCTATGGCTAGTTCCTGTTGTCGATGATGATTGCACCCTTATGCAAAGCTGTGACATTCTGCAATACTTTGAAACATGGGGACAAACTCAGGCTATGGGTGACCCATAGTGAGTTTGAACTTCCAAATTGTGGGCTGGTTCCATTAAAATATTCTATTTGAATCTATGATTTTCTATCTTGGAAAAGGGTAAGAAGGAAACTATAATGAAATAAAATTGTAAAATTTGGTGATGCACCCAATAAGGATGGAAAATTTGTAATCTGGTTCATAATAGAATTTGGAAATCTAACTCACACAATCCAATCTTGGCATAAATATCATAAAAGTATTTCTAAGGAAAGCTGGAAAATAAACTCTTTATGAAGGAAAAGGTTTTTCACAAAAATGAAAGAACTATTTTCGGTAACACAACCTAAGACCTGTGATATCACTATGCTTAATACTTCAAGTAATAATGAGACAATAGTTTTAAAGGTTTTGATAATTAAACATAGTAAAACTTCATCAAATCACCTCATACAATTAGCATTAAATGGAAAGGCAACTACTTGATTCCAAAAAATAAAGGAGATATTGCATAAGAACAAAGAAATTGGACTTGTAATATGCCGTGATCTCTATAAAACTGTCAAAACAATGAGCTACAAAACTTTCTTTTCTCTCAAAGTGTAAAAGGGAAAAGAATGCAAGAACTAGCAAAAACTAAGTTTTACTTTACAATATATAGTTTTCTCTCTCCATGAGTCATGCAAAAATGAAACTGTAGCTAATTGCCTCTAAAAATAAGTCCTCCAAAGTGATCCATGAGCAAACCAAGAAATCTCTAAAAATAAGGGCTCAAACTGCCACAAATTGAGCAAAATAGCTCCAAGATGACCCTCTCCATGTGGTTGACCAAGAAGTTGACCAAAACCCCTCAAATCACTCCTCAAAACATGCAAAAGGCTCCAAATAGCCTCAATTAACTCAACTCATCAATTTGCATGATTTTGCTTTTGCAAAATTGATGTGAGTAAATAATAAAGTAATTAGAGGATAATTACTCTATTGTTAGTTACAACTTGTACTATTTTTGATTTTACAATTTGTGAAAAATAATAAAGTAATTTGAAGAATATTACTTTACTATTTTTTTTACATTGGTTTATTTTGTAAAATCATGCATGCTGAGAAAAAATAAAACTCATCATCTCTCCAATTACATATGCCTAATTTGCATGATTTGAGCCAAAATTAGGACTTAGGAGAAAATAAAATCCATTATAGCCCTTCGTGAGAAAAAATACCTATTTGCATGCCATATGTCTCAAGGAAAAAATATACCCTTATTACTCCAAATATATAATAAAAAATGTATTAAAACACCTAGTCATAATCAAGAAACCCTTATGACTCCACATGTACCAAGGAGAAAATAAAAAATTACTCTCTACCTTATTACTCCATTTACAATGTAAAAATTGGCCTTACTTCCATATATCTCCATTATACAATCCTTGTCACCTTAAGTCATTTTACCACCTTGCCATATGCATCATTATGCAAAATATACCTTCCTCTTCTCCATTATCTCCCTCATGCAAAACAATGATACCTCTGCCACCTTTCTTGCCACCTTGTAATATCATTTTTTCTTTTACACATCATTTACCTTTGACTTTTGAATGATGAATTTTACAAGGCATAAAGAATATTCTCCTTGACCACATTCGGTCACTTCACATGATACAAATATTACAAGAACCCTGACAAGGTGTCATGAGGGGATAATCATCCTTCGACTATATGATAGTTGACCATTAGGTAAAAGGTTTTGTTTGAATGTTGCAAAGCATAACACTTACCTTATGATTATCAACCACCATTTGACTTCAAACAATATGCAAGAAATACATTATGTCGGCTCTTTCTAACTATGATTGTTAGGAGATCTCATGACTTGATATCTTGACCTTGATCCCATTTTGGATAATGCAATGATTTTAAGTTTTACAAAGTCAAAAAATCATAAGGAAGAAAATAAAGTTTCGAACAAAAGGGTGAGAAACCCTAATCACTTGGTCATTTTGACTTGCTTCCTTTCACTCGACTGCCACTGTGTAACTCTCTATGGCATCAGGGTTTGATGGCTTCTTTGGATTCTCTTTGGGTTTTTGAGGTCAAACTCCATGATTTTCTTGCATTTTCTTGAATGAGAAGAAATGGCAGAGAGTGGTGAGTGTGGTATCTTGATTTTGACTGGCATTTCTTTATCAATTTCTGAGGGTTTTCTATAATAATGGCCATGACCATATATGCTCTTTCTCCTGCTATATTCTTTGACACCATTCTTTGTCTTTCTTCTATGTGTTCATTCTGCAAATGTGACAAAATCTGGTAAAAAGAAAACCTCATAAGGAGGTTGTGGCCATGTATTTCTTCTCTTCTGCAACTTTTTGAAGGTAAGCTTTTCCTCTTCTTTGCTGCACTGTAAGCTCTCTCACATCATTGTATATGTAAAAGGAAAATAGAGCTTCAAGTTTTGCTAGCTGGGTATCATTGAATTCCTTCTTTTATGGTATGGCCGTGCATTCTGTAGCCTTCCTTTGGTTTTCCGATATAAAACTTGAAGGTTTTTTTTTTTTTAAAATTTGAAATGAGGGTTTCCTAAAAAATGCATATAAATGCATTATATATCCACAACCTTGATAGAGAACATATTGTATTATCAATCTTTTCTTGGAGCTACAAAAAAATGTGTTAGGGTTTCATATTTCTCCATGTGGGTATCTTAGACAATTTCTCCTTCTGTTATGGCCATGCTATAAAAACACTTCTGTAACCTTCTTTCATTGTATGAATGGAATGAGACAAGGGTCTTGATTAGAAAAATGAGGGTTTTCTTTGAATGCACAAAAATATCTTTCTAGTTCACGGTCATGGCAGAAAAATATACTGTGTTACCTTCTTCTTGCTACAAAATGAAATAAGGGTCTATTGAAAATTTGAGCAAGGGTTTATAAAAAATGTTTATCCTTTCGACAACTTTTTCTGATTCCCTTCTATGTATGCAAATTCCTGCATTATCACAGTTATTATGCCTTTATTTATGTCAATGTAACAAGATTCTAGTTCTTATAAAACTAGGGTTTCAAAATTTTATAACCACAGAAATACTCTCTGTCATCTTTGAGGCTTGCTCCTCTGATTCTGTAGCTTCTTCCATTACATTTGGACATTTTTGAGTGATAATAAATGATATTTTCTATAGTTCTGAGTAATAATATCATCCTTTTCTACAGAGAGATCTTGTGTTATTCTTGCATACATAAATCTCTTTTCTGAGCATGGAATTTAGCTTGACATTTCATTTTGCTTTAACTGGTCAACTATCAGTTATTCTTCATCATGTTGCTCTTTCACATTTACTTTAGCATTTTGATCCTTCTGTAGCATGCCTAACATATCATTGATCCTTTATACTGTATCCATCATGGCATATGCTTGATATAACTGTATCAATCAGAATTCATGATGTATGAATAACAAGTACTTGCCTTGTATCTAGTCAGAGGTATTACTATAGCATCATATATAGAATATCATTGGTCTTCTACTGTTTCATCATATGTCTAAATATGTAAAAACTCCTATAGCATATCTTCACACTATAGCTGCATTTATCACTTGTTCATGCTATTTAATCACTTGAGATGAAATAAATACCTGCTGTACTTTAAGATGGTTTTTGTAACATGTTCTTTCTATCTGATGTGCATATGAGACATGATTGGCATATGTGTCTTTATCTGATGTAATCAACTGATCATACTTGTACTTGTTATCTATACTTGGTTTATCTAATTTTATCCTTTTAATCCCTGAACATTTAATGCATGATTTGTTCATACTAATATGCACATGTTCATTATGTATATAACTCCCAATCTTTAATGGCTCTTGAATCAACAATGCATTTGAGAGTTATGTTCCATTATGAACATCTATAGATAGGAATTAGCTTGATAATGTCTTTATAAACTAATACTTTATCTAATCACAAGTCTGCTCTTCATCTTATTTTCATATTTCTGTCATTTCTTAAGTCTAATTTTGTGAACTGTGACATGAAATATGACAACAATAAAGCATCCTGATAATGATATGAACAAGAAAAATACCTTTTCATGGCTGCATTTCTATTTTCTGCACCTTGTCCATTTGACTCAGACATTCTAAACTAATCTGATTTGTTTCAATCAACTGCAATTAATGTCATGATGACACACTTTCTCTGTAAGTTGATTAAATGATGCATGATGTACTTTGAATGATGCATCCTATCTTTTTTTGATATTCCTTTTCAAATGAATAAAAAGGAAACATGCTGGGCTCAACCCTTGTGGAAGCTAGATTTTCTCCACATGTTTTAAATGTCTTCAAATCAGCAATATTACTTTTCCTATACCTCCATAGTAAACAAACAAGTTAACATAAAAACATACCTGATGGTGTTGATTGATCCTCTTCATGATATTCTAGTTTATAGAACATGTCTAGTTTGATCTTTCATATGAAATGCATGATGTGACAAGTTGATATGTCTACATAATAAAACATATGATAACATTAAATATCTAGAGCTCTTACAGGACTTTCCCCAATTTTTTGCAGGTACAACTAATACAATTGGAGCTAAAGATGAGGATTGAAGATCAAGATCAACAAGTTCAACAAACTCCTTGCTCAGGCAATGATGGATATTTAGTTTTATCATGGGTTCTTCCTTATTTCTTTTATCATCAGATGTATACCTTGCATATGTCTACATTGCTCACTATAGTTACTCCCACAACTTGTGTGGGACACATTTGAACACTTCTTTTAAACATGATTAGTTAATTTATCTTATGCACTTGATGTATGTATGTTTCTTTTTCAATCAATGCATAGGATAAAGTAATAGATATTGAATTGTATGTTCCAAAAATGATTTGAAATAACAGTTCAAATAAATACCTTTCTTTCTTTCTTTCAAATATGATCAACTGAATAAACAATCTGTCTTATAACTCTTGAAAGATAACACTATGTTAGATCAACTGTATTTCTTGAATGATTAATTCCTTGACATCTTGATTCACTTGTTATGATGATTCATCAGTCCTGATTGGACTGATGGGTTGTCTTGACGATTAAATATCTATCTTTGCTTTGTCAAGACAACAACTATTCATTAAATGCAATAACTTCAAGGTTTTCTTTTATTCTTCTTGAAATAACTGCACTTAGGTCTAACTAAATTTAGTGTGAACAAAATTTAGTAATAGTTCCATATTTTTCTCTTTCTCTACAAATATATTTGAGGCTAATCTAGTGGTGCTTCGTTTTTTGAACAAAAGTATTCCTTTCACAGCTTTAATTATAAGAAAACCATGTATTCTCTCCTTGAGTAGTTTGGCACTTTTGGATAATAAATTATGCAAGTAGTTAGATAATGTAAAAGAATTTTACAAAATCCACTTTCCTCATAACTTTCTAAGAAAGCCTTTTGGCAAGAGACACCTTTAAGCACCAAATTGTCATTTTCTCCAATTCACATCCATAATATTTTTTATGATTCCATAAACATCAATATTGTCAAGTGAATTCTCTTTAGAAGCAGTATTAGGTCCTCCCATGGAATTAGGAAGAACTAGAATGGTTGGCTACAAATTAATGGAAAAAATAAAATGTCTTAGTATGTAACAGATAAGTTGTATCACATTCATGTGATATTACTCAAATGTATGCGAGGCCTTGAAAAGATGACATATTAGTTAAAGATGGCATTAGCAACTAAAATGGGCTAGTGGTGCCAAAAATAAGATTAATAAGAATATAAATTCCCAAAATCAACAAGGGTTGAGTTGTAATTACAGTCCCTACCAAAGATCACATTGGTAGTTTACAAGGAAATGAAGTTGATTTGAAACAATGTTGTATCTATGAATAGGATGGGAGCATTGACAATTGCTTGGAAAATATAGTCATACCTGACACACAATCATAATCTATGATATTATATCTACTTACCTATTTGTATGCCTTAAACTTGTGAAACTTTGACATCAAGGCACTGCAAATATATGAAAGAAATTTATTATTTTCATAAGGGATTTTACATATATGGAACAAGAGGAAATAGGTTGTTAGTTGATTCTTCTGATATTACAAATTTATACCTCAATTCTATTAACATTCATAACTAAGTATTTGTCTTTTAGTTTTTAATGCAATAGCATTATAAAACCTATTAGAATTTTAAGAGCTATTTGTAAAAATACTATACATGTTTCTAAATTTGAGAAGTGTAATACATTAAGGCAAATGGGTATCTCTTGTGCAAATGCATAGAAGATAGAAGATTCAAAACAACACAGTTTTTATTTAAAAATAAACATTGTTGCATATCATTGCTTATATCTTTGACAAGACCAGTAAAATTATTCATTATAAGTGTAAATGTACAATATATCTAAAACATGTGTTACATGAGAAAGACAACCACATAGATGTCTTCTTTGTATTTATCAAGAGAATTTATGATATAAAAGCTATAGACAACAATCAATATTGCCATCTACTTTTCTATGGTGCATTCCAAAGTATGTTAATATGAAATTAAGATGGGATGAGATGACATGTAATAGATGATATAATATTTGATGCAATAGAGAACACTATAGAAAATATAGCATTGAAATTAGAGATAAAAGACTAATATATTGATAGACTTTGTATCATAGTTGTATATAATGAATATAACATGCCACAAGTTGATCTAGCTAATGGGTATTGTGTTATGATGTATGTTGTGCACGTTAATAGGTGTATATTATCAATTTTAGTTTTTCTTTCCTACCACAACCTTCCATAACTCATTGCATAAGATTTGATCCTCCTATTATCTTTAACATTAGGGTATAAATACAACATTCAAGTAACTTAGGATTAGATCCCTAATCTACATCTGTTCTTGCCAACATTTTGGTTTTGTTATTGGGACCTTAGTAAAGGGATAAAGGAAACATCTAAACAATAAATATATTATTTGTGATATAAAAGAAGTTAACAAGAAAGTATTAAAATTAAAAAGAAATAAGACTTTATGATTTGTGGTAGGATCTTCTAGGTTTTGGCCTCATAAGAGGGGGTTAGGCACCTAGATGATGATAAATGGAAAGGGGGTAATACTGATGGAATCTTCAAAGAGATGTAATCACTAGAAGAAGGGCAAAGATGAGACATTAGAGATGAATACAATGATTAATGGAATACAAAATTAATAAACACCCATGGCAAAAGGAGATAACAAGAAGAAAAGAGAAACATATTGAATTGGAAATAGAATTAAACATGGAAGAGAAGAAACTAAAAAAAATAGCAGAGATAGGAAAGACACCAAAAAATAATTGATTAGGTTAGAGAAAATGAGATAGAACACACTAGGAGGGCTCATAGTGATAATGATATTGAGGAAGAGGTAGAGCATGCCCAGAGGGTTGCCAATTACAATTATATTGAGGAAGAGTTAGAGCACGCTAAGAGGGTTGTTGTTGAGATTGTTGAAGAGAAAGAAAAGTGAGAAAACCCACCATTAGAAGAATTAAACTAAACACAAGGATTCTATGGAACCTGTAATGACATCACAAAAATAGAAACAAGGGTCAACTATATTTCTCTATAACAAAGACACATCTTAGCAATCAATATCCACCTAGATAAAGAATTTGGGATCCTATAAGGGTTAGTAAAATAGATTGAAGAATATGTGGCATCTAGAGAGTCACTAGAAGAAGAGTGTAGAAGAAAGGGTGCTCCACCATTAAAATTCTTGACTCATACACCTCATTTGGAACATGATTTTTCTAACCTAAAAATGATAGCTAATGATGGATTTGAGGAATTACTAACCCCTTTAACGAAATTAAAACCCCTAGTTTTTAGTGCAGAATACTTAGATAATGTGGTGAGAAAAAGGTGTGGGTTTACAAAGAGAGAAAATGATGAGAAACTTGAATTTAAAAGAAAATAAGTAGAGTGTGGAAGAAAAATAAATTGAAAACATGTTTAAAGACCTTTCCATGGATACTATTGAAATTATTAATGAAGGTTGGGAAAACCCTATATTAATTGATGAAATGTCATTAACTAACAAAAAGTCATCTTCTAAATTGAAATGATCACACGAAGAGGTGAACTCCTTAGACCAAGAGCTATATCATGTGATTCAATTAAGACAAGAAGAGTGCTTACATAAGGAATATATAGTGATTCAACTTGGGTAAGAGAAAACCAACAACATGAATTTGTAAGAAATTGTGTAGAGATGTTGGGTTTTAATTTCTTTGAAATCAAATTAGCAAGAGACAAATGAAGAAGTGGGAAGTTGGTAAGGTAGAAAGACTAGAGTGAGAAACTAGTAAAGGAAAATAAATATATAAATACTAGGTCAAAAGATAGAAGTCCACAAAGAAGAGAAGAAGAACTCTTGCCTAGTTCCAATAGATTTAATGAACATACTTCTAATATGGAACACAATATGAAACTATCTATCTTCGGAAAATATACTACTAAAGAATTTTAACATTTTTGTGTTGCAATGCACTTGGAGAAGGAATGGAACTCAAATGATTTAGGCTTGACATTACGATTTTGTCAGAATATTGAGAAATGATTCTTTGAAATGGTATATGAAGAAGTACCCTCAATATGATAAGGAATGGTAGGAAATAAAAGAAGAATTCCTATTTAACTTTGTATCTACTAAGGTAAACTATTAGAAAGCATCAATAAAATGAGATAAATGGTAAAGAGGGAGAAATTATTAAGGAATTTGACCATAGATTCAAGGAAGTGGTGAGAAAAATGGAAGAACCTCTGACTAAGAAAAAAATTGAGGGCTTCATATTTGGGATCAAGCCACAAGAGGTTATAACTACATTGGATCATAGAATATTTAAAAAGTACAATAGAGTTAGCATGTAGGATGGAAGGAAAACCTTGGAGAAGGAGGAATAGAGAAATAAAAAATAAAGAATTGGAAAATATGAGATTGGAATTAGAACAATTAAAGATTGAATAAAACATATTGGCTAAACGTGAAAATAACTTAGCATCATCATCAAATAAAAGGAATAAAATTTGGTGTAAGTATTCTAAGGAAGGGTGAGAAAAGAGCTACAACACTTAAAATTTACTAATAATTAGTTCCTAGAAAATTAAAAAGTGTATATTATGGAATTTACAGTGAATGGTATGACCATGAAATAGATGATTGTCGTCCATATCTTCTATTTAGATTAAAGGAGGATTATGAATATGAGCCTTGGTGCAACCACATGTGTGAAAATAATGATCCTACACATAAAAGGGTGGCAAGGGGAAAAAGGCCAGCTGAAAGAGCATTCTATGACCATAGCTATAAACACCTAGCATGGAAGAATCTACATGTAACATTCATGTGATATCATATGCAATACTATAGATTATGAATAATCAACCTCCTACTAGCTATAGTCCAAATGATAATAGAAGATATTACAAGTACAAAAGATGATGTAGTAAAGGAAGAGGCCATGGGAAAAGAAGAAGAGAGGACACCACCTATTATAGATGTATTTAGATGGGCTATTAGGAAAATAAATGCTAAGAAGAAAATAAGAACTATGGATTTTATGTTGACCCTATCCATGATTTATTCACTTTTGTCAAAGCTCAAGAGTACATCACAAATACTCCACTAGAAAAAAATCAAAGAATCATTAGGACCTAATGTAATAGAAGGATTTAAAGTCACAATGAAAGTACCTAAATAAAATGTTTAAGGAGATAAGAGATGCATGAAAGATGAATTAGATGAGGTAGACAAAAGAAGACAATTATCACTCATAGAAGAAGAGTGGTTAGAGAGAGAATACTTGGAGAAAAATGAACAACTAAAAAATAAATCCATTATGAAAAATGGAAAGGAAATAAAGTTCCAATAGTAACCAAAGGAGGGATTAACACCACAAAAGGTAAGTCATTGATTAATGAGTTGGAGGAAGAAAAAGAAGAGGAGGAGGACTATTTTCCTACAAAATCAAAGCATGACCTAATAACTAAAGATACTAGGAAGTTTATTAGAGAAGAAACGAAGAAAGAGGATCACTACAAAGATTTATTTTCTAAATAGGAAGTGTTAGTATTGAAGGAATTGGTAAATCTTGTGATGGAATAGAATATATTGTAAAAATTCAAGCAATTCACTAGGTATTAGAACAAGTAGCATGAGATCGGTGTAACACAAGTAAGAACTGTAGCAAAGACTAAAAGAAGATAGTATAAACACCCTATACTAATAGATGTGAAATTATATGGAAGATGGATGAGAGAAACATTAGTGGATCTAGGAGTTGATATTAGTATAATTCATACCAAACAAATTTGGGGAGATCTAGGATGACCAATCTTGCATGAAACCCCATATAACATCACATTGGTGGATGGTTCAATGAAAAACATCATAGGGACTTGTAGAAATATAGAAGTAGGAATAACAGGGATAGTAGACTTTTAAGTGATAGAAATGAAGGAAATTTTTACCATATTTAGTGTCTTGTTGAACTTAGACTAGTTGTAAATTGTGATAGATTATTTGACTCTAGAAAAGAGGAATTGATTCTACATGATGAGAATAGAATAGTTCATATCCCTCTATATACAAACATGAGCATGATACATATATAGAGGAAGTGGCATATGAATAAGATGTGGATGTGGAGAAAGAGGATGCATTTAGATGGTTATATTTATCAAGAAAGCTACCAAAGAGGAAACAAATAAAGATACCAAACCTCAGGAAATACTAGTAGAAAGTGGTGATTCTAGTATAAATAATGATGATCCAATAGAAGCTTGTAAGTTGGAAGAGTTGAAGAGAAGAATGAAGAAAGTCCCCAACATGAGGAAGATATAGAGGAGGGTTCCATAAAGCACTACAAATGAAAAGAATCCACCATAGATCAGAACCAGGAGAGCATTGCGTATAAGGATTTAGAAGAAAATAGTGGAAGGTATTGAAAATATGTCTATAAAAAGTATAAAGATTGGAGAGAGAACCATAGAGGATGATCTTTTTTCTATAATGGATGAAAGTTTCAAATCCAAAATTAAGCTTGGTGGTGACAAGTCCTTGGAGGTTACAGTGAAAGGAGCTATGGAGGTGAATACCAAAAAAGGTAAGAAATGTGTGACTGATATTTATTACACTCCACAGTTGAAACATAATTTATTGAGTGTTGGATAATTGTGTGAAAGGAACTACAAAGTGGTGTTTGATAATAAGCAATGTATCATTTATGACAAGAATCAAGCCAATAGGGTTGTTGTAGTTGTGCCTATGACAAAGAATAGGATGTTCCCTTTAAAGTTTGGAGAACATAGCAGAAATCTTGCTAATATGGCATATGAGGACACAAGTTGGTTGTGGCATCTCAGGTATGGCCATTTAAATTTTCATAGTTTGAAGATTCTAACATCAAATGTATTAGTTTTTGGCTTGCCTAAGGTTGAAGAGAACAAGGAAATTTGTGAAGGTTGTGCTAAAGGAAAGCATGCAAGGGAGAAATTTTCAAAGGGCAATGCATGGAGGGCCCATCATCCATTTCAACTTGTTCACTCAGATATTTGTGGTCCTATGCAAACAAAGAGTTTGGGTAAGTCATCATATTTTATCACTTTTATTGATGATTACTCACAAAAGTGTTGGGTTTACTTTTTGAAGACCAAGGATGAAGCCCTTGATACATTTAAAAGGTTTAAAGCCCTTGTGGAAAATGAAAAAGGGTGTAAAGTCAAATGCTTAAGGATTGATTGTGGAGGAGAATTTTGTTCAAGAGCCTTTCAAGATTATTATGATATGCATGGCATCAAAAGGTAACTCACCACTGCCTACACACCTCAACAACATGGTGTAGCTGAAAGGAAGAATTGTACAGTGGTGGAAATGGCATGGAGTATGCTACAAACAAAGGGATTAAGCAATTCTTTTTGGGGAGATGTAGTTGCTACAATAGTATATATTCTCAATAGGAGTCCCACTAGTGCACTTGACATGATGACTTCATATGAAGAGCAGTATGAGAAAAAGCCAAATGTTAATCATTTCAAAGTTTTTGGTTGTTTATCTTATGTTCATGATCAAAAGAGACAAAAGTTAGATCCCAAAAGTGAGTCATGTATTTTTGTTGGATACAGTCAGGAAAGTAAGGCTTACAGTTATATAATCCTCTCACTAATAGGCTTCTTGTGTTAAGAGATGTGATTTTTTATGAAGGGGGAGTTTATGGGTATCAAAAGGGCCATATGGAGAAGTCAAAACCTATTTCAAATGATGTTATTATTGATGATATGGATCATGAGCAGCTCACTAATATTTTTGTTCCAAGTGCTACAAGTCCACCAAGTAGCCCCTTATCTAGTTGTTCAATTCCAAGTGCAATTCTAGCTTCAAGTCCTAGTTCTACAAGGATGGTAAGAAGATTGAGTGACATCTATCAGAGGTGTACACAAACACATGAAGAGAATCCTCTTGGTGAGACCATAAATTTTTCTTTAATTCACAAATAGTTTTTGAACCTTTGGAGTTTACAAAGCTTCCACATGACAAGGAAAATAATTCTACTAAATGGGTCTACAAGATAAAGTATAGCAGTGATGGTAGTTTTCAAAGACAGAAGGCAAAGTTAGTTCAAAAAAGCTTCACTCAGAATGATTATCTTGTGAGTCCACTTAGCATCAAGGGGGAGTATGTTGAAAAGTGATGCATGAGTGGTTGACTCAACATGCAAATCACTCTCTTCACATGTAACTAGAAGTCCATGTAGATTCATAGATTTATAGTTCGGTTCTTTATTTAGTTTAGAGAGTAGTTAATAAACTCTATTTTTACAATCAAGCTAGACCAGTCTTCCAACACAGAGAATAATGCATGTTAAATGCATGGTTAGACTTTTAGTTCTTTTAGTCTATTTTTAGTTACAATGAACTATGTAATAGTATAGTTCTTCTTTTATATATGAATTAATAAAGATATAGTTTAGTAGTCTACAAAATACTGAACTGTGTATGCTGTGCTTTTTTTCTGAGTTAATTGTTTTCATTCTTTTTGTTGTTATGATTATTTGAATTCAATTAGCTAGTTAAGGAGATAGGGCTATTTCAGAATCTACATAACTTTGGTGCTCCATGCTTAATAGGCCTCCATTGAGTTCACTACCAGAATGCCCAAGAAAGTTGAAGGAAAAATGATTGATGGTTTCTTTCTTTATATTTTCCAAACTTTTGTCATGTCCGTATGAATTTCCTACCACCCATGCCATCCACCAAACATTGGTCAATCAAATTAATTATGGGTATGTGTAGGATCATGATGGGCCAAACTATACTTCTAAGTGGCAATGAAAATACAAAAAATCAGACTTAATCAAGTTCATGTGAAAATTTGATGGATTATCTACACAATTTGAAAAAGATGTAAGAACAAAATTTGTAGAGAATTGAATGTAGTTTATGGGCTACTATTTTTTTAAAAACTAAATTTACTTAGTGAAAAATGAATATTTCAATGAACAACTATTAATTTTTTTTTAAAAAAATAAAAAGTGGATGTCATTCTAGCCAACCTAGCTATGAGATTTTTTTTTTGGAATCTTTCAAAATAAGTAGAGGACTTATGCTCGGAAGTGACACATATTTGTTTGAATTTTTTTTCTAATAAAATAATTAGTTATAATATTTTTATTGTGACTTTTTTTAAAAACTAAAAAGTAATTTTCCAGCCAACCTAACTCGATAAAAAAAATCAAAATTCTTTTTTTTTAACCTATAGCCAAAAAAGCATAAAGTGTGATGTAGCTTTCGGATCTCAAAAAGGTGTAATAGTTTGAAAGTTATGGATGTTTTTCAATTAGTGTATCCATCAGGATTTCAGACACACACTATATATAAAATTATTAATAATTATTTAATAAAATGATAACCAAACAAATCTTATATTTTTAGAAAGCTGACAATTTCTTCAATAAACCCTTTTCATTTTATAAATTTTGCATTAAAAAAGTCGTCAGCACGAAGGGTGAAGTTCGAAGAAGAGATTGAAACATGAAAACATGTTAGAATCCATGATAAGTCAACAAGCAAAATGGATATCCATTTTTCTTTGGTAAATGGAAAATGGATATTCATTTTACTTTGGTAAATACAAAATGAATATCCATTTTGGCAGCTAGAAATAGATATCTATTTTTGGGAAACAGATATCCGTTTTGGGGCTGCCCAAAACCAAGTGTTCAAAGGTTTTGGTTTTATGTGTTCTTATGAGATGAAGGCTCTACCATGAAGCATACCTGACCATCTTGTAGGAGAATAGTCACCACCAAGTTGGAATGACACCTCATATTGTAAAGCCAACATAATAAATGTTTGGGCCCATCACCATCAAAGGAAATACATGGAAAGCAAAGAGCTGATAATAAATCCACATAAGCCACATGAGAGACCATACACCCATGACAAATAAACATCAAGGCCCACTAATGTTAGCATCACTAGGATAACACATGTCATGATACAAATGGTCCAAGTATATTACATAGAGCCATGCAAAGAGATATATAAACATCAAGGAACACTTAGAATAAGGGTGTGCATGCAATGAGAAAATGTACAAGTTAAACCCTAATCATAAGAGGCTTATGCTCAAAATGAAACCTTAATGATGGAGGATAACAATGAACATCTAAACTAAGAATTGAAGCATACAAACATATACACCAAGGTTCATACAAGTTAGAAGAGCATATATGCATATCAAAAGGTTAGACAAAAAATAATGCCAACATAAGCTTTGGTGAGGATGAGTATCACATGTTGACACTATGAAAATCCAAAAACGTTCTGGGGTGTAGACCAAAATGGAAAAGGGAAAGTCCAAAAACATAGGGGTGATACACAAACACACACCAATATTTAATGACAAGGATAAAGGGAACACAACTTAGAACCCTTAGGACAAAGCATAAAAATGAAAACTTGTCGCTAATTGACCTAAAGGCATACAAGAGGACAAATTAAGCATGCCATGCAAATAACATCAAGAACATGTTGCAAGTCAAGACTTGTGGGGAGATTCATTTGCATGCTACAATAGATAAACTAAAGTACATCTCCTTCCTTTGTAAAAAATAACCTTCATGAATGAGATTCCTAATCTTGATTATGTATCCACCTTTTAATTACAACATGAAGTATCTTGTACATCCAAACATGACTATGACACTACTTCTTAAAGATAATAGTCAAACTCATTAGGGTCATCAATATAATTTAGTCATAGGTAGTAAGAGCATGATCTATTCCCATCCATGTCACAAAGCAACTATTCAAATGCTAGGCAAACATGATGTAAACAATCATAAGGGCCAACAATCCACTCCAAATGTATAGGAAAATGACAACTCTTGGATCCCATATTAATCATGTTCACATGGCTGCTAGCATCTTCAAGTGAGTCAATGCAAAAATTGAAAGCCTCAAACTCATACATTTCAGAAAAATATACCTAATTAGAAATTTGATATGCATGAATAAGGAAGTCCTCATGCAACACAAACTAAAATGTGTCACATTTAGACATGCCATCAAGTTGAACTACATCTTGTTGAGACTCGTGTTTACTTAAGCATTACAACTCACTTGCCTCTTTGCATGCTTCAAAGTTCCAAACAAAGGACTCAACTTTAGGTGTAGCAGAGTCCTCATCAATGAGTGAAACATGGCCTTCAACAAACTAAAATTATATATCATCTTTATGCTTATATGGAGGCTATATCATCTCTATAATTATATGGAGTCTCTTTAGGAGTCTTCACAAATGTGTCTAAAGTAAAATTACTCAAATAAAATAATGGCTTATATGGAGCTTTATATTGATACCTAGGTGGATTAGTGTGTAAACATTCAAATTAGATGGTAATTCACAAGTTTATAGAATAATAAAATGAATCCCTAGTCTAGAATCCAAACGTATATTCAAAGGCATTAAAGACTTTGAACACATTACTTTATTGAATTGGAGAATGCATGTACAAATGTGCAATGTTTAGTTTATTCTCCCTTGTCTATACTTTTATACAAATGTACATGCATGTGGTGCATGGATCATGTGGACAAGGTGACCATAGATGTCAAACCCATATTGATCTAAAATTAAGAAGTTAATTTGGATCTATTTGAAATAATTAGACGATCAGGGTCATGTCCTAATTTTTTTGTTACTGTAGAAGTTGACGGTTTCTCTAGAAGTGGCTCTTTACTACCAAAGTTTCCCTTACTGATGAAGTTGACTAGTCATTAACAAAGTCAAATAGTTGTTGATGAAGACATGTTGTTGTTAAAGTTGATAGTTATTGAAGAATAGTAGAATAAAAATATGAAAAAGAATCAAGAAGCTACTTATGCACCTTCTCATTCTAGAACTTATGATGAAAAATGCCTGAGACTCAAGTTGCACATCCTACAATGTTTAAGCATTAAGGTCATGATATATG
This sequence comes from Cunninghamia lanceolata, assembly GCA_027924645.1. NCBI lineage: Eukaryota > Viridiplantae > Streptophyta > Pinopsida > Cupressales > Cupressaceae > Cunninghamia > Cunninghamia lanceolata. The sequence goes on along the minus strand of BSBN01000245.1, from coordinate 5,043,551 downwards.
CATGCCTTCCAATGATCTTATTAAGAACACATTCCTCACATACCAAGAAATCAAGAGATTAAGAAGGATATTATGTATGATAAACCCACATTTCATTCCAAAGGAACTACTTCTTCCTACATACTTAATAATGAACTGTGGCAAAGAAAATGCAAAATCTCTCTATGGAGCCACCTCAAAAGAAGAAAGCACAATGGATATAGAAAAATAATTCAATAGTTGCACATGTTGCTAGTTTTTCACTAAGATAACCACTTCTTATAAAAATATATTTACTTGAGGATAAAGAACTTGATATTACTTGTTGGGATGGGGATGACCTCTTTAATGGTTATCTCTCTAATTTGATTGGTTGATCTTTGTTTGGACCCATGTGGGGACATTTTTTTTTCAATTCTTTGCATGTCTCTTCCTATATGACTTGTTGTTCCTATCTTCCGTGATTACCATTTATGCTATCCTATGTTACTTGTTTAGCTCCTATTCTTTCATATATTCAATCCTCACCTCCCATGCATTCCTCTATGCCTTGTTTGGTTCCTAAACATCTCTATGTTCTATGTTTAGAGCCTATATTTTTCCATGTTCCTTGTTTACTTATATATCCCTATGCTATATATCCATGATGTTCCTAGGTTCCTATGATCTATGCTTGTGATCTCTATCTCTTATGTATCCATATTCCATGCTTATCATGATGTTTCTAATACTTAAACATACTTATGGTTCTTAGACATTTAGCATTCTTATTCTTTACTTATTTATATATGTATTTTAACATTTAATTTTTCCTTCTTATGTGTTCTTATGCATCTCCTATTCTAATTTATGTATATAGTTGTATACTTCGTAGATTATGTATATAGTTTCATGCTTTGTGAGGAAAACAAAACAAATATCCATTTTGGACATTTTAGAAATGGATATCTATTTTGTAGAAGTGATATGGACATTGCTAGGTGACCGTTGCCCAAATAATTGGGCTTTAAGAAACAAATATCCATTTCAATAACAAATATCCATTTGGAAAACAAATATCCATTATGTAAATGTAAAAAAAAGACAAAAGAAATATTGTTGGTCCCAATATCTGCACCTACAGACCCTCTTCTGTCAAAAACTTGTGATTTCTGCCTGTGACAGTGAAAAAACATTTTTATGCTCTTTTGGAGACACAATTTGCTTGTTACAACCATAAGGTTGATATTTTTGTTCCCCTAATGGGGAGCAATAGTCGTCGTAAAGCAAAAAGGAGGAGGAAAGTTACATTAGAGGAAATTGTAGCAATTAGGGAAAAGGATAGGGCAAGGAAGAGGATTGGAAGAGTGGGTTTGGTGGATGCTCATTAAGGTGAAGCTTCTTCTTTACCATCCAATGACATGCAAATTGAAGATGTTAATTTTGATTATAATGAAATGTTAGATAAGAATGAAATTCACCATGATATTGCAAATGAAAATGTTGCAAAATGTTATGAAACCTATTGATAAGAGCAATACCATGGACAAAGAAGAAGAAGAAAAACAAAGACGTGTGCTTGAAGAAAGTGGATATGAACCTCATGATGTTGAATTTGCACTCCATAACCCATTTGTTGATAAAATTGATGAGGTTGATAACATGGATGAAACAATGAAAATCAATGTATCTCCAAATTTCATAAGAAGAGAGGCATTTGTCAAGAAGAGAATAAGTGTGATGAAATTGGAAAACACCCAAGAACCCCAAAATGGTTACTTGAAATTGATGAGAACATAATGGAAAAACTTGAAGGCAAGAGGTCGTCACGAATGGTTCAGTTGTGGGCTTCAAAACTCTTCAATGAATACTTTGCGAATAAAACATTAACCAAACAATGCCAAATTTTTGTGTAATTACTAAGTTGTACAAAATGAGACCTTTACTAAAGAAATTAAAGATTCAGTTAAACAAAGTGTCCAATCGGAATAAAATTATTGTTAGAAGCCTTTTCAATGCACTCAATTCTATTGGAAAGACTAGCAAGGAGAAAGATAAAAGAACTACTCGTAGAGTAATAACAACTTCAATAGTAAGAAAACAATTAAGAAAGGCTTGATTAATGAGGCAAACTTGTGTTGACTTAAGATTGAATTGTAAAACATTGTCAAAAGCACTAGCATAATTAAGATCAAGGCTAGATAGCCCTCTTGGAAATGATACTTGGGCTTTTAGTGGTAGGCTTCCATGAGTTGACAAGAAGCTAATCAATAGCACAAAGGAAGAAATTGAACAATTTTGGCACACTAACTCTAGGGTATCACCGAATGCAAAAGATGTTTTAAAGTTAAGAATTGGTGATAAAGACTATACACCACATCCTAAACATTACTTGGAATGTAGCCAAGCAACATTATATAAACAATATTGTGAAACACACCTAGGTATGACAATCTCACAAAGATCATTTGAATCTCTTAAGTCATTTTATTGTGTTCCTTTGAAATTTTGTAATACATGTTGCAAATACCATGTAGAGTTTCTATGTACCATGAATTATTATGCAATATTTGTTCTACTTTGTGCACTTATGAAATGTTATAGGAGTAGTGCAATTCAACTACCAAAGTCATCTAGGGACTTATTAAATTTATTTCTATGTATTAGAGATGATGGTTGCATTTTCTATAAGAATGATTATTTAAATGAAAAGTGTTTACAATGTGGTGGATTATCAAAGTTTGTATCATGTTTTCATGAGGGCAGCGAGCATGATTTTGGAAAGAGAATGGTTGAGAAAAAGAGATATGAGACAGTGAAATACAATTTTAAAAGTGAAGGTGAAGGTTCTAGATGTGAGTTGATTGTAAGAGAGGTAAGTATTGCTGATTTTATTGATGATTTTGGGTATGTGCAGGATCATCGTGGGCCAAACAGTGGCAATAAGAAAAAAATCATGTTTTTACTTAGCCAAATTCATGACTTGGCAAAGTTTGACTTTGAAATGGATATCTGTTTTGGTTTGGATACCAAACCAAAACGGATATTCATTCTCAAAATGGATATCCGTTTTCTAGAAAAATTTGGGAAAAAGGCTTTTTACTCTTTTTGAAAATATACCTCTTAATTCTTGGATCTCCCATCAATATATGAACCTCCTTAAAGACTGTTTCTAGTGAAGGAGGAGGGTAAATTAACATTGGTACCTTCTTTACACATTGATCCATAAGGATTTGTTAAACACTAAGAATCATCACTAATGAATTACTCAAATAATCAATAATAAAATATTCAGTTTTGTTCATCATGTGAAATAATCACTTTTAGACTATGTTCCAATATTTCAGGGATAGGAATGGTGGGGCAGTAGGGGATGTGTTTCAGGGTGTTTTGGATTTCATGCCCTAAATTGCTTTACCCAATCCTTCATATGATTTGATTCATGATACATGGTTTGAGAAGAATACACACCCTCTAGTGATAAAATTATGAATGATACTTTATGTGGTGAAGCTACACCTTCGTTAATCCTTCATGACATTGTTATTCCTTGTGATGATGATGTCCTTCATGTGATATGTTAGGAAATAATGCAAAGTTAACATGGCATGAACTCTCTTGGAAGGGTAAGCATGGACTGTAAGAACATTGAACTAGTTGGATCTATTAAGCTTGCCATTTATGAAAGAACCTTAAAGGTTAACCTTAATTAGGTAAGGTTATGTTTCAATGTGGTTGTTTGTGCAACAATGTGTAAATTAATGTTACCGAAGGATAAATCTAACTATACTAACATTTTAATAACCATGAGAGTTGAGACTAACAATTAGACTAAAAACTTGACAAACAATACAACTTGGACACATGTAGGACTTGGAAAATGGAAAAGAATATAATTAAATGTGGAAAACAATGAAAAAGTGGTATTAGTTGCACCTATATAGAGAAGTGATTTAGAGGTTGGTTAGGGGAATTATTTAGGGTTTAGAGGTTTAGGGTTGTTCGGGTTTAGGGGTTTAGGGTTTACAGTTTAAAGAGAGATAGAGAGAGGGGACTGATAGAGTTTGTGAGAGATAGAGGAGACAGAGGGGAGAGATAGGGAGATAGAGAGTGAGAGACATGTCCAAAGACATAGAGAGAGAGAGAGAGAGAGAGAGAGAGAGAGAGAGAGAGAGAGAGAGGTTTAGGGTTGCTTGGGTTTAGGGGCATTATTTAGGGTTTAGGTTCTTGGGGTTAGGGGTTAAGGTTTAGAGGTCTAGGGTTTAGGGTTTAGAGAGAGATAAAGGACCAATAGGGAGATATAGAGGAGTCTGAGGGGAGAGATAGGGAGATAAAGAGTGAGGGACATGGCAAGAGACATAGCGAGAGAGATTGAGAGGTAGAGGGACAAAGGTGATAGGGAGATATGGGAGAGATAGGGAGATAGTGGTTTATGGTTACTTGGGTTTAGGGTTTAGGGGTTTGGGGTTTAGGGTTTCTCAGGTTTAGGGGTTAGGGTTTAGGGGCATTATAATTTAGGGTTTAGGATTTATTGTTTAGGGGTTAGGGGTTAGGATTAGAGGTTTAAGGTTTTGGATTTAGGGTTTATAGAGAGAGAAGAATGATAGGGAGATATAGAGGAGTCTGAGGGGAGAGATAGGGAGATAAAGAGTGAGGGACATGGCCAGAGACATAGGGAGAGAGATTGAGAGGTAGAGCCGGCAAAGGTGGTAGGGAAATAGGGGAGAGATAGGGAGATAGTGGTTTAGGGTTACTTGGGTTTAGGGTTTAGGGGTTTGGGGTTTAGGGTTTTGCAGGTTTAGGGGTTAGGGTTTAGGGGCATTATTTAGGGTTTAGGATTTAAATTGTTTAGGGGTTAGGGGTTGGGTTTAGAGGTTTAAGGTTTTGGATTTAGGGTTTATAGAGAGAGAGGAATGATAGGGAGATAGAGAGAGGAAATCAAGGAGAGAGATAAGGAGATAGAGAGTGAGGCACATGGCCAGGGACATAGGGAGAGAGATCAAGAGAGGTAGAGGGATGATAGAGATAGGGAGATAGGGGAGAGATAGGGAGAGATAGGTTTAGAGTTGATTGGATTTAGGGTGTACCTGGGTTTAGGGTTTCTTAGTTTTGGAGATAGCTAGATAGAAAGAGAGAGGAGATAGATAGGGAGAGATAGAGGTGACAAAGGGGAGAGATAAGGAGATAGAGAGTGAGCGAGATGTCCAGAGAAATAGGGAGAAGGATTGAGAGGTAGAGCCTGATGATAGAGATAGGGAGATAAGGGAGAGATAGGAGATAGGGTTTAGGGTTGCTCGCATTTAGGGTTTAGGGTTTAGGGGTTAGGGGTTAAGGTTTATGGGCATTATTTAGGGTTTAGGGTTTATGGTTTAGGGGTTAAGGTTTAGAGGTTTAGGGTTTAGTGTTTAGAGAGAGAGGACCAATAGGGAGATATAGAGTGAGGGACATGGCCAAAGCATAAGGAGAGAGATTAAGAGGTAGAGGAATGATAGTGATGGGGAGATAGTGAGATAAGGAGATAGAGAGATAGAGGTTTAGGGTTTCTTGGGTTTAGTGTTTAGGATTTAGGGTTTATGGTTTCTCAAGTTTAGAGTTTAGGGGTTAGGAAATAGGGGTTAGGGGTTAGGGGTTACGTTTAATCATGTGTTAATACAAGTTGTGGAGTGAGAAATGGGTGGTATGGGAGATCAGAAGACTAGTTTAAAGTTGGGCTGATGGATATATGTCACAGTGAAAGGTTCAAAAGCTCGTCAGAAGTGGAGTGATCAGAGCATCGATATAAGAATTTCTGAGTTGGCTGATAGTGTTTGTCTTGCCGATAGGAAGAATGTATATGATTTGATGTTATTTGGGACTTTGAGAAGGTTTCTTAAAGCTGATTAAGCTTTAATCTATTTGAACTATGGGTTTTTATGGGTATTTCACCATGTTTTGAGAGCTTCCACTGTGTGCTCTGCATCAGAATAATAGGGAGATATAGAGGAGTCTGAGGGGAGAGATAGGGAGATAAAGAGTGAGGGACATGGCAAGAGACATAGCGAGAGAGATTGAGAGGTAGAGGGACAAAGGTGATAGGGAGATAGGGGAGAGATAGGGAGATAGTGGTTTATGGTTACTTGGGTTTAGGGTTTAGAGGTTTGGGGTTTAGGGTTTCTCAGGTTTAGGGGTTAGGGTTTAGGGGCATTATAATTTAGGGTTTAGGATTTATTGTTTAGGGGTTGGGGGTTAGGTTTAGAGGTTTAGGGTTTTAGATTTAGGGTTTATAGAGAGAGAGGAATGATAGGGAGATATAGAGGAGTCTAAGGGGAGAGATAGGGAGATAAAGAGTGAGGGACATGGCCAGAGACATAGGGAGAGAGATTGAGAGGTAGAGGGACAAAGGTGGTAGGGAGATAGGGAGATAGTGGTTTAGGGTTACTTGGGTTTAGGGTTTAGGGTTTCTTAGGTTTAGGGGTTAGGAGTTAGGGGTTAGGTTTAGAGGTTTAGGGTTTTGGATTTAGGGTTTATAGAGAGAGAGGAATGATAGGGAGTAGAGAGAGGATACTGAGGAGAGAGATAAGGAGATAGAGAGTGAGGCACATGGCCAGGGACATAGGGAGAGAGATCAAGAGAGGTAGAGGGATGATAGAGATAGGGAGATATAGGAGAGATAGGGAGAAATAGGTTTAGAGTTGATTGGATTTAGGGTGTACCTAGGTTTAGGGTTTCTTAGTTTTGGAGATAGCTAGATAGAAAGAAAAATAATTGATAGTTTATCTAGTGGTCTTATAGTTGATTGTAGTGATTTAGATGTATGTTAATAAATGAAAGTTCTTAATTGTAGTAGATAAGAATCTATTTACTAACTTTAACTTATTTTTATTTACTATTGAAGAGATTAATCAAATTTGTGTTTTGACTTGTTAATGCAAGAAAGTTTGCCTCCAATTACTAGACATTTTGGTACAAAGAGGACACTTTTTCAGGACCCATCACAGATTGAGGATCCATCACAGATTGAGGGTCAAGTGGACTTGTAGTATTTGATGTAGCTATTTGGCATGTAGATTGTATATAGATTTTGAGACATGGCATATGCCACATTTTGTAAAAAATGTTTTGAGTTGGCATATTTGCCAAATTTTTGTATATGTCTACCATTATGGACTAGATTTTAATATATATACACCTTGATATACAATATATGTTAAATTCCTTATGTGCATGTCATGATACTTCCCATGATGCCATACATTATGATGATAGTTCTTTAGTCCATTGATGATATGTTTAGCATTGAGAATGGTTTTAGATCAATAGAATCAATATAAACATTATTAAAAACTAGGGGCACATTATAAACATAAAAAACTTACATCTTGGGGGGAGGTGCCAATAAGGCCAATAAGGATACTATTTCAATTGGGTGTGTGTGTATGCAAATCCCATTTATGGTCGAGAAGATCTCTATTTACTGTTATTCAACTCTCGTTGATAGGAGGTTGGCTCTACAACTATTGCAATTTGTGTATGAAACCTAGATGCCTACGAGATCATATATATATGTATGTATGTAAATCCTATTTATGGTCAAGTAGGTCTCTATTTACTATCATTGAACTCTCATTGATAGGAGGTTGGCTCTCCGACTATTGCAATTCAATCCATTTGTAATGATGCCTCTATCATGTTGAGTTGGATCCTATCTCTGCATCAAGTTAAAATCATGAAGATGACAACACCATACAATCCTCATTGGGCTGTTAAAATGCACAAAACAATCATACAAGATAGTCATTCATGAAATTACTATGCAAAGAGGGTTTATAAGTTGCATTAGGTTTTGTATAAATGATCTAATGGATTTATAAGGTTGTCAAACACCAAAATGGATGATTTATATGAGTTTTGGGACTGTCACAATCCATGTACAACTTGCCCTTTATGATTGTTAAAAAGATACACATGGCTATCCAAAAATTGCCCTTTATGACTATCCTAAAACAACATCGTGTATATGCTCATAAAAGCCATCAAACTCTGAGAATAAACTCGTTAATGGATAAGGAGTGGAAGGATAAAGTTACATTCCCAAAAACCTCTTAAAATCACATGTCTCCCCTTATGAAAACTAGGGTATTTGCCGATACATTGTTTTGTAAGAGCAAAGTCACTTAAGATCTTACGAGTAAAAACGTTGCTAGGTGCCATATTTTTTGTTTTGCTCATCGTGGGGATGAACAGAGTGTGCCAACACGTCAGGGTGGGTAGGTAAATGCCAGTGGAGGTCTTGTTTCATACGCCAAGAGTCCTAGTCCTTCTGAGCAAGAGGCTACCGACAAAGTCCCTTAAGATCCCTGAGACCAAAAATGCGCCAAACTTTGACAGAGCAGTTCTCAGAATTTGTGACAGTTGAGAATGTTGTGTTTGGACCTATAGGTGCACATGGGGTTTGTCTACAATAATTTTTCTCATTTTTAGTCAACTCCATTCTGTTTGACCATGCCGAAATCAAATGCATTGTTGCAAAATGCTTCAATTTAATGCAGTGGAAAAGTGCTAGGTGTGACATTTTTCATTCCATAGATCATGGGGTCGAACGGATTGCGCCAACGTGTCGGGGTGGGTGGGTAAATGCCAATGGAGGTCTTGTTTCATGCGTCAAGCATCCCAGTCGTTCTAGGCATGAGGCTACCGCCAAAGTCCCTTAAGATCCCTGAGACCAAAAATGTGTCAAACTTTGACGGAGTAGTTCTTAGAATTTGTGATAGCTGGGAATGTTGTGTTTGGACCTACAGGTGCATGTGGGGTCTGTCGACAATAACCTCTCTCATTTTTGGTCAACTCCATTCTGTTTGACCATGCCGAAATCAAATGCATTGTTGCAAAATGCTTCAATTTGATGCAGTGGAAAGGTGCTAGGTGTGACATTTTTCATTCCATAGCTCGTGGGGTCGAACGGACTATACCAATGCATTGGGGTGGGCGGATAAATGCCAGTGGAGGTCTTGTTTCATGCGCCAAGCATCCCAGTCGTTCTGGGCAAGAGGCTACTGGCAAAGTCCCTTAAGATCCCTGAGACCAAAAATGCACCAAACTTTGATGGAGCAGTTCTTGGAATTCATGACAGCTGGGAATGTTGTGTTTGGACCTACATGTGTACGTGGGGTCTGTCAACAATAATCTCTCTCATTTTTGGTCAACTCCATTCCATTTGACCGTGCTGAAATCAAATGCATTGTTGCAAAATGCTTCAATTTGATGCAGTGGAAAGGTGCTAGGTGTGACATTTTTCATTCCATAGCTCATGGGATCAAGCGGACTACACCGATGCGTCAGGGTGGGTAGGTAAATGCCAGTGGAGGTCTTGTTTCATGCACCAAGCATCCCAGTCCTTCTAGGCAAGAGGCTATCGGCAAAGTCCCTTAAGATTCCTGAGACCAAAAATGTGCCAAACTTTGACGGAGCAGTTCTCAGAATTCATGATAGTTGGGAATGTTATGTTTGGACCTACAGGTGCATGTGGGGTTCGTCGACAATAACCTCTCTCATTTTTGGTCAACTCCATTCCGTTTGACCGTACCGAAATCAAACGCATTGTTGCAAAATGCTTCAATTTGATGCAGTGGATAGGTGCTAGGTGTGACATTTTTCATTCCATAGCTCATGGGGTCAAACAGACTATGCCAACGTGTTGGGGTGGGTAGGTAAATGCTAGTGGAGGTCTCATTTCATGCGCCAAGCTTCCCAGTCATTTCGAGCAAGAGGCTACCGACAAAGTCAAAAAGTTGCTAGGATTAAAATTTTGTATTCCATAGGTCCTGGGGCCAAATGGATTACACCAACACGTCAGGGTGGGTGGGTAAATGCTAGGGGAGGTCTCGTTTTGTGTGCAAAGCATCATAGTCATTCCAAGCTATAAGCTACCGGTAAAGTCACTTTGTCGATAGCTTACAACTCAGAAGGACTGGGAGCCTTGGCACATAAAATGAGACCTCCCCTAGCATTTACTCACCCACCCCGATGTGTTGGCACAATTTGTTCAGCCCCAGGACTTGTAGAATGCAAAATTTCAATCCTAGCAACTTTTGACTTTGTTGGTAGCTTATAGCTTAGAACAACTGGGAAGCTTGGCGCACAAAATGAGACCTCCACTATCATTTACCCACCCACCCCGACTCGTTGGCATAGTCCATTCAACCCCACGAGCTATGGAATGAAAAATGTCACACCTAGCACCTTTCCATTGCATCAAATTGAAGCATTTTGCAACAATACGTTTGATTTCAGCATGGTCAAACGGAATGGAGTTGACCAAAAATGAGAGAGGTTATTGTTGATGGACCTCACGTGCACCTGTAGGTCCAAACACAATATTCCCAGCTGTCACAAATTTTGAGAACTGCTCTGTCAAAGTTTGGCACATTTTTGGTCTCAGGGATCTTAAGGGACTTTGCCGACAGCCTCTTGCCCGGAAGGATTGGGACGCTTGGTGCACGAAATGAGACCTCCACTGGCATTTACCCACCCACCCCAACGCGTTGGCATAGTCTATTTGACTCCATGAGCTATGGAATGAAAAATGTCGCACCTAGCACCTTTCCACTGCATCAAATTGAAGCATTTTGCAACAATACATTTTGATTTCGGCATGGTCAAGTAGAATGGAGTTGACCAAAAATGAGAGAGGTTATTGTCGACAGACCCCACGTGCACCTATAGGTCTAAACACAACATTCCCAGCTATCACGAATTCTGAGAACTGCTCTGTCAAAGTTTGGCGCATTTTTGGTCTCAGGGATCTTAAGGGACTTTGCCGGTAGCCTCTTGCTTGGAACAACTGGGACGCTTGGCGCACAAAATAAGACCTCCATTGGCATTTAACACCCACCCTGATGTGTTGGTGCAGTCCGTTTGACTCCATGAGCTATGGAATGAAAAATGTCACACCTAGCACCTTTCCACCGCATCAAATTGAAGCATTTTGCAACAATGCATTTGATTTCGACATGGTCAAACGGAATGGGGTTGACCAAAAATGAGAGAGGTTATTGTCGACAGAGCCCATGTGCACTTGTAGGTCCAAACACAACATTCCCAGCTATCATGAATTTTGAGAACTGCTCCGTCAAAGTTTGGCGCATTTTTGGTCTCAGGGATCTCAAGGGACTTTGCTGGTAGCCTCTTGCCCGGAACAACTGGGATGCTTGGCGCACAAAACAAAACCTCCACTAGCATTTACCTGCCCACCTTGACGCATTGGCGTAGTTCGTTCGACCCCACGAGCTATGGAATGAAAAATGTCACACCTAGCACCTTTCCACTGCATCAAATTGAAGCATTTTGCAATAATGCGTTTGATTTCGACACGGTCAAATGGAATGGAATTGACCAAAAACAAGAGAGGTTATTGTTGATGGACCCCATGTCCACCTGTAGGTCCAAACACAACATTCCTAGCTATCACAAATTCTGAGAACTGCTCTGTCAAAGTTTGGCACATTTTTGGTCTCAGGGATCTTAAGGGACTTTGCGGGTAGCCTCTTTCTCGGAACAACTGGGATGCTTGGCGCACAAAACAAGACCTCCACTGGCATTTACCTGCCCACCCTGATGTGTTGGCCTCAGTCCGTTCGACCCCACGATGAGAAAAACAAAAAATATTGTTCTAGTTGACACATTCTCAATCATTGACATGGATGTTATCTCAGTACCATTCCTTTAGGCACAATATGAGCTTCCAAGGGAAGGCACAATTGTGAGGTTGCAGATGATGAAAAGTTTACCTCATTCACAATCATGTTTTACTTGTCTTCAATGATGATTCCTTGATTCAACTTAATCCTTTGATAATATATTTTAACCTCCTTGTCAAAGTGCACTTTCAAGGTTGCTTGAGCAAGAGCTAGCACCTCAACATCTAGGTGTACTTTTGGTGTTCTAGAAGCATGAACTACCACCTCAAATAGTAAGGCAATCATTCTAGGTTATTTGTTCAATAATTGGTGCCTTGTATTCTTTGGACATTCTTTCAACTTGTGGAGACAACCTCAACTTGCAAGATCAATTCATTATCAAGGCGCATATCCAAAGTCATAGAGATATGAAGTGGTACCTCACTAATCTAGGTGCACATTTGATGGTGTAGAGAGGTAGATGTGCGCCCAAGTCATCATTTGATGCCTTCAATAACTATAAACTCCTTTGATGATGCATTTTATCCTTCCAATTCAATATCTACCCTTAGGCGCACATTTTAGGTTGATCAATCATAATCTAGTGCCCTAAGTACCAAGGCACACTTTTAGGTTAGTTTGATCAAGATTAGCACCTTCACTTCTAGGTGCAAGTTTAGAGTTGAAATACATCAAAATAACAAGCTTCTTCATCACTTCATATTGTCACATGTTGTAAGCCATGTATGTGAAGATGTAAACATAGTATTGGTGACAAGAGCAACACTACTACATATTCTTAAGTGTTGTAAATGTGCATCTTCTTATTTAATCATGTGTTGTAAATGAAGGAATGCAATGATTGCAATATGTGCACAAAACAAAATTTTTGATAAGGATTGAAAGGAAATGTTAAGAAAATGCAATTGGCAGGTGTAAATCCAAAGTGTGGAAGCATAGACAAGGCATGTGAACAGTTTGGCATGACACCTCAAAGAGATGCTATCTCATGGAATGCAATGATTGCAAGATATGCATAAAATGGATTTTTTGAAAAGGCTTTATAAACTTTGAAGCAAATACAATTGGAATGTTTAAAACCAAATTCCATAACCTTTGCAAGCATTCTCCCTACTTGTGCCAAATTAGGATCTTATATATACATATATGCATAATGTCATGAAAATAATTTGTATAGTATATATATCAAGCCATATAGGCATGTACAAATAAAACCATATGGGTATATACAATGATATACATCGATAACATACAAAAGTATGTTTACAAAGACAAATAGGCATATGTAACAAAATGTCCCAAAATCAAATCACTTATGGATTGCTATCAAATAATCTATGGCTCTTTCTAGGCCATGAAGATAGTGAACCAGTCAATGACTCATTCTCTATCACTCATCGACTAGACCTCCTGGATAGAGATTTTTGAATTTCCACCTATTAATATAATCAAACAATGTGCACATTAATATAGAATTTAATATTCAAAATATATAACATGACATAAGTAGTCAATCACTTACCGCTAATTGGTGATCCCTCTTAATCATTTGTTGTCTCTCTTCTTCTATAGAGCTGGATGGGTAGGGGAGGTGACATCCTATGAGAAGCATGAACAAGCAAATTTAAGTAAATCCCAATTCTTTGCCAATGGACACTCTACAACGTCCATATCACTACTACAAAATAGATATCCATTTTATTATGTACATTTGGATTATAGACTAGGGATTCCTTTTATTATTCTATAAACTTGTGAATTACCATCTAATTTGAATGTTTACACACTAATCCACCTAGGTATCAACTTAATAAAGCTTTAGATATAAGCCATTATTTGATTTGAGTAATCTTACTTTGGACACATTTGTGAAGACTCCTAAAGAGCCTGGACATACAATTGTAAAGATGATATAACCTCCATATAAGCGTAAAGATGATATATAATTTTAGTTTGTTGAAGGCCATGTAAATCAGTCATTGATGAGGACTCTGCTACACCTAAAGTTGAGTCCTTTGTTTGGAACTTTGAAGCATGCAAAGAGGCAAGTGACTTGTAATGCTTAAGTAAACACGAGTCTCAACATGATGTAGTTCAACTTGATGACATGTCTAAATATGACACATTTTAGTTTGTATTGCATGAGGACTTCCTTATTCATGCATATCAAATTTATAATTAGGTATATTTTTTTGAAGTGTATGAGTTTGAGGCTTTCAATTTATGTATTGACTCACTTGAAGATGCTAGCAGCCATGTGAACATGATTAATATGGGATCCAAGAGTTGTCCTTTTCCCATGCATTTGGAGTGGATTGTTGGCCCTTATGATTGTTTAAATCATGTTGGCCTAGCATTTGAATAGTTGCTTCGTGACATGGATGGGAATAGATAATGTATAGACTTTATCACACTTTAGGTTTTTCCCATTATGCTAAAATGTTATGACTATCCACTTGTTCTTTTTTAGGCTATCATCAAATGAGGAGCTTCTAAAGGCAAAAATGTTGTCCCAAAAGAAGGCTTAATGTTATTCGTAAAGACATTAGATTGTTAAAATACAAATTCAAGGGTAGATATTCCTTGGGCTATTTTAGTATAGAGAAGCAAAATTGCAATATATGACTATCCTAGGAATTAGAATGGTTGATCATAGGATATTCATGGCATTTTGATATTAATGGATGGATTGATGGATGTTTAGGGAGTTTAAGTTTAAATGTAATGTATGAGAATTCTTATTTATGAAGGATCTAATAGGTCTTATGTCTTATTTGTAGGCCATTCAAGAAAGAAATGAAAAGATACCAAGGACTATCATAACACCTATTACAATTAGGTGCATCAAAGGATTGTCATCCAGGACGTTACCAATATGGGAAGTTATCAAAACCATGTCATGTTTAAAATTAAAGGCTTTATCACCTCTTTGTCCCTATAGGCCTATTAGAACAATAGGTCACATTTTATTCATATACCAGGGTTGAGAATAAACACTAAGCATTTGTAGTTATGACAAGTGTAAATGGAAATAGATTACAACTTTAGACAATCTATCCTCTCCTAGATTGCACTAACTGAGTGGAAATTAAAAATTCCCTATCAATGTCCTTTATATACTGAAGGTACGGGTAAGAAAGGTAAACTTTGTATGTTGTAGACAAGGCCTCAAATGTAAAATATATTATGACAATAACGATAAGGACTGTTAGGCATGAATGCGATCACTGTTATAGATTGTCAAACCAACCATAGGCTACCATAATAGTACACTGCTGACTATCATACCTTTAGGCATGGTGCCATGAACCTTATGAGTAGAATGCATTGGTATTTGTGAGAAATGTATTGCTTATGTTAAGAATAAGTATTTATATTGTTTGAACATCATCAAACGGTGGACTACAAATACAACTTTGTCAAAGGAAAACTTTAGTGGCAAAAATCTAACTATGAACTATTGTTCCATCCAAGCACAATCATGACCAACATCAAGGGATAGTCAAGGCATGGGTGTCTTAAGAAACACAATTGAAATTATCCATGGATATTTGAAGTAATTTGCAATATTCATGATCAAGAATCACTCTGACTATCTCGACAGTGGTAAATTTGGCTTCAAGACAATAAAAAATGAGCTTAGGGATTCATTATCACCAAGTAATAAAGAAGAGTAACCATAAGTGTTGACCTTCAATTTCATTATACAAGAGGATGAAGAAGGGGCCATAGTATTTTCATACCATAATACAACATACAAAAGGAAAATCATGAAGTCAAAATATGTGCAAAGGGTATCTATGTTAAAGAGGAGAGTTGTGAATGGACGATGACTATCACTGTCAAAATAAGATATAGTCTCACTATGGACAGTTAGGTGATTTGTGGATTGTCATGACTACAAGGCACGAGAATCTTGTGTATGAAGAGGAAAGAAATATAAATAAAAGAAGATTGAAGGATTGTTGCACTTGGGTACAATGATCCTAAAGGATTGTCATGCTAAAAGGATAGTCAACAGTACAAAGATTCATATTTCAAGGCTATCCTTAATCTTATTCACATGGTCCTAATGTTGGTTTGATTTGCATGGAGTGAGATGACACTATCAGGATTAATTGAAAAGGTGAAAGGGTTTGGTACCAAATTTGGTCACAAGTGTAAAAATTGCAATAAGCTTGAGAATATTGTTCACTAAACCTAGACCTATCACCAAGCAACATCCGTTTCATAAGATGTGATCAAAAAACATGTAAGAAAAATGGATATCAACCTTCTTGGTTATGCGTACTTGATAAGAGCCCATACTTTTCACAAGGAGCCACCAATTTTTAACTAAATATTTCCATTTGAAATGGATAAAAAAATGTTCCCCCAAATGAGGAAACTAGATTGTTAATTAGAATTCTATGTGTAATGTGATATGAAACAATAGATACACCTATAAATGACCAACTAACTTTAACTTCTTGTATTATTGCCTTGATGTTTCAAATATGTTGCTTCTCTTCATCCAAAACCAATGGTACAAAATTTTTCATAGATCAAGGAAACAGATATCCGTTTTGAGTTTCTTTTACGGAAGCAAAATGGATATCCATCTTGCTTTGGCATAAAGCAAGATGGATATCTATTTTGGTTGTTGACTTTTTATGGATTCTAATGTGTTTTCATGTTTCAGTCTCTTTTTCGAACTTCACCCTTCGTGCTGATGACTTTTTTTATATGCAAAATTGATAAAACAAAAAGGGTTTATAGAAAAAATTGTTATCTTTCTAAAAATATAAGATTTGTTTGGTTATCATTTTATTAAATAATTATTAATAATTTTCTATATATCGTGTGTCTGAAATCCTGATGGACACATTGATTGAAAAACATCCATAACTTTCAAACCATTTCACCTTTTTGAGATTCGAAACCTACATCACACTCTATGCTTTTCTGGCTATAGGTTAAAAAAAAAAATTTTGAATTTTAATTTTTTTTATCGAGTTAGGTTGGCTGGAAAATTACTTTTTATTTTTTAAAAAAGTCACAGTATAAAAATCATAACTAATTATTTTATTGGAAAAAAATTTCAAATAAATATGCGTCACATCAGGACATGAGTCCTCTACTTATTTTGAAAGTTAAAAAAAATATATATTTTTACTCATAGTTAGGTTGGCTGGACAGACAACCACTTTTTATTTTTTTCTAAAAAATTTAATAGCTATTCATTGAAATATTCAATTTTCACTAAGTAAATTTAGTTTTTTTTTTAAAAAAAATAGTAGCCTATAAACTAGATTCAATTCTCTACAAATTTCATTCTTACATCATTTTCAAATTGTGTAGATAATCCATTCAAATTTTCACATGAACTTGATAAATTCTAATTTTTTGTATTTTCATTGCCACTTAGAGGTATAGTTTGGCCCATCATGATCTTGCACATACCCTTTTAAGAATTTTTTTTTACAAGTATGTTAGACATAGTCACAGGTCTTGATGGTTAGATCAACAGTTCAGGATGTGTAAAGACTTTTTTCGATTGGAACTATTGCCTCTATAGTTGATTTTGCTGAAAACTACACATTACAACCCCAAAATGAAGTTCAATCCCAGTACTACAATTCTATTTAGATTGCTATTTTTGTTCACATCACATATAGACATGCCCCCAAGTGTACAGAAGAGAACAAGAAGATTGTTAGAGAATACCATTTTTACATGAGTGATGATCAATCTCATTCATCAGAGTATGTGCAATATTGTTTGAATCAACAATTTTATGGGTTCTTGCAAGAAAAAGATATTAGAATGGATCAAAATCTCATTTGGTCAGATAATTGCACTAGTCAATTCAAGAATACTCGTATATTCTATTGGTTGAGTAGAAAGCATGTAGAGACGGGTATACCTCATATTAGAATTTTTTTGAAGTTGGGCATGAAAAAGGTGAACAAGATGGAGCAAGTGCATGCATGGAGAGAACTCTTTTTAAAGAACAACTAAATATTAGAGGTGGTGCTACATTCAGTGATGCAGATTCTATTGTTAAGTGGTGTAACTATGCATTATCATAAGGAGTGGCTCTTGATTCAGAAGTGCACATGTTCTTTTGGTTGGTTCATGATGGGATAGTGAGAGAGAAATTAAATTATCAGAGAATCAGTGAATCATCAAAGATGCATTCATTTCGAAGCTTAGATGCAAGTGCATGGACTATTTGGACACAAGAATTAGCTTGTTTTTGTTAGAGTTGTATTAAATGTGATTGGGATAATTGCAAGTCAAGTGAGTGGGTAGATGCATGGATTCCATAATATTTAACCCCTTTATCTCAAGGTCAATCATCTTCCATCAATGACATGGAGAGCTCATTTGACTATGAACATCTTTCATACCTTGTACATTCATGTCATGTTTATGCAGTTGTTGCACCGCATGGAAATGAAGAGAGGTCAGACTATTGGTTGGCACAATGTGTACAAAGAAAACAAAAGCTAACACAACCTATGATAGATGATGATGGGTTCACATATCCTATAGGATCAGTTGTTATTGCTGGGACTTGGTTATGAACATATATGATTAGAAAGAATGGCATCCCTGCCTTTGAAGACTTTGAGAAGCATAACACCATAGTGATGTATTTGCACCTAGTTGTAGCAATAAATGTCAAGTTACTATTAGTAATGATAATCATGAAGTAATATTAGATAATCTGAAGGTAAGAGATGACCCCTCAGGTATTCTTGAGTAGAATTTAAACTTTCAGATGGACACGTATGACATTTTTTTATCTTAACTTGTTCTTGCTTTTTCTTTTTTTTAGAATTGTTTTATTAAAAATCTTGTTTCTTTAACTATAATGCATGCTTTTGACTATACAAGATTGCAAATAAGGTTATTTTACATGTGGCATCATAGATTATTTTGCATGGCATCATAAATTATTTTGTATGGCATCATAGGTTATTTTGACTATACTCGAGGTACGATTTTTATTTCTCATTTGTATTTCTTAATATTTTGCTTTCTACCTTTTTCTACATATGTTAATTTCTAAATTCATTTTGTGCATATCCTATAATCAAGGCATTCCATGAGATGACATGTATTTGATGTCTTCTGTTGAATCATTCATGTGCCTTGTCTATGATGTCACATATTACATACATGTGTCACATGGTAATTGCAACTACAACATCTAACAAAATTCTCATTTCTTTGAGGTATTCCACCAAACAATTCATGTGCCTTGCCTATGCTTCCTTACTTTACATTCTTACAGGATTAGACCCACCCCAACTTGTCCTCCTTTACCAAAACCAATTGTGTTATTTCTCATCACTTGTCCAACCTATAACAATCTTATAAAAGTCCTATAATAGTCCTATAGAAGTCCTATAACAGTCCTATAATCTTGATAGTAATCTTACAATCATTGCATTCCATGAGATGACATCTATCTAAGTTGTTCCATCAAACAGTTCCTTGTCTATCATTCCACACTTTGCATACATGTCTACTAGGATAGTTTGAACTACAATAGTCCTATAACAATCCTAAAACATGCATTCCATGAGATGACATCTATCTGAGTTGTTCTATCAAATAGTACACGTGCCTTGTCTATCATTCCACACTTTGCATACATGTCTACTAGGATAGTGTGAACTACAATAGTCCTAAAACAGTCCTATAAAAGTCCTAAAATAGTCCTAAAATAGTCCTATAAGGTAGGAGCATTTGATGGTGAATAATGGTATTTAGGAACAAATTTTGAGTTTGGATAGGCATAAATTTGTTCCCAAAGTTGTAGGAGCACTAGAGAGATCCTAAGGTTTCCTAGATGACCTAGGTTAGGATATAGGGTCATTTCTATTCAAATTTGGCCTATGATTGGGAGTCCAATTGAGTCCAAATTATACCTACCTCTTGCTTATCTTGAGTTCTCCCACTTATCATGTTTTTGATTACTAGTTACCTCTCTCAATCATGACCATAATTAGAATTTCTCAGCCTATTTTAGAATCTTCAATCCCATTTCCAAAGTTTCTTTGGCTATTGATTCTTGCCTACTATGTGAGTCTGATCCCATTTTCCTTTGACTATAGTTTCTTGAGTAGGATTTGATTATTGGGTGTCATAAACAAATTTATAATTCTTATGCTGTCACACACTCCCAACAAGCCTCAAATGGGCCATTCTTCTTGAAGATTTCTAAGCTTCCATTTCCACTATCACAGTCTTCTATCACTCATTCCCTAAGCTTAGTTTCTTATCCATTTCCCTTCTTCCATTATTCAAAACACCTTAGGCTAGACATGAGAAGAGAATACAAAATATTAGAGCCCATAAGGACTAATGTATGATAGCTTCACCAAGAATTTTCTAACTTCCAGGTGTGAAATCCATTCAAAATGAAATAATGTAACTAAATTGAGAAATATAAAATCGCTAACTACAAATATTCTTTTGTCAACTCCACAAAACCCTAAATCATAAAATGTTGTCAATGTTGTAATAGCAACTTTTGCAATATTTGTTAAAAAAATAGTTGTGGGTTGGTTGGAGGTTGGTAAATGATTGGAACAACATGAATATGAATTGTAAACATGATCCTCAAGGTTGACAGGAGTTTTAAATGAAGAGGATTTCAATTTTGCACGTTCTAGATTGCTTTTCCTTGTAAAAATAGACTGTAACTCATCTTGTATGGATTTGTACTTTCTTGTACGACCTGGAAGTCAATTAGAGAAGTTGTAGGAGTTCATTATCTTTACAATTCTTTTTTTTTGACCTAAATCCATTGAGTTTTGTAGAAGATATAGGCATTTTTGTAAAAACTATCACAAACCCTACCTAGGGTTTCCAGTCACTGAATAAATGCCATAGACAAAGATTCCACTATAATAAAATGATGAAGACTTGTGGAATTCTTTGTCTTGACATCATCTACATCTCTGCAAGATTGAAGTCCATTATTTGCACATGTGTAAAAGATATGTTTGACAGTATGCCTCACAGCCTTATTGGGACAGTCCTAAAACCCTACATGATGGTTGCTTGATTAAATCCATGCATTGCCTCTTAAAGTTTGGTTTGGTAAGCATTGTACCATGTTGTCAGAAATCTAAATGAGTCCAAGGTTCCAGTTGAGAAGTTGTTCTTTCAATAGTTCATGTTGAGGTCTAGGATGCTTGAAGAGATAACAAGACAATGTTGCAGAATTCTTTGTGCTAATCAATTGTTGGACTGAGAAGTGTTTGGAACCCTTCAAAAGGTATTGAGTTAGGTCTACACAAGCCTTTACTTTCCTGTCCCATAGTGGTTACCTTTCCTTGGATACCATATGACTATGTTACCAATGGTGACAAGGTGTACAAAGATGTCTTATGCATGCCTTTCAATGAACCCTTGTAAGAAGTGTGTTGAAACAGTCAAGTTGTGTTAGGATATGCCCTTGCTCTACATCAATTCCACACTTTGAATACGTTTCTACTAGGATAGTTTGAACTACATAGTCTAAAAAAATTCCACTTTATGGACTAGTATAATAGTCCTAGAACAGTCCTAAAAAAGTCCTATAACAATCCTATAACTGATCATTAATTTACAACAAGAGTCCAGTATAATAGTCCTATAATTGATTAAAGTACATACAACCCTCATCCACTAAACTTGCATGGCTACATACAAATAGAACACAAGAAAAGATTACAATGTTAGGATATGTTCCAAAGTACCAATTAATCAAATATTTTGAGAGCATACTTGTAAAATACATTTTGTGCATATTTTGCAATCATGGCTTTCCATGAGACCATATTTCATGTGTGAGAGAGATGGTCTAGGATGAATAAATTGCATGTTTGCATCAATTGTATTGGGTCAATGATTGAGAATGTGTCAAGTTGAGTCCTTCTGCATCACATGAGGTGTTTTAAGTTTTTTTGGCTTGACAGATTTTAATATACAAATGCAGGTGTTTTGGAGAATACAACAATTGTACATTTAAGGGACTGAGAATTTAGCTTTCGTTTTGGAGACATTCGATATAATTCCTAAGGTGACATATAAGACATCTTTCATCAAACTTGTTATAAAAAAATTAAGTTAGTTGTACTTGATGGTGTGTACTTTTTTTAACAATTTTTTAACTTATAAATACAGGTGTTTTCGACTATAAAGCTATTGTATCTAAGGATTGAGATCAATGGTTAAAGAATTTAGCTTCCATCATGGATACATTTTTTATATTTTATATTTGTATATTTTGTATATCCAATGAGGAGACTATGACCATAGTATAACAATTTTTACATCTTCACATCTGATGCTAATAATTGATAACCATTTCATGTGATTTTAGTAGTATAGTTTTAAAGTTGTGTTTTTTCATTATGTTCAATGCTAAATTTGATGGTTATATATGTAGTGATTTGATGTCATGAATATTTTAACAATAAACTAGTATATCTCTTCAAAATAGTCGCAAAAAACTCTTAAAAATAGTCCCAAAAACCTCTTAAGAATAGTCCCAAAACCTCTTAAAAATAGTCCCAAAACCTCTTAAAATCACATATCTCCCCCTATGAAAACTATGGTCTTTGCCAAGTGCCATCTTTTTTGTTCTTTTCATTGTGGGGTTGAACAGACTATGCCAACGTATTGGGGTGGGTGGGTAAATGCCAGGGGAGGTCTTGTTTTGTGTGCCAAGGCTCCCAGTCCTTCTGAGATGTAAGCTACAGGCAAAGTTGCTTTGTTCGTAGCTTATAGCTTGGAATGAATAGGATTCTTTGCACACAAAATGAGACCTCCCCTAGCATTTACCCATCCACCCTGATGTGTTGGTGTAATCAGTTCGGCCCCATGACTTGTGGAATGCAAAACTTCAGTCCTAGCAACTTTCAACTTTGTCGGTAGCTTACAACTCAGAATGACTGGGATGCTTGGCACATAAAACAAGACCTCCCCTAGCATTTACCTTTTCACCCCGATGTGTTAGCACAGTTCATTCAGCCCCATGAGCTATGGAATGCAAAATGTCACTCCTAGCACCTTTCCACTGCATCAAACTAAAGCATTTTGTAAGAATACGTTTGATTTCGACACGATCAAACATACTGGAGTTGACCAAAACTGAGAGAGGTTATTGTGGAAAGAGCACACATGGACTTGTAGGTCCAAATGGAACATTCCCAGCTATCATGAATTTTGAGAATTGCTCTGTCAAAGTTTGGCAATTTTTTAGTCTTAGAGATCTTAAGGGACTTTGTTGGTAGCCTCTTGCTTAGAATGACTGGGACACTTGGCGCATGAAAAAAGACCTCCCCTAGCATTTACCCACCCACCCAGATGCATTGACATAGTCCGTTCAACCCCATGATGAGTAAAACAAAAAATATGGCACCTGGCAAGGTTGTGCTATATGAAACTAAAGCATTTTGCAAGAATGCGTTTGATTTTGGCATGATCAAACATACTAGAGTTAACCAAAACTAAGAGAGGTTATTGTGGATGGACCCCACGTACACTTGTAGATATAAATAGAACATTCCCAGCTACCACGAATTGTGAGAACTGCTCTGCCAAAGTTTGGCAGTTTTTTGGTCTTAGGGATCTTAAGGGACTTTGTTGGTAGCCTGTTGCTCGGAATGACTGGGATGCTTGGCGCATGAAATGAGACCTCCCTTGGCATTTACCCACCCACCCCAACATGTTGGCATAGTTCATTTGGCCCCATGAGCTATGGAATGCAAAATGTCACTCCTAGCACCTTTCCACTGCATCAAATTGAAGCATTTTGCAAGAATGTGTTTGATTTCAGCACGGTCAAACAAACTGGAGTTGACCAAAATCAAGAGAGGTTATTGTGGAAGGGCCCCACATGCACCTGCAAGTCCAAACAAAATGTTCCCAGCTGCCATGAATTCTGATGACTGCTCCGTCAAAGTTTGGTAGTTTTTTGGTCTTAGAGATTTTAAGGGACTTTGCCGGTAGCTTGTTGCCCAGAATGACTGGGATGCTTGGTGCACAAAATTAGACCTCCCTTGGCATTCAACCACCCACCCTGATGCTTTGGCATAGTTCATTTGGCCCCACGAGCTATGGAATGCAAAATGTCACTCCTAGCACCTTTTCACTACATCAAATTGAAGCATTTTGCAAGAATGCATTTAATTTTGACATGGTCAAATAGACTAGAGTTGACCAAAACTGAGAGAGGTTATTTTGGAAGTACCCCACATGCACTTGTAGGTCTAAACAAAATGTTCCCAGCTAACATGAATTCTTATAACTACTTCATCAAAGTTTGTTAGCTTTTTGGTCTTAGGGATCTTAAGGGACTTTACCGGTAGCCTATTGCTTGGAATGACTTAGACGCTTGGTGCACAAAATGAGACCTCTCTTGGCATTTATCCACCCACCCCGATGCATTGACACAGTCCGTTTGGCCCCACGAGCTATGGAATGCAAAATGTCACTCCTAGCACCTTTCCACTGCATCAAACTGAAGCATTTTGCAAGAATGCATTTAATTTTGACACGGTCAAATAGACTGGAGTTGACCAAAACTGAGTGAGGTTATTGTGGAAGGACCCCACTTACACCTGTAGGTCCAAATAAGATGTTCCTAGCTACCACAAATTCTGATAACTACTCTATCAAAGTTTGGTAGTTTTTTGGTCTTAGGGATCTTAAGGGACTTTGTCAGTAGCCTGTTGTGATTGAGATGCTTGGCACATGAAATGAGACATCCTCTGGCATTTACCTGCCCATTCTGACACATTGGCGTAGTCCATTTGACCCCACGACAAGCAGAACAAAAAATATGGCACCTAACAAGGTTTTTGCTCTTAGGATCTTAAGTGACTTTACTCTTAGGGAATAATGTACCAGCAAAGACCCTAGTTTTCATAAGGGTAGACATGTGATTTTAAGAGGTTTTTGGGAATGTTTGTAAAAGTTTTTTTGGTAATGGCATCAAAAACAAAAATTTTCTTGACTAGATTTTAAGGCAGCATGCTGCTATAATTATTGTCTCTTGTCAAATTTGTTGCAATGTCGTAACTTCACAAGTTTGTGTCACTTATCTGGTTTATATAATTTACCTCCACCATTCCATCTTCCCTTTTGACCCCATTCTTCATCTTCATCAAGTTTTCATAAGCATGTAGTTGGAACTCAAAATATGGTCATGGTTGTCCCAATTGTACATGACTATTCATGAGTAGTTTGAGATTGATTTTTGATTGTTTTAGGTGAAACAATGATTGGATTTTTCATATAGGATACTTAGAAACTTTATCCTTCAACTCCTTATCCAATGACAAGTTTATTCTCAAAGTTTGATGGCTTTTATGACCATATACACAATGTTGTTTTAGGACAATCATAAAGGGTAGTTTTGGATAGCCATGTGTATCTTTTTAACAAACAATCATTCCTTTGCATTCGAACCTTTATACAACCTCCTCCTTCTTTTGAACCTATAAATTATATTATCTTCATGTTATTAATGGTATCTTTGATTGATCATGAGGACAAGTGGTGTTTATGGACTGTTATGACAGCCATATAAGTGTTAGGACAACCAATATGTATTTGATAGTCCTCTCTTGTTTTATTAGAATGGTCCTATAATTGGTTTGGTAGCCCCCTATGAATTTCATGAAATCCACTTGTCATAATTGTGTCTATATTCATCCTCTTGATGTTCCATGACAAAGGATCATGGATTTATTAAGTAAAAAAATTGAAAACTCTAATAACAATTAATGAGTACAAGTTGTACATGGGCTGTGACAGTCCCAAAACTCATATAACTCCCATTTTGGTGTTTGACAACCTTATAAATCCACTAGATTATTTATACAAACCATAATGAAACTTATAAACCCTCTTTGCATAGTAATTTCATGAATGAAAGACCTCATAACACTATTGTTTGACTGTGACAATAATCGGCAATGTTGGAACCCTTGTATGAAATGTGTTCTTTTCACAGTTGCATGGATTGTTCTATTCACTTCTAGATGATATTTTCACTTTATTATTATTTCATGACCTTGATAACTTTATTATACATGTCACTTAGATATAATCCCCTTGTTCATGATGATAACTTCATGACTGTCGTGTATGATTGTTTTGTGCATTTTAACATCCCAATGAAGTTTTGAGCATGAGGCCACTCTAGTCTTTGATCTCCTAACAACTTGAGGATTG
This sequence comes from Cunninghamia lanceolata, assembly GCA_027924645.1. Lineage (NCBI taxonomy): Eukaryota > Viridiplantae > Streptophyta > Pinopsida > Cupressales > Cupressaceae > Cunninghamia > Cunninghamia lanceolata. The sequence goes on along the minus strand of BSBN01000245.1, from coordinate 5,017,692 downwards.
TATGGTGGTGTGATCTTCATTATTTTAACTTCATTTACTTGATATAGTTCATTTAGCCATGCTTGACAAAAAAATAACCTTGAAACAACTTAATGACTACAAAATCCACACAATGTCATCACAAATCAAACCAAATTTACCCTCAAAGTTTTGTCATAAGATTAGAATAAAGGTATATGGATAATATCACAAAAGCATACCTCATCATGTAATAACAACACATGCATATCTCACAATGATAACATGCAAACTCATAAGTCCAAAATTTCAAGACATGAAGGAATCGAGGTCTTGGAGCTGAATGAAAATGAACTTTATAATCATGTATGAGAATTAAAGCCTTAAATATGATTGTTGCTACCTTCCATGAGGTACCAAATTGCTGTTCTAGATTGCTGATGTCCTAAATAAGACTAAAAATGGAGAAAACATGAAGAAAGGAGGCTAGAAATGAAGTTTTGATGGTGAAATTAGTTATCTAAAACTACTTTTTGATGTTTGTACTTGAAAACTAAAGAGATTCAACTATATATGGAGGAGATAAAATTATTCTATAGCTCTACACATGTGTGAACCATTCAAATTTGTCATTTCATGAAAATCCTATATATAACTAAAACTAGAATCACGTGGCAACTAAGATCAAGTTATGTCTTGAGGTATGAAACAACATATATCATATTTCTACCAAGAAAAATAATTCAAAGACTACTAACAACTTCTGCAGGTCTGCTAGGGTTTAGGGTTTCTCATTTTTCTTTGTGCTAGGTGTTTTGTAATGTTTGAGCATGGAGGGTACTGCCGATGGCAGTACCTCAGAACCCCCACCCGTACAAGGTGTTGTTCAATAGCCCAACTGGAAAAATGCCCTAATGGGCAATGTTGCTTCTCATTCCACCAATGCACAGACAACAGACTGTCAGCTTAAGGAATCAACGGAGGGTTCATCCTTGGTCATCCCTGATAATCTCTTGGACAGGATTGTCTCCTCAATGGATCTTACCCTAGTGGGTAAGTTTTTTTCCCTTCGCCTGAGCATTGACATGGTGCGAAAATGGATTTCCACCTGATGGCATCTTAAAGGTAGCGTTTCAGCAATGGCAATAGCGCGCGGGATGTTCTTGTTTAGATTCATGAGCAAGGAGGACATGCTGTCCATTCTATCTAGAGGGCCTTAGCTATACAGTTCTCATTCTCTCTCTGTTTGCTGCTGGAAATCTGGCTTGGACCTAGTTTCTGATCTTAACCGATGCGCCCCTATTTGGGTAAGATTACCTGGTTTCCCCCTTGAGTTTTGGCACGGGTTTGTCTTCAAATCTATTGGTAATTCCTTTGGGCATTTTGTCACCTTAGACAATCCTACTAGTACCAAGTCTCATTTTGTTTATGCGAGATTCTGTGTGAATGTGGAAATTAATAAAACTCTACCCTTCTCCATTGAGATTACATCCAAGTTTGAAATATGGACCTAGCCCATTTCTTATGAGAACTCTACTCTTTTCTATCAGTTCTGCAAGAGGAAGGGGCACCTTATTTCCCATTGTAAGTTCAAGAGAGCCGAGGAAGTTAGGGATAAAGGTAAAAACAAGTTGATAGAGGAATGCTCAATCAAGCCTACAGATAATGAGACAGTGGTGGATAAGGATCTTATTCCTCAAGATGGGTTGCCAAAACCCACACCCACCTTTAGGACAGTGGATTCTGAGATAGCCCCTTTATTAGAAGGAGAGATTTTGGAAATGGTAAAAGAGACCCAACACCCAGATATTTCAGCTGCTAAGTTGGAAGAGGAATTGATACAGAAGGAGGTTAGTCTAGTGAAGGACAAGATCCCCTTGATGCAAGAAGTGGATAATGCATTTCAGATCAAAAAGGACTCTGTAGCTACTCAGGAAGCCCCTCCTCTGATTGATAGGAAATTTTCTGTCAAAGAAAATATGCCCCCCTTCTTAGAGCCTGGATCATCTTTCCCCTATTAAGCTGGGCTAGAATTCTTTAAAAGGGATTTTATCCCCTGGGCAGAAAGCTTTATCCATAGTGAGTTCACCTGGAGCAAGCACGAGTGCTTCGTTAAGCGGCCAGGAGGAATGGACATCTTAGAAGAAAAGAGGTAGGAAACCTAAAAAGACAGCTGATGTTGGTATAGATCCAGCAAAGGGTAGGCCCTCCCTGAGGGAAACCAGACAAAGAGAGGCAGTGTGGGAGGTTGCCAATGGACGACAGAAAACTCTAGAGACTCACTCCAGGAAGATTTTTAAATGAAGATTTTCTCTTGGAATATGAGGGGACTCAATAACCCCTCAAAACAGTTCGAGGTTAGAAATTGTATTTTGGATTACAAAGTAGACATTTTGCTGCTCCAAGAAATCAAAATGACAGAGGATAATTTCAAGACTGTTGCTAACAATATCTGGCCCAATGCTTCCTACTTCGTAAGCCCGACGATTGGAGCCTCTGGTGGCATTGTCACTATGTGGAATGCTTCAAAGATTAAAGGTTTGCTTGTTCACCTTAATAAGAATTGTTTAGCTATTAATTTCTCTTTGCCTTCTTTCAGTTGGTGCCTCATCAATGTGTATGCCCCTAATACCCGTGTTTTGAGGAAGAACCTTTGGGAGGATCCTTCAGGGAAACTTGTTTCACATATAGCCTCACATTGGATGTTGGCTGGGAATTTTAATACCCCTTTATACCCTTCTGAGAAATTTGGAGGTATTATGGATTACTTAGACAGTATGTTGGATTTGGTAGACTTCATCAACACCTGTGGACTTGTGGACATTAATTTGACTAATCAGCAATTCACATGGACCAATAGAAGGAATGGGGAACATCTAATTCAAGTCAAACTGGACAGGGTTTTAACCTCTAATAATTGGCCCCTCAACTTCACTCTCTCTCTTAGAGCGCTCCCCATAATGGTTTCAGATCATAACCCCATTGTTTTGGAGTGGGTTGATGATAGAAGAAAAGGACCTTTTCCTTTTAGATTTGAAGCAATGTGGATCAAGCACCCTGACTTCAAAAATCTCCTATGTGGCTGGTGGCAAATCAGGGTGGTAGGTACTCCTGTCTTCACAAGAAACTCCTCCACATTAGACATCAGGTTTATGGCTGGAACAAGTACAACTTTGGTAATATTTTTTCTAAGAAGAAGTTCATCTCTGATAATCTTAAGGACATACAACTTAGGATTGCCCAGGGGGATAGGTCTAAGTCTTTGGCTACTTCCAAAGATAACCTCATTAAGGATTGGAAGGATATCATGTACAACAAAGAAAGTTTTTGGAAACAAAAGTCCCGCATCCAATGGCTCAAAGAAGGGGATCGAAACATGGCCTTCTTTCATAAATCTGCCCTTAAACATAGAAAATCCAACATTATATCTTCTATTAAATTGGAAGATGGTAGTCTTATTACTGAAGATGAGGAGATTGGAGATAATGCTGTTAGGTTCTTTCACAACCTGTTGTCAGAGTTTGGGCCAATTGCTGACAATTCGTTGTCTGTTTCTCAGCTGTTAGAAGAGATACCTTCTATTTTGACTGTGGAAGATAATGCTGACATTTTGAAAACTGTTACTGAGGAAGAAGTCAGGGCTGTTGTCTTTTCTATGGGCCCTTATAAAGATTCTGGTCCCGATGGATTTCCTCCGGTGTTTTTTCAAGAATTCTGGGAAATCATTGGGTTTGATGTCACTGCTGTTGTTAAAGACTTTTTCAGGACTGGTAATCTCCTTAGACAATTTAATAACACCTATATTGCTTTGATTCCTAAAAAACCCAACCCTGATATGTTTAAGGATTTCCAGCCTATAAGCCTCTATAACACCTTTTATAAAATATGCACTAAGTTGTTGGTTTTCAGATTGCAACCTTATCTGGATAAGATCATTTCTCCCACACAAAAAGGTTTTGTCCTAGGTAGGTAGATTTTGGATGTTGTTCTTGCTACTCATGAGACTATTCATTCCATGGAAAAAAGTCAGATACCTAGCATGGCTCTCAAACTCGACATCTCTAAAGCTTACGACTGGGTTTCTTGGTAGTTTCTGTTCAAAATTCTTTACAAATTTTGTTTTAATGATAAACTCCTCAGTCTTGTCAAGGAAGCTGTTACTACTACAAAATATTCAGTTCTTGTGAATGGTATCCCAAGAGGGTTTTTCTCCCCTTCTAGGGGGATTCGATAGGGAGACCCTCTCTCTCCCTACCTTTTTATTATGATTGCTGAGGCGCTGGGTAGATCATTTTTAAACAAAGTCTCTTCTAAAGTTATCACTGGGATTAAACCTACCACCTCCCTTACTCCTTTGATGATCCAATAGTTTGTGGATGATACTATTCTATTTGGCATTTCTTCCATGGTGGAGACTTCTTCTTGGAAAAGGTTACTGAATGAGTATGCTAAGGCTTCTGGGCAACATATAAATTTTCAGAAGAGCAATGTTTTTTTCTTCAATACTCTTGATGATCTTCAAAGAAAAATTGTTAAGATTCTTGGTTGTACTGATGCTAATCTCCCTTTTGTTTATTTGGGCCTACCCCTCACTATTAAAGATGTCACTCCTACCTTTTGGCATAGCATTATTGAAAGAACTCAGAGAAAGCTCATGGGCTAGAAAGGCAAACTTCTCAACAATGCTGGGAAACTTTAACTTTTACGAGCTTCCCTTCAAGGCATTCCCACGTACTTCCTATCTCTTTTTAAGATGCCTAGATACCTAGCTAAAAAACTGGAACAAATACAAAGGACTTTTTTATGGACTGGAATGGAGGAAAAGAAAAGGATTTCTTTGGTCAAGTGGGAGCAGGTCTGCTGTCTGAAATCTTATGGGGGTCTTAACATCTAGACTGTCCAAAGAATGAATAAAGCTCTACGGTCCAAGGTAATGTGGAACTTCATCAACAAAAATAAAGATTGGGGAGATATAATGAAGGCTAAATATCTCAAAGATTCTGATAGCTAATCAGTACTTCTACAAGAAGGTATTTTGCCAGGTTCTACCATTTGGAATAAAATGCTTAAAACTAGGAGCATCATTAGAAAAGGAATGAGATGGAAATTAGGGGACGGTTCTCTCATCAACTTCTAGGAAGACCCCTAGTTAACTAATCAGGCTCTCTCAGCCCAAATTGATAATAAAGATATTGTTGCCTTGGCCAAGCAATTTTTTTAGCTCTAAAGTTAGTAATTACCTTACCCAAGACCATGGGCTTAAAAGGTGGAAGAATCTATTACAATGCACCATGAATAAACCTAAGTTTCATCAGAAACTGAATATGGTTCAACAATTACTGATGGATATCAGACTTCCTTTATTCCCTCGGAAGGATGAACTCCTGTGGTATGCTGACAAAAAAGGGAGGTTCTCGGTAAAATCTGCATACCTTTTGCTGGTGGAGGATGTCAACAAAGATGAGATACGGGAGAAAGTCTAGAATTGTAAAAGTCTTCCTAAAATTAACTTCTTTTGATGGATTGCCACCCATAATAAAACTTTGACTCAGGATAACCTCCAACATAGAGGGTTGCAGCTTGTCAACAGATGTGTTCTTTGTTGCAATCAAGAAGAAACTGTGGCACATCTCCTCATTCATTGTGATTATGCCCGTGAAGTTTAGAGTAGAATTCTAGAAAAATTTGGTATACAATGGGTTTTTAACAGAGAGATTCATGATTGTATTGCCAGTTGAAATGTTCCCCTTAAACACCCTTGGTTGTGGGAATTGTGGAAGCAAATCCTTCCTTCACTTGGGTGGGCCCTGTGGAAAGAAAGAAACAATAGGATTTTTCAGGACACTCATAGGTCTCCGATGCAAGGTTGGATCTCTTTATTTAAGGCTATTGTTGAAAATGTTTCTAATGCTAACATTAAACCTGCAGATCAGCCTTTGACCAAATAGGAATCTTGGGTAGCTTCTAACTGGGGTTTGCTAAACCAAATCCCAGCTTTTGATGATATGAAACTTCAGAAAGACTTAATACTATTTGGGCCCCGCTTGAGCCGGGGTGGTTGAAACTTAATTTTGATGGTGTTGCTAGAGCTGATGGATGCGCCAGTGGAGGAGGTATAATAAGGGATGAACATGGTGATCTTGTTGTAGCTTATGTTGGAGGACTTGGAAAGCATTCTAACAACATTACTGAGGCAATGACCCTCCTCTGGGGTCTCAAAGTGGCGATCTCTTTGGGGATTAGCCATCTCCACATACAAGGTGATTCTAAAATCATTCTGGATGCAGTTACCGATCTCTCTACTTGTGGGTGGAAGATGAGTGACATTATATCTGATATATAAACCATTCTCCATGGCAGCTCGAATGTCTCTTTCTCCCACACTTATAGGGAAGGCAACTCGGTTGCTGATGGTCTTGCCAACTTTGGTCAGGAATTTCAAATCTGGCAGGTTTGGCACCAAATTAGCAGCATTCCTAGTCACATTGGAATGCTTATTCATAAGGAGAAGAATTCTATTATTACATGATGTCTACTCAAGTGTCAAGTGACGAGGTGGCATGTTTTTCCACCCTGTCTAGGCTTATGCACGATCCCCATGCGAATTAGCAGCGACGTCTATACTCCCTTCATGCGAACTTAATACTCATTATTTGGGTTGCATTTGGAACTTAAAGTATCATGATTGGCGTCGGCTAGTTTTTGTTCACATGAATACCACTTGGTGGATTCCTCTGAAGGGTATTCTATAATTTATTTGTCTTCTCCTACTGGTATTGTGGCGTGGGATATCATTATGGGTGGTGAAAGAATTCACACTCAACCAAACACCTGTAATGAATTCAAAGAAAATGCCATTGTTTGGCATTACTACAAGGAGGGGGGTATAATTCCATTCTTGGAATGCCTTAACAGACATGATGAGTCATTATCCATCCAGTGTGCTTCTTCGTGGGTTGACAGACGGGTCACCATTAGCAGTGTCAACTTTGAGATCTCAGAGAAAAGTATAGCTGAGGTGACGGGCTTATCCCTTAAAGGCATTAAGTTGCTGAGAAAAATGAGGGTTTCCAACGCGCAGAACCAAAAGCTTTTCTTGGGTGACGGCAAAGAACTGGTACCCTACCAGGGAGGGTTCAAAAGGGCAAATCTTCCTCATCCATGGGCAGACATGTGCTTTTTAATCATGAAGTACTTCACCTTGGAAGGCCGTTATGCTAGGTTCTATTACTACCATCTTCCCCTGCTTAATCATTTTCACAGAAACTTGGCTATTTGTTTCCCTTACTACCTGCTTTCTTCTTTAGAACACTCGGTTAAAATGGTTCATAAGAATTTAACCTCTAGACTATTGGAGAAGCCTGTGCCCCTACACCAAGGCCTCATACACAGACTTTACCAGTTTCACTTGGCCCTGATGCCCCCTGCCACTCTCCATCACCCAGCTATGGAACCCTCCCCCAATACTCCATCGGCTTCTATCAAATGTGATTCCCTACACACTCCTGTGAAAAATAGTCATGATGAATCAACTTCGGCCTCTGTGGAAACTAATACCCCCACTCCTGGGTCTACCTCTACCCCTAAGATGAAGGACTCTGTTAAGTCTAGGAAGTGGCTTTATCACCTCTCTAAGCTGGCTGAGGAAGCAGCTATTCTTAGCTCCCTCAAAGATAGTCATAAGACCCCTAAAGGTAAAAACATGTCTGTTGGGAATCCTGCTAAAAATGCTAGAAAGGGTAAAGGGAAAAGCATATCCCTTGGTGTCAGACGCTCTACTAGAATTGCTGGGAAGCCAGCCCCCAAGGTTAAACTTATAGACTACTCAGAAAGTAACTCCAAGGCTTCTTCTCATGGTGAGGAGGCTGATAGTGATGATTTAAAGGAAATTTGCATGGAGAATCCTATTTTTGGGGAGCAGTTTGATGGCCATGACTCTCTGCAAAATGATTACAGGGATAGCCCCGAGAATGTGATTGGTACTGGTAGTGATAAAGATGAGTTTGACCATCAGAGCCCTGTGGAGGCCCAATATGATATTGGCGAAGGAGAGGGGAACATGAATGAGCAAAATCCTACCAGTGCTGAAGAGGTGGAAGCAAACAGTCAGTCTGTCCCTGAAAAGATTCAAGATGATGATGTCAGGGCTACTGCTGAGGATGGCAATGTGAATGAGGGTAGGGACAGTAACTCTCTTTTTGCTAAAGTGACTCAGTTAAAGGACAAGATGGTGGCTCTGCAACTCAAGCTGTCTACTCTTTCTAAGTTCATTACCTACATGCTGTGCAGGTCTTCCATGATCAACTTAACCCTTTTGCAAGCTATTCAACTTTTCTCCCAGGGAGCTAATAATGACAGAACGCAGGAGCTGGACAATGTTTTTGAAGTTCTTGCTAAAGACTGGGAGGACTCTATGTCCTAGTGTGCCTTCTGCTGTCTATTTGCTGGGTTCTTGCTGTTGCTTACTTTCTACCATTTGTAAGCTGGTGTTTCTTGGGTTTTGGTTCCAGGCTCTTTTTATTTCCTGAGCCTGTGCTTTTTCTAATGTAATCTCTGTTAAGGGTTCGGCCCCTTGTTTTTGCTGCCTGATGTAATAAAAAACAATCATATATAACAAGAAATCAATCTATAACATGTTATTGATCATAACTGAACCATTGTAAACTGATTATACATCAAACTTTTAAGTTTCAAAGTAGGAATACATGCACATAAGGAATTTAAATTATATTGTATATCAAAGTGTATATATATTAAAATCTAGTACATAATGGTAGACATATACAAACATTTGGTAAATATGCCAAGTTAAAACATTTTTTACAAAATGTGGCATATGCCATATCTCAAAATCTATAGACAATCTACATGCTAAATAGCTACATCAAATACTAAAGGTCCACTTGACCCTATGTCTTTGGTGAATCTTCAATCTATGATGGATCCTCAAAAAGTATCCTCTTCATACCATGATGTCTAGTAGTTGATGGAGGTAAAGTTGACTGCATTAACAAGTCAAACCACAAATTTGATCAATCTCTTCAATGGTAAATGAAAATAAGTTAGAGTTAGTAAATATAATCTTATCAACTATAAGACTACTATAAACTATTAGTTATTTAGAAAAAATTAATTCAATTACCTCAACTCTTTCTTGTCGTTCAGACAATCATTCTACAAATGATTTTCTCTTAAGATGATCAAGTGTCCTACTGAAGCATGATGGCAAAGGTGGAACATCACTGATATTCTCAAAAGACTGTAAAAGTAAAATAATATTAAAATAAATTAATATATAATTATTAAACAAAAAGGAAATGCATTATTTAAAAAAGGTTAGATGTGTTACACATAAACAATCTACAATGCACTACACAAAAAATTATCTACTAGAAAACAAGCACATACCACCATTGAGGCCTCCTGCATTGACTGAGAAGGACTCATCATGGATGAACCAACTAATATCTCCTGTATGAAAAATGACAAGAATGTAAGACTCTATGTATACAAATAATCATAATAATTTTTAAATTATTATTTATCTAAATGACTATAATCAAATATTTAAGTTTTCTAAATTATCAATTAAAGTATAATTCAATCAAATTACTTCCACTCTTTGTTGGCATTCAAAAAGCCGTTCTACGAATGATAGTCCCTTGGGTCGATCAGGAGTTCGAGTGAAAACCATTGGCAAAGATGCCACATCATTCATATTTTGGATTGACTATAAAATTAAATTAACATCATGATATAAATTAATATATAATTACTCACAAAGAAACAAATGCATACAAAAAAAAGTTGATGTATAGAACAAATTATACTAGCAAGTCAAAGCCAAATTGGATGGCAGATAAAGTTCCATGATGAAGTTCTATCAACTCCTCCTCTATCATTAGATGTTATCCCCCTTAGATACATTAGTACTAATAAATTTGTTTATATTATTCATATGGAATAAACCATGAAATTTAACTTTAAATTTTACATGCATAAAAGATTGGCCATGGTCTTCTCCTTCTCTATGGTCCATCGATGCTTGTGCTTCTGCTCTTGTTCTCAAGCCCTCAACTTGAGTTTTGGACCCCACTGTCTCATCTCGTGAATGGACATCATACTCTAAGGTGTTCAAAGGTGGCCCATTATTCTCCAAAATAGGACCTAAGCACAGCTGATTGCAAAAAATGCAATTATGGGGCACACAAACATGTGTGGATGAGGAGGGTCTAGTAAAATTAGGTGATCCAATATCATCGCCAACATCACAATCAAGTGCTCGGTCAAAGAGTGTATTGCACTAAGGCCTTGTTGTGCTGCATTTGCAATAATGTCTGGGTGCTGAATTGGAGGTGGAGAAGGGATAACAGGAGGGGGAATATAGGGACCTTGTACTTGTCTCATTGCCACAGGTCTATCTTGAGGCATTCCTTTACCTACTCCTTGAAAATCTCTAAAATCAAAATAATTAACATGGTGGACCATGACGAAATTTGTATAGAGTTTATGAAGGAAATATAAAGGTACATCTAAATTGTTGTTCGGTGGTTTATCAAAAACCATCCACCAACGATCCTAAAAATTCTAACTAATGCCCTCATGTGTACACCATTTGATTGAATACTTGGGATTATGAACATCAACATGCAAGTCAATTTTAGGATTGACAAAATGTTGGGCTAACATAGATTTCATAATGTCTAACTCTTTCACTTGATCATATGATAAATTGTCAGCATATTCAGCCTTCTTGGTTTCTCACCATTGCCTAAATGATTCATGTTGGCTTGACAAGGTTCAAACATGACTAATAATTCCCTCTAAATTTGATGTCATTGTAGACAATTGAGGGTGACAGTGATACATTTCTACTATCCTACTTATTTGATCATTATTTCTTTGAATTTTCTCTTCAATTGTTGGAGGGGGAGGGTTTGGTGGTGGAGGGTTTGGGTTTTCATTTTTTTTCATCCATTTTACCTATTTAAAATATAAAACATACCTATTTAGCATAAAAAATCAAAAAAACTTGCTTGAATATACAAAGCAAACAAAAAAAATGCAAATTTACTAACCTCTTTGGATCGGATATTTGTTCTTGAGCTCTGATATTAGTTTTGCGAGAGGTCTATGTTTTGCAAGCCGTAGGTTTGCAAAATGTGACATCTTTTTCCCTTTTTTATGTTTTGAGAAACAAATATCTGTTTTGCAAAATGAATACCTATTTTAGGTTGCCCAAAATAGATATCCATTTTTCTTTACCCAATTCTTTTCATTATTTTTTAGTTTGTTGTCTTAGATTAACTAATATGATAGAGGAGTAACTTAAAAATACTATATGGAGTAACTTAAATATACTATATTATTTTTTAGTTTGTTGTCTTTTGATTATACTATGATAGAGGAGTAACTTAAATAATATGATCAAAGACAATGATACAAATGTATTATCTATCTAGTAACATTTAAGAAAGCTCATGTGATAGTATATAAAACCAAAAGAAACAATATGGGAGACTATATTTTATGTTAGAAACCCTTATGCAAGAAAACTTAGTAGTAAAAGATAGTTAAACCATTATATTATTTAGAATACATTGATTTAATAGAAGAATTATTTTGATAGAGTTGATATCTACATGCTTATAGCATACTTTTCTTCTATGTTTCTCACATCCAACACCTAACTAATCACAATCCAACCATTCTCCATTCACATGAGTAGATAGGTGTATGCATCATCACAGAATACCAATTGTCTAACTATCTAACAAACTAATGGAATACCAAGAGTCACAAAGCTATATGTTGACCATATCATAAAATCAATATATCACATATATCACCAAACATGACGTAGGTCCATGTGGATAACCATTATAGATGACTATATGTTACATTACACATTAAATATCAATAGTTTAAATTACTAACTATAGTCAATGTATTCATGTCTTCTTATATAACCACCACCACCAATGATAGACTCGGGGATGCCACTCTCTAATAAATCTCCATACAATACAATTAGACTAAGGATGCATACCCAAACTTAGGCTCTGCAACACTCACACTTTCATATTTACTATCAAACTAGTGACAAGAAATATACAATGTAGATCATAATGATAGGAAGTTCAGGAATTAAATCTCTCCATCAACACATGGCCAATAACCCTTCACCTACCCAATCACTTTTTAACAGGAAACACCGAAAGTAGCTTTAACACAATGATCAAAATATCAATTTCATAACATATACATTTAGCTACATGCAATGGGGATTAATCACAGTCATTTAAACAATTCATCCATTCAAATAGTTAATAACTAAGTTTCCAAAGAATAATCAATATCATCAATAATCAACACATAATACTTTATTCATTCATCAACATTTCTTACTACAGATCTTTATTCTCTTAATAAAAGCATGAACTTGTTTTCCTCCAATCTACTCCTATCGTTTCGCTCTGCATATCTTTCACATTCAAAATTGACCTCTTCCAAACTGCCGCAATTGATCCTCTTTTCATCAAACTCCTACTTTTAGCAACTCCCTCCCAAATTAACACATCAACCTTCACACCACCCTTTGTATCATCTTCTATTTAGCCTCCACTCAGCCTTGACCTACTTACTCTGTTATCCTCTCTCTCTCTCCATTATCAATGACCAATATGGCCTATCTCTATCAGCCTCTCTCTATCATAAATGACCAAACCGAACTCTTCATAATTATGGCCTTTTCTTTCTTGGCCTTCAGCTCGGCCTTATTCTTGCACACCCATCCTCTTTTTCCATCACCCACTCGATCCTTCTTTATGCCGCTTTCTAAACTTTTTAGTTCCCTCAAATACCACTGAATTCCAACTGTCCTCCACTGTCTCTAAACTGTTCACATTCCACTTCTATAACTGTCGATTCCAGACTATCCATGACTACTTAATTCCCAACTATTCATAACCACTTATTCTTCTATGCTGAAGGCAACTTATATCAATTACCTACATTTTGTCCACACAGTGACAATAAACACAGTTTGCCCAAATTCTCTTAATTGTTAATCTTCCTGTCTAGATAATGACAGAAACTGCCAAGGAAAACCATACAACAAACTCAAAATTTAAACCCATGTAGGGTCGATGTCTCTGCATCAAACTCCCCAAGGGACAAAAGATCATGTGCTCCTGCACATGGAGTCAGTATTCAAAACTCATTTTCCTGTATCCTTTTCTTTCTCTCTTTCCACAGTCTTTCTGGCACCTTCAACATATTCATCCAACATTGTTGTTCATCATACAACTCCACACTAACTAGACTCCTTGCTGTCACATTCACCCACAAATCAGCCCTTCCAAACATATGAAGATTAAGTAACTCTGCATATATGTTCCTAATGAATTCCACTTCACCCATCGGGTTCTCTATTATACCAAAGGCATGCTTAGCCTTATACCAATCTGCATCCAACATTACATATACTTCCTTCCCAATGCCCCAACTAAACAACCAAAAATCATTTTTAATATCTACTTTCACATCAAACACCACAATACTATGCTCTATTTTAGATTGTTACTCAACCCTCTCATTGATCAATACACTAAAGAAATACATATCCACATTCTTGGAAAAGATATTTTTGTTTACCTCCGGCTACACTGCTACACCAACTTCTTTATGACCAATGGCAACCTCTTCACACATACACATATCTTCATTATCTATCTTCACCTGCCATTCTAATATGAGCTTAGAGAATAGTGTCCACAAACAATATGCATCATTCTTGTTCATTGCCCCTTCTTCAATGTCCATCTCAACCTTGTTTCCATCATGAATGCATTTATCCTTACCTTCTTTACTCTCTACTACCTCAGCTTCTTCATCTTTATTCTCTGCTGCTTCAGCGCCCTCATCTATATTTTCTGCTACTTCTGCTTCACTCTCCATGTCTTTCTTTGCTTTTCCCCTTTTGCTTCCATCCCTCTTAACCAACACACTCTTCATATCTCTCTTGTACTCATTACTAGACATTCCACTCTATCTTCCTTTGCTCTCCTTCTGCATTTTATATCTTTCTCTTCTCATTTTATTTTCATCTACAGTCAACCACAAATTTTCCTCATATTCATAAATTTCATTCAAAACCTCAACATCACCATCATACAAATCAGAGTTTCTACTTCTTATCTTGCACTTACCATACTGCTTTTCCTCTAGCTCTATTGCATGCTCTGAGGTATTATCCTCCTTTTCATCCTCTATGGGCTCTATTATGTTCTCTGGTTCATTAGATTTGTCCACATCGACACCTTTCCTTTTCTCTTGTATTGTCTTCTTCTCATTATCAGCTTTGTCTACTACTATCCAATGCTTCACTATGCACATTGGCTTCTTCATCTTCCTGAATTGATGTCTTGCTACCTCTACACTGGGCCTATCCTCTTGAATCTTTGTCATATCTGTTGAAATGCACTAGACAACTGAGAAGGGGGGGTGAATCAGTTGTCACAAAAACTTAAACATTTCTTCACTTACACATTAATCACTTATCCATAATGATTATGATATAACAATGAATGCATGAAATTAGAAACTTCAAAACATAGATGTAACATTATACACAAGAGACACCAGATTTTTTACGTGGAAAACCCCAAGGTGGGGAAAAACCACGGAGAGGATTAGCTCTCAAAATATATTGCAATCTTTAAAAAATGATGTTTAGGCTTGGTCACTCCATAGGCCTAGAACATTCTGGCTCATTGCCATGAAGTACAGATAGGTCTAGCAGGCTCACTACCTCAACCCTAAACCTAGAAAGATTACAATAAGGATTGTTAAACCCTACTAGTGGCTTACTGCCATAATCACCATCTTTTTCATTTTTAAGATTGAAACGTTGAAGTACAATCGGTCCTCTGCTCTGCTCTGCCTTATCTCCTCACCCCTTTTCCCCATCTTCCCATTTTCACTCAAGGACACATTTTCCACAACTCAATTACAAGTATTTATACACTTCATCAACCTTGGAATGATCATCAAGGTTGGCATTACAATCATCAACCACTGGAACAATCTCCAAGGTCGGTATTACAAACATTTACAAAATAGGTCCTGACCTATTACAACATTATGCAAAGGAAATGAAGTAAAGATGTATGCAGATCACACCACACCTTAGATGGGACTCAAACATGATCTTCCACACCACAACATGCTTCCACAATCTTCAAGGAATCTCTGCAATTATTGGAATTAATCAAATCGGCTAAGAATGGTTACACGTTACACTATCTAAGAACAATCTTCAAACACGATCTCAATTCCTTAATGTGGACCAATGTCAAGATAGGAACATGAATAGGAGACATCCAGAGGCACTTTATAATCATCATGAGCAACCACATGAACGTTAACCATTTTATCCATAGAAATCTTCTCACTAGAACACATGAACTTCACTGTCTTCAACTGACATAAAAGAAAGATAGCTTGTGGACCACCAAAACATGAACCACTGCAATTGTAGGCACTTATCATCATCCCAAACTTCCCCTAGAATTGTAGAGAAAAAATACATTATTATGGAGGAATGCGGAGCAAAATACTTTCTCTCTGTCACTAGAGAATAATCAGAGAAAGCAAGTTTTACTCTAGTGAATACAACTCTCTTAATTCTTCACATTAGAGGCTCAAACTTAGGATTTAGCATCTTCAGACATCCCTTTAAATAACTTCCAATCTGTAGACCAAGATATTCAACCAACGAAAAATGTAGAGCAATCTATCGGACTGTTCTTCAACATACAACTCACTGTTTATACTACACTTCACTATAACTCGTTTCTTTTGGAGGGGCCAATTTTCTCAATATCCTCAACATACAAAGATTCTAAACAAGTACTAGAATAGGACATAGTTGACACCAATGACAAAAAAGATATGTTGACATCAATGAAAACATCGATTAGGCACATACTTGAAACAATTTCCCCCTTTGTCATTGATGGCAACATATGATGTGAAAAACTGCAACAACCATCAAGACATGATTCTTCCCCTATCTCTTTACACATCTACACTCTTTCTTTCTGACCAAGATTCTCCCCTATCTTTTTACACATCTGCACTCTTTCTTTCTGAGTTTTTCACATGACTTCTCTCCCCCTTTGACATCAATGGCAAAGGGCACATACTTGCAATCTTCTTCTCTGATTCAATTTCTCTTCTAAACTCACTGACTACTCCCCTTGAGAAGTAGCCCTAAAAGCATCAATCCATATATGAATAAGTACCACTAGATTGATGCACTCTTGTGCATCTTAGTTTAGAGCAGGAGGGGTAATAACCCCTAACTTTTCTCTAAGATACTCAAAAGTATCCTTAGGCAGAGGTTTGGCAAAAATGTCTGCAATCTAGTCTTTTGTAGATACATATTCTAGCTTGACTTCATTCTCTGTCACTTCTTCACTTAGAAAGTGATATCTTATGGATATGTGCTTTGTCCTTGAATGCATTACTGGATTCTTTGATATGTTTATGGCACTTGTATTGTCACAAAAGATTGCAATTGGATCTTCATATATAACTCTGATGTCCTTCAAAGTCCACTTCAACCATAATACTTGAGTGCAACTACATGCTACTATAATGTATTCTACTTCTATAGTAGATAGGGATATTGAATCCTATTTCTTGCTCAACCAAGATACGAACCTTTTTCCCAAAAAAAATGCACCTCCACTTGTACTTTTCCTGTCATCCATATCTCCGGCCCAATCTGCATCAGTGTATGCACTGAGAGTGAAATCGTTGTCTTTTGGATACCACAAACCATAATCTATTGTGCCTTTCAAATATCTTATAATTCTCTTGATTGCCATCATATGTGACTCCTTGGGCTCTTCTTGAAATATTGCCACAAGACATACTGCATGCATTATGTCAGGTGTAGTTTGGGTTAGATAAAGTAATCCTCCAATCATAGATCTGTACCTTTTTTGATCTACCATAGGTGAATCATCATTTGTGCTCAACTTACAACTGGTTATCATGGGAGTAATTACCGATTTAGAGTCTTCCATCCCAAACTTCTTTAGCAACTCTTTCACATACTTAGACTGAGAAATGAAGATACCCTTATCTGATTGATTTATTTGTAGACCCAAAAATAAATTCATCTCACCAAACATGGACATTTCAAATTCACTTTGAGTTTCTCTAGCAAAAATTATGCACATACCTTCATTGCCTCCAAAGATAATGTCATCAACAAAGATTGCTACAATTAGGATTTGTTCATCATTGATCTTGAAGTAGAGATTGTTGTCTGTAGTACCTTTATTGAACCCTATCTGTATCAGATACCTATCCAACTGTGCATACCATGCCCTGGGGGCTTGTTTTAATCCATACAAATCCTTCTTCAATCTACATACCAGGTCACCCTGATCTGATAACAGAAATCCTTCCAATTGTTCAATATAGACTTCTTCTTCCAACTCTTCATTCAATAATATAGACTTTACATCCATTTGATAGACCTTAAAATCTTTGTAGGCTACAAATGCTAGAAACATTCTTACAGCTTCAATCCTTCCCACTGGTGCAAATATTTCCTCAAAATCTATTCCTTCAACTTGAGAGTATCCTTTGCATACCAACCTTGCTTTATTTCTTACTACTTCATCATTCTCATTCATCTTGTTTCTAAAAACCCACTTGGTACTAATTACATTTTTGTCTGCTGGTCTAGGAACAAGATCCCAGGTCTGATTCTTCTCTATCTGCATCAATTCTTCTTTCATAGCTTTTACCCAATTCTCATCATTGCAAGCTTCATTCATAGTCTTAGGTTCAATCTTAGAAATTTGACATAAATTTACTTGTTCTTCTGCAACTCTTCTTCTGGTTAGGATTCCTTTACTTTTAACTCCTATGATTTGATCTTTAGAATGATTAAGTTTTACATACCTTGGTGTCTTGGCAACACTTTCCAGAGCTTGATTCTCTTCATCTGAGCTATCTTCATGCTGTACCACTTCTAAAACATCTGGTTTATCTGATTCATATCCATTTGAATTTGGAGACCTTTCCTTGCTTTTGAAACTTGTTCTTGTTTGTTTCCCAAATTGACACTCCTTGCAAATAGGATTAGTAGGCTTCACAAGCTTGGGAAAATCTCAAATAGCCTATGTAGTACTTATCTTCATAATGTTGTCAAAATTGATGTAACACAACCTTCTATGCCATAGCCAACTTTCATCAGTCTGAGCCAACAAACAATAATTATCAGTTCCTTTCAAGTGATAAATATTACCTCTAGTCTTCTTACCAGTTGCAATGATTGTTTCTGAGCTTTCCCTAATCTTGTATCCATTGTCCTTGAAGCTTAGGTCATAACCTTTGTCACACATCTGACCCACACTCAAAAGATTGTGCTTTAATTCTTTCACAGACAAGACATCTTCAGTATTATGCTTGCCATCAAAAGAAATAGTTCCTTTTCCACAAATCTTACCAGCTGTATCATCTCCAAACCTAACTAGTCCACCATCATATCTTTCCAAACTCACAAACTTACTTTTGTCACCAGTCATGTGCTGAGAGTAGCCACTATCAATAACCCATTCATCTTTGTCTTCAACAACCTGAGCAGACAAAACAATTTCCACTAGTTTTTCTTTCTTTACATAGCTAGTAGGATTAGTAAACACAGGTTCTTCTTTAATAGTAACAAATAAGCATTCATTACCAGAAGTACTAGCATTATTTGGTTCACCATTATCTGATACTCCTTCATTATCATCAAGATCTTCAACATAATAACATTTCTTTTGGATCCTAGGCCTGTTCTCATATCTTTTCCTATTTCTTTCAATTCTTTTAGGGCATCTGGAAGCAAAGTGGCTGACTTTACCATAGGAAAAATATTTGAAAGGTAATTTACCTTAAACTTACTGGATCCTCTTTGTAGTCTATCCAGAAATTTCACTTCAATTTCATCAAACTCATCATCTGATTCTATCTTATACTTTTCTAATCTAGAGGTTTTCCCAGAAGTACTAGCTTTGAAGGCAGTCTCTACTTTTGGTAGGGCATCACCAAACTCTCTCATTTTAAAGGTAGTAATCTTACCAAGCAACTGATCTCTGTCAATATCTTTTACTTGCATAAATTCTTCAATTGTAGCTACCTTGTGACTGTAGGACTTTGGCATTGATTTGAGAATTTTCATTACTTCCTTATCACCGAGAGTTCCCCCATACCTTTTATTCTGATGACAAGTTCATCAACTCTTTGCATAAAGGATGTTATGTTTTCATCTTCATTCATCTTCAAACTTTCATATTTCACCTTCAAACTTTGTAGCTTGGCCTCTTTCACAGAATCATCTCCCTCATACATATTTTTTAGCTTTTCCCATACCTCATTTGCAGTTTCAAGATCCACCACTTTTGTCAGTACTGTGTCATTCAATGAACTTAATAGAGCATATTTTTCATTAACATCCACTTCATATTCCTTGACTTCATCTTCATTCATCAAACCATTTTGAGGCAAGGTGTATTTTATTTCTGTATCTTTCCATACTTTGTAACCAAGACAAAGAAGATGACTTTTCATTTGTGCCTTCCAAAGAACATAGTTTGTCCCATCAAAATGTGGTGCTTCCTTCTTATAAGACATTTTTGGATCTTCCTCAAGCTATTAGACTTTCTTCAGAGGAACCTTGCTCTAATACCAATTGTTGAAATGCATCAGACAACTAAGAGGGGGGTGAATTAGTTGTCACAAAAACTTAAACACTTCTTCACTTACACATTAATCACTTATCCACAATTATTATGATATAACAATTAATGCATGAAATCAGAAACTTAAACATAGATGCAACATTATACATAAGAGACACCAAATGTTTTACATGGACAACCCCAAGGTGGGGAAAAACCACAGAGAGGATTAGCTCTCAAAATATATTGCAATCTTTGAAAAATAATGTTCAAGCTTGGTCACTCCACAGGCCCAGAACATACTGGCTCACTGCCATGAAGTACAGCTAGGTCTAGTAGGCTCACTGCTTCAACCCTAAACCTAGAAAGATTACAATAAGGGTTGTTAAACCTTGAGGGCTATTAAACCCTACTAGTGGCTCACTGCCACAATCACCATCTTCTTCATGTCTGAGATTGAAACATTGAAGTACAATCAGTCCTCTACTCTACTCTACCCTGCTTTGCCTTATCTCCTCACCCCTTTTCCTCATCTTCCCATTTTCACTCAAGGACACATTTTCCTTGACTCAATTACAAGTATTTATACACTTCATCAACCTTGGAATGATCATCAAGGTCGGCATTACAATCATCAACCATTAGAACAATCTCCAAGGTTCACATTACAAACATTTACAAAATAGGTCCTGACCTATTACAACATTATGCAAAGGAAATGAAGTAAAGATGTATGTAGATCACATGACACCTTAGCTAGGACTCAAACACAATCTGCCATGACACAACACGCTTCCAGAATCTTCAAGGAATCTCTGCAATTACTGGAATTAACCAAGTTGGCTAAGACTGGTTACACGTTACACTATATGGGAACAATCTTCAAACATGATCTCAATTCCTTAATGCAGACCAATGTCAAGATAGGAACATGAATAGGAGATATCCACAAGCACGTTATAATCATTAGGAGCAACTGCATGAACCTTAACTATTTTAGCCATAGGAATCTTCTCACCAGAACACATGAACTTCACTGTCTTCAACTGACATAAAAGAACGATAGCTTGCAGACCACCAAAACATGAACCACTGCAATTGTAGGCACTTATCATCATCCTAGACTTCCCCCTAGAACTATAGAGAAAAATACTTTATTGAGGAGGAATGCGGAGCAAAATACTTTCTCCCTGTCACCAAAGAATAATCAGAGAAAACAAGTTTTACTCTGGTGAATGTAACTCTCTTAATTCTTCACATCAGAGGCTCAAACTCAGGATTTAGCATCTTCATACATCCCTTTAAATAACTTCCAATCCACAAACCAAGATATTCAACCAGCAAAAAATGTGAAGCAATCTACTAGACTGTCCTTCAACATACAACTCACTATCTATACTGCACTTCACTTTAACTCACTTGTTTCTTCTGGAGGGGCCAATTTTCTCAATATCCTCAACATACAAAGCTTCTAAACAAGTACTAGAATAGGACATAGTGGTGCAGGAGCACCTACCTGACAGCTGGTCTGGATAAGGCAGTTAGTAGTTTAGGTCCTGTTTATGTTTCCAAGAAGGTCTGTTAAGACCAGTTGCATGTAATAAGGTCAAGCTGATCATGATAAGATCATGCTGACCGGGCTTTTTCTATTTTTAGCTAGTTAGTTATAACAGCTGTCATGATGTATGTTCGGTGGGATCTCCCAGCCGCTTGGAGAGTTCCCAGCCGCTTGGAGTCGGGTCAGTAGTACTCGTAGGAAAGTCTTTATAAGCATGAGATCGTTTGATATGATACAGATAGATATCATCGATCGAGCTAGTTGCAGAGAGTGAGCCTGAGAGAGAGAGGTTGATCATATTGTATTGCATCTTTGAAATCAATAAAGTGATCCTGTTTGTGTTCTTGCTCTGGTTGCATTCCATTACTTGATTGATTTACTGGCTTGAGGGTTTCATGGATTCACTGATCCATTCCACCGGTTGACTCATCTGATCGGTGGAATGGTAATGTACAATAGGGTAGGTAGTAGTTTGTTTTCCGTTTGCATGCAGGTGTGCAGGATCGCGGTTGACAGATGTTGAGAAGCCTAGCATCCTCATGTGCTAGGTCAAGTTGAGCTGATTGAGTTGGAAGATCACCCTGAGGTTGGATCGGGTCATCCCTGGAGGATCGGTGAAGTGAAATTTCGCTAAGTGAAGAAACTGGTCAAGACGGCATCATCAGGATATCTAGGTGAATATCCTGCAGTCGGGTTTGGACATCGTCATCCGGATAAGTGAAGATGAACATGATGCAGTTGAGCGCATGAAGTGCGGGTTCGTCGGGGTGATCATCATCTGGAGGAGCCGAGGTGGAGTGCATCGGCATCAGGTAGAAGAAGATCGGGTCATGAAACTGTTGAAGTTTTCATGTTGCGAGTGCATCAGGATGTTTAGGTCGGACATAGACTAAGTGCATGTATCGGCATCAGGATCATCATATCGGGAGTGCCAATCATCCGCGTATCGCGAGTAGATGCGGGAGTGAAAGTTGAGTTTTTTTTTTTGACTAAGTGTTGAAGAGGTCATCAGGATATTGGGTGACGTCATCGTCATCAGGATATGACGTCATCGTCATCAGGATATTGAGATATCCCCCTGTGCGAGTTGTCCTGCCGTTGTTAAGTGGTTAAGTATCGGCATCAGCAGAAAGTGTATTAGCATCATCAGGAGGTTTCGAAGAGAACCGGATAAGTTATATCATGATGCTATTGTTTGGATCGTCGGCTAGCGGAGCATCGAAGGGAAGGTGCTGAACTGATCGTCATCAGGATATTTGAGCAACCGGATATTTGGATATCCTGCTGACGAAGACAGTGTTGAAGGTCATGATGATGACGATGGAGTTCGGTGCCCGATGAACAGTGCAACTGGAGGATGTTTGCGCCCGCTGAACATCATGATGATGATGTTAGGAGGAAAGCGGAGGAGGTGAATAGTAGTCGGCAGGAGGACAATTGCGAGTGTCCGAAATATGATGATGCTGTTGGTTTTAGGAAACATGATGATGCTGACAGTATAAAGCGGAATATGATGATGATGGTGAAGATGATGATGATGAGGTTGGTCTGCAGACATTCATGCTATATGCGAAGGTTATAGTGTGGATGCCTCTGCATCATAGTGGTATCAGAGCTCAGCAAAAGGTCTGGGCTGTTGTGTGTTGATTCTGTCACCGAAAGGGCAGAGGTAGAGTTGATTGTGTTGTGTGTTGATTGAGAGGTTGACAAAATGCCTCCTAAAGGTAATGGTACTGCAAGGGAACTGCAGGAGATGAAGGAAAAACATGCTAGAGAGATGAGGAAGATGAAGGAGCTTGCTGAAGCACTTCAAGCCAGGCTGACAGCCCTGGAAAAGAACAAAAAGAGGGAAGTGGAAGACAGTGAGTCTGAAGAAGATGCAGATACTGTTGAAGAGTATGAAGAGGTAGCTGAAGATCTGGATGCTGAAGACCAGAGATTGGCAAAACTGTTAAAGGCAGTGCAGAGTGAAAAACCTAAGGTAAAGGTTGATGTTTCCAAATATACTGGAAGCTTGAATGAAGATGAGTTGTTAGATTGGATTGCTGCACTTGATAATCACTTTGAATGTGAAGATGTTGCTGAGGATCAGAAGGTGAAGATTGCAAAGACCAAGTTAGGAGGTCATGCTTTGGTATGGTGGGATTATGTACAATCTGAGAGAAGGAAACAAGGGAAGTCTAAGATCACTTCTTGGGATAAGATGGTAGCAAGGATAAAGGGTAAATTCTTGCCAAGGGATTATGAAATCCAGATGTTTAAGAAGCTGCAATTTTTAAAGCAGAAAGACAGGGATGTGAAAGCATATACTGAGGAATTTTATCTGCTGAGTATGAGATCTGGTCATCATGAGAATGAAGTAGAAAAGGTGGCTAGGTACTTGGCTGGTTTGAGATTTAACATACAGGATGAGTTAGTGTTAGCTAACCCTAAGAATGTGGAGGATTGTTATCAAATGGCAATCAGGATTGAAGAAGATGAATAGAGGACATGATAAGTCCATGAGAGGAAGAGGAAACAATAGGGGAAGAGGAACAGCCCCTGCACAAAAGCAGACAAATGAGGGTCAAGAAGACACTGGTAAAGGACAAGGACAGTCTGATTTCAGAGGTGGATGGAAAGGCAATAGAGGAAGATTTGGAGGTGGTAGAGGTTCTACTACATTTTCAGGAAAATGTTACACCTGTGGAGAGTTTGGTCATCCATCTTTCAAATGTCCAGAAAACAAAGGTTCATCATCCAGAAATGATAGAACTAGTGACAAGAGAGTACAACTGGTACAAGAAGAGAAAGTAGAAGAAAGTGCACAGAGTTCAAACAAAGGTCCTGAGAATTATGGATATCCAGAGAGTGGAGAATCATTGATGTTAAGGAGAATTAGTTTGCAGGCATCAAAGGATATGATGCAAAGAAGAGCTCTTTTCAAGACCACATGCAAGAGTAAAGGTAAAGTATGTAAGGTTGTCATTGATACTGGTTCAACAGACAACATGGTATCTCAGGAAATGGTGGATAAACTGAAGTTGGAAAGGATTCCACATCCACACCCTTACAAGGCATCTTGGGTGAGTGATAGGCAATCACTTTTTGTCTCTGAACAGGCATATGTGGATTTCCAGATTGGACCATATCATGATAGAATTTTGTGTGACATATTGCCTATGGAATGTTGTCACCTACTGCTAGGTAGACCATGGCAATTTGACAGGAGGGTACTGTATGATGGGTATGCTAATACCTACACCATCAAGAAGGATGGGAAGACTATTAAGTTGATGCCATTACAGGCAAAAGCTGCAGTACAGAAGGCAGCCCAAATCATTTTAATGGGAAAGAAGGAGTATGTGCAGATGCCTAGAGGAACAGGCATAAAGGCAGTTCAGGACACTGCAGAGAAAGAAGTTGTTACTGACAGAGGTCAGCAGCAGATGCAGAAACAGGGGTGTAAACAGCAACCAGTTCAGAAGAATGACAAGGATGTTGTCATAGTTGGGACTATTGCTTGTCCTATAAAGATTGACAGGAAGATAGAGTTGAACATTTCAGAAGTTCAAGAGGCAGTTCAGACAGAGGTTCTGGTCAGGCAACCTGACAAACACAGGGTATGTGAGAAAAAGGCCTACATCAACAGGCATGAGGATTTACTTGCCCGAAAGCAAGTTACAGTTCAGAAGTCTTGGAGCAGCCAAGAGACAGCAGCAGACAAAGCTGGAGCAGGTCAGACTATTGACAAGGCAAAGGGTAGAGGTGGCAGACTTCCACATACTAAACTCATGATATAGCATGAGTTCTTTTCTTTTGGGGAGTATGGTGCAGGAGCACCTACCTGACAGCTGGTCTGGATAAGGCAGTTAGTAGTTTAGGTCCTGTTTATGTTTCCAAGAAGGTCTGTTAAGACCAGTTGCATGTAATAAGGTCAAGCTGATCATGATAAGATCATGCTGACCGGGCTTTTTCTATTTTTAGCTAGTTAGTTATAACAGCTGTCATGATGTATGTTCGGTGGGATCTCCCAGCCGCTTGGAGAGTTCCCAGCCGCTTGGAGTCGGGTCAGTAGTACTCATAGGAAAGTCTTTATAAGCATGAGATCGTTTGATATGATACAGACAGATATCATCGATCGAGCTAGTTGCAGAGAGTGAGCCTGAGAGAGAGAGGTTGATCATATTGTATTGCATCTTTGAAATCAATAAAGTGATCCTGTTTGTGTTCTTGCTCTGGTTGCATTCCATTACTTGATTGATTTACTGGCTTGAGGGTTTCATGGATTCACTGATCCATTCCACCGGTTGACTCATCTGATCGGTGGAATGGTAATGTACAGTAGGGTAGGTAGTAGTTTGTTTTCCGTTTGCATGCAGGTGTGCAGGATCGCGGTCGACAGATGTTGAGAAGCCTAGCATCCTCATGTGCTAGGTCAAGTTGAGCTGATTGAGTTGGAAGATCACCCTGAGGTTGGATCGGGTCATCCCTGGAGGATCGGCGAAGTGAAATTTCGCTAAGTGAAGAAACTGGTCAAGACGGCATCATCAGGATATCTAGGTGAATATCCTGCAGTCGGGTTTGGACATCGTCATCCGGATAAGTGAAGATGAACATGATGCAGTTGAGCGCATGAAGTGCGGGTTCGTCGGGGTGATCATCATCTGGAGGAGCCGAGGTGGAGTGCATCGGCATCAGGTAGAAGAAGATCGGGTCATGAAACTGTTGAAGTTTTCATGTTGCGAGTGCATCAGGATGTTTAGGTCGGACATAGACTAAGTGCATGTATCGGCATCAGGATCATCATATCGGGAGTGCCAATCATCCGCGTATCGCGAGTAGATGCGGGAGTGAAAGTTGAGTTTTTTTTTTGACTAAGTGTTGAAGAGGTCATCAGGATATTGGGTGATGTCATCGTCATCAGGATATGACGTCATCGTCATCAGGATATTGAGATATCCCCCTGTGCGAGTTGTCCTGCCGTTGTTAAGTGGTTAAGTATCGGCATCGGCAGAAAGTGTATTAGCATCATCAGGAGGTTTCGAAGAGAACCGGATAAGTTATATCATGATGCTGTTGTTTGGATCATCGGCTAGCGGAGCATCGAAGGGAAGGTGCTGAACTGATCGTCATCAGGATATTTGAGCAACCGGATATTTGGATATCCTGCTGACGAAGACAGTGTTGAAGGTCATGATGATGACGATGGAGTTCGGTGCCCGATGAACAGTGCAACTGGAGGATGTTTGCGCCCGCTGAACATCATGATGATGATGTTAGGAGGAAAGTGGAGGAGGTGAATAGTAGTCGGCAGGAGGACAATTGCGAGTGTCTGAAATATGATGATGCTGTTGGTTTTAGGAAACATGATGATGCTGACAGTATAAAGCGGAATATGATGATGATGGTGAAGATGATGATGATGAGGTTGGTCTGCAGACATTCATGCTATATGCGAAGGTTATAGTGTGGATGCCTCTGCATCACATAGTTGACACCAATGACAACAAAGATATGTTGACATCAATGATAACACCGATTAGGCACATACTTGCAACAATATCTTCCATCCTTGATGCTATTTTACTATTAGTACGAACCACTCCTTGCCTCACTTCACTTTGTTGTTCATTTACAACTTATTTCCTTTGCCAATATGGTATTATATAGCCCTGATGCACTAATTTACCCTTCTCCTTTCTAACTTGCAGGTTTATACTCCTATTTTCACTTGCATAGAGAAAATCACCACCAAAAATCACTTTCACCTCTTCATTGGTCTACTATCCCAATTTGATTACATTATTGACTTCGTGTCTTGCCACCTCTTCCTCTTTATAGGCTTTCTTATTTTCTTCATTAGCCCTTTCTTCATCTTTAGGTACCTTGTATTGCACCGCTGCTACAAACTACCTTCTCTTATCTATTGCTGCAACTTGTCTTCTTTCATTCTTATATTCATCTTCGTCTATGGTCTCTCTTCTTTCCCTTTCTCCTTTTGCATCCAAAGGTTTGTTCTTGGCCTTCTTCATACCTGCATTCACACTTTCAAACAAATCAGTAGCAAATAAATCAAGAGACCAAGATGTCTCTTCAAGTGTCTCTTCCATATACACTATCTTCTCTTCTTCAAGTGCTCCTTGTTGCACTTTCTTTTTTCTCCTTTCCTTGTTATTTTTATCCAAGTCCTCTACAATGAGAACTTTCCTCTTCTCTTCTTGTCCACTTCCTACAACCACAACATTAGCAGGAAAATAACTCTTTTCCAATATATCCATTCTACTTGCAATCTTCTCCAATTCCTCTTAGAATTTTCTACTTTCCATTCCAGCCCAATATATATCCCAAGATGGGATTATGATGGGTCTTCTTACACTAATACCCATCCTTCTTACTACTACAATCCACAATCTCTGCTCAAACTATAAGTGCAAACTGCCTCTCCTTCAATGATCAATTCACACAACAACACACCTCATTGCAAATTCTAGCATAGGTTGCCTCTCCTTCGGCACTCTACCCATGCAAACTTGTTGTATCTTTCTATCTTTTGATATCTACCCCATGCTACGCTTCCCTTTGCTCAGCCCCATCTTTTAAACCCACATTCTACTGTCTTCCTCTATCAATCTGCAACACAAAACTTTCCAATAATTTATGCTTCCATCAATCTACCAAAATAATCAACAACCATTTACAACCCAGATCTTTTTGGATCTCTAGGTTCCTTCAACAACCTGTTAATCTGTAAACACACATAACACTCTAGGATTCTTATGAACATCAAATTACCAAAACAAATAGCAAATTTCTACTATCCAGATCTTTTGGGCTCCGATACCAATTGATAGAATCTCGATGCCACTCTTTGATATTTCTCCATACAATACAATAAGTCTAAGGACCCATACCAAAACTTAGGCTCTGCAACACTCACACTTTCAGATTTACTATCAAACCAATGACAAGAACTAGACAACATAGATCATAATGATGGGAAATTTAGGAATTAAATCTCTCCATCAACACATCGCAAATAACCCTTCACCTACCCAATCACTTTTTAATAAGCAATGCTGAAAGTAGCTTTAACACAATGATCGGAATATCAATTTCATAACATATATATTCAGCTACATGCAATAGGGATTAATCATAGTCATTTAAACAATTCATCCATTTGAATAGTTAATAACTAAGTTTCCAAAGAATAACCAACATCATCAATAATCAACACACAATACTTTATTCATTCATCAACATTTCTTACTACAGATCTTTATTCTCTTAATACAGGCCTAAACTTGTTTTCCTCCAATATTCTCCTGTAGTTTTGTTTTGCATATATTTCACATTCGAACTTGACCTCTTCCAAACTACCACGATCGATCCTCTTTTCATCGAGCTCCTATTTTCAGAAACTCCATCCCAAATTGCCATATCGGCCTTCACACCTCCCTTTGTATCATCTTCTGTCTGTCCTCCACTCAACCTCAACCTACTTACTCTATCATCCTCTCTCTCTCTCCATTATCAATGACCAACATGGCCTATCTCTATCAATCTCTCTCTATCATAAATGACCAAACCGAACTCTTCACAATTACGACCTTTTCTTATTTGGCCTTATTCTTGCACACCCGTCCTCCTTTTCCATCACCCACTCGATCCTTCTTTATGCTAGTTTCCAAACTTTTTAGTTCCCTCAAATACCACTAAATTCCAACCTTCCTCCACTGTCTCTAAATTGTTTGCATTCCACTTCTACAACTGTTGATTCTAGACTGTCCACGACTACTTGACTCCCAACTATTCATAACCGCTTATTCTTCTATGCCAAAGGCAACTTATATCAATTACCTACATTCTACCAATGTAGCGACAGTAAGCATAGTCTGCCCACATTCTCTTAACTGTTAATCTTCCTGTCCAGATAATGACAAAAACTGCCAAGGAAAACCATAATCACAACAAACTTAGAATTTAAACCCATATAGGGTTGATGCCCCTGCATCAACCAACCATAAGCTTGTGGTAACACATACAACCATCTAACCAATTATTTCAACTTGTAGTATTGTAAAACATTCTCTTAACATAACCAAGCCTCTAGATTGTTCCACATGAACTTCAAGTCTGCTACAAGTCCACATGCATTATTATTTATGCTTCTACTAGCACAATTAAATATGTAGTTATGAGTACTTCTTCAAATGAATCATGGTTAAATTTCCATAGCATCACCACATGTAGACATATCTCCATGCTATATCGCAACATCTAAAACTCACCACTTCCTACCAAATTATATTTTATCATTGTTCAATAGTTGAACCATATAAACTCAGGAAATCTCTATAGGTGAATTATACATATAGGAAGAGGACATCAAAGAGAAAGTCATCAGAGGACATTGGATTTGTAAAAGATAAGAAATAATATAATCTACATCATCATATAGGCCATATGCATGCCTATGTATGTTGCCTTTAATATCTAGCTCAACATCATTTTTCTTTCTCCCCAAAGGGTTTGACCTAGTCGAACCCATTCACCTATCAAGTCAACAAACTCCTAAATGGTTCCCTAAACACCACCAAGGGACATATTCAACTATTAACAAGGAAAAAGAAAGTAGTTTTGGTGTAAATTCTAATGAATCATTTCACTTAGTACATATTAGATTATATTTGTTTCAACAATTGAGATCAAACTTGTGACATTGGGGATCGACCTCCATCATTTTTCTATGCCTATTTAAATTCCAAGACAATCATTGGATTGATATTTATTTTCTAGAGGTGCCAAATCAATTTAGCACATCCTCAACATCATTCTTCTATCATCAATTCTCGAACAAAGTACTAATATCCCTCACCTTTAAGTTTTGTATTTGTTGCAATTATTTGTCCCAACTTTGATTAATCTATATATCTATGTTAATTCATGTTTAAATGATTTCATTTGATTAATTACCATAGATTTATGTTACTAAAAAGGAATTTATTCCTTTATCTTTTTGGTGAACTTGATGTTCCTACACAACTCAAGGTTTATTATTCCTTTCTTGATAGGGTTTTCAAATTTGATTTTTTAAATTGCATAATCTTATTTCTATATCTCATTAGGGTTTATCATTTGGATTCCCTTTTTTCTTACATGCTTCATAAATATGTCTTCCTTTAGGTTTTTGTGATCCATTATGTGCTATTGTTTCACCCATCATACCCACCCTTCCTTTTTGCCTTCAGGATTTCATTTGCTAATTTATTCTCACATATAAGTGCAAGTGCTATTTTTTTGATTTTATATTAATACTTACATTCTTTTATATTATTTTTGTTTCTAGGGTTTAAATCCATGCTTTATTTGCGTGTCATTAATTTATCTTTATTAGGGTTTGGACCTTTATTATATCATCTCTTCTTGATTCATACCCAACCACCCTTGTTTATGCTTCATTGATACATTTTTTTATTATCATGGATTGTCATATTCCATTACTTTTAGCCTCTATTCATGTCATTATTACATAATTTGATATTTTTATACACTTTGTGATATTTGATCCCACTATCCTTGATTCACTCATGTCCTTTTATCACATGCATGGCCTTATATTGTCAATTAAGGTCATGTTCCATCATGTGTGTGCCTCTTCCTCCATTAACTTAGTTATTGCCCTTCCTTCCCTTGTATATAGCCCCATTTAACTTATCGATAAACCTCATGTTGTTTCTATTTATCCTATGGATAAAGCTTGAAATGTGCTTGAGCATAGTGATAATTTATCTTTGAGCACTTTTCCTTCATATATGATTTGATTCATGATACATGGTTTGAGAAGGATACACATGATATATACCCTTACCTTCCAGCGATAAAATTATGAAAGATACTTTATATGGTGAAGCTACACCTTCCTTAATCCTTCATGACATTGTTATGCCTTGTGATGATGATGATCCTTCATGTGATGATGGTATACCTACTGAACATATCCTTTATGCATCTCATGATAGATTTCCTTATTCACTTATGGATTTTCTTGCTTGTGTCTCTCTTGCTTCATCTTAGCTTGAGGATCCTAATGATAAATTGATACACATGTTCCACCTTCACATGAGGTTACTAGTACATCTTATCTATCTTGTGGCTTATGGCTTATTGTTGATATGTATTGTGATGAACATGATGATTTTTTTATCTTCCCAAAATGATGTTTATGACTCTTTGTATTACATACACTCTATTGGCCCTTCCTTAATGGATTCCATTGATTTTTCTATGCATCATGATGATATACAACTTTTGGATGGAGACCCTTCTTTGGATACTTTTATTCTTTTTATTATGTATCCTTAAGTGATCATGGAGTACATTCTTCTACATCTTCTATTGAAAAAACATATGATTTAGGGATACCTAAGGATGACAAACATGTAGATCTTTTACAATTTTTACTTGCTATATGTGAGGATAATGTGCCATTAGATGATGTTACATCTTTCACATGTTCTCCACCACTATTACACATGACAATATGCAAACACACATGAGTATGCTACATGTTGATAATGATACTTTGCCTTATATAAACTACCTCATCACTAGGATTGACCATCAAGAATGGTATATTGATGCTTATGTGCAAAGATCTAAACCAAAAAATGATACTAGCAAAATATTTCATAATCCTTTGGCATATAAAATTTTAACTTATTCTTCACCAAGTGGATTGGTGGCACCTTTTTTTACAAAGTGTGATGGTAAAGGTGATCCAATTCTAAATCTAAGGACTTTCACTACTACATGATTTTCTTATTTTCATGAGGACCAATTACTTGCCAAATTATTTCCAACAAGCTTAAGTGATCATGATTTTAGATTGTTGTGTTCTCTACCTTATGCTTCTATCAATTCTTTTGGGGAGTTGGATACTACTTTTGTCAAGCATATTCATTACAATATTGAGCCTAAGACATCTATCACATAATTCATGCAATATAAGCAACAAGAACATGAACCAATTCAAGATTATATCATGAGATTTCATGCTTTGATTACTAATATGAGATCTTCATTATGGGATGTAGAACAAAAATCTCACAAAATCTAACATTGTTGAATGACATCAATGTAGAAAAAAAAACACTAAGTAAAAAATAAACAAACTACTATGTTGCACAAAATAGATATCCGTTTTAAAATGAATATCTGTTTCAAAACCTATGAAAGTCAAACTTGGCCAAGTCATGAATTTGGCTAAGTAAAAACGCAATTTTTTCTGTTGTCACTATTTGGCCCACAATGATCTTAGACATACCCTTATCTACCATGTTGCCCATGCTTTTCTATAGAGGAGTGGATTTAATGTTTTGAGCTAATGGATGCCCATGTCGTCCACATCCCTCTTTAATTTTGTCCCCTGTTAGCTTTTATTTTTATTTTTTTTAAATTTTAGCTGATGTGATGAGAACAGGGGACCACCTACCATGAGGGATGTGACACAATTTAATCCATTTATACAAATCATTAATTTTATTTGCAGGATCAATCCACACACCACACCTATTGATAAGTGATGCTTGCATGCATGCAAGAGTACAAGAGTTTTTTGAAGACTTATTTAAGAAGACTTTTTATCTTTTTAGGAATGCATGTTCAATGCATGATAAGTTGTATTTTTAACATAGTTGTTTTTAGAGTTTAGAGTGATCATCTTATTTTTAGACTAGTAGTTTATTTTTATTGGTAGTTTATTTTCAGGGCTAAAAAGTCTTTATAAAGGACTGCCATGTGCTTTTGTAACAAGCCAAAAAAATTGAGAGTAAAGTGTGCTGGTTGTTTAATTTGAGAAAATATGTAAGGTGGAGAATAATATATAGAGTTTTTGTGTTTATGCTGCTATGTATGGAGTTTTTTCTTCATGGATGTAAGTTGTGATTTGTAAATGAGTATTCCTTGTAAGTGTTGTTTCCACTATTATAATTTTCTAGTTTAAAGAACAAAGTTTGGTTTCAAAATCTTCATTTGGTATTAGAGCAGGATATTGTGTTTTTGGGTTATTGATTTTGGCTTTGAAATCTCTCTAACAATTGATTTCTTGAGGAGCATGTTGTTGCTGTGGTAATATAATCTTGAATGAATTCATTGGGATGTTATGGTAAAAGATTTTGTAGCATCTATGGCAAGGCTTGGCAAGTGTGAACCCATTGGAAGAAATTAGTTGAGGTAAGGTTCCTCAAAGCATAGTCTTTGAAAGATATTTGAAGGTATAATTTAAGTGGTTCCTTTGTGTGGTTAAAATCAATGGGAAAGATTGGTAAAAGAGAAAAGAAAGAAAATTATACAAATTTAATATGTGAAAAGAATGTTTTGAAAGATGAACTAAAGAAAGTTAAAAAGGAATGTGAAGAACTGGGAGAAAAGTTGAAGAGGTTAGAAAAAGAAAATTGTTCTCAAAAGGATGAGTTATCTAAATTGAAGGAACATAATAATCAGTTAGATCAATTACTTGTAGCATATTAGAAAGAAAATGAATGTCTAAGGTCTAAGCCTTCACTATGTAATGCCTCATGTGATACAAATGATTTATGTTCTTCATTTGATGGATTGTTTGATACATGTAATATAGCTAAAGCTTCTTCAGACAAAGAGTGTAAGGTTAAAGATGTGCTTGAATCTACAAATCTTGTTTATGGTTATGATCATAATAACAAAGGATGTTTTGTGAAGAATGTTGGTTTTAATATTATGAAAACAATGGGTTATGAAAGAAAAAGTATGGGAAAACATGGGCAATGAATTACAGAGTCCATTGAACCAAGCATGAGGCCAAAGAATGAATGTCTTGGATATGTTAGAGGTAACTTGGAAAAGAAGATGATGTTACAGATAGAGGAACAAACAAATCAGTTCAAGAAAAGTAGAATTTGTAGTGTTCTCATTCTAAGAGGCAAGGACATAAGAAGGAAACTTGCTGGGATCTTCATCCTTGTAGTATTTGTGGATTGAAGAATCATTCTAAAAAGATGTGTTGGAATAAAGAGTGGAATAAGGAATCTATGACATATTGTATGTAGATGAATTATGAATGGATAGATGGATCAAATTGAAAAAATGTCACAAGTATGTTTAAAAAGTTGTACTGGCATAAGTTGATGTAGGAACTTTCAGAAGTCATAACTTTTGACCTGGAGGTTCGTTGGAGCTAAAATTTGGTTGGCAGATTGGTCTTGAAGAGTTTATTATTTTTCCCACTGAATTGGTAAATTTGGTAGGTCATCGTTTTGACACATTTTCAGGACCTTATCCAATCATCTAGGGCCTCAAAATGAGGTTTTAATTTTTTTTTCAAGATTTTCCAATATTTAGAAACTTTTATGGTCATACGGATAAGGATGCGAAGTTACCAAAAATGACAATTTTAGAAAGTTGTAAAAATCTGCCAAAAATGGTAATTTTTGTTTTGTATAAACTTGGTTTTTTTTAATTCTTTTTCAGATGTGGTAGAATGGAATGGAATGAGAAGGAGTTTGAAAATATTTTCGAGCTTTCTGGTTATTCATTTGCAATAAAAATAATGTTAAGCTTTATGTTGTGAAGTTTGGTTACATCATTTGGTATCAGAGTGAGAAGATGGCTAGGAGAGGAAGAGGAAGAGTAGGTATTGCCTAGATGCATAGGGATATGCAAAATCCACAAAGACAAGTACAAGAAATTGTAGGTATGATGGCCAATCAAGGACTCAGAACACAAAGGGATGATTCTGATGAATAAATAGGCCAAGAAAATGAAGATTAACATGTAGGAGCTGAAGAGGAAGCACAATTGGAGAACCTAACTTTTGAAGAAAGGATGCTCAGAGCATTAGAGGGAAAAAATTATGGGATTAAAATTTAAGTTTTTGACTATGCAGGCAGTCTCAAACCAGAGGAGTTGATAGATTGGTTGAATGACATGGGGAAATTCTTTGAATGGAAGACTATGACAGAAGAAAAGAAGGTGAAGTTTGCATGCACCAAGTTAAAGGGTCATGCAATGATCTGGTTGGATCATCTGCAAAAGAAAAGAACTAGAAAGGGAAAGGATAAAATCAAGACTTGGAGCAAAATGGAGAAGAAGTTGAGAGAAATTTTTGCCTGTAGACTATGCGCAAACTCTTTTTCATAGATTTCAAAATTTGAAACAAAACTTATCTATTGTGCAAGACTATACAAATGAATTTTACAAGTTGTCCATTCATGTGGAGCATCAAGAAACTTATGAACAAATGGCTGCAAGGTATGTAAATGGTCTAAAATTCTCTATTCAAGATGAATTGATCATGCATAGGGTTAACAATATGGAAGAGGCATACCAATTAGCTTTAAAGGCAAAAGAAAATCTAAGTAGACAATATTTTCAAAGGAATAGAGGAGCAAGGAGAGGGACATCATCTCCCTTGTGAGGTGGTTTGAATTATAGTTGGAGAGAATCATCCCAAGGAATAGAGAAATCTAAAGATATTTGACAAGATCCTCAAAGTCAACAAAGAGGAAGAGGATTTCAAAGGGGTAGAGGTTATGGTGGTGGTAGAGGATGGGAAGGCCCACAAAGACCTTTCATTTGTTATAGGCGTGGTGAAGAGGGTCATAGGGCATTTGAATGTCCGAACTATCACATGCAAGAAAGGAAACAATGAGAACAACCCAAGTTGAACTTGGTTCAATATGAGAATGAAGGAGAAGGAGTAGAACTAGAGGTTCCACCAGATGTGGATGAGAATCTCATGATGAGAAGAACAATGGTGATTCTAGAAAAGGAACAAATACCGATTAAAGGTTGTGATGATTCTTGACTTCGAACCAATATTTTTCAAACCAGGTGCACCTTAGGAGGAAAGGTATGCCAAGTTATTATTGATAGTGGCAGTTGTGAAAATATGGTTTCTAGAGAAATGTTAGATAAATTGAATCTACACTGTGAAAAACGTCCCCATCCTTATCGTATTGCATGACTCAAAAAGGGAAATGAAGTCACTTTTGATAAGAGGTGTTTAATTAAGTTTTCCATAGGAAAGACTTATAAGGATGAAATATGGTGTGATTCCATTCCAATGGATACATGCCATGTGTTGTTGGGAAGGCTGTGGCAATACAACAGGAAGGTAATGCATGATGGAGAAAAAAATACATACACTTTTTGGAAAGAAGGTTCTAAAGTGATTTTATTGCTTCTTAAGGATGAAAGGAAGGTTGAGAGTATGTTGTCCACAAGAGAACTTATGAAGGAAATGAAGGTGATGAGGTTCTTTTATGCACTAGTGGTGAAAAAAGAAGATGGTGAGGAAATACCAGTACCATCAGAAGTAGCAAAAATACTAGAAGAATATGCTAATGTTGTGCCAGATGAGTTACTTGATGGTTTACCACCAAAGAGAGATATTCAACATCACATTGATTTGATCTTAGGAGCATCTCTACCTAATCAAACAACTTACAGAATGAGCCCTACCCACCATGCAGAACTCAATAGACAAGTGATAGACCTTATAAGAAAAGGTGCAGTGAGGGAGAGTATGAGCCCATGTGTTGTATCCTTGCTATTAACTCCAAAGAAAGATGGAACATGGAGGATGTGCACAGATAGTAGGGCAATCAATAAAATCACCATCAAATATCAGTTTCGCATCCTTCATTCATTTGGATGACATGATAGATGTGCTTGCAGGGGCTAAATACTTTAGCAAAATTGATCTATGTAGTGGTTATCATCAGTTTCAGAATCAAGAGGGGGGTGAATGGAAAACAACATTCAAGATTAGGGAAGGATTATATGAGTGGATGGTTATGCCATTCGGGTTATCTAATGCACCCAACACCTTCATGAGGCTAATGAATACTATACTGCATCCTTATATTGGTAAGTTTGTGGTGGTTTATTTTGATGATATTTTGGTTTTTAGCAAGAGCAAAGAAGAGCACCTGCAACACTTGAGGATCGTATTAGATGTGTTGAGAAAAGAGAAACTCTATGCAAACTTAAAGAAGTGTAGATTCATGCAAGAAAGTCTGGTCTTCCTAGGCTTTGTCATCTCCACAGATGGTATCAAAATAGATACAGAAAAGGTTAGGGCAATTCTAGAGTGGCCTAGTCCAAGGAGTATAACAAAGGTAAGAAGTTTTCATGGGTTATCCACATTCTATCAAAAATTCATTCAAAATTTTAGTAGTATTGTAGCACTCATAACAGATTGCACCAAAGGAAGGGAATTTGTGTGGACCAAGGAAGCTAAAGAAGCTTTCAAGTTTCTAAAGAAGAAGGTGACAGAAGCTCCTATTTTAGCATTATCGGATTTTGATAAGGTATTTGAAGTGGATTGTGATGCCTCACATGTGGGCATTGGAGCTATACTTAGCTAAGAAGGTAAACCCATTTCCTTCTTTAGTGAAAAGTTGAATGAGGTAAGGAAGAACTATTCAACTTATGATGTAGAATTTTATGCAATTGTACAAGCATTGAGACATTGGAGGCACTACCTAGTGCCAAAGGAGTTTATGTTGTTTACAAACCATATTGCCTTGAAATACTTGAACACACAAAAAAAATTGAATAGTAGGCATGCAAAATGGGTCTCTTTCTTACAAGGCTACAAATTTTTTCTCAAGAACAAGTCAAGAAAACAAAACCAGGTTGCAGATGCTTTAAGTGGGCGTGTTACACTATTGACAACAATGGAAAATGAGGTGATTGGTTTTGATGCCATCAAAGATCTATATGAATTTGACAATGATTTTTGGAAGATTATGGAATTGTTGAAAACCCCGACAGTGGGTAGCATGAACCACATTCAAGGTGAATATCTTATGCAAGATGGTTATCTCTGTAAAGGAAAGTAATTATGTATTCCAGTTGGGTCCATGAGAGAGAATATTATAAGAGATCTTCATAGTAGTGGGTTGGCTAGACATTTTAGCAAGGATAAGACCATAGCTTTGGTAGAAGATAAACACTACTGACCAAATATGAAAAGAGACATAACAAGATATGTGACAAGGTGTAGAATTTGTCAGATGGCTAAAGGACATTCACAAAATATAGGGTTGTATACGCCATTACCAATACTTACTGAACCATGGACAAATTTAAGTATGGACTTTTTGTTAGGGCTGCCAAACACACACTGAGGTAATGATTCTATCTTTGTTGTTGATAGGTTCTCTAAGATGGCTCATTTTATTGCCTGCAAGAAAACTAGTGATGCAACTAGAGTGGTCGAATTATTTTTAAAGAAGTTGTTCGATTGCATGGTGTTCCAAAAACTATCACATCTGATAGGGGTACCAATTTTCTTAGTCATTTTTGGAGGACCCTATGGAAGAAGATGGGAACCAAGCTCCAGTTCAATAGTGCTTATCACCCCCAAATAGATGGGTAGACAGAGGTTGTAAATTAGAGTTTGGGAAATCTGCTAAGATGCATCATTGGAGAGAAACCCAGACAATGGGACTTGGCCTTACCACAAGCTAAATTTACCTATAACAGTTCAGTAAATCTATCTACAGGTAAATCACCATTTCACATTGTTTATGGTGGGAATCCTAAGGGTGTTTTAGATTTGGTGTAGCTACCAATTGGAGATAGGATTAGTGATGATGGAGAAGCGTATGCATAACATATTCAACAGTTACAAAAAGAGGTGAGGTAAAAGCTCCAAGAAAGTAATGAAAAGTATAAAACTATAATAGATGCTGGTAGAAGACATCTAGTATTCAATGAAGGTGACTTAGTCATGGTTTATCTAAGAAGAGAGAGGTTTCCCACTGGAACTTACAACATGTTGAAATACAAGAAAATTGGCCCTTGTAGGATTACAAAAAAGATCACTGACAATGCTTATGAGGTGGATTTACTAGAGCAGTTAAACATTTCTCCTATGTTTAATGTTTTTGATTTATATGTTTTTCATGGTGACATTCATGATGAAGAAGGTGAGACTGAAGTAGATTGGAAACAATAGGTTCCAAGAAAGAAAAGGGAAAAGATTGCACATATTCTAGATAAAAAGACAACAGACACTCAACAAGGTCAATACAACAAGTTTCTGGTACAGTGGGAAAGTCTAACACAAGCAGATAATACATGGATTCCATAATGAGAAGTGAAGAAGATAGATCTAGACAAGTAGCACAAGTTCTAGGAAAACAACTTGCAGGAGTTGTGTTTTTTTCAACTAGAGGAGAATGATGTAAGAACTTCCAGAGGTCATAAACTTTGACTCAAAGGTCCGTTGGAGCTGAAATTTGTTGGGCAAATGCATCTTGAAGAGTTTATTATCTTTCCCGCTGAATTGGTAAATTCGGTAGGTCACCATTTTGACACATTTTTGGGACCTTAACAATCATCTAGGGCCTCAAAATGAGGTTTTAATGTTTTTTTTTTGAGATTTTCCAATATTTGGAAACTTTCATGGTCATACGGATAAGGATGCAAAGTAACCAAAAATGACAATTTTAGAAAATTGTAAAAATCTTCCAAAAATGGTAATTTTTGTTTTGTATAAACTTGGTTTTTTTTTTAGTTGTGGCAGAGTGGAATGGAATGAGAAGGAGTTTGAAAATATTTCTAAGCTTTCTGGTTATTCATTTGCAATAAAAATAGTGTTGAGCTTTATGTTGTGAAGTTTGGTTACATCATAAGTATTCACATGTTGAACAAAAAAAGAATCATGTAAAGATTGAATGTTTGAGTTGGGTGACTGATGATTGTTTGTTATGACTCAAAGGAAGACATTGTATTTTGAAGATGCATGTTCTTATAGCATTTGGTTGCAAGCAATGAAAGAAGAAATGGATTCCATTGATAGGAATGATATTTGGGAGTTTACAAAGCTTCCACGTGAAAAGAAATGAATAAGTACTAAGTGGGTATACAAGACTAGACAGTGAAGCTCCATGATCAGCTAGTTGGCTTCACATTAAGGGGGTATGTTGATAAGTGATGCTTGCATGCATGCAGGTGTGTAAGAGTTTTTTTGAAGACTTATTTAAGAAGACTTATCTTTTTAGGAATGCATGTTCGATGCATGATAAGTTGTATTTTTAGCACAATTATTTTTAGAGTTTATAGTGGTCATGCATGTGTTGGCAAGAGACATTGTGTGGCTTCATGAATGTTGTCATTGATGGCAATAAAGTTCATTCCACACATCTGCAGGACATGGTATGTCTATATTGGAAGTCAGATTGAAGAGTATTTTGGTCTGGTAAGCAAGAACAGAGCATGCAGCAAGGTCTGACAGTCAGGTCCAGATCTCTCAGAGGAAGTATCTTAGTAAAGTGCAAACTTGGGGAAGTCAAGAGGAGTATCATGACTGATACATTTCAGGGATTGAGCCTCTGGTGATGAAAGAGTGAAAAGATATGAGCACCTGAGTATTGGGTTCCTGTTTGGCAGAGTAGACTAAGGAAGAACTGACCGACAGAGCATCAGACCTTAATCTAGATGAGATATTGATGGTGATCAAGTTTCTTGAGGGATCATTCATGATTGGCTGACATGATTGATGACTTCTATAACTATCTTTTTGATATGCATCACTTGGTAATCATGGATTCAGCTGACAAACCAGAGTTTGGAAATATCTTGAGTTTTCTGGATGCCGACTAGAAAGATGATTGAAATCATTGATGCAGATATATATACTAGATTGATTTC
The DNA here is from genome assembly GCA_027924645.1 of Cunninghamia lanceolata. Classification (NCBI taxonomy): domain Eukaryota; kingdom Viridiplantae; phylum Streptophyta; class Pinopsida; order Cupressales; family Cupressaceae; genus Cunninghamia; species Cunninghamia lanceolata. Next base: position 4,976,745 of record BSBN01000245.1, on the reverse strand, counting down.
GGTATGAAGGTGTGTGTGGTGTGTTGTGAAGTCTGAAGAAAAAGTAGAGAGTAGTCTGGAAGCAGCAATAAGGTCTGGTATGTGATAGGATAGCAGCACCAAAGAAGAGGACGAATGAAGTGCAGTAGATCAGTGTATTGAGCCTAACCGAAACTGAACCTCAGCATATGTGGATGCTTCTTATCAGTTCAAGTACCTAGCTACTTTCTATATTCCTTGTATACAGTGAGTCTCTTGTAGGTAGTGAGCCCTAATTGGCAAGTGCCATTTTGTACTTCTATTCTTCTAACAGAGAATACAATCTTGGGTTAATCACCCCATAGTTTTTTCCCTTAACAGGGTTTTCCATGTCAAAATCATTGTGTCATGTGTATTGATTTTGTTTATGCTTTCATGGTTATGGATGATCATTTGTTTTGATGTTGCACTAGTTATTAAGGAGAACTTAAAGTTAAATTAATTAAGATAACTAATTCACCCCCCCTCTCAGTTATCAACAATTGGTATCAGAGCTAAGTTCCTCCTAACAGAGCCTAATAGCTTGAGGAAGATCTAGGAATATCAATAAATATGTATGTTATGAGGCAACAACTTCAGTCTACCCTAGATGATCTTGAGCAATCTCACTTCGAAGTCAATGATTTGAAGGAAAGACTCAAACAAGCTGATGATTTCATAAATGAACTAAAAGCGAAACTGAGTATCTCTATGAAAAAGAGAAAGGAACTACTTCATCAGTTAGCAAGTCAAAGTGAAGCCAATAATACTGATGAAGATCTGAATGAGAAGAACAAGTTATGTGAGAAGCTATCAAAAGAGGTCATTATGGTAAGACATGAAATGGAATCAAGAGTTATGAAATTCACCCAAGAAATTGAAGAGAAAAGAAAGACTGGAGATAATCTAAAACAATCTCTCAAGGAGAAGTCAGAAGACTTCCACAAAATGGATAGAATAATCAGGCATTTGGAATCTGATCTTGAAGAAGCTAGAGATAATGAAGAACAACTTGAGAATCAGATTGACACTCTTAAAAGGGATCTTAAACAACAAATGAATACAAAGAGAAATTCAAGATAAGCTCTGCTCAACTTGAAGTTCTTCTTGAAAGCCAAAAGAGGGTAGGTGACAAGAAAGGCTTGGGGTATGAGAAAGGTGAAAGCTCTGGATCTAGTCAGAAGAACTCTAGATCAGGAAATCCAAGGAATAGGCCTAGAAGACCTCTGGTAAGACAACCAAATGCTCAAAGATATCCATCCTTCAATGGATACTGCCACAATTGCAATAACTTTGGTCATAAAGCAAATCAGTGCAGAAGAAGAATGAATCAAACTAATTCATCCTTCTTTAGACAATGTTTTAACTGCAAAAGGTATGGTCACAAATCTCATGAATGTAGAAATATGTAAATAAACAATTCATTCAATGGTAGATGCTTTGTATGCAATAGAATGGGACATATGGCTAATCAATGTAGATCAAGAGGATACTAGTCAAATATACAAAGAAATGTTGTTTGCTACAATTGCAATAGATTTGGTCATATTGCCAAATTCTACAGAAGTAAGAATCAAGACAAAAGGGGTTCGATGCATCATAATCAAAACCAAGACAAAGGAAAAGGAAAAGTGAAAGTGGATGAAATTCAAAGGGAGATGAACAAGATTTGGGTGAAGAGAAGTACATAAAATGTTGGAGATGGATCCGCACTAGAATCTGGTGCTGATATTCCTTCCGAAAACTAAATAGATGAGCTCTGGCTTAGGGGGAGTCACAAAAGAAAATATTTTCCCCCAGCCAGTCAATAAGTGCCTGAAATTGGCACATGTAAGGTTCCAGATTAAAAGGGCTTTCAGAGAAACATCTAAATAACCCTTGGTAAAGATTTGAATGATCCACAAGGAGTTTGAAAAGGTTAATCATCAAGGATTAGTCCAGTTTGACAGTCATCCGACAAAAGTAGGACTTTCATAGTTAGATCCGGTATAATTCAAAATTGAATTATTTGGATTTGCCAATTAGATGGAATGATTGGAGAAAGGGAGATACATTGTAAGTTATCATTTTAGGTGCATTTTAGTGATCCGGAAAGATCTCTCTTAGAACAAAGAAAACAAGGCAACCAGAATAACTTAGGCTGTACATTTATTGCAAAATGGAATTAGGGTTTGCACAGAAATAAAAGGGTTCTTTGGTTCATCATTTGTACATTTGCATTTGAGAAGAAGAGAGAAGGAGATCTGCAACAAACTGTCTCAAACCTCTCAAAGATCAACTACAAAAGTTGATTCATCTAGCAATCTGATCCGGCTCATATGATGAACCCTAGAAGCATAAAAGGTATTTTCTGCTCTTGAATATCTCTCTCTGAATCTTTGAAAGATGGCTACTGTAAATGTTGTGAAGATCACTGATAGGCCACGCCCTAAATTCAAAAAACATCCCTATAAATCCCTAGAAGTTGATCCCCTAGGCACATTTTTTAGCATTCTGCATGTAGAAGATGTTAGGGTTTACATACACGCAAACATTGAAGAATTTGGGGAATCCAAGCTGAGGGATATCTACCACAAGGAACTAATAGATGAATCATTTGAACTCAAACCTCAGTACAAGGCCATCTGGGATAAGCATTTTGGACATTGCATTCATTTCCCCTATTTTGCTGAAGATGAATGGGTTCGGTATGTCCTGAGCAGAATGCATGACAACTTTATGTGGTTGTTGAGGCTGTTTAAGATCACAAAAGATGCCATTAGGGTAGTTACTAGATTGCACTCATACGGCGGGTTACCTACTCTCAAATTAGTCACTATGGATGGGAACCTGAACTAATGACTAAATTTTATGATGAATATAATGAAGTTGACTAGAAGATTTTGCAAGATGCTATAGTCAGGTATCTTAACATCTATAATAAAGCTTTCATTGAGATCATATCTCTAATTCCCAAAAGCTTAGAGAAGGAACTTGAAATAAGAAAGAACAATGCTAAGGCAAAGGACCTAGATATCCAGGAATAGATAGCTATTCAACTTTATCCCTCCATCACTCCAAAGCAAATGAACATGATCTTCAAAGATTGCAAGGATGAGTTCTGGAACAAAGCCAAAATGAATAAGCTTATGCTTGAAGAGACTGATTAGGTGGCTAAAGAGACTGAAGACATCCTTTGGAATGCCTATAAAAGATTCAATATTCATGTTATAGAGTACTTAGGTGATGAACCCTCTATCATGGATGATGAAGGACTCAGTACATCAAAGGAAGATCCTACAGAGAAAAATGTAGAAGAATCAAAAGAGATGGATAAAGAGAAGACTAAGGACTTAGATTCCTCTATTCCGGAAGAGGAATTCCATGGAGAAGTAGACACCTCTCTTCTAGATCCCCCTACAGACTCCAAAATTGAAGGAAAAGAAAGAAAAGAAGAGAGAATCAATCAAGAAGAAGAAGTGAAGGGAAGAGAAGAAGGTCAAATAGAGAAGACCACAAGTGATAGTACTGAGGCTGCAGAAGGGAAGAAAACTCTATCTCTGACAAGAGACACTATAGAAGCAGTCAAAGACTTCCTAACAAAAGAAATGATAGAATTAGATGAACCAGAGCTACTTCAAGGACCATTCAATTTTGATTCCCTCTCTCGGTCCAGACAATGAAGGTAGCATCTTTTGCTTAAGCTAAAGCAAAAGAAAAGATTCTGAAGTCTCATATGGAAGACTGTGAGCTAATAGAGATTGCATCTGGTGTGCTAGAGAAAATCATGCCATCCTTCCAAAAGGATCCTTTAGTCTCCACATCCAGTAATCTAAAGTTACTTGTTAATTCTGTTAATACACATTTTGACTCTTTAGAGAAAGCATCAAAAGAGAAAGTTCAGAAAGAATTTTTAGGTAAGAGATTCTTTGAAGTACAAGGGCTAATAACAAATGATAGGAGAACTATGGATATTGGGATAAAGAGCTTAGAAAATGCTCTCAAAGATGGTAGAGAAATATATAAATTTTGTTTATCCTGGTCTAAAGTGACAAAGAATACTGAGAAGAAAGTGAAAGAACAAGAGGATAAACTATCAAGTTTATCTCAAAGTTTTGATCCTCTCACCTCTTCCATAGTAAATCAAGAGTGTCAGACTATTGTAGTCATAAATGAAATAAATAAGCTTGAGAAAGAGAAGAAAAATAGAATAAACAGGTTAAGTGAACTTAGAGGGATAATTATCCCTAAATTAGAGGCCATGCATGAGGCCCTAACCAATGCTGAGATCATAGCCTAGACTAGTGATCCGACAGATCTTAAGAGGGCAGAAGCTTTTGGATTCCTGTTGAGTGGTCACATCTCAATTTTGGATAGAATGAAGTAGAGTTGGGCAACATAATTTGTCCAGTTGAAGATAACTTTTGTAGATATACTTCTATATATGTAAGTATAACATGTATATACACTTATGTGGCTAAGTATAGTTAGATTTTTGGAAATTTTGGTGTGTGAATTCTACCCTTTTCCATTGATATCAAAGGAGGAGTGAGGAGAAGTGAAAAATGTGGAATCTAGTTAAGGGGGAACTATGGAAAAGTGTACTTTAGAATAGAGCATCAGCCAAGGGGTAGTGTAATGTGACACTTAGTCATTTTTCACTAAGTGTTGCCATCAATGCCAAAGGGGGAGATTGTTGGCAAGAGACACTGTGTGGCTTCATGAATGTTGTCATTGATGGAAACAAAGTTCATTCCACACATCTGTAGGACATGGTATGTCTATACCAGAAGTCAGATTGAAGAGTATTTTGGTCTGGTAAGCAAGAACAGAGCATGCAGCAAGGTCCGACAGTCAGGTCTGGATCTCTTAGAGGAAGTATCCTAGCAAAGTGTGGACTTGGGGAAGTCAAGAGGAGTATCATGACTGATACATTCTAGGGATTGAGCCTCTGATGATGAAAGAGTGAAAAGATATGAGCACCTGAGTATTGGGTTCTTGTTTGGTAGTGTAGACTAAGGAAGAACTGATCGGCAGAGCATCAGACCTTAATCCAGATGAGATATTGATGGTGATCAAGTTTCTTGAGGGATCATTCATGATTGGTTGACATGTTGCTGACTTCTATAACTATCTTTTTGATACGCATCACTTGGTAAGCATGGATTCAGCTGACAGACCAGAGTTTGGAAATATCTTGAGTTTTCTAGATGCCAACTAGAAAGATGATTGAAATCATTGATGCGGATATATATACCAGATTGATTTTAGTATGAAGGTGTGTGTGGTGTGTTGTGCAGTGCAAAGGAAAAGTAGAGAGTAGTGTGAAAGTAACAATAAAGGTCTGGTATGTGACATGACAACAACACCAAAGAAGAGGAAGAATGAAGTGCAGTAGATCAGTGTATTGAGCATAACTGGAACTGAACCTTAGCATATGTGGATGCTTCTTATCAGTTCAAGTACCTAGTTACTTTCTATATTCCTTGTAGATAGTGAGTCTCTTGTAGGCAGTGAGCCTCTTGTGAGCAATGTGCTTGGGTAGTGAGCACTAATTGGCAAGTGCCATTTTGTACTTCTATTCTTCTAACAGAGAATACAATCTTGGGTGAATCACCCCATGGTTTTTTCCCTTAACAGGGTTTTCCATGTCAAAATCATTGTGTCATGTGTATTGATTTTGTTTTTGCTTTCATGGTTATGGATGCTCATTTATTTTGATGCTGCACTAGTTATTAAGAAGAACAAAAAGTTAAATTAATTAAGATAATTGATTCACCCCCCCTCTCAGTTATCAACAGCATGATCATCTTATTTTTAGACTAGTAGTTTATTTTTATTGCTGGTCTATTTCGGGGGCTGAAAAGTATTTATAAAAGATTGCCCTGTACTTTGTAACAAACCAAAAAAATTGAGAGTAAAGTGTGCTGGTTGTTTAATTTGAGAAAAGATGTAAGGTGGAGAATAATATATAGAGTTTTTGTGTTTATGCTGCTATGTATGGAGTTTTTTCTTCATGGCTATAAGTTGTGATTTGTAAATGAGTATTCATTGTAAGTGTTGTTTCCGATGTTATAATTTTCTGGTTTAAAGAACAAATTTTTGGTTTCAAAATCTTCAACACCGACAATATGAAGGAGGAGCATGGATTACAATTTTTTTAATTGCTAGAATCTTATATGTTAAGTGAAAAGTTTACAATTCACACATGGATCACAATTAATGAGCTAATTGGATCATCTATTCATATTGAACGTCTAACTACTTTTTACTTGAATCTAATGAAGTTGGCCAACAGTCTTTCCAAGGTTGATTGTAAGGATTCATTTTCTTTTAGAGGCTTCCCATATCCCCAAGATGGTAGAAATCTTTAGAAAAGGTTTGATTGTGCTAATAAAACAAAAATCCAAAACATGTCCTCTGATGAAAATATATTATCTTCTTAGCATATGGTTGTGACTTAAATTAATCTGGCTCAATTTGAACTCATGTTTATGTGCATTCTTTTAATGCTAAAGTTCATTCATATTAAGGAATGGAATTGTGAATAGGCACAAAATTGAAAACTGAGGAAGTTAGTAGAAATATCAATATCACTTATTGATAGATCCAAGAGAGACAAAATTCCAGTTAAAAGAAAAATGTTTTCCTTTGAGTTTTGCAAGATTTCACATTTTAATTTGAGTGTTCTTCTCAGGAAAACTTCTATAACTTGACATGTCACAGAGAAAAATATGAGTCCATGTAGGTTGCAGAAAAAAATAGGATCAAAATGATTAATATGTTGGGTGGATGAGAGTCAAGTGAAAACTATCCAACATGGAAGGAGCAAATCTAAGTAAAATAAGAACGCCAACACAAACATGAATACCAAACTTTTATCAGATGCCAAACATGTAACACTTGTGAGATTATTGCTTTGAAGGTGAGTGACATAGAACATAACCTAGCTCATCTTGTGGAAAGCTCTCCAGCTAAAAAAACACATCATTAGAGTAAAAAGGAATCGTTGACATTTGTCTTTGATGTTTCTATTTCAAGACAATTAAAAAAAAAAAGAATTAAGAGTGCATTGTTGATCATCAGTTTGTTAATGTATGATTCTTTTGGGAGGAGGTTGGCCCATTCAAGCTGCTTCTCATAATAACTTATTTGCATTCTATGTTCAAACCTTAATGTTAATGTACAAAATTTAGAGTTTTTAATTGTGAATCTTAATTTTTTTTGAATTTGTTTTGATTATGCTAAGAGACATTCTATAGTGACAGTAAGTTTGAGTAAATAAAAATAAAACACAATTCACATATTAAAAAAAAATACTATAAAATAGTTTTTAATTAAGTAAAATAAAATAAAATAAATTTGAAGTAAATAACAATAAAATATGTTTAAATAATTTTAAATAAAATAAAATAAAATAATTCTTTAGTAAATAAAAGAACTCTTAAATAAATAAAAATAGTTAAAATAAAATAAAGTAATCTTTTAGTAGTTCTAAAGTAAAATAAAATAACTATTTTAAGTAAATATTGAAATCCATGACCTCTCTTGTATTTTTTGCTATATATAAATACAAATTTTCTACTATAAAGAAAAACACTTAAGTAAATAAAATAATTCTGCAACAACAATTCTGCAAGAAGAGTTTTTAGGACAATTAAAGATAGATTTATTTAAGATATCTATATTAGTTAAGTCTTCCCAAACATCTAACAGTTCAAATGCAACAGCAATTCTACAATAATAATGTTCTGGTACGATTAACCATAGTTGGAAAATGGACTCACCAAAAAACTCGGTAAGCCCAAAATTGGCGAGTCAAAAAAAATTAGAGAAAACTCGGCAAAAAACTTGAGAACTTAAAAAATTTCTTAAATTTCATTAGAAATGCATTTTTTTTGCAAAATTCAATGACGAGACGAATCCATTGAGTCCATAAATGAGTACAAAAGTGTTTTCCATTAAATTTGATTGACTTTAATGCAAATTGATTACAAAATCACATTCTCATGTGGAATCTTGATGGCTGAAAGCTTGATATGATAGAAATTATAATAGATAGCTGAAAATGAAGATAGTAAAACTAGAAATAAATACTAAATACAACATATTACACCTTCCTCTTCCCTAATTTAGTCAAAACTAGGGAAGAAGTAGATGCTCTAGTGCCACGAGTATGCGGTGTCAGTGGCTCCTTTCTTTGGCATGGAAGGCTGTGGCTGAGGCTCGACCACCATCTTGGAAATATCTGGCTTTGGCAATGATTCCTCATCCTCATGAATGTCCTCCAAGAGTCCAACCCTACATCTCCTATTGCACCCACATCTTCCATTGCCTGTCTCTAGAAATTAAGAATCTCATCCACGGTAAACAATGGAGACTGCTCATCCCACCTTATCCAATCATTGTAAGGATCTATCTCATCCAAATCAATATGATCCAGTGATTTGTCCTCTACTCTATTTGTGCACAACTGAAGGTTGTATTGCACAAAGACAAGGTCATTGAGGTGCTTTTGAGCTAATTTGTTCCTCTTCTTCATGTGAATGGCCTTAAACAAGGTCCAATTCCTCTCACAACTGGATGCACTACAAAGCTCATATTTTCCATGCCTCATAATTGCAAAATCATGTCAAATTCCACAACATTTTACTAAGGGTTCCTTGTTCTTTCACCCTGATGCATGTTCTTGAAACCCTAAATTTGGCTAAGTCTGAAACCCTAAAAAATTGGTTTAAGTCTGAAATCTGATGGATCCTCCAAAATATAGAATCTGCATGTTAAATCCCATGGATTCAGAACCTATCTCAAACATCCTGACAATATATTTCAAAATATTTAAAGTATAAGAAATTCACTTAAATGTATTTTGAAATATACTGTCATGACCCTGTTATGCGTTTACCTACGTAGGCTGTGAGTCTTTGCCTCAAAATTGGTGAGTACTTGCCAAAAAATTCCTGAGTTTTCGGTAGAGACTCATTAGAATGACTCGGTGACCTTAAGTCAAGAAAACTCGTTTGCAAAAAAAACTCGTAGTTTTTTTAAGAATCGCCAAGTTTTCAGCGACTCTGCCAAATATGCAATTAACATAAAAATGCTAAAATCCAAATCCAAATCATGAACTCCCTATAAATAAACTTTGTTGTCCTTGATAGAGACTAAAGCTACATTGCAACTTTTATTTAAAAAAAAATATTTGCACTACAATGTCAAGTCCAATGCAATTTGAGAAATGGTGCCTTGGTGGTGAATCTTGGCCATCCCTCCCTTATGATTTTCATATTTAATCTTTGAGAACAAAGTGCAATTAGTTTCTTCTTGAAGCTTGTGTAAAGTTATTAGCTGTGACTTGTTTTCATTGTCAAGTAATAAATTAATTTGAATATGATTGAGGAAGCTTGTATGTTGGCTTTTAAAATTGTAATCTATGTCCCTACATTTGTCAAAAACAAACAAAAAAAAGGATTTATTTTGAATCAAATTACAAAACAAATGGAGAAAAATTCTATATTAGAATTTCATTCCCTTTTCCTTTACAAACTCATGTATATTGTTGTATCTATTGTATTAAGAAGCTTGCAAGGTAGAATATGTTTCTTGAGAGAATCTAGCTTCCAAAAGGATCCTTGAACCAATATCATTGAAGACTCCTACATTGTTGAATGAGAAAGCACGTCCGATTCAATGCTAAATTAATATTTGTCATAAAATCAATTTATAATAACCACATATATATAATGATGCTACCGTCAGATTTAGGTTTAGTTATAAATTTAACTACATGGTCGAGAATTATTATCATCTTTGTCGATGGTGAAGAAAAACAATACTTCAATTGAGGCTATAAATTTAACTACATGGGAGAGAATTATTATCATCTTTATCGATGGTGAAGAAAAACAATACATCAATTGAGGCTAGTGAACAACCTAAATGAGAGTGCACCAAAAGGCCTTAGGAATCTATGGCTTCCAAAATTGTTTTGAGCAACATTCTCTATACTAAACTTATCTGGAATGGTATATTTTGTCAAGCAAGGCTATCTTGGAAGAACTAATTGTGAAATAAAGTAAATATAATGATATAATGATATGATAGTATATCACTTAATCTCTAATAATAAACATGATTCACATTACATTTACATTGTTTTAATTAATAATTTAAAAATATTTTCTATGTTAAATGGGTCTTCATCTTATAATTGTTAAAATATATGAAAAATATTATTAGTAAAAATATACAAATGTTTAGAAATGTATTTTAACTTTTAATTATTATTAAAATAATATTATTAATGAAAAACTTATACTAAGTTATCTTGAAATGACATTAAATACACCTATCAAATCCTACAAATAAAATTTAAAAAGAAAGAAAGAGAATTCTTATAAAATTAACAACTTTTTATGTATAAAATCCTTTTGACCTTACAAAGTCTAAAATGCAAGTTAAAAAAGGTTACCCTATGAAAAGGCACAAGGTCTCTATAAATATCCTATCCCTATTCAAGCTGCTTTTTTCATACAACTAATTTCCATTTACTCACTTTTTATCTCTTCACTTACTTATCTCTTTAGTTACAAAAATGATTGGCCACAACAAAAAGTTAGCTTAAAACTTCAAGCAAATTCTACACCTCCCACTACTAAATGCATTCAACCTATTCCATGTTTAAAGATAACCTAGACTTATAATAGGAAATAGCATAATTTCTTTCCACCTAATCTTGTCTACCAATAAATCTCAAATCCACTAGCATAAATGGTATGTCTTTTAGATGTTACATTTCCTAAAACGATGTTTATGTTATAATTGCAACAATAGATTAAAGTCTCAGACAATAATAAGTTTAATTCACTCATAAAATTTAAAAATTGTTTACAAACAAACTCAAAGTAATGTACACTCCAAACAAAAGAAATCCCTCTTTTCTAATTGTTTGACATTCTTTATCATTTTGTCCTCCTATAAGTATAAATTTGTTGTCTCCAAAATAAATTAGATTGTGAAACATACCTTGTTCATTCTAGCCAAGCCTGATGGTGTTCCTGAAAAACCAAAAAAATCTACAATTACAAAAAACCAAAATGATCCACTTTCACATATTAACTTTTTAGTATAAAGGTCTCCAATATACTGCCTCGTATAATTCAATCTACTTTATCCAATGGTTCTCGTCCGCTCTAACAGTAGTGAAATCTCTAACCAATCAAACTTAATCCCTAACAAATGGTTGTCCTCCTCTGTAACAATAGTCAAAACATAGGGATCATGCACAATTTCTCGTAATCATAATAAGGTAGGGTAGTAGATCACTAAATTAAATTTTTAATACAAAGCTCTTGGCTGTAATAAGCTTTATATATGGAGATTTCAATCATTTTATTGTCAAATTCATCCCTATTTTTACTTCTAGTGCTTTTTGATATTTTAGTAATCTTTGACAAGGTTGAGCGTTAGTAAAAACTAGAGAAGACAAGATCAAGTACCCAAGAAATTGTTCTTTTTGGAAAAAAGAAAAACAAAAAGAACAAGATCAAGATCAAGCACCCAGGATTTGAGAAGAAAGTGAAAACACTGAAAATGTTTCTCATAAGAGAAAGTACATTAGATCTGAAATCCGTTAGAGGTGCCTTTTTACTTCTTTCATCGGTTAACCCTTGATTCGATCTTTGAGTTGTTGCATTGCTCAAAGAAAGCTCCAATGCAAAGCTGTGATTTCTGGGCATTTCAGATCTAGTGTACTTTCTCTTATGAGAAACATGTCTGTTGTTTTCTCCTCCTACTCGAATCTTTAACAATTTCTTGGATACTTATTCTTTCATTCTTCTCCATTTTTGGAGAATGATTGAAATTTGTATATAAAGGTGATTACAAGCCAGAGCTTAATATTAAAGATTTTATTTAATGCATTTAAGATTTACTACCTTAGCCTATTATGATTACTAGAAATTGTGCATGATCCCTATGTTTTGACTATTGTTAGAGAAGGAGAACAACCATTTATTAGAGATTAAGTTGTATTGGATAGAGATTTCACTACTCTTAGAGCAGAGAACCATTGGATAAAGTAGATCTCCAATATACTATCCTTATACTAAAAAGTTAACATGTGAAAGTGGAGCATTAATTCTTCGCTTTGTTCACATCCTTACTATAATGATTAGGAAAAGTCGGGTGCTTCCCATCAGGGCTTAAATTTGACAATTGACCTTGGTTGTCAAGCAGTTTTTTAATGACGATTATCTATTCAAAGGTGCCCTTAAAATACTATGATATATTTTAGTATAAGTAAAATTATATATAAACCAAATATACATAGCATCATAATTCTATATAAATTTTGACAGTCTATCCAAAATCTCTCCTTTCATGTGATACAATCTTTTTACGGCAAAAATGTCTACAACCATCAAATTTAGGCCCTGCTTCCCATGCTGAAATGGGATTATTTTTTGATTATTAAAATAAATTTAATATACACAAAACTGTATTATATAGTTAAATAATTTAGGAAGGATTTCTATAAATAGTATTGAATGATGGAGTCTCCTATAAACTTGTATCTCAAAGTCTTTATTTCTATTTTTATATTGGAACTTTTAACTTGTAATCTAGTTTTTATCTTGAAAATCTCATCTCAAACCTCTTTATTTAGTTAGTTAGTTCATAATATTTATTCATATCAATAATATCTTAAAAATATATTTAAAATAAGATATTTTAATTTTTGAGGGGAATATGAAAATAAAAATTTATTATCAATCTATAAATTAAAAATAAAGTATTTTATAACATAATTAATGCCAAGAGGCATTCTACAATGGCAATAAGTGGTGGTGTGTAATGGCTCCAGTTTGTTAAAAAAAATATTACATTTTACCTTAAAATTGACAGGGATTTACATGCCAAATTTATAATATTTAATAATAAATATAATATAAATCCAAAATAAGAGACATTCTCATGAATCTAGACAACTTTGGATAATCATCATTCTTCTCATTTTCAAAGTGTAGCAAGAAAGTAAAACAAAACTCTAGCAAAATGTTAGAAAATCAAATATTGTTAAATGAAATCAATTTTTTAAAAAGTTTATGGGGTAAGAAAGAAAATATTTTGATTTATTAATTTGAGTTTTTTTTAATTTGTTAATTATAGTTGAGAATTTGATGGACATAGGGTTGAGTGAAGAAAAAAATGTCAACATATATCAATTTGAAGTAAAATAAAATATCTTAAAGTAAATAAAATAACTTCAAACTAATATCTCTTGGCATTTAATATTTTTTTTTGGTCGATAAACATAGAGCCGGTAATTATATTGATATTAAAAAGGCAAAAGGTACATAGAGAGGCCCAGACTAGGCAAAGATGGGCACAAGGGCATCAAAAAGGTTGCCAAAGATAGCGGAAACAAAAAAAGTCCATACATATGTACATATGAAAATCATGAGTTGGAAAGTGAAATGCAAATGAAAGGCCACTTGAGCAAGCAACATGCTCCTAATCTGGCAAAACTACCAACAAGAGGATCCCAAAGGCTCATCCCCAAAAGAAATCTGCACAAATACACTGCAAATATAACTGGAAATCATAAAGACTTTGGCATGCTCACCGAAGATCTGCCCATTGTGAGGACAGAGAAGGACAAGAGTTTGTCCAAACATCATTTGCAAAAGACTGATATCATAAATGCCAAGATTTGAATTTGGCACGTTGACCAACGCCACGACCAAGTCTACAATGTAATGCCCCTCGCTTTTTACCTATGACAAATGTTATTTTCATGTTTCCTATGACAGTTCGGGTTTAGATGATAGTCTTGTGGCACATGTTTATAGTTTCGAGATGTTTGGACTTTTATATTATGGTTTATGATCTCCTTGAGCTTGATGGACTCTTTGATATTATGCTAGCAGATTAGGGATCTATGCTAGGATGATGCTTGATTACTTGTACTTTGTGCTTTCACAGTTGATGGACATGATTATGGATTAATGTTACTTTTAGTTTAATATGTTGTTCGATCATGATTATGATGTATAACTGGTAATGGAAGTAGCTAATTGATGATGTGATTATGTGAATGGAACAGTGTTGCATTACTCGTATTTGAGTACCTTGCCATGCTGCGATATCTGTTTATTGTGTCTATGATTACATGATTATATATGGATATATGCACAACCTTGTTGTTTGTTGCAGGATGCAGGTACCGGGCATCGACTCCACCTGAATTACCAGGTCTGAGCGTGCCCTAACCAATGGAATTGTGGATTTGAGTTGACATGAGGTTCCCCTAATTAGTCAACATCCTCAGGAAGGATGAGTTTTCAGTGTTGTACCCTGTTGTCACCGTCAGTGGGACTGTTGTCGTCATTGGTCGTTATGTCCTGTGGCTTCACTTGGGTCAAGTATCACCTGTGAATTAGGGTATATCCAATTTAAGTGTCAATTCATGCATGATTAATATTTCATTTAAATAAGGTTACATTAAAGCTTAAATTAAATAAACATTGCTAGGGATTATGTGTGTGGTTTATTAATTATAAATAATTAATTATTGATAATTGGTAAAACTAATATGAAAAATAGTAATCAATAAATAAACTAGATAAATAATTAAATGAGTAAAAATAAATAATAAGTCCTAAGTTGTAAGAGGATTTAATTAAAAAAAAGTAAGATTCATATGTAAGATGATTAAACAATTATCATTTTGATTAAATGAATTGATGGTAGTAAAAGTAATGTTCTAAAGATTAAATAATAGGGATTGTTACTCTATTCCATGTATTCGGTACTTGGGGATATGCAAACAACGCAGGGTACCAACATTTGCTAATGGGAGGAATTGGGAGTCCTTGGAAATAATTAATTTTGAACTTCTCGAGAATGTGGGCTGTGGGAAAATGGAGAGCCATGCCTCCTGCATTTACCCGAGGAGCTCAATCCTTGTTTCAAGAAAGTGGAGGGTTGAAGAGGCAGGCTTGTCTCTTGCATTTATGGGGGAAGTGAGTCCTGGTTTGAGGGAGGGGAAGGAAAAAGATTTTTGAAAAAGAAAAGAAAGATCTGAAGAAATTGGAGAGGGAGAAAGTAGCTACCGAATTCAATAGGGCAAACTCTTGAACGTTTCAATCAGGTTCCACTGTTGTCTAAGACTTATCTCTGATCTCTTAATTTAGCCTATGGTGAAAGTGTAGTAATTTTTCTTCTTGCCAAATGATTGTTAAGTTTTCGATCCCTGTTTAAATCTATTTCATATTTATTATGCAAACATTGTATTCCAAAGATCTCATCTCTGAGGGGATTTAACAATAGTCCATAGGCTTGGCTGTTTGTTTTTATTTCCCCAATTTGCATTCATAGTAATTAGTCTTGTTACAATGACCACATTTGATAGATTTCTCTTTCCTTCATGCCATGATGAATGTCAATGTCCATGCCAAATGCATTGCTTTTAAAACTACCAAACACCTTTACCTGGAAGCCTTCTTAAACCCCTTCTATAGATCCATTTTTGTGAGTGTTCAACAATCACTGCATTCCATGGGCGTTCTCATCCAAAGGCACTCTATGGAATAGCACAACACCTTGCCTAAGCATCCGCATCCTTCCTATATGCATAGCATTACTTATGAAACAAAACATGTTAACTGCCTCCGTAAGGAAATAAAAAAAATACACTCTTAAAAATGTAGGCTGTTACTATTTCATTCACATGGATCTATATGATCATGCCGCTGACATTAGAAATCACATTACGCATCCACTCTTATTTCGTAAAATGATTGAGTTGAGAGACATTCATTTCAGGAACCAAACAGGCAAATAGTGGAGCAACCTCTGGTTTTGTTGTTATTTATGCTTCTTCTTGTTGAGTCAAATGTTTTAAGAAAAAAGAAGGGCCTTTTTAGCAAATCTATGTTGTGCTACATGTCTACGGGAGCATCTCCTTCTATAATATCTATCCCTTAACCTTTATATTTAATGAATAACCTTATCTTGCCCAAAGCTCCTTTTTGCAGTTGCAAGATGGTGCCTTTGAGTCATCTTCCCATCCCTAGACATCCAGTTTTAATTTTTGTTCTTTCTTATGAAGAACAATGTTTACTCCTACAATTAGAGTTCTCCCTTAGCTCTCTAAATATGCACATTAAGTAACAGACTCCAACCCTACAGTGCAACAATACAACGCTGCCTCCGAGTGGATATTATTGACAGCTTGAAAGCCTTTTGGTGCTCTGGGATTCCTATTATTATTTCATTTCTTTGTCTTTTTCGAAGGTAAAGGAAAGGGGAACAAGTGAAAAATAGAAGGCTTAGGTGAGTGAAGAAAAATGCAAGACTTGGGTGGGCGGTGTAATTGAGGGTGTAGATGAAGTCGACATAGCCTTCCACACTCAGGTCATAGACCAGTCTGGGGATCGATAGCCTTCTCTGCATCCACGTGCCCTATGCCCAAATCTAGAGCACGTCAGAGCCCAAGTCGAGGTCACTAGAGCATGAGACTTTGCTTCTAGTGATGGCTTGAAATTGGTGGATGATTTCCAACCCTTCCTCTGCAAACCATTTTTGTAAATGTCCTTCAATCATCTTGTCCATTTCGCGTATCTGCAACTATGACTGTGATGTTCGTCCCTTCAGTTATGCCTTGATGAATGTCCATTCCTGTTCTAAGTCTGCACCTCTGACCTTGAAGGATGGCGATGGCTGTGATCTGGCTTTTACCTGCATACAATCCTTCATCATCTCTAGGAAGCGCTTTACATGACTGTAGTGTGACTCATGATGTCAACAACGTGTTTGTGAGAGAGTTTCTAAAACCTTCTGGCAGACTTGCCTTGTGCGCTGTCCAAATCCTATAATAGGCAATGCTTTATCATAGTCATCCACTCACCCTCTAGCATGATTCTCGCCGTGCATTTGGAATGATCTGTTTCCCTTCTCAATGTTATCATGGCTGTATTAAGGACTGAACTCCAATTAAGCATTCTTAATTTTAGGAGAAGTTTAAACGTATCATTTCATTTCCTGTACTTAGTAGATTTTTCTTTTAAATCTAAAACTTAGTCAGTGGTATTAAACGGATGTGTGTGGGAAAATATCTCTGTAGGCTATTTGTGCTCTCAAGTGAATAGCTCGCATAAAATGTTCAAATTAGATATGTCATCTAATAAAAAATTTAGTTCCCCTATAGAAAGTCATTGCATTTGATACAAATTCATAAGGTGTCCGTAAATCATTAAGGGATAAGAAGAAAATAAAAAAATATATATATGCTGTCCATTGACCCATGGCATTATTATTATTATTATTAATGTTAATAATGGTAATATTAATATTATTGTTATTAATGTTATTATTATTATTAAATCCAAATGGAAAAGATGACATATTATTATTATTAGTAATATTAATATTATTGTTATTAATATCATTATTATTATCAAATCAAAATGGAAAAGATGGTATATTGTTATTATTAGTATTAATATTATTAATATTATTATTGATTGTTATATTGGCCCCGTGATTTATTTAAATTGATTTAACAGAATTTATAGGATCAAATTAATGAGTTTAGTATGTAAATGGATTGTGATAATGAAAGACGATGAATTAGATTTGGGATAAATGAATAATCAATTTGTTGATTCATAGAAGGGATAAATGTATTCAACGTAGTATTTAAATTTATCACCTTCTCTTTATTAATGACTAGTTGAACTAGATTTCGTTTGTTGTAAATATACTTTGATATTCTCATGAATGTTGTGATAGATAGACAATGGTATGTGATCTGTAGGTAGTTGTAATCATTAATTACATAGTAGTGATTTACATTGTTCCTCTCTTGGTTATAAATTAAATCGGAATACTCAAACTTATCCGTATGAAACGAATTTAAACTTTCCTTATAATCATTTAATCAATTTGAGATTATAATACTGACAATAGAAGTTTACTTTAGTTACATCAATGATAATTGTATCATGTAGATTAATTAAATGATTATTTTTATACATATTTAAACATAATTCAATTTAATATAAGTCATAGATTTATCCCTTGTAAGAATACAATCAAACGACAAGCTTTATCTTGATGATTGATATACCAATCTAACAACTTAGTCAAGTGCAAATTGCTATAGTGGAAGTAGTTGTAAGAAGGCATAATTTGATCATAAGTATAATTGATTCTTGTAATATGTTAATTCAATCTGTGGGTCATAAAACCGTTCTTATAGTCGTTGATTGTGTATCTTCCGTTTGGCTAGAATTCCAGAGGCTTAGCTTGGGATGTCTTGAATTCATGTGTTGTGTTGTTAGATGTCTTGAGATTATGATGTTATAAGAAGCCTTGTCGTCTCTAGTTATGTATGGACTAAATGACAATTGAATGATAAATGCACTTCTTGTAGTTGTATTGTTATCCAACTAGTTGTACTAGTCTTGTATCTAGTTTTGTGGTAAGATATGGAATAGGGTGACATGGAAATCTTAGAGTTGTAATGAATAAGTGTTATTATGGGCAATGGTCTAGGAGTCCCGCCCTTATAATTATGTTATGGAGGGTCAATGCTTTGTATTGTTAGTTGTTATGCAAGATGGTCAATGCCTTGCATGGTTCTGTACCCTCGTTGTTGTGATGTCTTGCTATGCTTGTTGTGTAGGGTTTCCTAGTTGTAGGTAAGGGAGTGGCTTCCAATGTGGGGGCCGGTGCCAAGTGGCTAGCCAGGGTAACCCACTGGGAGTTGGTAATTCAGTGATAACATAATAAAATACTTAGGGGTTGGGTAGTTTTCACATTAACAAGATAATAAGATGTTTGGTTCCTCACTCGTGCTTGTAGTGCTAGTTCAGGCTAAGGATGAGGGGAGAAGGCCAGGATTGGCAGATCTACTTCCTTGTCATCATGAAAGGAAGGTTGATTCCGCATGCGTCATCCTATGGGGCCGGTGTCTAGAGAGAGACTGCCAGGGTAACCATAGATGGGGTCCGATGTCTAGAGAGAGACTACCTAGGTAACCCATGTTAGGACCATGTGATGACACTCTCCTTACTAAAGTCTAGCACTCCCTAGTTGTACTCTCCCCATTTGCTAAGTGTTGCCTTTGGATGTACTGTGGTGTTATTGAGATATTGACTTGTGATGTTGGAGTCATGTGTCGTCATATAGCCTTCTATCTTCCTAACTATATGTTGTAGTGGGAACCTTATGTTAACTCCTAGCTCGGGGGGTGGACCTTAGGGTTCCACATGGTCAGGCGGAAGAGCTTATTCCATCGGTTTTTCCCTTGCCACTATTCGTAAGTGAAGGGAAATGTTCCTCGTGCTTCAGACATCAGATCTTGTACCTATTTATGAAGACACTTATTATGCTCCTATTCTTTCTGGTGTATCAGTTGATTCAGATTGTATGTATTCAAATGTAATCAGAATAGTGATGATGTAAATTACACAATGATGTACTCATTTGTATGGACTTGGAATATGTGCATATAGTCTTGATTAAAGTTGATTATCTAATTGATGTCACGAAATGGAGATGTATATGTATAATCAATATTGTAATAGAGTTGGAATGATTTGTTGATGTTAGTTAGTTAGTCATGTATATAATGTTGATTATTTGTCAAGTAATGCAACCATGGCACCTCAGGAGACAAGTTGATAGTTAATGATGTGTATTGAATTGCTAAACCTTACTTGTTATCTTATTCAAAAAAAAATTATTATTCCGCTTTGCTTGCATAGATGTGTTGTCTTCCAAGGTGTTCATGGTAGGGCACTACATTTGGTATCAGAGCCAAGTTTAAACACTGGGTACCTTGGTTATATTTGAGCCCATTATGTAACCTAGTGCTTAAACTCTGTAGAACGATTTAACTCCTGTTGCGACCCTTTTTTTTAATATAATGTTTGCCCTCTTCTGTGTAGGGAAGATGCCTAGACGTAGGAGCCAAGGTCAAGGCATAGGAAGGGGTCATGGGAGAGGTGGTGGTGATATTCCTCTTCCCAGTTCTCCTCATGGGAGTGGTCATGAAGGCGGGGGTCAGAACATGGAAGGTCAGGGTCAGCCTAATGGAGCCTAGTTGGGACAGATTCTCGAGGAAGCCCTTACCCATTTAGGTCCCATATAGGTGGGTGAGCAGCCCAGAGGTGGTTAGGAGGTAGACCAGTCAGGTCCCAGAGAGAGAGAAAGGTCTCCCAGGCGTAGGGAATTGACAGCCGAGCAGGAGGCCATGCAAGCCAACCATATGAGGGACTTACTAAGAGTACGTCCTCCCATCTTTGATGGAACTAGTAGAGGACTTGAGGTAGAGACTTGGTTGTTGGACCTAGGCAGATGTTTTGCCATGCATCCGTATGGCAGCAATACGAAAGCCAGATGTGCTATTTTACACCTCCGAGGGTTTGCTTCGACTTGGTGGAGGCTAGAGGAGTAGAAGCTACATTTGGACATTAGCACGGTGTCTTGGGAGTTGTTTGAAGATAGATTCAGAGCTTGCTTCCTTTCTGACCATTGGAGGCAGCGTCGAGCAGACGAGTTTCATGAGCTGAGGCAGTTGGCCATGACAGTTGAGCAGTATGAGCGTAGATTTTATGAGCTCAAACAGTATGCAGGTATCAGGGACGACGAGCCCATGTTGGTGTAGCATTTTATTAGGGGCTTGAATGCCCAGATTAGTGGAGGGGTTTGTGTATTCCAACCTAAGACCATGGAGGTTGCCGTGGAGAAAGCCCGGCTAGTGGAGGAGAACTTGGCTATCGCCCTAGGCGGGCATACAGGGGTGCGAATTGGCAGTACACCTTCATTAGGGCATGGTTCTCAAGGTGGTCACACTCAGGCATCAGGTTCTCATGCACCCTCAAAGGGTGGTCAACAATAGTATTTGTAGTCCAAACCGAAGAATTCTCAGCATCAGCAAGGGAAAAGGTTCCAAAATAAGAAAGACCGGTCTTGGTAGCGTAATAAGTGCAACCATTATGATTAGTCAGCTTAGAGTGCACAGTCTATAGTAAGCAGGGGTAGTTTCCAGCAGTCTAGTTCCTTCCGGGGTAACAGTGGATTTGGTAGAGGCATCGGGTGCTTCTCTTGTGGCCAATAGGGCCATATTGCCAGATAGTGCTCGCAGAAGGGTGCACTAGGATTTGGACATCGACTGATGGCA
Source organism: Cunninghamia lanceolata (assembly GCA_027924645.1). Lineage (NCBI taxonomy): Eukaryota > Viridiplantae > Streptophyta > Pinopsida > Cupressales > Cupressaceae > Cunninghamia > Cunninghamia lanceolata. Next base: position 4,955,579 of record BSBN01000245.1, on the reverse strand, counting down.
TTGGAGCCAACGGTTGGTGATGCAGGCAAGTTACATCGAGTCTTCGTAGCGGTAGATGATTAGCAGGCAGAATATCAGGGCACCGTGGTGGAGGCTTTTGGTCACATGAGAGGTATTGATTTTTCTGTTCTATTTGACTCTGGTGCATCTGATTCATTTATATCTCCTTCCCTTGTGGAACGTTGTAGCTTAGTGGCAGCAAAGCAAGTTGATAGGTGGTAGGTTGAGTTAGCTTCCGGGGCTAAGATAGCAGTTGAGTCTCTAATTTCTGAGTGTAAATTTAAGATTGGCTCTCTATCTACTTCTATGGACCTTCACATTCTACCCCTAGGTTCATATGACATAGTTTTGGGGATGGATTGGCGGGAGGCCCACCGGGCAGTGATAGATTGTCGGCATAAAACGGTTAGATGCGTGGATGATTCCAGTGTTGAGGCTGAGGTCGTAGGAGTTCAGAGACCTATTTCCCTACGTATGGTCTCTGCTATGTAACTCAAAAGATGTATGCATCGGGGATGTCAGCTCTTTGCGGTGACTGTTAGTGATTTAGAGATGGAGGAGAGTTGAGAGGCAACTCTTGATGATCACCCACTCTTGAGAGAGTATGCGGATGTTTTTCCTTCTGATGTTCCAGGGTTGCCACCTAAGTGTGACATCAATTTCAGGATTGATCTAGTTCCCGGTGCAGAGCCTATCTCACGAGCTCCATACAGAATGACCACTCAGGAGCTTAAGGAGCTTTGGCTGCAGTTGGAGGAGCTATTAGCCAAAGGGTTCATATGACCTAGTGTTTCCCCTTGGGGAGCACCTGTGATCTTTGTGAAGAAGAAAGATGGATCTCTACAGCTATGTATCAACTATAGGCAGCTCAATAAGGTAACAGTGAGAAATAGGTATCCCTTGCCTCGGATCGATGATTTGTTTGACCAAATTAAGGGAGTGAAGGTATTCTCTAGGATTGACCTTAAGTCAGGATATCACCAGTTGCAGATTTTTGAGGTAGATATTCACAAAACAGCTTTTCACACCCGTTATGGACATTATGGGTTCACAGTGGTACCATTCAGGTTGACGAATGCATCGTTAGTTTTTATGAGCCTAATGAATAATGTGTTTCGCACTTATCTCGACCGATTTGTTCTTGTATTTCTTGATGATATATTGATCTATTCGAGGACTATGGAGGAACATGAGGAACATTTGCGTCAGGTGTTGCAGTGTCTGAGAGAAAATTAGCTTTATGCGAATTTGTCAAAATGTGCATTCTTCCAGACAGAGGTTAAGTATTTGGGTCATGTTATCTCTGGAGAGGGTATTGAGGTAGATCCCTCGAAGATCCAAGCTATTATGGACTGGCCTGCACCCACCAATGTTTCTGAGGTCCATAGTTTTATGGGGTTGGCAGGGTACTATTGTCGCTTCGTCATGGGGTTTTCGAGAATTACTCATCCCATTACTTCTCTTCAGAGGAAAGGAAAAAAGTTTGTTTGGTCAGAGAAGTGTCAGGAGGCCTTTCAGACCCTTAAGGAGTAGCTAACCAGTGCACCTATACTTGTAGTTCCTGATCCTGATAGGGACTTTGTTGTTTGTACCGATGCTTCCTTGGAGAGTTTGGGGGCAGTTCTAATGCAGGATGGTCACGTGATTGCCTATGAGTCTCGCAAGCTCAAGGATCATGAGTTGAACTATCCCACTCATGACCTGGAGTTGGCAGCAGTCGTGCATGCCTTGGTGAGATGGAGGCATTTTCTATTAGGGTATCGATTTGAGCTGCACAGTGATCATTGTAGTTTGCAATATATTTTCACGCAGCCCAACTTGAATGCTAGGCAAAGACGTTGGATGGAGTTCTTGTGCGAGTATGACTTTGAGGTTAGATATGTTCAGGGCAAGGAGAATGTGGTAGCAGATGCTCTTAGTCATCGAAGGCATGAGATCTCAGCAGTCTCGCTTACAGTTGATTTGAGAGGACATATTCTTGCTGCTCTTCCTTCTGACAGTTGGTGCTAGGAGGTGAGGACCGAGATTGAGTCAGGTAGACCTTTAGAAAGTAGATTCTCTGGTTACTCTTTTGAGTCAGATGGTCTTTTGCGACATTTGGGTCACATCTATGTTCCTAATTCTGAGGGTCTTCACACCCTAGTTTTGTCGGAGGCACATCGGGCACCCTATTCCGCTCATCCAGGTGTCAAGAAGATGCATGTAGATCTGCGTCAACTATACTTTTGGAGTGTTATGAAGTGGGATATTGCTGATTTTGTGTCGAGATGTCTTGAGTGTCAGAGGGTGAAGGCAGAGCACCAGCACCCTACATGTCTTTTGCAGCCTCATTTGATTCCAGAGTGGAAGTGGGATATCATTTCGATAGACTTCATTGTTGGTTTTCCGATGTCCTCTCGACGACATGATGCTATTATGGTCACTGTGGATAGGTTAACGAAGGTAGCTCACTTTTCTCCTGTCCGTGCTTCTTACAATGCCTCTACGGTGGCTAGAGTATTCATGGAGGACATCGTCAGACTTCATGGGATTCCTCATAGGATCATCTCTGACAGAGATCCAGTGTTCACTTCCGCCCTTTGGACTTCCTTGCAATATGCCTTGGGAACACAGCTGAACTTTAGTTCAGCATATCATCCTAAGATTGATGGTCAGACTGAGAGGGTTAATCAGGTTCTCCAGGATATGTTGAGGATGTATGTTATGGATCAGCAGAGCCGTTGGGAGGACTACCTTTACCTAGTGGAGTTTGCCTATAATAATGGTTATCATAGTTCTATTGGCATGTCTCCCTTCCAGGCCTTGTATGGTCATCCTTGTAGGGCCCCCTTGATTTAGGATCATTTAGAGGATAGAGTTCTTCTGGGTCCGGATATGCTTAGAGATATGGAGCAGTAGGTTGAGAGGATTAGAGAGCATTTGGTGGCAGCTTAGGATAGGCAAAAAAAGTATGTAGATGCTCATAGGATTGGTTGTCAGTTCTCCATTAGAGATCGAGTGTTCTTGCGTGTGCGATCGCGAAAGAGTCTGATCCACTATGGGAAGGGCTCTAAGCTAGCACCACATTTTGTTGGACCTTTTGAGGTGTTGGAGAGGATCGGTCCAGTTGCTTATCGTCTCACTTTACTGCCTAGCCTTGCACGCATCCATGATGTGTTTCATGTTTTGGTACTTAGACCTTACTATCTAGATATTGCTCATGTACTTGACTGGACTGCTCTATAGGTAGAGGACAGGCAGCTGGCTTTGGAGCTCGTAGGCATTCTTTAGCATAGGAGACTCACTCTCAGGGGCAGAGACGTGGAGCAGGTCAGGATCCAATGGGATCCTAGTGATGAGACCTCCGCTACCTGGGAGGATGCTACCAGAATGAGGGAGTTATATCCTCACTTATTTGCAGGCTTCCAGGAGTAAGCCTAGTTCTAGGGGGGGAGGATGTAATGCCCCTCGCTTTTTGCCTGTGACAGATGTTATTTTCGTGTTTCCTATGATAGTTCTAGTTTAGATGATAGTCTTGTGGCGCATGTTTACAGTTTCGAGATGTTTGGACTTTTACATTATGGTTTATGATCTCCTTGAGCTTGATGGACTCTTTGATATTATGCTAGCGGATTAGGGATCTATGTTAGGATGATGCTTGATTACTTGTACTTTGTGCTTTCACAGTTGATGGACATGATTATGGATTAATGTTACTTTTAGTTTAATATGTTGTTCGATCATGATTATGATGTATAACTGGTAATGGAAGTAGCTAATTGATGATGTGATTACGTGAACGGAATAGTGTCGCATTACTCGTATTCGAGTACCCTGCCACGTTGCGATTTCTATTCATTGTGTCTATGATTACATGATTATATATGGGTATATGCACAACCTTGTTGTTTGTTGTAGGATGCAGGTACCAGGCATCGACTCCACCTGAATTACCAAGTCTGAGCGTGCCCTAGCCAATGGAATTGTGGATTTGAGTTGACATGAGGTTCCTCTAATTAGTCAACATCCTCAAGAAGGATGACTTTTCAGTGTTGTACCCTATCGTCACCGTTAGTGGGACTATTGTCGTCATTGGTCGTCATTGGTTGTTATGTCCTGTGGCTTCACTTGGGTCAGGTATCACCTTGTGAATTAGGGTATATCCAATTTAAGTGTCAATTCATGCATGATTAATATTTCATTTAAATAAGGTTAAATTAAAGCTTAAATTAAATAAACATTGCTAGGGATTATGTGTGTGGTTTATTAATTATAAATAATTAATTATTGATAATTGGTAAAACTAATATGAAAAATAGTAATTAATAAATAAACTAGATAAATAATTAAATGAGTAAAAAGAAATAATAAGTCCTAAGTTGTAAGAGGATTTAATTAAAAGAAAGTAAGATTCATATGTAAGATGATTAAACAATTATCATTTTGATTAAATGAATTGACGGTAGTAAAAGTAATGTTCTAAAGATTAAATAATAGGGATTGCTACTCTATTCCATGTATTCGGTACTTGGGGATATGCAAACAATGTAGGGTGTCGACATTTGCTAATGGGAGGAATTGGGAGTCCTTGGAAATAATTAATTTTGAACTTCTCGAGAATGTGGGCTGTGAGAAAATGGAGAGCCATGCCTCCTGCATTTACCCGAGGAGCTCAATCCTTGTTTCAAGAAAGTGGGGGGTTGAAGAGGCAGGCTTGTCTCCTGTATTTATGGGGGAAGTGAGTCCTGGTTTGAGGGAGGGGAAGGAAAAAGATTTCTAAAAAAGAAAAGAAAGATCTGAAGAAATTGGAGAGGGAGAAAGCAGCTACCGGATTCAACAGGGCAAACTCTCGAACGTTTCAATTAGGTTCCACTATTGTCTAAGACTTATCTCTGATCTCTTAATTTAGCCTATGATGAAAGTGTAGTAATTTTTCTTCTTGCCGAATGATTGTTGAGTTTCCGATGCCCGTTTAAATCTATTTCATATTTATTATGCAAACATTGTATTCAAAAGATCTCATCTCTAAGGGGATTTAACAATAGTCCATAGGCTTGGTTGTTTGTTTTTATTTCCCCAATTTGATTTATAGTAATCAGTCTTATTACAATGACCACGTTTGATAGATTTCTCTTTCCTTCATGCCATGATGAATGCCAATGTCCATGCCAAATGCATTGCTTTTAAAACTGCCAAACACCTTTACCTGGAAGCCTTCTTAAACCCCTTCTATAGATCCATTTTTGTGAGTGTTCAACAATCACTGCATTCCATGGGCGTTCTCATCCAGAGGCACTCTACGAAATAGCACATCACCTTGCCTAAGCATCCACATCCTTCCTATATGCATAGGATTACTTATGAAACAAAACATGTTAACTACCTCCCTAAGGAAATAAAAAAAATACACTCTTAAAAATGTAGGCTATTACTATTTCATTCACATGGATCTATATGATCATGCTGCTGACATTAGAAATCACATTACGCATCCACTCTTATTTTGTAAAATGATTGAGTTGAGAGACATTCATTTCAGGAACCAAACGGGCAAATAGTGGAGCAACCTCTAGTTTTGTTGTTATTTATGCTTCTTCTTGTTGAGTCGAATGTTTTAAGAAAAAAGAAGGGCCTTTTTAGCAAATCTATGTTGTGCTACATGTCTACGGGAGCATCTCCTGCTGTAATATCTGTCCCTTAACCTTTATATTTAATGAATAACCTTATCTTGCCCAAAGCTCCTTTCTGCAGTTGCGAGATGGTGCCTTTGAGTCATCTTCCCATCCCTAGACATCCAGTTTTATTTTTTGTTCTTTCTTATGAAGAACAATGTTTACTCCTGTAATTAGAGTTCTCCCTCAACTGTCTAAATATGCACATTAAGTAACAGATTCGAATCCTACAGTGCAACAATACAACGCTGCCTCTGTGTGGATATTATTGATAGCTTGAAAGCCTTTTGGTGCTCTAGGATTCCTATTATTATTTCATTTCTTTGTCTTTTTCGAAGGTAAAGGAAAGGGGAACAATTGAAAAATAGAAGGCTTAGGTGAGTGAAGCAAAATGCAAGACTTGGGTGGGCAGTGTAATTGAGGGTACAGATGAAGTCAACGTAGCCTTCCACACTCAGGTCGTAGACCAGTCCGGGGATCGATAGCCTTCTCTACATCCATGTGCCCTGTGCCCAAATCCAGAGCACGTCAGAGCCCAAGTCAAGGTCACTGGAGCATGAGACTTTGCTTCTAGTGATGGCTTGAAATTGGTGGACGATTTCCAACCCTTCCTCTGCAAACCATTTTTGTAAATGTCCTTCAATCATCCTATCCATTTCGCGTATCTGCAACTGCGACTGTGATGTCCGTCCCTTTAGTTATGCCTTGATGAATGTCCATTCCTGTTCTAAGTCCGCACCTCTGACCTTGAAGGATGGTAATGGCTGTGATCTGGCTTTTACTTGCATACAATCCTTCTTCGTCTCTGGGAAGCGCTTTACATGACTGTAGCATGACTCATGATGTCAACAACGTGTTTGTGAGAGAGTTTCTAAAACCTTCTGGTAGACTTGCCTTATGCGCTGTCCAAATCCTATAATAGGCAATGCTTTATCATAGTCATCCACTCACCCTCTAGCATGATTCTCGCCGTGCATTTGGAATGATCTGTTTCCCTTCTCAACGTTATCATGGCTGTATTAAGGACTAAACTCCAATTTAGCATTCTTAATTTTAGGAGAAGTTTAAACGTATCATTTCATTTCCTGTACTTAGTAGATTTTTCTTTTAAATCTAAAAGTTAGTCAGTGGTATTAAACGGATGTGTGTGGGAAAATATCTCTGTAGGCTATTTGCGCTCTCAAGTGAATAGCTCGCATAAAATGTTCAAATTAGATATGTCATCTAATAAAAAATTTAGTTCCCCTATAGAAAGTCATTGCATTTGATACAAATTCATAAGGTGTTCGTAAATCATTAAGGGATGAGAAGAAAATAAAAAAAAACTATATATGCTGTCCATCGACCCATGGCATAATAATAATGGTAATATTAATATTATTGTTATTAATGTTATTATTATTATTAAATCCAAATAGAAAAGATGACATATTATTATTATTATTATTAGTAATATTAATATTATTGTTATTAATATCATTATTATTATCAAATCAAAATGGAAAAGATGGTATATTGTTATTATTAGTATTAATATTATTATTATTATTATTGATTGTTATATTGGCCTCGTGATTTATTTAAATTGAATTAACAGAATTTATACGATCAAATTAATGAGTTTAGTATGTAAATGGATCGTGATAATGAAAGACGATGAATTAGATTTAGGATAAATGAATAATCAATTTGTTGATTCGTAGAATGGATAAATGTATTCAACGTAGTATTTAAATTTATCACCTTCTCTTTATTAATGACTAGTTGAACTAGATTTCATTCATTGTAAATATACTTTGATATTCTCATGAATGTTGTGATAGATAGACAATGGTATGTGATCTGTAGGTAGTTGTAATTGTTAATTACGTAGTAGTGATTTACATTGTTCCTCTCTTGGTTATAAATTAAATCGGAATACTCAAACTTATCTGTATGAAACGAATTTAAACTTTGCTTATAATCATTTAATCAATTTGAGATTATAATACTGACAATAGAAGTTTACTTTAGTTACGTCAATGATAATTGTTTCATGTAGATTAATTAAATGATTATTTTTATACATATTTAAACATAATTCACTTTAATGTAAGTCATAGATTTATCCCTTGTAAGAATACAATCAAACGACAAGCTTTATCTTGATGATTGATATACCAATCTAACAACTTAGTCAAGTGCAAATTGCTATAGTGGAAGTAGTTGTAAGAAAGCATAATTTGATCATAAGTATAATTGATTCTCGTAATATGTTAATTCAATCTGTGGGTCATAAAACCGTTCTTATAGTCATTGATTGTGTATCTTCCATGTGGCTAGAATTCCAGAGGCTTAGCTTGGGATGTCTTGAATTCATGTGTTGTGTTGTTAGATGTCTTGAGATTATGATGTTATAAGAAGCCTTGTCGTCTCTAGTTATGTATGGACTAAATGACAATTGAATGATAAATGCACTTCTTGTAGTTGTATTGTTATCCAACTGGTTGTACTAGTCTTGTATCCAGTTTTGTGGTAAGATATGGAACAGGGTGACATGGAAATCTTATAGTTGTAATGAATAAGTGTTATTATGGGCAATGGTCTAGGAGTCTTGCCCTTATAATTATGTTATGGAGGGTCAATGCTTTGTATTGTTAGTTGATATGCAAGATGGTCAATGCCTTGCATGGTTCCGTACCCTCATTGTTGTGATATCTTGCTATGCTTGTTGTGTAGGGTTTCCTAGTTGTAGGTAAGGGAGTGGCTTCCAATGTGGGGGCCGGTGCCAAGTGGCTAGCCGAGGTAACCCACTGGGAATTGGTAATTCGGTGATAACATAATAAAATACCTAGGGGTTGGGTAGTTTTCACATTAACAAGATAATAAGATGTTTGGTTCCTCACTCATGCCTGTAGTGCTAGTTCAGGCTAAGGATGAGGGGAGAAGGCTGGGATTGGCAGATCTACTTCCTTGTCATCATGAAAGGAAGGTTGATTCCACATGCGTCATCCTATGGGGCTGGTGTCTAGAGAGAGACTGCCAGGGTAACCATAGATGGGGGCTGGTGTCTAGAGAGAGACTGCCTGGGTAACCCATGTTAGGACCATGTGATGACACTTTCCTTACTACAGTCTAGCACTCCCTAGTTGTACTCTCCCCATTTGCTAAGTGTTGCCTCTGGATGTACTGTGGTGTTATTGAGATATTGACTTGTGATGTTGGAGTCATGTGTCATCTTGTAGCCTTCTGTCTTCCTGTCTGTATGTCGTAGTGGGAACCTTATGTTAACTCCTAGCTCGGGGGTGGACCTTAGGGTTCCACATGGTCAGGTGGAAGAGCTTATTCCATTGGTTTTTCCCTTGCCGCTATTCGTAAGTGAAGGGAAATGTTCCTCGTACTTCAGACATCAGATCTTGTACCTATTTATGTAGACACTTATTATGCTCCTGTTCTTGCCAGTGTATCAGTTGATTCAGATTGTATGTATTCAAATGTAATCAGAATAGTGATGATGTAAATTACACAATGATGTACTCATTTGTATGGACTTGGAATATGTGCATATAGTCTTGATTAAAGTTGATTATCTAATTGATGTCACGAAATGGAGATGTATATGTATAATCAATAATGTAATAGAGTTGGAATGATTTGTCAATGTTAGTTAGTTAGTCATGTATATAATGTTGATTATTTGTCAAGTAATGCAACCATGGCACCTCAGGAGACAAGTTGATAGTTAATGATGTGTATTGAATTGCTAAACCTTACTTGTTATCTTATTCAAAAAAAAAATTATTATTCCGCTTTGCTTGCATAGATGTGTTGTCTTCCAAGGTGTTCATGGTGGGGCACTACATGCAATTAATATCACAATTAGCACCACCCAATATACCACCCAGTTCGTACCACCACCAAGACTTCACCCAAAACCAACATTGCTAACAATGCCGCAACCAAATTAATGCCCAAATCACCGCCTGCGACTACTACCAGTTCCCGAATAGGGGAGGCGCCAGAAGGAATACGCCAGCATGAGAGGATTTGCGAACACTACAGATGGATTGACAAACATCAAACAAATAGCTCACCAAAGAACTTCCCTTTGAGGGGTAGAGAAAGACAAGAAATTGTCCAAATAAATATTTCCATTAAACAGAACCATAAATGTCAAGATTTAAACTTGAGGATTCCAACTTCGTCAAGACCATTGTTAGGTCCAGAAACTCCTCTCAAATCTTCACCTAACACCTATCCTCTCCCACTCCTACTCTTCCTCACCCTTCGCACATAATGCAGCTAAGGAGAAATACTATCAATTTGGTCTCAGAGCTAGGTCTAAGTCTGAGACCAAATATACATTCATTAACTCCCCTTTGATGCAGGGAAGCCAGTGCTCCTGTATTGTGTCCAAGGCCATTCTCGTAACCATAGCCAGACACCACCAGAACCAGCTCATAGTCCAAAATCTCCTCCAAACCCACCGTCAATGCCATATTCATTTTGTGGCTTCGATGATTGGCACTCCACACAGGCTCCTCCTCCAAGAACTCTACCATTACTATAGTAAAAAACTCCCTTGCCAGAGTCTGCCTCTGCCACCTAAAACTCCCCTAGGGCCACTTCCTCGTAGCCTCCATTGAGGCCGAAACACCTTTCCAAGCCACCACCATGGCCCTCGCCAATACCTCCCATAACATCTCCACCCAAAAAAAAAACCATTAGCAACATCATCTCAAGGGTCTGAAGCTCCGTCAAAGTTGAGACCTCCACCCAGTCCATTATTGCTATCTAAGATATCGCCAGCTTGGGGTCTTCCCCCCCATCTGGGTCTTCATCATTTGATTCATCACCATCCCCATCATCTTCTTCACTGGCCTCCACTCCACTACCGCTCCCACTACCACTCCCACTTCCACTCGCCCATGTCTTGGCATTTAATATTAATAGTTAATAATAAACATAATATTTCCAAAATAAGGAGGTAAAACAAAGATATGCCATCATCAACACTAATCATGAAAGAAAATAAAACTCAAAAAATGTTAGAAAATGAAACATTACTTTGCCTATACTAAATAAAATAAAAGGGTTGTAATTTTCTAAAAAAAATGGAACATTACTTTGTATTATTAGTTCCTGCCTTCGACAGGATTACTAATGCATCCATTGGATGCAATATTTCAATTTTTTTAACCAATAGGCATGCAGAATAGAAAAATTAGGGCAAAATATTAAGGTCTTTGATTTTTTAAGCTAATTATTTAATGGGAAAATTTAATTTAACTTCTTTCCTATTCGTTGATGGTTCAAATAGTAAGTGTAAAAATTAATTTTTTTATTTCAAAAAATTATTAATAGTCATTTCATTGAGGGCATGTCAAGTGGTGCAAAGTGACGACGCAAGTAGGCTTGTTGAATTTATTTCATTTGCAATTTAATTAATGAATTTGAATTATGTTGTATAGGTCATTTCTTGATGGGAGGTAATTTGTATAGGTTTTGGACAATTTAATTAATGATTTTTAATATCTTGTACAGGTCATTTCTTCATCAAAGGTAATTTGTATGGGTTTTGGATATCTATTTGTCAATTTGTTTAGACTCAGAGAGCGAGAGTGGGCATTGGGTGAAGATTTTGTTTGAAGCCTATGTATGGAATTCTATTTGATAAATGTTTTCACTTGGGTAGAATCTGTGTACAATAGCTGTGTAGATCAAATTTGAATTTTTTTAAACATATTGTTGTTTCTTTCCATTGCTATTTTAAATCATATTAGTTCTTTTTTTAGAAGCTTCAAGAAACATTTTTAAAAAGAAACAATGGTGATAGGGTGAGTTGAGCCAGTAGGTTGAATATGAGGAAAACTGTGTCTCAAAGGGCATTTTGAGGCTCTTTCTCTTCTTAAGTTGTGTTTCTGATGAAATGCAGGTTTTGAATAAATATTGTTTTGGCGTTGTCAAGTAAAACTCTTGTTTTTAATTCATTGATTGCAATACATCTTTGTAAGGTTTACTCTTTAGAGACTCAGGTGTCATCCCTTCAAAAAAATGTAGTGGTCGTATCCTATGCTTGGGGCCTCTTTGTTCATCTGCCTCTAGGGTGTTTCATACTAGAGCTACAATGGGACCTGATGGATGGCTTGAAACTCTGGCAACCTCGCCAATGAATCAAAGATTTAGGTGGCCTTTTTCTACAAGTTTGATACCCATAAGGCATTAAAAAAGTTTTGTATGCTCTGGTTTTGTATTTCATGTTTCCTGATCTCTATTTCACAAGCTACTAGATGTAGTGCCCCTCAGCTTGTCGTCTATCAGATTGATGTTGCTTAGTAGTATTAGATTTTATGACAGTATCTTAGATCGTAGATGATGGATCTCTTGTTATCTTGTTAATTCATTATGGACCTAATTGTTATGATAACAGATGTTGATTATGTTATTTTATGCTTTAGAATTTGATAAATGAACTAGATGTACAGATGTTTTGATGTTAATTGCGATATTGGATTGTAAGAGGATTGAATGTTTTATATTAATATCAGATACCTTGTTCAACGTAGTTAATTGTTTATTCATAAACGTGAATGGAACAGTGTCGTATTACTCGCTCTCGAGTACCCTACATCACTGCGATTTCCATTCACTATAGGACTGTATGTGGATATATATCTTGTTATGCTTAACCGTGTTTTGTTGCAGGAATGCAGGTACTAGGCATCGACTCCACCTGATTACAGGTCTGAGCGTGCCTTTGCCAATGGATCAGTTGTTTGGAGTTAACGTGAGGTCCCATGTCAGTGTGGTCTGGTTGTCAGTTTATCCTTTTGGTCATTGTCTGTCATTCGATCATGACTTGCAGGCAGGTAATATTGCACCTTGGAGTCTAACTAGGTTAGAAAGTGTCTAAGTGTGCAAGGTGTCGTGCATTAACTAGAATTATATTATGGAAAGTATAATGTTGATAATTAAATATATTTATAAAAGATAATATTGTGTCGATAGTTATTAATTATTGTTGTAAATAAATTATTATTTTATTAGAAGTATAGTTGTTAAATAAAGATTGTAAGAGATTTTGTATTATTTAATATAATATTATTTGCAATAAATGTTTAAATAAATAAAATAATCGTAAGTTATGTTGTAATTAGTGATTTACAACTTAATTAATAAAATAAATTAATATATAGTTGTACAATTAAAGATTGTTGTAATGTTATAACTTTATTAAATGCAATTTGGTTGGTCGGCTCTAAAGTAATTAAATGTGGTCGGAATTGTGTGTTAATATTTAAAAAGAGTAACCTCTTGGGATTATTAAATTAAATAAAAGTCTATCTCGAGGAGGGAGAAGCACAGGATCGCGTGCTGAGTTCCTTGGACAATAGAAGGGATTGTGTTATAAAAGAAAAGCTTGTAGAGGCAAAGAGGACAGCATTGCAGGTAGAGAAAAAGTGAAGAAGATCAGGAAAAGGCTTGGACTGCAGCAGTTGAACTGGAATTGTCGAATCGGCATCGCAGCCAAGTTCCATTAGAAGTTTAATTTATTCTTCTGCTTCTCTTTCTGAATCTGCAAATGTTGTTGGTTGTCTAATTTCCCAAATGATTTGTTTTAAATTTATGCTTAAAGATATGATCCAATCTGCAATTGATTTGTATTCTGAGTTTTCATCGTCAAATCTTAAACCCGAGTGCTCATGTCTGTAGATTGTCCTCTCTACGTTTAAACCGTAACATCCTTTAGGGCTTTAAATTATTTTTTTTGCTCAAAAGTTCGTTCTTCAAAATTGCCTTCCTTCCACTACAATTGCCGAATCATTCTGTCATCCGTGCAATCAATCATTTCGATGGTCTTCTTCATTTTAGTGAGGATGTAATCCAGCAATTCCTCTTTTTTTGTAATCTTAGACCAGCAAATAATATTCTGTCAATCTCAATTGTCACTAGGGATTCTCTCTGAAAGTGAAAACCCCTGTGATTTACAGATTTTCATTCTTCTAGGGTTTAAGGCAGTTTACTGGACCCCTAGGATTTACGCTAGTCCGTTAAAATTTTGATTCAAGGGCAACAAATTTTGAAGAAAGAATGAAGGAAAATATGAAGCGAAAGAGAGAGGATGATGACGAAGAAGAAGAAGTAGTGGCAGGTTTGGGAGCCGCCTGTCCTCCAGCTAACAACAATAGTGATGGAGGAGTTGTTTTTTGTGCTGTTGAAGGCATCTCTCGAGGTTGGCAAAGTCGGCCAGATATACCAGTTGTTGAACTGCGATGACCATGTCCATTTTCTACGAAGGAACAAATAGAATCCAGCAACATATCGACCTGATATTGTTCACCTCTAGGAAGGACAAAAATCTACAATATTGTATTTCTTCTCCACCCCGATCTGATACAGGTGCCATGCCTTGTGCATCTTCTTCTTTTTCCGCTCCTCATTCTAGCTAAAGATCCCCAAAGTCAGGCCATTCTTAGGTTCAATAGGGACCGAGTCAATGGTGTCGGCTACCACTAAGTAAATCTCCCTGCGTACAAACTTGTTGGCAGTCATCACCCCCCCAGAGTCGGGCCCCAACAACCTGCACCTAGATTTCAAAGAAGTGCTTGAGAACTTCACCATCGTGGAGGTGACCCTAACTCGAAAAGTTTCTTCCAATCACGTTCAGGATTGCTATGTGTTTCTTCACTTACGCTTGTGGCAAGAGGTATCCAATTTGCATAGCCAGAGTCTCCAATGGCGGATCACCATTGTCCACCAAATCACACCTATAGATTACTCTGAAAGTCTCCATCACATCCGAACATGAAATTTTACTTTCCCCGTTTAATATTTAAGGTGAAGGCAGCCTTCCTGAGTGGGCCGAGGAAGATGTGATCAATCTCCCATGCACTGAAAAGCCGAACACCAGAGATGGAAGATCGACATTTGGTCAAGTCAAGGCTTCTAGAATTGTGGTGAAAGGTAGACAAATCCATCTATACCTGCCACCTGGATCATTCATGTGACACACCTGCCACCAAACCAAGTTCATTTCTGATGATAGTTATCACATCAGATGTGTAGAAGGAGCAAAAGAATGCACAAAACACAAAAATATTAAACACTCAGAACTAACTAAACATCTAGAATATCAATGCTTGGTGATCATGCAATTTCTATTGCTGATAATTAAACCATTACATGTTGCCTCTATTATAGAGGTCTTAGAACTTTCTAGACATTCAAAACACATGCTTAGACATTCAATGCACATGGTTGAACTAGTTTGCATTCAGTGGTTTGTCAGTGGAAGAAACTTCTGAAATAAATGTTTGTCTTTGACTTGCTGTTATTAATGCAGAGAAGAAATTGAATTGAGATGCTTTTGTGAATTGTCACCAATATGGAATTCATATTGCAAAGACTAATAGCAATTGGGACGGGTTTGTCTACAGACAATCTCAATGGGTGTCTGCTTGCAATTTTATCCAGTGCTTTTATAGGGGCAAGCTTTATTATTAAGAAAAAAAAGGCCTGAAACGTGCTAGGGCAACCAGGTCTGTATGCCTTCCTTTGTGTTGACATTGGTTTTAATATGGTTTCTTCATTTTGTTAAGATAATAGTTTAAGGAGTAGGTATATTATTATTGTATTGGAAATTTGATTTAAAGGTATTAGATAATTAGTTAGTGTGAATTGAAATTGTATGAAATGGTCAAAGTGTAAGTTGTCAAGGGTTCATTTCCAGAGGCCAAGGTTGTTGTGTTTCGACTTCATGTAATGTGTTAATAAGTGTCCTGAGTTATTGAAGTCGTGTCGCCTTTTGTCATGTATAAGGAATTTGGTTATGGTGTAGTGGAAGAATGTAAATATTCTGAATGCATTTTGATGTGTAGAAAGGCTCTTCATGAATGTTGTGATTTATTTATTTATTTGTTTGGGATGTTGTGTTGGATTAGGCAATGGGGAGACGTCGGTATTCATGAAAAAGTATTTTTCTTATGAGTTACTTCATTGGAAGCCATGGAAAATGTATTAAGAGTATGTCCTTGTAATTGAGATGATATGCAAGAAGGTGAATGCCTTGCATTATTACATGTATATGTTCATATCAGAATTATGGTTATGCAAGATGGTTGATGCCTTGCATGGTTTATGTATCATCGTCGTCATGATGATGTTTGCTATGTTTGTTGAGTAGGGTCTTCTAGATGCAAGTAGGGGAGTGGCTCTCAATGGGGGCCGGAGCCCAAAGTGGCGTCCAGGACAACCCATGTGGGAGTTTGCTAATTCAGTGATAACCTAAATAATGAATTAGGGGGTTGGGTAGTTAAGCACACTAAACAAGATAAATGGATGCCTCACTCATGGCTCAAGTGCTTGTTTAGGCTTGAGGTGAGATGAGAAGGCCTGGAATGGCAAGATTGAATACCTTGTCCTCATGAAAGGTATGTTGATTCCGCATGAGTGTTGTATGGGGGTCGGGAGTCAGGAGAGGCTACCAGGACAACCCAAGATAGGGGGCCGGGGCCTAGGAAGGCTTACCAGGACAACCCATGACAAGCCATGTGATGACACTTCTCCCTACTGCAGCCTAGCATTCCCTAGTTGTACTCTCCCCATTCGATATGTGTTGCCTCTGGAAGTTTAGTTCAGTTAAGTTGTGTTGTGTTGTTTATGTTATTGCCATGTGTTGTATTGGCGTTTGGTCGTCCTTTGTTCTTGTTTGTCTTTTGTCTACCTGACTGTTATTGTTTGGGACCTCATGTTAACTCCTAGCTCGGGGGGTGGACCTTAGGGTTCCACATGGTCAGGTGGAAGAGCTATTTTATCCATTGGTTATTCTTGTCAAGATCATATGCAGAAAAGGATTTATTCCAGTTCTCAGACAATTGTACTTGTACCAATGATGAAGATGTATGTGTAATTTTGTACCAGATTTGTGTAACTGATCATTCATAATGTAATGATGTACTTATGAAAGCATTTCAGTTATGTTTTTGATCATGTAGATTGTATTATCTGACGATATGTAATGAATATGAATTCAGTTATTCAATTATGCATTGGATTTAGATCAGTTACTGATGAATGTTAAATTATGTTAGTTGGTTTGTAAAGTAATGCAGCCTTGTATCCTTAGAGAATATGTTGTAGTTAGTTATGTTAACATTACTTTGTCATCTTAAGCATTTAAAAAAAAATTTCCTATTTCATATAGCATAAGAGTGTATTTCTTTAAGGTGTACAAGGCGGGCGTTACATTACTAGAGAAGGTTGCTATGTGTGAGGTCATTCCTATTGTGGAGAGTAGTATCTTTTGGTGGTGTGGCTTGAATATTTGAAGCCTTGCTAATATTTTGTAGGACCTTTGTACTTAAGGTTTTAGTGGATACTTATCTCTTGTCAATCTCTAAAGAACTGGTCTTGTCTATTCTACAAACACCTAGCCCTGCACTAGCCTCTTCATCCCCTTTTATTTTCATAATTTCATGCCATTTGGGTGTGGCATACTTTAGCTAGAATGGGACCTTGTGGATAGCTTCAAACTTTACCAATCTCATGTTGGCCTATTTTGTAGATTTTACAACTTTGAGGGGGTCCAATGGAGTGCCCTGGTTTCAATATTTCAACTTTATATGCTTTATAGAACTGTAACAATCTTGAAAATTTAATAAAATGAGCCCTTTACCATAAAATAGAATAGGTATTTATATCTTCGCACCTAGTTTTCCATAGAATTGTATTGATGGTAATTTTGGAGTTTAGCAGATTTTGTAATTTGAACTTAAAGATGTGGATTTTCTTAATTGCTGTCTACTATTTTGGAAAATAAAAAACAGTAAAATATCATAAACCTAACTTTCTAGGAACTTTAAGGGTTAGAGTCATCAACCAAGAATATAAAATTGATACTGTAGAATGCATCAATTTAAAGCCTTTATTGGTTTATAAAAATTGTATTTGTTGAAGAATTTGGGTTAACCCCATGATTTCTTTTTTGGTTTGAAATCAGGGAAACAAGAGTTTTCCATGGCTGGTGAGGTAGTCCATTTGAAACATGTGACAATAACATTCTGTAATAATAGCCACTTATCTCCTGGAGTAGTCTAGGAAATACTAAGATTATTTCTACCACATATAACTTCAAACTTGAATTGATCCTATCATGTTCAAGTAGATTTGAGTGCATTATATACAACAGTCTGAATTCATTCTAATTAATAAATTTAAATAAGTCTAGTGTTGTTCAGCTACTTAGTTTGCAATGCACCTGTAGAGATACTTTCAAACTCACATGATTAAAAGCTTCATTATTTGTATACTTCCTAGAACATATTAGATCCATTTGCAGATGAGTATGTGCTAGTGTATGTTAAAATTTTAGTAGAAGAAACTTATAGAGAAGTAGGAACATCAGTGTCTACATTATGACTATCTTCACTGTCACTTTCATTGAGCACATCAACTCTATTGGTGGCAACAATGACAATGACTCCAGTGTTCCCTTCAAATCCATCCATTTCAGTAAGTAGCTGATTGAAGGTTTGCTCCCTCTCATCATTTCCCCCACCAATTCCAGTCCCTCTCTGCCTTGCCACAGATTATTTCTACCACATATAACTTCAAACTTGAATTGATCCTATCATGTTCAAGCAGATTTGAGTGCATTATATACAACAGTCTGAATTCATTCTAATTAATAAATTTAAATAAGTCTGGTGTTGTTTAGCTACTTAGTTTGCAATGCACCTGTAGAGATACTTTCAAACTCACATGATTAAAAGCTTCATTGTTTGTATACTTCCTAGAACATATCAGATCCATTTGCAGATGAGTATGTGCTAGTGTATTTTACAATTTTAGTAGAAGAAACTTACAGAGAAGTAGGAACATTGGTGTCTGCATTATGACTATCTTCACTGTCACTTTCATCGAGCACATCAACTCTATTGGTGGCAACAATGACAATGACTCCAGTGTTTCCTTCAAATCCATCCATTTTAGTAAGTAGTTGATTGAAGGTCTTCCCCCTCTCATCATTTCCCCCACCAATTCTAGTCCCTCTCTTCCTTGCCATAGAATCAAGCTCATCAATAAATATAATAGAAGGGGCATTGTCCTTGGCCTTCTTGAACAGTTCACAAACCCTAGAAGCCCCCACACCTACAAACATCTCTATAAACTTTGACCCAGAAATTGACAAGAAGAGAACCTCTGTCGAGGACTCACTAACAAGACCCCCTTGGGAATCCTTGCTTTTTACTATCTCTTTAAAATCTTGCTTGGCCTCATCAACCCCAACAACATCATCAAATGTTACACTAGTATTAGGGTTTTAAGAATATCCCAAGGCTTAAGGATACTCTATAAACTCTTACTGTTAGCAAATTGAAAAAAAAAAAACTATAAATATGGAGAGAATATATAAGCTTGGTAGCAAACCAAAAAAAACTATAAATATGTAGAGAATATATGAGCTATGATTTTTAATAGTTGAAGCAGTAGTAAAAGAGGTTGTAAACAACCGAATATATGATATCATCATGACAAAAAATCAGCTGAAGCAAGGTAATTTGAAGCTTTGGTTTATAACCACATCCCAGTCCAGCAGAGCCCACAGCCAACCTCAGGAAACTCCGCTTGCTGTTATTGACCTCAGGTGGCCTCTTTTGTTGGAGGGCTTGCACTGTAAAGTGTTTGCATTTTCAAAGATTGTGGGTGAGTTTTGAACTTACAATCACCTTGGGAAAAATTAAGCCTATATAAGATGATGTCATTGACATTGTGGAAGCCATGAATAGGCTCTATTTGGTGGTGATGAGGACAGACGATTCTATTTATATTAGGTATATAAAGAATATATCCATTGGGTTGGTGATCCAACAACTTCACGTAATCTACTAATTTTGTCCAGATTGCAAACAACAGTTGAGAGAGACAAATGGTGATAGCCATATGTAAATTTTGTGGCTATACGATATTGCTCTTTCATTCTATTCCAGAGTTTAGAACAGCCTTGCTTGACACCTCATGGATTCTTCTGCACCACTGGATAGTTGTCACTTAAATAGAGACAATGCTTTATAGTGTTTACATGTTGCATATTTACAATTGGGGTTTCACAAACACCAGAGAGAGATGAGCCTAGAAAAATTTCAGCCTAATAGACTTTTATATGTGAACAATTAAGTTCTCGGAATTGTCCCCAACCCTTAAAAAAATTATATTTTGTTAGAACTAGGGCAGACAACTGAGAGGGGGGGTGAATCAGTTGTCCAAACTTTCTTCTCTTTTCAACACTTGCATTTCTTTAATATTATAACAATAAATCAATCATGAAAACTTAATGCAATTAACCAAGAGTAGAAACACATCAACACATGAGACACCAAGATTTTGATGTGGAAAACCTGGTTAAGGGAAAAACCACGTGGTGACTAACCCAAGATATTATTTTCTGTTAGAAGAATAGAAAGAATAAGATGGCACATGCCAATTAGGGCTCACTGCCCGAGCACACTGCTCACAAGAGGCTCACTGCCTACAAGAGACACACTGTCTACAATAAATAAGTATTACATACTTGAACTCATAAATAGCATCTTCACCATGCTTGAGTTAGTTCCATTTAAGCCCAAACCTTCTGCTCTATCTTTCACTCTTCTTCTTGCTACCACACACTCATCTCCACAAGTCACACCTTGAAATGACTTCACAATCACTTATTTATACATGACATCAACTTAGGAACAAACATCTAAGTTGGCACACATCCACAAGAACATTCACAAGATGAATAACTCATCCAGTCGGCTAGCCTAAGTAAGAACACCTTCATCCGGAAGTATTTCTTGAATTCCAGGCTCCAACTCTAATGTAGACTGACAACACAACCTCAACATGATCCAAGAACCTTCACAAGCTTGCCTACATGACCAGGTACACCCGCACTTCTTCTACTTACTCAAATCTCTTCAATCCTGCATTTGGTGCCTCAAGAACATAGTCTATCATGACTGTCACAAAGGAGTAGATTCTTCTGGACCTTCAAACCATGAACAAATCGAGATGACACATCACAAGGACTACCCCAACACTCCTTCCAATCCGTAGAATAGGACATTGCACTTCTGGATCTCACCGAACCTTTCTGTAACACTCTGTCACTCCTGAGCATCTCCCAAAACTAGTTCTACTTGATCGATCAAAACTTCTTCATATCTTCATGGGGAGCTCTAAAATCTTAACTGGAACCTCCTAAGACTCATGTCCATAAACCCTTTAATCCGTATCATCTGATACTCAACCTGTCTTGAGCTATTTCCTTATTGTCATCACTGTTCTTCATTGTTCTTGACTGAAACTAACTTTCTCAGTATCCTCAACAAATAACTCATCCAATCCTTATCACTGATGTAATAGAAGTATGTTGACATCAATGACAACACCGGTTAGGCCCATACTTGCAACATATTTTGTAATTTATATATAAATCATAATTTTTATAATTTAGTTCTAATTTAAAATTTTATTATTTGTATATAAATTATAATTATAGAATATATTATTTATAGTTTTATATTGATTTATATATAAATTATAAAATATAATTTATAATTTATAATATTATGTATAATTATAATATATTATATAACTTTAATTATAATAATTTATAATTTTTTTTAGATAAGATTTTTTTTGAGATTTTTTGTGATTTTCTCCATAAGCCCTTGGCATTATCACATTTTTACTTATTTCAAAAAAACTAGAAAGACAAAGAAAACTAGTTCTTAATTCAACACAATCCTTACTACTGGATAAATGCATGTTTCAAGGTGTCACCCATAGCAGTGTTAGCTTCCCTTGCTGTTGTTCTCCTAAGCCTATTCTTTGTACCAACTTCCTCACTTGGTGCTTTGCCTCGACCTCACATAACTCTTCTTCTGGAGACTTCCATTACCTTATTGCTTCATCAGTAAAAAGAACATAGAACTTAGTTCTCCGTGGGACATTAAAGGGCTTGTATAAAGAGGAGTTGAATCTCTTCAAAGCTCGGGTCCAAATCCCTCCTCAGCTACACTTTCATCATGTGATGCTAATTTTTGCATTTTTAGGGACTTTGGTGTGCAACTATTTCAGTGCTCAAGGCCCTACTATTCCTTAGAATGGGCTTGCCCTCATATTCAATAATCTTCATTTGCATGATATATAAATCTGAAGCCTTGCTATTGGTGGGTTCACTCCAATATCCCTTAACTTGAGGCATTCATAGTCCATGTTATTGAGTCATAAAATCTTCTGGAAATAGTAGTCCAATATCCCGATAAAAAAATTTACTTCTCCCTCAGTAACACAAATTTGTTCCCCACCTCGTAGTGATTATTTCTTTCCACTACCCGTTGCACCTATGACCAATCTAGGTACTTAATTAGTTCTTGACACCAAGTCCAACATCCAATAAAAGATTGATTTTCCTTTTACATGGAGAGACAAATTAGGCATATAATTTTTCTCAATTGATGTCCTGGTACCTGGTATGATGCCCTGGTACCTGGTATGATGTCTTGGTACTTGGTATGATTTCATCTGACATTTGTAGTTCCCTTTACTCCTATGCTTTGATCGAGGCTAAAGTGCTAGGTTTATCTTCAAAATTTATCTTGCATGAAGGGTGTACCTTCTGATTTGTTCTCCAGATGAAATCCTAGAAAATTTAGGAAGTGCCTGTCTTGGTTGAAAATACTTTTCAAATTCTATCTTTGGGGTCAATTCTTTGTCATTGCAATTACAAGCATTTGCAAATCTTTGCCTTGAAGATAACAATAGCCTCAGGAAAGTGCAAGTTTTTAGCCAAAAACAAGATGAATTGCCAATGCTTCATTATGTATGCCTTAAGGAAATGAGAATGAAGATTCCCTAAATAGATTGTTTTAATCCGTTATGAGGCATTTGTCAATCGCCATTCCTGTGTTTCTCTTTGAATCCCTAACAAAGTTCAAATATCGGGGAGGAAGTTGAGGGTGAGTGGGAGAAGCGAATGGATGGAGAACTCCTTGTTCATAGTCTTGTTCTTGCTATCGGTAGAAGTATATATATCAGTTTGAATGTCTATTTTATTATGTAGATGGCTATGTTGGAGAATTTTTTTGAAATTCAAAATCAAATTTGGTATTTCTTACACCCTTATTTTTTTCAAACTTGAATTTATGGGGTTCCTTTGGAGTGAAAATTTCCCACAAATATCGTCACTTCTGAAACTAGTTTACATATCTAGGCTTTCAATTTTGAGCTTTCCAACATGTATCTAGGTTTTCAACTTAAGTGTGATTAAGTAGTTATGATCTTGACTAGTGGCACTATCTAAGTAATGCCATACAAACAGTTCTTTTCAGTTTATGATAAGATTTGTTCTTATGCAAGAATTAATTTTCACTTCTAGGAGGAACACATGCCACTTGAAGGGTGACTCATCTATAATTAAGGAGAAGGTATCAAGTTGCTATTTTTAGTAATTTTCCATTTTCTACATCGGATGGCTATAAAATAGTTATATTCAAATGAGGAAATTTTATACTCTCGGTTGGCAATAAATCCCCATTTTATAGTCATGTTAGCACTTATTAGTTTTTTTTGTTTAGTTGCCTTAATTTTTTTCTCTGATACATTGAGTCCATAGCTGGGGTGTTGTCTTTGGAATTGCATCATTAATTTAGATCATAGACTCAAGAAGGAAATAGTTTTAACATCCTTTTTTCATGGTTACCATATTAATCACTAAAGCTGAGGTTAAGCAATTAAAGCTAAATGCTACATGCATGGTTAAAACATATATATTTGATAAATGGAAAGTAATTTCTATAAATAATATTAATAAAAACATAATTATGCAAATAATGTATTTACATTATGACTATATAATGTATTAATCATAATTACTCAATTACTACATTATTTTTAATACATTTTTTCAAACACCTTGTTACATACTTTGCTCATAATATTATATCCCAATTATATTTAACTATTCACTGAAATAAATATAATAGTTTAGTTACAGTATAATTATAATTAACTCTTTAATAGTTGAGCCAAAATAATCTTAGACTAATATAATACATATAATTAAAATTGGATAAATTGAATATTAATATAATATAATTATTATAACATAACAAATTAAGCTAGATAGGGTTATGTTTGACATTAGAATTAGGATTAGGGTTAGGGTTACAATCAAGGTTAAAAGCTATGAGTACACATCTTAATTATGGATCTAACTGTATATACCCATCCCTATTCATATAATACATAATTATAAGTCATAAGTTAATTAATTTAAATATATTAGTCATAATTTATAATATATTATTAGTATAAAATATAATAATATCTTATAATTATATATATAATCCTAATTAGTATATGTTTGGATTTATTAAATCATTACAAAAAAAAAATCAATTTTCAACTTTAGGATTTGGTAAATGAATTTAATACTCTATTCCCATTGGTCAAATGAAATGTTAAATTTAAAGTTAATCAAATAAATCTCAATAATAATTATATAATTAATTCATATTTAAATCTTAGGAAAAAGGGTACATATATTAACTAAGAATCTATAAAAGATTATAAAAACATTTCCAACTAGCAATAATTATCAAAAAAGTCCAAAGAATAAAATGCAACAGAGGTTTAACACTGATGCTTCACTTCCAAGAACCCAAGCAAATAGTAAAAACAATCCACAAAACAATCTGCAACTTTCCATTCTATAGGAATATGAAGAGAAGACACGTAGTCAAAGTTTCAAGAAAGATGAAGAACATGCTAGACAAGTGATGCCAATCTTAAGAAGACTCATGCAAGTTCCCATTATTTAGAAGAGACAATAGTGTCATGGAATCTAGTGACACTATCTTCTTCCAATCAAGCTCATAAAGTTTTTTTGCGGCCATAATGATGGCCTAGGCCTCCATTTGAATAATAGTGTCAAAGCCTATAGTAAATACTTGATTCGACTCAACAAGCATGCCAACAAAGAGTGAAACCTAGCCCTTTTGATCGGTGTTCAATGAGTCAAACATATGTAGATTATTGAAAGCGTTCTTCTTTATTTCACGTTCTTTAGATGTTGAATTTGTTGTGCAAATTGATACAACAGGGGTTTTAGAAACAATCGGATTCAAATATAATGGGGTTGTTTTTGCATTTCCAAATAGAAGGTTTCGATCCTCAGCACCTCCCAACATTTACAATCTATCACAAGCACTGCCAATGATGTACAATTTTGTAAACCTTGTATTGCAAAGTTACAAGGAGACACGGGTTACCAATATGGGTTTAGGGACATGAACTGGGACACCGATCAAATTGGGATATGTAATTAAATGAATAAAAAAATACTATATTATAGATAAATAATAAATGCAATCACTAGAAATTGTCAATACATCAATAGGGATGCAATCTATAGTCCTAAAATGGATTTACCTTGCAACTATGTGTTTAGGCCTATCTAATTCGTCATTTTAACTTTTACTTGACCAGAATCTAGAATCAGGAATTTCTACCACATATAACTTCAAACTTCAATTGATCCTATCATGATCAAGCAGATCTAAGTGCATTATACATCAGTCTGAAATCATTCTACTTAATAAATTTAAATAAGTCCAGTGTTGTTCAACTTTTTACCTTGCAATGTACTTGTAGAGATACTTTGAAACTCACATGATTAAAAGCTTCATTATTTAACTGACATTCCTAATGAATACTGAGATCCTTATTATGTAAAAATAGAATATGTTTCTTCTGTTAAAAAAATAACACTGACAGTGTAGTGCCCCTCGTCGCATCGTCCATCAGATTGATGTTTGCTTAAACTTTATAGTGTCCTAGATCGTAGAAGATGGATTTCTTGTTATCTTGTTACTTCATTGTGAACTTAATTGTTAAGATAACAGATGTTGATGTTGGATTATGCCATTTTATGCTTTACAATTTGATAAATGAACTGATGTTTTAGATGCTTTGATATTATTCATTATATGGATTGGAAGTTAGTTGATCATTTTATGTCGTAGAATAGTAATCTGATACCTTGTTCAATATAGTTGATTGTTATTTATAAACGTGAATGGAACAGTGTTGTATTACTCGTTCTCGAGTACTCTACCTCACTGCGATTTCCATTCACGATAGGACTGCTTGTGATGTATATGTATATCTTGTTATGGTTAACGTGCGTTGCTGCAGGATGCAGGTACTAGGCATCGACTCCACCTGATTACAGGTCTGAGCGTGCCTTCGCCAATGGATTAGTTGGTTGGAGTTAACGTGAGGTCCCTAGTCAGTGTTTCTTCATCGTCAGTTTACCCTTGTGGTTAGTGGTGGTTATTCGCCCATGTCTTACGGTCAGGTAATGCCGTATCTTGGAGTCTAATGAGTTCTGCAGGTGTCTAAGTATGTGTGGCAATGTTGTGCTTTAATTAGAATTATTCTACGGAAGAGTATAAGTGTTGTTAATTGGGCATAAAGTCGTTAGTTGTTGACTGTCGTTATAAATAAATTACTATTTAAATAGAAGTGTTGTTGATAAATAAAGTTGTAAGAAGTTTGTATTATTCAATATAATATTAATTATAATAAATATTTAAATAAATAAATAGATGTAATCATGTTGTAAATTGTGATTTACAACTTGATTAATAAGATAAATTAAAGTATAGTACAAAAATATATAATTGTCGATATAGTACTATTCTATTTATAACAATATTTTGGGGTCGGCTATAAAGAAAAATAATAATAAAATAAAATATCTAATAATTGGGATCTTTAAATTAAATAAAAATACATATTCTTTAAATGAGTGGTGCTCGGGATCGCGTGCCAAGCCCTTGGAGAGGAGAGAGGCTGAGTTATAAAAGAGCTGTAGGGGTTCAAGGAGATCATGACAGGGAAAGGAAAGAAGCAGCTTGGAACTGCAACGATTGAAGCAAGTTCGTCGAGTGGATTGCGTAGCCAGGTTCCGTCGAATGCTTTATCTCTGAATTTCCTTTCCGAATTTGCAAATGTTGTTGTAGTTTATCTAAAATTCCAAATAGTTCTGTAGACTGTCCTCTTGTGTTTAAACAGCATCTTCGCTTAGGGTTTTATACTTCGTTTCTGCTCAAAGATTCCGGAAGTCATTTGTCTTTCTTCCACTGTTTGCCGAATCATCCCGTATGCAATCTCAGACTAGCGAGACCTTGCTAGGGTTTGTAGATGTAAATGACACCTTCTTAAGATCCCTTAGAACTCCATTTTCTGTCATCACTACAGTAATCCTTCGCCATGTTATTTCTTTGTCATCTGAGAACGTCTCCCTTCGAGCATGATAGGTCACTCCCCTCTGGTCTCTGCTCACACTATTGGAGAAGGCGCTTTGGTATAGGTGTGCGAATGATAGTGCTTTATGCTACGGAACGCTTCCTTATTTCCTTAGTTTGTGTGCTTTCACATAGCATTTGATCTCTGATATTTCTAAATGCCATGAAACCCTTCCTTCTTCGATATTAAAGTTTCCTTGGATTCTGTTTACATTACCTACACTCGTTTCATCAAAATCCTAGCCGTTTGGGCTGAGCATATATCTTACGGAGGTTAGTTATGAGGTTCGCACCTGTAATGCCAGTGTAATGTAGAAATATTGAGGCGAATCCCTCACATTCTAGATGCGAGACTGGTGAGCAGTGGTGTGGAACTTGGTTATTAGGTTACCTGAGATTCTATTCATCTTATTTTGTTTCTTTAGGTTTTATTTGCTAGCGGATTGATATTATTTAGCATCGCTGGAAATTGTACTGGGGCGTGATAGAGAGTTCGCTGCCTTATTTTGTCTGGAGTGAAAGTTCTAATGTCTTTTCATTCGCCTATTCCTCCAGACAATGCCGCCCCTTGAATCGTCCACCAAATCATGTGCCTGCGTTTCGGCCTGGCTTTCATTCGTCTGTATGAAAGTTTCAAATCCCTTTTCTTTGACCCAAAAGAGATGGGTATTTACTGTTGTAATGTCAGTTCACCTGTTTGAAACTGGGTTCAAAATGTATTTACAGTGATAACCGCTACCTGCCATGTAATGGTTTCGGGCTTCATTTCAGAGATATCTATCGTCATAAGTACAAGCCCACTTATATGAGGATATTTGTTGTTTTTAATCGAACATCTTGAGTGAGATACCTCAGCCTAGCTCACTTGAAATGATGGGTTAAAACCAAGAAACACATTTAACCACAAGTATTGTGAAAATGTTTTCCCAAGGAAACATTAAATCGAAAATACGCAGATATTTACAGTCATAATGATTGCCTGCCTATCTGTTTGAAAGTAGGTGCAAAATCTATAGGCATTGATAATCTTTCTCACCTTATAATGTATCAGGCAGAATCTCAGAGATACTCACCGTCATAAGTGCTCCCTGCCTGTACAATGTTGATAGACACAACTATACAGATATTTCATGTTATGTTTGAATAACTGCATTGGACAATTTGTTAGTTCTCATCTGACATTTCAAGTGTATTGTGAACATCTCTTACTGTAAAAACCATAGATCCAAAACACACATATAGTTACAGTCATAATGACTGTCTATATAAACTATAAACAATTTGATAATGAGATTATGCACAAAATTTATTTACAGTAATAACCCCTGTCATGATATTAGGCACAATTTTACAGATATTTAGAATCATAAGTAATGCTATCGTATACAATGAAATTTTAGCGACAAACATAATAGCATTGTATATAAACAAGTTAGATACAGCTTAGCTATGTATATATTTTAATCGCTGGAATGGTGTTATATGATAGACTCGTGATCAGACACAATACTCAAACCAAACAAGCAATTCAATCATAATAGGTTTTCACCAGCAAACGGTAATGATGACCAATATAGGAATTTGCATATGTTACCTCCTCTTCTGACTTGGAATCACTATCATCAGATGAAGATGTCTCCGGTTTCTTCTTGGGAGGAACTTTGTTTGAAGATTTTAATTTCTTCGAAGCTGTTGTGCTACAAGTTCAGTATCTGGCTCTCTTTTACCTGAAAATAAGCAGATAAAAAAATATTATAGAATTGGCGCCATAGTTAACAGCGAAATATACAATTTTTGGCCATTATACTATTACAGTCAAGTTTGAACATGAACAGTATCAGCGCATGTAACATATTGCCCAGTCCATGTTTCATAAATGGATGTTGAAGCGTATACGAAGCATGGTAATGATGTCATTGATAATGTTTTCCCTTTAGCGTCAATAGAGGAGTCTCAGAATCATTGATGATAATCACCAAAACATAGTGAAACCAGAAGTTCCTGCTGGGTATTCAAATACTCTGATAAGCATGTATGCGAAATGTGGATGTATAGACAAGACAAGTGAACTGTTTGACAAAGTGCTTCGAAGTAATGTCGGCCCTAGTAAATACAATGATACTGGATGAGCATTGAAAAGGCCTTAGAAAATTTCACGCAAAGGTAATTGGGTGCGGAAACAGCTGCACAGTCTGAGAACATTGCTATCCTCACTCAGTCATTGAACTCCATCTCTCTTTCTTGCATCTCCGAGGGCCAAACTCAGAAAGTTCGACAACATGTCTGGCAGAAATTTCGTGCAGGTGGTTGCAACACCATTGTTGCACCATCTATTGGAGAAGAGGGTTTGGATTTAATGGAAGTTGATCTTGTGATATGTTTTAATGCAAATGTTTCACCATTAAGAATGACCCAACACATGGGAAGAACTAAATGGATTCTTCTTCACCACTCAACAGCTGTCACTTAAATAGAATCAACACTTCATAGCATTTACACACTTGCATTTATAGAATTGAATTTCGCAAAGATCGGAGAGCGAAATGAATATCTACTTAAGATGTGTCAACAGATATACAATTAACACCACCACTACGATCATTAAATTTGCGTCACTCAATCAACCTGCTGTAAAAGTTGTCAAAGTTGCTCTCACCCGGAACTGTTATCTAATAATTGGTGCTAGCCGTATTATAAACTGTTTTAACTATTTCATTTGAGAACTTATCAAACTGTCTTCCTTATAATTTGCTTGTATTAATAAATTAGGTTTCCTGCATTGCAAAACTGGAAAAGTTGTTATATCTGACCAGTTCACTCCATAGCTAGGGTGATTGAAGTCATGCTGGCCTGCAAACAGTTGATTACTATCAGTTTGAGCGAATTATAATCATCCGGGAAAGATCGCCCTTGTTTTGAGTAAATTCATTGACTAGTGTTGTTGTGTTGTCTTGCATCGTTCACTACTGCCCTCACAGTGAATCTGGAGGATATTGTCTGAAACACGTTATGTCCTATATTTGCTGGAACGCTATTACCAGCCAATCGCCATCTTGTGTATATTAGCTGTCACAACCTTTCAATCACCGCAGATTTAACTGTGGTCTCAAATATTAAAGTTTAGGGTATGCAGATTTACCAGTTATATCGATGAGGTGAATAACACAGCCTCGGTATTTGTCTTGTCCCTTCTGTTAATAAATGGTTCTACCAAAACAAACCTGGCAAGATATCTCGAAGATGCAGATTGGCGCTCCTCTGAAGGCCAGTGCAGTGAAGAAATTCGACGGAGCTCATACAGCGTTCAACTGTTGAAACCTACAAAGTGTGGTGAGGTCAATGTCTGTCAGAAATGACTGGTTAAGGTCTGATGCTATCCATTTCTATGGAAAAACAGTCAATAGCAATTTTACATCTCAGTAGTAAGTTATCCCAAGCTGTTCGCATAGGGCACTTTTACGACCATTCTCCCTAAGGAATTAAATCACTATGGATAAGATCAGTTTCGAAGATAACTTCAAATCATCATAAAAGAATTCTTTTGGATTTCGTGATCGAATTTGCCTCGTGTGATTGCCGTTCAGTCGTAAGATATCGCTCCTAGCGTTATTATCCTTAATAGAATAAAGCTAATTGGACAAGATTGAAGGAAAGTATATAAGATCGTATCTAGAATTAGGTGGTTCTTTTATTATTATTGTGATGTTTTAGTTAATCAATTTATTTATCTTTTGAATCAAAATAAAGATTAGTTAGAGATTTTGTTGCAAGGTATTAATTTAATTGTTGTAATATAATGTTGATTTTATTTCAGAAGCTGTTTGCATTGAACTGAGAATGAATGATAGTATTTTATCTCCTGAATTTTGAACTGAATTGATTGAGTGTGGTAATGAGTCGATTTGAGGTTGTTCAAACCCGAATTCCAGAGGCTAAGTCGTCAATGTTGAGTATTTGCAGCGTGTGTATTGTTGATGTTGTAATTACGATGTAATAGCGTTTATGTGTATCAAACAAAGTATGAAGTATAATGAGGTTCTGTCAAGGTTGAATGTTGTGTCTTGTAAAGTAATAATCTCAGGATGGAATTTCCAACCACTTGTGATCTTATTGTGCCGTTTTGTCGTAAGGAGAGACCTGAAATCTGTTAAAGGATAAAGTATTGTAATGATTAAAAATGTTGGATAACGATTGATGTTATGATTCTATTTTGATGCAAGAGGGTTTATGCCTTGCAGTGTTCATTTACGTGTATTGTTATATGTCTTGCATGATGTTTTAAGGTTTACTAGGTGTTAGGAAGGAGAGTGGCTTTCAACGTGGGGCCGGCGCCAGAGTGGCAGTCAGGATAACCCGTTGGAAGTAGATTAATCAAGTGATAACCTAAAAATGAATTAGGGGGTTAAGGGTAGATTTCACACTAATAAGATTAATGGATTCCTCTCCCATGGCCTGTAGTGCTTGTATAGACTAAGGATGGGTAGAGAAGGCCTGGTTGGCATGATTGACTTCCTTGTCCTCATGAAAGGAAGGTCGATTCCGCATGTGTCACCCTATGGGGCCGGCGCCTAGTGAGAGGCTGTCAGGATAACCATAGATGGGGGCCGGCGCCTAGTGAGAGGCTGTCAGGATAACCCATGTTAGGACCATGCGATGACACTCTCCCTACTACAACCTAGCATTCCTTGTTCGGTCTCTCCTCGTTTGTTTGGTGTCGCCTCTGGAAGTAAAGTGAAAGTTAAGTTAAGTTATGTGGTGTTGTATTGATATTGCCATGTGTTGTATTGGCGTTGGTCGTCCTTTGTTCTTGTTTGTCCTTCGTCTACCTAACTGTCAGTGTTTGGGACCTCATGTTAACTCCTAGCTCGGGGGGTGGACCTTAGGGTTCCACATGGTCGGGTGGAAGAGCTATTTTATCCATTGGTTCTCTTGTCAGGATCTTATGCAGAAAAGGATTTGTTTCAGTTGTGCTTGTACAAGTTGATGAAGATGTATGTGTATAACCTTGTATCAGATTTGTGTAACAGAACATTCTTATGTATGTAACTTTTGATGTAGACTAAAAGTAGCAATGTAATGATGTTATGATGTACTTATATGAAAGCATTTCAGTTATGTATTTAATCATGCAGATTCCGTTATTTGACGATTGCAATGAATGTGAATGAGTTATTTATTTGAGCATGAATTTGGATCAGTTACTGATGTATGTTAATTATGTTAGTTGATTTGTTAAGTGATGCAGCCTTGGACCCTTAGAGAATAAGTTGTAATTAGTTGTGTTAACGTTGCTTAATCATTTTAAAAAAAAAAAAATTTCCCTGTTTCATATTGCAAAAGTGTGTATTCTTTAAGGCGTTCAAGGCGGGCGTTACAGACAGCAAACAAACCCTTACTCTCCACTGTCACCATTCTTTTCCCTCTATTAGTAGTCCTTGTTTTGGCATGGACCCTTTATTTTACAGAATTGCTTTGTATTGTAAATTATATGGTTTACTATATACCAACTATTCGGTTCTTTTGATTCTTTAGACAATTTTGCTCATTTATATCCTCATATGCACTCCTGATTTGCTAAGAACTGATGTACTCAAAGTCCAACTGACCTATTTTTTTCATCAGTTTCTTTTTTTCTTCCTTTGCACTAGTAAACACTTTCCTGATTCAATTAATTTAGCCAATTGATGGTAATGCTTAATCTTTGACCCCATATTCTGTGCCAAGAGAGACATCTTGGATTTTTGGTGTGTGCATATAGGTAGCTACATGTGTTGGTAACAAGAGAGAAATGCATTCAAGCCTCAACATAGAGCTGATATGCGCCAACAGGTATCCAAAAGACTCAATATTAATACCAAGTAACATTTGTCTATTGTGATGTCAATCCTTCAAGAAAATCCTAAAGTAACTGAGTTCAGAATAAACATCATCTCAAGTCATTTTAGGAATGCAAAAAGAACTATGGTGCTTAATACATAATGAAATAATTTGTTTAGACTATCTTGTATCCAAGATTCCATTGCACATTTTTCATCTTATGCTTTTTTCTTTGTTCTCAATCTTCTATTTGATGGTTTGCAGACTAAATTGGACATATGAAATCATTACTTACGTGAGCTGTTTTCATCTCATTGGTTTTCCTTTTTGACGATATACTACAACAACATTCAACACATAGAGGCAGGAACATGACACATTGTGTCTCTTGTTAAATGAAAGAAAATCACTGTAATTTTGTTTTTTATAATGTTAGAAATAATTTCAACCAAAATTTTGTTTTAGGTTTGAATCTTAATTAATTTATATAAAAATGTAGTAGTGTAATTTAATCAATAAAATATTTAAATTTGATTTGTTAATTAATTTGATGGGCAAGATATAAATCTTAAATAATTAAATAATTAACCAAAATTATGTATATAGTAAATAAAATGGTTCTAATGTGAAGTATATAAAATATTCAAATTGATATCTCTCAGCATTTTTTTAGATAGATGTATTTAAGATATCTATACTAGTTAGGCATATAGTGGCATTAAGGGGATGACCTTGTACATAAAAACTAAATAGAGCCACATATACTTTTTTAAAATTATGAAGTAATTGTTTTAAATTTACAATATATAACTAAGATACTTTTATTAAATGAATGTAGCTAAAAAATATGCAGTAACTATTTTAAATATAAAAAATATGTAACCAACATCATTTTTTAAATGAATGCACATAAGAATTAAATTTAAAATATATAACCCACATAACATTAAGGGGATGACTATGAGCAGGTCTGGTATTTGATGGTCACCCCTGCATCTCATATAAAATTTTTATATTGTTTGATCATTTAACTACCTTTCAATTGACGTTTTAAGAAAATTATAAGTTGTAAAAAAAAATGTTGAGTGAATTTTTTTATATTCAAAGAATGTATGTTAAAAAAAGTTATATTCAAAGAATGTATGTTAAAAAAAAAGCAGTCTTAAGCAATCAACAACATAGTCATAAACAAACTACAAACAACAAGACCAACAACTCCCAACCATTTCAACAAAGAACATTTCCAATTTAGCTTTAACGTAGGCATCTTGCTGCACTGATAAAAAGGTGACCTTGGCAAATTGAATGACAATGGAGGAAGTAGCAGTAATTCTTTTTTACCCATGTAATTGTAAATCAACTCTTAATTACACCTCTTCGTAATCTTTGTAATTAATGTCAAGAGGCATTCTACAATGGCAGCAAGTGGTGGAGTGTAATGGCGTGAGTGTGTTAAAAAAAACTATTACCTTTTACCTTAAAATTGACAGTGATTTACATGTCAAATTATTAATATTTAATAATAAATATAATATAAATCCAAAGAAAGAGACATTCTCATAAATCTACACAACGTTGGATAATCATCATTCTTCTCATTTTCAAAGTGTAGCAAGAAAGTAAAATAAAACTCTAGCAAAATTTTAGAAAATCAAATATTGTTAAATGAAATCAATTTTAGAAAATCAAATATTGTTAAATGAAATCAATTTTTTTAAAAGTTTATGGGATAAGAAACAAAATATTTTGATTTATTAATTTGATTTTTTTTAATTTGCTAATTATAGTTGAGAATTTGATGGACATAGGGTTGAGTGAAGAAAAAAATGTCAACATATATCAATTTGAAGTAAAATAAAATATCTTAAACTAAATAAAATAACTTCAAATTAATATCTCTTGGCATTTAATATTATATTTTGGTCGATAAACATAGAGCCGGTAATTATATTGATATTAAAAAGGCAAAAGGTATATAGAGAGGTCCAGACCAGGCAATGATGGGCACAAGGCCATCAAAAAGGTTGCCAAAGATAGCAGAAACAAAAAAAAGTCCATACAGATGTACATATGAAAATCAAGAGTTGGAAATCAAAATGCAAATGAAAGGCCACTTGAGCAAGCAACATGCTCCCAATGTGGCAAAACTACCGGCAAGGGGATCCCAAAGGCTCATCCCCCAAAGAAATATGCAAAAAAACACTACAAATATAACTGACAATCATAAAGACTTCAGCATGCTCACTGAAGATCTTCTTGGTGTGAGGATAGAGAAGGACATGAGTTTGTCCAAAAATCATTTGCAAAAGATAGATATCATAAATGCCAAGATTTGAATTTGGCACACTGACCAACGCCACGACCAAGTCTGCAACTGCTATCACAACTAGCACCGCCCAATATACCACCTAGTCTGTACCACCTCCAAACCCACCACCAAGACTTCACCCAACACCAATACTGCCAATAACACCACAACCAAAGAAACATCTAAATCACTACCTACAACTATTACCAATTCCTGAATAGGGGAGGTGCCAGAAGGAATAGGCTAGCATGAGAGGATCTATCAACATTGCGAATGGATCGACAAACATCAAAAAAATAGCTCACGAAAGAACTACCCTTTGAGGGGTAGAGAAAGACAAGAAATTGTCTAAATAAATATTTCCATTAAATTGAAGCATAAATGTCAAGATTTAAACTTGACGATTCCAACTTTGTCAAGACCATTGCCAGGTCCAGAAACTCCTCTCAAATCTTCACCCAACACCTCTCCTCTCTCATTCCTACTCTTCCTCACCCTTTGCAAATAATGCAGCTAAGGAGAAATACTATCAACTGGGTCTTAGAGCTAGGTCCAAGTCTAAGACCATATATGTATTCATTAACTCCCCTTTGATGCAGGGAAGCTAAGACTCTCATATCGTGGCCAAGGCCATTCTCATAACCATAGCCAGGCACCTCTAGAACTGGCTCATAGTCCAAAATCTCCTCCAAACCCACCATCAGCACCATATTCATTCTGTGGCTTCGATGATTGGAACTCCACATAGGCTCCTCCTCCAAGACCTCTACCATTATTGCAGTCAAAAACTCCCTTGCCAGAGTCTGCCTCTACAACCTGAAACTCCCTAGGGCCGCTTCCTCCACCTAGCCTCCACTAAGGCCGAAACACCTTTCCAAGCCACCACTATGGACCTCATGAATAACTCCCATAACATCTACACTAAAAAAAAACCACCAGCAGTATCATCTCAATGGTTTGAAGCTCTGCCAAAATTGAGACCTCCACCCACTCCATTATTGCTATCTAAGATATCGCCATCCTGGGGTCTTTTTCCCCCCATTTGGGTCTTCATCGTCTGATTCATTGCCATCCCCATCATCTTCTTCACTGGCCTCCACTCCACTACCGCTCCCACTCTCGCTCCCACTTCCGCTCGCCCATCTCTTGGCATTTAATATTAATAAATAATAAACATAATATTTCCAAAATAAGGAGGTAAAACAAAGATATGCCATCATCAACACTAATCATGAAAGAAAATAAAACTCAAAAAATGTTAGAAAATGAAACATTACTTTGTATATATTAAATAAAAGAAAAGGGTTGTAATTTTCTGAAAAAAAATCAAACATTACTTTGTATTATTAAATGAAAGAAAATGGCTATCAAACATTACTTTGTATTATTAAATGAAAGAAAATGGCTGTAATTTTTTTTATAATGTTAGAAATAATTTCAACCAAAAATTTGTTTTAAAGGTTTGAATCTTAATTAATTTGTATAAAATTATAGTAGTGTAATTTAATCAATAAAACATTTAAATTTGATTTGTTAATTAATTAGATGGGCAAGATATAAATCTTAAATAATTAAATAATTAACCAAAATTATGTATATAGTAAATAAAATGGTTCTAATGTGAGTAATTTACAAAGTTATACTTATTGCATATATAATAAACAAACTTATAGACAAAGCTAATATTTGTTTCTAAATTAATTTAAAAAAACAAAAACAAGTATACACAAAGCAAAGATTTGTTTCTAAATTGATTTTTAAAATTGATTGAAATAAAATTCTTTGAAAATATTCTAATTTAATATATTTCTCTATCAATTTAAAAAAAATGTTGAAGATAAACATTGTGAAAGAAAACATCATTTATATTTCTATAACAAAGTATTATAAAATAATATATATTATAAATAAGAATATTATATTATATGAATATTAAATTATATGAATATTATATTATATTACAGTTTACATATAATTTAAAGTGTCATATAAAAATTTAGCAAGTCAAATAGACCATTAAATTCACTATGAGGGACCTATATATTTTTAAAATTATGAAGTAATTGCTTTAAATTTAAAATATATAAAATTCATTGTGAGGGACATATATTTTTAAAATTATGAAGTAATTGTTTTAAATTTAAAATATATAATCGAGATACCTTTATTAAATGAATGCACGTAAAAAATATGAAGTAACTATTTTAAATATAAAACATATGTAATCGACATATTTTTTTAAGTGAATAGACAAAGGAATTAAATTTAAAATATATAACCCATTAAGGGGATGATGACAGTGTACATAAAAACTAAATAGAATATAAATACAACTAATACTCAAACATAAATCACAAAAATATCAAATCAAATAAACAAGAGCAATAAAATATTGGAGAAACACATTATATTTTATTTCATTGTCCTTTTATAAAATATATTTTTATAACTATATTTTATGAGGGTTTATTATAGTGTTGTATAATAATATTTTATAACTATTAAGGTTTTAAGAAATCAAATAAAAAAGGAGCAAAGTATATAAGTGCATTATATTTTATAGCTTTTACTTGTCATGACCACTTGGTAAAAGTGGGCATGACATTTGAGTAACAACCCTCCCTTTGCTACAATAGCTATTTAGGTAGGAGTTGGTTGTGTGATAAATGCTACCAGAAATATCTCTGGTAGTTAGGTGAAAAATTGATGTTTTGGAGGAATGCGAACCATCTTTATGCAGATAATCAGATCATAGTAGGACACAACACTAACACGAAATTCTAGATCTATTTTAAAAATGTGATAACCCTCATTCCATTGTATTGGGAAAACACAAGTATTTTGGGCCTTTCTTTCCGAGGGGGTAGCGTAGAAAGAAAGGGAAGTGGTTGAAATATTTATGGCAGAAAGATATATCTTGAAGATGGGGATCAAATTGTTTGGTGGGGAGAAAAGGGAAGAGGCGTCGCCTTGAGGATTGGGTAAAACAGTTCAAGAGCCTTGTTTGGCTTCGATATTTTGCATAGATGTCTACCAGGGCATTTCTAACTATAATATCTAATGGAAATCCACTTTCCATGATGCGAGGAGGGATGTCCTTGCCCTACTAGAGAGCTGCCACTTTTGCACGAGTAGTGAGGATGCTGGCTAAGGTTGAGGAGTCTGGCTTTAAAACCACCAGTCGCATTTGATTAAAAGTTTCTAACGCCTTTTCAACAAATCCAATTTATGCATTTTCTGTAATCATTGCAGTTCGTGAAACCGAACATCTTTTAGGCATTCTATGAAATAGAGCCTTTGTTTAGGGATCTATATTTTTTGGTTCGAGTAGGGGAGGTAGCAGAATTAGTAGTGGAGTGAAGGGAGATTTAACCGGGCACCATGGTGATCGAGTAAGTTTCTGTAAAATGCCCATCTCACTTTATTAAAAAAAAAGGGTCCAAGAAACCAAATCTCATGTTATACATTCCTATGTTATTAGTAGCTGTTTGGTTTGCATTTTATTGGCTACCCAAAACAAGCGATTAGGTTTTAGCTCAATGAAATCCTCTTGTTGTTTCATGTCCGTAAGATGATGTTATTAGGGTTTTAGTATTGGGTTTCATATCAAATGTAATAATTATTTTAGATTGGTAATGATAGATCAGTTTGTGTGAGAAAGGATACATTCTAGTGTTGAGGACTATTTTTGTTTAAATGGCATCTAGAAAATTGAATTTCTTGTTTTCAGAGCTAGACAAAAAGATTTTTTTAACCTTTTATCAAATACCCATTAGTCTAAGGTTTTAGCTCTTAAGTTTTAGGTAAAAAGTGGAAGTTGGTCTTGTAGCAGGTTTATCATGTTTATATATGAATGACCATCCAATGGTATTTAGTGTGGTTGCAAACTGAAGTCCGATGGTTGTGTACTACTATTTTCTTTCTTCCAAAGTTTTGTGATTTCTCATGGTCAGATAAGCTAGAGAATACTAAACCTGCTCTTTATGATTAGACTATAGTTTTGAACAGAACTACAAGGATGTTGGTCTGGTATATCTTAGTACATTTAGAGCTTTAATGTTTTTGTTTTGGACGTAGGGTTTTTATGTACAGATTAATAAGAAAACTTATTATCATTGTATGAGTACAGTTTCAAATAAAACTGGATTATGTATCTCGACAGTTGGTATAGAGGCGTGCTACTAATTTTTGTTCCAAGGGTGTAGCTTCCTCTTGGGATGGGCTCATGTGATCTAAGAAATTCCTACGTGGCTTAGCAAGGTTCAATTTTTAAAGTTACTAGATAAATTGGCAAGACCATCTTTGGCCTTGTGAGGAAAATAATTTTTTGGGATGATGTGAAGTTATTGGTAGGTTGAATAGCTCTATTGTATTGGTGCAACACGTGTATTTTCAACATCCATTGAAGTGTTTATACTTCACTTACATGTATTCATCTGGATGTGTTGTAGATTTTAATCCTATATGCATAAGATTGATTAAGATTAAATTCAATTGTCAGTCTAGATATTAATGAAAGAAGTGGTTTACCTTTTTATATGTTGTCTCCATTCTACCAATGCTAATTGGAAACTCCTGGAATAGATCCTCACAGGAATTGTGTATGGAGGAATCTGTTTACCTGCCTAGGCACCTTATCTTTTGAGGAACTCTAATTGATGTTGCTAGCGAGCATGGTGTCTCCGACACCCTAGTCACTCGCTACTAGGTATAAATTGAGGTAGTGCTATCTGTTATACTCCCTCCTGTGATCTGCTCAAGCTTGATTTGTAGTGTACCTAGTACATTTTGTTTGTTACTTGAGAGTCTAGGATAATTAGAACTCATGCATGGCCTTGAGCACTTCTAAAGGCTAAGGATGCAATGAGAAGGCCTATCCATCTACCGGGCATCGAGTCATCCATCTGTGGGACGTGGATTCAGGTATGATTGAGTCTCCTCGTCTGTATAAGAGGTACTTGGTCTTGTGTGGTGCTATCCCTTCGAGCACACATGATGACACTCCATATGATTACACTCTAGTATCTAGCACCTTAGTAGTCATGAGTAGTGCCTGACCTATGGCTTGGATGAGTACACCAATGTTATGACCTTAGTTGTATGCATTGTTCTCCGTGTTTTCTCCATGATTGATGTGAGTGTTGGCCATCTTGTATCCCCTTGTTGTTGTTCTTCCATTTGGGCCTTGTGACTATCTTCGAGCATGGTGGGGTCGTCTCTTAGGAGTCCACATGGTTGGGAGGTGTTGCCACCACCATTGGGGACCAGTGAATAGGTTATTGGAGCACTAGTTGGAGATGTTCTTTCTCCTTGTTACTTTACCAGTTCTTGTACTTTTTTAGTCATTGTATCATATTCATGGCCATGCCATTGTTCTTGTATATTCTTTTATGTAGTTTTACTCTTTTGAGAGAATGGATGTAATCATGTAATTTAATGAGAAGATATGAGATGTTTCTTTTGATTTACAGATTCTGGTGTGGGTATCAGATCCGCTTGTATTATGATGCTTTTGGATTCATGTTTATGATTTTGAATGGGTTATAGGAACATTTGGGTTGGTGTTTAAAATGAATATAGTTTTATAATGTTTTCTCTGGAGGGTGAATTAGTCCTCTCCTTCAGGTTGCACATTTGGCCATACTTGACCATGAATGTTGTCAATCTATCAAATCAGTAACCATATCTAGTTATGTTATCCACTTGTTATTAAAACAAAAGAAATTATCTTGTCCTCTTTTGGCCCTTACCCTTCGAGGTTCATGGGGAAGGTTGTTACATTACTATACTTTGTTAATATATATATATATATATATATATATATATATATATATATATATATATATATATATATATATATATATATATATATATATATATATTGGTTCGTAATACGAATGCATAAATTTAGAAAAGAAATATTTACAAACTGTGTGTCTGTTTTGCTTTGAAAGCATCCAACTGCCAATCCTATCAACTACTTGACCACACAGGGTCTATCAGACTTGAGAAAGGCCATGCAAGGCCATACTAATAGCAAAGGAGATGTTTGTAGGGAAGAGCCAAAACCTACACAAACATCTACCCCTACCATCTACCCCCAAAAGCAAAACCAAACTATCACCAGAAGAGAGCCGATACATAGAAGACATTACACTTCAAAGCCAAGGTTGGCTGCCCTTGCCCTAAAGTTCTCCATCCATTCGAAAGAACCATCGTGGGGAGAAATTTGCAGTAGATTGTAGAGGAACTCAACACCTGCCGCCACATGCTCTCTGTGAAGGATAAGTGGCCACCCTTTGGGATTGAGGAGGAAAGGGAAATAGCACACCACTGCATCCTTGTTTTGCATAGACTGGAAATCCACCAGCCTAGGTATCCTGACCCCTGGCTCTGCCAACTGAACAATATCCTCTAAACCCACCAAAATATTACTAATGAATAGGCAGGGCATCAAAAGAAGGCATCTGTCTTTTGCAATGCCTGCATCCAACATCAAAGATAGGAACTATGAGATGACGGATGTATCTACCTGTAGAACTCTTCCTCTTAGATAAAATCCTTGCCCAATATGATCTTGATTGCCAGAAGAACTAATTCATCATTGTGGCGCAACACTCTTTTCAGCCTGTGCTTTGTCACTGGGCCCTTGAAGGCCTTCTACCTCATAGATCTTTCAATTTGAATAGGAGTGCTAAACCCCAAACATGCTAGCTCCTCTGTGGATATCCATATAATAAAACCAGACCCACGCCATTAGGAGCAAGGCAAGAACAACACAGAGTCAAACCAACCCCTGCAATTGGCTTCCCTCAAACCCCCTACTCAAACTTCTCAAAGATTTCAAATGAGGCAAATGAAAGGAAAGGCCGCTATCTTCCTTATGGAATCAAACAAAGAGTGTAATCAATGTCGAGCATGTAAATGAACCACCATCTCCTACGCTACACACGATCGACTTCCACTCTAACTCATGCCCAAATCATGACATCTCCTACACTCACCAGCTCAGCCAAAGATGTTGTCAAATCATTTGATAACACATGTCCCCAGTCCTTCCTTAAGAAAGGTAGGATGCCCACCCTTCCATCCTTTGGGATGACATCTTCTCTAACTTATCTCATCTGAATTTACTAAATCTTTGAACTGACTGCCATCTACTCCTAAATTGGAGAGTTCATCTACTTCTTTATTTCCTTCTCTTAAAACATGCTTAACTTGAACCAACTCAAAGGAATCCAAGAGGGAGATTGCTTAATCTAGCATAGCATTTAGTCTCCAGTTGATCATCTTTCTAGTTCTAAGCCCATTTATAATTAGAAGAGAGTCCCCTTCAACTTCTAATTTTCTTATTCTAAGATCTCTACAAAGTCTAAGACCCAGAATGATAGCTTGCATTTCTACCTGATTGTTGGTGCCTTCTTGAAGACTCTGTTAGTTTCCCAACTATCCTCTCTCTCCAATCCCTAACAATACAACTTGCACCCAAAATCCTGGGGTTTCCTCTAGAAGCTCCATCAAAGTTGAGCTTGAAACAACCTTCTTCTGGAGGGGTCCAATGGACTGCCTCTCTTTCTGAACTTTTGTAAGCCAAAGGAGCCTGAGGAATGGGGGGAGTAAGTAGTCCTTTCCAAATTTTCTTCATCTATGTATCCCATGAGGAGAAATTCATTTTCCCACCTTCACCCTCTGACAATCGTGCATTCAAAACTTCCACTATTTTTGCCTCAGTCTTATTAAGGGAGGTGTGAAGAGGGATTTCCTTTTCCTAAAAAATTCTTTGGTTTCTCTCCTTCCACAATTCCCATAAAAGTAACAAGGGGAAAATTATCCGAAGGCCCCCAAAAGTTGATTCTTTAAAGAGAAGAGGCCAAGCCACCAAATTTTCCCGAAGAGAATTAGGAAAAACCAAATCCCAATGAAGCTTTTGTCTCAACCACTCCCAACAACTTGCTAAAAACACACAATTAAGGAGAAGGTGATCCATTGATTCTTCCTCCATTTTACACAAAGGACATCTAGAGGCTCCCTTGAAACCCATTCTTTTAAACCTATCTGTTGTTAGAATTCTTCCCTTTGCCACTGCACAGGTGAACAAGCTTGCCTTAGGAAGACATAATTTATTCCAGCAAAGTGGGATTGGAAGGTTCCTCTCAATCACTAGCTCACCTTTAAGAGCACTGTAACCCTCCTTGACATTATAACTACCTGAAGGGGTTGCATCCCACCTTAATTCATCTGGACCAATCCCAATGAACACTTTATGGGGCCTTAATTCTTCTTCCAAAGCCCTCGTAGCTGCCTCTTATATCCCCACAGATCTAAAGTCTTTCCATCTAATGTCACCTCTCGAGCCCAAGTTTGAGGTCTCAACATAGTCACTAACTTTCTCCTGCCATCTCTATTTGGTGGTTACTCTGGCTACCACAAAGTCTTCCTTATTTGCTAAACTGGGAAATCCATTCCATGAATCTTCCTAGAAAAGGGTTGAATGACCATCCCTAATCTCCCAAGTAAGATGTTTAAGAATAAGTTCTCTGCAACTGCTTATGAAGTTCCAAATTTTTGAGCCCTTAGGAAGTTGCCTCATGGTGAAAATATTATTTTATGAATCTTCTAAATATTTTTCTTTCACAATCTTGACCCATTTTGACTCTTGCTTCGAGTAGATAGCCCGAACCAGCTTAGCACCTAAGCTGATGTTCTGCTCTGCCAAGTTCTTAAGGCCAATTCCATTTGCTTCAATGGGCTCACAAACATTTTCCTATTTTACCAAAGAGTACTTGTTCTGATCTAAGTTCCCTTGCCAAAAAAAATTCTTAATTTTTGGTTGAGATCCGCCAAAGCTGATTTTGCCAATGGGAAGCAGGACATCATATAGGTGGGAATTGTAGAGATGACAACCTTTAGTAAAGTCAATCTACTTGCCCAAGAGATCCATTTGTTCTTCCATGAAGCTAATCTAAGTTTTGTCCTTTCAATAAGTCCATCCGAAAGCTTGCTAGGCCTGACCCCCTTAGCCAAGGGCAAGCCTAAGTATTTACAGGGAATTTCTCCTTTTCTAAACTTCAAAATTCTTAGAATCCTACTTTCAACTCTACTGCTAGTACTAAAAAAGAAGACTTCTGATTTCAAATTACTAACCTCTTGTCTCGAGGATAAAGAGTATAGATCCAAGATTTGAGACAAATGATAGGCTTCCCTCTCCTTGGCTACTGCAAAAAGCATGGTGTCATTCGCGAACTACTGGTGGGTAACCTCTTGAACATTTTGGGAAATCTGAATCCCTTGAATACATCCTTCTTTTTCCTTCAAATAATGCTTACCTAACGCATCCACCAGAAGGATAAATAAAAAGGGGGACAATGGGTCTCCCTGCCTTAGACCCCTTGAAGAGCCAAAGAAGCCTTTCAGAGAGCCATTGATTAAAACTAAAAACCTGGGACAAGCTACCCACTCAAAGATCCAATTCAACCATGTG
Organism: Cunninghamia lanceolata; assembly: GCA_027924645.1. Lineage (NCBI taxonomy): Eukaryota > Viridiplantae > Streptophyta > Pinopsida > Cupressales > Cupressaceae > Cunninghamia > Cunninghamia lanceolata. The sequence continues at coordinate 4,910,984 of BSBN01000245.1, read as the reverse complement.
ATATCAAACCCAAAGGCTTCTAAGACTTTGAAGAGAAACCTCCAATTTAGTCTATTGTAGGCCTTTTTCATATCAAGTTTGATGAGCATTGTTGGGTTTTTGTTTCTTTGAAGTGAATGGACTGCTTCCTAGGTGATTATCACCCCATCCAAAATTGACCTTCCTAGAACAAATCTTGTTTGTTCCTCATCAATGACATCAGGGAGGATTAACTTTAACCTATTGGATACTCCCTTCACTATGATTTTATAAAGAGTATTGCACAAAGCCATGGGTCTGAAATCTTCTAAAGAAGATGATTTCTCCTTTTTTGGGATTAGATCCAAAGAGGTGTTGTTCAGCTCTTTTAGGACTTTTCCTAAGGACCTGGAATCCTCAATTGCCTCCAAGATTTCTTTTCCTAGAAAACCCCAAAAATTTTGGAAGAAAGTAGTCGGGAAGCCATCTGAACCCGGAGCTTTATCTAGGTGAAGACCAAAAAGAGCCTCCTTTATTTCAACTTCCAAAAATTGGCTTGTTAAAAATTTATTTTGTTCCTTTGTAACTAATTTTAGAATACTTTGTAGCACAACCTGTTGACTCTCCAACATAGATCCTTCTTTGTCATTCAGTAAATTCCCAAAGAAGGATACCACCTCTTTATTAATTTCTTCTGGCTTGACTAAAATATTTCCATTCACAGATTTGATCGAGGAAATTCTATTGATTTCCCTTTTGGCCTTCATGGAGTTATGGAAGAATTTGGAGTTTTTATCCCCTGCTCTAAGCCAGACCTCCCTTGATTTTTGCCTCTAGAAGACCTCTTCTTTGGAAATCACCCCTTCCAATCTACCCAAAAGGTCCTTCTCGAGTAGGAAACTATTCGCATCCATCCCTTCTCTAAAGACCTTTTCATTAAGTGTCTTTAAATCTCCTTCGATCTTTCTTTTTTTCTTCAAAAATGTTCTTAAAGCATTCTTTGTTGCAGGATATGATTTTTTATTTCACATATTTAAGCTTATTTACAACATTAAAGAGTTTGACTCCATCTGGATTTATTTATGTCCACCATTGCTTTACCAAATCCTCAAAGTCTGGGTCCTTAAACCACATGTTTTCAAATTTGAAGGGACACCTTACTAGTCTTCTTTCCCCTACAATTTCCAAAAGGATTGGAAAATGATCTGATCCTAAGATTGGCAAAATTGGGCATTCCAAACTGAAAGGGAAGTTGCCCAAGTTTCCTTTAAAGAAGAATTTGTCTAGTTTTTCTGCAATGTTGCTAAACCCATTCTCCTATTAGTCCAAGTGAACGCTCTATTTCCCATAGGGATTTCAAACAAGGAATTTCTATCTACAAAGCTTTCAAAATCAACCTGGGACTGTAGCTTCCTTCTAACCCCTCCATGCTTGTCTTCCGATCTTAGTATGGCATTGAAATCACCTCCTAGAATGAAAAATTCAAAATCTTGACTATTCAATACTAAGTCTAGCTCGTTCCAAATTTCCTTATTTTCTAAACAAGAATTCAGCCCATAAATGTTGATCAATAGGAAACACAAGTCTAAAGCTAAGCTTGTTACCTTTGAAGCAATCCAGCATCTACTTTTAACTACCTCAACTAAAACTAATTGAGGGTATCAAAGGTTAATAAGACCACCTAAAGCTCCTATGGAATTCACTCCCAGTGAGCCCCATCTTCCCATTTTTTTGCAGAATTTATCTCTCTCGTCCTGATTTAACTTAGTTTCTTGTAAAAGCCATAAATCTAAAAAGTTTGATTTAGAGAAATGCCTAACCAGGCATCTCTTGTTAGGGGCATTTAAACCCCTAACGTTACATGACATGAGTTTCATGGCTCTATAGGAAGGGGACCCCCCTTCCCTACTTTAAGAACATCCAAGATCTTTAGTTGACCAAAAGCTTCCCCATCCGACTTTAGTTTCTCCTGGTTGGGAGTGTGTTCCCTGTTTCTTCTCTCATCACAATCTGGCACCAATTTAATTGATTCTTTCTGGCAAATTCTAAGTCTCTTGGTGGGTTTATGAAGAAGGCCTTCCCTAGCTTCTTCTTGTAGATCAATATTCATCTAAGCGAACAAGGATTTATCCTTATCCAAAATCAAGTCCTCCTCCAAGTCCTCAATCCAATCATCCTCTTGGACATCCTCACCAATCATCAGAGATCTAGCATTAGCAACCTCAACAACTTCTACCAATTCTCTACCAACCTCTATCAGGGAGTTTAAATGTTTTTCTTCAATGGGGGGTTGCATGCGATCTAAAGTTTCTGAGATTTTATTATCTAATAGGCCAATCTGCTCCTAGGAAAAAATGTCCACACCAGCCTAAGGTTACACATCCTCTACCCTCTGGGAAATAAGGGTAGGGTCCTCTGGGAACTTAGGTTCTACACCCTCTCTACCACTCTTTCTATCTTCTGATAGAGGCTTATTGAAATCTTTCTGGGCAGACACACCATCTCCTAGGCCTCCCTAAGGCTCATGATTACTTCATGCCTCCTAGTTCATAGGAGCAGATCTGGAACTCCAACCTATTGTTTCCCTTAAAATCCTTATGGGGGCAAGTTTCAGAAGCAAAGCTTGTTTCAGAGATCCCCAATTGGAGAAGATCTCAATTTCTCTCCATTTTGCGAGATCCAGCTTGTTCTCAACACAAATCCAGACATAGGACCCAACACCATTTCTTTCCCTTCTTTCCTCTGCACACACAAAATTTTCCAAAGCCTTGCCAATCTCCTCCAGGATCTCCTATGTCCAAAATTCTATTGGAAGATTAGGAAGCCTATACCAATCTTGAACAATATCTAGGGAGTGGTTGTAAGGGTTAAAACCTACCACCCATTATTTGAAATAGAAACTGAAATCCTCCCAGATCCAAATCCCTTCCAAAATTTTCTTCCTAACATCCTCAGATGAGCAAATAAAAATAAAGAAGCCATTGGCCACATATTTTATCTTGAGATCCTACCCCCAACACTCTAGCCACTAGTTCAACATTGCTTCATAGTTAGTTTTTTCCCCAAACCATTTAACAATCAAGCCCTGGGTCTTTAATTTTCTATAGATAGTCCAAGCAAAACCTGTGGCATTACCATTGTTTTCTTATTTCCTTGAAAGAGAGGTTGATTATGTACTCCATTTCTTCTATTACTGAAATCTCCCCTTCCCTCCGGCCTAGGGTTTCTATTTTGAAATCTTTGAAAGCTTTTGAATCCTCTTCTATTGCGAAAGTGAGGGGGATTTTCCCTTCAATTATTACACCATCTAAAATCATCGTTGTTGGGGGCATTGTTAGGAGGTCTTACAGTATCTACCTCTACCTTCCTAAGGGTAGGATTGGCATTTTTCCATCGGCCCAAAGGGAGCTCTTTCTTTGCTTCAGCCACCCAAGATGTCGATCCTTGTCCTTCCTCTACAGATTCCCTTTCTTCCTGCGACCTCCCAAGAAGCCTACATCTGTGCCCATCACTGTGAGCCTCCTTTTCGCTTCTCCCCTACTACATTTTTCACTCCTCTATCATCTAAATATATTATTTTCTTCCCTAATTAATGTAATTTACACTAACTATACTTTTTTAATATTAGATTAATAAAAAAATTTATTTTTCTTAGCTTTTTAGATATATTTTGAAAATAAAAGAAATTAAATATTATTTTTATTTACTGTAGAGTTATTTTAATGAAAATACTCAAACTTAATATGTTATTTTATATACTTTTTATTAATATTTTATAACTATATTTTATTAGAATTTTATCAAATAAAAAAAAGGCAACCACACCTATATCATAACCAAGATGACTCTTGGAATCTATCACCTCTATGCTATTACCTAACATTCATCATCTGTACAGTACTAGTGACAATCAACTACTCACACCTGCATTAGACTTGGTTATGCTAAGTACACACATAATAAGGATATCACAAGGATTCACCAACACTAGTCAGGTTGACTTCGTTACATATCACATAGAGGTCCATAAACCAATAAACATGGTATTAGATGTCCAGAGGTCTAAATTATAGGTCAACAAGTCTAAATTATAGGTTAACACTCAATAAATATATTGAACCCACATCAGCTGGATTCTATGTGGTCACATATGCATAAACATTTACAAATTCGATGTAACATCAATGGCCATTCCATACATTCAGTTGTCACTTGGAAACACAATATGGATTATACATAAGTCAAACCCACAATAGTAATATTAGACAATCTTCTTTTTCCAAGTGCCTAATATTTGCATAACACCCATCATAAATCTTAGCATACTATTTTCCACAAACTAGGTGTTAAAGCATAACACCATACTGTTATGTATGAAAAAGGGAATAAAGAAGACTAGCATGCACACTAGATATAACCCTCTTCCATAATAACATTAAAGGAGAAATACTAAGCCAAATCACTACCAACTGGAGGTGGACTTAGATACAGATCTTATACTCAAGGGTGCTATTGAAAGATATGATTCAATCAAACCTTTTATCAAACCCTAAGTCAAATATGCACTAAACCCTAGTTCTATGATGATCGGAGCATAACCGACAAATAGAGATAGATATGGACAATCCAAAAGAGGTACAGAGATCACTGAACAGAGAAGAACCTAATTCTAGAAGTAGAGGTGTGAAAGGATGAATTGGTGGGTGCCCAAGTCCTTGAAGTAAGAATCTGCTGAAGGTCTGTACTGAGAAAATGCTGTAAAGCCTGTCTTGAAGCTAGATATGGACCCTATTAAGGCAGAAGGAGTATTTAACAAGTGCCCAAGTCTTGCATAGAGGAATATTCTTGAAATGCTATCAAATCCTAAAACCCTAATCCTTACATAATCTTCCCGTGTCTTCACGTTTCTGGATCTCGCACCTGAAACCTACACACAAGAAGAAAAGAGGTTTAGGGGTTATGGTGTTTAGAGACTTGCCTCAATCAAATCCTGGGATAGCATTCAATCTTCCCAACACCTTTGATAAAGAGAGAGTTCCCTTGCAGGGCAGAGGCTAAACATAAATCAATGAGATGAAATAAAATGATGATGAACAACAATGATAACACCTATGAGATGAAACCCTTAGGAGGATGAATGCTCTTTAACTCATAAGGAGAGATAGATGATAACTTCAAACCTAAAAAAACACACATAATAACAATACAAATCTTTTCTAGAATCACAATGAATTCTCTTGCTTTCCTTGCTTCAATATCATAAGTTAGCTATCTCCATCTAGGTTACGAATGAATTCAAAAACACACTTATATATGCTTTCCCACTAACATTTGTTAAATTAACCAAAAGAGCTGACAAAGAGAAACCCTTTTAAAAGTATTATGTCGACATGTAGTTAAATTTGCCCCTACCAATCAGGGAAGATGGGCACCCAAGTCTCAAGGCACCTTTTTGGTCCGGGTTATGGAAGAATATGGGCCCCTAGTTCTCAATTTGCATTGGTTTTAGCAGATTTTACATCGAGATGAATATTTAGGATGTATAATGTAATCATGGGGACCTAGGAGCTAAACAAGGAGGTAAAAAGGCATGTGTCCACTTTTTAATCTATAACATTTAGCCCCCACTTTAAGGTGTGTATGATCTTACGATCAGTACATGCATTAATGTATGGTTGAAGCATATCAAACACATCAAACACTAGAGTGAAGACACACCCTAAGTTTAGAAGAACCATTTCTAGCCCCCAATTTTAGGTAAACATAAGAAAACACTTGATAGTCACACAAGACATAGTGAATACAATAAGGAAGCATGCAATACATGAAGAAGATAGTAAAGCATGTAATACATGGAGAAGACATGAACATAGTCACGCTATACACAAGGCATACATGAAGAGAAGACATGATTACACAATTATGCAACTCTAACTAGGTGATGGGGGGAGCTCATAGCTATGCACCACCATCAAAAACATGCAAAACACACATACAACATGTAAGACATGCCAGACATGCAAGGAAAACATGTGGAAGACACACAAAATAAATGAGTGTCATCGAGTGAGTCGTCAACACACTATACATCTTATACACAACAAACACGGGCGATGGGGAGGAGCTCATCACTATGCTCCACCATCTAAGACATGCCAAACATAGCTAATGGTTGAGCTACACTACCACAACTGCCAAAGACACGCTTAAGGGTGAGTAACTCAAGATCCAACCCCACCTCTATGGAGGACTTTTAAAAGGATGTGCAACCGCTCAAGGGAAGACACAATCCTGCCTTCTACAGAAGGGATTTCAAAATACAACCCCAATTGCATTTGTAGATGCCTTACGGTGAAAAGGAAGCAAACACACAAAGTATACATCCCCAAATGCATCACAAAGATGCCTTATACTGAAAAGGAGGTATACATAAAACAAAACAAACTACACAACCCCACCTACATCTGCAGATGCCTTATGGTGAAAAGGAAGCATACACAAACATGCTTTATCAATAATATCTAAAATATCCAAGAATAATACCATAATATATCCCCTCACCTTAAAGTGGTTGATCCCTCTTGCCAGTATCAAGCACGTTTAAGGTAGAGATGAAAACACGCAAGAGAACAAGAGATTTCACAAAGCCCATGCCCCAAAGTGACGTGCTAGCAATCACCAATTATTCCCAACAAACACACACGTTAGTGTCAAATTCTAATCATCAATAATATTTATGCATAGAAATAAGGTAACATACCACATAAGCAAACCAAGTCTACACTTACAGGTTTGGAATTGAGAATAGCCATTAGATTATACTTCAGGTATCTCTGAACTGAGTGTATCTACAAGGTGAGATACAAAACATTCTAAAGTGCCTAGAAGCTGATTTAGAGTATTGCAAAGTGTAATGTCCCCTTTCTAGTGTAAACACTTAAGCATTCAAAGTGATTTTCAAGGCTCAATGTTATAAACATTATAGATCAATAAATTTCAATGATAACATCAAATAATACCAATAATAATGTAACTATATCATTTCTTGTTGAAGGATTATTCATTTCATGATTGTCACTCACTATTGATGACTATTCTATAATACATCCCATAATTCAACATTAATATTTTCCTTATTCTTCTTCCTCATGGAACTCGGATTTACATGTATAGGGCACGGTAAAACCATCTCTTGACCCAGCTTTGGGGAACTACGTCCCAACCTTGGGGCCTATATACAGATGGAATTACTCTGCTTCTCCCCACAATACCTAACATTCCTTTAAGCATGAAATTAAGGAAAATAGAAGTAATAGACTAAATTCATCTTTCCATATCATCTACCTTCTAATCCTTAACCATGGATGGGGAATTATTTGTCTAGGGCGCGTTGAACCCTCACCAATGCATCGTGAATGGAATTACTCCACCTTTCCCTAGCATTCTTTTCTAGGGCATGTTAAACCCTCTCCAATGCATCGTGATGGAATTACCCCGCCTCTCCCTAACAAGACTGCCTCTCCTAAGGTTATAGAAAATAGAAGTGATGAGATGTGTAGTGCCCTCATCTCGTCGTCCATCAGATTGATGTTTGCTTAAACTTTATAGTGTCCTAAACCATAGATGATGAATCTCTTGTTATCTTGTTACTTCATTGTGAACTTAATTGTTATGATAACAGATGTTGATGTTGGATTATGTCATTTTATGCTTTACAATTTAATAAATGAACTGATGTTTTAGATGCTTTGATGTTATTCATTATATGGGATTGGAAGTTAGTTGATCCTTTTGTGTTGTAGACTAGTAATCTGTTACATTGTTCAATATAGTTGATTGTTATTCATAAACGTGAATGGAACAGTGTCGTATTACTCGCTCTCGAGTACCCTACCCCACTGCGATTTCCATTCATGATAGGACTGCATGTGATGTATATATATATCTTGTTATGGTTAATTGTGCGTTGCTGCAGGATGCAGGTACTAGGCATCGACTCCACCTTATTACAGGTCTGAGCATGCCTTCGCCAATGGATTAGTTGGTTGGAGTTAACGTGAGGTCCCTAGTCAGTGTTCCTTGGTCGTCAGTTTACCCTTGTGGTTGTTGGTTGTCGTTCGCGCATGTCTTGCTGTCAGGTAATACTATACCTTGGAGTCAAATCAAGTTCGAAGGTGTCTAAGTATGTGTGGTAATGTTGTGCTTTAATTAGAATTATTCTATGGAAGAGTATAAATGTTGTTAAATGGGCTTAAAGTCGTTAGTTGTCGATTGTCATTATAAATAAATTATTATTTTATGAGAAGTGTTGTTGTTAAATAAAGTTGTAAGAAGTTTGTATTATTCGATATAATATTATTTATAATAAATATTTAAATAAATAAATAGATGTAATCATGTTGTAAATTGTGATTTACAACTTGATTAATAAAATAAATTAAAGTATAGTACAAAATTATAGATTGTCGAAAAAGTACTATTCTATTAATAACAATATTTTGGGTCGGCTATAAAGAAAAATAATAATAAAATAAAATATCTAATAATTGGGATCTTTAAATTAAATAAAAATACATATTCTTTAAAGGAGAGAAGCACGGGATCGCGTGCCAAGCCCTTGGTAGAGGAGAGAGGCTGAGTTATAAAAGAGCTGTAGGTGCATCAAGGACAGGATGAGAGGTGAAAGGAAATAAGCAGCGTGGAACTGCAGCGATTGAAGCAGATTCGTCAAGTGGATTGCGTAGCCAGGTTCCGTCGGATGCCTTATCTCTAAATTTTCTTTCCGAATCTGCAAATGCTGTTGTAGTTTATTTGGTTTCAAATAGTTTGTTGATTGGACATCCATTTTAGATATATTACGATCCGAAATTAGTTTGTTCTCTGTGTTGTGCCATCAAAGTTCAAGTCTGTAGACTGTCCTCTCTGTGTTAAAAAGCATTTTTCTCTTAGGGTTTCAAATCGTTCCTTTCTGCTCAAGGACTCCATTGGTCGATTGTCTTCCTTTCACTGGTTGCCGAATCATTCCGTATGCACTCTCAGACTGGCGTAATCTTGGTAGGGTTTGTAGATGTAAAAGACACCTCGATAGGGTCGCCGTAGATCGCTGTTGGTTTTAGCTAGTCGTCCCTGTAAGATCTGATCAATGTTATTAATGTTCTTTCTCTGTGTTTAGCTGGAAACTGTCTGGAAACTCGCTGTATGTCTTTTGTATCCATTGATCCTCATGGGCTGCGTGTCTTTTAAACCTGCCTTCCCCACATCTGTAAATGGAAATTCTATCTGCTCAGCAACCTGTGTAGCGATGGTTACTTGAGATTTAATTTATTCCTTGAATCCTTAGTAATATTTACTAGTGATTCAATAATATTAGGAAGCGCTGCAAGTTGGGAATGTTAGGGCGTGATTGGTAGTTCGCCGCCATGGTCTTATTGTTATTCGATTTGGTGAAAACCTCTGAAGCTGTGATATTCCGTCTTTCATCTAGGGTTGTGATGTGTTAGGTTTTATTCTTTTGGAGGACCGATAGTGTTAGGTAGCCGCTGCCTTGATATCTCTAGTTTTGAATGAAAGTATTATACTATGTTCCATTGTCTAGCTGGAGTTTTCTTCCGTTTAGACACCAATTTTGCACTCGCATCAGTGGCATCTTGTCATGGATCTCCATGAAAGTATAAGAGGAGTCTTTCAAGGACGATGTGTTCCAACAGCCAGCTCGATCTTATACACCTGGTGCAAATCAAAATTTACAGAAATGCCTAGATTTGCGTGAAGTTCCAAACGTGTAAAGTGCAGATTCTTTCCAGAGAGGTTGGAATGTATATTTTTTTGACAAGCTGGTCTTAACCCATCTAACAGACAAGCATGTTGCGATTTGAAACCTGACGCTGCACTGTTATGAACGGGAGGAAGATTAATTGGAGCGCTGCCCTTTGTTGCTATGTATTCTGTAGGAGCGGCAGAAGCAAACAAATAGGCAGGTCAATTAAAAGGTTATGCATACGAGTAGACTAAATCCATCGGCCCCAGGATTCTATCCATATGTATGTCCAACTCTTCATTGTTGCCCGCATTATTTTGCCTCTGAGTTCCATTGTAGTCGTCCACCTGAACATCCACCTCATTATGTCTGGAATAATCCTGAATTCATTTCTATTCCGACATTGTATACAACAGATTCTTGTAAACAACTATCCTCAGGAAACAACTGTTTGCAAATCGTACCCAGATCGCTTTAGTGGTTAGATTGCAGGTAAATGGAGGGCACCAAAATTCATAGCTACCAAACTTAAATTTGAGGAGAATAAATCACTAAACCAAGTTGCATCATAAAGCTGTCGTAATAGAGGTAAGCAGAATTTGAAAAGCGCCGCCTCTTTCCTGTAACATCGACTTAAAACCTACGGGAGGATTACAGCACTGGAGCAAATCCATCAGAGTGATTAGAGGAGCTGTTCTAGGCTCTATCCAAACCAAAAATAAATTCGCATTCGCCCTAGCATTTTGCTCCTGCAGAGATAAATAACTTTTGGAAACCCTAACTAAATGAAAAACACCATAAATGGAAATAGATAAAATAGTAAACTCCGTGGTGAAGCGGTACGAGCTGCGTCTTTTGGATGCTCTCTGTCCAGCTATCCCACAATCCCCTGCCTAGTAGAGGACCAAAGCGGGAAAATTACTTTTCACATATAAATACTGTGGTGGAACATATTGAGAAGGGGGAATATGTCGAAGCCTTGCTTTCTGAAGCCGCTCGGTTTGTTTTGAATGACACCTATAATGATGACTTGCTTCTGAGTATCCCAACACTAAGGAAGGGGCAAACAAATTTTATCACCGCCTTGAAGATCGCGTTACTATTTTTCTTCGTGGCTCGGAAGGTTACAGTAATGAGAGCGCTTGGCTTGATTTTCTCGACTCTGATAAAATCAACAAGAATTTGGATAGCTATGCGCCATGCCGAGCAATGCTTGCAATGGCCCTCGGAATTGCAAGTTTCTCTGTATTTGTTCAAGTGGCTTTGCTACTGTGGTTTAAAGAGGGGAGTCTGAGAATTCCATCTTCTTAGTAATTCAATTCAATTATCAAATCCATATCAAATAATTTATAACGTCGCTTAGCAACCTTAGTCTGTAAAATTTTAGTTACTGTAGTATGTGGTTTGTTAAAAAATGTCACATATATCAATAATAGGAGAGAAGGAAGAAATCTCAAGGATTGGATTTCATACTAAGTCCAAATTATCTCTATTTTGTCCTACCACGTCAACTCTATAAGGGGTTTTAACAGTATGACTGCGTGTAGGTTGCTGCCATTGCATATATTCTGCAATCATTCCATAGGTCACTGTTTTCAGCTACCCGCACATTGGAAAGCGGGTGAAATGATCCTCTCCACTTTGTATGGATCAGAAATGATGCCTTGTCTTGCGCTATGATATGTGACTTCTTTCTGTGGTGGCTGTGCTGTTACTTAGAAATTCTGTGTGCCTCCATAGATTGATGTGCCTTCAAAATCTAGGCTGCGTTCTGTTTTGTTTAAGCCTGCACCTTGATACATAAGACAATACTCTTGAAACATAGGCCAAGCCTCTTGTGAGTGGGTCTGCATTTGATTGAAACTCTTGAAACAACTCTGTACTCTCAGTGGCCTCCATGCGTTCTGATGAATTGTTTCCTTCTCTTCAGATCTACCAAAATTGCTATTTGTGCCAGGTCTGATTTTCAGAATGTTTTCTGTACCTTCCATCTCCACCTGAGGCAATAAATGGTTCCACCAATATCCAAATAAGTCTCCTATCTACTTCAAATTGTAATCACTTCTATGTTGAAGAAATAGTAGAGCTGCGAAAGAAATAGTCTAGTTGGTGGCACTTACAGTTACTAAGACCTTAGTTCACTTACCAAGGCCTTAGCCAACTCTTTTTAAATATTTCCATATAATATATTAATGCTGTTGGTATTCCATCAAGATGTGTAGATTGTCAGCCTTCTAATCTAACCCTAGCACCTCTGTAAAGTAGATATAGTTCTATAAACTATCAATTTCAGAAATCATGATATACCTATTATACAAGCTATAAATATCAGTCAAACAGTTCAGCGTCCTTATTCTCTTGCCTAGTGATCATTTCAGACCTTAACCTGCAGCCATTCCAATCTTTGGATCGATGTGCTTAGCTAGTCACTTAGTGGAAGGATACTTTATACAGATCGCACCCTGTATTGCAAGTTCAATGCAGATTAATTAACGAGCAAATGTTATGCATGACGTGAGGCAAGAAGCGTAGTGCGAACAGAAATCAATGATAGGGTTGCCAGCTAGTCTGCTGCCCTTTGGTTTTCTGCGTCACAGTCTTGGTCGAATAGAACACACTTCAACCCTGTTTGGGTAAGGGAAATTTTTATCAGATATTTACATAGTTAGAAATGCACAGGTGAACATACATGAAGAAGTGGAAACACAGATAAATCATTTGGACTGTTTGATAGAAGCTACCAATATTGATACCGGCACAACGTAATGTGAAGACACAATAACCACAGATACAAATCACAGTCATGATTCTAAATTAGTATTTCATAAAGTCCATTATAATTCTCTTTCATACCTATATAAACACATCTTCCTATGTTGCTACAATTAGTTTAAGTCAATCAGTTTGATTAGAAGAGGTGATGTTATCTAATGTTGATTTTATCACTAGGTCGTTCACATTGCACTAGGAAGAAGTTTTAGTGATTTAACTCTGGAAATAAAATTTAAACTGGATGAATTTAAGAATTCTTGTTGTCGTAATATGATAAATTGCTTGTGGTCAAAATGCCAGTGGCTTAGTATGCCGTGTTTTGAACATGTGGATAGGTGTTCCGGTATTATGATGTTGTAATGGTTGTGTGGCTCGAATTTAGTATGAGGTATAATGAAGTTTTGATTAAATTGTAATATGTTTTGTAATGTGATATTCTCTGGATGAGATTAGTGGTTGTAATGGGGTCCACTGTGCAAGTTGTTTGGGTGTTAGTCCAGAGGCATAGGATAACGTGATTTGTTTTCAAGAATAGTGTTTTATGTTTTGGATATATAATGATATGTTGTCTCTAGTTATGTCTGGGATAAAAGATAGTGTGAATGAGGAATGTATTTCCTTGGGGATGTATTGTTGTTTGTCTAATTATATTTATCTTGTATTGAGTTTTGTGTTAGATTTTGAAATGGGGAGTCATCGAGTATTGTAACAGAGTAATGTTTATGTATTGTTATGGGCAATATTTGTGAGTTGTCCCTATGATTAGGTTGATATGCAAGAGGGATAATGCCTTGCATTATTATATTTACATGTGGAAATGAGAATAATTGTTAAGCAAGAGGGTTAATGCCTTGCATGGTTCATGTATCATCGTTGTCATGATGATGTTTGCCTTGTCTGATGGTTAGGGTTTACTAGGTGTTAGGAAGGAGAGTGGCTTTCAACGTGGGGCCGGCGCCCAAAGTGGCAGTCAGGATAACCCGTTGGAAGTAGATTAATCAAGTGATAACCTAAAATTAACTAGGGGGTTAAGGGTAGATTTCACATTAATAAGATTAATGGATTCCTCTCCCATGGCCTGTAGTGCTTGTTTAGACTAAGGATGGGTAGAGAAGGCCTGGTTGGCATGATTGACTTCCTTGTCCTCATGAAAGGAAGGTCGATTCCGCATGTGTCACCCTATGGGGCCGGCGCCTAGTGAGAGGCTGTCAGGATAACCCATGTTAGGACCGTGCGATGACACTCTCCCTACTACAACCTAGCATCCCTTGTTCGGTCTCTCCTCATTTGTTTTGTGTCGCCTCTGGAAGTTAAAGTAAAGTAAAGTTATGTTGTGTTGTATTGTTATTGCCATATGTTGTATTGGCGTTTGGTCGTCCTTTGTCTTGTTGTCTATCGTCTACCTGACTGTCAGTGTTTGGGACCTCATGTTAACTCCTAGCTCGGGGGGTGGACCTTAGGGTTCCACATGGTCGGGTGGAAGAGCTATTTTATCCATTGGTTATCCCTTGTCAAGTTCATATGCAGAAAAGATTTGTTCCAGTTGTACTTGTCCCAGTTGATGAAGATGTATGTGTATAATCTTGTACCAGATTTGTGTATCAGAACATCCATTGAGTATGTAATTCTGATGTAGTCTGAAAATGGCAATGTAATGATGTCATGATGTACTTGTGTAATAAAAGCATTTCAGTTATGTTTTGATCTTGTAGATTGTATTATCTGACAGTATGTAATGAATATGAATCATTTATTCAATTATGCATTGAATTTAGATCAGTTACTGGTGAATGTTAAATTATGTTAGTTGGTTTGTTAAGTAATGCAGCCTTGTATCCTTAGGGAATATGTCGTAGTTAGTTATGTTAACATTTCTATGTTATCTTAATCATTTAAAAAAAAAAAATTCCTGTTTCATGTAGCATAAATGTGTATTTCTCTAAGGTGTTCAAGGTGGGGCGTTACAAGATGAACATACCTTCACTTAGCAAGTTATAATACACACACACACACATATATACCTATATGTGTATAACACTAATGATGTAATTGACGTGGAATTATAGAACGATAGAATGATGGAATAATAGAAGGATAGAATAATTAAAATATAGAATGGTAGAATTATAGAGTGATAGAATAGTAGGAGGATAGAATGAAAGAATGATATAATAGAATGATGGAGTAGAATGACATAATGATAGAAGAATAGAATGAAGGATGAATAATAGAATGATAGGATAATAGAGTTATAGCATGATAGAATAGCTATAATAAATATTTCTCTATTGTTATTAATTATATATCACTACTAATCTATAGATTTATCCCTGCCAAACATATATATATATACATATATATATACATATATATATACATATATATATACATACATACATATATACATACATACATATATACATACATACATATATATATATATACATACATATATATACATACATATATATATACATACATATATATATTTCTTCTTCTTATTAATTTTGCCCCTACTCATCGATAATTCCTTCTATTCCTTCTATTCCTTCATTTGATGCCTCCATTATATTTGTCTATGATAGATCTCAATGTCTGAAATATAAACTCAGAAGTATATCTCTATATATGTATGTATCTTTTCTCTCATTTTAATCTATATATCTACTCCATATTCCTATGATATATTCTTGATATAATCTTCTTATTGTCCATTTAGAAGATTAGAATTACATATATATTTCTTATTCTCTCTGTTATGCTCGAATATGTACAACTCTCTTTCTTTTTATGTCTGCTTCCATACCATACTCTATGCTGCTCTTTTATACTTGTAGATTAATTTAGATATGTATCTTTTTTTCCCCGTTCCCAAGAGCCCATTGATCCCTTATATACTTTCTTATTCAACGGTTGCAACTTGCAATAGTTGCTTTCAAAAGGGATGTATCTATTGGTAGTGAATCACTATTTATAATAGCTCTTCATCTATTCTGTAACTTTTAGTAATTCACACGCTTCCATGATGCTTATTATTATTGTCTTATGTGGGTCGTTAGTCTTTGTCCTATGTACTAGCCTCCTTTTATATTCACTCTTATAAGTATCTTAAAATAATAATAAGACAAGGTTACTTTTAATGTTTTATTAACTTTAGTGCTTTATATGCTTTATTAACCGTATCACTTCATATGCAGTGGGGTCACTTTTAATGAGTGTAAATATATTAGTTTATAGTATTAGAATAATATTTAATTTAATATTTGTATCTATATTATTAATAAATATATTTATATTTATATATATTATACATATTAATAATATATTATATTATAACTATTATAATTATAATAAGATTTAAATTGACAACATTTATATTTGTATTTATATTTATTATTATATATATATATATTTTATACAATTAAAATATAATATATTTATTCTTCATAAATATATTATATTTTAATTGTATAAAATATATATATATATATAATAATATTATTTAATATTATTATATATTGATAATTAAATATTATTATATATGTGGTTATCATTCAAAGAGGCTTCTTTGTCTTATCATGATGTTTAAATCTTTAATTTAAACAATGCCTTAATATCGGGACATGACAGTCCTCCCCACTCAAGATTGCTTGTCCTCAAGCAATCACAATTATGATGCTTCTGTAACCATCAATCTCCTCGAAGAATTGTTATTAGTATTTTTGTCTCAATCCAACTATTAGCATTTTTCAAGGTAGGAGGTAATTTGTTTTCCATTTTGTTCATGTATTTGTATTTTCCAATATCTCTCTACGACAAGAATTAGTGAGTTTTGAGACAAGTTTCTCTCATTTACTCGTAATACAGGATGCATACGTGACCCATAAGACATGAAGTATACCCATAAATACATGCGAGTTATGAATCACTCACATAAGTGCATGTGATACATGAAGTATACATATATGAAGTATAGAATATGCAAAGTATACACACAAATATATGTGATATGTAAAGTATACCCATAAAACACAATGCACGAAATACGTGAATCATACACAAGGCTTATATGATTAATACATGGGGTATGGAATGTAATATAAAGTATATGAGGCATGACAAGTATACACACGTAATACATGAAACATACACTCGATATGCAAAGCATGAAGCATAGAAGTATCCACACGTAATATGCAATACACGTTCGTAACACATAAAGCATGAAGCATGCACGTAATTCATGCATGTAATACATAAGGTATGCAAAGTATACACACATAATACATGAATATGAAGTATACACATGAATACAAGTAAGTCATGAAGTGTGCACTTGAACATGGAGTATGCATTTTCACTCACACAAGTCAAGTAGCATACACTAAAAAGCATACCCTTGAATACACTCGAATACAAAGTCTAGTCATATAGTATACACTCAAATATAAATACAAAGTCATAGAGTATACACTCGAATACAAATACAAGTCATAAAGTATACACTCAATTGCAAATACAAAGTCATAGAGTATACACTCAAATGCAAATACAAAGTCAAAAAGTATACACTCGAATACAATTACAACTTCATAGAGAATACACTGGAATACAATTACAAAGTCAAAAAGTATACACTCACATACAAATACAAAGTCATAGAATATACATTCGAATGCAAATACAATCATAGAGTATACACTCAAATAAAAATACAAGTCATAGAGTATACACTCAAATACAAATACAATCATAGTGTATACACTCAAATACAAATACAAGTCATAGAGTATACACTCTATTATAAATACAATCATAGAGTATACACTCAAATACATAGTCAAGTTAGAGTAAATACTCGAATACAAGTACACTTGAATGAAGTATACCGTCAGACAATTGGGAAGGGGATTTGAGGCATCCCATACTACACCGTTGACCCATCCACCATCCCAAGGTCATCAAGTATACACATGAGTATGAAGCATACACACAAATACACATAATACACAAAGTATTCACATAAAGTATACACATAAGTCACAAAGTAAACCTTTGAATACACTTGAATACACCTAAATTAGAAAGTATACAAAGGATGGCAGGATGACAACTCTGATACCACTTGTAATGTCCCCTTTCTAGTGGAAACACTTAAGCATTCAAAGTGATTCTCAAGGAGACATTAGAAACATTATAGATCAATAAATTTCAATGATAAGATCAAATAATATCAATGATAATGTAATTATATCATTTCTTGTTGAAGGATTATTCATTTCATGATTGTCACTCACTAATGATGACTATTCTATAATACATCCCATAATTCAACATTCATATTTTCCTTATTATTCTTCCTCATGGAACTAGGCTTTACATGTATAGGGTGTACTGAAACCATCTCTTGACCCAACCTTTGGGAACTACTCCCAGTCTTGGGGCCTATATATGGATGGAATTACTTTGCCTCTCCCCACAATACCCAACATTCCTTTAAGGATGAAATAATTAAGAAAAATAGAAGTAACAATCTAAATTCATCTTTTCATATCATCTACCTTCTAATCCTTAACCATGGATGGGGAATTATTTGTCTAGGGCATGTTGAACCCTCTCCAATGCATTGTGAATGGATTTACTCCACCTTTCCCTAGCATCCATGTCTAGGGCCTGTTAAACCCTCTCTAATGCATCGTGATGGAATTACCCCGTCTCTCCCTAACAAGACCACCTCTCCTAAGGTTATAGGAAATAGAAGTGATGAGATGAACATACCATCACTTAGCAAGTTATAATACATATATATACCTATATGTGTATAACACTAATGATGTAATTGACGTGGAATTATAGAACAATAGGACGATAGAATAATAGAAGGATAGAATAATTGAAAGATAGAATGGTAGAATTATAGAGTGATAGAAGAGTAGAAGAATATAATGAATGATGAATAATAGAATGATAGATTGATATAATAGAATGATATAATGATAGAGGAATAGAACGAGAGAATAATATAATAATTGAATAACAAAATGATGGGATGGTGGAGTTATAGCATGATAGACTAGATGTAATAAATATTGCTCTCTTGTTATTAACTATATATCATTGTTGATCTGCAAATTTATCCCTACCAAACATATATATTTATTTCTTCTTATTAATTCCTCCCCTACTCAGAGATAATTCCTTCTATTCCTTTTGTTTCTTCATTTGATGCCTCCATTATATTTGTCTATGATATATCTCAATGTCTGAAATATAAACTCAGAAGTATATCTCTGTAACAACACTTTCCATAATGCTCAAAATCTTAATATAAATATTAATCATAATCAAGAGATTAGTTAACCTTCTGATTTCTCAAATCAAATTTGACCATAATGAATCATTTTCATTTCAACAATTAAGCATAATATTCTAACAAAATATAATCAAGCTTACAAAACAATGTTCATTTACATATCCTTAGTGATTAACTATCACTATTCATGAACAAGTTATGCCCAAGGCATCATAAATCATCTTATACATATCAAAATTATACATTACAACTGACCATCAAGTCATAAAATAGAATCACTGTATCTGGAACATTTGACATCCATCTTCATAAGCCTTGGCTTGTCCCATGCCTGGGAAGGAGAGCATCGTCTAGGTGCTTTTCCACCAACCACAAACCGGTGGTCCCCTGCACACCTTCCTACCTGGAAGTGGCCCGACCCTTCATGGAAAGGATAGATATTAGGAACTCATAGGTTAACCATCTGAGTATCTGGTGTTGTGTCCTTCATAATGTCTCATGGTCATGCAACTATAGATTCCCTCTAACTATACATGATGCTATTGGAGAACATTATGCCATCCGGAGTACTGTGGACTGATAATGCATGCATGGATAGATGTATTACTTTAGCCAAATTTTTATATACATAGGCATTACTTCAAGAACATTGTCATATGTCCACCACCCTGACTCGACTTATAAGCTGTCACATCCTACAATAAGTTAAGTTTGACATTTCACTCTAGGTCTAACGTAAGTGGGATCTATTCGATTTGTAGTCCATACTTAGACAATCGACTCCCTAATTAAGCTTGGTTTCAACCATTTAGTTTTCATCATAACGAGAGTTTAGTGAATCCTTGCCACTTCTCTCCTTGCAAGACAATACACCATTTGAACCTCATTTTCCATCCTTGGTTCATCAGGGTTCTCCATGTTTTATTAGTAATTTATGCTATAAGAAAGGATCATAAACATACTATCAAGGCATCCTTGTATTTGTTAAGTAATAGGGCTTACCTTGAGTGGTACCTCAAACCCTTTCATTGTTAAGTAAAGATTACATTCTTACTAATAAATGGAAAGAGTAGTTCTCCTACTAATGATCACATAAGATATTTATGGTTCCACATATATCACCCTCTCAATCGAAGGGAATTATGAAGGTTATGACTAGTCTCTATTCAATATTAACTTCATTCGGCCTTATACAAAGGCTATCATAAAAAATGAGAGCTTTAAAATTTGTTAAACATATGGCCAATTATGGCCCTTTTACATTAATAGCCTAGGTTATGAAAGTATAAACAACATTAAGCATCTGGGCTTCGGCCATAGTGGCTTTAAGCCCTACATAGAAGGTATCCCATAGGTATGTATCGGCTTTTGTGGCCACATGATATGTGAATAATACACTTTACACTATGGTCCAACTTTAACATCCGTAGCCATATCCATAATTACATAATACATGCAAGCTTATACTCGGTCACCTGACCTAGAGCTAATTCATTTTATTAATAGTCGTTATACGACTCTTGCCCTTCATGACCATAAATAGAAAGATTCACAAGAGCATGGTTTCATTGCCATTTGGCCTCTTAGGGCCATAGGTAGAAGAATATATCTTAAGGATTTCAGAGGCTCTTCGACCTCCATGGCTTGAACTAGAAAGTAAAGGTTGTTTCAAACAAGATATACAGTGACATTTGGCCTATAAGGCCAGCATTGTATTTAAAGACCTCTTTATGTTCATGCTTGGCTTCCATGCCTTGAGCGGATATAAAGTTGATAATTCTAAGTAATTAGTCTTGGCTATAGGCCTAGAGAAATACTATTAAAAGAGATATACCACAGGTGTGGCTTGAACTTCGGTCTTGAGCACACCACCCTGTCACAAAATAAAAAGGTTTATGGCAGTCACTCTTGGCATGAGCTCGTGACACTAAAAAGAAATAGAGCATATGGCTTGGCCTCCAGCCTCAAGCTTCATGACATAGTCAAGAAAGAAACAATTTGTGGCTCAGCCTCTGGGCTGTGAGCCCCATAACACAATCGACATAAAAAGAATGCAAAGCTTGTCTATCTTGCCTTGAGCCTCCAACTATAAACATAGTTTAAAATATATAAAGATTGTATAGTTTGGCTATCATGCCTTGAGCCTCATACTATAAACACAATAAAAAATAATAAAGATTGTATAGCTTGGCTAGCATGCCTTGATCCTCAAACAATAAACACAGTTGAAAATATAACTGGCCATAAGGCCTCGAAAACAATAGAGAATGAAAAATTTCTGAGAGATAACTATATTCACAATACATTCATTACCTGAGTGTACTTCTCTCTTTGCGGAGTTTTACACTACAAGATGCTGCAAATGGTCTTCATCCTCCAATACAATGCAACTCCCCCGTCCTTCAAGAATCCTCCTTTTTTCTTTTCACCCCCTCAACTTCCCTATGGCATTTTACTTATCCTCAAAGGCATGCCTATATTCTTGGGAAACTACCATCACCCACGAAGGTGGTAAGAGTGGGTTCTAAGCTCATCCGTGGGTAGAAAAGATTACTCTCCCTACAGTGAGCTTTATGCTCCCAAAATAGAAAGTATCAATAAAATAATATTAGCAATAGATAGTAACAAGCATAATACGGGGTTAGATACGGAATATTGACTCTATATCGAATACTTTCATATACACAATTATTAAAATACCGTAAACATTTAAATAACCATGTTGTCGATAATCAACACCCTTTTGTATAGGGAAAATGATCCATCGAGTGATTTAGGGATTGAGCATCGCTCTCCCTTCTTCACTACGATCAACAAGGTAAAATTAAACAAGGCTAAATCTTGCTCGATTTGATGATCCAAACTTGTCATTAGTTGAGCCACAACTAAATTGTTGATGTGACTAAATCGATAAATCGCTTAAAAAGGAAAAACAACTTATTAAGTCAAGTGAAACTCACGCAACTTGTGGGGCTCAGAAGAAAAAAATATATCTGATACTCAAATAGTTGTCAACCCTTGTTTCCTGAGATCTATTCCTTCCTCCTAAATGATACTCTCCTTCTGTCTTTGGAAGATGATCTCTTTCCTGATCCAACTCACAATCAAAAGACCATGATCAATGCAACATAATATATCGATAAATCATAATAATTAAATAATCATTTAAATCCAGAATCTCATAACTAACCATCATAAGTTAGAAGTAATGATTGATCTGACATTTTCCATAGACATAACTAATCCAATTCTTAACTAATCCACCTAATTACTAGATAAAAGTAGAGATTAAGATAATTAGAAGTTGGGGATGTAACAATCTCTATATATGTATATATCTTTTTTCTTATTTTAATTTGTATATCTACTCCATATTCCCATGATATATTCTTCATATATTCTACTTATTGTCCATTTAGAAGATCATATTTATATATATATTTCTTATTCTCTCTACTATGCTTGAATATGTACAACTCTCTTTCTTTTTAAATTTGCTTCCATATCATACTCTATGCCACCCTTTTATACTTGTAGATTAATTCAGATATATATCTTTTTTTTCCCCCTTCCCAAGAGCCCATCAATCCCTTATATACTTTCTTATTCAACGGTTGCAACTTACAATAGTTGCTATCCCAAAAAGGACATATCTGTTGGTAGTGAATCGTTGTTTATAATAGCTCTTCATCTATTCTGTAACATTTAGTAATTCACATGCTTCCATGATGCTTATTATTATTGTCTTATGTGGGCCGTTAGTCTTTGTCTTATGTACTAGCCTCCTTTTATATTCGCTACTTAGAAGTATCCTTAAATAATAATAAGACAAGATTACTTTTAATGTTTTATTAACTTTAGTGCTTTATATGCTTTATTAACTGTATCACTTCATATGAAGTGGGGTCACTTTTAATGAGTGTAAATATATTAATTTATAGTATTAGATTAATATTTAATTTAATATTTGTATCTATATTATTAATAAATATAAATATATTTATATATATTATACATATTAATAATATATTATATTATAATTATAATAACATTTAAATTGACAATATTTATATTTATTCTTCATAAATATATTATATTTTAATTGTATAAAATAATATTATTTAATATTATTAAATATATTGATAATTAAATATTATTATATACGTGGTTATGGCTTCTCTGTCTTATCATCATGTTTAAATCTTTAATTTAAACAATGCCTTGATATCGGGACATGACACAAATGTTTGTTACAAGAATTTCATAATACAAAACATGATCACATCACAACATGAGGTGATTCTGTGATAGGTGAAAAACTTGCAATGAAAACATAAATGAAACATAATCAAATCAAACACAATTTACCTTCCTTTTGCATACACAAATTTGCCTTCACTAATCAAGCTTATTGAAGTGATCCCTACTTCAATCGATTGCTCCTTTCTTTTTGATGTGGATTGCTCTATAATTGTAACATAAATTTGATCTCTCAGGGAATGATTGTGACAACATAAGTTTACTTGCATGAGAGATGTTCAAAAATGGAGAATGAAGCTCTTTTTATAGACATGTGAGATAACAGATCTATGGTTGAGGATGATTAGAAAGATCAATGGTCAAAGATGGTGGAGAGAATGTGCATGAATCAGAGAAGGACAAGTGTCCTTATCCTCTCATGCATCAAGGGAGTTAATAGATTAGGGAGTTGACTAAATTGATTGATCAGATGATTGGGTTGATTGGCTTGTTAACAAATTAGATTGATTAGTGAACTGAATTGATTTCTTAGTTGACTGAGTTGATTGATCAATGAACTGAATTGACTAATCCTATTAACTAATTTTGATTGGAGGAATTTATGGTGGGTGAGGATAAAGGGAAAATTAAATAAATAATTATTTAATTTCATGTGCACATGGGATAGTTGAATTAGATATTAATTTTAATTCAATTTGGAGGAAATAGATTATTTAAATAAATATTTTTGAATTAAATTAAAGTGGAGGGAAATTTGAATATTTAAATAAATAATTTTGATTTTTTTAATTTAAATTGGAGGAATAATGATTTAATTAAATAAATTGGATTATTTAATTAATTTAGAGGAATAAAAATGATTTAATTAAATAATTAGAATTACTTAATTAATATGGAGGATAAAACTGATTTAACTAAATAATCAGAATTATTTAATTAATATGGAGAATAAAATTGATTTAATTAAATAATCAAGGTTATTTAATTAACATGGAGGTTAAAGTTGACTGATGAACTTAATCAAATAATTAAGAATTATTTAATTAAAGTGAAGTATGGTAGACAAAATCTTGATCTGGGAATAGGTCAATTTTAGGTTTCTATATTTTTCCCCTCTTTGAGATGGTGTTGCGAAGTAACATCATTTCAAAGAAGTTTAAAACATAGTGCTATGTTGGATAGAAGAAAATTTTGGTTTAGAAGAATAATCTGATTGGATTAGAAATGATGATGCCCTAGTCAGCTAGAAGAAGTGCTTAGTAGATTAATTAATGATGACATTTGAGTCGATGGAGATTCTAAGTTGTGAGCTGATATCGCAATGAAGCCTTGTCTTTAGGGGTAAAAAGTGCTTGTTTTGTTTGCAAATTGTGTTTATACCTATGAAAACTTGGGCTTTTAGAAGCCTCGAACATACACACCTTTTTTGAAGCAGTCATTTGTGTCTATTACCTATTGTGTTTTTCTTGTCCAAGAGCCAGACAAAACAAAAAAAATCCCAAAAACATAGTGATTAGACTTTCCCTTATTGCATTTTTCCTTTGTCAAAATGGTTTTGATCATCAACAAACCTAGGTCAAATCCAAAACTAAAATTCACAATCTGAGGAGTCCTCCTTCTTTCTCAAGTAATGATCATGAGAACCTTGTAGATTATGATGCATATCTTGAGGAACAAGCCAAAATATGAAGACTTACACACATGGGCAACTCCCAAGCACCACACCTACAATACATCATCCAAACACTTCCCCAAATGCCATCACCCCTCAACCAACAACACCTAAAAAAACTACAATCCATTATCCAACAACTTCAACAAAACCCATCACCTCTACTACAATAGCTCCTAGTTGAAACCCAACAACTCCTAGCCACCCACCAGTCCAAAACCCAACAAACACTAACACAATATCACCAAAGTTCATCTCCATCCTATGTGTCATCCCCCTTAACTTCATGCCAACCAACCACACATCATGTTATCCCTACATCAACCTATCCCACTTCTTCCAAAGTTAACCCCTATCTATATCAATCCATACCTCAGTGACATCTAACCCAGCAATTCCAATTGCAACAACAAATATTCCAACCGAAAAAACAACAATTCCAACCACAACAACAATTCCAACTGCAACAATAACAATTCCAACCACAACACCAACAATTCCAACCCCAACAACAACAATTCCAACCACAACAATAGCAAGTCCAACTACAAGCATAACCTTAACAAATTACACCTCAATATCATGTGTCACCCCCATCACCATACCAATCTAGCCTACCCAAATATTATGTCACTTCCACATCAACTTATCCCATTGATACCCAACAACATCCACCCCAAGATCATCCAACCCCTTATTCCAACATTTCAACTCATCATCAAACCCATTTATAGGACTATTAGGTTCCCTTACAACACAAACACACAAATCTAAGTTACCCTTTGAACCAAAATCAAGTGTCCTTAAGTCCTTATGACACCTTTGATAAGGGGAACACCACTCTAGATAATGCATCCTATGGGTACTCTACATCATTATCCAATCAAATACCTATACAAGAGCCTACTAGCCCTATCCCCACACTACCATGTAGTCCCTATCATATTCCTTTGGTCCATCAAAATCCATCAAGCCCTTCATTTCCTTCATCCCCATGTTCCTCCACTCTTCCACCAAAGGATCCCTTGGAGATAACCCTACAACAATTTATCCAAACAACATTGCTTGAGCTACCCCATATAAAACCATCCAATTCTAATCCTAATCCATCTAATCCTAAGCCTACAACACCTTCTACCCCTATTATCCCTCCTCCTAATCCTCATCCTAAGCCTACAACACCATCCACTATTATTATCCATTCACTCTATTGCCCATCCATCCATACACTCATGAAGGATGTGATCCAATGGCTATTAGCAAGGAATCAACCATCTCCATGTCATCAAACACCTATCAAAGAGCCTATCAAAGAGCCTTCAAACATGTCCATTTCTTCAACCCCATCATGTAATCCACAGCCCATCAAGCTTATTGAAGAGTTTCCCACCATGAGTCCAAGTCCAAATCTATTGAACTTTCAGGTTGTTGACCATCACGAGCCTATTAAGCCTACCCAAGAGTCTCCAACTTCCACTTCCACTCAAGAAAATCAAGAGCTATGTCAAGAGTGTAATCTAGAGCATGGGGAAACATCAACCCTTTATCTAAATCAAGATCAAAGCATCTCCATCCAACCCATCCATAATCCATATCTTTTCTATGATCAAGATAATATCCATGATCAAGTTCCTAACCATGAGCAAGAAAATGAAGTTCAACCCATCCATAACCTTTATGTTTTCTATGATCAATGTATTATCCATGATTATGAGCCTACCCATGAGCAAATTGATCATATCCATAATCCCATGACCATCCATGAACAAGCTATCCACACTACTCCTATCCATCCTCCACCTAGTGCTATCCATGACCCAAAAACATCTAATTCCATTGATGAGACACTTGGCTCCCAAGTAAACATAGATGATCAAACAAATAACATGGATCTTAATGAGTTTAATGATGATCAAGATCTTCTTGATACATTGTCCTCCAAAATTGACCATATTGTAAATCCAACATATACCCTTGGTCTTACCACCTTCATCCATGAATGTTCCTCCTTAGGAGAGCAAAAACCATTATCCACCACCTCACCTTCCCCATCAGATAATGAGCTTGCATCTAGTGTCCAAATCAACCATAATCCCATTGTCCACCACATACTCCAAAAAATGAACTATCAAGGTAAAGGCTTAGGCCTTCATGAACAAGGTATTTTGGAACCCATCCATGTCCAAGTCCCTCCACAATCATATGGCCTCAGTTATATTCCCCAAGAAAAGTAATCTCAAGATGTTGGTACTACCTCCATGCCTTATAAATCCACTCATTTCCATCATAAACCACATCATATCCCCAAAACATACATTTCCATTCCACCTCCATTATCCTACAAAACCCAAAAGCATGCGACCATACACATTCCTCCATCCACTTTACCTCCATTACTTCCAACTCCTAATATCCCTCTGAATCTACTTTACCTCCACTTCTCCCAATGCCTAATTACCCATTTATCCAAAAATCCACTTTTACTCCATTTATTCATAAGTCCTCTAAAATTCTAAATCATGATCAACAAATGTACACATCAACAAAACATGAAGCTTCCACCAAGTCCATGGGATTCACAAATAAAGTTTTGGATGCCTCTACCCATAAAACAAAAACTCCTAAAAATACTTATGTGCTAGGGCATCAAGGAAAAGAGTCCAAGCTAAATCTATCCAAAAGGCTACCCAAGCCCTTAATTTCATAAGAAAAGTCCAAAAATAAAATGGTTTGGGTCCCTAAGCAAAAACCAATCAAGTCAAATGAAGAGTCCACATCCCAAATATCCCAAAAATCTCACTTCATTCAACCATCCCAACTTCCTTCATCCCATAAATCCCAATGCAAATCATAAAAATCCTAGGCTTGTGTGGGTACCTAAAATCCAACATAGATCATCCCCTAAGCAAATAGGTCCATTACTTCCTACACCTCCTTCTAATCAAAATCTTTAATTTTTATCATGGTGTGTGCAACCATTGATCTCAGTTCCTTTTCATTCCACAACATTTCCACATACCCTCATCTCCCCATCTTTCATCCATTATCCCACATATTTCACCCATCATATCCTATGGTCCATCCTTTTCCATATCCACATCATAATCCACTATCCTTCCATACATAATCCACATCATAATCCATTATCCACCTATCCCATCTCCCTCTCATGCAATTCCTTACCAACATCTATGAGCAAAATACTGTCTGACATGGTCCGTGTGCATCATCCATTTGTTAATGGAACTATCACCTTCCATGGAACTAGATGCTCAAATCCTTATCCACATCCACCTATTCCATCCAAGTATTCTAGAAAAAAATAAAGAAAAAGAAATGATGAATAAAAAAGTCAAAATAGCAAAGAAAAATCCCTTCTTCCAATGGTGAAAACCTAGTAAACAAGCACCTTGGATAAGTACGATGATGAAAACCTGGCAAATAGGCGTCATGTGTAGTTTGACTATCTGTGTGTCTTACAATTAGGGGCATGTTGTCTCATCTAACCTATCATTCCAACCTATCATTTATTTCCTATCTACCTCATCCTATCATATCCTATCCTACCATACTTAGCCATTATACCCACATACCTATCCCATATATCCATCCATCCTCTCTTCCTCCTTTTGATCTTGATAAAGAAATAGGGGCAAAACATTGAAAAATGCTTTAGAAAATCTCTTGATATTCCTCATCCTTTTCAACCAATCCAATCATTTTTTTTTCCTAATCCAACCAATCCAATCATACTCTCATCCTACGTTTTATCATGAAAAATCCTAAGCATTATACCTATAATGGGGTATGTTATTCCTATGCAACATAGTCTTTGGTGATCACATCCTAAGCACCTCATCCATTCCATCCACTATTGTCTATTCTTTTATTCATCCTTCTATCATACCTCATCCATTCCATCCGCCCTTTTGTTCACTTATCTAATCCCATCTTTCTCCTTGCATCTAGACCTGGTTTTCCCTTGTCATCGATATTTAGTACTAAGGCTATCCAAATGCAATCCCATGTCAACCAAAACATTCAATAAGCCAAAAAATCCCAAAAGTATTAAAAAATCTAAAAAATCCGAAACACATTAAAAAATCTAGAAAATCCCAAAAACATTCAAAAATCCAAAAAAAATCCCAAAAATATTCAAAAATCCAGAAAATCCCCAAAACATTCAAAAAATCCAGAAAATTCCCAAAAACAATCATAAATCATTATCTTCATCCCAATCTATCTAACACTTCCATCATTCTCGACTTCCATCTATCACAGTCCATCATATCACCCCAACTTGACTAACTCAAGAAAAAAATGAACTATGCATCCTTTGAAAGCTAAAGTCCTTACCAAACCTGAAACAAAAAGACTACTCATGAAGCCATATGTTGTCCCACATACCGCTTGCCACATCTGCTACATCAATCCTTTTATCCTAGATCAGATCAACAACCTTTAATGGATATATCATTCCTACAATAAGGCTTCATCTACCATATCAACCCTAAGCAACCTCTTTGGCAAGAGAATATGTTTGCTGTATGTTTACTTTGTAAGTTTGTCAATTTTCTTTTCGGTTTATCTTGTGTCCCTTTTAAAATACACATTCAAAACTACCTTGATCTTTCTATATCTTGGTATGTAGCGATATTATATGGATCGGGGTATAGTCATTGCTTTCGTATGCTGTGTTGGAGGGATGATTTTATTCTCCTATTAGGTCTAATATCTATCTTGTGTGTGATGGGATTAGCATCTTGCATATCAATATCTTTTACATCTAAGGCTCTACAAAGATGTTCTTTGTATTAAGACTATTCTAAGGTTCTATTATACCTAGTAGTAATAAACTCAAACCATTTGTTTGTAGAGTCAACTATCTTATGCATTAGATACATGGTCACCCTGGTTCTTATACCATGGTGCATAATATCCTTATGCTATATCAAATAAAGGATTGCTCTATTATACATATTAGCACAACTTCTCCCATTCAATCATTTATTCTATCATTATTATTTGATTATCATTTGTCCATCATCTATCCTTTTATCTTCTCCATTTTTCTCTATGTTGTTCTCCATATTCTATCTCCTTATTTTCTTCATATCCCTTCATTTCGAGAGCACACTTGTATTCTTCCAATTCATCTGTTCTCTCGAGGGGGCATCATTCAACCTATTAATTAATCTACTAAGCACTTCTTCTACTTGATTGGGGCGTAATCATTTTTAATCCAATCATATTATTCTTCTAAACAAAAAATTTCTTCTATCCAACATAGAACTATGTTTTAAATTTCTTTGAAATGATGTTACTTCGCAACACCATCTCAAAGAGGGGCAAAATGTAGACACCTAAAATTGACCTATTCCTAGATAAGGCTTTCATCTACCATACTTCACTTTAATTAAATAATTCTTTATTATTTGATTAAGTTCATCAATCAACTTTAACCTCCATGTTAATTAATTAACCTTGATTATTTAATTAAATCAATTTTATTCTCCATATTAATTAAATAATTCTGATTATTTATTTAAATCAAATGTATCCTCCATATTAATTAAGTAATTTTGATTATTTAATTAAATCATTTTTATTCCTTTAAATTAATTAAATAATCCAAGTTATTTAATTAAATAAAATCAAAATTATTTATTTAAATATTCAAATTTCCCTCCACTTTAATTAAATTCAAAAATATCTATTTAAATAATCTATTTCCTCTAAATTGAATTAAAATTAATATTTAATTCAATTATCCCATGTGTACATGAAATTAAATAATTATTTATTTAATTTCTCATTTATCCTCACCCACCATAAATTCCTCCAATCAAAATCAATTAACAGATCGATCAAAAAAGTTAACAAGTCAATCAAATCAGTTAACTAATTGTTGGGTTAGATGTTCTTGAGGTATGGATTGATATAGATAGGGGTTAACTATGGAAGAAGTGGGATAGGTTGATGTAGGGGTAACATGATGTGTGGTTGGTTGGTATGAAGTTAAGGGGGATGTCACATAGGATGGAGATGAAATTTGTTGATATTGTGTTGGTGTTTATTGGGTTTTAGATAGGTGGGTGGCTAGGAGTTGTTGGGTTTCAACTAGGAGTTGTTGTAGTAGAGGTGATGGGTTTTGTTGAAGTTGTTGGATGATGGATTGTAGTCATTGGTGTTATTGGTCGAGGGCTAATGGCATTTGGGGAAGTGTTTGGATGATGTATTGTAGGTGTGGTGCTAGGGAGTTGTCCATGTGTGTAAGTCTTCGTATTTCAGCTTGTTCCTCAAGATATGCATCATAATCTACAAGGTTCTCATGATCATTATTGGAGCAGGAAGGAGGGACTCAAATTGTGAGTTTTGGTTTTGGATTTGACCTAGGTTTGTTGATGATCAGAACCATTTTGACAAGGAGAAATGTGATAAGGGGAAGTCTAATCACTATGTTTTTAGTGTCTTTTCTATTGTTCTTTCTTATTTCTATCTTTTATTGTATTTTTGCTCTTTTTTTAATTTTATTTCTAAGTTTTGTTTTTGTTTTTCTATTATTTATCTCTATTGTTATAAAATAAAATACATATTTTGTTTTTAAAAATGCATAATTTAACAACTAAACATAATTTAATTTACTAATTTTGCCACACAATTATCTAAAAATAATAAATAAATATGATTTCTTTCCTTCACATACAATTTTAATAAAAATACCAATATAATTAAATTAATCTACTTTTACTTCACTAAGGGCATTTTAATATTTAACTAACAATTTAATTAAATGGAAACTATAAAACATATAAACGTGATTTATTTTTCTACCAAAGATGAAAAAGCAATTTATCGACATAATTTATTTATGCAAATACAAATGCAACTATATGCCAACTAGGTGCTTATGTGTGTAGATTTCTTTCACCATAGTTGCCATCAGTCGGCTAGACACCCCCTCCTTGATGAGACTCTCTCTCTCTGACGAGAGTGTATTCCTGTCACGTACATGAGTAAAAATTAGTCAATGATCATTAAAATAGAAATATTTAAATTAAAAATTAATTATCAAGAATAGGGGTTATGAAAACATATGTTGACTTTAATCTGACTATGTAGATTGCTTTAGAGGAAGACTTTCACTCATAAAAACTAGTGGTTGTCCTCATTTAGGCATCACTAAACCTACTACAACTTGTCATGGCAACCCTATGACTATCCCATGATGTCTTGGCATTCAACATACCCTACAATAACTTGCATTGACAAACACCTATCCTAAGGTCTGGCACAAGGTATCACTGAGCATAGAAGCACAAAGACATTCATAGATGTCTTCTTCACAAATCCATGACTGTCTCATGAATCTCACTGTCCTAGTTCAATATCACACTATCATCTCTGTAGAGATCCTGTCTCATGCACCCAACTTGCTCTAATTCATAAGTTGCCACTGTGAATTGTTACCTGTAGCAATAAACTATCCTTATCTTTGATGATTATGCCTATGATGACTAACATCTTTAGTAGGATGCCTCAATTGTCATGGACTATTATTTGACATTGCCTTATGACTAGGCTATGCATTTTCCAATCACTTGTCAACCTACTGTCATGTATTTTCCCTTTATAAAATAATAATGCCTCATGACTGCCACTACCTAGCTCATTATTTTGACATGCTTTCACTTTTACTCTGCCTCCCATCAACGTAGAACATTGCCCCTCTATTGAATGCCTCGACTACCTTTGACATCATTGTATCTTTTTCAAATTCCTTGAAAACAGTTCATCACTACTATTGTTACCTAGGTATGCACTCTCTGTCATTTGCCAAACCATTACATGTTCACACAGTCCATCATTGTCCCTGTCACTTATCACATCACTATCATGAACAAATGTCATATCATACCATCACCTCTAATATAGAAATCAACATCCCATAATGATACTGTTGTTGCAAAATATCTTTGTCTTGGTAGATAGCTCATGATAACCCTCAACCTTGTTGCTTCTCACTTATACCAACTCTATGGTACTATCCTAAGTGTTCATGCATCTAACATGAACACTCTTGACTATCATGAGATTTGGCATTGTCAAATGCATACTAGAAGGTTGTCTCCTTACCCCTTTAAATGCCTCTTGAGACACTGACATGATTGTAACCTTTGCATAGTTCTTCTCATTGACTCTAAGATTATCTTTTAATGTTTGCATGATCACTGTCTTTCACATGAATCTCTATCCCTTGATAGTCACTTGTAGGTTTTCTTCATGCATAGTTGGAAGCTCTTTCACAAAATGTCCTTTCAATCCTCACTATCATACATCCTCATTTGGAAATATATTCACTCAAGTTTGAGGAGTGCTTCTATCATGGTCATAATTGTTTTGGAAAAGCTATCATTTCCATGATGCCATTTGATCAAGATCTTCACTTTGTGTTTCCAGGTTAGATTGAAACTATCCAATCTCTTCACACTCTTCTCACTATATTGTTTCAAATATCCATGTGTCTTCTACTTATGGCTCTTAGTGTAACCCTATCATCCATGGGTCTTTAAGTGTTGCTTAGCCTCAAATGACTATGATTGCCTTTTGAGAAGGTCCACTTATTCTTTTATAGTCATATGACCGTTCTTTTCTTTTTTCATCTCATAATGTCTACTTCATACCATCTTCCTATGATAGTGCACTTGACATCCTATTTATTTTTGAGCTTTGATCAAGTCCTTAAGTCTTGGAAACTATTTAACAAGGCCCACCATGCTTAACTGCATCAATATTTCTCTACCATCTTTTCAAATGTCATCAACTTCAATCAATTTTCCCTTTTAGCTTGCACTCCCCTTGTGTCTTTGGTTGCTCACTGTCAATTACTCTTTGTTATATGCATAAGTTGCCATCATGCATTAACAGAAGAAACTATCTTAAAGAACATATCATAATGCTACTTCTTTATTGCCTTTACTTCAAACTTTGTCCTATTGTCTTGTTGTAGGCTGTTGTCACATTCTTTCATGTCCTCCCAAACCCCCTTTTGGTTTGGTGAGATTCCCTTGCTTGCACGGAAAGTTTGAAGGTTGTTGTTACTTAACAAGAATAAACACCATTTTCATGCATAAATACACTGTACCCTCATATATTGAATCTGTCCAAAGATTGTGACCGTCACTTATAGTAGTAGATAGAGATAGACATGAACCCACAACCAAGGATACATCAGACACATCATTATATTCTGTTAACAAATTTTGTTTCTACCCTGAGTATAAATAGGGAATCTAAAACATGAGGAAAAGTGAAATCTCAATTACAATAGTTGAACTATCATACTTTTGATTTGCAGCAATTGAGATACTCAATCCACTGACAAGACTTACAATACCCCAAATTTCTATTTTCTTTGTGGTTGTTCAAACTATATGGTGTAACAAAAATCCTTTGCAATAACATAGTCATGACACAAACTTTGAAGTCCCAATCATAAGAGAATGTTTGAACTATCTGCACTTTGCTTGTAAACTCTTATTACCTTATTATTGTTACAGTTAATAGGCACTTCCTTTCAAGCCTAGACTAACGTTGACTTGAAGATTACTACCATAAAAAAACCTGTAGGTTTCTCAAACTACATGAGATTTGGGCTTCTTTTGTGTCATCAACAATGTCTATGAGTTCTTATAAACTCAAGATGTAGTCTAAAGTTTGTATGAGATTTATCCTATGCCAGGCTTGAAAAATACTTCACACAAAAACCTCTTAACACTTTAGCAAAGACCAAGTTCTTAACAATATAAGGCATTTTAGGCATACCTAGTAGAATAAACAAAGAAGAAAGGTAGGTCTTGCAATGTGGATTAATCCTGGTGAAAACCTTTGAAAGTCTCCATATTTTATTTGCAACGTGCCTGAAAACCCTGGATCCCTGCAATGATCCTCATGAAATGTGGAGAGTTTCCATGAAACAAATGCTGGTCTTGCACCAGGTCAAGATATCTTAATCTCATCAATGCAATGAATAGAAACCTGAAACTCAAGCTACGTATGCATAGCTGAAAGAACTCCTTCTTATGTGCAAATAACTTGGTCAAAGTTTCTTTTGATTTTTTTTTACCCTTTGCTTTAATTTTTCAATACAAGATTTTACTTTTGCACTTAGAATCTTATAATTTTATGTCAAAAAATTATAATGATTGCCTTAAAATAAAAGGTTTGCAACATTCTTGGTGACATTTCAGATATGTTTACTTGCTAAACATGGTGACCAACTGTCTTATACATTCCATTGGGCATAGGAGTCATGGAATAAATTGAAAACATACTAAAAATTAGACCTTCAGACCTTGGATACTGTTGGAGCACTTCAAGACAAAGCTTGACACCTCCAAACCAATGGCATTGTCTTTTATTTTCATGACATGTATTATGCATTATACTTTTGATTGTCCTTTACCTTGAAACCTGATTGCAATGCAATGTACAAAAGAAATGGTATTCTTTTCCCAAATGAGGCAACATAACAATCCTGAAGACATCAATAAGACTGTCCTTTATGACTACCCATGCCCTTGCGATGATGACTATCTTCTTTAAAGTCTGAATCTTGGCATTGTCAATGGTGACTTCATGTGTCATATTCTTGATTTCTATTATAACTTCAAAGTCCATGTCCTGTAGACTGTCATCTTCCCATTATTCCTTTTGACTGTCCATGATCTATGTTTCATCATTCTTAAGACTACCCTCAGGACTCATGATTGCCTTGCTTGTTAAAGGACTATCACATGTATGAATATTGCCCTACATCAAGTTGACTATTGTCCTTCTTGCATACCTATACAATTTGTTTGAATTGTGCTCATTATATTTCTAACACCCTCATGACCTTTTCATGCATAACAATCCCTTTGAAAGCTGCTAGTAACATAGTAATCCTCACTTCATTCATGTGAAATTCATTGTGGCATTATCACTATGTTGAGTGCATTCCCTTATTCACTATATCTTTACATCTGTTAACACCGCATACCAAGAGTTTCCTAGCATTGTACTTCAAGTTTCTTCTATCTATCAATCAACTTAACCATTGAGTTTCACATAAAAGATATCTTTCATGCCTCTATGAATCCTTCATGAGCTAATTGAAACTGCTCTTTCCTATTTATAGCTTAAATGATTTGTATAATGTCCTTTCTTAAGTGTTTGCCTTGATACCATTTGGTTTCACTGAGTGTACACCTTAACTCTATCAACTTCCCTCATTAACATTGCTTCATCAACATGTGTAATTTGAATCTCAGTGAGCACTAAACTTTGGCATTTGCAATAGTCTCATATCTCACCAGACTTAGTACTTTCACCATTCTGTGATCTACAAGCACTATACTGGGCATTCCATAAGAAACTAGGGTTGGTGCTTCTCAACAAACTGTCCAATTGAGTTATTAACATGTGTCACTTAGACTGTAGCTTTCTTCAAAAGTTTGGGTAGTGTTCCTTCTATATAATCAAGCATCTTGGACTTTTAATACCTTTTGGGACTGTCATATTTTGAAAAAAGGTGACTATCTTTAATGATTTTTCTTTTGTCTTGAAGAGACTTCATCTCTTGGTGACTTGACTGAAAAATATTTTGCCCTTTCTCCTAGGTGAAGAATGTTGTTT
Organism: Cunninghamia lanceolata; assembly: GCA_027924645.1. Classification (NCBI taxonomy): domain Eukaryota; kingdom Viridiplantae; phylum Streptophyta; class Pinopsida; order Cupressales; family Cupressaceae; genus Cunninghamia; species Cunninghamia lanceolata. The sequence continues at coordinate 4,874,576 of BSBN01000245.1, read as the reverse complement.
CAAATCTCAGTCTAAAACCTTCAATGTGTGACAATATTCATCTTGTAGTTTGGAGCATTCCTTGGTATTAGAATACAAAATCTCAATGCAATAACTTCTTCTCCTACCAGTAAAAACCATCATTATGCCCCTGATTCGCAATATTGATTGTAGAGATCAAACTCAATACCCTCTTTTCCTTTTGTGCAAATTATCTCATCTTTGGTAATGTCACTTTATAATTGGACTATCCTATGATTAAAAATGATGCAGAAACTGCTGCTAGATATTTGGAACTACTGTTGCAGGTCATCCAGACTGTCTACTACATCTTCTCAACTACTTCTAGCTCACTAATTGATATAATTTCCCACAAACATGTTTATAGGGCATGTCTGAGGAAGGTTTAAAATGGTCAAAACTTGCAAGAGGGTCTAGGAGAAGTTTTAGAGTTGAACTTGCCACTTAGTTCATTCCTTTATTACCCTCTTTTACCTTTAGTTTTCCACCACTATCTCCATTTGTCACTTTTTTGATTGCTTAACATCATAGTATGACTGCTTAACATCGTAGTTTTTGCCCTTTTGATATTGTTGTTACCATTAGACATTCCAAATCATTGTCATGCACTTTCCAAACCACAAATATTCCCCTTCATTATTTGTTATGACTATCCCAACTTTATTGTAAACTACCTTTATTGACTGACTGTCATCACTGGCATTCATTATCACTATTATAATGGGGCTACCATACTTGCAAGTCCCTTTTAGCTCTTGTATCCACATCTAAAACTAAATCTGAATGTCTTATATTGATGTAAGAGAGGAAACACCTCAAGCTCTCTCGGACACACTCCTAAACACAAACATGCAACATGTATTCTTTGCTCACAAATTGAATTAATAAACTATACAAAAACCAATTAAATCAATAATGGATTCTTATTCAATTCAAAACACAATCTGCAGTCATGTCTACAAGATTGGTTTACATTGGCTTTCTCTAGTATATGGCTCCCCTATTCATCATACTTGGTTCATTCTCTCTCTCTCTCTTGGCAACCTTCTTCTCCTTTCCAAGCAATGAACACCCTAAGTTCTTTGTACCCTTCCTCAGGTCAAACTTCCCTTCTTGACAACGTTTCAATTATCCACAATAGGTCACCTTAATTCCCTTCGAGGTCGACAACCTCTCCTTCTATGCATTGGTCTTTTATAGTTATAGAGGCATCCATTCATTTTATACACCTTTACACTTGAAATTGAAAAGACTAAAGAAATCAAATCGATGCCTTTCCAACTGCTGAGGTTCTTTTCACATGGAATGGTTCTCTCTGAGAAGCTAAAATGTCTTCCATACTTCAAATCTTTAATTTGAAGTAAAAATCTTTTGCAACAACTTTTGTCTCCCACCTTTCCATCGCTTAACTACCTTAGATAAGGCATTTCATCTTCTCAAAAATGGCGTTCTATTCATGCCTTTAGTGATTATATCTTTTATTCTCCCAAAATGTAATTATGATGAGGACCTCCCACATCTTCGAGTTATTGATGGCTATGTTGTGAATGCCAGGAACAATGATGCGGATAGTGTTGTGACCAATAGAAGACTAGACTATTTCTCTGAGATGTGCATGCTATTGAAACACAACATTCTAGCCAAGTAATTTCTCCTTGCTTAGAAGAAATGTGGACTTCAAAATTTTCTGGTTGTTTACCAATACATGCTTGCAAGCTTCTGGGATGGTAATCATAATGCAAGGGTGCCATAGAAAATGTGTTTTGAACATATCACTGTACCTCCTTTTGCACACCAAAGTAAATGGAATACCTCATATTGGCTTCCTTTTAAAACCAATGCTAATGTTTATGAAGGACCCACTGTTGGGAAATGACTTGAAATGGCAAATAGAGAAGTCTTTTTAATTTTGGGTGAAAATATTGATTAATAGCTTCAACACACCGCTTGAATGTGTCCTATGAATCCATCACCAATACTAAGGCCAAGATTACAACAAAAGCATTCTCCACATCACCATACACAATAGGAAGAAGCATGGAGGTTGGCTATTCATCAAACATGAACAACCCCACTAAGAACTCACACATTCTACTTAGAGATGCCAACAAAGACCATCACACCAAGATTTTGAAGAAAACAAACTAAAAATGTTTTTGGTCGATGCTGATTGTTGTTTCGCCTAGGTTGCTCTTGCATCATATATCCTTAAACTTCTTTTCTTCTCTTGCATTACCAAATTTGGAACCTCTAAGCACAACAAACACCCCACTAACCCTAGCCATTTGGATAATCAGTTGCACAATAATGTGCATAGTGCAGAGCAGCATGAAACAACTGTGTAACTCTTGGCTACCTTACACTTATCAAATGTAAGAGTATCCTAGGAAACATACTTCTTAGATTCACCAATGTTTTGTGAGGAAAAATATCTATCTATGATGATACTCTGCCTTATGTGACTGTAGTTCATGTTTGGCCATCTTCCTTTTTTGATTTCATACATAGGCACTTCATACATAGGCATCACAATTTTTTTGAGGAAATATTTTGGGTTTCTTGAATTCAATCCATGAAACATTGCTTCACCATTATTTATGGAAGTTTGTCCACCATTAATAGAATGATAGATGCTGCCAAATGGAACAAATGATCCTTTTCCTTATGAGAGTCCCATGAATGTCATCTCCATTTAACTGTCCTCTATGCACTTGGAGTGTCATTACATCTTTGCAATGCCCTTCATCTTCCATTAATCCTTGACTTGCAAACTATTAAGGTTACCTTCTTCCATTGATGTCACTCTCTCATCAATCTCAGAAATGACTGTCATACTCTAGCAACTAGATTGGTTCCAAACAAAGCAAACTTAAGGTCTGCTCTGCCTACAAGTACTAGGGCTATCACAACATCTCACATTGAAACATACTCATGAAGCATTGATAGTTCCTTTCTCACACTGCCCTTTTGGAAACACCACTTATGGGGTGGCTAGCTTCTGATGGTCACAAGCTTTCTTGTTTCTATCCCTTGATCTTCTTGGAGTGACTATTGTATCATATTCACAAGGTGAAATAACACATTATTCAATATTTGGAGCTTTCCCCTTAATAGGACTATCACTGCCTTTATGGATAAGACAATCTTTTATCATTTAATCATTAGATTGTCTTTAGTTGACTGTATTCATTGAAATGAGATTTATGATTTATTTGCCATTCATTGATAGTGGTTTTCACTATCCTTCCCATTAGATTGTATCTAAAAGGACTGCATATTCAACATCGAAGTCACTTCATAACTGTCTTTCTTAGATGAGATGGCAAACAAGAAAAAGATATCACTGTCATTTCAGGTCTAAACCTTATACATGTATGCTTTCAATGTACCTTCAACTAGGCTTTACTATCTTTTTTATTGCATTGATGGTCATTCAGAGTAAGTAGATCTTTAAGTTTTCCTTTTCTTTTATAAGAGTCATATAGGTTTTACTTATGTCTATGAACTTGAGGACAAACAATTTCATTGCATGCCATTTCCACTCTACCATGAACATCTTACCTCTAGGCACTTATTATCTCCATGTGCTTCTTTGTTTATCATAACCAATATTACTTGCATCAAACTCTTCATTCTACTGTCCACTTTCTCACCTTTCATGGTTGGAGTGATCTGTTGTTTTTCACATGTTCTTCTATATGAACCTTTAAGCACTCCATTTGTTTCCAAACAATTTTCACCACCATCTTCAAGTTGACCCCTACCCTTCACCAGGGCTGTCTTCTTAAAGTGACTATGTAGAGAGCCATCATAGAATCTTCAAATTGTTATTTATTTGCAAAGTCCTTCACATTAAAACCCTGCTTATTGGTAGAAAAATCTAGCCACTGTGATATCATTTTAATGGCATTGTCACTCTGCATTGCACATTCATTACAATCCATGGGTAAGTGCAAGAAGATGGGGGGCCAAAAAGGGGTCTTAAGTGGCCACTTTTTTTTTTCTGAAATCAAGAAATACTAGCCTTGGATGAGAAATTGAGTATAGTTACACTCAAAATTTGGAGATGCAACCAAAACAATGTTCGTAGTACTCCGAGTCTACTTTCTAAACTACTATTTTTTTTGAAAATGGCATAGATTATGGGGTTCAAAAGAGGGAGCCACAGAAATTGGTGTTGTTTCTGTCCAAAAAACATAACATAGCACGTTTTGTGGCTCCCTCAAAAGGTCAACTTTTTTTTGGTATTTTAAAAATCACTTTAGTGAGAAATTAGCTAATAGCATGTAGTTTATGCCCGATTTTTTTGATAATTTTTTGATGAATATTTGATTTTTTAGTAATTTTCAAAGTGGACACATCCTAAAAAATAGAATTTTGGCCGTGCTACCCTTATAAATTTTGAAAGCTAATTGAAAATCATTTTTTTCTTTTTTAAATATTTGTAGAATGGAGTCTAGTTTCTAAATATGTAATTTTTTTGAAATTTCAATGAATAGTTAATTTACAATGAAAAAAAGACCAAACAGTGGTTTTTGCCCAAAAACGGACATACAAACAAAAGAAATTAAAGATGAAAGGCTTAACATTGTTAAAATGTGAAAAAAATCACATCGTCAAATAGCTAAGAGAAAGCCCAACATTACCTAGGTGTTTGATTTTTTTGACATTGAAACACGTGCAAATTTGAGGGTTAGCACGAATGAAATTATGTGAAATCTTGAAGAATTTGGAAAAACACATTTGTGACTGTTCAAAAGGCACTCCAAGCCTTTGGGTTGGAAATCCAAAGCAAATCCCAAGCCCAAGGCTTGGGATTCCCAAAGCAAGAAATAATGCGAGCGCGTTATGGTTTGCTTTGCATTTTTCCTTTTCCGCAAGTTTGTTGTTTGTCATGTTTGACATAATGCGAGCGCGTTATAACAAGCTCACGTTATGTTCTCCTCAAATTTTTTTATGTTCAAGGCCATTAATCATGTATGTATGTATGTATGCCTATATGTATGTATGTATGTACGTACGTATGTATGTATGTATGTATCTATGTATGCCAATATGTATGTATGTATGTATCTATGTATGCCTATATGTATGTATGTATAGTGTCAAGGGTAGAGGAGGGTAGAGATGGGAGTGAGCCAGATAGGGGAGGAGAGGGGTGGATAAGGATTGAGTGATTAAGGTTTAAGGTTGAGGGTTGAATGTTTAGGGAAAGGATTTAGAGTTTAGGGATAAGGGATTAGAGTTTAGGACCTTGAGGGATTAGGGTTTAGGGTTGAGGCTTTAGGGATAGTGTTTAGGGTTAAGGGTCGAGGGATTAGGTTTAAGGTAGAGTGTTGAGGGTAGAGGGATTAGGGATTAGGGTTTAGGGTTGAGGCTTTAGGGATAGCGTTTACGGATAAGGGTTGAGGGATTAGGTTTAAGGTAGAGTGTCGAGGGTAGAGCGATTAGGGATAGGTTTTAGGGTTGAAGGTTTAATAATTTAGGGTTGAGGCTTTAGGGATGAGGGTTAAGGGATTAGGGTTTAAGATATAGTGTCGAGTGTCGAGCGTATAGGGATAGGTTTTAGGATTCAAGTTTTGAGGGTTAAGGGTTGAGGGATCAGAGTTAAGGGTTGAGGGATTAGGGTTTGACATTGAGGGTTGAGTACATTGAGGTTTGAGGGTTAAGGGTTTCAGGATAGGGTTGAGGGTCAAGGGATTAGGGTTAAGGGATAGGGTTGGAGGGTTTAGGGATAAGGGATTAGGGTTTAAGGTATAGTATCGAGCCCATTGAGGGTCTAGGAATAGGGATAGCATTTAGGGTTTAGGGATGAGGGATTAGAGTTGAGGGATGATGGATGATGGATTAGGGTTGAGGGATTATGGTTTAGGGATAAGGTTTAGGGTTAGGGTTGATGGATTAGGGTTTAAAGTATAGTGTTGAGGGTTTATGGATAGGGTTTAGGGTTGAGGGATTAGAGTGAAGGGTTGAGGGATTAGGATTTGACGTTGAGGGTTGAGGGTTTAGGTTTTAGGGTTTAGGGATAGGGTTGAGGGTCGAGGGATCAGAGTTAAGGGTTTAATGTTGAGAGTTGATGGTTGAGGGTTGAGGGTTGAGGTTGAGGGAGAGGGTTAATGGTGAAGGGATTAGGGTTAAATAAGAGTGTCGAGGATAAGGGATTAGGGTTTAAGGTATAGTATCGAGTTTGTTGAGGGTTTAAGAATAGGGATAGCATATAGGGTGTAGGGATGAGGGATTAGAGTTGAGGGGTGATGGATTAGGGTTGAGGGTTGAGGGATTAGGGTTTATGGATAAGGTTTAGGGTTGAGGGTTGAGGGATTAGGGTTTAAGGTATAGTGTTGAGGGTTTAGGGTTTAGGGATAGGGTTTAGGGTTGACGAATTAGCATTTAATGTCGAGGTTAGGGTTAGAGTGTCTAGCGTAGAGGGATTAGGGATAGGGTTTAGGGTTGACGAATTAGCATTTAATGTCGAGGTTAGGGTTAGAGTGTCGAGCGTAGAGGGATTAGGGATAGGGTTTAGGGTTGAAGGTTTAAGGATTGAGGGTTGAGGCTTTAGGGATGAGGGTTTAAGGCTTAAGATATAGTGTCAAGTGTTGAGGGTGTAGTGATAGGGTTTAAGTTTTAAGGGTTAAGGGTTGATGGATAGGAATTAGGGTTTAAGGTATAGTGTTGAGGGTTGATGGTTTAGGGATAGGGTTTAGGTTTGAGGGATTAGGGTTCATGAATTAGGGTTTAATGTTGAGAGTTTAGCATTGAGGGTTGATGCTTGAGAGTTGAGGTTGAGGGATAGGGTTAATGGTCAAGGGATTAGGGTTAAATAAGTGTGTCCAGGATAAGGGATTAGGGTTTAAGGTATAGTATCGAGTATGTTGAGGGTTTATGAATAGGGATAGCATTTAGGGTTTAGGGATGAGGGATTAGAGTTGAGGGATGACGGATTAGGGTTGAGGGTTGAGGGAATAGGGTTTAGGGATAAGGTTTAGGGTATAAGGTATAGTGTTGAGGGTTTAGGGATAGGGTTTAGGGTTGAGGGATTAGAGTGAAGGGTTGAGGGTTTAGGGTTTAGGGTTTAGGGATAGGGTTGAGGGTCAAGGGATCAGAGTTAAGGGTTTAATGTTGAGAGTTGAGGGTTGAGGGTTGAGGTTGAGGGATAGGGTTAATGGTCAAGGGATTAGGGTTAAATAAGAGTGTCAAGGATAAGGGTTTAGAGTTTAAGATATAGTATCGAGTTTGTTGAGGGTTTAGGAATAGGGATAGCATTTAGGGTTTAGAGATGAGGGATTAGAGTTGAGGGGTGATGGATTAGGGTTGAGGGATTAGGGTTTAGAGATAAGGTTTAGGGTTGAGGGTTGAAGGATTAGGGTTTAAGGTATAGTGTTGAGGGTTGAGGGTTCAGGGATAGGGTTTAGGGTTGACAGATTAGTATTTAATGTCGAGGTTAGGGTTAGAGTGTCGAGGGTAGAGGGATTAGGGATAGGGTTTAGGGTTGGAGATTTAAGGATTGAGGGTTGAGGCTTTAGGGATGAGGGTTTAAGGCTTAAGATATAGTGTCAAGTGTTGAGGGTGTACAGATAGGGTTTAAGTTTTAAGGGTTAAGGGCTGAGGGATAGGGATTAGGGTTTAAGATATAGTGTTGAGGGTTGATGGTTTAGGGATAGGGTTTAGGTTTGAGGGATTAGGGTTTAGGGTTGATGAATTAGGGTTTAATGTTGAGAGTTGAGGTTTGAGGGTTGAGGGTTGAGGGTTGAGGGATAGGGTTAATGGTCAAGGGATTAGGGTTAAATAAGAGTGTTGAGGATAAGGGATTATGGTTTAAGGTATAATATCGAGTATGTTGAGGGTTTAGGAATAGGGATAGAATTTAGGGTTTAGGGATGAGGGATTAGAGTTGAGGGATGACTGATTAGGGTTGAGGGTTGAGGGATTAGGGTTTAGGGATAAGGTTTAGGGTTGAGGGATTAGGGTATAAGGTATAGTGTTGAGGGTTTAGGGATAGGGTTTAGGGTTGAGGGATTAGAGTGAAGGGTTGAGGGATTAGGATTTGACATTGAGGGTTGAGGTTTTAGAGTTTAGGGTTTAGGCTTAGGGTTGAGGGTCAAGGGATCAGAGTTAAGGGTTTAATGTTGAGAGTTGAGGGTTGAGGGTTGAGGGTTGAGGGTTGAGGTTGAGGGATAGGGTTAATGGTCAAGGGATTAGGGTTAAATAAGAGTGTCGAGGATAAGGGATTAGGGTTTAAGGTATAGTATCGAGTATGTTGAGGGTTTAGGAATAGGGATAGCATTTAGGGTTTAGGGATGATGGATTAGAGTTGAGGGATGACGGATTAGGGTTGAGGGTTGAGGGATTAGGTTTTAGGGATAGGGTTTAGGGTTGAAGGATTAGGGTATAAGGTATAGTGTTGAGGGTTTAGGGATAGGGTTTAGGGTTGAGGGATTAGAGTGAAGGGTTGAGGGATTAGGATTTGACATTGAGGGTTAAGGGTTTAGGGATAGGGTTGAGGGTCGAGGGATCAGAGTTAACGGTTTAATGTTGAGGGTTGAGGGTTGAGGGTTGAGGGTTGAGGTTGAGGGATAGGGTTAATGGTCAAGGGATTAGGATTAAATAAGAGTGTTGAGGATAAGGGATTAGGGTTTAAGGTATAGTATCGAGTATGTTGAGGGTTTAGGAATAGGGATAGCATTTAGGGTTTATGGATGAGGGATTAGAGTTGAGGGATGACAGATTAGGGTTGAGGGTTGAGGGATTAGGGTTTAGGGATAAGGTTTTAGGGTTGAGGGAATAGGGTATAAGGTATAGTGTTGAGGATTTAGGGTTGAGGGATTAGAGTGAAGGGTTAAGGGATTAGGATTTGATGTTGAGGGTTGAGGGTTTAGGGTTTAGGGTTTAGGGATAGGGTTGAGGGTCGAGGGATCAGAGTTAAGGGTTTAATGTTGAGAGTTGAGGGTTGAGGGTTGAGGTTGAGGGATAGGGTTAATGGTCAAGGGATTAGGGTTAAATAAGAGTGTTGAGGATAAGGGATTAGTATTTAAGGTATAGTATCGAGTCTATTGAGGGTTTAGGAATAGGGATATCATTTAGGGTTTAGGGATGAGGGATTAGAGTTGAGGGATGACGGATTAGGGTTGAGGGATTGGAGTGAAGGGTTGAGGGATTAGGATTTAACGTTGAGGGTTGAGGGTTTAGGGTTTAGGGATGAGGGATTAGAGTTGAGGGATTGCGGATTAGGGTTGAGGGTTGAGGGATTAGGGTTTACGGATAAGGTTTAGGGTTGAGGTTTGAGGGATTATGGTTTAAGGTTTAGTGTCGAGGGTTGAGGGTTTAGGAATAGGGCTTAGGGTTGATGAATTAGGGTTTAGGGTTGACGGATTAGGATTTATTGTCGAGGTTAGGGTTAGAGTGTCGAGGGTAGAGGGATTAGGGATAGGGTTTAGGGTTAAAGGTTTAAGGATTGAGGATTGAGGCTTTAGGGATGAGGGTTTAAGGCTTAAGATATAGTGTCAAGTGTTGAAAGTGTAGGGATAGGGTTTAAGTTTTAAGGGTTAACCCCTACTATTTATGCTTGGATAAGGATTTGTCAAAAACTAAAACTTCTACTTCCAAAGAAGATCTGTCTTTCTTCCTCGATGGGCATTTTCTATCAAGAACTTGATTATGAGGGATTGCTCTTTCATTGTTATGCCTATCATATGGCGGAGCATCTGGCAAGCTCTTGCTGGAAACAGGAAAAGTTCTTCCTCAAAAACCTTGTGGTCATTCAAGTTTGAAGGAGAAGGTTTGGAAAGAGATGTGATCAATGCAAAGGATGTGATCAATCTATAGAAGGACAAAATGTGAGCGCGTTATAATGTGCTTGCGTTTTGTCTTGCTATTAAAACGGTAAAAAAGTGTTGATCCCCATGATCCAGGCCCACATGCTCTATTTTCTTACTAATTCTATGTGTGCTCTGACAAAAAATAAGTGCTTTCATGCTGTTGGGAAGTTCACATGCACATTTGACACATTGTACCACCTTTGTGTGATCTTTCCACCACCTTTTCTGCTTTGCCAACTTGAGAAGGAGGAAATAATATAGTTTTCACACCAAGTTTGATATATATCTATGCAAGAAGATAAAAACACTACATAATTGGGTACTCTCTCCATTCAAATCTTCATTTTTTAGGTATGTCAAGTCTTTACATGCATGTTCTTTACATTTTCCTTATTTCGGATTGAATTACTTTATCATGCTTTATCATACATGTTTAAAATAGACACATTCCCAATCAAGAAAGTAGCCTATAATCTCACATGATGCCATGTATATTTTCTACACTTGGGCTCTTTAATAATTATGTGTAATAAATAGACCTTAGCATACCATGATGTCAAACTATACAAGAATAAATCCTTACAACATAATAAAATTACAATCCCACTATTATCTTGTATTCATTTCTTAGGAACTAATATTGGTCTATTTATCATGCTACAGACAAATGCTCCGTCTTGCCGAGGAAACGATCAAGAATTAAACCAACATAGGAAGAGATAGAAGCTAAGAATGCAAAGAAAGCAGTGGCTATGAGGGAACTTTGTGAGAAGAGGAAATTGGACACAATAAATGAAGACATACCAATTGAAGAGGAACCACAACAATCACAAAGAGATATGGTATTGGTGGCATAAAGAGAATGAATGAAAAAACTTCGTGGTATGAGAGATTTGAATACCATAGTTGGAGACACGTCCTCTACTGCAAGTCAACATGTAGGGACACCATCCACCACATCTCAAGTTGAGAGTACGTCATCACTCACATGTGATGAAGAAGGTACGCCATCGTTCCCACCTCAACCTCAAGTTATGTCATCTATTCCATCTTCGATCAAAGGTATGCCATCTAACCCATCTCATTTAAATATTGGTGAAATTCCTAATGTTGAGATGAATTTACCTAACTTAACACCACCTAGAATTTTGCATAGAAAGCCAAAGTATTTGATTGATATTGATGAGAATATTTTGTAGCCAATGGAAGGTAAGATTCCAAAATGCACTTGTAGAAGATATGCTAATAAGATTTGGAGATTGTTCTTTAAAAATTTACATGAGACTGCAAGATGTCAACTATTCATTGAAATGATGCGAAGTATAAAGTATAGGTCTATCCTGAAGATTCTTGGGTTGAGAACATCAGAGGCTTCAAGTGAAAAATCTATTGTCAAGAATCTAATGATTGTGTATGAGAGTGTGGGTAACACCTCACGTACAAAAGATAGTAATGCAACATGGCATGTGATTACATCGACTATAGTAAGTAGTCAAATGAGGAAAGCTCATCTCATTAGAAAGACGAGTCAACAAATGAGAATTAATAGGAAAACTTTATCAAGAGCCGTTGGAAGATGCCAAAGAATTGAGGACACTAATGCTAATGAATTATGGGTGTTCTCAGGGAGATTACCACGAAAAGATAAACCAATTGTTGAAGCATTGAGATCACTAATTGAAGACTTTTGGAAGAATTACACAAGGGTATCTCCGAATCAAAGGGATGTGGTAAGAAGGAGAATCAGTAGTCAGAACCATGAGCCACATCTAAAGCATTTTTTGGATGAGACTCAAACACTGTTTTATGGTAAATTTCTAGAGAAGTATCCTCAAATTAAAATTTGTCAAAGATATTTTGAAAAACTAAAACCTTTCTATGTTAAGATAAATCACACATGCACTACTTGTTGTTGTAGATTACATATTGAATTTTCTAACCATTTTGATGCTTATAGGTCTATATGTTTAGATATGAATACTAACAATGATTTGTAGGGTTGTGCCATATGTGCCCCACCAACATCTTCAAGAGACTTCATATCAATAATGTTATGTGAAAGAGAGGAAGGTCAAATATTCTACAAGAAATTATGCTTGGATGGCACGTCATCGTTGCGGTGGCTTGCAACATTTTCCAATATGTGAACATATGGAAAGAACACATGCGGTTGGAAACGAACTAGTAGAGTTTGGAAAGTATAAAACAGTGGCATACAATACAAAAGATGGTAGAGAAGCAAAGAGGTGTGAATTGGTTATTGAAAAGATTCCAGTGTATCAGTTTATGCCTATATTTCATGACAACATAGTGTATGAGTATGTAAGACATGCCCATAGAGCTTGATGGTTGGACTTGCAATTCAAGTTTTGCAAGGACACATTTCCAGTTGGTAGCATTGTTTCAGTCATCGACTTTGCAGAGAACTACAGTCTATAGCCATAGCATAAGGTGCAATCACAATATTACAAATCCACACAGGTTTCTATATTTGTGCACATCACATTCATTCATGCGAATGGTAGTATGGAGGATGACAAAAAGATCATAAGGAGTATAATTTCTATATTAGTGATGATCGCATGCAATCTGCGGAGTTCGTGCAAGGTTGCTTTCAGGTGTTCTACAATGATTTGGCTGGAAGGGGCATATCGTTCAGTCGACATATCATATGGTCAGATAACTGTGTGTCACAATTCAAGAACTCACAAAATTTCTATTGGCTGAGTAGGAGGCATAATTTTATAGGTATTCAGCATATGTGGAACTTTTGTGAGGCTGGGCATGGAAAGGGGGAGCATGATGGTGCAAGAGCATGTATCAAAAGAGCCATAGCACGAAAAGAGTTAAAGTATAAAGACAATGCAAAGTTGACAGATGAAAAATCAATTATCGAGTGGTGTAATGCTTCCATGGGTCCAGGTAATGAAGGTAAGTCTTCAGTTCATAGATTTTTTTTGTTGATAGATGATACTAACATTGCACCATATGAAGACTATTGTACATTGACAGGATCAAATGAGATGCACTCTTTCAGAAGCTCAATTGCAGGTTCATGGAGTATCCATACATGAAAGATGTCATGCTTTTGTTCTTCCTATACAATTCATGTCTGGGATGAGTGTGAGTCAAAGGAGTGGGTTGGCGAATGACAGTTAAGTTATCTTAGCCCACTTGACATGTATTGACCCCCGACGGCACTAGAACTAACACAAATGGAATCATCAGTTGACTTGGACCACATATCAGATTTAGTTCAACCAAGTAATATAGGGCATGTATATGCATCTAATTTCATCTAGTTCAACTAGGTAATGTCATCTTACTTTGTAGTGTTTTTGTAATGTATGACTAATTTCATCTAATTTGCTACACATATCAATGTAGGGCACGTATATGCAGTTATTGCAGATGAAAATAATGAAGAGGGAATAGATTATTACTTATGTCATTGTGTTGAGGCCAAAAAGAAATCGGAGGCCCCTGTTACAGATGGAGAAAACATCGAATACCCTACAGGCTCAGTGGTTATTACTGGAACATGGCTTAGAAGGTACCCACATAAGAGTGTTAATAGTTGGCTATTTCAGGACTTTGACACACATCGGAAGATTCTTCATTACTTGAACCTTGTCATGGTATCCAATGTTCATTTGATAAAGTATGGGGGTAGACCTTTGAACAAAATCTTATGGAAGGTGCGTGAATCTGACCATGAAGCAATACTTGACACAATAAAGAGTAGAGCAGACCCAGATGGTTCATTGGATTAATTTGTAAGTATTCACATTGATTTTGTAAAGTCATGTTACATTGAGTTGTAAGTATGGACATTAATTTGTAAGGTTTATCTTTTTTTATTTCCTCTTGCATTTTTACACATATACATATTTTTACATTGTCATGTTATGTATTTTTGGTGTCCTACTCCTGATGCGACCAAACTCATAACTCACCCTACTTCCTCTAGACACCATTTGATGATCTCTCCAACACTCTGGATCCAGGGCACCCAATCATGATGATGACCTATATACCATTCTCCCAAGGCGCTCATAATGAATGAAAAGAAGACCAAGGGCGCCCAAGCTTAATAGACTTATTTCTTTCAATTTTGATGATCCAAACTCTTGCAAAATGACATCCACTTTCATGCCTTTAGATCTTCCTTCACATACAGGGTGCCAAATCAAGTTGAAAAATCTACATAAGGGCACCAAAATGGATGAAAGGAGACATGAAATGTGCCTTAGGACTCTATGCTAAGGTTTGAGCCATTAAAGTCTCTTGATATTAGGCGCTCATGATGATGAAACTTAGAGTTTTTTCCTTTCCTAGGCACTCATCTAAGATGTTTGAATGATAAGGAGTGCCTAGACCTCTATAATATACATTGGGTGCCAGAATTAAGGTGATTCTAAGTCACTTTGAGTCATTTGGGGTTAGTTTGAGTCTTTGAGTCATGCTACAAAAAAGTGTCAATGTTGTTAAGTTACACAAAGCAACTTTTGCATTGACAAACTGACTATTCCAACATGTCTAGATGGGTACATTTACACTAGGCATGGTCCTATTTTTCACCCAAACATGTCAAAACATTCTAAGCTACATTGTACCGACAATATCCCTGAAGAGTCCAAAGTGCAAAAAGGCAACAATCTTTGACGAGATGTTACTCAAAAACTGTGTCACTTCAAAACATTTTGTCTAAGGAAACGTGATCACATAGAGTGCCTCTACAATAACCTCTCTCAGTTTTTTATATCTCTGAGACATTTGCCCATGGTGAAAGGTTTTCTACTGCCCCAAAAATTGTCAAAAGGAGGCAGTGTAAAGTTGCAAAGGGGTGTAACTTTCGTCCTGCTCTTGATGCAACCAAACTGACTATTCCAACACATCCAGATGGGTACATTTACACTAGGCATGGTCCTTTTTTTCACCCAAATATGTCAAAACAGTCCGAGCTACATTGTACCGACGATATCCCTGAAGAGTCCAAAGTGCAAAAAGATAGCAATCTTTGATGAGATGTTACTTGAAAACTGTGTCACTTAAAAATATTTTGTCTAAGGTAACATGATCATGTAGAGTGCCTCTACAATAACCTCTCTTAGTTTTTTATATCTCTGAGACATTTGCCTGTGGTGAAAGGTTTTCTGCTGCCCCAAAAATTGTCAAAAGGAGGTAGTGTAAAGTTGCAAAGGGGTGTAACTTTCATCCTGCTTCTAATGCAACTAGATTGACTATTCCAATGCATCTGGATGGGTACATTTACGCTAGCCATGGTCCTATTTGTTATCCAAACATGTCGAAACATTCCAAGCTACATTGTACTGACGATATCCCTGAAGAGTCCAAAGTGCAAAAAGGCAGCAATCTTTGATGAGATGTTACTTGAAAACCATGCCACTTAGAAATATTCTGTCTAAGGCAACGTGATCATGTAGAGTGCCTCTATAATAACCTCTCTTAGTTTTTTATATCTCTGAGACATTTGCCTGTGGTGAAAGGTTCTCTACTGCCCCAAAAATCGTCAAGAGGCAGTGTAAAGTTACAAAGGCGTGTAACTTTCATCCTGCTCTTGATGTGACCAAACTAATTGTTCCAATGCATCTGGATGGGTACATTTACACTAGGTATGGTCCTATTTTTCACCCAAACATGTCGAAACAGTATGAGCTAAATTGTACCGATGATATCCCTGAAAAGTCCAAAGTGCAGAAAGGTAGTAATCTTTGACGAGATGTTACTCAAAAACTGTGTCACTTAGAAACATTTTGTCTAAAGTAACATGATCACGTAGAGTGCCTGATACATTTGCCCATGGTGAAAAGTTTTCTGTTGCCCCAAAAATTGTTAGAAGGAGGCAGTGTAAAGTTGCAAAGGGGTGTAACTTTCATTCTACTTCTGATGCAACCAAACTAACTATTCCAACACATCCGGATGGGTACATTTATGCTAGGCATAGTCCTATTTTTCACCCAAACATGTCGAAACATTCCGAGCTACATTGTACCGACGATATCCCTGAAGAGTCCAAAGTGCAAAAAGGCAGCAATCTTTGACGAGATGTTACTTGAAAACTGTGTCACTTAGAAATATTCTGTCTAAGGCAACACGATCATGTAGAGTGCCTCTATAATAACCTCTCTCAATTTTTTATATCTCTGAGACATTTACCCGTGGTGAAAGGTTTCGCTACCCCAAAAATTGTCAGGAGGTAGTGTAAAGTTGCAAAGGGGTCTAACTTTTGTCTTGCTCCTGATGTGACCAAACTGATTATTCTAATGCATCCAGATGGGTACATTTACACTATGCATGGTCCTATTTTTCACCCAAACATGTCGAAACAGTTTGAGCTACATTGTACCAATGATATCCCTGAAGAGTCCAAAGTGCAAAAAGGTAGCAATCTTTGACGAAATGTTACTCAAAAACTGTGTCACTTAGAAACATTTTGTTTAAGGAAATGCGATCATGTAGAGTGCCTCTACAATAACCTCTCTTGGTTTTTTATATCTCTGAGACATTTGCTCATGGTGAAAGGTTTTCTGCTACCCCAAAATCCATCAAAAGGAGGCAGTGTAAAGTTGCAACTTCTTCTATTGCTCATTCCACAAGGCTAATTCAGAATGATGAGTGAATGAATTGGTTTTTGACTAACTCAATCTCATTGTTTTGCAGGAACAAAGTCAGAAACTCAAAATTTGGCTAAGTCTGGAAAGAAGAAAGTTGACTCTTGGAGTCTAGGCACCAATTTCACATCAAATTGTCCAAATGAATGCCCAAGGATGTGGAGTCATTAATCAAGGTGCTCTGGTAGGAAAAGTTGTTTGGCCTTCAAGATAAGGTTGCCTTAGTGAATTAAGTTAGGATGAAAGCCTATTCACTCTAGGCACCAATCTCAAGTTGCACAATCATGAATGGGCGCCTAGAGCAATAAGGCGCTACATCATGGTTCCAGGACCTTTAAATGGCACCCAAGCATGTAGGAGGAATTTTCAAGGAGCCAAAATGTTTTTGAAACTCCAAGGAACTAGTCCAAAGACTCTATGGTGCCATCTTGATACCATTGAGTGACCTTTCGAACTCAAACATATTGAAACAAGGTCTAGGAAGCTAGGCACCATCTCTTGCTAGTTTAACCTCTCAGATGCGCCAACATTGGAAAGACTCTTAATGAGCGCCTAAGTTTGGATTGATCTTGTGATTGAAAGTTTGGTGATGTATTGGTGCAAGATGATCTTCAATTGAAGCAATCTAAGTTCCAGGAAGGGTTTAGAAGTTATCAACCTCTTCACCAAGTTAGGCGCACTTTACAAGCTTTCTTACCCAAGAGTTGCACCTCATTAAGACAAGGTGCATCTTAATCTCTAGGACTTTTCATTAAGACTCTAAGCAAGAAGGTGCATTTCCATGGAGTAGCATATTCTAGATAGCACCTAATGCCATCAAGGCACAATTCCACCCTCACTTTGGTGGCCTATCATCAAGAAGGGGCATTGGGCATTCCTTGAACAGTTCTGAGCATTTGAACTTTCTGAAATCACCAAGGAATGTTGGGTGCCATGTGTATCCTAAACAAGCTTGAGTTTGTGCCTAGACAAGTTCGCACTTATTCATGTTTTAACTTCCCTCTCAAAGTGCCTAACTTGGGAAAAAGTTATCTTGTTGTTAGTCAAGTGTTTGATGTGTTTTGGAGACTCCAAAAGACTTCCTCTTGCTAGGTGTTTGTCTTGGCAACTACAACCTTCAACTAGCGCCTAGATCCTGAAGAAAAACACTTGCAAGTGTGGGCACACTTTCCTTGTGATGGAATATCAAACTGGCACCTAGAAATCATAATGCATGAAATGAGTGCCTAGGATCCTATTGGTCCAATAGGTGGTTTTGGGATTTGTGTCAAGTCATCAGAGATAGATATTTTGGCTTATTTGATGATGGTCTCAAGTCTCTCTACCATGGCACATTTTGATGATGTTCTTATTTAAACTCTTATGAAGACTATCTCATCCCTAAGTGGTCATCCTCATGATTTTCATGCACTTAGACTTCAAGGTGCCAAAACTAGTAGGAAAATATTTGGGGGGAAACCACGCTGATAAATGTTGGGTAAATTTAACCTTCGAGTCTGATTAGGCTCCATATAACAACAATAGTTATATCATGTCCCTTTGTTTTATGAAAAAAATAGTATGTGTCAAGTCATAAGGATAACACTATGGTCCTTAGAAATTTCTCTGTGACTTTTGATAAGATTATCTACTATTATGTGGATGCTTGATAGTATTAAAATTATTGGGCATTAAGTTGAGGTGACCATTCTTGTTATGATCATCACTTTTCACAAGGGGTATGTCAGTTATCCCATATATCATTACATTATAGTTATTTTTAATATCCTGATGGTGGAAGGATTGCTTTCACTATTATCTCTAGCTGGGGAAGTCATCAACAATCCAACTCTTGACGTCAATACAAGGTTCTTTTGAAGGCAAAGGGTGCCTAGGCTTATGGGGCTCAATTTCATGTATTTATTGAAAGCTCAAGGTGAATTGATGCTTATTGAAAATGCCACTTAGTCCTTCATTTGCATTCAAGGCACCATTTCCTATTGACTTATATACTCCTCCTCATGCTAGGGTGCCATAATGAAGTGGTTTAGACAATAGGTGCACTTCACTTACTAGTGGCTTGTTCTCCTTCCACCTTAGGCACACTTTTATGGTGGAATAGGTGTCAATGGGCGCATTGTCTTAAATGAATCCTCTCTCTAAGTTGGGCACCCTTTTGAGGCTTTATGAGTTGCAAATTGCACCTTAACCCTTCATGCTTGTTGCTCAATGTTTGAATGTTTAAGAAAGTCTCCTTTAGGTGCTCATCTTAATAACTTTTTCTCAAGGCACAATCATCCTAATGACTTGGATATTCATCCTAGTGTTTCAGGATATCAGGCTACCAGACTTAGTCATTTTCAAGATCTCAAACATAAAAAATAACATGATGATTCATTTTTTTGTATTGCATATAGTTGACATTCTATGCTACTCATAAAGAATATTAATATTTTCTGTTCAACATGATGATTCATTTTTTTTAAAATACAACTTTTATCTTTTAGTTCCAAAATGAGGTTTAGGTGATACTTGAATAACAATAGCTAGCTTATTGGATGAACAAACATCCTATGTAATACAATTGGACTTTAAATATTTGAAGTAGCCATCTACAAATATTCATTCAAACGTGGATTTATAATGCAAGTATGGACGCCATCAATAAAAAGATTTGTATTAACCAAATATCCATATAGGCATACATCAATATCTGTCAATATAAGTATAACATATATACAAAATAGCCATATAGGCTTACAAGAATGCCATATAGGCATACAATGTCAACTATGTACAATACAAAATATGTGTCCACAAATGCTATATAGGCATACAACAAAGGAACACACTAAAAAGTCATTCCCCTCTAGTTGGTGAAGAGAATAAATCACTGGCAGCCTTTGATCTTCTAGGGGATGGAGACACAAATGTAGGTGGTCTACTACAAACCCAAGGGCTACTCCTCCTATTTAGTTCTTCCTGCATCTTTAGTTGTTACAATAAAAAGTATAGACATTAATATATAGAAATTACATGTTATAAAAAATGAAACATTTAACAAAATAATCACTTACTGCTAACATATAATCTGTCTCCTCGCTTGCCTCAGTAGCAGGAATAGGCCTTGGTGATGTTAAGTCCTATAGAAACCATCTAGATAGAAATTAAACTTCAAATCAATAATATTTTGATTTTTCAAAAATAGACAACTATAACAATGAATGTAAATTAAAATTTACTAATCTACCTCATACCCCTGTCAATGCCATGGAGCTATGAATTGCAGAGGCCACACCATGCTTCATTGCCCTCTGAACATGGGGAGGTGTCTCCGTAGCCTGCATCATCTGCAAATAAAACAACATTATTCAATTACGAAAACTATAATAGTGATGTAAATCATGGCTCCTAACATACACAAACGTTCATCTAAACATGGAAGTACACACAATAAAGTACACAAGTCACATACAAAAATCTAATGAGTACAATTCACTCATTAAACTATTTATTTTATTACCTCTATAAAACTTTGAAGGCCACCACCGCTGGCAGGTGTTACCGTGAAATCTACAATATTACCCTATTCAACATCCAAAATTAGATATTAGAATACCATTCATATAACGATGCTATTCACAGTAATATTTATAATTGTTTACTAGTTACATACCCCGCCAGTAGATGATCTAGTGTAAAATGCAGGTGGCGAACCACTGAAAACTTCATCGACACTATGACCCTGAAATTTCATTAAAATCATCAATTTAAATTAGTTAATCTTGCATTTCAAAAATAAAATTTAATAAATTAAATTCAATAAACTTGCTAATATTTACTTGAGTATCAAGGCCAAAAGTCTCACTTAGAAGGGTATCTATCATCACCATCTGCTCAGCTACAGATGTAGCCTATGTACCTGCGTCTTGACTATCCATGGGGTCATAACCATAGGCTGACCCATAAGTCTGACAAGTATGGGGTGGGACCCTACTCCTCGCACTATCTCCCAACCCACTCTGTGCTGCGGGACTGGCATGTGCTATGATGCTCTGGGTCAAGGCACTAATGGATTGAAGTGTATTAACCTCAACACTCTCCTTCACAATGGAAGGGATAGAAACATGCTCGTGGGCTGGTCTACTGATTACTCGTCTCACTGGCCATTGTGGGTCAACACGTACCCCTAGTCTATCTTGTGCTAACCCCCCACCTCTACCCTAGAAGTCTCGCATATCAAAATAGTTTGGCACTTTATTGAGGACAAACTCGCAGTAGAGTTTCCTCAAAACGTATTGCGGGACTTCATTATTATTGCATGGAGGATGGTCAAAAACCATCCACCATCTCTACCGAAAATTATGCCTTATCACTTGGTTGTTGCACCAATGGATAGGGAACCTCTTGCATGTAATGGGTGGAGGTTGATTTGTTTGTGGGTTTTTCGAAAATGGAACACAACTCTAATTTTGTGATTTATAATTTTTTCACATCTTCGTATGACATCTTGTCTACATAATAATCTCTAAACTCTCTCTTCTTATCTGTCCAACTAATTATTTGCTTACTAATTGAATCTACATTTGATAACATAGATTCAAGAGATTCAGCAAGCATGGACCTATGCAAGGTTGAAGTGGAAGGATCTTTCAACCTTGCAATTATATCTTCAATTTCTTTTGTGTTGTTTTTAATTTGCCCCATTATATTTTCTTGTGTTCCACGGGCATGTCGAGGAATGGATAGAGGAGGTTGTTATTTTGCAGGTATTTCCTCCTCAGGATTTTGTGGATTTTGAGGAGGAGCAGGAGGAGGTGCATTAACATTTCCTAACAATTAACGAAATATACATCAAAAATCAACTAAAACCTACCTATTTAGAAACAAATTCAAACAAAATAATAAATATAACTCACTCCTTTGGCATGCTCGACGTTGTGGCACCATTTTGGCGATGAATCGATAAGGTTTTTGTGTTGAATGTAGTTTTGCAAAACGTGAGCACGCTTTCTAGGGTTTGCAGGCCATGGGCATAGAGGAGAAGAAAGAAAGAAATGAAATGACAATAGAAACCTTTTTTTTTAATTTATAGCAAGTCATAACACGAGCGTTTTATAACGCGCTCACGTTATAATGTGCTTGCGTTATGACTTAATTTTTAAAAAAATTAATTTGGCCACTTTTTGACCCCCCATCTTTTTGCACTTACCCCCATACAATCATGAAACATAAGGTTACTGTCTAAGTCTTACACATTTCACTGTGTTTTTGTCTTCTATCAATCAGAGTTATCTATAGGTTGGATGATGGTTATTGATCCTTGCTGAGTTCTACACAACTTTCCTTTTATTCATGCATGAATCTACCACTTACAACATTGTCTTCTACCTATTCTCTACCCTCATAACCTATTATTTAATCCATATCATTCAATCTCCTGAAGAATGCTATTACCATATTTTGTCATTATGAAAGAAAACATTATGTGATAGCCATATACTATGTGACAACTATCTTAAACTCCAATTAGACTCCTTAGATATATATAATAACAAGATTTTACTATCACTTTGAACTCAATCAAAGACAACTAAAAGAAGTCATGGGATATTTAATCTTCTTGTCTCATATTAGATAACTATTGTGATTGATTTCTTCATAATTTCCTAGCACTTGGTAAACATAATCTCTCAACATGTAGCCAACTAGGGTTTCAAAAATAAATGGGATTTAAGGACTACTGTGTATCATCAATGACATCTATGGATTTTAATAAGCATCTAAAAACATAACCCATAGTTTTGTTTTCCTCTCAGAGGTTTCTCCTATGCTAGCCAAGGATTTCATTATTAAACTCAAAATCTTTTGAACAAATTTTACAAACCCCAAATCCTCACACTAGCTCTTTGAATACTTCAACAATGTTAAATTGACAACCCACAAGAATACCTGGCAAAAAAAATGAGAGAAAACATGCACAAGTCTAGTAACGTGGGTGATAGAAATGAATGCCTGGAGCTTCTTCAATGCAAGCAACGTTCCAAAACTCCCTTAAATCTTTTCAATGTGGGTTAAGCTTTTAAATGCAATTGGAGGTGTAACTGAAACTTCTCCATCCTTCCCCAAATTGCCACTACATTTGTTTGGTCTCTGCTATGCACCACATTTCCTCTATGTTATGTAACATGCATTGATTACTATACTGCAATGTGGTAGGAAATCTATCTGGAGCTTCTACAATGTGGTGCCAAAGCTCCCTTAAATTTCTGTGACACCAACATTGTAGCTCTTTTAACACTAAAACAAAGAAACCCGAACTCTTTGTGATGCGTGAATCTCACAAAGTTAAAATAGAAAGCCTCCTCCATTTCACTTTTGGTGCCCATATTTTCTTTTATTTTTTGCTATTTCCCACCAATAATTTTTTGATTTTAAATATTTTTTTGTAATTACCCACTTTAATATCATATTGTTTAATTTTTATTTGTGTGACTAATTATTTAGTTGTGTCTTTTACCTGATAATTAGAATTAGTCATTTATTTAGTCATTTATAACTGTGTTACAAAAAAAAATAGTAGAATTTAGTCATTTTTAGTTGTCGTGACTAAACGTTTTGGTCACGTAGTCATTTATTTGCTAAATTCTACTAGTGTGAGTCTCATTGGCATGCTGCAAAAAAATATTAAGGTATGTGAATGGAACTCACAATTTTGGCATCTAGTAAATTCTTCTATTGAAAAGTGCGAACTATTTGGTTACACAAAATCTAATTGGGTTGGTTCAATGGATGATAGAAAATCAACATCTGGTTATGTTTTTTCCTTTGGTTCTAGAATTGTATCTTGGAGTAGTAAGAAGCAAGCAACCATGACTCTTTCTTCAGCTGAAGCAAAATATATTACTACTACAGTAGTAGGTTGTCAAGCAATCTAGATTAGATGGATTTTGGAGGACCTACACTTCATACAAGAACATCCAACAACTCTTTTTTGTGATAATAGTAGCACCATTGCAATGACAAAAAATACAATGTTTAATGCTTGATGAAACACATAGAGATCTAGCATCATTTTATCCTGGATTGGGTACAAGATGGACAAGTAGAATTACAATTCTATCTTACATCTCAACAAATTGCTGATATCTACATAGAATCTCTTCCTGTTGCTACTTTTGTCACTTTGAGAAACCAATTAGGCATCATCCCCATTGATCATCCAGGGGGAGATTGAAATCATGCGAGGCGTGCATGATCAACAGTGTTGTTTTTCTATTTTTTTGTTTGTATTTTCAGTTTTTATAATACATGGTAATGCATAATAACTGCATGTTTACGTATTATACAAAGAGTGTTTTATTTTTAGTTTTAAAACTACCTTTACATGTTTCTAGTTTTTTAGACTGCTTTGAAACTTTTTTATATACAACATTATGATCGCTACTTTTTGATGTAAAGAACAGTCAATTCTGATTTGAAAAAACACAACTTTTTATTGCGTATTATCTTTAGCAGCTATGTATATGTCTAATTTAATTTTTTTAGCTTAGTATAGTGTAACTGCTATTCAATTTCTTTCAAAGTCAAGCTTACAATTCACACATGGATCACAATTAATGAGCTAATTGGAACATCTGTTCATCTAATTATTTTTTATTGATGTTATAGCAGCAGGAGATATCTTTCTCTCAAAATTTAAATAATAAATAATTATTAAGGCAAGTCAGCCTTAATCACAAATTATATTATTTCTTAAAAGGAGGCTGACCTAAGTGAAGAGTCACCTTGTTTTGTATATATACAAGGTGGAGTCCATTCATTTTTGGTATTATTTCAAGGAGTTCTATCTTAGTAGCAGATCAGTTTCACTTGTATCTTTGCATCAAGGAGTGATGCTATTATTTATTGTATTTACTTAGCCTTGTGTAAGGCCAAACTCTGTATACATTCTGTACTTCTATCTGATATATATAAGAGAAATTATTGGTTGGGTTTTTTTTCCCTTGAGAAGGAGGGTTTTCCCAAGGTACTTGCTATGTTAAAGTGTTTATCATTACTGTATTTCTACTTAATTCAATTCTGATCCTAAAACTAACATGGTATCAGAGCAGGTTCAAATTTACAGATGAAAATTTCCCAACGGGATGTGTGGACATGGACTGTAATGATTGTAGCATATGTAAGGATTAGGCTTTCTGAAAAAGCATTGGTATTCTATAGAAGATTCCATGGATACATTGATCGTATCAATGTGCTGTTCCTTCCATGATAAATTGATGATGGATCCAGATCCAGTAGTAGAGAGAAAGAGATGGCTAATCGCGCATTTGTCGCATCCCTAATTGCTTATGCCATATGCCTAAAATTAGAACCTTAGCTGATATATCTGACTTTGTAGGTGTAGTAACAAGAGAGGCCAAGGGTGATTTCAAGTGGTTTAATGAGATTTTATATGACCGAGGGTTTGAAACATTTAGCTATAATGACAGGTATGATGTTGTAAACATCATTCTTGTTCAGGCGGCAAAGGAGGGCTATGTTAATCTGGTAGAAAGGCTCATAGAGAGTGGCGTAAATCCCTTTGAAACAAATGATAAAAGAGGAAAAACAACATTGCACCATGTAGCACAACTGGACGATGAATCCAAGGGACTTGAAATTGTAGATCTGCTGCTTAGAAAAGAAAGCCTTGCAAATGCAGTTGACTCTAAGAAGAGGACTCCTTTACATAGAGCTACTTTTTGTGGTCACACAAATATGTGTAAACTCCTCCTCCTCCACAAGGCAATTGTGACTTCCATGGATGAGAATGTTCGGACTCCACTACACTATGCACTTCTGAGTGAGTAGCAGTCATGCTTGAAGCCCAATCAATTTATCTTTGTGGTTTTTCTACCTACATGTTCCATATTGTCCTTAGTGTAAGAGGGTGTGGCCTTGTGATTATGCTACAACCTCGCGTCTTATTCATTCATGAGCTCATGTCTGGAATGGTGCTAAATTGATGCTCATCGACCACCTAGATTCTGATCTGTAAATATAGCCGTATCATGCCCTCGTTGCAAGATGGAACTCCCAGCAATGAGAATCAATGTTATGTATGGTGTCCACTTTGCATGTGATCTGCCTTAGCCAGTGAACCCCAATTACTACCTGGTGATAGAATATGAGCAACAGCTAGAGCCTTGGCTCGGCTTGAATGCTAAGCAATCACCCACTAGATCTTCACCATTGAAGCCTGCTCATGGAGTCAAGCTGTGATGAAGATCATTAACCAATTTCCAATCTATGTGCAACATATAAGGAGAAATCATTTAACAACTGAGAAGAAACTACAAGACAAGCGCCTAACTAGATCTATAGGATTGACCCACATAAAGAGATAAGTATTTCATGTTTGAATAATGTTCATGAATTTTTATTTAGTTAATAATTCATGCAATAACATTGGGAATAGTGAATCATGTATGCTTCTAGCATTGGTCCATACATTTTACTTCAACTATTACTAATCTCTCTAAAAATGCTTCCAAGACAGATCGAGGAGCAAAAGGATGATGAGAGATTACATAAGGAATTCAAGAGAGAAAGAGCTTGATGCATCCTGTGAGGAAGTCACGCAGGCTGAAGAATGGAGACATAGCTTACTGCCATGGGACTGAGTTGGTGGCACATAACTAGAGATGTCTCTCGAAGAGGAAGAACCTATTCTGATTGTCATTGTGATCAATTTCTTCGAAGAGGAGGAATTAACATTTAGAGGGAGTTTGACAAACCAACAGAGGCAACCTTGGACAAGGAGGTCAGGAGGTTGATGCAAGTGCTTGGAGCTTCAGAGGGAGTCACATCATCATAAAGATTTATTGCAATGTATATTTCTTTGTGACAGAGAAGTGTGAGGTGAAAGCCCTTGTAGTGTATATTTCTCTGTGATGGAGAAGTATGAGGTGAAAGCATTTGTAGTGTATATTTCTCTGTGACAGAGAAGTATGAGGTGAAAGCCATTATATTGTATATTTCTCTGTGATGGAGAAGTATGAGGTGAAAGCCCTTGTAGTGTATATTTCTTTGTGACAGAGAAGTATGAGGTGAAAGCCCTTGTAGTGTATATTTCTCTGTGACGGAGAAGTATGAGGTGAAAGCCCTTGTAGTCTATATTTCTCTGAGATGGAGAAATAGAGGTGAAATCCCTTGTAGTGTATATTTCTCTAAGATGGAGAAATATGAGGTGAAAGCCCTTATAACATATATTTCTCTAAGATAGAGCAATATGAGGTGAAAGCCCTTGTAGCATTTGTTTCTTTGAGACAGAGAAACATGAGGTGAAAGCCCTTGTCCATCTCTGAGACGAAGATGTAGTTCTTTCCACCCTCTGGAAGTAGCCATGGTGGATGTCATGTTGAGAGATCCATGACAAAATCACATTGAGAGACTCAGTGATGAATCCTTTGTACTTGTGTTTATCCACACATAGGAGTAGCCATGGTGGATGTCATATTAAGAGACTCCATGACGACATGACATTGAGTGACTCCATGATGGGCAATTGTACATGTGCCTCTTTCCACACATGGGAGTAGCCATGGTGGATGTCATGTTGAGAGACTCCATGACGACATCTTGTTGAGGGACTTCGTGATGAACCTTTGAGCTTTCCACAAATGGGTGTAGCCATTGTGGGCGTCATGTTGAGAGACTCCATGATGTGGATATTTGGAAACATACCTCCCTAGCTAAGAGGGAATGTTCATATTATAGCAGCAGGAGATATCTATCTCTCAAAAGTTAAATAATAAATAATTATTAAGGCAAGGCAGCCTTAATCACAAATTATATTATTTCTTAAAAGGAGGCCGACCTAAGTGAAGAGTCACCTTGTTTTGTATATATGCAAGGTCGAGTCCATTCATTTTTGGTATTATTTCAAGGAGGAGTTCTCTCTTAGTAGCAAATTAGTTTCACTTGTATCTTTACATCAAGGAGTGATGCTATTATTCATTGTATTTACTCAGCCTTGTGTAAGGCCATACTCTGTATACATTCTACAGTTCTATCTGATATATATAAGAGAAATTATTGGCTAGGTTTTTTCTCCCTCTAGAAGGAGGGTTTTCCCAGGGTACTTGCTGTGTTCAAGTGTTTATCATTACTATATTTCTACTTAATTCAATTCTGATCCTAAAACTAACATTTTTTACTTAAATCTCATGAAGTTGGCCAACAGTCTTCCCAAGATTGATTGTAAGGATTCATATACTTTTAGAGGCTTCTCATATCCCCAAGATGGCATAAATCTTTAGAAATGGTTTGATAGTGCTAATAAAACAAAATTCCAAAACATGTCCCTTGTATGAAAATATATTATCTTCTTAGGATATGCTTGGAACTTAAATTATTCTAACTCAATTTGGAGTCACGTTTAACAACTTGTTTGTCTACTTTCTAACTTGTTATGTACATGTATTTTGATGATTATGTGTGCATTTCCTTTAATGCTAAAGTTCATTTATATTGAGGAATAGAACTGTGAATAGGTACAAAACTGAAAACTAAGGAAGTTAGTAGAAATATCAATATCGCTTATTGATAGATCCAAGAGAGACAAAATTCCAATTAAAAGAAAAAATGTTTTCCTTTGAGTTTGTCTATGATTTGTAGTTTGAAGCATATTACCATTGCGATTTTTCATATTTTTAATTCGGTATTCTTCTCAGGAAAACTTCTATAACTTGACATGTCACAGAAAATAAAGAGTCCATGTAGGCTACAAAAAAACTCAAGATCAAAATAATCAATATGTTAGGTGAATGAGAATCAAGTGAAAACTACCCAACAGGAAGGAGCAGATCTAAGTAAAATAAGAACACCACCACAAACATGGATACCAAACTTTTATCAGATGCCAAACATATAACACTTGTGAGATTATTGTCTTGAAGGTGATTGACTAAGAACATAACCTAGTTCATCTTGTGGAAAGCTCTCCAACAAATAAACACATCATTAGTGTAAAAGGAATCATTGACGCTTGTCTTTGATGTTTCTATTTCAAGACAATTCTAGAAAAAAAAATACATTGTTGATCATCAGTTTGTTGTATGATTCTTTTGCGAGGAGATTGGCCCATTCAAGCCGCTTCTCATAATAAATTATTTGCATTCTATGTTAAAACCCTAATGCTAATGTACAAAATTTAGAGTTTTTTAACCATGAATCTTAAAACTCTTTTGAATTTGTCTTCATTATGTAAAGAGACATTGTAAGGACTCGCTTGGTCCAAACTCAAAATTTCAAAAATCTTACTTTATTAACAAGTTCTTATCAGATATATCAAGACTTTGATTGAGTACTTAAGAAAAACTTTGGCCAATATGAGCCATATGTTCAAACGGAACATTCTTAAGCCAACTCGGGCTCTTCTATCCTTTGGGCAAATAGGTTCATATGGAACTAGGTCTAACAGACCTTATTGCTACCTAAAACATGGTAGAACAAATGGTGGCAAAATGGCTTGGTGGTCAAATAGACCAATACTCTATCCAATACAGGAGAAGTAAACACAACAGCCAACCGGGCTAAATAGGATAGGAATCATTATGCTCTGGTAGACAGAGATGCAAAATGTGGGAACTCCAATAAGGGCATGTGAACTATTTGACAAAATCCATTAAAGAAATTTTGTCAAATAGACTACAACGACTGCAGGATGTGCACAAAATGGATTGTTGTAATGGCTTTAGAAACTTTCAAGCAAATGAAGTTGGTAGGTGTAAAGCCAATTCTACAACCTTTGCCAACCTCGTCCCAGCCTATGCCTATGTGGGATCTTTGGAATAGGGCATGGACATACATTAGACCATAAAGGAAACACAACATTCCATCAGACGTTGTAGTTGCAAATACATAGAATATAAAAGTATACACAAAACACATGAACTATTTGACAAAACACCTCAAAGAAAAGGATTAAAAAAATTGACATGTTGAAAAGGCTTTAGAAACTCTCATGCAATTGCAAATGGCAGATGTAAAGATAAATTTCACAACCTTTGCTAACTTGGAAAATAGGGCATGGAGATGAATAGCAAATACAATGAATAATAGACAATGTAACAAAGCAAGAGAGTAATCTTACCTGTTGTGATGAACTACTTGCCTCTTCTCTGCACTTTGCCCTCCTGCTCTGCACGATGCCTCCCCTTTTATTGTCATTGGTGGTGGAAAGTCTTGCAAAGCTTGACTTTTGTTTTCCCATCTCCTTCCTAACTTCTACGCCATGAAACCCCTGTCATAACTTTCGATGCTTCCATTTCTCTCAGTAATCAAGTCTACATAGTAGGTTAGTTGGTTCATAAATACGTGTTGTAGACTGATGGAACAAAGACGTATTGACTCATTCCTTCAATTTATTGTTTTGGAAAATTGAGACCACAAGACATTAATTATCACTCATTCTCATTATTAACATAAATAATTTGTTGAAACCTTCAAAATGAGACTGTGACATCCCTCCCCCCTAAATTTATGCATCATCCCGATGCATGTTAGAAATGGACAATTAAAGTCAAAATATAAACATATACATATAAGTCAATAGCATAAAACATCAATTACTATCAATATACTTGCCTACCTTTAAAGTCCATCCTTCAATAAAGTAGTTAATAATAGAGTATCATCTAAGTATAATTGTCTGTATTATCTAAACATCATTAAAGTTTGACGGGTTTATAGATTATCTAGAGCTTTCAAAATAAATGCAGATAGAGTTGTTGCTTTTCCACTGTGTCTTCCCATGTAGCATTCTCAAGTGAGTATTGGTCCCACTGGACTTTAGATTGGTCCACTGTCTTGTTGCAGAGCTGGAACTAGCGCCTCTCGATGATTCTGCATGGCTCTATTGTTATTGTACTAGGTTCTTCCACCTACAGGGCATTCCAATTAAGAATATGCTTAGGGTCAAGTATATACTTTTTAACAAGGATACATGGAACACATCATGAATTTAGCTCAGTACTGGAGGTAAGGCCAAGTGGTAAGCTACAGGATTGGTTTCCTCAAGTACTTCAAAAGGCCCGACATAGCGAGGAGCTAGCTTTGACTTCCTTCCAAAAGAGATGGAACTTTTATGAGGTCAAACTCTTAGGAACACCTTTTCACCAACTTGAAATCTTCTAGGTGTCCTATTCTTATCGGCATAACTTTTCTGGCTATTCGAGGCTTCCTTCAACCTCTGTTGAATAAGTTGCACTTGGTTATTCATATCTTTCAACATTTCAGGGTCAACCAGGATCCTATCTTCCAGTTTATCCCAACTCAAAGGTGTTCGACAAGGTCCCCATAGAGAGCTTCAAAGGATGCCATACCTATTGCTGCTTGGAAGGAATTGTTATAGGCATACTCAACTAGTGGCAAATACTCCTCCCATTTAGTCTGTTGATCCATACAATACATATGAAGGAGGTATTCTAGAATTTGGTTGGTTCTTTCTATTTGTCCATCTATCTCAGGATGATAGGCTGTGCTAAAATTCAACTGTGTTCCTAAGGCAACCTGTAATGTGGTCCAAAATCTAGAAGTGAACTTTGCATCTCTATCAGAGATGATTTTCTAAGGAATTCCATGCAACCTAAAAATTTCCTTTATGAACCTTTTTGCTACTGCTGGTGCATCATCTGTTAGGTTACCTAGTATGAAGTGTGCTACCTTAGTGAGTTTATCCACTACCACCAAAATACAATTATGCCTATGAGATGTGATTGGTAGCCCTTGGACAAAATCCATACTTATGACCTACCATTTATAGAAAGGTACATCATGTTGATAAAGAAGTCCTACTGGGTGCACATGTTCTGCCTTAACCCTTTGATATTCTAGGCATCTGGCAACTGTGTCTATCACATCATTCTTCATTCCTGGCTAGAAATATAATCTTTTGAGATCTGCATACATCTTATTCACTCCTAGATGTCCTGAATATGGAGCCTTATGTCCCTCTATTAGGATCATACTCCTTAGTTCTACATTATTAGGAACGTATATTCTTCCTTGGTACCTCATTAGTCCATCATAATCAAAAGCATAATCCAAATACTTAGGTTCCATAGAGGTGTTAGCTAGAGATGTCTTAAGCTGAGCATACCATGGGTCATGTTTCTACTTAGAGAGTATTTGTTGCTTTAGATCTATGTGCAAGTTAGATATGGCCATTATATGTCTCCTCCTGCTAAGAGCATTAGCCACCCTGTTTTCTTTCCCCTTGATATATTCAATCTCAAAATCATACTCACTTAGGAACTCTAACCACCTTCTCTATCTTGCATTCAATGAGGTTGAGTGAAGATATATTTTAGTCCTTGACAGTCTATTTTAAGCTCAAATAGTTTTCCCAACAAGAAATGTCTCCATTTTTGCAAGGCATGAACTATGGCTGCAAGTTCAAGGTCATGGGGGGCATAATCGACTTCATGGATTTTTAGTTTCCGTGATTCATAAGCCACTACTCCTTCCTCTTGGAAAAGAACTCCTCCTAGTCCTTCTATGGATGCATATGTTACTACTATGAAGTTACCATTAGGGTCAGGCACTTTTAGAATTGGAGGTGATGTTAGCCTTTCCTTCAATACTTGAAATGCCTTATCACACTGCTTAGTCCAAATGAACTTTTTGTTCTTCTTTTGCAAGGATGTGATTGGATTGGCTATCCTTGAAAAGTCTTTCACAAACCTTCTATAGTACCCTACCAATCCCATAAAACTTCTTACTTCAGTCACATTTGTAGGTACAGGCCATTCAGTGATGGCTTTTACTTTATCAGGATCTACCGCTATACCCTCGGTTGAAATGATATTCCCTAAATAGTGAACCCTCCTTTAAAAGAAGGAGCATTTAGATAACTTCCCAAACAACTTATGCTTCTGTAACCTTTGTAAGACTGCCTGTAGATGGGCTAAGTGTTCCTCTTCATGCTTGGAATATATTAAGATGTCATCCAGAAACACAATCACAAACTTATCTAGAAAATCATGGAACATACTCTTCATTAGATTCATAAAGATAGCCAGAGCATTTGTTAGCCTGAATGGAACTACAGTGAATTCATAGTGGCCATACCTAGTCCTAAATGCTATTTTTCAGATGTCTTCTTCTTTTATCCTTAATTGGTGATAGTCTGAGCAGAGGTCAATTTTGGAGAACATTGAGACTCCTCTCATTTGATCAAATAGATCATCAATAGGAGGCAAGGGATATCTATTCCTCATAGTGGCCTTATTCAACATTCTATAGTCAATGCACAACCTTAATGTCCCATCCTTCTTCTTTACAAATATGAGTAGTGCTCCCCAAGGTGATACACTAGGCCTTATCAACTATTTCTCTAGCAATTTTTGCAACTATATTTTCAACTCTTGGAGTTCTGTGGTGTTCATCCTATATGGGGCTTTAGATATAGGTGTGGTTCTAGGAAGTATATCAATTAAGAAATCCAATTCCCTTTTAGGAGGTAATCCAGGTAGCTATTTAGGAAACACATCCTTGTAGTCCCAAAGGAATGAACTATTTTCAAAGGTAGGGGCTTCTTTCTCTTCTTCCTTCTCATCTAAAGATACTAAGAATATCTGATTTCCTTGTTTTCGCCTTGCCTTCTTTAGTTGCATAGTAGAATGGTCCCCACTGATATAGGTTTGTAAATTCCTTGGATCCTAACTCTACACCCCTTATCATCTACACACTCCACCACTTTGTTATAGCAATCTATGTTAGCCTTATGACTCGTTAGCCAACTTATTCTGATTATGACATCATAGGCTCCTAGGGGTACAACATATAAGTCAGCTTTGGTTTCTAATTCAGGAAACTTAATGAGGGCTCCTCTTATGTACTTGTTCACCTTCCGTATAGCCTTGTCACCATACTGAACTATCCATGATAATTCCATATTCTTAGTTTGCAAAGATAATTTTCTTACCAATTTTGGGGAAATAAAATTCTTAGAGGAACTAGTATCTATCAAAATAGTTATGGGTTTACCAAAAAGCATACCTGTTTTCTCCATAGGTACATTTTGATGGTGAGTTTGATGATTTCTGATGGTAGCATGTATTTGATGTTGTCAAGGTTGCTGTGGTTGATTGTACCCATTCCTTTTTGAACAATCCCTTGCATAATGATTGCCTTCACACATAAAGCATCCACCGGGGGGTCAATTAGAAATTAGGGGTGTGCACTTCCATCATTCCTTTTGACACTACTATTGTAATTGTTACTATGATCTTGATTACCAGTAGCTTCTGTTCTACCCCAGTCTCTCCTCTTGTTTTTCTGAGCTCCTCTGTTGCCCCGATTGTCTAGTTTCCTTTTGAAGGCAAATTGTTTGTCTGAAAAGTTTTACTTTGCCACCGATAGTGCCTGTAATTTCTTTTCTTGTTTGAGTGCCTTTTCCAAGACTTGATTCATGTTCTCAGGGGCAAACATATCCACTTCTACCCCAATATCAGTATTCAACCCCAAAAGAAACTTCCTTGCCTAAGACCTTTCATCCTTTTGATAGATAGGAACATATTTTAGTAGATTCACAAATCTATCCCAATACTATTGGATGATGAGATTTGCTTGTCTAAGATTTAGAAACTTGGTCATCTTCTCATCATAAAATAGTTGTGGAAGCCATCTCTCATGGAAGTGGCTAACAAACTACCTCCAAGTTAGGTTTTCCTTTGAATAACAATATTGTTCCTTTATATTTATCCACCAACTGGAAGCTTCTCCCTCCAACTGATAGGCTCCCTAGGTTGCCTTGATATTCTCTGAGTAGTTTCTTAGTTCAAAATATTTCTCCATTTCGGTGAGCCATCCTTTTACAGCATCCCCCACATGTTTACCGTCAAATTTAGGAGTTATCTTCTTGAGGTCTTGTGAGATACCTAGAATGGTGGTTTCCTGTTGAGACCTAGGAACATCTAGCTCATTAGTTGTTTGAGCTATGTGTACTTCCACACCTTGATGTTCATCATCAGGTTCCAGAATGTTTTCTATGGTCCCCTGTCTAGTCTTCAAGTCTTGTATAGTTTTCTCAAGGTTTTCCAAATTTTCTCTCTGTTCTATCAACAAATGAATAATTGCTTCTATACCAGCATTTGGGTTCTTAGGTGGGTTTCCAACATGTTCTTGGTTGACCGGTTCCTCTCCATGCAGATCTCACAAATTTTAGGTTCTCGCCATTTAATTCTAAAACAAGGAGAGAGGTGATTTACCACTTGCTACAATTTTTGGTTTACAACATGCAAATTGACTGTAATTAAATATATTACAATTCTTATTTTAAATACCAATTATTATCAATTTTAAGTTAGTAGGCCTCCAGGCCAAGTGTTTGAATCATGCTCTGATATCACATGTAAGGACCCGCTTGGTCCAAACTCAAATTTTCAAAATTTTTACTTTATTAACAAGTTCTTATGAGATATATGAAGACTTTGATTGAGTACTCAGAAAAAACTTTGGCCAATATGGGCCATATGTTCAAATATAACATTCTTAAGCCAACCTAGGCTCTTCTATCCTTTGGTCAAATAGTTTCATACGGAACCAGGTCTAACGGACCTTATCGCTACCCAAAATAGGGTAGAAAAAATGGTGGCAAAATGGCTTGGTTGTCAAAAGGACCAATACTCTATCCAATATAGGATAAGTAAACACAACAACCAACCAGGCTAAACAGGATAGAAATCATTATGCTCTAGTCGACAGAGATGCAAAATGTGGAAACTCCAATAAGGGCATGTGAACTGTTTGACAAAATCCCTTAAAGAAATGTTGTCAAACAGACTGCAATGACTACAGGACATGCATAAAATGGATTGTTGTAATGGCTTTAGCAACTTTCAAGCAAATGAAGTTGGTAGGTGTAAAGCTAATTCTACAACCTTTGCCAACCTTGTCCTAGCTATGCCTATGTGGGAGCTTTGGAACAAGGCATGGGCGTACATTAGAGCATAAAAGAAACATAGCATTTCATCAGACATTGTAGTTGCAAATAAATAGAATGTAAAAGTATACACAAAGCACATGAACTATTTAACAAAATGCCTCAAAGAAAAGTATAAAAAAATTGACATGCTGAAAAGGCTTTAGAAACTCTCACGCAATTGCAAATGGCAGATGTAAAGACAAATTTCACAACCTTTGCTAGCTTAGAAAATAGGGCATGGAGATGAGTAGCAAATACAGTGAAAAATAGACGATGTAACAAAGCAAGAGAGCAATCATACTTGTTGTGATGAACTACTTGCCTCTTCTCTGCACTTTGCCCTCCTACTCTGCATGATGCCTCCCCTTTTATTGTCATTGGTGGTGGAAAGTCCTGTAAAGCTTGACTTTTGTTTTCCCATCTCCTTCCTAACTTCTACGCCACGAAACCCTTGTCATAACTTTCGATGCTTCCATTTCTCTCAGTAGTCAAGTCTACATAGTAGGTTAGTTGGTTCATAAATATGTGTTGTAGATTGATGGAACAAAGACGTATTGACTCATTCCTTCAATTTATTGTTTTGGAAAATTGAGACCACAAGACATTAATTATCACTCATTTCTCATTATTAACATAAATAATTTGTTGAAACCTTCTAAATGAGACTGTGACAGATATTCTATAGTGACAACCAGGTTGTGTAAATAAACATAAAACATAGTTTACATATTAAAAAAAAACACATTATAAAATAATTTTTAATTATAAAATTTAAGTAAATAAAAATAAAATATTTTTAAAATAATTTTAAATAAAATAAAACAATTCTTTAATAAATAAAATAACTCTTAAATAAATAAAAATAATTAAAATAAAATAAAATAAAATTTTAATAGTTCTAAAGTAAAATAAAATAACTTTTAATTAAATATTGAAATCTGTGACCCCTCTTGTATTTTTTTGATTACAAATACAAATTTTCTTCTATAAAGAAAAACTTTGAAATAAATAAAATAATTCAAGATTGATATCTCTTGATTTTATTAGATAGATTTACTTAAGATATCTTTACTAGTTAGGTCTTCCTAAACGTCTAATAATTAAACTGCAACAATAATTCTGCAATAAAAGTTTTTAGGATAATTAAAGATAGGTTTATTTAAGATATCTATACTGGTTAAGTCTTCCCAAACATCTAACAGTTAAAATGTAACAGCAATTCTACAATAATAGTTTTATGGTATAATTAACATAAAAATGTTAAAATAAAAAACAAAATCATCAATTCCCTACAAATCAACTTTGTTGTCCTTGACAGAGAGAGTAAAACTACATTGCAACTTTTACTTTCAAAAATAATATTTAAAATATAGTGTCAAGTCCAATGCAATAAATATATACAATACAGTGTCAAGTCCAATGCAATTTGAGAAGATGGTGCCCTATTGGCAAATCTTGGCCATCCCTCCCTTAGTGCTTTTCATATTTACTCTTTGAAAACAAAGTGCAATCAACTTCTTCTCTAAGCTTGTCTAAAGTTATTGGTTGTGACCTCTTTCTATCATCAAGTAATAAAATTCAATTTGATCGAGGAAGCTTGTATGTTGGCTTTTTAAATTGCAATATATGTCCCTAAAACAAACAAAAAAAATAAGGATTTATTTTGAAGCAAATTAAAAAACAAATGGAGAAAAAAGATATTAGAATTTCATGCCTTTTTCCCTTACAAACCCATGTATATTGTTGTGTCTATATTGTATTAAGAAGCTTGCAAGGTAGAACATGTTTAGATTGAACCAGCAACATTGAAGACTCCTACATTGTTGAATGAGAAAGTAAATCTGATTCAATGAAAAAAAAACTATTTGTCATGCAATTAATTTATAATAACTATATATATAACGATGCCATTATCAGACCAAGGTTTAGCTATAAATTTAACTACATGGCGAAGAATTATTATCATCTCTGTCCACGGTGAAGAAAAATAATACCTCAATTGAGGCCAGTGATTTAAACAACCTAAATGGGAATGCACCAAAAGGCCCTAGGAATCTATGGCTTCCAAGTTATTTTTGAGCAACATTCTCTCAACTAAACTTATCTAGAAGAAAAATAATTGTGAAATAAAGTAAATATAATGATATGATGATATGATATTATATCACTTTAATCTCTAACAATAGACATGAGTCATATTATGTTTACTTTTTTTAATTAATAATTTAAGAATATTTCTATGTTAAATGGGTCGTCATCTTATAACTATCAAAATATATGAAAAATATTATTAGTGAAAATATACAAATATTTAGAAATGTATTTTAACTTTTAGTTATTATTAAAATAATATTATTAATGAAAAATTCAGACTAAGTTATCTTGAAATGACTTTAAATACACCTATCAAATCCCACAAATAAAATTTAAAAAGAAAGAAAGGAAATTCATATAAATTAAAATAAATATTTTATGTACAAAATCTTTTTGACCCTACAAAATCTAAAATGTAAGGTTAAAAAGGGTATACCCTATGAAAAGTCACAAGGTCTCTATAAATATCCTATCCCTATTCAAGATGCTTTTTTCATACAATTAATTTCCATTTACTCATTCTTTATCTCTTCACTTATCTCTTTAGTTACAAAAATGATTGGCCACAACAAAAAGTTAGCTTAAAATTTCAAGCAAATTCTACACCTCCCACTAATGAATGGATTCAAGCTATTCCATGTTCAAAGATAACTTGGGATGATATATGTTTATACTTTTTCGTGACTTAGAAATAGCTTTTTAATAAAGCTGAATAATAGTTGTTAGGTTTTAACCATCGAGTTATAAAGAAATATAAAATAACATAATTTCTTTCCACCTGATCTTGCCTACCAATAAATCTCAAATCCACTAGCATAAATGATATGTCTATTAGATGTTACATTTCCTAAAACAATGTTTATGTTATAATTATGAGAAGAACCTCCTGCAACAATATAATGAAAATACAACAATATAGCAAAACTCAAAAGAATTTATTGATTGTAGGCCACTTCGAGGGGGCAACCTCCTTTGAGCAAGCTCAATACAATAAATTCATGGGTACCTTCATAGGCCTCAACACATACTTAAATACTAAGTCTAACTAAACAACCATTACTCCCAATGAATGTGGGATAAAACCATATACTCACAGGACGACTTACAAAGCATATGCGTCCAACAACAACATACTAATATAGTAAAGAGAAGGGCTAAACATGGGTTCTTAACATCCACTTCTGGACTGCATGCAAAATAGCCATCATTTCCTTCTCATATGTAGAGACGACTAAATTCTTACATGAAAGGGCTTTGCTAGTGAATGCAATGGGATGTTCATCTTGAAGAAGAATAGCACCAAGTCCATTGCCACAAGCATCGCTCTCAATAGTGAAGGTCTTGGAAAAATTTGGCATAGCTAGAACAGGTGTAGTACACATGGCTTGTTTCAATTTTTCAAATGCACACTCAGCAGTAGGTGTCTACATAAAAGCATCATTTTTCAATAGAGTTGTTAATGGAGCTGCAATCTTCCCGTAATCCTTGACAAACTTGCGGTAGTAGCCAGTCAGTCCCAAAAACCCACGGAGGCTCTTGAGTGTCTGAGGATGCGGCCAATGTGTCATGGCGTTGATTTTGGTAGGATCCACTTGAACCCCTTGGGCGGAAATAATATGCCCAAGATACTCCACTTCTGCCTATCCAAAAACACATTTAGATTGGTTTGCATAGAGATGATGAGTAGAGAGAAGTTGCAGTACAAGATCCAGATGCTGGAGATGCTGAGCCCATGTTGTGCTATAGATGAGGATATCATCAAAGAAAACCATAATGAATTTCCACAAGTAGGGCTGGAATATTTTATTCATCAATGCCTAAAATGTGGAAGGAGCATTAGTGAGGCCAAAGGGCATGACCCAAAACTCATAGTGGCCATTATGCGTGTGGAAAGCAGTTTTAGGGATATCATCCTCATGAACCCAAATTTGGTGATACCCAGAATGAAGATCCAACTTGGAGAAAAATTGAGCACCATGAAGCTCATCAACAACAGGAATCGAAAACTTATCTTTGATTGTAAGGTGATTAAGTGCTTGGAAGTCAATGCAGAGGCACCACGACCCATCTTTTTTTTGGACAAGGAGAACTGGTGAAGAAAAAGAACTGGTACTAGGGTGAATAACACCTTGCTGGAGTAAGTCCCGAACGAGCATCTCAATCTCTATCTTTTGGTGAAAAGGGTAGCAGTAGGGCCTGATGTTGGGAGGAACACTTCCAGGAAGTAGCTGAATATGATGGTCCTCTAGACGTGAAGGTGGCAAGCCCACGGGTTCCACAAAAATACAGACATATCTATCCAAAAGGGGTTGTAGATCCAAAGGACTAGTGGGGATTGCTAATGGTTACATTTGAATGGAGTGGAGTTGAGTGATGACACCATGTGAATTCTTCTTAAGGAGTTTTTCCATGCGATGTGAACTGATGATGTTGAGAGACCCTAGTTAGGTAAGGTGCCCCCAATGGCAATCATGACCTCAAAGCTGGAGCAAGGATGGATAAAACAATCAGCCTGTGTGGTGATCCGAGGGTCAATGAAGTTATGAGTGTTACCAGAATCAATGAGTATTGTCAGAGGGAGCTTCTTGAAGTAACCCTTGACCCACATAGTTTGTGGGGTGGTGACTCCTGCTAAAGCCTAGAGAGAGATCTCTGGGTGGTCTTCATGAGAAGGAGAGTCAACATGTGGCTGCTGAATGTCGACTTGATCATCTACTATATCCTGAGCATCTTCAGAAACATCAAGTGTAGGTGGAGAATCCACATCCAAGAGATAGAGATTTTGCTGAACACATCTATGTCCCCGAGTGAATTTCTCATCACAATTATAACAAAGCCCTTTTTCTCGACGTGCCCACATCTCAGCTTTAGACAAATGCTTGATAGGCGTTGTTCGAGGAGCTGGTGTGATTGGAGGTCTTTGGGGACCCATATTTCTGAATGGAACAAAAGTGGATTTGGAGCATTGTTGAGCTGTGATCTTGTCCTCTGCCAACTTAGCCAACCCTAGGGCTTCCATCATTGTGCTAGGATGGAACATCTTAACCTCAGAGTGATTGCATCCTTCAGACCGCTGACAAAATAGCTTCGAAAAAAATCATCAGACAATCCTTCAGTGTGATTGGCCAGTTTCTCAAATTTAGTTTGATATTCTCACACAGTACCAGTTTGGTGAAGTTTAGTGAGTGCACCAGTGAAGTCATCAAAAGAACTAGGGCCAAATCGTTGCAAAAGGAGTGCACAAAATTCTGTCCATTTTGGCTCTTCATGAGCTTTGATGTACCAACGAAACCATTGAAGGGCTTCATGTTCCAAATTAAAGGATGCAAGTGGGACTTTGTTGACATCAAAAGTATTATGTAGGCTAAAATATTGTTCGGCTTGGTATAGCCATCCAATCGGATCATCACCATTGAAGCGAGGAAAATCAAGCTTCGGCCCACAAAAATGGCTGGTAGAAGAGGATCTATTATTCATGGCTGAATGCTAAAGATTGAGACCAAGAATTTTTTCATCCAGATCTTGGAGTTTGGTCTTGAGGGTTGCAAGTTCATTCTCCATGTTTTTTTCTCCTGTGCGTGTGACAACCATAACCAAGAATGTTTTTTTAAAAAAATAATATATATATATTTTGGGAATGGGTAGAAAAATAGAAACAAAAACTTTTTTAGTAAGGGAAAATTGGGATTTGGGAAAAACTCAGATGGGTAATGGGGGATTGACTAGGGTTTGGGCACTTTCTGAGGGACAGGGAAGTAGAAAAATTGGGATTTCAGAAGCGGGGTGAAAGAATGAGAAAATCTGTCGAAGAGGGACAAACGAGCAGAAATGGGAAAGGAACACTGTGGCCAAATTTGAAGGCGTTTGGGAGAAAATCAAAGAAGTTATGGCAAACCCTAAAAATAGACAAATTTGGGATTTTGGGTTTCGATAAGGGAAATTTGGGATATGGTCCTCAAGGAAGGAATGATGTAGAATGAAATGGCAGGGGTTCCAGTGAATTTTTAGAGGAAATGGAGTGAAAACAAGGAAGATATGGTGAAAAAATAGATTTTTTTTTTTTTTTTTCTGTTTTCTATTTTTTGTTTTCTGGAAAGGAACGGTAACAGGATCTGCAACAAACTCTATTTGCTATTTTCTGTTTTCTGGAAATGAACGGCAATAAGATTTGCAAATGAGAGGCAACAGGATCTGCAAATGAGCAGCAATAGGATCTGCAACAAGCTCTGCAACAGGATCTGCAACAAGCTCTGTAACAGGATCTGCAACAAGCTCTACAATAATGGACCCCAGGTATGTTCAGCTTCCTAAAGGTTCAGGGGATTCACTTGGATACCAATGCTGTCTAATGGCTTGCATATTAGGGTAGTACCCCTCACTCCACGGCTCAGGTAAAACTGATAACCACTTTGCCACAAACGACAGCTCTTGGTTTACCTCACGGATGGAAACTAGTCAATTAGGTAGGGGTCGGTGCTCGTTTCACTGGCAGGTCCTCTCAGTGGGCCAGCTACTTTGGGGTTCCTATGGTACTCCTCACAATGAGTTTTAGGGCTATGCCCAAGCACTTCCCACAGTTAAGCGGATAGGGATTATTCCCTGATCTGAACTTGCAATTAAAATGAACAAGATAGATATAGATGCAAAGAAAAAAAGACTACTGCAAAAAGCACAATGCCTGGATGCTACTAAAATTTTTTTGGCAGAATGTCCACCCACCAAGCCCAAGAAAGCGCTCTGATACCAGATGAGAAGAACCTCCTGCAACAATATAATGAAAATACAACAATATAGCAAAAATAGCAGAACTTAGAAGAATTTATTGATCGTAGGCCACTTCGAGGGGGCAACCTCCTTTGAGCAAGCTCAATACAATAAATTCGTGGGTACCTTCATAGGCCTCAACACATATTTAAATACTAAGTCTAACTAAACAACTATTACTCCCAATGAATGTGGGATAAAACCATATACTCACAGGACAACTTACGAAGCATATGCGTCCAAAAACACCATCCTTATACTAAAAAGTTAATATGTGAAGGTCAAGCATTAATTCTTCGTTTTGTTCACATTCTTACTATCACGATTAGGAAAAGTCAGGTGCTTCCCATGTTGAAATGGGATTACCTTTTTATTATTAAAATAAATTTAATATACATAAAATTGTATTATATGGTTAAATAAGTATTGAATGATGGAGTTTCTTATAAACTTGTATCTCAGAGTCTTTATTTCTATTTTTATATTGAAACTTTTACCATGTAATTTAGTTTTTATCTTGAAAATCTCATCTCAAACCTCTTCTTGTAACTTTGTTTGTAACTTAGTCTTGAAAATCTCATCTCAACCCTCTTTATTTAGTTAGTTAGTTCATAATATTTATTTCTATCAATAATATCTTAAAAAATATATTTAAAATAAAGTATTTTAATTTGTGAGGGAAATATGAAAATAAAAATTTATTATCAATCTATTAATTAAAAAAATATATTTTATAACATAATTAGGCATATAATGGCGTTAAGGGGATGACCTTGTACATAAAAATTAAATAGAGCCACATATATATTTTTTTTAAATTATGAAGTAATTGTTTTAAATTTACAATATATAACTAAGATACTTTTATTAAATGAATGCACTTAAAAATATGAAGTAACTATTTTAAGTTAAAAAAATATGTAACCAACATAATTTTTTTAATGAATGCACATAAGAATTAAATTTAAAACATATAACCCACATTAAGGGGATGACTGAGGAGACCTGGAATTCGATGGTCACCCCTGCTTGTCATATAATTTTTTTATGGCGGTTTATTTAACTACCTTTCAATTGACGTTTGAGAACATTTCCAATTTAGCTTTAACGTAGGCATCTTGGTGCATTGATAAAAAGGTGACCTTGGCGAATTGAATGACAATGAAGTATCAACAATTCTTTTTTATCCATGTAATTGTAAATGAACTCTTAATTACACCTCTTCTTAATCTTTGTAATTGTAATTTACAAAGTTATACTTATTGCATATATAATAAACAAACTCATACACAAATCAAATATTTGTTTATAGATTAATTTTAAAAAATAAAAACCATAAATTACAATATATGTTACTAAATTGATTTTTGAGAATAAAAACAATAAAATAAAGAAAAGATTTGTTTCTACATTGATTTTTAAAATTGATTGAAATAAACATTCTTTGAAAGTATTCTAATTTAATATATATTTCTTTATCAATTTAAAAAAAAATTGAAGATAAACATTGTAAAAGAAAACATCATTTATATTTCTATAACAAATTATTATAAAATAATATATTATAAATAAGAATATTATATTATATGAATATTATATTATATTATATATACAGTTATGTAAAAATTTAGCAAGTAAGTTATATGGTCTAATAAATTTTAAAAGTTGTAAAATGACAATTTTAGGAAAGCGAAAAAAGGTCTGCTTTACAAATTTTAGCAAAAGCGTTAAAGTGCAGGTTTATTATTTTTTCGTCACTGGAATGCCTGACGGCAATCCATCGGCAGATCTAGCTAGCGTCACTCCAGATCTTGGTATCTGAAACGAAGGCAAGGTGGCAAGCATTGAAGGCAACTTGAACAGCAAGGTGGCAAGCGTTGGAGGTGCTCTTAATGGCAATCTGATAAACAAGGATGAGATCAGGTGTGATCTGTCCTCTCCCCTTAACCCTAAGTTCACTCCTACATTTAATTTTTCTGCAGGGTCTGTACCGAGTAACACCAACTCCTCTGCAACCATAAACAATGCTTTTGATAATAACGTTAGCAATGCTACCAGAAACAACATTAGTGTAGGTGGTAAGCTGAGATCTTTCTTGGAGGCAGTCGCTAATTCAACCCTAGTGATTGTCTCTGGAGCCAGTTTTACTTCACCCTCGCGTGATGAAAACTCAACAATCGGTAAGCAATCTGCGGACCTTTCAACCTTTCATGTTACTCCAAATCATGAAATGTTATCTAAGATAATAAAGGAAAAGGAAAGATTAAGGAACACTGCCATTTTCT
This sequence comes from Cunninghamia lanceolata, assembly GCA_027924645.1. Classification (NCBI taxonomy): domain Eukaryota; kingdom Viridiplantae; phylum Streptophyta; class Pinopsida; order Cupressales; family Cupressaceae; genus Cunninghamia; species Cunninghamia lanceolata. The sequence continues at coordinate 4,830,031 of BSBN01000245.1, read as the reverse complement.
TCTCTGCGGTTGAAATTGACAAGGTTCCTGCAAGAAAATTTCTAGATGATTGGTTTTATAATTACTGGAATCTGAAACTAGGATATCAAATTTCCTTTTGTAGGCAAATACAAAAAGGCTTATTTGTGGTTTTCTTTAATAATAATGATTCTCAGATTGCTGTTCTAAAAAAGGAATATTGGACAGTGGGTAACACAAACTTCAGAGCTTTGGCATGGAATGCTAAGGCTAACCTAGATGAAATTGTTGCCCTATCAGCCCCCAGATGGGTCCTCATTAAAAATATTCCACCTTTTTTGTGGCGATTTATTCCCTATCTGGTTGAACCCCTTGGTAAATTTATTTGCATGGATGATTCAGCTCATCTGGTTCCCCATCTTGATGCTAGGGTTCTTATTGCTTTGAAACCTGGCCATGATTTACCCAAAGAGCTTTCTATTGCTATTGATAAGGAAAAGATTTCTTGCCCTGTCGAAACCCTAGGAGGTTTAAATGCATGTTTCTTATGCAGGAAAGAAGGGCATTTGCAAAAAGACTGCCCTATCATAAAAAATAAAGCTCCAAAAAACCCTTCCTCGATGAATAGCCCTTCCCTCACTCAATCGATCCCTTCTTCCTCTGTTAAACCTAACCCTTCGCCTCCTCCTTTCACCTCTTCACATTCACCTCTCTCCTCTCTGCTGACACCCTCTTTTAGTAATGCTTTTGTTACTGGCATTGTGGATGTTGATGGATTTCAAGAAGTCACTAAAAAAAGAAAAAATAGGTCTAACAAGAATAATGTAGCGTCAAAAGTGATTCCGCCTCCTTCATCTGTTAATTCGATTGTTAAGGTTCAGGACTCTACAAAGTCCTCTACCCCTGGGGTCAATGCGGTTGTGCAGGAAACCACTAAGGCTTCTGCCCCTGCCTCAAAAGCCCCCAACCCGAAGATCCCTGTTAAAAATTTTCAAGAAATCTCTGATGAGTTCATTTTTGAAGTCATACCAGTGACGCCTGCATCCAATCAGCCCACGGAGCAGGATATGGTTTCTCCTTCTCTCTCAGATAATGAAGATATCCTCACATCAAAGAGGAAAGGGAGACCTCTTGGCTCAAAAAATAAAAATAAGAATAATAAAAAGCAGAATCAGAATATCCCTGACGAGGTATCTCCTATGGAGGATGTTGTTGGTCCTGAAGCGTCCATCCCTAAAACTCTGTCTCAATGGATTGTATTTCATGGAATATCAGAGGACTTGAATGTCCTGATAGAAAGTTTGTGGTTAAAAATTTCCTCAGTTCTAAAAATAATATTGATATTATCATGCTGCAAGAAATCAAAACTATTGGATTCAATCTTGAATCCAATCTAAACTTTATTTGGAAGGATGCTGGCAAATTTTCCACTAATCACTCTCAGGGGAGAGGAGGCATTGCAATATTAGTCAGTCCTAGATGGGGACCTAAAATTAAGAGCTTTGGTTTGTCTTCCTGTAACAGAGCTATTTGGTTGATTTTCAACCACAATGACATGGAATTTGGTATTTGTTCTATATATGCTACCAATGACTATAATGAAAGAACTATGTTTCGGTCGTGGCTCTGCTTGCTTCCAGATATCACTTGGATGTTTGGAGGTGACTTTAATATGATAGAGGATCAAGAGGATAAGATGGGTGGTCTCCCCTTTTCTTGGAAAGATTAGGAAAAACTTGCTTGGAATAATTTTAAATTTTCTAAATCTCTTTTTGATCCATTAAGTGGGAACAAGAACAATAATCCTAGTCTCTAGTTTACTTGGTGTAATTGTTAGAAAGGTCAGTCTAGAATTTATTCTAGGTTGGATCAGTTTTATCTTAATAATAATTTTTCTCTGTGATCCCGGATAAACATAACAACCTCGTGCTTGTTTCCCCTACTACTCTGTCAGATCATCATGCTATCTCTATTTCGATCAATTTTGGTTGTTCCCCTACTTTTAGCAATAGTGTTAATAGTAAATTCATCCTTAACACTAGCCTGTTGAAAGATGAAGACATTCTTACTGCTATTTCGATAATTAGACTTATTAATGAATCTCAATATCCCTCATTATCTTATATTAGTAGGTGGAATTTGGATATTTCTGCTTGGCAGAATTTGTTGAGAATGGTTGGTCAAAAGAAGGCCAAGGATTACAGATATAAGGAGTCCTAGCTTAACAATAATTTGTACAATGCTGAAATGGCCATTCAAAATAAGTCTGATGACCCCTATCTCTGTCATCAACTAGCTTATGCTAAGAATGCGCTGAGAAAACACCAACACTAGAAAGCCTTGGGAGCTAGAATCTGTTCTAGAGCTCATTGGCTTCAATTTGGTGACAGAGGTAGTAAATTCTTGTTCAATCTTATTAAACAAAAGCAGGCTAAGGAATCTATTGATAAATTGTTCATTAACAATCAAATGATTTCTGATATTAATGACATTAAAAAAGAATTTGCTTAGTTTTATGAAGATCTTTTTACTTCCGAGGACTCTCAAGATGCTAGGACTCTTAGAAATCAGTGTAGGAATCTTATCCCTAAAAGGATTTCTGATATTGATGCCTCTATTCTTGAACAACCCATATCTTTGGAGGAAATTGAAAAGTCCATCAACTCTCTTAACAATGATAAAGCTCCTGGACCCGACGGGCTGCCTGTGGAGTTTTATAAAGCCAACAGTAAATGGATTTGCAAAGAATTACTTAACATCTATAATGAAGCCATTGATACTAGAACTCTGGGTAGGGAGATTAACTCTGGAATTATCAAACTCATCCCTAAAGAGGGAGATAAATCCCTCATAAAGAATTGGAGACCTATAACTCTTTTAAATGTTTCTTACAAAATTCTTGCCAAAATCATGTCTTGAAGGTTGAAAACTATTCTTCCTAAATTCGTTTGTCCTATTCAAACTAGTTTTGTTAAAGGGAGATATATCTTAGAGAACTTGATTACTAGTTGGGAAGCTCTTAATTGGGCCAAGCATACTGATCAAAATGTTGCTATGTTTCTGCTGGATTTTGAAAAAGCTTATGATAGAATAGAGTGGGACTTTATCAATATGATGCTTGACGCTTTTGGATTCCCCTCTTTCTTTTGTGATATTGTTAAAATGCTTCTTAAAGATGCTCATGCTCAAATTGATATTAATGGATCTCTTTCAGCCCCTTTCCCTTTGGGTAGATTGATTAGGCAAGGCTATCCGCTTGCCCCTGCCCTTTTTGTTATAGCCTTTGAAGCTCTCTTCTATATTATTAGAGACATCACCTTATCCCCTGCTATCAAAGGCATCACCCTTCCTAATAACAATAATATTATTAACTGCCAGTTTGCTGATGACACCTCTCTCTTTCATAAAGTCTCTGAAGCCAACTTCAAAGCTATGATCAATAAGCTCAATTTTTTCTGTAAGATTTCGGGAGCTAGGTTATCTCAAGCCAAGTCTATTTGTCTTGGATGGAATGACCAACCTCCTGATTGGTTTGGTAAATTTGGTTTCCAGTGGGGTGGTCCCTCAAAAATTATCAGATATCTGGGTATTCCCTTCTCTGTTGATCCTTCTTTAAAAGAAATGTGGAGTTGGGTTAAGGATAAGATTCATAATAAGTTGAATAAATGGCACAATAGGTCTCTATCTTTTGCTGGTAGATTTCAAGTCTGTCAAAAGATTCTCTCTTCTTATAATATTTACTATGCCTTGGCTTGGATGTTTAATGATTACCAAGTTATGGAAATTCAAAAAGTCATTAGGAATTACCTCTAGTCGGATGGGAAAGGAAATAACAAAACTCACTCTGTCAGGTGGAGTTGGTGTCATGTTGATAAGCTCTTTGGGGGCTTGGGGCTTAAAGACCTAAGACTAAGTGGTCTTGCTTTGGCCTCTAAATGGATCTTTCATGCCTTGGAGGGAGATGACCCTTGGAGAGTTCTTATTCGTAACAATATTGAAAGGGGTTATCCAAAGAATGCCAAATTCTGGAACAATCTTCCCCTCACTAATCTTATTTGTAGTGAATTTCCTATCATTGTTCAAGGCTCGGCTGTATTCAAGTCCATCTGGAAGGCCTGGAACCATGTTAGGCCATTCATCAAGAATAAAGACTTCTATGATGATAAGACCCTCCATGGTGAGAGGTCCATTTGGTGGAACCTTAAGCTCGGTAATAAGCCCCTTGCTCTTACCCAAGGCTATTCCACCAAGAGTTGGGCCAATCATGGGATCAAACAACTTATTGACATCTTTGAAAATGATAGACTTATTTAGTGGGATGAGTTAAAGAGTAAATTTAACCTTCTCGATTCTCATAAGAAGACTTATAATATGATTGTCAGGGCCAGCAAGAATATTCCTACTTTATGTCATGTTGATTCTAATAGTTATCAGAAAATTAAATGGCCTGGTGGTATTATCATTTCCAAGCTTAAAGCTAAGAATATTTACTCTATTATTAACTGCAATGATGAAATTATCAGCCATATTAATAATACTTGGTATACTAATTTAGATGTTCCTTCCTGGAATAAGCTTTTTGACAATCTATGGAAAAGTTCTATTGATCCTAAAATTAGATGTTTTAAATGGTTACTTATTCTCAACAAGCTTCCTATTAGGAACTCTTTCTCCGATACTAACTTGTGCAGCATTTGCAGAACCCCAGAAATGGGAAGACATATATTCTTTGAGTGCACTTTTGCTAAAGAGGTTTGGTTGATGTTTGGCATTTCCATCCCTGCTACTTTCAATATTCTTGAAGTTATTACTGGTTTTATTTCTAATGCAAAAAAAGATGTTAACATGTTTTGGGATATTCTCTCAGCTAACATTTTATGGCAAATTTGGAAGTGCAGAAATGAAGAAAGATTTCAAAATGTCCCCAGATTGCTTACTGAGTCTTTTCGAAGTCTCACATATTTCAAAATTTTTTTGCAAATTCAAATAACTATGAAAGTTAACAAGTCTAAATTTAAAAGATTGCTTAAAGATGGACATGCGACATTCTTTGCTAACGAAGTGAAAAATGGTTATTTCTGGAGGCTGCACTTGGACAATATCCACACTTTTAACCAAACTGTCAACCGCATCAGCAAGGAGATTAAAAGAAACCCTCACAACACTACTGGAGAAGATGATCTACATGCTTAAGCAGATCCAGGTTCAGATGAACTTGGTCTGGATGGAAGGTGCTATGGGTTGGACTGCGTGGGTGGACACCTTTGAAGATGTGTTACAATAGTTGTTATTTGCTGTTCTAGTCCTTTCTTTGTTAGCTCTGGTTATATGTAATATTCAGCTTTTTTGCTGTGTGAGGCTTGTCCTCTAATGCTTTGATACTCGGTGGTTTTTGTTGTTTCCTTGAACTCCTTATACTTAATATAAAAAAAAGTTGTAAAATAAAAATAGCCAAAAAGACCATCAAATTCACTGTGAGGGACATATCTATTTTTAAAATTATCAAATCAAATAAATAAGAGCAAAAGAATATTGGAGAAACACATTATATTTTATATATTTTACTAGTTTTTATTTCACCGTCCTTTTATAAAATCAACGTTAAAATAATATTTTATAACTATATTTTATTAGGGTTTATTATAGTGTTGTATAATAATATTTTATAGCTATTAGGGTTTTAACAAATCAAATAAAAAAGGAGCAAAGTATATAAGTGCATTATATTTTATAGATTTTACTATACTTTGTTAATATTAGGTTAATGAAAAAATTTATTTTTTCTTAGCTTTTTATATATGTTTTGAAAATAAAGGAAATTAAATATTATTTTTATTTATTGTAGAGTTATTTTAATGAAAATATTCAAAATTAATATGTTATTTTATTTACTTTTTAATAATATTTTATAACTATAAAATTATTAGAATTTTATCAAATTAAAAAAAGGCAACCGCACCTATATCATAACCAAGATGACTCTTGGAATCTATCACCTCTATGCTATTATCTAGCATTTGTCATCTGCACAGTACTAGTGACAATCGACTATTCACACTTGCATTAGACTTGGTTATGCTAATTACACACGAATAAGGATATCACAAGGATTCACCAACACTGGTCAGGTTGACTTTGTTACATACCACATAGAGGTCTATAATCCAATACATATGGTATTATATGTCTAGATGTCTAAATTACATGTCAACACTCAATAAATATATTGAACCCACATTAGCTGGATTCTATCTGGTCACATATGCATAAACATTTACAAACTTGATGTAACATCAATGGATGTTCCATACATTCAGTTGTCACTTGGAAACACAATATGAATTATACATAAGTCAAACCCACAATAGTTATATTAGACAATCTTCTATTTCGAAGTGCCTAACATTTGCATAACACCCATCATAAATCTTAGCAAACTATTTTCCACCAACTAGGTGTTAAAGCATAACACCATACTGTTATGTATGAAAAATGGAATGAAGAAGACTAGCATGCACACTAGATCAAACCCTCTTCCACAATAACATTCAAGGATAAATACCGAGCCAAATCACTACCAAATGGAGGTGGACTTAGCTACAGATCCTGTACTCAAGAGTGCTATGGAACAATCTGATTCAATCAATCCTTTTATCAAACCCTAAGTCAAATATGCACTAAACCCTAGTTCTATGATGATCGGAGCATAACAGACAAATGGATATAGATATAGACAATCTGAAAGAAGTACAAAGATCAGTGAACAAAGGAGAACCTAATTCTAGAAGTAAGGGTGTGAAAGGATGAATTCGTGGGTGCCCAACTCCTTGAAGTGAGAATCTGCTGAAGGTCTATACTGGGAAAATGCTGTAAAGACTACCCTGAACCTAGATCTAGACCCTGTTAAGGTAGAAGGAATATTTCACAAGTGCCTAAGTCTTGCATTGAGGAATATTCCTAAAATGATGCCGGATCATGAAACCCTAATCCTTACTTAGTCTTCCTATGTCTTCACGTTTCTGTATCTCACACCTATAACTTGCACACAAGAAGAAAAGGGGTTTGGGGGTTATGGTGTTTAGAGACTTGCCTCAATCAAATCTTGGGATAGAATTCAAGCTTCCCAACATCGTTGATAAAGAGAGTATTCCCTTGCAGGGCAGAGCCTAAACATAAATCAATGAGTGAAATCAAATGATAATGAACAACAATGATTTCACCTATGAGATGAAACCCTTAGGAGGATGAATGCTCTTCAAATCATAAGGAGAGATAGATGATAACTTCAAACCTACAACAACACACATAATGGCAATACAAATCTCCTCTAGACTCACAATAAATGCTCTTGCTTTCCTTGCTTCAATATCATAAGTTAGCTATCTCCATCTAGGTTACAAATGAATTCACAAACACACTTATATATGCTTTCCCACTAACATTCGTTAAATTAACCAAAAGAGCCAACAAAGAGAAACCCTTTTTAAAGTTTTATGCTGACATGTAATTAAATTTGCCCCAACCAATCAGGGAAGACTTAGGCGCGGGCGCCTAAGTCTCAAGGCACCTTTTTGGTCTGGGTAATGGAAGAATATGGGCCCCTAGTTCCCAATTCACATTGGTTTTGGTAGATTTTTCACTGAGATGAATATTTAGGATATATAATGTAATCACAGGGACCTAGGAGCTAAACAAAGAGGTAAAAAGACATGTGTCCACTTTTTACTCCATAACATTTAGCCCCCAAGCTTCAAGGTGTGTATGATCTTATGATCAGTAAATGCATTAATGTATGGTCGAAGCATATCAAACACATCAAACACTAAAGTGAAGAAACACCCTAAGTTTTGAAGAACCATTTCTAGCCCTCAAGCTTAGGTAAACATAAGAAAACACTTGATAGTCATGCAAGACATAGTGAATACAATAAGGAAGCATGCAATGCATGAAGAAGACAATAAAGCACACAATACATGGAGAAGACATGAACAAAGTCACATGATACACAAGGAATACACGAAGAGAAGACATGATTACACAATTATGGAACTCTAACTAGGTAATGTAGGGAGCTCATAGCTATTCACCACCATCAAAACATCCAAAACACACATACAACATGCAAGACATACCAGACAGGTAGGGAAAAGACATGAAAGACACATAAAATACACAAGTGTCATCAAGTGAGTCATCGACACACTATACATCTTATACATAGCAAACATGGGTGATGGGGAGGAGCTCATCGCTACGCTCCACCATCTAAGACATGCCAAATACACCTAAATGTTGAGCTACACTACCACAACTACCAAAGACATGCTTAACAGTGAGTAACTCAAGATCCAACCCCGCTTCCATAGAGGACTTATAAAAGGATGTGCAATTGATCAAGGGAAGACACAATCCCACCTTCTATAGAAGGGCTTTCAAAATACAACCCCACTTGCATCCGTAGATGCCTTATAGTGAAAAGGAAGCATGCATACAAAGTATACATCCCCACATGCATCGTGGAGATGCCTTGCAGTGAAAAGGAGGTATACAAAAAATAAAACAAATTACACAACCCCACCTACATCCGCAGATGCCTTATGGTGAAAAGGAAGCATACATAAACATGCTTTATCAATAATATCTAAAATATCTAAGAATAATATTGCAATATATCCCCTCACCTTAAAGTGGTTGATCCTGCTTGTCGATATCAAGCACGTTTAAGGTAGAGATGAAAACACACAAGGGAACATGAGATTTCGCAAAGCCTATGCCCCAAAGTGACATGTGCTAACAATCGCCAATCATTCCCAACAAACACACATGTTAGTATCAAATTCTAATCATCAATAATATTCATGCATATAAATAAGGTAACATACCACATAAACAAACCAAGGCTACACTTACAGGTTCAGAACCAAGTATAGCCATTAGGTTATACTTCAAGTATCTCAGAACTAAGTGTAGCTACAAGGTGAGATACAAAACATTCTAAAGTTCCTTGAAGTAGATTTAGAGTATTGCAAATTGTAATGTCCCCTTTCTAGTGGAAACACTTAAGCATTCAAAGTGATTCTCAAGGAGACATTACAAACATTATAGATCAATAAATTTTAATGATAAGATCATATAATATCAGTGCTAATGTAATTATATAATTTCTTGTTGAAGGATTATTCATTTCATGATTCTCACTCACTATTGATGACTATTCTATAATACATCCCATAATTCAACATTCATATTTTCCTTATTATTCTTCCTCATGGAACTAGGCTTTACATGTATAGGGCACGTTGAAACCATCTCTTGACCCAGCCTTGGGGAACTACGTCCCAGCCTTGGGGCCTATATACAGATGGAAATACTCTGCCTCTCCCCAAAATACCTAACATTCCTTTAAGGATGAAATAATTAAGGAAAATAGAAGTAACAATCTAAATTCATCTTTCCATATCATCCACCTTCAAACCCTTAACCATGGATGGGGAATAATTTATCTAGGGTACGTTGAACCTTCTCCAATGCATCGTGAATGGAATTACTTTGTCTTTCCCTAGCATCCTTTTCTAGGGCATGTTTAACCCTCTCCAATGCATCGTGATGGAATTACCCCGCCTCTCCCTAACAAGACCACCTCTCCTATGGTTATAGGAAATAGAAGTGATGAAATGAACATACCATCACTTAGCAAGTTATAATACATATATATATACCTATACGTGTATAACACTAATGATGTAATTGACGTGGAATTATAGAATGATTGGATGATAGAATAATAGAAGGATAGAACAATCGAAAGATAGAATGGTAGAATTATAGAGTGATAGAAGAGTAGAAGGATAGAATGAAAGAATGATATAATAGAATGATGGAATAGAATGATATAATGATAGAAGAATAGAATGAAGGATGAATAATAGAATGATAGATTGATATAATAGAATGACATAATGATAGAGAAATGGAATGAGAGAATAATATAATAATTGAATAATAGAATCATGGGATGATGGAGTTATAGCATGATAGAATAGCTATAATAAATATTTCTCTACATTGTTATTAATTATATATCACTGTTGATCTGTAGATTTATCCTTGCCAAAAATATATATCTATTTCTTCTTATGAATTCTACCCCTACTCAGAGATAATTCCTTCTATTCCTTCTGTTCCTTCATTTGATGCCTCCATTTTATTTGTCTATGATAGATCTCAATGTTTGAAATATAAACTCAGAAGTATATCTCTATATATGTATATATATTTTCTCTCATTTTAATCTGTATATCTACTCCATATTCCCATGAAATATTTTTGATATTGTTGTCTCTCAAATTTGCACCCTTGCTAAGTTGTAAAACTTGGCAATCTGGAGAAACATGGGATCTTTCCAGGTCTGTGGGTCACCTGAGTTGGAAAGAACCTCTGGAGAAGGTCAGCTTCCTAGCTGGTTATCACCTAAAAACTACTGGATATGCAGAAGAAAAAGGAGAAGGAAATCTTTTAAAAATGAAAGATAAAACTAGAAAACTTGAAAATAAGGGTGATTCACCAAAACCTGATAAGGTAAAATGAAATCCAGACCTGCATACACTTGGCCACAGACAACTGAAAATAAAAACCTGCACAACCTATCACTGTATGTTTGCAAGAACACTTCACAAAGAGGCCTAACTGCATTAAAATGTTTAAAAAAGGAAGCTAAACTTCACAATTTTAAGTCTTATAACACTCTAAGACATAGTTTGCAACCTGCACAAACACAACTTTTACAAAAAAAGGGTATTGAAAAACATAAGATAGTCACAAGGAAACAAATTACCTCACAAATGACATATCCAAACACTTAATAACACCCAATACTGCAACACAAGAAGGCAAAATCTGACTATCAATGGTATCCAAGGTATTCTCTATATTTCATATGCCCAAAGAGTTACAAAAAACATACTCAAACTAAGTAGGATTGCCAAAAAAATCACTAACTCCAAAATATATATGGAAAGAACCCTTTAAAAATGAAGTTACAATGTCATTTATATCAAATTCCTATGCTAGGGATGTTGAAACAGTTGCACAAGATCCCAGGAATGCAGAAAGTATTCATCAATGCAGGAACAAGGACGCAAAAGCAAGGGCATGGTGAAAGGACAGGAACCATGTCGCTGGTAGGTCTGCAACCTGAGAAATGGCTGCCCACATGCAAAAGAGGGTAAAACATGAAGTGAGGAGCCCAAAAGTCATTGCAGGCCATGAGGATATCTACTAGTGAGCTAAAGGAACCCACGTGCATTGAAGAATTTGAAGCCATTTGCCATGAATGCACCCACAAAGCTCACCAATTGGAGTTAGTGTGAAAATATCAACCCTTGCACATGCCAAAACATTCGCTGAGACATCTTATTGACCAAGCATGCAAATCTAGATCATATTTTGAAAGTGAGAATATTCCCCTCAAAAACTTGCTAGATGAAAGAGGAGGTAAAAATAAGCACTTTTGCCTTTTGAAGCATGTTGAAATTCACTAGAATGAGGGAGATATCCATAGTCAAAGTTACGGTCAACTGCACCCTGCACCTATATATCGCTTTGCATATGCAATTGTATATGCACTTCACACTGCTTGGTTCACTTTATGCATTTATGCAATTTCTTTCCTTTCACCTTTTGTATATTCAACTTTTGTATATATCAGGCTGTCGGGGAGACCTCAGAAAGTGCCTCATTGATGTGTATTTCATCTTGTATCGGCCATTGTATATATGACTTGAATCATCATTTGAATTGACCTCTGAAACTGCCTTTGAAACTACCTAACACGTGGCACTATCTAATTGGCCGCTGAGCTGAACCTGGGACCCATCGTTGAACATTTGCATCTTTATCGGCCATCGGAGAAACCTCAAACTGAGCTATCGATAAGGCCTGTCTCATCGAAAAACCCCCTTGTATGTGACTTTGTATATGCGATTGTATATGAGATACAATCACATGTACATACAATTGCGGAACTCAAAGGATTATGAACCATATTGGATCATTGAAATAGGTTCGGCCTTGTATCTTTGCTCTTTTGCATATTGGCATATACATGCACTTCAACATACAACTGTGGACCCCACCATTGATTTTGCCAAATTTAATTTCCCAGTCGGTTCCGCATTGTATATCCATTTTGTATCTAACTTTTGTATATGCAATTGTATATAGGATTGTGTATGGGATGATACAATCGCATATACATACAATAGGCGGACCCCAATTTGAAATCTGCCACATTTGATTCTTCATTCGCGTCTAGATTGTATGTATTTCCCTTTTGCATCACCCTTTGTATATCGCATATACAATGTGAATATACAAACAAAACTACATACAATCACTTGTACATACCAACATTGCATATAACTTTGTATATGACCATGTATCTGCCCTTTGCATATAACTTTGTTTATGACCCTGTATCTGCCCTTTACATCTACAAATATACAATGCGAACATACATACAAAGATGCATACAACTGCATCTGCCTTTCCAAAACCAAAATGCATATATTTTTTTAGGTCCGGGATTGTATCTCATGCTTGTATAACCTCTTGCATATTGCATTGTATATGCAATTGTATGCGTAATATACAAGGAGATACATACAACATAACCTACAACGAACCTAATGTATAGTAACATTGTACATGACTAAGATACAATAAAATAATTGTATCTAAGATATAATTTGACCAAATGATAGAAAACCCCAAAACAAGGATGACGTCATCATCATATACATGAAAAATGGCTAAGTATAAAACTGAGAAAGCTCTGCGATAGAAAACAATTGGATACAAGATTTTTGGGTTGTTTTGGGTTTTCTTCAAGGAATCTCTAGGCAAGATTTTGGGATTTTTGGCAAGGCAAAGCATGGGTAAATGTAGGATTTAAGCTTTGTAGGGTCATTTCTAAAGGATATTCGAGGAATATACAAGGTGAACTATTTAACTCCAGACAGAGTAAAATAGGTCAACATTTTGGCGACTTCTTAGGGATGTTTGCCTGCTAAATAATCAGATCAGTGACCTTAAGCATCCATTGGGCACAGGGTCATACAGAGACTTAAAAATACCTTTGACAATCAATCTTGACCTCAGTAACTCAACATATCAGGAATGAAGAACACATCGAAGACCAAAACCAAAACAAAATGCTGAAAACAACTCATCTAATTGTGCTAGACAACACTTAGGGAAAACAAATGGTATCTAAACTATTGTGCAACAACACTTATTAAAAGAAAGAAACCCAATATACCGCTTCACAAGGTAACTCATACCTCAAAACACCTCTTCAAGTGTATCCCATTGATTGGGATAGGAAAATGTTTTCCATCCATGTTTGATAAATGAAATGCATTGTGCTCCTCGCATTCAGTAATGATAAACGGGCCACTCCACATGTTGTCAAACTTGAAGTGCTTCCCTGGCCCCAACTCATCCCATTTGAGTACCATATCACCCTCCCTAAAATTTCTGGGAGTGGCCTTCTTATAAAAAATTCTTTTTGTCTAAAGCTGATGATACTCCATAGCTTTCATAGCTTTATCTCTTATTTCTTCAAGCTCCATAAGTTGAGCAAATCTGATAGCCATGGGGTCTTCTTCTTCAAACATCTCCAATTGATTCATGATATCAAGTGCTGGTAGCTCCACAGACATAGACAATCTTGCCTCTTTTCCATAAACTAACATATATGGGGAGTTTCCAATAGACCTCTTGGGAGTTATTCTATCTGCCCATAAAATAGATTTTAGATTGGTGTGCCAGGTTCTTTAGGTGTCCTCCATTGATCTTTTGATAATCCTTATGAGATTCTTATTTGTGGATTCAGCCAAACCATTACCCTGGGGGTAATAATCTAATGAAGTGTTCAAATAGATTCCATTCTTCACAGCCCAGTCAGTTATCTTCAATCCAACAAAGGCTAAAGCATTGTCTGAGATAATTAACTTAGGTACTCCAAATCTAGATACCAAATCATAATAAAAGTTCAAAACAACATTCTCATTGGCTTCCTTCAAAGCCACTACTTCAGTCTACCTTGTGAAATAGTCTGTTGCTGTAAGTACCCGCCTGTGGCCTGCACTTGATGGTGGGTTAATGGGACCTATAAAATCAATGCCCCATCTCATGAAGGTTGTCTACTTGAATTGGCTACAGAGGTAAAGCTGGCAACCTTTCTTTGCCTACAAAAATGGCACATTTTATACACTTTCTGGCCCATGCATGGGCATCCTTGAATAAGCTGGGCCAGTAATATCTACCTCTCATTATTTTCCAAGCAGTAGTCTTTGGGGAAAAATGACCCCCTGCTGCTCCATGAAACTCATGCAACACCTTGTCAGTTTGATCATTATCAATGCATCTTAACAACACACCATTAAAATCTTTTTTGAAAAGGATATCATTAATTAAAACATATGGAATAGACTGCAGTCTAAAATATATTCTCTTGGCTCTACCTAAACTTGCTAGACATTCACCAGTTTGCAAAAAATGAGCCATGTCATTAACCCAACCTGTTCTAACTACTGTTGTATCATCTTGATGTTCAGAAGCACCTCTTCTTCCTTCTCTGTTTCATCTTCAGACCTAGTAGCAAGTTGTTCACTAAGTCCTCTACCTCTGATGAGATTGGTTATCTTGATCTCTACATCATATTCCATGACTTTGGTAATCCAACCAGCTCTTTTTTCATTAACATCCTTACCTAACAGAAACTCATTCACACCAGGGTGAACAACCATCAAATGTACCTTATTGTTAGAAACAAGATGCCTAAACTTCTTGAGACTCTTTACCACTACAAGGACATGTTTTTCAATGAAACTATACCTCTGTTCATACTCCTCCATTCCTTGACTAAAGAAAACAATTGGCTGCTCAAAGCCTTCACTTTGCTGCTATACTAGAATTATAGAAATTGTATCTAAACTGCCATAAGCATAAAAAATAAAATCTTTTAAGAAATCAGGATTTACCAGAGTTGGTGCAGTTAATAACACTTCTTTTATGGACTCAAAGCTGAGTTTTCCCTCTTTAGTCCAACTGAAACAGCATTTTTCTTTAACATAAAGGTCAATGGCTTCAATAAGTTTGCAATGTCAGGTATAAATCTTCACAAAAAATTAATTCTATCAATAAAATGTTGTAGTCCTTTCTTGTGACTGGGTAAAGGTAGCTCCAAAATAGCTCTTACTCTTTCTGTATCAATGGTAACTCCCTCTTTTGACACAATGTGTCCTAAAAGCTTGCCTTCATGCATAACAAAAATACATTTCTTTGGATTGAGAGATATCTCAAACCCTTTACATCTCTCAAATACTTGTTTTAGGTGGGATAAATGTTTAGTTGCATCCTTAGAGAAAACTGTGATGTCATCAAGGTACACAAGTATCCATTTATAAAGTAAACATTTAAAAGCCATATCCATAGCTCTCTGAAAAGTAGAGCCAACATTTGATAGACCAAAAGGCATCCTTTTGTAGGCCATGGTGCCCCATTTGGTGATAAAAAGTAGTTTTAAACTGATCTTCCTCCTTGACTAATACTTGATTATAGCTAGAATATCCATCAAGTAAGGAGAATCTTTCTGAACCAGCCACTACTTGCAGAATTCGCTCCGTTGAGGGCAATGGGTAGTGGTCTTTCAGGGAGGCTCTATTAAGGTCTCTAAAGTCAACACACAACCTAATCTCTCCATTCTTTTTTCTCACAGGAACAAGATTCGAGACCCAAGAAGTACGCTTGATCAGAAAAATGATATTTCCCTCGATCAGCTTGGTGAATTCCTTAATCATCAGAGGCTCAAGTTTTAGATTTAAAGGTCTTTGTTTCTGCCTTATAGGTTTTACACTTGGCTCTAACTCTATAGTATGCTGGGCAATATGAGGGTCAAACCCCTTTAAGTTTGAGTATTCCCAAGAAAACACAATGTCAAATTCTTGAAAAAGAGCAATAAAAGTTTTCCTATCCTTAGGTGAACAGATTTTACCAATTTTGAGAAGATTATCTTTAAAAATTTTTAGCTCCTCCTAATGTTCCTCTTTGACCTATATGCCAGTTTTGCTCTTTTTTCAGCTGATCATCAGTACCAAAAATGGATTCCAAGGTTACCAATCCTTTAGGCATCTTATTAGTCCTTAACTGAACAACTTGATGATCACCATATTGTTCTTTGAGTTTGTTCTGATTCATCATAGAGAACTCATCCTCTTCTAACATGAAACACAGAACCTGCTCATCACTCTCAAAAACCTGCCAATAAATGTTATTGTTAGGGATAGAGGGCCTATCAACTATTTTCACATGAGACTATACCTTTTCTCTTTGAATATCACTAGGGATATCGAACTGAGCCCCAATTGTAGCTAACCTATCTGCATGATTGTTCTGATTTCTTAGAATAGAGATTAGATTGAAAGCGTCAAACTCCTCAATCATATCCCATACCCTATGTTTATAACATTTCAAAGCATCATTTTTTGTAACATGCAGTCCTCTCACTTGATTTACAATAAGTTCGCTATACCCATACACCTACAAATAGCCAATTTTCCTCTTCCTTGCCCACTGCAAACCTTGAATCAACCCTTCATATTTAGCAGTGTTATTTGTACATGAAAAAGCAAAATAGAAAGTAGAAAAATATATGTCACCTTGTGAAGACACAAGCATTGCACCACCACCAGATCCATGCCTATTCCTAGAGCCATCAAAGTACATTTTCCATACCTCATCTTGTTGTTCTATATGCTATTCTGCATTCTTTACAAGGTTTGGAATTGTTGTTTTAGGTTCGTGCAACATGTAAACCTGCATACCAGTTCTTGAATGTGTCCCTCAAGATCATCTATAATATTTTCTAAGGTCCACTCCTTTAACAACACTTCTGGTATACTCTCATCTTGTAGCTCTTGAGCAATAACAAGCTCAAGATCATTAGAAATAATGCAATTTGCATTAATAGCACTTGGGACATAAGGCTCTATGTGATCTTTGGCAAGCAATTTAGATTTTATGGTCACCTTTGTGCCATATCAGGTTCTAAAAAACACGTGGGACCAATCTGAGGATAGATATCCTCCTATCTTGGCTGTGAACTCCCTTGACAAACACATGGCAAAATAAGGAGGTAAATATATGATGAACACTTCTTGAGAAATGGAAACATTTGGACAGGTATGCAAAGTGAGACCTAGATCTTTTATCACACCTACAGTGTTAATAGTTGTGCCATCTAGTTGGAGCACACCCTTCTCAAAGGGCTAGTATTTCAATCCTAATTGGTCTGCAATCAGTTTTGGCATTACAGAACTACTTGCACCACTATCCACATGCAATTATGTACTAACCTATCTCCTATTATTAATGACTAAAAACAGAAGTGGTTTAGCGGTCTTATTTGGTTGTTTACTATTGTCCTAGGATGAATTGGTAAGAACATCCCTAGCTGGGTTAACAATTGCATCATTTGACACTTTTAAATTAGACAAGGCAAATTGTAACATGTCCTTTTGACTTGGGATGGCTAAGGAATCCCACATAGATATTGTCACATTCATTTTCTTCATATTTTCAATGATATTAAAAGGTGAAGTGATGTTTACCTTCTGATGTGACTTTGCAGCAACAATATTAGCCTGCAAATGAGGCTGTTCCCTGGTAGTTGCTT
The DNA here is from genome assembly GCA_027924645.1 of Cunninghamia lanceolata. Classification (NCBI taxonomy): domain Eukaryota; kingdom Viridiplantae; phylum Streptophyta; class Pinopsida; order Cupressales; family Cupressaceae; genus Cunninghamia; species Cunninghamia lanceolata. Next base: position 4,812,336 of record BSBN01000245.1, on the reverse strand, counting down.
GAGTATTCCTTTGCAAAATATGGGGAATCTGGGATGTAGAAGGATCAGCAGGTCCTTTTCCTTTGATTGCTACTTGATTTATCTCATAACCCCTCTTTTTAGCTCTTGTATTTGCTGCAACTGAAGTATCATCTCTGTTTACACCGCAAAACTCATCTCCTCACCAGTTTAGGAAGGTAGTATCATTCTAAGGTTGTTCTTGCTGCTATTCAGCCCCATCATTAAGTGTGTTTGGCTGTGAAACTACAACATTTTGTACCATTAGACCCTGATTTATCACTCCATTTGAATAGGTTGCTTGACTGTGTGGTTGATTGCATGGGAAACACCATTCATACTCATCTGCAAGGTTATTCTAAACAGGGACAAGGTCTCTAACTACATTAATGGGTATAGGATTGTAAGGCTGGAAAGGCCTCTGGTTCACATTCTGCCTTGCACCTAGGTAATTACTTTGATATGGAGGCCTATGGGCTTGGTATGGCTGGTTTTACCCCTGATAAGGCTGATTTTTCCCTTGATAAGGCTAATTTTTCCCTTCGCTACGTGGCTGATAAGGCTATCTGTTCTGGGACTACTATTTTTTGATGTTCACCAGCGCATTCCCAAAAGTTTGGAAGATATTCTCTATTTTCTATTGGCTATTTTTGATCTCTCTTAACTCTTGTGATGAGCTAGAAACAACAGTCTCAGGATTGGCAGTACTTGGCCATGTTGTTGTAACAGGTAATGGAGCAAAAGATAGGATCGACAAAGGCATTGAAGCTTGAATCTTAGGAAAAATGGGCACTGGTGGTCTAGGTGCTATTTTCCTAGCTCGAATTAGGTTGTTTTCTGCTCTAATAGCTATTTCATATGCATCAGGTAAACTTGTACCTCCCAGCAATTGTATCATTACTGAAATGTCACTATTTAGAGCTTTCAGAAAATACAGAAATACATATTCTGATGAAGGCCTTACCGTGGTAGGAATTTTGTTCTGTCATCTAAAACCAAAAATTAAAATCCATCATTTGCTCCTAGGGAGCGCTCTTTATTGTAGTTAGTTGTTCAACCAGCGATAAGTTATCTGACTTATCTTGAAATTGTTTGTTCAACTTATCACCCAGATCATCCCAAGTTCCAATGGTTTGTATTGGTAAACTCCTGAATGACTGTAATACTTTTCTTTTAAATGAGGCAACCAACAACCTAATGGCTACATTTTCTTATGTTACATGATGAACACCACATAGAGAAGCTATGTCTCTAATGTGCTCAATTGGGGTAGTTTGATCCTCTCCAGTGAAATAGGGCATGCTCTTCAAAGCTGCCATGGGTATATTATCATGCACTATCAAATTTAATGGGATGCCCCCATCAAAAGCCACAGAGAACTGATTCCTTGCCATTGGAACAACTAGAGGTAGGTTTGCTTGAACTAGTATAGGAACTATAGGTACTACTAGCCTGAAACTTGGTGGGGTTGATTCTATTCTTTTTGAAACTAGCGTCCTTACCACAGTTCTACTTTGTCTTCTAGGTAGAGACAGCTACAAATAATCAAAAGAACTCGAACTCTGATTTTGTATTTTTCTCATAAAAAATGTAACAGCACTAATCTACCTATCCTTTCTCTGTATGAGTCGCCAGATATGTAGAAAACTGCCTCTTAAAGGCCTGATAATGCTGGTACCATATCAAAACCAACAATATGATTATAACATAGCACTATTCAGACAGTGATGTGTCCCACTAGACGTGCCAAAACTGTTGTCTCTCAAATTTGCACCCTTGCTGAGTTATAAAACTTGGCAATCTAGAGAAACATGGGATCTTTTCAGGTCTGTGGGTCACCTGAGTTGGAAAGAACCTCCAGAGAAGGCTGGCTTCCTAGCTGGTTATCACCTAAAAACTACTGGATTTGCAGAAGAAAAAGGAGAAGGAAAGCTTTTAAAAATGAAAGTTAAAATTGGAAAAATTGAAAATAAAGGTGATTCACCAAAACATGATACGGTAAAATGAAATCCAGACCTGCATACACTTGGCCACAAACAACTGAAAATAAAAACCTAAACAACCTATCACTGTATGTTTGCAAGAGCAATTCACAAAGAGGCCTAACTACGTTAAAGTCTTCAAAAAAAGAAGCTAAACTTCACAATTTTAAGTCTTATAACACTCTAAGACATAGTTTGCAACCTGCATAAACACAGCTTCTGTAGAAAAATGGTATTGAAAAACATAAAACAGTCACAAGGAAACAAATTACCTCACAAATGACCTGTCCAAACACTTAATAACACCCAATACTGTAACACAAGAAGGCAAAATCTGACTGTCAGTGGTATCCAAGGTATTCTCTATATTTCATATGCCCAAAGAGTTACAAAAAACGTACTCAAACTGAGTAGGATTGCTGAAAAAATCACTAACTCTAGAATGTATATGGAAAGAATGCTTTAAAAATAAAGTTACAATGTCATTTATATCAAATTCCTATGCTAGGGACACTAAAATAGTTGCACAGGTTCCCAGGAATGCAGAAAGTATTCATTAATGCAGGAATAGGGATGCAAAAGCAGGGGCATGGTGAAAGGACAGGAACCATGTTGCTGGTAGGTCTACAACCCAAGAAACAACTGCCCACATGCAAAAGAGGGCAAAACATGAAGTGAGGAGCCCAAAAGTCATTGCAGGCCAAGATGATATCTACCAGCGAGCCAGAGGAACTCATGTGCATTGAAGAATTTGAAGCCATCTACCATGAATGCACCCACAAAGCTCACCAACCAGAGTTACTATGAAAATATCAGCCCCTACCCATGCCAAAACGGTCACTGAGACGTTCTATCAGCTGAGCATGCAAATCCAGATCATATTTTGAAAGTGAGAATATTCCCCTCAAAAACTTGCCAGATTGAAGAGGAGGCAAAAATAAGCACTTTTGCCTTTTGAAGCATGTTGAAATTCACCAGAATGAGGGAGATATCCATGGTCAAAGTTGCAGTCAACTACACCCTGCACCTATATATCGCTTTGCATATGCAATTGTATATGCACTTTACACTGCTAGGTTCACTTTATGTATTTATGTAATTTCTTTCTTTTTGCCTTTTGCATATTCAACTGTTGTATATATTGGGCTATCACGGAGACCTCGGAAAGTGCCTCACTGATGTGTATTTCATCTTGTATCGGCATTGTATATGAGACTTGAATCACCATTTGAATCGGCGTTTGAAACTACCTAACACATGGCACTATCTAATTGGCCACTGAGCTGAACCTGGGACCCATCACTGAACATTTACATCTTTATCGGCCATCGGAGAAACCTCAAACTGAGCTACTGATAAGCCCTGTCTTGCTGAAAATCCCCTTGTATGTGACTTTGTATATGCAATTGTATATGAGATACAATCACATGTACATACAATTGTGGAACTCAAAAGATTATCAACCATATTGGATCATTGAAACAGGTCTGGCCTTGTATCTTTGCTCTTTTGCATATTGGCATATACATGCACTTCAACATACAACTACAGACCCCACCACTGAGTTTGCCAAATTTAATTTTCCAGTCAGGTCCACATTGTATATCCATGTTGTATCTAACTTTTGTATATGCAATTGTATATAGGATTGTATATGGGATGATACAATTGCATATACATACAATAGGTGGACCCCAACTTGAAATCCGCCACATTTGATTCTTCATTCGCATCCAGATTGTATGTATTTCCCTTCTGCATCACCCTTTGTATATCGTATATACAATACGAATATACAAACAAAACTACATACAATCACTTGTACATACAAACATTGCATCTGACCTTTGCATATAACTTTATATATGACCCTGTATCTGCCCTTTGCATATAACTTTTTATATGACCCTGTATCTGCCCTTTGCATCTGCAAATATACAATGCGAAAATACATACAAAGATGCATACAACCGCATCTGCCTTTCCAAAACCAAAATGCATATATTTTTTTAGGTCCAGGATTGTATCTCATGCTTCTATAACCTCTTGTATATTGCATTGTATATGCAATTGTATGTGCAATATACAAGGAGATACATATAATATAACCTACAATGAACTTGATGTATAGTAACATTGTACATGACCAAGATACAAGAAAAAATTTGTATCTAAGATACAATTCGACCAAATGATAGAAAACCCCAAAACAAGGATGACATCATCATCATATACATGAAAAATGGCTAAGTATAGAACTGAGAAATCTCTACGATAGAAAACAATTGGAGACAAAAGATTTTTGGGTTTTTTTGGGTTTTCTTCAAGGAATCTCTAGGCAAGATTTTTGGATTTTTGGCACAACAAAGCATGTGTAAATGTAGGATTTAAGCTTTGTAGGGTCATTTCTAAAGGATATTCAAGGAATATACAAGGTGAACTATTTATCTCTGGACAGAGGAAAATAGGTCAACAAATATATTCTACTTATTATCCATTTAGAAGATCAAAATTACATACATATATATATATATATTATTCTCTCTGCTATGCTTGAATATGTACAACTCTCTTTCTCTTTATGTCTGCTTCCATATCATACTCTATGCTGCCGTTTAATACTTGTAGATTAATTCAAATATATATCTTTTTTTTTGCCCCCTTCCCAAGAGCCCATCGATCCCTTATATACTTTCTTATTCAACAGTTGCAATTTGCAATAGTTGCTGTCCTGAAAGGGACGTATCTATTGGTAGTGAATTAGTGTTTATAATAGCTCTTCATTTATTCTGTAACGTTTAGTAATTCACATTCTTTCATGATGCTTATTATTATTGTCTTATGTGGGTCGTTAGTCTTTGTCTTATGTACTAGCCTCCTTTTATATTCGCTACTTAGAAGAATCTTTAAATAATAATAAGACAAGGTTTCTTTTAATGTTTTATTAACTTTAGTGCTTTATATGCTTTATTAAGTATATCACTTCATATGAAGTGGGGTCACTTTTAACAAGTGTAAATATATTAGTTTATAATATTAGAATAATATTTAATTTAATATTTGTATCTATATTATTAATAAATATAAATATATTTATATTTATTATACATATTAATAATATATTATAATTATAATAACATTTATATTTGTATTTCTATTTATTCTTCATAAATATATTATATTTTAATTGTATATATATATATATATTGATAATTAAATATTATTATATATGTGGTTATCATTCAAAGTGGCTTCTCCGTCTTATCATGATGTTTAAATCTTTAATTTAAACAATGACTTAATATTGGGACATCACTGTTCTCTCCATTCAAGATTGCTTGTCCTCAAGCAATCACAATTATGATGCTTCTGTAACTATCAATCTTCCTCAAAGAATTATTATTAGTATTTTTGTCTCAATCCAACTGTTAGCATTTTTCAATGTATGAGATAATTTGTTTTCCATTTTGTTCATGTATTTGTATTTTCCAATATCTCTCAATGACAAGAATTAGTGAGGTTTGAGACAAGTTTCTCTCATTTACTCATAATACAGGATGCATACATGACCCATAAGACATGAAGTATGCCCCTAAATACATGCGAGTTATGAATCACTCACATAAGTGCACATGATACATGAAGTATGGAATATGAAAAGTATACACACACAAATATATGTGATATGTGAAGTATCCGTAAAACACAATACACGAAATACATGAAGCATACACAAGGCTTATGTAGTTAATACATGGGGTGTGGAACGTAATACAAAGTATATGAGGCATGATAAGTATACACACATAATACATGAAATAGAGATGATATGCAAAGCATTAAGCATACAAGTATCAACACGTAATATGAAATACACACTCGTAACACATAAAGCATGAAGCATGCACATAATTCATGCATGTAATACATAAAGTATGCAAAGTATACACACATAATACATGAATATGAAGTATACACATGAATACAAGTAAGTCATGAAGTGTGCACTTGAACATACATAAGACATGGAGTATGCATTTGCACTAACACAAGTCAAGTAGCATACACTAAAAACTATACCCTTGAATACACTCGAATATAAAGTCCAGTCATAGAGTATACACTTGAATACAAATACAAAGTCATAGAGTATACGCTCGAATACAAATACAAGTCATAGAGTATACACTCGAATGCAAATACAAAGTCATAGAGTATACACTCGAATACAAATACAAAGTCATAAAGTATACACTCGAATACAATTACAACTTCATAGAGCATACACCCAAATACAATTAGAAAGTCATAGAGTATACTCTCGAATGCAAATACAATCATAGAGTATACACTCAAATACAAATAAAAGTCATAGAGTATACACTCAATTACAAATACAATCATAGAGTATGCCCTCAAATACAAATACAGTCATAGAGTATACACTCAAATACAAATGCAAGTCATAGAGTATACACTCAATTACAAATACAATCATAGAGTATACACTCAAATACATAGTCAAGTCAGAGTACATACATGAATACAAGTACACTCAAATGAAGTATACCATTGGACAATTGGGAAGGGGATTTGATGCATCCCATACTACACCGTGGACCCGTCCACCATCCCAAGATCATCAAGTATACATATGAGTATGAAGCATGCACATGAATACAAAGAATACACAAAGTATTCACATAAAGCATACACATAAGTCACAAAGTAAACCTTTGAATACACATAAATCACAAAGTATACAAAGGATGGCAGGATGACTGCTCTGATACAACTTGTAATGTCCCATTTCTAGTGGAAACACTCAAGCATTCAAAGTGATTCTCAAGGAGACATTATAAACATTATAGATCAATAAATTCAACGATAAGATCAAATAATATCAATGACAATGTAATTATATCATTTCTTGTTGAAGGATTATTCATTTCATGATTGTCACTCACTATTGATGACTATTCTATAATACATCCCATAATTCAACATTCATATTTTCCTTATTATTCTTCCTCATGGAACTAGGATTTTCATGTGTAGGGCACACTGAAACCATCTTTTGACCCATCCTTGGGGAACTACATCCCAACCTTGGGGCCTATATACAGATGGAGTTACTCTGTCTCTCCCCACAATACCTAACATTCCTTTAAGGATGAAATAATTAAGGAAAATAGAAGTAACAATCTAAATTCATCTTTCCATATCATCTACCTTCTAATCCTTAACCATGGATGGGGAATTATTTGTCTAGGGTGTGTTGAACCCTCTCCAATGCATCGTGAAGGAATCACTCTTCCTTTCCCTAGCATCCTTGTCTAGGGCGTGTTAAACCCTTTCCAATGCATCGTGATGTAATTACCCCGCCTCTCCCTAACAAGATCACCTCTCCTAAGGTTATAGGAATTAGAAGTGATAAGATGAACATACGATCACTTATCAAGTTATAATACATATATGTATATATATATATACCTATATGTGTATAACATTAATGATGTAATTGACGTAGAATTATAGAACAATAGGACAATAGAATAATAGAAGGATAGAATAATTGAAACATAGAATGGTAGAATTTGATGTAGGAGGGGATGTCAATGCCTTCCAACCTACCCAATCAAATACTCACCTTACACCAAACCAAGAATTATTAGTACTTTCTTCACAATTAGGCCTCTAGCCTTGTAGCCCTTTTTTTAGTTCTGTCGGAAGATATCTTTCATATGGGGCATCAAATTGGGAAGAAAAGGATAATTATGAGTACCCATTTGTCTCATTATTGACATATCAAAAGATGAGTATGGGTTACTTCAGACCAAACCCATAAAAAATGGACTGTACCTATTTCCTAAAGAGCCCAATTAGCTCTATTTTACAAAGGGACTACTCCTTAAACTTACTATGAACACAAAATACCTTCAAATAGTCTTAGAGTATGTCTTCAAACTTCCAAATCACTATGCTTTAGTTCTCTACACTTATTTCTAAATACCCAACCATGAAACCATTGTTTTAGGCCTATTTAGGCTTGCACCAAGGAGGGTTTACTGAAAGTCCTCACTCCAAACCTTTCCAAAGTATAAAAACCACTCAGACACATTCCTTGGGATCTGCACACACTATCCAAACCATCTCCCAGTCTTTGTCATTAAAATTTCATCATACATCAACTTCTAACCACCATTTCTTGCTTGGAAACAATGCAATTTCTAACTAGGGCATCATAAAAATCACCTCAAACATCTACTTTCTATAAAACCACTAATGGAATATCAAAGTACATCCTATGCCCTCCCATTTGAACAAAAATGAGCAAATTCTACTGGTGGAATGTGGCCCAAAACATTACATTTGTATTCAATTCAAACCCTCAACTAGGGTTTCTCAAGATAGTTTTTACAAAAATAGCTATAACTTTTGCTAAACCCAATACAAATTTATGAAACCAAATGCAAATAAATATACTCCATTCCTATTTCCAAAAAAACTAATATTCATACCTTTATAGGCCATACAATGACCGTACCATGCGCTGCAACAGGACTGTTATAGGAGAAATTTGGAAATTACAGTCACAAAAATGATCATAACTTTCTCCAAACTCAATGAAAAACCATGAAACCAATTGCATTTGGAAGGTGATTCAATTAAATATCATATCCAATCAATTTAAGATCATTAAATGCAAATTAAAGTCCATACAAAATGAAATAACAATCAGATTTTTTGGAAAAACATTGTTTTGGGCATGCAAACTTTGTATTTTCTTCATTCCATCCCTTCCGAAAACCTTTCCCCACCTTGGGATACATGTTTACAAGGAATATTTATGATATTACAACCACATTTCAACTTACCAACCAACCATAGCTTCTTTTGTTAAGACTAATGACACTTTTACAAGACTTGTTGACAACTTTTACATTATTTTGCAATATTAACCCTATGGACTCTAAATGACTCAAATACATAAAAAAGGTCAATTAGACCTTATTAAAATGTTGAAAAATCAAAATTGAACACAGGAATCAATATTGCATCATGGAGGCATGTGATCAAGTAGATGCTCCTACACCAAACTCCAAGAATTCAAGCCTCATTGAATTATCTTCTTCTTCCTGGTCTTCCAATTCTTGTGCCTTCTTCTATCCATCATCTTTACAACTTTTAGATTCCAAAACTCCATTTCTTGTATATATGGTTCAATATCACTACTTATGTCTTCATACACCTCTTTTTGTTCCTTATAAACTGCACATACATAATCCAATGAAAATTAGAAACAAAATATTGAGACCTTGAGGTCTCCTCCTTGCTTCCTTGCATTACAAACTCCTCTTCAAAAATGTCCTTCAAGACCAACTACTGCAACCTGCTACCATTATCAGCTTCATTATTTCCACCTACAACAAATTCTCCACTCATTCCAACCTCACTCTCAATGGCTGCAAACTTTTCCCATAAATCCTCTTCTTCATCCACCTTAACATTATCATCCTTTTCATCATCAATCTTTTCATCAACAACAATTTCATCAATCATTTGATCAACAACAACCATATCATTAATCTTAACATCAATGGCTTTATCAACATCAAACAAAGAAATTGTAGCATCATGTTTCTCACCTTGCACATCTTGAACCTTGGATTCAGACTTTACCTCTTCCTATATGTCTGCTTTCCTTGATTGTCTTCTTCTTCTTTGCATGATCTTTCTAATTGGCCATTACACCATTCTTCTTAATGGAAAATGCCAACTACTCCACTGATGCAGTTCCTTTTCCATTATTTCTATGGTTTGTGTGAATTCTTTAATCTTTTGGTCAAATTCCTCTTGCCTTACCTTCTCTTTTTCCTTCTTTCTCATTTCTTTTATTGTCTTCTCATCTTTTATCTTTTTCATCTCTTGCCTCCTATTTGGTACCTCTTTACCTTGCAAACTACCATTTGCTTTTTACTCAAGAAATCTTCTTCTTGCTACTCAACTTCTCTCAGCTTTCTCTACCTCACCTAGGTCCTTTCCAATTATCTTCAACCTAGTCTCTTGGCAACCAGCAACCAGGTTCTTTCTTAACCTATACACAACCACAACACAAAACCACAAACCACAAACTCACTATCCTAGACCTTTCTGAGCTCTGATACCACTTTGCTGCAGAAGGGGATGTCAATGCCTTCCAACCTGCCCAATCAAACACTCACCTTTCACCAAAACTAGGAATTATTAGTACTTTCTTCACAATTAGGCCTCTAGCCTTGTAGCCCTCTTTTTAGGTCTGTTAGAAAATATCTTTCATATGGGGAATCAACTTGGGAAGACAAGGATAGTTCTGAGTACCCATTTGGCCCATTATTGACATATCAAAAGATGAGTATGGGCTACTTCATACCAAACCCATAAAAAATGGACTATACTTGTTTCCTAAGAGCCCAATTAGCCCTATTTTACAAAGGGACTACTCCTTAAACTTACTACCAACACAAAATACCTTCAAATAGTCTTAGAGTTTGTCTCCAAACATCCAAATCACTAGGTTTTAGTTCTCTACACTCATTTCTAAATGCCCAACCTAGTGATTTGGAAGTTTGGAGACATACTCTAAGACTGTTTGAAGGTATTTTGTGTTGGTAGTAAGTTTAAGGAGTAGTTCCTTTGTAAAATAGGGCTAATTGAGCTCTTTAGGAAATAGGTACAGTCCATTTTTGATGGGTTTGGTTTGAAGTAACCCATACTCATCTTTTGATATGTCAATAATGGGCCAAATGGGTACTCAGAACTATCCTTGTCTTCCCAAGTTGATGCCCCATATGAAACAGACCTAAAAAGAGGGCTACAAGGCTAGAGGCCTAATTGTGAAGAAAGTACTAATAATTCTTGGTTTTGGTGAAAGGTGAGTGTTTGATTGCGTAGGTTGGAAGGCATTGACATCCCCTCCTGCATCAGAATTATAGAGTGATAGAAGAGTAGAAGGATAGAATGAAAGAATGATATAATAGAATGATATAATGATAGAGTAATAGAATGAGAGAATAATATAATAATTGAATAATAGAATGATGAGATGATGGAGTTATAGCATGATAGAATAGCTATAATAAATATTGCTCTGTTGTTATTAAGTATATATCATTGCTGATCTATAGATTTATCCTTGCCAGACATATATATTTATTTCTTCTTCTTATTAATTATGCCCCTACTTAGAGATAATTCCTTCTATTCCTTTCGTTCCTTCATTTGATGCCTCCATTATATTTGTCTATGATAGATCTCAATGTCTAAAATATAAACTCAGAACTATATCTCTATATATGTATATATCTTTTCTCTTATTTTAATCTATATATCTACTCCATATTCACATGATATATTCTTGGTATATTCTTCTTATTGTCCATTTACAAAATTAGAATTATATATTTCTTATTCTCTTTGATATGCTCAAATATGTACAACTCTCTTTCTTTTTAAGTCTGCTTCCATATTATGCTGCCCTTTTATACTTATAGATTAATTCATTCATATATATATATATATATATATATCCCTTCCTAAGAGCCAATCGATCCCTTATATACTTTCTAATTCAATAGTTGCAACTTGCAATAGTTACTATCCTAAAAGGGACGTATCTGTTGGTAGTGAATCGATGTTTATAAAAGCTCTTCATCTATTCTATAACTTTTAGTAATTCACATGCTTCCATGATGCTTATTATTATTGTTTTATGTGGGCCGTTAGTCTTTGTCTTATGTACTAGCCTCCTTTTATATTCGCTGCTTAGAAGTATCTTTAAATAATAATAAGACAAGGTTACTTTTAATATTTTATTAACATTAGTGCTTTATATGCTTTATTAACCATATCACTTCATATGAAGTGGGGTCACTTTTAATGAGAGTAAATATATTAGTTTATAGTATTAGAATAATATTTAATTTAATATTTGTATCTATATTTTTAATAAATATATTTATATATATTATACATATTAATAATATATTATATTATAATTATAATAACATTTAAATTGACAAAATTTATATTTGTATTTATATTTATTCTTCATAAATATATTATATGTTAGTTGTATTTTATATATATATATATATATATATATATATATATATATATTGATAATTAAATATTATTATATACATTGTTATGGCTTCTCTATCTTATCATGATGTTTAAATCTTTAATTTAAATAATGCCTTAATATCGAGACATGACACAAAGGTTTGTTACAAGCATTTCACAATACAAAACATGATCACATCACAAAATGAGGTGATTCTGTGATAGGCGAAAAACTTGGAATGCAAACATAAATGAAAGATAATCAAATCAAACACAATTTACCACCCTTTTGCATACACAAATTTGCCTTCACTATCGAGCTTATTGAACTGCACCCTACTTCAATCGATTGCTCCTTGCTTTTTAATGTGGATTGCTCTATAATTCTAATGTAATTTTGATCTCCCAAGGAATGATTGCAACATCATAAGTTTACTTGCATGAGAGATGTTCAAAAATGGAGAATGAAGCTCTTTTTATAGACATGTGAGATAATAGATCTATGGTTGAGGATGATCAAAAGATCAACGATCGAGGATGGTTGAGACAATGTGCATGAATCATAGAAGGACAAGTGTCCTTGTCCTCTCATGCATCAAAGGAGTTAACAGATCTAATTAGGGAGTTGACTGAATTGATTGATCAGATGACTGGGTTGATTGGCTTGTTAACAAATTAGATTGATTAGTAAACTGAATTGATATCTTAGTTGACTGAGTTGATTGATCAGTGAACTGAATTGACTAATCCTATTAACTGATTTTGATTGGAGGAATTTATGGTGGGTGAGGATAAATGGGAAATTAAATAAATAATTATTTAATTTCATGTACACATGGGATAATTGAATTAAATATTAATTTTAATTCAATTTAGAGGAAATAGATTATTTAAATAGATATTTTTAAATTTAATTAAAGTGGAGGGAAATTTGAATATTTAAATAAATAATTTTGATTTTATTTATTTAAATTGGAGGAACAATGATTTAATTAAATAACTTGGATTATTTAATTAATTTAGAGGAATAAAAATGATTTAATAAATAATAAGAATTACTTAATTAATATGAGGATAAAATTGATTTAATGAAATAATCAGAATTATTTAATTAATATGGAGAATAAAATTGATTTAATTAAATAATGAAGGTTATTTAATTAACATGGAGGTTAAAGTTGATTGATGAGCTTAATCAAATAATTAAGAATTATTTAATTAAAGTGAAGTATGGTAGACGAAAGCCTGATTTGGGAACAAGTCAATTTTAGGTGTCTACATTTTGCCCCTCTTTGAGATGGTGTTGCGAAGTAACATCATTTCAAAGAAGTTTAAAACATAGTGCTATGTTGGATAGAAGAAAATTTTGGTTTAGAAGAATAGTATGATTGTATTAGAAATGATGATGCCCCAATCAAGTAGAAGAATTTCTTAGTAGATTAATTAATGATGACATTTGAGTTGATAAAGATTCTAAGTTGTGAGCTGATATTATCACAGTGAATCCTTGTCTTTAGGGGTAAAAAGTGCTTGTTTTGTTTGCAAATTGTGTTTATACCTGTGAAAACTTGGGCTTTTAGGATCCTCAAACATACACACCTTTTTTGAAGTAGTCATTTTTGTCTATTACCTATTGTGTTTTTCTTGTCCAAGAGCAAACCAAAAGAAAAAAAATCTCAAAAACATAGTGATTAGACTTTCCCTTATCGCATTTTTCCTTGTCAAAATGGTTCTGATCATCAACAAACCTAGGTCAAATCCAAAACCAAAACTCACAATCTAAGGAGTCCCTCCTTATTTCTCCAATAATGATCATGAGAATCTTGTAGATTATGATGCATATCTTGAGGAACAAGCTGAAATACAAAGACTTACACACATGGGCAACTCCCTACAACACACCTACAATACATCATCCAAACACTTCCCCAAATGCCATTAGCCCTCGACCAACAACACCAATGACTACAATCCATCATCCAACAACTTCAACAAAACCCATCACCTCTACTACAACAACTCCTAGTAAAAACCCAACAACTCCTAGCCACCCACCAGTCTGAAACCCAACAAACACCAACACAATATCAACAAATTTCATCTCCATCCTATGTGTCATCCCCCTTAACTTCATACAAACCAACCACACATCATGTTACCCCTACATCAACCTATCCCACTTCTTCCATAGTTAACCCCTATCTATATCAATCCATACCTCAAGAACATCTAACCCAACAATTCCAACCGTAACAAGAACAATTCCAACCGCAACAACAACAATTCCAACCACAAGAACAATTCCAACCCCAACAACAACAATTCCAATTGTAACAAGAACAATTCCAACCGCAACAACTATTCCAATCCCAACCCCAACAACAACAACAACAATTCCAACTGCAACACCAACAATCCCAACCACAACAACAATTCCAACCTTAACAACAACAATTCCAACCACAACAACAACAATTCCAACCACAACTATAGAAAGTCCAACTACAACCACAACCTCAAAAAATTACACCTCAATACCATATGTCACCCCCATCACCATACCAATCTAGCTTACCCACATATCATGTCACTTCCATATCAACTTATCCCATTGATACCCAACAACATCCACCCTAAGATCATCCAATCCCTTATTCCAACATTTCAACTCATCATCAAACCCATTTACAAGACTATCAGGTTCCCTTACAACACGAACACACAAATCTAAGTTACCCTTTGCACCAAAATCAAGTGTCCTTAAGTCTTTATGATACCTTTGACAATGGGAACACCACTCTAGCTAATGCATCCTATGGGTACCCTACATCATTATCCAATCAAATACCCATAGAAGAGCCTACTAGCCTTATCCCCACACCACCATGTAGTCCCTATCATAGTCTTTTGGTCCATCAAAATCCATCAAGCCCTTCATTTCCTTCTTCTCCATGTTCCTTCACTCTTCCACCAAAGGATCCCTCAGACATAACCCTACAACAATTAATCCAAAAAACATTGCTTGAGCTACCCCCTATAAAACCATCCAATTCTAATCCTAATCCATCTAATCCCATTATCCCTCCATCTAATCCTAATCCTACAACACCTTCCACCCCTATTATCCCTCCTCTTAATCCTCATCCTAAGCCTACAACACCATCCACTATTATTATCCATCCACTATATTGCCCATCCACCCATACACTCATGAAGAATGTGATCTAATGGCTATTAGCAAGGAATCAACCATCTCCATTTTATCAAATGCCTATCCAAGAGCCTATCAAAGAGTCTTCAAACAGGTCCATTCCTTCAACCCTATCATATAATCCACAACCTATCAAGATTATTGAAGAGTTTCCCACCATGAGTCCAAGTACAAATCCATTGAACTTTTAGGCTGTTGACCATCACGAGCCTATCAAGCCTACCCAAGAGTCTCCCACTTCCACTTCCACTCAAGAAAAATAAGATCTATGTCAAGAGTATAATCTTGAGCAAGGGGAAACATCAACCCTTTATCTAAATCAAGATCAAAGCACCTCCATCCAACCCATCCATAATCTATATCTTTTCTATGATCAAGATAATATCCATGATCAAGTTCCTAACCATGAGCAAGAAAGCAAAGTTCAACCCATCCATAACCTTTATGTTTTCGATGATCAAGATATTATCCATGATTATGAGCCTACCCATGAGCAAATTGATCATATCCATAATCCCATGACAATCCATGAACAGGCTATCCACACTACTCCTATCCATCCTCCACATAGTGCTATCCATGATCCAACACCATCCACTTCCATTGATGAGACACTTGGCTCCCAAGTAAACATATATGATCAAACATATAACATGGACCTTAATGAGCATAATTATGATCAAGTTCTTCTTGATACTTTGTCCTCCAAAATTGACCATATTGCAAATCCAACATATACCCTTGGTCTTACCACCTTCATCCATGAATGTTCCTCAGGAGAGAAACAACCATTATCCACCAACTCAACTTCCCCATCAAATAATGAGCTCGTATCTAGTGTCCAAATCACCCATAATCCCATTGTCCACCACATATTCTAAAAAATGAACTATCAAGGTAAAGGCTTAGGCTTTCATGAACAAGGTATTTTGGAACCCATCCATGTCCAAGTCCATCCACAATCATATGCCCTCAGTTATATTCCCCTATAAAAGTAATCTCAAGATGTTGGTACTAACTCCATACCTTATAAATCTGCTCATTTCCATCATAAACCATATCATATCCCCAAAACATATGTTGTCATTTTACCTCCATTATCCTACAAAAGTGAAAAGCATGCGATCATACACTTTCCTCCATCCACTTTACCTCCATTACTTCCAACTCCTAATATCCCTCCATCCACTCTACCTCCACTTCTCCTAATGCCTAATTACCCATTTATCCAAAAATCCACTTTTACTCCATTTATCCATAAGTCCTCTAAAATTTTGAATCATGATCAACAAATGCACACAACAACCAAACATGAAGCTTCCACCAAGTCCATGGGATTCACAAATAAGGTTTTGGATGCCTCTACCCATAAAGCAAAAATTCCTAAAAATACTTATGCCTTAGGGCATCAAGTAAAAGAGTCCGAGCTAAATCTATCCAAAAGGCTGCCCAAGTCCTTACTTTCACAAGAAAAGTCCAAAAATAAAATGATTTGGGTTCCTAAGCAAAAAGCAATCAAGTCAAATGAAGCATCCACATCCCAAATATCCCAAAAATCCCACTTCATCAGTAAATCCCAAAAATCTCACTTCATCCAACCATCCCAACTTCCTTCATCCCATAAACACCAGTGCAAAAATATACAAATCCTAAGTTTGTGTGAGTACCTAAAATCCTACATAGACCATCCCCTAAGAAAATAGGTCCATTACTTCCTACAGCTCCTTCTAATCAAAAGCTTCAATGTTTATCACGATGTGTGCAACCGTTGATCTCAGTTCCTTTCCATTCCACAACATTTCCACATACCTCCATCCCCCCATGTTTCATCCATTACCACACATATTTCACCCATCATATCCCTATGGTCCATGCTTTTCCATATCCACATCACAATCGACTATCCTTTCATACATAATCTACATCATAATCCACTATCTCTCGTCCATCGTTGCATAATCCTTCCATACATAATCCACATCATAATCCATTATCCACCTAGCCCATCTCCCTCTCATGCAATCCCTTAACAACATATATGAGAAAAATAATATTTGACATGTTCCATGTGCATTATCCATCTATTAATGGAACTACACCTTCCATGGAACTAGATGCTTGAGTCCTTCTTATCCATATCCACCTATTCCATCCAAATATTTTAGAAAAAAAAAAAGAAAAAAATGATGAAAAAAAAAGTCAAAATAGTAAAGAAAAATCCCTTCGTCCAATCGTGAAAACCTAGTAAACAGGTTCCTTGGATAAGTACCATGATGAAAACCTGGCAATTAGGCATCATGTGTAGTTTGACTATCTATGTATCTTACACTTGGGGGCATGTTGTCTCATCTAACCTATCATTTCTTTCCTATCTACCTCATCCTATCATATCCTATTCTACCATCCTTAGCCATTATACCCACATACATATCCCTTCTATCCATCCATCCTCCCTTCCTCCTTTTGATCTTGATAAAGAAATAGGGGCAAAATGTTGAAAAATGTCTTAGAAAATCTCTTGATATACCTCATCCTTTTCAACCAATCCAATCATCCTCTTGTCCTAATCCCAACCAATCCAATCATACTCTTGTCCTATGTTTTGTCATGAAAAATCCTAAGCATTATACCTAGAATGGGGCATGTTATTCCTATGCAACATAATCTTTGGTGATCACATCCTAAGCACCGCATCCATTCCATCTACTATTGTCTATTCTTTTATTCATCCTTCTATCATACCTCATCCATTCCATCCACCCTTTTGTTCACTTATCTAATCTCATCTTTCTCCTTGCATCTAGACCTAGTTTTCCCTTTTCATTAGTATCTGGTACTAAGGCTATCCAAATGTAATCGCATGTCAAACAAAACATGCAATAATCCAAAAAATCTCAAAAACATTAAAAAATCCAGAAAACCCAAACACATTCAAAAATCCAGAAAATCCCCAAAACATTCAAAAAATTGAAAAAAATCCCAAAAACAATCATAAATCATTATCTTCATCTCAATCCATCTAATACTTCCATCGTTCTCGTCTTCCATCTATCACAATCTATCCTATCACCCCAACTTGACTAACTCAAGCAGAAAATGAACTATGCATCCTTTGAAAGCTAAAGTTCTTACCAAACTTGAAACAAAAAGACTACTCATGAAGCCATATGCTATCCTGCATACCGCTTGCCACATCTACTACATCAATCCTTTTATCCTAGATCAGATCAACAACCTTTAATGGATATATCATTTCTACAATACGGCTTCATCTACCCTATCAACCCTGAGCAACCTCTTTGGCAAGATAATATTTTTGTTGTATATTTACTTTGTAAGTTAGTCAATGTTATTTTTGGTTTATCTTGTGTTCCTTTTAAAATACACATTCAAAACTACCTTGATCTTTCTATATCTTGGTATGTCACGATATTGTATGGATTGGGGCATAGTCATTGCTTTTGTATGTTGTGTTTGAGGGATGATTTTATTCTCCTATTAGGTCTAATATCTATCTTGTGTGTGATGGGATTAGCATCTTGCATATCAATATCTTTTACATCTAAGGCTCTGCAAAGACCTTCTTTGTATTAATACTATTCTATGCTAAGACTATTTTCCATTCACTTATCCGATAAGGTTCTATTATATGTTAGTGTAGGTTTTTTATTTTCCTTAGCGATATTTCTTTTTCCTACACATTATTAAGCTTGCTTAGGTTTATTATAAGTGGTTAGTATGAGGACACGTGGTGAAATGCATCAGCTACATGTGTAACTCTCTCCCACACATGGGTAGTTGAGTTACACATCCTCTTTTGGCTTTTTGTGCCACCTCTCATAACCACTATTCTGTCTTTACCTAAGTAGGTTATGGGGTAGTTAGAGTTCTCACACTCTTTTCTCTTTATGTGCCACCTCTTATAACTCCTTTTTTGTTTTCATGTAAGGAGGTTATGCCACATGTTTTGGCATTTACCAAGTAGGTAAAACCTCCCACCTTTTATGGGATATGGGAGTTATTACACCTCTTGGATGTATATGCCCTATTTTTGCTATATATACAGCACTCTCCTCTCACCATAGCTAGTTCACAAGGTCGAATATCAGTTCAGTGATAGCTCGGTGAGAGTATTGAGAGTCTTCTCAAAATTCTCTTTCTTTGTGTCTATTTTTCTCTCATTTTAGATATCTCTTCATTCTACTATTTTGATCTTTGATCATCTGTTGAGTGGAGGCACATATGATCTACGACCGACAACAGATCTTGGCTCAGTTCTCGCTTCTCGCAGAATCTAACATGGTATCAGAGCCGTGTTGTTTGGCATAGTTCATTATTTTTCTGATTTATTTGAGAGATTTGAGATTATTAGATCACTAATATTTTTCTTAAAAACCAAGTATGCTCTTCTCCTGCATCCTTGAATGAACTAGAGAATTAGAATAGTTTAAAGGAAAATAGGCATCTGGGTAATCTGGATTGCATATATGTGTTCTTGTGAGATCTGGGTGATTGCAGCTTTGTGGTAATATTGGAAGCATCTTTCAGTACTTCTAGAGTGTCCAGAAGGCTTGAGAAAGTCAAAAGTGACTTTTACTTCACCAAAATCAGAGATTGGAGGACACGGTAACAAATCAGCGTTATTTTTTTAAAATTTTATGGAGCTGTTTTCATTTGTGCTTCAAATTTCTAGCTTCTACTCATTTTTAGAAAAAAAAGATTTCTGGGTTTTGTTTCTAGGGTAGAAAAACTTTCTGGGTATCTATTAGTTTTTGGAATAAGTTTTTAATTTTATGAAAATTGAGTCAAAATCAGGTGTGAGCCGTTTTTGACGGGCATATTCAGCAACCTTTCTTAAAATTTGCATAACTTTCACCTCAGGTGTCAGATTTTCACAAAATGAATACTTGACGGAAAGCTAGAAATGAGGAAAACCATTCACATAGGTCTCATTAAAAAATTCTGTCATTTTCCATCAGCTATTGCAGGTTGAATCTGCTGCACTTTTTCTCTTCAACAGGTCTTTTCTTTTGCCTCAGATCTCTATTTTTCAAAAATGAATAGGTGATGGAAAGGTATTGAAGAGTATTACACAACTATAAGGCTATTTTTTTTCAGATTTTGTATTAATTTTATTTGTATCAAAATTTTAAATTCTGGCCATTGGAGGTCTGGCAAGCATTGAAATCTGATAAAAAGCCTTGTAATCGCACTAATTATAAAGTGCCAACCTTGTAATATTTGGGGGGGGTGATTTTTGAGACTAGTGGAAAGGGGGGGTGTCTCATGTGTCTTCTTTCTTTACACTTTTCCTTCTTTGCAATCTTCTTTTCTGCTCTCATGGATGCATCTATAGTTCCAGTTTTAACTCCATATAATTATTTTGAATGGAAATCTAAGATGGTAATATATCTGAAAAGACATGGATATCATTGTGTAACAATGGGACTTGAAACTAAACCACAAGATGCTGCAGAAAAGACAAAATGGTTTAATAAATGTGATGAAGCCTTTGGTACTCTGTGTATGTCAGTCTCTCCTGACCTTCTTTTTCACATTGAATCTTGCACTACACCAAATAATGTATGGACCACATTGGAAAAACTCTCTGGCAAGCAAGATGAGTTAAGAGGTCATCAATTGGAGAATGAACTCATAGGGTTGAGTTTGAGCAGTTTTGACACCATACAAGACTTCTTCACAAAGTTGAAAGCCATCAAATTGTAGTTGAAACAGTGTGGAATAGCAAAAGAAGACAAACAACTGATCTTAAGCATTCTTTCTAAGCTTGGTCCAAACTATTCTATCTTTGTTTCTACTTTTTATGCCACAAAAAGTGCCCTAGGTACGAACTTCAAAATGCCTTCTCTAGATGAGTTTGCTGTAGAACTCACCAAGGAGCAGGATAAACTAGTTCGCATGGGTACAATTAAACCCTCGAAGTCACATGCCTTGGCTGCAAATCAAGGCACAAAAAAACATAAGGGGTCTAGCAAACAGGAAAAGAAACAAAAGAACCAAGGAGAGAAGTAGAAAGACCAGAAACCTACTACTGCAAATGCAGGTAATCAGACCTCTTCATCAAAAGGTGAACAACCTAAGAAGGAGAAGATCAAGTGTTCTTACTGTAAAAGACCAGGAAATGATGAGCACAAGTGTCTAAAGAAGTAGATTGTTCACCTGTCACATCTTCTTGAGAAGAATAATATCAAGGTGCCTGATTCTATTAAACAGATTTCTTCAGAAGGATCTTCAAAGGACATAGAAAAGAGTAAGGGGAAAGGAAAGGGCAAGGCCCTAGTTGCAGTTGCTTCACAACCTGATACTTGGATCATTGACTCAAGTGCTTCGCACCACATAGCTTCTTCTCAAGAAAAGTTTGTCTCCTTAGAGCCATGTACTATGCATGCCATACTTATGGGTGATGAAACTCCTATTGAAGTGCATGGGAGAGGGTCTGTTGACGTGGGTGAAGAAACATTTCAAGATGTTCTTTGTGTTCCATCTTTGTCAACTAATCTCTTATTTGTTTATCAGATCACTCACACTGGCTTTGGCAAGTGGGTTGAGTTCACACCAGATAATGTGGTAATCAGTGAGTTGCATGATGGGTCTACAGTTGCTATGGGAAAAGTAGATCATCAGTCTAGACTATATCAGTTTTCTCATTTTGTTCCTAACTCTTCTTCAACCATTTTACTCACTCATTCAGATGAGGTGAGTAATTTGTGGCATCAGCGGTTTGGCCACTTGAATTACCGCTACTTGAAACAGCTCAGTCAACAGGACATGGTTTTAGGGTTGCCTTCAATTCAATTCTCTGATGGAGTTTGCCAAGGATGCATTCTTGGTAAGCATCCTAAGGAGAAGTATGACAAAGGCAAATCTTGAAGGGCCACACAACTTCTGGAGTTGGTTCATAGTGACTTGGTAGGACCATTTCCACATCCTTCTTTCAGTAGGGCTAGATATGTTCTGACATTCATTGATGATCTTTCTAGATATACTTGGGTATATTTTCTCAAGCAAAAGTTTGAGGTCTTTGAGTCTTTTCAGGACTTCAAAGCTTTTGCAAAGAAACAGTCTGGGAAGGCCATCAAGATTCTGCATATAGATAATGGGGGGGAATATGTCAACCACAGGTTTGAGCTGTTTTGTGCCTCTGAGGGCATTGATCTTTAGCACACAGTTCCCTGTAGTCCACAATAGAATGGTGTCACAGAACGTAAGAACAGGTCTTTGAAAGAGATGGCCAATTGTATGATTCACTCCAGATCTATGGTACCTTAGTACTGGGCGGAGGCCATCAACTGTGCATGTTATATCGAGAACTGCGTCCCTCACAAAGCTGTAAAGGGGCTAACTCCTTTCCAAGCTTGGATTGGTCGGAAACCCACAGTTAAGCACTTCTGAGTGTTTGGTTCTCCTGCATGGGCCCACATTCCAATAGAGAAATGCAAGGCTATGGATCCGTAGAGCAAGCCTTGCATATTTGTTGGATGCCCAGACAATGTCAAGGGCTACAGGCTTCTTCACCCTACAACTCATGAGCTGTTCATTGAGAGGAGTGTTCGTTTTGAAGAGGAATCTTCTAGTTCTTCTCCTACCACTTCTCCATCCACCATTACATTGGAGACATTACATCATGATGACAGTTCTTCAGAAGATCTTAATCCTCCTGATCCACATGAGGAGTTTTCTTCCTCCACTTTAGATGGCAACAGTGATAATGAGGATTCACCCTCTTCTCCCAATCATCATTCAGAGGTTGATGATTCTCCTCCAGATTCTCCTGCCACAGGGCCTCTTTGGGCTCATCAAACATTGTAGTCAGCAGGTGATTGGGTTGGTGATCCTTCAGATACAAGAAGAACAAGGTCACAAGTTCAGCAGGCTCCACATCTCTTCATTGCTTCAGCTTCAGATCCAGAGACCTTTCAGGAAGCTTCTGGTGTCACCACGTGGGATGCAACAATGTAGGAAGAGATCAGTTCCTTGGAAAGGAATCATACATGGGATTTAGTCCCTCTTCCTAAGGGAAGAAAACTTGTTCGATGCAAGTGGATCTATCAAACAAAATTTGTAGCAGATGGGTCAGTTGACAAGCATAAGGGTCGCTTGGTTGCCAAAGGATTCTCCCAAGTACCTGGGATTGACTACTCTGAGACTTTTGAGCCAGTAGCCAAAATGAATTCCATCTGACTTGTACTTGCTATAGCTGCAGCCCATCGTTGGGAACTTCATCAGATGGATGTGAAGAGTGCTTTTCTTCATGGTGACCTTCAGGAGGAAATCTACATGGAGCAGCCACAAGGGTTTGTTCAGGATCCTTCATTGGTTTGTCGACTTCAAAAGTCTCTCTATGGCCTCAAACAGGCTCCTCGGGCCTAGTATGCCAAGATGGATTCCTTCCTTCTGTCAGTTAGATTCACTCGATGCCATTCTGATCCAAACGTATACATTTTACAGCAGGATGATACTCTGACATTTCTAGTTCTCTATGTCGATGACTTGTTGATCACAAGGAGTCACTCATCCACCATCAAAGCAGTGAAAAATGCACTTCATGATCGATTTCTGATGTCAGACTTGGGTCTTCTACACTACTTTTTAGGGATTGAGATTACTTAGTCATCTTTAGGTATCTTCATGGCACAACCCAAGTATGCCCTTGATATGCTCTTCAGATTTCGCATGGCTGACTATAAGCCTGCACCAACTCCATTTTTATCAGGGGTCAAACTTGAGGCTAAGTGCTCTTCACCCTTGGTTGATGGCACTTTATACAGACAGCTTGTTGGGAGTCTCATCTATTTGACTCACACAAGGCCTGACATTTCATATGTCGTGGCTATGGTCTCTCGGTTTATGCAAGAGCCACATGAGTTGCATTGGAAAGAAGCTAAGAGGATTCTCCACTATGTTCAGGGAACTCACAATTATGGGATTCACTATGCAGTGGGCGTGGAATTTGACTTGGTGGGATACACAGATTCAAATTGGGTAGGTGATTCTAAGGATCGCAAGTCTACTTCAGGCTATTGCTTCTCACTTGGTTCTGGTCTAGTTTGTTGGTCAAGCAAGAAGCAGTCTGCAATTTCTCTTTCATCTACAAAGGCTGAGTATCGAGGGGCAGTTAATGCCACCATTGAGGCCATCTGGCTTCAGAATATTCTCACTAATTTTGGCATTTCATTTAGAAAGCCCACAATCATCTTTTGTGATAATCAGAGTGCAATACAGATCTCAAGGAATCTAGTCCATCACCAGAGGACCAAACACATTGAGATACATATGCACTACATTCAGGAGCTGATTCATGCAAACATCATTGATCTCAAGTACATTCAGACATTGGAGCAGATTGTAGACATCTTCACCAAACCCTTCACTGAGAGCAAGTTCCTTCATCTGCGAGCTTTGCTAGGAGTGTGGCTAATGTCTACTTCTGGGGGGGCTTCTTAGTCCTTCGCTTCACTCTCTCTACTCTGGGGGGGTTTTCTTTTCTCTCTTTTGGGGAGGAGTTTTTCCCACTGGGTTTTCTCCTTTTCTCTATTTGTGAGAGATTTTTCTTTGTACATGGGTACCTCACCAGGCTTCACTTGCTGGGACCTATATCTTTTCACCCACCTAAGCTATGCTTAAGGGGGGTGTTAGTGTAGGTTTTTTATTTTCCTTAGCGATATTTCTTTTTCCTACACATTATTAAGCTTGCTTAGGTTTATTATAAGTGGCTAGTATGAGGACACATGGCAAAATACATCAGTTATATGTGTAACTATCTCCCACACATGGGTAGTTGAGTTACACATCCTCTTTTGACTTTTTGTGCCACCTCTCATAACCACTATTCTGTCCTTACCTAAGTAGGTTATGGGGTAGTTAGAGTTCTCACACTCTTTTCTCTTTATGTGCCACCTCTTATAACTCCTTTTTTGTTTTCATGTAAGGAGGTTATGCCACATGTTTTGGCATTTACCAAGTAGGTAAAACCTCCCACCTTTTATGGGATATGGGAGTTATTACACCTCTTGGATGTATATGCCCTATTTTTGCCATATATACATCACTCTCCTTTCATCGTAGCTAGTTCACAAGCTCGAATATCAGTTTAGTGATAGCTTGGTGAGAGTATTGAGAGTCTTCTCAAAATTCTCTTTCTTTGTCTCTATTTTTCTCTCATTTCAGATATCTCTTCATTCTACTATTTTGATCTTTGATCATCTGTTGAGTGGAGGAGCATATGATCTACGACCGACAATGGATCCTAGCTTGATTCTCGCTTCTCACAGAATCTAACATTATACCTAGTAGTAATAAACTCAAACCATTTGTTTGCAGAGTCAACTATCTTATGCATTGGATACATGGTCACCCTGGTTCTTATACCTTGGTGCATAATATCCTTATGCTATATCAAATAAAGGATTGCTCTATTATACATATTAGCATAACTTCTCTCATTCAATCATTTATTCTATCCTCATCATTTGATTATCATTTGTCCATCATCTATCATTTTATCTTCTCCATTTTTCTCTATGTTGTTCTCCATCTTCTATCTCCTTATTTTCTTCATATCCATTCATTTTGAGAGCACACCCGTATTCTTCCAATTCATTTGTCCTCTCGAGGGGGCATTATTTAACCTATTAATTAATCTACTAAGCACTTCTTCTACCCGATTGCGGGATCATCATTTCTAATCCAATCATATTATTCTTCTAAACCAAAATTTTCTTCTATCCAACATAGCACTATGTTTTAAAATTATTTGTAATGATGTTACTTCGCAACACCATCTCAAAGAGGGGCAAAATGTAGACACCTAAAATTTACCTGTTCCCAGATTAGGCTTTCATCTACCATACTTCACTTTAATCAAATAATTCTTAATTATTTGATTAAGTTCATTAATCAACTTTAACCTCCAATATAATTAAATAACCTTGATTATTTAATTAAATCAATTTTATTCTCCATATTAATTAAATAATTCTAATTATTTAATTAAATCAATTTTATCCTCCATATTAATTAAGTAATTCTGATTATTTAATTAAATCATTTTTATTCCTCTAAATTAATTAAAAAATCCAAGTTATTTATTTAAATCATTATTCCTCCAATTTAAATAAATAAAATCAAAATTATTTATTTAAATATTCAAATTTCCCTCCACTTTAATTAAATTCAAAAATATCTATTTAAATAATATATTTCCTCCAAATTGAATTAAAATTAATACTTAATTCAATTATCCCATGTGCACATGAAATTAAAGAATTATTTATTTAATTTCCCATTTATCCTCACCCACCATAAATTCCTCCAATCAAAATTAGTTAACAGATTAATCAAAAGAGTGAAGATGTTAACTAATTATTGGGTTAGATGTTGTTGAGGTATGGATTGATATAGATAGAGGTTAACCATGGGAGAAGTGGGATAGGTTGATGTAGGGGTAACATGGTGTGTGGTTGGTTGGTATGAAGTTAAGGGGGATGACACATAGGATAGAGATGAATTTTGTTGATATTGTGTTGGTTTTTGTTGGCTTTTGGACTGGTGGGTGGCTAGGAGTTGTTGTAGTAGAGGTGATGGGTTTCGTTGAAGTTGTTGGATGATGGATTGTAGTCATTATAGGTGTTGTTGGTTGAGGGATGATGGCAATTGGGGAAGTGCTTGGATGATGTATTGTAGGTGTGGTGCTAGGGAGTTGCCCATGTGTGTAAGTCTTCATATTTCAGCTTGTTCCTCAAGATATGCATCATAGTCTACAAGGTTCTCATGATCATTATTGGAGCAGGAAGGAGGGACTCCTCAGATTGTGAGTTTGGTTTTGGATTTGACCTAGGTTTGTTGATGATCAAAACCATTTTGACAAGGAAAAATGTGATAAGGGAAAGTCTAATCACTATGTTTTTGGTGTCTTTTCTATTGTTTTCTTTATTTCTATCTTTTGTTTTATTTCTCCTATTTTTTTATTTTATTTCTAAGTTTTTTTTTTCTTTTATTTATCTCTATTTTTATAAATTAAAATACATATTCTATTTTCAAAAATGCATAATTTAACAACTAAACATAATTTAATTAATTAATTTTAGCACACAATTATCTAAAAATAATAAATAACAAATAAATATGATTTCTTTCCTTTAAATACAATTTTAATAAAAAAACCAATATATAATTAAATTAATTTGCTTTTATTTCACTAAGAGCATTTTAATATTTAACTAACAATTTAATTAAATGGAAACTATAAAACATAAATGTGATTTATTTTTCTACCAAAGATGAAAAAGCAATTTATCGACATAATTTATTTATGCAAAGACAAATGCAACTATAACACCAACTAGGTGTCTGTGTGTGCAGATTCCTTTCACCACAGTTGCCATCAGTTGGCTAGACACCCCCTCCTTAATGATACTCTCTCTATCAAGAGTGTATTCCTGTCACGGACATGAGTCAAAATTAGTCAACGATCATTAAAATAGTAATATTTAAATTGAAAATTAATTATTGAGAATAGGGGTTATGACAACATATGTTGATTTTACTCTAATGGTGTAGATTTCTTTAGAGGAAGATTTTCACTCATATAAATTGGTGGTTGTCCTCATTTAGGCATCACTTACCCTGCTACAACTTGTCATGGCAACCCTGTGATTATCCCCTGATGTCTTGGCATTTAGCATACCCTACAATAACTTGCATTGACAAACACCTATCCTAAGGTCTGGCACAAGGTATCACTGAGCATAGAAGCACAAAGACATTCATAAATGTCTTCTTCACAAATCCATGACTGTCCCATGAAGCTCACTATCCTAGTTCAAGATCACACTATCATCTCTGTAGAGATCTTGTCTCATGCACCCAACTTGCTCTAGTTCATCAGCCGCCACTATGAATTGTTACCTGTAGCAATAAACTATCCTTATCTCTGATGATTATGTCTGTAATGACTATCATCTTTGGTAGGATGCCTCAATTGTCATGGATTGTTATTCAACATTACCTTATGACTAGGCTATGCATTGTCTAATCACTTGTCAACCTACTGTCATGCACTTTCCCTTTATAAAATAACAATGCCTCATGACTGCCACTACCTAGCTCATTATTTTGTTATGCTTTCACTTATACTCTGCCTCCCATCAATGTAGAACACTACGCCTCTATTGAATGCCTTGACTACCTTTGACATCACTGTATCTTTTCCAAATCCTTGAAAATAGTTCATCACTACTACTGTTACCTAGGTATGCACTCTATGTCATTTGCTAGACTGTTACAAGTTCACACAGTCCATCATTGGTCCTGTCACTTATCACATCACTATCATGAATAATTGTCATATCATATCATCACTTCTAATCTAGAAATCAACATCCCATTATGATACTATTGTTACAAAATATCTATGTCTTTGCATATAGCTCATGATAACCCTCAACCTTGTTGCTTCTCACTTGTACCAACTCTATGGTATTATCCTAGGTGTTCATGCATCTAACATGAAGACTCTTGACTATCATGAGATTTGGTACTGTCAAATGCATACTAGAAGGCTATCTCCTCAGCCCTTTAAATGCTTCTTGAGACATTGACAAGATTGTAACCTTTGCATAGTTCTTCTCATTGACTCTAAGATTATCTTTTAATGTTTGCATGAGCACTATATTTTGCATGAATCTCTACACCTTGATAGTCACTTGTAGGTTTTCTTCATGCATAGCTAGAAGCACTTTCACAGAATGTCCTTACAATCCTCACTATCATACTTCCTCATTTGCAAACATATTCACTCTAGTTTGAGGAGTACTTCTACCATGGTCAAAATTGTTTTGGAAACACTATCATTTCCATGATCAAGACCTTCACTTTGCATTTCTAGGTTAGATTGAAACTATCCAATCTCTTCACACTCTTCTCAGTATATTGTTTCAAACATCCTTGTGTCTTCTACTTATGGCTCTCAGTGTAACCCTATCATCCATGGGTCTTTAAGTGTTGCTCAGCCTCAAATGACTATCACTACCTTTTGAGAAGGTCATCTTATTCTTTTACAGTCATATGACTGTCCTTTGCTTTTTTTACCTCATAATGTCTACTTCATGCCATCTTCCTATGATAGTGCACTTGACATCCTATTTATTTTTGAGCTTTGATCAAGTCCTTAAGTCTTGGAAACTATCTAACAAGGCCCACCATGCTTAACTACATCACTATTTCTCTGCCATCTTTTCAACTATCATCAACTTCAATCAATATTCCCTTTTAGCTTGCACTCCCCATGTGTCTTTGGCTACTCACGGTCAATTACTCTTTGTAACTGTAATTCATCTATTAGCATCTTGAATTTGATAGTATTAGTCTTTGTTATATGCATAAGATACCATCATGCATTAATGGAAGAAACTATCTTAAAGAACATATCACAATGCTACCTCTTTGTTGCCTTTTGTTCAAACTCTACCCTACTGTCTTGTTGTAGGCTATTGTCACATTATTTCATGTCCTCCAAAACCCCCTTTTGCTTTGGTGAGATTCCCTTGCTTACACAAAGAGTTTGAAGCTTACTATTACTTAGCAAGAATAAACACCATTTTCATAAATAAATACATTGTACCCTTATATCTTGAATCTGTCCAAAGATTGTGACCATCACTTATAGTAGTAGATAGAGCTAAACATGAACCCACAACCAAGGATGCAGCAGACACAACATTATATGTGCAAGATTCTGTCAAGAAATTTTGATGTTGCCCTGAGTATATATAAGGAATCTAAAACATGAGAAAAAGTGAAATCTCAATTACAATAGTTGAACTATCATACTTTTGGATTGTAGCAATTGAGATACTCAATCCACTGACAATGCTTCCAATACCCCAAATTTATGTTTTCTTTGTGGTTGTTCAAAATGTATGGTGCAACAAAAACCCTCTGCAATGACATAGTCATGACACAAACTTTGAAGTCCCAATCATAAGAGAATGTTTTAACTGTCTGCACTTTGCTTGTAAACTCTTATTACCTTGTTATTGTTACAGTTAATAGAAACTTCCTTTGAAGCCGAGCCTAACATTGACTTGAAGATTACTACCATAACAAACCTGTAGGTTTCTCATACTACACGGGATTTGGGCTTCTTTTATGTCATCAATAATGTCTATGAGTTCTTATACACTCAAGATGTAGCCTAAAGTTTGTATGAGATTTATCCTATGCCAGGCTTGAAAAATACTTCACACACAGACCTCTTAACACTTTATCAAAGACCAAGTCTTTAACAATATAAGGCATTTAGGCATACCTAGAAGAATAAACAAAGAAGAAAGGTAGGTCTTGCAACATGGATTAATGCTGGTGAAAACCTTTGAAAGTCTCCATATTTCATTTGCAAAGTGCTTGAAAACCTTGGATCCCTCCAATGTGCCATATCTTGTAGAAAACTCTACAACGATCCTCATGAAATGGGGAGAGTTTCCATGAAACAAACACCGGTCTTCCACCAGGTCAAGACATCTTAATCTCATCAATGCAATCAACAGAAACCCTAAACTCAATCTATGTATGCATAGCTGAAAGAACTCCTTCTAGCACACAAATAACTTGATCAAAGTTTCTTTTGATTTTTTTTAGGTCCTTTTCTTTAATTTTTCAACACAAGATTTTACTTTTGCACTTAGAATCTTATAATTTTATGTCAAAAAATTATAATGATTACCTTAAAATAAAAGGTTTACAACATTCTTGGTGACCTCTCGAAGATGTTTGCTTGCTAAACATGGTGACCAGCTACCTTATACAATCCATTGGGCATAGGACTCATGGAATAAATTAGAAACACACTCAAAATTAGACCTTTAGACATTGTATACTACTGGAGCACTAGACCTTGTATACTACTGGAGCACTTCAAGACAAAGCTTGACACCTCCAAAAATGGCATTGTCTTTTATTTTCATGACATGTAATATGCATTATACTTTTGATTGTCCTTTACCTTGAAACTTGATCGCAATGCAATGTACAAAAGAAATGGTATTCTTTTCCCAAATGAGGAAACATAACAGTCCTGAAGACATCATTAACACTACCCTTTATGACTACCCATACCCTGCAATGATGACTATCTTCATTAATGTATGAATCTTGGCATTGTTAAAGGTGACTTCATGTGTCCTATTCTTGATTTCTGTCATAACTTCAAAGTCCATGTCCTGTAGACTGTCATCTTCCCATTATTTCTTTTGACTATCCATGATTTGTGTTTCATCATTCTTAAGACTACCCTCAGGACTCATTATTGCCTTGCTTGTTAAAGGACTATCACATGAATGAATATTGCCCTACATCAAGTTGACTATTGTCCTTCTTGCATACCTATACAATTTGTTTGAATTGTGTTCATTATATTTCTAACAACCTCATGACCTTTTCATGCACAAAAATCCCTTTGAAAGCTACTAGTAACATAATAATCCTCACTTCATTCATGTGAAATTCATTGTGGCATTATCACTATGTTGACTGCATGCCCTTATTCACTGTATCTTTGCATCTTTTAACACCACATACCAAGAGTTTCCTAGCATTGTACTTCAAGTTTCTTTCATCTATCAATCAACTTAACCATTGAGTTTCACATAAAAGCTATCTTTCATACCTCTATGAATCCTTCATGAGCTAATTGAAACTGCTCTTTCCTATTTATAGCTTAAATGATCTGTATAATGTCCTTTCTTAATTGTTTGCCTTGATACCATTTGGTTTCACCGAGTGCACACCTTAACTCTATCAGCTGCCCTCATTAACATTGCTTCATCAACATGTGCAATTTGAATCTCAGTGAGCACTAAACTTTGGCATTTGCAATAGTCTCATATCCCATTGAACTTAGTACTTTCACCATTCTCTAATCTACAATAACTATACTATGCATTCCATAAGAAACTAGGGTTGGTGCTTCTCAACAAAATGTCCAATTAAGTTATTAACATGTGTCACTTAGACTGTAGCTTTCTTCAAAAGTTTGGGTAATGTGCCTTCTATATAATCAAGCATCTTGGACTTTCAATTCCTTTTGGGAATGTCATATTTTAAAATAAGGTGACTGTCTTTAATGATTTTTCTTTTGTCTTGAAGAGACTTCATCTCTTAGTGACTTGACTAAAAAATATTCTGCCCTTTCTCCTAGGCGAAGAATGTTGTCTCAAATCACAGTCTAAAACCTTCAATGTGTGACTATATTCATCTTGTAGTTTGGAGCATTCCTTGGTATTAGAATATAAAATCTCAATGCAATAACTTCTTCTCCTACTAGTAAAAACCATCATTATGCCCCTGATTTGCAATATTGATTGTAGAGATCAAACTCAATACCCTCTTTTCCTTTTGTGCAAATTATCTCATCTTAGAGAATATCACTTTATAATTGGACTATCCTATGATTAAAAATGATGTAAAAACTGCTACTAGATATTTGGAACTGCTGTTACAGGTCATCCAAACTGTCTACTACATCTTCCCAACTAGTTCTAGATCACTAACTGATGTTATTTCCCACAAACATGTTTATAGGGCATGTGTGAGGAAGGTTTGAAATGGTCAAAACTTGCAAGAGGGTGTAGGAGAAGTTTTAGAGTTGAAGCCACCACTTAGTTCATTCATTGATGACCCCCTTTTACCTTCAGTTTTCCACCACTATCTCCATTTGTCACTTTTATGGTTACTTAACATCATAGTTTTTGCCCTTTTGATATTATTATTACCATTAGACATTCTAGATCATTGTCATGTACTTTCCAAACCACAAATATTCCCCTTCATTATTTGCAATGAATGTCCCAACTTCACTGTAAACTACCTTTATTGACCATCTGTCATCATTGACATTCATTATAACTTTTATAATGGGGCTACCATACTTGGAAGACCCCTTTAGCTCTTGTATCGACATTTGAAACTAAATCTGAATGTCTTATATTGACACAAGAGAGGAAACACCTCAAACTCTTTGGGACACACTCCCAAACACAAACATGTAACATGTATTCTCTGGTATACGGATCCCCTATTCCTCATAATTGGTTCATTCTCTCTCTCTCTTGGCAGCCTTCTTCTCTTTTCCAAGAAATGAACACCCTAAGTTCTCTGTACCCTTCCTCAGGTTGAACTTCCCTTCTTGACAGCATTTCAATTATCCACAACAGGTCACCTTAATTCCCTTCCAGGCCGGCAACCTCTCCTTCTATGCCTTGGTCTTTTATAGTTATAGAGGTGTCCATTCACTTCATGTACCTTTACACTTGAAATTGAAAGGATAGAAGAAATCAAATCGATGCCTTTCTGACTACTAAGGTTCTTTTCACATGGAATGGTTCTCTCTGAGAAGCTAAAATGTCTTCCATACTTCAAATCTTTAATTTGAAGTAAAAATCTTTCTCAATGACTTTCATCTCCAACCTTTCCATCACTTAACTACCTCAAATAAGGTGTTTCATGTTCTCAAAAATGGTGTTCTATTCATGCCTTTAGCATTTATATCTTTTATTCTCCCAAAATGTAATTATGATATGGCCCTCTGACGTCTTCAAGTTATTGATGGATATGTTGTGAATGTTGGGAACAATGATGTGGATAGCGCTACGACCAATAGCAGACTGGACTATTTTTCTGAGATGTGTATGATATTGAAACACAACATTCCATCCAAGCAATTTCTCCTTGCTTAGAGGAAATGTGGACTTCAAAATTTGCCGGTTGTTTACCAATACATACTTGCAAGCTTTCAAGATGGTAATCATAATGCAAGGCCACCATAGAAAATATGTTTTGAACATATCACCGTACCTCTTTTGCATGCCAAGGTAAATGGAATACCTCATATCAGCTTCCTTTTAAAACCAATACCGACACTTTATGAAGGACCACTATTGGGAAATGACTTGAAATGGTAAACAAAGAAGTCTTTGTAATTTTGGGTGAAAATATTGACTAATAGCTTCAATACATCACCTGAATGTGTCCTATCAATCCATCACCAATACTAAGGCCAAGATTACAATAGAAGCATTCTCCACATCACCATACATAATAGGAAGAAGCATGGAGTTTGGCTATTCATCAAACATGAAAAACCCCACTAAAAACTCACACATTCCACTTAGAGATGCCAACAAAGACCATCACACCAAGATTTTGAAGAAAACAAACTGAAAATGTTTTTGGTTGATGTTGATTGCCAATTCGCCCGGGGTGCTCCTGCATCATATATCCTTAAACTTCTTTTCTTCTCTTGCATTACCAAATTTGGAACCTCTAAGCACAAAAAACACCCCACTAAGCCTGCCATTTGGATAAGTAGCTGCACCATAATGTGCAGAGTGCAGAGCAACATGAAACAACTATGTAACTCTTGGCTACCTTAGTCTTATCAGATGTAAGACTATCCTAAGCAACATACTTCTTAGATTGACCAATGTTTTGTTAGGAAGAAATAGCTATCTATGATGATACTCTACCTTATGTGACTATAGTTCATGTTTTGCCATCTTCCTTTTTTGATTTCATACATAGGCACTTCATACATAGGCATCATAATTTTTTTGAGGAAATCTTTTGGGTTTCTTGAATTCAATCCATGAAATATTGTTTCACCATTATTTATGGAAGTCTGTCCACCATTAATAGAATGGTACTTGGTGCCAAATGGAACAAATGATCCTTTTCCTTATGACAGTCCCATGATTGTCTTCTCCATTTAACTGTCCTCTATGCACTTAGAGTGTCATTACATCTTTGCAATGCCCTTCATCTTCCATAAATCCTTGACTTGCAAACTATTAAGGTTACCTTCTTCCATTAATGTCACTCTCTCATCAATCTTAGAAATGACTATCATACTCTAGCAATTGGATTAGTTCCAAACAAAGCAAACTTAAGGTCTGCTCTGCCTACAAGTACTAGGGCTATCACAACATCTCACATTGAAACATACTCATGAAGCATTGACACTTCCTTTAGATCATACTGCCCTATTTGAAATGCCACTTATGGGGTGGATGCCTTCTGACGGTCACAACCTTTCTTGGTTGTATCTCTTGATCTTCTTGGAGTGACTGTTGCATCATATTCATAAGGTGAAATAACATATCATTCTATATTTGGAGCTTTCCCCTTAATAGGGCTATCACTGCCTTTATGGATAAGACAATCTTTTATCATATGATCAATGGATTGTCTTTAGTTCACTGTATTCCTTGAAATGAGATTTATGATTTATCTGTCATTCATTTATAGTGGTTTTCATTGTCCTTCCCATGAGATTGCATCTAAAAGGACTACATATTCAACATCAAAGTCACTTCATAACTATCTTTCTTAGATGAGATGGCAAACAAGAAAAAAATATCACTGTCATTTCAGGTCTACACCTTACCATGTTTGCCTTCAATGTACCTTCAACTAGGCTTTATTGTCTTTTTGATTGCATTGATGGTCATTTAGAGTAAGCAGATCTTCAAGTTTTCCTTTTGTTTTATAAGAGTCATATAGGTTTTCCTTATGTCTATGAATTTGAGGACAAACAACTTCATACCATGCCATTTCCACTCTATCATGAACATCTTACCTCTATGCACTTATTATCTCCATGTGCTTCTTTATTTATCATAACCCTTGTTAATTGCATCAAACTCTTCATTCTACTATCCACTTTCTCACCTTTTATGGTTGGAGTGATTTGTTGTTTTTCACATGTTCTTCTATGTGAACCTTTAAGCACTCCATTTATTCCCTAACACTTTGCACCCCCATCTACAACTTGACCCCTGCCCTTCACCAGGACTGTCTTCTTAAAGTGACTATGTAGAGGGTTGTCATAGAATTTTCAAACTGTTATTTATTTGCACAGTCCTTCACATTAAAACCCTGCTTCTTGCTAGCAAAATCTGTCCACTGTGATATCATTTGAATGGCATTGTCTCTCTACATTGCACATTCATTACAGTCCATACAATCATGAAACATAAGGTTATTATCTAAGTCTTACACATTTCACCATGTTTTTTGTCTTCTATCAATCAAAGTTATCTACAGGTTGGATGATGGTTATTGATCTTTGCTGAGTTCTACACAACTTTCCTTTTATTCATGCATGACTCTACCACTTACAACATTGTCTTCCACCTATTCTCTTCCCTCATAGCCTATTATTTAATCCATATCATTCAATCCCCTGAAGAATGCTATTACCATATTTTTTCATTATGAAAAAGAACATTGTGTGACAGACATATACTATGTGACAACTATCTTAAACTCCAATTAGACTCGTTAGATATATTTAATAACAAGATTTTACTATCACTTTGAACTCAATCAAAGACAACTAAAAGTAATCATGGGACATTTAATCTACTTGTCTCATATCAAATAACTATTGTGATTAATTCTTCATCATTTCCTAGCACTTGGTAAACATAATCTCTCAACATGTAGCCAACTAGGGTTTCAGAAATAAATGGGATTTGAGGACTACCGTGTATCATCAATAACATATATGGATTTTAATAAACATCTAAAAGCATAACGCACATTTTTATTTTCCTCTCAACTTGGTTTCTCCTATGCTAGCCAAGGATTTCATTATTAAACTCAAAAGATTTTGAACAAATTTCACAAACCCCAAATCCTCACACTAGCTCTTTGAATACTTCAACAATGTTAAATGCTTGACAACCCACAAGAATACCTGGCAAAAAAATGAGAGAAAACAGGCACAAGTCCAGCAACATGGATGATAGAAATGCATGCCTAGAGCTTCTTCAATACAAGGAATGTGCTAAAACTCCCTTCAATCTTTGCAACGTGGGTTGAACTTTTAAATGCAACTAGAGGTGTAACTGAAACTTCTCCAGCCTTCCCCAAACTACCACTACATTTGTTTGGTCTCTTCTATGCACCATATTTCCTCTATCTTATGTAACATGCCTTGATTACTATGTTGCAATGTGGTAGGAAATCTATCTAGATCTTCTACAATGCGGTGCCAAAGCTCCCTTAAATTTCTGCAACACCAACATTGTATCTCCTTTAACACCAAAACAAAGAAACCCTAACTCTTTGTGATGCATGAATCTACCAAAGTTAAAACTGAAAGCCTCCTCCATTTCACTTTTGGCGCCCATATTTTCTATTATTTTCTGCTATTTCCCGCTAATAATTTTCTAATTTGAAATATTTTTTGTAATTACCCACTTTAATATCATATTGTCTAATTTTTATTTGTGTGACTAATTATTTAGTCATTTATAGTTGTGTTGCAAAAAAATTAGTAGAATTTAGTCATTGTTAGTTGTCGTGATAAAAGTTTAGTCACGTAGTCATTTATTTGCCAAAGTTTAGTAGTGTGAGTCTCATTGGCATGCTGCAAAAAAAATATTAAGGTATGTGAATGGAACTCACAATTTTGGCATCTATTATTCTTCTTGAAAAGTGTGAATTAGTTGGTTACACAAATTCTAATTGGGTTGGTTCAATGTGTTGGTAATCTTTCCTGAATCGGTAGAGGGTTTGCCAGTTCCAATGCATGGGCAGATTCGGCCAACAGATACGAGAGGTTGCATGAGCTACCTCCCCTTCACTTCTGGTTCTGCTACACTAAGGGGGGTGTCCTTATTTGATAAAGATGTAACATTTACTCTCCAAATGACAGAAAGATTTAACTTTGTAATAACAGGCAGAATACTCTCATGCATGGACCAAGATTTGTGTGATTTTTCACAAGGTTGGCAACATTCTTGGACATATTTGTCTAGTCAGGTATGAGAGCATGCAGGGGGTTCCTTATCCTACTCCTACAACTAACAGGTTGAAATAATGGAATGGTTTGAATTTGATGTTTTAGATGCAAGACAAGGGTTTTGGATCATAATTACTTCACAAGAATAGACCGGTGCCTATCTCGGGGCAAGGAGTCAACTAGATGTATACACAAGAATGGATTGCATCTTGGATTCAACTTTAAAGAGGTTAGATTAATGCCTACCTTACAAACATCACCCAAGAATGGGTATTTAACTGCCTCTACTTACTGATATCCCAGTCAACATACAACCTTCTCCATATTTAACCTAAGACAATTTAATCCACTCCTTGAATGGAAGTCACAGATTAAACATGCAATATAGAAACCTGTATCCTAGAATTTGAGGAACCCTTAGCAACCAAATTCAGAAGAAGAAATGCATGCAACAAGTGGAGAGGGACAGCTAGACACATGCCATAAGCATTTTTCATATAAAACAACACTAAAACTGAAAAATGTATGTAATGTACATTCAAGGTGCAACTCATAAACTCCACAGAGATACAACAACCAGGAAATGTTCTGTATTTCATTATTTACACAAAAATGCCCAAATCTTCAACAACCAATGAGTAACATAGTTTGGCTTTTATACCAAAACTTTAAACTTAGCAAAATTAATTACAAGGCTAGACAAAAATCTGCCAGATACAATGCATGATCTGAATGGCGCTCAAAATTGAATGTGGCAGAGGGACAAAGAGGAAGGAGTAGGTAGGTTTGGGATCTGCACTGCCTCCTGAAGATTTTCTTTTAAATCTGGTAGTTCATCTATCATTTCATCCATCGATACATCTGAAAAAACCCATTAATGCTCAACTACCCACAGCCATAGCAGTTCCACTTGTCTATGAATCTTTTCCCGCACAAATTGGTGTAGACACACAAAAAGTCCTTCCTTTGCCAAGCATTCAAAACAGGGCCATCGATCTCCCCCCATCGCCGAGATCCAACGGCTCAAAAACTTGCAGAAAATCCAAGAGCCAATGATATCACACCACATAGGTGGCTTTTTCCTCTATCGCTGACTTTTCCATTCACTATTTTGCCATTTCACCCTTGTATATGCAAGAACAGATGCATATACAATTGCCACTGTTCACCCTTCAAAAATCCCTTGTATATGTAAAATGCATATACATTTGTTTGATATACAAGGCGGACCCCAAACCTATTTAGAACAAATTGAAATTCAATTCAGGTCCGGCTTGTATCCTCTTTTCCTGCATATTTCCTTGTATATGTGCATGTACATTTGCCTCATACATACAAGGCGGATTTCAAATTTTAATGAGGCATGCTGAAGTTGCTTTGAATTCTGGCTTGCATTTTAACCCTTGTATCTTTTGAATGTACATTGGCACATACAAGCGCCCAATATACGTGCTGCGGACCTGAAACATTATTCACTGCATTTGATTTTCAATCAGGTTTGGAATGTATATTTCTTCATTGTATATTGGCTTGTATGTGCAAACATACAAACGAATGCACATACAATTGGTGGGCCCCATCACTTGTGTCTCCCCTATGGCACTATAGCAAATGTATATTTGCACCTTTGTATGTGCCAATATACAAACACAAATATACAAACCCTTAGATACAACTGCAGAATATGCGACAGAATATTCTAGGAATGCATCTAAATGCAAGCATACATTCACTCCTGCATAAACAAACAAGGAATCTTTTCTAGAATATGCCTGCAATGTATCTTTTCTTTGTATGCACGCCCGAATGTATATTTGTTTGTATATTTGAAATGCATGCGGGCGGCTTTGTATGTAGCTCGATATACAAGACCACTTGTACATCGCACTATAGCAGAAGCATGTCCGCCACCCTTGTACATTTTTCCTTTGTATCTCTACATGCAACCTGATATACAAAGTAGGAATATTCCTAGGAATCTGTGAAATATTCCCCTTTGTATATTGCACATTTCAAAGTCCAATATACATTTAAAATGCATATAATTGAGTTTTTCAAAGGCCGATGGAGATTTTGCACCCGCCAATGCACATTTTGACCTGTATGTATATACAAACACCTTTGTATATACAAAGACACTTGCACCTTAACTGATTTTTTGCATTTCTTCAACTGCAGAGGCCAAAAGTGTTAGAGTTTTTTGGATTTTTGGGAAAGTGCCTGCATATCTAAATGCTTGAAACCTGAATACTTATGCAGGCACCACCAGTAGCTCAAGCCTAAAACCCTAAACATAAATGATTACCAACACAATGGATGATAGAAAATCAACATCTAGTTATGTTTTTTCCTTTGGTTCTGGAGTTGTATCTTGGAGCAGTAAGAAGCATGCAACCGTGACTCTTTCTTCAGTTGAAGCAAAATATATTGTTGTCAAGTAATCTGGATCAGACAGATTTTGGAGGACCTACACTTCATACAAGAACATCCAACAACTTTTTTTTTGTGATAATAGTAGCACCATTGCAATGACAAAAATCCAATGTTTAATGCTTGATCAAAACACATAGAGATCCAGCATCATTTTATCCTAGATTTGGTACAAAAAGGACAAGTAGAATTATAGTTCTTACATCTCAACAAATTGCTGATATATTTATGGAATCTCTTCCTAATGCTACTTTTTTCACTTTGAGAGACCAGTTAGGCATCATCCCCATTGATGATCTAGGGGGAGATTGAAATCATGTGAGGCATGCATGATCAACAACATTATTTTTCTATTTTTCTGTTTGTATTTTTAGTTTTTATAATGCATGGTAATGCATAATAACTGCATGTTTACGGTATACACAGAGTGTTTTATTTTTAGTTTCAAAACTACCTTTATGGCATGTTCCTAGTTTTTTAGACTGCTTTGAAACTTTTTTATATAC
This sequence comes from Cunninghamia lanceolata, assembly GCA_027924645.1. Taxonomy (NCBI): domain Eukaryota; kingdom Viridiplantae; phylum Streptophyta; class Pinopsida; order Cupressales; family Cupressaceae; genus Cunninghamia; species Cunninghamia lanceolata. Next base: position 4,771,284 of record BSBN01000245.1, on the reverse strand, counting down.
AACATTATGATCGCTACTTTTTGATGAAATGAACAGTCAATTCTGATTTGAAAAAACACAATTTTTTTTGCCTATTATCTTTAGCAGCTATGTATATGTCTGATTTAATTTTTTCAGCTCAGTATAGTGTAATTGCTATTTAATTTCTTTCAAAGTCAAGATTACAATTCACACACGGATCGCAATTAATGAGCTAATTGAAACTTCTGCTCATATTGAACATTTAATTATTTTTTACTTAAATTTCTTTCAAAGTCAAGCTTACATATTTTACCCTATGGCATACAGAACAAATCTTCTGCACCAAAAGGTACCTGCTTAGAGAACAACGGGTTTACAGGGGCAAGGGAGAGAGATCTGATCTATTTTGAGGAAACCAGGATCTCAGGATCACAAACAACTATCATTTGGGAAAAAAGTTTGGTTTCAAGATGGCTCTCAAAACTATGGGATTAGAAGCAAATTTACATATAAGGAAAATAATACAACCTTCAGAGAACCCTTGAAACCACATCATGTTGCCTTCAACGAATTTCAAACAAAGATAGAAAATCACACTTTTAGAAGCAGGAGGGATATGGGAAGGTCAAGTGCTTTCTCAGGAACCTCTTGCAAAAGAGACTTGCCAAAAGGTAAATGGCTCAAACTTTAGAGATTCCATGAGCAAAGAATAGAGGAAGGGCATGAACCAAAACAAAAAAAGGTTTGGATCCCCATTATCAAGAGAGAAACAAGACACAATGAGTTTGAGGAGGTCTTTCTAGATCAGGTGGAGACAACACTTAAAGATAAAACAACCTCACTTGCTGAAAATGCTCTAATAGGTAAAGTTTTGTCTCCCCATTACTCAGTTCAAGATTTAAGAGAATGGTATCAAGAAGCATGGGAAAAACTAGAAGATTTTTGTGAGTTGGGCAATGGATTCTTCTATTTTATCTTTTCAAGCAAGGAAGAAAGGGACAAAATTCTTTCAAAGAAAATATGGAAGTTTAATCAAACAGTGATTTGCTTCCAAGAATGGATACCTAACTTTCATGTGGGGATAGAACAAATACCCTTATGCCCCCTCTAGGTGCAGCTTCCATATCTCCCATTAGAATATAGAGATGTGGAAATTTTGAAGTGCCTAGGCAACTCCATTGGGGTGTGCCAAGAAGTCGACATCCCAAAAGAGAATCTCACTTTTTTGATAGTCAGGTTGTGAATCCTTACAGATGCTAAATAGATACTTCCCAAAAGACTTCAAATTAAATCCTCTCAAGGGGTATGGATTTAAGAAATTATTCTGCAAGATAGAGCAGATTCAGATGATTTTGACAGGGTGAAGGAGTTTCTTTCGATAGGGACTACAACGTATAAGCAAGGAATGCTGGGGTCTCAGAGGGATACGACTAGCTTAGCTTCGATAGCAGAATCCTTGATTGTAGAGATTGATCAAATCTATAGCAAAGACGAAGGTTTTGGCTTTTCGAATGACAAAGAGATGGAACTTGAGATAATTAGCTGCCCCACTGGGGAAATACAAGTAGTCTTGGCAAGACCAATGGGTGAAGAACATGTTACATCCGATGAGGCTTCTGATGGTAATTGCAAAAAGAATCATCTCTCGTTAGAAGATGTTGGGCCTGCAGAGAAGCTAAATCAGTAAGAAAAACCCCATCAGACGAGCGAGACAGAGGTAGCTGGAGATGTTGCTCAATGTCCCTTGCCTTTAGGGAAGAGGAAGATTGGCTGAACTAGGATGAGGACACCCCCCTATGGGACATGATCCAAACACCTAAAAAAGGTCTCGAGAACAATGTGGTGAAAGATGCTAGATTCAATGATTTCTCCAATGACTTGCTATAGGATAATGGGACCTTGAGAGCCCTTCTTGATCAGGTAGTTATGAAGGTGGCAAATAACGTTATTGAGGAGATAGCTGATGAAGTCCTTCAGGAAGACTCAAGCAAGATGGAAAATATGTCTTTAGGCCTTAACTGAACAAGTTTGAAAAGTCCCCTGATCAAGGGTACCCCCCCTCTACCAGGAAAAGCTCCCGATATAAAAAGTTGGAAAAGAATAGAGATCCTTCAAGTGAGCAGAATCTTCAGGCCAACCACAGTTCAAGCAAGCGGAGAGTGCAGTACTCTCCTAGGAAGACATGAAGATACTAATGTGGAATGTTAGGGGTCTTAATGCCCCTAACAAAAGAAAACTCATTAGTTTCCAAATTGAAGAGGATAAAATAGATATTATAATGTTACAAGAAACAAAACTATCTATAGATTTGTGTGAACATATCCTTAAAAGCTAGAAAGGCTGGTCCTTTGAGATGGTGGCAGCTTGAGGAACCTCTGGTGGACTTGTTATAGGTTGGAGAGAACATATCCAACCTCTGGAGGTGATGGAAAAGAATGATAAATTCCTAATAGGTAAGTTCCCCTTGCTCATTTACTGGTCAAATCTTTGGATTCTTAATATTTATGCTCCAATTGATTTATTACAGAAAAGACGTGTATGGGATAGCTTGTCAGTGTGGATAGGGCTGTTGAAATGGAATTTTTGTATTTTAGGGGGTGATTTCAATTCCATTGTAGATGAGTTTGAAAAATCAGGGGGCATTTCACACCTGAATAAATCTTAGATGGAGTTTAAGGAGTTTATTAATAAAAATCTTCTGATAGACTGCATTCCCAAAAATGCTAAATTTACCTGGACGAACAGAAGGAAAGGATTTTTAAGCATAGCGGAATGGCTGGACAGATTTTTTTGTCTCCAAAATGCTTCAACCTACCAGTCAGATTTGAGATAGAGATTCAACCTCTGCTAGGCTTAGATCATTTCCCGGTCAGTCTCAACTTTGGAGATAATCATTTCCCTAACAAAAAGAAGTTTAGATTCCAAGCAATGTGGTTTAGAGACATGAATTTCATCGAGAAAATTAAGATTTGGTGGAAGCACATCCCCTTTGTGGAAGGTTCCCGCATGTTTCAGTTAGTCAGTAAATTAAAATTGCTTAGGCACAAGGTCATGGAATGGAATAAGGAACAGTTCCATAATATTTTTGTAGAAAAATCAAGAGTGCAGAAAGATATGAGAGCTCTATCAGATCTTATTATCAAGGATGGCATGGACCTCTCCTCATTTCAACGAGAGAAACAACTCAAAGTGGAGCTTGAAGAGATTTTGAAAAGAGAAGAAATATTCTGGAGGCAAAGATCGAAGGAATTATGGCTGAAAGAAGGTGATAGAAATACCTCATTTTTTCATCTAGCAGCCAAGGTATAGGAGGGCACAAATTATATCAAATCAATTCAATTGGGGAATGGCCAGATTTGTAACAAGCCAACAAAACTTCTTTCTGTAGCTCAAGTCTTTTTTGGAAACCTCCTAGCCAGCTCGAATCTGAAGGTGGACTTGGGTCAGAATATCTACAAATTTATTCCCAAACTAGTCAAAGAAGAGCACAATAAGGATATATTGAGAGAATTTTCCTTAGAGGAAGTTAAGGCAGCTATTGTCTCTCTGGCGGGTGAGAAAGCTTCAGGGCCGGATGGTTGGATGGGAGTCTTCTTTCAGAAATGTTAGGACATAGTAAATAGAGATGTTTTTTTGGTAGTGGAAGAATCTAGGAAAAATAAGAATGTGCTTAAGGAAATGAAGTCTACTTGTATTATGCTCATCCCAAAATCTACCTCTCCTCAAACGTTTGAAGACTTTAGGCCAATTTCACTATGCAATTTTATTTACAAAGTCATCTCGAAGGCTTTAGCACAATGGTTATCCTCTTTCTTGCTAGAGTTGATTTCAAATGAATAGGGGGCTTCATACCAGGTAAAGAGACTCAGGAGGGTGCCAATTTTAACACATGAAATCCTACACTCTGTCGCTCAAGATAAAAAGATAGCTGTGGTGGTCAAGTTAGATATGTCCAAGGCCTACGATAGAGTAGAATGGAGCTTTCTGTTTAATATTCTACTGCATTTAGGGTTTTCCAAAGAAGTGGTCAAGTGGATTCATTCTTGTATTTCAGGCTTCCAAGTCTCAGTTCTCATAAATGGCAGGGAGACGGGATCTTTTGAACCCTCGAGAGGGTTGAGACAAGGGGACCCTTTATCCCCATATCTCTTCATTCTTATGACAGAGGCTCTTACTTAGTCAATAAAGGCAACTAAGAGACGTTCAGATTGGAAAGGAATTAAGCTTAAAGGGATACAAGAATCCTTCACTCATGCACTTTTTTCCAATGACACAATTCTTTTTGGCAATGCCTCCATCCAAGAAGCCAGAACCATGATGAGCACAATTAATTCTTACTATCATGCCTCGAGGCAATTGGTTAATTTTAAGAAGTCCATGATCTTCTTTCAAAATGTGTTGCTTCTTCTTCAGGATGAGATCCACATTATCCTTAATCTAAATTCTCAGATTTTACTAGGAAGCTACCTCAGTCTCCCCTTGTTCAATGGTAGGTATAGAAATGTGTTATGGAGCAAAGTGCTTAGAAATATGAATGCAAAGTTGTCCAACTGGAAAGGTCGTAGATTGTCTCTGGCAGGTTGACTTGTGATGATAAAGGCTATGATTGTAGTTGTGCCAGTATACATGATGTCAATTTTTCATATCCCAAAAGGCATCATCGCTAAAATAGATGGGGCATGTAGGAAATTTCTGTGGCAAGGATCTCTACAAAAAAAGAAAATTCATTTGCTAGCCTGGGACCAAGCCAAAAGAGGTAGGAGGGACTGGAATACTCAACCTTCAAACTCAAAACCAAGCACTGGGTGCTAAGCTAGCATGGAACATGTATGTAAAGCCTAATTCTTTATGGGTAAAATTGATAATGCAAAATATCTTGACTCATTGGATAATGAAAGAATTTTTATAGTACAAAACCCTCCCAAAGGATCAATAATCTGGAATTTTCTAACAAAAAGTAGAGACATCCTCCAGCCAAATCTGACATGGATAATTCACAATGGTGAAAAGGCAGATTTTTGGCATGATTCTTGGGGTGGGGGGCCAGCCTTGGCAGATAGGAATGAGCTTAGAAAAGCTAGAATCTTTCTTCAATCTAGTTGGGGAACTAAAGTTAAAGGTTACTAGTCAGTGTCAAGAGAAGGTTCTTCAGGCTCAGTAGCCTGGAAGAGTTTGTGAGGCTGTAATTTTCCAAGGATTCAAAAAGTACTCCTCAGCCAATTACTAAGGGAGAAGTTGGTCATTATTTCAAACAAGGAAGATGAAGTGGCCTAGATGGCATCAAAATCGGGCATATACTCAGTCAGTGATGGATATAAATTTTGTATGCAAAAAGCAACATCAGAGTGGCCTTCAAAGCTGTGTTGGGGAAATGCCTTACTCCCTAAAGTAGGAGCTTCTGCTTGGTGTGCGCTCCACAACAAAATTCTAACAGGAGACTGAATTAAAAGGCTGGGCCTTGGTTCTAATTTTCCTTGTGCTATGTGGAAGAGAGGACGAATCTACAGATCATCTTCTTCTTTTATGCCCCTTTAGCAGAGAATGTTGGGTCTAGTTTTTTAGGAAGTTAAATTGGTTAAGCCCGATGTCCAAATCTTTGGTGCTAATGTTTAGGAATTGGCCTCTTTCTTTTGCTAATTCATACTTAGCCTATCTATGGGATATAGGTCCCTCGATGATCATATGGCATATATGGTGGGAAAGAAAGCTTTAAATTTTCAGGAAGGAAGCAAGTTCGATGTTTCAAATATGTGACAAATTAGAGGTGGCGATATCAGATCTGGTGATGACATACCTTAGACATAATAACATTTGTAATTCATTTTGGACTAAGTGGGATGTGGCAATTATCCCTTCTTGGCCGTTAGTTAGTAATTTATATCCAGGCAGTATCACAGGGGCTTCAAAGACCACCTCAAAAAGAGAGCATGTTAAATGGATTCCACCCTCCCCTCCCTTTGTCAAACTAAATTTTTATGGTGCTTGCAGAGGAAACCTGAGACCATCCAGCACATGGTGTGTTATTAGAAATGAATATGGTTCTTTGATAGTAGCCAAATCGACAAAAATACCCCCAAGTACCAACAATGAGGCAGAAGCATGGGCATTAGTTCATGGGCTACAACTAGTGGTTGAAAAAGAATTTAAAAATGTTTGGATTGAGGGTGATTCATTGATAGTGATCAATGCAATCAAAAGAAGAGGACTAGATAACTAGAAACTCAACTACATCCTCCAGCTTAACAGGTTAGATAATTTCCTCATTTCACAACTTATAAAGAAGGTAATAAGGTGGTAGATATGCTAGAAAACATAGCCGTTGAACTTGATAGTGCATATATGATATTTCCACCTGGAGATCAAATATATTCAAATTATTTGGCCAACATTCTATCAAATGAGATGGAAGAGGTGGCACGTAGTTGATTGGGTTGATAGTTGGCTGGACGGACTCTGTCAGGCAGGAATCAAGTTAGGCTAATTTTTTTGAACTATCATCACCCCCTGACATGAAGTGCACCAAATTAAATGAGGGCTATATCTTTTTGTCCAAACTTCTGACAAAGTTCGTAGATATGGATTGCAAGTGCTCATGAGGGAAGGTGAATCAAGATGGTTTTAGCCCTTTCAATTTTTTTGAGGACAGGTGAGGACTACGAATCTGGCCTTAGTTCATGCCTCATTAAAAGGAGGTGACTAGATTTAACTACCCTGTGTAAGTGGGTTTCTTTGGAGGCACAACGACTAGCTTTTCTTTATTGGGGTGGTCAAGTAAAGGACACATTACAAAAATTCTATGGTGGGCTTCTCATGGCAATATACCTTAGATCCTGCTAACTGTGCCCTTTGATTTGGTGACGTCATAGATGTCCTTTGCCTTCTTAATTCTAACATAATGGCATTGTGTTTATAATATCTACTACATTTAGTGCTATTGGGTTGAAAAAAGAATTTTGTTCTGTGCTATTAGCAGATAGCCTACGTAGCTCTGCATATCCCTCTTATGTCCTCTTTTTCCTATGCCCATCCCATCCTTTCCCTTCTCTACCCTTAAGGACAGTCTACATGGCAAATATACGTCTTAATAAGAGATTGTTTTTTCCTGCTCTTGATTGGGAACCAGAGATCAGAGGGAAAGTAAAGTCATTAGATTTGATCACTTTGCTTGATATGGACTGCACCCTCACCTAGTTCATTGTTAGAAACATAGTTGGGTATGCTTGGATAAGAGGGTATGAGGGACGAGTGCTTAATTTCTCAGATGTGGTTTCACAGCTCTTATCCAACATAATGGACCTGATTATGGATGGTGAGTTTATTCATGCTCTTGCCGCTGGTTTGTTTTTCAAAAACATTTATACTATGGAAAGATGGGAATCGGCGGTCTCTGGCTACCGAATGGATCAGGGGGATGCTCTTATCGGTAGCCTTTTCAATCTTGCGGCTTTGTGTACCTCTCCCCCGCAACAAGCAATATACAGGACTTTACAAGCCAGTATCAAATCCCTGAGTAGCAGAGAAATTGATGAAGCATTGCAGTCTCACTATTTCCTACTTACCAAGAAAAAAATGGAAAGGATCAAGGATGTGTTTATGGCCATTCGATTCTTATGGATTCATGCTCCAGGAATACCTCATTATGCCTTTGAGGACCTTGATGAAGGAACTCAGTCTTCTGTAGCTGTGGAACTGGATGAGCATATTTTTCCTGCAGCTCCAGCAGTGGCGTGAGGTGGTGGTGATGGGTTGGGTCCTTGGCGGTCTAGAGCGGATGGGTGGCTGGTTGGCTTTGTTTTGTCACATTTTCTTTGGTGGTGTTTTTGGGTGTTGTGGTGTTTTTGCTACGAGGTTCTCTGTTTGCCACTCTGCGGTGTGGCAGTTCTAGTGGTGTTCGTCCGGGTGACATTTTTAGCTTTCTATTTTCTTTTTGTTAGTTGTTGCAATGGCTTAGGTTGGTTTTGGTTTCACTGTTGTGTTTTATTCCTCTGGACTGGGCCTTGGCCATGACTTCTGTAATATTTTTGATCTATATTAATCTACGGGTGTACACTCCCCTTTTCTGTTAAAAAAAAAAGTCAAGCTTACAATTCACACATGGATCACACTTAATGAGCTAATTGGAACATCTGTTCATATTGAACGTCTAATTGTTTTTAAATTAAATCTCATGAAGTTGGCCAACAGTCTTTCCAAGGTTGATTGTAAGGATTCATATACTTTTAGAGGCTTACCGTATCCCCAAGATGATATAAATCTTTAGAAAAGGTTTGATAGTGCTAATAAAACAAAAATAAAAATCATGTCCTTTGCATGAAAATATATTATCTTCTTAGTATATGCTTGCGACTTAAATTATTGTGGCTCAATGTGTTAATATGTTTTATTTGTTTGTCTTGCTTTTTAACTTGTTATGTACATGTATTTTATTTTGATGATTATGTGTGCATTCCTTTAATGCTAAAGTTCATTTATATTGAGGAATAGAACTGTGAATAGGCACAAAACTAAAAACTAAGGAAGTTAGTAGAAATATCAATATCGCTTATTGATAGATCCAAGAGAGACAAAATTCTAGTTAAAAGAAAAAATGTTTTCCTTTGAGTTTGTCTATGATTTGTAGTTTGAAGCATATTACCAATGCAATTTTTCACATTTTTAATTCGAGTATTCTTCTCAGGAAAACTTCTATAACTTGACATGTCATAGAAAAAACGAGTCCATGTAGGCTGTAGAAAAGCTCAGGATCAGAATGATCGATATGTTGGGTGAATGAGAGTCAAGTGAAAACTATCCAATAGGAATGAGCAGATCTAAGTAAAATAAGAACACCACAACAAACATGGATACTAAACTTTTATTAGATGTCAAACATATAACACTTGTGAGATTATTGTCCTGAAGGTGATTGACTGAGAACATAACCCAGTTCATCTTGTGGAAAGCTCTCCAGCAAATAAACACATCATTAGTGTAAAAGGAATTGTTGACACTTGTCTTTGATGTTTCTATTTCAAGACAATTCTAGAAAAAAAATACATTGTTGATCATCAGTCTGTTGTATGATTCTTTTGCGAGGAGATTGGCCCATTCAAGCGGCTTCTCATAATAACTCATTTGTATTCTATGTTAAAACCCTAATGCTAATGTACAAAATTTAGAGTTTTTTTAACTATGAATCTTAAAATTCCTTTGGATTTGTCTTCATTATGTCAAGAGACATTCTATAGTGACAATCATGTTGTGTAAATAAGCATAATATATAGTTTACATATTAAAAAAACACATTATAAAATAATTTTTAATTAAGAAAAATAAAATACACTAAAATTTATGTAAATAAAAATAAAATGTTTTTAAATAATTTTAAATAAAATAAAATAATTCTTCAGTAAATAAAATAACTCTTAAATAAATGAAAAAACTTAAAATAAAATAAAATAATTTTTTTATAGTTCTAAAGTAAAATAAAATAACTTTTAAGTAAATATTGAAATCTGTGACCTCTCTTATATTTTTTTTGCTGATTATAAATACAAATTTTCTTCTATAAAGAAAAACTCTTAAATAAATAAAATAATTCAAAATTGATATCTCTTGATTTTGTTAGATATATTTACTTAAGATATCTTTATGAGTCAGGTCTTCCCAAACGTCTAACAATTAAATTGCATCAATAATTCTGTAATAAAAGTTTTTAGGACAATTAAACATATATTTAGTTAAGATATCTATACTGGTTAAGTCTTCTCAAGCATCTAACAGTTAAAATGTAGTAACAATTTTGCAATAATAGTTTTATGATACAATTAACGTAAAAATGTTAAAATCAAAATCAAAATCATCAATTCCCTACAAGTCAACTTTGCTGTCCTTGGCATAGAGTAAAATTACATTGCAACTTTTATTTTCAAAAAAAATATTTACAATACAATGTCAAGTCCAATGCAATTTGAGAAGATGGTGCCTTGTTGGCGAATCTTGGCCATCCCTCCCTTAGTGCTTTTCATATTTACTCTTTAAAAAAAAAGTGCAATCAACTTCTCTAAGCTTGTCTAAAGTTATTGGTTGTGTTTCCATCATCAAGTAATAAAATTCAATTTGATGGAGGAAGCTTGTATGTTGGCTTTTGAAATTGTAATCTATGTCCCTAAAGCAAACCTAAAAATAAGGATTTATTTTGAAGAAAATTAGAAAACAAATGGAGAAAAAAATATATTAGAATTTCATGCCTTTTCTTACAAACTCATGTATATTGTTGTGTCTCTATTGTATTAAGAAGCTTGCAAGGTAGAACATGTTTAGGTTGAACCAACAACATTGAAGACTCTTACATTGGTGAATGAGAAAGCACATCCAATGAAACAAAAAAAAAAGACTTATTTGTCATGCAATTAATTTATAAGAACCATATATATAATGATGTCATTATAGGACCTAGGTTTAGTTATAAATTTAACTACATGGCTAAGAATTATTATCATCTCTATCCATGGTGAAGAAAAACAATACCTCAAATGAGGCCATTGAATCTATGGCTTCCAAGTTATTTTAATCTCTAACAATATAATATAAAGTAAATATAATGATATGATGATATGATATTATATCACTTTAATCTCTAACAATAGACATGAGTCACATTAGGTTTACTTTTATTAATTAATAATTTAAAAATATTTCTATGTTAAATGGGTCTTCATCTTATAACTGTGTGAAAATATACAAATATGTAGAAATGTCTTTTAACTTTTAATTATTATTAAAATAATATTATTAATGAAAAACTTAGACTAAGTTATCTTTAAACGACTTTAAATACACCTATCAAATCCCACAAATAAAATTCAAAAAGAAAGAAAAGAAATTCTTATAAAATTAAAACATTTTTTTATGTACAAAATCTTTTTGACCCTACAAAATCTAAAATGTAAGGTTAAAAAAGGTATACCCTATGAAAAGGCACAAGGTCTCTGTGTGAGCAGAAGTCCAAGATCATGGAAGTAGAAATCAAACATGAATGCAATGTATTGAAAATGAACTAAATTGATTTACAACCAAACTGGTATAAATAGGTGAAGCTTGAGGAACAAGTCTCCTTGAGAATAGGAAAGGTGGCGTAAATGGAACCAAGAGAATAGCTCAAGGTTCAACCACCCTCAAATGTAATAGTGATGTGTCAAATATGAGATGACACATCTAGTAACGGCTCATAGAGTGGAATTAGTCTTTCCACATGTGAGGAAAATTGCCTAACTATGGTTATGTTAGGAATAACTCATGTGAGTTATACAACAACACCCCCCCTTAAGCATAGATTAGGTGGGTTTATGAAATATGAGTCCCAACTGTGCACCATTTTAGGTACTCATTTATAAAACATCTTTCATAAAATGAAGAAAGAAAGAAAACCCTATGGGAAAAAACTTTCCTTCTAAAGAGAGAAAACAAAGAGAGGACTTTAGATGGCCCCTTTAGATGACGATGATGATGATGTAGACCTAGATGATGATGTTGAGAACTCTCCAAGAAAAATATGCTATAAATTCTAAATTTTTTGAATATTCAGAAAAATAGACAAATCATCTGCAATGTGTACAGAAGTTGGTATACTGAAGCCTGATAAAAGGATGTGCATATGCACACATGCAAATGAGATAAAGAATCTGTGTGATTCTTTGAGAAGTGATTGTTCCCCCCATTACACTTTATAATTCAGTGTATATACAATTCCCAATTTTCATGATTGATTACACAAGTGATTTTTATTTGACACCTTTTGAAGTGCAAGTACAACAAAATAGCTTTATTGGAGTCCTAATAATCAGTTAATTTGAGCCATCTAAGCTGAGCCTCGAATTGATACTAGGCTCTAAGTTAACTTCTTCTTCATTAGCTGTAAAGTGTGAAGATATGAAGTAGGCTTTTGGATGGTAGACTTTACCAACTGCAACTAGTTTCCTATCTTTGGACTCTCTGATTAGACTAGCATCTACAATGAATTCTACCATCTTTTTAGAATTGATAAGTGCATATATTGAGAGACAATTTTTAAATAAACAAGGAATGTAGTATACATTATTTAGATACCAATCCCTAGTTGAACTGTCCCTTTACCACTGACATCATAATACTTTTGGTTCATTAAAATTTTATAGATTCTACAAGGTTCTATTTTTATAAACATTTCCAAGGATGGTGACATATGATCACAAACAACTGAACTTATGACCCATCGGTTTAACACTATTTTAGATGGTGGCATTTTATCTCTTTTTATCCCTATTAGAGTTGATGAAAGAATTTAGTTTTAAACTCAGTTTTGGGAATTAAGGTGGTGCTTTAGTGATAGAAGAAGTGATTGTGTACACTCTTCTTACTTATCTACCCCCCCTTAAAGCGACACTTTATAAGTAGTGCATGACATCATACAACAATAATGTTCCCTTTTTGTTTCTCTCCCAACAAGCTTTGCAATTTGAGATGAAGTATTTTAAGAACCCTAAACATAACTTAACTTGACACTTTATAATGATAGTGCAATTAGTAGCTAGAATGATAGAGGTCGAAAAAATAGGCACTTTTTCCTTTTGAATGACTTGATTACGAGATCATATGCAAAAGATATAGCCTTTACAATTTTTGCATATACAAAAAATTACACCTAAAAAAATATTTTCAATATGCTTGAAAATAAAATTTTGTACAAACTAATGTATGGAGAAAAACTTGATAGGGAAAAAGTTAAGTCCCTTGTGGTAGGGTGTGACCAAGGGCTGAAAAACCTATATGACTAGGGGCTTGTTATTAAATTTTTTGTGAAATGAAATTTTACCTCATCGATATGTAGTGATAGAAGGCCGGATTGAGCCTAGCATATAATAGAAGTTGCAAAGATTCGCCAATGGAGATGTAATCAATGAGAAAATGATTTGACACTATTCGACTCACTCTGATACCATGTGTGAGCGGAAGTCTAAGATCATGGAAGCTGAAATCAAACATGAATGCAATGTATTGAAAACAAACTAAATTGATTTACAACTGAACTGGTATAAATAGGTGAAGCTTGAGGAACAAGTCTCCATGAGAATAGGAAAGGTGGCATAAATGGAACCAAGAGAATAGCTCAAGGTTCAACTACCCTCCAATGTAGCGGTGATGTGTCGAATATGAGACAACACATCTACTAATGACTCGTAGAGTGGAATTAGTCTTTCCACATGTGAGGAAAACTGATTAACTATGGTTATGTTAGGAATAACTCATGTGAGTTATACACCAATAGTCTCTATAAATATCCTATCCCTATTCAAGAGCTTTTTTCATACAACTAATTTCCATCTACTATCACATCCAGCATAGAGGACGTGGTTGGGACGTCAAACCTGCACAATAAAATAAATAAACAAAACTAAAGACCTATCTTTAAAGAGCCCGATGGGGAAATAAATGGGAAAAGACTATTTTATACTGGAGGGACAGAGTAATGGCATGAGCATGGGTGCATAATGATTGCCTGACACACCATTATGGAGGCATGACGCTCCTCCCTTTCCTCTTTATTACATTATCAAGATGAGATGATGGAAAAGGGAGACCCACAACATTGGAGAAAGTGGATAGGAGAGGAGACTATCAAACACAGGGGTATGGACACCCATCAAAACATTAAGGATGGAGGATTTGTGGGAGAAAAAAAGGGAAGGAGAACTAGAGCGATAGAGGGATACTGGGGAAGACGAGCTAGGCAAAAATGGCCATTCTTCTGGGATGCCATGGCAGATGGAGAATGAAGGTGTGAGGAGGAGAAAGGATAGAGGAATAAGAAGGGTGGCAGGGCATATGGAAGATGCCAGGGCATGGGGAAAGAGTCAAGTTGAGGCATATAGAGATGAGGTTTCTTTTGTAGCCAACGTGGAGAGATTATCTTGGAAATGCCTATAGAAGTGGATGGCACCCACATGGGGTTCTCTACCAGTTTTAGTATATCATGGTTTAGCCTCAGTGGTCACAGAGCCCTTGGAGTTTTAGTTTTCTCTACATGGAATTTTCCTTTCAATCTAGTTTTAGAGCTAATGGTAGGGGATGTTGCAGCTAGGAACGAGGTGGTATTAAAGCCGTAATAAATAGTTACTGCTACATCAGATCTCCTTGCATATCTTATTCCCAAATACTTGGATAACACTATGGTCAAATTTGTTCAAGGAGACTGACAAACATCATTGACAGCAATTATAGTAATTATAAAATACAACAGTCAACAACATGTGCAGCAGCCATCTTTGACATCTTTGTAATGCTCATTGGGCCCATTGAGTTGGTAGTTGCCTTCCTTGACTTTCAGGTTGAGTGGTTGGCATAGTGGTTGTGTCCTTTGTGTTTCTCAAAATCTATATATTGATGCCCTGCCTCTTCATCCTCAAGGCAATCTAGGCTTTTGTAATTGTTTGGTTTGTGATTAGCAGATCACTTGTTTTGTTTATTTTGCCTTCATTTGGTATCAGAGCCATATGAATGAGAGATCTTGAATCCTTGTAACTTTTATTAAGGCTGTGAGATTGTGTTTGCTTAGAGGAGTCTAGTAGAGGCATCCAAAAAAATAGAACAGAGGAGTTCGCAGTTCAGCAGAGGCGTGTAGGCAGCCGAGAAGGCGTTCAAAGAAAGTGGCCTTTCATATTTAAAAAAATCCATTGGTGGCTACGTTGGCCTTGTCAAAGCGTGGTAGGAGGCGTGTGTGAAGACGCAGATTGGAAATTTGTTTAAAATATTTTTGTGTACCTGTGAAGAGGCGTATAGGTGGTGGAAAGAGACGGGTGAAATGTTTCTTGCAAATCCTTTGTTTTTAAAGTTTCTTATTAATTCTCTTTTCTTAGAACCACCAAAAGTCCCACGTCAAAGTCTTTCTAAACTATAAGGTTTTATTTTTAACCCTTTGCATTAGTTTTTTTTTTTTTTTTTAAAAGCCCCGTGAAAGTTTTAAAAAAAAAAAAAACATAGGAGGGTTTTCTTATTTGCCTTCATTTGCCTTTAAAGCATGTGAAAGGTTTTTTCTTTAAGAAAGAAAGTAAAAGTAAAAGTTTTTTATTAAAGGGAAAAAGAAGCCAAAAGCTTTTTTTTATTGAAATGAAATAATTTTTTAAAAGGCTTTCAATATTTATATTGCCTTTTGTATAAGGTAAAGGGATTTAACCTTTTGAGGGGTTAAAAGTTAAATACTTACAAAGAGTAATTTTTATTACAAATTGTGATTTTGTTTTTCTTGCAAAAGTGACAAAGGGAATTATTTGTAATTAAGTGCATTATCGGTTGAAACCGACACTTACACCAAAACAAAATAATATAAAAATCTTTTTGGTGTGGGTCCTATTTGAAAGGACAGGGAGAGTATCCATTTGCAGAGATCTCTCTAGTTTTTTTGTGTTGAGCCTTTGGGTTACTTTGCATATTCCTCTTTATGGCAAATATGGTAGGAAATGTTATGTCTAACATGTTAATTCCTGTGTTTGAAGGGGACAATTTCACATATTGGTGTACTAGAATGCAAACCCTACTCAAATCTAAAGATTTGTGGGAAATTGTACAAATAGGGTATGTAGAACTAGATGCAACTGCATTTAATGCATTAAATGATCAACAGAAAAGAGAACACAAAGCCAATGTAAAGAAGGATAATGAAGCTGTATTTCTAATTCAAGGCGCAATCAATCAAGCTATCTTTCCTAGGTTAAGTGGTGCTAGTAATTCTAAGAAAGCATGGCAAATTCTCAATAATGCCTATCAAGGAGCACAAACTGCAAAATTGCAAACAATGAGGAAAAATTTTGAAAATATAAAAATGATCAATAGTGAAAGTGTAAATAAATTTCTAACAAAGGTAGAAGGCCTAGTTAGTCAAATGAAAGTTCTAGGAGAAACTGTGGATGGCAAGCATGTCATTGAGAAAATTTTAAGGAGTTTGGTTCCTAAATTTGATGGTGTAGTTTCTACAATTGAGATCTCCAAAGATCTCTCAACTATACAAATAGATGAACTAAGTGGAATACTGTTAACTGCTGAAGAAGAATGAAAAGTAATGAGGAAGGTCTAGAACAAGCATTTGCCTCTAAAGCAAGCATAAGAGGTAAAAGAAACATTTTTTTTGGAATCAAAATAAAAATGAATACAAAGGTGAATCTAGCAATTCTAGAGGAAGAGGTAATAGTTTCAGAGGAAGAAGTAGCAACTTCAGAGGAACAGGAACATGAAGAGGTAGAAATAATGGGGGAGATAAAAAGAATGTCCAATGCTTTCATTGCAACAAGTTTGGACATTATGCATCAGAATGTTGGAGTAAACAAGGAGAAGCAGATAAGAGAAATGCTCACAATATTGTTGAAAATAGACAAAATTTGTTTATTTCTTCTTTCAATGCAAATGTTAGTGAGAATGATGTATGGTACATTGATTCTAGATGTTCATCACATATGACATCTAATGAAAATTTATTTATCAAATTAGATGAAAACCATCATAGTAGAGTGGTATTAGGAGATAATCAATCTCATAGAACCAAAGGTAAGGGTACTATTGTAGTTGCAATAGAATATGGTGAGGTAAAACATATCAATGAAACATTGTTGGTTCCAGCCCTCAAGAAGAATTTATTGTCCGTTGGACAAATGTTAGAGCAAAATTATCAGGTGACCTTTGATGAAAAAGAGTGCATAATAAGAGACAAGTTAAAAAGAAATGCAGTTGTTGTAAGAGCAAAAATGATAGGTGATAGGATGTTTCCTCTCCATTTCACCCATGGAAACCAAGCATTGAGGTCTAGTGAAATGAATGAAAGTAGAATTTGGCATCAAAGATATGACCAACTTAGTTTTAGTGGGTTAATTTTACTCAAGAGATTTAAAATGGTTGAAGGTCTACCATTCATTGAAAATACAAAAGAAGTGTGTGAAGAATGTGTTGTTGGCAAACAACATAGAGCTTGCTTTCCAGTTGGTAAATCCAGTAGAGCTAAGCAGCATCTTGAGATAATTTGTACAGATTTGTGTGGTCCTATGGAAACACCTTCTTTAAATAAATCAAAGTATTTTCTAACCTTCATTGATGATTACTCAAGAAAAACTTGGGTATATTGTTTGGTTTCAAAATCAGAAGTGTTTGACAAGTTTGTAGAATTCAAGAGGTTGGTTGAAAAACAAAGTGGTAAGTACATCAAAGTGATAAGGTCAGATAATGGGGGTGAGTACAAATCAAATCAGTTTCTAGATTTCTGTAGAAATCATGGAATTAAGAGAGTTCACTACTTCTTACACTCCACAACAAAATGGAGTTGCTGAAAGAAAGAATAGAACCATTGTTGAAATGGCAAGGAGTATGATGAAAGAGAATAATTTAGAGAAGATGTTTTGGGCAGAAGTAGTTTACACAACCGTATATCTTCTCAATAGGAGTCCTACAAAAATAGTTAAGGGAATGAAACCTGAACAAGCATGGTCTGGGGTAAAGCCAAGTGTTGAACATTTGAGAGTATTTGGGTGTGTTGCTTATGCACACATACCAAAGGAAAAAAGGTCTAAGCTAGATGATAAAGGCCTAAAATATATTTTTATTAGGTATGGATTAGAAAATAAAGCATATAGATTGTATGACCCAATAGGAAAGAAACTTGTTATAAGTAGAGATGTGGTTTTCAATGAAGCAGCAGGAATATACCACGGAAAAAGAAACAAAGGGAAATGAGATAATGATTGATGAAGTTGAAGAAGAAGAAGAAAAAGAACCTGAGTCTTCTAGTACAGGAACAACAAAGTATCAAAAATATCAAAAGAGGACAGAAAAGAATCATCCATCAACTCTTATGTTGGATTCAAACTTTGAGAAAATGACAACAAGATCACAAGCAAAGTGAATTATGCTTTGATGACTCAAATCATGGAAAGTAATGAGCCACAAACATTTGAACAAGCTCAAGAAAAAGAAGAGTGGGTTGAAGTAATGAATAGTGAGATAGAAACAATTGAAAGGAATGACACATGGGATTTGGTTCAGCTACCTCCTGGTAAGGAAATTGTTGGTACAAGATGGGTGTATAAAACTAAGTATAAATTTGATAGAAGGATTGATAAACATAAGGCTAGATTGGTAGCCAAGGGATACACTCAATAGGACGGTATTGATTACACTGAAACATTTGCACCAGTAGCACGAATGGATACTATCAGATTGGTTTTGGCTTTGGCAGCTTAGCAGAGTTGGGTAGTTTATCAAATAGATGTAAAGAGTGCTTTTTTGAATGCATATATTGATGAGGAAGTGTATGTTTCTCAACCCAGAGGTTTTGAAATACCTTCTAAAGAACATTTTGTTTATAGATTAAAGAAGGCCTTGTATGGTCTTAAGCAGGCACCAAGAGCATGGTATTCAAGGACAGACTCATACCTACAGCAGAAAGGTTTCTTAAGAAGTCAATCAGATCCGAATCTTTATATTAGGATCTCGGCTAAGAATATTTTTTTCTTAGTTCTCTATGTTGATGATCTTATCTACACTGGGAACAATTCAAATTTGTTTGCAGAGTTTAGAGCAGCTATGGTTGCTAAATTTGAGATGACAGATTTGGGATAGATGCACTATTTTCTTGGTTTAGAAGTATAGAAAAATAAAGGTGAAATATTCATGTCTGAAAAGAAATATGCTTCAGACATCCTATAGAAATTTTAGATGAATAGTTGCAAACCAGTTGCAAAACCCATTGAAGTTGGACTTAAATTGTCTAACTTGGATGTGTCAGATCGAGTGGACCCTACTATATATAGACAATTGATTGGTAGTTTGATCTACTTAACTACTACTTGACCAGATATCACATATGCAATGAGCTTGGTATCTAGGTTCATGTCAGAACCTAAGCAAACACATTGGAGTGCAGCTAAGAGGATTCTTAGATATGTCAGAGGGACATTGAGTTATGGTCTTAGATTTCAGCATTCTGAGGATAGTAAGTTGATTGGCTATACAAATTCAGATTGGGTAGGTTCCATAGATGATTGAAAGTCTACTTCTGGTTATACTTTCAGTCTTGGTTCTATAGTATTTTCTTGGAAGTCCAAGAAACAACCAACTGTATCACTTTCTACAGTAGAGGCAGAGTATAAAGCTGCAACATTTGCAGCATGCCAAACAGTGTGGTTGAGACGACTATTGGAGGATTTACATCAGATATAGAATGGACCTACTTTGTTGTATTGTGACAATAAGAGTACTATACAAATGACTAAGAATCCAGTGTTTCATAGCAGGACCAAACATATTGAGATTCAACATCACTTCATCTGAGAGTTGGTTCAACAGGGATTGATAGAGATTATGTACTACAGTATAGATGATCAGATCGCAAATATCTTCACGAAGGCTCTAGCTCATGCAAGGTTCGAGACACTTAGAGATCTACTCCAAGTTCTTCCCAATGGTCATTATGGGGGAGAATGACAGCAATTATAGTAATTATAAAATACAACAGTCAACAGCATGTGCAGCAGCGATCTTTGACATCTTTGTAATGCCCATTGGGCCCATTCAGTTGGTAGTTGCTTTCCTTGACTTTCAGGTTGAGTGGTTGGCATAGTGGTTGTGTCCTTTGTGTTTCTCAAACTCTATATATTGATGCCCTACCTCTTCATCCTCAAGGCAATCTAGGCTTTTGTAATTGTTTGGTTTGTGATCAGCAGATCACTTGTTTTGTTTATTTTGCCTTCAATCATCAGTTGGAGAGTCGGCTCAGCTAATAGCTTCAGAGCATGGTCACATAGAAGCAGTGAGGGTCTTTATGGAAGCCACACTAGTATATGTCATTCTCTGGCCAGGAAATGATCACCAAAATTGCCTTTACATTGCTACTTACTAAAGGCATTTAGTTATGACTACGTGTAACAGACGTGCTGCTAAAGTGAGATGTGTGCCAGAGGACTTTACATCACTGAAGGGAGAGAAGATTTTAGCATCTCGTCTCAAGAGCTAAGTAATCTTCATTTTTACCTTCTTGAATAGTAACTAAATCTAGAATATCCACTTAATGGCTAAATAATAATTGATCTTGGATGATTTATGGTTTATAATGGAACTGTTATGCATGTCATGATTTATTTCCTTAAACACCAGTAAGTGTCTTGGGGCTTATAGATAGTTGTATCTTGTAACAATGATGCCGTGGGTGATGACTGTCACTGTACATTGAACAAGTGCTCTTGTAGATTACAATAGTTTTAATAAAATTCTTTTAGGGTCATTGTTCCCTCCTTTGCTTAATACAAGCTTTTGCTTTTGGCTTCTTGATAATGTAGAGGATAATGATCTTATTATGGGAAATAGAATCATATTGTATTCATATTTTAATGTTGCAAGTAAATACTTTTGAGTAAACCACTTCAAATTGAGGAATAAGGCTTTATTCAATTGCATAATATCTATATGCCTCTTAAGAACAAGAGTCTTGATATGGGATCTACAATGTTCAAATTTTAAAGGAAGGGTATTACAAATATATGGGACTATGGTATGATTGTGTCCTAAATGAAAGGCATCAACCACTTAAGCTAACGTTGTTGACGATATTGAATCGGGAGATAAATTATCATGGATCTTACTCTATAGTATTCCCTAAAACTTTTCTACTAACCAATAAGGTCATATTTACTATAAATGACAAGTGTAAATACTATTTAGATCATGATATGGACTATCATAAGAATAATGGCTAGGACCATGCAGCAATTGAAATCAAATATTTAAAATATAGTTACTATTAAATTATCAAGGGGACCTCTTTGTATGATGATTTAATGATAATAGTGTTGCCAAGTCTCTTGAGTTTGACTGAGGTATTAATCTTGCTTAACGCATGTCGATAAGTATTGTTGTGAGCCTTCAAGGTCTTAGACAATGTTCATGGGAGTCCATTGATAATGCATGTTGAGTTCCATCAAGAAGGATGCTATAATATAATATAGTATTGATACTTGATATCATTGATTCCTTTACATTAGGACATTATTTAGGACCATATTAGGTCCTTGCATAACTATTGCATTGTAAAGATTTCATGATTACTACTATCTTGAGTATGAATTTGATTCCAGCAATATTGGAATGGAATTGGGTAGTAATCTAACTTGATAGTCTTCGTTTGGTAACCCAGATATAAGTAGGAACTAGGGTCGATAGGCGTCAAATGTATAAACATAATCAACCTTAGACCTTATTGGTGTTAGCATGGGGAGATATATAACTAACATATATGTTGACATTAATATAGTAACATTCTATACCTAGTGGGAAATCTAAAAAGGATTGTAAAGAACTAATCTAAGTCAATTATTCCAGTAGCTTGGTGCAAATACTTGAACTTGCATTCATATTTCAACTTTGTAAGTATTAAGAATTATATGATAGTGGGTATTAAGAATTAATCAAGATAAATATATACATATTAAACCCAATATCTTATTAGTGTTAGAAGGGGATGATTGATAATCCCTTGTTGGTAGGTCATCACCCTAGGCTATGCTAATAAGATGAGCTTGTTTATGCTGCATTATGAATCATAATGGAGGTGAGGTCTAAATTGAGACCTTGATATACCTGACTCATATTATACGAGGACATCACTTGGAGCCTTGTTGGGACTTTGCATAATTGTTGCATTGTTAAGATGTTATGTTTGTTGATGCCATGTGCTCGATTATGACTGGGTTTATTTGATATTGATTATGTCGTTATGATTTCTATGTATGAATTTAACTATTATGATAATAGTAACTATTCATATGAAATGCTGATGGCAGGAACCTATGTTTATAATCCTTGAGAGTTTAAGTGAGGAGAACTACATGTAACTTTGATCCCATTTGGAAGTGGGTATGTAGGTAGTTCCTAGGCCAAGTATGCCCCTGGACCTCAAGTCCGTAGGGGAGGGGTTTAGGGAAAGACTCCAAGGTATGGGGTGTTCCTAAACTTGATCAACCTTCCATCTTCAGTGCATTTTAGTTTGAAGCTAAAAATGTAGCAAATGGCAATGAACTCACATTCCAATTAACATACCCTAACTATATAGGACTAAGCTAATAAATACCCTCCATTATCATCAAGCTTACCTATTATGATCTTGCAGAGTTTAGTTTCAATAATCTACTCTACTCTTGGATGAACTTTTAGAGTTACTACCATCATGGTCAGTCTCTCATGTAGACTTATTGGGACTAAGATTATTAGAGTTTTGGGTGATGAACACTATGGTAGTGTGTAGGGGCTCAATGATAAGTATAGGTTAGACTCAAGACCCTAGAGTGGTCTATTCTTCTAAAAAATAAGGGCACGATAAACTTGGCCATGACAGAATTATAAATGTGTTAAGGAAACTTGTTGCCTTGCATTTAACATTGTTGCTAAGCTAATCCATTATGATAGGATGGTGTGAACAACACTTAATAGGTGTGGATGATATGCTTACTCTAAATTTGTGCCTAGATTTGGGATGAGTTAGGATGGAATTTCCTTATGCTTGGTTTTGCTAATTGTAAGCAACTAACAATAAGTATTACCATTCATATAATATGATGGTTTACTTTTATATTGGTTTGGTGAGTAATTGAATGTTAAGTTTTATGATTGGTAATATGTAAGTGTTACATACTTAGAAGTAGGATGCTGTATATAATAGTAGTATTGTGGGTTTGAGTTTCTATCTCATAACTATTATGAATTTGAGTAACAATGGAATGGTGTAAATAGTGTTTGAGATTACTTTATGAGTTGTTTCCTTATGTATTTATGACCAAACTCTTTAGGGTATGATGTGTTATGTGCATGTTGGTAGTTTAATCCAAAGACCTATAAGACCATGTGTATAGGGTTATGGATCCATGTGTGGTAATTCTAACCCTGTTGTCTAGTCTAAGGTGTAAGCCCTTAGGATTGTATGTTTTCAAGCCATGTCCTTATACCTTATAAATGTCATAATGCTGAACCAAGATCGATACATGAGCTGACTTCTTGGCATCACATGACGGTTGGAGTAAGGGCTCTATTAGGGCATAGGTAGGTGGTATGCAATACCTCCTAGAATGTTTTCTTGTTCCACTCCATTCGTGGTAATCACTAACATTATAAATCCTATGACCCACCTAAAGATAAGCTTATCATTGCTCCAGCTTAACAGGAGTCAGGGAGCATGCTCTACCTAAAGAAGTATTCAGTTGTCTAAAAGGTCTAGCATGCTTTCACCAGTAGCATGCAGGTGATAGATGTTAGGAGCTACCAGGTATCATAGGGTTAGCAGAATTTCACCAGTAGAATGGAGGTGATAGATGCCAAGGGCTACCCAGTTTCATAGGGTTTAGATAGGCTTTCGCCAGTGGTATACAAGTGATATATGCTAGTACTAGTCTGGCTTTCACCAGTGGTATATAGGCAATGGATGCCAGTATCTACCCCTCTCAGGATTTCAGTATTGACATTGATGTAGTAGAAAGATTGTGAGCTCCCTAAGTTATGTCAACCTGCAATATGTTTCTCAGGATTCTGATTGTTAAAATAGTCCAATGATTGACAGTATAGGCACTAGCTTTAGTTGACATAAAACTAAAAGATACTGTGAATTTGCTTATCTAGTTATAAGATGAGTCAGATACTTAGTGTACTATGGAAATATTAATAATGACCTCATGTGTTATAAGTTCTTATACTACAGCTCAACTGGTGATGACTACAAGTAGTATGGGATGCTTGTTGTCTTCAAAGTTGGTTGTGAATTGGTAAAAGGATGGAACCATGGTGTAGCACAAGAAGCATCAACATTCCTTTTTTCTAGCTAGAAGTTAAGGGCTTATGGGTTAGTGAACTAGGTAAAGGAGAA
This sequence comes from Cunninghamia lanceolata, assembly GCA_027924645.1. Classification (NCBI taxonomy): domain Eukaryota; kingdom Viridiplantae; phylum Streptophyta; class Pinopsida; order Cupressales; family Cupressaceae; genus Cunninghamia; species Cunninghamia lanceolata. Next base: position 4,747,424 of record BSBN01000245.1, on the reverse strand, counting down.
GAGGCTTGCAATAAAGTGGTAACCATTTCCTTTGTTAGCTAGATCCTATGTGTACTTATGATGTCCATATGAGAGAATTACACTATGTAGGTGTGGTACATGCATGAGATAGTCACTCAATGTGTTACAAGTTACACATGCATGAGTTATTCTTCTTATGTTTATGGGTTGTATGCATGAGATAGTCACTCTAGTTGTATGTGACAAAGGCATGAGTTATTCACTCTATGTATATGTGGTATGCATGATCTAGTCACAAATATGTATATGTGACACATGCGCAAGTTATTCACTTTGTGTATATGGGTTGTACCTATTCATTGTGTATGTGTGACCCATGTGAGAGATTGCCACATAGTGTACAAGGAATGTATACTTGAGCCAATCCCTATGTGTTAACAAGTAAGGTTTATATGAGTTGGTCACTATGTGTATTTGTGTTTCTTCATACATTGATATTGGCATTGTATTATCACTCAAATATAATGTTTTGGCTATCATGAATTGAACTAGAATCGTATGATTTACTTAAAGGCTATGATTTAAAAGTGAGATTAGAAATCTCATATAAGAGGAGAGGATGAAGCCTCTCTATTGTTGAAATACAAACTACGGGGCCTCTAGTTCCCACGAGGGGATATGTAGGCATGGCCATTATGAATCAGCCCTCAAGGTTTAGGTCTGGGTCTAGGGATGACCCTGACCCTAGGAGCTTACCATACTCTAGCAAGAGTATATTAGTTGTGGCATAGTGTTGTTGCCATGACTATGGTTGGTAAGACTTTGAATTTGACACTTCTAAATTAGATAGAAGATGCATGGATAATTAAATTAGTACTTGGTTTGTAAAAAAAATAGTAGTAACTAGGGTGGTTATTACATTTACTCACTCTTTATCTCTTTACTTACTTATCTCTGTAGTTACAAAAATGATTGGCCACAACAAAAAGTTAGCTTAAAATTTCAAGCAAATTCTACACCTCCCACTAACAAATGGATTGAAGCTATTCAATGTTCAAAGATAACCTAGGCTTACAATAGGAGAAAAACCTACATTCCCAACAATTTAAAAAAATCATGAACTGTCTCACATGGAATATAAACTGCATCATCTTCCTTCATTTTCCACAAATTCAGCCATAGGATGATATATGTTTGTACTTTTTCGTGACTTAGAAATAGATTTTCAATATAACTAAATAATAGTTGTTAGGTTTTAACCATCCTGCATTTAGAGACTTATGAAGGAATATAAAACAACATAATTTCTCTCCACCTGGTCTTGCTTACCAATAAATCTCAAATCCACTAGCATAAATGATATGTCTATTAGATGTTACACTTCCTAAAATAATGTTTATGTTATAATTAGTCTCAAGCAATAATAATTTCAACTCACTCATAAAATTTTAAAATAGCAGACAAACAAACTAAAAGTAATGCACCACTTCAAACAAAAGAAATACCTCTTTTCAAATTGTCTGACATTCTTTATCATTTTGTCCTCCTATACTTATAAATTTGTTAGGATGTGAAACATACGTTGTTCATTCTTGCCAAATCTAATGGTGTTCCTATAGATCTATAAGAAAAAAATGAAAAATACAATTTAAAAAAACCAAAATGCTCCACTTTCATTTATTAACTTTTTAGTATAAAGGTCTCCAATATACTACCTCATATATTTCAATCTGCTTTATCTAGTAGTTCTCGCCTGCTCTTACAGTAGGGAAATCTCTATCTAGTGGTTCTCCTCCTCTCTAACAATAGTCAAAACATAGGGATCATGCACAATTTCCCTTAATCATAATAAGGTAAGGAAGTAAATTTTAAATGCACTAAATTAAATTTTAAATACCAAGCTCTCTCCTGTAATAACCTTTATATATATATATATATATATATATATATATATATATTTCTATTGTCAAATTCATCCCTATTTTTACTTCTAGTGCTTTTGGATATTTTAGCAATCTTTGACAAGGTTGAGCATTAGTAAAAAATTGAGAAGACAAGATCAAGCACCCAGGATTCAAAAAGAAAGTGAAAACACTGAAAATGTTTCTCATAAGAGAAAGTACACTAGATCTAAAATCCCGTAGGATTCATTGGATGACTGCTTTGTATGAGAGTTTTCTTGAAGCAATGCAACAACTTGGATGTGCCCACAATAAGGTAGATGCCTTTTTACTTGAGCTTTGTACTTGTTTCATCCGCTCTCCATGCATGGGAATCAATTTGTGAGACATGGTTGGTACTTCTTTCATCACTCTCATTTTGTGTCATATCCCTCACTATTGTTTATTCAATCTTTGAGCTGTTGCATTACTCAAATAAAGCTCCAATGTAAAGCTTCCATTTCTAGGCAATTTAGATCTAGTGTACTTTCTCTTTTGAGAAACATGTCCGTTGTTTTCTCTTCCTAGTCAAATCTTTTTGGTAAAAATAACAATTTCTTGGATAGTTGTTCTTTCATTTTTCTCCATTTTCTGAATGATTGAAATCTTTTATAAAGGTGATTACAAGTGAGAGCTATTGTCAATCAGGATTGTGCCACTAGTCAAGTCAAGCTTGATTGTCCTATTGAAACATGGAAACCCTCTCAGATGTGGGTGATCTATGACAAGAGGGAATCTCTAGAGTGAGTTGGTTCTCCTTATGATTTCCTAAACTAATGACTTACAGGGAAAAGGGATAGAAGGGATAACTGAAATGTAAAACTAACTCTAAGATTTAATCTAAATGAATAACTTTACTCACAAACAACTCCTTATAATTAAACTTTCACAACCCCACCTCTGAGACTTGATCCTGAACTGATTTGTAAAGGGGTTTAAGCTAAACACAAATTACAACCAAAACCAAAGACAAATCCCACAACAAGAGACACAACAAAGGACATAAAACTGCCACAATGAAATATCAAATCAAACTGTAAAAGAAGATAAATAGATGGGATAGGAAAATTTGTTATATTGAACTGGAAGGAGTACGATGCAAAAAAAACTAAACTGAGTCAATCCATGTATACAGCTCTCTGCCTATGCTCAAGAGAGAAGAAATGGTATCAACTACCTCAAACGATGTCCTCCACCCTCCTTTTATAGCCAAAAGGCTTTCTAAAATGAGAGAGGATGAAACAACTCAACAAAAATAAAAAAAAGGCAACTTCCCAAGCCAATTCTGAGCACCAAAAGAAAGACTCCAAAATAGGGGCTAAATTGCCTCCAAATTGGAAAAAACAGTTGTCAGAACTTTTGTCAAGTGGTCCCCACCTAGAAAGGTACAAAATATCAGGCTTTATCTGGCTGGAGACTGAAAAATAGGTCATTTTGCTCAGTTTTTTCCAATTTCACTTCTAAATAGAACAAATAGAAAAATGAATATTTGATTTGTCTTATTAACCTATTAACTGCCTAAAAATAGTTAAGTGTTAAAAGTAATTTATAATTGATTGCTTTAAAACTAACTTTACAATGCATTGGTAGTTTTAATATAAACCCCTATTTGATTTGATTTTTGCAAAAAATAAATAATATTTGACTCATAATTTCACCAAATATTTTACAATGCATTTACAATTGATTTTTCTATAAAAAATCATAAAAATGATGAAAATATCACTATATATTTTGCAAAAATAAATAAAAGCCTTGGGGCTTAATCTCCATAGTCCTTATCCTTATACATGCATTGTCCATGTGGTAATATTCTGCCACCTCATCTTTGTCTTCATTCATATTACAAACAATGCATGTTTTTGTGCATGAGTTTCATAGAAGGCAATCTTGACCATACCATAGTCGACCACAAGGGAATAAAGGTTATTTGAAAAACACCTAAGGCATAAGCATTACCTCCTTATGATACCGACCATTAACTTTAGCAAATAATCAAATTGTAATATGTGTTGTCAGTGCTGTCGGCCCCTCTAAGTAATCATCACTAGGTATCTTCAATTTTCAAGTCTTGACCATAGTTTATCTTTGGATAAGGTAATGATTTTGTATTTTTTTAAGTCAAAATAAAAAAAAATTGAAAAGAAGCTAATTGAACAAAAGTAGTAAGAAAACCCTAAAAGTTATCTCATTTTCATTTTGCATTCTATCTTGTTCTCTTTGCAACTTCACCATGGCTAAGTAGGGTTTGAAGCTACTCTAGCATATATCCTTCATTTTCTTGGGCTTTTGTGGTTGAAACTTTGACCCTTTTGTGTAAAATGAAAGCTTGGAACGATGGTGCGTATAATGTGCAAGATTTTGATTGGCATTTTACTTCTTCCTGTAGTTATTACTTCTTCTAATGGCCATGGCCATGATGACTTCTTTCTTCTTGTGTAATCTTTGACATCTTTTCTTTGACCTGTTTGTGTATTCTCTTGCAACTGTGACAAAAATTTGAGAAACCCTCATAATGAGGTTGCAACCATGCTTCTTCTCCCTCTGTAAATACTAAAGGTGAGTCTCTTGGTTCTATCTTTCCTGTATACTCTTTGACTGTAGATAAAAATGACAAGGGTTTAATGATTTTGTGCATAAAGAACTCCCTTGGCCATGGCCATGCTTCACTCTACTTTCTGTAGTGTTCATTACCAGAAGACAAAAATTAAATAAGGGTTTGAAAATTTGAGATGGGTATCTCATTTTGTATATATAGAACCACCTCCTTGTCATGGCTATGGTATTACAATGTCTCTATAACTCTTCTCTCCACTATATGTAAAAATGAAATGAGGGTTTAAAATTGTTTAAACAAGGGTTCCATTTTTTCTGGCATAAAATGTTTATTTCTTTCACAGCTATGCTCCACCACTTCTGTAGACACAAGAATGAAACAAAAGGATGGGATTTTGTATATGAGACAAGGGTTTTTATTATATGCATATGGGTATTACATTTTAAGCATGAAATGCTTTCTCTGTCATAGCCATACATATTCATCTCTATCCTGAACATTGCTTACTGTAGCTCTTTATGAAGTTATCTTACCATGATTTTGATGTATTATCCTCCATTTCTTTAAGACTGTCATAGTCAGATGATGCATATACCTTCTATAACTCCAAGGTATCAAATGATACAAGGTTTTAACATTTTAAAGGCATACTTCTGCTTCTCTTATCTCACCTGTAACTTTGACATTTTGATCTTCTGTAACATACACTCTATGAAATATTCTTGTCAACTGTTCATGGCACATTATCATATGAGATGAAAATGATACCTACATCCCTTCCTCTACATTTGACTGCTCATGTAGCATGTATACTCCTTGTCTTGTACATGGGACTTGGTTGGCAGATGATCTTGTCTCATAAAATAATATGCAATCACTTGATCATACCTGTACTTGTCTCCTTCACTTCATTATCTGATTTTATCATTTGATCCCTGAACATTTAATGTATATCTTGTTTACACTAATTTATGGTTGTTCATCATGTATATAACTCTCAATCATGAATGGCCTATGTACCAAGAATATTGACAAATTAATGTCATGCTTGTATTTTTGAGTTATGTTTCATTATGATCAACTACAGATATGAATTAACCTGATACTGTCTTTGCAAATTGATAGTCTGCTTGATCACAAGTCTGTCCTCCATTGCATTTGCATGCTTTTATGATATCTCAAGTCTGATTTTATGAAATTTGACCTATCTAGATGATTGTGGCATGAAATATGACAGCAGTAAGGCATTTCAATGATAGTAAAAATAAAGAAAAGTACCTTTTCATAGCTGCATTTCTATATTCTGCAATTTCTCAAGTTGACTCAGGCACTTTGAATATGTTTGATATGATTTAATCAACTATTATCAAAGTGAACATAGTTTATAGGAGAAATTGCTACTTTTAATGATCACGGTGACACACTTTTTTGCAACTTGATCTTATGATGCATGATATATTTTTGAATGATGCATCCTATCTTTTATTCTGATATCCTTTTCAAATGAATAGAAAAGGGAAACATGTTGGGATCAACCCTTGTGGGAGCCACATTTTCTCCACATGTTTTAATGTCTTCAAATCAGCAACATTACTTTTCCTGTACCTGCACATTGAACAAACAAGTTAGCATAAAAACATACCTTATGGAGTTGGTTGATCTTCTTGATGATGTTCTGATTTATTGCACATGTCTGACTTGTTTTCTTCATATGAAATGCATGATGTGGCAAGTTGATATGTCTGTTTGATAAAAGCATATGATAGTGTTAAATATCTGGAGCTCTAATAGGATCTTCCTCAAATCTTTGCATGTTCACTTGATATGATTGGAGTTGAAGATGAAGATATGAAGATCAACCATCAACAAATGACATCAACCTTGCTTTTAAGCAATGATGGATATTTAATATTCTCATGTGTTCTTTCTATTTCCTTTTATCATCAGATCTATAGCTTGCATATGTCTGCATTGCTTAGTTTAGTCACTTCCACGGCTTGTGTGGGACATCTGATATGTCATCATTTCTTTCAATGCAATGCTTATTCTTTTATGTATTCCAACTTGTACATGGATAATCATTGTGATGAATAAAATACTTATCTCTCTTGACTATTCTGTAATGCGATGAATGATCTGAAATCTTTCCTCCTTTCTTGAACAACTGAACTGCATTTACCACTAAAACATAATAACTATGCAACTAACTCATAACAGAAGAATATCAAACCTCACTAAATAAAATGATAATGTCACATCTGCTCGGTCAATTTTGAGCAGTGGTAAAAATGGTAACAAGAGCTTAGTATTAAAAATTTTATTTAATGCATTTAAGATTTACTGCATTAGCTTATTATGATCACTAGAAATTGTGCATGATCCCTATGTTTTTACTATTGTTAGAGGAGAACAAACATTTATTAGATATAAAGTTATATTGGATAGAGATTTCACTACTGTTAGAGTAGACGAGAACCATTGGATTAAGCAGATCTCCAATATACCATCCTTATATTAAAAAGTTACTATGTGAAAGTGGAGCATTAATTCATTGCTTTGTTCACATCCTTACTATCACCATTAGGAAAAGTTAGGTGCTTTCCATGTCACTATGACATTACTTTTTTATTATTAAAATAAATTTTAATATACACAAAATTGTATTATATGGTTAAATAATTTATGAAGGATTTCTATAAATAGTATTGAATGATGGAGTCTCCTATAAACTTGTATCTCAAAATCTTTATTTCTATTTTTATATTGGAACTTTTATCTTATAACCTAGTTTTTATCTTGAAATTCTCATCTCAAACCTCTTATGAATGCAAGTAAAACTAGCATATATACCTTATATATAATCTATATAATATACACCTAAGATGTATCATTTTTGAGGCATATTTTTTTTTCTTTTTTCTACTTTTTTGCTTTTTGCTTTTTAAAAAAAAAAGTCTTAAAAATGATAAATCTTGGTGTATATTATATAGATTATATATAAGGTATATATGCTAGTTTAAGCGGCAACATGTCATCAAAACACTTATCAATATTGCATGAAATTTACTATATTATGACTATGATATTTAATTATGTTATATTGTTATTTATTAATATTATATTATATTACATGAAATATAATGATATATTTAATGTATAGTTTTAGTATTATATTATAATTTTAATATAATTTTAATTATTTGTTATCATATTATGATTATATTAATAGATTAATTTAATAGAGTTATATTTTGATTATATACTATATTATAATTTAAATACAATTATAACTAAATAATAATTATCATACTAATCATTTTTTAAATAGAATGTTATAAATTACAATATAGCGAATTTACATATTACAATAAAGGTTCCATTAATTTAATGAAGTCATTACGAAAAATTGTAATAAGAATTGAACACATTACATTGAAGATTAAAATGGTAAATACATGATTACTTTAATAAAGCACATTTACATATTACAATAAAGGTTCCATTAATGTAATGAAGTAATTACAAAAAATAGAAATAAGAATTGAACAGATTGCCAAAAATAGAAATAAGAATTGAACACATTACATTGAAGATTAGAATGGTAAATACATGATTAATTTAACAATTTTTGTCAAATTAATTTATTTCTAACAAACTTGTGTAGATGTACTCTCCTGAGTCAAGGTTCCAACCAATCACATTTGCCATCTATGAACAATGTTGGAAATGCCATATCTCAAAATCTTTATTTCTATTTTTATATTGAAACTTTTATCTTATAACCTAGTTTTTATCTTGAAAATCTCATCTCAAACCTCTTATGAATGCAAGTAAAAAAATATAAAGTAATTATTTTAAATATGAATACACATAAGAATTAAATTTAAAATATATAACCCACATAACATTAAGGGGATGACTGTGTAAATAAAAACTAAATAGAGTCAATATATATTTTTAAAAATTTATAACTAATTGTTTTAAATTTAAAATATACAATGGAGATATTTTATTAAATGTATACAGGTAAAATATAAGGGTGGATGGCATTTACTTTTTTGCACTAGATCAGATATTTGAATCATTTTCCTTTGTACTTCCCCATGAAACATTTTTCTTGGCTTTTCCAAAACTTCCTTGTGCATACTTTCATTCTTAGTGTCTCCTCATCCTCTAGCTATGGCTTTGTAACAGAAGAATGACAGATTACCCTTACAACTTCAATCTCCCGCCTCTCGACTGAGAACCGATTATGGAAGGATACTATACATTGGTAAAGTTCTAGATGGTGTTTGACATGGAATGTGTCAACATGGAGTACGCCTTTAGAATGATCATTGGTAACATTTGTTGCAAGAATCCCCTAGTCTATTGAAGTATTCTAATGCAGCATCAATCTTCCTGACTAATGTGTTTTATTTAGTTCAGGACCCGAAATACGTGTTGTCCATTGCTATGGCTTTTATCAGAGGTCATAGTTTTAGCTTAGCTTGCTAGAATTTGGCCCTCATATAGAGAGGGTAATAAGGTGATGCAAAGTGTTAGCAGAAACATGTAAAGAAATGTCTATTTCTTCACTATCGGCAAGACATCTCTAATGTTTCACCAAAATATGTATCCACTCTACCATCGGCAAAACATGTACTATCGGCAACCTCCTTGAATCTCCTACTGACACGTTCACCTCACACTGATGTTAACATCCCCATCACTAAGACATATAACTATCGGCCTAACTTTATTCTTGTCGTTTGATATGATATCTCATACCGATATATTCTCTGTCAACAGCACTTCACAATAGTCACCCAGATGACCTTTGGCTCTATTCCATCGGCCAAACTCTCTGCTTCAGTCAGACTTTGGTCCTCTGTTCTGATGGTTCACCTTATTCTGATGAACCTTGACCATCGGCTAGACTTTATCCTTCAGCAGAGCTTTCTTCACCTGCACCGACGTTTTATCTCTCGCCGATGACTCCCTTCACACCGCTAGCCGCATACATTCATGGGGTCCACGTTCCTTACTCTACGCAAGGTGATTTGTATTAAGATGAATGTGTCCTTGGCTAGACAGAGTTCATTTGTCACCGGTGTCTACTCATCGGGTAGAAATTATCTATCGAAAGGTCTTCAAAAAGCTATCCCGATGCTCTGTGTTACACCGATGGACTCCAACATACACTGTGACGATCCGATACCAAAAACCCTTCAACAGAACAATGGATTTGAATGATTCCTGAGTCAAGCCTTCAACCACTTAGAACAATTTGATCCCAAACAACACCTGATCACTTCTCATCGATTTCCTGACTAGTCACATGGAGATGCCTAGTCGAATTCAGCTGAGTTCTCTAGATTTCTGGGTGAGAATGTAGGAAATAACAAACTTAAATATCTTTCCCCCATCACACTGATACTACACAGGATTTTAGTGGACAGAGGAAAGGGTCTCCATTTATGAATCAAACCCTAACCCCTAGGTTACAAACCAGCTTCTATGGAAATACTAGTATTACATCGTCTGCACACTACAGGAACACTAGGAACTACCAGATAATATCTAGTTTAGGGCATGGATGTACATTATCTTAATAGAGATATAAAAAATGCAAAGAACACACACAGACAAAACCAATATATCACACCCAGAAAACTCTTCTTATTCATTCATCAGATCTTCACTGCATCACATACTTCTCCCCTCCTGTTGCATATAGCTTGTCTCTAGAAAAGAGGTAGAGACAACAATTATTTCCCTCCAACTATGCAAACTGATATTCAAATCAATTAGTTGTTGGTCTTACTCTTCAAACAAGCAAAACCACATGTTTTCCTTGCCTAATTACATCAATGGGACCAAACTGATCCTTATTACAATATGATATGGCTTATAGCCTTATGAAACAACAAAAAAGAAAATATGATCCTCTACTGTAGAGAAAGTGCTCTTGCACCATACTCCCCTAGTAGGAAAAACTCAAGTCCCTTGAGTTGCCAATTGTTGAAGTGTCTTCCCATGCTTCAAAATATCTGCCTCAATTATCCAAGTGGCCTCTAAATCAGGAAGATCCTTCCATTTCACCAAGTAGTCTTTGTAGACACCTTTCCTAGTCTTCTTGACAATTTTGGAATCTAGAATACATTCCAACTGCAAAGGTTTGCTTGGAGGCAAACCCTTGATCCAATCAACATCTGTATCCACCACATCTGATCCACTTTCACCATGTAATGGAGGTCTAAAAGGATAAAGATCACAAACATTGAAAATAGGAGAGATACCAAGACTAGATGGTAACTCAATCTCATATGCATTTGGACCAAATTTGTGCACTACTTTGCATGGCCCAATCTTCTTCATCAAGAGTTTAGTTGACTAACCTTTTGGTAACCTTTCTTTCCTCAGGTATGCCATAACTAAATCTCCAACTTTGAACTGCACCTCTCTTTTCTTCGAATCTGCCCTCTCTTTGTACTTTGTGACTGTTTTTCCCAATTGCAACTTAACTTGATCATGGACTATTTTCATGGAAGTAGCAAAATCTTCACCAAGTGCACTCCTTTTATCCCATCCTTGGAGATCCTTCAGTTCAAGTGGTCCCCTTGGGTGAAAACCATAAACTACCTCAAAAGGACTTTTACCAGTACTCCTATTCACCGAATCATTGTAGGCATATTCAGCCTGACTGATAACTAGATCCCATGCCAGACCATGCTGTTTTGTAAGGCATCGTAGAAGGTTTCCAAGGGGACCTATTAACTACTTCAGTCTGACCATCAGTCTGTGGATGGTAGGCTGATGAAAAGGACGACTGTGTGCCCAACTTCTTCCACAAGGTCCTCTAGAAGTGACCCACAAACTTAGAATCCCTATCTGTTACAATTGACAATGGTAAACCATGTATTCTTACTACCTCTCTAAAAAGTAGACCTGTAATATGAAATGCATCATTCGTGCATTTACATGGTACAAAATGAGCCATCTTGCTAAATCTATCAATAATAACAAACACACTATCCACCCCTCTGACTGTCTTAGGAAAACCCAGTACAAAATCCATACTTATACTTTCCCAAGGCATGTGGGGAATAGGAAGGGGCTGGTATAGACCTATATTTGAAGACACACCCTTGGCCTTTTGACAAATTGCACAACTAGCAACATACCTTCTCACATCAAATTGCACCTTTGGCCAGAAATAGAACCTTGTAACTTGTTCCAGTGTTTTATCTAAGCCAAAATGTCCTCCCAAAGAACCATTATGCTTCTCCTTAATGATATTGTCCCTCATGGAACACTTAGGAATACACAACAAACTCCTTTTAAACAAAAGTCCTTCCTACAATACAAAATCTGAATATGCACCATGGAATGTGTTAGCCAAGTTCACACAAACATCATAAGCCTCTTTGAAATCTGAATCTTCTTTATACAATTCCTTCAAACAGTCAATGCCCATGCTTTCTAACATAAATTTCCTTAACAGTAAGCAACCTCCTACTTAAAGTATCAACCACTTTATTAGAAACACCCTTTTTGTGCTTAATTGTGAAGGTATAAGCTTGTAACTATTCCACCCATTTAACATGTCTATGGTTCAATTTTTCTTGACTATTTAGGAAACTAAGAGCATGGTTGTTAGTGAAAACAATGAATTCTTTTGGCAGTAAATAATGTCTCCATTTTTTCAGAGCTTGTACCATTGCATAGAGCTCTAGGTCATAGGTAGAATACCTCTACTTGGCTTCATTCAACTTCTCTGAGAAGAATGCAACTAGATGTCCTTCTTGGCTAAGAACAACACCAATAGCTTGCTTGCTTGCATCACACTCAACAACAAACACCTTATCAAAATCAGGAAGTACTAAAGTAGGTAACTCAGCTGCCTTTGTTTTCAGCAACTCAAAGCCAACATCAGCTTCCTTTGTCCATTGGAATCTACATTTGACTCCACCCTTGATGGTGTTGACTATGTGAGCACTAATGTGACTGAAACCTTTGATAAACTTCCTATAAAAAGTCGCCAATCCATGGAAACTTCTTACTTCTCCAACTATCTTAGGAGTAGGCCAATTCAGAATAGCCTCAACCTTAGAGGGGTCCATTTTCAAATAGCCATTAGAAATCACAAATCCAAGGTATACAAGTTTAGTTTTCATGAACTCACACTTGTCTAGGTTGATCATCAACTTATGCTTATGTAGCTTCTCCAATACTTGGTCAATATGCTTCATATGTTCTTCTTTTGTCCTGCTGAAGATTAGTATGTCATCAAGATAAACAATAACAAATTTACTAATGAATTCAACCAATACCTCATTTATCAAGCGCATAAATGTACTTGGAGCATTGCTAAGACCAAATGGCATAACAAGCCATTCATAAAGACCCTCATTAGTATTGAAAGCAATCTTCCACTCATCTCCCTGCCTTATTCTGATCTAGTGATAACCAGATTTCAAATCAATCTTGGAATAGTAGCATGAACCACCAAGATAGTCCAACAGATCTTCAATTCTTAGCATAGGAAATCTATACCTTATGCTGATCTTATTAATAGCCCTTGAGTCTATACATAACCTCCATTTTCCATCCTTCTTAGGAGCAAGTACACTAGGGACTGCACATGGACTGAGACTCTTCCTAATCAAACCTTTCTCCAAGAGATCTTGAATCTGTCTACCTACCTCTTCATTCTGTTGTGGTGTTAACTTGTAGGCAGCGTTGTTGGGCAATGTGGCTCTAGGAATCAAGTCAATCTGATGACTTATGTCCCTCATAGGTGGTAAGGAATTAGGTGTATCCTCAACCACAAGATCCTGATACTTATCAAGTAATTGTTGCACTTCGAAGGGAATCTCCCTCTGCTTCTTGCTTTGCTGATCTGACACACCTACAAGCTTCATCACCAGAGCATATCCTTGGGTATCCTCCTCCTTCATGAGTTGTAGGAACTCCTTGCCACTAACTAACATGACACTGCTGTCACTGCTCTTATCTCCAACCTGCTCTGGTAAGGGATCCATCTGAAACTTCTTACCATTTTTGGTGATCATATATGTGTTCTTTTCACCATCATACTGTGCCTTCACATCATACTGCCAAGGTCATCCAAGAAGAAGGTGACAAGCATCCATAGGAATAATTTCACATAGCACCTTGTCCCTATAATCACCTAGTTCAAACTCTACCCAAGTTTGTTCTTCCACCATATAGTTCTGATTCTTATTCAACCAAGATATTTTATGAGGATTAATATGGGGCAGTCTTTTCAGATTACATTTTTCTACCATTTCAGCAGACACTACATTTTTAGTAGAACCTGAATCAACAATGATATTACAGAGCTTACCATATGCTACTCCTTGGGTTCTAAAGAGATTCTTCCTTTGTGGAGGCTCCTACTTCAATGGCATCTTTACTAGGGTTCTCTTGATCATCATGCTCTCTCCTTCAAGTAGTGGTGCATCACTACCAATTGGTGAGTTTACACTCTGACAATCATCATCCTTCAATAATTGGTTCCTTCTCCCACCATCATGGGAGCTAGATGCCTTCTTAGGGCATTTATTTGCAGTATGGCCTACTTGATTGTAGTTGTAGCATCTTCCTATGAAGACTCCAGGTCCTCTGCCTATACCATAAGGTCTTCTCCAACCTCTGAAACCACTACCTTTCTATTCTGTATCAGAACGTGATTCTTGCTGACTTGAACTTTCACCTTTGTTTGGCTATCCTCTACCAAAATTACCTCTTCCTCTATTGTTTCTGCCACCTCTTCCTCTGTTATTATGATTCCCTTTCCTTTTTAGCTTATCCTCGGCCCTAGAGGCTGACTGAAAACATTCATCTACAGTCTTGGGAACCACCATACTAAATTCATCTTGTATATTATATCTTAGACCATCAAGATATTTGGCCACCATCTCTTTCTCCTCCTCCCTGTGATTGGCTCTCATGCTCAATCTATGGAATTCTTCAGTGTATGTAGCCACATCCATATCTTTCTGTCTGAGATGATTAAATTTTCTGATGGTCTGCAACTCATAGTCACATGGCATGAACTTGGTTCTCAGCATGGCCACCATTCTGCTCCACTTGGTGATTGGACGCTTTCCAACCTTCTCCCTTTCACATTGGGTGTAGTTCCACCAAACCAATGCAGAACCTCTCAATCTAGTTTTTGTAAACTATACCTTCTTGTTGTCACTGTACTCCTTGAAGTTAAAGTAATTACTTATGGCTTCAATCCAGTCCACAAGGGTATCTCCATCTAGTTTCCCATCGAACGTGGGAACATCCATTTTCAGATCACCACCATCTCTATGACCCTTGAGTGCATTCATGAATGCCTTTTGATCAGCAAACATACCTTCTCCTTGAGGATTCTCTCCTACTTCTTCTTCTTCATCCTCCTCTGACTCAAAAGTGCTTCCATTCTTCTCTTTGGATCTCTCTTCCTTCAGTCTCTCTTCTAGCATCTCTTCCACCATCTTCTGGATGGCTACTTTGCTCATCGACTTGGGAGGTATTGTGCTAGCCTCTATTTCTATCTCCAACTCTTCGTCTGATATACACGGCTATGAGTTAGAATATTAGCTCTGATACTAATTTGATGCAAAGTGTCAGTAGAAACGTGTAAAGAAATGTCTATTTCTTCACTATCAGCAAGACATCTCTAATGTTTCACTGAAATATGTATCCACTCTACCATCGGCAAAACATGCACTATCGGTAACCTCCTTGAATCTCCTGCCGACACTTTCACCTCACACTAACATTAACATCCCCATCGCCAAGACATATAACTATTGGCCTAACTTTATTCTTGTCTTCCGATATGATATCTCATACTGATATATTCTCCGTCGGTGGCACTTCGCAATAGTCACCCTGATGACCTTTAGCTCTATTCCGTTGGCCAGACTCTCCGCTTGGGTCAGACTTCGGTCCTCTGTTCTGATAGTTCACCTCATTCTGATGAACCTTGACCATTGGCCAGACTTTATCCTTCGGTAGAGCTTTCTTCACCTACACTGACATTTTATCTCTCGCCGATGACTTCCTTCACGCTGCTAGCCGCATACATTCATGGGGTCCACGTTCCTTACTCCACGTAAGGTGGTTTGTATTAAGATGAATATATCCTCAGCCAGACAGAGTTCATTTGTCACTGGTGTCTACTCATCAGGTAGAAATTATCTATTGGAAGGTCTTCAAAAAGCTATCCTGACGCTCTGTGTTACTCCGATGGACTCCAACGTACATTGTGATGATCTGATACCAAAACCCCTTCAACAGAACAATGGATTTGACTGATTCTTGAGTCAAGCCTTCAACCTCTTAGAACAATTTGATCCCAAACAACACTTGATCACTTCTCATCAATTTCCCAACTAGTCACATGGAGATGCCTAGTCGAATCTGGCCGAGTTCTCTAGATTTCTAGGTGAGAATGTAGGAAATAACAAGCTTAAATATCTTTCCCCCATCACACCGATACTACATAGGATTTCAGTGGACAGAGGAAAGGGTCTCCATTTATGAATCAAACCCTAACCCCTAGGTTACAAACTAGCTTTTGTGGAAATACTAGTATTACACCATCTGCACACTATAGGAACACTAGGAACTACCAGATAATATCTAGTTTAGGGCATGGATGTACATTATCTTAATAGAGATATAAAAAATGCAAAGAACACACAAACAAAACCAATATATATCACACCCAAAAAACTCTTCTTATTCATTCATCAGATCTTCGCTGCATCACACACTTCTCCCCTCCTGTTGCATACAGCTTGTCTCTAGAAAAGAGGTAGAGACAACAGTTATTTCCCTCCAACCGTGCAAACTGATATTCAAATCAATTAGCCGTTGGTCTTACTCTTCAAACAAGCAAAACCACATGTTTTCCTTGCCTAATTACATCAATGGGACCAAATTGATCCTTATTACAATATGATATGGCTTATAGCCTTATGAAACAACAAAAAAGAAAATATGATCCTCTACTGTAGAGAAAGTGCTCCTGCACCATAAGGTTGCAGACAACTACCTCATCTCACACTCATATAGAGAGGGTAATAAGGTGGAAGACTATTTGGCAAATTTGGCCATAGATCAAAAAAAAGACATGGAAGTCTTTCTCCAAGGACAACAACACATTCCTTGTCAGCCGATGACATGGCTAAAAGGTAACGTGGAAAGCCTAGGGCTTAATTGGGTTTTTCCTTTTGAAAAGTATGATTGTCCCTTCAAGTCCTTTCTCCCCCCAACACTGTCTATACGGGTTCATCGCAGGCAGAAACCCTAAGAGCCTTGCGCATTTGGGAGTGTATTATCTCATTTGTGACTATAGGGTGGTATGTTCCAACATCTTCCTTCCTTACAAATAGTGATCAACTCAGCTTCTCCTCTAAGCTACTCCTCATTTAATAGGATGGCATCTCTGCGATCTGCCAACTTGTGGCAAATCCTTTGTCAGGTTTCATTGGAGAGGAATGATGATAATAAAGGTTTTTTAAAGCCTAATTGAGCTATCACAGGATAGGCCATGTCATCTATGGAAGTACACTAGACATTAATGAAGGACATGGAAAGGAGGCAGTTATTAGGTGCAGAATAGTGTGATTATTTGGAGCTCCGTATGTAGATCTCCTAGCAGACTAGCTGAGGATCTCATCCCACATGGGTGATCCTACATCATCTATCCAACTCTAGATATTATCTCTCACCCTAATGACTAAAAGTCATTTTTGAATTGCTATTTGCCCAGTTTTCCTTGTCTTGTGTATGTAGGTTTAATGGTAGACAAAAGGCTTAACCAAAGGCCTTTTATTCCTACAATTCAAGGGGAACCCAAGGTACATGGGAGAATCAAGGTTATAGACATGATGAATTTGATCGAGTGTGACTACACTTTGGCCCAATTCTCTATGAGGAATGTGGCTGGTAATAGTTGGATGAAAAGATATGAGGGTCGGGTCCTCTACTACTCTAACATCATCTCGCACATCCTCTCCAATATCATGGACTTGGTGTAGGACGATGAATATGTTCACACAAGAGTGGCTAGTCTATTTTACAATCAATTGCACATGCTAGATAGGTGGACTCTAGTGCTTATGGATTAGAATTTTCTAGAGGGAGATGCTCTCATCGAGGGGCTATTCAACATTCAGAATCTTAGAGATTTACTTGCAATTCAAGCGGTATATAGATCTTTGTAGTCAATCCTTCATTCCCTGTGTGTGAATGACCTGGACTGTGAATTGAGTTCTTTTACCTTCTCTTTTTCTAAGTGTAAGGCATAGCAGATTAGAGAAGTGTTTACAATGATTAGGTTCTTGAGAGTACATGCCCCTGACTATTCTCCACACCTGCCAAGGGAATATTTTGATAATTATGACAATGAAGATGAGGTGGACCCGAATGATGACTAGGATGATAACGTCCCTCTAGTATAGGTCATTCTTCTAGGTGCTATTGAAATGAGGGAGGGTGGTCATTGAGGTGGTGGATGTGAAGCTTATGTGGTTTGGGTTGGCGTTCAGATGCTCTTCTTTGGTTAGATTTACTTTTTCTTCTTCTGGTCTGTTAAGGACCATTTCTTAGTTTCAAAACTATTTTATCTAGTCTATTAAGGGCCTTTATTCTATAATATTTTCTAGATTTCTAGAATTGGTGTCCATGCTACTATCTGTATAATCTTTTTAAATAATTTATGGGTGTCTCATCACCTTTTTCTTAAAAAGAAGTATTCCAACATGGCTTCCATATTTTTGTCTTTCTGTCCAATGTTTATGATTTTGTGTAGGACCCTGACTATGTAGTTTCAATTTTATTGGCCTTCCTAAGAGGGCATATCTTCAGCATTGCTAGATGGCATGCGAGCTAGATTGTGGACTATTTACCATGGAGCAACTTAGAAACTCACATGATTTTTTTCAAATCTACCTAGGGATGAAAGAAGGTTTACGGAGTGGCAATATGATTCCCTGACCACCAAAATAGAGAAATATCAATTCCATCTCCTAATCCTTCATCCACATATGAAGATATTTCACTAGTTTTTTTCATTTAAGCTACTAGGGTTAGAATTATATTGAAAATATTATGTTTTAGATAATATTTTGGTTATGTTTTATGAGTCGTGGGTGGCTCCACAACTATATATGTAATATTGTTAATTTAGACATTTTCTCCCTAAGAGATATATGTATAATTTTTTTGAATTAATGGTATGGGTGATACTATCATGTTTTATGTTAAAAAATAAATAAATAAAACAACTTACCATTGGAATAACTTTTGCACTTAATAAAATATAGTTAGTTTTATTTCATATGATACAACCCTCATAAAATACAGTTACAAAATATTCAACTTATATGGCAAAGCAATTCAAAAATAGGTACATTATATTTTGGAGATTTTACTAACTATATTTTATCACAGTTTACTATAGTGTGTAAAATAATAATTTATAAGTATATTTTATCAGGACTTTATCAAATCAAACTAACTATTTTTTCTAGGGTAAGATATTTTATTTACTATTGAATAATATTTTATAACTATATTTTACTAGGGTTTTATCATATGAAACAGGATATCTCTGGCCTATTTTAGATAGATGTTCTGAAAGATCCCCAACCAATTTTGTCTCAAATTTTCTAATTTTTGGATCTACTGATTTGTTTACATCTCAATTTTTTTATCTTTGACCAGTGAAGGTAAGTTTGGTGTTTTTGCTTATTTGCTGATTTGCTTGTCATTTAAGTTTTCAATGATTGTTTGTTTTATGGCCAAATCATAGAAAATGAAATAGAACTATTGAATAAATGAAAACACAACACTTGCAAACCAATAGGACCTATTTAAACTAATTATATCAAGTCTAATTACAATTTTAGTGGTCTGATTTCCACTATATCAGACTATAACAACAACCAAAAACCTCTATACGATGCAATATTAAACTATCCAAATCACAATCACATACCTGGGAGCCAATGCTTAATTTGTGAAATAATTAGTAGTTGAAATCCTAATTCCTAGCTAGGATTTAGCTGAGAATAGCTCCCAATTTGAACAGCCAACAAGTGAATGCAACACAATGAGGCTATATGCTCATAAGAAACCCAATCTACAAATGTGTCTTGATAAACCACTGCTGCAACCTCTCCAACATGCAATATTACCCTGTAATGAAGTCCAATGATGCCCAAACAAAAACCTAGAGTAGATTTCCCTATTTTGTGAACTGGGTTGTCATCCAATCCACTGTCCTCCAAGGGGTTTCATCCTCAGAAGAGCTGTAATCTATTGAAACCCTCTCCAGAGCTCCAAACTTGCACTTAGTTTTGTGAAAATGAGAATAGAAGGCTCAAAAGTGAGCCCAATACCTTGCCTTGTAGCCTCCATGCCCCTTTTCCACAAAAAAGCAATAAAATATTCCCTCCAAAGTCGGACACCCACCTTGAGGGTCTCTTTCTCATGAAAATGAAGAGCCACCTTTTTAAAACAACATTGGGGAAACTAGGATGGGGACCTTTTCACTATTCACCTTCTAATTCTTTGTTATTGTTTACTTTTCACTATTCATATTAAGGGAAACCTTTAATATTTTCAATTCAACTCCTAGATTCATCATCTGAACACCAAACTAAAGGGCTTAGAAGGCTCCTAGGAAAGCTCCACTACCCTTGGTTGGGTCCCCTAACCAACCTATTGACCTACGTGAACTCTAATAGTAGGTCAACCTCTGCTAAAGTCTAAGAGGACTAAGGAGGGGACATTATAGCCCTTCCTTCTCGGGATTGCTTACCCTCAAGCAACTGCAAAGCTGGATGCTGAAGTATCATCTCTCCTTCCCATGTGACATCCTCCAATGACAAATCCCTCCATCGCACTAGATACTCTCTGATCAATCAGTTACGCAACCTTCTCTCCCTCATGTCAAGAATCTTTGCAGGTATCAAAACTAACTGGCCCTCCTCATCTAATGGGGGAAAAATAGGTGAAGAGATAACATGATGTCCCAAAGCCTTCTTGAAGCAAGATACATGAAAGACATTATGTATCTTACTCTTGGGAGGTAGCTTAAGCTCATATGTGACCTCACCAATCCTCCTCAATACTCTGTATGGACCATAAAACTGAGGCTTGAGCTTCTCTGCCCCACTCCTCTTGAGGGTACTTTGTCTGTAGGGCTGTAGGCGCAAGAAAACCATATCTCCAACCTTAAAGGTCTTCTCAACTCGATGTCAATTAGCATACATCTTCTACTAATTCTGTCCATGCTAAATATTATGCTTAAGTGCCTTAAGGATATCCTGATTGTCATGTAACCAATCCCTAACTCTAGGCACTCTGCTATCACCTAACGCTAAGTCCACAAAAGATAAGGTATCATAACAATACTCACCTAAATACAACCATCACACCCAAGCCTTCTGCTATCTTGAAACGTAGTTACGTAACCCTCAACCCACTTATTAACTATCTCCATTTGTCCATCTATTTGAGGGTGGTAACTAGTGCTGGGTGTCAACTCTGTACCTGCTAATCAGAAAAGCTCCTACCAAAAGATGCTCATAAGCTTGCTATCCTGATCATTGACAATGGTCCTAGGGAGTCCCTAGAGTCTAAACACCTCACGGAAGAATAACTCTGCCACTTGAGATGCTGTAAAGTCAGTTGCAATAGAAAAGAAGTGTACAAACTTAGTCAATCTATCCACAACCACATAAATGTAATCCTTTCCCTAAACTCTGGGAAGACCAGTAATGAAATCTATTGATATACTTTCCCACTTCTTCTCTGGAATAGGCAAGGGTTGTAGAAGACCTGCTGGAAAAGTATGCTCTAACTTGTTCTGCTGACAAGTCACACAATCATGTACATAGTACAAGACATCATCCTTGAGACCCTTCCATGAGAATCTCCCTCTCACCTGCCAGTCTTAAAATATCTAGGATGTCCTACCAATGGCGTGTCATGGGTGGCGCGTAAGATCTTATCCTTCAGTTTTGATCTAGATACCAAATAAATTTTTTTCTTATAGTAGAAAACATCATCAATCACTGTGTATCTATCATCCTAAATCCTACCATCCATAATCTTGCATGCAAACTAATTCTTGGAATACTCAACTAATAGTTGAGACTTCCAATCTACTGAAATCTCACTCAAAGAGCAAAGTGTAGCAATGGTAGGCCTCCTAGAAAGTGCATCAACAACAATATTCCTTTTTCCCTTGACATACTCAATGTCAAAATCATATGCCTATATCTTGCTGACCCATTTTTATTAGTGCTCATTAAGTTCTTTCTACTCCAAGAAGTTTTTCAAACTGTTGTGGTCGGTCCTCACCACAAACTTCCCACCCACCAAATATTGCTAAAACTTTACCAAAGCATGCATAATGGCGAGCATCTTCTTGTCATAGGTGGAGTACAATCTCTCATTATCCCTCAACTTCCTACTCTCATAGGCAATGGGATGATGATTCTACATAAGAACCACTCCAATACCCTCTCCGGATGCATCACATTCTAACACAAAGGGCTAAGAGAAATCTGGAAGTGCCAAAACTAGACAAGTACTCATGACCTGCTTGAGGTTATCAAATGCAACCTGTACCTCATCTATCCATATGAATGCACCCTTCTATGTGAGATCTGTCAAAGGGGCTACAAGCTATGAGTACCCCTTCACGAATCTCCTATAGTAACCACATAAGCCTAGGAAACCCCGCAACTCTAAAATGTTCCTAGGTGATGGCCAATCAAGGATGGACTGAATCTTCTCCTAATGTACCTTGATCCCATCACTACCAGTCACATGCCCCAAGTACAAGATCTCTGTAAGTCCAAATTCACATTTGAATATCTTGGCAAATAGAGACTGTGCCTCCATATTGCCAAGTACCTCATCTAGATGGCTCATGTGCTCCTCCCAAGTCCTGCTATAAATCAATATATCATCGAAGAACATAAGTACATACTTACACAACTGCTTATTAAATATACGGTTCATGCATGATTGGAAAGTAGCAGGTGCATTAGTAAGGCCAAAAGGCATCACCAAGAACTCAGTGCCCATAATGACATCTGAATGTTGTCTTATGTATGTCCTCCTCACGCACTCAAATATGATGGTACCTTAATCGAAGGTCAATCTTAGAGAAATGCACTGCACCATGAAGCTCGTCCAATAACTCATCTATGCATGGAATATGATACCTGTTCTTGATTGTTTTCTAGTTCAATGCATGGTAATCAATGCACATGCACATAGTGCCATCCTTCTTTTTCACTAACACCATAGAAGAAGCAAAGGGGTTAGAACTAGGTCTGATGTGCCCCATATCCAGCAGCTCACGGATGGTCTTCTCTATTTCATCCTTAAATCTCTTAGGATAGTGATAAAGAGTGGTAATCATAGGCTTAGCATCCTCTTCTAACTCTATCACATGCCCAAATCCATGGTCAGGAGGTCTACCAGAAGGAATATCACCAAATACTACTCCATATTTGTCCAATACTGTCTGGACATCAATGTGGAATGGCTGGTAATCCTGTGAAGAAGGTGACCTGGATGAAATGAAACACTATGCCCCCCACACCACAACTCCATGTTTGAGTGTGGATTCCATCCTACGTGCTAAAACCACCATGGGCCCACCATCAAAAAGAGCCTTTAGCACAACCTTCTTACCCCGAATTATAAACTCTAGCTCCACCCTCTGAAAATCCTATATATACCAGCCAAGTGACTGTAACCATTGGACACTTAGCACTGCATCAATGTCACCTAGACCCACAACATAAAAGTCATTAGTCAAGGTGTAATCTCCCAACTGTATACTAAGCTACAAAACTTCCCTAGTGGACCTCATAGAAAACCCATCTACTACTATCACACTGAAACTAAGAAAATCCTCTGCCTACAATCCTGGCTTAGTAATTAGTCCCTCATCAATAAAGTTGTGTGTGGTACCACTATCAACAAGCGAAGTCACACATTGTCCCTTAATCACTCCCTTCAAGCGAAATGGATGGTATCTGGGGACTCCTAAAAGGGTGGCAATGACAAGATTGGGTGTATCCAATGCATCACCCACTCCAACCTCCACTTGTCAGGCCTCCTATTCATCCTCACCATCGCTGCATTCTAAATCAGTATCCTGTATATTGACAAGGTGTTGTTGTACCTCATCATTTAATCTATTTTCAGATGTCAATAATCCAGGGGCTATGTCCTCGGCTGTCTGCAACTAGGGATTCTATAGTTACCAATTTTCCTAGCTAATCTTAACAGCTTCTACTAATTTGAAAAGATTAATCTGTCTACTTACTAGATAAATTTAAGGAATAGTGAAACAGAATTAAACATGAAGTTACTTATAGCAATCTTAAAAACAGTAACATGCATCTATCTATTAAAATCAGTAAATACTTTTTACAGCAAAATCTAAAGTAATAAAGCAATGGTAATAGCCTTCCACCTTGGTGGTGAGAGTGGGCCCTTGCTCTACACCTTTGGGGCTGAAGGCTACAGTGGAGAATCAGCACAAAAGAAGATCACAACTAAATTCAACCTAATTCCATTCGCTTTGCATTCATGAAAAGAATACTGATATCACACAACTGAGATTACTGAGAATCAGAATAAATCAATCATTGTATATTTCTTCTATTGTTTTTATCAGTATATATGAAAATGACTGATGACATATCACTTATCTTATCTACTAGTTCTTCTATGAGATGACATCCATCTCTTTATTACACTAGCTATCTAACTATGGAAAATAATCATGCAATAAAAGTAGACTGAGTGGAATAGAAGTCCACTCAGAATTCTAAGTTTGAGTCTTAATACATTTGGGGAGCGAGGCCCTGAAAATATGGGTATTGAATTAGTTCTATCTGTAACTCATGCAAAAACTTTATAAAGATAAAAACTCCATCAATTGAACTAAAGATGACCCTTCACCACTCAGGTGATGATTTGAGTGAAATGAAGGGTATTGTGATCACTGCTGAGAGTGCCTAGTCGGTAGCTTATGCTAGAAATATGCCCTGCTATCAGGAGGTACCAGAGATATCTATCCCTATCTGCAGCTCTGGAGATGTCTATAGCTCCAGAGATGTCTGTAGCTCTGGAGATACCATTGTGGTCTTCTTTGTTTAACTCTGGAGAGGCTTTCTCTTTCCTTCAAAACCTTTGGTGTCATGGTATTCCGGTATTGTCTTCAGAGATCATTGAAGACTATCTCCGAGATGCACAAAATTGTTGTTCCTGGCATCTACACCTGTTGATTCAAAAAGAGAGAAGTTTCTTCATTTTTCTATCAATTCCATGCACATTAGTCACTTAATCAGAAATTATGATCTTAAGTAATCTATCTCAATTAATCATTAACTAGAACTATCTTGCTAGCTTATTTGGGTGCAGACATTAAGAAAGATGGGATCAGGAAGGAGAAAAAGAGAGGTAAAAAGGTGTATTTCATGGGTGCAACTTGGCACTCATCATCCCCCCATACCTAAGGTTTGACAGGTCCTCCTGCTTCTCACAATCTGAATTTATTCTAGTGAAGTAGCTTGTTACTCAAGCTATAATCCTGTGCATAGGTGGTCCAAGTTGTGCAGTTGGTATTACCATTGCCTCTGTATTCATCAACCTGATTTAACCAGTCCTACAACTTCTCATCTTCTATCTGCTCAGCCCAGATAGGGAGTGGCTCAATTATTAGAGGGGGCCTGAACCATCCACCTATCCATTCTTGCTTATGGTTATCCATCATTTTGGATATCAACTTTGCTTTTCTCATAAATAATCTTAAGTTTGTAGGGATGACCACCTCTCTCATTTTCTGCTCTAACATCAAAATATTCCATCTTTTCTTTGCTATGGAAGTACTGGATTTGCTGAACTGATCATGAAAAGACCAAAATCAATGGAGCACTCTTGCAAACTTTTTAGGTATAACGGAAAAATTTTGTTCTTACTCTAAGGGTGATAAATAAGGGACCTGAATTGGATCTTAAAAGCATTGGGATTGGGACATTCCTTCCTAATGAAAAGATCTATTTCCATATCTTTCTTGAGATGATCTTCCATTCGTTCATTCCATATCTGATGATTTCTCATTAGGGACATAAATGTTTTAAGCTAGCATTCTCCCACAAAATGATTAAGAATGAAGGTTATATCATTAACACAGAAACCATGTAGGTATAATTCACATATTAAATTCTTGTCCTCATCATTACTCCTTGTATATGTTGTCATGAATCCTTCTTTTGTCTCTGTATCCTCAACCAGGTTAGACAGGACTAAAGAGAGTTTCCTCTATAGTACTCTTTCTTGTAAGAACATAGAATAGCTGGCACTTCAAGGCATACAGGATAGAATTTCTGAAGAAAGGGAGGCCATTTCAATGATTTTGCCTTCCAGAGTTGCTATTCTTTTTGTTTTGGCAGTGATTACCCTTTGTAATTACAACATAGGCTTGGAAGCCTCATATTCTCTACACTTCTTCTCCCAATGGAACAAGGCTTTAGGAATGTCAATGGGGATTGAACCCACATATGCATCTGTTTGGATTTCCTATTCATTGGTTGCCCTTGTTCCAGCCAACTCTTAAATATATTCCTCCTAGTCATCTAGTTTGTTGTTGGCCCAAGTTAATTGTCTATCCTGGCTATGTATTTTCTCAACCAATGCTACCATTATTGTGAAGCTATTGTCTCTAGCCCTGGTGAGCTCAGAAACACTCTGTGCTGCTTCTTTCTCTTTTTCTCCTAAAAGTTTGACTGCCTCAATTTTTTGGGGCTCCAATTCTGCTGCTTTCTCAATTCTCTGGTCCTCTAATTCTACTTCTTTCTCCTAGATGATCTTGTTTTTGCTTTGGAGTTATGTTTGTAGATTTTCAATGATTTGTTTTTGTTTCATTTCTACCTCCATTATGACCTTCTTGAGGTCAGTGATAATTAGATTCTTCCCCCAAAGTAGTCTCTTTAGGTTTTTAATTTCTTCTAACAATTGCTATTCTTTTGGAATTTCAACATCCACTTGATCAGAGGGATGAGAGAAGGTTTCTACTTCTACTTCTTCTATTTGCTGATCATTAAGGTTTTCCATGGCCATCTGCCCTGTACTGCCAACTGTACCCATTTGCCCTATTTCATCTTTTTCTGCAGACTACCTATCCTGAGGATCCTCTTGGGGTTCCTCTGCTTCTGCTAGCACCGCTAAAGGCCTAGCCTTATCCGCATATGTTCTAAAACCTAGGAGTACCTCAGCTAGGAGAGCAGTATCTTTCCTAGCCTGTGAGATCTATCTTTTCCTTTTACTTCTCCATAGCAAAGGTGGGGCAGGTGCCTCTGGAGCAGGTCTCTCATCCTTAGAGTCTGAGGAAATAGTAAGAGTTTGTATGTGTTCTGTCTCCAGAGCACATGATGGTTCTGAAATTGGGCTTGACCCTAGATGAACAAATGGTGCTGGGGAAACTTCTATTTGTTTTCTCTTCCTTACCAGAGGGATCTCATCTAAATCATGAGATGGTTCTTCAGCCCAGAACCTCTTCTCTCTATGTCCTGACCTCTCCTTTGTTAATTCCTTAGGAAAAAATTCCTCAGTTAGATTCATCTTTCTCCTAACTGATCGAGTCATATATAGGGTTTGTTTAGGAGCAGGCTCTACAATTTCTTTGCCTTTCTTCTTTTTATCAGGAATAGGGGCTATAGATGAAGTTGCCTCCTATGAGGACTTCTTTCCTCTTTGAACAACTATGGAGGAGGTTGAAGGCTTAGTTTCTTCTTCTTGGTGAGTAGGAGAACTCTCACCTCCTAGCTATGCTATCTCTAGTCCTATGTCTTGGGAATTTTGTTCAAGAAAGTTTTTCCATAATTCCTCCCCATTGGGCTAAGAAAGGAAGTGGTATTTGACTACTAGAAAAATGAGACCATGATGTTTCATGGGACCCTTATTTTGCTGATATTTTTCTGCAGTTGCCCTAATGGAAGAATACAGAAAATTAGGGATGCTTATGCTAAACTCAGGGTGTCTATTCCCATGCCTTAGAAAAATCAGCATTTTTATGATTGGCCCTAAAACTAGAGAGAATTGACCATCACAAGTAAAATATTTCATTAGCTAGGTGGCAACAGATTGCCAAGGGTTTGGGAGTGTGGACCTAAGAATTCCTTTTACTTCATTTTTATTCGAATGTAGTTGAATTGCAGGTTCACCTCAAACATAGAAATTCTTAATTAAATTAGTGTATAAGGTTTTCAAGTGATAAAACCTCTCACCTTGTCCAGGGAGTCCAGAAATGTGACTGATAGTGGCTGAGGAGAAATTGATTCAAACTCCTCTGACAGCTATCTGATTGTCCCTTAGATTTTTGAGGAATTCATCCACGACATCTTCCTGAAATGCTTCAAATTTTTCTAGAAAGTCCAGCCATCCTACAGCTCTTAGAATGTTTGCTGCAGCTTCATCTTGTAGAAGACCTGCAGTACATTTTGGTTTAGACTTCTTCTTTACCCCCATTGCCAAATCAGTTCCACCTTCTATGCTTAATTCCTCACTCTCCTCAATCTACAGTTTATCCTTTCCTCTTAACTTTGTAGGCTCCAGAGGACTATTCAATTTGCTCTATTCTTTAGGGTACTTCAGAGGTTCAAATGAGGATTGTGATTTTTCTCAGTTTAGGCTTATGGAAGATTTGCAGATTAGTTAGAGTACCTAGGTAGTCATAAATGCGACAGAATGATAGGACAGTCCAGAGGCAAGGTGGCAGTACAGCACGGATGGTGACATGCGTGAATTTAGAAAAGGAAATGATGGCTGGAGGACATGTCATAGTGGCGGCACCCAAAAACAGAAAGACAAGATAGTTGCTATTAATGCGTAATTAAAGATAGAATTACATGGATCATTTTTAATGATGAGGGCGATGTACACGACAGAGATGCTGCGTCATTTTATGAGATTGCACACGTTATGGCACATGAGCCGCTTTTGGTGGCTTGAGATGACACCCACTACTCCATTGGTACATGACCTGCAATCATTACGCTGAGTAGTTCGAGAATCCACGTTCCTTGGGTGACATCAGCGCCATCTTTGTGAATACCCTTGCAAATGATATGCGTGCTAATTTAATTTATTCTTATGATAAAGTAGAGGATGAGTCATGATGACCTCATCATGTGATGTGTCCACTTTACTACCTGGAGAGGTGGGTCCCCTTCCTTATTATTGAAATTCACTTCTTTATTGACAAAGCATCGGAGGTGCTCCTAGTTTGGGAAGAGCCAAAGGTGCTCCTAGTTTGGGAAGCACCGAAGGTGCATTTGATTAACTCCCAGCACCTGATCATCTTCGTAGCTCGATTGTTTTCAATTATCCTAAAGAAGGGAACTGTCATTTGCTAGTTTTCAACTCCCTTGGTCGAGAAAGACAGCCATTTACTAGTTTTCCATCTCTCTTTTTTTTTTACTTTTTTTTGTTTCTAGAAGGCCGCCATTGGTAGTTTTCAACCTCCCTTTTTTTTCCTTTTTTTTAGAAGGCTGCCATTTGCTGGTTTTCAACCTTCCTCTTTTTTTTTTAATTCAACACTATGATAGAGGAGGTATCCCTTGTATCAAAACATAAATCATTAAGAAACTCCTCTTTAGTAGATGGTCTTTTATAGAGTCTGATTTGGTTACCACTTACTAGGAATGTGTCTGTGCTTCCATCAATAGGTTCCAATAATACTATTCCATTTTCAAAAACTTCATTTATTTGATAAGGACCCATCCAGTGAGTTTGCAATTTCCCTTTGAACTCTCTGAATTTAGAATCATAAAGAAGAACCCAATCACCTTGTTGAAATGTCCTCCTTTTGATGTGTTGGTCATTTCATTGCTTCCTCTGATATTGAACCAGTTCTGTTTGCTGAATGGCCTCTGTCTGAATTTCATCCAACTCATTGAGCTAAAGAATTCTATTTTGTTGAGCTATAGACAATGGTAGACCAATATCCAATACAGTTTTAAGTGTCTGGAGTTCAAATTCTAAAGATAAAATAGGCTTTTTCCCATAAACTAATTCATATGGTGAGAACTTTATTGTGGACTTCCAAGTAGTATTGTAAGCCCAAACTGCTTCAGGTAATTTGCTAGCCCAATCTTTTTTGTTCATTGCTACTATCCTTGTCAGAATATTTTCAAGTTCCCTATTAGTTACTTCTACCTACCCATTCTCTTGAGGATGGTAAGGCGAAGATTTTATGTGTTTGACTTGATATAAATCTGTGAATGCTGTGATTACCTGTGAAGTAAACTGAAGTCCTCTGTCTGAAACTATTGATCTTGGGGCTCCAAACCTTAAGAAAATCTTATTATAAAGGAAATCAGTAACTTTTTCTTCTCTTGCAAATTGTAATGCTTGAACCTTAGCCCATTTTGTAACATAATCTGTGCATACTAGAATGTACTCCTTGCCTGATGATGGTGGGGAAATTGGTCCTAGAAAGTCTAAACCCCACTGCTCAAATGGTTCCATCATGACTTGAGGATGTAGTAACATCTCCTGGGTAAAGGTTGGTTGTCCCATCCTTTGGCATTGGTCACAGTGCTGCACATACTTCTTTGTATCTTTATGGAGAGAGGGCCAGTAGTAACAAGCTCTGAGGATCTTGTGGATTGTCTGGTGGAAGGAGTAATGGCCACTAGATGGTTCATCATGACATGCTCTCAACACATCAAAAATCTCATCAACTTTTAAACACCTGTGTAGAATGAAATCAAGACCACACTTAAATAGTAAACCATTCAACCATTTATAAGATAAACTTTCTTTAACTAAATGTTTTCTTTGTGTTTGAGGTAAAATGGGATGGATACAAGCCTATAGCTAAAAGATTAGCTATGTCAACAAACCAAGGTGCAGTAGAGGATATAGCAAAAAGATGTTCATCTAGGAACTTGTCCTCCACTGGTTGGTTTTCTCCTCCTGTATGCAATCTTGACAAAAAATCAGCAACCAAATTAAACTTTCCTAGATTATCAACTATGGTAATATCAAATTCCTACAATAGCAATAACCATCTGATGATTCTTGCACCCACAACTGGTTTATTCATTAGGTACTTGATGGCTACATGATCAGTGTGTACAAATATCTTATATCTAGTGATATAATGCCTAAATTTATTTATAGCATAGATGACTGCCAAGAATTTTTTTTCAGTTGTGGTGTAATTTCTTTTTGTAGAGGTAAGGTTTTTGCTGATGTAATAAATGGCATGCATACTTTCTCCTTCCTCCTTTTGTCCTAAAACTACCCCAATGGACTCATTTGAAGCATCAGTCTGTATGTGAAATGGTAATGTTCAATTAAGCTCTCTCAAAATTGGTGTGACAGTAAGCTTCTCTTTCAAGGTTTCAAATGATGATTGACATTCTTCTATCCATAGAAATTATGTGTCTTTGTTAAGCAGGGTAAATAGGGGGGTAGCTATTCTGCTGAAATTTTCTATGAACCTCCTATAGTAGCCTGCATGACCCAGAAAACTTCTAACTTCTGTCTGATTTTTGGGTGAAGGCAACTATGTGATCATTTCTATCTTGTTTTGATCCACTTTGATCCCCTTTGCTGAAATGTGGTGTCCTAAAACAATTCCTTCATCCACCATCATAAAGCACTTTTCATGGCTAAAGGATAATTGATTTTTCTCACAGCATTTTAGTACTTTCTTAAGGTTTTTGAGAGCTTCTTCAAAATTATCCCCATACATAGTAAAGTCATCCATATAGACCTCCATGCATTCATTAGCTAGTTTAGCAAAAATAGCTAAAACAAGTCTCTGAAATGTAGTTGGGGCATTGCATAGTCCAAAGGGAAGAACTTTGTAAGAAAAAGTTCCACAAGAGCATGTGAAGGTGGTTTTGTCTTGGTCTTCAGGTGCTACTTGAATTTGATTATACCCACTAAATCCATCTAGAAAAGAAAAATACTTTCTCCCAGTAAGGTTGTCCAGTACTTGGTCAATGAATGGTAAGGGAAAGTAGTATTTTTTTGTGGCCTTGTTGAGTTCTCTATAATCAATACACACCCTCCATTTTCCATTCTTTTTAGGTACTATGACAAGGGGTGAGACCCATTGACTATCTGAGATTGGATATATAAACCCTGCTTGAAGTAATTTTTCTATTTCAGTTTTGACAATGTCCTTTAAAGCATGATTCAATCTTCTCTGGGGCTGTCTGATAGGTTTAATATCCTCAGTGTACATATGATGGGTATAGATCTCAAGAGGTATGCCTTTCATATCTTGGTATTCCCAAGCAAAAGATGCTAAATGGGAAATCAGAAGTTGGATAAGTTTTTCTTCCTGATTTGTTGTTAACTGAGTATTGATATTAAGTGTTTTCCCTGGTAAAATCATGACCTATTTTGTGATTTGATCCATAGATGTAGTTAATCCATACATTGGAGTCATGGTATTGAGAGGACAAGAATGTGGAAGCAACATGTGGAAAGTGGCTAAGTCTCTGTAAAAGGTTTCCCCACAAGGAATGATGTTGGCGAGGGTACAATGAGAAGAAGTAAGAATTTCTCTCCTAGAATCTTGGGCGAGTTCCATCACATCCCTATTGATTAGGATGTGAGTGATGTCTTTTGTTGTATCATAGTATATTTCTTCTTCTAACTCTCCCAGATGTTCCTTGATGGTTACCATAGCTACTGAGGCACTGTTGTCATTGTTCTCTAGTTCATCCACCCATACTCTTCCTGTATAATGCATTGATGGTTTAGCTGGAGGATACAAAGATATTTTCTTAAAATCTATCCCATTAGAAATGACCATATCTCTAGTTCGACAATCAATAGATGCCACTACTGTAGCCAGCCATGGTCTTCCTAAAATTAGTAGACAAGCATTTCTCTGATTTCTAGGTTCTAATATCAGCAAGTCCACCAAAAATTCCCATGAATCTATCACAACTGGTACATCAGTGATTACTCCTTTTGGAAAAGCTACTGACTAGTCAGCAAGTTGAAGAATTTTAGTTGTGGATTGGATACTTGATAGAGCTAATTTGTTCATTGTGTGAACTGTCATCACATTAATTGCTGCTCCTAGATCAACTAGAACATTTGAAATTTCTACCCCTGAGATGAAAATAGGATTTCTAGGGTCTCCATATTTTGGAAGGAGAATTTCTCCCATCAATAGATCTACTACTTTTCCTTCCACTTGAATTGTGGAGGGAAATTTTTTCTTCCTACCCTGTGTTTTGATACAATACTACTTAATGAACTAATTTAGTTTTGGTACATCTCTGATCGCCTGGAGAAGAGGAATTTCAATGTTTAGTTTCTTGATTTCTTGTAAAAGTTTTAATACTAGGTTGGTTTGGACTTGTTTTTGTAAGATCTTTTTTTGGGGAACATACTATTTAAACCATTCTAGGTATGGTGCTAGTTTTTCCATCTTCGGAGCATCTCCAGAACTCTTGTCAGAACCATGTTTAGGAATGTTCTCCAGAGTTGGTCTCTTACGAGCAACTCCGGAGTTGTCCAAGTATGATTCTTCTAGCACTTTTTCATTAGTAATCTCCTCCGAGGGTTGAGTGGATGAATTTTTAGGTTCCTCATCATTGGTTACTTCAACTATAGTTGGAGGAGATGGTCTTGGGAATGCTTTCCCAGAACACAACTGGAGGTTATTTGAATATATAACTTTAATTCCAGCTAGATTTTCTTGCTCTGTCATGGAAACAGTTGCTCCCTGTTTATTCTATGGGTTTGGTATAGGCTGAGCTAGTAAGGGTGGTTGGCTAACTGGTTCATTTTGTGCTTGACCTTGTGTGTTGGAGGGTCCAGTTAGTAAAGATTTTTATTAAGGTTGGAAACATCTAGGTTGTCCCTGGTATTCTTGATTATATCCCTATTGAGAACCCCATTGAGGTTGCATGTTTTGTGATCCAAATTGTGGTGGCCACTATTGATTTCCCCAAGGCTGATTTTGCCAATTTTAGTTTTGCTAATTTTGGTTTTGCCAATGTTGACTTGGCCAATCTTGTTGTCCCCAAGGAGGATTATTTTGAGGCCCATGCCAAGTTGGATTCCACTGATTATTTCCCCAACTAGAAGGACCCCTGTAAGAAGGCTGGTTTGGATACTGATTATAAGGGAAATTCCCAGTTTGTTTTTGTCCCACATAGTTCAATTCCTCCTCTATTATAGCATTCTTCTTACTCAATCTTTTTGGTGTAGGGGCACCTCTTCAGCAAGTTAATTTTACCCCTTCAGTAGGTTAATTGTACAGCTGTTTAGTAGGCTATTATGCATTTAATTATGTAATAAGGTTTGTTTGACCAACTCATGCTATTTTTAGGATGTTTTTTTTTTGTCTTTTGGACACTTGTCAAGCTGTAAGTGACAAGGTTGTTAGGTAGTTAGGCAGTTACCTCCTCCCAGCTGCTGGGAGATCAGTTAGTACTACTATTGTTTTGTGGTTAAATAGCTCAGCCCAGATCAATTGATGGAGAAGAAGGAAAAACATAAAGTTTGTTTTGTTCTATAATTGAGACTGAGCAGTGAATTATAATTTTTGGAAAGTTCTATAATAAAGATCCTATATTTGCATTCGATCTATACTGTTAATCAATTTGTGGGTTTGCCGCTACAGTGGGTTTTTCCCATTCCACCAGTTGATTACTCTGTAATCAGTGGAATGGCTGTATTAGATTAGGTTTCCTATTTTTGTTTTCTGTATGTTTTTGTTTTCATAGGGTCGAAGTCACACAGCATGCTGAGATGAATCCTAGCATCCTCATGTGCTATGTTATGAAGGTTCAAAGTTTGTGTCCATTAATCAGAGACATAGAGTTGTTTTGATGTGGAACTCACCAGTGGGTGAAGGAAATTAGGTTTCATCGATAAGCGAAATCGACTGAACCTCTTTTGTTTGAATCAACTATGGAGGTTCATAGGTTTCAAATAGGCGTGATCGATTATGGGGAAGAAACAGTCGATGAAGTTGTATTGCCGAATTCCTGTGTTTGAAATCCCTGTGATTGAACCATTGCTAAATAGTTCCATGGTTTGTTAGTTCAACGAAGGCTGTGAGTCGTATCAGTGTGAAGGGTACCGTCGGCCAAAAGAATATTGGGTTCGGCCGATAACTAAAGTTGGGCTAAAATCCTTTGGTTGAACCAAGCCCCAAAAGTTCAAGGTTTTTCAGTTCGAAGGAGGGGGAGATTTAAGCAGTCGGTATGTTTAAGTTTGGCAAAGAAACCCTTTGGTTGAACCTTTGAACCGGTTCAATGGTTCAAGGTTCAACGATTCCATTGGGTTTGGTTCAAAGGTTTCCGCAGAGGGACAGAGACAATATCTTTAAAGATAACAATCATTGAACCACCCATTGAACCAGTTCAACAGTTCAATGGTTCAACGAACTGATGGGTTCAATGAGACTGATGACTTCAGTGAAGGTTCTTTCAAGGCACAAGTTCAACAGGGCACCGATGGATTTGTAGAGCTCGATGGAGCGGTAGTCAAGAACACTTGAATAGCAATAGGAGGATTTTGAACTAATTGTTATGGTTCAACATTTTTGGTGGTTCAGAGATTTAATCACCGTCACAGTCAACAACATTTGACTGTGTCCATCAATCTATTGCTTGCTCTGCATCATAGTGGTATCAGAGCGAAGGTTGAATCTTCTGGGAAGATAAGAAAATAGTAAAATGTCAAATGACGAAGGATCATCAGAACTTCCAACTAGGATGACCAACGCTGAGGTGGCTGTGCTAGTAAAGAAACAAATTTCAGAAAGCAAAGCTGTGAAGGCTCAAAATCAGGCATTGAAGGATGAGTTGGAGAAATTAAGGGACAGAGTAGGTTTTGGTAAAGAAGTTGATAGGGATGAAGAGGAAATCCCTAGGCAGGAAGAGATAGAGGTTCCTACAGACCAAAGACCCTTATTGAATACCCTCAAATCCATGGAGAGGAGAACCATGGATGTGAAATTGGATTTGCCAGTGTTTATAGGAAAGATGGATCCTAATTCAGTGATGGAGTGGATAGACTCCGTGACCAATTTCTTTGAAACAGAGGAAATCCCAGAGTTTTAGAGGGTGAAAATAGCCCAATCAAAAATGAAAGAGGCTGCATTGACTTGGTGGAATTTCATCCAGGATGACAGGGTGAAAGAAGGTAAAAATAGAGTTGCTACATGGTAGAAAATGATGGTTTTGGTGAAGGAAGCCTATGTTCCATTGGATTATAGCATCCAACTACATAAGTGGAAACAAAATCTGAAGCAGAAGGAGCAAAATGTCAGCTCATACACAGAAGAGTTCACGAAACTTTGTGTTAAGACAAAAGTGAAAGAGAGTGAGGAAGAAAAGGTAGCCAGATACCTTAATGGGTTGAGATTTGCAATCCAAGAAGATTTAAATCTGCATAGTCCAGATACAATCCAGAAGTGCTATCATTTGGCAATAAAAGTGGAAGAGAAATTAAAGAGAAGACAAGAACAGAACAATAGAGGAAGAGGAAAATAGAAAAGAGGTGGAAGAAGTCCTTTTAGAAGCAGAGGCAACAATTTTGGATACCAAGGAGAATCTAATCAGGAAAATAGCAAAGGAGACAACAGTCAAATCTAGAGAGGAAGTTACAATCAGCAAGGAAACTTTTGAGGCAAAAGACCACCTTGCAGAGGAAGATCTCAGGGCAGAGGATCTATCAGATGTTATAATTGTAATCAAGAAGGCCATATAGCTAGCAGATGACCAAAAAAGGCAACCAGTTCTGTGGGAGAAAGAACGACAAATCTAATTCAAGACTCTGACTGTCAAGGCGAAATAAGTTCAAACACTTGCCAAAGTGTGAATGATCCAGACAATTATGGGTATCCTGAGAAAGGAGAATCATTGCTAATGAGGAGAACAATGACCACCATGAAGGTATCTGACAGAGAACGCCCACAAAGGAAGTCTCTTTTTAGAACTACTTGAAAAGCAAGAGGAAAGGTATGTAAAGTTTTAATTGACTTTGGTTCTATTGAAAATTTTGTATCTAATGAAATGGTAGAGAAGCTTAAGCTTAGAAAATTGCCTCATCCATCCCCATACAAGGTCTCATGGCTTACCCAAGGTTAGCAAACAATTGTGGAAGAGCAGGCTTGGGTAGAATTTCAGATTGGAGCATATAAAGATAGGTTGCTGTTTGACATCACCAAGATGGATGCATGCCATCTCTTATTTGGAAGACCATAGAAGTATGATTTGAAGGCATGCCATAACAGTATTAGGAATACCTATACAATCACCAAGAATGGCATAGTGACAGAATTAATAGCATTGACAGAGAATGAGGAGAAAACAAAAGGTAAAGAGGTTAAGGTAATGATGGTCAAAGGAAAATAGTTTATGAAAGAGATAGCAGTAGAAGGTGCGGTAGCCTATGCTCTAATTCTGTGCTTGAAGGTAAACAAGGAACAACAACAAGAAACCAAAGGAGAGAAAAAAATAGAGGTTTATAGATCCAACTGTCCAAGAGTTGTTAGATAAGTATAAAGGCATCATCTCTTACAGAATGCCAAGATCCCTACCACCTATAAGGGATATCAGCCATTGCATAGATCCGATTCTAGGATCTACACTTCTAAACAAGGCAGCATACAAGCTTACTCCAGAGCAGAATGCAGAAGTTACAAGACAGATTGAGGAATTATTAGATACAGGTTTGATTGGAAAAAGTTTAAGCCCATGTATAGTACCAGTTGTACTAGCACAAAAGAAAGAAGGCACTTGAAGGCTTTGCACTGATTCCAAGGCTATTAACAAGATAACAATTAGGTATAGGTTTCCAATACCTAGGATAGAGGATTTACTTGACTGTTTGGGAGGTGCTAAATATTTTACAAAAAAAGATTTGAAGAGTGGTTATCATCAGATCAGAATTAGGCCAGGAGATGAATGGAAAATAGCATTTAAAACAAATGAGGGATTATATGAGTGGAAGGTTATGCCTTTTGGTTTGTCTAATGCACCTAGTACATTCATGAGATTGATGAATGAGGTCTTAAGAGAATTCATAGGAAAATTTGTCATAGTATATCTCGATGACATTCTGATTTTCAGCAATACAAAGGAAGAGCATCTCAGGCATATAGACTTGGTTCTCAAATGGTTGCATGAAGAGTAGCTCATGATCAATTTGGAAAAGTGTTTGTTTATGCAAGAAGAGATCACCTATTTGGGTTTTGTCATTTCTCAATGAAAGCTGCAGATGGATAAGGAGAAGGTAAGTGCCATATTGTCTTGGCCAACTCCTAGAACCATGAATGATGTCAGAAGTTTCCATGGGTTAGCAACCTTCTAGAGAAAATTTATAAGAGGGTTTAGTCATATTTGTGCGCCCATGCTTGACACCATAAAAGGAGGACAAAAGTGTAGATTTACTTAGACAGAGGCAGCAGATAATTCATTTGAAACATTGAAGAAGAAGGTAGCACATCAACCAATTCTTGCACTTCCAGATTTTGGCAAAATTTTTCAAGTAGAATGTGATGCAAGTCACATGGCAATTGGAGTAGTCCTCAGTCAAGAAGGTAGACCAATTGCATTTTTTAGTGAGAAACTAAATGATGCTAAAAAGAGGTATTCATCATATGATTTAGAGATGTATGTACTAGTCCAGTCACTCAAAAAGTGGAGGCATTACTTGATTCCAAAAGAATTCATAGTATTCACAGATAATCAGGCTCTAAGTTTTATAAATAGCCAAGAAAAGCTGAACCATAGGCATATGAAGTGGGTAGAAACTTTGCAAGCTTTTACCTTTACCCTTAAGGACAAGAAAGGGGTCAAGAATAAGGTAGTAGATGCTTTGAGCAAGAGAGCTCTGACAGTAAGTCAGATTCAACTAGAAAGTGTTGGCATTGATTCCTTGAAGAATATATATGATGCTGATGAAGATTTTGGAGAAATCTACCAAGTATGTGCTTCTTTTAGAGATAAATATCATGCTAAATTTTCTAAATTTTTGATCTAGGATGGATTGCTGTTCAAAGGTGTATAGTTTTGTATTCTAAAGTGTTCTATGAGGTTGAATATTATAAAGGAAAAACATTGTGGCGCTATGGAAGGACATTTTGGTTTGGACAAGACTCTTGATCTTGTTAGAAAACATTATTATTGGCCCAAACTGCAGACAGATGTTAGGAAATTTGTGGAGACATGTGTGATATGTCAGAAAGCAAAGGGTAGATCAACTAATGTAGGTTTATATCAGCCATTACCCATTCCTTCCAGACCATGGGAAAGCATAAGTATGGATTTTGTGTTGGGTTTACCAAGGACAAGAAAAGGATATGACAGTGTTTTTGTTGCAGTGGACAGATTTAGGAAAATGGCACACTTTTTGCCATGCAAAACTACTTCTGATGCTTCTTATGTTGCAGATTTGTTTTTCAAAGAAATAGTAAGGATACATGGATTACCATTGAGTATAGTTTCTAATAGAGATGTAAGGTTTATTGGTCATTTTTGGAGAACCCTTTGGAGGAAACTTGGTACAAATTTGTCTTTCTCATCCACCTATCATCCTCAGATAGATGAACAAACTGAGGTAGTCAATCATTCATTGGGAAATCTACTCAGATGTTTGACAAGATAGCATGGAGAAAAATGGGATAACATCCTTTCCCAAGCAGAATTTTCCTATAATGATACTGTCAATCGAAGTACAGGGAAATCCCCTTTTCAGATAGTGTATGGTATACATCCCCGAGGTATTTTGGAGTTAATAAATTTGCCTACAGGAGACTCTGTTAGTGCAGATGGAGAAGCTTTTGTAGAAGCAATAAAAGAGGTGCATGATCAAGTGAAGAATCACCTCCAGCACACTACTTTGAAGTATAAAGACTATGTTGATCAAAAAAAGAGGGATGTCCAGTTTGATGTTGGAGATTTGGTTTGGGTTAATTTGAAAAAGGAAAGACTTACCAAAGGAAAATACACCAAACTCATGTAGAGGAAGATTGGACCATGTCAAATTTTCTAGAAATGTGGACAGAATGCTTATAAAATTCAACTTCCTTCTGATCTTGGTTTATCACCCATTTTTAATGTGTGATTTAACTCCTTGTAAATCTAATCCTGATGAAGAACAGGAATCACTCCAAGATACAGCAGCAGATGACATTCCTAAGCATTCTTCCCCAAAATTATAGTAGATTTTGGACTCACGTGTGGCAAAGACGACCAGGAACAAAGAATATATGGAATATTTGGTCACTTGGCAAGGCAAACTTGATTCTGAAGCAATTTGGATGACTACAGAATAGATTCGCAAACTTGGAATAGATTTACAAACTCTCATCTCAAGTGGCCTTGAGATTTCTTCTTCCGAGGAGTATGGTGCAGGGGCACCTCTTAAACAAGTTAATTTTACCCCTTCAGCAGGTTAATTATATAGCTGTTTAGTAGGCTGTTATGCATTTAATTATGTAATAAGGTTTGTTTGACCAACTAATGCTATTTTTAGGATTTTTTTTTTGTCTTTTGGACACTTGTCAAGCTATAAGTGACAAGGTTGTTAGGTAGTTAAGTAGTTAGCTTCTCCCAGCCGCTGGGAGACTAGTCAGTACTATTACTGTTTTGTGGTTAAATAGCTCAGCCCAGATTAATTGATGGAGAAGAAGGAAAAACATACAGTTTGTTTTGTTCTATAATTGAGACTGAGCAGTGAATTGTAATTTTTGGAAAGCTTTATAATAAAGATCCTATATTCACATTTGATCTGTACTGTTAATCAATTTGTGGGTTTGCTGCTGTGATGGGTTTTTCCCATTCCACTGGTTGATTACTCTGTAATCGGTGGAATGGCTGTAAGTATTAGATTAGGTTTCCTATTTTTGTTTTCTATATGTTTTTGTTTCCACAGGGTCAAAGTCACGCAGCATGCTGAGATGAATCCTGGCATCCTCATGTGCTAGGTTATGAAGGTTCAAAGTTTGTGTCCGTTGATCAGAGACAGAGAGTTGTTTTGGTGTGGAATTTGCTAGTGGGCGAAGGAAAGCAGGTTTCGCCGATAAGAGAAATCGACTGAACCTCTTTTGTTTGAATCAACTGTGGAGGTTTGTGGGTTTCAAATAGGTGGGATTGATTGCGGGGAAGAAACAGTCAATGAAGTTGTATCGCCAAATTCCTGTGTTTGAAATCCCTGTGATTGAACCATCACTAAATGGTTCCATGGTTTGTTAGTTCAATGAAGGTCATGAGTCGTATCAGTGTGAAGGGTACCATCAGCCAAAAGAATATCGAGTTTAGCCGATAAATAAAGTCAAGCCAAAATCCTTTGGTTGAACCGAGCCCCAAAAGTTCAAGGTTCGTCGGTTCGAAGGAGGGGGAGATTTAAGCAGTTGATATGTTTAAGTTTGGCGAAGCAACCCTTTGGTTGAAACTTTGAACCTGTAAGAAGGTTGGTTTGGATACTGATTATAAGGGAAATTCCCAGTTTGTTTTTGTCCCACATAGTTCAATTCCTCATCTATTATAGCATTCTTCTTACTCAATCTTTTCAAGGCTAGAAGTTGACTACATTGACTGGTAGAATGTTCCCTATAACAGATCTGACAAATCTTTGATTTGTCCAAAGGGCATTCTCTCAATAGATGCTAGTTTCTACACCTAGGACAATAGATGGAGAGTGGTTCAGTTGCTTTGTTTTGATCAGTTGTTCTGGTTTTTGCTTGAATTCCACTCAATGTGGTGTTTAATTGGACCAAAATGTCTATTTTTAGATTTGGAATCTCTTCCATTAACTGCCCTATTTCATTTTTCCCTTTAAAAGTTTTGGATGACCTCACTCCATTTTGGGTTCTAGAATAGTTCCTGCAGTGTTCTTCTATAGTAGGTATATCCATTTTGTTGATATTCCCTTTTCCCATTAGATCCAGTGCCTGTTTTGATTCTTTATCCAGTCCTTTTACAAATAGGGTTCTGGCCAAGGAGTGATCTACTGGGTTGCCATACCTTCTCAAGGAAAAATTAAACCTATCCACATAGTCCTTTAAGGTCTTTTCCTCCCCCTGCCTAATTTTAAACAATTCTTCATTTTTATTACTGGATCTATAGTAATCTTGATACTTTTCCAAAAACTCTATTTCCATCTAATCCCAAGAATGGATAAAATTCTGGGGTAAACCCATAAACTATCTCATCACAGAATCTTTCATGGTTGAAGGGAACAGTTTGAGTTTTTGGTTATCTGATCCATAATCATAAGTTTGGTAGACTACTTTGAATTCAAACAAAAATTGATCTGGATCCTCAAAAGAAAGTCCTCTAAAATTTTGCAAGTGTGCTAGTGAGATATTCTTCATAGGAGCATTGTCTCCAACAGCCAAAACAATAGGATATGAGAAGGTTCTTGGAGCCTGATTTTCCTCTTCCTCATGATTATCATTTTCCATGTTTAGTACTGGTTCTTCTTCCTAAGGTTATAGGAAATTAGGTTCTATCAAAGGATTTGCCTAAAAATTTTGTTGTAATTCTTGGATATAATCGGCATGTGGAAGATTTGGAGGATCTAAGGGATTATTGTTTTGAGGTGTAACTTCAAAAGTAGGTTCTAGGTTTCTCTCCTCAACAAGATCTTGTGCCACCCCACTGCTTTCTCCTATGGCTTGTTGTTGGGGTGTCTTCTTTATATATCTTCCTTTTAAATCTCTAGCTCTAACCATACAGATCTATCCTAAAACTGTTTTAACTAAGTTTCCCTAATTAACACAATAAATCCTGGCAACAGTGCCAAAAATGACAAGGTGTCGATGTACCTCATCATTTAATCTATTTTTAGGTATCAATAATCTAGGGCTTTGTCCCCAGCTATTTGGAACTAGGGATTCTACAATTACCAGTTTTCCTAACTAATCTTAACAGCTTCTACTAATTTGAAAAGATTAATCTGTCTACTTACTAAATGGATTTAAGGAATGCTAAAACATAATTAAACAAGAAGTTACTTAAAGCAATCTTAAAAATAGTAACATGCATCTATCTATTAAAATCAATAAATACTTTTCACAGCAAAATCTGAAGTAATAAAGTAATGGTACTAGCCTTTTGCCTTGGTGGTGAGAGTGGGCCCTTGCTCCACACCTTTGGGGCTGAAGGCTACAGTGGAGAATCAACACAAAAGAAGATCACAACTAAATTCAACCTAATTCTATTCACTTTGCATTCATGATATACTGATATCAAACAACTAAGATTACTGAGAATCAGAATAAATCAATCAATGTATATTTCTTCTGTTGTTTCTATCAGTATATATGAAAATGAGTGATGACATATCACTTATCTTAACTACCAGTTCTTCTATGAGATGACATCCATCTCTTTATTACACTACCTGTCTAACTATGGAAAATAATCATGCAATAAAAGTAAACTGAGTGGAACAGAAGTCTACTCAGAATTCTAAGTTTGAGTCTTAATACATTTGGGTAGCGAGGCCCTGAAAATATGGGTATTGAATCAGTTCTATCCGTAACTCATGCAAAAATATAAAAACTCCAGCAGTTTAACTAAAGATGACCCTTCACCACTCAGGGGATTATTTGAGTGAAATGAGGGGTATTGTGATCACTGCTGAGAGTGCCTGGTTGGTAGTTTATGTTGGAAATATGCCCTTCTCTTAGGAGGTGCCAAAGATATCTATCCCTGTCTGTAGCTCTGGAGATATGTTTGTAGCTTCAGAGATGTCTGTAGCTCTGGAGATGTTTGTAGCTCTGGATATACCATTGTGGCCTTGTTTGTTCAACTCTGGAGAGGCTTTCTCTTTCGTTCCAAACTTCTGGTGTCGTGGTATTCTGGTATTGTCTCCAAATATCATTGAAAACTATCTCCAGAGGTGCACAAAATTGTTGTTCCTTGCATCTACACCTGTTGATTCAAAAAGAGAGAAATTTTTGCATTTTTCCATCAATTCCATGCACATTAGTCACTTAATTAGAAATTATTATCTTAAGTAATCTATCTCAATTAATCATTAACTAGAACTATCTTGCTAGCTTATTTGGGTGTAGACATTAAGAAAGATGGGATCAGAAAGGAGAAAAAGAGAGGTAAAAAGGTGTATTTTGTTGGCATTTCAATTCGTACCTCTGGAATGCGATTTGGAAATGGACAGCTATGCACAGATAAACTGCTCTCCTATTGGAAGGGGGAGTTCCCTTTCTTGTTGATGTTCGCTGAAAAGATAATTTCAATGAAACTTCACCTATCTTCTTTTTGATTCTCAACTGCGAGCACAAGGTTATAAAACTCTAAACGCTGCAGAAGAGTTTTTTTCCTTTTTATAAAACTTCTACTACAACTAGCATAGACTAACAGAGCAAATGATGTTGAAAG
Source organism: Cunninghamia lanceolata (assembly GCA_027924645.1). Classification (NCBI taxonomy): domain Eukaryota; kingdom Viridiplantae; phylum Streptophyta; class Pinopsida; order Cupressales; family Cupressaceae; genus Cunninghamia; species Cunninghamia lanceolata. The sequence continues at coordinate 4,703,514 of BSBN01000245.1, read as the reverse complement.
TGAATGAGGAATGATTGTTAACACAAAAACTTAAGCAATTTTCTTCCAGATTAACATCACAAGACTAAAAGTACTTTAATGATGAAAGTTGAAAATGAAAGCTGCAAAAGATACACATCTGACGACGATAACTTAATGAATCAATATAGAATATCAGAGAAAAGTAGGCATGAGACTTCTATTTAATATCACAAAGTTTAATATAACTCTAGGACAGCAATATTGTAGCAAAAGGTAGGCATACAATAAGCGATCAAACATTGGAGAACAATGAACACAAAGTGAACAAACACTTAGAATAACAATGTTTGTAGACTAGAATAGGCACAACAAAATATGTTATCACCAAAGTCCTTTCCCTTACAATGAACACAGATTGAACAAACACTTGGAATAACAATGTTTGCAGACTAGAATAGGCATAGAAAAATATGTTATCACCAAAGTCATTACAAATAATGGGCAAGGATGCCCTTATTTATACTAAAATCAAAGGAGTAGGGAACCCTAAAATCTCCTTGATTAACCCTAACTTGCCAACTCACAAGCTTTATTACTATTCCAAGACAAAGATACAATAAACAAATGCTGTAAAGCAAAGAAGATTCCAACTATCACAAAGTGATTTCTTTCTAAATATAGGATGGATGAGCTTAGGATGAAAGCACATGCTTTAAAACAAAAAGCATATGTTTTAAAGCTCCTTTCTTTTGAAATGCATCCTCATCAACATTCTTGCTTTTTGGTGATGTCATCCGTTGATATTCTTTTGTTGATTTCTTCTAAAAAAGCTGATTCTGAGCGAAAAAAGCTAGCACATGGGTTTTGTAGGCAATTCTATTTTGAAGCAACCCAGATCGTCAGATTTTGAAAAAGCGGGAAAAAAGTAGTTTCCTGAAAAAAAGTACAACTCCAAATCTTCAAGAGGATAATAACCTGGATGGACCCATCTCAACGAAAACTGAAAAAGCTTTGGTCAGATTTCTAAAAAATGATCCCCTTGAAACAAGGACTCTGAAAAAGCAAGCCTCTCTTCTTCCTCAACCTGAAACTATGAAGAACACTGAAAAATCACCTGGTTTGGGTCATCAAATCTTCATTGAAAGAAAAATAAAATCTTTCCTCTTGATGCAACCTGCAAAAGATAATGAAATAAAGAAGCCAAAAGCTTGTCTTTATAAATCTTTTGGTCGAAAAAGCAGCTTTATTTGTGTGAGAAGAAAACTTCACCCTCATCCATGAAGAAAACATCTTTTAAAGCATAAATCCAAGTGGATGTCTTTGAATAGGAAGAATCCCTATTTTGTAGGAGCCTATGGCTTCATACATGTAAGATGACAAATAAAATATCTTCTTTGATGATGTCATTGAACACGTGAGTTGAAAGAAGTGCTAACAAATTTTTCTTTGTTTTTGACACTTCAACACTCATTTTGACTTAAATATGGCCTGTATTCGACTTCAACAAGGTGGAAAAATGTCATCATTGACTGAAAAAGATAACTAATCCTAACATTTAGGAGATTGATCAACTGAGATTCCATCCCTTACCTCTGTTCGACGATTTGACATTGTTTGACCAAGTTTGACCTCCTGGAAACTGCCAACGGGTGAAGATTGGTAACAAAGCATGTCGGAAAACACTGAAAAGATGAAAATATTCTAACACTACTCAAGTTGGGCACCCCAAGTCTCCTGGGGCGCCTGGTTTCCCAACACTTAGCCATTTTTTTAGTTTTTCCAACTTTTTCAATTTCTTGGTTTGTGTGTGCATTCTAGAGGCACAGGACCCCTGTTTGGCTATCGATTTCTATCAAATGGGATGAAAATGAGTCTAATTATTTGGAAAATATGCAAGCTTGATGAAAAGTAAGTTGATTATACCTTCTGTTTGCCTCGAAAAATATGCCAAACTGATCAATTCTGACCCAGACAGGGCTGACAGAAGGAGATTCACATTTTTTGAGAAAAACTTCAAAAATAAACTAACTCTAATGAGTTTGGGTGCCCCAAGCCTCCTGGGGCACCTATCTTTCCATGCCTTAGAAATTGTTTTGAATTTTTCAATTTCTACTGCAAATCTTGAATTTCACTGAAATTTGAAGGTCCTGCCTGACGTATATTTCAAAATATATTTAAGTATATGTTTAGATATTGAATTTCCTATACTTTAAATATTTTAAAATATACTTTTAGGATGTTTGAGATAGGTCTCAGATCCATGGGATTTGACATGCAGATTCTAGATTCTTGAGGATCCACCAGATTTCAAACTTAGTCAATGTTTTAGGATTTCAGGACATCAGACTTAGCCAATTTCAGGATTCCATGAATAGGCATCAGGACGAGGGTAGATTAGATAGCTTGAGCATATTTGAGATGAATCTCTTGCTTTTATGGGCCTTTTGACTGAGTTTAACCAAGCTTGACCAACTAGGAACGAGCTGACGGAAACATTTTCGACGTTTCTAAAAAAATATGAAAAAAACTAACACATGAGAGGATGGGCACCCCAATCCACCTGGGGCACCTGGTTTCACCAGACTTAGTCAAATTTATGATTTTCCAACATTTCATTTCACCTTGGATCCATCTTGCATCGTTTTGCGTGCATTATCGAGTCGATGACCGTTTGTCAATTTTGCGTCGTTGAAACAACGTTGGAAACTCATCGAAGAGTTCTGGCAGGTGAACTTTTTTGTGTTGATGAATTTTGAGCTCATGCTTCACCTTTTGAAAAAGTAGAAATGACCCTGTAGAGAAAACTTGGTCGTTTGAAGATTCCGTCTGAACCGTGCCGATCGTGGAGCAAAATTGACCAATGAGAATCGAGCGTGACACCTGATTTGGAGATTCTATTTTTAGAAACTTTCTATTTTTAGAAAGTTTTGCCAACATCCATATCTCAAGAAACCCAGAAAACCTAACTCGACGTCTATTTTTAGAAATTTCTAAAAATAGAAATTTATGTTTTTAAAAATTTTGCTTTTTTGACTTTTTGACGAAAAATTTCTAGACTTGTTTCAAAATGCCTTAATGAAGCAAAAAATTTGGTTGGGTACAACAATTGGCTCTGTCTGGGGACCATGGCGGACACTTACGACATAGGAGAATGAAGAATCTCTAGACTTTTGCAAGTTGGACCAGTGCCTTATCCATTGGGCAATAGAGTCAGGTTACATTCCTAATCACCTAGGACAAGACTTTTCTCTAAATCACCTAAAACTGGACTTCCTAAAATCACCTAGGAAGTTGGAACTTTAGAACACACAAGGAACACAATTGTCACATTACAGAAAGGGGAAAAACATTACGACATAACGGTCACACCACAAAAAGGGGAAACAAATTACGAGAACAAAAAGTGTTTCACGCGCTCTTTTTCCTGAGCGAGGATGAGAAGAAATTAGGACTATCACATAAAACCATCAATCGACTCAGAAAAGTAAGAACCATCTCTCTTTAGCTGTGAAGATTGTCTTGGTAGCACAAAACTTTTCTTTTTCTGCAACATCCTCTCAAAGAGCCATGATTCAAGAGGGTATTCACGTTCAGGCCATGAGAAGTTCCTGAGAAACTGATTGATATGACAGGGATCAAGTGGAGCATTTTCCTCCAATGCAAGCAACCTCTGTAATAGGTGAAGATACAGAACTTCCTTCTGAAGATATACAGGAAAGTATTGTGGCCAAAGTACATCTGTTGGAATGGTCATCACCACATATTGAATATGAGTTTCATTTATATCTTGTAGACACACAACTTTGTATTCAGTCAATGCATCATCTTCTAGAAAAGGTGTATAGGGTCCACAACTATCGTCACCCACTTTTCAAGTGCTTTAGGGACTCCTTCATTGGTTGTGTTTTCGTCCATCCACTCTCCAAAATCTGATGAATCATCAAGATCTGAATGCTTAAACTCTTGAAAATCTTCACCTGACAGATCGCTTTCCCATTCATTACCTAGAATCTCATCATCCTCTGTAGAGTACTCTTCTTCAATGCAGATATCCAGCATCACTTCTTCTTTAGCATTCATGTATCTTTCTTCTTCTGTAAAAGGAGTAGAATCAAAAACAAATTCATCTGAGTCATATGTTTCCTCTTCTTCTTCTTGATCAATCTCACATACGACGTATCTCACAAGACATTTGTCAATAATCTCTAATTTTTCAATATCATCCTCTTTAGTGACCAAAACTGAATATTCCATGAACTGCTCTTCTCCATCAACCTCTTCATTTGTTGCATTCCACACTGGTTGCATAGTATCAGTAAAGTCTTTTTCCTGTGCAGGTTCATAGATAGATTCAACATCATCCTCTTCACTAGTATGTTTAAAAAATTCTTGAGATGCAGGTGAAGATGTGCTAAACTCTAAAAGAAAATTTACAGTATCCTCTACTAAAGAATCACTCTCCAAGTGATGTAGAAAACTGTCGAGATCCAATGATGAATCTTCCATATGATCTCCATTTTTGAGAAATTCCTCCAATGATGAATCATCTTCAAAATGAAGATCTTGTTCTTGCTCCAATTGCAATGTTTCTTTGGTCTCTTCTTTGGATATATCTGACACAGGTTCTTCAAACCAACCTTCAAAAGATGAGAAGAACAAATTAGAATCTTCATTGCTCTCTGCAACATATTTGATCTCTTCCTTGTAATTTTGCTCTTGAGAAGATTGTTGCACTTCTTCAAAGAAAGTTTGCAAATTTCACATTTCTACAGATACTTCCTCTGATTCATCAACCACATAGGCAACCTCTTGATTCTTTTTAGTTATATTAGACAACATAACATATGTACCAGAATCTGTTTCTTGATATAGCACTTGTGCTTGAGGATCCCAAGATTTCACCATCGCGAACCATGTCTTGGTTTCTAGTTCCAATTTGAAATTACCTTTCTTTAAAGGAATGGTCGTAGATGACCAATCCAATTGTATTTCTCCTCCAAGATCTTTGCAAAAACTTCTACTTAGCAGCATCCCATAGCTGGCTGGAATGTCAGCTACCAAGATAGTCATCATTATTTTCTTCTCTGGGCAAGCCGCTAATCGTACTTGAGCATCCTTCAATTGTCCAATGAATGGCACTGATTTAGACTCAAGCGAATAACACTTGTCATGCATTTTGGTGCATGAGAGTCCCAAAGCATTCATTACCTACAAAGGCATGATGTTGTCTAAGGCTCCTGAATCAATGATATAATTGCTCAATTTATAACCTCCTATATATAGAGAAATATAGAAGGGCTTTGGCTTCTCTCCTGCCAAGAGGAAGATTCTAGCAATGTGGGTTATACGACAGTCTCTTTCTTGACATACTTGACAATTCTATCTAGCTGATCTTGATGGTCTTGAAGATATTCCAGCTAAGAAATCAGCACCTTTGTCTTGATCATGGAATCCACTATATCAAAATTTGTTGAAGATGAATTTTGAGCAGTCTGAACATTTTCATGTGATGGCTGAGCATTGGAAGTGGAAGCCACTTCCTTCTCCTTTTCTTTTGGTCTTTGTCTATCCTCTCCTTCCTTCTGTGCTTTAAAATGTTGAGTACTTGTAAACACAGGAGTTGAAAGATTTTCATGATTCATTGCAAGAGAATATTAATGAAAATCATCTTGTTCTTCCTTCATTATAACGGGTTTGTTCTGGAAGTATCCCGTGGTAGAGTCACCATCGAAGTTGTTCATCTATGGTAAGACAACATTTGCACTTGGGGAAGGAACAATGTTTGAAATAGGTGCAGCATCAGTATATCCCATGATTCAATTCATCCTTAAATTTTTAGGACACGTGGCTCCAGTATGTGCATCAATCTCATGAAAGGAACAAAACACTGCATTTTGAGCAGCATCAACTGCTTGTCTTAGTGGTGGTGCTGGCAACCTGGGCCTATAGTTATTGAAAGACTGAAAATTGTTCCTCTTAGGCTGATATGGTCACCTTTGATTTGGATCATTGTGATTGTTGTTATTTGCATCACCCATTGCTCTAGGCTGGATTACTAGTTCTTCTTTTAATTCTTCCTACTTGACTTTAGGAACTATCTGAATTTCTTGAACTATGTTGGATGCTTCTCCAATTTTTGTAGAATTAAGATCTTAAAAGAAAGGATCCGTAGCACTGCCTTTTCCTTTTCTTGAATAAACCTTGTGAGCTAGGATTATCTATTGCCACACGGGAAGTGGTAGTATTGGTCTCCCTGCTGCAAGATCTGCTTTGTGTTCTTCTTTGTCAAGGATAGCAGCCGCGTCTCTCCACTAATCAGGGCTTTCCTTTCGCGCAAATATGAAACTTCTAAGGTTGCTAATGATGTCCGTTTGCTCTCCTTCCACTCGTACAAGATTTAGTTGAATAACAGGTGGTGTAAGATTTGGTTGTTGAACTGGAGCAGAAGGATGCCAGAGAGTCATTACCGTGTCATAAGCCTAAGCTTGCTTGAAGTTTTATGCCTCGTGCCCCACGGTGGGCGCCAGAAAACTATTGGCATTTCAATTCACACCTCTGAAATGTGATTTGGAAATAGACAACTATGCACAGATAAATTGTTCTCCTATTGGAAGGGGGAGTTCCCTTTCTTGCTCATGTTTGCTAAAAAGATAACTTGAATGAAACTTTGCCGATCTTCTTTTTGATTCTCAGCTGTGATCACAAGGTTATAAAACTCTAAACGCTACAGAAGAGGTTTTTTCCTTTTTATAAAACTTCTACTACAACTAGCATAGACTAATGACGCTTTCAACCTCTTGAGTAAATTCAGAGCAAAGGAAGTTGAAAGTGAATGAGGAATGATTGTTAACACAAAAACTTAAGCAATTTTCTTCCAAATTAACATCACAAGACTAAAAGTACTTTAATGATGAAAGCTGAAAATAAAAGCTATAGAAGATACACATCTGACGATGATAACTTAATGAATCGATATAGAATATCAGAGAAAAGTAGGCATGAGACTTCTATTCAATATAACAAGGTTTAATACAACTCCAGGATGACAATATTGTAGCAAAAGGTAGGCATACAATAAGCGATCAAACACTGGAGAACAATGAACACAAAGTGAACAAACACTTGGAATAACAATGTTTGCAGACTAGAATAGGCACAACAAAATATGTTATCACCAAAGTCCTTTCCCTTACAATGAACACAGATTGAACAAACACTTGGAATAACAATGTTTATACGCTAGAATAGGCACATCAAAATATGTTATCACTAAAGTCATTACAAACAATGGGCAAGGATGCCCTTATTTATACTAAAATCAAAGGAGTAGGGAACCCTAAAATCTCCTTGATTAACCCTAACTTGCCAACTCACAAGCTTTATTACTATTCTAAGACAAAGATATAATAAACAAATGTTTTAAAGCAATCTTCTTTAAAGAAAAGAAGATTCCAACTATCACAAAGTGATTTCTTTCTAAATATAGGATGGATGAGAAGCACATGCTTTAAAACAAAAAGCATATGTTTTAAAGCTGCTTTCTTTTGAAATGCATCCTCATCAACATTCTTGCTTTTTGGTGATGTCATCCATTGATATTCTTTTGTTGATTTCTTCTAAAAAAATTGATTCTAAGCGAAAAAAGCTGGCACATGGGTTTTGTAGGCAATTCTATTTTGAAGCAACCCAGATCGTCAGATTTTGAAAATCAGAGATTTTCTCGAAAAAAAGGGAAAAAGGTAGTTTCCTGAAAAAAGCACAACTCCCAATCTTCAAGAGGATAATAATTTGGATGGACCCATCTCGACAAAAACTGAAAAAGCTTTGGTCAGATTTTAAAAAAAATGATCCCCTTGAAACAAGGACCCTGAAAAAGCAAGCCTCTCTTCTTCCTCAACCTGAAACTATGAAGAACACTGAAAAAACACCTGGTTTGGGTCATTGAATCTTTGTTGAAAGAAAAATAAAATCTTTCCTCTAGATGCAACCTGCAAAAGATAATAAAATAAAGAAGCCAAAAGCTTGTCTTTATAAATCTTTTGGTCGAAAAAGCAGCTTTATTTGTGTGAGAAGAAAACTTCACCCTCATCCATGAAGAAAGCATCTTTTAAAGCATAAATCCAAGTGGATGTCTTTGAATAGGAATAATCCCAATTTTGTAGGAGCCTATGGCTTCATGTGCAAGATGACAAAAAAAATATCTTCTTTGATGATGTCATCAAACACACAAGTTGAAAGAAGTGCTAACAAAATTTTCTTCATTTTTGACACTTCAACACTCGTTTTGACTTAAATATGGCCTGTCTTCAACTTCAACAAGGTGGAAAAATGTCACCATTGACTAAAAAAGCTAACTGATCCTGACATTTAGGAGATTGATCAACTGAGATTCCATCTCCTGGCTCTGTTTGATGATCTGACATTGTTTGACCAAGTTTGACCTCTCGGAAACTACCAACGGGCGAAGATTGGTAACAAAGCATGTCAGAAAACATTGAAAACATGAAAATATTCTAACACTACTCAAGTTGGGTTCCCCAAGCCTCCTCAGGTGCCTGGTTTTCCAACACTTAGCCATTTTTTTAGTTTTTCCAACTTTTTCAATTTCTTGGTTTGCGTATGCATTCCGGAGGCACAGGACCCCTATTTGGCTATCAATTTATATCAAATGGGATGAAAATGAGTCTGATTATTTGGAAAATATGCAAGCTTGATGAAAATTGAGCTGATTGTACCTTCTGTTTGCCTTGAAAAACATGCCAAACTGATAAATTCTGACCCGAACAGGGCTGACGGAAGGAGATTCACATTTTTTGAGAAAAACTTCAAAAATAAACTAACTCTGATGAGTTTGGGTGCCCCAAGCCTCCTGGGGTGCCTATCTTTCCATGTCTTAGAAAGTTTTTTGAATTTTTCAATTTCTGCTGCAAATCTTGAATTTCACCAAAATTCGAAGGTCCTGCCTGACATATATTTCAAAATATATTTAAGTATATGTTTAGATATATACTTTAAATATTTTGAAATATACTTTTAGGATGTTTGAGATAGGTCTCAAATCCATGGGATTTGACATGCAGATTCTAGATTCTTGAGGATCCACCAGATTTCAGACTTAGTCAATTTTTTAGGATTTCAGGACATCAGACTTAACCAATTTCAGGATTCCACGGACAGGCATTAGGATGAGGGTAGATTGGATAGCCTGAGCATATCTAAGATGAATCTCTTGATTTTATGGGCCTTTTAACTGAGTTTAACCAAGCTTGACCAACCGGGAACGAGCTGATGGAAGCATTTTTGACATTTCTCAAAAAATGTGAAAAAAAACTAACACATGAGAGGATGGGCGCCCCAAGCCACCTAGGGCACCTGGTTTCACCAGACTTAGTCAAATTTATAATTTTCCAACATTTCATTTCACCTTGGATCCATCTTGCATCGTTTTGCATGCATCATCGAGTCGACGATCGTTTGTCGGTTTTGCATCGTTGAAACAGCATTGGAAACTCATCGAAGAGTTCTAGCAGGTGAACTTTTTTGTGTTGATGACTTTTGAGCTCATCCTTCACCTTATAAAAAAGTAAAAATGACCCAGTAGAGAAAACTTGGTCGTTTGAAGATTCTATCTGAACCGTGCCGATCGTGGAGCAAAATTGACCAATGAGAATCGAGCGCGACACCTGATTTGGAGATTCTATTTTTAGAAACTTTCTATTTTTAGGAAGTTTTGCCAACATCCATATCTCAAGAAACCCAGAAAACCTAACTCGACATCTAGTTTTAGAAATTTCTAAAAATAGAAATTTCTATTTTTAGAAATTTTGCTTTTTTGACTTTTTGACGAAAAATTTTCTAGACCTGTTTCAAAATGCCTTAATGAAGCAAAAAATTTGGTTGGGTACAACATATTTCATGGGTACAACTTGGCACTCATCATGCTCATCCTCCACATCAGACACAACCTCAATGGGATGTGCCTTCTCCTTCCCAAGGCATCGATGTCCAGGCTCTGAAGGCTCCTTACATGTGAAGCATAGCTTCTTCCTCCTCGACTCATTATGTCTCCTGGACCATCTTGAGGGGAGGTGGTGCACTCCTATGCTGTGTCGAAGATCTCTGAAAAGGCTTGGAGCCCTTGGAAAACTTCTTATTTTGCTGATAAGAAGTAGGAGGTGGTGAAGTATCAAGGTCTAGAGCAATCTGAATAGCCTCATGTAAAGTCTTAGGCTTAAGAGCCTTGATCGAACCCCATAACCTATCATATAATCCTTCTATGAAAAGCATCACCACACATCTTTCTGGCATCTCAGGAACCATAATAGCAATGTGTTGAAACTCATCAATGTAGGTTTCAACATGTTCAGTTTGTCGCAGTAGTCCTAAATCCATGTAGTACAACTCAACATCCTTACGGTCAAATCTGGCAATCAGTCACTTAGTGAACTCCCTGTAAGAATGAATGGTTTTGGGTAACCAAACCATGATGCCACCACTCATAAGCCATGCCCTCTAGATGTAGCACTGGAAACTAAATGGCCTCGTCCTTAGGCATCAACTTAAGTGAAAGGTAGATGTCAAGCTTGTGCACCCAAACTTAGGCAGTGATCGTCTTGTTACCATCAAAGGAAGATATAGTGAGCTTGCTAGTAGCTCGATGGAGGTCACTATTATGTTGTTGTCTTTGACCCTTATCACCATGGTTCCTCATGCTATCTCTACACTAGGAACAATACTGAGGAAGAGGGAATGCCTCTCTAACATGCTCTAGAAGACATGCCCACTCATCACTAGCTGCCATAACAACATCTTGAAACTCCACACCCTCAAGCGAGTCAACTGGGGTTGGCTCATCTCTAGAAGGAAAATGGGGCTGCATGGGCCTATCTGTTGTACGTGAATGAGTCCTGTCACACCTAGGAGAACCAAGAACACCATCCATCGACAAGAGAGCCCTACTACTCCCATGGCTTTCTACAACTGAAACAGACCTATCAACCCTATCACATATGTCATGTCTACCACGCCTATCCCTATGTCGATCCAAATCCATTCTATCAAAGGTATTCTAAAGTCTGTCTAATGCCTGTACAATCCTTGGTTGTGTATTAACAAGAGTTCTGAATAACTCATGATCAATATCATCTTGTTGATTCTGTCTTCCTCTTTGGCGGGGACTTCTACTGCCATCATGGCTATCCCCCATGGTTGCATGTTGAATACCAGTATCAACCCCATACTGTCTGTGTTCTTCTACGAGTATAATACCTGTGTGGTCCAAACTCTCTAAGATGCATAGAACTGATCAGAGTGGCCTCAGGCTAGCAAGATCATGGCTCTGATACCACCGAAAGATCCCCAACCAATTCTGTCTCAAATTTTCTAATTTTTGGATCTGCTGATTTGTTTGTCTCAAATTTTTTTATCTTTGACCAATGAAGGTAAGTTTGGTGTTTTTGCTTGTTTGTTGATTTGCTTGGCATTTGAGTTTTCAATGATTGTTTGTTTTATGGCCAAATCATAAGGAAATCATAGAAAATAAAAGATAACTATTGAATAAATGAAAAAACAACACTCGTAAACCAATAGGACTCATTTAAACTGATTATATCAAGTCTGATTACAATTTCAAAGGTCTAATTTCTACTATATCAGACTATAACAGTAACCAAAAACCTGTATAGGATGCAATATTAAACTATCCAAATGACAATCACATACTCGGGAGCTAGTGCTTAATTTGTGGAACAATTAGTAGCTGAAATCCTAATTCCCAACTAGGATTTGGCTAAGAATAACCACTATTGCAACCTGCAAATGTGTCCTGATAAACCACTGTTATAACCTCTCCAACATGCAATATTACCCTATAATGAAGTCCAATGATGCCAAACAGAAAGCCAGAGTAGATTTTCCTATTTTGTGAACTAGGTTGTCATCTCATCCACTATCCTCCAAGGGGTTTCATCCTTAGAAGAGCTGCAATCTGTTGAAACCCTCTCCAGAGATCCAAACCTGCACTTAGTTTTGTGAAAATGAGAATAGAATGCTCAAAAGTGAGCCCAATACCTTGGCTTATAGCCTCCATGCCCCTTTTCCACAAAAAAGTAATAAAATATTCCCTCCAAAGTGGGACACTCACCTTGAGGGTCTCTTTCTTATGAAAAGGAAGAGCTACCTTTTTAAAACAACATTGGGGCAACTAAGATGGGGACCTTTTCACTATTCACCTTCTAATTCTCTGTTACTATTCACTTTTCACTATTCATATTAAGGAAAACCTTTAATATTTTCAATTCAACTCCTGGATTCATCATCTAAACACCAAACTGAAGGGCTTGAAAGGCTCCCAGCAAAGTTCCACTGCCCTCAGTTGGGTCCCCTAACCAACCTGTTGACCTACGGGAACCCTAATAGTAGGTCAACCTCTGCTAAAGTCTGAGAGGACTAAGGAAGGGACATTACATGTTCATAAAGATAGGTATGCTAGTTTCAACTACATTGTAAATTAATTGTAGTCACCAATAACATACAATCTTTCTTAATATTCAATTTTAGAAGGAACCCACTATGATTATGATTATTAATTTATTTGTTAATCTTATCACCTTTAATAAATTTATACCTTAATAATAAGGAGTATAACTAAATACATTGAGACAGATGTTAAGAGTTTAGAGTAGATATCCAAGAACACATACATTCTAAGATATGCCAAAACTAGTGCTTTAATTTGTTTAAAATATTGATCTAGGTTTTCCTATTTGCATATTCGTATTCATAGCAATTAATACAATTTATTCTATTCCATAGTTAGATTGCATTTCTATTCCATAGTTAGAGTTTGAATTCACATTAATTCAATCAAGGATTGTGTGTATTTTCTTTTCTAAGGGATTAGATAGTTACAACAAAAACTACATGTCACCCTTTTGTAGATAGCCTTTGGACAACCCCCAGTTTGACAAGAATTTATTCTACTAAAGTATGAGGTTCAATGATGCCTTGTCACAGTATTTTCAATAGTAGGGGACAAATCTCTAGGTCTTAATGGATTCACAACCCTCTTCTTTCATAAATTCTAGAATTTCATAAAGGAAACAAAGCTAGACATTTTTCTAGTCGTGGAAGAAGATAGAAAACAAAAAAACATCCTAAAAGAAATAAATGTCAGTTTCATAACACTAATCTATCTTATTCAATCTAGGGTTTGACAAATCTCTTAATCTAATCTATCTTTCCATATCATTCTTGAGCACATAAATCTGTACCCGAGTCCTCATTTATCTATAGTGACTTGGCTCAATTTTTTGTCCTCGAATGTTATTGTGAAAGGAGGATTTGTTTTGATATACTTAACACCATCCACCATCTTCCCACTTTTCATACATAACAAAAAGAAAATGATATACATCTAATAGCAAAATGAACACACAAGAACATACAACCCTCTAATATGAATTAGAGTTATGGTGTTCCTCTGGTGGCAATATGGCAAAGGGAAGGGCAAAGGATGGGGTGCCTGGAGCCCGCAGGTGGTCTAGAGCCATGTCTGGAGCATGGTGGCACATGAAATAGATGGCATTAAAAACTTCTTTAGCCTTGTCTACTAGCCCTTCAAGAAGCTAGAAACAGTGGGTATTAACAACTCTATTGAAGACATTAACACAGTCCACCATAAGACCCCTTTGTAGAGTTGTATACACATAAGCTGCATGGTGATGTTTGAAGGAGAAGCCTATTGAAGATTCCTTTGATAGGAGTTGTGCCTTCCTAAAGGTCATATATAGCTAGCATAGTTTGCCATCTTTCTGAGTTGAAAAAGGAAGAGTGCACTAGACCAAAGCCAATCGCTTATGTGTATCTGTGGTCTTGTGAAATGTCAAAAGATATTAGAGATGAAGGTCAAGGAGATCTCAGAGCCTTTTACTTGCCTATCCTCAGGATAGAAATGATAATATCCCAACACACACTAGACTGCAAACTCTACATTATCACAATCAAATTCAAAGATCTCCCTAAGATAAATTGTGTTCATGGTGCCATGATATGTAGGTTCTCCAACCAGAGGAGGAAGAAACACATGCATATTCAGTTCCTAGAGAGCCATTTGGAATGATAGAAAAAAGTAGGAAGCCAAGGAGAAAAATAAAGCTTGATAGAAATGAGGAATGGGAGACCTTGGAAGGATTTAAAGGAAAAATAATTTAAGCTATGATACGTCACCATACCAAAAGATTTAAGACTTAAACATGTATAAGGGTACAAAATTGATGACGTGGTGGCAAAGAAAAAACCTGTCATTCAAACAAACTGAGGAAAGCATAGAAACCAATATGTAACCTATAATGGACAAGACCTTAATAAAAAAAGTGTACGGTTGAAGCCATCTAAGATCTCCCAGAAGTGTCCTTGTCTGTAAAGAGAAGTCATGTTGCGTGAAATCTTGGAGTTAATAGTCTGAAGAGAGGCTGTGAAGCCCAATGGGGAATTAATAATCACCTATGGGAGTTAGCTTTCCTTTCAAGAAAGAATTAATTCAATGCTCCTTATGATAAGACTTCTTTGGGGAGCTGTTAGTCCTGCACGTACCTATCTGGCTTGAAATTTATTATATATATTGCTACATTAAGAGATCCTAATCAATGATGCTAACATATCTTTTGCTGATAAATGTCCTAGACATGTTGGCCCCCCATCCTGAAGGGGTGTAAATGTTGAGCATGACACCTCTTGGTTGATTTCCATGTTGGCAAGAAGATCTGCCACCTTATTACCTTCCCTGTAGCAGTGGGTTATCTGGAAGTTTTTGAATGTCCATAGCATCTCAATTGCCTATTGTAGAATATAATCAATCTTCCAGTTGAGGGCTTCCCTTTTTTTGAAGGCATTTATAATAATCAAGAATCACCTTTGATCTAAATGTTATCCACCTTGTGAGATATAGCCAATTTGATGCCATAGAGTAGAGCTAGCACTTCCACCTAGTTATTAGTACCTAGAGGGATTCTAATTGCCACCACCACCAATTTGACTTCACCTGATAACATAGCCAGCACCTAATGGGCCCAGATTGCCTCTATAGGTGCGATCGAAGTTTAATTAGAGGAATGGCTCTTTGGGCAATGACCATTTGACTGAAGCTCTCAACACCTTAGTGGAAGTAGTTATATATTTGGTTTGATGTCCCAGGAGCTTTAAATAGTTCCATTCCTTTAGGATTAGATTGTCCCAAATGGTAAATTTATTGTTGGAGGAGAGGCTATCTGTTACTCTTCATTGACTATCTCTGATATTGCCAAAGGTATATCATCAATCACCTTTTCCAGAGGTTGCTTTGTCTTTCTAAAGATTCTAAAGTTTCTCTCTTTCCAAAGACCCCAAATGAACAAAGACAGACAAACCTCCCATAGACAAGCAAATGTGGATTCTTGGTGAAGAAGTGGCTAGCTCTTAAACAAATCAAACAAGGAATTGGGTAGGGGGCACTCCAATTGAGTGTCCTCATGCACCAGTTCTAGCATGAAAGGCTAAAAGGGCAATGTAGAAGTAAATGGTTTATATCCTCCTCATGTTCATCACATAGGACACATCTGATATTGGAGGTGATGCCAAATTTGTGTAATCTATCCACAATTAAAATTCTATTATTGATTTATGACTGAGAATGCTCCAACTTTTGGAAGAGTATGGGCATTCCAACATAGATTATGTGTCCAATCTAACTTAGTTGAGGTTGATAGGCACCTATAATTATTTTAAATTTAAAATATATAACTGAGATACTTTTATTAAATGAATAGATGTAAAAAAATATAAAGTAACTATTTTAAATATAAAAAATATGTAACCAACATATCATTTTTCTGAATTGAAAATCATTTACTATCATTTCATTAAACATCACAGTACAGTATTGTGGCTTGGGAAGCCACATAAGTATGACTTACGTCATTTTCACTTCAACAAACAAGCAGCTACAATAGTGCTTTCAACAAAATTACTACATGGATCATTGTTATATTTGAAACATATCAAAAACATATATAGTATTGATAAAACATCCTGCTAAACTACCTCCAACTATTCATTATCAATTATCACCCCTAGAAGTAAGAACAAGTCTGTCAGAACTCTCTCTTTGTAACATCTTATTAGTGTATTTGTTCATCTGTCCATACTAGAATTTACTTGATCCTTCTCTTCTTGAAGGATCCTGCTAGGTCTACTAGTGTCATTGGCCTGTAAGATGGTTCTATCCTCAATCTCCTAATAGTTTGCATCTGCACCTTGACCTCTGTCTCTAACCAATCCATCCAAATACCCTCTATTATCAGTAGCATCAAATGAGTCCACCCATCTGAAGGTACCAATACATGGAGAAACCTTGAGTTGGCTACTGTCAACACTAACATTTTGAAAGGTAAACTCAAAGTCTCTTAGTGTTTCATCTCTATGTTTTCCCATCTTGTGTTGCTTGCAATACATGTTTTGGAAATCTATATACTCATTGTTGAATTTTTCATTTACCTTTCTCAAATCATGTGGTCAAAAATCTACATATTTGATGTCTGCCTTGTAGATAACCTTAGATCCTTCATTTATTATCTTCATGAACCTCTCTATGGGTAGCTCCATGGTCATGACCACTTATTTGTAGATATTGGAAATCACGAGTCTAAAGCTAGAGCCAGTAAGAGTCCTCCTCTTGCCTTGGAAGTGATCCTCATTTCTTTTTTTCCACAACAACCATAATATTTCAGTAGATAAAAACAACCAAAATATATTAGCACTCATACCACTAATGTGCCAACAAAGAATCTCTTTCCAATTTAGTTTATTCAAGGAATACCAATTTTTAATATTTTCCATAAATAATGACCTGACTTCAACAACAAAAGGACATTCAAAGAAAACATGCTCACAAGATTCCACAATTTTACACATAGAACAAACAATATTATCAAAACCAATGGAAAGTTCTTTAAGCATCAGTGACCATCTAAAGATACATTTTTTAGGTTCTAAAAGTTTGGACCATAATAGACTGAAGGAGGAAGACATTACTTTATGGTCTAAATTAAATTCCCAAACATTGTTACTATGCTGAAACAGCTCAAGGGAATTGGTTATCAACTTATATAATTTCTTGGATTCTAGACGTAAAAAATTAGTGCCATCTTCCCAAACCAACTTTCCCAACCAATCCAAATCATTCAAATTTTTTACTTTACTTAGATTGATTAAGATAGTTCTACATAGGATGGAATAAGTTATTTTTTGAGACTCAGAGATACCAAAATATAATTTGATCTTATCCCAACTTTTTAAACCTTCATCATCCAAAATGTCATTAATGGTGGAAAGGCCTTTCCTATTCCATCTCATTGCTGAACAACCTTATAACATGGCCAATGGTTTATTATTGACAGATTCCTTACTTTTAATAAAGCTTTTAACAACTTCCTATAAGATTTCCAAATGATGGCAAAAATATCAAACCCAAAAGGTTTAGATTAAAAATCCCCCCAAAAAAAATCATGCATATGCAAGTTTTTCGACAACGGTGTCGTCTTGGGATGAAAATTCTTAATATTATTCCTAATGAGAACCTTCCAAGGTTCATCACCATCTAAAGATATGATTATCCACTTTGTAACTAAAGTTACACCTTGAGTCTTTAGATTTTTCAACCCCATACCACCCTTATCTTTGCTCATGCAACACCATTCCCATTTAATAACATGCTTTTTCTTCTTCCCTTTACCATCAGACCATAGGAACCCCCTTATCAATTTTTTAATACTTTCAAATTGATAGTTTGAGAAAGAGCCACATAGAAGCATAATAAATGGAGTAAGCAGAAGGAATTTTTTGACAAACTTGTGCCCTCCTTGCCAAAGAAAGGAACTGTTTGTTCCAATTTTTAAGTTTCATCTCAATTTTTGAGAACATCCAAATCCACATTTTATTCAGAGATGGATCAACTGCAAAGGGGATACCAAGGAACCTAACTTGTTTGTGAGTTCCTCCATGCTTCTATTTATCCAAATCAAACTAATCAGAGGGATTTTCAATCCAACTAAGCAATATTGATTTATTAAATGATATCTTTACCCCAGATACCTTACAAAACATACTTATTCTATCTTCAATGTTCTTCAAATTATCTTTATCTAGTATCCATTCTATTCTCAAGAAGTGAAATAGGGCTTCTTATGTTATCACAAACATGGTAGGTGCTAAGGGGTACCCTTGTCATATAGATCTTACCATATCGAATGGTTCAGATAAGGAACCATTTATGTCAATTTGAGTAGAGGCATTCTTAAACAACATATTGACCATATTACAGAATTTTGTAAGAAATCCAAAAGCTTTAAATACATTTAACACAAATGACCATTGAACTCTAACATAAGCATTTTCAAAATCTAACAAAAGAGTTCCTATATTCTACCCTATTATTTTGGCCCAATGCATAGCTTCTTAACTGGTTACCAAATTTTTTAGAATGTATCCTCCTTTGATAAACCCTATTTGAGTATAATTGATGATATTAGGTAGGATATCTATTAATCTCCTTGCTAAAACTTTTGCAATAATATTATAAGAAACACTTAATAGAGTTATAGGCCTCTAATTCCTAATATTGGTCTTGTCTCCATCTTTGGGCAACATTTTGATTATGCCTCTATTGATATTCTTTCCCATAGTTCCCTTTTTGCAAGCTTGCTAATACACTTCATAAAGATCATCTACCACCCAAGATATGTTGACTATGTAAAATTCCATAGGTAACCCATCAAACCTAGGGGACTTTTCCTTCTCCATTGATAAAATGGCATCTCTGATTTATGGTCTAGCTATGTTTTGTTCTAATTTTTTTCCTTATCACCATCAACCCTCCTAGGACAAATTTTTGAACATAATTCTTGATCCCTCTTGCAGTCTTCACTACTATCTTTGTTTTGAACAATTTTTTGTAAAAATCTCTAAATAATCTTTTTATGTCTTCAACATCATGATAGAAAGTCCCATTTTCATTTATTGGACATATCTTTTCCTTATTGCATTTTTCTCTATGCAAATAAAAAAAATATTTAGTGCCCCTATCTCCATCTTTCAGCCAGTTAATCCTTCCCCTTACCTTTGCCCCATGTGCTCTGAAAGTCTACAATCTCCTCAATTTATTCTTAACCTCCCCAATGTGCCATATCATTTCACAATCATATGGATTTTTTTGCAAAAGATCTTCAGTTTCAAGGTAATCTAACTAAAGTAGTCTCTCATTTTTCCTCCTATCAAAAGCAAATTTATTTCCACATACTTGAAAAAACATTTTACTAGTGCTAACAAGGTCAATGCAATAATGAATAGCTTCCTTCTTATAAGACATATTTCAAAATATTTCTAAGGTTACAAATCCCATCAAGATAGTCCCTATCCAACAACTCTATACTTAATTTGAAAAGTTTGTCTTTTCTAACATTATTCCTAATTTTTTGATGATCAACACTGATCAAAGTAGAAATAGGATGGTGATTTGACAATGTATTTGGAATGACTCTAACAACTTAGCACCTTCAAAGTTTAAATGAAAATGGAAGAAATTCTTATTCACATAAAATCTATCTAGTCTACAGCATATCCTTTTATTATATTTCTAAGAATCACACCAACAGTGCCATATACTATTATTGTTATTCTTCTTTCCCTCTAGGGGATCAAAGAGACTTATCATTTTCTTCATTCTTGTCAGTATTGTTCATTACCTTTCCAATCAACTAGGTTACCATCGATTTTGTTTTCTCTATATTCTACCATATTGAAGTAGATCCAACCACAATCCATGGGATTTTAGGAAGCTTTTCTGCATTCCAAGTCAAAAGCTCAATCCTGTCCCTATAATCCTTAGGTGCATATATAAAACATATCCCAAATTGCCTACTATCCTTCTCCAAAACCACACATAAACATCTATTACATGGGGAACACCCATTATGAATGATACACTGACCCCATTTTTTATTTATTAATATAGCATTGCCTCCTTTACCTTTCTCATGTTTGGAAGTAAAACACATTGCCTCCTTCCAAATAAATCTGAACATTTTTTCTAATTGAAACCCTATTAATTTAATTTCCTATAATGTTCAACAAACAATCCATCTTCTTGTTCTTATTACAAAAATCCCTGATAATATACTTTCTATTTAGGGATTCAAGACCCCTTATGTTCCAGGTAAAGTAGTTCATAAACAAATTTTTTGGCCATCAATAAGTAGACTCCCTTCTTAACTAGTACTATTTATTACACAATCTATCAAAGCACTTTGGAAGATTATTACCTTTCTCCATTTTTCAATGTTTAAAGTGCTGAAACTTTTTTGTATACTTGTTTTCTTTTTTTATTGACTTCTTTAATGGAGTACTCTTCCACCTTTGTGGAGGAATCTTCCTTAGAATTGACAAATGTGAGAATGTTTGGGTTTTCCAAATCTAACCCCTCAGGGTCTACTGTTTTAAAACAAATATGGGATCCAACATTGTTTATGACTTTCTTCATCTCTCTAGCCAATATGTTCTCTTTTATTTTTATTAAGGTTAGTTCTTGTGCATTCCTTTTTTTATCTCCATTTTAGAAATACCATGGTGCTTCTTGCGGGATAAAGTGCCAGGATTTTTTCCCTAACAAAAATTTCAAGACCACTCTCAGTTTTAGTCACCTCAAATTTATTTGGTTCATTATCTAATTTTTCAACATCTAGAGGCATCACTTTGGATTCCTTAAGAGGAATATCTTCAAAACAAGTGTTGTCAAAGACCACTATTCCTTGCCCCAACAAGTCTACTTTTGATAGACAATCATTTTTTCTCTCCTCCCTGTAATGATCTTCAAATAGAGGAGCACTATAGTCAATAGAGACACTCGAAATAGGTTTAGGAGCCACCTAGAAAGTGCTACTAGATTCTTCACAGATTAAGAGTTTCCCCTCTAAGTTTAACTTATCAAAGCTATGTTTGATCACATTCAAGGCTAAATTAACTTCTCCCATATTGGAGTTATAACCATAGACTACATTTAGGTTTGTTTGAGGTGAAGAGTCCCCATTTATTAGGGGAGACTCTTCCATATTTTGCCATTTAGCATTTGAAGGTGTGGATTTATCCATTATATCACTCTTCCTACTTCCATTGTTAGGAAAACTGGACTCAAATCTTTTACCAACTTCATTTTTTTGAAGGCTAGGGCAATCCTTCTTTTGGTGACCCTTGACCTTACATAGGAAACATGAATTGAGGCCCCCCAATCCTACAACCTCACAAATAAAATTATTCTCTCTCATCCTAATCTCCATGACCTTTGGGATATCAATTCTTGTATTTAGAGAAATTAGTACCCTAGCATCCATATGCAGTAGGGTAACCCTTGTTTCATCAATTTTCATAACCTTCCCAATGGGTTTCAATAGCTGCAGCAAAAAAGCCCAAAGTTATTCTGGTAATTTTTTTCCTATCAACCACCTGGGTATCAAGTAAAAAAATATTTCTTTATGCGAGGTATCCAGCTTCCAAGGGAAATCTTTGAACAAATTTTTCCCCAGATTTCAAAAAACTAATTCCAAAACCCTTTTTTACATAGCATGATTCCTCAAAAAAATAACAAAAAGCCCATTATTCAACATTCTGTAGAACGATATGTGAATCCCTAATTTTTTACCCCAAACTAACCAAGAAATTCCTTGAAGGTACTTTATCCAAATTAAGATAAGCAAATAAAATGGTGGTATGTTTAAGCCTATTTTCCTCTACTCTAATAACATTTTCCATATCCAAATTAGGGCTCAAAACCAATTTCCTAGGCACAAGGGGGATCTTAACTTCTTCCTTTGCCTGATAACTTTTTTCTCTTCCTCTGTCAACAATATCACTTTTGGTTCTGAGGACCCCGAGCACATCCTGAATCACAAAACATGCAATTTCAATCAGAGTTTTAGCATCCTACAAATTTAGGGCTTCTCTAAAAGTCTTTTTTTCTACGTCATCAACCAAGTCCCCCAAAATGTTATCATTCTCCTCCATTACTTCTCATGAATAAGGAGTAAATGCCTTAGCTAGAGTTGTACCACACCCATAGGTGTTTGAGCATAGATAGGGCTCCCTATCCTATGCTAAACACCTCTCTAGCACAAGCAAGTGAGAAACAATTTCAAATTTTAAAAATTCAAAAATACACTACAAACAATGATGAAATTCAATGGGGTAACACAATCAAGATTCAACCAAAATATCACAAAGAATGAACACGAAATAGATAAATATCACGAATGAGAGATTTCAAGGTAATAGGAGAACTCTACCAAATTGGTCGTGGAAGGCAAGAGAATTCTACCAGATTGGTCGTGGAGGGTTTCTTTTACCATCTCCAATCAATCCGAGAGCCTTCTTCTTTCTCTTTTTTACAATATCTCTCATATTTTGTTTTAAATGAATGCATATAAAAATTAAATTTAAAATATATAGCCCACATAGTTTTATTAAATGAATCCACATAAGAATAACTTGATATAAAGTAAATAATCCATATAAATACAACTAATACTCAAAATAAATCACAAAAATATCAAATAAAATAAACAAGAGTAGAAGAATACTCTAGGGAAATTATTTCAATGGTAATTGCAATATATCTTATACATTTTACTATAAAGTCTTCAATTTAATTTTCTTTTGTTTTCACATAATGAAATTTAATTTATTAGTTTGTATTCACTGTTGTTTTATAAAAATTAACTGCCATAAAATAATATAGTAGGGTAAAATAATATTTTATAACTATATTTTATGAGGGTTTATTATAATTTTATGAAATATATTTTATAGATTTTATTATACTTTGTTAATATAAGATTAATGAATTTTTTTTTAGTTTTTTTATATATTTTTTGAAAATAAAAGAAATTAATAAATTTTATAACTATATTTTATTAAGGTTTTATCAAATTAAAGAAAGGGCAAAGTATACTAGATCAATATATCAGGTGAATGAGAGTCAACTATCCAACAGGTAAAAAGTAGATATAAGTAAAATGCTCTTCTTAGATGCTTCTGCATGTATCACTATCAATGGGCAACAATCTCATACCTTTGGCCTCTTTCATTCAACATGCCAAGGATGTCCTCTTGCACCAGCCCTATATGTTCTAGCCGCAGAAGGATTTGGATATCTTCTTGCTCATTCTGTGTCAAATGAGCTTGTTCATGGAATTTTTCTACCCAGTTCTTCCGGTCAACTGGTTAATGGTCATTTTGCAGATGACTCCTTTCTAACATTATTGGAAGAGGAAACTATAGTTAAAAATGCTCTTCGATGTCTTGAGACCTTCTATCTAGCCTCAGGTTCTTCCATCTAGTGGCACAAAACTCTATGTTATAGGCAATCAATTCTTCCCTTTCCTCATTGGCTCCAATAGTATGGCTGGTGCTGGGTTGCTCATGGTGAAATCTTCTAATTTCTAGGCATCCCATTTGCCTTCCAAGGCACCTGTACAAATCTTTGGCAAGTATTTCGTTTCCACATGGAACAAAAACTTGCCTTCTAGATTACTAAGCCACTCTCTCTAGCTGGTAAATTCTAGGTATGTTCTAAAGTTTTAGCAGCAACCCATGGTAAATTCTAGGTACTCTTCTTGTTGGGCCCCTTCCAAATCCTCTTATGCCAAACTAGAAAAACTTTTGAGGGATTTTCTTTGGACCTCTTTTGAAACTCGCCATGGTTTTGATTGTGTTGCATGGGAGTTTTGCTACTTACCCAGAGGTTCTAGTAGCCTTGGTCTTCTTTCTACCCAGTGCCAAGGCACCGCTTTGTGTGTTAAATGGATCATTCATGCTCTCTTTGGTAATGAGGTATGAAAAATTTTACTTCTACACAATATTGAAATGGGACATCCTGTGCACAAGCCTGCAAGGAAAGGGATTGGTTTTTCAACAATCCTTGTCATGAGAGAGCCAGTATAAATTTGAAGTACATTTGTGTCTAAGAGCATTTGTAAAGCCTGGGAGAAAGTTAAACCATGTCTCCACTAGATTGGAGATGGATTTCACAATGGTCTTCCATTAAATCAATAGAACATGTGGTGGTCACCTCTCTTGTCCACTGTAGGCTAGCCATTAGCCAAATTACTTGGCATAAAAGCTCTTCAATTTCATAAAAGAGGTATCCAAACTCTTCAGAATAATTTTCATAGACCCACCGTGAGCCTTATGGCATGGGAACCTCTTCGAGATAAATTTGGCCTTCAAAGAAATGATCAGGCTACTTATGATGGAATTGTCAGTGTTATTCTAGTAGAAATGCTACACAAATTGGGAATCCACTCCAACAGGCCTTCATAGAAAGACTGGAAATGGTATCCAAACACTCTAATGCATCATTATAAGCCATGACTTGGTTATAGGTGGCTCTCGCCCCATTTGCCAATGATAGATACACTTAATAAGTGATGGCTCTTGCATAATTCAATGAATGCTTGGAATAATAGATTTTCCACTGTTTGGTAGACCATTCTAGAGCCAAAGCTAGCACATTTTTCTTAGTGCCTTCTATTTCAAGGTTTACCAGTTAGAGCAAGGCTTTTCATCTTGGGGTTTAGGATCCCCATTGTCCTTTTTGTGGACAAGCTGAGACTTTTCAGCATCTCTTCTGCTATTGCACTAGGGCCCAACAATTTTGGCTATGGATTTATGATTTCTTTAGGCCTTTTAGACCAGAGCCTTTTAATGGTGACTGATTTTCATTGATGTCAAAAAGGTGTTAAGTTGATGATGATGCAGATATGGCAAGACATCTCATTTGATCAGGAGTTTATTTTGTCACATGTCTAGACATGATGCTCTATGTTCAGATGATGCAAGATTGTTTTAACAAAGTGTTGTTTCTTGCAGTCATGTTGTTTATAGGTTGTCCACATGGGTCCAATGCATACATCATTTTGGGGTCATCAGGACATTAAAAGTGTGATTGATCATGATGGAGTTGTTCATATGTAAAGGGTTCATATAAGAAGGTTTGGTGTTCATACTTCTTGCCTCAAGTTGACCTTGAGAAGATATGTAGAGCATTGATCTTCATAGTTGGTGTGTGTTCATGTTTTAATGTCTTGTCACATATCTGAGTTTGGAGTTGTTGCTTCATGATAAAGGTTCACATGTTAATCATTTAGAGGTGTTTACATGGTAAAATATGCAAAGGGTTCATGCTTCAATAGGAGGCTTCACATGAACAAGATGGATTGATCTTTAAGACAGGTGTTTCATATCATATTTCATATCCTTCATGTCTCAGGATGCTTGGAGGGTTGTTTCATAGTCACCTATGGAGATGATTTCTTGACAGGTTAACAAGTGCTTTATATATCATGCAATATCATGTCAGGATCATGATGTTCATGGATTTGATTAAGATGATTTGTGCTTTGATATGATATCTTGTTGCTTATTCTTCTTAAAATTCTTAGAATAGAATCATTGATGTTGAAGGTTGATGTTATTCATCATCTATAGGAGTTTGTGTTGACATGAAAATTAGTGTTGGTTTGATAATGTTGCAGTTGGTTTTCAAGGTTTAAAAGAGTCTATGGTCCTAAATGTTTAATGACTAATGTCATTTAATAAGTGCACATTAATTCTTAACGACAATGACTAATGTCATTCATTAAAAAGCAAAGTTAAAGTTTAGCAAACTCCTTTATCTCCTTCATACCTGTCCTAAGGAAAATGCACTTTTCTTTATAAAGTTAAGTTGACCTACAATCAAAGGTCATTCCACTTAAGTGGACCTGCTAAAGGGTTAATAACTCATGTTTTCCACGGGCCTTCTTTTTCACTTACCTCGTAAAGTGGT
This sequence comes from Cunninghamia lanceolata, assembly GCA_027924645.1. NCBI lineage: Eukaryota > Viridiplantae > Streptophyta > Pinopsida > Cupressales > Cupressaceae > Cunninghamia > Cunninghamia lanceolata. The sequence goes on along the minus strand of BSBN01000245.1, from coordinate 4,677,647 downwards.
CATTATATAAGGAGTTGGGCACCATTTTTAATGATCAACGATCTAGTTTGAATGATAAGTGGGTGCATGATTTGCCATCAATGACATATATTTAAACTTACATACTTTCCTTATTTGCTCCTACTTTGACAGGTAGTTAGTTGTCTTTTTGCATAAAATAAGGTGTGTGATGCTATAATTAGCATTTTTATGGTAGATTTTCTTTGTCATGTTTTGAGGAAGTTTTTAAGAAGATTTTTTTTCTATTTTTAAGCTTCCCCATGGCAGATGAAGATTTATGGAGGATGTCATAAATTTTATGACTAAAGTGGATATATTTTTAAGAAGGAAAACTTTTTTTTTAAGATACTATTCTTTTGTGAGCGGAGGATTTTTTAATGTGAAAAGGGCATTGGTTGAAGATTATTTTTTGAGCTATTTTTTTTAGAGGTGAAGTGATTTAATATTAAAGGTTTGTTTTTGAAACAAGTTGAATATATAGAGAGGATATTGGAATTAATTTTTATTGAAGATGATTTGTTGCAGATTGAAGAGTAATTTTTTATGAAAAGGTTTTGATTTTTTTTTAAAGAGAAAATTGGAAAGAGAAGGTGAAAGGTTTTATTGCAAGAGATTTTTGAAGATAATAAATACAAAATGATCCATTTTATAAAGAGATTTTATTTTGCAGGAGGAAAAAGAAAATCATTGAAGAAGAGAAATTTGTAGGACAGAGAATTTAAAGAGACCATTTTTCCAGATGCAAGAACATCAAGGATTGACATAATTGTGGAGAGAAGACAACATATGAAAAGTCATCTTGGATATAATGGTTTTGTTGGAACATTGATGATGGTGTGTGGATTATCATACAGGGTTGAATATATTTTGAATATCCTCTTGAAGAGAAAATTCAGATGATAAGTTTTGTATGTGATTTGAGTTTATGAGAAGTATGGTGATATGACAGACACATGTGAAAGAAGAAGTGATTTGTATTAAAAAAGAGAAACCCTCAGAATTCTTTGTTTTAATCTGAGTTTGTATGTATTAGGGATTGGTGCTTCTAAACATTGTAGCCAATGAGGCTTGTATGGTTAGTGAGACCTCTTTGTAGCCAGTGAGGCTTGCCTGGTCAGTGAGACCTATATGTAGCCACTGAGGCATGTTTTTCAGTTAAGCCAGTGAGGCGGTTCATGAGTGGTTTTTCTAGCCTAGAAGGTTTTCCACTTGGTAAAAAGCTTGTGTCATGATTTTCATTGATTTCTTCTATGCATGTGCATATTAATTGTTTGATCATGATTTTTGTTTACATCTTTCATTATAAGTCTTGTGCATATAAAATCAACAAATCATTAATGTCCTCCTCTCTATTTGTCTTGTAAGATAAAGTTTACAAAAGGTTAAAATTTATACAACACTGATTCACCCCGCCCCTCTCAATGTTGTCTTGGACTCCTACAATTGGTATCAGAGCCATGTTCCCTTTTTTGAAGTCTAATAGGCTTGGGTAGGTCCTATTAGTGGAGTACCATGGGTAAGTGTAAAAGAAATAAGAACATGAGAAATGTTAAGTCTCATTCTGATGAGAAGGTGCAGTCTATATCAATTCCAGATGTTGATATATTATCAATTGATAGAAATGTCTCACAGGTTGAAGAGAAAGTGTTTTTAGATGTTCCCTTTTTTGATGGTTTAGACATTCCTATTTGGTGTTTTAGGATGCAAGCATAGCTATTTTCATTAGGATATGGTCTATGGATGTTTGTAGAGAATGGCAATTTTATTTCTTCTCTATCACCTAATGATACAAGTCATAAAGAGGCTCATGAATACAATGACATTGCAAAGAAGGCTATTTTATCTAGATTATCTAATCATGTTCTCTGTAAAGTTATGAATTGTGTTACAACTCAGGATATATGGAGAGAATTAAAAAAATTTTATCAAGGTGATGATAAGGAAGAATACAACTTGTTATCTTAGAAGAATAACAATGATAGAAGACATTCACATGAAGGTGTTGAGGTCCAATCTCTTTCAGAAGAAGCTAACATCATAAGTGATGATGATCGGGAATATGATGAACAAGATTGTGAGATTGACATAGAAGGAGAGGTCATATATGCTCTAAGTGAACTCAAGAATTATAAGAAGGAGAACCATAGATTAATGTTGTAGCTACAACAAGAGACTTCAAAGATAAAGCACTCTTCTATCTTGAAGAGGCAAGTATTCAGATTGCAAATTCAAGGACACAAATTGATAACTTAGACAATTTGATTATCAGTCTAAAGATAGAGGTTGAGGAAGCTAAGAGGATAGTGGATGTTTCAAAATCTGACCTTGAACTTAGAAGGATTGAGACTCTAAAATTAGAGGGTGATATTATCAATCTGAGAAAAGAGTATGATGGTCTTAAGGCTTTATGTAAGAAGTATAAGGAGTTTGAAGAAAGCACAAGCAAGATACATGAGATGCTAGGTAAACAGAAATATCATTTGAACACAACTAGATTTGGTTATGAAGAAGGAGAGTGTTCCAAAGCTAGAGAGACTCTGAGAAGAAAAATTGATTTAAATCATCATGTTACTACTCCCGAAGGTAAAAAGAAGTGTGAAGCTGAGGAGATGACCAAAGATGAATTCGTAAAAATGCACAATCAAAGAAGAAAGTTTAGCAGAAATATTCCAGTAAGACAACATACATGTATAGGTATAATTATTCATTTAATGGTTATTGTTACACTTATAATCAATTTGGACATAAAGCATTTAATTGTAGAAGAAATCAATTTTCAGCTATAAGGAATACTAATATTGTATGTTACAAGTGCAATAATGTTGGTCACATACAAAGAAACTACAAACTGAATGGAAGGTATGATCCTGCATGGAAGCATAACATAAATGATCAAGGGATGTCAAAAAGGTATTATCACTCATTTGATTATGATTACAATACAATTTGTTATCTATGCAACTCTTTTGGTCACAAAGCACATAGTTGCAGAAAAGCATCACTTGATTTGATGGGTTGGAAATGGAAAGAGACAGAGAAGGTTTGGAGGAAGAAAGAACCTGTGAAAGTGTGGAAGCAAAAACAATGCAAAGAGAAGGCAGATTCTAAACTTGTGCATCTTGCACAAGTCTCTTCGTTAGTTGCATAACACATGGCATGAAGTTAGGGGGAGTTGTTCATGTTTTATTAATTATCCCCAAGAGGTTTCAGGAAGGAGATCATTTGAATAGTGATCTTGTCAAGTTGATTCTTGTCAATCTTATGAAATGAAATTTATGATGGTATTTCTAACTAAGTTGATTTTTAGTGTATGACAGTGATATAGGTGATCTTTGGTTTAGTATGCTTACAAGATGTTGAAAGGATGTTCAGAGTTTGATAACTTGGTTGGTTTATGAATGACCCTATATTCTCTTCATATCATTCTTACAAAAGTTGAGTGTTCTTGAAAGTGAGATTGTGAAGTTCAAAATCAATTAAGATGTTCTCAAGGTGCTCTTTTTAGATTTTTGTTTATGTGAGCTAAGTAGGTTACAAAAGGAAGGAGTCAATTCATTATTATTGTCTCTGCATTTGGTTTTGCAAAGTGGTGTTGATGGTGAAATTGGTTTGTTGATGAATAGTCTTGATGGGCTGATATGGATTATAGAGTCAAGAGGCATGAGTTCTTGTTGATTACAACATATATCAGATTTGACATTGTGTTGCAAAAAGTGTCATGTGCAGGAACAACTTAGTGGTTTTCATCATGATAGTCTTCATTTCTTTAAGAATGGTGTACAGAAGTCAAATGGTTGTAGGATATTTGTCTATATTGGAAGTCTTGGCAAGATCATCTCTAGAATGGTTATCATGTCATCATAAATCATGTTCATTTGGAAGTGTTCTTGATGTAATAATTTGACTTGTTCTTTGATGGTCTTTCTATTTAATATGTTTCAGGAAGGTATGTGCAAATTGTGTACTTCTAGTTATGAAGTGGTATCAGGTATGTGCTTTAAGCTATGACAATCTAGAGATGCTTATGAAATTGATGGTGAGCCTTGTATTTCATCAAATCAGAGGCAAGTAAAGGTCTTGGATCATAATGGTAGATGATAATGATAATGTTCAAGTACTACTTGGTATTGTATCTTCTTTTTGCAAGATTGAAGTGTTCTTTGTTGTCACTATCATGAAAGTTTTGGGAAGGTCTTCTCATGAGTGGTCATCATGTGTTGTGATGTGTTTATGACATCCTTGCATAGAGTTCAAGTTCATATGTGTTGTGTCAAAGACTTGATTCTTCAAGAATCTAAGAGTCAATTTTATGTGATCTTCATGATTTTTTTTAGGTCAAAAAGTGTTGGTGGTTGTGGAAGAAATGTTTGTCATGAGAAATTAATTTTTCTATCAAAAGTGATGTCATCAAGAGTTTGTAATTTATAGCAGAGGTATTTCAGATTTTTTAGCTTGTTTAAGGAAGTAACTAGAGGATCTCACTGATGTGTTGTGATAAGAAGTGATATTATGTTGAGTGATATTTATGAGTAGTGATTTGTTTGTGTACTTCAACACCGGTGGAGCAAATAGATTTGCCTTTGTCATCTGATGTCAAAAAGGGAGAGAAAGAGAAATTGCATCATGAAGTTTTGCCATCAATGACAAAGGGAGAGATTGATGGTGACTGATTATCATTGAGGTCAAAAAGGTGTTAAGTTGATGATGATGCATATATGGCAGGATATCTCGTTTGATTAGGATATGTTTGATCAGGATTTAATTTTGTCACATGTTTAGACATGATGCTCTATGTTATGAACATGCAAGATTGTTTTAACAAAGTGTTGTTTCTTGCAGTCATGTTGTTTACAGGTTGTCCACATGGGTCCAATGCACATATCATTTTGGGGTCATCTGGACATTAAAAGTGTGATTGATCATGATGGAGTTGTTCATATGTAGAGGGTTCATATAAGAAGGTTTGGTGTTCATACTTCTTGCCTCAAGTTGACCTTGAGAAGATATACATAGCATTGATCTTCATAGTTAGTGTGTGTTCATGTTTTAATGTCTTGTCACATATTTGAGTTTGGAGTTGTTGCTTCATGATAAGGGTTCACATGTTAATCATTCAGAGGTGTTTACATGGTAACATATGCAAAGGGTTCATGCTTCAACAGGAGGTTTCACATGAACAAGATGGCCTGATCTTTAAGATAGGTGTTTCATGTCATATTTCATATCCTTCATGTCTCAGGATGCTTGGTGGGTTGTTTCATAGTCACCTATGGAGATAATTTCTTGATAGGTTAACAAGTGCTTTATATATCATGCAATATCATGTTAGGATCATGATGTTCATGGATTAGATCAAGATGATTTGTGCTTTGATATGATATCTTGCTGCTTATTCTTCTTAAAATTCTCAAAATAGAATCATTGATGTTGAAGGTTGATGTTATTCATCATCTACAAAAGTTTGTGTTGACATGAAAATTAATTTTGGTTTGATAATGTTGCAATTGGTTTTGATGGTGCAGAAGAGTCTATGGTGCTAAATGTTCAATGACTAATGTCATCTAATAAGTGGACATTAATGCTTAATGACAATGATTAATGTCATTCATTAAAAAACATAGTTAAATTTTAGTAAACTCCTTTATCTCCTTCATACATGTCATAAAGAAAATGTACCTTTCTTTATAAAATGAAGTTGAGCTACAATAAGAGGTCATTCCACTTAAGTGGACCTGCTAAAGGGTTAATAACTCATGTTTTCCGCTAGCCCTCTTTTTCACTTACCTTGTAAAGCAGTCATTATATAAGGAGTTGGGCACCATTTTTAGTGATCAATGGTCTAGTTTGAATCATAAGTGGGCACATGACTTGCCATCAATGGCATATATTTAAACTTGCATACTTTTGCTTATTTGCTCCTACTTTGATAGGCAGTTAGTTGTCTTTTTGCTTAAAATAAGGTGTGTGATGCTATAATTAGCATTTTTATGGCAGATTTTCTTTGTCATGTTTTGAGGAAGTTTTTAAGAAGATTTTTATTAAGTTTTTTTTTCTATTTTTAAGCTTCCTTGTTGAAGATGAAGATTTATGGAGGTTGTCATAAATTTTATGACTAAAGTGGATATATTTTTATGAAGGAAAACTTTTTTTTAGGATGCTATTCTTTTGTGACTAGAGGATTTTTTTATGTGAAAAGGGCATTGGTTGAAGATTTTTTTTTGAGCTATTTTTTTAGAGGTGAAGTGATTTAATATTAAAGGTTTGTTTTTGAAGCAAGTTGAATATACAGAGAGGATATTGGAATTAATTTTTATTGAAGATGATTTGTTGCAGATTGAAGAGTAATTTTTTATGAAAAGGTTTTGATTTTTTTAAAAGAGAAAATTGTAGAGAGAAGGTCAAAGGTTTTATTACAAGAGATTTTTGAAGATGATAAATACAAAATGATCCATTTTATAAAGAGATTTTATTTTGCAGGAGGAAAAAGAAAATCATTGAAGAAGAGAAATTTGTAGGACAGAATTTGAAGAGACCATTTTTCTAGATGCAAGAACATCAAGGATTGAAATAATTGTGGAGAGAAGACAAAATATGCAAAGTCATCTTGTATATAATGGTTTTGCAAGAACATTGATGTTGGTGTGTGGATTATCATACAAGGTTGAATATATTTTGAATATCCTCTTGAAGAGAAAATTTAGATTATAAGTTTTGTATGTGATTTGTGTTGATGAGAAGTATGGTGATATGACAAACACATGTGAAAGAAGAAGTGATTTGCATTTATATAGAGAAACCCTCAGAATTCTTTGTTTTAATATGAGTTTGTATGTATTAGGGGTTGGTGCATCTAAACATTGTAGCCAGTGAGGTAGTTCATGAGTGGTTTTTCTACCCTAGAGGATTTTCCACATTGTAAAAAGCTTGTGTCATGCTTCTCATTGATTTCTTTTGTGTGTCTGTATATTAATTGTTTGATCATGATTTTTGTTTACATATTTCATTATAAGTCTTGTGCATATAAACTCAACAAATCATTAATTTCCTCCTCTCTATTTGTCTTATAAGATAAAGTTTGCAAAAGGTTAAAATTTATACAACACTGATTCACCCCCCTCTCAGTGTTGTTCTAGACTCCTACACCTTTATCATGGCAAATAATACTTCTGGGTGATTCTCCTTAGTTCCCTACAAGATTTACTCAGATTTGGCATATTTTGAGGGTGGAGATTCTTTTCACAATTTGGAAAGATTGTATTTCTTGTGTATTTTGAGACAATCACATTGGAAGAACTATTTCTCTTTATATTAAAGCAATTAACTGTACTAATGTTCTTCTACAAATACAAGTTCAAGAAAACAAGGTAGCGCTAGAGGTTACTCACTTATAGGAATTATTGGATCACTGGGGTAATGATCCTTGCATAGTGGTATGGTTTCCTCCATCTCTTTCCTCTATTCGAGCTCATTCACCTTCCCAGGGCCACAGGTGAAGGAGTGGTTATACCAGGGATTCTCGGCCATGTTCTTAGCCTCCTCCTCGCCATGCAGCTTACCGTCACAAATGCTCATCCTCTCCATGCAATTGTGGCTAGACATCAAGACATCTTGCAGGTGCTACAAGTGACATTGCAGGTTGGCCTACTAGTGACAATATAGGTTGGGTTTCTCTTGGTACTTCCAATCCAACCAACACAGGTTGGGATAGCATCAAAGTTTTTCCACGCTTAAATTTGGTAATTTCACCATAGCACTAGGAGCCAAATACAAAGAATGAAAATCAGGAGAATGATGATGAGTGGGCACCACTAGATATCATCCCACGCCTCACATCAATTTGGGGTAACCCAAATGACAGGGATCCCCCATCTGCAGGTGTCTCTTTGGATACTTAAATCTACATAATATTATGTTTTTATAATTTATGTTATCTTTTTATGGGTGTGTACCCATTGACTATCTAGAATTTTCTAGGATATGCCCATATGACCGACTGTTGGGGTGTGCCTTTATACTACCCAAACTATTTTTGTGAAAGTGTTTTCTTTTATCTTATAATTAATAGATAATTTGACATTTTCATCCAAAAAAAACACAACCAACATGGATACGAAACTTTTATTAGATGCCCAACATATAACAGTTGTGAGATTATTGTCCTTAAGGACCTTAAAGGTGAGAGATAGAACTTGTGGAAAGCCCTCCAACAAACAAACACATCATTAGTGTAAAAGGAAGGAATCGTTGACGCTTATCTTTGATGTTTCTATTTCAAGACAATTCTAAAAAGAAAGAATTAAGAGTACATTTTTTATCATCAGTTTGTTGTATGATTATTTTGTGAGGAGATTGGCCCATTCAAACGACTTCTCATAATAACTCATTTGCATTCTATGTTCTAACCATAATGTTAATCTACAAAATTTAGAGTTTTTTAACTGCCAATCTTAAAACTCTTTTGAATATGTCATTAATTAAAATAAAATAAAATAAATTTTAAGTAAATAAAGATAAAATATTTTTAAATAATTTTAAATAAAATAAAATACTCTTAAACAAATAAAAAATAATTAAAATAAAATAAAATAATTTTTTAATTTAGTTCCGAAGTAAAATAAAATAATTCTTAAGTAAATATTGAAATCTGTGACCTCTCTTGTATTTTTTTGTTGAATACAAATACAAATTTTCTTCTAAAAAACTCTTAAGTAAATAAAATAATTCAAGATTGACATCTCTTAACATTTTTAGATAGATTTACTTAAGATATTTTTATTGGTTAAGTCTTCCCAAACCTCTAACAGTTAAATTGCAGCAACAATTCTACAATAAAATTTTTTAGGACAATTAAAGATAGATTTATTTAGGATATCTATACTGATTAAATCTTCTCAAAGATCTAACAACAATTCTGCAATAATGGTTTTCTAGTACAATTAACATAAAAATGCTAAATCAAAATCAAAATCATCAGTTCCCTACAAATCAAATTTGTTGTCCTTGGCAGAGACTAATGCTGCACTTCAACTTTTATTTTCAAAAAAAAAATTTACACTACAGTGTCAATTCTAATGCAATTTGAGAAGATGGTGCCTTGGTGGTGAATATTAGCCATCCCTCCCTTGTGCTTTTCATATTTACTCTTTGAGAACAAAATGCAATCAACTTCTTCTCCGAGCTTGTGTGAAGTTAATGATTATGACTTGTTTTCATCATCAAATAAAACTTAAATTTGGTCAAAGAAGCTTATATGTTGACTTTATAAATTGTAATCTATGTCCGTACAATTGTCAAAACCAATAGAAAAATAAAAATTTATTTTGAAATGAATTAAAAACAAATGGAAAAAATATATATATTAGAATTTCATGCCTTTTTCCCTTACAAACTCATATATATGGTTGTACTTGTTAGGCACGTGGATACTGAAGCCCATATGAAATGGCAACTCTCTGTCTCTGATTCCTTCTAACCGCTCTTTCTGCACATAGCCTATCTTTGCATGTAACCGCTGCTCTCTATGATTGATACGAGATGTAAAGTGGTTTGGTGTGTAGTCTTTGAAGCCTGAAGATATTTTTGGTTTTGTGTGGTGGTTCGATGGTCATACTGTCATGTATGAAATACAGAGTGGAAAATATATTGCTACTGTTCCACAGTGAGATACTGTGGTGAATGTAATACAGAAAGAGAAGAATTGATATAATAGATTCCCCTTCATTGTGGATGTAGCCAACATTGGTGAACCATGTTAAATGGTCTTATTGTTCTATGTGCACTGTCTTATGTCTCTTTTCATTCTAAATTTTTTGTTTTGATATTGCTGTTCTTTTTCTGGTTCAGTTATTCGGGTTTTTTGAATTTACAGTACTTACAAGGTAGAACATGTTTCTCTAGAGAAGCAAACAATGATTTCCTTTGAATCTGGCTTCCAAAATAATCCTTGAACCAGCAACATTGAAGACTCCTACAATGTTGAATTAAAAAGCACATCCGATTCAACACTAAAAAAATATTTATCATGCAATTAATTTATAATAATCACATATAATGATGCCACTATTAAACCTAGGTTTGGTTATAAATTTAACTACATGGTAGAGAAGTATTATCATCTCTATCCATTGTGAAGAAAAACAATACCTTGATTGAGGTCAGTGATTTAAACAACCCAAATGAGAGTGCACCAAAAGGTCTTAGGAATTTATGGCATCCAAACTATTTTTGACCAACATTCTCTCAACTAAACTTATTTAGAATGGTATATCTTCTCAAGCAAGGATATTCTGGAAGAAAAAAAATTGTGAAATAAAGTAAATATAATGATATAATGATATGATATTATATCACTTTAATCTCTAACAATAGACATGAGTCACATTACATTTAAATTTTTTTAATTAATAATTTAAAAATGTTTTTATGTTAAATGGGTTTTCATCTTATAATTGTTAAAATATATGAAAAATATTATTAGTAAAAACTATACAAATATTTAGAAATGTATTTTAATAATTATTATTAATGAATAACTTATACTAAGTTATCTTGAAATGACTTTAAATACACCTATCAAGTCCCACAAATAAAATTTAAAAAGAAAGAAAGGAAATTCTTATATAATTAAAATAATTTTTTTATGTACAAAATCTTTTTGATTCTACAAAGCCTAAAGTTTAATGGCTATATGGATGTATTTAATCATTTTAACAGTAAAATACAATTAAAATTTTAGGAAGACTATATCACGTAAAAGGTAAGATTTCAAGTTCTTTTATATATATTTAGTCTCTATATATTTCTCCTAAAATAAATAGGAATGTACTCATCATTTTTTCATGGTGCTTGAGCAGGTGCACCTGGCATGCTTAACTATATGTTTCCAATTCTTTTGTTCGACATATGCTCTGACAATAGAAAGACTAGTCCACAACAATTGTACCCGGACTCAAGGAAGAAACACAAATATTTGAAAATCACAAATATAAACTTGATAGTAATGAGAAACATAACACTAACTAGCAGAACCTGAGAACACTTTACGGGACTTATACACAATTAGTACAGGCAATGTAAATGTAATCTACCAAACACCTACCATACAACCAACTATAAAAGACAAATAATGGATTTTGTCAACCTTCGACAAGAGATGTAGTAGCACAACTTGACTTGTGTGGCATTGATGAGGTAATAAATTGCCTCTGATAGCTTTCCACGTAAATGGCATAGCCAAATAATATATAAGCAATAGGAGCAATGAAATCAAACCCCTTAGCTAAATAAACAACTTCAAGAAAGTAGAAACAGAAAGTTCTTCCACCTCAAAATAACAAGGCATAACCCTGACACAAATGGAAAATCCTCACTAGGAAAAATAGTAAAACAGGATATCAAAACTAAAAAATTAACAACATAAAAGAATGAGCATTTTTTTCAAACAAAACTATAATAACAATAACAAGAATGAATACCAAATATTCCAAATTATACACAGTCCAAAACAACATCTATGAGACCAGCATGTGTCCATTCGAATCATTATATTAACCTTTAGGTATAGAAACGTTTTAGATCATTTACCAGCCAATACAGATCAGGGTTGCACATAGGAAAGAATGAGCCTGATAGAGGCTAATATTATTATATTTACAACAAAGTGCACAAAGATTTATTAATGTACCCTATCTAAAGAGCCCATTAAAACTAGGTACTGGAAATTCTGTGTGGCCACACAAATTCAGCTAAAAAAACCCAGTTATGTTGCTACAAAAAGGAGGTCTAATATAGGTTTTCTAGGTCCATTCAGAGGATTTGATACAGTGAAGAAAGCAAATGCCTCTAATCTTATCCAAACCCTCTACAAGAAAAGGAAGCCACAAGGTCCTAAATCCTTAGAAGCAGTACAAGTGGCGACTAAAGGAAAAAAAAGCTCACTGATATTCATCTGCACATAAGGTGAAATTTCATTTTTTTACTTGCTAATTAATTCCAAATCAGTGAACTTAATAACCTAGATCACTTTGATGGAACCAAATAAAATTTCTAGTCTCTAAACACCACCTTAAAAATAAGCAAACAAGTTAAAATACACATTAGATGAACTTCTTGTGAGATTAAATTTAGGCTCTCTCTTCATACTTAAAACTTCAAGCAAATTCTACACCTCCCACTAACGAATACATTCAACCTATTCCATGTTCAAAGATAACTTGGACTTACAATAGGAGAAAAACCTATATTCCCAACAATTTTTAAAAAAATCATAAACTGTCTCACATGAAAAATAAACTGCATCACTCTTCCTTCATTTTCCACAAATTCAGCCATACGATGATATATGTTTGTACTTTTTGATGACTTAGAAATAGATTTTCCATATAACTGAATAATACTTGTCAGGTTTTAACCTTCCTGTATTCAGACAGTTATGAAGGAATATAAAATAGCATAATTTCTTTCCATTTGGTCTTATCTACCAATAAATCTCAAATCCACTAGCATAAATAATATGTCTATTAAATGTTACATTTCCTAAAACAATATTTATGTTATAATTGCAACAATAGATTAAAATCTCAGACAATAATAATTTCAATTCTCATAAAATTTAAAAATTGCAGACAAACAAACTAGAAATACACCACTCCAAACAAATGAAATCCCTCATTTTGTCCTCCTATATGTATAAATTTGTTGTCTCCAGGATAAATTAGGATGTGAAACATACCTTGTTCATTCTTACCAAGTCTGATGGTGTTCCTGTACATCTGTACTTTAAAAACAAAAAAAAAGGAAAGTACAATTTTAAAAAATCAAAATGCTCCACTTTCACATATTAACTTTTTAGTATAAAGGTCTCCAATATACTGCCTCGTATATTTCAATCTGCTTTATCCAGTGGTTCTCGTCCGCTCTAATAGTAGTGAAATCTCTAACCAATCGAACTTAATCCCAACAAATGGTCGTCCTCCTCTGTAACAATAGTCAAAACATAGGATCATGCACAATTTCATGTAATCATAATAAGGTAAGGCAGTAAATCTAAAATGCACTAAATTAAATTTTTAATACCAAGCTCTCGGCTGTAATACCTTTATATAGAGATTTCAATCATTCTACTGTCAAATTCATCCTTGTTTTTATTTCTGGTGCTTTTTGATATTTCAGCAATCTTTGACAAGGTTGAGCGTTAGTAAAAAATGGAGAATCTACAAGATCAAGCACCCAGGAAATTGTTTTTAAAAAAAAAAAAAAACAAGAACAAGATCAAGATGAAGATCAAGCACCCAGAATTCAAGAAGAAAGCAAAAACACTGAAAATGTTTCTCATAAGAGAAAGTACACTAGATCTTAAATCCCCAGGATTCACTGGATGACTGCTTTGCATTAGAGATTTCTTGAAGCAATGCAACAGCTTGGAGGTGCCCACAATAAGGCAGATGCCTTTTTACTTCTTTCATCCACTCTCAATGCAGGGGAATCGATCTGTTGGTACTTCTTTCATCGCTCTCATTTCGTGCCATATCCCTCACCGTTGATGATTCAATCTTTGAGCTGTTGCATTGCTGAAAGAAAGCGCTAATGCAAAGCTGCCATTTCTGGGCATTTCATATCTAGTGTACTTTCTCTTATGAGAAACACGTCAATTTGTTGGATAGTTATTCTTTCATTCTTCTCCATTTTTCCAGAATGATTGAAATTGTATATAAAGGTGATAACAAGGGAGAGCTTAGTATTCAAAATTTTATTTAATGCATTTAAGATTTGTTGAAAAGTGATGCATGACTAGCCGACTCAACATGCTTTTTACTATCTCTTCACATGCAACTGGACTTTACCTTTCATGCAGATTAGTAGATTTAGTTAGTCAGTTTTATTTTGTAATTTGGTTCTTTATTTAGTTTATAGAGCAGTTAACAAACTTTGCTTTCATGTGCAGCAAATAAATGCATATGCATGTAACTATTTTTTGCAGTTTTGTTTAGTTAAGTCTAATTTAGTCTTAGGTTTTTTTTTTTCCCTTGCATGTAAAGGCTGCGGCCTGTAATTCTGTTGCTGTTATATATTTTGAGAGCAGCAGTCAATTATGATGTATAAAGAAATAGGTATCTAGTCTGCAAAAATACAGAATTATGTATTTTAATTTCATATCTCTGCTGTTTTAAATTGTTGCAGTTATTTTTTTATATCTCTGCTATCTTTTTTAGATTCTACATTTGGTATCAGAGCAGGTATTTTGTTTTGGGTTAAAGATTTAGTGGTTAAAATTTCACCAAAGTTTTAACATGTCCCTATTCCAAAATTTGATGGAAATGATGACATTCTTGATAGGAAAAGATTTGTGGGAGATTGTTGAATTAGGTTATGCAGAGCCAGTTGATTGGAATGTTGTCACAACCAATGATAAAACAACTATGAAGGAGGCTAAAAAGATGAATACTCAAACATTATGCTACATTCAAATAGTTCTAGATAAGAGCTTATTTCCAAGAATTGCAGGTGCAAAGACACCAAATGATGCCTAGAAGACTCTACAAGAAGCTTACCAAGGTAGTGATAAAGTCAAAGTTGTCAAGCTATAGACATTGAAAAGAGAATTTGAAGATGGAAAACACTGAAAGTGTGAGTGATTATTGTGTACCATATACTCTTATTGTTATTCTTCTTTCCCTCTAGGAGATCAAAGAGACTTAGCATTTTCTTCATTCTTGTTCAAATGTATTGTTCATTGCCTTTCCAGTCAACTAGGTTACCATCGATTTTGTTTTCTCTATATTCTACCATATTGAAGTAGATCCTACCACAATCCATGGGATCGCTCAATCCTGTCCCATATTCATTAGGTGCATATATAAAACATATCCCAAATTGCCTACTATCCTTCTCCAAAACCCCCATAAACATCTATTACATGGGGAACACCCATTATGATTGATACACTGACCCCATTTTTTATTTATTAATATAGCATTGCCTCCTTTACCTTTCTCATGTTTGGAAGTAAAACACATTGCCTTCTTCCAAATAAATCTGAACATGTTTTCCAATTGAAACCCTACTAATTTGATTTCCTATAATGTTCAACAAACAATCCATCTTCTTGTTCTTATTACAAAAATTCATGACAATATACTTTCTATTTAGGGATTGAAGACCCCTTATGTTCCAGGTAAAGTAGTTCATAAACAAAATTTTTAGCCATCAATAAGTAGACTCCCTTCTTAACTAGTACTATGTATTACATAATCTATCAAAGCACTTTGGAAGCTTATTACCTTTCCCCTTTTGTCAGTGTTTAAAGTGCTTCCTTTTCTGTATACTTGTTTTCTTTTTTTATTGACTTCTTTAATGGAGTACTCTTCCACCTTCCTGGAGGAATCTTCCTCAGAATTGCCAAAGGTGAGAATGTTTGGGTTTTCCAAATCTAACCCTCAGGGTCTACTGTTTTAAAACAAATAGGGGATCCAACATTGTTTATGACTTTCTCCATCTCTCTAGCCAATATGTTCTCTTTTATTTTTATTAAGGCTAGTTCTTGTGCATTCCTTTTTTTTTAATCTCTGTTTTAGAAATACCATGGTGCTACTTGTGAGATGAAGTGCCAGGATTTTTCCCTAACAACAATTTCAAGACCACTCCTAGTTTTAGTCACCTCAAATTTATTTGGTTCATTATCCAATTTTTCAACAACATCTAGAGGCATCACTTTGGATTCCTTAAGAGGAATATCTTCAAAACAAGGGTTGTCAAAGACCACTATTCCTTGCCCCGACAAGTCTACTTTTGATAGACAATCATTTTTTCTCTCCTCCCTGCAATGATCTTCAAAGAGAGGACCACTATAGTCAATAGAGACACTCAAACAGGTTTATGAGCCACCTCGAAAGTGCTACTAGATTCTTCATAGATTAAGGGTTTCCCCTCTAAGTTTAATTTATCAAAACTGTTTTTTATCACATTGAAGGCTAAATCAACTTCTCCCACATTGGAGTTATATCCAGAGACTACCTTTAGGTTTGTTTGAGGTGAAGAGTCCCCATTTATTAGGGGAGACTCTTCCATATTTTTCTATTTAGCATTTGAAGGTGTAGATTTATCCATTATATCACTCTTCCTACGTCCACTGTTAGGAAAACTGGACTCAAATCTTTTACCAACTTCATTTTTTTGAAGGCTAGGGCAATCCTTCTTTTGGTGACCCTTGACCCTACATAGGAAATATGAATTGAGGCCCCCCAATCCTACAACCTCTGGGATATCAATTCTTGTATTTAGAGAAATTAGTACCCTAGCATCCATATGCAAGTAGGGTAACCCTTGTTTCATCAATTTTCATAACCTTCCCAATGGGTTTCAATAGTTGGGGCAAAAAAGCCCAAAGTTACTCTGGTAAATTTTTTACTATCAACCACCTGAGTATCGAGTAAAAAAATATTTCTTTATGCGAGGTATCCAGCTTCCAAGGGAAAGCTTTGAACAAAATTTTCCCCAGATTTTAAAATTTTTTATCCAAAACCCTTTTTTGCATAACATGATTCCTCAAAAAAATAACAAAAGCCCATTATTCAACATTTTGTAGAATGATATGTGAATCCCTAATTTTTTACCCCAAACTGATCAAGAAATTCCTTGAAGGTGCTTTACCCAAATTAAGATAAGCAAATAAAATGGTGGTATGTTTAAGCCTATTTTCCTCTACTCTAATAGCATTTTCCATATCCAAATTAGGGCTCAAAACCAATTCCCATGGCACAAGGGGGATCTTACCTTCTTCCTCCGCTTGATAACTTTTTTCTCTTCCTCTGTCGGCGATATCACTTTTGGTTCTAAGGACCCCAAACGCATCCTGAATCAGGAAACATGCATTTTCGATCATAGTTTCAACATCCTACAAATTTAGGGCTTCTCTAAAAATCTTTTTTTCTGCGTGATCAACCAAGTCTCCCAAAATGTTATCATTCTCCTCCATTACTTCTCATGACCGAGGAGTAAATGCCTTAGCCGAAGCTGTACCACACCCGTAGGTGTTTGATCATAGATAGGGCTCCCTATCCGAGGCTAAACACCCCTCCAGCACAAGCAAGCGGGAAACAATTTCAAATTTTAAAAATTCAAAAATACACTACAAACAATGATGAAATTCAATGGGGTAACACAATCAAGATTCAACCAAAATATCACAAAGAAAGATAAATATCACAAATGAGAGATTTCAATGTAAGAGGAGAACTCTACAAGATTGGTTGTGGAAGGCAAGAGAATTCTATACTAGATTGGTCGTGGAGGGTTTGTTTCATGATCTTCAATCAATCCGAGAGCCTTCTTATTTCTCTTTTTTATAATATCTCTCATATTTTGTTTTAAATGAATTCACATAAGAATTAAATGTAAAATATATAGCCCACATAGTTTTATTAAATGAATGCACATAAGAATAACTTGATATAAAGTAAATAATCTATAAAAATACAACTAATACTCAAACATAAATCACAAAAATATCAAATCAAAAAAACAAGAGGAGAAGAATACTTTAGGGAAATTATTTAAACAGTAATTGCAATATATCTTATACATTTTTTTTTTGATTGGTAATATATCTTATACATTTTACTATAAAGTCTTCAATTTAATTTTCTTTTGTTTTCACATAATGAAATTTAATTTATTAGTTTGTATTCACTGTTGTTTTATAAAAATTAACTGCCATAAAATAATATAGTAGGGTAAAATAATATTTTATAACTATATTTTATGAGGGTTTATTATAATTTTATGAAATATATTTTATAGATTTTATTATACTTTGTTAATATTAGATTAATGAATTTTTTTTTAGTTTTTCTATATATTTTTTGAAAGTAAAAGAAATTAATAAATTTTATAACTATATTTTATTAAGGTTTTATCAAATTAGAGAAAAACTAAAGAAAGGGCAAAGTATACTGGATCAATATATCAGGGGAATGAGAGTCAACTATCCAATAGGTAAAAAGCAGTTATAAGTAAAATGCTCTTCTCAATGCTTCTACATGTATCACTATCAATGGGCAACAATCTCATACCTTTGGCCTCTTTCATTCAATATGCCAAGGATGTCCTCTTGCACTAGTCCTATATGTTCTAGATGCAGAAGGCTTTGGATACCTTGTTGCTCATTCTGTGTCAAATGAGCTTGTTCATGGAATTTCTCTACCCAATTTTTTCGGCCAGCTGGTTAATGGTCATTTTGCAGATGAATCTTTTCTAACATTACTGGAAGAGGAAACTACAGTTAAAAATGCTCTTAGATGTCTTGAGACCTTCTAACTAGCCTTAGGTTCTTCCATCAAGTGGCACAAAAGTCTATGTTAGAAGCAATCAATTCTTCCCATTCCTCATTGGCTCCAACAGTATGGCTGGCACTGGGTTGCTCATGGTGAAATCTTCTAATTTCTAGGCATCCCATTTTCCTTCCAAGGCACCTCTACAAATCTTTGGCAAGTAGTTCTTTTCCACGTGGAACAAAAACTTGCCTTCTAGATTACTAAGCCACTCTCTCTGGCTGACAAATTCTAGTTATGTTCTAAAGTTTTAGCAACAACCCATCTTTACTACTCTTCTTGTTGGACCTCTTCCAAAGCCTCTTATGCCAAACTAGAAAAACTTTTCAGGGATTTTCTTTGGACCTCTTCTGAAACTCGCCATGGTTTTGATTGTGTTACATGGGAGTTTTGCTTCTTACCTAGAGATTTTGGTGGCCTTGGTCTTCTTTCTACCCAACGCCAAGGCACTACTTTGTGTGTTAAATGGATCATTCATGCTCTCTCTAGTAATGAGGGATGAAAAATATTACTTCAACACAATATTGAAATGGGACATCCTATGCACAAGCCTGCATGGAAAGGGATTGTTTTTTCAACAATCCTTGTCATGAGAGAGCCACTATAAATTTTAGGTACATTTGTGGCTAAGAGCATTTGGAAAGCCTCAGAGAAAGTTAAACCATGGCTCTGCTGGATTGGAGATAGATTTCACAATGGTCTTCCATTCATTCAATAGAACATTTGGTGGTCACCTCTCTTGTCCACTGCAGGCCAACCACTAGCCAAATTACCTGGCATAAAAGCTCTTCGATTTCATAAAAGAGGCATCCAAACTCTTTAGAATATTTTTCATAGACCCACCATAAGCCTTATGGCATGGGAAACTCTTCAAGATAAATTTGGCCTTCAAAGAAATGATTAGGCTACCTATGATGGAATTGTCAGTGTTATTCTAGCAGAAATGCTTCACAAATTGGGAATCCACTCCAACAGGCCTTCGTAGAAAGACTAGAAATGATATCTAGACACTCCAATGCATCATTATAAGCCATGGCTTGCTTACAGGTGGCTCTCACCCTATTTTCCAATGATAGTTACACTTAATAAGTGATGGTTCCTGCATAATTCCATGAATGCTTGGCATAACAGATTTTCCATTGATTGGTCAGACATTCTACAGCCAAAGCTAGCACATTTTTCTTGGTGCCTTCTATTTCAAGGTTTACCAATCAGAGCAAGGATTTTCCATCTTGGGGTTTAGGATCCCTATTATCCTTTTTGTGGACAAAATGAGACTTTTCAGCATCTCTTTTGGTATTGCACCAAGACCCCTAGCAATTTTGGCTATGGATTTATGATTTCTTTAGGCCTTTCAGACTAGAGCCTTTTGATGGTGACTGATTGTCATTGATGTCAAAAAGGTCTTAAGTTGATGATGATGCAGATATGGTAGGATATCTCATTTGATCAGGATATGTTTGATCAGGAGTTAATTTTGTCACATGTTTAGACATGATGTTCTATGTTATGATGATGCAAGATTGTTTTAACAAAGTGTTGTTTCTTGCAGTCATGTTGTTTATAGGTTGTCCACATGGATCCAATGCACAGGTCATTTTGGGGTCATCAGGACATCAAAAGTGTGATTGATCATGATAGAGTTGTTCATATGTAAATGGTTCATATAAGAAGGTTTGGTGTTCATACTTCTTGCCTCAAGTTGACCTTGACAAGATATGCATAGCGTTGATCTTCATAATTGGTGTGTGTTCATGTTTTAATGTCTTGTCACATATTTGAGTTTGGAGTTGTTGCTTCATGATAAGGGTTCACATGTTAAACATTCAGAGGTGTTTACATGGTAACATATGCCAAGCATTCATGCTTCAATAGGAGGTTTCACATGAACAAGATGGCTTGATCTTTAAGATAGGTGCTTCATGTCATATATTCATATCCTTCATGTCTTAGTATGGTTGGCGAGTTGTTTCATAGTCACCTATGAAGATGATTTCTTGACAGGTTAACAAGTGCTTTATATATCATGTAATATCATGCCAGGATCATGATGTTCATGGATTTGATCAAGATGATTTGTGCTTTGATATGATATCTTGCTGCTTATTCTTCTTAAAATTCTCAGAATAGAATCATTGATGTTGAAGGTTGATGTTATTCATCATCTACAGGGGTTTGTGTTGACATGAAAATTAATGTTTGTTTGATAATGTTGCAGTTGGTTTTCAAGGTGCAGCGATGGTCCTAAATGGTCAATGACTAATGTCATTTAATAAGTGCACATTAATGCTTAATGACAATGACTAATGTCATTCACTAAAAAGTAGAGTTAAAGTTTAGCAAACTCCTTTATCTTCTTCATACCTGTCATAAAGAAAATGCACTTTTCTTTATAAAATGAAGTTGACCTACAATAAGAGGTCATTCCACTTAAGTGGACCTGCTAAAGGGTTAATAACTCATGTTTTCTACCAGCCCTCTTTTTCACTTACCTTGTAAAGCGGTCATTATATAAGGAGTTGGGCACAATTTTTAGTGATCAACGGTCTAGTTTGAATGATAAGTGGGCACATGACTTGCCATCGATGGCATATATTTAAATGTGTAGACTTTCCTTATTTGCTCCTACTTTGATAGGAAATTAGTTGTCTTTTTGCATAAAATAAGGTGTGTGATGCTATAATTAGCATTTTAATGGCATATTTTCTTTGTCATGTTTTGAGGAAGTTTTTAAGAAGATTTTTATGAATTTTTTTTTTCTATTTTTAAGCTTCCCCATGGTAGATAAAGATTTATGGAGGATGTCATAAATTTTATGACTGAAGTGGATATATTTTTAAGGAGGAAAACTTTTTTTTAAGATAATATTCTTTTGTGAGCAGAGGATTTTTTTATGTAAAAAGGGCATTGGTTGAAGATTTTTTTTTGAGCTATTTTTTAAGGTGAAGTAATTTAATATTAAAGGTTTAATTTTGAAGAAAGTTGAATATACAGAGAAGATATTGGAATTAATTTTTATTGAAGATGATTTGTTGCAGATTGAAGAGTAATTTTTTAT
The DNA here is from genome assembly GCA_027924645.1 of Cunninghamia lanceolata. Taxonomy (NCBI): domain Eukaryota; kingdom Viridiplantae; phylum Streptophyta; class Pinopsida; order Cupressales; family Cupressaceae; genus Cunninghamia; species Cunninghamia lanceolata. Next base: position 4,656,263 of record BSBN01000245.1, on the reverse strand, counting down.
GAAAAGGTTTTGATTTTTTTTTAAAGAGAAAATTGCAGAGAGAAGGTGAAAGGTATTATTGCAAGAGATTTTTGAAGATGATAAATGTAAAATGATCCATGTTATAAAGAGATTTTATTTTGTAGGAAGAAAAATAAAATCATTGAAGAAGAGAAATTTGCTGGACAAAGAATTTGAAGAGACCATTTTGCATATGCAAGAACATCAAGGATTGAAATGATTGTGCACAAAAGATAAAATATGAAAAGTCATCTATTATATAATGGTTTTGTAGGAACATTGATGTTGGTGTGTGGATTATTATACAAGGTTGAATATATTTTGAATATCCTCTTGAAGAGAAAATTCAGATGATAAGTTTTGTATTTGATTTGAGTTGATGAGAAGTATGGTGATATGATAGACACATGTGAAAGAAGAAGTGATTTGTATTGCAATAGAGAAACCCTCAGATTCCTTTGTTTTAATCTGAGTTTGTATGTATTAGGGGTTGGTGCTCCTTAAAGTTGGTGCTTCTAAACATTGTAGCTAGTGAGGCTTGTATGGTCAGTGAGACCTCTTTGTAGCCAGTGAGACTTGCCTAGTTAATGAGACCTAAATGTAGCCAGTGAGGCAGTTGATGAGTGGTTTTTCTACCCCAAAAAGTTTTCCACTCAGTAAAAATCTTGTGTCATGATTCTCATTGATTTCTTCTGTGTGTGCATATTAATTGTTTGATCATGATTTTTGTTTACATCTTTCATTATAAGTCTTGTGCATATAAACTCAACAAATCATTAATGCCCTCCTCTCTATTTGTCTTATAAGATAAATTTTGCAAAAGGTTAAAATTTATACAATAATGATTCACTCCCCCCCTTCTCAATGTTGTCCTGAACTCCTACAATTGGTATTAGAGACAAGTTCCCTTTTTCGAAGTCTAATAAGCTCAGGTAGATCCTGTTAGTGGAGTACCATGGGTAAGTGTAAAAGAAATAAGAACATGAGAAATGTTAAGTCTCATTCTGATGAGAAGGTGCAGTCTATATCAGTTCCAGATGTTGATACATTATCAGTTGATAGAAATGTCTCACAAGTTGAAGGGAAAGTGTTTTCAGATGTTCCCTTTTTTGATGGTTTAGACTTTCCTATTTGGTGTTTTAGGATGCAAGCATATCTATTTTCATTAGGATATGGTGTATGGATGTTTGTAGAGAATGGCTATTTTATTTCTTCTTTATCACCTAATGATACAAGTCATAAAGAGGCTCATGAATACAATGACATTGCAAAGAAGGCTATTTTATCTGGATTATCTAATCATGTTCTCTGTAAAGTTATGAATTGTGTTATAGCTCAGGATATATGGAGAGAATCGAAAATAATTTATCAAGATGATGATAAAGAAGAGGACAACTTGTTATCTGAGAAAGAATAACAATGATAGAAGACATTCACATGAAGGTGTTGAGGTCCAATCTCTTTCAGAAGAAGCTAACATCATAAGTGATGATGATTAGGAATATGATGAACAAGATTGTGAGATTGATATGGAAGGAGAGGTTGATGGTGTCAAATTGGCATTGATGTCAAAAAGGTCTTGCATGATCTTGGTTTGATATTAGTAAACATCTGAAGGTCACTAATCAGGAGGTAAGTACAAGAGGTTGATGCAAGTTGAGGTTATACTTCAAAAGATAAGGACTTGCTTCATATGTGTGTTCTTGCTTCATCAAGAGTTATGTGAAGTTGTTGATAGGACTTGTCATATCATAGCTTGTTCAGTATGCTTGGTCAGTGTGATGAAATCTCTGTTCACAATTTGTCATGATCTTTGTAGATGCAGATATTAGTTGGAATTATGAATATAATGATAAGGTTCAAAACTCAGGTTGATACAGAGTATGTCACTGCCAATGATAGAGATATCATGGTCTCTGTATGCACATGCTTATGTTGTTATTGTTGTCTTTACATTGGTGACAAAAGGTTGATAATCTTGGTTTTCACATGGTTGACATGGTTTTATGCAGTGACATTATATGTAGTGGCAGTGACTTGGTCACACAGTATTCAGTGACATACTGCAATTAAAAATGGTGTCTCATCTATTTTTTTTAAATCTCATACTATGAAGTTTCATATACCTAAACATCTAAATCTATGTCAAAGACCCTACACATAATCCTAAGTCATCCCTTCATACCCTTGTCTACCCATCATTTACTTTATGTGGTAATTTGTTGTTGACCAGCTGAGTAGGTTAGCATGTCACTTAAGTGACAATTTATGCCACTAAATACATTAGGGGACCGGCCCCTTTCTCCTAGAAATACCGCTAGTGAGGGTAATTGTTTTCAAAAGAACATTGCATATTCTCCATGGAGCTTGAACGGGAAAAAACAAGTCGAATGTTTCTTTTTAAACTATGTGGTGCACGGTTTATATGGGCACGTTTCATGCCTTAAAAGAAACCAAATAAAGTTTTTTTAAGCCCGAAAAAATGAAGATTTTCATTTTACTTATGAAAGGCATCGAATTGCCTTTTTAGGGGAGCATAGAATATATTTATTAAAGTTTCTCTTGAGGATGCCAATCACTAAGCCTTTTATGGCTTTAGTTTTTTTTTAGAAACTTTTCTTAAACCACTAAGTGGTCGGCCTATACCCATGTTTATGATTTTTAAAAATGGTGAATTTTATTTTAAAATCTATCAATGTTTTTTGTGGTGATAAGTTTTTTTTTAAATTAGAAATTGTTTTTTCTAATTTAACAACTCCAAGAGATGACATTAGGATTTTTGATGAGATTTTTGTAAGGCAAACATTTATGGAGAATTGGAGATTATATTTTTGAGAATATATATTATGAAATTTGTTTGGAGAACAAAATAGTTTTTGAAGAAATTTTTTATGAGATCTTGAAAAATAAATGTCAAATGATTTTATTGCAGAGAAGTTTGATTGACAAATTGGTGGAGTTATTTTTCCAGATTGAATTTACACGGGCAAAATAATTTTATTGAAAAGAGATATATGAAAAGATTCTTTTTGAAGAAATTATTTAGATAGATTAAAGAGTCATTTTTATAGATGAAGATAAAATTGCACACAGAAGAATATCAAAGTTTGATCATTTATTATTTTTTTAAAGATTTTCTTTTGCAGAGAAGATGAATCTTTGAAGGGAAAAAATGTTTTTTATTGATCATTTATTTTGTGAATAAGATTTTCTTCTTACAGATGGATTGGTGTTTGGATTCCTTGAAGTTTTTATTATTGCATATGAAAGGGTTTTGATTTTTTGAAAGAAGAAAATTTACAAAGAGAAGGTGAAAAGTTTTTGTTTGGAGGTTCTTCATTAAGAGAAGATGAAAATGATTATAAAGAATGTGGGAAGTCATTTCATATTTAGAGGCTTGTTAGATGGATTGATTAGAGTGTTGTTGAGTGGATCAGTATACAGGGTTGATTATTTTGAATATCCTCTTGAAGAGAAAATTTAGATGAGTTTTGTATATGATTTGGGTTGATGAGACGAATGGTCATTTTGATAGACACATGTGAAAGAAGATGTGTTTTATATTGAAATAGAGAAACCCTCTAAGTTCCTATTTTAATTTGTTTTGTATTAGGGGTTGGTGCTCCTTGAAGTTGGTGCTTCTAAACATTGTAACCAGTGAGGTTTTTGATAAAGCGAGTGAGGCAGTTTTGGAGTGGTTTTTCTACCTCTGGATGGTTTTCCACTCGTGCAAATATTGTGTCATGATATATATTGATCTTTTCTATGTGTGTATGATTTACTCATGAGGTTTTGTTCTCTTTCTTCATTCTCAATCATGTGCATATGTGTTTGAAAAATCAATGATATCTTTCTCTTTGTGTCTTGAAAGTTAAAGTTAGCAAAAAGATTTGAGAATTTACACAATACTGATTCACCCTCCCTCTTAGTGTTGTCCTGAACTCCTACAATTGGTACTAGAGCCAAGTTCCCTTTTTGAAGTCTAATAGTCTCGGGTAAGTCCTAGTAGTGGAGTTCAATGGGTAAGTGCAAAAGAAATAAGAGAAAGAAAACTGTCAAGTCTCAGACTAACCAAAACTCTTCATCTTTATCAAATTCAAAGGTTGATATAGAACCTGTTGATATAAATGTTCCCCAATTTGAATATGATATTGTATTAGAAGAAAAAGTTTTAAGAGTTTCTCAGTTTGATGGTTCAGATTTTTCAGTTTGGTATGTTAGAATGCAGATTTATTTATCCTCTTTAGGATATGATGTTTTAATGTTAGTTGAGAATGGAAGTGACAAAGAAGCCCTTGAATGTAATTAGATTGAAAAGAAGGCCATATTGTTTGCTCTGTCTAATGACGTTTCTTGTAAAATTATGGACTATGTTATAGCTCTGGATATGTGGAGGAGATTGAAAAGAATTTATCAAGATAATGATAAAGAAGAGGACACTCTAGTGTATGAAGAAAGTGGCAATGAAAGGAGGCTTTTAAATGAAAGAGTTGAAGTTCAAACCCAATGAGATTCAGAAGAAGCTAACATCACAAGTGATGATGATCAGGAATTTGATGAACAAGATTGTGAGATTGATATGGAAGGAGAGCTTATATATGCTCTGAGTGAGCTCAAGAATTATATGAAGGAGAACCAGAAATTAATGTTACAGATACAACAAGAAAGAGATTTAAAAGACAAAGCTCTTATAGATCTTGAAGATGCTAGAAACCTGATTGTAGACTTGAAGAATCAAGCAGGTGAATCAGACAAATTGATTGTCAGTTTGAAGACAAAAATTGAAGAAGCTAAGAGGATAGTTGATGTCTCAATATCTGACCTTGAAGTTATAAGAATTAAGAATCTAAAACTACAGAGTGAAATTATTAATCTAAGGAAAATTTATGAAGGTCTCAAGAAATATCAAGTGTTTGAAGATAACTCAAATAAGTTGCATGAGATGTTGGGTAAACAGAAGCATCATAAGGACACTACTAGTTTAGGATTTGAAGAAGGGGAATGTTCCAAAGCTAGAGATATTCCTAGAAGGAAAATTGATTTATGTCATCATGCTCCTGCCACAGAAGGTAAAAGGAAGAGTGAAGCTGAACAGAAAACTAGAGATGAATTTGTGCACAATCAAAGAAGGAATTTCAGAACACCTGTTGCTATAAGACAAGCATACATGTATAGATATAACTATTCATTTAATGGTTATTGTTATACTTGTAATCAATTTGGACACAAATTAGTTAATTGTAGAAGGAATACTAATATTGCTTGTTATGAGTGCAATAATGTTGGACACATTCAAATAAATTGTAAAGTGCATAGAAGATATGATCTTACATGGAAGCTTAATATGAGTGCTCAAAGGTACTATCAGTGAATTGATTATGATTGTAACATAGTTTTTATAATTGCAACACTCTTGGACTCAAAGCACACAATTGTAGAATGTATGCTTCACATAATTTGAAAAAGTTGAAAAGAAAAGAAGATATAAAGGTTTGGAGAAAGAAAGCAACTGTGAAAATTTGGAAGCAGAAAGAAAATAAAGAGAAGGTAGAATCTAAACTTGTGCATCTTGCACCAATTACATCATCAGTTAAATAATAGATAGCATGATGTGAAGGGGAGTTGCTCTTGTTCTATCTTTTATCCCCAAGAAGTTATAGGAGGAGATCAGTTGATGTTTATCAATATGATGATCTTGTTTTGATTGTCATGCTTGCTTGATAATGTTTGAAATGAAGTTTCTAATGTTTTTGAGTTTGAGTGTATGTCAACAATACAGGTGTTCATGATCAGTGACATGTTTAGTGGTTCATAATGTATATAAGGTGTTCAAAAGGTCTCTACACAAAGAGTTTGTTGATGTTGTGACTTGATCCTATTTGTATATTGTTCATATCATGTTGATACTTACATGGTTGAGTTGTCATGATGCTTCAGTTAAGGTTTTCTCAAGGAACTCTCATCAGATGTTTGCATATGTTGGCTGAGGAGGTTGAAATTGGAATAATTTAATTCTTAACAATTGTCTCTACATTTGTTTTTGCAAAGTGTTGTTGCAGGAAGAACTTGGTGATTAGTCTTGACGGACTGATTTGAATGATAAAGTCAAGAGGCAAGAGTTCTTGTTGATTGCAGAATGTTTCAAATGTGGTTATGCATATATCAGATTTGACAGTGTGTTGTAAAAAGATGTGCAGGAACAACAAGATAGTCTTCCTTTTTTTAGATGGTCTTCATTCTTTTTCATGTCAAAAATGGTGTGCAAGAATAGATTGGTTGCAAGATGATAACTTATGTTGGATGCCTATGGCAAGGAAATCTCTTTGTGATATATATTCTTCATTCTAATTTTTATTTGTGAAAAGTGTAGTCTTTGCATGAAATTCAAGTTCATATAATTCATATAAAGGAGTCAGTTTGATGATCATATCTATTACTTTGTTGAGTTATGTTTTATGACATCTATCTTGGAGCTTTCACATGGTTTATTGATGATCTTCCTCACTAATATGTTTCAGATAGAGTTCTTCAAGCTATGTCATTGATGGTGATATCTTGTATTTCTTCAGAGGAAGTTAAAGGTATGTCTTGAATCAGCATTAGCAGATAATAATGTTCAACAAGGTTGGTCATATGTTGGCTTCAGGATTGTTATCGTCATAAATCATTACTTGTTTAAAGGTCATGCCTTTAAAGTGTTCATAATTCAATGTGATTATAATTGTTATGATCATTCTATAACATTTTTCTGTGGAGTTGGATTTGTTCTCAGGGGGAGTTAATTGAGCCTTTGTCATCAGATGTCAAAAAGGGGGAGAAAGAGAAAATGTTTCATGAAGTTTTTCCATCAATGACAAAGGGGGAGATTGATGGTGTCAGATTGTCATTGATGTCAAAAAGGTCTTGCAGGATCTTGGGTTGATATTAGTAAACATCTGAAGGTCACTAATCAGGAGGTAAGTGCAAGAGGTTGATACAAGTTGAGGTTATACTTCAAAAGATAAGGACTTGCCTCATATGTGTGTTCTTGCTTCATCAAGAGTTGTTTGAAGTTGTTGACAGGAGTTGTCATATCACAACTTATTTAGTATGCTTGGTCAGTGTGATGAAATCTCTGTTCACAATTTCTCATGATCTTTACAGATGCATATATCAGTTGTAATTATGAATATAATGATAAAGTTCAAAACTCAAATTGATATAGAGTATGTCAATGCCAATGACAAAGACATCATGGTCTCTGTATACACATGCTTATGGTGTTGTTGTCTTTACATTGGTGACAAAAGGTTGATGATCTTGGTTTTGACATGGTTGACATGGTTTTATGCAGTGACATTATAAGTAGTGGTAATGACTTGGTCACACAGTATTCAGTGACATGTTGCAATTAAAAATGGTGTCTCATCTATTTTTATTAGAGCTCATGCTATGAAGTGTCATATACCTAAACATCTAAATCTATGTCAAAGACCCTAAACATAATCCTAAGTCATCCCTTCATACCCTTGTCTACCCATCATTTACTTTATGTGGTAATTTGTTGACCGGCTGAGTAGGTAAGCATGTCACTTAAGTGACAATTTATGTCACTAAATACATTAGGGGACCAGCCCCTTTCTCCTAGCAATACCGGTGGTGAGGGTAATTGTTTTCAAAAGAACATTGCATATTCTCCATGGAGCTCGAGCGAGAAAAAACAAGTCAAATGTTTCTTTTTAAACTATGTGGAGCACAGTTTATATGGGCACGTTTCGTGCCTTAAAGGAAACCAAATAAAGTTTTTTTAAGCCTGAAAAAATGAAGATTTTCATTTTATTTATGAAAGGCATTGAATTGCCTTTTTAGGGAAGCATAGAATATATTTATTAAAGTTTCTATTGAGGATGCTGATCACCAAGCCTTTTATGGCTTTAGTTTTTTTTTAGAAACTTTGCCTAAACCACTAAGTGGTTGGCCCATACCCATGTTTATGATTTTTAAAAATGGTGAGTTTTATTTTAAAAGCTATCAAGTTTTTTCTGTGGTGATAAATTTTTTTAAAATTAGAAATTGTTTTTTCTAATTTAACAACTCCAAGATATGACATTAGGATTTTTGAGGAAATTTTTGTAAGGCAAATATTTATGGAGAATTGAATATTATGTTTTTGAGAAGATATATTATGAAATTTGTTTGGAGAACAAAATAGTTTTTGAAGAATTTTTTTATGAGATCTTGAAAAAGAAATGTCAGATAATTTTAATGCAGAGATGTTTGATTGACAAATTGGTGGAGTTATTTTTGCAAATTGAATTTGCACGGGTAAAATAATTTTATTGAAAAGAGATATATGAAAAGATTCTTTTTGAAGAAATTATTTATACAGATTCAAGAGTCATTTTTATAGATGAAGATAAAATTGCACACAGAAGAATATCAAAGTTTGATCATTTATTTTGCAAGAAATTTTTTGAAGATTTTCTTTTGTAGAGAAGATGAATCTTTAAAGGGACAAAATGTTTTTTATTGATCATTTATTTTGTGAATAAGATTTTCTTCTTGCAAATGGATTGGTGTTTAGATTCCTTGAAGTTTTTATTATTGCAAATGGATTGGTGTTTGGATTCCTTGAATTTTTTATTATTGCAGATGAAAGGGTTTTGATTTTTTGAAAGAAGAAAATTTACAGAGAGAAGGTGAAAAGTTTTTGTTTGCAGGTTCTTCATTAAAAGAAGATGAAAATGATTATAAAGAATGTGGGAAGTCATTTCATATTTAGAGGCTTCGCAGGTGGATTGATTAGAGTGTTGTTAAGTGGATCAGCATACAGGGTTGATTATTTTGAATATCCTCTTGAAGAGAAAAATCAGATGAGTTTTGTATATGATTTGGGTTGATGAGAAGAATATTCATTTTGACAGACAAATGTGAAAGAAGAAGTGTTTTGTATTGAAATAGAGAAACCCTCTGAGTTCTTGTTTCAATTTGTTTTGTATTAGGGGTTCGTGCTCCTTGAAGTTGGTGCTTCTAAACATTGTAACCAGTGAGGTTTTTGATAAAGCCAGTGAGGCAGTTTTGGAGTGGTTTTTCTACCCCTAGAGGTTTTTCCACTCATGCAAATCTTGTGTCATGATTTTTATTGATCTTTTCTCTATGTGTATGATTTACTCATGAGGTTTTGTTCTCTTTATTCATTCTCAGTCATGTGCATATGTGTTTGACAAATCGATGATATGTTTCTCTTTATGTCTTGAAAGTTAAAGTTTGCAAAAAGATTTGAAAATTTACACAACACTAATTCACCCCCCCTCTCAGTGTTGTCCTAAACTCCTATAGAGCTCATATATGCTTTGAGTGAACTCAAGAATTATAAGAAGGAGAATCATAAATTAATGTTGTAGCTACAACAAGAAAGAGACTTCAAAGACAAAGCACTCTCTGATCTTGAAGAGGCAAGTATTCAAATTGTAAATTTAAGGACACAAATTGAAAACTCAGATAATTTGATTATTAGTCTAAAGATAGAGGTTAAGGAAGATAAGAGGATAGTAGATGTTTCAAAATTTGACCTTGAAGTTAGAAGGATTGAGAATCTGAAATTAGAGGGTGATATTATCAATCTACGAAAAGAGTATGATGGTCTTAAGTCTTTATCTAAGAAGTATAAGGAGTTTTAAGAAAGCACAAGCAAGATACATGAGATGTTGGGTAAACACAAATATCATCTAAACACAACTAGATTTGGTTAGGAAGAAGGAGATTGCTCCAAAGCTAGAGAGGCTCTGAGAAGAAAAATTGATTTAAATCATCATTTTGTTGCTCCTAAAGGTAAAAAGAAGTTTGAAGCTGAGGAGATGACCAAAGACAAATTTGTAAAAATGCACAATCAAAGAAGAAAGTTTAGATGAAATATTCCAGTAAGACAAACATACATGTACAGGTATAATTATTCATTTAATGGTTATTATCACACCTATAATTAGTTTGGACATAAAGTAGTTAATTGTAGAAGAAATCAATTTGCTTCTATAAGGAATACTAATATTGTATGTTACAAGTGCAATAATGTTGGTCACATACAAGGAAACTACAAAATGAATGGAAGGTATGATCTTGCATGGAAGCATAACAAAAATGCTCATGGGATGTCAAAAAGCTATTATCAGTCATTTGATTATGATTACAATATAATTTGTTATCTATGCAACTCTATTGGTCACAAAGCACATAGTTATAGAAAAGCATCACTTGATTTGATGGGTTGGAAATGGAAAGAGGTAGAAAAGGTTTGGAGGAAGAAAGAACCTGTGAAAGTGTGGAAGCAAAAACAATGCAAAGAGAAGGTAGATTCTAAACTTGTGCATCTTGTACAAGTCTCTTCATTAGTTGCATAACACATGGCATGAAGTTAGGGGCAGTTGTTCATGTTTTATTAATTATCCCCAAGAGGTTTCAGGAAGGAGATCATTTGAATAGTGATCTTGTCATGTTGATTCTTGTTAGTCTTATGAAATGAAATTATGATGGTATTGCTAACTAAGTTCATTTTCAGTGTATGACAGTGATATAGGTGATCTTTGGTTTAGTATGCTTACAAGATGTTGAAAGGATGTTCAGATTTTGATAACTTGGTTTATGAATGACCCTATATTATCTTCATATCGTTCTTACAAAAGTTGAGTGTTCTTGAAAGTGAGATTGTGAAGTTCAAAATCAATTAAGATGTTCTCAAGGTGCTCTTTTCAGATGTTTGTTTATGTGAGCTAAGTAGGTTACAGATGGAAGGAGTCAATTCATTATTCTTGTCTCTACATTTGGTTTTCCAAAGTGGTGTTGATGGTGAAATTGGTTTGTTGATGAATAGTCTTGATGGGTTGATTTGGATTATAGAGTCAAGAGGCATTAGTTCTTGTTGATTACAACATATATCAGATATGACATTGTGTTGTAAAAAGTGTCATGTGTAGGAACAACTTAGTGGTCTTCATCAAGATAGTCTTCATTTCTTTCAAAATGGTGTGCAGAAGTAAAATGGTTGCAGGATATTTGTCTATATTGGAAGTCTTGGCAAGATCATCTCTGGAATGGTCATCATTACATCATAAATCATGTTCATTTGGAAGTGTTCTTGATGTAATAATTTGACTTGTTCTTTGATGGTCTTTCTAATTAATATGTTTCATCAAGGTATGTACAAATTGTGTGCTTCTAGTTATGAAGTGCTATTAGGTATGTGCTTCAAGCTATGACAATATAGAGATGCTTATGACATTGATGGTGAGCCTTGTATTTCATCAAATTAGAGGCAAGTAAAGGTCTTGGATCATAATGGCAGATGATAATGATAATGTTCAAGTACTAGTTGGTATTGTATCTTCTTTCTGCAAGATTGAAGTGTTCTTTGTTTCCACTATCACAAAAGTTTTGGGAAGGTCTTCTCATGAGTGGTCATCATGTGTTGTGATGTGTTTATGACATCCTTGCATATAGTTCATGTTCATATGTGTTGTGTCAAAGACTTGATTCTTCAAGAATCTAAGAGTCAATTTTATGTGACCTTGGTGATTGTTTTTTGGTCAAAAAGTGTTGGTGGTTGTGGAAGAAATGTTTGTCATTAGAAATTAGTGTTGCTATCACAAGTGATGTCATCAGGAGTTTGTAATTTATAGCAGAGGTATTTCAGATTTTTTAGCTTGTTAAAGGAAGTAATCAGAGGATCTCATTGATGTGTTGTGATAAGAAGTGATATTATGTTGAGTGATATTTATGAGTAGTGATTTGTTTGTGTACTTCAACACAGGGGGAGCAAATAGATTTGTCTTTGTCATCTGATGTCAAAAAGGGAGAGAAAGAGAAATTACATCATGAAGTTTTGCCATCAATGACAAAGGGGGAGATTGATGGTGATTGATTGTCATTAATGTCAAAAAGGTGTTAAGTTGATGATGATGTAGATATGGCAGGAAATCTCATTTGATCAGGATATGTTTGATCAGGAGTTAATTTTGTCACATGTTTAGACATGATTCTCTATGTTATGATGATGGAAGATTGTTCTAACAAAGTGTTTTTTCTTGTAGTCATGTTGTTTATAGGTTGTCCACATGGGTCCAATGCACAAATCATGTTTAGGTCATTAGAACATTAAAAGTGCGATTGATCATGATGGAGTTGTTCATATGCGAAGGGTTTATATAAGAAGGTTTGGTGTTCATACTTCTTGCCTCAAGTTGACCTTGACAAGATATGTAGAGTGTTGATCTTCATAGTTGGTGTGTGTTCATGTTTTAATGTCTTGTCACATATTTGAGTTTGGAGTTGTTGCTTCATGACAAGGGTTCACAGGTTAATCATTCAGAGGTGTTTACATGGTAACATATGCAAAGGGTTCATGCTTCAACAGGAGGCTTCACATGAACAAGATGGCTTGATCTTTAAGACAGGTGTTTCATATCATATTTCATATCCTTTGTGTCTCAGGATGCTTGGTGCATTGTTTCATAGTCACTTATGGATATGATTTCTTGACAGGTTAACAAGTGCTTTATATATCATGCAATATCATGTCAGGATCATGATGTTCATAGATTTGATCAAGATGATTTGTTCTTTGGTATGATATCTTGCTACTTATTCTTCTTAAAATTCTCATAATAGAATCATTGATGTTGAAGGTTGATGTTATTCATCATCTACACGAATGTGTGTTGACATGAAAATTAATGTTAGTTTGATAATGTTGCACTTGATTTTCAAGATGCAGAAGAGTCTATGGTCCTAAATGTTCAATGACTAATGTCATTTAATAAGTGCACATTAATGCTTAATGACAATGACTAATGTCATTCATTAAAAAGTAGAGTTAAAGTTTAGCAAACTCCTTTATCTCCTTCATACCTGTCATAAAGTTTAGCTAAAGGGTTAATAACTCATGTTTTCCACCAGCCCTTTTTCTCACTTACCTCATAAAACGGTCATTATATAAGGAGTTGGGCGCCATTTTTAGTGATTAACGGTCTAGTTTGAATGATAAGTGGGCATGTGACTTGCCATCAATGGCATATATATTTAAACTTGCATACTTTCCTTATTTTCTCCTACTTTGATGGGCTATTATTGTCTTTTTGCATAAAATAAGGTGTGTGATGCTATAATTAGCATTTTTATAGCATATTTTCTTTGTCATGTTTTGAGGAAGTTTTTAAGAAATTTTTTATGATTTTTTTTTTCTATTTTTAAGCTTCCCCATGGAAGATGAGGATTTATGGAGGATGTCATAAATTTTATGACTAAAGTGGATATATTATTAAGAAGGAAAACTTTTTTTTAAGATACTATTCTTTTGTGAGTAGGGGATTTTTTTATTTGAAAAGGGTATTGGTTGAAGATTTTTTTTTGAGCTATTTTTTTCAGAGATGAAGTGATTTAATATTAAAGGTTTGTTTTTGAAGCAAGTTGAATATGCAAAGAGGATATTGGAATTAATCTTTATTGAAGATGATTTGTTGCAGATTGAAGAGAATTTTTTTATGAAAAGGTTTTATTGCAAGAGATTTTTGAAGATGATAAATACAAAATGATCCATTTTATAAAAAGATTTTATTTTGCAGGAGGACAAATAAAATCATTGAAGAAGAGAAATTTGCAGGACAGAGAATTTGAAGAGACCATTTTTGTAGATGCAAGAACATCAAGGATTGAAATAATTGTGGAGAGAAGACAAAATATGAAAAGTCATCTTATATATAATGGTTTTGCGGGAACATTGAGGTTGGTGTGTGGATTATCATACATGTTGAATATATTTTGAATATCCTCTTGAAGAGAAAATTCAGATGATAAGTTTTGTATGTGACTTGAGTTGATGAGAAGTATGGTGATATGATAGACACATGTGAAAGAAGAAGTGATTTGTTTTGAAATAGAGAAACCCTCCAAATTCTTTATTTTAATCTAAATTTGTATGTATTAGGGGTTGGTGCTCCTTGAAGTTGGTGCTTCTAAACATTGTAGCCAGTAAGGCTTGTATGGTCAGTGAGACCTCTTTGTAGCCAGTGAGGCTTGCCTAGTTAGTGAGATCTATATGTAGCCAGTGAGGTAGTTCATGACTGGTTTTTCTACCTCAGAGGGTTTTCCACTCTATAAAAACCCTGTGTCATGCTTCTCATTGATTTCTTCTATGTGTGTTCATATTAATTGTTTGATCATGATGTTTGTTTACATTTTTCATTATAAGTCTTGTGCATATAAACTCAACAAATCATTAATGTCCTCCTCTCTATTTGTCTTATAAGATAAAGTGCAAAAGGTTAAAATTTATACAACACTAATTCACCCCCCTTTCTCAGTGTTGTCCTAGACTCCTACACCTTTATCATGGCAAATAATACTTCTGGGTGATTCTTCTAGGGTCCCTGCGAGATTTACACAGATTTGGCATATTTTTAGGGTGGAGATTCTTTTCACAATTTGGAAAGATCGTAATTCTTGTGTATTTTTAGACAATCACATTGGAATAACTATTTCTCTTTATATTAAAGCAATTATCTATTCTAATGTTCTTCTGCAAATACAAGTTCAAGCAAACAAGGTAGCGCTAGAGGTTGCTCACTTATAGGAATTATTGGATCACTGGGGTAATGCTCCTTGCATAGTGGCATGGGTTCCTCCCTCTCTTTCCTCTGTTAGAGCTCATCCACCTTCCCAGGGCCATAGGTGAAGGAGTGGTTCTACCAGGGATTCTCGGTCACGTTTTCAGCTTCCTCCTCACCATGCACCTCACCATTACAAATGCTCATCTTCTCCATGCAATCATGGTTGGACATCAGAATGTCTTGTAGGTGCTATAGGTGACAATGTAGGTTCGCCTACTAGTGACAATATAGGTTGGGTTTCTCTTGGTACTTCCAATCCAACCAATACAGGTTGGGATAGCATAAAAGTTTTTCTACGCTTAAATTAGGTAATTTCACCACAGCACCAGGAGCTAAATACAAAGAATGAAAATCAGAAGAATGACAATGGGTGGGCACCACCAGATATCATTCTTGACCCCGCATCAATTTGGGGTAACCTAGATGACAGGGATCCCCCATCTGCAGGTGTTTCTTTGGCTACTTAAATTTGCATAATATTATGTTTTTTATAATTTCTGTTATGTTTTTATGGGTGTGTACCCATTGACTATCTATAACTTTTTGGGCTATACCCATATGACCAACTATTGGGGTGTGCCTTTATACCACCCAAACTATTTTTTGTGAAAGTGTTTTCTTTTATCTTATAATTAATAGATAATTTGACATTTTCGTCAAAAAAAAAATGCCACAACCAAGATGGATACGAAACTTTTATCAGATGCTAAGCATATAATAGTTGTGAGATTATTCTCCTTAAGGACCTTAAAGGTGAGAGAGAGAACTTGTGGAAAGCTCTCCAACAAATAAACACATCGTTAGTGTAAAAGGAAGGAATCGTTGACGCTTGTCTTTAATGTTTCTATTTCAAGACAATTCTAGAAAGAAAGAATTAAGAGTACATTGTTGATCATCAGTCTATTGTATGATTATTTTGCCCAAAGATTGGCCCATTCAAAGGGCTTCTCATAATAACTCATTTGCATTCTATGTTCAAACCATAATGTTAATATACAAAACTTAGATTTTTTAACTACTAATTTTAAAACTCTTTTGAATATGTCATTAATTAAAATAAAATAAAAAATATATTTTTTTTGATGGGTAAAAGGCTGGAGCCATTAATATACTAAATCAGTAAAGTTTCAAAAGTACATCTCTATTCAGTGCAGGCACCAGTAGGAAAGAACGAAGTGAAGAAAAGCTCTGATCTAGCCCAGGACTTATGCAGTCCAATACATAATGTTTATTTACATATCTTTTGCAGGTCAAAGCCCTATAAGGATAAATCCTTTCTTATAATATTTCTGAGATACAAATATCATCCTTGCCCTTATCATGGGCCATTCTTCTATTAAACCCTTGTTGTTTGCCTTTTTGGTCCTTCATCCCATGGGACACCTTCTGAGGCATCTATCAAATAGACCAACTAACTTTTATTAATGAGGGGGAGCTTCTTCTATTTTGCTAAATTCGGTGTACCTGCATTACCTGAGAACACAAGGACATCCTTCCAAATCTTTTTCTTATGTTAGCCATACAATAAAGGAAGTAAGTATTTATTCATTTTCCTGCATAAACTAGTTAGAGTTCTTCTTCAATCTACTTGAAAGGATTGAATCATAATTAGAAAATTTACATTTTCCATGCTTATCAAAATCAGCACATACTAATCTCAATGACAATATTGAAACAAGTTGTGAGGGGGAGATCTCTGGATTGTTAACTGGGCAAGTGATTATACAAACACACACACACACACACACACACACACACACATACACACACACACACACACACACACACACACACACACACACACACACACACACACACATATCTATATGTGTGAATATAAGAATTCTATTACATAATAAAATTACTCCTTGTAAGATTCAATTAGAACTGAATCACTCAATCCCATCATAGAGAATATATTGTCTATCAAATCATACCCATTAATGAGTTCTAATGAGTTGACATGAGAGCAAAGTAGGCCAAAGGTATACTCGAGACCTCATTATTACATTTTAAGTTTCTTGCCAACTCATATGTAAATTTTGAAGCACTAGTTGTTTCAAAGCCTCTTTATTGAGATAATCTACTTCAAGCTAATCATCATTATAATTGATTTAAGGAGATCTAATCATACCTCTCTCTTGTCCTACTTGGTTACTAAGCCCAACGCAAGAATGAGGATCATCGTGCCTGATTTGAATGATAGAAATGCATATTGAAAAGCATTGAAATCACTGAAACCCTATATATATATATATATATATATATATATATATATATATATATATATATATATATATATATATATATATATATATATATATATATATAGAGATTAGATAGGTGGCACCTTTGAAGCATGTTAATAGGGGAGGGAATCAAACTCAATGAGACATGATTAATACTAGGTACTCCACTCAATGATGTTCACTAGATGTAGTTAATCAAGATAGTTCTCATTCCTAAAAGATAAAACATTCAAGTTTTTTCTTCCATTGTTTCTAATGCCTTTCAATTTTTAGTTATCTTTACAGCAGATGCCATCAGTTGCAGAGGGATGGAGACCCATGTGAGGTTGGTTAGTTCCAAATGATAAATGGCCTTTCTTGGACCTGTAACTTTGCTTCATTTACAACATATGCTACGCTGGTCTGATGAACTAATGGTTGGAGATTAGAATGATTGTTGGAAGAAAGTTCATGGGGGAGGCTAAACAGTATAGAGTTGATACTGACATCACTTCTAGGGTGCTAGCAATGTTGCTACAGATGGAGATTGACAAAGGAACAACAGAGCAGACGATGAGGGGATTGTTTTATCCAGAACACTTATGGGGTTTGGAAGTAACCCTAGAAGCTACAAGTATAGGTGTTGGAATACTGTGACCAAGGGATATGACTTTTTTAGATGATCCTGATGCTATTCTGAAGCTCTATCCTTTCATTTTGGATCTCAAAGGGCCATACCTCTTGATGGTCAAGGAGAAGGTACTGATTGCGGTAGGATTCATCCAAAGAGTCCTAGGTCTAGTGGTGGAGGATGGGTTTGACTGGTAGCAACTTTTAACCTTCAATTGCTTGAGTATGACCAAGAGTAAGTCAAAGAAAAGCCTGAATTTTGTTATCTTTATGAAAGTTAGAGTATAGTAGGCTTACTAAAAGCTTCATAATAGCTATATTTTGAACACAAATTTTATGTAAATAAGGATAAAATATTTTTAAATAATTTTAAATAAAATAAAATAATTTTTTAGTAAATAAAATACTCATAAATAAATAAAAATAATTAAAATAAAATAAAATATTTTTTTAATAGTTCTAAAGTAAAAGAAAATAATTCTTAAGTAAATATTGAAATCTGTGACCTCTCTTGTATTTTTTTGTTGAATACAAATACAAATTTTCTTCTAAAAAACTCTTAAGTAAGTAAAATAATTCAAGATTGACATCTCTTGACACTTTTAGATAGATTTACTTAAGATATTTTTACTGGTTAAGTCTTTCCCAAACCTCTAACAGTTAAATTACAACAACAATTAACATAAAAATTCTAAATCAAAATCAAAATCATTAGTTCCCTACAAATCAAATTTGTTGTCCTTGGCAGAGACTAATGCTACATTTCAACTTTTATTTTCAAAAAAGAAATTTACACTACAGTGTCAATTCTAATGCAATTTGAGAAGATGGTGCCTTGGTGGTGAATATTGGCCATCCCTCCCTTGTGCTTCTCATATTTACTCTTTGACAACAAAGTGCAATCAACTTCTTATCCAAGCTTGTATGAAGTTAATAGTTATGACTTGTTTTCATCATCAAATAAAACTTGAATTTGGTAAAAGAAGCTTGTATGTTGACTTTTGAAATTGTAATCTATGTCCCTGCATTTATCAAAAACAATTAAAAAAATAAAGATTTATTTTGAAGTAAATTAGAAAACAAATGGAATATATATATATATATATATATATATATATATATATATATATATATATATATATATATATATATATACATACATACATATACATGAATTTGTGCCTTTTTCCCTTACAAACTCATATATATGGTTGTACTTAAAAGGTAGAACATGTTTTTCTAGAGAAGCAAACAATGATTTCCTTTGAATTTGGCTTCCAAAATAATCCTTGAACTAGCAACATTGAAGACTCCTACAATGTTGAATGAGAAAGCATATCCGATTCAATGCAAAAAAAATATTTGTAATATTTGTCATACAATTAATTTATAATAATCACATATAACGATGCCACTATTAGACCTAGGTTTGGTTATAAATTTAACTACATGGTAGAGAAGTATTATCATCTCTATCCATTGCGAAGAAAAACAATACCTTGATTGAGGTCAGTGATTTAAACAACTCAAATGAGAGTGCACCAAAAGGTCTTAGGAATATATGGCTTCCAAGCTATTTTTGACCAACATTCTCTCAACTAAACTTATTTCGAATGGCATATCTTCTCAAGCAAGAATATTCTGGAAGAAAAATAATTGTGAAATAAAGTAAATATAATGATATAATGATATGATATTATATCACTTTAATCTCTAACAATAGACATGAGTCACATTACATTTAAATTTTTTTAATTAATAATTTAAAAATGTTTTTATGTTAAATGGGTTTTCATCTTATAATTGTTAAAATATATGAAAAATATTATTAGTAAAAACTATACAAATATTTAGAAATGTATTTTAATAATTATTATTAATGAATAACTTATACTAAGTTATCTTGAAATGACTTTAAATACACCTATCAAGTCCCACAAATAAAATTTAAAAAGAAAGAAAGGAAATTCTTATATAATTAAAACAATTTTTTTATGTAGAAAATCTTCTTGATCCCTACAAAGTCTAAAATTTAATGGTCATATGGATGTATTCAATCATTTTAGCAGTAAAATACAATTAAAATTTTAGGAAGACTATATCATATAAAAAGTAAGATTTCAGCTTCTTTTATACATATTTAGTCTATATATATTTCTCCTAAAATAAATAGACTTTCATATTTGAAAGGCAACTTCAAATAGATGACGGCCCAAAAAAAAATTTGCATCGTCAAATTTAGGCCCTAACGGATCGGCAGCGAATAAAAGATGTCAAAAGATAGTATCTAAGCAGTTTGGTGATGGCCAAATCCTTTTCCATGGGTGTTTAATAGGAATTTACTCATCATTTTTTCATGGTGCTTGAGCAGGTACACCTGGCATGCTTAACTATATGTTTCCAATTCTTTTGTTCAACATATGCTCTGACAATAGAAAGACTAGTCCACAACAATTGTAGCCGGACTCAAGGAAGAAACACAAATATTTGAAAATCACAAATATAAATTTGATAGTAATGAGAAACATAACACCAACTAGCAGAACCTGAGAACACTTTACGGGACCTATACACAACTAGTACAGGCAATGTAAATGTAATCTCAAGTATTAGCCCAACTCCTGCTAAAAAAATGTTACCAAACACCTACCATACAATTAACTATAAAAGACAAATAATGGATTTTGTCATCCTTCGACAAGAGGTATAGTAGCACAACTTGACTTGTGTGGCATTGATGAGGTAATAAATTGCCTCTGATAGCTTTCCACGTAAATGGCATAGCCAAATAATATATAAGCAATAGGAGCAATGAATATCAAACCCCATAGCTAAATAAACAACCTCAAGAAAGTAGAAACAGAAAGTTCTTCCACCTCAAAATAACAAGGCATAACCCTGACACAAATGGAAAATCCTCACTAGGAAAAATAGTAAAACACAATATCAAAACCAAAAAACTAATAACATAAAAGAATCAGCATTTTTTTCAAACAAAACTATAATAATAATAACAAGAATGAATACCAAATATCCCAAATTATACACAGTCCAAAACAACATCTATGAGACCAGCATGTGTCCATTCGAATCATTTTGTCATACTCCTATTAACTTTTAGGTATAAAAACGTTTTAGATCATTTACCATCCAATACAAATAACGGTTGCACATAGGATATATTTAAAAAAAGTGCACAAAGATTTATTAATGTACCCTATCAAAAGAGCCCATTAAAACTAGGTACTGGAAATTCTGTGTGGCCACACAAATTCAGCTAAAAAAACCCAGTTATGTTGCTACAAAAAGGAGGTCTAATATAGGTTTTCCAGGTCCATTCAGAGGATTTGATATAGTGAAGAAAGAAAATGCCTCTAATCTTATCCAAACCCTCTCCAAGAAAAGGAAGCCACAAGGTCCTAAATCCTTAGAAGCAGTACAAGTGGAGACAAAGGAAAAAAAGCTCACTGATATTCATCTGTGAATAAGGTGAAATTTCATTTTTTACTTGCCAAGTAATTCCAAATCAGTGAACTTAATAACCTAGATCAATTTGATGGAACCAAATAAAATTTCCAGTCTCTAAACCCCGCATTAAAAATAAGCAAACAAGTTAAAATACACATTAGGTGAACTTCCTGTGAGATTAAATCCAGGCTCTCTCGTCATACTTAAAACTTCAGGCACATTGTACACCTCCCATTAACAAATGCATTCAACCTATTCCATGTTCAAAGATAACTTGGACTTACAATAGGAGAAAAACTTATATTCCCAACAATTTTTAAAAAAATCATAAACTGTCTCACATGAAAAATAAACTGCATCACTATTCCTTCATTTTCCACAAATTCAGCCATAGAATGATATATGTTTGTACTTTTTGGTGACTTAGAAATAGATTTTCCATATAACTGAATAAGAGTTGTTAGGTTTTAACCTTCCTATATTCAGACAATTATGAAGGAATATAAAATAGCATAATTTCTTTCCATTTGGTCTTATCTACCAATAAATCTCAAATCCACTAGCATAAATGATATGTCTATTAAATGTTACATTTCCTAAAACAATGTTTATGTTATAATTGCAACAATAGATTAAAATCTCAGGCAATAATAATTTCAATTCTCTTAAAATTTAAAAATTGCAGACAAACAAACTAGAAATACACCACTCCAAACAAAAGAAATCGCTCATTTTGTCCTCCTATAAGTGTAAATTTGTTGTCTCCATGATAAATTAGGATGTGAAACATACCTTGTTCATTCTTGCCAAGTCTGATGGTGTTCCTGTACATCTGTACTAAAAAAAAAAGGAAAATACAATTTAAAAAAATTAAAATGCTCCACTTTCACATATTAACTTTTTAGTATAAATCTCTCCAATATACTGCCTCGTATATTTCAATCTGCCTTATCCAGTGGTTCTCGTCCGCTCTAACAGTAGTGAAATCTCTAACAAATTGAACTTAATCCCCAACAAATGGTTGTTCTCCTCTGTAACAATAGTCAAAACATAGGATCATGCAAAATTTCTCATAATCATAATAAGGTAAGGTAGTAAATCTTAATTGCACTAAATTAAATTTCTAATACCAAGCTCTCGGCTGGATGATTGCTTTGCATGAGAGATTTCTTGAAGCAATGCAACAGCTTGGAGGTGCCCACAATAAGGCAGATGCCTTTTTACTTCTTTCATCCACTCTCAATGCAGGGGAATACTGTTGATGATTCGATCTTTGAGCTATTGCATTGCTCAAAGAAAGCGCTAATGCAAAACTGCGATTTCTGGGCATTTCATATCTAGTGTACTTTTTCTTATGAGAAACACGTCAATTTGTTGGATAGTTATTCTTTCATTCTACTCCATTTTCCTAGAATGATTGAAATTGTATATAAAGGTGATAACAAGGGAGAGCTTAGTATTCAAAATTTTATTTAATGCATTTAAGATTTGTTGAAAAGTGATTCATGACTATATTTAATGCATTTAAGATTTGTTGAAAAGTGATGCATGACTAGCCGACTCAACATGCTTTTAACTATCTCTTCACATGCAACTGGACTTTACCTTCCATGCAGATCAGTAGATTTAGTTAGTCAGTTTTATTTTGTAATTTGGTTCTTTATTTAGTTTAAAAAACAGTTAACAAACTTTACTTTCATGCGCAGCAAATAAATGCATATGCATGTAACTATTTTTTCAGTTTTGTTTAGTTAAGTCTAATTTAATCTTAGGTTTTTTTTTTTTTTTTGTTTTGTTTTGTTGCGTGTAAAGGCTGCAGCCTCTAATTTTGTAGCTGTTATATATTTTGACAGCAGCAGTCAATTACGATGTATAAAGAAATAGGTATATAGTCTGTAAAAATACAGAATTATGTATTTTAATTTCAGATCTGGGTTGTTTTAAATTGTTGTAGTTATTTTTTTATATCTCTGCTGTCTTTTTTAGATTCTACATTTGGTATCAGAGCAGGTATTTTCTTTTGGGTTAAAGATTTAGTGGTTGAAATTTTGCCAAAAGTTTAACATGTCCCCATTCCAAAATTTGATGGAAATGATGACATTCTTGATAGGAAAAGATTTGTGGGAGATTGCTGAATTAGGTTATGCAGAGCCATTTGATTGGAATGCCATCACAACCAATGATAAAACAATTATGAAGGAGGCTAAAAAGATGAATGCTCAAGCATTATGCTACATTCAAATAACTCTAGATAAGAGCTTATTTCCAAGAATTACAGGTGCAAAGACACCCAAGGATGCCTAGAAGACTCTACAAGAAGCTTAGCAAGGTAGTGATCAAGTGAAAGTTGTCAAGCTATAGACATTGAAAAGAGAATTTGAGAATTTGAAGATGGAAAAAACTGAAAGTTTGATTGGTTATTGTGTAAGAGTATAGGATGTGGTCAATAAGATGGCTATTCTTGGAGAAATTATGGACAAAGAGGTCTTGGTTAAAAAGGTGTTAAAGCGTCTAACACCAAGGTCGAATAATGTTGCAATAATCATAGAGGAGAGTAAAAATATATCTACTCTCAAGTTTGATCACTTGGTTGGATCTCTTATGTCTCATGAAGAGAGGATTAGGGAGATGAGAAGACTTTTTCTTTAAAATTACAGATTGCACATAAAGATGATGCTAGTAGTAAGAGCAACCACGGACAAGGCTAAGAATGGAATTTGAATTATTCAAGAAGAAATAGAGGAAGAGGTAGAGGCAAATTTTATAAAAGAAATGTCCAATGTTACCATTGTAACAGGTATGGCCACTTTGAAAGGGATTGCAAATTAAAAGAAGGTAAAAGTGTTCATTATGCTTAAGAAAGTGATGAAAATCCTCCAAATCATTTATTTTTATCCTATGCTAAAATTGAAAATAATAGTAAAGATGTTTCGTATTTAGATTCTAGATGTTCTAACCATATGTCAGGAAATGAGAAGATGTTTTCAACAATGGATGAAAGTTTCAAATCCAAGATCCAGCTTGGTGATGACAAATCATTGGAGGTTGCTACAAAAGGAGCTATGGAAGTCTATACAAAAGAAGGTATGAAGAGTGTTAAAGACATTTATTACACTCCACAGTTCAAGCATAATTTGTTGAGTGTTGGACAATTGTGTGAGAAGAATTATTAAGTTGTATTTGAAAATCAGCAATGTATAATTTGTGATAAGAATCAGGGCAATAGAGTGGTTACAGTTGTGCCTATGACAAAAAATAGGATGTTCCCATTGAAGTTTGGTTAACATAACAACAGCCTTGCCAATATAGCATATGAGGATCATACAAGTTGGTTATGGCATCTTAGGTATGGGCATTTAAATTTTCATAGTTTGAAGATTCTAACATCAAATGCATTAGTTTCGAGTTTGTCTAAGGTTGAAGAGCACAAGGAAATTTGTGAAGGTTTTGCTAAAGGAAAGCATGCAAGGGAGAAATTTTCAAAGGGTGATGCATGGAGGGCACATCATCCACTTTAGCTTGTTCACTCAGATATTTGTGGTCCTATGCAAACAAATTTTTTTGGTAAGTCATCATATTTTATCACTTTTATTGATAATTACTCATGAAAGTGTTGGATTTATTTTTTGAAGATCAAGGATGAAACCCTTGATACATTCAAGAGATTTAAAGCCCTTGTGGAAAATGGAAAAGGGTGCAAAATCAAATGCTTAAGGACTGATCATGGAGGAGAATTATGTTCAAAAGCCTTTCAAGATTATTGTGATATGCGTGGCATCAGAAGGCAATTCACCACTGCCTACACACCTCAACAAAATGGTGTAGCTAAAAGGAAGAATCATATAGTGGTGGAGATGGCACATAGTATACTACAAATAAAGGGATTAAGCAATTCTTTCTGGGGAGATGCAGCTGCTACAACATTATATATTCTCAATCGGAGTCCCACTAGTGCACTTGACATGATGACTCGATATGAAGCCTGGTATGAGAAAAAGCAAAATGTTAATCATTTCAAAGTTTTTAGTTGTTTAGCCTATGTTCATTTTCTTGATCAAAAGAGACAAAAGTTAGATCCTAAAAGTGAGTCATGTATTTTTGTTCGATATAGTCAGGAAAGTAAGGCTTGCAGGTTATATAATACTCTCACTAATAGGCTTACTGTGTCAAGATATGTGATTTTTGATGAAGGGGGAGTTTATGGTCATCAAAAAGGCTATAAAGAGAAGTCAAAATCTGTTTTAAATGATGTTATTATTGATTATATTGAACATTAGCAGCCCACTAATGTTTCTGTTCCAAGTGCTAAATCCACCAAGTAACCCCTCATCTAATTGTTCAATTCCAAGTGCAAGTCTAGCTTCAAGTCCTAGTTCTATAAGGAAGTTAAAGAAGATTGAGTGACATCTATCAAAGGAGTACAAATCAAGCACATGAAGAAAATTCAAGAGGTGAGACAGTGAATTTTGCTTTACTTACCAAGGCTAGTTTTAAACCATTATATTTTCAAGATCATGTACTAATGAAGTTTGGATGCAACCAATACAAGGAGAGATAGATTCCATTCATAGGAATAACATTTGGGAGCTTACAAAGCTTCCACATGACAAGAAGAAGATTGGCACCAAATGGGTCTACAAGACTACGTATAACAGTGATGGAAGTGTTGAAGGGCAAAGATTAGTTGCTTAAGGCTTCACACAAAATTATGGCATTGATTATGAAGAGAAATTTGCACTAGTGGAAAGAAAAGAGACCATTAGAATGTTGATTTCATTAGCAGCTCAAAAGAATTGGATCATCCATCATATGGACGTGAAAAGCGCCTTCTTGAATGGGTACTTAGAAGAGGAAGTATATGTGGAGAAACCACAAGGTTTTGAAGTGCAAGGAAAAAAAAATCATGTCTACAAGTTGAAGAAGGATTTGTATGGTCTCAAGCAAGCACTGAGAGCATGGTATGTTAGGATTGATGGATATTTTTAGGAGAATGACTTTCAAAGAAGTAAGAGTGTTCACCTACCCTTTACTACAACAAGAAGGTAATGATATTCTTATTATAATTTTGTATGTTGATGACTTGTTGTATATGGGTAGCAGTTCTAAGATGAATGATGAATTCAAAGTTGCTATGATGAATGAATTTGAGATGAAAGATTTAGGTCTCATGAAATATTTTCTAGGAATGGAGGTTTATCAAAGTGAGAATGAAATTTTTATTTGACAAACAAAGTATGCTAAATATATGTTGAAGAAATTGTATATGGTTTATTGTAAATCAATCTCCACTCTAGTTACTCATGGAGTTGTGTTGTGTAGAGATGATGGTGCTGAAATAGTTGATGAGATAGCTTATAGGAGCATTGTTGGAAGCTTGATGTTTCTAACTCACACAAGACCTGATATTGCTTATTTAGTTTCACTTGTTTCAAGGTACATGCCAGATCCATTTGAAATATATATGAAGGCAGCCAAGAGAATTTTGAGGTATGTGGGAGGCACTCTAAATTTTGGTATTCATTACTGCACTTCTAAAAGGTTCAATCTTGTTAGTTTAGTGATTTTGATTGGAGAGGTAGTTTGAATGACCAAAAGTCTACATTTGGTAATTATTTTTCTTTAAGTTCTGGTTTGATTACTTGGAGCTCAAGAAAACAAAGTATAGTTTCTTTTTCTTCTATAAAAGTAGAGTATGTTACAGTCACTTCAGTAGGTACACAAGTCATTGCTTAGAAAACTTCTTGAAGAAATTGGAGAGATACAGATCCATCCAACAATGATTTGTTGTGACAACATTAGTGCCATCAAATTGGCCAATAATCTAGTCCATCATAGTAGGACAAAACATTTTGATTTAAAGTATCATTTTATCTGAGATTTGGTGCAGAAGAAGGTAGTAGAATTGAAATACATCAGCACTAAAGAATAGTTAGCAGATATCTTCATGAAGATAGTTGCAAAGGATTGATTTTTGAGACTTAGAGATCAAATTGTTAGCCCTCTAAATTATAGGTCAACATTCAATAAATATATTGAATCCACATCAGTTGGATTCTATCTGGTCACATATGCATAAATATATACAAACTCATAATGTAATATCAATGGGCATTCCATATATTTAGTTGTCACTTGGAAACATAGTATGAATTATACATAACTCAAACCCACAATAGTAATATTAGACAATCTTCTATTTCTAAGTGCCTAACATTTGCATAAAACCAATCATAAATCTTAGCATACTATTTTCCACCAACTAGGTGTTAAGGCATAACACCATACATAGTTGGTAATTCTCACCATTAATTGCCCATAGTTGTTCAATACACCAAACTATGATCATTTTATTCTAGACAACTCCAAAGTCAACTTCATAAAATCACATTAGAGACAAACTATGAAGACAATAATTCTAGAAGTTCATCAATCATTGGGGCAAATTTAGACAACCTAACCCAACAACCTTAGAGTAGAGGAGCTTAGTACTGAAAGAGTGACTTTTTTTGGCTCAGGCCTATATAGTGAAGACTTACTAATTGGAAGGTGAGTTCATAGCCATCTGATGTAGTTTCAGGATCAAGCTGAAACATACCAAAGATGGAAGGTTGATCAAGTTTAGGAACACCCCATATCTCAAAGTCATTCCCTAAACCCCTCCCCTACGGAGTTGAAGTACAAGGGCATCCTTCATCTAAGAACTGCCTACATACCCACCTCCAAATGCGATTAAAGTCACATGTAGTTCTCCTTGCCTTAAAATCTCAAGGTTTAAACCCATAGGTTCCTACACTCAGGGTTTCATTTTCATCTCAATTTCATACCAACACTTATTAATATTCTTGTAATCAAATCCATACATAGAAAAATGCATAACAACATAATCAATATAAAGTAAAAAAACCATATCCGAGCATAGGATGAGAGTAGACCAAATGTATTCATAATGCAATTATTATGCTAAGGGCTAATATGGCTTCACAATGATGTCCTACTATAATAGGATTCAATAATATTGATATCATAGTCATATCCGCAATAGTCATTCCCTAATAATTATATATCGAGGATAGCATGCAACATTTGATAACCTAATGATAACATCACACATGTATTTGTCGATAAAGGTGACTCGGTATATAGTGTTATTTATAACTAGGGAAATATTATAATATTTAGTTCTACTATGTGATGACCTCATTCACTTCACTAGAAGAGAGGGAAACCCTATGAAATGTTCATAACATTTATCATAAACAACAAGTAGCACTAAGTGGGAATAGGAGTGGGCTGGAAGCAACCAATGAGGATGACAAAGATGGAGGTGGCAAAGATGAACCACATGAATGTGTCATTGCTTCAACGTCTCTAAGCTAGGCTCTCCTATATCTTTTTTGTTAAATTTTTGGATCCAAGTGTTGTGGTTGCACTATGGGCCACGAGTTTTTAGTGTGAAGCAAATTATGAATGTGGTAGAACCTTCATGTCAACCGAGTGGAGTTGATTTGGAGATGGAATCAAATTTTGAGGTGGACATTGATGTTGAGTTCTAGCTCATTGTTTGGAAGTGGGCAGAAAGGGTTTTCTCCTCATCATGGCCATATTTTGTTGGCTTTGATGTTGGTTCTAGAGCTTCTGAGAAGTTGGTGGCATTAGTTTTTAGTAGGAGTGGTCCATATTGTTGATCTAGGTGTTGGAGTTAGAGGGTGATGATGGCGTTCTTGTTCATAGTGGAAGCTTAGGGGTTGGAGTTTAATGGTTGTGACTGAATGAAATATGCCTTATTCAAGTTTAGACCAAGGGGTGTTTACAAATGCGGAGCTGAGATTGGTGTTGATGCTAGAGGTGGTGGAGATGGTGGGAGTTTTAGTATTTTGGTTTTGTTGGAGTAGGTGTGTTGTACACCTTGCATAATGTTGGTATTATTTTATTTTGTAAAATAAATATTTATTTGTGGTGCATCATGGGTGATGTGCTTAGCCACATTGGATATTTATTTGGTGCCACTTGTAATCATTCTATCTAACATTGGGTTAATCATTTATTTGTAATTATTTGATTATTTGGGAAAACTTAGTACCAATAATCAAATGTGGGTCAATGGTTTTGTAGACTCGTGATTTTGGGGAAGATGGTTTTACCATAGTACATGTATTTATGTGAGCTTATGTCTATAAAAGCAAACACAAAGGTAATTGTTGTAGAGTGAGGTGAGTGCTTATTGGTTTTGGCTAGATTTAGCTTGTTTGAGCATCTCTTGTAAGTTACATATGTGAGGATTTGAGGCATGGCATTTGATGTGTGGTTGCATGCTTGTTCACATAGAGTGCATGTAGAGAGCTTGATGTTTTAGAGGTAATCTCTTCATATGTATTGTAATCTTTATTGCTGAATAATACATGATAGATGGATGCTTTTGGAGCCTAGTTTTTTCCCTCATGGAGGGGTTTTCTAGGGTATATCTTGTGTCGCCATTGATGGTATGATTGTCCATTTCTTTTACATATGGGTTTCTTGTTATTGTTGCACATTAATCTCTTATTAGGTTATGAGGAATTAGTCTTTATGGTTGCATATTTCCAACAGATTTGTCTCTAGTGTTGGTCCCAGAGTTTGATCTAGGGGAGTTTTTGGGTTCCATGGATGCCTTCGACTTGGAGGTTGTGCATGCATATTTCTAGGTAGTAATGCTTTGTGATGGAGCCAATGTTGGTTTTGAGGGAGGTGTTGTGTAGTGAGTGGTGGGAGAGGCATTAATGTGACGAGCCTAGTTTTTTCCTCAATTCTAAAGGTGGAGGGATGTTGATGGGAAGACCATAAGTATTTGCATGAAACAGGAGCTAGAGGGTGTTGTTCCATTTTTATCTATGCACTAACATTGATCTAGGTAAAGAGATGGGTGTGATGTGGAGATTAGATCAACAAACAATGGAGAGGGCTTGGTGATTACGATGTTTGTTTCCAGAGTTATCTCTAATAGAGGCTTTATGATTGATGGTGGAAGTGGTGTTGCAAGTAGATTAGGTTATGGGCCAGGTTTTAGGAGGATTTGTCAGGTGGTTTTTGATGGTGGCGCTAAAGGAGATTTCTATGGAGCTTAGGTAGAGGTGCAGACAAGGGACTCACCAGTGGTGTTGGTTCTGGTGGTTGTGGCAGCCTTGGTGGTGGCTTTATTGGTAGTTATAGCCATAGTCAGCTCTGGCTATGTTTGAGTGGTAAAAGAAACCATGGTAAGGCTTGGGTGGTATTCTTAGGCCTTGGGTTCATGTT
Source organism: Cunninghamia lanceolata (assembly GCA_027924645.1). NCBI lineage: Eukaryota > Viridiplantae > Streptophyta > Pinopsida > Cupressales > Cupressaceae > Cunninghamia > Cunninghamia lanceolata. The sequence goes on along the minus strand of BSBN01000245.1, from coordinate 4,626,031 downwards.
GAGTGGTGGCCCAAGTGGTGCTAGTTGCAGATCCGACAATGGTCCAGGCATGAGAGTGAAGAAGACAACAATATAGAAGCATGTTATTTAAACTCAATGAGCTGACCTCACACTTTAGCAAGCATGTACTAAAGAAATTCTAATAAAGGATAAAAATCTTTGTTGGGAATTAAGGTGTCTCAACCTTGGTAAAGTTCTCACATTTTATTTTTTATAGTGGTAATTAATTTTTACTGTGCAGAAACTTTCTTGTTTACTGTGCTCTGTCATCTAGTAACTTGACATGGTGACTGGGAGGTGACGTGGAAGGTGACAAGGAAGTTAATTTTGTCGTCACATGGAGGATAGGTGTCCCATATTGTGGTAGAGGTTTTCTGCCATGTGTCAGCATCTTGTGAAGTGTGTAAGGAGTTATGACACATAAGTGTCATGATAGATTCCTATGATAGATTCTATGACACATAAGAGTCAAGTATAGAAGGTTCTATGACAAGTGAAGACAAGTGTCGAAGAGCATCTTCCGGAAAGGCATCTTTGGGTGACCAAGATGGGTTATAACATGTTGTAAGAGGAATATGCTATTTTTAGGCAGTTATGATAGATTCTCTTACAGTTGTAAGAGCTGTCATGTATGATGGATTCTATGACAGCTGTACGGTGCATAAGAGCATCTGCCATAGCCTATCTTGGGATTAGGTACCCACATTGGGAAGGCATGTTGTGACAAGTGTAAAAACCTTGTTGTAATATTGGACAAGTGTGCCTAGGCATGGGTAATGGGCCATGAGACCAAGTTGGACGCCCATCTCTAGAAGCTTCTCATTTTGCCTTGTAAACTCTATATAAATAGGTGCTTAGAGTAGGAGATGCATAGTTTGATTGACAAGTATTGTTATACTATCAGAATCACTCCAGAAATGACATTTGAAGACTCCTAGAAGAACTTGCATTGCAAGTGTATTGTAAACTGTTATTGTTTTGATAATACATTATGCAGGTTTTGGAGTGTGGGGTTTTTCACCTGAAAAGGTTTTCCCCACGATGATGAGTGCCAAGTTGCACCCATGGAATACATCTTTTTACCTCTCTTTTTCTCCTTCCTGATTCCATCTTTCCTAATGTCCGCACCCAAATAAGCTAGCAAGACCATTCTAGTTAATGATTAATTGAGATAGATTACTTAAGATCATAATTTCTAATTGAGTGACTAATGTCCATGGAATTGATGGAAAAATGTAGAAACTTCTCTCTTTTTGAATCAACAGGTGTAGATGCTAGGAACAACAATTTTGTTCATCTCTGGAGATAGTCTTCAATGATCTCTGGAGACAATACCAGAATACCACAACACCAAAAGTTTTGAAGGAAAGAGAAAGCCTCTCCAGAGTTGAACAAAGAAGGCCACAATGGTATCTCCAGAGCTACAGACAACTCCGAAGCTACAAACATATCTCTAGAGCTGCAGACAGGGACATATATTTTCGGCACCTCCTAAGAGCAGGGCATATTTCCAGCATAAGCTGCTGAGTAGGCACTCTCAGCAGTGATCACAATACCCTTGATTTCACTCAAATTATCACCTGAGTGGTGAAGGGTCATCTTTAGTTAAACTACTAGAGTATTTATCTTTATAAAGTTTTTACATGAGTTATGGATAGAACTGATTCAATACCCATATTTTCAGGGCCTCACTGCCCAAATCTATTAAGACTCAAACTTAGAATTCTGAGAGGACTCCTATTCCACTCAGTCTACTTTTATTGCATGATTATTTACCATAAGTTAGACAGCTACTGTAATAAAGAGATGGATGTCATCTCATAGAAGAACTGGTAGATAAGATAAGTGATATGTCATCACTCATTTTCATATATACATATACAAACATCAGAAGAAATATACAATGATTGATTTATTCTGATTCTCGGTAATCTCAGTTCTGTGACATCAATATTTTTCATGAATACAAAGCATATGGAATAGGATTGAATTTAGTTGTGATCTTCTTTTGTGTTGATTCCATACTATAGCCTTCATCCCCAAGGGTGTGGAGCAATGGCCCACTCTCACCACCAAGGTAGGAGGCTAGTACCACTATTTTATTACTTCAACTTTTTGATATGAAAAGTATTTACTGATTTTGATAGATAGATGCATGTTACTATTTTAAAGATTGCTTTGAGTAAATTTATTGTTTAATTCTGTTTCAGTATTCCTTAAATTCATTTCGTAAGTAGACAGATTAATCTTTTCAAATTAGTAGAAGCTGTTAAGATTAGCTAGGAAATTGGTAATTGTAGAATCCCTAGTTGCAGACGGCCAAGGACACAACCACTGGATTATTGACATCTGAAAATAGATTAAATGATGAGGTACAATGACACCTTGTCACACGATATATTTTGTGTCTCTCTCTGTCTACATTCTTGTGTTGTGTATGTTGCTGAAATCTCTATGTTATTATCGTAATATCATTGTAACTGTAAGGTTTAAAAAGAATTTGCATACTTCTTCCCTCATTAGATTAGTGTAGGAAGCATATTTCATGTACCTTGCTTCCTTTTAGTTGGTATCAAAGCTTGATCACCTTTGGTCCTAGTTGTTGGTTAGGGGCTTTTTGAGTTGATCTTTGATTGAGTGGGAGTTTGTGCAGTGTATTCTATAATCTTGCTGCAGGAAGGAGATGACAAGCACATCTAGAATAATAGAGTTGGAGAAGTTTAATGGCACCAATTTCAAGTTGTGGAAACTTAAGATGGAAGACGTGCTTGTTGATAGAGACCTATGGGAAACCATTTCTGGTACAAAACCAATGGCAATGGCTCAAGCTGATTGGGATCTCAAGGATCAAAAGGCCAAGGGTCTTGTGAGACTCTATCTAGTTGACTATGTCTTGTTGAATGTCCATGAGGAGAATATTGCAAAAGAACTATGGAAGAAGATGGGAGATGTTTATAAGGCCAAGCCCCTAGTGAACAAGCTATTCCTGAGAAAGAAGTTGTATTCTCTGAGGATGGAATATGGAGGATCTGTTGTAGATCACCTAAATGGCTTTAACATGCTAGTTGCAGAGTTGACATTTGTTGGTGTGAAGATAGAGGAGGATCGTTATATGACCTTGCTTTGCTCCTTGCCAGACTCGTGGGATCATCTTGTCATGGCCATTAGAAGCAGTACAACCACTTTCAAGATGGATGAGGTGGGGTCTTTGCTGTTATTTGAAGAGATGCAGAGAAAGTCATCTGAGTCAGCCAAAGATGCTCTTGCAGTTCATCAAAGACCCAAAGAGAAAGTGAAGAAGGACAAGAAAGTAGAGAAGGGTAGATCCAAATCCTATGGGATATCCAAATGTCCTGGAAAGTCCAAGGCACTCTGTTGGAACTGTGGTAAATCTAGACATTTCTAAAAGGAATGCAAAGAGGAGAAAAAGAAAAAGAAGAAGAATGCCTCATATTTAGATTCTGATAAGTCACAAGATGATGGTGATGATTTCATTGCTATCTTGGCCACTCATGCTTTTGAAGATATGTGGCTAATTGATTCTAGTGCCTCCTTTCACATGACCTCGCATCGAGACTGGTTTATAAAGTATGAAGAGTTTGATGGTGGAAGAGTGTACCTAGATGATGACTCTCATCTGAAGATAGTTGGTTGTGGAAGAGTCACAATTTGATTCCTTGATGGATGAGTGAAGGGGATCTCTGGGGTTATGCACATCCCAGGCTTGGCATGGAACCTACTTTCTATAAGTAAATTGAATGATGTAGGTGTGCAAGTTGTCTTCTCGAAAGAATGATGCAAGATGACTAGAGGAGCTATGGTGCTTGCAAAGGGTACTCAGAGAGGTACTCTATTTTAGATGGAGGGATGCACTTCTTAGTGCAATAGTTCTTCTAACTTGAAAAAAAAGATGTAGTCACTTCATCCTCACCATTGGAACCAACAGCGAAAAGACATGTTGCTTCAAATTCTGATGGTAGTGCATTTTGGGTATCTAAGGGTGCTCATGCTTTGGAAATGAGACTTCCGCTAAGAAGATAATGTTATGGCATAATAGACTTGGTCACATTGGTGAGAAGTGTCTTAGAGCCTTTAAAAATAAAAACCTCGTCAAGGGGTTAAATGATTGTAATCTCAAGTTCAACTTTTTCGAACATTGTATAGATGGATTCATATTAAGGCAAACCTTTAATATTTTCAATTCAACTCTTGGATTTGTCATCTGAACACCAAACTAATGGGCTTGAAAGACTCGCAGCAAAATTCCACTACCCTCAGTTGGGTCCCCTAACCAACCTATTGACCTACGGGAACCCTAATAGTAGGTCAACCTCTGCTAAAGTCTGAGAGGACTAAGGAAGGGACATTACATGTTCATAAAGATAGGTATGCTACTTTCAAAAACATTGTAATTTAATTGTAGTCACCAATAACATACAATCTTTCTTAATATTCAATTTTAGAAGGAACCCACTATGATTATGATTATTAATTTATTTGTTAATCTTATCACCTTTAATAAATTTATACCTTAATAATAAGGAGTATAACTAAATACATTGAGAGAGATGTTAAGTGTTTAGAGTAGATATCCAAAAACACATACATTCTAAGATATGCCAAAACTAGTGCTTTAATTTGTTTAAAATATTGATCTAGGTTTTCCTATTTGCATATTCATATTCATAGCAATTAATACAATTTATTCTATTCCATAGTTAGATTACATTTCTATTTTGTAGTTAGAGTTTCAATTCACATTAATTAGATTAAGGATTGTGTGTATTTTCTTTTCTAATGGATTAGATAGTTACTACAAAGACAACTTGTCACCCTTTTGTAGATAGCCTTTGGACAACCCCGAGTTCAACAAGAATTTATTCTACTAAAGTATGAGGTTCAATGATGCCTTGTCATAGTCTTTTTAATACTAGGGGACAAATCTCTAGGTCTTAATGGATTCACAACCCTCTTCTTTCATAAATTCTAGAATTTCATAAAGGAAACAAAGCTAGAGGACATTTTTCTAGTCGTGGAAGAAGCTAGAAAACAAAAAACAACCTAAAAGAAATAAATGTCAGTTTCATAACACTAATCTATCTTATTCAATCTAGGGTTTGACAAATCTCTTAATCTAATCTATCTTTCCATATCATTCTTGAGCATATAAACATGTACTTGAGTCCTCATTTATCTATAGTGACTTGGCTCAATTTTTTATCCTCAAATGTTATTGTGAAAGGAGGGTTTGATTTGATATACTTAACACCATCCACCATCTTCCCACTTTTCATACATAACAAAAACAAAATGATATACATATAGTAGCAAAATGAACACACAAGAACATACAACCCTCTAATATGAATTAGAGTTATGGTGTTCCTCTGGTGGCAGTATGGCAAAGGGAAGGGCAAAGGATGGGGTGCCTGGAGCCCGCAGGTGGCCTGGAGCCATGTTTGGAGCATGGTGGCACATGACATAGATGGCATTAAAAACTTCTTTAGCTTTGTCTACTAGCCCTTCAGGAAGCTAACAACAGTGGGCATTGAGAGCTCTATTGAAGACATTAACACAGACCACCCTAAGACCCCTTTGTAGAGTTGTATACACATAGGCTGCATGGTGATGTTTGAAGGAGAAGCCTATTGAAGATTCCTTTGATAGGAGCTGTGCCTTCCTAAAAGTCATATACAACTAGCATTGTTTGCCATCTTTCTGAGTTGAAGAAGGAAGAGTGCACTAGACCGAAGCCAATCGCTTATGTGTATCTGTGGTCTTGTGAAATGTCAAAGATATTGGAGATGAAGGTCAAGATGATAAAAGAGCCTTTTAATTGCCTATCCTCAGGATAGAAAAGATAATATCCCAACACACACTAGACTGCAAACTCTACATTATCACAATAAAATTCAAAGATCTCCCTGAGATAAATTGTGTTCATGGTACCATGATACGTAGGTTCTCCAACCAAAGGAGGAAGAAACATGTGCATATTCAGTTCCCAGAGAGCCATTTGGAATGATAGACAAAGGTAGGAAGCCAAAGAGAAAAATGAGGAATGGGAGACCTTGGAAGGATTTAAAGGAAAAATAATTTAAGCTATGGTATGTCACCATACCAAAAGATTTAAGACTTAGACATGCAGAAGGGTACAAAGTTGATGACGTGGTGGCAGAGAAAAAACTTGTCATTCAAACAAACTGAGGAAAGCATAGAAACTAATATGTAACCTATAATGGAAAAGACCTCAATAATAAATGTTCATGGTTGAAGCCACATAAGATCTCCCAGAAGTGTCCTTGTCTGTAAAGAGAAGTCATGTTGTGTGAAATCTAGGAGTTAATAGTCTAAAGATAGGCTATGAAGCCCAATGGGGAATTAATAATCACATATGGGAGTTAGCTTCCCTTTCAAGAAAGAATTAATTCAATGCTCCTTATGATAAGACTTCTTTGGGGAGCTGTTAGTCCTGCACTTACCTATTTGGCTTGAAATTCATTATATATATTGCTACATTAAGAGATTATGATCGATGATGCTAACATATCTTTTGCTAATAAATGTCCTAGACAAGTTGGCCCCCCATCTTGAAGGGGTGTAAATGTTGAGCATGACACCTCTTGGTTGATTTCCATGTTGGCAAGAAGATCTGCCACCTTATTACCTTCCTTGTAGCAGTGGGTTATCTGGAAGTTTTTGAATGTCCTTAGCATCTCAATTGCCTATTGTAGAATGTAATCAATCTTCCAGTTGAGGGCTTCCCTTTTTTTTTAAGGCATTTATAATAGTCAAGGAATCACCTTTGATCTAAATGTTATCCACCTTATGAGATATAGCTAATTTGATGTCATAGAATAGAGATAGCACTTCCACCTACTTATTAGTACCTAGAGAGATTTTAATTGTTTATACCACCACCAATTTGCCTTCATCATCCCTGATAACATAGCCAACTCTTGATGGGCCCAGATTGCCTATACAGGTACAATTGAAGTTTAATTTTAGGAATGGCTCTTTGAGAGATGGCCATTTGACTGAAGCTCTCAACACCTTAGTGGAAGTAGTTATATAATTGGTTTGATGTCCCAGGAGCTTTAAATGGTTCCATTCCTTTAGGATTAGACTATCCCAATTGGTAAATCTAGTGTTGGAGGAGAGGCCATCTCTTACTTTTCATTGACTATCTCTGATATGGCCAAAGGTATATCATCAATCACCTTTTCCAGAGGTCACTTTGTCTTTCTAAAGATTGTAAAGTTTCTCTCTTTCCAAAGACCCCAAATGAACAAAGATAGACAAACCTCCCATAGACAAGCAAATGTGGATTCTTGGTGAAGAAGTGGCTAGCTCTTAAACAAATCAAACAAGGAATTGGGTAGGAGGCACTCCAATTGAGTGTCCTCATGCACCAGTTCTAGAATGAAAGGCTAAAACGGCAATGTAGAAGTAAATGGTTTATATCTTCCTCATGTTCATCACATAGGACACATCTGATATTGGAGGTAATGCCAAATTTGTGTAATCTATCCATAGTTAAAATTCTATTATTGATTTCTAACCATGAGAATGCTCCAACTTTTGGAAGAGTATGGGCATTCCAACATAGATTATGTGTCCAATTTGACTTAGTTGAGGTTGATAGGCACCTATAATTATTTTAAATTTAAAATATATAACTGAGATACTTTTATTAAATGAATAGATGTAAAAAAATATAAAGTCACTATTTTAAATATAAAAAATATGTAACCAACATATCATTTTTCTAAATTGAAAATCATTTACTATTAATTCATTAAACATCATAGTACATTATTGTGGCTTGGGAAGCCACATAAGTATGACTTTTATCATTTTCACTTCAACAAATAAGTAGCTACAACAGTGCTTCAACAAAATTACTACATGGATCATTGTTATATTTGAAACATATCAAAAACATATATAGTATTGTTGAAACATCCTGCTAGACTACCTCCAACTATTCATTATCAATTATCACACCTGGAAGTAAGAACAAGTCTATCAAAACTCTCTCTTTGTAACATCTTATTAGTGTATTTGTTCATCTATCCATACTAGAATCTACCTGATCCTTCTCTTCCTAAAGGATCTTACTGGGTCTACTAGTGTCATTGGCCTGTAAGATGGTTCTGTCCTCAATCTCCTGACAGTTTGCATCTACACCCTGACCTCTGTCTCTAACCAATCCATCCAAATACCCTATATTATCACTAGCATCAAAGGAGTCCACCTGTCTGAAGGTACCAATACGTGGAGAAACCCTAAGTTGCCTACTGTCAACACTAAATTTTTGAAAGGTAAACTCAAAGTCTCTTAGTGTTTCATCTCTATGTTTTCCCATCTTATGTTGCTTGCAATGCACATTTTGGAAATCTATATACTCATTGTTGAATTTTTCATTTACCTTTCTCAAATCATGTGGCCAAAACTCTACATATTTGATGTCTACCTTGTAGATAACCTTAGATCCTTCATTTATTATCTTCATGAACCTCTCTATGGGTAGCTCCATGGTCATGACCACTTATTCATAGATATTAGAAATCATGAGTCTAAAGGTAGACCCAGCAAGAGTCCTCCTCTTGCCTTGGAAGTGATCCTCATTTCTTTTTTTCCACAACAACCATAATATCTCAGTAGATAAAAACAACCAAAATATATTAGCACTTATACCACTAATGTACACACAAAGAATCTCTTTCCAATTTAGTTTATTCAAGGAATACCAATTTTTAATATTTTCCATAAATAATGACCTGACTTCAACAACAAAAGGACATTCAAAGAAAACATGCTCACAAGATTCCACAATTTTACACATAGAACAAACAATATTATCAAAACCAATGGAAAGTTCTTTAAGTATCAAGAGCCATCTAAAGCTACATTTTTTAGGTTCTAAAAATTTGGAGCATAATAGACTAAAGGAGGAAGACAATACTTTATGATCTAAATTAAATTCCCAAACCTTGTTACTATGCTCAAACACCTCAAGGGAATTGGTTATCAACTTATATAATTTCTTGGATTCCACATGTAAAAAATTAGTACCATCTTCCCAAATGAACTTTCCCAACCAATCCAAATCATTCAAATTTTTTACTTTACTTAGATTGATTAAGATAGTTCTACATAGGATGGAATAAGTTGTTTTTTGAGACTCAGAGATACCAAACTCTAATTTGATCTTATCCCAACTTTTTAAACCTTCATCATCCAAAATGTCGTTAATGGTGGAAAGGCCTTTCCTATTCCATCTCATTGCTGAATAGCCTTATAACAAGGCCAATGGTTTATTCTTATGCCTTCAATTCCACCATAGTGATCTATATCCCTGTAACCAGTTTTCCCCATATTGACAGCTTCCTTATTTTTAATATATATTTTAACAACTTCCTGTGAGCTTTCCAAATGCTGGCAAAAATAGCAAACCCAAAAGGTTTAGATTAAAAATCCCCAAACAGAAAATCATGCATATGCAAGTTTTTCGACAACGGTGCCTTCTTTGGATGAAAATTCTTAATATTATTCCTGATGAGAACCTTCCAAGGTTCATCACCATCTAAAGATCTGATTATCCACTTTGTAACTAAAGTTACACCTTGAGTCTTTAGATTTTTCAACCCCATACCACCCTTATCTTTGCTCATGCAACACCATTCCCATTTAATAACATGCTTTTTCTTCTTCCCTTTACCATCAGACCCTAGGAACCCCCTTATCATTTTTTGAATACTTTCAAATTGATAGTTTGAGAAAGAGCCGCATAGAAGCATAATAAATGGAGTAAGCAGAAGGAATTTTTTGACAAACTTGTACCCTCCTTGCCAAAGAAAGGAACAGTTTGTTCCAATTTTTAAGTTTCATCTCAATTTTTGAGAACATCCAAATCCACATTTTATTCAGAGATGGATCAACCGTAAAGGGGATACCAAGGAATCTAACTTGTTTGTGAGTTCCACCATGTTGCCATTTATCCAAATCAAACCAATCAGAGGGATTTTCAATCCAACTAAGCAATATTGATTTATTAAATGATATCTTTACCCCAGATGCCTTACAAAACATACTTATTCTATCTTCCATGTTCTTCAAATTATCTTTATCTGGTATCCATTCTATTCTCAAGAAGTGAAATAGGGCTTCTGGTGTTATCACAAAGAGGGTAGGTGCTAACGGGTACCCTTGTCTTATAGATCTCACCATATTGAATGGTTTAGATACGGAACCATTTATGTCAATTTGAGTGGAGGCATCCTTAAACAACATATTGACCATATTATAGAATTTCGTTAGAAATCCAAAAGCTTTAAATACATTTAACAAAAATGACCATTGAACTCTAACATAAGCCTTTTCAAAATCTAACAAAAGAATTCCTATATTCTACCCTATTATTTTGGCCCAATGCATAGCTTCCTAACTGGTTACCAAATTTTTTAGAATGTATCCTCCTTTGATAAACTTTTTTTGAGTATAATTGATGATATTATGTAGGATATCTATTAATCTCCTTGCTAACACTTTTGCAATAATATTATAGGGAACATTTAATAGAGTTATAGGCCTCCAGTTGCTAATATTGGTATTGTTCCCATCTTTGGGCAACATTTTGATTATGCCTCTATTGATATTCTTTCCCATAGTTCCTTTTTTGCATGCTTACTGATACACTTCATGAAGATCATCTACCACCCAAGATATATTGTCTTTGTAAAATTCCATAGGTAACCAATCCAACCTAGGGGACTTTTCCTTCTCCATTGATAAAATGGCATCTCTGATTTATGGTTTAGATATGTTTTGTTCTAATTTTTTTCCTTATTACCATCAACCCTCCTAGGACAAATTTTTGAACATAATTCTTGATCCCTCTTGTAGTCTTCACTACTATCTTTGCTTTGAACATTTTTTTGTAAAAATCTCTAAATATTCTTTTTATGTCTTCAACATCATGAAAGAAAGTCCCATTTTCATTTATTGGACCTGTCTTTTCCTTATTGCATTTTTCTCTACACAAATCAAAAAAATATTTAGTGCTCCTATCTATATCTTTCAGCCAGTTAATCCTTCCCCTTACCTTTGCCCCATGTGCTTTGAAAGTCTACAATCTCCTCAATTTATTCTTAACCTCCCCAATGTGCCATATCATTTCACAATCATATGGATTCTTTTGCAAAAGCACGTTTATTTCCACATACTTGAAAAAACCTTTTACTAGCACTAACAAGGTCAATCCAATAATGAATAGATTCCTTCTTATAAGACATATTTCAAAATATTTCTAAGGTTACAAATCCCATCAAGATAGTCGCTATCCAACAACTCTATATTTAATTTGAAAAGGTTGTCTTTTCTAACATTATTCCTAATTTTTTGATGATCGAAACTAATGAGAATAGAAATAGGATTGTGATTTGACAATGTATTTGGAATGACTCTAACAACTTAGCACCTTCAAAGTTCAAATGAAAATGGAAGAAATTCTTATTCACATAAAATCTATCCAGTCTAGAGTATATCCTTTTATTATCTTTCTAAGAATCACACCAAGAGTACCATATACTCTTATTGTTATTCTTCTTTCCCTCTAGGGGATCAAAGAGACTTAGCATTTTCTTCATTCTTGTCCAAAAGTATTGTTCATTATCTTTCCAGTCAACTAGGTTACCATCTATTTTGTTTTCTCTATATTCTACCATATTGAAGTAGATCCTACCACAATCCATGGGATTTTAGGAAGCTTTTCTGCATTCCAATTCCAAAGCTCAATCCTGTTCCTATATTCATTAGGTGCATACATAAAACATATCCCAAATTGCCTACTATCCTTCTCCAAAACCACCCATAAACATCTATTACATGGGGAACACCCATTACGAATGATACACTGACCCCATTTTTTATTTATTAATATAGCATTGCCTCATTTACCTTTCACATGTTTGGAAGTAAAACACATTGCCTCCTTCCAAATAAATCTGAATGTGTTTTCCAATTGAAACCCTACTAATTTGATTTCGTATAATGGTCAACAAACAATCCATCTTCTTGATCTTATTACAAAAATCCCTGACAATATACTTTCTATTTAGGGATGCAAGACCTCTTATATTCTAGCAAAAGTAGTTCATAAACAATTTTTTTGGCCACCAATAAGTAGACTCCCTTCTTAACTAGTACTATTTATTACACAATCTATCAAAGCACTTTGGAAGATTATTACCTTTCCCCATTTTTGAGTGTTTAAAGTGCTGAACCTTTTTTGTATACTTGTTTTCTTTTTTAATTGACTTCTTTAATGGAGTACTCTTCCACCTTCGTGGAGGAATCTTCCTCAGAATTGACAAAGGTGAGAATGTTTGGGTTTTTCAAATCTAACCCCTCAGGGTCTACTATTTTAAAACAAATAGGGGATCCAACATTGTTTATGACTTTCTCCATCTCTCTAGATAATATGTTCTCTTTTATTTTTATTAAGGTTAGCTCTTGTACATTCCTTTTTTTATCTTCATTTTAGAAACACCATCATGCTTCTTGTGGGATAAAGCGCCAAGATTTTTCCCCTAAAAGCAATTTCAAGACCACTCCCGGTTTCAGTCACCTCAGATTTATTTGGTTCATTATCAAATATTTCAACAACATCTAGAGGCATCACTTTGGATTCCTTAAGAGGAATATCTTCAAAACAAGGGTTGTCAAAGACCACTATTCCTTGCCCCAACAAGTCTACTTTTGATAGACAATCATTTTTTCTCTCCTCCCTGTAATGAACTTCAAAGAGAGGACCACTATAGTCAATAGAGACACTTGAAACAAGTTTAGGAGCCACCTCAAAATTGCTACTAGATTCTTCATAGATTAAGAGTCTCCCCTCTAAGTTTAATTTATCAAAGCTATTTTTGATCACATTCAAGGCTAAATCAACTTCTCCCATATTTGAGTTATAACCAGAGACTACCTTTAGGTTTGTTTGAGGTGAAGAGTCCCCATTTATTAGGGGATACTCTTCCATATTATGCAATTTAGCATTTGAAGGTGTGGATTTATCCATTATATCACTCTTCCTACTTCCATTGTTAGGAAAACTGGACTCAAATGTTTTACCAACTTCATTTTTTTGAAGGCTAGGGCAATCCTTTTTTTGGTGACCCTCGACCTTACATAGGAAACATGAATTGAGGCCCCCCAATCCTACAACCTCACAAATACAATTCTTCTCTCTTGTCCTAATCTCCATGATCTCTGGGATATGAATTCTTGTATTTAGAGAAATTAGTACCCTAGCATCCATATGCAACAGGGTAACCCTTGTTTCATCAATTTTCATAACCTTCCCAATGGGTTTCAATAGCAGGGGCAAAAAGGCCCAAAGTTACTCTAGTAATTTTTTTACTACCAACCACCTGGGTATCGAGTAAAAAAGTATTTCTTTATGCGAGGTATCTAGCTTCCAAGGGAAAGCTTTGAACAAATTTTCCCCCATATTTCAAAAAAAATTGTCCAAAACCCTTTTTTGCATAGCATGATTCCTCAAAAAAAGAACAAAAAGGCCATTATTCAACATTTTGTAAAATGATATGTGAATCCCTAATTTTTTACCCCAAACTGACCAAGAAATTCCTTGAAGGTGCTTTATCCAAATTAAGATAAGCAAATAAAATGGTGGTATGTTTAAGCCTATTTTCCTCTACTCTAATAGCATTTTCCATATTCAAATTAGGGCTCAAAACCAATTTCCTAGGCACAAGGGGGATCTTACCTTCTTCCTCTGCTTGATAACTTTTTTCTCTTCCTCTGTCGGTGATATCACTTTTTGTTCTGAGGACCCCGAGCACATCCTGAATCACAAAACATGCATTTTTTATCAGAGTTTCAACATCCTACAAATTTAGGGCTTCTCTAAAAGTGTTTTTTTCTACGTCATCAACCAAGTCCTCCAAAATGTTATCATTCTCCTCCATTACTTCTCATGACCGATGAGTAAATGCCTTAGCCAGAGTTGTACCACACCCATAGGTGTTTGAGCATAGATAGGGCTCCCTATCCTACGCTAAACACCCCTCTAGCATAAGCAAGCGGGAAACAATTTCAAATTTTAAAAATTGAAAAATACACTACAACCAATGATGAAATTCAATGGGGTAACACAATCAAGATTCAACCAAAATATCACAAAGAATGAACACAAAATAGATAAATATCATGAATGAGAGATTTCAAGCTAAGAGGAGAACTCTACCAAATTGGTCGTGGAAGGCAAGAGAATTCTACCAAATTGGTCGTGGAGGGTTTCTTTCACCATCTCTGATCAATCTGAGAGCCTTCTTATTTCCCTTTTTTACAATATCTCTCATATTTTGTTTTAAATGAATGCATATAAAAATTAAATTTAAAATATATAGCCCACATAGTTTTATTAAATGAATGCACATAAGAATAACTTGATATAAAGTAAATAATATATATAAATACAACTAATACTCAAACATAAATCACAAAAATATCAAACCAAATAAACAAGAGCAGAAGAATACTCTAAGGAAATTATTTGAACGGTAATTGCAATATATCTTATACATTTTACTATAAAGTCTTCAATTTAATTTTCTTTTGTTTTCACATAATGAAATTTAATTTATTAGTTTGTATTCACTGTTGTTTTATAAAAATTAACTTCCATAAAATAATATAGTAGGGTAATATAATATTTTATAACTATATTTTATTAGGGTTTATTATAATTTTATGAAATATATTTTATAGATTTTATTATACTTTGTTAATATTAGATTAATGAATTTTTTTTAGTTTTTTTATATATTTTTTGAAAATAAAAGAAATTAATAAATTTTATAACTATATTTTATTAAGGTTTTATCAAATTAAAGAAAGGGCAAAGTATACTAGATCAATATATCGGGTGAATGAGAGTCAACTATCCAACAAGTAAAAAGTAGATATAAGTAAAATACTCTTCTCAGATGCTTATGCATGTATCACTATCAATGGGCAACAATCTCATACCTTTGGCCTCTTTCATTGAATATGCCAAGGATGTCCTCTTGCACCAGCCCTATAAGTTCTAGTCACAAAAGGCTTTGGATACCTTCTTGCTCATTCTGTGTCAAATGAGCTTATTCATGGAATTTCTCTACCTAGTTCTTCCGATCAGCTGGTTAATGGTCATTTTGTAGATGACTCCTTTCTAACATTACTAGAAGATAAAACTACAGTAAAAAATGCACTTAGATGTCTTGAGACCTTCTGTTTAGCTTCAGGGTCTTCCATCCAGTGGCACAAAACTCTATGTTACATGCAATCAATTCTTCCCATTACGCATTGGCTCCAATAGTATGGCTGGTGCTAGGTTGCTCATGGTGAAATCTTTTATTTTCTAGGCATCCCATTTGCCTTCCAAGGCACCTCTACAAATCTCTAGCAAGTAGTTCTTTTCCACATGGAACAAAAACTTGCTTTCTGGATTACTAAGCCACTCTCTCTAGCTTGTAAATTCCAGGTATGTTCTAAAGTTTTAACAGCAACCCATGCTTACTACTCTTCTTGTTGGGCCCCTTCCAAAGACTCTTATGCCAATCTAAAAAAACTTTTGAGGGATTTTCTTTGGACCTCTTTTGAAACTCGCCATGGTTTTGATTGTGTTGCATGGGAGTTTTGTTGCTTACCTAGAGATTCTGGTGGCCTTGGTCTTCTTTCTACCTAGTGCCAAGGCACTACTTTGTGTGTTAAATGGATCATTCGTGCTCTCTCTAGTAATAAGGTATGAAAAATTTTACTCTGACATAATATTGAAATGGGACATCTTGTGCACAAGCCTACATGGAAATGGATTAGTTTTTCAACAATCCTTGTCATGAGAGAGCTAGTATAAATTTTAGGTACATTTGTGTCTAAGAGCATTTGGAAAGCCTGGGAGAAAGTTAAACCATGGCTCCACTAGATTGGAGATGGATTTCACAATGGTCTTCCATTCAATCAATAGAACATGTGATGGTCACCTCTCTTGTCCATTGTAGGCCAGCCATTAGCCAAACTGCCTGGCATAAAAGCTCTTTGATTTCATAAAAGAGGTATCTAAACTCTTCAGAATAATTTTCATAGACCCACCGTGAGCCTTATGCCATGGGAACCTCTTCAAGATAAATTTGGCCTTCAAAGAAATGATCAGGCTACCTATGATGGAATTGTCAGTGTTATTCTAGCAAAAATGCTTCACAAATTGGGAATCCACTCCAACAGGCCTTCATAGAAAGACTGATAATGGTATCCAGACACTGCAATGCATCATTATAAGCCACGGATTGGTTACAGGTGGCTCTCGCCCCATTTGCCAATGATAGATACACTTAATAAGCGATGACTCCTACATAATTCAATGAATGCTTGACATAATAGATTTTCCACTGTTTGGCCGACCATTCTAGAGCCAAAGCTAGCACATTTTTCTTGGTGCCTTCTATTTCAAGTTTTACCAGTTGGAGCAAGGCTTTTCCATCTTAGGGTTCAGGATCCCCATTGTCCTTTTTGTGGACAAGCTGAGACTTTTCAGCATCTCTTCTGGTATTGGACTAGGGCCCAGTAATTTTGGCTATGGATTTATGATTTCTTTAGGCCTTTCAGACAAGAGCCTTTTCATGGTGACTGATTGTCATTGATGTCAAAAAGGTGTTAAGTTAATGATGATGCAGATATGGCAGGACATTTCATTTGATCAGGATATGTTTGATCAGGAGTTAATTTTGTCATATGTTTAGACATGATGCTTTATGTTATGATGATGCAAGATTGTTTTAACAAAGTGTTGATTCTTGCAGTCATGTTGTTTACAGGTTGTCCACATGGGTCCAATGCATAGATCATTTTGGGCTCATCAGGACATTGAAAGTGTGATTGATCATGATGGAGTTGTTCATATGTGAAGGGTTCATATAAGAAGGTTTGGTGTTCATACTTCTTGCCTCAAGTTGACCTTGAGAAGATATGTAGAGCATTGATCTTCATAGTTGTTGTGTGTTCATGTTTTAATGTCTTGTCACATAGTTGAGTTCGGAGTTGTTGCTTCATGATAAGGGTTCACATGTTAATCATTTAAAGGTGTTTACATGGTAACATATGCAAAGGGTTCATGCTTAAACATGAGGCTTCACATGAACAAGATGGATTGATCTTTAAGACATTTCATGTCATATTTCATATCCTTCATGTCTTAGAATGCTTGAAGGGTTGTTTCATAGTCACCTATGGAGATGATTTCTTGACAGGTTAACAAGTGCTTTATATATCATGCAATATCATGTCAAGATCATGATGTTCATGGATTTGATCAAGATGATTTGTGCTTTGATATGATATCTTGCTGCTTATTCTTCTTAAAATTCTTATAATAGAATCATTAATGTTGAAGGTTGATGTTATTCATCATCTATAGGAGTTTTTGTTGACATGAAAATTAATGTTGGTTTGATAATGTTGTAGTTGGTTTTCAAGGTGTAGAAGAGTCTATGGTCCTAAATGTTCAATGACTAATGTCATTTAATAAGTGCACATTAATTCTTAATGACAATGACTGATGTCATTCATTAAAAAGCAAAGTTAAAGTTTAGCAAACTCCTTTATCTCCTTCATACCTGTCATAAAGAAAATGCACTTTTCTTTATAAAATGAAGTTGACCTACAATCAAAGGTCATTCCACTTAAGTGGACCTACTAAAGGGTTAATAACTCATGTTTTCCACTGGCCCTCTTTTTCACTTACCTTGTAAAGCGGCAATTATATAAGGAGTTGGGCACCATTTTTAGTGATCAACAATCTAGTTTGAATGATAAGTGGGCGCGTGACTTGCCATCAATGGCATATATTTAAAATTGCATACCTTCCTTATTTGCTCCTACTTTGACTGGTAGTTAGTTGTCTTTTTGCATAAAATAAGGTGTGTGATGCTATAATTAGAATTTTTATGGTAGATTTTCTTTGTCATGTTTTGAGGAAGTTTTTAAGAAGATTTTTATGAAGTTTTTTTTTTTCTATTTTTAAGCTTCCCCGTGGCAGAAGAAGATTTACGGAGGATGTCATAAATTTTATAACTGAAGTGGATATATTTTTAAGAAGGAAAACTTTTTTTTAAGATACTATTCTTTTCTGACCAGAGGATTTTTTTATGTGAAAAGGGCACTGGTTGAAGATTTTTTTTTGAGCTATTTTTTTCAGAGGTGAAGAGATATAATATTAAATGTTTGTTTTTGAAACAAGTTGAATATACAAAGAGGATATTGGAATTAATTATTATTGAAGATGATTTGTTGCATATTGAAGAGTATTTTTTTATGAAAAGGTTTCAATTTTTTTTAAAGAGAAAATTGTAGAGAGAAGGTGAAAGGTTTTATTACAAGAGATTTTTGAACATGATAAATGCAAAATGATCCATTTTATAAAGAGATTTTATTTTATAGGAGGAAAAAGAAAATCAATGAAGAAGAGAAATTTGCAGGACAAAGAATTTGAAGAGACCATTTTTGCAAATGCAAGAACATCAAGGATTGAAATAATTGGGGAGAGAAGACAAAATATGAAAAGTCATCTTGTATATAATGGTTTTGCAAGAACATTGATGTTGGTGTGTGGATTATCATATAGGGTTGAATATATTTTGAATATCCTCTTGAAGAGAAAATTTAGATGATAAGTTTTGTATGTGATTTGAGTTGATGAGAAGTATGGTGATATGACAGACACATGTGAAAGAAGAAGTGATTTGTATTGAAACAAAGAAACCCTTAGAATTCTTTGTTTTAATATGCATTTGTATGTATTAGAGGTTGGTTCTCCTTGAAGTTGGTACTTCTAAACATTGTAGCTAGTTTGGCTAGTATGGTTAGTGAGACCTCTTTGTAGCCAATGAGGCTTGCATGGTCAGTGAGACCTATATGGAGCTAGTGAGGCAATTCATGAGTGGTTTTTCTACCCCAGAAGGTTTTCCACTTGGTAAAAAGCATGTTTCATTGATTTCTTCTATGCATGTGCATATTAATTGTTTGATCATGATTTTGTTTACATCTTTCATTATAAGTCTTGTGCATATAAACTCAACAAATCATTAATGTCCTCCTCTCTATTTGTCTTGTAAGATAAAGTTTGCAAAAGGTTAAAATTTATACAACACTGATTCACCCTGCCCCTCTCAGTGTTGTCTTGGACTCCTACAATTGGTATCAGAGCCATGTTCCCTTTTTTGAAGTCTAATAGGCTTGGGTAGGTCCTATTAGTGGAGTCCCATGGGTAAGTGTAAAAGAAATAAGAACACGAGAAATGTCAAGTCTCATTCTGATGAGAAGGTGCAATCTATATCAATTCCAGATGTTGATACATTATTAGTTGATAGAAATGTCTCACGGGTTGAAGAGAAAGTATTTTCAGATGTTCCCTTTTTATGGTTTAGACTTTCCTATTTGGTGTTTTAGGATGCAAGCATATCTATTTTCATTAGGATATGGTGTATGGATGTCTATAGAGAATGGCTATATTATTTCTTTTCTATCACCTAATGATACAAGTCATAAAGAGGCTCATGAATACAATGACATTGCAATGAAGGCTATTTGATCTGGATTATCTAATCATGTTCTCTGTAAAGTTATGAATTGTGTTACAGCTCAGGATATATGGAGAGAATTGAAAAGAATTTATTAGGGTGATGATAAAGAAGAGGATAACTTGTTATCTCAGAAGAATAACAATGATAGAAGACATTCACATGAAGGTGTTGAGGTCCAATCTCCTTCAGAAGAAGCTAACATCATAAGTGATGATGATCAGGAATATGATGAACAAGATTGTGAGATTGATATGGAAGGAGAGCTCATATATGCTCAGAGTGAACTCAAGAATTATAAGAAGAAGAATCATAAATTAATATTGTAGCTACAACAAGAGACTTTAAAGACAAAGCACTCTCTGATCTTGAAGAGGCAAGTATTCAGATTGCAAATTTAAGGACACAAATTGATAACGTAGACAATTTGATTATTAGTCTGAAGATAGAGGTTGAGAAAGCTAAGACGATAGTATATGTTTCAAAATTTGACCTTGAAGTTTGAAGGATTGAGAATCTAAAATTAGAGGGTGATATTATCAATCTGAGAAAAGAGTATGATGGTCTTAAGGCTTTATCTAAGAAGTATAAGGAGTTTGAAGAAAGCACAAGCAAGATACATGAGATGCTGGGTAAACAGAAATATCATCTAAACACAACTGAATTTGGTTATGAAGAAGGAGAGTGTTCCAAAGCCAGAGAGACTCTAAGAAGAAAAATTGATTTAAATCATCATGTTGCTATCGTGTGAAGCTGAGAAGATGACCAAAGATGAATTTGTAAAAATGCACAATCAAAGAACAAAGTTTAGAAGAAATATTCCAGTAAGACAACATACATATATAGGTAGAATTATTCATTTAATGGTTATTGTTACAGTTGTAATCAGTTTGGACATAAAGCAGTTAATTGCAAAAGAAATCAATTTGCTTCTATAAGGAATACTAATATTGTATGTTATGAGTGCAATAATGTTGGTCACATAAAAAGAAACTACAAACTAAATGGAAGGTATGATCCTACATGGAAGCATAACATAAATGCTCAAGGGATGTCAAAAAGGTATTATCAGTCATTTGATTATGATTACAATATAATTTATTATCTGTGTAACTCTTTTGGTCACAAAGCACATAGTTGTAGAAAAGCATCACTTAATTTGATGGGTTGGAAATGGGAAGAGGCAAAAAAGGTTTGGAGGAAGAAAGAACTTGTGAAAGTGTGGAAGCAAAAACAATGCAAAGAGAAGGCAGATTCTAAACTTGTGCATCTTGCACAAGTCTCTTCATTAGTTGCATAACACATGGCAAGAAGTTAGGGGGAGTTGTTCATGTTTTATTAATTATCCAGTGTATGACAGTGATACAGGTGATCTTTGGTTTAGTATGCTTACAAAATGTTGAAAGGATGTTCAGAGTTTGATAACTTGGTTTATGAATGACCCTATATTCTCTTCATATCATTCGTACAAAAGTTGAGTGTTCTTGAAAGTGAGATTGTGAAGTTCAAAATCAATTAAGATGTTCTCAAGGTGCTCTTTTCAAATATTTGTTTATGTGAGCTAAGTAGGTTACAAATGGAAGGAGTCAATTCAATATTATTGTTTCTGCATTTGGTTTTGCAAAGTGGTGTTGATGGTGAAATTGGTTTGTTGATGAATAGTCTTGATGGGCTGATTTGGATTATAGATTCAAGAGGCATTAGTTCTTGTTGATTACAACATATATTAGATTTGACATTGTGTTGCAAAAAGTGTCATGTGCAGGAACAACTTAGTGGTCTTCATCAACATAGTCTTCATTTCTTTAAGAATGGTGTACAGAAGTAAAATGGTTGCAGGATATTTATCTATATTGGAAGTCTTGGCAAGATCATCTCTGGAATGGTTATCATGTCATCATAAATCATGTTCATTTGGAAGTGTTCTTGATGTAATAATTTGACTTGTTCTTTGATGGTCTTTCTAATTAATATGTTTCAGGAAGGTATGTGCAAATTGTATGCTTCTAGTTATGAAGTGGTATTAGGTATGTGCTTCAAGATATGACAGTCTATAGATGATTATGACATTGATGGTGAGCCTTGTATTTCATCAAATAAGAGGCAAGTAAAGGTCTTGGATCATAATGGTAGATGATAATGATAATGTTCAAGTACTACTTGGTATTGTATCTTCTTTCTACAGGATTAAAGTGTTCTTTGTTGTCACTATCGTGAAAGTTTTGGGAAGGTCTTCTCATGAGTGGTCATCATGTGTTGTGATGTGTTTATGACATCCTTGTATAGAGTTCAAGTTCTTATGTGTTGTGTCAAAGAATTGATTCTTCAAGAATCTAAGAGTCAATTTTATGTGATCTTGGTGATTGTTTTTTGGTCAAAAAGTGTTGGTGGTTGTGGAAGAAATGTTTGTCATGAGAAATTAATTTTTCTATCACAAGTGATGTCATCAAGAGTTTCTAATTGATAGCAGAGATATTTCAGATTTTTTAGCTTGTTAAAGGAAGTAATCAGAGGATCGCATTGATGTGTTGTGATAAGAAGTGATATTATGTTGAGTGATATTTATGAGTAGTGATTTGTTTGTGTACTTCAACATAGGGGGAGCAAATAGATTTGTCTTTGTCATATGATGTCAAAAAGGGAGAGAAAGAGAAATTGCATCATGAAGTTTTGCCATCAATGACAAAGGGGAGATTGATGGTGACCGATTATCATTAATGTCAAAAAGGTGTTAAGTTGATGATGATGCAGATATGGCAGCATATCTCATTTGATCAGGATATGTTTGATCAGGAGTTAATTTTGTCACATGTTTAGATATGATGCTCTATGCTATGAACATGTAAGATTGTTTTAACAAAGTGTTGTTTCTTGCAGTCATGTTGTTTATAGGTTGCCCACGTGGGTCCAATGCACATATCATTTTGGGGTCATTAGGACATTAAAAGTGTGATTGATCATGATGGAGATGTTCATATGTAAAGGTTTCATATAAGAAGGTTTGGTGTTCATACTTCTTGCCTCAAGTTGACCTTGACAAGATATACAGAGCGTTGATCTTCATAGTTGGTGTGTGTTCATTTTTTAATGTCTTGTCACATATTTGAGTTTGGAGTTGTTGCTTCATGATAAGGGTTCATAGGTTAATCATTCAGAGGTGTTTACATGGTAACATATGCAAAGGGTTCATGCTTCAATAGGAGGTTTCACATGAACAAGATGGCTTGATCTTTAAGATAGGTATTTGATGTCATATTTCATATCCTTCATGTCTCAGGATGCTTGGTGGGTTGTTTCATAGGCACCTATGGAGATGATTTCTTGACAGGTTAACAAGTGCTTTATATATCATGCAATATCATGTCAGGATCATGATGTTCATGGATTTGATCAAGATGATTTGTTCTTTCATGTGATATCTTGCTTCTTATTCTTCTTAAAATTCTTAGAATAGAATCATTGATGTTGAAGGTTGATGTTATTCATCATCTACACGAGTTTGTGTTGACATGAAAATTAATGTTGGTTTGATAATGTTGCAGTTGGCTTTCAAGGTGCAGAAGAGTCTATGGTCCTAAATGTTCAATGAATAATATCATTTAATAAGTGGACATTAATGCTTAATGACAATGACTAATGTCATTCATTAAAAAGCATAGTTAAAGTTTAGCAAACTCCTTTATCTCCTTCATACATGTCATAAAGAAAATGTACTTTTCTTTATAAAATGAAGTTGACCTACAATCAGAGGTCATTGCACTTAAGTGGACCTACTAAATGGTTAATAACTCATGTTTTCCATCAGCCCTCTTTTGCACTCACCTTGTAAAGCAGTCATTATATAAGGAGTTGTGCACCATTTTTAGTGATCGACAGTCTAGTTTGAATGATAAGTGGGCGCATGACTTGCCATCAATGGCATTTATTTAAACTTGCATACTTTCCTTATTTGCTCCTACTTGGAGGGACAATTAGTTGTTTGTTTGCATAAAATAAGGTGTGTGATGCTATAATTAGCATTTTTATGGCAGATTTTCTTTGTCATGTTTGGAGGAAGTTTTTAGGAAGATTTTTATGAAGTTTTTTTTTTCTATTTTTAAGCTTCCCCATGGAAGATGAAGATTTATGGAGGATGTCATAAATTTTATGACTAAAGTGGATATATTTTTAAGAAGGAAAACTTTTTTTAAGATGTTATTCTTTTGTGAGCAGAGGATTTTTTTATGTGAAAAGGGCATTGGTTGAAGATTTCTTTTTGAGCTATTTTTTTTTAGAGGTGAAGTGATTTAATATTAAAGGTTTATTTTTTAAGCAAGTTGAATATATAGAGAGGATATTGCAATTAATTTTTATTGAAGATGATTTGTTACAGATTGAAGAGTAATTTTTTATGAAAAGGTGTTGATTTTTTTAAAGAGAAAATTATAGAGAGAAGGTGAAAGCTTTTATTACAAGAGAAAGAACATCAAGGATTGAAATAATTATGGAGAGAAGACAAAATATGAAAAGTCATCTGGTATATAATGGTTTTGCAGGAACATTGATGTTGGTTTGTGGATTATCATATAGGGTTGAATATATTTTGAATATCCTTTTGAAGAGAAAATTCAAATGATAAGTTTTGTATGTGATTTCAGTTGATGAGAAGTATGGTGATATGACAGACACATGTGAAACAAGAAGTGATTTCCATTGAAATAGAGAAACCCTCATAATTCTTTATTTTAATCTGAGTTTTTATGTATTATGGGTTGGTGCTTCTAAACATTGTAGCTAGTGAGGCTTGTATGGTTAGTGAGACCTCTTTGTAGCCAGTGAGGCTTGCCTAGTCAGTGAGATCTATATGTAGCCAGTGAGGCGTGTTTTTCAATTAAGCCAGTGAGGTAGTTCATGAGTGGTTTTTCTACTCTAGAGGATTTTCCACTTTATAAAAAGCTTGTGTCATGCTTCTCATTGATTTCTTCTATGTGTGTGCATATTAATTGTTTGATAATGATTTTTGTTTACATCTTTCATTATAAGTCTTGTGCATATAAACTCAATAAATCATTAATGTCCTCCTCTCTATTTGTCTTATAAGATAAAGTTTGCAAAAGATTAAAATTTATACAACACTTATTCACCCCCCTCTCAATGTTGTCCTGGACTCCTACACCTTTATCATGGCAAATAATACTTCTAGGTGATTCTCTTAGGTTCCCTACAAGATTTACTCATATTTGGCATATTTTCAAGGTGGAGATTCTTTTCACAATTTTCAAAGATTGTAATTCTTGTGTATTTTTAGGCAATCACATTGGAACAACTATTTCTCTTTATATTAAAGCAATTAACTGTGCTAATGTTCTTCTACAAATACAAGTTCAAGTAAACAAGGTAGTACTAGAGGTTACTCACTTACAGTAATTATTGGGTCACTAGGGTAATGCTCCTTGCACAGTGGCATGGTTTCCTCCATCTCTTTCCTCTATTCGAGCACGTTCACCTTCCCAGGGCCACAGGCGAAGGAGTGGTTCTACCAGGGATTCTAGGCCACATTCTTAGCCTCCTCCTCACCATGCACCTCACCGTCATAGATGCTCATCCTTTCCACATAATTGTAGCTAGACATCAAGACATCCTGCAAGTGTTACAAGTGACAATGTAGGTTGGCCTACTGGTGACAATACAGGTTGGGTTTCTCTTAGTACTTCCAATCCAACCAACACAGGTTGGGATAGCATCAACAAATTTCCATGCTTAAATTTGGTAATTTCACCATAGCACTAAGAGCCAAATACAAAGAATGAAAATCAGGAGAATGACGATGAGTGGGAACCACTAGATATCATCCCAAACCCCACATCAATTTGGGGTAAACCAGATGATAGGGATCCCCCATCTGCAAGTGTTGCTTTGGATACTTAAATTTGCATAATATTATGTTTTTATAATTTCTATTATCTTTTTATGGGTGTGTACCCATTGACTATGTAGAATTTTCTAGGCTATGCCCATATGACCGACTGTTGGGGTGTGCCTTTATACCACCCAAACTATTTTTTGTGAAAGTGTTTTCTTTTATCTTATAATTAATAGATAATTTGACATTTTCATCAAAAAAAAAAAAAACACCACAACCAACATGGATACCAAACTTTTATCAGATGCCAAACATATAACAGTTGTGAGATTATTGTCCTTAAGTACCTTAAAGGTGAGAGAGAGAACTTGTGGAAAGCCCTCCAACAAACAAACACATCATTAGTGTAAAAGGAAGGAATCGTTGACGCTTGTCTTTGACGTTTCTATTTCAAGTCAATTCTAGAAAGAAAGAATTAAGAGTAAATTGTTGATCATCAGTTTGTTGTATGATTATTTTGGGAGGAGATTGGCCCATTCAAAGGCTTCTCATAATAACTCATTTGCATTCTGTGTTCAAACCATAATGTTAATCTACAAAATTTAGAGTTTTTTAACTGCCAATCTTAAAACTCTTTTGAATATGTCATTAATTAAAAATAAATAAAAGAAATTTTAAGTAAATAAAGATAAAATATTTTTAAATAAAATAAAATAATTTTTTAGTAAATAAAATACTCTTAAATAAATAAAAAATAATTAAAATAAAATAAAATAACTTTTAATTTAGTTCTGAAGTAAAATAAAATAATACTTTAAGTAAATATTGAAATCTGTGACCTGTCTTGTATTTTTTTTGTTGAATACAAACACAAATTTTCTTCTAAAAAACTCTTAAGTAAATAAAATAATTCAAGATTGAAATCTCTTAACATTTTTAGATAGATTTACTTAAGATATTTTTACTAGTTAAGTCTTCCCAAACCTCTAACAGTTAAATTGCAACAACAATTCTGCAATAAAAGTTTTAAGGACAATTAAAGATAGATTTATTTAGGATATCTATATTGATTAAATCTTCTCAAAGATCTAACAACAATTCTGCAATAATAGTTTTCTAGTACAATTAACATAAAAATGCTAAATCAAAATCAAAATCATCAGTTCCCTACAAATCAAAATTGTTGTCCTTGGTAGAGACTAATGCTGCATTTCAACTTTTATTTTCAAAAAAAATATTTACACTACAGTGTCAATTCTAATGCAATTTGAGAAGATGGTGCCTTGGTGGTGAATATTGGCCATCCCTCCCTTGTGCTTTTCATATTTACTCTTTGAGAACAAAGTGCAATCAACTTCTTCTCCAAGCTTGTGTGGAGTTAATGGTTATGACTTATTTTCATCATCAAATAAAACTTGAATTTGGTGGAAGAAGCTTGTATGTTGACTTTTTAAATTGTAATCTATGTCCCTACAATTGTCAAAAACAATAAAAAAATAAAGATTTATTTTGAAGTAAATTAGAAAGCAAATGGAAAAAATATATATATTAGAATTTCATGCCTTTTTCCCTTACAAACTCATATATATGGTTGTACTTACAAGGTAGAACATGTTTCTCCAGAGAAGCAAACAATGATTTACATTGAATCTGTCTTCCAAAATAATCCTTGAACCAACAACATTGAAGACTCCTACAATGTTGAATTAGAAAGCACATCCGATTCAATGCAAAAAAACATATTTGTCATGCAATTAATTTATAATAATCACATAAAATGATGCCACTATTAGACCTAGGTTTAACTACAAGGTAGAAAAGTATTATCATCTCTGTCTATTGTGAAGAAAAACGATACCTTGATTAAGGATAGTGATTTAAACAACCCAAATGAGAGTGCACCAAAAGGTCTTAGGAATCTATGGCTTCCAAGCTATTTTTGACCAACATTTTCTCAACTAAACTTATTTAGAATGGTATCTCTTCTCAAGCAAGGATATTTTGGAAGAAAAATAATTGTGAAATAAAGTAAATATAATGATATAATGATATGATATTATATCACTTTAATCTCTAACAATAGACATGAGTCACATTACATTTAAATTCTTTTAATTAATAATTTAAAAATGTTTCATGTTAAATGGGTTTTCATCTTATAATTGTTAAAATATATGAAAAATATTATTAGTAAAAACTATACAAATATTTAGAAATGTATTTTAATAATTATTATTAAAATAATATTATTAATGAATAACTTATACTAAGTTATCTTGAAATGACTTTAAATACACCTATCAACTCCCACAAATAAAATTTAAAAAGAAAGAAAGGAAATTCTTATATAATTAAAATAATTTTTTTATGTACAAAATCTTTTTGATTATAGAAAGCCTAAATTTTAATGGCCATATGGATGTATTTAATCATTTTAGCAGTAAAATACAATTAAAATTTTAAGAAGACTATATCATGTAAAAGGTAAGATTTCAGGTTCTTTTATATATATTTAGTCTCTATATATTTCTTCTAAAATAAATAGACTTTCATATTTGAAACGTAACTTCAAATAGATCATGGTCCAAAAAAAAAAAAATTGCTTAATAAACAGGGTCCATCGTCAAATTTAGGCCCTAATGGATCGGCAGCAAATAGTACTTATCATTTTTTTATGGTGCTTGAGCAGGCGCACGTGGCATGCTTAACTATATGTTTCCAATTCTTTTGTTCGACATATGCTCTGACAATAGAAAGACTAGTCCAAAACAATTGTAGCCGGACTCAAGGAAGAAACACAAATATTTGAAAATCACAAATATAAATTTGATAGTAATGATAAACATAACACCAACTAGCCTGAGAACACTTTACGGGACCTATACACAATTAGTACAGGCAATGTAAATGTAATCTCAAGTATTAGCCCAACTTCTGCTAAAAAAAGTGTTACCAAACACCTTCCATACAACCAACTATAAAAGACAAATAATGGATTTTCTCGACCTTCGACAAGAGATATACTAGCACAACTTGACTTGTGTGGCATTGATGAGGTAATAAATTGCCTCTGATAGCTTTCCACGTAAATGGCATAGCCAAATAATATATAAGCAATAGGAGCAATGAAAATCAAACCCCTTAGCTGAATAAACAACCTCAAAAAAGTAGAAACAGAAAGTTCTTCCACCTCAAAATAACAAGGCATAACCCTGACACAAATGGAAAATCCTCACTAAGAAAAATAGTAAAACAGGGTACCAAAACCAAAAAATTAATAAGATAAAAGAATGAGCATTTTTTTCAAACAAAACTATAATAATAATAACAAGAATGAATACCAAATATTCCAAATTATACACAGTCCAAAACAACATCTATGAGACCAGCATGTGTCCATTCGAATCATTCTATTAACCTTTAGGTATAGAAACGTTTTAGATCATTTACCATCCAATAAAAATCAGGGTTGCACATAGGAAAGAATGAGCCTGATAGACGCTAATATTATTATATTTACAAAAAGGTGCACAAAGATTTATTAATGTACCCTATCTAAAGAGCCCATTAAAACTAGGTACTGGAAATTCTGTGTGGCCACACAAATTCAGCTAAAAAAACTAGTTATGTTGGTAAAAAAAGGAGGTCTAATATAGGTTTTCCAGGTCCATTCAGAGGATTTGATACAGTGAAGAAAGCAAATGTCTCTAATCTTATCCAAACCCTCTACAAGAAAAGGAAGCCACAAGGTCCTAAATCCTTAGAAGCAGTACAAGTGGAGACAAAGGAAAAAAAGCTCACTGATATTCATCTGTAAATAAGGTGAAATTTCATTTTTTACTCGCCATGTAATTCCAAATCAGTAAACTTAATAACCTAGATCAATTTGTTGGAACCAAATAAAATTTCCAGTCTCTAAACACCACCTAAAAAATAAGCAAACAAGTTAAAATACACATTAGGTGAACTTCCTGTGAGATTAAATCCAGGCTCTCACGTCATACTTAAAACTTCAAGCAAATTCTACACCTCCCATTAACGAATGCATTCAACCTATTCCATGTTCAAAGATAACTTGGACTTACAATAGGAAAAAACTTATATTCCCAACAATATTTTAAAAAATCATAAACTGTCTCACATGAAAATTCCACAATAGGAGAAAAACTTATATTCCACAAATTCAGCCATAGGATGATATATGTTTGTACTTTTTGGTGACTTAGAAATAGATTTTCCATATAACTGATAATAGTTGTTAGGTTTTAACCTTCCTGTATTCAGACAGTTATGAAGGAATATAAAATAGCATAATTTCTTTCCATTTGGTCTTATCTACCAATAAATCTCAAATCCACAAGCATAAATGATATGTCTATTAAATGTTACATTTCCTAAAACAATGTTTATGTTATAATTGCAACAATAGATTAAAATCTCAGGAAATAATAATTTCAATTCTCTTAAAATTTAAAAATTGCAGACAAACAAACTAGAAATACACCACTCCAAACAAAAGAAATCCCTCATTTTGTCCTCCTATAAGTGTAAATTTGTTGTCTCCAGGATAAATTAGGATGTGAAACATACCTTGTTCATTCTTGCCAAGTCTGATGGTGTTCCTGTACATCTGTACAGAAAAACAAAAAAAGGAAAGTACAATTTTAAAAAATTAAAATGCTCCACTTTCACATATTAACTTTTTAGTATAAAGGTCTCCAATAGACTGCCTCGTATATTTCAATCTGCTTTATCCAGTGGTTCTCATCCGCTCTAACAGTAGTGAAATCTCTAACCAATCGAACTTAATCCCCAACAAATGGTTGTCCTCCTCTGTAACAATAGTCAAAACATAGGATCATGCACAATTTCTCATAATCATAATAAGGTAAGGCAGTAAAGCTTAAATGCACTAAATTAAATTTTTAATACCAAGCTCTCGGCTGTAATAACCTTTATATATAGATTTCAATCATTCTACTGTCAAATTCATCCTTGTTTTTACTTCTGGTGCTTTTCGATATTTCAGCAATCTTTGACAAGGTTGAGCGTTAGTAAAAAATGGAGAATCTACAAGATCAAGCATCCAGGAAATTGTTTTTAAAAAAAAAAAAAAAAACAAGAACAAGATCAAAATGAAGATCAAGCACCCAAAATTCGAGAAGAAAGCAAAAACACTGAAAATGTTTCTCATAAGAGAAAATACACTAGATCTTAAATCCCCAGGATTCGCTGGATGACTGCTTTGCATTAGATATTTCTTGAAGCAATGCAACAGCTTGGAGGTGCCCACAATAAGGCATATGCCTTTTTACTTCTTTCATCCGCTCTCAATGCAGGGGAATCGATCTGTTCGTACTTCTTTCATCGCTCTCATTTCGTGCTGTATCCCTCACCGTTGATGATTCGATTTTTGAGCTGTTGCATTGCTCAAAGAAAGCGCTAATGCAAAGCTGCCATTTCTGGGCATTTCATATCTAGTGTACTTTTTCTTATGAGAAACACGTCAATTTGTTGGATAGTTATTCTTTCATTCTTCTCCATTTTCCCAGAATGATTGAAATTGTATACAAAGGTGATAACAAGGGAGAGCTTAGTATTCAAAATTTTATTTAATGCATTTAAGATTTATTGAAAAGTGATGCATGACTATATTTAATGCATTTAAGATTTGTTGAAAAGTGATGCATGACTAGCTGACTCAACATGCTTTTTACTATATCTTCACATGCAACTGGACTTTACCTTCCATGCAAATCAGTAGATTTAGTTAGTTAGTTTTATTTTGTAATTTGGTTCTTTATTTAGTTTAGAAAGAAGTTAACAAACTTTGCTTTCATGCGCAGCAAATAAATGCATATTCATGTAACTATTTTTTCAGTTTTGTTTTGTTAAGTCTAATTTAATCTTAGGTTTTTTTTTTTTTTCCTTCTTGCATGTGAAGGCTGCAGCTTGTAATTCTGTTGCTGTTATATATTTTGACAGCAGCAGTCAATTACGATGTATAAAGAAATAGGTATATAGTCTACAAAAATACAGAATTATGTATTTTAATTTCAGATCTTGGCTGTTTTAAATTGTTGTAGTTATTTTTTTATATCTCTGCTGTCTTTTTTAGATTCGACATTTGGTATCAGAGCAGGTATTTTCTTTTGGGTTAAAGATTTAGTGGTTGAAATTTTGCCAAAGGTTTAATATGTCCCCATTCCAAAATTTGATGGAAATGATGACATTCTTGATAGGAAAAGATTTGGGGGAGATTGTTGAATTAGGTTATGCAGAGCCAGTTGATTGGAATGCTGTCACAACCAATGATAAAACAACTATGAAGGAGGCTAAAAAGATAAATGCTCAAGCATTATGCTACATTCAAATAGCTCTAGATAAGAGCTTATTTCCAAGAATTGCAGGTGCAAAGACACCCAAGGATGCCTAGAAGACTCTACAAGAAGCTTACCAAGGTAGTGATCAAGTGAAAGTTGTCAAGCTACAGACATTGAAAAGAGAATTTGAGAATTTGAAGATGGAAAAAGCGGAAAGTGTGAGTGGTTGTTGTGTAAGTGTAAAGGATGTGGTCAATATGATGGCTATTCTTGGAGAAATTATGGACAAAGAGGTTTTGGTTAAAAAGATGTTAAGGCCTCTAACACCAAGGTGGAATAATGTTGCAATAATCATAGAGGAGAGTAAAAATTTATCTACTCTCGAGTTTGATCACTTGGTTGGATCTCTTATGTCTCATGAAGAGAGACTTAGGGAGATGAGAAGGGTTTTTCTTTAAAATTACAGATTGCACATAAAAATGATGCTAGTAGTAAAAGCAACCAAGGACAAAGCTAAGAATGGAATTTGAATTATTCAAGAGGAAATAGAGGAAGAGGTAGAGGCAAATTTGATAAAAGAAATGTCCAATGTTACCATTGTAACAAGTATGGCCACTTCGAAAGGGATTGCAAATTAAAAGAAGGTAAAAATGTTCATTATGCTCAAGAAGGTGATGAAAATCCTCCAGATCATTTATTTTTATACTATGCTAAAATTGAAAATAATAGTAAAGATGTTTCATATTTAGATTCTAGATGTTCTAACCATATGTTAGGAAATGAGAAGTTGTTTTCAACAACGGATGAAAGTTTCAAATCCAAGATCCAGCTTGGTGATGACAAATCATTGGAGGTTGTTGCAAACGGAACTATGGAAGTCTATACAAAAGAAGGTATGAAGAGTGTCAAAGACATTTATTACACTCCATAGTTAAAGCATAATTTGTTGAGTGTTGGACAATTGTGTGAGAAGAATTATTAAGTTGTATTTGAAAATCAGCAATGTATAATTTGTGATAAGAATTAGGGCAATAGAGTGGTTACATTTGTGCCTATGACAAAAAATAGGATGTTCCCATTGAAGTTTGGTTAACATAACAACAACCTTGCCAATATGGCATATGAGGATCATACAAGTTGGTTATGGCATCTTAGGTATGGGCATTTAAATTTTCATAGATTGAAGATTCTAACATCAAACACATTAGTTTCTAGTTTGTCTAAGGTTGAAGAGCACAAGGAAATTTGTGAAGGTTCTGCTAAAGGAAAGCATGCAAGGGAAAAATTTGCAAAGGGCGATGCATGGAGGGCACATCATCCACTTTAGCTTGTTCACTCAGATATTTGTGGTCCTATGCAAACAAAAAGTTTGGGTAAGTCATCATATTTTATAACTTTTATTGATAATTACTCACGAAAGTGTTGGATTTAATTTTTGAAGATCAAGGATGAAGCCCTTGATACATTCAAGAGGTTTAAAGCCCTTGTGGAAAATGGAAAAAGGTACAAAATCAAATGCTTAAGGACTAATCATGGAGGAGAATTATGTTCAAAAGCCTTTCAAGATTATTGTGATATGCATGGCATCAGAAGGCAATTCACCACTGCCTACACACCTCAACAAAATGGTGTAGCTAAAAGGAAGAATCATACAGTGGTGGAGATGGCACATAGTATGCTACAAATAAAGGGATTAAGAAATTCTTTTTGGGGAGATGCAGTTGCTACAACATTATATATTCTCAATCGGAGTCCCACTAGTGCACTTGACATGATGACTCCATATGAAGCCTGGTATGAGAAAAAGCAAAATGTTAATAATTTCAAAGTTTTTAGTTGTTTAGCCTATGTTCATGTTCTTGATCAAAAGAGACAAAAGTTAGATCCTAAAAGTGAGTCATGTATTTTTGTTGGATATACTTAGGAAAGTAAGGCTTACAGATTATATAATCCTCTCACTAATAGGCTTATTGTGTCAAGATATGTGATTTTTGATGAAGGGGGAGTTTATGGTAATAAAAAGGGCTATAAAGAGAAGTCAAAATCTATTTTAAATGATATTATTATTGATGATATTGAACATTAGCAGCCCACTATTGTTTCTGTTCCAAGTGCTTCAAATCCACCAAGTAACCCCTCATCTAGTTGTTCAATTCCAAGTGCAAGTCTAGCTTCAAAGTCTCTAAGCTAGGCTCTCCTATATCTTTTTTGTTAAATTTTTGGATCCAAGTGTTGTGGTTGCACTATGGGCCATGAGTTTTTGGTGTGAAGCAAATTATGAATGCAGTAGAACCTTCATGTCAGCTGAGCGGAGTTGATTTGGAGATGTAATCGAATTTTGAGGTGGACGTCGATGTTGGGTTCTAGCTCATTGTTTGGAACTGGGCAGAAAGGGTTTTGTCCTCATCATGGCCATATTTTGTTGGCTTTGATGTTGGTTCTAGAGCTTCTGAGAAGCTGGTGGCATTAGTTTTTAGTAGGAGTGGTCCATGTTGTTGATCTAGGTGTTGGAGTTACGGGGTGATGATGGCGTTCTTGGTCATAGTGGAAGCTTAGGGGTTAGAGTTTAATGGTTGTGACCGAATGAAATATGCCTTACTCAAGTTTAGACCAAGGGGTGTTTACAAATGCAGAGCTAGGATTGGTGTCGATGCTAGAGGTGGTGGAGATGGTGGAATTTTAGTTTTTTGGTTTTGTTGGAGTAGTTGTGTTGTACACCTTGCATAATTTTGGTATTATTTTATTTTGTAAAATAAATATTTATTTGTGGTGCATCATGGGTGATGTGTTTAGCCACATTGGATATTTATTTGATGCCACTTGTAATCATTCTACATAACATTAGGTTAATCATTTATTTGTAATTATTTGATTATTTGGGAAAACTTAGTACCAATAATCAAATGTGGGTCAATGGTTTTGTAGACCGATGATTTTGGGGAAGATGGTTTTACCATACTACATGTATTTATGTGAGCTTATGTCTATAAAAGCAAACACAGAGGTAATTGTTGTAGACTGAGGTGAGTGGTTGTTGGCTTTGGCTAGATTTAGCTTGTTTGAGCATCTCTTGTAGGTTGCATATGTGAGGGTTTGAGGCATGACATTTGATGTGTGGTTACATGCTTGTTCACATGGAGTGCAGGTAGAGAGTTTGATGTTTTAGAGGTAATCTCTTCATATGTATTGTAATCTTTACTATTGAATAATACATGAGAGATGGATGCTTTTGGAGGCTAGTTTTTTCCCTCATGGAAGGTTTTCCTAGGGTATATCTTGTGTCACCATTGATGGTATGATTGCCCATTTCTTTTACATATGGATTTCTAGTTATTGTTGCACATTAATCTCTTATTAGGTTATGAGGAATTAGTCTTTATGGTTGCATATTTCCAACATATTTGTCTTTGGTGTTGGTCCCAGAGTTTGATCTAGGGGTGTTTTTGGGATCCATGGATGCCCTCGACTTGGAGGTTGTGCATGCATATTTCTATGTAGTAATGCTTTGTGATGGCTCTAGTGTTGGTTTAGAGGGAGGTGTTGTGTAGTGAGTGGTGGGAGAGGCATTAATGTGACGAGCCTAGTTTTTTCCTCAATTCTAAAGGTGGAGGGATGTTGATGGGAAGACCATAAGTATTTGCATGAAACAGGAGATAGAGGGTGTTGTTCCATTTTTATCTATGCACTAACATTGCTCTAGGTAAAGAGATGGGTGTGACGTGGAGATTAGATCCACAAACAATGGAGAGGGCTTGGTGATTATGGGGTTTGTTTCAAGAGTTATCTCTAATAGAGGCTTTATGATTGATCGTGGAAGTGGTGTTGCAAGCATATTAGGTTATGGGCCAAGTTTTAGGGGGATTTGGATGGTGGTGTTAAAGGAGATTTCAATGGACCTTAGGTAGAGGTGCAGACAAGGGACTCATCGGTGGTGTTGGTTCTGGTGGTTGTGGCAACCCTGGTGGTGGCTCTAATCGTAGTTGTGCCATAGTCAGCTTTGGCTATGTTTGAGTGGCAAAAGCATCCATGGTAAGTCTTGGGTGGCATTATTTGACCTTGGGTTCATGTTGAGGGGTGGCCCAAGTGGTGCCAATTGTAGGTCCAACAATGGTCCAGGCATGAGAGTGAAGAAGACAACAATATAGAAGCATGTTATTTAAACTGAATGAGTTGACCTCACACTTTAGCAAGCATGTACTAAAGAACTTCTAACAAAGGATAAAAATGTTTGTCGGGAATTAAGGTGTCTCAACCTTGGTAAAGTTTTCACATTTAATTTTTACTGTGCAACAATTTTTTTATTTACCGTGCTCCATCATCTAGTAACTTGACATGGTGACTTGTTGATGACTGGGAGGTGACATGGAAGGTGACAAGGAAGTTAATTTTGTCCTCACATGGAGGATAGATGTCCCTTATTGTGGTAGAGGTTTTCCACCATGTGTCAGCATATTGTGAAGTGTGTAAGGAGTTATGACACGTAAGTGTTATGATAGATTCCTATGATAAAACTATGACACATAAGAGTCAAGTATAGAAGGTTCTATGACAAGTGAAGACAAGTGTCAAAGAGCATCTTTTGGGAAGGCATCTTTGGGTGACCAAGATGGGTTATAACATGTTGTAAGAGGAATATGCTATTTTCAGGTAGTTATGACAGATTCTCTTACAGTTGTAAGAGCTGTCATGTATGATGGATTCTATGACAACTGTAAGGTGCGTAAGAGCATCTCTCATAGCCTATCTTGTGATTAGGTGCCCAAATTGGGAAGGCATGTTGTGACAAGTGTAAAAACCTTGTTGTAATGTTAGATAAGTGTCCCTAGGTGTGGGTAATGGGCCATGAGACCAAGTTGGATGCCCATCTCTAGAAGCTTCTCATTTTGCCTTGTAAACTCTATATAAATAGGTGCTTGGAGTAGGAGATGCATAGTTTGATTGATAGGTATTGTTATACTACCATAATCACTCCATAAATGACATTTGAAGACTCTTGGAAGAACTTGCAATGCAAGAGTATTGTAAACTATTATTGTTTTGATAATACATTGTATAGGTTTTGGAGTGTCAGGTTTTTCACCTAAAAAAGTTTTCCCCATGTTATATCTAGTGTCTCTCTTTCTGTCTACATTCTTGTGTTGTGTATGTTGCTGAAATCTCTATGTTATTATCGTAACATCACTGTAACTATAAGGTTTAAAAAGAATTTCCATACTTCTTCCCTCATTAGATTAGTGTAGGAAGTGTATTTTGCATACCTTGCTTCCTTTCAGTTGGTATCAAAGCTTGATCACCTTTGGTTCTAGTTGTTGGGTAGGGGCTTTTTGAGCCGATCTTTGATTGAGTGGGAGTCTGTGTAGTGTATTCTATAATCTTGTTGCAGGAAGGAGATGACAAGCACATCTAGAAGAATAGAGTTGGAGAAGTTTAATGGCACCAATTTTAATTTGTGGAAACTTAAGATGGAAGACATGCTTGTTGATAGAGACCTATGGGAAACCATTTCTAGTACAAAACCAATGGCAATGGCTCAAGATGATTGGGATCTCAAGGATTGGAAGGCTAAGGGTCTTGTGAGACTCTATCTAGTTGACTATGTCTTGTTGAAAGTCCATGAGGAGAAGACTGCAAAAGAACTATGGAAGAAGTTGGGAGATGTTTATAAGGCCAAATCCCTAGTGAACAAGCTATTCGTGAGAAAGAAGTTGTATTCTCTGAGGATGGAATATGGAGGATCTGTTGTAGATCACCTGAAAGGTAAATGCAAGAAGTTGTGTCCACTTAAGGTGGAAGTTTCAGAGTTAGAAAAAAATCCAAAATTGGGTGACTGAAAATGGGATCTTGTTTCTATAAAATGGGAGCCCGTTCTGTATCGGGATCCCATGCCTAAAATCCAAAACGGGATCCCGTTCCTTAATGCGATCCTGAACCTAGAACAAAAAATGGGATCCCATTTTGAAAAAGTACTAATTTTTTTTAAAAATGGCAGAGACCCCATTTTTCCCAGTGACAGGTGACAGCTGAGAACGGGATCCCAAGTTGAGTCACCATCAAAATAGTAGGTAGGTAGATTTTTTCACTTCTACAATTTAGCAATGAATCTTTTGAAGTTTCCCTTGTTTGTCTTGGTGTAAAATACAATCAAAATTTAAATTGTAAACTGTTATTTACGATTTCTGTTTATGAAATCAATAGCTATTTTTTGACATTTTAGTTGTAAAATATAATTGAAATTTTGAAAGACTATATCATAGAAAAGGATAGAATTTGAACAAACTGCCAAAATTTTGTTTCAATTTGAGAATTGAATAGCTGTATTTAGACATTTTAGTTGTAAAACACAATTGAAAATTTGAAAATACTGTATCATAGAAAGGAGAGATTTTGAACAAACTATCAAAATTTGATTTCAATTTGAGTGCTGAATAGCTATATTTAGAAATTTTAGTTGTAAAAATACAATTGAAATTTTGAAATGACTGTATCGTATGAAAGGAGAGATTTTGAATAAAATGTCAAAAATTATATAGCATTGGGATGATATATATATTTGGTTTTTATAAAATTTACTTATATTAATGTATGTCATTGTATTTTAAAGGCATTATTGAATAGGTAACTGTCATGTAAAAAAATTACAACAAACCATAATAAAACCTTTATCACGTCCATAATCAAACCTAAATAGAGACAACCAACTAATCAAGAATTGAGAAAATTTTGCATTTTTTGTGATAGCCAACTAATCAAGAATGAAATCAAGCCAACAAATATAACTTTAGAGACACTTGTAGTTGTCCTCACTAGCTAGGTTATGCCCCTAGGATGAACAACATGATGTTAATTGTGATACGAGCCTAACCTTATTGGTAATGCTTCCCCTAATCTTAATGACATTGATGTAGGCCCCACTCATGATCCTTACGAAGATCTTGCCACCACTAACCTCTTTCATGATAGGTCACACCATCTCCTTAGAGCTATAATACCTTGAGCTTATCAATTGGGACCAACATGATCCTTTATGATTTGATGTTTTCCAAAATGATGAAGCCATCATGAAGCTTATGAAGTGTCAAGACCACATCCCCATTGTAATCATAAGAAAGACTTTTCTACCATACTTAACACCTATGCTTATTTGGGAGAGAAAGAAGAACCCTTTAGTCCTAAGGCACCCTAGTAGGCATAATAGCAACAAGATATAAGAAGAGACTTGTGATCGATTAAAATGATACAATAAAAATGGACACTTCCCAAGAGCTCTGAGCAATGACAAACTTCACCTTCCATTAGATACCACTTAGAATCAAGATGACTCCCCTCTCCTTGTTGAGGATGCTATAGATATCAACCTGTGAATGGAAGAGTACCCTAAACTCTCTAAGATAGTAGCTCCACTGGACCTTAACATCAAAGAAGGCATAACCATCACCCTTAAAGATTACGTTGATTTCTTCATGTGGTCTTATGGTGATATGCCTTGAGACTCCATCTTTAAAGTCATGCATCATCTTGTGGTTCACCTCAATGCCAAACCTATTCAATAAAAGCTACACAAAATGCACCCCCAAGTAGCCCTCTTGGTCAAAGAAGAATTTTATAAACTCTTGGATGTGGGGTTCATGAACAGACTATTACTTATCCTAAATGGGTCTCTAATGTGGTCTTAGTTAGCAAGAAAACTAAGGGAATTCATGTTTGCACTAACTTTTGAGACATCAAAAAAGGATATCCTAAAGATAACTTTTCTCTACCAAACATTGATATGATCGTGGATCTCATAACCATATATATAAAATGGTATCATTAATTTGGATATAATATCCCTTGAAACATTTGAGTTAGACATGGAGACACCTAGATTATGGAGAAGTCTATGTAAGAAAACACCTCCTGTAGACTCAACACAAACTTAAATCCCTCAACCCTCTAAATTGTGACTTACATCATTTGATTACCCTGGAACACACTATAGACAACTCTATACAAATTTGGCAAAAGATATTTTCTCCTAACATAAACTTGTATATGTAGAAGTATCTACTACTACATTAGATTTGATATACTTCTTAAAAGGAAAGAGTTGGGACTAACAACTAAATAGAAAACAACAATTTGCAAATAGGAAATAGGAAACAAAATCAAGCTAGAACCATCTTGACTAATTTATCTTTTTCTAGCTAGATTGAATCCCTACAATCATGTAAGTTAAAAACAAAGCATCAAATTCTTCATTAAATTTAACTCACAAATCATCAGAATATATTCATCTTCATACTCATATTAGTCAGGTCTAGGCAACTAGTAACTTCAATCCTATCTCCATTATCAAATTTGGTTGCCATAGGCAACTTCACCAAATTTAGGTTTTCAGATCATGTGGCATGCACAAGATATCCACCTCAAGGTAGTTCTCCAAGTCTAGTTATAGTCTTGCAGATGTTCATTATGATTCTACCTAGGTGGTATGATAGTCCATTGGTTTCTAGATGACATCATTCAATAGCATATCTATGCATCTAAACATTCACCCAGGTCATTGATATATATTGATATATTTTGAACATTCACCCTTCATTTAATCAAAGAATCAAATTATTCATTAAATTTAATTCACAAATCATCATAATATATTCATCTTCATACTCAGATTAAGTCCTAGGCAACTAGTAGTCAATACTAGATCTCCATTATCAAATTTGGTTGCCATAGC
This sequence comes from Cunninghamia lanceolata, assembly GCA_027924645.1. Lineage (NCBI taxonomy): Eukaryota > Viridiplantae > Streptophyta > Pinopsida > Cupressales > Cupressaceae > Cunninghamia > Cunninghamia lanceolata. The sequence goes on along the minus strand of BSBN01000245.1, from coordinate 4,585,513 downwards.
CTGTAACTTCACCAAATTTAGGTTTTTAGATCATGTGGCATGCACAAGATATCTACCTCAAGGAATTTTCCAAGTCTAGTTATAGTCTGAAGCAGATGTTCATTATGATTCTGCCTAGGTGGTATGATAGTCCACTGGTTTCTATGACATCATTCAATAGCATAGATGCATCTGTTCTAATTCATTTCTTTTGTCTAAAATGGTTGTGACAATAAGAAAGAAGCTTATTGAACTCATAATCAATAGGAAACCCCCGGTCATAATAGGAGGTCTTAAATTTGGTACCAATGATTGTGAGTTCCTTGTAGAATATGATGAACCTTTTGAACAAGAGAACCTTGTAGACCATGATGCATATCTTGATTTAAACTTGAACATTATCGTCATGTGAATGTTTTTAGCCATCCTACAACCTCCTATCACCCTTCATCCTCTTATAAGGATATGCCACACAACCTCTCCAAGTTGACCATGCCAAACCCAAAGTCACAATCCTAAGAGGTCCCTAATTTCCTCCCAATGATCAAGAGAACCTTGTAGATCATGATGCATATATTTTGAACAAGACTATCAAGTTCCTTCGCAACAAGAGCGTGCAAGTCAAAGTTACCCTTTTCACCAAGATCAAGTGTCCCTAAGTCCTTATGTTACCTTTGACAAGGGGAACACCACTCTAGAATATGCATCTTATGGGTATCCTTCATCATCATCCAATCGAATGCCTATCCAAGAGCCTACTAGTCCTATCCCAACACCACCATGTAATCCCAATCCCAATTCATTGGTCCATCGACCTTTAAATCCATCAATCCCTTCATTACCCTCACCACCATCTAATCCTCCAACTTCACATCCTAAATTTAAATCACCTCTCTTAAATGACCGCTATAGATATGTACTATGAACTATATTACTTGAAGACAAACATATATACCATCCCTCTTTATTAAGTTTGATCACTCCCAATCCTAATCCATTTCCTCCTATCATTCATCCACCTAATCCTAGACATTCACCCTTCATTGATATATATTGATAGTAAAATAGAGTTTTAAATTGTTCTTAAGGTTTGGGACAATCATCTAGTGTTAAGATCTAGTGCAAATTAAGAGTTATTTAGACTTTAAATTAAATGGGCTTAGTCTGAAGCTAAATAACACACATAAGAGTCAAGTGACTAAAAACTAAATAGAAAACAACAATTGCAAATAGGAAATAGGAAACAAAATCAAGCTAGAGTTCACCATCAACTAATATCTTTTTCTAGCTAGATCATCCCTACAATCACAAGTTAAACAAAGCATCCTAACCTTCTTACCTCATCATCTATCTTAAAAGTGGAAGATTTAATCATTACCACATGTATGGTTATATGTCTCTTTGATTATCTAGATAATGCAATTAAATCTCTAGAGGAGTCTTACATCTTAACAATAATTTCATTGTCCCTCATGACAAGTCTATTATTGGTTTAAGGCTATCTTAAAGGTCCATATAACAATCTAGGAATTTAATAACAATGAATTTGTTCAGTCCTTAATGGTCATGACAACATTATACAAGATACTAAAGTTCACATTCAATGATTTCCTTTTTCCTATCAAATGGTAAGGATTCACTCAAATTTTCACATACTCTTGAACACATATATCCAATCTATCAATTCATGATTGATCCAATGCTCAAACCAATGCAAGCATGACTATTGTTTGTTGACCAAGCTTATTAGTCATATTTAGTTAGAGAAATTCATCCAAAACCATTACAAACTATTTGTAGTTTTGCCATAGGAAATGTTGGATCTCCTAGAATGAGTACTTAACATCAAACCAATAGCCAACTCCATAGAAAAATTAACAAAATTGAAACCTTGGACCTAACATATGATAAAAAACCTTGAGAACAAATTCATTATGGTAGTCTTAATAGCCCTACTATTAAATTCATCTTTCTTGTCTCCCTCACTATAAGAATCAAAATTTAGCTCTCAAATGAAAATCCCTTGATTTTAATTTCAAAACTACATCTAGTTCAAGTTATATAATAGCTCTCTTACATTTTGAAATTTGTAAGTGCATGTATACATTATCTGTATGTTTAATTTAAATTTATTTCAAGTGTAATTTCTTGAAACACATATATATATATATATATATATATATATATATATATATATATATATTCTTGATTTAATTTTAAATTTGTACTCAAGTTTGTATGTTTATATGTATATATGCATGTTCATATCTATTTATATATATATCATGAATCTGGATGATATTCACTTTGATGTTGAGGACTTCCTCAATGCACAAGATGATCCGGCCCCACCTGCACCTGCACCCCCAGTGCCAAATGCCCCACCTCCAGATGCCCCACCTCTAGATGACCCACCTCCACCCCCACCTAGAACTGCCAGGCTCGCTTGTGAGCCATAATTAATGAAAATATGGATTCCATACAAGAAAAATTGAATTCCATTCACAATGAACAATTCATGCCACATGACATGGTACATTTTGCAACTTTGATGCAAAACATTGTAGATTCTGTGAGGTCTATTGACTCAGACTTTGATGGATTCGAGAAATGGAGAGAAGAGAGGTGCCTATTTTATGCTGATGGCCTCTCCTATAAGACCATTTTGGATCTTAAAATCACAAAAGCTCATTTAGCGCAATATTTTAGACATCCCATTACAAATGAACCTATTCCTACAAATAAGAAAAGAATATCAATCAGGTGGTGTAGGCATGAAGGAATGTCTACCAATTTTTGGGACAGATGGTGGATGGTGTTTGATTATCCACCTCATGCTAATTGTGAGGTTCCTTTATATTTTTTTGAGAAAATTATATGCAGAGTTTGTTCTAAATAAGAAACCCAACTACTTTGATTTTAGATCATTCCAGGGCATTGATGGTGGCATGCCACAATAGAGGTTGGGGGCACGAGTTGATCCCCAATGACCCATGCCTGTTCAATCTTTTATTTACCCCCTGTTGCTGCCATTCCTTCGCCCTTCCAGCATCGTGCAGTGGTATCCACACTAGGCACATTGAGTGCACTCTCAGGTAGCCTACATGAGCAGACTTCTATGATGGTAGCTCGGGTTAGAGAGCATGGAGGAGTTGATGATGGAAGTGGTCCTAGTACCACTCCACATGTGTCAATGCCTCATACATGTACGAGTTGCAATCAGTTGTCTTATGGACCCTATCAGGCAACTACACCCACTTCAGCTACACATGCATCATCTGATAATGTGGACACTGAATCATTTGTTGATTATCTATTTGCTGAGGATCATCCCACTGATCATTCAACATAAGTATATATATAGGTTATGTACACATGTTGAATTTATAACAATTTTTTAGGCACGTGTTTTTAATCAACATATAGATCAATTAAATTGTTTGGTGTAGATGATGGCAACAAGGACCATTGATAGAATTAATTTTTCATCGACACCTGTTCATCTTGGGCACCCATTTGGGGTACATTTTCAATGATTTATATTTTAAATATTAATTTTATTTACTTGATTTTAATTTTTAATTCAGTCTTGAATGTGTGTATCATTAAATATTGATGAACTTATTTATGAACTGGTTTAGGGTTCTTCCACATTGAATCCTCCATCTCAGGGTGTCTTGAGCGCTCCTCCATCATTGGGCATCTCATATAACACTCTTACAGTATGTATATTGTTTTAAAAATCTATATATACTTAGATTTTTCTATTTTGATATCACTGTATCTGAAAATATGCACATGTACTATTTAATATATATTAAAAATATGTCTATGCAGGTTGACACAACAATGAGGATGGGCATTAAAGCACAATTGGATAATCCAAGTTTATATGAGGAGTCAACTGCATTTCAGGTTGTTCAAAAATGTCAAACATGTACACAAGTTAATTATATATATGTTTTAAAACCTAATTTGTACACACATGTGCTAAGTTATAAATGACCTTGTAGGAGCTTGTTCGTGACACCTTTCATCAACACATAACACATGCAGAGCAGGAGGACAGAGGAGATGGACAGCCTGATATGGTGTAATTTAAAATTTAGATTATATTTAAATTCAATTAAAATATACATTGTGAACTTAAAGTAAATTTCTAGATAGATATATATGTTGACATGTGTTCAAAATTCTTTTTCTTTTATAGCTTGAGACATGTCATGTAGCTAAGCCTGTAGAGATAGGTCCTAGAATAGAGGATGCACAACAAGTTCCTCTTACGATATAATAATTTAAATATGATAACTTATAAATTAAATTGAATTAAATCATTTTTAATATCGTCTTACATCTAATTTCAACTTGAACATTCTCTTGTATTAAATAGATTGATTCACAGCATGTAGAGACAGGTCCAAGTGCACCAAAGTATGCCTCTTAGCCTTACATGGTAATTTAATTTTATGATAAAAGTTATAAATTTAAAAATTGTCATTAAATCATTTTTAATCATCTTACATCTAATTTCATCTAAATCTTTCTCTTCTATAGAGTGATTCAGGTCATTTGAGTAGTTCGCATGGTGTGAAGAGGACTCTTGATTATAGAGATAATATGTGATAGGTTATTGAACATGGGCTACATAATTTGACTATTTCATGGACTTTGTTATATTATACTATTTTTCATGGACTTTATATATATTGTTGAACATGGACTTTATATTTTAAATGTATGGGACTTTGTATATTTTTTGAACATGGACTTGGAGTTTATACAACCTGACTTTATATTTAAATAGTTTATAATTATGGATTTTTTAAGGTTAAATATATTTGTAATCTTCCCCTTGTGACTTTATATAAAGGAAGTTGCAAATGACTTTATATATTTACATACTCTTTTGTTTGGTTGAAAAGTATTTCATAAATTAACAAATTTATGAGTAGTTCTTTCCAAAACTTGTATATGCAAAAAAAACCACTTGAAAAAACATGTTTTGAACCTGTCTTATTTGATTTAAATCCTAGGAGGATTAGAGGATGTCCAAACTTGTAATTTAGTGCATTATGTTATAGAATTTGTAGTTCATATCCATAAAAAACTCTAGATTAGTATGAAAATACACATTCAAGATGAGCATAAGACTTTTGTAATATAATTGTATTGGATGAAAGAAGAATTGTATAGTGTTATACATGCCACAATTTAATGGTATGAACTTAGATCTATCTATACATTATATAAACCCTATAAAGTACAATAGAATAGAGCATATAAACCCTGACAAGATATCCAAATATGATAAACTAATTAGAAATTATTGATCTAAAAAACCCTAATGAAAGAGAAATCCTAAGGGGGAAACTTAAGTCATGTAAGCAATGTTGGGTTCACTAATAAATGTAAATAATAAATGATTTATGTATAAATTATCTAGGCTAATTAATCTAATGCAAATAATTAAGCATTATTAAACCAGATAAAATCTAGAGTCGGGTTGATAAATTGATAGTAATAATATGATAATTAAATGAGGAATTACTTAGTTCTAATATCAACAATAGAAGAATAATGTTGATGATGTGCAAAATTGATTCACCACTTGTTGATGCATATTTTGTCACAAAAATATATGAAACTAGTTGTTCCCTACTTGAAAGGGAACTTCTTCCCCCAAGGTTCTTTATCAGAAAATTTGGTTTGTGTGAATAACATAGTGGTAGATGTTGATTGTCCCATATGAGGGGCTCCAATGAAATCAAAGGAATGAAACACAAGGCATTTCTTGCAATTATTCTTGTTACTTAGTAAGAAAGACAAATCAAACATGTACATGTTCAGTTTTAGACAGTCACTAATAATTTCATACATGAATACATACAAGTCCTACCAAGGAATTTTAACAATTTCAAACATGGTAAAAATTTAACATCTTAGACTAGATACCAATCTAGAATACTTTAAGTTTAATCCCAATCTAATAGATTTTATTTAAGAAAATTGCAAAATAAAGGTGAGAAGGAGAAGCTACACTCTTCAATTGCTTTGTCTTGGTAAGATTTATTAGTGGAGATTTGGCTACCCTTGTGCCCCATTTCTTGATATCCTTCACTAGGGCTTCTAAGATTTGTCAGGTCTTTTCTTCACTCTAGAAAATATCAACAAATTAACACATCAATATTTGAAAATTTTCTAATACAATAAATAAATTAATAGAGAGTTCTATAAATCATGAGATAAATCACTTGGGTTATTCATCATGATGTGAAAATAGTGACAAAAAACAACCACAAATTCTAAAATTCTATAAGTGTACTAACATGTCTTGCTTTCACATATGGGCTTTACTAGACAAGTTTTCTAATTATGGCTAATCATAATAATTTTTGATTGTTCATACTTTATTAACAATATCTTACTCTTTTATGGAACTAACTAAATAGTATCGACCTAAGCCCACACTAATATATCACATCATCTAAATAGTAAAAGGTCATGGCTCATTTAAGAATTTGATACACAAAATAGAACTTGCTCATAACTTTAGTCATAGTGATCTATAAGTTATATTTGTTTAATTTTAAAAAAATATTTTTTTTTTCTAGTCTAGGATTGTGTAAGAAAATAAACATAGCCTATAGTTATTTAGGTCTAATAGAATGCTTTTTAAATTTTATTAATTAGTTAAAATAAAATAAATGAGTTGAGACTCATAAATTCAAATATAAACAAGAGTCTTAGAATAGATTATCTCTCTTTGTAGATTTTATATGGTTGATGCTAGATTATTTCTTCTAAAATGTGCTTGATAATCAAGATCTAGATTATGCAATTAGATTAGAATTTATTTGACAATCATGGATTTTCTCATTACTTTTTGTTTACATTGGGAAGAGGTCATCACTATAAATCTAAACATCAAAGGCTTTGTCACCACATATATTATTCCACTACTCCTTTTGACTTATAGAATTTGTTCACCCATGTTTACATACCTATGTATGAAAACTTGATGTTGTTGAAAAGTACCTTAAATAGAAGTATGTTATAAAAAGATGAAACACCATTTAACTCCCTTATATTGTCCTTCAATTTAACTAATCAATTACATCATTCTAGATATATGATGTATATTATTAGACTTGATGAAGGTATATTAGGTGATATCCATGTAGTTTTGAGTCCCTCTCTTAGATGTAGTGACATATGTTAATTTCATATCATTGCTAACATAGAGAGGACATATACATGCATGATTCACATCATGGACATATAATAGTTCATCTTCATTATTGAGCACGTCAAATATAAAGAAGAAATTTTAAGGATAGAATAAAGATGATAGTGTAATCTAGTTGGATTGAGAGATATATAGTTATTGAAACATAGAAGTAACATAACTGCACGTAGGATGTACTATGGTCCATTAATAACTTCAAATTGGCCATGTTAATTAACCTACAAAGATGCTAATTTTTTCAATGTATTAAGGGGTCCTAATTTACGATGTCTTAAGGGGACGTCTTAAGTTCTCAAAATCTCGTGAAGTTGCCTAAAGCAACCAAATTTAATAATATAATAAAATCAAATTTAAAGTAAATTCAAAGTAGAAAAACATGCGTATTTAACAAATAAAATATATAGAATAATAGTTTTGATATATAAAAGTGTAGAGTATAAAATTGTGTACATACACATGTATTCAAATTTGTGTACAAAATGTGTAATAATGTAATTGTGTATGTACATATATGCCAACTCAAAATAATGTTTACAAAACTTGTGGGGAATGTAGCAGGTCTTCATGCCACTTGATAAAAATAATACAAGCAATTTATCAATATATCATCAAAACATGTATTTTAATAATTTATATAAAACTATCTAGATATATACAATTTGTACTTGTATTTACAAGTGCCTCTCAAGTTTTTGTTTCAAAGTATGTGATGAATTTGTGATGATAGCCTAAGGATATAAAAAGACAATTTAAATCAATTTCAACTAATAATGCACAAGAAATATCAAAACATGTATTTAATGTATTTAAAAGAACAATATAAATCTATTTAACTATATTTACCTGTATTTACTTATTCCATTGTGCCATCTCCATCCTCTCTTTTTTCCAATGCATCAATGATTGTCTCATGGTCTTCCATAGAAATTTTCCATAGCTCTTTATTTGTAGGTTTTCCATGATACCTCTCCAGTTTTATATTTGTTGCCAACACCAAATGTGAGTAGTTTATAATCTTCTTATGTGTTTCGTAATCTTGGAATGTAGTCAAACCATTCTTCTTTATTAGGTATTTCCATAGCCAAGTGCCAACAACCACCACTGAACCTATTGGATAATGATAGCCATCATCAATAAAAATCTTAAAATTTGCTTAAGGGGATCAAAGACTTGTTGTCCAAATTTTCTTAAAGGGATGTCTTAAGGGGATCAACAAACTTGTTGGATAAGGAAAACCATCATCATCTTCTCAAGGTGCTATTAACTTATGTTTAGTCTCCACACAATGAGCCAACCAATATTTTGTTTCCTCTTCATTCTTCTTTGGTGCAACAATAGCATACACATGTCCTGCAAACAAATTTTGATTGAATAACTTGCACATGTCCATAAAATCTGACCAATCAACATACATGCATTCATATGTACACATATAAATAAATAAAAGCACTACAAATTAGTAATGAAGTGAAATATAATGAAATAATTTGAATTAAATTACCTTCTTGTACAAGATCTGAAACACGGTCATAATCATCTAATGCAAACAGTTGATCATTGTCTTCAATTGTTGTTTCATTTTGATCATGTGCTTGTGCAAGAGTCAATGGTCTTTGCTTCCACTCTTCAACCCATTCTGTATTCTCACATGCTTTCCAATCTCCTGAAATACAAAACTGACAAAAACATGCAAGCTCCCTTGTCCAAATAGTCCATGTACTTGCATTCGAACTCCTAAATGAATGCCATTTAGTAGACCCACTGATTGTCTGACAATCAAGTTTAGGTAGAATGTTTTCTTCTTGAACCAACCAAAAGAATTGACAAACTGTAGAGTACTCGCTTGATCCAGGTGTACATAATCTTGTATTGCACCAATCTACAATCCCACGTGCATCTTTAAATTTTACTGCATCCTCAAATTTCAATTGTTGTCTAGCAAGAATTCTTTTAACACACGCACTAGCTCCATCATGTTCTCCTTTACCATGTCCACCTTCAAAAAAATTCCACATATGTTAGACATTATTCTCCTTGTGAACCCTACTTAACCAACAGAACATTCGAGCATTCTTGAACTGCCTTGTACAATTATCTGACCATATAAGATGTTCAGTCATCTAGATTCTTTTTTCTCTTAAATTTGTATAAAATATATTGAAACAATATTGAATAAACTCTGATGAGTGTAACCAGTTGTCACTCAAATAGAAATGATACTCTCTCAAAACTTTTCTATCATTCTCTGTGCTATCATCTACATGTCTATAAATAATATGAACAAACATAGCAACCTGCACTAAATTGTAATATTGTGATTGAATTTCCTCTTGCAGAGCTAAAGTATAGTTTTTCACAAAATCAACCACTGATAGTATAGTACCAACTAGAAATATGTTTCTACATTCACGAAATTGTCCATCAAGCCATCGAGCTTGTTGAGAGTGCTTGACATATTTTGGTACAATTTTACTCTTAAATTCTAATATGAATGCATGCACACTAACTTTTTCTATAATTAAATCAAAATTCTTTCTAAATTTTCTATCTTTTAAATAATATTCAACATTCTTAAATCTTTTAACATCCACTAATTGTTGTCCAAAATCATTTTCAACACTTTCATGCATACAAACTCTTAACAAAGGAAGATTGCCACAACTAGTGCATTGTCCAGAAATATATGAACTTAAATAAAATAATTTTTCATTAGATCTTTCACAGAACAAACTTAATATAAACTCTTTTATTGCTTCAGTTGGCATATTAATATCACATTCCTATATAATCATGTTACTATGTAAAGTACAACGTATATATTGAAACACATCATAATAATAATGAAATTGAACATGTGTTTTACAACAACAAGATATTCATTGCTTATTAATCTTTACATACCATGGTTTGCATTTTTTAAAAGATCTTTGACTTATTTTAATATTACCGGCTAATAATAATTCATCACAAAATTTTCTATAAAATTTAGTTTGTATTGTATCTAATAGGTGTTTTGGATGAGGATCGCGAAGTTTGAACCCCACTCTTAATTTTAAAACATCTCTAGCATTAGATGATACCCTAGTATTATCATGCCAATATTTTTTGATCAAAGATCTGATTTCAACATTCAGTTTCATGTCAGATCTCGGGAGTCAACCACTAAAACTCCAACATTGGTTAATTGAATCATTTTCTATACTTTCTCTTCTTTTTGCCGCTCTTACCAATGTTTTAGGATGTATTTTTAGAATTCCACTAATATTGCTTACCATTCTTCTATTCAAAGTTGTTTTATTCACTATAGCAGTTGTTACAGCTTGTCTTGCTACATTCTTATCTTTGGATTGACTATTACTTCCAATAGACTGAATGGCACTAGTGACAGTAGACATAGCATATTTTAGTGATTGATCTTTTCTTCTTGGTTTAACAAAAATGCCTTAACATTTTTATTACTTTTCTCATTTTCCACATTCTTATTAATTGCATCATTAGTTGACATTGAAATGATAGTTTTTTACAATAAAAAAATTTCTTGTATAATCTATTGGCATGTGTTCTTATTTGTCTCCAAGAAATTTTACCAGGAAGATTATCCAAAACATCTCTTTCAATTTTGAAAAAATAATTCTCATTTTCAACATCACATCTTGGATTTTCATTTTCATTTTCAACTTCAAAACGATTTTCATTTTCAACAAGAAAACGGTTTTCATTTTCATTTTCAACAAAAGGATTTTCACTTTCATTTTCAACAACAAAATGATTTTCATTTTCAACAACAAAATGGTTTTCATTTTCATTTTCAACAACAAAATGGTTTTCATTTTTATTTTCAACAAAAGGATTTTTATTTTCATTTTTAACAACAATTTGTTTCAAATTTTGATCTCTACGAATACTATTAATCTCAACATTGTTATATCCAGCTTGTTTTAAATCTCCTATCAACACTATTTCCATTTCATTCAAAGGTGGATTTGAAGAAGTACCTGGATTTGTGCCTATTGAAACATTCTCCATAGCATTGACAGAGGGATCTGAAGACATACCAGAAGTAGTTTGTATAATTGTATTAGTTTCCACATTCACCTCTTGCAAATTTGTATCGTCTACATCCATGGTCTCCTCAATGTTTTTATCTTCAATAGTTGTGGAATTGGATGCTTCAGCATTATTCATTGATTGAATCTTTATTCTTCTATCTCTTTGTCTTTTTGCCTCCTCTCTCTTTGCTTCAATTTCTTCAGGGGTTAATACCTTCCTATCTTTTCTCTTATTACGACTTTGTGATCCCATGATTCAAAAATTTATCAAGCATGTACAAATGAATGTCAAAAACTTGAAAACCTTTCTTCTTTGTTCAAGTCCATCAAAAAAGTACCAATTCAACAAAATTTCACTCAAACAATGTCTCAATGATGGATTCTATCAAAATTCAAACAATATTCGAAGTTGATGGACCTACAAAAGAAAATAAGATGGTAGACAATGTTGCAAATGTCATTGTCAGCTGTACTGTAGAGCAAGTTGCAGGGCTGACAGTCATAGTACAGTCTTATTAAAAAAATGGACAAATAATAAATGGGATCCCATTTAATAAACGGGATCCCGTTCTATAAAACAGGACCCCGTTCTAAAATAGGATCCCATTTAGTAAACGTGATCCCATTTTGTTTTGCACCAATGGAGTAAGAAATGGGATCCTGTTTAATAAACGGGATTGCGTTTACGAAACAGGATCCCATTATTTAAAATTTGAATTTGAAGTTCAGGTTTTGCTTTGTAACCTGGTTTGGTAAATGCATTAGGGACCCGAACCTAACCTCTGGACCTGGTTTGACCTACAACTTGAAGGTCCTATCAATGTCACAACAAAATAGTGACTTTGGGCATATATCTGAAGGTCTATTTTGTAGAATATTTCGATGAAATTAAAACCCATTATAGATGAGATAGTGTAGATTCCAAATATGTAATTTTTTTTACAATTGAATTAATTTTTCTATTTTTTAATCAATCTCTGATGAAATAGGTCCATAAACTTGAATTATCAGGGGTTTTTAGTATTTTAATAACTTTTTATTAAAATATTTTTTTGTAAAAAAAGTTGTAGCAAAATATACTTTAGACAATTCTTTTCAATTTAAAAAAAAAATTCAAAAAATGTTAAGTTTAGGTCATCTTATGCGTCACATACACGATGATTTTTTAAAAGATAGAAAATAATCAATAAAAAATTAATTAAAAAATATTCAATAAAAAATTACAAAAAAAATAGAAAATGTGTTTCAGTGAGTTACAAATCTTTTCCCAAAAGGATTTTGAAAAATATGATTATTTAAGTCAAAATATGGATGACGTACACGTACATAGTATAGTAAAAAAAAAGTGACTTTTAAATAGTGGTTTTTAGAAACGCCTATTCAAAATCAATTTCTACCATCTGGGTATTGAAAAAAATTACATATTTGGAAACTAGACTTTGGCTAATACATTTCATATTTAGTGACTTTTTCCAAGATTCCACATTTAAGTGCTTCAAATTTTTAGGTCAAATGTGATAAATTCTGAAAATCAGGGAAAACACTTCCACTTTTTGGCCAATAAGTGGACACAACTTTTTGCACACACCCTGAATGCCTTTAACATGCTAGTTGCATAGTTGACATTTGTTGGTGTGAAGATAGAGGAGGATTGTTATATGACCTTGATTTGCTCCTTACTAGACTCATGGGATCATCTTGTCATGCCCATTAGGAGTACTACAACCACTTTCAAGATGGATGAGGTGGTGTCTTCGTTGTTATTTGAAGAGATGCAGAGAAAGTCATCCGAGTCAGCCAAAGAGGCTGTTGCAGTTCATGGAAGACCCAAGGAGAAAGGGAAGAAGGACAAGAAAGCTGAGAAGTGTAGATCCAAATCCTGTGGGATATCCAAATCTCCTAGAAAGTCCAAGGCACTCTGTTGGAACTGTGGTAAATTTGGGCATTTCTAAAAGGAATGCAAAGAGGAGAAACAGAAAAAGAAGAAGAATGCCTTAGATTCAGATTCTGACAAGTCACAAGATGATGGTGATGATTTCATTGCTGCCTTGGCCACTCATGCATCTAAAGATATGTGTCTAATTGATTCTGGTGCCTCCTTTCACATGACATCACATTGAGACTAGTCTACAAAGCATGAAGAGTATGATGGTGGAAGAGTGTACCTGGATGATGACTCTCATCTAAAGATAGTTGGTTGTGGAAGAGTCACAATCTGATTCCTTGATGGATGAGTAAAGGGGATCTTTGGAGTTATGCACGTCCCAGGATTGGCATAGAACTTACTTTTTGTAAGTAAATTGAATGATGTAGGTGTGCAAGTTGTCTTCTCGAAAGAAGGATGTAAGATGACTAGAGGAGCTATGGTGCTTGCAAAGGGTGCTTAGAGAGGTACTTTGTTTCAACTAGAGGCATGCACTTCTTAGTACAATAGTTCTTCTTACTTGAAAAAAAATATGTAGTCACTTCATCCTCACCATTGGAACTAGCAACGAAAAGACATGTTGCTTCAACTTTTGATAATAGTGCATTTTGGGTACCTAAGGGTGCTCATGCTTTGGAAATGAGACTTCCACTAAGAAGATAATGTTATGGCATAATAGACTTGGTCACATTGGTGAGAAGAGTCTTAGAGCCTTGAAAAATAAAAACCTTTTCTAGGGGTTAAATGATTGTAATCTCGAGTTCAACTTTTTCGAACATTGTATACATGGAAAACAATATCGTGTTTAGTTTTACTCTAGTTCTCACAAATCTTCTAGTGTGTTGGATCTTATTCATTTTGATGTGTTTTGTCTTGTAAATGTTCCCTTGATTTCTAAATCATTATATTTTGTATCATTTATAGATGATTATAGTAGAAGGACATGGGTTTATTTCATCAGGGGCAAATATGATGTCTTTAGTCGTTCAAAGAGTTTAAAGCTTATGTTGAGAATTAGACTGGTAAAAAGATTAAGTGTTTGAGAATTGAAAATGGTGGTGAGTTTTGTTCAGAAGAGTTTGATAAGTTCTGTAAAGAACATGGGATTGAAATACATAAGACAACTCCCTACACCCCTCAGCAAAATGGAGTTGTAGAGAGAATGAACAGGATGCTGATGGAGAGCCTTGATAAGAGTACACTTAGTGGAGCTAGTCTCAAATAGAAGTTTTGGGCTGAAGCTATTGCCACTACTTGCTACCTAGTAAACAAGTCTCCTACCTTAGCTCTTGTTGGTAAGATACCCATGGAGGTGTGGTTTGGTAAGAAGCCTTTAATAAGACATCTTCATGTTTTTTTTGTGAGACATATGTTCATGTGCCTAGGGAGAAGAGATAAAAATTAGAGAACAAGTCTGTTAAGTGTATATTCATTGGCTATGGTGTTAGTGTGAAAGAGTACAAGCCTTGGGATCCTGTGGCTCAGAAAGTGTTGTATAGTAGAAGTGTTATTTTTAGAGAGCTAACACTTTCTCCTATTATTTTACAACCAGAAGAGAAAGAAAAGAAAGAGGATGTGGTTTAGTTTCCTTCTATCCCTAAGAAGACTAAACTGAAAGACCTTGTGAGACCTGATGATGAGGAGAGCTCTAGCAGCTCTAAAAGCTCAGAAGAAGAAGCAAAACCTCAATCTCAGCCTTTGAAGAGGTCTACATGAACAAAGAAGCAACCTGATAGGTTTAGATATTGATTGTTGGATTATGGTTGTGCTTTTACTTAGAATACTAACACTGATGAGTCTAGAACTATTACAGAGGCTATGGGCATGAAAGATGCAGGTTCTTGAAAGGAGGACATGGAAGATGAGATAGCTTCTTTGGAGAAGAATAAAACTTGGGATCTGGTGCCTTTGCCCGAAGGACGGAGACCTGTTAGCTGTAAGTGGGTGTTTAAGAAGAAATTAAGTGCAGATGGTAGTGTTGAGAAGTACAAGGCTAGATTGGTTGCGAAGGGGTATTCACAAGTGGAGGGAATTGATTATGGTGAATTTTCTCTCCCATTGCAAAGATGACATCTATTCAGTTCTCGTTATCTCTTGTAGTAGCTTATGACTTAGAAGTGGAACAAATGGATGTGAAGACATCTTTCCTTCCTGGTGACCTAGAGGAAGAGATTTGCATGTCACACCCAGAGCATTACATAGAGAAAGGTAAAGAAAATTTAGTTTGCAAGTTAAAGAAATCTTTGTATGGTTTGAAGCAATCTCCTAGGATGTGGTACCTAAAATTTGATGCTTTTGTGTTGTCTATTGGATTTCTAAGATCAAAATCAAATTATTGTGTGTATTACAAATTTGACAATGATCGCATTCTCATTATTGCATTGTATGTTGATGATATGGTTTTAATTGGGAATGGTAAGAATATGATTTCTGATTAGAAGTCTTAGTTGTCAGCACATTTTGAGATGAAGAATTTAGGGGTAGTCAGGTACATTCTGGGAATGGAAATTAGAAGAGACAAAGCAAATAGAAAACTTTCGTTAAGCTAGAGTAAGTATGTGAAGACTGTGTTGGAGAGGTTCAACATGGTAGATTGTAGACCATTGAGTGTTCCTATTTCTTTGGGGACAAAGTTATATGTTAATGATTGTCCAAAGTCTTCTTCTAAGATGGAGGATATGAGTAGAGTGACTTATGCTAGTATTGTTGGCAGCTTGATGTATGCTATGGTTTGTTCAAGACCAAACATTGCCCAAGTAGTGGGAATCCTTAGTCAGTTTATGACTAATCCTGGATGGGTACATTGGGATGCAATGAAGAGAGTGCTTAGATATTTGTAGGGTACTTCTGAGTATTCCCTATGTTATCATGGTCATCCTATAGGACCTCCATATTCTATAAGTATTCGTGGATTTGCAGATTTTGATTGGGTGGGTGACATTGACATCATGAGATCCACCAGTGCTTATGTGTTTACTATGTTTGGTGGTCCCATCAGTTGGATGAGTAAGAGGAAACCTGTGGTCACTTTGTCCATGATAGAAGATGAGTACATGGCAGCTACTCATGCTTGCAAGGAAGCCATTTGGCTTAAGAGGTTGTGTTCAGATATTGGTCTTGATGTAGGATAGATTACTATCTATTGTGACAGTCAGAGTGTAATTTGCTTAACAAAGAATCTGACTTTCCATGCCAGAACAAAGCATATTGATGTACATTTTCATTTTGTGTGAGACATGGTGGAAGATGGGAAGGTGATATTGGAGAAGATAGACACTTTGAAGAATGCTGCAGATGCATTGATGAAACTAGTGAGCACTGATAAGTTCAGATGGTGTTCGGAGTCTATAGGCCTCTCGGCCTATAGTAGTTAAATCCTATTATTTCTATTGGCTCTTACAAGGTGTTAGACAAGTGGGAGAATGTTCAGAATTAAGGTGTCTCAACCTTGGTATTACTTTTTACTATGATAATTAGTTTTTACTGTGCATTAACTTTCTTGTTTACCATGCTTCATCATCTAGTAACTTGACATGGTGACTAGGAGGTGAAATGGAAGGTGACAAAGAAATTGATTTTGTCCTCACATGGAGGATATGCATCCCATATTATGGTAGAGGTTTTCTACCATGTGTCAGCATCTTATGAAGTGTGTAAAGAGTTATGACATGTGAGTGTTATGACAGATTCTATGACGTGTAAGAGTCAAGTATAGAAGGTTCTATGATAGGTGAAGACAAGTGTCAAAGAGCATCTTTGGGTGCCCAAGGTGGGTTATAACATGTTGTAAGAGGAATATGCTATTTTTAGATAGCTATGACAGATTCTCTTACAGCTGTAAGAGCTGTCATGTATGACAGATTGTATGACAGCTGTAAGGTGTGTAAGAGCATCTGTCATAGCCTATCTTGGGATTAGGCACCCACATTGGGAAGGCATGTTGTGACAAGTGTAGAAACCTTGTTGTAATGTTGGACAAGTGTCCCTAAGTATGGGCAATTGGCCATGAAGCCAAGTTGGACGCCCATCTCTAGAAGCTTCTCATTTTGCCTTGTAAACTCTATATAAACAGATGCTTGGAGTAGGAGATGCATAGTTTGATTGACAGGTATTGTTATGCTACCGGAATCATTCTAGAAATGACATTTGAAGACTCCTAGAAGAACTTGCATTGCAAGTGTATTGTAAACTGTTATTATTTTGATAATACATTGTGCAAGTTTTGGAGTGTGGGGTTTTTCACTTGAAAAGGTTTTCCCCATGATATATCTTGTCTCTCTCTCTCTCTCTATCTACATTCTTGTGTTGTGTATGTTGCCAAAATCTCTATGTCATTATCTTAACATCACTGTAACTGTAAGGTTTAAAAAGAATTTGCATACTTCTTCCCTCATTAGATTAGTGTAGGAAGTGTATTCTATATACCTTGCTTCCTTTCAATGTCTCATTTAGACCTCTCCACCATTATGATTTGTAATTCAGAATAAATATGCTAGAACTCTTCTTAAATGTTGCACATTAGACAATAGTGTCATATGAGGACAAACTATCTAATCAAATCCATACTTAGAATTTAAACACAACAACATAATCCATGTAAAACAAATCCACTCACAATAGAGCATAGGACAATAGTACCAGCAATCAAAATATCATCACAAAATAACATTTATACAAAGATCTAAAATGACTCTACATGAAGTCCTACCGTAATATGATTCAGTAATATCAATATCATAATCATGTTACATTATAACATCCTTCATGATGGAACCCTACATGCATCTACAAGGCAACCTGAAAACCATATCAATTTTTGGCAGACTTACAACAATAGCTTAAAGCTTTCTTTAATCATGAGCCATACTTGAGTTATTCCCATAACAATTGACAACACTCTAACTTCATATGAAGAAATACACTCAATAGCAATATTAATATTCTTGACCTTCTTTTCATTATTTTATGGTGTAACCCAAGATTCTTTTATAAGTCCAATTCAAATATATTCAGTGGAATCAAACCTCACATAGATTACCCAAAGAAATAAGCAACCTTACTAGGGAATTCACCATCTCATTTCTATTATAGATAACCACACACCTTAAATCAAAGCTATGCTATTATACCGATATGCCATTATCATGACAGAGATAACATGTACACTTTTGTATTAGGTATTCATATAATAGATATTAGAAATACTACTAGTATGCTTGTTACCTATACTAATATTACTATAAGTAACTAGAGAGGATATCCCCACATGACTTATTTATATTTATATTCTTATTTTGCAATACCCACATGATAATATATAGATTCACTTCCATAAGATATAACTTCAACCCAAGCCTATTAGGATAACTTTATTGATATTGTTCAAATTAGATTTGTGGAATAGCCATGAGAATTCAAAACAATGGTAGCTAAAAAATGAACTATTTGACAAAATGCCTCAATAGTTGAAAGTGGGTCAAGGCAATGTTAATGGAGGCCATTACCATGATCAGGCACATGAAAGTAATTAGATAGGAAGATTTATATTTTATCATTATCAGCATTTCAACTCCCTAAGCTTAATCTAAGTTAATCCAACAAGATGCATACACGTAAACATAATTTAACTAGATTAATTATTATGCTTTGTGGATGTATATAATTTAAGAGTAAACACTATTCTAGGAAAGTAGGGTAAGGGATGAGTATACTCAGCTCTAGGAGAGATGATAAAGATATTTGAGGTTCTCTGAATCTACCTCAATCTTGGATGAACATTTCAAATTATTGTCCTCACAAGTTATCTCTAACAAGAATGTATGAAGATGACTTTGGACTTGTCGAGACTAAAATAATAAGTCTTGTGTATTGAATGTTATAGGCAATTAATGGTCAGAATTACCATGTATGGGGTTCTACCTTAAATGCCTAGTTGATGGATAACTATATGCTGAGCTTTGTGATTATTAATATGTAAATGTGATGCCCTTAGAAATAGAATATTGTTTAATATTACTATTGTGGGTATGTTTATTGTATGATGCATATTGTGTTTCTAAGTGCCAATTGATTGTATGGAATGGTTATTGATAATACTTTATGAGTTTGTATATGTTTATGTATGTGGCTAGATAGAATCCACCTCATGTGGAACCAACATGTTTATTGTGTGTGACCCATAATTTAGACCCCTGGATGTATGAGACCATGTGTATTGGTTTATGGACCTCTATGTGGAATGTAAATAAGGCAACCTAACTAGTGTTGGTGAATCCCTGTGATATCCTTATTGTGTGTGCCTGGCTATAAGATGACCCACATGTCATAACCAAGTATGATATAGGTGCGGATAGATGACTTTCACCCGTACTATGTAGGTAATGGATGTCAGGTGTTATCCATTGTATCTTAAGATGAGCGAATTGTTGGCAGTAGCATGGAGGTGATAGATACTAGGAGCCATCTAGGTTATGATATAGGTGTGGTTTAGTTGGTTGTCACCAGTACCATGAAGGTGATAAATACCAGGTGCTATCTGCCATATCTTAAGGTTAGTCAACTATCACCAGTACCACGGAGCTGACGGATGCAAAGAGTTACCCTTTGGTATGATAGGGCTTAGCCAACTTTCACCAATACCATGAAGGTGATAGATGCGAGGAGCTAACCCATACCAGGTTGGACCAACTTTCACCAGTGTCATGTAGGTGATAGATGTTAGGATCCACCAACTCGATGGTTCGGGAAGCTATGAAAATCTTCTTAATAGCCACATGTGATGTATCTTGTTACATATACTCCTTAGCCAGAGATGACAACAAGTAGTATGGGATGCTTGTTTGTCATCACAATTGGTTGTGAATATGTATGTTGTTACACTTGTATGTTGTTACACCTAGTCCTTAGCCAGTGTTGACAATAAGTAGTATGGGATGCTTTCTTGTCATCACAGTTGGCTATGAATTGAGAAAATGATGGAAGCTTATGTGTTAGTGAACCAAGTAATGGGAAGGTGCATGTAGTAGGTTACATTCACTTTCTATCACTAGTTGGTCACTATGTATGTTTGAGTCAATCCCAATGTGCATCTGTATTAATGACCTTGTGTGTTGTGTATTGTCACACTTGACCCCTTGCTAGTGATGACCGCAAGTAATATGGGATGCTTTCTTGTCATCATGGTTGGTGATAAATTAGGAAAATTGATGGAACCCATGGTGTACCATTAGATACACCAACTTTCTTATTTTCGGTTAGGATATATTTGAGTTCTTATGGGCTAGTGAATTAGGCATATGGAAATATGCTTGCAATATGGTCACAACCATTCCTTTTGCTACCTGGTCACAATGTAAACCTATGATGTGAATATGATGCCTGCACAAGCTATTCACATTGTGTATATGTGAATTAGCCACATTTTGTATAGGTGAATTAGTCACATTGTGTATATGTGTTTCTTGCCCAAGTTATTCTCATTGTGTATATGCAATTTAGGTGTGAATTAAGCACATTGTGTTTATGGGTTGTATGCATGAGCTAGTCACTCTACTTGTATGTGACACATGCATGAATTATTCTCCTTGTATATATGTGTTGTTTACATGAGCTAGTCACACTTTGTGTATGTGACACATGCATGAATTATTGTCCTAGTGTATATGTGTTGTATGCATGAGATAGTCAATCTGGGTGTATGTGACACATGCATAAGTTATTTTCTCTATGTATATGTGATATGCAAGAGATAGCCACATTTTGTGCTTGACCTTGTGTGTTGGAGGGTCGGTCCAATTAGTAAAGATTGTTGTTGAGGTTGGAAACATCTAGGTTGTCCCTGGTATTGTTGATTATATCCCTGTTGAGAACTCCATTAAGGTTGCATGTTTTGTGATCCAAACTGTGGTGGCCACTGTTGATTTCCCCAAGGCTAATTTTGGTTATGCCAATGTTGACTTGGCCAATATTGTTGTCCCCAAGGAGGATTATTTTGAGGCCCATGCCAAGTTGGATTCCACTGATTATTTCCCCAATTAGAAGGACCCCTGTAAGAAGGCTAGTTTGGATACTGATTATAAGGGAAATTTGTAGTTTGTTTTTGTCCCACATAGTTCAATTCCTCCTCTATTATAGCATTCTTCTTACTCAATCTTTCAAGGCTAGAAGTTGACTACATTGACTGGTAGGATGTTCCCTATAACAGATCTGACAAATCTCTGATTTGTCCAAAGGGCATTCTCTCAACAGATGCTTGTTTCTACACCTAGGACAATAGATGGAGAGTGGTTCAGTTGCTCTGTTTTGATCAGTTGTTCTGGTTTTGCTTGAATTCCATTCAATGTGGTATTTAATTGGACCAAAATGTCTGTTTTTAGATTTGCAATCTCTTCCATTAACTGTCCTATTTCATTTTTCCCTTTAAAAGTTTTGGATGACCTCACTCCATTTTGGGTTCTAGAATAGTTCCTATAGATTTCTTCTATAGCAGGTATATCCATTTTGTTGATATTCCCTTTTCCCATTAGATCCAGTGCCTATTTTGATTTTTTATCTAGTCCTTTTACAAACAGGGTTCTGGCCAAGGAGTGATCTACTAGGCTGCCATACCTTCTCAAGGAAAAATTAAACCTATCCACATAGTCCTCCAAGGTCTCTTCCTCCCCCTACCTAATTTTAAACAATTCTTCATTTTTATTACTAGATCTACAGTAATCTTGATACTTTTCCAAAAACTCTGTTTCCGTCTAATCCCAAGAATGGATAGAATTTTGGGGTAATCCCATAAACCATCTGATCATAGAATCTTTCATGGTTGAAGAGAACAGTTTGAGTTTTTGGTTATCTGATCCATAATCATAAGTTTGGTAGACTACTTTGAATTCAAACAAAAATTGATCTGGATCCTCAGAAGAAAGTCCTCTAAAATTTGGCAAGTGTGCTGGTGAGATATTCTTCATAGGAGCATTGTCTCTAGCAGCCAAAGCTATAGGATATGAGAAGGTTCTTGGAGCCTAATTTTTCTCTTCCTCATGATTATCATTTTCCATGTTTAGTACTGGTTCTTCTTCCTGAAGTTCTAGGAAATTAGGTTCTATCAAAGGATCTGCCTGAAACTTTTGTTGTAATTCCTGGATATAATCGGCAACTGGAAGATTTGGAGGATCTAAGGGATTATTGTTTTGGGGTGCAACTTCCAAAGTAGGTTCTAGGTTTCTCTCCTCAACAAGATCTTGTGCCACCCCACTGCTTTCTCCTATGGCTTGTTGTTAGGGTGTCTGCTTTATATATCTTCCTTTTAAATCTCTAGCTCTAACCATACAGATCTATCCTAAAACTATTTTAACTAAGTTTCCCTAATTAACACAAGAAATCTTGGCAACAGCGCCAAAAATGACAAGGTGTCATTGTACCTCATCATTTAATCTATTTTTAGATATCAATAATACAGGGGTTGTGTCCCTACCTGTCTGGAACTAGGGATGCTATAGTTACCAGTTTCCCTAGCTAAACTTAATAGCTTCTACTAATTTGAAAAGATTAATCTGTCTACTTACTAAGTGGATTTAAGGAATTCTGAAACAGAATTAAACAAGAAGTTACTGAAAACAATCTTAAAAATAGTAACATGCATCTATCTATTAAAATCAGTAAATACTTTTCACAACAAAATTTGAAGTAATAAAGTAATGGTACTAGCCTTCTACCTTGGTGGTGAGAGTGGGCTCTTGCTCCACACCTTTGGGGCTGAAGGCTACAGTGGAGAATCAGCACAAAAGAAGATCACAACTAAATTCAACCTAATTCCATTCACTTTGCATTCACAAAAAGAATACTGATATCACATGTAACTAAGATTACTGAGAATCAGAATAAATCAATCATTGTATATTTCTTCTGCTATTTCTATCAGTATATATGAAAATGAGTGATGACATATCACTTATCTTATCTACCAGTTCTTCTATGAGATGACATCCATCTCTTTATTACACTACCTATCTAACTATGGAAAATAATCATGCAATAAAAGTAAACTGAGTGGCACAGAAGTCCACTCAGAATTCTAAGTTTGAGTCTTAATACATTTAGGCAGTGAGGCCCTAAAAATATGGGTATTGAATCAGTTCTATTTGTAACTCATGCAAAAACATTATAAAGATAGAAACTCCAGCAGTTTAACTAAAGATGACCCTTCACCACTTAGGTGATTATTTGAGTGAAATGAGGGGTATTGTGATCACTACTGAGAGTGCCTAGTCGGTAGCGTATGCTGGAAATATGCCCTACTCTCAGGAGGTGCCAGAGATATCTGTCCCTATCTGTAGCTCTGGAGATATGTTTGTAGCTCCAGAGATGTCTGTAGCTCCGGAGATGTCTGTAGCTCCGGAGATACCATTGTGGCCTTCTTTGTTCAACTCTAGAGAGGCTTTCTCTTTCCTTCAAAACTTCTGGTGTCGTGGTATTCTAGTATTGTCTCCAAAGATCATTGAAGACTATCTCTAGAGATGCACAAAATTGTCGTTCCTTGTATCTACACCTGTTGATTCAAAAAGAGAGAAGTTTCTATATTTTTCCATCAATTCCATGCACATTAGTCACTTAATCAGAAATTATGATCTTAAGTAATCTATCTCAATTAATCATTAACTAGAACTATCTTGCTAGCTTATTTGGGTGCAGACATTAAGAAAGATGGGATCAGGAAGGAGAAAAAGAGAGGTAAAAAGGTGTATTTCATGGGTGCAACTTGGCACTCATCATGCTCATCCTCCACATCAGACACAACCTCAATGAGATCTGCCTTGCCCTTCCCAAGGCATCGATGTCTAGGCTCTCAAGGCTCCTTACATGTGAAGCATAGCTTCTTCCTCCTCAACTCATTACATGTCTCATGGTCCATCCTGAGGGGAGGTGGTGCACTCCTATGCTGTGTCGAAGATCTCTGAAAAGGCTTGGAGCCCTTGGAAAACTTCTTATTATGCTGATAAGAAGTAGGAGGTGGTGAAGTATCAAGGTCTAGGGAAATCTAAATAGCCTCATGTAAAGTCTTAGGCTTAAGAGCCTTGACCAAACCCCATAACCTGTCATATAATCCTTTTATGAAAAGCATCACCACACGTCTTTCTGGCATCTCAGGAACCATAATAGCAATGCGTTGAAACGCATTAATGTAGGTTTCAACATGTCCAGTCTGTCGCAGTAGTTCTAAATCCCTATAGTACACCTCAACATCCTTACGGTCAAATCTGACAATCAGCCACTCAGTGAACTCCCTGTAAGAATGAATGGTTTTGGGTAAACAAACCATGATGCCACCACTCATAAGCCATGCCCTCTAGATGTAGCACTGTAAACTAAATGGCCTCATCCTTAGGCATCAACTTAAGTGAAAGGTAGATGTCAAGCTTGTGCACCCAAGCTTAGGCAATGATCATCTCACTACCATCAAAGGAAGATATAGTGAGCTTGCTAGTAACTCGATGGAGGTCACTATTATGTTGTTGTCTTTTCCCCTTATCACCACAGTTTCTCATGCTATCTTTATGCTGGGAACAGTACTGAGGTAGAGGGAATGCCTCTCTAACATGCTCTAGAAGACATGCCCACTCATCACTTGCTGCCATAACAACATCCTGGAAGTCCACACCCTCAAGCGAGTCAACTGGGGTTGGCTCATCTCTAGAAGGAAAATGGGGTTGCATGGTCCTATCTGTTGTATGTGAATGAGTCTTGTAACACCTAGGAGAACCAAGAACACTATCCATCGACAAGAGAGCCCTAATACTTCCATGGCTTTCTACAACTGAAATAGACATGTCAACCCTATCACATATGTCATGTCTACCACACCTATCCCTATGCTGATCCAAATCCATTCTATCAAGGGTATTCTAAAGTCTATCTAATTCTTGTACAATCCTTGGTTGTGTATTAACGAGAGTTCTGAATAACTCATGATCAGTATCATCCTATTGATTCTGTCTTCCTGGTGCAGGAGCACCTACCTGACAGCTGGCCTTCATGAGGCAGTTAGTTGTTTTAGGTCTTGTTTATGTTTTCAAGAAGGTCTGTTAAGACCAAATGCATGTAATAAGGTCACGCTGATCATGATAAGATCATGCTGACTGGGCTTTTACTATTTTTAGCTAGTTTGTTAGAACAGCTGTCATGCTGTAGGGTCCGGTTGGATCTCCCAGCCGCCTGGAGAGTTCCCAGCCGCTTGGAGTCGGGTCAGTAGTACTCGTAGGATAATCTTTATAAGCATGAGGATCGGTTGATATTGGATATACAGACAGATATCATCGATCGAGCTAGGTTGCACAGAGTGAGACAGAGAGAGAGAGATTGATCATTGTATTGCATCTTTTGAAATCAATAAAGAGATCCTGTTTGTGTTCTCGCTCTGGTTGGATTCCATTGTGTAATCGATTTGCTGGTTTGAAGGGTTTCATGGATTTACTGATCCATTCCACCGGTTGATCCGTCTGATCGGTGGAATGGCGATGTACAGTAGGGTAGGTGGTAGTTTGTTTTCTGTTCGCATGCAGGTGTGCAGGTTCGCCGTCAAGAGGTGTTGAAGACCCTAGCATGGGCATGTGCTAGGTCGAGCTGATAAGGTAGAGTTGGAAGATCACCCTGAGAGTGGATCGGGTCGTCCCTGGAGGATCGGCGAAGTGAAATTTCGCTAAGTGAAGAAGTTCATTAAAACGGCATCATCAGGATATTTCTACAAATATCCTGCAGACAGTTCAGATATCGTCATCCGGATAAGTGGAGGAAAGCATGATGCTTTCGAGTGCATGAAGTGCAAGTGCGTCGAGGTGATCATCATCTGGAGGAGCCGAGGAGGAGTGCATCGGCATCAGGATCATCTTTCGGGAGAGCCCATCATCCGCGTATCGTTAGCAGATGCGGGAGTGAAAGTTTGTTTTTGACTAAGTGTTGAAGAGGTCATCAGGATATTGGGTGACGTCATCGTCATCAGGATATGACGTCATCGTCATCAGGATATTGAGATATCCCCCTATGCGAGTTTATCCTGCCATTGTTAAGTGCTTGGGTATCGGCAGAAGGCTGTATTAACATCATCAGGAGGTTTCGAGAGAACCGGATAAACCATATCATGATGTTGTTGTTTGTATCGTCAGCTAGCGGAGCATCGAAGGGAAGGTACTGAAGTGGTCGTCATCAGGATATTTGGAGCAACCGGATATTTGATATCCTGCTGACGAAGGTGGTGTCGCATATCATGATGATGCCGCTAGTGTTGGTAGCCCGATGAACAGTGCAACAAGAGGATGTTTGCGCCCGTTGAGTATCATGATGATGATAGGCGACAGGCGGAGGAGGTGAACAGTAGTCGGCAGGAGGATAATCGTGATTGTCCGAAATATGATGATGATGCAGACAGTGTAAAGCGGAATATGATGATGATGGCGAAGATGATGATGATGAGGTTGGGCTGCAGACATCCATGCTATATGCGAAGGATATAGTGTGGATGCCTCTGCATCATAGTGGTATCAGAGCTCAGCAAAAGGTCTGGGCTGTTGTGTGTTGATTCTGTCACCGAAAGGGCAGAGGTAGAGTTGAATTGTGTGTTGTGTGTTGGTTGAGAGGTTGACAAAATGCCTCCAAAAGGTAGTGGTACTGCAAGGGAATTACAGGAGATGAAGGAGAAACATGCTAGAGAGATGAGGAAGATGAAGGAGCTTGCTGAAGCACTTCAAGCCAGGCTGACAGCCCTGGAAAAGAACAAAAAGAGGGAAGTGGAAGACAGTGAGTCTGAAGAAGATGAAGATACTGTTGAAGAGTATGAAGAGGTAGCTGAAGATCTGGATGCTGAAGACCAGAGATTGGCAAAACTGTTAAAGGCAGTGCAGAGTGAAAAACCTAAGGTAAAGGTTGATGTTACCAAGTATACTGGAAGCTTGAATGAAGATGAGTTGTTAGATTGGATTGCTGCACTGGATAATCACTTTGAATGTGAAGATGTTGCTGAGGATCAGAAGGTAAAGATTGCAAAGACCAAGTTAGGAGGTCATGCTTTAGTATGGTGGGATTATGTACAATCTGAGAGAAGGAAACAAGGGAAGTCTAAGATCACTTCATGGGATAAGATGGTAGCAAGGATCAAGGGTAAATTCTTGCCAAGGGATTATGAAATCCAGATGTTTAAGAAGCTGCAATTTTTAAAGCAGAAAGACAGGGATGTGAAAGCATATACTGAGGAATTTTATCTGTTAAGTATGAGATCTGGTCATCATGAGAATGAGGTAGAAAAGGTGGCTAGGTACTTGGCTGGTTTGAGATTTAACATACAGGATGAGTTAGTGTTAGCTAACCCTAAGAATGTGGAGGATTGTTATCAAATGGCAATCAGGATTAAAGAAAAGATGAATAGAGGACATGATAAGTCCATGAGAGGAAGAGGAAACAATAGGGGAAGAGGAACAACCCCTGCACAAAAGCAAACCAATGAGGGTCAAGAAGACACTGGTAAAGGACAGGGACAGTCTGATTTCAGGGGTGGATGGAAAGGTAATAGAGGAAGATTTGGAGGTGGTAGAGGTTCTACTACATTTTCAGGAAAGTGTTACACCTGTGGAGAGTTTGGTCATCCATCTTTCAAATGTCCAGAAAACAAAGGTTCATCATCCAGAAATGATAGAACTAGTGACAAGAGAGTACAACTTGTGCAAGAAGAGAAAGTAGAAGAAAGTGCGCAGAGTTCAAACAGAGATCCTCATAATGTTGGATATCCAGAGAGTGGAGAATCACTGATGCTAAGGAGAATTAGTTTGCAGGCATCAAAGGATCTGATGCAAAGAAGAGCTCTTTTCAAGACCACATGCAAGAGTAAAGGTAAAGTATGTAAGGTTGTCATTGATACTGGTTCAACAGATAACATGGTATCTCAGGAAATGGTGGATAAACTAAATTTGGAAAGGATTCCACATCCACACCCTTACAAGGCATCTTGGGTGAGTGATAGTCAATCACTTTTTGTCTCTGAACAGGCATATGTGGATTTCCAGATTGGAGCATATCATGATAGAATTTTGTGTGATATTTTGCCTATGGAATGTTGTCACCTACTGTTGGGTAGACCATGGCAATTTGACAGAAGGGTACTGTATGATGGGTATGCTAATACCTACACCATCAAGAAGGATGAGAAGATTATTAAGTTGATGCCATTGCAGGCAAAAGCTGCAGTACAGAAGGCAGCCCAAATCATTTTAATGGGAAAGAAGGAGTTTGTGCAGATGCCTAGAGGAGCAGGCATAAAGGCAATTCAGGACACTGCAGGGAAAGGGGTTGTTACAGACAACAAGTTGAAGAAAGTTTCAGTTGTGACTGACAGAGGTCAGCAGCAGGTTCAGACACAGGTTTGCACACAGCAACCAGTTGAGAAGAATGACATGGATGTTGTCATAGTTGGGACTATTGCTTGTCCTATAACGATTGAAAGAAAGATACAGTTGAACACCATAGAGGTAGTTCAGACAGAGGTTCTGGTCAGACAACCTGACAAACACAGGGTATGTGAGAGAAAGGCCTACATCAACAGGCATGAGGATTTACTTGCCAGAAAGCAAGTTACAGTTCAGAAGTCTTGGAGCAGCCAAGAGCCAGCAGAGGATGAAGCTGGAACAGGGTAGCATATTGCAAAGGCAAAGTGTAAAGGTGGAGGACTTCCACATACTAAACTCATGGGACATGAGTTCTTTTCTGTTGGGGAGTATGGTGCAGGAGCACCTACCTGACAGCTGGCCTTCATGAGGCAGTTAGTTGTTTTAGGTCTTGTTTATGTTTTCAAGAAGGTCTGTTAAGACCAAATGCATGTAATAAGGTCACGCTGATCATGATAAGATCATGCTGACCGGGCTTTTACTATTTTTAGCTAGTTTGTTAGAACAGCTGTCATGCTGTAGGGTCCGGTTGGATCTCCCAGCCGCCTGGAGAGTTCCCAGCCGCTTGGAGTCGGGTCAGTAGTACTCGTAGGATAATCTTTATAAGCATGAGGATCGGTTGATATTGGATATACAGACAGATATCATCGATCGAGCTAGGTTGCACAGAGTGAGACAGAGAGAGAGAGATTGATCATTGTATTGCATCTTTTGAAATCAATAAAGAGATCCTGTTTGTGTTCTTGCTCTGGTTGGATTCCATTGTGTAATCGATTTGCTGGTTTGAAGGGTTTCATGGATTTACTGATCCATTCCACCGGTTGATCTGTCTGATCGGTGGAATGGCGATGTACAGTAGGGTAGGTGGTAGTTTGTTTTCTGTTCGCATGCAGGTGTGCAGGTTCGCCGTCAAGAGGTGTTGAAGACCCTAGCATGGGCATGTGCTAGGTCGAGCTGATAAGGTAGAGTTGGAAGATCACCCTGAGAGTGGATCGGGTCGTCCCTGGAGGATCGGCGAAGTGAAATTTCGCTAAGTGAAGAAGTTCGTTAAAACGGCATCATCAGGATATTTCTACAAATATCCTGCAGACAGTTCGGATATCGTCATCCGGATAAGTGGAGGAAAGCATGATGCTTTCTAGTGCATGAAGTGCAAGTGCGTCGGGGTGATCATCATCTGGAGGAGCCGAGGAGGAGTGCATCGGCATCAGGATCATCTTTCGGGAGAGCCCATCATCCGCGTATCGTTAGCAGATGCGGGAGTGAAAGTTCATTTTTGACTAAGTGTTGAAGAGGTCATCAGGATATTGGGTGACGTCATCGTCATCAGGATATGACGTCATCGTCATCAGGATATTGAGATATCCCCCTATGCGAGTTTATCCTGCCGTTGTTAAGTGCTTGGGTATCGGCAGAAGGCTGTATTAACATCATCAGGAGGTTTCGAGAGAACCGGATAAACCATATCATGATGCTGTTGTTTGTATCGTCAGCTAGCGGAGCATCGAAGGGAAGGTGCTGAAGTGGTCATCATCAGGATATTTGGAGCAACCGGATATTTGATATCCTGCTGACGAAGGTGGTGTCGCATATCATGATGATGCCGCTAGTGTTGGGAGCCCGATGAACAGTGCAACAGGAGGATGTTTGCGCCCGTTGAGTATCATGATGATGATAGGCGACAGGCGGAGGAGGTGAACAGTAGTCGGCAGGAGGATAATCGTGATTGTCTGAAATATGATGATGATGCAGACAGTGTAAAGCGAAATATGATGATGATGGTGAAGATGATGATGATGAGGTTGGGCTGCAGACATCCATGCTATATGCGAAGGATATAGTGTGGATGCCTCTGCATCACTTCCTCTCTAGTGGGGACTTCTACTGCCATCATGGCTATCCCCTATGGTTGCACCCTGAATACTAGTATCAACCCCAAACTATCTATGTTCTTATATGAGTATATTACCTATGTGGCCCAACCTCTCTAAGATGTACAGAACTGCTTAGAGTAGCCTTAGGCTGGCAAGAACATGGCTTTGATACCACTGAAAGATCTCCAACCAATTCTATCTCAAATTTTCTAATTTTTGGATCTACTGATTTGTCTATCTCAATTGTTTTTATCTTTGACCAATGAAGGTAAGTTTGGTGTTTTTGCTTGTTTGTTGATTTTCTTGGCGTTTGAGTGTTCAATGATTGTTTGTTTTATGGCCAAATCATAAGGAAATCATAGAAAATGAAAGAGAACTATTGAATAAATGAAAAGACAACACTCGCAAACCAATAGGACCCATTTAAACTGATTATATCAAGTCTGATTACAATTTCAAAGGTCTAATTTCTACTATATCAGACTATAATAGCAACCAAAAACCTATATAGGATGCAATATTAAACTATCCAAATGACAATCACATACCCGGGGGCCAATGCTTAATCTGTGGAACAATTAGTAGCTGAAATCCTAATTCCCAACTAGGATTTGGCTGAGAATAACTCCCAATTTGAATGACCAATAGGTGAATGCACAAAAGTGAGGCTATATGCTCATGAGACACCCAATCTGTAAATGTGTCCTAATAAACCACCATTGTAACCTCTCCAACATGCAATATTACCCTGTAATGAAGTCCAATGACGCCAAACAGAAACCCAGAGTAGATTTTCCTATTTTGTGAACTAGGTTGTCATCTAATCCACTATCCTCCAAGGGGTTTCATCCTTAGAAGAGTTGTAATATGTTGAAACCCTGTCCATAGCTCCAAACCTACACTTAGTTTTCTAAAAATGAGAATAGAATGCTCAAAAGTGAGCCCAATACCTTGGCTTATAGCCTCCATGCCCCTTTTCCACAAAAAAGCAATAAAATATTCCCTCCAAAGTGGGACACCCACCTTGAGGGTCTCTTTCTTATGAAAAGGAAGAGCTACCTTTTTAAAACAACATTGTGGCAACGAGGATGGGGACCTTTTCACTATTCACCTTCTAATTCTCTGTTAGTATTCAATTTTCACTATTCATATTAAGGCAAACCTTTAATATTTTCAATTCAACTCCTGGATTAATCATTTGAACACCAAATTGAAGGGCTTGAAAGGCTCCCAGCAAAGTTCCACTGCCCTTGGTTGGGTCCCCTAACCAACTTGTTGACCTACGGGAACCCTAATACTAGGTCAACCTCTGCTAAAGTCTGATAGGACTAAGGAAGGGACATTACATGTTCATAAAGATAGGTATGCTAGTTTCAACTACATTGTAATTTAATTGTAGTCACCAATAACATACAATCTTTATTAATATTCAATTTTAAAAGAAACCCACTATGATTATGATTATTAATTTATTTGTTGATCTTTATACCTTAATAATGAGTATAACTAAATACATTGAGAGAGATGTTAAGAGTTTAGAGTAGATATCCAAGAACACATACATTCTAAGATATGCCAAAACTAGTGCTTTAATTTGTTTAAAATATTGATCTAGGTTTTCCTATTTGCATATTCATATTCATAGCAATTAACACAATTTATTCTATTCCATAGTTAGAGTTTGAATTCACATTAATTAGATTAAGGATTGTGTGTATTTTCTTTTCTAAGGGATTAGATAGTTACTACAAAAACTACTTGTCACCCTTTTGTAGATATCCTTTGGACAACCCCCAGTTTAACAAGAATTTATTCTACTAAAGTATGAGGTTCAACGATGCCTTGTCACAGTCTTTTCAATAGTAGGGGACAAATCTCTAGGTCTTAATGGATTCACAACCCTCTTCTTTCATAAATTCTAGAATTTCATAAAGGAAAAAAAGATAGACATTTTTCTAGTCGTGGAAGAAGCTAGAAAACAAAAAAACATCCTAAAAGAAATAAATGTCAGTTTCATAACACTAATCTATCTTATTCAATCTAGGGTTTGACAAATCTCTTAATCTAATCTATCTTTCCATATCATTCTTGAGCACATAAATCTATACCCAAGTCCTCATTTATCTATAGTGACTTGGGTCAATTTTTTGTCCTCAAATGTTATTGTCAAAGGAGGATTTGATTTGATATACTTAACACCATCCACCATCTTCCCACTTTTCATACATAACAGAAACAAAATGATATACATCTAATAGCAAAATGAACACACAAGAACATACAACCCTCTAATATGAATTAGAGTTATGGTGTTCCTGTGGTGGAAATATTGCAAAGGGAAGGGCAAAGGATGGGGTTCCTGGAGCCCATAGGTGGTCTAGAGACATTTCTAGAGCATGGTGGCACATGAAATAGATGGCATTAAAAACTTTTTTAGCCTTGTCTACTAGCCCTTCAGGAAGTTAGAAACAGTGGGCATTGAGAACTCTATTGAAGACATTAACATAGTCCACCATAAGACCCCTTTGTACAGTTGTATACACATAGGCTGCATGGTGATGTTTGAAGGAGAAGCCTATTGAAGATTCCTTTGATAGGAGCTGTGCCTTCCTAAAGGTCATATACAGCTAGCATTGTTTGCCATCTTTCTAAGTTGAAAAAGGAAGAGTGCACTAGACCGAAGCCAATCACTTATGTGTATTTGTGGTCTTGTGAAATGTCAAAGATATTGGAGATGAAGGTCGAGGAGATCTCAGAGCCTTTTACTTGCCTATCCTCAGGATAGAAAAGATAATATCCCAACACAAACTAGACTGCAAACTCTACATTATCACAATGAAATTCAAAGATCTCCCTAAGATAAACTGTGTTCATGGTTCCATGATATGTAGTTTCTCCAACCAGAGGAGGGAGAAACACATGCCCAGAGAGCCATTTGGAATGATTGAAAAAAGTAGGAAGCCAAGGAGAAAAATAAAGCTTGATAGAAATGAGGATTGGGAGACCTTGGAAGGATTTAAAGGAAAAATAATTTAAGCTATGATACGTCACCATACCAAAAGATTTAAGACTTAGACATGTAGAAGGGTACAAAATTGATGATGTGGTGGTAGAGAAAAAACCTGTCATTCAAACAAACTGAGGAAAGCATATAAACCAATATGTAACCTATTATGGACAAGACCTCAATAATAAAAGTGTATGCTTGAAGCTGCTTAAGATCTCCCAAAAGTGTCCTTGTCTGTAAACAGAAGTCATGTTGCGTGAAATCTTGGAGTTAACAGTCTGAAGAGAGGTTGTGGAGCCCAATGGAGAATTAATAATCACCTATGGGAGTTAGCTTCCCTTTCAAGAAAGAATTAATTCAATGCTCCTTATGATAAGACTTCTTTGGGGAGCTGTTAGTCCTACACGTACCTATCTGGCTTGAAATTTATTATATATATTGCTACATTAAGAGATCCTAATCGATGATGCTAACATATCTTTTGCTAATAAATGTTCTAGACATGTTGGCCCCCCATCCTGAAGGGGTGTAAATGTGGAGCATGACACCTCTTGGTTGATTTCCATGTTGGCAAGAAGATCTGCCACCTTATTACCTTCCTTGTAGTAGTGGGTTATCTGGAAGTTTTTGAATGTCCTTAGCATCTCAATTGCTTATTGTATAATGTAATCAATCTTCTAGTTGATGGCTTCCCCTTTTTTGAAGGCATTTATAATAATTAAGGTATCACCTTTGATCTAAATGTTATCCACCTTGTGAGATATAGCCAATTTGATGCCATAGAGTAGAGCTAGTACTTCCACCTAGTTATTAGTACCTAGAGTGATTTTTATTGCCTGTACCACCACCAATTTGCCCTCATCATCCCTGATAACATAGCCAGCTCCTGATGGGCCCAAATTGCCTCTACAGGTGCGATCGAAGTTTAATTTGAGGAATGGCTCTTTGGGAGATGACCATTTGACTGAAGCTCTCAACACCTTAGTGGAAGTAGTTATATATTTGGTTTGATGTCCCAAGAGCTTTAAATGGTTCCATTCCTTTAGGATTAGACTATCCCAATTGGTAAATCTAGTTCATTGACTATCTCTGATATTGCCAAAGGTATATCATCAATCACCTTTTCCAGAGGTCGCTTTGTCTTTCTAAAGATTCTAAAGTTTCTCTCTTTCCAAAGACCCCAAATGAGCAAAGACAGACAAACCTCCCATAGACAAGCAAATGTGGATTCTTGGTGAAGAAGTGGCTAGCTCTTAAACAAATCAAACAAGGAACTGGGTAGGGGGCACTCCAATTGAGTGTCCTCATGCACCAGTTCTAGCATGAAAGGCTAAAAGGGCAATGTAGAAGTAAATGGTTTATATCCTCCTCATGTTCATCACATAGGACACATATGATATTGGAGGTGATGCCAAATTTGTGTAATCTATCCACAATTAAAATTCTATTATTGATTTCTGACCATGAGAATGCTCCAACTTTTGGAAGAGTATGGGCATTCCAACATAGATTATGTGTCCAATCTGACTTAGTTGAGGTTGATAGGCACCCATAATTGTTTTAAATTTAAAATATATAACTGAGATACTTTTATTAAATGAATAGATGTAAAAAAATATAAAATAACTATTTTAAATATAAAAAATATGTAACCAACATATCATTTTTCTGAATTGAAAATCATTTACTATCATTTCATTAAACATCATAGTACAGTATTGTGGCTTGGGAAGCCACATAAGTATGACTCACATCATTTTCACTTCAACAAACAAGCAGCTACAAGAGTGCTTTCAACAAAATTACTACATGGATCATTGTTATATTTGAAACATATCAAAAACATATATAGTATTAATCATAGTGCTTCTGGGCAAAATTGTGTATGCTTTTTTTGACTCAACATTTCGGATCATACTCCATGATCCATCATCAGGAGGAAAGTGTGAGAAAACATATGAATTGCAGCCAAGGCTTCTTAAGAAGATATAGAGAGGGTGGGCATGGATAACAATGAGTTAAGGAAGAACCAAGAGGGATGAGGAAAGATAAGAGAGGAGGAAATAAAAATAAAGAAATTAAGAAATACAAAAAGATAACAAATTAAGAGAACACAATTAACAAAAATAAAGAGTAAGAACAATAAAAGTATAGAAAAAGAATGCACAAATAAATATACTTAATAATCTATATGAATCTAAACATATATATAATGATATATTAACAAAAATAGAAAAAGAAAGAGACACAATATAAGGAGAATAGAAAAGAAAAATAAGAAAAATTATATATATATATATATATATATATATATATATATATATATATATATATATATATATATATATATATATTAAAAAGAAGATAGAGTATGATTATATAAAAGAGTATAGGAAGAACATATCCAAGAATAGATAAAAAAGTATAGAGAATACGATTAAAAGAAAGAGTAAAGGTTAAAAATAATAAAAGGAAAAAGAATAAGAAGAAGAAGAATATATATATATATAAGCAAGAACTGAGAACAAGAGTAAAAAACTTAAAAACAAAAATATAAAAATAAGAAAAGATAAAAAAGATAAAAAGAAGGGCAAACAAAGGAAGAAATTTGAGAGAAGAATGCAAAAAAGAAGACTAAAAGCAAGGTTAGGACCAAGAGGTCAAAAGAGTAAGGGAACAAACGAGAGAGGAGTGAAACAAGGTACACAAACAAACCTAAAAATTGCAAATCATAAAGAGAAAAGGAGGGAAGAGAAACGAGGGGGAGAAAGAGAGAAAAGAAAAGAAAAAGAAAAGGGGAAAAAAGGAGAAAAAGAGGGGGAAAAAGAAGAGGGGAGGATGGGGAAGGGAGCGATGGGGGAGATGGGAATGACTAGGAACAAGAACAAGGTCTCCCATAGAGGAGAAGCAAGGTAGGAGAGGGAAGGCACTAGAGGGAAGGATGGAAAGAAGAGGAAAATGGGAGGGAAAAAGGACCGAGACACGGAGGAAGAACAAAAAAGCAGAGGTAAATCAAGGGAGTGGACGGTGATGATTAAGGGAGTTTAGGAGGGGATCCCAAGTGTGGCTTAAGTTCCACCCGCCATCTCTGTTAAGGTTGTTGGGGTTTCTTCGGATGAAAATTGCCTCTTTTAGTTTTCTCTTGAAGTAATTATCTTCCTTGGCAAGGACGCGAGTATCCTCAAGGCAAATATGATGCTTGGTCCTAACCTTGCTTTTAGTCTTCTTTTTTGCGTTCTTCTCTCAAATTTCTTCCTTTGTTTGCCCTTCTTTTTATCTTTTTTATCTCTTCTTATTTTTATATTTTTGTTTTTAAGTTTTTTACTCTTGTTCTCAGTTCTTGCTTATATATATATATTCTTCTTCTTTTTATTCTTTTTCCTTTTATTATTTTTAACCTTTACTCTTTCTTTTAATCATATTCTCTATACTTTTTTATCTATTCTTGGATATGTTCTTCCTATACTCTTTTATATAATCATACTCTATCTTCTTTTTAATATATACATATATATATATACATATATATATATATATACATATATATATATATACATATATATATATATACATATATATATATATACATATATATATATATACATACATATATATATGTATATATATATATATATGTATATATATATATATATGTATATATATATATATATATCTAATTTTTCTTATTTTTCTTTTCTATTCTCCTTATATTGTGTCTCTTTCTTTTTCTATTTTTGTTAATATATCATTATATATATGTTTAGATTCATATAGATTATTAAGTATATTTATTTGTGCATTCTTTTTCTATACTTTTATTGTTCTTACTCTTTATTTTTGTTAATTGTGTTCTCTTAGTTTGTTATCTTTTTGTATTTCTTAATTTCTTTATTTTTATTTCGTCCTCTCTTATCTTTCCTCATCCCTCTTGGTTCTTCCTTAACTCATTGTTATCCGTGCCCACCCTCTCTATATCTTCTTAAGAAGCCCTAGCTGCAATTCATATGTTTTCTCACACTTTCCTCCTGATGATGGATCATGGAGTATGATCCGAAACATTGAGTCAAAAAAAGTATACACAGTTTTGCCCAGAAGCACTACGATTATCATTATGGACTGTGGAAGTATCATGTCTACAATATATAGTATTGCTGAAACATCCTGCTAAACTACCTCCAATTATTCATTATCAATTATCACCCCTGGAAGTAAGAACAAGTCTGTCAGAACTCTCTCTTTGTAACATCTTATTAGTGTATTTGTTCATCTATCCATACTAGAATCTACTTGATCCTTCTCTTCCTAAAGGATCCTGCTGGGTCTACTAGTGTCATTGACCTGTAAGATGGTTCTATCCTCAATCTCCTAATAGTTTGCATCTGCACCCTGACCTCTGTCTCTAACCAATCCATCCAAATACCCTCTATTATCACTAGCATCAAAGGAGTCCACCCGTCTGAAGGTACCAATACATGGAGAAACCTTGAGTTGGCTACTGTCAATACTAAAGTTTTGAAAGGTAAACTCAAAGTCTCTTAGTGTTTCATCTCTATGTTTTCCCATCTTGTGTTGCTTGCAATACATGTTTTGGAAATCTATATACTCATTGTTGAATTTTTCATTTACTTTATGGTCTAAATTAAATTCCCAAACCTTGTTACTATGTTGAAACACCTCAAGGGAATTGGTTATCAACTTATATAATTTCTTGGATTCCACATGTAAAAAATTAGTGCCATCTTCCCAAACCAACTTTCCCAACCAATCCAAATCATTCAGATTTTTTACTTTACTTAGATTGATTAAGATAGTTCTACATAGGATGGAATAAGTTGTTTTTTGAGACTCAGAGATACCAAACTCTAATATGATCCTATCCCAAATTTTTAAACCTTCATCATCCAAAATGTCATTAATGGTGGAAAGGCCTTTCCTATTCCATCTCATTGTTGAACAACCTTCTAACATGGCCAATGGTTTATTATTATGCCTTAAATTCCACCATAGGGATCTATATCCCCCTAACCAATTTTCCCCATATTGACAGCTTCCTTATTTTTAATAAAGATTTTAACAACTTCCTGTAAGCTTTCCAAATGATGGAAAAAATAGCAAACCCAAAAGGTTTAAATTAAAAATCCCCAAACAGAAAATCATGCATATGCAAGTTTTTCGACAATGGTGTCATCTTGGGACAAAAATTATTAATATTATTCCTGATGAGAACCTTCCAAGGTTCATCACCATCTAAAGATTTGATTATCCACTTTGTAACTAAAGTTACACCTTGAGTCTTTAGATTTTTCAACCCCATACCACCCTTATCTTTGCTCATGCAACACCATTCCCATTTAATAACTTGCCTTTTCTTCTTCCCTTTACCATCAGACCATAGGAACCCCCTTATCAATTTTTGAATACTTTCAAATTGAT
This sequence comes from Cunninghamia lanceolata, assembly GCA_027924645.1. NCBI lineage: Eukaryota > Viridiplantae > Streptophyta > Pinopsida > Cupressales > Cupressaceae > Cunninghamia > Cunninghamia lanceolata. The sequence goes on along the minus strand of BSBN01000245.1, from coordinate 4,546,585 downwards.
AGTTTGGGAAAGAGCCACATAGAAGCATAATAAATGGAGTAAATAGAAGGAATTTTTTGACAAACTTGTGCCCTCCTTGCCAAAGAAAGGAACTGTTTGTTCCAATTTTTAAGTTTCATCTCAATTTTTGAGAACATCCAAATCCACATTTTATTCAGAGATGGATCAACCACAAAGGGGATACCAAGGAACCTAACTTGTTTGTGAGTTCCTCCATGCTTCTATTTATCCAAATCAAACTAATCAGAGGGATTTTCAATCCAACTAAGCAATATTGATTTATTAAATGATATCTTTACCCTAGATGCCTTACAAAACATACTTATTCTATCTTCGATGTTCTTCAAATTATCTTTATCTAGTATCCATTCTATTCTCAAGAAGTGAAATAGGGCTTCTTATGTTATCACAAACAGGGTAGGTGCTAACGGGTACCCTTGTCGTATAGATCTCACCATATCGAATGGTTTAGATAAGGAACCATTTATGTCAATTTGAGGAGATGCATTCTTAAACAACATATTGACCGTATTACAGAATTTCATAAGAAATCCAAAAGCTTTAAATACATTTAACACAAATGACCATTGAACTCTAACATAAGCCTTTTCAAAATCTAACAAAAGAGTTCCTATATTCTACCCTATTATTTTGGCCCAATGCATAGCTTCCTAACTGGTTACCAAATTTTTTAGAATGTATCCTCCTTTGATAAACCTTGTTTGAGTATAATTGATGATATTAGGTAGGATATCTATTAATCTCCTTGCTAAACCTTTTGCAATAATATTATAAGGAACATTTAATAGAGTTATAGGCCTCCAGTTCCTAATATTGGTCTTGTCCCCATCTTTGGGCAACATTTTGATTATGCCTCTATTGATATTCTTTCCCATAGTTCCTTTTTTACAAGCTTGCTGATACACTTCATAAAGATCATCTACCACCCAAGATATGTTGACTATGTAAAATTCCATAGGTAACCCATCAAACCCAAGGGACTTTTCCTTCTCCATTGATAAAATGGCATCTTTGATTTATGGTTTAGATATGTTTTGTTCTAATTTTTTCCTTATCACGATCAACCCTCCTAGGACAAATTTTTGAACATAATTTTTGATCCCTCTTGCAGTCTTCACTACTATCTTTGTTTTGAACAATTTTTTGTAAAAAACTCTAAATAATCTTTTTATGTCTTCAACATCATGAAAGAAAGTCCCATTTTCATTTATTGGATCTATCTTTTCCTTATTGCGTTTTGCTCTATGCAAATCAAAAAAATATTTAGTGCCCCTGTCTCCATCTTTTAGCCAGTTAGTCATTTCCCTTACCTTTGCCCCATGTGCTTTGAAAGTCTACAATCTCCTCAATTTATTCTTAACCTCCCCAATGTGCCATATCATTTCACAATCATATGGATTTTCTTGCAAAAGATCTTCAGTTTCAAGGTAATCTAACTAAAGTAGTCTCTCATTTTTCCTCCTATCAAAAGCAAATTTATTTCCACATACTTGAAAAAACCTTTTACTAGTACTAACAAGGTCAATCCAATAATGAATAGCTTCCTTCTTATAAGACATATTTCAAAATATTTCTAAGGTTACAAATCCCATCAAGATAGTCCCTATCCAACAACTCTATACTTAATTTGAAAAGGTTGTCTTTTCTAACATTATTCCTAATTTTTTGATGATCAACACTAATCAGAGTAGAAATAGGATGGTGATTTGACAATGTATTTGGAATGACTCTAACAACCTAGCACCTTCAAAGTTTAAATGAAAATGGAAGAAATTCTTATTCACATAAAATCTATCCAGTCTACAATATATCATTTTATTATCTTTCTAAGAATCACACCAACAGTGCCATATACTCTTATTGTTACTCTTCTTTCCCTCTAGGGGATCAAAGAGACTTATCATTTTCTTCATTCTTTCCAGTATTGTTCATTGCCTTTCCAGTCAACTAGGTTACCATCGATTTTGTTTTCTCTATATTCTACCATATTGAAGTAGATCCTACCACAATCCATGGGATTTTAGGAAGCTTTTCTACATTCCAAGTTGAAAGCTCAATCCTGTCCCTATATTCATTAGGTGCATATATAAAGCATATCCCAAATTGCTTACTATCCTTCTCCAAAACCACCCATAAACATCTATTACATGGGGAACACCCATTACGAATGATACACTGACCCCATTTTTTATTTTTTAATATCATTGCCTCCTTTACCTTTCTCATGTTTGGAAGTAAAACACATTGCCTCTTGAGAATGTAGCATTTCTGGAAAAAACTATGTATTGCTTTTTTGCCTCAACATTTCGGATCATACTCCATGATCCATCATCAGGAAGAAAAGAGGAGAAATCCAATGAGTAAAATACAGAGTAAGTCTTCTTAAAAAGGGAGAGAGGGTAGGGGTGTAGATTACAAGGTGAGACATGGGAGAGGAGAAAGGCAAAAGCTTATAAAATAAGAATGGAAAAATAAGAGGAAAAAATTAGAAGAACCCAAATATGAAAGTCAACCAATACCAAAGGGTGGATAGAGGTGCATAAACAAAAAACAAGGAAGATGGATAAAAATAGTAAGAAAAAATATAAAAAAAACATAAATAATAAAAAGAGAAAATGAGAGAAAAAATGGTCTAGAAAATATATATATATATATAGGAGTGAAGCCGACTACAAGAGATCAAAAGTACAAAATTGATAAGTGAGCAAGTAAGGGACAAAAAATAAATAAGACAAGGGAGGTAAAGATGACAGGACAAGGATAAGAGAGAATGACACAAGAAAATGTGAGAGGGGGTGTATGGAGGAGGATGGAGGAAGGGGAGAGAAGAGATGGTGATAAGCAATACCCTGGACGGAAACAACAGAGGAAGAGCAAAAGAGGTGAAATGGAGGACAAAAAAGAGGGGGAGGGAAGCGAAGAGGAGAAGGTAAACCAGGGAAAATAAAATACCAACCGAAAGTCAAAGGCATAACCACTAGGGGAGAACAGACCGGGGCCCACACGGGACCTGGTAACATGGGTGGGGCAAGGAAGGAAAAGGGTGAGACGAGGTCACGAAGAGACACGGGATAAGAAAGGAAGGGGAGGGAGCAGGGGGAGAAGAAAGAAGGAGACAAAGGGAGGGGGAAGGGAACGAACTAGGAATAATAGTCAATGAATGAAGCAAAGTGAGAGGGGAGGAATGGGATGGGAAGAGAAAGGAGGAAAGAGGAAGAGGGGAAAAGAGCAGATAAGTAGTGGTTGGCTAAGGAAGAGAAAGAGGGGATAAAGAGAGAGGGAGAAGGAGATCAAGAAGAGGGATGGTGAGTGTGTAGGGACCTTAGAAGAGGGTTCCAAGTTTGACTTAGGTTCTAACCTTCATCTCGGTTAAGGTTGGTAGGGTTGTTTCTAATGTAGATGGCCTCTTTAAGTTTTCTCTTAAAGAAGTTATCTTCCTTGGCAAGGACAAGGGTATCTTCAAGGTGGATGTGGTGTTTAGTGCTCGAGGAGTGGTCTGCTAAGGCTGACTTGTCAATCCTTTCATGTCTAATGTCTGCGCAGTTTTCCTTGATTCTCGAGCTGATAGATCTCCTAGTTTCACCTATGTAAGGGGTGCCACATGAGCAATCTATCTTGTAGACACCAGAGTTGATAAGAATATTAGAGGGGTCCTTGGTAGAGGGAATGAGGTTCATGATGGTGGAGAGAGGTTTGAAGGTAACCTTGAGCCCTTTCTTGTGGAGGAATGATATTTTCTTGTGTCATTCTCTCTTATCCTTGTCCTGTCATCTTTACCTCCCTTGTCTTATTTATTTTGTCCCTTACTTGCTCACTTATCAATTTTGTACTTTTGATCTCTTGTAGTCGGCTTCACTCCTATATATATATATATATATATATATATTTATATTTTTCTAGACCATTTTTTCTCCCTTTTTCTCTTTTTATTATTTATGTTTTTTTATATTTTCTCTTACTATTTTTATCCATCTTCCTTGTTTTTTGTTTATGCATCTCTATCCACCCTCTGGTATTGGTTGACTTTCATATTTGGGTTCTTCTAATTTTTTCCTCTTATTTTTCCATTCTTATTTTATAAGCTTCTGCCTTTCTCCTCTCCCATGTCTCACCTTGTAATCCGCACCCCTACCCTCTCTCCCTTTTTAAGAAGACTTACTCTGCAATTTACTCATTGGATTTCTCCTCTTTTCTTCCTGATGATGGATCATGGAGTATGATCTGAAACGTTGAGGCAAAAAAACAATACATAGTTTTTTCTAGAAATGCTACATTCTCATTAACATGGACTATGGAAATACCATGAATACAACATTGCCTCCTTACAAATAAATCTAAACATGTTTTCTAATTGAAACCCTACTAATTTGATTTCCTATAATGTTCAACAAACAATCCATCTTCTTGTTCTTATTACAAAAATCCCTGACAATATACTTTCTATTTAGGGATTCAAGACCCCTTATGTTTCAGATAAAGTAGTTCATAAACAATTTTTTGGCCATCAATAAGTAGACTCCCTTCTTAACTAGTACTATTTATTACACAATCTATCAAAACACTTTGGAAGATTATTACCTTTCCCCATTTTTTAGTGTTTAAAGTGTTGAACCTTTTTTGTATACTTGTTTTCTTTTTTAATTGACTTCTTTAATGGAGTACACTTCCACCTTCATGGAGGAATCTTCCTCAGAATTGACAAAGGTGAGAATGTTTGGGTTTTCCAAATCTAACCCCTGAGGATCTACTGTTTTAAAACAAATATGGGATCCAACATTGTTTATGACTTTCTTCATCTCTCTAGCCAATATGTTCTCTTTTATTTTTTATTAAGGTTAGTTCTTGTGCATTCATTTTTTTATCTCCATTTTCAAAATACCATGGCACTTCTTGTGGGATAAAGTGCCAGGATTTTTTCCCTAACAACAATTTCAAGACCACTCTCAGTTTTAGTCACCTCAGATTTATTTGGTTCATTATCTAATTTTTCAACATCTAGAGGCATCACTTTAGATTCCTTAAGAGGAATATCTTCAAAACAAGGGTTGTCAAAGACCACTATTCCTTGCCCCAACAAGTCTACTTTTCATAGACAGTCATTTTTTCTCTCCTCCCTATAATGATCTTCAAATAGAGGACCACTATAGTCGATAGAGACACTCGAAACAGGTTTAGGAGCCACCTCGAAAGTGCTACTAGATTCTTCACAGATTAAGAGTTTCCCCTCTAAGTTTAATTTATCAAAGCTATGTTTGATCACATTCAAGGCTAAATCAACTTCTCCCATATTGGAGTTATAACTAGAGACTACCTTTATGTTTGCTTGAGGTGAAGAGTCCCCATTTATTAGGGGAGACTCTTCCATATTTTTCTATTTAGCATTTGAAGGTGTGGATTTATCCATTATATCACTCTTCCTACTTCCATTGTTAGGAAAACTGGACTCAAATCTTTTACCAATTTTAATTTTTGAAGGCTAGGAAAATCCTACTTTTGCTGACCCTCGACCTTACATGGGAAACATGAATTGAGGCCCCCCAATCCTACAACCTCACAAATAAAATTCTTCTCTCTCGTCCTAATCTCCATGACCTCTGGGATATCAATTCTTATATTTAGAGAAATTAGTACCCTAGCATCCATATGCAGCAGCATAACCCTTGTTTCATCAATTTTCATAACCTTCCAAATGGGTTTCAATAGCTATGGCAAAAAAGCCCAAAGTTATTCTGGTAAATTTTCTACTATCAACCACCTGGGTATCAAGTAAAAAATATTTCTTTATGCGAGGTATCCAGCTTCCAAGGGAAAGCTTTGAACAAAATTTTCCCCAGATTTCAAAAAAAAAATCCAAAACCCTTTTTTGCATAGCATGATTCCTCAAAAAAATAACAAAAAGCCCATTATTCAACATTCTATAGAATGATATGTGAATCCATAACTTTTTACCCCAAAATGACCAAGAAATTCCTTGAAGGTGCTTTATCCAAATTAAGATAAGCAAATAAAATGGTGGTATGTTTAAGCCTATTTTCCTCTACTCTAATAGCATTTTCCATATCCAAATTAGGGCTCAAAACCAATTTCCTAGGCACAAGGGGGATCTTAACTTCTTCCTCTACTTGATAACTTTTTTCTCTTCCTCTGTCGGTGATATCACTTTTGGTTCTGAGGACCTTGAGCAAATCTTGAATCACAAAACATGCATTTTCGATCAGAGTTTTAGCATCCTACAAATTTAGGGCTTCTCTAAAAGTCTTTTTTTCTACGTCATCAACCAAGTCCCCCAAAATGTTATCATTCTCCTCCATTACTTCTCATGACCAAGGAGTAAATGCCTTAGCTAGAGTTGTACCACACCCATAGGTGTTTGAGCATAGATAGGGCTCCCTATCCTACACTAAACACCTCTCTAGCACAAGCAAGCAGGAAACAATTTCAAATTTTAAAAATTCAAAAATACACTACAAACAATGATGAAATTCAATGGGGTAACACAATCAAGATTCAACCAAAATATCACAAAGAATGAACATGAAATAGATAAATATCATGAATGAGAGATTTCAAGGTAAGAGGAGAACTCTACTAGATTGGTCATGGAGGGTTTCTTTCACCATCTCTGATCAATCTGAGAGCCTTCTTATTTCCCTTTTTTACAATATCTCTCATATTTTGTTTCAAATGAATGCATATAAAAATTAAATTTAAAATATATAGCCCACATAGTTATATTAAACGAATGCACATAAGAATAACTTGATATAAAGTAAATAATCTATATAAATACAACTAATACTCAAACCTAAATCACAAAAATATCAAAACAAATAAACAAGAGTAGAAGAATACTCTAGGGAAATTATTTGAATGGTAATTGCAATATATCTTATAAATTTTACTATAAAGTCTTCAATTTAATTTTCTTTTGTTTTCACATAATGAAATTTAATTTATTAGTTTGTATTCACTGTTGTTTTATAAAAATTAACTGCCATAAAATAATATAGTTGGGTAAAATAATATTTTATAACTATATTTTATGAGGGTTTATTATAATTTTATGAAATAGATTTTATAGATTTTATTATACTTTTTTAATATTAGATTAATGAATTTTTTTTTTTAGTTTTTTTATATATTTTTTGAAAATAAAAGAAATTAATAAATTTTATAACTATATTTTATTAAGATTTTATCAAATTAAAGAAAGGGAAAAGTATACTAGATCAATATATCGGGTGAATGAGAGTCAACTATCCAACAGGTAAAAAGTAGATATAAGTAAAATGCTCTTCTTAGATGCTTCTACATGTATCACTATCAATGGGCAACAATCTCATACCTTTGGCCTCTTTCATTCAATATGCCAAGGATGTCCTCTTGCACTAGCCCTATATGTTCTAGCTGTAGAAGGCTTTGGATATCTTCTTGCTCATTCTGTGTCAAATGAGCTTGTTCATGGAATTTCTCTACCCAGTTCTTCCGGCCAGCTGGTTAATTGTCATTTCACAGATGACTCCTTTCTAACATTACTGGAAGTGGAAACTATAGTTAAAAATGCTCTTAGATGTCTTGAGACCTTCTGTCTAGCCTCAGGTTCTTCCATCCAGTGGTACAAAACTCTGTTACAGGCAATTAATTCTTCCCTTTCCTCATTGGCTCCAACAGTATGGCTGGTGCTGGGTTGCTCATGGTGAAATCTTCTGATTTCTAGGCATCCCATTTGCCTTTCGAGGCATCTCTATAAATATCTGGCAAGTAGTTCTTTTCCACGTAGAACAAAAACTTGCCTTCTCGATTACTAAGCCACTCTCTCTGGCTGGTAAATTCCAGGTATGTTCTAAAGTTTTAACAGCAACCCATGTTTACAACTCTTCTTGTTGGGCCCCTTCCAAAGCCTCTTATGCCAAACTAGAAAAACTTTTGAGGGATTTTCTTTGGACCTCTTTTAAAACTCGCCATGGTCTTGATTGTGTTGCATGGGATTTTTGCTGCTTACCCAGAGGTTCTAGCAGCCTTGGTCTTCTTTCTACCTACTTCCTAGGCACTGCTTTGTGTGTTAAATGGATCATTCATGCTCTCTCTGGTAATGAAGTATGAAAAATTTTACTCTAACACAATATTGAAATGGGACATCCTATGCACAAACCTGCATGGAAAGGGATTGGTTTTTCAACAATCCTTGTCATGAGAGAGCCAGTATAAATTTTAGGTACATTTGTGGCTAAGAGCATTTGTAAAGCCTAGGAGAAAGTTAAACCATGTCTCGACTAGATTAGAGATGGATTTCACAATCGTCTTCCATTTTATCAATAGAACATGTGGTGGTCACCTCTCTTGTCCATTGTAGGCCAACCATTAGCCAAATTGCTTGGCATAAAAGCTCTTCAATTTCATAAAAGAGGTATCCAAACTCTTCAGAATAATTTTCATAGACCCACCATGAGCCTTATGGCATGGGAACCTCTTTGAGATAAATTTGGCCTTCAAAGAAATGATCAGGTTTACCCATTGGAGAAATGCTTTTCCATCTTAGGGTTCAGGATCCCCATTGTCCTTTTTGTGGACAAGCTAAGACTTTTTAGCATCTCTTCTGGTATTGCACTAGGGCCCAGTAATTTTGGCTATGGATTTATGATTTCTTTATGCCTTTCAAATCAGAGCCTTTTGATGGTGACTGATTGTCATTGATGTCAACAAGGTGTTAAGTTGATGATCATGCAAACATGGCAAGACATCTCATTTGATCAAGATATGTTTGATCAGGAGTTAATTTTGTCACATGTTTAGACATGATGCAAGATTGTTTTAACAAAGTGTTGTTTCTTGCAGTCATGTTGTTTATAGGTTGTCCACATGGGTCCAATGCATAGATCATTTTGGGGTCATCAGGACATTAAAAGTGTGATTGATCATGATGTAGTTGTTCATATAAGAAGGTTTGGTGTTCATACTTCTTGCCTCAAGTTGACCTTGAGAAGATATGTAGAGCATTGATCTTCATAGTTGGTGTGTGTTCATGTTTTAATGTCTTGTCACATATTTGAGTTTGGAGTTGTTGCTTCATGATAAGGGTTCACATGTTAATCATTTAGAAGTGTTTACATGGTAACATATGCAAAGGGTTCATACTTCAACATGAGGCTTCACATGAACAAGATGGCTTGATCTTTAAGACATTTCATGTCATATTTCATATCCTTCATGTCTCAAGATGCTTGGAGGGTTGTTTCATAGTCACCTATGGAGATGATTTCTTGACAGGTTAACAAGTACTTTATATATCATGCAATATCATGTTAGGATCATGATGTTCATGGATTTGATCAAGATGATTTGTTCTTTGATATGATATCTTGCTGCTTATTCTTCTTAAAATTCTTAGAATAGAATCATTAATGTTGAAGGTTGATGTTATTCATCATCTATAGGAGTTTGTGTTGACATAAAAATTCATGTTGGTTTGATAATGTTGCAATTGGTTTTCAAGGTGCAGAAGAGTCTATGGTCCTAAATGTTCAATGACTAATGTCATTTAATAAGTGCACATTAATTCTTAATGACAATGACTAATGTCATTCATTAAAAAGCAAAGTTAAAGTTTAGCAAACTCCTTTATCTCCTTCATACTTGTCATAAAGAAAATGCACTTTTCTTTATAAAATGAAGTTGACCTACAATCAAAGCTCATTCCACTTAAGTGGACCTACTAAAGGGTTAATAACTCATGTTTTCCACCGGCCCTCTTTTTCACTTACCTTGTAAAGTGGTCATTATATAAGGAGTTGGGCACCATTTTTAGTGATCAACGATCTAGTTTAAATGATAAGTGGGTGCGTGACTTGCCATCAATGGCATATATTTAAAATTGCATACTTTCCTTATTTGCTCCTACTTTGACGGGTAGTTAGTTGTCTTTTTGCATAAAATAAGATGTGTGATGCTATAATTAGAATTTTTATGGCAGATTTTCTTTGTCATGTTTTGAGGAAGTTTTTAAGAAGATTTTTATGAAGTTTTTTTTTCTATTTTTAAGCTTCCCCGTGGTAGATGAAGATTTATGAAGGATTTCATAAATTTTATGACTGAAGTGGATATATTTTTAAGAAGGAAAACTTTTTTTTTAATATACTATTCTTTTCTGAGCAGAGGATTTTTTTATGTGAAAGGGGAGTGGTTGAAGAATTTTTTTTAGCTATTTTTTTCAGAGGTGAAGTGATTTAATATTAAAGGTTTGTTTTTGAAACAAGTTGAATATACAAAGAGGATATTGGAATTAATTTTTATTGAAGATGATTTGTTGCATATTGAAGAGTATTTTTTTATGAAAAGGTTTTGATTTTAGTTAAAGAGACAATTGTAGAGAGAAGGTGAAAGGTTTTATTGCAAATTATTTTTGAAGATGATAAATGCAAAATGATCCATTTTATAAAGAGATTTTATTTTACAGGAGGAAAAACAAAATCATTGAAGAAGAGAAATTTGGAGGACATAGAATTTGAAGAGACCATTTTTGCAAATGCAAGAACATCAAGGATTGAAATAATTGTGGTGAGAAGACAAAATATAAAAAGTCATCTTGTATATAATGGTTTTACAAGAACATTGATGTTGGTCTATGGATTATCATACAGGGTTGAATATATTTTCAATATCCTCTTGAAGAGAAATTTTAGATGATAAATTTTGTACGTGATTTGAGTTGATGAGAAGTATGGTGATATGACAGACACATGTGAAAGAAGAAATGATTTGTATTGAAACAGAGAAACCCTCATAATTCTTTGTTTTAATATGCGTTTGTATGTATTAGGGGTTGGTTCTCCTTGAAGTTGGTGCTTTTAAACATTGTAGCCAGTGAGGCTTGCCTAGTCAATGAGACCTATATGTAGCAAGTGAGGCAGTTCATGAGTGGCTTTTCTACCCTAGAAGGTTTTCCACTCAGTAAAAAGCTTGTGTCATGATTTTCATTGATTTCTTCTATACATGTGCATACTAATTGTTTGATCATGATTTTTGTTTACATCTTTCATTATAAGTCTTGTGCATATAAACTCAACAAATCATTAATGTCCTCCTCTCTATTTGTCTTGTAAGATAAAGTTTGCAAAAGGTTAAAATTTATACAACACTGATTCACCCCACTCCTCTCAGTGTTGTCTTGGACTCCTACAATTAGTATAAGAGCCATGTTCCCTTTTCTGAAGTCTAGTAGGCTTAGGTAGGTCCTATTAGTGGAGTACCATGGGTAAGTGTAAAAGAAAAAAGAACATGAGAAATGTCAAGTCTCATTCTGATGAGAAGGTGCAGTCTATATCAATTCCAGATGTTGATACATTATCAGTTGATAGAAATGCTTCATGGGTTGAAGAGAAAGTGTTTTCGGATGTTCCCTTTTTTTATGGTTCAGACTTTCCTATTTGGTGTTTTAGGATGCAAGCATATCTATTTTCATTAGGATATGGTCTATGGATGTCTATAGAGAATGGATATTTTATTTCTTCTCTATCACCTAATGATACAAGTCATAAAGAGGCTCATGAATACAATGACATTGCAAAGAAGGCTATTTTATCTGGATTATCTAATCATGTTCTCTGTAAAGTTATGAATTGTGTTACAGCTCATGATATATGGAGAGAATTGAAAAGAATTTATCAGGGTGATGATAAAGAAGAGGACAACTTGTTATCTCAGAAGAATAACAATGATAGAAGACATTCGCATGAAGGTGTTGAGGTCCAATCTGTTTCAGAAGAAGCTAACATCATAAGTGATGATGATCAGGAATATGATGAACAAGATTGTGAGATTGATATGGAAGGAGAGCTCATATATGCTCTAAGAGAACTCAAGAATTATAAGAAGGAGAACCATAAATTAATGTTGTAGCTACAAGAAGAGACTTCAAAGACAAAGCACTCTCTGATCTTGACGAGGCAAGTATTCAGATTGAAATTTTAAGGACACAAATTGATAACTTAGATAATTTGATTATCAGTTTGAAGATAGAGGTTGAGGAAGCCAAGAAGATAGTAAATGTTTCAAAATTTGACCTTGAAGTTAGAAGGATTGAGAATCTGAAATTAGAGGGTGATATTGTCAATTTGAGAAAAAGGTATGATGGTCTTAAGGCTTTATCTATGAAGTATAAGGAGTTTGAAGAAAGCACAAGCAAGATACATGAGATGCTGGGTAAATAGAAATATCATTTGAACACAATTGAATTTGGTTATGATGAAGGAGATTGTTCCAAAGCCATAGAGACTCTGAGAAGAAAATTTGATTTAAATCATCATGTTGCTAATCGTGTGAAGCTGAGGAGATGACAAAAGATGAATTTGTAAAAATGCACAATCAAAGAAGAAAGTTTAGAAGAAATATTCCAGTAAGACAACATACATATATAGGTATAATTATTCATTTAATGGTTATTGTTACAACTGTAATCAGTTTGGACATAAAGTAGTTAATTGCAAAAAAAATCAATTTGCTTCTATAAGGAATACTAATATTGTATGTTACAAGTGCAATAATGTTGGTCACATACAAAGAAACTGCAACCTGAATGGAAGGTATGATGCTGCATGGAAGCATAACATAAATGCTCAAGGGATGTCAAAAAGGTATTATCAGTCATTTGATTATGATTACAATATAATTTGTTATCTGTGCAACTCTTTTGGTCACAAAGCACATAGTTGCAAAAAAGCATCACTTAATTTGATGGCTTGGAAATGGAAAGAGGCATAAAAGGTTTGGAGCAAGAAAGAACCTATGAAAGTGTGGAAGCAAAAATAATGAAAAGAGAAGGCAGATTCTAAACTTGTGCATCTTGCACAAGTCTCTTCATTAGTTGCATAACACATGGCAAGAAGTTAGGGGGAGTTGTTCATGTTTTATTAATTATCCCCAAGAGGTTTCAGGAAGGAGATCATTTGAATAGTGATCTTGTCATGTTGATTCTTGTTAGTCTTATGAAATGAAATTTATGATGGTATTGCTAACTAAGTTGATTTTAAGTGTATGACAGTGATACAGGTGATCTTTGGTTTAGTATGCTTACAAGATGTTGAAAGAATGTTTAGAGTTTGATAACTTGGTTTATGAATGACCCTATATTCTCTTCATATCATTCTTACAAAAGTTGAGTGTTCTTGAAAGTGAGATTGTGAAGTTCAAAATCAATTAAGATGTTCTCAAGGTGCTCTTTTCAGATGTTTGTTTATGGGAGCTAAGTAGGTTACAAATGGAAGGAGTCAATTCATTATTATTGTCTCTATATTTAGTATTACAAAGTGGTCTTGATGGTGAAATTGGTTTGTTGATGAATAGTCTTGATGGGCTGATTTGGATTATAGAGTCAAGAGGCATTAGTTCTTGTTGATTACAACATATATTAGATTTGACATTGTGTTGCAAAAAGTGTCATGTGTAGGTACAACTTAGTGGTCTTCATCAACATAGTCTTCATTTCTTTAAGAATGGTGTACATAAGTAAAATGGTTACAGGATATTTGTCTATATTGGAAGTCTTGGCAAGATCATCTCTGGAATGGTCATCATGTCATCATAAATCATATTCATTTGGAAGTGTTCTTGATGTAATAATTTGACTTGTTCTTTGATGGTCTTTCTAATTAATACGTTTCAGGAAGGTATGTGCAAATTGCGTGCTTCTAGTTATGTAGTGGTATCAGGTTTGTGCTTCAAGCTATGACGATCTAGAGATGCTTATGACATTCATGGCGAGCCTTGTATTTCATCAAATCAGAGGCAAGTAAAGGTCTTGGATCATAATGGTAGATGATAATGATAATGATAATGATAAAGTTCAAGTACTACTTGGTATTGTATCTTCTTTATATAGGATTGAAGTGTTCTTTGTTGTCACTATTGTGAAAGTTTTGGGAAGGTCTTCTCATGAGTGGTCATCATGGTCATCATGTGTTGTGATGTGTGTATGACATCCTTGCATAGAGTTAAAGTTCATATGTATTGTGTCAAAGACTTGATTCTTCAAGAATCTAAGAGTCAATTTTATGTGATCTTGGTGATTTTTTTAGGTCAAAAAGTGTTGGTGGTTGTGGAAGAAATGTTTGTCATGAGAAATGAATTTTTCTATCACAAGTGATGTCATCAAGAGTGTGTAATTGATAGCAGAGGTATTTCAGATAATTTAGCTTGTTAAAGGAAGTAATCAGAGGATCTCATTGATGTGTTGTGATAAGAAGTGATATTATGTTGAGTGATATTTATGAGTAGTGATTTGTTTGTGTACTTCAACATAGGGGGAGCAAATAGATTTGTGATGCCAAAAAGGGAGAGAAAGAGAAATTGAATCATGAAGTTTTGCCATCGATGACAAAGGGGGAGATTGATGGTGACTGATTGTCATTGATGTCAAAAAGGTGTTAAGTTGATGATGATGCAGATATGGCATGATATCTCATTTGATCAGGATATGTTTGATCAGGAGTTAATTTTGTCACATGTTTAGACATGATGCTCTATGCTATGAACATGCAAGATTGTTTTAACAAAGTGTTGTTTCTTGCGGTCATGTTGTTTATAGGTTGTCCACGTGGGTCTAATGCACATATTATTTTGGGGTCATCAGGACATTAAAAGTGTGATTAATCATGATGGAGTTGTTCATATGCAAAGGGTTCATATAAGAAGGTTTGGTGTTGATACTTCTTGCCTCAAGTTGACCTTGAGAAGATATGCAGAGCATTGATCTTCATAGTCGGTGTGTGTTCATGTTTTAATGTCTTGTCACATATTTGAGTTTGGAGTTGTTGCTTCATGATAAGGGTTCACATGTTACTCATTTAGAGGTGTTTACATGGTAACATATGAAAAGGGTTCATGCTTCAACATGAGGCTTCACATGAACAAGATGGCTTGATCTTTAAGATAGGTGTTTCATGTCATATTTCATATCCTTCATGTCTTAGGATGTTTGGAGGGTTGTTTCATAGTCACCTATGGAGATGATTTCTTGACAAGTTAACAAGTGCTTTATATATCACGCAATATCATGTAAGGATCATGACATTCATGGATTTGATCAAGATGATTTGTGCTTTGATATGATATCTTGTTGCTTATTCTTCCTAAAATTCTCAGAATAGAATCATTGATGTTGAAGGTTGATGTTATTCATCATCTACAGGAGTTTGTGTTGACATGAAAATTAATGTTGGTTTGATAATGTTGCATTTGGTTTTCAAGGTACAAAAGAGTCTATGGTCCTAAATGTTCAATGACTAATGTCATTTAATAAGTGCACATTAATTCTTAATGACAATGACTAATGCAATTCATTAAAAAGCAAAGTTAAAGTTTAGCAAATTCCTTTATCTCCGTCATACCTGTCATAAGGAAAATGCACTTTTCTTTATAAAATTAAGTTGACCCACAATCAAAGGTCATTCCACTTAAGTGGACCTGCTAAAGGGTTAATAACTCATGTTTTCCACCAGCCTTCTTTTTCACTTACCTTGTAAAGTGGTCATTATATAAGGAGTTGGGCACCATTTTTAATGATCAACGATCTAGTTTGAATGATAAGTGGGTGCATGAGTTGCCATCAATGGCATATATTTAAACTTACATACCTTCCTTATTTGCTCCTACTTTGACAGGTAGTTAGTTGTATTTTTGCATAAAATAAGGTGTGTGATGCTATAATTAGCATTTTTATGGCAGATTTTCTTTGTCATGTTCTGAGGAAGTTTTTAAGAAGATTTTTATGAATTTTTTTTTCTATTTTTAAGCTTCCCCATGATAGATGAAGATTTATGGAGGATGTCATAGATTTTATGACTAAAGTGGATATATTTTTAAGAAGGAAAACTTTTTTTAAGATACTATTCTTTTGTGAGCAGAGGATTTTTTTATGTGAAAAGGGCATTGGTTGAAGATATTTTTTTGAGCTATTTTTTTCAGAGGTGAAGTGATTTAATATTAAAGGTTTATTTTTGAAACAAGTTGAATATATAGAGAGGATATTGGAATTAATTTTTATTGAAGATGATTTGTTGAAGAGTAATTTTTTATGAAAAGGTTTTGAATTTTTTTAAAGAGAAAATTGGAAAGAGAAGGTGAAAGGTTTTATTGCAAGTGATTTTTGAAGATAATAAATGCAAAATGATCCATTTTATAAAGAGATTTTATTTTACAGGAGGAAAAAGAAAATCATTGAAGAAGAGAAATTTGCAGGACAGAGAATTTGAAGAGAACATTTTTTCAGATGCAAGAACATCAAGGATTGAAATAACTGTGGAGAGAAGACAAAATATGAAAAGTCATCTTGTATATAATGGTTTTGCTAGAACATTGATGTTGCTGTGTGGATTATCATACAGGGTTGAGTATATTTTGAATATCCTCTTGAAGAGAAAATTCAGATGATAAGTTTTGTATGTGATTTGAGTTGATGAGAAGTATGGTGATATGACAAACACATGTGAAAGAAGAAGTGATTTGTATTGAAATAGAGAAACCCTCTGAATTCTTTGTTTTAATTTGAGCTTGTATGTATTAGGGGTTGGTGCTTCTAAACATTGTAGCCAGTGAGGCTTGTATGGTGAGTGAGACCTCTTTGTAGCTAGTGAGGCTTGCCTAGTCAGTGAGACCTATATGTAGCCAATGAGGCATGTTTTTTAGTTAAGCCAGTGAGGTAGTTCATGAGTGGTTTTTCTACCCCAGAAGGTTTCCCACTCGATAAAAAGCTTGTGTCATGATTTTCATTGATTTCTTCTATGCATGTGCATATTAATTGTTTGATCATGATTTTTGTTTACATCTTTCATTATAAGTCTTATGCATATAAAATCAACAAATCCTTAATGTCCTCCTCTCTATTTGTCTTGGAAGATGAAGTTTGGAAAAGGTTAAAATTTATACAACACTGATTCACCCCGCCCCTCTCAGTGTTGTCTTGGACTCCTACAATTGATATCAGAGACATGTTCCCTTTTTTGAAGTCTAATAGGCTTGGTTAGGTCCTATTAGTGGAGTACCATGGGTAAGTGTAAAATAAATAAGAACATGAGAAATGTTAAGTCTCATTTTGATGAGAAGGTGTAGTCTATATCAATTCCAGATGTTAATACATTATCAGTTGATAGAAATGTCTCACAGGTTTAAGAGAAAGTGTTTTTAGATGTTCCCTTTTTTTATGGTTTAGACTTTCCTATTTGGTGTTTTAGGATGCAAGCATATCTATTTTCATTAGGATATGGTCTATGGATGTCTGTAGAGAATGGATATTTTATTTCTTCTCTATCACCTAATGATACAAGTCATAAAGAGGCTCATGAATACAATGACATTGCAAAGAAGGCTATTTTATCTGGATTATCTAATCATGTTCTCTGTAAAGTTATGAATTGTGTTACAGCTCAGGATATATGGAGAGAATTAAAAAGAATTTATCAAGGTGATGATAAAGAAGAGGACAACTTGTTATCTCAGAAGAATAACAATGATAGAAGACATTCACATGAAGCTATTGAGGTCCAATCTCTTTCAGAAGAAGCTAACATCATAAGTGATGATGATCGGGAATATGATGAACAAGATTGTGAGATTGATACGGAAGGAGAGGTCATATATGCTCTGAGTGAACTCAAGAATTATAAGAAGGAGAACCATAAATTAATGTTGTAGTTAAAACAAGAGATTTCAAAGACAAAGCACTCTTTTATCTTAAAGAGGCAAGTATTCAGATTGCAAATTTAAGGACACAAATTGATAACTCAGACAATTTCATTATCAGTCTAAAGATAGAGGTTGAGGAAGCTAAGAGGATAGTAGATGTTTCAAAATCTAACCTTGAAGTTAGAAGGATTGAGAATCTAAAATTAGAGGGTGATATTATCAATCTGAGAAAAGAGTATGATAGTCTTAAGGCTTTATCTATGAAGTATAAGGAGTTTGAAGAAAGCACAAGCAAGATACATGAGATGCTAGGTAAACAGAAATATCATCTGAACACAACTGGATTTGGTTATGAAGGAGAGTGTTCCAAATCCAAGGAGACTCTGAGAAGAAAAATTGATTTAAATCATCATGTTGCTGCTCCCGAAGGTAAAAAGAAGTGTGAAGCTGAGGAGATGACCAAAGATGAATTTGTAAAAATGCACAATCAAAGAAGAAAGTTTAGAAGAAATATTCCTGTAAGACAACATACATGTACATGTATAAGTATTCATTTAATGGTTATTGTTACACCTATAATCAGTTTGGGCATAAAGCAGTTAATTGCAAAAGAAATCAATTTGCTTCTATAAGGAATACTAATATTGTATGTTACCAGTGCAATAATGTTGGTCATATACAAAGAAACTGCAAACTGAATTGAAGGTATGATCCTACATGGAAGAATAACATAAATGCTCAAGGGATGTCAAAAAGGTATTATCAGTCATTTGATTATGATTACAATATGATTTGTTATCTATGCAACTATTTTGGTCACAAAGCACATAGTTGCATAAAAGCATCACTTGATTTGATGGGTTGGAAATGGAAAGAGACAGAAAAGGTTTGGAGGAAGAAAGAACCTATGAAAGTGTGGAAGCAAAAATAATGCAAAGAGAAGGCAGATTCTAAACATGTGCATCTTGCACAAGTCTCTTCATTAGTTGCAGATTCTAAACTTGAGTGTTCTTGAAAGTGACATTGTGAAGTTCAAAATCAATTAAGATGTTCTCAAGGTGCTCTCTTCAGATGTTTGTTTATGTGAGCTAAGTATGTTACAAATGGAAGGAGTCAATTCATTATTATTGTCTCTGCATTTGTTTTTGCAAAGTGGTATTGATGGTGAAATTGGTTTGTTGATGAATAGTCTTGATGGGTTGATTTGGATTATAGAGTTAAGAGGCATTAGTTCTTGTTGATTACAACATATATCAGATTTGACATTATGTTGCAAAAAGTGTCATGTGCAGGAACAACTTAGTGGTCTTCATCATGATAGTCTTCATTTCTTTAAGAATGGTGTACAGAAGTCAAATGGTTGCAGGATATTTGTCTATATTCAAAGTCTTGGCAAGATCATCTCTAGAATGGTCATCATGTCATCATGAATCATGTTCATTTGGAAGTGTTCTTGATGTAATAATTTGACTTGTTCTTTGATGGTCTTTCTAATTAATATGTTTCAGGAAGGTGTGTGCAAATTGTGTACTTCTAGTTATGAAGTGGTATCAAGTATGTGCTTCAAGCTATGACAATCTAGAGATGCTTATGAAATTGATGGTGAACCTTGTATTTCATCCAATCAAAGGCAAGTAAAGGTCTTGGATCATAATGGTAGATGATAATGATAATGTTCAACTACTACTTGGTATTGTATCTTCTTTTTGCAGGATTTAATTGTTCTTTGTTGTCACTATCGTGAAATTTATGGGAAGGTCTTCTCATGAGTAGGCATCATGTGTTGTGATGTGTTTACGACATCCTTGCATAGAGTTCAAGTTCATATGTGTTATGTCAAAGACTTGATTTTTCAAGAATCTAAGAGTCAATTTTATGTGATCTTCGTGATTTTTTTTAGGTCAAAAAGTGTTGGTGGTTGTGGAAGAAATGTTTGTAATGAGAAATTAATTTTTCTATCACAAGTGATGTCATCAAGAGTTTGTAATTGATAGCAGAGGTGTTTCAGATTTTTTAGCTTGTTAAAGGAAGTAACGAGAGGATCTCATTGATGTGTTGTGATAAGAAGTGATATTATGTTGAGTGATATTTATGAGTAGTGATTTGTTTGTGTACTTCAACACATGGGGAGAAAATAGATTTGTCTTTGTCATCTGATGTCAAAAAGGGAGAGAAAGAGAAATTGCATCATGAAGTTTTGCCATCAATGACAAAGGGGGAGATTGATGGTGACTGATTGTCATTGATGTCAAAAAGGTGTTAAGTTGATGATGATGCAGATATGGCAGGATATCTCATTTGATTAGGATATGTTTGATCAGGAGTTAATTTTGTCACGTGTTTAGACATGATGCTCTATGTTATGAACTTGCAAGATTGTTTTAACAAAGTATTGTTTCTTGCAGTCATGTTTTTTACAGGTTGTCCACATGGGTCAAATGCACATATCATTTTGGGGTCATCTGGACATTAAAAGTGTGATTGATCATGATGGAGTTATTCATATGTAAAGGGTTCATATAAGAAGGTTTGGTGTTCATACTTCTTGCCTCTAGTTGACATTGAGAAGATATACAAAGCATTGATCTTCATAGTTGGTGTGTGTTCATGTTTTAATGTCTTGTCACATATTTGAGTTTGGAGTTGTTGCTTCATGATAAGGGTTCACATGTTAATCATTTAGAGGTGTTTACATGGTAACATATGCAAAGGGTTCATGCTTCAACAGGATGTTTCACATGAACAAGATGGCTTGATCTTTAAGATAGGTGTTTCATGTCATATTTCATATCCTTCATGTCTCAGGATGCTTGGAGGGTTGTTTCATAGTCACTTATGGAGATGATTTCTTGACAAGTTAACAAGTGCTTTATATATCATGCAATATCATTTTAGGATGATGATGTTCATGGATTAGATCAAGATGATTTGTGCTTTGAAATGATATCTTGCTACTTATACTTCTTAAAATTCTCATAATAGAATCATTGATGTTGAAGGTTGATTTTATTCATCATCTACAGGAGTTTGTGTTGACATGAAAATTAATTTTGGTTTGATAATGTTGTAGTTCGTTTTCAAGGTGCAAAAGAGTCTATGGTCCTAAATGTTCAATGACTAATGTCATCTAATAAGTGGACATTAATGCTTAATGACAATGATTAATGTCATTCATTAAAAAGCATAGCTAAAGTTTAGTAAACTCCTTTATCTCCTTCATACATGTCATAAAGAAAATGTACTTTTCTTTATAAAATGAAGTTGACCTACAATCAGAGGTCATTCCACTTAAGTGGACCTGCTAAAGGGTTAATAACTCATGTTTTCTGCTGGCCCTCTTTTTCACTTACCTTGTAAAGCAGTCATTATATAAGGAGTTGGGCGCCATTTTTAGTGATCAATGGTCTAGTTTGAATGATAAGTGGGCACATGACTTGCCATCAATGGCATATAATTAAACTTGCATACTTTCATTATTTGCTCCTACTTTGATGGGCAGTTAGTTGTCTTTCTGCTTAAAATAAGGTGTGTGATGCTATAATTAGCTTTTTTATGGCAGATTTTCTTTGTCATGTTTTGACGAAGTTTTTAAGAAGATTTTTATTAAGTTTTTTTTTTCTATTTTTAAGCTTCCCTATTGAAGATGAAAATTTATGGAGGTTGTAATAAATTTTATGACTAAAGTGGATATATTTTAAGGAAGGAAAACTTTTTTTTAAGATGCTATTCTTTTGTGAGCAGAGGATTTTTTTATGTGAAAAGGGCATTGGTTGAAGATTTTTTTTTGAGCTATTATTTTTAGAGGTGAAGTGATTTAATATTAAAGGTTTGTTTTTGAAGCAAGTTGAATATATAGAGAGGATATTGGAATTAATTTTTATTGAAGATGATTTGTTGCAGATTGAAGAGTAATTTTTTATGAAAAGGTTTTGATTTTTTTAAAAGAGAAAATTGCAGAGAGAAGGTGAAAGGTTTTATTACAAGAGATTTTTGAAGATGATAAATGCAAAATGATCCATTTTATAAAGAGATTTTATTTTGCAGGAGGAAAAAGAAAATCATTGAAGAAGAGAAATTTGTAGGACAAAGAATTTGAAGAGACCATTTTTCCAAATGCAAGAACATCAAGGATTGAAATAATTGTGGAGAGAAGACAAAATATGTAAAGTCATCTTGTATATAATGGTTTTGCAGGAACATTGATGTTGGTGTGTGGATTATCATACATGGTTGAATATATTTTGAATATCCTCTTGAAGAGAAAATTCAGATGATAAGTTTTGTATGTGATTTGTGTTCATGAGAAGTATGGTGATATAGCAGACACATGTGAAAGAAGAAGTGATTTGTATTGAAATAGAGAAACCCTCTGAATTCTTTGTTTTAATATGAGTTTGTATGTATTACGGGTTGGTGCTTCTAAACATTGTAGCTAGTGAGGCATGTTTTTCAGCTAAGGTAGTGAGGTAGTTCATGAGTGGTTTTTCTACCCTAGAGGATTTTCCATGTTGTAAAAATCTTGTGTTATGCTTCTCATTGATTTCTTTTGTGTGTCTGTATATTAATTATTTGATCATGATCTTTGTTTACATCTTTCATTATAAGTCTTGTGCATATAAACTCAAGAAATCATTAATGTCCTCCTCTCTATTTGTCTTATAAGATAAAGTTTGCAAAAGGTTAAAATTTATACAACACTGATTCAACCCCCCTCTCAGTGTTGTCCTAGACTCCTACACCTTTATCATGGAAAATAATACTTCTGGGTGATTCTCCTAGTTCCCTACAAGATTTACTCAGATTTGGCATATTTTGGGGGTGGAGATTCTTTTCACAATTTGGAAAGATTGTAATTATTGTTTCTTTTGAGACAATCACATTGGAACAACTATTTCTCTTTATATTAAAGAAATTAACTATACTAATGTTCTTCTACAAATACAAGTTCAAGAAAACAAGGTAGCGCTAGAGGTTACTCACAGGAATTATTGGATCACTGCGGTAATGCTCCTTGCATAATGGCATGGTTTCCTCCATCTCTTTCCTCCATTTGAGCTCATTCACCTTCCCAGGGCCACAGGCGAAGGAGTCATTCTACCAGGGATTCTCGGCCATGTTCTCAGCCTCCTCCTCACCATGCACCCCACCGTCACAAATGCTCATCCTCTCCACGCAATCATGGCTAGACATCAAGACATCCTGCAGGTGCTACAGGTGACAATGCAGGTTCGCCTACTAGTGACAATATAGGTTGGGTTTCTCTTGGTACTTCCAATCCAACCAACACAGTTTGGGATAGCATCAAAGTTTTTCCATGCTTAAATTTGGTAATTTCACCACAGCACTAGGAGCCAAATACAAAGAATGAAAATCAAGAGAATGACGATGAGTGGGCACCACTAGATATCATCCCATGCCCCACATCAATTTGGGGTAACCTAGATGACAGGTATCCCCCATCTGTGAGTGTTGCTTTGGATACTTAAATCTACATAATATTATATTTTTATAATTTCTGTTATCTTTTTATGGGTGTGTACCCATTGACTATCTAGAATTTTTTGGGCTATGCCCATATGACCGACTGTTGGGGTGTGCCTTTATAGCACCCAAACTATTTTTTGTGAAAGTGTTTTCTTTTATCTTATAATTAATAGATAATTTGACATTTTCATTAAAAAAACACCACAACCAACATGGATACCAAACTATTATTAGATGCCAAACATATAACAGTTGTGAGATTATTGTCCTTAAGGACCTTAAAGGTGAGAGAGAGAACTTGTGGAAAGCCCTCCAACAAACAAACACATCATTAGTGTAAAAGGAACGAATCATTGACGCTTGTCTTTGACATTTCTATTTCGAGACAATTCTAGAAAGAAAGAATTAAGAGTACATTGGTGATCATCAATTTGTTGTATGATTATTTTGCACAAAATTTAGAGTTTTTTAACTGCCAATCTTAAAACTCTTTTGAATATGTACTTAATTAAAATAAAATAAAATAAATTTTAAGTAAATAAAGATAAAATATTTTTAAATAAAATAAAATACTCTTAAACAAATAAAAAATAATTAAAATTAAATAAAATAACTTTTTAATTTAGTTCTGAAGTAAAATAAAATAATTCTTAAGTAAATATTGAAATCTATGACCTCTCTTGTATTTTTTTATTGAATACAAATACAAATTTTCTTCTAAAAAACCCTAAGTAAATAAAATAATTCAAGATTGACATCTCTTAACATTTTTAGATACATTTACTTAATATATTTTTACTAGTTAAGTCTTCCCAAACCTCTAACAGTTAAATTGCAGCAACAATTCTGTAATAAAAGTTTTTAGGACAATTAAAGATGGATTTATTTAGCATATCTATACTGATTAAATCTTCTCAAAGATCTAACAACAATTATGCAATAATGGTTTTCTAGTACAATTAACATAAAAATGCTGAATCAAAATCAAAATCATCAGTTCCCTACAAATCAAATTTGTTGTCCTTGGTAGAGACTAATGCTGCATTTCAACTTTTATTTTCAAAAAAAAAAAAATTATTTTCAAAAAAAAAATATGCAATTTGAGAAGATGGTTCCTTGGTGGTGAATATTGGCCATCCCTCCCTTGTGCTTTTCATATTTACTCTTTGAGAACAAAGTGCAATCAACTTCTTCTCCAAGCTTGTGTGAAGTTAATGGTTATGACTTGTTTTCATCATCAAATAAAACTTGAATTTGGTCAAAGAAGCTTGTATGTTGACTTCTAAAATTGTAATCTATGTCCCTACAATTGTCAAAAATAATAAAAAAACAAAGATTTATTTTGTCGTAAATTAGAAAACAAATAGAAAAAATATATATATTAGAATTTCATGCCTTTTTCCCTTACAAACTCATATATATGGTTGTACTTACAAGGTAGAACATGTTTCTCCAGAGAAGCAAACAATGATTTCCTTTGAATCTGGCTTCCAATATAATTCTTAAACCAGCAACATTGAAGACTCCTACAATGTTGAATTAAAAAGCACATCCGATTCAACACAAAAAAAAATATTTGTCATGCAATTAATTTATAATAATCACATATAAGGATGCCACTATTAGACCTAGGTAGAGAAGTATTATCATCTCTATCTATTGTGAAGAAAAACAATACCTTGATTGAGGTCAGTGATTTAAACAACCCAAATGAGAGTGCACCAAAAGGTCTTAGGAATCTATGGCTTCCAAGCTATTTTTGACCAACATTCTCTCAACTAAACTTACTTAGAATGGTATATCTTCTCAAGCAAGGATATTCTGGAAGAAAAATAATTGTGAAATAAAGTAAATATAATGATATAATGATATGATATTATATCACTTTAATCTCTAACAATAGACATGAGTCACATTACATTTTTTTTTTAATTAATAATTTAAAAATATTTTTATGTTAAATGGGTTTTCATCTTATAATTGTTAAAATATATGAAAAATGTTATTAGTAAAAACTATACAAATATTTAGAAATGTATTTTAATAATTATTATTAAAATAATATTATTAATGAATAACTTATACTAAGTTATCTTGAAATGACTTTAAATACACCTATCAAGACCCACAAATATAATTTAAAAAGAAAGAAAGGAAATTCTTATATAATTAAAATAATTTTTTTATGTACAAAATCTTTTTGATTCTACAAAGCCTAAAGTTTAATGGCCATATGGATGTATTTAATCATTTTAGCAGTAAAATACAATTAAAATTTTAGGAAGACTATATCACGTAAAAGGTAAGATTTCAGGTTCTTTTATATATATTTAGTCTCTATACATTTCTCCTAAAATAAATGGACTTTCGTATTTAAAAGGTAATAAACAGGGTCCATCGTCAAATTTAGGGCCCAATGGATCGCAGCGAGTAAAAGATGTCAAAAGATAGTATTTAAGAAGTTTGGTGATGGCCAAATCCTTTACCATGGGTGTTTAATAGGAATGTACTCATCATTTTTTCATGGTGCTTGAGCAGGTGCACCTGGCATGCTTAACTATATGTTCCCAATTCTTTTGTTCGACATATGCTCTGACAATAGAAAGATAAGGAAGAAACACAAATATTTGAAAATCACAAATATAAATTTGATAGTAATGATAAACATAACACCAACTAGCAGAACCTGAGAACACTTTACGGGACCTATACACAATTAGTACAGGCAATGTAAATGTAATCTCAAGTATTAGCCCAACTCCTGCTAAAAAAAAGTGTTACCAAGCACCTTCCATACAACCAACTATAAAAGACAAATAATGGATTTTGTCAACCTTCGACAAGAGATGTAGAAGCACAACTTGACTTGTGTGGCATTGATGAGGTAATAAATTGCCTCTGATAGCTTTCCACGTAAATGGCATAGCCAAATAATATATAAGCAATAGGAGCAATGAAAATCAAACCCCTTAGCTAAATAAACAACCTCAAGAAAGTAGAAACAGAAAGTTCTTCCACCTCAAAATAACAAGGCATAACCCTGACACAAATGGAAAACCCTCACTAGGAAAAATAGTAAAACAGGATATCAAAACTAAAAAATTAATAACATAAAAGAATGAGCATTTTTTTCAAACAAAACTATAATAACAATAACAAGAATGAATACCAAATATTTCAAATTATACACAGTCCAAAACAACAGACCAGCATGTGTCCATTCGAATCATTATATTAACCTTTAGGTATAGAAACGTTTTAGATCATTTACCAGCCAATACAAATCAGGGTTGCACATAGGAAAGAATGAGCCTGATAGAGGCTAATATTATTATATTTACAACAAAGTGCACAAAGATTTATTAATGTACCTGTTGATGGTTGTTTTTCGACAAGTCAACAATAGGGTGAAATACTAGGTATCTGACCCTCTCTTGAGCAAAGCCTCTCGGATGCTAAACCAAGTGATCAAACGAGATGACTCCAAGGTTCCTTCTTCTAATAATGTTTTCGGTAAGAGACAGCTCAATGGTTTAAGTATGATTCTGCTGTTAATCAACAAAGGGACTTACGCAGACTCTTCTCCTTTCATTCGACTTATTCCTCCTTTGATGTGGATGACATATATACAAAGCTTCTATGATAAAGAAAATGAAAAAAGGGGGTAAGGGTTTAGGAGGCTAATCTAAGGACAATGAGATAATGAAACATGTAAAGATAGACAAACTCCTCATGAAACCAGACTTCGCTTCGCCATGAGAACCAACAACTACACGAAGACGATGCAATCTTCTAAGGAAACTCAAGGATTTTCATGTTGTAAATCTCCATCCAAACACCCACAGCTGGCGCAATTTGAACAAGCATTCACAACCGAACTAAAGAAAATGAAGGTTCAGTCTAACTTTGCAAAGTGGATTGCCTTCGACAATACACGAAAAGTATGAACCAGAAGAATTCATCAAATATCTTTACGCATATTCATTACATCAATGCACTTCTAATCTATTTCTAAGCTATTTGAAACATCTCTTGATTCCATCAAGATTCAGGAAACCATGATACTCCACAAGATAATACTTAACACCAAACAAGTAGCTCCAATGTCTTTGCATTAACTTTGAGGAATATTTACAACAATTTCAAGTTCTCTCAGAGAATTTTGAGAGTCTCTTCTATTCTACTCTTAAAATCTACTCTCTAATCTATATCTCTAATCTATATTTCTAATGTCTAATCCTAATGTCTAATGAGTTACAAATGAGGCAACAAGGCCTTTATATAGTCGTCCAGAATACAATGAAGGGCTAAGATTAATTCAATAGCCAAGGGTCTAGATCGTGCCACCTCAGAGGTAGTTACAACAACTTGCTATTTTTAGCAAAAAAGAGAGAGGCAATGAAGGCACGTTTTCCAATGTGATAAGGTAAGGCGAAAGCATTTAAAATATTCCTTCACATAGGAATCCCTTTGACTTCTTTTATTAAATGATACATTGCATGCATTAAATAATGCGGCTAATCAAAATTAAATGATGTGTACTTGCCACATAAGTGCCAACTCAGCATACTTTGAAAATTGTATCAACTTGTAATGATGTATTCAATGTGATTGTTTGAACTTGTATATTTAGGAATACATCCTGTGGATCTTTGCCTTGTTCATTCTTCTTGTTGACTGGATGTATGATAGTTGTCGCCTCACTTGACTACCTTTATGATTCTTCTTCTTGTAGATAGATTGATGTGAATCTTCTTCGATGTATCTTCATGTAGGCTAGAGAGTAGATGATGACACTTGATTTCTTCATGAAGAGTAGGAGACTCTCTTGGACTTGGAAATTTGAAGAGTCTTGAAGTTTGATGGATGAATGCTCTTGCTTGATGATAACACTTTCCTTATGGTGGAGCAGCTACTTGATGTCTTCTCTTGAAGGTTGAAGAACTTGAAGTAGAATTGATACCTTAGGAAGCCTTGATGAAGATGATGTCCTTCGGGTGGATGTCTTCTAGACAATCTCAACTTGATGCCACTTGATGAAGAATTCCAACACAGGGATGATGAAGGATACCCTTGAAACAGCTACATGATGCCTTGCTCTTTCTCTTCCCTTGCTTGTCAAAGGTTCTTATCACTTGATCTTTAGATGATTCCTCCTTTTTGCTGCAACACAAGTAAAGGAACAGCATCAATCCCCTTGATAAACATGATAATATTTGATTTATAACATACAAGAATGCATTTCCAAGCCAAGCGTATTAAATAACAAGTTCTTGATCTTCATTGAAATTCTTAAAATTTGCATTCTAAACCACTACTTTTAATCCTCTAGAAGTCGCATTGGATCAAGAATTGAAATTCTCCTTGGCAATTCGCATTGGATGATACTTAGTTTTACTTGCTCAATGGGGTGGCGCATTAGATGGAGGGTAGAGAGTCTTCTAAGATTTTCGCATTAGATGAAGTTTTTAATTCCTCTTCACATTTCGCCTTGGATTTGGTCTTGATAATCCTCAAGTCTTGCCCTTAGAGATAGGTGCATTAGATCAAGTTTGTTGATTCCTCTTCATATCCTTTGGGAGTTGTATTTGAGTTTCTCTTCATATTTCGCATTGGATGGGCATAACGGAGTCTCCTTCTTGGAATGTCATGATCTTCCTTAGAATCCTCTTGTCTTGTTGCACCGGATGAAACTCTAACACTTGCTTTCAGCATTTCGCACTAGATGACCCTTTGATGATCCTCCTTTCATGCTTCGCATTAGATAGAGGATTAATGTTCTCTTGCTTTAAGTCGCACTAGATCAAGTTTGGAGAATCTTCAAGGATTTCGCATTGGTTCAAGATATAGGATTCCTCTCAAACATTTCGCATTGAATGAAGAATCGAAATCCTCTTAACACTTGGCGCATTAGATCAGCAACTCGAAGTCTTCAAGGCATTTGATCTCCTTAGATAGAACTTTAGGATCTCACCTTTTAGCATGGCGCATTGGATGGAGGACTAGAATCCTCTGACTCTTGGCGCATTAGACCACTAATTTGAAAACTTCATTCTTTCTTTAACATAGCGCATTAGATGACATTTCTGATTTCTTCTTGTTTGGGGCTTGGATAAGAGTCTTGGAAGGTGGCGCATCACTTTACTAGGTTGAAGTCTTCAAACTTGAAGAATTTAGATGACCTTTGTCTTGAAGTAGATCATGCATGATGTTTGGCGCATTGGATGAGCTTGGTGAAAGCCTCATGATGTTGGCGCATTGGTTGACCTTGGAGGATCCTCTAGATTCAAACCTTGATCAGTACCTCATGTTGCGCATTGGTTGACCTTGGAGGATCCTCTAGATTCAAACCTTGATCAGTACCTCATGTTGCGCATTAGATGAAGGGTGAAAATCCTCAAGATTTTCGCATTGGTTGGGACTTCAAGATCCTTTAAACTCAAACCTTGGAAGATACTTGAAAGCTTTAGAGGTATTTCTATAGTTGGCGCACTAGATCAGACTTGCAAATCCTTTAAAACTCAAACCCTGGAGGCTTAACCTTGAATCTTACCTTCCTTCTAGTAGGGCGCATTGGATAAGGGTTGGAAAATCCTCTGACTCCCGCCTTAGACAAGGATCCTTCAAACTTCACATTGAAACTATTTGGGTGCACTAGATAGACTTTTGGAATCTCTAGAGTTTCCCCTCATGAGGTCGCATTAGATAAGGCCTTGAAGATCTTCTTGTATGTTGGCGTTTTCTTCTTCTCCTTCAAGCGCATGGGATGAACTTCATGAATTTTCGAAATCAAACTTCACTCTTTCTTTAATGTAGCGCATTAGATCATGTCTTGAGACTCCTCAAGGGAGTGGCGCACTAGACGAGTAGTTAGAAATCTTCAAAATGAAATTTTATTCCCCTTTCACATATGGCGCATCACTTAGGCAATTTGAATTCCCTGGACTCTAGCGCATTACTTCAAGAATTGAAATCCTCTGAACTTGTCTCTCTAGGAAGTCGCATGAGATGGGGTCTTAAGAATCCTCTGGAGTTGGCGCATGGGATCAAAGGAAAATATCCTTAGGTTTTGGCGCACTGCTTCCTCTTTCGGAATCCTCTGAACTTGTAAACATTTCTCAAGTCAAAATTTCACATTTCCTTCTTCTTCCTTGGTGGCGCATCAATTCAAGAACTAAAATCCTCTAACATTTTCATTAAAAATTGCTCCAAGATTGGCTTTAGACTTGTCTTTTTCACTTTCGCATTGGTTGAAGGCATTGAAATTCTCATCTCTTCCTCCGAAATGACCTTTTAGTCTGGGCGCACTAGATGGAGTTTTCAAATCCTCTGATATTTTCGCACTGGACCAAGGTGTAGAAGGGCGCATTAGATCGAGTTTTCAAATCCTCTGGCTCGAGTGTCTTCTCCTTCGTGATTTTGCGCCCAGATTTGCGCCATCTAAGTGTCTAGTCGCATTAGATCAAAAGTTTGAATCCTCTGACTTCGTCAAGTATTTTTCAGGATCGCGCGAGTAAAGGTATATTAAAAAATATATTTAAGTATAAGTTTAGAGATTGAATTTCTTATACTTTAAATATTTTTCAATATACCTTTCAGGATGTTTGAGATAGGTCCCGAATCCACCGGATTTAAGATGCAAAATATAGAATTTGGAGGATTCACCAGATTTCAGACTTAGCCATTTTTTCAGGATTTTCAGGATTTCAGGCTCCAGGCTTAGTCTTTTCAAGGTCTCAAACATTCTTCAGGATTGACCTCAAAATTCATTATCTAGATGGGATTTTATCAAGATTCTTCATTACTACAAGTTCACCTTCCAGATAAGACCTCCAGTTATAAAGCAAAATCTTCTAGGAGGGAGACTTATTGTTGGATTGGCAGAGGAAACGAACCTAAGGCATCATCTAAGATCTCATACAAAGCATCAGAGCTTCAAAAAAAAAAAAAAAAAGGGGGTCCCTATTCCTAATGGGGCGATGTGTGATTTGGTCACAACATCTAGCGTCAACCCAAATAAATGTTCTTGAACATTTCAAAGACAAAGACTCAATCCAGACCCAGAAACTTTCAGACACTTCTCTTCTATCTATCAGCTAGCTAGACAACGAAATCGAAAAGAAAAAGAATCATAGATTGGATCAAGACAAGACACCTTCTGATGTGTGATTAAAGATAGATTTTAACAGTTTCTTAAGTGTTCCAAAGATAAACAAATGTCAAGTTTCAACATTTCCATGTACACCCACACACTAGATCAAATAAACACGACTACCTGATCAAAGAATCAAAACCAGTTGCCAGCGCGACTATCCATATCTGAGGTTTGAAGTGCAAGCACTTGAATTCATTCCCATCCCTTAGAAACCAGGATCGACTAAGCTAACCTGTCTCAAGCTAGGTAGATTCATGAAAGCAAACGGATGAATGGATATGTACATGGATGAAGTGGGCAAATGATAATATGCAGTGACAAGTAAATGATATTAAGTGGAATGGTGATGGAATAATAATGAAAATGCAATGAAACAATGTGGCTCTATCATGACGCCTGTTTACCAGGTTTTCGCCAAGATACTTATTCATGGCGCCCGTTTGCCGGGTTTTCACCAGTGAACGAAATTTTTTTTTTCTCTTTACTATTTTTTCTTTTTTTTTTTTTCTCTTTTTTGTTTTTTTTCTCTTCTTTTCTTTTCTTTTTTTTTTTGTTTTTTTTTTGAATAATGACCATTACACACGGCGCCTGTTTGCCAGGTTTTCACCGAGGTAACGAATAGACGGAATTCAAGAGTCTGATTCTGCAGATAACGCGATGATCTATACATAAAATCATGTCAAATTGTAATACTCACAAATGTTGGCAGGAAAGAATAACATGATAGGGTGAAAGGAACGGAATTGGATGATGGCGAATTATGAAGTGGATTATGACAAGGTGGGCAAATGAAAGTAGGTTCGGACATAAACCAGATAAGTGGTGGGATATGCTGAACAACGGAAAGGTAGTGGAAATGGATGATAACAGCAGAGTGAAATGGAATGGAATCACGATCAACGTCCGTTCATATCAATCTAAACCCTGAAGCTTGCAAGTGGAAAGGAATATAATGGGGAACGGGAATGGATGATAAATGAAATAATAACTTCGTCCCACAAGAACTTGGAATTTTCTTATTTTGATTGTACTTTGCAGGATGAAGTCATTTGGAATGGAATTGAATAGAAATGGAATGAATGGATGATTGGATGCGGTAGCCTCTTTAGATTTGGCTTTAAGTACCCAGAGCTTCATTCTGCAAGCATTTATTTGAAAGTATAGCTTTTGAACATGCCTAGCTTAGAATTTTGGTATTTGTACCATGAGGCATAGAGATCTATAAAATTTTCAGGAAGTTCTCGTTTGATGGGTATAAGCATCCAAGTATTTATTTTATGGAATGTGGGGGGGGAATGGGTGGAAGGAACTGCAAGCTTCTTGCCTAGATGACACTCACATTCATCGATCATGATAAGGAAATTGGTGGAAGGGATAAAAGGTATAATAATATGATAGGAAGGCGGAGGTAAAATGGATGACGGAAGGTATGAATAGTTACATGCTTTGAGACTTTGCATAGTAAC
Source organism: Cunninghamia lanceolata (assembly GCA_027924645.1). Lineage (NCBI taxonomy): Eukaryota > Viridiplantae > Streptophyta > Pinopsida > Cupressales > Cupressaceae > Cunninghamia > Cunninghamia lanceolata. Next base: position 4,513,786 of record BSBN01000245.1, on the reverse strand, counting down.
AAAGGCGAGGTGAACATATGATGGGTGGATAATGGAAAATGATGGATTAATGTGGAATAGATGGGGATACCAACATCTTAACCTTGTATGCAGTAGCTGAGGTTATTTGAAAAGATATTGACATAGACAACTCCAAATGATTCATAAGGACTTCAGTTCATCCTTCTGGAGTGGGCAACGAACAACAGGACCATATAGATGATTCAGTCATTAGACTCGAATTCATTTTTGGTTGAAAATATGCAATGCAGATGGAGGGTTAACTGTAGTGAAATGAAATGAATGAACAATTTTATTGTAATATGAGATGTGGTAAATGGAATGACGGATATGGACGTATGCAAAATAATTATTATGGAATGGAGGCGGAAACATGAATTACCTTGAGATGTTTACTTGATCCAGGCTCACAAAGGCTTCCCTAGCAACTTCGGGATCATTAAGATGTGTAAGACATAGAAACCTCAAAATACTTCAGTCAATACCGAACAAATGACTCATCTCCTAGGAGCAAGCAGTCACGCTATCCGATACTAATGATGGAATCCACGGGAAATCCATCAGTCATGACCCAAGTTTCTCAACGGAACACAAAAGAATTCATAAAATTTAGATTTAGCATTCTAGAATATTATGATCAGAAGAAAATAGTGTCAAGACACAATATATGATTAACTTCCAAGTCAAGTTCAAAATCTAACAAGATGATAAACTAGAAAGAAAAACGTCTTCAGACTCCAAGACTTTCATGAATGGATGTCTAAGAAATGAACTAACACGTTGTCCTAAGTTGACACCAGAGTGTGTGTTTAAGATACATCACCTTCTTACAAATTGGAAACCGACACGACAAAACAACTAAAACAACTAAGAAAAACAAACAGCTAATCTATGAAAGCAAACGACAACTAATCACTAAGCTAAGGAAAAGAAAACCACAAACAAGCGACACGAAAACAAAACTAAGCTAAGGACAAACCAAGACTTGAGTCAAATGACATCAAGGAGCAAATTTATTCTAAAACGCGACATAAAATAAAAACCTACTCTAACCTAGCTATGTACAAGCAATAGAGATGCAACCCAGGACACAGAGTATATACAAGCCCTGGCATGATTATTCAGTATGTACAACAGAAGCAATGCAGCAGTGACAGTTCTCAACTGGGCAAATTCATCTTTGAATTCAAAGAAAAACTCATCTTTCAGGCAACAGTCCTCAAATGTAGGAAAAATTTCTGGAGGAATTATGATCAATTGAGGATTTTCATCGGGACCATGATCTATCCAAATGCAGGTTGTTCTACCCAATTCTCCGTAATCAAATTCATATTCAACATGTACAATATGCTCAAGATCATTATCAATATTATCAGTGCTATCAATTAGAAGTTCATGATGTTCAAATTCAAAAGTTTTCCAATCAATAGAAGGGAAAGATACAACCTGATGCTTGTTGTTTTCAGTGAGACATGGCCTACCAAGCATTTGATCATACTCTATGCATCCATCAGGAGGTCGCCATTGATGGTAGATGAACTCCTCGCCGTCTTCGTACTGCATGATCTCACTATCCAGCTCCTTGGTGATCTCCAGCAAAGGTGCCAACAGCTTCTTGATCTCAGCATCCATAGCAGCAACATGCTCTTCAATTGTCATTCTCTTCTTTGTCTTGATAGCAGCATTGAGCGTCGACCCGAATTGCTCTTGTTTATTTATAGGCTCTTCATCAGCATACTCTTGAATGATGACTTCTAAATTCGCTTGCAAGGCTTCTAACTCATGATCTTCTAACAATGTTCTCTGTACTTCTTGTAGCTCCTTCTCAAGGATCTCTTGATGTAATGTAGATGCATACTCCTCAAGAAACTTATCTTCATTAAACTCAGGTTCCTGCCACAAGCTTGAACTTCTTTCTTCTTCAATTGCCGCTTCAAGTGCTCTAACTTCTGTCAAACCCTGCTTACAATCCTCTAATGTTTTTGATAACTTCTGTTCAAATGCTTCTATCTCTTCAGGATTGATAAACTCGTATTCATATTCCTTTTCACTGGTACATTGCTTATCAAGGTTCTCTGTAGTAAAGACTTCTTCCTCAATAAGTACACCAGCTTCTACTTCCTGCATGGCTTGATGAATTGCTTCCCAGCATTTCTCACAAGTGTATTCCAAATGATCTGCATCATGCACCCTACACCAATTCCTAGAAAGCAATATGTCGTCGACACTTAAATCCTTAGCATTCTTCAATTCTTCCTTGATTTTCTCCTTCAACTTCTTGAATGCTTCACCATCGACAGGAGTATCAGGATCTATCTTTGAAAATACCACCGGCTCATGTACTTGTAAGAATGAAATCTTCTTCTGCACTGCTAGATCCATCCTCGATAAGAATGTTATACAATCTGCTTCTCTGTGATCGCTTGTATTATGAATACGACATCCATATTTGCACTCGAAGTCTTTCAAACTCTTGCCACCAAGACGTTTACTCAATGACCACCATAATTGAAGAACCATTGGAGTTGAACTTGCAGGATCATACCCAACAACTTGCCGCATATCCACTTCTGAATCCATGGTTGAGAACTCCATCTTCTGATTTTTTGTATTTTTTGATTTTCTGCTTTTTTTGGATTTTTTGAACTTTTCTACTTTTTTTGTATTTTCTGAAATATCAATCCACCACTTCGGAGTATCTTGTGCCCTACTTGAAATGAAGAATATCCAGGTAAATGCCCTCCTTCTAGCGCCAAATATGTTGATGGTTGTTTTTCGACAAGTCAACAATAGGGTGAAATACTAGGTATCTGACCCTCTCTTGAGCAAAGCCTCTCGGATGCTAAACCAAGTGATCAAACGAGATGACTCCAAGGTTCCTTCTTCTAATAATGTTTTCGGTAAGAGACAGCTCAATGGTTTAAGTATGATTCTGCTGTTAATCAACAAAGGGACTTACGCAGACTCTTCTCCTTTCATTCGACTTATTCCTCCTTTGATGTGGATGACATATATACAAAGCTTCTATGATAAAGAAAATGAAAAAAGGGGGTAAGGGTTTAGGAGGCTAATCTAAGGACAATGAGATAATGAAACATGTAAAGATAGACAAACTCCTCATGAAACCAGACTTCGCTTCGCCATGAGAACCAACAACTACACGAAGACGATGCAATCTTCTAAGGAAACTCAAGGATTTTCATGTTGTAAATCTCCATCCAAACACCCACAGCTGGCGCAATTTGAACAAGCATTCACAACCGAACTAAAGAAAATGAAGGTTCAGTCTAACTTTGCAAAGTGGATTGCCTTCGACAATACACGAAAAGTATGAACCAGAAGAATTCATCAAATATCTTTACGCATATTCATTACATCAATGCACTTCTAATCTATTTCTAAGCTATTTGAAACATCTCTTGATTCCATCAAGATTCAGGAAACCATGATACTCCACAAGATAATACTTAACACCAAACAAGTAGCTCCAATGTCTTTGCATTAACTTTGAGGAATATTTACAACAATTTCAAGTTCTCTCAGAGAATTTTGAGAGTCTCTTCTATTCTACTCTTAAAATCTACTCTCTAATCTATATCTCTAATCTATATTTCTAATGTCTAATCCTAATGTCTAATGAGTTACAAATGAGGCAACAAGGCCTTTATATAGTCGTCCAGAATACAATGAAGGGCTAAGATTAATTCAATAGCCAAGGGTCTAGATCGTGCCACCTCAGAGGTAGTTACAACAACTTGCTATTTTTAGCAAAAAAGAGAGAGGCAATGAAGGCACGTTTTCCAATGTGATAAGGTAAGGCGAAAGCATTTAAAATATTCCTTCACATAGGAATCCCTTTGACTTCTTTTATTAAATGATACATTGCATGCATTAAATAATGCGGCTAATCAAAATTAAATGATGTGTACTTGCCACATAAGTGCCAACTCAGCATACTTTGAAAATTGTATCAACTTGTAATGATGTATTCAATGTGATTGTTTGAACTTGTATATTTAGGAATACATCCTGTGGATCTTTGCCTTGTTCATTCTTCTTGTTGACTGGATGTATGATAGTTGTCGCCTCACTTGACTACCTTTATGATTCTTCTTCTTGTAGATAGATTGATGTGAATCTTCTTCGATGTATCTTCATGTAGGCTAGAGAGTAGATGATGACACTTGATTTCTTCATGAAGAGTAGGAGACTCTCTTGGACTTGGAAATTTGAAGAGTCTTGAAGTTTGATGGATGAATGCTCTTGCTTGATGATAACACTTTCCTTATGGTGGAGCAGCTACTTGATGTCTTCTCTTGAAGGTTGAAGAACTTGAAGTAGAATTGATACCTTAGGAAGCCTTGATGAAGATGATGTCCTTCGGGTGGATGTCTTCTAGACAATCTCAACTTGATGCCACTTGATGAAGAATTCCAACACAGGGATGATGAAGGATACCCTTGAAACAGCTACATGATGCCTTGCTCTTTCTCTTCCCTTGCTTGTCAAAGGTTCTTATCACTTGATCTTTAGATGATTCCTCCTTTTTGCTGCAACACAAGTAAAGGAACAGCATCAATCCCCTTGATAAACATGATAATATTTGATTTATAACATACAAGAATGCATTTCCAAGCCAAGCGTATTAAATAACAAGTTCTTGATCTTCATTGAAATTCTTAAAATTTGCATTCTAAACCACTACTTTTAATCCTCTAGAAGTCGCATTGGATCAAGAATTGAAATTCTCCTTGGCAATTCGCATTGGATGATACTTAGTCTTACTTGCTCAATGGGGTGGCGCATTAGATGGAGGGTAGAGAGTCTTCTAAGATTTTCGCATTAGATGAAGTTTTTAATTCCTCTTCACATTTCGCCTTGGATTTGGTCTTGATAATCCTCAAGTCTTGCCCTTAGAGATAGGTGCATTAGATCAAGTTTGTTGATTCCTCTTCATATCCTTTGGGAGTTGTATTTGAGTTTCTCTTCATATTTCGCATTGGATGGGCATAACGGAGTCTCCTTCTTGGAATGTCATGATCTTCCTTAGAATCCTCTTGTCTTGTTGCACCGGATGAAACTCTAACACTTGCTTTCAGCATTTCGCACTAGATGACCCTTTGATGATCCTCCTTTCATGCTTCGCATTAGATAGAGGATTAATGTTCTCTTGCTTTAAGTCGCACTAGATCAAGTTTGGAGAATCTTCAAGGATTTCGCATTGGTTCAAGATATAGGATTCCTCTCAAACATTTCGCATTGAATGAAGAATCGAAATCCTCTTAACACTTGGCGCATTAGATCAGCAACTCGAAGTCTTCAAGGCATTTGATCTCCTTAGATAGAACTTTAGGATCTCACCTTTTAGCATGGCGCATTGGATGGAGGACTAGAATCCTCTGACTCTTGGCGCATTAGACCACTAATTTGAAAACTTCATTCTTTCTTTAACATAGCGCATTAGATGACATTTCTGATTTCTTCTTGTTTGGGGCTTGGATAAGAGTCTTGGAAGGTGGCGCATCACTTTACTAGGTTGAAGTCTTCAAACTTGAAGAATTTAGATGACCTTTGTCTTGAAGTAGATCATGCATGATGTTTGGCGCATTGGATGAGCTTGGTGAAAGCCTCATGATGTTGGCGCATTGGTTGACCTTGGAGGATCCTCTAGATTCAAACCTTGATCAGTACCTCATGTTGCGCATTGGTTGACCTTGGAGGATCCTCTAGATTCAAACCTTGATCAGTACCTCATGTTGCGCATTAGATGAAGGGTGAAAATCCTCAAGATTTTCGCATTGGTTGGGACTTCAAGATCCTTTAAACTCAAACCTTGGAAGATACTTGAAAGCTTTAGAGGTATTTCTATAGTTGGCGCACTAGATCAGACTTGCAAATCCTTTAAAACTCAAACCCTGGAGGCTTAACCTTGAATCTTACCTTCCTTCTAGTAGGGCGCATTGGATAAGGGTTGGAAAATCCTCTGACTCCCGCCTTAGACAAGGATCCTTCAAACTTCACATTGAAACTATTTGGGTGCACTAGATAGACTTTTGGAATCTCTAGAGTTTCCCCTCATGAGGTCGCATTAGATAAGGCCTTGAAGATCTTCTTGTATGTTGGCGTTTTCTTCTTCTCCTTCAAGCGCATGGGATGAACTTCATGAATTTTCGAAATCAAACTTCACTCTTTCTTTAATGTAGCGCATTAGATCATGTCTTGAGACTCCTCAAGGGAGTGGCGCACTAGACGAGTAGTTAGAAATCTTCAAAATGAAATTTTATTCCCCTTTCACATATGGCGCATCACTTAGGCAATTTGAATTCCCTGGACTCTAGCGCATTACTTCAAGAATTGAAATCCTCTGAACTTGTCTCTCTAGGAAGTCGCATGAGATGGGGTCTTAAGAATCCTCTGGAGTTGGCGCATGGGATCAAAGGAAAATATCCTTAGGTTTTGGCGCACTGCTTCCTCTTTCGGAATCCTCTGAACTTGTAAACATTTCTCAAGTCAAAATTTCACATTTCCTTCTTCTTCCTTGGTGGCGCATCAATTCAAGAACTAAAATCCTCTAACATTTTCATTAAAAATTGCTCCAAGATTGGCTTTAGACTTGTCTTTTTCACTTTCGCATTGGTTGAAGGCATTGAAATTCTCATCTCTTCCTCCGAAATGACCTTTTAGTCTGGGCGCACTAGATGGAGTTTTCAAATCCTCTGATATTTTCGCACTGGACCAAGGTGTAGAAGGGCGCATTAGATCGAGTTTTCAAATCCTCTGGCTCGAGTGTCTTCTCCTTCGTGATTTTGCGCCCAGATTTGCGCCATCTAAGTGTCTAGTCGCATTAGATCAAAAGTTTGAATCCTCTGACTTCGTCAAGTATTTTTCAGGATCGCGCGAGTAAAGGTATATTAAAAAATATATTTAAGTATAAGTTTAGAGATTGAATTTCTTATACTTTAAATATTTTTCAATATACCTTTCAGGATGTTTGAGATAGGTCCCGAATCCACCGGATTTAAGATGCAAAATATAGAATTTGGAGGATTCACCAGATTTCAGACTTAGCCATTTTTTCAGGATTTTCAGGATTTCAGGCTCCAGGCTTAGTCTTTTCAAGGTCTCAAACATTCTTCAGGATTGACCTCAAAATTCATTATCTAGATGGGATTTTATCAAGATTCTTCATTACTACAAGTTCACCTTCTAGATAAGACCTCCAGTTATAAAGCAAAATCTTCTAGGAGGGAGACTTATTGTTGGATTGGCAGAGGAAACGAACCTAAGGCATCATCTAAGATCTCATACAAAGCATCAGAGCTTCAAAAAAAAAAAAAAAAAGGGGGTCCCTATTCCTAATGGGGCGATGTGTGATTTGGTCACAACAGTACCCTATCTAAAGAGCCCATTAAAACTAGGTACTGGAAATTCTGCGTGGCCACACAAATTCAGCTAAAAAAACCCAGTTATGTTGTTACAAAAAGGAGGTCTAATATAGGTTTTCCAGGACCATTCAAAGGATTTGTGTAGGTGGTGGATATCATATCCACAAAACTTAAAAATAACAAACACAGAAACATGAAACACAAGATTACTCAAATTCGTGCTGCTGCACCTTAATCCATTAACTTCAAAATATGATTACATCACATACAGGAATGCTGCTGCATTCTAATGATCACTTGATCATTACTGGCTTAATCACTTTTCTTGCATTACATTATGCCTCTTCTATAGAAGGCTTTGGTACATGCCTGTGCCTTGCTTTTCCATTCCTTATCTAGAAACAATTTATTTCTGGAAACTTCCTCTAGAACTTTCTAACCTAGAACTCTCCTCTTTCTAGAAACCTCCATCTTATCTGGACTCCTTTAGGAACTTTCTATTTTCTTCTTTTGTCTTTTTGCCTTTTTGTCTTTTTCTCTTTTAATTTTGTTTTTTCTATTATGTGGGAGAAATTACTCTCCAACACTCCCCCTTAATTTTGACCACCTATCATTCCAAATTTATCTTTTTCTTTCAATTCTGGTGACTCAAATCCTTTTCTTGCAAGATGCCTTCAAATCATCTTCACAATCTGCTGATATTCAACTCTCACTCATTGCTGCGGCAGTCATTCAATCTTTGAAAATATTTAGAACAACAAACTGGAAGTCCTCTTACTATCTGTATCTTTCAACTTTGCATGATGCTTCAATCCTTTAAACTTTTCCTGCTTGTTATCATCTTTCACAAATGAAGATCTATACCTAAACAAACTTTTCAGCATACCTGTAATTTGTTGCCAACTCGATCCATAACTCCATCCACAATTCATTTTCATGCAATCCTTCATAGATTCATCTTTCCACTGTCTTTGCCAACACATCTTTTCTGAATGATTTCTGAATCCACAATTGCTACATGGATGTAAATCCCAATACTTTTCCTTTGTATGTCCTTGCCTATGACAATGAGAACATTGAACATTCCTCTTTTCTTGAATCAGCTTGTTTGTACCTGTAACATTATTTGTTTTTCCATATCCAAGACCTGCGTTCTTTGGCCTCACTATGGGCTCAATTGGCTCCTTCATTCCTTGTCCATACTTGCCTAATCCTTGTCCTTTATAACCCATCTTCTTCATCATATTAAAACCAACATTCTTTTTATTACAATTAACATGATTTTTAGATTCAAACAACTTATCATCTTTAGCTTTACATTCTTCATCAATAATATCACAACATGCAAATTTTGCTGATCCAACCTCTTCAACCTTGCATTCTTTAGTTTCAGCTACATCACATAAATCACTTGTATCACACGAAACATCACAAACTAATAGCTTTGTTTTTAAACTTTCATTTTCTTCTTTTAACCTTGATATTTCTTCTTTCAACCTTAACATCTCATCCTTTTGTAAACTACTTTCCTCTTTTAATCTTTTTATCTCTTCTTCCAATTCCTTATTATTTTCTTCTAATTCTTTACTCCTCTGTTTAACCTTGTCAAATAGTTTCAAGTTTTCTTCTAACTCTTCATTTTTCTTTCTGACTTTACTCAATTCAACATTAGCTTCATACCTTTCTGACCTTAAACTAATTTTCTCTATTGTCATTTGATGTAATTCATTTATTAATTCAGATTTTGCTTTTTCCAAATCATCTTTCTCTTTTTTCCAATCTTCTTTCTCTTTTTGCCAATCCTTTTTTTTGTTTTCTCTCTCTTAACTTTACCCATTTGAAAATAAATTATTTGCTTACCTTGATCTACTGCTATAGTTTCCTCATGCCTCACTCCTCCTTTGATGTCTTCAGACTTCAGTTTTTCTCAATCAATGCAACATCAATAGTGATCAACTCCTCTGTATTCTGTAACTCCCTCTATCTCACTTCTGCAGCTAATAACCCTTGTGATTTGCAATTTCACAGCAACTTCTTTATTCAATCTCCTCAGCACAAATTCAACTTTGATTTTATTGCTAACAGTACTCGTAATCTTTTGCAACATAGTCCACTCTTACACAATTATTAGTAAATCTCTACCAACATGACCTCACTAAATAAATTAGGTCAACTTTTCAACAAACAAATAATCCTACCTTGCAGTGAATGCCAATTCAGAGTTGATTTCTACGACTTTTTAACTCCTTTTGCTAGAAAACTGGACAACAAACATGAATCACTCTTCAGAGTAACATCAATAATATCTTACCTTTGCAATTGTCATATACAAGGCATCCTTCAGCAGCGGCTTTTCCTTCTTTTCATAACCTCCAGATCTGCATTGACTTAAAAAAGCCTCGATCTCCCCCTTTGGTTCAAATGGTTTCCTCAGATCGGCGATTTTTTCTTTGTTTTAGATCTTCTATGGCATCGGCTTCAACAACAGCTTCTGAAAAAATAGCGATTCATGCATTAAGCGGCCTCTTGTGATCTCCTTTAATCGGCTTTCTCAGCTAACAATCTCCTTATGCAATGATTTCCTCCAAGTTAGTAAACACTTGATGATTTCTTCTGCGAGATTTGTCTTGGATGACCTCCTTATATTCCTGGCAGTATTTTTATTGACAGTGGTTACGGCCTTATTTCCTCCTAGGGCCTTCGGCTATTGGGATCTCAAATGCAACAATCTAACTTTTCCCTTGTTTGACAGCTCCTCTGTGAACTCAAGCAGATAAATTGTGACCTCCTTCTGATTGACAATCTTCTCATAATTAACTTGCCATCATGAAATATTTGACCTCCTCTGACGTCTTTTTATTCAGCAGATCCTCCTTACATGAACACAGCTGGCTGTGGTTTCAATCTTGGTGTCCAGATTTGGGCAATCCTCTTCAGCGATCAATCACTTTGACAACAACTTCTTTAATCCTGCAAACATAATAACCTCATGCTCTTCTTTCTCCTTCGGACAAACATTTCAGCTTGCAAACCCTAGATTTCACATGAACCTGATGACCTGATAACCTTAGATTCGCAACTCCACAATCAGCTTCAATCCCATGATCTAACCTGGCTCTGATACCACTTGTTGGTGGTGATATCACATCCAAAAAACTTAAAAATAGAAAACACAGAAACATGAAACATAAGATTACTCAAATTCGTGCTGCTGCACCTTAATGATTTCATTACTTCAAAACATGATTAGATCACATACAGGAATGCTGCTGCATTCTAATGATCACTTGATCATTACCGGCTTAATCGCATTTCTTGCATTACATTATGCCTCTTCTATAGAAGGCTTTGGTACATGCCTGTGCCTTCTAGGCTTTTCTATTCCTCATCTAGAAACAATCTATTTCTGGAAACGTCCTCTAGAACTTTCTAACCTAGAACTCTCCTCTTTCTGGAAACCTCCATCTTATCTGGACTCCTTTAGGAACTTTCTATTTTCTTCTTTTGTCTTTTTGCCTTTTTGTTTTTTTCTCTTTTAATTTTGTTTTTTCTATTATGTGAGAGAAATTACTCTCCAACAATTTGATACAGTGAAGAAAGCAAATGCCTCTAATCTTATCCAAACCCTCTATAAGAAAAGGAAGCCACAAGGTCCTAAATCCTTAGAAGCAGTAGAAGTGGAGACAAAGGAAAAAAAGCTCACTGATATTCATCTGCACATAAGGTGAAATTTCATTTTTTTACTTGCTAAGTAATTCCAAATCAGTGAACTTAATAACCTAGATCACTTTGATGGAACCAAATAAAATTTCCAGTCTCTAAACACCACCTTAAAAACAAGCAAACAAGTTAAAATACACATTAGATGAACTTCCTATGAGATTAAATCCAGGGTCTCTCTTCATACTTAAAACTTCAAGCAAATTCTACACCTCCCACTAACGAATGCATTCAACCTATTCCATGTTCAAAGATAACTTGGACTTACAATAGGAGAAAAACCTATATTCCCAACATTTTTTTAAAAAATCATAAATTGTCTCACATGAAAAATAAACTGCATCACTCTTCTTTCATTTTCCACAAATTCAGCCATAGGATGATATATATTTGTACTTTTTCATGACTTAGAAATAGATTTTCCATATAACTGAATAATACTTGTTAGGTTTTAACCTTCCTGTATTCAGACAGTTATGAAGGAATATAAAATAGCATAATTTCTTTCCATTTGGTCTTATCCACCAATAAATCTCAAATCCACTAGCATAAATGATATGTCTATTAAATGTTACATTTCCTAAAACAATATTTATGTTATAATTGCAACAATAGATTAAAATCTCAGGCAATAGTAATTTCAATTCTCATAAAATTTAAAAATTGCAGACAAATAAACTAGAAATACACCACTCCAAACAAAAGAAATCCCTCATTTTGTCCTCCTATATGTATAAATTTGTTGTCTCCAGGATAAATTAGGATGTGAAACATACCTTGTTCATTATTGACAAGTCTGATGGTGTTCCTGTACATTTGTACTAAAAAAACAAAAAAAAGGAAAGTACAATTTTAAAAAATCAAAATGCTCCACTTTCACATATTAACTTTTTAGTATTAAGGTCTCTAATATACTGCCTCGTATATTTCAATCTGCTTTATCCAGTGGTTCTCGTCCGCTCTAACAGTAGTGAAATCTCTAACCAATCGAACTTAATCCCAAACAAATGGTTGTCCTCCTCTGTAACAATAGTCAAAACATAGGATCATGCACAATTTCTTGAAATCATAATAAGGTAAGGCAGTAAATCTTAAATGAACTAAATTAAATTTTTAATACCAAGCTCTCGGCTGTAATAACCTTTATATATAGATTTCAATCATTCTACTGTCAAATTCATCCTTGTTTTTACTTCTGGTGCTTTTTGATATTTCAGCAATCTTTGACAAGGTTGAGCGTTAGTAAAAAGTGGAGAATCTACAAGATCAAGCACCCAGGAAATTGTTTTAAAAAAAAACAAAAACAAGAAGAAGATCAAGCACCCAGAATTTGACAAAAAAGCAAAGACACTGAAAATGTTTCTCATAAGAGAAAGTACACTAGATCTTAGATCCCTAGGATTCGCTGGATGACTGCTTTGCATTAGAGATTTCTTGAAGCAATGCAACAGCTTGGAGGTGCCCACAATAAGGCAGATGCCTTTTTACTTCTTTCATCTGCTCTCAATGCAGGGGAATCGATCTGTTGGTACTTCTTTCATCGCTCTCATTTCGTGCCGTATCCCTCACCGTTGATGATTCGATCTTTGAGCTGTTGCATTGCTGAAAGAAAACGCTAATGCAAAGCTGCCATTTCTGGGCATTTCAGATCTAGTGTACTTTCTATTATGAGTAACATGTCAATTTGTTGGATAGTTATTCTTTCATTCTTCTTCATTTTCCCATAGTGATTGAAATTGTATATAAAGGTGATAACAAGGGAGAGCTTAGTATTCAAAATTTTATTTAATGCATTTAAGATTTGTTGAAAAGTGATGCATGACTATATTTAATGCATTTAAGATTTGTTGAAAAGTGATGCATGACTAGCCCACTCAACATGCTTTTTACTATCTCTTCACATGCAACTGGACTTTACCTTTCATGCAGATTAGTAGATTTAGTTAGTCAGTTTTATTTTGTAATTTGGTTCTTTATTTAGTTTATAGAGCAGTTAACAAACTTTGCTTTCATGCGCAGCAAATAAATGCATATGCATGTAATTTAGTCTTAGGTTTGTTTTTTTTTTCCCTTGCATGTAAAGGATGCGGCCTGTAATTCTGTTGCTGTTGTATATTTTGACAGCAGTAGTCAATTATGATGTATAAAGAAATAGGTATTTAGTCTGTAAAAATACAGAATTATGTATTTTAATTTCAGATCTCTGCTGTTTTAAATTGTTGCAGTTATTTTTTTATATCTCTGCTGTCTTTTTTAGATTCTACATTTGGTATCAGAGCAGGTATTTTGTTTTGGGTTAAAGATTTAGTGGTTGAAATTTTGCCAAAGTTTTAATATGTCCCCATTCCAAAATTTGATGGAAATGATGACATTTTTTATAGGAAAAGATTTGTGGGAGATTGTTGAATTAGGCTATGCAGAGCCAGTTGATTTCGAATGTTGTCACAACCAATGATAAAACAACTATGAAGGAGGCTAAAAAGATGAATGCTCAAACATTATGCTACATTCAAATAGCTCTAGATAAGAGCTTATTTCCAAGAATTGTAGGTGCAAAGACACCAAAGGATGCCTAAAAGACTCTACAAGAAGCTTACCAAGGTAGTGATAAAGTCAAAGTTGTCAAGCTACAGACATTGAAAAGAGAATTTGAGAATTTGAAGATGCAAAAAGCTGAAAGTGTGAGTGATTATTATGTACCATATACTCTTATTGTTATTCTTCTTTCCCTCTAGGGGATCAAAAAGACTTAGCATTTTCTTCATTCTTGTTCAAAAGTATTGTTCATTGCCTTTCCAATCAACTAGGTTACCATCAATTTTGTTTTCTCTATATTCTACCATATTGAAGTAGATCCTACCACAATCCATGGGATTTTAGGAAGTTTTTTCACATTCCAATTCCAAATCTCAATCCTGTCCCTATATTCATTAGGTACATATATAAAACATATCCCAAATTGCCTATTATCCTTCTCCAAAACCCCCATAAACATCTACTACATGGGGAACACCCATTATGATTGATACACTGACCCCATTTTTTATTTATTAATATAGCATTGCCTCCTTTACCTTTCTCATGTTTGGAAGTAAAACACATTGCCTCCTTCCAAATAAATCTGAACATGTTTTCCAATTGAAACCCTACTAATTTGATTTCCTATAAGGTTCAACAAACAATCCATCTTCTTGTTCTTATTACAAAATTCTCTGACAATATACTTTCTATTTAGGGATTCAAGACCCCTTATGTTCCAGGATTTAGGGATTCAAGACCCCTTATGTTCCAGGTGAAGTAGTTCATAAACAAATTTTATAGCCATCAATAAGTAGACTCCCTTCTTAACTAGTACTATGTATTACACAATCTATCAAAGCACTTTGGAAGATTATTACCTTTCCCCTTTTTTCAGTGTTTAAAGTGCTTCCTTTTCTGTATACTTGTTTTCATTTTTTATTGACTTGTTTAATGGAGTACTCTTCCACCTTCGTGGAGGAATCTTCCTCAGAATTGCCAAAGGTCAGAATGTTTGGGTTTTCCAAATCTAACCCCTCAGGGTCTACTGTTTTAAAACAAATAGGGGATCCAACATTGTTTATGACTTTCTCCATCTCTCTAGCCAACACGTTCTCTTTTATTTTTATTAAGGTTAGTTCTTGTGCATTCCTTTTTTTTATCTCCGTTTTAGAAATACCATGGTGATTCTTGTGAGATAAAGTGCCAGGATTTTTTCCCTAACAACAATTTCAAGACCACTCCTAGTTTTAGTCACCTCAAATTTATTTGGTTCATTATCCAAATTTTCAACAACATCTAGAGGCATCTTTTTGGATTCCTTAAGAGGAATATCTTCAAAACAAGGTTTGTCAAAGACCACTATTCCTTGCCCCGACAAGTCTACTTTTGATAGACAATCATTTTTTCTTTCCTCCCTGCAATGATCTTCAAAGAGAGGACCACTATAGTCAATAGAGACACTCGAAACAGGTTTACGAGCCACCTAGAAAGTGCTACTAGATTCTTCACAGATTAAGGGTTTCCCCTCTAAGTTTAATTTATCAAAACTATTTTTTTATCACATTGAAGGCTAAATCAACTTCTCCCACATTGGAGTTATATCCAGAGACTACCTTTAGGATTGTTTGAGGTGAAGAGTCCCCATTTATTAGGGGAGACTCTTCCATATTTTTCTATTTAGCATTTGAAGGTGTAGATTTATCCATTATATCACTCTTCCTACATCCACTGTTAGGAAAACTAGACTCAAATCTTTTACCAACTTCATTTTTTTGAAGTCTAGGGCAATCCTTCTTTTGGTGACCCTTGACCTTACATAGGAAACATGAATTGAGGCCCCCCAATCCTACAACCTCTAGGATATCAATTTTTGTATTTAGACAAATTAGTACCCTAGCATCCATATGCAGTAGGTTTACCCTTGTTTCATCAATTTTCATAACCTTTCCAATGGGTTTCAATAGCTCGGGCAAAAAAGCCCAAAGTTACTCTCGTAAATATTTTACTATCAACCACCTAGGTATCGAGTAAAAAAGTATTTCTTTATGTGAGGTATCCAGCTTCTAAGGGAAAGCTTTGAACAAATTTTTCCCCAGATATTAAAAAATTTTATCCAAAACCCTTTTTTGCATAGCATGATTCCTCAAAAAAATAACAAAAGCCCATTATCCAACATTCTGTAGAAGGATATGTGAATCCCTAATTTTTTACCCCAAACTGACGAAGAAATTCCTTGAAGGTGCTTTACCCAAATTAAGATAAGCAAATAAAATGGTGCTATGTTTAAGCCTATTTTCCTCTACTCTAATAGCATTTTCCATATCCAAATTAGGGCTCAAAACCAATTTCCAATGCACAAGGGGGATCTTACCTTCTTCCTCTGCTTGATAACTTTTTTCTCTTCCTCTGTCAGCGATATCACTTTTGGTTCTGAGGACCCCAAGCGCATCCTGAATCAGGAAACATGCATTTTCGATCGTAGTTTCAACATCCTACAAATTTAGGGCTTCTCTAAAAATCTTTTTTTCTGCGTGATCAACCAAGTCTCCCAAAATGTTATCATTCTCCTCCGTTACTTCTCATGACTGAGGAGTAAATACCTTAGCCAAAGCTGTACCACACCCGTAGGTGTTTGACCATAGATAGGGCTCCCTATCCTAGGCTAAACACCCCTCCAGCACAAGCAAGCGGGAAACAATTTCAAATTTTAAAAATTCAAAAATACACTACAAACAATGATGAAATTCAATGGGGTAACACAATCGAGATTCAACCAAAATATCACAAAGGAAGATAAATATCACAAATGAGAGATTTCAATGTAAGAGGAGAACTCTACGAGATTGGTTGTGGAAGGCAAGAGAATTCTATACTAGATTGGTTGTGGAGGGTTTGTTTCACGATCTTGGATCAATCTGAGAGCCTTCTTATTTCCCTTTTTCACAATATCTCTCATATTATGTTTTAAATGAATTCACATAAGAATTAAATTTAAAATATATAGCTCACATAGTTTTATTAAATGAATGCACATAAGAATAACTTGATATAAAGTAAATAATCTATAAAAATACAACTAATACTCAAACATAAATCACAAAAATATCAAATCAAATAAACAAGAGGAGAAGAATATTCTAGGGAAATTATTTGAACGGTAATTGCAATATATCTTATACATTTTACTATAAAGTCTTCAATTTAATTTTCTTTTGTTTTCACATAATGAAATTTAATTTATTAGTTTGTATTCACTGTTGTTTTATAAAAATTAACTGCCATAAAATAATATAATAGGGTAAAATAATATTTTATAACTATATTTTATGAGGGTTTATTATAATTTTATGAAATATATTTTATAGATTTTATTATACTTTGTTAATATTAGATTAATGAATTTGTTTTTTTAAAGTTTTTCTATATATTTTTTGAAAATAAAAGAAATTAATAAATTTTATAACTATATTTTATTAAGGTTTTGTCAAATTAAAGAAAAACTAAAGAAAGGGCAAAGTATACTGGATCAATATATCAGGTGAATGAGAGTCAACTATCCAATAGGTAAAAAGCAGATATAAGTAAAATGCTCTTCTCAGATGCTTCTACATGTATCACTATCAATGGGCAACAATCTCATACCTTTGGCCTCTTTTGTTCAATATGCCAAGGATGTCCTCTTGCACTAGCTCTGTATGTTCTAGCCACAGAAGGCTTTAGATACCTTGTTGCTCATTTTGTGTCAAATGAAATTGTTCATGGAATTTCTCTACCCAATTCTTTTGGCCAGCTAGTTAATGGTCATTTTACAGATGACTCCTTTCTAAAATTACTAGAAGAGGAAACTACAGTTAAAAATGCTCTTAGATGTCTTGAGACCCTCTAACTAGCCTTAGGTCCTTCCATCCAGTGGCACAAAACTCTATGTTAGAGGCAATCAATTCTTCCCATTCATCATTGGCTCCAACAGTATGGCTAGCGCTGGGTTGCTCATGGTGAAATCTTCTAATTTCCAGACATCCCATTTTCCTTCCAATGCACCTCTACAAATCTCTGGCAAGTAGTTCTTTTCCACGTGGAACAAAAACTTGCCTTCTAGATTACTAAGGCACTCTCTCTGGCTTACAAATTCTAGGTATGTTCTAAAGTTTTAGCAACAACCCATCTTTACTACTCTTCTTGTTGGTCCCCTTCCAAAGCCTCTTAAGCCAAACTAGAAAAACTTTTCAAGGATTTTCTTTGGATCTCTTCTAAAACTCGCCATGGTTTTGATTGTGTTGCATGGGAGTTTTGCTGCTTACCCAGAGATTTTGGTGGCCTTGGTCTTCTTTCTACCCAGCGCCAAGGCACTGCTTTGTGTGTTAAATGGATCATTCGTGCTCTCTCTAGTAATGAGGCATGAAAAATATTACTTTGACACAATATTGAAATGGGACATCCTATGCACAAGCCTATATGGAAAGGGATTGGTTTTTCAACAATCCTTGTCATGAGAGAGCCACTATAAATTTTAGGTACATTTGTGGCTAAGAGCATTTGGAAAGCCTCGGAGAAGGTTAAACCATGGCTCCGCTGGATTGGAGATGGATTTCACAATGGTCTTCCATTCATTCAATAGAACATTTGGTGGTCACCTCTCTTGTCCACTGCAGGCCAACCACTAGCCAAATTGCCTAGCATAAAAGCTCTTCGATTTCATAAAAGAGGCATCCAAACTCTTTAGAATATTTTTCATAGACCCACCATAAGCTATATGGCATGGGAAACTCTTTGAGATAAATTTGGCCTTCAATGAAATGATCAGGCTACCTCTGATGGAATTGTCAGTGTTATTCTAGTAGAAGTGCTTCACAAATTGGGAATCCACTCCAGCAGGCCTTCGTAGAAAGACTGGAAATGGTATCTAGACACTCCAATGCATCATTATAAGCCATGGCTTGGTTACAGGTGGTTCTCACCCTATTTTCCAATGATAGATACATTTAAAAAGTGATGGTTCCTGCATAATTCCACGAATGCTTGGTATAACAGATTTTCCATTGATTGGTCGAACATTCTACAGCCAAAGCTAGCACATTTTTCTTGGTGCCTTCTATTTCAAAGTTTACCAGTCAGAGAAAGGCTTTTCCATCTTGCGGATTAGGATCCCCATTGTCCTTTTTGTGGACAAAATGAGACTTTTCAGCATCTCTTCTAGTATTGCACCAGGGTCCCTAGCAATTTTGGCTATGGATTTATGATTTCTTTAGGCCTTTCAGACCAGAGCCTTTTGATGGTGACTAATTGTCATTGATGTCAAAAAGGTGTTAAGTTGATGATGATGCAGATATGGTAGGATATCTCATTTGATCAGGATATGTTTGATCAGGAGTTAATTTTGTCACATGTTTAGACATGATGTTCTATGTTATGATGATGCAAGATTGTTTTAACAAAGTGTTGTTTCTTGCAGTCATGTTGTTTATAGGTTGTCCACATGCGTCCAATGCACAAATCATTTTGGGGTCATCAGGACATTAAAAGTGTGATTGATCATGATGGAGTTGTTCATATGTAAAGGGTTCATATAAGAAGGTTTGGTGTTCATACTTCTTGCCTCAAGTTGACCTTGACAAGATATGTATAGTGTTGATCTTCATAGTTGGTGTGTGTTCATGTTTTAATGTCTTGTCACATATTTGAGTTTGGAGTTGTTGCTTCATGATAAGGGTTCACATGTTAAACATTCAGAGGTGTCTACATGGTAACATATGCCAAGGGTTCATGGTTCAATAGGAGGCTTCACATGAACAAGATGGCTTGATCTTTAAGATAGGTGTTTCATGTCAAATTTCATATCCTTCGTGTCTCAGGATGCTTGGTGGGTTGTTTCATAGTCACCTATGGAGATGATTTCTTGACAGGTTAAGAAGTGCTTTATATATCATGTAATATCATGCCAAGATCATGATGTTCATGGATTTGATCAAGATGATTTGTGCTTTGATATGATATATTGCTGCTTATTGTTCTTAAAATTCTTAGAATAGAATCATTGATATTGAAGGTTGATGTTATTCATCATCTATAGAAGTTTGAATTGACATGAAAATTAATGTTGGTTTGATAATGTTGCAGTTGGTTTTCAAGGTGCAGTGATGGTCCTAAATGTTCAATGACTAATGTCATTTAATAAGTGCACATTATTGCTTAATGACAATGACTAATGTCATTCACTAAAAAGTAGAGTTAAAGTTTAGAAAACTCCTTTATCTCCTACATACATGTCATAACGAAAATGCACTTTTCTTTATAAAATGAAGTTGACCTACAATCAAAGGTCATTCCACTTAAGTGGACCTGCTAAAGGGTTAATAACTCATGTTTTCCACCAGCCCTCTTTTTCACTTACCTTGTAAAGCGATCATTATATAAGGAGTTGGGCACAATTTTTAGTGATCAACAGTCTAGTTTGAATGATAAGTGGGCACATGACTTGCCATCAATGGCATATATTTAAACATGCATACTTTCCTTATTTGCTCCTACTTTCACAGGCAATTAGTTGTCTTTTTGCGTAAAATAAGGTGTGTGATGGTATAATTAGCATTTTAATGGCAGATTTTCTTTGTCATGTTTTGAGGAAGCTTTTAAGAAGATTTTTATGATTTTTTTTTTCTATTTTTAAGCTTCCCTATGGTAGATAAAGATTTATGGAGGATGTCATAAATTTTATGACTGAAGTGGATATATTTTTAAGGAGGAAAACTTTTTTTTAAGATACTATTCTTTTGTGAGCAGGGGATTTTTTTATGTAAAGAGGGCATTGGTTGAAGTTTTTTTTGAGCTATTTTTTTCAAAGGTGAAGTAATTTAATATTAAAGGTTTATTTTTGAACAAAGTTGAATATACAGAGAAGATAGTGGAATTAATTTTTATTGAATATGATTTGTTGCAGATTGAAGAGTGATTTTTTACGAAAAGGTTTTGATCTTTTTTAAAGAGAAAATTGCAGAGAGAAGGTGAAAGGTTTTATTGCAAGGGATTTTTGAAGATGATAAATGTAAAATGATCCATGTTATAAAGAGATTTTATTTTGCAGGAGGAAAAATAAAATCATTAAAGAAGAGAAATTTGTAGGACAAAGAATTTGAAGAGACCAATTTTGCAGATGCAAGAACATCAAGGATTGAAATGATTGTGGAGAGAAGACAAAATATGAAAAGTCATCTTGTATATAATGGTTTTGCAGGAACATTGATGTTGGTGTGTGGATTATCATATAGGGTTGAATATATTTTGAATATCCTCTTGAAGAGAAAATTCAGATGATAAGTTTTGTATCTGATTTGAGTTGATGAGAAGTATGGTGATATGATAGACACATGTGAAAGAAGTGATTTGTATTGAAACAGAGAAACCCTCAGAATTCTTTGTTTTAATCTGAGTTTGTATGTATTAGGGGTTGGTGCTCCTTAAAGTTGGTGCTTCTAAACATTGTAGCCAGTGAAGCTTGTATGGTCAGTGAGACCTCTTTGTAGCCAGTGAGGCTTGCCTAGTTAATAAAACCTATATGTAGCTAGTGAGGTATTTGATGAGTGGTTTTTCTACCCCAAAAGGTTTTCCACTTGGTAAAAAGCTTGTGTCATGATTCTTATTGATTTCTTCTGTGTGTGCATATTAATTGATTGGTCATGATTTTTGTTTACATATTTCATTATAAGTCTTGTGCATATAAACTCAACAAATCATTAATGTTCTCCTCTCTATTTGTCTTATAAGATAAATTTTGCAAAAGGTTAAAATTTATACAACACTGATTCACTCCCCCCGCTTCTCAGTGTTGTCCTGAACTCCTACAATTGGTATCAGAGCCAAGTTGCCTTTTTTGAAGTCTAAAAAGATCAGGTAGATCCTGTTAGTGGAGTACCATGGGTAAGTGTAAAGGAAATAAGAACATGAAAAATGTTAAGTGGTGTAGTCTTTATCAATTCCAGATGTTGATACATTATCAGTTAATAGAAATGTCTCACGGGTTGAAGGCAAAGTGTTTTTAGATGTTCCCTTTTTTGATGGTTCAAACTTTCCTATTTGGTGTTTTAGGATACAAGCATATCTATTTTCATTAGGATATGGTGTATGGATGTTTGTAGATAATGGATATTTTGTTTCTTCTCTATCACCTAATGATACAAGTCATGAAGAGGCTCATGAATACAATGACATTGCAAAGAAGGCTATTTTATCTGGATTATCTAACCATGTTCTCTCTAAAGTTATGAATTGTGTTATAGCTCAGGATATATAGAGAGAATTGAAAAGAATTTGTCAAGGTGATGATAAAGAAGAGGACAACTTGTTATCTCAGAAGAATAACAATGATAGAAGACATTCACATGAAGGTATTGAGGTCCAATCTCTTTCAGAAGAAGCTAACATCATAAGTGATGATGATCAGGAATATGATGAACAAGATTGTGAGATTGATATGGAAGGAGAGCTTGATGGTGTCAGATTGTCATTGATGTCAAAAAGGTCTTGCAAGATCTTGGGTTGATATTAGTAAAAATTTGAAGGTCACTAATCAAGAGGTAAGTGTAAGAGGTTGATGCAAGTTGAGGTTATACTTCAAAAGATAAGGACTTGCTTCATGTGTGTGTTCTTGCTTCATCAAGAGTTATGTGAAGTTGTTGACAGGACTTGTCATATCACAGCTTGTTCAGTATGCTTGGTCAGTGTGATGAAATCTCTGTTCACAATTTGTCATGATCTTTATAGATGCAGATATTAGTTGGAATTATGAATATAATGATAAGGTTCAAAACTTAGGTTGATACAGTGTATGTCAATGCCAATGATAGAGATATCATGGTCTCTGTATACACATGCTTATGGTGTTATTGTTGTCTTTACATTGGTGACAAAAGGTTGATGATCTTGGTTTTCACATGGTTGACATGGTTTTATGTAGTGACATTATATGTAGTGGCAGTGAATTGGTCACATAGTATTCAGTGACATATTGCAATTAAAAATGGTGTCTCATCTATTTTTTTTAGATCTCATGCTATGAAGTGTCATATACCTAAAAATCTAAATCTATGTCAAAGACCCTAAACATAATCCTAAGTCATCCCTTCATACCCTTGTCTACCCATCATTTACTTTATGTGGTGATTTGTTGTTGACCAGCTAAGTAGGTAAGCATGTCACTTAAGTGACAATTTATGTCACTAAATACATTAGGGGACTAGCCCCTTTCTCCTAGAAATACTGCTGGTGAGGGTAATTATTTTCAAAAGAACATTGCATATTCTCCATGGAGCTCAAACGGGAAAAAACAAGTCAAATGCTTCTTTTTAAACTGTGGCGCACGGTTTATATGGGCACATTTCATGCCTTAAAGGAAACCAAATAAAGTTTTTTTAAGCCCGAAAAAATGAAGATTTTCATTTTATTTATGAAAGGCATTGAATTGCCTTTTTAGGGGAGCATAGAATATATTTATTAAAGTTTCTATTGAGGCTGCCAATCACTAAGCCTTTTATGGCTTTAGTTTTTTTTAAGAAACTTTTCTTAAACCACTAAGTGGTTGGCCCATACCCATGTTTATGATTTTTAAAAATGGCGAGTTTTATTTTAAAATCTATCAAGTGTTTTTTGTGGTGATAAGTTTTTTTTTTAATTAGAAACTATTTTTTCTAATTTAACAACTCCAAGAGATGACATTAGGATTTTTGAGGAGATTTTTGTAAGGCAAATATTTATGGAGAATTGAAGATTATATTTTTGAGAAGATATATTATGAAATTTATTTGGAGATGAAAATGATTATATAGAATGTGGGAAGTCATTTCATATTTAGAGGCTTGTCAAGTGGATTGATTAGAGTGTTGTTGATTGGATCAGTATACAAGGTTGATTATTTTGAATATCCTCTTGAAGAGAAAATTCAGATGAGTTTTGTATATGATTTGGGTTGATGAGAAGAATGGTCATTTTGACAGACACATGTGAAAGAAGACGTGTTTTGAATTGAAATAGAGAAACCCTCTGAGTTCTTGTTTTAATTTGTTCTGTATTAGGGGTTGGTACTCCTTGAAGTTGGTACTTCTAAAATATTAGGGGTTGGTGCTCCTTGAAGTTGGTGCTTCTAAACATTGTAACCAGTGAGGTTTTTGATAAAGCCAGTGAGGCAGTTTTGGAGTGGTTTTTCTACTCCTGGAGGGTTTTCCACTCGTGCAAATCTTGTGTCATGATTTATATTGATCTTTTCTATGTGTGTATGATTTGCTCATGAGGTTTTGTTCTCTTTCTTCATTCTCAGTCATATGCATATGTGTTTGACAAATCAATGATATCTTTCTCTTTGTGTCTTGAAAGTTAAAGTTTGCAAAAAAGATTTGAGAATTTATACAACACTGATTCATCCCCCCTCTCAGTGTTGTCCTAAACTCCTACAATTGGTATTAGAGCCAAGTTCCCTTTTTGAAGTCTAATAGGCTCAGGTAAGTCCTGGTAGTGGAGTTTAATGGGTAAGTGCAGAAGAAATAAGAGAAAGAAAACTGTCAAGTCTTAGACTAGTCAAAACTCTTCATCTGTATGAAATTCAAAGGTTGATATAGAACCTGTTGATATAAATGTTCCCCAATTTGAATATGATATTCTATTAGAAGAAAAAGTTTTAAGAGTTCCTCAGTTTGATGGTTCAGATTTTTCAGTTTAGTATGTTAGAATGCAGATTTATTTATCCTCTTTAGGATATGATGTTTTAATGTCAACTAAGAATGGAAGTGACAAAGAAGCCCTTGAATGTAATTAGATTGCAAATAAGGCCATATTGTTTTCTCTGTCTAATGATGTTTCTTGTAAAATTATGGACTATGTTATATCTCAGGATATGTGGAGGAGATTGAAAAGAATTTATCAAGATAATGATAAAGAAGAGGACACTCTAGTTTATAAAGAAAGTGGCAATGAAAGGAGACTTTCAAATGAAAGAGTTGAAGTTCAAACCCAATCAGATTCAGAAGAAGCTAACATCACAAGTGATGATGATCAAGAATATGATGAACAAGATTGTGAGATTGATATGGAAGGAGAGCTTATATATGCTCTAAGTGAGCTCAAGAATTATATGAAGGAGAACCATAAATTAATGTTACAGCTACAACAAGAAAGAGATTTAAAAGACAAAGCTCCTATAGATCTTGAAGATGCTAGAAACCTGATTGTAGACTTGAAGAATCAAGCAGGTGAATCAGACAAATTGATTGTCAGTTTGAAGATAGAAATTGAAGAAGCTGAGAGGATAGATGATGTCTCAATATATGACCTTGAAGTTACAAGAATTGAGAATCTAAAACTATAGGGTGAAATTATTAATCTAAGGAAAATTTATGAAGATCTCAAGAAATATCAAGTGTTTGAAGATAGCTCAAATAAGTTGCATGAGATGTTGGGTAAACAGAAGCATCATAAGGACACTACTAGTTTAGGATTTGAAGAAGGGGAATGTTCCAAAGCTAGAGATATTCCTAGAAGGAAAATTGATTTATATCATCATGCTCCTGCCATAGAAGGTAAAAGGAAGAGTGAAGCTGAACAGAAAACTAGAGTTGAATTTGTGCACAATCAAAGAAGTAATTTCAAAAAACCTGCTGCTATAAGACAACCATACATGTATAGGTATAACTATTCATTTAATGGTTATTGTTATACTTGTAATCAATTTGGACACAAATCAGTTAATTGCAGAAAGAATACTGATATTGTTTGTTATAACTGCAATAATGTTGGACACATTCAAAGAAATTGTAAAGTGCATAGAAGATATGATCTTGCATGAAAACTTAATATGAATGCTCAAAGGTACTATCAGTCAATTGATTATGATTGTAACATAGTTTGTTATAATTGCAACACTCTTAGACACAAAGCACACAATTGCAGAATGTATGCTTCACATGATTTTAAAAAGTTGAAAAGAAAAGAAGGTATAAAGGTTTGGAGAAAGAAAGCACCTATGGAAATTTTGAAGCAGAAAGAAAATAAAGAGAAGTTAGAATCTAAACTTGTGCATCCTGCACAAGTTACATCATCAGTTGAATAATAGATAGCATGATATGAAGGGGAGTTGTTCTTGTTCTATCTTTTATCCCCAAGAAGTTACAGGAGGAGATCAGTTGATGTTTATCAATATGATGATCTTGTTTTGATTGTCATGCTTGCCTGATAATGTTTGAAATGAAGTTTCTAATGTTTTTGAGTTTGAGTGTATGTCAACAATACAGTTGTTCATGATCAGTGACATGTTTAGTGGTTCATAATGTATATAGGGTGTTCAAAAGCTCTCTACACAAAGAGTTTGGTGATGTTGTGACTTGATCCTATTTGTATATTGTTCATATCATGTTGATACTTACATGGTTGAGTTGTCATGATGCTTCAGTTAAGGTGTTCTCAAGGAACTCTCATTAGATGTTTGCATATGTTAGCTGAGGAGGTTGAAATTCGAAGAATTTAATTCTTAACAATTGTCTCTACATTTGTTTTTACAAAGTGGTGTTGCAGGAAAAACTTGGTGATTAGTCTTGATGAGCCAATTTGAATGATAAAGTCAAGTGGTAGGAGTTCTTGTTGATTGTAGTATGTTTCAGATGTGGTTATGTATATATCAGATTTGACAGTATGTTGTAAAAAGATGTGCAGGAACAATAGGATAGTCTTCATTTTTTTAGATAGTCTTCATTCTTTTTCATGTCAAAAAGGGTGTGCAAGAATAGATTAGTTGCAAGATGATAACTCATGTTGGATGCCTGTGGCAAGGACATCTCTTTGTGATATATATTCTTCATTCTAATTTTTATTTGTGAAAAGTGTAGTCTTTGCATGAAATTCAAGTTCATATAATTCATATCAAGGAGTCAGTTTGATGATCATATCTATTACTTTGTTGAGTTATGTTTTATGACATGTATCTTGGAGCTTTCACATGGTTTATTGATGATCTTCCTCGCTAATATGTTTCAGACAAAGTTCTTCAAGCTATGTCATTGATGGTGATATCTTGTATTTTTTCAGAGGAAGTTAAAGGTATGTCTTGAATCAGCATTAGCAGATGATAATGTTCAACAAGGTTGGTCATATGTTGGCTTCAGGATTGTTATCATCATAAATCATTACTTGTTTAAAGGTTATGCCTTCAAAGTGTTCATAATTCAATGTGATTATAATTGTTATGATCATTCTATAACATTTTTCTGTGGATTTGGAGTTTTTCTCAGGGGGAGTTAATTAAGCCTTTGTCATCAGATGTCAAAAAGGGGGAGAAAGAGAAAATGTTTCATGAAGTTTTGCTATCAATGACAAAGGGGGAGACTGATGGTGTCAGATTGTCATTGATGTCAAAAAGGTCTTACAGGATCTTGGGTTGATATTAGTAAACATCTGAAGGTCACTAATCAGGAGGTAAGTGCAAGAGGTTGATGCAAGTTGAGGTTATACTTCAAAAGATAAGGACTTGCTTCGTATGTGTGTTCTTGCTTCATCAAGAGTTGTGTGAAGTTGTTGACAGGAGTTGTCATATCACAACTTGTTCAGTATGCTTGGTCAGTGTGATGAAATGTCTGTTCACAATTTGTCATGATCTTTACAGATGCATCTATCAGTTGGAATTATGAATATAATGATAAGGTTCAAAACTCAGGTTGATACAGAGTATGTCAATGCCAATGACAGAGACATCATGGTCTCTGTATACACATGCTTATGGTGTTGTTGTTGTCTTTACATTGGTGACAAAAGGTTGATGATCTTGGTTTTCACATGGTTGACATGGTTTTATGCAGTGACTTGGTCACACAGTATTCAGTGACATACTGCAATTAAAAATGGTGTCTCATCTATTTTTTTTAGATCTCATTCTATGAAGTGTCATATACTTAAACATCTAAATCTATGTCAAAGACCCTAAACATAATCCTAAGTCATCCCTTCATACCCTTGTCTACCCATCATTTACTTTATGTGGTAATTTGTTGTTGACCGACTGAGTAGGTAAGCATGTCACTTAAGTGACAATTTATGTCACTAAATACATTAGGGGACTAGCCCCTTTCTCCTAGCAATACCAGTGGTGAGGGTAATTGTTTTCAAAAGAACATTGCATATTCTCCATGGAGCTCGAGCGAGAAAAAACAAGTCAAATGTTTCTTTTTAAACTTTGTGGAGCACGGTTTATATGGACACGTTTCATGCCTTAAAGGAAACCAAATAAAGTTTTTTTAAGCCCGAAAAAATGAAGATTTTCATTTTATTTATGAAAGGCATCGAATTGCCTTTTTAGGGAAGCATAGAATATATTTATTAAAGTTTCTATTGAGGATATTGATCACTAAGCCTTTTATGGCTTTGATTTTTTTTTAGAAACTTTGCTTAAACCACAAAGTGGTTGGCCCATACCCATGTTTATGATTTTTATAAATGGTGAGTTTTATTTTAAAAGCTATCAAGTTTTTTTTGTGCTGATAAATTTTTTTTAAATTAGAAATTGTTTTTTCTAATTTAACAACTCCAAGAGATGACATTAGGATTTTTGAGGAGATTTTTTTAAGGTAAATATTTATGGAGAATTGGAGGTTATATTTTTGAGAAGATATATTATGAAATTTGTTTGGAGAACAAAATAGTTATTGAAGAAATTTTTTATGAGATCTTGAAAAAGAAATGTCTGATGATTTTATTGTAGAGAAGTTTGATTGACAAATTGGTGGAGTTATTTTTGCAGATTGAATTTGCATAGGAAAAATAATTTCATTGAAAAGAGATATATGAAAAGATTCTTTTTGAAGAAATTATTTATACAGATTGAAGAGTCATTTTTACAGATGAAGATAAAATTGAACACAGAAGAATATCAAAGTTTGATCATTTATTTTGAAAGAATTTTTTTGAAGATTTTCTTTTGCAGAGAAGATGAATCTTTAAAGGGATAAAATGTTTTTTATTGATCATTTATTTTGTGAATAAGATTTTCTTCTTGTAGATGGATTGGTGTTTGGATTCCTTGAAGTTTTTATTACTGCAGATGAAAGGGTTTTGATTTTTTGAAAGAAGAAAATTTACAGAGAGAAGATGAAAAGTTTTTGTTTGCAGGTTCTTCATTAAAAGAAGATGAAAATGATTATAAAGAATGTGAGAAGTCATTTCATATTTAGAGGCTTCGCAGGTGGATTGATTAGAGTGTTGTTGAGTGGATCAGTATACAGGGTTGATTATTTTGAATATCCTCTTGAAGAGAAAATTTAGATGAGTTTTGTATATGATTTGGGTTGATGAGAAGAATGGTCATTTTGACAGACACACGTGAAAGAAGTGTTTTGTATTGAAATAGAGAAACCCTCTGAGTTCTTGTTTTAATTTGTTCTGTATTAAGGGTTGGTGCTCCTTGAAGTTGGTGCTTCTAAACATTGTAACCAGTGAGGTTTTTGATAAAGCTAGTGAGGCAGTTTTGGAGTGGTTTTTCTACCCCTGGAGGGTTTTCCACTCGTGCAAATCTTGTGTCTTGATTTATATTGATCTTT
The DNA here is from genome assembly GCA_027924645.1 of Cunninghamia lanceolata. Classification (NCBI taxonomy): domain Eukaryota; kingdom Viridiplantae; phylum Streptophyta; class Pinopsida; order Cupressales; family Cupressaceae; genus Cunninghamia; species Cunninghamia lanceolata. The sequence continues at coordinate 4,484,598 of BSBN01000245.1, read as the reverse complement.
TCTTTGTGTGTGATTTACACATGAGGTTTTGTTCTCTTTCTTCATTCTCAGTCATGTGCATATGTGGTTGACAAATCAATGATATCTTTCTCTTTGGGTCTTGAAAGTTAAAGTTTGCAAAAAGATTTGAGAATTTACACAACATTATTTCACCCCCCCTCTCAGTGTTGTCTTGAACTCCTACAGAGCTCATATATGCTCTGAGTGAACTCAAGAATTATAAGAAGGAGAACCATAAATTAATGTTGCAGCTACAACAAGAAAGAGACTTCAAAGACAAAGCACTCTCTGATCTTGAAGAGGCAAGTATTCAAATTGTAAATTTAAGGACACAAATTGATAAATTAGACAATTTGATTATCAGTCTGAAGATAGAGGTTGAGGAAGCTAAGAGGATAGTAGATGTTTCAAAATCTGACCTTGAAGTTAGAAGGATTGAGAATCTAAAATTAGAGGGTGACATTATCAATCTGAGAAAAGAGTATGATGGTCTTAAGGCTTTATTTAAGAAGTATAAGGAGTTTTAAGAAAGCACAAGAAAGATGCATGAGATGCTGGGCAAACACAAATATCATCTAAACACAACTAGAATTGGTTATGAAGAAGGAGATTGTTCCAAAGCCAAAGAGACTCTGAGAAGAAAAATTGATTTAAATCATAATTTTGTTTCTCTTGAAGGTAAAAAGAAGTGTGAAGCTGAGGAGATGACCAAAGATGAATTTCTAAAAATGCACAATCAAAGAAGAAAGTTAAGAAGAAATATTCCAGTAAGACAAGCTTACATGTACAGGTATAATTATTCATTTAATGATTATTGTTACACCTGTATTCAGTTTGGACATAAAGCAGTTAATTGCAGAAGAAATCAATTTGCTTCTATAAGGAATACTAATATTGTATGTTACAAGTGCAATAATGTTGGTCACATACAAAGAAACTACAAAATGAATGGAAGGTATGTCCTGCATGGAAGCATAACAAAAATGCTCATGGGATGTCAAAAAGGTATTATCAGTCATTTGCTTATGATTACAATATAATTTGTTATCTATGCAACTCATTTGGTCACAAAGCACATAGTTATAGAAAATCATCACTTGATTTGATGCGTTGGAAATGGAAATAGGCAAAAAAGGTTTGGAGGAAGAAAGAACCTATGAAAGTGTGGAAGCAAAAACAATGCAAAGAGAAGGCAGATTCTAAACTTGTGCATCTTTTACAAGTCTCTTCATTAGTTGTATGACACTTGGCATGAAGTTAGGGGGAGTTGTTCATGTTTTATTAATTATACCCAAGAGGTTTCAGGAAGGAGATCATTTGAATAGTGATCCTGTCATGTTGATTCTTGTTAGTCTTATGCAATGAAATTTATGATGGTATTGCTAACTAAGTTGATTTTTAGTGTATGATAGTGATACAGGTGATCTTTGGTTTAGTATGCTTACAAGATGTTGAAAGGATGTTCAGAGTTTGATAACTTGGTTTATGAATGACCCTATATTCTCTTCATATAATTCTTACAAAAGTTGAGTGTTCTTGAAAGTGAGATTGTGAAGTTCAAAATCAATTAAGATGTTCTCAAGGTGCTCTTTTCAGATGTTTGTTTATGTGAGCTAAGTAGGTTACAAATGGAAGGAGTCAATTTATTATTCTTGTATCTACATTTGGTTTTGCAAAGTGGTGTTGATGGTGAAATTGGTTTGTTGCTGAATAGTCTTGATGGGCTGATTGGGATTATAGAGTCAAGAGGCATTAGTTCTTGTTGATTACAACATAAATCAGATTTGACATTGTGTTGTAAAAAGTGTCATGCGCAGGAACAACTTAGTGGTCATCATCAAGATAGTCTTCATTTCTTTCAGAATGGTGTGCAGAAGTAAAATGGTTGCAGGATATTTGTCTATATTGGAAGTCTTGGCACGATCATCTCTGGAATGGTCATCATGTCATCATAAATCATGTTCATTTGGAACTGTTCTTGATGTAATAATTTGATTTGTTCTTTGATGGTCTTTCTAATTAATATGTTTCAGCAAGGTATGTGCAAATTGTGTGCTTCTAGTTATGAAGTGGTATCAGGTATGTGCTTCAAGCGATGACAATATAGAGATGCTTATGACATTGATGGTGAGCCTTGTATTACATCAAATCAGAGGCAAGTAAAGGTCTTGGATCATAATGGCAGATGATAATGATAATGTTCAAGTACTAGTTGGTATTGTATCTTCTTTCTGCAGGATTGAAGTGTTCTTTGTTTCCACAATCATGAAAGTTTTGGTAAGGTCTTCTCATGAGTGGTCATCATGTGTTGTGATGTGTTTATGACATTCTTGCATATAGTTCAAGTTCATATGTGTTGTGTTAAAGACTTGATTCTTCAAGAATCTAAGAGTCAATTTTATGTGATCTTGGTGACTTTTTTTTGGCCAAAAAGTGTTAGTGGTTGTGGAAGAAATGTTTGTCATCAAAAATTTATTTTGCTATCACAAGTGATGTCATCAGGAGTTTGTAATTGATAGCAGAGGTATTTTAGATTTTTCAGCTTGTTAAAGGAAGTAATCAGAGGATCTCATTGATGTGTTGTGATAAGAAGTGATATTATGTTGAGTGATATTTATGAGCAGTGATTTGTTTGTGTACTTCAACATACGGGGAGCAAATAGATTTGTCTTTGTCATCTGATATCAAAAAGGGGGAGAAAGAGAAATTACATCATGAAGTTTTACCATCAATGACAAAGGGGGAGATTGATGGTGATTGATTGTCACTGATGTCAAAAAGGTGTTAAGTTGATGACGATGCAGATATGGCAGGAAATCTCATTTGATCAGGATATGTTTGATCAGGAGTTAATTTTGTCACATGTTTAGACATGATGCTCTATGTTATGATGATGCAAGATTGTTTTAACAAAGTGTTGTTTCTTGCAGTCATGTTGTTTATAGGTTGTCCACATGGGTCCAATGCATAGATCATGTTCAGGTCATCAGGACATTAAAAGTGTGATTGATCATGATGGTGTTGTTCATATGCAAAGGGTTCATTAAGAAGGTTCGGTGTTCATGCTTCTTGCCTCAAGTTGACCATGACAAGATATGTAGAGAGTTGATCTTCATAGTTGGTGTGTTTTCATGTTTCAGTGTCTTGTCACATATTTGAGTTTGGAGTTGTTGCTTCATGACAAGGGTTCACAGGTTAATCATTCAGAGGTGTTTACATGGTAACATATGCAAAGGGCTCATGCTTCAACAGGAGGCTTCACATGAACAAGATGGCTTGATCTTTAAGATAGGTGTTTCATGTCATATTTCATATCCTTTGTGTCTTAGGATGCTTGGTGGGTTGTTTCATAGTCACTTATGGAGATGTTCATAGATTTGATCAATATGATTTGTTCTTTGGTATGATATCTTGCTGCTTATTGTTCTTAAAATTCTCATAATAGAATCATTGATGTTGAAGGCTGATGTTATTCATCATCTACAGGAATTTGTGTTGACATGAAAATTAATGTTAGTTTGATAATGTTGCACTTGGTTTTCAAGGTGCAGAAGAGTCTATGCTCCTAAATGTTCAATGACTAATGTCATTTAATAAGTGCACATTAATGCTTAATGACAATGACTAATGTCATTCATTAAAAAGAAGAGTTAAAGTTTAGCAAACTCCTTTATCTCCTTCATACCTGTCATAAAGTTTAGCTAAAGGGTTAATAACTCATGTTTTCCACCGGCCCTCTTTCTCACTTACCTCATAAAGCGGTCATTATATAAGGAGTTGGTCGCCATTTTTAGTGATTAACGGTCTAGTTTGAATGATAAGTGGGAGTGTGACTTGCCATCAATGGCATATATTTAAAATTGCACACTTTCCTTATTTGCTCCTACTTTGATGGGTAGTTATTGTCTTTTTGCATAAAATAAGGTGTGTGATGCTATAATTAGCATTTTTATGGCATATTTTCTTTGTCATGTTTTGAGGAAGTTTTTAAGAAAATTTTTATGAAGTTTTTTTTTCTATTTTTAAGCTTCCCTGTGGAAGATAAGGATTTATGGAGGATGTCATAAATTTTATGACTAAAGTGGATATATTATTAAGAAGGAATTTTTTTTTTAAAGATACTATTCTTTTGTGAGCAGGGGATTTTTTTATGTGAAAAGGGTATTGGTTGAAGATTTTTTTTTGAGCTATTTTTTTCAGAGAGAAGGTGAAAGGTTTTATTGCAAGAGATTTTTGAAGATGATAAATACAAAATGATCCATTTTATAAAAAAGATTTTATTTTGTAGGAGGAAAAATAAAATCATTGAAGAAGAGTAATTTGCAGGACAGAGAATTTGAAGAGACCATTTTTGTAGATGTAAGAACATCAAGGATTGAAATAATTGTGGAGATAAGACAAAATATGAAAAGTAATCATATATAATGGTTTTGCAGGAACATTGAGGTTGGTGTGTGGATTATCATACATGGTTGAATATATTTTGAATATCCTCTTGAAGAGAAAATTTAGATAATAAGTTTTGTATGTGATTTGAGTTGATGAAAAGTATGGTGATATAATAGACACATGTGAAAGAAGAAGTGATTTGTATTGAAATAGAGAAACGCTCCAAATTATTTGTTTTAATCTGAGTTTGTATGTATTAGGAGTTGGTGCTCCTTGAAGTTGGTGCTTCTAAACATTGTAGCCAGTGAGGCTTGTATGGTCAGTGAGACCTATATGTAGCCAGTGAGGCATGTTTTTCAGTTAAGCTAGTGAGGCAGTTCATGACTAGTTTTTCTACCCTAGAGGGTTTTCCAATCTGTAAAAAGCCTATGTTATGCTTCTCATTGATTTCTTCTATGTGTGTGCATATTAATTGTTTGATCATGATGTTTGTTTACATTTTTCATTATAATTCTTGTGCATATAAACTCAACAAATCATTAATGTGCTCCTCTCTATTTTTCTATAAGATAAAGTTTGCAAAAGGTTAAAATTTATACAACACTGATTCACCCCCCCTCTCAATGTTGTCCTAGACTCCTACACCTTTATCATGGCAAAGAAGGAAGTGAAGAAAACCTTCGATCTAGACTGGGACTTATGTAGTCAAATACATAATGTTTATTTACATATCTTTTGCGGGTCAAAGCCCTATAAGGATAAATCCTTTCTTACAATATTTCTGAGATACAAATATCATCCTTGCCCTTATCATAGGCCATTCTTCTATTAAACCCATGTTGTTTGCCTTTTTGGTCTTTCATCCCATGGGACACCTTCTGGGGCATCTATCAAATAGACCAACTAACTTTTATTAATGAGGGGGAGCTTCTTCTATTTTGCTCAATTCAGTGTACCTGCATTACCTGAGAACACAAGGACATCCTTCCAAATCTTTTTCTTATGTTAGCCATACAATAAAGGAAGTAAGTATATATTCATTTTCCTGCATAAACTAGTTAGAGTTCTTCTTCAATCTACCTGAAAGGATTGAATCATAATTAGAAAACTTACACTTTCCATGCTTATCAGAATCAACATATACTAATCTCAATGACAATTTTGAAACAAGCTGTGAGGGGGAGATCTCTAGATTGTTAACTGGGCAAGTGATTATACAACCACATATATATACATGTATAAATACATACATATATATATATATATGTGTGTGTGTGTGTGTGTGTGTGTGTGTGTGTGTGTGTGTGTGTGTGTGTGTGTGTATAAGTGTGTGACCATAAGAATTCTATTACATAATAAAATTACTCCTTGTAACATTCAATCAGAACTGAATCACTCAATCCCATCATAGAGAATATACTTGAGACCTCATTATTACATTTTAAGTTTCCTACCAACTCATATGAAAATTTTGAAGCACTAGTTGTTTGAAAGCCTCTTTATCAAGACAATCTGCTTCAAGCTAATCATCATTATAACTCATTTAAGGAGATCTAATCATACCTCTTTCTTGTCCTACTTGGTTACTAAGCCCAACGTAGGAATCAGGATCACCATGCATGATTTGAATGCTTAAACCCTGTATATATATATATATAAGAGATTAGATAGGTGGCACCTTTGAAGCATGTTAACAGGGGAGGGGATCGAGCTCAATGAGACATGATTAATACTAGGTACTCCACTCAATGTTGTTCACTGGATGCAACTAATCAAGATAGTTCTCATTCCTAAAAGATACAACATTCAAGTTTTTTCTTCCATTGTTTCTAATGCATTTTCAATTTTCAGTTATCTTTACAGCGGATGCCATCAGTTATAGAGGGATGGAGACCCATGTGAGGTTGGTTAGCTCCAAATGATAAATGGCCTTTCTTGGACTTGTAACTTTGCTTTGTTTACAACGTATGCTACGCCGATCTGATGAACTAATGGTTGGTGCCAATAGAATGATTGTTGGAAGAAAGTTCATGGGGGAGGCTGAACAGTATAGAGTTGATACTAACATCACTTCTAGGGTGCTAGCAATGTTGCTATAGATGGAGATTGACAAAGGAATGACAGAGCAGACGATGAGGGGATTGTTTTATCCAGAACACTTATGGGCTTTGGAGGTAACCCTGGAAGCTGCAAGTATAGGTGTTGGAATACCGCGACCAAGGGATATGACTTTTTTAGATGATCTTGATGCTATTCTGAAGCTCTATCCTTTCATTTTGGATCTCAAAGGGCCAGACCTCCTGATGGTCAAGGAGAAGGAGTTGATTGCAGTAGGATTCATCCAAAGAGTCTGAGGTCTAGTGGTGGAGGATGGGTTTGAATGGGTAGCAACTTTTAACCTTCAATTGCTCGAGTATGAGCAAGAGTAAGTTAAAGAAAAGCTTGAATTTTGTTATCTTTATGAAAGTTAGTGTATAGTAGGCTTACTAAAAGCTTCATAATAGCTATATTTTGAACAAAAATTTTAAGTAAATAAAGATAAAATATTTTTAAATAATTTTAAATAAAATAAAATAATTCTTTAGTAAATAAAATACTTGTAAATAAATAAAAATAATTAAAATAAAATAAAATAATTTTTTAATAGTTCTGAAGTAAAATAAAATAATTCTTAAGTAAATATTGAAATCTATGACATCTCTTGTATTTTTTTGTTGAATACAAATACAAATTTTCTTCTAAAAAACTCTTAAGTAAATAAAATAATTCAAGATTGACATCTCTTGACACTTTTAGATAGATTTACTTAAGATATTTTTACTGGTTAAGTCTTTCCCAAACCTCTAACAGTTAAATTACAGCAACAATTAACATAAAAATGCTAAATCAAAATCAAAATCATCAGTGCCCTACAAATCAAATTTATTGTCCTTGGTAGAGACTAATGCTGCATTTCAACTTTTATTTTTAAAAAAAAAATTTACACTACAGTGTCAATTCTAATGCAATTTGAGAAGATGGTGCCTTGGTGGTGAATATTGGCCATCCCTCCCTTGTGCTTCTCATATTTACTCTTTGAGAACAAAGTGCAATCAACTTCTTATCCAAACTTGTGTGAAGTTAATGGTTATGACTTGTTTTCATCATCAAATAAAACGTGAATTTGGTCAAAGAAGCTTGTATGTTGACTTTTGAAATTATAGTCTGTGTCCTTACATTTGTCAAAAACAATTAAAAAAAAGATTTATTTTGAAGTAAATTAGAAAACAAATCGAATATATTAGAATTTTGTGCCTTTTTCCCTTACAAACTCATATATATGGTTGTACTTAAAAGGTAGAACATGTTTCTCTAGAGAAGCAAACAATGATTTACTTTGAATCTGGCTTCCAAAATAATCCTTGAACCAGCAACATTAAAGACTCCTACAATGTTGAATGAGAAAGCATATCCGATTCAACACAAAAAAAAATATTTGTCATGCAATTAATTTATAATAATCACATATAACAATGCCACAATTAGACCTAGGTTTGGTTATAAATTTAACTACATGGTAGAGAAGTATTATCATCTCTGCCCATTGTTAAGAAAAACGATACCTTGATTGAGGTCACTAATTTAAACAACTCAAATGAGAGTGCACCAAAAGGTCTTAGGAATATATGGCTTCCAAGCTATTTTTGACCAATATTCTCCCAACTAAACTTATTTCGAATGGTATAACTTCTCAAGCAAGAATATTCTGGAAGAAAAATAATTGTGAAATAAAGTAAATATAAAGATATAAAGATATGATATTATATCACTTTAATCTCTAACAATAGACATGAGTCACATTACATTTAAAATTTTTTAATTAATAATTTAAAAATGTTTTTATGTTAAATGGGTTTTCATCTTATAATTGTTAAAATATATGAAAAATATTATTAGTAAAAACTATACAAATATTTAGAAATGTATTTTAATAATTATTATTAAAATACTATTATTAATGAATAACTTATACTAAGTTATCTTGAAATGTCATGTCCCAATGTTAAGGCATTGTTTAAATTAAATATTTAAACTTTGTGGGAAGACGATGAAACTACTTTATCAATTTGAATGATAGAAATATATATATATATATATATATATATATATATATATATATATATATATATATATATATATATATATAATATTCAATGATATTATTATATATGAATATTTTAATATAATATATGTATATTATATATATAAATATATATATTAAATATTCTTATTTCACTTATTACTATGAATATAAATTAGAAGCTTAAGACAAATCAGGTATAAGCAGCGATTACCCTTGATATAAAAGATATGTAAGAAAAGGAATCACTAAGAGGACAACGATTACTAGATGATGGTCCTAGCCATACTATATGCAGCCATATCTATTCAGCATGGGCACCACCTAAACTCACGCCAATGATACGATCTTATAAGGAAGCTGCCAATTAGTTAAGAGATATTAGCACTCTGATGAAGCATCATCTAAAGTGGTGACTATTAGATGAAAAGACACCGATCTAGCATATAAAAAGAATCGGATGGCTTAGCTCAAGGGGGGGAAAGAATATGATCTTATGGATTTACAAATCTCATCCTCATCGATTTACACCAGCCATTATTTCACAGCAGTTACAGCATATTACAGATCAGCAAGCAAGCATCCATCATTAGGGAATCAACAATCACCTCATATAAGAGTCTAAGCAATTAGCAGCGATCATCTCCATATTAGGCAGAGTTCAATATGAACATTCTTATATATATAAATAGAAAAAAGGAAATACGATTTAGGCAGGTCCTCACCGATAAGGGAATAACATTTAATAACAGATTAGAAATGAACAATACCTCATCGGATTCGTCAGCAGATCATTCTAAAAAGGGCGTATGGGAATAAAGGTCTACAAATCTTTTCTAAGTCTTATATACATAAACATCAATATCAATACCCAAGAATCCACCAAATGATCATTATACATAACTCCATCAACAATATACTAGTATATATTGGATAGTCTAAAGGAAGAAAGCCATCTAGCAATTAGAATATCAAGCAGAAATCACAAGAACATGCAAATATATTATTCGAACCTTATCTAATGCTCTATGCTATCAACAAGGTGGCAAATGATTTACAGAGATTTCTAAGCACCGCCAAGGATGTCGCCAAACTGACAGCGTGGATTGCTATTACTCAATAATTGTCGTCCCTCATGAATTTGTCTAAGTCTTCAATGATCTCCAACAAGCGAAGGTCTCCAACAATATGCATTGGCGCTGGTGTATTATCTGCGGAGCACATTCAACAGGCTTTAATATGTCTTCAAATCGGTACCAACTTCCTATTAGGCCGTCAAAGATGATGTTGGGAACTCGAACTTCAAATTGACAACTCAGTCAATGTCGTAGAATCGATAAAACTAGTCTTCATGATATGCAATGAAATTGCTAGCCCAATGGTGAAGCAGTGAATTCAATGATTCTTCAATAAAGAGTAATCAGCTTACTCAACTCTGCATTAGAAGATATGACAATCCAACCCCGTGAAATCACTGCCAAGAATATTAGAATCGGCGCTCAAGCATGCTATTGTATTCCATGTTTTTCCTTTGATTGTTCATCCTAAGGAAAGAATTAGTGTTGACCCAAGAGGGGACATTACAAGTGTATCAGAACTATCTTCCTGCCATTCTATGAGGCAATTGTATGCAAGCACATACAAGAGGAAAATGAAATAAGTGCAAGTAAAAGAAGGAAAGAAAATTGATTCAAGGACCAAGCACCCAAAAGAAAAATATCGAGGGAAGCATAATAGAAAATAAGAAAGAGGATACTCATATGAGAGTATAATATGTTACCTATATTTGTAAGTAAATAATGATGTGATTTTGATTACACTATTCTACATATATCTTCGCTATGATGGAGAAGAAGAAATAAAGGAAACAACGTGAGGCCCCTCTTCTAGGTACGCCACCTGGGGGGATGTAATGAGCCCACATGGGCCAGAAGGGTTCTGCCTTTAGTATGAAGGGTACTACCTTTGGGCTTAGGGAGTGGCTACCAGGACACCTTAGTAGTCTCACTCTCCTAGCATGGCATATGTAGGAGGGCAATCATGAGAATAATGGCGGACTTCATATGAATGGCATGTGCCACATGAGTCTAAGGCGATCTATCATGAATGGCATGTGCCACATTAGATTGAAAGTACCTTATATGAATGGCATGCGCCACATAAGGTAAGAACAAATGGCGGACTTCATATGAATGGCATGCGCCACATGAGTCCGAGGCGATCTATCATGAATGGCATGCACCACGTTAGATCGAAGGTACCTTATATGAATGGCATGCGCCACATAAGGTAAGAACAAATGGCAGACTTCACATGAATGGCATGCGCCACATGAGTCCGAGGCGATCTATCATGAATGGCATGCGCCACGTTAGATTGAAGGTACCTTATATGAATGGCATGCGCCACATAAGGTAAGAAAAAATGGGAGACTTCATATGAATGGCATGCACCACATGAGTCCGAGGCGATCTATCATGAATGGCATGCGCCACGTTAGATCGAAGGTACCTTATATGAATGGCATGCGCCACATAAGGTAAGAACAAATGGCAGACTTCATATGAATGGCATGCGCCACACGAGTCCAAGGTGATCTATCATGAATGGCATGCGCCACGTTAGATCGAAGGTACCTTATATGAACTTTTAATGTACGTTATGCCTTGTTATTTTGAGGTGGAAGAACTTGCTGTTTCTACTTTCTTGCCGTTGTTTATTTAGCTAGGGGTTTGATATTCATTGCTCCTATTGCTTATATATTATTTGGCTATGCCATTTACGTGGAAAGCTATCAGAGGCAATTTATTACCTCATCAATGCGACACAAGTCAAGTTGTGCTACTATATCTCTTGTCGAAGTTTGACAAAATCCATTATTTGTCTTTTATAGTTGGTTGTATGGTAGGTGTTTGGTAACATTCTTTTAGCAGGAGTTGGGCTAATACTTGAGATTACATTTACATTGCCTGTACTAATTGTGTATAGGTCCCATAAAGTGTTCTCAGGTTCTGCTAGTTGGTGTTATGTTTATTATTACTATCAAATTTATATTTGTGATTTTCAAATATTTGTGTTTCTTCCTTGAGTCCGGCTACAATTGTTGTGGACTAGTCTTTCTATTGTCAGAGCATATGTTGAACAAAAGAATTGGAAACATATAGTTAAGCATGCCAGGTGCACCTGCTCAAGCACCATGAAAAAATGATGAATAAATTCCTATTAAACACTATCTTTTGACATCTTTTATTCGCTGGCGATCCATTAGGGCCTAAATTTGACGATGGACCCTGTTTATTAAGCAATTGTTTTTTTGGACTGTCATCTATTTGAAGTTGCCTTTCAAATATGAAAGTCTATTTATTTTAGGAGAAATATATATAGACTAAATATGTATAAAAGAAGCTGAAATCTTACCTTTTACATGATATAGTCTTCCTAAAATTTTAATTGTATTTTACTGCTAAAATGATTAAATACATCCATATGACCATTAAATTTTAGACTTTGTAGGGATCAAAAAGATTTTGTACATAAAAAAATTGTTTTAATTATATAAGAATTTCCTTTCTTTCTTTTTAAATTTTATTTGTGAGACTTGATAGGTGTATTTAAAGTCATTTCATGTAATGTCCCCTCTTGGGTCAACACTAATTCTTTCCTTAGGATGAACAATCATAGGAAAAACATGGAATACACTAGCATGCTTGAGCGCCGATTCTAATATTCTTGGCGGTGATTTCATGGGGTTGGATTGTCATATCTTCTAATGCAGAGTTGAGTAAGCTGATTACTCTTTATTGAAGAATCATTGAATTCACTGCTTCACCATTGGGCTAGCAATTTCATTGCATATCATGAAGACTGGTTTTATCGATTCTACGACATTGACTGAGTTGTCAATTTGAAGTTCGAGTTCCCAACATCATCTTTGACGGCCTAATAGGAAGTTGGTACCGATTTGAAGACATATTAAAGCCTGTTGAATGTGCTCCGCAGATAATACACCAGCGCCAATGCAATTAAATAGACATTAAAAGTGCAAAGTAATGAAAGAACTCGTTGCGATTGCTTGAGGACAAGCAATCTTGGGTGGGGTGGACTGACATGTCCCAATGTTAAGACATTGTTTAAATTAAATATTTAAACTTTGTGGGAAGACGATGAAATTACTTTATCAATTTGAATGATAGAAATATATATATATATAGATATACATATATATACATATATATATATACATACATATATACATACATACATATATATATTATTTAATAAATAATATTAAATGATATTATTATATATGAATATTTTAATATAATATATGTATATTATATATATAAATATATATATTAAATATTCTTATTTCACTTATTACTATGAATATAAATTAGAATGTTAAGACAAATCAGGTATAAGCAACGATTACCCTTAATACAAAAGATATGTAAGAAGAGGAATCATTAAGAGGACAGCGATTATTAGATGATGGTCCTAGCCATACTATATGCAGCCATATCTATTCAGCATGGGCACCACCTAAACTCACTCCAATGATACGATCTTATAAGGAAGCTGCCAATTAGTTAAGAGATATTAGCACTCTGATGAAGCATCATCTAAAGTGGTGACTATTAGATGAAAAGACACCGATCTAGCATATAAAAAGAATCAGATGGCTTATCTCAAGGGGGGGAAAGAATATGATCTTATGGATTTACAAATCTCACCCTCATCGATTTACACCAGCCATTATTTCACAGCAGTTACAGTATATTACAGATCAGCAAGCAAGCATCCATCATCAGGGAATCAACAATCACCTCATATAAGAGTCTAAGCAATTAGCAGCGATCATCTCCATATTAGGCAGAGTTCAATATGAACATTCTTATATATATAAATAGAAAAAAGGAAATACGATTTAGGCAGGTCCTCACCGATAAGGGGAATAACATTTAATAACAGATTAGAAATGAATAATACCTCATCGGATTCGTCAGCAGATCATTCTAAAAAGGTCATATGGGAATAAAGGTCTACAAATCTTTTCTAAGTCTTATATACATAAACATCAATATCAATACCCAAGAATCCACCGAATGATCATTATACATAACTCCATCAACAATATACTAGTATATATTGGATAGTCTAAAGGAAGAAAGCCAGCCAGCAATTGGAATATCAAGCAGAAATCACAAGAACATGCAAATATATTATTCGAACCTTATCTAATGCTCTATGCTATCAACAAGGTGGCGAATGATGTACAGAGATTTCTAACCACCGCCAAGGATGTCACCAAACTGACGGCGCGGATTGCTATTACTCAATAATTGTCGTCCCTCATGAATTCGTCCAAGTCTTCAATGATCTCCAACAAGCGAAGGTCTCCAACAATATGCATTGGCGCTGGTGTATTATCTACGGAGCACATTCAACGGGCTTTAATATGTCTTCAGATCGGTACCAACTTCCTATTAGGCCGTCAAAGATGATGCTGGGAACTCGAACTTCAAACTGACAACTCAATCAATGCCGTAGAATCGATAAAACCAGTCTTCATGATATGCAATGAAATTGCTAGCCCAATGGTGAAGCAGTGAATTCAATGATTCTTCAATAAAGAGTAATCAGCTTACTCAACTCTGCATTAGAAGATATGACAATCCAACCCCATGAAATCACTGCCAAGAATATTAGAATCGGCGCTCAAGCATGCTAGTGTATTCCATGTTTTTCCTATGATTGTTCATCCTAAGGAAAGAATTAGTGTTGACCCAAGAGGGGACATTACATGAAATGACTTTAAATACACCTATCAAGTCTCACAAATAAAATTTAAAAAGAAAGAAAGGAAATTCTTATATAATTAAAACAATTTTTTTATGTACAAAATCTTTTTGATCCCTACAAAGTCTAAAATTTAATGGTCATATGGATGTATTTAATCATTTTAGCAGTAAAATACAATTAAAATTTTAGGAAGACTATATCATGTAAAAGGTAAGATTTCAGCTTCTTTTATACATATTTAGTCTATATATATTTCTCCTAAAATAAATAGACTTTCATATTTGAAAGGCAACTTCAAATAGATGACAGTCCAAAAAAACAATTGCTTAATAAACAGGGTCCATCGTCAAATTTAGGCCCTAATGGATCGCCAGCGAATAAAAGATGTCAAAAGATAGTGTTTAATAGGAATTTATTCATCATTTTTTCATGGTGCTTGAGCAGGTGCACCTGGCATGCTTAACTATATGTTTCCAATTCTTTTGTTCAACATATGCTCTGACAATAGAAAGACTAGTCCACAACAATTGTAGCCGGACTCAAGGAAGAAACACAAATATTTGAAAATCACAAATATAAATTTGATAGTAATAATAAACATAACACCAACTAGCAGAACCTGAGAACACTTTATGGGACCTATACACAATTAGTACAGGCAATGTAAATGTAATCTCAAGTATTAGCCCAACTCCTGCTAAAAGAATGTTACCAAACACCTACCATACAACCAACTATAAAAGACAAATAATGGATTTTGTCAAACTTCGACAAGAGATATAGTAGCACAACTTGACTTGTGTCGCATTGATGAGGTAATAAATTGCCTCTGATAGCTTTCCACGTAAATGGCATAGCCAAATAATATATAAGCAATAGGAGCAATGAATATCAAACCCCTAGCTAAATAAACAACGGCAAGAAAGTAGAAACAGCAAGTTCTTCCACCTCAAAATAACAAGGCATAACCCTGACACAAAAGGAAAATCCTCACTAGGAAAAATAGTAAAACACGATATCAAAACCAAAAAACTAATAACATAAAAGAATCAGCATTTTTTTTCAAACAAAACTATAATAATAATAACAAGAATGAATACCAAATATCCCAAATTATACACAGTCCAAAACAACATCTATGAGACAAGCATGTGTCCATTCGAATCATTTTGTCATACTCCTATTAACCTTTAGGTATAGAAACGTTTTAGATCATTTACCATCCAATACAATCATGGTTGCACATAGCATATATTTAAAAAAAGTGCACAAAGATTTATTAATGTACCCTATCAAAAGAGCCCATTAAAACTAGGTACTGGAAATCTGTGTGGCCACACAAATTCAGCTAAAAAAACCCACTTATGTTGCTACAAAAAGGAGGTCTAATATAGGTTTTCCAGGTCCATTCAGATGATTTGATACAGTGAAGAAAGCAAATGCCTCTAATCTTATCCAAACCCTCTACAAGGAAAGGAAGCCACAAGGTCCTAAATCCTTAGAAGCAGTACAAGTGGAGACAAAGGAAAAAAAGCTCACTGATATTCATCTGCAAATAAGGTGAAATTTCATTTTTTACTTGCCAAGTAATTCCAAATCAGTGAACTTAATAACCTAGATCAATTTGATAGAACCAATTAAAATTTCCATTCTCTAAACACCACCTTTAAAATAAGCAAACAAGTTAAAATACACATTAGGTAAACTTCTTGTGAGATTAAATCCAGGGTCTCTCGTCATACTTAAAACTTCAAGCAAATTCTACACCTCCAATTAACGAATGCATTCAACCTATTCCATGTTCAAAGATAACTTGGACTTACAAGAGGAGAAAAACCTATATTCCCAACAATTTTTAGAAAAATCATAAACTGTCTTACATGAAAAATAAACTGCATCACTATTCCTTCATTTTTCCACAAATTCAGCCATAGGATGATATATGTTTGTACTTTTTGGTGACTTAGAAATAGATTTTCCATATAACTGAATAATAGTTGTTAGGTTTTAACCTTCCTGTATTCAGACAGTTATGAAGGAATATAAAATAGCATAATTTCTTTCCATTTGGTCTTATCTACCAATAAATCTCAAATCCACTAGCATAAATGATATGTCTATTAAATAAATGATATGTCTATTAAATGTTACATTTCCTAAAACAATGTTTATGTTATAATTGCAACAATAAATTAAAATCTCAGGCAATAATAATTTCAATTCTCTTAAAATTTAAAAATTCCAGACAAACAAACTAGAAATACACCACTCCAAACAAAAGAAATCCCTCATTTTGTCCTCCTATAATTGTAAATTTGTTGTCTCCATGATAAATTAGGATGTGAAACATACCTTGTTCATTCTTGCCAAGTCTGATGGTGTTCCTGTACATCTGTACTAAAAAAAAAGGAAAGTACAATTTAAAAAAATCAAAATGCTCCACTTCCACAGATTAACTTTTTAGTATAAAGGTCTCCAATATACTGCCTCGTATATTTCAATCTGCTTTATCCAGTGGTTCTCGTCCGCTCTAACAGTAGTGAAATCTCTAACAAATCGAACTTAATTCCCAACAAATGGTTGTTCTCCTCTGTAACAATAGTCAAAACATAGGATCATGCAAAATTTCTCGTAATCATAATAAGGCAAGGCAGTAAATCTTAATTGCACTAAATTAAATTTCTAATACCAAGCTCTCGGCTGTAATAACCTTTATATATAGATTTCAATCATTCTACTGTCAAATTCATCCTTGTTTTTACTTCTGGTGTTTTTTCATAGTTTAGAAATCTTTGACAAGGTTGAGCGTTAGTAAAAAATGGAGAATCTACAAGATCAAGCACCTTGGAAATTGTTTTTTAAAAAAAAAGAACAAGATCAAGATGAAGATCAAGCACCCAGAATTCGAGAAGAAAGCAAAAACACTCAAAATGTTTCTCATAAAAGAAAGTACACTAGATCTCAAATCCCCAGGATTCGTTGGATGACTGCTTTGCATGAGAGATTTCTTGAAGCAATGCAACAGCTTGGAGTTGCCCACAATGTTTAGTTAAGTCTAATTTAATCTAAGGTTTTTTTTTTTTTTGTTTTTCTTGCATGTAAAGGCTGCAGCCTGTAATTCTGTTCCTGTTATATATTTTGACAGCAGCAGTCGATTACGATGTATAAAGAAATAGGTATATAGTCTGCAAAAATACAGAATTATGTATTTTAATTTCAGATCTGGGCTGTTTTAAATTGTTGTAGTTATTTTTTTATATCTCTGCTGTCTTTTTTAGATTCTACATTTGGTATCAGAGAAGGTATTTTCTTTTGGGTTAAAGATTTAGTGGTTGAAATTTTGCCAAAAGTTTAACATGTCCCCATTCCAAAATTTGATGGAAATGATGACATTCTTGATAGGAAAAGATATGCGGGAGATTGTTGAATTAGGTTATACAGAGCCATTTGATTGGAATGCCGTCACAACCAATGATAAAACAATTATGAAGGAGGCTAAAAAGATGAATGCTCAAGCATTATGCTACATTCAAATAACTCTAGATAAGAGTTTATTTCAAAGAATTGCAGGTGCAAAGACACCCCAGGATGCCTAGAAAACTCTACAAGAAGCTTACCAAGGTAGTGATCAAGTGAAAGTTGTCAAGCTACAGACATTGAAAAGAGAATTTGAGAATTTGAAGTTGGAAAAAGCTGAAAGTGTGAGTGGTTATTGTGTAAGAGTAAAGGATGTGGTCAATAAGATGGCTATTGTTGGAGAAATTATGGACAAAGAGGTTTTGGTTTAAAAGGTGTTGAAGCCTCTAACACCAAGGTGGAATAATGTTGCAATAATCATAGAGCATAGTAAACATTTATCTACTCTCCAGTCTAATCACTTGGTTGGATCTCTTATGTCTCATGAAGAGAGGCTTATGGAGATGAGAAGGCTTTTTCTTTAAAATTACAGATTGCACATAAAGATGATGCTAGTAGTAAAAGCAACCAAGGACAAGGCTAAGAATGGAATTTGAATTATTCAAGAGCAAATAGAGGAAGAGGTAGAGGCATATTTGATAAAAGAAATGTCCAATGTTACCATTGTAACAAGTATGGCCACTTTGAAAGGGATTGCAAATTAAAAGAAGGTAAAAGTGTTTATTATGCTCAAGAAGGTGATGAAAATCCTCCAGATCATTTATTTTTATCCTATGCTAAAATTGAAAATAATAGTAAACATGTTTCATATTTAGATTCTAGATGTTCTAACCATATGTCAGGAAATGAGAAGTTTTTTTCAACAATGGATGAAAGCTTCAAATCCAAGATCCAGCTTGGTGATGACAAATCATTGGAGGTTGCTACAAAAGGAGCTATGGAAGTCTATACAAAAGAAGGTATGAAGAGTGTTAAAGATATTTATTACACTCCACAGTTAAAGCATAATTTGTTGAGTGTTGGACAATTGTGTGAGAAGAATTATTAAGTTGTATTTGAAAATCAGCAATGTATAGTTTGTGATAAGAATCAGGGCAATAGAGTGTTTACAGTTGTGCCTATGACAAAAAATAGGATGTTCCCATTGAAGTTTGGTTAACATTACAACAGCCTTGCCAATATGGCATATGAGGATCATACAAGTTGGTTATGGCGTCTCAGGTATGGGCATTTAAATTTTCATAGTTTGAAGATTCTAACATCAAATGCATTAGTTTCTAGTTTGTCTAAGGTTGAAGAGCACAAGGAAATTTGTGAAGGTTCTGCTAAAGGAAAGCATGCAAGGGATAAATTTTCAAAGAGCGATGCATGGAGGGCACATCATCCACTTTAGCTTGTTCGCTCAGATATTTGTGGTCCTATGCAAAAAAAATTTTTGGGTAAGTCATCATATTTTATCACTTTTGTTGATAATTACTCATGGAAGTGTTGGATTTATTTTTTGAAGATAAAGGATGAAACCCTTGATACATTCAAGAGGTTTAAAGGCCTTGTGGAAAATGGAAAAGGGTACAAAATCAAATGCTTAAGAACTGATCATGGAGGAGTATTATGTTCAAAAGCCTTTCAAGATTATTGTGATATACATGGCATCAGAAGGCAATTCACCACTGCCTACACACCTCAACAAAATGGTGTAGCTAAAAGGAAGAATCATATAGTGGTGGAGATGACACATAGTATGCTACAAATAAAGAGATTAAGCAATTCTTTCTGGGGAGATGCAGTTGCTACAACATTATATATTCTCAATCAGAGTCCCACTAGTGCACTTGACATGATGACTCCATATGAAGCCTAGTATGAGAAAAAGCAAAATGTTAATCATTTCAAAGTTTTTAGTTGTTTAGCCTATGTTCATTTTCTTGATCAAAAGAGACAAAAGTTAGATCCTAAAAGTAAGTCATGTATTTTTGTTGGATATAGTCAAGAAAGGAAGGCTTGCAGGTTATATAATCCTCTCAATAATAGGCTTATTGTGTCAATATATGTGATTTTTATGGTCATCGAAAAGGCTATAAAGAGAAGTCAAAATATGTTTTAAATGATGTTATTATTGATGATATTGAACATTAGCAGCCCACTAATGTTTCTATTCCAAGTGCTACAAATCCACCAAGTAACCCCTCATCTAATTGTTCAATTCCAAGTGCAAGTCTAGCTTCATGTCCTAGTTCTATAAGGAAGTTAAAGAAGATTGAGTGACATCTATCAAAGGAGTACAAATCAAGCACATGAAGAAAATCCAAGAGGTGAGATAGTGAATTTTGCTTTACTTACCAAGGCCGGTTTTGAACCATTATGTTTTCAAGATCATGCACTAATGATGTTTAGATGCAAGTAATACAAGGAGAGATAGATTCCATTCATAGGAATAACATTTGGGAGCTTACAAAGCTTCCAGATGACAAGAAGAAGATTGGAACCAAATGGGTCTACAAGACTAAGTATAACAGTGATGGAAATGTTGAAAGGCAAAGATTAGTTGATTAAGGCTTCACACAAAATTATGGCATTGATTATGAAGAGAAATTTGCACTAGTAGAAAGAAAAGAGACCATTAGAATGTTGATTTCATTAGCAGCTCAAAAGAATTGGATCATCCATCATATGGACATGAAAAGTGCCTTCTTGAATGGGTACTTAGAAGAGGAAGTATATGTGGAGCAACCATAAGGTTTTGAAGTGCAAGGAAAAGAAAATCATGTCTACAAGTTGAAGAAGGATTTGTATGGTCTCAAGCAAGCACTTAGAGCATGGTATGTTAGGATTGATGGATATTTTTAGGAGAATGGCTTTCAAAGAAGTAAGAGTGTTCACCTACCCTTTACTACAAACAAGAAGTTAATGATATTCTTATTATAATTTTGTATGTTGACGACTTGTTGTATATGGGTAGCAATTATAAGATGAAGGATGAATTCAAAGTTGCTATGGTGAATGAATTTGAGATGAAAGATTTAGGTCTCATGAAATATTTTCTAGGAATGGAGGTTTATCAAAGTGAGAATGAAATTTTTATTTGTCAAACAAAGTATGTTAAATATATGTTGAAGAAATTGTATATGGTTGATTGTAAACCAATCTCCACTCTAGTTACTCATGGAGTTGTGTTGTGTAGAGATGATGGTGCTGAAATAGTTGATGAGATAGCTTATAGGAGCATTGTTGGAAGCTTGATGTTTCTCACTCACACAAGCCCTGATATTGCTTATTTAATTTCACTTGTTTCAAGGTACATGCTAGATCCATCTGAAATATATATGAAGGCAGCCAAGAGAATTTTGAGGTATGTGGGAGGCACTCTAAATTTTGGTATTCATTACTGTACTTCTAAAAGGTTCAATCCTTTTGGTTTAGTGATTTTGATTGGAGAGGTAGTTTGGATGACTGAAAGTCTACATTTGGTAATTATTTTTCTTTTAGTTCTGGTTTGATTACTTGGAGCTCAAGAAAATGAAGTATAGTTGCTTTTTCTTCTATAAAAGCAGAGTATGTTACAATCACTTCAGTAGGTACACAATTGTCATTGCTTAGAAAACTTCTTGAAGAAATTGGAGAGATACAAATCCAGCCAACAATGATTTGTTGTGACAACATTAGTGCCATCAAATTGGCCAAGAATCTAGTCCATCACAGCAGGATAAAACATTTCGATTTAAAGTATCATTTTATTCGAGATTTGGTGCAGAAGAAGGTAGTAGAATTGAAATATATCAGCACTAAAGAATAGTTGGTAGATATCTTCACGAAAATAGTTGCAAAGGATCAATTTTTGAGACTTAGAGATCAGATTGTTATCCCTCTAAATTATAGGTCAACATTCAATAAATATATTGAACCCACATCAGTTGGATTCTATTTGGTCACATATGCATAAATATATACAAACTCATAATGTAATATCAATGGGCATTCCATATATTTAGTTGTCACTTGGAAACATAGTATGCATTATACATAAGTCAAACCCACAATAGTAATATTAGACAATCTTCTATTTCTAAGTGCCTAACATTTGCATAAAACCAATCATAAATCTTAGAATACTATTTTCCACCAACTAGGTGTTAAGGCATAACACCATACATAATTGGTAATTCTCACCATTAATTGCCCATAGTTGTTCAATACACCAAACTATGATGATTTTATTCTAGACAAGTCCAAAGTCAACTTCACAAATTCACATTAGAGACAAACTGTGAAGATGATAATTCTAGAAGTTCATCCATCATTGGGGCAAATTTAGACAACCTAACCCAACAACCTTAGAGCAGAGGAGCTGAGTGCTGAAAGAGTGACTTTTTTTGGCTCATGCCTATATAGTGAAGACTTATTAATTGGAAGGTGAGTTTATAGCCATCTGATGTAGTTTCAGGATCAAGCTGAAACATACCAAAGATGGAAGGTTGATCAAGTTTAGGAACACCCCATATTTCAGTCATTCCCTGAACCCGTCCCCTATAGACTTGAAGTACAAGGGCATCCTTCACCTAAGAACTGCCTACATACCCACCTCCAAATGCGATTAAAGTCACATGTAGTTCTCCTTGCCTTAAAATCTCAAGGTTTAAACGCATAGGTTCCTACACTCAGGGTTTCATTGTCATCTCAATTTCATACCAACACTTAATAATATTCTTGTAATCAAATCCATACATAGAAATATGCATAACAACATAATCAATATAAAGTAAAAAAAACCATATCCAAGCATAGGATGAGAGTAGACCAAATGTATTCATAATGCAATTATTATGCTAAGCCCTAATATGGCTTCACAATGATGTCCTACTATAATAGGATTCAATAATATCGATATCATAGTCATATCCACAATAGTCATTCCCTAATAATTATATATCGAGGATAGCATGCAACATTTGATAACCTAATGATAACATCACACATGTATTTGTTGATAAAGGTGACTCGGTATATAGTGTTATTTATAACTAGGGAAATATTATAATACTTAGTTCTACTATGTGATGACCTCATTCACTTCACTAGAAGAGAGGGAAACCCTATGAAATATTCATAACATTTATCATAAACAACAAGTGGCTCTAAGTGGGAATAGGAGTGGGCTGGAAGCAACCAATGAGGATGACAAAGATGGAGGTGGCAAAGATGAACCACATGAATGTGTCATCGCTTCAACGTCTCTAAGCTAGGCTCTCCTATATCTTTTTTGTTAAATTTTTGGATCCAAGTGTTGTGGTTGCACTATGGGCCATGAGTTTTTGGTGTGAAGCAAATTATGAATGCTGTAGTACCTTCATGTTAGCTGAGTGGATTTGGTTTGGAGATGGACTCAAATTTTGAGGTGGACGTCGATGTTGGGTTCTAGCTCATTGTTTGGAAGTGGGTAGAAAGGGTTTTCTCCTCATCATGGCCATATTTTGTTGGCTTTGATGTTGGTTCTAGAGCTTCTGAGAAGCTGGTGGCATTAGTTTTTAGTAGGAGTGGTCCATGTTGTTGATCTAGGTGTTGGAGTTAGGGGTTGATGATGGCGTTTTTGGTCATAGTGGAAGCTTAGGGGTTGGAGTTTAATGGTTGTGACCAAATGAAATATGCCTTATTCAAGTTTAGACCAAGGGGTGTTTACAAATGCAAAGCTGGGATTGGTGTCGATGCTAGAGGTGGTGGAGATGGTGCGTGTTTTAGTTTTTTGGTTTTGTTGGAGTAGGTGTGTTGTACACCTTGCATAACGTTGGTATTATTTTATTTTGTAAAATAAATATTTATTTGTGGTGCATCATGGGTGATGTGTTTAGCCACATTGGATATTTATTTGGTGCCACTTGTAATCATTCTATGTAACATTGGGTTAATCATTTATTTGTAATTATTTGATTATTTGGGAAAACTTAGTTCCAATAATCAAATGTGGGTCAATGGTTTTGTAAACTGATGATTTTGGGGAAGATGGTTTTACCATACTACATGTATTTATGTGAGCTTATGTCTATAAAAGCAAACACAAAGGTAATTGTTGTAGAGTGAGGTGAGTGCTTGTTGGCTTTGGCTAGATTTAGCTTGTTTGAGCATCTCTTGTAAGTTGCATATGTGAGGGTTTGAGGCATGGCATTTGATGTGTCGTTACATGCTTGTTCACATGGAGTGCAGGTAGAGAGCTTGATGTTTTAGAGGTAATCTCTTCATATGTATTGTAATCTTTATTGCTGAATAATACATGATAGATGGATGCTTTTGGAGGCTAGTTTTTTCCCTCATGGAGGATTTTTCTAGGGTATATCTTGTGTCACCATTGATGATATGATTGTCCATTTCTTTTACATATGGGTTTCTAGTTATTGTTGCACATTAATCTCTTATTAGGTTATGAGGAATTAG
The DNA here is from genome assembly GCA_027924645.1 of Cunninghamia lanceolata. NCBI lineage: Eukaryota > Viridiplantae > Streptophyta > Pinopsida > Cupressales > Cupressaceae > Cunninghamia > Cunninghamia lanceolata. The sequence continues at coordinate 4,460,447 of BSBN01000245.1, read as the reverse complement.
TCTTTATGGTTGCATATTTCCAACATATTTGTCTCTGGTGTTGGTCCCAGAGTTTGATCTAGGGGAGTTTTTGGGATCAATGGATGCCCTCGACTTAGAGGTTATGCATGCATATTTCTAGGTAGTAATGCTTTGTGATGGAGCCAGTGTTGGTTTAGAGGGAGGTGTTGTCTAGTGAGTGGTGGGAGAGGCATTAATGTGATGAGCCTAGTTTTTTCCTCAAGTCTAAAGGTGGAGGGATGTTGATGGGAAGACCATAAGTAATTGCATGAAATAGGAGCTAGAGGGTGTTGTTCCATTTTTATCTATGCACTAGCATTGATCTAGGTAAAGAGATGGGTGTGATGTGGAGATTAGATCCACAAACAATGGAGAGGGCTTTGTGATTATGGTGTTTGTTTCTAGAGTTATCTCTAATAGAGGCTTTATGATTGATGGTGGAAGTGGTGTTGCAAGCAGATTAGGTTATGGGCCAGGTTTTAGGGGGATTTGTGAGGTGGTTTTGGATGCTGGCACTAAAGGAGATTTTGATGGAGCTTAGGTAGAGGTGCAGACAAGGGACTCACCAGTGGTGTTGGTTCTCATGGTTGTGGCAGCCTTGGTGGTGGCTCTATTGGTAGTTGCGGCCATAGTCAACTCTGGCTATGTTTGAGTGGTAAAAGCAACCATGGTAAGTCTTGGGTGGCATTCTTGGGCCTTGGGTTCATGTTGAGGGGTGGCCCAAGTGGTGCTAGTTGCAGATCCGACAATGGTTCAGGCATGAGAGTGAAGAAGACAACAAGATAGAAGCATGTTATTTAAACTCAATGAGTTGACCTCACACTTTAGCAAGCATGTACTAAAGAAATTCTAACAAAGGATAAAAAAGTTTGTTGGGAATTAAGGTGTCTCAACCTTGGTAAATTTCTCACATTTACTTTTTACAGTGGTAATTAATTTTTACTGTGTAGCAACTTTCTTGTTTACCATGCTCTGTCATCTAGTAACTTGACATGGTGACTTGTTGGTTACTGGGAGGTGACATGGAAGGTGACACGGATGTTAATTTCATCCTCACATGGAGGATAGGTGTCCCATATTGTGGTAGAGGTTTTCTTCCATATGTTAGCATCTTGTGAAGTGTGTAAGGAGTTATGACACGTAAGTGTTATGACAGATTCCTATGATAGATTCTATGACACATAAGAGTCAAGTATAGAAGGTTCTATGACAAGTGAAGACAAGTGTTGAAGAGCATCTTTTGGAAAGGCATCTTTCAGTTACCAAGATGGGTTATAACATGTTGTAAGAGGAATATGCTATTTTTAGGCAATTATGACAGATTCTCTTACAATTGTAAGAGCTGTCATGTATGATGGATTCTATGATAGCTGTAAGGTGCGTAAGAGTATCTGTCATAGCCTATCTTGGGATTAGGTTCCCACATTGGAAAGGCATGTTGTGATAAGTGTAAAACCTTGTTGTAATATTAGACAAGTGTGCCTAGGCGTGGGTAATGGGCCATGAGATCAAGTTGGACACCCATCTCTAGAAGCTTCTCATTTTGCCTTGTAAACTCTATATAAATAGGTGCTTGGAGTAGGAGATGCATAGTTTGATTGACAAGTATTGTTATACTGCTGGAATCACTCTAGAAACGACATTTGAAGACTCATGGAAGAACTTGCATTTGCAAGTGTATTGTAAACTGTTATTGTTTTGATAATACATTGTGCAGGTTTTGGAGTGTGGGGTTTTTCACCTGAAAAGGTTTTCCCCACGATGATGAGTGCCAAGTTGCACCCATGGAAATACATCTTTTTACCTCTCTTTTTCTCCTTCCTGATTCTATCTTTCCTAATGTCTGCACCCAAATAAGCTAGCAAGACCATTCTAGTTAATGATTAATTGAGATATATTACTTAAGATCATAATTTCTAATTGAGTGACTAATTGCATGGAATTGATGGAAAAAATGTAGAAACTTCTCTCTTTTTGAATCAATAGGTGTAGATGCCAAGAAAAACAATTTTGTGCACATCTGGAGATAGTCTTCAATGATCTCTGGAGACAATACCAGAATACCACGACACCAGAAGTTTTGAAGGAAAGAGAAAGCCTCTCCAGAGTTGAACAAAGAAGGCCACAGTGGTATCTCTGGAGCTACAGACATCTCTGAAGCTAAAAACATATCTTCAGAGTTGCAGACAGGGACAGATATTTCCAGCACCTCCTGAGAGCAGGGCATATTTCCAGCATAAGATGCCAACTAGACACTCTCAACAGTGATCACAATACCCCTGATTTCACTCAAATTATCACCTGAGTGGTGAAGGCTCATCTTTAGTTAAATTGTTGGAGTATTTATCTTTATAAAGTTTTTGCATGAGTTATGGATAGAACTGATTCAATACCCATATTTTTAGGGCCTTGCTGCCCAAATGTATTAAGACTCAAACTTAGAATTCTGAGTGGACTTCTATTCCACTCAGTCTACTTTTATTGCATGATTATTTTCCATAAGTTAGACAGCTAGTGTAATAAAGAGATGGATGTCATCTCATAGAAGAACTGGTAGATAAGATAAGGGATATGCCATCACTCATTTTCATTTATACATATAGAAACATCAAAAGAAATATACAATGATTGATTTATTCTGATTCTTAGTAATCTCAGTTCTATGATATCAATATTTTTCATGAATGCAAAGCATATGAAATAGGATTGAATTTAGTTGCGATCTTCTTTTGTGTTGATTCCCTACTGTAGCCTTCAGCCCCAAGGGTGTGGAACAAGGGCCCACTCTCACCACCAAGGTAGGAGGCTAGTACCACTATTTTATTACTTCAGCATTTTGATATGAAAAGTATTTACTAATTTTGATAGATAGATGCATGTTACTATTTTTAAGATTGATTTGAGTAAATTTCTTATTTAATTCTATTTTAGTATTTCTTAAATTCATTTAGTAAGTAGACAGATTAATCTTTTCAAATTAATAGAAGCTGTTAAGATTAGCTAGGAAAATTGGTAACTGTAGAATCCCTAGTTGTAGACAGCCAAGGACACAGCCACTGGATTATTGACATCTAAAAATAGATTAAATGATGAGGTACAATGACACCTTGTCACATGATATATCTTGTGTCTCTCTCTCTGTCTACATTCTTGTGTTGTGTATGTTGCTGAAATCTCTATGTTATTATCGTAACATCATTGTAACTGTAAGGTTTAAAAAGAATTTGCATACTTCTTCCCTCATTAGATTAGTGTAGGAAGCATATTTCATGTACCTTGCTTCCTTTCAGTTGGTATCAAAACTTGATCACCTTTGGTCATAGTTGTTGGGTAGGGACTTTTTGAGCTGATCTTCGATTGAGTGGGAGTTTGTGCAGTGTATTCTATAATCTTGCTGTAGGAAGGAGATGGCAAGCACATCTATTAGAATAGAGTTGGAGAAGTTTAATGGCACCAATTTCAAGTTGTGGAAACTTAAGATGGAAGACATGCTTGTTGATAGAACCTATTGGAAACCATTTTTGGTACAAAACCAATGGCAATGGCTCAAGCTAATTGGGATCTCAAGGATCAGAAGGCTAAGGGTCTTGTGAGACTCTATCTAGCTAACTATGTCTTGTTGAATGTCCATGAGGAGAATACAACAAAAGAACTATGGAAGAAGATGGGAGATGTTTATAAGGCTAAACCCCTAGTGAACAAGTTATTCCTGAGAAAGAAGTTGTATTCTCTAAGGATGGAATATGGAGGATCTATTGTAGATCGCCTAAATGCCTTTAACATGCTAGTTGCATAGTTGACATTTGTTGGTGTGAAGATAGAGGAGGATCGTTATATGACCTTGTTTTGCTCCTTGCTAGACTCGTGGGATCATCTTGTCATGGCCATTGGGAGCACTACAACCACTTTCAAGATGGATGAGGTGGTGTCTCCACTATTATCTAAAGAGATGCAAAGAAAGTTATCTGAGTCAGCTAAAGAGGCTCTTGTAGTTCATGGAAGACCCAAGGAGAAAGGGAAGAAGGACAAGAAAGAAGAGAAGGGTAGATCCAAATCCCATGGGATATCCAAATCTCCTGGAAAGTCCAAGGCACTCTGTTGGAACTATGGTAAATTTGGACATTTCTGAAAGGAATGCAAAGAGGAGAAAAAGAAAAAGAAGAAGAATGCCTTGGATTTAGATTCTGACAAGTCACAAGATGATGGTGATGATTTCATTTCTATCTTGGCCACTCATGCATCTAAAGATATGTAGCTAATTGATTCTGGTGCCTCCTTTCACATGACCTCGCATCGAAACTAGTTTACAATGTATGAAGAGTTTGATGGTGGAAGAGTGTACCTGGATGATGACTCTCATCTGAAGATAGTTGGTTGTGGAAGAGTCACAATCTGATTCCTTGATGGATGAGTGAAGGGGAGCTCTGGGGTTATGCATGTCGTAGGCTTGGCATGGAACCTACTTTCTATAAGTAAATTGAATGATGTAGGTGTGCAAGTTGTCTTCTCGAAAGAAGGATACAAGATGACTAGAGGAACTATGGTGCTTGCAAAGGCTACTCAGAGAGGTACTCTATTTCAGATGGAGGCATGCACTTCTTAGTGCAATAGTTCTTCTAACTTGAAAAAAAAGATGTAGTCACTTCATCCTCACCATTGGAACTAGCAGCGAAAAGACATGTTGCTTCAAATTTTGATGGTAGTGCATTTTGGGTACCTAAGGGTGCTCATGCTTTGGAAATGAGACTTCCACTAAGAAGATAATGTTATGGCATAATAGACTTGGTCACATTGGTGAGAAGAGTCTTAGAGCCTTGAAAAATAAAAACCTCGTCGAGGGGTTAAATGATTGTAATCTCGAGTTTGACTTTTTTGAACATTGTATACATGGATTTATATTAAGGAAAACCTTTAATATTTTCAATTCAACTCCTAGATTCATCATCTGAACACCAAACTGAAGGTCTTGAAAGGCTCCCAGGAAAGTTCCACTACCCTCAGTTGGGTCCCCTAACCAACCTGTTGACCTATGGGAACCCTAATAGTAGGTCAACTTCTGCTAAAGTCTGCGAGGACTAAGGAAGGGACATTACATGTTCATAAAGATAGGTATGCTAGTTTCAACTACATTGTAATTTAATTGTAGTCACCAATAACATACAATCTTTCTTAATATTCAATTTTAAATGGAACCCACTATGATTATGATTATTAATTTATTTGTTAATCTTATCACCTTTAATAAATTTATACCTTAATAATAAGGAGTATAACTAAATACATTGAGAGAGATGTTAGGTGTTTAGAGTAGATATCCAAGAACACATACATTCTAAGATATGCCAAAACTAGTGCTTTAATTTGTTTAAAATATTGATCTAGGTTTTCCTATTTGCATATTCATATTCATAGCAATTAATACAATTTATTCTATTCCATAGTTAGAGTTTCAATTCACATTAATTAGATTAAGGATTGTGTGTATTTTCTTTTCTAAGGGACTAGATAGTTACTACAAAGACTACTTGTCACCCTTTTGTAGATAGCCTTTGGACAACCCCCAGTTTGACAAGAATTTATTCTACTAAAGTATGAGGTTCAATGATGCCTTGTCATAGTCTTTTTAATAGCAGGGGACAAATCTCTAGGTCTTAATGGATTCACAACCCTCTTCTTTCATAAATTCTAGAATTTCATAAAGGAAACAAAGCTAGAGGACATTTTTCTAGTCATGGAAGAAGCTAGAAAACAACAAAACATCCTAAAAGAAATAAATGTGAGTTTCATAACACTAATCTATCTTATTCAATCCAGGGTTTGACAAATCTCTTAATCTAATCTATCTTTCCATATCATTCTTGAGCACATAAACATGTACATAAGTCCTCATTTATCTATAGTGACTTGGCTCAATTTTTTGTCCTCAAATGTTATTGTGAAAGGAGGGTTTGATTTGATATACTTAACACCATCCACCATCTTCCCACTTTTCATACATAACAAAAAAAAATGATATACATCTAGTAGCAAAATGAACACACAAGAACATACAACCCTCTAATATGAATTATAGCTATGGTGTTCCTTTGGTGGCAGTATGGAAAAGGGAAGGGCAAAGGATGGGGTGCCTGGAGCCCGCAGGTGGCCTGGAGTCATGTCTAGAGCATGGTGGCACATGACATAGATGGCATTAAAAACTTCTTTAGCCTTGTCTACTAGCCCTTCAGGAAGCTAGAAACAGTGGGCATTGAGAGCTCTATTGAAGACATTAACATAGTCCACCCTAAGACCCCTTTGTAGAGTTGTATACACATAGGTTGCATGGTGATGTTTGCAGGAGAAGCCTATTGAAGATTCCTTCAATAGGAGCTGTACCTTCCTAAAGGTCATATATAGCTAGCATTGTTTGCCATCTTTCTGAGTTGAAAAAGGAAGAGTGCACTAGACTGAAGCCAATCACTTATGTGTATCTATGGTCTTTTGAAATGTCAAAGATATTGGAGATGAAGGTCGAGGTGATCTTAGAGCTTTTTACTTGCCTATCCTTAGGATAGAAAAGATAATATCCCAACACACACTAGACTGTGAACTCTACATTATCACAATCAAATTCAAAGAACTCCCTGAGATAAACTATGCTCATGGTGCCATGATACGTGGGTTCTCCAACTAGAGGAGGAAGAAACACATGCATATTCGGTTCCCAGAGAGCCATGTGGAATGAGAGAAAAAAGTACGAAGACAAGGAGAAAAATAAAGGTTGATAGAAATGAGGAATGGGAGACCTTGGAAGGATTTAAAGGAAAAATAATTTAAGCTATGATACATCACCATACCAAAAGATTTAAGACTTAGACATGTAGAAGGGTACAAAGTTGATGACATGGTGGCAGAGAAAAAACTTGTCATTCAAACAAATTGAGGAAAGCATAGAAACCAATATGTAACCTATAATGGACAAGACCTCAATAAGAAAAGTGCACAGTTGAAGTCACCTAAGATCTCCCAAAAGTGTCCTTGTCTATAAAGAGAAGTCATGTTGCATGAAATCTTGGAGTTAATAGTTTGAAGAGAGGCTTAATAATCACCTATGGGAGTTAGCTTCCCTTTCAAGAAAGAATTAATTCAATGCTCCTTATGATAAGACTTCTTTGGGGAGCTGTTAGTCCTACACATACCTATCTAGCTTGAAATTCATTATATATATTGCTACATTAAGAGATCCTGATCGATGATGCTAACATATCTTTTGCTAATAAATGTCCTAGACAAGTTGGCCCCCCATCCTGAAGGAGTGTAAATGTTGAGCATGACACCTCTTGGTTGATTTCCATGTTGGCAAGAAGATCTGCCACCTTATTACCTTCCCTGTAGTAGTGGGTTATCTGGAAGTTTTTGAATGTCCTTAGGATCTGAATTGCTTGTTGTAGAATGCAATCAATCTTCCAGTTGAGGGCTTCCTTTTTTTTGAAGGCATTTATAATAATCAATGAATCACCTTTGATCTAAATGTTATCCACCTTGTGAGATATAGCCAATTTGATGCCATAGAATAGAGCTAGCACTTCCACCTAGTTATTAGTACCTAGAGGGATTTTAATTGCCTGTACCACCACCAATTTGCCTTCATCATCCCTAATAACATAGCTAGCTCCTGATGGGCCCAGATTGCCTCTACAGGTGCAATCGAAGTTTAATTTTAGGAATGGCTCTTTGGGAGATGGCCATTTGACTGAAGCTCTCAACACCTTAGTTGAAGTAGTTATATATTTGGTTTGATGTCCCAGGAGCTTTAAATGGTTCCATTCCTTTAGGATTAGACTATCCCAATTGGTAAATCTAGTGTTGGAGGAGAGGCCATCTCTTACTCTTCATTGACTATCTCTGATATGGCCAAAGGTATATCATCAATCACCTTTTCCAGAGGTTGCTTTGTCTTTCTAAATATTCTAAAGTTTCTTTCTTTCCAAAGACCCCAAATGAACAAAGATAGACAAACCTCCCATAGACAAGCAAATGTGGATTCTTGGTGAAGAAGTGGCTAGCTCTTAAACAAATCAAACAAGGAGTTGGGTAGGAGGCACTCCAATTAAGTGTCCTCATGCACCAGTTCTAGAATGAAAGGCTAAAAGGGCAATGTAGAAGTAAATGGTTTATATCCTCCTCATGTTCATCACATAGGACAGATCTGATATTGGAGGTGATGCCAAATTTGTGTAATCTATCCACAGTTAAAATTCTATTGTTGATTTCTAACCATGAGAATGTTCCAACTTTTAGAAGAGTATGGGCATTCCAACATAGATTATGTGTCCAATCTAGCTTAGTTGAGGTTGATAGGCACCTATAATTGTTTTAAATTTAAATATATAACTGGGATACTTTTATTAAATGAATAGATGTAAAAAAATATAAAGTAACTATTTTAAATATAAAAAATATGTAACCAACATATCATTTTTCTGAATTGAAAATCATTTACTATTAATTCATTAAACATCACAGTACAATATTGTGGCTTGGGAAGCCACATAAGTATGACTTACATCATTTTCACTTCAACAAACAAGCAGCTACAACAGTGCTTTCAACAAAATTACTACATGGATCATTGTTATATTTGAAACATACCAAAAATATATATAGTATTGCTAAAACATCTTGCTAAACTACCTCCAACTGTTCATTATCAATTATCACCCCTGGAAGTAAGAACTAGTCTATCAAAACTCTCTCTTTGTAACATCTTATTAGTGTATTTGTTCATCTGTCCATACTAGAATCTACCTGATCCTTCTCTTCCTAAATATATGAGCACTCATACCACTAATGTACACACAAAGAATTTCTTTCCAATTTAGTTTATTCAAGGAATACAATTTTTTAATATTTTCCATAAATAATGACCCGACTTCAATAGCCAAAGGACATTCAAAGAAAACATGCTCACAAGATTCCACAATTTTACACATAGAACAAACAATATTATCAAAACCAATGGAAAGTTCTTTAAGCATCAGGAGCCATCTAAAGCTACATTTTTTAGGTTCTAAAAATTTGGACCATAATAGACTGAAGGAGGACGACAATACTTAATGATCTAAATTAAATTCCCAAACCATGTTACTATGCTCAAGCACCTCAAGGGAATTTGTTATCAACTTATATAATTTCTTGGATTCCACATGTAAAAAATTAGTACCATCTTCCCAAACAAACTTTCCCAACCAATCCAAATCATTCAGATTTTTTACTTTACTTAGATTGATTAAGATAGTTCTACATAGGATGGAATAAGTTGTTTTTTGAGACTCAGAGATACCAAACTCTAATTTGATCTTATCCCAACTTTTTAAACCTTCATCATCCAAAATGTCATTAATGGTGGAAAGGCCCTTCCTATTCCATCTCACTACTGAATAGCCTTATAACAAGGCCAATGGTTTATTCTTATGCCTTCAATTCCACCATAGGGATCTATATCCCCCTAACCAATTTTCCCCATATTGACAGCTTCCTTATTTTTAATAAATATTTTAACAACTTCCCGTGAGCTTTCCAAATGCTAGCAAAAATAGCAAACCCAAAAGGTTTAGATTAAAAATCCCCAAACAGAAAATCATGCATATGCAACTTTTTTGACAAAGTGCCTTCTTCGAACGAAAATTCTTAATATTATTCCTAATGAGAACCTTCCAAGGTTCATCACCATCTAAAGATTTGATTATCCACTTTGTAACTAAAGTTACACCTTGAGTCTTTAGATTTTTCAATCCCATACCACCCTTATCTTTGCTCATGCAACACCATTCCCATTTAATAACATGCTTTTTCTTCTTCCCTTTACCTTTAGACCATAGGAACCCCCTTATCATTTTTTGAATACTTTCAAATTGATAGTTTGAGAAAGAGCCACATAGAAGCATAATAAATGGAGTAAGCAAAAGGAATTTTTTGACAAACTTGTGCCCTCCTTGCCAAAGAAAGGAACTGTTGGTTCCAATTTTTAAGTTTTAATTTTTGAAAACATCCAAATCCACATTTTATTCAGAGATGGATCAACTAAAAAGGGGATACCAAGGAACCTAACTTGTTTGTGAGTTCCACCATGCCAGCATTTATCCAAATCAAACCAATCAGAGGGATTTTCAATCCAACTAAGAAATATTGATTTATTAAATGATATCTTTACCCTAGATGCCTTACAAAACATACTTATTCTATCTTCCATGGTCTTCAAATTATCTTTATCTGGTATCCATTCTATTCTCAAGAAGTGAAATAGGGCTTCTGGTGTTATCACAAAGAGGGTAGGTGCTAATTGGTACCCTTATCTTATAGATCTCACCATATCGAATGGTTCAGATAAGGAACCATTTATGTCAATTTGAGTAGAGGTTTCCTTAAACAACATATTAACCATATTACAGAATTCCTTAAGAAATCCAAAAACTTTAAATGCATTTAACACAAATGACCATTGAACTCTAACATAAGCCTTTTCAAAATCTAACAAAAGAATTCCTATATTGTACCCTATTATTTTTGCCCAATGCATAGCTTCCTAACTGGTTACCAAATTTTTTAAAATGTATCCTCCTTTGATAAACTTTGTTTGAGTATAATTGATGATATTAGGTAGGATATATGTTAATCTCCTTGCTAACACTTTTGCAATAATATTATAGGAAACATTTAATAGAGTTATAGGCATCCAGTTGCTAATATTGATATTGTCCCCATCTTTGGGCAACATTTTGACTATGCCTCTATTGATATTCTTTCCCATAGTTCCTTTTTTGCAAGCTTGTTGATACACTTCATAAAGATCATCTACCACCCAAGATATGTTGACTTTGTAAAATTCCATAGGTAACCCATCAAACCTAGGGGACTTTCCTTCTCCATTGATAAAATGGCATCTCTGATTTATGGTTTAGATATGTTTTGTTCTAATTTTTTTCCTTATTACCATCAACCCTCCTAGGACAAATTTTTGAACATAATTCTTGATCCATCTTGCAGTCTTCACTACTATCTTTGCTTTGAACAATTTTTTGTAAAAATCTCTAAATAATCTTTTTATGTCTTCAACATCATGGAAGAAAGTCCCATTTTCATTTATTGGACCTATCTTTTCCGTATTACATTTTTCTCTATGCAAATCAAAAAAATATTTAGTGCCCCTATCTCCATCTTTCATCCAGTTAATCCTTCCCCTTACCTTTGCCCCATGTGCTCTGAAAGTCTACAATCTCCTCAATTTATTCTTAACCTCCCCAATGTGCCATATCATTTCACAATCATATGGATTTTTTTGCAAAAGCAAATTTATTTCCACATACTTGAAAAAACCTTTTACTAGCACTAACAAGGTCAATCCAATAATGAATAGCTTCCTTCTTATAAGACATATTTCAAAATATTTCCAAGGTTACAAATCCCATCAAGATAGTCCCTATCCAACAACTCTATATTTAATTTGAAAAGGTTGTCTTTTCTAACATTATTCCTAATTTTTTGATGATCAACACTAATGAGAGTACAAATAGGATGGTGATTTGACAATGTATTTGGAATGACTCTAATAACTTAGCACCTTCAATGTTCAAATGAAAATGGAAGAAATTCTTATTCACATAAAATCTATCCAGTCTACATTATATCCTTTTATTATCTTTCTAAGAATCACACCAAGAGTACCATATACTCTTATTATTATTATTCTTTCCCTCTAGGGGATCAAAGACACTTAGAATTTTCTTCATTCTTGTCCAAAAGTATTGTTCATTACCTTTCTAGTCAACTATGTTACCATCAATTTTGTTTTCTCTATATTCTACCATATTGAAGTAGATCCTACCACAATCCATGGGATTTTAGGAAGCTTTTCTGCATTCCAATTCCAAAGCTCAATCCTTTCCCTATATTCATTAGGTGCATATATAAAACCGTTAGAGTGGTAGAGATACTAAGAGGGGGGGTGAATCAGTATCCAGACAAATTTTTGCACTTACAGAATAATTTTACAGACTTGTATAAATAACATTGTAAACTTGTATTCCACACAATTAAATTCAACCGAATTCAGATGTACAATGTCATTAAAACTGAGCCAGTAAGATAAGATGCAAGTATGAAAACTGAAATATTCAACAATAGATCAAAAACATACCATAGAAAATAAAGACACGGAGATTTCTCCTGAGTGGAAAGCCCCAGTTATAAAATGACTTGAAAAATTGCCTCACTGGCTTAAAAATCTCATTGATTACTATGCCTCACTGGCTTACAATCTCACTGAATACTTTGCCTCACTGGCATGTTAAAAATTACAAATGTTTGAAGATATTTTCATACAGAGGAATACTTTGTTTCTCTTAAGAACATATACTGCCAACAATGTATGTGCAGAACACACAAAATACATTCACAGACATCATTTACATTATATCCTTTTATATACATCTGATTATATTCCTTTCAAAGACATTTGACTATAGGTAGTTCCAAAAACTTGAACAACTGCAATGAAAACCAATCGACAGTTTTACAACTGTGTCCTTCAATGGAATAAACAACATTAATCTTTTTGTATAGAAAAGCAGAAATGGTTCAAAGGGGAGAAGTGATATGAAACTCTTAACCCTCAATAGGGTTACAAAGTTCAACTGCCGGTTACAAAGTTCAACTGGCAATAACTCAAGCAAAACCTTAGGGTTTCAAAATAATGGCCAACAACATTTATAAAAGATCCCATATAGCCGACGGAATAGACAATCATTTTTGTGCAAACAAAGAAATGTCATTTCAGAAGAACAAACCCCACTGGTAAAAGCAAATAGAGCTGTAAAGTGCTGTTCAAAAATACAAACTATACAGAGATTGTATTTTCCAAAAAATCCTTGACAGATGTATTTGCCAGATTTAAAAACAATTCTGTAGAAAAAATAAAACCTTTAGATCATACTTATAGATACACTAACAACCACAAGTCAAGATGCCAAATCATGGAATCTTGAATGATCATAGCTGAAGATACCTCAGATAGACCAAAAAGAATCAACCAGCTTTTACCCTGCACACTAATGATAACAACCAAACTGCACTCTATGAAGTCAACTCTCAAACTTCTCAGAAGATTCAACAGACCCCTCTCATGAACTTTCATGATTATATTGCAAACCCTAGACTATGCAAAGCAATAATGAAATGAAGTGCATGAAAAACAAAGACACAAGCGCTTTGAACCTTTTAACTGGCCGTTCTAGTTTTCCCTAAAGAGGGCTTTAACAATACAAAGGAGAGATGGCTATTTAGAAGAGTGAAATGACATTTCAACCGAGCAAAGTAGTAAACAGAATATTTCAGTCTCTTAACAATATGAGTTCAATCAATTAACACGTGTTCACTCTAAACCAAGGCCTGCTTACTAGGAGATAACATTCAAACATTTTTTGATAGCATACTTTATATGACTTCTTACCTTATGCCAAGACTTCATATTTTTATAAAACACGTTAGCACTTTTAACATCACTACCAAAAATGCCAACTGGGGTTAACAAAACTCCCCCTTTGGCATTGATGTCAAACCTTACCAAGATTCACACTGCAAGATCCATAGTGTAGATACATCTCAATATGAGATCAAAAAGCTAAAATAGAAAAATACCAACGGAAAATATCAATAGTAACAATTCCAACACAAATACCATTTCAAGATTCTACCAATGCCAGATACCAATAACAATTCCAAATTGTAGCAGCATCTTTCCAGTTTCCAGAGTCGACCAATAGAATGCTAGAAATCAATTATAGAAAACTATAGCAGCATCTTTCTAGTTTCTAGAGTCTACCAATAGAATACTAGAAATCAATTATAGAAATAGCATACTCACCAATAGATCACCAATAGAAATACCACTGAAATACCATACTCACCAATAGATCAAAAAATACCACTGAAATACCATACTCACCAATAGATCACTAATAGAAATACCACTGAAATACCATACTCACCAATACCACCTTAAATACATTCTCTCCCCCTTTTGACAACAAGGCCAAAGGTAGGAAGAAGAAAACCTATAAGAATGACCAGAAACCCAATCCAAAAACCACAAGAAGCCGTCAGAAACAAGATTGCCAAAAACAATAGAGAGAACATGCTGACTATCAAGGTCTGCAGATAGCAACAATTGAAGAGATAAATATCATGGCAGGTAACACCACTGTCAAATAGTCCAAGAGTAACAACTTAAACAAGATATATAGAAGCTAAAACACAAAAATGACTATCTCATGAAGAAGATTGATCAACAAGACATAGAAATATCCAAGCATCTCCCCCTGAGTCCAAGAGTGGAGAAATTTTAATGCAAAGAAGAAAAAAGAGAGAACCCCAAGCTTTTGCCAGAGACCCTCAAACACTACTCTGGGAAGTGGCTTAGTAAAAATGTTAGCCACTTGATCAGCTGAAGAAACATAATCCAAGATAACATCATTGAGAAGAACTTTATCACGAAGAAAGTGATATCTGATATCAATATGCTTGGTACGAGAGTGCATCACATGATTCTTCGATATATTGATTGCACTAACATTGTCACACAAAATCTTGATAGGCTTAGACACAGCAATCTTATAATCACACAGAGTTTGAACCATCCAGAGGATTTGAGTGCAACAAGCAATGGCGGCAATGTATTCATCCTCAGCTATGGATAAAGAAACAAAATCTTGCTTTTTTCTATGCCACGAAATGATTCTTCCACCAAAAAAAATGCACCACCAGAAGTACTCTTCCTGCCATCAAGACTGCCAGCCCAATTAACATTTGCATACCCTGTCAGAGTAAAGTTAGAGTGTCTTGAATACCAAAGACCATAATCCAATGTGCCTTGTACATATTTAAAGATTCTTTTTACTGCATTGAGATGAGTTTGTTTAGGAGTAGATTGAAAATGAACAACTAAATAGACAGTATGCATTATGTCAGGTCTAGTGGTAGTTAAATACAACAAGCTGCCTATCATAAACTGATAAAAAGTATGATCAATATCAGGTTTGTCAACTTCAGCACTTAATTTGCAACCGGTTTCCATAGGTGTACTTACAGGATTACATTCATCCATCTGAAACATTTGAACATTTCTTTTGCATATTTTGTTTGTGAAATAAATATACCTTCTTGGAGCTGAGAAACCTGTAGGCCAAGAAGAAATGAAAGTTCACCTAGCATTGACATTTCAAATTTTGCTGTCATAACCTATGGAAAATATAAACTGAGTTCATCATCATCACTCCCAAAAATTATGTCATCAACATATACAACCACTATCAAGATGTGATCATTTTTAGTCATAAAATACAGATTACTAGCAGCTCCCCCTCTAGTGAAGCCTTGTGATTGTAAATGTTTATCTAGTTTGGCATACCAAGCTCTAGGAGCTTTCTTAAGCCCATAAAGAGCCTTTTTTAATCTGTAAACATGATGTGGTTTGTCCTTGTTAACAAAACCTTCCAGCTGATCCATATAAACCTCCCCTTCTAAGTCTCCATTTAAAAAAGTTGTTTTAACATCCATTTGATAGACCTTCAAGTTTTTGTAAATATAATATGCAAGAAACATTCTAATTGCTTCTAGTCTTGCTACAGGAGCAAAAGTTTCATCAAAATCGATACCTTCTATCTATGAATAACCCTTACAAACTAGTCTAGCTTTATTTCGGACAACTCCATTTTCATCAAGTTTCTTTTGAAAAACCCATTTAGCCCCAATAATATTTTTATCTTTAGGCCTTGGAACAAGTTCCCAAGTGTTATCTTTCTCTATTTGGGCTAACTCATCTAACATAGCCTGAACCCATAAGTCATCTTGACTAGCTTCAGAATAGGTTTTAGGTTCTAATTATGACACTAGACAAATATAAACCTACTGATTTGCTTGAGTAGTTTTTCTTCAAGTTTGTATACCAGAGTCTAAGTCACCAATAACATGGTCACTTGGATGATTCTTTTGCAAAAATATTCTAGGAGTATAAATGGAAGATTTAGAGGGAGTATCAGTTTTAGGACTTACTGTTTGTCCTTGAGGCACTCCAGAATCTGATTCTAATTCTTCATCAGATTTCTCTGATTCTTCTTTTGTGCTTGGTTCTTCTTGAATGATTTCTTCAACTGGTTGAAACTGAGGTTGCTGTTCTTGCTGCAAATTCTCAACCACTTTAATGTTAGAGCTTTCAACTATTCTTCGTAATCTCTTATTATAACATTTGTAGGCCTTACTATGAGTAGAGTAACCTAGAAAGATTCCTTCATCACATTGTGATTCAAAACTTCCTAGATGATCTTCTCTTCTTATGTAACATTTGCTGCCAAAGATTTTAAAATAAGATACATTGGTTGTGTTTCCATACCAAAGTTCATAGGATGTGTACCTAGTTTTGACTCTTATTTGTACCCTGTTTAAGGTGTGAACTGTTGTATGAACTGCTTCTTTCCAGAAAGCATTAGAAAGTCCAGCATCTTGAAGCATAGTTCTAGCCATCTCTTTTACTATCCTATTCTTTCTTTCATCCACACCATTTTGTTGAGGTGCTCTAGGAGCTAAAAATTGTCTTTTTATGCCATGTTTTTCACAATATTCAAGAAAAGCAGTAGAAGTATATTCTCCTCCATTGTCAGACCTTAAACATTTTAGTTTTAAATATGTTTCTCTTTCTACCATGCTTTTAAAGATCTTAAATTTCTCTAAAGCTTCAGACTTATGTTTTAAAAATGTGACCCAAGTCATTCTTGTATAATCATCTATGAACAACATAAAATATCTTTCACCATTTAAAGATTTTGTTCTAGTTGGACCGCATAAATCAGTGTGAACCAATTGAAGAGGTTCTACAGAAAATTGTTCTTTAGATTTATGAACATTTCTTGTTTGTTTGCCTTGCTGACATTCTTTACAAACCAGATTTTTAGGCTTAGAAATAGTAGGCACATGTCTAACATTTTTATTGTGACTGATTTTAACTAAGTTACCAAAATTTATGTGCCCCAATCTCCTATGCCACAGTTTAATTTCTTCAACTTGACTCATAAAGCACAAATTGTTTTTGCATTCATTAGCAGATCCATGCAGATTATAAATGTTACCTTTTGTTCTCAATCCTGAAGCAATAACCTATTTTGAATTTTTGAGAACCTTGCAGCCTTGTGATGTAAAAACTACATCAAAACCACTATCACAAATCTAATTTACACTCAACAAATTATGAGTTAGTCCTTCAACAAAATAAACATCTTCTAATGGTGTGTTATCTTCTAAAAGAACTGTTCCTTTTCCTATGATCTGTAAACAATAATCATCACCAAATTTAACTGACCCATTTGAACAATTTTCAAACAAAGTAAATTTGCTTCTATCCCCAGTCATATGATGAGAACATCCACTGTCTATAACCCAGATTTCATTTTTCTTTGCATGAAATGAAACTTCAATAAGCATAGCATTGTTGTTTTTAGGTACCCATTTCATTTTGGGTTGCTTATTGAAGGAAAAACTTTCTGATTTACAAAATTTTGCAATGTGTCCAAGTTTTTTGCAACTGAAACACCTTATTTTGTTCAAGAGATTAAGAGTCCTATCATTCAGAAAATAGGACTGCTTTCTGAACGTAAATTTACAATCAATTGCTCGATGCCCATATTGATAACAGTAAAAATAATAACCAGATGATCTAAAAGGCCTTTTTTCTTTGAGTTGATTATCATTAGAGCATTGACCTTTTGAGAAGGCTAGACCAGTCATATCATTATACTATTTTTGTTTACCTAGCATATCAGGAAGTTTATCACTGCTGTTACATATTTCAAGTTCTTTTCTTAGTTTAACTATTTCAGCTTCCTTGGATTTTAACCTTTCTTGAGTATCTGAAAGAATTTTTCTGTTCTCTTCAAGACTTAATTTTAAATCATAAATCTATTTTTCTTGATATTAACTTGCTTTGCGCTCCATTCTCCTTTCTAAATCTTCTAATTTCACCAAAGGCACATTTTAACTCTCCTTCTAAGTCAATTTCATTTTCAGACATTTCAGTTTGTTCTCCTTCTGGAGCAGTAATAATTGCTGCCATAAAAAGTGTTTCGTCTATTTCATCAAAGGATTCCTCTGATGCACTATCTATTATTCTAGTAATTAGACTCCTTTTCTTAAAAGTATTTTTCTTGTTAAAATTGAAATGTTTTTTCTTATACTATTTTCTATTATCTTCTTGTTCACTGTCAAGTTCTAGATTAGGACACTTTGCTGCATAATGTCCTATTTTTCCATAGTTGAAGCATTTAAAGGGTAATTTTCTTTTATATGTACCTAAACCTCTTCTGAGTTTACTGACAAAAATAGATTCATCTTCATTGATATTTCAATTTCATGACTGGTTTCAATTTCTTTTTTCACAGTTTTAAAAGCTGCTTCCTTAACTTCTTTACTGGGGTTTTCATTTTCCATTCTCATTTCATAAGCAGTAAAAACTCCTAGAATAGAATTAATAGTTATAGTTTTAGGATCTTTATCTTCCACCACAGAAGTTTTGGAATCATATTTGGGAATTAGAGTTTGTAAGATCTTTTTAACAACTGTTATCTCTTCTAATTTCTCCCCTAAACCTCTAATACTATTGACAATTTCCTGAACTCTTTGAAGATATTCAACTATCTTTTCATCATCTTTCATTCTTATTCTTTCAAATCTTTCTCTAAGAGCTTGTAACTTAGCCTCCTTAATGCTTTCATCCCCTTCATAAATATTAGAAAGTTTATCTCAAATACTTTTTCTATTTGACATTCCATAACTTTATTTGAAACTTCATTTGTCAATCCCCAATAGATAACACTAGCAGCTTTTGAGTCACAATCAAGAGCCTTTTTTTCATCAGCATTAGATGGTTTGCCTGTAATAGTGTAGTTAGTTTCAATGGCTTCCCAGACATCATATCCTAAAGCTTTGATATGACAAGTCATTATAAATTTCTAAAAAGTATAGTTTGTACCATCAAATAGTGGTGCCTTGGATGAGGACAGACCATCTTGAAAAGACATGGTTACCACTCAACCAGGAATCTCCTTAGGTTGATTAGGCCTTAAAGACAAAAGGGTTTGGCTCTGATACCACTTGTTAGAGTGGTAGAGATACTGAGAGGGGGGGTGAATCAGTCTCCAGACAAATTTTTGCACTTACAGAATAATTTTGCAGACTTGTATAAATAACATTGTAAACTTGTATTCCACACAATTAAATTCAACTGAATTTAGATGTACAGTGTCATTAAAATTGAGCCAGTAAGATAAGATGCAAGTATGAAACCTGAAATATTTGACAACAGATCGAAAACATACCTCAAAAAATAAAGACACAGAGATTTGTCCTGAGTGGAAAGCCTCAGGATAAAACCACTCAAAAAATTGCATCACTAGCTTAAAAATCTCACTGATTACTGTGCCTCACTGGCCTACAATCTCACTGAATACTTTGCCTCACTGGCATGTTAAAAATTACAAATGTTTGAAGATATTTTCATATAGAGGAATACTCTGTTTCTCTTAAGAACATATACTGCCAACAATGTATGTGCGGAACACACAAAATACATGCACACACATCATTTACATTATATCCTTTTATATACATCTGATTATATTCCTTTCAAAGACATTTGACTGTAGGCAATTCCAAAAACTTGAACAACTGAAATGAAAACCAATCGACAGTTTTACAACTGTGTCCTTCAATGGAATAAACAACATTAATCTTTTTGTACAAAAAAGCAGAAACAGTTCAAAGGAGAGAAGTGATGTGAAACTGTTAACACTCAATAGGGTTACACAGTTCAACTGCTGATTACAAAGTTCAATTGGCAATAACTCAAGCGAAACCCTAGGGTTTCAAAATAACAGCCAACAACATTTACAAAAGATCCCATATAGTCGACGGAATAGACAATCATTTTTGTGCAAACAAAGAAATGTTGTTTCAGAAGAACAAATCCCACTGGTAAAAGCAAATAGAGTTGTAAAGTGCTGTTCAAAAATACATTCTATACAGAGATTGTATTTTCCAAAAAACCCTTGACAGATGTATTTGCCAGATTTAAAAACAATTCTGTAGAAAAAATAAAGCCTTTAGATCATACTTACAGATACACTGACAACCACAAGTCAAGATGCCAAATCACAAAATCTTGAATGATCATTGCTGAAGATACCTCAGACAGACCAAAAATAATCAACCAGCATTTACCCTGCACACTAATGATAACAACCAAACTGCACTCTACGAAGTCAACTCTCAAACTTCTCAGAAGATTCAATAGACCCCTCTCATGAACTTTCATGATTATATTGCAAACCTTATGTTGTGCAAAGCAATAATGAAATGAAGTGCCTAAAAAATAAAGACACAAGCGCTTTGAACATTTTAACCGACCATTCCAGTTTATCCTAAAGATGGCTTTGACAATACAAAGGAGAGATGACTTCTTAGAAGAGTGAAATGACATTTCAACCGATCAAAGCAGTAAACAGAATATTGTAGTCTCTTAACAATATGAGTTTGATCAATTAACATGTGTTCACTCTAAACCAAGGCCCGCTTACTAGGAGATGGCATTCAAACACTTTTTGATAGCATACTTTATATGACTTCTTACCTTATGCCAAGACTTCATATTTTTATAAAACATGCTACCACTTTTGACATCACTACCAAAAATGCCAACTAGGGTTAACAAAAACATATCCCAATTTGCCTACTATCCTTCTCCAAAACCACCCATAAACATCTATTACATGGGGAACACCCATTACGAATGATACACTGACCCCATTTTTTATTTATTAATAGAGCATTGCCTCCTTTACCTTTCTCATGTTTGGAAGTAAAACACATTGCCTCCTTCTAAATAAATCTGAA
Source organism: Cunninghamia lanceolata (assembly GCA_027924645.1). NCBI lineage: Eukaryota > Viridiplantae > Streptophyta > Pinopsida > Cupressales > Cupressaceae > Cunninghamia > Cunninghamia lanceolata. Next base: position 4,439,477 of record BSBN01000245.1, on the reverse strand, counting down.
TGTGTTTTCTAATTGAAACCCTACTAATTTGATTTCCTATAATGTTCAACAAACAATCCATCTTCTTGATCTTATTACGAAAATCCCTGACAATATACTTTCTATTTAGGGATTCAAAACCTCTTATATTCTAGCTAAAGTAGTTCATAAAGAATTTTTTTGGCCATCAATTAGTAGACTCCCTTCTTAACTAGTACTATTTATTACACAATCTATCAAAGCACTTTGGAAGATTGTTACCTTTCCCCATTTTTCAGTGTTTAAAGTGCTGAACCTTTTTTGTATACTTGTTTTCTTTTTTTATTGACTTCTTTAATGGAGTACTCTTCCACCTTCATGGAGGAATCTTCCTCAAAATTGACAAAGGTGAGAATGTTTGGGTTTTCCAAATCTAACCCCTCAGGGTCTACTATTTTAAAACAAATAGGGGTTCCAACATTGTTTATGACTTTCTCCATCTCTCTAGATAATATGTTCTCTTTTATTTTTATTAAGGTTAGTTCTTGTGCATTCCCTTTTTTATCTCCATTTTAGAAATACCATCGTGCTTCTTGTGGGATAAAGTGCCAAGATTTTTTCCCTAAAAGAAATTTTAAAACCACTCCTAGTTTCAGTCACCTCAGATTTATTTGGTTCATTATCCAAATTTTCAACAACATCTAGAGGCATCACTTTGGATTCCTTAAGAGGAATATCTTCAAAACAAGGGTTGTCAAAGACCACTATTCCTTGCCCCAACAAGTCTACTTTTGATAGACAATCATTTTTTCTCTCCTCCCTATAATGACTTTCAAAGAGAGGACCACTATAGTCAATAGAGACACTCGAAATAGGTTTAGGAGCCACCTCGAAATTGCTACTAGATTCTTCATAGATTAAGAGTTTCCCCTCTAAGTTCAATTTATCAAAGCTATTTTTGATCACATTCAAGGCTAAATCAACTTCTCCCATATTGGAGTTATAACTAGAGACTACCTTTAGGTTTGTTTGAGGTGAAGAGTCCCCATTTATTAGGGGAGACTCTTCCTTATTTTTCCATTTAGCATTTGAAGGTGTGGATTTATCCATTATATCACTCTTCCTACTTCCATTGTTAGGAGAATTGGACCCAAATCTTTTACCAACTTCATTTTTTTGAAGGCTAGGGCAATCCTTCTTTTGGTGACCCTCAACCTTACATAGGAAACATGAATTGAGGCCCCCCAATCCTACAACCTCACAAATAAAATTCTTCTCTCTTGTCCTAATCTCCATGACCTCTGGGATATCAATTCTTGTATTTAGAGAAATTAGTACCCTAGCATCCATATGCAACAGGGTAACCCTTGTTTCATCAAATTTCATAACCTTCCCAATGGGTTTCAATAGCTGGGGCAAAAAGGCCCAAAGTTACTCAAGTAATTTTTTTACTATCAACCACCTGGGTATCAAGTAAAGAAGTATTTCTTTATGTGAGGTATCTAGCTTCCAAGGGAAAGCTTTGAACAAATTTTTCCCTAGATTTCAAAAAAAATTATCCAAAACCCTTTTTTGCATAGCATGATTCCTCAAAAAAATAACAAAAATCCCATTATTCAACATTCTGTAGAATGATATGTGAATCCCTAATTTTTTAAACTGACCAAGAAATTCCTTGAAGGTGCTTTATCCAAATTAAGATAAGCAAATAAAATGGTGGTATGTTTAAGCCTATTTTCCTCTACTCTAATAGCATTTTCCATATTCAAATTAGGGCTCAAAATCAATTTCCTAGGCACAAGGGGGATCTTACCTTCTTCCTCTACTTGATAACTTTTTTCTCTTCCTCTGTTGGTGACATCACTTTTGGTTCTGAGGACCCCGAGCGCATCCTGAATCACAAAACATGCATTCTTGATCGGAGTTTCAGCATCCTACAAATTTAGGGCTTCTCTAAAAGTCTTTTTTTCTATGTCATCAACCAAGTCCCCCAAAATGTTATCATTCTCCTCCATTACTTCTCATGACCAAGGCATAAATGCCTTAGCCAGAGTTGTACCACACCCATAGGTGTTTGAGCATAGATATGGCTCCCTATCCTATGCTAAACGCCCCTCTAGCACAAGCAAGTGGGAAACAATTTCAAATTTTAAAAATTGAAAAATACACTACAACCAATGATGAAATTCAATGGGGTAACACAATCAAGATTGAACTAAAATATCACAAACAATGAACACAAAATAGATAAATATCATGAATGAGAGATTTCAAGCTAAGAGGAGAACTCTTCCAGATTGGTCGTGGAAGGTAAGAGAATTCTACCAGATTGGTCGTGGAGGGTTTCTTTCACCATCTCCGATCAATCCGAGAGCCTTCTTATTTACCTTTTTTACAATATCTCTCATATTTTGTTTTAAATGAATGCATATAAAAATTAAATTTAAAATATATAACTCACATAGTTTTATTAAATGAATGCACATAAGAATAACTTGATATAAAGTAAATAATCTATATAAATACAACTAATACTCAAACATAAATCACAAAAATATCAAATCAAATAAACAAGAGCAAAAGAATACTCTAGGGAAATTATTTAAACGGTAATTGCAATATATCTTATACATTTTACTATGAAGTCTTCAATTTAATTTTCTTTTGTTTTCACATAATGAAATTTAATTTATTAGTTTGTATTCACTGTTGTTTTATAAAAATTAACTACCATAAAATAATATAGTAGGGTAAAATAATATTTTATAACTATATTTTATTAGGGTTTATTATAATTTTATGAAATATATTTTATAGATTTTATTATACTTTGTTAATATTAGATTAATGAATTTTTTTTTAGTTTTTTTTATATATTTTTTGAAAATAAAAGAAATTAATAAATTTTATAAATATATTTTATTAAGGTTTTATCAAATTAAAGAAAGGGCAAAGTATACTAGATCAATATATCGAGTGAATGAGAGTCAACTATCGAATAGGTAAAAAGTGATATAAGTAAAATGCTCTTCTCAGATGCTTCTGCATGTATCACTATCAATGGGCAACAATCTCATACCTTTGGCCTCTTTCGTTCAATATGCCAAGGATGTCCTCTTGCACCAGCCCTATATGTTCTAGTCGCAAAAGGCTTTGGATACCTTCTTGATCATTCTGTGTCAAATGAGCTTATTCATGGAATTTCTCTACCTAGTTCTTCCGGCCAACTGGTTAATGGTCATTTTACAGATGACTCCTTTCTAACATTACTAGAAGAGGAAACTATAGTTAAAAATGCACTTAGATGTCTTGAGACCTTCTGTTTAGCCTCAGGTTCTTCCATCCAGTGGCACAAAACTCTATGTTATAGGAAATCAATTCTTCCCATTCCTCATTGGCTCCAATAGTATGGCTAGCGCTAGGTTGCTCATGGAGAAATCTTTTGATTTCTAGGAATCCCATTTGCCTTCCAAGGCACCTCTGCAAATCTCTGAAAAGTAGTTCCTTTCCATGTGGAACAAAAATTTGCCTTCTGGATTACTAAGCCACTCTCTCTGGTTGGTAAATTCTAGGTATGTTCTAAAGTTTTAGTAGCAACCTATGTTTACTACTCTCCTTGTTGGGCCCCTTCCAAAGTCTCTTATGCCAAACTAGAAAAACTTTTGAGGGATTTTCTTTGGACCTCTTTTGAAACACGCCATGGTTTTGATTGTGTTTCATGGGAGTTTTGCTGCTTACCCAAAGATTCTGGTGGCCTTGGTCTTCTTTCTACCCAGTGCCAAGGCACTACTTTGTGTGTTAAATGGATCATTCATGCTCTCTCTGGTAATGAGGTATGAAAAATTTTACTCCAACACAATATTGAAATGGGACATCCTGTGCACAAGCCTGCATGGAAAGGGATTAGTTTTTCAACAATCCTTGTCATGAGAGAGCCAGTATAAATTTTAGGTACATTTGTGGCTAAGAGCATTTGGAAAGCCTGGCAGAAAGTTAAAGCATGGTTCCACTGGATTGGAGATGGATTTCACAATGGTCTTCCATTCAATCAATAGAACATGTGATGGTCACCTCTCTTGTCCATTGTAGGCCAACCATTAGCCAAATTGCCTGGCATAAAAGCTCTTCGATTTCATAAAAGAGGTATCCAAACTCTTCAGAATAATTTTCATAGACCCACAATGAGCCTTATGGCATGGGAACCTCTTCGAGATAAATTTGGCCTTCAAAGAAATGATTAGGCTACCTATGATGGAATTGTCAATGTTATTCTAGTAGAAATGCTTCACAAATTGGGAATCCACTCCAACAGGCCTTCGTAGAAAGACTAGAAATGGTATCCAGACACTCCAATGCATCATTATAAGCCACGACTTGGTTACAGGTGGCTCTTGCCCCATTTGCCAATGATAGATCACTTAATAAGCGATGGCTCCTGCATAATTCAATGAATGCTTGGCATAACAGATTTTCCATTGTTTGGTCAACCATTCTAGAGCCAAAGCTAGCACATTTTTCTTAGTGCCTTCTATTTCAAGGTTTACCAGTCAGAGCAAGGCTTTTCCATCGTAGGGTTCATGATCCTTGTTGTCGTTTTTGTGGACAAGCTGAGACTTTTCAGCATCTCTTCTGGTATTGTACTAGGGCCCAGTAATTTGGGCTATGGATTTATGATTTCTTTAGGCCTTTTAGACCAGAGCCTTTTGATGGTGACTGATTGTCATTGATGTCAAAAAGGTGTTAAGTTGATTAAGATGTAGATATGGCAAGATATCTCATTTAATCAGGATATGTTTGATCAGGAGTTAATTTTGTCACATGTTTAGACATGATGCTCTATGTTATGATGATGCAAGATTGTTTTAACAAAGTGTTGTTTCTTGCAGTCATGTTGTTTACAGGTTGTCCCCATGGGTCCAATGCATAGATCATTTTGGGGTCATCAGGACATTAAAAGTGTGAATGATCATGATGGAGTTGTTCATATGTAAAAGGTTCATATAAGAAGGTTTGGTCTTCATACTTCTTGCCTCAAGTTGACCTTGAAAAGATATGCAGAGCATTGATCTTCATAGTTGGTGTGTGTTCATGTTTTAATGTCTTGTCACATATTTGAGTTTGGAGTTGTTGCTTCATGATAAGGGTTCACATGTTAATCATTTAGAGGTGTTTACATGGTAACATATGCAAAGGGTTCATACTTCAACATGAGGCTTCACATGAACAAGATGGCTTGATCTTTAAGACATTTCATGTCATATTTCATATCCTTCATGTCTCAGGATGCTTGGAGGGTTGTTTCATTGTCACCTATGCAGATGATTTCTTGACAGGTTAACAAGTGCTTTATATATCATGCAATATCATGTCAAGATCATGATGTTCATGGATTTGATCAAGATGATTTGTTCTTTGATATGATATATTGATGCTTATTCTTCTTAAAATTCTTAGAATAGAATCATTAATGTTGAAGGTTGATGTTATTCATCATCTATAGGAGTTTGTGTTGACATGAAAATTAATGTTGGTTTGATAATGTTGCAGTTGGTTTTCAAGGTGCAGAAGAGTCTATGGTCCTAAATGTTCAATGACTAATGTCATTTAATAAGTGCACATTAATTCTTAATGACAATGACTAATATCATTCATTAAAAAGAAAAGTTAAAGTTTAGCAAACTCCTTTATCTCCTTCATACCTGTCATAAAGAAAATGCACTTTTCTTTATAAAATGAAGTTGACCTACAATCAAAGGTCATTCCACTTAAATGGACCTACTAAATGGTTAATAACTCATGTTTTCCATAGGCCCTCTTTTTCACTTACCTTGTAAAGCGGTCATTATATAAGGAGTTGGGCACCATTTTTAGTGATCAACGATCTAGTTTGAATGATAAGTGGGCACGTGACTTGCAATCAATGGCATATATTTAAAATTACATACTTTCCTTATTTGCTCCTACTTTGACAGGTAGTTAGTTGTCTTTTTGCATAAAATAAGGTGTGTGATGCTATAATTAGCATTTTTATGGCAGATTTTCTTTGTCATGTTTTGAGGAAGTTTTTAAGATGATTTTTATGAAGTTTTTTTTTCTATTTTTAAGCTTCCCCATGGTAGATGAAGATTTATGGAGGATGTCATAAATTTTATGACTGAAGTGGATATATTTTTAAGAAGGAAAACTTTTTCTTTAAGATACTATTCTTTTCTTAGCAGAGGATTTTTTTATGTCAAAAGGGCACTGGTTGAAGATTTTTTTTTGAGCTATTTTTTTTAGAGGTGAAGTGATTTAATATTAAAGGTTTGTTTTTGAAACAAGTTGAATATACAAAGAGGATATTGGAATTATTTTTTATTGAAGATGATTTGTTGCATATTGAAGAGTATTTTTTTATGAAAAGGTTTTGATTTGTTTTAAAGAGAAAATTGCAGAGAGAAGGTGAAAGGTTTTATTGCAAAATATTTTTGAAGATGATAAATGCAAAATGATCCATTTTATAAAGAGATTTTATTTTACAGGAGGAAAAACAAAATCATTGAAGAAGAGAAATTTGTAAGACAGAGAATTTGAAGAGACTATTTTTACAAATGCAAGAATATCAAGGATTGAAATAATTGTGGAGAGAAGACAAAATATGAAAAGTCATCTTGTATATAATGGTTTTGCAAGAACATTGATGTTGGTGTGTGGATTACCATACAGGGTTGAATATATTTTAAATATCCTCTTGAAGAGAAAATTTAGATGATAAGTTTTGTATGTGATTTGAGTTGATGAGAAGTATGGTGATATGACAGACACATGTGAAAGAAGAAGTGATTTGTATTGAAACAGAGAAACCCTTAGAATTCTTTGTTTTAATTTGTGTTTGTATGTATTAGGGGTTGGTTCTCCTTGAAGTTGGTGCTTCTAAACATTGTAGTCAATGAGGCTTGTATGGTTAGTGAGACCTCTTTGTAGCCAATGAGGCTTGCCTAGTCAGTGAGACTTATATGTAGCCAATGAGGTAGTTCATGAGTGGTTTTTCTACCCCAGAAGGTTTTCCACTCGATAAAAAGCTTGTGTCATGATTTTCATTGATTTCTTCTGTGCATGTGCATATTAATTGTTTGATCATGATTTTTGTTTACATCTTTCATTATAAGTCTTTTGCATATAAACTCAACAAATCATTAATGTCCTCCTCTCTATTTGTCTTGTAAGATAAAATTTGCAAAAGGTTAAAATTTATACAACACTGATTCACTCCACCCCTCTCAGTGTTGTCTTGGACTCCTACAATTGGTATAAGAGCCATGTTCCCTTTTTCGAAGTCTAATAGGCTTGGGTAGGTCCTATTAGTGGAGTACCAAGGGTAAGTGTAAAAGAAATAAGAACATGAGAAATGTCAAGTCTCATTATGATGAGAAGGTGCAGTCTATATCAATTCTAGATGTTGATACATTATTAGTTGATAGAAATGTCTCACAGTTTGAAGAGAAAGTGTTTTCAGATGTTCCCTTTTTTTATGGTTCAGACTTTCCTATTTAGTGTTTTAAGATGCAAGCATATCTATTTTCATTAGGATATGGTGTATGGATGTCTATAGAGAATGGCTATTTTATTTCTTCTCTATCACCTAATGATACAAGTCATAAAGAGGCTCATGAATACAATGACATTGCAAAGAAGGTTATTTTATCTAGATTATCTGATCACATTCTCTTTAAAGTTATGAATTGTGTTACAGCTCAGGATATATGGAGAGAATTGAAAAGAATTTATCGGGGTGATGATAAAGAAGAGGACAACTTTTTATCTTAGAAAAATAACAATGATAGAAGACATTCGCATGAAGGTGTTGAGGTCCAATCTATTTTAGAAGAAGCTAACATCATAAGTGATGATGATGAGGAATATGATGAACAAGATTGTGAGATTGATATGGAAGGAGAGCTCATATATGCTCTGAGTGAACTCAAGAATTATAAGAAGGAGAACCATAAATTAATGTTGTAGCTACAACAAGAGACTTCAAAGACAAAGCACTCTTTGATCTTGAAGAGGCAAGTATTCAAATTGAAAATTTAAGGACACAAATTGATAACTTAGACAATTCAATTATCAGTTTGAAGATAGAGGTTGAGGAAGCTAAGAGGATAGTAGATGTTTCAAAATCTGACCTTGAAGTTAGAAGGATTGAGAATCTGAAATTAGAGGGTGATATTATCAATCTGAGAAAAGAGTATGATGGTCTTAAGGTTTTATCTATGAAGTATAAGGAGTTTGAAGAAAGCACAAGCAAGATACATGAGATGTTGGGTAAACAGAAATATCATCTGAACACAACTGAATTTGGTTATAAAGAAGGAGAGTGTTCCAAAGCCAGAGAGACTCTGAGAAGAAAAATTGATTTAAATCATCATGTTGTTACTCGTGTGAAGCTGAGGAGATGACCAAAGATGAATTTGTAAAAATGCACAATCAAAGAAGAAAGTTTAGAAGAAATATTCCAGTAAGACAACATACATATATAGATATAATTATTCATTTAATGGTTATTGTTACAGTTGTAATCAGTTTGGACATAAAGCAGTTAATTGCAGAAGAAATCAATTTGCTTCTATAAGGAATACTAATATTGTATGTTACAAGTGCAATAATGTTGGTCACATACAAAGAAATTGCAAACTGAATGGAAGGTATGATCTTGCATGGAAGCATAACATAAATGCTCAAGGGATGTCAAAAAGGTATTATCAGTCATTTGATTATGATTACAATATAATTTGTTATCTGTGCAACTCTTTTGGTCACAAAGCACATAGTTGCAGAAAAGCATCACTTAATTTGATGGGTTGGAAATGGAAAGAGGCAGAAAAGGTTTGGAGGAAGAAAGAACCTATGAAAGTGTGGAAGCAAAAACAATGCAAAGATAAGGCAGATTCTAAACTTGTGCATCTTGCACAAGTCTCTTCATTAGTTGTATAACACATGGAAAGAAGTTAGGGGGAGTTGTTCATGTTTTATTAATTATCCCCAAGAGGTTTCAGGAAGGAGATCATTTGAATAGTGATCTTGTCATGTTGATTCTTGTCAGTCTTATGAAATGAAATTTATGATGGTATTGCTAACTAAGTTGATTTTCAGTGTATGACAGTGATACAGGTGATCTTTGGTTTAGTATGCTTACAAGATGTTGAAAGGATGTTTAGAGTTTGATAACTTGGTTTATGAATGACCCTATATTCTCTTCATATCATTCTTACAAAAATTGAGTGTTCTTAAAAGTGAGATTGTGAAGTTCAAAATCAATTAAGATGTTCTCAAGGTGCTCTTTTCAGATGTTTTTTTATGTGAGCTAAGTAGGTTACAAATGGAAGGAGTCAATTCATTATTATTGTCTCTGCATTTGGTTTTGCAAAGTGGTGTTGATGGTGAAAATGGTTTGTTGATGAATAGTCTTAATGGGCTGATTTGGATTATAGAGTCAAGAGGCATTAGTTCTTGTTGATTACAACATATATTAGATTTGACATTATGTTGCAAAAAGTGTCATGTGCAGGAACAACTTAGTGGTCTTCATCAACATAGTCTTCATTTCTTTAAGAATGGTGTACAGAAGTAAAATGGTTGTAGGATATTTGTCTATATTGGAAGTCTTGGCAAGATCATCTCTGGAATGGTCATCATGTCATCATAAATCAAGTTCATTTGGAAGTGTTCTTGATGTAATAATTTGACTTGTTCTCTGATGGTCTTTCTAATTAATATGTTTCAGGAAGGTATGTGCAAATTGCGTGCTTCTAGTTATGAAGTGGTATTAGGTATGTGCTTCAAGCTATGACAATCTAGAGATGCTTATGACATTGATGGTGAGCCTTGTATTTCATCAAATTAGAGGCAAGTAAAAGTCTTGGATCATAATGGTAGATGATAATGATAATGATAATGATAATGTTCAAGTACTACTTGGTATTGTATCTTCTTTATACAGGATTGAAGTGTTCTTTGTTGTCACTATCGTGAAAGTTTTGGGAAGGTCTTCTCATGAGTGGTCATCATGTGTTGTGATGTGTGTATGACATCCTTGCATAGAGTTAAAGTTCATATGTGTTGTGTCAAAGACTTGATTCTTCAAGAATCTAAGAGTTAATTTTATGTGATCTTGGTGATTTTTTTTAGGTCAAAAAGTGTTGGTGGTTGTGGAAGAAATGTTTGTCATGAGAAATTAATTTTTCTATCACAAGTGATGCCATCAAGAGTGTGTAATTGATAGCAAAGGTATTTCAAATAATTTAGCTTGTTAAAGGAAGTAATCAGAGGATCTCATTGATGTGTTGTGATAAGAAGTGATATTATGTTGAGTGATATTTATTGCTGGGTTGTTTCATAGTCATCTATGAAGATGATTTCTTGACAAGTTAACAAGTGCTTTATATAACATGTAATATCATGTCAGGATCATGATGTTCATGGATTTGATTAAGATGATTTGTGCTTTGATACGATATCTTGCTGCTCATTCTTCTTAAAATTCTTAGAATAGAATCATTGATGTTGAAGGTTGATGTTATTCATCATCTACAAGAGTTTGTGTTGACATGAAAATTAATATTGGTTTGATAATGTTGTAGTTGGTTTTCAAGGTGCAGAGGAGTCTATGGTCCTAAATGTTCAATGACTAATGTCATTTAATAAGTGGACATTAATGCTTAATGACAATGACTAATGTCATTCATTAAAAAGCATAGTTAAAGTTTAGCAAACTCCTTTATCTACTTCATACATGTCATAAAGAAAATGTACTTTTCTTTATAAAATGAAGTTGACCTACAATCAGAGGTCATTCCACTTAAGTGGACCTACTAAAGGGTTAATAACTCATGTTTTCCACTAGCCCTCTTTTGCCCTTGCCTTGTAAAGCAGTCATTATATAAGGAGTTGGGCACAATTTTTAGTGATCAACAGTCTAGTTTGAATGATAAGTGGGTGCATGACTTGCCATCAATGGCATTTATTTAAACTTGCATACTTTCCTTATTTGCTCCTACTTGGATGGGCAGTTAGTTGTCTTTTTATATAAAATAAGGTGTGTGATGCTATAATTAGCATTTTTATGGCAGATTTTCTTTGTCATGTTTTAAGGAAGTTTTTAGGAAGATTTTTATGAAGTTTTTTTTTTCTATTTTTAAGCTTCCCCATGGAAGATGAAGATTTATGGAGGATGTCATAAATTTTATGACTAAAGTGGATATATTTTTAAGAAGGAAAACTTTTTTTAAGATGATATTCTTTTGTGAGCAGAGGATTTTTTTATGTGAAAAGGGCAATGGTTGAAGATTTCTTTTTGAGCTATTTTTTTTAGAGGTGAAGTGATTTTAATATTAAAGGTTTGTTTTTTAAGCAAGTTGAATATATAGAGAGGATACTGGAATTAATTTTTATTGAAGATGATTTGTTGCAAATTGAAGAGTAATTTTTTATGAAAAGGTTTTGATTTTTTTTAAAGAGAAAATTGTAGAGAGAAGGTGAAAGGTTTTATTACAAGATATTTTTGAAGATGATAAATGCAAAATGATCCATTTTATAAAGAGATTTTATTTTGCAGGAGGAAAAAGAAAATCATTGAAGAAGAGAAATTTGTAGGACAAAGAATTTGAAGAGACCATTTTTGCAGATGCAAGAACATCAAGGATTGAAATAATTGTGGAGAGAAGACAAAATATGAAAAGTCATCTTGTATATAATGGTTTTGCAAGAACATTGATGTTGGTGTGTGGATTATCATACAAGGTAGAATATATTTTGAATATCTTTTTGATGAGAAAATTTAGATGATAAGTTTTGTATGTGATTTGAGTTGATGAGAAGTATGGTGATATGATAGACACATGTGAAAGAAGAAGTGATTTCTATTGAAATAGAGAAACCCTCAGAATTCTTTATTTTAATCTAAGTTTGTATGTTGTAATGCCCCCGTCATGCAACCCTAGAGTGCAAGACTAAAAGTGCAACAATACAGAACTATTTTTTTTTTTTAAAGCAAGTAAATGCAATAGTAGTAACAAACGATATCACAACAAAAAGAAAAATGCACTTCTAACTCTTCTAGGGAAAACATAACTGCACTAGAGAATATAAAGTAAAAAAAACCACATAAGAGATAATCAAATACTATTGCTACAGAAAGATCAACTTATCATTGCAAGATTGTTTATTTACAAAATTACAATGCAAGATTACAAGACCGATCGTGTCAATTTACAACTGAATAAATAAGAAAACATACAACAACTCTGAAGGAAGAAAGCAAACTGGAATGGGAGCACCACTACACAGGACTTGAACCAAATCTCTAAGAAGATCAATGGATAGCTCTGCCTCCCAACCATGTGGAACCTTGAGGTCCACCCCTTCGAGCTAGGAGATAACAATAAGGTTCCCCGACACAAACGAGGACAAAGGACTAACAGAAGCCATAAGTTTCACAAGCGGTCAACACTGAACATGACAACTAACATCCAAAGGTAGCAAGATAGGACAAACTGGAGTGCAGTAAGATGGAGTGTCATCGCATGGTTTTTGAGTTACCCTGACTATCTTTCTCTAGACACTAGCCCCCATCTATGGTTACCCTAACAGCCTCTCTCTGGGCGCCAGCCCCATAGGTCACGCATGTGGACTATCTTGACTAGATTATGATAGGTTTTACCCTTTCCCTTAGTTATTTGTTAGGTTTCCACTTGTTTATCACTTCTAATAGGTTACCTAGATAGCCACTTTGGGCGCCGGCCCCTCATTGGAAGCCACTCACCCTTCCTGCATCCAGATGCCCTAACAACAAGAACCACAATCTAGAGTATCACCCAACAGGAGTCAACAACTTGTTCCCCCAAAGACCACTTAACAAGACAACTCAAAACATTTTCCACAAAGTTGCACATACAAAACTTAATATGATAAGGTAAAAACATGACCACTTTAACATCCTGATCATGACAAGCCACAAGCTAAGACATACAATAGCCCAAGGCTAGATTGACAAAAATTACCTCCCTTTTTCATCATAGGGGTCATAGATGAACAACACGCCTTGTGGTACTTCCAATAATAATAAGAACTGAAACGAATCCTCTGGATGACAACATAAACTAAACCTAACTCTCTAATGATTAAAACCACATCAAAGGGCTAGAATAACATTTCAAGACAAAAAACTAACTTCACAACAATAAAGATGGATTCCATACTAACCAACAAAACGATTCATTAAAGGACTAGTACTCTCCGCTAAACCCAATATAACACTAAGCACATTAAATAATTTTATCGCAACTTACATCCATTTGGAGAACTAAATATTCTCTTACCTTACTATCTTGATAATAGATCCACCAATCCCCAAATAATAATAGACTAACACTTCATAAGCAATCAACAATAATAGAATTCATTTCATTTGTTTAGACAATACCACATCCTATTCCTACCATTTACAATTACAAGCTTTGGCTAATAGATCTATCTATCTCTATTATGACTCTTAACCCGAACTGGACAATGATACATCAAAATAAATCGATGGTTCAAATAACTCAACATGGTCACTACTAATTAACACATAGAATCTAACAAATGCTACATACATAAATACAAGGCATTACCACAGAAATGATAATCCATCAAAATCAACTAATTAAATAAAACAGTAAAGGAACAATTGCCTTCGTGCAAGACCTAACAATAATTCCTATGTTTCTATTTCAATCCCGAATACAAAATGACCAAGAGCAAAATCACTCACTAATTGAATGGCAAAATATCCTAATTTAAGGCAAAACTAGAGTATTCTGACGCGCTACCATTAATCTAAATATAGTCTTGAACCAATAAGGTTATATACATAAGAAAGGAAAGCTTAATGGCATAGATTGCATCATACGCCTACTTGGCGACTAAAGGATACAGTATGCTAATACTAAAATAGTGGATGTTTTAATAGAATAAAATTTTCATGGGGAAGAATGATTACTACTAAATATGGTTACATTCTTAAGATAAAAATAAAAAAACTAAACATAGTTACATTCAAAAAATATATATAAACCAAAAGGCATTTTCTTCAGAATATCTGAGGCTGAGAGCTGATGCTAAAAAAAAAAAAAAATTAAAGAATTCCTTCCATTATCTAACTGCTAGTTTCTAATAAGAACAAACCATTCATCCTAAACACTTACAGTGACACAGAGATCTCCAGCTAAGGTGTGAGCGTAACAACTAGTTGGAAAATTGCTTAAAACATACCAAGAGATTTAAGAACCAGAAGACTAATAAAGAAAATCGGTGAGATTCAAGAAGAGGTTAATCCTATGCAAGGTGGTGACCGATGATGCTCAGAAATGAGTGATTTAATGGTTCAGCCTGAGACTAAATTGACAATATTCCTTTCTCTCTTCAAAATAAGGTAAAGGTACTAACTGTGTTTGCAGCAAGAAGAATCACTCAGACAAGATCGACTCCAGGAAGCATGGACCAAGTAATATCTTTCTATTTTAAATCAAAAGCAAGTGATAAATCCAATTTCAAAAGATTTGATCTGAAGTAAGTTTCTATACACAAGGCTAAAACCAGAATTCAAGATTTAAGAAAGAATCTTCCAGGCGACAAAGGCAATGGTGCTGGGTTGATCGCCTACCAAGGGGTTGGGGAATTTATGGCCGTCTATCTCTATAATACATATAAATAATTCACCTTACTTAACCCTGGTCTCCATCGACTGACGGATTAAATATATGGTTCTAATGTGCACATCAGTTCGTTCAAGCAAAAGTTCTGAGCAAATGAGGACATAGTAATCACATGGAAGTGTATCAACTTTTTATTATGCAATGTGGGAGCAATTTGGCCATAAACTTTTATTGCACTAATAGTCAAATTTGTCAAGTTTCAAAGTGAAATAAATCACACTTCTTTTAGAGGTAGAAACAAATAAGAATATATTAAGATAAAAGTATTTCAGGTTTGAAAGATTACATTTGAATTCTATTGTTTACTTGCATGGATGTTTTACTGATCTATTACAGAAACAGGAGAGTTATTATTTATGCTAATTACAGGCAAATGAGGACGGCAAGAAGGGCCATAATAAATAGCAACCAAGTTGCCTCAAATGAATAAGATTCAAGGGATGTTTAATTATCTCGGCAGTTACTCAAAGGAATCATGATAAAGGCTTAGAAACTTTCCACCAGATTCCATTGACAGGTACTAAGCTTCTCAGACAAACCATACAAAATTTCCAACTAATCACCCAGGGCAGATCAAAGTTGAGGAGCAAGCTGTGATACAAGGTCGGTGTTAAAGGAGACTAAAATGGGCTTGCACAAAAGACTGAGCTTGGTGCCAAATCTTCAACAGTAACGAGAGGTTATCCATCGATACAAGCATCCTGGCAGCCGTACTTACTCACAGACCAAAACACAAACGTCTAAAAGGAACAACAATATCTATGAGGGTGAGGATAGTAGAATATGCACCCAATAAATCCCATAAAAGAAAAATAAAAATAAAAATAAATGATTGACAAATCATAAATTTGCATAGACCACTCACATACAGGGTTTCTTTTACTGCATATACCGACAAGCAGGAGAAATTTCATTTAATACATACCAGGAGATTCTTTGGCTATCCCTTGCTTCTTCTCCCCTTTTTCTGCCCAAAATCCCCCAATTTTCCCTCTCTTATTCTCTTCCCAAAACCCCCACAACAAGGATACCCACTAACACAATTTCCTCCGTTACAGATACCCACCATCCCCAAAAATAAATGCATTAATTCTCCACCTACTAACACGAATATTTTCAAATCTCTAACAACTCACTCCCACAACAAAGTAAAAGACAAAATAAAATAAAATCTTCCTTGATAGATAAAATCAATTAATGTGCTAAACATTAACAATGTCATTATTATTACTAACTTTCAATGCTACTCAATAATTCTAACTCTCATTTAACCACTAACTATAATAATTAGTAAATCTACTACAATTACATATTCACTGTAACATCTCGTAATGACCCTAATTCAAAAAGATTCCTGACTCAAAAGAATCAACCAAAGGACATCAATAAATGGTACAGACAATTTATGACAACCACATACCGAAGGGTAACCCAGAAACTGGTAACAAGTTCCAACTCTACATCAACTATACTCATGACTGGAAACACATGGACAACGATGACGACAAAGAACATTAGCTGACATAGGGAACCCCTTGTTATCTCCCATCCATATTTCCATTGGTGTAAGGGCCTACTCAGACCTACTATGTCAGGTGGAGTCGAGGCCCAATACATGCAACCTGCATGAAAACCAGTGGGTTGTACAAGATAAACTATATATGTATATCTCAAACACACATCGGGACAAAGAATCACGGCATAGTAGGGTGCTCGATTCGAGTAGTACTACACCGTCCCTACTCCGAAATAAGACTATCACTATTCTTATTTAAAATCAAATGCATAAACATGATATTATCAAATCATCACTAAACATGTCCATCTCATCAGAACTGGAAAAAAAAAACCATGTCATCATAAACTCACTCCACATGTTAGAACTATAACAGTCGAATGAAGCATAGGTCTAATAACTCAAATATCTCAGAACTATCTAAAAGCAATGGAAGAACTAGCAATTGTCTCAGAACTGCCAAAATGGTGATGTAAAACTAGCAACTATTTCAAGCCAAAAATGAGGAGGCATTACATATGTATTAGGGGTTGGTGCTTCTAAACATTGTAGCCAGTGAGCCTTGTATGGTCAGTGAGACCTCTTTGTAGTCAGTGAGGCTTGCCTGGTCAATGAGACCTATATGTAGCCAGTGAGGCATGTTTTTCAGTTAACCCAATGAGGTAGTTCATGAGTGGTTTTTCTACCCTAGAGGATTTTCCACTTTATAAAAAGCTTGTGTCATGCTTCTCATTGATTTCTTCTATGTGTGTGCATATTAATTGTTTGATCATGATTTTTGTTTACATCTTTCATTATAAGTCTTGTGCATATAAACTCAACAAATCATTAATGTCCTCCTCTCTATTTGTCTTATAAGATAAAGTTTGCAAAAGGTTAAAATTTATACAACACTGATTCACCCCCCCCTCTCAGTGTTGTCCCAGACTCCTACACCTTTATCATGGCAAATAATACTTTTGGGTGATTCTCTTAGGTTCCCTACAAGATTTACTCATATTTGGCATATTTTTAGGGTGGAGATTCTTTTCAAAATTTAGAAAGATTGTAATTCTTGTGCATTTTTAGACAATCACATTGGAACAACTATTTCTCTTTATATTAAAGCAATTAATTGTACTAATGTTCTTCCTCAAATACAAGTTCAAGCAAACAAGGTAGTGCTAGAGGTTACTCACTTATAGGAATTATTGGATCACTAGGGTAATGCTCCTTGCACAGTGGCACGGTTTCCTCCATCTCTTTCCTCTATTCGAGCTCATTCACCTTCCCAAGGCCACAGGCAAAGGAGTGCTTCTACCAGGGATTCTCGCCCACATTCTTAGCCTCCTCCTCGCCATGCACATCACTATCACAGATGCTCATCCTCTCCACGCAATCGTGCCTAGACATCAAGACATCCTGGAAGTGCTACAAGTGATAATGTAGGTTGGCCTACTGGTGACAATACAGGTTGGGTTTCTCTTAGTACTTCCAATCCAACCAACATAGGTTGGGATAGTATCAAAATTTTTCCACGCTTAAATTTGGTAATTTCACCACAGCACCAGGAGTCAAATACAAAGAATGAAAATCAGGAGAATGACGATGAGTGGGCACCACTAGATATCATCCCAGACCCCAAATCAATTTGGGGTAACCCAGATGACAGGCATCCCCCATCTACGGGTGTTGCTTTGGATACTTAAATCTGCATAATATTATGTTTTTATAATTTCTGTTATCTTTTTATGGGTGTGTACCCATTGAGTATGTAGAATTTTTTGGGCTATGCCCATATGACCGACTGTTGGGGTGTGCCTTTATACCACCCAAACTATTTTTTGTGAAAGTGTTTTCTTTTATCTTATAATTAATAGATAATTTCACATTTTCATCAAAAAAAAAAACACCACAACCAACATGAATACCAAACTTTTATCATATGCCAAACATATAACAGTTGTGAGATTATTGTCCTTAAGGACCTTAAAGGTGAGAGAGAGAACTTGTGGAAATCCCTCCAATAAACAAACACATCATTAGTGTAAAAGGAAGGAATCGTTGACGCTTGTCTTTGACATTTCTATTTCAAGACAATTCTAGAAAGAAAGAATTAAGAGTAAATTGTTGATCATCAATTTGTTGTATGATTACTTTGTGAGGAGATTGGCCCATTCAAACGGCTTCTCATAATAACTCATTTGCGTTCTATGTTCAAACCATAATGTTAATCTACAAAATTTAGAGTTTTTTAACTGCCAATCTTAAAACTCTTTTGAATATGTCATTAATTAAAATAAAATAAAATAAATTTTACGTAAATAAAGATAAAATATTTTTAAATAATTTTAAATAAAATAAAATATTTTTTTAGTAAATAAAATACTCTTAAATAAATAAAAATAATTAAAATAAAATAAAATAACTTTTTAATTTAGTTTTGAAGTAAAATAAAATAATTCTTTTAAGTAAATATTGAAATCTGTGACCTCTCTTGTGTTTTTTTGTTGAATACAAATACAAATTTTCTTCTAAAAACCTCTTAACTAAATAAAATAATTCAAGATTGACATCTCTTAACATTTTTAGATACATTTACTTAATATATTTTTAATGGTTAAGTCTTCCCAAACCTCTAACAGTTAAATTGTAGTAATAATTCTGCAATAAAAGTTTTAAGGACAATTAAAGATAGATTTATTTAGGATATCTATACTGATTAAATCTTCTCAAAGATCTAACAACAATTCTGCAATAATAGTTTTCTAGTACAATTAACATAAAAATGCTAAATCAAAATCAAAATCATCAGTTTCCTACAAATCAAATTTGTTGTCCTTGGCAGAGACTAATGCTGCATTTCAACTTTTATTTTCAAAAAAATATTTACACTATAGTGTCAATTCTAATGCAATTTTAGAAGATGGTGCCTTGGTGGTGAATATTGGCCATCCCTCCCTTGTGCTTTTCATATTTACTCTTTGAGAACAAAGTGCAATCAACTTCTTCTCCAAGCTTGTGTGAAGTTAATGGTTATGAATTGTTTTCATCATCAAATAAAACTTGAATTTGGTCGAAGAAGCTTGTATGTTGAATTTTTAAATTGTAATCTATGTCCCTATAATTGTCAAAAATAATAAAAAAATAAAGATTTATTTTGAAGTAAATTAGAAAACAAATGGAAAAAATATATATATTAGAATTTCATGCCTTTTTCCCTTACAAACTCATATATATAGTTGTACTTACAAGGTAGAACATGTTTCTCAGAGAAGCAAATAATGATTTACTTTGAATCTGTCTTCCAAAATAATCCTTGAACTAGCAACATTGAAGACTCCTACAATGTTGAATTAGAAAGCACATTAGATTCAATGCAAAAAACATATTTGTCATGCAATTAATTTATAATAATCACATAAAACGATGCCACTATTAGACCTAGGTTTGGTTATAAATTTAACTACATGGTAGAAAAGTATTATCATCTCTGTCCATTGTGAAGAAAAACAATACCTTGATTGAGGTTAGTGATTTACACAACCCAAATGAGAGTGCACCAAAAGGTCTTAGGAATCTATGGCTTCCAAGCTATTTTTGACCAACATTCTCTCAACTAAACTTATTTAGAATGGTATATCTTCTCAAGCAAGGATATTTTAGAAGAAAAATAATTGTGAAATAAAGTAAATATAATGATATAATGATATGATATTATATCACTTTAATCTCGACATGAGTCACATTACATTTAAATTCTTTTAATTAATAATTTAAAAATGTTTTTATGTTAAATGGGTTTTCATCTTATAATTGTTAAAATATATGAAAAATATTATTAGTAAAAACTATACAAATATTTAGAAATGTATTTTAATAATTATTAGTAAAATAATATTATTAATGAATAACTTTAACTAAGTTATCTTGAAATGACTTTAAATACACCTATCAAATCCCACAAAAAAAATTTAAAAAGAAAGAAAGGAAATTCTTATATTATTAAAATAATCTTTTTATGTACAAAATCTTTTTCATTCTAGAAAGCCTAAATTTTAATGGCCATATGGATGTATTTAATCATTTTAGCAGTAAAAAACAATTAAAATTTTAAGAAGACTATATCATGTAAAAGGTAAGATTTCAGGTTCTTTTATATATATTTAGTCTCTATATATTTCTCCTAAAATAAATAGACTTTCATATTTGAAACGTAACTTCAAATAGATGATGATAAAAAAAAAATTCTTAATAAACAGGGTCCATTGTCAAATTTAGGCCCTAATGGATCGGCAGCAAATAGTACTCATCATTTTTTCATGGTGCTTGAGCAGGTGCACCTGGCATGTTTAACTATATGTTTCCAATTCTTTTGTTCGACATATGCTCTGACAATAGAAAGACTAGTTGTCATGTCCCCATATCAAGATACTGTTAAAGTAAAGATTTAAAATGGTTTGTAAAATATTATTTTGGATGATAGAAATAATTACATACATTATATATTATTTAATAAATAATATTATTGTATGAATATCTTATAATAATTAAAATATAATATCCATATTATAAATAACAATATATATATAAATATATCTAATAATATAAATACAAATAATATAATATAAATTATATATCATTTATTATGATATAAATGATATAATATAAATAATACAAAATAAATAATATATCATTTATTATAATGATATAATATAAATACAAATAATATAAATAAATAATAAGATAAAATAAATATCTTTTAACCTATCCTCTTATGATAAGGGAGTTAGGTATGGTTAGAACTAGTTTTACCACAAAAGCGAATTAATATAAAGTATAAAAATTATAAGAGGGTAAGTATGTTCTTTACCATCAAGCATAATAAGAGAACATTTCTGAGTTAAATACAACTTTTATATTGAAAATAAATAAATATAATAAAGAGTAATCGTATTTGATTTATATAAGAGCATAGCACACATTGAGAGATTGGAGGTAAACTTGTTAGGAAGAAGTAGCATTAATATCTCAAAGGTAGATAAGACTGGCGGTGGAATGGACCATGTTACATCATACTTAGGCAATGGATAAGACCTGTGGTGGAATGGACTATGTTACATCATACAAGGGCAATAAGTAAGACCTGGTGGAATGGGCATATGTTACATCATACAAAGGCACTTAGTAAGACCTAAGGTGGAATGGGCATATAGGCACTACCCGTAGAAGATGATTCATGCAACCTAACAAGAGATAGTACACCATCTGCTTGAAAATAAATAAAATTAACATATAATAGACAACCCTAAGTATGAATCCACTTAAGGATTGGATAATTGAATTATTGATATATGTTCATATTATAAGAAGAATTGATTACTAATGTTCTCTTTTACAAGTTGAAATTATCTGGTTAAGAAAATTTTGACTTGCTAAAGGGGACATTACAGTGCATCAGAGCAGTGATCCTGCCATCCTGTCAATAATAGTTAAATAAAAAACAAACTAAAATATAGATGTAACATTAAATAATCAAAATTTACTTACAAATATCTAATTAATAAATAATGAGTAAATAAGGTAAAAAATAAATAAGAATAAAATAACTCTTAAAAATACATTAAGTAAATATATAGTAAATGAAATAGTAAAATAAAATAATTAAAATATCTCTATGGGTGACCTACGACTTGAAATGGCATGAGAAAAATAAATTAAAATATATGTAAACAACTAGCTCCAAATATTTATTGTATTTATTGTGTACATAAACCTCAATAAATATAATGTTATAAAATATTATAGGATACTAATTATAGTTGCTTGAGGACAAGCAATCTTGAGTGGGGAGGGTTGTCATGTCCCCATATCAAGATACTGTTAAAGTAAAGATTTGAACGAACACGATAAAGATGGTTTGTAAAATATTATTTTGGATGATAGAAATAATTACATACATTATATATTATTTAATAAATAATATTATTGTATAAATATTTTATTATAATTAAAATATAATATCCATATTATAAATAACAATATATATAAATATAATATATTATAAATATATCGAATAATATAAATACAAATATTCTTATAAGTATCTTACATTATAATATAAATACAAATAATATAATATAAATTATATATCATTTATTATGATATAAATGATATTATATAAATAATACAAAATAAATAATTTATCATTTATTATAATGATATAATATAAATACAAATAATATAAATAAATAATAATAAATATCCTTTAACCTATCCTTTTATGATGAGGGAGTTAGGTATGGTTAGAACTAGTTTTACCACAAAAGGGAATTAATATTAAGTATAAAAATTATAAGAGGGAAAGTATGTCTTTTACCACCAAGCATAATAAGAGACGTGCCTCTTCAAATATATCTCTTGAAAGAGAAATAAATAAAGGTTGTGAGATAGAAGGAAAACATCATCCGATGAAAAAAAGATTTTTTTTTAAGAAAACACTTCTAGTTAAATACAACTTTTATATTGAAAATAAATAAATATAATAAAGAGTAATCATATTTGATTTATATAAGAGCATAGCACACATTGAGAAATTGGAGGTAAACTTGTTAGGAAGAAGTAGCATTAATACCTTAAAGGTAGATAAGACCGGCGGTGGAATGGACCATGTTACATCATACTTAGGCAATGGATAAGACCTACGGTGGATTGGACTATGCTACATCATACAAGGGCAATAAGTAAGACCTACGGTGGAATGGGCTTATGTTACATCATTCAAAGGCACTTAGTAAGACCTAAGGTGGAATGGGCATGTGTTACATCATACAAAGGCACTACCCGTAGAAGATGATTCATGCAACCTAACAAGAGATAGTACCCCATCTCCACTAGGGCTTGAAAATAAATAAAATTAACATATAATAGACAACCCTAAGTATGAATCCACTTAAGGATTGGATAATTGAATTATTTATATATGTTCATATTATAAGAAGAATTGATTACTAATGTTCTCTTTTACAAGTTGAAATTATCTGCAAGGTTAAGAAAATTTTGATTTGTTAAAGGGGACATTACACTAGTCCACAACAATTGTAACCAGACTCAAGGAAGAAACACAAATATTTGAAAATCACAAATATAAATTTGATAGTAATGATAAACATAACACCAACTAGCAGAACCTGAGAACACTTTACGGGACCTATACACAATTAGTACAGGCAATGTAAATGTAATCTCAAGTATTAGCCCAACTCCTGCTAAAAAAAGTGTTGCCAAACACCTACCATACAATCAACTATAAAAGGCAAATAATGGATTTTGTCAACCTTCGACAAGAGATGTACTAGCACAACTTGACTTGTGTGGCATTGATGAGGTAATAAATTGCCTCTGATAGCTTTCCACGTAAATGGCATAGCCAAATAATATATAAGCAATAGGAGCAATGAAAATCAAACCCCTTAGCTAAATAAAAAACCTCAAAAAAGTAGAAATAGAAAGTTCTTCCACCTCAAAATAACAAGGCATAACCCTGACACAAATGGAAAATCCTCACTAGGAAAAATAGTAAAACAGGATACCAAAACCAAAAAATTAATAAGATAAAAGAATGAGCATTTTTTTCAAACAAAACTATAATAATAATAACAAGAATGAATACCAAATATTCCAAATTATACATAGTCCAAAACAACATCTATGAGACCAGCATGTGTCCATTCGAATCATTATATTAACCTTTAGGTATAGAAACGTTTTAGATCATTTACCATCCAATACAAATCAGGGTTGCACATAGGAAAGAATGAGCCTGATAGAGGCTAATATTATTATGTTTACAAAAAAGTGCACAAAGATTTATTAATATACCCTATCTAAAGAGCCCATTAAAACTAGGTACTGGAAATTCTGTGTGGCCACACAAATTCAGCTAAAAAAACCCAGTTATGTTGTTAAAAAAGGAGGTCTAAAATAGGTTTTCCAGGTCCATTCAGAGGATTTGATACAGTGAAGAAAGAAAATGCCTCTAGTCTTATCCAAACCCTCTACAAGAAAAGGAAGCCACAAGGTCCTAAATCCTTAGAAGCAGTACAAGTGGAGACAAAGGAAAAAAAGCTCACTGATATTCATCTGCAAATAAGGTGAAATTTCATTTTTTTACTTGCCAAGTAATTCCAAATCAGTGAACTTAATAACCTAGATCACTTTGATGGAACCAAATAAAATTTCCATCTCTAAACACCACCTTAAAAACAAGCAAACAAGTTAAAATATATAGATTTTTAGGTTTTCCAGGTCCATTCAGAGGATTTGATACGGTGAAGAAAGCAAATGCCTCTAATCTTATCCAAACCCTCTACAAGAAAAGGAAGCCACAAGGTCCTAAATCCTTAGAAGCAGTACAAGTGGAGACAAAGGAAAAAAAGCTCACTGATATTCATCTGTAAATAAGGTGAAATTTCATTTTTTACTTGCCAAGTAATTCCAAATCAGTGAACTTAATAACCTAGATCAATTTGATGGAACCAAATAAAATTTCCAGTCTCTAAACACCACCTTAAAAATAAGCAAACAAGTTAAAATACACATTAGGTGAACTTCCTGTGAGATTAAATCCAGGCTCTCTCGTCATACTTAAAACTTCAAGCAAATTCTACACCTCCCATTAACGAATGTATTCAACCTATTCCATGTTCAAAGATAACTTGGACTTACAATAGGAGAAAAACTTATATTCCCAACAATTTTTTAAAAAATCATAAACTGTCTCACATGAAAAATAAACTGCATTACTATTCCTTCATTTTCCACAAATTCAGCCATAGGATGATATATGTTTGTACTTTTTGGTGACTTAGAAATAGATTTTCCATTTAACTAAATAATAGTTGTTAGGTTTTAACCTTTCTGTATTCAGACAGTTATGAAGAATATAAAATAACATAATTTCTTTCCATTTGGTCTTATCTACCAATAAATCTCAAATCCACAAGCATAAATGATATGTCTATTAAATGTTACATTTCCTAAAACAATGTTTATGTTATAATTGCAACAATAGATTAAAATCTCAGGCAATAATAATTTCAATTCTGTTAAAATTTAAAAATTGCAGACAAACAAACTAGAAATACACCACTCCAAACAAAAGAAATCCCTCATTTTGTCCTCCTATAAGTGTAAATTTGTTGTCTCCATGATAAATTAGGATGCGAAACATACCTTGTTCATTCTTGCCAAGTCTGATGGTGTTCCTGTACATCTGTACTAAAAAAACAAAAAAAGGAAAGTACAATTTTAAAAAATCAAAATGCTCAACTTTCACATATTAACTTTTTAGTATAAAGGTCTCCAATATACTGCCTCATATATTTCAATCTGCTTTATCCAGTGGTTCTCGTCCACTCTAACAGTAGTGAAATCTCTAACCAATCGAACTTAGTCCCCAACAAATGGTTGTCCTCCTCTGTAACAATAGTCAAAACATAGGATCATGCACAATTTCTCGTAATCATAATAAGGTAAGGCAGTAAATCTTAAATGCACTAAATTAAATTTTTAATACCAAGCTCTCGGCTGTAATAACCTTTATATATAGATTTCAATCATTCTACTGTCAAATTCATCCTTGTTTTTACTTCTGGTGCTTTTTTATATTTCAGCAATCTTTGACAAGGTTGAGCGTTAGAAAAAAATGGAGAATCTACATGATCAAGCACCCAGGAAATTGTTTTTAAAAAAAAAAAAAAAAAACAAGATCAAGATGAAGATCAAGCACCCAGAATTCGAGAAGAAAGCAAAAACACTGAAAATGTTTCTCATAAGAGAAAGTACACTAGATCTTAAATCCCCAGGATTCGCTGGATGACTGCTTTGCATTAGAGATTTCTTGAAGCAATGCAACAGCTTGGAGGTGCCCACAATAAGGCAGATGCCTTTTTACTTCTTTCATCCTCTCTCAATGCTCTGTTGGTACTTCTTTCATCGCTCTCATTTCGTGCCGTATCCCTCACCGTTGATGATTCAATTTTTGAACTGTTGCATTGCTCAAATAAAGCGCTAATGCAAAGCTGCCATTTCTGGGCATTTCATATCTAGTGTCCTTTTTCTTATGAGAAACACGTCAATTTGTTGGATAGTTATTCTTTCATTCTTCTCCATTTTCCCAGAATGATTGAAATTGTATATAAAGGTGATAACAAGGGAGAGCTTAGTATTGAAAATTTTATTTAATGCATTTAAGATTTATTGAAAAGTGATGCATGACAATATTTAATGCATTTAAGATTTGTTGAAAAGTGATGCATGACTAGCCGACTCAACATGCTTTTTACTATATCTTCACATGCAACTGGACTTTACCCTCCATGCAGATTAGTAGATTTAGTTAGCCAGTTTTATTTTGTAATTTGGTTCTTTATTTAGTTTAGAAAGCAGTTAACAAACTTTGCTTTCATGCGTAGCAAATAAATGCATATGCATGTAACTATTTTTTCAGTTTTATTTTGTTAAGTCTAATTTAATCTTAGTTTTTTTTTTTTTTTTCCTTGCATGTAAAGGCTGCAGCTTGTAATTCTGTTGCTGTTATATATTTTGACAGCAGCAGTCAATTACGATGTATAAAGAAATAGGTATATAGTCTGCAAAAATACAGAATTCTGTATTTTAATTTCAGATCTGGGCTGTTTTAAATTGTTGTAGTTATTTTTTTATATCTCTACCATCTTTTTCAGATTCTACATTTGGTATCAGAGCAGGTATTTTCTTTTGGGTTAAAGATTTAGTGGTTGAAATTTTGCCAAAGGTTTAACATGTCCCCATTCCAAAATTTGATGGAAATGATGACATTCTTGATAGGAAAATATTTATGGGAGATTGTTGAATTAGGTTATGCAGAGCCAGTTGATTGGGATGCCGTCACAACCAATGAAAAAACAACTATGAAGGAGACTAAAAAGATGAATGCTCAAGCATTATGCTACATTCAAATAGCTCTAGATAAGAGCTTATTTCCAAGAATTGCAGGTGCAAAGACACCCAAGGATGCCTAGAAGACTCCACAAGAAGCTTACCAAGGTAGTGATCAAGTGAAAGCTGTCAAGCTACAGACATTGAAAAGAGAATTTGAGAATTTGACAATGGAACAAACTGAAAGTGTGAGTGGTTATTGTGTAAGAGTAAAGGATGTGGTCAATAAGATGGCTATTCTTGGAGAAATTATGGACAAAGAGGTTTTGGTTAAAAAGCTATTAAGGCCTCTAACACCAAGGTGGAATAATGTTGCAATAATCATAGAGGAGAGTAAAAATTTATCTACTCTTGAGTTTGATCACTTGGTTGGATCTCTTATGTCTCATGAAGAGAGACTTAGGAAGATGAGAAGGCTTTTTCTTTAAAATTACAGAGTGCACATAAAGATGATGCTAGTAGTAAAAGCAACCAAGGACAAGGCTAAGAATGGAATTTGAATTATTCAAGAGGAAATAGAGGAAGAGGTAGAGGCAAATTTGATAAAAGAAATGTCCAATGTTACCATTGTAACAAGTATGGCCACTTTGAAAGGGATTGCAAATTAAAAGAAGGTAATAGTGTTCATTATGCTCAAGAAGGTGATGAAAATCCTCCAGATCATTTATTTTTATCCTATGCTAAAATTGAAAATAATAGTAAAGATGTTTCGTATTTAGATTCTAGATGTTCTAACCATATGTCAAGAAATGAGAAGTTGTTTTCAACAACAGATGAAAGTTTCAAATCCAAGATCCAACTTGGTGATGACAAATCATTGGAGGTTGTTGCAAAAGGAGCTATGGAAGTCTATACAAAACAAGGTATGAATAGTGTCAAAGACATTTATTACACTCCACAGTTAAAGCATAATTTGTTGAGTGTTGGACAATTGTGTGAGAAGAATTATTAAGTTGTATTTGAAAATCAGCAATGTATAATTTGTGAAAAGAATCAGGGCAATAGAGTGGTTACAGTTGTGCCTATGACAAAAAATAGGATGTTCCCATTGAAGTTTGGTTAACATAACAACAGCCTTGCCAGTATGGCATATGAGGATCATACAAGTTGGTTATGGCGTCTCAGGTATGGGCATTTAAATTTTCATAGTTTGAAGATTCTAACATCAAATGCATTAGTTTCTGGTTTGTCTAAGGTTGAAGAGCACAAGGAAATTTGTGAAGGTTCTGCTAAAGGAAAGCATGCAAGGTAGAAATTTTCCAAGGGCGATGCATGGAGGGCACATCGTCACTTTAGCTTGTTCACTCAGATATTTGTGGTCCTATGCAAACAAAAAGTTTGGGTAAGTCATCATATTTTATCACTTTTATTGATAATTACTCACAAAAGTGTTGGATTTATTTTTTGAAGATCAAGGATGAAGCCCTTGATACATTCAAGAGGTTTAAAGCCCTTGTGGAAAATGGAAAAACGTATCAAATCAAATGCTTAAGGACTGATCATGGAGGAGAATTATGTTCAAAAGCCTTTCAAGATTATTGTGATATGCATGGCATCAGAAGGCAATTCACCACTGCCTACACACCTCAACAAAATGGTGTAGCTAAAAGGAAGAATCATAGAGTGGTGGAGATGGCACATAGTATGCTACAAATAAAGGGATTAAGCAATTCTTTTTGGGGAAATGCAGTTGCTAGAACATTATATATTCTCAATCGGAGTCCCACTAGTGGACTTGACATGATGACTCCATATGAATCCTGGTATGAGAAAAAGCAAAATGTTAATCATTTCAAAGTTTTTAGTTGTTTAGCCTATGTTCATGTTCTTGATCAAAAGAGACAAAAGTTAGATCGTAAAAGTGAGTCATGTATTTTTGTTGGATATAGTCAGGAAAGTAAGGCTTACAGGTTATATAATCCTCTCCCTAATAGGCTTATTGTGTCAAGATATGTGATTTTTGATGAAGGGGGAGCTTATGCTCATCAAAAAGGCTATAAAGAGAAGTCAAAATCTGTTTTAAATGATATTATTATTGATGATATTGAACATTAGCAGCCCACTATTGTTTCTGTTCCAAGTGCTACAAATCCACCAAATAATCCCTCATCTAGTTGTTCAATTCCAAGTGCAAGTCTAGCTTCAAAGTCTCTAAGCTAGGCTCTCCTATATCTTTTTGTTAAATTTTTGGATCCAAGTGTTGTGGTTGCACTATGGGCCACGAGTTTTTGGTGTGAAGCAAATTATGAATGTAGTAGAACCTTCATGTCAGCTGAGTGGAGTTGATTTGGAGATGGAATTGAATTTTGAGGTGGACGTTGATGTTGGGTTCTAGCTCATTGTTTGGAAGTGGGCAGAAAGGGTTTTCTCCTCATCATGGCCATATTTTGTTGGCTTTGATGTTGGTTCTAGAGCTTCTAAGAAGCTGGTGGCATTAGTTTTTAGTAGGAGTGGTCCATGTTGTTGATCTAGGTGTTTGAGTTAGGGGGTGATGATGGCGTTCTTGGTCATAGTGGAAGCTTAGGGGTTGGAGTTTAATGGTTGTGACCGAATGAAATATGCCTTATTCAAGTTTAGACCAAGGGGTGTTTACAAATGTGAAGCTAGGATTGGTGTCGATGCTAGAGGTGGTGGAGATGGTGGGAGTTTTAGTTTTTGGGTTTTGTTGGAGTAGGTGTTTTGTACACCTTGCATCATGTTGGTATTATTTTATTTTGTAAAATAAATATTTATTTGTTGTACATCATGGGTGATGTGCTTAGCCACATTGGATATTTATTTGATGCCACTTGTAATCATTCTATGTAACATTGGGTTAATCATTTATTTGTAATTATTTGATTATTTGGGAAAACTTAGTACCAATAATCAAATGTGGGTCAATGGTTTTGTAGACTGATGATTTTGGGGAAGATGGTTTTACCATACTACATGTATTTATGTGAGCTTATGTCTATAAAAGTAAACACAGAGGTAATTGTTGTAGAGTGAGGTGAGTGGTTGTTGGCTTTGGCTAGATTTAGCTTGTTTGAGCATCTTTTGTAGGCTGCATATGTGAGGGTTTGAGGCATGGCATTTGATGTGTGGTTACATGCTTGTTCACATGGAGTGCAGGTAGAGAGTTTGATGTTTCAAAGGTAATCTCTTCGTATGTATTGTAATCTTTATTGCTGAATAATACTTGAGAGATGGATGCTTTTGGAGGGTAGTTTTTTTCCCTCATGGAGGGTTTTCCTAATGTATATCTTGTGTCACCATTGATGGTATGATTGTCCATTTATTTTAAATATGGATTTCTAGTTATTGTTGCACATTAATCTCTTATTAGGTTATGAGGAATTAGTCTTTATGGTTGCATATTTCCAACAGATTTGTCTTTGGTGTTGGTCCCAGAGTTTGATCTAGGGGACTTTTTGGGATCCATGGATGCCCTCAACTTGGAGGTTGTGCATGCATATTTCTAGTTAGTAATACTTTGTGATGGATCTAGTGTTGGTTTAGAGGGAGGTGTTGTGTAGTGAGTGGTGGGAGAGGCATTAATGTGATGAGCCTAGTTTTTTCCTCAAGTCTAAAGGTGGAGGGATGTTGATGGATAGACCATAAGTATTTGCATGAAACGGGAGCTAGAAGATGTTGTTCCATTTTTACCTATGCACTAGCATTGATCTAGGTAAATAGATGGGTGTGACGTGGAGATTAGATCCACAAACAATGGAGAGGGCTTGGTGATTATGGTGTTTGTTTCGAGAGTTATCTCTAATAGAGGCTTTATGATTGATGGTGGAATTGGTGTTGCAAGCAGATTAGGTTATGGGCCAAGTTTTAGGGGGGTCTGTGAGGTGGTTTCGGATGGTGGCGCTAAAGGAGATATCGATGGAGCTTAGGTAGAGGTCTAGACAAGGGACTCATCGGTGGTGTTGGTTCTGGTGGTTGTGGCAACCCTGGTGGTGGCTCTATTGGTAGTTGTGGCCATAGTCAGCTCTGGCTATGTTTGAGTGGCAAAAGCATCCATGGTAAGGCTTGGGTGGCATTATTGGGCCTTGGGTTCATGTTGAGGGGTGACCCAAGTGGTGCTAGTTGCAGATCTGACAATGGTCCAGGCATGAGAGTGAAGAAGACAACAATATAGAAGTATGTTATTTAAACTCAATGAGTTGATCTCACACTTTAGCAAGCATGTACTAAAGAACTTCTAACAAAGGATAAAAATGTTTGTTAGGAATTAAGGTGTCTCAACCTTGGGAAAGTCCTCACATTTACTTTTTACTGTGGTAATTAATTTTTACTATGCAACAACTTTCTTATTTACCATGCTCTATCATCTAGTAACTTGACATGGTGACTTGTTGATGACTAGGAAGTGACATGGAAGGTGACAAGGAAGTTAATTTTGTCCTCACATGGAGCATAGGTGTCCCATATTGTGGTAGACGTTTTCCACCATGTGTCAGCATCTTGTGAGGCGTGTATGGAGTTATTACGCATAAGTGTTATGACAAATTCCTATGATAAAACTATGACACATAAGAGTCAAGTATAGAAGGTTCTATGACAAGTGAAGACAAGTGTCGAAGAGCATCTTTTGGGAAGGCATCTTTGGGTGACCAAGATGGGTTATAACATGTTGTAAGAGGAATATGCTATTTTTAGGCAGTTATGATAGATTCTCTTACAGTTGTAAGAGCTATCATGTATGATGGATTCTATGACAACTG
This sequence comes from Cunninghamia lanceolata, assembly GCA_027924645.1. Lineage (NCBI taxonomy): Eukaryota > Viridiplantae > Streptophyta > Pinopsida > Cupressales > Cupressaceae > Cunninghamia > Cunninghamia lanceolata. The sequence continues at coordinate 4,407,597 of BSBN01000245.1, read as the reverse complement.
TAATGTGCGTAAGAGCATCTATCATAGTCTATCTTGTGATTAAGTGCCCAAATTGGGAAGGGATGTTGTGAGAAGTGTAAAAACCTTGTTGTAATGATAGATAAGTGTCCCTAGGTGTGGGTAATGGGCCATGAGACCAAGTTGGATGCCCATCTCTAGAAGCTTCTCATTTTGCCTTGTAAACTCTATATAAATAGGTGCTTGGAGTAGGAGATGCATAGTTTGATTGACAGGTATTGTTATACTACCAGAATCACTCCAGAAATGACATTTGAAGACTCCTGGAAGAACTTGCATTGCAAGTGTATTGTAAACTATTATTGTTTTGATAATACATTGTATAGGTTTTGGAGTGTCAGGTTTTTCACCTGAAAAAGTTTTCCCCATGATATATCTTGTGTCTCTCTCTCTATCTACATTCTTGTGTTGTGTATGTTGCTGAAATCTCTATGTTATTATCGTAACATCACTGTAATTGTAAGGTTTAAAAAGAATTTGCATACTTCTTCCCTCGTTAGATTAGTGTAGGAAGTGTATTTTGCGTACCTTGCTTCCTTTCAGTTGGTATCAAAGCTTGATCACCTTTGGTTCTAGTTGTTGGGCAGGGGCTTTTTGAGCTGATCTTTGATTGAGTGGGAGTCTGTGTAGTGTATTCTATAATCTTGTTGCAGGAAGGAGATGGCAAAAACATCTAGAAGAATAGAGTTGGAGAAGTTTAATGGCGCCAATTCCAAGTTGTGGAAACTTAAGATGGAAGACATGCTTGTTGATAGAGACCAATGGGAAACCATTTCTAGTACCAAACCAATGGCAATGGCTCAAGCTGATTAGGATCTCAAGGATCGGAAGGCTAAGGGTCTTGTGAGACTCTATCTAGCTGACTATGTCTTGTTGAAAGTCCATGAGGAGAAGATTGCAAAAGAACTATGGAAGAAGCTGGGAGATGTTTATAAGGCCAAATCCCTAGTGAACAAGCTATTCCTGAGAAAGAAGTTGTATTCTCTGAGGACAGAATATGGAGGATCTATTGTAGATCACCTGAAAGGTAAATGCAAGAAGTTGTGTCCACTTAAGGTGGAAGTTTCAAAGTTAGAAAAAAATCTGAAATCGGGTGACTAAAAACGAGATCCCGTTTCTATAAAATGGGATCCCGTTCTGTATCGGGATCCCAACCTAAAATCCAAAATGGGATCCCGTTCCTTAACACGATCCTGAACCTAGAACCAAAAATGGGATCCTGTTTTGAAAAAGTATTAAGTTTTTTTTAAAATGGCAGAGACCCCATTTTTCCCAGCGACAGGCGACAACTGAGAACGAGATCCTGAGTTGAGTCACCATCAAAATAGCAGGTAAGTGGATTTTTCCACTTCTACAATTTAGCAATGAATCTGAAGTTTCCCTTGTTTGTTTTGATGTAAAATATAATCAAAATTTAAATTGTAAACTGTTATTTAGGGTTTCTATTTATGAAATCAATAGCTATTTTTTGACATTTTAGTTGTAAAATATAATTGAAATTTTGAAAGACTATATCATATAAAAGGATAGAATTTGAACAAACTATCAAAATTTTGTTTAAATTTGAGAATTGAATAGCTATATTTAGACATTTTAGCTATAAAACACAATTGAAATTTTGAAAATACTATATCATATGAAAGGAGAGATTTTGAACAAACTGTCAAAATTTGATTTCAATTTGAGTGTTGAATAGCTGTATTTAGAAATTTTAGTTGTAAAAATACAATTGAAATTTTGAAATGACTGTATCATATGAAAGGAGAGATTTTGAATAAAATGTCAAAAATTATATAGCATTGGGATGATATATATATTTGGTTTTTATAAAATTTACTTATATCAATGTATGTCATTGTATTTTAAAGGCATTATTGAATAGGTAACTGTCATGTAAAAAAATTACAACAAACCATAATAAAACCTTTATCACATCCATAATCAAACCTAAATAGAGACAACCAACTAATCAAGAATTGAGAAAATTTTACAGTTTTTGTGATAGCCAACTAATCAAAAATGAAATCAAGCTAACAAATGTAACTTTAGAGACACTTGTAGTTGTCCTCACTAGCTAGGTTATGCCCCTAGGATGAACATCATGATGTTAATTGTGATACGATCCTAACCTCATTGGTAATGCTTCCCCTAATCTTAATGACATTGATGTAGGCCCCACTCATGATCCTTATAAAGATCTTGCCACCACTAACCTCTTTCATGATAGGTCACTATCCTCACCATCTCCTTAGACCTATAATACCTTGAGCTTATTGATTGGGACCAACATGACCCTCTATGATTTGATGTTTTCCAAAATGATGAAGCCATCATGAAGCTTATGATGTGTCAAGACCACATCCCCATTGTAATCATAAGAAAGACTTTTCCACCATACTTAACACCTATGCTTATTTTGGAGAGAAAGAAGAACCCTTTAGTCCTAAGGCACCCTAGTAGGCATAATAGCAACAAGATATAAGAAGAAACTTGTGATCGATTAAAATGATACAATATAAATGGACACTTCCCAAGAGATCTGAGCAATGACAAACTTCACCTTCCATTAGATACCATTCAGATACAAGATGACTCCCCTCTCCTTGTTGAGGATGCTATAGACATCAACCTGTGAATAGAAGAGGACCCTAAACTCTCTAAGATAGTAGCTCCACTAGACCTTGACATCAAAGAAGGCATAACCATCACCCTTAAAGATTATGCTAATTTCTTCATGTGGTCTTATGGTGATATTGTTGGCATAATAGTATATAGTATTACATTGTTAGTTTATGCATATTAAATAAATGTTAGTTTATAAGTTAGGTTTTGGGAAGTTACGAGAAGTTACTTTCCTGTAAGAAGTTATATACGGGAATAACTAAGGCTTTAAAAAGCCAATGTATTGCATTGTAAAATCATCCTGAAGACAATACTATATTATTTTATTATGGTTTAATTTTGTGAATGTTTGCTCACCATTTCCAATATGGTATCAGAGCTCGTTGTGCCTATGTGTTAGAATCTAGGGGAAGCAGAGCTCATTGTGCCTATGTGTTAGAATCTAGGGGAAGCATAGAGATGGCTCGGTAATGGACTGCGTGGTAATGAATCTAAAACTACCATTATAGCTGATTTATTGGCGCACTAGATAAAGGAGATGTTCAATATATATAAATAAATTTTTTTTGGAACACATTATATGACTGCGCGCAGGAATGGACATTTGAATGAAGTCTTTAGTTATTTTTTGTGACAGTTTTTATTGATGTTTGATCTCCCATAGATATGTAATTTTGGAGATATTTTTTTGAGGTGTTTTGATGATATCTTATGGAATATAATTATTTCAGCAGACAGAAGGTATACAAATCTGTTTCTAAATGCAGCCTCCAAGCATCCAACAATTAGAGGAGGTGGCCGATCAATATGGGGAAATTAATTAGGGTTTAAGAAAGGTGCGGTTTAGATGGTTAATTTACATACATAGTAGTAAATGTGGATGCCTATTTCATGTTTTTAAATCAAGGAGTTGGTGTGTTTGAAGAAGGTTGATAAAGACAACTTTGAAGTGAAGACCATGGATGATGAATTTATGAAGAATTTTGTGTTTGCTGGCAACACAAACTTGTGAAAGGAAAATATATATGGTGAGATTAAAACTGATTGAAATTTCTGAATGATACATGAGGGAAAATATTTTATGAGTTTATAGCAAACATTGAAAAGTTTTCACTTATTACCTAGAGTAATACAATTTCTTTTTAGATAAAGTAAAAAAAAAAAAAGTTTCTAAGAGGAAATTTTAAGGAGAGTAAAATGTGCAGCATTTTTAGGTTTTGATTTGAACGCGCAGCAGTAAGTTCACATTTAAAAACATTAATGCTATTTTCATTTGGAAAATTATGGTTCATAGCTATTTTTGGAACCAAATTTTTGGAAGGGAATAAAATAAAAAAAGATTTAAATGAAGGTTGGAGGAATTAATAGTTGGTATGAGGTGGTTATGAGTTCTTGGGAGGTATAAGTTTTAAATATTATTTTGTCATTGGAGATATAAGGTTTTATTTTGGAGTAATAAGGTGGAAAACATTGGAGTTATAAGGATATAATTGTGTTTACACTATATTGTAAAAGGTGCACTTTTGGTGGAATCTGACATCTTGTTTTATCATGGCTACATCAATTGATCTCCGAGCCATTTATACTACACTTGATGAGGCCTCAAAAAAATCATCCAAGACATCAGCTGGTTAAAGTGTAATAGGGTCATATTGGAGGCTGGCGGCATCGGAGGATGGAGGATTTTTTATCATCTCAAGTTAGCTTTTCGCTTTGAGATGATGCTTTGCATGAGAGGCATTTTTGGTTTTGGTTGTTTTTCTTTTCTTTGTTGATACTGATGGAGCTGATAAATTTGAAGAATGTATGTCTTGTGAAGATTTTGTTTTGGAGACAGGTTTGGGGTTTGGTGTTGATCTCAATATGGATTGTTGTCCAGCGAGCTTCAAAGAGTATATGATCTTGAATTATACCCTTTCGCGGTCACTAGACAACATGGCAGAGATCTGTCGTATCTCTTAGGGTCCATTGTCGAATAATTCAAGACTCTGTGATTTGAGAGCTTGGGACTAAAGAGCTCAAGAACACAGCTCGAAGCTATGCCTTTCTGAGGGTAGATGAGACAGCATGATGGAGCCTCGCTTGGTTCAGGATTTGTTCTTTGGGGGAAGATCTTCTATAAAATATGTATTCATATTATGTAATCAGCTTTGTTGAGTATTTTAGCATTAAGGGGGGGTACCTGGTAGTTTTGCAGGAACAATGTAATAAGGGGGGGAATGTTGGCATAATAGTATATAGTATTACATTGTTAGTTTATGCATATTAAATAAATGTTAGTTTATAAGTTAGGTTTTGGGAAGTTACGAGAAGTTACTTTCCCGTAAGAAGTTATATACGGGAATAACTAAGGCTTTAAAAAGCCAATGTATTGCATTGTAAAATCATCCTGAAGACAATACTATATTATTTTATTATGGTTTAATTTTGTGTATGTTTGCTCACCATTTCTCAATAGATATGCCTTGAGACTCCATCTTTAAAGTCATGCATCATCTTGTGGTTCACCTCAATGCCAAACCTATTCAATAAAAGCTACACAAAATGCACCCCCAAGTAGCCCTCTTGGTCAAAGAAGAATTGTATAAACTCTTGGATGTGGGGTTCATGAACAAACTATTACTTATCCTAAATGGGTCTCTAATGTGGTCTTAGTTAGCAAGAAAACTAAGGGAATTCATGTTTGCACTAACTTTTGAGACATCAAAAAAGGATACCCTAAAGATAACTTTTCTCTACCAAACACTGATATGATCATGGATCTCATAGCCATATATATAAAATGTTATCATTAAACTAGATATAATATCCCCTGAAACATTTAAGTTAGACATGGAGACACCTAGATTATGGATAGGTCTATGTAAGAAAACACCTCCTGTAGACTCAACACAAACTTATCCCTCAACCCTCTAAATTGTGACTTCCATCATTTGATTACCCTGGAACACACTATAGACAACTCTATACAAATTTGGCAAAAGATATCTTCTCCTAACATAAACTTGTATCTGTAGAAGTATCTACTACTACATTAGATTTGATATACTTCTTAAAAGGAAAGAGTTGGGACTAACAACTAAATAGAAAACAATAATTTGCAAATAGGAAATAGGAAACAAAATTGAGCTAGAACCATCTTGACTAATTTATCTTTTTCTAGCTAGATTGAATCCCTACAATCATGTAAGTTAAAAACAAAGCATCAAATTATTCATTAAATTTAATTCACAAATCATCAAAATATATTCATCTTCATACTCAGATTAATCAGGTCTAGGCAACTAGTAACTTCAATTCTATCTCCATTATCAAATTTGGTTGCCATAGGCAACTTCACCAAATTTAGGTTTTTAGATCATGTGGCATGCACAAGATATCCACCTCAAGGTAGTTCTCCAAGTCTAGTTATAGGCTTGCAAATGTTCATTATGTTTCTACCTAATAGTCCATTGGTTTCTAGATGACATCATTCAATAGCATATCTATGCATCTGAACATTCACCCAAGTCATTGATATATATTGAACATTCACCCTTCATTTAATCAAAGCATCAAATTATTCATTAAATTTAATTCACAAATCATCATAATATATTCATCTTCATACTCAGATTAAGTCTTAGGCAACTAGTAGTCAATAGTAGATCTCCATTATCAAATTTGGTTTCCATAGCCTGGAACTTCACCAAATTTAGGTTTTTAGATCATGTGGCATGCACAAGATATCTACCTCAAGGAATTTTTCCAAGTCTATTTATAGTCTGAAGTAGATGTTCATTATGATTCTGCCTAGGTGGTATTATAGTCCACTGGTTTCTATGACATCACTCAATAGCATAGATGCATCTATTCTATTTCATTTCTTTTGTCCAAAATGGTTGTGACAATAATCAATAGGAAACCCCCGGTCATAATAGGAGGTCTTGAATTTGGTACCAATGATTGTGAGTTCCTTGTAGAATATGATGAACCTTTTGAACAAGAGAACCTTGTAGACCATGATGCATATCTTGATTTAAACTTGAACATTATCGGCATGTGAATGCTTTTAGCCATCCTACAACCTCCTATCACTCTTCATCCTCTTATAAGGATATGCCACACAACCTCTCCAAGTTGACCATGCCAAACCCAAAGTCACAATCCTAAGAGGTTCCTAATTTCCTCCCAATGATCATGAGAACCTTGTAGATCATGATGCATATATTTTGAACAAGACTATCAAGTTCCTTCGCAACAAGAACGTGCAAGTCCAAGTTACCCTTTTCACCAAGATCAAGTGTCTTTAAGTCCTTATGTTACCTTTGACAAGGGGAACACCACTCTAGAATATGCATCTTATGGGTATCCTTCATCATCATCCAATCGAATGCCTATCCAAGAGCCTACTAGTCCTATCCCGACACCACCGTGTAATCCCAATCCTAATTCATTGGTCCATCCACCTTCAAATCCATCAATCCCTTCATTACCCTCACCACCATTTAATCCTCCAACTTCACATCCTAAATTTAAATCACCTCTCTTAAATGACCTCTATAGACATGTACTATGAACTATATTACTTGAAGACAAACCTATATGCCATCCCTCTCTATTAAGTATGATCACTCCCAATCCTAATCCATTTCCTCCTATTATCCATCCACCTAATCCTAGGCATTCACCCTTCATTGATATATATTGATAGTAAAATAGAGTTTTAAATTGTTCTTAAGGATTGGGACAATCATCTAGTGTTAAGATCTAGTGCAAATTAAGAGTTATTTAGACTTTAAATTAAATGGGCTTAGTCTGAAGCTAAATAACAACTAAATAGAAAACAACAATTGCAAATAGGAAATAGGAAACAAAATCAAGCTAGAGTTCACCATCAACTAATATCTTTTTCTAGCTAGATCATCCCTACAATCACAAGTTAAACAAAGCATCCTAACCTTCTTACCTCATCATCTATCTTAAAAGTGGAAGATTTAATCATTACCACATGTATGGCTATATGTCTCTTTGATTATCTAGAAAATGCAATTGAATCTCTAGAGGAGTCTTACATCTTAACAATAATTTCATTGTCCCTTTATAGTTCATTGTCCCTCATGACAAGTCTATTATTGGTTTAAGGCTATCTTAAAGGTCCATATAACAATCTAGGAATTTAATAACAATTAATTTGTTTAGTCCTTAATGGTCATGACAACATTATACAAGATACTAAAGTTCACATTCAATGATTTCCTTTTTCCTATCAAATGGTAAGGATTCACTCAAATTTTCACATACTCTTGAACACATATATCCAATTTATCAATTCATGATTGATCCAATGCTCAAACCAATGCAAGCATGACTATTGTTTGTTGACCAATCTTATTAGTCATATTTAGTTAGAGAAAATCATCCAAAACCATTACAAACAATTTGTAGTTTTGCCATAGGAAATGTTGGATCTCCTTGAATGAGTACTTAACATCAAACCAATAGCCAACTCCATAGAAAAATTAACAAAATTGAAACCTTGGACATAACATATGATAAAAAACCTTGAGAACAAATTCATTATGGTAGTCCTAATAGCCCTACTATTAAATTGATCTTTCTTGTCTCCCTCACTATAAGAATCAAAATTTAGCTCTCGAATGAAAATCCCTTGATTTTAATTTGAAAATTACATCTAGTTCAAGTTATATAATAGCTCTCTTATATTTTGAAATTTGTACATGCATGTATAGATTATTTGTATGTTTAATTTAAATTTATTTCAAGTGTAATTTCTTGAAACACACACACACACACACACACACACACACACACACACACACACACACACACACACACACACACACACATATTCTTGATTTAATTTTAAATTTGTACTCAAGTTTGTATGGTTATATGTATATATGCATGTTCATATCTATATATATATATCGTGAATCTAGATGATATTCACTTTGATGTTGAGGACTTCCTCAATGCACAAGATGATCTGACCCCACCTATACCTGCACCCCTAGCGCCAAATACCCCACCTCCAGATGCCCCAGCTCTAGACGCCCCACCTCCAGATGCCCCACCTCTAGATGACCCACCTCCACCCCCACCTGGAACTAACTAGGCTCGCTTGCGAGCCATAATTAATGAAAATGTGGATTCCATACAAGAAAAATTGAATTCCATTCGCAATGAACAATTCCTGCCACCTCACATGGTACGTTTTGCAACTTTGATGCAAAACATTGTAGATTCTGTGAGTTCTATTGACTCAGACTTTGATGGATTCCAGAAATGGAGAGAAGAGAGGTGCCTATTTTATGCTGATGACCTCTCCTATAAGACTATTTTGGATCTTAAAATCACAAAAGCTCATTTAGCGCAATATTTTAGACATCCCATTACAAATGAACCTATTCCTGCAAATAAGAAAAGAATATCAATCAGGTGGTGTAGGCATGAAGGAATGTCTACCAATTTTTGGGATAGATGGTGGATGGTGTTTGATTATCCACCTCATGCTAATTGTGAGGTTCCTTTATATTTTTTGAGAAAATTATATGCAGAGTTTGTTCTGAATAAGAAACCCAACTACTTTGATTTTAGATCATTCCAAGGCATTGGTGGTGGCATGCCACAATAGAGGTTGGGGGCACGGGTTGATCCTTAATGACCCATGCCTATTCAACCTCTTATTGACCCTCCTGTTGCTACCATTTCTTTGCCCTTCCAGCATTGTGCAGTGGTATCCACACTAGGCACATTGAGTGCACTCTTAGGTAGCCTACATGAGCAGACTTCTATGATGGTAGCTCAGGTTAGAGAGCATGAAGGAGTTGATGATGGAAGTGGTCCTAGTACCACTCCACATGTGTCGATGCCTCATACATGTACAAGTTGCAATCAGTTTTGTTATGGACCTTATCAGATAGCTACACCCACTTTTGCTATGCATGCATCATCTGATAATGTGCGCACTGAATCATTTGTTGATTATCTATTTGCTGAGGATCATTCCACTGATCATTCGACACAGGTATACATAGGTTATGTACACATGTTGAATTTATAACAATTTTTTAAGCACGTGTTTTTAATCAACATATAGATCAATCAAATTGTAATATTTTTAACTATTGAATTGTTTGGTGTAGATGATGGCAACAGGCACCATTGATTGAATTAATTTTTCATCAACACCTATTCATCTCGGGCACCCATTTGGGGTACATTTTCAATGATTTATATTTTAAATATTAATTTTATTTACTTGATTTTAATTTGTAATTCAGTCTTGAATGTGTGTACCATTAAATATTTATGAACTTATTTATGAACTAGTTCAGGGTTCTTCCACATTGAATCCTCCATCTCAGGGTGTCTCGAGCACTCCTCCATCATTGGGCATCTCACATAACACTCTTACAGTATGTATATCATTTTAAAAATTTATATATACGTAGATTTTTCTATTTTGATATCACTGTATTTGAAAATGTGCACATGTACTATTTAATATATATTAAAAATATGTCTATGCAGGTTAACACAACAATGAGAATGGGCATTACAGCACACTTGAATAATCCAAGTTTATATTAGGAGTCAATTGCATTTCAGGTTATTCAAAAAAGTATAACATGTACACAAGTCATATATATATGTGTGTGTGTGTGTGTGTGTGTGTGTGTTTGTGTGTGTGTGTGTGTGTGTGTGTTTTAAAATCTAATTTGTACACACATGTGCTAACTTATAAATGACCTTGTAGGAGCTTGTTAGTGACACCTTTCATCAACACACAACACATGCAGAGTAGGAGGACAGAGGAGATGGGCAGCTTGATATGGTATAATCTAAAATTTAGATTATATTTAAATTCAATTAAAATATACATTGTGAACTTAAAGTAAATTTCTTGATAGATATATATGTTGACATGTGTTCAAAATTATTTTTCTTTTATAGCTTGAGACATATCATGTAGCTAAGCCTGTAGAGACAGGTCCTGGAATAGAGGATGCACAACAAGTTCCTCTTACGGTATAATAATTTAAATATGATAACTTATAAATTAAATTGAATTAAATCATTTTTAATATCATCTTACATCTAATTTCAACTTGAACTTTCTCTTGTATTAAATAGATTGATTCAGAGCATGTAGAGACAGGTCCAGGTGCACCAGAGCATGCCTCTCAGCCTTACATGGTAATTTAATTTTATGATAAAAGTTATAAATTTAAAAATTGTCATTAAATCATTTTTAATCATCTTACATCTGATTTCATCTGAATCTTTCTCTTCTACAGAGTGATTAAGGTCATCTGAGTTCGCATGGTGTGAAGAGAACTCTTGATTATAGAGATAATATGTGATAGGTTATTGAACATGGGCTACATAATTTGACTATTTCATAGACTATGTTATATTATATTGTTTGTCATGGACTTTATATTATGAATGTATGGGACTTTGTATATTTTTTGAACATGGACTTGGAGTTTATACAACCTAATTTTATATTTAAATAGTTTATAATTATGGATTTCTTAAGGTTAAATATATTTGTAATCTTCCCCTTGTGACTTTATATAAAGGAAGCTGTAAATGACTTTATATATTTACATACTCTTTTGTTTGGTTGTAAACTATTTCATAAATTAACAAATTTATGAGTAGTTCTTTCCAAAACTTGTATATGCAAAAAAAAACCACTTGAAAAAACATGTTTTGAACTTGAAAAATACTTGTCTTCTGCTTATTCCTATATTAAAATATCCATGGAGGAAGTCAAGGTGGTAGTTTTCTCCATGGCAAGGGAGAAAGCTTTAGGCCTGGATGGATGGACAGGCCTCTTCTTTCAACAATGCTGGGAAACAATAGGTACGTATATTTTGTTGGTTGTGGAGGAATCTAGGAAATCAATAAATGTGCTTAAAGTATTGAAAAATACTTTTCTTATGCTTATTCCAAAATTAAAATCTCTGCAGGAAGTTAAGATAGCAGTTTTCTCCATGGCAAGGGAAAAAGCTTCAAGCCTAGATGGTGGACAGGCCTCTTCTTTCAATAATGTTGGGAAATAGTAGGTAAGGATATTTTCTAGGATGTGGAGGAATCTAGAAAATCCTGAAATGTGCTTAAAGAATTGAAAAATATTTTTTTTATGCTTATTCCTATATTAAAATCTCCATGGAGGAAGTCAAGGTATCAGTTTTCTCCACGGCAGGCGAGAAAGCTTCAAGCCCAAATAGATGGATAGGCCTCTTCTTTCAACAATGTTGGGAAACTGTAGGTAAAGATATTTTCTAGCCTATGGAGGAAGCTAGGAAATCCAGAAATGTGCTGAAAGCATTGAAAAATACTTGTCTTATGATTATTCAAAAATTAAAATCTTCATGGAGGAAGTCAAGGCGGTAGTTTTCTCCATGCAGGGGAGAAAGCTTCAGGCATAGATGTATGGAAAAGCCTCTTCTTTCAACAATGCTGGGAAATGTTAGGTAAGGATATGTTTTGGGCTGTGGTAGAATCTAGGATATCCAGAAATGTGCTTAAAATATTAAAAAATACTTGTCTTATGCTTATTCCAAAATTAAAATCTCCATGGAGGATGTCAAGACGACAATTTTCTCCATGGCAGGGAAGAAAGCTTCAAGCCTGGATATATGGACAAGCCTCTTCTTTCAACAATGCTAGGAAATAGTAGGTAAGTATATTTTCTGGGCTATGGAGCAATCTAAGAAATTAAAAAATGTGCTTAAAGAATTAAAAAATAATTGTCTTCTGCTTATTCCAAAATTAAAATCTCCATGAAGAAAGTCAAGGTGATAGTTTTCTCAGAGAAATAGTAGGTAAGGATATTTTCTAGGCTATGGATGAATCTAGGAAATCTAGAAATTTGTCTATACAACCAATACCTAATCAACAAAAAAATTACACCTAAACAAATGCTATAATAACAACACTACAAGGCAGGTACTATCCACTACGTGGCACTTGTTTTATATATAATAATATATCTTATTAATTATTCATATAAATATTATATTAAAGTATTTATATATATAATATATCTAGTTAATTTATATATTTCATATATTTTATAATATTTAAATATTTATATTTATAAGATATTTAATTATATCAAATTAATAATATTATTTAAATAATACATATTAATAATATATTTTAAATAAATATATTATATATTCTATTTTAACTAAACAATTCAATTATAAATCATTATAGGGACATGACAACCCTCCCCACTCAAGATTGCTTGTCCTAAGCTGATAGTCTTTTGTATGTGAACATTATAGTGCTTTGAAAATTTTCTCATGCGGTAAAACAAATTCACTCCAGGTAATGAGCTTGTGCCAAGGAAACTATAAGTAGACCTATTCTTCACTAGTTATTAATAATTCCTTTTGCAACCAATGAGACCTGAAATAGGCGATTAATGCCCATCCATTACAATAATGGTGGTAATATTTTATAACTATATTTTATTAGGGTTTTATCAAATCAAATAAAAAAGGCAAATGTATACGATAAGCAAGTGCATTATATTTAAAAGATTTTACTAACTATATTTTACGAACATGGCATCACTTCATTTAAATATTTTCCATCACACTAAATTTTTAACTATTTTGAGTAAATAAAATTGAAATCCCCAAAATAAAAATATTTTTCATGACATTCTAGATTTTTAACTCTTGAGTAAAAAAAATTAAAATCCCAAAAATAACCTAATTTCGTAAAATAAAATAACACTAAAATTTTTCTTTACAAAGCATGTATATTTTTATTTATTGATTTCTTTTCATAGCTATTTTATAAAAAAAATTATTAGGGTTTAAATTTTTTTTATAACTATACTTTAGGGTTCTACACATAAATAACCTAATTTCACTAAAATATTTCTTAACTATTCATTTGATGTTAACCATTGATGTCTAGTGAAATGGAGCTGAATCAACATATTTTTATTAAATGAATGCACCCAAAATTATTACTAAACCATAATATTAGATTAATTAAAATAATTAAAATCATGTTCTCTAAAAGTACTTACTTTATTGCTTAAACAAAAAATTAAGTGACTAAGATAAAATACTGTAGTGGTGTAAATATGAATATGTTATTTTTCTTTGCTGCATAATATGTGGGTTTTGTGGGTTTTGGGCCCACTTCCATATAACATAAAAAGTCATAAAAATAAGAATGCTTCAGACCCTAAAATAGGGAGCAGAAGAGACGAAAGGAAGTAGAGGAGGAAAATACATCCACTCAACTTCAGTTTCCTACCCCTACGCTTGCCAACCTTAGCTAAATTTGAGTCCCTTCCAACAGTGAGGGGAATGAGATGTAGTTTTCCTACCCCTATGCTTGCCAACCTTAGCCAAATTTGAGTCCCTTCCAATAGTGAGGGGAATGAGTTGTAGTTTTGAACCAGCCATTGCAACCATCTGATCTACTTGATCATTAGAAGGAAGCAGCTCTTGCTCTACATTCCCTCTTTGTCCTCTCAGTGAGAGCGTTGATTGATGAACATGCCATGATTTCTCCAAACAAAATCTATGTTAGGAGTGCCTTCCTTGCTAGCCCATTTCTTTAGACTGACGCACCGCTGGCCATTGTTGATTTTGGAATGATAGCCAATAATCTTATGTCCAAGTTGAAAGCACCTGAAGCATCTCTCAGGAAGCCCTTCAAAATTAATGTATTGTGTCCAGGATTCGAGACGAATTGATATGGATCATGTGAGGCAAAGGCCTAGAAATATCAATTAGGGTACAAACTTTGACAAACCTTTTGGGCTCTGCCCCTTCCTCAATTTTAATGAAGGTGCCAAAATGGTTGACCAAGGATTTGATTTGAGAAGGGTTACGCAAAACCAAAGGCAAATTGTAAGGGTGCATCCAAATTGGGATGGAAGGAATTTGGAAATTTACAGGATCAAATAAAGGAGTCCATGGAGTCATAAATAATCCTGTTCTGCCAAAAAACCATGGTCCATTGTCCTGGACAAACCTACAATCCTCAGCATTTTGAAAGATGACCAAAAATAAACCAAAATCCAGCAAATCCATGGAAGGGGGAGATAATTCATCCCACCAGCGCTTGCACCAAACCAAGAAATAAATTACCGAAGGTCAACGCCCCACAGATCTGAAAACCAGAGCTCTAGATCCCATATCTAAGGAGACTTTCCTTAAGCTCTCATCAGAAATATGGTAATCAATAGGATCAGTGGACAAATCCACCCTGCAATCGCCAAATGCCAAGAAGTGAATGAATTGCGAGGAGGAACCAGCGGAGGGGGCAGAGGATTTGGAGCCATAGCTAGATACTTATTGGGTGGGGCCTTGATGCCCGAGTTGAGACAAACCCTAGGTCTGTCGAAGGATCGAGGGAGAGGATCCGTTCTTTCCAATAATCAGAACAAACATGGTAAGGATTCAAGGAATTCTTGCAATGCATGAAGATTCCCGTCATGTGAGCCATCGCAGTAGGCAAAACAGTGGAGAAAGAAACTGGGGGAGGAGATCCATCATTCCTAGTAGTGCCCTACTCCTTTCAATTCTTGATGACCTCCACCTTCTACCGGAGAGCAGCCACTAGTTGCTTAATGTCACCACTACCCAAATCCTCTACTGACAGTGTCCCATCTTTCACCAGCCTACGAAAAATCTCCAGTGTTGAATGCTCCTTGTGTACTTCTACTTCTCTAGTGTTAAATGGTCCTTGGGCACTTCTGCTCCTTGTGCACCTCTACTCCCCACTCCTCACCTTTCTTTATTAACAAATATTTAAAACAAAAATGGAGTGCATTTTATGTTATGTTCCTTTTACAATGGTTTTGCTATGAATATGTTATTGTTATTATATTGTGTAATTATTCTTTAAATTGTAATAGTATTCAATATTATTACATTTTAATATCTTAGGCAGACATTTCAAATCTATCCACACCCAACTAGGGTTAGGGTTCTACAAAATTTATTTTATGAAATTAGATTATTTTTGGGATTTCAATTTTATTTAGTCAAGAGTTAAAAATCTAAGATTTCAATTTTTTATTTTATTCTTCAAACTTACAATATTTTAATGCATTTAAATTATAAAAGTATTAATATTATTACATTTTAAGGAAATATTTGTGTTATTTAATAGACTTTGTAAAGTTTAGTTTAATAGTTAGGAAATATTTTAGTCCTATTTTATTTTTACCAAATTAGATTATTTTTGAGATTTCAATTTTATTTACCCAAGACATTTCAACATTTTTCAAAAATTAATTTTTCAATTATTGGAATGTAATTTGTCTATACAACCAATACCTAATCAACAAAAAAATTACAACTAAACAAATACTATATACAACCAATAGCTAATCAACAAAAAAATTACAACTAAACAAATACTATAATAACACTACAAGGCTGGCCACTACGTGGCACTTGTTTATTGTACAGTTATTTTAATAAAAATATTTGAAATTAATATGTTATTTTATTTACTATTTAATAATATTTTATAACTATATTTTATTGGGGTTTTATCAAATTTTAAAAAAGACAAAATATAATGGACAAGAAGTTGGAACAATAAGTGCATTATATTTTTAATAATTTACTAACTATATTTTATTACTATTTATTATGTGTAAAATATTTCATAAATTTAGGTCAGCTAACCACACCTATATCATAACCAAGATGGCTCTTGGAATCTATCACCACTATGCTATTGGTGACAATGGGCTCATTCTAAGATACAACAAAATGCACCTGGCATTTGTCATCTATACGGTACAAATTACACCTGACATTTGTCATCTGCATAGTACTAGTGAGAACTATCTATCCGCACCTACATTAGACTTGGTTATGCTAGGTACACATAATAAGGATATCACAAGGATTCACCAACTCTAGTCAGGTTGACTTAGTTACATATCACAATGCTGGGAAATAGTAGGTAAGGATATTTTTTGGGCTATGGAGGAATCTAGGAAATCTAGAAATATGCTTGAAGAATTGAAAATACTTGTCTTAGGCTTATTCAAATCTCCATGGAGGAAGTCAAGGTAGCAGTTTTCTCCATGGCAGGGGAGAAAGCTTTAGGCCTAGATAGATGGATGGGTTATTCATAACGGATGGACATGCCTCTTCTTGGAACAATGCTGCGAAATAGTAGGTAAGGATATTTTTTGGGCTATGGAGGAATCTAGGAAATCCATAAATGTGCTTAAAGTATTGAAAAATACTTATCTTATGCTTATTCCAAAATTAAAATCTCCATTGAGGAAGTCAAGGCCGCAGTTTTCTCCATGGAAGGGGACAAAGCTTTAGGCTCGGACGAATGGATAGACCTCTTCTTTCAATAATGCTAGGAAACAATAGGTAAGGATATTTTCTAGGTTGTGGAGGAATATAGGAAATCTAGAAATGAACTTAAATAATTGAAAAATACTTGTCTTATGCTTATTCCAAAATTAAAAACTCCATGGAGGAATTCCGGGCGACAGTTTTCTCCATGGAAGGGGAGAAAGCTTCAGGCCCAGATGAATGGGCAGGCCTCTTCTTTAAACAATGCTGGAAAACAATAGGTAAGGATATTTTCTGGGTTGTGGAGGAATCTAAGAAATCTAAATTAAGGCTTAAAGTATTGAAAAATACTCGTCTTATGCTTATTCTAAAATCAAAATCACCATGGAGGAAGTCAAGGCGATGGTTTTCTCCATGGCAAGGGAGAAAGCTTCAGACCCAGACAGATTAACAGGCCTCATCTTTCAACAATGCTAGGAAACAGTAGGTAACGATATTTTCTAGGATGTGGAGGAATCTAGGAAATCCAGAAATGTGCTTAAAGAATTAAAAAATACTTGTCTTATGCTTATTCCAAAATTAAAATCTCCATGGAGGAACTCAAGGCAGCAGTTTTCAACATGGCAGGGGAGAAACCTTCAGGCCCAGATGGATGGATGAGGTATTCATAATGGATGGATAGGGCTCTTCTAGGAACAATGCTTGGAAACAGTAGGTAAGGATATTTTCTGGGCTATGGAAGAATCTAGGAAATCCAGAAATGTGCTTAAAGTATTGAAAAATAGTTGTCTTATGCTTATTCCAAAATTAAAATCTCCATGGAGGAAGTCAAGGCAGCAATTTTTTCCATGGCAAGGGAGAAAGCTTTAGGCTCAGATGAATGGATAGGCCTCTTCCTGCAACAATGATGGGAAACAGTAGGCAAGGACCTATTTTTTAGGCTTTGGAGGAATCTAGGAAATCTAGAAATGTGCTTAAAGTATTGAAAAATACTTGTCTTATGCTTATTCCAAAATTAAAATCTACATGGAGGAAGTGAAGGTGGTAGTTTTACCCATGGCAGGGGAGAAAGCTTCAAGCCCAGATGGATGGGTAGGCCTCTTCTTTCAAAGATACTAGAAAGCAGTAGTTAAGGATATTTTCTAGGCTATGGAGGAATCTAGGAAATCTAGAAATGTGCTTAAAGAATTGAAGAATACTTGTCTTAGGCTGATTCCAAAATTAAAATCTCCATGGAGGAAGTCAAGGCAGCTATTTTATCCATGGCATAGGAGAAAGCTTTAGGCATGAATGGATGTATGAGGTATTCATAATGGATGGACAGACCTCTTCTTGGAACAATGCTGGGAAATAGGAGGTAAGGATATTTTCTGGGCTGTGGAGGAAACTAGGAAATCCAGAAATGTACTTAAAGTATTAAAAAATACTTGTCTTATACTTATTCCAAAATTAAAATCTCCATGGAGGAAGTCAAGGCAGTAGTTTTCTCCATGGTATGAGAGAAATCTTCAAGCCCAAATGGATCTACAAGCCTCTTCTTTCAACAGTGCTAGGAAATAGTAGGTAAGGGTATTTTTAGGTTGTGGAGGTATCTAGGAAATCTAGAAATGTGATTAAAGAATTGAAATATACTTGTCTTAAAAAATTAAAATCTCCATGGAGGAAGTCAAGGTGGTAGTTTTGTCTATGGCAGGTGAGAAAGATTCAGGCCTAGATGGATGTATGAGGTATCCATAACAGATGGATAGGCCTCTTCTTTCAACAATGCTGGGAAATAATAGGTATGGATATTTTCTGGACTATGGAGGAATCTAGGAAATCTAGAAATGTGCTTAAAGAATTGAAAAATATTTGTCTTATGCTTATTCCAAAATGAAAATCTCCATGGAGGAATTCAAAGTGATAGTTTTCTCCATGGCAGGGAAGAAAGCTTCAGGCCCGGATGGATTGATGAGGTATTCATAATGGATGGAAAGCCTCTTCTTGGAAGAATGCTAGGAAATAGTAGGGAAGGATATTTTCTTGGCTGTGGAGGAATCTAGGAAATCTAAAAATGTGCTTTGTTTGGTGTGGAGCCTGATCAGTCTCCAAGTGGGAGATTGTTGGTAGGTGGCACGACTGATCAAGAAAGTACTGTACACTAGAAATTATTTTTAGAGCTGACATAAAAAAATCCTATTTTTGTGACTGACATAAGAAAACCCTATTTTTTGTAACCGACAAAAAGGCTTGATAAAAAGCAGCTAAGGGTTAGGGTTTTGATATTGTATTGTAGCATTTGCAGTAGTATTGAGTTGCAAGGATTGTTGATTGTAATCAGTTTGATTTACTGGATAATAATATTGGACTCTCTGTTTGGTGGATGTAGCCCAAGTTTGGGTGAACCACGTTAAAACTTGTCTCTCACTGTTATTATTTCTGTGTATTTCCATTCCTCTGTTTAATCTTTATTTGCATTTAATTGATATCTTTTACTGACAATTTTCCAAAAATTAAATTCTCCATTGAGTAAGTCAAGGCAGCAATTTTCCCCATGACAGGGGAGAAGGATTCAAGCCCGAATGGATGGACAGGCCTCTTCTTTCATCAATGCTAGGAAATAGTAGGTAAGGATATTTTTTGGGGTCTGGAAGAATCTAGGAAATACATAAATGTGCTTAAAGAATTTAAAAATTCTTGTCTTATGCTTATTCCAAAATTAAAATCTCTATGGAGGAAGTCAAGCAAACAGTTTTATCCACGGAAGGGCAGAAAGCTTCAGGCCCGAAAGGATGGACAGGCCTCTTCTTTCAACAATGTTGGGAAATAGTAGGTAAGGATATTTTCTAGGCTTTGGAGGAATCTAGGAAATCCAGAAATGTGCTTAAAGAATTAAAAAATACTTGTCTTATGCTTGTTCCAAAATTAAAATCTCCACGGAGGAAATCAAGGTGATTGTCTTCTCCATGGCAGGTGAGAAAGCTTCAAGCTGAGACAGATGGACAAGCCTCTTCTTTCAACAACGCTGGGAAATAGTAGGTAAGAATATTTTCTGGGCCATGGAGGAATCTAGGAAATCTAGAAATATACTTAAAGTATTGAAAAATACTTGTCTTATGCTTATTCTAAAATTAAAATCTCCATGGAGGAGGTCAAGGCGGCAGTTTTGTCCATGGCAGGAGAGAAAGCTTTAGGCCCGTACGGATGAACATGCCTCTTCTTTCAACAATGCTGGGAAATAGTAGGCAAGGATATTTTCTAGCTCATGGAGGGATCTAGGAAATCCAGAAATGTGCTTAAAGTATTGAAAAATACTTATCTTATGCTTATTCCAAAATTAAAATCTCCATGGAGGAAATCAAGAAGGCAGTTTTCTCTATGGCATGGGAGAAAGTTTTAGGACCAGACAGATTGACAGGCCTCTTCTTTCAATAATGCTGGGAAATAGTAGGTAAGGATATTTTCTGGGCTATGGAGAAATCTAGGAAATATAGAAATGTGCTTAAAGAATTGAAAAATACTTGACTTATGCTTATTCCAAAATTAAAATCTCCATGGAGGAATTCAAGTTGGCAGTTTTCTCCATGGCAGGGTGGAAAGCTTCAGGCCCGGATGGATGGATGAGGTATTCATAACAAATGGATAGGCCTCTTCTTGGAAGAATGCTGGGAAACAGTAGGTAAATATATTTTATGGGTTGTTGAGGAATCTAGAAAATCTAGAAATGTGCTTAAAGTGTTGCAAAATACTTGTCTTATGCTTATTCCAAAATTAAAATCTGCATGGAGGAAGTCAAGGTGGTAGTTTTCTACGTGGCATGGGAGGAAACTTTAGGCTCGGACGAATGGACAGGCCTCTTCTTTCATCAATGCTGGGAAATAGTAGGTAAGGATATCTTCTGGGCCCTCCAAGAATCTAGGATATATAGAAATGTGCTTAAAGAATTGAAAAATACTTGTTTTATGCCTATTCCAAAATTAAAATCTCCATGGAGGAAGTCAAGGTGACAATTTTCTCCATGGCAGGAGAGAAAGTTTCAGGCCTGAAAGGATGGACATGCCTCTTCTTTCAACCATGTTGGGAAACAATAGATAAGGATATTTTCTGGGCTGTCAAGAAATATAGAAAATCCAGAATTGTGCTTAAAATTTTGAAAAATACTTGTCTTATGCTTATTCCAAAATTAAAATCTCCATGGAGGAAGTCATGGTGACAATTTTCTCCATGGCAGGGGAGAAAGCTTTAGGCCCAGACAGATGGACATGCCTCTTCTTTCAACAATGCTGGGAAACAGTAGGTAAGGATATTTTCTAGGTCGTGGAGGAAACAAGGAAGTCTAGAAATGTGCTTAAAGTATTGAAAAATACTTGTCTTATGCTTATTCCAAAATTAAAATCTCCATGGAGGAAGTCAAGGTCACAATTTTATTCATGGCAGGGGAGAAAGCTTTAGGCCTGAATAGATGGATATGCCTCTTCTTTTCACAATTCTGCGAAACAGTAGGTAATGATATTTTCCGGGTTGTGGAGGAATCTAGGAAATTCATAAATGTGCTTAAAGAATTGAAAATACTTGTCATATGCTTATTCTAAAATAAAAATCTCCATGGAGGATGTCAAGGTGGCAGTTTTCGCCATGGCAAGGGAGAAAGCTTTAGGCCCATATGGATGGACGAGGAATTCATAACGGATGGACATGCCTCTTCTTTCAACAATGCTAGGAAATAGTAGGTAGGGATATTTTATGGGCTGTGGAGGAATCTAGGAAATCCAAAAATATGCTTACAGAATTGAAAAATACTTGTCTTATGCTTATTTCAAAAATAAAATCTCCATGGAGGAAGTCAAGGCAACAATTTTCTCCATGGTAGGGGAGAAAGCTACAGTCTCAGATGGATGGACTAGGTATTCATAACAGATGGATAGGCCTCTCCTTGGAACAATGTTGGGAAACAGTAGGTAAGGATATTTTCTGAGTTGTGGAGGAAACTAAAAAATTTAGAACTGTGCTTAAATAATTGAAAAATACTTGTCTTATGCTTATTCTAAATTAAAATCTCCATGGAGGATGTCAAGGCAACAATTTTCTCTATGACAAAGGAGAAATCTTTAGGCCTGGATGGATGGATGAGGTATTCATAACAAATGGACAAGCCTCTTCTTTCAACAATGCTAGGAAACAGTAGGTAAGGCTATTTTCTAGGTTGTGGAGGAATCTAGGAAATCCAAAAATGTGATTAAAGAATTGAAAAATACATGTCTTATGCTTATTCCAAAAATAAAATCTCCATGGAGGAAGTCAAGGCAATAGTGTTTCACATGGCATGGGAGAAAGCTATAGGCTCGGACAGATGGACATGCCTCTTCTTGAAACAATGCTGGGAAACAATAGGTAAGGATATTTTGTAGGCTGTGGAGGAATCCAGGAAGTCTAGAATTGTGCTTAAAGTATTGAAAAATACTTGACTTATGCTTATTCCAAAATTAAAATCTCCACAAAGGAAGTCAAGGCGATAGTTTTGTCCATGGTAGGGGAGAAAATTTTAGGCCCAGATGGATGGATAAGGCCTCTTCTTTCAACAATGCTGGGAAACATTAGGTATGGGTATTTTCTCGGTTGTGGAGGAATCTAGGAAATCTAGAAATATGCTTAAAGAATTGAAAAATACTTGTCTTATGCTTATTCCTATATTAAAATATCCATGGAGGAAGTCAAGGTGGTAGTTTTCTCCATGGCAAGGGAGAAAGCTTTAGGCCCGGATGGATGGACAGGCCTCTTCTTTCAACAATGCTGGGAAACAATAGGTACATATATTTTGTTGGTTGTGGAGGAATCTAGGAAATCAATAAATGTGCTTAAAGTATTGAAAAATACTTTTCTTATGCTTATTCTAAAATTAAAATCTCCATGCAGGAAGTTAAGATAGCAGTTTTCTCCATGGCAGGGGAAAAAGCTTCAAGCCTAGATGGTGGACAGGCCTCTTCTTTCAATAATGTTGGGAAATAGTAGGTAAGGATATTTTCTAGGATGTAGAGGAATCTAGAAAATCCTGAAATGTGCTTAAAGAATTGAAAAATATTTTTTTATGCTTATTCCTATATTAAAATCTCCATGGAGGAGGTCAAGGTATCAGTTTTCTCCACGGCAAGGGAGAAAGCTTCAGGCCCAAATAGATGGATAGGCCTCTTCTTTCAACAATGTTGGGAAAATGTAGGTAAGGATATTTTCTAGCCTATGGAGGAAGCTAGGAAATCTAGAAATGTGCTGAAAGCATTGAAAAATACTTGTCTTATGCTTATTCAAAAATTAAAATCTTCATGGAGGAAGTCAAGGCGGTAGTTTTCTCCATGCAGGGGAGAAAGCTTCAGGCACAAACGTATGGACAAGCCCCTTCTTTCAACAATGCTGGGAAACGTTAGGTAAGGATATGTTTTGGGCTGTGGAGCAATCTAAGAAATCAAAAAATGTGCTTAAAGAATTAAAAAATAATTGTCTTCTGCTTATTCCAAAATTCAAATCTCCATGGAGAAAGTCAAGGTGACAGTTTTCTCAGTGGTAGGGCAGAAAGTTTTAGGCCCGGACGGATGGACGAGGTATTCATAACAGATGGACGAGGTATTCATAATGGATGGACAAGGCTCTTCTTTGAACAATGCTGAGAAACAATAGGTAAGGATATTTTCTGGGCTATGGACGAATCTAGGAAATCTAGAAATTTGCTTAAAGTGTTGAAAAATACTTGTCTTATGCTTATTCCAAAATTGAAATCTCCATAGAGGAAGTCAAGGCTGTAGTTTTCTCCATGGCAGGGGAGAAAAATTTAGGCCTAGATAGATGGACAGTCCTCTTATTTCAACAATGATGGGAAACAATTGGTAAAGATATTTTCTAGCCTATGGAGGAATCTATTAAATCTAGAAATCTCCTTAAAAATTTAAAAAATAGTTGTCTTATGCTTATTCCAAAATTAGAATCTCCATGGAGGAAGTCAAGGTGGCAGTTTTCTCCATACTAGGGGAGAAATCTTCAGGCCTGAACAGATGGACATGCCTCTTCTTTCAATAATGCTAGGAAACCGTAGGTAAGGATATTTTATGGGCTATGGAGGAATTTAGGAAATCTAGAAATAGGCTCAGAGAATTGAAAAATACTTGTCTTATACTTATTCCAAAATTAAAATTTACATGGAGAAAGTCAAGGCGATAGTTTTCTCCATGGCTGAAGAGATCTTCAGGCTTGGACGGATGGACATGCCTCTTCTTCCAACAATGCTGGGAGATAGTAGGTAAGGATATTTTCTGGGCTGTGGAGGAATCTAAGAAATCTAGAAATAGGCTTAAAGAATTGAAAAATACTTGTCTTATGCTTATTCCAAAATACAAAATTTCCATGGACGAAGTCAAGGCGACAATTTTCTTCATGTCAGAAGAGAAAGCTTCATGCCCGGATGGATGGATGAGGTATTCATAATGGATGGACAAGGCTATGGAGGAATTTAGGAAATCCATAAATGTGCTTAAAGTATTGAAAAATAATTGTCTTATAATTATTTTTAAAAAAATCTCCATGGAGGAAGTCAAGGTGACAGTTTTCTCCATGGCACAGGAGAAAGCTTTAAGCTTGGACAGATGGATAGGCATCTTCTTTCAACAATGATGAGAAACATTAGTAAGGATATTTTTTGGGATTTGGAGGAATCTAGGAAATCTAGAAATGTGCTTATGCTTATTCCAAAATTAAAATCTCCATGGAGTAAGCCAAGGCAATAGTTTTCTCCATGGCAGGGGAGAAAGCTTCAGGCCTAGACAAATGGACATGACTCTTCGTTCAACAATGCTAAGAAAGAGTAGCTAAGGATATTTTTTAGGCTATGGAGGAATCTAGGAAATCCAAACATGTGCTTAAAGAATTGAAACTAGTTGTCTTAGGCTTATTCAAATCTCCATGAAGGAAGTCAAGGTGATAGTTTTCTTCATGATAGGGGAGAAAGCTTCAGGCCCGGACGGATGGACAAGGTATTCATAATGGATGGACAGGCCTCTTCTTGGAACAATGCTGGGAAATAGTAGGTAAGGATATTTTTTAGTCTATGGAGGAATCTAGGAAATCTAGAAATGTGCTTAAAGTATTGAAAAATACTTGTCTTATGCTTATTCCAAAATTAAAATCTCCATGGAGCAAGTGAAGGTGACAGTTTTCGCCATGGTAGAGGAGAAAGCTTCAGGTTCAGACGGATAAACAAAGCTCTTCTTTCAAAAAAGCTAGGAAACAATAGGTAAAGTTATTTTCTGGGCTGTGGAGCAATATACGAAATCCAGAAATGTCCTTAAAGAATTGAAAAATACTTGTCTTATGCTTATTCCAAAATTAAAATCTCCATGGAGGAAGTCAAGGCAACAGTTTTCTCCATGGCAGGGGAGAAAGCTTCAGGCCCAGATTGAAGGACATGCCCTTTCTTTAAACAATGCTAGGAAACAATAGGTATGGATACTTTCTGGGTTGTGGAGGAATCTAGAAAATATAGAAATAAGGTTAAAGTATTGAAAAATACTTGTCTTATGCTTATTCCAAAATTAAAATCTCCATGGAGGAAGTCAATGCGACAGTTTTCTCCATGGTAGGGGAGGAAGTTTTAGGCCCAGATGAATGGATAGGCCTCTTCTTTCAAATATGCTGGGAAACAATAGGTAAGAACATTTCTGGATTGTAGAGGAATCTATGAAATCCAAACATGTGCTTAAAGAATTGAAAAGTACTTGCCTTATGCTTATTCCAAAATTAAAATCTCCATGGAGGAAGTCAAGGCAACAGTTTTCTCCATGGCAGGGGAGAAAGCTTTAGGTCCAGACGGATGGACGAGATATTCATAACAGATGGATAGAGCTCTTCTTGGAATGATGCTAGGAAATAGTATGTAAGGATATTTTATTGGATGTGGAGGAATCTAAGAAATCCAGAAATGTGCTTAAACTATTGAAAAATAGTTGTCTTATGCTTATTCCAAAATTCAAATCTCCATCAGGGAAGTCAAGGTAGCAATTTTCTCCATGGAAGGGGAGAAAGCTTCAAGCCCCGATGGATGTAGATGCCTCTTCCTTCCACAATGATGGGAAAAAATAGCTAAGGATTTTTTCTAGGTTGTGGAGGAATCTACGAAATCCAAAAATATGCTTAATGTATTGAAAAATACTTGTCTTATGCTTATTCCACAATAAAAGTTTCCATGGAGGAAGTCAAGGTGGTAGTTTTCTCTATGGCAAGGGAGAAAGCTTTAGACCTAGATGGATAGGCAAGCATCTTCTTTCAACAATGCTAGGAAGCAGTAGGTAAGGATATTTTTTGGACTATGGAGGAATCTAGGAAATCTAGAATTGTGCTTAAAGAATTGAAAAATACTTGTCTTAGGATTATTCCAAAATTAAAATCTCCATGAAGGAAGTCAAGGTGGTAGTTTTCTCCATGGTAGAGGAGAAAGCTTTAGGCCTGGACGAATGGATGGGGTATTCATAACAGATGGACAGACCTCTTCTTGGAACAACGCTGGGAAATAGAAGGTAAGGATATTTTTTGGGCTGTGGAGGAATGTAGGAAATCCAGAAATGTGCTTAAAGTATTGAAAATACTTGTCTTATGATTATTCAAAAATTAAATTCTCTATGGAGGAAGTCGAGTTGGTAGTTTTCTCCATGGCATGGGAGAAATCTTCAGGCTTGGACGGATCAACAGGCCTCTTCTCTCAACAATGATGGGAAACAGTAGGTAAGGATATTTTATGGGCTGTGGAGGAATGTAGGAAATCTAGAAATGTGCTTAAAGAATTGAAAAATACTTGTCTTATGCTTATTCCAAAATTAAAATCTCCATGGACAAAGTCAAGGCGGTAGTTTTCTCCATGGCAGGGGAGAAAACTTCAAGCCTGAATGGATGGACGAGCTATCTGTAATGGATAGATAGGCCTCTTCTTTCAAGAATGCTGGGAAACAGTAGGTAAGGATATTTTCTAGGCTATGGAGGAATCTAGGAAATCTAGAAATGTGCTTAAAGAATTGAAAAATACTTGTCTTATGTTTATTCTAAAATTAAAATCTCCATGGAGGAATTCAAGGCGCCAATTTTCTCCATGGAAGGGGAGAAAGCTTTAGGCCTAGATGGATGCATGAGGTATTCATAAAGGATGGACATGCCTCTTCTTGGAAAAATGTTTGGAAATAGTAGGTAAGGATATTTTCTAGGCTATGGAGGAATCTAGGAAATCTAGAAATGTGCTTAAAGTATTGAAAAATACATGTCTTATGCTTATTCCAAAATTAAAATCTCCATGGCAGAGGAGAAAGCTTCAGGCCCAGATAGATGGGTAGGCCTCTTCTTTCAACAATGCTGGGAAGTAGTACGTAAGGATATTTATGGACTATGGAGGAATCTAGGAAATCTAGAAATGTGCTTAAAGAATTGAAAAATACTTGTCTTAGGCTTATTCCAAAATTAAAATCTCCATGGAGGAAGTCAAGGTGTCAATTTTCTCTACAACATGGGAGAAAGCTTTAGGCCCAGACGGATGGATGAGGTATTCATAATGGATGGATAGACCTCTTCTTGGAACAATGCTAGGAAATAGTAGGTTAGGATATTTTCTGAGCTATGGAGGAATGTAGGAAATCTAGAAATGTTCTTAAAGTATTGAAAAATACTTGTCTTATGCTTATTTAAAAATTAAATTCTCCATGGAGGAAGTCAAGTTGGTAGTTTTCTCCATGGCATGGGAGAAAGCTTTAGGCCCAAACGGATCGACAGGCCTCTTCTCTCAACAATGATGGGAAACAGTAGGTAAGGATATTTTTTGGGCTATGGAGGAATCTAAGAAATCTAGAAATGTGCTTAAACAATTGAAATATACTTGTCTTATGCTTATTCTAAAATTAAAATCTCCATGGACAAAGTCAAGGTGATAGTTTTCTCCATGGCAGGGGAGAAAACTTCATGCCCGGACCGATGGACGAGGTATCCATAACGAATAGATAGGGCTCTTCTTTCAAGAATGCTGGGAAACAATAGGTAAGGATATTTTTTGGGCTATGGAGGAATCTAGGAAATCTAGAAATGTGTTTAAAGAATTGAAAAATACTTGTCTTATGTTTATTTCAAAATTAAAATCTCCATGGAGGAATTCAAGGTGACAATTTTCTCCATGTTAGGGGAGAAAGCTTTAGGCCCAGACGGATGGACGGGGTATTCATAAAGGCTAGACATACCTCTTCTTGGAAGAACGTTGGGAAATAGTAGGTAAGGATATTTTCTAGGTTGTGGACGAATCTAGGAAATCCAAAAATGTGCTTAAAGTATTGAAAAATACTTGTCTTATGCTTATTCCAAAATTAAAATCTCCATTGAGGAAGTCAAGGTGGCAATTTTATCCATGGTAGGGGAGAAAGCTTCAATCTTGGACGGATGGATAGGCCTCTTCCTTCATCAATGCTTGGAAACAGTAGTTAAGGATTTTTTTGGGGTGTGGAGGAATCTAGGAAATTTAGAAATGTGCTTAAAGAATTGAAAAATACTTTTCTTATGCTTATTCCAGAATTAAAATCTCAATGGAGGAAGTCAAGGAGGTAGTTTTCTCCATGGCAGGGGAGAAAGCTTCAAGCCCAAAAGGATGGACAAGCCTCTTCTTTCAACAATGCTGGGAAATAGTAGATAAGGATATTTTCTGGGCTGTGGAGGAATCTAGGAAATCCATAAATGTTCTTAAAGAATTGAAATATATTTGTCTTATGCTTATTCCAAAATTAAAATCTCCATAGAGGAAGTCAAGGCGGTAGTTTCCTCCATGGCAGGGGAGAAAGCTTCAGATCTAGATGGATGGATGAGGTATCCATAATGGATGGATAGGCCTCTTCTTTCAACAATGCTGGGAAATAGTAGGTAAGGATATTTTCTCAGCTGTGGAGGAATCTAGGAAATCCAGAAATGTGCTTAAAGATTTGAAAAATACGTGTCTTATGCTTATCCAAAATTAAAATCTCCATGGAGGAATTGAAGGTGGCAGTTGGATGAGGTATTCATAACAAATGGACAGGCCTCTTCTTGGAAGATTGCTAGGAAATAGTAGGTAAGGATATTTTCTGGGCTATGGAGGAATCTAGGAAATCCAGAAATGTGCTTAAAGTATTGAAAAATACTTGTCTTATGCTTATTCCAAAATTAAAATCTCCATGGAGGAAGTCAAGGCAACAGTTTTCTCTAGGTCAGGGGAGAAAGCTTCAGGCCTAGATAGATGGACAGGCCTATTCTTTCATCAATGTTGGGTCATCCCACAATAATGGGTTACACTTTTTGACTAAACTTGACATTGAAATCAATATTTTAAACTAAATATTCACTTTCTGACACCTATAGCCGCTAAACCATTAGGAATTTGAAGATGATGCAAACTAGTGATTTGTGAAATTTGGTTTGTAGATTCTAAATATATTTTTTTAAAAAAATTTGGAGCTAAATTGTAAAAATTTTTGCGTCTCCTTTGATAACTAGCTTTTAATAGTAAGCAATGTTTTTTCAAAGTGATGTGTATTCCATAGCACATAATTTTTTTTCTACAAAAGATAAAATTCTGATTCTTTTAAATTTAGATTGGTAACACTTATATATAGGGTATGCATTTGGTTTTATAATGTTTTGTTTAATATTTTTTTTAATTAATTTTTGAAGTCAATCTAATTATAATTTAGACAGGTGTATTTCGTAAAACATAACTTTTTTTTGTATGTATCAAAATTCAAAATTTGCTTTTTTGTTGAAACAAGGACATCAATACCTAGGGCATAGATATTTTTTAGAATTTTTTTTACTAATTTACTAATTTTCCATGTGTGTAGAACAAATAATTTGATGTTCGGTGAAAAACCTACATTCAAAAGAAATGAAAAATAAGTATAATAATCAAATTAAATATATTTAAAATTATACTTTTTGAGAAGTTTATAATATGGACTACATACTTACAAAACATAAATTTTAAATAAATTCATTTGATCCCCCAAAAGGTAAATCAAAAGTAGCTTTTTATCAATGTTTTGATAGGTGTAGAGGAGACTCCATTATAGGTATGGTTTAAAACTAGTGAGGTTCTATACAAAGGGGTTTGAATCTAAGGGGTTTGACCAACCATTATTGTGGCAGCGCCTTGCTGGGAAACAATAGGTAAAGATATTTTCTAGGCTGTTGAGGAATTTAGGATATCTAGAAATGTGCTTAAAGAATTGAAAAATACTTCTCTTATGCTTATTCCAAAATTAAAATATCCATGGAGGAAGTCAAGACGATAGTTTTCTCCATGGTAGGGGAGAAAGCTTCAGGCTTGAAAGGATGGACATATCTCTTCCTTCAACAATGCTGGGAAACAATAGGTAAGGATATTTTCTGAGCCATGGAGGAATCTAGGAATTCTAGAAATGTGCTTAAAGAATTGAAAAATACTTGTCTTAGCTTATTCCAAAATTAAAATCTCCATGGAGGAAGTCAAGGCAACAGTTTTCTCCATGGTAGGGGAGAAAGATTCAGGCCCGGATAGATAGATAGGCCTCTTATTTCAACAATGCTGGGAAACAGTAGGTAAGGATATTTTTTGTGCCATGGAGAAATCTAGGAAATCCAAAAATGTACTTAAAATATTGAAAAATACTTGTCTTATGCTTATTCCAAAATTAAAATCTCCATGGAGGAAGTCAAGGCGACAGTTTTCTCCATGGAAGGAGAGAAAGCTTTAGGCTTGGATGGATGGACAGCCCTCTACTTTCAACAATGCTGGGAAACAGTAGGTAAGAATATTTTTTGGGCTATGGAGAAATCTAGGAAAATCATAAATGTGCTTAAAGAATTGAAAAATACTTGTGTTATGCTTATTCCAAAATTAAAATCTCCATGGACGAAGTCAAGGTGGCAGTTTTCTCCATGGCAAGGGAGAAAGCTTTAGGCCCAGATGGATGGACGAGGTATTCATAACATATGGAAATGCCTCTTCTTTCAACAATACTGGTAAACAATAGGTAAGGATATTTTTAGGGCTATGGAGGAATCTAGAAAATCTAGAAATGTGCTTAAAGAATTGAAAAATATTGGTCTTATGCTTATTCAAAAAACAAAATCTCCATGGAGGAAGTCAAGGCGATAATTTTCTCCATGGTAGGGGAGAAAGCTACAGTCCTGCACAAATGGACAAGGTATTCATAATGGATAGACATGCCTTTTCTTGGAACAATGCTAGGAAATAGTAGGTAAGGATATTTTCTCAGCTGTGGAGGAATCTAGGAAATTTAGAAATATGGTTAAAGAATTGAAAAATACTTGTGTTATGCTTATTCTAAAATTAAAATCTCCATGGAGGAAGTCAAGGCGGTAGTTTTCTCCATGGAAAGGGAGAAAGCTTGAAGCCCAGATAGATGGATGAGGTATTCATAATAGATGGACATGCCTCTTCTTTCAACAATGCTGGTAAACAGTAGGTAAGGATATTTTCTGGGCTGTGGAGGATTCTAGGAAATCCAGAAATGTGCTTAAAGAATTGAAAAATACTAGTGTTACGCTTATTCCACAAATTAAAATTTACATGGAGGAAGTCAAGGTAGTAGTTTTCTCCATGGCAAGGGAGAAAGCTTCAGGCGTAGACAGATGGACAAGGTATTCATAATAGATGGATAGGTCTCTTCTTTCAACAATGTTGGTAAACAGTAGGTAAGGATATTTTATGGGCTGTGGAGGAATCTAGGAAATCCAAAAATGTACTTAAAGAATTGAAAAATACTTGTCTTATGCTTATTCCAAAAATAAAATCTCCATGGAGGAAGTCAAGGCGACAGTTTACTCCATTGTAGGGGAGAAAGCTACAGTCCCAGATGGATGAACGAGGTATTCATAATGGATGCACATGCCTTTTCTTGGAACAATGCTCGGAAACAGTAGGTAATGATATTTTCTAAGCTATGGAAGAATCTAGGAAATTCAGAAATGTGCATAAAGAATTCAAAAATACTTGTCTTATGCTTATTCCAAAATTAAAATCTCCATGGAGGAAGTTAAGGCGACAGTTTTCTCCATGGAAGGAGAGAAAGCTTTAGGCTTGGATGGATGGACAGGCCTCTTCTTTCAACAATGCTGGGAAATAGTAGGTAAGAATATTTTTTGGGCTATGGAGAAATCTAGGAAAATCTAGAAATGTGCTTAAAGAATTGAAAAATACTTGTGTTATGCTTATTCCAAAATTAAAATCTCCATGGACAAAGTCAAGGTGGTAGTTTTTTCCATGGCAAGGGCGAAAGCTTCAGGCCCAGAGGGATGGATGAGGTATTCATAACAGATGGATAGGCCTCTTCTTTCAACAATACTAGTAAACAATAGGTAAGGATATTTTTAGGGTTGTGGAGGAATCTGGGAAATCTAGAAATATGCTTAAAGAATTGAAAAATACTGGTCTTATGCTTATTCAAAAAATAAAATCTCCATGGAGGAAGTCAAGGCGACAATTTTCTCCATGCTAGGGGAGAAAGCTACAGTCCTGCATGTTAGCATGCATTGTTTAGCATATTACATTGTTTTGTTTAGCAACGACAGTTTGGTGCGTTGGCTAGTACATAACTGTGGCTGGTGCATAACTGTTTCAGTTTCATTTGTTTCAGTTTCATCACAAGTATTTAACTGTGGTGTGTATCTGCAATTATCATCGAATGAATAAAGCATTTCTCTTTCTTCATATGGTATCAGAGCAATATGTGATCATGTGCTGTGAGAAAGCAATATGAGTTTGCCAATATGAAATGTGTGTTTGTTGTTGTTTATAGAAGAATTGGTGTGCATTGCTGTGTGTGGGGAGTCACAACATTGCCAGTAATATTTCCTTGAATCATTGCAGAAATCAAATGAAAACTAACGTGAGGAGGCATGAATAATGACAAAGAAATAGAACTTGCAATGGCACAACCTGTAATGGCATGTTAGAATAAAGGGAAGCATGAGTAGTATAGCCTCTGGCAAAGATCCTTACGCAGGCCGTGAGTTGAATGTATTAATAGAAGATTCACTGGTTCGTTTCATGTTCTTTTTTCATGCTTTATATTGTGATTTGATAATAAGAGTTGAGGAGAATATAAGAGATCATTGAAGAAATCCATGAGGAACTTCTTGCAGTTGAGATTCTCACGCTATTCTTCATATCACATTTTGTTGAAGACTGGAATATCTAACTGTTATGCATCAAGCAATTTCCAACCTCATAAGTGGACACACAGTTACTCTTATCCATCAGATTTTCATAGAAATCATGTGGGAAGTTCATCTATGATTCATAACAAAGGCACTGTGCACCTGAAAGAGGAAGACATAGTCTGCAAAACCTGGCAATCAAAGAAAAGTGGATGCCCATTATTGGTATGTATTGAAGTGTGTATGTAAGTGCAAATTTTATAAGCAAATATATTTAAGTCTGAGTAAGAAGTCAATCTTTTGAGTATTATCTAAATGGAGATCCCATTAGACAAGTATTCTGGTTCCAATTTTCATACTTGGAGAATGAAAATTCAAATGCAACTAATGAATAAAAATTTATGGGCAATAGTCAGTGGAAAGGAAAAAGCACCTACATATGCAAATAAGTTATTAGATTGGAGTAGTAGAGATGATAAAGCCAAGGCTATAATTGGTCTTGCTCTTTCTGACACCGAATTGCACCATATTGATTTGGATAAATCATCAGCCAAAATTTGGGATAATCTAAATAAATTGTTTGGAGCAAAAGTTGTTAATGCAAAGTTTTCTCTAAAACTTCAATTATTTCGCTTTAAGATGGAAGATGAAATAACAATGTAAATTCATATAAGTAACTTGCAGTCTCTCATTAGACAACTAGTAGAGGTTAAGGTTACAGTAGATGATGATGATGCTAGGGCCATCCTATTAAATAGCTTGCCTTCAAAATACAACAATGTTTTTTTTACTCTCAGTCAAATATCTTCACAAACTCTAGAAGGTATGATTTCTGCTCTTCTATCAGAAGAGAAGAGAACAATAGAAGATTCAGAAGATGATTCTCAGGAGAAAGCATTATTTTCAAGAAGCAATTACAAGATATCAGAGAGAATCAAATGTTTTTATTGTAAGAAAAACGGTCACATAGCTTGGGATTGTAGAACTTGAGCTAGTGATGTTCTTAAAGGAAAGCTCAAAAATGAAGGAAATCTTGCTTGCATTGAAGATGATAAGGACCCACCAGATATTGAGGATGAGGATCCACCAGATGGTACTATTAATTTCTGTGGATATGCCCTTTGAGCAAGGTCAAATTAGAGGCTGGTGGCATCGGAGGATGGAGGATTTACCATCATCTCAAGTTAGCTTCTCGCTTTGAGATGATGCTTTGCATGAGAAGCATTTTTGGTTTTGGTTGTTTTTATTTTTTTTCTTTGTTGATGCTGACAGAGTTGACAAATTTGAAGAATGTATGTTTTGTGAAGATTTTGTTTTGGAGACAGGTTTGGGGTTTGGTGTTGAGCTCAATATGGGTTGTTGTCCAGTGAGCTTCAAAGAGTAAATGATCTTGAATTATACCCTTTCGCGGTCACTAGACAACATGACAGAGATCTATCGTATCTCTTAGGGGCCATTGTCGAATAATTCAAGACTGTGATTTGAGAGCTTGGGACTAAAGAGCTCAAGAATATAGCTCGAAGCTACGCCTTTCTGCGGGTAGATGAGATAGCATGATGGAGCTTTGCTTGGTTCAGGACTTGTTCTTTGGGAGAAGATCTTCTATAAAATATGTGTTCATATTATGTAATCCGCTTTGTTGAGTATTTTAGCATTGAGGGGGGGTACCTTGGTACTATTACAGAAACAATGTAATAAGGGGGGCTATGTTAGTGTGCATTGTTTAGCATATTACATTGTTTTGTTTAGCAACAACAGTTTGGTACGTTGGCTGGTACATGACTGTGGCTGGTGCATAACTGTTTGGTGCATAACTGTTTCAGTTTCATCACAAGTATTTAACTATGGTGTGTATTTGCAATTATCATTGAATGAATAAAGCATTTCTCTTTCTTCATACTGCATGGTTGGACAAGGTATTCATAACAGATTGACATGCCTTTTCTTGGAACAATGCTAGGAAATAGTAGGTAAGGATATTTTATTGGCTGTGGAGGAATCTAGGAAATTCAAAAATATGGTTAAGAATTTGAAAAATACTTGTGTTATGCTTATTCTAAAATTAAAATCTCCATGGAGGAAGTCAAGGCGGTAGTTTTCTCCATGGCAAGGGAGAAAGCTTCAAGTCCAGACAGATGGACAAGGTATTCATAACAGATGGACATGCCTCTTCTTTCAACAATGTTGGTAAACAGTAGGTAAGGATATTTTCTGGAATGTGGAGGAATCTAGGAAATCCATAAATGTGCTTAAGGAATTGAAAAATAGTAGTGTTATGCTTATTCCAAAATTAAAATCTCCATGGAGGAAGTCAAGGTGGTAATTTTCTCCATGGCAAGGGAGAAAGCTTCAGGTGTAGACTGATGGATGAGGTATTCATAATAGATGGGCAGGTCTCTTCTTTCAACAATGCTGGTAAACAGTAGGTAAGGATATTTTCTGGGTTGTGGAGGAATCTAGGAAATCCAGAAATGTACTTAAATAATTGAAAAATACTTGTCTTATGCTTATTCCAAAAATAAAATCTCCATGGAGGATGTCAAGGCGACAGTTTTCTCCATTGCTTGGGAGAAAGCTACAATACTAGACGGATGAAAGAGGTATTCATAACAGATGCACATGCCTTTTCTTGGAGCAATGCTGGGAAATAGTAGGTAATGATATTTTCCAGGCTATGGAGGAATCTAGGAAATTCATAAATGTGCTTAAAGAATTGAAAAATACTTATCTTATGCTTATTCCAAAACTAAAATCTCCATGGAGGAACTCAAGGCGACAGTTTTATCCATGGTAGGGAAGAAAGCTTCAGGCCCAGATTGATGGACAGGCCTCTTCTTTCAACAATGCTAGGAAAGAGTAGGTAAGGATATTTTCTAGGGTGTGGAGGAATCTAGGAAATTTAGAAATGTGCTTAAAGAATTGAAAAATACTTGTCTTATTATTACTATTCCAAAATTAAAATCTCCATGGAGGAAGTCAAGGTGGTAGTTTTCTCGATGGTATGGGAGAAAGCTTCAAGCTCAGATGGATGGATGAGGTATTCATAACAGATGGACATACCTCTTCTTTCAACAATGTTGGGAAATAGTAGGTAAGGATATTTTTTGGGCTGTTGAGAAATCTAAAAAATCCAGAAATATGCTTAAAGAATTGAAAAATACTTGTCTTATGCTTATTCCAAAAGTAAAATTTCCATGGAGGATGTCAACGCGAGAGTTTTCTCCATCGCAGGGAAGAAAGATACAAATCCAGACGGATAGACAAGGTATTCATAACGGATGGACATGCCTCTTCTTGAAACCATGTTGGAAGACAGTAGGTAAGGATATTTTCTAGGCTATGGAGGAATCTAGGAAATCCAATAATGTGCTTAAAGAATTGAAAAATACTTGTCTTATGCTTATTCCAAAATAAAATCTCCATGGAGCAAGTCAAGGCGATAGTTTGCTCCATGGCAGGGGAGAAAGCTACACGCCCAGACCAATCGACGAGGTATTCATAAGGGATGGACATGCCTCTTCTTGGAACAATGCTAAGAAACAGTAGGTAAGGATTTTTTTGGGCTGTGGAGGAATTTAGGAAATCAAGAATGTGCTTACATTATTGAAAAATACTTGTCTTATGCTTATTCCAAAATTAAAATCTCCATGGATGAATTCGAGGCAGTAGTTTTCTCCATTGCAGGGGAGAAAGCATTAGACTTGAATGGATGGGCAGGCCTCTGCTTTCAACATTGTTGGGAAGCAATAGGTAAGGATATTTTCTGGGCTATGGTGAAATCTAGAAAATTTACAAATGTGCTTAAAGAATTGAAAAATACTTGTCTTATGCTTATTCCAATATCAAAAATCTCCATGGAGGAAGTCAAGGCGGTAGTTTTCTCCATGGTGACAAGCCTCTTCTTTCAACAATACTGGGGAACAGTAGGTAAGGATATTTCTGCATTGTCAAGGAATCTAGGAAATCTAGAACTGTGTTTAAAGTATTTAAAAATACTTGTCTTATGCTTTTTCCGAAATTAAAATCTCCATGGAGGAAGTCAAGGTGGTAGTTTTCTCCATGGTAGGGGAGAAAGCTTCAGGCCCAAAAGGATGGACGGACCTCTTCTTTCAACAATGTTGAGAAATAGTAGGTAAGGATATTTTCTAGGTTGTGAAGGAATTTGAGAAATCTAGAAATGTGCTTAAAGAATTAAAAAATACTCGTCTTATTATTACTATTCCAAAATTAAAATCTCCATGGAGGAAGTCAAGGCGACAGTTTTCTGCATGGTAGGGGAGAAAGCTTTAGGCATGGATGGATGGACATGCCTCTTCTTCCAACAATGCTCAGAAATAGTAGGTAAGGATATTTTCTATGTTATAGAGAAATCTAGGAAATATAGAAATGTGCTTAAAGAATTGAAAAATGTTTGTCTTATATTTATTCTAAAATTAAAATATCCATGGAGGAAGTCAAGGTGGCAATATTCTCCATGGCAGAGGCGAAAGCTTCAGTCCCAGATGAATGTTTGAGGTATTTGTAATGGATGGATAGGACTCTTCTTGGAACAATGTTGGGAAACAGTAGGTAAGGATATTTTTTGGACTATGAAGGAATTTAGGAAATCTACAAATGTGCTTAAAGTATTAAAAAATACTTATCTTATGCTTACTCTAAAATAAAAATCTCCATGGAGGAAGTCAAGTCAGTAGTTTTCTTCATGGCAGGGGAGAAAGCTTCAGGCTTGGATGGATGGACAGGCCTTTTCTTTCAACATTGCTAGGAAACAATAGGTAAGGATTTTTTTGGGCCGCGGAGGAATCTAGGAAATCCAAAAATGTGCTTAAAGTATTGAAAAATACTTGTCTTATGCTTATTCCAAAACTTAAATCTCCATGGAGGAAGTCAAGGTGGCAATTTTCTCCATGGTAGGGGAGAAAGCTTCAGGCCTGAATAGATGGACAAGCCTCCTCTTTCAACAATGCTGAGAAACAATAGGTAAGGATATTTTCTAGGCTATGGAGGAATCTAGGAAATCCTAAAACGTGCTTAAAGAATTGAAAAATACTTGTCTTATACTTATTCCAAAATTAAAATCTCCATGGAGGAAGTCAAGGCGACAGTTTTCTCCATGGCAGGGGAGAAAGCTTAGGCTTGGATGGATGGGCATGCCTCTTCTTAGAACAATGCTAGGAAATAGTAGGTAAGGATATTTTCTGGGCTATGGAGGAATCAAGTAAATCTAGAAATGTGCTTAAAGTATTGAAAAATACTTGTCTTATGCTTATTCCAAAATTAAAATCTCCATGGAGGAAGTTAAGGTAATAGTTTTCTCCATGGCAGGGGAGAAAGTTTCAGGCTTGGACGGATGGATAGGACACTTCTTGGAACAATGCTCAGAAATAGTAGGTACGGATATTTTTTGGCTATGGAGGAATCTAAGAAATCCAAAAATGTGCTTAAAGAAATGAAAAATACTTGTCTTATGCTTATTCCAAAATTAAAATCTCCATGGAGGAAGTCAGGGCGACAGTTCTCTCCATAGCAGGGGAGAAAGCTTCAGGCCCGGATGGATGGACAGACCTCTTCTTTCAACAATGCTGGGAAATAGTAGGTAAGGATATTTTCTGGGTTGTGGACGAATCTAGGAAATCCAAAAATGTGCTTAAAGAAATGAAAAATACTTGTCTTATGCTTGTTCCAAAATTAAAATTTCCATGGAGGAAGTCAAGGCAGTAGTTTTATCCATGGCAGGGGAGAAAGCTTTAGGCCTGGACGGATGGACTTGCCTCTTCTTTCAACAATGTTGGGAAACAATAGGTAAGGATATTTTCTAGGCTATGAAGGAATCTAGGAAATCCAGAAATGTGATTAAAATATTGAAAAATACTTGTCTTATGCTTATTCCAAAATTAAAATCTCCATGGAGGAAGTCAAGGCAGTTGTTTTCTCCATGGTAAGGGAGAAAGCTTCAGGCCCAAATGGATGGACAAGTCTATTCTTTCAACAATGCTGGGAAACAGTAGGTAAGGATATTTTCTAAGCTATGCAGGAATCTAGGAAATCTAAAAATGTGCTTAAAGAATTGAAAAATACTTGTCTTATGCTTATTCCAAAATTAAAATCTCCATGGAGGAAGTCAAGACGGTAGTCTTCTCCATGGTAGGGGAGAAAGCATTAGTCTTGGATGGATGGACGAGGTATTCATAACAGATGGACATGCCTATTCTTGGAACAATGCTGGGAAACAATAGGCAAGGATATTTTTTGGGCTGTGGAGGAATGTAGGAAATCCATAAATGTGTTTAAAGTATTCAGAAATAGTTGTCTTATGCTTATTCCAAAATTAAAATCTCCATGGAGGAAGTCAAGGTGACAGTTTTCTCCATGGTAGGGGAGAAATCTTTAGGCCTGGATGGATGGATAGGCCTCTTCTTTCAACAATGCTAAGAAACAATAGGTAAGGATATTTTCTGGGCTGTGGAGGAATCAAGGAAATCTAGAAATGTGCTTAAAGTATTGAAAAATACTTGTCTTATGCTTATTCCAAAATTAAAAAATCTCCATGGAGGAAATCAAGGTGACAGTTTTCTCCATTAGA
This sequence comes from Cunninghamia lanceolata, assembly GCA_027924645.1. Lineage (NCBI taxonomy): Eukaryota > Viridiplantae > Streptophyta > Pinopsida > Cupressales > Cupressaceae > Cunninghamia > Cunninghamia lanceolata. The sequence continues at coordinate 4,367,877 of BSBN01000245.1, read as the reverse complement.
GGAGAGAAAGCTTAAGAACCGGACGGATGGACATGCCTCTTCATTCAACAATGCTGGGGAATAGTAGGTACGGATATTTTCTAGATTGTGGAGGAATCTAGGAAATCTAGAAATGTGCTTAAAGAATTGAAAAATACTTGTCTTAGGCTTATTCCAAAACATGGAGGAGGTCAAGGCAGCAATTTTCTCCATGGTCGGGGGAAATCTTCGGGCCCAGACAGATGGACGAGGTATTCATAATGGATGGACATGCATCTTCTTGGAACAATGTTGGGAAATAGTAGGTAAGGATATTTTTTGGATTGTGGAGGAATCAAGGAAATCTAGAAATGTGCTTAAAGCATTTAAAAATACTTGTCTTATACTTATTCCAAAATTAAAATCTCCATGGAGGAAGTCAAGGTGATAGTTTTCTCCATGGCAGGGGAGAAAGCTTCAACTTCAAGCCTAGACAGATGGAGAGGCCTCTTCTTTCAATAATGATGGGAAACAGTAGGTAAGGATATTTTTAATACCAAGCTCTTTTCTGTAATAAACTTTATATATATATAGATTTCAATCATTCTATTGTCAAATTCATCCCTGTTTTTACTTCTGGTGCTTTTTGTGCTTTTTGATATTTTAGCAATCTCTGACAAGGTTGAGCATTAGTAAAAAATGGAAAAGACAAGGTCAAGCACTCGGGAAAATTTTCTTTTTGGAAAAAAAAAAAACAAGAACAAGATCAAGATCAAGCACCCAAGATTCGAGAAGAAAGAGAAAACACTAAAAATGTTTCTCATAAGAGAAAATACACTAAATCTAAAACCCCAAGGATTCGCTAGATGACTTCTTTGGACTTCTTTCATTCGCTGTCCATTTAGGGGAATCGATCTGCTAGACAGGGGGTTGGTATCCCTCACCGTTGTTGATTCAATCTCTCGATGACCTGCTATAAAAATTATAGTAATTAAGCCATAAGTTTTTTTTACATATAGATGGATGGGATTCAATATGAATCAACTAAGATTCATATTATAAAAGTATTCACAATTCTAGATCAATACCAAAGCTAGAGGGATAATAAAAGATGAACTTAAGAAAAAGTAAATCACCAAACATCTACAAACACAAAAACCAAAAGGAAAAAAACAAAGATTGAATAAATGCTTACTATTGCATTGCTCTAAGAAAACTCTGATTCCTAGGCATTTCAGATCTAGTGTACTTTCTCTTATGAGAAACATGTCCATTGTTTTCTCTTTCTATTTGAATCCTTTTGCCAAAAATAACAATTTCTTGGATAGTTATTCTTTCATTCTTCTCAATTTTTCCTAACCCTAAACAAGATGAATTTAGCAAACAAAATGATTGAAATGTGATTACAGGCCAAAGCTTAGTATTAAATATTTTATTTAATGCATTTAAGATTTATTGCCTTAGCTTATTATGATTACTAGAAATTGTCTATGATCCCTATATTTTGACTATTGTTAGAGAGCTCTACTTAAATTTCATCCACTTCAATGGCTAAACAATTAATAGTAATTTTACACCTCATTCACAATAAAAAGTGTTAAATATCTGTCCTACTATTATTGGCAAAAATTGACCTTTAACTGTTAAAGTTGATGATATTTAAGAACAACATTAGAGAAGGAGAACAACCATTTATTAGAGATTAAGTTCTATTGGATAGAGATTTCATTACTATTAGAGCAGATTAGAACCATTGGATAAAGTATATATCCAATATACTATCCTTATACTAAAAAGTTTATATTTGAAAGTAGAGCATTAATTCTTTGCTTTGTTCACATCCTTACTATCACGATTAGGAAAAGTCGGGTGCTTCCCATGTTGAAATGGGATTACTTTTTAATTATTAATATTTTAAAAAAAAGCTGTTGAACACCAGACTGTATTAAGATTCCAAAAAAAGTTACATACGTATATTGGAGCCAAGAATAAGTCATCTGACCAAGTGATTCAAATAAAAAACTTAAACCATCGTATAAACAAGCCAGGAAATAGCACTGGCCCATACAAATTATCCAAAAAAAAAAAATATATATATGGAGTTTAAAACCAAAAGTGATGAACACATGGACTGATGAATCATCTAACCTCATCTCCCTCTCAGGTGAACCATCTAACCAGCGCTGGTTGCAAATGTGCCTAATTGCAAACTGAATGAATAAACAGTCAATCTCAAATATTTGGTTCAGGTCCAGGATCATCACGGATCCCCTGATGGTTGGCTCCCATTCGAGGGGATAAAAACAAACCTATGATTGGTCACCTCTCCGTCCATAACCCTTGCGAACTTTCACACCAAGACCCTAGCCGACACTGGAGGGAGGTTGAAAGAAGCCTTAGATGACAAATGACAATGAAAAAAAGGCACCATGAAATAAGTTGAACCCTCTAGAATGTCGTAATATAAACCTGGAAGGGATGGACTAGCCATAAATTCGCGCGGGATGCAATAAAATCCAGCCATGTCCAATATCGAAACCAATCCGAAGACACAAAGGAGCAATAAATTTAAGTCATTTCGAATGCTGCAACGGCAGGAGGAGAGCAACCGAAGTACCATGAAGCCAGGCGGGTATAAACGTGGGAGGCCGAAATCCAGCCAGAGCCATCCCATCAGAATAAATACCAAGTATTTGAGACTGGCAAAAAACCATCCTTAAGAAGAGTGGAGGTACGTGTGATGATGGAGGTAACGACTCAATGCTGGCAGCGTCTACGGGGCCTTCACGATGCACCGATCGTGCATGATATTCCTATGGCCATGCGTCCTCACGTGCATGTCAGTGTGCCGTATAAACAGTTCATTTACCTTCAAATTCCCACGTTGCTTTTACCGTTTCCGTTGCCGCGTTTAGATTGCGTGTCCAAATTGCGGAAGTTAAAATTGCCGTCGCCGGGAAATCGCGTGAGAAGAAGTTTGCTTTTTTAAAGGAAAAGGAAAGGGAAAACGGTTTTAAGTGTTCGTTTTTAATTTTTATGAAGCTATTCGCATCAGTTCTTTGCTTTTCTACTAAAATCTATACATTTATTTGGTGCAATTTTATTAAGTTAAAAAAAAATGATGGAATAATTATTATATTATATTATTATTATAATATAATATGTTAATATATAATCATAAACAATATTAGTATAATTCGCATAATATAATATCAATATATAATATTAATTTTCATAATAATATAATATATATAATAATATATTAATTATTATAATTTATTAAAATATATTATATTAATACTAATATATTTATGGATAATAAAATAAAAAATATATTTCAATATTTAATATATAATATTTTATAGTTTATTTATTTAATAGTTTTAGTTTTTTTCAAAAATATGTTGGGTTCTTCCATAGTTTTTGTTAACACGTCAACTTCAATTCTATCAGGGCATAGATTTGATAGTTGTATAATTGTAATTAAGATTTTTTGCTCTAAAATATAATAAAATTTTAAATTTGATAGTTGTATAGTTGTATTTAAGATTTTTTGCTCTAAAATATAATAAAATTTTAAAAAGACCGTATCATATGAAATGATAAATTTTGGACATACTATATATGATATATATAATTTGGTCCTAATAATAATAATAATAATAATAATTCATTTATCCTTATTAAATTGTTATATGATTACTATTATATAGTAAATATATAACTTGAGCTCTAAAATATTTGATTGAATCTCTCATTTTACCCAATATTTGGGCTAATAAATTTTTTAAAAAAACATAAGTATCTTCTCATATACGGATTTACAATGAAAAAGCAAACAAACAATTTATTTTTGGCAAATATGCACCTCTAAAAAAATAGAAGACTTACAAATTTTATATATGTTATTTTTTTAACACTTAAAAAAATATTTTGCTAAACATTGGCCAATGAAATATTTGAACTTAACACTTTTAAAGTGCAAATGCAATCCTTCACATGTCCTCCAAGACTTTCCAAAGCACATAAGAAACCTATATATCTAACCTCCCAAAAGAGATATAAACTTACTCCAACATCATGAAATCATTCAATGGAAAAAATAACATTTACTCATGACAGTCAAACCCCCTGGTACTTATATTCACCCTAGGGCATATAAAAGATATATTTCACTTTGTCCAAACTTCAACTTAGGATCACTACATAAAAATCTTTGAAACAAAGCAATTTGTAAGTTAGAGTATCAAATACACCACGTTTCCACTTTATTTATTTATTAATTTTTATTATAAATTTATTATAATTATTATATTACTATAATATATTTTTTAATTATAATTATAATATTATATATTATTATATTATATTTATGTTTATGTTTATTATTATATTATTAAATAATATTTTTATAATACTATAATATCAATCAATATAATATATCAAGTGTTATAATAAATATTAATAATATAATTAATAATAATATTATTATTATAACTATAAATAATAATGATTTTGTTGGTTTGACAAAAAGTAAATTTGAAGTAACTTACCTAATTAATTAAAAAATTAAAACAAAAACACAACTATAATTATTCACAATGCTATTGAGACAAGGGTGAATGAACTACTTCTGAAAATCTAGGAGGTAAGGGGGAAGATACATCTGACATAAACTTAGATGATCCTAGTTCAATATCTACTTCAAGAGTTGATTTGGCTACAAATCAGTCGAACAAGTACCCTTTGTTTTTCTCTAATGAGCTCTCAAAAGCCTTACTGAAAGATGTGTATAACAAGCCCCTTGGGACCTAGTTTCTTGTTTTACCAATTTAAGTTTCCCTTTTGTGCATTCTACTGTAATATGACCCACTTGAAAGCATCTTTTGTAATGGAATGAAATGTTTTCATAATCTACAACCTATTTTCAAACCCAATCTTTCACTTTTAAATGTATCTCATCCATAAGCCCTTTCAAAATATCTAGCTCTACCTATAGTCTTGTGGAGTGTATTAGATTATATGTATTTGGGTCAATTTAGACAAGAATTTTTCTAGTATATTTCCAATCCCCTAAAAATAGGCATCTACCTAAAACTGTAGTGGGAGATAAAGGAGCCTAATGCAAACAAGCATAATAGAAAATGTCTCTATCACAAAATTAAAATTTGGGAGCCAAGGCTTGACAAGTAAAACACTTGTGTCCCAAAACCATCGCCCTTTTCTAAAACATATTTTCAATCCTCTGATTTCTCACATACCAATACAAAACAACATTGAGTACTTTAAAAAGTCAATATTATCTTTTATCTTTTCTGTCCATCTTTTTGTAATCCAAGAATGTAGATTTGCTAATCTTGGTGGCAATGCATGAAACTTACAAATTAACCCTCAATTTGTGAATTAATCTTCCGCACTTATAAGGACCTTGCTACCTAGAGATAATATAGGATGTTCCCCAGAATAGGGGATAATGCCCACCTTGCACATTTTGCTTGTCAAAGATTTATCCTCTACATTGACCTTTTTGGAATAAACTCCATCTTTCACTTTGTCTAGAGCTCCAAAATGTGCATGCACTATTTTTCCAACCTTACCACAAATCTCGCCCTTTGGGCCTTACTCGGAGCAATAGGGGCCACAGGTGCATGTGTACCTAACACTAGTGTGATCTTTCATCTTCTAATACTTGTAGAAGGTTCCTATCACCAACCTTTTTTACTGCATCTTCCTTGCTCCTTGCTATCAATAGAATCTTCTCTACATCACCTAGAACTTGTGACTTAGGGTTTTTAATAGCATGGGTAGGGAAGGCATTTTGAGATTTATAATGATAGAAATGTAAGTATTTAACTCCTCAACATTTTTTTGTCTTTAATACCTCGCCTATTATTATGGATGAATTTAACTTGATTTGAGTTGAGGCTACAACAAAATATTATTACTATTTGTCATTTTTGTAAGCCTTTCAACATGTGAATTTCTTTATTGTAGAAGGGTTCCATGGAAAGGATAAAGAAAAAGGTTAAAACAAAAAAAATTAGACGTAGAAAGGATAAAGAGAGATTAAACAAAAAATAACTAGACATAGAAATGATAAAGAGAAAGATTAAAACACAAAATAATTAGACATAGAAAAGATCATTTACAAAAAATATTTAGACATGGAAAGGATAAAGAGAAACCCACTTTGACTGTTCAGTTATCTGGTACACAGTGAACTGACAATGCAAGCAGTGACTTTTACATTACTTTAGCCAAAGTTTCATATGGTAAGTCGTATGTTCATATACTCATTTCTTAACTTGGAGACAACATTCTTACATTTCAGTAAATATTATATCAACATACGTTGACTTGTTTATTCAATATCAGTCTTAAAGACATAAAATATACTCTTTACTATAAGACAAGTATAAGGTGAGAGCTTAGGTGACTTAAAAGCATGTATTGAGCCTCTCTTTGCATCCTTGCAATCTTAGTTCTATGCCAACCCATCAATCTACTCAAAGGCTTGTTAACCCATGTTCATGATCATAAATAAATTTGGTATACATTCTCGAGGTATACTCGATTCTATCATAAAGTCATTGATTTTGACATCTGTAGACTTCTAAGACTCTTGCCACTAGGATATGTTTGCCTTAGTTTATGATTATATTCTACTAATTTCCTGTCAAAGTGAACTATATAAAATGACTATAATATCGTCATAATGAGGTAAAAGCAATTTACAATGATCTATTGACCAATATTGGCCAAAATATAAGATAAAAGAATAGTTTCCTCTTAAATGGAAATAAAGTAGTATATGAGAACTCTTGGTTACTCATAGAAATCAAAATGATAATGTCTATATTTTCTACCTCTACGACATAAGTTAAATAGATTCTTTTACATGATTATCTGAATGTGAAGTCTATTTGACAAAAGTCTTTTAATCAAGTCATTGGTCATTCACAGGTTATAAACTTTTATAAATAATCAAGAGTAATGATACCTCTCAACATCAAACTATTATAGCTCCTTTAGAAGGATACTATGACATCATAATACTAATATTTTTTGGTCTACTTAAGTCATAAGATATTAAGTAAGCTCTCAGTCTACTACCGACTTGACTGGTAGGTTCTTTCCATAGATAGATAGGTAAAGATTGATATTATCAAATTGACCTTACACAATCGACAACAAACCAAACCATTCAGCCTATATTGACTTATCTCTAATGTTCTCACAATAGATATATACTAAGGTAATATCTCACACATAGTACATTCATATAATAACATAATTTATCCAAGCTTAATGACTGGCCAATATATATATCATTCAACCAAGACACAGGTTTAACTTGCATTTAAACTATCTTGAAAGAGTATATAATTAAATAACTGTCTATTGGATATATATATCTCTGACATTTTGATCATTCTATAGACCAAATTCTAAATGATATGAGTGATATATGTAGACACCTAAAATTGATTTGCTCTGCAAACCAATTTCCCGTATCTCTACACCAATTATCCCTCCTATTAATTAAGTAAATTCATTTTATTTAATTAATGTATCCCTAACCATCTATCATATATCCTTTTGTGATTAATTAATTCACTTAATTTATATCTATACCTTATAACTATATCCTCATTGATTAAATAAATATTCCTAGTATTTATTTAGCTAATCTGTCCATCTCCATAATCCCTATTAATTAGATAAATCATGCTTCTCTAATTAAGCTACCCTATTAATCAATCTATCCCTATCCTAGTTAATTAAATATCAATTATTTAATTAGCTACCCTAGTTTACCTATCCCCTAGACCTAAATTAATTAAGCTAAACACTTAATTAACCTTGCTTAGCCCATCGTCCCACACACTTTTGAATAAAAATCAATTTTTTATTGAAAGGGTCAAATCTCCCTTACAACTCATTTAACACCCTCTTACACATGTAAGTGTACATGTGTCTTTTAACCTTCACATCTCCACATAAAAGTGAATTTTTAATTCACACTCCCCCATGAGTTGAATTTTTAATTCACTTATCATATCCACTCTTCCCAAAAATGAATTTTTAATTCATTTTTATCCTCAACACCTTTCCCCATGTGAATTTAAAATTCACAAATAATAAGAGCCCTCCAATCCCATTGACCTAATCTCAACCCTTGATTTCTCTCATCCACTCCCCTGGTGACACTTGTCACAAGGCTATGACTTCAATCCTAACCCTAAATCTCAAGCATTTCTAGCCCTTGATCTCAACTTTTGATCTTCACCCTCCATCCATTTTCCAAAAATCTATAAATAAGACCATCACCCAAGCCATTGACAACAACTTCTTCTTGCATCCTTACCATGCCCAAATTTCTCTCAAATCTCTTCATCATACCATCATAATGCCAAAATCATTCCTCATCCCCATCTCAATCTCCATCTAAATCCAAATCTCTCATCCTATTGTGTTGAATCTCAAAGAGCAATCCACATTCTACATCCATTTGGGTAAATCTAAGGAGTTTGGGTGCAACTCCTTCCACCCTATCTTGGATTTGTGACTTATTGTGAAAGGTATAATGCTTGTTTATGCACTTGTTTTCTATTTTCTACTTTCTTTTTGACTTCATAGATAACAATATCTATATTTATCATAATCTACCTAGAACAACATTCACGGGTTTCTAAAGGCATATAACTTCAATACTATACACATATATATTCATATGTCAAAAGCATATATAAATATAGAGAAGCTTTATTTGCCACAAATAGCAATTGATTCATATAAACATGTGGATTGTAATGCCCCTCACTTTTTGGCTTGTGATAGATGTTATTTTCATATTGTTTTCTGTCAGTTCTGGAACAGTTGATAGTTTTATATTGCATTATTACAGTTTCAAGACATTTGGACTAGTATGTATTGGTTAATGCTCTCCTTAATCTTGATGGACTATGTTCGATGAATGTATTGGGACACGTGTTATGAGTTTTGATGACTTTATGATTACTTCAGTTATGATGAGATGGATATGCTTAGTGATGGTTAGAAAATATCATGTTTATGCTTCTGATTATAGTCTTGTGTTGGAGCGGGGACGGTGTAGTACTGCTCGGATCGAGCACCCTACTACGCCACGATTCTCTGTCTCGGTGTGTGTGATATATATATTTACAGTTGATCATATATAACCCATTGGTTTTCATGCAGGTTGTAGGTACTGGGCCTCGACTCCACCTGATTTAGTAGGTCTGAGTGGGCCCTACACCATGGATAAGGTGACGGAGATAATATGAGGTTTTTACCGCTAGGTCAATTTTAGTCCTTGTCGTAGTCTTGTGTCCTTGTCGTCATCTTTGGTCCTTGCCACAGTCGTGTGTTGTGATGTGATGTTGTCCCTTGGTTCTAGTGGTTGGTTGTCACGAGTTGTGGAGTGTTGTTAAGATGTTATACTTGTTTATGTATTCCTTGTATTTTTTATGACCTTACAGTTTTGGTATAGTCGTAAAATAGGAATATTGTTTGTGTAAAGCCTTATTAATGACAAATTAGTTATTAAATGTTATAAACATTTATGAAGGTAATGAGTGCATAGTGTGTTAAAATATTCCTTTTAGGTGACTAATTTAATGATTGTTATTGTCAGATATAATTAGAGATTTGAGAATCTCTATGTTCGAAAAAAATTTCAAATTTTCTTTGTGGAGTGGGATTGTGCAGTTATTGGGAGTTATTGGAATTTATTGGATTTCCTATTTTTGGTCTTGGGAAGTTTGGCATGAAAGGGGGTTTTTCAGGAGGATTTCCTTCACGGATTTGAGGAAAAATTGGCATTGCAGACTTCCTGTAACTTGGACTTGAATTCTTCTAGGTACATTTCTCTTAATTTTTACTTCCCACCTTCAGATTGAATAAGTGTTTTGGTTTTTTCTTTTTGAGTAAGTAATGTAATCTCTGCAATCTATTCAAAGCATTAATGGAGAAATCCATATGGTTCTTAAAGTAGACAGATTAGTCATATTAACTTTATCTTTCCTTGCATTGCCTGAAGAAATTAGATGTTGACCCAAATCATTTTGTATACATTGAATTTCTGAGGTATTCTATCTAACAGTTCACATGCCTCAACTATGCTTTCACATTTTAGCACACATGAGATACACATTCCATGCACTATCTGAGAGATACATAGCCTTCAATTGATCCATTCATGGATATCCTGAAATCATTATAGCCCAAATGTGAGCATTTCACAACTCGAATTAAGCCTCTTAGGCAGATCGCCCACTTTGGTATCTAGGAGGAAACTAAGATGACCTCAAATTGTGCGTTCTCTATTTGTTATGGTAATCTACCCTTTTGCGTGTCAAGGACCAGCTTTGATAAGCGATTTAGATGTGTTGGTTGTTTTGTTCTTAGCCGGGTAAATTATTTTCGGTGCATGCATTTTACGCTGGGTTCTTTAGTAGCCTTTCCAATTTTATTGTGCATGCATGGCTATCACGGCACTTGCAATTGCAACATCTAATGGAAATTTCCTCTAAGTTGCATTGATGAATGTTCCTTTATCATTATGTAGTTCAACACATTGTAATAGTGCAAGTCTATTTCTTCTTAATTAAGCATCATTCATTATCTCCACAAGAAAATGGTATCTTTTCTTAAATGGCTCAAATATATATACTAAGATTAGAACTCTTGAGGCAATCTTGGAAATATAGTTCAGTGAGCAGTCATACCAGAATGAGAAGGTTCTTAACAATTCTAATAAAATTGATCTCTTGAAAGTAATATTTCTGTCTTGATAATAGAAGATGCTATATATAAATGTTTTATATTGTTTCTAAATTTAAATAATTAGTTTATATTTGATTGGGTGGGATTTTAAATTAAATAAATTAGGATCTATCCATCTAGTGTTGATTAGTTAAAAAATTCATTATCTTCAATGGGACTTGGATAATAGTTATTAAGAGAAAGAGAAATGAGTTCGTTAGTCGAAACATTACTTATGTTTGAATAATTTATGAATCTTGATCCTGAGCAAATGATGGTATCTTATAATCGTTTGTATCTGGTTATTCACGCTTATTTGAGACCTTATTTCATCTGTGGAGGCATAGATATATAATCAAAAGATATATAATGAAACATTCGACAAAATTTATTTTGTAGTTGAAACTTAAAACCATTGTTATCCGTAGCCTTGATCTAATCGAGTCTGCTGAAGGACTTATCAAGATGGGATCATTCTTCGTAATCTAAATCCTCCTTGATGCGGCCTCTGTGGCGAACTAGCTTCTAATCGTCGCCTTTGAACTCTATATTCTGCCATCTACATTTCTGTCGACGAGCATCTATAGGCTGTTCACATCTGGAATTATTTGTTTCCTTTAAAACCAATCTCTAGGTTAGTTCAGTCCTTAAGGATTCTGTGACTTGAATAGAAAATTTGTTTTTAGAGAGTTTTTCCCATCAAGTTCGTACCTAGCTGGAGTATTAGTGCAGCGAGCTCAGTGTTTCCATCAGACCATCTTTGCAGGGTGCGTTGTGGCTGGCACATTTGTTTTAGATCAGCGTCCAAACCGGTGGAAGTTTTAGTTTCATTATTAAACTGACCATGCTGTGCCGATTCCCTTAGTCGTTTGGGATTAGACTAGGGTGGTTGTTGTACCCTCTTAGCTTATTATAGGATGAAGAGTTATCTCGTGGTATGCATTTATTTTGGAGGTTGGTTGGATGCTTTAGAGTGTCTTAGATAGCGAAATTTCACCTTTCTTTCATAATTAGATAATTAGGGAATGATAAGAGTAGTTCGTAAGATTTATTAATAAAGTTTCTTTCCTTTGTTTTCGGGTAGTTGTGTAGAGACCCTAAATACTTCCAAGTCATGTATAGTTGTATTAAATTTCATAATCAATTGTATTATTATTGAAATGCATTGTCCTTTTCAGAGTTTTTGTAATTTGAAGATTGGTAAGGAAATTCCGTGCTCAAGGAGTTTAGTTTTTTAAGTCATCCTACTTTACAATATGATCTTTCCTATTTCTTTTTAGTAGAAAGAGGCCATTTTTGATAGGCATAGTCTTCATGGCTTGATGTTAAGAAGTTGACAATTCAGTAGGTAATTAATATTAAGTGATTAACCATGTATTTAATTGTAGTACTTTCCTCATTAAATCTTTTGTATATTTTCTTTTGCTAGACTTTAGAATATAATGATGTTTAAAGGGTAGTTATCTCATGTTTCATTTCTTTTTGTTGTTAATAAATACAAAGGTAGAGATTTTAGATTAAATTGTTTTAATGTTACTAGTCTCTTGAAGTAACAATATTGTGTTAATTAAGTATTAATCACCTTGTTAAAGTTAATTTGCTAGTCATGTTGTATTTTACCCTCCGATATTATTGTCGTCCCTAAGCTGAGGTATACTAGTGATACTTTTGGCTCATTGCAAACATTTCAGTGTTGAGTCTGGTGATTGTGTTTTGTCCTATTGGTGCAATGGTGTGCATTTGAGTACCTTAGGGGATTATTTTGGTATGTGACTTGATGGTTAGATGATTTTGTTGTCATGATATTTTTGTATAACCCTAGAGACTTATCACCTTGGAAGCTAGAGTAGTCTAGTGGCAAGGTCATCTTGTGTCGCGTATTCTTATTCTCTTGATCCTTGGTCATTTTCCATTTATGATAGTGGTGGTTGTAACCTATTATTCACATTGAAAGAGGTATAGTGGTGACCTAGTAAGAACTTCTTTTAGGCTCCAGAGGCTTCACAGTTGTGCTGTGCTTGTGATAGTTGGTTTCTAGATGGTGTTGTTTTAATTTTCATGAAGGAAATCAAGGGCTTATGGTTGAGGCCAAGTGAATGACATATGTAGTGGAATGGTACCTTTTTGTGCCCTTTATCCTTGCATGTTGTGGTTTGACTGTTTGGTCTAAGAACGCTAAGGGAGTGGCTTCCATGGTGGGGCTGGCGCCTAGTGAGAGGTCGCCTAGGTAACCCCATTGAAGTTGTAAGCAAGTGGAAACCTAATAATGTATCTAGGAGGGTTGGGCAGTAACACACTTAACAATATAATTAATGTGACCTCACCCACACCTTGAGTGCTCTCATAGACTAAGGGAGGGTTGAGAAGGCCTAGTTGGCAAGGCCGACCTCCTCATCTTCATGAGAGGACATGTCAGCTCTGCATGTGTCACCCTATGGGGCTGGCACCTAGAGAGAGGCTGCCAGGGTAACCATAGATGGGGGCCAGCTTCTGGTGAGAGATAGCCTGGGTAACCCATGCTAGGGCCATGCGATGACACTCTTCTTACACGGTTCAGCTACTTTCTCTTCATCCCTATTGGTACCTCTAGAGTGTGGTCTTGTCTTCATGATTGATCTAGTCTGATGTTTTGATCTGTCTAGTTAAGTACTGTCAGTTCTGTGTAGTCCTTTCATCATGTTTGTCTTCATGGAGTCTGGTATTGATATTTGTGTTCTTGATTGCAATCTTGACCTAGTGGTAATCCTCTTGTTATCTCCTAGCTCAGTGGGGTGGACCTCAGGGTTTCACATGGTTAGGAGGTAGAGCTATCCATTGGTTTTCTTGGAGATTCAGTTTGAGCCTGGTGCGGAGATGTTCCAGTTTCAGGTGGCTCTCATTCTTCAACAGTGTTGTATACCTTCTTATGTAAATCGACGAGATCGATCTTGCAATCTTGTACTCTTGTAATCTTGTATTCTTATAATCATGTGGCTCTCATTCTTCAACAGTGTTGTATACCTTCTTATGTAAATCGACGAGATCGATCTTGCAATCTTGTACTCTTGTAACCTTGTATTCTTATAATCATGTAATTTGTATTTGAGACTATGTAATCAAAATTATATTTTTGTTGTAAGAGCTATTGAGTTAGTTATCTCTACAGATTGATGATTATCACTCTTATGGTTTTACTTATTTCCTAATGCAGTTATGTTGCCCTAGAGTGGTTAGAAGTGCACTTTTCCTTTTTATGTGTTTATTATATCTTTGGATCCTGTTTGTACTTTATTGTTTAAAAAAAAATAGTTCTATTTTCCGCTCTGGATTAGCCTATCACTCTAGGGTTGCATGGCAGGGCATTACATTTGGTATCAGAGCCAGGTTTAAACACTGGGTACCCTGGTTGTATTTGAGCCCATTATGTAACCTTGTGCTTGAACTCTGTAGAATAATTTTATCCCTATTGTGAATCTTTTTAATGTAATAACTACCTTTGGTGTTGTAGGTAGATGCCTAGAAGTAGGGGCCGAGGTCAGGGCAGAGGTAGGGGTCGTGGGAGAGGTGGTGGCGGTACACCTCCTCTAAGTTCTCCTCAGTTGAGTGCCCATGAAGGTGGGGGTCAGAACATAGGGGGTCAGGATCAGCCTGATGGAGCTCAGTTGAGACAGATTCTTGAGGAGGCTCTTGCCCGTTTAGGCCCTAGACAGGAGGGCAGGTAGACCCAAGGAGAGCAGGAGGTAGACCAGCGGGGTCCTAGAGAGAGAGAGGTCTCCTAGACCTAGGGAATTGATAGCTGAGCAGGAGGCCACACTAGCTAGCCATATGAGGGATTTACTGAGAGCACGCCCTCCCATTTTTGATGGAGCCGATAGTGGACTAGAGGTAGAGACTTGGCTTTTGGACTTAGGTAGGTGTTTCGCCATGCATCCGTATGGCAGCAACACCAAAGCCAGGTGTGCTATTCTGCATCTTCGAGGGTTCGCTTCGACTTGGTGGCGGCTTGAGAAGCAGAAGCTACATTTGGATATTAGCACTGTGTCTTGGGAGTTATTCTTAGAGAGATTCAGAGCCTGCTTTCTTTCTGACCATTGGAGGTAGCATCGAGCAGATGAGTTCCATGAGCTGAGACAGTTGGCCATGACAGTTGAACAGTATGAGCGCAGATTTTATGAACTCAAACAGTATGCAGGCATTGGGGATGACGAGTCCATGTTGGTGCAGCATTTCATCAGGGGCTTGAATGCCTGGATTAGTGGAGGGGTTCATGTATTTGAACCTAAGACTATGGAGGTTGTCGTGGAGAAAGCCCGGTTAGTGGAGGAGAATCTGGCTATGGCACTTGGTGGGCATACGGGAGTGCACATTAGCAGTGCACCATCTTCAAGATATGGTTCTCGAGGTGGTCACACTCAGGCATTCGGTTCTCATGCACCCTCAAAGGGTGGTCGGTAGTAGTATTCACAGTCTAAGCTGAAGAGTTCTTAGCATCAGCAAGGTAATAGATTTCAAAAATGAAAGACTAGTATTGGCAGCGCAATAAGCGGAACCGTTTTGATTAGCCAGCTCAGAGTACGCAGTCCGTAGTGAGCAGAGGTAACTTCCAACAGTCTAGTGCTTTCAGGGGTGACGGTGGTTTTGGTAGAGGCACCGGGTGTTTCTCTTGTGGCCAGCAGGGCCATATTGCTAGGCAGTGCCCGCAGAAGGGTGCATCAGGATTTAGACATCGACCGGCGGCATCTAAACCGACAGTTGGTGATGCAGGCAGGTCACACCGAGTCTTTGCAACGGTAGATGACCAATAGGCAGAGCATCAGGGCACTGTGGTGGATACTTCTGGTCGCATACGAGGTATTGATTTTTCTGTTTTATTTGATTCTGGTGCTTCTGATTCGTTTATATCTCCTTCTCTTGTGGAGCATTGTGGCTTAGTGGCAATAAAGCAGGATGATAGGTGGCAGGTTGAGTTGGCTTCTGGGGCTAAGATAGCAGTTGAGTCTCTAGTTTCTAGGTGTGATTTGTCGATTGGCTCTTTATCTACTTCTGTGGACCTTCACATTCTACCCCTGGATTCATATGACATAGTTTTGGGGATGGATTGGTTGGAGGCACACCATGTAGTGATAGATTGCCGGCATAAGTCTGTTAGATGTGTAGATGATTCTGGTGCTGAGGTTGAGGTTGTAAGAGTTCAGAGACCCATTTCCCTACGTATGATCTCCATTATGCAACTCAAGAGATGCATGCATTAGGGATGTTAGCTTTTTGCAGTAACTGTGAGTGATTTGGAGATGGAGGAGAGTTGAGAGGCATCTCTTGATGATCACCCACTTTTGAGGGAGTATGTAGATGTTTTTCCTTCTGATATTTTGGGGATGCCACCTAAGTGTGACATCAATTTCAGGGTTGATCTAATTCCCAGTGTAAAGCCTATCTCACGAGCTCCATACAGGATGACCACTCAAGAGCTCAAGGAGCTTCAACTGCAGTTGGAGGAGCTGTTAGCCAAAGGGTTCATACGACCCAGTGTTTCCCCTTGGGGAGCACCTGTGATCTTTGTCAAAAAGAAGGATGGATCTCTACGGCTATGTATTGATTATCGACAGCTCAATAAAGTAACAGTGAGAAATAGGTATCCCTTGCCTCGGATCGATGATTTGTTTGATCAGATTAAAGGAGCAAAGGTATTCTCTAAAATTGACCTTAAGTTGGGATATCACCAGTTGCAGATATTTGAGGCAGATATTCACAAAACAGTATTTTGTACCCGTTATGGACACTATGAGTTCACCGTGGTACCATTCGGGTTGACGAATGGACCTTCAGTTTTCATGAGCTTGATGAATGGTGTTTTTCGTACTTATCTTGACCAGTTTGTCCTTGTGTTTCTTGACGATATACTGATTTATTCTAGGACTATGGAGCAGCATGAGGAGCATTTGCGTCAGGTATTGCAGTGTATGAGAGAAAATCAACTTTATGCCAATTTATCGAAATGTGAGTTCTTTCAGTCAGAGGTTAAGTATTTGGGTCATGTCATCTCTAGAGAGAGTATTGTGGTGGATCCCTCGAAGATCCAAGCTATTATGGACTGGCCTGTACCCACTAATGTTTCTGAGGTCTGTAGTTTTATGGGACTGGCAAGCTACTATCATCATTTTGTTATGGGGTTTTCAAGGATTGCCCATCTTATAACTTCTCTTCAGAGGAAAGGGAAGAAGTTTGTTTGGTTAGAGCAGTGTCAAGCAGCTTTTAGACTCTTAAGGAGCAATTGACTAGTGCACTGATTTTAGCAGTTCCTGATCCTGATAGAGACTTTGTTGTTTGTACTGATTCTTCCTTGGAGGGTTTGGGGGCAGTTCTGATGCAGGATGGTCGCGTGATTGCCTACGAGTCTCGCAAACTCAAGGATCATGAGTTGAACTATCCCACTCATGACCTAGAATTAGCAGCAGTTGTGCATGCCTTGGTGAGATGGAGGCATTTTCTGTTAGGGCATCGGTTTGAGCTGCACAGTGATCATCGTAGTTTGCAGTATATTTTCACACAGCCAAACTTGAATGTGAGACAGAGGCATTGGATGGAGTTCCTGTGCAAATATGATTTCAAGGTCAGATATATTCAGGGCAAGGAGAATGTGGTAGCAGATGCTTTTAGTCGTCGGAAGCACAAGATTTCAGCAGTTTCTCTTACAGTTGATTTGAGGGGTCAGATTCTCGCTGCTCTTCCGGCGGACAGTTGGTGCCAGGAGGTGAGATCCGATATTGAGTCTGGTAGACCTTTAGAGGGTAGATTCTCTGGTTACTCATTTCAGTCAGATGGTCTTTTGCGACATTTGGGTTGTATCTATGTTCCTAGTTCTGAGGGTCTTCGTAGTCTAGTTTTGTCTGAGGCGCATCGGGCACCCTATTCTGCTCATCCGGGTGTCAAGAAGATGTATGTAGATCTGCATCCAC
Source organism: Cunninghamia lanceolata (assembly GCA_027924645.1). Lineage (NCBI taxonomy): Eukaryota > Viridiplantae > Streptophyta > Pinopsida > Cupressales > Cupressaceae > Cunninghamia > Cunninghamia lanceolata. Next base: position 4,350,196 of record BSBN01000245.1, on the reverse strand, counting down.
TGTATTTTGGGGTGGCATGAAGTGGGATATTGCTGATTTTGTGTTGAGATGTCTCGAGTGTCAGAGGGTGAAGGCGGAGCACCAGCACCCTGCAGGTCTTTTGCAACCTCATTTGATTCTAGAGTGGAAGTGGGATATCATTTCGATAGACTTCATTGTCAATTTACTGATGTCTGCACGATGACACAATGCTATTATGGTCACTGTGGATAGGTTGACAAAGGTAGCTCACTTCTCTCCTGTCTGTGCTTCTTACAATGCTTCTACGGTGGCCAGAGTGTTCATGGAGGACATTGTCAGACTTCATGGGATTCCTCGTAGGATCATCTCCGACAGGGATCCAGTGTTCACTTCCGCCCTTTGGACTTCCTTGCAGCATGCTTTGGGGACATAGTTGAACTTTAGTTCAGCTTATCATCCTGAGACTGATGGCCAGACTGAGAGGGTTAATCAGGTTCTCGAGGATATGTTGAGGATGTATGTGATGGATCAGCAGAGCCATTGGGAGGATTACCTATACCTGGTGGAGTTTGCCTATAATAATGGATATCACAGTTCTATCGGCATGTCTCCATTTTAGGCCTTGTATGGTCGTCCTTGTAGGACCCCTTTGAGTTGGGATCATCTGGAGGATAGAGTTCTTCTAGGTCCTAATATGCTTAGAGATATGGAGTAGCAAGTTGAGAGGATTAGAGAGTAGTTGGTGGCAGCTCAGGACAGACAGAAAAAGTATGCAGATACTCATAGGATCGATCGTCAGTTTTCAGTTGGGGATCGGGTGTTCTTGCGTGTGCGACCGCGAAAGAGTCCAATCTATTATGGAAAGGGTTCTAAGCTAGCACCACACTTTGTAGGACCTTTTGAGGTGTTGGAGAGGATTGGTCCTGTTGCTTATCGCCTTGCTTTGTAGCCTAGCCTTTCACGCATCCATGATGTGTTTCATGTTTCAGTACTTAGACCTTACTTTCCAGATATTGCTCATGTTCTTGATTGGACTACTCTAAAGGTAGAGGACGGGCATCTGGCTTTGGAGCCCATAGGCATTCTTTAGCACAAGAGACTTGCTCTCAGGGGTAGAGATGTCAAGCAGGTCAGGGTCCAGTGGGACCCTAATGATGAGACCTCTGCTACTTGGGAGGATGCTACTAGGATGAGGGAGTTATATCCTCACTTATTTGCAGGCTTCCAGGAGTAAGCCTAGATCTAGGGGGAGGATGTAATGCCCCTTGCTTTTTGGCTTGTGATAGATGTTATTTTCATATTGTTTTCTGTCAGTTCTGGAACAATTGATAGTTTTATATTGCATTATTACAGTTTTGGGACATTTGGACTAGTATGTATTGGTTAATGCTCTCCTTAATCTTGATGGACTATGTTCGATGGATGTATTGAGACACGTGTTATGAGTTTTGATGACTTTATGATTGCTTTAGTTATGATGAGATGGATATGCTTAGTGATGGTTAGAAAATATCATGTTTATGCTTCTGATTATAGTCTTGTGTTGGAGCGGGGACGGTAGTACTGCTTGAATCGAGCACCCTACTATGCCGTGATTCTCTATCTCGGTGTGCGAGATATATATATTTATAGTTGATCATATATAACCCATTGGTTTTCACGTAGGTTGCAGGTACCAGGCCTCAACTCCACCTGATTTAGCAGGTCTGAGCGGGCCCTACACCATGGATAAGGTGACGGAGATAATATGAGGTTTTTACTGCTAGGTCAATTTCAGTCCTTGTCATAGTCTTGTGTCCTTGTCGTCATCTTTGGTCCTTGCCACAGTCATGTGTTGTGATGTGACGTTGTCCCTTGGTTCTGGTGGTTGGTCGTCGCGAGTTATGGAGTGTTGTTAAGATGTTATACTTGTTTATGTATTCCTTGTATTTTTTATGACCTTACGGTTTTGGTATAGTCGTAAAATAGGAATATTGTTTGTGTAAAGCCTTATTAATGACAAATTAGTTATTAAATGTTATAAACATTTATGAAGGTAATGAGTGCATAGTGTGTTAAAATATTCCTTTTAGGTGACTAATTTAATGATTGTTATTGCTAGATATAATTAGAGATTTGAGAATCTCTATGTTCGAAAAAAATTTCAAATTTTCTTTGTGGAGTGGGATTGTGCAGTTATTGGGAGTTATTGGAATTTATTGGATTTCCTATTTTTGGTCTCGGGAAGTTTGGCATGAAAGGGGGTTTTTCAAGAGGATTTCCTTCACAGATTTGAGGAAAAATTGGCGTTGCAGACTTCCTGTAACTTGGACTTGAATTCTTCCAAGTACATTTCTCTTAATTTTTACTGCCCAGCTTAAGATTGAATAAGTGTTTTGGTTTTTTCTTTTTGAGTAAGTAATGTAATCTCTGCAATCTATTCAAAGCATTAATGGAGAAATCCATATGGTTCTTAAAGTAGACAGATTAGTCATATTAACTTTATCTTTCCTTGCATTGCCTGAAGAAATTAGATGTTGACCCAAATCATTTTGTATACATTACATTTCTGAGGTATTCTATGTAACAGTTCACATGCCTCAACTATGCTTTCACATTTTAGCACACATGAGATACACATTCCATGCACTATATGAGCGATACATAGCCTTCAATTGATCCAATTCATGGATATCCTGAAATCATTATAGCCCAAATGTGAGCATTTCACAACTAGAATTAAGCCTCTTAGGCAGATCGCCCACTCTGGTATCTAGGAGGAAATTAAGATGACCTCAAACTATGTGTTCTCTATTTGTTATGGTAATCTACCCTTCTGCGTGTCAAGGACCAGTTTTGATAAGCGATTTAGATGTGTTGGTTGTTTTGTTCTTAGCTGGGTAAATTGTTTTCAGTGCGTGCATTTTACGCTGGGTTCTTTAGTAGCCTTTCCGATTTTATTGTGCATGCATGGCTATCACGGCACTTGCAATTACAACATCTAATGGAAATTTCCTTTAAGTTGCATTGATGAATGTTCCTTTATCATTATGTAGTTCGACACATTGTAATAGTGCAAGTCTATTTCTTCTTAATTAAGCATCATTCATTATCCCCACAAGAAAATGGTATCTTTTCTTAAACGGCTTAAATATATATACTAAGATTAGAACTCTTGAGGCAATCCTGGAAATATGGTTCAGTGAGCAGTCATACCAGAATGAGAAGGTTCTTAACAATTCTAATAAAATCGATCTCTTGAAAGTAATATTTCTGTCTTGATAATAGAAGATGCTATATATAAATGTTTTATATTGTTTCTGAATTTGAATAATTAGTTTATATTTGATTGGGTGGGATTTTAAATTAAATAAATTAGGATCTATCCATCTAGTGTTGATTAGTTAAAAAATTCATTATCTTCAACGAGACTTGGATAATAGTTATTAAGAGAAAGAGAAATGAGTTCGTTAGTCAAAACATTACTTATGTTTGAATAATTTATGAATCTTGATCCTGAGCAAATGATGGTATCTTATAATCATTTGTATCTGGTTATTCACGCTTATTTGAGACCTTATTTCATCTGTGGAGGCATAGATATATAATCAAAAGATATATAATGAAACATTCGACAAAATTTATCTTGTAGTTGAAACTTAAAACCGTTGTTATCCGTAGCCTTGATCCAATCGAGTCTGCTAAAGGACTTATCAAGACGGGATCATTCTCCATAATCTAAATCCTCCTTGATGTGGCCTCTATAGCGAACTAGCTTCTAATCATCGCCTTTGAACTCTGTATTCTGCCATCTACATTTCTGTCAGCGGGCATCTTTAGGCTGTTCACCTCTAGAATTATTTGTTTCCTTTAAAACCGATCTCTAGGTTAGTTCAGTCCTTAAGGATTCTGCGACCTGAATAGAAATTTTGTTTTTAGAGAGTTTTTCCCATCAAGTTCGTACCTAGTTGGAGTATTAGTGCAGCGAGCTCAGTGTTTCCGTCAGACCATCTTTGCAGCGTGCGTTGTGGCTGGCACATTTGTTTTAGATCAGCGTCCAAACCGGTTGAGGTTTTAGTTTCATTATTAAATTGACCATGTTGTGCCGACTCCCTTAGTCGTTTGGGATTAGACTAGGGTGGTTGTTCTACCCTCTTAGCTTATTATAGGATAAAGAGTTATCTCATGGTATGCATTTATTTTGGAGGTTGGTTGGATGCTTTAGAGTGTCTTAGATAGCGGAATTTCACCTTTCTTTCATAATTAGATAATTAGGGAATGATAAGAGTAGTTCGTAAGATTTATTAATAAATTTTCTTTCCTTTGTTTTCGGGTAATTGTGTAGAGACCCTAAATGCTTCCAAGTCATGTATAGTTGTATTAAATTTCATAATCAATTGTATTATTATTGAAATGCATTGTCCTTTTCAGAGTTTTTGTAATTTGAAGATTGGTAAGGAAATTCCGTGCTCAAGGAGTTTAGTTTTTAAGTCATCCTACTTTACAATATGATCTTTCCTATTTCTTTTTAATAGAAAGAGGCCATTTTTGATAGGCATAGTCTTCATGGCTTGATGTTAAGAAGTTGACAATTCAGTAGGTAATTAATATTAAGTGATTAACCATGTATTTAATTGTAGTACTTTCCTCATTAAATCTTTTGTATATTTTCTTTCACTAGACTTCAGAGTATAATGATGTTTAAAGGGTAGTTATCTCATGTTTCATTTCTTTTTGTTGTTAATAAATACAAAGGTAGAGATTTTAGATTAAATTGTTTTAATGTTACTAGTCTCTTCAAGTAACAATATTGTGTTAATTAATTATTAATTACCTTGTTAAAGTTAATTTGCTAGTCATGTTGTATTTTACCCTCTGATATTATTGTCGTCCCTAAGCCGAGGTATACTAGTGATACTTTTGGCTCATTGCAAACATTTCAGTGTTGAGTCTGGTGATTGTGTTTTGTCCTATTGGTGCAATAGTGTGTATTCGAGTACCTTAGGGGATTAGTTTGGTATGTGAATTGATGGTTAGATGATTTTGTTGTCATGATATTTTTGTATAACCCCAAAGACTTGTCACCTTGGAAGCTATAGTAGTCTAGTGGCAAGGTCATCTTGCGTCCTGTATTCTTATTTCTTGATCCTTGGTCATTTTTCATTTATGATAGTGGTGGTTGTAACCTATTAGTCACGTTGAAAGAGGTACAGTGGTGACCTAGTAAGAACTTCTTTTAGGCTCCAAAGGCTTCACAGTTGTCCTGTGCTTGTGACGGTTGGTTTCTAGATGGTGTTGTTTTAATTTTCGTGAAGGAAATCAAGGGCTTATGGTTGAGGCCAAGTGAATGACATATGTAGTGGAATGGTACCTTTTTGTGCCCTTTATCCTTGCATGTTGTGGTTTGACTGTTTGGTCTAAGAACGCTAAGGGAGTGGCTTCCATGGTGGGGCCGACGCCTAGTGAGAGGTCGCCTGGGTAACCCCATGGAAGTTGTAAGCAAGTGGAAACCTAATAATGTATCTAGGAGGGTTGGGTAGTAACACACTTAACAAGATAATTAATGTGACCTCACCCACACCTTGAGTGCTCTCATAGACTAAGGGAGGGTTGAGAAGGCCTGGTTGGCAAGGCCGACCTCCTCATCTTCATGAGAGGACATGTCGGCTCCGCATGTGTCACCCTATGGGGCCGGCACCTAGAGAGAGGCTGCTAGGGTAACCATAGATGGGGACCAGCTTCTGGTGAGAGATAGCCTGGGTAACCCATGCTAGGGCCATGCGATGACACTCTTCTTACACGGTTCAGCTACTTTCTCTTCATCCCTGTTGGTACCTCTAGAGTGTGGTCTTGTCTTCATGATTGATCTAGTTTGATGTTTTGATCTGTCTGGTTAAGTACTGTCAGTTCTATGTAGTCCTTTCATCATGTTTGTCTTCATGGAGTTTGGTATTGATATTTGTGTTCTTGATTGCAATCTTGACCTAGTTGTAATCCTCTTGTTATCTCCTAGGTCGGTGGGGTGGATCTCAGGGTTTCACATGGTTGGGAGGTAGAGCTATCCATTAGTTTTCTTGGAGATTCAGTTTGAGCCTGGTGCGGAGATGTTCCAGTTTTAGGTGGCTCTCATTCTTCAGCTGTGTTGTATACCTTCTTATGTAAATCGACGAGATCGATCTTGCAATCTTGTACTCTTGTAATCTTGTATTCTTATAATCATGTAATTTGGATTTGAGACTATGTAATCAAAATTATATTGTTGTTGTAAGAGCTATTGAGTTATTTATCTCTACAGATTGATGATTATCACTCTTATGGTTTTACTTATTTCCTAATGCAGTTATGTTGCCCTAGAATGGTTAGAAGTGCACTTTTCCTTTTTATGTGTTTATTATATCTTTGGATCCTGTTTGTACTTTATTGTTTTAAAAAAAAAAGTTCTATTTTCTGCTCTGGATTAGCCTATCACTCTAGGGTTGCATGGCGAGGCATTACATGGATTCTCAAGGCTTACTTAGAAAATAGAAATGACTTTACATATAGTATGAAGCTTAATATTTACAGTTTACTACTAGTTCATTGGCATAAGTGTCACTTTGTTAATGCAGTCGATACTCTCTCCTATCAAGCTCCTTCTCCTCACTTCTATTCTCCCAATCCAAGATATATTGTCTTGCTTCTGTTCTCAACTTCCCTTATCGAGATCCCTTGTCCTCCCATCATAACCACACTCCCTGTCAGTTATAGAATAGTTGCACATAATTATTCCACTTGCTAGCAAGTTTCTCAAAGATGTCATTAATGAAGTTATTCATAATTTCCAAGACCTTGCTAGAAATATCTATATCAAGGAGCACATACTTTAAAATTTTAAGCAAGTATATCTTATAGGTTTTGCTACTCTTTTTATCCTTCTTCATGCCCTTCTTATATCTAAACCCATAGGGGATCTTTCCATCTTTTGTGGCCTTCCTTTTTTTGTGACGAGATTTCTCAATCATGAAATTTTTCTCTATAATTGATTTCTTCTTTACCTTGGACATCATCAATAAACACTACAAATCATAGTTTTCAATCCTAATATTACAAATATTAAAAACAATCAAATTTTGTAAGACAAGTATGGATAAAAACTAAACTAAAATTATTCAAACTTAAATTTAAATTATAAAATAAATAAACCAAATTATTTAAACTTAAATTATAAATGGTGAAATTTCCATACCCATGAAATTTTAATTAAATTTAAATTTAAATAAAACTAAACTATTGAAATTGAATTTCAATATAAACATAAATAAAAATGAGGTAAAAAACTTAAATATAAATTATAAATTATTATAAACTAAATTATATAAGCTAAAATTATAAACTAACCCATTAATCCTAATGACAAAAAACTTAACCATGAGTAAATATTCTTGCAATCACAATTTAAACTTTACACGATTTTACAATCATAAGTGGTTACACAAATGTCTTACTATCTATTTGGACAATAATTTACATGAAATGCCTATCAATATTTGCTCAAAGATCAATGTAAACCTTGAAATGAATGCAAATGCTCACAATGCTAGTGTAATGATCAAATTGCATACCCTACACTTTTTCCTTTACAAATTTTCCTCATTTTAGTGTTCATCCCTATAACATGCTCTTAGAACTCACTTAGCTTGTACTTGGCCTTCTCCCCAATCTAAATGTTGATAGTTTCTATGTTCTTGTGTGACCAAGTTTGTGTTACATTTTTAAACCTATTTTCTATGTTTATTTCATTTTGTAATTGATGTTAGAACATTTTTAATCACTTTTCCCTCATACAACAATACAATTATGTGGACATCCATGCAATTGCATTGTCCTATGATATTACAAGCATATTAATATTTATTATAACACTTGATATATTATATTAATTGATATTATAGTATTATAATAATATAATAATAAACATAAACATAAATATAATATAATAATATATAATATTATAATAATGTAATTATACAAATATAATATTATTATATTCAATATTGTAATAATAATATAAATATAATATAATATTATAATTATAATTAAAACATAATATTATAGAAATATAATAATTATAATAAATTTATAATAAAAAATAACAAGTGCCACGTAGTGGCCAGTACCTACCTTGTAGTGTTGTTATTATAGTATTTGTTTAGTTGTAATTTATTTTGTTGATTAGCAATTGGTTGTATATAGTATTTGTTTAGTTGTAATTTTTTTGTTGATTAGGTATTGGTTGTATAGACAAATTGCATTCCAATAATTAAAAATTTAATTTTTGAAGAGTGTTGAAATGTCTTAGGTAAATAAAATTGAAATCTCAAAAACAATCTAATTTGGTAAAAATAAAATAGTACTAAAATATTTCCTAACTTAAAATTAAACTTTTATAAAGTCTATTAAATAACACAAATATTTCTTTAAAATGTAATAATACTAATACTTTTATAATTTAAAATGCATTAAAATATTGTAAGTTTGAAGAATAAAATAAAAAATGTAATAACATGGCAAAATATTTTTTGTGATAATGTAGATTTTTAACTTTTGACTAAATAAAATTGAAATCCTAGATTTTTAACTCTTGACTAAATGAAATTGAAATCCTAAAAATAATCTAATTTCATAAAATAAAATGTGTAGAACCCTAACCCTAATTGGGTGTGGATAGATTTGAAATGTCTGCCTAAAATATTGAAATGTAATAATATTGAATACCATTACAATTTAAAATGCATTAAAATATTGTATGTTTGAAGAATAATTACATAATATAATAACAGTGTGGATAGATTTGAAATGTCTGCCTAAGATATTAAAATGTAATAATATTGAATACTATTACAATTTAAAATGCATTAAAATATTGTAAGTTTGAAGAATAATTACATAATATAATAACAAAAACATATTCATATTTATATCACTACAGTATTTTATCTTAGTCACTTAATTTTTTTTTAAGTAATAATAGTAAGTACTTTTAGACAACATGATTTTAATTATTTTAATTAATGTAATATTGTGGTTTAGTAATAATTTTGGGTGCATTCATTTAATAAAAGTATATAGTTTAGCTCCATTTAATTAGACATCAATGGTTAAGATCAAATGAATAGTTAAGAAATATTTTAGTGAAATTAGGTTATTTATGTGTAGAACCCTAAAGTATAGTAATAATACTAATACTTTTATAATTTAAAATGCATTAAAATATTGTAAGTTTGAAGAATAAAATAAAAAATATAATTAAATTCATGATACTATAGATTTTAAAGTTTTGACTAAATAAAATAAATAATGTAATTATATAAAATAAAATCTGTAGAACACTAAAAACTAAATTAAAATTATATTACTTTTAGCTAATGAAGCAAAAAATTAATCGCCATCCATTTAGGCATGACTTAACTTGTGGGAGACAAAATTTGTGTTCATAATTTGTTTACTTGCCACGTATTCCCTTCAAATCAAAATTCTCTCCGCATTTATAGTTTTTTGTTGCACTCTCCCGACAAACCAACAATTCGCAGAGAAGAGGTCATTTTTTTTCAATGAATGACAATAGAGATAAATCATTTCTAAATAATTTTTTGTTAAAAATTTATCATGTTCACATAGGAAAAGTACAAATTTAAATTAAATTTGTCCCACAAGAAAAATAATCCTATCTTTTGATTGGTTTGCAATCAATAGATGAATAACTAGATAAGTTGAACTCATTGTAATAGTACCAGCCAAAGGCAGGTACTAATAAATAAATAAAAGTAGAAATGTGGTGTATTTGAACTTACAAATTGTTTTGTTTCAAAAAAATTTATGTAGTGGTCCTAAGCTAAAGTTTGGACAAAGTGAAATATATCTTTTATATGCCCTAGGTGAATGTAAGTACCAAGGGGTAAATGTTGTTTGAATGTCATGAGTAAATGGTATTTTTTCCATTGAATGATTTTATGATATTAGAGTAAGTTTATATCTCTTTTGGGAGGTTAGATATATAGGTTTCTTATGTGCTTTGGAAAGCCTTGGAGGACATGTGAAGGATTGCATTTGCACTTTAAAAATGTTAAAGTTCAAATATTTCATTGGCCAATGTTTAGGAAAATATTTTTTAAAGTGTTAAAAGAATAACATTATATATATAGAGATTTTAAATCTATTTTTTAGAGGTGCATATTTGCCAAAAACAAATTGTTTGTTTGTTTTTCATTGTAAATCCATCTATGAGAACATACATATGTTCTGTTTTTTTAATTTATTAGCCCAAAATATTGGTTAAAATGAGAGATTCAATCAAATATTTTAGGGCTCAAGTTAAATATTTACTATATAATAATAATCATATAACAATTTAATAAGGATAAATGAATTATTATTATTATTATTATTATTATTATTATTAAAAAGGACCAAATTATATATATCATCCTAATCTTATACAGTTTGTCCAAAATCTATCATTTCATATGATACGGTCTTTTTAATATTTCATTATATTTTACAACAAAAAATCTTAAATACAACTATACAACTATCAAATTTATGCCCTAGTGGAATTGACGTTGACGTGTTAACAAAAACTATGGAAGAACCCAACATATATTTGAAAAAAATAAATCTATTAAATAAATAACTATTAATTAAATAAAAATAAAAATAGCTCTTAAATAAATAAACTATAAAATATTATACATTAAATATTGAAATATATTTTTTATTTTATTTTCCATAAATATATTAGTATTAATCTAATATATTTTAATAAATTATAGTAATTAATATATTATTATATATATTATATTATTTTGAAAATTAATATTATATATTGATATTATATTACACAAATTATAATAATGTTATACACATCTTTCAAAAAGGCTTTTGAGAGCACATTAGAGAAAAACAAAGGGTACTTGTTTCACTGATTTGTAGCCAAATGGACTCTTGAAGTAGATATTGAACTAGGATCATCTAAGTTTATGTTAGATGTATCTTCCCCCTTACCTCCTAGATTTTCAGAAGTAGTTCATTCCCTCTTGTCTCAATAGCATATCTTTGTGGATAATGGCATGAAGAAAGAGAAGCAAAAAGAATTGGTAAATTTAGCCATTTCCAAAGGAATGCAAGATAAATCATCTTTCAATAATAACATGCCAAACATCCTGAACAACCTATAGGAAGATTCACATTATTTGAATGCAAATCTTAAGAATTCTTATTATTATTAATCAAGCATATTTGGAGTCTTCCTATTCTTCAATAAATAAGAAGTAACAAGTGTCATGTAGTGGCCAGTACCTACCTTGTAGTGTTATAATTATAGTATGTGTTTTAGTTGTAATTATAGTTGTGTTTTAGTTTTAATTTTTTAATTCATTAGGTAAGTTACTTCAAATTTACTTTTTGTCAACCCAACAAAATCATTATTTTTATAGTTATAATATTAATAATAATATTAATTATATTATTAATATTTATTATAACACTTGATATATTATATTGATTGATATTATAATATTAAATAATAATATAAATATAATATTATATTATAATTATAATTAAAAAATATATTATAGTAATATAATAATTATAATAAATAATAATAAATAAATAAAAGTGGAAACGTGGTGTATTTCATACTCCTAACTTACAAATTGTTTTGTTTCAAAGATTTTTATGTAGTGGTCTTGAGTTGAAGTTTGGACAAAGTGAAATATATCTTTTCTATGCCCTAGGGTGAATATAAGTACCAAGGGGTAAATTTTGTTTGATTACCATGAGTAAATGCTATTTTTTCCATTGAATGATTTCATAATGTTGGAGTAAGTTTATATCTCTTTTGGGAGGTTAGATATATAGGTTTCTTATGTGCTTTGGAAAGTCTTGGAGGACATGTGAAGGATGGCATTTGCACTTTAAAAGTGTTAAAGTTCAAATATTTCATTAGCGAATGTTTAACAAAATATTTTTTTAAGTGTTAAAAGAATAACAAAATAGAGGTACATATTTGCCAAAATAAATTGTTTGTTTGTTTTTTCATTGTAAATCCATATATGAGAAGGTACATATTTTTTTAAAAAAAAAATTTATTAGCCCAAAATATTGGGTAAAATGAGAGATTCAATCAAATATTTTAGAGCTCATGTTAGATATTTACTATATAATAATAATCATATAACAATTTAATAAGGATAAATGAATTATTATTATTATTATTATTATTATTATTATTATTATATGGACCAAATTATATATATCATATATAGTTTGTCCAAAATCTATCATTTCATATGATACGGTCTTTTTAAAATTTCATTATATCAAAAAATCTTAAATACAATTATACAACTATCAAATTTATGCCCTGGTAGAATTGAAGTTGACGTGTTAACAAAAACTATGGAAGAACCCAACATATATTTGAAAAAAACTAAAACTATTAAATAAATAACTATTAATTAAATAAAAATAAAAATAGCTCTTAAATAAATAACTATAAAATATTATATATTAAATATTGAAATATATTTTTTATTTTATTATCCATAAGTATATTAGTATTAATATAATATATTTTAATAAATTATAGCAATTAATATATTATTATATATATTATATTATTATGAAAATTAATATTATGTATTGATATTATATTATACAAATTATAATAATATTGTGTATGATTATATATTAACATATTATATAAATTATAATAATAATATAATATAATAATTATTCCATCATATTTTTTTTAACTTAATAAAATTGCAGCAAATAAATTTATAGATTTTAGTAGAAAAGCAAAGCGCTGATGCAAATACTTTCATAAATATTAAAAACGAACACTTAAACCGTTTTCCCTTTCCTTTTCCTTTAAAGAAACCAACTTCTTTTCACACGATTTCCCGGCGACGGCAATCTTAACGTCCGCAATTCGGACACGGTAATCTAAACGCGGCAACGGCGAAAGCAACACGGGAATTTCAACGTAAATGAACTGTTTATACGGCACACTGACATGCACGTGAGGATGCATGGCCATAGGAATATGATGCACCATCGGTGCATCCTGAAGGCCCTGTAGATGCTGCCGCGTGGTAGCAATGGGAAGAAAGGTAAGGAAAACGAAGCCAGCTGTTACTTGGATCCTGTACCGTCATGCCGGTGTTTTGACGAACATATTGTATGACGTGACATCAAGCTCCCCCTATTGCCACCTCAAGGTCATGTTGGACAGCCCTTTTAAAAGTCCCACGTGGTCCCCCAAAACCACCCATTTTTAATTATTAAAATATATTTAATATACATAAAATTGTACTATATGGTTAAATAATTTATGAAGGATTTCTATAAATAATATTGAATGATGGAGTCTTCTATAAATTTGTATCTCAAAGTCTTTATTTCTATTTTTATATTGGAACTTTTACCTTGTAATCTAGTTTTTATCTTGAAAATCTAGTCTCAAACTTCTTGTAATGAAGTTTTTATCTTGAAAATCTCATCTCAAACCCTTTAATTTAGTTAATTAGTAATATTTATTCTTATCAATAATATCTTAAAAAAATATATTTAAAATAAGATATTTTAATTTTTGAGGGAAATATGAAAATAAAAATTTATTATCAATTTATAAATTAAAAATAAAATATTTTATAACATACTTACCTTGAGAGGCATTATATAGTGACATTAAGGGGATGACTATGACCATGTACATAAAAACTAAATAGAGCCCACATATATAATTTTTAAATTATAAAATAATTGTTTTTAATTTAAAATATATAACTTGGTTACTTTTATTAAATAAATGTAGATAAAAAATATAAAGTAACTATTTTAAATATGAATGGACATAAGAATTAAATTTAAATTATATATCCCAGGACATAACATTAAGATTAAGGGGATGACTCTAATGTGTACATAAAAACTAAATAGAGCCAACCTATATTTTTTTAAAATTATAACATAATTATTTTAAATTTAAAATATATAACAAAAATACTTTTATTAAATGAATACATTTTAAAATGTAAAGTATAAGGGCGGATGACATACTTGCAGACTTTCATTCACAGGTTCTTCTCATCTAACTGCAGCTTTGGAATAGAAGAATGACGGATTACCCTTAAACTTTCGCTTCAATCTCCCGCCACTCGACTGCAAACCGGTTATAGAAGGACACTATACATTGGTAAAGTTCTAGATGGCGTTGGACACAGAATGTGTCAACCTTGAGTACGCCATTAGAACGATCATTGGTAACCGTTTGTTGCAGGAATCCCTAACACATAATCTAACTTAGCAACATCACTTCATAAATTCATTTAAAGAAAAAAAAAAAAAAAGATGGCTTGTCTTTGCCAATTAAACTTCTTTCAAATTTATGTTTGAGTACTACTTATATTTATACATATTATTTATGTTCATTGATTTAATAAACTATGTTGGCTATATATTTATAATTATTAAAAAAAAAGTTTAATTATTTTAAAAAAAATATATCTGCTCTATTTTTATGTACAGGATCACAGTCATCCCCTAAAAAGTCACTTGATATTACACTCCACCCCTTGTTACGTCTCTCAATGTAATTAGGGTTTATTATAGTGTTCTACAATAATATTTTATAACTATTAGGTTTTTATCAAATCAAATAAAAAAGGAGCAAAGTATATTGGACAAACATTTTTTACTCTACTTTGTTAATATCAAAATAATGAAAAAACATTAGTTTTTCTTAGCTTTTTAAATATATTTTGAAAATAAAGGAAATTAAATATTAGTTTTATTTACTATAGAGTTATTTTAATGAAAATACTCGAAATTAATATGTTATTTTATTTACTGTTTAATAATATTTTATTAAAGTTTTATCAAATAAAAAAATGTAAAATATAGTGGACAAAAAATTATTGGAAGGGAAGTGTATTATATTTTTAAGATTTTACTAACTATATTTTATTACTATTTATTATAGTGTGTAAAATAATCTTTCATAAAAAAAAAAATTTTGGATTTTTTTTTTAAAGAGAAAGGTGGTAGACCACCCATAATATTGGGTAAAAGGTTTTTACAGAAAGAGGAGAAACACCATGTCTAGAGGTGCCTAAAAGAGTACAGGGGAAACACCATGTCTAGAGGTGCCTAAAAGAGTACCTATGGTAACAAAATTTTAAAGTTTAAAAGTCTTTAACAGTATAAAATTAAAAAAAACACCCTTCCAGCGGCTACACAAAAACAAAGAAAAACAACAGTGACCCTCATACCAGCCAACCACCATTAAATGATGTCTACACCATCTGCATCCGAAGCCACAACTATTTCCGGAAGGATGACCTATACCAGGGGAACGCCATCATCATGGTCATCTTCCAAATCAATCTCATCATCTTCAAGGTTATCAAAGAATTCCCTAGGCAGATGGGGTGCTAAATCAAAGACACGAACACGTAGAAATCTTATGGCAATGAAAACCTCCCTTATGTGCTGCAATTTCCTCTTGGAAAAATAAAAACTATAAGATATCAACTCCCTATCCAGCTCATCTATGCACGCCCTCCAGAGACTCTCCTGCATTGCTTTGTACATTGCTTGGATTACCAGGGAGTATCTCAGGTTTTGGATATTAAATAAACCACCAATTATGGTGTCCCCCTACAACATGTCATAGTCCTCAAGGCTAGTGACCATCTTTCAATAGTGTAGATGTGGTTAAAGAAAATGCCCATCACAATCGCATGGACATAGTTTCCGTCTTGCACCAGATCCATTATGTTGGAGAGGATGTGTCAAACAATGTCTGAAGGGTTAAGGATTCTCCCCTCATAGCCTCTCATCCCCCTGTGGCCCGTGATGTTCCTCATCGAGAATTGCACCATTGTGTACTCGCAGTCCAACAATCTCATCATATCTGTGATCTTGTTTTCCCACGAATCTCAGTCTCCCATTGCAGGAAAGGCTTAAACAGCCGGTGAGTTGTTAGTGCCCGCTGACATTGCAGGTGGAGCCCACACTACAGTCAAACATTTTTTCCGTTTGTGTCCTTTCCGTTTTCTTTTCCGTTTCCTTCCATTGGCATTCCTTATTCGCATGCTACCATTTTACCATCCCACGCATGCCATATCAGGATCAGACATGGGTCGCGTGATGTGATGGAGAAAAAGTACCGCTATGTTTAATGGATGCTACCCCGGAGATAAAATGATTTTAAATTTATTCCGCTACGCGTGCAGTCTACCCAATTCTACCAAATTCAGGTAGTTTAAATGATTTTAAATTTATTCTGGGGCGCCAATTCTTTTTTCAAAGCAATAGTTTTGTTGCATTATTGTTCTGG
Source organism: Cunninghamia lanceolata (assembly GCA_027924645.1). NCBI lineage: Eukaryota > Viridiplantae > Streptophyta > Pinopsida > Cupressales > Cupressaceae > Cunninghamia > Cunninghamia lanceolata. The sequence continues at coordinate 4,333,875 of BSBN01000245.1, read as the reverse complement.
ATTAAAAACAATAGTTTTAGTGCACTAATAATCCAAAACAATAGTTTTATTGTAGTAATAAAATAGTTTATATTTTAAAATATTTTATTGGTGCAGCAAAGTTATTGTTTTTAATATGGATTTTTAAAAAAATACAAACTTTAAGAGTTTACTTTAATGTTTTAGATTTTTTTTCAATTTTTTATAATAGAAATTAGAAGGTTTTTTAAGACCATTGGCTAAACACTTTTTATTGGAAGAATTTTAGAGTTTTCAATTTGAAAATATTTTATCCAATCAAGTACCAATATAATAAAAGTTTTGAGTCATTTCTAATGTTAGGATGCTATGTAGTTTTAGCATAATTTTGAAATAAAAATGGTCTTTAATAGTTTGTTTTGGATATTTGTGTGGTGTAATAATATGTGATGGAAAAAAGATTTACTAGACATAATAGTGTTGCTCTATTCTTCTTGTTGAAGATAAGGCTTTATCATGTAAACTAATTTAATTTTAAGTTGTAGTTTATCTTGCCATGTGATTGGCTATCTATATACAATCTTCTATAATATGTGTTTATGTTTTCTATAAATTACAATGACTCACTTTATTATTGCATATGCATAAATAAAATAGAAGATTAATAATTTTAGTATAGATATGAAACACATCAACATATGTATACTAATTTATCCACAATTTCAACAAATTATTTACTTCATATTTTAAATACATAACTATATCAATAAGGTCAAAGTTTTATAAAACAATTTTAATAAATTATTTACTCCATATTTTAAGTGCATCACTATAACAATAGTGCCAAAATTTTATTGTCTACAATTTTAATAAATTACCTAATCCATATTTTAACTACATAACTATTGATATTTGTTATGCAAATAGATTATTTCAATAGTTTTAGATCTTATGTTTATTTCCTATAATACATAACTTTTCTAATTACTTTATTTAACTTATTAAGTATATAGCTATTTTTGTATATAAATCATTAATATTAAAATCTATTTAAACTAGTAAAAATACATAAATAGATAAGTAAATAGATGAAAAAAGACACAAAGATATTTTTATTTAGATAAAAGTTATTTTATTTTAAAACTATTTTATTCACTACATGGACACAAACTATTTTTTTTGTAATATGGTAAGTTTAAATCTTACTTTTGAAAAGCTCTTTCATTAGTTTGGTAATTGTTTTATTTTGTTTTTACTAAAAGTGTAATAAATCTTATATAGTATGGATATATATTTTAAAATTGTGATGACTATAATATATATAAACTTAATACTAAATTTTGTATTATATTCATTATTATGATAATAGTATATTCATTCTATTATGTATTTAAATAAATAAATGCTTTAATATTTAACCCAAAGAAAATATTTAATAAATTAGTGTAAATTTTAGATTTTCAATATAAACAAAATATTTAAATTATGATTATTATTTGGAAATGTGTTTACAAGATAATTATTTTAACATTCTTATGATAAATATAAATAAAACAAATCATTTAATAGATAAAAAGTAACATAGTTTGTTTGTTTATTTTTGACAATATTCATTTTGCCTATGAATCAAGTATTTGAACCTGTAATTTTCTTCAAAAAACATTCAAATACACAATCTTTGTTTTTAGAGTGAAATACAAATCAACTAAGTGAATTTTGAATTATTTCAAAAATGAGTTATTTATGGTAGGGAATTAAAGTAATTTGGAATTTCACCTATCATTAACAGTTGTTTATAGAAGGGAATGCAATTAATTTGCAATTTAAACTATCATAGAGACTTGTAAGAAATGGCAGAACCTGTAATTTTCTTCAAAAACATTCAAATACACAATCTAGAGTGAAATACAAATCAACTAAGTGAATTTTGAATTATTTCATAAATGAGTTATTTATGGTAGGGAATGAAAGTAATTTGGAATTTAAAGTGTTACTAACAATTGTTTATAGAAGGGAATGCAATTAATTTGCAATTTAAACTATCATAGTACATTTTGTGGTAAAAATGGGGAATCAATATAGTTATTTCAAGTCCTTAAACTTTCACGTACTAAAAAATTAGGGAAGCAAGGAATAATTTTAAGTATAAACTATTGATTTCCTATGTTCCCTTTTTCTGCTAATTAGGTCTGTGTGGTAGTTTTGATCCAGTTTTTGCAAGCTAGTATTATTCACTAAGCATAAAACCCTGAATTACTAATCAGACTGTAATAACTAAGTTTCTGACATAGATATAGATGAAATGATTATAGAAATGCAGAAGAAACAATACAGGGAAAAGGTACCCAAAAATAAAGGCTCTGATGGACAAGGGTGCTAGCTCCAGTGTCTCAGAAGTTTTTGACTATTGAGATCTTCTGCAATAGCTATCTGACAATCTCTAGTGACTTCCAAATCTTGAAGAAAATATCAAGTTGGACTAGGGCGAGAGGGGCAATGTTTCAAAAGTTTCGCAATCTCAAAATCCAAATCTCTGTGATGACTATGTCTGCAATACCTACCTTCCTATTGCTCATTTCCATTGGATCTCACTGAATTTAACATGCACATGAAGAAAATTGTTGCATTGGTAAAAGGGAGAGGGTCTATTGAAGTTGAAGGCAAAACTTTTTCAAAAGTTCTAAGTGTACCTAAACACTATCTTGACTAATCTCCTTTCAGTGTATCAAATAACACACTTATGGAAGGGCATGAGAGTACATTTCTCTCCAAATTTAGTTGAGATAAGAGAATTATAGAGTAACAATTTGGTTGCTATAGGGTCTAGGCAAATCACCAATCCAAATTATATACCTTCTCCGGTTTTACTATTGATATTTCTCCAAAGGCACTACTAACCATTCAGATGAAGTTAGTAAACTATGGCATGAGCGATTTGGCCACCTTAACTACTGCTATCTTGAACAACTATGTCAACAAAAAATGGTTAATGGATTACCAAAAGTTAAGTTTTCTAAAGGACTTTGTGAAGGTTGTGCACTTGGTAAACATCTTGAAGCAAAGTTTGATAAGGAAAAAACATGGAGGGCAAAACAAGTCTTAGAACTTGTTCATAGTGATATTTCAGGGGCTTTTCCCCATCCATCTTTTACAAAGGCCAGATATGTTCTCACATTTATTGATGATTTCTCTCGTTTTACATGGGTCTATTTCCTTAGGCAAAAATAAGAAGTATTTGAATCTTTTCAATATTTCAAAGCTCTAGCTAAGAAACAGTCAGGGAATGTCATCAAGGCTCTTCGAATAGATAATGGTAGAGAGTATGTCAATAATCATTTTGAGTAGTTCTGCATAACAGAAGGGATAGAGTTTCAACACACAGAACTTCCATATACTTTTACTTTTACTTGGACATAAGTAAATTTATTATAATGTTTTAGATTAATGACAAGGAAAGAAATGGATTATATTGAATGTCATTTATGAAATTATGGAAATGATTATGATATTATCAATTTAATATTTGCATTATGAGATTTGATCTATTATTTGAATAATGATGCACTGTTCATAATTTCTTTGGTAACGGATTACAGGTTTTCAAATGACTCTCGGAGAAAAGAGAGAGAGTATCTTTCCAAAGAGAGAGATATAGACCTCGGGTTATGAGTGGTTTATTTGCCAGCTAGTGCAGGTGTTTTCAAATTTTTATTTTGGCACTTTTCACTAAGTTGACCGCACGAAAAATGCCAAGTGGGAAGGTCAAAACTAATGGTTGTTGTGGGTCCCATCACCAATGCTTTTTGTGGATCAATACCCTTTTATATGGTGATTTGTATGTTATAATGCCATTTTGTATGATTATTTGTATGTTATGTCTTAGGCATGTCGTTTTGTTGGGAGAATAGTCGTTTCTTATCAATAGTCATGTACTTAAAATATGAACTAAATAATTTATTAAAATTCTAAATTATAAAAATGTGGCACTATTGATATAGTGATGCACTTAGATATGGAGTGAATAATTTATTAAAATTGTAGATTATAAATGTTGATGTACTTAAAATATGTATAGTAAATAATTTATTAAAATTTAGATAAATTAGCATAAATATCTCTCCCCATTTTTTTAGATAAATGTGTTTAAGATATCTATACTAGTTTATATTTAGGTCTTTAATCTTCTATTTTATTTATGCATATGCAATAATAAGGTGAGGCATATGTAATTTATAAAAGACATAAGCACATCTTATAGAAGGTTGTATAAATAACAATGAGTGTAAAACTAAATTACAAGACAAAACCTTGTCTTTAGCAATAAGAAAAAAACAAATATTATTACATCACACAAATACCCAAAATAAACTATTGATAGGGAAAAGCAGCGAAAGTTGGCGATTGCAACGAAGTTTTCTGCGACTCTGGCTAGGAAGGCCACTTTCATGGTGGCTTCCTCCGGCAGTCTTGTGGGGGGCGGCGGGAGATAGATGGATGTCTTCGAGAGCATCCTCGATCCAGGTGTAGTTGTTTCCTCTCCCCTCATTAATGATATTGAAATGCTTGGTCCTAATACCTCCTCTCTCTGCAATCCTGCTGATCCCGTACCCACTATCACTCCTCCCACAGTGTTGAATGATGCTGGCCTTAATGGCTTACCTACTAATCCCCTTTTATCAAGCAATAGACCCAAATCTTTCTCCGAAGCTGTGGCTCAATCTTCTAGTTCCGTCAATGAGAAAGCCAAGTTTGATTTTACAGGTCCCCGTGCCCATAAAGCCGCCGACCCCGGTAAGATCTCCTCGGCCTCCTTAGCTCCTTTCTCTATCGCTCCTAATCCTGAAATGCTTGCTGAGATAGACAAGGAAAAAAATAGGTTAAGAAATACTGCGATATTTTTTTCGGCTGTTGAAATGGACAAATGCCCTCCACGGAAATTTCTCGACGACTGGTTTCATAATTATTGGAATAATAAATTAGGGTTTCATATTTCTTTCTGTTGTCAGATTCAAAAGGGATTGTATGTTATTTTCTTTGTTAATCAGGAAGCTCAAAAGGAAGTTCTCAAAAAGCAATATTGGACAGTTGGGTCAACTTCCTTCCGAGCTCTGGATTGGATGCCTGAGGCTGTTCACGAAGAAGTTTTGGCCTTATCAGCCCCTAGATGGATTTTGGTTAAAAACATCCCTCCTTTCTTATGGCGGTTCTTAACCCAATTACTCGACCCGCTGGGAAAAACCATTCGTATGGACGATACTGTTAGGTTGGTTAAAAACATCCCTCCTTTCTTATGGCGGTTCTTACCCCAATTACTCGACCTGTTGGGAAAAACCTTTCCAACCCTTTTTCTCTTGGCCAGTCCATCAGACAAGGTTGTCCTTTAGCTCCTGCCCTATTTGTTATTTCCTCAGAAGCCCTTTTTTATATCCTTAGAGACAATTCGTTATCCCCTGAGGTTAGAGGTCTTTATCTTCCTAATAATGATGAGCTTATTAATTGTCAATTTGCTGATGATACTGCCCTTTTTTTGGAGCTCTCTGATAGAAATTTTAAAGCTTTGCAAGCTAAACTTGATCTGTTCTATTCCATTTCTAGTGCTCGTATATCTTAAGCCAAATCCATTTTCCTGGGATGGGAAGAGCAACCTCCTTGCTAGTTTTCTCAGTATAACTTCCAATGGGGTGGTCCCAGCAAGATTGTCAAATATCTTGGCATCCCCTTCTCTGTTGAACCTTCACTTAAAGATATGTGGTCTTGGATAAAGGAAAAAATTGATAAGAAGCTCAATAAATGGCATAATAGATCATTATCTCTTGCTGGTAGGATTCATGTCTGTTAGAAGATGTTGTCTTCATATAGTATTTATTATTCCTCTGCTTGGATGTTCAATAATTATCAGATTTTAGAAATCCAGAAGGCTATCAGGCACTTTCTTTGGTCTGATGGTAAAGGTAATAAAAAGGTGCATGCGGTCAAATGGGACTGGTGCCATACTGACAAAATCCTTGGGGGGCTAGGGCTTAAAGACCTTAAAATTCAAGGTATTGCCTTATCTGCCAAATGGATTTTTCACTCCATGGAGGGTAATAATCCTTGGAAGGTGCTAGTTAGGCATAATATTGAAAGAGGTTTTCCAAAAAAAGCCAAAACTTGGAAAAATCTCCCATTATGTGATCTTATTGTTGGCAATTTCTCGGTCATTGTCCAAGGCTCTGCTGTCTTCAAATCCATTTGGAGAGCCTGGGACCATGTCAGGAACTTTATCACCAATAAGGAGTTTTATGATGATAAGCAGATCCATGGCGAAAGATCCATTTGGTGGAACTTGCACCTGAATGGTAAACCCCTAGCCCTCTCCCAAGGATGTTCTGCCAGGTTATGGGTTAAAAAGGGTATATCTCAGTTTGTTGATCTTTTTGAACATGATAATATCATTCAATGGGATGAGCTCAAGAATAAGTATAATATTCCTGATTTGCACAAGAAGACCTATAATATGATTGTTTAGGGTACTAAAAATCTTCCTACTATTTGTCATGTGGATTCCCATAGGCACTTAAAGTGTAAGTGGCCGGATGGGGTCATCATGGCTAGTCTCAAAGCCAAAAATATTTACAGAATCATTGATCACAATGAAAATATTATTTATCACATTAACATTGTTTGGTATTCCTCTCTTGATGCTGATTCTTGGAAAAAATATTGACATTCTGTGGCAAAGTCCTGTTGAACCTAAAATTAGATGTTTTAAATGGTTAGTTCTACTTGATAGACTCCCCATTAAACAAGATGGTCATAATACTGACATTTGTAACTTATGCAGGCTCCCTGAAATAGGTAGACATATTTTATTTGATTGTATCTTTGCTAAAGAGATTTGGAATATGTTTGGTGTCTTTTACCCTGTTAATGTAAATATTTTGGAAATTGTAGATGGGGGGAGATGCTAGAGGGGATGATGGTAGATGCTACCTCATATGCATGCGGACCTTGCCTCCTGGCATAGTTATACCACCAATTACATGGCGTTATGTATTGGGGTGAGCAGTCTATCAGCGGTGGTGTGACCTTACTTATGATATGGGCATGGTATGCAGGCCACTAGTGGAGCGACATATATTGGATGAGTTGTCGTATGTTTTTGATTATACTAGGGCACTTCCATAGGTTCAGATGGGTGACATTGGCTACTGGCATCATGTTATCGATCACATGGACACATTCACTTGGATGCCATATAGGGAGTGTCTAAGGTGGACTAAGGATGACGAGCAGCTACCATATTGCAGGCATACTCGATATCTAATTGGTCAGACTGTTGAGGCGCAACACATTATAGAGCTCCATCTACCATCATGGGTGCTCAGGTAGTTTGGGGAGCAGCAGGATGAGCCAGTGGGCATTACAGAGTTTGTTCGTGTTACACAGGAGATTCTAGTGTGGGTACCAATGATTCTAGTTTAGACTACTATAGATGAGATTGTGGGATTACAAGCATTGCATTGGGAGTATGGTGATGATGCAGATCCATGCACAACTCTGGCATATGATGCTTGGTGGGCCACACATAGGCTTGTTCCTTATCTTCATCCTGATGCACTAGCACCAGTGGAGTGATTGGATCGAGGGTTGAGAGGCTGGTTTAGGAGGCAAGGTGGAGACAAAGGTAGAGGAAGAGGAGATGGAGGTGGGGGTGGTGGTGGAGGAGGAGATGATGATGGAGTAGGCAGTGGTCGTGGAGATAGGGGCCGAGGAGGCCAAGGGAGAGATGGATGGGGTAGGGGTGATGTACTTGTCCCTATTCAGGAGGAGGGAGAGGAGGCAATAGGATAGGTGGATGTAGCTATAGGAGAGATGTAGGTGGGGAGTGGAGAGGAGGATGTGGCAATGGAGAATCTTAGCGAGGGAGAGGAGATGGAGGAGACTGAGGAGGAGGAGGAGGAGCAGATTAGGGAGTAGGCTCTGTAGGATGTATCAATTGTGGAAGTTAGAGATGATGTGGTAGAGGAGGGGGAGTGGGATGAGTGAGGAGCGGATGTGGATGGGCGGATAGTAGATTTGCAAGCTTAGCTAGATGCCATGTTAGCATGTGTAGGAGGTAGAGGGTCAACTTGTTTAGAGGATGACCAAAAGAGATATGGTCATGATCAGGGTACAGAGGGCAGAGCAGAAGAGCATTGAGCTCGCAGCTACGTTGAGCGGACCATCAACAGATTTTGCACAGGCTTTGGTTAGGTTGGCATAGGAGACTTAGTATTATAGGGACCTCTATGAGAGTTTAGTGCCAACAGACTAGAGGGCCCTCATAGTTTTCAGAGCAGGAGTAGCAGTCAATCCCACTCTCGCAGATCACATAGCAGTGTTGGGCATTCATAGAGACAAGATTCCCCATATGATAGGCCATTTGGGTCGAGGGCTGGATGAGAGAATAGGGGGTCCTCCCACAAGGCCAACAGGATTCAACGATGACATTTTGATAGTCCTAATGTAGACATTTATTTTGATCAAACCTGCGTGCTCTTGGTGTATGATTGAGCCTACGAGCTCCATTTTTGACACATGTAGATGTATTCAGATTGTACTATGACACATTTTGGATGATATATATGAGATGGACCTATTCTGATCGATCTTGTTATTTCTTATATGCATATGATGTGATTATGATTTATGATTCATGATGATCCAGTACTAGATGCGATGATGTTTATGATGCTTATGTGATGTTGATATGATGCTTATGTGATGGTTAGATGATGTATAGGATGTGATGCATGATATGATTACTAGATGCATATGTTGTGGTGATGCCATGGTGCCTATATTCGATATGATCCTCATGTATGGATGCAAATACTTATGTGTTATATGCCTATATGTATGGTTTTATGCAAATGATGTTGATGTGATGTGATTACGGCAATGGTTATGATTATGATAATGCTAACTGATTATGGTGATTATGATAATGATGAATTATTATGATGATTATGATGATGATGATGTATGATGAACTAACATCTATGTGTATTCAGGTTAAATGATCTAATGTTGTTTTTGGTGTGTCACTGTAGGATGGAAGAAGATCTGAAGCAATGGTGAGGGAGAGACAATGAAGTCGATGGGGGATGAAGAATTGGTTTTAGAAGAGTTGACTCATACTTTGTCATGATAGATTTTGAGCTTTTTTAATGTAGGTACTGCATATCATCATAGTGCTTATTGTATCAAAGGACAACAAATGCCATGGTAAAGCACAACCAAGGCACAAAGTGCGGTCCTTTGGGAAACAAACAAAAAAATAGACAAGGATTGCCAAGCTTAGACTAAGTCACTAAGGTGCCTTGTCAGATCATGTGATGAGAAAACTCTAGGTGGATAAGTCCTAATACATGGAAGTATCTAGCCATTCCAATGCATAGGAGGTTTTGATTCACACCCAGTAGTATCCTAGTCACACACAAGGAATGTAGTTGCCATAGTCAACTTTCCTAGGCAAACCACAATCAACAATCAAAAAATAGATCTTGCCCCTTCCTTGTTTCTCTTCATCACTTAAGGATTGCCTTGAGAAGCTTATGAATGAGATCGCATAAAACAATCCAAAATGAAAGATGAGATAGAGCCAACAACCATTAGGTCATTTGCTGAGTCTACATGTGCTTGTCTAAATGATGATGATAGGTTGAATGATGCCTTATTTCAAGATAGGAAGCATGTCGTATAATACATCGAGTATAGTTTCAGTAGTGCGACCTCCTGTATAAGGCAGGTGATAGAGAGAGGACATCTCGTATGAGACAGGTGGTCTAGTTTTGAGAGTGTCATATGTTAAGAAATGGTTGGCTGATGATTGATAATATCCAAAAGATGAGACATTGACCGTGTCCCATTCTTGTTGTCATACATGTGATTGGGATGTGTTGGTTGGTCTTAGTGATGTGTGATCATTACCATGGGAATGATGAGAGACAATGTGTTGGCTATGTTGTTGATTGTATTGTTTGATTGTTTGGATGTTTGCTATGTTTGAAAGGTTTGATTATTTTGTGTGCTCAAAGTGTCCATCTCATGAAAGGACAAATTATTATGGGGGTTCGATGTAATGGGCCCTAATGCATAGCAAAGATGGCCTTGCCTACGTGAAATCTCAGAGGCAACATAGTTCGACAAGGGTGAACTTGGTTTGACCTAGGACTTAAGGGGAATGCCTTAGGGGTGCATCAAAGATGGCCTTGCCTACGTGAAAGCTCAGAGGCAACATAGATCAGTTGATTGGTTGACATTGTTTATTGCTTGGGATTTTTTGGTTGACTATGTGAATTTTTTGTGATTTTGGATGATATTTGGACAGTTTTAGATTTGTGAGAATATTTGAATGTTTTTGGGTTTTTGGAGAATATTTGGATGTTTTTGGATTTTTGGAGAATATTTGGATGTTTCTGGATTTTTTAGAAGAGGTGTCCTCCAACATCAATTTTAGGATCAGGATGGTGCCCAGTCGAGTGCATGATAATGTTAGGATGAAGGCGAGGTGATGGGGATGTGAAGACATGGAATGTTAATTTATTTCCAAGCCATGGGAGGAGCATTGTGGTTCATGGCAGATGTGGGATGTGGAGAATGATACAGAGTGAGTATGGTTTGTTGTGAGAGATGGAATCAAGTGGTGGTAGACAATGGAGTATAGATTGATTACACATGGCGCATGTTTTCCAAGTTTTCACCATGGTACTTATCCAAAGCACCATTGAAGTGGTTCACTTTTGGAGGAATTATTTCTCTTTACTATATTTTTGCATTTTTTTGTTTTTTTGATTTTTTTGATTTTTTTAGTATAATACCGCTAAAAGTGCATGTTGTTGATGGGTTTTGGTAACAACTCACCTTCAAGAGTGGCTAGTTGATATGTACTAGACCCATAGGCTGTAATAATGATATAAGGCCCTAGCCAATTCAACTCAAACTTTCCTAGCTTTTCTCATTCCATTTATCTTTTTAGGTTTTCTTTTAAAACCAGGTCTCCAATGTTGAAATGTCGGACTCAGACCCTTTTGTTGTAGCTACGACGGAGATGATTTTGATATGCCTATAAATGGGTTAAGACAATTTGTCTCCTTTCATCTAGCAACTCCAATTCTTGTAGTCAGGATGCTCTATATTCTTCATCATCGACCAACTGCTGCAATGACACTCAAGGAGGGCAACTTGACCTCTATGGGCAGGATAGCTTCTGATCCATAAACCAAGGAATATGGGGTGGCTCCAGTGGGCATGTGCATGCTAGTGTGGTAAGCCCAGAGGATGGTGTTAAGCTGGATATGCTAGTCATGACCAACATCATTGACAGTCTTTTTGAGTATTTTTATGATGGTTTTATTTGACACCTCAATTTGACTGTTGCCTTGGGGGTAGTATGGAGTGGTGAAGTGGTGTTGAATGTGGAATTTTTCACAAAGTTCATGAACATCTTGGTTTTTGACTGGGTGGCCATTGTCTATTATGATGGATTGTGGGACACCATACCAGCATATGATGTAATTGAGGATAAACTTGGTGATTTGTTTGCTAGTAATGTATGTCATAGGAATGACTTCAATCCATTTTGTGAAATATTCGGTGGTTGTGAGAATGAATTTATGGCCGTTGGTAGAGGTGGGGTGGATTTTGCCCACGAGGTTGAGTCCCCATTGAGAAAATGGCCATGGAGACATGAGCGGTTATAGGTCTTGAGCTGGTGCATGTACAAGATCCCCATGTATCTAGCATTGTCTTCACTTCTTTATAAAATGATAGGCATCCTTTTCTATTGTAGGCTAGTAATATACCGCTCTGATGATCTTCTTGGTGAGAGTAGGACAACTCAAGTGGGCTCCGCATATACTCTCATGTACTTCTCGTAGGGTTGTTTGTGCTTCCTCTATGTCGAGACATCTCAGAAGGGTATTATCAAATATGTGGTGATAAAGGATATTACTGAAGATGGTGTACTTGGTAGCTTAGCGGATGAAGGATTTGCATTGGTTAGATGAGAGGTCAGCGGGTAGGGTGTGGTCATGTAAGTAGGCATAAATGTCATGGTACCAGGGTGACGTGGTACCAACAATTTTGCAAACTAACTCAAATTCTAGGATATCAAGGGCAGGACCAAATATTGTTCCACTAAGAACTCAAATTGAGTTACATTACTTGGGATGTCTAGGAGAGATCCAATGGTTGCCATAACATTGGCTGCCCGGTTCTAGACCCGAGGAATCTAATCAAAGAGAATCATGTCAAAATAGAGCCTAAAACTATCCACCATTCTTTTATAAGGTATGAGTTGTTCATCTTTGGTGTCATACTCATTATTGACTTGTTTGATGACTATTTGTGAGTCACCGAACACTTGTAATGTTTTAATTTTCCAGTTGACTGCCGTTTGAAGTCCTGTGAGAAATGCCTCATACTTTGCTATGTTATTTAGGCAAGGCAAAGCAATTAAAAATGCATTGGGGATGGAATCACCTCGGGGGGTAATAAACAAACTACTAGGGCCTGAACCATGATTTGTACATGAGCCATCAAAGAATAGTGTCCATATTTTGGGTACATCCACTATGAATATTAACTCATCAGGGAAATCGACAACCATCGGATGGTCTGCTAGTGTATGTGCTTTTGTGAGCTGGTTCACGACCACTTGTCCTTTGAATACTTTTTAGTCGACATATTCTATATCAAATTCACTCTATATCATAGCCCATTTGGCCAGTCATCCTATCAGAGTTGCTTTATTTTGTAAGTACTTTAGTGGGTCAATCTTAGCAACCAACTTTGTCTTATGATTCAACATGTAATGTTGTAGCTTTTGGGTAGCAAAAACTATAGCCAGATAGGCATGCTCGATAGGACTGTAGTTGAGCTCATATCCCACTAAGTTCTGACTAATGTAATATATTGCCCTTTCTTTTCCTTCCTCATCATTCTGTGCCAGTAATGCCCCCAATGCTAAATTAGTGGTTAATATGTACAATAAAAGGGGCTTTCCTAGTATCGATAGCCTGAGGACTAGTGGTGATAGAAAATGGTCTTTAATCTTTTGAAAGGCTTCTTGGCATTGTTCTGTCCACACAAATGGTACCCCTTTACAGAGTAAGTGTTGAAAAGGTTGACATTTGTTGGCGAGTTATGCAATGAACCTCTGAATGGATTGTAACTTTCCTTGTAAGCTACGCAACTCTTTTAGGGTAGTTGGCAAAGGCATTTTCATTATTGCTTTCACTTTGGCGGAGTCAACTTCTATACCTCAGTGTGAAATAATGTAGCCCAATAGTTTGCCCGATGTAACACCAGACACACATTTCTTAGGATTTAAGCGCACTTTGTATTCTTCTAGTCATTTGAAGATTTTATCCAACACATCCAGGTGAGTGTTTTTGGTGACTGATTTGGCCAGTAGGTTGTCGACATAATCTTCCATACATTTATGTATATAGTTATGAAATATAGTTGTCATTGCCCTCTAGTATGTAGCTCCCGTATTTTTGAGACTGAAGGGCATGACGATCCAATAGTATGTGACCCAAGGACATGTGAAAGCTATTTTTTGCTGATCTTCTGGTGCTATCCGTATCTAGTTATATCTTGAGAAGCCATCCATTAATGAGAGCATTTCAAATCCATCTATCAAGTCAACTATGATGTTTATGTTTGGTAATGGAAAATTGTCTTTCAGACATGCCTTGTTCAAGTTGCGAAAGTCCTCACATATTATGATCTAGCCATTGGGTTTCATGACTGGTACAAGATTAGATACCCACTCTAGATAATCTATTGGCTGGATGAAGCCGACATCAAGGAGATTTTTCAGTTCTACTTTTACTAATAATGTGAACTGTGGGTGCATCTTTCATAGTTTTTTCTTGACTAGTTTGGCATTTGGCAGCAGTGGCAGGTGATGTAAGATGAATTGTGGGTCAAGCCCAGGCATATCAATGTACAACCAGGCAAATTTGACTTGTCATTCCAAGAAGAAATCTCTAAATTTGGGATTTTCCTTTTCTATGAGTGTCTCGACAAAGTGAATAATCTTGGGTGCTTCTTCGGTGTCAAGGTTGGTTTCGATAATTGTCTCTACTAACAGTGGCGATTTTTCCTATGTGATAGGAAACACTTCCAACCCTCCATCCTTAGGCACCTTAGGGAGGTTTTTGCCCTCAGATACGTCCTTTATTTTTACTTTTGTGTGATCTAATGGCGCCTTTTGGTTTTCACCTAGAGACCTATTTTTTTCCTTTTTACTTTCACTTTTGTGACTAGAGGGTGGAGTGGATTCTCCAAAGTATGTAGAGTCATCCAAGTCCATGATGTAACCAATTTTATGATCCCTGAGAGGTATGCCTTCATGAAGTCCCATGAACTCAGTTATTGCTTTGTCATTCTGGAATAAATCTAAGCTAGGTGGAACTTGTTGGTCCCAATCGATTAGCTTATGATGGACTAAGGGTAAGCCATCATTGCTGTTTAGGTAATTTATGGTCATGGGAGTTAAGGTAAAAATGGAAGTGTTATTAAGATCCCAGAAGATACCTATCCATGCAGCACCTTCGGGGAGGTCAGGTGTGGATGATTCGGGTGAGTCGAATGTGGATGATGCAGGAAAATTAGGTGTGGATGGTCTGGTTTTAGGTTCAGGCGGATCCCTTGATGTCTCAACTTCTCTGGAAGTACTCGTCTCCCCTCTTAGAAGTAAGTTGGTATGTGGAACCCTGTCTCTTTGTCAGGTATATCCTAACCCTTTATTGTGTGGCTGCATTGTTGGCTGAAGAGGCTCGGTTTGTCCATTTCCATTGGGTCCAAGTCCACTATGCCCATCATATCCTTGTTTTTTGACAAAATCATATCCTTTACCATATTTTTCTACTAGCAATTTGATATGTTCAACCTCTTCTTTTTCTTCCTTATAGAGCCATGTGGATACGTCTTTACTAACATCCTCTTTATTGAGTTTGCCCCACTTTGTGAATGTGGTGGGACTAGCTGAGAGAGTTTGCTTCGGTAGAATAGGGCTAGGCTTTCCTTGAGACTTAGGTGATGTAGGCAATTTTCTAATGTAGTATGACCTTTCCATCTTGTACTCACCACATCCTTTGTCTTGGATTTGAATTTTGGGGTTGATCGGCAGGGTGAAAGTGGTAGTGGATTTGGATAATGTGGACAGGTCGACATAATTGGATGAAGTGAATGGTGAGGTTCCCCTATTTATAGGCACTTGATGTTGGGGTACTTCTCTTAGGTGGCTATAGTATTGAAAGGCTTCAGGATTGCATGGGATGGTGATTTCCATGCTGTTATAGGGGAATTTGATGCAATGATGGTAGGTGGAAGGGACGGCCTTTGTGTTGTGGATCCATGGTCGACCAAGGATGAGGTTGTATGGTAGCTTGGTATCCAAGACATGGAATATGGTGTCCTATGTGGCGGGTCCAACCCTTACGGGTAATTTGATGACTCCCTTAGAAGAGCACTCAGCATTGTCATATGCCTTGATGATGATTCTTTTGGTTGGATTGATGCAAGCCTCAGAGTAGCCCAATGTTATTACAAATTTTAAAGGACAAATGTTCAATCCTGCTCCACCGTCTATAGGACTCGTCAAATTTTATGCTTATTTATGAAAACTTCAAATTGTAGAGGATCGGTGTGGTTGGAGCAGTGTGAAGGTAAGCCACGTTCTGTGAAGGACACATTGTTCACAATGGCTAAGTGTCCCACCATGGCATGGAATTGGTTAACATTTAGATTAGTGGGAATAGAAGATTCTAGGAGTGCTTTGTCCAGAATGGTCTTATGTCCAGGAAAAAGGCGGAGCAATTCGAAGATCGATATTTGAGCCAAGGTCTTTTTTAGATGGTCCAAAAGGTTATATTGGCCTTTGGGTTGTGGAATGGATGTATTGGTAGGGTTGGCTAGAGCACTTTGTATCATTATCTTAGTTTTTCAGGTGGTTACGATGCACTCTGGATGGGCTTTGATGGTAATCATGGAAATGTTGTTATCATATGTGCAGATGCTATTCATGGTATAGGCATAAGCAACATTATTGTAGTTAATGCTCTCATGTGGTTTGGTTCCTAATGTGGAGGCTTTTCCTAATCCATGATTTTGTAATGGGTCGGTAAAGATGGTATGATCAGTGTTGGAGGAACCAGATGGGTGATCTATGCCTATAACACCCCTATCAATGAAGTCCTGAATGATGTTTTAAAATTTGTAATAGTTTGATGTCTTATGACCTTTGATTCTATGGTAATCACAGAAGTCGTTATCAGTCCACGAAGGAGGCTTGAAGGCCAGATCATATTGTCAAATTTCTGGCAATTAGATGAGGTTGTTTTGCAATAACTTTTGCAAAACTAATTCAATTGGTTCTGTCAAAGGTGTATAATTGTGTCAAGGGGTGTTATTCCTAGGAGGTGGTCTCCTTTGATTATTTTGGATCACGTTTGCTAATTGTTGTTGTGGTTGCAGTTGTTGTTGTTGTTGTTATGCATGCGCTTGGTTGTTTGTTGTAAGAGGTGGTTGGAGTGTGATAATGGGTCCAACCCTAAATGCTTGGCATCCACCACCCCATCATTGGTGACATTCTTATTTCGAGCCCAAGTCTTGTTCTTGTCGTAGGGCATGTTTTGGGTATTTTGATGTTTATTAAAGATTTTTATTGTGCCTTTGGCAATAAGAGCTTTTTCAATGGCTCTCCCCTTCTTGACCACCTCTCCAAACGAGGTGTAGCAATGGATTTGTAATTGATGCATAAGCTCTTTGTTGATACTTTCCATGAAGATGGGTACTAGTTGATTCTTAGGAATGTGACAAGGGCATTTATTTTCTAGGCCTCTCCACCTTTGAAAGAAAAAGATAAACGTCTCTCCATCTTGTTGTCTTTTTTGGCATAAGGTGGCAATGTTTACATCCGTCTCTATGTTGTAGGAAAAGTGTGATATGAACTTGTCTACGAGTTCAGTCCATGTTCATATCCCCATGGGGAGATGTGCAAACCACTCAAGAGCCTGGCCTACAAGGCTCCTTGGGAAGAGTCTCATCAAGTAGGTGTGATCATAGGTGAGCTTGAGACAAGTAGTATGGAACTCGTGTACATGTTCAACGGGACTCCCCTTTCTCCTATATTTGTTAAAGTTTGGAGAAGTGAAATTCAGGGGGAAATGAGGCATGTAATTCTTTTTCCAATTGTATACGAGCATAAGTCCTCCATAGAGTATGGTTTCTTTGTCCCCAAGACTTGTAAGCTTGAGAATTATTGTTTTAGCTTGTCTAACTCTTGGGTGAGGGCTTCAACAGGTGTGTTAGTGGTGTTTGTGACCATATCTAAGTAGGGATTTGTCATGTTATAAGTGCCCATGTTGCTAACAAGTGGGTTGGTGATGGTGTTTGTGTTGTAGTAAGTGTGTAATGGTATCATGTTTTGGTTTTGGTTGTTGGTTGTGAAGGATACGTTTGGGTTGATGTATCGATAATGGTATGACATACTTGTGGTGTTGAGGTTTTGATATGAAATGTTAGGATCCACTTGTTGTTGGATGGGATCAATATGAGAGGCATTAGTCATATTATTGTTAATTCCAAGTGAGTCCATGGGGTTCGAGTTGACATAGGATGCACCCAAACCTTGGCTAGTTACATTGTTATGTTGGTTGTGGAGGTTGGCATTGAGATTATTCATGTTGGTATTGCAGTTGGACCCAAAGTTCATGTTTGCATTTGACATGGTATTAACTCCTTTGGTTCGGGCTTGCAAGGTCACAATGTGCGTGCTCTCTTAGCTTGATCTTGAGGATTTGCTAAGAAAATAAAATTTATGCAAGATTTTCCCTAGAGGTATGTTGACATGTTCTTGGTCTGATTTGTAATATTATTAGAGGATGAGGCATAGCCTTGGCTTGTCATGATAGCATTAGTGGATCTTACTACAAACGTATCTATGTCAACACCTTCGGGAAGTTTGGTTCCATTTTGCAAGAGGCGCATAAGATAACTTTGTGGGTCTGCAATAATCATCTCATCTAGGATCCTCAATACTCTAGGTTCTTGTGATGTGGCTTCAAGGACTTCGGGTGTAACCCCCGATTCATCATCTTGCAAGAAGAGATTGTTAAAAGGGTTCCCCATGTTTTGGTTGGGTTGTTCATTGGAAGAGGTGTCGAATCTCATTGTGTCAGTGTGAGGATCTTGGGATTGTTCTAAGGTTTCTTCTCCCTTCCTTTTCCTTTGCAACCATGTTTCAACCATAAAAGACTTTATGAACAGTGGGAAAATAATTTTATCCTAAGGATGAGAATGCAAATGTTTTTATGATACATTTTTGGTATATTTTGGATAAAGTGATACATAAGGTGAGAATGCACTATGCGATGTCCTACCAGTAACTAATGACACTAAGGATGAAAATGGAAGGATATTTTGGTCTTTTCTAAGGTTGAAAATGAGTGTATGCTAATGGATGTGGTCTAAGTGCTTAATGTAAAATAGGAATGGATATATGTTATTGGTATTTTCTTGGTATATTTTGCAGGAATGCAACTATGGTGATGTAATGATCTAAGGAAATGATGCCCAAGACTATAGTAGAGGTTAATGATTTTAATCTTCACAAAGTTTAGCTCTAATAGGATACTATTGTCTACTAATGACTTTCAAAGTACTAATTGGTTTTATCAAGACCTTGGAATTTTGATGTGAGAGGGATGGTTTGATTAAAGTGAGCTTGTGAGTATGAGAATTCACTTTTGGAAGATGGACCTAAACTAGTCAAGTGAGTATTAGGTCCAAATGATCAATTGAATGAGAATGATGCCAAGGTCTTTTGGTCCAATTTTGCACTTATGAGGTAGTCACCCTTCGATGATTTCTCCTTATGTTTCAAGATAGGAAGATTAATTTTTTGAATCCTCTATTGATGTCTAAGGCTAAAACCCCAAGGTTCTAAGGTTTTCTAAATGATATGGTAAATATGAGATCTAATTTTAAATGGTATTTTTGTATGCAAGCTAAACGTAAGAAAATGAAGAATGGTTTGCAAGTGGATCCTAAAGGGATGAAAACTAATAGGTCTGAAATGTATTTGATACAGTTGCAATAGAACATGGTTGGGAGAATAATATTTCAAAGGTTCTCCTAGTTTTCAAATTTGTTTTGCAGGCGCATGTGTTTCAGAAATATGCAGAGGCATTACAGAGTTAGGTGCATGTGTATCACTATGTCTTATGTGTTGCACTATTCAACAGACACATTTTACTCTATCTTATGCATTGCACTATTTAGTAGATGTGTTTTACTCTATCTTATGCATTACAAAAAGTTTCCTATGTGTTGTACTGTTCAACGGATGCACTTTTATAGTTTTAGCAGGCCCTAAAACTAGTTTTTCTAAGTCTATTTAATGATTTTATGGAAAATTAGAAAGCATATTAGTCATGAGAACACTTAGCAGTTAGTTGTGTGGTTGTGTCTCTTGTTTGTTTGACATTTTGTGACATTTTTGAAAGCACTTTAGAAGACAAGCACAACCCTAGGCTAGGCAAGGACAATACTTGCTGAGTTCCCACTTGGATTTCTCCAACCACACTTATTTAAAGCGGGCATCCTAGAAGCTTGGTGGCACTAGCTCTCCCTTACATGGCACTCACTTCTTGGGCACACCAAGCTTTGAATTCCTCAAGACCCAAAGATCTCAAGAAGCGTGTTATCGCTACTTTAAATTGTGAGAGAATGGGGTGGCTCTAGAGGTCTATCTTCTGACCTCTTGCATCAACAAGTAGAGGGTTTTTGGCTACTAGAACAAGGTTCTTAGTAAGTGCATTCATTCAAGTGGCTATATGTGTAGTGATTTTCTCTGATTAGGAGGCATCCCAGATTGCAGAGGTTACACTCTAGAGGTTTTCATGCACCACAAAGGGTACTGAGGGAGACATTTGTCGATATGACATAATAACACCTATTGTTTATGAATTTTGTCACAAACACATTTTTTACATAGCGGTTTGAAAGAGCTTGGCTTTAGCTTGTTACCATTTGAGTCATTCCCACCTTTGAAGTAGGGTGGTAGGCCCTCTAAAGGTTAACAAAAGAAACACAAGTAAATATTTTTGATCCCCAATTTCATACTAAGATGCAAGGGGAGAGCATACACATTTACTTGGTCACACTTGCATGGGAGTTCTTTTGAATTTATCTTTTTCTTAAGTGTTGTGTGATTTTATGTAAGTGATGTGGAGGGCTTTTTGATTCCCAAGATCACCAGTGGTGTGAGGGAAGATCATATACCTTTCCAAAACCCTAACAAAAATCACCAAACATAGCAAGCAATGATGTAACCCTTTTTTCTTTTTAAATGATTGAAGATGCAAGTTTATTTTAGCCCAAATGAGTGAGAAAATGTAAGATTTGTGGTTCATTTTAGCCAAATGCGTGAGAATGCAAAGTTGTTGTTCTTTTAATCCCATGAAATGTGAACAATTTAGGGTTGTGGTTCTTTTTATTCAAATGAATGAGGTTTATTTTAATCCCAAATGAGTGTGAATGGAAAACAAAATTGTGTTCATTTTAACCCAAATTGAGAAAAAATGTTCCTACGTTAAGCCATACACATGAAAAATAAACCCAAAGAACAAATTAGTAATTAGAGCAAAAATCTCCCTCCAATGCCACAAGCTACCCACATATATCAGTAATAGAGATAAAAAAACTAGAGTTTGCTGCAAAAGAATAGAAAAATTCAAATGGAAAAAACCACAGAAAAACCCTTTTTTTTCAATACCAGACGCATGCGTCATGAAAAATAGCTGACACATCACACAGGGCTACCCAGGCATCACACAGTCCTTGTAGGTAAAAGTGCTAGCAGAGAATGACATAAGTAGTGTAGAGAACAACAGAAACATCTCACTGAGTTACGCAGGCAGTGCAGCAGAGGCATCACATAGGATTGCAACCACATCACATAGAAAGGCGGCCATGTCACACTGATATATGCATGCATTTTAGCTTAAGCATCGCAAAAACCTACTCAAGCATCTTACTATTCTACACAAGTGTCGCACAGTAATATGCAAACATACTTTCAATAGAAAAACCCTAACAGGTAATAAAAATGTGTTTCAGAGATAAAAAATTAAACCCCAGGGCTATGAGGTTGCTTCCTGAATGCCAGAAAGATAGTAAGCTTTCAGACATTAACAATTTAAACCCAAATATGTCAAACCCTAATAAACCCTAGATGTAAAACCCTTAAATTATGAAACCCTAATGCTCTTAAAAAGCCAAATTAAATAAGCAACATAAACCACGGGGTTAGCCAAACACAAAGCATTAGAAACAAGTTAGAATCCTACAAAAATGAACTAGGTTAGGCTTAAAATAACAAAATGATAAAGTTGTGCCCTAAACACAGTCGCACATGTCATAAAATCCCTCTTATATGTTGTAGACTTAGTGGAGGTGTCATGCAGTATGGCCCAAGTGTCACACAAAGAAGCTCAGGCGTAACACTAATGAGCTTATGCATCATACGTACTTGCAAAATTTAAACCCTAAATCCATGGACTGTATGGTCATTCACATCGGATTCACCAGTTGTAGTCAGGTAAAAACAATACTACAACCCTGTAAATAGTAAATTCAAACCCTAACCATGCAATGGAGCCTTTAAACAAACCTAGCATCTAATCACCTAAGCATGAAAGCAAGAAACCCTAGGATGACTAATGTGTTGGAGTATAATACCACTAAGAGGGGGGGTGAATCAGTGGTATACTAATTTTAACAAGACCTTGAGACCTTGAAATAATCTTTCAGAACATTGAAACAAAGGTAATTTCTATTGAATGGAGATGAGGCATCATATTAACTATGAACATCATGACAGCTTTGGTTAAGTTAATATAGATATCATGACAACTAAAAATGATAGATCAATGTCAAGAATGAATCAACACAATATTATGAAACAATCTATGATACACATTGACTCATGAACATCCAACTTAAGAGTAAGGGTGTTCACATATTAGACACACAAACATATAGAGATTAACTTGTCAAGTTTGATTGAATACAATGAGCATGAGCAGAGAACATCATTTCAAACAATGATATGTGTTCATGCAAACCAAATTAACTTAGGATAACTTTAAAACTAAATGACACATGATAAGCAAATGAACATGAGAATCAAACACATGAATGATAATAACAACCCCTAACATAAATATTGTCCTAAATGTAAAACCCTCATGAGGAATAAAAACCACTTGAAATGCCTCACTGGCTACAGAAAAGTGTCTCACTGACTTGCATCAATGCCTCACTGGCTTATACATTTCACTACCTCACTAGTTGTTTGTGCCTCACTAGCATATTTCAATCAATACAATGAATAATATGAAACAATACAGAGGGTTACTCTATTCCACTACAATCTAAGTCTTGAATATCTCATTATTTGAGATTCAAGAAACAATACAACACTCTGACATAACCTCAATGATGGTGTAATAAACACATATCATCAACCTCATCTCAGGTGTTTTCAATATGCCATTTTATACAATACAAAGTCTTTCTTTCTCTCATTAAATAGTTTGAGAAGATAACTATATTCATGCAACTATCTCAGACAGTTTGTAACTGCAACAAGCAAATATCACAGGAGCACGGTCGAATAGACCCATAATGCAATTCTTTTGAATCTTTTCCAATAAGAAATCTTTAACCATAGTTTAAAAACCTTTCACAAAATGTAACCAAGGTTAAACATCTGTCAACAAGGTATGCAAGATCTCAAAACTGTAATCGAAGTCTCTTAACTTAAAATGTAATCATAGTTAAACAAAAGTTGTCCATAGAACTAAAGTTAAGAGAACTGTACATGCATGTTTTACCAGGGTTAAGCACACAACTATCCTCATAGAATGAACTATAACAAGTGTCAACCAAATATCCTTCAAAGTGTCTCAAACCCTAGCTTAAAAGATAAAAGCTTATAGAAACTATCGAACTGAAACTTTGTAACCCTTATCTCAAAATAATTTCCATGTTTGGTAAAAACCCTAAAAGAAAAATGTTATGGGTATAATGGTTGTGAACAAAAACTTCATCAAAAGAGACCCTAAAACTTTGTGGCTATAACAAGAGATAATTCCTTTTTGTTATCCGAATCCCAACATTAACTGTAGTTGCATGAGTAAACTTGAAAGTAAATTGAAAATGAAAATAGACTAATGCAAAACATAACCAAAAATAAAACAGTGACACTTGAGAGAATGATTGTTGTTCCTATCATGTTTTGAGTTCAAAAATAACTCTCGCTTCCCCAGTCAACATTGTCACCTCATAGACCAAAACAATCCATAACTTTCACCATAATTTTTCATGATTTTGCATCACAGAGTCAAACCCTATTAGCAGAGCTCATTTTCGAAGGTAGAGACTTTGTAAAATGAAATGAAAAGCGTTTCTTTTGTTCACCTATATTGTAGTGACCTTTACTCCCAGTTTGCCCTAGGTGGCTCAGTGAATGTTCATTATCAAAAATAACCTCTTACCTGTTATTAAAAACAAAACCTATTGATCAGGTTAAATCCCTTTAGTGGCTCGAATGTGACATTTTATAATAAAGTTTATGAATTTAAATTAATATGCCACAAAATATTTTAAATGATCATGGTGTGTCTTGAGTGACCTTTAGTCACCTTAACCCAATGCATAAAATGAATAACCTTTTCAAACAAACAAATGACATTATGAAGTCCTTATGACCCGTTATGCATGTAATGTCACTTAGCCACATAGTTTATCATCAAATTTAACTGTCCTACAATATCACAATAGCCGTGATGTATCAAATTGCTCATGCCTACTATTTCAAGGATCATTAGCTCATAAAAAGTATAGTATGGAAATGTGACATGATATCATACAACTAAAGTGCATACCATATTCAATACAATTAAAGTGCATACCATACCAACTATTCTATCATCATCATCATGATATCATATGAATATCATATGCCGACTGTATATCACCATGAGAATATTCAACTGTCATAATAACATTAGGAGATCATGAAAATATCAACTAACATAGAGCATGTAATTGTCATCTATCTATAAAGCATAGTAAGTACCACAACTAACATGTACAACCAACATGTTTGATATCTCTTCAAGATAGAATCCCATCAATACCAACCAAGCATAAATACCAAGTGAACAAAATTATGAGCATTATCAAGAAAAAGAGCACTTGTATTGCTAAACATCATAAATACTAACACCAATGCCAACTGCCATGTGATACAATTGTCATGTGTCATGCCACAAACTTGAGAGCTTGTGTATTTGTCATCAAGGACAACAACTAAGAGGGCAACAAACTCGCCCTTTGTCCTTGATGGAAAAATACAACTCTCTCTTCCCCTTTTTGCATCAAAGACAAAGGGAGGAAGAATTGTACAGTTGCCTCAAAGATGGATCAGATGCTGACAAGGGGTCATTGTACCTCATAATTTAATCATATTTTAGATGTCAAAATCCAGGGCCATGTCCTCGGTTATCTGTAATTAGGGATTCTACAGTTACCAATTTTCTCTAGCTAATTCTAATGACTTTTACTAATTTAAAGAGATTGATTTATCTGCTTACTAAATGAATTCAAAGAATGCTAAAAATAGAATTGAATAGTAAATTACTCAAAGCAAATCTATAAACTGCAACATGCATCTATATATCAAAATCAGTAAGTATTCTATAAAGCAAAATCTTGAAACAACAAAACAGTGGCACTAGCCTTCTGCCTTGGTGGTGAGAGTGGGCACTTGCTCCACACCCTTAGGAATGAAGGCTATAGTAAGGAATGAGCACAAAAGAATAAGATCACAACTTAATTCAGTCCAATTCCATTCACTTTCCATTCAGAGAAACATTGATATCCAAATTGAGATTACAAAAAATCACAATAATAAAAGTCTTTCCTTTCTGCTACTTCTATAAGTATATATAAAATGAGTGATGACATATCACTTATCTTATCTACCAGTCCTTCTATGAGATGACATCCATCTCTTTATTATACTAGCTATCTAACTATGAAAAATAACCATGCAATAAAAATACATTGAGTGGAACAAAAGTCCACTCTGAATCTAAGTTTGAGTCTTAATATAGTTGGGCAATGAGGCCCTAAAAATATGGATATTAAATTAGTTTCATCAATAACTCATGCAAAAACTTAAAAAGAGATAAAAACTCTTAGCAGTTAACTAAAGATGACCCTTAATCACTCAGGTGATGATTTGAGTAATATGAAGGGTATCACAATCACTGCTGAAAGTACCTGATCGATAGTTGTGCTAGAAATCTACTCTATTCTAAAGAGGCACCGAAAATGTATGTCTCTATATGCAGCTCCGAAGATATGTCTGTAGCTCCAGAGATATAATTGTGGCCTTCTTGCTCAGCTCCAGAGATGCTCTAGACTTCAGTCCAGCTCCGGAGAGGCTTTTCCTCTTTACTTCAAAACTTCTGATGTCATGGTGTTCTAGTAGTGTCTCAAGAGATCATTTAGGACTACCTCCAGAGATGCACAAAATTGCCATCCTGAACATCTACACCTATGGATTCAAAAAGAAAAGTTTTTATGCATATTTCCATCAATTCCATGCACATTAGTACTTTAATTAGAAATCATGATCTTAAGTAATTTATCTTCAATTAATCATTATTTAAAACAATCTTGCTAGCCTATTCGGGTGCAGACATCAAGAAAGATGGGATCAGAAAGGAGAAAAAAAGAGGTAAAAAGATGTATTTTATAGGTGCTACTTGGCACTCATCATCCCCCCCATTCCTAAGGTTTAGCAGGTCCTCTACTTCTCACAATCTAGATTTATTCTGGTGGAGTACCCTGTCAGTCAAGTTGTGGTCTTGTGCATAGGTAGACCAAGTGGTGCTATTGGTATTACCATTTCCCCTATATTGATCAACCTGCTTTAACTACTCTTGCAATTTCTCATCTTCCATTTGCTCAATGTAGATAGGGAGTGGTTCAATTATGAGAGGGGGCCTGAAACGCCGACCTATCCACTCCTATTTATGCTTATCCATCATTTTGGATATTAACCTTGCCTTCTTCATAAATAACCTTAAGTTTGCAAGGGTGACCACCTCTCTCTTTTTTTTCTCTAAGGTCATAATATTGCACCTTTTCTTTGCTATTGCAAGCACTAGATTAGCTGAACTATTCATAAAAAGACCAAAATCAATGGAACACTCTTTCAAAATTTTCAGGTATAATGGCAAAATTTTGTTCTGACTTTCAGGGTGATAGACATATGCCCTAAATTAGATCTCAAAAGCTTGAGGGTTGGGACACTCTTTTCTAATGAAAAGATCTGTTTCTATATCCTTCTTGAGGTGATCCTCCATTCACTCTTTCCAAACCTAATGATTCCTCATCATAGACATGAATGCTTTGAGCTGGCAATCTCCTACAAAATAATTAAGAAGGAAGGTCATATCGTCAACATAGAATCCATGCAGATATAATTTACAATGAAAATTTTTGTCTTCATCAGAGCTCCTTGTATAGGCTTCCATGAACCCCTCTGCTATTTCTGTGCTCTCAGGAAGATCAGACAAAACTAAAGACAACTTTCTTTGCAGGACCCTTTCTTGTAAAAACATTGCATAACTAGCACTTGGAGGTCTGTAAGATAAAATCTTAGAAGAAATGGAGGCTATCTAAATGACTCTTTCCTCTAGGGTTTCCACTCTTTTTGTCATGGTAGTAATTGCTTTCTGTAGTTGCAACATAGGCTTAGAAGCCTCATATTCTCTACATCTCCTTTCCTAATAAAACAGGGCTTTAGGAATATCAATGGGGATTGGACCCACATATGGATCTGTCTATACCTCCTATTCACTAGTTGCCCTTGGGCCAACCAAGTCTTGAATATACTCCTCTTGATCATCTATTTTGTTGTTAGCCCAAGTTAATTATTTATCTTGGCTTTGTACTCTCTCAATTAATGCTGCAATTACTATGAGACCATTTTCTCTAGCCTTTGTAAGATTAGAGATACTTTTTATTGCCTCTATCTCCTTTTCCTTCATGATTTTAGCTATCTCTATCATCTGGGCTTCCATTTCTGCTTCCCTCTCTTAAATTATTTGGTCTTTACTCTGGAGCTCTGTTTGTAGTTTTTCAATTACTTGTTTTCGCTCCATCTCTATTTCCATTCTGACCTTCTTGAGGTTAGTGATAATCTAATTTTTCCCCCAAAGTAATCTTTTTAGATTATCAATTTCTTCTAACAGTTGTTGCTCTTTTGAAATCTCAATATCCTCTTGATCAAAGGGATGAGAGAAAGTTCTTGTTTCTTCTTATGTTTGCTGCACATCAGGGTCTTTGGTGCAGGAGCACCTTGGCAAATTAATATTGCCCTAGACAAATCTTTGAGTTTGATTAAATTTGTATGCTTCCACATTGTAATGAGGTTTATCAAGTCATTTTTATGTGTTTAGGTCATTAGGAGTTTCAAAAATGCAAAATATTGCAAACCATGTAAAGGTTGTCAATGTAAAATTGGAAAAAAGATGCAAACTTGGAAGGTGAAGAGTCATTTGGCTCTTGGTTCACTCCAAATCAGTTATGAACTGAAGAGACATGTTTTAATTCCTTTAAAATGCCTTGTAACCATGAATAATTTGTGGGTGGTTGAAGATTTGAGCATGGAATGAGAAAAAACAATGTTTTCTTGTATTTTCCTTCAAAAATTTGCTGTCTTTTGCTATCGTACGGCCCTATATGGAATTGAATGGATTCCTAATTGATTTAAAATGTTATATCCTTCAACCACCTTCCATTTTCTTCTTGTCCCATGCATTTTTATTTATTTTTGTGAAAGATATGAGTGTTTTATGGATTGTAATTTTCTGATTTTTCCTGCAACAGTCCTGTTGCAGAGTTTGGTACGGTTTTGTATGGATATATATAGGAGAAATCCATATATGGTTGGAAAGAGTATTGAGTCTACTTTCTATTTCTTTTTTTTACGTCAAATTTCATTAATATTTGAATAAGTTATGGCATTTTTATTGAGGGTAAGTCTGCAGAGTTTAATTTTCTGAAAATGCAGTCTGAAAATATGCATGGTACGACCTGGTACGGCCTCACATTGATGCATATAATAGATGGATGGAAATATATGTGTTTCTAGTTTACAATTATTTTGGTTTGGTATAATTTTATTAAGTTTTGTGAGAGATATTACAATTTTGGTGAGGGCAGGTCTGAACGCTGCCTAGGGTTTGTAGTTTTGGGAAAATAGTCATAACTTTCTCTCCTTGGATCTTCATGAAAATTGGATGAAAAGTCTATATTAATGTTTTATTCAACCTGACCAAAGCAATTGGATTAGTTCTTTTATTTGTTAATAATATTGAGGATAGTTTTGGTCCTCCTACCTCTGCATCATTTTGGTATCAGAGCTGGCAAAAGATTTGGGTGGTGTGTATTTTTTTTCCTGTCACTGAGAAGGCAAGTGAAGAACGAGAAGATCTTGATTGTGTAGATAGATCGCTGAGGGAGGCAATCTACACCTTTTGGATTTTGTGTTGCTTAGTTGTTTGGTTGCAGGTGCTTATCCATCTAGCTATAGAAAGATGTTTTCTGAGGTTGTGTGTGGGAAGACAAAATGAGGTCTGTCATGACCATTCTCCAATAGAGATTTGGCTAGAGAAGGATGCATAGAGAAACCACTGAGGAGAGAGTGGTAGGTGCATCACCAGGATCTGTTGTTGGGTGAGATGGATGGTTTGGTGAGTTGGTTTGTTGTGAAGCAGTGAGAGAGATGGATACCTGTAGAAGCACTTGATATTGTAGCCTGAAGAGTACTCTACTGATGGGAGTAGAAGGAGCCTGAGGATGCTTTGTGAAGATGGTAGTTTGTTTTGTTGGTTGGTTGGTCACCATTTCTATTGATTGGAAGATTGTAGCTGAGAAGATTGAAGATAAAGACAAAGGAAAGAGACTTTTGTTACAGATACATTTCCAAGGGACTTAGAAATTTTGTTGGTTGGTTGTATGGTGCAGGAGCACCTTAGCAAATTAATATTGCCCTAGACAAATATTTGAGTTTGATTAAATTTGTATGCTTCCACATTGTAATGAGGTTTATCAAGTCATTTTTATGTGTTTAGGTCATTAGGAGTTTCAAAAATACAAAATATTGCAAACCATGTAAAGGTTGTCAATGTAAAATTGGAAAAAAGATGCAAACTTGGAAGGTGAAGAGTCATTTGGCTCTTGGTTCACTCCAAATCAGTTATGAACTGAAGAAACATGTTTTAATGCCTTTAAAAGGCCTTGTAACCATGAATAATTCGTGGGTGGTTGAAGATTTGAGCATGGAATGAGAAAAAATAATGTTTTCCTGTATTTTCCTTCAGAAATTTATTGTCTTTTACTATTGTATGGCCCTATTTGGAATTGAATGGATGCCTAATAGGTTGAAAATGTTAGATCCTTCAACCACCTTCCATTTTCTTCTTGTCCCATGCATTTTTATTTATTTTTGTGAAAGATATGAGTGTTTTATGGATTGTAATTTTCTGATTTTCCCTGCAATAGTCCTGTTGCAGCATTTGGTATAGTATTGTATAGACATATACAAGAGCAAGCCATATATGGTTGGAAAGAGTATTGAGTATACTTTCCATTTATTTTTTTTTCATCAAATTTCATTAAGATTTGAATAAGTTATGGCATTTTTATTGAGGGTAGGTCTGCAGAGTTTAATTTTCTAAAAATGTAGTCTGAAAATATGCATGGTATGACCTAGTACGGCCTCACATTGATGCATATAATAGATGGATGAAAATATATGTGTTTCTAGTTTACAATTCTTTTGGTTTGGTATAATTTCATTAAGTTTTGTGAGAGATATTGCAATTTTGGTGAGGGCAGGTCTGAACGATGCCTAGGGTTTGTAGTTTTGGGAAAAGAGTCGTAACTTTCTCTCCTACCATTGGATCTTCATGAGAATTGGATGAAAAGTCTGTATTAATGTTTTATTCAACCTGACCAAAGAAATTGGATTAGTTCTTTTATTTGTTAATGTTATTGAGGATAGTTTTGGTCCTCCTACCTCTGCATCAGTCTTCCATAGCCATCTGTCATGCACTGTTAGCTGCACCCAATTGCTCTATTTCATCTCTTCCTATAGCCTCCCTGTCCTGAGGTTCTTCTAGGATTTTGTCTATTTGTGCTGGCACTAACGAAGGCCCATCTTTCTCCTCAGAAGTTCTGAAACCTAGAAGCACTTCAGCTAGGAGAGCAATATCTTTCTCAGTTTGGGAGAGCTTCCCTTTTCTTTTTCTTCTTCATAGCATAGGTGGAGTAGGTGCCTCTGGAGCAAGTGTCTCATCCTCAAAATCTGAGGAAATAGTAAAAGTTTGCCTGTGTTCTGTCTCCAGAGTAGGAGATTGTTCTGAAGTTAGACTTGAACCTAGATGGACAAATGGTTCTAGGGAAATGTCTCTCAGTTTTTTCTTTCTCACTAGAGGGATCTCATTAGAATCATGGGATGCTTCTTCGGCCCAATAGTGTATTCTAGAGTCAGCTTTCTTTGGGGGTTTCTTTGCTTTCTACTCTGACCTCTCCCTTATTAGTTTCTTAGGTAAAGATTCCTCAGCCAGAGTCATCTTCCTCCTGGATGAGCGAGTCATGTATGGAGTTTGCTCAAGAGCAAGTTCTTTAATTTCTTTGCCTTTCTTCTTTTTGTCAGAAACAGGGGCTGCAGATGAAGTTGCCTTGAGTGAGAACTTCTTTCCTTTTTGAACAGTTGTAGAGGAGGTTGAAGGTTCTATCTCTTCTTCTTGCTGGGTAGAGGAATCCTCACCCTCTGCTTGTGCCCTCTCTGGCTCTCTGTCCTAGGGATTTTGTTCAAGAAATGTTTTCCATAATTCTTCCCCATCAGCTTGTGATAGAAAGTGGTGTTTCACTATCAGAAAAATGAGGCCATGATGTTTAATAGGACCCTTATTTTGCTGATATTTTTCTGCAATTGCCCTAATCGTAGAGTATAGGAAGTTGGGAATGTTTATGCTGAATTCAGGGTGCCCATTCCCATGCCTTAGAAAAATAAACATTTTCATTATTGGTCCTAAAACTAAGGAAAATTAACCATCACATGTGAAATATTTCATCAGCGATATAGCTATAGATTGCCAAGGGTTTGGAAGTGAGGACCTAAGAATTCCTTTAACCTCATTTTTATTTAAATGCAATTGTATTGCAGGTTCACCTTTAATAGAGAAATTCCTAATCAAATCAGCATATAAGGTTTTCAGATGATAGAACCTCTCACCTTGTTCAGGAAACCCATAAATATGACTAATAGTGGTTGTAGAGAGATTGGTTTGGAATCCCCTTACTACTATCTGATTGTCCCTCAGGTTTCTTAGGAACTCATCAACAATATCTTCTTGAAACCCCTCAAATTTTTCCAAAAATTCCAACCATCCTACATTCCTAAGAATATTTGCTGCAACTTCATCCTACAAAAGGCCTATAGTATTTTCTGGTTTTGATTTCTTCGTAACTCCTATTTCTATTAAATTTGTTTCCTATCCTCTGTTCTTACAATACTTTCTCACTCTGTAGGCTTCGGAGAACTGTTTCAGCTGACTTTGTTCTTCAAGGTATGTTACAGTTTAAATGAGGATTGTTATGTCAATTCGCTTAATGGCTTAGTCTTATGGAGAAAGAACTGAAAATCAGTTAGAGTGTTTATGTGGTCATATATGAAGCAGAGTGACGGGACACTCTATAGTCAAGGTCATAGTACAGAAAAGATGGTAGCATGCATGAATTTGGAAAGGAAAATGATGGAAGGAGGACATGTCATAATGACGGCACCTAAAAATAGAAAGACAAGACATTTGCTAGTTAATGCTTAATTAAGATAAAATTATCTGAACCATTTTTAATGATGAGGCCCAATGTACTTGGCTGAGATGTTGCGGCATTGATGAGATTGGATGTAACATGGCATCTAAGCATCTTTTTGTGGCTTGAGATGATGTCAATCACCTTCATTGTCATGCAACTTGCATACATTCCCGCTGAGTGGTTTGAGAATCCATGTATCCTGGGTGATGTTAGCACAGTCTTTGCAAGTACTTGTGTAAACAAGAGTAATAATTTCTCACGAGATGCATGTTGATTTGATTTTATTTCTACCATAAAGTAGAGGATGAGTCATGATGACCTCATCAAATGACATTTCTACTTTATTACCTAGAGAGGAGGGCCTCCCAATTATTATGGTTGTAAATAACTCTTTATTGGTGGAGCACCAGAGGTGCTCATAATTTGTGAAGCACCGGAGGTGCTCCTAAACTATGAAGTACCGGAGGTGTGTTTAAGTAACTCCCGACACCTAATCACCTCCGTAGCTTGATTATTCTCAACTGGCATGAAGAAGGGAACCACCATTTGCTGGTTTTCAATTCCCTTGGTCGAGAAAGATAGCCATTTACTAGTTTTCCATCTTCCTCTATTTTTTTGTCTTTTTTTATAAGGCTGCCATTTGCTAGTTTTCAACCTTCTATTTTTTTTCCAGAAGCCCGTCATTTGTTGGTTTTCAACCTTTTTTTAACTAGTCTAAAATTGTGACAGATGAGGTATCCCCTGTATCAAAGCACAAATCGTTGAGGAACTCTTCTTTAGTGGATGGCCTTTTATAGAGTCTGATTCGGTGGCCATTCACTAAGAATGTGTCTGTGCTTCCATCAATAGGTTCCAATAGTACTATTCTATTTTCAAAAACTTCCTTTATCTGATAAGGACCTAGCCAATGAGTTTGTAATTTCCCTTTGAACTCATTGAATTTATAATCATAAAGAAGAACCCAATCACCTTGTTGAAATGTCCTCTTGATGTGTTGGTCATGCCACTGCTTCCTTTGATACTGAACCAGTTCTGTTTGCTGAATGACCTCTATTTAGATTTCATCCAACTCATTGAGCTGAAGAATTTTGTTCTGTTGGGCTATGGATAATGGTAGACCAATATCCAATGCAGTTTTAAGTGTTTGGAGTTCAAATTCCATACACAGAATAGGCTTTTTTCATAAACTAATTCATATGGTGAGAACTTTGTTGAGGACTTCCAAGTGGTATTGTAAGCCCAAATTGCTTCAAGTAATCTATTAGCCCAATCTTTTATGTTCATTGCTACTATCCTTGTAAGAATATTTTCAAGTTCCCTATTAATTACCTCTACCTGCCATTGGCTTGAGGATGGTAAGGTGAAGATTTTATATGCTTGACCTGACATAAATCTGTGAATGCATTGATTACCTATGAAGTAAACTGAGGTCCTCTGTCTAAAACTATCGATTTTGGGGTTCCAAACCTTAAGAAAATCTTATTATAAATGAAATCAACAACTTTATCTTCTCATACAAATTGCAATGCTTGAACCTCAGCCCATTTAGTAACATAGTCTATGCATACTAGAATATACTCCTTGCCCGATGATGGTGGAGAAATTGGTCCCACAAAGTCTAGACCTTACTGCTCAAACGGTTCCATCATGACTTGAGGATGTAGTAACATCTCTTGGGTGAAGGTTGGTTGTCCCATCCTTTGGCACTGGTCACACTACTGCACATACTTCTTAGTATCCTTATGAAGAGAGGGCCAGTAGTAACCATCTCCCAGAATCTTGTGGATAGTTCTGTGGGAAGAGTAATGCCCACCAAATGGTTCATCATGACATGCTCTCAACACATAAAAAATTTCATCAGTTTTCAAACACCTACATAACATGAAATCGGGACCACATTTAAACAACAATCCATTTAACAATTTGTAAGATAAGCTTTCCTTAACTAAACATTTTTTTTTTTGTTTTGAGCTAAAATGGGATGGATATTAGCCTATAGCTAAAAAATTAGCTATTTCAGCTAACCAAGGTACAGTAGAGGAGATAGCAAAAAGATACTCATCTGGGAACCTATCCTCCACTAGTTGGTTTTCTCCTCTTGTATGCAATCTTGATAGAAAATCAGCAACCAAATTAAACTTGCCTGGATTATCAACTATGATAATATCAAATTCATGTGATAACAATAACCACCTAATGATCCTTGCACCTACTACTGGCTTATTCATTAGGTACTTGATGGCTGCATGATCAAATATTTTATATCTAGTGATATAATGTCTGAATTTGTATATAGCATAGATGACCGCCAAGAATTCTTTTTCAGTTGTGGTGTAATTTCTTTTTGTAGAGGTAAGGTTTTTGTTAATGTCATAAATGACATGCATACTCTCTCCTTCCTCATTTTGTCCTAAAACTGCCCCAATGGACTCATTTGAGGCATCAGTTTGTATGTGAAATGGTAAAGTCCAATCAGGTCCTCTCAAAACTGGTGTGACAGTAAGCCTCTCTTTCAAGGTTTCAAATGCTGATTGACAATCTTTTGTCCATAGAAATTCTATGTCTTTGTTAAGCAGGGTAAACAAGGGGATAGTTGTTCAACTAAAATTTTCTATGAATCTCCTATAGTAGCCTGCATGACCCAGAAAACTTCTATCATCTATCTAATTTTTAGGTGAAGGCAACTGTGTGATCACTTCTATCCTGTTTTGATCCACTTTGATCCCATTTGTTGAAATGTGGTGTCCCAATACAATTCCTTCCTCTACCATCATGAAGCACTTTTCATGGCTAAGGGATAATTGATTTTTCTCATAGCATTTCAGTACTTTCTCAAGGTTTGTGAGAGCTTTTTCAAAATTATCCCCATACACAGTAAAGTCATCCATATAGACCTCCATGCATTTATTAGCTAGTTCAGCAAAAATGGCTAAAACAAGTCTTTGAAATGTAGCTGGGGAATTACGTAGTCTAAATGGAAGAACTTTGTAAGCAAAACTTCCCCAAGAGCTGGTGAAAGTGGTTTTGTCCTAGTCTTCAGGTGCTACTTGAATTTGGTTATACCCACTGAATCCATCTAAAAAAGAAAAATACTTTCTCCCAGCAAGGTTGTCCAGTGCTTGGTCAATGAATGGTAAGGGAAAGTAGTCCTTTTTTGTAGATTTGTTTAGCTCCCTATAGTCATCACACACCCTCCATTTCCCATTCTTTTTAGGCACTATGACTAGGGGTGAGACCCATTGACTATCTGAGATTGGATATAAACCCTACTTGCAGTAATTTTTCTATTTCAGTCTTAATAATGTCTTTTAAAGTAGGATTCAATTTTCTTTGGGGTTGTCTGATAGGTTTAATAGCCTTAGTGTATATATGATGGGTACATATCTAAGGAGGTATGCCCTTCATATCTTGGTATTTCCAAGCAAAAGTTGCTAAATGGAAAATCAGAAGTTGGATAAGTTTTTCTTCCTAATTTACTGTTAACTGAGTATTGATATTAAGTGTTTGCCCTGAAAAAATCATGACCTGTTTTGTGATTTGATCCATAGATGTAGTTAATCCATACACTGGAGTCATGGTATTGAGGGGGAAAGAATGTGCAAGCAACATGTGGAATGTGGCTAAGTCTCTATAAAAGGTCCCCCCACAAGGAATGATATTTGTTAGGGTACAATGAGTAGAAGTAAGAAGTTCTTTCCTAGAATCTTGGGCAAGATGCATTACATCGTCATTGATTAGGATGTGGGTAATGTCTTATGTTGTATCATAGTAGATTTCTTCTTCCAACTCTCCCAAATGTTCCTTTATGGTTACCATAGCTACTGAGGCACTGTTGTCATTGTTATCTGGTTCATCCACCCATACTCTTCCTGTATAATGTATTGATGGTTTAGCTGGAGGATACAAAGATATTTTCTTCAAATCTATCCCATTAGAGATGACCATATCCCCAATTTGACAATCAATAGATGTTGCTACTGTAGCCAGCCATGGTCTTCCTAAAATCAGTGGATAATCATTTCTCTAGTTTCTTGGTCCTAATATCAAGAAGTCTACTAGAAATTTCCATGATTCTATCACAACTAGTACATCAATGATTACTCCTTTCAGCACAGTTACTGACTGGTCAGTAAGTTGAAGGATTGTAGTTGTGGATTGGATACCTGATAGAGCTAATTTTTCCATTATATGAACTGTCATCACATTAATTGTTGCTCCCAAATGAACCAAAACATTTGAAATTTCTACCCCTAAGATGAAAACAACTATGACAAGATTTCCAAGGTTTCCATATTTTGGGAGGAGCATTTCTCCCATCAATAGATCTACTACTTTCCCTTCCACCTAGATTGTAGAAGAAAAATTTTTCTTCCTGCCCTGTGTTTTGACACAATGCTATTTAACGAATTGATTTAGTTCTAGTACATCTCTGATTGCTTGGAGGAGAGTAATTTCAATGTTTAGTTGCTTGATTTCTTGTAAAAGTTCTGATTCTAGGTTGCGTTGGACTTGTTTTTGTAAGATCTTTTTCTAGGGGACATGTTGTTTGAGCCGTTCTGGGTACGGTGCTTGTTTTTCCATCTCCGAAGCATCTCCAGAGCTTTTATCAGAATTGTGTCTAGGAATGTTCTCCAGAGTTGGTCTTTTAGGAGCAACTCTAGAGTTATCCAGGGATGATTCTTTTAGTAGTTTTTCGGTAATAATCTCCTCTGGGAGTCAAGTGGATGAATTTTCAGGTTCCTCATCATTGGTTACTTCAACTATAGTTGGAGGAGATGGTCTTGGGAATGCTTTCCTAGAACACAGCTGGAGATTATTTGAATATATAGCATTAATACCAGCCATGTTTTCTTGCTCTATCATGTAAACAGCTTCTCCCTGTTTATTTCATGGGTTTGGTATAGGTTGAGCTGGTAAGGGTGGTTGGCTAACTAGCTCATTTTGTGATTGACCTTGTGTGTTGGAGGGTCCAGTTAGTAAATCTTGTTGGTGAGGTTGGAAATGTCTAGGTTGTCCATGGTATTATTGATTATATCCCTATTGTGGACCCCATTAAGGTTGCATGTTTTGTGATCCAAACTATGGTGGCCACTGTTGATTTTCCTAGTGTTGATTTTGCCAATTTTAGTTTTGCCAATGTTGATTTATCCAATCCTACTATCCCCAAGGAGGATTATTCTGAGGCCCATACCAAGTTGGATTCCATTGATTATTTCCCCAATTAGAAGGACCCCTATAAGAAGGCTGGTTTGAATATTGAATATAAGGGAAATTCCTAGCCTATTTTTGTCCCACATAGTTCAATTCTTCTTCTATTATGGCATTCTTCTTACTCAACCTTTTCAAGGTTGGGAGTTGACTACATTGACTAGTAGGATGTTCCCTATCACAGATCTAACAATTCTATGATTTGTTTAAATGGTATTCTCTCAACAGATGCTTGTTTAGAACTACACCTAGGACAATAGATGGAGAGTGGTTCGGTTGTTCTATTTTGATCAACTGTTCTAGTTTTTGCCTAAATCCCATCCAATGTGGTATTTAATTCGACCAAAATATCTATTTTCAGGTTTGTGATCTCTTCCATTAACTATCCTATTTCATTCTTTTTGAAGGTTTTGGATGATCTCACTCCATCTTGGGTTCTAGAATAGTTCTTGCAGAGTTCTTCTATAGCAGGTATATGTATTTTGTTGATATTTCCTTTCCCATTAGATCTAGTGCATGTTTTGATTCTTTATCCAATCCTTTTACAAATAGGGTTGTGGCCAAAGAGTGATTTACAGGGTTGCCATACCTTCTCAAGGTGAAGTTAAACCTATCCACATAGTCCTCTAAGGTCTCTTCCTCTCCTTGTCTAATTTTAAATAATTCCTCATTTTTATTACAGAATCTGTAGTAATCTTGGTACTTTCCTAAAAACTCTGTTTCCATTTGATCCCAAGAATGAATAGAGTTCTGGGGTAAACCCATAAACCATCTCATCACAGAATCTTTCAGGGTTGAAGGGAACAGTTTGAGTGTTTGGTTATCTGATCCATAATCATATGTTTGGCATACTACTTTGAATTCAAACATAAACTGATCTGGATCCTCAGAAGAAAGACCTCTAGAATTTGGCAAGTATGCTGGTGAGATATTTTTCATAGGAGCATTGTCTCCAGTAGCCAAAATAATGGGATATGAGAAGGTTCTTGGAGCCTGATTTTCCTCCACTTCATGATTATCATTATTATCATCCATGTTTAGTATTGGTTCTTCTCCCTGAGGTTCTAGGAAATTAGGTTCTATCAAAGGATCTGGCTGAAACTTTTATTGTAATTCTTGGATATAATTAGCGAGTGGAAGATTTGGAGGATCTAAGGGATTATTGATTTGAGGTGCAGCTTCCAAGGTAGGTTCTAGGTTTATTTCTTCAACAAGATCTTGTACCACCCCACTGCTTTCTCCTATAGTTTGTTGATGGGGCGTCTATTTTATGTATCTTTATTTTGAATCTCTAGCTCTAACCATACAGATCTAACCTAAAAACTATTTAGCTAAGTTTTCCTAATTAACATAGTAATCCCCAGCAATGGCACTAAAAATGACAAGGGGTCATTGTACCTCATTATTTAATCATATTTCAGATGTCAAAATCTAGGGTTGTGTCCTCGGCTATCTGCAATTAGGGATTCTACAGTTACCAATTTTCTCTAGCTAATTCTAATGACTTTTACTAATTTAGAAAGACTAATCTATCTACTTAATAAATGAATTCAAAGAATGTTGAAAACATAATTGAATAGTAAATTACTCAAAGTAAATCTATAAACTGCAACATGCATCTATCTATCAAAATCAGTAAGTATTTTATATAGCAAAATCTTGAAACAAAAAAATAGTGGTACTAGCTTTCTTCCTTGGTGGTGAGAGTGGGCCCTTGCTCCACACCCTTAGGGCTGAAGG
Source organism: Cunninghamia lanceolata (assembly GCA_027924645.1). Classification (NCBI taxonomy): domain Eukaryota; kingdom Viridiplantae; phylum Streptophyta; class Pinopsida; order Cupressales; family Cupressaceae; genus Cunninghamia; species Cunninghamia lanceolata. Next base: position 4,294,959 of record BSBN01000245.1, on the reverse strand, counting down.
CTACAGTAAGGAATCAGTACAAAATAATATCACAACTTAATTCGGTCCAATTCCATTCGCTTTGCATTTAGAGAAATATTGATATCCAAATTGAGATTACAAAAAATCAAAATAATAAAAGTCTTTCCTTTCTGCTACTTCTGTAAGTATATATAAAATGAGTGATGACATATCACTTATATTATCTACCAGTCCTTCTATGAGATGACATCCATCTCTTTATTATACTAGCTGTCTAACTACAAAAAATAACCATGCAATAAAAATAGATTGAGTGGAATAGAAGTCCACTCTGAATCTAAGTTTGAGTCTTAATACATTTGGGTAGTGAGGCCCTAAAAATATGGATATTAAATTAGAAAAACTTAAAAAGAGATAAAAACTCCTAGCAGTTAACTACAGATGGCCCTTAATCACTCAGGTGATGATTTGAGTAATATGAGGGGTATCACGATCACCGCTGAAAGTGCCTGACCGACAGCTGTGCTGAAAATCTACTCTATTCTAAAGAAGTGCTGAAAATGTATGTCTCTGTCTACAGCTCCAGAGATATGTTTGTAGCTCTGAAGATATAATTGCAGCCTTCTTGATCAGCTCCGGAGATGCTCCAGACTTTAGTCCAGCTCCAGAGAGGCTTTTCCTCTTTACTTCAAAACTTCTGATATCATGGTGTTCTAGTAATGTCTCTAGAGATCATTCAGGACTACCTCTAGAGATGCACAAAATTGCCATCCCGAACATCTACACATGTTGATTCAAAAAGAGAAGTTTTTATGCATATTTCCATCAATTCCATGCACATTAGTCCTTTAGTCAGAAATTATGATCTTAATTTATCTTCAATTAATCGTTATTTAGAACAATCTTGCGAGCCTATTCGGGTGCAGACATCAAGAAACATGGGATCAGAAAGGAGAAAAAAAGAGGTAAAAAGATGTATTTTATGGGTGCTACTTGGCACTCATCAGATACCATAAGCCAGTATGTTGCAGAAAAGATAAGAAAAATAAAAAAATGTAAATCATACCATGACTGTCCAATGAAGCAAGAAACATCCAGAATGGCCTAAAATATAATTGCAATATTAGTACCATAAATGAGCATATAAAGGAGCATGGATCAAAAAAAGGACAACTGAATATGCCAAGAAAGTCTTCTAAGTAGAATAATGTTGTTACCATCATCAAAATGCTAGATCAATAATCAAGTAATAAGCACCAAGATATCAACTAAGTATACTACTTTACTAAAGTATCAATGTATCAACCAGACAATTGCCAAATATCAAAATATAGCCATGCTACAGTAACATGAGAAGAGATTATGAGAAAAATGAATGCTAATAACCACTTATCACACCACAGTTGAAATCATACCAAGATCATTATACAACATTACCAAGATCACAGTCACACCAAAGTCAGACAATAAGATCAGTTGTCCATTTAGTCAGATAGTCCACTGTTCAAAGCACTATCAGAGCATCAAGCTTATCATTTACACCAATGTCAACATAAAAAAGGCCAATCACAAAACAATAATGTTGCCATAAACCTCAAATCTTCATTGTTGACTAGAGTCAAAAGTAGAGCATCATACTACTACCCATAGGAAGTGATATACTCTTCTCTATTCAAAATGAAAGATCTATGAAGTATGAAATCATGTCACCTTGTCTCCAAGATACTCAAGCAAGAGTGTTTTCAAGAGACTTTGAAGTTTCCCCTGACTACACATTGCACCTATATAGATATCACACCCTATGCCAAAACACTCTACTGCCACTGTTCTAAATTCCACACCATATAATGAATCAAGAGGTCCATAAGAGAATGTTGTTATACTTGTAATCATTGAGTCAGAGAAAAGGATTGCATAGAAAAGAACGGATCAAAAAATTGTACATGAATCACTATATAAGTAGAAATCATTGTAAACTAATGACATTCTCCTGTCACTTCACCTCAATATATACCTAATAGAGCCATCACCATAAAGTGGTTGAAGAATGAAATCTTCAACAAGCACATCTAACCTTGATGCAGGAAGTTACTCAAGAATCAACAATCATCAATAGCAAAAAATATGACATCTAAAAGAATATCATCTAAAAGAATATAGTATGATTCAAAACATAGATAGAGAAATAATCTCTTGCAACTTATACTTAAACCCACAAGCATCATAGGAATGAATGTCATCTCTTCTTCAAGAAATACTGACATATACCTTAACATGATGGAGCCTACTCAATCACCTTATAACCACCATCACAAACAGTTGATCACAATACAACTTCACAAGCCTACACCTTCACATCCATTAGTCAAAAATGACAAGGAATAGTTTGACAAACATGACTAAGAGCAAAAGGTATGGAAGATCAAAAGTATTGAACCACTGTCAAAATCATAGCAGTATAGGCACACAAGGATGTCACTATACATAAACTGTCATCTTAAGAACTCCACCACCTAGACACTGTCTGGAAGTCATAACACTATCTCTAAATAAATCCGCCTTACTTTGTTATCACCTTGCAACATTTAATATTTTGACAATACCTAACTAATACGATAGTATATCAAGGCCAAACCAAGAAGTCTTGATGCATGACAAACACAATCAATCATGTTACATCTAATAAATACATCACTTTATCAAGAATTAATACTTGCATGATGACTTCCCCAAAATATTCTAAGAGCTATCTTTGTACATGGCCAATGAAAGTGCAATTCGTGCTAAAGGGTAGAGTAACCACCTTATTTAAAGGATCCTGTATTGCTGATTGTTTAGGGGGTTTGAGAGGTACATTACAGATCAACTCCCCCTTAATTCATACTATTCTTTATGCACTCACGGATTTTTCTTGTGCAGTATGCACAAGCTTAGATCCTTCCTTTTCCTAATTTTTCTTTCTTCTCCAGACTAACATAGGGTATTGGTTTTCTTTTCTCAAAGCATTCACTTGCTTTTGCTTGAACATGTAGCATCCAGTTAGTTTTATCCATCCTCTACACCATTGTGATTTATGCCCAAACATATTGTATTTATAACACAAAACATTGTAGTTTTGATCAAGAGAAGAATAGTTTCTTCTAGGTGATCTGATAAAGTCATACCTTGCATCCATCCAACAGTTTCTTACAAAATGGCCAATTTTATTGCAATTATAACAAACATTATTGTAGTTTTGATTTGACCAGCCATAAAAACTTTTCTTGTTATTCCACCCAAAACCATTTCTTTTACAATCTTTGGCCCTATGACCATAAACATTACATGCATAGCAATAACCATGGAATTGTGAGTAATTATACATGATAGGTGGAAATCTTGAAAATTTATTATCAGCAATATTAACTTTAGCTTTTTTCTTGGATTCAACCTTAGGTGCATTAGAATGAAAAGTCAGGTCTATCTTCTTCCTAGGAGCATCTCTTGCCTTGGAACATTCTCCTTTCTCATAGCCCAAGCCAATAGTATCCTTGTAATACCTTTGCTTACTCAACATGTCATTCAAGGAGTCAGTACTCTTTTCAAATTGAATATTATTTTGCAATTTTGAAGATGCTTCTTCCAAATTCTTTGTCAAAGAGACTATTTCTTTCTCTAATTTTAGACACTCTATTCTTTTTACTTCAAGATCAGACTTAGTCATATCTATTATTCTTTTAGCTTCTACAACTTCAATTTTTAGACTGATAATCTATTTGTTAGATTCATCAACTTGAATTCTTAAATCTACAATCAAGTTTCTTGCCTCTTCAAATTCAACTAAAACTTTTGCAAGATCAAAGAGTACCTTAGTCTTGGAATCCTTCTCTTGTTGAAGTTGAATCTTTAATTCCTGGTTCTCTTTTTCAAGATACTTGTTCATTTCTAGAGCATATAAAAGTTCTCCTTCAATATCAAGCTCACAGTCATTTTCATCGAACTCCTGTCCATCTTCATCTAAAAAGAAACCTCCTTCTGCATCATCAATATCAACAACAAAGTCATTTTCTTTATCATACTTTGTGTCAACCTTCAAAGTTGACTTAGACAACGGCTCATTATTGGGCTTGACTAGAGTTTGTTGTACAGTTATTTGTTTGACAACTTTTCTTCCTTTATTTCTTCTACACTTTCCCATAGTACTCCACTATTAGTACCTACCCAAGCCGGTTAGACTTCTATAAGGAACTTACCCTCTGATACCACTTGCTGGAGTATAATACCACTGAGAGGGGGGGTGAATCAGTGGTATACTAATTTTAACAAGACCTTGAGACCTTGAAATAATCTTTTAGAACTTTGAAACAAAAGCAATTTATATTGAATGAAGATGAGGCATCATATTAACTATGAACATCATGACAGCTTTGGTTAAGTTAAAATAGATATCATGACAACTAAAACTGACAGATCAATGTCAAGAATGCATCAACACAATATTATGAAACAATCTATGATACACATTGACTCATGGACATCAAACTTAAGAGTAAGGGTGTTCACATATTAGATACACAAACATATAGAGACTAACTTGTAAAGTTTGATTGACCATAATGAAGATGAGTAGAGAACATCATTTCAGACAATGATATATATGTTCATGCAGACCAAATTAACTTAGGATAAATTTAAAACTGAATGACACATGATAAGCAAATAAACATGAGAATCAAACACATCAGTGATAATAACAACCCTAACACAAATATTGTCCTGAGTGGAAAACCCTCACAGGGAATAAAAACCACTCGAAATGCCTCACTAGATTATTCCAAAATTTTGCCTCACAGCTACAGAAAAGTGTCTCATTGACTTGCATCAATGCCTCACTAGCTTATACATTTCACTACCTCACTGAATGTTTGTGCCTCACTGGCTATTTGTGCCTCACAGGCATATTTCAATCAATACAATGAATAATATGAAACAATATCGAGGCTTACTTTGTTCCACTACAATCCAAGTCTTGAATATCTCATTATTTGAGATTTAAGAAACAATACAACACTCTGACATAACCTCATTGATGGTGCAATAAACACATATCATCAACCTCATCCCAGGTGTTTTCAATATGCCATTTTATACAATACAAAGTCTTTCTTTCTCTCATTAACAATGTAAGAAGATAACTATATTCATGCAACTATCTCAGATAGTTTGTAAATGCACAAGCAACTATCATAGGTGCATGGTCGAATAGACCCATAATACAATGCTTTTGAATCTTTTGTAAAAAGAAATCTTTAACCACAGTTAAACAACCTTTCAAAAAATGTAACCAAGGTTAAACATCTGTCAACAAGGTATGCAAGATCTCAAAACTATTATCAAAGTCTCTTAACTTAAAATGTAACCATAGTTAAACAAAAGCTGTCCACAAAACTAAAGTTAAGAGTACTGTACATGCATGTTTTACTAGGGTTAATCACACAACTATCCTCATAGCATGAACTATAACAAGTGTCAACCAAATATCCTTCAAAGTGTCTCAATCCTAGCTTAAAAGATAAAAGCTTGTAGAAATTGCCAAACTGAAACTTTGAAACCCTTATCTCAAAATAATTTCCATGTTTGGTAAAAACCCTAATAGAAAAATGTTATGGGTATAATGGTTGTGAACAAAAACTTCACCAAAAGAAAGAGACCCTAAAACTTTGTGGGTATAACAAGAGATAATTAATTTTTGTTATCCAAATCCAAACATCAATTATAGTTGCATGAGTAAACTTGAAAGTAAATTGAAAATGAAAATAGACTAATGCAAAACATAAGCAAAAATAAAAGAGTGACACCTGAAAGAATGAATGTTGTTCCTGTCGCATTTTGAACTCAAAAATAACTGTCTCACTTCACTAGTCAACATTGTCACCTCATAGACCAAAACAATCCATAACTTTCACCTTAATATTTCATGATTTCGCATCATAGAGTCAGACCCTATCAGCATAGCTCATTTCTGAAGGTAGATAAGTGTTTCTTTTGGTCACCTATATTCCAGTGACCTTTACTCCTAGTTTGCCCTAAGTGGCCTGGTGAATATTCATTATCAAAAATAACCTCTTACCTGTTATTAAAACCAAAACCTGCTGATAAGGTTAAATCCCTTAAGTGACTCGAATGTGACATACTATAATAAAGTTTATGAATTTAAATTGATATGCCACAAAACATTTTAAATGATCATGGTGTGTCTTGAGTGACCTTTAGTCAGCTTAACCTAATGCATCAAATGAATAACCTTTTGAAATAAACAAATGATAGTATTAAGTCCTTATGACCCTTTATGCATGTAATGTCACTTAGCCACATAGGCTTATCATGCAATTTCACTGTCTTGCATTATCACAATAGCCTTGATGTATCAAACTACTCATGCCAACTGCTTCAAGGATCATTAGCATAAAAAGTATAGTATGGAAATGTGACATGATATCATACAATTGAAGTGCATACCATACCAACTATCTTGTCATCATCATCATGATATCATATGAATATCATATGCCGACTATATATCACCATGAGAATATTCAACTGTCATAATAACATTAGGAGGTCATGAACATATCAACTGACATAGAGCATGTAATTGTCATCTTCCTGTAGAGCATAGTAAGTACCACAACCAACATGTACAACCAACTTGTTTGATGTCTCTTCAAGAAAGAACCCATCAATACCAACCAAGCATCAATACCAAGTGAGCAACATTATGAGCATTACCAATAACAACAACACTTGCATTGCTAAACATAATAAATACCAACACCAATGCCAACTACCATGTGATCTAACTATCATGTGGTATGCCACAAACCTGAGAGTTTGTGTATTTGTCATCAAGGACAAAAACTTAGAGGGAAACATAATGCATTTCCTCGATTGTTGTTATCTAACCTAGCTATTCTAATGCACTTAGACTTGTAGCTCTGCAAAAAGGAAGGGAGCTCAATAGTTGACAATGGTAGAAGTCAAATTCAGAAGTGGTAGGTTGAAAATGAGATGGTAAGAGTGGTTTTATAGAAGATGAAATGTGAATGGAGGGCTAAGATGAAGGGTTGACTTGGAGGGAAGATCAAGGGCTAAGAATGTTTTAGGGTTTCTAACCACAAGAAGACAAAAGGTAATTTTAAATTAGAGGAAATGGTGAAGTGGGAAATGTTTTAAAATTAAATAAACTGTACTAATTTATTTAATTTCTTGTGAGGCATGGGTAATGTAGAGGGAATTTAATTAAATAAGTGGGGGACTTGTTTAATTAGGGTAAGGTTAGTAATTTAAATAAATGTGTATTTATTTAAATTAGAAGGGGAATATGGGTGTTTGGTTAATGAATAATTAAATTATTTAATTATAGAGGAATTTAGAAGAAAATAGCTTAAATAATTAAATAAATGAAATTTATTTAATTAAAAGCGTAAGAGGGAATGAATTAATTAAATAATTTAAAATTATTTAATTAATGGCACAATATGAAATTTGGATGAATTATGTGTGAAAACATTGTTCACAAGCCCAGGACATTTTTAAGTGTCTACAATAAAATATTCAACTTATATACCACCAAACAATTCAAATATAGGTATATTATATTTTTAAGATTTTACTAACTATATCTTATTATGCTTTAATATAGTCTGTAAAATAATATTTTATAAGTATATTTTCTTAGGATTTTATCAAATCAAACTACTATATTTTATACGGTAAGATATTTTATTTATCATTCAATAATATTTTATAACTATAATTTATTAGGGTTTTATCATCTGAAATAGGATATCTCTTATGCTATTTTAGATAGATTTTTATAAAGATAGGTATGCTAATTTCAACTACATTTTAATTTAATTGTAGTCACCAATAACATAGAATCTTTCTTAATATTCAAGTTTAGAAGGAACCCACTATGATTGTGATTATCAATTTATTTGTTAATCTTATCACCTTTAATAAATTTATACCTTAATAATAATGAGTATAACTAAATACATTGAGAGAGATATTAAGAGTTTAGAGTAGATATCCAAGAACACATACATTCTAAGATATTCCTAAACTAGTGCTTTAATTTGTATAAAGCATTGATATAGGTTTTACTAGTTGCATGTTCATATTCATAAAAATTAATACAATTTATTCTATTCCATAGTTAGATTGCATTTTTTATCGGTAGTTAGAGTTTGAATTCTCATTAATTAGATTAAGGAGTCTGTGTATTTTCTTTTCCAAAAGATTAGATAGTTACTAGAAAGACTACTTGTCACCCTTTTGTAGATAGTCGTTCGGACAACCCCAGTTTGACAAGAATTTATTCTACTAAAGTATGAGGTTTAATGATTCCTTTCATAGTAGTGAAAAGGGTTGTGCTTAAATGGCAAGGCCATAAGGTTCTCATAGTGGAGATCCAAGTTCAAATCCCCCAAGTAACATTTGTGGTTTCTATGTGGCTTCTAAGTTGAATAAGTTGAATATGTTGATGGGGAGGAGGTCCCCCTTGTGACTTATAGCTTGGGGCTAGAAATAGTTCCTCTTACCAACCCCAAAAAAATGAAGCCCTTTCACAGTCTTTTCGATGGTAGGTAGGTGGTGTAGGAGCACCTAACACAAGGTGGCCTCCATGAGGCATTTAACTTTATGATGTGTCTAATGTTCATTTTGTTGTTTCCAATAAGGTCCTAAGCTGACCATTCAATGTAATAAGGTCTGTTTGACCAATGCATGTTATTTTAGTTTGTATCTAGGTTTATGTTGTAAGTCCCAAGGACACTTGTCAATTTGTAATCCAGAAGGTTGTTAGGCAGTTAGAGGTTGTTAGTCGGTTGTGATCTCCTAGCCACTTGTAGTAGTCTCCCAGCCGCTTGGAGTCAATTCAGTACTACTGAGGGTGAGTAGATAAATACCCAAGATCATCGAATGTAATCAATGGTAGAGTAGTAGTTGAGTTGAGTTTAGTTTAGTTGAGATCATATCAGAGAACACTGTGATTTGTATTTGAGAAATAGAGCATCTATATACACGATCTGAAAGGCATAATAAAATTTTGTGTTGTGCATCTTTCTATCATTCAAATTCATTTTGTTTTCTTTCTGCAATCGATTTGTTGTTTTATGGCCGAGATGGATTCTCAATCCATTTCACCGGTTAGATTTCTTCGAAATCAATGGAATGGATGTACAGTTCTTTCATTTCTTTGTTTTGTTTGTTTGGGATTTATGTTTACAGGATCGCATATAATGGTGCTGATAGATCCTAGAATCCTCATGTGCTAGGTTGGCGGAGTAAAAGATCTGTGTAGTTGTGAAGCTACAGGGTTTGCAGTAGTTCAGATCAGTGAAGATTTGGGTTGTTTCACTAGATATACATTCTGTGTGTATATCGCTAATGTATGTCGAAAGTCATTATGTGTATATGTCACAGTTGTATGTCGTGTGTATGTCGCAAGTGCATGTTGCGGTTGTATGAAGTGAACATACATTGTGGTTATACATTGGGTTAGATACATGGAAGTCAGTGGTCAAACCCGTTGGATGAATATTCTGAATGCATGTTTTGAATGCATCTTTCAAATGCATGTTCTGCAAAATCTTTCGAATGCATGTTCTGCAAAGTATGTTGTGAACGCATCTTGTGAATGTATATTGAAAATATACATTGTGCATATACATTGCATTAGGTACAAAAGGTGACTAGTAGCAATGGTGAAGGACATTAGTGGTCGCAAGTCAAGTGAGGTCTATGCAGGTTGTTCTATCGGTGTATCAGGAGCACATACAAAGAGCTCACTGACAAGGAAGGTCACACCGAATGTATATGGCGATTGTATATTACCAAATGTATATCCTGAATGTACATTGAAGAATGTATCTCTCGGCAGATACAAAGTTGAAGACATACATCAGAGAGGGTTGTGATGTCGGAATAACAACTTTGAGGGTTGCCGATATCATATGGTCTTGCTAATCGGCAAGTAAAGTGTAGACATACAAAGGGAAATGCAGTTCAGGGTGTTTAGCTCTGCATCATAGTGGTACCAGAGCCTGAAAAAGATTTGGGTGGAAAATTGAATTGAGGATTTGCAGGAGTATTGGTGTTTGGGTGTTGTCTGTGAATGTTTATGTCAGATAGAGAAAGTGAGCTAGAGGTAGAGAGGATGCCTCCCAAAAGTATGTTGTAGGACGTCGTTAAGAAGCTGATCGAGGAGATGCTTGCAACCAAGTTGGGAGAGTTCAAGTAGTCCAAAGGCAAAGAGAGGGACGATGAAAGAAACAATAATGAAGGTGATGTACAAATTACTGAAATCAGTAAAAAGATAGAGGAGATACCAGTAAACTAGAGGGCATTTTTAAATGCATTACAATTAGTCAATAGGGACACCATAGATGGGTTACCTATGTTTAGTGGAAGTATGGAAGCTGAAGAGGTGATTGATTGGATTGAGGCATTGAACAATCATTTCAAATATAAATAAATCCTTGATGATAAGAGGGTTAAGTTGGCAAAGGCAAGATTGCAGGGATTTGCTCTTGCATGGTGGAATTATGAACAAGGAGAGAGAGTCAAGGAGGGGAAGAATATGATAACCTCCTGGGAAAGGATGAAGACCAAACTCAAGGCACAATTCTTACCCCTGCACTATGATGTGCAGATGCATAAGAAATTGTAGAACCTCAAACAGAGAGACCTTAATGTGAATGCATACACACAAGAGTTTCATAAACTCAATCTCAGATCAAAGAGGAAAAAGGAAGAGTCAGAGAAAGTGGCCAGGTACTTGAATGGCCTAAGGATGAACATCCAAGATGAGCTCAACATCTTAGCACCAGAAACATTGAATAAGTGTTTCCAAATGGCCTTAAGGGCTGAAGAGAAGATAAAAAGGAGACAAGATAAGTCCATGAGGGGAAGAGGTAGCAATACAAGAGGGGGAGGATCAGCCCCTACAATGAGGCAAACTAATGAGAACCAAGAAGAGACTAGTAAAGGGCAAGAGCAGTCTAATTTCAAGGGTGGATGGAAAGGAACAAGAGGCAGATTTGGAGGTGGTAGATGTTCTAATATTTTCACTAGGAGATGTTATCATTGTAATGAAATTGGTCAGCCAACATTGAAATGTCTAGAAAGGCAAGATTCATCCTCAAGAGGTGATAGCACGAATGACAAGAGGGTTCAATATGTGCAAGAAGAGGAGGTAGATGAAAGTGTTAACCTTCCAATGGGAAGTGCAGCCCCAGCTAAAGATGGAGAATTATTGATGCTGAGGAGAACAATCTTGAAGACATCCAAGGAGATGCTACAATAATAGATTCTGGTTCAACAGATAATATGGTATCTCAGGAAATGGTGGATAAGTTGAAACTGGAAAGGATTCCTCATCAAAATCCTTACAAAGTATCTTGGGTAAGTGATAGTCAATTACTTTTGGTATATGAACAAGCATATGTTGATTTTCAGATTAGAGAATATCAAGATAGGGTTTTATGTGATATTTTTCCCATGGAATGTTGTCACCTACTTTTAGGTAGGCCATGGCAATTTGATAGGAGAGAATTGTATGATGGATATGCTAATGCATACACCATCAAGAAGGATGGGAAAACTTTTGTGATGACACCATTGTAGGAGGATGTCGAAGCAAAGAAGCCAGCCAAAATCATTTTGGTAGGAAAGAAAGAGTTTGTGAATCTCAATGCAGATGACACAAAGAAAGTTGAGGATACCTTAGGGAATGGGGTTGCTAAGGATCAAAGTTTGAAGGTAATTTATTTTTTTGGTGATAGAGATCAGAAGGATCAATAGAAGGTCAAAGAGTAGGGTTACAAGCAGCCACAAGTTGATTGGAAAGACAAGGATGCTATCATAGTAGGGACAATTGTTTGTCCTCTAGAACCAACAAGATTTGAAAGGCAAACATATTCTTCCATAGCAGCAGTACAAGAAGCATCAAACAAAGTTTTGCATGCAGGTGTTTAGACAGATATGATAGTAAGATAGAATGGCAAGCCCAAGATAGATCTAGTTACAAGCACTCACCCATGGCAGGGTATGAGAAGAGCCTACAATGCTAGGCATGAGTCTTTGGTTCCATGGAAGTAGGTTGCAGTCCAGAGTTAATGGGGAAGACATGAGACAACAGAGTATACAGCTGGAGCAAGACAAAGACCTAACTCATGTGGCATGAGTTCTTTTTGCGGTGGGGTGTATGGTGCAGGAGCACCTAACACAAGGTGGCCTCCATGAGGTATTTGACTTTATGATGTGTCTAATTTTCATTTTATTATTTCCAATAAGGTCCTAAGCTGACCATTCAATGTAATAAGGTCTGTTTGACCAATGCATGTTATTTTAGTTTGTATCTAGGTTTATGTTGTAAGTCCCAAGGACACTTGTCGATCTGTAATCCTGAAGGTTGTTAGGCAGTTAGAGTTTGTTAGTCAGTTGTGATCTCCTAGCTGCTTGGAGTAGTCTCCCAGTCACTTGGAGTCAATTCAATACTACCGAGGGCGAGTAGATAAATACCCAAGATCATCGATGTAATCAGTTGTAGAGTAGTAGTTGAGTTGAGTTGAGTTCAGTTGAGATCAGATGAAAGAACAATGCAATTTGTATTTGAGAAATAGAGCATCTATATACACATTTTGAAAGGCATAATAAATTTCTATGTTGTGCATCTTTCTGTCATTCAAATTCATTTGGTTTTCTCTATGCAATTGATTTGCTGTTTTGTGGCCGAGATGGATTCTTAATCCATTCCACCAGTTAGATTTCTTTGAAATCAGTGGAATGACTATACAGTTCTTTGGTTTCTTTGTTTTGTTCGTTTGGGTTTTATGTTTGCAGGATCACGTACAATCATGCTGATCGATCCTAGCATCCTCATGTGCTAGGTTGGTAGAGTAAAAGATCTATTTAGTTGTGAAGCTATAGTGTTTGCAGAGGCTCAGATCGGTGAAGATTCTAGTTGCTTCACCAGATATACATTATGTGTGTATATCGCTAATGTATGTTGAAAGTCATTCTGTGTATATATCACAGTTGTATGTCGTGTGTATCTTGCAAGTGCATGTTGCGGTTGTATGAAGTGAACATACATTGTGGTTATACATTGGGTTAGATACAAGGAAGTCAGTGGTCAAACCCATCGGATGCATATTCAGAATGCATCTTTCGAATGCGTGTTCTGCGAAGTATGTTGTGAATGCATCTTGCGAATGTATATTGAAAATATACATTGCACATATACATTGCATTAGGTGAAAAAGGTGACCAGTAGCAATGGTGAAGGAAATCGGTGGTCGCAAGTCAACTAAGGTATATGCAAGTTGTTCCATCGGTGTATCAGGAGCACATACAAAGCGCTCACTGATGAGGAAGGTCACACCGAATGTATATGGCGATTGTATATCACCAAATGTATATCCTTAATATACATTGAAGAATGTATCTCTCGGAAGATACAAAGTTGAAGACATACATTGGAGAGGGTTGTGATGTCAGAATAACAACTTCAAGGGTTGCCGATAGCATATGGTCTTGCCGATAGGCAAGTAAAGTGTAGACATACAAAGGGAAATGCAGGTCAAGGTGTTTGGCTCTACATTAGTAGGGGACAAAGCTCTAGGTCTTAATAGATTCACAACCCTCTTCTTTCAGAAATGCTATAATTTCATAGGATGAAGAAGATAGGAAACAAAAAAAATCCTAAAAGAAATATATGTCACTTTCATAACACTAATTCCTAAAATAAAAAAAGAAAACAAAGGAAATCCTAAAAGAAATAAATGTCACTTTCATAACACTAATTCCTAAAATCAAAAATTCAATCACCTTAGATTTCAGACCCATCTTGTTTATCAATGCAGTATTCAAAATTTGCTCAAAGGCAATTGCAACAAGACTAGGTAACATAATCCCCACATTAATTCTAGAAGAACAAGGGGGGTTTATACCAAGATGAGAGACTTCAGAAGGTATACTAATAACACGAGGTACTAAACTCCATAAAATCAAACAAATTAAATTCAATCACCTTAGATTTCAGACCCATCTTGTTTATCAATGTAGTATTCAAAATTTGCTCAAAGGCAATTGTAACAAGACTAGGTAACATAATCCCCACATTAATTCTAGAAGAACAAGGGAGTTTTGTACCAAGATGAGCGACTTTAGAAGGTATACTAATAATATGAGGTACTAAACTCCATAAAATCAAACAAATTAGCAGTGATGGTAGTAAAATTAGACATGATGAAAGATTATTATAAAGTGAATTGGTACATCCTCCTTTAGATTATTAGGAGATTTGGCTTCGCAAGGAATTGGTGCAAATGGATCTACTCATTTATCTCTAATGTCATATTTTTAGTGCTACTAAATGGTAGACATCAAGATTCTTCAACTCCACACAGGGACTGAGACAATGGGATCCAATCTCACCCAAATCCTTTTCATCATCATGGTAGAAGCATTCAGTAGAACCATCCAGGAAGAAAACATGACAAACAACTACATATACCTTTTATAGCATAATCCATTACACAAGCTTTATTTGTATATGACATGATTCTATTTGGAAAATCCTCTTCTTCAGAGGGAAAATCCATATGAAAAATGATTCACTCCTATTGTTCCATGTCAAGTCAGAAAGTAAACACCTCTAAATCAAAAATCTTCTTCTTCAATACATCATAACTGGTACAAAAGAGGGTTTCCAAACTTCTTGCTTAAAATTGGAGTCACTTCCATGAAAATACTTGGGAATTCCCCTTTTCATAGGGTTAGATAAGAAAGACATGTCACAACACATAATCCTCTTAATAAAGAAAATATAGATCTTCATGGAAAGGCAAGTGGCTAACCATGGTGGATAGAATCACATGGTAAAAGTAGTCCTTTCTACCATATTGACATACATGATGTTAGTCCTAAAAATCCCTCAGGGAATACTATCAGAGGTAGAAAATAATATTAGAAGATTCCACCCATTTTCACTCCTTTCCTCCTTTTTATTCCCCTTGGCCCTAATTTTTCCTTTTAAAAGACCATTTGGGCCCTCTAGACCCACCTACTCTCTTGAGGGGGCATCATCTTGCCATTTTATGACCACTATCCCTCCAGAATAACCGGAGCATCATGTCATCATTTTCACTTTCTTGAATGCCTATTTTATTTTGTTTGAAATGCCATCACTCCTCATTGTTTCAATGATACTTCAAAGAGGGGCAAAATGTAGACATTCTAAATCCACTCAGGATTCCCTTGCATTAACTCACCATTAATTTATTAAATAGATTTTATTTATTTAATTAATTAAGCTAATTTATCATCACTAGTTAATTATGTAAGCTCCATTTATCTAATTAATTAGGTTAGTTTCCCTTAAAGTGAGATGATTTTCTAAAGATATAGTACGTTCAACCCTGAAGAGGATAAAGAGGTGAAGATCTTCAACAAGAGGGGTTTGTTAGCCTACTTTATATACTATCTCATCAAGATTTGTCATCAAGTGAGGCAATAAGAATGGCACAACAAATATACTGAGATCTATAAGCCTTTAGAGAATCAAACACAAAGAAACCTTCTTCCACAAAAGGCTAAAATATGATAAACAATGTCAGCCAAGAGTACCAAAAGATAACTATCCCACAAAAGACTTTCATACATGTTATTCCATGAATGATATTCCTTAATACCATAATTAAGCCCATACACATGTCCAGAATCACTATTGACACAATTCTTTGTGAATTATGTTTGGAAAAGAACAATTCAGACAGAATGAACACATATGAAAACACCAAATAGGTAGAATTCTCTAAGTATTAAATGGAAATTCATGGCATAACATATCTTGCACATGAAACTAATGCCTCGAGTCCAATCAAGAATCTTGAGAGTCATATTGATTCCCAACCCCTGTGAAATATACTGAAAAAAGGAAGATTAAAAGCCACTGAAAATTAATGAAACTAAACATGTTCTATCTTTCACTGAACATGAATTAATGGATTCAAATTAACAACCTTAAAATTATTCATGAAAAAATTCCATTGAACCATATTATAAAAACAAGAATTTGTAACTCTACAATTCCCTAGCTCCTCATCAATATTATGCATGATGAGGCATCTATTATTAAAGGAATTTTTGTCAATAAGAAAAATAGAAATGACATTCATTTCACCCAAGGAGAGCACTCCACTCTCCTTGATCTTAAATTTTTTTCTATTGTGGTTTGGATACCCATTGTTTTCTCTGCTTAATTAATGCAACTCTTGAATCTATGACCCTTTTTGCCTAGCCCCAATGTTTAGAGGAAAATTTAATGCAATGTAGACTTAACATAATTCAGGGGAAAACCTATCTGAATAGTCCACTCTATCATTGTACTTCCTATATTAAATCATCAACCAAGAAGCATAAGCTTATAATGGTACTACATTGTATGTGCCTTTATGGACTCAAATCCTCTTAACTATTCTATTCAAACCTATAATGATTAGCCTAGTCTGTTGAAATTCACAGAAATGTAAGAACAACAAAAATAGTTTAAAATCTAGTTGCTACAGGTACCTTAGGCATAAGCTGTAGATGACTATTAATAACAGTCCAAATTATAGAATTAACTGGGTGCTACCACAATAATGGATTACACTTTTTGGGACATCTTGATTTTTTCTGAAATCACAGATTTTTAGAAAATATAATGATTTAAGCCTTGAAAGGTTTCATTTAAAGCATTTTAATTGAAGAAGGTTTGATCAAACCCCCTTAGATTCAAACCCCCTTGGATAGAACCCCTCTAGTTTAAACCATACCTATAATGGAGTCTCATCTAAATGTATCAAAATGCTAATAAAAAACCAATTTTGATTTATCTTTTGAGGGATCAAATGAATTCATTTAAAATTTATGCTTTTTATGTATGTAGTTCTTATTATAAGCTTCCCAAAAAATATAATTTTAAATATATTTAATTTGATTATTATATTTATTTTTTATTTCTTGTGAATGTATATTTTTCACCGAACATAAAGTTCTCTATTCTACACACATGGAAAATTACTAAATTAAAATCTAAAAAATATCTATGTACTAGGTATTGATGTCCTTGTTTCAACAAAAGAAAAAAATTGAATTTTGATACATAGAGAAAAAGTTATGTTTTATGGAATACGCCTATGTCTAAATTATAATTCATTTGACTTCAAAAATTAATTAAAAAATATATATTCAACAAAACATTATGAAACCAAATGCATACACTATATATCGATGTTACCAATCTAAATTAAAAAGAATCAGAATTTTATCCTCTGTAGAAAAAAAGTTATGTGCTATGGAGTACACATCACTTTAAAAAAATGTTGTTTACTATTAAAAACCAGTTATCAAAGGAGATGCAAAAAAAATTACAATTTATCTCCAATTTTTTTAAAAAAATATTTTTAGAATCTACAAACAAAATCTCACAAATCACTAGTTTGCATCATCTTCAAATTCCTAATGGTTTAGCAGCTATAGGTGTCAGAATGTGAAGACTTAGTTCAAAATATTGATTTCACTATCAAGTTTGGCCAAAAAGTGTAACCCATTATTGTGGGATGACCCAAGTTCTCAAAACATTCTAAATGATAAAAGAACTAGTGCTAACCTCCGGAGGACTTCAAATAGACACATCATGCATTCACTCATAGACCATACTACTATATTTTAATAATTAACATATTCTAATTAATTCACACTACATTTATACATAAATGAAAATTGATTGACAAGAATGCATAAAAGAAATGAGGAAATAAATGAAGTGAGGATCAGTACCTTGAGTGGCCAACTTAGGAGACTGACTCACTTAACTTGAAATGAAATCAAATCAATTACAGATACTCACGCATCTTCATAACATGTAGTTCTACTCATTCCATATCATAAATAGAATCTTCTTAAGATTTTATCCAAATCAAAACATGTCTAGATAATTGATATTGAAAACAAAGTAATGACTAAGTAAGTGGAAAGTAAAAGCAGCTAACTTAACAATGAACTCTTCCCTCTAACTTTTACAAAAATGGGAGAGTTTTATGCAACTACTAACTAATCATCAGTCAATCCAACCCTAGATACTATGATACAGGTTTCATGATTGATTTATTAATCTAGCTAATCAAAAGAAGAAAAGTCATGTTCAAACAAGAACTCTCATGAAACAGTTTGTATGAAAAACCACTCATAGATTGCATTGAGAACAAGTATTATTTTATGAATTTATTCCAATCCATGATGGTACAGATTCATCCTCCATCTGTCTTCACTTTTGACATTCACACTGCACTTCACTTAATTCCCTTGTCTTGCAACTCACTGCAATTTCTCTTTCCTTGATGCCACGTCCTTGCTGCATAGGGTTAATTCTCCAAACATATGTACACAAAATAGCTTTCATATTTAAACCATAGGATTCTATCTATATTGCATGTATACTTATATTTTAAGTCATTCACTTGATAATATCACCACCATATTCCATATTAACAGTATAGGTTTAAAGTCTTTGAAAAGTATATACAAAACATCTTATAGTAGTGGTGATGTTTGTAAAGTATCTACAGGATCATATGAAAACATTGTAAAGCATATAAAAACAACATAAAAAGAAGTCAATAATTCAATCCATCATCTCCCCCCAACTACTCTTTTGCTTGTCCTCAAGAAAAATCAAGGAACTAACATCTATGGGAGAATATTATAATGCAAACTAATTTGTCTAAGGTCCATGACTTCTTTGACTCCTTGTCTTTGTTTGAGATAAAAACCATTGTAGCAGGCAAGCCTATCCATCCTGACCAATTTTGTATCCCTACATTTATCACTCTTTTCTCCTGTCCAGTATGGTACTGGATAAATAAGAATAGCAGGGTGAAATGTTAGTGGCAGCCATGCTACTCCTATTTTCTCTAAAATCTTGATATACCTACGTAGCCTCTCAAATGTGTTCATGAAACTGTGGAAGGAATGGGGCTCTTTCCTCTAGAGAGTTGGAGTAAGACTGTCCCATCTATTTTGTACATACCTGAGACAATGTTGAAGCATGGGTCCAACTAACTGTTGTATTCTTTTATGGTCTCTCAACCTCATATCCATGATTACTTTACCTGGACCTTTATGTGAAAGGAGCCTCAACCATTGTGTGAGAATTACATCAGGGTTCAGTGCTTCTTGTCTAACCTATAGTGGCACTTTTTTCTCCTGCTCTTCATACTTATCCACTAACTCTCCTCTGAGTTTTTCATTCCTAAATTATGACAACAGTGCCTTGATCTGTAAGTCCCCAACATAGATGGAAGGGTTCCATTCTATGTCCTCCTCCATTAGGTAGTTATGCAAATAGTATTCACACAATTGATCCTATTCTTCTAAGATGACTTCTTTAAAATGATTGCAAAAAATGTGCCTTGAATGCAAGTCAGGTTGATTATTAATGAATCTATTGAACTGAAAACTAAGAAACTTTTCTTTTAAAAACAATGCATAAACTCTTGGTGGAGGTCTGCATCCAATGCTTTGCATAGCTCTATCAATGACCTCTGTCAGATGATTCTCCAACCTTTTGATTACCAAATCCTTTTCCTCAACTTATGCATTAAGACTTTGTTTCTCTTTTTCCCAGTTCTCCTTTTCCTGCTTGGTTTTATGAGTCAATTTCATTAATTCAAAGCCCGGAGATAGAGTGGTATGATACACTGGGCTTTTTGTCATAGGAGGCTGGAGAGTGAGTACTTCATCCTCTTCAATTTTTGTTTTCCTTACAGGAAGTTGTGTTAATAAATCCAAATTGGAACCATGGCCATAAGTCTGAATTTTCTCTTCCAACTCTTGAATCCTTTTCTCTTTTTCTTTTTCTTTCTCATCATACCCCTTCATCTATTCTTCTAGTTGTCTTATTCTATCCAAAGCTTCTTGAATTTCTTTTCTAATATTTATGTCCTCCAACAATTCTTTTTCTTTTTCAAAATTTAGACTTTCATTATCACCTTTTCCAAGAATATCAAAAATTTATTGAGCAAAATTATCAGGTACAGACTTCCCCATTTTCCTTTCTATAAACAAATCCTCTGACTCAGAATTAGAAGAAGAAACATACCTTCTTTTCTTGGTAGACACATTGACATTATCATAGGTGTCAACAGAGACAACCTCAGGAGGAATTTCTCCTCTATCTAAATCTAAATATAGTAGAATTGGATCACTGTCTTGCTGGCCTTTATCTTTTTCCTCTAATTTTTGTTCCTCAACAACTTTTTCTTTGGCACTTTGCCTCATTAGCCTACCTGACCATCTATGAGAGACAGTCTCTAGCTTATCTTCCTTTTTCCTCCTCTTCTTGTCCCTCTTCTTCCTCCTTTCCCCTGTATTTTCTTCTTTCATTGTGCTCTTGTGCTTCTTCACACCCTTTCTATTCTTCTTTTCTTTACCAGATGCTTAAGGAGTGCTTCTTTTAGCTTTAGGGGTGGATGATGAGGGTTCTTCTGGTGCTACATGCCTAAATTCTAGAGGATTTTCATCTTGTGGCTCTTCATGCTTAGTTTCATATGGAGGCTCAAGTTTATATGGAGGCTCATCTTCTACTTTAGGTGCCTCTAATAGTGTTGAAATATCCACACATTGCTTAAAAGCTTCCCACTCAACCTGTGGGTACTAAATTCTCAAACTTCTCTTTATCAACAGCGCTATTAAACAATGATGGGATAGAGTGGTGTCTGTCTATTGTTTTTGGTATTTAGAAGACATTCTTTTCAACATACTATATAGAAAATTTGGGACATCAACCAGTTTTTCATGCCGTAGATGATTAAGCAATTTGAAATGTACAGTATATAACATGTTATATTAACCATCACATGTAATATATTTGATGATGTATGAATCACATTTCCCCTAAATTAAGGGAAGTGATAATTTCTTTGTACCTTGTGTGGTGGATCCCAAGTGTTCACCTCTCTCACAGAATTCCTCCCTTGCCGTAGCTGCATCAACTCTAGCTGGGTACTCAGACCCTATTCATGGCAACCCTGTGCCCTGAGCAATAGTTGTTTCAAAAGCATCTATAGTCAATCCCTTCGCCATTGCTTCATCATACTATAATGTGAATGTAAATTCCTTTGTCATCTCATCATCATATTCTATCAGTTTCAGAAAGTAATCTAACCACCCCACTCTTGTAAAGAGTGGAAGAACCATTACATCTTCTAGTATTTCTTTATATGCAGAGGGTTCTCTTCTAATCACATCCCCTCCCATGATTTCTATAAATTGCAATATCTACAATGTCAATTTTTGCTAAACAGTGTTAATTTATGCTACTTCAATTCACCAACCCAAAAAGAACCAACTTACAATTTCTACCTCTCCTTTCTTCTCCACTGCAACTTCCTTAGGGTAATAGGTTCACTCATTGGCAAAATAGGGTAAGTTAATGGCATAGGAGGTTTTATCTAGTTTTTATTGAAAAGCAAAAGATGGTGAATGGCAAAAAAAAAAAAATAAACCCCTCCCCCCAACTTGAGTTTGAAGTGACCTCACTTCACATGTCAATTAATACGGAATGAGGAGTATTGATTAAATAGAATGGTGGATAATATTCTCGCATGCACAAAATAAACTACAAGTAATTATGAATATAAAAATAAAGCTATTTTTAATTATTGAAAGTTACCAAATGTACATATGGAATGGAAAGAAATAATTAACATACCTTGGAATTTGTGAACATATACTGAGGATTTGAGTTGATATGCATGTGGTGAATGGTAAGGTGTGGGTACTATGGTAGAAATATGATTGGATGGCTCATAAATGTGAAGAAAAATGAACAACTCATGAATGTGAGTTGACACATCTGGCAATGGAGCAGAGTTATTTCAAAATGAATGTGGACATGTGGAATGGGTAGGAAAATTTGGGTATTGGTCACCAAATTGTGGGAGAAAGTTGCATACAGGAGTTGCTACAGGTGTCACCAACATAGGTCCCAACTGCGTAATTACAGATGTAATATATTAGGTCCCAACTAAGTCAGGTCCCTATATGAGAGTGATAAATAGGTCCCAGTGGAAGTAACAGTGGTAACCATGGATATTGTGCCATTTGTGCATGTGATTTTAAAGCAAGGAAAATTAAGTTCCGGTGATAGGGGTTGAGTCATGTAACTCAACCTCTGCTTCACTAGACTCATTAGATGGATCATCTTCATCTATTGATTCAGTGTGTGTCGCAAAGCCTTCATTAAGAGCATCTTGAGGACCATATTGAGTGGCTAGAGAGATGAGAAAATCATCTTTTTGAAGTGGTTTCTTGTATAGTTTTAGTCTATGTCCATTCACTAGAAATAAAAATCTTACCTCATCAATGATTTGCAATTGGAATGCACAATTAGGGAATACTTGTTAAATCTCATATGGGCCCAACCATCTTGACTGAAGCTTGCCTTTGAAATCTTTGTATCTTGAGTCATACAGAAGTGCCCAATCACCAGCAATGAATTCTTTGGTCTTGATGTACTTGTCATGTCATTTAATCCTTTGTTTCTGTATGACTTCTATGTGGTGGATGGCTTCTAATATGATGTCATCAAGAGAATTCAAATGTTGTAATCTATCCATTTGTGCTTCTGTCAAATCCATCCCTAATTCTACTACTGTCCTCAGGGTTTTGTATTCAAATTCTATAGGCAGGACTGTTATCTTGCCATAAACTAATTCATAAGGGGTGAACCCTATAGATGTCTTCCATGTGGTTCTATATGCCCAAATAGCTTTGATAACCTAGAAACCCAATCTCTTCTGTGAAGCTGTACTATTTTGGTCAATATATTCTCAAGCTCCTTGTTTATAACTTCAACCTGACCATTTACCTGAGGATGGTAGGGAGTGGACTTTTTATGTCTAATCTAATACTCTTCTACCAGTTTTGTGATTAAATCTAATGTAAATTGTGGCCCTTGGTCAGTGACTATCTCCATTGGTACACCATATCTAGTGAAGATTTCCTCATACAAAAATTTAACCACATTGCCATCTCTAGAAACTGCAAAGCTTTAACTTCCACCCATTTGGTTAAGTAATCAGTACATACAGTATATATTCCTTGTTGTTTGAAGTAGGAGAAATAGTACTAACAAAATCTAGTCCCCACTTATCAAAAGGAGCCAATGTGATTTATGGTTGTAAAGGCATTTCATCACTTCTTGTAGGTCTGCCCATCCTTTGACATCTATGGTAGCTTCTAGTGTACTTAACAACATCTTTGTGAAGTGTTGACCAATAATATCCCGTTGTTAATATTTTGAAGGCTGTCCTTTTAGTAGAAAAATATCCACCACATGGCTCATCATGACATGCCTTCATTATATCAAACACTTCATCCTCTCTAATAGATCTTCTCATAATATTATCTAGGCTAGTGTAAAATAGGAAACTAGAAATCCAAGAGTAAGGGAAACATTTGTGAACTAGCTGCCTCTTCTCCCTTGGAGAGAAGTAACCTGGAATCTACCTTGTAACCAAATAATTGGCTATATCTGCATACTATGGAGTGTGTATAGTTAGAGCAAATAGATGTTCATCAAAAAAAGAATCATCAACCACTCCTTCTGAGGACTGTGTAGGTAGTCTAGACAGAAAATCAGCAACTACATTAGCCTTGCCTAGTTTGTCAACAATTATTATATCAAATTCTTGTAGTAACAACAACCATCTGACAAGCCTGGCACCCACTATTGGATTATTCATCAAATATCTAATTGCAGCATGATCTGTGTGTATGAACACTTTATAACTAGATATTTAGTGCCTAAATTTGTTAATTGCATAAACAACAGCTAACATTTCTTTTTCTGTCATAGTATAGTTCAACTCAGCTCCTTGTAGGTTTTTACTTACATAGTATATTACATACTCTTTGTTTTCTTCTTGTTGGCCTAGGACTACCCCAATGGCAAAGTCTAATGCATCAGTATGGATATGAAAAGGCAATGTCCAATTTGGACCTCTAAGAACTGGTGCTTGTGTCAATGATGCTTTTAGATTTTCAAATGAGTTCTGATAGTCTACAATCCACTCAAATTCAATGTCTTTTGTCAATAGCGTGAATAGAGGTGCAAAAATCTTGCTAAAATCTTGGATAAACTACTTTTAGTAATCTACATGTCCAAGGAAACTCCTTACATCCTTCTATCTTTGTGGAATAGGTAGGGTAGATATGATTTCAATCTTCTTTGGGTCAACTTGGATTCCTGCACTTGAGATGAAATGTCTCAAGACTACTCCTTGTGTCATCATCATAAAACATTTTTCATTACTCAGAGATAGATTGTACTCTATGCATCTCTTTAAAACTTACTCCAAGTTGTGTAAAGCTTCATCATATGTTTCACCATATGTGGTGAAGTCATCCATGTAAATTTCCATGTTGTTATGGGAAAAATCAAAGAAAATACTAAGGACTGCTCTCTAAAAAGTTGTTGGAGCATTACATAAACCAAAAGGCAAGACAAAATATGTGTAGGTCCCCCAAGGATAGGTAAATGTTGTCTTATCTTGATCCTCTAGTGCAATCTTCATTTGGTTGTAACCTCTAAAACCATCAAGAAATGAGAAATATTTCTTCTCTACCAAAGAGTCAAGAACTTGATCAATAAAGGGCAATGGAAAGTGATCTTTTCTAGCTATAGTATTTAGTTCTCTATAATCCACACAAACCCTCTATTTGCCACCTTTTTTAGGAACTATTACCAATGATGAAACCCATTCACTATTTGAAATGAGGTATATGAATCCTGCATCTAACAACTTTTGGAGTTCAACTTTCACTATTTCTCTTAGAGCAGGGTTCATCCATCTTTCCTGCTACCTGAGCAATGTAAATCTTATGCATGCATAGGGCAGGATCAATGCATTTCATATCACTGTAGTCCCATGCAAAGGCTGCTACATGTGTTTGCAATACTATGTGCAAGGATTATCGTTGCTCATCAGTTAATGCCTTATTAATAGTCAACATCTTCCCTGGTTTGATTTCCAACTGTTTAGACATCTCTTGCACACATGACATATCAAGGTTAGGTATTACTTGCAAGCATTGTTGGAATAACAAAGTATGAAATATTTGAGATACCTCTTCTGAGGAACTACTAGGTG
Source organism: Cunninghamia lanceolata (assembly GCA_027924645.1). Classification (NCBI taxonomy): domain Eukaryota; kingdom Viridiplantae; phylum Streptophyta; class Pinopsida; order Cupressales; family Cupressaceae; genus Cunninghamia; species Cunninghamia lanceolata. Next base: position 4,269,757 of record BSBN01000245.1, on the reverse strand, counting down.
ATATGCTTGTTAAGGGGTCTTGTAAGCAACATAAACAATCCCGCTGCTGAGGATGCCTCCCACAATCATTTTGGATGATATGAGAAATCAACTCATCTTCATCTTAAATATGCAATAAGGGGCTGCGTTCAATAGTCATCAACATTTGTAGGGAATAGCTATCCTCATCTTCTAGGGTAGGCCAAATGGTCTACTCAAGCTCATGATATGGTTGGGCTAGTGGATATAAAACCAATTTCTTGGTGACAGTTGCATTAGATATGATCATGTTACCTAACCTACAACCTATAAATGCATCTGCTATGGCAAGCCATGGTGTGCTTAGTATGAGAGGATAACCAGCAAGGTTAACTTTGGGCTAGAGTACGATAAAATCAGCAGGATATTCCCAGGAATCTAATGCAATGACCAAGTCCTCAATGACTCCTTCAGGATTAACTATGGACCTATTAGCTAATTGTAAGACTGTTTGAGTAGGTCTAAGGTTATTCAACTAGAGTGTTTGCATTGTCTCCTTAGTCATTACATTAATTGTAGCACCTAAATCTATTAGAGTATTCTTAATCACAGTCCCATTGATTTTAACATCCACTACTAGACTACCTAGATCTGTATATTTTGGAACAGTTATATTACCCAACATGATATCCACAAGATTACCCAAAACATGAACTGTCTAAGGGTCTATTCTCTTCCTTCCTGGCTTCTTTATGCAAAGATCCCTAATAGTCTTAGTGTAAATAGGAATATCCTTGATGGCTTGGATTAAGGGAATCTTTATTCTTATATCTTTTAACTGGCTAAGAAGGACAATATCAGTTTGGGCTGTTTGTTTTTGCATGGCCAAACACTCAAGAAAAGGAGGAGACTTCTAATGTAAGGTAGTCTGGGTATCTTGGGATGATTCAAGTTCCAAAGGTGGTGTATTTGAGGGTTCCTCTGTGGGTTCTTCATCATTAAGTTCTATGATTTGTGGAGATGAACGCCCTGCAAGTTGTTTCCCTGATCTAAGGTGAACATTACTCACCTCCACCCCATAAGTGGGGTATTGCATTACCTCATTAGTATAAGCTAGTTGGATGGGCTTGTTTTTGGGGTTAGGTGCAGGTTGGGTAGGGATTTGGGTAGGTCTAGGAGGTGCAACTTGAGGAGTGGAAGGAGGTGGCATTATTATTGGCTGCTGGGTTGATGTGGAAGGATAGGTTACTAGTAATTTGTATTTTGCTACCACTGTTGGCCCTTATTCCATTGGGGTTGCCATTGATGTTGCTATGTGGGCCACTGGGGGTTATAGTTGGTACCTTGGAAACTTTGTTGGGGCCATGAGTTTGGCTACTATTGGTTCCAACCTAGTTGTGGAGCAGGCGATTGTGGGGTTTGCCATTGATTTTGAGTATTAGGCCATTGTTGGTTCCATGCAGGAAAATTTTGGTTTGGAATAGGAAAAGGTGAATTATAATTGAGTGGGTCAACTGGTATACCTTGTCTTTGCTGCCAAGGTCTCCTTTGAGCAATGAAGAACAACTACCCATCCTCTCCTTCAAATGGTTAGAATTCTAGCCTTTCAATCATTTCTTGTTGGATACTAGCCACCCTCTTGCATTTACAATTAGCCTTCCTTTGTCTACAGCTAGGGCAATATTTAGTGAGCATGGCTTTTGCCTCCTCCTGTTTCTTCTTAATGTGAAGAGTGTTCAACTGTGTAGCCATATGACTAATGATATCTTCATTCTTGTTGGATAGCAAGTTGCTGATTTCAACTCAAGAAACTCCACTGGTTGCTTTGTTTGTGATGGATGTTCTTTCTCCCCTTGGTCTTTTGGTAAAAGTTTGTAAATAGTTTCTACAAATTTTGCAGATTGCCTCAAAAGGTAGCTAAGAGACATCACCTTTCCCAATGAGATTTAGGGCATCCATATAGTCATCTTTAACTCCTCTCAAAAATACTAGTTTCAATCATTCCTCAGACAATCTATTTTGAGGGTTCTTTTTCAAGGTAAACTGAAACCTTTGAACATAATCCTCCAGTGGTTCTTCCTCTTTTTGTGACATCCTAAAGATGTTATCTCTCCTCCTATCATGTCCTTGGCAGTAATCTTGGTATCTTTCCAAGAATTTCTCCTTCATTGTATCCCAATCTGGGATAACATCTTTTCCTAGACCCATAAACCATCTCAAGGCTACATCCTTGAGAGTGGTAGGAAAGAGTTTAAGCATGTGAGCATCTGTAGTGTAGTCATAGCATCTGCACATGATATCAAACACAAATAAAAATGTGTCTAGGTCCTCAGTCACTAAGCCATAGAAAATTGGTAATGCTGAAGGTGGAATGTTTTCAAGCACTGCAAGCCTCTCCTGATCAGTGATGGGGAACTCATATGTTGCATACTCTAGTGGTGGATCATCCACCACTACTTTTTCCATGGTTCTAAAGGTCCCTTCTGTAGCTATAGAAGAAGCTGATGAAGATGTTTAGGATGTTGATGAAGATGGAGGAACAAATCCTTCATCTGCAGCAAGTCCCACTTGATAATTCCTAAGATCAGCAATATCTTTTGGAGCCTGATAATTTGAAGGGAGAAATCTACCTTGGTTATCTCTCTACCTCTGCATATAGAAGTTTTAGCTTTTGTATACCGATGATCCTGCACAATGTTAGTTCAATTTTGGATGTTCGTTGTAGAGTGAATTTACGAATCCTAATGCTGAAATTAAAACATGAACTATGGAAATTTAACAATTGAGCATATTAAGGTAGCACCATCCTTGGCAACGGCGCCAAAAATGTAAAGGAAAAACTAATGCATTGTAGACTTAACATAATTTAGGGGAAAACCTATCTGAACAGTCCACTCTATCATTGTACTTCCTACATTAAATCATCAACCAAGGAGCATAAGCTTATGATGGTACTGCATTGTATGTGCCTTTATGGACTCAAATCCTCTTAACTATCCCATTCAAATCTATTTTGATTAGCCTAGTCTACTGAAATTCACAGAAATGTAAGAACAACAAAAATAGTTTGAAATCTAGTTGTTATGGGTACCTTCAACATAAGCTGTAGATGTCTATTAATAATAGGAAATTACATAATTAACTCATAACAGTCTAAATGATAAAAGAACTAGTGCTAACCTCTGGAGGACTTTAAATAGACAAAACATGCATTCACTCATAGACCATATTACTGTATTTTAACAATTAACATATTCTAATTAATTCACACTACATTTATAAATAAATGAAAAACTGATTGACAAGAATGCATAAAAGAAATGAGGAAATAAATGAAGTGAGTATTAGTACCTTGAGTGGCCAGCTCCAGGGACTAACTCACTTAACTTGAAATCAAATCAAATCAATTACAGATACTCATGCATCTTTGTAACATGTACTTCTACTCATTCCATATCATAAACATAATCTTCTTTAGATTTTATTTAAATCAAAACATGTCTGGATAATTGATATTAGAAACAAAGTAGTGGCTAAGTAACTGGAAAGTAAAAGCAACTAACTTAAAAATGAACTCATTCCTCTAACTTATACAGAAACATGAGAGTTTTATGCAACTACTAACTAATCCTCAATCAATCCAACCCTAGATACTAGGATATAGGTTTCATGATTGATTTATTAATCTAACTGATCAAAAGAAGAAAGGTCATATTCAAACAAGAACTCTCATGAAATGGTTTGTATGAAAAACCACTCATAGACTGCGTTTAGAACAAGTCTTATTTTCTGCATTTATTCCAATCCATGATGGTATAGATTCATCCTCCATCTGTCTTCACTTTTGGCGTTCAAATTGCACTTCACTTAATTCCCCTATCCTGCAACTCACTGCAATTGCTCTTTCCTTGATGTGACGTCCTTGCTACATAGGGTTAATTCTCCAAACATATGCACACAAAATAACTTTCATATTTAAAACATAGGATTCTATCTATATTACATGCATACTTATATTTTAAGTCATTCGCTTGATAATATCACCACCATATTCCATATTAACAATATAGGTTTAAAGTCTTTGAAAAGTATATAAGAAACAGCATATAGTAGTGGTGATGTTTGTAAAGTATATGTAGGATCATATGAAAAGGTTTGAAAAACATATAAAAACAACATAAAAAGAAGTCAATAATTCAACCCATCACAATGTATTTCTTTTTTTCTTTATTTTCTAGGTTTATCTAAAAAATTCCTAGCCTTGGAGTATTAAGTGATATCATCTCCTCCTGATATACCTCTTTAGAAATGTCATCACATATATTATATCATACTTTAAAAATTGTTTCATCTAGGATGACCCTCAGGGATTTATCTTGATTTTTTTCTCATCTGCAACAATGTCTTTGACATAATCCAAATTTTCTCTCTTCTACATCCATATCTCTATCAATGATGTTTTGAGGCTCTTCCACCATTTCTTCTATAGTATTAGCAACTATTTCGCTCCTAGAGGTGATTGTGAGATGTGTAGGTTCTCTCCCAAAGGTAGATCTAGTTGCTCAAGAATAACTTCTTTTGCAATGTCATCAAAAATATATCCTTACCTACCTTTAGAATGAATTCCTCTGAAAGGGAATTGATTCTAATATCAATGCACCCTACATTCTCTTCACCCTCTCTACTAGGGCAAACATTATTCTTATCAAACTCCTTAAGAGGTGAATTTGTTGGGACTATGGTTTGTATTCCATATAAGCAATGATGTTTTGACCCCTCTCCATCATTCTCACCCTCCAAAGCGATGTCCATCTCTTTGGGATTTTCTTGGCTCTTCTCACTATTAAGATTATTTACTAGCATGAGTGGATCTTGAAAAGTTACCTTTTGAGATTTTGACTTGGTGGTAAGGGCGATGTTGTATTTATAATGACCAAAGTCTCCACAGTTTTTGCATTTGGTTTAAGGTCCCTCGTAGTATATTTCTTGGATTCATTCCCATTTAGAGGTGTGTAGTCTAATGTTTTTTTAGGAAAACCCTTCTTAAAGTCCAAAAGAATTAAAATCCTAATGTCATCTTTAGCCAAAAGTGACTAATATACATCCTTGCTTCAGAAATCTCCAAGAGAATCACCAATGAGCCTCAAGATTTTGTCCTCACTTTATAATTCTAGAGGAAAATTTATCAATTTAATCCAACAGGTGCATGAGATAACTCCACATTTTATGTGTTAAAATTTGGTTTCCATGGTTGCATGTATAAGCCTGCTACTTCATAGAATCAGTTGTTTTTTAAAAGATAGACTCTCTATCCCTTTTGTTTTAGAAAAATGATAGTAAAAAAAACCTTCTTCAAGCATAATTATATCTACTCTTAGGCCGGTTCATTTTGTAATAACCACCTTGGTTACTACTATTTTTTTACACATTAAGCACTAAATCAATCAAGCCTCTTCTATCTAATTTTAGAAGTGCCAACTTCAAAGACTTACCAACCATAGTCATGTCAACTAATCTAAGCCACAGCTCATATAATCACACTAGAGTATGGTAAGCTTCCAAGGTCAGGGTCATCCCTAGATCCAGACCTAAACCTCAAGGGTTCATTCACAATGGCCCTACTATATATCCTTGTCTAGGAATCAGAGGCTCCATAGTTCATACACCAATAATAGAGAGGCTTCATCCTCTCCTTTCATATGAGATCTTTGATCTCACTTTTAAATCTTATCTTTTAAGTAAATCCTGCTATGTCATAAATTGTGCTCCTTGGTTGTGCAAGCACAATTTCACTATGTTTAGCTCCTCCCTTTAGTGATCCCAAGCCTAGCTAATTTTAGGTCTACCCTAAAGTCCTAATTGGGCTCTATTTATATGAAATATCATAATTCTGGTTAAAACTTCATCATAACTTGGAAACTAATTTGAGACTTGCAATTAGCACTGCATTAAATGTAGGTTTCTGCCTTAATTTGCCCAAAGAGCCAAGGGCACCTAGCGCCTTTGATGCAGGAGCATCCAGAGGTGTAAGGGCAATCTTGCATCACCCAAAAAGAAGTTAATTCAAAACCATTGTAGTTGTTCTCATTTCTTCCCATAATTAGTGTTTTTTGGTTCCATAATATCTAGAATAATAATGTAGGACTTTCAGTTTTTCCAAAACTGCTAAAAATAGCGACCTGCCTATTTAGGAAAGTGTAGCTGCCTATTTAGGAAAGTTTGCATTTGGGCACGTAATGAAGCAAAAAATTCTAGAAAGTTACATAATAGAAATATAAGACCTTTGGCGAAGGAATCGAGTAAAGATCATTTATAAGCTGAAAGATATTAAAGTTTTTGTTTTCTGAAAAGCCCCTAAAAATTTACAAAACGAGATATGAGGCACTAAAACTTCTCATAACATCTCAAAAAGTTGATGGAAATCCATTTATAGATTTTTGGTGTGATAGTTCACATCGCGAGCTTTCCGACGCTTAAAACGGTTCGTCAATCGGACACCCAGATCAAAAGTTATGCTTCCCGGAAGTTGACCTACTTTTGGAGGGAGTTGCAAATTTCGAAATTTAGCTGGAGGGCACCAAAAAGTACTATTTATGACTATTTTGGGAACCCTGGGCAGGGTAGAGTTAAGGGGGGCCAGTGTAGAGTCCAAAAAAGGGGGAAAAATAGAAACCCTAGCTGATTTGGGTTATAGAAGGCTGAAGATTCTAGAGTCTTGAGGTGGGGAAAACTGTAATGTGTTGTAGCCAGTAGAGGATTCCTCCTCTAATTGTAATTGAGCTTCTGTAATGCAATGAGTTGCCCAATTAAATAAAAGAAAGTTCTATTTTCTGTGTTTAATATTTGCTATTGTGTGTTTTGTGATTTACCCCCTTCATCAAGTGGTATCAGAGCGAGGTTCTTGAGTGTGTAGACAGATCGCTGACCGTGAGGTAGTTTGCACCAAGACCTAAGGTTGTGGGTTTGTTGCAGAGACCAAGATGCCTCCACAAAGAAATTGTGTTGGGAGGAATGCTTTGACAGAAGAGGGTTTTAGAGTCCTACAAAGGCAAATCGATGCATTGCAAGAGGAGCTGCGAAGAGGGTTTGATCCGAGAACAAGAGAAGAAAGTGAAGATGAAGCTGAAGAGGAGCTATCTGAGGAAGAACAAGATGCTGCAAGAGATCCTGTAGAGGCTAGGTTGTTGAGGGCCATTTCAAAGATTGGAAAGAGGCCCAGAATCAAAGTTTCTACATATTCTGGAGATTTGAATCTGGAACAGCTCATTGGTTGGATCAATGATATGGAGGAGTATATTGAGTATAAAGATGTGGAGGACCCAGATCGGGTCAAGTTTGCAAAAACAAAGTTGAAGGGCCATGCCAGTATTTGGTGGAAGGAGGTCCAATTAGAGAGGAACAAAAGAGGAAAAGGAAAGATCACCAAATGGGATCGGATGGTGGAGAAACTGAAGAAGCAATTCATTCCTGTGGACTATGAGATGGAGTTGTTGAAGAAGCTACAAGGACTAAAGCAAGGTAACAAGTCTGTTAAGGAGTATACAAAAGAGTTTTATAAGATTACTATCAAGACAGGTCATGCAGAGCCCAACAAGGAAAAGGTAGCCCGTTACATTAATGGGTTGAGGCCGAGTATTCAGGAGGAGCTGAGCCTAGTCAGAATGACCACCATAGAAGATGCATACCAGTTTTCCTTGAAGGTGGAAGAGAAGCTGAATAAAAGATTTGACAACAAGCAAAGGGGAAGAGGTCAAGGCGGAAGGACTAGTGGAAGATCCTATGGGGGCCGAAATGAAGATGCAAAGAAAAGTGAAGAAGCTGGCACCAGTCGAAATCAGAGAGGAGATAACACCTACTGTCCTCGTGACCAGAACAGTGGTGAGCAAAGAGGAAGAGGAAGAGGAGGTTTTAGAGGAACCTGTTTCCAATGTGGAGAAGAAGGGCATCGAGCATATGAGTGTCCACAACATCAAGGAAGGATGAATAGGAGACCTGAAGGTAATGCACAAGTTGCACATGTAGATGAAGATGCACAGTCTGAGGATTCTAAAGATGCTGAAAGGGGAGAAACCCTAGTTGTCAGAAGAACCTTGTTGAATGAGGAGAAAGAACCAAATCAGAGGAAGAGTTTATTCCGCACAAGGTACAAATGTGAAGGTAAGTGTTGTGATATTATTATTGATAGTGGAAGCACTGATAATCTATTTTCAGAAGAGATGGTTGACAAGTTGAAGTTGACAAGAAGAAAGCATCCGCATCCATATCGGATTGCATGGTTGCAGAAAGACCATAGAGCTTTGGTAAATGAGTAGTGTTTAGTGAAGTTCAAGATTGGGGACTACCATGATGAGGTACTATGTGATATCATACCGATGGATGCATGTCATATGCTGTTGGGAAGGCCGTGGCAGTATGATAGGAGAGTTGTCCATGATGGCCGTGCAAACACATATTCCCTAACAAAAGATGGAGTTCATCATAAATTGAAGCCCTTGGAGGAGGTGGAAGAAAAGGTATGTAGTACTGCCAGAATTTGCTTGGTAGATGGTAGGAAATTTTTGGAGGGTATGAAGCATGGGCATCATTGCTTTGCATTGATTCCTAAGATTAGTCAAGAGAACTGTCAAGATGTACCAGTAGAAGTTTTAGATATGTTGGAAGAGTTCCAGGACATTATCTTTGATAATGTACCAGAAGGTTTACCACCAGTAAGGAAGATAAGTCATCAAATGGATTTGATACCAGGAGCCAGTTTTCCAAACAAGGCAGCCCATAGAATGACCCCTGCAGAGAATGGAGAGCTAAACAGACAAGTTCAGGAGTTGTTGAGGAAGGGACTAATAAGGGAGAGCCTAAGCCCATGTGCGGTACCTGCAGTACTAGCACCAAAGAAGGATGGAGAATGGAGGATGTGTACAGACTCTCGAGCCATCAATAAGATAACAATCAAGTATAGATTTCCATTGCGAAGAATGGATGACATCATGGATTGTTTGAGTGGAGCCAAATACTTCACGAAAATTGACCTAAAGAGTGGATATCACCAAATCCGTATCAGAGAAGGAGATGAGTGGAAGACAGCCTTCAAGACAAAGGAAGGTTTGTATGAGTGGTTAGTCATGCCATTTGGGCTAACCAATGCACCGAGCACATTCATGCAGCTCATGAATGAGATACTGAAGAAATTTTTGGGAAGTTTTGTTATTGTTTATTTGGATGATATTTTGATTTTTAGTAAGACTTGGGATGAGCATCTAATGCATATCAGAAGAGTTCTAGAGAAGCTAAGGGAGGAGAAGTTGTTGATTAATCTGAAGAAATGTAGTTTTGCAAAGGAGTTGGTGTACCTGGGATTTGTTGTCTCAGAAGAAGGTCTTAAGATGGACCCAGAAAAAGTAAGGGCTATCATTGAATGGCCTACACCAAGGAGTGTCACAGAGGTAAGATCTTTTCATGGTTTGGCAAGTTTTTATAGAAAGTTTATCAGGAGTTTCAGTAGCATTTGTGCACCCCTAACTGAGACAATGAGAGGGGATAGAAAAGAGTTTAGATGGACTAAAGGAGCAGACAAGAGCTTTGATACATTGAAACAGAAAGTGGCTGAACAACCAATTTTGGCACTTCCAGATTTTAATAAGGTATTTCAAGTAGATTGTGATGCTAGTGGTAGTGGTATAGGAGCTTTTTTGAGCCAAGAAGGTAAGCCCATTTCCTATTTTAGTGAGAAGCTTAATGATGCCAAGAAAAAGTATTCTGTTTATGATCAGGAGTTTTATGCAATAGTTCAGGCTTTGAAGAAATGGAGACATTATTTGTTGCCAAAGGAGTTTGTTTATATACTGATCATCAGGGTTTGCAGTATCTTAATAGTCAAGAAAAGTTAAATCAAAGGCACTTAAAATGGGTTGAGTTTTTGCAGAGATATACTTTTATTTTGAAGCACAAGAGTGGGAAGTCCAACAGAGTTGCAGATGCCTTGAGCAGAAGGCAAAATTTGTTGATAGAAATGAAGATAGAGGTTGTTGGGTTCAATGAGCTCAAAAGTTTGTATCCTGAAGATCCAGATTTTGCAGAGGCCTGGAAAGCTTGTTTGGAACCTATTACTTTAGACAGGACAAAATGGTTGGATTTCATTATCCAAGATGGCATGTTGTTTAGAGGAAGCCAGTTGTGCATTCCAAGGAGTTCCATGAGAGAGAACCTGATTAAGGAGAAGCATAGTGGGGGATTGGCTGGACAATTTGGTCAAGATAAGACCATTGCTATTATTGGTGAAAATTATTATTAGCCATAGTTACAATACGATGTGAGGAAATTTGTGTAGAGTTGCAGAGTGTGTCAGATGGCAAAAGGAACAAGTCAGAATACAGGGTTGTATCAACCATTACCTGTACCGGAGAAGCCATGGGATGATATTAGCATGGATTTTGTTCTTGGTTTACCAAGGACACAGAGAGGACATGATTCTATTTTTCTGGTGGTGGACAGAGTCTCAAAAATGGCACATTTTATTCCTTGTAAGAAGACTAATGATGCTGTTCATATTGCAGAGTTATTTTTCAGGGATGTGGTGAGACTACATGGTCTACCAAAAAGCATAGTTTCAGACCGAGATACCAAGTTTGTTAGTTATTTCTAGAGGACATTGTGGAAGAAGTTGAAGACAGACTTGAAGTTCAGTTCTGCACACCATCCACAGACTGATGGACAAACTGAAGTGGTGAATAGGAGTTTGGGTAACCTACTACGATGCTTGGTATTAGATAAGCCCAAGGGATGGGATTTGATTTTACCACCGGCAGAATTTGCTTACAACAATTCTGTCAATAGGAGTACTGGTAAATCACCATTCCAGATTGTATATGGCAATAGCCCAAGAAATGCTTCTAAGTTAAGGAAGTTGGACAATGGAGAAAAGACAAGTGCCGAAGCTGAAGACTTTGCAGAACATCTGAAGAATTTGCATGAAGAGGTGAGAAAGTACATTAATAAAATGAATATTCAGTACAAGGCTAAGGCAGATCAGAAGAGGAGATATAAGGAATTCCAGGTAGGAGATGAAGTCATGGTTCACCTAAGACAAGAAAGGTTCCCAATTGGAACATATAATAAGTTGAAAATGGAGAAATTTGGACCATACAGAATCATGAAGAAGCATGATTCAGGAAATGCATATGAGGTAGAGCTGCCGAGTAGGATCAATATTTCCCCTATTTTCAACATTGCTGATTTATCAGAATATCATGAAGGTGGAACAGAGGATGGACCAACAAAAGTGCAGTGGAGTATTCCGGCATCTACTTCAATAGAGGAGATAGAAGAGATCTTGGATAGCCGTGTGGGAAGGAGCACTCGAAACAGGCAATATGAAGAATATCTAGTGAAATGGAAAGGAAGGCCTATTGAAGATTCTTCTTGGTTGTCTAAGGCAGAGGTTGACCATTTGGGTTTTCCTCACACAAACACATGAGACGTGACAGGGTCACTTCTCAAATTTACCCTGGGTGTCTGATGCAGGTGCATCTAGAGGCGTAAGGGCAATCTTGCATCACCCAAAAAGAAGTTAATTCAAAACCATTGTAGTTGTTATCATTTCTTCCCATAATTAGTGTTTTTGGTTCCATAATATCTAGAATAATAATGTACGACTTTCAGTTTTTCCAAAACTACTAAAAATAGCGACCTACCTATTTAGGAAAGTGTACCTGCCTATTTAGGAAAGTTTGCATTTGGGCACGTAATGAAGCAAAAACTTCCAGAAAGTTACATAATGGAAATATAAGACCTTTGGTGAAGGAATCAGGTAAAGATCATTTATGAGCTGAAAGATATTAAAGTTTTTATTTTCCGAAAAGCCCCTGAAAAATTTATGGAACGAGATATGAGGCAGTAGAACTTCTCATAATGTCTCAAAAAGTTGATGGAAATCTATTTATGAATTTCGAACGTGATAGTTCACATCGCGAGCTTTCCAGCGCTTAAAACAGTTCGTCAATTGGACACCTGGATCAAAAGTTATGCTTCCCGGAAGTTGACCTACTTTTGGAGGGAGTTGCAAATTTTGAAATTTAGTTGGAGGCCGCCAAAAAGTGCTATTTATGACTATTTTGGGAACCTTGGGTAGGGGTAGAGTTAAGGGGGGCCAGTGTAGAGTCCAAAAAAAGGGGGAAAAATAGAAACCCTAGCTGATTTGGGTTACAGAAGGCTGAAAAATCTAGAGTCTTGAGGTGGGGAAAGCTGTAATGTGTTGCATCCAGTAGAGGATTCCTCCTTTGATTTTAATTGAGCTTCTGTAATGCAATGAGTTGCCCAATTCAATAAAAGAAAGTTCTATTTGTTGTGTTTAATATTTGTTATTGTGTGTTTTGTGATTTACCCGCTTCATCAGCCTTGGTCTGTCCCATGTTTTTAGGTAGGCAATTTAGGTCCACAAGTCAGCTTTGATGATGGTTAGGCTGACCCTAAACTCAAATTTTCTTTTTGGTGTGTGATGTTATCTCTTTAATTCAAATTATTATTCTCTTAAGCCTTGTATAAAAGAAAGTCACCTATTTCATTTGAAACTAGATGTTAGGTGATTGATGAAAATCTCTCCTTATGCAAATATCATGCTCTCTCTATGGTATTGAATTATTGCAGGTTTCTATTGGTCAAGTTGAATATCTTTACTTTTAGAAGGATTTATATGAACACTAGGAAGTGAGATCTTGGGTCTATATCATCATTCCTAGGTTGAAGCACTTTGCATGATTGGGAGAAGGCTTGGAACCACCAACTTGAGATTCACTTGAGTACCCTCCAAGGGTATGATTGCATCACCTTCTTATTCAATAAAACTTCATTGATTCTGCATCCTTAAGGTGAAATTGTATGCTTCCTTGAGTGAAGAATATCCTTGATCATTTCTATTCCTATTTGATTGAGTCATATAAGGCTAGAGTTTAATATATTTGATTAGATCTTGCATGTTACTGCTCACACATAGGGTTTTTGAGAACACACAACATCTAGTTCTAATCTTGGCTATCTGTGAGGTAGGAATACTAAAATAGGGGCTTGATTAAGGGTAAGTGCAAAAAGATGGGGGGCCAAAAAGGGGTCTTAAGTGGCCACTTTTTTTCTAAAATCAGGAAATACTAGCCTTGGATGAGAAATTAAGCATAGTTACACTCAAAATTTGGAGATGCAACCAAAACAATGTTCGTAGTGCTTTGAGTCTACTTTCTAAACTACTATTTTTTTTAAAATGGCACAGATTAAGGGGTTCAAAAGAGGGAGCCACAGAAATTGGTGTTGTTTCTGTCAAAAAAACATAACATAGCATGTTTTGTGGCTCCCTCAAAAGGTCAACTTTTTTTTGTATTTTTAAAATCGCTTTAGTGAGAAATTAGCTAATAGCATGTAGTTTATGCCTGATTTTTTTGATAATTTTTTGATGAATATTTGATTTTTTACTAATTTTGAAAGTGGACACATCCTAAAAAATAGAATTTTGGCCGTGCTACCCCTATAAATTTTGAAAACTAATTGAAAATCATTTTTTTCTTTTTTTAATATTTGTAGAATGGAGTCTAGTTTCTAAATATGTAATTTTTTTGAAATTTCAATGAATAGTTAATTTACAATGAAAAAAAGACCAAACAGTGGTTTTTGCCCAAAAACGGACACACAAACAAAAGAAATTAAAGATGAAAGGCTTAACATTGTTAAAATGTAAAAAAAACCACATCGTCAAATAGCTAATGGAAAGCCTAACATTACCCAGGTGTTCGATTTGTTTGACCTTGAAACGCGTGCAAATTTGAGGGTTAGCATGAACAAAATTATGTGAAATCTTGAAGAATATGGAAAAACACGTCTGTGACTATTCAAAATGTACTCCAAGCCTTTGGGTCAGAAATCCAAAGCAAATCCCAAGCCCAAGGCTTGGGATTCCTAGAGCAAGACATAACACAAGTGCATTATAACGCGCTCGCGTTATGTTTTGCTTTGCATTTTTCCTTTTCCGTAAGTTTGTTGTTTGTCATGTTTGACATAATGCGAGCGTGTTATAACGCACTCGTGTTATGTTCCCCTTAATTTCTTTTTGGTTCAAGTCTATTAATCATGTATGTATGTATGTATGCCTATATGTATGTATCTATGTATGCCTATATGTATGTATCTATGTATGTATGTATGTATGTATGTATGTATCTATGTATCTATGTATCTATGTATGCCTATATGTATGTATGTATCTATGTATGCCTATATTTATGTATGTATAGTGTCGAGGGTAGAGGAGGGTAGAGATGGGAGTGAGCCAGATAGGGGAGGAGAGGGGTGGATAAGGATTGAGTGATTAAGGTTTAAGGTTGAGGGTTGAGCGTTTACAGATAGGATTTAAAGTTTAGGACCTTGAGGGATTAGGGTTTAGGGTTGAGGCTTTAGGGATAGCATTTAGGGTTAAGGGTAGATGGATTAGGTTTAAGGTAGAGTGTTGAGGGTAGAGGGATTAGGGATAGAGTTTAGGGTTGAAAGTTTAGGGTTGAGGTATTAGGGTTTAAGGTATAGTTTAGTAGTTCTTGTGGATAGAGCCAATAAACAATGGGAGATTATTTCCCTGTTTCATAACAATATACCTTCCCTAAGTGTGGGGTGGACAACAAGAAACATAGATGTACGCCAATGCAAATCTTTTCTCATAATGATCATCCTTTTGATTTCAATTGTTAATTACTCACTATGGATGTACCATACGCAAAGCTTTTCTCGTAGGGTTTAAGGTATAGTGTCAAGGGTTGAGGGTTTATTGATAGTGTTTAGGGTTGAGGGTTGAGGGATGAGGTTTTAGGGTTGATGGATTAGGGTTTAAGGTATAGTGTTGAGGGTTAAGGGTTTAGGGATAGGGTTTAGGGTTGACGGATTAGAGTTTAGGGTTGACGAATTAGCATTTAATGTCAAGGTTAGGGTTAGAGTGTCGAGGGTAGAGGGATTAGGTATAGGGTTTAGGGTTGAGGGTTTAAGGATTGAGGGTTGAGGCTTTAGGGATGAGGGTTTAAGGCTGAAGATATAGTGTCAAGTGTTGAGGGTGTAGGGATAGGGTTTAAGTTTTAAGGGTTAAGGGTTGAGGGATAGGGATTAGGGTTTAAGGTATAGTGTTGAGGGTTGAAGGTTTAGGGATAGGGTTTAGGTTTGAGGGATTAGGGTTTAGGGTTGATCAATTAGGGTTTAATGTTGAGGGTTGAGGGTTGAGGGTTGAGGTTGAGGGATAGGGTTAATGGTCAAGGGATTAGGGTTAAATAAGAGTGTCGAGGGTAGAGGGATTAGGGATAGGGTTTAGGGTTGAAGGTTTAATGATTTAGAGTTGAGGCTTTAGGGATGAGGGTTAAGGGATTAGGGTTTAAGATATAGTGTCAAGTGTTGAGCATGTAGGGATAGGTTTTAGGGTTCAAGTTTTAAGGATTAAGGGTCGAGGGATTAGAGTTAAGGGTTGAGGGATTAGGGTTTGACATTGAGGGTTGAGTACATTGAGGTTCGAGGGTTAAGGGTTTCAGGATAGGGTTGAGGGTCGAGGGATTAGGGTTAAGGGATAGGGTTGGAGGGTTTAGGGATAAGGGATTAGGGTTTAAGGTATAGTATTGAGCTTGTTGAGGGTCTAGGAATAGGGATAGCATTTAGGGTTTAGGAATAGGGATAGCATTTAGGGTTTAGGGATGAGGGATTAGAGTTGAGGGATGAGCGATTAGGGTTGAGGGTTGAGGGATTAGGGTTTAGGGATAAGATTTAGGGTTGAGGATTGAGGGATTAGGGTTTAAGGTATAGTGTTGAGGGTTTACAGATAGGGTTTAGGGTTGAGGGATTAGAGTGAAGGGTCAAGGGATAAGCATTTGACGTTGAGGGTTAAGGGTTGAGGGTTTAGGGATAGGGTTGAGGGTCGAGGGATCATAGTTAAGGGTTGAGGGATTAGGGTTTGACATTGAGGGTTGAGGGTTGAGGTTCTAGGGTCAAGGGTTTAGGGATAGGGTTGAGGGTCGAGGGATTAGGGTTAAAGTAGAGTGTGGCGGGTATAAGGATTAGGGATAGGGTTGGAGGGTTTAGGGATAAGGGATTAGGGTCTAAGGTATAGTATCAAGTCTGTTGAAGGTTTAGGAATAGGGACAGCATTTAGGGTTTAAGGATGAGGGATTAGAGTTGAGGGATGATGAATTAGGGTTGAGGGTTGAGGGATTAGGGTTTAGGGATAAGGTTTAGGGTTGAGGGATTAGGGTTTAAGGTATAGTGTTGAGGGTTTAGGGATAGGGTTTAGGGTTGAGGGATTAGAGTGAAGGGTTGGGGGATTAGGATTTGATGTTGAGGGTTGAGGCTTTAGGGTTTAGGGTTTAGGGTTTAGGGATAGGGTTGAGCGATTAGGGTTTGACGTTAAGGGTTGAGGGTTAAGGTTCGAGGGTCAAGGGTTTAGGGATAGGGTTGAGGGTCGAGGGATTAGGGTTAAAGTAGAGTGTGGAGGGTATAAGGATTAGAGATAGGGTCTAAGGGTTTAGGGATAAGGGATTAGGGTTTAAGGTATAATATCAAGTCTGTTGAAGGTTTAGGAATAGAGATAGCATTTAGGGTTTAGGGATGAGGGATTAGAGTTGAGGGATGATAGATTAGGGTTGAGGGTTGAGGGATTAGGGTTTAGGGATAAGGTTTAGGGTTGAGGGTTGAGGGATTAGGGTTTAAGGTATAGTGTTGAGGGTTTACAGATAGGGTTTAGGGTTGAGGGATTAGAGTGAAGGGTCGAGGGATAAGTATTTGACGTTGAGGGTTAAGGGTTGAGGGTTTAGGGATAGGGTTGAGGGTCGAGGGATCATAGTTAAGGGTTAAGGGATTAGGGTTTGACATTGTTGGTTGAGGGTCAAGGGATTAGGGTTAAAGTAGAGTGTGGAGGGTATAAGGATTAGGGATAGGGTTGGAGGGTTTAGGGATAAGGGATTAGGGTTTAAGGTATAGTATCGAGTCAGTTGAGGGTTTAGGAATAGGGATAGCATTTTAGGTTTAGGGATAAGGGATTAGAGTTGAGGGATGACGGATTAGGGTTGAGGGGTGAGGGATTAGGGTTTAGGGATAAGGTTTAGGGTTGAGGGTTGAGGGATTAGGGTTTAAGGTATAGTGTTGAGAGTTTAGGGACAGGGTTTAGGGTTGAGGGATTAGAGTGAACGGTTGAGGGATTAGGATTTGATGTGGAGGGTTGAGGGTTGAGGGTTGAGGGTTTAGGATTTAGGGATAGGGTTGAGGGTTGAGGGATCAGAGTTAAGGGTTGAGGGATTAGGGTTTGATGTTGAGGGTTGACGGTTGAGGTTCGAGGGTCAAGGGTTTAGGGATAGGGTTGAGGGTTGAGGGATTAGGGTTAAAGTAGAGTGTGAAGGGTATAAGGATTAGGGATAGGGTTGGAAGGTTTATGGATAAGGGATTAGGGTTTAAGGTATAGTATCAAGTCTGTACAAGGTTTAGGAATAGGGATAGCATTTAGGGCTTAGGCATGAGGGATTAGAGTTGAGGGATGATGGATTAGGGTTGAGGGTTGAGGGATTAGGGTTTAAGGTATAGTGTTGAGGGTTTCTAGATAGGGTTGAGGGATTAGAGTGAAGGGTTGAGGGATTAGGATTTGACGTTGAGGGTTGAGGCTTTAGGGTTTAGGGTTTAGGGATAGGATTGAGGGTTGAGGGATCAGAGTTAAGGGTTGAGGGATTAGGGTTTGACATTGAGAGTTGAGGGTTGAGGTTTGAGGGTCAGGGGTTTAGGGATAGGGTTGAGGCTCGAGGGATTAGGGTTAAAGTAGAGTGTGGAGGGTATAAGGATTAGGGATAAGGTCTGAGGGTTTAGGGATAAGGGATTAGGGTTTAATGTTTAGTATCAAATTTGTTGAAGGTTTAGGAATAGGGATAGCATTTAGCATTTAGGGATGAGGGATTAGAGTTGAGGGATGATGGATTAGGGTTGAGGGTTGAGGGATTAGGCTTTAGGGATAAGGTTTAGGGTTGAGGGATTAGAGTGAAGGGTCGAGGGATTAGGATTTGACATTGAGTGTTGAGGGTTGAGGGTTTAGGGATAGGGTTGAGGGTTGAGGGATCATAGTTAAGGGTTGAGGGATTAGGGTTTGACGTTGAGGGTTGAGGGTCGAGGGATTAGGGTTAAAGTAGAGTGTGGAGGGTATCAGGATTAGGGATAGGGTTGGAGGGTTTAGGGATAAGGGATTAGGGTTTAAGGTATAGTATTGAGTCAGTTGAGGGTTTAGGAATAGGGATAGCATTTAGGGTTTAGGGATGAGGGATTATAGTTGAGGGATGACATATTATGGTTGAGGGTTGAGGGATTATGGTTTAGGGTTGAGGGGTGAGTGATTAGGGTTTAAGCTATAGTGTTGAGGGTTTCTGTCGTCAAATATAGATTTATGGGTTCGATTATATTGATTGCCTCTCCAATTTTGGGTTGTGGATGTTTTGGA
Source organism: Cunninghamia lanceolata (assembly GCA_027924645.1). Lineage (NCBI taxonomy): Eukaryota > Viridiplantae > Streptophyta > Pinopsida > Cupressales > Cupressaceae > Cunninghamia > Cunninghamia lanceolata. The sequence continues at coordinate 4,251,327 of BSBN01000245.1, read as the reverse complement.
ATCAATTAGGAATTCTTCAAGAGACTTTGTGGAAGTGGATTGACAATCACTTGACAGAACCCCTACTATTTATGCTTGGATAAGGATTTGTCACAAACTAGAACTTCTGCTTCCAAAGAAAATCTGTCTTTCTTCCTCGATGTGCATTTTCTATCAAGAACTTGATTATGAGGGCTTGCCCCTTCATTGTTATGCCTATCATATGGTGGAGCATATGGAAAGCTCTTGCAGGAAATAGGAAAAGTTCTCCCTCAAAAACCTTGTGGTCATTCAAGTCTGAAGGAGAAGGTTTGGAAAGAGAAATGTAGAAGATGTGATCAATCTATAGCAGGACAAAACGTGAGTGTGTTATAACGCGCTCATGTTCTGTCTTGCTATAGAAACGGTAAAAAAGTGTTGACCCCCGTGATCCAGGCTCACATGCTCTATTTTCATACTGATTATGCATGTGCTCTGACAAAAAAAAGTGCTTTCATGCTGTTGGGAAGTTCACATGCACATTTGACACATTATACCACCTTTGCATGATCTTTCCACCACCCTTTCTTCTTTGCCAACTTCAGAAGGAGGAAATAACATAGTTTTCACACCAAGTTTGATATATATCTATTCAAGTTTCAATTTTTGTAGTGTTGCAATGTTAATTGTGATTCAATTTTAGGAATTTAACATTATAGATTGGTTAATAGTATTATTGTTAGTAATTATATTTGAGTGTTATTCAATTTAACATTGAAAAGAAAGCAAGTGGTGAAAAACTCAAATTGTTGAGGAGTTTGATGCAAGAAGAAAAAAACACTACATAATTGGCTACTCTCTCCATTTGAATCTTCATTTTTTAGGTATGTCAAGTCTTTACATGCATGTTCTTTACATTTTCCTTAATTCAGATTGAATTAATTTATCATGCTTTATCATACATGTTTAAAATAGACACATTCCCAATCAAGAAAGCAACCTACAATCTCACATGATTCCATGTATATTTTCTACACTTGGGCTCTTTAATAATTATGTGTAATAAACAGACCTTAACATACCATGATGTCAAACTATACAAGAATAAATCCTTACAATATAATAAAAATACAATCCCACTATTATCTTGTATTCATTTCTTAGGAAGTAATATTGGTCTCTTTATCATGCTACAGACAAATTCTTCATCATGCTGAGGAAACGATCAAGAATTAAACCAACACAGGAAGAGATAGAAGCTAAGAATGCAAAGAAAGCAGTGGCTATGAGGGAACTTCATGAGAAGAGGAAATTGGACATGATAAATGAAGACATACTAATTGAAGAGGAACCACAACCATCACAAAGAGATATGGTATTGGTGGTACAAAGAGAACGAATGCAAAAACTTTATGCTACAAGAGATTTGAATACCATAGTTGGAGACATGTCCTCTACCGCAAGTTAACATGTAGGGACACCATCTACCACATCTCAAGTTGAGAGTACATCATCACTCACATGTGATGAAGGAGGTACGCCATCGTTCCCACCTCAACCTCAAGGTATGTCATCTATTCCATCTTAGATCTAAGGTATGCCATCTAGCCCATCTCATTTAAATATTGATGAAATTCCTAATGTTGAGATGAATTTACCTAACTTAATACCACCTAGAATTTTGCATAGAAAGCCAAAGTATTTGATTGAAATTGATGAGAATATTTTGTAGCCAATGGAAGGTAAGATTCTAAAATGCACTTGTAGAAGATATGCTCATAAGATTTGGAGATTGTTCTTTGAAAAGTTAAATGAGACTGCAAGATGTCAACTATTCATTGAAATGATGCAAAGCATAAAGTATAGGTTCATCATGAAGATTCTTGGGTTGAGAACATTAGAGGCTTCAAGTGAAAAATCTATTGTCAAGAATCTAATGAGTGCATATGAGAGTGTGGGTAACACCTCACGCACAAAAGATAGTAATGCAACATGACATGTGATTACATCGACTATAGTAAGTAGTCAAACAAGGAAAGCTTGTCTCATTAGAAAGATGAGTCAAGAATTGAGAATTAATAGGAAAACTTTATCAAGAGCCATTGGAAGATGCCAAAGAATTGAGGACACTAATGCCAATGAATTATGGGTGTTCTCGGGGAGACTACCACAGAAAGATAAACCAATTGTTGAAGCATTGAGATCACTAATTGAAGACTTTTGGAAGAATTACACAAGTGTATCTCCGAATCAAAGGGATGTGGTAAGAAGGAAAATCGGTAGTCAAAACTATGAGCCACATCTAAAGCATTTTTTGAATGAGACTCAAACATAGTTTTATGGTAAATTTCTAGAGAAGTATCCTCAAATTAAAATTTGTCAAAGATATTTTAAAATGCTAAAACCTATCCATGTCAAGATAAATCACACATGCACTACTTGTTGTTGTAGATTACATATTGAATTTTCTAACCATTTTGATGCTTATAGGTCTATATGTTTAGATATGCATACTAATAATGTTTTGCAGGGTTGTGTGATATGTGCCCCACCAACATCTTCAAGAGACTTCATATCAAGAATTTTATGTGAAAGAGAGGAAGGTCAAATATTCTACAATAAATTATGCTTGGATGGCACATGTCATCGTTGTGGTGGCTTGCAACATTTGCCAATATGTCAACATTTGGAAAGAACACATGCGGTTGGAAACAAACTAGTAGAGTTTGGCAAGTATAAAATAGTGGCATACAATACAAAAGATGGTAAAGAAGCAAAGAGGTGTGAATTGGTTATTGAAAAGATTCTAGTGTATCAGTTTATGCCTATATTTCGTGATAGCATAGTGTATGAGTATGCAAGACATGCCCATAGAGCTCGATGGTTGGACTTGCAATTCAAGTTATGCAAGGACACATTTCCGGTTGGTAGCATTGTTTCAGTCGTTGACTTTGCAGAGAATACAATCTACAACCACAGCGTGAGGTGCAATCACAATATTACAACTCCACAAGTTTTTATATTTGTACACATCACATTCATTCATGTGAATGATAGTATAGAGGATGACAAAAAGATCATAAGGGAGTATAATTTTAATATTAGTGATGATTGCAAGCATTCTATGGAGTTCGTGCAAGGTTGCTTTCAGGTGTTCTACAATGATTTGGCTATAAGGGGCATATTGTTCAGTCAACATATCATATGGTTGAATAATTGTGCATCACAATTCAGGAACTCACAGAATTTCTATTGGTTAAGTAGGAGGCATAATTTTACAGGTATTCAGCATATGTGAAACTTTTGTGAGGCCGAGCATGGAAAGCGGGAGCATGATGGTGCAGGAGCATGTATCAAAAGAGCCATAGCATGAGAAGAGTTAAAGTATAAAGACAATACAAAGTTGACAGATGCAAATTTGATTGTCGAGTGGTGTAATGCTTCCATGGGTCCATGTAATGGAGGTAAGTCTTCAGTTCGTAGATTTTTTGGTTGATAGATGATACTAACATTGCACCATATGAGGACTATTGTACACTGACACGATCAAATGAGATGCACTCTTTCAGAAGCTCAATTGTAGGTTCATGGAGTATCCATATGCGAAAGATGTCATGCTTTTGTTCTTCCTATACAATTCAAGTCTGGGATGAGTGCAAGTCAAAGGAGTGGGTTGACGAATGGCAGTTAAGTTATCTTAGCCCACTTGACACGTATCAACCCCTGACGACATTGGAACTAACATAGATGGAATCATCAGTTGACTTTGACCGCATATCAGATTTAGTTCAACCAGGTAATATAGGGCACATATATGCATCTAATTTCATCTAGTTCAACCAGGTAATGTCATCTTACTTTGTAGTGTTTTTGTAATGTTGACTAGTTTCATCTAATTTGCTACACATATCAATGTAGGGCACGTATATACAGTTATTACAGATGAAGATAATGAAGAGGGAACATATTATTACTTATGTCATTGTGTTGAGGCCAAAAAGAAATTGGAGGCCCCTGTTACAGATGGAGAAAACATCGAATACCCTACAGGCTCAGTGGTTATTACTGGAACATGGCTTAGAAGGTACCCACATAAGAGTGTTAATGTTTGGTTGTTTCAGGACTTTGACACGCATCAGAAGATTCTTCATTACTCAAACCTTGTCGTGGCATCCAATGTTTATTTGCTAAAGTATTGGGGTAGACCTTTGAACAAAATCTTGTGGAAGGTACGTGACTCTAACCATGAATCAATACATGACACAATAAAGAGTAGAGAAGACCCAGATGGTTCATTGGATTAATTTGTAAATATTCACATTGATTTTGTAAAGTCATGTTACGTTGAGTTGTAAGTATGCACATTAATTTGTAAGGTTTGTCTTTTTTTAATTTCCTGCTGCATTTATACACATATACACATTTTTACATCATCATGTTATGCATTTTTGGTGTTCTGCTCCTGATGCAACCAAACTAACTATTCCAACACATCTGGATGGATACATTTACGCTAGGCATGGTCCTATTTTTTACCCAAACATATCGAAATAGTCTGAGCTACATTGTACCGACGATATCCCTGAAGTGTCTAAAGTGCAAAAAGGCAGCAATCTTTGACGAGATGTTACTCAAAAACCGTGTCACTTAGAAACATTCTATCTAAGGCAACACGATCATGTAGATTGCCTCTACAATAACCTCTCTCAATTTTTTATAACTCTAAGGCATTTGTCCATGGTGAAAGGTTTTCTGCTACCCCAAAAATCATAAGGAGGCAGTGTAAAGTTGCAAAGGGGTGTAACTTTCGTCCTGCTCCTGATGTGACTAAACTGACTATTCTAATGCATCTAGATGGGTACATTTACGCTAGGCATAGTCCTATTTTTCACCCAAACATGTCGAAACAGTCCAAGCTACATTGTACCGACAATATCCCTGAAGAGTCCAAAGTGCAAAAAGGCACCAATCTTTGACGAGATGTTACTCGAAAACTGTGTCACTTAGAAATATTTTGTCTAAGGCAATGTGATCATGTAGAGTGCCTTTACAATAACTTCTCTCAGTTTTTTATATCTCTAAGGCATTTACCCATGGTGAAAGGTTTTCTGCTGCCCCCAAAATCGTCAGGAGGCAGTGTAAAGTCGCAAAGGGGTGTAACTTTCATCCTGCTCCTGATATGACCAAACTAACTATTCCAATGCTTCTGGATGGGTACATTTACACTAGGCATGGTCCTTTTTTTCACCCAAACATGTCGAAACAGTTCGAGCTACATTGTATCGACGATGTCCCTAAAGAGTCCAAAGTGTAAAAAGGTAGAAATCTTTGATGAGATGTTACTCAAAAACCATGTCACTTAGAAACATTCCATCTAAGACAATGTGATCACATAGAGTGTCTCTACAATAACCTCTCTCAGTTTTTATATCTTTGAAGCATTTGCCTATGGTGAAAGGTTTTCTGCTGCCCCAAAAATCGTTAGAAGGAGGCAATGTAAAGTTGCAAAGGGGTGTAACTTTTGTCTTGCTCCTAATGTGACCAAACTAACTATTCCAACATGTCCAAATGGGTACATTTACGCTAGGCATGGTCCTATTTTTCACCCAAACATGTCGAAATAGTCTAAGCTACATTGTATCGACGATATCCCTGAAGAGTCCAAAGTGCAAAAAGATAGCAATCTTTGACGAGATGTTATTCAAAAACTGTGTCACTTAGAAACATTTTGTCTAAGGCAAGGTGATCACGTAGAGTGTTTCTACAACAATATCTCTCAATTTTTTATATCTTTGAGACATTTACCTGTGGTGAAAAGTTTTCTGCTACCCTAAAAATCATGAGAAGGAAGTAGTGTAAAGTTGCAAAGGGGTACAACTTTCATTTTGCTCTTGATGTGACCAAACTGACTATTCCAACACATCTAGATGTGTACATTTATGCTAGGCATTTTCCTATTTTTCACCCAAACATGTCGAAATAGTCCGAGCTACATTGTACTGATGATATCCCTAAAGAGTCCAAAGTGCAAAAAGGCAGCAATCTTTGACGAGATGTTACTCAAAAATTGTGTCACTTAGAAACATTCCATCTGAGGCAACGCGATCAAGTAGAGTGCCTCTACAATAACCTCTCTCAGTTTTTTATATCTCTGAGACATTTGCCCTTGGTGAAAGGTTTTCTGCTACCCCAAAAATTGTCAGAAGGAGGAAGTGTATTAAGTCAGGATGAAAGCCTATTCACTCTAGGCAGCAATCTCAAGTTGCACAATCATGAATGGGTGCCTAAAGCAATAAGGTGCTACATCATGGTTCCAGGACCTTGAAATGGTGCCCAAGCATGTAGGAGGAATTTTTAAAGAGCGAGAATGTTTTTGAAACTCTAAGGAACTAGTCCAAAGACTCTATGGTGCCATCTTGATACCATTGAGTCAACTTTAGAACTCAAACATATTGAAACAAGGTCTAGGAAGCTAGGCGCCATCTCTTTCTAGTTCAATCTCTCAGATGCACCAACATTGGAAAGACTCTTAATGAGCGCCTAAGTTTGAATTGATCTTGTGATTGAAAGTTTGGTGATGTATTGGTGCAATAAAATCTTCAGTTGAAGAAATGTAAGTTCTAGGAAGGGTTTAGAAGTTATCAACCTCTTCACTAAGTTAGGCGCACTTTACAAGCTTTCTTACCTAAAAGTTGCACCTCATTAAGACAAGGTTCATCTTAACCTCCAGGACTTTTCCAAAGAAGTGCTTCAGTTTATTAGCACCTTTGGACCTTGTTTTGCATTCTGAAAGAGAAGGCACACTTTGGAGGCATTTCTAACCTAGATTGATGCCTAGGTATAGTCATCTCTCTAGAGCATTACAATGTGTTTTAAAATGAAGGAGGACATTTCATAAGTTGGGGAATTGATCATTGAAGACCTTGGAGTGTTTGAATTACTCTAAGCAAGAAGGTGCATTTCCATGGAGTAGCATACTCTAGATAGCGCCTAATGCCATCAAGGCACAATTCCACCCTTACTTTGGTGCCTATCATCAAGAAGGGGCATTGGGCATTCCTTGAACAGTTCTGAGCATTTGAAGTTTGTGAAATCACCAAGGAATGTTGGTTGCCATGTGTATCCTCAACAAGCTTGAGTTTGCGCCTAGACAAGTTGGTGCTTCTTCATGTTTTAACTTCCCTCTTGAAGCACCTAACTTGGGAAAAAGTTATCTTGTTGTTAGTCAAGTGTTTGATGTGTTTTGGAGACTCCAAAAGACTTCCTCTTGCTAGGTGCTCTTCTAGGCAACTACAACCTTCAACTGGCGCCTAGATCCTGAAGAAAAACACTTGTAAGTGTGGGCACACTTTCCTTGTGATGGAGCATCAAACTGGTGCCTAGAAATCATAATACATGAAGTGAGCGCCTAGGATCCTATTGGTCCAATAGGTGGTTTTGGGATCCGTGTCAAGTCATTGAATTAGGTTGCTAACTCAGAATGATTTTCATGCACTTAGACTTCAAGGTGCCAAAACTAGTAGGAAAATATTTGGGGGGAAACCAAGCTAATAAAAGTTGGGTAAATTTAACCTCTGAGTCTGATTAGGCTCCATATAACAACAATATTTATGTCATGTCCCTTTGCTTTATGAAACAAGCAGTATGTGTCAAGTCATAGGGATAACACTATGGTCCTTAGAAATTTCTCTGTGACTTTTGATAAGATTATCTACTATTATGTGGATGCTTGATAGTATTAAAATTATTGGGCATTAAGTTGAGGTGACCATTCTTGTTATGATCATCGCTTTTCACAAGGGGTATGTCAGTTATCCCATATATCATTACATTATGATTATTTTTCAATATCCTAATGGTGGAAGGATTGTTTTCACTATTATCTCTAGCTTGGGAAGTCATCAACCATCCATTTATTCTGTAAACCCTTTACCCACTACTAATTGTGGCTTGATCAATTCTTAATGCACTTTCTAAAGATTCCTCATAAGACTTATAAGGTAACTTCTAAACCTCCTCCCTTGTATCCCTATTTACAAAATGCAAAAAGAGGTTATAGATTTCTCTATGGGCCATATTTAGGGCACTAGTTGACAAATAAAGGACTTGCCTCCAACTTCTAAAAATGTACCAATAACTAAACATTTTACTTCATACTTAGGAGCTCTCAAATTCTTGCCTTGACCAATTTGTTCATATTGAAAGGTATCACAAAATCACCAATGGGTTGTATGAAGAAATGTATAGAGACCTTTGGAAGGTAATAGTACCAATTTAACATGATTCCTTCAAGGGTCTTGTGAAATATCCTAGCCACAACTACATCCCAAGGGAAGATCTCTCTTACAGTCATCATATATGCCTTGATTTGGGAATTTGGATTCCCTTCCCCTTTGAATTTTGGTACATCTTGGAGGGGATGTAATAATAACATATTACAAATTTTTAAGTCAAGAGGTTCTTTTAAATAGTCTAAGTAGGTTCCTGAAAAGGAATCTTCATAAGTTGGAGTTCTTATGAACATGAGACCCATGGATGGGGCTTGTGTACTAAGTTGATTTTTAATTTACACATTTGTTTAATATCCTAGATACATTGGTTGGACAGTGATGGGATGATACACTATGGGAGTCACATGATTTTGTGGTGCATAAGCTCCACTAGGTTGTTGAAGATGTGGGAAAGTGTCATTACTAGTTTTGTGAAAAAAAATTAGATAGGGAAGATTGAGTTGCCCCCTAGTTTTTCTCAACCCTAGTGTTGAATGGATTCGTTTGAACTTTTGGTCTTTCTATAGTTTTGTCCTTTAGAGGTTTCTCAACACCTCTAGCCTTTAGCATCCTGATCCATTGGACTAGTGTGGCTATGAGGTTGGAAAGTGTTGCAACCTCCATCCTTTAAACTTCTCCACCTTGTTATGGGTTGTTTTAAGTATTTTCACTTGCTTTCTCTTCGAGAATATTTTCTAATGATACATGATGTGTCATAGATCATTCAACTTGATAAACAACATGGAGGGATTCTCATGCCTCCTATACTTCTTGCAAGTTTCTTTATAGATAGCTCACATCATTGTCCACCTAGGTGGTCATTTCCCTAAATATTATGATAAGATAATCCTGTTAAAGAACTTTGGATTGAATGAGAATCAACATGCTTTGTCTTGACTAGAATAGTTGGGATGGACAAAAATCTATTGATTCTAGGTTGGGTTGTTAAAGGTCAAGAAGCTTTGGTATCTAATGCCCTCTAAATCTAAATATTCAAAATCATAGTGGTTCAATAAGTTACAACAAACTATCAGGTAGACAATAGACTATAAGGAATAAGGACTACACATGAATCCAAAACAACACCAGTCAATAAGGACATCACAAGTAACTCAACATTACTTCCAGAGGCATTCACAAAAACAAAGGGGAGAACACAACTAGAGAATGCTAGAATATAGTAGGGATGAGTGTCTTATGCAGAGCACATAGTGGAAGCATAGAATTATCAACTTTTGTACCTTCAAACTCACTATTGGCGAGACAACATACCATCATCGAGCTTAAAATTTCATCAGCTGATAGGCTGATGCCACCATGTCTCCATTTGATTTCACTTCTGACAAACATCCCATCATTGAATCTTATCGGTCAGACAGACTGCTATCAGTGACTTTATATCCTTTCACACCGATGTCTTTGTCACTCCAATATGAGACTCTAAATCCCTTGCCTATCGGTAGGACTTAATACCATTGGCACACTCAAAAACTCTTCTGCCGACACACCGATCTCACCAATGACAACCTTCGGACCACACCCGTTGGTGAGACTCCAAACATCGGTGAACTCTAATCTTGTTGGGCCGATACACTGATGGATTTTGACTGTCACTGTGATGCCCTTCATCGGCGAAGCTCTCAACTGCTCTTCCAATGCACCGATGGGATTATCTTCTGATACACCAATGTCTTTGACTTTGAACCACACTCGTCGGCAAGACAGACCACTATCGACGAAGCCTAACCAAGGTCTATCGATATGCCAATACAACCAACTCTTGATGTCGATACAAGCTTCTTTTGAAGGCAAAGGGTGCCTAGGCTTATGGGGCTCAATTTGATGTATTTATTGAAAGCTCAAGGTGAATTGATGCTTATTGAAAATGCCACTTAGTCCTTCATTTGCATTCTAGGTGCCATTTCCTATTGACTTATATACTCCTCCTCATGCTAGGGTACCATAATGAAGTGGTTTAGACAATAGGTGCACTTCACTTACTAGAGGCTTGTTCTCCTTCCACCTTAGGGGCACTTTTATGGTGGAATAGGTGTCAATGGGCACCTTGTCTTAAATGAATGCTCTCTCTAAGTTGGGCGCCCTTTTGAGGCTTTATGAGTTGCAAATTGCACCTTAACCATTCATGCTTGTTGCTCAATGTTTGAATGTTTAAGAAAGTCTCCTTTAGGCGCTCATCTTAATGAATTTTTCTCAAGGCGCAATCATCCTAATGACTTGGATATTCATCCTAGTGTTTCAGAATATGAGGCTACCAGACTTAGTTATTTTCAGGATCTTAAACATAAAGAATAACATGATGATTCATTTTTTTGTATTGCATATAGTTGACATTCTATGCTACTCATAAACAATATTAATATTTTCTGTTCAACATGATGATTCATTTTTTTTTAAATACAAGTTTTATCTTTTAGTTCCAAAATGAGGTTTAGGTGATACTTGAATAACAATAGCTAGCTTATTGGATCAACAAACATCCTATGTAATACAATTGGACTTTAAATATTTGAAGTAGCCATCTACAAATATCCATTCAAATGTGAATTTATAATGCAAGTATGGATGCCATCAATAAAAAAGATTTGTATTAACCAAATATCCATATAGGCATACATCAATATTTGTTGATATAAGTATAACATATATACAAAATAGCCATATAGGCTTACAAGAATGCCATATAGGCATACAATGTCAACTATATACAATACAAAATATATGTCCACAAATGCCATATAGGCATACAACAAAGGAACACAATAAAAAGTCATTCCCCTCTGGTTGGTGAAGAGAATAGATCACAGGCAGCCTTTGATCTTCTAGGGGATGGAGACGCACATGTGAGTGGTCTACTACGAACCTGAGGGCTACACCTCCTATTTAGTTCTTCCTGCATCTTTAGCTATTACAATAAATAGTATAGACATTAATATATAGAAATTACATGTTATAAAAAATGAAATATTTAACAAAATAATCACTTACCACTGACATATAATTTGTCTCCTCACTTGCCTTAGTAGCAGGAATAGGCCCTGGTGATGTCATGTCCTATAGAAACCATCCAGATATAAATTAAACTTCAAATCAATAATCTTTTGATTTTTCAAAAATAGACAACTATAACAATGAATGTAAATTGAAATTTACTAATTTGCCTCATACCCCTATCAATGCCATGGAGCTATGAATTACAAAGGCCATACCATGCTCCATTGCCCCTGAACATGGGGAGGTGTCTCTGCAGTCTACATCATCTGGAAATAAAACAACATTATTCAATTATGAAAACTATAGTAGTGATGCAAATCATGGATCCTAACATACACACATGTTCATCTAAACATGGAAGTACACACAATAAAGCACACAAGTCACATACAAAAATCTAGTAAGTACAATTCATTCATTAAACTATTTATTTTATTACCTTCATAAAGATTTGAAGTCCACCACCGCTGGCAGGTGTTGCCGTGAAATCTACAATATTAACCTATTCAACATCCAAAATTAGATATTAGAATACCATTCATTAAACGATTCTATTCACATGTAATATTTATAATTGTTTACTAGTTACATACCCCAACAATAGATGATCTAGTGTAAAATGCAGGTGGTGAACCACTGAAAACTACATCGACACTATGACCCTGAAATTTCATTAAAATCATCAATTTAAATTAGTTAATCTTGCAATTCAAAAATAAAATTTAATAAATTAAATTTAATTAACTTGCTAATATTTACCTTATCAAGGCCAAAAGTCTCACTCAGGAGGGTATCTATCATCACCATCTGCTCAGCTGCAGATGTAGCATGTGCACCTGCGTCCTAACTATCCATGGGGTCATAACCACAGGCTGACCCGCAAGCCTGACAAGCATGGGGTGGGACCCTACTCCTCACACTATCTCCCAACCCACTTTGTGTTGCAGGACCAACATGCTCTATGATGCTCTAGGTCAAGGCACTAATGGACTGAAGTGTATCAACCTCAACACTCTCCTTCACAATGGAAGGGATAGAAATATGCTCGTGGGTTGGTCTGTTGATTACTCGTCTCACTACCTGCTATGGGTCAAGACATGCCCCTGGTCTATCTTGTGCTGACCCCCCACCTCTACCTTAGAAGTCCCACATATCAAAATAGTTTGGCACTTCATTAAGGACAAACTCGCAGTAGAGTATCCTCAAAAGGTATTGCGGGACCTCATTATTATTGCATGGAGGATGGTCAAAAACCATCCACCACCTCTGCCCAAAATTGTCCCTTATCACTTGGTTGTTGCACCAATGGATAGGGAACCTCTTGCATGTAATGGGTGGAGGTTGATTTGTTTGTGGGTTTGTGAAAATTGAACACAAGTCTAATTTTGTGATTTATAATTTTTTCGCATCTTGGTATGACAGCTTGTCTTTATAATAATCTCTAAACTCTCTCCTCTTATCCATTCAACTAGTTATTTGCTTGCTAATTGAATCTACATTTGATAACATAGATTCAAGAGATTTAGCAAGCGTGGACCTATGCAAGGTTGAAGTGGAAGGATCTTTCAACCTTGCAATTATATCTTCAATTTCTTTTTTGTTGTTTTCAATTTGCCCCATTATATTTTCTTGTGGTCCAGGGGCATGTCGAGGAATGGATGGAGGAGGTTGTTGTTCTATAGGACTTTGTGGATTTTGAGGAGGAGGAGGAGGAGGAGGTGCATTAACATTTCCTAACAATTAATGAAATATACATCAAAAAACAACTCAAACCTACCTATTTAGAAGAAAATTCAAACAAAAAAAAAGTAAAACTCACTCCTTCGGTGTGCTCGATGTCGTGGCGGCATTTTGGTGATGAATTGGTTTTTCCAAAATACGAGCATTCTTCCTAGGGTTTGCAAGCCGCGGGGATAGAGGAGAAAAATAGAAATGAAATGAAATGACAAGCCTTTTTTTTATTTATAGTGGTTCATAACGTGCTCACGTTATAACGCGAGCGCATTATAACACACTCATGTTATGTATTATTTTTTAAAAAAACTATTTGGCCACTTTTTGGCCCCCCATCTTTTTGTACTTACCCTTAAGGCAAGCTCCTATATAGCCACAACATTTTTTCCTTTTTTGTGTGTGTAAGTTGAAGGAACAGGGTCCGGGAGATATCAATTCGGGAGAAGGAAGGGTTTGTAGGTACAAGTTAGGCAACATCTTCAGTTTCTACAAAACCTTATAAAGAGTCTAGAGCACCCAACTTCTTGGTTCCTATGGCATGTTGATTCTAGGTTACTGTTCTAATCTATTTACTCATCTCTACTATCTATTCTAATTCTCTATTTTTATTTCTAAGAGTCATTTGTAGGTCAATCTTACTCATATAGGGTTTGATCATTTACCCTAACTATATTGGTTAATTTGGTTTGACACTCATCTATACAACAAAGAGTCAAAATCCATGTAATTTGTATCTCCCTCAAAGGTAGAAGCCAAGCTTGGTTTGTGTCTCAATATTAATGGAAGAGGGTTTGACTTGGTTTAACCTCTTGAGCTAGGCCTTTCTTTTCTACTAGACATTTTGGTGAACCCAACTCTTCTTAAACTCTTGCATCCTCCTTCATCTGAAGAAAATATGTTTTCTATTCTAGATCAAATTTAGATCAAGTTCATTCATCATTTTCTTGCATACATAAATTAGGTTTTGCATTTAAATCCATCGTTAGGGTAACAAAATCCTTGCATTTCCTAAAAATGTAGATATTCTTGAACCTAGGGTTTGTAGATTAGTGTGTTATTTTAGATTTTTGTAGCATTATTAGGTTGATTAAAGTTAATTCATTTGTTGTACCTTATCATCCTTTGTGTTTAGAGCATTCTTTGCACCTTTACATGTGAAATTTGAAAAACAAACATTTAATTTAGATTGAAAATAAACGATACTTATAATATTGTTTAAATTTCATAAGATTAGATCATTATAGTGTAATATAAATTTCTGATCTAGTGCTTTAGATCTGATTATAACTGAGTTTGATACACATTTCTTAGTGATACAGTATGCATTTATTCATATGCATTGGTTAGGGTTATCTAAAATCTCATTTCATGGTAATTCTAGCTTTAAAATTGATAAATTTTGATTATGTTTTAGCTAGGTATTGGTTTACAGAGTTAAAACATCATTTTTCATAGCTTGGTATATTTCATATTGTGCATAAAAAAGCTTCATTCCATTCCCTCTTTTTTACTTTATTATAATTAAGTCTGAAAAAAGTAGGGTATGCAACTATGTCAAATTACTTTTTTCAATATTTTAATGCATTTGATGAGTTGTTTAGTAGTAATGATTTTGACATGTTAGATGAAGCCTTGGATGACTTCATCTCTGCAAAATCATCCTCTACATCTCCTAAACCTTCTATATTTCAAAGAATCATTAATACAATTTATGTTTATGGTTCTCCAAAAGAACCTAAGAAACCCAAAATTGTTGTGCATCTTCATAATGATGCTCCTAAAGAACAATCTCTCACAATAGGATGTTCTCTAAAAACATCTAGACCTCCTAAGATACTTTATATCTTAAACTATGTAAAACATGTCACTAAAAATAGTCCACTCAATCAAAATGTGTCGCAACAACCTATTCATCATGAAGTTGCTCACACGTACAACACTAGAAATAGTAAAAAAAGAAACAAATACAATTTGTTCTAGCTTCTCTTCCACCCTCTCAACTTATTATTCCTCAAGCACCTCATCCTCCTACTCATATTGGTATATATTATGATCTTGTTGAGCAGCGACATGCTACTCCAACAAATATCTCTTTATGGGAGTTGATACAAACATCACCTACATACCATGGAATGCTCCAAGAAACTTTACAAAAGATGATTTTTCCACCTACATTGTTAATCTGAATGATGTAGAAGCTCTATTAGATTGTATGCATGTGACAAAAATAGATAGTATTTTTCAACCACATGAATTACCTCCCATAGAAGTTCAAAACCAATATGAGCCTCTTATGATATTTGTCATCATTAATAAAACAAGGGTTAGATGTACCATGTTGATGGTGGATTAGGTCTTAATGTTTGTGGCATAGACTTGTTACATAAAATCAATGATGATACTTCTCTCATTAAACTAGATAAACTCAATATTTGTGGCATTAATAATGTTGGTAGACAATCACTAGGTACTATTACTTTACCTATTAAGGATTGCCCTATGACATTGCCCACCCTTATCCATGTCATGCCTAATTCTCATTCATATAATATTTTTTCTTGGTAGTCCTTGGATTCATTCCATGGGGGTAGTTTCGTCTACCCTTCATCGATCAATTAAGTTTTGTTTATAACAATTAGCTACAAACAATTGAGGCTGATCCAATTTTGAAAAGTTGTTTACAAGATGAGGCTAAAAATAGACAATATTTTAAGCTCTTTACTTTCATTTCTCCTCTTTATAAAGTCAATTCTTCTCCCACTCCTATAGAGGTTATTATAGAAGAATCTAATTCACCTTCGAATACAATTTTTGGTGATGATTGGGGTTTGTTAGACTTTACACTTGCCTTTGTGGGGGAGTATAAAGTGTCTCCGTCAAAGCTAGAAAATTCTAAGGTTGCTCCAAATTCTACTCCTAAGACACTTAAGATCTCTTTGAAAAGTAATGTTGATAACACTTATTGTTATACTATGGAATATGAGACCTATGAGGTGCCTCCTTCCTCTTTGGAAATGGCATCTATTTATGGTCAAGGTTTTCAAATCCTCTCTCAATGTGGTTACAATAGTAATGGTTGTGGTATAAAGAAGCAAGGTATTAAAGTCCAATTAGAGGCTAGTCCACATTACTCTTCATTTGGACTTGGATATCATCCTTTATAGCCCACTAGATCCACTCGTCATCCTAATCTAAATGTAAATATAATTTCTTCATCTACACTTAATTGGGTATATCTAGAATTGATTGAAACAAATTACAATTCTAAAGATGTTCCATTTGATAGTTTTTCAATAGACGAAGCTTTAGTTAAGTTCCTAGGAGCTTATGATCATCTGCATCATTACCATCATGGTCGTGGCTTTCCTTATTGTTTAAATGTGGAATCATACTTTGGGAAAGATGCTTGTTTATCTAATGGTACCTCAACATCTAATGAGTCACCTATGTAATCCCTTCATCCTCCTTATGTTCTAGACTATAGTACTCTTCGTAATGGAGAAACTGTCGATGTTTTGATGGATAAAGATGACCCTGAAAAAGTCATCCCTATTGGAAACAATCTAAATACTAAAGAAAAGCAAGAACTTACATCTCTCTTACATGAGCTCCTGAACTCTTTGCTTGGACATAATCTGATATGCCCAGCATTGAACCTAAGGTGGTAACACATATTATTGTCAGACATAATATTAGCATTGAGCCTTTTTCCATCATTTGGCTTTCTTGGTTTTGCCATCTTTCAGGCATTTTTCATGGCAATGTTTTATTTTGGGGTACAATTTATCTCGTGAGGTATTTTCAAGGCCTTCTCATTGTAACTCTTGTGTTCTTTTAATTTACTATGGTATGGGTTCTTTTGCACCTTTAAAAAAAAGGAATAAAAAAAATATATTGTCATTCATCCTATGTTAAACTGATAAAACAAAAATATGCAAAATTAATCCTAAGGTTGCATTGTTTGTAAAAAACCATTATTTGAGCTTCAATTGTTCAATAGAACATTATGTTTAAAATATTTTGATCCAAACATATTTAAGACATGCACATAGGATCAAATGATATATCTATGAAATAAAATCTTAAATACAAGAATGTTGAAAATTATGTAAAAAACCATGTATTCATTCAAACAATTTTATCTCATTTATTATGCATTTCTTATAAATATGGTAATCATGAATAAGTTTAGAAATTATCAATTAGAATAAAAAAAATTATCAGCTCATGTCACTTAGTCATGTCTTGGCTGCCAAGATAGGTGTAAAGTTTATAAAGATAAAAAAGAATGACACCTATTTATGGCTAAGACCTAATACAAATTTACCCAGGTTATAATTGGGTATAAAACAAAAACCATATTCCATTTGAATCCATCTAGAGATTTTATGATCAGAGGGCTGCATATGACTGTTGTCATTTTTAATCTACAAGTAGATATGGCAAGGGAATGTGTCATCAGAGTTGAAACATTTGTATGGTTGAGTTCAATATCTAAAATTTTGGGTTGAATCTTTTGTTTTCTTTCTATTAGTAATAAGCCTTCCTCTTTAGATGCAACTCTAATATGGTACACTACAAGCCTCCCACAACTAAACTTGCTTGCTAAAGCCATTAGAGTTATCATGTGAACTTTTGAGTTTTAGGTGAGAAGATGTGAAAAATACTCTAGTTGATCATCTCTTTGAAGCTATCTCCATAGAAAGACTAAATGTCTATAGAGACGATGACAATTTGTAAAAGGGGGAAGAGATTTGGTCAAGCTTGGAAAGAACAATTGAGAGTAGTGTGATATGCATTCCTATATATAGAGTTGAAGATATGCATAATTGTGGGTGACACAACAAGGAAAAGAGTCATGTAATAGAAGGATTCTTTGATTCTAGTATAAACATTCAAGAGATATCTAATATTCCATGATAATCTAGAGCCAATAATTAAATACAACTGCATGGATATTTATGAGTCATGAGAAATCTAATATTTCACAATAATGTGAGAGTGTGTTTCTAAGAGATTAATGTCGGTAAATAATGATAGGTTATTATAGAAAATCAATCTCGATGATATTATAGGACATTCTGATATTAATTTTTTATTTTTTGGTAGCTTGTCTTGCATTGTTGATGATTAATTATTGTTTGAGGAGAACTTGTGTGTTTCTTTAGAAGGATTGAGTTTTGGCGATCAATTTTTGGACATCAAATGTCATTTGAACAATGAAGATCATGCTCATCTTTTTCCAAGTTTATTTATCTTTAAATTAATAACTTTATTTAATGTTATATTTAATTTAATTTTAATATTTATTTTATTATAAAATTCTTATCCTCCTTGTGCATGTGCTTTGTCTCTACCATAGAAGGACATGGTTCCTCTTGGAGGTCTTCCTACATTGGTTCCATTACAAGTCATAAGAAACTCTTGTCCCATGTTATAATCTCTTGGTGAGATGGTACTCCTAGTCCTTACCCCATGTGGGAAGAACATGCTCCAAACTTTTATCACTATCAAAACTCAACTACTTAAGATGAGGAACACCTAAATTTCCACACCACATTACAATGTTATTCCTTTACACCTCATCCACCATCATCATTAATATTATTTTTTATTAATTTGAGAGTGCTTCTGATATATAATTGTATATAATTTTTTTGGATCACATTAATCACTGTGGAAATGTTGTATAATAGTAAATTATAGTAGTTTAGATATTTTCCTTGACTTTGATCAATAGATTGTTAATTAAGTCTAGTTCATATCCATTCATTCATATCATATTTATCCTTTACATACTTATATAGTAGATCATAGTAATAAGAAAAGTTGATATAAAAAATTACATAGTTTTCTACTAGAAAACTCCTAATTGAATGTAATGGACTGTGGAAGAATCATGCATTCAAATGATTTATAATTTTTTTAAAACTTAAACCATAATATTGTAAAATAAAATAAATTGAAAAAAAAAGAAAATGCTCAAAATGCTTCATGAACTTAGGAAATCACAAGTAAAGGAAAATCATAGTAGACACAAAGCTAAATTCTTTCCAACACATAATCAAATGTTTTGAGAAGAAATTATAGACACCAACCCAAACATTTTAAAGACTGTAGTTCTCTAGGAATTTTTTTAATCTATTTTAAAGAAAAATGTTTTTGATAAAGATAAGTCAGCAAACAAGGGGCTGAACCCTTTACAAACAAGAGCCCTAAGGGCCCAGCAAAGTAGGCCAACTTAGGCCACAACTAGAATAGAAACAAAATAGGGACAATGGACAGACAAATGTCAAACAACAGACATGAACTAGACATCCCTAGAACCTGAGGGAACAAATCTGACTTCTTTAACCCTGGGTTGCAAGGCAGCAATAGATCTGGAGAGTCCCTTCTTGTTTCTTTACACGATCGACCAAGAAGACTTTGGGTCTAGGTCCACTGAGCGAAGCGAGAGGAGTGGATCCTCAACAACCACCACAGGCAAAGAATCACCACTCATTGAGGGAGTTGGTAGCGTAGAAGAAGAGTTAGGGGCAGTCAAAAGACTAGCAGAGGCAATCATCGAGGGTCGAACAGGCTTAGCCTAAACATAGACAGCAATTTGAGGCACCAAAGATTCCATTGAAGGGACAACCAAACAAGGATCTTGGGGAGACATGGTCTCTTAGGATGATTCAGCCAAGGAAGGATCGTCCTCCTTAGAGGAACCATCCAAAGAGGGAGTGCCCACTATCAAATGATTAGAGATCATTCTTCCACCAGGTAGTCACACCCTTGTGGTGAGTGATAGGACAACCAAAGGCAATATGACCAAAGGAGAAACATCTCCTACATTGAAAAGGAAGACCCTCATAATCTAGCAACTACGTCAATGGTTTGTCATCCACCATCAAGATCACATCTCCATG
Organism: Cunninghamia lanceolata; assembly: GCA_027924645.1. NCBI lineage: Eukaryota > Viridiplantae > Streptophyta > Pinopsida > Cupressales > Cupressaceae > Cunninghamia > Cunninghamia lanceolata. Next base: position 4,231,442 of record BSBN01000245.1, on the reverse strand, counting down.
GAGTGGTTTGGAGATGTCCACATCTACTAAAATAGAAGCCACTATAGAATGCCCAAGATCCCAGTCCATAGAGTCTACCTTCATAAAGCATCCAATGGTGCTGCCAATGGCTTCATAACATGAATCCACCCAAAATTGGAGAGGGAGATTCAGAAGCCGACCCAAACAGGTCTTGTATTCAGTGGCTCTGTAAGAGGATTGAAGGAGTGAGCCCAAGGCTTAATGGACAACAAATGAACACCCCACATCCATCCCTTGTCCAACTCTAGGTCTTGCTCCTCAGAGGAAGCAAAGGTCACTATGAAGAACCCCTAGCGTTGGGAAGAGTTCAATCTGCCCAAGGACCAGAGGCTTCTACTTGAGTCCATAACCTAGCCATGGAGATCAGGGAGGGAGGGCCACAAGCCATTGAACCTATAGGCCACACAACATTTCAAATAGAAGCCCTCATTTTTAGCAATCTGAGGGCCACAAACCACAACAGGAGAAGCACAGGCACAAAGAATAGGCCTAGCCCTAGTCTTTGAAGGGATTGACTGAGCACAAGTATTAGCAACAACATCAGAAAAGGTTTTCTGAGCATGAGCATTAACAAGATTAGAAATTTTTTTTTGATGGTAGCCAGAAGTGGCCCTAACAGTGCCAGGACTAGCATTAACTGAAGATACACCCACACCAAGTGGATGGATGCCTCCAAAAGTTGGCACAAAAGACTTGAGCACATTGTTCATAGGTGCAGAGGGACCTAAAACCCCAGTAATAGCACCCCCAAGGGACTCTCGTACAATAGGAGTGTAGTGCCCTACACCAACATTAACACTAGAAGAGACTGCCCCAAGAAACAAGGCATGCAGATCCAGAGGGAAAGAAGGTAGTGAATAGACCTCCAAACCTTGTTTGCTTGCACCAAAGTTTTCCCACTCAATGCCATTCAAACTAGAAGTTCCCCTACTCGACGCCATTTTGCCTTTTTGTTTTCAAGCAAAATGTTAACAATAATAAGCATGCATAAATAAACCCCAACACATTGCATCAAAATTTATAAAAATAAAAAAAAATCCCTTCCTATAACATTACAAAAACATTAGAAATGAAATGTTCATAGAAAACATTACCGTCGAGCTCTACATTAGTATTATTATTAAACCATAAATCTACTTCATCCATAAATTCATTAAACTCTATCATTGTGTAACATAGAAAATTACATACCCTCACAAAATTTCATGTTGCTTTTTGACCTACTTTGGTGTCTTCTCTTATAGCATGTTTCTAAGGCCACTTGAGCCTAGCCTTGGCATGTTTTCCTAGTCACTAAGATTTTCCAAGGTTTCTTATCACATTTTAATTTCTTATGTACTATTCAAGAAAAACATGTTGAAATTACGGTAAATTTTCCTAGGATGCAAGCATGATGCACTAGTGTCCTAAAAATTTTCAAATTTTGAATCATTGCTTTCTTACTTACCTTTGGATTCTGTTGGTGGTAATGCTTCTCCAATAGAGAAATGACTCCTATAAGCATACTTAACCCTTCATTTTCTTCCTCTTCAATATAAATCCAATTTTTCAACCCTTACATCTTCTTCTCACTTTTTAACTCTCAGAGATTTCTTAGTTCTCCATTGTTGGTTTTAGATGCTCTCTCTTGAATGAAGAATCTCTTTTCCTCAACTTCTATTGAACTCACCATTGTGACTTGACTATTGTTGAGGATCTCAAGAAGAGATTTGCATTGATTACACATTGATTCAACCCTTAATGAGCTTACGACTTCTTCCATATTATAGATTTGGTAACATTATTTTCATTGTGATTAAGTAACATTTTTGCATTTTTTATTACTTCTATTATCTCTATTTGACAAATATTTGGTGTAGACCACCACCTTGTTTTTTCTTTACGCACAATAGGGTATTCCCCCCATAGACTAGGGTTGATACTTGGTTTTTAAATATTGTCACTACTATTATTTTCATAGATGCACTTAGGAAATAGAAGCACACATTTGCTTTTTTATTATTCTCCAATATTTGTTGTCTGTGGAGGTTGAAAGACCAACACAAGGGCTTGACCTAAAGGCAAACTCCCAAAGAAGCCAACATATTTTCTTTTATGTTGCAACTGTAGGTATTTTGGAGAGATTTGACCACACGGAGGTTTGCTAGTTTTTTCCCCTTTCATTTCTCTCATTTATTTCTTGTTCTTATTCATTCAAATCTAGTCCTCTAAATTTATTTGTTTATAGAACAAAACTAGTAGAAATAGGGTGAACTCTACTTTATTCTATCTAAATGTAAGGACTTTTTTGAAGTGAAAGTATTGAGTTATATTACATTTATCTTTGTTATTTGCCTTAGATCATAATTTTGCATACATTAATATTCTTGACCTTCTTTTCATTGTTTTATGGCATAACCCAAGATTCTTTTATAAGTCCAATTTAGACAAATTTAACATATTTAATGGAATCGACCCTCCCATTGGTTACCCAAAGCAATAAGCAACCTTACTAAGGAATTCACCATCTCATTTCTACTGTAGATAACTAGACACCTCAGATCGAAGCTATGCTATTATATTGATATGCCACTATCATGACAGAGATAGTATGTACACTTTTGTATTAGGTATTCATCTAATAGATTTCAAAAATACTTCTAGTATGCTTGTTACCGATACTAATACTGCTGCTAGTAACTAGTGAGGATATCCCCACATGATTTTTTTATGATTTTTTAATATTTATATTCTTATTCAAGTATTTTGCAAAATAATCTAAATACCGGAGATCTTTATGAAAATACATATGTTTGCAATACCCGCATGATAATATATAGATTCACTTCCATAAGATATAACTTCAACCCAAGCCTATTAGGATAACTTTATTTATATGTTCAAATTAGATTTGTGGAATAGCTATGAGAATTCAAAACAATGGTAGCTGAAAAATGAACTATTTGACGAAATGCCTTAATAGTTGAAAGTGGGTCTAAGGCAATGTTAATGAAGGCCATTACCATGATCAAGCACATGAAAGCAATTAGACAGGTAGACTTATATTTTATCATTATCAACATCTTCAACTCCCTAAGTTTAATCTAAGCTAATCCAATATAATCCAATAAAATACATTTAGGTAAAGATGAATCGGGTAAACATAAATCAACTAGATTAATTATTATTAGTTGTGAGTGTATATAATTTAAAAGTAAACACTATTCTAGGAATGTAGGGTAAGGGATGAGTGTACTCAGCTCTAGGAGACATGCTGAAGATATTTGAGGTAGGCGTTGAAATTGCTCTCCCCTAAAATCGCCCCTCCCCACAAGCTTTCATATATCTCCCTTGACTGTCCACAACTAGGCAAATTCTCATATCTCAAAGCGATTCTAAACCAGACATCAATAAGGCACTTGATGGCACAACAAATGTCGATCAAGTTTAACCGATGCCATTAACAGTTTTAGAAACACTCAATCATGTGAAAAACAAAGAAACTAGTGAAACTAATAATCCCTTTGCAATTAATAATCAAGCAAGTGGAGGCTTAGACTTGATTGGTCTACTGAGGATTCATCAATGCTCTCAATAAACTCAAAATTCATAACCGTAGAAGCCACAATCTCAAGCTCCAACTCTAAAATTTTTGAATGTGAGATATGCAAAAATAGGTCTCCAAATATTGTTAGAGAGCTCAAATCATTTGATTATTCAAAAATTGAAGCAACTACCAATAAATTTTCTAGTAAAATGTCTCAGAAAAGAAGCATCAAACACTGATAATGGCGGCAGCCGAATGGCGACAGAGATTTTAGCATTTTGCACCTTCACACTTCTCCCAAAATGCACCTTAAGGGAGTCATGAAATTTCAACCCTCCGTGCTTCTCTTCCCTCAAGAAATTCCTCTATCTTTTATGCTTTGAGAGATGTCGCCTTTGCCCAAGTGGCCCATCTCGCTAACTCTGGTGCTCGCCCATTTCCCTTGAGTACTCCATAACAGGCTGACATTGAGTTCGCTGTTAGAACGCGCAGGAAAGTTGAAGGAAAAATTATTGATGATTTCTTTCTTTTTATTTTCCAAACTCTTACCGAGTCCGTATGAATTTCCTACCACCCATGCCATCAACCAAACATAATTTTTTACCATGTTTCCCATTCTTCGCTGTAGAGGAGTGGAGTTAGTGTTTTGAGTTAATAGATATCCATGCCGTCCACATCCCTCTTTAATTTTGTCCCCTGTCAGCTTTTATTTTTATTTTTTTAATTTTAGCCGATGTGAGGAGAACAGGAGAACCACCTGATGTGACACAATTTAACCCATGTATACTTTTAGAGGCTTCACGTATCCCCAAGATGGCAGAAATCTTTAGAAAAGGTCTAATTGTGCTAATAAAACAAAAATCCAAAACATGTTCCCTGATGAAAATATATTATCTTCTTAGCATATGCATGCGCCTTAAATTAGTCTGGCTCAATTTGAAGTCACGTTTAACAACATGAATGTGTTAATATGTTTTATTTCTTTCTCCTGCTTTTTAACTTGTTATGTACGTGTATTTTGACGATTATGTATGCATTCCTTTAATGCTAAAGTTCATTCATATTGAGAAATGGAACTGTGAATAGGCACAAAATTGAAAAGTGAGGAAGTTAGTAGAAATACCAATATCGCTTATTGACAGATCCAAGAGAGACAAAATTCCAGTTAAAACAAAAATGTTTTCCTCTGAGTTTGTCTATGATAGTTTGAAGCATATTACCAATGCAAGATTTCTAAACCTTCCTCTGCCCCTTTACTCTCCTTCCCCCGTCGTGGAATCTCTGTGCATTGACCTTCTTCTCAACATTATGACCACCATATTCGCATGGATCTGGCCGCCAACCGGTCACCAAGGTATTTTTTTTTGTGTATAAATACAAATGTTCTTTTATAAAGAAATTTTTTTAAGTAAATAAAATAATTCAAGATTGATATCTCTTGACATTTTTAGATAGATTTACTTAAGATATCTTTATTAGTTAAGTCTTCCCAAACGTCTAATAATTAAACTGCAACAAAAATTCTGCAATAAGAATTTTTAAGACAATTCAAGAAAGATTTATTGAAGATATCTATATTGGTTAAGTCTTCCCAAACATCTAACAGTTAAAATGCAGCAGCAATTCTAATTTTTTGGTACAATTAACATAAAAATGCTAAAATCAAAATCCAAACCATTAATTCCCTACAAATCAACTTTGTTGTCCTTGGTAGAAACTAAAGCTGCATTGCATCTTTTATTTTAAATAAAAATAAATGCACTATAGTGTCAAGTCCAATGCAATTTGAGAAGATGGTGCCTTGGTGGTGAATCTTGGCCATCCCTCCCTTGTGCTTTTTATATTTACTCTTTGAGAACAACTTTTAATTATTATTAAAATAATATTATTAATGAAAAACTTATACTACGTTATCTTGAAATGACTTTAAATACACCTATCAAATCCTACAAAATAAAATTTAAAAAGAAGAAAGGAAATTCTTATAAAATTAAATAACAAAGTTTAAAATGCAAGGTTAAAAAAATTACCCTATGAAAAGGCACAAGGTCTCTATAAATATCCTATCCCTATTGAAGCTGCTTTTTTCATACAACTAATTTCCATTTACTCACTCTTTATCTCTTCACTTACTTATCTCTTTAGTTACAAAAATGATTGGCCACAACAAAAAGTTACCTTAAAACTTCAAGCAAATTCTACACCTCCCACTAACCAATGCATTCAACCTATTTCATGTTCAAAGATCCTGGACTTACAATAGGAGAAAAACCTACATTCCCAACAATTTAAAAAAAAAATCATAAACTATCTCACATGGAATATATACTGCATCACTCTTCCTTCATTTTCCACAAATTCAGCCATAGGATGATATATGGTTGTACTTTTTCATGACTTAAAAATAGATTTTCAATATAACTGAATAATAGTTGTTAGGTTTTAACCCCCTGTATTCAAACAAGTATGAAGGAATATATTTATATTTTAAAAAATATATCTAAAGTATGCCGGGAATATATCTAAAGTATGCCGAGGGATATCTCTTTTCCATAGTTTATAGTTTATTTGATTTCTCACTGTTTTTTCTTTGATCATTTTTATTTTTTAATTTTTTAAATTTTTTAGTTTGATATTTTTGGTGATAAATAAATTGATAATAAGAAAATCACAAAAAATTAAAAAAAAATAAAAAATAAAAACCCAAAAAGAAATTGGAAACAATAAATAAAGAATTTGGAGAAAATAAAAAATAAAAACAAAAAAATAAATTAGAAAAAATAAAAAATACAAACTAAAAAAGAAATTGGAAACCATTGTCAGCAAAAAAGTTGGAGGAACAAATAAGTTTTCTCAGAGGTATGTGATTGCATGTCCTTTCATTTCTGCCTCAATCATTTCTGTTGGTTTTGTTTTTAGGACACCTTAACAGAAACGATTAAACAAGGGAACAACTTAACAGAAACCTAATCCGCTAGAAATAATTTCTCTCGAACTGGCCAATTGGTTTGCACCAGTGTTAATCTAAATAATTAAATTTAATCGATTGATGTTTATTATGTAATGAAAGCCTTAGATTAATGTAATACATTATTAATTTTGTTTGAGGATTGATTTTTTGGACCATTGTTATATACTGGCCTTCTGGTGGTGACATCATAGAGAGTCCAATTCAACCTTGCATCAGAACCGGCGTCAACTCCTCAAAGCCTTGATGCCGAGCACATTACGTGTTTCGAATGCAGCCTCATAGACATTCTCCTTACCAATGTGTGTAATGAGGTTGGGCGATGATACACTCAACGAAATAGAGCAGATGCCACATCCATTCTTAAGGTTAATTGTCCAACAGATCAGAAAATAATTTGAACCCTGAAAATTTTGTTTTCAAAAAATTTATATTAAAAGAAAAAAATTAAAATCACTACTTAAAAATAAGCAGAAAAATGAAATATCCATGGGGCCAGTAGCTCCACAAATAGCTCCTAAAAATGTTGAGTAGTGGATGCTAGCCAAAATAAGCTAAACAGCCGCATGGGGACATGCCCTCCATAGGCCCAGTAGCTCCACAAATAGCTCCTAAAAATGTTGAGTAGTGGTTGCTAGCCAAAATAAGCTAAACAACCGCATGGCATGTCCCCATGGCTGTTTAGCTTATTTTGGGGGCATGTCCCCATGCGGCTGTTTAGCTTATTTTGGCTAGCAACCACTACTCAAAATTTTTAGGAGATATTTGTGGAACTGGTGACCCCATTAATATTTTTTTCTTCTTATCTTATGCAGTTATCTTAATTTGTTGTTTTTATTATATTAAAAACTAAAAACAAGTTATTTTAATTATCTTAATTTAGAATTAAGAATTTTTTTTAAAAAAAGGGGGAGAAGGAAATATATGCAGCCACATGGCATATTTTTCATTATGCAGTGGCTGCTTATTTCCAGCCCCCTTTTTTTCTACACCTTATTTGCAATTCCTAGGCAGTAGCTATTCCACAAAAATAGGGAAAGATTCTATATTATCTTTTTCCCATAATTTAAATTTCCATGGGACCACTCCAACTGCTTAAATTTGCTTAAATTTAAACACAAAAATAACATAAGGAGCAGCATGGGGACATGAAGTTAGCCATTGAATTTGGTCGGCTTTTTTTAAAATTCCCCACAAATATAGACACCGAAAGCTTTTAATGTGGAGACTCTATTCATTTAATAAAGCTGGTCATGGCTAGTTGTCGAGCTAGTGACGCCATGAAAAATTTATTTTCTGCTTATCTTAAGCAGTTATCTTAATTTGTAGCTTTTACTATATAAAAAATTAAAAATAAACTATTTTAATTATTTTAATTTAGAAGAAAAATAAAAGAAAAAGAGAGAACAAATTATATGCAGCCACATGGCATATTTTGATTATGAAGTGGCTGCTTATTTCTAGCCCCCCCTTTTTTCCAAAACTTATTTACAATTCTTAAACAGTAGCCGTTCCACAAAAATAGGGAAAGATTCTATATTATCCTTTCCCATAATTGTAAATTTTCATGGGGCCACTCCAACTGCTTAATTTTAAGAAGAAAATTAACTTAAGCAGCCACATAGGGACATGAGGTAAGTTCAATTTTTTTCATTGGAAATTTGCTTTCCATTAGCAGCTATTTCCAATCGTAGGGAAAAATGGTCCTAGAAACTCTTGACCTATGTCATAAAAATGAAAAGTCTTGTCATTACTGTGTTTTTTCCCTCTTTTTGAGTAAAAGACAGAAGATGGCGAGAGGTTGGGTGTTTTATCTCTTTTTAAAAAGTAATTATTTAATAGACGATTTGTTATAACTATTAACATGTCTATACAGGCCTGGAGTTTTTACATAACCATATCCTAAACTCTATAATTTTATTATAAGGTAATATAATATAATATTTTTGTTTATAATATATATTATTTTATAATAATTTGTTATAGAAATATAAATGATGGTTTATCTTAACATTTTTTAACCCTGATATAAAAATATATATTAAATTAGAATATTTTTAAACAATGTTTATTTCAAGAAATTTTAAAAATCAATTTATAAACAAATTTTTTCTTTGTTTTATTGTTTTTTAATTTTTAAAAAGAAGCAAATCTTTTGCTTTGTTTTGACTTGTTATTTTTTTTTTTAATTTTGTAAAATCAATTTAAAAATATTTGCTTTGTATACTTCTGTTTTATATTTATATAAGAATAACTAAATATAAACAATTATACAATAACTAAATCTTTTTTTTTTAAAATGCGCTGGTAAACTTTTTAACGTGACCCAGCGAAGGCGTAAAGCCTTGCGAGCTCGTTGGCCAGTGAGAGTTTGAACTCTGGTGGCCACCACTACAACTGAGTAACTTAACCACCGAACCATGCCATCATTGGCAACAATAACTAAATCTAAACAACTAACACAAATTTTCATTACTGTACACTAAATAAAACAACATATTAAATTAGTATATTTATATTTAAAAAATTATATGTGTCTACGATATCTCTTTTCAATAGTTTATTTGAAAAATAAATTGGAAAAAAAAAAAAGCAAAAAAGAAATTGAAAATAAGAAAATCACAAAAAAATACGAACAAAAAAGAAATTGGAAAAACTAAAAAAGAAATTAGAAAAAATAAAAACTAAAAACCAAAAAAAATTGGAAAAAATAAAAAAACTAAAAATTAAAAAAGAAATTGAAAATGAGAAAAACACAAAAACTATGGAACCAAAAAAGAAATTGGAGAAGATTTTTTTGGGAATAAATCTTATTTACATAAATTTATTTATTTAAATATTTTATGATTTTTGTTTACACAATCTAAATGTTTACAGGAATATGAATCTTTCAGCCCTTGCTGCCTTGCTGTAAGTGTAGAATGCCTCTCGACGTAAATAGCATAATTTCTTTCCACATGATCTTGTCTACCATTAAATCTCAAATTCACTAGAATAAATGATATGTCTATTAAATGTTAGATTTCCTAAAACAATGTTTATGTTATAATTGCAACAATAGATTAAAGTCTCAGGCAATAATAATTTCAATTCACCCATAAAATTTAAAAATTACAAACAAACAAAAAGTAATGCACCACTCCAAACAAAAGAAATCCCCCTCTTTTCTAATTGTCTGACATTCTTTTATCATTTTGTCCTCCTATAAATATAAATTTGTTGTCTCCAGGATAAATTAGGATGTAAAACATACCTTGTTCATTCTTGCCAAGCCTGATGGTGTTCCTGTAGAAAAACACCTACAATTAAAAAAACAAAAAAATAAAACTACAATTAAAAAAAATTAAAATGCTCCACTTTCACATATTAACTTTTTAGTATAAAGGTCTCCAATATACTGCCTCCTATATTTCTATCTATTTTATCCAGTGGTTCTCGTCCGCTCTAATAGTAGTGAAATCTCTAAACAATCAAACTCAATCCCTAACAAATGGTTGTCCTCCTCTGTAACAATAGTCAAAAAATAGCGATCATGCACAATTTCTCGTAATCATAATAAGGTAAGGTAGTAAATCTTAACTGCACTAAATTAAATTTTTAATACCAAGCTCTCGGTTGTAATAACCTCAAATTCATCCCTGTTTTTACTTCTGGTGCTTTTTGATATTTTAGCAATCTTTGACAAGGTTCAGCGCTAGTAAAAAATGGAGAATGTACAAGATCAAGCAGCCAGGAAGTTGTTTTTTGGATTAAAAATTCATCCCTGTTTTTACTTCTGGTGCTTTTTGATATTTTAGCAATCTTTGACAAGGTTCAACGCTAGTAAAAAATGGAGAATGTACAAGATCAAGCACCCAGGAAGTTGTTTTTTGGATTAAAAAAAAAAAAAACAAGAACAAGATCTGTGAAAAATCTATTGCAGCTACTGATTATTAATTACCTATCTTAAGTAGATTATTTGGCTGCCAAAAATAACTTATAGCAAATATTAATTAATAACACAGCTACAATTTCACGGAAAAATCACGGAGACAGAAAAATAAATCAACACAATTTGGACAAATTGTCCCTGGAAAAACCCCGAAGGGAAAACTAGTCAGCAGATAAGAATTCTATTCAACTGCAGAAAATCAAGAGATATAAAATTGCTTGCCTTTTACTGGCAGAGCTCTGGAAATTTCTTTCCTGTAAATTCTCTTCCCTCAATTGTTCCTGCTGAAATTGCTCCAGCAATATTTTCCTTCTCCGGCAATTCCACTACTCTCCAACGCTATCACTGCGCCCTTTGCTCTCACTGCAAATCAATTTGCTATTGCTGCAAATTTATTTATTTGCTATCGCTGCAAATACTTCTCGGATCTATGTTCTCCAAATGCCCATTGATCCTCTTTTATAATCCTCTCATTGAAAACCAATGGCCATGATTTAATCTTAATCAATGGTTAGGATTAATTAGACTCTAAACCCTAATATCTAGAAGTCTCTCGAGAAATTAATTATCTAGGTATGAAGATAATTATTTCAGCTGTGTTTCCAGCCTCGTAATCACCACCCAAGACTAGAACACCTGTCCAAGCTACATAAAAATTAACACTCCCTCTTAGCGAGGAAGGTGTTCTGCATAACACCCAACTTATCTTTGAAGAAGATGAATTTTGCCTTCCCCAATGCCTTTGTCAAAATGTCTGCTACCTACTGATCTGTAGGTATATACTGTAGCTGAACAATCCTCCGCTGTACACAATCCCTGATGAAATGATACCTGATGTCTATATGCTTAGACCTATCATGAAACACTGGATTCTCTGATAATCTAATGCAACTCTGATTATCATAGTGTATCATGGTAGTCTCAACCCTCTGACCAAACAAGGCTACCAGCAACTTTCGAAGCCATATAGCCTCACACGTTGCCATGCTAGCTGCTATGTATTCTGCTTCTGCAGAACTCAGAGCCAGAGACTTTTGCTTCCTGCTGTATCAAGAGACAACTCTTGATCCCAAACTAAAGCAGCACCCTAAAGTGCTTTTCCTATCCACCGCACTACCTACCCAATCTGCATCAGTATAGCCTATCAACTTGATACCATCACCTCGAGCATATCTGATCCCATACTCGATTGTACCACGCAAATACCGCAATACATGCTTTGCTGCTATCCAATGCACTCTCTTCGGCTCAACCATGAACTGACTAAGAGAGTTTACTGCAAAGGATATATCTAGCCTAGTGTTAACCAAATACATGAGAGATCCAATCATTATCCTGTATAAGGTGGGGTCTACATCCTTTTCCTTGGATGAGTCTACCTTCTTCCAATTCGTGATCATAGGTGTAGACATGGCTCTGCAATCTTGCATCTCAAACCTCTTCAAGATTTCAATGCAATATTTTCCTTATCCAAGGAAAATCTCTCCATCTGTCTGCCACACTTCCATGCCTAGAAAGTAGTGCATAAGCCCCAGATCCTTCATCTCGAACTCTGCTGCAAGGTCTCTCTTGCACTCCTCTATGAGACCCAGTGAACCTGTTAAAAACAAGTCATCCACATATAGAACAAGAATGAGCACTTCACCCCCAACCATCAAGTAGTAGAGGTTAGCATCTGCCTCACTTTTCACAAAGCCTATTCCCTGCAAGTATCTATCAATGCACTCATACCACGCCCTGGGAGCCTGCTTGAGTCCATACAAAGCTTTCTTCAATCTGCACAAAGTACACTGGTTGTTCTATGTATACCTCTTCTAACAATTCACCATTAAGAAATGCCATCTTGACATCCATTTGATGGATTTGCCATCCCATATGAGCTGCAAGTGAGATTACGGCTCATATAGAAGTATACCTGGCCACTGGAGCGAATGTCTCCTCATAGTCTATTCCCTCCTTTTGAGAGAACCCCTTGGCCACGAACCTTGCCTTGTATTTCTCGATGCTACCATCTACACCATGCTTAATCTTATAGATCCAGTGTGATCCAACCACTGCCCTATTTGTCGGTCTAGGCACAACCTCCCACACATCGTTCTGCATTATTGAGGTATATTCCTCAACCATCGCATCTTGCCACACCTGTTGCTGTGCAGCCTCCTGATAGCTGGAAGGCTCGCTATCTACCAACTGACTAACCAATGCCACATAGTCATTATACCTAGCTGGTTGTTTCCGCTGTCTATTACTCGTCCTAGGAGCTCCCACAAACTCCTGAGTATCCTTATGTGTCTGTTGAACCTCACGGTTCCTCCTGTCAACTATAGAGGATGAAATATCAAACTCCATATCTTCTTGATGCATCTCTTGGATTTGCTGTATCTGTTGTTCCATACTCTGCGAACTCTCAGCACCTAAACCTATGCTTGTACTAGTAACTATACTTGTGCTTTGCTGCCCCTGTTCTGGTTGAACAATCCTTGGAGCTTCTGTTGGCTGCTCATTCTGATCATCTGCTGGCAAATCTCTGGACCTCCTATATGCCTTGTCCTCCATGAATTTGACATCACGCCTGACTATAATCCTCTTGGTCCCTGGAATAAATATCTGATATGCCTTTGAGGTTTCGCTATACCCCACAAAGTACCCTCTCTCTGTAGTCTGATCTAACTTGGAACGTGTAGCCCTTGGAATGTGACAAAACGTCAAACTCCCAAATATCCTGAAGTGACTGACATCTGGCTTCTTCCCTGAGAATGCCTCCTCTGGTGTCATCTTGTCCAATACCTTATGTGAAACCCTGTTCTGTATGTATACTACTATACTGCATGCCTCTGCCCATAAGTATCGTGGCATATCTTGGTCATACAACATAGCCCTTGCTGCCTCCGATATAGAACGATTCTTCCTCTCAGCAACCCCATTCTGCTGCGGGTTGTAAGGAACAGTCCACTCTCTCTTGATTCCTTCCCTAGTACAGAACTCCTGGAACTCTTTCCCTTTGTACTCGCCTCCATTGTCTGACCGAAGAACCTTTACCTTCCTGCCTGTCAAATTCTCCACAAGAGCTTTGAACTCCTAGAAGTGACTGAAGACCTCATCCTTAGTCTTCAAGAAGTATATCCAGGTCTTCCTGGAGAAATCATCAATAAAAGTAACAAAGTACTCATATCCTCTGAGAGACTTCATTGACATTGGTCCACATATATCTGAATGTACTAAGTCAAGAACCCCCTTGGATCTAGTGTCACTCCTTGGAAAAGCTACTTTCACAAACTTCCCCAATACACATCCCTTACATACATCATCATGCTCTGTGCTCACCTCTGGAATATCTGTCACTGTCTCACGAAGCAATTTAAGTGCTCCATGATGTATATGGTCCATCCTCCTATGCCATAGCTCTCCTTGATCTCTAGGATTACTGCTGCTCACTAGTGCCTTAGGAGTATCAAACTGCAACCTATAAAGTCGACCGCTCCTAACTCCAATAGCTATGGGTGATTTCCAATCCTTATGCTTGATTAAAACATGTGCCCCTCTAAAGAGTACATTGTAGCCTTTATCCTGAAGGACAGATACGGAAATTAGATTCATGCCCAAGCCTGGCACATACAACACATCATGAATGGAAATAGGCTTGCCATTCTCCCTCTGAAATAGAACAGTCCCTCTCCCAACTGGATTACACTTGGACTTGTTCCCCATCTGAATCTGGAATCTGATGTCCTCCTCCTTATAGCTGGAGAAGTACTCCCTAACTCCTGTCATATGAAATGACGCCCCACTATCTATATACCAAACACCCTGTGAGGTTGAGCTAGTCAGGTAAGCTATGAGTGCAAACTCATCCTCCATTCTACTAGAAAGCTCATCTGCACTTGCTGAAGCTGCCGTCTGCTTCTTGCCTTTGTTTGCATTTTTCTTCCTTTGTGGGCAATCGCTGACATAGTGGCCAAACTCGTGACAGCCATAGCATTTGATCTTAGATAAGTCCTTGTTCTCACTTTTTGGATTTGATCCTTTGCCAGACCCCTTCTTTGCTTTCCCTTTTCCTGCTAGGGCAACATTTTCCTGTTCCACCTCACTTTTCTTACTATTACTGCTGGTTCCATTGACAAGACTTAGTCTAAGCTCCTCCTGAGTGAAGTCACTCCATAGTCGATCCCAACACGGTAAGGTGTCTCGTCCATTAATAACTTGAACAAAGACATCCCACTGCTTAGTAAACCCATTCAGGGCTATTTGTACTAGCTCATCATCCTTTGGTTTGTCTCCAACAGCTGCCAATTTATCCTTGACAAGTCTAAGTCTGGTGAGGTAACTTGTGACATCTTCTCCCTTATTCATCCGGGTATTCCTTAACTTTTCTCTGAGAATCAGCTTCCGGTTAAGGGTAGCATTCTGGTACAGATTCATAATGGCGTCCCACATCATCTTTGCTGTATCTAACTCTGCAATATGCGGAATAATATGATCCTTAACACCATCAAGAATCAGCCTCCTCGCCTTGGCATCTTCCTTCTTATATGCTAAGAGCTGTGTTGCATTTGTAGGTACAGGTACAACAGTGGTCACATAATCCTTGATACCATTCTCTTCCAGCAATAAAGAAATTCTGGCTTTCCAAACACCAAAATTTGAGGCTCCATCCAATCTATCCTGATCTCTTAAACCTACTGAGGCCATCTCAAAAGAAAATAATAATTTGACGAGGTCAAACTGGGTTTTATAAACCCTAGATTTTTTATTTATTATTTTTCCTTTCTCCCTGTGCTTGTTCTGCCCTCAGATCCGCTCTGATACCATGTGAAAAATCTATTGCAGCTACTGATTATTAATTACCTATCTTAAGTAGATTATTTGGCTGCCGAAAAATAACTTACAGCAAATATTAATTAATAACACAGCTGCAATTTCACGGAAAAATCACGGAGACAGAAAAATAAATGAACACAATATTTTGGACAAATTGTCCCTGGAAAAACCCTGAAGGGAAAACTAGTCAGCAAATAAGAATTCTATTCAACTACAGAAAATCAAGAGATACAAAATTGCTTGCCTCTTACTGGCAGAGCTCTGGAAATTTCTTTCCTGTAAATTCCCTTCCCTCAATTGTTCCTGCTGAAATTGCTCCAGCAATATTTTCCTTCTCCGGCAATTCCACTGCTCTTCAACGCTATCACTGTGCCCTTTGGTCTCACTGCAAATCAATTTGCTATTGCTGCAAATTTATTTATTTGCTATCGCTGCAAATACTTCTTGAATCTATGTTCTCCAAATGCCCATTGATCCTCTTTTATAATCCTCTCATTAAAAATTAATGGCCATGATTTAATCTCAATCAATGGTTAGGATTAATTAGACTCTAAACCCTAATATTTAGAAGTCTCTCAAGAAATCAATTATCTAGGTATGAAGATAATTATTTCAGCTGTGTTTCCAGCCTCGTTATCACCACCCAAGACTAGAACACCTGTCCAAGCTACATAAAAATTAACAAGATCAAGATCAAGCACCCAGGATTCGAGAAGAAAGCGAAAACACTGAAAATATTTCTCATAAGAGAAAGTACACTAGTTCTGAAATCCCCAGGATTCGCCGGATGACTGCTTTGCATGAGAGTTTTCTTGAAGCAATGCAACAGCTTGGAGGTGCTCACAATAAGGCAGATGCTTCGTACTTCTTTCAGCCGCTCTCCATGCAGGGGAATCCATGTTGGTACTTCTTTCATAGCTCTCATTTCATGTCGTATCCCTCACCATTAATGATTCGATCTTTGAGTTGTTGCATTGCTCAAAGAAAGCTCCAATGTAAAGATGCGATTGCTGGGTATTTCAGATCTAGTGTACTTTCTCTTATGAGAAACATGTCCGTTGTTTTCTCTTCCTACTGGAATCTTTTTGGAAGATCTGCCCGTTGGGGTCAGAGAGGGTGGTTTGGTGTAGGGACATCATAATGAATAACATTTATTCCTTTTTCCAACCCTTGCAATTTAAAATTCTTTTCCTAACATTTGGGATTAAGTCATTCAACTCCCAGCTATTTGCATCAATCTTCTAGCTACGAGATTATTTCTGAGTCATGAAGCTTGAGAAGGAACAGATCTAATTTTATTTGCTGGCAGCATGTTTGGCATTAAATATGGCCATTTTTGGCACTCATATGCTTTGTGATGGAATTTGAAGGAGTTTTTGAAGGGAGATTGTGGTAAAATAAAAGAGAGAAAAATCAGATCTAGCTGAAGCAAGCACGCACGACCAAAGGCTAAGAAATAACCACAAGGCCATGTGGAATAAAGAAGAGGAAGCCACCATTTAAGGGTGTCTTAAGTTTTGTCCTTATAATGAGAGGAAAAATAGAGAAAATCCACATAAGAGGTAGGAAGACTTAAGAGAGGTAAGCGGTGGGGCTCCATGCCAAAAGGAGATTTTTCCTTTTGTGTAGGTCGGTAAAGCATATTAGGAGAAGAACTAGGGGAATGTGTGCTCCTAGATGAGAAATATAATTATAAAAGAACGTATTTTCAATTTTGAGTAATGCAATAGAAATGATGTGTTTAAGAGTTGCTATTTCCCAATGAATATAGGCTCTTTTATGTTTTATTGTTTGTGTTGATTGTTTACTTCGGTTTATGGAGAGATTTTAATTGTGTGTGGTTTGTTGTATGTGTGTACATATATGTATGATGTTTTCCATATACATCAACTGTCATGTTGGGTGTGGACTTGTAGGAATCAACTTGAGTGGCTATAGGACAACCTACAACAAATTTAATATATCACTTCCTTTGGCTGTGAATCGTGCGGTGGGTTTGACCCTAGGCACTACAATTAGGGTGACACCATTAAAATCTTAAATTTTAAATTTGTGAAGATGATAAAACCCTTGAATTGTAAAAAAGTACTTACAAATTCTCTTAAGCTCTCAATAAATCCTCTATGCATATGTGAATAGCATAAAGGTAAAGTTCTTTTTTGAATCCTATGCTTTTATACAAACCCTCTTTCCAAAATCTTCCAAACCCTAATTAGGAACTCTAATTTAAGAAATAATAAACTAATTCAAACTCATTCACATCACTTCATAAAAATAATTGCAATAAAATATCAAATATCTAATTCTATTTTAATAATAAACTCAAAAAACTAATTATAGAGAAATATTTTATTTTAATTAAATAAAAAATTATATTTCTTCTTCTTCTTTTTGTTATAAGAGGGGGAAGAGCCCCTACCCATTTCATATATATATAAGAATGTAGCAAGTAGCTAAAGGCAAGTCTCCATGGCTAGCTAGATAATGATAATGGATTACATTGATATGGTTTAATAGTATGAGCCAACAAAATCTTGAGCCAATTCAAAAAACATAATTAGATGTGTCCAAAAATGTGATCACAATCCAACTTTTTAAGTGTGTTAGGGTGGTTACCATCATTGACAGCGAACCCCACCAAAAACTCTACTAAGATATCCCTATCTCTTTTGTCCATAGCTTCTAGGTCCCTTCACTCTAGAAACTCCCACACCACATGGAGGGTCTCCTTTATTCTTAGAATTCTTTGTTCAAGCTCAAATACTAAGGCCAATGATGACAATCCTTTGAACTTTAGACTAGCCACTTGTAGTTCCTCTTGCTAAAATTGTAGTCATAGGTAGCAATCCCATGAAGACCCAACCTATAATGTTCCCTCATGAAGCTTTCTCCCATGTTAATTGTCACCTCTATTGAATGAATGGTCCTCAAGATGTTTTATAGAAATTAATATGTGACTTTGGAGTTAACTCGACTTCTTATATTCATTTCTGTATACTCAATACTAATTACATCCTTTAATTTCTTCATGATTTGTGTTGTCCCACATCAAAAATGATGGAGAGATGGTTGTTTTGAATTGGCTCCTAGAATCCATTTCCATTCTTAGTAATGGAAGCAAGTAGAATGGTTCCATTACAAAGGCCATACTATGGGATAATGATCCCATCATGTAACTTGGTGACAATACAGCCTTGGTATATGCTTGTTGGCATGCACAAGACTACCTTGTGCAATGATTTTGATAGCTACAAAATAAATTCCTTATTAATGTTTACACCCATGATGAGTTTGTTCTTTCATGTCATTTTAGACCTTGATAGCATCAAGGGATGGTATGTTAGGTGAGCTTCATGTGATAGAAAATTATTTTCTTTAGTTGTTTGGCACTAGTAAATCTCCCAAAGGTTAAGAATGATTATGTCATACCATGAACCATGCATGTGAGAGACCTTTGTCCAATCATTTATGTTGCATAATATGACTTGATCTTCGATGGCATCAATACCCCTATTGGAAAGGTAATCCACAATAATGTTGATCTCCTTATAATAATGTTGGTATCTTAATTCTTTGAATTTGTTCAAATTGCTCCAAACTGGTTGAAGGATGTTTCTTAACTTTCAATTAGGGAATTTCTTTTTTTAGCACATTTAAGATAATAAGATAGTTGCCTTCCAAGATTTTTTTATCTCCCCATTGTATGAAAATTTGAGTGGCTAGGGTGGCCACCATATCTTTAGCTTCATTGCTGTTGCTATATTATCACTTTTCTGATGTAGTGACTATAAACTCTCCATTATGATCACTAATGACACAACTTGTAGTAGGGTTACCTAGGTTGCCACAATATACACCATCAAAGTTAATTTTTGGGAAATCTTGTTGTGGGTGGCACTATATTACATCCTTTCTCTTAGTTTTTAATGGTTGAACCCCATCAACTCCTTGAATAAGGATTATAAAGGGTGTCGCATTGACACTTCCTAGGAGTTCATCTATCATAGTACTACTTTGGTCCAAGTGTGCTTAACTATGAAGTTTTGATTGTCACATCCCTTTTTAATCACATATTTTAGAATATTTAAAATGATTAAATAAATTGTTCAGGAAGAGCAAAATTGTTTTTTATGATATGCAATATTTTAGAATTGAATATTTTATAATCTTTACTTGCTATCTCAATTGATTTTGATTTTTGGACTAACTATCGTTTTACTAGACTAAGGTGGATGTAGGATAGCATTTGCCTCTAATAGGTTGAGGGAGAGTATCATTTGGGAGAGGATGATAGATGGTGACAGTAATGCAGATGAACCAAACAAGAGAACTCTCTCACACACATCACTGTTTTGCAATAGATTGATTGGTAATGTTATGTCGGTTGTCAATTGAATCGTTGTTTGACATATTTATGCATTAGGCATGTGTCATTAAGGATGTTTGACATCCTTTTGCATAAGCCATGTGTTTTTGACATTAGTTAATGTTTTTTCTACATTTGTTTGTATTGTAGTAAACTAGTTCAGTCTTTAGTAGAGTCGAGATGTCTGTCTTTGTAGCCACTTAAGTTAGAATGTGTGATATATTTATGTTAAATTAACTAAGTATTTACATCATGTTTGTCTTGATCTCCTTGGATAGGCTAAGTTGTTTTGAACATTGTACTTTATTAAAATAATAAGGGTGATAATTATTAATACTATCACACTATAACAATTTTGGTGGGGACTATTGTGCCTCACTCCTCATTAATGCATGAGTAGTGGAATAATTTAATGGGAAGTTTATTGATCATGAGAATGGGGGGAAGAGTTGAAGTTCACTGGCTGGATGGCCAACCCTCAACAAGAGAATTGGTTTGGGAAAATTGATAGGGGTTGTTAGATTTTGCAAAATCCTTAGGGTTCTTGGTGAGAAGTTCTAAATTTTTTTACCGATGAAGCTTTTAAATCCTAGCCTTAGTTTAAAACCAATTTAAAATATCCATTTGATCAGTGACTTGTTTAGATGGTGGCTGGCCCTTAAGTGTTGTTTTTGAAGCTTGTCTTCTCGTTGCATTACCAAGTTACCGCCTAAAGTTGTTTCATTTGATTAAATCTTTGTATAGGCACTAGTTCCCTTAAAGTTCTTTATGACCAATGCCTTGCATCCAAGTGTCTCTCTCCAATTGCATTGCGAGGGTCTGAGTGTATCGCGTCCTTTTTTTTACCTAATTGCTAAAAGCTATGCTGATGTGCTAGTGCCTCCATGTGTCCCCAATGGACCTGCCTATTGTGATTCTCATTAGTTCCCTTCATATTTTCCTTTGTACAAATGATCCCATCTCACTTTGCCATATGGTGACCTTTCATTGCCTCAATGCCAAAATTAACTCCTAGCCCAACATTCTTTTAATCCTTTTATTTAAAAGCTACCCCGGTGCATTGGTATGACACATGGCCTTAAGAACATCTCAGTTAAATGGATCCGCCAATGTATCTTCTGATTAACAACTAGCATATTTTAATTTGCCATAAATATCTTGATGATGTAAGCCAAACCTTCCAATTGCATGGTGCTAAGTGGCTGAATCCTATCTCTTCACACGGGATTGCCTATGGCTTGACCTCTCATATGTCTTTCATGTTAAGTTTGTGCTGATGCACTATCCTGACCTGTGTCCACTATGGGGACTACTTTTAGAAACAAAGAGTGGAGGGTCCCAGATAGGTGGCATTTCCTTATTGCAGGAAATGCAGGCTTCACAACGTAGCTTTGAAAAGGGTATTTTTTAAAATCTATGTGCTAAAGGTTTAAGTTAACTCTAGCCGTTGATTTCAATTCCCCTTAAGATCGAGGGCTAATATTCAAAGATATTTGAAGTTCGCGGTATGCAGCATAGATCTTAGCTCATTCAAGCATTCAATACAACTGAGGAGGGAATTGAATAGTGTTTTCAAAGTGATTGAAGATTAGGGTTTTCATCTAGTGGATAAGTAAGAACATTAGCTAACTGCAAATTGCTAAAGCGTGTGCTTTGTTGATGGTTTCAACCTAAAAATATCAGGGCACTTATGTGAATGGGTATGTGAATTTTCTCTCTATTTGAATTCTCCATCACTAGGGTTTCTTGTTTCAAAAAAGGAATTATATCCCCTATGACTGTTAAATTGGGCCTCATATTTTTTGAATTCCCTACTGCAATTATGATTGTCAGTTTCCAAAAAATGAGTCAAGGTCCTTCCAAGGGTGGTAGGCAAAAGCACAATTCAATGCAAGACCTTATTAGTTAGTTCCCTAGCTCTACTAGGAAATATAAACATGCCCAAGGCACAGGATTTCTCCCTGCAAATATCATGGATAGGTATGACTCTGTTAGGGATCCATGTATCCCAGTTCATGGGTAGGATCTCTACAAATTCTGTTACAATCACTGAAATCATGAGAAACCTATCTAAAACATATGGACTTTAGGGCTGGGAAAATTGGTTTTCCCAAATGTGTTTGTCAATGTGGAATCAAGATTCAAGCTTTATGTGATAACTATAAAATTGACACCCAAACACTATGCAATGGTGATGGTACTCTAATATTGATAGTAAACAAAAATTTAATTGTGGAATTTTTTTGGCCTTAACCCTCTGACAATCATAGAGAAAAATATTGGTGAACTTTGTTGAGAGTATAGTAGGATAGGCATAGTTATAGGGAAAGATGGTTACCACTTCATAGACCAAGAAATCAGGGCAAGCTAGTAACAATTGATGACAGCGAATTAGAGCATTTTAATGAGAGGGGTTTTGAAGAGTATTTCAGGATGACCTATTATGCCTTGTGAGTATTTGCATGTGATCATGTTCTGAAAATATCAATACACCTAATGATGATTGCATCCGATACTTAGCATAAGTTTCTTTATAGAAGGTTTGACTATGCCTCGTACATTGCCAATGCCCTCCATAAAGATCTAGTATATTTTAAAGAATGGTAATGGACTCTTTTGTTTCAAAAGGTATTCATTATTATGCCATATCATGCTACATTATGGAAAACATATCTGGGATGAAGATTTGAAATTGCAGCCCTAGACTTCTAAAGGAGATCCCATACCTATTCAAGGATAGACACACATATGGGACTCACATTTCCCAAATTCAAGTTATGTTGTTTTTGAACAATTTTTTGTGCAAAGATTATTGATTGCATTGGGGCATCAGAAACTTAGGCTATCTGTAACAGTTATAGTTTTCGTGAGACCCAATGAGAGGAAGTCTGATGGTGACATGGATCACAATTGGGGTGATTGGGTTTTTCACTTTGATAGACAATTCTCAAAATATATTCAAGGCAAATGTCAAGCCACATGTTTTGCCAAAATTTGTGCCAGAGAGGATTGCATTCCTCAAAATAATGTGGAAATTAAATGAAGCTGACAAACTACATCTAAGGTAGCATAAGAAGGGTTCATTCTTCACACCAAGCATGGTTTTCCTAGGTTTTGTAATCAAGAATAAGGAAGGTTTTGATCTCCTAGGTTTCAAATTGGAGGAGTATAGGATGGGTGTTTTTGAGTTAGGAAATTATGAACCAGAGCATTTCATTGATTGGATGAGGAGTAAGGGTAAGTCCGGGTATGAACATCATTTTGATGAGCAGGAGGATCTAATTCAAAATTGGTGTGATGTAGAAAAGAGATATCTAGCCTTAGAAGCCAAACTAGGTCAAAACCCTCTTCTACAAAACATTAAGACACGAACTAAGCTTAGCCTCTACCCTTGAGGGAGAGCTTAAGCTATAGGGGTTCTGCCATTTTGTCACATAGATGAGTGTTGAACTAAATCTGACAAATCTAGCTAGGGCATAAGATCTAAAACCTTAATTTAAGCCAAATTGAGCTACATAAGACTATCAGACCATAAATTAGAGTAGGAAACAGAGCAGCAAAGGTAAGGAAATTGTTTAGAACCTAGACTAGGTGACAAAAAGCCATAGGACTAGGGCACTCGGACAACCTAGGCCTCCTTTAGGGTTTTCAGAAATTATCAAAATTTTTAGGTCTGTACCTGTAAGTTCTTCAATCTTCCTATCTGTCACCCTCTAAAACTTGTTCATCAGATGTCCACACAAGAAAGAAGAGGAAAAGTGTTGTGGCTATATAGGATCTTGCCTCGATCAAGCCCCCGTTTCAGTAATCCTACCTCATAGATAGACAAGATTAAATCTAGATGTTGTGTGTGCTTAGAAAACCTATGTGTGAGCAGTAACATGCAAGATCTAACCAAATAATATCAAACCCTAGCCCTATATGAGTCAAATAAGTAGAGAGGGATGATGTAAATAATGATCCACTCAAGGGAGTGTTGGGTGAATATTTTTTCTTTATCTAACTAAAGGCAAAATAATTTTATCAACCACAGTGTGATGAGATATTATCTCTCCTCTTAGCAAGGGGAGAGCGGTTGAAGAATATCTTGAAAAAATGCATACACAAGGAGTGTCTCTTCTGACAAGTGCAGCTGAGAAGAAAAACAAAATGGAAAAGATAAGGTCGGAGCTGGATAATTTGGTTGATGTAATATCTCAAGACATTGAGTACTTGGATACTAGCCTTGAGAAGTGGATTGATATGAAAAAGCTTAAGGCGAAAAATTTGATATCAATTGGTGTTATTTCAAATCGTGAATCTTATGTTGAGACCAAAGAGTCATTGATTCACCAAAGTAATGTTTTAAAAGAATTGACCAAAGATTTGGAAAGTGCTAGGGAACTAAGTGAAGATAGTGATGTTGATCTTTTGCACAAATTGGAGGAACTCCCATGTAAGTTGACAACTGATGATCATCATTTTCTTCCTATTGATGAGATGATCCAAGGATTTAAGAGTATGGTTCAGAGGGAATTTGAAGATAGTGCTTTTTCAGTCACTTCTGTGGATAATATGTTGGATAATCAACTGACTTTGGATAATTGAAAAACTAAGTTGACAAGTCACGAAAAGGCGGCTACTGCAGTAAAAGATGCAATAATCAGAGCTCAAGTGATCTTCAAAAACACTGTTGGTCCTGACAGCCTAGAAATGTAGGCAATGTTCACTATGTACGAAGATTATCTGAAGAAGACTAGGAGTGCAAGTTGATTCAAGTTTTCATGCCTTAGTATATTTTTGTATTTTCATATGTACTTTGTTTGTAGTTTTGGATATTTTTACATGAACTTTTTCAAGATGTAATTACATGTAAAAATTAGGAAAGTCCCAAATCAATAAGGACTCTTCCTGTTGAATAAGTCAAGTTAGTTGTATTTTCCCTATTTTTGCTCATGGCCTCTCACTATAAATAGAGAGGACCTCTTTATAATTATATATCAAGTTTGTCTATTGAAGAAAAACTCTGCTAGATTTGAGAAGCAATTTTAAGACTTTGAGATTTTGTTGTAAATCAATTTTCAAGCAAAATCAATATAAGAAAAGCAAGTTGGTGCCCAATCTTTGTGTTGGATATAATTTGTCAAGTAATAGAATTGTTCTTACGTCTTTTCTATTACCTTATAATTGATAAGTGGTTGAAAGGTGAGAGTGTGTGTCAAGTGATTGAGAGAAATTCCAAATCTAATTTTGGTAGACTTTGAGCTGCAAATATCATTTGTGGAAGTTGGGTTATGTTTGTGAGTTTAGAATAAACTTGAAGACTTTGAGCTCCAAGTTAATTCTTGTGATCATTTTGTTATATCTTGGAACATTAAAGACTTTGGGCTACATTATATTCTAGAATCCTTAGTTTACATTCAAGTATAAGAAGCAACGAAAAACTTTGTGTTTTCATGGATTTCTTTGTGGTTCAGATATACTAGTAACGATTTAGTTATTATTTCATGTAACTGAATTACATATTGGTTATCATTTCTCTAAGTTAGTAAATTGTAATATTTCTGTATCAAGAATTGTAAACATCATTTCTGAAAAAAAAAGAAATGGATGATATGAAATCACCCCGAAGTTAGTTTTTAGTGTAAATAATTTTGTTATAGTTATTAGTTTGTATTTGGCAATAAAAGGGAGCCTCCCCTTGCTGAGAGGAGAGATATTTGTTGCAAATATGGGCATAACTGGTGTTGTCATTGATGTCAACATACTCCTATTGCATTGATGATAAAGATTGGATGAGTTGTATGTTGAGGATATTGAGAAAATTAGTCTAATTAGGAACAGAGAAGAACAGTGAAGTCAGTGAGGTAAAGATCCCAGCTAAGATGAAGATCAGAGGATGCACTTCAAAGGGTTTGTAGATATATGTCTTAAGATGATCCAGTAAAGATTTGAGAGGTCTGCATGAATATTTGAAGAAGTTATGGCCACTTGAGTAAAACTAGTTCTGGTAGATATTCAGAGGTGACTGAGTGACACAGATAGGTCCGGTGAGATCTGGACATGCAATATCTTGTTCTGTGGATTTTATGGAGTGTTTAGGAAGTCAATGTGAATTGACAACTCAATTGGTTCATGATCTAGAGGTCTGCAAGCATCTATTCCAATATGACAGTGATGACAGACTGTGTTCTTGAGGTTCTGGATGAAGGAAAGAATGATTTTAGTAAGTAGAAGTAGTGTGGATGTTCTTGGTGATTTAGGCAAGCTTATGGAGGTCTTTAGATTGTGTCCAGTTCATGTTGGTGTTCCACATTGAAGACTGATCTCGTAATTGAAGAATTACTTCTAGATTATGATGATGTTCTTCCTAAGTCTGGCCGACCGAATGAGTTACACATCTAGCAGATGATCTTGAAGATGTTCTGTGAAGCATGGCATGTTCCTAAAAGAAGATTGAAGTCCTAGATCTGTGTGGCCGATAGTGTGATGATCCACATGAAGTCTTTTGTAATTAGTCATGTTGTATTTATGTATTTTCTCTATAATGTATGTCGACTTGGATGATTATCCCAAAGTCAAATATCTTGTATAAATTAAAAGTTGTGAAGTCATTTCAAATGTATCTTGTGGAGATGAGTGTGTGGTAGAAAGGAGTAGAGTGAAAGGTAGAGCAGAAGTATTGAACTTAAACAGAACTGACTCAAGCATGGTGAAGATGCTATTCTTCAGTTCAAGTATGTAATATTTATTATTCTGTAGATAGTGTGTCTCCTATAGGCAGTGGGCCTCTTGTGAGCAGTGTGCTCGGGTAGTGAGCCCTAATTGGCATATGCCATTTGTTCTTCTTATTCTTTTAACAGAGAATACAATCTTGGGTTAGTCACCCCGTGGTTTTTCCCTTAACTGGGTTTTCCATGTTAAAATCTTGGTGTCATATGTGTTAATGTGTTTCTGGTCTTGATTTGTTGCACTAAGTTTCCATGATTGATTTATTATTATGCTATTGAATTACAAGAAGGATTAAAGTGATTAATAGGAAGAAAGTTTTGGGACAACTGATTCACCCCCCTCTCAGTTGTCTGTCTTGATTCTAACAATTGGTATCATAGCTAAGTTCCTCTAAAAGAGCTTAACCGCTTGAGGAGATCCAGGATGTTGTCCTACAAGAAGGATAGTCCGAGGTTTGATGGAACCAATTTCACTCGTTAGAAAAGTCACATGGAATGTCACTTGCAATGTATGGGAATGCAATATTGGATCATGACTACAAAGAAGTATGTTCCTCCATAGAATGGTTTGAGAACTGTAGATGAAATCAGAGATGCTGAAAATAATCTATGGGCTAAAGAAGCTCTACTAAGTGCCTTATCTAATTCAGAGCTAACAAATGTTGTAGATCTAAAAACTACATATGAGATTTTTGAAAAATTGGAACTTCTACATGAAGGAGATAAGTATGTTAAATGTGCCAAGCTACAGAGTCTGAAAGGAAAATTCAAAAACGTGAAGATGAGTGAAGATAAAAATATCACTACATTTATGCCAAGAGTAAATGAGCTTATTTGTAGCATTAGATGGGCTAGTGGAGTCTTCGATGAAGATGAGATTGTTGCCAACGTTCTCAGATCCCTACCCGCTTCTTACAAATAGAAGGTTGTTGCTATTGAAGAATTCAGATCTTTTTCAAATATCACAAGAGATCAACTGGTTGGTAAATTAGCTGCATTTGAATTGGCTAAGTTGGTGATGCACCCCCCAAGACTAAATCTGCTTTCAAAGCTAGTGCCTCTGTAAAAGGAAAATAAAAGTTTGATCTAGGAGAGAACTCTTCAAAGAAACTATCATGGTATAAAAAGTAAGAAAAGATCTGGAAGAAGATGAAGCAAAAGCTTCTCAACTTGAAGCCCTTATTGCAAAAAGACTGCCAAGAGTATCTGGTAAGTATGAAGGAAAATTGCCCTTCAAATGTTTTAACTACAATAAGATTGGTCATTTTGCCTCAAGGTGTTCGAAAAGATTTTCAAGAGCAAATCCAAATAGATCAAGATTCCAAAAGAAATGTTACTATGTTTATGAAGATGATGATGAAAGACTAACAGATGATAAATCAGAGATAGGAAACAAATCCAAAAGTGACTGGGTGTTTATTGCCATCAAGGAAGAAGATCCAATGCCCTCTGAATCTGCCAATCATAAAATAGAAAGAGCTCTGGCTGTCCAAGTTGAAGAAAAGGATGACTGGGTCATTGACAATGGATGCTCTCACCATATGACAGGTGACAAAAATAAGTTCATAGATTTGGAAAGATATGAAGGAGGAGTGGTCAAATTTGGTGATAATTCTACTGGCAAGATCAAAGGTAGAGGAACTATTTCCTTTGATGGAAAGAACAAAACTAGTAATGTATTGTATGTTGAAGGTCTGAAGCACAATCTTCTCAGTGTTGGATAGCTGGTGGACAAACGCTATGATCTCCGATTCAAAAATAGAAAATGTAAGATCTTTAAAAGTTCCAGAATAGAGATTTCATCCGGTACTCAAACAAAAGGTAATATCTTCCACTTGGTTGGTACTGGTAAAAGTTGTTTATTTGTTCAAATTGATTAGATTTGGTTGTGGCATAGGAGAATGTGTCATGTGAATTTTGATAATATCATCAACATAAGCAACACTCAGGTTGTAAGAGATCCTCTAAGATTGGTGAAACCTACTAATAGTTTGTGCAAAGAATGTCAGTTGGGTAAGCAAAGTAGAGTCACATTCAAAAGTAAGAAATAATATTCTACCGGATTATTGGACCTAGTTCATACTGATCTATGTGGTCCGACGAGAATTAGGAGTGTGCAAGGTGATAAATACTTCATGTTATTAATTGATGATCACTCCTGGATGATGTGGGTGATTATTCTGAAAGAGAAATTTGAGGCTTTTGAGAAATTCAAAATATTCAAAGCTATGGTAGAGAATGAAATTGGATTAAACATAAAATGTCATAGGTCTGATAGAGGTGGAGAATTCACATCCAGAGAGTTCATAGAATTTTGTGAGAAACATGGGATAAAAAGATAGTTGTCTGCTCCAAGGACTCCACAACAGAATGGAGTAGTGGAGAGAAAGAACCAGACCATCCAAGAAGCATCTAGAACAATGATGATGGAAGGAAATGTTCCTCAGATCTACTGGAGAGAAGTTGTAAGCACTGCTGTCTATACACTTAATCGAGTACAAATCACAAGCAATACTGGCATGACTCCTTATGAAATCTAGTTTGGCATCACTCCCACTGTAAAGTATTTTAGAGTATTTGGTAGCAAATGTTAGATTAAAAGAGATGAAGATCTAGGCAAATTTAATGCTAGAAGTGATGAAAGAATATTCTTGGGTTACTCTACTCAAAGCAAAGCATACCTGTGTTATAACAAGAGTTGAGAAAGATTATAGAAAGTACAAATGTGAAGGTTGATGAAGGTTGATGGGTTGTCGCTGTACCTCATCATTTAATTTATTTTCAGATGTCAAAGAACTAGGGCTATGTCCATGGCTATTTGCAACTAGGGATTCTAAGTGACCAGTTTATAGCTAATCCTAAAGCTTAAAAGAATGACTAATCTATCTGCTTGTTGAATAAATGTAATGAATGCTGTAAAACAGAATAAAATAGGAAATGTACTCAAAGAAAAGAACGATAACATGCATTTATCTACTAAAACAAGAAATACTTTTATAAAAGAAAACTTGAAACCATAAAACAGAGATACTAGCCTCCTGCCTGATTGGTGAGAGTGGGCCCTTGCTCCGCACCTTTGAGGCAGAAGGCTATTGCAGGAAATCAGCACTAAAGATGATCTAACTAAATTCAGTCCAATTCATTCATTTTTGTATTCATGAGAAATGTATGGCTATAACAGAACTGAAATCTCTGAAAATCAGAATAATCTTATCATTGTTGTTTCATTACTATTTCTGAAAGTATATATAAAAAGAGTGATGATATATCACTGAACTTATCTATCAGTCTTTCTAGGAGATGACACCATCTCTTATTTGTACTTAACTGTCTAACTTATGAAAGATCACGATGCAAAAGGGTAGACTTGAGTGGAATAGAAGTCCACTCAGAGGTCTAAGTTTAGATCTTAATACACTTGGGCATCAAAGCCCTGAAAATAAGAATATTGGATTAGTTCAATTCGTAACTTATGCAAAATCTTTGGAAAGATAAAACTTCAGCAGTTTAACTGATAGTTGACCCTTCATCACTCAGGTGATGATTTGAGTGAAGTAAGGGGGGTGTTAGGATTGCTGCTGAAGTGTCTGATTGGCGGCTCTGACTGGAACATGCCCTGTTCTCAGGAGGTTCTAAAGATAGCTATTCCCATCTGCAGCTCTGGGGATATTCCAGGCACTCACAGAGCTCTGGAGATATTCCAGACACTCACAGAGCTCCGAAGATATTCCAGACATTCACCGAGCTCTGGAGAGTCATTTCCCCAAATCTTCAAAACCCAGGTGTCACTGTTCTTTGTTATAGTCTCTGGAGATCATTGAAGGCGATCTTCGGAGATGCACAAAACCGTTGTTTCTGATATGTACACCTGTTGATTCAAAAAGAAAGAGAAATTCTGCATTTTTCCATTAATCCCACGCACATTAGCCACTTAATCAGAAATTCTAATATCAAGTAATCTATCTTAATTAATCACAAATTAGAACAATCTTGCTTAACTAATTTGAGTGCAGACACAAGGAAGATGAACTGAATAGGGGAAAAGAGAGGCAAAAAGGGTGTATTTTGTGAGTGCAATTTGACACTCATCATCCCCCCCATACCTAAGGCTTGGCAGGTCCTCCTGCTTTTCACATTCTAGATTTGTTTTGACGAAGCAATCTGTCAGTCAGACTATGCTCCTGGAGATAGGTTGTCCAAGTAGTTTTATTGGTGTTACCATTCCCACTGTACTTGTCAACTTGCTTCATCCAATCTTGCAATTTCTCATCTTCTAGCTGCTCTGTCCATATAGGGAGTGGTTCAATTATCAGAGGGGTCTGAACTGCCCTCCTATCCATTCCTATTTATGTTTATCCATCAATTTGGATATCATCTTTGCCTTCCTCATGAATAGTCTCAGGTTTGCAGGGGTGACCACCTCTCTAAGTTTTTGCTCTGGTGTTAAAATACTCCATCTCCTCTTTGCTACAGCAAGGATAGGATTTGCTGAATTAATCATAAAAAGACCAAAGTCAATGGAGCACTCCTGCAACTTTTTCAAGTATAATGGCAATATGCTGGTTGCACTTGCAGGATGATAGATGATGGACCTGAATTGGGTCTGAAAGGCAAAAGGATTGGGACATTCTTTTATGAGGAGGAGATCTGTTTTTGAATCCTTTTGAAGATGATCTTCCATCCTCTCATCCCAAATCTGGTGGTTTCTCATGAGGGACATGAATGCCTTAAGCTGGCATTCTCCCACAAAGTGATTAATCATGAAGGCTATATCATTAATGCAGAACCCATGTAAGTACAATTCACATAGGAAGTTTTTGTCTTCATCATTGCTTCTAGTGTAAGCTGTCATGAAACCTTCTGCTGTTTCTATATCCTCATTCATGTCAGATAAGACTAAGGAAAGCTTCCTTTACAGTATCCTTTCTTGTAGGAACATTGAATAGCTGGCACTTGGAGGTCTGCAAGATAGAATTTCTGAGGAGAGGGAGGCCATTTGAATGATTTTGCTCTCCAAAGTTGCTATCCTTTCTGCTCTAGTAGTGACTGCCCTTTGTAGTTGCAACATTGGCTTGGAGGCTTCAAATTCTCTACACCTTTCCTCCCAATGAAACAGGGCTTTAGGAATGTCAATGGGAATTGGACCCACATAAGCATCTGTTTGAATCTCCTGTTCATTGGTTGCCCTTGGGCCAGACAGTTCTTGAATATATTCTTCTTGGTCATCCAGTCTGTTGTTGGCCCAAGTTAATTGTTTATCCTGGCTCTGTACTTTCTCAATCAGTGTTGCCATTACTGTGATGCCATTGTCTCTGGCCATAGTGAGCTCAGAAATCTTTTGTGCTGCTTCTTTTTCTTTTTCTTCCACCACTTTTGCTGCCTTTCCTTTCTGTGTTTCCAACTCTGCCTCCTTCTCCTGGATGATTATGTCCTTGTTTTGGAGGTTTGTTTGGATTTCTGCAATAGTTTGCTTCAGTTCCATCTCCATTTCTACCCTGACCTTCTTGAGGTCAGTAATAATTAAATTCTTTCCCCAGAGCATCCTTTTTAAATTCTCAATTTCTTCCATTAATTGTTGCTCTGTTGAGATCTCTATATCTTCTTGGTCAAAGGGATGTGATAGAGTTTCTGCCTCTGTTTCTATGGCTGGTGGCTAATTATCAAGATTATCCATGGCCACCTGCCCTGCTTCTCCCAATGTATCTGTGTGCCTTGTTTCTTCTTCTGCAATGCCCTTGTCCTGAGGATCCTCTGCTGCTGCTGGCACAACTGAAGGTCCTGCCTTGTCCTCATATGTGCTCAATTCCAGGAGTACCTCAGCGAGCAGGGCAGTATCCTTCTCAACTTGTGAGAGCTGCCTCTTCCTTTTGCTTCTCCAGAGCACAGGTGGAACTAGTGCCTCCGGAGCAGGATTTCCTTCCTCAGAATCTTAGGAGATAGTAACAGTTGGTAAGCTTCCTGTCTCTGGAGCACATTGTGGTGTTGAGACTGGACTTGACTCCAACTGAACAGAAGGTGCTGGAGAATTTTCACTTTGTTTCCTCTTTTGGACCAGAGGTACCTCATCGGAGTCATGGGATGGTTCTTCAACCCACCATCTCCCTTCAATTCCATGCCCTACTTTTTCCTCTGCTAATTCCCTAGGCCTAGATCCCTTAGGTGAAGTCATTTGTCACCTGACTGACCGAGTCATATATAGAGGCCGTGTAGGAGCAGGCTCTGCAATTTGTTTGGCTTTTCTTTTCTTGTTAGGAACAGGGGCTGCAGATGATGTAGCCTCCTATGAGGGTGATGTTCTTTTGTAAGAAGTTGTGGAGGAGGCTGTAGGCTTGGTTTCTTCACCATGGTGAGAGGGAGAACTCTCATCCTCTGTTTGTGTTATCTCTGGTGCTCTGACCTGAGGGTTATGCTCAAGAAAGTTCTATAATAGTTCATCCCCATTGGCCTGAGATAAGAAATGGTGCTTGACTATCAGGAAGATGAGGCCATGATGTTTCATGGGTCCCTTACCCTGCTGGTATTTTTCTGCAGTTGCCTTGATGGCAGAATAGAGGAAATTGGGGATATTTATGTTATATTCGGGGTGCCTATTTCCATGTCTGAGAAAAAAGAGCATTTTCATTATGGGCCCTAAGACTATGGAGAATTGGCCATCACAGGTAAAATATTTCATTAATCAGGTAGCAACAGTTGCCCAAGGGTTTGGGAGAGTGGATCTCAAAATTCCTTTGACCTCATTTTTATTCATATGCAATTGAATGGCAGGCTCACCACGGACATAAATTTTTTTAATTAACTCTGTATACAAGGTTTTCAGGTGGTGGAACCTCTCACCTTGTTCGGGGAGTTCGGAGATGTGGCTGATAATTGTGGAGGAGAGACTGATTTGGTTCCCTCTCACAATGGTCTGGTCACCTCTTAAATTCCTAAGGAATTCGTCCACAATGTCCTCCTGAAACCCCTCGAACTTGTCTAGGAAATCAAACCATCCAGCAGTCCTTAAAATATTTACTGCAGCTGCATCCTTTAGAAGACCCGCAGTACTTTTTGGCTTAGACTTTTTCTTGACCCCCATTGCTGAATTGATGGCAGTTTCTATGTCTTATTCTTTTCTTCTGCGATCTGCAGTCTATCTATCCCTCTGTTCTCTATGGGCTCCGGAGTGCTGTTCAAATTACTCTGTAGGCTCCGGAGAGTTGTTTAATTTATCTTATGCTTCAGTCTATTTCGGAGGTTTGAATGAGGGATGCTATTATTTTCAGGCTGGGTTTATGCAGATGGGTTAAGGGACCAAAGTAGCCATAATTGTAACGGACTGACAGGGCGCTCCGGAGGTAAGGTGGCATTAAGGCACAGATGGTGGCATGCTTGGATGTGAAAAAGGAAATGACGGTGGAGGGACGTGTCATCACAGCAACACCTAAAATAGAAAGACATGACAGTTACTAATTAATGATTAATGAAAAATAGATTTACCTGGATTAGTTTTAATGATGAGGCAACGTACGCGGGAGAAATGATGTGCCGTTTTAGAAATTGCACGCGTCGTGGCATTTAAACGGCGGCCGAAATGACATATGCTTCCTACTTGCACGCGACCTGCAATCATTGCACTAAGTGGCACTAATATCCACACCCACGGGTGATGTCAGCGCCGGCTTGTGGTCACTCCTGCAATTATTAGTATCTTAATTTTATTTATGCTGTGCGATAAAGTAGAAGATGAGTCATGATGACCTCATCATATGAGTTGTCTACTTTACCACCTGGCGAGGTAGGTCCCGCCTTTATTATGGACACTGTCGGCATTATTAACAGAGCGCCTGAGGTGCTCCTAATTAGAAAGTGCTGGAGGTGCTCCTTAATGGAAAGCACCGGAGATGCATTGGGCCAATTTTTGGCAACTGATCATATCTGAAGCTCAATTATTACAACTATCCTGGAGAAGGGAACTGCCATTTTACTGGTTTTCAACTCCCTTGGTCGAGAAGACAGCCATTTGCTGGTTTTCCATCTTTCTCTAATTTTTTTTTTTTAGAAGGCAGCCATTGCTGGTTTTCAACCTTCTTTTTTTTTTTTCAGAAGGCAGCCATTGCTGGTTTTCAACCTTCTTTTTTTTATTTTTTTTATTTTTTTTATTTTTTATTATTCCAACACCGTGACAGAGGTGGTATCCCCTATATCAAAACTCAGATTATCAAGAAACTCTTCTTTAGTAGATGGTCTTTTGTAGAGTTTTATCCGATGACCATTTACTAGAAATGTGTTTGTGCTCCCATCAATTGGATGCAATAATACAGTTCCATTTTCAAACACTTCCTTTATTTGATAAGGACCCAGCCAGTGAGTCTGTAATTTCCCTTTGAATTCTTTGAATTTAGAATCATAGAGAAGAACCCAATCTCTTTGTTGAAATGTCCTCCTCTTGATATGTTGGTCAAGCCATTGTTTCCTTTGGTACTGAACCAGTTCTGTTTGTTGAATGGCTTCTGTCCGAATCTCATCCAACTCGTTGAGCTGAAGAATTCTATTCTGCTGAATTGTAGACAATGGCAACCCAACATCCAATACAGTTTTAAGTGTCTGGAGTTCAAATTCTATAGATAGCATAGGCTTTTTCCCATAAACCAGTTCATATGGTGAAAACTTTGTTGTGGACTTCCAAGTTGTGTTGTAAGCCCAAACTGCTTCAGGTAGTCTATTAGCCCAATCCTTTCTGTTCATTGCCACTATCCTTGTTAGGATATTCTCAAGTTCTCTGTTGGTTACTTCTACTTGCCCATTTGCTTGAGGATGGTAAGGTGAAGCTTTTCTGTGCTTGACTTGGTATAAATCTATGAATGCCTTGATTACCTGTGAAGTAAATTGAGGTCCTCTGTCTGAAACTATTGATTTTGGGCTCCAAACCTCAAGAAAATTCTATTGTAAAGGAAATCAGCAACTTTTTCTTCTCTTGCAAATTGTAATGCGTGAACCTCAGCCCACTTAGTAACATAGTCTGTGCATACTAGAATATACTCCTTGCCTGATGATGGCGGTGAGATTGGTCCTAGAAAGTCTAGACCCCATTGCTCAAAGGGTTCCATCATGACTTGAGGATGTAGTAGCATTCCCTGGGTAAAGGTGGGCTGCCCCATCCTTTGGCACTGGTCACAGTACTGCACATACTTCTTTGTATCTTTATGAAGAGAAGGCCAGTAGTAACTAGCTCCAAGGATCTTGTGGACTGTCCTGTGAAAAGAGTAGTGGCCACCAGATGGCTCATCATGACATGCTCTCAACACATCAAAAGTCTCATCAGCCTTCAAGCACCTACATAGAATGAAATCAGGACCACATTTAAATACTAAACCATTCAACCATTTGTAGGATAAGATTTCTTTAAGCAAATGTTTTCTTTGTTTTGAAGTAAAATGGGATGGATACAAGCCTGTAGCTAACAAATTAGCTATGTCAGCAAACCAAGGTGCAATAGTGGATATGGCAAAAAGATGTTCATCTAAAAATTTGTCCTCCACTAGTTGATCTTCTCCTCCTGTATGCAGTCTTGATAGAAAATCAGCAACTAAATTAAACTTTCCTGGATTATCAATTATGGTACTATCAAATTCTTGCAAGAGCAATAACCACCTGATGATCCTTGCACCTACTACTAGTTTATTCATTAGGTACTTGATGGCTGCATGATCAGTCTGCACAAATATTTTATATCCGGTGATATAATGTCTGAATTTGTT
Organism: Cunninghamia lanceolata; assembly: GCA_027924645.1. NCBI lineage: Eukaryota > Viridiplantae > Streptophyta > Pinopsida > Cupressales > Cupressaceae > Cunninghamia > Cunninghamia lanceolata. The sequence goes on along the minus strand of BSBN01000245.1, from coordinate 4,195,365 downwards.
TATAGCATAGATAACTGCCAAGAATTCCTTCTCAGTTGTTGTATAATTTCTTTCTGCAGAGGTAAGGTTCTTGCTGATGTAATAAATGGCATGCACACTCTCTCCTTCCTCTTTTTGTCCTAAAACAGCCCCAATGGATTCATTTGAAGCATCATTTTGTATTTGGAATGGTAAAGTCCAATTAGGTCCCCTTAAAACTGGTGTCATAGTAAGCTTCTCCTTCAAAGTTTCAAATGCTGATTGACAGTCTGCTGTCCAGAGAAATTCTATTTCCTTGTTAAGCAGGGTAAATAGGGGGGCAACTATTCTGCTAAAATTTTCTATGAACCTCCTATAGTAGCCTGCATGACCTAGAAAACTTCTGACTTCAGTCTAATTTTTAGGTGAAGGCAAATGTGTGATTACTTCTATCTTGTTCTGATCCACTCTAATCCCTTTTTCTAAAATATGGTGTCCCAAAACAATTCCTTCCTCCACCATCATAAAACATTTCTCATGGCTAAGGGACAATCAATTTTTAATACAACATTTTAGTACTTTTCCAAGGTTTGTGAGAGCTTCCTCGAAGTTATTCCCATACATAGTAAAGTCATCCATGTAGACTTCCATGCATTCATTAGCCAGTTCAGCAAAAATAGCTAGAACCAGTCTCTGAAATGTAGCTGGGGCATTGCACAGCCCAAAAGGAAGAACTTTGTAAGCAAAGGTTCCCCAAGAGCATGTGAAAGTTGTATTGTTGGTCCTCAGGTGCTACTTGAATTTGATTATACCCACTGAATCCATCTAAAAAAGAAAAATACTTTCTCCCAGCAAGGTTGTCCAGAACTTGGTCAATAAATGGTAAGGGAAAGTAGTCCTTTTTTGTGGCCTTGTTGAGTTCTCTATAATCAATACACACCCTCCATTTCCCATTCTTTTTAGGCACAATGACAAGGGGTGAGACCCATTGACTATCTGAGATTGGATATATGAACCCTGCCTAGAGTAATTTTTCTATTTTAGTTTTGACAATGTCCTTTAAGGCAGGATTCAATCTTCTTTGTGGTTGTCTGACGGGTTTAATATCCTCAGTGTAGATATGATGGGTACATATTTTAGGAGGTATGCCTTTCATATCTTGGTATTCCTAGGCAAAAGATGCTGAGTGGGAAACCAAAAACTGAATAAGTTTTTCTTCTTAACTTGCTGTTAACTGAGTATTTATATTAAGTGTTTTCCCTGGCAGAATCATGACCTATTTTGTAATTTGATCCATAGATGTGGTGGGTCCATACATTGGTGTCATGGCATTGAGAGGACAAGAATGTGGGAGTAACATGTGGAAGGTGGCTAAGTCCCTGTAAAAAGTTTCCCCATAAGGAATAATGTTGGCAAGGGTACAATGAGAAGAAACAAGAAGTTTTCTCTGAGGGTCTTGGATGAGTTTCATCACATCTTTGTTGATTAGGATGTGAGTGAAGTTTTCCATTGTATCATAGTATACTTCTTCTCCTAATTCTCCTAGATGTTTCCTAATGGTTACCATAGCTAATGAGGCACTATTGTTCATGTTATCTGGTTCATCCACCCATACTCTTCCTGTGTAATGCACCAATGGTTTAGCTGGAGGATACAGAGATATTTTTTTAAATCTATCCCATTAGAAATGACCATATCTCCAGTTCAACAATCAATAGATGTTGCTGCAATAGCCAGCCATGGCCTTCCTAAAATCAGCGGATAAGCATTTCTTTGGTTTCTAGGTTCCAGTATTAAGAAATCCACTGAAAATTCCCATGAATCTATTACAACAGGTACATCAGTGATCACTCCCTTTGGAACAACTACTGACTGATCAGCAAGTTGAAGAATTGTAGTCGTGGATTGGATACCTGACAGAGCTAACTTATCCATTGTATGAACTGTCATCACATTAATTGCTGCTCCTAAGTCAACTAGAACATTTAAAATTTCTACCCCCGAGATGAAAACAGTTATGACAGGGTTCCTACGGTCTCCATATTTTGGGAGGAGAATTTCTCCCATCAATAGATCCATTACCTTTCCTTCCACCTGTTTTGTGGAGGGAAAACTTTTCTTTCTGCCCTGTGTTTTGATGCAATACTGTTTGATGAATTGATTTAGTTCTGGTACATCTCTGATGGCCTGGAGGAGAGGAATTTCAATGTTTAGCTGCTTGAGTTCTTGTAAAAGTTCTGATTCTTGATTGGGTTGGATTTGTTTTTGTAAAACCTTTCTCTGGGGAACATTTTGTTTAAGTCGTTCTGGGTAGGGTGCTAGTTTTTCCATCTCCGGAGCATCTCTGGAGCTCTTATTAGAATTGTGTTCTAGACTATTCTCTAGAGATGGCTTTTTAGGAGTAACTCCGGAGTTGTCTGTGGTTGATTTTTCTAGCACCTTTTCGTTAGTAATCTCCTCTGGGGGTTGATTGGATGGATTTTCAGGTTCCTCATCATTGGTTATTTCAACTATAGTTGGAGGAGAAGGTCTTGGGAATGCTTTCCTAGAACGTAGCTGGAGATTATTTGAATATATAGCATTAATTCCAGCCAGATTTTCTTGCTCTGTCATATAGAGAGCTACTCCCTGTTTATTCCGTGGGTTTGGTATAGGCTGAGCTGGTAAAGGTGGTTGACTAACTAGTTCATTCTGTGTTTGACCCTGTGTGTTGGAGGATCCAGTTAGTAAAGCCTGTTGTTGAGGTTGGAAATGTCTAGGTTGTCCTTGGTATTGTTGATGATATCCCTGATGAGGACCCCATTGTGGTTGCATGCCTTGTGACCCAAACTGTGGTGGCCATTGTTGATTTCCCCAAGGCTGATTTTGCTAGTTTTGGTTTTGCCAATCCTGCTATCCCCAAGGAGGATTATTTTGAGGGCCATACCAAGCTGGATTCCACTGATTATTTCCCCAATTAGTAGGACCCCTGTAAGAAGACTGGCTGGGGTACTGATTATAAGGGAAATTTTTGGCTTGTTTTTGTCCCACATAGTTCAACTCCTCCTCTATCACAGCATTATTTTTACTCAATCTTTTCAAGGCTGGAAGCTGACTACATTGACTGGTAGGATGCTCCCTATCATAGATTTGATAGATCTCTGATTTGTCCAAAGGACATTCTCTCAACAGGTGTTTGTTTCTACACCTAGGACAATAAATGGAAAGCGGTTCAGTTGCTCTATTTTGATCAGTTGTCCTGGTTTTTGCTTGGATCCCATCCAATGTGGTATTTAGTTGAACCAGAATATCTGTTTTTAGATTTGCAATTTCCTCCATCAACTGTCCTATCTCATTCTTCCCCTTTAAAGTTTTGGATGACCTTACTCCATCTTGAGTTCTGGAATAATTCCTGCAGAGTTCCTTTATGTCAGGTATTTCCATTTTGTTAATGTCCCCTTTTCCCATTAGGTCCAGTGCCTATTTTGATTCTTTATCCAATCTTTTTATAAACAGGATTCTAGCCAAGGAGTGATTTACCGGATTGCCATACCTTCTCAAGGCAAAATTAAACCTATCCACATAGTCTTCTAAGGATTCTTCCTCCCCCTGCCTAATTTTAAACAATTCTTCATTTTTATTACTGGATCTGCAATAATCTTGGTATTTTTCTAAAAACTCTATTTCCATTTGATCCCAAGAATGGATAGAACCCTGGGGTAAACCCACAAAACCATCTCATCGTAGAATCTTTCAGGGTGGAAGGGAACAGTTTGAGTTTCTGGTTATTTGATCCATAATCATAATTTTGGCAGACTACTTTGAATTCAAACAAGAACTGATCTAGATCCTCAGAGGAAAGTCCTCTAAAATTTGGCAGATGTGCTGGTGAGATATTCTTCATGGGAGCATTGTCTCCAGCAGCCAAAACAATAGGATATGAGAAGGTTCTTGGGGCCTGATTTTCCTCTTCCCCATGATTATCATTTTCCATGTTTAATACTAGTTCTTCTTCCTGAGGTTCTAGGAAATTAAGTTCTACCAAAGGATCTACCTCAACTTTTTGTTGTAATTCCTGGATATAATTGGCAAGTGGAATATCTGTAGGACCTAAGGGATTGTTGTTTTGAAGTGCAGGTTCCAAATTAAGATCTAGGTTTCCTTCTTCAACAATATTTTGTACCACCTCACTGCTTTCCCCTATGGTGTGTTGTTGGGGTGTCTGCTTAATATATCTTCCTTTAAGATCTCTAGCTCTAACCATACAGATCTATTCTAAAAATTGTTTTTAACTTAGTGTCCCTAATTAACACAACTAAGTCCTCGGCAACGGTGCCAAAAATGACGGGTTATCGCTGTACCTCATCATTTAATCTATTTTCAGATGTCAAAGAACTAGGGTTGTGTCCATGGCTGTCTGCAACTAGGGATTCTAAGTGACCAGTTTATAGCTAATCCTAAATCTTAAAAGAATGACTAATCTATCTACTTGTTAAATAAATGTAATGAATGATGTAAAATAGAATAAAACAGGAAATGTACTCAAAGCAAAGAACGATAACATGCATTTATCTACTAAAACAAGAAATACTTTTATAAAAGAAAACTTGAAACCATAAAACAGAGATACTAGCCTCCTGCCTAATTGGTGAGAGTGGGCCCTTGCTTTGCACCTTTGAGGCTGAAGGCTATTGCAGGAAATCAGCACTAAAGATGATCTAACTAAATTCAGTCCAATTCATTCATTTTTATATTCATGAGAAATGTATGGCTATAACAGAACTGAAATCTCTGAAAATCAGAATAATCTTATCATTGTTGTTTCATTACTCTTTCTGAAAGTATATATAAAAAGAGTGATGATATATCACTGAACTTATCTATCAGTCTTTCTAGGAGATGACACCATCTCTTATTTGTACTTAACTGTCTAACTTATGAAAGATCACCATGCAAAAGGGTAGACTTGAGTGGAACAGAAGTCCACTCAGAGGTCTAAGTTTACATCTTAATACACTTGGGCATCAAAGCCCTGAAAATAAGAATATTGGATTAGTTCAATTCGTAACTTATGCAAAATCTTTGGAAAGATAAAACTTCAGCAATTTAACTGATAGTTGACCCTTCATCACTCAGGTGATGATTTGAGTGAAGTAAGGGGGGTGTTAGGATTGCTGCTGAAGTGTCTGATTGGTGGCTCTGACTAGAACATGCCCTATTCTTAGGAGGTTCTGAAGATAGTTGTTCCCGTCTGCAGCTCCGGAGATATTCCAGGCACTCGCAGAGCTCCGGAGATATTCCAGACACTCGTAGAGCTCCAGAGATATTCCAGACATTTGCCGAGCTCTGGAGAGTCATTTCCCCAAATCTTCAAAACCCAGGTGTCACTGTTCTTTGTTATAGTCTCCGGAGATCATTGAAGGTGATCTCCAGAGATGCACAAAACTGTTGTTTCTGATATGTACACCTGCTGATTCAAAAAGAAAGAGAAATTCTGCATTTTTCCATTAATCCCACGCACATTAGCCACTTAATCAGAAATTCTAATCTCAAGTAATCTATCTTAATTAATCACAAATTAGAACAATCTTGCTTAACTAATTTGAGTGCAGACACAAGGAAAATGAACTGAATAGGGGAAAAGAGAGGCAAAAAGGGTGTGTTTTATGAGTGCAATTTGACACTCATCAAAGGTATTGAGAAACCCTCAAGGTTTTATGAATATGATGAAGATGATCAGAATGATGTTTTGGGTCAAGAAGTCCAAGCCCCTTCTGAAATTCAGATCTAGACTAATCCGGTGAATCAAGAAGAAGAGATAAGTTTGAATGAACCTGTTCAAGAAACAGGAGTGCAAGAAATTCCCAAAATTCCCAGGTATGTAAGACTAAATCACTCTGAAGATTAGATCATAGGTGATAAAAGCAAAGGTGTTCAAACAAGAAGAAAGATTGCTCAAGACTTAGAAGAGTATTGTCTAATTTCAAAGATTGAACCAAAGACAGTGAATGAAACATGTAATGATGAAAGCTGGACTAAAGCAATGGAGGATGAGCTGATGCAAATTGAGAAAAATCACACTTGGGATCTTGTTCCCAGACCTATAAAAAAGAATGTGATTGGAACCAAATGGGTCTTTCAGAATAAACTGAATGAAGATGGTGAAGTAGTCAGAAATAAAACCAGATTGGTCTATAAGGGTTACTCTCAAGTAGAAGGAGTTGATTTTGAAGGAACTTTTGCTCCGGTGGCAAGAATTGAAGCAATCAAATTATTTCTTGCCTTGCTGCCTTCAAGGATTTCAAATTATATCAGATGGATGTCAAATCTGCCTTCCTGAATGGTGACTTGGAAGAAGAAGTATACATTGAGCAATCATATGGATTTCAATTGTCTGATCATGGTGATATGGTCTGCAAGTTGAAGAAATCACTGTATGGACTCAAACAAGCCCCAAGAGCCTGGTATGAAAGATTGGATAAGCATCTTTTGAAGATTGGTTTCAACAAAGGTACTGCTGACAGTAACTTGTACTTCAAAATTGATCATGAAAATATCTTAATTGTTGAAGTATTTTTTGATGATATCATTTTTGGAGGAAGAGATAGTATGTGCAAAACTTTTACAAATCAAATGAAAAGTGAATTTGAGATGTCTATGTTTGGGGAAATGAATTTATTCTTGGGTTTGCAAATCATTCAAACAAAGAAAGGAATCTTCATTTCATAGACCAAATATGTGAAAGAATTGTTGAAGAAATTTAGGATGGAAGACTCAAAACCAATGAATACTCCCATGACAACTAGATGTAAATTGAGCAAAGATGATGACTCTCCTAAGGCTGATCAGAAGAAGTACAGGTCAATGATTGGAGGATTATTGTATCTCACTTGAAAACTAGACCTGACATTATGAATGTTGTTGGTCTTGTTGCTAGATTCCAAGCTAATCCTAGAGAATCTCATGTCATGGCAATCAAGAGGTTTCTCAGATATCTAAAAGGGACAGTTGAGTATAGTTTATGGTATCCTAGAGATCATGATTTCTCTCTTCATGCATATACAAATGCAGATTGGGCAGGAGATGTGGATGACCAAAAGAGTACCAGTGGTGGAGCATTCTTTTTGGGGAAAAGATTGGTTTCTTGGATGAGCAAGAAATAAGAGGCAATATCTCTATCCACTGCAGAAGCATAATATATTGCGGTAGCAGGTAGTTGCACTCAAGTATTGTGGATGAAGCAAATGCTAAGAGACATCAAAGTGGAGTATGAGGAACCTATCACAATCTTCTGTGATAATTCAAGTACAATAAATATATCAAAAAATCCAGTGTTGCATTCAAAGACAAAACATATATCCATCAAGTTTTACTTTTTGAGAGAGCAAGTGAACAAGAATGAAGTCAGATTGGAGTTTGTGCCTTCCAAGGATCAGATTGTAGATATTTTTACTAAACCTCTACCTAAGGACTCTTTTGAGTATCTCAGGGAGAAGTTAGGGGTTATTACCCCTCCAATTCTGAATTAAGGTGCACTAATGTGCATCAGTCTGGTGGATCTCACAGTCATATCTTGTGGTCCGGATTGATGATGGGAAGCTGCTACTCAGGGCGAGCAGTTGGTATGATTCTGAGTGATACAAGTATGTGCCCTTTGCCATTGATGTTAAAGGGGGAGAGAAGACATGTGAAAAACAAAAAGTGGTTGCTGAATAAAGGGGGAGCAGTAAAGGAAGAGAAGACATGTGAATGGTTGTTGTTGATAGGGGGAGTTATGTCAGTTAGTAAGGACAAGTTCTTGTCTTGATCATTAAAATAGTTTTTCACATCATATGCTACCATCAATGACAAAGGGGGAGATTGTGGCAAATATGGGCCTAACCGGTGTTGTCATTGATATCAACATACTACTGTTGCATTGATGATAAGGATTGGATGAGTTGTATGCTGAGGATATTGAGAAAATTAGTCCTATCAGGAATAGAGAAGAACAATGAAGTCAGTGAGGAAAAGATCCAAGGTAAGATGAAGATCAGAGGATACGCTTCAAAGGGTTTATAGATATGTGTCTTAAGATGATCCAGTAAAGATTTGAGAGGTCCGCATGAAGATTTGAAGAAGTTATGGCCACTTGAATAAAACCAGTTCTAGCAGATATTCAGAGGTGACAGAGTGACACAGATAGGTCTGGTGAGATCCGAACATGCAATATCTTGTTCTGCGGATTTGATGGAGTGTTTAAAAAGTTAATGTGAATTGACAACTCAATTAGTTCATGATCTGGAGGTCCGCAAGAATCTATTCCAATATGACAGTGATGATAGACTGTGTTCTTGAGGTTCTGGATGAAGGAAAGAATGATTTCAGTAAGCAGAAGTAGTGTGGATGTGCTTGGTGATTCAGGCAAGCCTGTGGAGGTCTTTGGATTGTGTCCAGTTCATGTTGGTGGTCCGCATTGAAGACTGAGCTCGTAATTAAAGAATTACTTCTGGATGATGATGATGTTCTTCCTAAGTTTGGCTGACCGGATGAGTTACACATCCTATAGATGATCTTGAAGATGTTCTCTAAAGCATGGCATGTTCCTAAAAGAAGATTGAAGTCCCAGATCTATGTGGCCGATAGTGTGATGATCCACATGAAGTCTTTTGTAATTAGTCATGTTGTATTTATGTATTTTCTCTGTAATGTATGCCGACTTGGATGATTGTCCCAAAGTCAAATATCTTGTATAAATAAGTTGTAAAGTCATTTCAAATGTATCTTGTTGAGATGAGTGTGTGGTAGAGAGGAGCAGAGCGAAAGGTAGAGCAAAAGTATTGAGATTAAATGGAACTGACTCAAGCATGTTGAAGATGCTATTCTTTAGTTCAAGTATGTAATATTTATTATTCTATAGACAATGTGTCTCCTGTAGGCAGTGGGCCTCTTGTGAGTAGTGTGCTCGAGCAGTGAGCCCTAATTGGCATGTGCCATTTGTTCTTCTTATTCTTTTAACAAAGAATACAATCTTGGGTTAGTCACTCCGTGGTTTTTCCCTTAACTAGTTTTCCACGTTAAAATCTTGGTGTCATATGTGTTAATGTGTTTCTGCTCTTGATTTATTGCATTAAGTTTCAATGATTGATTTATTATTATGTTGCTAAATTACAAGAAGGATTAAAGTGATTAATAGGAAGAAAGTTTTAGGACAACTGATTCATCCCCCCCTCTCAGTTGTCTGTCTTGATTCTAACAATATTATCTCATCACACTGTGGTTGATATAAACATTTTTCCTTTAGTTAGCTAAAGACAAAATATTCATCCAATAGTTTTTAGCGACTCTACTAGGGATCGAACACGTAACTTAGAGCCTCACGCTTTGAGTTGAAGCATACTAGCCTCATTTCTTGTAATATTTTTTCCAGTTTTTATGTTTGTTAAGTATATTGCATTCTGGCAGACTCAAGGTATACAAGAAGTAAGAGAGCTTAAGGAATTATTGATCCTATTTTTGAGTTAATGCAGAAAAATAATTTGTCTTTTGCCTCTGAAATCTCAACTTCATCGTACACAGAGTTTTCCTCCTACCAACGCAAGGTCACCTATACCAAGTGAAGCGTCAAGTGTGCATAGGACTCTGTCGGTTGTACAAGTTTCAAGGTTCTTATTTCCACCTTTTAATAGGTGCATAATGGCTTATCCTCCTCTTGTGGATCCATGGGGAAATGCTTTCGGGCCTTTGAATCTTACCCCACCATTGCATGATCTACCCCATAGTTCAAGAAAGAATTTTCCAAAGTTCTATGGTGATGGAAACGTTCACCCCGATAAACATATTACAACTTTTTACATTGCATGTGGTGTTCTAGGTGTAGAATATGAAGATGTATCTATGAGACTTTTTGTTGAGACACTTCAAGCTGTCACGGTAGATTGGTTCTATCATCTTCTTGCTCAAACCATCACTAAATGGAATGTTCTATGAACCAAGTTTGAGGCTAGGTTCAAACTTGCTGAAGATGTACACGCTCTTTTGGCTCAACTTAGTCAAATGAAGAAGGAACTGCAAGATCCCATGTGTGAGTTCATTGTGAAGTTCAATAAGCCGACCAATAGAATTCCTATCACTACTCAGCCCACAGCTGAAAATCTAAAGTGTTTCTTCATAAACACTCAATTGTTAGAAGTGAGTTTTCTTTTGCGGTGGACTAATCCAGCTGATTTGGTAGCAGCACAAGCTTTGGCTATTGAGATTGAGGATGACTTGATCCTCACTAGAAAAATAAGGAAAGATACCAATCGGGCTAAAGGATAACCTTCCACAAGTACACCTTCTGTAAACACCACTGATCCTATGGTATAGAGGTTGGCTAATGAATTGTTAGCCTTGAAAAAGCAAATGTCTCAAAGTATGTCCACTCCTTCCTATAGGGACATACCAAGTAGAACATTTCCAAATGCTCCATACCAAGGTAATGCTACTAGAAACCACGGACAAAAGAGGCTTCTTCCTACAAATGGGAAGACTTGCTTTGGAAGCTCCACTGGTCAATGCAGCAGTTGGATATTATGAAGTAGAACAAGATAATTCCTTTCAACCTAATTCAGCTCAGGATGATAGTGTTAACATCTTCACAAAAAGAGAAGAAGATTTAACTTGCGACTGGAATATTGGCTTCCTAAATTTTCAGGATGAAGTTGAACAAAGAGAAGATGCATGTCGTGAGTCATATGTTGTTTTCATGAGATCTCAAAATCAGTTGAATCAATAAGCAGCTGATAAAGGAAAGTCAAAGGAAGATCCTCATCCTATAATCTCCATTTCTAAGAGGGGAAAGCCTCTACCTTTTCAACCCAAAGACCTAGTTGGTGAAAAACAAGTAAGTACTTCAAATGCTCCGTCTTCTTCTTTTGTTCCTCAGACTAGCACCCCTATTCCAAAACCTAAACATGAAAATAATCCTTTTTCCATGTCTCCATCATATCAATTGTTTGATATAATAAACCATGCCAAGAAGACCAAAATTTAGATGTCTAAGGTTGAGTACTTGCAAACTAACCCTAATCAGTTTGATTAGTTAGCTAAGTTTGTAAAAAATAAAACTACCCCTAGAGGGCAAGATTCTTCCAAAAATAGTCATGTCATCTCTCACACAAGGTCTCCACAGAACAATCTAGTTGCCACCCCTTCCACTACCACAGGAAAGATTGAACCTTTCTATGTTTCTTTGTTAGTGAATGGTCACAAATTAAGTAATTGTGTTATAGATTCTGGAGCTTCTAATAATGTCATGCCTGCTAAGGTAGCAGATGCTCTAGGTTTAACCTTGACCAATGCTTTTGGTAGGTGCTTTCCATGGAAACTACCGTTTTGGTGGCTGATGTTGCTGCTTCATACGGGATTTTCTTAGGACGCAATTTCTGTAAATATGTTGGTGGAGAGATTAGCATGGACTAGTCCAAAGCAAGAATACCTATCAAGGGTGTTATGCAGAAGCCGCTTCTAGAAAGGGAAGCAAAATATACCGTCACCAAATCTAAAGATCCCAAAGCATAAATTCTCTTTAAGTCTTCTGGTATGGGGAATTACTTTTTGACTATGGATTATTGTACTGATACATATGATGATAGTTCAAATGAAAGCATGACAATAGAGGATTTTTCTTTTTCAAATGAAAAATCTCCTAGTCATGATAATGTCAAACCAGAAAGTTCAAATAATGTTTGGACCTTAGAGTTTGATGGTAGCTGTACTTCAACAGAATCAGGGATTGGAATAGTCCTTATATCTCCTCAAGGAGACATTTTTTCTTTTTCCTACAAGCTACAATTTGATAATACCAACAATACCGTTGAGTATGAGTCCTTGTTACTAGGAATGGAAGCTGCTCGTGCTAAAGGAATCATGAATCTCCATGCACAGGGAGATGCAGAGCTCGTCGTTTGCCAGGTAAGGAATCTATACCAAACCAAAAATGAAAGGCTGAGGCATTATCACAATCATGTCTAGGATTGCATTGAGGACTTTGATGCTTTTGACATCTCAGCAGTACCAAGAGAGTTCAATGATCCTGCAAATTCATTGGCTGTCTTGGCCACCCTTATGATTCCTCACAAGGATTTTAAGGGTAATAAATAAACAATTGAGTTGGTCTTTCAACCAAGCGTCCCAGATAATTCTGACCATTGGTAGGTATTTAATGGGGATGATCAAGTCATTGGTTATCTAGAAAAAATAGATAAGTTCAATGAGCTTTATTTTGAAGGTAGTGATTCTACTCCTCGGGAATCTATTTCTGAAGTTGATTCAGAGACCGGTGAAGAGTTTCTGTAGCTAAAGGGGAACAAAATTCCTAAAGGTTTAGTTTCTCTTGAGAAACTATTCAATAAACATGACTGGTATATCAGGCAACAACAGTAGATTGGAATGGGTTCTTCATCAGAAGTTGAATAGGTGAACCTGGGTACAAAAGTTGATCCTAAGATGGTCAACATCAAGAAATGTTGCACAACTGATGAAAGATTCAAGTTTGTGACACTTTTGCATCACTATATTGATATGCTTGCATATTCTTATGACAACTTGAAGTCTTTCTAGCCTAAAGAAGTCCAACATGAGATTCCACTCAAGTTGGGATCTGTGCCTCACAAGCAAAAGCATAGGCAGTACAACCCCAAAATTTTGGGTACGATCTTAGTAGAAATTCAAAAGATGTTGAATGCGAGAATTATTTTCTCAATTCATCATTCCGCATGGATTTCTAACATAGTACTAGTAAGAAAAAAGAATGGTGAAATTCACATCTGTGTGGATTTCCAAAACTTCAATCAGTCATCTCTAAAGGATAATTACCCTCTTTTGGTAATGGATCAAGTACTACAAACGGTGACTAGTTTGAAGATGCTGTCTGTGCTGGATGATTTCTCAGGTTATAACCAAGTGAAGGTGAGTGAAGTGGATCAACATAAAACTGCTTTCACAACTCCCTACGGTACTTTTTCTTATTACAAGATGCCATTCATTTTAATAATGCTGGTGTGAATTTCCAACGAGCAATGGACTTGACATTTCATGATGAAATGGGTAAGTTTATTGTTGTATATCTTGATGATTTAACTATCTTTTCGAAGAAGCGTCAAGATCATGCCTAGCATTTGCGACAAGTTCTAGAAAGGTGCGGTCACCATGGAATTTCACTCAATCCCAGAAAATCCATTTTTGGGGTAATTGAAGGTAAACTTCTTGGACATGTGGTGTCTAAGGAAGGTACCAAGATTGATCCGAAAAGGGTCAAATCCATTCAAGGTCTTACTCTACCTTCAAGTAAGACAGTTGTTCACTCTTTCTTTGGAAAAGTGATTTTTTTGCGGAGATTTGTTCCTGAGTTTGTAGAAAAGACTCATCATCTTGTTAATATGATGAAAGGTAAGTCCACTTTCCGTTGGAGTGTGGAAGGTAAAGAAGCATTTGAGAACATTAAAAGAGCCATTGCCCATACTCCAGTTTTGGTGTGTCCTAATTATACCAAGGACTTCATTATGTATAATTATGCTTCTGAGTATACATTGTCGGCAATCTTGGTTCAATAGAATGAGGAGGGTATTGAATCTCCTATTGCATTCATGAGTTGTCCTCTAAAATATCATGAACTTAAATATTCTACTATGGAGAAACATGCATACGATGTAGTGAAAGCTATTAAGCATTTCTGTTTCTACATTCTAAATTCCCATACTATTGCATTGGTTCCAGACTCAACAGTCAAATCTATTCTAACTTAATAGGAGTTTGGAAGCAAAAGAGGGAACTGGATTGCCAAGATCTAGGAATATGACCTTGATATTAAGCCTACCAAGCTTGTGCAGGGAAAAGGATTATGTCAGCTTATTACTGATAATGTAACCAAGGAAACCAGTGATGAGGAAGCAAAAGTTGAAGAAGTTCCCATTGTTCTTTTTATGAGCACCATAGATGAATGGTATTCAAATTTTGCTTACTTTCTCACATATGGAGAATGTCCTGAACATTTGTCTTATAAAGAGAGAAGGACCATTAAGCCCAAAGCTGCAAATTTCATCTTATGGGACAATGGTTTGTACAAGAGGAGCCTTGATGGGATTTTCCTCTGTTGTGTTGATAAGGTGCAACAGAGAACTTTTGGAATCTTTCCATAGTCTAGCATGTGGTGGGCATTTTTCAGCACCTATCACAGCTCATAAAATTTTAAGAGCCAGATATTATTGGCTAGCCTTGTTCCAAGACACATACAACTAGGTTCGTAATTGTGAACTTTGCCAACAATTTGTGGGGAAGCCCAAGTTAGCTACTCTACCTCTTAAACAAGTCATCATTGACGAACCATTTCAACAATGGGGTATTGATTTCATTGGTGTAGTGAATCCAACATGAAGTGCAGAACAATTTTATACTTACAACCACTAACTACTTTACAAAGTGGGTGGAGGCTATTCTGATTAAGCATGCTACTTCCAAAGTGGTTTGCAGTTTCCTTAAGGAAAACATAATATCTAGGTTTGGGGTTCCAAACAAAATAGTAGTAGATAATGCTACTTTCTTTTCTTCTCAAGAGTTAACCAGTTTTTGTTTTGATTATGGGATCACCTTATGTCACTCATCTAACTATTATCTGCAAGGAAATGGTCAAGCTGAGTCAAGCAATAAGAATCTGGTCACTATCATCAGAAAGCTAGTGGATGAAAATCAGAGAACTTGGTACAAGGGATTGTTTGATGCTTTGTGGGCAGATCGTATTACCCCAAAGAGAGCAATTGGTATGTCTCCTTTTCAGTTATTGTATTGATTGAATGCTGAAGAAACCAATTACTTTAGAGATGCCAGCTTTGAAGTTGGCAAAGGCAGTTGAAGATGGAACTTTTGAGAGTTCTATTAATAAGCACATAATGTTCCTCTCGGAGCTTGAAAAATAGTGAGTCAAGGTGGTGGATTACATTGTGGAACACCAAGGTCAAGTGAAGAAGCTATTGACAAGAGGGCCAAATTCAAAGATTTTTAAGTTGGGGATCAAGTCTTGTTATGGGACAAGAGAAGAGAGCCAAAAGGAATGCACAGGAAGTTTGATTCCCTATGGAGAGGTCCTTTTGGCATTCATCAATGTTATGGTGAAAATAGTTTCATTCTAGGATATCAAGATGGTAAACCTTTCTTGCTGCCACATAGTGGGCAACATCTAAAGCTTTTCACACAATGAAGCAATAGATAAGTTCATGTATTTTTGTACAGTTTTTGTGTCTTTTTCATTTTAGTATTTTTGTGTCTTTTATGTTGCCCGACTCTATATCCCAATTGAATGGATGAAGGCACTTAGAGACTGGAGTTCTTCTCCCTTTGATCATTTCAAATAATGATTGAAGGAAGCTCCCCAGTTAGAGCCAGCTTTTATCCTCAAAATTAGCTGTGCTCATTTTGTAGGATGACCCCTACGAAACTTGTCTATTTCGTAGCCTACAATTCTAAGCACACAAATCAAGGTGAATCTTCTATGTACTCGTGCATGATCTTCTAGGCTTGAATAATCCATTTAAATATCTTCTCATCTCAATTTCTTGAAGTTTGCAAAAATTGAACAAGTAAGCAGATTTGTCAAACTAGTAAGTTTGATAGTTTTCAGGTGTTAGAGTTTTTTTCTATTTTACATACAATGTCAATGGATTTTACCACCATTACATGTCATAAAACTTTTTCATATGCAAAAGCGGTAAATTTTACCACCATTACATGTTCAGTTTAGAAATTTCCTTAATATGCAAGAGCGACACTTTTTGCCGCTATTGCATGTTTATCTTTTGAAATCCCCTAAGTGCAAGGGTGGCAAAAAGTGCTGCCCGTGCATTTTGTAGTTCACACTTAGTGCATTTAATGCACTTCGTGTGAATGTTTTACAAGTCCTTTATATGTTTTAATTCACTCTTAGTTTTCATTTTACTCTTGTCTATTCGCCTCTATGTTTCTATGCTCCGACGTGGAAACCCTCAAAACTCCGGCGCGCATTTTGGATTGAGAAATTTTCTTGGATTCAAAATAGGTTTTCATCATCTGGGTAAGTTTTGTTCATGTATTTCATGATTTCTTCTTTTGAATCATTCTATTTCCTTTTGGTAATAGCATTAGTTTTAGACTTTTTGTGTTGGTAGAATCTTTAAAGTCATTTATAGTTTTTGAGATTTCCTTTCTAGATCTCTGGTCATTTTAGGGTTTTCATTTTAATTTTAATACTTTCTTTTAGTTTTTATGTTTTTAAGATATGCAAATGTGGTGATTTCTGCTGCCTATCCATAAAAACCCTATATCTGTTTTTATTACAAAATACTCGAGTTTAGCAGGGGTGGTGATTTTTACCACCCGTGCTAAAGACTTATAGAACTTCCCTTAATATGTAAGGACGGTGATTTTCGCTGCCCATTCACAAATCAATTTTCATCCAATGTCCATGGGCGGTGATTTCCACTTCCAATGCATAGATGTTATGCTTTACAGAGAAATGCACGTGCAGTGAAAATCGCCACCCATGTCTTTGTTTTCCATGTTCTACCCTAAGTGAAAGGGTGGCAATTTTTGGCCCCCTTACATGAGGTTGTAATGTGAAGTTTTACCTTGCAAAAAAAGATGTACCAAATGCACAGGTGGGCATTTTTCCCTCCTATACACTTTGCATAGGATTTACTCCCTATATGTAGGAGTGGCAAAATCTGCCGATCTGACACAACAAAATACAATTCCCTCTACATGTAAGGGTGACAAAAATCATCGCCTGTGCACTCACTCCCTGAAAATTTTCTAACTCTGGGAAATTTTCCAAGTTGCTATCCTTAGCTCACTTTTGCTCTGTTCTTCACTTCGATTTCTCTCTATCCCCTTTGATCTCATGTTGTTGATTGCCTTTCCCACTTTGTAGTATCATCATGTACCATATTTTCCCTAACACTATAGCCTCTTATTGTTGCAGTTGTCCTTGCAAGATTGCCAAGTTTTCTTTCTCTGCCAGAGGTGCTCATCTTTCAAATGACTGATCCATCATCAAAGAAGGCCAAAGCAATGAAGTATAAGTACCAGGGTGTGTTCCCTGTCACTTTAGTCACAACAAATGTGGATGAAATACAGGATACAAAAATTGGTCATGTTGATATGGTCGAATTTGTGGAAAGGACAAAGCAAGATAAATGTAGTCACTACATGCAAAGGATTATTAACAGTAATATTCATTTGGTTGCTTCTTTTCTTGTCGCTGCACATAATACTAAATTTATTCTTCAAGTTGCCCACTTTTATAACAAGGATAATAGGACAGTGGTGGATGCTCATGGAAAGGTGATAATGAGACTAGATGCAGAGTTCATGGATAAGGTTTTCATGTGTTCTAGTGCAAGGAAAGTGTAGAGCTGGATTTCTCAATTGCCCAAAGGGAATATGACAAAGATGTTGAAAAATCCAAAATGATTATCAATACTAAATGGTTGAAAACTGCCAGGCCAAATTTATCTAGATGGCCTAAGAGTTTTCACAGGAGTGACTTTGTTGAAGAGGTCAGTGACCTAATAACTCTTCTGAGAAAGGTGAGAGGACTTTTGTCTTCTTCCACATTCCATGAATGGATGTATCCTTACATCAAAATCATCCTTCAACGTAAATAGAATATCTTTTGGGGAGAATAGATTAGTAATGCTCTTCATGAGCAATTATGAAAAGTGTCAACCACATCTAAGTTCTACATGACATCATATCTTGTATATGCAGTTGCTTCAATAAGAAGCTTTCTAGGTTTGACATCTGAGGGAGATCAGAGGGTGGTGCCAGTTTACCAATACTATCCTCATCTAACTCTGAAGGGATCCATACATCATTTTAGAAGGGTGAATGATGCCTTCTTCACAGTTTTCATGTGTCTATTTTATCCCCAATTAGAACAAAGAAGAGTTTTAGATGATGCATGGACAGTTGTCAACAATTTTGGTGTTTATATCTTTAGTTCCCAACTTTTACCTATTTAAGAGTTGGTTACTATCAAGGTTATCCTTACATGTTACCAAAATTTCTGACTGATAGGATTATCTTGATGGAATTGTGTAGATAGATGATTGTAGTACACAACAAATAGATGGAATTGAAGAAGCCTAGATTTAGGTTCCCTATTGAAATTGACAGGTATTATGTTGCTACTGTTGCAAAAGCTAAGGCTTTGGAAACTGAAATGCAATTGGTTACCATGAAGTAGTTCAAGAGGAGGCCCAAATTTGACTACCGGGGAGTGAAAACAAGATCAAGAGGAAAACTCAATTTCATGAGCTAATGGTGGAGGATGTTTGGGCAAATTTAAGAACTAAAAAAAGATATCAGAAAACTGGATTACAATAGATTGACTTTGAGTCAAATTGAAGAGTTGGGTTTAGCTGATATCCCTGAGGGGATGGTTGATAATTAAGATGTTGTAAGCCCCAGGTATGCAAATGAGCAAATTGCAAATTTGCCTTTGCCTACTATGTTATGGTCAAAGAAAGAAGTGGCATCATTGAGAAAGAGGTTTGAACCTATCTTGGCCAATACTAATATCTAGCTTCAAAGCAAAGGGATACAACTGAAAGACTTTATCACTGGCTCCAAAGAAGAAGCTCTTGAGCAGATAGGGAAGATGGTTGAAATAAGAACTAAAAACAAGAGTGATGCTCCTAGTACCTCTAAGGTTCCTAAGCCTAGAATAAAATTTGTATCAAAAGGAGATAAAGCCAAGGTTACAGAAGAGGAGTCTACTGCCAAAGAAATGGAAATAGAAGAGCAGGATACTAAAGAGCCTATTGCTAAAGATATGGACACTGAAGAAAGGCCTTCAGGGGAGAAAGAGGATGAATGCAAATCAAAGAAGGAAGTTGAGTAGGAACAACTAGAGGGACCTTCCATGTCTCCTAGAGAAAACATTGTATAAGAAACTCTAGTTTCTTCTTCCCCTCTTACTAAACTTGTTTATGATTCTGTACCTATTGTTTCTAGTACTACTATTATTCCTATTGTTATACCATCTTCTAGCTCTACTACACCATCTTCCTCTAGAACACTTTTTGATAGTCCTAGAGCTACTTTTAATGTTGTTTTTGGTTCTTTAGGTTCTCTTCTAAGTTTGTCTTCTCCTTCATGTGACATTGGTGACCAAGCAATTCTTGACCAACTTGTTTCTGGTATTGAGCAGGCAACTAATGTTAATGTGTTAGGTGCAGTTTTTACCCTTACCCAATAATCACTACAACTAGTGTGGGTATAACTCCTCTTGGGAAAGCAATGCAGTCAGATCCAAATGTCAGTACATCAGTACTTCCTCCATGGCTCTCAACCTACACTCCAAAAAGGAACAAGCAAGACATCTCCCCAGATGACTTTGATTTTGGGAAACTAGTACCAGTGAAAGAAAAAACTCATGAGAAGCCCAAGACTCTTTCTCGGTTGTTAGAAGATAAGGGTCACAAGTATGTGGAAATTGCTTATCCACCACCTGATGCTAATATTGATAATTTTAGTAGGAGTGATTATTCTATCTCTAGGATTGAACTAGAGAAAATGACACATGAGAGTGCCAAGGGCGATGTTCAGTCAACTCTCAATTCCTTGATTCTAAAATTTGATCATGAGAGGGAAATGAAAGAGCAATACAAAGCAAGAGCATAGTAGCTAGCTGCGGTAATAAGGCAAATCACCTTGTCATATGAGGCAATCACTGTAGGGGACCCTGTTATTCAAAAAGCAAAAAAGACTCATGTCAAGGGGAGAGCAGTTGAATAATATCTTGAAAAAATGCATACACAAGGAGTGTCTCTTCTGACAAGTGTAATTGAGAAGAAAAGTAAAATGGAAAAGATAAGGTCAAAGTTGGATAATTTGGATGATGTAATATCTCAAGACATTGAGTACTTGGATACTATCCTTGAGAAGTGGATTGATATGAAAAAGTTGAAGGTGAAAACTTTGATATTAATTGGTGTTATTTCAAATCATGAATCTTATGTTGAGACCAAAGAGTCATTGATTCACTAAAGTAATGTTTTAAAAGAATTGATCAAAGATTTGGAAAGTACCACGGAATTGAGTGAAGACAGTGATGTTGATCTTCTACACAAATTGGAGGAAATCGCATGTAAGTTGACAACTGATGACCATCATTTTCTTCCTATTGATGAGATGATCCAAGGATTTAAGAGTATGGTTCAGAGGGAATTTGAAGATAGTGCTTTTTTAGTCACTTCTCTAGATAATATGCTGGATAATCAACTGACTTTAGATAATCTGAAAACTAAGTTGACAATTCATGAAAAGGTGGCTACTACAGTAAAAGATGCAGTAATCAGAGCTCGAGTGATCTTAAAAATACTGTTGGTCCTGACAACCTAGAAATGGAGACAGTGTTCACTATGAACGAAGATTATCTGAAGAAGAATGCGAATACAAGTTGATTCAAGTTTTCATGCCCTAGTATATTTTTATATTTTCATATGTACTTTGTTTGTAGTTTTGGACATTTTTACATGTACTTTTTCAAGATGTAATTACATGTAAAAATTAGGAAAGTCCCAAATCAATAAGGACTCTTCCTGTTGAATAAGTCAAGTTAGTTGTATTTTCCCTATTTTTGCTCATGGCCTCTCACTATAAATAGAGAGGACCTCTTTGTAATTATTTATCTTTTGTCTATTGAAGCAATTTTAAGACTTTGAGCTTTTGTTGTAAATCAATTTTCAAGCAAAATCAATATAAGAATAGCAAGTCGGTGCCCAATCTTTGTGTTGGATATAATTTGTCAAGTAATAGAATTGTTCTTATGTCTTTTCTATTACCTTATAACTGATAAATGATTGAAAGGTGAGAGTGTGTGTCAAGTGATTGAGAGACATTCCAAATCTGATTTTGGTCAACTTTGAGCTACAAATATCATTTGTGGAAGTTGGGTTATGTTTGTGAGTTTAGAATAAACTTGAATACTTTGAGTTGCAAGTTGATTCTTGTGATCATTTTGTTATATCTTGGAATACATTGAAGACTTTGGGCTAAATTATATTCCAGAATCCTTATTTTACCTTCAAGCATAAGAAGCAACGAAAAAATTTGTGTTTTCGTGGATTTCTTCATGGTTCAAATATACTGGTATTGCTTTAGTTATTATTTCATGTAACTAAATTACATATTGGTTATCATTTCTCTAAGTTGGTAAATTGTAATATTTCTGTATCAAGAATTGTAAACATCATTTTTGAAAAAGAGAAATGGATGATATGAAATCATGAGAGTGAAATTCGTAGGTAGATATATGTGTGAGATTACCCAGATCTACAGTTATGAAACAAGCACAACAAGACACAAAATGCATAAACTCAACCCATTGTATTGGCCTCAAGGGCAAGTATAAATAAGAGGAGATTAGGCACCTGAATTGAACCATGATTTGAGGACAGGACTCCTCAATCATGGAGTGGTAGCAGATAAACTCCCACAAAGGTAGCATGAGGTGTCAAAGACAAGTTGACACCTCTCAAACACTCCTAACTACCTTGAAAACTCACAGATGACAAGTGTTAAGTGTAAATGGACAACTAAATATGCTTAAGTGTATGCATAAAATATATATACACTAACACCTCCCCTTAAGCATAGCTTAGGTGGGCATGTATGAAATGGGTCCCAGCTACTAGCCTAGTGAGGTACCCATGTGCAAATGCAAAATAAAATGAGTCTCGGCCATGAAGCCTGATAAGGTACTCAAGTACAATGTAAACTCTCTAAAAAATGGAGTAAGATAGAAAACCTAGTGGGAAATAAACTATCCTTCAAAAAGAGAGATTATATAGGTGAAGAAGTACTGCTTCTTTCACTAAGAACAATATAAGATTCCCCCCATAGGAGAGAAAATGATAGAAGGTCTATGAGACCCCCCCATAATACATGTCCTACTACAGTGATGCTAAATAGTTGACAAAGGATGCGGATGTAGATCTAAGAATGCCGAACAATGTTCCTTCCTTTGGGAAGAAAAGAAACCACCTAAAGATGCAGGATATCTTCCCATGCGAGAAGATGTATGTATGATATTGAATCATGCCGAAGCTGATCCAAGGTTGATGGTGCCCATGTCAATGTCTTCGAAGAGTGCTTAGGTGTCCCTATGTCGATTATGAAGGATGCCATAATCAAATCAGGTGCATGCCCAATAGATGAGGATGTTGATGATCTAGAACCATGTATAGGATGATGTAGAGCATGAATACCCAAAGTGGACAATGTTGATGCAACTTCATCAAAACTGTCATCAAAGAGAAGACTAATATCCTCAATGTGTGCTTCCATGTCAGCAATGTAGGACTCTACAAACAAACAAGAGATGTCAGGTAGAAATCTATCCCAATCAGCAATTCTAGGAAGACTAATATCCTATTACAAAGAAGCACCAGAAGCTTTTGAAGAAGTGACTCTAGAATCTAATGAAGCAATAGTAGGAGTGATGACTTCTTCTATGTCACTGGAACATTCTATTTTTGTATCATGATTAGGGATGTGAGTTGTGATCAAAGCAGGATCATGTGGGAATGGAGAAACATTCAAGAGTCCATATATCACCCAAATTTTGATCCATAATGCATGTGGAGAGTCAATATTCAATATCCATGATAGCATACAAATCAGCATCTGGTATATGTAAACTGATCAATCTAACAATGTGATCATGATGATTAAACCACTTAAACTTTTGAGATTGTTTACCAGGTTTAGAGACAAGTCCATATAGATGAGGTATGAGATTATGGAACTTGAGGTGTTTTAGGATGCCTTCATAGTAGGACTTAAAGTTTCCCTTGTTTAGGTTGATTACAGAAGAGTGAGTTTCATATCCCATGATTAGAACAAGTTAATTCATCTAGACAAAAGAAAGTGATAGCACAGTCACATAAACATGCACAATACCCCTTACAATCATCAAGTGAGAATCAAGTCTCTGCACAGCTAAAAGGCTTTCACATAACTTCTGTCATTAAAATGACAGGAACTAGGACAACAATATAAAAGATTTAACAAAGCCATTCATATGACAGTAACAACAACTAAGATTCACCAAAATATCAATGGGCAATAGAAGCTAGGTAAATATTCAATAACAATGATCATAGAAATACTATCTCAGTTTGAACATGCTACAAAACAATCAACATCAAGCTATAGAGTTATTATGAACACAAATTAAACTTTTATTATGTGCCTCTAGATTGGCCTCCATTACAAGACAACAAAACTTCTACAATTTACATCCATACAATGATTCTTATGCCAGACTGTTAGTGCCCTCTTCTACTCACTCTAGTTGCCCTTTCTATCTCTGTTTTGATATCACCAATGTCAGCCTCTTAATAAATCTCTGTTCCAATATCACCAATGTTAGCCTCTTAATAACTTTCAACCTGCGGCCTCCTTTTACTTATGTTCCCACTCTAATTCATCCTTCTCATTTAGATGTCTACAAACTTATGCATATTGGTCATCTTCCTATTTTTTTATCGGCCTCCTTTTCTTTGTGACCTCCTCTCTTTATGTCCACAGCCTTTCAAGTCTATTCTGGTTGTTGTCTCACTATTCAATAGGTCTTCAATCGACCACGGCCTCATGCAGATTGATCCTTCCTCTAATCTATCATCGGGCTTTATGTATATCAATACTCTCATAACAACCACCTACCATTATTGACCTTGTTCATCATTTCTCTGGTTATCGACTTTTGGCCCTGCAGCCTACTTTTCATTTAGCCACCTTTGTTTGTTGTTTTCTCTTCTTGGCTTTGGCCTGCTTCTTTCCTATCCAATGATGACTTCTCTATTCCTACTGCCCCAATCCCCCTCACTACATTATTATCGGCCAGCCTTTTATATCGACCTCTCTCCACACAAATTGGGTCTTTTCCCCAATGGTCTTCACTCTGCAAACTACTTGGTCACCCACTTTCCATTTGCATGTGGCCTGCTTCTTTCCTATCGAACGACGACTTCTCTATCCATACTACCCCAATCCCCCTCTCTGCATTATTATCGGCCAGCCTTTTATATCGACCTCTCTCCACACAAATTGGGTCTTTTCCCCAATGGTCTTCACTCTGCAAACTACTCAGTCACCCACTTTCCATTTGCATGCGGCCTGCTTTTATTTTTCTTCTACCACTTTTGTCTATTTTTGGTCTTTCTACATTTCTCCACCTTCCACTATCTGTCACTAACCGTTACTCTTCATTTAGATAGAGAATATTTCTTTATGGCACCACTACATGCATGTTGTTGTAATTTCTAATTTTAACCAACTGTTACAGAGAATCTCAAAACAATTGATTTAATTATTCAAATGAGCCTTTCCTCAAAATAGAAATGGAAACTCCTTACTGTCAGTCTTCCCACTCTTGCCCAATGTAACTGATTTTAGCAATAATCACCACCTTCTCCATTTATTCAAATTTCTAGAAACTAATTATCAATTATTATTGTTCTTGTCACCTTGGCGACATGAGCTTCCTTTCTCATGTTTCCTATCACACATTTAAACCAAAAATCAAATGTTGACAATAATTTTCAAAAATTAAGAAGATACCCCTACATCAAACTCCCCAGGGGACAAAGATCATGTGTTCCTGCACATGTGGTCCTCTGCAAACTTAATCATACCATTTCTTCTACTTCTTCCATAATTTCTCTAGCCCATATTTTTGTGCAACACTGTAAGCTGCTCTCACATGCTTGTCTACATCACTTATAATCCACCTCCAATCTTGAATTCTCCTTTCATTAAACAAATCATAATCAAATGTAAAAATTATAATATCATCCATTGCATTATCAATACTTGCCATTTCTACATTGAATACTCAACATGTTCATCTATCATATCTTTCAGCCATTCTTTACCCATGGCTATTTGCTGCCACAAAGTATTTTCAGACGTGTCCTTCGTCATCTTATTCTCCAAATCTGCAACATCTTCAATCGTCATTTTTGTAACCTCTTCTATATCATTGCCTTCAATCTTCTCTTTTGTCCTACTTATGCTCAAACCTTTAATCTTCTCATTCCATTCTTGTTCAATGGCTACCAACTACTTCCACAAATCTCCTTCAGCATTTTCTATGGCTACTCCATCTTCCAATCTTATCTCTTCTTTGCTTTCATTCTTCATTTGTTTGCCTTCTTCTTGCTCTGGAACTACAGCTACTCCATCATCATCTCTTTGCTCTGTAGTTGCTTGTTGGGTCAAATCTACATCTTCAACACATACCTCTGTTGTCTTCTTTTTCCATACAACTCTTCTATTCCACTTTTCCTCTTTTCTGTCATACTTGCATCTTTCAATTTGCCTTTGTCTACATTCTTGTCTTCTCAAATATCTATTTCTCCTTATCTCTTTTTCATCTAATAATCTCCTCATATTTTCCTCATTATTATGAATTTCTTTCAAAGCTTCATCAACATAAAAGTCAGATTTCTTTTCTCTTACCTTGTCTACACTTTGCTTCTCTTGCTGCAACTTCACTGTATGCTTCTTCTCTTTCTTGCCATCTTCTGTTGGATTCATCATGCTTCTAGTTCCTCGGGGTTTATTCTCCTTTTCATGCGTCTAATTCTTTGTCTTTTCTGCAACACATTTGTTTGTTGTTTCTTGCTTTACCACCCACACTCTATCACTAGACTGATGTCCTTTCCTTGCTACACTCGAGCTTCTCTTCACTTGCTCTATATTCATCCTCAAAGTATTTTCTCTAGGCCTCTTTGCTCACCATCTCAACCTTACATCAGGTTTCCACTTATTCATTTGTAGATCTCTCTTTCTATGCACTTGCTTGTTAACATAAACACAATAAAGAGTATTCACTTCTTTACAACTCAACTGTTGTTTTTCATCAATCTTTTTCTTTCGCTAATGTGGCACTACATATCCATGGTCCTCAATCACATTTACATTTTCTAGTTTCTTTTTCTTATCAACTTGCCTATCCATATTCTCATGATCAAAAGTAACAATTTTACCTCCATTCCTCTGTGCAAGGATCTGCTGTCCCAAATTGCATCCACCTTCAGCTTCTTAGCTTTTCAACTTTTCTTCTTGTGTTGTTGCTGCAACATCTTTGCATGCATCATAAAACTCTATGGTTTCATCTTCATCTTCATCATCCAACTAAATATCTTTAGTATCAATTTCTTCTTCATTTCTAGGTACTCTGTAATGCACCCCCGATGCAATCTCTTCTTGGCATTCTGCTGCCATCAAGCTTTCCTTGTTCACATCTTCCACTCTTTCTTTAGGAGCTATTCTTGTCCCAACTTTCATTATCTTCAAGGTCTCATTCTTGACCTTCCTCCACACATTCTTCATACCTACATACAAATATGCAAATATAATATTAGCAAATAAAATGAGAGACCACAGTGTCTCTATCAATGCCCTCTTCATGGATATTCTTCCTTCTTCATTTCTCTTTTCCTCAAGTGCTAATTGCCACACCTTTTCCTCTTTCTCATTTCTCATGTTCTCTTCAATGAGAACTCTCTTGACCTCTTCCAGTTTATGTTGCTCCAATGGCAACTCTCTATTGTCCCATCTTTTCGAGAACCCTCTCATCTTCTTATCTTTTCTTCTTAAGGTTTCTATACTCTGCCTTCTTCTCCTTTCAACAATTTTATTTATAGGCCACTTTACTTTCTTACTTATTGGCCAAACCCAATAATATCCTTGGTCTTGTTCTTCATACCATTGTTTTACCAGCACCAGATCCCTCCTTAACTCTGCTAATTCTCTTTTGAATTATGAATCTGGCATCCTTTTGCCTTCTTTTCTTTATCTCTTTTTGTGAGACTCTCTTTCTTCATTTGCTTCTACATCTTTCTTTCTTCCTTTATCTTCCGGTTACCTCCTTAGGGCTTTCTTCTCTTTCCAATTTTCCTTGTCAGTCAGCAACAACAATACAATGTACAACCTTCAAAAGGTTAATAACACATTAAACATTCACACTTAGATCGTTATGTGCTTTGATAGCATGATCAAATAAACATGCACAAATACCCCTTACAATCATCAAGTGAGAATCAACGCTCTGCACAGCTAAAAGGATTTCACATAACTTATGTCATTAAAATGATAGGAACTAGGACAACAACATAAAAGATTTAACAAAGCCATTCATATGATAGTAAGAACAACTAAGATTCACCAAAATATCAATGGGTGACAAAAGCTAGGTAAATATTCAATAACAATGATCATAGAAATACTATCTCAGTTTGAACATGCTACAGAATAATCAACATCAAGCTATAGAGTTATTATGAACACAAATTAAACTTTTATTCTGTGCCTCCAGATCGGCCTCCATTACAAGACAACAAAACTTCTACAATTTCCATCCATACAATGATTCTTATGCCAGACTGTCAGTGCCCTCTTCCACTCACTCTAGCTGCCCTTTCTATCTCTATTCCGATGTCACCAATGTCGGCCTCTTAATAACTTTCAACCTGTAGCCTCCTTTTACTTATGTTCCCACTCTGATTCAGGATTCTCATTCTGATGTCTACAAACTTATGCATATTGGTCATCTTCCTTTTTTTATCAGCCTCCTTTTCTTTGTGACCTCCTCTCTTTATGTCCATGGCCTTTCAAGTCTATTTGGGGTATTGTCTCACTATTTGACAGGTCTTTAATCGACCATGACTTCATGCAAATCAATCCTTCCTTTAGTCTATCATCGGGCTTTTTGTATATCAATGCTTTCATAATGGCTGCCTACCGTTATCGACCCTGTTCATCCTTTCTCTAGTTATCAACTTTTGGCCCTACGGCCTACTTTTCATTCAGCCACCTTTATTTATTGTTTTCTCTTCTCAGCTTCAGCCTGGTTCTTTCCTGTCCAATGATGGCTTCTCTATCCCTACCACACCAATCCCCCTCTGCATTATTATCGGCTATCCTTTTATATCGGCCTCTCTCCACACAAATTGAGTCTTTTCCCTAATCATCTTCATTCTGCAAACTGCTCGGTCACCCACTTTCCATTTGCATGCATCCTACTTTTATTTTTCTTCTGCCACTTTTATCTATTTTTGGTCATTCTACCTTTCTCCACCTTCCACTATCTGTAACTAACCGTTACTCTTCATTTAGATAGAGAATTTTTCTTTATGGCACCACTGCCTGCATGTTGCTGTAATTTCTAATTTTAACAAGCTGTTATAGAGAATCTCAAAACAATTGATTTAATTATTCAAATGGGCCTTTCCTCAAAATAGCAATGGAAACTCCTTACTACCAGTCTTCCCACTCTTGCCCAATGTAATTGATTTTAGAAATAATCACCACCTTCTCCATTTATTCAACTTTCTAGAAACTAATTATCAATTATTATTGTTCTTGTCGCCTTGGCGATAGGAGCTTCCTTTCTCATGTTTTCTATCACACATTTAAACCAAAAATCAAATGCTGACAATAATTTTCAAAAACTAAGAAGATGCCCTTGCATCAGAAAGTCAACATGTTAGGCAACCCCTATTTGAACTTTATGTTAGTTAAAAAATGCAAAAGACTTAGGTATAACCCCCTAGATTTAAGTGGTACTTTATAATTTAGTACGTGTTTAAATATCCCTTTTGATTGATTACCCCCCAATTTGTGGCATTTAAGAAGTTCTTAGTGCTTTTTAGACAATTAAAATGTCTATACTAACACTAACATTCATAAAAGAACCTCTATATAACCCCTATTGTGTATTTAATTTATATTTGCATGTAACTTTTTTAGCATACCTAAAAAACTTGCAAAATTAAATGAAAAAATACATTGTGAATGCCCAAAAAATTAGAAAGCCCTAGTTAGGGCATCGAAAAATTAGGGCTTAATGCCGAACAAAATGATTAGGGAATAACAAAATAGGGAAACTAGAGGAAATGGCGGCTAGGTTGGGAGAACAAGAATGGACAAGGTGAAGAAAAATCCTACATGTAGGGACCTTGATTCAGGTTGCCTTGGTTTCCAAATACCAAACATGGTTAAACCTGGGACAAATGCCTTGCAGATGAGACTAAAAACTTGAATCAACTAGAGCATGTTGGATTAGGTCCAGACAACTGAGAGGGGGGGTGAATCAGTTGTTACTTATTTAACCCTTTTCTTTCTTCAATCAACTTATAAACAAATTAATGAAAAAAAATATTTTAGCATCACATAAGAAGAAACATAAATAGCACACTTGACACCAAGATTTTGACATGGAAACCTGATTAAGGGAAAAACCACGGTGGGGCTTAACCCACAAAATTAATGCTCTGTTAAAAGTATTTTACAAATGTGAATGTACATGCATTTGGGTTCACTACCCCAAGCTCGCTACTCAAGTTAGGAGGCTCATTGCCTAGAGAAAAGTTTAAGAGATTTATAGAGATTTTGAACTGGTAAGATGCATTTGCCAATGCTAGAGATCAGCTCTGGTTAAGTGCAAATACTGACTTTGTACACTTCATCTTTATTCTACTCTTCTCTCTATTCTGCCTTCATCCAAACATAAGATTTCTACTCCTTTTACACTTTCTTAATCCTCGCAACATATATCCCACAATATCCACAATCATCGGCTATATATATCCTTATCATGAATTGCAATCACTTGCCAGTCGGCAACAATCAACAACACTTAGAACCTTTTAAGAATGTTCCGCTCTGTTGGCTAGATCCATACACCAGTATTGATGCATATCAAAAATAACACATGTAGATCATCATACATGTTGACCACTAACATTATATCTCATACACAACTTAAAAAAATACTTCTATTAGGTCCGCACAAGGATTTATCATAAGTCTTCTTGTTCTTTACTGAACTGTCCTGTCATAACAAGACCCGGTATTCAGATGCTCATAACTTTTGATCCCTTTATCACCGAAAGATAAAAACTTGGATTTAGATTGTCCTAGTGTCCCTCTACACTTCTTCAAACCCGCAACACATAAAGATTAACTGGAGAGATCCGCTGACCAAAATACTGGACTCTTCTATATCCTTTATTTTAGGCTCCCAAACTTAGATAGATTATCTCTGACTTCTAGTATGATCAGATACTGCACTACGGATGTGTGGAACAATCTTAGTTTCCATCAATGACAACACCTATCAATGCTAAGAAGTGTCTCTTGCCAACAATCTCCCCCTTTGGCATTGATGGCAACACTTAGTGAAAAATGACTAAGTGTTTTTGTGTAACTCCCCCTTTGTTTGTACATTCGTGCACTTTACTTATTCTATTGCTCCCCCTTTGTTGAATACTTCATTTTTCACCGCCCTTCACTCCCCCTTTGACATCAATGGCAAAGGGTGGGATCCGTAAATCAAAATTCTAAAAAAAAAGGGTTCTGTTATTGCTACTGCAAATGTACAATAAATCATCAAATTCTACTTACATGAACTTGAGAATGTTTGCAAATCTTATTTTTAATTGCACAATTTCAGAGGCCCAAGTATTCTTCATTCCATCTAAGAGTGAGATGTGCCCACTTAGCAGAAATACATATGCTTCTTCCTTTGCCAGATCCGGAGGATCACTTGTTTGAAGTGCATTCTGGGCTTCAGATAAGGCATTATGCATGACTTTCAACTTGGGGGCAATCAATCCCTAGAGTTCACACATCCTCTTCATAGTATTGATTTTCTCTTTTTCAAGTCCCTTTATTTCATCTGTCAAGCTGATGACCTGGCATTCCTAGCTTATAGGAGGGGTATTTAAAGGATCAAAATTTTGAGATAGAATTGATATTTTCTATTCTTGTTCCTTTATCTTTTTCTGAACATCCTTATTGACTTCAGTCCATGATAGGAAAAAATTATATATATATATATATATCTTCCATCACATAGAGCATTCTAAATGCTCTTTATGCTAATGCTTAGTATCAATCTATCACTCCTTATCAGATTTTTAACTTGACTGAGTTTCTTATTCAAGAATTCTTTCTAAACCTTTGCCTCTATAGACTTTTCAAAAGACTCAAAATGTAAGTTTACTGAACTTACAAGATTTTTCAAATGGCCGGAGGGGGAATCATTTTGATTCTTCTGATAGGTTGGCATTAATTTCTCTAAAACTCCGGTTGCTAGCTCCAATAGCTCATTGTCCTCTAAATGGGATTTTATCATCTTTTCTCTGGCTTTTACTTGGGTGAAAGATGCTATTTTCATCAATTCAAATGGAGAGAGCGCATCCAGATTGATTAGTCCTTGGAGTAGTTCAGGCTCATCAAGCTCAATTACTTCCTTTTCAAGAAAAACCTTTCACCACATCTATAGTGTCTCTTATTACATTTTCTGAACCATCTTTTTGATCATCAGATTTTTCTACATCTGCTTTAGGTGCTTCAACATTTGCACCACCTTCTTCTACTTTGTCTTTCTTTCCTTTTTCCTCTTCTTTCTCTGTATTACTCTTCTCTGTGTTCTCTTCTGAGGGACTCATTTCTTCTTTCTCACCACTTGCTACTTGATCCAGAGGGCTCTGAGTGATAGCAATATTCTCTTCCTTCCCAAAGTGATCAGGTGGAGGAGTTATCACTGCATCAATTATTCTATTTATCATTTCTATGTCTTCCTGATTGACTTGTTCCTCTTTCTAAACTTCTCCAATATTTATATTTGATGATTCAAGTTTCGGAGGGTCTAGAGTAATACTTTGGTCATTAATTCTCTTGTCAATTTCTTCTTCTAGAGCTTTGTGTTCTAGAGCAGAAGGATTGTCTTCTTCAACTTGTTTTTCTGAAACAATGTAGTATTTATTTTTGTCTAAAGCCTTTCTCAGAATTTCCTCTATTTCCTTTGCAATTTCTTCAGTCTCACCAAGCATTAGCTTGTTCATTCGGACTTTGCTTCTGAATTTATCTTTGACTTCTCTGAGGATTTTATCTACTTCTTTTCTAGTCATTACAGGGCACAAAGAGGAGAGAACATACTCTCTGAGTTCTATATCTTTTTCCTTGGCTACTTCTTTCCTCATTTCCATTACTTTCCTCAGACTTTTAGGAAGTTCTTGTAAGATTTCCAACAAGGTTCTATTGAATTTATTTAGATATATGATAATGGCATCTTCTAAAGTTTTCTTATTTGCTTGATCAAGGTTATCATAGTAAACTCTGATAGGTTTTAAGTTTCGATGAACAGTGACTATTTTTACAATTTCATCAATAGTCATGGCAACCTTACCGGATACTTGCTTTTTACTAGCCCTCATGCTTTCGGACGGTTGATCTTCATAAGTCTTTGAAGTTTTGACCTTCTTTGATCTTATTTCTTTCACTTCTTCATCTATTTTTGTCTCATCATCTTGTGTGCTCATGTGGGTTCTTGTTGCCTTGGTTGTCTTTCTTCTCCCTCCTTCACCAGATGGAGTGGCTTCTGGCTTCTTAGTGGAAGAGGATTTGAGAGGTTCAGTAGTAGTTGCAGAACTCCTTGTCTTCCTCGGGGCTTTCAGGGGGACTATAGGATCACTTTTTGCCTACTCAGTGCTCTTCTTTAACTTTTCAATCCTTTGTCTATTTTCTTTCACTGCTTCTTTTGTAATCCCAATGCTTTCTACATACATCTCCGATTGCTTATATACCTTTCTTTTTGTTTCTGACTATCTAAGTTCCAGATGCAACTTTAAGCTTAGTTCCTTGTATGTTCCGAATCTTTCAACATAGGTGTCTTTAGGTTTCCTCAGGAGATGTTGAGCATACATATCCAGAATTTCCTTATCCACTTCATAGTCCATTGGCATTATCCATACTGTTCTTGGTTCTACAGCTTCCATCAAACATTGATGTGTGTCTACCATAAAACATATTTCATTTTCATACTTTTCAACAACTGAACTAGGGATTCTTTCCCTTGCATGCATCAAGTTCTGGAATTTTTTGAAGTAACCCCAGAGAGTAGTCTTTTGTGTCTGGGTATCACTAAGACTATGTAGATAATCCCTAATTTGTCATGCCACTAGCCTGTTTGATGTCCATTGTATACCCGAAACTCCTGACACTTCATTCATGAAGTATAAGAATATACATATCACCAAGGAACCATACTTGAAGGAATTTTTCTTGTCCTTTTTTATTTTGTTCAGGTTTTCTATTAGTTGGCTCTATAGTAGGTCGCACAAGTCATAGTCCACATTCTCCTTTATCATCTAATATGTGGCATAAATAGCTATTCTAGAAATTGAGTTCTCCCTGCTAGAGTGGTAAATCTTATACCCAACTACCATCGAAGCAAACTTGACATCCGGATCAATGATGTCATTGATAGTCATAGCTCTTCTATCAAATTTTGCCCTAGTTGCATCAGTTACTATTTGATTTTTCACAGCCTTAAGCATGGGTTGCCCACCAGTTGCATTCAGTCCAATCACAATTCGGATTATATCTTTTGTGATCATGAACAGCTTCAGTAACCACATAAACTCACCATGTATTCGACTCAGTACATACCTAACACATTCACTTTCATCAAAAGATGGAAATTCAATAACTTGTATGAAGTGTTTGTTTTCTAGGGTTTTATAGTCCAGTTTTAACTGGTGATTGTCATTCTTCAAGAGGTTTTCAAATAGATCTAGTAGTTTCAGATTTCCAAATTCCTCTATATTGCAGTGAATGTAAGCCCTCATATCTTTGACATGTAAAACCCCATACAGTACTTTAGAAAATGCACCTAGCGGCTCAACCTCTACAGATTTGAATGGATGCTTTTTAAACTTGAGACGAGGCATTTTAGTAACATCTACCACTAGAGGTGTATCCATTTGTAAAAATTGAGAACTCAAAAGATTTCACAGAAAATAGAAAATACCTTGCTACATAGATTAGGGTTTTTGCTTGGAAATCCTTTTCTCGCTTCCAACTCTTGAGAATTCTCAGCTCTAAGCTTGTTCACTTCTTTCTTCTTGATTTATTTTGATGTAAAGTGTTTGAAATGAGGAGTGAATGACCCTTTTAAGATTCACATTACCTAATTTGCCTTTGTAATAAATGCCCTACCCTAGCGCATCTGGTTGCTCTGTTTTGAATAGTCTTACATGTATTACTCTATAATTTGCTATATCCATCTCTTTTCTTTCAGAAATCATTCCACATGGTCTAAAACAATCCAAGATCTCTTTTCTTACTATGCCAGATCTAAGAACTTACTTACTAGCTGGGGGAATTCGATTTGTAATGTTGCTCCCCTTGAGCCAAGACTTGCAACTTAATTCCTGGAGGAATTATCAGCACCAGATTGTGGTGCAGATCCATTACTGAAATTCATAATGGTTCTCCTAACCCATATCTTTTTTGATTCATCTTGAGTTTCATTCATGTCAATTTTTTCTTTGCCTTTGTCTTGTCTTTGTTCATCCAGTTTTCTGTTTACCAGACCTTTTCTTCCATTGTCTTTACTTCTGCAGAATCTTGCAATATGACTAGATTTATTACAGTTAAAGCATACAACATTTATTTTCTAATTTTCTCTTGATCTACACTGATTAGCCATATGTCCAAACCCATTGCAAACAAAGCAGTAACCATTGAAAGAATTGCTAATTCTTCTATTATTGGGATTATTCATTTTCATACTTCTACATTCATTTGATCTATGACCATACCTGTTACACTTGAGACATTGGCTGGAGAAGGATGGACCATTTTGATTTACTCTATTCCTACATTGAGTAGCTCTATGACCAAATTTGTTGTAGTTGAAACAATTTCCATTGAATGATGGATATCTTTGAGCATTTGGCTGTCTTACCATGAGGTTTTCTAGATCTATTTCTCCCATTCTTAGGTTGAAAGTTTCTCTGTCTGGATCTGGAGCTTTCGCCTTTCTCATATCCAAGACCATGCTTGTCATCGGCCCTTTTCTGTCCTTCAACTTCAAGTTTTGCTGAACTTATCTTGACTTTCTCCTTGTATTCATTTGCAGTATCTAGGTCATGTCTGAGAATGACTATTTACCTTTCAAGTTCTCTTTCATTGTCTCTACTTTCTTGTAGATCAGACTCTAGATGGCTAGCTATTCCATCCAATTTTCTTTCTATCTTCACTTTCTTTGGTTTGCCTCATCACCCCAGATTCCATTTCAATTTTTAGAACAGTGACTTCTTTTGAGAGCTTCTCACATTCCTTTGTTTTTCCTTTCAAAGCTTCATTCAAGTCATTTTCTTCAGGTAAACTGGATAGCTGCAGAAGTAGCTCATTTTTATTTTGCAGAGATTTCATTAATTTATCTTTTAACATTTCAATGGTGTCATCAGCATCTTTAAGTTCACCTCTTAGATTACTAATTTCTATTCTAGATTGAGCAAGCTCTTCTAGAGCTGACTGAAGATCTCGTAATGAACCCATTTAAAACCTTTTCCAAGATCTTTTTCTTAAGCTATTAGGCTTCTCTAAGGAACCTTTCTCTGATACCAATTGTTGGATTAGGTCCAGACAACTGAGAGGGGGGGTGAATCCGTTGTTACTTATTTAACACTTTTCTTTCTTCAATCAACTTATAAACAAATTAATGAAAAAAAAAAATTTAGCATCACATAAGCAGCAACATAAATAGAACACTTGACACCAAGATTTTGACATGGAAACCTGGTTAAGGGAAAAACCGCGGTGGGGGTTAACCCACAAAATTAATACTCTGTTAAAAGTATTTTACAAATGTGAATTCACATGCATTCGAGCTCATTGCCCCAAGCTCACTGCTCAAGTTAGGAGGCTCACTACCTACAGAAAAGTTTAAGAGATTTACAGAGATTTTGAATTGGTAAGATGCATCTGCCAATGCTAGAGATCAACTCCAGTTAAGTGCAAATATTGACTTTGTACACTTCATCTTTATTCTTCTCTTCTCTCTATTCTGCCTTCATCTAGATATTAGATTTTAGCTTCTTTTACACTTTCTTAATCCTCTCAACATATATCCCACAATATCCACAATCATCGGCTATATATATATCCTTATCATGAATTGCAATCACTTTTTAGTCGGCAACAATCAACAACACTTAGAACCATTTAAGAATGTTCTGCTTTGTCAGCTAGATCCATACACCAGTATTGATGCGTGTCAAAAATAACACATGTAGATCATCATACATGTCAACCACTAACATTATATCTTATACACAGCTTAACAAAACACTTATATTAGGTCCACACAAGGATTTATCATAAGTCCGCTTATTCTTTACTGAACTGTCCTGTCATAACAAGACCTGGTATTCAGATGCTCATAACTTTTGATCCCTTTATCACCAGAAGCTAAAAAATTGGATTTAGATTGTCTTGTGTCCCTCTACACTTCTTTAGATTCATAACACATAAAGATTAACTGGAGAGATCTACTGACCAAAATACTAGACTCTTCTATATGCTTTGTTTCAGGTTCCAGACTTAGATAGATTATCTCTGACTTTTAGTATGATCAAATACTGCACTACGGATGTGTGGAACAATCTTAGTTGCCATAAATAACAACACCTATCAATGCTAAGTAGTGTCTCTTGCCAATAGAACAAACATCATTAAACATCAGTCGATTTGCCTTTCAAAATAGGTCGTTGACCTTCAAATGTAGGGGTGTGGGCACTTTAGTGATTTTGGCTCTAGTTTGAGCCCAAATCTGAAGGTTGGTGTTGTGCAAATCCTCCTTCAAAACAAAATGTTGGTTGTGATTCTATTTGCAGATAGAACAGGCATTGTTGTGGCATTTTTGGATGCCCTGCCTCCTCCTTACACGGCGTCCCCTTCTAGGCAGTCACCCTTTTACTGTGAGGTTGGCCTCCAACGTGAGCCATGGATGATAAGGGAGTCACCCTTCATTGGGTGAGTGGAAGTGGGGTAGCATTTTGCTCACCCTTGCCTTCACATCCTTTTGTTTTGCCTGTTTCCAAAAAATACCATAAAGAAAACAAAACAAGAATACAATCAAGAATGAAACCACTTATAGATTTGAAACAGAGGCTCCTTCCATCGATTGGAGATGAATGTGATGAGTTAATAATAGTGGGTGCAGGTTACAACCATCTACAATTACTCTGATACCATGTGAGATTACCCAGATATGTAGATATGAAACAAGCACAACAAGACATAGAATGCATAAACTTGACCCGTTGTATTGGCCTTGTTGGGTGAATATTTTGTCGTTAACTCGCTAACGGCAAAATGGGTATATCAGCCATAGCTATGATGAGACAAAGTCTCTCCTCTCAGCAAGGGGAGGTTCCCTCTAATTACTTAACTTTTGCAAATCAAACAACTTATAAAATTTATGTACACTAAAAACTATGTTTGTGGTGGCTCCATCTCATCTCATTCTCTTTTTTCAGAATAGATGTTTATATTTCAAACTCTCGATGTAAGACTTATAAATTATCACAAAATCACAGAAACACAAAGTTTTCTGTTACCTTACTACTTGTAAACAGAACTATTTGAAGTAGAATGCAGCCCAAAGTCTTCACTCCTCTTCAAGATGATAAAAGTAAATCGAATATAACAACTTGCAGCACAAAGTCTCCAAACTATTGTATTCTCACAAACATGAACATATAACCCACAACTGATTTGATAACACAAAGTTTATCAGAATCAAATTAAGAGCGCTCTTCAATCACTTGAAACAAACTCCACACTTCAATTATTATCAAATAAGATTATGATAGCAAGATGTAAGAACAAAACTATCACAACACAAATAATCCCAAGACAAAGATTGGAATTGAACTTGCTTTCTTGTATTGATAAGTATTTGAATATTGATTTTCACAAAAAGCACAAAGTCTTGATTTGCTTCTCAATTCGTCAGAGTTTTCTTGCAATAGACAAAAGATAATATTTACAAAAGAGGTCCCCTTTATTTATAGGGAAAGACCTTGAGAAAATTTAGGAAATCTACAACTATTTTGACTTATTCAACAAGAGAGTCCTATTTCACTTATGACTTCTCTTGTTTCACATGTAATTGCATTTTGGAAAATTACATGTGTAGATGTCCAAAACAAAATTCAATTTACATAACATCTAAGAAAAACAAGCTAAGGCACTAGCTTCCTCCATCTTTTTTCCTTAGGAAGTTCTGATACATGGTTTGAACAACTGACATCTCGCATGCATCTGGTTTCACTGTGTTTTTAGAGATGGTACGAGCTCGGAGAATTGAATCTTTCACCACCTTTACTACCTTTTCATGCTTGTCTAAATTATCCTTCAGATTCTCTAGAGTCAAATGTTGATCTTACAGGTTATCCATTGAGAGCATTGAGGGAGCTTCCTCTTCAAATTTCTTTTGTACCATTTCTTCAAAAGAACTTATCATTTCCTGTGCTGTGAGGAAACTGTGATCTTCCCTTGTTAAGGTGCAAGGAATTTCTTCTAGCCAGTGTAGGAGTGTGACATCACTATCTTCGCTGGCTTCTCGAGCTTGGCACAGATCTTCAAGTAGACTCTTTATTATGAAAATACGATGAGCTAGAGTCTCCTTGGTCTTGAGATATGATTCCCTGTTGGTGAATCCAATGGTGATTAGATTCTTAATCTTGATCTTCTTCATATCTATCCACTCTTCTAGGCTCTCTTCTTGATCTTACAGCTCTTGTGAAAGTAGATCTACCAGATTGTCTAGCTCAGCTTTAGCTTTGTCCATTTTCTCCTTTCTTTCCACAACGATTTTTAACAGAACTCGTCCTTGAGCCAACAACTGCTCCACTACATCCCCCACTATCTTGCCTCTAGCTTGGGCTTTTTCAACCTTCTGTATCAGGGGATCTTCCACTGTCACTGCCATAGGTTCTATTATTTCTGATGACTTCACTATTTTCTAAAGGACAGCGGCTAGTTGTTCTGCTTTTGCTTTGTATTGCTCCTTTTCCCTCTTGGCTTCATCATACTTTTCAAGTAGGGTACTGGCAGTGGTATGGAAATCTGCTTTGACACCCTCATGAGTCACTTTACCAAGCTCAACCCTTGAGATGACATAACTACTCATGTCAAAAGTATCAACCATGGCATCTTCAGGAGGTTTGGCAATTTCAGCATATCTGATCCCCTTTTCAGTGACCAGCCTAGAAACAGTCTTACGCTTTTTCTTCTAGTTCTTTGTTTTCATGGGCAACAGTTTTTCTATGTCAATCTCATCAGGTGAGATGGCTTGCTTCTTCCTCTTTGGAGTATAGGCAGATAGCCATGGAGGAAGTATAGATGCATCAACAGCTGGAGGGGGATCCACTACTTGCTTGGCTATACCTATATTTGTGCCAGTGATAGTGACAATTGGACTTGTGTTGGTAAACACAACACCTGTATCAACAACCTTTTGCGAAGCATCCAGAAGGTTCTCTAAGATAGTTTGTTCCCTGATATCAAAAGATGGGGAAGATAAGCTTGGAATGGAACCAGAAGAATCAAAAATAGTTCCAAAGCTAGCTTTCATGGACGGAGGAGTATTGTCTGAAGAAACAACAAAAATTGGAGAAAGAGGAACATTTGAAATTGCTGGCAAACCATCAGAAAATGGAACATGAGGAGGAGGTGTAAGAACTTGTGTCTTGGAAGGAAGGTCTTTCATAGGAGTCTGAGGGGAACCATCAAGTCACTCTACCTCTGTATCTTCATCTTCACCTTGTTCAACTTCATCAGATACCTTTGTCTTAGACCTTTGAACATTTTGTTCTTCAGTCTCAACATCTTCAATTTCCATCTGATCATCATTGGTGTCTTCAACATCTGACTTAGTGGCATCAGAAGCCTCTATGGTTTCCTTCTTCTTTCCTCCCTTGGATACAAATTTGATCTTTGGTTTGTGTACCTTGGAGGAGGAAGGAGTGTCACTCCTGTTCTTAGTTTGGTTTTCCACCTTCTTACCTGTTTGCTCCTGTGTTCCCTCTTCGGACCCTGTAAGGAACTCTTTCAACTTAATTCCCTTACTTTCCAACCACAGATTGGTGTTTGCCAATATTGGCTGGAATCTTTTCCTGATGGATGTCTCCTCTTTGACTGACCATGTCACCTCTGGGAGAGGTGAAGCCTCAACATTCTCTGCCTCATATTTGTGATCTAGGACATCCCCATTATCCTCCATTCCATCTGGAATATCAGCTAGTCCTAGTTCTTCAATTTGGCTTAGATGAAGTCTGTAGAAATCTAGTTTTCTGATCTCATTTTGAGTCCTGAGATCTGCCCATATGTCTTCGACCATTGGCTCATGAAAATTTGACTTCCTCTTGATTTTATCTTGAACCCTTCTAAAGTCAAAATGATTTCTTTTCTTGTAGGTCTTCATGGTGACCAACTGCAGCTCAGAGTCAATTATTTTTGCTTTGTTGGCAGACTGAACTGAGTACCTCCCAATTTCAATGGGAAACTTTATCCCT
Source organism: Cunninghamia lanceolata (assembly GCA_027924645.1). Taxonomy (NCBI): domain Eukaryota; kingdom Viridiplantae; phylum Streptophyta; class Pinopsida; order Cupressales; family Cupressaceae; genus Cunninghamia; species Cunninghamia lanceolata. Next base: position 4,154,989 of record BSBN01000245.1, on the reverse strand, counting down.
AATCTCTTAAGCTCCATCTGTTTGTTGTGTACCACAATCAGTTGTCTACAAAGCTCCATAAGAACAATGCGATCACTGGGATACCGTGGCAGCATGTAAGGGTAACTAGGATAGTATCCTACCCGAAGATATGTGAAGGTGGGAAATTGCAAGAACAAGCAACCAAAAGAATTTACAACTTGCCATGCTTCATCAGAAACTCTTTTTTGAACCAATTCACCATCCCACAAGCACATGAAAACTGAGAAGAATGCATCATTGACTCTTCTGAAATGATGAATTGAACCCTTCAGAGTGATTTGGGGGTAGTATTCATACACTGGGACCAATCTCCTGTCTCCTACTTGGGTTAAACCTGTAAAGTTCCTCATGCTTGCAGCAGCGTAGACAAGGTAAGAGGTCATGTAAAATTTGAAGGTAGTATTGACCCTTACCAGTTGCTCGTGTAAAGCATTGCTGATCTGTTCACCCCAGAATATCTTCTGGTTACCTCGTAGAATCACCTTGATGTAAGTGTACATCCAGTCCTAGAATTTGGAAGCAGAAGGGAGTCCTCTGATGCGACTCAAGAGAGTAATCAAATCACACACTTCCTCCACAAAATCACTCCGGTGAAGATCTTTTGGCCATCTGGTCAAAGTTGCCCTAGGAATCTTTAACAATTTGTTGTTTATGTGCCTCCTAGCAGATTCCAAGTCATTGTCATAGTCTTGTTGACCCTGAGCAAAATCAATCTGCCTGACATTTTCAATTGGCAGACACATGAAGATTTTGTCCATGAATTCTACATCCAATCTCATGATAACATTTCCCTATGAGTCCATCACAGCTCTAGTGTCTCTGTTGTAGTGGCTAGCCACTTGTAGAACAAATTCAGGATTATGTCCACTGACTGGAAATGATGCAACCAAATGAATACTACTGTTAATGATTTTTTGCATATGCTTGGAGGGAATTGCTTGTTTAGTTCTATCTATGAATTCAGCCATGTCTACGTGCCCAATTTCTGTGTCTCTGATTTCATCAATGTTTGACTGTACTTCCATTACCGGAAAGACACCCTGGTACTTGTACTTCATGGCTCTGGACTTTGACGGAGATGATTCTGACATGAGCTCTGGAGAGAACTGTGAATTTGAACACCACCATAAATGCTGATTGAGAACTGCAAAAGGCCATGATCTCGCAGTTAGGGGAAAAATTGGATAAACTGGGTCAACTGCGTTTTGACGATCATGGACAGGAAAGCATGCATTTAAAGGGCTTGAGTGTGCAAATCAAGGTAAAGGTGAAAGAAGGCTTTTGGTTTTGAAAAGTGAATTTTCCAGTGTTAGGAAAAATCAAGAAAATGTGCTTGAGCGAGTGATTTGGCTGCCATTGCAGGTTGGGAGATACTTGAGGTGTAAAGGCGGTGGAAAATGCCACTTCTGCATGTATTTTGGAAGTTTTTTTTATAAACATGTTCGAGCGGTGTTATGGACCGCTATTACATATGACTTAGCGAAAACCTCAATTGTTCGGGCGGGTATATTGGCCACTCTAGCAGAGAAGTGATAATGAGTTTTGGTGTAGGAGCGGTTGTATCGGCCACTATTGCATTTGAACCAAAACTTGAGCTTGAACACTTGAGCAGCGATTCCGGTCGACACCGCATGTGAGTGACTGGTTTTTGTAGTGTTTGGGCAGTGACAAACACTGCTACTACATAGGGTTTTTTGCAGTCTTCAGTGTAAGGATGGAAAAATCTGCCATTATTGCACATAATGGGAGTTGCGGGGTTTGGAAGGTTTAAGCAGCGAATTTGGCCATTGTTGCACATAATGCGAGCAAGGTTGGTAGTCGGTGAAGGTTTTAACTAAAAAAAAAACACAGCGCCTTCAAAACGAAAGCCCTAACGACAACCTATGTTGTATAGACACAACTCACAAACAACAAAAGAATAAAAAAACCTAACAAAAATCTATAAACCAAATATACAAACAAACAATGAGAAAGAGGAAACGAAAACAAAAAGAAACTTACTCGTAAAATCGACTAAAAACCCTAAGTGCCGATCTGCAACACGTAATCAGCTAGCACTCGATCAAGTGGTCGAAGATGGTATGAGTGAATCGGCTAAATGGTTTCTTTTGTTTTGAAATAACAAAATGAGAAGAGACCACGAGTTTTATAACACCTTAAAGGTTGAGAACAAAACTTAATTGCCTGGCACAAGTGGCCATTAATGGCACTCATCGTTGAAGATCCAAAGGATCTCACTCAAGCAGGAGTTTCGGCCGCTACAGTGCTAAAATCAACAAATATGTGATGGCAGTGAAATTTACCGCCTTTACATATTTGATGGAAAACACGTGATGCCGGTAAATTTTGCCGCCATTGCATACTAAACTTAAAAACGATGCAATAGCGGCAAAAAATGCCGTCATTGCATTAAACAAGAACAAGTCAAAAATATGTAGGAGCAGCATTTTCCACCGCTCTTGCATATCAAGAGTCAAAATTTACCAACTCCTAAAAATGACCAAAATGACATTTTAACCAATTTACAACTTGAACGTCCTTCGCAAATATCAAGAAACCGATTCAAAGGGATGTCATAAACCAGTTGAGAATGTCAAATGACTTCGCACGAGAACAAGGAAATCTTTTCTTGGTTTGCGATCTTAGAGTGTAGGTTCACGAAATGGACAAGTTTCGTGAGGGTTGTCTACAAAAACGAGCGTAGCTGATTTTGAGAACAACAGGCCTCAAGGGCAAGTATAAATATGAGTAGATGAGGTACCCAAATTCCATGAATTAATGACATGACTCCTCAATCATGGAGTGGTGGTGGCTAACCTCCCACAAAGGTAGCATAAGGTGTCAAAGACAAGTTGACACCTCTTAAACACTCCTAACTACCTTGACAACTCACAAATGACAAGTGTCAAGTGTAAATGGACAACTAATTATGCTTAAGTGTGCATAATATATATATATATACACACACACTAACAATATGCCCCTTGTTTCTGCTCGCTTCTTCAAGATGTAGAAATAGGGTGATGATCTTTCCACTTTGACTTTATGCAGAGAAGATTGATGAATATGCTTTGGTAGGGTCATTCTAATGAATAACAACAAGATGCAAGACATACGGTCATGAAGACGGCAGAGCCAGGATTCCAATATAAAAAATGAAACTCAAATCTTAGATTGCTAGCTTGAGTTTTCGATGTTTAGAGAAAGGTGAATTTCAACCCTAGATAGTAATCATGAGTTCTACTTTTTACTATTAATAGTAAAAGCAGTTCTCATAGTTTACCATTCTATTTTCATTTTCAATTTGTGAGGAGAAGGAGCAAAGAGGAGAGCCAACATGCTGAACTGAAGGCCATACCGACCATTGAGACTAGAGATGCTATGGAGTCAAGTGGCATAGGGACTTGATGAGCATGAGGTAGGCTACTGTCCTTCTTGTGTTTGATTAAATTAATGTTATTTTTTATTTTCGAGGCAAGAAAGGGTCTGCAGAAACTTTTTAGTGGGTCCCAGGGCTTCCATTGTCCTCATGGGGTGCCCTAGACTCTACAGGGCACCCTAGTCCATCTTTAGTGCCCTAGACCCTCTAGGGTGTCCAAGTCCTCCCTAAGCGCCCTAGACCTTCTAGGGCACCTAGGTCCCAGGACTAGGCTATCTTGGCTTTCATTGATTGTTGATGAGGTACACTTAGTCAATTTCTAATGTATATCTTATTTTTCCTATTACAAGATCTCCCAGGTATGCAAGAGCATGCTGGCGGTCATCCACTTATATTGTTACATAGCCGATCGAGCACACTTTCAGGTGCAGAGATGGGACATCTGTGAGATGTTGGACTGTGGTGGGTGTATATTATGCCCATGATGACATACCATGGTGCTATGCTAATGGCACTCATGGAGCAGTGGAACACAGATACATCCACATTTCATCTGCTGATAGGAGAGATGACAGTGACTTTAGAGGATGTGTACAAGATACTGTGATTACCTGTGTGTGGTGAGGTAGTTAGGATCGTAGAGAAGAGGTCTGCAGACTACACATGTATGAGCTAGCTATACTACCTAGGACACATAGTACCATCAAGTGCTCGAGGACACATCGATATCAGTTACTTAGAGCAGGGTGCAGTTGTTATACTGACCATCTGCCACATTATTATCACTACCGTCGCTCTTGTTGTTACACTAGATGGGCTAGGCACTCACCTACATGGGAGCCTGGATCATACCATTAGAGAGATGTAGGAGCAGAGGACAACATACTCTTGGGGATGGAGTATGCTTTTTCACTTATACTATGATTTGGGTAGCTATGTACATTAGAAGACACATAGCTTGATGATATGAATGCTCCTATAGGTGTGGGCATTCTAGCATATTACATGCATGAGACCAGTGGGTTATCTAATAGATACTATCAGGACCAACCCATGAGAACATGGCTATGAGTTGAGAGGACCATGGAGATATGGTGACTTATTATTCTAGAGGATTATATTCGATAGGCTGTAGCTGGAGGCCATCACATGGAGGCCATACATGCAGTGTAGGTTGTGGATGGGTCAGAGGAGGTAGCTAGCGAGGATGTAGAGAGATAGGTTTTTGACCGATCGCTGAGATCACATCATAGTATCCTTCTACTATGATAGGGTGATGAGGCAGTTTGGCTGAGTACAAGGTGTTCTTGCCACATGGCCATTCTACGTGAGATCATCACGCTGTAGTGTGCAGCCTCAGGATAGGGTACGACTCACCATTGTAGATGTAGTGTTGAGTGATCTTGATGGTGATATAGAGGATGATGATCCTATCTTTGGAGCTAACAATGTAGGAATGACTCCAACATATACATAATGGTGGGAGACAACATGCCTGACTTTTATCTTCCCCGATGACTATCCTACTGGTGATCCTAGACCCTGGGTCAAGCGAGGAGAGGATTTAGAGGGAGAGGTAGAGAGAAAAAATGATGATGATGATGAGGAGGCAGACGACACCAGCTAGCACATGGTGCAGATGTTGACAAGGAGTGGCCCAAGGCCCAAGCTCATAGTCTATGACAATGACATGCAGTTAGAGTATCACAGTGTCACTTCGAGTGTGGGGAGTCGAGTGGTTGTGCCACTATGATGCCTCTAGTAGCTGGGACGACTGTGGATACTAGCACAGTCACTGCATCACATAATTAATCATGGAATCTAGGTGATGATTATATTTTATTATTATTTCAAGATGTATAATGTTGATTTGATTAAGATGTTAACATGATGATTACTTGTACATTCTATAGTTGGTTTTAGTGCATGGTGTGACTTTGTGAGCTGGGTCATAATAGTGATGATACCCATTGAGTTGACAAAGCATCATGTGTAAGTCTGTTATAGGCCACCAATGAGGCAGGTCAGCATACAGAGTTATTTGATCATATTGTGCAACTTAGAGCAGCATATGAGGCAAGACGAGTTGAGTGAGATAAGCTAGTACTTGAGAGGGATCAACTAGTGACTGTGAGAGAGAAGCTAGTAGCTGAGTGAGATTGAGTGGTTCAAAGAGCATATGTTCTCCAAACCCAATTAGATTAGTATAGAGTTGTGGTGGCATCAGGTACTGAGCATGGTCTACTAAGTTATGTATAGGCTGAGGTGGACCAACTACGAGTTGAGAGAGATCAACTCTAGTGGGAACTGTGAGAGTCCAAGGAGGAGGTGGGGGAGCTCAAGGGTGCACTTAGGAGCATGTAGGTGTACAACGCTTCTAGGAGCCACTCACAGTCTTTAGCTTCACATAGGCAGACATCTATCACTCAGACACCTCGAGATCCTGAGGGATCTAGGTATACGGTCCAACACAATGATGATATCTATTGTATTATGATTGGATTCACCATATTTTGATGGAGTAGTGAACTTATGTACTTAAAATCTTGTTAGTATATATTTATGGTTTTGGTTCATGACTTAGCTTGCTCATTCTAGAAGTCATTTGTGATCTACTTGTGAAGTAAATGGGACAAAGATCTAGGTTCCCTTTATATATGTATGCCAAATTTAAATGCTAAAAGTGATTTGTGTGAACAACCATAATTATTTAACAAATGCAACAATGATGTAAATGATACATGCTCTAATGAAACACACATATGTATGTCTAATTAGGTTTCAATAAGATGTACACATGATGGAATAATTCGATTGTGATCTCATGAAACAACATCGTAACATTGTTAGATTAGAAGCAAGAATGATTATTTAAACATGATGCACATCAACTAATTTGTATACTAATAACTAGGTAATTCTCTAACCAAGAAAACTACTCAAAAGACATCAAAATGTAAACTAGATGTTTTGTAAAGAATGAAGCAAATAATGAAATAGGAAATTTAAATTTACTATCTACTAAACATTTTCTTTTATGAATAGAATGATAGCATACAAATGAAAATTGAATTTAAGCATAATATCTATGCAAATGATTAGCATTAATATGATCTTTAAGAGGCATACCTCGGTCATCATCCAGTCTATATGCACCCAATCCGAAGGATTTAATGATGATGTAAGGTCCTAGCCAATTCAGGCTAAACTTCCATTTTTGCCAGGAGGTACATTGACATTACACTGATTTTCATAGAGTACCGTATCTCCAACTTCGAATGTATGACTAATAACTTGTGAGTTGTATTTGTGTTGCACAGATTTTTTATGAGCTTGAAGATGTTCAAGAGCATTTATACGTTGTTCGTTGAGCATTTCAAGTTGTTGATACTATAATTCCCTTTGAGTATTATCGTTGAGGATGCTCTTGAGAGAAATTTGCAGTGAAGGGATTTCTAATTCCAAAGGCATGACCACATCAGTGTCATGTACAAGGATATATGGGGTAGTACCAATATGTGTATGAACACTAGCTCGGTAAGCCCACAATGCATAAGATAATTGAGTATGCCAATCCTTTTTATGTTAACAATTTTTCTAACGATTTGTCTAATTACATTATTAGAGGCTTCTACTTGTCCGTTTGATTGAGGATAATACAACATAGGGAAGCAATGTTGAATATGATATTTTTTGAGAAATTTCATCACATTTTTATTCTTAAATAATGCATCACAAAATCTAGGGGCTTTGTCAAGCTACCAGATCAAGCAACGAGAATGATCAACACAAGACAACAAAACAAATGATTCTTTATTCATATGCAATAGAAGGATTACAACATGAGTACAATTGGCATTACACATGCATTGGCCTTAGCCTTACAACATTCCAAGATTTAGAACAAATAGATCTTGCAATCTGGAGAAATCTTCTGGAAACTTCAAAAATTTGTTCTACCAATTGTCGACAAAGGAGAATCTCCTTAAAAAGTATGAAATCCATGTATTTATAGACCCCTGAGGTGGCCACTGACTTTATCACATGCATATGACACATGTCAAATCTTCATTTTCCCTTAGAACAGTCGTACAAATCATTAAAACTAAATTTGTCGCTTTCTAGGCATTTTGCGGTGATTTCAAGCCTCATCAGACATAGAGTTGTAGAGAAAGTAGGCAATCAGGTCCTCACCGGATAAAACAAAGTTCTTGACCCTCACCAGATATGTCTGGTAAGGAGGGATTTCAGTATAAATCCTGTTGCCTTAAATTTTAGCGCTAAACCTTAGCAAATGTTTCAAAGCTCTTCGGCGGGGATTTTAAGTGCGTCACGATCTACAAAGATTTTGGGTGTCAGAAGATATGTTTGGTGAAAACAAGTTTTAGAGCTTATCCTATGCAGTGGTGTTTTAGCGCTGGGGTAAGTGAAAGGCCTTAGTGGGAAAAATGAATTTCACAGGATATGCAGAGGATTTGGAGTTCGACGGACATGTTCGGTAGAGCCCAGTTTTAGCGCAACATCTGGTGAAGCCTGATTTCAGCGCAAACATCTTTATGAAGGTTTTAGTAGAATTTTCAACTTGCATTGGATCATCAGGGTTTTAGGTCTTTACCAAATAAAGCAGGGAAAATGAAGGTTGCTGAATATATCTAGTAGGGTGCTGGAAGCCCACAAATCTGGTAGGAAGTGAAATCTCTACAAGTGGGGAAAATGGTCTTGATAGGATGTCAAGTGACCATCAAAAGTTCTGCTTTGACCTAACTTCACCAATTTTGATCAGATCTTCACCAAAATTGAATTGTAGATACCCATTTGGGCCTTCTTCAAGATCAATTCATTACTTGGCCAAAATCTTTAGGAAATTCTCTAGAAATTGATCAATCTACTCTTGTAACAACTCCTGTAGCAAAACAAACATCAAGAAAGTAAAGAAAATCTTTTTGGTTGATGAGGATTGCTCGTGAACCTGAATGCTCCTACATCAGACACCCCAGGTAACTAAAATGTTCCATGAGTTGAAAAATCATGAACATTTTGGCAAGTCTGGAACCGGAATCCCAAACTTGACTAGTTCTGCAGTACTCAGCCAAGAAGCTTCATCTGTAGCTCTTTTCTTCCATTGGACCAGATACTCCATGTAGTCCTTTCCTCTAGGCTTCTTAGCCACTTGGGAGTCAATCACCTTATCTACTTCTTCCAATTTCTTTTCAAGCAACTAATCTATGCACCCTTGTGCATTAGGTGAATGTGAATGTGTACCCCCTTATAAACTCGTCTCTCCTTCATGGAACTTATACAAATCAACAACATTGAAAATAGGTGATATGTCTATTCCTGCTGGTAACTCAATTTCATAGGCATTGGATGAGAACTTCCTCAACACCTTGCATGGACCTATCTTCTTGAATTTCAACTTATTATATTTTCCCTATGGAAACCTTTCTTTCCTCAAATGTGCCCAAACTAAGTCTCCTACTTGGAATTCTTGTTCCTTCCTATGCACATCAACATACTCCTTGTACTTGCTGGCACTTTTCTCCAACTGTCCCTTCACCTCCTTGTGAACCTCATGAAGGTATTCTACAAAATATTTTGCTACAACACTCTTCGTGTTCAAATCTACACTATCTCAGAGCTCATCAACACCTCTTGGGTTGTACCCATAAACTATTTGGAATGGGCTCCTTCCTGCACTTTTGTTCACTAAATTATTGTAAGTAAATTCTGCTTGTGCCAAGATAAGATCCCATTGATGTGGTTTGTCTCCCACCAAACACCTCAATAAGTTTCCTAAACTTCTGTTCACAACCTCAATTTGTCCATTAGTCTGTGGATGAGAAGCTAAACTAGATCCTAATTTAGTTCCCATTCTTTTCCACAATTTATACCAAAAATGGCCAATAAACTTCGTGTCCCTATCAAAAACTATGATCTTAAACATTCCATGTAGCCTGACTACCTCTTTGGAAAATAATGTAGCTCTGTGGGATGCATCACTAGTCTTCTGGCATGGTATGAAATGAACCATTTTTGAAAATATATCCACAACAATAAAAATGGAATCATGACCTCTATATGTCTAAGGCAATCCCAATTTACAAAATCCATACTTATATGCTCCCATGGTCTATCAATTATAGGCAATGGCTGATATAGTCCTGTAACTTTTTGTGCTCCTTTAGCATGTTGGCAAATCCTATAGCCTTGTACCAGTCTCTTCACATCTGCACTCATCCCAGGCCAAAAATAACTTTCATTCGACTGTGCCACTGTCTTATCTACTCCAAAATGTCCACTCAAGCCTCCACTATGCTTTTCTCTGATTAAGTTCTCTCTCATTGAACCTCTAGGTATACACAATTTCTTTCCTTTGAACAACAAGCCATCTTGGATAAAATATTCCAACCAAGGTGTCCTATCTCCCTCCACTAGACTTTTACTAACTACCCATGCTTCCTTAAAATCAGGATCATTGGGATACAAATCCTTCATTGCGTCAAAGACAACAACATTGACCCTTAACTCATTCATTAATATACATCTTCTACTAAGTGCATCTGCTACCCAGTTTGACTTACCACTCTGATGTTTCAAGACAAAAGAATAATTTTGCAAGAACACCCATTTCATATGTCTCTGGTTTAACTTACCTTGATTGTTGATGCACTACAAGGCATGATGATCGGTATACAACACAAACTCATTTGATAGCAAATAATGTCTCCACTTCTTTAAGGCCTACACTATAACATAGAATTCTTGGTCATAAACTAAGTATTTCCTCTTTGCTTCATTGAGCTTCTCACTGAAGTAGGTAATGGGTCTACCTTCTTGACTTAACACTCCCCCAATTGCACTACCACTAGCATCACAATCTACCTGAAAAACTTTGCCAAAGTCTAGCAATGTCAACACTGGCTATTTTGTCACCTTCCTCTTCAACAACTAAAAACTCTTTTATGTTACAGTTATCCATTGGAACTCTTTCCTAACACCCTTCATTGGTTCGGTGATTGGTACACATATTCCACTAAAATTTTTGATGAACTTCCTATAGACGCTCACCAAGCCATGAAAAATTCTAGCCTCAAACATTTTTCTAGGTGAAGGCTAGTCTAGTATTACCTTAACCTTCTCGATCCATCTTCAACCCCTCTTCAGACACTACAAAACCTAAATATACTAGTTCCTTCTACATAAAACTGCACTTATCCATGTTCACCAGCAACTTCTCTTCTTTTAACCTTTACAAGACTACCCTAAGATGCACTAGATGCTCCTCCTTTGTTTTACTAAAAATTAAAATTTCATCCAAATAAACTATGACAAACTTTCCAAGGAACGGCTTCATTACCTCATTCATCAATCTCATAAAGGTGTTGGGTGCATTTGTCAACCCAAATGGTGTCACTAACCACTCATACAGTCCATCCTTGGTTTTGAATGCTGTCTTCCATTCATCCCCTTCTCTAATTCTGATTTGGTGGTATCCACTCTTCAAATCAATCTTGTTGAAGTACCTTGCTCCACTCAGTCAATCCATCAAGTCATCCCTACGAGGAAATGGAAACATATACTTAATGCTTATCTTGTTTATATCCCTTGAATCAGTGAACATCTGCCATTTCCCATCTTTCTTAGGTACCAATACTATAGGTACAACACATGAGCTGAGGCTTTTCCTAATCAATTCCTTATCCAACAACTCTTGCACTTGTCTATTCATCTCTTCATTTTCCATAGGTGTCATCCTCTATGGTGCCTTATTTGGTAGGCTTGCTCCTGGTATCAAATCCATGCAGTGAGTAATGCTTCTAGTTGGAGGCAATCCATCAGGTAAGTCCTTCATTAGTATGTCATTGAACTCACTCAGAATTTCTTGGACCTCTATGGGAACTTTTGCCCCTATCTTAGCTGTCATAATTTCTGCAACTTGAGGTACGAAGGCATAACACACCTTCTCCTTTCTAATTTCCCTTAGGAACTATATTCCACTCACTAGACAAACCATATTGCTTCTCTCAACATCCTCATCCTTATCCTTCAAAGGATTCAACACATACTCAATCCCATCCTTCTTGATCTTAATGCAATTACCCTTAGTACATAAACAACAATATATGATTAAAAAACACTAAAAACTGCATATAAATGACTGAACATGGTCACATGACCATTAGTAGTTTATTTCCAATCATTTATAACATGACCGAATTGATGACTAAACCATTTTTAGTCATTTATTGGTTATTTTGATTGACCGATTTGGTAGTATCTTTAGTCATTAATTTAGTCATTGATTGTTGTAAACTGGTCACTTATTTAGTCATCTTTTATTCACTGATATATTTAGTTGTTAATTTAGTCATTGATTGTTATTAACTGGTCACTTATTTAGTGATTTTTATTCACTGATTTCCGTCCTTTGGTAGTGTATTTAGTCATTAATTTCAACCATCATTTTGATCAATTTGGTAGTTTATTTAATTTTTTTTGTTCACTGATTTCTGTCAACTGGTAGTATATTGATATATTATTTATTAATTGCATAATCATTATATTTAGTCATATTTATTCACTGCTCTGTCAATTGGTAGTATATTTAGTCAATTGGTAGTTTATTTAATTATTTTTGCTCACTAATTTCTACCTAAAAGTGATGGAAATGAGACAATGCTTTTGAGGTTTAAACTTAAAACACATAAAAACATAATCAATCGACATTCATTTGCACATAATGAAACAACTATTAAGAAGGAAAAATATTGAAATTTTATTGAGAAAAGGTGTTCTTACAGTAGATACAAGACTTAAATATGTGTCTTACTTTGAAAAATGTGTTACAAAGTGTGTTTCTCAGTGTTGTGACTGAGAAAAATGAGTTACAATGCTCTATTTTTTCTTATACAACTTCAAAACATGAAAGAACTACTTGAAAAATGAAGCCTAAGGGTCCTATATCTCATCCCATACATGAAGCCTAAGGGTCTTATGTACATCCTAACTTCCTTCACTCACAAGATTCTCTAAAAATTGTGTCAACAATCAAAGTTGGTTCCTAGAATAAACAAAGACAAAACAAGAACTGTTAGCTTAATATAAACCTTATGAAATTTGAAAAATAGCTTTCCAGAGATTTTATACATTACCTTTTTCTCGCATTCTTCAACAAGTGGTTCAACAGGAAGGAGAGAATGAACAGAAAGAATAAGACCTTTGATGAAGTCCTCAGGACAATCATCATCAAGCAACTAATCAACAACTAAAGAAGCATTATCAATTTAGTAAAAAAATCATCAATTTCAAAGATCATCAAACTTTATAATTTTAAGTACTAAGAACATAATATGCTCATATTCTAAGTGCACCTTTAGCAACATCATAGCCATAATCAAGATTCTCTTGTTCCAGTAGTTTTCCCAGTACAACAACACCCTTGACACTAGCATTGGAAGTAATTATATGTACATGAGACTTCAAAAAATAGAAAAACAAATGATTAAACACTGAGATAAAGCCTATTTCTAGACATAAACAAAAGAAAGTCTAGGTTAGTAATTTATACCTTCAATGCATTCTGAATTACTTAAACTCCAATCTTTTGGTCAAAGTTGGCTATAGAAATTGTATCAAGCTCTTTTGTTCCATAGAGAAGAGCAACACCACCACTTGGAATGTATATTCCAGTAAGCACAGAGCTATAACCTTCCTAACAAAAATATTACCATCTCTAATTCTTTAGTGAAAATTACAAATTTGTTTACCTAGTAAAATGCCCTTCTCTGTTGTTGCCTTCGTTGCATTCAATGCATCAGTGACTATCTTTTTTCTCTCCAACTTATAGTTCATTGGCTCCTCCAATCTAAATTAAATAAAAAAGACCAAAAAAATCTAGATACAATGTATCATCCTAATTTGAAAATATTGAAAATTATCTTCAAATAACTGATCATAGTTTGATTATAAGTTAAACCTTGAGAACAACAAATCCTCCTAGTAGCTTTACCAACCTCTCTTGGAGCTTTTCTTTGTCATAATCAGATGTGCTTGTTTCAATATTAGTATAGATCTGTGACCAAATATTTTGTCAACCATGCCAACCATACCAACACAAATCTCTTATTAGCTCTATTGTCACCAAGCATTATAGTTGGTGGTACCTACCTAGGGTCTAGGGTTTTAAGTTAGTTTAATATGTGATTTTGTTACTTCCTCTTAAAGACCTAAGTCTTACAGTCATCGTTTCACTTTATCTTGTAATCCATCATTCGCTGTATAGCCTAGGTTATCGGTCATTTAAGTTACAACCTCGAGTCTATTATATCATAGAATGACTGGCCCTGAGTCCTAATGTTTACTTTCTATTGCCTATTAAAGTCATGTTCTATATAATGTCTTAAGTCCTAAAACATTGTAGGGGTCTGAAAGTGGCACATGGAAGGATATCTCAAGCCCACATATAGCTAAGGGTGACGTCGTGTTCCCACTGCTGGGCTGCAAATTAAGGACAGGTGTAAAGTATGTCATGGCCTATGGCCATAAAATCAAAGATGCAGATTAGACAAAGCATATGATATTGCCAGGTGTCAAGGAAAGAAGCTAGGCCATAGGTGATGAAAGATCAGATGGTTGCGTAGTGTCATAGAAGAATCTTGTTAAAAGGGAAGATCCTCTACGCTACTGCAAGATGAGGACACATAGCCCATTCTCAGAGAGAAAGAAAAGGTTAATGAAAGGGAAGCCATGTGGAATGCTTAGCGCACTCCCACAGATCCAAAATGAGGTGGACCACTTGCTACTATGTGGCTGCGAAATGAAGCCACATGGCCACATAGGACAAAAAAGGTAGAAAGGTCAGCAAAAGGGACATCTAACATGGATTAATATGATTGGCCGGTGATTTTTTCTCATAAAAGCTTAGATTTGCAAATCTAGCGGGTCAATCATAACTGTTGATCGCTCAGTTTGAAGGCTTCATCAATGATCTAAATTCAATTTTTTTGCCTAGATGTTGGAAATTACACCTGCATCATGAAATCATAGTAATGGCAGAAAAGACTCGTATTTATGCACTTGGCCCTAATCTGAAGGCTTGACAAAAGTAGAAAGAAAGGGTTTTCTCATCATTTTCACAAGCACAAAGATGATTCCAACGCGCAAAAAGCTTTTGGTCGATGGAGTATTGAAATTTAGAGCCTTTGCAGATAAAAACTAGTAAGTTAAATCTTTGCTAGTTGCATCCATTTCAATTGAAGTTACTGTCCTGTTCAAGAAGTTGAGCATTGTTAAAAGAGAAAAGCCCTAGTTGGGTAAGAAATTGCTTTAAAAAATGAGTCAAATGAGCCAACCATCAATTTCAAAGTGGAGTTTAGATGAAGACCTGATGATTCAGTTGCTTGGGTCTTCACGAAGGCCTATAAATGTATATAGTTCTAGTGGGTTGAATGACAAACTACTTGACTTATGTTCTGCATGCCGAGATGCCCAATTGCATGTTCCAGGATGGATCCTATTCAAACATTGGCATGACAGGAGAGAATACAAGGCCCCAGTTTGCAATGCTTGGAACCTAGACTTGGAGAAATTGATATGCCCTAATGTGTTTGTGAATCCAGATTTTGTGAGGGCAGTGGTGTAGAGATATGATCCTATTGCTAGAACTATTAGGGCAGGAAATAATACAATCATGATCAAAACCACAAAGGCCTACATCTCAAAAATGTTTGGCTTGAATCCTACTGCTAACAAGATAATTGATCTCAATGCTTTGAAAGATGAATACAAAAGAGTTCAACGTGCATACAGAGCTTTTAAGTTTCCCAAGCACATATCAAGGGGCATTGATGGAAAACTAGTTAAAATCTCAGACAGGGAAGAGGAACCTTTTGATATATCATAGTTCATGCACTATTTTGTGAAGAAATATCATTCCCTGTGTTAGGTGTTAGGAAGGGATGCATTGGACAAAATGCCAGTCTCCATGATGATGCTAGCTACAAATGTGCAAGATATTGCAACAACAGAGGCTTTTGATTATGTAGCTTACATATTAGAGAAAATGCATGAGCAACTTGTGAAAATCAAGAACAATTTGTACACTATGGATGCAAAGGTCAAATTCAAGTGGTATTCAATGATGTGCCACATGTTTTTATATGCTGGATTAGGGATGTGGCATCAATTCCTGCATGTTAAAGAAGTTGATCATGATGGTACTCTACTCCTTGTTTAGAATGGGACTTGCATGATAGATATGCATTTTATAGATGTAGATTATGTAATTTTTGAGGAGCATTTTGTCAGAAGGTTGTTGTGTTTCATGGAACTAGAAGGAGAAAGGGTTCCAAAGGAAGTGCTTGATCTTTTAAGACCACTAGACAGAACCCTTGAGTTGGGAATTCAACACAGCTGGGGTGATTGGTTTTTACACACTCATACTACTTTTTTCAAAATTTATGGCAGCAGGGTTGCCCCATACATATTGCTTAAATTTTTGCCAAAGAGAATTGCATTTCTATAAATAATCAGGCAATTAAATGAGTTTGATAAAGAGCATTTGAGATTACAGAAGAAGGGGTCATTCTTCCCCACTTCTATTAAGTTTTCTTATTTTTGTTCAACTAATAAAGATGGTCTGGACCAAATTGATTCAATGTTGACAGTCCATAGGATGAGTTTGGAATAGCCAAGAGTGTCAGACCTAGAAGGTTTCATTAATAAAGTGAGAGTTGGCATCAAAAGGCCACAATTTTCCCACCAGGTCTTATATGATGAAGATGTGAGAAACTATGCCACAATGGAAGAAATTCATTTTTTGAGGGGAAAGTGGAAAGAAGTGATGGAAGGAGAGAGGATAGAACTAAGCTCAATCCTTCATATCCAGGGGCATTTGCAGATGAAAATGACCCCATAATAAGAATTCAAAGGATTTTGGCTCATGCAAAAACTTTGATTGCAGAAGCTCCTCCAGGAGAAGAAAGGCCAACCTATGCCAGAGACCCAAATGCTCCAATTAAGCCTTATAAAAGGGGAAATGAGTCTCTTGACTCACCTCCAACAAAATAAGTGAAAATAATTGACTTGATACATGAAGACCTAAAGTAGAATTGATAGATTTGGAGGAGACAAATGAACAAGAACAAGAAATTGCTCAACAGGTGAATTCACCTAAGAGAATCAAGCCACATGCTTCCCCTGACAATAGATTAAGCAGATCACTTGCTGTTGATCACATAGATACATAGGATATCAGAGTATTGGCTTATGCTTAGTTCCTAGAAGATGAAGCTTTTATCAATACCCCAGAATTTAAGGGGTATGTGCTCAAAGTAAGGAATGAAAAATTTTAGAAGAGGGTGGAGGAAGCTAAGAGAGGGGCTGACCCAGAGAAGTATGAAGAAATAACTCAAAGAGTGCTAAATGAAGTAGGTCAAGACATCAGTGGGATGATCCCTGATGAAGGAATAGCTTTAGTGACAAAGAGTCATCTGATACTGCTTCCATACTGGACTTTAGCTGATGCAATTGCTTTTGACACTGTCCAGAGGATGGGTACAAATGTCTCAAATGAACAAGTGGATAAGGCACTCTCTAGTGTATGATTTAATCCTATGTTTGAAACCCTACCAATATGGGCTTTAGCCCCAAGAAATAATAATCCAAGGGTAGTTATGGGAGAGTTGATAGGGGATGTCATAATAAAGAGAGTGTCAGACACTCCATCTCCTCAAGCTATAAGCTTGAGTGTCCATACAACCCAATTTGTTGAGGCTATCACTAATAAGTTGCAAAAGGATCATGATGAGCTTCTCTTGAAATATGGACAAGCCATGTCAGAATTGAATAAATATAAGGAGCAGATGTTGTTGGCTCTAGGCACTTCAGCTCAGAATGTTCCAGCTCTTATAGAGACTATAGAAGCATTCCCAATAGACAAAGAGGCATTGATATTTGAAATCAAGGAGTTGAAAGAAGATGTGAAGAAGATGAAGGATGAAAAGAAGAATACTGTCAAATATTTGGTTACCAACTTGATCAATCACAGGTTATTTAAGATAATAGCTAGGGTTGATGACACATGGAAATCATATTCAAACCTAAGGATTGCCTATGATAAGAATGAGAAGAATAAGGAAAGCCTGAAAGACATGATGAGGGTGTGGCTACCAAGGACCAGGAAAATAAGAGAAATCCACAGATGTTCAAGGTTTTCTCCTAATGTCCCACTGGAGATAAAATTAACCCTAGACATGTTAATTTTATTGGAAGAGGTAGTGGCTTTCTAAATGAAATTAGATAAGGTTTTGAATGAGAAAAAGGAAATCAATAGAGAAAATAGATAGAAGACTTATTCCAAGTATATTGGAGGATGATGGACAAATAAAGGGCCTAGATAAATGGAAAACTAATTTTGAAAATATAGCCAGCAAACTCATATCTTCAAGCTATATAGATGAAGATCTAAACATGAAGATTTTGAATTGCATTTTGGACAAATTGCATGCATTGGAGTTGAATTTTGAAATATTTTGTAAAGAGACAAAGATTTTATTGGATGCCAGATATGCAGGACAAAATGAAAAAGTGGCAAAACTAATTCCTTTCCAATGGTCATAAAAAAAAGCATGTGCATCTTGGGTTGAAAAGTATGGATAAATGTGTCCATCATGAACAATAATTCAATCATTGGATTACAACATCTCCAACCATTTTGTGGCATCTTAAGTCAAATTGTATTTTGACTTTTTCTCTTTTGCATGTAAATTGTAATTTTCCCAATGCCAATGGTGGTGGCTTGTAATGCAAGATTTGTAACCAACTATTGGTAATGAGTTTTTGAGTACTACATTCTTGTGTCTATAAAAGAACATGTAGTACTAATTTGTAAGTGGATTGGAAGATTTGGGAAATTTTGATTAATGAAATACAAATCAATTTTGAGCTAGTGCCCATATTCTGAGTTGTAAGTTTTCAGTTTCTTGCATGTTGAATGTATGTTCTCTATAAGCATTGTTATCAGTTTCAGATTAAACTATATGAAATATGCCATTGAGCATGTGTTTCCATCAGCTATCTCCTATTTTGTTTGCATTTCTCTTTTGAATGAAGATACTAAAGGTTTCTAAATTTAGGAATATACATTTTCTATATTGCATGTCTTGTTTGTTGCTTCTGTTCAAGGAATAGATTAAAATGCTTTAAATCAGATATGGGGAGATGTGTTTTGCAATAAGGATATTAGTAAGAAGAATTGATTGGAGATACCCATTCTTGGATTGTTACCTATAAGGTAGTAACACAATAAATCCTTCAAATCTGAATATTTGTTGTTTATTGTGTTGTGAGAAGTATTCTGCATTGTAAGGAATTAACTCCAAGCCCTAGGATTTGGCACCAATCAAAGTTGGCTTATTTTCACAAAATACCCATAATCAAACAATCACACACATAAAAAAAAGAACAATCAATTTATTAGTTTTAGGAGAAGGGTTTAGGGTTTAGTCTAATGTTCTAAAAGCCAATTAATGAAATACTTTCCAAAGCTAGCCAACTTTGAAGTAATTTTACAGTTTTGGTCTGCATACAAGAGAACATATCTGCTTAAACTATCAATATCTAGTTGAAGTAAGGGTTTATCATATTGATATTGAAGAAAGGGAATGCCCCCCTAGGTTTAGTAGAGCTTGATGTGCAGAGGAGAACAAGTAATTGTCTCTCGTTCATTGGCCACTGACCTGATAATCTTGAGCATAAAAGATGGCAACTTTTTAGGGAAGCTCAGACAATCAGTTGGGAACACCAACAATAGTCTTGCAAAAATATTATGATGCTTCACTCTAATAAAACTCACCTACTCACATCTCTCTTCAATTGCTGTTTTTGTCACCACCTACATCAAGAATTATAGTATCATCCTTAGAGATAGTCACTTAGAATAAAGAACAACTAATCTTATCATACAACAAAATGTTAAAATGACAAAAAGAATTTGAGTAACAACACAAAAAAAACCTTCTCCATGGATGACAACAACATTATACGCCTATATACAAGGATACTACTATGTTTACCTACCTTCTTAGTTGTTCCAAGCATGCCAAATTCTACTTTGTCAAGCTTCATACCAAAATCCTTTGATATGACCTGAAGATAAGTACCAGCCATAAATACTTTTCCTTGAAAAGTGGAGAAAACAAAATGGCAAAATACATGCAAACTAACTCAATTGAGAAACAAATTTGGTTTAATAGGTGTCACAAGAAGAAGCCAAACTTGCATAACAAACAAGAAACTCCAAAGCCAAAAAAGAGAGTAGATACATAGAAACATAAACCTAACATGTCCACCAGTAAGTGCAGCAAGATCCTACAAATTATTTTTCCTATTTTCACCAAAACCAGGGGCCTTAATAGCATAAACCTAATTGAGACACAAATATATTTTTAAAATTCTAAGGATTTAGAATTTAAAGTTAAAAAATAATTTAAAAAGTAAACAAGATTTAAAATAGAAAAATCCACCAACCTTCACCCCTGCACAAAGCTTATTCAAGATCAAAGTAGCCAATGCTTCACTCTCTACATCCTCTACTACAATTAGAAGAGGCCTTTGTTTATGTGATATATGCAACAACAAATTATGTTATTTGTCTATAATCAAAATATTGACTAAACATAGATAGATGTCCTAAGAATCATAAATCAATCCAAGACACCACAAGACCTCTATCACATGAATATTAACAAATTCACTCAACCTTCGGGTAAATGCAAAGAGATGGGGGACCAAAAAGTTGCCACCATGTCCAAAAGTAAAGCAAAACACTAGTGTGTTATAACGCACTCATGTTTTTCTTTGCATAAAAGCAAAAAAAAAATCATTTCTCCTCACTCACAGTCGCAACCATTGCAAGCTTAGTAGAAAAAAAACTTAGGTGAAAGCACAAACACGTTGAAGAAAATGCTATCCAATCAAATGTAAGAGAAAATGATAAATTCACGATGCCACCTCACTGCCAAAGACATCGTCATGTGAATTTGGAGGCTCCAGGATAGGAAGAAGGTAGGGTTTGACTAATTTTGTTAGTTTGAGAACAATTTTTGAGTTTTACAATGTTTGATTTATTTTTATATTGCATTTACAGGTATTAGGGAAAGAGAAAACCTAAATCTGGTTGATGAGGGTGAAAACAACCCCCAAAACCCTCCAAACCCTCAAAACCCACATTGACCTCCTTTTAATGTAAGGGATAGTCATGAAAACTACCTACATATAATAGAAGGAAACAAGAAACATCTTCAAACTATTATTCAAACCCTAAAAAATCCAAGTGGAACCACTAATCATAGGAGGACAATTGTAAAATCACTAGAGGAGATTGTTTCCCACATGGATTCGGTGACAAAACAAATCACCGAATTCCAAGACTATAGGGAGAGGTGTCGGCAAAGTTATACTGACAAGTTGTCATATGAACAAGTCAAGAATGAAAAAATTACAAAATCTCAATTATGTGCACATTTTATTAATCCTAAAATTGGCCAAAGATTAGAAGAAAGTTATAAACAGTTTCCTATACATTGGTGTAGGAATGAAGAAATATCTCAAAACTTTTGGGATAGATGGTACATGGTCTTCGATGAGCTCCCATGCAACAATGATGAGGTACCACAATATTTCTTGAGGAAACTCCATTGTGAGTTCGTCCTCAATAAGATTCCAAATTATTTTAACATTCGTGAGTTCCAGGGTAGAGGTGGGGGCTCTACCCAAGATAGACCCAGGGCTTAGCGAGTTGAAAACCATGTGCCTATACCCCTGGCTAGGCCAGAACGTAGGTCACTCCCTTTGGATTTGAAGGAGAGTGTTGAGGTGGAGACATTATATTCATTGACTACTCTCACCCAAACTCTATCACAGCATGCCGATGATCTTACCCAGGCTGATGAGGGTGAGTAGTAGGCATCATGTGTCCCCACATTTGTGTAGTTCATGTGGGAACTTATGTGATTATGGGACGCAGGATGCATGGCAGGACTCTCGGCAGGATGCTATGACACAAGGGTAGGACATATTGGATGAACTTGTTCTTAGTGATGATCTCTTATAGCATACATTTGGTATTGACTCTCAGGTAATTTGTTACAAGTTTCATCTTGATTTAGTATATTGTTATTTGAAATTTGTAATTAATTTTATATGATTATCTATATTATATGTTAAAAATAATGTATGTAATTTTCTGCACAATGAAATTCCAGGGTCAGAGTGTTCATCCTACCTTCGTTATCCATCCATTGGCAGGTTATGAGAGGAGGTCAAGTTAGCAAGTATGTAATTTATCACATAATCATAATTATTGTAGATATGTCAATGGTAATATTATTTTGTGACAATTTGATGATTTCAATAGTCACCAGCACCTCCATGGTTTCCTTGGTCCCCTGGATGCCAACCCACCACTTTTACGGAGGTAAATTTAACCATTTCTAAACATTATGCATTTTAAAAATAATGTTATCTATTTATTTTGTTTGAATAATCTTGAACTTGATTTTTAGATGCTGAATACAGTGGAGACTCCTCATCTTCATGAGTCAATGTAGATAGGCATTGATGCAGCCATGATGTATTTAAATCCTTTGACCAAGGTATGAGCCAACAACATGAAAATGTCATCATTTTGTATTTTTTTTTATTTCATGTCATTTGATGTACATAAATGATATTTATGTTTAGTCAATTTTGCTTCTTGATGTTTCTCAGAAGAGGTCACAACTCCAGTCCATCCAAGTATGGATGTAGAGAGAGACAAGATGATGGAGAGTGATCATCAGGTGGCAGTAAGTGATCGATTACATATGTGATGTTATATATTTCATACATTTTCTATATTAATGTGCATATATTGTTTGATTGTATTAACAGGTGGAGCTGGATTGACTTTTGTTGAAGAGGTCTACTTGACGATAGAGAGAGGATGAGTCAGTGATTGGCTCTACATCTTCACGTTCAAGCAAGGGCCATCGATTATTTCATAAATGTCCATAGGAAACTAGTTTTTGGGACATTTTTTGTATGCCTAGATGGCTTTGCATACATACTTTTGTATGAACTACAGATGTATATTTTTGAATATATGCTTGTATGGCTTTGTTTGGACATGCCTATATGGCTTTGTATATAAACTAGATATTATGTTCATGACATTATGTATATGACATCGTATATTAAATATTTAATATGATGATCAATTATCGTTAGAGGAATTTGGTTTTACACATGCCAATTGCATTTGCTTGAAAGTTTATAAATCATTTTCAAATAATCCATTTTGTGCATATCTTGCAATCATTGCATTCTATGGGACTATGCATTTTCTTTGAGGCATCATTTCAAATAGTTCATGTGCCTTGTTTATGCCTCCACACTTTCCATACAGTTCATGTGCCTTCATGAGGTGACATTTATTTGGGGCATCATGCCAAACAGTTCATGTGCCTTGTCTATGCTTCCACACTTTGCATACATGTCTACAAGGACAACTACAATTACAGCAGGTGACAAATTTCCTATATCCTTTATGCTTTGATGGATGCCCATACATTGTTCCAAACATTCTATTTTGGTGTACAGATAGGGAGGATGTTGGCAAAGGTTTTGGAATTTGTCTTTACAAGTGCCAATTGCTTTTACTTTTTCAAAAGTTTCTAAAGTCTTTTCAACAAATCCATTTTGTTCATATCTTGCAATCATTGCATTCCATGAGACAACATTTCTTTGAGGCATCGTGTCAAATAGTTTGAACGTTTGTTGTATATGCTTCCACACTTTGCATACATGTCTTGTAGGGTACTCACAACTATGACATTTTACAAAATTCCTATATCCTTTATTCTCTGATACAAGATAACTCCACAGTGAAGGGTGGTTGATTTGTTTTGGTGGGGATGAGGGTGTAGGGGTGGAGTGGGGTGTTGCAAGACATAGCATCACTAGGAAAAGGGTCTTTGCTAACCATAGCATTGGTGACAATAACATACCAATTAAACTTTTGTCTAAGAAGTGGAAATTATGTCAACCTATATTGTGAAAGAAGAAAGTCATGAAATGGCTCCCATAGGGAATAGCATTAGGTCTTTAATTGTCCATTCAGTCATGTACACAATGTCAAAATTCATATTTCAAAGTTCATAATTAGTGGAATTAGTTTTAAGTGACGGGAGTGGGCTGTTGTGAGAAATAAGACAATACGGACTAGGTTGATAGTTGGTATGCATGTGACTTGTATGCATTTTAAATAGCACTCAATGAAAGATTTTAACCTTCTTCATAAAGGCATAGCATGTATTGTAGACAATCATGCTTAACTTGATTCAAATAGTGCCACATTGCAATGTCATAGTGTTGCTTGATATTGACAAAGATGTTACTTATTACCTACCCAAACATGTTTTGTCTTTACCTTTCCTTCTCTCTTAGCATTTGTAATGGAACCATTAAATTGAGTCCTTCAGCAATTACTTGGGAAGGATCTATGAAACTTTCTTTTATATGACTGGCTTTCTTTCGAGGAATGAATTTTCTTTTTTCACTTGGCTCAATAGAGTTGGAAGTGTGTCTATTCATCTAAATGTGCATTAAGATGTGCTTTCTAGGTCTTTTAAATTTTTGGACCAAGGAGATGGTATTTGTTGAAGAATAGTATGATTTTTCTTTATGTGGTCACATTCAATGCTCATTCACTAGCATGTTTGCAATTGGATTTTAGTGCTTTCTTTGGTGGATGATTTGAATGTTCTTGTAGTCTTATAGCAATTGGGATGAGTAGGAAAGAGTTAATTTCAATCTTTGTTGGCACCTGAATTGTTCCTAGGATTTGTTGGCACAGTAGGTCTGATATTTGGATGTATTAGACTGTGGATAGAAGAAACAAGGAAGACTTGATGTGTTAGAGCCTAGTTTTTGTTTTTTTGTCATGAGAAATGATAGTTGGATGGAGAGAGAGGTCCTACAAACCATGAACCATAGGTCTTGAACATCTTTGAAGGGTTGACACAAGTTAAGGCATGACTGTCCCAAGAGGTCTGGTTTCATAGTCTTAGGGTGTAAGAGTTGAAAGCCCATGAATTGTTGCATTGTTGAGTAATCACATAGGAGTTTTTGTGATCATTTAAACATCAAGTCAATCCTACCCCATGACACGTACATTGTCCCAAGGTCTATTGGTTCAAGAGTCTAAAAAGAGTTCAATGTTACGGTCCTATAGAGGTACACCTATGAGCATAAATGAAGATGGTGTAAGAACACTTTGTCATTTTTTGTTGTTGTCCTAAAGAAGGTCCTTCCTCTACATCAAGATCCCACTTTGGTATAGGTAGAGAGGATGCAGTGTTGAATTTGGCTTTACACCCACTGATTTCTTTTTCTTGAAAGTTTCTAAAGCCTTATCAACAAAACCATTTTGTACATATCCTACAATCAGGGCATTCCATGAGATTCCATTTCTTTAAGGAATCATGTCAAACTATCCACTTACCTTCTCTATGCTTCCACATTTTTCATACATGTCTCCTATGACAGTTGCAACTACAACATCTTACAAAATTCCCATATCCTTTATGATTTGATGGATGTCAATGTACTGTGTTCTAAAGATCTTAGTTTGGCACTAGCAAAGAGGATGTAGTCAAAGGCTGTTGATGCAGAGCAGGGGTGGATATTACTAACCAAATCAAAGCTAACACAATCAATCAAACTTTTCAATCTTAAAACCCTAATTTGATATACTTCCTCACCAAACAGACTTTAGGCCTTGTAAGATAGAAAACAGGGTTTTTCCAACATAATTCTCAAACCAGACCTCATACCCAAAATATGAATACAGTTTTGAGTACCCATTATGGCATTTGACAACATACCAAATTTGTAGGTGAGGTTGTTTTAAAACACTGAGGGCTAATTTCTGCTGCTACACTTCAATTTAGGCCAAATTAGGATTATTCCCCTAGGTCACAATAAGGTTTTCACAACCCAGACCTTAAACTTTCATTTCAATAGATGAGACATGTCCTAAATAGTCTGCCTTAACATTTCCAACCCCTTCAAACCATTTCCCAAGAGCTTTTCTACAAACCCTAACACCTATGCATCTCCTATGCTAAAAACAAGAGGTTTTCTACCTAGGGCATCAACTATTTGGCCTCAATCTTCATCCCCTACTCCTGCCACTTCAAGAACACAAAACACAACATGTCTGCCCTCATTCCATCAGGTTTAAAGTTTATTCAATGGTGGAATGAGGAGAAATCCATGATTTTTAGTCAGAACTCACGCTAATGTGGGTTTCAGACTAGTCTGGAGAAAAATAGCTGCCAAATGCTCAAATCTTAATAAAAATCTATGAAATCAAATGCAAAAGAAAGTAACTAGAACATGTCATGGCATGACCTTACAAAACCATACAAGGTGCTGGAATAGCAAATCAGCGTTCAGAAATACAGAAACAAAGTTGTTTTTATTGAATTTTCACCAAAAGACAATTCGCCCCCTTGGTTTCGAGCCCCCAAGGCTTCTTAAATCATATTCCAATGGTCTACAACTGACTTTTTGAATTCCAACCAACCAACTACCTTCATTTAAAAAAGGTGATTCTTCATATCCTACAATTTTGCAACTTTTGCAACATTTCCAAAATTAACTTAAAAAATGACTCCAAACTACTAACAAAATGAGAAATGGTCTCAAGGACCTTATTACAAACAAGAACATGACTTCACCCTACCAAATACTAACACTTAGCAATCTTCTTCATTAAGACCTATGGTGCCCTACACTAGTTGTGGATTTTAGCTTTACACCCACCAATTGGTTTTGCTTGAAAGTTTCTAAAGCATTATTTACATATCCTGCAACCATACCATTCCATTAGACCATATTTCATTGAGGCATCATGTCAAACAATTCACTCACCTTGTCTATGCTTCCACATTTTGCATACATGTCTTCTAGGGCAGTTACAACTACAACATTTTTCAAAATTCCAATAGACCACATTTTTTTGAGGCATCATTCAATACAACTACAACATTTGATAAAATTCCCATATGCATTTTGTAAGAATACATGATATACTATATATTTCCTTATGATTACCCTAATTAGTAAGAATTAATAAGAAAGAAGCATAATGGCAATAATTAGCATTCAAGGATTTCTAATGAAGACCCAGGGTTTGGGTGCCAATGGCAACTCACCAAACCCTCGAATCAATCTTTATTTGAAGAGATTTTATGATTTAGACTAATACAGATGCTTGGGTATCTCATGATCATATTGAGATCTAATCATTGCTTTGTTTCTTGTAGGGTTTGTTTCCATGCTTCTAATCATAATAATCAAGGTTATGGGACAACAAGGTTATGGAATAGCTCTTGTCATGTCATATGAGGAGATCATGGCCACAATACCATCAAGATGTTGTGAATTTCAACAACAAATTTCCATCTGTCCAAACCCTACCATCGTACACACTCAAGAAGGCTTCAGTTTCATGTAGTAGAAAGGTGCTAGGAGTGACATTTTGCATTCCATATGTCGTGGGGATGAACAGACTACACCAACATGTCAAGGTGGGTAGTTAAATGCCAGGGGAGGTCTCGTTTTATGTGCCAAGTGCCCCAATTGTTCAGGGCAGTAGGCTACCCGCAAAGTCCCTTAAGATCCCTAAGATGAAAAAACTAGCAAACTTTGACAGAGCAGTTCTCAGAATTCATGGCAGTTGGGAATGTTTTGTTTGGACCTACAGGTGCATGTGGGGTCTATCTATAATAACCTCTCCCAGTTTCATTCAACTCTTGTCTGTTTGACCATGCCGGAATCAAATGCATTCTTGCAAAATTCTTCAGTTCCATGTAGTGGAAAGGTTGCTATGTGCCATATTTTTTTTTCCTCATTGTGGGGCTGAACCAACTATGATAACACATCTACGTGGGCAAGTAAATACTAGGGGAGGTCTCGTTTCATGCACCAAGTGTTTTAGTCGTTCAGGGATGCAAGGTACCAGCAAACACGAAAGGTGTTAAGTGTTAGTAACTTGTAGGCTAGAATGACTGGGATGCTCAACACATGAAATGAGAACTTACCTACCATTTAACCACCCACCAAGACATGTTGGTACATTTGTTTCACCCCGAAGTCCTATGGAATGCAAAATTTTAGTGTTGGCAACTTTCTACTTTATCGATAGCTTACAACCCTGAATGACTGGGACACTTGACACATGAAATGAGGCCTTTCTTACCATTTAATCACCCACCCCAACATTTTGGCACAGTTGGTTCAGCCCCGTGATGAGCATAACAAAAAATATGGCACCTGGCAACCTTTCCACTGCATGAAATTGAAGCATTTTGCAAGAATGTGTTTGATTTCGACACGGTCAAACAGATAGGACTTGAACAAAACTGAGAGAGTATAATGTAGATAGATCCCACATATAGCTATAGGTTAAAACGAAATGTTCCTAGCTGCCATGAATTCTGAGAACTGCTCCATCAAAGTTTGGTAGTTTTTTCATCTTATGGATCTTAAGGGACTTTGCCGGTAGCTTGCTGCCCCGAACGATTGGGGCACTTGGCACATGAAATGAGACCTATCTTAGTATTTATCCCCACCCTAACATGTTGGCACAATCCATTTGGCCCCACAAGCTATGGAATACAAAATTTCACTCCTAGCATCTTTCTACTGCGTGAAATTGAAGCATTTTACAAGAATACATTTGATTTTGGCACGGTCAAACGAACTGGAGTTGATCAAAATTGAGAGAGGTTATTGTGGATAGACTCCACATGCACTTGTAGGTCCAAACGAAATGTTTCTAGTTGCCACAAATTTTGGTAACTGCTTTGTCAAAGTTTGGTAGTTTTTGCATCTTAGGGATCTTAAGGGACTTTACTAGTAGCCTGCTGTCCTGAACAATTGGGGAACTTGGCACACAAAAAGAGACCACCCATAGCATGTAACCACCCACCCTGACATGTTGGTGTAGTCCATTTGGTTCCACAAGCTATGGAATGCAAAATGTCATTCCTCTGCACCTTTCTATTGCATGAAACTAAAGCATTTTGCAAGAATACATTTGATTTCAGCATGGTCAAACGGACTAGAGTTGACCAAAAATGAGAGAGGTTATTGTGGATGGACCCCACATGCACATGTAGGTTGAAACAAAACATTTCTAGATACCATGAATTCTGAGAATTGCTCCATCAAAATTTAGTAATTTTTTCATCTTAGGGATCTTAAGGGACTTTGTCGGTAGCTTGTTGCCCCGAATGATTGGGGCACTTGGCACACGAAATGAGACCTCTCCTAGCATTTACCCACCCACCCCGATGTGTTGGTATAGTCTGCTTGGCTCCATGAGCTATGAAATGCAAAATGTCACTCCTAGAACTTTTCTACTACATGAAACTAAAGCATTTTGCAAGAATGCATTTGATTTCGGCACGGTCAAATGGACTAGAGTTGACCAAAACTGAGAGAGGTTATTGTGGATGGACCCCACATGCACCTGTACGTCAAACAAAATATTTCCAACTACCACAAATTCTAAGAAAACCTCTGTCAAAGTTTGGCAATTTTTATGTCTTAGGGATCTCAAGGGACTTTGCTGGTAGCCTGCTGCCCCGAATGATTGAGGCACTTAACACCATATTTTGTGATCAACATCAACATCATGAGGACACTGAAGAAATATTTGACACATGAAGACATTGAGAACACTAAAGACATGGATGACAAAGAAGCATGAAGATGTGAACACACTCCTGTCATGAGGAAGAACCACAACCCAATCCAACTCCTGAAACCATGACATGTTATGATGAAGAACCACAACCAAATCCAATGATCCAATGACATGTTATGATGGAGAGCCAATCCATGACTCATCCTCTCTATGCTGTCGAGTAGACCTCTTTGATAGTTTAAGCTCATGTAGCTCCACCTATTAATATAATCAAACAATATGCACATTACTATAACAAAATGTACATGAAATATATAACATCACATATGTAATCAATCACTTACCACCATCTGATGTCACTCTCTATCATCTTTTCTCTAGCTTCTTTGTCTGTAGTTGGACGAACTAGAGTTGTGACCTCCTGTGAGAAGCATCAAAAAGAAAAATTGACTAAACATAAATATACTGGAGGGAAGCAATTCATACTACTATTTATATATAAAACAAAGTACAAGTAACCATCTAGGAAAGTTTTATGCATACTTACAAATTAATCCAACGGACCATCTAGGTCTTCTCTACTCTTTATTGTTTCAAGTATTGCCTCATGGTCAAACTCACGCACCTTCCACAAGGTCTTGTTCAAAGGTCTACCTCGATATTGTATCAAATGAACATTGGTTTCCATGACAAGGTTGGAGTAATGAAGAATCTTTCGATGCATGTCAAAGTCCTCAAACAACCAAACATTAACACTCTTATGTGGGTACCTTCTAAGCCATGTTCCAATAACAACCACTGAGCTTGTAGGGTATTCGATGTTTTCTCCATCTATAACTGGAGCCTCCAATTTGTTTTTGGCCTCAACACAATGACACAAGTAATAATCCATTCCCTCTTCATTATCTTCATCTGCAATAACTACATAAACATGCCCTACAATGATATGTGCAGTAAATTAGATGAAATTAGTTAGCATTACAAAAATACTACAAAGTAAATAAGATAACATTAGGAATTTCAAAAACTATGCAAGTAGATATATTACCTAGTTGAACTAGATCTGATATGTGGTCAAAGTCAACTGATGATTCCATCCCTATCATTTCCAGTGTCGTCGAGGGTCGATACGTGTCAAGTGGGTTAAGAGAACTTAACCGCCATTCGTCAACCCACTCCTTTGACTCGCACTCATTCCAGACTTGAATTGTACATGAAGAACAAAAGAATGCCATCTTCCGCATATGGATACTCCATGAACCTGAAATTGAGCTTCTCAAAGAGTGTAGCTCACTTGCTCCTGTCAGTGTACAATAGTCCTCATATGGTGCAATGTTAGTATAATCTATCAACCAAAAAGATCTATGAACTAAAGACTTAGCTTCATTACCTGGACCCATTGAAGCATTACATCACTTGATGATTGATTTTGCATCTGTCAAATTTGCATTGTCTTTATACTTTAACTCTTCTCGTGCTATGGCTCTTTTGATACATGCTCCTGCACCATCATGCTCCCCCTTTCTATGCCCAACCTCACAAAAGTTCCACATATGTTGAACACCTATAATATTATGCCTCTTGCTCAGCCAATAGAAATTTTGCAAGTTCTTGAATTGTGATGCATAGTTATCTGACCATATGATATGTTGACTGAATGTTATGCCCCTTCTAGCCAAATCATTGTAGAACACCTGAAATCAACCTTGCACAAACTCTACAAAATACGTGCGATCATCGCTTATATAAAAATGATACTCCCTTGTGATCTTTCTATCATCCTCTGTACTATCATTCACATGAATGAGTGAGATGTGTACAAATATAGAAACCTGTGTCGAGTTGTAATATTAGGATTGCACCTCACACTATGGCTGTAGATTGTAGTTCTCTACAAATTCAATGACTGAAATAATGCTACCAACTAGAAATATGTCCTTGCATAACTTGAATTGTAAGTCCAACCATCGAGCTCTATGGGCATGTCTTACATACTCATACAGTATACTATCACGAAATATAGACATAAACTGATACATTGGAATCTTTTGAATAACATATTCATGCCTCTTTGCTTCTTTACCATCTTTTGTATTGTATGCCATTGTTTTATACTTGTCAAACTCTACTAGTTCATTTCCAACCGCATGTGTTCTTTCCATATGTTCACATATTGGCATACGTTGCAAGCCACCGCAATGCTGACATGTGCCATCCAAGCATAATTTCCTGTAGAATATTTGACCTTCCTCTCTATTATATAAAATTATTGATATGAAGTCTCTTGAAGTAGTTGGTGGGGCACGTATGTCACAATCTTGTAAAACATTGTTAGTATGCAAATCAAAATGGTTATAAAATTTAATATGTAATCTACAATAACAAGTAGTGCGTGTGTGATTTATTTTGACAAAGAATGGTTTTAGCATTTCAAAATATCTTTGAGAAATTTTAATTTGAGGATACATCTCTAGAAATTTACCAAAAAACTGTGTTTGAGTCATATCCAAAAAATGCTTTGGATGTGGCTCACGGTTTTGACTACCGATTCTCCTTCTTACCACATCCCTTTGATTTGGAGATACCCTTGTGTAATTCTTCCAAAAGTCTTCAATTAGTGATCTCAAAGCCTCAACAACAACTTTGTCTTTCCATGGGAGTCTCCCAGAGAATCCCCACAATTCATTAGTGTTTGGATCCTCAACTCTTTGACGTCTTCCAATGGCTGTCATTAGAGTTTTTCTATTTATTTTCAATTCTTGACTTGTCTTTCAAATGAGGTGAGCTTTTTCTATTTGTTGGCTTACTATTGTTGATGTAATGACACATCATGCAACATTACTATCCTTTGTACGTGAGGTGGAACCCACACTCTCATATGCACTCATTAGATTCTTGACAATTGATTTTTCACTTGAGGCATTCGATGTTCTTAGGCCAAGAATCTTCATAGTGGGCCTAAATTTCAGATTTCTCATCAATCCAACAAAGAGTTGACATCTTTTGGTTTCATTTAAATTCTCAAAGAATAATTTCTATATCTTATTCACATATCTTTGGCAAGTGTGCATGGGAATCTTATCCTGCATGGGCTCCAATACATTCTCATCAATATCAATTAGAAACTTAGGCTTCCTATGCAAAATTCTAGGAGGCATTTTAATTGGTAAAGTAGACTCAACATTAGGAATTTCTTCAATATTTACTTGAGATGGGATAGATGACGTACCTTTGATTGGAGGTGAAAAATATAAAAATGACGTACCTTTGACTTGAGGTGTGAATGATGGCGTGCCACCAACTTGAGAAGAAAATGTAGATGTACCTTCTACTTCACCTATGAAAGATGGAGTGTCTCCAATTCGAGAAGATAATGATGGTATTCCTTCAACTTGACCTGTGGATGATGGAGTGCCTCCAACATGGAGATTCACTTTCCTCATTGCATGGAGATTTTACATTCATTCCCTTTGTGCCGCCAATTCCATCTCTCTCTTAGCTTCATTAGATGTGTCATGTTCCTCTTCAATTGGTAATGGTGGAATGTCTTCTTGTATGGTTAACAATTTCCTACTTTCCTGAATTCACCTCATTCTTTCTCTTTTCCTCTCATTATCAACTTCACACTCTTCTGGTGTTAGATTCTTTGCTCCTTTCCTTGGCATGGTGATGATTTCTACAAGCATGATGAATAAGACAATGATAATTAAAAATTTTATAATGACAATGAATAGCACAGTCAGAATGAATAACAAGGTTCTACAAACTTCTGAATAAGACACCTCATATCAAGATAACAAAAAAAACATGAAGCATGCACGTAATTCACAAAGTATATGCAATAGATAAGGTATGAAGCATACATGTAACACACAAAATAATACACGAATATGAAGCATACACATGAGTACAAGTAAGTCATGAAGTGCGCACTTGAACATACATATGTCATGGAGTATGCATTTGAACACACATATAAGTCATGTAGTATACACTTGAACATACAAAGTCATGGAGTATACACGAAGTCATAAATTATGTAGAGGAAGGGTGGAGTTCATGAAAATAGACCTAAAAGACAAATTATTCTTGCATGTTCTCCATTGCTGCTCCTATGTACACCTTCCTATATGATTTCAATGAACTAAGGCAAATCCACTTGCAATGCTTTCAAAAACCTCAATACAGATTTGGGAGCCTCTTTCAAACATTCTAAAGGTGATTCCAATAGGTATTAAACATCTAGACTCAAAAGCAAACCCTAACTAGTAATAATAAAACTAGTCCTCTTGGGATAGTCATAATAAAACTTGTCTAACCCTTGAAGAATTCTCTAAAATCCTTTGTTTAGGTCTTTAGGACCTTCTAAGACCCCTTCCCAACAAGGAATATGCACAAACAACACTTTTAGACTTAGATTTGTTGAACTTCCAATTGCTACCCCAACACTGTCATACACAATTAATTTAGGAGAGTCATCACACTAAATGTCAAATAATGGCCAAGAAAGATTCAAAACTCCTTGAACAGGTCTGAAATACCTTCATATAGATTCTTCACACCCTTTTCCCAATCTTTATCTCTAGTTGATGGTATCTTCAAATTTTATCTAAAATGAATGATACAACCCTACTTAGATCACAACCTAAATTTATAACATAAAAAAATGATCCTAAATGAATTATGGTAGCCTCTTAATATGACAACATAGTCATGAAGGGTCGAGACAGTCATGGTAGCCTCTTAATATCCAAAAATAGGAAAGCAGAGAAAATTTCACAATGGTCATGAAGGGTCAAGACAGTCATTAATCCTAGAGAACTATCATCTGACCTCTATGATAGATGATTCATGTCAAACATTATAGGGGTTGGATATGTTGTATGTTTGGATTCTCTATTTGGATATGATTATGATAGTAGGGTTAAAGAAGAGGATAGTCACAATATAAAATGGTTAAGAAAACTATAAAAATACTCATAAAGTAAGCATTAAGATGATTTAAGTTCTAGGTTTGCATGGATTGTTGTAGCATGTAACATGAGCAACATCTGGTATGAGTAGTTTATGAATAGTTGAAACAAGATGGAAATCCTAAAGTTGAAACATGATGAAAGACATATATATAAGTGAATTAAAATGGATATAATTTAGAACATACCTTAAAGACTTCTCTATTGGAGTTGACCAATTCTCCAAATTTTGGCTTCAAAATCCTCGAATTCTTCTTTTTCACAAGTTTGATTATGAATTCTATATAACTCTAGAATAGGATTAGTGAATTTATGGAAAAACAAACATATATATCATAAAATTCAATCTATATATTAATGGTAATTAGCTTTGAAACAAAATCACACATGAAACATGAAAGTTTAGGTTTAAATAATCAAATTTTCTCTAAAAACATGCAAAATCAGTTCCCCTATGTTGAAAAAACAAAAAAGGTGGCAGATTGATCTAAAAATGATTGTTAATATGCCAACTAGCATGAAAATCATTTTCTTGTCTAATATACTACATGAAAATTAGGAATAATAGGGGGTCTGAATCACAGATCCCACATGCTTTTTGCCTATTTTTGCTCACGTTATGGGAAGCATAAAAATTCTCTATATCTCTCTCCCTCTCTCTGTTGACCCCTTGGAATGTAAGGAAGAGAGATATAAAGATTTGAGGGAGAGAGATATAGATATATGGAGAGATAGAGATAGAGTTAGAGAAAGGAAAAAATATAGAAAGAGGGGAAGATAGATGTAGGAGTCCAGGACAACACTGAGAGGGGGGGTGAATCAGTGTTGTGTAAATTTTTGCAACTTATTATAACTTTTAATTTACAAGACTCAGAAAGGGCAAGTCATCAATAAACTATTACACATGTATGTACAAGTTTGATAATGAAAATTATGAGTAGGACCACATAGAGATAAATCTTAACATAGAAGCAAATACACACAGAAGCATATCATTCACACAAGAATTACTGGAGTGGAAAACCCTCTCGGGGTAGAAAAACCACTCAAAACTGCCTCACTGGCTTAACTAAAAAGCATGCCTCACTGGCTATACAAAATGTATCTAGGAGCACCAACTCCTTATCGAGCACCAACTCCAATACTAAACAGAAGCACCCACTTCCTACACAGATATACCTCACAAGTAAACAAATAGGTCTCACTGACCTACAAGCCTCACTGGCTAATACAAGGCCTCACTGGCAAACCAAATCACCAATAGAAGTAATAAACAAGATCAGAGGGATACTCTGTTTCCATTCAATTCTCAATTCATTCATGCCTGCATAACAATTCATCTGATTATCTCTGCATAACTCAACACTCTTTCTTCATCACATACCCAGTATCATATTCTCATCTTTCTTTTAGCTTCAAGAGGATGTTATAGAAAATGTCTCCATTTCTGTATATAATTCCACACACACACTCTGTCAATGTACTTGTGAAGCCAATAGAAATAAGATACCTCTTCGCATTTTGCAAAATCATTTTTATCTTTTCATGACCTTTCATATTTATTTCAATATGGACAATTTTTGTCTACAAAATTATCCCTTCAAACTACTAAAAATAAATCATGAAAATCTTCTTCAAAAATCTCCAACCCTTTCACCTTCTCTGCACAAACAATTTATCTAAAAACAATAATGAGGTCATATAAAGAATCTTCAATTAAATCAATCAATGCTCTGTAAATAAAAATCTCTGAGAACTTTCATCTTCTCAAACCCTTCATCTTCTCCTTCACATTCTTCATTTTCTTTTCAACAAGACTTCAAAAATCATTTTGCCTTGTATAAAGTCTTCATAAAAAAATCTCTGTCAAAACTTTATGTTCATCTGCAAATAACCTAAATCATTTTCTATAATAAAAATCTTCAATGAAATAGTGTCAATCTTCCTCAATCTACACATAAAAAGCTTCAAAAAAAATAAATTTACCCTGAACAAGGTAATTTCATCTCCTTATCATCTTTGGACATCTGCATAAAAAAATTATATTCAGATCCTCTTCTTCAAAATCCTTTTGCATAAAGAAGATAAAAACACACAAAAAAAATCCCCAAACATCTTTTAATAAAAAGGCATTAAAATAGCTAATACTACTGCCCTTATAATTTTCCTCCTTAATAGCTTCCATGCCACGAATAGATCTTAAAAAATAGAAATAAACCTTCTTAAAATAACACATCTAAATCGCATGAAGATCTGCCTGTTTAAATGGCTAAAATTAGCCTTTTGCAAAGCCTTCTTTGCAGTTAAACTGTAACGTTTTATCTGCACATCAAAATGCATCCACAGGAAGAAGATCTAATTTCAAATGTCAGCCTTCGATTTCAAAACCCCGCTCTTACCATTTTAAATTAGAGCCTTCGATTGATACCTGGCGTTCATTTGCACATAGGAAGATACTGATGGTATCGGTGAAGAAATATGAAGGGGCCGGTCAAGAATGTGGATCAACACCTTATTTTAATCACTTAAGTCACTGTTGACCTGCACTAGCCGGTCACTGATAAAATAGAACAAAAGGTAACTTCTTTATGTGACAGTCTTAAACAAACTTGTTCTAGGGATTCTTAGAGTATTAAGACATACAAAACCTTGGAGTATGAGAGAACATAAAAAAATGAGATCACTGACAGAGTTAAAATCTTCCTGAGACAAACTCCTCAGGACATAAACAAACATCATCACCCTAATTCTCTGACAAATGAACACCACACAATGGAACATCACACCCTTCAAATGAAGAGTTATAACAACTACCAAATGTGACATTCTCTAGAGGGACAAGGCCCAGAAATGTCAGAACATCTTCCTCAACACAAACTATTACTACCATATGAATGAACAATGATTGCATCAAAAAGATGGTGACCCTTTCTCACAAGCATTAGCAACATGCAATGTCATTATCAAACACATTCTCACAAAGTATCAACTATGTTTTGAGACCCTTTGTTATGAAACTCCTGATTGTCTCAACAGTATGAAGGAACAACTCAACTTCTCAAATCAACTCCAAGCAACATGAACTTTGTAGATCAAGACAATATGCACTTCATCAAGGATGGTATACCTTCCAAACATCTTATGAACCACTTACCAAAACATCAAATGAGACCACCATAGCATGAATCATAACAACATATGAGTGTTTTGATTCTCTCATGGTATGATCATCAAGGCTGACTGAGAGCTGACTGAGAACATTACAAATCTCATTTCCTTCCAACTGTGATAAATGAGGAATACCCATTATCATGTACACCATAACAATGAATCAACATGAGGATCATAAGTGTACACCATATCAACAACAAGCATGCCTTGAGGCACTGCTAACAACATAGATGAGCACATCCTTAGATGACCACCAAGCATCATGAAATATGGAATGAATCACTTGCCAAAGGACATATGAAGACACATTGAAGGCCAAACCTAATCAAACAAGTCTTGATGACATCAAACAAACTAAGGACACCTTTTTGACATCAATGACAACCTGTCTCCATCAATCTCCCCCTTTGTCATTGATGGCAAACCTCCATAAAGCAATCTTTCTTTTTCTCCTCCTTTTTGACATCTGATGACAAAGACTATTATCTAGTTGCTTCCCCTGTGTTGAAGTCCACAAACAAATCACTTAAACAAGTATGTCCATCTCAAAACAAGACCACATCTTGACACAAATATGATGATGAAAAATTTGGCATATCTCAGCACTCAAATATCAATTCCTTTGATGAACTTAAACTTTGTGCAAGAATGTTAGAAACACATTACAACACATGAAGACCACTTTTGAGAAAGCCTTCCCAAAACTTTCCATTAACTACCTTTGAATACAAAGCTCACCATCAATGTCATAAGCAACTCTAGATTGTTATAGCTTGAAGCACATACCTGATACCACTTTAAAACTAGAGGCACACATTTTGCCCATACCTTTTTGAACCATATTAATGAGGAAGACCAACAAAGAACATGTCAAATTATTATACCAATGATCACTTCTAAATAAATATTCATTCTTCAACCAAGAATGAGGATCATCCTTCTGTACAATATAAGAACTATATCTGAAACTTATTCCAATCAACAAGAACTGATGTCTCTTGACTTTATCATTCAAATCAGTAAATCAAGATTTTCTTGCAACAACACTTTCCAAAACACCTTGGATTGCAATACCATAATAATCCAACCTTTGTAATCATCAACATGATTAGGATCATTTGTCTAACAATTTGTGCATTTGAACTCCTGAAACACCTTTCAACATCTTGTTTGCATACAGAACCAAAGATCACCTGTATCACTAAAAGCACTAAAGGTCAACATAGTTAGCAATACTATCATAGATTTTATTTCAAGAATCAACATGACAAGATCACCATCTTCTCTTGAAACTTCTTGGGGATAACTGATAGAACAAGAACAACTCTTCCTCACATCATGCTATCTATTATTCAACTGATGATGTAACTTGTGCAAGATGCACAAGTTTAGATTTTGACTTCTCTTTATTTTCTTTCTGCTTCAAAATTTTCACAGATGCTTTCTTCTGGTCATGTTTCATTATCCAAATCTTTATACCTTCTTTTCTTTTAAACTTTTTCAAATAAGGTGAAGCATACATTCTGCAACTCTATGCTTTGTGTCCAAGAGTATTGAAATTATAACAAACTATGTTACAATCATAATCAAATGACTGATAGTACCTTTGAGCACTCATGTTAAGCTTCCATGCAGGAACATACCTTCTATTCATTTTGTAGTTTCTTTGAATGTGTCCAACATCATTGCACTTGTAACAAACAATATCAGTATTCCTTCTGCATTTAACTGATTTGTGTCCAAATTGATTACAAGTATAACAATAACCATTAAATGAATAGTTATACCTGTACATGTATGCTTGTCTTATAGCAGAAGGTTTTTTGAAATTCCTTCTTTGATTGTGCACAAATTCATCTCTGGTTTTCTGTTCAGCTTCACTCTTCCTTTAACCTTCTGTGGCAGCAACATGATGACTTAAATCAATTTTTCTTCTGGGAGTTTCTCTGACTTTTGAACACTCTCCTTCAAATCCTAAACTAGTAGTATCTT
Organism: Cunninghamia lanceolata; assembly: GCA_027924645.1. NCBI lineage: Eukaryota > Viridiplantae > Streptophyta > Pinopsida > Cupressales > Cupressaceae > Cunninghamia > Cunninghamia lanceolata. Next base: position 4,115,697 of record BSBN01000245.1, on the reverse strand, counting down.
GATGATTCTTCTGTTTGCCCAACATCTCATGCAACTTGTTTGAGCTATCTTCAAACACTTGATATTTCTTAGATAAAGCCTTGAGACCATCATATTCTTTTCTCAGATTGATAATTCCACCCTCTAGTTTTAGATTCTCAATCCTTGTAACTTCAAGGTTAGATATTGAGACATCAGCTATCCTCTTAGCTTCTTCAATTTCCATCTTCAAACTGACAATCAATTTGTCTGATTCACCTGCTTGATTCTTCAAGTCTACAATCAGGTTTCTAGCATCTTCAAGATCTATAAGAGCTTTGTCTTTTGAATTTCTTTCTTGTTGCAGCTACAACATTAATTTTTGGTTCTCCTTCTTATAATTCTTGAGCTCACTTAGAGCATATATAAGCTCTCCTTCCATATCAATCTCACAATCTTGTTCATCATAATCCTGATCATCATCACTTATGATGTTAGTTTCTTCTAAATCTAATTGGGTTTCAACTTCTTCATGTGATTGCCTTCTTTCATGGTCACTTTCATTAGACACCAAATTCTCCTCTTCTTTATCATTACCTTGATAAATTCTTGTCAATTCTTTCCAGACATCCTGAGCTATTTCACACTGCATAACTTTACAAGAAACATCATTAGATAAAGTAGCTAAAATAACCTTCTTGGCTATATGACTGCATTCAAAAGACTTTTTATTATTTGTAGAGTTAGAATATCCATTCTCAATAGACATTCATACATCATATCCTAAAGAGGATAAATAGACTTGCATTCTCATACACCAAACTAAAAAATATGAACCATTAAATAGAGGAACTCTATAAGACTCTTTCACTAATTCAACATGTGAAGCATCTTTATCAACTGATTGAACATTAATACCTAAATTTGATATGGATGATGTCTTTTGTGTCTTTTGAAGCTTGACATTTCTCATGTTCTTATTTCTTCTGCACTTACCCATAAAACTCCACTACTAGGACCTACCCGAGCCTATTAGACTTCAAAAAGGGAACTTGGCTCTGATACCAATTGTAGGAGTCCAGAACAACACTGAGAGGGGGGTGAATCAGTGTTGTGTAAATTTTTACAACTTATTATAACTTTTAATTTACAAGACTCAGAAAGAGGAAGTCATCAATAAACTATTACACATATATGTACAAGTTTGATAATGAAAATTCTGAGTAGGACCACATAGAGATAAATCTTAACATAGAAGCAAATACACACATAGAAGCATATCATTAACACAAGAATTACTGGAGTGGAAAACCCTCTCGGGGTAGAAAAACCACTCAAAACTGCCTCACTGGCTTAACTGAAAAGCATGCCTCATTGGCTATACAAAATGTATATAGGAGCACCAACTCCAATACCAAACAGAAGCACCCACTTCCTACACAGATATACCTCACTGGTAAACAAATAGGTCTCACTGACCTACAAGGCTCACTAGAAAATACAAGGCCTCACTGGCAAACCAAATCACCAATAGAAGTAATAAACAAGATCAGAGGGATACTCTGTTTCCATTCAATTCTCAATTCATTCACACCTACATAACAATTAATCTGATTATCTTTGCATAACTCAACACTCTTTCTTCATCACATACCCAGTACCATATTCTCATCTTTCTTTTCTCTTCAAGAGGATGTTATAGAAAATGTCTTCATTTCTGTATGTAATTCCACACACACACTCTGTCATTGTACTTGTGAAGCCAATAAAGATAAGATACCTCTTCGTATTCTACAAAATCATTTTTATCTTTTCATGACCTTTCATATTTATTTCAATATGGACAATTTTTGTTTACAAAATTATCCCTTCAAACTGCAAAAATAAATCATTAAAATCTTCTTCAAAAATCTCCAACCCTTTCACCTTCTCTACACAAACAATTTATATAAAAACAATAATGAGGTCATATAAAGAATCTTCAATTAAATTAATCAATTCTCTGTAAATAAAAATCTCGGAGAACTTTCATCTTCTCAAACCCTTCATCTTTTCCTTCACATTCTTCATTTTCTTTTCAACAAGACTTCAAAAATCATTTTGCCTTGTATAAAGTCTTCATAAAAAAATCTCTGTCAAAACTTTATGTTCATCTCCAAATAACCTTTGATTTTCTATAATAAAAATCTTCAATGAGATATTGTCAATCTTCCTCAATCTACACATAAAAAGCTTCAAAAAAAATAAATTAACCCTGAACAAGGTAATTTCATCTCCTTACCATCTTTGGACATGTGCATAAAAAATTTATAATCGGATCCTCTTCTTCAAAATCCTTCTGCATAAAGAAGATAAAAACACACCAAAAAAATCCCCAAACATCTTTCAATAAAAAGGCATTAAAACAGCTAATACTACTATCCTTATAATTTTCCTCCTTAATAGCTTCCACGCCTCAATAGATCTTAAAAAATAGAAATAAACCTTCTTAAAATAACACATCTAAATCGCATGAAGATCTACCTATTTAAATGGCTAAAATTAGCCTTTTACAAAGCCCTCTTTGCAGTTAACACAACTGTGACATTTTATCTGCACATCAAAATGCATCCATAGGAAGAAGATCCAATTTCAAATGTCGGCCTTCGATTTCAAAACGCCACTCTTACCATTTTAAATTAGAGCCTTCAATTGATACTTGGCACTCATTTGCACATAGGAAGATACCGATGGTATCGGTGAAGAAATATGAAGGGGCCAGTCAAGAACATGGATCAATGCCTTATTTTAATCACTTAAGTCACTATTGACCTGCACTAGCCAGTCACTGAGAAAATAGAACAAAAGGTAACTTCTTTATGTGACAATCTTAAACAAACTTGTTCTAGGGATTCTTAGAGTATTAAGACATACAAAACCTTGGAGTATGAGAGAAAATAACAAAATGAGATCACCAGTAGAGTTAAAATCTTTCTGAGACAAACTCCTCAGGACATAAACAAACATCAGCACCCTAATTCTCTAACAAATGAACACCACACAATGGAACATCACACCCTTCAGATGAAGAGTTATAACAACTACCAAATGTGACATTCTCCAAAGGGACAAGACCAAGCAATGCCAGAACATCTTCCTCAACACAAACTATTACTGCCATATGAATGAACGATGATTCCATCAAAAAGATGGTGACCCTTTCTCACAAGCATTAGCAACATGCAATATCATTATCAAACACATTCTCACAAAGTCCAAACTATGTTTTGAGACCCTTTGTTATGCAACTCTTGATTATCTCAACACTATGAAGCAACAACTCAACTCCTCAAATCAACTCCAAGCAACATGAACTCTATAGATCAAGACAATATACACTTCATCAAGCATGGTATACCTGTTGGCAAGAGACACTATATGGATTCATGATTGTTGTCATTGATGGCAACAAAGTTCATTCCACACATCTGCAGGACATGGTGTGTCTCTAATGGAACTCAGAGTGAAGAATGTTGTGGTCCGGTAAACAAGAACAGAGCATGTGGCAAGGTTTGACAGATAGGTCTGGATCTCTCAGAGGAAATATCTTGGTGAAGTGCAGATTTGGGAGAGTCAAGAGGACTACCTTGAGTGATAGATTCCAAGGATTTAGCCTCTAGTGACAGATGAAGAAAAAGATATGAATACTTGAGTATCGAGTTCCTGATTGGCAGTATGATAGAGGAAGAACTGACTAACAGAACATCAGACATTATTCTAGATGTGTTACTGATGTTGGTAAAGATTATCAAGGCATGAATTATGTTTAGCCGACATGATTAATGATTTCTACAAGTATATGCTTGATCTGCATTACTTGATATGCAAGGATTCAACCGACAGATCAGAGTTTGTGAAAAGATCGACTATTCCGGGTGCCAACTAGAAAAGTGATGAAATCACTTGTGTGGATATATATACAAGATGGATTTAGTTGTGAGATGTGTTGTGGTTGTTGATAATGTGCAAATAAAAGTAGAAGAGCAGAACAGAAGCAGTAAGGAAGGTCCGGTATGTGAAAGGAAAGTAGCATAAGAGAAGAGGAAAGATGAAGTGCAGCAGATCAGTATACTGAGCCTAACCGAAACTGAACTCCAACATATGTAGATGCTTCCAATCAGTTCAAGTATTGTATAACACTCTTTTTGTAGACAGTGTGTCTCTTGTAGGTAGTGTGCCTCCTTGTGAGCAGTGTACTCGGGCAGTGAGCCCTAATTGGCAAGTGCCATTTTGTATTTCCATTCTTCTAACAGAGAATACAATCTTGGGTTAATCACCCCGTGGTTCTCTCCCTTAACAGGGTTTCCACATCAAAAATATTGTGTCATGTGTATTTCCATTTCATGGTTATATTTGCTCATTTGAATTAATGTTACATTGATTACTAATAAAGTTAAGAAAGCAGAAATAATTAGGATAACTGATTCACCCCCCCTCTTAGTTATCAACAATACCTTCCAAACATATTATGAACCACTTACCAAAACATCATATGAGACCACCATAGCATGAATCATAAAAACATATGAGTGTTCTTTTTCTCTCATGGCATGATCATCAAGGCTGACTGAGAGCTGACTGAGAACATTACAAATCCCATTTCCTTCCAACTGTGATAAATGAGGAATACCCATTGTCATGTACACCATAACAATGACTCAACATAAGGATCATAAGTGCACATCATATCAACAACAAGCATGCCTTGAGGCACTCCTAACAACATAGATGAGCACATCCTGAGATGACCGCCAAGCATCATGAAATATGGAATGAATCACTTGCCAAAGGACATATGAAGACTCATTAAAGGCCAAACCTGATCAAAAAAGTCCTGATGACATCAAACAAACTAAGGACACCTTTTTGACATCAATGACAACCTGTCTCCATCAATCTCCCCTTTGTCATTGATGGCAAAACTGCATAAAACAATCTTTCTTTTTCTCCCACTTTTTGACATTTGATGACAAAGACTATTATCTATTTGCTTCTCCAATGTTGAAGTCCACAAACAAATCACTAAAACAAGTATGTCAATCTCAACACAATACCACATCTTGACACAAATATGATGATGAAAACTTTGGCATATCGCAGCACTCAAATATCAATTCCTTTGATGAACTTAAACTCTGTGCAAGAATGTTAGAAACACATTACAACACATGAAGACCACTTTTGAGAAAGCCTTCCCAAAACTTTCCATTAACTACCTCTGAATACAAATCTCACCATCAATGTCATAAGCAACTCTAGATTGTTATAGCTTGAAGCACATACCTGATACCACTTTAAAACTAGAGGCACACATTTTGCCCATACCTTTCTGAACCATATTAATGAGGAAGACCAACAAAGAACATGCCAATTTATTATACCAATGATCACTTCTAAATAAATATTCATTCTGCAACCGAGAATGAGGATCATCTTCCTATACAATATAAGAACTATATGTGAAACTTATTGGAATCAACAAGAACTGATGTCTCTTGATTTTATCATTCAAATCAGTAAATCAAGATTTTCTTGCAACACTTTCCAAAACACTTTGGATTGCAATACCATAATAATTCAACCTTTGTAATCCTCAACATGATCAAGATCATTTGTCTAACAATTTGTGCATTTGAACTCCTGAAACACCTTTCAACATCTTGTTTGCATACAGAACCAAAGATCACCTATATCACTAAAAGCACTGAAGATCAACATAGTTAGCAATGCTATCATAAATTTTATTTCAAGAATCAACATGACAAGGTCACCATCTTCTCTTGAAACTTCTTCGGGATAAATGATAGAACAAGAACAACTCCCCCTCACATCATGCTATCTATTATTCAACTGATGATGTAACTTTTGTAAGATGCACAAGTTTACATTCTGACTTCTCTTTATTTTCTTTCTGCTTCCAAATTTTCATAGATGCTTTCTTCTAGTCATGTTTCATTATCCAAATCTTTATACCTTTTTTTCTTTTAAACTTTTTCAAATCAGGTGAAGCATACATTCTACAACTCTATGCTTCTTATCCAAGAGTATTGAAATTATAACAAACTATGTTACAATCATAATCAAATGACTGATAGTACCTTTGAGCACTCATGTTAAGATTCCATGCAGGAACATACCTTCTATTCATTTTGCAGTTTATTTGAATGTGTCCAACATCATTGCACTTGTAGCAAACAATATCAGTATTCCTTCTGTAATTAACTGATTTGTGTCCAAATTGATTACAAGTATAACAATAACCATTAACTGAATAGTTATACCTGTACATGTATGCTTGTCTTATAGCAACAGGTTTTCTGAAATTCCTTCTTTGATTGTGCACAAATTCATCTTTGGTTTTTTGTTCAGCTTCACTCTTCCTTTTACCTTCTGTGGCAGCAACATGATGACTCAAATCAATTTTCCTTCTGGGAGTTACTCTGACTTTTAAACACTCTCCTTCAAATCCTAAACCACTAGTATCCTGATGATGCTTTTGTTTGCCCAACATCTCATGCAACTTGTTTGAGATCTTCAAACACTTGAAATTTCTTAGATAAAGCCTTGAGACCATCATATTCTTTTCTCAGATTGATAATTTCACCCTCTAGTTCTAGATTCTCAATCCCTGTAACTTCAAGGTTAGATATCGAGACATCATCTATCCTCTTAGCTTCTTCAATTTCTATCTTCAAACTGACAATCAATTTGTCTCATTCACCTGCTTGATTCTTCAAGTCTACAATCAAGTTTCTAGCATCTTCAATATCTATAAGAGCTTTGTCTTTTAAATCTCTTTGTTGTTTTAGCTGCAACATTAATTTCTTGTTCTCCTTCTTATAATTCTTGAGCTCACCCAGAGCATATATAAGCTCTCCTTCCATATCAATCTCACAATCTTATTCATCATAATCCTGATCATCATCACTTATGATGTTAGCTTCTTCTAAATCTGATTGGGTTTCAACTTCTTCATGTGATTGCCTTCTTTCATGGTCACTTTCATTAGACACCAAATTTTCCTCTTCTTTATCATTACCTTGATAAATTCTTATCAATTCTTTCCAGACATCTTGAGCTGTTTCACACTGAACAACTTTACAAGAAACATCATTAGATAAACCATATAAAATAACCTTCTTGGCTATATGACTGCATTCAAAAGCCTTTTTGTTATTTGCAGAGTTAGAATATCCATTCTCAACAGACATCCATATATCATATCCTAAAGAGGATAAATAGACTTGCATTTTCATACACCAAACTAAAAAATCAGAATCATTAAAGAGGGGAACTCCAGAAGACTCTTTTGCTAATTCAACATGTGAAACATCTTTATCAACTGATTGAACATTAATACCTAAATTTGATATGGATGATGTCTTTTGTGTCTTTTGAAGCTTGACATTTCTCATGTTGTTATTTCTTCTGCACTTACCCATTGAACTCCACTACCAGGACCTACCCGAGCCTATTAGACTTCAAAAAGGGAACTTGGCTCTGATACCAATTGTAGGAGTCTAGGACAACACTGAGAGGGGGGGTGAATCAATGTTGTGTAAATTTTTGTAACTTATTATAACTTTTAATTTACAAGACTCAGAAAGAGCAAGTCACCAATAAACTATTACACATATATGTACAAGTCTGATAATAAAAATTATGAGCAGGACCACATAGAGATAAATCTTAACATAGAAGAAAATACACACATAGAAGCATATCATTAACACAAGAATTACTGGAGTGGAAAACCCTCTCAGGGTAGAAAAACCACTCAAAACTGCCTCACTGGCTATACAAAATGTATCTAGGAGCACCAACTCCAATACCAAACAGAAGCACCCACTTCCTACACAGATATACCTCACTGGTAAACAAATAGGTCTGACTGACCTACAAGCCTCACTAGCTAATACAAGGTCTCACTGGCAAACCAAATCACCAATAGAATTAATAAAGAAGATCAGAGGGATACTCTGTTTCCATTCAATTCTCAATTCATTCACACCTGCATAACAATTCATCTGATTATCTCTACATAACTAAACACTCTTTCTTCATCACATACCTAGTATCATATTCTTATCTTTCTTTTCTCTTCAAGAGGATGTTATAGAAAATGTCTTCATTTCTGTATATAATTCCACACACACACTCTGCCAATGTACTTGTGAAGCCAATAAAGATAAGATACCTCTTTGCATTCTACAAAATCATTTTTATCTTTTCATGACCTTTCATATTCATTTCAATATGGACAATTTTTGTCTACAAAATTATCCCTTCAAACTACTAAAAATAAATCATGAAAATCTTCTTCAAAAATCTCCAACCCTTTCACCTTCTCTACACAAACAATTTATCTAAAAACAATAATGAGGTCGTATAAAGAATCTTCAATTAAATCAATCAATGCTCTATAAATAAAAATCTCTGAGAACTTTCATCTTCTCAAACCCTTCATCTTCTCCTTCACATTCCTTATTTTCTTTTCAACAAGACTTCAAAAATCATTTTTCCTTGTATAAAATCTTCATAAAAAAATCTCTGTCAAAACTTTATGTTCATCAGCAAATAACCTTTGATTTTCTATAATAAAAATCTTCAATGAAATATTGTCAATCTTCCTCAATCTACACATAAAAAGCTTAAAAATAAATAAATTAACCCTGAACAAGGTAATTTCATCTCCTTATCATCTCTGGACATCTGCATAAAAAATTTATATTCGGATCCTCTTCTTCAAAATCCTTTTGCATAAAGAAGATAAAAACACACAAAAAAAACCCCAAACATCTTTTAATAAAATGGCATTAAAACAACTAATACTACTGCCCTTATAATTTTCCTCCTTAATAGCTTCCATGCCATGAATAGATCTTAAAAAATAGAAACAAACCTTCTTAAAATAACACATCTAAATTGCATGAAGATCTGCCTGTTTAAATGGTTAAAATTAGCCTTTAACAAATCCTTCTCTGCAGTTAACACAACTGTGACGTTTTATCTGCACGTAAAAATGCATCCACAGGAAGAAGATCCAATTTCAAATGTTGGCCTTCGATTTCAAAACCCCGCTCTTACTATTTTAAATTAGAGCCTTCGATTGATACTTGGCACTCATTTGCAAATAGGAAGATACTGATGGTATCGGTGAAGAAATATGAAGGGGCCGGTCAAGAATGTGGATCAACCCCTTATTTTAATCACTTAAGTCACTATTGACCTGCACTAGTTGGTCACTGATAAAATAGAACAATAGGTAACTTCTTTATGTGACAGTCTTAAACAAACTTGTTCTAGGGATTCTTAGAGTATTAAGACATACAAAACATTGGAGTATGAGAGAAAATAACAAAATGAGAGCGGCAAAGTTAAAATCTTTCTGAGATAAACTCCTTAGGACATAAACAAACATCAGCACCCTAATTCTCTAACAAATGAACACCACACAATGGAACATCACACCCTTCAGATGAAGAGTTATAACAAATACCAAATGTGATATTCTTCAGAGGTATAAGGCCAAGCAATGCCAGAACATCTTCCTCAACACAAACTATTACTGCCATATGAATGAACAATTATTCCATCAAAAAGATGGTGACCCTTTCTCACAATCATTAGCAACATGCAATGTCATTATCAAACACATTCTCACAAAGTATTAACTATGTTTTGAGACCCTTTTTTATGCAACTCCTGATTATCTCAACACTATGAAGCAACAACTCAACTCCTCAAATCAACTCTAATCAACATGAACTCTGTAGGTCAAGACAATATGCACTTCATCCAGCATGGTATACCTTCCAAACATATTATGAACCACTTACGAAAACATCAAATGAGACCACTATAGCATGAATCATAACAACATATGAGTATTCTGATTCTCTCATGGCATGATCATCAAGGCTGACTGAGAGCTGACTGAGAACATTACAAATCCCATTTCCTTCCAACTGTGATAAATGAGGAATACCCATTGGCATGTACACCATAACAATGACTCAAAATGAGGATCATAAGTGTACATCATATCAACAATAAGCATGCCTTGAGGCACTCTTAACAACATAGATGAGCACATCCTTAGATGACCACCAAGCATCATGAAATATGGAATGAATCACTTGCCAAAGGACATATGAAGATAGATTGAAGGCCAAACTTGATCAAACAAGTCCCGATGACATCAAACAAACTAAGGACACCTTTTTGTCATCAATGACAACCTGTCTCCATCAATCTCACCATTTGTCATTGATGGCCAAACTCCATAAAGCAATCTTTCTTTTTCTCCCACTTTTTGACATCTGATGACAAAGACTATTATCTATTTGCTTCCCTTGTGTTGAAGTCTACAAACAAATCATTGAAACAAGTATGTCAATCTCAACACAATACCACATCTTGACACAAATATGATGATGAAAACTTTGGCATATCTCAGCACTCAAATATCAATTCCTTTGATTAACTTAAACTCTATGCAAGAATGATAGAAACACATTACAACACATGAAGACCACTTTTGAGAAAGCCTTCCCTAAACTTTCCTTTAACTACCTCTGAATACAAAGCTCACCATCAATGTCATAAGCAACTCTAGATTGTTATAGCTTGAAGCACATACCTGATACCACTTTAAAACTAGAGGCACACATTTTGGCCATACCTTTCTGAACCATATTAATGAGGAAGAACAACAAAAAACATGTCAATTTATTATACCAATGATCACTTCTAAATAAACATTCATTCTGTAACCAAGAATGAGGATCATCCTCCTGCACAATATAAGATCTATATCTGAAACTTATTGCAATCAACAAGAATTGATGTCTCTTGACTTTATCATTCAAATCAGTAAATCAAGATTTTCTTGCAACAACACTTTCCAAAACACTTTGGATTGCAATACCATAATAATTCAACCTTTGTAATCATCAACATGATCAAGATCATTTGTCTAACAATTTGTGCATTTGAACTCCTGAAACACCTTTCAACATCTTGTTTGCATACAGAACCAAAGATCACCTATATCACTAAAAGCACTGAAGATCAACATAGTTAGCAATACTATCATAAATTTTATTTCAAGAATCAACATGACAAGATCACCATTTTCTCTTGAAACTTCTTGGGGATAAATTATAGAACAAGAACAAGTCCCCCTCACATAATGCTATTGATTATTCAACTGATGATGTAACTTGTGCAAGATGCACAAGCTTAGATTTTGACTTCTCTTTATTTTCTTTCTGCTTCCAAATTTTCACAGATGCTTTCTTCTGGTCATCATTCATTATCCAAATCTGTATACCTTCTTTTCTTTTAAACTTTTTCAAATCAGGTGAAGCATACATTTTGCAACTTTGTGCTTTGTGTCTAAGAGTATTGAAATTATAACAAACTATGTTACAATAATAATCAAATGACTGATAGTACCTTTGAGCACTCATGTTAAGCTTCCATGCAGGAACATACCTTCTATTCATTTTGCAGATTCTTTGAATGTGTCCAACATCATTTCACTTGTAACAAATAATATCAGTATTCCTTCTGTAATTAACTAATTTGTGTCCAAATTGATTACAAGTATAACAATAACCATTAAACGAATAGTTATACCTGTACATGTATGCTTGTCTTATAGCAGTAGGTTTTCTGAAATTCCTTCTTTGATTGTGCACAAATTCATCTCTGGTTTTCTGTTCAGCTTCACTCTTCATTTTACCTTCTGTGATAGCAACATGATGACTTAAATCAATTTTCCTTCTAAGAGTTTCTCTAACTTTTGAGCAGTCTCCTTCAAATCCTAAACCAGTAGTATCCTGATGATGCTTCTATTTGCCCAACATCTCATGCAACTTGTTTGAGCTATCTTCAAACACTTGATATTTCTTAGATAAAGCCTTGAGACCATCATATTCTTTTCTCAGATTGATAATTCCACCCTCTAGTTTTAGATTCTCAATCCTTGTAACTTCAAGGTTAGATATTGAGACATCAGCTATCCTCTTAGATTCTTCAATTTCTATCTTCAAACTGACAATCAATTTGTCTGATTCACCTGCTTGATTCTTCAAGTCTACAATAAGGTTTCTAGCATCTTCAAGATCTGTAAGAACTTTGTCTTTTAAATCTATTTCTTTTTGTACTTGCAACAGTAATTTCTGGTTCTCCTTCTTATAATTTTTGAGCTCACTCATAGCATATATAAGTTCTCCTTCCATATCAATCTCACAATCTTGTTCATCATAATCCTAATCATCATCACTTATGATGTTAGCTTCTTCTAAATCTGATTGGGTTTCAACTTCTTCATGTGATTGCCTTCTTTCATGGTCACTTTCATTAGACACCAAATTGTCCTCTTCTTTATCATTACCTTGATAAATTCTTATCAATTCTTTCCAGACATCCTGAGTTGTTTCACACTGCACAACTTTACAAGAAATAGCATTAGATAAACCAGATAAAATAACCTTCTTTGCTATATGACTGCATTGAAAAGCCTTTTTGTTATTTGCAGAGTTAGAATATCCATTCTCAACAAACATCCATACATCATATCCTAAAGACGATAAATAGACTTGCATTCTCATACACCAAACTAAAAAATCTGAACCATTAAACAGAGGAACTCCAGAAGACTCTTTCACTAATTCAACGTGTGAAGCATCTTTATCAACTAATTGAACATTAATACCTAAATTTGATATGGATGATGTCGTTTGTGTCTTTTGAAGCTTGACATTTCTCATGTTCTTATTTCTTCTGCACTTACCCATTAAACTCCACTACCAGGACCTACCCGAGCCTATTAGACTTCAAAAAGGAACTTGGCTCGGATACCAATTGTAGGAGTCCAGGACAACACTGAGAGGGGGGATGAATCAGTGTTGTGTAAATTTTTGTAACTTATTATAACTTTCAATTTACAAGACTCAGAAAGAGAAAATCATCAATAAACTATTACACATATATGTACAAGTTTGATAATAAAAATTATGAGCAGGACCACATAGAGATAAATCTTAACATAGAAGCAAATACACACATAGAAGCATATCATTAACACAAGAATTTTTGGAGTGGAAAACCCTCTCGGGGTAGAAAATCCATTCAAAACTGCCTCACTGGCTTAACTGAAAAGCATCCCTCACTGGCTATACAAAATGTATCTAGGAGCACCAACTCCTTATGGAGCACTAACTCCAATACCAAATAGAAGCACCCACTTCCTACACAGATATACCTCACTGGTAAAAAAAATAGGTCTCACTGACCTACAAGCCTCACTAGCTAATACAAGGCCTCACTGGCAAACCAAATCACCAATAGAAGTAATAAACAAGATCAGAGGGATACTCTGTTTCCATTCAATTCTCAATTCATTCACACCTGCATAACAATTCATCTGATTATCTCTGCATAACTCAACACTCTTTCTTCATCACATACCTAGTATCATATTCTTATCTTTCTTTTCTCTTCAAGAGGATGTTATAGAAAATGTCTTCATTTCTGTATATAATTCCACACACACACTCTACCAATGTACTTGTGAAGCCAATAAAAATAAGATACCTCTTCGCATTCTGCAAAATCATTTTTATCTTTTCATGACCTTTCATATTCATTTCAATATGGACAATTTTTGTCTACAAAATTATCCCTTCAAACTGTAAAAAATAAATCAAGAAAATATTCTTCAAAAATCTCCAACCCTTTCACCTTCTCTACACAAACAATTTATCTAAAAACAATAATGAGGTCATATAAAGAATCTTCAATTAAATCAATCAATGCTCTATAAATAAAAATCTCTGAGAACTTTCATCTTCTCAAACCCTTCATCTTCTCCTTCACATTTTTCATTTTCTTTTCAACAAGACTTCAAAAATCATTTTGCCTTGTATAAAATCTTCATAAAAAAATCTCTTTCAAAACTTTATGTTCATCTGCAAATAACCTTTGATTTTCTATAATAAAAATATTCAATGAAGTAGTGTCAATCTTCCTCAATCTACACATAAAAAGCTTCCAAAAAAAAAAATTAACCCTGAACAAGGTAATTTCATCTCCCTATCATCTTTAGACATCTGCATAAAAAAATTATATTTGGATCCTCTTCTTCAAAATCCTTGTACATAAAGAAGATAACAACAAACAAAAAAAATCCCCAAACATCTTATAATAAAAAGGCATTAAAATAGCTAATACTACTGCCCTTATAATTTTCCTCCTTAATAGCTTCCATGCCATGAATAGATCTTAAAAAATAGAAACAAACCTTCTTAAAATAACACATCTAAATCACATGAAGATCTACCTGTTTAAATGGCTAAAATTAGCCTTTTACAAAGCCTTCTCTGCAATTAACACAACTGTGACATTTTATCTGCACGTCAAAATGCATCCATAGGAAGAAGATCCAATTTCAAATGTCGGCCTTCGATTTCAAAACCTCGCTCTTACCATTTTAAATTAGAGCCTTTGATTGATAGTTAGTGCTCATTTGCACATAGGAAGATATCGATGGTATTGGTGAAGAAATATGAAGGGGCCGGTCAAGAACGTGGATCAACCCCTTATTTTAATCACTTAAGTCACTGTTGACCTGCACTAGCCGATCACTGAGAAAATAGAACAAAAGGTAACTTATTTATGTGACAGTCTTAAACAAACTTGTTCTAGGGATTTTTAGAGTATTAAGACATACAAAACATTAGAGTATGAGAGAACATAACAAAATGAGATCACTGGCTGAGTTAAAATCTTTCTAAGACAAACTCCTCAAGATATAAACAAACATTAGCACCCTAAATCTCTGACAAATGAACACCACACAATGGAACATCACACCCTTCAGATGAAGAGCTGTAACAACTAACAAATGTGACATTCTCCAGAGGGACAAGGTCAAGCAATGCCAGAACATCTTCCTCAACACAAACTATTATTGCCATATGAATGAATGATGATTCCATCAAAAAGATGGTGACCCTTTCTCACAAGCATTAGCAACATGAAATGTCATTATCAAACACATTCTCATAAAGTATCAACTATGTTTTGAGACCCTTTGTTATGCAACTCCTGATTATCTCAGCACTATGAAGCAACAACTCAACTCCTCAAATCAACTCCAAGCAACATGAACTCTATAGATCAAGACAATATGCACTTCATCAAGCATGGTATACCTTCCAAAAATCTTATGAACCACTTACTAAAACATCAAATGAGGCCACCATAGCATGAATCATAACAACATATGAGTGTTCTGATTCTCTCATGGCATGATCATCAAGGCTGACTGAGAGCTGACTGAGAACATTACAAATCCCATTTCCTTCCAATTGTGATAAATGAGGAATACCCATTGTCATGTACACCATAACAATGACTCAATATGAGGATTATAAGTGCAGATCATATCAACAACAAGCATGCCTTGAGGCACTCCTAACAACATAGATGGGCACATCCTGAGATGACCACCAAGCATCATGAAATATGGAATGAATCACTTACCAAAGGAGATATGAAGACACATTGAAGGCCAAACCTGATCAAACAAGTCCTGATGACATCAAACAAACTAAGGACACCTTTTTGACATCAATGACAACCTATCTCCATGAATAGAGAGATATAGAGGGATAGGTGGAGATAGAGATGATGAGAGGGTGAGAGAGGAATTGAGATAAAAAAAGGGTTCTAGATAGAAGGAGAAAGATAGGTAAAGAGGGAGAGATGGATAGGAAAATACAAAGAGACGTAGAGAGGGTTATATTAAGAGATAGGGTTATGGGGAGAGATAGAGATAGGGAAATAGATGGAGAGATGTCTAGAGACATACTTGGAGAGACATTTCAAGAGGTAGATGGATGGGGAGAGATAGAGAGGAGGAGAGGCATAGAGAGGTAGGGAGAGAGAGAGGTAAAGAGGGATAGATTAAGAGATAGGGATCTAAGTGGAGAGATAGAGATAGGGAAAGAGAGCTTGAGAGATGTGGGCAAAGACATACAAAGATAGATTTGAGGTAGAGGGATTGAGAGAGTGATAGAGAGGAGGAGTGAGATAGTGAGGGACAGAGAGATAGAAAGGTATAGTTAGAGAGAGGGGATCGATAGAGAGAGCAACCCTAAACCCCTAAACCCTAAACCCTAAACCCTAACCCCTAAATACTAAACTTGAGAAACCCTAAACCCCTAAACCCTAACCTCTAAACCCTAAACCCCTAAACCCTAAATAATTCCCCTAAACCCTAAACTTGAGCAACCCTAAACGTGAGAGAGATAGAGAGAGATTTTCTAAAGTTTAGGGGTTAAGGAACTTAGGGGCATTATTTAGGGTTGCTCAAGTTTAAGACCTTTAGGGGAATTATTCAAGGTTTAGGGGTTTAGGGTTGCTCAAGTTTAGGGTTTAGGGTTTAGGTGTTTAGGGTTTCTCAGGTTTAGGGTTAAGGGGTTAGGGTTTAGAAAGAGATAGAGGGGACCAATAGATATTGCGAGAGATAGAGGAGACAAAAGGGAGGGATAGGGAGATAGAGAGTGAGAGTGAGAGATAGATAGTGTTTAGGGTTTAGGGGTTTGGGGTTTACAGTTTAGGGGCATTATCTAAGGTTTAGAGAGAGAGGAGACAGATAGGGAGATATAGAGGAGAAAGAGGGGAGAGATAGAGGAGAAAGAGGGGAGAGATAGGGTGATAAAGAATGAGTGAGATGTCTAGAGAGATAGGGAGATAAGGGAGAGTGATGTAGAGGAAAAAGAATTAACTTAACTCCTTATAGGCATAGTTCATATCAATGTGTTTCAAATCCACAACCTTATCATAAACCAAGGCCCTCTACATAGTACAACTTTGTTTTTTCAACTTCTCAGGCCCAAACTAAACTTCACAAGGCCTTCTCATGCCTTAGGAATATTAATTCAATAGAAACAAACACTTACCAAAGTCTGTCCCACCATACAAGCAACCATTCCTTCATGACTTTTCTTAATGTGCAACCATGGCACTCACACTATAACCAACCAACACAAACTTGTTCAACACATAACCAACACATGGTCTCTGACCAAATAACTATGTTTAGTACATGTGACGACAGTGGACAGAAAACTTACAAATTGACTACACTTTGACAGTGCCTTGATAGGCTTGTTCCTAGTAGCCCTACCATTAAGGACTGTCAAACACAACTTTTGTCATAGAACCCTCCTCAAGACTGTAAAGAAAAAATGGACTGACAACGTGCAAATTAGGCCTATTAGGCCTTGTCACCACAAGGGCTTATTGAAAATGGATACTCCACGACTCCCCACACCTTGCCAATGCTTGGAACACTTCACAAAAGGTCTGCAACTGCTCATTGAATCATCAAAAGTACCTTTCCATCAGTACTTTAACAAACTCTAAGTCCTATAACTCTTGACTGTTCCTAAAATTCTGTCTTCTGATTATACACAGAATTTTTTGTCCAAAACTCTACTTTCCACTCCTTGAATCTTAATCCATTGGTCTGAGGCTTCAATAATATGAGAATACATGTCAATAAGATTCTTTTCCTCTAAGGACTAGAGACCTTCAATAGTTCCAATGAAAGAAATATGATTTCTTAGTTTGTTGTTTACCCTAAATCAGGGTTTTGACAGTTTTTGGAAATCCACAATATCTAACTCAAAACAAAACTAAAATGCATGAGATAAATGTCAAATGGAAGGTGATTGAATGCACTACCACTTACAATCAATTAGACATCATTTCCTGTCCATACCAAGCTGTACACAGTCAAGAAACAGTGAATTTATGTAGGAAAACATAGAAAATAGTGCCTTTTTTATCATTCCATTTCAAATCTCCAATCACCCACAACTTCTTTGAAGGTTACAAGGCCTTTTAAAGGCATTACAACATGACCTTTCAATTTCTAACTTCCTTGGAATGAACTAAGAGCCAAATGACCCTTCAACTTCCAAGTTTGCATCTTTTTTTCAATTTTACATGACAACCTTTACATTGTATGCAATATTTTGCATATTTGAACCTCCTAATGACCTAAACACCTAATAGTGACTTGATTAACCTCATTACAATGTTGAACCATTAAAATTTAATCAAACTCCTATGGAAGTATCAATTTGTCAAGGTGCTCCTGCACCATACCACCAACCAACAAAGATTTCCAAGTCCCTTGGAAATGTATTTGCAAAACAAAACTACCTTTTCCTGCATCTCCTCTGGCTTTATCTTCAATCTTTTCAGTTTCAATCTTCTAATTTTTAGACTAATAGGAATGGTGACCAACCAACCAACAAATCAAACTACCATCTTCACAGAGCATCCTCAGGCTCCTTCTACTCCCATCAGTGGAGTACTCTTCAGGTTGTAGCCCCAAGTGCTTCTTCAGATGTCCACCCTACATGCTGCTTCACAACCAACCAACTCACCAAACCATTCATCTCACCCAACAATAGATTCTGGTGATGCACCTCCCACTCTCTCCTCAGTGGTTTCTCTCTGCACCCTTATCCTGCCTAATCTCTATTGGAGAATGGTCATGACAGACCTCATCTTGTCTACCCACACACACAACCTCAGAAAACATCCTTCTGCAGCTAGATGGACCAAGCACCTGCAACCAAACAACTTAGCAAACAAAATAATGGTCACCAACACAATCTTTCCTTTAGTTCGTCACCTACCTTCTCAGTGACAGGAACAAATACAACACCCAAATCTTTCGCCAGCTCTGATACCAATATGATGCAGAGGAAAAAGAATTAACTTAACTCCTTATAGGCATAGTTCATATCAATGTGTTTCAAATCCACAACCTTATCATAAACCAAGGCCCTCTACATAGCACAACTTTGTTTTTTCAACTTCTCAGGCCCAAACCAAACTTCACAAGGCCTTCTCATGCCTTAGGAATGTTAATTCAATAGAAACAAACACTTACCAAAGTCTGTCCCACCATACAAGCAACCCTTCCTTGATGACTGTTCTTAATGTGCAACCATGGCACTCACACTATACCCAACCAACACAAACTTGTTCAACACATAACCAACACATGGTCTCTGACCAAATAACTATGTTCAGTACCTATGAGGATAGTGGACAGCAAACTTACAGATTGACTACACTTTGACAGTGCCTTGACAGGCTTGTTCCTAGTAGCCCTACCATTAAGGACTGTCAAACACAACTTTTGTCACAGAACCCTCCTCAAGACTATAAAGGCATATTTGAATACCCATTAAAGATATTTAAAACATATCCAAGAATCAATATCTATTACTTTGAAAAGAATTGTCCAAAAATGGACTGACAGCATGCAAATTAGGCCTATTAGGCCTTGTCACCAGAAGGGCTTATTGAAAATGGATACTCCACGACTCCCCACACCTTGCCAATGCTTGGAACACTTCACAAAAGGTCTATAACTACTCATTGAATCATCAAAAGTACCTTTCCATCAGTACTTTAACAAACCCTAAGTCCTATAACTCTTGACTGTTCCTAAAATTCTATCTTCTGATTATACACAGAAATTTCTGTCCAAAACTCTACTTTCCACTCCTTGAATCTTAATCCATTGGTCTGAGGCTTAAATAATATGAGAATACATGTCAATAAGATTCTTTTCCTCTAAGGACTAGAGACCTTCAATAGTTCCAATGAAAGAAATACGATTTCTTAGTTTGTTGTTTACCCTAAATCAGGGTTTTGACAGTTTGTGGAAATCCACAATATCAAACTCAAAACAAAACTAAAATGCATGAGATAAATTTCAAATGGAAGGCGATTGAATGCACTACCACTTACAATCAATTAGACATCATTTCCTATCCATACCAGGCCGTACACAGTCAAGAAACAGTGAATTTCTGTAGGAAAACACAGAAAACAGTGCCTTTTTATCATTCCATTTCAAATCTCCAATCACCCACGACTTCTTTGAAGGTTACAAGGCCTTTTAAAGGCATTACAACATGACCTTTCAGTTTCTAACTTCCTTGGAATGAACTAAGAGCCAAATGACCCTTCAACTTCCAAGTTTGCATCTTTTTTTCAATTTTACATGACAACCTTTACATTGTATGCAATATTTTGCATATTTGAACCTCCTAATGACCTAAACACCTAATAGTGACTTGATTAACCTCATTACAATGTTGAACCATTAAAATTTAATCAAACTCCTATGGAAGTATCAATTTGTCAAGGTGCTCCTGCACCAGAGAGATAGGGAGATTGAGGTTTAGGGTTACTCGAGTTTACGGTTTAGGGGTTAGGGGTTACGATTTAGGGGAATTATTTAGGGTTTAGGGGTTTAGAGAGAGAGAGGGAGAGAGAGAGACTACTTTTGACATGAAACCTTAAACCCATAAACCCTAAACCTTAGTAACCTTAAGCCTCTAAACCCTAAATAATTCCCCTAAACCCTAATCCCTAAACCCAAGAAACCCTAAATCTCCAGCTTTCTATCTTTATCATCCCTATACCTCTCAATCTCTCTTCGTAAACTTGAGCAAGCCTAAATGATGCTCCTAAACCCTAAACCTCTCTCTCTCTCTCTCTCTGTAGCTCTCCCTCTCTCTCTCTGAGAGGGAGAGAGAGATATGGAGATAGGGAGAAATTGATATATAGAGAGAGATAGAAAGAGAGTCATAGTTTTCTTTTTTCCATTTCCTTCATCGATAAGGGAGAGGAAGAGACAGGGAAATGGAGGAATGATAGGGGAGAAGGAGGTAAGAGATATGCAGATAGTGAGAGATAGATAGACCTAGAAAGAGTGGAGACAAATAGGGAGAGATAGAGAAGAAAGAGGGGAGAGATAGGGTGATAGAGAACATGAGTGAGATGTCTAGAGAGATAGGGAGATAGATGTTTGGGGTTGCTTGATTTTAGGGTTTATGGGTTACAATTTAGGGGCATTATTTAGAGTTTAGGGGTTTAGAGAGAGAGAGAGATTGTTTTTGACATGGAACCCTAAACCCTAAACCCTAAATAATGAACCTAAACTCAAGCAACCCTAAGCCTCTAAACCCTAAATAATTCCCCTAAACCCTAACCCTAAACTCAAGAAACCCTAAAACTTTATCTCTCTATCTTTATCATCCCTCTACCTCTTAATCTCTCTCCCTAAACTTGAGCAACCCTAAATAACACCCCTAAACCCTAAACACCTCTCTCTCTCTCTCAACCCTAAACCCAAGCAACCTTAAATCTTTATCTCCCTATCTCTATCATCCCCCTACCTCTCAATCTCTCTACCTATGTATTTGGCCATGTCCATCACTCTCTATCTCTCTATCTCTCCCCTTGGTCTCCTCTTGATATCTCCCTATCGGTCCTTTCTCCCTAAACCCTAAACCTCCAAACCTTAACATCCAAATAATGCCCCTAATCTCTAGATTGAGAGGTAGAGGGATGATAGAGATAGGGAGATAGGGGAGAGATAGGGAGATAGATTTTTAGGGTTTCTTGGGTTTAGGGTTTAGGTGTTTGGGCTTTGGTGCTTGGGGATTTAAGGTTGCTCAAGTTTAGGGTTTAGTGTTTAGAGATTAGGGGCATTATTTGGATGGTAAGGTTTGGAGGTTTAGGATTTAGGGAGAGAGGACCGATAGGGAGATATAGAGGAGACCGAGGGGAGAGATAGGGAGATAGAGAGTGATGGACATGGCCAAAGACATAGGCAAAGAGATTGAGAGGTTTTAGGGTTTAGGGTGTTTTGGGTTGCTTGGGTTTAGGGTTTAGGGTTGCATGTCAAAAGTAGTCTCTCTCTCTAAACCCCTAAACCCTAAATAATGCTCCTAAATCATAACCCCTAAAGCCTATACTCTAAACCTGAGCAACCCCAAACCTCTATCTCCCTATCTCTCTGGACATCTCACTCACTGTCTATCACCCTTGATCTCTCCCCTCTTTCTCCTCTATCTCTCCCTATCTATTTTCTCTTTCTCTACCTATCTAGCTCTCGCTATCTCCATATCTCGTACCTCCTCCCCTATCATTTCTCTATTTCCCTAACTCTCCCTCTCCCTTATCGATGAAGAAAATGGGAAAAAGAAAACTATGATTCTCTCTCTCTCTCTCTCTCTTTCTCTCTCCCTATATATCACTTTCTCCCTATCTCCCTATCTCTCTCCCTCTCAAAGAGAGATAGAGAGAGTTGTCTTAGCTCACCATAACATGAGCGCGTTATAATGCACTCATGTTATGGATTTCAAATAACGTGAGCATGTTATAACATGCTCGCGTTATGGATTTGACATAACGTGAGCATTTTATAACACACTCACGTTATGGTGAGCTTGCTTTGACATGTTTTTACTAGTTTTAGCAAAATCTTGAGATAATCTGGAGTGTGCTCCCCATTAGGAAGGCACTTTTTTCAATGAAAACTAAAAAACTACCACCATAATCTTAATCTCTCTGTTAGCTATCTAACTATATTTTTTTTTCACATTTCGAGTAGGTTAAGGGTTTCATCTTGAATTTCTTTTGCCAGTGTGTCCATTTGTTGTAAAAAACCACTGTCTAGTATTTTGACTTATTTTTTTAACAATTCATTGAAATTTGAAATAAGTTACATTTTTAGAAACTAGACTCCATCCTACATGTATTAAAAAAAATGATTTTCAATTAATTTTCAAAAAATTTAGGGGGGAGCACGCTCAAATTTCTATTTTTCAGGATGTGTCTACTTTGAAAATTACTAAAAAGTCAATGATTCATGAAAACATTATTAGAAAAATTATTGATAACTACATGGTGTTAGCTAATTTCTCACTGGAGTGATTATTGAAATACTAAAAAAAAGTTAACATTTTAGGGAGAGCACACTAGACACTATGTTATGTTTCTTTGAAAAAAATAGGACCAATTTGTGTGCTCCCCCTTTTTGAACCCCTTAATCTCAACCATTTTTGGAGAAAATTAGTAGTTTAGAAACTAGATTCGGATCACTATGACTCTTGTTTTTGTTCCATCTTCAAAATTTGAGTGTAGCTATCTTCAATTTCTCATCGAACATCAATGTTTCTTGATTTCAGAAAAAAAGTGTCATCTTAAGACCCCATTTTGGTCCCTCATCTTTGTGCACATACCCCTTCAAGTGTCAATGATCTCAGTTAGAGCATACTACTATCCAGAGAAAAACACAGAGCTCCAAGAACATAGTAATACAATGACATTATGTAGTACTATGATTCAATTCTCTTCTCTGTGCACAAGTAAATGCAACACAATGATCTTCACACTTATGATAATCACAGACCCTTGACATTACTAAACTCCATTCACATGAACATTTGCATAACTTGAGCACTATTATAGGGGTTTACACAATACATCCACACTCAAACAAACTTCTGTCACTTGAACATATTCACTCCATTGTAGGGAAACCATGAATAATGCAAAAACAAAACCATTATACAACCTTCTCCTCTGTCATTTGAAGCTATCTCTTAATGTATACACTTGGCAAGAGTATTAGAATATTGGTGATGCTAAATGAAATAATCTAAAAAATAGGCTTGCACTATAATAATGTACACTACATAAGATATCTAGTAATAATGAAGGGACATCCATCAAAACATAATAGTAAGGATTTTTTTGTCATATGTTGTAGTTACAAGTGCCCTTCTAGACATAAAAAAAAATGTGGAAGCATAGACAAGGAAAGCGAATTGTTTCAAAAAATGCCTCAAAGAAATGTGATATCATGGAAGGCACCTTCTCTCCTGCAAACTCTTCAAGTCATGCCAATGGTGATGCAGGAAAGCATACCGCTAGCATGACTTGAGGAGTTTGTGGGAGAGCGGGTGCCTTCCATGATATCACATTTCTTTGAGGCATTTTTTGAAACAATTCGCTTGCCTTGTCTATGCTTCCACATTTTTGTGTATGTCTATGTGTGCGAGTACTCTATGATTGGATTTATTTATTTCTATTTATTGCTGAGCCCTAAACAGTGATCTGGTTATGGTTCCAAAACATGAGTTATAATTCATTGCCATTCATATTATTTTCCAAATAATATATTCTTTACTAAGCAAAGAAAAATTAGAGCATGCGACTTTCATTCAGTAAGAATTAGTTGTTATCTTCTAGGGAAAATGATCTACAGTGTGCATACAAACACTCACCTCATATTCTAGACAAAAGTAGAGCATTTTAAGTTGAATTTGCCTATTAAACTTGCAAGCTTAAGCCTAGGAACTGATGATGCATTCTATATGGGAGAATTGTCTTTGCTAGGTGGATGAGGTTCTTTGAAATCTTTTACTAAAATAGTAAAACTTCATCTAAATTTAAAAATTTCGTTCATTTTCTCATGACTATCATCAAATTAGTAGTTGATAGGATGTAGATTTGGACAATGTAGATATGGAAGGATATGGTCATTTTTTTTATACTGCTAAGAATACTATGTCCTTTAGAGTGTTGCACTGTGCATTTCAAATTCCATCCAAGTAGGCTGCAAGATAACTCTACTTATGAACAACTAGTTTAGGAGTTTCATAAAGGCATATAAGGAGGTGATACTAAATGTTTAGGGAGGAAAAGAAGCATAAAATCAAGTCCAAAAAACCCATAATACTTAAATATGTGTCTTTGCTTTGAAAAATGTGTTACAAAGTGTGTTTCTCAGTGTTGTGACTGAGAAAATTGAGTTACAATGCCTTTTTTTCTTATACAGCTCCAAAATAGACAAAAAACACTAAGATCCTTGAACAACACATTCAAACTATTGTATAAAGTAGTGGGCCAAGCTATCTAATAGCTAGTACATGATAAACATCAACTATGTCAGTTTTTTCAAATATTTTAGTGGCCATTGTGTGAAGGTCCCTTCTTTCTCTTTTAGACAGACATCTCCATCTATTTTGTCTTCATAAGCAAGGGGTATGTTACTTGTGACCTTTAAAATATTTACATTTGTATCTCCTATTCCTTTCAATTTGACTCCATGTACAATAGATAGTGAGTGAATCTGCCTAATGCCCATAGCAACACCATCAAACAAATCCAACACCCCAACTTTATCCCCTTCTTGGAGTTTATCAATAAATGTGTGCAAAAATAAAAAGAATACACATTATATTGAGATATAAAACACACATTATATTGTTTTTGACAGCTGTATGTAATGTCTTATGTCTTGGAACAAATCAATTTTTGTATGTGCTTTTTTATTTTGTTGAATAACAAAGAAGCAACTTTTTACTCTGAAAAAAAAAACTAACCCATTGTGAGGTACAAACAAACGGACAGAAAGACTACAATAGTGATAGATTGTATGAGTACTCTAGAAAGAGACATGGATTGGCAATGAAGTCCCCCAACTAAGGACCATGACATCCCCGAACACAATGAACTAATGTATTGTCAAAATCTATGTATGCACTCTATTACAACTAAGCTCTAATCTTCCATATGTAAGTTATATGTTCTCCCTTATTTCCGTAATCTATGTATACTAGCTAATTACACTTCACTACTATTCTAACTTGCTTCTATCAAATAGGTAATGATTACCCTTATTTACATAATAAAACAACCATTACTTAATTAAATAGTACTTACTTGCATGTGGTTTCATAGCACTCACCTCAAGTTTAGCACTCACCTCAAGTTTAGCATGACTACTACTATGAATATCATGTTCATGCTCATCAAGTTCAACATCATAATTATCACTATCAACATTGACATGAAGTTGTGTAGTTTTACAGAGAGCTCTATTGACAGGGCCTTTTTCTTTTCATTCTGCTTTCATATAATTGCTTTGCATGTGGTTTAATCATCATGCAAAAATTAATATAAGTCAAGTAAAGAATGCAAAATCTATAAATTTTTTTCCAAAAGAACATTTTAAGCATGAAGAATGACAAAACATTGGGACATATTAACTTACAACTTAAAGAATACAAAATCTATAAATTTTTGTCCAAAAGAAGAATGACAAAACATTGGGATAGATTAAATTAGAACTTAAAGAATGCAAAATCTATAATTTTTTGTCCAAAAAAACATTTTAAGCATGAAGAATGAAAAAACATTGGGATAGATAACTGACAACTATTATATTACCTCAACTAATTCAGCACAACTATGACGACTGTGTTGCACATTCTTGTCCAGTTCATCATGATCACTATCAATATCGACATCTTTGTTGACATCATGAAGGCGTTTTCATTTTCCTACTACTTTGATAAAATTTCTCTACATGTGGTGTAACCATCATGCAAAAAAATATACAAAGCATTCAACAGTTAAGTAAAGAATGCAAGCTATAAATTTGTCCAAAAGAACATTTTCTAGATCACTCCAACAATAAAGAAATTGGGTTGGATTCTCCTACGCTCAGATTTCAATAATCTACATATTAAGAGGCATTTGTATACATAATCACCAAATAAGAAGAAATGAGATCAGTGGAACATCTTACCTCATCTAAATATGTGGATTTATGCTCATTCCATGTAGAAATTATAGGGTTAATGGAGGCAACCAACTGTGAAACTTGCTGAGTGACACCAAATATGCAACTTATTACCTATTGGATCCCTTGATTTGAGTTGGCATCATCTAGAGAGGCTCCTACTGGGAATTTAATAGATGGCTGTGAAATCTCTATTGACGAACTAGATTTCCACTTGATCCTACTCTTAGATTTACTAGGTCGATCTAGTGCTGCCATATAATTGACAATATCTTCTACACCTACTTCTCTATTACTATTTTCCACCTAAAATACAATGTCAATTTCAACATATAGTCAGTTCAATAAAAAAATTGAAATAAATAACATAATGTAAATTGAACCAAAAAGCCATACACTTACTACAAATTCATCCATTTTGGCCTACAACCCACCTCAACCAAATGTATATCTAGCCCTCGCATTATCTCTTGCTATCTTGCCTCTGTTACTCTTTGCCAAATATTCTTTGGAACGCATACTTTCTTTCAATGCCTCCCACTATTTGGGAGATAGAGTGGAGTCTAACATCTCTTTTCCCTCCATGATTGTTTTTCTGCAATTGTATCTAAAATTGTTCATCAAAATTCTCATCTTTTGCTTGTAATATTTTCTAGAGATTTGTTCACCAGTAGTCTTAAAAGCATTTTCCATTTTTTGTATAACATTTTCCATAGTTCATGGATCTTGCTCTGCAAAACTTGATTTGCAAATATCCAAATGGGCCCTACATCTTACACCCAACTCGGAAGCCCACTTTGCAACATTTGGCCCAATGGGCTCACCATCTCTCGATACCTCAACCAAGAATGTCTTCTTGCCTTCTAATTTTCTTTCTTTTGCATTCCTCTGTATAGATCTGTACAAATCTTGACTCAATCTTTGTCTTTTGTTAAAAGTAGACACATCTTCTATTAAACCACTACCAATATTTCTGGCTAATCCACTAGTTCCATCAAAAGTTATATATCCAATAGATGCACTTTGAGGCACAATAGATGCAAGCGGTCTCTCTTCATGACTTTCATTAACTGGAACTTCATGCTCCTTGGCCACATTAGGTGTGGCATGAGTAGGTAGATTAGTACCAGTCTCCACATATTTCAGTTCAAACACATCCTTTAATGTTGAATAAATCATCTACAGACCTGTCGTTCCTTTGCTTTGATGTTTTTCAATAATCTCTCTTAGACTTTTTTGCTAGGAGATCATCATGACATTGCACATGACCATGTGCTATATCAAGCTAAACATCACCATGTGCTATATCAAGCTACACATCACCATGTGCTATATCAGGGTACACAACACCATATGCTATATCAGGCTGCACATCATAACAACTATTGTTTTCACCAACTGCATTTGTTGAATCACAAATGTGTTGGCTTCTACAAGATGGAAGCACTATATCTTTTCTTTCCTTTTGTTTTTTCTCCGCATTTTCTTTGCACTCTTTTTCTTTCCTATAAAACAAAAAAAATATCATATTATGTCTTATATACATAAAGCTCTTGCCTATAAAATTTTATTAAACACTATTAAACAAATAATATACTACTTAGTGGATTTACAACTTGCCTGTTTGTCAAACCAAGACACGTTAAATATTCATTATTCCTGGCCACTTTTTCTCTATGAAAGCACTCATAATCTATCACTAAAATTTCAACATTATGATCACTATCATATAATTTGTGCTTTACAGTCCTTTTCCTCATTTCCTGAGGTCCAAATAAACAATAATGTATAAATAAGAAACTTAAATCAGTAAAACTTTATTGATTTCATAAATTGATAACTGTTGACTTTCCAATCTGCTGATAACTGCAAATGGAAACTTAAAATAGAATTTAGTTTCAAAACCCTAAAACCTAGACAGGTACCACCACATATAACCAAATTTTAGGTGAAAAGCTAACCTCTTAAGGTGACAGGCTAGTTAAGGTGACAAAACATCATCATAATCATCTACATTGCCAACAAGATCAGAATCCTAATCACTCTTGTCTGCATCTGCTTGATTTTCTTCCTCATCCTCATCCATGATATGCAATACATTCTCTCTCCCAATCTCTTCATTGGTAATCAAAATGTCTTCTTCAAACACTCCATCATTGTCTTCATCCACTTCTTCGAATGTTTCTTGTAAATTAACATATTGCCCATCAGGCATTATATCGACAACTTCCATGAATTTTTGTTTCAAATGAGACTCTGTTTGAATGACATACGACTATCGACCTGGGCTTCTTACATCATGAATTAGAAATGATTGGTTAATTTGAAGAGGGGAAACATATGGCTCATCTATCTCTGATAAAAATTGTCATGTATTTGCACGTACAAATCCATACTCATCAAATTGTAATGTGGATGGTTGGATACACTTACATTTTAATAATATGGGACTATTTTCACCAAAATCCACTCGAATAATTTCTTGGATGAATCCAACATAAAATTTCTTCTCCGTTTTGTGAAGAAATTCAGCACTAACAACACAATCACAATTTGTCTTTCCTTTGTCTTTTTCTTTCACTCTTAAATGACTACCATAGGCCCACATTGCACTAAAATGCATAGCCCATAAATTTGGAGATTGTGAAAGCTCACTTTCCTCCGTTGTTATATCTTGACCTTCTTCTTTTGCATCACTGACTGCATTAACAATCCATTCTTCAAATTTTGGAAAAGAATCACCTCCAATCAAATCATGACGTTTGTGCTTTGGAGGTCGATGTTGCATCCAAGCTTGATTCTATTCTTCATATTTTCTACATAGAATATTAACGTACAAATAGTAAGATTAATAATATAAATCTGTAAATACAATTGAGTAAATAAATTATTGTGTAAATTGTTTTACCTACGCCACTTATCGAATGAAGATGTGTTTTGAAGAATATAGGCATGTATTGCACTTCTTTCTTGATGTGATATCTTGAAGTGACATCCATTTCCTTCTAATACTTCACCTGCAACTCTCTCATCTTCATCGTCATCCCATACACATCGATTGACATTTTTAAAATCCTTCATATATTTTGTGCAAAATCCCATGGCCTCTTGAATTGAATATCCCTTAGACATACTACGTTTTGGTTTTTCCCTAGTATGGACATGTTTTTTCAAAACCTTCATATATCATTCTATAGGATGTACATCCATCTTGTTCTTACTGGGCCACAATGCTCTAGTTCATATTCTAGATGTATCAAAAGATGCATAGAAATGTTAAAGATTGTTGGTGGAAATTCGCATTCCAATAGACATAGGACTTCAACAACCTCCTCCCTCAAACTATCAAAGTTTGAAGGATCTAATACATGTAAACTCATTCTCTTTAATATTAGGCCCAACCTTATAATTTCTAGTCTTGGCCCCTTTACCAAACTTGATATATTTACCACAATAGGTAAGATATTCTTGATTATGACATGATAGTCATGGGTCTTGAGGCCTCTTAAGACATTAATGTCAGTTTGGCTTCTAATACTACTACTTACATATCCAGTGGAAAAGCGAGTCTGGGACATCAACTATAAGAATTATGCACATTGTTCCTTTGTCCAAACATAAGAAGCACTAGGCTTTCTATATTTTTCATCATCACATTTTTAAACCCAAAGATTTTGATGAATCTTTAGTTGTCAAAAGTCTTCACGTGATGAAATAGTATCAAAAGCACCAAAAATAGTTTCTATAATAGCATAGGCTATATTTTTCTTAGTATGCCTAATGGCTATATCCTTAAAGTATGGAAAATTATAGAATATGCACAACCATTTTACACTACTTTCATTACATGGATATATCTACTACTAGAAATCCCATCATTTTCAATAAATGACATTCTTTTGTGTCCATTATCAATAATGTAATCACCCATTATTAGAAATGGTGCTTCACGATTCTCTTCTTGACCATTGGAACATTTTTTTGTCGATGATATGGATGATCCATGTTAAGGTAAGCATGATGTCCAAAATAAATACACTTATGCAAACTTCTTGAGTGCCTCACAAAATCCTTAAAGTTGCAAGTAAGACATCCATGGTATCCATGAATGCTGAGACCAGACAATGTGCCATATGAAAGAAGATCATGAATCATAAACAATAAGGAATCTCTTAAAGTGAATTTGATTGAATGGCTAGCCCTTAAAGATTGAATTACTTCAATTCCTTTCCATAATTCCATTAGCTCATCATATAATGGCTCTAGATAAGCATCGATTGTATTTGAAGTCACACTTTTCTTTCCTAGTACAATCAATGATAGCATTAAGAAAAATGGTTTAGTTACTAACCATGGAGGCAAGTTATAATTTATTAAAAACACTGGCTAAGTTGACTATTTAGTACTTTGATCTAAGAATGGGTTCACCGTATCTAGAGCCAAATCCAACCTTATATTATGAGGATCTTGAGAAAATTAGGCCATCTGTTATCAAATTCCATCCATGTCTTAGAATCAAGCACATGTCATTGTTTTCCATTGGTGCTCTTATTTTGGGCATGCCATTACATAAGTTTAGCAATGTCTCTGCACCAATACATTTGGAGTAATCTTGGGACTCTAAAAAAGTGGTGAAGAACCTTTCTAGGAACCACAACTGATTTCAACCCTTGTCTATACTTCACTTCATGACATTTCAAACATTCACTCTCACTTTTAAGATTATTGAAAAATAATACACAACCATTTACACATTTGTGGATGTTTTCATACCCTAAGCCTAGCTTAGTGATTTGCTTTTTACATTGACTTTGTTTTGTTGGTAATGTGGAGTCAGGTGCTAACAACAAACTTAATAATGCCAATAACTGATCTACACTCTCATTTGTCCAACCAAACACCACTTGCAAGTTAAGAATTTTAAGGATTGTTGTCAAATGACTTAACTTGCAATTAGGATACACGAGCTTTAAAGCATCCTCCATCAACTTGGCCCAATCATCGTTTAGACCCTCATTCAATATTATATCAACTTCAAACCCTTCGTCTAACATTGTTGGCTCATCATCTATGTTTGGTGCCACTTCATCTATGTTTGTTGCCTCATCATCTATGTTTGGTGCCACTTCATCTATGTTTGTTACCTCTTCATCTCTCACACTTTGCAATTCTATCATTTCTTCATAATAATTGTAATCCCAAGAGCTTATACCACTATGCCCATATCTTATCATATGTCAATAAATTAGATTTATTTTTCTCACCTTTCCACCAAGACAATCATTACACGGACATGGATATTTGTCCATGTCCCTCTTATTGGCTACTCTCTCATCAAATGCATGGTATTGATCTGTAGTCAACCTTCGATGTTGATCCATTTGTAATGTTCTACACAATAACAAAAATCTTTTGGGGAAAAAATAGGCAAACCAAAAGTTCAAGATTTTTTGGAAAAATCAGGAAAAAATCAGAATTTTAAAAAAATGTAAAAAATTGTAGACTAAGAGACAAAAACTATTTTTTTAAAAATTGAAAGGTGTTTCCATAGCAATAGAGTTATATAGAGCAAATAAAATAGAGAGTTTAACTAATGAATTGTAAAAAATAGATTTTTGTAGTTTATATTCAAATTGCTGACAACATTGCATTGCACATCTTTCAAACTCAAAGCATTACTTCACATTGCATAACTAATAACTAGATGCTAATAGATGAAAAAATTTCAATTACAATATAGTTTTTACAAAGTCAACCTAAGAAGTTATGCATTTACTTCACATTTCATAACTAATAACTAGAAACAACTACCAATTACATTTGCTTGTCATGGCATTCCATGAGACCACATTTCTTTGAGGCATTTTTTCAAACAGTTCATTGCCTTGTCTATGCTACCACATTTTTCATACATGTCTACCAAAGCATTTTATCAAACAGTTCATTGCCTTGTTTCTATGGCTAAAATCCTAAATCAAGTTCTTTCAAACAAGCTATGGATGCTTGGAAAAAAATCTATCAAAGCATAATAGTAAGCAATAGCATAGACAAGGTAGTGAACTAGTTGAGAAATTCCTCAAAGAAATGTGGTCTCATGGTGATGGAATTCCATGACAATCCATAACAATTCACTTGTCATGGCATTCATCATGGCATTCCATCACCATGAGACCACATTTCTTTGAGGCATTTTTTCCAAAGTTCATTGCCTTGTCTATGCTACCATAGTTTTCATACATGTCTACCAAAGCATTTTATCAAATAGTTCACTGTCTTGCTGCTATGGCTAAAAGCCTAAAATAGGTAATTTCAAACAAGCTATGGATGCTTAGAAAAAATCTATCAAAGCATAATAGTAAGCAACAAGCTATGATCTCATGTTTTTTTTGGCGTGAAAATCAACGTGATTTTATCTGCATTTATTTGTAGGTTTTAAACACATTTTTTGGTAATTTTGCTGTTTGAAATGGGGAAAAATCTCTGTGGCCAATTTTGTGCATTTTTTAATTGTAGGATTCTCACAGTTAGTGAAAAGGGTAGTGTTTATGAAGGAATGGAAAAGATGCATAGAGCCTTTGAATTATACCCGTACTGTGTAATGGCATTGAATCATTTAGCAAACCATTTTTTCTTCATAGGGTAACATTTTCTTATGGAATAGTTGACTGAGATAGCTCTTGTTTTAACTGACCACCCTCTCATGAAATCTCATTCATATTATAATCTTGCACTATCTTATCATAG
This sequence comes from Cunninghamia lanceolata, assembly GCA_027924645.1. NCBI lineage: Eukaryota > Viridiplantae > Streptophyta > Pinopsida > Cupressales > Cupressaceae > Cunninghamia > Cunninghamia lanceolata. Next base: position 4,082,465 of record BSBN01000245.1, on the reverse strand, counting down.
TAAAGGTAATTATGAAACCACTGGCTGGTACTACATGGCATCAATCAAGGAAAGTTAAAGGCCACAGGATTTTGTGTTGTCATACTTTGGGCTAGGATAGGTTCAATTGAAGCTGGGAGATCTTAAGAGTTCTCTCTCAAAATTTGAAAAGGTTCTGGAGGTCCACCCTAAGAACTGTGAGAGCTTAAAAGTTGTAGGCCATATATATTTTCAACAAGGGCAGGTAGAGAAGGTGTTAGGACCATCCAAAATTCACCTAGCCCCACTTGGTTTCTTATGCTTTTGTTTCCATAAAATTTATCCTAGGAGTCCATATTCCTTTTACTTTTATTTTAGGAGTCACTCATAAGCATCCCATATCATGTCCATGTGAAAGACATTTGTATTTTGATCATTGATGTGTTTTTTGTCTCTTACCACAGCCCCGCAGTACATTCAAATAGCTTTGGCAGGTGTGCGAGAACTAGAGAAAGTGAAAAGATAGTTACCACTTCCCGGTAGCATGCAAGAACTTCACTTGCGGTGTTACAGTATATAGAGACTAGTTACCATGGCCCCGCGGAGGTCTCAAAAGTGATTTGCAGGCTAGTGGAAAGAGTTTGAGTAGCATATAATATTTCACCACGACCCCACGACAAACAAAATGTTGACCTGCGGTGATGCGATAAGAGCAAACAGTAAAGGTTCACCATAGCCCCATGGGGGATAAGAAGATAACTAGTGATATGGTAGTATGGGCTAAGCCAATAGATAACACATACCACAGCCCCGCGACAGTTCAGATAAGGTCTTGCTGGCTAGCAGTTAAAGTAATATAAAGTATGTCTCACACTCCTGCCACAGTCAAATCCAATGCTTGTGGTGATGTGATAAACAATGAAGGGATGCCAAAGGATCCCATGGTCCCTCAATGGCTAGATCAAAGGTTGGCAGTAACACGGTATGAGATATAAGGGGTAACATGTATCCCGCTATCCCACGATGAGGTGTATCAAGGCTTGCGGGGTGGAGGTAAGCGGTGAAAGATGTGGTATAACCGTCCAGAAGCTCCCACAGTCCTGCGATAGATATAAATAGGTCTTGTGGTGATGTGGTAAAGTATTAAATACCGAAATGACTATATCTCTGTCTTGGAGTGGTTATCATTGATGCCTGTGAGATTACAGTTATTGATGAAAAGACTACAAATCTTGAAGTGCTTGCCAAGCCATTAGATTGGGCCAAATCAATAGTTTGTGTTTGAAAGACTTGAATTATGAGATTTGTCAATTTCATGGCATGAACCAGAGTAATGGCGAAATGACCAGCTCCATAGAAGAATAAAATTTGGAATTTCTTTGTATTTTGTCATTCAAGAAAATTTAGTGGTGATTGTAGATGGCAAATTCAAGCTCTGTGTGTGCACTTCGACCATCTTCCAACTGGGTAAGTCTGCCTCATCACTTTCTTCATAAAAGTTGGTATTTAGTTTGTGCTTTGTTTTCAACTAGTTTGGTAGAGCAAGTGACTATCAAAACCCTAGTTCATAAAAGCATCAAACTATGGCACCTAAGAAACCTGAGTCTGCAAAATTAAGAGCATTGAACCCCATGTTCCCAAGAAGCGGTCCCTTCAACAGTCACTGTTGGACATTTTGCCAAATTTAGTTAACAAAGGGTATAAGAAACTATTCAAGGATGTAGCAGAGGGGTGTCGGGATGCTAGAGTCCATATCTCAAGATGGAACCTTTTTTTGGTATTTTTGTGAAAAGCAAGATTGGCAGGGACTAGTTGCAAACCCATGGAATTTGAATTTGGCTGAGCTTGTGGTGACAAATGTATTCATTGATGTGGATTTGATCAAGATATTGGCACAACACTATCATCCAGCCACCAAAACTATCAAGTTGCCAAATGGGTCACCATTAGTGGCTGTGGTAAGAAATGCAATCATTGATTGCTTCATGCTCAACAAGAAAGCCCTAACAAAAGTTGACTCGAAGAAGAGTGACCAAGAATATACTAGTCTAAGGAATACACATAGGAGTGATGAGTTTCGCATGTACATGAGGAAAAGGGCAAACAATAGAAGGATTTCAAACCCAACTATTGCAGTTGTCTAGCACTTGGTCAATGAATGGAAAGGGAAAATAATCCTTCTTTGTGGCTTTATTTAGTTCTATGTAGTCAATACATACCCTCCATTTCCCACTTTTCTTAGGCACTATGACTAAGGGTGAAACCCATTAACTGTCTAAAATAGGATAAATGAATCTTGCTTGTAGCAATTTCTCTATTTTAGTTTTAACAATATCTTTCAAGGCAGGGTTTAATCTCCTCTGGGGTTGTCTGACAGGTTTGACATCTTCAATGTATATGTGATGGGTATAGATCTCAAGAGGAATGCCCTTCATATCCTAGTATTCCAAAACAAAAGCTGTTGAACGAGAGACCAGGAGATTAAGAAGTGTTTCTTCCTATTTTTTTGCTAGCTAAGTGTTGATGTTCAATGTTTTCTCAAGTAAGATCATGACCTGCTGTGTAATTTGATCCATAGATGTCCCTACCCCATATTCTGGAGTCATAGTGTTGAGAGGACATGAATATGGGAGTAGCATATGAAATATGGCCAAGTCTCTACAAAAGGTTTTTCCACAAGGAATGATATTTGCAAGGGTACAATGGGTAGCAGTGAGGAATTCTCTTCTTAAGTCTTGGGATAATTCCATTGTATCCTTGTCAATAAGAATGTGAGTTATGTCTTCAAGTGTGTTATAGTTTATTTCTTCTTCTAACTCAGACAAATGTTCCTTGATGGTAACCATAGCTACTAAGGCACTATTTTCCATGTTATTAGGCTCATCTACCCACACTTCCTGAGTAATGTATTGATGGTTTAGTTGGATGATATAAAGAGATTTTCTTCAAGTCTATCCATTGGAAATGACCATGTCTCTAGTCCTGCAATCAATAGATGTTGTTGTTGTATCTAGCCATGTTCTTCCTAGGATCAAGGGGTAAGCATTTCTTTGGTTTCTATGTTCTAATATCAGAAAGTCTATTATAAATTCCCATGATTCCACCGTGACTGGAACATCAGTTAATACCCCTTTTGGAATAGCTACTAATTGGTCAGCTAGTTGGAGAATTGTGGATGTGGCATAGACACCACTCAAGGCTAATATATCCAGGGTGTGCACTATCATTATGTTTATTGTTGTCCCCAAATCAACCAAAACATTAGATATTTCTACCCCTAAAATGTGGATGGTTATGACAGGGTTCCTAGGGTCTCCATATTTTGGGAGGAGCATCTCTGCCATAAGAAGGTCTACCACTTTTCCTTCCACCTGAATGGTGGTAGGGAAGGTTTTGCTTCCTGCCCTGGGATTTAACACAATGTTGTTTGATGAATTGGTTTAGCTCAGGCACATCCCTGATTTCTTGTAGGAGTGGAATTTCAATATTCAACTGTCTAATTTCTTGCAAAAGTTTTGATTCCATGGAAGGTTGGACTTGTTTTTGTAGGACAATTTTTTGAGGGATATGTTGTTTGAGCCATTCTAGGTAAGGTGTTGGTTTTTCCACATCTAGAGCAGCTCTAGAGTTCTTCAGAAGTAGTTCTAGAGGTTACCTCTGGAGATGTTATTTTACGAGAAACTTCGAAGCTACCTAAGGGTTGTTCTTCTAGCACAATTTTGATAGTAATCTCCTCCTGAGGTTGAATGGATGGGTTTTCAAGTTCCATATCATTAGTTACTTCAACTATGAGCGGGGGATATGGTCTTGGTAGTGCTTTCCTAGAACGTAGCTAGAGGTTGTATAGATAAATAGAGTTTACACTAGCCATGTTTTCTTGCTCTATTGTGTAAACAACTGCTCCCTATTTATTTCTTGGATTTGCTACAGGTTGAGCTGGTAAGAGTGGCTGACTAACTGGCTCATTTTTTGACTATCCTTTTGTGTTGGGGGTCCGCTTAGTAATGCTTGTTGTTGAGTTTGGAAATGTCTAGGTTGTCCTTGGTATTGTTGAGTGTAACCCTGTTGAGGACCCCACTGAGGATGCATGTTTTATGATCCAAATTGTTGTGGCCATTGTTGGTTTCCCCAGGGTTGGTTTTACCAATGTTGGTTTTGCCATTGCTAGTTTGACCAATCTTGTGGTACCCAAGGAGGAATGTTTTGAGGTCCTTACCAAGTTGGATTCCATTGATTGTTTCCCCAGTTCGAAGGGCCCCTATAGGAAACCTGATTTGGGTACTGATTGTATGGGAAATGACCAATTTATTTTTTTCCCACGTAATTCAGCTCTTCTTCTATTATAACATTCTTTTTAGTCATCCTTTTTAAGGCCGAGAGATGATCACAATGACTGGTAGGGTGCTCTTTGTCACAGATCTGATAGATTTCTGACTTATCCAATGGACATTCTCTCAAAAGGTGTTTGTTCCTATACCTAGGACAATATATGGAGAGAGGTTCACTTATTCTATTTTGTTCATTTATTTTAGTCTTTGCCTAAATTCCATCTAATGTGGTATTTAGTTGGACCAAGATATATGTCTTGAGGTTTGCAATCTCTTCCATTAATTGTCCTATTACATTCTTTCCTTTAAAAGACCTAGGTGTTCTCACTCCATCCTAGGTTCTAGACTAATTCCTGTAGAGTTCCTCTATAGCAAGCATATCCATTTTGTTGATATTTCCTCTCCTCATTAGATCCAATGCCTATTTTGATTCTCTATCTAATACTTTTATAAATAGAGTTCTAGCCATGGGGTGAGCCACAAGATTGCCATATCCCTTCAAGGAAAAGTTGAACCTATCTAAGTAGTCTTTGAAACTCTCATCCTCTCTCTGTTTAGTTCTGAACAGCTCCTCCTTTTTATCACTGCCCCTACAGTAATCCTGGTACTTGTCTAGGAATTCAGTTTCTATCTGATCCCATGAATGAATGGAGTCTAGGGCTAAAACCATGAACCACCTCATAGAAAAATCTTTCAGGGTTGATAGAAAAAGTTTAAGTTTTAGATTATTTGATCCATAGTCATAGGTCTGGCATACGACTTTAAACTCAAACATAAACTAATCTAGATCCTCAAAAGTAAGACCCCTGAAGTTTGGTAGGTTTGAAACTGAAATGTTCTTCATAGGGGTATTATCTCCCTGAACAAGGATAATAGGGTATGAGAAGGTCCTGTAATTTTCATGTAGAGGATCTACCTCATCATTGTGATTATCTTCCATGTCTAGTGTGTCTTCTTTCTAAAATTCAGTGTGAGGTTCTGAGGAAGTGGATTATTGTAACAGATCTGCCTGGTGTCTTTCTTGCAATTCTTGAATATACTCAGAGAGTGAAAGATTCCAAGGACTTGGGGGAATGTCAATTTGGGGTGTAAGTTCCAAGGTAGGTTCTAAGTGTTCGTCTTCAACAAGATCTTGTACCACCCTACTGCTTTCTCTAGTAGTTTGTTGCTGGGGTGTTTGTTTTATGTATCTACCTCTTGAATCCCTATGTCTAACCATACAGATTCAATTTAACCTAAAAAGGATGGATAACTAAGTTTTTCTTATTAACACGTACATCCCTGACAACGGCACCAAAAATGACAAGGGTTGTTGTACCTTGGCATTTAATCATGTTTTTCATGTGTCAAATCTAGGATTATGTCCAAGGTTGTTTGCAATAAGGAACTTCATAATCAACAGTCCTTTAACTAATCCTAGCTATCTAAGGGATTAATGCTGCTAATTTATATGTTGTTAAATGAAATTATGAAAACACCAAAATAATGCTAAAATAGTAGATTGCTGAAAATGATATATTTTAGTTCACACAAAGATGAAAACATGCATCTATTGGAAACAACTATTAACAAGAATAGATCTATCTTATGAAAGTCGTAGAATTGTACTCCTAATAAAATCTATAAACAAAACAATGAATCAAAGATACTTGCCTCATGTTTGTTGGTAGGAGTGGGCCCTTGCTACACACCTTCAGGACTGAAGGCTAAGTCAAGAACTCAAAACAAAAATGCAATAACACAATCTTTTCTTCAATTGAATCTCATCAAAGTACATTGTATTCAAAAACTATATCTATTCTGAAAATGAAAATTACAATAACTCTAATAGCAAATCTATATATGTTTCAGATGCTTCTATCTAAACATATATTAGTCCAAGCAACAAGATATCTTTTGGAACTAACTGTTCTATCCATCAGTTCATCTATGAGATACAACCAATATCTTATTCTAATTAAGACATACAACTGTCTAACCAAAAAGTATAAATATGAAAATTGAAAAGGCTTTAGTGGTATAGAAGTTCCACTAAATCTGGAGTCTTAACTTAAATAACAATGGGCAGCGAAGCCCTGAAATATAGATTTTAAACAAGTCTTTGAAATTCATGCAAAATAAAATAAAAATGGGATCAAATCCCTAGAAGGCAACTGGAGTCTTCATTGGAACATTTTGGTGTTAGGTGGAAGACTCCATAGAACTATAGTTGCTGCCGGAGATGTACGTTGGCAGTAGCACTGGAGACTCTGCACTGTTGCTAGCAACTCCAGAGATGCATCCATGATTCCACTAAGGCATGGCTCTAGAGATTGACCACCTCCTTTGTTCTCCTACTCCTTCATAACTCCTCCAACACTTTGGGAAAACATTGGACTCTAGTATAGTATCCTCCATATCTGACTCCAAAGATCATCAAAATTGCTTTTTACCTAGATAGCTATACATGTGAACCCAAAAAGAGACTTTTCTACATAATTTCATTAATTTACTGCAACATAAGTCCTTTCATCAAAAATAATAATATTCAATAATTCATCTCTCATTAGTATAATTAAAATAGATCTTTACAGTTTCTATGGTACAAATACCAGGACAAATAGAATAGAAGGATGGAAAAAGGGAGTAAAAAGGTATGTTGATTTGAGTGCTACTTGGAACTCATCAATCTCCATGGTAGTTTGTATGTATTTAGGGTCTTTTCTCTTATCACATTTGCTGATAAGTTTATATTGGACATTTTAAAATGTGACATTGTAAATATATTACAAGCCTTGTAATTGTCATTTATTCTTTACATTTAAATGCATGTAGTTCTGTTCTGGATTATTACGTATCTTTGATGTACAAAACTTGCAATCTAATATAGCATGCACTTAGAGTAGCTTTTCCTTGTTTCCATCCCATTTTTTTCTTTTCTGTCATCTGAGACTTTGTAGCCCAATTGGATAGGCACCTGTCTTAGCTCCATTAGGCCAATCACACACATTTGAAAACAAGAAAATATCTACTAGTGGTTTAGGGGAAAAACCATCCTTCCTATGCATGTACATTCATACAGTTGAATCAACTATATAGGGGTTTTGTGACAGCCAATTATTCTTGGTTCAGTGAGTCTTTGGGGCCAAGACAATGATTTGGGGTTGGTTGTCCATATATTTTTAGTTGTTCATCTAGTTTGAACTCAATACCTATTCAAGTATACCCCTTGAAATATCCCTGTTGTTTCCTGTGGATCACTTCTTCAGCCCCCTCCCATTGCTATTGAGAATACATACAAATAGCTAGATCTCTCATGGGTTGACTATGAAAGGAAATACATGCCCAATAAAATATATTATCAGATGCCATTGTTTGATGGGAGTGAGGTTTATGATGGGAAGGCACATGTTGTTGCATTTTCAGATTTCATAGATAAATTTCATTTTTAAGATGAAGATATGTGGATGAGATTTTTTGTTAGATCTTTATGTGGAGTGGGATGGAAATGACTTGTTGGTTTCCCTAACCATCACTTTTCCTCTTGGAATGACTTAGTGGCTACATTTGAGGAGTTTGCAAGTGGTTTGGACCTTATTATCCTTGTCCAAAAACTTGAAAATCTTAGATTCCATGAGGGAGAGTCTAGCATAGAGCTCAGTCATAGTTTTGCAATTGCCTTATCCTACATCCTAGAGGATTTCAAACCTTATCTCCCTATTTGTATTGTCATGTATTTGAGAGCCTATGATGTTACCTTAGACTCAATTTCCATATGGAAGGAGTTCAATCTAACATAAATATGTAATATGCATACCTGTTCATTGATTATGTTGACAAAACTAAGAGGGATATGATTGCAAAATCCTTATCCTCAAATGCAGAATTGGCTTGTAATGAACATGATGTTCTAGGAAGCAAGGACATGGTTACATCATATGATTGAGGGACAATATCAAGTTATGATTATGTGTGCATGAGGGTAGAAGAAGGTGTTGGTGCAGTATATGACAATAATTCAAATGAAAATAGTAGTGGAATACCTACTTTCGATTGGATCAGTGATCAGGGGATGATGAGATGAGAAAATCAATGATGATTTCCAATTTAGTGAAGAGAATTATGACCCTACTGCTTGTTGTAGTATTGTGGACTACCTGGAAGGTATGCATGCAAATGAAAAATTGAATAACTTAGCTCACATGGTTGACTATATAGAGCATATATACATTGATGATGCAAATAATGATGAAGGGATGAGCATAATATGCAATGGCCTTTATCAAGAGCACTGAAGTCCATCAGGTAGCATAATTCATGATTGTTAGGGGAAATTTGGATCAAACAATGAATATGCAATGATAAACAATATCAAATACCCAAAACTCAATAGAATAGTGAACTAAGGAAATCAAATCAAACAAGCAATGAATCAACAAAGCAAACCTTTCTTAGATTGAAACTTCCATTGTTGCCTATCAAAAATCATCCTTGTGTGTATGAAAAGGGCCCTCAATGAGTGCACTTCTTTTCTTTGTCAAGAATGTCAATTATGAATGGCTGTGGTAATGTCACAATGAAGAGGAGCTTCACAATGAGGGTTGTAGTGCGTAGTAACAAAAGTGTGATCACAAGCAATGAAGGAATTGGTGCCAAAGGCACGCTGTAATTCTTGCAGAGTAACAATACTTAAAGCTTGGATGAATAGAATGGAAGAATGAGGTTGTACTTATAGAGTTGGAAGAATGGAGATCAATGGTATAGAAGACTCGAGAAGATCAACGATTGAGAATAGGTGAGGAATGTGCAACAAATAAGAAGACAAGTGTCACACAAAAGTTGTTTTATTTGAGTTAATCACTTTCTTTTCTAAAGATAAGACAGGATTTTCATAAATTAGAAAGCTTTTTTTCTAATTTAAGAGATACTGATAAAAACAAGGTTGATTGAATAGATAACTCAACTTAAGATTTGCTTTTGCATGATTTGAGAGAAATTAAATAATAAATTATTTAATTGTGTGTGCATGAAGAAGAAGACTTATTTTTAGAAGATTTAGAAGATATTTGAAGATAAGAAAGAAAATTAAATAAATAAATTTATTTAATTGTTCTGCATGATTTGGAAGAATAAATAAAATATTTGATTTATTTTATTTTTGGAGAATGGAAGAATTTAAATAAATTTGATTTGTTTTATTCAAATTTAGAAGAATGAATTTGATATAATTAAATAATTGGGAATTATTTAATTGTTTGGAAGAATTGAATTAAATAAAAGATTTAATTTAATTTTGACTTTAGAAGAGATAATTAAATATTTTGATATTTAATTAATTTAGAGGAATATGAATCAAATAAATAAATTTGGTTATTTATTTATTGATAGAGGAATTTGAAGGGAATAAATATTAAGAATATTTACTTAGACCGAATCATGTCATTTTTAGGCGTATATGTTTTGCCCCTCTTTGATGTAATGCAGTTTACAGTGTTGCTTCAAAGAATAGATAGTCTGACAATGATACATGCCCCAGTTTGCCCCTGGTATAGGTTATGACGATAGGATGCCCCCTTAGGAGATTGGATGGGAAGAAGGTAGAAGGCGTGAGATGGATGATCTCATGAGGACAAAGGTGAAAACTAGGTTAGGTTGGAAGGAAACAAGATACGTTTCAAAGAAACAGGAAGAAAATCTGGAAGAAACGGATGCATGAAGTAGTCGTAGTCACCACATAGCCAAATTAGGGTTTGCAAGCTATAAATAGGAGCTGGTCCACAAGACAATTCATTTGCACACTTGTCTTAGCTTGATTTGCTTCAGAGAGCTTAGAGTAGCATGGCAGCTAGAGAGGTAGATATTCCATGTGAGGAGCATCGATTTGAGTGCGTTCGTCGATTCGATCGGCCAGCAGAGGCAAGACCCTCAGTATGTATCTCAAAAAACTTCTCCTAGGGCCAATTTAGGTAAAAATAAATGCTAGGAGAAAACTAGGAAAATAGAAGCGCAGAAATGCAGAACAATGCATATGTAGTGTGAAACGGCGCATGCATTATTTTGCAGTGTATATGTGGAATTTAACAGCGAATATGCAAAATCGGTGCATACATAGAAAACTACAGTGCATGTGTAATCTTGTGGCGCATATACAACATGTTGCGGCGCATGCGTGAAAGCAACACATTTGTAGAATGGGATGGTGCATACATAGGTTCTTGCAACACATTTTCTAGGAATGGCACATAGGTCCAGAAATGATGCTTTTGTTAAAAAGCGGCGCATTTACCACCTATTGTGGTGCATATGCCATAGATAGGCAGATTACTTAGCGAAATTGACTCAGTTGGTGTCCTGTTTGACATGTCAATCGATAAGCTATCTTCGTGATTGTAGGAATCTAGTCAAGAGATGTAGTTTGTTGTTTTAATCAATTTGAAATGCTAAGTTAGTTGACATGTTTCTATAGATATGTTGAGTATGGTACTTGTAGCTTTAGTTTGACGCCTTCCTTTGCGTGTTTGCAGGAGGAGATACATGATATGTTGCAGTCTAGGGGGCAGTTCCCTATGCCTTTGCTACAGAGATATATGCTAACTGAGATAGATAGAGAGGCACTTAGCGCTATGGGACTCGATTACATTTACTTCATGCCTGAGGTGCGGGCGAACCATGGCTTGCTGACTGTTGTTGTGGAGAGATTCCACAGTGAGGATGGGACATTCCACTTCCTGACTGGTGAGATGACTGTGACACTAGAGGACGTCTACAGGATTTTGCATTCGCCAATTGATGGCGAGCTTGTGGAATATGATCCACAGAGAGGTGCAGGACTCGCTAAGTGTAGGTGAGTCTTTGATGACCCGGAGCTGGTTGGACAGGTCATCCCTTGGCAAGACATTCATGATTACTATGACTACTTCCTAGGGATTGTAGCGGGATTGATTGGAGGCATTGTATGCCCCGACAGGAGATCACATGGGTTCCCCATTGGATGGGGTAGGATCATGGAGAGGATGGTGACAAAGGGCACCTGATATGCTTGGGGTGTCTGCATGCTTGCCCATTTATACCACGATATGCATCAGGTGGTATACCACATGAGCACGAGCCTATTTGCAGGCATATCACTACTACAGTTTTGGCTATGGGAGCACATAGCGATCACGAGACCGATAGGTGTGTTTGTGAGATAGAGGGGAGAGCCATACAACTATGGGTATGCAGGAGTGATTTCCCAGCATAGGCTGGGAAAGCTAGAGTACTGGAGACACACCTTAGATGGAGTAGATGTGGTCATCTGATGACCATACTTAGATTGTGAGCTGTGGGATGATGAGGCAGACGAGATACCTTACTGTTTTCAGACGAGGTGGCTGATAGGGTAGACCCGCCACATACTAGAGAGGCAGATTGTTGGTAGAGTACTGAGATAGTTTGGTAGGAGGCAGGGTATGCCACAGGGGCAGGCTTGGTTTGCACGGACACACGCAGAGAGGGTCAGATGGGGACCGATGGCATCCTACGAGGAGGCCCTGGTAGAGTTTCGACAGACACCTTATGTCACCTGGGACATGAGGAGGGGGATAGCAGACGTCAGGATGTCACAGGATTATGAGGATTGGTTTGCCGAGCATCCATTCCTGAGATATTCAGGACCTGGGGTGCTGGTGCCTTGCATAGACGAGGCAAACTCAGATGAGGAGGAGGAGGAGCGGGAGAGGGAGAGGAGGACAGAGAGAGGGCAGAGATGGAGGAGATGACAGAGGAGGGGGAGGAGGTGGTGACAATGGAGACCGACCTAGATAGAGGCAAAGGATCGAGGAGGGACTAGAGGTCGCTCAGCAGGTACCACAGGATGTACCACAAGTACAATGAGGACAGATGCCACCACCCCAGCAAGTGGTATAGTAGTAGGCGGCACAATAGCAGGTGGCACAGCAGCAGGTGGTACAGCAGTAGGTGCCATAGTAGCAGGTGCCCTAGGGTCCAGCACAGGCAAATGTCCATGAGAGGACTATAGCTACACTAAGAGGGTAGGTTAGACAGCTGCAGGCCCATCTCAAGAGAGTTGAGGCCTGGCGAGAGACAGATGCAGAGTATATTGTGGGTCTGACTAGAGAGAGGGACATGGCAGATGCTCAGATATGAGTTATCCGAGTGGAGAGGGATAATGCAATGGCAGCCCTGGGGACAGACGCGACGAGTAGTTTCCTGGTTGGGTAGGTGTAGCAGGCACAAGCGTAGCTAGCACAGGTACAGGGAGAGCTGGCATAGGTGTGAGGGCAGCTAGCACAGGTACAGGGGGAGCTTGCGAGAGCGCAGGCCTAAACACAGTATTACCGCAGATTATACCATGGTGTAGTGCCTATTAGTCAAAGGGCTCTGAGCTACAGGAGTTAGTCCATGGCCTTACAGAGAGCAAGTCCGTCAAGGTTAGGGGCCTCTGTTATGGGCCCACAGCAGTCTAAGGCTGGTAGAGGAGGAGGAGGAGACACTGTCGGTAGCAGTGGTCCTCAGCAGCAAGAGTAGAGATTTGCATAGTTTGGATCCTATGTATCTTTTTGATGGCTTAGTCTAGCCGAATAGACCTGTACCACTTTTATATTTTTGAGACATGTATCACCATCCACTGGGATGTACTTATTGTATATGACATTGACTCAGAGATAGACATTTTGATATTGTACATTTGGACATATTTTATGATATTTATATGACGATGCAGCTATTTTGATTCTCTCTATATGGATGAGTCTATGATGCACATTTTATTGCATGACGTGATGTATGTGTTTATCTAATGTAGACTTAGATGTTTTACTTGATGTTCTGAGATGTTATCTGATGCAGATTTTTGATATGATGCTATGCGATGCTATATGACCTAATGCAGACTTAGATGCTTTACTTGATATGTTTCTAACATGTGTGAATGCAAAATGATATCTATATGATTATGCAACTTATGTGATGCACTTTATCTATGGTTTTGATTTTTTTCTGTTTCGACACTATATGATGATTGTATATGGATGACCTAATGCACTCTATTATGTATGCAATTGATTTAATCATGTAAATGACTATCTCATGTGATATGATATGCAACTATATGCTCTATTTTTTTGTGATGCCCAAATGTACTCTATCGAGACAGAAATGAGAGAATGATAGATAGAAGATTGATTGACAGAAGAATGACTCAATAGAAGGAATCACAATCTTCACTTTGTATTATTACCTTGCATTGATTGGATCTTTTATTGCATGGATATGGATGTATGGATGTGTAAATGGATGTATAATGGATGGATTTGATTTTGACATCTTGACAGTGCAAGTATTTTGAAGTGCATTATTTCATCATTGGGCAATTTTTTTGGTACTTTTTCTGAAATGTTGTAAGTTAACACAACCATCTAGATATAATTGAACTGAGATGACCTGAGCATTGCTTACAAGGATTTTGATTTAGCAAGTTAATACACACATCGAGGTATAATTGAACCAAGATGACCTAAGTATTTCTTGCGTATCAACAAACAAGGATTGCCCCCATTCATGTTAGACCTTGGATGTCCTCGATGATCTTTTACCGATCATGTCTTTAGACAAGGCTTCACATTACTAAAGTTTAATCCACAAGAAGCAAACAAAGAAATAATCATGCCCCCATCATAGCATCTCTAGCTTTTAGCATCCTCGAGTAGCATAGGAAGGCATGATACCAAAAATCAAGACTCTGTATTTTAACCATGTTTCCAATCCACAAAACATTTTTGCATTTAGGTGTGTTTGTTTCTTGCCATAATTTGAGTAAAATCATTTAGAAGGCCTTAGGAATTTGTTCTACTTTGTCTTGTATAGGTAAAAATGCCTCATGTCAAAATTTTTGCTTGAAAAGAGTGGGGTTTTCTCGCGCTTTCTTGCTTGGTGAGAAGAACTTCACAATCCTTATTGGGGAGATAGACTCTAAGGGACTGACCTAGTGCCTTAGGGGCTCATTACTAAATGGCCTTGCCTACGTGACGACGCAGAGGCAACGTAGTTCAAGGTAAGCCCTAAATGGACCATGGATGGACTAGAAGATAGACGACAAGAAATGGGATGGATGGGACAATGGAGCCTCGGGGGCGCATTTGAGAAATGGCCTTGCCTACGTGACGATGCAGAGGCAACGTAGTTCATAGACTTGGACCATGGATAGACTACAAGATTAACAACAAGATATGGGATGGACGAATAAGGCCTCGGGGGCACATTAGGATAATGGCCTTGCCTACATGACGGTGCAGAGGCAACATAGTTCATAGACTTGGACCATGGATACCAATGAGAGACACTATGCTAGCATGACATGATAGGTATGATATGGGATAAAACCTTGGTTGACAAGGCCAACAAAGAGATAGAGTATCAAGCCATGATAGGTTACTATTAGGATTTTATTATGGAATGGACATGGTTTGAATGGGACACAAGGAAGAATGGACTCAAGGTGATTGGTTTCCCAAAGATGGAGAAGGCGGTTTATCACAAGTAACGCCTGTTTACCAGGTTTTCACTACTTACTTTTATTTGCACAAAAATCTAGAAAGTATACATGACGCCTGATTACCAGGTTTTCATCATGATACCTATCCAAGGCACCTGTTTGCCAGGTTTTCACCAAAGGACGATTTTTTTGTATTTTTGTATTTTTTTGTATTTTATGCCCCCCTTACATTGGGGTTCTCCTATGTATAGAACCGGCAAAGATACATGTTGTTGATTGGGTCGTCAAACAACTCACCCTCTAATGTTGCTAATTGATATGCCCCCAATCCATAAGCAGCTACAATTACATAATGCCCAAGCCAGTTGGGCTCGAACTTGCCATTCTTTTCCCTATCTTGTTGATTGTGGGGATTGTCCTTAAGGACCAGATCTCCAACTTTGAAGACCCTTGGGCGAAATCTTTGGTTACAGCTTCGTGACATCATTTGTTGGTATGCTTTGAGATGGTCAAAGGCTTTCTATCTCCTTTCCTCTAGCAACTCTAGTTCTTGCAATCTGGAGACTCTGTATTCTTCATCTGATATGAGACCTTTTAATGATACCCTGAGATGGTAATTTGACCTCAATGGGAAGGATAGTTTTTGAGCCATAAACAAGGGAGTAAGGTGTAGTACCTGTGGGAGTGTGTATACTAGTTCTATAGTCCCACAGAGTAGGATTGAGTTGGATATACCAATCACGGCCAGCATTGTTGACTGTTTTCTTGAGGAGTTTCAAGATGGTCTTGTTGGATGCTTCAACTTGACCGTTGCCTTGGGGGTAATAGGGTGTAGAGAAGTGGTACTGGATTTTGAATCGGTCAAAGAGTTCTTGAACATCCTAGTTTTTGAAGGGTCTTCTATTATCTGTGATAATGGATGAAGGAATTCCATATCTGCAGATGAGGTAATTCAAGATAAATGAGGATATTTGCTTACCTGTGATGGTGGTGAGGGGAATGGCTTCAATCCACTTGGTAAAGTACTCAGTGGTGGTTATGATGAATTTGTAGCCGTTGGATGAGGGTGGATGGATCTTTCCCACAAGGTCAAGTCCCCATTGGAAAAAGGGCCAAGGTGTCGTTAAAGGTCTCAACTCTTGAGTTGGTGCATGTATCAGGTTCCCATGTATCTTGCACTGCTTGCACTTCTTGACAAACTGATATGAATCTGTTTCCATGTTCAGCCAGTAATAACCCAAACACATGAGTTTCTTGGCTAAGGAAGGACTGCTAGAGTGTGTCCCACAAATCCCTTCATGTATGTCTTGTAAGGCGGTTATGGATTCTTCTCATTCTAAACAATGGAGTAAAGTACCATCTAGACCATGTCGGTATAGGGTATCGACAATGATAGTATAGCGAGAGGTTTGACGTAAAAAGGTTCATCGTTTGTTTGAAGATAGGTCAAGTGGGAGGGTGTTTTCCTTGAGGTAAGTATAAATCTTACCGTACCAAGGTGAATCAGATCCAACTAAAAGGAATATGGTATGGTTCTTCGGAAGATCATAAGTTGGTTGTCGAATAGTTTCTACTAAGAACTTGTACTGTGACTCACTCTCTGGGATCTCAAGAAGAGAGGCAATGGTTTCCATGGCATCTGTTACTTTGTTCTCAATCCGAGGTATCCGCTCAAAAGAGATGATCACAAAGTGTTCCCTAAAGTCATCGACCATCTGCTTGTAAGGGACAAGCTTTTCATCTTTTGTTTGGTAATCATCATTGACCTGATTTATCACTAGTTGAGAATCACCATAGACATGTAGTTCTTTGATTTTCCACTTTGTTGCCATTTTGATACCAATGACTAAGGCTTCATATTTTGCAATGTTGTTAGTGCATGGGAATAACAAATGGTAAGACTTTGGAATGGTGTCGCCATGAGGAGTCACAAACAAGATACCTGCCCCCGATCCATGGTTTGTGTAGGACCCATCAAAGTAGAGCTTCCAGGAATGTGTTGAGATGTTGAATAAGGATTCATCTGGAAAGTCAAATTGCATTGGTGTGGTGTCCTATAGTGGTGCATTTACTAACTAATTAGCAATGACTTTCCCTTTGATAGCTTTTCTATCTACATACTCAATTTTGTATTCGCTTAGGAGCATTACCCATTTGGCTAGGTGACTTGTGAGAGCTACTTTGCTTAGTAGGTATTTCAATGGATCTATTTTTGCAATAAGTTTGACTGGATGTACAAGCATATAATGTCAGATTTTTGGGAAGCAAAAACTACTGCAAGACATTATCTTACTATCTGTGAGTATTGCAACTCATAGCCTACTAATGTTTGACTGATATAGTAGACGACTCTCTCTTTATTCTCATAGTCTTGTTGTGCTAGAAGAGCTCCAAAAGCTGTAGGTGTAGTAGATATGTATAGTATCAATGGTTTCCCTTGGATAGGAGGCATGAGAATAGGTGGATTCATAAGGTACTCTTTCAGTTTGTTGAATGCCTCTTCACATCTCTCATCCCATCTGAATGGAATGTTCTTGTCCAGGAGATGACTGAATGGTTGGTACTTATCTGCCATCTGTGATATGAATCTACAGATTGCTTGTAGATTTCCTTGTAGCGATCTTAGTTGTGTAAGAGTCTTGGTTGGTTGCATGTCTATGATAGCCTTGACTTTGGTGGGGTCCACCTCTATTCCATTTGTTGATACAATAAAGCCTAGAAGCTTTCCTGAGGTGACTCCAAACACACATTTCTTTGGGTTCAACCTGACTTTGAATTGCTCTAATCTTTGAAAGACTTTCTCTAACACATCCAGATGTGATTCCCTTGTGAGTGACTTTGCTAGGATATCATCTACATAATCTTCCATTGTTACGTGCATCATGTCATGAAATATGGTGGTCATAGCACGTTGATATGTGGCTCTTGCATTCTTTAGCCCAAATGGCATGACATTCCAACAAAAAGTGCCCCATGGATAAGTAAAAACTATCTTGTATTGGTCCTCTAGTGCTATCCTAATCTGATTATATCCTGAGAATCCATCCATGAGAGATAGCATAGTATGTCCTGCTGTCAAGTCGACTATGATATCTATGTTTAGCAACAGAAAATGATCCCTGCGGCAAGCTTTGTTTAGATCTCTAAAATCATTGCATAATTAGACTCTACCATCTGGTTTAGACACTAGTAGAATGTTGGATATCCACTTTGGGTAGTCTATTGCTCTGATAAATCCCACATCCAACAACTTCTTCAGTTCTTCTTTGACCAATAGTGCTATATGCGGATGCATCTTTCTAAGCTTTTGTTTGACTGGTTTCACAACTGGATCTAGTGGAAGATGATGTAGGATCAAGTTTGGGTCTAGACCTGGCATGTCTGCATATGACCAAGCGAAGTTGCCTCTCTTTTTCTTGAAGAATGGTATAAACTTGGTCTTTTCTGGTGGAGTAAGAGATTTAGCAAAGTGAATGATCTTAGGTTGTTCCTCTATTCCAATGTTAACTAGCTCTGTGGGTTCCACAACAATCTAAGACTTCTCTTGGTGCATGTCATTGGGGGAAGTGTCAAGCCTTCCATCGTTAGGTGCCACAGTTGGGTTTTCACCTTCAGATGCATCCTTTCTTTTTACTGTTTTAGGATCTGACACTGCCGCAAAATAGTTTTCACTGTCAGATCCAATTTTGATTTTGATATTTTTGCGACTGGAAGGCTTGGCACCCTCTCTGAAATAAGCCACAGTATTAAGTTCAATAGAAAAACCAACTTTATGATCACCTTTAGGTAAGTGGTCCCTAAGTTCCATGTAGTCAATATAAGCATCGTCATTTTGGAACATATCTAGTTGAGGAGTTCCTCATAGATCCCAGTCAATGAGTTTAGGATGCACAAGGGGGAGGGAGTCAGAGGATAGATCTGATTTGTTAATAGTTTGAATGTATATACTAGGAGTATTAGGAGGGAGAGTGTTCGGGATGGTACTTTCCTCCAAATTGTTTATTACGATAGAACTTGAACCTTCCTCAAAAGTCATATTCTCAGAGATAGGCAAATTAGACTCTAATGGTCTATTCAGTAGCATTTGTCCCTCACAGTAGGATCTATAAGTTTGAATGGTATCACATTCTTTGTCATCATAGGAATGCTCTGTCAGCTCATCCCACTCATACTCATTGGAATCTGTGTCACTTGTTGGCAAGAGACACTATATGGATTCATGGTTGTTGTCATTGATGGCAACAAAGGTCATCCCACATATCCGCAAGTCATGATATGTCTCTATCGGAAGTCAGATTAAAGATTGTTGTGGTCCGGTGAACAAGAATAGAGCATGTGGCAAGGTCCGACAGATTGGTCCGGATCTCTCAGAGGAAGTGTCTTGGTGCAGTGCGGATTTGGGGAAGTCAAGAGGACTATCTTGAGTGGTATATACCAAGGATTTAGCCTCCGGAGATGGACAAGGAAAAATATATGAATAATTGAGTACCGGATTCCTGAGAGAGTGAAAACAGAGGAAGAACTGACTGACAGAGTATCAGACTACTTTCCGGAAGTGTTACAGATGATGATAAAGGTTGTGGAGGCATGAATCATGTTTGGCTGACATAATTGATGATATCTACAAGTATATGCTTGATCCGCACTGCTTGGTGAGCAAGGATTCAGCCGACAGAACAAAGTTTGTAAGAAACTAAACTGTTCCGGATGCCGACTAGAAAGGTGATGAAATTACTTGTGCGGATATATATAAAGGATGGATTTAGTTGTGAAAGGTGTGAATGTGCGAAGATATATGCGAACAAGCTCAGAACAGAGCAGAAAGATCCGGTATGTGAAAGGATAGCAGAATAAAGAACAGAGGAAAGATGAAGTGCAACAGATCAGTGTACTGAGCCTAACCGGAACTGAACTCCAGCATATGCAGATGCTTCCAATCAATTCAAGACTGTAATTCTTATCACTTTGTAGACAGTGTGTCTTCTTGTAGGCAGTGAGCCTCTTGTGAGCAGTGTGCTCGGGCAGTGAGCCCTAATTGGCAAGTGCCATTTTGTAATTTCCTATTCTTCTAACAGAGAATAATTTTTGGGTTAATCACCCCGTGGTTTTCTCCCTTAACAGGGTTTCCACGTCAAAAATACTGTGTCATGTGTTTCTTATTTCATGGTAATGTTTTTTTGTGTTTGATTCAATGCTGCATTAATTAATAAGGAAGTTCAGATAGAGAAATAATTAGGATAACTGATTCACCCCCCCTCTCAGTTATCATCAATTGGTATCAGAGCAAGGTTCCTCCTAATAGAGCTTAACAGCTTGAGGAAGATCTGGGAATTCAAATGGATGCATATGGTCTAAGGGAGCAACTCAAGACTGCCCTTGAGGATCTTGAACAGTCAAATTCTGAAGTCAGTGAATTAAAAGAAAGACTCAAACAGGCTGATGAATTCATGAGGGAATTAAAAGACAAATTAAGTCTCTCTATGAAAAAGAGAAAGGAGCTGCTCCAACAGTTGGCAAGACAAAGTGAAGAAAGCCATACAAATGAAGAATTGACTGAGCAAACCAAGTTATGTGAAAAGTTATCAAAAGAAGTCATTATGTTAAGACATGAAATGGAATCAGGAACTATAAAGTTTACTCAAGAGATTGAAGAAAAAAGAAAGGCTGAAGACAATCTAAGACAATCTCTTAAGGAAAAATTAGAAGAATGCCACCAGATGGACAGGATTATCAGACATCTTGAATCTGATCTTGAAGATGCCAAAGATAATGAAGAAAAACTTGAGGATCAAATTACCTCTCTCAAAAGAGACCTTCAAACAGCAAATGAATATAAAGAGAAATTCAAGATAAGCTCTGCTCAACTTGAAGTTCTTCTTGGAAGTCAAAAGAGGACAGATGACAAGTATGGTTTGGGATATGAGAAAGGAGAAAGCTCCGGATCCGGTCAAAAGAATCTTGGATCAGAAAATCCAAGGAGCAGGCCTAGAAGACCTCCGGTAAGACAGCCAAATGCTCAAAGATATCCATCCTTCAATGGATACTGCCACAGCTGCAACCACTTTGGTCACAAAGCTAATCAGTGCAGAATGAGAATGAATCAGATTAATTCATCTTTCTCCGGACAGTGCTTCAACTGCAAAAGGTATGGACACAAATCCCATGAATGCAGAATTATGCAAGTAGACAAATCATTCAAAGGTAGATGCTTTACATGCAATAGAGTAGGTCATATGGCTAATCAATGTAGATCAAGGGGATATCAGTCAAATATGCAAAGAAATGTCATTTGCCAAATCTGCAATAGGTCCGGTCATAATGCTAAAGTCTGCAGAAACAAGAATCAGGACAAAAGAGGTCCGGTGTATAATCAGAATCAAGACAAGGGTAAACAAAAGATGAATGCGGATGAAGTTAGGAATCAGATGAGCAAGATTTGGGTGAAGAAAAGTTCAGAGAATGTAGAGGTTGGATCTACACCAGACTCTGGTGCTGATATCTCTTCCAGAAATTAAAAAGTGAGCTCAGGCTCAGGGGGAGACTCAAAGAAAATCCCTTTCCCCCAGCCAAACAAGTGGTGCCGGATGTGGCACAAGATGCGGATTAAAGGGTTTGTAGATATGAGTCTTGAGATGCTTCAGTCAAGTTTTCAGAGGTCCGCATGGAGTTATGAAGAAGCTGTGATTGATCAAGTAAGACCTGTTCAGGGAGACGCTCCGGTATGACAAAGGATTACAAAAAGGTCCAGAGAGATCCGGAAGTGCACTATCTTGTTCTGCGGATTGGACAGAGTGTTTGGGATGTTCTTGTAATATGTTACCTCAATTTATTCATGATTTAAAGATCCGGATGATATTCACTGATCAGGACTAATCCGGGATACTCCAAGCTGTCCAGACATGGCAAACCGGAATAATGCAGGTGAAGAATTTATTACAGACAGATATTAGGGTTTGCGGAGCAATATAAGGGATTTCTCAAAAGTCATTTGCTCATTCTGCACTCAAGAAGAAGCGAAAAGTGGAGCTCTGCAACAAAATTCATCAAGCACATCAAGGATCTCCTGCCGAAGTCATTGCATAAAGAAATCAATCCAACCACTCCGTGCCAACCGAAGACGCATAAGGTATTCTCCATTTTTCATTATCTCACTGTAAATCCTTGAAGAATGGCTACTCCAAATATAGTTAAGATCTCTGATAGACCTCACCCCACATTCAAGAAACACCCTTACAAATCATTGGAGGTAGATCCACTAGGAGCCTTCTCTAGTGTTCCTCACGGAGTTTTACATACTGAAGACATTAGGGTTTACATACATGCAAGCATTGAGGAATTTGGGGAATTCAAATTAAGAGACCTCTATCACAAGCAACTGATAGACAATGCTTTTGAGCTTAAACCAGAGTATAAGGGTATCCAGAAGAAACAATTTGAGCAATTTATTCATTTCCCTAGCTTTGAAGAAGATGAATGGGTCCGGTATGTACTGAGTAGGATGCATGACAACTTTCTATGGCTGGATAGACCCTGCAAAATCACAAAAGAGGCAATTAGGGCAGTAACTGGTCTATACTCTTCCGGAGGGATACCTATCCTCAAATCTGTCAAGAACAACATTGTAACTGAGGCCACCGGATCAAAATTTGATAAGAGGGCAATGACCATTGAAGATATTTCAGATCCGGATATCAAGTATGCATCCATGATAATAGGATACAAGATCTATCACTCCAGTAGGGAGAATTCTGTATCCGGAACTGCAGTATACACAACCTATGAAATGCTAAGAAAGAATGCAGAATATGATCTCTGTGAACTACTGCTAAGCCAATTAATGGAAAATATACAGAAAATCAAGAAGGACAAGAAGAATTCCTTTAAGTATGGTACTCTTATTGTATGTCTATTCTTCTACTTCATGAATGAGCTACCCGGATCAAGTGGATGGGTATGGCAGAGTGACAAACCTGTTGCAGTCCAGATAAGAGACTATTTGCATGGACTTGGGGATGCAAAAGCAAGAAATACAGCTCTATGGGGTTACTTCAAAAACTTTCAGAGCATGATGCAAGCAAGAGAGAGAATTCCCCAGTCTCTTGTTGAAAAATACAAAGACTCAGTGTGCTTCATGGTTGACACTGATCAGTGCCTAATGGAGGCAGTGGAGCCAAGGATTGTCTGGATCATGCCCATGGGGTATGAAGTGGATGAACAGATAGTGGAGCTGCATGTTCAACACATGCTAAGTCAGCCCAAAGATCCCAAGGCAGAAAGGTTTGGAACCTTTGAGGAGCTGAGTGTAAAAATACATGTAGAACTCAGGGAACCTGAGATTAAGAGAAAAGTGAGAAAAGAAGTAGAGCACATTGCTCAAGGCCTAGGCATCTCAAAAGAGGCACTTGATGCCAGCCGGGAAAAGAGGAGGAAGGCTGAGGAAGAAGAGAAAAGCAAAGAAAGTGCTCCGGTTGAAACTCCCACCCGGACCAGATCATCAAAGAGATCTGCACCTCCCACAACCAAAAGCTCAAAACCGGAAGTCCAGGCATCCGGTAAAAGATCCAAGACAAAAGCGACAAGGGCTTATGAAAGCCAAAAGGATGAAGAGGAAACAGAGTCAGATGAGGGTGTAAAAGAAATAAAGAAGCAGAAGAAGAAAGGATCTGGTAAACCCTCCACAGGCCAAGACAAGGATGAAATGGCAGAGGTATCTGTTGAAAAGCCCACTCTGTCTCTAGAGAATGTAATCAAGTCGGTCACGGTGGATGGAAACCTTCAACCAATGACTGAATCTTATGATGACTTCAGTGAGGCTGACCAAAAGACTATGCAGGAAGCCACCATCAAATATCTGAACATATATAATAAGGCTTTCATTGAGATCATATCTCTTATTCCTAAAAGCCTAGAAAAGGAATTGGAAGTAAGAAAGAACAATGCTCATGCAAAAGATCTTGAGATCCGGGAGCAGATAGCTATTCAGCTATATCCTCAAATTGATCCCAAGACAATGAACATGATCTTCAAGGACTGCAAAGATGAGTTCAGAAGTAAAGCCAGGATGAATCAGCTCATGCTTGGTGAGACTGACAATGTGGCACAAGAGACAGAAGAGATCCTCCGGAAGGCCTTCAAAAGGTTCAATCTTCCTGTTGTAGAGGACTTAGGTACAGAAACAGCTGCAGATCCGGAATCATCTGTCCCAGAAGAAGTGGGCCCCGAACAGACAAACATCTCTCCTCCGGTTTCCCCTACAGTCTCCGGATCCAAAGAAGAAGAGGAATTACAGGAGAAGGAAGCAGGGGTGAAAGACAAAGAGGTTGACAGTTCCAAGACTGCAGAAGAAAAGAAACATCTGTCTCCGGCAAGAGACACTGCACAAACTGTTCAACAATTTTTGAGCAAAGAAACTTTAGAGATTGATGAACCGGAGCTTCTAAAAGGCCCATTTGATTTTGACTCTCTCTCTCCGGTACAAACAATGAAGATAGCTTCATTTGCAAATGCCAAGGCAAATGAAAAACTCCTGAAGTCTCATATGGAAGACTGTGAGTTGATAGAGGCTGCTTCTGGAGTACTTGTAAAGATTATGCCATCAATCCAGATAGATCCGACAGCCTCCTCTTCTGGTAATCTAAAAACCTTAGTCAGCAGTGTTGATACACATTTTGATTCTCTAGAAAAATCAGCTGAAGAAAAGGTCTGGAAGGAATTTTTGGATAAGAGATTTTCTGAAATATTAGAATTAATCTCTAAAGATAGGAAGATTGTGAGCATTGGAATAAAGAGCTTAGAGAATGCTCTTAAGGATGGCGGTGACATCTACAAATTTTGTATATCCTGGTCAAAGGCAACAGCAGCAATTGACAAGAAAATAAAAGAGGAACAGGACAAGCTTCAAAGCTTATCTCAAAGTTTTGATCCTCTCTCTTCCTCTATAATAAATCAAGAATGTCAGACTATTGCAGTCTTGAATGAAATAAAGAATCTTGAGAAGGAAAGGAAGAATATCACCAACCGGATGGGAGAACTTAGAAGGATTATAATCCCTAAGTTGGAAACTATGCATGAGGCTATCAGTGATGCTCAGACCACCGCCCAAACAAAAGATCCGACAGATCTCAGGCGGGCAGAAGCTTTTGCATTTTTGTTGAGTGGTCACATTTCAATTTTGGACAGAATGAAGCTAAGTTGGGCTACTGAAATGATTCAACTGCAGACATCCTTTGCAGACATTCTTCAGTATATGTGAGTATGTAAATATGCGGCTATATATAGAAAATTTTTGAAAATTTTGGTGTGCGGACCCTACCCTTTGCCATTGATGTCAAAGGGGGAGTGAGGAGCAGTGAAAAATGAGGAATCCAACTAAGGGGGAGTTCCAGAAATTGTATATAAAGACAGAGCATCAGCAAAGGGGGAGCATAGTGTAAACACTTAGTCATTTTTCACTAAGTGTTGCCATCAATGCCAAAGGGGGAGATTGTTGGCAAGAGACACTATATGGATTCATGGTTGTTGTCATTGATGGCAACAAAGGTCATCCCACATATCTGCAAGTCATGATATGTCTCTACCGGAAGTCAGATTAAAGATTGTTGTGGTCCGGTGAACAAGAACAGAGCATGTGGCAAGGTCCGATAGATTGGTCCGGATCTCTCAGAGGAAGTGTCTTGGTGCAGTGCGGATTTGGGGAAGTCAAGAGGACTATCTTGAGTGGTATATACCAAGGATTTAGCCTCCGGAGATGGACAAGGAAAAAGATATGAATAGTTGAGTACCGGATTCCTGAGAGACAGTGAAAACAGAGGAAGAACTGACTGACAGAGTATCAGACTACTTTCCGGATGTGTTACAGATGATGACAAAGGTTGTGGAGGCATGAATCATGTTTGGCCGACATAATTGATGATATCTACAAGTATATGCTTGATCCGCACTGCTTGGTGAGCAAGGATTCAGCCGACAGAACAAAGTTTGTAAGAAACTAAACTGTTCCGGATGCTGACTAGAAAGGTGATGAAATTACTTGTGCGGATATATATAAAGGATGGATTTAGTTGTGAAAGGTGTGAATGTGCGAAGATATATGCGAACAAGCTCAGAACAGAGCAGAAAGATCCGGTATGTGAAAGGATAGCAGAATAAAGAACAGAGGAAAGATGAAGTGCAGCAGATCAGTGTACTGAGCCTAACCGGAACTGAACTCCAGCATATGCAGATGCTTCCAATCAGTTCAAGACTGTAATTCTTATCACTTTGTAGACAGTGTGTCTTCTTGTAGGCAGTGAGCCTCTTGTGAGCAGTGTGCTCGGGCAGTGAGCCCTAATTGGCAAGTGCCATTTTGTAATTTCCTATTCTTCTAACAGAGAATAATTTTTGGGTTAATCACCCCGTGGTTTTCTCCCTTAACAGGGTTTCCACGTCAAAAATACTGTGTCATGTGTTCCTTATTTCATGGTAATGTTTTTTTGTGTTTGATTCAATGCTGCATTAATTAATAAGGAAGTTCAGATAGAGAAATAATTAGGATAACTGATTCACCCCCCCTCTCAGTTATCATCATCACTATCCACTTGAAGTGTATGGATCATTTCTACAAGACAAATATTTTCTTTGGCCTTGCCCTTGCCTTTGTATCCTAGGCCATTTGTATTTCTAGCCAATGAGGATGAAGAAGGTTGAATGGGTTCTACAATTCCTTATTTTCTTAGGCCGACAGGGCCTTGTCCTTCGTAACCCATTCTGTGCAAGATAGCCTCACCTCGCCCATAGAGTTCTGTTGGGAGCCTAGGTGGTTCTTGTTGTATGTTCTCTTCTTCTTCAGTATAAAGCCATTGTAGGACATCTCTTTCTTCTGTTTCATCGGATAAGGTCCCCCATTTGACAAAGGGACCTGTGGGAGGTATAGGAGGAGTAGATGGCTTTAGAAAATGCTTGGGTTGACTAAAGGATCTAGGAGATAAAGGAATCTTGGCTAGATTGAGGCTGTACTCGATGGAGTATTCCCCAACTCCGATTTCTTTGATAGTAATTTTCTGCTCTTTGGGCCTTGATGAGGAAGCTTCAGAGGTATGGTCTTGCTGTGGGGTAGGGGATGTAGATGCTCTATTGTTTGGTATGATTCAATCAGGTTTTGAAGGGACAAAGTTGCAATGCTGGAAGGGATCAGGGTCTCCTTAGATGGTGACTTGTTTGCCATTATACAGGAATTTTATGCATTGGCGATAAGTAGAGGGCACAACTTTCATGGCATGAATCCATGGTCTACCTAGGAGAATATTATAGGTGAGCTCCCTATCTAGGACTTGGCACACAACATCTTTTATGATAGGTCCCACTTGTATGGGTAATACCACTGTTCCCTTTGTAGTTCTCTCCTCTTCATCATAGGCTTTGATAGTAATCTTCTTCCTTGGATCGATGACATTTTTGGAGAACCCCAATGTAAGGACTAGCTTTAACGTGCAAATATTTAAACTGGCTCCCCCATCAATGAGAACCCTCTTGATACGGTGCTTGTGGATGAAGGTGACAATATGTAGAGGGGTGTTGTGAGGTTGAGACAAAGAGAGGTCATCTTGCTCGGTAAATGATATGGTATGTGAGGAGGTTAGATTACCTACCATGGCCTGAAACTTCTCTTGGGCCAAGTTAGTGTGGACGATGGTTTCCACTAAGGCTTTATTGAGAATCTCCTTATGGGAAGGAGATAGATGCAACAACTCCAAGATAGAAATGTTGGCCAGAGTTTTCTGTAGTTGGTCTATGACATTATACTAATGGAAGTTGGACTAAGAAGGTGACGACCTTGGAGGGAGGGTATTCAATGTGACTTTACCACTATAGGTAATGATGCTACAACTAGTTCTGTTAGGTTCTGATTGTTGATTGGGTGTGACCACATTGATTTGTGGGACATACTCGGATAGGCAATTGATGGTATAGTCGAATGACACACTTGCATAGTTGGCATTACTATTCCCACTATTCTGATTTGGCCTATTGCGGTTGTTGTTGTTGTTACCGTTGTTGTTATTGCCATGGTTGTTGTTTCCATTGTTGTTATTGCCATGGTTGTTATTATTGTTGTACGGCCTATTGTGATTGAGAAGCAGATCCCTGTAAGCCACATGTGTCTCATTGGAGGTATGCTATTGGGTTCCCCCTTGATTTTGATCCAGCACATCTTGGATAACATGTTTGAGATGGATACAATTGTTGGTGGTATGTCCCCTTCCTCTATGATATTCACAATAGTCAATGTCTTTCCAATAAGGAGGTTTGCTATGGGCTCATAATCACTTGTTGGCGGTAGAGAGATTTCATTGTTAGCTAATAACTTCCTTAATGCGGATTCTTGAGACTCACCCAATGGTGTGAACTTTTGCCTTGGATTTGCACTGAACCATGGTCTTGGCTCTTGACAAAATTTTTTGTTGGGTGTAACATTGCTTGCTTCTCCTTTGAGAGTGAATATGGGTTGTTGCTTGGGAGCCACCACCTTGGCGTCTACTACCCCATCGTTGACAACATTCTTGTTCCTGGTCCAAAACTTTGATTTGTCAGTCGTATAGTTGGAGGTAGGTGTGTCCTTGTATAACTTGATTTGCCCCTTGGCGATCATAGCTTTTTCGATAAACAATCCCATTTCAATGACTTTTGAGAATGATGTAGGGCATTGTATTTGTATTTGACAGCCAAGATCAGTGTTGAGGTTATGGACAAACATCTCCATTAGTTTCTTCTCAGGTACATTGTATGAGCACTTGCTTTCTAGTTGTCTCCATCATTGTAGGAAAGTGGAATATGATTCACCACCCTTTTGTTTGGTGTTGCATAGATCAAGCATAGAGACTTCATGTTCAATGTTGTAAGAGAAGTGAGTGACAAATTTGTTGACTAGCTCATCAAAAGTTTTGATGCCCAGTGGAAGTCGTGAGAACCACCCCATAGCTTGACTACCTAGAGATCTAGGGAATAGTCTCATTAAGTAAGTCTCATTGTGAGCTACTTCTAAACATGCTACATTGAATTCCCTAATGTGATCTCTAGGATCCCCTTTCCCTTTATACTTGTTAAACTTAGGAACTTCGAATCGATAGGGAAATGGTTTCATGACCAAGTTTTTATCGAATGGGTATGATCCAATATCTTCCAAGGAGTAATTTTTGGTGTTTGTACCTATCTTGAGATCCAACATTTGTTGCTTTAGACCCTCGAGTTCTTTCTTCGTTTCTTCCATGGGAGTGCTTTGGTATATGGTTTTCTTTCCTTTATCTTCCGCATTTGGGTCTAGGGTTTTCTTTCCCCTTTCATGATCATCCTCTATGTTTTCCAGGATTGAGTTTATATCAAAATCAGTGGATAGTTTAATTCCAAGACTAGCAAGATGATAGAAATACTTGTGAGGGTCGTCATGGAGCACTTTCTCCACTAAGCATTGGAATTTC
This sequence comes from Cunninghamia lanceolata, assembly GCA_027924645.1. Lineage (NCBI taxonomy): Eukaryota > Viridiplantae > Streptophyta > Pinopsida > Cupressales > Cupressaceae > Cunninghamia > Cunninghamia lanceolata. The sequence continues at coordinate 4,053,252 of BSBN01000245.1, read as the reverse complement.
TGATCTTGGATGCTTCCTTGATAGTCTTCATTAGAGATTTCCTCATCACTATCATGAGGTGAGAAGATGTGGTTGGATGACCTGACCATTTCAAGTTGTTTTTTGTATTGAGATCTAGTAAGAACCATGCAAGGTGACGTGGGACAAGGTGGAATGGGACTAGAGATTTTGGTGAGGTGTCGATGGAGACTGCTATGAATAGGATACTTATGACAAGATTTTGACAAAGGACTTTCTTGATTAATGATTCCAAGTAAGACGACCGATACAAGACGGTAGCCACTAGTAAGGGTACTCGATACTTGTCTTACTGTGTAGGGACTAGTCGTGCACCAAGGCCTACTAGCAAAGTTCTGTGACTAACTAGTTTTACTTGAATCTACAAGTGATATGAAAAAGGGGCCTATGCTAACCTGATATGGGATACTTTTGACTTTGGACTAGAAAAGACCTGATAGAAGGCGAATGGGATGACCAAATGAGAGAGAGATTTTGAGACAAAAATAGATGCAAAAATGACTGCAAGGTGGAATCTGATCTCTGACCCTAAAACTAAATTGAAATGGGTACACAGAACTAGTGAAATTTTTCTCTTGCAAACTGTGCAAGTGCTCACTGTCGTGTATGCACTGAAATAGATGCGTTGCGGAAATGGACAAATGTGCTGGAAGTCAGAATCTATGCACCGGACTGGTAAAATGTATATGCGCAGGAACAGTATGTACTGCAAATGTGCCGAAAGTCGGCACAGATGCACAGGAACAGAGGACGAATGCGCTGCTTTGGCTTTTTTAATTTTTTTGCAAGTTTTTTGGAATTTTTTGGTGTTTTTGGTACTTTGGTTGTAAGAATGTTTTTCTGATCTAATTTTCTAAATTTATTGCAAGAAAACACAACAAACACAGAATTTTTTATGGTTTTTATTTTTTTGTGATTTTCTGACTCTATTTGGACTAAAAGGAAAAACAAGTACAAAATCCTAGGCTCAAAATGGATTATAAGGGTTTTTGGCCACTAGAACAAAAGGTGTTTAATGAGGGCAACCGTTCGAGTGGTTACACATGCGGCAGCACTACTCTCTGTTATGGAGTCTCCCAACCTATAAGGGTTGTGCCTTGGAGGGTTTTGGGGGAGGTTGGCTATCGGTGTAACACAACTGCACTCATTGTTTGAAACTTTCACTCCAAACATAATTTATTTATAGTGGCTTGGAAGAGCTTGGCATCTAGCCTATTACCACTTAGGGTCGTTCCTAATTGGATAAGCGGTATCCAAAAGCAGGCCCCTCTAAAGGAAAAACACGTGAAAATGATACTTCTAGCATTTTGGTCACCCAAGATAGGGGAGAGCATAGGCCTGGTATCATTCCTGAAAACACAGTATATAGTGGTTCTTTTTCCCCTAGTTAAAATACAAAAAACTAGATGAGCTATCTACTTGGGCAAGCACAGAACTTTGAAGTGATTAGCAAGATAGCAATGGTCTAGTTTCAACCAAGATAGCAATGGTGAGTTCAGTTTTAATGCACGTAGCATGAATAGTTAACTTTGAAATTTTGGTCAATCAAGATAGCAGTGGTTTAGTTTTAACCCAAATAGCAATAGTGAGTTCAGTTTTAATCCACGATAGCACAAATTGTTAACTTTGAAATTTTGGTCAATCGAGATAGTAGTGGTTCAGTTTTAACCCAGATAGCAATAGTGAGTTCAGTTTTAATCCACGATAGCAATAACTTTGAAAAGATAGCAATGTTGCAATACAAGATAGCAAAGGTTTCGTTACCACTTTCCTAGTTAGACTATGTGAGACTTTGCATGAACATCTATTTTACTTTCTTGTTTTAGAAATCAAAGTGTGATCTAGCAAATGCAACTATATGAATCTAAACCAGTGCCTAGCCTGCAAAACCGATAAGAGAATTCCTGCAAAGATGTCAACGTTAGCAAAATCTTCATAGAAAACCCTAAAAATCACTATTCAGACAAATGCGCCGCTTCAAAGACTGGACGCACAGAAATAGTCTATAGAAGCGTAATAATATGTATGCGCCGTAACAGAGCTTGTAAGCACCACGAGAAAGTGTATATGCGTGGTAAGAATAGAAATGTTGTGACAGGTTGTAGATGCACCGAAACAGTGAATGTATGCACAGCATAAACAGATGCATCGTGACAGGTTGTAAATGCATCGAAATAGTGAACATATGTGCAGTAGAAACAGATGCACTGTGATAGTTAATAGATGCATGTTAGGATGCAATGAATGCACAATTTCCTCCTGTGTACGACTGTCTAAACACAAAAACTTAGTTTTTGGGTTAAATTTGGGGCTAGGCCCCACAGTGGGTGCCAAAAATGTTAGGGGAAATTTGGATCAAACAATGAATATGCAATGATAAACAATATCAAATACCCAAAACTCAATAGAATTGTGAACTAAGGAAATCAAATCAAACAAGCAATGAATCAACAAAGAAAACCTTCCTTAGATCGAAACTTCCATTATTGCCTATCAAAAATCGTCCTTGTGTGTATGAAAAGGGCCCTCAGTGAGTGCACTTCCTTGCTTTGTCAAGAATGTTGATTATGAATGGCTGTGGTAATGTCGCAATGAAGAGGAGATTCACAACGAGGGTTGTAGTGCGTAGTAACAAAAGTGTGATCACAAGCAATGAAGGAATTGGTGCCAAAGGCGCACTATAATTCCTGCAGAATAACAATACTTAAAGCTTGGATGAATAGAATGGAAGAATGAGGTTGTACTTATAGAGTTGGAAGTATGAAGATCAATGGTATAGAAGACTCGAGAAGATCAACAATTGAGAATAGGTGAGGAACGTGTAACGAATAAGAAGACAAGTGTCACACAAAAGTTGTTTTATTTGAGTTAATTACTTTCTTTTCTAAAGATAAGATAGGCTTTTCATAAATTAGAAATCTTTTTTCTAATTTAAGAGATATTGATAAAAACAAGGTTGATTGAATAGATAACTCAACTTAAGATTTGCTTTTGCATGATTTGAGAGAAATTAAATAATAAATTATTTAATTGTGTGTGCATGAAGAAGAAGACTTATTTTTAGAAGATTTAGCAGAGATTTAGAAGATATTTGAAGATAAGAAAGCAAATTAAATAAATAGATTTATTTAATTGTTGTGCATGATTTGGAAAAATAAATAAAATATTTGATTTATTTTATTTTTGGAGACTAGAAGAATTTAAATAAATTTGATTTGATTTATTCAAATTTGGAAGAATGAATTTGATATAATTAAATAATTGAGAATTATTTAATTGTTTGGAAGAATTGAATTAAATAAAGAATTTTATTTAATTTTGACTTTAGAAGAGATAATTAAATATTTTGATATTTAATTAATTTAGAGGAATATGAATCAAATAAATAAATTTGGTTATTTATTTATTGATAGAGGAATTTTAAGGGAATAAATATTAAGAATATTTATTTAGACCAAATTGTGTCATTTTTAGGCGTATACAATGATTATCCTTGGTGCATGGATAATCCTCTTTTTAAAAATGACTTAGGGTTTAGTGGTTTTGATGAGCTGTCAGCTTTGAAAGGGAAAAATGAAATGCCTCATTACTAGTATGACCTAGCTTCTTGTGGACACCAAGTGGACAAAGGGATATGTGTACATAATGATGAAGAGCTCACTTAGTTAGTTCTTAAGACTAATTATGTTGAGAGTATGCATGCAAGTGATATTCAAGGTGAACACGAGGTTGGTCTCTTATTTTGTGTCTTGCCCTCTTTTATCCCTAATGATGACATTGAGGCCATTGACAATTGTTTGCAAGAGGAGCATGCAGATGTATGTGAGACAATGTCTCAACCATGCAAGGGTTTCTTTCATTCTCATTTGGATTATGCTCCAACTAAACTTCATGCAAGCACTACTACAACTACTAATGATGTGGAGGTAACAATTTCCAATCATGAAAACTCTATCACATATGCTTTTTAGAGCTTTGTTTGGGCTAGTTATCTCCTGTTGATGTGGATTATTTTGAGAGCACATTTTTGAGCTCATTTGTTGGCCCTGATAACATTGAAGTTGGGTGTTCGCATGTGGGTCAATTTTTTGATCGGCAGAGTGAGGAGGAGAAAATCATGAGTTATTTTCTTAGCAACAGTTTTTACAAGGCGAAGTGTGTCAAGGAGTACAAAATAGAGAGGCAACTTGAAGACTCTAAGTCTTCACTTAAAGTGCCTCAAATTTCTAATCTATATGATAATAATGTAGAATTGGGTTTGAATCAATTCTCTAATCCAATCATGGAGGAACACATTAGCATTTGTAGTGCAGCTAGGTCACAAGAATTTGAGTAGTCATATGACATGGCCTAGTCAAACCTAAACTGGATGCATTTTAGTTTGATATTTTTATTCATGTTGATATTAATGCAGGTCTAGATATGCATAATGATAACAAGGGTATGGAGGGTGAATATTGCTATGTGAGTCAGCATGATGACGAGTCATATTATCTATGGCTTCCATGTCTTGGTGATGGGCATTTTCATTTTCAGCATGATGATATGAATATCTATAGTTTGCATGTGCATCCATGCAAGATGTTTTTATTACTGGTGTTAGGTGATCAGTGTAGAAAAGGATTGAGGGAGATTATCTCCTTCAATAGGCTTATTTTTTACAAGGGCAAGTAGCTTCACCAGTTTATTGCAGGGTTGGCCTGTAATGTTTCAAAATTTTGGATACAGTCATTTTTCCTTTATGTGCACTATGAATGCCTTTGGCTATATGTTTCCTTGTAATTACATTTGGTGTGTTTTTTCCCTTGTGTTTTTTATTTTTTGGTCTACCCAAAGATATTCTAGATTCTCATTGTGTCATTTTTTTCCGCATGTCCCCAACCAAAGCCACTTTTGGGACCTGTAAAATTTAGCTCCCAAAGTGCACTATTTTGCCCCAAATATCCATTAGAATTCCCACTTTGTGTCTTTTGTTCTTAAGAACCCTTATTTAAATATGATCAGAGACATCTTTTAAGGGTTTTTAAGGGTTTTATGTCAAAAATCTCTAATTTCCCCCAAGACTATTTGTTTTCCTCCCTTAGAAATAATTTGTTCATTTCTGCCCTTTATCGGCAAATCTACAATTTCTCAAACTTGTGAACTTGGTTTGTGGGTTCAACATTTCGCCAATTTGTTGATTTGCCAATAAGGAGGTGATGGAGGATCTTGAGAAGAAGGGAGAAGCTTAAAAATTTTGAAGGAAAAGAAAGAAAGTAAAGGCTTTTGTCGGTAAAAGGTTGGGTTCGTGAACTTGAAGATTCACCAACAGGGAGTTTTGCTAACGGAGGATTCATCGACTAAAGAAAAGGAGAGAAGGCCATGACAAAGGGTGAAAGTTAAGTAAGAGATTGGTTCTCTATCAGAGGATTTTTTTGACAACAAAGGTTGATAAACAAAGAAATGGTTAAGGCAAGTTTTTATTAGTAAATGACTAGGTTAGCGAACCACTTGATTCACTAATAACATAGTTCGTCGAGAAGGCTTTTTCCCAACAAAGGGAGAGACAAGAGACAATGCAAAGAAGTAAAAGAAAAGACAAGGAGATGGGTAAAGAAAGGTTTGTTGTCAGAGGATTTCGCTGACAACAAAGAAAGATACACAGATAAATGGCAAGTTAGAAATGGCAAAGGAAGAGGTTCATGAAAAGAGATATTTTATGATAAAGGCAAAAGCATGAAACAAAGAAGAAAGTAAAGGAAGAGGCTAGTTCACAAAAATAAAGATGCACCGATAAGGTGAAAGAGAAAGTAAAGAAAGATAAACAAGTGGCTTCATCAACAGAATGGATGGCTTGCAAACTGTTTGGTTCACCGATCATTTCATTCATAGATGGAGCAATTCATTGACAAAAGAAAGATCCACCAAGAAAGAGTAAGATGGAAGTAGTAAAGAAAGAAAAGGGCAAAGAAAGGCAAGTTCACCACTGACACATTTCGTTGATAACATATAGATAAATTCCTGGTTTTTGAAAAGTGAAAATTGCCGCTGAAGAGGAAGAAGATAGAAAAAAGAAAAATAAAGGAAGAGTCAAATAGTTCACCAATTTGAAGATTTTCTGATAAGACAAAAGGAGGCTGATAGAGAAGACAAGACAGGGAAGGAAGAAACGAAGGACTTTTCCAAGGTTCATGATAAGGTAAATTCACTGATAAAAGGCAAAATGGAGATTAGAGGCAGAAAATCAAATGGTGGTGCATGCTGATATGTACCTAGAAATTAATGTGTTGCAGGTTAGGGTTAGTTGTAGGTGGTTGAAAAGGTAGAGTTCTTTAATGCAAAAGGGCTAGAATTGAATGAAAGGATGAAATGTCTCAGCAGGCAAATCTTTTGCTAGTACTTTCATTCTAAAAGAACACCAGAGCATGGGTACCTATAGGTTTCAAAGTTGTTAGGAAATGGGCATTTCTTCCAATATGATAGATTTCTTGACAAGGCCATGGGCTAGATTTTAATGTGGCATGTGATTACTTTCTGATAGAGTACAGGTCCTGAAATGACATGGGGAGTTGAATGGCTATATATGCATATTTTTTAGATTCATTAGGGGTTGGTTGGTTCTTTGTTGGTGGCTGGAGGCTATGCAAGTCCAGCAATGCTTCTAGGGCCCAAAATCATGGCATGTCCATTTGTAGAGAAGTAGTGGGATGGTGAAACAAGTGAAAGATAATGTGCATTATGAGTGTGCAAATAATGTCTCCATGGTAGTTTGTATGTATTTAGGGTATTTCCTCTTATCACATTTGCTGATAAGTTTGTATTGGACATTTGAAAATGTGACAACATTTTAAATATATTACAAGCCTTGTAATTGTCATTTGATCTTTACATTTGAATGCATGTAGTTCTATTCTGGATTATTAAGTATGTTTGATGCACAAAACCTACAATCTGAAATAGCATGTGTTTAGATCAACTTTTCCTAGTTTCCCTTCCATTTGTTTTCTTTTTTGTCTTCTAAGACTCTATAGCCCAATTGGATAGGCACTAGTCTTAGCTCCCTTAGGCCAATCACACACCTTTCAAAATAAGCAAATATCTACAAGTGGTTTAAGGGAAAAACCATCCTTCCTATTCATGTACATTCACATAGTTGAATCAGCTATATAGGGGTTTTTTGAGAGTCAGTTATTCTTGGTTCAATGATAGTCTTTGGGGCCAAGACAACAATTTGGGTTTGGTTTTCTATATATTTTTAGTTGTTCATCTAGTTTGAACTCAATGCCTATTTAGGTATACCCCTTGGAATATCCCTCCAGAGTTTAAGTTGATCTCGAAGTGTAGAGGAGTCTGCCCACTCCTATTAATTGGCCAAAATCACCTCTAACTTATTGGTAAACCTCTTTCTATGAACCTGATGACAATCCATGGCCTAGGTGATTTAGAAATGTTTTAGAGTTGTGTTTTGCAGTTATTTTGGGACCCAACAGCTTCACTTCCTATATTTCCTTCATTTATTCTATTTTGAAAGGAAGCTAGGTGTGTGGAAAATGCTTCCTACACTAATCTAATGAGGGGAGAAGAGTGTAAATTCAATTTTATCCTTACTATTACAGAAATGTTAAACCCACTAATAGAGATGCTGCAGTAAACACATAAACAAGAAAGTATGATAGAAGAAGACAGACATAAGATATATGTGGGGAAAACCCTTACGGGTGAAAAACCCCACACTCTGAAACACAGCTCAAATGTATTATGTAAACAATGAAGGTTACAATACAACAGAAAGCCAATGCTCTTGCAGGAGTCTTCGACATTCATATCTAGAGCCGATCCAGCAACATAACAATAACTATAAAACCTGTAGTACATCACCTCCTCAAAGCACCTGTTTATATAGAATATACAAGGCAAAATTAGCTCTATCTTGGAATGGACGTCCAACATGGCCTCATGGCCCAAAACCCATGCCTATGGACACTTGTCCAACCTTGTAGAATGGTTCTGACACTTGTCAAGTCACCCTATCCCAAAGAGGTTGCCTATTCCAAAAATGGGTAATGATAGATGCTTCTACGCCTCTTACAACTGTCATAGAATCTGTCATAGCTGTCATAACTTACAGTTGTAAGAGAATCTATCATACACGAGCTATAAATAGTATATTCTCTTACAACATGTCATAGTCCACCTTGGGACACCCAAATATTCCTTTTTCAAAGATGTCTTCAACACATGTCTTCACCTATCATAGAATCTCCTATTTCTAACTCTTACATGTCATAACTTTGTCATAGGAATCTGTCATGACCATTTCGGTCAATATTCCCTTACACAACATCTAAGATGCTGACACATGGAAAAATATTCCTACCACTAAGTGGGATGCCTATCTCTTCATGTGAGGACAAAAATATATGTGGTCATATGCCATGTAGGATGATACATCATCGTGCCAACTCCCACAATATGACAACATAGAATTTGCATTCAATTAATACAATAGGCAAATAATAAATAAATACAATGTAAAAATACAAGGAATTATCAAGGTTGAGACACTTTAATTCCCAAAATATTTTACATGTTTTTGACTTATTACTAGATGTATTATTCTTGTTCAAATCTATATCCACCTCCTATTCTATGTAAAAGTTCCATGAAATCCCATTGGGCCCTTAGTCTTTTTCACTTCACCTATTTCCTCTAGTTTGTGAAATCATTGTTGGCTTCAGGACTTCACATTTCAAGCTATGATATTTTGTCCTCCCATCTCCTTCCTTTTTTGTAAACTCTTGTTCCAACCTTACACTTCCTTTTTCTCTACTTTGTAGAATTTCCCTTCCAAACTAGATATGTTCACCTCCTATCCTATATCCATTTCTCTCATCCTATTGCATAGTCTTTCTCTACATTTCTTCCTTTCACTTTCCATCATGTTTATGGAGTCTCATCTTGGAACTAAATACATTTCCATCTCTAGTTCACCTTCCCTTTTCTACATTATTCCCAACCCTTTTTGCAAGAAATATCCCCACTTTCCACATCTGATTCTGGGTTGAATTCCTACACCTTTGCATATTCTAGTTTCCTCTTTGCAAACTTTTCTCCTTGGCCTTAAGGACCTTTTGGACCCTTCATCTCATATCCTATCCTAACATCCAATTCCACATCCAAATCTTGCATGTCCCTAAATCTTCCAAATATTCATTTTCTTCATTTGTAGAAACCTAATATTCTTCCAAATTTCTATTACACATTTCCCTTCACTTCCACCTTTAGTTCCCACCTTCATTTCCATAAGTTGTCTCCACTTTTCTTCAATCCTTTCCTTCAGTCTCATGATGAATTCTTGCGTTTATCCCAATGATCAAATCACTCATTCCCTTTGATTTCACAAAACTTTCCCATGCTTACAAACTTCATTCCTTTAACTTCCAATGTTTGGTCCTCATGTCCTGTCCTACATCAATTTTCATAAATCTTCCAAACTCCTGTGATACACTCTAGAACAATCCAACAACTTCCCAGGTCACTATTAATGACTTGATTTGACCCCTACAACTTCTCAAATGCATTTCTCACACTCAAACAATTGTATTAATCTAAATGACACAAATCTAATTATAAATTTCAATGGTGGATGATGATAGAAGACATGGTCACCATGAATGTGGTGGTTGATGTTCACCTACCAATTTCCATTGTGTGAGCTCCAAACCATTCATTTCAATTGAGAAACATTTCAAACATGTATTGTATTCATTTCCATCACCTACCAAAGTACATCAAATTCTCATAAGCAACCAAGGACCTAGAAATTTAAATGCTATAAATATAGGGCTGTTTGTCATTCAAAGGGTTGATCATTTCTTTTCTTTCACATACCTATGAAAGTTGAGGATCATCTAGGGTTTTAACTCCTACCAATACAATCTCTCTAGAGAAATATTTTTTGTAAATCATGAGGTTAATATTGTAAAGGGTGTTTGTAACAAAATGTCTCCATGACTATTTGTGGATCCCTAAGGAAACCCTCAATCATAGTTTTGGATTTTGTGTTGCCACATTTTATTGTAATAGAGATTTGATAAATGTATTAACATTTTAAATCATCGCAAGGATCCTGTAATGGTCATTTCTATATTTCATATGGATTTATGTAGTATGGGGATGGATTATTAAGTATTATTTATTATTTGATACCATATCTTTGATGTCTATAAATGCATGGATAATATCCTTTTAGGATTTTGATTTGTTGTTCCTATTGGAAAACTACAACTCTATTATCTAATCGATAGGCACCAGTCCTAGAAGTTCATGGTCAATCATGTTCCTAAACTAAACACATCTTTTACATATAGTTTAAGACTTAGATTAGGTTCTAACCTTTTCCATATCCACAAATCAGTATTATTACTTATATATATATCTCTAATGAACTTGTGTGAGATTGATATTTATAGGTTTATGCATGTAGGAGATCAACCCATCGTTATTGTTCATGGCATTGCAAGTGTCTATCTCTAATGAGCTTGTGTTAGATAAATATTTAGAGGAATATGATGAAGAGGATGTAATATATGTGTGTATGTGACTTAAGGGGTTTCATCTTTGGTGATTTAAATTGATTATATCTTGGGTGACCTTATATGTTTTCTTATAATTTATTGTTAATGAGGTCCAATAGGATTATTTGTGGCCACCATTAGGACATAGCAGTCAAATCCCTATTCTAGTTTGTTACCATATATGAAGACCTCAAGGGAATACCCCCTAGTTTTGCAAAACTTGAAGAAGAAGATTTTTCCTAATCCTATGCATTGGTCCAAAACCACCCTCTCTTTGTTGATGTATCACTCTCCCTGCTTGAGATACCTTGTTCCCCTTATCTCACTCTTAGTTGTGGTGCTAGAGGAGAGGGCCTGTGGTGTTGGGACCCAACATGTCACATCTATCCAAAGTCTTTATTTCATATTTTATGGCCTCTAACCAAGACTAATGCTCATCTGAAGAAAAAGATTCCTTTATAGATCTAGGTTCATTGTCAATACATGTTGAAACAAATACACAATTATAATCAAAAGGACTATACCTTTCAACTAGATTATATTTTCTAGTAGGACTTTTGAGAGGTGTAAAAAGAGGCTCCTCTTTTTCCTCATCAAAACATGAATCTAAACCTTCTTCTTCCTTATACTATCCATCATGTTATTATTTTGTATGTGCATCTTCCTATGGTTCATTCTTAATATCAAAATGCACTATTTTGTTAGAATTCTCATGAGGCTTTTTGTCTTTTTTAAATTCCTTAAGATCTCTAAAAATAACATCATTAAAATATAACATTTCATTACTATAGGATTCTAAAGCTTATAGCCCTTAATGTTCTCACAATAGCCCATAAAATAGATGTGTTAGCCCTAAAGATAAGCTTAGAACATTTTTATTTTGGAACATGAACATATGCCTCACTACCCAAAACTTAGAAATGAGAAATTGGTATGCATTTACCTATCCATACCTCATAGGATGTTTTCTTTGTTAGAGCAGAAGTGGAGACTGATTAATGAGATAACAAGTAGTGTGTACACCTTCATCCTAGAAACATTGTTCAATCTTGGCACTGCTTAGCATGCTTCTAGATTTGTCCATGAAAGTCATTGTAACATCATGAATAATTAATTTTCCAATAGAAATTAGATCTAAAAATTAATTTAACAAATTCCTCCAAAATACTTTACAATCTCCACTCAACAACAACTAGTCTTCAATGTACAAATACTAATTTAATAAAAAAAACCCAATAGCTGATTTTATTTGATACTTCAAGGGTTTAACATTAGTTTTGAGACTAATGCAATAGTCAACACCTATAGTAGAAGAAAAATAAATCCTAGAACAAATCTGCCAAACTACACAAATTTCAATCATAAGAAACAAGCTAGTTTCATACCAAGCTTGCACAAATTGCTCCACAAACACCGACAATTGTTTTTTATTAATTTTTGATGATAATGAACATTAAAATGGACTAATATAAAATACACAATATAGCAGCAATAGAAAACAACAAATCTGAAAATTAAATCTAACAAACTCCATCAAATGTTGAAATACACATAGTGTATTTCACTCTACCAAGACCAAACAACACCCACATTATATAATAATCATATAAAACTTTAGGAACTGATGTAGAAAATAAAAATACCACAAATGAAGGTACCACAATAGTAGAAAACTCAACAACACAATGCACATAGAAAATCTGCAACTATCACTTGCAACACACAACACCTGCAAACACACACAACACCGGATTCCACTGAAATATGCAATACTCTAAAGCATTTATTACAACCTTTGAATATGATTACCCCTATAAATCAATTGGGTTTCATCCACTAAATTTTAATCTCCATTGGGTTTTCATCCAACAATATTACGATAGAACCAAAGTTCACACAGAAAATATGAGAGATAATAAAATGGTGAAAGATCCACCAACAAACAAATACTCAAATATTTATAATATCCAACATCAAAATGGGTGCCCAAAATCCAAATTAAATTTCCTTTTGAAATTTCCATCTCGCATGCAACCAAAAATAGCCACCACTTACAAGAAAATCAAACCCAATCTTGGCAAGATTCTAAAATCTCTGAGAAAAGAAAAAACATCTTCACCATTTCCAACACCTTTATAAGGGAAAATAAACATCAATATTTAATATTTGATTGCTTTCATTCCATCCTCATCTTGTAGTTAAATTTAATTAATAATTCCCTTTTCAAATTATTTTCTGAAAATGCAGGGAAATTACTAATTTCTTTGGAGTTATCCAAAACCCTATGAAATATCCACTTGTGCAATAAAAATTAATATTTAATATTTTATTACTCTCAATAAATAATTATAGTCTCCTAAATGTATGGGAAAACAATTAAAATATTAAATAAAATATTTTCCCTATGTGTCTCGTTACCTCTGACTTACTATTTCTAGAGTATGGAAACTTACTATTTTTAGTAAGTGCTATTTTTCAAAAAAGGGACATGACAGTCATTCATCAATTCTACCACTTCATTTTTCTATGGTGTATATTTTCTACCTAACAATCCTGTCATGCCTACAGTAATCATTAAAATTGATAGAGGAAAGCTCCCTACCACTATCTATTCTCAAAACCTTTACTTTCATATATATATATATATATATATATATATATATATATATATATATCAAGTTCTTTAAACTCTTTAAAAGTAGAAAATACAACAAATTTATACTTCAAATTGTAAATTCATTTATATAGAGAGAAATCATCAATAAATGAAACATAGTAGTGATATTTTCTAAATGAAGGCATCCATAATATCAAATACATCACTATAAATAACCTCCAAAACTTGTTTAGCTCTAGAACTACCGAATTTAAAAGAAACCCTATCCTCCTAGCTAGACAAACCATCAACCATATTTTTTATTATTGAGGGTTTTAAGACCCTTCTCACTAATGTGACCCATCCTATGGTGCCACAATTTACAAGAAATAGAGTTATTAGAACTACATTTATAGTTTTATAGAAAGTAGATGCCTCTAGCCTAAACAAGGTGCCACATTGAGTGCCCTTAACCAACACTAAATTACCTTTTCTCAACCTACAACCACTCTTCTCAAAAGTAAAACACACTCCTAAATCATTCATTTTAGATACATAAATAAAATTTCTTCTAAACTAGGGCTATGCAATACATCTGTGAGGATTTTCATCCTTCCATCACTAAAAATTAATTTTACCTCCCCTCAGTCCACTATCTTTAGTGTGTTGTTTTCCTCAAGGAAAACCCCCCCACCATCATAATTTGTATACATTGAGAACCACTCCTTGTGAGGAGTCATGTGATAGGATGCATCTAAATCTATCACCCGAGCCATCAGAAGCCATGATAGGTAAAATAATAAAAGCATCAATGGCTTCATCATCAAAGGATTTATAAATAGAGGAATCATCTTTCTTTTTCTTATTATGACATTCCTTCTTGAGATTGTCTCATTTGCCACAATTCCAACACCTCAACCTACTCTTACCAAGTGTCTTGGATATTCCCTTAGACTTAGATTTATCCTTAGCCTTGTCCTTACCACCTTTTTTCTTGTCCTTGCCTCTATCTCTAGATCTTATCCACACATGAAATACATCCTTAGACCCATCCAAAGTCTTTATCTTCAACTCCTATATAAGCAAGGTGGCAATGAGGACATCCAACTTTTGATCATCTATCAATGAACTACTAACTACAAGGATTAGATTATCCCAAGATACAGGCAATGAACATAGCAACAAAATATACTTATCATCTTCCTCTATCTTTACATCTATTGACTATAACTAACTCAAGATTATATTAAATGCATTTAAATGTTCTACAACCAAGTCTCCATCCTTAATTTTAAGAGTACAATTTTCATTACATAAATAAATTATTACTGAGATTCTTTGTTATATATATCTCTCCTATTTTATTCCACAACTTATACATGTAGTAGTTTCACCAAAAATATTCAATAAAATAAAATAAGATAAACACAATCATATGGTGCCATGGGAATTTTTATCAACTTTTACCCATTCTTTATCTAATAAAATATCTATTTTCTTTTGACCCTTCATTATAATCTATTGATCCCATTCTTCCAAGAGATCCTCCATCTTTAGCTTCCAAATCTCAATGCTTACAAAATTGAATTTTTTAATCTCCAACTAAGATGAGCTAGCCATGATCTATATCACCCAAAACTTGAAATTGAAAGAAAACAATGCACTCCCACTATAGGAAAAAACTCAATTAAATACTTTAAAAGATGTGACCCTCTCTAACTAAGACAAACATGGCTCTAATACCAAATGTTGAAATACGGTGTAACTATACAATGAGATATGTTGTCCTTAATGCATTAAATTTCAATAAAAATGATAGAACATAAGCAAAAATGGAAATAAATCATAGTGAAGATGAAAACCATAACATGTAAAGATTTACATGGAGAAAATCTTTCAAGAAAAACCTTCACACCCAAAGAGATCCAGGCTTGTATTAATGATAAGAATAGTTACAATATATCTTATTCCTCTAAATTTTGGTAGCATAATGGTGCTCAAATAACCTACAAAAATTAATCATAATACTACTATCTAAAGGTACCAATATATAGGAAAAACAAATACAAGATACCATCAATGGTATCCTAGAAGAAGTGGCCAAAACCACTTACCCAAAACTAGGCATCTAAATCCTTCTATGGAATCTCACACATCACCAAAATTGGTCAACATACCTTGAATAGTAACTCCTCTTGTACACACCTTACATTATCATAAGTGTCATAGATTCTATCATAATGGTCAAATTGACCAAGATCCCAATCCTAGGTGCTATTTGGAAAGAATTACTAAATTAGTCATAAGATCCAACAATAGAAGATTCTCTTACACCTTACTTATCCCAATCTTTACCTAATTCTTAATATCTCCCCAAAAGTAACTCCCGAATTAAATGTCACTACAACTACATGTGAGGGACTAAATAGTAATAAACAATTTTCCTACCACATAAAGGGGTGTCCAAGTCTACCCTCTCCATGTGTAATGTCCCCTTGTAAGAAGATAAAAAATTTCTTAACCTTGCACACAATTATAGCTTCTTAAAGAGAACATTAGTAACCAATAATTCCTTATAACATCATAATATTGTAATTAGAGTTAGTAACCACATATTCATAATCAATATCAAAGTTTATTAACATTTATGCATTCCACATTTTCTCATTTCTATCATATAGAGATTTCCATGTTATGCCTCAGGAGAGTTATTCTGGTGCCTGATTGTTAATCTACTCTAATTCACCCACCCCATGAGTACGATTACATTAGGGTGTTGGTATAACAAGACCCACTACCACAGGCCCAAGGGTTTCATTTCTACACCTGACAATTCTTCACCACTTGGCTCAAGGGGCTTCACGCTATGTAGCTAGTGATACTTCACCCACTTGAGAGTCACCTACCATTAAGCCATTTTAATAATAATTAGGTCTACACAATCATAGGGCCAAGGGCTTCATGCTATGCAAATGGTGATAATTCACCTCTTGGATCAAGGGTTTTCACACTATACAACCAGCGTTACTTCTCCCACTTGAGAGTCACCTAGGTGCTAGATCCTAAACCACCCTTCCCTAACTCACCACCATACTGTAGGGTGATAGATAGATTAATAGAGAGGCTACCTACTCTCATCCGAGTATACAATGATTAGAATTATGAATCATATCTTATAGGAGTTTATCATTACCATCTCGTGATCCCAATGGATTACGAGATAGTACATTTGACCACATTGTTCCTCTACGAAACTTATTATTGTACCATCTCATATGATGGTCAATTATAATACATTGGTTTCCACATAATCATTTATCATTCTTATCATTATGATAACATTACATATATTATTCCTTTGGATCTTATCATTATATCATAATATTATTTCTTTGGATCTTATCATTATATCATAATATTATTTCTTTGAATTGTATTATTATATCATAATATTATTTCTTTGAAGACTTGTCCAATTTCTTATTATAAACACCCTCTTTTGATTAACATATTGAGATTATATGTAATTCATTATTATGAAACTATGTTAACTTATGATAAAGAAACATACCTTGAAGGAGATCGCTGCAATATGTATGATGTTGACTGTATATGTTGATCGCTAGAATAGATAGCCTGCTAACAGTATTTATGTATTAATAGAATTGTGAGTTCACTATTTGCTGCATATGGTGAGATGAAGAATGCTTTGACTGATATATGAGAGTGATGAATGTTCAAATGAGATATGATATTGTTTGATAAATGAGATATGGATGTGATTATTCCCCCCTCATTGGAGTCCCAGCGATCCCTCTAAATACCATTGATTCTTGGGAGCAGTCATGATTCTTGAAGATTAGACGCCACACTTAGAAGAGGATTGACGCTTTCTTGTATTATCAATAACTTACAATTAATAAATTCATGTCTCTTCAATCATCGCACCATGTCATCTATGAACAAGACAAGGCTTGTCTTGTTAAATCAAACATCGCTTCATTATAATATTTCTGCATCACTTTTAGACTTAATAATTTTGTCTTATTCCAAATCCTTGTCTTATGTGAGAATTGAATCTTATTACAAGTTCTTCAAAGTATGATTCCTTAGTGAGTTTTTAACTTTATTTTGCTATTTTCCCAAGTGTTAGGTTGGTCGATCTGGTGCTTATATCTTTCCCACTGATCTTTATTCCTCATTGTTATTAGTATGTAGATGGCTGCTCATTCCAATCTTTAATTGGAATGAGAAAATTTTGATTTGTATGGTAACATGACACCATGCTCTTTGGAGACATGACAATTATTTATTGATAATGTTAATTAGAACAATTAAAAGATGCCTATGAATTTTTGAGGTGAATGACACATAATCCCAACAAGTAGTACTAAGATGAGTGACCTCCAAAGAATTTCTAATGCTTCACCCTTGTGAGAATCACCTAATTGCAATGAGTGCTAAGTGGACCATTCATTCTCATGAGGTATGGGTTTGTGTGAACCACTACTTATGAAATATTGGTGAATGAGTTTGACTCAAAAATTATGTAGTTGAATCTTGGTATTAATATCATAATTTGACACACTACAAAAAATACCTCCTACTTATCAAAGAAACATCAAGTCTCACTAAAAAGAGAGAGAATCGTTATGCACCTTTGTATCAACTATTGCACCACTTATAATATGACTTGATTTATCAAAGCAAGCATGACTACAGTACCAAATATATGTTCTTTGAAAATAGAGTCCCCACCTCTTTGAAAGAGGAAATCTTTGATGCACACCAAGCTACCAAGGTATAAAATTATCTGGTTCACCCTAGTAGTATAGTCTTCAACCTCATGTAACCTAGGATAAGACTAAGTAGAGATAATTGTTCCTTAGTAGAGTTGCTTATTTATTGGCTCTCAAAATTGTATGTTCCACTTTAGTTCTAGATTTTGTTCTGAGCACTATTGTAATAGGGAAACCAACACAGATAGAGAGACAACAAAATCATGCTCAAAAGGTGGATAATATTGGGCCAGTTTATAAGAGAGGTCACACTCTTCATCTACTTTAGGCTCTTTTGAACTTGGGATAATGTTCCTTGAGCCCTTGGTAAGATAAAGGAAAGACCTCAAGCTAGGTATTGACGAATCATGCCCTTATGGGAATCACAAACATACCTCTAAGACATTAGATAAATAAAATAAAGAGAGATAGCATGTGCACCAAAATGTATGAAACAAGGTTGTATTCCTCAAGATAGATTGTCTCATAATTTGCATACATGCATGCTATTAACATTTCAATAGGCGTAAATCTCTAATTATTTATAGAATATAGGTTCTCAAAGATACAATAAAGTTTATAATGCTAATTTCTACTAGTGAGTAGGACTCCTAATTGTATAATCCTCTTAAAGTGATTCAAAACTAACATTGCTTAAGGTTGGGAAATGGTTGTGACAATGAATCCTAAACATAGGCAAAGTAGATAACCACAAAACTATACTAAACTAGAAAGAGATGTTATCATTTTAATGTTTATATTAGTTGTGGAGAGACACAGTGCTACAAACTAGTGCCTTGATCCTAGGGGCAATAGACCATTTATATCCACTATACAAGCACATTTGCAACTTCAAAATAAAAATTGGACATCATTCTAGACAAGTATAAACATAGTCTTATGACCATCAAATATAATTTTTTAGTAACTAGAGATATCTATAACCAAGCATACTTCAAATATCCATCATTAAATAGGGTAAATCCATATGGTATGCAAAAAAAGCAAAGTTCAAAGCATTTGAATAGTTTTCTAACTTTTGTGTAGGCCAACTAATTTACATATCAATAAGTCATTGAATGTGACTTTAGGGACAAACATAGCATGACTACTTCTTGAATAGACCTAGAAAACCATTGAGACATTCAAGCAAATAGAGAGAACTAAGTATTCAACACCTTGTCTTGATGTTTGGTTGAAGCATATACAAGCATGAAGAAGAAATTAAAATATTAAGAATTGATACCTTAGAATTATTAATTCATTAAAAAGCATACTACAACAAGTTTTTCCAAGGACTGGCAAACCACCATATCTTTATACAAAAATATGCATATATAACCCTCTATGCTCTATTCTACAACATAGGGAAGTGGATCTTCACCTTCTTGAATAAAATATGCGCTTTGCCCTACATACTTTGCTCTTATTTTAGTAGTTAAAGACTTACAAGTGTTTCAGGAGATTAAAACTAGGTAGAAACAACCTTAAATTCTATGTACCAAGGATAAAATCTTTCATAACTCTTTAAATCAATAATTTTATATCATTTTTCAAGCCTGCAAGGTATCTATCTTTTCTCTTCATGCATCAAATTCACTAAGGTAATTTGTGGCATCGATAACCCTTGTCCAAGATCTAATTTTCTACTCTACTGGGATCCTCCATACCATAATTATATGTGCACAACTAAAAAATAGAAGAATAAATTGATGCAGAAGCATCTGGGTGAATGGGCAATCTGGCATCAACCAAAAATAGTTGCAGGTTTAATTTTACTTTTGTTTGGTTTGTTTGGATTTCTAATGGCATTTCTCAGCATTGGATGTGATTGGGATAGTCAGAATTGTAAAGATTTCAATTTTGACTAATTTTAGTCCTAAGACACATTTGACAATTTTTGTTAAAACAATTGTTCAGCGAGATTGGTGAAGTTTCATGATGAATCCTTACACATACAGATTGTTAGAAGCCTCCTAGATTTAATAGTGAAGATTTTGTGGGAAGATCTTTCACGGTTTCAGAGAAGTAATTGTTACGTGATCAGTACTGGCAATTTGGTGAAACATTAAAATTTCAATTTCTGTGAAGTTTGGTGCATAACAACTTGGGTAAATTCATCTTAATATCAATCCACATGTATTTGCAAGTTTTTAGATAATTTCAAGTTCATGGCAAGCAGTTAGAGAGGAAGTTGGTTTTCAACCTTGGCTGCTATCATAGTTGCATAATTGAAGTTGTCTAGATCTGTAAGGTATAATTTTGATTGGAATTTATTATTCTGATGCTTATCCAGCAACAAGAGTCTGTGATCAGAGAGATTTAGTCAGGATTCCAATCACAGATAAAGTTCCAAGTCTATGCATTTTCATAGAAGAGTCATATGAGCATTATTATGCCTTTTGTGTAGGCAAATCTGAGTTTTCTTTAAAGCAATTAGATATTATTATCCAGAAGATTTGAAGGCACCAGGGAGAAGAAGTTTACTTTAGATATGTCTAGATGATATTTTAGAGTTGGTACAAAATGTCATTTCCTTGGAGCATCAAATGAATTAACTATTCTTTCAAGGAAGGTTGATGATTTGAACAAATGAGTGGGTGCCTTCTCTTCAAGCAAGTGAAAATATTTGCCAAGCTTTCTATAACATAGTCATTGACATGGCCATCTAAATGAATGTTAAAAATGGCATGCCTATCATTGAAAAGTATCTCTTTGGGAAGTTGTTTTTGTATTTCAGCGTTGTTTCTCCTTTCTATATTGAGTATGATGTTACTTTGTTCATTTTGTTTTGTTGGCTATTTCCTTATTGGGGTTGGATAAGAAGATGCCACTTGGGAAGAGAAATATGTTCAATATTGTTTTAAAAAAATGAACACATTGGAGAATGAAACAATGGGTGAGAGTTTTAAGATAGAACAATAAAATGACCAAAAGGAGAGGAAACACCAATGGGTTTGTGATGCCTCTTTGAGGCTTTTATTAAATTTTTCATTTCTCTCTATTTTTAGAGGCATACAGGGAAGAAATTCAAATGCCAAAAGGTTCCCTACAAAAGGTAAAAAAAAAGACGATACCATTGTGGAAGGAGATTGGAGGTCAACTACTAGATTGAGGAAGGTAAAGTAGATAAAAGTAAAAACTAGATTGGTTAAGGAGGGCGTCGACCTGAAGAAGGAGGAGAACATTGCCAGAAGGATATAGTCTCTAAAAAGAAAATGTAGCAAAGGGAAGGGCTACCTGTGGAAGAAAAATAGAGTCATTTCTATAAAGAACATGGAACAGGAATAGAGTTTGTTTCCAAGAGGAATTGATAGAAGAACAAGGAGGTAAACATTAAAGATTTAATTAAGGACAAATGCCTTAGTGTGGAGGAAGGAATTTAGTTGAAGTATTGAATCAAAGATGAGGTGCAAATATAAAATCCATAAAACAGAGTGAGATTCAGATTGGATGAGTGGAATAGAGAGAATGAAGAGCCAAAAGGAGATAGGATTCACCAGAGGAGAATCTTAATGTTTCTATGCATGTGAGAGAGGCCATTGAGGGCCAATAATGTAAATTCTTGTTTGCATATTTATGAATTTTTGTTTTGAATAAGAATAAAACTAAAAGCATTGGTTAGTTGTTGTTTGCAATCTTTATACTGTCTTTTGATCAATGAATAAAGAGGATATGTATGTGAATGATTGGATTGTGAGGTGTGAGTAATTGGTTGTGTTTTGGCATGAGAGGAGGGTATCTATCTACACCATATGGTATCACAGCCAGAGGTTTTGAGAGTATAGGCAGAGCATCAAACGTGAGGTAGCCTATGCCAAGACATGTGGGTAGAGGATAGAATACAATAGAAAAGAGCTCGTGTGAGGATTGTTGCAAGTAGAGAGAAGCCCTAAGCAATCAAGAGCTAGGGAGCCGTGAAAAGAAGTGTGATTGTAGATTGCAGAGCATGGGGTGAGAGTTGTGAAAGATTGTAGCAGATGAGATGGGGATATAATTGAGGAAGAAGCCCATGATATGGGATGGATGGAGGCATTATCAAAAGAGGAAGATCCTTGAGATGATGACGAACATTAATGCAAGATTGGATAGGATTGAAGTGGGGTAGCGAGAAGAATTGGTCAAGCATGATGGAGATGAAGACACGTATGAGGTTACAACGAAGGTATGTTGTGGAAACGACATGAGAGAAAGGAATGAAGATGAGGAATTGGTTGCAATAGTAGAGCATGAGGATGTAGTTATAGAAAATGGTGAAGATGATGATTTGTTGGCACAAATTTTGGTGATAGAAGAGGAGTGGCTTGAGAAGATCACCGATGAAGATGAGAAGATGCACGTCGCAACGAAAAATGAAGAGGTGGAGTGTAATTTTTCTAAATTTTGTGATGATAAATTTGTTATAAATTCACATGTTGTTGAGGTGAAATAAGGAGTTAATGCATATAGAAATAAAAAGAGATTATGTAGTTGCAGATTGGTGTGTGGATAGTGCATATTTGCTTGTAGAGGTTGTAGAGAATGCTGCAAGAGAAATAATTTGGTGGAGGAGGAAGGTACATGGTGGACATGAGTCCATGAGAGGAAAGAGGAAGAGGGTACATATTTGTTGGAGGAAGATGTAGAATGTTCTAGGCAGATGCTGGAAGAGGAGAAAAAAAAATTGATCTTGTGCACATCCCATAGCGATAGAGTTCGGTGCAGATTGCGTGTAATCTGAAAGGGTGATCCTAGCACTTGACTCCACCTTTGTGAGCCTATGTTAAAAAATGTTTTACCTAGCATATCTAATGCAAGAGCATCTGGGTGAATGGGCAATCCAACATCAACAAAAAATAGTTGCAAGTTTAATTTTCCTTTTGTTTGGTTTGTTTGCCTTTCTAATGGCATTACTCGGAATTAGATGTGATTGGCACAGTCAGAATTGCAAAGATTTTAGTCCTGACACACATTTGTTAGTTTTTTGTTAAAACAATTGTTTAGAGAGATTGGTGAAGTATTGTGGTGAATCCTTGCACAGACAAATTGTTAGAATCATCCTAGATTTAATAGTGAAGATTTCATGGGTAGATCTTTAATGGTTTCAGAGAAGTAAGTGTTTCACGATCAGGGCTAGTAGTTTGGAGAAACATTAAAATTTCAATTTCTATGAAGTTTGGCATGGAACAACTTGGGGAAAGTCATGGTAATATCAATCCACATGTATTTGCAAGTTTTCAAATAATTTTGAGTTCCTGGCAAAGAGTTACAATGGAAGTTGGTTTTCAACCTTGGCTCCTGTCACAGTTGCACAATTGAAGTTTTCTAGATCTATAAGGTATAATTTTGATTGGAATTTATTAATCTGATGTTTATCCAACAAAAAGAGTTTGTGATTAGAGAGATTTAGTCAAGATTCCAATCATAAATAAAGTTCCAAGTCTATGCATTTTCATAGAAGCATCATATGAGAATTATTATGCCTTTTGGGGAGGCAAATCTGAGTTTTCTTTAAAGCAATTAAATACTATTATCTAGGAGATTTGAAGGCACCAAGGAGAAGAAGTTTACATTAGATATGTCTAGAGGATAATTTGGAGTTGGTATGACATGTCATTGCCTTGGAGCATCAAATGAATTAACTAATCTTTCAAGGAAGGTTAATGATTGGAACAATTGAGTGGGTGCCTTCTCTGAGCAAGTGAAAGTAATCACCAAGTATTCTATAACATAGTCAGTGACATGGCCATCAAAATGAATGTCAACAATGGCATGCCGATCATTGAAAAGTAGCTCTTTGTGAAGTTATTTTTGTATTTCAGTCTTGTTGCTCCTTGCTACATTTGGAGTGATGTTACTTTGTTCATTTTGTTTTGCTGGCTATTTAAGATGCCACTTGGGAAGAGAAATATGTTTAGTATTTAAAAACAAATGAACAACACATTAAAGAATGAAACAATGGGTGAGAGTTTTAAGATAAAACAATAAAATGAGCAAAAGGAGAGGAAACACTAATGGGTTTGGGACACCTCTTTGAGGCTTTTATTATTTTTTTCATTTCTCTCTATTTTTAGAGGTGTACAGGGAAGGAATTCAAACACCAAAAGGCTTCCTGTAAATTGTAAAAAAAAAGAGGCCACTATTGTGGAAGGAGATTGGAGGTTGACTGCCAGATTGAGGAAGTTAAAGTAGATAAAAGTAAAGAAGAGATCAATTCAGGAGGGCATCGGCTTGAAGAAGGAGGAGAACATTTCCAGAAGGATATAGTATTTGAAAAGAAAATGTAGCAAAGGGAAGGGCTACCTGTGGAAGAAAAATTGAGTCGCTGCTATGAAGAACATGGAACACGTATAGAGTTCACTACCAAGAGGAATTGACAGAAGAACAAGGAGGTAAACATTGTAGATTTTATTAAGGATAAATTCCTTATTGTGGAAGAAGGAATTCAATTGAAGTATTGAATCAAAGAGGAGGTGCAGATATAAAATTCATTAAACAGAGTGAGATTCAGGTTG
Source organism: Cunninghamia lanceolata (assembly GCA_027924645.1). Taxonomy (NCBI): domain Eukaryota; kingdom Viridiplantae; phylum Streptophyta; class Pinopsida; order Cupressales; family Cupressaceae; genus Cunninghamia; species Cunninghamia lanceolata. The sequence continues at coordinate 4,028,810 of BSBN01000245.1, read as the reverse complement.
GAGGCATGGAAGAAAGAGGATGAGGAGCCAAAAGGAGATAGGATTCACTAGAGGAGAATCTAAATGTTTATGTGTACATGTGAAAGAGGCCATTGAGGGCCAATAATGTAAATAGTTGTTTGTAGATTTGTGAATTTTTGTTTTGAATAAGAATAAAATTGAATGCATTGGTTAGTTGTTGTTTGTAATCTTTATATTATCTTTTGATCAATGAATAAAGAGGATCTATATGTGAGTGATTGGATTGTGAGGTGTGAGTAACTGGTTGTGTTTTGGCATGAGAGGAGGGTATCTATGCACCATAAATTAAAACAAGGGCCAAAACATAGCTATTTTCTAAGTGGGCAATAAAATAGGGCATAAAATTAGATGTTGGGAAAGCCACCCAACACAAAAATGATTCAGTACAAATATGTGTAGTTTTGAATCAAACAAAATCCCTCCATATGCACCAAAACTAAGAGTCTTTATCTTATTAATGAGTTAATGATATCTCAGTTGCCCAAAAAACACATACAACTAGGAAAGACATAAAATCCTATAAAACAGGGGATAAACATATGTCTTGTTCATGCAAAACCACCCACATATAGCTGCAAACTATCATTAAAGTTCAAAGGGAAAAGAGAATCCAACATGTACCTTACAGAATCCTATATTTTACTTAAACAGATATTCAATAACTTGATGCAAGCCAATACTACTATTCCCTTAAAGAGAAAATAGACATAGTTGATTTCCCATCACATTAACCCTTAGAGGAAAGATAATGTAGTTTAGAGATCTAAATAAATTTCAACAGCATAACGGCATATAAATTAACATTGTAAGAACATTAAAAGAAGAAGAATAGAAAAAAATAGACAAAAGAGAAGAGACACCAATATATGTGGGGAAAACCCTTTCGGGTAAAAAACCCCACACTCCAAAGCATCAAACCAATGTATTAATCTGCAACAACAAACATGTTACAATACACTTGCAGGCTCAAAGCCTTAACATGGAGATTTACATCTTACTTCTCTAGAGGAAAAACTAATAGCACAACCCTGCATAAAACTCTCCTCACAAACTTCTCCTCAAGATTTCAATTTATAGGAGTTCTAATACAAGAAACCACCAAAATGGAAATGCAAAACCATGTGTTACAATGCCTAGTCATGGAAAATCAAATCCACCGTAATATAGAAAGTTCCTCAAATCATAACTGACTCTCCAAATATGGCACTCCATTTTTGGCTCCTAAAATCATGCTTTCACAATCTCCTAAAATCTTTCTTTTCAAGTTTCCAATTGTAATTTCCTTTTTCAAGCTCTTTCCATTTTAGCCACTCTTACACACCTTACAAGTTGTCATAGTTGCATTTAGCAACTTCCATGACACTAAGTGATAAAAAAATTTGCCAAAATACAAATAAATAAATATTTCAAATATTAGAACTTGCAAGGTGTATGACACACCTAATCCCAACATTCTTCCACTTGTCGTAAACCTTGCAAGAGCCAAAGGAAACACAATTAATCTGTGAACAACCAAGGTTACCATACTACCTCAATTGAACTCCACTATGCTCACGAGCTTTACAGAAGCACCTGTAACATCTTCCAAGTGATCACCAACATGACAAATAGATTAAAATTGCAAAAACATGATGAAACACTAAATGTCACATAGACACACCAATGTATCTAGCTTCAAACCCATTACTAGGACACAACTCTAAAGTCCAAACACCTCAAAAACAAGATCGAGCACGAATGCTCCAGAATAGTTAGAACAACAACCACAGCTAGTTGTTTACATCCAGCTAAAAACTCACCATTGATAGTTCACTTTTGCACATGACGTATCCAACCCATACTGTAGCTCTCATCCCTGTATAATCCACTATCCTGCTCAAAGTTACCATCTCCCATGATAACAAACACACCAAAACCATTAATGTGCAAAAAATCTGAAGACCCTTGATAATGCAATCCAATGAAAACATATACATCCTAGGAATCATACTGCATGAGCAATGCCAACCAAAGGAACACAAAGTCTACCAATCAACACTTGCATCAAAGTGTGGCTTATAATCAAATCATGTAATACAAAGAACAATCACAATGATCTGCAAACTACAACCAAGCCACTACAAAATAGAGAATACTTCTACAAACAATTTTCTGCTCGCTCTCTCACCTTTCATCTCCTCCACTTCACCTAAGTTCTCCACATCTCAAATTATATACATTAAAAGAACACATAATGTTACTAAAAAATAATAAAGTACAACAATAGTAGATGACCACAAAACCAGTGATCATACTAGATGAATAAGAACCTCTAGGAAGAAATATGAGACCACAAACAGAAACTACAAACCATATCATGAAAGTCCTTTTGCCAACACCACCAAGTGCTAAGTTATGCCAAGTAAGATCTCCTTCACAAAACCCCAACTAAAAATCCTTAACAATGCCCAACTGTTCAATCTCAAAAGATCAAACAAAACATATATTTATCTCATATTACCAAATGGATATAAGCTTCTCTAACCAAGGATGATCAATCTCAAAAAATTCATTCCAAAAATAGGAATATAGCCCAATAACATCTCCAAAACTTCTCAAAAAATCAAACCATATACCTAAGGAGATAACCATGCCAAGTAATCCTCAAATGAACCCTCCAAAACTAGAAACTATAGCTCAAGATCCATATCCATGAGAAATCAAAGGATAAAACAAAATGAATCTGAAATAACATGGGCAATACCATTTAGACCATTTTTTGCCAAGTGAACTTAGAGTGGGGAAAGAGAATGATCCACTGAGATACACTGAGTCTCATAGACTCTCCCCAAGAACAATCTCCTCTCAAGTTCAAACATGAACTCATGTCCATACCTAGATGAAATTCTCCTTGGTCTTTCTGCTGAAATTTCACCATTCCAACACATGATCCCCACAATAAGAGATCTCTAGCTTCACCTCAAGTCTCTCTAGTATCCATGAACATCCATCAACCAATACATGCCAACTTCAAATGCATCCTACAAAATCATGAAGCTTCAAGCAAATGATTAATACTCAAAACCAAACAGAACTTCACCAGACCACTGTCAAAGATCCCATCAAGCACGTCTACAAAATCTAGGAACACACATGACATCATGATCTAACATCTCGTCCTAGGAGATCACTACCTACTGTAATGAACATATCTTGCCAAAGGGGCACCATCATGCCAAAACTCCAATATTAGAAACAAGAATCCATCATGGAACAATACCATCTCCAATCACATGAAGATAACCATCCTCTAACAATGGAACTCAAGATGTCAAAATAATTTCATAGCATATAAGAATCATAATCCAAAAGTCATACCATGACACCAACAACCATTGTAGAAGATCATCCATCACCAAGTGATAGATCCACATCACTTCCAAATCTCCCACTGAAACTATGATATGGAACTTATCAAGGCATTATGATAAACATGCTACAAGTCCCAATAACCAACTATCCAAGCACTCTAATCATCCATCCTCTCATCCCAATGCAACATACCAATGCACAAATGACCACAGACAAGGCCAAATAACAAAGTCTGCATAAATACTGAATCAATCTTGTGGATATAGATAGTCCACATCTAAGTCATCTCGCTGTAATCAAATAGGTGATCAGCCAACAAAATTGCATAACTCGTAGATCACAAACATGAAAAATGTAAACTCATCATTACATTAGTAACCTGCAAATTGAGATAACAAGAAGATAACATGTAGACCACAAGACTCAAACACCAAATCAACCACAGTTCTGATTTGCCAAATATGTCCACATATGAGTAACCATAGTTAAGGAACCCATCAAGAAAATACTATAGAAATGATAAACATCTCCACACTGAGAAAGCTATAAACCTCCTCACACCATGCACGAAGCATACATACAAACCTGCAACCATCTTACATCTAGAAACACCCACAAGAATCATAATCTGAAAAATAGTTTATTCACAGATCTACAAAACCACAAGTTTTGATTAACCATGTAAAACCTGCAGAACCACCATGTCACTGACATACATGCAAAGCCATATCCACTTATCATCTGGAAGACCCACAAGTCTAAAAAATTACCATAACAGCTATACCAGGACAATGGAATAACACAGATAAGTATAACCATAGATTTTGAATGGAAAATCTACAAAACCATTAGATCAAATCAATATGAAACTGAGACATGCAAGTACAACTAACCAAAAGAAAGAAGAGGTCTAGGAACTCCAGGCCCACTTGTAGGCCAACTCCACAACCACCATCATGTACAAGCATACAGAGGAGCTAGGTTGTTCCAGAAGATTTCAAATCATCCAATGATCAACTCCACAACCTACATTCATTTGAGGTTAACAAAGAAATGCCTTCCAATGCTAGGGACTAAAACCAAGCACCCAACATAAGCACATTAAACCATAGTCATGACAACCCAAGTTTCTCCATGTGATCAAGTAGCCAAGAACAAACACCCAACATGAATACTTTGCTGCAAATGACAATAGAATGAAAGAGCATAACCACCATGCATGAGGGTTATTACATACTATCAAACAGGAGCTCCAGATTAATATCATATCAAATGTAACCACATGATCAACTCCATAATACTCCATCTTCTCCATCCTTCAAATGCCTTCTATACCCTAAAAACAAGATCAACCGCAAGACTTCCATTCAAACAAGGATTAATAATTATCCAATTCCTTCCTATAGACTCCCTCAAGCTTGCTAGGCTAAGAAATCACAATAGAAGAAATACCTAGAACCTTAAACACCATGGAACCAACACATGCAATCACATGCAACCATGGAACCATCGTAGCTCTGATACCAATTGAAATGGAAAAGAGAACCCAACATGTACCTTGTAGCATCCTATATTGTACTTAAATAGATATTCAATAACTTGATGCAAGCACATACTACTATGCCCTTAAAGTGGAAACAAACATAGTTGATTTCCCATCACATTAACCCTTAGAGGAAAGATAATGTAGTTTAGAGATCTCTAAATAAATTTTAACAGCATAACGACATATAAATTAACACTTTAAGAACATTAAAAGAAGAAGAATAGAAGAAAAATAGACAAAAGAGAAGAGACACCAATATACGTGGGAAAAACCCTTTCGAGTAAAAAACCCCACACTCCAAAGCATCAAACCAATGTATTAATCTGCAACAACAAACATGTTACAATACACAAAGCCTTAACATGGAGATTTACATCTTGCTCCTCTGGAGGAAAAAATGATAGCACAACCCTACATAAAACTTTCCTCACAAACTTCTCCTCAAGCCTTCAATTTATAGGAGTTCCAATACAAGAAACCACCAAAATAGAAACTCAAAACCATGAGTTACAATACCTAGTCATGGAAAATCAAATCCATTGTAATATAGAAAGTTACTCAAATCATAACTGACTCTCCAAATATGGCACTCCATTTTTGGCTTCTAAAATCATGTTTTCACAATCTCCTAGAATCTCTCTTTTCAAGTTTCCAATTGTAATTTCCTTTTTCAAGCTCTTTCCATTTTAGCAACTCTTACACACCTTACAAGTTGTCATAGTTGCATTTAGCAACTTCCATGACACTAAGTGATAAAAAACAAATTGTCAAAATACAAATAAATAAATATTTCAAATATTAGAACTTGTAAGGTGTATAACACCCCTAATCCCAACAAAAGTTGCCCTCATAAAATCTAATATCCAATGCCACTTTGTTAAAAAGGATGATGTTGAAATCCCCAAAAATTAACTATTCTCAATGTGAGTTAGAGAGAAAGAAGCAAATATGCCACCATGTTTGAAAATAATTTTAATTATAAATTCGTATCTTTTTGGGATAATTTGTGCGAGCGTGGGTTCCAGAGTCCCTCAATGTGTGTTTGTGTTGTAATAGTGAGGAGAGTGTTTCTCATCTCTTCTTCCAATGTTCCTTCTGTAGGAAGATATGGCACTTCTGGTGGGGTGTGTAGAACCAGGCTTGTTAGCATGTCTCCTCTTTGGCAGCGTTTTTTGCTCATTGGGGCAAGACCCCAGTTAAGACTTCTTTTCTTCAAGTTACTTGGGCTCTTGGACCGACCTTTATTATTTGGAATATTTGGTTGGAGAGGAATCATAGGATTTTTCAAGATGTGAAGTTGGGTGTCCAACACTTATGGTGGAAAATTCTTCATTCTTTGGGAGAAACTGTTTTGGCAAAGTGTGACTTGGCTGAGGGTGTGGATCCGGGAGATGTTGTTTGTTGTAATTGTCTCAATCTTCCTCTTCAGAGTGGTGCTTCAAAGGGTACTGTTTAGGTCATGAGAAATAGTTGTAGACATCCTCTTCGGAAGACAAATAGGGAGGGGCGTTGGTGTCCTCCTCCACAAGGAGTGTTGAAAATCACTATGGATGGCTCTTCTCAGGGAAATCCTGGTCATGCTGGTATTGGTGGAGTTGGGTGGGATAGTTCTGGGACTGTTCATTTTATATTTTCTATTTATAAGAGTCTACATGCTAACAATTTGATGGAGGCTCTTGCCATTTTATATGCAATGGAGCATGGTTGCAATCTTGGGTGGAGAAGGATCATTTGTGAATCTGATTCTCAGGTGGTGGTGACTTTGTTGAATAGGCAAAAATTAGAAGATGTTAGTTAGTATTTAGCTTTGATTATTAAACATATTCTTAATATGTGTGCTTCTTTGGAATATGTTACTTTCTACCACATTCCTAGAGAATGGAATGGAGTAGTGGATTGTTTGGCCAAATGGGCCTCTAATCGAATGCAAAATTGGAACATTGTGGATAGGGGTCAATTACCCCCAAATTTTTCTCAAAAGTTGGACCACTTAGTGGAGATTAACAGGGTTGTGTAATGCCCTTGCTTTGTACTTCTTTTGTTTTAGTTTGAATAAATTTTTACACCTCTTTTAGATTAAAGTTTCAAAAAGAATATTAAAGTAGCATAAGAAATTAAAGTAAAACTTTAGTATGTGGTGCCACCCTTCTATCATTTCTCACCCTCCCTTCTATCCTTAGATTTTTATGAAATTTAGGAACTAATATAAGACCTATAAGTGACACCTTTTTAGGTGAAAGAAAATCACAATCACTTAGTACCCCCTTCTTACATGGATATTCATTGAGTTTTGAAAATAGTATCTTAAAAATACCCCACATTGAGCCTTCACTTGCACCAAATGATTTTCATTAAATCATTCATCCTTAGTCTTCAAGAGAGTGATTTTGTTCTCTATTTCTATTGCTTGGACCTTCAACATCTTCCATGTGCTAGATATACTTTCAAAAATGGAGTGTCATGATTGTTTCGTATCTTATGAAATCATGTCATGTCACAAAAGCATTGAAGATTGGCTTGTCAAATATTCTAGAGTTGCCTAAAATAGTTGGTAGCTAGCTAAAATAGTTAGGACCTACCTAAAACAATCAAGAGATAGCTTTCTATGGATGATCCAAAGCCAAAATACTTTAAAGTTAGTAACTTTGGAGCTAAATATTGCAAAGCCATCTTTGTATGGCTCCTTCATGAAGTGTTTCATGTCATGGTATTTGACTTGTGCAATATCATATGGTTGCTCCATATCCTCATCATCCAAATGCAACTTGAAGACAACTAGAAAGAACAAATCTTGCATATTGAGTGAAGGCAAATAGTAGGTTGAAGAAAAATTCAAGATCAAAATAGTCAACATGAATAAAGTGAAAACTACCCAATAAGGAAGTAACAAATCTAAATAAAATAAAAACACCACCACAAACATGTATACCAAGATTTTATTAGATGTTAAACATAACGTGTAGATTGTTGTCTAGATGGTAATTGATAGAGAATTTAAACTAAGTTCATCTTCTAGAAATCTGTCTAGCAAATAAACATGTCATTAGTGAAAAATATATATATATATATTGAGGCTTGTCTTTGATGTTTATTTTTCAAGACAATTCTAGAAAAAAGACTTAAGTGTCCATTATTAAGTAGCAAGTCTATTGTATGATCTTTTTTGCAAGGAGATTGGCCCATTCAAGCAACTTTATAGTATAACTCATTTGTATTTTATGTGCAAACCCTAATATTAATGTACAAAATTTAGCTTTTTTTATACTATGAATCTTAAAATTCCTCTTTCCAAATGCCATTAGTTGAAGTACAACAACAATTCTACAATAAAAGTTTGTAAGTGTATACACCTAAAAATGACATGACTTGGTCTAAATAGATATTCTTAATATTTATTCCCTTCTAATTCCTCTATCAATAAATAAATAAACAAATTTATTTATTTGATTCATATTCCTCTAAATTAATTAAATATCAAAATATTTAATTACCTCTTCTAAAGTCAAAATTAAATAAAAACCTTTATTTAATTAAATTCTTCCAAACAATTAAATAGTTCTCAATTATGGGTAAGTGCAGGAAGATGGGGGGCCAAAAAGGGGTCTTAAGTGGCCACTTTTTTTCTGAAATTAGGAAATACTGGCCTTGGATGAGAAATTGAGCATAGTTACACTCAAAATTTGGAGATGCAACCAAAACAATGTTCGTAGTGCTCCGAGTCTACTTTCTAAACTACTATTTTGTTTTGAAAATGGCATAGATTAAGGGGTTCAAAAGAGGGAGCCACAGAAATTGGTGTTGTTTCTGTCAAAAAAACATAACATAGCATATTTTGTGGCTCCCTCAAAAGGTCAACTTTTTTTTGGTATTTTTAAAATCGCTTCAGTGAGAAATTAGCTAATAGCATGTAGCTTATGCTTGATTTTTCTAATAATTTTTTGATGAAGATTTGATTTTTTACTAATTTTTAAAGTGGACACATCCTAAAAAATAGAATTTTAGCCGTGCTACCCCTATAAATTTTGAAAACTAATTGAAAATCATTTTTTTATTTTTTTAATATTTGTAGAATGGATTCTAGTTTCTAAATATGTAATTTTTTTGAAATTTGAATGAATAGTTATTTTACAATGAAAAAAAGACCAAACAGTGGTTTTTGCCTAAAAACGGACACACAAACAAAAGAAATTAAAGATGAAAGGCTTAACATTGTTAAAATGTGAAAAAAATCACATCGTCAAATAGCTAAGAGAAAGCCTAACATTACCCATGTGTTTGATTTGTTCAACCTTGAAACATGTGCAAATCTGAGGGTTAGCACGAACGAAATTATGTGAAATTTTGAAGAATATAGAAAAACACGTCTGTGACTGTTCATAAGGCACTCCAAGCCTTTGGGTTGGAAATCCAAAGCAAATCCCAAGCCCAAGGCTTGGGATTCCCAAAGAAAGAAATAACGCGAGCGTGTTATAATGCGCTCACGTTATGTTTTGCCTTGCATTTTTCTTTCCCGCAAGTCTATCTTTTGTCATGTTTGACATAATGCGAGCATGTTATAACGTGCTCGCGTTATGTCCCACTCAATTTTTTTTACGTTCAAGGCTATTAATCATGAGGGTTAAGGGATAAGGGATAGAGTTGGAGGGTTTAGGGATAAGGGATTAGCATTTAAGGTATAGTATCGAGCCCGTTCAGGGTCTGGGAATAGGGATAGTGTTTAAGGTTTAGGGATGAGGGATGATAGATTACGGTTGAGGGTCTAGGGTTTAGGGATAGGGTTGAGGGTCGAGGGATCAAAGTTAAGGGTTGAGGGATTAGGGTTTGACATTGAGGGTTGAGGGTTGAGGTTCAAGGGTCAAGGGTTTAGGGTTGAGGGATTAGGTTTAAAGTAGAGTGTGGAGGGTGTAAGGATTAGGGATAGGGTTGGAGGGTTTAGAGATAAGGGATTAGGGTTTAAGGTATAGTATCGAGTCTGTTGAGGATTTAGGAATAGGGATAGCATTTAGGGATTAGGGATGAGGAATTATAGTTGAGGGATGATGGATTAGGGTTAAGGGTTGAGGGATTAGGGTTTAGGGATAAGGTTTAGGGTTGAGGGTTAAGGGATTAGGGTTTAAGGTATAGTGTTGAGGGTTGAGGGTTGAGGGTTTAGGATTAGGGTTTAGGGTTGACGGATTAGCATTTAATGTCGAGGTTAGGGTTAGAGTGTCGAGGGTAGAGGGATTAGGGATAGGGTTTAGGGTTGAAGGTTTAAGGATTGAGGGTTGAGGCTTTAGGGATGAGGGTTTAAGGCTTAAGATATAGTGTCAAGTGTTGAGGGTGTAGGGATAGGGTTTAAGTTTTAAGGGTTAAGGGTTGAGGGATAGGGATTAGGGTTTAAGGTATAGTGTTGAGGGTTTAGGGATAGGGTTTAGGGTTGAGGGATTATGATTTGACATTGAGGGTTGAGGGTTTAGGGTTTAGGGTTTAGGGTTAGGGTTGAGAGATGAGGGATCAGAGTTAAGGGTTGAGGGAATAGGGTTTGACATCGAGGGTTGAGGGTTGAGGTTCGAGGGTCAAGGGTTTAGGGATAGGGTTGAGGTTGAAGGGATTAGGGTTAAAGTAGAGTGTGGAGGGTGTAAGGATTAGGGATAGGGTTGGAGGGTTTAGGGATAAGGGATTAGAGTTTAAGGTATAGTATCGAGTTTGTTGAGGGTTTAGGAATAGGGATAGCATTTAGGGTTTAGGGATGAGGGATTAGAGTTGAGGGATGAGGGATTAGGGTTGAGGGTTGAGGGATTAGGGTTTATGGATAAGGTTTAGGGTTGAGGGTTGAGGGATTAGGGTTTAAGCTATAGTGTTGAGGGTTGATGGTTTAGGGATAGGGTTTAGGTTTGAGGGATTAGGGTTTAGGGTTGATGAATTAGGGTTTAATGTTGAGAGTTGAGGGTTAAGGGTTGAGGGTTGAGGTTGAGGGATAGGGTTAATGGTCAAGGGATTAGGGTTAAATAAGAGTGTCAAGGGTAGAGGGATTAGGGTTTAAGGTATAGTATCGAGCCTGTTGAGGGTCTAGGAATAGGGATAGCGTTTAGGGTTTAGGAATGAGGGATTAGAGTTGAGGGATGACGGACGACAGATTAGGGTTGAGGGTTGAGGCATTAGGGTTTAGGGACAAGGTTTAGGGTTAGGGTTGAGGGATTAGGGTTTAAGGTATAGTGTTGAGGGTTTAGGGATAGGGTTTAGGGTTAAGGGATTAGAGTGAAGGGTTGAGGGATTAGAATTTGACGTTAAGGGTTTAGGGTTTAGGGTTAGGGTTGAAGGTCGAGGGATCAGAGTTAAGGGTTGAGGGATTAGGGTTTAATGTTGAGGGTTGAGGGTTGAGGTTCGAGGGTCAAGGGTTTAGGGATAGGGTTGAGGGTCAAGGAATTAGGGTTAAAGTAGATTGTGGAGGGTATAAGGATTAGGGATAGGGTTGGAGGGTTTAGGGATTAGAGTTTAAGGTATAGTATCAAGTCTGTTGAGGGTTTAGGAATAGGGATAGCATTTAGGGTTTAGGGATGAGGGATTAGAGTTGAGGGATGATGGATTAGGGTTGAGGGTTGAGGAATTAGGGTTTAGGGATAAGGTTTAGGGTTGAGGGATTAGGGTTTAATGTATAGTGTTGAGGGTTGATGGTTTAGGGATAGGGTTTAGGTTTGAGGGATTAGGGTTTAGGGTTGATGAATTAGAGTTTAATGTTGAGAGTTGAGGGTTGAGGGTTGAGGGTTGAGGTTGAGGGATAGGGTTAATGGTCAAGGGATTAGGGTTAAATAAGAGTGTCAAGGGTAGAGGGATTAGGGTTTAAGGTATAGTATCGAGCCTGTTGAGGGTCTAGGAATAGGGATAGCATTTAGGGTTTAGGAATGAGGGATTAGAGTTGAGGGATGAGGGATGAGGGATTAGGGACAAGGTTTAGGGTTAGGGTTGAGGGATTAGGGTTTAAGGTATAGTGTTGAGGGTTTAGGGATAGGGTTTAGGGTTGAGGGATTAGAGTGAAGGGTTGAGGGATTAGAATTTGACGTTGAGGGTTTAGGGTTTAGGATTAGGGTTGAAGGTCGAGGGATCAGAGTTAAGGGTTGAGGGATTAGGGTTTGATGTTGAGGGTTGAGGGTTGAGGTTCGAGGGTCAAGGGTTTAGGGATAGCGTTGAGGGTCGAGGAATTAGGGTTAAAGTAGAGTGTGGAGGGTATAAGGATTACGGATAGGGTTGGAGGGTTTAGGGATAAGGGATTAGAGTTTAAGGTATAGTATCGAGTCTGTTGAGGGTTTAGGAATAGGGATAGCATTTAGGGTTTAGGGATGAGGGATTAGAGTTGAGGGATGAGGGATTAGGGTTGAGGGTTGAGGGATTAGGGTTTAGGGATAAGGTTTAGGGTTGAGGGTTGAGGGATTAGGGTTTAAGGTATAGTGTTGAGGGTTGATGGTTTAAGGATAGGGTTTAGGTTTGAGGGATTAGGGTTTAGGGTTAATGAATTAAGGTTTAATGCTAAGAGTTGACGGTTGAGGGTTGAGGGTTGAGGTTGAGGGATAGGGTTAATGGTCAAGTGATTAGGGTTAAATAAGAGTGTCGAGGGTAGAGAGATTAGGGTTTAACGTATAGTATCGAGCCTGTTGAGGGTCTAGGAATAGGGATAGTGTTTAGGGTTTAGGAATGAGGGATTAAAGTTGAGGGATGACGGATGACAAATTAGGGTTGAGGGTTGAGGGATTAGGGTTTAGGGATAAGGTTTAGGGTTAGGGTTGAGGGATTAGGGTTTAAGGTATAGTGTTGAGGGTTTAGGGATAGGGTTTAGGGTTGAGGGATTAGAGTGAAGGGTTGAGGGATTAGAATTTGACGTTGAGGGTTTAGGGTTTAGGATTAGGGTTGAAGGTCGAGGGATCAGAGTTAAGGGTTGAGGGATTAGGGTTTGATGTTGAGTGTTGAGGGTTGAGGTTCGAGGGTCAAGGGTTTAGGGATAGGGTTGAGGGTCGAGGAATTAGGGTTAAAGTAGAGTGTGGAGGGTATAAGGATTAGGGATAGGGTTGGAGGGTTTAGGGATAAAGGATTAGAGTTTAAGGTATAGTATCGAGTCTGTTGAGGGTTTAGGAATAGGGATAGCATTTAGGGTTTAGGGATGAGGGATTAGAGTCAAGGGATGATGGATTAGGGTTGAGGGTTGAGGGATTAGGGTTTAGGGATAAGGTTTAGGGTTGAGGGTTGAGGGATTAGGGTTTAAGGTATAGTGTTGAGGGTTGATGGTTTAGGGATAGGGTTTAGGTTTGAGGGATTAGGGTTTAGGGTTGATGAATTAGGGTTTAATGTTGAGAGTTGAGGGTTGAGGGTTGAGGTTGAGGGTTGAGGTTGAGGTTGAGGGATAGGGTTAATGGTCAAGGGATTAGGGTTCAATAAGAGTGTCGAGGGTAGAGGGATTAGGGTTTAAGGTATAGTATCAAGCCTGTTGAGGGTCTAGGAATAGGGATAGCATCTAGGGTTTAGGAATGAGGGATTAGAGTTGAGGGATGACGGATGACAGATTAGGGTTGAGGGTTGAGGGATTAGGGTTTAGGGACAAGGTTTAGGGTTAGGGTTAAGGGATTAGGGTTTAAGGTATAGTGTTGAGGGTTTAGGGATAGGGTTTAGGCTTGAGGGATTAGAGTGAAGGGTTGAGGGATAGGGATTAGGGTTTAAGGTATAGTGTTGAGGGTCGAGGGATCAGAGTTAAGGGTTGAGGGATTAGGGTTTGACGTTGAGGGTTGAGGGTTGAGGTTTAAGGGTCAAGGGTTTAGGGATAGGGTTGAGGGTCGAGGAATTAGGGTTAAAGTAGAGTGTGGAGGGTATAAGGATTAGGGATAGGGTTTGAGGGTTTAGGGATAAGGGATTAGGGTTTAAGGTATAGTATCGATTCTGTTGAGGGTGTAGGAATAGGGATAGCATTTAGGATTTAGGGATGAGGGATTAGAGTTGAGGGATGAGGGATTAGGGTTGAGGGTTGAGGGATTAGGGTTTAGGGATAAGGTTTAGGGTTGAGGGCTGAGGGATTAGGGTTTAAGGTATAGTGTTGAGGATTTAGGGATAGGGTTTAGGGTTTAGGGATTAGGAATTGACGTTGAGGGTTGAGGGTTTAGGGTTAGGGTTGAGAGATGAGGGATCAGAGTTAAGGGTTAAGGGAATAGGGTTTGACGTCGAGGGTTGAGGGTTGAGGTTCGAGGGTCAAGGGTTTAGGGATAGGGTTGAGGTTGAAGGGATTAGGGTTAAAGTAGAGTGTGGAGGGTGTAAGGATTAGGGATAGGGTTAGAGGGTTTAGGGATAAGGGATTAGGGTTTAAGGTATATTATCAATTCTGTTGAGGGTTTAGGGATGAGGGATTAGAGTTGAGGGATGACGGATTAGGGTTGAGGGTTGAGGGATTAGGGTTTAGGGATAAGGTTTAGGGTTAAGGACTGAGGGATTAGGGTTTAAGGTATAGTGTTGAGGGTTTAGGGATAGGGTTTAGGGTTGAGGGATTAGAGTGAAGGGTTGAGGGATTAGGATTTGATGGTGAGGGTTGAGGGTTTAGGGTTAGGGTTGAGAAATGAGGGATCAGAGTTAAGGGTTGAGGGATTAGGGTTTGATGTCGAGGATTGAGGGTTGAGGTTCAAGGGTCAAGGGTTGAGGTTGAAGGGATTAGGGTTTGAGGTATAGTGTTGAGGGTTGATGGATCAGAATTAAGGGTTGAGTGATTAGGGTTGAGGGTTGTAAGGATTAGGGATAGGGTTGGAGGGTTTAGGGATAAGGGATTAGAGTTTAAGGTATAGTATCGAGTCTGTTGAGGGTGTAGGATTAGGGATAGCATTTAGGGTTTAGGGATGAGGGATTAGAGTTGAGGGATGATGGATTAGGGTTGAGGGATTAGGATTTGACGTTGAGGGATGACGGATTAGGGTTGAGGGATTAGGATTTGACATTGAGGGTTGAGGGTTTAGGGATAGGGTTGAGGGTTGAGGGATTAGGATTTGACGTTAAGGGTTGAGGGTTTAGGGATAGGGTTGAGGGTTGAGGGATTTGACATTGAGGGTTAAGGGTCAAGGGATCAGAGTTGAGGGTTTAGGGATTAGGGTTTGACATTGAGGGTTGAGGGCATTTTCTATCACAAACTTGATTATGAGGGCTTGCCCCTTCATTGTTATGCCTATCATATGGCGGAGCATCTGGCAAGCCCTTGCAGGAAAAAGATGTGATCAATGCAAAGGATGTGATGAATCTATAGTAGGACAAAACGCGAGCGCGTTATAGCGCGAGCACGTTATAACACGCTCGCATTTTGTATTTCTATTGAAACGGTAAAAAAGTGGTTACCCCCATGATCCAAGCCCACATGCTTTATTTTCTTACTAATTCTACATGTGCTCCGACAAAAAAGAAGTGCTTTCATGCTATTAGGAAGTTCACATGCACATTTGACACATTGTACCACCTTTGCATGATCTTTCCACCACCTTTTCTGCTTTGCCAACTTGAGAAGGAGTAAATAACATAGTTTTCACACCAAGTTTGATATATATCTATTCAAGTTTCAATTTTTGTAGCGTTGCAATGTTAATTGTGATTCAATTTTAGGAATTTAACATTGAAAAGGAAGCAAGTGGTGAAAAACTCAAATTGTTAAGGAGTTTGATGCAAGAAGATAAAAACACTACATAATTGGGTACTCTCTCCATTCAAATCTTCATTTTTTAGGTATGTCAAGTCTTTACATGTATGTTCTTTACATTTTCCTTATTTCAGATTGAATTACTTTATCATGCTTTATCATACATGTTTAAAATAGACACATTCCCAATCAAGAAAGCAACCTACAATCTCACATGATGCCATGTATATTTTCTACACTTGGGCTCTTTAATAATTATGTGTAATAAACAAACCTTAGTTCATACCATGATGTCAAACTATACAAGAATAAATCCTTATAACATAAAAAAAATACAATCCCACTATTATCATGTATTCATTTCTTAGGAACTAATATTGGTCTCTTTATCATGCTACAGATAAATTCTCCGTCATGCCGAGGAAACGATCAAGAATTAAACCAACATAGGAAGAGATAGAAGCTAAGAATGCAAAGAAAGCAATGGCTATGAGGGAACTTCATGAGAAGAGGAAATTGGACACGATAAATGAAGACATACCAATTGAAGAGGAACCACAACCATCATAAAGAGATATGGTATTGGCGGCACAAAGAGAATGAATGCAAAAACTTCGTGGTACGAGAGATTTGAATACCATAGTTGGAGACACGTCCTTTACTGCAAGTCAACATGTAGGGACACCATCTACCACATCTCAAGTTGAGAGTACATCATCACTCACATGTGATGAAGGAGGTACGCCATCATTCCCACCTCAACCTCAAGGTATGTCATCTATTCCATCTTCGATCGAAGGTATGCCATCTAACCCATCTCATTTAAATATTGATGAAATTCCTAATGTTGAGATGAA
Source organism: Cunninghamia lanceolata (assembly GCA_027924645.1). Classification (NCBI taxonomy): domain Eukaryota; kingdom Viridiplantae; phylum Streptophyta; class Pinopsida; order Cupressales; family Cupressaceae; genus Cunninghamia; species Cunninghamia lanceolata. The sequence goes on along the minus strand of BSBN01000245.1, from coordinate 4,012,408 downwards.
TTTACCTAACTTGACACCACCTAGAATTTTGCATAGAAAGCCAAAGTATTTGATTGATATTGATGAGAATATTTTGCAGCCAATGGAAGGTAAGATTCCAAAACACACTTGTAGAAGATATGCTAATAAGATTTGGAGATTGTTCTTTGAAAAGTTAAATGAGACTGCAAGATGTGAACTATTCATTGAAATGATGCTAAGTATAAAATATAGGTCTATCATGAAGATTCTTGGGTTGAGAACATCAAAGGCTTCAAGTGAAAAATCTATTGTCAAGAATCTAATGAGTGCATATGAGAGTGTGGGTAACACCTCACGTACAAAAGATAGTAATGCAACATGGCATGTGATTACATCGACTATAGTAAGTAGTCAAACGAGGAAAGATCGTCTCATTAGAAAGACAAGTCAAGAATTGAGAATTAATAGGAAAACTTTATCAGGAGCCGTTGGAAGATGCCAAAGAATTGAGGACACTAATGCCAATGAATTATGGGCATTCTTAGGGAGACTATCACGAAAAGATAAACCAATTGTTGAAGCATTGAGATCACTAATTGAAGGCTTTTGGAAGAATTACACAAGGGTATCTCTGAATCAAAGGGATGTGGTAAGAAGGAGAATCGGTAGTCAGAACTGCGAGCCACATCCAAAGCATTTTTTGGATGAGACTCAAACACAGTTTTATGGTAAATTCCTAGAGAAGTATCCTCAAATTAAAATTTGTCAAAGATATTTTGAAATGCTAAAACCTTTCTATGTTAAGATAAATCACACACGCACTACTTCTTGTTGTAGATTACATATTGAATTTTCTAACCATTTTGATGCTTACAGGTCTATATGTTTAGATATGCATACTAACAATGATTTGCAGGGTTGTGCCATATGTGCCCCACCAACATCTTCAAGAGACTTCATATCAAGAATTTTATGTGAAAGAGAGGAAGGTCAAATATTCTACAAGAAATTATGCTTGATGGCACATGTCATCGTTGTGGTGGCTTGCAACATTTGCCAATATGTGAACATATGGAAATAACACATGCGGTTGGAAACGAACTAGTAGAGTTTGGCAAGTATAAAACAGTGGCATACAATACAAAAGATGGTAAAGAAGCAAAGAGGTGTGAATTAGTTATTGAAAAGATTCTAGTGTATCAGTTTATGCCTATATTTCGTGACAGCATAGTGTATGAGTATGCAAGACATGCCCATAGCGCTCGATGGTTGGACTTGCAATTCAAGTTATGCAAGGACACATTTCCGGTTGGTAGCATTGTTTCAGTCGTTGACTTTGCAGAGAACTACAGTCTATAGCCACAGCGTGAGGTGCAATCACAATATTACAACTCTACATAGGTTTCTATATTTGTGCACATCGCATTCATTCATGCAAATGATAGTACAAAGGATGACAGAAAGATCATAAGGGAGTATAATTTCTATATTAGTGATGATCGCATGCATTCTACGGAGTTCGTGCAAGGTTGCTTTCAGGTGTTCTACAATGATTTGGCTAGAAGGGGCATATCATTCAGTCAGCATATCATATGGTCGGATAGTTGTGCGTCACAATTCAAGAACTCACAGAATTTCTATTGGCTGAGTAGGAGGCATAATTTTATAGGTATTCAACATATGTGGAACTTTTGTGAGGCCGGGCATGGAAAGGGGGAGCATGATGGTGTAGGAGCATGTATCAAAAGAGCCATAGCACGAGAAGAGTTAAAGTATAAAGACAATGCAAAGTTGATAGATGCAAAATTGATTGTCGAGTGGTGTAATGCTTCCATGGGTCCAAGTAATGAAGGTAAGTCTTTAGTTCATAGATTTTTTTGGTTGATAGATGATACTAACATTGCACCATATGAGGATTGTTGTACACTGACAGGATCAAATGAGATGCACTCTTTTAGAAGCTCAATTGTAGGTTCATGGAGTATCCATACATGAAAGATGTCATGCTTTTGTTCTTCCTGTACAATTCAAGTTTGGGATGAGTGCGAGTCAAAAGAGTGGGTTGACAAATGGCAGTTAAGTTATCTTAGCCCACTTGACACGTATCTACCCCTGACGACACTGGAACTAACACAAATGGAATCATCAATTGACTTTGACCACATATCAGATTTAGTTCAACCAGGTAATATAGGGTACATATATGCATCTAATTTCATCTAGTTCAACCAGGTAATGTCATCTTACTTTGTAGTGTTTTTGTAATGTTGACTAATTTCATCTAATTTGCTACACATATAAATGTAGGGCACGTATATGCAGTTATTGCAGATGAAGATAATGAAGAGGGAACAGATTATTATTTATGTCATTGTGTTGAGGCCAAAAGGAAATTGGAGGCCCCTATTATAGATGGAGAAAACATTGAATACCCTATAGGATCAGTGGTTATTATTGGAACATGGCTTAGAAGGTACCCACATAAGAGTGTTAATATTTGGCTATTTCAGGACTTTGACATGCATCGGAAGATTCTTCATTACTTGAACCTTGTCGTGGCATACAATGTTCATTTGATAAAGTATCGGGGTAGACCTTTGAACAAAATATTGTGGAAGGTGCGTGAGTCTGACCATGAAGCAATACTTGACACAATAAAGAGTAGAGCAGACCTGGATGGTTCATTGGATTAATTTGTAAGTATTCACATTGATTTTGTAAAGTTATGTTACATTGAGTTGTAAGTATGCACATTAATTTGTAAGGTTTGTCTTTTTTTATTTCCTCCTGCATTTTTACACATATGTACACATTTTTACATCATCATATTATGCATTTTTGGTGTCCTACTCCTGATGCGACCAAACTCATAACTCACCCTACTAGACACCATTTGATGATCTCTCCAACACTCTGGATCCAGGGCGCCCAATCATGATGATGACCTATATACCATTCTCCCAAGGCACTCATAATGAATGAAAAGAAGACCAAGGGCGCCCAAGCTTAATAGACTTATTTCTTTCAATTTTGATGATCCAAACTCTTGCAATATGACATCCACTTTCATGCCTTTAGATCTTCCTTCACATATAGGGCACCAAATCAAGTTGAAAAATCTACATAAGGGTGCCAAACTGGATGAAAGGAGACATGAAATGTGTCTTAGGACTCCATGCTAAGGTTTGAGCCATTAAAGTCTCTTGATATTAGGTGCTCATGATGATGAAACTTAGAGCTTTTTCCTTTCCTATGCGCTCATCTAAGATGTTTGAATGATAAGGAGCACCTCGATCTCTATAATGTACATTGAGTACCAAATCAAGGTGATTTTAAGTCACTTTGAGTCATTTGGGGTCAGTTTGAGTCTTTGAGTCATGTTGCAAAAAAGTGTCAATGTTGTCAAGTTGCACAAAGCAACTTTTACATTTTTGGTGTCCTGCTCATGATGTGACCAAACTGATTGTTCCAACACATCCGGATGGGTACATTTACGCTAGGCATGGTCCTATTTTTCACCCAAACATGTCGAAATAGTCTGAGCTACGTTGTACCAACGATATCCCTGAAGAGTCCAAAGTGTAAAAAGGCTGCAATCTTTGACAAGATGTTACTTGAAAACCGTGTCACTTAGAAACATTCTATCTAAGGCAACGCTATCATGTAGAGTGCCTCTACAATAACCTCTCTCAATTTTTTATAGCTCTGAGGCATTTGCCCATGGTGAAAGGTTTTCTGCTGCCCCAAAAATCGTCAGAAGGAGGCAGTGTAAAGTTGCAAAGGGGTGTAACTTTCGTTCTGCTCCTGATGTGACCAAACTAACTATTCCAACGCGTCTGAATGGGTATATTTATGCTAGGCATGGTCCTATTTTTCACCCAAATATGTCGAAACAGTCGGAGCTACATTGTACCGACGATATCCCTGAAGAGTCCAAAGTGCAAAAAGGTAGCAATCTTTGACGAGATGTTACTTGGAAACTGTGTCACTTAGAAACATTCTATCTGAGGCAACGCTATCATGTAGAGTGCCTCTACAATAACCTCTCTCAGTTTTTTATAACTCTGAAGTATTTCCCATGGTGAAAGGTTTTCTGCTGCCCCAAAAATCGTTAGAAGGACGCAGTGTAAAGTTGTAAGGGGTGTAACTTTCGTCCTGCTCCTGATGCGACCAAACTGACTGTTCCAACACATCCAAATAGGTACATTTATGCTAGGCATGGTCCTATTTTTCACCCAAACATGTCAAAATAGTCAGAGCTACATTGTACCAACGATATCCCTGAAGAGTCCAAAGTGCAAAAAGGTAGCAATCTTTGACGAGATGTTACTCAAAAACCGTGTCACTTAGAAACATTCCATCTAAGGCAACACTATCATGTAGAGTGCCTCTACAATAACCTCTCTCAATTTTTATAGCTCTGAGGCATTTGCCCGTGGTGAAAGGTTTTCTGCTGCCCCAAAAATCGTTAGAAGGAGGCAGTGTAAAGTTGCAAAGGGGTGTAACTTTCATCCTGCTCCTGATGCGACCAAATTGACTATTAGAACATGTCTGAATGGGTACATTTACGCTAGGCATGGTCCTATTTTTCACCCAAACATGTCGAAACAGTTAGAGCTACATTGTACCGACAATATCCCTGAAGAGTCCAAAGTGCAAAAAGGCAGCAATCTTTGATGAGATGTTACTCAAAAACTGTGTCACTTAGAAACATTCCGTCTAAGGCAACGCAATCACGTAGAGTGCCTCTACAATAACCTCTCTCATTTTTTTATAGCTCTAAGGCATTTGCCCGTGGTGAAAGGTTTTCTGCTGCCTCAAAAATCATCAGAAGGAGGCAGTGTAAAGTTGCAAAGGGGTGTAACTTTCATCCTGCTCCTGATGTGACCAATCTGACTATTCCAACGTATTTGAATGGGTACATTTACGCTAGGCATGGTCCTATTTTTCACCCAAACATGTTGAAACAATCAGAGCTACATTGTACCGACGATATCCCTGAAGAGTCCAAAGTGCAAAAAGGTAGCAATCTTTGACGAGATGTTACTTGAAAACCGTGTCACTTAGAAACATTCCTTCTAAGGAAACGCTATCATGTAGAGTGCCTCTACAATAACCTCTCTTATTTTTTTATAGCTTTGAGGCATTTGCCCGTGGTGAAAGGTTTTCTGCTGCCCCAAAAATTGTCAGAAGGAGGCAGTGTAAAGTTGCAAAGGGGTGTAACTTTCGTCCTGCTCCTGATGCCACCAAACTAACTATTCCAACACGTTCAAATGGGTACATTTACACTAGGCATGGTCCTATTTTTCACCCAAGCATGTCGAAACAGTCGGAGCTACATTGTACCGACGATATCCCTGAAGAGTCCAAAGTGCAAAAAGGTAGCAATCTTTGACGAGATGTTACTCAAAAATTGTGTCACTTAGAAACATTCCATCTGAGGCAACATGATCACGTAGAGTGCCTCTATAATAACCTCTCTTAGTTTTTTATAGCTCTGAGGCATTTGCCCATGGTGAAAAGTTTTTTGCTGCCCCAAAAATCGTCAAAAGGAGGCAGTGTAAAGTTGCAAAGGGGTGTAACTTTCATCCTGCTCCTGATGCGACCAAACTGACTATTCCAACGCGTCTGAATAGGTACATTTACGCTAGGAATGGTCCTATTTTCCACCCAAACATGTCAAAATAGTCAGAGCTACATTGTACCGACGATATCCCTAAAGAATCCAAAGTGCAAAAAGGCAACAATCTTTGACGAGATGTTACTCAAAAATCATGTCACTTAGAAACATTCTATCTGAGGCAACGAGATCATGTAGAGTGCCTCTACAATAACCTCTCTCAGTTTTTTATAGCTCTGAGGCATTTTCCCGTGGTCAAAGGTTTTCTGCTGCCCCAAAAATCGTCAGAAGGAGGCAGTGTAAAGTTGCAAAGGGGTGTAACTTTCGTCCTGCTCCTGATGTGACCAAACTGACTGTTCCAACACGTCTGGATGGGTACATTTATGCTAGGCATGGTCCTATTTTTCACCCAAATATGTCGAAACAGTCAGAGCTACATTGTACCGACGATATCCCTGAAGAGTCCAAAGTGTAAAAAGGTAGCAATCTTTGACGAGATGTTACTCAAAAACTGTGTCACTTAGAAACATTCCATCTGAGGCAACACGATCATGTAGAGTGCCTCTACAATAACCTCTCTTGATTTTTTATAGCTCTGAGGCATTTGCCCGTGGTGAAAGGTTTTCTGCTGCCCCAAAAATCGTCAGAAGGAGGTAGTGTATTAAGTTAGGATGAAAGCCTATTCACTCTAGGCGCCTATTTTTGACCAAATCACACATGCGCCTTGAACAAGTGATGCTACAAGTGGTGAACAAAATGGGCGCCTTGAAGAATTGAGCCCTCCAAGACATCTTGCAATTGCCTAAAAGTCTAAAATTTACATAAGTGAGTTAAGGCACCATTTTCCATCTCCAGAGCCTCCTTTGAGCGCCTTAACATGGAGTGAATGTTTTAGTCTATGAAAGATTGCGCCTAAAGAATATAACAACCCCTTGAGTCACTATGATGAACTAAGTTAACAAAAAGAACTTCATTGAGGGAGGCGCACTTGTGCATCTAGACAACTCCAGTTTAGCACTTGAGAAAAAGCATGTTTAGAGACACCCCTTGAATGAACCCTCTAGAACCAATAAGAATCTTCTCTAGGTCCATAATTAACTCACGCCCATATCCAAGTGAAAGTCTCCTTGGTCTTCCTGCTAAAACCTTTAAAGGGTAACCATCTCAACAAGTGTCTCTAATCCCAAGAGAACTCTAGCCTCACCCAAGTCTCAAAGTATGTATGAGAACCTACAACCAATCAATCCATGTTAAGCTCCAAATGCAACACCACATTATCATGAAGCTCCCAAGCACATGACCAATGTACTCAATACCAAGAGAACCAACAAGACCACTGTCGAAAATCCCACTACAAAATTAGGTATCCAAACATGACATCATGATCTAACATCTCCTCCTAGAAGATCACATGCACCAATACAGACATCCTAGTCTCAAGAGAACTTGTATCATGCTAATACTCTAATCTAGAATCAAGAGTCCACCAAGACACACTACCAAACACCTCTAAACCAAGGATCAACATCTACAACCACATGAAGATAACCATTACACCCAACCACTATATAAGATCATCCATCACTAGGTGACAAATACACATCACTATCAAAGCAACATCCATCCTCTCATCCCAATGCAACATACCAATGCACAAATGAGCATAGACAAGGAAAAATAACAAAGTCATCCCATGGATACAGGCAATATGCATTCAAGTCATCCCACTACCTTGTCTGAGGCTCATGCAAAACCTAAAATGATTAGCCTAGTACCATGTGTCATGTCCCCGTTCCTGGCTTAATCATCAAGTGTATAATGGATTAGCCTATTCCTCATTCCCGGAGGCTAATTCCAAATGATGAGGGAATGAATTGGTTTCGGACTAACTCTATCTATTTGTTTTGCAGGAATAAGGTCAGAACCCTAAAATTTGACTAAGTATGGAAGCTTGGGAGCCTAGGTGCCCATTTCACTCTAGTTTTCCTTACTAAGCGCCTAGCACAAGGATCATCCAAATTAAGCGCCTAAGAACCTCAAGGCGCCTATACATGTTTCTAAGGATCCTCCAATTGAGCGCCTAGAATAGATGGATGAAGATTGAAAGTTTTCAAGTTAAAGATGTCCTTTGGGTGAACTCACAGCACTAGGCGCATGTGTTGGTTGGAACTCCTTGGATCTGGTGCCTAGGATTGAAAGCCTTTGATGAGGAGAGAAGTCTCAAGGCCTGGTCTGGTACCCTCACTTGCCTACCCCACCCTCAGAATGCACCTAACCTTCATAAGGCGTTAACACTCTATTTTGAGCGCCTAGCAGGGGGTAATGGATAGATTAAAGGCTTGGGAGCTAAGGAAAGTCACTTAGATGAATAATCAAGATTGAAATGAGAAACTCCTAGCCAAGGCACAAAATTCCTCAATTCTGGCATCCAAAAATCAAATCTAAGTAAGGCGCTCTTTCCATTTGCCAAAGGCTCTATTAGCGCCCTTGGTTGATGATCTCTCAAGACACCTGAAATGGCACCCAGTGGATCTTTCAACTTGTATCAGGAAGAAGGGAAGCATTCTCAGTGTTGTTCAGATAATCTAAGTTATAAAGTTAACAAGGAATAGAGCCAGAGGACAAGGCACACTTATTGGTCTCCATCACCTCAGAAATGTGCCTAATGCAGTTGGTGTCAACTTCCCTCTTTCTAGCCTCCAAATGGCGCCTAGAGTCAAAAAAGGATTTCACTGAATAATGTTAATGTTTTGAGCATCAAACTCTACTTGGTGCATACCTACTCAAATTGGCGCCTAGGGTTCAGTCATCCTCCTAAGGCATGGTTCTGCTCCTCCATAACCCTGTTTTGGTGCCTAAACTTGGAAGTACCTTGAAGACTTGGATTAAGATGGAATTCACCTCCAGAATGTTAGGCGCTTGATAGAAGATAAAGGCGCTAGGGTAAAAGAGCTTCAAAAGTTTGATGTCAAGTGTGAATTGAGATAATAGGCGCTAATACCAATTGACATTACTCCAAACATGCGCCTAAGAGAGATGCAAGTCCCCAAGACCAATTTTGGAACAAGGCACTCCATCAGAGGGTAAGATGATAATCCTTGGAAGTCAAGTGTTTCAAAGATTCTTTGAGAAATTGACAAGTTGTAACCTAGGCGCCAAAACCCCTGAGAATCCTCCTATCTGGCACCTAGTTAGAAGAACACTAATATTGCACCTAAGTGAATTTGAGTGTCAATATAGAGTCATCAAACCCCACCAGACATTCATCCATGTCTCTACCACCTCAATGAAGCACCTAGCTTAGGATGGTGCCTAGTCTAGTCTCTACTACCTTCAGTTGGCGCCTAACCCTAAGAGTCTTGCAACTATGACGTTCATCCATGCAACAAGCAAGGTGATGCTCCCTTGTGATATTGTGAGGTGTTGACATTCAGTTGACATCATTGAGTTTGATTGAGTTGATCAAGTGTAGACGCCATTGTAAACATCAAGGCTTCAAGGCCTTTCTTTTGTATCTCCATTGAATAAGTTGTAACTTCATGCTATTGAAAGCATTATCCATGTAATAGGACATTGCAAGTTGATTGAGTCAAATAACTAGACAAGTACCCAACTCTAAGGTTGATTCATTCAAGTAGTTATCTTTGATGTATATCTTTGTGTTGTTGAAGTAGTTGATGAATTGATAGCAAGTAAAATTGTTTAAGTAAGGAAAAATTTTCGTAGAACTAGTTGGGTATCTTACACCATACCTATCCATCAAACATCACAATGCAATCAAAATCCTAACAACATGCCCATGATCTAAGATCAAGTGCAATCATGCAAAGATATTATCAATCACAAGCCTATTAAGAATGAACTAGAGTCTTCTAGTACCATACTTTTCCATCAAACACCATTAATCCATGGCCTATCAAGCCTATCAAAGAAAATGCAAACATCCTATGTAATACAATCGGACTTTAAATATTTGAAGTAGTCATCTACAAATATCCATTCAAAAGTGGATTTATAATGCAAGTATGGACGCCATCAATAAAAAAGATTTGTATTAACCAAATATCCATATAGGCATACATCAATATCTGTCGATATAAGTATAACATATATACAAAATAGCCATATAGGCTTACAAGAATGCCATATAGGCATACAATGTCAACTATGTACAATACAAAATATATGTCCACAAATGCCATATAGGCATACAACAAAAGAACACAATAAAAAGTCATTCCCCTCTGGCTAGTGAAGAGAATAAATCACGAGCAGCCTTTGATGTTCTAGGGGATGGAGACATGCATGTGGGTGGTCTACTATGAACCCGAGGGCTACTCCTCCTATTTAGTTCTTCCTGCACCTTTACCTGTTACAAAAAAAAGTATAGACATTAATATATAGAAATTACATGTTATAAAAAAATGAAACATTTAACAAAATAATCACTTACCACTAACATATAATCTGTCTCCTCGCTTGCCTTAGTAGCAGGAATAGGCCCTGGTGATGTCATGTCCTATAGAAACCATCCAGATAGAAATTAAACTTCAAATCAATAATCTTTTGATTTTTCAAAAATAGACAACTATAACAATGAATGTAAATTGAAATTTACTAATCTGCCTCATACCCCTGTCAATGCCATAGAGCTATGAATCACAGAGGCCACACCCTGCTCCATTGCCCTATGAACATGGGGAGGTGTATCCGCAGCCTGCATCATCTGGAAATAAAACAACATTATTCAATTACGAAAACTATAATAGTGATGCAAATCATGGCTCCTAACATACACACATGTTCATCTAAACATGGAAGTACACACAATAAAACACACAAATCACATACAAAAATTTATTAAGTACAATTCATTCATTAAACTATTTATTTTATTACCTCCGTAAAGCTTTGAAGTCCACCACCGCTGGCAGGTGTTGCCATGAAATCTACAGTATTAACCTATTCAACATCCAAAATCAGAAATTAGAATACCATTCATATAATGATGCTATTCACATGTAATATTTATAATTGTTTACTAGTTACATACCTCGACAGTAGATGATCTAGTGAAAAATGTAGGTGGAGAACCACTGAAAACTACATCGATGCTATGACCCTGAAATTTCATTAAAATCATCAATTTAAATTAGTTAATCTTGTATTTCAAAAATAAAATTTAATAAATTAAATTCAATAAACTTGCTAATATTTACCTGAGTATCAAGGATGAAAGTCTCACTCAGGAGGGTATCTGTCATCACCATCTGCTCAGCTGCAGATGTAGCCTGTGCACCTGCATCTTGACTATCCATGGGGTCATAACCATAGGCTGATGCGCAAGCCTGGCAAGTATGCAGTGGGACCCTACTCCTCGCACTATATCCCAACCCACTCTGTGTTGCAGGATCGGCATGCTCTATGATGCTCTAGGTCAAGGCACTAATCAACCTTAGTGTATCGACCTCAACACTCTCCTTCACAATGGAAGGGATAGAAACATGCTCATGGGCTAGTCTGCTGATTACTCGTCTCACTACCCGCTGTGGGTCAAGACGTGCCCCTGGTCTATCCTGTGCTGAGCCCCCACCTCTACCCTGGAAGTCCCGCATATCAAAATAGTTTGGCACTTTATTGAGGACAAACTCTCAGTAGAGCTTCCTCAAAAAGTATTGTGGGACCTCATTATTATTGCATGGAGGATGGTCAAAAACCATCCACCACCTCTACCCTAAATTGTCCCTTATTGCTTGGTTGTTGCACCAATGGATAGGGAACCTCTTGCATGTAATGGGTGGAGGTTGATTTGTTTGTGGGTTTGTGAAAATTGAACACAAGTCTAATTTTGTAATTTGTAATTTTTTGACATCTTGGTATGACAATTTATCTGCATAGTAATCTCTAAACTCTCTCTTTTTATCGGTCCAACTAGTTATTTTCTTGCTAATTGAATTTACATTTGATAACATAGACTCAAGAGATTCGGCAAGCGTGGACCTATGCAAGGTTGAAGTGGAAGGATCTTTCAACCTTGCAATTATATCTTCAATTTGTTTTTTGTTGTTTTCAATTTGCCCCATTATATTATCTTGTGTTCTAGGGGCATGTCGAGGAATGAATGGAGGAGGTTGTTGTTCTGCAGGTATTTCCTCCTCAGGATTTTGTGGATTTTGAGGAGGAGGAGGAGGAGGAGGAGGTGCATTAACATTTCCTGACAATTAACAAAATATAAAAATCAACAAAAACCTACCTATTTAGAAAGAAATTCAAACAAAAAAACAAAGATAACTCACCCCTTTGGCGTGCTCGACGTCGCTGCGGCATTTTGGTGATGAATCGATAAGTTTTTTTGTGTTGATTGGTGTTTGTAGAACGCGAGTGTGTTTTTGAGGGTTTGGAAGCCGCGGGCAGAGGAGAAAATCAGAATGAAATGAAAGGAAATTGCTTTATTTATTTATTTATACTAGGTTATAACGTGAGCGCGTTATAACGCGCTCGCATTATGGCTCGATAATGACGAGCCTGAGGCTTGTCATTACCAAGCCATAACGCGAGCGTGTTATAACGCACTCACATTATGACTTAAATTTTTTTGAAATTTTTTTGGCCACTTTTTGGCCCCCCATCTTCTTGCACTTACCCTTATTTAATTAAGTCAAATCATTCTTCCAAATTTGAATAAATCAAATAAAATTTATTTAAGTCCTCTCAATCTCCAAAAATAAAATATAATAAAATATTTTATTTATTCTTCCAAATCATGCACAACAAATAAATAAATTTATTTATTTAATTTGGTTTCAAATTCCTCAAATCTTCCAAATCTTCTAAAAATAAGTCTTCTTCATGCACACAAAATTGAATAATTTATTATTTAATTTCTCTCAAATCATGCAAAAGAAAATCTCAAGTTGAGTTAACTGACTCAATCAACCTTGTTTTTATCAATATCTCTTAAATTAGAAAAAAACTTTCTAATTTATGAAAAGCATGTCTTATTTTTAGAAAAGAAAGTAGTTAGCTCAAAAAAATAGCTTTTGTGTGACACTTGTCTTCTTCTTATTCGCACACATTCTCTCAAGGTTTCTATACCGTTGATCTTCTATCTCACAAGTCTATAAATTAAACCATATTCTTCCATTTCATTCATCCAAGATTTTAGTATTGCTACTCTGTAGAAATTACAGCGCGCCTTTGACACCAATTCTTTCATTGCTTGTGATCACATTCATTACCATACTACTATCATTTGTTGTGAAGCTCATCTTCATGGCGAAACTATCATAGGCATTCTCCATTGACAATCTTGGAATCATAGAAAGGAAGTGCACTCTTTGAGCACCTTATTTATACATGCAAGATCGATTGAGATAGGCAACCAACGGAAGCTATGAATCTTTGAGGTTTACAAAGGTTTTTGAAGTTCTTTTGTTTGATTGATCTCTTTGTTTTTGTATTTCGTTGAGTTTTGGGTATTTTGATATTGATTATATTGATTATTCATGTTTACTCCAATTTTCCCTTAACATTTTTGGTGCCCACCGTGGGGCCTAGCCACAAATTTTAACTCAAAAACTTATATTTTGTGTTTTAAAAAGCTGTATGCAGGAGGAAACTATGCATCTGACACATCCTAACATGCATCTACTATCAGTTACGGTGCATACGTTCCTTCGGCGCATACAGTCTCTGATACGGTGCACCTATTGTTTGTTCTGGCGCATCTGTCATTTTAGCGCATATATACTGCGGCGCTTCTGAGCTCTGTTTTTGTGTATTCAGTCTCTGAAGCTGTGCATCTAATCTATGCGGTGATTTTTAGGGTTTTCTTGAAGTTTTCGCTAACACTGACATCTTTTTGCAGGAACCCTCTTGATCTATTTTGTAGGGTAGGTACTGGTTTAGAATCATATAGTTGCACTAGTTAACTCACACTTCGATTTCTAATGGGAAAGTAAATGGATGCTCATGCAAATCTCACATAGTCTTAACTAGGAAAGCGGTAATTGAATAATTGCTATTGCTATCTTTCGTAGTTAGACACATTGCTATCTAGGTAAAATTAAACCATTGCTATCTCATTATCACTTCAAAGTTAACAAATCCGTGCTATTTGGGTAAAAATTAAACACATCATTATTATCTAGGTAAAAACTGAACCATTTCTATCTCAATTATCACTTCAAATTTAACAAATCTGTGTTATCTGGGTAAAATTGAACCATTACTATCTTGTTATCACTTCAAAGTTAACAAATTTATGTGCTTGCCCAAGTAGATAGCTCATCTAGTTTTTCTCATTTTAACTAGGGGAAAAGAACTACTATATTCTGTGTTTTGCAAATGATACCAAGCCTATGCTCTCCCCTATCTTGGGTGACCAAAATGCCAGACATATCATTTTCGCATGTGTTTTTCCTTTAGAGGGGCCTACTCTTGGATACCGTTCATCCAAGTAGGAATGACCCTAAGTGGTAATAGGCTAGACACCAAGCTCTACCAATTCACTATAAATAAATTATGTTTGAAGTGAAAGCTTCAAACAATGAGTGCAGTTGTGTTATACCGACAGCCAACCTCCCCAAAAACCCTCCAAAGTGCAACCCTTGCAGGCTGGGAGACCCCATAATGGAGAGTAGTGTTGCCACATGTATAACCACTCTGAAAGGAAGCTAGGTGTGTGGAAATCCCTTCCTACACTAATCTAATGAGGAGAGATGTATCCAATTCAATTTTAATTCTTAGAACTATAGCAACATAGAACATCTAACAGAGATATTGTAGCAATACACATACACACAGAAAGTAGACACAAAGAGAGAGATAGAGAGAGAGAAGATATATGTGGGGAAAACCCTTACAGGTTAAAAACCCCACACTCCAAAACATAGCTCAAATGTATTACAGTAAAAAATAACAAATTACAATACAGTTTCACAGCCAATGCTCTTTTAGGAGTCTTTGAATGTCGAATCTGGAGATATTCCAGCAGCATAACAGTACCTATAAAAAAATTGCTTATCTCTCATCCAAGCATCTATTTTTATAGAGTTTACAAGGCAAATATGGAACCTTCTAGAGATGGGAGTCCATCTTGGACTCATGCCCCAAAACCCATGCCTAAGGACACTTGTTGAACATCCCTTCCCAATGTGGACACCTTGTCCCAAAATAGGCTATGACAAATGCTCTTACGCACCTTACAGCTGTCATAGAATCTGTCATAACTGACAGCACTTACAGCTATAAGAGAATTTGTCATATACTGACTAAAAATATCTTATTCCTCTTACAACTTGTCATAACCTCCCTTGACCACCCAAAGATGCCTTTCTCTCATGCAAAGATACTCACCGACACTTGTCATTAAATAAAAGTCGTTTAAGGTGGACCCCACAAGGGGTTTTGCCCCTTGACCCCGTCTTGGGGACACTACCCCCAAACCCCTGTTAATTATTCAAGGGGGAAACCATGGCTGCCAAAGTCACCAAAATTTAGCCTACTGCATGTACACAAGGTGCCAACTATGCCAACTCAATATGGGATAAATAAATACAACATTAGGAATTTACAAAGTTGAGACACCTTAATTCTCAAAACACTCGAACGGTTGCCTTTATTACTCATCCTTTGTTCTTAGTGGCCAAAAACCCCTATAATCTGGTGCAGGGAAGGGTGATTATCACCTCCTGAAGATACTTCACTAGAGATAGTGAGAATTCAGGTTTATACTGTCCTTTGAAACCTAGAATTGTACTTGCTTTCTTTTTAGTCCAAAAAGAGTCAAAAAAATCACAAAAAAATAAAAACCATAAAAATATTCTTCGTGTTTGCTGTGTCTTCTTGCCATAATTTCAAAAAATTAGATTAAAAAAAAGACCTTCTTGCAACCAAAGATACCAAAAACATCAAAAAATTGCAAAAAACTTGCAAAAATCACTGAGAAAACCAGAGCAGTGCATTCGTCCTCTTTTGCTGCACATTTGTACCGACCTACGATGCATCTGTACTGACTTATAGTGCTTCTAAAACCTATTATGGCACATCTGCAATTTACCAGTGTGGCACTTTTGTGCCGACTTGTTGCGCATTTACCAGTTTTTGCAGCGCATCTATTCTTGCGCATGCGTGATAGTGAGCACTTCCACAGTCTTTGAGAGAAAAACTTTGTCATTTCTGGATGCCCATTTTAGCCTAGTTCTAAGTTTCAAGATCAGGTCTTACCTTGCGGTCATTTCTCCATCCATTTCGCGTCAAAGTATCTCTTTTGTTGGTCATCTCATTCACCTTCTATCAGGTCCTCCTAGTTCAAAGTCAAAGTATACCATATCAAATCAGCATAGGCCCCTTTTTTGTATCATTTTGGATTCAAGTAACCCTAGAAAGTCACAGAACTTCGCTAGTGGTCTTGGTGCACAACTAGTCCCTACACAGTAAGACAGGTATCGAGTACCCTTACTAGTGGCTATCATCTTGTATCAGCTGTCTTATTTGGAATCATTGATCAAAAGAGTCCCTTGTCCAAATCTTGTCATAAGTATCGTATTCTTAGCAGTCTCCACCGATATCTTGGCAAAATCTCTAGTTTCATCCCACCACATCCCACGTCACCTTGTATGGTTCTTACTAGATCTCAATACCAAAAGCAACTTGAAATGGCTGAAACATCCGACCGTATTGTTACCCCTCATTATAGTGATGAGGAAATCTCTCATGAAGATTATCAAGGACACCTCCAAGATTGGAAATTCCAACGCTTGCAAGAGAAAGTGCTCCATGAGGACCCTCACAAGTATTTTTATCATCTTGCGAGTCTTGGAATTAATCTCCCCACTGATTTCAATCTAAGAAAACTCAAAGAGACCATAGAAGATAATCATGAACACCACAATGGTGAAGACAAAGGAAAGAAATTCATAGACCCAAACACACCTATGGAAGAAATGAGGAAACAAATTGAGGGTCTAAGGTAACAAATGACAGATCTTAAGATAGGTACAAACACTAAAACCTACTCCTTGGAAGATATTGCACCGTACCCCTTTGATAAAAGTTTGAACATGATACCATTCCCCTTTCAATTCGAAGTCCCTAAGTTTGACAAGTACAAAGGGAAAGCAGACCCTAGAGATCACATTAGGGAATTCAATGCCGCATGCATGGAAGTAGTTCACAATGAGACTTTCTTAATGAGACTATTCCCTAGATCTCTAGGTAGTCAAGCCATGGAGTGGTTCTCATGGCTTCCACCGGGCATCAAAACTTTTAATGAGTTAGTCAACAAATTCATCACACACTTCTTGTACAATATTGAACACAAAGTCTCCATGCTCAACCTATGCAACACCAAGCAAAAGAGTGGCGAATCATTCACCTCCTTCCTACAAAGGTTGAGACAACTAGGAAGCAAATGCTCATATGATGTACCCAAGAAGCAATTAATGGAGATGTTTGTCCATAACCTCAACTCTAATCTTAGCTACCAAATACAAATTCAATACCCTACTTCATTTTTGAAGGTCACTAAAATGGGATTGTTCATCGAGAAAGATATGATCGCCAAAGGACAAATCAAGTTATACAAGAACACACCTACCTCCAACTACATGACTAACAAATCAAAATTTTGGACTAAGAATAAAAATGTTGTGAACGATGGAGTAGTTGATGCCAAGGTGGCGGCTCCCAAACAACAACCAACATTCACTCTCAAAGGAGAGGCAAGCAATATTACACCCAACAAAAAATTCTCTCGAGAGCCAAGACCGTGGTTCAACTCAAATCCAAGGTGAAAGTTCACACCGCTACGTGAGTCCCAAGAATCTGCATTAAGGAAGCTATTGGCCAATAATGAAATTTCTCTACTGCTAACAAGCAATTACGAACCTCAAATAAAACCTCACTATTGGAAAGACACGGACTATTGTGAGTATCATAGAGGAAGAGGACATATAACCAACAATTGTATCTATCTCAAATATGTTATTCAAGACGTGCTTGATCAAAATCAAGGAGGCACTCAACAACATACTTCTAATGAGATGCATGTGGCTTACAAAGATCCACTTCTCAATCACGACAGGCCATACAACAACAACACCAACCGCAACAGACAAAATCAAAATAATGGGAATAGTAATGCCAATTATGCAAGTGTGCCATTCGATTATACCATCAATTGCATATCAGAGCATGTTTCACAAATCAATGTGGTTACGGCCAACCAACAATCAGAGCCCAACAAAACTAATTGCAGTATCATTACCCGCAATGGTAAGGTCATGTTAAATACCATTCCTCCAAGGTCATCACCTTCTCAGTCCAACTTCCATCAGTATAGTTTCATAGACCAACTACAAAAAACTCCTGCCTACATTTCTATCTTAGAGTTGTTGCATCTATCTCCTTCCCACAAGGAAATTCTCAATAAAGCCTTAGTGGAAACAATAGTGCCCACTAACTTGGCCCAAGAGAAGTTTCAGGCCATGGTAGGTAATCTGACCTCCTCAAGTACCATATCATTTACCAAACAAGATGACCTCTCAGTGTCTCAACCTCATAACACCCCTTTACATATTGTTGCCTTCATCCATAAGCATCGTATCAAGAGGATTCTCATTGATGGGGGAGCTGGTTTAAATATTTGTACACTTAAGCTGGTCCTTACATTGGGGTTCTCTAAAAATGCAGTTGATCCAAGGAAGAAGATTACTATCAAATCCTTTGATGAAAAGGAGAGAACTACCAAAGGAACAGTGGTATTACCCATACAAGTGGGACCTGTGATAAAAGACATTGTGTACCAAGTCCTAGATAGGGAGCTAGCCTATAATATTCTTCTAGGTAGACCATGGATTCATGCCATGAAAGTTGTACCTTCTACCTATCACCAATGCATAAAGTTCCCTCATAATGGCAAGCAAGTCACCATCCAAGGTGACCCCGACCCCTTTCAGTATTACAACTCTGTCCTTTCAAAACCTGATTACATTATACCCAACAATAGAGCATCGACATCCCCTACCCCACAACATGATTCTACCTTTGAGGCCTCCTCATCCAAGCCCAAAGGGCAGAAAATTACCATCAAAGAAACATTAGTAGGGGAATACTCCATTGAGCATAGCCTCAATCTAGGCAAATTGCCTCCATCTCCTAGATCCTTTTGACGACCCAAGCATTTTCCAAAGCCATCTTCTCCTCCTACACCTCCCACAACTCCCTTTGTCAAATAGAGGACCCTATCAGATGAAACAAAGGAAAGAGATATCTTACAATGGCTCTACATTGAAGAAGAAGAGAACACACAACAAGAACCACCTAAGCTTCCAACAAAAATCTATGGGCGAGGTGAGTCTATCCTACACAAAATGGGTTATGAAGGACAAGGCCCCATTGGCCTAAGAAATAGAAGGAATTATAGAACCCAATCAACTTGCTTCATCCTCATTGGATAGAACTACAAAAGGTCTAGGATATAAAGATAAGGGTAAAGCCAAAGCAAATGTTTGTCTTGTGGAAATGATCCATACCCTTCAAGAGGACAATGACATAGATTCCAATGAATATGAGTGGGATGAGCTGATAGAGCATTCCTATGATGACAAGAAGTTGATACCATTCAAACTTATAGCCCCTAACATGAGGGACAAACACTATCGAATAGACCGTTAGAGTGTGATTTGCCTATCCCTAAGAATATGACTTTCGAGGAAGGTTCAATTTCTATCGCGATAAACAATTTGGAAGAAAGTACCATCTCGAACACTCTCCCTACCAATACTCCTAGCATATCCATTCAAACTATCAATGAATCAGATCTATCCTCTGACTCCCTCCCCCTTGTGCATCCTGAGCTTATTGACTGGGATCTACAAGGAACCCCGCAACTAGAAATGTTCCAAAACGATGATGCCTATATTGACTACATGGAACTTAGGGACCACCTACCTAAAGGAGATCATAAAGATAGCTTCGCCATTGAACTTAATACCGTGGCTTATTTTAGAGAGGGTGCCAAGCCTTCCAGCCGTAAAAATATCAAAATAAAAACTATATTTGATGGTGAAAATCACTTCGCAGCAGTGTCAGATCCCAAAACAGTAAAAAGAAAGGACACATCCGATGGTGAAAACCCAACTGTGGCACCTGACGATGGAAGGCTTGACACTCTCCCCAATGACACGCACCAAGAGAAGTCTTAGATTGTTGTGGAACTCACAGAGCCTGTTAACATTGGAACAAAGGAATAGCCTAAGATCATTCACTTTGCTAAGTCTCTAACCCCACCAGAAAAGACTAAGTTTGTACCATTCTTCAAGAGAAAGCAAGTCAATTTTGCTTGGTCATACGCAGATATGCCGGGGTTAGATCCATATTTTATTCTACATCATCTTCCATTAGAACCAGGAGTGAAACCAGTGAAATAGAAGCTTAGAAAGATGCATCCACACATTGCACTACTTGTAAAAGGAGAACTCAAGAAACTACTGGATGTAGGGTTCATCAGAGCTATAGACTATCTGGAATGGGTCTCCACCATAGTACCAATATCCAAACCTGATGGCCGAGTCAGACTATGTAATGACTTTAGAGATCTAAACAAAGCTTTCCACAAGGATGATTTTCCATTGCCAAACATAGATATCATAGTTGACTTAACAATAGGGCATACCATGTTATCTCTCATGGATGGCTTCAAAGGATACAATCAGATCAGGATAGCACCAGAAGACCAGCATAAGATGACTTTTACTTGTCCATGGGGCACTTTCTACTAGAATGTCATGCCATTTGGGCTAAAGAACATAGGAGCCACATATCAATGTGCTATGACCACTATATTCCATGATATGATGCACGTCACCATGGAAGACTATGTAGATGATATCCTAGCAAAGTCACTTACAAGAGAATCACACCTGGATGTGTTAGAGAAAGTCTTTCAGAGACTAAAACAATTCAAATTTAGGCTGAACCCAAAGAAATGTGTGTTTGGAGTCACCTCAGGCAAGCTCCTAGGTTTTATTGTATTGGCAAATGGAATAGAGGTGGACCCCGCAAAAGTCAAAGCTATCATGGACATGCCACCACCCATGAATCTTACTCAACTAAGATCTCTACACGGCAAGCTACAAGCAATCCAGAGGTTCATATCACAGCTGGCAGACAAGTGTCAACACTTCAGTCATCTCCTACACAAGAACATTCCATTTAGGTGGGATGAGGGGTGCAAAGAGGCATTCAACAAACTGAAAGAGTATCTTATGAATCAACCTATTCTCATGCCTCCTATCCAAGGGAAGCCATTGTTACTATACATATCTGCTACACCAATAGCTCTCGGGGCCCTTCTAGCACAACAAGATTATGAAAGTAAGGAAAGAGCCATCTACTACATCAGTTGCACATTGGTGGGCTATGAGTTGCAATACTCTTAGATAGAAAGATCATGTCTTGCGGTAGTTTTTGCTTCCCAAAAAATCTTACATTACATGCTAGCACATCCAGTTAAACTTATTGCAAAAATAGATCCACTGAAGTACCTACTAAGCAAAGTAGCTCTAACAGGTCACCTAGCCGGATGGGAAATGCTCCTAAGTGATTACAACATTGAGTATGTAGACAAAAAGGCTATCAGGGGACAAGTCATTGCTGATCAGTTAGTAGATGCACCATTATAGGACACCACACCAATGCAATTTGAGTTTCCATATGAATCCTTATTCAATATATCAACACATTCCTGGAAACTTTACTTTGATGGGTCCTACACAAACCATGGATTGGGGGCAATAATCATGTTTGTAACTCCTCATGGAGACACCATACGAAAGTCTTACTGTCTGTTATTTCCATGCACAAACAACATAGCAGAATATGAATCCCTAGTCATTAGTCTTAAGATGGCAACAAAATGGAAAATCAAAGAGCTACATGTCTATGGTGAGTCTCAACTAGTGATCAATCAGGTCAATGATGATTACCAAACCAAAGATGAGAAGCTTCTCCCCTACAAACGTATGGTCAAGGACTTTAAGGAATACTTTGTGATCATCACTTTTGAGTAGATACCTCATATTGAAAACAAAGCAGTAGATGCCATGGCAACCATCGCCTCTCTTCTCGAAATCAAAGAGAATGAGTCACGGTATGAGTTCTTAGTGGAATCAATTCAGCAACTAGCTTATTATCTTCTTGAAACCCATTCCATATGCCTATTAGTTGGATCTGATTCACCTTGGTACAGTAAGATTTACACTTACCTCAAGGAAAACACCCTCCCACCTAACTTATCTTCAAACCAACGATGAACCTTTATACGCCAAACCTCTCGCTATACCATTATTACCGACACCCTATACCGACGTGGTCTAGATGGTACTTTACTCTGTTGTTTAGAATGAGAAGAACCCCAAACCGTTTTACAAGACGTACACGAAGCGATCTGTGGAACACACTCTAGTGGTCCTTCCTTAGTTAAGAAACTCATGCATTTGGGTTATTATTGGCTGAACATGGAAACAGATTCATATCAATTTGTGAAGAAGTGCAAACAAGGCCAAATACATGGGAACCTAATACATGCACCAGCTCAAGAGTTGAGACCTTTAATGACACCTTGGCCCTTTAGTCAATGGGGAGTTGACCTTGTGGGTAAAATCCATCCACCCTCATCCAACGGCCACAAATTCATAATAACCGCCACTGAATACTTTACCAAGTGGATTGAAGCCATCCCCCTTACCACTATCACAGGTAAACAAATCTCTTCATTCAACCTTAATTACCTCATCTACAGATATAAAATTCCCTCATTTATTATCATGGATAACGGAAGACCCTTCAAAAACCAGGATGTCTATGAACTCTATGACTAAATCAAAATCCAACACCGTTTCTCCACACCCTATTACCCCCAAGGCAACGACCAAGCATAAGCATCCAACAAGACCATCTTTAAACTCCTCAAGAAGATAGTCAACGATGCTGGCCGTGATTGGCACATCCAACTCAATCCTGCTCTATGGGCCTACAGAACCAGTATACACACTCCCATAGGTTCTACCCCCTATGCCCTTGTCTATGGCTCAGAATCTATCCTCCCCATTGAGGTTGAGTTACCATCTCTCAGGGTGTCATTAAAAGGTCTCATAACAGATGAAGAGTATAGAGTTTCAAGATTGCAAGAACTAGAGTTACTAGAGGAAGGGAGACAGAAAGCCATTGATCATCTCAAGGCATATCAACAAATGATGTCACGAAGCTGCAACCACAGAGTCCTCCCAAGATTCTTTAAAGTTGGAGATCTAGTACTTAAGGAGAACCCCTGCAATCAACATGATTGGGAAAAGAAGGTAAGTTTGAACCCAACTAGCTTGGGCCTTATGTGATCATAGTTGCTTATGGATCGGGGGCATATCAGTTAGCAACATCAGAGGGTGAGTTGTTCGATGACCCAATCAATAGCATGCATCTTTGCCAATTCTATACCTAAGAGAACCCCAATGTAAGGGGGGTATAAAATACAAAAAAGTAAAAAAAAAATACGAAAAAAAACAAAAAATTAGAAAAATACTAATTTTTTTTTTTAAATTAGAAAAATACAAAAAAATTGTCCTTTGGTGAAAAAATGGCAAATAGGTGCCTTGGATAGTACCATGATGAAAACCTAGCAAACAGGTGTCATGTGTACTTTCTACCTTTCATGCAAATAAAAGCAAGGGGTGAAAACTTGGTAAACAGGTGTTACTTGTGATAAACCGCTTCCTCCATCTTTGGGAAACCAATCACCTTGTGTCCCTTCTTCCTTCACTCGTGTCCCATTCGATCCATATCTATTCCATAATAAAATTCTAACGATAACCTATCATGGCTTGATATTCTATCTCTTTTGTTGCCTTGTCAACCAAGGTTTTATCCCATATTCTATCCACAGTGTCAGCCTAGCTTAGCGTTTGTCGTCAGGGTTTCCATGGTCCAGGTCCATGAACTACATTGCCTCTGCGTCATCATGTAGGCAAGGCCATTTTCAATGCGCCCCCAAGGCTTCCCTGTCTATCTCATATCTATTCGTCTTTCCTCTAGTCCATCCATGGTCCAAGTCCATGAACTACGTTGCCTCTGTGTCGTCACGTAGGCAAGACCATTTTCAATTTGCCCCCGAGGCTTCCCTATCCATCCCATATCTTGTCAACTATCCTCTAGTCCATCCATGGTCCAAGTTCATGAACTACATTACATCTGCGTTGTCACATAGGCAAAGCCATTAGTCAATGTGCCCCCAGGGCTCCCACTATCCCATCCATCACATGTCTAGTCTTTTTTTCTATCTGAGTCCATGCCACTTTCTATCACCTAGGTCTTAGGTCTATTAGGGTTCACCTCGAACTACGTTGCTTCTACGTCATCACGTAGGTAAGGCCATTTAGCAATGAGCCCCCGAGGCACTAGGTCAGTCCCTTAGGGTCCATCTCACCAATAAGGATTGTGGAATCTTTCACCAGGCAAGCAAGTGCAAGCAAAGCCCACCTTCAAGCAAAAATTTTAACGCAAGACCTCAACCTATCCAAAGCAAAGCAAACAAATACCTAAGGCATTCTAAATGATTTTACCTAAATAATGGCAAGAAACAAACACATCTAAATGCAAAATGTTTTGTGGATTGGAATCATGGTTAAGTTATAGAGTCTTGATTTCTACTATCATGCCTTTCTATGCTACTCGAGAATGCCAAAATCTAGAGATACTATGATGGGGGCATGATTATTTTCTTTTTTTTCTGTTTGTGGATTAAACTTTAGTAATGTGACGCCTTGTCTAAAGACATGATCAACAAAAAATCATCGAGGACATCAAAGGTCTAATATGAACAAGGGCAATCCTTGTTTGTTGATATGCAAGAAATACTTAGGTCATCTTAGTTTAATTATACCTCCATTCTTGTATTAACTTGCTAAAGCAAAATCTATGTAAGCAATGCTCAGGTCATCTTGGTTCAATTATACCTAGATGCTTGTATTAACTTACAACACTCAGAAAAAGTACCAAAAAAATCACCCAATGATGTAATAAGCACTTCAAAATACTGGCATTGTCAAGATGTCAAAAGCAAAGCATCCATCATACATCCATAAAAACATTTTGCATACCATCCATGCAATAAAGATTATATGCAGAGTATCAATGTTTACAAGTAAAAACTTGTGATTCCTTCTGTCGAGTCATTCTTCTGTCAAATCAACTTTCCTTCTATCATTGTATCTCTCGTCAACAGTTCTAGCTGTCAATCTGAGCAATGATCCACATGCAGGTCCATCCTTAATCCATACCAATCGAGTCAAATCAATCTTGTCAAATGATCCAATCACAATCAGTGGCCTTGATCCTTGTCTGGTCGTAAACCAACTCGATCAGTTAATCAATCAATTGTCTTATATAGGATGTTGCATTGTTGAAATCAGACCAACACGCGCGTCTTACATGACATGCTTCATTTCTTGAAACCAGAGACTATCCTTTGTGTTTCTCTAGGGATCTATCGTTCCCCACCATGACAACACGCCTGCCGTGTTGGTCTAGAGATATATCGTTCCCCGCCATGGCAACACTGTCGTATATTGTTATCAGTATATCGTTGGTTTACCACTTGACAAAGGTAATACCTTGTTTGTTCTTGTATCATTTGTGCATACTTGCTTACTTGCTTGTGTGTGTTATCATTATATCTTGTATATCATATCATTCAGCTCTTTCTTCAACCATTTTCTTCACCCCAACCTATTCTTCCAACCTTCTTCATCGTGAGATTGTCCATCTCGCACCCTCGAAGCTCTTTCCTCATCCAATCTCCTAAGGGGGTATCCTCATCCTATCTTTCCATTTCCATCTTTTTCTTCTATCTATACCTTAGCTTCTTTGAAATGATGTTATTCGACACAAATCTCATCATCTCGAACATCACATCAAAAAAAGATAAAATGTATACACCTAAAAATGACACGACTCAGTTTAAATAGATATTCTTAATATTTATTCCCTTCTAATTCCTCTATCAATAAATAAATAAACAAATTTATTTATTTGATTCATATTCCTCTAAATTAATTGAATATCAAAATATTTAATTACCTCTTCTAAAGTCAAAATTAAATAAAAACTTTAATTTAATTAAATTCTTCCAAACAATTAAATAATTCTCAATTATTTAATTAAGTCAAATCATTCTTCCAAATTTGAATAAATCAAATCAAATTTATTTAAATCCTCTCAATCTAAAAAAAAATACAATAAAATATTTTATTTATTCTTCTAAATCATGCACAACAATTAAATAAGTTTATTTATTTAATTTAGTTTCAAATTCCTCGAATATATTCCAAATCTTCTAAAAATAAGTCTTCTTCTTCATGCACACAAAGTTGAATAATTTATTATTTAATTTCCCTCAAATCATGCAAAAGCAAATCTCAAGTTGAGTTAACCGACTCAATCAACCTTGTTTTTATCAATATCTCTTAAATTAGAAAAAAACTTTCTAATTTATGAAAAGCATGTCTTATCTTTAGAAAAGAAAGTAGTTAGCTAAAAAAAAAAGTTTTTGTGTGACACTTGTCTTCTTCTTATTTGCGCACATTCTCTCAAGGTTTCTACACCATTGATCTTCTTATTCTTTCTATACTGTTGATCTTCTCTCTCACAAGTCTATAAATTGAACCCTATCTTTCTATTTCATTCATCCAAGCTTTTAGTATTGTTACTCTGTAGGAATTACAGTGTGCCTTTGGCACCAATTCCTTCATTTTTTGCGATCACATTCGTTACCATACTACTATCATTTATTGTGAAGCTCATCTTCATGGCGAAACTATCATAGTCGTTCTCCATTGACAATCTTGAAATCATAGCAAGGAAGTGCATTCTCTGATGACCTTATTTATACATGCAAGATTGATTGAGATATGCAACCAACGGAAGCTATGAAGCTATGAGGTTTGCAAAGGTTTTTGAAGTTCTTTTGTTTGATTGATCTCTTTGTTTCTGTATTTCATTGAGTTTGGGGTACTTTGATATTGATTATATTGATTATTCATGTTTACTCCAATTTTCCTTTAACAATAAGTACTATCAATATAGAAATGTTAAAATCAAAATCAAAATCATTAGTAATCATTTTTGCAATAACAAATGACAAGAAACAAAATTTTAAAAATTTGCTCATAAAAATTGAATTATATATATTAAATATTCTTACAAAACCCTTCCTTACAAATAAGGCACCCCATCTTACTCATATTTAATCATTATCTTATATATAAATATAATTAAAATAAAATATTAAAAAATTTAGATATTTTTAAATATTTAAAAGAATTTTAATTTAATGATGAGTGATATCAAAGAGGAATATTATGGATTAAATTGTAGACTAGACCTTTTTAAAAATATTAGGGAAGGAAGGGAGGGGTACAAGGGGAACGAAAAACTAAAAGGGAGGAGACCAATATTTATTAAAATTTAAACCAAAAATATAAATAATTAAATATTCATATAAGGATACCAACCTATATTTAATATATATTATCTATTATACAAATACATACATATACATATATAGATTAAAAATATCAACTAGAAATATAAATAATTAAATATTTCAAACTATATTTAATAAATTATCAATAAATATATTTAAATACAAAAACACATTTATTTAAATACAAGTACATAGATATATTAAATTGAAAAGAATATAAATATTTATGTACATTAAATTTATATCAACTACAAATATAAATAATTAAATATTTCAACCTATATATATAATGCATATGTATTATAAATTGAAAAGAAACATTAAATTAATTTAGATATATATAGATAATAGAATTTTATATAATAAATATTTTACTTAAATAATTATAAAACTAAACATATTTATATAATATTTTATTTAATGAAAAATCTAACTAAAGTCATCCTAAGTTAAGCGGAAAAGAAAACAAGAGATTATCACTGCACAATAACATCAACTCAGTAAAGCTGTTTTCTTATTAAAATGTTATATGCTGAAAAAAACGTAGAGGAGCCTAAAAACAGCCATTAGAAAGTGGTCTTTCCGTCACTATTTCTGGTAACATAACTCTGCAGTCCCAGGAAGGGACAAAAGCTGGAATGCAGCCCTTATTTTCAATAGAAAATATTTACACAAGTTCCACCTCATTCTTCTATCATTCATACAAAAGTTTGGAGAGCCAAACTACAGTGTCAAGTTCAATGCAATTTGAAAAGATGGTGTGTTGTCATCTATACTGGTGGTAAACCTTGGCCATCCTTTTTGCTTTTCATATTTACTCTTTGAGAACAAATTGCTGTCAGCTTCTTTCTCAAGCTTGTCACAAGTTATCACTTGTGACTGTTCTCCATCTTCAAGTGATAAACCTGCATGAAATTCAGGAAAATTGTATGTTGGCTTTTGAAGTTGTAATTTATGTCCCTGCATTTATCAAAAACAAATTAAAAATGAGTATTTATTTTTAAGCGAATGAAAAAAACAAATGGAGAAGATATATATTAGAATTTCATGCTTCTTCTCCCTTACAAACTCGTGGGATGTTGTGTTTCTGTTGTATTGAGAAACTTGCAAGGTAGAACATGTTTCTTCAGGGAGGCAGGCAATGATTTCTTTTGAATCTGGCATCAGAAATGATCCTTGAACCAGCAGCGTTAAATCCCTTCTCCTTTTCGTTTCTTCTCCTCTCATTGTTGAATGAGAAAGCACATTCGATTGAATGCTACAAAAGGATTTATTATGCAATTAATCTATAATAACCATATATATAAAGATGCCACTACAGGATCTAAGTTTTATTATAAATTTAAATAGATGGTAGAGAATTATTATCATCTCTTTTCTTGGTGGAAAAAAAAACAATACCTTAATTGAGGCCGGTGATTTAAACAATCCAAAGGACCCTGGTAATCTATAGCTTTCAAGTTATTGTTGAACAGCGTTCTCTGAACCTCGTAGGACTGTGAGCATGCTCTCGAGTAATTAAAAAACCTATCTGAAATGCTGCATCTTCCCAAGTGAGGATATTCTGGAAAAAAACTCATGTAAATTATTAAATAGAGCAAATATAGTGATACAATAATATGACCTATATAAACATGATCATATTACATTTATAATTCTCCTGTTTTTTATTAATAAACATTTAAAATTGCTTTTAGGTTATTAATCCTCTTCTTATAATAATTATTAAAAACAATTACTTTTTATAAATATGTAGAAGTGTCCTTTACCTTACCATTATATATATAGAAATGATTTAGAAATCATTTATCCAATCCCACAAATAAAATTTTAAACAATAGTAATATTTTTCTGGCCAAATCTTTTTAACCCTGCAAACCCTAAAAATACAATGCTAAAAAAAAATTACCCTATGGAGAAGAACAAAAACTTTATAATATATCTCATCTCTATTCAAGCTGTTTTTTTCTTACAACTAATCTTTTTAACCATAATGATTGGCCACAACCAAAAAAATAAACTTAAAACTTTAAGCAAAACCTGCACCAGCCACTAATGAAGGGATGGATTTTATTTTTTTATCAAGGTATCAACATGGACTTACAACATATTGAGAACCTACAATCCCAAACTGCCTCACATGGACTATAAACTGCAACACTACTTTATTCTCTACAAATTCAACCATAGGATGATATATGTTTGTACTTTTCTATGATTTGAGATAGATTTATGATATAAATGAATGATAATTGTTAGGTTTTAACAAATAAGAATAATTCCTTTCCACCTGGTCTTATCTACCATCATATCTTAAATCCACTAGCATAAATGGTAAAAATAGTTTACATTCACTCATAAGATTTCTTTAAATTAAATTGCAGGCAAGAAATTATTAGTATAAACTTTCTGTCTTCTGGATAAATTAGGATGTGAAACATACCTTGTTCATTCTTGCCAAATTTGATGGTGTTTCTGTAAATCTATTTAAAAAAAAAAACAATTAGGAAAAATATCGCCAGTTTGAAGAGAAAAAGCTCTAACAACAAGTCACAGACAGATTACATTAGTTTACTAGTACCTGCAGATGGCTTTTTACGTGAGAATGGGTAAGATCTTCAACACCCATAAGGTCTATCAGTTGCTTGGGGGATGCCTCTGCAAGTAGAGTATTATAAATTTTATTTATTCTAAGATTCTCATCCCCAAAAAATAAAAGTTAAGCCAACAGAAAATTTATACAAATAGATGGATGGGATTCAATATGAATCAGCTACAATTCATATTATAAAACTACTTAGATTTCCAAGATAAACTTAAAGAAAAAGTAAATCCCCAAACATCTTCAGACACAAAAAAAAAATTCAAATGAAGGAAAAAAAAAGATTGAATAAATGCTTACTGTGGGGACCTCCAAGTTGTTGGATTGCTCGAAGAAAACTCCTATGCAAAGCAGTCGTCCAGCGAATCCTGGGCATTTCAGATCTAGTGTACTTTCTCTTTGCTCCTTTCTCATTCTCTTTCTCAAGAGAGACATGCCCATTGTCTCTTTCTACTCGAATCCTTTTGCCAAGAATAACAATTTCCTGAATACTTGTTCTTCCTTCATTCTCCTCCATTTTTTCCTTACGCTAAACCTTCTTAAAAGATTGCTAAAACTAAAAAAAAGAAACATGAGTAGGAACAGGGATGAATTTGAGAATAGATGATTGAAATCTATATAAAGGGGATTACAGGCGAGAGCTTGATATTTAAAATTTAGTTTGGTACATTTAAGATTTACTGCCTTTGATTATTATTATTACGACAAATTGTATGATCCCTATGTTGTGACACTAATTGTTCTGATTTCCACCATTGGATAAAGCAGATTGAAATATATGAGGCAGTATATTGGAGACCCTGTTATTTAAAAGTTCATATGTGAAAGTGGAGCATTAACTCTTCGCCTTATTCACATCCCAAGGTTTACTGTTTGGGTGATTCGCATAAGGAAATAGGAATATTTCTTAATTATTAAAGAAAATTAATTTAATATAATTTTATATGAGTAAAATTATATTAAATATTTAAATAATTTATAAAGGATATGTATAAATAGTATTGAATGCTGGAGGACATTCTCTTAATACAAAGTTTTTATTTTTATTTTTATATTAACTTTTTACTTTGTAACTCGTTTTTATCTTGAAATTTTCTTGACAAACCTTTTTTTAATTCTCCAATTCATAATATTTATTTATATCAACAATTTATTATTAATATATTATTTTTAAATGTTTCTTTTTAAATTATTTAAATTTTTTTGGCGATATGAAAATCAAAATTAGTAACTAATTTGAAATATTTGATAACATAGTTTGGATTATCAATTAATATAACCACCAATATTTTACAATTTTTTTAATATTTAATTTTTTTATTTATTAAATATTTTATGTAATAATTTTTCATAATTATAATTATCAATTTATTTATAATCTTATTAAATTTAAAAAAGTTATACTTTGAAGGGCAGAGAGCATTGACTAAGAGGTGATGTATAATCTTATATATTTCGAAAGAGATGTCCTCTAATTTGATAAGACAAGCTGGGAAACCAAGTCCTTGTGATATATGTGGGCTCGTCTTATGAGGATTATACACCATTTCACAATGACTTGAAGAAAAACTAAGAAAATGGATCTTGTTAAGGATATCTCAGTTTGAAAATGTCATCCAAGTGAGAGGACTGAAGTGTGAGGACTATTGTAGATTTTTTTAAATGTTGATCTAGATTGTACCATCTACATGTTGATATTCATAGAAATCAATAAAATTCTATCTAATTAATATTTATATCTTTAAATTATTGACAAGAATTAAAAGCGAAAATGCAAAGAAAAGCAGAGTGCCAACGACAAAGCTGTAATTTAGCCCGGAATAAAACTAGGGTAGAATACCCTCGCTGCGACTCACACTGGAAAGAGAAGGCTTCTCAGGGGGGCTAGGCTCCCCCTCCGCAACAATATGAGGAATAGGGCTGGCAGATTGTTAAGAGTAGGAAATTGCAGAGGGGAGTTAGGGCAAATGCTGGTGGAGAAAATGCCCAACCTAGGGCTTCCGAAATCTGGGCTATCCCAATTACCTCAGCAACCCCAGCATTCACAACTAGAGCTAACCGCACTTCGTTAGGTAGGGAAAGAAGCTATAATGCTCAACTCCCTGCGATCTCCCACCCTTCCCTTCCAAGGTAAAGAGTTGCTGAGGGTTTATCAAAACCGGCCCCCACGATCATTCATTCGCAGGAAAAGACCTTGATAAGTAATATGTTGAATTCCAGAGCACCCCACCATCAACCAGTCTCTCAAAACCCTAAACCTAGATACATAGAGTATAACACTCATGGGAGGGGCAACAATCAGGTAGTAATTCAAGGGCAGGCAAACCCCAGACCCCCATGGTCGAACCAACAAATGAGCTCAAGATATTATCAAAAATCAGAGGCCGTGGGGAAGAAAGCACCAATAAACATTAGCAACATTTACTCAGATGGTCTGGGGAATCATTGCAGAACCCACGGTCGTTTTATCCAATGGTGTGGGATAGGGCAACCTGCGAAGGTAATCGCGGAGTGGGTACAAGTTCTCCTCAAAAATCAGGTAAGTATCACTATCACCTCTGAAGATTTCACATTTGTTGATTGCAAAAATTTAGATCTCAAAAAAGAAATTCTAAATAGTAGAAGTTTAGTCTATAAAGGGCATAATTTTGAATATATAGATTGGCAACCGAATTTTTACCCCAATAAAATAAAACTCAAATCAACCAGATAGGTCAAATTGCCAAACCTCCCGGTTGAGCTCATCCACA
The DNA here is from genome assembly GCA_027924645.1 of Cunninghamia lanceolata. Classification (NCBI taxonomy): domain Eukaryota; kingdom Viridiplantae; phylum Streptophyta; class Pinopsida; order Cupressales; family Cupressaceae; genus Cunninghamia; species Cunninghamia lanceolata. The sequence goes on along the minus strand of BSBN01000245.1, from coordinate 3,979,937 downwards.
GCAAAATCTTAAGGGAGATAGGTAATCACCTAGGAGAATTCATAGGAATAGAAAAGGATGGCTGACACAACTTTCAAGGAATTAGTGATGCAAAGGTACTAGACCTTCATAAATAACAAATGGCTATTATAGGTATTTCATAAGAAAAAACACACCAATCACTTGAGCACATTCCTAGATATCTATTCAAGTAGGATTATCATATCCCACAGACTCACTCAGATGCGACTTCAACCCCCACTATTAGATAATTGTGGTTTCCATCACCTTGATACCATTCATCATTGCTTGGATAGGTAGGGAATGTAAGGTCCTAGACTACCTTACACCCCTTACTTTGGAGACAAAGTCTTGCCCAATGTATATTCTATCTCTATGAATGAAGGTAATAGTGTGAGCTCTTCTCCTCCATGCCAATATGATGCATCAAAGGATATGACAACCGAAGGTCTTATCTAGGCTTTACAAGCTTCTAGGGGGTGTCCCAATATGCACTGTGAATGGAGATGTCCCTATCCACCCAAGTGCCAACCAACACAAGCCTTAGCAGATCGAGGGTCTTGGAGTCTTTAAAGGGGGAGAGAGTCCTTCCTTTGAAGTGAGTCTTTCGATTCTCACAACTTTTATATCTCGTACTGAAACACTATGTTGACGTCATTCCTAGGGGTAATGAAATGCCCTAACAAGCCTCCTAAGGGGAAAGATAGATAATAATTACTTTTGATCCCCACGGTCGTACTTGGTGCAAGGGGAAAATATACAGAAGTTAGCTCCACCTTAGATTTTATTCTAAACACAAAAAGGAAGTGCAAGATTTCTGATCTCCAAGATCACGTGAAGTGCATGGAGAGAGGATACATCTTAACAAATCCCACAAGCATGGACAACAAGTTCATTAACCAACTAAACTAATTTAAATGCCTAATTTAATGAAAAATAATTGCCTTCGATACACGAACCTGCAAGGCAATGGATTAGTAGTTTTAGAATGTGATCTTTGACAATTAGAATATGTTGCACCAAATAGTTAGTCTAAAAACCCAATAAATTGTTAGCCCGCACAATAAATTAACCAAAAGTGTGCAAACACAGTCAAAAGCATCCAAATAGATATAAAATAAAACAACTAACATAATGTTGATACCTACTTTTACCTTTTCACTAGAGGTGTGTCGATAGTGACCAAAAGTGGACAGATATGGACCAAAGGCGTGCAGATAGAAATTGAAAGTGCGCTATTATAGACATAGGCAGAAGCCACAAGCATGTCGACAAGAGCCAAGGGTACGTCGACAGAGAACAAAGGAGTGCATTTATAGACCAAAGGTGTGCTTAAATCACGATGTTGCTGAAACTTGCAAAAATAGAAATTAGGTCTAATAGAAAGTAATAAATCACTGATAGGGGGTAATCTAGAGGTCTAGAGGGTGAAATCTAATCAAGTAGAAGATGTTAGTTGTCAGAGAAACCATAGGCGCATCGTTGTGAACCACAAGTGCATTTCTAGAAATAGTACTTAAACCTATAATAAAAATCTATCTTAGACCCTAAAAAAATAAAAAATTAGGTGATTGGACAAAGAGACCTCAGGGTCAGCCAACCACAAGAAACAAAACTAGTTAGAAAACCTAAAAAATCACCACTAAAACAACACAAATGTTAGAGTCAGATCAGAAAGCATAAGCACTCAGACAGAGACCAAGGCTGCACCAACATATACCAAAAGTGCACTAACCTGAGCCATAGGCACATCAACCTAAACCATAGGCACGTTGTTGCAGTTGAAGGCATGTTTCTATACCTGCAACACAAACAGTATGAAATTTCTTCCAAAAAAGATAAATTAAAGGGACATGGGTCCCACGGAGTGTGTTAGAATGTGAGAGAAAATATGCAATGCAAAGATAAATGAAATAAATCAAATCAAATAACACTTCAAACCTTCCTTTGCACATAAATTCCAACTCACCAATTTGAGCATATTGGAATGTACCCAAACTCCAATAGATATGCTCCTTTAACCTTCATGGATATTATGTAGATTGCTTAATCAAATAGCATAACTTTAATCTCCCTAAATGATCTAAGTTCAACAACATAAGTTTACGAAAATGAGAGATGGATGAGAGATTGAGAAGATGTTTTATTATGTTGAGAGGTGTATCCTATAGTGGCAGCATGGGGTGAAATGACGTAAGCATGTTAAGAAAAACAAATTTTAAATGTTGATCTAAATTGGTAAGGATATGTTGATTTGAAAACATCATCCAAGTGAGAGGACTGAAGTGTGAGGATTGTTGTAGATTTTTCTAAATGTTGATCTAGATTGTACCATCTACATGTTGATATTCATAGAAATCAATAAAATTCTATGTAATTAATATTTATATCTTTAAATTATTGACAAGAATTAAAAGTGAAAATGCGAAGAAAAGCAGAGTGCCAACAACAAAGCTGCAATTTAGCCCAAAATAAAACTAGGGTAGGGTAGAATACCCTCGCTACAACTCACATTGGAAAGAGAAGGCTTCTCAGGGGGGCTGGGCTCCCCCTCCACAACAATATGAGGAATAGGGGTGGCAAATTGTTAAGAGTAGGAAATCGCAGAGGGGAGTTAGGGCAAATGTTGGTGGAGAAAATGCCCAAGCCAGGGCTTCCGAAATCTGAGCTATCCCAATTACCTCAGCAACCCCAACATTCGCAACTGGTGATAACCGCACTTCGTTAGTAGGGAAAGAAGCCATAATGCTCAACTACCCCCTATGGTCTCCCACCCTTCCCTTCCAAGGCAAAAAGTTGCAGAGGGTTTATCAAAACCGGCCTCGAGGATCATTCATTTGCAGGAAAAGCCCTTGATAAGCAAGATGTTGAATTCTAGACCACCCCACCATTGGCCAGTCTCTCAAAACCCTAAACCTAGATACACCGAGTATAACACTCGTGGGAGGGGCAACAATCAGGTAGTAATTCAAGGGAAGGCAAACCCTAGACCCCCATGGTCAAACCAACAAATGAGCTCAAGATATTATCAAAAACTGGAGGCCGTGGGGAAGAAAGCACCAATAAACATTAGCAACATTTACTCAGATGGTCCGGGGAATCATTGCAGAACCCACAGTTTTTTTATCCAATGGTGTGGGATAGGGCAACCTGTGAAGGTAATAGCGAAGTCGGTACAAGTTCTCCTCAAAAATTTGGTAATTATCACTATCACCTATGAAGATTTCATATTTGTTGATTGCAAAAATTTAGATCTCAAGAAAGAAATTCTAAATAGTAGAAGTTTGGTCTACAAAGGGCATAATTTTGAATATATAGACTAGCAACTGAATTTTGATCCCAGTAAAATAAAACTCAAATCAGCCAGATGGGTCAAATTGCCAAACCTCCCGGTTGAGCTCATCCACAGCAAAATCTTAAGGGAGATAGGTAATCACTTGGGAGAATTCATAGGAATAGAAGAGGATGGCTAACACAACTTTCAAGGAATTACTGATGCAAAGGTACTAGACCTTCACAGATAACAAATGGCTATTACAGGTATTTCACAAGAAAAAACACATCAATCACTTGAGCACATTCCTAGATATCTATTCAAGTAGGATTATCATATCCCACAGACTCACTTAGATGTGACTTCAACCCCCACTATTAGATAATGGTGGTTTCCATCCCGTTGATACCATTCATCATTTCTTGGATAGGTAGGGAATGTAAGGTCCTGGACTACCTTACACCCCTTACTTTGGAGACAAAGTCTTGCCCAAAGTGTATTCTATCTCTACGAATGAGGGTAATAGTGTGAGCTCTACCCCTCCATGCGGATACGATGCATCAAAGGATATGACAACCAAATGTCTAATCTAGGATTTACAAGCTTCTAGGGAGTGTCCCAATATACACAATGTATGGGGGACGAATCCATGAATGGACATGTCCCTATCCACCCAAGTACCAACCAACACAAGCCTTAGTGGATCGAGGGTCTTAGAGTCTTTAAAGGGGGAGAGAGTCCTTCCTTTGAAGTGAGTCTTTCGATTCTCACAACTTTTATATCTCGTACCGAAACACTCGGTTGATGTCATTTCTAGGGGTGATGAAATGCCCTAACAAGCCTCCTAAAGCGAAAGATAGATAATAATTACTTTTTATCCCCACGGTCGCACTAGGCGCAAGGGGAAAATATACGCAAGTTAGATCCACTTTAGATTTTATTCTAAACACAAAAAGGAAGTGCAAGATTTCTAATCTCCAATATCACGTGAAGTGCATGGAGAGAGCATACATCTTAACAAATCCCACAAGCACGGAAAACAAGTTCATTAACCAACTAAACTAATTTAAATGCCTAATTTAGTTAAAAACAATTACCTTTGATACACGAACCTGCAAGGCAATGGATTAGTAGTTTTAGAATGTGATCTTTGACAATTAGAATATGTTACACCAAATAGTTAGTCTCAAAACCCAATAAATTGTTAGCCCACACAATAAATTAACCAAAAGTGTGCAAACATAGTCAAAAGCATCCAAATAGAGATAAAATAAAACAACTAACATAATGTTGATACCTGCTTTTACCTTTTCACTAGAGGTGCGCCGATAGTGACCAAAAGTGCATAGATATGGACCAAAGGTGTGTAGATAGAAATCAAAAGTGTGCTATTATAGACATAGGCAGAAGCCACAAGCATGTAGACAAGAGCCAAGGGTGCGTCGATAGAGAACAAACAAGCACGTTTACAGACCAAAGGTTTGCTTAAATCACTATGTTGCTGAAACTTGCCAAAATAGAAAATTAGGTCTAACATAAAGCAATAAATCATTGATAGGGGGTAATCTAGAGGTCTAGAGGGTGAAATCTGATCAAGTAGAAGATGTCAGTTGTCAGAGAAACCAAAGGCACATCGTTGTGAACCATAAGTGCATTTCTAGAAATAGTACTTAAAACTTTAATAAAAATCTATCTTAGACCCTACAAAAAATAAAAATTAGGTGATTGGACAAAGAGACCTCAGGGTCAGCCAACCACAAGAAACAAAACTAGTTAGAAAACCTAAAAAATCACCACTAAAACAACACAAATTGTAAAGTCAGATCATAAAACATAGGTGCTCAGACAGAGACCAAGGCTGCGCTGACATATACCAAAAGTGCGCTAACCTGAGCCATAGGCACATCGACCTGAACCATAGGCATGTTGTTGCAGTCAAAGGCACGTTTCTGTACCTGCAACACAAATAGTATGAAATTTCTTCCAAAAAAGATAAATTAAAGGGACATGGGTCCCACCGGGCATGCCAGAATGTGAGACAAAATATGCAATGCCAAGATAAATGAAATAAATCAAATCAAACAATACTTCAAACCTTCCTTTGCACATAAATTCCAACTCACCGATTTGAGCGTTTTGGAATGTACCCAAACTCCAATAGATATGCTCCTTTAACGTTCGTGGATATTATGTAGATTGCTTAATCAAATAGCATAACTTTGATCTCTGTAAATGATTTAAGTTCAACAACATAAGTTTATGAAAACGAGAGATGGATGAGAGATTGAGAAGATGTTTTATTACGTTGAGAGGTGTAACCTATAGTGGCAACAAGGGGTGAAATGACGTAAGCGTGTTAAGCAAAAAAAAATTTAAATGTTGATCTAGATTGGTAAGGATTTGTCGATTTGAAAACGTCATCCAAGTGAGAGGACTGAAGTGTGAGGACTGTTGTAGATTTTTTTAAATGTTGATCTAGATTGTACCATCTACATGTTGATATTCATAGAAATCAATAAAATTCTATCTAATTAATATTTATATCTTTAAATTATTGACAAGAATTAAAAGCGAAAATGCGAAGAAAAGCAAAGTGCCAACGACAAAGCTACAATTTAGCCCGGAATAAAACTAGGGTAGAATACCCTCACTGTGACTCACACTGGAAAGAGAAGTTTTCTCAGGGGGATTGGGCTCCCCCTCTACAACAATATGAGGAACAGGGCTGGTAGATTGTTAAGAGTAGGAAATCACAGAGGAGAGTTAGGGCAAATGCTGGTGGAGAAAATGCCCAAGCCAGGGCTTCCAAAATCTAGGCTATCCCAATTACCTCAGCAACCCCAGCATTCGCAACTGGAGCTAACCGCACTTCGTTAGGTAGGGAAAGAATCCATAATGCTCAACTACCCCCTGTGGTCTCCCACCATTCCCTTCCAAGGCAAAGAGTTGTGGAGGGTTTATCAAAACCATCCCCCAGGATCATTCATTCGCAGGAAAAGCCCTTGATAAGTAATATGTTGAATTCCAGAGCACCCCACCATCGGCCAGTCTCTCAAAATCATAAACCCAGATACACAGAGTATAACACTCATGGGTGGGGCAACAATCAGGTAGTAATTCAAGGGTAGGCAAACCCCAGACCCACATAGTCGAACCAATAAATGAGCTCAAGGTATTATCAAAAACTGGATGCTATTGGGAAGAAAGCACCAATAAACATTAGCAACATTTACTCAGATGGTCTGGGGAATCATTGTAGATCCCACAGTTTTTTTATCCAATGGTGTGGGATAGGGCAACCTGTGAAGGTAATCGTGGACTGGGTACAAGTTCTCCTCAAAAATTAGGTAAGTATCACTATCACCTTTGAAGATTTCATATTTGTTGATTGCAAAAATTTAGATCTCAAAAAAGAAATTCTAAATAGTAGAAGTTTGGTCTACAAAGGGCATAATTTTGAATATATAGACTGGCAACCAAATTTTGACCCTAGTAAAATAAAACTCAAATCAGCCAGATGGGTCAAATTGCCAAACCTCCCAGTTGAGCTCATCCATAGCAAAATCTTAAGGGAGATAGGTAATCACCTGGGAGAATTCATAGGAATAGAAAAGGATTTCTTATCCAATTCTAATGTTCTCTTGTTAGTAAAACTAGATATAAGTATGAAAACCCTCGAACCTCTTGAAATTAAAACTAACTAGGCCAATTACTGTATTAAGCCAATATTTCATAAGGGTCCTCCCCATAGTAATTTTATCAACAAAACACCAAAAACACATACTAATAAGAATCTGAAACCCCAGTCAATGGATGTAAACATCAGATTCAATGATAACAAAGGCGGATTTATAGTGGAATACCAAAGGACTAGCCTTCCTTCCCTTAAACAGCACCACAGTGGTAGAGGAGAGTTAACTAGAAAAACTCAGAACCTGAGTATGGTAATAGCTCAGCCCAGAAAATGCCCTAAACCATCTCAAAATTCCAAAAGGAATACACAGAGGTAGAGTCATGAACTTACTATATAGAATATGAACCTCACATAGGAAATACTAGATAAAGGAACACCGGTAGTAGCTGAGACTACAAAGAAGAATTATGAACTTTTGATAGTCAAGGTTAGGATGGAGCTTGAGGAGGGGGAAGTCCCTGTAGAAGAGACTAGTAATATTAACCCCCAAGTAGGGGGAGGAAGCACAAATCCAGAGGTTTTTGAAACACCAGAATGGGTCCCAAACACTTATGAAACAGAGGAAAAACATAAAGAGAATGGGAATCATAAGAAACCCACAGATAAGGTCAGCCATAGGGACCTAGAGGAGATTTGTAATGAGATCCTTGACAATGCAATAGAGGAAGTACTAATCAAAGAAGTAAACAAAGAGAAGGAAAAACTTATCACCAAGATCTTGGAACTGGAAGAATAGGAGATAAGGTAGAAGAATGGTAAAGAGGACTCAAAAGAGTAGGGAGATAGAGAGCTGGAGGAAGCAGACCCATGGCTGGGAATTGCCATAACTAATTTTAGTAAAGAAAACCCAGATTGTGCCAAAAGTAATAAAAAAAGGGGCAGGAAATCACTACTGGTACTAAGAGAGAAAGCAGGTGAGGCAATAGATCAGAATAAGATTACCACACTGTTTTATACAAGGAAGGGGAAGGACCTTCCGACGGCACCATGAGAGTATACACTTGGAATGTTAGGGGTCTCAATGACCCTAACAAACAGCGAATCATAAAATGTTGTATAACCAACACAAAACTAGACATACTAATGCTCTAAGAAACCAAACTAAATAAAGATGAGATAGACACTCTAAATAAGAAGCTAGGAATATGGAAACTAGTAGGAGTCCTAGCAGAGGGTGCCTCAGGGGGCCTTGGGGTAATCTCGGATCCAAGAATGGTTTCATTTTCAGTAACAAGTTGTAAAAAGAACTAGATGGTGGGGAACATCAGAAGCATTAGAAGCAATCTACACTTCTTTCTTATTAACATCTATGGTCCTTCCTAGAACCAGGACAAGAGATTAGTCTAGACAAAAATAGAACAATTCTTGGGAACCTTACAAGATTAGGTTTGTATTCTAGGCAGAGATTTCAATGCGATCTTAGACCCTAAAGAAAAGCTGGAAGGATCTGTCAGGTTATCCACAACATCAATTGACTTTAAGGACTGGGTTCATAAGAACAATTTATTGGAAATCAAAACTGCACAAGAAGGTTTTACATGGAACAACAGAAGGAAGGGGTTTAGCAATATTGCAAAAAAAGTAGATAGATTCCTAGTCAGGGGCAACTGGGCACAACTCTCTTCTATTTTGAAGGCTAAGATCTTACCATACTCGGGCTCCGATCACTACCCAGTCTAGCTAAGTATATTAGAAGACTACCAACCCAAATGGTGCCCCTTCAAATTTGAACAAATGTGGGTCAAAGATAATAACCTTTTAATCTTAATTGAGCAATGGTGGAAAGAAACTAGAGTTTCTAGATCTAAGCTTTTCTGTTTAGTATCCAAATTAAAAACTATCAAATGTAAGCTTCTTAGTTGGAATAAGACTAACTTTGGTAACATCTTCAAAATCAAATCTAAGTTAGAAGAGGAACTTGAAAACCTCAATAGAAGTGTGATAACTAAAGGCATGGACGCAGAATCATATGCAAAAGAAAAATAGCTGAAAATAGAATATGAAGATATCCTAGCCAAAGAGGAAATCTTTTGGCGACAAAAGTCCAAAGAGACATGGCTGGAAGCGGGTGATAAGAACACTAAGTGCTTCCACAACAACACGAGAGTACGCAAAAATGTAAATAGGATCTTTAAAATTAAAGATGCGAATAATGTCTGGATCAAAGATCCTCAACAAATTGCATATGAAACGGTTAGGTACTTTGAGGATATTCTTAACAATCAGGAAGGATCTAATTGGCTGCACCAACAAGCCATACTAAAAGATATTCCAAGGATTATCTCAAAGGATCAAAACAAAGACCTCAATGGTAAATTTACTAAAACTGAGGTTGAACTGGCAATCTCTCTAATGCAGCTAGACAAAGCTCCGAGACCAGATGGCTTCCCAGCATTCTTCTTTTAGAAATGCTAGAACTTCATAGGAGATGAAATAGTTGATGCTTTAGAAGGGGTAAGAAATTCGGGTAGCCTTCTAAAAGAAGTTAATAATACTTTTCTCTCTCTCATACCAAAAAAAGAGAAGCCAGAAAATCTGAGGGATTTGTGGCCTATTTCTCTTTGTAATACTATATATAAGATCCTCACTAAAACCTTAGCTAATAGGATTCAGACAGTTCTACCAGACATCATAAGTGATGAGCAAATAGGGTTTGTCCTAGGAAGATCCATATTTGACAAAATTATTATAGCCCAAGAAGCCATTCACTCCATACAGCAAAATAAAAAGCCTAGTATGTTAATTAAATTAGATATCAGAAAGCCTACGACAAGGTTGACTAGCATTTCCTTTGCAAAACTTTAGAAGCCTTTGGATTTTCTAAACAATGGATAAACCTCATTTATGCATGCATTTCTAACCCCAAGTTTTTTAGTTTTAGTCAATGGGACCCCTGAAGGTTTTTTTAGTATATCAAGAGGATTGAGACAAGGGGACCCTATCTCCCCTTTTCTCTTTATTATAATGGCAGAAGTTCTAGGGAGAATGATCACCAAGGCAAGGGTAGAAGGAAAGGTTCAAGGAATCAAAATCACTTCGGGTGTAGATCCTACAACTCATCAATAGTTTGTCGATGATACTATGCTCTTTAGTATGGGATGCATCGAAGAAGCTAAGGCGTTCAAAGAAATCTTGGACTCATACTATAGGGCCTCTGGACAAGAGGTTAATGCTGATAAATCAGCAATTTATTTTTTCAATACAGAGCCGGAAACTGAAAGGGAAATCTATAAAATTTTATCTTTTAAAAGAGGGGAGATGCCTTGTAAATATTTAGGTATACCTTTGGGTAAAAGCAACAAGACTAATGCTCTCTAGGACCATATAACTTGTAAGGTTAGGAAAAAAGTGGAATCATGGAAAGGCAAGTGGCTATCATCAACAAGCAAAGTTACAATGCTAAATTCGGTTCTCTCAGCTATCCCAATATACCAATTATCCTATATGAATTTGCCAGCAAAAAAATGTGAATAAATCAACAAAAATCTAAGAACTTTCTTATGGTAGGGTCCGGAGGATAAGAAGAAAATGGCACTTGTTGCCTGGGATAAAATCTGTAGATCAAAAGAGGAAGGTGGCTTGGGTTTGAAAAACTTCAAGGAGCAGAGCAAGGCATTAGGTGCTAAACTTGTATGGAAAATGTATCAGCAGCCTAATTTAAAGTGGGTTAAAATCCTTAGATACAAATATCTTAGAGGTGAGGAACTGACCTTCCTATTCAAAATGGCCAATCCCCCTAAAGGCTCTCGCCTTTGGAATTTCATGATGGATTGCAAAAAGCTCATTATGGACAAACTAACTTGGAATCTTGGTGATGGAAATCAAGCACTTTTTTGGGATGACTCTTGGGGGGTTCGAGATGTTAAGTAGCTTGGGTAACTTAGAAAATGCCAAAAGAATCCTAGAATCCTGATGGGGAAAGCAAGTAAAAGATTACATAGAATTCCCCAATAATGGGGAGAGTCAAGGTTGGAATTGGAAATCCCTGGAAAATATGAACCTCCCAAATAATGAAAAAAAGAAATTGATTGACATCCTTAATAACAAGAAGGTATACCTCAAAGGAGGCTTAGATAGATTAGTTTGGGATAGGGCCAAATTAGGAAACTATAAAATTAAGGATGGTTATAAAATTTTAATCAAACAACAGCTCAGACCAAAATCAGAGATCCCACTGAGACTCTATTGGGATAAGAACTGTCTTACAAAAGTTGGGATGTTTGCATGGATGGTCCTATAGAAGAAAATATTAACAGTGGATAGGTTCATGAAGATGGGTTATGAAGGGCCTAGCAGATGCCCCTATGTGAAAAGGAGCAAGAAACAACAGATCATATTCTTCTCAATTATCAATTTTCTATTAAATGCTGGAACTGGCTAAGTAATAAGATGGGATGGATTACAGCCCTTCCTAATAACATACTAAACCTATTCCAGTGTTGGCTTGATACGCACAAACAAAGCATTTACCATATGTTATGGACAATTACCCCTTTGATCATGATATGGGAAATTTGGAAAGAAAGGAATAGAAGAATATTTAAAGATAGAAAATTAACTTTTAAACAGCTAATTAGTAAGATTAAAGACGCTATCATAGAAATTGTCAATAGCAGGGTGCTTAGTAACCCTAAAAAAGATACCTCAATGTCTCACTAGGATGATAAGATGCACGGGAAATGAGTAGGATTAAAATTGCCCTTCTTTGTGGGACCAAGCAGCCATAACACCACCAATAAGAGACAGGAATGTAAGTGGCAACCTCCTAAAGAAGGTTGGTTCAAGCTTAATTTCAACGGGACGTGTAGGGGCAACTTGGGAGCAGTAGGTATAGGCTGTATAATTCATGATTCTGAAGAGAGAGTAATCACAACCTTAGCCAAACCAATAGGAGAAGCAACAAACAATATAGCAGAACTAACTGCTTTGATTGAAGGTCTAAAAATTTGCAAAGACTTGAAAATTGAAAAAGTTGAGGTTGAAGGAGACTCTGCAATCAACATTAATACCTTATGTAAAGGGAGTATGCCTAATTGGAGACTAAATTCCCTTCTGACTATTGCCCTAAATTTAACCACATTTATAGGGAAGGTAATAGTAAAGCTGACTCCTTGGCTAATAAAGGGGCTGATGGCATATGCCTTTCTACTAAAGGTCAACCCTAAAGAAGGAATTTTAAACTCCTTCTGAAAATCTGAAGGAGGGATGCTCACTTTTTATTTAGATCTGCTTACAGTCTCATAAGACGTGTATACCTTTATGAAGCCAATAAGATCTCCACTAGCTCAATCACATATTTCAAACTAATAATAAAGACTTTTCAGTATTTAACTTTATTTTTCGCATCCAGTTTGTATCTCTTATTTGCATCCTTTTAATTTGTATATCGGCTTGTATATCGTTGTTATTTATACAAGCCCAATATGCAAACGGTGGAGCCCACATCACTTTTCTGATTGTATCTTCTAAAATACAACAATACTCGTATCCAATTCTTACATACAAAGCTGAATACATACAAACTCCTTTGTATCACCTCTTTGGACTTATCATTTTTATAAACCATAGTTTACTTACTTTTTGGCTCCATGATGTATATAAAGTGCAATGCAACTTGCCATATACTTTAAGTCATGATGCATCATTTTAACCAAATTTCAACCTTTCTTGAGTTCTGCATTGTATGTATACCTGAAATATACCTACATTACATGAAACATACAACAATAAAACCTCATTTCATAATCTTTTTAGTTCCGTGACATGCATATAGCTTTGTATATTGTCTTGTATGCTTCCCTTTGCCAAACATACATACTCAAAATACATCCGACGGACTTGACCAATTATTCGTTTAACTTCCTAACTCTGTCAGGTCCGGTTCTATGAAAAGTCATCAAGTTTGGATCTTCATGCATCTGCATATTTGTATCTGCATGCTTTATGAGCCATCTGACATTTGGTGCTTATCAATCGCACAGGGGTCTCCATCCCTCCACAAGTGATGGCTTCAGCAATAAAGACAACTCTAAATTGAAATGGCATTGGTTTGTTGGAAGAAGAAACCAGAATGTTATCCCTTTGCTATGTCTCATCCACTGAATAACTTTAACAGAAGTACGTAGTATCAATCATGACTGTTTAAGCTTGAGCTACGCCCCTGGTTACATGCTTCTAAGACACCACCTTTCTTGTCTATTTATTATATATCTAGTTATATTTATATAAATTATATATATAAATAGATGTATATCTATAGATAGATGTATATCTATAGACTTAGCGCACATACAAAGCATCTTATACAAACCCTCTCTTTACCTTTTATCCCCAGTGATGCTTTTATTCCTTTGTATATTGGGTATGTATATTATAAACATACAAGCATCCCAAACATACAAAGACTTCAGTATTTAACTTTCTTTTCACATCCAGTTTGTATCTCTAATTTGCATCCTTTTAACTTGTATATCGGCTTGTATATCATTGTTATTTATACAAGCCCGATAAGCAAACGGTGGAGCCCACATCACTTTTCTGATTGTATCTTCCAAAATACAACAATACTCGTATCCAATTCTTAGATACAAAACCGAATTCATACAAACTCCTTTGTATCACCTCTTTGGACTTATCATTTTATAAACCACAGTTTACTTACTTTTCGGCTCCACGATGTATACAAAGTCCAATGCATCTTCCGATATACTTTAAGTCATGATGCATCATTTTAACCAAATTTCAACCTTTCTTGAGTTTTGCATTGTATGTAAATTGAAATGTATATCCTAAAACATACATATAATGCACGAAACATACAACAATAAAACCTCATTTCATAATCTTTTCGGTTCCACGACATGCATATAGCTTTGTATATCGTCTTGTATGTTTCGCTTTGCCAAACATACAAACTCAAAATACATTCGACGGACTTGACCAATTATTCATTTAAACTCTTAACTCTGTCGGGTCCAGTTCTATGAAAAGTCATTAGGTCCAGATCTTCATGCATCTGCATATTCGTACCTGCATGCTTTATGAGCTTTGTATCTTGTATACATATAAACAAATATACAAAACTTTTGACCATTCATATTTGTATCTTATATACATGCTCAAATACAGAAAGTTTTTATGTGCTCCCCTTTTGTATCTGGTATACATGCATTCTGACCAATATTCAGTTTGAGCTTCATTGACTTGGTCATAACCTTAAAAAATAGGGAATTTTTAGAAATTTCAAAAAGCAACCCCAACTCATTTTCGATGTTGATTCCAATTTTCATCATGGGTACCTAAAATTTTGCCATAATTTTTAGGTCCCAATCAATAAATACTTTTAAAAATCTTGCACGACTCCCCTCAGCATGGGGCTCAAGACCCAAGCAGGAAGAGTTTAAGATATGATTTGATCACCATAATCATTTATAATGTCATTATGTGCGAAGCAAATTGTCACAATGAAAAGGTTAGAACTGCTGATGCTTTGATTGAAACTTGAATCACTAATGGCATTAGAGAAGGTAGGAAATTAGACTGGCAATAACGATGTTTCAAGTCAAGCTTTGGCTTTCATTCCAGCTCATTTGAGAGATATTACCGATTTGACAGGTAATAACATTTTTCTAAATGGGTTAAATTTTAGATGGTTCACCAACATTATAAGTAACTTGATCGATCACTTATGCCCACACTTAGGTATATATATTTGCATTTTTACAAGTATATATATTTAGATGTTGGCATATATAGGGGATCAGTCAACTAGTATGGGATTTAAGTTAACACTGAAGCAAGTGTGTTTGAATATTTATGATAAGATTGGCAAGAGTAAGTATTTTAATTTTTCCTCTTAGGCAAAGGATTTAGAGAACTAATAGGTGTTTGTAGGAAGAGAAGTCTATGTATATCCTTGTTTTGTATAGCTAACATGCAAAAAGAGTTGGAAGTTTTCCCTGTGGTTTCAGATAAGATAGGTAATCTGGCAGGAGCTAGACAGAAGAAGCCCCTCACTTGATAATAGATAGCTGATCTAATACTATATGTCATGGAGGACATCCCAGGAGCCGGAGAACCAGTAATCCATACAACAAGAGAATATCAAAAGAAAGGCCCTGGTATAGGGCAATGTTTGTACTTGTATCCTAGAAATTGTATAAGAAAGGCTGAGTCCTTGTTGGGCTTGACCCCGTATAAGATCTATAAATAAATAGTATGTACTGGACTGCAAAAGTCACAGGCTAGACTGGAGGTTTTCTTTTCTCTATTCTTTCCTACCGGTGCCCACACTAAATAGAGTTGTATTCTATTGTATTTTATTATTGACTTTATATATTAATGGCCTCAGCCTTTTACCAATCTATATATATATATATATATATATATATATATATATATATATATATATATATATATATATATATATATATATATATATATATATATATATATATATATATATATATATATATATATCTTTAACAATAAATATATTTATTTTTATTGCATTTAAAACACTTTGTAATTATTTACATAAAATTATTTATTAGTTTAAATTGTTCTAATGTTAATTATTTTCAATAATAAATTTTATTTTTAGGGCCTAGTTAGAGCCAACAAATTTATTTTAAATATAAAGACCCTAACAATTAAAAAAAAAATGTACTAAATAAAATAGCTTAACATGGTAAAATAAATTAACTTTAATGTAAAATAAAGTAACTCTAAAGTAAAATAAAGGAAACAATGTAAATAAAATAAAATAATTTTTAAATAGTTCCAAAGTACAATATAATAATTTTTGTCCTGCTTTCCTGGTCTCGTTTCTCTAAATAGTCATATCTCTCATGTCTCTACATGTTTGTGTCTGTGGTTGTAGTAGGAGAACCCAAAAAAAGGATGGGTAGGATCCTTAACTGAGGGTATGGCTTAGAAAGGGGAATGTAGTAAGCAAGGAACAAAACATAAGGGTAAGGTGGTTGAGGAGGATGATTTGGATGTAGAATAACATATGCTAGAGGTTGAGGGACTATACCCTAGTTCCCTAGATATGCCTATTGATATGTCTTGCACTTCATCCTTGTTGGAAGTTGTATCCTTCATTATCAACCTACTGACAGATAAAACAAATGAAATCAAAGAGATCAACATCCACCATAAAATCCTCAAATAGTTTATAGTGAAAACCTCACTTATGGATGATTGGGATGCTATGAAGGAGATTAGAAAATTGAAAATAAAGATATCCAGAAGAGATGCAAAAATCAAAGCACTTGAGAAGGACATGGGAGAAATTAAAATGAACCTAAGGAAGGTGGTGGACTTTAGCAAATCCTCTATCAAGAACTCAGCCAAGAGCATCAAGGTGCTACAAAACAAGTTGAAATCCCATTTCACTCAAGAATAGGCTGATCCAAGTTTGAGAAACTAAAGTAAGGATAAGGTGGTGAAAGAGGTCGACAAGGATAGTATTATTGTCATGAACAATTACCTCAAAGAATCACCTAGAAGATGATGATTAGAATATTATCATCAATAAGTTTAACATAAACTCAATGATCCTTCTCACTCCTAACAAAATCCAAACCCAATACAAAGCCATCAAACTTCTAGTACAACATCCTAGGTAGCTATTTTAGACCATACAATGATCATTTTCAACCTGTAAACCAAATGTTAATTTCCATTCACAACAAAACCATCAAGCTATTGCATGTAAATCTCTTCCTCGAGACCTCCATGTAAGAAATTAATTTTAATATGCATTTGCTTTATCTTAAAATCACAAGTTATAGTAATAGATAACAAAAATATAATAGAAGATAACTTAGAAACATGAGAAAAAATTTCACTAAAATCAACTCCCCTCTCTCAAAGTAGCCCTTGAATACTAGTGTATCCTTGTACTACTCTAACCATCCACTTGCTCTAATTTTATTCTTATACACCCACATGCAACCAATGTTCTTTCTTCCCTTGGGAAAACTCACAAGATCCTAGGTGTGACAACTATCTAGGGCCATCATCTCCTCTTGCATGGCCTACATCCAGGACTCGCTATCATATGAAAAGAGATCATCCTTGGAAGATCATGGTTCATTGTCAATACATAACAAGGGAAATACACAACCAAAATTTGGTGGGATATACCTATCAACTAAATTTTGTTGTCTTATGGATCATCTCAAGGTAAGAGTAAGGGGCTTTTCCTATTTGTCTACATTCTCATCCTACACATCCTAATAAAATATATCACCTAAACCCTCTTCTTCCTCTCCAACCTCTAATCCATCATTTTGATCTTCCATATGTGTATCTTCTTTCTTCTCAACCTTAGTCTCAAAATTCATTATTTTCTTTTGTTCTTTTTCCTTTGGTTTTTTGAAGACATAAAGATACTTCAAACTCTCTAAAAATCATATCTCTAAAATAAATTATTTTTTGGGTTAGTGGGTTTCAAATCTTATAACCTTTTACATTCTCACCATATCCTACAAAGATGCATTTCTAATCTTTTGGATCCAATTTAGGTTGCCTTTCCTTAGGCACATCAAGATAAGCTTAACAACCAAAGACCCTTAAATGTGAAATAGAGGGCCCCTTATCTATCAACACTTCATAAGGTCTTTTGTCAACAAGAGCTAAATAAGGAGATCTATTAATCAAGTTACAATCAGTACTTATAGTCGCTACCTAAAAGTACCAATCTAGCCACACACTACTTAGCATACTTTTGGCCCTTTCCATTAAAGTTTGGTTCATTCTATCTACAAACCCGTTTTGTTGATGTGTGTATGGTGTAGTTGTTGGCAAGAGACACTATATGGATTCATGATTGTTGTCATTGATGGCAACAAAGTTCATCCCACACATCTGCAGGACATGATAGGTCTCTACCGGAAGTCAAAGTGAAGAATGTTGTGGTCTGGTAAACAAGAATAGAGCATGTGGCAAGGTCTGACAGACAGGTCTGGATCTCTCAGAGGAAGTATCTCAGTGAAGTGCTGATTTGGGGAAGTCAAGAGGAGTATCTTGACTGATAGATTCCAAGGTTTGAGCCTCCGGTGTGGAAAGGATAAAGAGATATGAATGCTTGAGTGTCGGTTCCCAAGTGACAGTGTGAACAGAGGAAGAACTGACTGGCAGAACATCAGACAGCATTCCGGATGTGTTACTGATGATGGAAAAGGTTCTTAAGGCATAAGTTATGTTTGGCCAACATGATTGATGACTTCTACAAGTATATGCTTGATCCACATTACTTGATGTGCAAGGATTCAGCCGATAGATCAAAGTTTGTGAAAAGATTGACTATTCTGGGTGCCGACTAGAAAGGTGATGAAATCACTTGTGCAGATATATATACAAGATGGATTTGGTTATGAGAAGTGTTGTGGTTGAAAGTGATGTGTGAAGAAAAGCAGTAGGACCGAATAAAGGTAGAAAGGAAGATCCGGTATGTGAAAGAAGAGCAGCATAAAGAAGAGGAAAGATGAAGTGCAGCAGATCAGTATACAGAGCCTAACCAAAATTGAACTCCAGCATGTGTTGATGCTTCTTATCAGTTCAAGTATTGTATTACATTATTTATAAATTGTAGACAGTGTGTCTCTTGTAGGCAGTGTGCCTCTTGTGAGCAGTGTGCTAGGGTAGTGAGCCCTAATTGGTAAGTGCCATTTTTGTACTACCATTCTTCTAACAGAGAATACAATCTTGGGTTAATCACCCCGTGGTTTTTCCCTTAACACGGTTTCCACGTCAAAAATATTGTGTCATGTGTATTTCTATTTCATGGTTATGTTTACTTGTTTGATTTGATGCTGCACTAATTATTAAGAAAGTTCAGAAAGCTGAAATAACTAAGATAACTGATTCACCCCCCCTCTTAGTTATCAGTAATTGGTATCAGAGCCAAGTTCCTCCTAAATAGAGTCTAACAGCTTGAGGAAGATCTGGGAATCCAAATGGATGCATATGGTTTAAGGGAGCAACTCAAGACTGCCCTTGATGATCTTGAGCAGTCAAATTCTGAAGTCAATGAATTAAAGGAAAGACTCAAATAGGCTAGTGATTTCATGAGAGAACTAAAAGACAAATTAAGTCTCTCTATGAAAAAGAGAAAGGAGCTACTTCAGCAATTGGCAAGTCAAGGTGAAGCAAATGATGCAAATGAAGAGCTAAAGGAGAAAACCAAGCTATGTGAAAAGTTATCAAAAGAAATCATTATGGTAAGACATGAAATGGAATCAGGAGTTATGAAGTTTACTCAAGAAATGGAAGAGAAAAGAAAAACTAAAGATAATCTAAGACGACCTCTCTCCAAGAGAAATCAGAAGATTGCCACAAGATGGATAGAATTATCAGACATCTTGAATCTGATCTTGAAAATGCTAAAGATAATGAAGAAAAGCTTGAGGATCAAATTGTCTCTCTCAAAAGGGATCTTCAAATAGCAAATGAATATAAAGAGAAATTCAAGATAAGTTCTGCTCAACTTGAAGTTCTTCTTGGAAGTCAAAAGAGGGTAGATGATAAGTGTGGGTTGGGATATGAGAAAGGAGAAAGCTCCGGATCCAGTCAGATGAATTTTGGATCAGAAAATCCAAGGAACAGGCCTAGAAGACCTCCGGTAAGACAGCCTAATGTTCAAAGATATCCATCCTTCAATGGATACTGCCACAACTACAATAACTTTGGTCATAAAGCTAATCAGTGCAGGAAGAGAATGAATCAGACTAATTCATCCTTCTCCAGACAGTGTTTTAACTGTAAAAGGTATGGTCACAAATCTCATGAGTGCAGAAATATGCAAATGACCAAATCATTCTATGGTAGATGCTTTGCATACAATAGAATAGGTCATATGGCTAATCAATGCAGATCAAGAGGATATCAATCAAATATGCAAAGAAATGTTGTTTGCCAAATTTGTAATAGATCCGGTCATGTAGAAAAATTCTGTAGAAGCAAGAATCAGGATAAAAGAGGTCTGGTAAATTATAATTAGAATCAAGATAAGGGAAAACAAAAAGTAAATGTGGATGAAGTTTGAAGTGAGATGAACAAGATTTGGGTGAAGAAAAGTACAGAGAATGTAGGGAATGGATCCGCACCAAACTCTGGTGCTAATATTCCTTCCAGAAATTAAAAAATGAGCTCTGGCTCAGGGGGAGACACAAAGAAAACCTTGTTCCCCCAGCCAGTCAATTGGTGCTGGAACTGGCACAAGAAGAGTTGCGGATTGAAAGGTTCATAAGGGAAACATCCAAACAAACTATGGTTAAGATTTGGAAGATCCGCATGATGTTTAAAGATCAGGACTGATCCAGTTCTTCAAGTCATCCGAATAAGGCCAACTAGAATAACTTAGGTTGAGCATTTATTGCAACCTGACATTAGGGTTTGTGGAGCAATATAAGCGTCTTCTCATTAATCACTTGTTCATTCTGCATTCAAGAAAAAGAAAGAAAAGGAGCTTTGCAACTACTTCTCCCAAAGATCAAGACGATTCTTCATACAGCTCAATCCAAATTTCATCGTGTGTACCCTAAACAGCGTAAAAGGTATTCTTCGTTCTTGATATCTCTCAGTAAGATTCTTTGATGATGGGTACTCCAAATATAGTAAAGATTTCTGATAGACCCTGCCCCATATTTAAGAAGCATCCATACAAATCCTTGGAGGTAGATCCCCTAGGAGCCTTCTCTAGTGTTTCGCATGGTGTTTTGCACACAGAAGACATTAGGGTTTACATACATGCAAATGTTGAAGAGTTTGGGGAATTCAAACTAAGAGATATCTATCACAAACAATTGATAGATGATGCATTTGAGCTCAAACCCCAATACAAGGGCCTTCGGAATAAGCACTTTGCACAATACATATATTTCCCCTGTTTTACTGAGGATGAATAGGTTAGGTATATTTTGAATAGAATACATGACAACTTCATGTGGTTAAATGGAACATTCAAAATCACAAAAGATGCCATCAGGGCAGTTACCGGATTACACTCATCTGGTGGGATTCCTGTTCTTAAATCTGTGAAGAATCAAACTGTAAGTGAGGCTACCGGATCCAAGTTTGACAAAAGAGCAATGACAGTAGATGACATCTCTAATCCGGATGTCAAGTTTGCCTCCATGATCATTGGATATAAAATATATCATTGTAGTAGGGAAAATTCAATACTAGGAATGGCCATCTACACCGCTTATGAAATGCTAAGAAAGGATGCAGGCTATGATCTTTGTTAGCTTCTCTTGAACCAACTCTTGGAGAATTTGCAGAAAATAAAGAAAGATAAAAATAATTCATTCAAGTATGGTGGATTAATATTGTGCTTATTCTTCTACTTTATGAATGAGCTTCCCAGATCTAATGGCTGGGTGTGGGAGAATGATAGACCAGTAGCTATCCAAATCAGAGATTATTTACATGGACTTGGTAATGACAAAGCACAAAATACAACCCTGTGGGGATACTTCAAGAACTTCCAAAACATGATGCAAGCAAGAGAAAGGATTCCCCAGTCTCTTGTTGAGAAATACAAAGACACAGTATGTTTTATGGTTGAGACTGATCAGTGCCTAATGGAGGCAGTAGAACCAAGAACTGTGTGGATCATGCCCATGGGGTATGAAGTTGATGAACAAATTGTGGAGTTGCATGTTCAACACATGCTAGGTTAGCCTAAGGATCCAAAGGCAGAAAGGTTTGGAACCTTTGAGGAGCTGAGTGTAAAAATTCATGTCGAACTCAGAGAACCAGAGATCAAGAGGAAGGTGAGAAAAGAAGTAGAAAATGTTGCCCAAGGTCTTGGCATCTCAAAGGAGGCACTTGATGCCCATAGGAAAAAGATGGAAAGGGCTGAGGAAGAGAAGAAGAAGGCAAAAAAGAAAAGTAAGGAAAGTGTTCCGGTAGAATCTTCCACCCGGACAAGATCATCAAAGAAATCTACACCTATCACTGCCAAAAGCTCAAAGGCATCTAAACCAGAAGCAAGATCATCCGGTATAACAAAGAAAAGAACCAAGACTAAGGCCACAAGGTCTTATACGAGTCAAAAAGATGAAGAAGAGACTGAATCAGATGAAGAGATAAAGAAACTGAAGAAGAAGAAGAAATCATCCGATGAACACTCTACCGGTCAAGGAGAAGAAGAGAAGGAAGACTAATTTGTTGAAAAACCCACTCTATCCCTAGATGTTGTAGTGAAAGCAGTCACTATGGATGGGAACCTCCAACCCTTAACAGAATTCTATGATGAAATATAATGAAGCAGATAAAAAGATTCTAGAGGAAGCCATAGTTTAGTTTTTGAACACTTACAACAAAGCTTTTATTGAAATTATTTCTCTAATTCCCAAAAGCTTAGAGAAAAGGCTTGAAATGAGGAAGAATAATGCTCAAGCAAAAGATCTCGAGATCCAGGAATAGGTCACCATTCAGCTCTTCCCTTCAATCACTCTGCAACAAATGAACATGATCTTTTAAGATTGCAAGGATGAGATTTAGAGCAAAGCCAGGATGAATCAGCTAATGCTTGGTGAAACCGACAAAGTGGCAAAAGAGACTGAAGAGATCCTCCAAAATGCTTTTAAGAAATTCAACATTCCAGTTATAGAGGACTTGGGTACTGACCCCTCAGCCACAAGTGTTACAGAAGAGTCTACTGAGAAAATGACAGAAGAGGTAATGGACTCCAGTGCAGAAACAGCTAAGGACTTGGAATCCTCTGCTCCAGAAGAAGTGGCCCATGAATAGACCAACATCACTCCTTCGGGTTCCCCTACTGACTCTGGATCTAAAGGAGAAGAAAGAATAGAGGAGAAAGAAGTAGAGGTGAAGGGAAAAGAGGATACTAGTACAAAGGTTGTGGAAGGGGAGAAAGCTCCAAAAGACAGTTCTGTGTCTGTAGAAGAAAAGAAAAATTTGTCTCTGGCAAGAGACACTACAAAAACTGTCCAAGAATTCTTGAACAAAGAAACAATGGAGATTGATGAACCGGAGCTTCTATAAGGACCATTTAATTTTGACTCTCTTTCTCCGGTACAGATAATGAAGATAGCCTCATTTGCTAATACAAAGGTTAAAGAAAAACTCCTGAAGTCTCACATGGAAGACTGTGAGTTGATAGAAGCTGCTTCCAGAGTGCTTGAAAAGATTATGCCATCATTTCAGAAAGATCCCACAGCCTCCACATCCGGTAATCTCAAAACTCTAGTCAACAGTGTTAGCACACATTTTGGTTCTCTAGAGAAGTTAGCTACAGAAAAGGTCCAGAAGGAGTTTTTGGATAAAAGATTCTCTGAAGTACAGGGTCTGATAACAAATGATAGGAGAGTTATAGATATTGGGATAAAGAGCTTGGAAAATGCTCTTAAAGATACCAGAAATATGTACAAATTTTGCTTATCTTGGCCCACAGTGACCAAAGACATTGAGAAGAAAGTAAAAGAACAATAGGATAAACTCCTAAGTCTATCTCAAAGTTTTGATCCTCTCTCATCCTCCATAGTAAATCAAGAGTGTCAGTCTATTGCAATCACAAATGCAATAAAGTATTTTAAGAAGGAAAGGAAGAACATAATTAGCCAGATGGGCGAACTCAGAAGGATTATTACCCCTAAGTTAGAGGCCATGCATGAGGCCATAAGTGAGGCTCAGACTACCGCCCGAACCAATGATCCGACAGATCTTAAGAGGGCAGAAGCTTTTGCATTTTTGTTTAGTGGCCACATCTCAATTTTGGATAGAATGAAGCAAAGTTGGGCTACAGAACTCATTCAATTGAAAATAACTTTTGCAAACATTCTTCAATTTATGTGAGTATGGTATATGCGGCTAAGTACAGTTAAATTTTTTGAAATTTTGGTATGCAGACCCTACCCTTTACCATTGATGTCAAAGGGGGAGTGAGGAGTAGTGAAAAATGAGGAATCCAACTAAGGGGGAGTTCTGGAAAATGTATATAAAAATAGAGCATTAGCCAAGGGGGAGCATAGTGTAAACACTTCGTCATTTTTCACTAAGTGTTGCCATCAATGCCAAAGGGGGAGATTGTTGGCAAGAGACACTATATGGATTCATGATTGTTGTCATTTATGGCAACAAAGTTCATCCCACACATTCGCAAGACATGATATGTCTCTACCGGAAGTGAGAGTGAAGAATGTTGTGGTCCGATAAATAAGAATAGAGCATGTGGCAAGGTCTGACAGACAGGTCTGGATCTCTCAGAGGAAGTATCTCAGTGAAGTGTGGATTTGGGGAAGTCAAGAGGAGTATCTTGACTGATAGATTCCAAGGTTTGAGCCTCCGGTGTGGAAAGGATAAAGAGATATGAATGCTTGAGTGCCAGGTTCCCAAGTGACAGTGTGAACAGAGGAAGAACTGACTAGTAGAACATCAAACAACATTCTGGATGTGTTACTGATGATGGAAAAGGTTCTTAAGGCATAAGTTATGTTTGGCTGACATGATTGATGACTTCTACAAGTATATGCTTGATCCACATTACTTGATGTGCAAGGATTCAGCCGACAGATCAGAGTTTGTGAAAAGATTGACTATTCCGGGTGTCGACTAGAAAGGTGATGAAATCACTTGTGCGGATATATATACAAGATGGATTTGGTTATGAGAAGTGTTGTGGTTGAAAGTGATGTGTGAAGAAAAGCAGTAGGACCGAATAAAGGCAGAAAGGAAGATCCGGTATGTGAAAGAAGAGCGGCATAAAGAAGAGGAAAGATGAAGTGCAGCAGATCAGTATATAGAGACTAACCGGAACTGAACTCCAGCATGTGTTGATGCTTCTTATCAGTTCAAGTATTGTATTACATTATTTATAAATTGTAGACAATGTGTCTCTTGTAGGTAGTGTGCCTCTTGTGAGCAGTGTGCTCGGGTAGTGAGCCCTAATTGGCAAGTGCCATTTTTGTACTACCATTCTTCTAACAGAGAATACAATCTTGGGTTAACCACCCTGTGGTTTTTCCTGTAATAGGGTTTCCACATCAAAAATATTGTGTCATGTGTATTTCTATTTCATGGTTATGTTTACTTGTTTGATTTGATGCTGCACTAATTATTAAGAAAGTTCAGAAAGCTGAAATAACTAAGATAACTGATTCACCCCCCCTCTCAGTTATCAACAGTAGTCTTTTCCCAAAACCTACATACTTAAAGAACTCATCAAATTCCTTGGATCAATATGAACCACCATTATCAGATCTTAACACCATTATTTAATAATCTATTTTCTTTTCAACCAAGGCTTTAAAATCCTTAAACTTAGTAAAAATTTAGATTTAAAATGTATAAAATAGATCCAAGTGTATCTAGAGGCATCATCACTGAATGAAACATAGTAGTGAGATTTTCCCATAGAACCCACATCCACTAGGCTAAACACATCTAACTCAATGATTTCTAATAATCTCTATGCTCTATATGTTCCGACAAGAAATGAAGATCATCTATTTTGTTTACCAAACATGCAATGCTCAAAGAATCAATTTTATCATTAGATTAATCAAAAAAATCATCAATCACATTTTTATTAATAATGGTTCTATGACATTTTCACTTATGTGACCCAAATTTTGGTACCAAAACATGCATGAATTTTTAGTATTGCTAGTTACATTGGCAAAGTTACAAAAAGTGGACATATTCAACCTAAACAAAGTCCCTATTTGAGATCCTTTAGCTACCACCAAGTTTCCTCTCACCAACCTACAACCAAACTTGTCAAATGTCACATGCACTCCAAAATCATTCAACTAGGATACATAAGTAAGTGTCTCAAAACTCCTAGAATATTCAAAACATTATTAAGGGTTTTAATCCTCCCATCGCTAGTTAGTTACACAATTGTAGCTTTCTATTACCAACAATCTTCTTAGTACTATTTTCACCAAGGAAGACCTCTCCTCCATCGTAATCCTTTTATAATGAAAACCATTTCTTATTCAGATTCATACGGTAGGAGCAACTTGAATCAAAGCCAAGAACCATCACTAATATTGTTAGTAGAAATAGAAAAATGAATCATTATCATCATCATCAGAAGATTTTTCTATGGAGGAATTAAAGATTTTCTTTTTATTTTGTATTCATTATTCACATTCCCTCTCTTCCCATAGTTCCAATACTTAATTCTTTTGCTCCCCAAGGTTTTTTACCATCCTTTTGACTTAGCTCTTTCTTTCTTCTTATGTCCTTTAGACCCACCTTTATCCTTGGGCCTTCCCCAAACATGCAATGCATCCTTCAAGCCATCATGCATGGATTTCTTTCTCATCAACCTTAAAAGAAAAGTAGCAATAAGACCATACATTTTCAACTTTACACCACTACCATTGAAAGAAACAATTAGATTTTCCCAAGTATTAGATAAAGAAAAAAATAAAAAGATACATTTATCTTTTTCTTCCATCTTAATATCCACTTAAACTAGTTGGCTCAAAATTAAATTGAAAGAATTTAAATGATCTACAACTGAATCACCATCTTTCATTTTTAAAAAATATATTACCATCTTTTGAGATATAATTTGTTGGTTAGACTTTTAGTTTGTTAAATATTATCTATCCTCTTCCATAGCTTGTATAAACTAATCTCCTTGAAGATATTCAAGAGGATAAAATAAACAATGTGTCATTATCACCATCATCAAAAGATTTTTCTATGGAGGAATCAATGGATTTCTTTTTATTTTTGTATTCCTTCTATGCATGCCCTCTCTTCCCATAACTCCAACACTTAAATCTACTCTTCCTTAGGGATTTTTACCTTAATTTTGACTTAGATCTATCTTTCTTCTTATCTCCTTTAGACCCACCTTTATCCTTAGGCCTTCCCCAAACATGCAATGCATCCTTCAATCCATCATGCATGGATTTCCTTCTAATCTCCTCTAAAAGCAAAGTAGCAGTAATACCATCCATTTTCAACTTTGCACTACTAACATTTATAATAACAATTAGATTTTCCAAAGTATTTTGTAAATAATAAAGTAACAAGATACATTTATCTTCTTCTTTCATCCTAAGATCTACATAAACTAGTGCCCATAAGTGCACAATGCAGTGGTGAGTTCACTTGGTTGTTGTGATTTGCACCAGGGTTCAAATCTCTGTTGGGCCAAAGAGCTCACAAGCCTTAGACCTTTATTGGGTTGTTATACTCACGAGATATGTTCTATCATTGGGTTGGCGTGCTCGTAGGTTGTGTCTTCGTTGGGCCAATGATCTCATAGGTTTGAACAAGGTGATAATGCTTTGGGAGATGAGACCCCCCAGTAGTAATCTCAATGATAAAGTTGTGGGAAGAGATCCCCATAAGCGGTCTCTTTGGGCTCAGACCAGGCTAAAAAACCCAAGTAACCCACATCAAAAAAGAAAAGATCTCAATAAACTAGTTGACTCAAATAAAATTGAAAGCATTTAAATGATCTACAAATGAATTGTCATCTTTCATTTTTAAAGAATATTACCATCTTTTGAGATACAATTTACTGGTTAGACTTTTAGTTTCATAAATATTATCTATACTCTTCCATATCATGTATGCAATGGTTTACTCAAAGACATCAATCTCGGATGAAATTTGCAAGGCACAACTAAATGGTTCCTTGAGTCTTCTTGTCCAACTTTTTCCAATCTTCATTAGACATTGTAGATGATTTTTTATCATTGTAACCTACACCCACTAGTCTCTTTCTTCCAAAAGATCTTCTATCTTTAGCTTTGACATCTCATAGTCAGTGCCATTGAATTTATTAATATCTAAACAAGAGGTAGTGACCATGGTTTTCAATACTTCACAAAGATGCAAAACCACTTAAAAACAAAATCCCCCACTATAGAAAATAACCTTCAACACATCCAAAAAATCATCCCCCTAGCTATACAAAACTAAGATCTACTACCAAATGTTGTAATCTTATAATGAAAACTTTTCCAAAGTGGTGCAAATTTAAATTTTAGTTATCCAACATTGGATTACCCATAAAAGATTGTGTAAGTGTTTAAAATGAACAAACAAAAAAATAAAGAAATAGAGAACACTAGATTTGTGTGGAGAAACACTTTCACTAAAAAATTCACCATCAAAGAGAATCTCAAGAATTTATTAATCTTTAAGAATAGAATAAATATGCAG
Organism: Cunninghamia lanceolata; assembly: GCA_027924645.1. NCBI lineage: Eukaryota > Viridiplantae > Streptophyta > Pinopsida > Cupressales > Cupressaceae > Cunninghamia > Cunninghamia lanceolata. The sequence continues at coordinate 3,951,798 of BSBN01000245.1, read as the reverse complement.
CACTCTAAGTCTCTTCAGTCTTGCAGCATTCTAACAACACCTTTGTATTTATAAAATAACTCATAAAACTAATATCTTATGCCTCCAATTTATAGATAAATGGGAAAGGAATACTAGAAATGGTTTCCCAAACTAATATACCATAAAAAAACAATGGTAAAATAAAAAAAACTCCATATCTAAAACAAAGATGATCTTTAGATAATTGTAAATGTTTCTAGTGTATATATATTTCATATATTTGTATACACTTAGGCATAAGCCTACTTAGGTGTGCCCTTACCCAATCTTGACACGTCTCATTGAGGTGTCAAGGTTGTTGGGTGGTTCAGAGAGGGGTCATCAAGTGGCCCACTAAACTAGTCACTCACGCTCGTTTTGAGGAGTCATTTCCTCAACTAACTAACCGCATCTCATTACCTATATGTACTCGCTATTTTGAAAAGTTTATTTGTTGCAATTTTTAATTACTTTCACTCCATTTTTGTAATCAGCATTTCACTTAGACGTTTCTAGCTACTTTCATGGTATCAAAGACTCACTATGTTCATTGTTGGTTCTTTCAGGGTTTTGTGTTCTAGATTTTGTTTGTGTGGAAGCCCAATTTGCTGGGCAAATTTGCATTTCATGTGATTTATTTTTTGCGTGAGACCAAAGGCATTCCCATCTATTTCATGGATGCGACCAGATGTTTTCCTGTTTGAAGACAGAAATCTAAAGCATTGTGCGGAAGGAGCATAAAGGCATTGACTCCTTGCGTGGGTTTCCAAAGAAGGCCACAAGACTCACTAAAAAGGTTGCCCCTATTCCAGTGTAATGGAGAGTTGCTCACCCCTGTTCTTGTGTCAGAAGACTCCTCTCCAAGTGCATCAGGTCTTTGTTTTGTGAAGGTGTCTCTTCTCTATTTGGCGTGGGAAAAGATCATAAATGATTCCAAAGGTGTCTTGCAAAGATTTCAAAGCCACTTTGCAAGGGTTTCCTTTTCTCAACACAAATCTCGTGTGAATGTCTCAAACTTGGTCTATCCTAAAAGCAAGTAGGGTATGTGGAATAGCTTCCTACACCGAACTAATGAGGGGAGTGTTATGCAAATTTTCTTAAATCTTTACAATTACAGATATGTGGTACACATTAACACAGAGATTAAACAAACATCAAATGCAAGAATAATGCCAAATACATAAGATATACATGGGGAAAACCCTTTCGGTTGAAAAACCCCACTCCAAAACTTGCACATTGTATTATCAAATCCAATGTAGATTACAACACACTTGCAATGCAAGTTCTTTCAGGAGTTCCCAAGATGTCAATTTTGGAGCAATTTTGGCAGCATTTTTGTACCTACAAATGAACCATACAACTCCAACTTCAAGCACCTGTATAAATAGAGAACTACTATGAATGGAGGTAGCTTCTAGAGCAAGTCAACACAAGAATCTCGTCCAAATCCATATGGCCCAATTTCAAATGCCATGAAACATGTGAATGACACTTTCAAGAGATTCCCTTTCATCCCTTACAACCCCCAAACTTGGGCTCCCCAAATTTGCCGATTTGGAAACATCATCAAAGTGAGAGGACTAAAGTGAGAAGACTATTGTAGATTTTTTTAAATATTGATCAGATTGTACTATCTACATGTGCATATTCATAGCAATCAATAAAATTCTATCTAATTAATATTTATCTTTAACAATAAATAAATACTTTTATTTCATTTAAAATACTTTGTAATTATTTACATAAAATTATTTATTGGTTTGAATTGGTCTAATGTCAATTATTCTCAATAATAAATTTTATTATTAGGGCCTAGTTAGAGCCAACAAATTTATGTTTTTTAATATGAAGACCCTAACTTTAAAATAAACAAAATATGTACTAAATAAAATAGCTTAACATGGTAAAATAAATTAACCCTAAAGTAAAATAAAGTAACTCTTGGTGTAATTTAATTTTTAACTACTAAAGTAAAATAAAGGAAACAATATAAATAAAATAAAATAATTTTTAAATAGTTCCAAAGTAAAATAAAATAACTTTTGTCATGCTCTCCTAATCTCATTTTTTTGAATAGTCCTACCTCTCTGCATGTCTCTACATGTTTGTGTTTGTGGTTGTAGTAGAAGAACCAAAAAAATAGGATGGGTAGGATCCTCTAATTGAGGGTATGGCTTAGAAAGGGGAATGTAGTAACAAGATACAAAACGTAAGGGTAAGGTGGTTGAGGAGGATGATTTGGATATGGAAGAACATATGCTAGAGGTTGAGGGACTATGCCCTAGTTCCCTAGATGTTCCTATCGATATGTCTTGCACTTCCTCCTTGTTGGAAGTTGTAGCCTTCATTGTCAACTTGTTGACAGATAAAACAAATGAAATCAAAGAGGTCAACATTCACCATAAAATCCTCAAATAGTTTTTATTGAAAACGTCACTTATGGATGAATGGGATGTTATGAAGGAGATTAGAAAATTAAAACTAAAGATTTCCAAAAGAGGTGCAAAAATCAAAGCACTTGAGAAGGACATGGCAGAAATTAAAATGAACCTAAGGAAGGTGGTGGAATTTAGCAAATCCTCTATCAAGAACTTAGCCAAGAGCATCAAGGTACTACAAAACAAGTTGAAATCCCATTTCAGTCAAGAACAGATTGATGCTACTTTGAGAACTAGAGTAAGGATAAGGTGGTGAAAGAGGTTGACAAGGATAGCATTATTGTCATGAACAAATACCTCAAAGAATCACCTAGAAGATGGTGATTAGAATATTATCATTAATAATTTTAACATAAACTCAATGATCCTTCTCATTCCTAAACAAACCGAAACTCAATATGAAGCCATCAACCTTCTAGTACCACATCCTAGCTGGCTATTTTAGACCATACAATGATCGTTTTCAACCTACAAACTAAATGGTCATTCCCATTCACAACAAAACTATCAAGCTATTGCATATAAATCTCCTCCTCAAGACCTCCATGCAAGAAAGTAGTTTTAATAAGCATTTGCTCTATCTTAAAATCACAAGTTACAGTAATACATAACAAAAATATAATAGAAGATAACTTAGAAACATGAGAGAAAAATTCACTAAAATCAACTCCCCTCTCTCAAAGTAGCCCTAAAAACTAGTCTAGACTTGTTATACTCTAACAATCCACCTACTCTAATTTTATTATTATACACCCACATGCAACCAATGTGCTTTCTCCCCTCAAGAAAACTCACAAGATCTTAGGTGTCACAACTATCTAGGGCCATTGTCTTGTTTTGCATGGCGTACACCCAAGACTCACTATCATATGAAAGGAGATCCTCCTTGGAAGATAATGGTTCATTTCCAATACATAGCAAAGGAAATACACAACAAAAATTTGTTGGGATATACCTATCAACTAAATTTTGTTGTCTTATGGATCATCTCAAGGTAAGAGTAAGGGGCTCTGCCTATTCTTCTACATGCTCATCCTACACATCCTAATAAAAATATCATATGAACCCTCTTCTTCCTCTCCATCCTCTAATCCATCATTTTATTCTTCCATATGTGTATCTTCTTGCTTCTCAACCTTAGTCTCAAAATTCATTATTTTCTTTTGTTCTTTTTCCTTTGGTTTTTTTAGGACCTAAAAATACTTTAAACTCTCTAAAAATCATCTCTAAAATAAATTATTTTTTGGGTTAGTGGATTTCAAATCTTATAACCTTTCACATTCTCACCATATCCTACAAAGATGCATTTTTTATCTTTTGGATCCAATTTAGGTCACCTTTCCTTAGGCACATCAAGATAAGCCTCACAACCAAAGACCCTTAAATGTGAAATAGAAGGCATCTTATCTATTAAATATTTTATATAATAAATTTTCATATTATAATTATCAAATTATTTATAATCTTATTAAATTTAAAAAATTTATACTTTCATGATAAAAATTATAGGATGAAGAGGCATTCAAAATTACGAGTAACACATATTCTAAAGTATGCCAAAAACTAGTGTTGTAGCTTTTTTAAAAGAAAAGGTGGATACCACCCATATTGAATTAAAATAAAAGCAGTAACAAGGAATTCAAGCTATAGGCCCCACATAAATAGAAATATCGTACAACCATGAAAAAACCAAAAAAATGACCATCTTCTATGTATTGGTCAAGAACATATACATCTAACTACATTCCAATATTGTGAAAATTTAGGAAAGCAAACTAAAACCAGCTAGTGGACCCTTCTTTTGAGAAATAAGAGTCAAGTATAAGTGAGGACATAATAACCTTATCTTCATTCTTTATCAGTCCTTTGAGCTCAATTATTCACTATTATGTGAGGAAAATATCTTTTCAGAGCTGATATGATGGATTTAATGATAACTTTGAAGTCATTGTGTTGGGACAGGAAAATTTAAAATTTTCTTGTATTTTACTCATCCATACTTGGCCAAATCAGAAAAAACATTATGCCCAAAGTCATGATGATAACTGGTGTATTCCATAAAGATCACAAGCTTTCACCACAAGTGAGTGTATCACTCGTTGAATTACACTAGAATCAATCGCTTCAATTCCAAAGTTTCGGCAAGACCTCCCTTTTGTTATATTGATTCATGCTTTACAAGAAACTTGTTGAAATGACTATCGGCATGATAATAAGGATCGGCGACAAGATTTTAATAAATACCGATGGAGGAGCTCAGCGAGACTCTCACCGATCACCCAATAGAACAGAGATTTGAAGCAGAAAATAGAGGAATCAAGATCCTTAAAAATAAAGTGCATGTTGGTCAAAATGCATGTATACCAGATACAAAGGTGAATGGTCGAAGGTGTTGTATATTTATTTGTATGTATGCAAGATACAAATAGTGAGAAGATACAAATGCATAAAGCATTCGAAATACAAAACTAGCAAATGCATGTACAAATGCATTTGTATAAAACATACAAGGGGATATACAATGGTAATATACATTGCGGAACCGAAAGCGATATGAAATACAGTTTTATTGTTGTATGTTTCGGATACATACATTGTGGTGTACATACAATGCAGAACTCAAAGGAAGTTAAAGTTTAAAACAAAGGATGCATCATACTTTAATGTATATCGAAAGATGCATTTCACTTTATATACATGGCGGAGCCGAAAATGAATGAACTATGGTTCATAAAAGCAAGAAGTATGGAAAGGAGATATAATTAAGTTTGTATGTATCGGGCATTGTATATGAAGGTCAGATACAAGTAGTGTTGTAACATGGAATACGAGTGAGGAATAAGGTGGGTCCCACCACTTGCACATTGGGGTTTTATAATAACAATGTATATCTTTGATATACAAGCCAATATACAAGCGAAGATAATAGTTAAAGATACAAGCCGGATGTCAAAAGAAGTTCAATATAGAAAAGTCTTTGTATGTTTAAATGCTTGCTTGTTTATGATATACATATTCGAGATACAAAGGAAATGTATATGCATGAAACACCAAGTGGCCCCCATCGCCAATGGATATACAAGTTTATACAAGCCCGGATTTGAATGACAGATTAAATATTGTGAATTTTAGCTAGGGTCTGCTATTGTATATAAGGCACATGCATTCGATATACAAAGAGATGATACAAATATGGATTCGAAGGAGATTTCAAATTCATTTCATAAATCTGGTTGGGCCCGCTCTTGTATATGGAAGAAAATGTATGCGATATACAAAATATTTGTATATATAGAGTCATAAATCTAGTGATTCCTCAGGTGTATGTTGCAAATACATAAGATATATGGACACACTACAATACAAAGGCAAAGGGCATCCCACCTGCAATGACCAAAGCATTTTAAAGAAGGTCAAGATTAAAATTTTGTTATTAAAGGAGATTAAAATAACAAAAGGTTGCACCAGATGTATGAAGAGTCATAACCCTATAACTGCAAAATATATATAAGGGGAACCAAGTCCAGAAATAAGAATCATCAACAGTAGAATATAATACATATAGTTTACAATGTTTCCAAAAGACCATGTTGCAAGTATATTATTGAAGAAGTAAATTGGAGTTCTCTAATCTTGTGGTTTTATTTTGGCATCAATTGTTTGTTAAAGTTACTCAATTGTGTGGTTGTCTCCAGTTCTGTATTTCCTTGTTATTCAAATTAATATATCAAGTATATAGTTAATTTGTCAATGCACATTTGTTGTATTTGTGTGATTGAATAAATTGGTTTCCATTAGAGAAATTAAAATCCTTCTGATCAATCACAGTAACCTAGAAGTGTTAGTTTGGATTACTAAGAAGAACTATATAATTAGGATTGTCATTCTATCTCCAAGTTAATATTATCTGTTATTCTTGCATATTTGATTCAATTGGTTCCTTTCAGAAAGGATTAAATTACCTTCTAGTGAATTACAAGATATCTGATTATATTGGTTGGATTATTAAGAAGAGTTTGTTAGTCATTTCCTTGCACGTTTATAGAAGTTATAAACTAGATATTGTGCCAAACAGTTAGAATTATTATCCACTATAAGCCACTAGTCTTAGTCCTTCATTTGACTCTGTTTACCCAACAAGGCACTGGTCTTATTTCAATTTATCATTTAAACCCTTTTATTTACACAATCATAAAATTCACCTTGATATTGCTTATACCAACCATTCATTAGATATAGAATTAGTTAGCAAGCTCTCATCTAGTCTACACCATTTGCCACTATAGGTAGATCAATTTACTTAGTTAAAATATTTGCATTCAATCTGCTTTAATTTCCAAGGTTTACCCACCTAGGTGTAGCAGGACCTAAAGTGTAGGAAATCAGCAAACCTTGAAGGTTGATTTCATCAAGTTAGTTCAAAAATGTTGTGAATCTAAGCATAGAGCCTGGCATCCTCTTAGGATTAGCAACCTGCATTTTTGAGACCTAACAAATTGGTGACTCTACTGGGGATATAAATAAAAGACCTTAGTAACAAACCATTCCTTCTATAGAGTCATTTTAGAAACTTTAATTTGGTAACTCTGCTAGCAACAAGAACCCAGAAAGATAAATTACAAAATTTTTCCCATTTATAAAATAAGTGGCAACTCTAGTGATTGTTATAATAGAAAGTTGATACCAAATGGATGGTAGGAGATCTAAGATGGAGGGAAATAAATTGCAATCATCTCCACCAATTAGAAGCATCTCCAAAAGAAATGGAGCTTCAAATTATTCTCACCAGGATAATAACCAAGAGACTCAAGAAGATAATACTGAGCAAAATATTGAAATTCACAATAAATTTACACCTCCGCATGAATCAAATGAAAATCTCAATGGAGTAACTAATGACATATTGGCTAAATACAAACCTGATCCTTAAGAATAGCTTGAGTGTGAAGCACGGGCCATGAGGCAAATCGACCAAAGATAAGCTGAATATGATTTTAAAATGTCATTACAGCAAGGAGAAGGGGTAAAACATGGATTCTCAACTCAAGAAGTAAATGACAGCCCAAAGAATTCAAGGAGTATGAGTGAGGAACAGCAGGATGTGCTCAAGCTCTAGAAAGAACTTGAAATGTTCAAGATATAGGAGACTAAGAGGTTGTTGCAATAGGAGATCCAACAGATAAAAAGTAGAGCTAAAACACCCCCCCCCAAATATGTACCTCCACATAGGGGAAACACTACAAGGAATCCACAGAAAAATCTACGTCAAAATACAGGTGGTGCTTCAAATTCACAAGCATCCGAGATTCATCAAAATACTATTCCTAAAGTTCCTAGACCACCTCCCATGCACAATACCTCCCAACATATGGTTAATCCTTACCCACCCCTTGGCCAACAATATTATAGACCACCAAATCCTTACATAAATCCCCACATAAACCCACAGTAGCAATATGCCTATCATCAGCCTCCAGGTGGATATAATTACTATCCTAATCCACCACCCATGAATTTTCCACCTCAAAACCTCGCAAACATATGTAGCCAATTTGATTTGACTAGGTATCATTTGTATCCATATCCTATGGATAGTAATTGGAGAAATATAGTTCCTAAGTTTACTGGGAATAGTGCAATATTAGCTAAAGATCACATTAGAAGCTTCAATGCTTTCGTACAAGATATTGGTATGGACTGGGAAGATATTAGAATGAGGTTATTCATGATGTCCCTGAGTAAAGATGTAAGAGACTGGTTCAATAGTCTACTTGATGCTCCAATCAGTTCAATAACTGATTTCCACAATCAATTCAAGGAACAGTATGGCAATCAATATGCTCCTGAGTTTGCATTACATGAATTGATAAGTATCTAGAAATACCAAAATGAATCAGTGTATGATTTCAATATGAAATTTTCCAAATTACACAACAAAATACCACATGGATCCAAGTTGTCTGATCCAGTAGCATTGAGCATTTATATGAAAGCATTTGATCCCAAAATAGGGTACAAACTTAGAAATCAGTGCCCTGCGACCCTAGTTGAAGCACAGAAAGTGGCATTAACTATTGAAAACAATAGGAAAGTTGTAGGTATGGTTAGCAGGAGAGATAACCCTAGAAAAGCTCATAACCCAAATGTTCAGTAGACTAAACAAGAAGGTCAACATAGGCATGAAAGGCCCAGGTTGCATGATATGTCGTACAACACAAATTGGAAAGATGGGAGACCCATTGATAACATCAAAAAGCAACATTATGGCAAGGATACCCCTGACCCTCTAAAAGGAAATATGGGACATATGGTAAGATAGACCTTGGTGTCTGGTGTGTAATTTACCACATTCACTTGAGTATTGTGAGGTGGCTAAAACAGTACAACAAGAAGAAAGGTTATACAATTATAATAGAGACAATCACACTATAAACATGATGCAAGATACACCATATTTGCTGACTGAAGATTATTCTTCTACAAAGGAAGAGGGATATGACTATGATGTGGGAAATCAGAGACATCATATCAATATGGGAAAACAAGAAGTGCTCTCAGACCAGGAGGATGGTTATGAGGAACCAACTTATTATAACAATTAGCCATATAATCAATGGAGAAAGCCCACTGAAAATGAAAGAGAGGCTCTTACAATAGCTAGAATAGCTCAAGCTAAAAATGTCTATAACTTAAGGAACCAGATAGTGAATGTTGAACAAGGAACACCTGGGAATGTATTCATAAAAGACCAGAATTACAAAAAGAATAATGCAAAGTCATCATTCAAAGAACCAGAAAAGGATGGTAAGAATAAAATGAAAGAAAAATCACAAAATCAAGAAAAAGAAAATATAAGGATAGAAAAGAATGACCAGACTGTGGCCCATTCTTTTGACATTGCTCATGCAATATCTCAGGTAAAGATATCAGTTCCACTTTTAGAAATGATGAAAATAGATAAATACAGAAATACAGTAGTCAAACTGATTTCAAATATACCAAATCAAAAACATAAAGGATCTGAAAAACAAAACAAACAATGTTCATCAAGAAACATTCCAAATGCCTGAGGTATACCTAGGTGATACTTTGACAAAGGATCCCTCACAGGTGGACCCTTTCTGCACTACATTATTGATCAAAAATAGGATAGTGAGGAATTACATGATTGAATCAGGTGCTTCCATGAACATCATGCTAATAGTAGTTATGAAAGAGCTAGGAATGTGGGTTGACACTACATTTGGTAGGTGTTATGCAATGGATAATAGATCCATCCCAGTCATTGGTATTATGAGGGATGTGGAGATAAAACTTGCCTCATACCCTGAAGCAACTTATAACATTGATATTACTATGGTTGACATCCCACCATATTATGGAATGCTTCTATCGAGACAATGGGTTGCCATGGCAGGAGAGAATATCCAATTGGACTTATCATATGCCACAATACCAGTGGGAGTTAAAGAAATCAAGCTGTGTAGGGAGCCAAGGTATGAAAATATTATAGAACGTTTGGATCAACATCAAATAAATTTCTTTTGTGATACAGATTTGGGAGCCTTCAAGGTTAAGAAAGATCAGCCAGAATTACAGAATACTGATCCAATACACGTTGAATCTAAAAAAGAAGAAAATGATGTGTGGAAGATGTATTTTGATGGTGCATGTAGCAAAATGGGAAATGGGGTCAGAGTAGTATTTATTTCACCAGGAGGTAAAACTTTCAAATACTCTTTTCTATTAACATTTGAATGCACAAACAATGTAGTAGAGTATGAATCTTTGCTCATTGGTTTGAACATAGCCACAAAGCATAAGATAAAAAAGTTAGCTATATATGGTGATTCTGAATTGGTTACTTCCCAAGTGAGAGAGAAATACCTGTCAAAAAATAAGAGGTTGAAATAGTACAGAAACATAGTATGGGATGATATTGAGTTATTTGTTGCCTTTTCAATCAATTGGATTGATAGGTCAAAAAACATTATGGCAGATTTTCTAGTGAACATCACATTAAAAAGGGATGATGTCACATTAGGAGGCATTATAGAGGTTGAATTCAAAACCAAACCCACCATCCCAGCTAATATACATAATTGGCAAGTGTTTTATAACGATGTTGATATAATCAACTTCTTGCATTGTGTTGATCATTATGACAATCAGGAGATTGATTTTAATGCATTTGTAGAAGAACGTGATGGGAAGGAAACCTTTTTTGGTCAAGAGATAGTTCAGTTGAAAAAAAATGAAATACCTAAGGGACTTATAGCATTGGAAAAGGCATTTGATGGACATGATAGATTTAAAATGAAAGACACACCAGTGGTACCAAAAAACCTTGAGGAGATTAATTTGGGGACACAGGCAGCCCCGAAGAATGTATATATTGGAAAGAATCTTGACCCCAAAATCAGGAGTGAGATCATCAGCTTGCTTAGAAAGTATAGACACGTATTTGCCTGGTCATATGATGACCTAAAAGCATATAGAGAGGATCTGTTTCAGCATGAAATACCACTAAAACCAGATGCTAAACCATTTAGGAAAAAATAGAGTCCTATCAATCCTACATTAGCTCCTAAGATGCTAGAAGAACTTACAAAATTAAGGGATGGAGCCATCATTAAACCCATTAGATATTCCTCCTGGATTTCTAATTTGGTGCCTATTAGGAAAAAGAATGGTGATATTAGACTATGTGTGGACTTCAGGAATTTAAACAAGTCTTCTCTTAAGTATAACTACCCCCTCCCCAATATGGAAGCTATATTACAAAAGGTTTCTGGATGTGAACTATTGTCAATGATGGATGGCTTCTCAGGTTACAATCAGGTAAAAGCCAAAGATAGGAAATTTGAAATGAATGACTTAGTGCTGATGTGGAATGCTAGGTGCCAAGAGAAAGGAAAACATGGAAAGTTTGAAGCTTTACGGATAGGTCCTTTTGTTATAACTGGCAAAGGAGGTGATGACTCTTACTATTTGTAAAACATGTCTGGAGAAGAGCAGGAATTGCCTGTGCACGGGTAATATCTGAAAACTTTCTTTTCATAGAATATCATGCACAAAGAGAATTAAGTGTTGCCAGTGCATGGACAACCCTTAAAATTCTCAAAATAATCTCATTCCATGCAAAATAGTATAGGGAAACCAAAAGAGATTAGGATCTACCAGTACATGGACAATCCTATCAATCTCTATAAAAAAATAAATAAATAAATAAATAATAATCTTTTCCATGTACAGTAGTATAGGATCATTCCTGTTCCCCATCATTATCACCCCCATTCAACATACAATTCTCATAAAACTGTCATTCCAAATGAATAAAACATACGGTCTACTCCCCCAAGAGATCTGAATTCTTGTTATACTCACAAGGAGTATACATCCCAGATAAAGCCACTGTTGGGATAGGAAAACTTAAAATTTTCTTGTATTTTACTCATCCATACTTGGCCAAATCAGAAAAAACATTATACCCAAATTCATGATGATAACTGGTGTATTCCATAAAGATCACAAGCTTTCACCACAAGTGAGTGTATCACTCGTTGAATTACACTAGAATCAATGGATTAAATTCCTAAGTTTCGGCAAGACCTCCCTTTTATTATATTGATCCATGCTTTACAAGAAACTTGCTGAAATGACTATCGGCATGATAATAAGGATCAACGAGAAGATTTTAATAAATACCGATGGAGGATCTCGGTGAAACTCTCACCGATCACCCAATAGAGTGGAGATTTGAAGTGAAAAATAGAGGAATCAAGATCCTTAAAAACAAAGTGCGTGTTGATCAGAATGCATGTATACCAGATACAAAGGTAGACTATCGAAGGTGTTGTATATTTATTTGTATGTATGCAAGATACAAATAGTGAGAAGATACAAATGCATAAAGCATTCGAAATACATAACTAGCAAATGCATGTACAAATGCATTTGTATAAAACATACAAGGGGATATACAACGGTAATATACATCGCAAAACTGAAAGGGATATGAAATATAGTTTTATTGTTGTATGTTTCAGATACATACATTGCGGTGTACATACAACGTGGAACTCAAAGGAAGTTAAAGTTTAAAATAAAGGATGCATCATACTTTAATGTATATCGAAAGATGCATTTCACTTTATATACATGGCGGAGCCAAAAATGAATGAACTATGGTTCATAAAAGCAAGAAGTCTAGAAAGGAGATATAATTGTGTTTGTATGTATCAGGCATTGTATATGAAGGTCAGATACAAGTAGTGTTGTAACATGGAATACGAGTGAGCGATAAGGTGGGTCCTACCACTTGCACATTAGGCTTGTATAATAACAATGTATATCTTTGATATACAAGCCAATATACAAGCAAAGATACAAGTTAAAGATACAAGTCGAATGTCAAAAGAAGTTCAATATAGAAAAGTCTTTGTATGTTTAAATTCTTGCATGTTTATGATATACATATTCGAGATACAAAGGAAATGTATATGCATGAAACACCATGTGGGCCCCATCACCAATGGATATACAAGTTTATACAAGCCCAAATTTTAATGACAGATTAAATATTGTGAATTTTAGCTAGGGTCCGCTATTGTATATAAGGCACATGCATTCGATATACAAAGAGATGATACAAATACAGATTCGAAGGAGATTTCAAATTCATTTCATAAATCTGGTTGGGCCCACTCTTGTATATGGAAGAAAATGTATGCGATATACAAAATATTTGTATATATAGAGTCATAAATCCAGTGATTCCTCAGGTGTATGTTGCAAATACATAAGATATACGGACACACTACAATACAAAGGCAAAGAGCATCCCACCTGCAACGACCAAAGCATTTTAAAGAAGGACAAGATTAAAATTTTATTATTGAAGGAGATTAAAATAACAAAGGTTATTGGATGTATGAAGAGTCATAACCCTATAACTACAAAATATATATAAGGGGAACCAAGTCTAGAAATAAGAATCATCAGCAGTAGAATATGATACATACAGTTTACAATGTTTCCAAAAGACCATGTTGCAAGTATATTATTGAAGAAGTAAATTGGAGTTCTCTGATCTTGTGGTTTTATTCTAGCATCAATTGTTTGTTAAAGTTACTCAATTGTGTGGTTATCTCCAGTTCTGTATTTCCTTTTTATTCAAATTAATATATCAAGTATATAGTTAATTTGTCAATGCACATCTGTTGTATTTGTGTGATTGAATAAATTGGTTTCCATTAGAGAAATTAAAATCCTTCTAATCAGTCACAGTAACCTAAAAATGTTAGTTTGGATTACTAAGAAGAACTATATAATTAGGATTGCCATTCTATCTCCAAGTTAATATTATCTATTATTCTTGCATATTTCATTCAATTAGTTCCTTCAAGAAAGGATTAAATTACCTTCTGGTGAATTACAAGATATCTGATTATATTGGTTGGATTATTAAGAAGAGTTTGTCAGTCATTTCCTTACACGTTTATAGAAGTTATAAACTAGATATTGTGCCAAATAGTCAGAATTATTATCCACTATAAGCCACTAGTCTTAATCCTTCATTTGACTCTATTTACCCAACAAGGCACTGGTCTTATTTCAATTTATCATTTAAACCCTTTTATTTACACAATCATAAAATTCACCTTGATATTGCTTATACCAACCATTCATTAGATATAGAATTAGTTAGCAAGCTTTCATCTAGTCTACACCATTTGCCACTATAGGTAGATCACTTTACTTAGTCAAAATATTTGCATTCAATCTGCTTTAATTTCCAAGGTTTACCCACCTAGGTGTAGCAGGACCTAAAGTGTAGGAAATCATCAAACCTTGAAGGTTGATTTCGTCAAGTTAGTTCAAAAACATTACGAATCTAAGCATAAAGCCTAGCATTCTCTTAGGATTAGCAACCTACATTTTTGAGACCTAACACAATACACATCACATGTCTTTTGGTTGGCAGGTTTGTTTCAAACACAATGGTGTGATAGGTGATTCACTATCGTAGAAGTGCTTGGTGAGAAGATGTGAAGGGATATTTTTCATGCTGGTATGATGATATGTTCAGTAGTTAGCAGGTCCCATCCCAAGGAGAATGAAGTTTGCATCCAACCCGTGTGTGCAGAGGAAGTAGTATGAGTCCCTCAAGGCCCACGATGGTGCGATAAGGTGATATGTGGCTTCAACGTGTGTGAGACATGCTTTGCTAGCATATTCTGATTAGATGACAATGTAAACAAGATGGGATTTTAACCATTGATCTCATTCTAATGTGGTTTCAATCAATGGTGTAAATTTGAATGAAGAATTTCACACGCAGATAGTTGTGATTTGACAAGTAGCATGCTTCAGCCGGTTCTTATTTTTTTAACATACTTTGGTAATTACACTAGCTATCGATTGTTCATGGCAAATTGAATGTCTTGAGCTGTCATTTTATGCTTTGATGATCATGATGCAATTCTAGAGCATTCCAGCAAAAAACTCAAGTGTACAAAATTTGCAAACACTTGAGATGAAAATTATGCCGGTTGATGGAAATAGAAACTGATTCAATTCAACTTTTCCTATAAATAAGTACCTTCACATGAGTTGTTCACATCAATTCTTTTTCATGGATTTTGAGAAGAGACTATCTCCTCACGTTTCTCAATGCATTTCTCGAAAGGGTATGCCTCTATTTTCTTGGTTACAGATTTGTTCTTTCTGAATTAAGGAATGGGGCAAATTCAAGACATGGAATAAGAGGTATAGGAAAAATGGGAGTTTCTTATTTCCACAATCTTGTTGCTTTCCTAGAACCATAGCTGCATGAATGTATTTTTGCAGGGAAAGTCAAAAATTGGTCAGAAACTCTGACTATAGGAAGTTGTTTCCCGAGAATGAGCTAATTGAATGAAGTTTTAACGACCCCAGTTGGATCTAGAATTTGGGTGTTCAGGCACAGAGCCATCATGTATCCCTCTTCTCTTGTCTCTTTTTGATGACCTTCATCAAGAACCCTATCAAAGGAGGAATGTCATGCTTGCATTGCTTACTTGGTGATGGAGAGGAGAATTTCTATTGACAGACTCAAAGAAGTCCTCGTGAAGACAAAGAAGGAAGTAGGTCATCCTCTACCTTGATTTCTCATGCTTCTCTTGATGATTCCTGTATATATGGTGATCAGTAATTGGAGATTGAAATATAGGGAGTCACATTGCCTCCCCAGTAGCCTATCATCTCGGTTCATGATAAAGTGAAGGAAGCCATACCCTAAAAACTCCACAATCTTCCAGAACATTCTATAATACAGTTGAAGGGATGACAATGACTTTGGCTCATTGGAAAAGGGAATCATTTTTATGCTTTTCCAATTAAAGGAAAGAATGTAAAACTTCTGCATGCAATTATTAAATGTAAAATTAGGACGAGATTTTTAGTCAACACCCTATACAATTGTAAAGAGGGAGGAGATACATATGGATAGAGACATAGACATAGAGACATAAAAGAGAAATACTGAAGAGTCCTAGGCCATAGACAAAAGTTGTCTACATTTTGGGAAGCATTTTTTTGTAAGAGGAAGTGTCTGAATTTAGAGTTGTATAAAGCAAGTCTTCTCTTGTGAATGAATAAAATTTTTACAGGGTTCTCAATTTTAATTATACACATTTGTTGTATCAAATGTTTCTATTTATTGCTTCTAATCAAGGATTGGATTAAATATGTTATGAACAAAACATAAGAAGTGATGTATTGCATTAGGGATTTTTGAAGAAGAATTGCAAAAAATACTATTTCTTGGGTATATCATTGCAAGTCACTGATACATGTACACCCTCTGAATTTGAAGTCCTATTGTTATAGAGGAAATATTTCCAGGAGGGGGTTTTAACTCTGTTGCCTTGATAAAACACCAGTCTAGAATTTTGTTTGCCCAATGGTCCAAAAATTTACTGATTAAGATACCTTTTGTTCTGTTCTGTTGGTTGTTATAGTTAGAGTATCTCTGTGCATGTTCTCATAGTAAAACAAAGGAGATAGTCCAAGAATTTTATCATTCTAGGAGTTATCTTAAAAATCTTGGTGCATACATGAGAACATTTTGCTTAGTACTGAAAATCTAGATATATTAGTTGTGAATAAGGGAATACCCCCTAGGTGCAACAGAACCTGAAGTGTAGGGGAGATAAGTGTGGATGGTTTCCTAGCTTGTCAAAAATCTCCCACTTTGTTGGTTGAGTCTCTTTTTGAAAGCTGAGCATAAGAAGTGACAAACCTTTAGGATTCAATGCACGCAGATTTGAGAACCAACAAAATTAGTGGCTCTAGTGAGGACTTGAAAAGAAATCAGTGGTTTAATAGAATGAAGATGTGCTTTGGTCTAATTTTTAGGAATTATATGTTTTCATAATTGTTCTGTGATCAGTAATATTGGGCTAGGGTTTGTGCTCTGAAGATGAAGCAGACTTTTGATCTGAAGGGACTTTGCTAGAGAAAATAACCCAAGCAATTCACTAATATCTTTTCCTATTAGAGATGTGGCAACTCTGCATTTGATTCTACATTTGTTCCAAGCTTTAGGACCTTCCAGGTACTCTATTCTATTTTGAATGTTACAATGAATAGCTTGATTGTCAAAAGATATAGAGCTTTGAACTTTAATGGAATCTAAGGATACCCAAATGCTATCCCTAATGAAGTTAGAAGAAATTTGCCAAAATTTAGTGGACAAGCATCTGAATCAACACACAAGTATTTACAAGAATTTTGTGATTTAATGGTTGATTATGAGGTTGAAAATCAAGATGTTGTTATGAATTTTTTGTTCAATCACTCAAAGATGTGCTAGGGATTGGATTTCAACATTATCACCATGTATTTTGTCTTGGCTTGATTTTGAAATGGTATTTTTAGAATAGTTCAGTGAAAAGACCAATCTTACCTCACTAATCACACAATTCATGAATATCCAAAAGCATTAGAATTAGTTGGTACCAGCTTTTAACCTTAGGTTCTCCAAAATGCTTAATTGTATTCCAAATTATATGAGGCCAAATGATGCGTTGTGTCTGGTAATATATCTAGCTGCATTTGATGAAGAGATGAGTTATCTATTAAGAAACAAGGAACCTAAATCACTTTGTCATGCTTATGAGATTGCAAGGGATATTGAAAATAGTTTGAAATATGTAATGCCTATTGGGCACATGTTTGCAAATATTATGTACAAAAGCTCGAAGTTGAAAATTTTTAATCCTTTGCTTAGGGATGGGGTTAAGTTACAAGAATTTGATTGTAACCTTGATATGAATGACATTGTTGTTATTTTAGGTATATCTCATAATGATAAGGATCAAGACTATGACCAATCTATAAGAAGCAAGGCTATAAATCATATGTGTGATCAAATAAAAGACATACATGAAGTTGTGTTTTGTGATGGTATCAAAAGTTCACATAACAGACAAATTGAGGAGAAAATGGAAATTTGTATGTTGCATCCTATGTGCAGGTAGATGTTAATTCAGACCATAATAGTCTTGTGTATCATACGATGGAAGATGTTAGAAGAACACAAGAATTGTGTGATGGATGGATACAAAGAGCCAAGAAAGAAAAATTATTGGTTGTACAAGCACGACAATATTTGCAAGAAGTTAGGGAACATTGTAGCTAAATAGATTGTGCAAGACAACAAAGGGAATTGTACCTCATATCTCTTTATTCCCAAAGGATGGATGTGGAGCACATGAACAGATAAAAGTAGAATCTCATGAAGAAAATGAGAAAGAAAACCATACAAGCTTGATAGAGTTTGACGGTGAAGGCATGTACCTTTCAGAAGAAGAAGCCTTTCAAAGTAATTATGAGTAGATTCCAACTAGTTCTGACAGTACGAATGAAAAATATATAAGTATGAATTCCAAAGTATACATCAGCAAGTTGAAGTGTCCTATACAGAAGATGATCTCTTGATTGCATGTGAATCACAAGGAATATTAGAGCATTTGCATCAGTATTCCAATTCTACTCTAGATATAAGGGGTGAACACAAACTTCAGTGTGTTAAAATTGCACTTACCAATATCAAGTAAGTCCCACAATATGCAATGATAATCTTGCTAATCAAAAATGTTGCAGACATGGGACTGACTTACCTGATGCATGTTTTCTATGTTTATCACTCATTGATACCATTTGTGGGATTCCTTATTACAATATGTGTACCAACACAATAGACTAGACTATAATGAAAAATATAATGGTATATTTTCCTACAGTATCAATGGATACATGATGCTTTTAGATTAGTTTCAGGATTGATTTCTGAAAACAAGGTATTTGACCAAGGTAAGTACTGATCTTTTGTTTTTGGTGGCCTTGGACTACCTATTTAGAATTGAAGACATGTTGAGAAATTTGAATTATCTTTCAGTTAGTCTTCAATACCTATAAGGGATTTAGAGAATCCCTAATTTGAGGAGTTATAGGGTCAGCCCAATGGATTTGGTACTTGGTCTACATCCCAGTGATCTATGATTCTTGCTATATCAAAGTTGAAAATTTTTAATCCTTTTCTTAGGGATGGGGTTAAGTTACAAGAATTTGATTGTAACCTTGATATGAATGACAATGTTGATATTTTAGGTACATCTCATAATGATAAGGATCAAGACTATGACCAATCTATAAGAAGCAAGGCTATAAATCATATGTGTGATCAAATAAAAGACATACATGAAGTTGTTTTTTGTGATGGTGTCAAAAGTTCACATAACAGACAAATTGAGGAGAAAATGAAAATTTTTATGTGGCATCCTATGTGCAAGTAGATGTTAATTCAGACCATAACAGTCTTGTGTATCATACAATGGAAGATGTTAGAAGAACAAAAGAATTGTGTGATGGATGGATGCAAAGAGCCAAGCAAGCAAAATTATTGGTTGCACAAGCACAATAGTATTTGCAAGAAGTCAAGGAACATTGTAGCCAAATAGATTGTGCAAGATAGCAAAGAGATTTGTACCTCATATTTATTTCTTCCCAAAGGATGGATGTGGAAAATATGAATAGATAAAAGAAGAATCTCATGAAGAAAATGAGAAAGAAAATTGTACAAGATTGATAGAGTTTGATGGTAAAGGCATGTACCTTTCAAAAGAAGAAGCTTTTCAAAGCAATTGTGAGTATATTCCAACTGGTTCTGACAGTACGAATGAAAAACTATATGAGTATGAGTTCCAAAGTATACATCAACAAGTTGAAGTCTCCTATATAGAAGATGATCTCTTGATTGCATGTGAATCACAAGGAATATCATAGCATTTGCATCAGTATTCCAATTCTGATCCAGATATAAGGGCTAAACACAAACTTTAGCATGTTAAAATTTTGCTTACCAATATCAAGTAAGTCCCACAATATGCAAAGATAATCTTACTAATCAAAAATGTTGCAGACATGGGACTGACTTACCTGGTGCATATTTTCTATGTTTATCATTCATTGATACCATTTGTGGGATTCCTTATTACAATATGTGTACCAACATAGCAGACTGGACTATAATGAAAAATATGATGGTATATTTTTCCTACAATAGCATTGGATACATGATGCTTTTAGATTATTTTCAGGATTGATTTCTGAAAACAAGGTATTTGACCGAGGTAACTACTGATCTTTTGTTTTTGGTGGCCTTGGGCCACCTATTTATAATTGAAGCCATGTTGAGAAATTTGAATTAGCTGTCAGTTAGTCTTCAATCCCTATAAGGGATTTAGAGAATCCCTAATTTGAGGAGTTACAAGGTGAGCCCAATGGATTTGGCTCTTGGTCTACATCCCAGATATCTATGATTCTCGCTATATCGAAGTTGAAATTTTTTAATCATTTTCTTAGGGATGGGGTTATGTTATGAATTTGATTGTAACCTTGATATGAATGACAATGTTGTTATTTTAGGTACATCTCATAATGATAAGGATCTAGACTATGACCAATATATAAGACGTGAGGTTATAAATCATATGTGTGATCAAATAAAAGACATACATGAAGTTGTGTTTTGTGATGGTGTCAAAAGTTCATATAACAGGCAAATTGAGGAGAAAATGGAAATTTTTATGCTGCATCCTATGTGCAGGTAGATCTTAATTCAAGCCATAACAATCTTGTGTATCTTACCATGGAAGATGTTAGAAGAACATAAGAATTGTTTGATGGATGGATGCAAAGAGCCAAGCAAGCAAAATTATTGGTTGCACAAGAACGACAGTATTTGCAAGAAGTCGGGGAATGTTGTAGCCAAATAGATTGTGCAAGACAACAAAGGGAATTGTACCTCATATCTCTTTCTTCCCAAAGGATGGATGTGGAGAACATGAACAATAAAGGCAGAATCTCATGAAGAAAATGAGCAAGAAAACCATACAAGTTTGATAAAGTTTGATGGTGAAGGCATGTACCTTTCAGAAGAAAAAACCTTTCAAAGCAATTGTGAGTAGATTGTAACTGGTTTTGACAGTACGAATGAAAAAATATATAAGTATGAGTTCCAAAGTATACATCAGCAAGTTGAAGTGTCCTATACAAAAGATGATCTCTTGATTGCATGTGAATCACAAGGAATATCAGAGAATTTGCATCAGTAATTCAATTCTAATCTAGATATAAGAGGTGAACACAAACTTTAGCGTGTTAAAATTGCACTTACCAATATCAAGTAAGTCCCACAATATGCGGAGATAATCTTACTAATCAAAAATGTTGCAGACATGGGACTGACTTACCTGATGCATGTTTTTTGTATTTATCACTCATTGATACCGTTTGTGGGATTCCTTATTACAATATGTGTACCAACATAGTAGACTGGACTATAATGAAAAATATGATGCTATATTTTTCCTACAGTAGCAATGGATATGATGTTTTTAGATTAGTTTTAGGATTGATTTCTAAAAACAAGGTATTTGACCGAGGTAAGTACTAATCTTTTGTTTTCAGTGGCCTTGGGCCACCTATTTAGAATTGAAGACATGTGAAATTTGAATTATCTTTCAGTTAGTCTTCAATCCCTATAAGGAATTTAGAGTATCGCTAATTTGAGGAGTTACAAGGTGAGCCCAATGGATTTGGCACTTGCTTTGCATCCAAGAGATTTATGATTCACTCTATGACTGAATCAGTCATGTGTCTCCAACTAGAGCCACTGGTGGACCCTTCTTTTGAGAAAGAAGAGAAAGTATAAGTGAGGACATAATGTCCTTAGCTTCATTCTTTATCCATCCTTTGAGCTCAATTACTGGCTTTTATGTGAGCAAAGTATCTTCTCAGGGATGATATGATGGATTTATTGATAAATTTGAAGTCATCACGACATTGCATGTCTTTTGGTTGGCAGGTTTGTTTTAGATGCGATGGTGCGATAAGTGATTGACCATCGTGGAAGCGCTTGGTGAGAAGATGTGAAGGGATGTTCTTCACACTGGTGTGATGATATGTTCAACATTTGGTAGGTCCCATCCTGAGGAGAATGAAGTTGGCACCCAGTGTGAGCACAAAGGAAGTAGTATGGGTCCCTCAAGGCCCACGATGGTGCAATAAGGTGATATGTGGCTTCGGTGTGTGTGAGACATGCTTTACTGGCATATTCTAATTGGATGGCAACAAACTCGATGGGATTTTAACCATTTATCTCATTCTAATATTTTTTCAATCAACAACCTAAATTCAAATGAAGAATTTCACACGCAGACAATTGTGATTTGACAAGTAGCATGCTTCAGCTAGTTCTTATTTTTTTAACATACTTTGGTAATTACACCAGCTATCTACTGTTCATGGGAAATTGAGTGTCTTAAGCCATTATTTTATGCTTTGATGATCATGATGTAATTCTCAAGCATTCCAGCAAAAAATTTTGAGTGTGCAAAATCTGCAGACACCTGAGATGACAATTAAGCAGGTTGATGGAAATAGAGACTGATTCAATTCAACTTTTCCTATAAATAAGTATCTTCACATGAGTTGTTCACATCAATTCTTTGTCATGGATTTTTGAGTAGAGATTATCTCCTCATGTTTCTCAGTACATTTCCTGAAAATGTATGCCTTTGTTTTCTTGGTTACAAATTTGTTCTTTCTGAATTAAGGCATGGGGGAAATTCAGGACTAGGAATAGGAGGTATAAGACAAAAATGGGAGTTTCTGGTTTACACAATGTGCAAAATCTGCATACACCTGAGATGAAAATTAAGCATGTTGATGGAAATAGAGACTAATTCAATTCAACTTCTCCTATAAATAAGTACCTTCACATGAGTTGTTCACATCAATTCTTTGTCATGGATTTTTGAGTAGAGATTATCTCCTCATGTTTCTGAGTGCATTTCCTTAAAATGTATTCCTCTATTTTCTTGGTTACAGATTTGTTCTTTCTGAATTAAGGAATGGGGGAAATTCAAGAATAGGAATATGAGGTATAAGAAAAAAAATGGGAGTTTCTAGTTTCCAGAATCTTGTTACTTTCCTAGAACCATAGCTACATGAATGCATTTTTGCAGAGAAAGTCAAAGATTGGTCAGAAACTCTGACCATAGGAAGTTGCTTCATAGAGACAAGCTAATTGGATGATGTTTTAATGACCCTGGGTTGATCTAGAATTTGGGTGTTCAAGAAGAGAGGCATCATGTATCCCTCTTCCCCTGTCTCTTTTTGATGACCTTCATCAACAACCCTATTAGAGGAGGAATGGCATGCCTACATTTCTTACTTGGTGATGGAGAGGAGAATTTCTATTGATAGACTCAAAGAAGTCCTCATGAAGACAAAGGAGAAAGTCATCCTCTGTCCTAATTGCTCATGCTTCTCTTGACGGTTCCTAGATATATGGTAATCAGTAATTGGAGATTGAAAGATAGGGAGTCATGTTGCTGCCCCAGTAGCCTATCATCTCGGTTCATGATAAAATGAAGTAAGTCATACCCTGAAAACTCTACAATCTTCTAGAACATTCTATAATATAGTTGATGGGATGACACCGACTTTGGTTCATTGGAAAAGGGAATAAGTTTTATTCTTTTCCAATCAAAGGAAATAACGTAAAACTTCCACATGCAATTAGTTAATGTAAAATTGGGGCGGGATTTTTATCCAACATAAGCAAATTGCCTTTATAAAGGGCCTTGTATAATTGTAAAGAGGGGGGAGATACATATGGGTAGAGACATAGACATAGAGACATAAAAGAGCAATACTAAAGAAGTCCTAGGCTATAGACAAAAGTTGTCTACATTTTGGGAAGCATTTTTTCTATAAGAGGAAGTGTCTGAATTCAGAGTTATATAGAGCAAGTCTTCTCCTATAATGAATAAAATATTTGTATGCAAACTTTCTATTTAGATTGAGTAATATGAATAACACTATATGGTATGCATTTTTCTGCAATTCTCTCCTTGAATGTATGCATTTCTTTTGTGAATGAATGAATCAAGGGTTCTAGATTTCACTTATACACATTTGTTGTATCGAATGTTTCTATTTGTTTCTTCTAATCAAGGATTGGATTAAATATGCTCTCAACAAAACATAGAAAGTGATGTATTGCATCAGGGATTTTTGAAGAAGAATTACAGAAAATACTATTTCTTGGGTATATCATTACAAGTCACTAATACATGTACACCCTCTAAATTTGAATTCCTGTTGTTATAGAGGAAACATTTCCACATGAGGGGGTTTTGACTCTACTACCCTAATAAAATACCAGTCTAGAATTTTGTTTGCCCAATGGTCCAAAAATCACTGATTAAGATACCTTTTGGTTTGTTCTCCTGGTTGTTTTTGTAGTTAGAGTATCTCTATGCATGTTCTCACAGTAAAACAAAGAAGATAGTCCAAGAATTTTGCCAGTCTGGGAGTTATCTTAAAAATCTTGGTGCATACATGAGAATATTTTTCCTAGTACTAAAAGTCTAGATATATCAGTTGTGAATAAGGGAATACCCCCTAGGTGTAGTAGAACTTGAAGTACAAGGGAGATAAGTGTGGATGGTTTCCCACCTTGTCAAAAATCTCCCACGCTATTGGCTGAGTCTTTTCTTTAAATCTGAGCATAAGAAGTGGCAACCTTTAGGATTCAATGCATGCAAATTTGAGAACCAACACTAGAGCCACCAGTAATCTTCCACTAGGTCAACTGTGAGAGGGATAGAAGAATCTATTGGGTCCTCCACCTCCATTGAGAGAGCGGTGCCTTCCCCTAACTTTAGTGCTTTGGGTAGGTGTGGAGCTCAGCCTAGCATGTAAATGCACAGAAAATGGATAGCCTTGAAAACTTCTCTGATGTTATACACCATGTCCTATGACAAATAAAACCTATGTCCTTAAAGCACCATATCTAGTTCTCCAATACAACCACACATTAGCCCCTTCTACATAGCCCGATATATGGACTCTGTATCTAGAGATTTTCGCAGCATTTCCATTAGAAGAAGGCCCCTAACCATGACATCCCCTTTATGCAAGTCATAAATTTCTAGAGCCACGTGCTATCTATTTTGATCAACTAGGTAGTCGAAAACCAAAACATACATGATAGCATAAACAAAGTGACCATCCTAGACTATGTCCATTATATTAGATAGGAGATTGGAGGCCATGTTTGACCAATATATCACTCTATTTGGAGAGCCCAATAACATTCTTTGCCCACATACATTGCAAATCACGAAATGCACCAAAGTGTAGTCAATATTAAAAACTTTGCAGAGTTGAAGGATGTTTACCTTGCCTCAAATTTATAGTTCCCAGGGCCTCACTAGGAAGAATAAGTGCCTATTGATTTTATCATTGTCCATGGTGTCTTTGAGGCTGAGATGGAATTGTGAATTGCCAAAAGAAAGAGAAGGAAGCCAGAGAAGCAAGCAGTTGCTGAAGACAAACGATGAAATTTGATAGGATAAATGCTTCGCATTGTTGGAGAAAAAATAATGAATATCACTTCCTACCCAATGGGAAAGGAGTAGCATCAACGTCATTCATAAATGAGTTTTGCCTTTTTTGTACTACTCGTCTTATATCTTAAAGTAGAAATAAGTGGAGGTAGGCCACTGTGATTCCAATGAAAACACCTTATACTTTGAAGGGCAAAGAGCATTAAATAAGAGGTGATGTTGTATAATCTTATATATTTTAAAAGAGATGTCCTCTAATTTGATAAGAACATTTGAAGAAAGGTAGGCTAGGCAACCAAGTTCTTGTGACATATGTGAGCTCATCTTATGAGGATTGTACCTATTGGAGAATGACTTGAAGTAGAAAAAAGTGAGCAAATGGATCTTGGTAATGATATGTAATGCAACTCAAGATCTAGGGGCTTTGTCAAGCTACTAGATCAAGTAGTGAGAATGGTGAAACACAAGACAATCAAAACAAACAATTCTTTATTCATATGTAGAAGAGTGATTACAATAGGAGTACAATTTGCATTACACATATATTGGCCTTAGCCTTAACAACATTTTAGATCAGATCAAATGATTTGGAGAAATCTTCTAGAGAGCTCCAAAAACATACTACAACTTCGACCAACGAGAATCTCCTCTTTCATAGTACATTTTTCCTCAATTTATAGATCTTAGAGGTAGCCACCAATCTTATTACCTGTATATGCCATGTGTCACATCCTTATTCATCCTTGCAATGACCGTATAGGTGGTTAAAACCAAATTCTATCACTTCTTGTGCGTTTAGTGACGATTTCGTGCCTCACCATATGTAGGATTTTGCAAGTTGACAAGACAAGTGTGAGATTCAACCCTTACCAAACAAAGCAAAAATTCTAAGCTTCACCAGACATATCCAATGTGCAAGCCTTTTAGCACAAGGTTGCCAAGCAATGAAGCGGGGATAGCGTCATCAGATAAGCAAGGGTTTTCCACATCAAGGGATTGGCAGGGTTTTTGAAGGAAACCAGACATGTCTAGTGAAGGTGTATTAAGCACAAGTCTGGTGCCTTAGGTTTTTAGCACATACTTAGTTATTGAATGCTAGCACAGATATCTGGTGTCATCAGATATTGATGCAAAGTGCAGTGATAGCATGTTTTAGCGCAAAACATGTTAATAAGCATTTTAACCTTTGCTGGTGGGAATTTTGATAAGCAGTGGATAAGCATAGATTTTTGGTGTGATAGGATATATCCAATGAGCACAATTTATAGCGCTATCCTGAGAGGCCAGTTTTTAGTGCTAAGGGTAGGAAAGTGCCCGACAGGGAAATCAAGCATCCTGTGACATGCAAAAACTTTGTTGAGGCATAACTTCTTCAATTTTGATTGAATCTACACCAAATTTGAGATGCAGATACCCATTTGGGCCTTCTTCAAGATCAATTCATCACTTGGCCAAAATCTTAGGAAAATTCTCCAAAATTGATCAATCAACTCATGTAGCAACTCTTGCAACAAAACAGACAACAAGAAAGTAAAACAAATCTTTTTTGTTGATGAGGATTGCATGTGAACCTGTATGCTCCTACATCAAACATGTCGGGTAACTAAAATGTTCCATTAGTTGAAAATTGATGAACATTTTGGCAAGTCTGGAACTAAAATCCCAAACATGACAAATTTTGCAGCACTCAGCCAAGAAGCTTCATCTGCATCTCCATTCTTCCATTGGACCAAATACTCCATCTAATCCTTTCCTCTGGTCTTCATAGCCACTCTAGAGTCTATCACCTCATCCACTTCTTCCATCTTCTTTTTAGGCAACTAATCTATCCACCCTTGTGCATCAGGTGAATGTGAATGTACACCCCCTTGTAAACTTGACTCTCCTTCATGGAACTTATACAGATCAGTCACATTGAAAATAGGTGATATGTCTATTCCTGTTGGTAACTCGATCTCATAGGCATTGGATGGCAACTTCCTCAACACCTTGCATGAACCTATCTTCTTGAATTTCAACTTATTATATGTTCCCTGTGGAAACCTCTCCTTCCTCAAATGTGCCAAAACTAAGTCTCCTACCTGGAATTCTTTTTCCCTCCTATACACATTAGCATACTCCTTGTACTTTCTATCACTCTTCTCCAACTATCCCTTCACCTCCTCATGAACCTCATGAAGGTATTCAACAAAATCTTCTTCTACAACACTCTTCCTATTCAAATCTGAACTATCTTGAAGCTCATCAACACCTCTTGGGTTGCACCCATAAACTATTTGAAAAGGACTCTTTCCTGCACTTTTGTTCACTAAAATATTATAATAAAATGTTGCTTGTGCCAAGATAAGATCCCATTGATGTGTCTTGTCTCCCACCAAACACCTTAATAAGTTTCCTAAACTTCTGTTCACAACCTCAGTTTGTCCATCAGTTTGTGGATGATAAGTTGAGCTGAATCCTAACTCAGTACCCATTCTCTTCCATAATGTATGCCAAAAATGGCCAACAAAATTTGTCTCTATCAGAAACTATACTCTTAGGAAATCCATGTAGCCAGACTAGCTCTTTGAAAAAATAATGTAGCTATGTGGGACGCATCACTAGTCTTTTGACATGGTATGAAATGAACCATCTTTGAAAATCTATCCACAACAACAAAAATGGACTCATGACCTCTCTGTGTCCAAGGCAATCCCAAAATAAAATCCCTACTTATATCCTCCCATAGTCTATCAAGTATAGGCAATGGCTGATACAATCCTATATTTTGTCGTGCTCCTTTAGCATGTTAGAAAATCCTACAGCCTTGTACTAATCTCTTCACATCTGCACTCATCCCAAGCTAAAAATAACTTTCATTCAGCTGTGCCACTATCTTATCTACCCCAAAATGTCCACTCAAGCCTCCACTATGTTTTTCTCTGATTAGGTTCTCTCTCATTGAACCCCTAGGTATACACAATTTCTATCCCTTGAACAACAAACCATCATGGATAAAATATTCCAACCAAGGCGTCCTATCTCCTTCCACTGGACTTTTACTAACTACCCATGCTTCCTTAAAATCAAAATCATCAGGATACAAATCCTTCATTGCATCAAAGCCAACAACATTGACCCTCAACTCATTCATTAACAAACATCTTCTGCTAAGTGCATCTGCTACCCGATTTGACTGACCACTCTGATGTTTCAAGACAAAAGAATAACTTTGTGAGAACTCCACCCATTTCATATATCTCTGGTTTAACTTACCTTGACTGTTGATGTACTATAGGGCATGATGATCAGTATACAACACAAACTCATTTGATAGAAAATAATGCCTCCACTTCTTTAAGGCCTACACTATAGCATAAAATTCTATCATAAACTAAGTATTTTCTCTTTGCTTCATTGAGTTTCTCACTGAAGTAGGCAATTGGTCTACCTTCTTGACTTAACACTCCCCCAATTGCACTACCACTAACATCACAATCTACTTGAAAAACTTTGCCAAAGTCTAGCAATGCCAACACTGGCTATTTTGTCACCTTCTTCTTCAACAACTGAAAACTCTTTTCTACTATACCTGTCCATTGGAACTCTTTCTTAATACCCTTCATTGTTTCGGTGATTAGTGCACATATTCAACTAAAATTTCTAATGAACTTCCTATAGAAGCTCGCCAAGCCATGAAAACTTCTAGCCTCAAACATGTTTTTGGGTGAAGGCCAATCCAGTATTTCCTTGACCTTCTCAGGGTCCATCTTCAACCCCTCTTCAAACACTACAAAACCCAAATATACTAGTTCCTTCTGCATAAAACTACACTTCTCCATATTCACTAGCAACTTCTCTTCCTTTAACCTCTGTAAGACTACCCTAAGATGCTATAGATGCTCCTCTATTTTACTAGAAACCAAAATGTCATCCAATTAAACTATGACAATTTTTCCAAGGAAAGGCATCATTACCTCCTTCATCAGTCTCATAAAGGTGTTGGGTGCATTTGTCAACCCAAATGGCATCACTAACCACTCATACAATCCATCCTTGGTTTTGAATGCTATCTTCCATTCATCTCCTTCTCTAATTCTGATTTGGTGGTATCCACTCTTCAAATTAATCTTGTTGAAGTACTTTGCTCCACTCAAGCAATCCATCAAGTCATCCATACAAGGCAATGAAAACCTATACTTAATGGCTATCTTGTTTATAGCCCTTGAATCAATGCACATCCACCATTTCCCATATTTCTTAGGTGATGGTACTATAGGTACAGTACATAGATTGAGGCTTTTCCTAATCAGTCCCTTATCCAACAACTCTTGCACTTGTTGATTCACCTCTTCATTTTCCATAGGTGTCATCCTATATGGTGCCTTGTTTGGTAGGCTTTCTCCCAGTATCAAATCCATGCAGTGACTTATGCTTCTAGTTAAAGGTAATCCATCAGGTAAGTCCTTCATTAATATGTCATCGAAGTCACTCAGAATTACTTGGACCTCTATGGGAACTTCTACCCTTTTCTTAGTTGTCATGCTTTCTACAATTTGAGGTAGGAAGACATAATAGACCTTCTTCTTTCTGATTTCCCTTAGGAACTGTTTTCCACTCTCTAGACAAACCCTATTGCTTCCCTCAACATCTTCATCCTTATCCTTCAAAGGATTCAACACATACTCAACCCCATCCTTCTTGATTGTAATACAATTACTCTTGCCATCATGAATGGCATGCCTGTCATATTGCCAAGGTCTGCCCAACAGAAGGTGGCATGCATCCATTGGCATAAGATCACATAGTATCTCATATTTGTAATTTCCAATATGAAATTTGGCAAGGCATTGTTCACTTACCAGTAACTGATGTCCCTTTTGCAGCCAAGAGACTTTGTAAGTGGTGTGGTCTTTCAACCGTTTTAGATTTAACTTCTCCACCATTTCTTCTGACACTAAATTGCCAGTACTGCTACTATCCACAATAACTTTGCAGTATTTCCCTCCAAACTTACATCTCATTCTAAATAGACTTCTTCATTGTTTTGGTTCCTCTCATACCTTCTCTAGTGCTAGAAGAACTTTCGTCATCATCAAGGATTCTCCATCATCAACTTCTTCTCCAATCTTTGGTGAGGCTGCACTAGCCACACTCTCATCCTCAACTTGTTCTATATGGACTCTAGTCTCCTTTCCCTTGCTACTACTCTGTTGTACTTGAGGACATTCAAATGCCCTATGTCTAGCCTGTCCACACTGGAAACATGTTCCACTAAACCCTTTTCCTCTGCCAAAATTTCCCTTGCCTCGAGGGTAATCACCTCTTCCTCTACCTCCATGGGTATTGGCATGAGAAGAACTTGGTTCTCCTTGCTTATCCTAAGCTCCATGTCCAGGATTTGTCTCCCTCTTCCTTTGGAGGATTTACCTCTTCCACTAGAGCTATTCTGCCTTCTAGAGATCTTTTCTTCATCCTTCAATGGAAATTGGTAGGCTTCCTCTATGCTGGTAATTCTGACCATGCTAATTTCATCTTGGATCAAATAATGCAACCCATTTACATACCTAGAGATCTTCTTGGCATCATCTTCAATGTGACCAGACCTAATGTTCAATCTGTAAAACTCTTTAGTATAGTCTTGTACACTTTTCTCCCTCTGTTCGAGGTTCTACAATATCTTGAACATGGTGATCTGATGATTAGTAGGCAGGAATTTTTCCTTCAACTTGGTTAACATCCTCTCCGAGGTCTTAATCTTTTTCTTTTCTTTTCTTTGTCTCTCAACTTGCACATGATCCCACCATAGAGATGCATTCCCTTTTAACTTTGAAGTGGCAAGTTTTACTCTCTTAGGGTCTCCAATGGATTCCAACTCAAAAAACTTTTACATCTCTGAAATCTAGTCTATCAACTCATCTGGTTTCAGACTACCATTATAATTGGGTAACTCAACATGGGGTTTAGTAGAAATCTTTTTCATTGCATTCAGAAACCTCCTCTCATATTCATCTTCTCTTTTTTTTGCTTCCTCTTCACTGACCTCTTCCTCATCATTATCACTCACATTTGCTATGGGTACTCCTCTACATTGTGTTCTCTCCATCGCATCTAGCCTAGCTGTGATGCCTCTCAGCATCTCTACCAATGTTGCATCTCTAGCTCTTGGAGGCCTCTCCTTCTTTCTCAATGTGCCATGTCTATAGATCCTCTGCAGTTGCAAGTCTCTTCTTCACTCAGTTACAACAATCTCCTTAGGATCCCTTATGTATAAATCCTATAGCCTCAAGGAATGCAAAAATTCTCTCTAATACCACTTAATGCAGCTCAAGATCTAGGGGCTTTATCAAGCTACAGATCAAGCAGCGAGAATGATAAAACACAAGACAATCAAAACAAACAATTCTTTATTCATATGCAGAAGAGTGATTACAATAGGAGTACAATTTGCATTACACATGCATTGGCCTTAGCCTTACAACATTTCAGATTAGATCAAATGATCTAGAGAAACCTTCTAGAGAGCTCCAAAAACATACTACAACTTTGACCAAGGAGAATCTCCTCTTTCATAGTACATTTTTCCTCAATTTATAGATCCTAGAGGTGGCCACCAACCTTATTACCTATATATGCCATGTGTCACATCCTTATTCGTCCTTAGAACAGTTGTGCAGGTGGTTAAAACTAAATTTTGTCACGTCCTGTGCATTTAGAGGCAATTTCATGCCTCATCGAATGCAAGCTTTTGCAAGCTGACGAGACAAGCGGGAGATTTGTCCCTTACTGAACAAAGTGGGAATTATGAGCTTCACTGGACATGTTCAGTGTGCAAGCATTTTAGCACAAGGTCACCAAGCAATGAAGCAAGGAAAAGTAGCGTCATCGAATAAGCAGGGGTTTTCCACATCAAGGGATCGGAGGGGTTTTTGAAGGAAACCAGACATGTCTAGTGAAAGGTATTTTAAGCAAAGTCCAGTGCCTTAGGTTTTTAGTGCAAACTTGCTTATTGAATGCTAGTGCAGATATCTATTGTCACTAGATATTGACGCAAAGTGCAATGACAACATGTTTTAGCACAAAGCATGTTAATAAGCATTTTACCCTTTGCCGGTGGGAATTTTGATAAGCAGTGATAAGCATAAATTTTGGGTACGATAGGATATATCTGATGAGCAAAATTTTTAGTGCTATCCTGAAGGCTAGTTTTTAGTGCTAAGGGTCAAGGAAAGTGCTTGGTGGGGAAATCAAGCATCCTGTGACATGTAGAAACTCCACTGAGGCATAACTTCTTCAATTTTGATCGAATCTTCACCAAATTTGAGATGTAGATACCCATTTGGGCCTTCTTCAAGATCAACTCATCACTTGGCCAAAATCTTAGGAAAATTCTCCGAAATTGATCAATCAACTCCTATAGTAACTCCTGTTGCAAAACAGACAACAAGAAAGTAAAACAAATCATTTTGGTTGATAAGGATTGCATGTGAACCCGGATGCTCTTGCATCAATATGTTGATCTGAAAATGTCATCAAAGTGAGAGGACTAGAGTGAGAGGATTGTTGTAGATTTTTTCATTGTTGATCTAGATTGTACTATCTACATGATCATATTCATAGCAATCAATATAATCCTATTTAATTAATATTTATATCTTTAACAATAAATAATTACTTTTATTGCATTTAAAATACTTTGCAATTATTTACATAAAATTATAAATATTAGTTTAAATTGTTGTAATGTTAATTATTCTCAATAATAAAATTTATTATTAGGGCCTAGTTAGAGCCAACAAATTTATTTTTTAAATATAAAGACCCTAACTTTAAAATAAACAAAATATGTAGTAAATACAATTGCTTAACATGGTAAAATAAATTCATTTAATTATTAATTCATTAAATGACATACTACAATAATTTTTGCCAAGGGCTAGGCAACCACCACATCTCTATGCCAAAATCTATATATATAACCCTCTATTCTCTATTCTACAACTGTTGGTTAGCAGATTTGTCACCTAACTCTATATACTCTCATCGAGACAAGTGACAAATGTAATCAATAATTGAGCCTAATATATTGGTATTTTATAAAGGCTTTCTGCTTCTTAAACAAGGCACAGTTACCTTCAAAAGATATTCCAATGAATGAAAACCAGAATTGCTTTTAACCAAAAAGCAAAAACAAAGGCAGAGCTTTTGACCAAAAAGCAATAAAGGTAGATTTACAACCAAACTACAAGAAGCTCAAAGACTTCCACCAATATAACATCCATAAATTAATATGAACTGATATCTTACACCATATATTCACCACCTCAAATAATATATCAAAAGATAAATGATTCACAGTAGTGAGCAAGAATCACATATATCCAACGACCAAGATACACAAATATCATCAACGCTAGCAGCAACACATTCAACATAAGCAGAACAGGAATTCAAATAATCACAACATAAAGTCCATGATCATTCAAAACTCCACTATATTAATTCTCATTACATGTATCTAAGTAATTGAAATCAAAATTTACTATCACCCTTGCAACACAAAGTTTGTCCAAAGATCCCTAATTCAACTAGCTACTCAGAATATATAGATAAGAGGAAAAGTAATTGTCTTAAAAAACCATAATGGCTTCTTGAAATAGTTGATTTAAAAGATGCTTAAATAATAATTCTAATAAAGGGCCCTCCAGAGCTAATAGTTTTAGAGAAAATATCATAAAATAACTGAAGCATGAAATTGAAATTAATTGAGGATTTGCAAATCTTCTTCGCCATTGTCCACTTCGTCCATCACTTCACCTTCCTTCGTTTGCTCACCTTCTCCTGTGCCGCTTTGTACTGCTTGAGTTACCTGTGCCCGCAACCTTTCCTTGTATGCCTTGTATTTGTTGATAACATGTGTCAATGACATCCCGGGTGGAGTTCCTATCATGTTGATTTGATGCTTCTTCTTCATTACCACTCTATCAGAGTCCACCACCTTTCGATGTACCTCATCAAACTTATTTCTACTAGTGATAATGTAGGCTACCATTTTTGCAAGTCTCCCCAATGATTCCCCTATTATTACATCATAATTTACTACCTCTTCAGTTACCACCCTTTTGAAATTTAGTTTTATTACTTTGACATCCAAAAGATTCTCATCATTAGACTCGTTAGCCTCCACCTCCAGAGTAGCAAAGTCCCTTTTAATTTTCATCATTTCTTTGTAATAGACCACAATTGCTTTCCTCATTTCATCTTCTACTGCGATTATGAGACAGAGTTTCCATTCAACCGCATCAGCCCACATAGGTGTGTCTAGTTCTCCAGGATTAGTTATTACTTCTTCAGCTACTAAGATACCAGGATCCATATCAGTCATCTCTTGTATCTCCTTAGAGGCTTGAGATAGACTATGATGATCACTTCTAGATTTTTTAAATTCTATTATTAAAGTTGTAGACACCCAAATTTGTCCCAACTTTGTCCATGTCTTGCAACACCTTGATAAAAACATTATCCTAAGACATCATGTAGCATTTTGTCCTAAATCCCACTCTTAATCCCATTTATCCATTAACTAATTAATTAAATAAATTTTATTTATTTAATTAATCTCCCAATCCCATCCTAATCCCACTTAGCCAATTAATTAAATAAATTTTATTTATTTAATTAATATCCAACTCATATCCCAACTAATTCAAATATTTTATTTGAATTAAGTTCTCACATTTTATTATAAGTCAACTTTCCAATTAATTAAATAAATTTTATTTATTTAATTAATTTATCTTATCATTAAACTGACATGTGTGCCTCTTTCATTTAAAAAAGATAAGTGGTACTACAGCCTTTTATTTAATATCTTTTATATGTAGTACTTTTTATGTACATAGGCACACATGAGCCCTATCCTCCCTCCACTTGTCAAATGGGAATACCTAATCAATCCTAGCCGTCCACATCAATCATTTAGCTTTTAATCTCAACCATCCATTTAAACCAAGCCTTTTCTATAAATCAAACCCCTCATAAGCCATTAGCAAGGCATTGAGCTTCAAGTATCCACATGCTGTTGAAATATCATTAGAGCCTTTGCATCCTTCAGCTATCATTCATTCTAGCATCTTCATCTTAATGTTATGCTGCAGAATTGAGCAACCAACACAACAAATCAATCAATCAAGCTCATCTTGCATCTTCGAGGTATTGAATTATTTGGGTTTAGGTTATGCATTTCAATTGTTTCATCATTTCCATTTATAAATCCAAATTTTTTGATATACATTTGGCACGCCCGGTGGGACCCACGTCCTTGATTAACCTCTCTTGTTTGAGTTGTTTTTATGAAGTTTAGATCTCTTGGAGTGCCAATCTTTCATTTTTGCAAGCTTTTGTAGCAAAAATTTGCATTTTTCTAACCCTAGTTTGCAAAGATTTGGCTAAAAATGTATGTATATGATCTCTTAGCCCAAATCTAACCTCACCATTACGTCCGGGATGCCATTTCCATAAACTTTGAGTACAAATTTGCCTAAATTTGATGAAAAATGGAGCGTTTGGTGAAGAAAACAACAACCGGACTGCAACAATGTGTTTCTGGTAATTCAGGTCGCTTCTGATCAAACAGCATTCGCCTGGGCTAAATCAGCTCGCCTTTGGGCAAACAGCAGTCGCTTATGGTCAAATTTGGTCTGCTTTTAAACAAACAGTGCTCGCTTTTGAACAAAAAGAGACCGCATATGGTAAAATTGGTCGCTTATGGTTAACATTTGCATTCTGTCTCCTGAAACTCTCCAGATCGCTTTTGGGTTATTATGCATCACTTTTGGTCTTTTGTTGGTCACATATGAACTATTATTTGGCACTTTTATCCATTTTTGCATCGCTTTTGAGCAAAAATCAGCCGCTTTCTGTATCTTTGCGTCGCTTCTACATTGAAATCGACCGCCTGCAGTGTTTTGTGGATCACTTTTGTAATAACAGTGGTCGCCTCTAACCCTATGTGCATCACTTATGAACTGAAAATAGCCGCTTTTAATCTGATATGCATCGCTTCTAAACTGACAGAGCTCGCCTTTGCAGAATAGGGTTTTTTTGTTGCAAACTGTCATTTTGTAGGTACAGGTCGCCTATAGGCTGAAATCGATCGCTTAAGGGTTTATCCGGATCACCTATAACCTTACAGGAGTCGCATTTGGTGTTTTTGCATCACATTTAATATGCAAGGGCTTGCATGTTGCTAAAAGGAGATCGCTTATGATTAACAGTAAATTGCCTCTGCACTTTTCTTAACCGCCAAGGTTAACCTGTACCTCCTGCATGCCAAAGGAAGCTGTTTTTTTTCAAACTTGTATAACTTTCACATACGGAGGCCAAATCACACAAACAAGGACTTGTTGGAAAGTTGGGAGGACAAAATTCACAACTGTACCACTTTTATCAGGTGACTATACTATTTTTTAGGATTTTTTATCAGTCAAAGTTTAGCTTCATTTCAAACTTCATTTGAGCATAACTTGAGCAATTTTGATCGTTTTTCAGCGAAACTTTTTTTCAAATCGCTTAGAATCTCCTAAACTTTCTGTTTATACAATCTATTTTTCTATATCAGATCATTTTCATCAAAATTTTCAGATTTCATCTTTTTCATGTAATCATCTTCTTTGCAAGTTTACTTGTTTCTTTTTGGAATTGGTGACTTGTAAGGGCATCTAAGGAGCTGGAGCAGCATTGGCATCAACATCTACAGCAAATTGGAAAGTGATTGTATCAGGTGCACTCATTCTAATCTTTCATCTCTTTCATCTTCTAATCATTGTTTGCAAACACATTTGGATTTTGGGCATAAAACGAACATTTGTTTGCTATCACATCATCAAAACATTGGGCTAAAATGAACCATTGTCTTTCACACATTTGGCTTTGGATCTAAAACGAACAAGTGCTTGAACTGTTTGATCACACATTGAATTTCTAAGGTTAATGAACCCCATGCGAGTGTGACCAAGTAAATGTGTATGCTCTCTCCTCGCGTCCCAACACGAACTTGGAGATCAAAAACATTTACTTGTGTTGCTTTTGTTTAGCCTTAGAGAGGCCTGCCTTGGTATCCACCCCAAGGGAATGACCTCAAGCGGTACTTTCATCCGGTCCGCTATAAAAATTAGAGGATAAGGCGAAAGCCAAGTCTAACCGGTATTAGCGCTCACCATACAGTGCTAACTCGAAAGGAGGTGTACCATTGTGTTTATTAAAACTCCTAGTAGGGTTAGTTAAAGTCTTAAGTGGCTTGCTGGATGCTCGTGGGGTGCCAGTCCCCCAGATTTTCATTAGAACCTCCTTGTGATAGTGGCCTTGCCTTAACTAGGACTTGTTGAGTGTCTTCACGTGCTTGCTTAACCATCATCACATTCTTTCAAACTAACAACTTGCTTATGTGTCTTGCGTGAGTGATTCATGTGTGTATATGCATAATCATTTGTTTGAACATTGCCAAATCAAGCTATAAACACCAAACACATAAACAAATCAATCTAAACACATCATCCAAACAATCCACATCATCATCCACATCCCTAAACAAGCACTTGCTAAAAGGACTTAAGACAAACACTTGGTGACAACATGTCTACACTAGAGGACCTAGAAATCAAATTCCAAAGATTCATCCAAAATCTTTATCAAGGATCACAACCCCTAAACCAAGATGTCATTAAAACATTACAATTCTTCATCCAAAGAGCTCAACCCCATGCAAGCCAATCACCTCAACTACAACACTTCATAGCCCAAGTCCAACACCTTTTAGCCACTAGTCAAGCTCGACAAGTACAACAATCCTTAGCCACTTCCTATCAACCTAATCCACCTCATAGCCACATGTCATATCCATCCACTTCCTATCAACCTAATCCACATATCCACCAAGTCAATGCCACGTCAACCTATGAACATCCACCTCAAGCTTATCCAATCCCTCATACCATCATTCCAATGCACTACCAAGCCCATCCACAAGGCAATCAAGTGATATCACAAGAACAACATGCAAGTCCAAATAGCCCTTTGTACATAAATCAAGCACGTCCAAGTACACCTTTTCAACAAGCTCATCAAGCACCATTGATAGACCTAAGTCCACATCTGCAACAAGAAACACAGGCAAATCCCAATGGCCCCTTGTACATAAATCAAACAAGCCTAAGTTATCCTATGCAAGATCCAATAACCTTTGATAAGGGAGATACCAATCTAGAGTGGCCTTCATCATCTAATCACACACCAACACATGAGCCAATTAATCCTATCCCAACACCACCATGTGATCCTATTCCTAGTCCATTGGTCCATCAACCCTCCAAATCACCAAGCCCTTCATTACCTTCCTCACCATGTCATTCTAATCATTCACCAAAGGATGCGGCTGAGAGAGTTTTACAAAGGATGCTTGAAACAAAACTCATTGAACTTCCTAAAGTCAAACCATGTGAAGAAAGTCCATATGATGAACATGATTATTGTGCATACCATAGGACCAAAGGCCATAATACAAACCAATGCCCAATATTTGTCTCAATTGTTTACAAGGTGTACCCACCTATAATGGAAAATCATGCCACATCATCCCCATCCTATGTGTCACCCCCATCTAGTCCAAATCCTAATCCATCCAATCCAATTAGCTCTCAACCTAATCCTCGTCCTAATCCTAATCCAACACCATCTACCATTATCATCCATCCATTATATTTCCCATCAACCCATACACTTGCAAAGGATGTGATCCATTGGCTACTAGCTAGGAATAGACTACCCCTATGTCAAACACCAATTCATGAGCCTACCAATGAACTTCCCAAGGTCATGTCCAATCCTCTAATCTCATCATGTGGTTCACATATCCTTGAGCCTCTTCAAGAGCCTTCCATTAACATACCTAGCCCTTTAAGCCCATCATTTGACCTACAAGCCAACAAGTCTATTCAAGAGTCTCCAACCACAAGCCTAAGTCAAGAGCCTATCAAGTCCACTCAAGAACCTTCCACTTCCATCCAAAGTCAAGAGGTATGTCAAGAGCATAATCTAAAACATGTGGAAATATTGAACCTTAATCTTAATCAAGATCAAAGCACCTCTAAGTTCCACCTATCCATGACTTACTTATGGGTTGCCCTCAAGATATTAGCCATCACCATGACCTCATTCATGAGCAAATTTATCCCTTTTATAGCCCACTTAATCCTACTTTTGCTCATAGTTATGATCAAGGTTCTAGCTAAGATCATGAAAACCATGATGATCCATTTCACAAAACTTTATCTATCTCATGATCAATGTGATATCTATGATGAAGAACCTATTAAAAAGTACCTTGATCCTATCCATAATCCCATAACCATCCATGAGCGAGATATCCACATTGCTCCTAGTCATATGCCATCTAGCCCTATCCATAATGAGCAAGCATCCACTTGTCATAATGAGACATGTGCCTCTCAAGAACACATAAGCATAGAAGATCAAATCAATAACTTGGATCTACATGAACATAATGCTAATCAAGATCCTAATGATCCTCCTTCCACATCCACCATCGATTCCATTTCAAGTCCACCATCATGTCCTAGTGGTCTTACCACCTTCCTCCATGAGTGTTGTTCCTTAGGACAACAACGACCTTTATCCACTTCAATTTCTCTATCCAATAATGAGCTCAAGTCTAGTGTTCAAACTACACCAAGTCCTATAGTCAAGCGCATACTCCAAAACATGAACTACCAAGGCAAAGGTCTAGGCCTTTATGAACAAGGTATTTTGGAGCCAAACCATGTCAAAATCCCTCCATGCTCATATGGCCTTGGATACACACCCCAAGGTAAACAAGGCCAAGATGTCGATAATCCCTTCATACATCCTAAACCTACCACTTTCCATCGCAAACCTTATCATCTACCTAAATCATATGTTGTCATTCCAAATCCATCATCCTATAAATGTCAAAAGCATGTGACTGTACACCTCCCACCATCCACTTTGCCTCCACTTTTACCAACTCCAAATATCCCTCCATCCACCTTGCCACCATTGCTTCCAACACTTAATTATCCACTTATTCATAAGTATCCTTACATCCCTAATCATGGCCAACAAAAGCACACATTGTTTAAGCATAAAGCTTCCAATCATTCCATCCACTCCACCCATCCCATGGGATTCAAAAGCAAAAATTTTGATGCCTCTACTTATAAAGCTAAAAATCCTACCAAAAACACTAAAGGTCTTCATACCTTAGGACATAAAGAATCAAAATCAAAGAAAAGTTCATCTAAGCAACCATCTAAACCCTTACCTTCAAATGCAAAGCCCAAAAGTAAAATGGTTTGGGTTCCTAAGTAAATAGCTAGCAAGTCAAATGAGGTCTCCTCATCCAGATCTCAAGAATCCCAACCAAATATATCCATCCAAGAGCCTACTTCCATCCAAAACTTCCATTCCCTTCCAAAATCCCACAAGCAAAACAAAAGCACTAAAAATACTAAATCTATGTGGGTTCCCAAATGCTTACATCAACCATCTCCTAAGCAAACATCTCCATTGCTTCCTACACCACCATCCAATCAAAAGCTTCAATGTTTATCACGGTGTGTGCAACCATTGGTCATGGTTCCCTTCCACTCTGCAACACCTCCACACAACTACATCTCCCCATCTTCCATCCATTATCCTACATATCTCCCCCATGCTAACCCTATGGTCCATGCTTTTGCATAAGTTTTTCATCCATCTTCATTCCATAAGCCTATATAAATCCACATCATAAGCCACTAGCCTACCCTTCCACAATCCACATCATAATCTACTATCTGCCTAATCCATCTCCAATCGACACAATCCCTTATCAACATCTATGAACATAATGACATGGTCCATGCGATGACATACATCTCTAATGGGACCACCAACATCCATCACACTAGCCACTTGAGTCCCTCCTATCCATTACCATGGTGAAAACCTGGCAAACAGGCGCCATGTGTAATTGTCAACACATCTAAAAGCAAAAAAGAAAAAAAAAAGAAACAATCAAAATAGTAAAGAGAAAGCCCTTCGTCCAACGGTGAAAACCTGGTAAACAGGCACCTTGGATAAGTACCATGATGAAAACCTGGCAAACAGGCGTCATGTGTAGGTTGATCTTCTATGTCACTTACACTTGGGGGCACATTGTCTCATCCAACCTATCCATTTCCAAACTATCTATCCCATCATATCATTTTCAATCCTATCCATTTCCAACCTATCATATACCATTCTATTCTACCATCCTTAGCCATTACATAACCATGCCTATCCTATTGAACCCATTTATCCATTCTCTCGCCTTTTGATTTTGATGAAGACATAGGGGCAAAATGTTGAAACATGTTTGGATATTTCTTGACATACCTTCTTTCCAAACCAAGTCCTATCTAATGACCATTTATCCATCCCATTCAACCCAATCTATCATGTCATCCCTTGGTCATGAACTTTGTCATGTAAAAATCCTAAGCATTACCACTTAGAATGGGGCAAGTTATTCTTCTGATGCAACATAGCCTTTGAAGATCACATCCTAGCTCCCTTATGATCCATCCACTATGGCGTATCCTTATCACGAGCTTTCCATCTTATAGCTTATCCCCATCTATTTATCACGAGCTTTCCACTATAGCCTACCTATCCATTTTTCATGAGACATGCATACATACCTTATACAGCCTATCCTCTTATCTATCCATCTATCATGAGCCTTTCATCACATTTACTATGAGCCCATCATTCTATCCATCCAATCCCATTCATCCCTCCTTGCACCTAGACATGGTTTTCCCTTGTCATTGGTATCTAGCACAAAGGCTACTCCAATTGTAAATCCATTGACATCCCAAAACATTCAAAAACTCCAAAAAAATCAAAATATCCCCAAAAACACAAAAAAATCAAAATATCCCCAAAAACACAAAAAAATCAAAATATTCCCAAAAACACAAAAAAAATCAAAATATGTCAAAAAATCCAAAAAATCCAATATCCAAAACAATCCAAGCAATAAGATCGATTCAATCATCATCCAAAACCATCCACTCCATCAACATTCAATCACAATCATCATCATCAAT
The DNA here is from genome assembly GCA_027924645.1 of Cunninghamia lanceolata. Lineage (NCBI taxonomy): Eukaryota > Viridiplantae > Streptophyta > Pinopsida > Cupressales > Cupressaceae > Cunninghamia > Cunninghamia lanceolata. The sequence continues at coordinate 3,909,240 of BSBN01000245.1, read as the reverse complement.
TCTTCCTATCAATAACATTCATTCATCCATTTCAATCAATCACCTCTTCCAATCATATCAATCAAATCAATCTAAGCAATGATCTTAAATCCAAGTCACACTAATCCATATCAAGCAAGCTAATCAATCAAGGAACATTATCCAATCAAATCAACAGGTTTTGATCCTAATCTTGTCATAAGGCCAATCAATCAATCATCAATCACCATCAATGGGATATAGCGTTCCCACATCCTTGTGTTGTTCTAGGGATATAGCTTTCCCCGCAATGACAACACTATCTATCAAAACAAACAAACAATCAATCATTGGTTTATGACTTGACAAGGGCAATACCTTGTTTGTTTTACATCCTTTGAGCACACTAAGAACACTTGCTTATGCTTAGATTGAGTGAACACTCTAATCATCGCACCATCACTATCATCATTCAAAACAATCCAATCATCAAAACAATCAACCCAGCAATAGCAAACATCAAAACCAAAGCACATCAAGCTAGCCATCAAAACAAATCCAATCACTTCAGCAAATCAAAAGCAACTCAATCCATCACATATCATCTCATCATCAACATTTCATTAATCAATTCAATCCATTTTTATCATCTCATCAATAAAACACAACATCAGAACTACATCTCATTTCCATTGTTAAGTGCCTTGATCCCATGGATATAGGGTATGTAGGCAGTCTGGAGTACGAAGGAAGTGCCCAGATTCAGGCACAAGCGATTTTCCTCTTTCTTCTCTCATCATTTCTTCTATCATCTATCTTATACATCATCAATAAACAACTTCTTCCAACCAATCTATCATAGCACATCAATCCAATCATCACTTCATCTAATCATCCTTCAATCATCTTCCAATCATTCCAAGCAATGATCCAAATGCAAGTCAATCCTTAATCCATACCAATCAAGTTAATCAATCAAGCCAAGTTATCCAAACCCAATCCATGGTCTTGATCCCAGCCTTGTTGTAAGCCAAATCAATCAATCAACTAGCCAACCAACTCAGCAAACAACCTTGTGTTTATCTAGGGATATAGCTTTCCCCACAATGACAACACTATCAATCAAACAATTAATCATTAGTTTATAGCTTGATAGGGGCAATACCTTGTTTGTTTTTGTATCATTTGTGCATGCTTGCTTGCTTGCTTGTGTGTGTTATCATTTTATCTTGCATTTGCATCATATCAGTATCAAATCCAGCTAATATTCATATCTTGTATCCAGACAAGGTTGTATTAGGCTGGGGCACAAGACACAACGTCACCCTGGTCCTTATACCTCGGTGCATAATGTCTAGTGCTATATCAAACATCATGGTTGCTCACTTTCATTGCAGCATAACACATCATCCATTTCTTCTATCCCTTCCCTTATCTTTCTTTTTGTAGCCAAGCCATTTCTTTTCGAGAGCATACCCGTGCTTGTCCAACCCTCCTATCCTCTCGAGGGGGCATCATTATCCCATTACATCCTTACATCATCATTACTATCCTTTTCCTCTATCCATACCTTATCTTCTTTGAAATGATGTTACTCAACATAAAGCTTATCATTCGAACATCATCTCAAAGAGGGGCAAAATGTAGACACCCAAATTTGTCCCAACTTTGTCCATGTCTTGCAACACCTTGATAAAAACATTATCCTAAGACATCATGTAGCATTTTGTCCTAAATCCCACTCTTAATCCCATTTATCCATTAACTAATTAATTAAATAAATTTTATTTATTTAATTAATATCCCAATCCCATCCTAATCCCACTTAGCCAATTAATTAAATAAATTTTATTTATTTAATTAATATCCAACTCATATCCCAACTAATTCAAATATTTTATTTGAATTAAGTTCCCCACTATCCAATTAATTAAATAAATTTTATTTATTTAATTAATATCCAACTCATATCCCAACTAATTCAAATATTTTATTTGAATTAAGTTCTCACATTTCATTATAAGCCGACTTTCCAATTAATTAAATAAATTTTATTTATTTAATTAATTTATCTTATCATTAAGCCGACATGTGTGCCTCTTTCATTTAAAAAAGATAAGTGGTACTACAGCCTTTTATTTAATATCTTTTATATGTAGTACTTTTTATGTACATAGACACACATGAGCCCTATCCTCCCTCCACTTGTCAAATGGGAATACCTAATCAATCCTAGCCGTCCACATCAATCATTTAGCTTTTAATCTCAACCATCCATTTAAACCAAGCCTTTTCTATAAATCAAACCCCTCATAAGCCATTAGCAAGGCATTGAGCTTCAAGTATCCACATGCTGTTGAAATATCATTAGAGCCTTTGCATCCTTCAGCTATCATTCATTCTAGCATCTTCATCTTAATGTTATGCTGCAGAATTGAGCAACCAACACAACAAATCAATCAATCAAGCTCATCTTGCATCTTCGAGGTATTGAATTATTTGGGTTTAGGTTATGCATTTCAATTGTTTCATCATTTCCATTTATAAATCCAAATTTTTTGATATACAAAAGTTTCCCTCTTAACATATATATAATCAAATAATTTTATTGCCTCCTCTATAAACACAAGACCATCAAAAACAACTTTTTAGACCCACTAATCCATAGCATTTCTCAAAGATAAAGATATTTTGATTTGTTGAAACAAATTAGGATCAAGAATACAGAGGTCAGTATTTGAGGGAGCTTCAGTTGAGGGTGTTATTATTTTAGCAACCGAATTGATAAAAGATGACAAACAACTTACATGGGCCAACAACTTTGAATTTTCCTCCTGTAACCCCTTTACCCTCTTAGATATATTATTGACTGAATATTTGACATGGTAAAGGTCACCCTCTATAATAGATGGTCCCAAATCCACCCTACTTATTTTGAAGTCAGCTTCTGTTACCTCATCCTCATTCTTATCCACCACTGGATCTGTAATTTCTAGAAATTGGTTCCCTAAGGTAGGATCGGTCACCATTCTCGACATTCCTTTAGCATGTTTGGGCTTAGGAGTGTTTTGCAAGAAATTTGCCATAGTATCAATGCTTTCATCTTTAGGCAGGGTATACCTCTTTTTCCTTTGGACCACTTTCTTCAACTAATTAGGAGATGGGGCCGAAACATTAGTAGCTTCAAGAGTAGCAACTAAAGGCACAAGGTGAGAATTCTACTCTGGGGGTTCATTTTGATGGGGGAACTTGGTGGACTTAGCAAAGAGTGCAACAAACTATCTTCTCCAATCTGAGAGAAAATGAAAGAATCACTATCACTTATAGGGTTATTAACAGATGGCACATGGTCTGCTTTGGATGAAGAAGTAGCCGATCTAGCATTTCCTTTTGTTGGTTGAGTGACTAGTTCACATGTTGTTTTGACCTTCCTAGTCTCCTCAAGAGGCCTATCATCACTACCATTCGATTGTGAGCTGACTCTCTGGAGAGCCAGGCCCAAACTAGAAGACCTTCTATACGAGTGGGCAATTTGAGACCTACTTTGGTTTTGAGAAGCCAAATCCTTTGGCATTGCAAAACCAACACATTCTTTTACCTTCCCCTTTAACCATTTCTCTATTCTTCTCAACACATGAAGGGAAAGCAACTTAACATCCATAACTTCCTTTTCAAACCATTTCATAGGAGGTAGGGATTCCATTGATGCAGTGTGGTAACCTTCATCCATTATGTCTAAGTTGTCATTGACCATGTCGGGAACTTGGAGACAACTTGAATGCTCAAACCTTATCCACAGTTAGTCTCATCCACTTTCTCCTCTGCACCTCCTTTCATCTACATAGTCTTCCCAAAAATCCTTGAGTTAAGGCTAATGTAAATAAGAACCACCCCCATGCATATTTTCTTTTATGAAATTCTTATTATCAAATGTCGCGCAAGGCGATAAACTGTGGAGACTGAATTCTGATAGTAGCTTGTCAACATTTTTGGCCCCATCATTACTTTTGCAAGAATAGAAGGACAAGGTCACAGGGAAAGAGTATCCCTTCTTCTTTATAGATTGATATTTTACATTCATAGCTACCATCTGATGGCACAATTCCAACAATACCAGATATCAGATGGGTACTGTGACAATTTCAATGGTGCATTTTCATAACCCCCAATTCTCAAATAAGAAAAATGATCAAATTATATATAAAAACTACCAAATTTCATGAGCAAAGTAGACGCTTCAACTGAGAACCTTCGCTCTAGCAAGCCATCAATCTTCTTGGCTAACATCATAGAAAAATCATCATTTACTCATCTAAAATCTTTCATACCTTCCGCTTTTCGTAATTGAGGGAAAATATGGTACACAGGCATACTTGCTGCAAGATTTCCTTGAATCCTCAAACCAAGCCAAGCAGCCTCTCTTGGAGCCAACACATACACCAGCTGGGAACACATGTGGAAATTCACATTTCTTCTAAAATTCATCAATTGTTCATACAGACATTCACTAATAATCTTTGCCCAATCAATGCGGTGATCTCCACAAATCAACAAAATGAATCTACACATGCAAAACTCAAAAGTATCTGATTCTAGACTCCCAACTACTTTGTTCAATAAAGTTATCATATCTGAAATCTCCTCCTTAAAAATGGCTCCTTTTTAGATTGGCAGGAAGCTGGGATTTCCTAGTCTTTTCAATTTCTAACTAGACCTTAGCAATGCAAGTACGACACCAATCTTTTCTTTCATTGTGTTAGGTTTCAAAAATGTAGGTTGCTAATCCTAAGAGGATGCCAAGCTCTATGTTTAGATTCACAACGTTTTTAAACTAACTTAATGAAATCAACCTTTAGGATTTGATGATTTCCTACACTTTAGGTCCTGCTACACCTAGGTGGGTGAACCTTGGAATCCAAAGAAGAATGAATGTCAATGTTCTGAGTATGTAAATGGGTCTTCCTATAGTGGAAAATGGTGTAGGATAGATGATAGCTTGCTAACTAATTCTATATCTAATAGCTAATGAATGGTTGGTAGAAATTGTATAAGCAATATCAAGGTGAAGTTTATAACTATGTAGATAAAAGGATTTATATGATGAATTGAAATAAGACCAGTGCCTTGTTGGGTAAATAGAGTCAAATGAAGGACTAAGACTAGTGGCTTATATTGGATAGTAATTCTAACTGTTTGGCACAATTTTAGTTTATAACTTGTATAACCGTGCAGGGAAATGACTAACAAACTCTTCTTAATGATCCTTTCTTGAAGGAACCGATTGAATAGAATATGCAAGAATAATCGATAATATTAACTTGGAGACAGAATGGCAATCCTAATTGTATGGTTCTTCTTAGTAATCCAAACTAACACTTCCAGGTTACTATGACTGATCAAAAGTATTTGACTTCCTCAAATGGAAACCAATTTACTCAATCACACAGATACAGCAAATGTGCATTGACAAATTAACTATATAATTGATATATTAATTTGAATAACAAGGAAATAAAAAACTGGAGACAACCACACAATTGAATAATATTAACAAACAATTGATACCAAAATAGAACCACTAAATCAGAGAACTTCAATCTACTTCTTTAATAATAATATGCAACATGGTCTTTGAGAAACATTGTAAATTATATACATATATTCTACTGCTAATGATCTTTCAGCATCAAATGTTTGAACTTATATAGAAACTTTTATGAAGAGACATAACTCTTCAAGAAGTCTTTTGGGAATTAACAAGATTAACAACCATAAAATAACCACAATCATCCTCTATTCAACCACAAGTAAAGTTTAGCGATGTGGTCTAAGTACTCCTGGTTGCAATAAGAATCAGTGAATTAAGTGGCATTCCTTGTAATCACATCCATCGTGACCATCTTCTCCAAATGTTTCCATGCTTCCCTGGATGTAGAATCTTTGTCCTTAAGAGCTCCCAAAGCTTCATGTAATATTGCTTGACAGTCACTGCTCTATTCTTCTTTGCTCTTTAATTCCTTTTCACTTTTGAATAATGTGGGCACTCCTGCTTTTGAAGCTTCAGCACATTCTTTGGCATCAGTCTTGAGTTGATCATAGTACTTCTGATGTTGCTCGATCAACTCTTTTGCATTGGAGGCACCTGCAATGTCAGAAGTATCTTTATTTTGTGTCTCATTTAATTTCTCCTGCAACCTTTTTTCAAGCCTTTCATGTTCTTGAATTGCTTTATAATTTTGAGAATAATTATCCCAAAATTGGTTCAACCAATGCATCATGTTGGCATGCCTGTTCTGGAGTACTATGACAAGTGTGTCCATCTGAATTTGTGCTGCTTGATCTATGGATAGTGCTTGGGTACTTTGTGAAATTTCACCCTAGGTTAACCTCTTTGTTGATCCCCCAAAGATACTCTTAACATCATCTTTTAAATAATCATTTTCTTTTGCCAACCTTTCACAGCTCAGTTTATACGCATCTCTTTCCTTAATCAACATCTGAGCCTATGCCTTATTCAAATTTACAACATCGATGCCAATGTTTCCAGTTACCAAGGGATCAGTCTCCCCTGCCTTTAGAGTCATGAAATGGCCAAAAGTCTTTTCAGTGTCTATAATAGTTATCTCTTTATGGGGAGGATATAGGGCCTATATCATTAATGAATTTTTGTCATTATTATATTTGGTGCCCATATATACTTCATTGACACCTTCTGGAGTGAGCTTACATTTATCATCTATATTATTCCAAAAATTGTCAAAGACTAAAGTAGAGTTCAAATCAAGGCTAGGAAAGATCGTTACCCCTACATCTTTGACCAACTGTCTACCCTTGCTAGGGGTCATATCCTATAGCTCATTATCCACTATTGTTTTCAACATATCAAGTAATTGTCTCTCATTGTTAGCAGAGACATCATCCACTGAATCTCTAATTTCCTTCCATGTGCATTTATATAAAAATGATTTAAACTCTTTTGAATGAATGAATTTGTCATCAAAAATAGAAGAATCATATGCTATTTGTCGTGGGTCTTCATCAGTAGACCCTTCCTCATCATGTACTATGACAGGAGGCTGATATTGTTTCATCTTTCTTTTTGACATTTTTATTGTTTTATTCTATGATTCTTCTTTCCCTACTAGCTCTTCATCTCCAGAGGATAATACCTCAATCTCTGCCAGCTGTCTCCTTTTCTCATCTAGGTCCCTGTTATATTGTTCCACCACCAATTCCACCTTAGTCTCTTCCAGGTTTCTGATGACATCATCATGTGGATAAGGGATATGTCTGTACCCGCTAAGGTTTTGCTTCATCTGAGCAAGGTCAATAAAGCCTTCAAGATTAAATCCTTTTCTCACTTCAACACACCTCATATTGTAGTGCATCAATTTATCCAAAATGAGATTATAACCTTCTTTGGAAACCATAGTAAAATCCCCAAAACACAAAGTACTAGTCATAAAAGACTATTTATCATGTGAACTCAGACGTATTACATTTGAACAATGCATTTGCCTGACTATTTCTAAGTAGGCAATTCTGTCAGGGACAGTTTTAGGTAAGATGTAGGGAGTGTCCTCAAAACCATACACTCTAACCATGGTGGCATCTTCAAAATAGTAATCTCCCCAATTATGATTAATAGTAGGAGGACCACCAAAATATTTTGGTCTAAGGAACCTCTTTATCTCACTTGAGATTGAATACTCACAGGGGTGACTGAAATATCTATACAACACTTTTACACAATATTCTTCAAATTGTACATAGCTAGAATGGGCATATCTGCTATCCCATATTCTGGTCCATATCTGTATTGGTAACTTATGTCCCTTTTGGTCTGCTGGAACAACCTTTAATTCACTTGGCCATAACCCCACTTCCTGGCCATAATAGAGCACCATGTGCATAAGAAGTGAGTAATGTTCAAAAGAACTTGCTGGGGCATTATTTCTTATTGCAACCAGACCAGAGTCAATTCTATTAACAATATAAGCAGCATAATCAAACTGCCTTGCATTGTGGCATTGGATGTCAGTAGCTATGACCATCAAAGGGATTGTCATAAATTCAAGGACCTCTAATCCTAGGACCTGGCCCACAGAATAATAGGTATGTTGTATGTAGGGTTCAAATGTTGATACATGAAAAGGAGGACCATCATCCTCATTAAGAGGCACTAATTCTCCCTCAGCTTTGGGCCTATGAATAGGCAGCCTCCATCCATTGTAAGTTGTATCCATTCTCTAGTATTCCTTTTCTAAATCCTCATAAATAATGGGGACAGTGCATAAATCATCCAAGTCGAATACTTCAAGATGGCATTCTTTGACAAATGTATAACAGGCTCCCTTTGTGGGTTGCATATAGCTTTAAGACTTGGGTTATACTGTTTAGCAAGAAGTTGGAGAAGTTCAACATTCAGGAACACATCAGGCACAACTAATTTACCCAAATTTAAATGCCATGGGTTTGATACTGGAGAATTCCTAAATCTTCTGTTGTGGTGGAATTTGAAAAGTTCATACCCTCTGATTGGGGTCCAAATTCTCCCTAGGTGTTTACATTTGTCCTCTAATTTTTCTACTTCCACCCTAAGTTGAGCAGATCTTCAAGCTTTGCGAGTTGACCCTGGTAATTAATCAATCAAATCTTGATTGAGTTTTCTGTCCTTTTTTTTTCTCCTCGGGGGTTTTATCAATTTTCTATTTTTTAGGTTTACTTTTATCCCCTTGTGATTTTCTACCCTTTCCTTTTCTCAGAGTCTCCATTTTCAATCCTTGACAGAAAATTAGATTACAGGCTACAACACAAAGGTTTGTATGTATGTACCTATCATCAGTGGCTGTGATCGAATTCCCCTATTTGTGCTTCATGTTTTCCCCTGTAGTTTCTTCTCAAACAACTCTGTCGATTTTAATTGTAATGATCTTAGAGGATTTCATCGCCGTTTGCATTTAATTGTTTGAGCAGTTGAATTTCCTTCATCATTGTGAAATGTCACATCGTCATAACTCCTTTCGTCGGCATGATTTTCATAATGTCTGGGCAATTTTAATATCTCCTTATGGCACAAATAATCAATCACTATAACCCTTCAATCATCTCCTCGACGTTACATTAAATCATATCGACAAGAGGTGCCCATGCTTTATCCGATGTGAAAGTATGCATAGTTGCCGTCGGCATGACTTCTTTCATCGCCGTGTGATTTATATTCTTCACCGATATGCTAAGTGTTACTGATATGACTATCAGTAAGACTTTTTATCAGTGAGTGTAATCCTCATTTATATCGGGGTGAGATATGTCATTGGGGTCATCTTTTTCAAGTCACCCGATTATGGTTATCTCCCCGATAGCCCCTTTATATTCCTTATCGGAGAGAACTTCACGACGTGTCACCGACACTTTTATCGCTGTGACTAGTGGGTCGGTAAGACATAAATTTTGTTCCAACTTGTTTAGCTTCACCGATGGTTCTTACTTGTCACACACATTGGTGTGAGCTATGCCAAAATATCTTTTGTTATTCATTGAGACATTTGAGTATCGAAGACTTATAAATTTTTCACTCCAATGTTTATTTCTTGCCAATGACCACTATTTCTTTTGGTTCCATGAGATGCTCAGTGAGAGTTTTGCTGAAAATACTTCATCAGTATGATCTATACCGTCGGGGAGGTTGTCAAAGTGTTACCCAATAGTCTTCGGTTATACCGATCAGCGTGACTAATAGATTTTCTCCCCGACAAAAGGTCATCGGTAACATTTCCTCCATTGGTGACTTTTAAAATCTTCTCTCCAATCTTTGTCTTCACACCGATAGTCATTTCAACTGGTTTTTCATGGATCGGCATAAATAACATAAAGTCTTGCTGATAGTATGAAATTTAAGCCCTTTACATTGTTTTTGTCATGGACTTTTTCGTGGGATGTATCAATTTAATTATGTTTTTAGGCAAAATGTTTTATGATTTGGTCAGATATGGAGAAGTGAAAGTACAAGAAAATTTTAAATTTTCCTTTCCCAATAGTGGCTCTGTCTGGGATGTATACTCTTTGTGAGTATAACAAGGATTCAGATCTCTTGGGGGAGTAGACCACACATTTTATTTTGTTTGGGATGATAATTTTATGAGAAATATATGAAAATGGGGAATGGGAGTGATAATAATGGGGAACGAGAATGATCCTATACTATTGTACATGGAAAAGATTTTTTTTTATTTTATTTTTTTTTTTATATATAGAGATTGATAGGATTGTCCATGTACTGGCAGATCCTAATCTCTTTTGGTTTCCCTAAACTATTAATCTTGGAATGAAATTATCTTAAGAATTTTAAAGGGTTGTCCATGCACTGGAAACACTTAATTCTTTTTGTGCATGATATTCTATGAAAAGAAAGGTTTCAGATATTGCCCATGCACAGGCAATTCCTGCTCTTCTCCGGACATGTTTTGCAAATGGTAGGAATCATCACCTCCTTTGCCAATTATAACAAAAGGACCTAACCATAGAGCTTCAAATTTTCCATTCTTTCCTTTGTCCTGGCACCTAGCATTCCACATCAGTACTAAATCATTTATTTCAAACTTCCTATCTTTGGCCTTTTTGTCAAAGAGGTATTTCACTTGTGATTGTAACTTAATATTCTACTTTTGAGCTAGTCTCCTTGTTTCTTCAAGTTCTGCAAGATGTTCCAACCTTTCCTCCATTGGTTCCGGAATGTTTAACTCTTCCTGAAGAATGAACTTATTAATAGGTATGAGATTTTCCAATGGTATTCTTGCTTGTGTTCCATACACTAGCTCAAAAGGAGATCTCCCAATTGCCCTTTTTACAATAATCCTATCAGCCCATACTACCATTCTTAATTTTGAATCCCATGCTTTCTTGTTTCTATCCAACATTCTATTTATGATTTTTAAGAGGCTTTTGTTACTTGATTCTGCTTGTCCATTTGCTTGTGGATGATAAGGGGCAACATAGGACACAGTGATGCCATGTGTACTATAGAAATTTTTGAATTCATTAAATCTGAAACACATTCCATTATCTATAATTAACCTTACTAGAGTGACGAATCTGAATATAATATTTTCCATGAGAAAGTTAATCACCACCCTACTTGTTGCCTATTTGGTTGGAATTGCCTCCACCCATTTTGTGAAGTAATTAGTTGCCACTAAAATCCATTTGTGTCCACCACTTAATTTCTCCACAATTTCTCCTATGAAGTCAATACCCCACTGATAGAATGGAGCCTCGACTTGCATGGGTTTTAAGGGTAATGCTCCCTGATATTTCAACTTGCCTGAAAACTTCTGACATGCTTCACATTTTCTAGTGTAATGATATGAATCATTAAAAACTTTAGGCCACTAGTATCCAGCCCTTAATATCTTATGGGTGGTAGTCTTTGCTGAAAAATGACCTCCACACATGCCTCCATGTAACTCTTTCATGATATGTTTTGATTGATGCTCATCTAAGCATAATAGTAGAATTCCATCTCTATTTTTCCAATAAAGATCCCCATCAATAAATACATATTTTGAGGCTTGCAATTTAAGTGTCCTTCTGTTATCATCGTACCCCTCAGGATATTTCATATGCTTTAGATAATATATGATATCTGTATACCATGGGGTATGCTCAATGCTAGAACTTGTATTATCAACATCATTTGTACTACATATCTGGGAAGCTTCGAGATTACTTTCAGCCATCAACCTAGTAAGACCTGTCCTCTCACTAGTTTAGTGATCTGGATTTCAATATTGAACTCATGAATTCTATTGATCCATCTGCATCTTCTACCAGTGACTTTAGTCTAGACCAATACATCCTTTACTGCAGCATTAGGTGCATATGCTATGATTTCAGCTCCCACCAAGTATGGCCTAAAAGTTTTAACTGCCTTCACCAGTGCATATGCCTATTTTTCAACAATGTCATACTTTAACTCTACATGTTGAAGAGATTTACTGAAAAATGATATAGGCTATTCATATCCATTACTATTTTTCTACAATAGTACTGCTGCAACTGTATGATAAGAGGCAAATGAAAATAGTTGGAATGGTTTACTGAAATCAGGGAATATTAAGACTGGGGCTTCCTTGATTGCCCTCTTAATATTGGAAAATGTGTCTATAGTTTATGTTGTCCATTTCACTTGTGATTTCTTTTTTAGCATCTTTGATATAGGACAAACAATTTCTGCAAAATTTGATATAAACCTCCTGACAAAGTTAATTTGGCCAAAAAATGACTGTATAGCTTTCACATTTTTAGGGATAGGGACTTGGTCAATTGCTTTTACTCTCTTGGGATCTATTTTTACTCCATATTTTGAGACTATATGACCAAGCAACTTCCCCTCTGTCACTGCGAAATGGTACTTCTTAGGATTCAATGAAATCCCATATTCTAGAGCTTTAACAAATATTTGTTCTAAATGTGCACAGTGATCCTCAGCCCTCTTGGAATATGCTGTCAAGTCATCTTGATATACTATCATGATTTTATTAATCAATTCAGCAAATGCCACATCCATCACTCTTTGGAATGTAGCTCCAGCATTGGTGAGTCTGAATGGCATCCTTAAGTATACATAGGTTTCCCATGGAGTGGTGAATGCAGTCTTAAATTGCTCTGATTCCTTGACATTTACCTGATTGTAACTTGAGAAGCCATCCATCATTGACAATAACTCACATCCAGTAACATTTTGTAATATTGCTTCCATATTAGGGAGAGGAGAGTTATCCTTAAGAGAAGATTTGTTTAAATTCTTGAAATCCACACATAGTCTAATATCACCATTCTTCTTCCTGTCAGGTCCCAAATTTGAAACTCAGGAGGAATGTCTGATGGGTTTAATGATAGCTCCATCCCATAATTTTGTAAGTTCCTCTAGCATCTTAGGAGCTAATGTAGGATTGATAGGCCTCTGTTTTTGCCTGAATGGTTTACAATCTAGTTTTAGTGGTATTTCATGCTGAAACAAATCCTCTCTATATGCTTTTAAATCATCATATGACCAGGCAAATACATGCTTATACTTCCTAAGTAAGTTGATGATTCTGCTCCTGATTTTTGGGTTAAGATTTCTTCCAATATACACATTCTTTGGGGTTGCTTGTGTCCCCAAATTGATTTCTTCAAGGTCATTCAGTACCACTGGTGTGTCTTTCATTTTAAATCTATCATATCCATTGAATGCTTTTTCCAATGCTATAAGTCCCTTAGGTATTTTTTTTGTTTTCAACTGAACTATCTCTTGACCAAAAAGGGTTTCCTTCCCATCATGTTCTTCTATAAATGCATTGAAATCAATCTCTTGATTTTCATAGTAATCAGCACAATGTAAGAAGTTGATTATATTAGCATCATTATCAAACACTTGCCAATTATGTATATTATCTGGGATGGTGGGTCTGGTTTTGAATTCAACCTCTATAATTCCTCCTAATGTGACATCATCCCTTTCTAATGCAATATTCACCAAAAAATATGCCATAATGTTTTTGGACCTATCAATCCAATTGATTGAAAAGGCATCAAATAATTCAATATCATCCCAGACTACATTTTTGTACTGTCTTAACCTCTTATTTTTTGACAGGTATTTTTCTCTCACTTGTGAAGTAACCAATTCAGAATCACCATATACAGCTAACTTTCTTATTTTATGCTTAGTGGCTATGTTCAAACCAATGAGAAAAGCTTCGTACTCTGCTACATTGTTTGTGCAATCAAATGTTAATAGAAAAGAGTATTTGAAAGTTTTACCTCCCACTGAAATAAACACTACTCCAGCCCCATTTCCTATTTTGCTGCATGCACCATCAAAATACATCTTCCACACATCATTTTCTTCTTTCATAGACTCAATATGTATTGGATCAGTATTATTCAATTCTGGCATACTTTCTCCAACCTTGAAAGCTCCCAAATCTGTATCACAAAAGAAATTTATTTGATGCTGATCCAATCGTTCTATAATATTTTCATATCTTGGCTTCCTATACAGCTTGATTTCTTTACCTCCTACTGGTATTGTAGCATATGATAAGTCTAATTGGACATTCCCTCTTGCCATAGCAACCCATTGTCTTGATAGAAGCATTCCGTAATATGGTGGGATGTCAACCACAGTAATATCAATGTTATAAGTTGCTTTAGGGTATGCAGCAAGTTTTATCTTCACATTCCTTATAATACCAACGACTGGGATGGATCTATTATCCATTGCATAACACCTACCAAATGTAGTATCAACCCACATTCCCAACTCTTTCATAACTGCTATTGGCATGATGTTCATGGCAGCACCTGAATCAATCATGCAGTTCCTCACTATCTTATTTTTTATCAATAATGTAGTGTAGAAAGGGTCGACCTATGAGGGATTTTTTGTCAATGTATCACCTAGGTATACTTCAGGCATTTGGAATGTTTATTGATGAACATTGTTTGTTCTATTTTCAGATCCTTTGTGTTTTTCACTTGGTATATCTAAAATCATTTTAACTATTGTGTTCCTGTATTTGTCTATCTTCATCATTTCTAAAAGTGGAACTGATATTTTTACCTGAGATACTGCATGAGCAATATCAAAAGAATGGGCCATAGTCTGATCATTCTTTTCTATTTTTATATTTTCTTTTTCTTGATTTTGTACTTTTTCTTTCGCTTTACCTTTACCACCCTTTTCTGGTTCTTTAAATGATGACTTTGTATTATTCTTTTTGTTACTTTGATCTTTCATGAATACACTCCTAGGTGTTCCTTGTTCAACATTCACTGTCCTATTCCTTAAGTTATAAGCATCTTTAGCTTGAGCTATTGTAGCTATTGTAAGAGCTTCTCTTTCATCTTCATTGGGCTTTGTCCATTGACCATATGGCTAGTTGTCATAGTAAGTAGGTTCCTCATAACCATCCTCCTAATCTAAGAACACTTCTTGCTCTCCCATGTTGACATGATGCCTCTAGTTTCCTACATCATACTCATATTCCTCTTCTTTTGTACAAGAATAATCTTCAGTCACCACACATGGTATATCTTGCATCATGTTTATAGTGTGGTTATCTCTATTATAATTGTATAACATCTCTTCTTGTTGTACTGATTTAGCTACCTCACAGTACTCAGGTAAATGTGGTAAATTGCACACCAGACACCAAGGTTTATTTTCTACCATATGTGTCGTATTTCTTTTCAGAGGGTCAGGGGTATCCTTGCCATAATGTTGTTTTCTTCTTTTATTGATGGGTCTCCCATCTTTCCAATTTGTATTGTAGGGCATATCATGCAACCTGGGCCTTTCATGCCTATGCTGACCTTCTTGTTTAGTCTGCTGAATGCTTGAGTTCTAAGGGTTTCTAGGGTTATCCCTCTTTCTAACCATACCCGCAGCTTTCCTATTGTTTTCAATAGTTAAGGCTACTTTCTGTGCTTCAGCCAGGGTCGCAGGTTATCAATTTCTAAGTTTGTACCCTATCTTGGGATCAAATGCTTTCATATAAATGCTTAATGCCGCTGGGTCAGATAGTTTAGATCCGTGTGGTACTTTATTATGCAATTTGGAAATTTTCATATTGAAGTCGTACACTGATTCATTTTGGTATTTTTGGATGCTTATCAATTCATGCAATGCAAACTTAGGGGCATATTGATTGCCATATTGTTCCTTGAATTGATTGTGAAAATCAGTTATTGAATTGATTGAAGCGTTGGGTAAACTGTTGAACCAGTCTCTTGCATCTTCAGTCAAGGACATCATAAATAACCTCATTCTAATGTCCTCCCAATCCATACCAATATCTTGTACAAAAGCATTGAATCTTCTAATGTAATCTTCAGCTGATGTTGCACTATTCCCAGTAAACTTGGGAACCATATTTCTCCAATTCCTATCCATAGGGTATGGATACAACTGATACCTAGTCAAATCAAATTATCTACATATATTCGTGAGGTTTTGAGGTGGAAAGTTCATGGGTGGTGGATTGGGATAGTAATTATATCAACCTAGTGGCTAATGATAGGCATATTGTTGTTGTGGGTTTATGTGGGGATTTTGTGGTCTATATCATTGTTGGCCAGGGGGTGGGTAAGGATTAGCCATATGCTGAGATGTATTATGTATGGGTGGTGGTCTAGGATTTTGGGAAATGGTATTTTTATGACTTCCACATGCTTGTGAATTTGAAACACCACCTGTATTTTGCTGTGGATTCATTGAAGTGTTTCCTCTATGTGGAGGTACATATTTGGGGGGGGGGGGATGTTTTAGCTTTACTTTTCATCTGTTGAAACTCCTGCTGTAAGAACCTCTTAGTCTCTCGTATCTTGAACATTTCGAGTTCTTTCTGGAGCCTAAGCACCTCTTGTTGCTCTTCACTCATACTTCCTAGATCCTTTGGATTCTCATTTATTTCTTGATTTGAGACTCCATGTTTTACCCCTTCTCCCCACTATAATGATATTTTAAAATCATGTTCAGCCTGGTTTTGATCAATTTCCCTCATGACCTATGCTTCATACTCAAGCTGTTCTTGAGGATCAAGTCTGTAACTTGCCAAGATATCATCAGTTACTCTGTTGAGATTTTCATTTGAATCATGCAAAGGTGTGAACTTATTATGAATTGCAATATTTTGCTCTGCATTATCCTCTTAAGCATCCTAGTTATTATCCTGGTGAGAATAATTTGAAGTTCCATTTCTTTTGGAAATGTTTCTAAGTGGTGGAGATGACTGCAATTTCTTGCCTTCCATTTTGGATCTCCTACCATCCATTTGGTATTAATTTTCTGTTATAACAGTCACTAGAGTTGCCACCTATTTTGTAAATAGGAAGAAAATTTGTAATTTATCTTTTTGGGTTCTGGGTTCCAGCAGAGTTACCAAATTAAAGTTTCTGAAATGACTCTATGAAAGGAATGATTTATTTCTAAGGTCTTTTATCTAGGTTCCCCAGTAGAGTCGCCAATTTGTTAGGTTTCAAAAATGCAAGTTGCTAATCCTAAGAGGATGCCAAGCTCTATGTTTAGATTCGCAATGTTTTTGAACTAACTTAACGAAATCAACCTTTAGGATTTGATGATTTCCTACACTTTAGGTCCTGCTACACCTAGGTGGGTGAACCTTGGAATCCAAAGAAGAATGAATGTCAATGTTCTAAGTAAGTAAATGGGTCTTCCTACAGTGGCAAATGGTGTAGGATAGATGAGAGCTTGCTAACTAATTCTATATCTAATATCTAATGAATGGTTGGTAGAAATTGTATAAGAAATATCAAGGTGAAGTTTATAACTATGTAGATAAAAGGATTTATATGATGAATTGAAATAAGACCAGTGCCTTGTTGGGTAAACAGAGTCAAATGAAGGACTAAGACTAGTGGCTTATATTGGACAGTAATTCTAACTATTGAGCACAATTTTAGTTTATAACTTGTATAAACGTGTAGGGAGATGACTGACAAACTCTTCTTAATGATCCAACCAATATAATCAAATATCTTATAATTCACCAGAAGGTATTTTAATCATTTCTTGAAGGAACCGATTGAATGGAATATGCAAGAATAATTGATAATATTAACTTGGAGACAGAATGGCAATCCTAATTGTATGGTTCTTCTTAGTAATCCAAACTAACACTTCCAGGTTACTGTGACTGATCAGAAGGATTTTAATTCCTCAAATGGAAACCAATTTACTCAGTCACACAGATACAGCAAATGTGCATTGACAAATTAACTATATACTTGATATATTAATTTGAATAACAAGGAAATACAAAACTAGAGACAACCACACAATTGAATAATCTTAACAAACAATTGATACCAAAATAGAACCACTAAATCAGAGAACTTCAATCTACTTCTTCAATAATAATATGCAACATGGTCTTTGAGAAACATTGCAAATTATATGCATATATTCCACTACTGATGATCTTTTAGCATCAAATGTTTGAACTTATATAGAAACTTTTATGAAGAGACATAACTCTTCAAGAAGTCTTTTGGGAAGTAACAAGATTAACAACCATAAAATAACCACAATCATCCTCTATTCAACCACAAATAAAGTTTAGTGATGTGGTATAAGTACTCCTGGTTACGATGAGAATCAGTGAATTCAATGGCATTCCTTGTAATCACATCCATCATGACCATCTTCTCCAAATGTTTGCATGCTTCCCCTGAAGTAGAATCTTTGTCCTTAAGAGCTCCCAAAGCTTCATGTAATATTGCTTGACAGTCACTGCTCCATTCTTCTTTGCTCTTTAATTCCTTATCACTTTTGAATAATGTGGGCACTCCTACTTTTGAAGCTTCAGCACACTCTTTGGCATTAGTCTTGAGTTGATCATAGTACTTCTGATGTTGCTCGATCAACTCTTTTGCATTGGAGGCACCTGCAATGTCAGAAGTATCTTTATTTTGTGTCTCATTTAATTTCTCCTACAACCTTTTTTCAAGCCTTTCATGTTCTTGAATTGCTTTATAATTTTGAGAATAATTATCCCAAAATTGGTTCAACCAATGCATCATGTTGGCATGCCTGTTCTAGAGTACTATGACAAGTGTGTCCATCTGAATTTGTGCTACTTGATCTATGGATAGTGCTTGGGTACTTTTTGAACTTTCACCCTGGGTTAACCTCTTTGTTGATCCCCCGAAGGTACTCTTAACAGCATCTTTTAAATAATCATTTTCTTTTGTCAACCTTTCATAGCTCAGTTTATACGCATCTCTTTCCTTAATCAACATCTGAGCCTATGTCTTATTCAACTTTGCAACATTGATGCAAATGTCTGCAGTTATCAAGGGATCAGTCTCCCCTACCTTCAGAGTCATGAAATGGCCAAAAGTCTTTTCAGTGTCTATAATAGCTGTCTTTTTATGGGGAGGATACAGGGCCCATGTCATTAATGAATTTTTGTCATTATTATATTTGGTGCCCATTTATACTTCATTGACACCTTCTGGAGTGGGCTTATATTTATCATCTGTATTATTTAGAAAATTGTCAAACACTAAAGCAGAGTTCAAATCAAGGCCATGAAAGATCATTACCCCTGCATCTTTGAGCAACTATCTACCCTTGCTAGGGGTCATATCCTATAGCTCATTATCCACTATTGCTTTCAACATATCAAGTAATTGTCTCTCATTACTAGCAGAGACATCATCCACTAACTCTCTGATTTCCTTCCCTTTGCATTTATATAAAAATGATTTAAACTCTTTTGAATGAATGAATTTGTCATCAGAAATAAAAGAATCATATGCTATTTGTCATGGGTCTTCATCAGCAGACCCTTCCTCATCATGTACTATGATAGGAGGCTGATATTGTTGCATCTTTCTTTTTGACACTTTTATTGTTTTATTCTATGATTCTTCTTGCCCTGTCGGCTCTTCATCTCCAGAGGATAATACCTCAATCTCTGCCAACTATCTCCTTTTCTCATCTAGGTCCCTGTTATATTGTTCCACCACCAATTCCACCTCAGCCTCTTCCAAGTTTCTGATGACATCATCATGTGGATATGGGATATGTGTGTACCTGCTGAGGTTTTTCTTCCACTGAGCAAGGTCAACAAAGCCTTCAGGATTAAATCCTTTTCTCACTTCAGCACACCTCATATTATGGTGCATCAATTTATCCAACATGAGATTATAACCTTCTTTGGAAACCACAGTAAAATCCCCAAAACACAAAGTACTAGGCATAAAAGACTGTTTATCATGGGAAATCAGATGCATTACATTTGAACAATGCATTTGCCTAACTATTTCTAAGTAGGCAATTCGATCAGGGACAGTTCTAGATAAGATGAAGGGAGTGTCCTCAAAACCATACACTCTAACCATGGTGGTATCTTCAAAACAGTACCAATCTCCCCAATTATGAATAATAGTAGGAGGACCACCAAAATCTTTTGGTCTAAGGGAACTCTTTATCTCACTTGAGATTGAATACTCACAGGGGTGACTGAAATATCTATACAACACTTTTACACAATATTCTTCAAATTGTACATAGCTAGAATGGGCATATCTATTATCCCATATCCTGGTCCATGTCTGTATTGGTAACTTATGTCCCTTCTGGTCTGCTGGAACAACATTAAATTCACTTGGCCATAACCCCACTTCCTGGCCATAATAGAGCACCATGTGCATAAGAAGTGAGTAATGTTCAAAAGAACTTGCTGGGGCATTGTTTCTTATTGCAACCAGACCAGGGTCAATTCTATTAACAATATAAGTAGCATAATCAAACTGCCTTGCATTGTGGCATTGGATGTCAGTAGCTATGACCATCAAAGGGATTGTCCTAAATTCAGAGACCTCAGATCCTAGGACCTGGCCCACAGAATAATAGGTATGTTGTATGTAGGGTTCAAATGTTGATACATGAAAAGGAGGACCATCATCCTCATTGAGAGGCACTAATTCTCCCTCAGCTCTGGGCCCATGAATAGGTAGCCTCCATCTATTGTAAGTTGTATCCATTCTCCAGTATTCCTTTCCTAAATCCTCATAAATAATGGGGACAGTGCATAAATCATCCAAGTTGAATACTTGACAGATGGCATTCTTTGACAAATGTATAACAGGCTCCCCTTGTGGGTTGCATATAGCTTTAAGACTTGGGTTATACTGTTTAGCAAGAAGTTGGAGAAGTTCAACATTTAGGAACACATCAGGCACAACTAATTTACCCAAATTCAAATGACATGGGTTTGATACTGGAGAATTCCTAAATCTTCTGTTGTGGTGGAATTTGAAAAGTTCATAGCCTCTGATTGGGGTCCAAATGTTCCCTAGGTATTTACATTTGTCCTCTAATTTTTCTACTTCCACCCTAAGTTGAGCAGATCTTCAAGCTTTGGCAGTACACCCTAGTAATTGATCAATCAAATCTTGATTGAGTTTTCTGTCCTTTGTTTTCTCCTCAGGATCAATTTTCTATTTTTTAGGTTTACTCATATCCCCTTGTGATTTTCTACCCTTTCCTTTTCTTAGAGTCTCCATTTTCAATCCTTGACAGAAAATCAGATTACAGGCTACAACACAAAGGTTTGTATGTATGTACCTATCATTGGTGGCTGTGATCGAATTCCCCTATTTGCACTTCAAGTTTTCCCCTGTAGTTTCTTCTCAAACAACTCTGTCGATTTTAATTGTAATGATCTTAGAGGATTTCATCGCTGTTTGCATTTTATTGTTCGAGCAGTTTAATTTCCTTCATTGTTGTGAAATGTCACATAGTCATAACTCCTTTCATCGGCATGATTTTCATAATTTCTGGGTGATTCTAATATCTCCTTATGGTGTGAATAATCAATCGCTGCAACCCTTCAATCGTCTCCTCGACGTTACATTAAATCATATCAGCAAGAATTGCCCATGCTTTATCCGATGTGAAAGTATGCAGAGTTGCCATCGACATGACTTCTTTCATTGCCATGTGATTTATATTCTTCTCTGATATGCTAAGTGTTACCGATATGACTATTAGTAAGACTTTTTATCAGTGAGTGTAATCCTCATTTCTATCAGGGTGAGATATGTCATCGGGGTAATCTTTTTCAAGTCACCCGATCATGGTTATCTCCCTGATACCCCCTTTATATTCCTTATCAGAGAGAACTTCATGACGTGGCACAGACACTTTTATCATTGTGACTAGTGGGTCGGTAAGACATATAAATTTTGTTCCGACTTGTTTAGCTTCGCCGATGGTTCTTACTTGTCACACATATTGGTGTGAGCTATGCTGAAATATCTTTTGTTATTCGTTGAGACATTTGAGTATCAGAGACTTATAAATTTTTCACTCTGATGTTCATTTCTTGCTGATGACCACTATTTCTTTTGGTTCCATGAGATGCTCAGTGAGAGTTTTGTCAAAAATACTTCATCGGTATGATCTATACCATCGGGGAGGTTGTCGAAGTGTTACCTGATAGTCTTTGGTCATACCGATCAGCATGACTGATAGATTTTCTTCCCAACAAAAGGTCATCGGTAACATTTCCTCCATTGGGGACTTTTGATATCTTCTCTCCGATCTCTGTCTTCACACTGATAGTCATTTCAACTGGTTTTTCATGGATCGGCATAAATAACATAAATTCTTGCCGATAGTATGAAATTTAAGCCCTTTACAATGTTTTTGTCATAGACTTTTTCATTGGATGTATCAATTTAATTATGTTTTTGGGTGAAATGTTTTATGATTTGGTCAGATATGGAGAAGTGAAAGTACAAGAAAATTTTAAATTTTCCTGTCCCAACACGTTGTAATAATTCCAGGCAGAAGATACAGAAATATCAGCATTTTCTTCATGTTCGTCCAAATTTAGAGCTAGAGCAATAGATTCAGAGTCAATTTTTTCCACAACAGTGCCATTAGAGGTTCTTATCTCCTGGGACTCTAGAAAATAGCCATTGGCATACACCACCATTAATTCAAGACAATGCACAGTGGGCGGAAAACCTCCATCTTTATCCAAACCACTACTAACAACTTTTCTTACCAATGGAGTTTGATTCTCAGACTGCATTCTTCTCTAGAAGTCCTCCAAATCAACATGGCCTAAATTGGTATCTCTCACCCCAGACAAACCATTCTCCACTATAGAGGCCATGGGAACTCCTTGTTAGATTTAGAGCAGACAACTGAGAGGGGGGGTGAATCAGTTGTACAAAACTTTCTTCCAATTAAACACTTAACTTCACTTTGTAATTCAGTAGCATAATAATAAATCAATCATGGAAACATAATGCAATGAATCAAGAGTAGAAACACATTAACACATGAGACACCATGATTTTGACGTGGAAAACCCAGTTAAGGGAAAAAACACAGGTTGATTAACCCAAGATTGTATTCTCTATTAGAAGAATAGAAAGAACAAATGGCACATGCCAATTAGGGCTCACTGCCTAAGCACACTGCTCACAAGAGGCCCACTACCTACAAGAGACAAACTGTCTATAAAGAAATAAGTTTCACATACTTGAACTGGAGAATAGCATCTTTACCATGCTTGAATCAGTTCCATTTAAGCCTAATACTTCTACTCTGCCTTTTGCTCTCCTTCTTGCTACCACACACTGATCTCCAGAAGGACACCTTTGAAATGACTTCACAATCCCTTATTCATACAAGATATCAACTTAGGAATGATCATCTAAGTCAACAAACATCAACAAGAACATCTGTAGGATGTGTAACTCATCCGGTCGGCCAATCTCAAGAAGAACACCATCATCCAAAAGTTATTCCTCAATTGCAAGCTCTAACTCCAATGTGGACCACCAACATGAATTGGACATGATCCAAAGACCCCCACAAGCTTGCCTGAATCACTAAGAACATCCACACTTCATCTGCTTACTAAAATCCTTCTCTACTTCATCTGGAAACTCAAGAACACAATCTGTCATCACTGTTACAAAGGAATAGATGCTTGTGGGCCTTCAAACCATGAACCAATCAAGTTGATACTTCACAAGGACCTCCTCAACACTCCCTCAAATCTGTAGAATAGGATACTAGATTTCTGGATCTCACCGGACCTATCTGTATCATTCTGTCACCACTGAACATCTGTCAAAACCAGTTTTACTTGAGTGGCCACAACTTCTTCCAATCTTCATGCGGACCTCTGAAATCTCTACTGGACCACCTTAAGACACATATCTACAAACCCTTTAAACCACATCCTCTGATCCTCATCCTATCTTAGACTTTTACCTTACTATCATCACTATTCTTCACTGTTCCTAATTGAGACTAATTTTCTCAATATCCTTAGCACACAGCTCATCCAATCCTTATCATTAATGTAATAGGAGTATGTTGACATCAATGACAACACTTGTTAGGCCCATACTTGCAACAATCTCCCCTTTTGTCATTGATGGCAACATATGATGTGAAAAACTATGTTAACCATCAAGACAAGAACTTCTCCTCACTGTCACAACTCCCCTATCAACAACAACCATTCACATGTCTTCTCTCCCTTTACTACTCCCCCTTTGATCAACAACCACTTGTTTTTCACATGTCTTTTCTCCCCCTTTGACATCAATGGCAAAGGGCACATACTTCCAATTCCACCATTCAGAATCATACATGCTGCTCCCCCTGAGTAGCAGCTCCCCATCATCAATCTAGACCACAAGATGTGATTGTGATATCCACCGGACTGATGCACATCAGTGCACCTTAGTTCATCACCGGAGGGGCAATAACCCCTAACTTCTCCCTGAGATACTCAAAAGAGTCCTTAGGTAGAGGTTTAGTAAAGATGTCTGCAATCTGATCCTTGGAAGGCACAAACTCCAATCTGACTTCATTCTTGCTCACTTGCTCTCTCAAAAAGTGAAACTTGATGGATATGTGTTTAGTCTTTGAATGCAACACTAGATTCTTAGATATATTTATTGCACTTGAATTATCACAGAAGATTGTGATAGGTTCCTCATACTCCACTTTGATATCTCTTAGCATCTGCTTCATCCACAAAACTTGAGTGCAACTACCTGCTACTTCAATATATTTTGCTTCAGTTGTAGACAGAGATATTGCATCTTGTTTCTTGCTTAGACAAGAAACCAATCTCTTCCCCAAAAAGAATGCTCCACCACTGGTAGTCTTTCGGTCATCCACATCTCCTGCCCAATCCGCATCTGTATATGCATGAAGAGAGAAATCATGATCTCTAGGATACCACAGACCATACTCAACTGTCCCTTTTAGATATCTAAAAATCCTCTTGATTGCCATGACATGAGATTCTCTAGGATCAACCTGGAATCTAGCGACAAGACCAACAGCCTGCATAATGTCTGGTCTAGTTTGAGTGAGATACAACAATCCTCCAATCATTGATCTATACTTTGTCTGATCAGCCTTAGGAGAGTCATCATCTTTGCTCAATTTACATCTAGTTTCCATGGGAGTATTCATTAGTTTTGAGTTTTCCATCCCAAAAAATTTTAACAATTCTTTCACATATTTGGTCTGATAAATGAAGATTCCTTTCTTTGTTTGAGTGATTTGTAGACCCAAGAAAAAATTCATTTCACCAAGCATGGACATTTCAACTCACTTTTCATTTGATTTGCAAAAGTTTTACACATACTATCTCTTCCTCCAAAAATGATATCATCAACAAACACTTCAACAATCAAGATGTTTTCATGATCAATTATGAAATATAAATTACTGTCAGCAGTACCTTTGTTGAAACCAATCTTCAAAATATGCTTATCCAATCTTTCATACCAGGCTCTTGGGGCTTGCTTCAATCCATATAGTGCTTTCTGCAACTTGCAGACCATAGCACCATGATCAGACAATTGAAATCCATCTGGTTGCTTTATGTACATTTCTTCTTCCAAGTCACCATTCAGGAAGGCAGACTTGACATCCATCTGATATACCTTGAAATCCTTGAAGGCAGCAAAGGCAAGAAATAATTTGGCTGCTTCAATTCTTGCCATCGGAGCAAAATTTTCTTCAAAATCAACTCCTTCTATTTGAGAGTAACCCTTGCAGACCAATATGGCTTTATTTCTGATTACTTCACCAACTTCATTCAGTTTGTTCCAGAAGACCCATTTTGTTCCAATCACATTCTTGCTTCTAGGTCTGGGAACAAGATCCCAAGTGTGATTTTTCTCAATTTGCATTAGCTCTTCCTCCATTGCTTTAGTCTAGTTTTCATCATTGCAAGCTTCGTTCACTGTCTTAGGTTCGATCTTTGAAATTAGACAATACTCTTCTGAATCTTGAGCAATTCTCCTTCTTGTTTGTACTCCTTTGCTTTTATCACCTATGATCTGATCTTCAGAGTGGTTTAGTCTTACATACCTAGGAACTTTGGGAAATTCTTACACTTTTGATTCTTGATCAAGTCATTGAAACTCATCTCTTCTTCCTGATTTACCAAATTAGTTTGGATCTCACTAACAGAGGAGGCTTGGGCTCCTTGAATCAGAACACCATTCTAATCATCTTCATCATATTCATAAAACCTTGAGGGTTTTTCAATTCCTTCATCAACCTTCACATTTGTACTTTCAATCATTTTTCTTAGTCTCTTGTTATAACACCGGTATGCTTTGCTATGAGTAGAGTAACCCAAGAATATTCCTTCATCACTTCTAGCATCAAACTTTCCTAGATCTTCATCTCTTTTAATGTAACACTTGCTACCAAAGACTCTGAAATACCTCACAGTAGGAGTGATGCCAAACCAAAGTTCATAAGGAGTCTTACCAGTATTGCTTCTTATTTGTACTCGATTGAGAGTATAGACTGTAGTGCTGACAACTTCTCTCCAATAGACCTGAGGAACATTTGCTTCCATCATCAGGGTCCTAGATGCTTCCTGGATGGTCTAGTTCTTTCTCTCAACTACTCCATTCTGCTGTGGAGTCCTAGGAGCAGACAATTGTCTCTTAATTCCATGTTTCTCACATAAATCTATGAACTCACTGGATATGAATTCTCCACCTCTATCAGACCTCAGACATTTCAATTTTAATCCGGTTTCATTCTCTACCATAGCTTTGAATATTTTGAATTTCTCAAGAGCTTCTAATTTCTCTTTCAGAAAGGTTACCCACATCATCCAGGAATAGTCATCAATTAGTAACATGAAGTATCTATCACCTTGCACACTCCTGATTCTTGTCGGACCACAAATATCAGTATGAACTAAATCCAATAATCTAGAGGAAGATTGTTCCTTGCTTTTGAATGAGACTCTTCTTTGTTTTCCCAACTGACATTCCTTGCACAAACTATTTGTAGGCTTCACCAATTTTGGAAGATCTCTTACAGCCTGAGTATTGCTTATCTTGATGATATTATCAAAATTCACATGACACATTCTCCTATGCCATAACCAACTCTGATCAACTTGAACAAATAAACAACTTTTACCAATACTAACTAAATGGAAGATGTTACCTTTTGTTTGGGTTCCAGATGCAATCTCTATTCTGGAACTCTCAAAGATCTTGCATTTCCCATTCTTGAATCTGAGATCATAGCCTTTGTCCACCAATTGTCCAACACTAAGAAGATTGTGCTTCAATTCTTCAACATACAGTACATTACCAATTTTGTTCCTTCCATCAAAAGAAATAGTTCCTCTACCTCTAATTCTACCAGAAGAATTATCACCAAATTTTACCACTCCTCCTTCATACCTTTCCAAATCTATGAACTTACTTTTGTCACCTGTCATAGGGTGAGAACATCCACTGTCAATGACCCAATCATCCTTTTCTTCAACTTGGGCAACTAGAGCTCTTTCTACAACTTTATGATTTACAGATTTAGAGGGCATTGGATCTTCTTCCTTGATGGCAATGAACACCCAGTCACTTCCAAATTTGTCTCTTGTCTCTGATTCATCATCTGTTACTCCTTCATTATCATCTTTCTCATGAACATAGTAACAATTCTTTTGGAACCTTGATCTGTTAGGATTTGGCCTTGAAAATCTTTCCAGACACTTTGAGGCAAAATGACCAATCTTATTGTAGTTAAAACACTTAAAAGGCAATTTTCCTTCATACTTACCAGATCCTCTTTGCAATCTTTTTGCAATAAGGGCTTCAAGTTGAGCAGTTTCTGCTTCCTCTTCTTCTAGATCTTTTCTTGCTTTTTCATACCATGAGAGTTTCCTTGAAAAGTTCTCTCCCGGATTAAACCTTTGTTTACCTTTCACAGAGGCACTAACTTTGAATGCAAATTCAGTCTTAGGAGGGGCATCTCCAAAATCGGTCATTTCAAATGCAGCCAATTTACCAGCCAATTGATCTCTTGTGACAGTTGTATGGGCTCTGAATTCTTGAATGGTAGAAACCTTGATTTTGTAAGAAGCAAGAAGGGATCTGAGAATTTTGCCAACAATCTCATTTTCATCCAAGACTCCACCAGCATTTATAATTCCACAAACAAGCTCATTTACTCTTGGCATAAAAGTAGTGATATTTTCATCTTCTCTCATCTTCAGATTTTTGAATTTTCCTTTCAGACTTTGTAACCTTGCACATTTAACATACTTGTCTCCTTCATGCAGAAGTTCCAGTTTTTCCCAAATCTCAAAAGCAGTTGGTAGGTCAATAACATTTGAAAGCTCTGAATCAGATAATGCGCTTAGAAGAGCTTCTATAGTCCACAGATTGTTTTCAGCATCTGTGATTTCATTTGGGGTTTTCGGACCACCTTGTGGAGGTGTATACTTTGTTGTAACCATGGTCCAGTACGTCATTCCCATACATTGCAAGTGACATTTCATGTGAGCTTTCCAAAGATTAAAATTGGTTCCATCAAACTTTAGACTATCCTTCTTGTAAGACGTCATTCTGGATCTCCTCAAGCGGTTAAGCTCTTTTTAGAGGAACATGGCTCTAATACCAATTGTTAGATTTAGAGCAGACAACTGAGAGGGGGGTGAATCAGTTATACAAAACTTTCTTCCAATTAAACACTTAACTTCACTTTGTAATTCAGCAACATAATAATAAATCAATCATGGAAACATAATGCAATGAATCAAGAGTAGAAATAAATTAACACATGAGACACCAAAATTTTGACATGGAAAACCTGGTTAAGGGAAAAACTATGGGGTGATTAACCCAAGATTGTATTCTCTATTAGAAGAATAGAAAGAACAAATGGCACATGCCAATTAGGGCTCACTGCCCAAGCACACTGCTCATAAGAGGCCCACTGCCTACAAGAGACACATTGTCTACAAAGAAATAAGTTTGACATACTTGAACTGGAGAATAACATCTTTACCATGCTTGAATCAGTTCCATTTAAGCCCAATACTTCCGCTCTTCCTTTCGCTCTCCTCCTTGCTACCACACACTCATCTCCACAAGGACACCTTTGAAATGACTTTGTAATCCCTTATTTATACAAGACATCAACTTAGGAATGATCATCTAAGTCAACAAACATCAACAAGAACATCTACAAGATGTGTAGCTCATATGGTCGACCAATCTCAAGAAGAACATGATCATCCAGAAGTTATTCCTCAATTGCGAGCTCTAACTCTAATGCAGACCACCAACATGAACTAGACACGATCCAAAGACCCCCACAAGCTTGCCTGAATCACCAAGAACATCCACACTTCATCTACTTACTGAAATCCTTCTCTCCTTCATCCAGAAACTCAAGAACATAGTATGTCATCACTGTTACAAAGGAATAGATGCTTGCGGACCTTCAAACCATGAACCAATCAAGTTGATACTTCACAAAGACCTCCTCAACACTCCCTCAAATTCAAAGAACAGGATACTGCATTTTTGGATCTCACCAGACCTCTCTATATAACTATGTCACCACTAAACATCTGCCAAAACCGGTTTTACTTGAGCAGCCATAACGTCTTCTGATCTTCATGTAGACCTCTGAAATCTCTACTAGACCACCTTAAGACACATATCTACAAAGCCTTTAAACCACATCCTTTGATCCTCATCTTATCTTGGAATTTTACCTTACTATCATCACTGTTCTTCACTGTTCCTGTTGAGATTAATTTTCTCAATATCCTCAGCACACAGCTCAACCAATCCTTATCATTAATGCAACAGGAGTATGTTGACATCAATGACAACACCGGTTAGGCCCATACTTGCAACACTCCTTGGAATTTGAACTTCATCTTCATATACTTGAGGAACCAAAACACCAGAGACTCTAAAACATATCCAGACAACACAGGGTAATGCAAAGCACTAACAGGAAGTTCTTTATGCATATACATGGAAATGGAAATTTTCTAACTTCCAAATAAAATGTTGTGCTTTTATAATAGCATAAAACAAGAAAGAGATGGAGCTGCTAATCATGTTGACCTATGAGAATGGAGTTATGTTGATATCTTACACATAGCAAGCTAGTCGTCTATCATTCTGCAACGCATTCCCTATGTGAAATAACATGACTTTAGATGAGCGGAAGAATTTATCAATGTCACTTCACATAAATTCACTAGTGGGGAATATTAATTTCTGGCAGCGAATTTATCTTTAAAACTCATTAATACATGCCTTGAGTTTCCTTCCAAAGATTGTGCCACTGTGCTATCACATACTTCTAATTAAATGCGAAGTGACAAGTGTCATTCCTTTATACCATACACCAGCGCAAAAAAAACACCATATGAAGGAGCAAGTTCTTCAAAGTCGGCAAGTTAGGTAAAAATTGAAGTTTTGAACTCCAAGTCAGAGGTTCAGAAGTTCAAAGAACTTCCAACCTCTTGACAAGAAATAAACTTCACAATACCAAGACACAAAGGAAGACTCAAGACACTGGAGTTCATGGCAAGTTGGCAAGTCAGGTAGTTCAAGAACTTGTGAACCTACTGACTTTAGTTCAAGAATGTGAAGAATCACCAACGACTCAAAATATGACTAAGTAAAGTTGGGTCTAGCAAGAAGAATCAAGGAAGAGACATACATAAAACAAAGGGAAAAATGAAGGTATGGACATTTAGCACATTTTTTTTTAAATGGGACAACAACAGGGAAGTGGGTCTTCACCTTCTTGAATCAAATATGTAATTTACCCTACATACTTTGCTCTTATTTCAGTAATTAAAGACTTACATAAGTTTCAAGAGAAGAAAACTAGGTAGAAACAACCTTAAATTCTATGTACCAAGGGTAGGTGTTGTGTGGTTACACAACACGCCCCATTTTGACTTGACAAAATAGGGACCCAACTTTTTTTTGTTGCTTTGCCTTGTTGTTTTTCTGCTTTTGGCAGTCTGGTAAAAGTAAGTCATGTAGGTAACCCTATTTAAGGTGGTACTAATAGGTCCCCATGATGAGGTTAGTTTGTCAAAGTTAGTATTTCATATCATTAACCTCATAGTTGGAAAGTAGATAAAATTCCATGCAAGTTTGCTTTTTGGATCACCCCGAAATTCCTTAAGGGGAGAAAGTTATGATAAGTCAAAGTTTTAGTCAAACCTAATATTCTGAGGTGGGGTCATATTTCAAACATCAGTCACCTTGTGTAAGATCACCCTGATATAGGTTTATCACCCAATAATTATTTGGTTCATAAAGTTCAGATGTCAATTTTACGTGATAACTATATCTGTCCATCAAATAACTTCATATATTTTGCGGGGGTCATATTTTCAATATCACCCAATCTTACAAATATCACCCCGTCACAAAATATCACCCTAATGCCAATATGACGATGATGTCATCTAAGCCTGATGAACAAAGTAAGTCACCCTGATGGTGATGTCATCATTCTTTTTACCTCGCAGAGGTATGTATCCAATGATCACCCTTTTCAATAACATGACAGTGATGTCATCACGATCTTTCAAAAGGGGGTCATTTTATTCGTGGGGCTCACATTTTAAATATCCCCCGATCTTAAAATCATGAAAAGATTTACACATGGTCAATCTTTGACCACATCACCCGATTCATTAGCATCAGTTTTGCTACTCAAGGTAGAAGGTAATTTTACACAGAGGGGGTCATATTTAATTATCACCTGATCTTCTAAAGATCACCCCCCTCCTATTGCTTCGTAACATTAAATACACATAAATGCAGTAGGTAGATTCCCTCTGACTGCGAATATGATTCAAACACCTGGCAACATCCATGGATTTTGTGTAGAAGATCAATGGTTTTAATTGATTTAACCTAGTTTTACCCTAATCTGCCCTACGGATGAGTTTAAAGGTAAGTTTCCAAGGTCATTTTCATTTACCTTACGGAAAAACAAGAATTTACAAAATAGAGAGTTAAACCGTCATATGAGCTACCTATGGATGGACAACAGCTTACAGCATAACAGAATAGGTGATCATGAGTATTTGCTACCCTTTTTTGTAATCATCAGCCTAATCCAGGAGAGAAGCATTATCAGGTAAGTAATTAAAAAACCCTCCTATTGTCATTTTCTGCATGTCTAGGTAGTATGACTTTTCTAGTGGTTTGAATCTGTAGGTATGCATATCATGATGAGTTAATGAATATAAATATGCATGATGCCGTAGATATATAATGTGTATGAATGCATATGAATATTATGGTAAGACTAGTCACGATTATTGCAGGAATCCATGGCGGACATCAGGAAGAACAGATCTAGAGTAGAATTTCTTAAACCCATGTATGTTTGGCTTGAAGAAATACAATTCAAGTATGGCATCATTGGAGATACTCACCAAGGAGAAATAGATTTGGTAGCATGGTCATCCAAAATAGATCATGACAAAGATAATACCATGCTAGATGTAGTTTATGTATCAAGAATGTGGCATGCAGTCAGATTCCCATATGACATGGAAACCCCAAAGCTGGTAGTAGAATGTGTCAGAAACTATAACCCTCAAATAATGCGGGTGGAGAAACATGGAAGAGTTTATACAGACTTTTCAATTAAAGGGATTACATCTACTTTCAATCTCTCAGTTGGAAAGAAGGTAGTCAGTGTGGATCTGCATAAACTGGAGACCAAGTATGAAAACAATAAGAAGAATGCAAGGAAGAGGATATACCAGTAGAGGTCTAAGAACAACACCTACACTACCTTTGCTAAGTTGCCAGTGTACTTATACAAATTTGATTTTGATGATGAATATTAATACATAACTACCCTGCTTAGTAGGATGACAGGCCAACCTCATGCTGGGAATTTTAAGAATTGAATGTTTGGTATCATCCAGATGGCCCTCTATACAGATAGCAAGCCATTATGGCCCAAGGTCATTAGTGATGCCTTGGATGAATAGATGAAGAACCTGGGAGGTCTGGAATGCTCATTCCACATGACCTCATATGTTGTTTATTCATGTACCTACAAAGGAACATTTGATGCACTTATTACAGTTGGAAACATTGGCTATAGTGTAGATGATGCCCATATATGGGATCGTTATCCTTAGTTATAGAGAAGGAACTACCTCTTTGATTACAAATTGGTGAATGATGCATTCTCTATGCATCTGGTTAGAACTATGGAAGAGGATAAAACCAAAAGATTGAGCATGGAAGCTCAAGAGGTTATATACAAACATGGCAATTGGTTCATCTAGTTTGCCACTTTCTCATATATCAGGGTGGAGGGATTTGAAGAATAGCATTACATGCTACCCAAGTACCCTATTGATGAGGTGGTCCTGATGGAGTTTTTAAGACAAATATCTACCATACTGGATGCATATAAAGCACAGAAGAAGATACCTCCAGTACTATTTCCAGTATCTATGGGTTGGTACATGTGCCCAGATTCATAGAGCATAAAGGATGTCATAGGGAGTATGAACCTGATGTACTTACAGCCATTTCCATTGGCTAGATCATATGACCCTTATGGTAGAATGAAGAAAATAATGGGGAAGCCCATACATCAGAAGCACCTAGAAGATTTCTAGACTGATTGTGAGGATGAGGCAGAAGTAAGAAGAAGAAAATATCAAAGGCTCACCTTAAATCAGATAAGGACATTTAACTGCATCCCAGTGCCTGCACAGTTAACGAAGGATGATGGAAAGACCATGTCAAATGAATATGAAGATAATAAGGTGTATAATGACACCATCTCAGCCCCTAACCTAACACAACCTGAAGACATTTCATTAGATCAGTTTACAGGTGGGGTGCTGCAGTTGACCCAATCATGGGTAGATGAACAGATAAATAGATTGAAGAAGAGAGGTGTAGCCATTATAGTGGATAACAAGAGAAAAAGGCAAGTGATCCGTGATGAGGAGTATGATGAATTTCTTAGTGAGAGAGGAAAATCTAATGGAGAAAGGTTGCCTACTCAAAAACAAAAGAAAGGACCCCCCAGAGGAAAGAAGATTGATGATGAACGTAAGGGGGTGATAATTGATAAAATTGTCATACCAGCTGCAGGTGCATCCACAGTAGAATAGGCATCGGCCTCGTCTACACCGCCTCTAATGGATAAACCAAAGACCAAAAGGATACTGAGTCTAGCTGTAGAGACTATAGAAATACAGGATGGGGGCCAAGCTTCACGATAGAATGTGGAAGAGGATATCCTTATTGAAGAGGAGCCAGAAAGTAAAGAGCCTGTAGGTGATGAACCGATGATGGTCAGCCAGAAGAGGAAGGCGGCACCCCTGATGTCACCAACCAAGAAACATAGAACACATATGAGGGGTCAGATTAGGACTGACCCTATAGTATTAAGAGGCACTAGTGGTGAAGTGTTCAGAAAAGAAATGCAACATGATGTGCCGCTTCCCACCATTATCAAATTCAAGACAGAGAAAGCAGAGGAACAAGTAAAGGAGACTGAACCAAAGTAGGTCATGGTGGTCCTTTCTCCTTGGAAGACATCGTGGACCTCTCAGATGATGAAATTGTACAAAGTGTAGCCTCTGAGAAGATGGAGACCCTTGCTTCCAGTACCAGCATGACCCCACATGGGACCTCATCAGCATAGATGTTGGTATTGGAAGAGTTGAAGCAGGCAAAGCAAGAAGAGAAAGAAAATAGCCCAAAGAGGGCAGCCCAACAAATCAGGCTAGATAAGTTCGTAGATCAGGTAACTAGCCCTGCAGTGATTGATTTGACATATAGGGAGGATATGACCCCTGAAGACAAAGCAGGTGAACCTGATGTAACAAAAAAATTTGAAGAAGTCAAGCAGACAAAAGTAGAGAGGGATGCTCTAGATATAGGGCAGCAACAACATGATATATATGTTGAGCCTAAGATAGTAGAAGTCTAGTAAAAGGGCGAGGGTGATACGAATACATCAGGTGATGATGCTTCCTGGACTCAAGAAGCCATAGGAGATAAAGATACATCAAGTTAGGAGGACCTCAAAACACAAGATGTGGATACCTTAGGTGCAGAACAAAATATAGCCCAAGATCAAGGTGATGCACTAGGATTAAGCACACATACATCCACAGATACCAATATGCCTCAAGGTGAGGAACATAATAAGGTGGATGAAACACAAAAAGAGGGAGCTCAGGATCAAGTTCAAGATCAAGTGTAGGATCATCATGAAGACATTCCACAAGATCCTCCCCCACATAAAGAAACCCCTCAAAAGGAAGAGATGGAACAAGATCCCCCTCATGAGGAACATCATGAGGAAGAAATAAGGAAATCACCTTCTCCACCCAGAATGGAGATAGATACCGGAGATCAAGGTGAACATGATGGTGATAAAACACAACAAGGATCAGGAGATGAAATACCTCAGTGGCTTGAGAAGGAAATAGGTACGGAACTTCTACCTTGTTTGTAGAGACTATCATGAAACCTAAGAGGAAAGCCAAGCTAACCTTGGCTATCAGAAGAGATCCTGCTATAGGCAGAAGAACAGGTAGCACTTCCCATTGTAGAAAAGGAGAAGGGTAAGATCACCTTAGATGAATTCCAAATCACCACAGTTGATTTGGGTTTTGCTAATGAAGACCAGGAGGGTCAAGAAGGGAGGATACCATAGATTCTTTAACCTAAAGGGTAAAGAAAGAGAAGGAGAAAAATAAACAGCATAAAGAGTACATTGCTCAGCTGCATTCATATATAAAGGGGTTAATTAACCCTGATAGTACACCAACATATCATGTAGTCCCATTAACTGTTATATCACAAGAGGAAGTTAATAAGTTCGACCTCATGAACCATCAAGCCATGATCATGGACAAATGGATGTTGACATCCCTTACAGGAGCTAAGGAAGTATTGAGAACCTCTTTACAGAGGTGGAATTCCTTGAGCACTTTGAAGAGGAAAGTGGATAAAATGCAGAATGAAATGGGAAAGAGATCATTCCAATTGGAAAAAGCCTTAAGTGCTCTAAGTTAAATAAAGAGGATTGATCCTTAGGTCCTAATAAATAATCAGGTATTAAATAATAACATTGCCCTGCTAGTAGATGTATGCCATGAGGACATCAGGTTCGAATGCGATATCTTAAAGAAGTGTAGTGGCAAGCTTAGAGATATCAGAATAAAGCTGCACAATATGATGGCGTATGAAGCAGAGATACTAGAAGCATTGGAAGGAAAAGTAGAGGGGAAAATAGAGAACCAAGATGCAGATTTTGCCATCAGGGCACTACATGATAATTTCCAACCAGTAGCTGAGAATCCTCTCATCCACCTGACAGAAGAGGCGATGGATAAGATCATGAGGATCAAGGTCAGGGTGGAAAATTACAATGAGACACTAATCAACAAAAAAGATAAGCTGGATGCAGTTAAAGATAAAGTTCAAGCTCACAAGCATGCTATCACTAAAGCCAAAACCCAAGATGGCGAAGAAGTAGACAAAATAGTACAAGCTTATGAAAATATCAAGGCAGCAGTAAAGGTCCATATACAAGATGATATTCATCAGGGTGATAGCGATACAGAAAGTGATGATCATGATGAAGAAGAAGAACCCAAAGAATGAAAGGAAGATGCATATGCATCAGGTACTTATAAGATAATAAGTAACCCAGATGGTTGCCAGCTGGCAACCTGTGCCACAAAGGATGATTGACTCTGTCAAAGAAGAAATATCTACCATTGATCTTAATAGACAAATCTTGACCGTAGCTCATTTGTAACCGCTCCCTCACCTTATTCTATAAAAGGTGCAGGGGTGCCATTTTTTAAACATTCGGAAGCTTAATTGAAATTTGATTGTTGAAACATTAGGACTTATTTCAAAGTTGTTGTAAACATACATGTTTTTGCATAATTAATGAAAGAGAAGACCATTTGATTACAAATCATCATAAATCCTGAGTAATCTGTGTTTGAATTCTTGATACATGCTTTGATTAGCTACCTCCATTGGAGTGCTTATCAGTCTACATGTGTTGTTTTTATTCATCATCCTTTGAAGTTAGCATCATCTGTATCTAGCTATGGAACATCCTGGTGAAAATATGGTATGATTTCTTCTCCTCATGACTGTATCTAGTGTGTATGTGGTTCAATAGCTAAAGATTCACCAAAATTTGAAACATTCTTTTAATTTTCATTGAATTTCATAACTATTCATCATAATTGCAAATAACAGATAATTAGAAGTAAATAATATGAATTATGCTGACATCTCATAGACAATTGGAAATACATAGCATATTTGGAGTTAAAGCATGTTAAATTGATAAATATCATGCAAAGTTCTAAGTACAGACACATTATTTGAGTAGATATACTATGTAGAGCAACCTTTCTATGTAGCATATTTGCAGGATATAGAATCTACTAATCAATGTAAGGCCCCTTGAAATGGAAAAGAGTAACACAC
This sequence comes from Cunninghamia lanceolata, assembly GCA_027924645.1. Classification (NCBI taxonomy): domain Eukaryota; kingdom Viridiplantae; phylum Streptophyta; class Pinopsida; order Cupressales; family Cupressaceae; genus Cunninghamia; species Cunninghamia lanceolata. The sequence continues at coordinate 3,871,896 of BSBN01000245.1, read as the reverse complement.
ATCAACCATTGAGTAATGTTAGTAGATTATGAACTAATCAACGGAGACTTGGGACCATGAATTCCTTGAATTCATTGTATCTTTCAAGATAAATAAAGGTTGTTGTGTAACTTTTATTTCATGTTTGTTTATGAGTAACATCATCATCAACATAAATTAGTGCTAGAAGGAGGGCATTCTTCATCATCAATAGGTTTTGTCTGATTTGATAATGCATATAGTAAGGTAACACTCAAACACCTCTGTATTTCGAGTCATACACAAAGATTTGTTGTTTTAAGTTGATGCACGCTAATCCTTTGTGAAGATTTCAAAATTGAGCATTAATATTGCAAGCTTTCTAGTTGATCATCGTGAATTTGTAAAGAGAAGCTCTATTTCAGGTAAATTTGCTAAACCTTTGAGGTAATCTGTTCAAGAGACCTGATATCCCATTGCATATGTCACCGAGCTTCAATATCACCTCATATTTGCATTGTTTCTACAAATATTTCGTAAATATCCAGTCAGTCTCAAGTTCTGACCATAAAAATAACTTTTGCTAGGGAATTTTAAATGATCTTTACAGTAAACCGGCCAATTTTCCTTAAATTTAAGAAATCCTAGCTCTCAGGCCAAATACCAGGTCCTAATCCAGTGGACTCTTTGAAGAATTACCTGTCAAGGGATTTAGACCTAGAACTATAGACATTCATCACACTCCTGGTTCTAGTGCATCAGGAGCTTCACTAGAACATCCTCATGTAACTCCTATCAGGTTACAAACACCTACAGGATCACCTGTCACACCTTAGGTCCAACCTCAACTAGTCATACCTCAGGTTCAACCTCCACCAGTTGCTATTTCATTTTTACTGCAGAGTCACCTTTGACTTTTAATGCATATCATACTTTGCCTAAGAATCCTGATAAAATTTGTCCTAAGTATCATCCATATCAGGATGCTGATGATCACATCAGAACTTTCAAGGAAGCCTGCTATAGGGCTAGAATTGACCATTAGGATGTTGTATGCAGGTTATTTCCATTTTCCTTAGGGGAAGAAACCTATAACTGGTATATCAGTCTTGGTTAGGGTTCAGTCAGTTCATGGGCTACCTTGGAGAAAGCCTTTAAGGATAGGTTCAAAATACCAATAGATCCTTTAATGAATTATCATTTGTTTGCCACAATCAAACGATTTGAAGGAGAACCTATTGCTAACTTCAATGCTAGGTTCCAAAAGATGCTATCTAAGTTTGTTGCCCCTTATGTTGTAGCAGATGAAGCTGCTAGGAGCATATATTACTTAGCTTTAGATCCTTTGACTTCCATATTCATCAGAAGAGCACATCCTAATGTCACAACTTTGACAGGAGCTTTCCAAGAAGCTATCAAAGTCAGTCAGCAGCTAGTTCCTACTCCAACACCAAATATTGCATTTCCCACACTTCCCGGTTATCCTACATATCCTACCCAACAACAGACCAATGGAGCCATGATACGTCCAACTGTGATGCCAAGTCCTTTATAGATACCTCCACTTAGTATCATGCCTCCTCCAAATGGAAATGACCAAATGTTACAATATCTAGGACAAACACAAGTACCTCAGGGTGTAGACCAGTCCAATAATCAGAATAATGGATCTTCCTTTTTTAAGCCTCAGACAGAGAATGTAGTGGCCAAGGTTCAGGAAGAGAAAGAACAAATCAAGAAAATATTAGCACAGTTAAGGAAACTTACTACTAAGATTACTCATCTGAGAAGTCAGAACTTCTATTCTCAACCAAATCAGAATAGAGGCTATGCTAATGACAGACCTAATTATCTTGATAGGGGATACAACAATAACTACAATAACAATGCCAATAATAATCCTCATAAACAACTTACAGTGTGGAACACTAGGCCAAATAATGGTTCTTTGCCATCACCCCTAGATAATCAGCCTCCTAGTGAACCAAAATAGACCACTAGAGTGAACCTTGTAGAGGCAACACTTACTAATTAGTGTAGGATACATAACACCAATGCTCATGCAAAGCTAGACTATCCTTAGTTTAGGATTGCTGCTAGTATATTCCAAACTGAAGTGTCCAATACTTCAGGAAATCCACCTCATGTAGAAGGAAATGAACTTGTACCCTATGAATATGATTCAGCCTTAGTGCTAGAAAGTTTCATGCATTACCCTCATCAGCAGATAGTGCCTTCTCACCAAGATTACACCCTGGCATGTGAGGAGTCAGCCATGACTTTTGAGTCTAATTATGTTTTTCCCTTTGAGGATGAAAATAAGCCTTCAACTAAACATGAGGAGGTACATGCTTATCAATAGCAATACTAGGGTAAGCATAATTACAATATGAGGAATAATTCAAACAAACCTACTAGTCCTTTGACCACATCCTTGCCTCCAAACAATTTCAACACACCTCCTGAGCCCAAGGCAAGTAACAACCCTGGATTTCCCAAGGTTAATGCTCAATACTTAGCAACACCAAATATAGCACCAAAGGTTGCTAATCTGGCTCTTGAATCTAATAAGTTAGTCACTTATCTGGTAGATGAGATGAAAAAGATTAAAATTAGCCTGTCTTTATCAGAGTTGTTCAAAACGCCTGCTATCAAGAAAGCATTCATGAAATCATTAGACGATCTTGCTCCAAAAGAGTATAGTCATACCTCAGGTCAGTCTGGAAATAAAGATCATGCTGCTAGAGATGTTAATGTTAAATAGAAAGTGCTAGCTACTGTTCAAGCTGCAGAGACTTCCCACATGACCCTGTACAAAGACAAAAGTGAGTCACCTCCTTTTCTCCTTACCATAAGGATGTTTAGTAAGAATTTGTACAACTACTTAGTAGACTCAGGAGCATCTACCAATGTAATGGCCCTATCCATATGCAATGCTTTAGGGTTGCATCCTGCTAAGTCATTAAAGAAAGTAACACAATTAGACAAAATAGAGATGAGCGTGGTAGAGAACTAACTCACATTCATATGCAGCTAGCATAAGATCCTAGGATCTAGTATTATATTGATATTCAAGTAGTTGATATACCTGATACCTATGGGATGTTACTCAGCAGGGACTGGTCGAAAACCCTTAATGGATACATGTCAACTGATTTCAGTCATATGTGGTTGCCCTAGAAAGGGATACCAGATCAAATAAGGATAGATGCTGAGCCTCACATGAAGCACATGATCACTGAATATAATAAAACCAACGAGATCGTGTATGTGGATGTAGAACCCAGAGTTTACTCCATCAGACCCCAAACTATCAGGATAGAGGAGATCTTGATGTATGATGTTCATCATCATGATGATGACCCTTAGGATGACAAAGTAATTGTAGAATCTGATTGTAACCCTGAAAATGAAAATGAGGTAGATCACTTCAAGAATTTTGAGATGCACTTGCCCAGAGAGGTGAAACGATGTCAGTTGTTAAAATTGTCTGTTCATAATATTCTAATTGATGGATGGTGTAGGTTGCATAATGAATCGCATTCTGAAAAAACCTATGATGCCTTCATAGATATGGTGGAACTAGAACAAGCATGCAGTGATGCATCAACATCATCATCATCATCCATGGTAAGTTCTGCAGATAGTGATAGTGACACTGATTGTTGTTTGTCATCTGCAGGAATAGGAGAATCCACATGCCAAGATGAAAGTTCTATTCAGAAGGAAGAGATATTGGTATGTAACAAGAGTAATGTTAAAAGCAAAAAGAGAATCACCCCAGGGAGTGATTGTTTAGTAGAATTAGATTATGAGTTATCTGATGAAGTTAGAGGTAGCAATCTGTCTAAGTTTGAAGAGTTTCTATCAAAAGAGATTCCAAAGATGACACAGCAGCAGAGATCTCCACAAGATGTCTTGATTGAAGGCTAGTGCAGGTTACATGAAGCACCTCATTCAGAAACTGCTTGTTCATTGTGTCTACATATTTTGAAAAGGCAGATGTTGCCTAGTCCAGAAGATTTCCCTCTTGATGGTGAAAGAGGAGAAGAAATATCAGCTTCACATAAGATAGAAAAGGTGAAGTTGGAGAAAGCTGAAATACCAATATTAAAATGGATATCAAACGGACCAGCTGACAGAGCCAAAAAGAAAAAGGAAGGCTCAGACAAGCCTTTGGCTAAGGATAAGCCATGGATCCTTAGATTTGATTGATCCAAGTCAAAACAAGGGGCTGGGGTAGGGATAGATCTTGTTGATCCATCTGGAAAATCCTACTTAGTAGCATACAGATTGCAATTCCCATGTACCAACAATGTGACAGAGTATGAAACTCTGATTCATGGGATATTACTTGTACTGAAAAAGAAAGTGAAAATTCTACATGTCTATGGAGACATAGAATTAGTTGTGAGACAGGTAAGAGGTATATACTCTTGCAATTACAAATAGTTGTCTAATTACAGACATAGGGTGTGGGACTTGATAAAAGAATTTGATGCATTCAACATCACCCATGTACATAGGTATATACTCTTGCAAATGCCTTAGCCGAGGCTGCCAGCACTTTGGAACCACTGTCCATATCAAGTCTAAAAATATTTTCAGTAGAATTAGTATCAGTGCCTTCTGTGCCAGATAATGTAACTAACCTCCAAGTATTTGATGATGATTAGCATATTCTAGACTTCATTTCCAATAGGGATGTCTTTGATGCACAGATCATAGATGAGAGGAATGTGGATGACCATATCTGGGAAGAAGAAGAAATCTTAGAGTTGCCTAGTAATAAGATTCCTAAGGCAATGATAGAGCTGGAAAGAGCGTTTGATCTAGACAACATGCTAAAATAGAAGGATCTTCCAAAATCTAATGGAGGACAATATTCACAGATTAACATTGGACAAGATGATGAAAAGAGAAACATCCTGATCGAGAAACTTTATACAGAGGAAGAGTTGGAAGGAATAACCCAAGCACTCAAAGACTATATCCATGTCAATGCCTGCACATATGATGAGCTGAAAACTTATGACACATCAATCGTCACTCACACCATACCTCTAAAGCCAAATGTCAAGCCTTTTAGGTAGAAACAAAGACCTGTCAATGCTTTATTGGAGCCTATTATTTTTGAAGAGGTTAAAAAGTTGCTCAATGTCAGGATCATATTTCCTGTGAGACATTCCACATGGGTGGCAAACCTAGTCCCATTAAGAAAGAAAAATGGCAACATCATATTATGTGTGGACTTCAGGAAATTAAATAGAGCTTCTAAAAAGGATAACTATCATTTGCCTTCCTTAGATGAGGTCCTGCAAATTGTGAATGATGCCAAGATGATGTCATTCCTAGATGGATTTTCTAGCTATAACTAGGTGATGGTGGACAAAATAGACAGATTGAAAACTACATTCACCACAAAGTGGGGGATATTCGCCTACAAGCAGATGCCTTTTGGGTTAATAAATGCTGGAGCGACATTTCAGTAAGCGATGGATATAGCCTTCAGAGGCTTGATTGGTAAATGTATAGTCATATACATGGATGACTTAACAGTTTTCTCTAAAGATAGAGGAAACCGTGTAGAAGACCTCAGAAAGGTACTAAAGAAATGTGAACAATATGGGATATCCCTAAACCCCAAGAAATGCATATTTGGGGTAACCACAAGGAAATTACTAGGTCACCTGATAATTGAAAATAGGATCATCATTGACCCTGACAGGGTGGAATCCATCATGAAGATACAACTTCCTAGAAGCAAGAAGGAGCTCAAATCTTACTTTGGTAAGATTAATTTTGTTAGGAAATTTATTACTGGCTTTGCAGAAATAGTCAGACCCTTGAATGCCATGCTCAAGAAGGACGCTAAAATTGAGTGGACATCGGAAGCTAGAGCAGCTTTTGAAGATATTAAAAAAGACATATCTAATGCTCCAGTTCTGATTAGTCCAGATTACACTAGGGACTTTTACATTTACTCATTTGCTTCAGAGCATACTTTTGTAGTAGTGTTGACACAGAGAGATGAGGAAAAATTGGAAAATCCTATAGCCTTCATGAGCTATCCTTTAAGAGATGCAGAACTCAGATACATGGATGTTGAGAGACAAGCCCTTGCTTTGGTTCAAGTAGTTAAGAAGTTCAAGCATTATATTTTGAGAAGTAAAGTAATTGTTGTAGTACCTAATGCAGCAGTAAAGATGTTATTAATATAAAGTGAACTAGGTGAGAAAAGAGCTAAATGGACTACTGTCCTCCAAGAGTATGATATGGACATTACACCCATGAAGTTAGTAAGGGGATAGGCATTGAGCTAGATGATATCAAAGATTGATCCTAATATCATGAGCCAGCAGTATGTTATTAATGCAAAGGATGATGGAGAATGGTACTCAAACATCAGACACATCCTGATTACTAGAAGATGTCTTCCAAGATTGCAAGTCTTTAAGAAAATAAAATTAGGCCATCTAAGTAACTCTACTGGGGCTATGGATGCCTACTGGCAGTGGGGCTCTACTTAGGGGGATTGTATAGATAACCTTGTCGGGGCTATGGACGCCTGCAGGCAGCAAGGCTCTATCCAGGTTGGCTATGAGGGATGCTCCCAAACTATGAAGCTTAACATCAGTTACTCATGTTTTCAACTTGCTTTCAAGATGAAGATAATTAATCATTTGCACACACCTGATCCTTTGTTAGCATTGTTACCATGATGAAAACCTTATCATTCAGAAAGATTATAAGTGCTTATACTTAGAAAGAGTTAGAATACTATGTTAGAATGTGATCACATCACTTGAATCATTGGAATTTAATTGTTTTCTTTGGTGGCAAGTTGTTGTGTGGTTACACAACATGCCCCATTTTGACTTGACAAAATAGGGACCCAACGTTTTTTTGTTGCTTTGCCTTGTTGTTTTTCTACGTTTGGCAGTCTGGTAAAAGTAAGTCATGTAGGTAACCCTATATAAGAGGGTACTGATAGGTCCCCATGATGAGGTTAGTTTGTCAAAGTTAGTATTTCATATCATTAACCTCATAGTTGGAAAGTAGATAAAATTCCATGCAGGTTTGCTTTTTGGATCACCCCAAAATTCCTTAAGGGGGGAAAGTCATGATAATTCAAAGTTTCAGTCAAACCTGATATTCCAAGGGGGGGTCATATTTCAAACATCAGTCACCTTGTGTAAGATCCCCTTGATATAGGTTTATCACCCGATAATCATTTGGTTCATAAAGGTCAAACGTCAATTTTACGTGATAACTATATCTGTCCATCAAACAACTTCATATATTTTGCGGGAGGCATATTTTCAATACCACCTGATCTTACAAATATCATCCTGTCACAAAATATCACCCCAATGCCAATATGATGATGACGTCATCTAATCCTGATGAACAAAGGAAGTCACCCTGATGGTGATGTCATCATTCTTTTTACCTCGCAGAGTTATGCATCCAATGATCACCCTTTTCAATAACATGACGGTGACGTCATCACGATCTGTTGAAAGGGGGTCATTTTATTTGCGGGGGTCACATTTTAAATATCCCCTGATCTTAAAATCATGACCCGATATACACATGGTCAATCTTTAACCACATCACCCGATTCATTAGCATCAGTTTTGCCACTCAAAGGCGGAAGGTCATTTTACACAGAGGGGGTCATATTTCAATATCACCTGATCTTCTGAAGATTACCCCCTCCTATTGCTTCATAACATTAAATGCACATAAATGCAATAGGTGGATTCCTACCAACTGCGAATATGATTCAAACACCTGGCAATATCCATGGATTTTGTGGAGAAGATCAATGGTTTTAATTGATTTAACCTAGTTTTACCCTAATCTGCCCTACGGATGAGTTTAAAGGTAAGTTTCCAAGGTCATTTTCATTTACCTTATAGAAAAATAAGAATTTACAGAGTAGAGAATCAAACCCTCATACGAGTTACCTGTGGATGGACAACCGCTTGCAGCATAACGGAATGAATGATCATCAGTATTTGCTACCCTTTTTTGTAATCATCAGCCTAATCCAAGAGAGAAGCATTATCAAGTAAGTAATTAAAAAACCTTCCTGTTGTCATTTTCTGTATGTCCAGGTAGTATGATTTTTCTAGTGGTTTAAATCTGTAAGTATGCATATCATGATGAGTTAATGAATATAAATATGCATGATGCCATAGATATATAATGTGTATGAATGCATATGAATATTATGGTAAGACCAGTCACATTTATTGCACGAATCCTTGGCGAACATCAGGAAGAACAGATTTGGAGTAGAATTTCTGAAGCCCATGTACGTTTGGCCCAAAGGAATACAAATCAAGTATGGCATCATTAGAGACACTCACCAAGGAGAAATAGATTTGGTAGCATGGTCATCCAAAATAGATCATGACAAAGATAAAACCATGCTGGATGCAGTTTACGTATTAGGAATGTGGCATGCAGCTGGATTCCCATATGCCATGGAAACCCCAGAGTTGGTAGTAGAATGTGCTAGAAACTATAACCCTCAGACAAGGCGGGTGGAGAAACATGGACGAGTTTATGTAGACTTTTCAATTAAAGGGATTACATCTACTTTCAATCTCCCAGTTGGAAAGAAGGTAGTCAGTGTGTATCTGTATAAACTAGAGACCGAGTATGAAAACAATAAGAAGAATGCAAGGAAAAGGATATACCAGTGGAGGTCTAAGAACATCATCTACACTACCTCTGCCAAGTTGCTAGTGTACTTATACAAATTTGATTTTGATGATGAATATGAATACATAATTGCCCTACTCAGTAGGATGAGAGGCCAGCCTCATGCTGGGAATTTCAAGAATTTGATTATTGGAATCATCCAGATGACCCTCTATATAGATAGCAAGCCATTATGGGCCAAGGTCATCAGTGATGCCTTGGATGAATAGATGAAGAATGTGGGAGGTCTGGAATGCTCATTCCACATGACCTCATATGTTGTTTATTCATGTGCCTACAAAGGAACATTTGATGCACCTACTACAGTTGGAAAGATTGGTTGTAGTGTAGATGATGCCCATATATGGGATCATTATCCTTAGTTATAGAGAAGGAACTACCTCTTTGATTACAAATTGGTGAATGATGCATTCTCTATGCATCTGGTTAGAACTATGGAAGAGGATAAAACCAAAAGATTGAGCATGGAAGCTCAAGAGGTTATATACAAACATGGCACTTGGTTCATCCAGTTTGCCACTTTCTCATATATCAGGGTGTAGGGATTTGAATAATAGCATTACATGCTACCCAGGCACCTTATTGATGGGGTAGTCTTGATGGAGTTTTTGAGACAAATATCTACCATACTGGATGCATATAAAGCACAAAAGAAGATACCTCTAGTACTATTTCCAGTATCTATGGGTTAGTACATGTGCCCAGATTCACAAAGCATAAAGGATGTCATAGGGAGTATGAACTTGATGTACTTACAGCCATTTCCATTAGCTAGATCATATGACCCTTATGGTAGAATGGAGAAAATAATGGGGAAGCTCATACATCAGAAGCACCTAGAAGATTTATGGACTGATTGTGAGGATGAGGCAGAAGTAAGAAGAAGAAAATATCAAAGGCTCACCTTAAATCGGATAAGGACATTTGACTACATCCCAATGCCTACATAGTTAAAGAAGGATGATGGCAAGACCACGTCAAATGAATATGAAGATAAGAAGGTGTATAATGACACCATCTCAGCCCCTAACCTAACACAACCTGAAGACATTTCATTAGATCAGTTTATAGGTGGGGTGCTACAGTTGACCCAATCATGGGTAGATGAACAGATAAATAGATTGAAGAAGAGAGGTATAGCCATTACAATGGATAACAAGAGAAAAAGGCAAGAGATCCCTGATGAGGAGTATGATGACTTTCTTGGTGAGAAAAGAAAATCTAATGGAGAAAAGCTACCTACTCAAAAACAAAAGAAAGGACCCCCCAGAGGAAAGAAGATTGATGATGAACCTAAGGGGGTGATAATTGAGAAAATTGTCATACCAGCTGTAGGTGCGTCCACAATAGAACAGGCATCATCCTTGTCTGCATCGCCTCTAATGGATAAACTAAAGACCAAAAGGATCCTTAGGGCAGCTATAGAGACTGCAGAAATAAAGGATGAGGGCCAAGCTTCACGGTAGAATGTGGAAGAGGATATCCTTATTGAAGAGGAGCCAGTAAGTAAAGAACCTGCAGTTGATGACCCGATGATGGTCAGCCAGAAGAGGAAGGTGATGCCCCTGATGTCACCACCCAAGAAATAAAGAACACATATGCGGGGTGAGATCAGGACCGACCCTATAATATTAAGAGGCGCTGGTGGTGAAGTGTTCAGAAAATAAATGCAACATGATGTGCCACTTCCCACCATTATCAAATTCAAGATAGAGAAAGCAGAGGAACAAGTAAAGGAGACTTCCAAAGCAGGTCATGGTGGTCCTTTCTCCTTGGAAGACACTGTGGACCTCTCAGATGATGAAATTGTACAAAGTGTAGCCTCTGAGAAGATGGAGACCCTTGCTTCCAGTACCAGCATGACCCCACATGGGACCCCATCAACACAGATGGTAGTATTGCAAGAGTTGAAGCAGGCAGAACAAGAACAAAAAGAAAATAGCCCAGAGAGGGCAGCCCAACAAATCAGGCTAGATAAGTTGGTAGATCAGGTAACTGGCCCTACAGTGATTGATTTGACATATAGGGAGGATATGACCCCTGAAGACAAAGTAGGTGAGCCTGATGTAATAAAAAAAGTTGAAGAAGTCAAGCAGACAGAAGTAGAGAGCGATGCTCTAGATATAGGCCAGCAACAACATGATATACGTACTGAGCCTAAGATAGTAGAAGTCCTGCAAAAGGTGAGGGTGATAAGAATACATCAAGTGATGATGCCACCTGAACTCAAGAATCCATAGGAGATAAAGATACATTAGGTCAGGAGGACCTCAAAACACAAGATGTGGATACCTCAGGTGCAGAACAAAATATAGCCCAAGATCAGGGTGATGCACCAGGATTAAGCACACATATATCCACAGATACCAATATGCCTCAGGGTGAGGAACATAATAAGATGGATGAAACACAAAAAGAGGGAGCTCAGGATCAAGTTCAAGATCAAGTGCAGGATCATCATGCAGACATTCCACAAGATCCTCCCCCACAGAAAGAAACCCCTCAGGAGGAAGAGATAGAACAAGATCCCCCTCATGAGGAACATCATGAGGAATAAATAAGGAAATCACTTTCTCCACCCAGAATGGAGACAGATACTGGAGATCAAGGTGAACATGATGGTGATAAAACACAATAAGGATCAGGAGATGAAATACCTCAATGGCTTGAGAAGGAAATAGGTATGGAACAAGGTTTTGAAATTCAAGAATTTGATGTTTCTACCTTGTTTGCAGAGACTATCATGAAACCTAAGAGGAAAGCCAGGCTGACCTCGGCTATCAGAAGAGATCCTGCTATAGGCAGAAGAACAACCCAAGTAGCACTTCGTATTGTAGAAAAGGAGAAGGGTAAGATCACCCTGGATGAATTCCAAATCACCACAGTTGATTTGGGTTTTCCTAATGAAGACCAGGAGGGTCAAGAAGGGAAGGATATCATAGATTCTTTAACCCAAAGGGTAAAGAAAAAGAAGGACAAAAATAAAAAGCATAAAGAGCGCATTGCTCAGCTGCATTAATATATAAAGGGGTTAATCAACCCTGATAGTATGTCATGCCCACATCTCCCATGCGGTCACAACACATATTCACACGTGTCATGTCCACATGCATCATGTGGTCATGATACGAACTATCAAAAATTTTCCCTTACTACTCTAAAAATCCCCTCGCATGCATAGGCGTGCTCGGCAGTGTACACTTAAGGCGAAAACAATACAGTTGTCAGCGGGGTACCAAGTACATGTGCACACACCCTACGCAAGAAAATGCGTGGTTTCCTAACTTAGGTTAATCTTATGAATTACATTTGAACAATAGTTGTTTTAGGTGAAAGATCATTTTTCAACAAAGCACGATCATCTGTTCATTTGCCCTCTCTTCCTTTTCTTGGAATTTAATTTTGATTGTATTTCTATCATGTTCATTTTACCGTATCTCTAAAATTTAATTTTGATTGTATTTCTATCTCATTCTCCTTCCCGTTGTGCAAGATCTTCTTATCCTATTTTTTTTTCTTCATGTTCTTTATCGAATAGAGATAACACTACATCCTTTACATTATTCCTAATTTCTTGGTAAACCAAATCACTTACATAGGGTTGGTTAACTTCACTTGACTCAGTCCCCCTAGGGTTCTGTTCTAGGTTTTAGTTCAACGTTTGAATTAATTTTAATAATCAACCTGTTCCTAAATAGGATTAACGGTAGGTTAAACTTACTTAGTTCTCTTTGCCCTGTTCGGAAATGCCACACTTTTTCTCCTCTTTGTTTTCTAAGGTTAGTTGTTCTTTATCTTTCTTTTTTTTTTTTCAATTGGACGTTTATTCTCTAAATCTATAGTTAAGTTTAAAATGGCCACTCATGGAATGCCTTTGATGGCTTGTTTGCATTTATTTTCAATGTCCTTTGTAAATGAAGGGATCATACTTTCCTCTTCATTTTCCTGTCATTTAATTTGGGATAATTGTTAAAACTTCCAAGAAACTCTTCCTTAAAATTAAAATATAATTACCTATGCTCTTTTTAAATTGTAATTGTATAAACAATGTATTTCTGAATTGCAACTCTGAGTTTAAACATCTACTCAATTCATATTATACATTATGCATAAAGAAATCTCACTTTCCTCGATTAAAATTTCTATTTCAAGTCAAATGTTTTGAACTACATATAGTTTGCCTTCAAATGAATAGTGAAAAGTGAATAGTAAAAGTAAATAGTGAATAGTAAAAATGAATAGTGATTAGTCAAAAGTGAATAGTAAATAGTGAAAAATGAATAGTAAAAGTGAATAGTGAAAGTGAATGGTGAATAGTGAAAAGTAAATAGTGAAATGGTCCCCATCCTAGGAAGAGACCCTCAAGGTGGTGGTAATTTCAAAAGCAAAACTACAACCCAAATTTCATTTCTTTCATGGTAGCAAAATTACTTCGCTTATAACAAATGTAAAATTAATATTTCCACTAAGCTTACACAGAAATAATACTTTTACAAACTTAATTAAAACATCAACTAACTCAAAACTTTGCAAGTAGAAGAAGAAAGAATTAAACAATTTTAATATCCTTTTTAAAACAATTTTTTTTTTCCTCTTCTCATTTCTAAATGGTAAAACTTAATGAACAAAAAAATTACAACTATCAACTCAAAAACAGAGGATTTCCTCACAACTAAAAAAAATAACAATTTATACAACAATAGGGAGATAATTTTCTCCTTCTCAAAAATCAACAAGGAAGGAGCTATTAAAAGATCAGGCTCTCCTTAAGACTTAAGGAAAATAAAATATTTTCTAAGATCCAATAATCTTCTCCAAGCTTCACAATAAGCTCCCAGAAAACTTGCATATCACACAAGGGAAGAAACACCACACAAGATGCTCTCCTCCCTACCGTAGACCCGCAAGAGGGTCACCCCCGAGCTAAGGAGATCATCCACACACCCAAGGTAGAAAGTCCAAAACTACTTCACAACAATAGAAACAAACAACACACAACACCCAAGCTTTTACTCACAACACAAAAACTCAACTAAGGTGAGTTTAAAGAGGGTAGGGAAGTAGACTCACTCAACTCAAGGGTGTCATTCTTTTCAACATTTTATCACAACTTTTCTCGTGTCCTCAAGCCAACAAAATTAACTTTTCTCATGGCCTCAAGCCAACCAATTTATCAAAATCCCAGGGATATCACAATTAGGCTCTCAAGCCTTATAACCATTTGCTCAAAATTCATAAAAATGTCCTCAAGGCTTCCATTTTCTAAGAACAAGAATGTACCCGAGGAGGTTCACACCTTCCCTTCCCTACACATGATGAGCATTGTCTTCCAAGTGGAAGAAGCTCTGTCAACATCCCAATAAAATTTCCCCACAATAAGGAAATTTATATCACAAGCAAAATAAATAATTTTCACACATCCTTCATGCAACAAATAGAAATACAAAGGAAAAGCCATGAAATCCAACCTTAAAAAGCCCTTTAATGGATGAAGTTGATGTAGAGCTCCACTAGAATCTCCTCTCCAATTTCCTTCCTCCAAAAGAAAAGACTCCCTTCTAAAAAAAAACAATCTCTCTATGATCACAAGCAAGGGACAATAAATGGAGGATATAGGATGGCTAGAATAATTTAAGCATTATGAGACTATGAAGAGGAGAATAGAGAAGGAATTGGGTATTATGAGGATGCCAGAAGAAGATTTCCTAGGGAAATTAGGCATGATAAGAATGCAAGAATGAAGCCCCCCTGCAAGAATGAAGTCCCCTCTTGTAAGAATGAAGTTTTATTCCCCCTAATTGCTTAGAGAAGGGTCTTATTTATAGATGTTCTGAAAAGGGAATGGAGGGTGAGGATCAAGAGTTGAGATCAAGGGCTCTCATTATTTATGAATTCTAAATTCATAGTGGAAGAATTAAAAATTTATTTTTTGGGAAGAGTGGATTATGACAAATTAACTTTTCAATTCCATTAGTAGAGGACAAAATAAATTAAAGATTCATTTTTGGATAATGGAGGATATTAGCTAATGAAATATTAAGAATATTTAATTATATGTAATAAAATAACCCCTCCTTTTTCCACTATCCCAAGTGGGATTAAAAAAAAATAACCCCACTATCCCAAGTAGAATTAAAAAATATCCCCACTATCCCAAGTGGAATTAAAAAATATCCTCACTATCCCAAGTGGAATTAAAAAAATATCCCCACTATCCCAAGTGGGATTTAAAAAATAATCCCACTCATGAAGGACCACACCACTTCATGGGGACTCTCACCAAAAATGAGGGAACAAGAAGATAAGCCCCTCCATTATTGGTGGACCATGGAGTCATTTCAAGCCTTGGTAATGGAGAAAGGATGGGCTTGAGTGTTGGTCCCACTCATCCTATCCTTCCCATACCTCTAAATTCGTCACTTAACTTCATTATGAAGTTAAGGTGACCATACGGAGGTTAACCAAGGGTTACCCAAGTCAAAAGTGACCCTAGACCCATGGGGTATAACCCAGGGTCAATTTTAACTTAGTTAGGACACCCAGGGTCAAGTTAAAACACAAGAAAAGGGTCTCAAAATTTAAAATTTAAAAATAAGATAAAATTTTTTTAAAAAAATTCTTACAACACATATCATAATTCAAATTTACAAGACGGTAGACCTAACCCATTCAACCTCATGCAAGACAATATTACAAGATTTCACCAAACACAGAGTTGATCTCGGTTCATCGTGGAACTAGATCGGCTTCACAAGGGATTACAACATAAGGTGCAAAATGATCTCCAGTATCTGTGGTTTTGTTAGAAATACCTGCACACTCAATCTCAAAGTTAATTCCACATATACATATCATAGCCGAAGCAAATTTAACATATTAATGAGGATGTATAACCAATCACTACCTATATCCATCTGGCAACCATATTATATAATAATCAATCATTTTATCATTTTAATCTAGAGCTAGGTGAATAATAGGATACACACCAGTCAGACAAGGGCGGGCCTTACATACTACCCCCCTAGGAAATGACTGACTCCCGGAAGTCATCAAGAGGAGGTTGGAAGCATTTTCTTGAACTTCTTTGCACCAGACAAGGTAAGTACAAAAGATAACATATGCAATAAAGAACTCTTCTCAAGAAACTAAAGCATGGTAACTAAATGTTATAAAGGCTTAATTCCTTTCACAAAATACACTCTATGGGTTGAAATTTAGTACATCTAATCTCAGGATCATCAATCTTCTATACACATGTATAGAGAATCTTCACACATCACATTACAGGTTTATAGAGAAAATACCAATTCATATGCAATTACATCAAATACAAATCTTACACAAACAAACATTTTTATTCATCCACATTACAGGAATTAACTTCACAAGGCTTAGATAAAGGTTTAGGGGAATGTCATAGTCTCCTCATAGAACCAAGTAACCAATAACCAGTGCCAAGTAACCAAAGATCCAAGAACCAGGTAGAATGATGGTCTCAGGGCCACATGCCTGGGGGCCTCACCATACATTCCCACAATGGCCTACCTCTTGTTTGTATAAGAGTTTTAGCCTCCAAGAGATAACCAATATAAGAACAAGATCACTAGGAAGGTAAGTGGATATTGACCAGCCCATACTAGTCCACACTTACCCCCATCCTCATAAGTTTCCCACGTCTGCTTCCTTATATACACTTCACCAGAGGTCGCTCCATCGACATGGCGAGAAGAACATCACGACACAAGACCAACACTAGAAAAATAGAAAAAAAACCTAGCTTAGCCAACACAAATATCTAGAAAATCCAAGAGGAGAAGTCTTTAAAACCCAATTTAGAATAAATAAATAAATGAATAAATGCGTGCAATTTCAACATTAAAACAACGTAACCATAGGAGTCACGTGAAAAAGGAAGAATAAAAGGTTGTAGCTAAGCTACTTTTAGACAAGATAAAATAACATGGTTGGTCCACACAACCAAGATACAAAAAGGTCACCAAACAACCAAAAGAAATAATCACAATCCAAGAAAGTGCACATTACATCACTATGTGACTAACATTAAGTCACCAATAAGGAAGGAGGGAAACATGGTCACTACATGTGTTATGCAAACACAACCAATGCAATAACATCATGTAGGTAAGTATTATCAATGCGCCTTCATGTACTTTTACGTGGAATCATGCCCTTCTCAAAGGTAACACATCATCAATATAGTACATCGTGCCCTTCTCAAAGGTACATGTCATCAATATAGTACGGCGTGCCCTTCTCAAAGGTACACGTAAGATACCAAGGTAAGAATAAACTTGCACAAGTAGTATGGCCTCGAGCAAATCACATGCCCATACCAAAACATAACCAAGATCCCATGTCAAATGTCAATAATATTGTCAAGGAAACTGAGCATGATAGGATAACACTATGGGCCTCTCAACGGTCCATTCACTAAGAAGTAGGGGGTACTCTCGCATAGGAAGGTATGGTTGGTTGGGTAATCCCAAACCCATTCCACAACACATCGCCATAGCTTCCTAAGTTCTTCCTCTCCACTACTTAACTCCACACATGGAAGGTATCCAACTCCAAGATTGGACCTTACAGGGTGTACATACAAACAACCACATAAGCATGAGTCCATCATACTTGTAGTTATACACTCAACCCATGGATGGATACCTAGTATCGCAAAATCATGAGTACACTAAGCATGTACGGGATAATCACAACACATAGCAAACATGTTCATAACAGGTATTTACCTCAAGGTAACACATAACACAATTCTCCTTTAATGTTCATTACTTAGTGAAGAAGGACAACTTTCATACCCCAAAGTCACATAATAATTACCATAAAGGTTCTCTAAGAAATTTACTCAAACATCAACTCAAATTAATCCATCTAGAGCATATTGGAATCCAACCATGACTTCACATTGAGAGATAAGGCAACACCCTCAAGTAAGTACACCAATTTACTAGCTATGCATGATAGATTATAATTGAACCCAAACAACATTATTTCAACTCACAAGATGGTGACTCACAACACATCACATATCATAGAGTTAACGATATCCCATATAACACTACATATGCACTACGAAACCACCACACATTTATCTAACACAAGGTTCATAAAGTAGAGGCATATCACAAGAAGAATCTAATAGCAAGATCATGTCTCTAATTTTACTATTCTACTATATGGAGCCTAAACATCTTTTCCGCACAAGGTATGCATAACATGATATCAATTTCACACAAAAACAAAGTTATAAAATGCAAAATTTTAGTTTGTAGAAGTACTTTACAAAAGGGTCGCCAAGCACACAAATTCCTCATTGAACAATTTAAGGACATATGTTAATTCTTAACAATTTGCCATGCATAAAACTAATTTTCACCTCTTTCTTTCTTAGTATTTTTACAAGGTAATCTAATGCAATCACACACGTCACAACTTGCACTCATAAAATTAAAGCAAGATACACTTCATGCAATCTTTTCTAGTTATCAATCCAAAGGAAACAATGCCAATTTCTAATGATAACAAGGGTTAGGGATTCAAAAGATTATGCCATTCAACCTTATGATAAACACACGTCAAGTTCACAAGATAAGAATAAATCAAATGGGCATTAAGATGTCTCCACAAAAATACACAAGGGCGAGGAAGGGTCCAACGCAACCCTCACAACCTAGACCAACTGACTCGACAGGACAATCGGCCAAGAGGATCACAATCACTACAAAACACAAGCAGAAGACTTCGATAATCATGTGACAAGGCCATCATGAAGACAAAATAAGAGGATGGGTATTCCTCCAAGGTGAAGGATAGTCAACAAACCACAACCTCACTCTCTCGTAGCTACATGTAGTAGGACAAGGGTCAAACCATGCTCAACCCACTCCATGTCGGTCCAAACAACATGCAAACCCCAGAGCTCCCAATGTTGAAACTTGGGCTCTGATACCAAATGTCATGCCCACATTTCCCATGCGGTCACAACATGTATTCACGCATGTCATGTCCACATGTGTCATGTGGTCATGATACGAACTATCAAAATTTTTCTCTTACTACTCTGAAAACCCCCTCACACGCGTAGGTGTGCTTGGCAGTGTATGCTTAAGGCGAAAATAATAAAATTGTTGGCAGGGTACCAAGTACATGTGTGCACACCCTACGCAAGAAAATGCGTGGTTTCCTAACTTAGGTTAATCTCATGAATTACATTTGAACAACAGTTGTTTTAGGTGATAGATCATTTTTCAACAAAGCACAATCATCTATTCATTTGCCCTCTCTTCCTTTTCTTGGAATTTAATTTTGATTGTATTTCTATCACGTTCATTTTACCATATCTCTGAAATTTAATTTTGATTGTATTTCTATCTCATTCTCCTTCCTGTTGTGCAAGATCTTCTTATCCTATTTTTTTTCTTCACATTCTTTATCGAACAACAATAACACTACATCCTTTACATTATTCCTAATTTCTTGGTAAACCAGATCACTTACACAAGGTTGGTTAACTTCACTTCACTCAGTCCCCCTAGGGTTCCGTTCTAGGTTTTAGTTCAATGTTTGAATTAATTTTAATAATCAACCTGTTCCTAAACAAGATTAATAGTAGGTTAAACTTACTTAGTTCTCTTTGCCCTGTTCGGAAATGCCGCACTTTTTCTCCTCTTTGTTTTCCAAGGTTAGCTGTTCTTACTCTTTCTCTTTTTTTTTTCAATTAGACGTTTATTCTCTAAATCTACAGTTGAGTTTAAAATGGCCACTCATGGAATGCCTGTGATGGCTTGTTTGCATTTATTTTCAGTGTCCTTTGTAAATGAAGGGATCATACTTTCCTCTTCATTTTCCTGTCATTTAATTTCAGATAATTGTTAAAACTTCCGAGAAACTCTTCCTTAAAATTAAAATATAATTACCTATGCTCTTTTTAAATTGTAATTGTATAAACAATGTATTTCTGAATTGCAACTCTGAGTTTAAACATCTATTCAATTTGTATTATACATTATGCATAAATAAATCTCACTTTCCTCGATTAAAATTTCTATTTCAAGTCAAATGTTTTAAACTACATATAGTTTGCCTTCAAATGAAAAGTGAAAAGTGAATAGTAAAAGTAAATAGTGAATAGTAAAAATGAATAGTGATTAGTGGAAAATGAATAGTAAATAGTGAAAAATGAATAGTGAAAAGTGAATAGTGAATAATGAATAGTGAAATGGTCCCCATCCTAGGAAGAGACCCTCAAGGTGGCGGTAATTTCAAAAGCAAAACTGCAACCCAAATTTCATTTCTTTCATTGTAGCAAAATTACAACTTCGCTTATAACAAATGTAAAATTAATATTTCCACTAAGCTTACACAGAAATAATACTTTTACAAACTTAATTAAAACATCAACTAACTCACAACTTTGCAAGTAGAAGAAGAAGGAACTAGACAATTTTAATATCCTTTTAAAAACAAATTTTCTTTTCCTCTTCTCATTTCTATATGGTAAAACTTAATGAACAAGAAAATTACAACTATCAACCCAAAAACAGAGGATTTCCTCACAACTAAAAAAAAAACAATTTATACAACAATAGGGAGATAATTTTCTCCTTCTGGAAAATCGACAAGGAAGGAGCTATTAAAAGATCAGGCTCTCCTTAAGACTTAAGGAAAATAAAATATTTTCTAAGATGTAATAATCTTCTCCAAGCTTCACAATAAGCTCCTAAAAAACCTGCATATCACACAAGAGAAGAAACACCACACAAGCTGCTCTCCTCCCTACCGTAGACCCACAAGAGGGTCACCCCTGAGCTAGGGAGATCATCCACACACCCAGGGTAGAATAGTCCAAAAACCACTTCACAACAATAGAAACAAACAACACACAACACCCATGCTTTTACTCACAACACAAAAACTCAACTAAGGTGAGTTTAAAGAGGGTAGGGAAGTAGACTCACTCAACTCAAGGGTGTCATTCTTCTCAACATTTTATCACAGCTTTTCTCATGGCCTCAAGCCAACCAATTTATCAAAATCCCAGGGATATCACAATTAGGCTCTCAAGCCTTATAACCATTTGCTCAAAATTCATAAAAATATCCTCAAGGCTTCCATTTTCTAAGAACAAGAATGTACCCGAGGAGATTCACACCTTCCCTTCCCCACACATGATGAGCATTGTCTTCCAAGTGGAAGAAGCTCTGTCAACATCCCAATAAAATTTTCCCACAATAACAAAATTTACATCACAAGCAAAATAAATAATTTTCACACATCCGTCATACAACACATAGAAATACAAAGGAAAAGCCATGAAATTCAACCTTAAAAAGCCCTTTAATGGATGAAGTTGATGTAGAGCTCCACTAGAATCTCCTCTCCAATTTCCTTCCTCCAAAAGAAAAGACTCCCTTCTAAAAAAAAACAATCTCTCTATGATCACAAGCAAGGGACAATAAATGGAGGATATAGGATGGCTAGAATAATTTTGACATTATGAGGCTATGAAGAGGAGAATAGAGAAGGAATTGGGCATTATGAGGATGCCAGAAGAAGATTTCCTAGGGAAATTAGGCATGATAAGAATACAAGAATGAAGTCCCTCTGCAAAAATGAAGTCCCCCTGTAAGACTGAAGTCCCCTCCTACAAGAATGAAGATTTATTCCCCCTAATTGCTTAGAGAAGGGTCTTATTTATAGATTTTCTAAAAAGGGAATGGAGGGTGAGGATCAAGAGTTGAGATCAAGGGCTCTCATTATTTGTGAATTTTAAATTCATAGTGGATGAATTAAAAATTTATTTTTTTGGGAAGAGTGGATTATGACAAATTAAATTTTCAATTCCATTAGTGGAGGACAAAATGAATTAAAGATTCATTTTTGGATAATGGAGGATATTAGCTAGTTAAATATTAAGAATATTTAATTATATGTAATAAAATAACCCCACTCATTTTTCTAGTATCCCAAGTGGCATTAAAAAAAATAACCCCACTATCCCAAGTGGAATTAAAAAATATCCCCACTATCCCAAGTGGAATTTAAAAAATATCCCTACTATCCCAAGTGGGATTTAAAAAATAATCCCACTCATGAAGGACCACACCACTTCATGGGGACTCTCACCAAAAGTGAGGGAGTAAGAAGATAAGCCCCTCCATTATTGGTGGACCATAGAGTCATTTCAAGCCTTGGTAATGGAGAAAGGATGGGCTTGAGTGTTGGTCCCACTCATCATATCCTTCCCATGCCTCCAAATTCGTCACTTAACTTCACTATGAAATTAAGGTGACCATACGGAGGTTAACCAAGGGTTACCCAAGTCAAAAGTGACCCTAGACCCATGGGGTATAACCCAGGGTCAATTTTAACTTCGTTAGGACACCCAGGGTCAAGTTAAAACACAAGAAAAGGGTCTCAAAATTTAAAATTCAAAAATAAGATAAAAATTAAAAAAAAAAAATTCTTACAACACATATCATAATTCAAATTTACAAGAGGGTAGACCTAACCCATTCAACCTCATGCAAGACAATATTACAATATTACAACATTGCACCAAACACAGAGTTGATCTCGGTTCCTCGTGGAACTAGATCGGCTTCATAAGGGATTACAACATAAGGTGCGGAATGATCTCCAGTATCTGTGGTTTTGTTAGAAATACCTGCACACTCAATCTCAAAGTTAATTCCACATATACATATCATAGCCGAAGCAAATTTAACATATTAATGAGGATGTATAACCAATCACTACCTATATCCATCTGGCAACCATATTATATAATAATCAATCATTTTATCATTTTAATCTAAAGCTAGGTGAATAATAGGATACACACCAGTCGGACAAGGGCGGGCCTTACATAGTACACTAGCAGATCCTGCAGTCCCATTGACTATTATAGCACAAGAGGAAGTTAATAAGATAGACCTCATGAAGCATCAAGCCATGATCATGGACAAATGGATGTTGACAACCCTTACAGAAGCTGAGGAAGTATTGAGAACCTCTTTGCAAAGGTGGAATTCCTTGAGCACTTTGAAAAGGAAAGTGGATAAAATGCAAAATGAAACGGGAAAGAGATCATTACAATTGGAAAAAGCCTTAAGTGCTCTAAGTGAAATAAAGAGGATTGATCCTCGGGTCCTAATAAATAATCAGGTATTAAATAATAACACTACCCTGCTAGTAGATGTATGTTATGAGGACATCAGGTTCGAATGTGATATCCTAAAGAAGTGCAATGGAAAGCTTAGAGATATTAGTAAAAAGATACACAGTATGATGGTGTATGAAGTAGAGATACTGGAAGCATTGGAAGGAAAAGTAGAGGGGAAAATAGAGAACCAAGATGCAGATTTTGCCATCAGGGCACTGCATGATAATTTCTAGCCAGTAGCTGAGAATCCTCTCATCCACCTGATAGAAGAGGCGATGGATAAGATCATGAGGAGCAAGGTTAGGGTGGAAAATTACAATGAGACACTGAACAGCAGAAAAGCTAAGCTGGATGTAGTTAAAGATAAAGTTCAAGCTCACAAGCATGCAATCACTAAAGCCAAAACCCAAGATGGCGGAGAAGTACACAAAATAGTACAAGCTTATGAAAATATTAGGGTGGCAGTAAAGGTCCATATACAAGATGATATTCATCAGGGTGATAGCAATACAGAAAGTGGTGATCATGATGAAGAAGAAGAACCCAAAGAATGAAAGGAAGATGCATCCCCAAAGATACATATGCATTAGGTACTTATAAGATAATAAGTAACCCAGATGGTTGCCAGCTAGCAACCTGTGCCACGAAGGATGATTGACTAAGTCAAAGAAGAAATATCTACCATTGATCTTAATTGACAAATCTTGACTGTAGGTCATTTGTAACCGCTCCCTCACCTTATTCTATAAAAGGTGCAGGGGTGCCATTTTTTAAACATTCAAAAGCTTAATTGAAATTTGATTGCTAAAACATCAGGACTTATTTCAAAGTTGTTGTAAACATACATGTTTTTGCATACTTAATGAAAGAGAAGACCATTTGATTACAAATCATCATAAATCCTGAGTAAATTGTGTTTGAATTCTTAATACATGCTTTGATTAGCTGCGTCCCTTGGAGTGCTTATCATTCTACATGTGTTGTTTTCATTCCTCATCCTTTGAAGTTAGCATCATTTGTATCTAGCTGTGGAGCATCCTAGTGAAAATATGGTTTGATTTCTTCTCCTCGTGACTGTATCTAGTGTGTATGTGGTTCAATAGCTAAAGATTCACCAAAATTTGAAACATTCTTTTAATTTTCTTTGAATTTCATAACTATTCATCATAAATGCAAATAATAGATAATCAGAAGAAAATAATATGAAATATGCTGACATCTCGTAGACAATTGGAAATACATAGCATATTTGGATTTAAAGCATGTTAAATTGATAAATATCATGCAAAGATCTAAGTACAGACACATTATTTGAGTAGATATACTATGTAGAGCAACCTTTCTGTGTAGCATATTTGCAGGATACAGAATCTTCTAATCAACGTAAGACCCCTTGAAATGGAAAACAACAACACACATCAACCACTGAGTAATGTTAGTAGATTATGAACTAATCAACAGAGACTTGGGATCATAAATTCTTCAAATTCATCGTATCTTTCAAGATAAATAAAGGTTGTTGTGTAACTTTTATTTCATATTTGTTTATGAGTAACATCATCATCGACAGTAAGATCTTGCATAACTCTTTAAATCTATAATTTAATATCATTTTTCAAGCCTGCAAGGTATGTATATGTTCTCTTCACGAATCAAATTCACTGAGGTAACTTGTGGCATCAATAACCCTTGTCCATGAAAAGAAGCAAGGTGCATGGAACACACTTCCTACACCAATCTAATGAGGGGAATAGTATGCAAATTCTTTTAAATCATTACAATTGTAGCAATGTTAAGCATATAACATAAAGATTACAGCAACAACACAACACAAGAATACAAGAAAGACACAAGATATATCATGGGGAAAACCTTTTTAGGTGAAAACCCCCACACTCGAAAACTTGCATAATGTATTATCAAAACAACGGTGTTTATAATACACTTGCAAATCAAGTTCTTCCAAGAGTCTACAAATGTTGTTTCTGGAATAATTTCAGCAAGACAATAGTACCTATACAAACACAATGTAACTAATACTCCAAAACACCTCAATATATAGAGTTACAAGGCATAAATAGGAAGCTTCTAGAGATGGGCATCCATCTTGGCCACATGGCCATTTACACACCCAAAGGACACTTGTCTAGCATGAATATACCTCTCTTACATATGTCATAACATGGCAGATTTGACTTCCCAAGATGGAGTGCTCCAAGGCTAAAAATAGGCAATGACAGATGCTCTTACGCATCTTACAGCTATCATAAAAATATGCAACATGACAACACTTAATGTTGTAAGAGAATCTGTCATACATGACTAAAAAGTAGCATATTCCTCTTACAACATGTCATAGCCCAACTTGGGCACCCAAAGATACCTTCTCCACATGCAAAGATGCTCTTCAACACTTATCTTCACTTGTCATAGGAATCTCTATACTTGGCTCTTACGCGTCATAGATTATGTCATACACAATAACACCTCTGTCATACCACAAGATGCTGACACATGGCATATTAGTGCCACCTCAAATGGGATGCCTATATCCACATGGGATGAGTTGACCATCCTAGCCACCTTACAAGATGAGTGACAACTCACCATGTCAATTCACACTAAATGACAAAACAAGGTGTGCAACATAAATTACATCATAGGCAAATAAATAATTAAATAATCAATGCTAGGAATTGCAAGGTTGAGACACCTTAATTCCCAACATTCTCCCACTTGTTGAACACCTTACTAGAGCCAATAGAATGACAATCTTGATTTAACTACTAGGGGCCAAAAGGCCCATAGACTCTGAACACCATCTGAACTTATCTATGCCCACAGGTTTAGTCAATGCATCTACAACATTCTTCAAAGTGTCAACCTTCTCCAATATCACCTTCCTATTTTCTACCATATCATGAACAAAATGATACTGAACATCAATGTGCTTTGTTCTGGCATGGAAGGTAGGATTCTTTGCTAAGCAAATCATACTCTGACTATCACAATAGATAGTAATCTATCCTACATCAAAACCAACATCTGAACAAAACCTCTTAAGACAAATGGCTTCCTTACAAGCATGAGTTTCTGCCATCTACTCTACTTCTGTTGTGGACAAAGAAACCACAGGTGGTCACTTACTCATCCAACTAATAGCACCACCAAACATAGTAAACGCATAAGCACTAGTGGATCTCCTGCTGTTAATGTCACCTACCCAATTAGAATCCACAAATCCATGAATACTCACAGAATGTTGAGGTCCTATAGGATAACATGATAACATAAGGAATACTTGTAAGTACCCCTCAAATATCTAAACACTCTCTTCACTACATCCCAATGTAGCCATCCAGGATTAGCCATAAACTAAATAAGGACTCCCACTGCTTGGGCAATGTCTGGTCTTGTATAGACCATAGCAGACATCAAACTACCAACCACACTAGCATAAGGCACTCTGCTCATATCCTCCATCTCAGGAAGAGAATTTGGCCAATCATCAACAAATAAGTTTGTCCCCATCAAAATAGGAACACACAATGGTCTGCAATCTGTCATGCTAAATCTCTCCAACACAGTCTTCACATACTTACTCTGGCTTAACCAAAGTTTTTTGTTTACTCTGTCTCCTCTGATTTCCATCCCCAGAATGTACCTGGCTGGTCCTAAGTTTTTCATTTCAAACTATGATGACAACTGAGACTTCAAATCAAAAATCATATTCTTACCATTCCCAATCAGTAACATATCATCAACATACAGTGCAATAATGAGAATACAATCATTGTCAAACTTGTAATACACATAATGATCTGATTTTGATCTCAGAAATCAATAAACACAAAGGCATCAAACTTCAAGTACCACATCTTAGGAGATTGTTTCAAACCATACAAAGAATTCTTTAACTTGCAAACTAGATTTTCTTTACCTTTCACCATGTAGTGCTCTGGCTGTGACATATAGATTTCTTCCTCCAAGTCACCATGAAGGAAAGTTGTCTTCACATCCATTTGTTCCACTTCTAAGTCATAAGATACTACAAGAAATAACAAGAACTGAATAGATGTCAGCTTTGCAATGGGAGAGAAAATATCACCATAATCAATTCCCTCCACTTTTGAATACCCCTTTGCAACCAATATGGCCTTATACTTCTCAACACTCCCATCTGCACCAAATTTCTTCTTGAATGCCCATTTGCATCCAATAGGTTTCCATCCATCAGGCAAAGGCACCAAGTCCCAAGTTTTATTCTTTTCCAAAGAAGTCATCTCTTCTTCCATGACCCCCTTCCAAGAACCTGCATCTGTCAGGTTGCTTCCTGATTGGTGTGGACCTCCTCAAAGGTTGAGGTGGAGGTTCTACTTCTTCTTCTAAAATTTTAGAGTTACTAGAGCTATCCTCATCATCAGGTCTAATAGGATCTTTCGGTTTAGTCTTCTCAAGGGTAGTAGGAAACTGAACCACATCCTCTTTCTTTTCTTTTTCTTCTGGCTATAAAACAACAGGAGAAGGAGATACCTCTTTGAAAATAACACTTCTTCTATACAACACTTTCTCGGCCATAGGATCCCAAAGCTTGTACCCTTTCACACCGACACCATAGCCAATAAAGATACACTTAACTACCTTGTTTTCCAATTTTGACCTCTTCTCCTTAGACACATGTGCATATGCCTCACAACCAAAAACATGAAGATGTCTCAATGAGGGCTTCTTACTAGGCCACACCTCCATGGGTATCTTATCAATGAGCACTAAAGTAGGAGACCTGTTAATCAGGTAGCAAGTAGTGACTACAGCTTTAGCCCAAAACTTTTGTTTGAATCTAGCTCCATTAAGCATACTCCTAGCCCTCTCCATCAATGTTCTATTCATCCTTTCTGCAACTCCATTATTCTGAGGGGTGTATGGAGTTGTCTTATATCTTTCAATCCCATGTT
The DNA here is from genome assembly GCA_027924645.1 of Cunninghamia lanceolata. Classification (NCBI taxonomy): domain Eukaryota; kingdom Viridiplantae; phylum Streptophyta; class Pinopsida; order Cupressales; family Cupressaceae; genus Cunninghamia; species Cunninghamia lanceolata. The sequence continues at coordinate 3,844,044 of BSBN01000245.1, read as the reverse complement.
CTTTACAGAACTTATCGAACTCTAAGGAACAAAACTCACCACCGTTATCAGTTTTCAAACACTTAATCTTTTTACCAGTCTAATTCTCTACAAAAGCTTTAAACGCTTTGAATCGTCTAAAGACTTCAAATTTTCTTCTAAGAAAATAAACCCATGTCCTTCTACTATAATCATCAATGAATGATACAAAATATAACGATTTAGAAATCGAACAAACATTCATAGGACCAAACACTTCAGAATGAATAAGATCCAACACACTAGAAGATTGCTGAGAACTAGAGTAAAACTAAACATGGTTTTTCTTTCCATATATACAATGTTCACAAAAGTCAAACTCAAGATTACAATCATTTAACCCCTCAACGAGGTTTTTAATTTTAAGGGCTTGTTACCCTAAATTTCAAATTTAGTGTCATATAGATTTTAACTTTCCCTTCGAGTCTTTAATTCATTATTTAGCTCTAAGGTTTGTTTTTCCTTAGTCACCTTTGTATCATCCATTAAAAGAGTCATGGGTTTCTAAGTTATCATAACTAAGTGGTGGGTTTTTGAGTTTTCATAAACTATGTCACATGGTTCTAAAGTTCTATAACCTCTTGACCGCCTAACTTGTTTTTCCTTTATTGAGTCTTCCCGCTCACATTCTAGTCCCTTTATTGTTGGTAAGTTAGAAGTTTTCAAAACTTCATAACCCCTGACTTGTGGTTCTCAAGTTTTGATTTTTGGTGACTCCCTGACACAGAAGCTTTTTCCATTTTTCTAGGCATTCTTTCCTCATTTAATGAAGTGTACAGTCCATTCAGCGGGCATCTTTTTAGAATTTTTGGAAGGCATGTGAAATCATGGTGGCATTCTCTTAAGGCAGGAATTTAATATAAGATTAATTAAGCACTACAAGAACATCATGTCAGAATAATGGCATAGACATATTTATGGTGGTGGTATTTTCTCTAAGTCATCCTGTTGTACTAGTTTCTACTCTCTATCGTAATTCTTTGAATGCATAGTGATTTCTCTCTATGATTTTGCTCTTGTGGTTTGGGATGAAATTGAAATATCAAGGAGCCCCTCATTCTTCAAGGATTGAGAGTAGTTGGAGCAGTCTAAAAGATACTGAGCTTGGGCATATCAATTTGGGAGAATTCTGGACTCATCTGCAACAAAATGATAAATTACCAATTACACAGAAGATTTTGTAGAGTGGCTTAGCACACGTTGGAGGTTTCCTGACTTCTGGGCAAAGTGTTGACTTGGTGATTGCATGCATGCAGAGATATGTCCCAGAAACTCAAGAAATCAAATCTAAAGATGACTCTCTAGTGCTAAAAGTCGACTCTAGTGTTATCTCTCATGCGTTGAAGATTCTAGGAAAGGAGAACTTTGAAGATATGTCTGTCGCAGAAGGGTTAAAGTTTTTCAAGGCAAATGAAGACTAGTGCATGAACTCAATTGTGAGAAACTGATTGAAGTCTGAGAAAAGAGGTAAGTCCCAATTGCCTCCAAAACTGAAAAGATCTCATTTCAAAGATGAAATTTCTGACATTATCATTTTGTTACATCATGTGGTTGGGAGTGCAACTATATATTCTTTTGAATACTAGATGTGTCAGTTTATTTTGTTGATATGTAGCGAAAACCAATTTATTAACTAGGCCAAGATCATTAGTTATCATTTAAATGAGCAATTGGCTAAATTTTAGGAAACTGCCATTTTCCATATGTGCTCATACTTAGTGTACATTTTAGCCAATCAAGAGGTTGTTTGGTCTGGGTTGAGACCTCAAGGGTCATTGACACCAGACACACCTATGTAGAGCTATTTCCTCCAGCTTACCAGAGATGTTGGGATGAAACATTATCACTGTATTAATGATGCTTTTCTTATGTTTATTGTGAGAAAACTTGATGGAAACCTAGAACTCAGAATTTCTCATGAGGTCGTTGCTTTAATTATGGAGTTTGGGAGTTTTATATTCATTTTTAAAAATTCACCTATCTATAGATAGGGGGTTATGAAAAGGCCCTAACAAAATTACCCTACTATGCAAGTGATTTTCTCATTTTTCTAGAGATTTGTAAACAAATGTCTGTCATGAATATCAAGTATCAAAGCATGAGAAAGAAAGGATATGCTTTCACATTGACACTATCCTCATACACTTGCAAAACTAATGATGCTACAAAAGGAGCAGAGCAAGCCCTTAGTGAATTTAATTTTCATTCTTTTTCCATGAGAACAAATTTTGATAGAAAAAATTATGTACAATAGAATTTCCATGGCTCAAGCTCTTATGAACATCGTCCTCATTTAGAGGATTTCTGGGAAGACTCCGTTGATGATAGAGAAGTGCAAAGAAGAGATTGCATGAGACTCACATTGAGTCAAATTCAGGTTTTTGGTCTCCCTTTCAAAATCCCAGATGGTATTGAGGAAAATTTGAAAGTCATTGATGCTGAATATCAAAATTTGATTTCAAAACCCCTTCCCCAAATTAACTGGTCAGAGAAGGAGGTTGTGGATTTAAAATCTCATTTTTTTGTAGTGTTGAAATTAATAGAGAATTGGTTGCTAGGAAAATGGCACAGACATGCAGGCTCTCCTTATGAGCAAAGAACATCTAGAACCAATGAGCAAGGGTCTGTACAAAGTTTTCGTGCTCATACTGCGCCTAGGAGACAGAGGCAACACAATCCAATACTAATTCATAGTCTGAGGGTGATGGTGAAAGACTAGATGAAGTTGTAAATTGAAATCAACTTGTGAACAAGACAACTTGCCTTTGTCTACTCCAAAGAGGAAAACTGATATAGTGAAGCCTATGCTTGTAGATTATGATTCTATCTTCCAAAAAATTGCTGATGATAGTGCTTTGTCCCTGTTATTTGATGTTCCCTCTTCCCCTATGGATGAAGAAGTTCCTATTTCTCTTCCTTTGATTGATCAGAACAAAACTGTTGTGAATAACAAAAATGTTGGTACGTCAACGTCTTCCCCTGGATGGTTGAAGAATGTAGTTGAAAAGAAAAGGACAAACATTCCAACAATGATGTTAGAAGTTGATACAGTTTCCAAGTTGCTACAAAGTACCTCAAAGCCTAAAAGGGCTAAGAGAATGTCTAAGATGGTAACCGATACTACATCTGGTCATCATTTGTTGGAAATTACTGATCCAGTTAAGGATTTGAATGAAAATGAAATAACTAAGGCCGATTATAAAATAAGTCACATAGACATGGGTCCCTCTACTCTTGAAGGTGATGTTTATCATGTGAATTATTCTATTGGTGCTTTGATCAAGAGAGTAAAGGAGGAGAGAAAAGAAAATTTGAAATTGTAGTCTTAGATTCTTTCTTTAAGTAATTTTATTTAATCTATTGTAACTCCCACATCTCATGAGGCTTCCAATTCTAGTATTGAAGGCATTGATTCCAATACAATTTAACAAATAAAGAAAAATCTAAATTTTGCCAAGGTTGTTAATGAATGGATGGAAAAACTCTCCTGTGAAGCTCTATTCTTCCTCAACAAATCTGTATTAACTTGTTCTTAGGTGTTTGAAAAAAGGAAGGAGTTAGTCACTAAACTTCATCAGGTGAGAAAAGAACAAGGTAGTATGTACGTACTTTCTAAAGATGTCTTAGAAGTAATATCCATGGATTCCCTATCACTGATAAAGGAGAAACTAATTAATGATCCGAGAGATATAGACTCATCTTGGTTTGATACATTGGAATGGAAATTATCAATGTATGCTAATTTTATTGTAGAAATCAATAAGGTGTTGGGTCAATATCTAGAGATATTAGTTGAAATAAAAAAGGATTACAACTTCTTGGAAGTAGATATTACAGATGAGTTTGGGGAAAAGCTATTGGATGTTAAAGAAATATCTCTAAAATTCAAAGAAGTTTTCCATAAGCAGATAGCTGACCCTAAAACTATCACTAGAGAACCATTGGGAAAGCTAGGCCACATGTAGGTGTACCTCAATTCTTTCAAATCCAGAGGCGATGACATTCATGAAATGATAGCCAAAGAAGATAAGGTGCTAGCTAAATGGAGGAGTAGATTGCAGATTACTACCACACCTAGTAGTAAAAACATTACTTCTATTGTCACCAGGTACAAGGAATACAAAACAAATAAAAGGATACGAGAAGCCTTGATGGATGAGCAAGATGGTGAGAGCATTGAAGACCCAAAAGATGGTGAAGGGGGAGCTACATGATTACTTTCTTTGTTTTATGTTATTTCTTTAAATCTTGGCTCTAAAGACTTATTTTCAAGACTTATTATTATTATTTTTAAAGCAATTGTCTTCAAGAAACCGTTCTCTTAAAAGATAGTTATGGTATGTAAACTATATATATGGGTGCTCAGATATGATGTGGGGATATTTTTGGGCAACTTTAATTCCTCATTAAGATAAATTTTGTTGTGCTCTTTTTGTTCAATTACTTTAATATAGAAGATATAGGTGATGAAATTTAGGTAGGCATAAACTTTGTGTTATGAATGTTTGGATGTTATTCTTCTTATATTGAATATATTTTCAGTGGTTATTCTATTATCTATATTGGAGTATTGAATATCTACTTCGTTTCATTGCTATGAGATGTTTATCTTTTGATGAATGTTTTGTGGTGGTGGTTATATTATAACTGAGAAAGGTTATATTATAACTGAGAAATTATTTACTGTTTTGTTGAAATGTTGTTGGAAGTCTTTGAACTTCTTATTGAATTCAGTTATTGTGGGAGTATATTATTGCCTTTCTAAGCTTTCTGGTTAAAAGCATTACCTTTCTCTCTTTTTGGTTAAAAGAAACATAGATTTAAATTTATTGCATATTATTTGAAGGTAGTTTCCACCTTGTAAAATAAGCAAAGAATCAATTTTAAAATAATATTATAACTGGTTCAACTATGGATACATTTGTCACTTCCTAGGTGAAAGAATATAGAGTTAGGTGACAAATCTGTATACCAATAGATTTTTGGTGACTCTACTAGGGAAACATTGCTTGATCATATATGTATTGTGAGTTTCTTTGCAATTAATTTACATGGTTCTTCAAAGGAGTAATGCTCCAATCCTTTAACCCAACATAGATTGGCTTATTGGTGATCAAGAGGATATTATTACTAGCCTTCGATTACTTTTCTGGCAATAAAGAAGAACCAATTTGTAGTATAACCAAGTTAATGAAGTACTAGAAGAAGAACAATAACTTGGCAAAATCATAAGAGATAATGCTAGGCGTTTCAGTGAAGATCAAGAAATCATTTTTGTAGAAAACATGGTACTTGTTCCTCGGAGAGAAAGAGTCTTTCCTGTACAAGCTCTTCCTAACAATCGGCCTAGAAATCAAGCTACCAGCCAAAGGAACTAGTTGAACAATCGACAAAATCTTCCATGAAATAATCAGTAAGTGAAGTTGGTGACTCTGTAACTTATTGTTGTTCAAAACTAGCTTTCAAAAGATATACTAGGGGAGATAGAAAGAAACGAATTTGGGATAAAGATTTTGAGTTACTAGAAGATATTAACGTCTCTTCTTTCCAAATTAACCGAAAGGTTAAGTCTGTTAGGAGACCGTCATCTCCTCCTCCCAAACAAAGTACTACTAGTGCTCCCAATTCATCTTGTTAAGCCCTTCTTTTGTACGGAATTGTCCTTCCTTTACAAGTTAATTTCCTTGTTATCATGGCCCAACCTCCACTTGTTCCATGGGCAGCCATAATAGGTCCTCTCAACCTAGGAGCCCAGTTGCATGACTTGCCAAAGGGTTCAAGGAAGATTATACCTAAGTTTAGAGGAGATGGGAAGGTCACTCTTGAAGAGCACATGCAAGCTTTCTTTGCTACTTCTTCTATCCTCACTGTGCAATATGAAGATCTCTCTATAAGGCTCTTCATGGAATCTTTAACTGACGATGTTGTTAACTGGTTTTACCACCTCCCAAATGGTTCTATCAATAATTGGGCTACATTGAGATCTAATTTTGAAAGTAGGTTTAAGTCTGCAGAGAATGAACAAGTTCTTGTCTCTCAGTTGGCTTCTATGAAAAAGGAAGTACACGACCCTATGACAGAATTTGTGGCCAAATTTAACAAATTGGTCAATAGGATTCATGAGGACAGGAGGCCTAGAGATGTTCTATTAGAGTGCTTTTTCATTAATACTCTTCCACTAGATGTTAGTTTCACCTGTAGATGTCTGAAAATGGTCACAACCAATTTCATCCACCTACGCAGTTTAACCCTAATTCACCTGCATCACTGCATCTGATCCAATTATTAATTAAATAATTTTTAATTATTTAATTAATTTATTCTACACACTTTCCCTAAAAATCAAGTTCCTGTACTATAGTTTAAAAACTAAATATTTTTTACTACAGTTCATAAATCACATTTCAAATATTAAATAAATTATCATATTTATTTAATTCCTTATTTTGTTCACTTTTGATTACTTTTTGTAATCGTCATTATCTTCTTCTAATCCATGTGCACATGAATTAATTTTAATTAATTCATTATTACAAACCCCCATACTTCTAGAAGTCCACTTGTCATCCAATGTACACACATGTACATGACAAGCGGTACTTTGGAAGCATGGTCAAATCTTCCATAAAGTGTACATTTGTCCTATTTCTTCCACCCCACTCCATGTGTCACTATTCATTCAAATTTAAAATTACATGTGGCACTATTTGAACACTATTCTTCTAATTTAAAATTCCACTTGTCCTCTCCATGGAATTTAAAATTCTTCACAAAATCCAACCCTTACCTTTTCATAAATGAGTCCTTACATATCATGCACCTACCGAATCCTAGTCGTCCATCCATTCAAACTTGCAATCTCATCCATTGATCATCCCTTGAATCTTGGGGAAAAATTTAAATCCAATCCAATCTTACATATTAGCACTCAGTCCCACAAATTAGTGCTGAGTTAGGTATATCAACACCTAACATTAGACATAAGAAATCTTTTATATTATCGTATATTGTTTATAGTGGCACCTGATTTTTTACATTAGTGCATAGGTCTTTGTATTAGCGTGTAGCCTAAATTTCATTTTCTTGAACTAACATTTGCTTTGTACCCTTATTCAATCATCCAAGACCAAAATCAAAACTACTAGCATTTCTTATAGGGTTTTGATAGCTTAGAAACACTTATTTTTAGTGCAACTAAAATGAACTTTGTGTGCTTAGTTTAGAAAACATTTACTTTTGGCACATTAAAACAAATCTTGTTTGCAAACAAATGTAGGAACACTTCATTTTAGGACATAAAAATAATGTAGCTTTTCTTGAAGTGTGTTGTGTGCTTGCACGTTTATGTTAGTAGAACCCAAGGGATAGAATTGAAGTATCCTCTCCCCTCAACATCTATAAGGATCTTGGGTGAAGAGAGATGATTCTACACTCTTCTTTTTCATTTTCTTAGAGTGGGCCTACCTTTGAGACACATCTGCAAGGAGAACTCACTGGTAACCCCAAGCAGTACTTTCATTCAGTCTACTATACAAAATAGGATAAGGTGAAAGCCAAGTCTAAATCACTATTAGAGCTTGTCGTACAATGCTAGTTTGAAAGGAGGCGTACCTTTTGTATATGACACTCCTAGTATGACTAGTTAAAACCTTAAGTGGTTTACTGGATGCTCGTAATGTGCTGATCCCTCAAATTTTCCCCCACTAAACACCTTTGGTTAGAAGCCTCCCCCTTTTTGGCCTTTTGGCATCTTGTTCAAGACAAGGGCATAGCTGGTTTTACCCCCCAGATTCTCACCATATGGCTCCCTTGAGATGAGATGGAAATCCTTGGCTTAGCATAAACTATACATAGCTTTCTAGGGAAATGGTGGTTACGTCATCCTTCCAATGTAGGAGGCCCCTATCCATCCTCTCTCAAGAAGACAATATAATGGGACACACCTATTAGTTAGTGTGTTTACGTTTGAGTTGGAGATTCCAAGTTGTGGGCTTAAAAAGTTGTTATTCACCTTGACCTTAGGTAGAAGTAAGCATTGTCTTCAAAGTGTTTTTGATTATGTTATACCCATGGAAATTTGGGCCTTGAGGGGCTTCTTGAACATACACATAATGTTTTCCTACCAAACATCTAGCCATTCTGTGATCGATTGATTGTTTTCTTTCCAAAAATCCAACTCACCAACTTAAAAATCACATGAAACCACCACTATCCTGCATCAGCGCCTAATTTCTACAAATCAATGCCTAGTCCTCTGAATCAGTGCCCAGTCCTCTAAATCAACACCCATTCTCAAACCCATTAAAAAGGTCAAAACTTTGTCCTTTTGGTTGCCAACAATACCCATTCCACATCATCCCTCAATATTACATGCCACCTCATCCATATCCTTGTCCATTTGTCACTCTTAGCTTGTGATTCACCCTAATCATTGACCATTATCCTTGTCATCATCCTCATTAGGTTATTGATTCCCCATGTCATCCATAGTCAATTAACCCTAATCCATTATCTTCCTTAAACCATCCTTTGCCAAAACTTTACTTATCATCCATTATGACCACTAATCAAACCTATCATCCTTAATCAATCCCTATCAATCCATAATCAATCATTATCCTCAAATCAACTAAATCCTTATCCAACCATTTCCTCATCCAAAATCAATCCTAATCATTAATCGATCTAAATCGCATCCCAACCCTAAGGTTAGACTCTAGATCAAATTATCCTTTTGTTTATAGTAATCTTGAGACTTAGTACATCTTAAGTTTAGTATAAACTAAGTATCATCGACCCTCTTGGATAAATTGGCTTAGGAACTTAGACAACTCCTAAATTAGTGGACTCCAAGAAATCCCATTTTACTTGGTACGTCTTGTCTACCCCAAGTAAAATAATCCTATTATCCTTTTGCTTAGGCTCGTTGTCCACCCTAAGTATATAGGACAACGATAGACATTTGATCATCTTGATCTAGATTTTAGACCTATCTCCATCCATTATCATTGGTACCTCATCATCCAAATCCGATCCAAATTCACCTTTTATGCCTCCCATCATGCGACCACAAGCTAAGAAAATGGACGCTCGTTACCAACCCCTCTCTCCTAATGGCTCTACCACAAGCAACACAGAGGGATACGTCAACCAAGGAGAAATGGGTGAAACATCTACTCATCCTCATCTCACCTATTCTCCCACCTTTGTGGATTTCCTTAATGAAAAGGGGTTATGCAACAAGTTTGACCAATTCATTAACAACCATAAGGATGAATTTCTTGAATGCCTCATTGAACATGGCATGCGCCTCCCACATTCATTCGACCATGACAAACTCAAAACCATATTCCATGACAAGAAACCATCATCTATCTATGATCAACCATGGGGACGTGTCCCTAATCCTAATGAACCCATCTACGACAATCCATGGGCTAGTTTTTCTTCCAACACCAACACCATCCATGCCTTGGGACAAAACATGAGGGCTAGAAGTGTTTCACAACCACAAGTATCCAACCCCCCTGTCGGGTTATCTTGTGACATGCTACCCTTCGATGTGCCTATTTCTGGGGTACCTTCTAAAGTCAACATCACTGCCATACCACCTCCGCCAAAAAATCAAAAAGAAGCCACCACGATTGTACCACAACCTCTCCCTCCATTAAACATTCCACAAAGATTGATCATCATGCAAATAGTGGTACCACCCACAACTCGAACACCCATTGCAAATCCACTTAACCAACCACAAAACCCCTTAACAAGCTACACCAATCACACGCACACATATCAATATTCCATGCATCAACAACCTCCCCATGGGTCATTGATGCAACCTCCTTACGACACCCAACAACAACCACCACTCCAAAATCAACAAGTCATCCCACAACAACAAACATATGGGTCCCATGTTTACACACAAACTATAGGCCTTCCACCACATGCACAACAACAATACATCCATCCTCAACAACAACAATACATTCATCCCCAACAACAACATTACAGCCATCCCCAACAAAATCAACAATACGTCCATCCCCAATATCAACAATCATCGTCACAACAACCTCCACTCCAACACATATTGCAACCACCTCTTGCTAACCATTTCGATCAAGAATGGAAAGAGATGAAAAATGCACTCAAAAGCATCCAACTAGGGACCCAAAAGAAACATTATAATTTTGAAGACTTATGTCTCTACCCATTTGATAGAAACATCGTCATCACACCTTTTCCTCAACACTTTGAAATGCCAAAATTTGATAAATACAAAGGAAAAGGAGACCCTCATGATCACATCAAGGAATTCTTCATGGCATGCCAAGAAGTAGCCTATTACGACCAATTCCTCCTTCGTCTTTTTCTATGAAGCTTAGGAGGACAAGCCTTAGAATGGTTTATGCACTTGCCTTATGGGTCCATCTCAACTTTCACCAATCTCTTGGAGAAATTCATCACGCACTTCTCATATAACATATAATATGAAATCACTATGATTGACCTTTGCAACACCAAACAACGAAGTGGAGAGAGTTTGTCCGCTTACCTACAAAGATGGAGAGCCCTTGCTAGTAGGCTACCTTGGACAACCCCCGAAAAACAAATCGTCCACGTTTTCATCCAAAATCTCAACCAATAAATGGCCTTCCACTTGCAAGTACATTGTGCATCTACCTTTGATAAGATCATAGAAAAAGGGGTCACTATTGAAAAAGCCCTTATTGCAAAGGGTCTAGTCAAAATCTACAACAAGAATGACAACGACAAACCTAAATTTTTGGCTAAGAACAAAAACACCGTAGGAGATGGTGCTACTAATTCCAAGTATATCCAAATCACTTCTCCTAAACCAAAAGAGACAAACGTAGTCCAAAATGTTTCAAACAATGTCTTTGTCCCATCCGTTCCTCTAAAGTGAAAACCCCCTAACAATCCAAAACACAAGTATACACCCTTGGGTGAACCACTTGAGGTTGTGTTACAAAAACCTGTCCAAGAAAAGATGGTTGAGTTCCCCATGAAGAAATCATTTGACAAAAACCAACCTAAACCCACATGGTACAAAGAAAATGAATATTGTGACTATCATCACATAAAGGGCCATGCCACAAGCAAATGCATGAAATTAAAGAACTATATCCAAGACCTCATCGATCATGGCGACATCCAAATAGAAGGAAACACCAACCCATCACCCAATGATGGCCTAGGCATCTACCAAGACCCTCTTCCCCACCACAACAACAACCAAACTACATCCAAACCATCATCTTCTAACACCAACCCTAGCAACCAAGCCAACAACATTACTTACAACAGCGTTCCACCTCCTTATGACAATTTAGTAGGTCAAATTGAATTTGATTCTACTCATGTCGCCACCATCAAACTCAAAAATACCACCCTCGAATGTGTCATTACCACCTGTCATGGGCGTGTAACCATAAAGAGACCATCCCTATCTTCCACTACTAACACTTTCGAATACAACCTCCTCGACCATCTTGGGAAGACCCCCGCGTAAATATCCATCTTGGAACTCCTCAAGACATCCACCATCCACTGTGAAATTCTTAACAAGGCCATCCAAGAATCTCATGTCCCCACCGACATACCTCCCGCTCAATTCCAAAACATTGTCGCTCAACTATCTTCATCCTACCACCTCACTTTTATCCATGCCGACATACCACCCTTTGATCCCATACATAATAAAGCACTCCACATTGAAGTCCAAATCACCAACCATAAAATCAAGAGGGTCCACTTGGATAATGGATCTATTTTGAACATATGTACATTAAAATTCATAAAACTCATGGGATATTCAGAGGCTAACCTAGAACCTTTGGTCATCTCCATCAAGGCATATGACAACACGGAGAGAGAATCTGAAGACACTATATGCCTCCCTATCAAGGTGGGCCCACTCACCATGCCCACTCTATGTCACATGATTGATCTTGACCTTCCATATAATCTCCTTCTAGGTCAACCATGGTTGCATGCCATGCAATCTGTTCCATCCACCTACCATCAATGCCTCAAGTTCCCTCATAATGGTGTGGAAGTTACTATTCCCACCAATCAACAACCTTTTGAATATTGCAAGGCTTTAGAGGTTGTTTATGATAGACAATTCCATTGTTTGAGTACCTACGAAGATCATGTCAAGGATCCTTCATCCACTCCATCCACATCATCATCCACTCCTCAAGTCACCATCAAACCATCACAAGCTTCCACCCATACACCTCAAAAGGTCAAGATTGTAGATAAAGGGTGTGGTGAATATGAGCTTCACAATGCCTTCCACATGGGATAGTTACCATTGTCCCCTCTCTCCCATGGCCGTCATCTTTAGAAGAAGGAAGAAGAATAGCAGCATAGGATCAATGATAAAATTCCCTTTGTACCAACACAGGTCTCTAGAGAAGAAGAAGCCGAAGAAACAACTCAAAGTGATTGGCTATACCATGATGAAACCACCCCAGCACCTATAAATATGGAATACTTCAAAGAAAAATATCTTGTACTGTTTCAAATTTGTACCAAAATGTCGTACCATAGGAGGGGACTTGGTGCTAATGAACAAGGCATTACATAACCCCTTCTGGTTGATCTTACATCTCCTAAGAAATATGCTCAATACTTTGGTTTGGGATATGCTCCACCGACTGTGACAATCTGTGGACCCACTAAAACCTTGGTATAGATAGTGGAATCCTCTTCTAGTGTTGAAAGCATCACTCCGAGTGTCATCATAGCTTCATGCAAAGATCTTGATCTTCCATGCATCTTCCTCGACAATGCCATCTTCGTTATTGACCTCCCCCTCATTCATCCCAAACTCATTGCTTGGGATTGTCAAGGACCCCCACCTCTCGATGTATTTCCATATGATGAGGCTCTCTCTGCATTCCTAGAGCTCCGTGACACTTCATAGTATGACATATGCTTACACATCGATGCCTATTTTGGGGAAGAGGAGATCCTTAGTCCAAAAAAGCAAAAATCAAAAAATAGAAAACTGTCCCCTAGTGAAAATCTCTCTGAGGCACTTTTAGACACAAAAGAGAAAAATAAAGAGGTATCTCCTAATGAAAACCTCACTGAAGTGCTAGAAGATGAGGATCTCCATCTTCCCCACATACCATCCTACTGGCAAGAGCGTTCCAACATTCTGATTGAAGGCACCCAATAAATCAACCTCGGCATGCAAGAATTGCCCAAGCTCACACATCTAGTAGAAAGTATCGACACTGAACAAAAATCCAACCTCTCCATTGTGCTTCATGAAGCACCTAATGTGTTTGCTTGGTCCTATGTTGACATGTTGGGATTGGAACCGTCCTTGGTTGTTCATCATCTTGTGGTACATCTCGATGCAAAACCTGTTAAGCAGAAGCTCCGTAAGATGCACCCACAAGTCACCTTACTCGTCAAAGAAGAGCTATAGAATCTATTAGATGTCAGCTTTATCTGCTCAATTGACTATCTAGAATGGGTCTCCAACATTTTTTTAGTTCCTAAGAAACATAGGGGGATCCATTGTTGTACAGACTTCTGAGATCTTAACAAGGTATGTTTGAAAGATGATTTTCTACTCCCCAACATTGACATGATTGTAGATCTCACATCAAGGCATGAGATGATTTCCCTCATGGATGGCTCTTCTAGACATAATCAATTTAGGATCACCCCTGAAGATCAACATAAAGCAACTTTTACCTATCCTTGGGGCACATATTGCTAGCAAGTCATGCCCTTTGGCCTAAAGAACACGGAGGCAACCTATCAACGTGCAATGACTACCATCTTCCATGACATGATACACAATATAATGGAAGACTATGTGGATGATCTCCTAGGGAAATCTAGAACTAGGGAACAACACCCTAAGATTTTGTGATAGATCTTTTTATGACTCAGAGAGTACAAGCTCTGTCTCAACTCCAAGAAATGAATCTTCAGTGTAACATCAAGAAAACTCTTGGGGTTCATTGTCTCCCATAGGGGCACCAAGGTGGATCCTTCTAAAGTCATGACCATAACATAAATGCCTCCTCCAAAGATGCTTAAATAGCTCCAAAGTCTCCAAGGAAAACTCCAAGCTATATGCAGGTTCATCGCTCAACTTGTAGATAAATGTCATCCCTTTGCCCATTTGCTTCGCAAAGATGTACACTTTAAATGGGATCAAAATTGTCAGCAAGTATTTGATCACATCAAGGAGTATCTAGCTTCACCATCAGTCCTAATGGTACCTATCCTTGGAAAACCCCAGTTATTATATATCAACAACTTCAGTAGCACTAGGGGCATTTTTAGCACAACAAGATGATACCGGCTGTGAAAGGGCTATATACTACATTAGCAGGACTTTAATCAGATATGATCTTAACTACACCTCTATGGAACATGCATGTCTAGCTGTCATTTTCTATTCCCAAAAGTTACAACACTACATGCTAAGTCATTCTATCAAGCTCATCTCTAAAGTTGATCCTCTCAAGTACCTGCTTTCCAAGACTTAACTCACAAAAAGAATAGCAAAATGGGTCATGTTGTTGAGTGAATTTGACATTGAGTATGTTGACAGAAAAGAAATCAAAGGATAAGTTGTAGTGGATCAGTTGGCCAAAGCACCCCTCACAGATTGTCAACCGCTATCCATTGATGTTCCAGATGATTCCATCTTAACCGTGACAAAATCGATAAACTAGAAACTATATTTTGATCGATCATTCACCAATCACGGTTCAGGGGTAGGGATACTATTGGTTATCTTGCAAGGTGATTACATCCCCAAAGCATACATGCTTGCTTTCTCATGCATGAACAATGTAGCCAAATATGAAGGTTTGATCATTGGTCTCAAAACAACAGTACAATGGAATATCTTGCAGCTATAAATCTATGGAGACTCCCAATTGATCATCAAACAAGTGAATGATGAGTTTCTCACCAAGGATGATAAGTTAGTTCCCTACAAGAAAATGGTTGATGAATACAAGCTATTCTTCACCTACATATAGTTTGAGTGGGTACCTAGCCTTCACAACAAAGCAGTTGATGCCATGGCTACTATTGGTTCCCTTCTAGATATGCCTCATGACAACCATCAGTGTAAGTTTCTTGTGGAATAGCTCCTAATGCCAGCATATCATGTCACTGAGTTAGAATTTATTTGTGAGATTATTGGTCCAAAAAATCCTTGGTATCATGACATCTACACTTACCTCCAACATCACACTTTCCCACCCAAATTCACCCATAAATAACAAAGATCCCTCATGCGTTGAGCCACCAGCTACACTATCCTTGCCTACACCCTCTATTACTAAAGCTATGATGGCAATCTTCTTCAATGTTTAAACATAGAAGAATCTTCCCTTGCCTTACATGAAGTCCATGTAGGTATCTACAGAGTGCACACAAGTGGAACTGTCCTAGTCAAGAAGCTCTTGCATACTGGATATTACTAGCCTACTATGGAACATGATGCATGTGAGTACATGAAGAAGTGTAAGCCCTATCAGCAGCATGGGGATCTCATTCATGCTCCCTCTCAGGTGTTGTAACCTATCACCATACCATGGCCTTTCTCTCAGTGGGGCCTAGATCTCGTTGGTAAAATCCACCCATCCTCCTCCAATGGACACAAATTTATTACCACTGCCACCAAATACTTCACTAAGTGGGTTGAATCCATTCCTCTCACTTTCACCACAGGAAACCAAATCTCCAAGTTAATCCTTTACCATATCATTTATTATTATGGCATCCCATCCACCATTGTTGCCGACAATGGTAAACCTTTCAAAAACCATGATGTTCGGGACCTTTCTGAACAATTCTGCATCCAACATCATTGGTCCACTCCCTATTACCCACAAGGTAACATTCAGGCTAAGGCAACTAAAAAAACCCTACTCAAAATTCTCAAGAAAGTTGTCAATGAAACTAGCCATGATTGGCACCTCCATATCCATCCCGCCCTTTGGGCCTATCGTACTAGTATTCGCACACCTACAAGAGCTACACCATATTCTCTAGTCCTCAAAGCCAAAGCTATCCTGCCAATAGAGATCAAATTGCCCTCATTGCGCATATCTTTGAGTAATATTATCACTAATGAAGAATACTGTGTTGCACACCTCCAAGAACTCGAGCTATTGGATGAACAACACCTCAATGCCCTCAATCACCTTCAAGCATACAAAAATCAGCTTCACAAATCCTACAACAAGAAGATCCGTGCTAGAGAATTTGTAGTAGGAGACTTGGTTCTAAAAGAAAATTAAAGGAATCTGTCAGAGCGAGAAAAGAAAGGGAAATTTGAGCCTAATTGGCTAGGACCCTACATTGTCACTACAAAGAATGGCTCTAGAGAATACCGCATCTCCACTCTTGAAGGAGAAGAACTTGATGAGCCTATGAACATCATTCACTTGAAGCAGTTCCACAGTTAGTCCACTGAATACCCTATGGAAAAAATACAAAAAAATCAAAATAATCCAAAATAATCAAACAAAAATAGTAAAGAGAAATAATCTGTCCTATGGTGGAAACTACTTCTTGTGCTACCTTGGATAAGTACCATAATGAAAACCTACTTGTAGGCATCACGTGTAGGTTCAACCCAGATCCATTGTTCAAACTACCTTCCCATCTTCACCCGCACTATCCAATCCACTTATCTCTTTGTCTGAGCTTCAGAACAAATCCATCATCTGAGATTCCATTGTCCATCATTCCCAAAATATCTCCCATCTCCCAATGCTTAATCTCCACATTTCCATGTCACATACTTCCACCACCATGTCACCCACCTAAATCCTCTCATCCACCATAATCCTTGGTCCCTTTGACAGTTGCTACATAAACATCACGACTACAAACCACCATTTTACCTCATCAAGTAGCATACCCACCTTATACTATTCATCACTACCCCCTACCTATCGTGGTCCTTATACCATGGTACAGTTAAAAAATTGACATCCACATCCTCTAAACCAAACCTCATCATTCTACATGAACCAATCCCTATCCTTATATCATCAAGTCTATCAGAACTACATATCATCACCACCCACATCTTAATGTGCCTTGATCTCATGGATATAGGGTATGTAGGTAGTCTGGAATATGAAGGAAGTTTTTAGTACCCAGGTAAATAAGATGCACCCATCCAACTTTTAAAAAAAAAATTATATGCTTTGATATCCCATCAACTGTGACAACAATGATGCCATATCAAAGAGGGGCAAAATGTAGACATCTGAAAATGGTCACAACCAATTTCATCCACCTATGTAGTCTAACCCTAATTCACCCGCATCAGTACATCTGATCCAACTACTAATTAATATAGTTTAAAAATTAAATATTTTTTTACTATAGTTCATAAATCACATTTCAAAAATTAAATAAATTATCATATTTATTTAATTCCCTGTTTTGTTCACTTTTGATTACTTTTTGTAATCATCATTATCTTCTTCTAATCCATGTGCACATGAATTAATTTTAATTAATTCATCATTACAAACCCCCATGTTTCTAGAAGTCCACTTGTCATCCAATTTACACACATGTACATAAAAAGTGGTACTTTGGAAACATGGTCAAATCTTCCATAAAGTGTACATTTATCCTATTTATTCCACCCCACTCCATGTGTCACTATTCATTCAAATTTAAAATTACATGTGGCACTATTTGAACACTATTCTTCTAATTTAAAATTCCACTTGTCCTCTCCATGGAATTTAAAATTCCTCACAAAATCCAACCCTTACCTTTTCATAAACGAGTCCTTACATGTCAAACACCTACCCAATCCTAGACATCCATCCATTCAAACTTGCAATCTCATCCATTGATCATCCCTTGAATCTTGGGGCAAAATTCTCATCCAATCCAATATGCCATTTGTCCAATTCTCCTTGCTTGAGGATCCTCAAGCAATCTCAACCATTGATCTTCCAAATTGATCCTAGCCCTTCAATCCCATCCCCAAAAATCTATAAATTGAGGCCTCCACCTCCCATTTCCACAAGCCATCATATGTAGAGAAACTCAGTCCAATTGAGTGCTCAACATCATAGAATTAGTTCAATTCTAAATAGTTTAGTTACATAATCAATTACAATATATCACTACTTATGTGATTAGATAGGGTGTAATTTAGATAGTTAGTGCATTAGTAGTTTAAGCTCAATCTTGAGGTCCCTTGCACTTGGGATTGGGTGCAATTAGGATATTTAGCATCCAATTTAGGATCCCACTTTCATAGGTAGACATCACCATCAAAAGATAAGGTGCGGCTGATTTAGATGCAGCCTAGGAGAGGACTATATTCATAGAAGATGATTTGATTATTGCTGGGAAATGGAAAATGGAACTTCAAACTGGCAAACCTCAGTAGTAAACTCCACTGATCCTATTATACAGAGGTTGGATAATGATATTATCACTTTGAAGAGACAAATGCCTAAAAGTTCCCCTCAACCACTTTATCAAGATACACCAAGGAAGGACTATGGTTCTCAAGGAAACTATAACAAAACATTGCCATTGACTAGTCCAACTCAGAGATTTGCTATTGAAGGTAGGCCTTCTACTAGTAAGAACAATCACATGATGTGCAATTTTCATTTGACTTCTAACCATGATGGAACTACATGCCTAGAGATGGTTAGATTCATGCAAATTCTTTCAACTAATGAGCATGTTGAGGAACCTTATGTGGAAGAACCTAGACAGTCTCATGATACCAATGTAAACTTCTTTGAATATGAATCTGATGGAGAGGCAAGAGAAGATGTATACACTGAGATTGACAATCCTAATTATGCAATCTTTAAGAGGGGTCAACAAGCTTAGAAGGAGCAAGAATAGAAAGGTCAAACTGGTAGCTCATCCTCTACTCCAAAATATATATTGTCAAGACAAGTCACTCCCAATTCCAAGAAGCCAGAGAATGTCATGTCAAAATATGCATCCATTGAGGTACCATCCACTCCCTATTCTAAGACACTTGTTTCTAGTTCATTTGATATAAATGATTTATGTAAAAATACAAAAATTTACATCTCATAGGCTGAATACCTTATACTCAAGCCATCAGAGCTGGATAGGTTAGTCAGATATGTCAAACAAGAGCCTTCACCTTCCCATTGTAATGCAAAAGTATCAAATTAAAATGAAGCCCATATAGAAAAATCAAACTATTCAAATTTCAATGATAAAAATACAAGCCAACAAAATCCTTTCGCAAAACTTGAACCTTTCTATGTGTCATTATATATTGCTAGTTTTAGGCTGAGCAATTATGTCATTGATTCTAGAGCCTCCAATAATGTACCCAAGTAGTTAAGGCTCTAGGTTTATCATTCACATCCTCACATGGTAGATGTTTTTCTATGTATGGTTCACCAGTCCCCATAATAGGACAAGTTAAAGATGCTCAAGTTGCCTTGGCTGCTTTTCCAAAGCAAAAGTTAAAGTTAACCATCCTAGTGGCTGACATTCCTACTAGTTATGGGATGCTCTTAAGTAGAAGTTTTTGTAGAGACCTAGGGGAGAAATACAGATGGATTGGTCTCATGCCTTAATACCAGTAGAAGGGAAAAAGGTGTGTCTTAATCCTGAGCCCAAAGCCAAATTCACTGTGTTGAAGTCGAGTGATCCAAGGGCAGACATTATGTTTGTAGAAACTGGGTCGGGCACATATATGTGTACCTCAACAAAGGAGGAATGCTCAAGTTTGATTAGTCCTGACTTGGCTAATGAACTGTTGACTTTATAATTTGATGGAAGTTGTTCTAGTGCTGGGTCTAGTGCAAGAGTACTTTTGGTTTCTTTAGATGGTTATAAATTCTCTTCTACTTATAAACTCAAGTTTGACAATACCAACAATACAACAAAGTATGAAGCTCCGTTACTTGGTTTAGCCTTGGCCAAAGAAAAGGGCACGTAAAACAATTGAGAGCCATAAGTGATGCTAAATTGATTGTCAAACAAGTCCAGAAGGTATACACTGTGAAAAATGGTAGACTCAGACATTATAGAAATAGGGTCTGGGATTGCATTGAGGACTTTGATGCTTTTTCTATAGAAGCAGTACCTAGAGATCAGAATACTAGGGCTAATTCATTGGCTATTTCTGCATCCCTACTATTACCACATCCAAATTTTAAAGATAAGTCATATACGATGGAAATTGTATACCGACCTAGTGTTCCCGATAATGTAAATCACTGGCAAGTATTGAACAATGATCAGTAGATAATTGCATTTTTTGGAAAAAGATAAATCTTTTGCAAATATTTTCTTTGAGGGAAGTAGTGATGACAGTAATGATATTTTAGAAGGTAATATTAGTTCTCCTAATGGTAAAGGATCTGAAGTTATTCATTTAAAGGGGAACATGATTCCCAAGGGATTAGTCTCTCTGGAAGATTTGTTCAATAGGCATGATCAGCATTTGAAACAAAAAGAAAAGTCTCTGTTGAATCATGTATTGATTTTGATCGTGTCAATATAGGCACAAAATAAGATCTCAAAATTGTGTGCATTGGAAAGTGTTGTTCTCCTCAAGAAAGGGAACATTTGATATCTTTGCTAATTCATTACAGAGATGTTTTTGCTTGGTGCTACACAAATTTGAAGAGATTCAAAAATGGAGAGTTGCAACACCATATTCCACTAAAGCCTGGTGCTATACCTTACAAACAAAAATAGAGAACTTATAATCCCAAAGTGGCTGAAGCTATTTTCAATGAGATAGACAAAATGCTCAAAGAAAAAATTATTTATCCCATCCATCACTCAACATGGGTAGCTAATATCATTCCTGTTAGGAAGAAGAATGGATAAATAAGGATTTGTGCCAATTTTAGAAAATTGAACCAAGCCTCCTTAAAAGATGATTATCCACTACTTGTGAATGACCATATATTGTAGATAGTTGCTGGTTCTAAGATGATGTCTATGCTTGATGGTTTCTTAGGGTACAACCAAGTTGAAGTAGCCCCAGAAGATCAGCATAAAACTACCTTCACTACTCCCATTGGTGTCTTTGCATATAACAGAATGCCATTTGGTCTCATAAATGTAGAGACAACTTTTCAGAGGGCGATGGATTTGTCATTTGGTGATCTAAAGAATAAGATCATTATCATTTATTTGGATGATTTGATAGTCTTTTCCAGAAAAAGAGCTAATCATTTACATGATCTGGAAGTAGTGTTGCAACGTTGCAAAGAGCAAGGAATTTCCTTAAACCCAAAGAAATCAATCTTTGTTGTGACTGAAGGCAAGCTGTTGGGCCACATTGTTTCAAAAGATGGAATTAAAGTTGATCCTGAAAGGGTGAAATCCATTATGCAATTGAGTTTACCTACTAGTAAAGATAGCACTAGATCCTTCTTCAGCCAAGTGAATTTTCTGAGAAGATTCATGCTAGAATTTGCTGAGTTAACCAGGCCTATTGCTGATATGATGAAAAATCACCCTATTTTCAAATGTAACAATGAAGGAAAGCAAGCCTTTGAAGATATAAAAATAGCCATTGCCAATGCTCCCACACTGGTACACCCTGATTTTGGAAAGGATTTCATTATATATTGCTACGAATCAGAGCACACCTTATCAACCATTCTATTATAGAAAAATAAACAAGGTATTGAAGCTCCTATCTCTTTCATGAGTGCACCTCTTAAAAAGCATTAACTAAATTATTCTCCACTTGAGAAACATGCGTATGCTGTGGTAAAGGCCCTAAAAAACTTTAGATTTTATATTTTGCACTCTCATGTTACTATTTTTGTCCCATAGTTTGTTGTGAAAAGTATCCTCACTCAACAAGAAATTGGATGCAATAAAAGGGGGCTTTGGATAGGTAAGGTACAAGAATATGATGTTGATATAAAACCCACAAATTTAGTCAGGGGAAAGGGCCTGTGCCAAAGGATTGCAGAAAACAAGATTGTTGAAGAAGAACAGTTGCCCCTAGTTCTTTTCACCAGTACAACAGATGAGTGGTTCTCTGATATTTCTTATTTTCTGACATATGGTGATTGCCCATCTCACCTTTTTGCCAAAGAAAAGAGGAATTTGAGACTCAAATCTAATAAATACATTCTCTAGGAAGGGAATCTATATAAAAAGGTGTGGATGGAACATTCCTAAGGTGTGTAGAGAAAGAACAACAAAAGAAGTTATTAGAGTCTTTCCACAATGAAGCATGCGGTGGGAATTTTTTAGCATCAGTAATAGCCTTCAAGATCCTACGCCAATGTTTCTACTAGCCAGGCATGTTTAGGGATGCCTATTGTATACACCTAAAACTGACATGACTCTAGCTAAATAAATATTTTAAATATTTATTTCATTTTAAATTCCTCTATCAATAAATAAATAAATCAATTTATTTATTTGATTCATATTTCTCCAAAAATTAAATAAAATCATTTATTTAATTAAATCATCCAAATTCTTCTAAAATCATTCTAAATTAAATAATACCAAATTATTTAATTAAATTCCAAAGTCTTCAAATCCATAAGTATCAAATCATTCTCTACATTTAAATAAATCCAAATATTTATTTAAATTATCTATTTCCTCCAAAATTGAATTAATACCAAAAATAATTCAATTAATCCATGTGCACATGTAATTAAATATTTTATTATTTAATTAGCTAATATTCCCTCACCCACATGTCCTATTTATCCTCTAGTCAAATTAGTTAACTCATCAATCAAATCTGTTAACTAATCAATCAAATCTGTTCACTAATTAATCTATTATGTTAACTCCTCAATCTATTATGTTGACTCCCCAATCAACCTAGTTAACTGATTAATCATCTCAGTTAACTCTTCAATCTATTTTGTTGACTCCCCAATCAACCCAATTAACTAATTAATCATCTCAATTAACTCGTCAATCTATTATGTTGACTCCCCAATCAACCCAGTTAACTGATTAATCATCTCAGTTAACTCTTCAATCTATTCTGTTAACTCCCATATCTCAAAATAGAGCAGGACACTTGTCCTCTCCCTATTCGTGCACATCCTCTCAAATTTCCTCTACCATTGATCTTCTTTCTCACAAATCTATAAATACAACCCCTATTCCTCCATTTGAATCATTCAAGCTTTTTATAAACTTACTATGTAGGAATCACACCGCACCTTTGGCACAAATCACTCCATAGCTTGAGATCAATTATCACACCATTATCATTGTATTGTGAAGATCCTCTTCATTGAAAAACCTATCAATAGTCATTCTCCATTGTCATCTTGGAAAAAAGCAAGGAAGTGTACCTTTTGAGGGCTCTATTCATACATGAGATCAATTCGAGATAGGTGACCAATGGAAGTCATGGAATAAAAAGGTTTGTAAGGTATTGTGTTCTTTCTATTTGATCTTATTTGTTTCAATTTCATTGGGTTATCAGATGATTAGTTGTTTATTGCTATTATTCCCATTTTTCTGATAACATTTCTAGCGCCGACCGTGGGGCCCTTGCCATAATTTAACTTCAAAATTGAGTTTTTGTGTTAGAATTCATACACAGGGCATTTCTACACATCCGTCACATTCTGCTGTGTATCTACTCATTATTACTACGCATCTGTCAAATCTGCGCATCCACTCACTGTTACGGTGCATCTACTCATTGTTACGGTGCATACATTCTCTGTTACTGCACATCTATTTCTGCACATACATTCTCTATTTCTGTGCATACATTCTATGTTACTGTGAATTCATTCTCTGTTATCACACATCTATTTTTGTGCATTCATTCACTATATCTGTGCATTTATTCTACTAGGGTTTTTGAGCTATTTCTCAGGAAATTTCTAGTGCTAACATCATTTGTAGGAATATTCTTAGATCCACCTTGCAAGTTAAGAGCTGGTCAGGTATATAGTTGCATGGTTAACTCTCATCTAGATCTAAATAGCAAAATAAGTAATTGAGCTTGTTCATGCAAATTTCACTTAGATCTAAATAGGAGGGAAGTAATTTGTACTTGTTGCATCACAACTTGAACATAGTCGCAACTAGGAGGATTAAAATTGAACAATTACTCTCAAAAGTTTTTTCAGAGTTAACAAATCTTGTGTGCCGGATAAAGTAACTCATTTAGTTTTTCTCTTTTTAACTAGGAGGAAAGAACCAGTGTTTTCCATGATTTTTAAATGATGATAGGACAATGCTTTCCCTTTAACTAGGTGACCAAAATGCCAGAATCATCATTTCACATGTGTGACCTTTAGAGAGGCCTGCCCTTGGAATTCCTTCCTTCCAAGTGGGACAACCTTAAGTGATAATGGCTAATGCCAATTACCTCCAACTCACTATAAATAAATTGCATTTGTGATGATAGTTGCAAGTGATGGGTGATGTTGTATTACACCAACCAATGTTTCCCCCAAAAACCTGTGGAGTGTAACCTCTATAGGCTAGGAAGCCTTCTTATCGAAGCGAATGGCCGCATGTGTAATCACCCAAACAGATGCCTTAACTAAAATTCTTTTGTGATAGTAAGCCAAAATCCCCTATTTGGTGACACAAGAGGAAAACATTCTCCAGAGCCATCCAACATCATACACCCATTTAGTGTAGAGACAGAAAAGTTCAACTCTTCGGAGGAACTATAACTTGGTATGAGTGAGAAGTGAGTGCCGTGGAGGGGAGTCAGTGCTACCAAGTTATTAGATGTCCACCTCTATGCAAGTGGTTGGTGTAAAAACCAAGTTGGAACTCATTGAATACTATCCTTGCCAACCTTAGGATTGTGCTTGCATTGTAATAAAAAAAATTAAACAATCATGAAAATATTCTTTGTGTGAGATTTGTCTTTCTTGCCATAATCGAAGAAACAAATCAAGAAAGAGCAACATTCAAATAAAGAACCCAAAAACATTGAAAAACGTGACTTTACCAAGTCAAAATCAAACAATACAGCATAGATCTGCACATCTACTTCATCCTATTGTGCATTTGCTTCACCCTGTTGCGCATCTATTTTTTGTTGTGCTTTTACACATTTCTACTATGTATCTACTTTTTTTCAACGTACCTACGCATACACTTCCTGGAGTACACATTTATACTCTGTTCTGGTGCATCCGCTTTTCCACCAGATTTGCACTTTTGTTTCCTATTGCTTTGCATATACACTCTGTTCATGTGCATATGTTCCTGTGCATCTGTCACAGTGAGTACTTCTGTACAGTTTGTCAGAAAAACACCTACCGTTTTTAGCACCCATTTCAGTCTTGTATCAATTTTTAAGGTCAAATTAACCATATAGTCACTTCTCCCATTCATTTATGTAGCATACCCTCTTTTCCATCATTGGCCTCGTCAGTAATTTCATAAAACTTCCCAAGAACAAATCAAACTATCAAAACTAGGTTACTACAAGGCAATTTTTGGATCCTATCAGATTCAAGCATCACTAGTAAGTCTCCACTAATAGGATCTATCATCCTTCTATCTCAGAGCTTCACTAGTTTGTTTTGGTCCAAAAATAGTCTCTACCAAGTAATCAGATTTCAACCATCCTTACTTTTCATCTACCATTTTGTATCGACAGACTTGTTTGAAACCATTCATCAAAGAAAACCCTTGTTCAAATCTTATCGCCACCAATATCCCCTTCACTACAACCTCCAAACACATCTTACCAAAGCATCCAATTTCACCCCACTCCATTCCAAATCACATTGCATGGTACTAACTAGATCATAGAAGCAAAAACAAATTGGAATGGCTAAAATGTCTGACAAAATTATCCCCCCCCCCCTCATGACAGTGATGAGGAAATATCTCATGAGGACTTACAAGAAGCTCTCCAAGATAGAAAATTCCAATGAATGATGGACAAAGTACTCCACTAAGACCCTAAAAAGTTCTTTCTCCACCTAGCAACCCAAGGAGTTAAGCTCCCCGCTGACTTTGATGTCATAGTGTTGAAAGAAACTGAAGAGGAAAGAACTGATGAAGACATCACATGTGAGGAAAGAACCCTTGGCACATACAAAGGCAAGAAAACCACAAACTCAAGTTCCACACCTTTAGACATGTTGACAAAACAAGTTCAAACCCTACAACAACAATTAGTAGACCTCCAAACAGGGACATCCACTAAACACTATTCGTTGGAGGATATCTCGCTATATCCCTTCGATAGGAGCTTGAACATGATCCCTTTTCCCCTAGATTTGAAGTTTCACAATTTGACAAGTATAGAGGAAAGGGTGACCCTAGAGACCATATCAGAGAATTCAACGCAGCATGTCTAGAGGTTGCTCACAATAAAACTTTTCTCATGAGACTCTTTCCTAGATCTCTAGGAGGGTAAGCCATGGAGTGGTTCTCTCAACTCCCTTTGGGTATCCGTACTTTTGATGAGTTAGTGAACAAATTTGTCATGCATTTCTTGTATAACATTGAACATGAGGTATCCATGCTTGACCTTTGCAACACAAAACAAAAGAGTGGCAAATCCTTCGCTGCTTTCTTACAAAGGTGGAGGCAACTTGCAAGCAAGTGCTCATATCATGCCCTTGAGAAACAAATGACAAAAATGTTTGTCCATAATCTCAATCCTAATCATAGCCATTAAATTCAAATCCAATGCCCTGCCTCATTCATGAAAGTCATTGAGATGGGGTTATTCATCGAAAAAGCTATGATCGTGAAAGGACAAATAAAATTATTCAAAGACACTCCTAATTCAAACTACACCATGGATAAGTCAAAATTTTGGACCAAAAACAAGAACATCGTCAATGATGGAGTGGTTGATGCTAAAGTAGCGACCCCTAAGAAACCAATTTTAAATCTCAAAGGAGCATCAAACAATGCAACACCAAGCAAACCTTCGTCAAATGAACTAAGACAACCATACAACTTTCCTCCTAGACAAAAATTTACACCACTAGGGGAGTCATATGAGTCCGCTTTGAGAAAATTAGTGGAAAATAATGAGATCACCCTTCCCACCGTAAGAGACTATGAACCTCAAGTCAAACCTTCTTGGTGGAAGGATACCGATTTCTGTGAGTACCATAGAGGCAAAGGCCATAAAACTGGTGATTGTATTCACTTGAAAAACATGATACAAGACTTACTAGATCAAAATCATGTGGGCACAAAAGATCATCCCTCTAACGAATCACATGTGGCATTCAAGGATCTGCTCCCTAACTATGACAGGTAGAACACTCATAACAACAACAATAACAATCAGCCAAATCACAATAATAGAAACAATGATGCTAACTATATGAAAATGCCATTCGAGTACACTATTGATTGCATATCAAAACATATCCCACAAATCACTGTGGTCATGTTTGGAAAACAATTAGATTCCAATACCAAATCTGATTGCAATATCACCACCCGCAGTGGGAAAGTCAACTTGCACACACTCCCTCCAAGTTCGCCATCCTCACCATCTACCCACCACAAGTACAACATCATTGACCAACTACAAAAGACTCTGGACAATATATCCATATTAGAGTTATTGCATCTATTGCCATCCCACAAAGAGATTCTTGATAAAGCCCTAGTGGAAACCACTGTGCCCACCAATTTGGCCCAATAGAAATTTCAAGCCATGGTAGGTCATCTTACCTCACCTAACATCCTGTCATTCACTAAATAGGATGATCTATCCATATCTCAACCCCATAATGCATCATTACATATTAAGAACTTCATTAATAAACATCACATTAAAAGGGTTCTCATTGATGGAGAAGCAGGTTTGAACATTTGCATGCTAAAATTAATCCTTACATCAAGGGGTTCTCAGAAACTATAGCAGATCCAAGAAAGAATATCACAATAAAATCCTATGATGAAGAAGAATAGACAACCCAAGGAACTATGGTGTTACTGTTAAGAATTGGACCAGTGGAGATAGAAGTTGTTTGCCAAGTCCTTGACAGGGAGCTCGCATATAACATTGTCCTAGGTAGACCTTGGATACATGCCATGAAAGTTGTGCCTTCCACATATCATCAATGTATCAAGTTCCCTCACAACGGCTAAGAGATCACCATCCAAGGTGACCCTGATCCTCTTCAACACTGTAACATTATCCAATCAAAGCTAGAATTCATCATCCCTAATAATAGAACTTCCATATCTTCCACCTCCCATCATGATCCTAGCTCGCAAGCTTCCACATCAATGGCCAAAGAGCAGAAGGTCAAGATTAAAGAAACAAGGGTAGGAGAGTACTCCATCAAGCATACCTTTTGTTTAGCCAAAATGCCTTTATCTCTGAAGACCTTTGGGTGACCTACACCTTCCCCAAAACCATCTGCTCCTAAAACTCCCAAAGCTCCCTTTGTCAAATGGGGCACCCTATCAGATGAGAGCGAAGAAAGAGACATTATGCAATGGCTCTACATAGATGAAGATGACACACTACGAGACAAACAACCAAAGCTCCCAATAGAAATCTATGGGCATGGTCAATCTATCTTACATAGAATGGGCTATGAAGGACAGGGTCCCATCGGCCTGAGAAAAGAAGGAATAACTGAACCCATTCAACCCTCTTCATCCTCATTGGCCTGAGACATAAGAGGGCTAGGATACAAAGACAATGGCAAAGGCAAAGCTAAGCCTACTACTTGTTTTGTGGAATAGATCCATAACCTCCAAGAGGATAGTGATACAGATTCTAATGAGTATGAATGGGATGACCTTTCAGAACATTCCTATGAGGACAAAGGAATCAATACCGTTCACACCTATAGCCCCTATCATGAGGGACAAAATCTAAGGCATAGACCAGTAGAGTTTGATTTTCCCACTCCGGGGAGAACAACTTACAAGGAAGGTCGGAGTTCTCATGAGATAGATAATCTTGAAGAAAGTACCATCACAGACCTTGTTCCTATCACTCCCAATCCTGATCATATATCCGTCCTTACCATCACACCCACAGAATCAGATCAACCTATCGATCCCCTCCCCCTGGTACATCTTGAGCTTATCGATTGGGATCTACAAGGAACCCCCAACTAGACGCGTTCCAGAATGATGATGCCTACATTGATTACATGGAACTGAGAGACCACCTACCTATGAGAGATCATAAAGCTAGCTTCACCATAGAACTCAATACCATAGCTTATTTTGGAGAGGGTACCAAGCCTTCCAGTTAAAAAAATATAACAATCAAACATGGATCTGATGGTGAAAACTACTCTGTGGTAGTGTTAGATCCCAAAAAAGTAAAAATAAATGATGCATCTAATGGTGAAAACCTCTCTTAGATGCCAGATGATGGAAGGATTGACACTCTCCCTAATAACATGTATCAGGAGAAGTCACAAATTTTGGTAGAACCTACAAAACCTGTTGACATCGGCATAGAAGGTAACCCAAAGATCATACACTTTGCCAAGTCTCTATCTCCAGTGGAAAAGATGAAATTTGTGCCCTTCTTCAAAAAGAAATAGGTCAACTTTGCTTGGTCCTATGCAGATATGCCCGAGTTAGATCCAGACTTGATCTTGCATCATCTACCACTAGATCCTAGACTTAAATCTATTAAACAAAACTCAGGAAAATGCATCCACATATCACATTGCTAGTCAAAGAGGAACTAAAAAAACTACTGGATTCAAGATTCATTAGAGCAATCGATTATCTAAAGTGGGTATCAAAGATTGTACTAGTATCCAAACCCAATGGAAGAGTTAGATTGTGTAATAATTTCAGAGATCTCAACAAGGCATGTCGCAAAGATGATTTCCCATTGCCCAACATTGACATCATCGTAGACTTGAGAGCTGGACACACTATGCTCTCTCTTATGGATAGTTTCTTTGGATACAACCAAATCAGAATAGCACCAGAGGATCAACATAAGATGGCATTCACATGTCCATAGGTACCTTCTACTGGAACGTCATGCCATTTGGGTTGAAGAACGCATGAGCAACTTACAAACAGGCAATGACTACTATCTTCAACAACATGATGCACATCACCATGGAAGACTATGTAGATGACATCCTTGCCAAATCACTTACAAGGGAATCTCACTTAGATGTCCTAGAGAAAATCTTTCAGCGGGTAGAACACTTCAAGGTCCGATTGAATCCAAAAAAGTGTGTGTTTGGAGTCACCTCCGACAAGCTCTTGGGTTTCATAATATCAACCAATGGGATTGAGGTAGATCCTATGAAGGTAAAAGCTATCATGGAGATGCCACCACCAAGGAACATCACCCAACTATGGTCTTTACAAGGAAAATTACAAACCATCTGTCGGTTTATCTCACAACTGGTGGACAAATGTCAACCTTTCACTCATCTCTTGCATAAGAACATTCCATTTAGATGGGATGAGAAGTGTGAAGATGGATTTCACAAATTGAAGGAGTATCTCATGAATCCCCCTGTCTTGATGCCACCTATCCAAGGCAAGCCACTATATCTTTACATATCTGCAACACCAATAGCTCTTGGAGCCCTTTTAGCACAACAAGACTATGAAGGCAAGGAATGGACAATCTACTACATTAGTCACACATTGGTGGGGTATGAATTGCAATATTCTCAAATCGAAAGATCTTGTCTTGCTATGGTTTTTGCTTCCCAAAAAATATGCCATTACATGCTTGCACATTCCATCAAGCTAATTGCAAAGATTGATCCACTAAAATACTTGTTAAGAAAAGTAGCTCTAATAGGCCGCCTAGCTAAATGGGTAATGCTACTAAGTGAGTATGACATAGAATATGTGGAAAGGAAAGCTATCAAGGGTCAAATCATCACAGATTAGGTGGCAAAGGCACCATTGCAAGATACTACCCCAATGACATTTGAGTTTCCTGATGAATCAATTTTTTAGTATCACAACACATTCATGGAATCTCTACTTTGATGGGTCTTATAAAAACCATGGATCAAGGGTAGGAATCTTAGTAGTCACTCCTCAAGGTGACACAATACCTAAGTCCTATCATCTACTTTTTCCTTGCACAAACAACATAGTAGAGTATGAGGCCTTAGTCATTGGTCTTAAGATGGTGGCAAAGTGGAAAGTGAAAGAGCTACATGTCTATGGAGATTCACAACTCGTCATCAATCAAGTAAATGATGACTATCAGATGAAAGATGACAAGCTAATACCATACAAGCATATGGTAGATGACTTTAAAGGATACTTTGTGATAATCTCCTTTGAGCGGATTCCTCGCATAGAGAACAAAGCAGCAAATGCCATGGAAACCATCACCTCGCTTCTTGATATACCAAATAATGAGTCACATTTTGAGTTCTTGGTGGAGTCAGTCACACAACCAACTTATGATATCCCCAAAACACAATCTATTTGCCTTCTAGTAGGATCTGATTCACCCTTGTATGGTAAAATTTATACTTACCTCAAGGATAACACCTTATCAGCTAACTTATCCAACAACTAATGTCAAACCTTTATCCACCAAACATCCCGTTATACCATTATTGCCGACACCCTCTACCACTGAGGTTTGGATGGTACTCTACTTAGATGTCTTGACTATGATGAATCTCAAACTGCCTTACGAGAAGTACATGAAGGAATTTGTGGAACATACTCTAGTGGTCCTACCTTAGCTAAGAAACTCATGTGTTTGGGATACTATTGGCTGAACATGGAGATAGATTCATATCATTTTGTCAAGAAATGCAAGCAGTGTCAAATTCATGGTAACCTCATCCATGCACCAGCTCAGGAATTGCAACCTTTAACAACACCTTGGCCCTTTTGTCAGTGGGGACCCGACCTTGTGGGCAAAATCCCCATCATCCAATGGCCACAAGTTCATTATCACCACCACTCAGTATTTTACCAAGTGAATTGAAGCCGTCCCACTCACCAATGTCACAGGCAAACAAATTGCCTCCATCCTTAATTACCTCATTTGTCGATATGGAATTCCCTCATCCATAGTCATGGATAATGGAAGACCCTTCAAAAACTAGGATGTCTAAGAGCTCTATGACAAATTCCAAATCCAACACCGCTTCTCCACCATGTGCTACCCACAAGGCAATGGTCAAGCAAAGGCATCCAACAAAACCATTCTAAAAATCTTCAAGAAAACTATCAACGACGCTAGTCATGATTGGCAAATGCAATTAAATCCCACTCTATGGGTCTATCGAACCAACATACGCACTCCCACAGGTGCCACACCATATTCCCTTGTCTATGGTTCTGAAGCCATTTTGCCCATTGAGGTTAAGTTACCATCTTTGAGGGTGTCATTAAAAGGTCTTATAACTGATGAGGACTATAGAGTTTCCAAACTGCAAGAGTTAGAACTGTTAGAGGAGAAATGATAGAATGCTTTCAACCATCTCAAAGCCTACCAACAAAAAATGTCAAGAACCTATAATCACAGAGTCCATCCAAGGATCTTTAATGTTGGTGACCTAGTGCTCAAAGAAAATCCCCGCAATCAGTAGGATCAGGAGAAGAAAGGAAAGTTTGAACCCAACTGGGTTGGTCCTTATGTAATCATTGCTGCCTATGGATCAAGAACGTACCAGTTAGCTACATCAAAAGGTGAATTGTTCGATGACCCAATCAACAATATACATCTTCGCCGGTTCTATACTTAGAGAACCCCAATAAATAAATAAATAAATAAAAATAAAGAGAGAGAAAAGACAAAAATGTTGCAATAAAATGCAAAGTAGTGAAAACCTGGCAAATAGGCGCTCTTTGTGATGCAAACCACTTCCTCCATCTTTGGGAAACCATCACCTTGCACCCATTCTTCCTACCATCATCCATCAACCGATCATATCTGTTTCGCAAAACCACCTAACGATAACCTATCATGTGTCTTGGTACTCTATCACCATTGTCACCTTATTACCTAAGGTTTATCTAATACCCTATCCATAGTGTCAGCTTGTCATAGGGTCTATAGTCAGTATCTTATCATCTTGAACTACGTTGCCTCTATGTCGTCACATAGGCAAGGCCATCATTGATGGGCCCCCAAGGCTACCTGTCCGTTCCATACATTATCACCCATCCTTTGGTCCATCCACAAATCACACTTTTCCCATTGCCTAGGTCCTAGGTCCACAATGTCCATACCCTGAACTACGTTGTCTCTGTGCCGTCATGCAGGCAAGGCCATTTATCAATGAGCCCTTGAGACACTAGATCAGTCCCTTAGGGCCTGTTTCTTCATGTCTACTATCCATTCTTCCATAATAAATTGATCCTTTACCTGACTAGGGGGCAATTCCTTGACCTGGTTACAGAGTTGGATTCTACAATGCCACATGTTCTAAGAGGGCGCCAATAAGTATTGTGATACCTTTCACTAGACACACACACACAACAAAGCACGCTTCCAAACATAAATTTTGACGCAAGACATCAACCTATCCAAAGAAAAACAAACAAGGACCTAAACACTCCAAATGATTTTATCTAAATTATGGCAAGAATACACATCTAATGCAAGAAAGTTTTGTTTTGATTGGTTGTGCCTTAAATTTTAACTTTTGTTATCATGTTTCCTCCACCACTCAAGGATGCCTAAAAACTAGAGATGCTATGATGGGGGCATGATTATTTTATTTGTTTGTTGCTTGTGGTTTTATCTTTAGTAATGTGAAGGCTTGTCTAAAGACATGATCAACATAATGATCATCGATGATATCAGAGGTCTAAACATGAAATAGGTGTAATCCTTGTTTGTTGATATGCAAGAAGTACTCAGGTCATCTTGGTTCAATTATACTTAGATGCTTGTATTAACTTCCTAAATCAAAATCCATGTAAGAAATACTCAGGTCATCTTGGTTTAATTATACCTAGATGCTTGTATTTTCTTACAACATGTTAAAAACACAAAAATAACAAAAAATCGCCCAGTGATGAATCAGGCACTTCAAAATACTTGCAATATCAAGGTGACAAATATCCACATCCATACACATCCAATTACATTTCATATACCATCCATAAAATAATTATTTTGTTCAAAGTGCCAATGTTTGCAAATAAAATCTTGTCATTCCTTCATTCACATTTCTTCTATCAATCACATTTCTATCTATCATTGTACATCTTTCATCAAATCTCTTCTACATTGCTTGAGTACACTTGGACATAACAAAAACATATTATCATTTTGCATTTCATATTAGGTGAGATAGTCATTAAATTGATTAAATCATTCACATACATATAGGTGTAACAAAAGCATGTCATCATTTTGCATTTTATTTTAGGTGAGATAGTCATTAAATTGATTAAATCATTCGCATACATATAGGTGTAACAAAAGCATGTCATCATTTTGCATTTCATTTTAGGTGAGATAGTCATTAAATTCATTAAATCATTTACATACATATAGGTGCATTCAATCATCCATGTACATTTATATCAGCATAACATAGTGTCTCATTAGAAAACCATAAAAAACATAGCTATCAATAATCATCTCATACCATTTTATTTGCATAACAGGTGTTGCATATTAGATATCATAAACATTTGCTAGCATACAAACATCAAAATTAGAGTGCATCCATGATCATCACATAAACAAAATGCATGTAGGCCATCATAACTGCATCATCATATATAATCATAAAACATAAAAGTGTCCAAAAGTGTACAAAATTAGTCCGTCATCCATGAGTTGAATCACAAAAGGTGTATACATACGTCAAAATAATAATGATACACGTCTCAGTAGCTATACAAAATAAGAGTGATATATACATAATATGGCTATCCATGAGCCATCAAAAAATGTATGTAGAAAGAAAAAATCTATGCAAAGTCACAGCTAACCCTGCTACCACGAGATACTACTCCTAGCACTATCTTTTCCCCCTCCACCTCAGCCTATCCCAGACTACTATGGGCCCATGCCTAAGGCCATCACCCATGAACCACCTATCCTCCACAAGGACATAGCCATTGACTGGATCCTGTAGCTTGGCACCCTCTGATTTGCTAGCACTGCCCCGTGATATAGCCCTCTATAGTATTGTGTCTGTGCTCAAGCTGAAGCCAACTCTCCCAACACTTGTGTCACTTGGACCTGAGCCTGTGACAACTATGTAACAAGAAGTACTATAGCTGCGTCAATGCCTAGGGTGGCTATGGCTGCATCCCTCTCCCCTATCAAGGCATGTACCCTGGCCAGTGTGACATCTCACTTTGTAGTGATGTCGGCAATAATCCCTGCATCTCCCTCTATTTGAGCATCGATGGCTCTCATCTGTGCTCTCAACTATCTTAGTTGGCCTTATAACAAGGCTACTACATCCCCTACACCTGTTGCTATGGTTCAAGTTGATCAAGTGCCTGCAGTACCTACGGAACAACTATCGATACTACCTGTTGTGCCATCTACTAAGGTGGGGCCTGCCCCACTCTCTGCCGCTGTCTTGACCAGCTATCATCTCCTCCATCTCCTCCTCCCCCATCTCCTCCTCCACCATCTCCTCCTCTCCTCCTCCTTCACCTCCTCCTCCATCTACCTCCATCATCCTCCTCCATCGACTCAACCTCCTCTAGATGAGGAGCTAAATCTCCCAGACCTGAATACCTAGGGAACAGGTGCGCAGCAAACCAATCCTCAAAATCTTGTGTCATCCTTGCATCAACCACCTCTCTCCTCATCGGCCACGCATGATAGGGAATCTGTAGGAAGTTTGCCTAGGCCTCCTTGTAAGAAGCCACATGACCCAATCACCACCACTCTGCCCATATCCTCACAAATAGTGCCTACCCCTGTGGCATACCCTATATCTGCCCAAACTACTAGAAGACACGGCTAACTATCTACCTCTCCAAAATATGATGGGGCCACCCAATCAACCACCGCATCTGAAACACATATGACATCTCATCATCCCATACCACACAATCCAGGTATGGTCGCCACACAACTGCATCCACATTATCCAACACATGGTGCCAGTACTCCAACTTACCCAGCCTGTGTTGAGTAAGTACATTGGCGTATCCATAGGAGTATGGCTCATCTCTCTACCTATAAAACATGACAATAGGCCATGTCACTGCAATGTGTTCCCAAGCCCAGAACTATAACAAAGAAACACTTGCAGAAAGACTCGACGCTCCATGGTACACAACTTGATGCATATCATGGTAGAGGTGGGCCAGCATATAGACACCCCAAGCAAAACAGGTGCCCTCAGTCAGCATCCTCTCTAAGGTTCGACCCTAGCCAACTACAAATCCATGTGATCTCTAATCGGGGCATACAACACCTCTAACCAAGCTAGCTACAATCCTGGGGAAGTAATCATAGTCGTCGTACATATCCTGCCAGCTAATCACTAATCCCTCTATGTCAGGATCATCAAATATCCTCCTGCACTTAGCTACCCCAGCGTCATGCTAAAAATCATACTCTACCAGCTCACCTACTATCAGAAGTCTTAGGATCCTATAAACATCCTCCAGGGTCATGGTGATCTTTTCAATAGGGAGGTGGAATGTCCCATCCTCATTGTGAAAGTGCTCTACCAAAGAAGTCAGTAGACTGAGATTCAGACGAACCTCAGGCATGAACCAAACATAATACAAACCAATCACTCCAAGCACTCGATGATCCACCTCTGTGAGCATGTGTCGTTGTCGCATAGTCACTGGGAACTGCTCCTAGGACATGATGCAATCACAAATATCCTCCTACCATCAACAAAACAAGGCGTCAACCATAACCGTATCAATGCAAACCTGCTCAACTATCAAACCTATCACAATCACTTACTTAACATATCAAATTGATTAAACCAATCATATCATCTCCTATCTAGATTCTATCAATCTCAGAGATCGCTTATCAATTGTCACATCGATCAAGAGGCCAATTGAGTCAATTTCACTAAGTAACTGAGTATCCTAAGAAAATGCACCATTCTAGGTAGCATTTGTGCAGTATCAAAGCAAAAGCCCAGCTTCACAATGCATGCATCTTACAATGACATAGATGCGCAGCTCTCTAGCACATGCGTCGAACCTAAACATATGCACCGACACATGGCACATATGCGCATCTTCCCAGAATATGCATAGTATCGCAATGCATGTGCAGCAACCTATGGCAAATGCGCAACAAAAAGACCTAAATGTTCCTAAACACTACAAAAGCGTAGTTTTGGGGCAAAGATGTGTTGAAACCCAAAGTTGTGCATATGCTTTAGTATCTTTGACATGCATTTATTACACTAATGAATGCACCTATCCTCAAATTTTTGACATATGTACTAAGGGTACTGCATCCGCTACCCGCCTGAATCATCGAACCCACTCGAAATGATGCTCCTCAACCGAAATATCCATCTCTCTGCTAACTTCTCTAGCTCCTGTGCTCTGCAAAGCTCCTAATAACTCTCATAATGAGACAAGTGTGCAAATGACTAAGATTGTGGACCCGACTTCTACATATAGACATGCAACCCTAACTAGCTATGTGGTGACCTTGCCTGCTCTCCGTGCCCTTTCTCCTCCATTTTTTCAAACCATAACCTATTTTCTCCACCATTTCATACATTCTTTCACCTTCTTCATCCTAAGATTGTCCATCTCATGCCCTCAAAATTTTTCTTCCCGTCTAATCTCCCGAGGGGGCATCCTACCGTCGTTAAACTTGTACCAGGGCCAAACTGGGGCATGTATCAAATCGCAGAAACTCTTTATTCTTTGAAACAATGTGATAAAACACATTGCATCAAAGAGGGGAAAAATGTATACACCTAAAAATGACATGACTCTAGCTAAATAAATATTTTCAATATTTATTTCATTTTAAATTCCTCTATCAATAAATAAATAGATCAATTTATTTATTTGATTCATATTTCTCCAAAAATTAAATAAAATCATTTATTTAATTAAATCATCCAAATTCTTCTAAAATCATTCTAAATTAAATAATACCAAATTATTTAATTAGTTCTTCTAAATTTCAAAGTCTTCAAATCCATAAGTATCAAATCATTCTCTATATTTAAATAAATCCATATATTTATTTAAATTATCTATTTTCTCCAAAATTGAATTAATACCAAATATAATTCAATTAATCCATGTGCACATGTAATTAAATATTTTAATATTTAATTAGCTAATATTCCCTCACCCACATGTCCTATTTATCCTCCAGTCAAATTAGTTAACTCATCAATCAAATTTGTTAACTAATCAATCAAATCTGTTAACTAATTAATCTATTCTATTAACTCCTCAATCTATTATGTTGACTCCCCAATCAACCCAGTTAATTGATTAATCATCTCAGTTAACTCTTCAATATATTCTCTTGACTCCCCAAATCAACCCAGTTAACTGATTAATCATCTCAATTACCTCTTCAATCTATTATGTTGACTCCCCAATCAACCCAGTTAACCAATTAATCATCTCAGTTAACTCTTCAATCTATTCTGTTAACTCCTATATCTCAAAATAGAGGACACTTTTCCTCTCCCTATTCACACACATCCTTTCAAATTTCCTCTACCATTGATCTTCTTATTCATTCTACATCATTGATCTTCTTTCTCACAAATCTATAAATACAACCCCTATTCCTCTATTTGAATCATCCAAGCTTTTTATAAACTTACTCTACAACAATCATAGCGCGCCTTTGGCATAAATCACTCCATAGCTTGAGATCAATTATCACACCATTATCACCATTATCAATGTATTGTGAAGATCCTCTTCGTTGCAATACCTATCAACAACCATTCTCCATTGTCATCTTGGGAAAAAGCAAGGAAGTGTACCTTCTAAGGGCTCTATTCATACACGAGATCAATTCAAGATAGGTGACCAATGGAAGTCATGGAATAGAAAGGTTTGCAAGGTATTGTGTTCTTTGTGTTTGATCTTATTTGTTTCAATTTCATTGGGTTATCGGATGATTAGTTATTTATTTCTATTATTCCCATTTTTCTGATAACACCTATGAATGGGTGTCCAAGTGTGAAAAGTGTTTGAAGTTCACTGGTAGACCTCACCTTACAGCGATACCTTTGAAACCTGTGGTGATTGATGAGCCCTTCCAACAATGAGGTTTAGATTTTATTGGCCCTATTCACCCCAATTCTAGTGTTGGACACACACATATCTTAATTGCCACCAACTATTTTACCAAGTGGGTAGAAGCTATCCCAGTTAAGCAAACCACTTCAGAGGTTGTGTGTACTTTCCTAAAAGAAAATATTTTAGTAAGGTTTGGTGTCCCAAAGAAAATTGTTGCTGATAATGCTATTTCTTTTTCATCTTCTGAGATTACTCTCTTTTCCTATGGTTATGGTATCAGTTTGGCACATTCATCGAATTATTATCCCCAAGGCAATGGATAGGCTGAGTCGAGTAACAAAAATTTGATTTCCATTGTCAAGAATTTAGTAGATAAAAATCAAATGGGGTGGCACAAGAAGTGAGTCATCCCACAATAATGGGTTACACTTTTTGGCCAAACTTGACATTGAAATTAACATTTTGAACTAAATCTTCACTTTCTAACACCTATAGCCACTAAACTTTTAGGAATTTGAAGATGATGCGAACTAGTGATTTGTGAGATTTTGTCTGTAGATTCTAAATATATTTTTTTAAAAAGTTGGAGTTAAATTGTAAAAAAATTTGCATCTCCTTTGATAACTAGTTTTTAATAGTAAACAACATTTTTTAAAGTGATGTGTATTCTGTAGCACATAACTTTTTTTCTACAAAGGATAAAATTCTGATTCTTTTGAATTTAGATTGGTAACACTGATATATAGGGCATGCATTTGATTTCATAATGTTTTGTTGAATATTTTTTTTAAAATTAAGTTTTGAACTCAAACCAATTATAATTTAGACATAGGCGTATTCTATAAAACATAACTTTTTTTGTATCTATCAAAATTCAATTTTTTTGTTGAAACAAGGACATCAATACCTAGGGCACAGATATTTTTTAGAATTTTTTTTCACTAATTTACTAATTTTCCATGTGTGTAGAATAGAGAACTTGATGTTTGGTGAAAAACCTACATTCACAAGAAATTAAAAAATAAATATAATAATCAAATTAAATATATTTAAAATTATACTTTTTGGGAAGGTTATAATAAGGACTACATACTTACAAAACATAAATTTTAAATGACTTCATTTAATCCCCCAAAAGGTAAATCAAAAGTGGTTTTTTATCAATATTTTGATAGGTGTAGAGGAGACTCCATTATAGGTATGGTTTAAAACTAGCAGGGTTCTATCCAAGGGGGTTTGAATTTAAGGGGGTTTGATCAAACACTCTTCAATTAAAATCCTTTAAATGGAACCTTTCAAGGATTAAATCATTATATTTTCTAAAAATATGTGATTTCAGTAAAAATCAGGATGTCCCAAAAAGTGTAACCCATTATTGTGGCAGCACCCAAGTTATATGATGCTCTGTGGGTAGATAGAATAACATACAAAAGGGCCATTGGCATGTCATCTTTTCAGTTGGTGTATGGAATTGATAGTGCTATATGAATTCTTTTGGAACTCTCAGCACTAAACTTGCAAAAGGCAATAGAGAATGAACAATTTCAGTCATCTTTGGAGAAAAGGATTATGTATCTAAATCAACCGGATGAACAAAGGGAGATAGTTGTAGACAAAATTGCCAAACATTAGTAAATGGTAAAGAGAATTTTTTTATAAAAGACCTAAGCGAAGGAGCTTTGTTGTTGGAGATTCTGTACTTCTCTGGGATAGAAGGAGAGAACCTAAAGGATCACATAAAAAGTTTGACTCTCTATGGAAATGACCTTTTCAGATTAGGCAGGTCATTGGAGACAACACTTTCATGTTGGCTTATCTAGATGGTACCCCTATGCCTCTTGCCTATAATTGGCAAGACTTGAAAATGTTCAGTTGGTGACTTTCTCGAGTTTCCCTTATACCATAGTTTATTTTGTTTCTGTTTTCTTTTGTCTATTTTTTGTCTTGTCTCTATTGCCCAATGAACAAGGCTTTGTGTCATGGTAGTTCTGGATTCTCTGCGTCCTGTTAGTCCTTGTCTCCATTCAGAGCCAATTGTTACCCTAAATTTCAAATTTAGTGTCATGCAGATTTTAACTTTCCCTTTGAGTCTTTAATTCATTGTTTAGTTCTAAGGTTTGTTTTTCCTTAGTCACCTTTGTATCATCCATTAAAAGAGTCGCAGGTTTCTAAGTTATCATAACTAAGTTGTGGGTTTCTAAGTTTTCATAACCTATGTCGTGTGGTTCTAAAGTTCCTTAACTTCCCGACCGCCCGACTTGATTTTCATTTGTTGAGTCTTCCCACCTGCATTCTAGTCCTTTTATTGTCAGTAAGCTGGGGGTTTTTGAAACTTCATAACTACTAACTTGTGGTTCTCAAGTTTTGGTTTTTGGCGACTCCACGACACAGAAGTTTTTTCCATTTTTCCAAGCATTCTTTCCTCATTAAATGAAGTGTACGACTCGTTCGGTGGGCGTCTTTTCAAAATTTTTGGAAGGAATGTGAAATCTTGGTGGCATTCTCTCAAGGCTAGAATTTAATGCAACATTAATTAAGCAGTACAAGCATGTCATGTTGGAATAACAGCATAGATATATTTATTTATGGTGGTGGTATTTTCTCTAAGTCATCCTACTGTACTAGCTTCTACTCTCTGCAGTAATTCTCTGAATGCATAGTGATTTCTCTATGTGCTTTTGCTCTTGCAGTTTGGGATGAAATTTAAATATCAAGGAGACCCTCATTCATTGAGTATTGAGAGTAGCTGGAGCGGTCTGAAAATATACTGAGCTTGGGCATATCGATTTAGGAGAATTCTAGACTCATCTGGAACAAAATGATAAATCACCAATTGCAGAGTGGCTTAGTGCATGCTGGAGGTTTCTTGACTTCTGTGCAGAGTGTTAACTTGGTGATTGTATGCATGCAGAGATACATCTTAGAAACTTAAGAAATCAAAGCTAAAGACAGCTCTGTGGTGGTAGAAGTTGACTCTGGTGTTATCTCTCACATGTTGAGCTTTTTAGGAAAGGAGAACTTTGAAGATATGTCTGTCACAGAAGGGTTAAAGTTTTTTAAGGCAAACGAAGACTGGTGCATGAACTCAATTGCAAGAAACTAGCTAAAGTCCAAGAAAAGAGGTAAGTCCCAACTGCCTCCAAAACTGAAAAGATCTCATTTCAAACATGAAATTTCTGACATTATCACTTTGTTACATCGTGTGGTTGGGAGTGCAACTATAGATTCTTTTGAATAATGGATGTGTCAGTTTATTTTGTTGATATGTAGCAAAAACCAATTCATTAACTAGGCTGAGATCTGTTGTGAATGTCAAACTTATCGAAGCATGAGAAAGAAAGGATATGCTTTCCCGTTAACACTATCCTCGTACACTTGCAAAACTAATGATGTTGTGAAAGGAGTGGAGTAGGCCATTAGTGAATTTAATTTTCATTCTTTGTCCATGAGAACAAAGTTTGATAGAAAAAATTATGTACAACAAAATTTCCATGGCTCAAGCTCTTATGAACATCGTCCTCATTTAGAGGATTTTTGGGAAGACTGTGTTGATGACAGAGAAGTGCAAAGAAGAGAATGCATGAGACTCACATTGAGTCAAATTCAAGTTTTTGGTCTCCCTTTCCAAATCCCAGATGGTATTGAGGAAAATTCAGAAGTCATTGATGTTGAATATCAAAATTTGATTTCAAAACCCCTTCCCTGAATTAACTAATTAGAGAAGGAGGTTGTGGATTTAAAATCTCATTCTGTTGTAGTGTTGAAAAGAACAGAGAATTGGTTGCTAGAAAAATGGTGCGGACATGCAGGCATTCCTTATGAGCAAAGAACATCTAGAACCAATGAGCAAGGGTCTGTACAAAGTTTTGGTGCTCATACTACACCTGGGAGACAAGAGACAACACAATCTAATACTAATTCATAGTTTGGGGGTGATGGCGAAAGACCAGATGAAGTTGTAAAATTGAAATCAATTTGTGAACAAGAAAGCTTGCCTTCATCTCCTCCAAAGACGAAAATCGATATGGTGGGGCTTGTGCTTGTAGATTTTAATTCTATCTTCCAACAAATTGTTGATGATAGTGCTTTTCCCCCGTTATTTAATGTTCCCTCTTCCCTTGTGGATGAAGAAGTTCTTGTTTCTCTTCCTTTGATTGATCAAAATAAAACTATTATGAATAACAAAAATGTTGGTACATCAATGTCTTCCCCTAGCTGGTTGAAGAAGGTGGCTGAAAAGAAAAGGAAAAATGTTCCAACAATGATGGTAGAAGTTGATACAGCCGCCAAGTTGCTACAAAGTACCTCAAAGCCTAAAAGGGCTAAGAAAATGTCCAGGATGGGAACTGATACTACATCTGGTCATCAATTGTTGGAAATTATCAATCCAATTAAGGATTTGAATGAAAATGAAATAACTGAGGCTGATTATAAAATAAGTGAGAGGAACCTCCTACAACAATATAATGAAAAATGCACAAAATAACAGAAACACAGAAGGAATTTATTGATTGCAGGCCACTTCAAGGGGGCAACCTCCTTTGAGCAAGCTCAATACAATAAATTTGTGGATGCCTTCATTAGCCTCAACACGTACTTATATACTAAGTCTAATCTAAACAGCTATTACTCCCCATGAATGTGGGATAATACA
Source organism: Cunninghamia lanceolata (assembly GCA_027924645.1). NCBI lineage: Eukaryota > Viridiplantae > Streptophyta > Pinopsida > Cupressales > Cupressaceae > Cunninghamia > Cunninghamia lanceolata. The sequence goes on along the minus strand of BSBN01000245.1, from coordinate 3,800,219 downwards.
ATATACTCACGAGATGACTTACAAAGCATATGCGTCCAACAGCAATATACTAACAAAGTAAAGAGAAGGGCTAAACATAGGTTCCTAACATCCCCTCCCTCTTAGAAAAGCTTTGTCCTCAAAGCTTAAGATGTGGAAATTATTGTTGAATCTGAAGGAGTGGTTCCCATGTAGCATCCTCTGGTTGCATTCCATGCCACTGAATTAATACCTATGTGATGGCTCGAGAGCGAAGCTGACAAGTGCGCCTATCGAGGATTGCCTCCAGCTCCAAAATGATGGATCCTTCATTATCCGATTCTAGTAAAATAGTTTGTGCTCTGATGTTGGTGCCAAGAACTTTCTTTAGACAAGAGACATGAAATACTAGATGAACACAGGAAGAAGGAGGAAGCTCCAATTTATAAGCAACTGACCCAATCTTCTGAAGAACCTTATATGGCCCATAGAACTTTGGAGCTAGCTTATGACGCCCTTTGATTTTCAGGGAGGATTGCTTGTATGTCTGTAGATGAAGAAAAACTATATCACCTACTTGAAAAGAGTGCTAAGAATAGTGCTGGTTAGCTTGTTGTTTCATTCGATTTCTTGCCATGTGAAGATTGTCCTACAAAATGTGAAGAATTTGATCTCAGGTTCGGAGAACTGTGTCAACTACCTAAACTGGGGAACTACTAGGGGTGTATGGAAGGATCACTGGCAGTGCCTGACCATAGACTGCTTCATATGGAGTCATTTTAGATGTAGTGTGGTAGGAGATATTGTACCACCGTTCAGCAAGAGGGAGCCACTTTGCCCACTGAAGCTGTTGTTCTGAGCTGAAACAATGAATATAAGTTTCCAAACATTTGTTGATAACTTTAGTCTGACCATTTGTTTGTGGGTGATACCCTGAACTCATCTTCAGTTTGGTGCCAGTGTGGTGAAATAGTTCTGTCCAAAAATGACTAGTGAAAGTTGCATCATGATCTGAGACAATGGAAGAAGGGATTCAATGAAGATGAAAGATCTGGTCCATGAAAATCTGTGTGACTGAGCAGGCAGTATAGGGATGGATGAGGGCACAAAAATGACTATATTTGGAGAGGTAATCAACCACAACCAAGATCACTGTCTTCCCTCCAAATTTAGGGAACCCCTCAATGAAATCCCTAGAAATATATGTCCAAATCCGTGTAGGGATGGGCAAGGGCTCGAGCAATCTAGGAAGGAGTGTCATTTCACCATTGTTGCACTAGTAGGTATCACATTTAGCCACCATCTATTGAATTGCTCTTTTCATTCCCTTCCAAAAGAAGTTACGTCATGCCCGCTCAAATGTACACTCAACAGCATGTGTCCATGTAAAAGCATCCTTTTTCAATAGAGTTGTTAATGGAGCTGCAATCTTCTCGTAATCCTTGACAAACTTGCGGTAGTAGCCAGTTAGTCCCAAAAAACCATGGAGGCTCTTGAGTGTCTGAGGATGTGGCCAATTTTTCATGGCATCTATTTTGGCAAGATCCACTCGAACCCCTTGGGCTGAAACAATATGCCCGAGATACTCCACTTCCTCCTACCCAAAAACACATTTAGACTATTTTGCATAGAGATGATGATCAAAGAGAAGTTGCAGTACAAGATCCAGATGTTGGAGATGCTCAGCCCATGTTTTACTATAGATGAGGATATCATCAAAGAAGACCAGAATGAATTTCTGCAAGTAGGGCCAGAATATGTTATTCATCAATGCTTGGAATGTGGAAGGAGCATTAGTGAGGCCGAAAGGCATGACCAAAAACTCATAGTGGCCATCATGCATGTGGAAAGCCATTTTAGGGATATCATCCTCATGAACCTGAATTTGGTGATACCCAGAACAAAGATCCAACTTGGAGAAAAAATGAGTGCCATGAAGCTCATCAAGAGCTCATCAACAACAAGAATTGGAAACTTATCCTTGATTGTGATGTGATTAAGTGCTTAGAAATCAATGCAGAGGTTCCATGACCCATCTTTTCTCTAGACAAGAAGAACTAGTGAAGAAAAGGAACTGGTACTAGGGTGAATAATACCTTGCTTCAGTAAGTCCCAAACAAGCATCTCAATCTCTGTCTTTTGGTGAAATGGGTAGTGGTAGGGCCTGATGTTGGGAGGAACACTTCTAGGAAGGAGTTGAATATGATAGTCCTCTAGTCATGAAGGTGGCAATCCCACTGGTTCAGCAAAGACACATGCATATCTATCCAAAATTTGTTGTAGATCCAAAGGAGTAGTGGAGATCGTGGATGGTTGCATCTAAATGGAATGGAGCTAAACGATGACACCATGTGAATTCTTCTTAAGGAGCTTTTCCATGCGATGTTAACTGATGATGCTGAGAGACCCTGGTTGTAAGCCCTTCAATGTGTGTTTTTCCCATTGTCTGAAAACTGCATCCAAAGTTTAGCAAAATCCCATAAGATGGGTCCAAGAGTGCATAACCATTAAGCACCCAAAACCACATCGCATTTGCCTATGGGCAAGGCAAATAGGAGCGTAGGTTATAATCTCCAATAGAGATACGCACATTGCGACACTTCCCTTTGCAAGGTAATATTCCCCCATTAGCAATCATGACTTCAAAGCTGGAGTAAGGATAGACAAAACAATCGACCTGTTTGGCGATCTGAGGGTCAATGAAGTTATGAGTGCTACCAGAATCAATGAGTATGTTAAGAGGGAGCTTTTTGAAGTAACCCTTGACTTGCATGGTTTGTGGGGTGTTAACTCCTACTAAAGCATGGAGAGAGATCTCTGGGTGGTCTTCCTAAGAAGAAGGGTCAACAGGCTGCTGCTGAATGTCGACCTGATCATCTATTGTATCCTAAGCATCTTCATAAACTTCAGTTGCAAGTGGAGAATCCACATCCAAGAGATAGATCTTTTTCTCAACACATCTATGTCCCCGAGAGAATTTCTCATCATAATTATAACAAAGCCCTTTTTCTCTACGTGCCCTCATCTCTGCTTCAAACAAATGCTTTATAGGAGTTGTTCTAGGAGCTGGCGTGATTGGAGGTCTTTGGGAAACCATATTTATAAATGGAACAAAAGTAGATTTGGAGCGCTATTGAGCTATGATCTTGTCCTCCACCAACTTAGCCAACCCCAGGGCTTCCATCATTGTGTTGGGATGGAACATTTTAACCTCAAATCAGATTGTATCCTTCAAACCACTCACAAAACAACTCCTGAAGATTTCATCAAACAATCCCTCTATGTGATTGGCCAGTTTCTCAAATTATGTCTGATATTCTCTCATAGTGCCAATTTGACAAAGTTTAGTGAGTGCTCCTGTGAAGTCATCAAAAGCACTAGGGCCAAATTGTTGCAAAATGAGTTTGCAAAAATCTGTCCATTTTGGCTCTTCATGAGCCTTGATATACCAACAGAACCATTGAAGGGCTTCATGTTCCAAATGAAAGGATGCAAGTGGGACTTTGTTGACATCAAAAGTATTATGCAGACTAAAATATTGTTATGCCCGGTATATCCATCCAGTCGGATCATCACCATTGAAGTGAGGAAAATCAAGCTTCAACCCACAAAAATTACGGAAGAAGAGAACCCAGTGTCTGCAGAAGACTCTGGCTACCGTTTATTGTTCATGGCTGATTGCTGAATATTGAGGCTGAGAATTTTTTCATCCAGATCATGGAGTTTGGTCTTGAGGGATGCAAGTTCATCCTCCATGTTTTGTGCTCCTACACGAGTGACAACCATTTTTTTGTTTTTGGGGAATGGGTAGAAAAACAAAAACAAAAACTTTTTTAGTAAAGGAAAATTTAGATTTGGGAAAAACTCTGATGGGTAATTAAGGTTTGACTAGGTTTTGGACACATTCTAAGGGACAGGGAAGCAGGAAATGGGGATTTCATAAGCAAGGTGAAAGAATGGGAAAATTTGTCCAAGAGGGACAAAGGAATAGAAATAGGAAATGAACACTATGGCAAGATTTGAAGGTGATTGGGTGAGAATTGAAGAAGTTATGGCAAACCCTAAAAATAGACAAATGTGGGATTTTAGCTTCGATAAGTGGAATTTGGGATAGGGTCCTCAAGGAAAGAAATATGCATAATGGAATTTCAGGGGTTCTAGTGAATTTTCAGAGGAAATGGAGCTAAAGCAAGGAAGATATGGCTTTGTAATGATCTACAACGGCTCTGGACAGATGCAATCTATGATTTATTAGCTGGCAATAGATATGGACCCCAGGTATGTTCAGCTTCCTAAAGGTTCAGGGGATTCACTCGGCTACTAATGTTGTCTAATGTCTTGCATATTGGGGCACTACCCCTCACTCCATGGCTCAGGTAAAACTGTTAACTGCTTTGCCACAAACGATAGCTCTTGGTTTACCTCACGGATGGGAACTAGTCAATCAGGTAGGGGTTACTGCCCTTTTTGTTGGCAGGTCCTCTCAATGGGCCAGCTACTTCGGGGTTCCTGTGGTACTCCTCACAATGAGTTTTAGGGCTATGCCCAGGCACTTCCCATAGTTAAGTGGATAGGGATTATTCCTTGATCCAAACCTACAATTGAAATGAACAATACAGATGCAAAGAAAAAAGAACTACTGCAATAATCACAGTGCTTGGAGGCCACTGTGAAAAAAATTTTAGCAAAAATTCCACCTAGCGAGCCCAAGAAAGTGCTCAGATACCAGATGAGAGGAACCTCCTGCAATAATATAATGAAAAATGCACGAAATAACAAAAATAACAGAAACATAGAAGGAATTTATTGATCGCAGGCCACTTCAAGGGGGCAACCTCCTTTGAGCAAGCTCAATACAATAAATTCGTGGATGCCTTCATTGGCTTCAACACGTACTTATATACTAAGTCTAATCTAAACAACTATTACTCCCCATGAATGTGGGATAATACAATATACTCATGGGACGACTTACAAAGCATATGCGTCCAACAACAATTTACTAACAAAGTAAAGAGAAGGGCTAAACACGGGTTCCTAACAATAAGTCACATAGACATGTGCCCCTTTACTCTTGAAGGTGATGTTTATCATGTGAATTATTCCATTGGTGCTTTGATCAAGAGAGTGAAGGAGGAGAGAAGAAAATTTGAAATTCTAGTCTTAGGTTCTTTCTTTAAGTAATTTTATTCAATCTATTGTAACTCCCACATCTCATGAGGCTTCCAGTTCTAGTATTAAAGGCATTGATTCCAATACAATGCAACAAATAAAGAAAAATTTGAATTTTGCCAAGGTTGTTAATGAATGGATGGAAAAACTCTCCTATGAGGCTCTATTCTTCCTCAGTAGATCTGTATTAACTTATTCTCAGGTGTTTGACAAAAGGAAGGAGTTAGTCACTGAACTTCATTTGGTGAGAAAAGAACATGGCAGTATATACGTACTTTCTAAAGATGTCTTAGAATTAATATCCATGGATTCCCTATCATTGATCAAGGAGAAACTGATTAATGATTTGAGAGATATAAACTCATCTTGGTTTGATACATTGGAATGGAAATTATCAATGTATGATAATTTTATTGTAGAAATCAATAAGGTGTTGGGTCAATATCTCGAGATATTACTTGAAATCAAAAAGGATTGTAACTTCCTAGAAGTAGATATTACATATGAGTTCAGGGAAAAGCTACTAGATGTTAAAGAAATATCTCTAAAATTTAAAGAAGTTTTCCATAAGTAGATAGCTAACCATGAAACTGTCACTGGAGAATCATTGGGAAAGCTAGGCCACATGCAGGTGTACCTCAATTCTTTCAAATCTAGAGGTGATGACATTCATGAAACGATAGCCAAAGCAGATAAGGTGCTAGCTAAATGGAGGACTAGATTGTAGATTACTACCACACCTAGTAGTAAAAACATTACTTCTATTGTCACCGGGTACAGGGAATACAAAATGAAGAAAAGGATACGAGAAGCCTTGATGGACGGGTAAGATGGTGAAGGGGGAGCTACATGATTAATTTCTTTGGTTTATGTTATTTCTTTAAAGTTTGGCTCTAAAGACTTATTTTCAAGACTTATTATTATTATTTTTAAAGTGGTTGTCTTCAAGAAACCATTTTCTTAAAAGGCAGTTATGGTATGTGAACTATATATATGGGTGCTCAAATATGATGTGGGGATCTTTTTGGGAAACTTTGATTCCACATTAAGATAAATTTTGTTGTGCTCTTTCTGTTTAATTACTTTAATATAGAAGATATAGGTGATGAAATTCAAGCAGGCATAAACTTTATGTTATGAATGTTTGGGAGTTATTCTTCTTATGTTGAATATATTGCCAGTGGTTATTCTATTATCTATATTGGAGTATTGGATATCTACTTCATTTCATTGCTATGAGATGTTTATCTTTTGATGAATGTTTTGTGGTGGTGGTTATATTATAATTGAGAAATTCTTTACTATTTTGTTGAAGTGTTGTTGGAAGTCTTCGAACTTCTTATTGAACTCAGTTATTGTGGGAGTATATTATTGCCTTTCAAAGATTTCTACTTAAAAGTATTACCTTTCTCACTTTCTGGTTAAAAGCAACATAGATTTAAATTCATTACATATTATTCAAAGGTAGCTGCTACCTTGTAAAATAAGCAGAGAATCAGTTTTAAAATATTATTATAACTGGTTCAACTGTGGATACATTTGTCACTTCCTGGGTGAAAGAATATAGAGTTAGGTGACAAATCTGTATACCAACAGGGCTCTAAGACCCTTCTCACCAATGTGACCAAGTCTCTTATACCACAACATTGTCTTCTCAGTAGGAAGTTTCATTTCCAAAGCATGAGCACCCTTAGGTACCCAAAAAGCACTACCATCAGAAGTTGAAGCAACACATCTCTTCGCTGCTGATTCCAATGGTGAGGATGAAGAATTTGAAGCTCTTTTCTTTGAAACAAAAGAACTATTGCACTGTATAGTGTATGTATCCAACTAAAATAAAGTACCTCTCCTAGTACCCTTAGCAAACACCATAGCTCCTCTTGTCATCTTGCATCCTCCATTCGAGAAGACAACCTACACACCTGCATCATTCAATTTACTTACAGACAATAGGTTTCGTGCTAAACTAGGGATATGCATAACCCCATTGATCCCCTTCACTTGTCCATCAGGGAATCAGATCAAGACTCTTCCACAACCAATTATCTTCAGGTGAGAGTCATCCCCCAGGTACACCTTCCCACCATCAAACTCTTCATACTTTGTGAACCAACCTTGATGTGAGGTCATGTGGAAGGAAGCACCGGAGTCAATCAACCACACATCTTCTAATGCATGGGTGGCCAAGGCAGCAATAAAAGTATCACCATCATCTTGAGATTTGTCAGAATCTAAATCAAAGGTGTTCTTCTTTTTCTTTTTCTCCTCCTTGCACTCCTTTCAGAAGTGCCTAATTTTACCACAGTTCCAACACATTGCCTTGGACTTTCTAGGATATTTAGATCTCCCACGAGATTTGGATTTTCCCTTTTTAGCTTTCTTGTTCTTCTTTTTCCCTTTCTCTTTGGGTCTACCACGAACCGCAAGAGCCTCCTGACTCAGAAGACTTTCTCCACATTTCTTCTGAAAGCATTCATGTGATCTACAATAGATCCTCCATCTTCCATCCTCAAAGAATACAACTTATTCCTTAGGAATAACTTGTTTACCAGGGATTTAGCCTAATAAATATCACCAAGTTTCTTCCATAGCTCTTTCACGGTCTTCTCTTTATGAACATTAGAATAGGACAGAATTAGCTAAACAGAGTCTCACAAGACTTTTAGTTTTTTTTATCTTTGAGATCCCATTCATCTTGAGGCATTATCATTGGTTTTGTTCCATAAATTGTTTCCCATAGGTCTCTATCAACAAGCATGTCTTCCATTTTAAGTTTCCACAACTGGAAATTGCTATCATTAAACTTTTCTAACTCTATTCTTCTGGATGTGCCTGCCATCTCTTTCCTGCAACAAGATTGTAGAATACTCTACACAGACTCCCACTCAATCAAAGATTAGCTCAAAAAACCCCTACTCAACAACTAGGATCAAAGGTGATCAAACTCTAATACCAATTGAAAGGAAGCAAGGTACGCAGAACACACTTCCTACAACAATCTAATGAGGGGAATAGTATGCAAATTCTTTTAAATCCTTACAATTGCAACAATGTTAAGCCTATAACATAAAGATTACAGTAGTAACACAATGTGCAAGAATACAAGAGAGACACAAGATATATCATGGGGAGAACCTTTTCAAGTGAAAAACCCCACACTCCAAAACTTGCACAATGTATTATCAAAACAATGGTGTTTACAATACACTTGCAATGCCAGTTCTTCTAGGAGTCTACAAATGTCATTTCTAGAGTAATTTTAGAAACATAACAGTACCTATACAAACACTATGCAACTACTACTCCAAAACACCTCAATATATAGAGTTACAAGGCATAAACAGGAAGCCTCTAGAGATGGGAGTCCATCTTGGCCACATGGCCATTTACACACACAAGGGATACTTGTCTAGCATGAATATACCTCTCTTACATCTGTCATAATATGGCAGATTTGACTTCCCAAGATGGAGTGTTCCAAGGCTAAAACTAGGTAATGACAGAAGCTCTTACGCATCTTACAACTGTCATAAAAATCTGCAACATTACAACACTTAATGTTGTAAAAGAATTTGTCATACATGACTAAAAAATAGCATATTCCTCTTACAACATGTCATAGCCCAACTTGGGCACCCAAAAATGCCTTCTCCACATGCAAAGATGCTCTTCGACACTTGTCTTCACTTGTCATAGGAATCTCTATACTTGGCTCTTACGCATCATAGATATTGTTATACACAATAACATCTCTATCATACCACAAGATGCTGACACATGGCATATTAGTGCCACCTCAAATGGGATGCCTATATCCACATGGGATGAGTTGACCATCCTTGTCACCTTACAAGTTGAGTGACAACTCACCATGCCACTTCACACTAAATGACAAAACATGATGTGTAACATAAATTACATCATAGGCAAATAAATAATGAATTAATTAAATAATCAATACTAGGAATTACAAGGTTGAGGCAACTTAATTCCCAACAGTCCAAGATCTGATTTTCTACTCTATTGGGATCCTCCTTACCATAAATATATGTGCACAACTAAAAAATGGAAGAATAAATTAAAACAAGGGTCAAAACATAGCCATTCTCCAAGTGGGTAATAAAATAGGGCATGAAATTGGATTTTGGGAGAGCCACACCAAATCAAAAATGATTTGATACAAATATGAGTAGTTTTCAATCAAAAAAATCAATCCATATGCACCAAAACTAAGAGTCTTTATCTTATTAATGAGTTAATGATATCCCAGTTGCCCACAAAATACATATCCTTGAGAATACCATTGAAAATCATCACAAGCATTAGATTTAGCCCATAAAAACCATTGAAACAACAAACACATGTCTAACATAATCTTTAATGCATTACCTTTCCTTGCCAAGTCCATCTTTGTTCCTCAAGATGCCCAAAAATAAAAATAAAACACTACTAACAACATACAATTAAGAAAGGCATAAAATCCTATAAAACAGGTAATAAACATATGTCTTATTCATGCAGATCCACCCACATACAGTTGCAAAGTATTAGTAAAGTTGTCCTCATAAAATCTAATATCCAATGCCACTTTGTTAAAAATGACAATGTTGAAATCCCCAAAACTTTAACTATCCTCGTGGTGAGGTAGAGAGAAAAAAGCACATATGGCACCATGTTTGAAGATGATGTTTAATTTTAAATCCTAATCTTTTTATCTTTAGTATGGAGGCGCTAAAAAGTATTGAACCTCCTTTTTTTATCATTTCAACACCCCCTTAACATAGATCTTCATGAATAAGACTAAAATCATAAGTGGCACCAAAAAGAATATTAAAGTAGCTTAGGAAATTAAAGTGAAACGTTAGTATGTGGTGCCACTTGTAGCTAGGGAAAATTAGATTTAGTGTCAAAAACAACAAACTAAACTAAACCCTAACAAGAACCATAAAGCACAAACTAGCATGAAAATGAAAACAAAAAAATAAAGCAAACTGATCTTCAAGATAGGTTTGATTTATCTCCATGGCTCTTCTCGATCTCGCATAAGAATGTAGGATGTCGAAGGATTGTTGATTGCTCACCGTTGCAACATAACAAAGCTCAAGCATTGCATGAAAAATGACTTGTGTGAGTGAGTGAGGGTTTGGAATGGAAAATGAAGTTTGATTTATAGAGGGAAAGGGAATCAAATGAATGGCTAGGATTAAAAGGGAGAGGGGATGAGGTGGATGGACAGGATTGAGAGTCAAACCTAGTGCTTATAATGCAACATAAAGGGGTACGACAGGAGACTAAAATAAGGAGGGGAGTGGCAATAAATGGGATTTTTAATTTATTTTGGAGAAGAAGTGCTTATGACACACAATGAATGAGGATAAAAATAGGGATGTAAGTGGGAATAAGTAATTTAAATAATAAAATTATTTAAATCATGAGAGACAAGTGGCATTTAAATAAATATTTAATTTATTTAAATTGGATGATGGAGAAAAATGAGATTAAATAAATAAGATTTATTTAATTTGGTGTAAGAGAAGGATAAATGGATGAGAGGAATTAGTTAAATAAATATAATTTATTTAACTAATGAGAGTGATAGAAGGGGTCATGAAGGGGACTTAGAAGAAAATATGTCAAAATGTAATGTCATATGATATAGTCAATTTTAGATGTCTACATTTTGCCCCTCTTTGAGATGATGTTCGAGATGATGAGATTTATGTCGAGTAACATCATTTCAAAGAAGCTAAGGTATGGATAAAAGATGAAAGGATAGGATGATGATGTCCCCTTGAGAGGATAGGCGGGTTAAAAGAACACGGGTAGGCTCTCGAATAATGAAAGGGGTTGGTCAAGGAAGAAAAAAAAGGAATGGATAGAAGAAGTGAATGATGTGTTATGCTGTAATGAAGGTAAGCAACCATGATGTTTGATATAGCACTAGACATTATGCACCAAGGTATAAGGACCAAGGTGATGATGTGTCTCATGCCCAAGCGTAATACAACCTTGTCTAGATACAAGATATGACTATTAGCTGGGAATGATTTGGATTTGATACAAATGTAATATAAAAATGATAACACACACAAGCAAGCAAGAAAGCATGCACAAATGATACAAAAACAAACAAGGTATTGCCCATGTTAAGCTATAAACCAATGGTTAAGTGATTGATTGATTGATTGATGATGATAATTGTGTCTGGTTTTAGGAATGAAACATGTCGTATAAGACTCTTGGTCTGGTTTTGACGATGCAACATCCTATCTAAGACAATTGATATGATTGATTGATTGATTTAGTGTTGTCATTGCAGGGAATGATATATCCTTAGATCAACACAAGGATGCAGGAATGATATATCCCATTGATTATGATGATGATTGATTGATTGATTTGGTTGACAGCAAGATTGGAGGAAAACCAAGGATGTGATTGGATGATGTGTGCCGATTGGTTTGACTAGATTAGTATGGATTAGGGATTGACCAAGTGCATTTGGATTATTGCTTGGATTGACTTGATTGATTTGATTTGGAAGAATGATTTAGATAATTGATGAATTGATTTGAAGAAGTGATTTGATAAAGATTGTTTTGATTGATTGAATTGATGGGAAGAATTGATTTGATTGATTGAATTGAAAGGAAGAATTGATTTGAAGAAATGATTTGATGATTGGGTTGATTTTATTTCTTAGATTTTTGGAATGTTTTGATTTTTTGGATTTTTGGGAATATTTGATTTTTTTAGATTTTGATATGTTTTGATTTTTTTGGATTTTGATATGTTTTGATTTTTTTTGGGGATTTTTGGGAATATTTGATTTTTTTGGATTTTGAAATGTTTTGAGATGGCATTGGATGACAATTTGAGTAGCCTTTGTGCTAGATACCAATGACAAGGGAAAACTAAGTCTAGGTGCAAGGATAATGTAGGATTGGATGAATGGATAAAAGGGTAAGCGATAGGATGGATAAAAGGATAAAATATAGTGGAAAGGATGTATTCATCATAAGGGAGGTAGGGTGTGATCTCCAAGGACTATGTTGCTTAGGAATAACATGCCCCATTCTACATTTAATGCTTACAATTTGACATGACAAAGCTTATGATAAGATGATACGATGGATTGGAAGGGATGAGGTATATCAAAAGATATCCAAAGCATGTTTCAACATTTTACCCCCTATCTTTATCGAGATCAAAAGGAGAAAGAGAGGATGGGTGGACTCAATATGATAAGTATATGGGTATGATGGCCAAGGATGGTAAGATGGTAAGGCAAGATGGGATATGATATGGAAATGGTATGATAGGATAGAAATGATAGTGTGGATGAGACAATGTGCCCCCAAGTGTAAGTGACATAGAAGATCAACCTACACATGATGCCTATTTTCTAAGTTTTCATCATGGTACTTATCCAAGGTGCCACCAAGGGTGGTTTTCACCGTTGGACGAAGGGATTTCTCTTTAATTTTTTTATTTGATCTTTTTTTTTTGACATTTTTTTTAATTTTTTTGCTTTTTTTATTTTTGAATGGGAGAAGGGAAATATGGATAGGAAGGACTCAAGTGTCTAGTTCCATGAAAGGTGATAGTGTCCCATTAGAGAGGAATGTCACATGGACCATGTCGAATATCATTATCCTCATAGATGTTGGTAGGGGATTGCATGAAAGAGAGATGAAGTAGGTAGATAGTGGATTTTAATGTGGATTACAATGTGGATTATGTAGGACTTATGCCAAAGGATAGGTGAAAGGCTTATACAAAAGCATGGACCATAGGGACATGATGAGAAAGATACGTAGGATAATAGTTGAATGATGGGGTGATGGAGGTATGGAAAGGAATCATGACCAACGGTTGCACACACCATGTTAAACATTGAATCTTATGATTGGAAGGTGGTGTAGGAAGCAATGGTGATGTTTGCTTGGTGGATGGGTGATGTAAGCATTTAGGTACCCACATAGACATAGTATTTTTATGATTTTTGCTTGACTCGTGGGATGAAGGAATTTGAGACTTTTGAATGGACTGGAATTTTTCAATGGAAGTGGATAGTTAGGATTTTTGAGATGAGGATGCCTCATGTGACTTGTTTTCTTTTTGCTTAGGTACTAATACTATTTTAGTTTTAGACTTTGCTTGTGAAGGTATGGGCTTGGGTAGCCTTTTGGATGAATTTTTCTTTGAATTTTTGCATTGATGTCCTAAGTCATGAGGACCTTTAGGATATTTGTCTTTATAGGTAGAGGCATCCATTTTTGTATTTTTGAATCTCTTAGAATTGGTGGAAGCTTCTTGTTTATACAATGTGTGCATTGATTGGTCATGATTAGGAATGTAATGGGTTTTATGGATGATAGGGATATTAGATGTTGGGAGAAATGGTGGTAAAGTGGATGGAGGGATATTAGGAGTTGGAAGGAGTGGAGGTAAATTGGATGGTGGAATGTGTATGGTCACATGCTTTTGACATTTGTAGGATAATGGAGGTGGAATGGAAACATATGTTTTGGGAATATGATAGGACTTGCAATGGAAAGTGGTAGATTTAGGAAGCATGGAGTAATTACCAACATCATTAGATTGTTTACCTTGGGGTGTATATCCAAGGCCATATGAATCTGGAGGGACTTTGACATGAATAGGCTCCAAAATACCTTATTCATGAAGGCCTAGGCCTTTACCTTAGCAATTCATGTTTTGGAGGATGCGATGGATGATTGGACTTGGTGTAGTTTGGACACTAGACTTGAGCTCATTATTGGATGGAGAAGGTGAGGTGGAGGACAATGGTTGTTGTTATCCTAAGGAAGAACATTCATGTATAAAGGTGGTAAGACCAAGTGGACATGTTGGTGGATTTGAAATGGGGTTGATAGTGGATGATGATGAAGGATCATTAGGATCTTGATTATGTGCATGTAGATCCAATCTATTGGTTTGATCTTCTATGTGTACTTGGGAGACATGTGTCTCATCATGACAAGTGGATGTTTGCTTATTAGGGCTAGATGGAGAAGTTTCTTTGCTTTGAATGAAGGCCATGAAATGGGGTGAGTGCTTAAGGAGGTCAACAAGACTTTCATTAGATGGAGTATGTAGGTCTTGGGTGTCTTGCTCATGAATGGTTATGGGGGTATGAATAGGATCAATTTGTTCATAGATAGGATCTTCATCATGCATAATGTCTTGATTATGGAAAAGATACATGTTATGAATAGGTGGAATGAAAGTGATTTGATCTTGATTAGAGTGAAGGCTTGATGTTTCCCCATGTTTAGGATTATACCTTTGACATAGCTCTTGACTTTCTTGAATGGAAGTGGAAGGCTCTTGATGGTCAATTGTATAGGATCATGATGGAAGTTGACTTGGACTCAATGGGGGAGACTTTTCAATAGGCTCAAGGGGTTGTGGACCACATGATGAGGTTGAAGAAGTGGACATGGCATTAAAAGGTTCTTTGGTAGGCTCATCAATGGGTGCTTGATATGGGGATGGTCTATTTCATGCTATTATTCTTTGGAGAAAATCATCAAAGGATTCTTTGGTTGATGGAATAGAGCTCAAGGGAAGTTTGATCGTGGTGTTGGTGTAGGACAAGTATGCTTTGGGATAGGCATTCTATTGGATGGTGATGGAGGACTAGTAGATGGAGTGGTGTATGATTCCAAACTTAAGGTGGTATTTCCCTTGTCAATAGTATCATTAAGATGAACTAAGGATTCCATAAAGTTCTCATCATCACTATGATCTACAAAGTTCTCATCATCACTAGAAACAAATTTTGGGTCACCTCAAAGTATGTATGGTTTGGGACTTGGTCTAGATTTGTTGATGATCACAACCATTTTGACAAATGATGATTGGACTAGGTAAGGATGAGAATATGATTAAGATGACACCGACTAAACTTCAAGGGGGTTGATGACAACTTTGAAATAGATCAAGGTAACTCTAGGTCTAACAATGATTTCTTGTGCTATGATGGATAGACACAAGGACAATGATCAAGAAAGTGTATGCTAAAGTAGGAGATGATAAACTCTAAGCAAGTTACCCTATCCTAATGATATGTTTCCCCACTCAAGTATGATAGACCTCAAGTGGTAAAGCAGTGTGATAGCCAATGCTTGATTGAAGACCAAAGAGAGAAACCTAGATGCAAGATGAGAATTTTGTTTGAATAATGATGGATTTTTTTTTCACTTATTTGTTTAGGAACAAGGATCAAAAAGTGTAGGACTGGTGAAAATTGACAATTTCTATTTGTTTTTGTTTGTTTGACTTTTTGAGAAAGCTTTTGAGATTTGCAAGGTTGAAATGTTATAGACTCCAAGTGTGATGTTTGATTGAGATGGAAAATGTTTGTTTTGAACACACACACAAAACATGGTAGACAAAAAGTTTTGGATGACTTTGATACAAAAATCAGAGTAAAAGTCTGAATGGGGACCTAGATTAGCCCCAAAAATTTTCACAGGTCTCGACAAATTTTGAAAACACTCATAAGCATGCACAACTTAGGCTGGAAAGAGGATACTACTTGCTGAGTCCCTACTTGGATTACTCCATATACAGAGACAAGGGGGATAGCTAGAGATATTGGTGACACTGGCTCCCCCACCACAACATGAGCACACCAAATCTCTTACCCCAAAGATCCAGAGATCTTATGACCTGAGGGATTTTTTGTCTCTATCTTGAATAGTACATATAGGGTAGCTTCAAAGGTCTGACCTCCTGTACCAACAAGGAAAAAGGTTTTTGGCCTCTATAACAAGTGGTTTCTAATCAATGTTTCAAGATAATTTGGTGTCTATACATGCAGCGGTTCACTCATTTAAGAGGCCTCCCAGCCCTTAGAAAGGGTTTTCACACATCTCATGGATACTGAGGGAGACTTCCATCGGTATAGAATAGCGACACCAGGTGATTGATGACTTTAGTCACAACCACAATTATTTATATAGAAGACCAAAATGAAAGTACCACTTGGGTCATTCCCTCTCACAAATCAGGAGGCAAGTTCTCTAAGGGATTAAAAACATAAAAGAGATGGATTTGGCTTCTGATCACCAAGTTTGCACAAGGTGAGAGCATACACCTACCATCCTTACAAGCACAAAAAATAGTGATTAATTAACCCCCTAGTTAATCTATGAGCAAACAATCATTAGATAAAAATATCTAATCAATGAAAGCCCTGGAAAACCACTGTTAGTAGTTTGAATTTAGAATCTTTTCCTAGTGATTTCTACAATACTGCAAATTAGATATCAGTAGCATAAAATCTCTATTAAAAATGTGAAAAATAAGAGTCATCAAGTAAATACCCCCTTTGCAAGACACAAAGACCAAAGAGGCCAAGAAGGAAAATATGGAGAATATAAAAAACATTTGATAAGTTATAGTAAAACTAACATTAGCATCAGAAACTAGATGAAATTCTAAGCACTTTGAAAAAACGTTTCACGAAAATTAGACGAAAAATGTGAAAGATATGTGCATTTGAAGTTTAAATGGAGTGTTGACTTTGACTAAATTTTTACCTAATAAAATGACACCTTTACCTGACGAAACCCATACCATTGTGTAGTTGACTGAACCAGCTCTCCAACAAGCCCTTGTTTGCGCAATTTCGATATTGTATGCCTAAGTTGTGGTCAAAATTAGATTTAGTGTCAAAAACAACAAACTAAACTAAACCCTAACAAGCACCATAAAGCACAAACTAGCATGAAAATGAAAATAGAAATATAAATCAAACCGATCTTCAAGCTAAGTTTGATTTATCTCTATGGCTCTTCTTGATCTCGCATAAGAATGCAGGATGTCGAATGATTGTTGATTGCTCACTGTTGCAGCATAACAGAGCTCAAGCATTGCATGAAAAATGACTTGCGTGAGTGAAGGTTTGGAATAGAAAATGAAGTTTGATTTATAGAGTGAAAGGGAATCAAATGAATAGCTAGGATCAGAAGGGAGAGGGGATGAGGTGGATGAACAGGATTGAGAGTCAAACCTAGTGCTTATGATGTACCATAAAGGGGTATGACAGGAGACTAAAATAAGGAGGGGAGTGGAAATAAATAGGATTTTTAATTTATTTTGGAGAAGAAGTGCTTATGACGCACAATGAATGAGGATAAAAATAGGGATGTGAGTGGGAATAAGTAATTTAAATAATAAAATTATTTAAATCATGAGAGACAAGTGGCATTTAAATAAATATTTAATTTATTTAAATTAGATGGTGGAGGAAAATGAGATTAAATAAATAAGATTTATTTAATTTGGTGTAAGAGAAGGATAAATGGATGAGAGAAATTAGTTAAATAAATATAATTTATTTAACTAATGAGAGTGATGGAAGGGGTCATGAAGGTGACTTAGAAGAAAATATGTTAAAATGTAATGTCGTATGATATAGTTAATTTTAGGTGTCTACACCACTCATTTCTCCCCCTTCGCCCACTTTCTATCCCCCTTTCTACCCTTAGATTTTCATAAAATTTAGGAAGTAATATAATACCTATATAAGTGGCACCTTCTTTTAGGTAAGAAAAAATCAGTCACTTAGCACCCCCTTCTTACATGGATATTGATTGAGTTTAGCAAATAGGATTTAAAAAATACCCCACCTTGAACCTTCACTTGCACTAAATGATTTTCATTAAATCATTCATCCTTAATCTTCACGGGAATGATTTTGTTCTTTGTTTCTATTGCTTGGACCTTCAACATCTTCCATGTGCTAGATATACTCTAAAAAATGGCGTGTCGTGATTGTTTTGTACCTTTTAGAATCGTGTCATGCCACAAAAGTGTTACAGATTGGCTTGTCAAATTTTTCGGAGTTGCCTTAAATAGTTGGGAGCTAGCTAAAATAGTCAGGAGCTACCTAAGATAATAGAGAGTTAGCTTTCTATGGATGATTTAAAGCCAAACTACTTCAGAGTTGAGAACTTTGGAGTTAAATAAGCCAGAGTCAGTTTTGTATGGCTCCTTCATGAAGTATTTCATGTCATGGTATTTGACTTATGCAAATATCATATGGTTGCTCCATATCCTCGTCATCCAAACACAACTCGGAGACAACTAGAAAGAACAAATCTTGCTTATTGAGTGAAGGCAAACAGTAGATTGAAAAAAAATTCAAGATCATAATAGTCAACATGAATGAAGTGAAAACTACCCAATAAGAAAGGAGCCGATCTAAATAAAATAAAAACAACACCACAAACATGTATACCAAGATTTTATTAGATGCCAAACATAACTTGGAGATTGTTGTCTATATGGAAATTGATAGAGAATATAACCCAAGTTCATCTTCGGAAAGCTCTCTAGCAAATAACATGTCAATAACATGTCATTAGTGAAAAAAGAATTATTGACACTTGTCTTTGATGTTTATTTTTCAAGACAATTTTAGAAAAAGGACATAAGTGTACATTCATTTAATAAAAATGTTATGTGCATTCATTTAATAAAATATGTGGGTTAAATATTTTAAATTTAAAATACTTAATAATTTTTTTAAAAATACATGTCCGCTCTATTAAATTTTTATGTACACCGTCACAATAGTCTCTTTAATAAGATCTCTAAATTTTTATGTACACAATCACAGTAGTCTCCTTAATAACGTCTCTCCACCTACCCCTGTGGATGTAATTAAAACCAACGAGCGAGCTAAGACTTTCATCCTGTGATTGGTGGGCCGAACTATATTTATATAATATTTTATTTAATGAAAAATCTAACTAAAGCCTTCCTAAGTTAACTGGAAAAGAAAAAGAGAGATTATCATTGAACAAGAACATCAACCCAGTAAAGTTATTTTTGAGTAAAATGTTATATGCTGAAAAAAAACGTATGGGAGCCTAAAAACAGCCATTAGAAAGGAGGTCTTTCCGTCACTTTCTGGTAACATAACTCTGCAGTCCCTGGAAGGGACTAAAGCTGCAATGCAGCCCTTATTTTCAATAGAAAATATTTACACAAGTTCCACCTCATTCTTCTATCATTCATAAAATAAGTTTGGAGAGCCAAACTATAGAGTCAAGTTCAATGCAATTTGAAAAGATGGTGTGTTGTCATCTATACTGGTGGTGAACCTTGGCCATCCCTTTTGCTTTTCATATTTACCGTTTGAGAACAAATTGCTGTCAGCTTCTTCCTCAAGCTTGTCTGAAGTTATCACTTGTGGCTGTTCTCCATCTTCAAGTAATAAACCTGCATGTAATTCAGGAAAATTGTATGTTGGCTTTTGAAGTTGTAGTTTATGTCCCTGCATTTATCAAAATCAAATTAAAAATGAGCATTTATTTTGAAGCGAATGGAAAAAACAAATGGAGAAGATATATATTAGAATTTCATGCTTTTTCTCCCTTACAAACTCGTGGGATGTTGTGTTTCTGTTGTATTGAGAATCTTGCAAGGTAGAACATGCTTCTTCAGGGAGGCAGGCAATGATTTCTTTTGATTCTCGCATCAGAAATGATCCTTGAACCATCCTTTTAGTTTCTTCGCCTCTAATTGTTGAATGAGAAAGCACATCTGATCGAATGCTACAAAAGGATCTATTATGCAGTTAATCTATAAAAACCATATATATAACGATGCCACTACATGATCTAGGTTTAATTATAAATTTAAATAGATGGTAGAGAATTATTATCTCTGTTCTTGATTGAAAATAACCATACCTCAATTGAGGCCAGTGATTTAAACAATCCAAATGAGGGCACACCAAAGGACCCTGGTAATCTACAGCTTTCAATAATTATTAGTAAAAACAAGTTTTTTTATAAATATGTAAAAATGTCCTGTACTTTACCATTATATATATAAAAATGACTTAGAACAGATTTAGCCAAACCCACAAATAAAACTCTAAACAATAATAATATTTTTCTTTAAAAAATGTGAACAAATTTTTTGATGGCAAAATCCTTTTAACCCTGCAAACCCTAAAAATACAATGTGAAAAAAAATTATCCTATGAAGAGACAAAAACTTTATAATATAGCTTATCTATATTCAAACTAAATTTTTCTTACAACTAATCTGCATTTACTCGCTCAACCATAATGGTTGGCCACAACATTCACTCATAAATTTTTTTTCTTTTAAATTAAATTGCAGACCACAAATTATAAGTATAAACTTTCTGTCTCCCGGATAAATTAGGATGTGAAACATACCTTGTTCATTCTGGCCAAGTTTGATGGTGTTTCTGAACATCTATTTAAAAAAGAAAAAACAATTAGAAAAAAAATCGCCAAAAGTTCTAACAATAAGTCACAGACGATTACGTTAGTTTACCAGTACCTGAAGATGGCTTTTTACTTGAGAATGGGTAAGATCTTCAACACCCATAAGGTCTATCAGTTGCTTGGGGGATGCCTCTGCAAGTAGAAAAATTATACAAATAGATGGATGGGATTCAATATGAATGAGCTACAATTCATATTATAAAACTATTTAGAATTCCAAATCTAGAGGGATAATAAAAGATGAACTTAAAGAAAACTAAATCACCAAGCATCTTCAGACACAAAAACCAAATAAAGAAAAAAGAAAGATTGAATAAATGCTTACTGTGGGGACCTCCAAGTTGTTCCATCGCTCGAAGAAAACTCCTATGCAAAGCAGTTGTCCAGCGAATCCTGGGCATTTCACATCTAGTGTACTTTCTCTTTGCTCCTTTCTCATGACAGACATGCCCATTAGTTTCTCTTCCTACTCGAATCCTTTTACCCAAAATTACAATTTCCTGAATAGTTTTTCTTCCTTCATTCTTCTTCATTTTTCCTTATGCTAAACCTTCTTACAAGATTGTTAAAACTATACATAAGAACCACGAGTAGAAACATGAGAATAGAATGATTGAAATCTATATAAAGAGGATTACAGGCGAGAGTTTGATATTTAAAATTTAGTTTGGTACATTTAAGATTTACTGCCTTAGCTTATCGTGATTACGAGAAATTGTATAATCCCTATGTTGTGACACTAATTGTTCTGATTTCAACCGTTGGATAAAGCAGATTGAAATATACAAGGCAGTATATTGGAGACCCTGCTATTTAAAATTTAATATGTGAAAGTGGAGATTAACTCTTCGAGAGCTTGATATTTAAAATTTAGTTTGGTACATTTAAGATTTACTGCCTTAGCTTATCATGATTACGAGAAATTGTATGATCCCTATGTTGTAACACTAATTGTTCTGATTTCAACCGTTGGATAAAGCAGATTGGAATATATAATCCAGCATATTGGAGACCCTGTTATTTAAAAATTAATATCTGAAAGTGGAGCATTATCTGCTATTCTTAAACATCATCCACTTCGACATTCAAATGTCAATTTTGGCCAATAAAAACAGGACAAATAATTACCACTTTTTGATATGGATGAGGTGTAAATTGGTTATTGATTATTTGACCATTGAAGTGGATGATATTTAAGTAAAGTGAGCATTGACTCTTTCCCTTATTCACATTCCAGGTTTTCATTTTTTAAGGAAACCAATGTTCAAATATAGGGCAGGAAAAGCTAAAGAAAAATTAAAATATATTCAACACTAATCTTATCTTACCAAAAATTTAATTGGATTTATTTAATGCATGGAATTTGCTAAGGATTCACGTTTATAGAGATATAAGCATTAAATTTTGGCTATTTATAAGTAAAACTTATTAATATTTGCCATGCAATTCCACTTTCCAAAAATTTAATTGATTCACCTTTATAGAGATATAAGCAATTAATGTTTAGGTATTAATAAGCAAAACTTATTAATGTTTGCCAAGCAATTTCACTTCCACTATTTTTGAAACTTGAATCTTGGGTAAATTGATTCTACCTCAAAGAATACTATGAATTAAATGTTGTATAAATTATTTCATTACTATGTAATATAATATAATATTGAACTATATGGTATGATTAAATATGATTTTTTAATTTAATATAATCTTTGCTATTAATAGATTTTAGTGCTTTTGGGTGTAACTGTGTTGCTTTTTTTCATCTCAACGTTTAGGATCACACTCTGTGATCCATCATCAAGAGGAAAGGAAGATATTGCAATCTCTTCCTTTCCTCTTGATGATGGATCACAGAGTGTGATCCTAAACATTGAGACAAAAAAAAGCAACACAATTACACCCAGAAGCACTAAAATCTATCATTATGGACTATGGAAATCTATCATTATGGACTGTGGAAATATCATTGGACTGTGGAAATATCATGTCTACAACTCTGCTATTAATATTAATATGGTTATTGCTCAAACAAAATATTAATATGGTTATTTTATTTATCATATTTTATTTAATATATGGTGAATACACGTAGTATTATATATTATTGAAGTATATAATATGATTAAATATGATTAAGTATTCACGCTTAAATATATTTTTTTTAATTTAATATAATCTCTTATATTAATATTAATATGATTATTTAATCAACCAATAAATCTACATACTTCAATATAATTTGAATGTAATATAAAGTGATTTTTAATTAGTTCCACAATTAATTTAAATAAACTCCTTTTTTAGATAACATACAATGCACCATCTTATCTCCATTTCAATCTTCTATCATGACAATTTCTCATTGTTAAATATTAATTAATGAATTTAACTCCACCATTTAAATATCACTTTTGAACTATTTCCTAAAATATTAATATATAAACATATATATACTTATATATATATATATATATATATATATATATATATATATATATATATATATATATATGTTCACTTATCAAATAATTTTATAATTCATTTATCAAATATTACTAAATAATGGGTTAATGTAGAAAAATAGGTATGGAGGAGCAAGAGTGGAAATTGCAAATTTGGTGAATTGGGTAACTAGATCGGTAGATGCATCACAAAGAAAAATGGAGGGCTCACCCCTTTATTCTAAGGCTAGTGCATTCACGGCTAGGAGGGTCCACAAAGTGAATTGTCCATGCCGTGCAGCTAGAGTAAACACAACAGAAACAACTCAAAGATATAAAGCAAATGCAGATTCAATCGTTCAGTAAATCATATAATTCAATTACAAATTGGCTGACAACATGCAGGCTTACAATTAAGACTCACATGCCTGATTTCACAGTTGCAGAATATGCACAAGATATAGCGTTGAAGCTCCTTCGTGACAAGTTCTAACTATCAACTTAGAGCTAATGATCAGCTACTTTCCTAGCCATCTATTACATCAATTTATATCATCTCTGAAACATAATATTCTTCTACGTTGGCCAAGGAAGATCACAAACTCCAATGAAGAGTTGTAATGTGTGTACATGGATATGTCAGGCCTAATCATGTAGAACTCCTCCACAAATGAATGGAATGGTGTGCGGATCTCAAGGAAGGTCGGCCACGAACCAAAAAACATTGAATGATGTATCCTTTAGCTCCACAAGTCGTGAAATATTCTGCAAGCCTTCTCCTTTCGCTGATTGTCTGAGACTATCAGGGTGCTCTATTCTGAGAAAATAGTCAACCTTCTGATAGCGATATCTTACCGGTACCTAATCCAAATGATCTGAGACTTGGATATGATGTTCATGAATGTGTCTAGATGCTAACTCTAGCCCCATAAGGTCTAAAATGAAATTGTGGTAGAATGTGGACCAAAACACAAAAATTGCTACTGACTGAACTGACTCTACTAAACTAAAAAATGAAAAGAAACAAACTAAAACGCAAATGTTTTTGGTTTATGTAAGATTTCTCTTGAACCAGGGATGCTCCTGCATCAAAGGTTGACCACCAGGAAAGGGTTACTATTGATTTCTCAAAGCAAGCAGGTGAAGATTTGGATACGGTGGAAGAACTAGCGATCATTTGCTGATTCGTTGACCCACGAGTGACCAAAGAAAATATTAGGGCTTGGATCTCAAAGAAGTGGGAGTCTTAGAAAATTGTGAAATTCTTGCCAAAGGGATTGTTTGTGGTGATCTTTATCTCCACTGAAGACAGGCAAAAGATTCTTCAAGGAGGTCTATGGATGATGGAGGACAAGCCACTATACTTATAGAATTGGCATCCCAATTTCAATCCCTTAAAACTAGATCCATATGATCAACCCATTTGGATCAAGATGTATAATCTGTCGATTGACTACTGGTCAAAGGATTGTCTTGAAAAAAATGGAAGAACTTTGGGCACAATGGTGGACATCTAGATGAAAATATTACTGATGGGGATTCCTACCTGTATTCATGGAATGGGGAAGCCCCCATTTATAGTCTTCTTGAATCACAAGATTGGATTACTTTAGTCTCTGGGGAAATGGGAGCTATTGTAGAATATGTAGTGGAGCTATTGCAGAATATGTAGAGAAATTGTATGATGGGATTGGTGACTCTTATAAATGGAAATCCTTTGAAAATACCTTGATCCCATTAAACGCTAGAAGGGCTATTGAAGAAATCCTTCAACAAAGACAAATCCTGCTTTCAAATCAGAATGATGAAATAATTTGGAGTGGTTCAAAATCTGGTATCTACTCAATGAGACTGGGATATGAAATTTAGAATGTGCAGAAGAAGATTGTTGGGTGGAAGAAGAGTCTATGTTGGAACCATTGTATTTTACCGAAGGCAAGGGCGTTCTTATGGATGACACTGCACAAGAGAATCTTGATAGGAGATAGGTTGTGGCTGATTAGTTTTGAAGGGCCAAGCATATGTCCCATGTGGAAAAATGATGAGGAGTCTGCCAACCAACTGCTACTCAACTGTAGCATGGCATCCCAATATTGGGATTGGCTAATGCTTTCAATCGGGTGGTATTCAGTAAGATAAGAGGATCTATTAAAATTTTTAAATAGATGGGCTAAGCTAGGGGCTTCGGCCACCTGGGGAGACATCTGGACAATCACCCCTTCCATGGTTGTGTGGCACCTTTGGAAGGAGCACAACAGGCACATCTTCTGTGAACAAAGTTTGAAGGTAGAGGACATTATAATGAGAATCAAGGAAGGAATTTGTGAGGTGGCCAATGCCAACCAAAAGATAAGGAGGAATAATATTTTCACTAGGTGGGACGAGGGATTGCAAAAGAAATGGGGAAGATTGAAAGCCCCTAGTGGAAACATAACAAGCAAACCTAAATGCAGACAAGAAGCTAAATGGATAAAGCCAATGAAGGGGAGATATAAGTTAAATTTTGATGGTACTGCAAAAGGCAATCCTAGCCCAGCTAGGGGAGGTTGCATAATCATAAATGAGCATGGTGTGTGTTTGGTCTCTATCTAGAAAATTGGGTATTTCTTCCAATAACCAATCCGAACAGGAAGCTTTAGCTAAAGGATTATGGTTGTGTGAGGAAAAAGGTATAAAAGATATTGACATAGAGGGAGATTCTGAGCTATGTATTAATTTTGACATAGAGGGAGATTCTGAGCTATGTATTAATTTTGTATGTAAGAAACAAATTCTAAATTGGAAGCTGAAGGTTTGGGTTGAAAAGATTTGAGAGAGTCTTGAGAAGTTTGGCAATTTCTCCATTTCCCACATTACAGGGAAGCAAATAGTGTGGCAGACATATTAGCTAATATTGTTGTGACTTAGGAAATCACAGAAGTGATTGGTGACTCCTTGAATTTGTAGGTGGAGGTGGTAAAGACTGTAGCTAAGGAAGAGTAGAGCCTAAGTAGGTTGGACCATGGGGAAGTGTAAAATAGCAATGAGTTGGATCCATAGAAGACTACTAGGCATCCATAGTGGTGTTATAGCATACCTAACTTTGAGGATTAGTTCCAAATTAGGTTGACGGATCCATTGCTATGGAATATCCACTAGGATAGCATCAAAGATTTAGGAAGTGAAGGCTTGTATTAGAATATCTACAAGGGAATCAGCCTTGGGATCCCCTTGGTACTTTTCAAAATTGATCTAATGCTCCTTTATTATCGATGGTGAAGAAGATCATGATTGGAGATGTGGTGTAGGGTGGTTATTTGGAAAGAGTACTGGTCTGGTGTTGTTGTGGAATACGATGCTATAGAGAAATCTAATGGGACTTTGTAAGTAGATATGATTTTTACCATGTTAAGACTTCCTATTTCTAAGGTAGCAGTGTTGTCTTAGTGTCAATCAATCTGACTATTATAAATTTGGAGGTGGATATGAGGGAGTCCCACACTCAGAGCAATGGTGGGGAGATGACATTTCAAATTGAGTTGTGGTTGTGAGAAGGAGAACGTAGATCAGCTACTGAGAAATCTCTTTAAGACTGAGGAGGATGGAATCAGGAATGCGATCAAGAGCATTATTGGCTAGCAAGTAGCCTAGGGAAGCCATATTCACAATGGTGTCCTCATGGAGAGCTTTTACAGTAATGTGGCACAAGGTACCATATATATAAATCAAGCTTCAAGGTTTGTTGGATTTTTGGTCAAAGATGAAATTCTTCATGATGTATTGCAAGAAATTCAAAAGATCAACTTCAATCTGAAAAGTGGGTTCATTTGTGGAGTATTTGATGCGGTTGCAGTAAAGAAAAAGAAGAATGTGGCTGAAGCCTTGAAGATTTATAGGGAAGGGTTGGAGAATTGTGACATGATTGCTTTTGCAAACTATGTGAGTGTTTTCAAAGATCTTTTCTTAGCTCAACAAATTGAGTGCATCAATGTATTGTTAGTGTAATACATCATTGTATTACATTGTTGGTTATGGTTCGGTCATTGTTAACTACCAGTTATGATTCAGTTTCATATAATACCGGTTATGGTTTAGTTTCATATAGCTGTCAACTCTCTCATAGTATTTATACATAGTTTTGTATCTGTATTTCATCATTGAATCAATAAAGCATTTATTATTTATTATTTGGTATCAGAGCCATGGAGGCATGACCTAAACAAGGAGTGTTGTTCATGGAGGAGACTGGTAGGCATTAGAAACTGTTGGAAGCCATTAAGCGCTATAGAAAGGAATGAAGTGGCTGTCAAGTATTGAGTTCATTGGTTTCAGAAGATGCTCCTATAATAAGTTCTCAGAGAAGGTATATATGCTTTCTTCTATCTATATTTATCTTGAATACTGCCGCAAGGAGTCTGATACAGTTTGAAAGAGTTGCTGGCAGCAACTACTATTTAAGATTGAGGAGATGCGACTATCATTACCAGAGTAGTGATTCCCTTGCAACAGTGAATATTTCTTTGGAAGATCAACGAATAACATTGAGAGATAGACAATCATCTGCAGCCAGTCACCCTATAATTGGCATTGTCATTATCATCTCAAATTAGTATGTATTGAAGTGTGTATGGAAGTGCAAAATTTTATAAGCAAATATATTTAATTCAGAGTGAGAAGGTCAATTTGGTCTTACTATTTCTTTTCAGAGTATTATTTTTAAATGGAGATTCCATTAGACAAGTATTCTAGTTTCAATTTTCATACTTGGAGAATGAAAATTCAAATGCAACTAATGAATAAAAATTTACGGGGAATAGTAAGTGGAAAGGAAAAAGCATCTACAGATGCAAATAAGTTGTTAGATTGAAGTAGTAGAGATGATAAAGCTAAGGCGATAATTGGTCTTGCTCTTTCTAACACTGAATTGCACCACATTGATTTGGATAAATCATCAGCTAAAATTTAGGATAATCTAAATAAATTGTTTGGAGCAAAAGTTGTTAATGCAAAGTTTCCTCTAAAACTTCAATTATTTAGATTTAAGATGGAAGATGGAATCACAATGTCAAATCATATAAGTAACTTGTAGTCTCTCATTAGATAGCTAGCAAAGGTTAAGGTTACGGTAGATGATGATGATGCTAAGGCCATCCTATTAAATAGCTTGCCTTCAAAATACAACAATGTTATTTTTACACTCAGTCAAATACCTTCACAAACTCTAGAAGGTATGATTTATGTTCTTCTAGCAGAAGAGAAGAGAACAACAGAAGATTCAGAAGATGATCCTCAGGAGAAAGCATTATTCTCAAGAAGCAATTACAAGAGATTAAAGAAAATTAAATGTTTTTATTGTAAGAAAAACGGTCACATAGCTTAGGATTCTAGAACTTGAGCTAGTGATGTTCTTAAAGGAAAGGTCAAAAATGAAGGAAACCTTACTTGCATTGAAGATGATAAGGATCCACCAGATGGTGCTATTAATTTATATGGATACACCCTTTAAGCCTTCAAATTGGAGGCAAGCGGCATCGAAGGATTGAGGATTTTCCATCATCTCAAGTTAGCTTCTCGCTTTGAGATGATGCTTTGCATGAGAAGTTTTTGGTTTTGGTTGTTTTTCTTTTCTTTGTTGATGTTGATGGATTTGAAGAATGTATGTTTTGTGAAGATTTTGTTTTGGAGACAGGTTTGGGATTTGGTGTTGAGCTCAATATGGATTGTTATCCAATAAGCTTCAGAGTATATGATCGAGAATTATACCCTTTCATGGTCACTAGACAATGATAGAGATATGTCGTATCTCTTAGGGATTGTTGTCGAATAATTCAAGACTCTGTGATTTGAGAGTTCAGGACTAAAGAGCTCAAGAACACAACTCGAAGCTACGCCTTTCTGAGGGTAGACGAGACAGCATGATGGAGCCCCACTTGGTTCAAGATTTGTAATTTGGGAGAAGATCTTTTATAAAATATGTATTCATAGTATGTAATCAGCTGTGTTGAGTATGTTAGCATTCAAGGGGGTCCCTTGGTACTATTCCAAAAACAATGTAACAAGGGGGGAATGTTAGCGTAATACATCATTGTATTACATTGTTGGTTATGGTTCAGTCATTGTTAACTACTGGTTATGATTTGATTTCATATAATACCGGTTATGGTTCAATTTCATATAACTGTCAACTCCCTCATAGTATTTATACATGGTTTTGTATCTACATTTCATCATCGAATCAATAAAGCATTTACTATTTATTATGTATTGGCGGATGGAATCAATACCATTTCGTTGGCTATGTAATTTTTTTCTTTTATCAATATAGGGAACTACCCCCTCTTGTAGTACTTACCCCAATATATATATATATATAAACAATAGAATTAAAGTTTAATTAATAGTATAAATAAAATAGTATTAAAATTAATATAGTAATTTAATTAAATAATATTTAAACAACTTAACTATTAATTCCATTATTACTAGCATATGTTTATTTATTTCTTATTTTATTATTGGTAATAATATTATTTTTACTATTATTACAATGATTATTATTTAATTATCGATTTATTAAAAAATTAGAATTTACTTATTTTCAAACTATATAATTAGTTTATTTCAATTTAATTTTACCATAGAATTTAATTTAAAATTTCCTTTACTATCATTATTAAATTATTTATTTTTTTTTATCAGTTGCTCAATTATCACTCTATAAATAAATTTATTTTAATTTCCACTATGGAATAGAATTTAAATTACAATTTTCTTTGCTATTTATTCCAAATAATTGGCCATATTATTTAACTTTATATTCAATTAAATTAACACTTATTTATGTTGGTCTATACCTGCTACAACTTGCACATACATTCAACTCTCATGTTTCATGTTTCGAATCCCTTACACATGCAATCAATTGTCATGTTTCATGTTTTGAATCCCTTCATACCATAGAATTTAATTTAACTTTTCCTTTACTATTATTATTAAATTATTTATTATTATTTTTATCATTTGCTCAATTATCACTCTATAAATAAATTTGTTTTAATTTCCACTATGGAATAGAATTAAAATTACAATTTTCTTTACTATTTATTGCCATAGTATTTAACTCTATATTCAATTAAATTAAGACTTATATATATATATATATATATATATATATATATATATATATATATATATATATATATATATATATATATATATATATATATATATATATATATATATATATATATATATATATATATATATATATATATATATATATATATATATATATATATATATATATATATATATATATATATATATATATATATATATATATTGGTCTATACATGCTACAACTTGCACATACATTCAATTAAATTAACACTTAGATATATTGGTCTATACATGCTACAACTTGCACATTTCATTTTTGGAATCCCTTTGTAGTACAACAAATACTAAATGAGGAACCATACATTACATAATGCATTAATGCATTGTTATTACTCTTTACAAGATCTTGTATTCAACTAGCTAATTTAGCCACCCCTCCCTTAGTCTCCCTCCTCACTATTCACTCCATTGTAGTGTATGCCTAAGAAACCAATTTCAACTACAAAACACATACTATTATTACAACACTACAAGGCAGGTACTTCCATTATGTGACACTTGTTTTTATATTAAAACTTTATGGATATTAAAACTTCTTCCATTATGTGACACTTGTTTTTATATTAAAACTTTTTGGATATTAAAACTTTTTGGTTGTACCTTGATTTTATCTCGAATATTTCATTACAAACCTTTTTTACTTCTTGGGTTCATAATATTTATTTATTTTTATCAACAATTTATTATTGAATATATTTTTTTAATATAATTTTTTTAAAAAAAATTTAAATTTTTTTGGTAATATGAAAATAAAAATTAGTTACTAATTTCTAAGTTAAAAATGAAATATTTGATAACATAATTTATGATTGTCAATTAATTATAACCACCAATATCTTATAATCTTTTTTAATATTTAATTTTTTTATTTATTAAATATTTTATATAATATTTTTTCATAGTTATAATTATCAATTTATTTATAATCTTATTAAATTTAAAAAATATATACTTTGATGATAAGAAGTATAGGATGAAGAGGCATTGAGAGATAAGAGTAACACGTATTCTAAAGTATGCCAAAAATTAGTGTTGTAACTTTTTTAAATGTTGATCTAGATTGTACTATCTACATTTTCATATTCATAGCAATTAATATAATTCTATCTAATTAATATTTATATCTTTAATAATAAATAAATACTTTTATTATATTTAAAATACTTTGTAATTATTTACATAAAACTATTTATTAGTTTAAATTGTTTTAATGTTAATTATTCTTATTAATAAATTTCATTATTAGGGCTTAGCTAGAGCCAACAAATTTATTTTTTAAATATAAAGACCTTAACTTTAAAATAAATAAAATATGTAGTAAATAAAATAGTTTAATATGGTAAAATAAATTAACTCTAGCTCCCCACTCATCTATGGGGGACTAGTCTTGCCTCTGCTGGCACCTTTTGTGCCTCAAAACTCGACAATATGTAAGTCTAAGGCAAGGCTCAGTGGGAATTGTGTTGGAGTCCAAGACAATACTAAGTTGTATAAATTTTGAAACCCTTTTACAAAATTTAACTTTTAAGACACAAAGAGAGAAAGATATCATTGATTTGTTACACATATGCACATAATTGAGAATGAAAGGAGAACAAAAACTCATGAGCAAAATATTAACATACACACATATTGGGTAGAGAAACCACTCCAAAACTGCCTCACTGGCTTATTCAAAACCTCACTGGTTACATGAAAGTCTCACTAACCAAAGAAGGTTCACTAGCTCTACAAGATGCCTCACTGGCATACATTGTGCCTCACTGGCTGATACAAGGCCTCACTAGCATAAATAATCACCATCATCAAAAATATAAAACTTTGTTTGCAAGAAATGATTGCACCTCAATCTGATTTGAACCAATAGACGCTCTATGTTTCATCATACACCCTTATACCTCCTATTTGATTTTCAAGTCAAGACCATACAAAATAACTCCTTTTACACACCTATGCAAACAAGCTCTTTTTACAAATTTCTGTAAACAAATTTACAACACTCTTATCTCTGCAAATTGTCTCTATCAATCTATGCAAACAATCTTTCATCAATCACTACAAACAATCCTTCACCAATCATATGCAACTTATTTACAATATACTGCAATCAATGCTTGATAATTCTTTGCAATCAAAACATTAGAAGCCTCTGCAAGTGGCTTTATTCACTCTGATACACCTGTAATTCCTCTATTAGGAACATCTCACAAAATATGTCTTTTTCACTGCACATATATTGATCTCATTCAACCACACTCTAGCAATACATCTACATATATATAAGATTTCAAAAGACCTTTGATCTTGCAGTTTGTTTGCATTTTCATCATCTTTAAATTTTCATTCACTTGAAGAAAGATAATTTTTCCTTGTATCTAAAACAAAATTCACATCATTTCATCTTCCTTAATATGCAAAAATAAGAGTTAGAAATCATAAAATGACATTTTATTTTTGCACAAATAATGTCTCTATTCATCTACAAAAATCCTTTCATATTCTTCTTCAAGAAAATCATCTCCTCCAGCTAAAATAACCCTTGATATACACTTCTATGCATATTCAACTCATATATCATTAAATAAAAGAACTTTAATGAACTTCAATATAAAAATCTCCACAAAGATAAATCTTCTTCATAATCCTTATATCTTCTCTGTAAATTTCTTCAATGCATGCGTAGGCCCTTATATTAAAAAAAAATCCTTGAAATAAAGCTTTTAATCTTCTCACAAACTGCCTTTTGGATGAAATAAAAAAACATCCACATTAGTCATAAAAACTATGACTTCCTCATTAAATCTTCATTTGCCATGAGGAAGCAATCAGAAAGAAATCTTTTAAAAAAATTCTTTTAAAAAAAAAGTCCACAAAATCTACCTTTCTAATCGGGCTAAAATAGCCTCCATAAATTGCCAAAAATAGCTTCAAGACTGCAGTTGACATTTGAATGCATGTCAAAGTGCATACTCAACAAAGGAGGTCAGGATTTAAATTAAATCTATTGATTACCATTTTTGTGCCCAAAGAATATTCAAAGAGGATCGTTGATTTAGTTTTGGTGCCTCACGCACATATGTGGTGACTGCTTGAAGAGGTAAAGGGGTTGGTTGCACCCATGATGCATATACCCTTTAAGTTGTCACTTAAGTGACATTTAGCTTGCTCGATAGGTCACTTTGATTTTATAACAAAAAGTGCTTCTTGTTTGTGATAGGCAGAGAGTAAAGAGTTAGATCTTTTAGAAAGCACTTAAGGATATATAGCATTAGAACATTGTTATTAAAAGATGACAGGTCCTAATAACAATTTTCAACAAATGAAAAACCTGACTATCTGGCAGAGAACAAAAATAACAGGTAGGACCTTAAAGTGAAGCAATGACTTGAGAAACCAATCTTGAGAGGTTTTATACATAGGATATTAGACTTTAAACCTTTAATGAACTATGAGCCCTTAAACAAAATTCAATGATGGAGCAGAGATGTATGTCACTAAATAGAGACTGTTATCAAACACCCTAAACCAACTTTACAGGATCAATATCATTAGAGTCTTGTGAATCAACATAATCACCAAATTCCACCTACAACACCAATGATCATCAACTTTGCCAAGCAATCCTGAGAACACACTTTACAAGACAAGATCACACTGATGTTCAAGACTCAAAGTACCAACTTCCACTTAGAATCAACTCCAAACTGATCTCCCAACAAAATCATTATCAACCATGTTTTGAGGCCCTTTTTTATACAACTCCTAGTTATGTCATCAAGACACACATCATACCTTGAACAAGGCATCCTGATCAAACACATCCTTGATAAAACTGACACATGATCCAATCAACTCAATATATCAACTAAATAACTGATGAGCAACAACATCATGAGTATGCACACAACTCTTGTGACATCTAAACACCATGAAGACCCTTGTATATCACACAATATACTCAACGCATTTTTGAAATCATGAACATATGAATGAAGAACATGAAACACAACAAAGTCCTGATTCCCAAAAGAATGATCTCTGCATTGAAGGATAACCTATGAACAACATGGTATGAACATGATGAACAACCCTTCTCAATATCAGCACCTTGTGAACCTACAAAACCTTTTGAAATCAATGACAATCAATCTCCATCAATCTCCCCCTTTGTCATTGATGGCAAAACTACATGATGCAATTTTTCTTTCTTCTCCTTTTTGACATCTGATGACAAAGGCTAAATTAACTCCCCCTATCATTTAGCTCCACAAAAAAAATGTTAAAGCTTGATCATAACATTTACACTCACATTGCATTATGAGGATTTTGAAGACATAAACTTCTATTCACCTGTTATCTTCCTCTTTGAGCTTGAGATGATCTATGATGACAAAACATAGCAATCTTGAAGTAAGCATATGACTAAACATGTTGATAATACTTGAAACACTTCTTCTACTTGAGAGCAACAAATCACTGTGAAGTACACATCTAAAAACTTACATCCTAAAGTACAATACCACTTCTTGTTACAATACCACTTATGATGATGATGAAGATTGACACACTCCTGATGACATCACATGTGATTGAAAGACAAACTTTCCAAACAAACAATTCTTCTTCAATCATCGACACTTTTCACCAATAAACATCAACATGAAGACTACAAACCACACAATTCACAATACATGATGATATTATGATCACACAAGAGATGTGTAGGAGTCAATGACAACACTAAGAGGGGGGGTGAATCAGTGTTGTGTAAATTCTTGACTTTTTGCAAATTTTACAAGACAAGTAGAAAGAAAGACATTAATGATCTATTGAGCTCATATGCACAAGACTGATAGTGAAAGATGTGAACCAAAAACTTATCAACAAAACACAAATATGCACTCATAGAGACAAATTATAACACATAAAATTCTGGAGTGGAAAACCCTCTTGAGGTAAAAAAACCACTCACGAAGTGCCTTACTGGCTTAACTTTAAAAACTTCTTACAAAGCCTCACTGGCTGAATATTATGTCTCATTGACAATTGAGAGGTCTCACTAACCTACAAGCCTCACTGGCATACTGTGTGCCTCACTGGCAAACTGTGCCTTACCAGCAAACTGAATCACCAACAGAAGAAATAAACAAATCAGAGGAATACTCTATTTCCATTCAATACAAAACATTTCTTTGTCTGTCAAATGGCCATTCTATTCAAATTCAATCCTACATCTGGATATACTTAATAACACTACATTACTCTGTATGTTTCATCTCTATCTTACAAGTCATACAATCAATGCACCTAAAAAACTATTATATGCAAATTGGATGTCTTTTCACCTTTCACATTCTGCACAGTCATTTGCTCTCACTGAAGATCATTTTGTCCTTTCATCTTCTCTTTTTAATGTCTTCAAAAACAATGCATCTTATATTGTCACCTACAAAAATAAAAGAACATATATCTAATTCTCAAAACCTTTCACATTCTCCAAATTCACGAAACCAAAATCCCATTTATATTTCCTCTTAGAGATGAAAGAATATCTTTTCATATTTGAGACCTTTCATTTCAATTCTCTTCAATTTCCTGATCATTTGCCATTTTTAAGATCTCACACAAAAATTATTTTCTTCATCTACAAAATAATATCAAAATGAGCCTTCAATCAATCTGCAAAATAAGAGTTAGAAATCATATTTACTTTTTGCACCAATCTACCCTGAAAATATTATCTTTCTCTTGATATTCCTGCAAGAAAATTTAACCATCAAACTCTTTATCTTCTCTTCAATCCATAAAATTTGTCTTCAAAAAAATTTGTATCCAATCTGCCTTATTCTCAAACAAAACTCTTAAACGTCATCAAAAATATCTTCAAAAGACAATCTCCTACAAATAAAAAATCTTTTCAACATCTTCCTTAAAAAAAAAAATCTTCTTCAAACAACTTCTTTTCTTCTCTTTATGAAAAATCTTCTCCTCCGCAATATTCTATATCAAATCTGCCTTCTAAAGGAAAAAACATCTTATTTGTTTCCAAATAAATCTTTCATCTCAAAAAAAATATTTCTAAAAACTTCCAAAAACTCCTTGAAACATTCTTTCTATTCGGGCTTCAAAAAGATTTCTATAATCTGCCAAAAAGCATTGAACTGCAGTTAACATTATGTTTTGACGTTCATATGCACATCAATGTGCATGGTCACATGATGGAGACAAAATTTAAACACTAACCACCGATTGTGGCTTTCATGCCCTTGGAGCTTTTAAACACATCCGTTGATATTGTTTTACCGCCTGACAACTCATGGGAGTGACCGAAGACGTCGGTTAAACTAGGAAAGGGTTGGTAAGTTTAATGTGTTACAAAGCCTTTCGTAAGTCACCTTAAGTGACTTTACCTCCTATTGGAAGTCACCGCCTGATTAAAACAAAAGAGACACAGCATAAATGACAGGCTGAGTTATAACTTAATAACAAGAATTTAGGGATTTAGATAATTAAGTTTGAGTAAACAAAACCTTAGATGAATTAATCCCTTAGATCAATCTAAGTTCAAAAGAAACTTTTATGATTGAAGAGATTACTAGGAGATTTAGATAACTTTTAATCAACTCCATTTTAAGCTACCAACCACAAACCAACATTCTATCTCTTTGTAGCACTTATATCACTGCATGAACTCCTGTAAAAAAAAATGAGTACACTGAAGAAGATCTAATAGCATCAAGTTCTGAGTTATCAAACAACCTTGCAAGATCATTGAAGCATCCTGTCATAAAATATAGCCATCATCTAGCATGAATGATTGAAGTAAGGTGAGCTCCCATCAACACAAACAAATTAGAATAAATGATGTGATCAACTTGATCAAATGATTCATGTGATCATGAAAGAAGATGATGAATAATGATTACCATCATAAACCAAAAACTGATAACTCCAAGGACCAATATGAACACTACACATCAGGATCATGAGAAACCATTTGAAGTTATCCTTAACAACCACATCCTACATCCTTGATAGACCTGACACCTGACGAGCAACAATGATTAACTAATGAACTTACCAATGTTACTGTCAACTACCACTGTTACTTACTGTCAAATACCACTGTATAAAACCATGTCAACCATGTCAAGAGCACAACCAGTTACTTTTAAATTCAATCATATGACCCCAAATGTATGACATCAAACTTATGATCAATGACATTTTAAAAGAAGACTTTGCACAAGATCAACACAAGTTAGCAAGATAATAAACTCCATCACCTGTATAAGCAACTGAACCACTTATCCTAATTGAGTGAACAATTCCTAATAGATTCCTTCCATAAGTGAATAACAGTGAAATGCATGATCATTAACAACCTTTGTCAGTAGTGCAAGTGATCCTCAAATGTCCTGTAGTCCTGATGATACCTTGTAAAGAAGCACAACAACTCAACTCTCTCAATACCTTTTGACATCAATGACAAACTATTACCATCAATCTCCCCCTTTGTCATTGATGGAAAAACTTCATGAAACATTTTCTCTTTCTCCCCCTTTTTGACATCTAAAGACAAAGCTTGAATTAACTCCCCCTGAGAATAACTCCACTGAAATGTTAAAGCTTGATCAACATATTTATAAGCACATTGCATTATGAGGGCTTTGAAGACATAAAATCCTGTTATCTTGTTATCTTCAATAAAAAAATTACAACCACTTACCAAAAACATTGATACCACTTGTCTTTCAAAGTATTGAAGGCACTAAATACAAATTTGCCAAATTTATCCTGAACACCAACATTTCAAACTTGAGACCATGAAACTTTCATCAGAAGCACAATACCACTTCTTGAAATAGTCCACAATACCACTTCTTGAAATAGTCCTGAAGCAACATATCAACCTATCAACCTGAAGTATACCATCCATTTACTGACATTCAACCTTTAGAACACTTTTGCAAAGAAATCATAAACATACCAATACTCTTTGATGAACAATTTTGCAGCCAAAAAAAATGGAGACTCCTCATCACACAGTTCCCAACACCATATGACATGATGACCATTATCAGCAAATTCAAGACGTTTACTTGCCTCTGATTGACTGATAAACTTGAAGAAGAACAAGGCACCACCATCAATTTCATAAGCAACTCTAGATGTCATAGCTTGACACACATACCTTACCACTTCAAAACAAGAGGCACACAATTTTCACATACCTTTCCAAATCATATTAATGAAGAAGAACATGTCAAATTATTATACCAATGAACATTCATTCTGCAACAAAGAATGAGGATCATCCTCCTTTGTAATCATTAACATGATCAGGATCATTTGTCAAACAATTTGTGCATTTGAACTCCTGAAACATCTTTTCAATATCTTGAAAGTATAATAGGCCAAAGAACACCTGAAACACTGTTAGCAACATCATTATCAACTATTTCAAAGTATGGCAAGATAGACAAGATCATCATATCAAATGATCTCCTTCTTGAAACTTCTTGGGGTTAACTGATAGAACATTTGACACCTCCCCCTTACTTCATGTTATGTTATGCAACAGATGAAATGACTTGTGCAAGATGCACAAGCTTAGATTCTGACTTCTCTTTACTTTCTTTCTGCTTCCAAATTTTCATAGGTGCTTTCTTTCTCCAAACCTTTTCTATTTCTTTCCATTTCCAACCTATCAAATTAGATGATGCTTTTCTGCAACTAAATGATTTATGACCAGGAGAATTGTAATTATAACAAACTATATCATAATCAAATGACTGATAGTACCTTTCAGAACTTATGTTAGACTTCCATGCAGAATCATTCCTTTTACAATTTCTTTGTATATGACCAACATGATTGCACTTGTAACAAATAATGTTAGTATTCCTTCTACAATTAACTGATTTGTGTCCAAATTGATTACAAGTATAACAATAACCATTAAATGAATAGTTATACCTGTACATGTATGCTTGTCTAACAAGAGCACTTTTTTTGAAATTTCTTCTGCTTTGATTATGCATTTTGTTTTCAGTGGTAACATTCAAATCAATCTTCTTTCTGGGAGTCTCTCTAGCTTTTGAACATTCTCCTTCTTCAAAACCAAGTCCAGTAGTGTCTCCATATAGTTTTTCTTTACCAAGCATCTTATGTAGCTTGCTTGTGTTTTCTTCAAACTCCTTATACTTCTTAGATAAAGCTTTGAGACCATCATACTCTTTTCTCATATTGATAATATCATTCTCTAGTTTTAGATTCTTAATCCTTGCAACTTCAAGGTTAGATATTAAGACATCAG
This sequence comes from Cunninghamia lanceolata, assembly GCA_027924645.1. Classification (NCBI taxonomy): domain Eukaryota; kingdom Viridiplantae; phylum Streptophyta; class Pinopsida; order Cupressales; family Cupressaceae; genus Cunninghamia; species Cunninghamia lanceolata. The sequence continues at coordinate 3,760,866 of BSBN01000245.1, read as the reverse complement.
CTATCCTCTTAGCTTCTTCAATTTCTGATTTCAAACTGACAATCAATTTGTTTGATTCACTTGCTTGATTCTTCAAGTCTACAATCAGGTTTCTAGCATCTTCAAGATCTGTAAGAGCTTTGTCTTTTGAAACTCTTTCTTGCTGCAATTGCAACATTAATTTCTTGTTCTCCTTCTTATAATTCTTGAGTTCAGTTAGAGCATATATGAGCTCTCCTTCCAGATCAATCTCACAATCTTGTTCATCATAATCCTGATCATCATCATCTACTGAATTTGGTTGGGTCTCAACTTCATGTGATTGCCTTTCATTGCCACTTTCTTGACACACCAGAGTGTCCTCTTCTTTATCATTACCTTGGTAAATTCTTATCAGTTCTTTCCAGACATCCTGAGATGTTTCACACTGCACAACCTTACAAGATATATCATTAGATAAACCAAATAAAATAACTTTCTTGGCTATATGATTGCTTTTAAGAGCCTCTTTGTTATTTGAAGAATTACCATTCTCAACTGACATTAAAACATCATATCCTAAGGAGGATAAATACACTTGCATTCTAACATACCAAACTGAAAAATTTGAACCATCAAACTAAGGAACATCTGAAAAATTTTCTTCTAAGACAATATCAGATTCAACTTGGAGAACAACTTTATCAACAGACCTTTTATCAAAATCTAGATTTGATATGGATGATTTCTTTTGTGTCTTTTGACCAGAAAGAATCTTAACATTTCTCATGTTCTTATTTCTTCTACACTTACCCATTGAACTCCACACACAGGACCTACCCAAGCTGATTAAGCTACAGAAGGGAAACTGGCTCTGATACCAATTGTAGGAGTCAATGACAACACTGAGAGGGGGGGTGAATCAGTGTTGTGTAAATTCTTGACTTTTTGCAAATTTTAGAAGACAAGTAGAAAGAAAGACATTAATGATCTATTGAGCTCATATGCACAAGACTGATAGTGAAAGATGTGAACCAAAAACTTATCAACAAAACACAAATATGCACACATAGAGACAAATTATAACACATAAATTTCTGGAGTGGAAAACCCTCTTGGGGTAAAAAAAAACCACTCATGAAGTGCCTTACTGGCTTAACTTTAAAAACTTCTTACAAAGTCTCACTGGCTAAATATTATGTCTCACTGACAATTGAGAGGTCTCACTAACTTACAAGCCTCACTGGCATACTGTGTGCCTCACTGGCAAACTGTGCCTTACCAGCAAACTGAATCACCAACAGAAGAAATAAACAAATCAAAGGAATACTCTATTTCCATTCAATACAAAACATTTCTTTGTCTGTCAAATGGCCATTCTATTCAAATTCAATCCTACATCTGGATATACTCAATAACACTACATTACTCTGTATGTTTCATCTCTGTCTTACAAGTCATACAATCAATGCACCTAAAAAACTATTATATGCAAATTGGATGTCTTTTCACCTTTCACATTCTGCACAGTCATTTGCTCTCACTGAAGATCATTTTGTCCTTTCATCTTCTCTTTTTAATGTCTTCAAAAACAATGCATCTTATATTGTCACCTACAAAAATAAAAGAACATATATCTAATTCTCAAAACCTTTCACATTCTCCAAATTCACGAAACCAAAATCCCATTTATATTTCCTCTTAGAGATGAAAGAATATCTTTTCATATTTGAGACCTTTCATTTCAATTCTCTTCAATTTCCTGATCATTTGCCATTTTTAAGATCTCACACAAAAATTATTTTCTTCATCTACAAAATAATATCAAAATGAGCCTTCAATCAATCTGCAAAATAAGAGTTAGAAATCATATTTACTTTTTGCACCAATCTGCCCTGAAAATATTATCTTTCTCTTAATATTCCTGCAAGAAAATTTAACCATCAAACTCTTTATCTTCTCTTCAATCCATAAAATTTGTCTTCAAAAAAATTTGTATCCAATCTTCCTTATTCTCAAACAAAACTCTTAAACGTCATCAATAATATCTTCAAAAGACAATCTCCTACAAATAAAAAATCTTTTCAACATCTTCCTTAAAAAAAAAATCTTCTTCAAACAACTTCTTTTCTTCTCTTTATGAAAAATCTTCTCCTCCGCAATATTCTATATCAAATCTGCCTTCTAAAGGAAAAAACATCTTATTTGTTTCCAAATAAATCTTTCATCTCAAAAAAAATATTTCTAAAAACTTCCAAAAACTCCTTGAAACATTCTTTCTATTCGGGCTTCAAAAAGATTTCTATAATCTGCCAAAAAGCATTGAACTACAGTTAACATTATGTTTTGACGTTCATATGCACGTCAATGTGCATGGTCACATGATGGAGACAAAATTTAAACACTAACCACTGATTGTGGCTTTCATGCCCTTGGAGCTTTTAAACACATCCGTTGATATTGTTTTACCGCCCGACAACTCATGGGAGTGACCGAAGACGTCGGTTAAACTAGGAAAGGGTTGGTAAGTTTAATGTGTTACAAAGCCTTTCGTAAGTCACCTTAAGTGACTTTACCTCCTATTGGAAGTCACCGCCTGATTAAAACAAAAGAGACACAGCATAAATGACAGGCTGAGTTATAACTTAATAACAAGAATTTAGGGATTTAGATAATTAAGTTTGAGTAAACAAAACCTTAGATGAATTAATCCCTTAGATCAATCTAAGTTCAAAAGAAACTTTTATGATTGAAGAGATTACTAGGAGATTTAGATAACTTTTAATCAACTCCATTTTAAGCTACCAACCACAAACCAACATTCTATCTCTTTGTAGCACTTATATCACTGCATGAACTCCTGTAAAAAAAATGAGTACACTGAAGAAGATCTAATAGCATCAAGTTCTGAGTTATCAAACAACCTTGCAAGATCATTGAAGCATCCTGTCATAAAATATAGCCATCATCTAGCATGAATGATTGAAGTAAGGTGAGCTCCCATCAACACAAACAAATTAGAATAAATGATGTGATCAACTTGATCAAATGATTCATGTGATCATGAAAGAAGATGATGAATAATGATTACCATCATAAACCAAAAACTGATAACTCCAAGGACCAATATGAACACTAAACATCAGGATCATGAGAAACCATTTGAAGTTATCCTTAACAACCACATCCTACATCCTTGATAGACCTGACACCTGATGAGCAACAATGATTAACTAATGAACTTACCAATGTTACTGTCAACTGCCACTGTTACTTACTGTCAAATACCACTGTATAAAACCATGTCAACCATGTCAAGAGCACAACCAGTTACTTTTAAATTCAATCATATGACCCCAAATGTATGACATCAAACTTATGATCAATGACATTCTAAAAGAAGACTTTGCACAAGATCAACACAAGTTAGCAAGATAATAAACTCCATCACCTGTATAAGCAACTGAACCACTTATCCTAATTGAGTGAACAATTCCTAATAGATTCCTTCCATAAGTGAATAACAGTGAAATGCATGATCATTAACAACCTTTGTCAGTAGTGCAAGTGATCCTCAAATGTCCTGTAGTCCTGATGATACCTTGTGAAGAAGCACAACAACTCAACTCTCTCAATACCTTTTGACATCAATGACAAACTATTACCATCAAGATGTCCTTGCCAAAGACTTCCATGAAAACAATCTTCAATCACTTTACTCTTGCACACACTTCTTGGCATGATAAAGAATGAAGACCAATCTCAAAGGAATAAAGACTATCTTGATGAAGACCATTATGTTGATCCTACACATGACACTTTTACAACACCATGTCAAATCTGATATAAACATAATCACTATCAATACCTTTACAAAACCAAATGTGCAATGAATTGACTTCTTTCATTTGCAACTTCCTCAACTAACATATGCTAACATTTGATAAGAGCTCTTTAAAAACATCTTAAGCTCTTTGCCATGACAATCAATACTCCACAATATCAAGATCACATTGAACTGCAACATCATAACAACTCAACCTTTGTAAGTATCAACATGATATGAACAAAATACAAATAGGATCATTTATAAACCAAGTCACTCAACATCATCAAATATTGTGTGCATTGAACTCCTGAACATCTTATCAACATCTTGATGGCATTATGAACCACTGATCACCTGTATCATTGATATACACTGAAGAACAACAAAGTTATCAACCCCATCATGAACTTCATTTCATAAAACTGATATGAGTAGCATCTTAGCAAAAAAATATCAGGCGTGAATCAAAACAGAATCATCATATTGACAAACACCAAATAATTTCCTCCTAAAACTTCTTGGGGATAATAGATAGGACATGAACAACTCCCCCTAACTTCATGCCATCTGTTATGCAACTGATGAAGTGACTTGTGCAATATGTACAAGTTTAGGATTTTTCTTCTCTTGACTTTATTTTTGCTTCCAAGCTTTCACAGGTTCTTTCTTTCTCCAAACCTTTTCACCTTTTCTTTTCCACCTATTCAAATTAGGTGATGCTTTCCTGAACTGTGTGCTTTATGACCAAGAGAGTTGCAATTATAACAAATTATGTTGTAATCATAATCAAATGAATGATAATACCTTTTTGACATCCCTTGAGCATTTATGTTATGCTTCCATGCAGGATCATATCTTCTATGCATTTTACAGTTCCTTTATATGTGACCAACATTATTGCACTTGTAACACACTAGATTAGTATTCCTTATGCAATCAACTGCTTTGTAGGTATAACAATAGCCATTAAATGAATAATTATACCTATACATGTATACTTGTATTATTAGAGCAATTCTTATGAAATTTCTCCTCTTTTGATTATGCATTTTAGCAAACTCATTTTTGGTCTTCATTTCAACATCAATTTTCATTTTTTGTATTCAGGGGCAGCAATATGAAGATCAATTTTCTTTCTAGGAGTTTTTCTAGCTTTGGAACACTCTCCTTCTTCATATCCTAAACCAGTAGTGTCTCCATAACATTTTTGTTTACCAAGCATCTCCTGTAACTTGCTTGTGCTTTCTTCAAACTTCAATTTCTTTTCCAATTGCTTCCTAACATTCTCAAGATCTTTTCTTAAAGAAGTTATTTCTCCTTCAATCTTTTGATATTCAATTATTTTATCTTCCAACTCAAACTTTGTTTCACCATCTATCCTCTTAGTTTCCTCAACCTCTATCTTTAACTTAATAATCAATTTGTCTGATTCACCTGCTTGATTCCTTAAATCTATAATCAGGTTTCTAGGATCTTAAAGGTCTGAAGATATTCTTTCAAAATCTAAAATAACTTGGTCTTTGGATTCTTTTTCCTCTTGTAGTTGCACCTTTAGTCTCTGATTCTCCTTTTTGCATTTCTTGATTTCACTCAGAGCACATATAAGCTCTCCTATGTCAATTTCACATTCTTGTTCATCATACTCCTGATAGTAATCTTCTTCTGAATCTGATTGGGTCTCATCTTTTTCATGTGATTGCCTTCTTTCAATTTCACTTTCTTTAGACACCAAGTTATCCTCTTCTTCACCATCATCTTGATAGATTCTTATCAATTCTTTCCACACATCCTGAGTTGTTTCACAATGTAGACAACTTCATTAGATACTCCTGATAGAATAGCTTTCTTTGTTGTATGATTGCATTTAAAAGCTTCTTTATCATTGTATGATTGAGCAGAAACAAAATAACCACTCTCAATAGACAACCAAACACCATACCCTAAAGATGATAGATAAATTTGCATTCTAATGCACCAAACAAAGAAATCAGAACCATTAAAGAAAGGAGCTTCTGAAACCTTTTCTTCTAATACAATATCATATTCAACTTGGGGAATATTTCTATCAATAGGTTCTATAACAACCTTTGAATTTGATAAAGATCCAGAGACTTTTGATCAACAGGAGACTTGACATTTTTCTTTTCTCTATTTCTTTTGCACTTACTCATGGTACTCCACACATAGGATGTACCCAAGTTGATTAAGCTTCTAAAGGGACCCTATGCTCTGATACCACTTGTTGGAGTCGAGGAAAACACTGAGAGGGGGTGAATCAGTGTTGTATAAATTTTAAAACCCTTTTACAAACTTTAACTTTTAAGACACAAATAGAGAAAGATATCATTGATTTGTTACACATATGCACATAACTAGTACATGTATCGATACATTTGTTTTTGAAAAATAGGAGACAAGGGTACTTGGAGACACCATTTTTTTAATATAATTTAATAATTTTATTAATTTATTAATATGCTAATATTAAAACTAAAAATATCATGACATTGAACTTTTAAAACAAGATAACTGGTAAAGTTTAAGTTTATAGCTTACTTGTAATAATTTAATATAGCTTACTGTATTTATATTACTTATAGGCTTATAGCTTACTTGTAACAATTTAATATAGCTTAATGTATATATATCACTATAGACACTAGTATTGAGGTTTGAAGTCCTTAGGAGTAAGAATCCATAGTAGAAAAAATGAAAGGTAGAAAGAGAAAAAAAATGGAGACGCCTTGTTATTGACGCAGGGTACTTGGAGATGAGTGGGAGATTGGACCAAAAGTCTCCTGCAATGGGAGATGTACCCAATCAAGTCTCTGAGATGGGAGAGGTTTTGAGATGGGTCTCCATACAAAGTAGACAAAAACTCATGAGCAAAATATTAACATACACACATACAAATGAAAACAATAAAAGTCATAACACAAATTTGCCCGAGTGGAAAACCCTCCTGGGGCAGAAAATCCACTCCAAAACTACCTCACTGGCTTATTCAAAACCTCACTAGTTACATGAAGGTCTCACTGACCAAAGAAGCTTCACTAGCTCTACAAGATGCCTCACTGGCATACATTGTGCCTCACTGGCTAATACAAGGCCTCACTGGCATAAACAATCACCATCATCAAAAATATAAAACTTTGTGTGCAAGAAATGATTCCACCTCAATCTTATTTGCACCAATATACACTCTATGTTTCATCATACACCCTTATACCTCTTGTTTGATTTTCAAGTCAAGACCATACAAAATAACTCCTTTTACACACCTCTACAAACAAGCTCTTTTTATAAATCTCTGCAAACAAATTTACAACACTCTTATCTCTGCAAATTGTCTCTATAAATCTATGCAAACAATCTTTCATCAATCACTGCAAACAATCCTTCACCAATCATATGCAACTTATTTACAATATTCAACAATCAATGCTTGATAATTCTCTACAATCAAAATATTAGAAGCCTTTACAAGTGTCTTTATTCACTCTGATACACCTATAATTCATCTATTAAGAACATCTCACAAAATGTGTCTTTTACACTACACATATATTGATCTCATTCAACCACACTCTAGCAATACATCTGCATATATATAAGATTTCAAAAGACCTTTGATCTTGCAGTTTGTTTGCATTTTCATCATCTTCAAATTTTCATTCACTTGAAGAAAGATAATTTATCCTTGCATCTAAAACAAAAATCGCATCATTTCATCTTCCTTAATCTGCAAAAATAAGAGTTAGAAATCATAAAATGACATTTTATTTTTGCACAAATAATGTCTCTGTTCATCTAAAAAATCCTTTCATATTCTTCTTCAAGAAAATCATCTCCTCCATTTGAAATAACCCTTGATATACACTTCTCTATATTCAACTCATATATCATTAAATAAAAGAACTTCAATGAACTTCAATATAAAAATCTCCACAAAAATAAATCTTCTTCCTAATCCTTATATCTTCTCTGTAAATTTCTTCAATGCACAATTAGGCCCTTATATAAAAAAAAATTCCTTGAAATAAAGCTTTTAATCTTCTCACAAACTGCCTTTTGGGAACAATAAAAAAACATCCACATTAGTCAGAAAAACTATGACTTTCTCATTAAATCTTCATTTGCCACGAGGAAGAAATTAGAAAGAAATCTTTTAAAAGAAAAATCCACAAAATTTGCCTTTCTAATCGGGCTAAAATAGCCTCCATAAATTGCCAGAAATAGCTTCAAGACTACAATTGACATTTGAATGCACGTCAAAGTGCATACTCAACAAAGGAGGTCAAGATTTAAATTAAATCTACTGATTACCATTTTCACGCCCAAAGAGTTTTCAAAGAGGATCATTGATTTAGTTTTGGCGCCCCATGCACATATGAGGTGACTTCTTGAAGAGGTAAAGGGGCCGATTGCCCATGTTGCATATACCCTTTAAGTTGTCACTTAAGTGACATTTAATTTTCTCGACAAGTCAATTTGATTTTATAACAAAAAGTGCTTCTTGTTTGTGATGGGCAAAGAGTAAAGAGTTAGATATTTTAGAAAGCACTTAAGGATATATAGCATTAGAACATTGTTATTAAAAGATGATAGGTCCTAATAACAATTTTCAACAAATGAAAAACTTGACTATCTAGCAGAGAACAAAAATAATAGGTAGGACCTTAAAGTGAAGCAATGACTTGAGAAACCAATCTTGAGAGGTTTTATACATAGGATATTAGACTTTAAACCTTTAATGAACTATGAGCCCTTAAACAAAATTCAATGATGGAGAAGAGATGTATGTCACTAAATAGAGACTCTTATCAAACACCCTAAACCAACTTTACAGGCTCAATATCATTAGAGTCTTGTGAATCAACATAATCACCAAATTCCACCTACAACACCAATGATCATCAACTCTGCCAAGCAATCCTGAGAACACACTTTACAAGACAAGATCATATTGATGTTCAAGACTCAAAATACCAACTTCCACTTAGAATCAACTCCAAACTGATCTCCCAACAAAATCATTATCAACCATGTTTTGAGGCCCTTTGTTATGCAACTCTTGGTTATTTCATCAAGACACACATCATACCTTGAACAAGGCATCCTGATCAAACACATCCTTGATAAACCTGACACATGATCCAATCAACTCAATATATCAACTAAATAACTGATGAGAAACAACATCATGAGTATGCACACAACTCTTGTGACATCTGAACACCATGAAGACCCTTGTATATCACACAATCTACTCAACACCTTTTTGACATCATGAACATATGAATGAAGAATATGAAACACAACAAAGTCCTAATTCCCAAAAGAATGATCTTTGCATTGAAGGATAACTTGTGAACATGGTATGAACATGATGAACAACCCTTGTCAATATCAACACCTTGTGAACGTGCAAAACCTTTTGACATCAATGACAATCAATCTCCATGAAATTGTTGGGTTGGGTGGCAGGGATACCTCTAGATTACAAAAAAAAATTAACTCTAAAGTAAAATAAACTAAATCTTCATGTAATTTAATTTTAACTCTAAAGTAAAATAAACTAACTCTTCATGTAATTTAATTTTAACTCTAAAGTAAAATAAACTAACTCTTCATGTAATTTAATTTTTACTCTAAAGTAAAAGAAAGTAAACAATATAAATAAAATAAAATAATTTTTATATATTTCTAAAGTAATGTCTGGCATGTTGGTGTTCGTGCTTGTAGAAGTAGAACCAAAACAAATAGGATGGGTAGAGATCCTCTACCTGAGGGTATACCTTAGAAAGGGGAATGTAGTAAGAAAGATACAAAATGTAAGGGTAAGGTAGTTGAGGAGGATGATTTGGATGTGGAAGAACATATGCTAGAGGTTGAGGGACTATGCCCTAGTTCCTTATATGTGCCTATTGATATGTCTTGCACTTCCTCCTTGTTGGAAGTTGTGGCCTCCATTGTCAATTTGCTAAAAAAATAAAACAAATGAAATCAAAGAGGTCAACATTCACCTTAAAATACTCAAATAGTTTTTATTGAAAACCTCATATATGGATGAATGGGATGCTACAAAGGAGATTAGAAAATTGAAAGAAAATATATCAAAAGGGGTGCAAAAATCAAAGAACTTGAGAAGGACATGTGAGAAATTAAAATGGACCTAAGGAAGGTGGTGGACTTTAGCAAATCATCTATCAAGATCTCAGCCAAGGTCTACAAAACAAGTTTAAATCCCATTTCACTCAAGAATAGGTTGATCCTAGTTTGAGAACTAGAGGAAGTAAGGATAACCTATGGTGAAATAGGTTGACAATGATAGCATTATTGTCATGAACAAATACCTCAAAGAATCACCTAGAATAAAATGATTAGAATCTTATCATCGATAATTTTAACATAAACTCAATAATCCTTCTCATTCCTAACAAAACCTAAACTCAATTATACAAAGTCATCAAACTTCTAGTACCATATCCTAGGTGGCTATTTCAGACCATACAATGATCACTTTCAACATGCAAACCAAATGTTCATTCCCCTTCATAGTAAAACTATCAAGTTATTGCATATAAATCTCCTCCTCAAAACCTCCATGAAAGAAAGTAGTTTTAATATCTATTTTCTCTATCTTAAAATCACAAGTTATAGTAATAGATAACAAAAGTATAATAGAAAATAACTTAGAAACATGAGAGAAAATTTCACTGAAATCAACTCCCCTCTCTCAAAGTATCCCTTGAACACTAGTCTATCCTTGTACTATAACAATCCACCTACTCTAATTTTATTCTTATACACCCACATGAAACCAATGTGCTTTCTTCCCTCGTGAGAACTCACAAGGTCCTATGTGTCACAACTATCCAAGGCCATCATCTCCTCTTGCATGGCCTACATCCAAGACTCGGTGTTATATGAAAAGAGAGCCTCCCTGGAATATCATGGTTCATTTTCAATATATAACAAAGGAAATACACAACAAAAATTTGTTGGTACATACCTATCAACTAAAATTTGTTGTCTTATGGATCATCTCAAGGTAAGAGTAAGGGGCTCTGCTTGTCATTTTGCATGCTCATCCTACACATCCTAATCAAAAATAGCATCAGAACCCTCTTCTTCCTCTCCATCTTCTATTCCATAATTTTGTTCTTTCATATGTGTATCTTCTTGCTTCTCAACCTTAGTCTCAAAATTCATTATTTTTTTTGTTCTTTTTCATTTGGTTTTTCAAAGACCTAAAAATACTCTAAACTCTCTAAAAATCATATCTCTAAAATAAGTTATTTTTTAGGTTAGTAGATTTCAAAGCTTATAACCTTTTAAATTCTCATGATATCCTACAAAGATGCATTTATGATCTTTTAGATAGTGCAACTCTTGTCACCTTTCGTTAGGTACATGAACATAAACCTCACAACCAAAGACCCTTAAATGTGAAATAGAAGGTTTCTTATCTATCCACACTTCATAAGGTGTTTTATCAACAAGAGCTGAACAAGGAGATGTACTAATCAAGTAACAATCAGTAATTATAGTCTTTACCCAAAAGCACCAATCTAGCTACACACCACTTAGCATACTTTTGGCCCTTTCTATTAAAGTTCAATTAATTCTCTCTACAAGCCCATTTTGTTTAGGTGTGTATGGTGTAGTCTTTTTCCAAACCCTGCATACTTAAGAACTCATCAAATTCCTTGGAGTAATATGAACCACCATTGTTAGATCTCAACACCCTTATTTTATAATATATTTTATTTTCAACCAAGGCTTTAAATTCCTTAAACTTAGTAAAAACTTAGATTTAAAATGCATAAAATAGATCCAAGTGTATCTAGAGGCATCATCACTGAATGAAACATAGTAGTGAGATTTTCCCATAGAACCCACATTCACTAGGCTAAACACATTTAACTCGGTGATTTCTAATAATCTCTATACATTCTATAGGTTCCAACAAGAAATGAAGATCATATATTTTATTTTTACCAAACATGCAATTCTCAAAGAATCAATTTTATCATCACAGCATTCAGAAAAAATCATCAATCATGTTTTTATTAATATTGATCCTAAGATATTTTTCACTTATGTGACCCAAATGTTGGTGCCACAACATGCACATGAATTTTTAGTAATGCTAGTTACATTAGAAAAGTTACAAAAAGTGGACATATTCAACCTAAACAAAGTCCCTATTCGAGATCCTTTAGCTACCACCAAGTTTCATCTCACCAACCTACAACAAAACTTGCCAAATGTCACATGCACTCCAAAATCATTCAAATTGGATACATAAGTAATTTTCTCACAAATCCTAGAATATTCAAAACATTTATTAAGGGTTTTAATCCTCCCATCACTATTTAACACAATTGTACCTTTCTCTTACCAACAATATGCTTAGTACTATTTTCACCAAGGAAGACCTATCCTCCATTGTAAGTTTTTTATGATGAAGACCATTTCTTGTTCAAGTTAATATGGTAAGAGAAACTTGAATCAAATCCAAGAATAATCACTAATAGTGTTAGTAAAAATAAAAAATGCATCATTATCACCATCACCAGAAAAAAAATTGTATGGAGGAATCAAAGGAATTCTTTTTATTTTTTCATTCCTTCCTCACATGCCCTCTCTTCCCATATTTCCAACACATAATTTTGCTCTTCCCTAAGGTTTTTGACCATCCTTTTGAATTAGATCTATCTTTCTTCTTATCTCCTTTAGACCCATCTTTATCCTTGGGCCCTCCCCGAACATGTAATGCATCCTTTGAGCCATCATCCATAGATTTCCTTCTTATCACCCCTAAAATAAAAGTAGCAATAAGACCATCCATTTTAAACTTTACACTCACTACCATTGATAACAACAATTAGATTTTCCCTTATATTTTCCCAAGTATTAGATAAATAAAAGTAACAAGATAAATTTATCTTTTTCTTCCATCTTAATATCTACATAAACTAGTTGGCTCAAAATCAAATTGAAATAATTTAAATTATCTACAACTAAATCACCGTCTTTCATTTTTTAAAGAATATATTACCATCTTTTGAGATATAATTTGTTGGTTAGACTTTTAGTTTCATAAATATTATATATCCTCTTCCATAGCTTGTATACAATCATCTTCTTGAAGACATTCAAGAGTATGAAATAAACTATGCATCTTTATCACCATCATCCAAAGATTTTTCTATGGAGGAATCAAAGGATCTCTTTTTATTTTTGTATTTGACCTTCTATGCATGCCCCATAGTTCCAACTCTCAACTCTACTCTTCCCTAGGGTTTTTGACCTTCCTTTTGACTTAGATCTATCTTTCTTCTTATCTCCTTTAGACCCACCTTTATCCTTAGGCCTTTCGCGAACATGTAATGCATCCTTCAATCCATCATCCATGGATTTCCTTATCATCTCCTCTAAAATAAAAGTAGCAATAAGACCACCCATTTTCAAATTTGTACTAGATGTACCATTTATAGCAACAATTATGTTTTCCCAAGTATTAGGTAAATAATAAAGTAACAAGATACATTTATCTTCTTTCATCTTAAGATCTACATAAACTAGTGTCCATAAGGGTGCAATGTGGTGGAGAATTCACTTGGTTGTAGTGATTGCCACAAGATTCAAACCCATGTTGGGCCAAAGAGCTCACAATCCATGGGCCTTCATTGGGATGCCATGCTTGCAAGATATGTTCCTTCACTGGGATGGCATGCTCGTAGGCTATGTGCCTTTGCTAGGCCAACAATCTTGTGGTTTTGAACAAGGTGATAATGCCTTGGGGACTGAGACCCCCCAATAGTGATCTTGACAATAAATCTGTGGGAAGAGATCCCCCATAAGTGGTCTCCCTAGGCTTGGACCAGGTTAAAAAACCCAAGTAACACATGTCAAAAAATAAAAGATCTACATAAACTAGTTGACTCAAATCAAATTGAAATCATTTAAATGATCTACAACTGAATTGCCATCTTTCATTTTTAAAGAAAATTACCGTCTTTTGAGATACAAATTTATTGGTTAGACATTTAGTTTGATAAATATTATCTATACTCTTCCATATCTTGTATGCAATGGTCTCCTCAAAGACATCAAGAGGATGAAATTTACAAGGCACAACTAAATGGTTCCTTGAGTCTTCTTGTTCAACTTTTTTCAATCTTCATCAAACATTGTAGATGATTTTTTATCATTTGTAACTCGCACCCACTAGTCTCTTTCTTCCAAAAGATCTTCTATCTTTAGCTTCCACATATTGTACCTAGTACCATTGAATTTCTTAATATCTAAACGAGAGGTAGAGACCATGGTTTTTAATATTTCACAAGTATGCAAAACCACTTAAAATAATCTCTAACTATAGAAAATAACCTTCAACAATTCCAAAAATGAATCTCCCTCTATACAAAACCAAGCTCTAATACGAAATGTTGTTAAATCAAGGTGAAGAAATATTGTAATGAAAAATTTTCCAAAGTGATGCAAGTCTGATTTTTAGTTATGCAACATTGGATTACCCATAAAGATTATGTGAGTGTGTAAAATCAACAAATCAAAATAAGGAAACACATAACACTAGATTTGAGTGGAGAAACTCTTTCATGAAAAATCACCATTAAAGAGAAGCACAAGAATGTATTAATCTTAAAGAATAGAGTAAATATGCAACACTCTAAGTCCCTTCAATCTAGCAAAATTCGAACAACACCTATGTATTTATAAAATAACTCATAAAACTACTATCTTATGCCTCTAATTTATAGAGAAATGGGAAAGGAATACCAAAAATGGTTTCCCAAAATAATGTACCATAAAACCATGGTAAAATAAAAAATTTCCATGTCTAAAATGAAGACGATCTTTAGATAATAGTAAATGTAACTCCCAAGGCATGCGCACAAATATAGGGGACCAAAAAGTGGCAAAAAAAATTGAGTTAAAATAAGTCATAACACGATTGCATTACAAAAATCATAGCATACTATCATTTTAAGGTGATCATGTTATGGTTTAGTAGTCACAATCTTAAGACTCAGTCACCACCAAGTGTTTTAAACTGCATAAAATTAAAAAAATAGCCATGACCATTTCTATTATTTTCTCCAAAATGCAACTATGTTTTTTGCAAGTGCATTTTGAGCTATTTGGACCAATTTGGTTGAAGGAATCATGTCATGTGGATGTGAAAGAGGTAAGTTTGTTCATTTTTTTATTAGTTTTATTTAAAATAAAACATTTTTATTTTTCATTTACATGTTGATTCATTTTTTAATTTTTAGCAAATTGAAACCCCTCAACACCTCCAAACCCTCATCCACTTGACAAAATGCATGATGAGACTCCTATCATAAAATAACCCCTCTCAAACTTCTCCATCCATTTTTAGGCATCCTCGTGATACCCAAGGAAATATATTAGGGAAAATTGAACAAAATAAAAAAGAGCTTTAAACATTAGTACAATCCTTGAAAAAATTAAATGCAACAAATGCACATCAAATAGCTCATACAAATTCCTTGGAATCTATAATATCTCATATAGATTCATTTAGTGGCCAAATAAATACATGGGAAAATCATAGAGAGAGTTCTTGGCAATAGTATTCTTCAAAACTATCATATAAACAAGTGAAAGACAAGAAAATAATTAAAATCAATTTATATGCATTATTTGTAGACCCTAGAACTAATGAGCCTATACATACAAGTTGCAAAATATATCCTATTAATTGGTGCCAACACAAAGGAATAAAGGATAGTTTTTAAGGTAGATGGTGGATAATTTTTTACCATCCCCATGCTACAACAATGAAGTCCCACAATATTTCTTGAGGAAACTCTATTACAAGTTTTTCTTTAAAGAAATTCTAAATTATTTTGATATGTGTGATTTCCAAGGTAGAGGTAAAGGCTCTATACAAGGTAAAGAGGGGGCATGTCATGGCCATGACCAACTAGTGAGACCCTTTGCCTACCCATCTATTGAGAACATCATAATCCCTTCCACTATGAAGGAGAGTGTTGAGGTGGAGACCCTATAGACCACCAGTTTCCTCACACAAACCTTGTTAGAACATAGCATGCCTCTTTTGTAGGGTCATGAGGGTGAGCCTTCTAAGCATTGACCCTCACCACACATTTATCATGCATGTGGATCTACATGTGATTATGGTTCTAAGGAATTTTTGATGAGGTATATAGCATAGGATGTACATGGACATGATGTTGGTACACACATTGAAGAGTATGCTCTAAACTTTAAGGAGTATGCTATATAGATCTAGGAACATGATACGTCTATATTAGATAGTATGGTCTTGACTAATGAGTTGTTGGATGTGATATTTAGCATTGATTGATGGGTAATTTTTAATACGGTTGTGCAATTTGTATATTTCCTATTGAAATCTACAATTAACTATGTTATTCTTTTATGAATGAATTTTTTTGTTAAAAATTATATGTATTATAAAATTCAAGAGTCAAAGTATGCATCTTGCATCTTTCATCCCTTTATCACATGCTTATGTGGGTATGTGAAGTCCACAAGTATGTAATTTGTAAAAAAATAATAAATATACTACATATGAATTTTTTGTCATATATCAATGTTAATCTTAAAATGATGATTTAATGATAAATAGGTGGATGTTGTACCTCCAATATCAGGATATTATGACATTCAGAATTAGACCTAAGCACAACATGAATGATTCAAGCCATGAGGCAACATATAGGAGATTGGGAACCCTTGCAGAGGTGACCCTTCACTCACTCTCACTCTAGTAGCAACAACCAGTAAAGCAATGAAGACACTGAGGGGTTATTTGCCTCCCTTGGGAACGATACTTCATGGACTTTGGTCAGGGTCATCATGCCTACTGGTGAGGCATCTTTGTCAGCCTCACTGAAATTGCTATCATCAATTTCTTCTTCTCCTTCATGTTATTGTTGTGGTTATTATTGTGTTAACTCATGCAACTCAAGAGTTAGTTCTCATATTATGTTTATATCTTCTATGTCTTTTTCTCTCAAAATTTGTAACTCTTATGTGGCTTCTTGAAAGAATCTTTCAAAGATTTGATTATGTATTTCAAAGAATGTTAATTTGAGTCACTACTATGTCACATCTAATTTTTCCTTGGATATCAATCTATTGTTCAATGTCTTCCTCTAAAGTGTTTTCTTCTTCTAGTTCTTTTATGTTAATTGGATTAATGAGTTCTTTAGGGAGATTTGCTCTAATCTCCTCTAACACTTGCTCTGCCATATTCTCCCTCAAACCAAGGCACATTGGATGCTTGGTAGAGAGAATATGAGTCTTTTAGACTTTAAGTTGTGTGATGTTATTCTCTATGCCTTGTGGTGAAAATGAGGGCTTAAGTTGCCTATGTTTTTGGGTAGGTTTCCTCGTAATGAAAATGAGGGTTTAAATGCTTCAATGTGAAAGTTATGCATATTTGATTGTGAAGTTTCTAAATACAATCTAAACTATATGCATTTATGGAATTCATTTTATTCTCTTTTTATTTTTCAATATAGCCTAATTGTAAGAGTTGCCAATGGACTCAAGCTCACAGGATCACCTACAAAACTAGAGTTTAACCTTCCACAAGACAGTAGGAAGATGATGAATCTCTTGTAGGCAAGGTGATGAGATATGACTACATTGGATGATGAAAAGTTTTTTAATCTTATGACATGAGACATTAAGAGATAACTATCTTAAGTGTGCCCTAAGTAAACTAGTGTGAATAGGACCTAATAGGCAACTAGTTAGGTAATATATCTTGTTCACACCAACACCCCCTCTTAAGTGCAACTTAGGGAGAATGAGAAAGCAAATATGGATTATGGATGATAGATGATGGACGATTGATGGGTCTTGGCTACAAGGCCATGTTAGGTACCCATGTATAACCAATCTCTTGCAAATGGTGTAAAGGAGAAAATCTTGTAGGAAAAAACTCCTCTCCAAAAGAGAGAAAACAAGAAAGTGAAAGAAGGAAGGAGGACTCAACATGACCCCCCAAGGACTAATTCTATCACCAATATACAATCAACAACCTCCCCCATAGGAGAGAAAGAGTGATATGATAGATTCCCTCCACAAAGAAGTAGCTCTTATGCTAATGGTGAATGCCTAAAGATAAAACACAATCTAAGTTACCTACAAAAAATATTCCTCCCCTTGGGAAGAAACAAAACCAATTGTGGATGTAAAAGAAACTCCCAAAATCTAGATGAAAAGGGAATCCAAATCCAAATGTGTGCCTCAAAATACAACTCTAGTGACCTCATGCTGGAAAAAGATGTCTTCTCCAAATTAGGAACTAAATGCTCAATCAAAGAAGTAGAACTAGGAGAGAAAAGATACTAAACTGTATCTTAAAATACTAAAGATGTGATGACATCACTACCATCAAAGAGGAGAGATAAACCATCAAATGTGTCCTCCAAGTCTGATATATGAAAATCCACAAACAAGGATGTAATGTTTGATAAATAGGAATCCCAATGAGGTGGATTAGGAAGACTAAAATGATCCTGCTACAAAGAATCTTTGGAAGCCCTCAAAGAAGCAACAAGTGATGGAGATATGATCTCAATAGGAGGAGAAGAAGTAAGACAAGTCTCTATGTCATCACAATGATCAAGACCTATTAGATATTCAAGCTCCTCTTTTGTATCATCATCAAAGGGTATATTATTTGCATCATGAATGGGAAGAAGACTATCCAAAATAAGATTATCATGGAATGAAGAGAGATGTGTGTCTCCATATATTTTCCAAATCTTGGTACAAAGATTACATGAGCACTCAATATGTGAGATTGAATGCATAGTGTCATAATCAACATTGGAACAAATCAATCCAAGGACATGATCATTTCTGATATCCCATGCATATTTCCTTTGAGATGTATCTAGTTTAGGTACGAGTCCATAAAGATAAGGTAAAAGATTAAGCCACCGACAATGTGTCAAGATGTATTTTTTTCAGGACTCATAATTATCCTTTTTCAGGTTTATGACAGAAGGATGAATAGCAAAACCCACGATATCTCCTCAAATGACAGAGATCAAAACACACAAAATTACCCCCCAATTTCAATCAATCATGAGACCCCTAGAAATATATGATATTGGCACTTTATACTTAGTGAAATTACAATTGCCACTAACCAAAATTAGCAAACTGATCTTGATCTTAGTACATTGCAAATGCCATATTAGGCCACAATTTAAAGTATAATGTTATTGTAGAATGAGATCAATCTAACTACATTACTAATAAGTACACAAATTATGCACTTTCAAAAGCATTCACCCAAAAATGTTACCATATAATCCCAAATAGAGCCTTGAAAGTTCTTAAAATGAGAACTACTCAACAATAGGTGTCAAAATCTACAATTTCTAGAAATACTAGACACCAAAATAAAAAATCTAGATTGCACCACTATGAAGCCTGTGAAATTCTACCCCAAATAAAAAAATTGTTTGCAAAAAGGAGCCTGTATGACTGAGAAATAGGCCTTCAAAGTTCAATTGCCAAAACCAAAATCCAAATGGAGTAGGGGGATAGATGGGGTTGAAGGGGGTCGATAATATCATGTTGAGGTTAGAAAAGATGATGGAATATTATTCTTGTTTAACATAATATCTGAAACCATTGTGAGATTGAGCAAAACTATGAGTCATATGCATAAACTACCTTTAGAGTGCCAAATCTATCGATGTTCAGGTGAGAAACCACTTATCATGGAGTGCATATTGTTTTGTAGAAAAAAGGTGGTTTTATGAGATAGAAATTTGTTTGCATCCTGATTACTAGGTGGAATTCATTTAATGGTCACCGATTTTCTTCGTTAGCATATATGGTGATAGCAGTGTCTACAAGGGGGCTTCCAATTGGTCTACAAGTACCCTGCATAGGTAGGGTATGACCTACTAACAACTCGAAGTAAATAGGTACAAAAAAAAAATTAAATCTAAAAAATAAATAAATAATAGATTATAACAAGTTTACCTCCATATGGCCAATGTTCCCAAGATTCTACCTATGTAGTCAGAATATTCTTATGTAGAGAATATTCTAATGGTATGGTATGTACAATTAAGGAGGGAAAATTTTTTTCTAAAGTCTTGGGGAAAATGTGTCTAATTTTGATGAATTAATAGTTGATCCTTATGTTCTTGGGCCTTCTAGATGTGATGGCAAGGTCATATTTGACCCAAAATACTCCAAAATTATAGTTCACTTCTAGATCTAGAAACCACTTCCCAACTTCAAATCCTTGTAGATATTACCTCCAATGTCTAATTTGTACAAATCAAAAGGGTAAAGTGACTTTCTTGGACACCCTAAACTCAATGGAGAGCTTAGATTTTCACCAACATAGCATCCAAAATGAACCTATAATACAAAGCCACAAAGAAGAAACTCTCCCAAATCTAGTATTTCTATCAACGTTTTCTAATTCTATAGGTCATCATATGATACAAGAGAAGAGCATACTCAACTTTCCAAGATCACCCAATATTTGCACCCAACAAAAGTGTTAAAGGCACAACACAAATGAGAGGGGGTTGAATTAGTTGTACCAAAACTCTAACCTTAATTGATCAATTTCACAATCACATTAACTTGCTTTAACCACTTAATCTGATATAAAGAATAAACATGAAAAGAAGAAACAAAACTTAAGCAAATCAACACCATTCACACATGAACACCAGATTTTTACGTGGAAAATCCTTAGAAAGGGAAAAACCATGGTGAGTATTAGCTCACAATATAATGTAGTAACAATCAAAGAGGCTCACTGCCAAGAGGGTTCACTACCCAAAAGGTGAATTGATATAGTAGCATCTATAGCATGCTTGAGTTCAATTCCTTTAAAGCACAAAAATATATATCCTGCTCTGCCTTTACAATGCACACCTTAACTTCACATTCTTTCACACATTCACAACAATCACAACTTCATTACATGTATTTATACCTATCATCAACCTTGGAATGTACATCAAGGTCAGCATTACAATCTATGACCATTGGAACTTTCTCTAAGGTTAGCATACATACATAATTTCAAAATAGGATTAGACCTAAACAAACTTGTAGAGGAAAAGAATGATGGATCAATACATCATGTCTTAGCTTAGACCCAAATACATCTTCACATGCTTGTACACACTTCTACAATCCATGAATTACCTCTGCAACAAGTGTGACTCACCAGGTCAGCCTGAACACTTGTATACAACATCAAGAATCATTAAGTCACACGCTTCCAAGAACTTCATTATAGCTTGCAGATCAAGAACACACCTTCAATGCATTTAGTGGACATCTACAAACACCATAGAATCATTTGGAAACTAGAAAATCCAACCGCAACAAACCTCAACTTACTTTTCTTGAAGATGAATCACAGACTGCTCTTAATTAGACACTGTCAAACTCTACTAATCAAAAACTTGCTTTTCAGAGCACCAAATCACATAACCTTTGGAATGAAGAAAGATAAGGACCTTATAAGCTTAAGTCCAAAATTGCAAGACCAAAGAACATACTGTGGAGGAATGTGGAGCAAAATACTTCCTCTCTGTCACACTGCAAACTCTGTCAATCACAATCTTCATACTGGTGAATGGAACTTCTTCTGCACAGCGATCCAGACCACCTAATTCTATATTTAGCATCTTCAAATACTACTCTAAAACATATCCAAATATCATACTTCGGTCTTCACTACTGAGGAAATGCATAGAAAAACTCAGATAGTTATTCTGCAAGCCAAAATACTCTGTAACACATTGTTTCCACTTGAAGAGAAAATTTTCTCAAAAGCACTTGGAAACCCAGTATCAGGAATATCTTCTCATCATCTTTAGCACTTATATAAGACAATACAAAGAAACTAATTGGTCACAAACAAGCATCAAAACAAGAGCACAGTTGACACCAATGACAACATAGATATGTTGATATCAATGACAACACCAGTTAGCACATACTTGCAACAATCTCCCCCTTTGTCATTAATGGCAACATATGATGTGAAACACTATCAAGACAAGAATCTGTATTCATCCATCTCCCCCTTTCTCTTTACACATCTGAAACACTTTCTCCCCCTAATTTTTTCACATAATTTCTCTCCCCCTTTGACATCAATGGCAAAGGACATCATATTTCTTCTACTACACATACTTGCATGCTTCTACTCTAACCATCTAAAATTATTCTTTCACTCCCCCTAACTACAATAAATAACTTAAATCACTCTTTACTCCCCCTGAAGGGTAGCCTCCTAAATCAGTCCAGAAAAAAATATTCTTTGAAGTACATTGGACTGATGCATCTCCTTATGCACCTAGTTCAATGAAGGAGGGGCAATAACCCCTAACCTTTCCCAAAGATACTCAAATGCATACTTTGGAAGGGCCTTAGTGAATATATCAGCAACTTGATCCTTTGTAGGCACATACTCAAGCTTCACAACATTCTCTTCAACTTTCTCTCTCAAAAAGTGATATTTGATTGAAATGTGTTTTGTCCTTGAATGCATCACTGGATTCTTTGAAATGTTTATGGCATTTGTGCTATCACAAAGAATAGCGATTGGCTCCTCATACTCAATTTTGATATCTTTCAAGGTTTGTTTCATCCACAACACCTGAGTGTAGCATGTTACTGTAGCAATATATTCTGCCTCTATAGTAGATAAGGAGACTGATTCTTGTTTCTTCCTATGCTAGGACATTGCCCTATCTCTAAGGAAGAATACACCTCCACTTGTGTGTTTCCTTTCATCAACACAACCATCCCAATCTGCATCTGTATAGGCACTTAGGGAGAAGTCATTATTCTTTGGATACCATAGACTATGATTGAGAGTACCTTTCAAGTACCTAAAAATCATTTTCACTACCACAACATGTGATTCTCTAGGATCTGATTGAAATCTAGCCACAAGACAAACTGCATGCATGATATCTAGTCTAGTGGCAGTTCGATAAAGCATTCCTCCAATCATTGACTTGTACTTGCTCTGATCAACCTTAGGAGATTCATCATTTTTGCTCAACTTACATCCAACAATCATAGGAGTGCTAACTAGTTTAGAGTCTTCCATTCCAAACTTCTTTAATAACTCTCTGAGATACTTTGATTGAGAAATGAAGATACCTTTGTCTATCTGATTGATTTTCAATCCAAGGAAGAAATTCATCTCATCACACATGGACATCTCAAACTCCTGCATCTCATTTGTAAAATTATTACACATTCCTTCATTTCAACCAAATATAATATCATCCACATAGACTTCAACAATCAGGATTTCATCCTTGCTTGCCTTGATATATAGATTTCTATTTGCAGACCCTTTACTGAAACCCTACTGCAGTAGATACTTATCCAATCTTACATACCAAGCTCTGGGAGCTTGCTTCAATCTATACAGAGCCTTCTTCAACTTGCACACCATATTTGTTTGGTCTGATAACTGGAATACATCTGGTTGCTCTATGTATACCTCTTCTTTTAACTCACCATTCAGAAAGGTAGATTTCACATCCATTTGATACACCTTGAAATCTTTATGTGTAGCAAAAGCCAAAAATAGTCTGATTGCTTCCAATCTAGCCACTAGAGCAAAGGTTTCCTCATAGTCTATTCCTTCTACTTGTGAGTAGCCTTTGCACACAAGTCTTGCTTTGTTTCTCACAACTTCTCCAACCTCATTCAGTTTGTTCTGGAGAACCCACTTTGTTCCAATTACATTCTTGTTTGCAGGTCTAGGGACAAGTTCCCAAGTCTTATTCTTCTCAATCCACATTAATTATTCTTCCATTTTCTTGACCCAATGTTCATCATTGCAAGCTTCATTTACTATCTTAAGTTCCACCTTTGAAAGTAAGCAGAGATTTACTTGTTCTTCTGTAGCTCTCCTTCTTGCCAATACACCTTTCTTTTTATCACCTATAATATGATCTTCTGAATGATCTCTTTGCACATACTTGGGAGTCTTTGGAATTTTTTCAGGAGCATCTTCTTGAATTTCTTCTTCTTTAGGAGAAACTTGTACTTCAATCTAAACTTCCTTTTCTGTGCCTTTTTCTACCTTCTATGTGACAACAGGTTCATCTGATTCATATCCATCCAATTGAAGATCTTCATCTACCTTTACATTTGCACTTTCAATGACATTTTTTAGTCTTTTATTATAGCACCAGTAAGCCTTGCTCTTGGTTGAGTAACCTAGGAATATGCCTTCATCACATCCAGCATCAAACTCCCCTAATTCTTCATCTATTCTGATATAGCATTTGCTTCCAAAAACTTTGCAATATTTGATTGTAGAAGTCTTACCATACCATAGTTCATAAGGTGTCTTGGTCTCTTTTACTCTAACCTGCACTCTAGTCTAAATATAAACAGCAGTGTGTATTGCTTCTTTCCAATACACTTCTCGTAGGTCTTCTTCCTTGATCATTATTCTAGCAGCTTCTTGAACAGTTCTATTCTTCCTTTCAACCACTCCATTTTATTGAGGAGTCTGGGGGCAGACAAATGTCCCTTTATTCCATGTTCTTCACAGAAGGCATTGAACTTATTTGAAGTAAATTCACCTCCTCTATCAGACCACCTTAAGCATTTGATTTTTAGATCCAGTTCATTTTTTACCATAGATTTGAAAGTTTTGAACTTGTCTAGGGCTTCTAATTTTTCTCTAAGGAAAGTAACCCAAGTCACTCTTGAATAATCATCAATAAGAATCATGAAATACCTGTCACCTTGCAGACTTCTTACTCTTGTAGGACCACAAAGGTCTGTATGTACCAACTCCAGCAAACCAACAAAGAATTATTCTTTTCTTTTGAAGGTGGTCTTTGTCATCTTCCCCAATTGATAATCTTTACATGTAACATTGGCAGGCTTCACAATCTTAGGTAGATCTCTTACAATTTGAGAAACATTTATTTTCACCAAATTATCAAAGTTGATGTGACCCATTCTCCTATGTCATAGCCAACTTTCATCTATCTTAGCCAACAAACAACAGTTTCCAGAGCCTTTCAAGTGATAAACATTAACATGAGTCTTCTTCACCAGTAGCAATTATGGTTCCGGAGATTTTTCTTATCTCACATCCTTTCTCATTGAACACAAGATTATATCCTTTGTTGCACATTTGTCCAACACTTAGAAGGTTATGCTTCAAGCCCTTGACATAAAGAACATCATCTATATTATGCTTGCAATCAAAAGTAATTGATCCTTTTCCACAAATCTTACTAGTTGGATCATATCCAAATATTACCAGTCCTCCATCATACTTTTCAAACTTGACAAACTTACTTTTGTCTCCAGTCATGTGATTTGAACATCCACTATTAATGATCCATTTTCCTTTTCAATATGAAATGCAAACAACTCTTCTGGACTTCTATTCTTCACACAGCAAACAAGATTAGTAGAAATAGGTTCTTCTCTAAGTGCAATAAACAATCATTCACTACTATTGTCATCATCAGAACTATCATCATCAGTTACACCATCATCATCTCTAACATAGTAACTCTTTCTTACCATCTTTCCTTTACTTTCATTGAATTTTAAGGCTCTGTCAAGACATCTTGAAGCATAGTGACCAATTTTTCCACAATTGAAACATTTGAAGGGTAACTTACCTTTGAATTTTCCTTTGCTACCTCTTTTTATTTTTCTTGCAACCTTTGCCTCAAGTTCTACAAAATCTTCTTCATCTGATTCCACATCATACTTATTTGATCTAGAAGTCTTTTCTTCCTTGGACTTGAAAGCAATCTCAATTTTCATAGGACCATCAGTAGTACCAAATTCCCTTATTTTAAAGGCAATTAATTTACCAAGCAATTGATCTTTTGTAATTTTACCTGACTCAAGCAATTCTCCAATGGCAGATACCTTGTGACTATAGGACTTTGGAAGAGTTCTATGTATTTTATCAATAACATCTTCATCTTCTAACTTTCCACCAAGGGCCTTGATGTTGCTGACAACTTCACCAATCTTTTGTATGTAATTTGTTATGTTATCATCTTTAGACATTCGCATGGTTTCATATGTGGTCTTTAAGTTCTGCAACTTAGCTTTCCTGACAGATGCATCACCTTCAAAAACATTCTTCAATTTCTCCTAGATTTCATGAGCAATTGCAAGATCCACAACTTTTGCCATTTCAACATTTGATAAAGCATTCAATAGAGCATTTTTAGCTTTGTGAATCAACTCAAACTCCTTGATTTCTTCTTCAGTCTTTGGACCATCTTTAGGTATTTCATATTTCTTTTTTACTATCATCCAAACATTGTAGCATATAGAAATAAGATAACTTTCCATGCGTACCTTCCAGTATACGTAGTCAGATCCATCAAACTGTGGTGTGTCCTTTTTGTGTTCCATCCCGGACCTACCTCAAGCTGTTAGGCTTTCTTCTAAGGAACCTTGCTCTGGTACCAATTGTTAAAGGTACAACACAACGGAGAGGGGGGGTGAATCAGTTGTACCAAACTCTAACCTTAATTGATCAATTTCACAATCACATTAACTTTCTTTAACCACTTAATCTGATATGAAGAATAAACATGAAAAGAAAAAACAAAACTTAAGCACATCAACACCATTCACGCATGAACACTAGATTTTTACATGGAAAACCCTTAGAAAGGGAAAAACCACGATGAGCGTTAGCTCACAATATAATGTAGTAACAATACCGAATATCAAAGACACTCACTACCAAGAGGGCTCACTACCCAAAAGGTGAACTGATATAGTAACATCTACAGCATGCTTGAGTTTAGTTCCATTAAAGCACAAAATATATCTCCTACTCTGCCTTTACAATGCACACCTTAACTTTGCATTCTTTCACGCATTCACAACAATCACAAATTCAATACATGTATTTATACCTATCATCAACCTTGGAATGTACATCAAGGTTGGCATTACAATCTACAAGCGTTGGAACTTTCTCCAAGGTTGGCATACATACATAATTTCAAAATAGGACTAGACCTAAACAAAATTGTGGAGTAAAAGAATGAAGGATGAATACATCATGGCTTAGCTCAAACCCAAATACATCTTCACACGCTTGTACACACTTCTACAATCCATGAATTACCTCTGCAACAAGTGTGACTCACCAGGTTGGCCAGGACAAGTATACAACATCAAGAATCATTAAGTCACATGCTTCCAAGAGCTTCATTACATCTTGTGTATCAAACACACACCTTAAAATCATTCAGGGGACATCTACAAACACCATAGAATCATTTGGAAACCATAAAATCCAACCACAACAAATCTCAACTTACTTTTCTTGAAGATGAATCACAAACTGCTCTCAATCAGACACTGTCAAACTCTGCTAATCAAAAACTTTCTTTTCGAAGCACCAAATCACAAAACCTTTGGAATGAAGAAAGCTAAGGACCCTATAAGCTTAAGTCCAAAACTGCAAGACCAAAGAACATACTGCGGAGGAATGCGAAGCAAAATACTTCCTCTCTGTCACACTGCAAACTCTGTCAAGCACAGTCTTCATACTGGTGAATGGAAATTCTTCTGCATAGTGATTTGGACCACCAAATTATGGATTTAGCATGTTCAAACACTACTCTAAAACATATCCAAATCTCATACTCTGGTCTTCAACACTGAGGAAATGTGGAGCAAAACTTAGACAGTTATTCTGCAAGCCAAAAATACTCTACAACACACTATTTCCACTTGAAGAGTAAATTTTCTCAAAAGCACTTGGAAACTCAGTATCTAGAATATCTTCTCATCATCTTCAGCACTTATATAATATAATACAAAGCAACTGATTCATCACAAACAAGCATCAAAACAAGAGCACAGTTGACACCAATGACAACACATATAGGTTGACATCAATGACAACACTGGTTAGCACATACTTGCAACAAAAAGATCATGCCTAATTTTCTCCCACATTTGAGAAGGGACTTGAAAATTTGAAGTTCTACTACCATGTAAGAGTCACCAATGGACACATTTGACACCGATGACAACATAGATATGTTGACATCAATGATAACACCGGTTAGCACATACTTGCAACAAAAAGATCATGCCTAATTTTCTCCCAAATTTGAGAAGGGACTTGCAAATTTGAAGCTCTACTACCATGTAAGAGTCACAATGGACACAAGCTCCCAAGATCACCTATAAAACCAAAGATTAGCATTCTAGAAGAGAGTATCTTAATCATGATAAAAAAATTACATGAGGGACCTTTCTTATATAGGTAGGGTGATTAGATAGGACTACATAAGATGATGACAATTATCTTAATCATATGACATGAGACACAAAGAGATAACTATCCTAAGTGTGATTTAAGTAAACTTAATTAAACTAGTGTAAATAGGACCTAATAGGGAACTAGTTAGGTAAGATACCTCCTTCACACCAACACTAATTGTTATGAAGAAGAAATGTGTACGGGGTCAATGCACAAAGATGGGGGACCAAAAAGTAGCCACAACCACTTTTTGGTCCCATATGAGCTATAATGTGCTCACATTTAAGGTTAGGCAAAATTGCAAATAAAAGATGAAAAAGTGAAACCCGTGGCCTCATTTGTAAAATTTGGCCACAGGATTCACGTTTGTTATTCTGCAAGCACATTATAACATAGAGGAAGATCAACAATTTTAAATGGGAATCAACAAATTCATGATGTCACCTCGCCAATCTCGCTCCCAAGGACGTCATGCATGAGGTGTAGAGAGTGGAGTAGTTGAACAAGGTAGGGTTTGTTAGTTTTTTTGTGAATATGAAAAGAAATTGTTAGTTTTGCAATGTTTTGATTGCATTTTTATGTTGAATTTTCAGTCAATGAGGCACCACAAAACCCTAATCCAACAGAGGAGGCTCAAAACAACCCCCTCAAACTAAGGAGAACCCTCAAACCCCCCACCTTCACGTCCTCACCATCAAAGAGACACACAAGAAAACTATTTAGGGTGAATTGAAGAAAACAAAAAACAACTTTAAACCCTAATTGAAACATTAAATACTCCAAATGCAAGCACTGATCACAAGAGAGCCCTCGCCAAGTCATTAGAGGTCATTATTTCTCATATTGAATTGGTGACAAACCAAATCACCAAATGGAATAACTATAGGAAGAGGAGTCAGCAATACTATGCTAAAAAATTGTCTTACAAACAAGTTAAGGACAAAAAAATTTACGAAATCTCAATTATGTGCACATTTTATCAAACCTAAAATTGGCCAAACACTAGAAGAGAGTTGCAAATGGTTCTCGATTTATTGGTGTGTGAACGATGGTATATCCCAAAACTTTTGGGATAGATGGTACATGGTCTTTGATGAGCGTCCTTGTAATAACAATGAGGTGCCACAATATTTCCTAAGGAAACTCTATTGTGAGTTCATCCTCAACCAGATTCCTAATTACTTCAACATTCGGGAGTTCCATGGTAGAGGTGGTGGTTCAACCCAAGATAAACAGGGGGCAAAATCAAGACCAGAACTACATACCTAGACCCCTCATGAGGCTAGCACATATATCACTCCCTTTGGCTTTGAAGGAGAATGTTGAGGTGGAGACACTACATTCATTGAGTTCTCTCACCCAGTCTCTAACATGGCGATGATCTTACCTAGGTTGATGAGGGTGAGAGCAGTAGGCATTGTGGGTCCCCACATCTTTATAATTCATATGGGAATTTGTATGATTATGGGACCCGTCACTCTCACCATTGTTAGAAATTCAAGGCATGACTACACAAATGGAAATTTGATTCAAATATAATTTATGCAATCTTAACTGTAAATTACCAATGGAGATTGTAATATGCAAATAAAAATATGCAAACCTAGAAACATGTAAAATAGAAAACTAAACACAACACAGTGTTTACATGGAGAAAACCCTTGCAAGTAAAAAACTCCACTAGGAAAGAGGCACAAGCTTGTATTAATCTATAAAAGATTTGTACAATACAATCATTATCCAACCCTCTCCACTAGTCTTCAATCTGATAGTATTCTGGCAGCACCTAATTACCTAAAATCTCACATATAACAATAAATACAATGGAAAATATTTATAGTGTAGTTTTCCCTCCAATTTGGGTGTCCACTTTCTCTCTCATCCAATGACCCCACATGCAAGCATTAAATGGTGTCATACATGCAACCACCAGGTGGCAATAACTTGTCCTTGCAAGGTTGGGTGCCCAGGTCCAAGAATAGCATGTAAAAGTATCTTATGACGTGTCATAACCATCATAGATACCACTAACAAAGAAGCTTCCCAATATGGGCACCTGGATCTAATAATAGCAACCACAACTAATAATGGGTGTCGCATGCGTCATACATGCATGGAATCTTATGACAACTTGCAGCTGCCATAAATCCACTTACACCACACTATGACAAGTTGTCATACATGCCAAAAAATAGTAGATTCTCCAAGGGGAACATCTACCCTCATTTACTCATGATTTTTACATTTGCCAACAATAAATATTGCTCTATAACTCCCACCAGTAACTCTAAAATAACCACTGTCAATGAGACTACCTCATCCCCTTATGGGTAATTACAAATTAACAAATAATAAATGGGATAAATACAATATTGGAATTTACAAGGTTTAGGGCACCTTATTTCAAAATTCTCCCACTTGGCATTATACCTTGTAAATCAACCCATAGGAAAACAAATGAAATATAATCAGGCACTAGAAACAAGGCCCATGGCCTCTTTGCACCACACAAACTTCTCTATACTCACAAGCTTGGTCAATGAATCTACAACATCCTCTTGAGTGTCTATCTTCTTCAACTCAATCTATCCATTTACAACCAACTCTCAAAAAAAGTGATACTGAACATCAACATGCTTAGTCCGAGCATGATACATGGGATTCTTGGCCAAAAAGATAGCACTCTAGCTATCACAACCAATTTGAATGATCCTTCAATCAAATCCAATACTTGTACACAGTCTTCTCAACCAAACTACCTCCTTAGAGACATGAGTAGAAGCCATATACTATGCTTCTGTGGTGGACAAAGCAACTGTGGGTTGCCTCTTACTCATCCAACTCACTGCTCCTCCAAACAAAGTAAACACATAGCCACTAGTGGACCTTTGACTATCCAAGTCACCTGTCCAATCTAAATCAACAAAACCACTTATGTCCAAAGATTTATGAACACTATTAGTAGCATAGTAAACCAAACAATAATCAGGAGTACCTATAAGATATTTAAGCACCCTCTTCGCATAATTCCAATGTTGTCTACCAGGGTTAGACATAAATTTGCTCAAAACTCCCACTACTTGGGAAATATCTGGCCTAGTGCAAACCATTGCATACATCGAACTCCCTACAACACTGGCATATGGCACATTAGACATATCCTCAAAATCATCATCAGTCTTTGGACACATATCTAATGAAAGCTTGGTACCAATGGGTAAAGGAACTCTAACTGGGTTATAGTCCTACATACTAAATCTCTACAAAATGGTATTCACATAATTACTTTGTGACAACCAAAGCTTTATGTTACCTCTATCCCTTTCGATCTCTATTCCCATAATATACCTGGCAGCTCTAAGATCCTTCATATCAAATGCACTTGAAAGTTGGGCTTTAAGCTCCTTGATCATACCCTTAGTATTGCTGAAAAATAACATGTCATCAACATACAATGCAATAATCAGTATAGAATCATCAACACAATAAATGTAAACACAGTGATCCTCCTTGCTTCTAAAAAAACCCAATTTCAACAGAAATGAATCAAACTTTTGATACCACATTCTAAGGGACTATTTTAAACCATAAGAGATCTCTTTAGTCTGCAAACCCATTTTCTTTCCCCTTTACCTCAAAACCTGTAGGTTGTTGCATATAAATTTCTTCCTCAAGATCTCCATGCAAGAACACAGTCTTAACATCCATTTGCTCAATCTCTTAATCATAATTTGTAGCAATGAATAAAAGAAATCTAATAGAAGCCGATTTAGCAACAGAAGAGAATATCTCACCAAAATCAACTCCCTCTCTGTGGGAGTAGCCCTTGGCTACCAGTCTAGCCTTATACTTCTCCAATGACCCGTCTGATCCAAACTTCTTCTTGAAGACCCACTTACAACCTATGGCCTTTCTTCCTTTGGGAAAATGAACAAGATCCTAAGTGTTACAAGAGTCTAAAGCCATCATCTCCTCCTGTATGGCTAACTACCAAGACTCACTATCATCTGAAAGAATAGCTTCCCTGTAGGATCAAGGCTCATCGTTAGTACTCAATAAACCAAATAATACACAATAGAAATCTGGTGGGCTATACCTATCAACTAGATTTTGTTTTCTTGTGGATCTCCTCAAGGGTGGAGTAAGAGTCTCAACTTGTTCTTCTGCATGATCATCTATACCAACTTCTTTTGTAACAATAGATTCTTCTTCATCAGAACTACTCGAATCTTCTTCTTCTTCTTCTTCACCCCCCAATCCATCATTTTGTTCTTCCTGAGGTGCATCTTTTTTCTCTAACTCAAAGTGCGCTCTCTTTACCTTTTCATCTTTTTCTTTTGGTTGCTCAAGTTCAAAAATAGCTCTAAGTTCCCTGAAAATAACATCTCTAGAATAGATAATCTTACAAGTTAGTGGATTCCAAATCTTATAACCTTTGACATTATCACCATATCCAATGAATGTACACTTTTCAACTTTTGGATCCAACTTAGATCACTTTTCCTTATGCACATGAACAAAAGCCTCACAGCCAAAAAGCCTTAAATGTGAAATAGAAGGTTTATTACCTGTCCACACTTCATAAGGTGTCGAAACAAGAGCCTTACAAGGAGATCTATTTAACAAGTAGCAAGCAGTACACACAACCTCTGCCCAAAATCATTTATCCAACTGTGCATCACTCAGCATACTTCTGGCCCTTTCCATGATTGTTCGATTCATCATTTCTGCAACACCATTCTGTTGTGGTGTATACAGAGTTGTCTTTTGTCTGATAATACCTACATGCTTGCAAAACTCATCAAATTCCTTAGAGAAATATTCCCCTCCATTGTTGGATCTTAATATATTTACCTTCAACCCTGATTAGTTCTCTACTAAGACTTTAAACTCCTTAAACTTAGTGAAAACTTCATAAATTTGTGTTTCATAAAATAAATCCAAGTAAATCTGGACACATCATCAATGAAGGTAACAAAATAATGAGATTTTTTTATAGAAACATTATCTACAGGTCCAAACACATCCGTATGAATAATTTCTAACTTCTCTTTTGCTCTATTGCTTCCTAAAGGAAATGACTTTCTATTTTGTTTACCAAACACACAATGCTCACAAAAATCAAAGTGCTCATCAGAATAAGAGAAACCATCCAACAAATCTTTATTCTTAATAGTTTTCAAATCATTATTACTTGTGTGACCCAATCTACAGTGCCACAACATACATGTATTTCCAGTACTAGCCTCAGATATATAGGAGACATTACTAAAACGAAGCTAGGTGTGCGGAAATCACTTCCTACACTAATCTAATGAAGGGAGGAGAGTGCAAATTTAATTTTATCTTTACAATTACAGATTATGTTAACCCACTAATAAGATATTGCAGCAAACACATACACAAGAATGTGAGACAGAAGAAGAGAGACACAAGATATACGTGGGGAAAACCCTTACAGGTGAAAAACCCCACACTCCAAAACACAGCTCAAATGTATTCCATAAACAATGAAGGTTACAATATAGTCACAGGGGCAATGGTCTTGTAGGAGTCTTCAACACTCATATCTAGAGATGATCTAGTATAATAACAGTACCTATTAATCACATAATGCATCACCTCTCCAAAGCACTTGTTTATAAAGGGAATACAAGGCAAAAATGGCTCCACATTGAGATGGGTGTCCAACATGGCCTCATGGCCCAAAACCCATGCCTATGGACACTTGTCCAACACTGTAGTATGTCCCTGACACTTGTCAAGTCACCCCATCCCAAGGAGGTCACCTATTTCCAAAATGGGCTATGACAAATGCTCTTACAACCATCATAGAATCTGTCATAGCTATCATAACTTATAGTTGTAAGAGAATATGTCATAAACAGGCTATAAATAGCATATTCTCTTACAATATGTCATAGTCCACCTTGGGGCACCCAAAGATACATTTTTCAAAGATGCTTCTTGACACATGTCTTCACCTATCATAGGATCTTCTATTTCCGACTCTTACATGTCATAAGTTTGTCATAGGAATTTGTCATGACCGTTTCGATCAATATTCCCTTACACTCATTCCAAGATGCTGACACATGGAAAAATATTCCTACCACTAAGTGGGATGCCTATCTCCTCATGTGAGGACAAATTTACATGTGGTCATATGCCATGTAGGATGACACATCACCATGCCAACTCCCACAATATGAGAACATAGGATTTGCATCTAAATTATACAATAGGCAATAAATAAATAAATACAATGAATTAATTCAAGGAATTATCAAGGTTGAGACACCTTAATTCCCAACATTCTCCCACTTGTCGAACACCTTGTAAGAACCAATAGAATTAACAAGATTTAACTGCTATAGGTCGAGAGGCCCATAGACTCCGAACACCATCTAAACTTCTCTGTGCCCAATGGCTTTGTCAATGCATCTGCAACATTCTTCAAAGTATCTACCTTCTCCAAATTTACCTTCCTATCCTCTACCATGTTTCGCACAAAGTGAAACTGTACATCAATATGCTTTGTTCTGGCATGGAAAGTCAGATTCTTCGCAAGGCAAATCGCACTCTGACTGTCACAACAAATCATAATTTGTCCTGCATCAACACCAATATCTGAACATAATCTCTTAAGCCAAATGGCTTCCTTGCAAGCATGAGTTGCTGCCATGTACTCAGTTTTTGTCATGGACATAGAAACCACAGGTTGTCTCTTACTCATCCAACTAATTGCACCACCAAACATAGTGAACACATAGGCACTGGTGGACCTCCTACTGTCAATGTCACATGCCCAATCAGAATCCACAAATCCACGAATACAAAATGAATGCGTAGCATTACCATGATAGCATAAGGAATACTTAGAAGTACCCCTCAAATATCTAAACACTCACTTAACTACATCCCAATGTACCCATCCAGGATTAGCCATAAATTGACTAAGGACTCCCATTGCTTGGGCAATGTCTAGTTTTGTGTAGACCATAGCATACATCAAACTACCAATAGTACTAGAATAAGGTACTTTTCTCCTGTCCTCCACCTCACTAGGAGGTTTTGGACAATCATTAACAGACAACTTTGTCCCCCATGAAACAGGAACACACATCGGTCTGTAATCTGCCATGTTGAACCTGTCCAACACGGTCTTCACATACTTACTCTATCTTAACCAAAGTTTTATGTTAGTTCTATCTCTTCTTATTTCCATTCCTAGAATGTACCAGCTACCCCAAGATTTTTCATCTCAAACTATGCTGACAACTAAGACTTCAAATCAGAAATCATATTCTTACCATTCCCAATCAACAACATATTGTCAACATACAATGCAATAATGAGAATGTGATCATTGTCAAATTTGTAATACACACAATGATCTAATTTCAATCTCAGCTATCTAATCAACAACACAAAGGCATCAAACTTCAAGTACCACATCCTAGGAGACTGCTTCAAACCATACAAAGACTTCTTTAACTTGCAAACCAAATTTTATTTACCTTTCTCTATGTAATGCTCCAGTTGTGACATGTAAATCTCTTCCTTCAAATCACCATGAAGGAAAGTTGTCTTCACATCCATCTGTTCTACCTCTAAGT
This sequence comes from Cunninghamia lanceolata, assembly GCA_027924645.1. Classification (NCBI taxonomy): domain Eukaryota; kingdom Viridiplantae; phylum Streptophyta; class Pinopsida; order Cupressales; family Cupressaceae; genus Cunninghamia; species Cunninghamia lanceolata. Next base: position 3,725,093 of record BSBN01000245.1, on the reverse strand, counting down.
CATAAGTAGCTACAAGAGATAACATAAATCAAATGGATGTCAACTTTGCAATGGGAGAGAAAATTTCACCATAATCAATTCCCTTCACTTATGAGTACCCCTTCGCAAACAATCTAGCCTTGTACTTTTCAACACTACCATCTGCACCAAATTTCTTCTTGAACACCCATTTGCATCCAATGGGTTTCTATCCTTCAGGTAAAGGCACCAAGTCCGATGTTTCATTCTTCTCCAAAGAAGCCATCTCATCTTCCATGGCCTCCTTCCAAGAACCTGCATCTTTCATGCCCATAGCCTCTTTCACAGTTCTAGGCTCATCAGTGTTAGTAAGTAAAGAAAAAGCACAACTAGAATCAAGTAATGAATAACCAAACCTATCAGGTTGCTTTCTCATTTATGTAGACCTCCTCAATGGCTGAGGTTGAGGTTCTACTTCTTATGAGCTTTCAGAGCTGCTAGAGCTCTCCTCATCATCAGGTCTCACAGGGTCTATCTATTTAGTCTTCTCGGGGGTAGAAGGCAACTGAACTGCATCCTCTTTCTTTTCTATCTAATATGGCTGTAGAATAATGGGAGAAGATGTTAGCTCTCTGAAGATAACACTTTTGCTATATAACACTCTTTTAGCCACAGGATCCCAAAGCTTGTATCCTTTCACACTGACACCATAGCCAATGAAAACACATTTAACAACCTTGTTCTCCAATTTGGACCATTTCTCCCTAGGCACATGTGCATATGCCTCACAATGAAAAACATGAAGATGTCTAACTAAAGGCTTCTTACCAGACCACACCTCCATAGGTGCCTTACCAACAAGAGCTAATGTAGGAGACCTATTTACTAGGTAGCAAGTAGTGGCAATAGCTTCAGCCCAAAATGTTTATTGGAGGCTTGCTCCACTAAGCATACTCCTAGCCTTCTCCATCAGTGTCTTGTTCATCCTCTCTGTAACTCCATTTTGTTGCAAGGTGTATGGAGTTGTCTTATGTCTTTCAATCCCTTACTCTTTATAGAACTTATCAAACTCTACCGAACAAAACTCACCACCATTACCAGTTCTCAAACACTTAATCTTTTTACTAGTCTAATTTTTAGCAAAGGCTTTAAACTCCTTAAACCGACTTAAGACTTCAGTCTTGCTTCTGATAAAATAAACCCATATCCTACTGTAACCATCTATGAAAGATACAAAATATATAGATTTGGAAATTGAAGGAACATTAACAGGACCAAACACATCAGAATGAATAAGATCCAATACATCAAAAGACTTGTGAGAACTAGAGTAAAACTAAACACAGTTTTGCTTTCCATATACACAATGTTCGTAAAAGTTGAACTCGAGATTACAATCATTTAACCCCTTAACTAGGTTTTTATTTTTCAAGGTTCTAAGACCCTTCTCACCAATGTGGCCATATCTCAAATGCCATAACATAGTCTTTTCATCAAGAAGCTTAACTTCTAAAGCATGTGCACTACCATAAGAACTAGTTAGAACAAATTTCTTCACTACTCGTTTAGATGGTAGGGATGAAGTGACTGTATCTCTTTTCTTCAAGTCAGAAGAACTATTGCACTATGAAGTGCATGCCTCCAATGGAAATAAAGTACCTCTCCGAGTACCCTTTGCAAGCACCATAGATCCTCTAGTCATCTTGCATTCATCCTTCGAAAAGACAACCTGCACACCTACATCATTCAACATACTTACAAAAAGCAGGTTCCATTCTAGGCTTGGGATGTGTATAACCTCAGTGATCCCCTCCACTCATCCATCAGGCAATCAGATTGAGACTCTTCCACGACCAACAATCTTCAGATGAGAATTGTCACCCAGGTACACTCTTCCACCATCGAACTCTTCATATTTCGTAAACTAGTCTCGATACAAGGTCATGTGGAATGATACACCAGAATCAATCAACCACACATCATCAGATCCATGGGTGGCCAGGGCTGCGATGAAGGCATCACCATCATCTTGTGACTTGTCAGAATCTGAATCAGGAGCATTCTTCTTCTTCTTTTTCTTCTCCTCTTTGCATTCCTTTCAGAAATGCCCGATTTTCCCACAGTTCCAATAGAGAGCCTTGGAATTTCTAGGAGATTTGGATCTCCCATAGGATTTAGATCTACCCTTTTCACCTTTCTTGTCCTTCTTCTTCCCTTTCTCTTTGGGTCTTCTATGAGCCACAAGAGCCTCTTTGGCTACCTCAGAAGACTTCCTCCACATCTCTTCAGATAACAATGAAGACACCACATCTTCCATCTTGAAGGTGGTAGTGGTGCTTCCGATAGCCATGACAAGATTATCCCATGAATCTAGCAAAGAACAAAGTAGGGTCATACATCAATCCTCCTCCTCCATTTTCACACCCATAGATGTCAACTATGCAGTGATCATGTTGAAAGCATTCATATGGTCTGCAACAGATCCTCTATCTTCCATCTTCAGAGAAAACAACTTCTTTTTTAGAAAAAGCTTGTTTACCAAGGACTTGGCCTGATAAACATCACCCAGCTTCTTCCAAAGGTCTTTCGTGCTCTTCTCCTCATGGACATTCAATAGGATAGAGTCAGCTAGACAGAGTCTTATGAGACCATTAGCCTTCTGATCTTTGAGGTCCCAATCATCTTGTGACATTGCTATAGGTTTTATACTGGATACGGTTTTCCATAGGTCACGATCAACAAGTAGGTCCTCCATCTTGAGTTTCCACAACTCGAAATTAATGCCATTAAATTTCTCCACCCCTAATCTTTCAGATGTGGTTGCCATCTCCTTGCTGCAACAAGATATAGAATGCTCTACACAACACTCCCACTCAACCTAAGATTAGCTCAAAAAAACCCTACCCAATAGCTAGAACCAAAACTGGCCAGGCTCTGATACCAACTGAAAGAAAGATAGGTGTGTAGAAATCACTTCCTACAATAATCTAATGAGGGGAGGAGAGTGCAAATTCAATTTTATCTTTACAATTACATATTATGTTAACCCACTAATAGAGATATTGCAGCAAACACATACACAAGAATGTGAGGTAGAAGAAGAGAGACACAAGATATACATGGGGAAAGCCCTTACGAGTGAAAAACCCCACTCCAAAATACAATTCAAATGTATTCCATAAACAATGAAGGTTACAATACAATCACAAAGCCAATGCTCTTGCAGGAGTCTTCAACACTCATATCTAGAGATGATCTGACAGCATAATAGTACCTGTTAATCACATAATGCATCACCTCTCCAAAACACATGTTTATAAAGAGAATACAAGGCAAAAAATGGCTCCACATTGAGATGGGCATCCAACATGGCCTCGTGGCCCAAAACCCACACCTATGGACACTTGTCCAACACTGTAGGATGTCCTTGACACTTGTCAAGTCACCCCATCCCAAGGAGGTCACCTATTTCCAAAATGGGTTATGACAGATGCTCTTATGACTCTTACAACTGTCATAGAATCTGTCATAGCTATCATAACTTACAGCTGTAAGAGAATCTATAATAGACAGGCTATAAATAGCATATTCTCTTACAACATGTCATAGTCCACCTTAGGGCACCCAAAGATGCTTTTTTCAAAGATGCTTCTATTCTGACTTTTACATGTCATAACTTTGTCATAGGAATCTGTTATGACCATTTTGGTCAATATTCCCTTATACTCATTCCAAGATGCCGACACATGGAAAAATATTCCTACCACTAAGTGGGATGTCTATCTCCTCATGTGAGGACAAATTTACATGTGGTCATATGCCATGTAGGATGACACATCACCATGCCAACTCCCATAATATGATAACATAGGATTTGCATCCAAATTATACAATAGGCAATAAATAAATAAATAGAATTAATTAATTTAAGGAATTACCAAGGTTGAGACACCTTAATTCCCAACAATTACAAACTGTAGTGGATTTGATCTTGAACAATTTTCCCAATATCTTCCCCTTCGCTACCACCAAGTTCCCTCTCACCAATCTGCAACCATGCTTGTCAAAAGTCGCATGCATTCCCAAATCATTCAGCTTTGAAATAGAAATCAAATTTCTAGCCAATCCAAGAACATGATAAACATCAGAGAGGGTTTTAATTCTCCCATCACTAAAACACAATAGTACTTTACCTTTCCCAGCTATCCGATATGTAGAGTTGTCTCCAAGGTAGATATTACTTCCATCATATTCTTCATATGTGGAGAACCATTCCTTATGCGGGGTCATATGAAATGAGCATCCTGAGTCAACCAACCAGTTTTCATTAGAAACATCATTGCATGTAGAAAGTAAAACATCTTCACCTACATTCAAGGACTTATCTGAAGTACTCTCCCACTATTTCTTTGGTTTCTTACACTCCTTCACATGTCCCCTTTTACTGCAGTTCCAACACTTAACTCTATTCTTCTTCCCAGGAGTCTTAGATCAATCTTTAGACTTGTCCTTAGCCCATTTCTAATCTCCTTGTGGTCACCTTTCCTTAGACCTTTCCCTGACACTGAGAACATCCCCTAAACTATCCAAACTGTTCTTCCTCAGTTCCTGTGATAGTAGCACTAAAATAAGAGCATCCAACTTTGAATCTATGAGGTTAGTAGTAATAGAAAGGATAACATTCTCCCAAGACTTAGGTAAAGAACAAAGAAGTAAGATACATTTATCTTCCTCATCAACATTAACATCAACTGAAGCAAGCTGACTCAAAAATAAATTAAAAGAATTTAAATGCTCTACAACTGAATCACCCTCTCTCATTTTCATGGAAAACAATTTTCTTTTCATATAGAGTTTATTTACCATACTCTTGGCTTGATAGATCTCACCCAACTGATTCCACAACTTGTGTGTAGTCTCTTCCTTTGTGACATTCAACAGGATGGAATCTAACAGATACAAATGGATGGTTCCCCGTGCATTCTTATCCATTCTATCCCACTCATACAGAGAGACATCCTTAGATTTCTTCTCTTTTTGAACAGCTAACCACTGGTTTCTTTCTTCCAACAAATCCCCCATTTTCAGATTCCACAACTCATACCCCGTTTTGTTGAACTTGTTAATGTCCAAATGAGAGGTTGATGCAACGGTGGATCTAGACATAATATCAACACAAGATCTACAAGACAAACACAACCAAATCTCCCACTATAGCTACAGCTTCTACACTACCACCCAAGAGTCAAAGTTGGCCAGGCTCTAATACCAAATGTTAGAAATGAAAGGCACAACTACACAAAAGGAAATATAATTCAAATATAATTTCTGCAATCTTAATTGTAAATTACCAATGGAGATTGTAACATACAAATGAAAATATACAAACCCAAAAACATGCAAAATAGAAAACTTAACACAACACAATGTTTACATGGAGAAAACTCTTGCGGGTAAAAAACTCCACCAGGAAAGAGGCACAATTCTGATTAATGTCATGCCCACATCTACCATGTGGTCATGACTTGATATCCACGTGGCATGTCCACATTTGTCATGTGGTTGTGACATGAAATATCAAAAGTTTTTCCACCCGACTCTAAAACCCCCTCATGCACAACATACACACTTGGTGACACATGCACATCATGTGGTTGTATTCGCAACATACGTTAGGCACGACACACAAAGGCGAGGGAGTCAATCACAAAGTAGGATAATGCAAAACTCATTTTGCAATCCCTATGAGACGATAGCAACTAAGGGGTATGCATCACCTGAAGCATCACTGAGAGGGGTGGTTTCCAACCTAGAACCATCCCTAGGGTTTTCTAATTGAAGGTGAAGTGGTTTCAACCTAAGTCAAAACCTAACCCTATAAGTATTCTATCAACTAAAATTAATATAAAATTAAATCAACTAAACAAGTTTACAAGCCTTAAAACATTTATGTCAATAATTTAAATTGAAGGGTAAATACTTGGAATAAAATAATTAAATAAACCCATTCATACTTAATAAAATTTTGACAACATAATGGGACTAAGGTTAAAATAAACATAGCGTCGTTGTAACCACTATGTGAGAATTTGAAAAATAAACTTAAATAATAAACAACTAAAGAACCTTCCCAAATTCAAACAAATTAAAACAATTAATTAATTCAATAGTCCCCACTAAAGATTTAAAACATTATACTATATTAATTAGGTCATACACATTAACTAAAACACTTAAATAAATTAAAAGGTTTAAATACATTCCCCACATACAATTCAAATAATCAATTCACGTCCACTCACAAGTGGGATTAGGAAGGTAATCAAGGTTAAAAGTTAAATCAATTCCCTAAAACCTAGGGCAACACCATGCCCTAGAAATTAACTTATAAAAGCATCAAACTATCCTATTTGCTCATAAATATACTCTGTTTGTTTTGGTTGGTGCAAGTTCAAAAATGCAAAAGGAGAGGGAAAATTCCTTCTCCAAGTGGGAAGGCATTTTCCCCAAATGTACTTCTAACTCTTGTTTTATAATTTCCATGCAACTAACTTTATTTCTAATGTCTCTCTCTTTTAATCTTTTATCTCCTATAGGTTTAAAATTTGTTTCTTTCTTTTTTTCTTTTACATGCTTCTCATATATGTTTGCACAAGTTCTCAATAAATATTACTAACATTCCTTTTTATTTTTCTCAAGCTTTTCTAGAATCTCCAAGTTTACATTTAACCCAAGATAAGTTATAAGTTTAACAAAAATAGTCCACAAAGTTCTCAAAGAAAGTCATTTATTTTTTTTGCAAAGTTATAAATAGAATAGCTCTCTGTGTTGTTTTTTTACTCTCCTTTATTTTGTTAATTCACACAGAGAGGTAAAAATGGTTATAAGATAATATATATGGGAGTACACATATATATACTTTTATATAAAAAAATTACAGTGCTGGATAAAAATCAAACGCAGGATGTATATATATACACAGAGAAGGTAAAATGGATATATATATATATATATATATATATATAGGAGTACATATATATTATATATCAATACTTCTATATAAAAAAAAATAACATTGCTGAGTAAAACTCAAACACATAGTGTGTATATATATACAGAGAAGGTAAAAATGGATATAAAATTATATATATATATATATATATATATATGAGAGTACATATATATATTATATATCAATACTTCTATATAAAAAAAAATTACATTCTGGGTTTTTACCCGGAACTGATTAAATTTATAATCAAACACTAATTAAATTTCTAATCAAACACTAATTAAATTTCTAAATCACACACTGATTAAATTTCTGGTGAACAGAGGGGGCCGAACGAATGAACATATAAAGGACTATGGTTTGGTTTTGTTTACAAGGAGTTCATAAAAAAAAAGACACCGCGGGGTCCATCCCCACCCTGAGCGGTAGGGCCGCCAACAGAAAACAACTTTGAATTAACTTTTTACTTTCTATTGTTTTTAAAAAAACTGCAATAGCAAGGTAAAACCCTAACACCAGGCCTGGAATTTGACGGTCACCCATGCCTGTCATATAAATTTTTTATGACGGTTTGGTCATTTACCTACCTTTCAATTGACGTTTTAAGAAAACTATAAGTTGTCAAAAAAATATTGAGTGAACTTTTTATATTGAAAGAATGCAGGTTACAAAAAAAAGTCTAAAGGCTGCGAAAAAGAGCAGCAATCAACAACACAATCACAAACAAAACTAAAAACAACAAGACAACAACTCCCAACCATTTCAACAACTAAAAAGATGAAAGTGCCATAAAAAATTACAGTCACCTGCTGTCTTTTCATGGTAGAATGTATGGTTTTTTTGTGGACATGGAATGCTATCAAAAGGGACATAAAGGCATATAAATTCATTTCTATTGTGTAAATTGAAGTCTTAACAAATTAGTAATTATAAATTGAAAAGAAACACGAAGGGCTTTTTTTTTTTCTTGAACCAAACATTCCAATACAATTCCCACTTGCAAATTGCAATCATTCAAACAAAATTTCAAAAGATAGAAAGCAATAAGGTTTACAAAATATTGGCTGTACCTTAAGAACAACCCATCCACTCCACAAACCAACATGCCCTCCTTTTGAACTCTGAGAGAACTTTCAATCGTCACACTGTGCTTAGGACTTGACTTGTCCAATTGTATCACTTTGAGAACACTCCATGTTTGGCTCTAACATAGGCATCTTGGTGTGCTGATAGAAAGGTGAGCTTGGCGAATTGAATGTCAATGAAGTAGCAGCAATTCTTTTTTATCCTTGTAATTGTGTATATAATAAACAATGAATAACATATTAACAAATATAGACAAAGCAAAGATTTGTTTCTAAATTGATTTTTAAAAATAAAAAACAATAAAACAAAGCAAAAATTTGTTTCTAAATTGATTTTTACAATTTATTGAAGATAAACATTCTTTAAAATATTCTAATTTAATGTATTTCTATATCAATTTAAAAAAATATTCAAGATAAACATTGTACAAGAAAACATCATTTATATTTCTATAGCAAATTATTATAAAATAATATATACTATAAATAAGAATATACTATTATCTTACCCTATAATAAAATTTTACGGTTTACAAATAATTTAAAGTGTCATATATACGGTTATTAAAAATTTAGCAAGTCAAGTTATACGGTCTAATAAATTTTAAAGTTGTAAAATACGATCTAAAATGCCAAAAACGGTCAAATAGACCATCAAATTCCAGGCTTGCCTAACACGAACACTAAACTCTGATTTATTTTTTTAAACTTTCATTTATCATAAAAGATCTACTAAAATATAATAACATTTTCCAAGGAAATATATATATATATATATATATATATATATATATATATATATATATATATATATTTGTCTTTCTTTCTTAAAACAGAGAACTAACAAATTAAACAGCAAGTTATATTTATAAAACAATGGCGTGTTTATATATATATATATATATATATATATATATATATATATATATATATATATATATATATATTTCACAACTAAACTATAAAAGGAGCCATTCAAATAATCCCTAATTTTTTTTCTTAAAATAATATAACTAACATGGGATGTAGAATAAATGTCTGTATATATATATATAAGCATAACTCATTTATTCCATTCAACCACATTAATAAGCTTTGTATTTTTCTTTCCTTCCAAGTAAACTTATGCATATTTAATATAATGAAAATTTTAAGGAGAGAGAGAGAGAGAGAGAGAGGGAGATTTTTCTTTTAATTTCTTACATTTATATACTTCTACGAATATCAAGATATACAAAACATTGTCATACTTTTTATTGAAATAACAATTAGTATTACATAGGGAGACTTATACAACAAGGACTCTTAAGAGAGAGATTAACTCTCATGACTACAACAAACTATTACAATCCCAAATAGGCCAAGGCAATATACATTGCCATTTACATATATTACAAACTTCTTTTACAACCTCAAGACCTCCTAAGGAGACTCTTCTCCTTCTCTTTATCCTTCGCCATAGATCCTGTGTACATAATATCACACAAAGGAAACAAGGCCAATGAAGCTCACCACCCAACCATCATCTTGAAACAAGCCTCCCCTGAGCTAGGAGGCCTACAAGTAGCCCTATTATACACACAAACATAGGGGAATCATACACACACACAAACAAATAAGCACATTCCCAACCATGGATAAACACCACACCAAGTCCATATACCATGGATTTGAAACAAGGGGGAGAGAGTGGACTACTCTCCTCAAGGGGAAAGATATCAAAACCAACTTACTCATTTATTCATCACTTATTTCTCATATTTCAACTTATTCATTTTCTCCTCAATGACTTCTCATGTTACATCTTAACCACCTTAATATTTCTATACTCACAAGGAGGCATTCTTGCCTCTCATACACTAACAAAATCTCAAATAAGGCCTCAAGCCAAACAACTCCTCTCAAGGAGTGAGCTTTCCCCAAGGAGGTTCTCACATCTCTCCAAACCCCAAATACAAGGCAAGCTTCTTCCACACAAGTGGTGAGCATTTGCCATAACAACCCATCCCAAAACATTAACATAAAACAATAACACAAACAATCAAGAGCAAACCAATACATGCATCACATATGCAAGTAAGCAACTACTATAAGCTTAAAGATTCTTGAGAGATTACCTCTCAAGCTCTCCAAGTTTGAAGTTATTGAAGAAGATCTACACAAGAGTTCTCCAACACTTCAAAAATTTATTTGCAAGAACCAAGCTCCTTCCCTGAATCTAAAGACCAAAAGCCAAAAAGAAAAAACCCTCTCCTCTCACAAAGAGGGAGATAAATAGGCTTTTCCCACAAGCCTTGATGAATGAAAAGATGACACTTGTCACCTTTTGCTTCATCCAAACAACCCTCTCACAACCCCACAAGAATGAGGAGGTGACACTTGTCCCCTTCCCATTCAACTATGCTACACACTCTCCTACAAATGCTCTCACACATGTGAAAGCATAGAGAAGAGGTGATCACACATGTGAGACCCCACAAGAATGAGGAGGTGACACTTGTCACCTTCTCATTCAACTATGCTACACGCTCTCCCACAAATGCTCTCACACATGTGTGAGGGCATAGGGAAGAGGTCTCACACACGTGAATGCTTTGGAAGCTTTCAAAGCACTCAAAGACAAGGGTAACCTTACCATAGATGAGTGGATTTAGTTAAGGTGGGATGGTGACTTGCCACCCACCTTTCACATCTCCCAAACTCATCACTTTACTCTAGGGGTAACTTAAGGTGACCATACAAGGGTTACACTAAGACAACTTAACATGCTAAAAATGGCCCTAGACCCTAGGGGTATGACTTAGGGTCATTAATTAACCATAATTAACACAAGGGGGCTCATAAGTCCACTTAAAAAGGCTCATAAATATTTAGCACAAAATTTGTGCAAACCAAAACAATACAACATAACAAACTTTCAAGGTGATCAAATAATAAAGTGAAACCTTACAAAAATATCAACAATTAAAATGCCCTTAAAGTATAAGAATGAAAATAGACATGTGGATGACAACTCATCATCCATCTCACTATTACACATCCTTAGGAGACTCATAACTCAAAGTGTACAAATAAAACACATTACAGTCATTCCAATTTTAACATTGACCTTAATCCACCTTAGGGATTAGGTTGGCATCACTAGTTAAATACATGAGTTACTTAGTAGACCTCCAAAAATCCATTGGCTATGAAAATATCTGCACACTTCAACACACACATTAATATGCCCATGTATAAATAGCCTAAGAAACAAGAATTAAACACACACAGAGTCATTCAATAAACCAAGTGTTTCAAACACAATACCATCATTTTCAAGTATCAATGCATAGCCTTATTTCAACCTTTTCACAATTTTCATTTCTAATCATCAAAATCAAGTGTTCTAATAACCATTGCAACAATTCAATCTCACTTTAGAATATTATAACTTAATAGCCATTCATTTAACGACAACCAATAAATAACATGATCAACTACATTACAACTTATGTCTATATTCAAAGATACAATCCTTTCCAATTTTCCTATATCGCTGAAATCTGTTCACTTTCAAAATTGAAACAATCAAGGCAAGGCAACTAATATCTCATCTCAAAATTGAGAATTAACATAGTCATTTCTAACTAATTCATCATATTCGAATCATATATGATCTAACAAGTCAAGACATGTATCTTTCATATACAATTAACACAACTACCATATAAATAGATCCACAACAATACCATAATGGCTATTGGACAAGGTCACCATACCATGAATCAAAACATAAGCATGGGTAAAGAAATACAACCAGGTCTAATAGTGTCACTAAAATGGTTGCACAAGGGTGTGTTGGCAAGAGACACTATATGGATTCATGAATGTTGTCATTAATGGCAACAAAGGTTATCTCACACATCCGCAAGACATTATGAGTCTCTACCGGAAGTCAAATTGAAGAAGTGTTATGATCTGGTAAGCAAGAACAGAGCAGTTAGCAAGGTCCGACAGTCAGGTCTGGATCTCTCAGAGGAAGTATTTCAGTAAAGTGCGGATTTTGGGAAGTCAAGAGGAGTACCTTGACTAATAGATTCCAAGGATTTAGCCTCCGGTGATGGAAGGGTGAAGAGATATGAGCACTTGAGTATTGGGTTCCTGTTTAACAGAGTAGACAGAGGAAGAACTATACCGGCATAATGTTAGACCCAAATCCGGAAGAGCTATTGCTAATGACTAAGTTTCTTGAGGTATCATTCATGATTGGCCAACATGATTGAAGACTTCTACAAGGACATTCATGATCCGCATTACTTGGTATGCAAGGATTCAGCCGACAGACCAGAGTTTGAGATAATATTGACTATTCTGGATGCCGACTAGAAAAGTGTTGAAATCACTTGTGCGGATATATATACAAGATGGATTTAGATGTGAAATGTGTGTTGTGTATGAAATTGAAGAGCAAATAAAAGCAGAAGAATAGTATAAAAGGTAGAAAAATAGGTTCAGAATGTAAGAGGACAGCGGCACTTAAGGAGAGTAAAAATGAAGTGCAGCAGATCAGTCTATTGAGCTTAATCAGAATTGAACTTTAGCATGGGTGGATGCTTCTCATCAGTTCAAGTTTTCTTCTTGTAAACAGTAAGTCTTTTGTAGGCAGTGAGCCTCTTGTGAGCAGTGTGCTCGGGTAGTGAGCCCTAATTGGCAAGTGCCATTTTGTATCTTCTATTCTTCTAACAGAGAATAATATCTTGGGTTAATCACCCTGTGGTTTTTTCCCTTAACAAGGTTTCCACATCAAAATCATTGTGTCATGTGTATTGGTGTTATTTCCATTTCATAATTATGCTTGCTTATTTGATCTGATGTTGCATTAACTGTTAAGAAAGCACAGAAAGTTAAAATATTAGGATAACTGATTCACCCCCCCTCTCAGTTATCAACAATTGGTACAAGTTCCTCCCAACAGAGCCTAACAGCTTGAGGAAGATCTGGGAATTCAAATGGATGTGTATGCTATAAGGGAGCAACTTTAAGTCTACCCTTGATGATCTTGAGCAGTCAAATTCTGAAGTCAATGAATTGAAGGAAAGACTCAAACAGGCTGATGATTTCATAAAAGAACTAAAAGAGAATCTGAGTCTCTCTATGAAAAAGAGAAAGGAGCTACTTCAGCAATTGGCAAGTCAAGGTGAAGCCAATGATACAAATGGAGATCTGAAAGAGAAAACCAAGTTATGTGAAAAGTTACCAAAAGAAATCATCATGGTAAGACATGAAATGGAATCAGGAGTTATGAAGTTCACCCAAGAAATTGAAGAAAGAAGAAAATCTGAAGATGATCTAAGACAATCACCAAGGATCATCAAGGTCATAAAAGATGAAGTAATTTCAAGAAGATTAGCACCACTAAAGACCCCTTCGACATCACTAACTAACTTCACCAAATTCAAGTTCTCACTAAGCCCTCCAAATTAACTTAAACTAATGTAAGAGAAACCAAAAGGAAGTTTGGACAATCCAACTACACATAACTACCATGTCGATCATAGCCTAAAGCATGCACTTAACTCACCAACCCATTGATGCTAAGCTAAAACACTTAAGATTCTAAGCAATACGCATGAGACTCACAAGTCTTGACTGCCTCATCTATCAACAAGTCTCTACTAATCTGCCAAGGTTGAACATGTAGAATAGATAAGAACTGTAACATGTCCATGTGTTCCTAACATCAAGGAATGGAAAACTAGACATCCACGTCACTACAAAACTAAAGAGTCAACCTCTAAATGATTGAAGCATTCAAAATCCTTTAAACACAAGGAAGCCAATATCACAAGGATAATGGGTCTACCCAATAATAGGAGGAACTCAAGGTTTCCCAACCTATCTACTCCTTTGAACCTTTATAGCACTCTTCTCATGTTAGAATAAAGATTTACCCTTCCAAAAGGGAAAGTACTAGAGTGATACTCATCAAGGATCAAGGTCAACAAGGAATTCTGATCCACCACTATTGATCTGCACAACAATTCTCAACCTTACAACCTCAAACTAAGACCAACTATTCCCATTTCCTCTAAGTACCCCTTATGGGTAGGGTAGGTTACATAAGTCATAACACTACACATGTACCAACGATAGCAACAATAAGGAAATCCTCCAAATAGCAAGCTTGCAAAAGAGAAGCTCTTTAAATCAAATTTTAACAAATAGAATTCAAAGAATTAAGATCCAAGAGATAATTAAAATTTAAAAAGATAAGTCAAATTCAGAAGTGGCGCCAAAATGTAACATTCAAAATTTAAATTGAAATATGATTAAACAAGTCCTTGAGGTAAGAGAACCATAAGAAAGTAAGTCGACTAAGTAGCCCAAGTAAAGATACTCAATAATGTTGGTTTTGAAAACAATAAAATTCCATCAAAAAGTAGATCATTATCTTCAACAATTTAACCAAAATTGCACATTACAACATCACATGTATATAACATAGTTACAAAGAGGGGAGAGGGATAGTGGTCACATTCTCAACTAAGGTCATGAAACACCTCAACTAAACGTAACCCACAACTTCTAGGCGACCTAAGACATGCTTGAAAAGATTCCCAAAAGTTAGGTATCCTAAGAGTCACCTTTGAAGTGGGGCCCTTCGTGCCTCCTAGGAAGCAACACATACTGGCGTCTTCATGGATACTACCAAAACCATCTGAATATCATTAACTTCCATAATTCTAAAATCACCCAAGGCGGTTCACAATTTACTCTCAAGTTCAAAGCCATTGCCTTAATAATGCCCAAAAACAACCCAACAGAAACAACTTTGCCAAACACACATGCTGACCACAACACTTAACCACTAACAACTAGACGGTAACACCACCAACTTACTAATTATCCCAAAATGAACTCAACTTCCCAACACATATCCTAACAAACTCAAATGATGTTAAGCTAGCCAATCAAGTGACTAATCACCTTCATTAACCTATAGCAAGGTGTGTGAATCCTTAAACAATTCAACACCTAGAACTATAGAATTAAAAAAAACATTCTTCTAAAACATTAGGGTCATCTTCGAGGGATCGTACAATCAGTTGCACAAGGGACTCACCTCAAGAATTACCAAAATCCAACAACTAAAAGTTTCAATCTAGAAGGGTTTGTTAGGAATTTGAAGATCTAATTAAACCAATTCCACATAACCCAATAGGAGAAACAAGATGCAAAAACAACCATAATGCAAAAGATCAATGAACAAACAACAAGAAAACACAAGATATACCCTGGGAAAACCCTTTACAGGGAAAAACCCAGCCTCCAAAAGCATCCATGCTCACATGTATTATTCAACAATGAAACATTATAATACAATATCTGAGCCTCCATGAATACCCCTGAACCATCAAGCACCTCCATGTGCACAAGCATGAATTCACACATCACCTACCATGCTTCACAATTTGCACTTATAGGAGAGAGCTCAATACAATGACAACCTCTCACAAAACCTCCGTTCACCTACAATGAAATATCCAGCCAACCTCAAATAATAACATTGTGCTTGATTTTATAATATAAGCTCACACATTATATTGAGAAAACTATGTGCCCCAAAACCATGGCTTACACAAAACCACTTGATCCCACATTTGACTATTGGTACTACATTTTCCCAATTAATCAAATAATACAAATAATATCTCAATGTTACAATACAACATAAAGTGGACCCAAATAATTATAGTGTGATTAACCACACCACCTAGGTGCATCACAACTAAATAATTATTTAATTACAACATTATAAAATATATCAAATTATGCAATGGTGTACAACACCATATACCAACATTCTCCCACTTGTTGTATACATTGCATAAGGGTCAATACATGAAATACATCATCATAGGTAAACATGAAATCACATGAATCTCTAGAATGCTCTCATGCTCCATCAAGATACCCACAACAAAATCAAAGTGACCACCATCTCAAGAAAGAACTCCTCTCATCCTCCAATGTGCCACCTATGAAAGAAAAGGAACATGCCAAGGTGAAGATGGACCAATCCAAAGTACACAATGGTGCAGGAGCACCTAGATGTCGAAGTTTTGGTTAATGTTCAAGTTGTTTATTTGAGTCAATTGGGTCCTTGAGACCATTTTGAATGTTGTAATAAGGCTTGAAGCCATATTTGCAATGGACTATGTCCAAATAACTAGAATCTACTATGGTTATGTTCTTAGTCCTAAGAAGGATAGTCCTGTAGTAATAGGCATATAGGTTAGTCATTTAAGTTTTAATGTTTGTCTAGGATAGTCTTTAAATCTTCATGTTTGTATGCCTTTTAAGGCATGTCTTGGATTTGGAAGTTTGTTAGGAACCTTGCCAAAGGATAACCAAGTGTAAAAAAAAAAAGCATTTGAAACCATGAAAACATTAAATACAGTCCAAAATAGAAGGTGGACAGTTACTAAAATAACAGTCTTTTAAATTGCCGTTAGAAATCATGAAAAGCACAATGGTGAGCAGTTATCTTGGACTCCCACTCGATGCATGCAATGTGGAGGTTTGATATATCCCTGCCAAGGTTGATTGTAAAGAGAGGATTCAATAGATTTGAAAGAAATAACAAAGAAACACTATTTTTCTGCCTTTCTCTATTTTTCTGATTTTTCTATGTTGTTTTCCTGCCATACCGCGACTGTACGGATTCATCATAGACCATTTGTATGTTGGATAGAAATTAGATTGAGTTACCTTTGATCCAAGCTTGGTTTGAAGTCTTGACAATGTTCTAGACAGAAGATATCGGTGGTTTCATAAAAACTGTCTTTTAAATTGTTGTCTCTTTCAAAAATTCACTGTTTTTAGCAGAAATTCGTACCTGTACGGAATTGTCAAAGCCCTAGTTTATGATGGTTAGTTAGGGGGTTGAGTTGACTTTATTTTGAAACTAGTTTGGGCTCTTGACATCCATTTTTATCTCTATATTCCTCCTTGATCTGAAAGCAGGTTGAAACCCTGAATTAGGGTATTACTAAATAGCTCGATGGATATTTCTTCATTCCATTGATCCTTTCTATTACTGATAAATGGAATGGTTTGTATATTAGATAAGGCAATGTCTTGTAATGGTTTGGAGAGGTAGGAGGACGGTTGGTGTTGAGTTTTCCATGAAAAAGACTCTGCAAACCCATGTGTTGGGATTGAGTGAAGGACAAAAGCAACTAAGTTTGTTTGTCATGTTTGTCAAGGAAGACATTACATGTGTCTGAGTTGTTATTGCTTTGTCAATGGAGACATTAGGTGATTGGTGTGTCATAGAGATTGGCATGTTGAATAAGAGTGAGTTGAGTTAGAGGAGATCATCCCAAGGTGGATGATGTGACTGTCTTAGAAGGGTAGATTAAAGACTTTTGTCCTGCAGGTCTGTGTAGTGGAGTTGAAGGAATGTCAAATGGAGTTAGGCATCTTGGGATAGGTGTCCTGGAGTCCTCCCTCATGTTGCATGTCAAGAACAAGTTGGTTATTGTGTGAAGCCTTCATTGTGTGAAGTTTGTTCCCTAATCTTGAAAGCCATTGCATTGGAGGTTGAAATAGTCTTTCTCAGTGATAAGTTGTCTGCTATCCTAGATGCTCTGCATCACACAAGCATCAAAGCCAAGTGATAACATAAGGCTCCAAGCTGCTGTCAAAGGTAAAAAGCCCACATGACTAGAAATAGCACCCACATCATATGCTAATACATCCAACCATCCATACCTCATAGGTATCAACAACATCAATAAACTCATGCCAATAACATATCCAACCCATATACTGCAATAACAAGATCCATGAATAAAACCTGTTAATGAAGAACACATACATCCAAGAACTCACACTGCATGGGTAATGTCAAATCTATAAATAGATCCAAAGCATACCAGGTCTATCAATCAACACTCAAACCAAGCTATGGCTACTCAACAAGCCAGTGTAGTATCAAGAACAAACACAATGATCCACACATGCATGATAAACCGCTGCATGCTCTCTCACAACATGTCACTATAACTCTCCCAAAGTCCAACCACATCAACATGATCCTCCAGGAAATAGCCATAAGACGGAGACAGAAAACCTATAAACCATAATGTCCTACAAAACACCTCAAAGTGCTAAGCTATGTCAAGTATTATCTCCTCTACAATCCCAAATGAAAAGCCTCAACAACACCCAACCATTCAATCTCAAAGGATCAAATGAACATATATAACATGTAACCAACATGGATGTAAGCCTCTCTAATCAAGGTAGATCAAACTCATAAACATTTCATAACCAGGAATAAGCCCAATCACATCTCCTAAACTCCTCATAATTAACATCATAAATCAAACCATACGAACAAGGAGATAACCATTCTAGCATCCCTCAAATGAACCCTCTAGAAACAATAATTGTAGCTCAAGATCCATATCTATGAGAAGACAAAACATAAAGTAAAATGCATCTAAAAGGATGGGCAATACCTCATAGATGATAAACCGCCGAGTAGACCAAGAGTGGGGAATGAGAATGCTCCTCTAGGATACATCAAGCCACAATGACTCTCTCCAAGAACAATCTCCTCTAGGTCCATAATGAACTCATGTCCATATCTAGGTGTAAGGCTCCTCAGTCTATCTGCTGAAACCTCCAAAGAGTAACTGTCTCAACAAGTGTCTCTAATCACAAGAGTGCTCCAACATCACCCACATCTCCAAGTATCCATGAGCACCTATAACTGACCAATACATGCCAAACTCCAAATGTAACATAGCACCATCATGAAGTAATCAAGTAAATGATCAATGTACTCAATACCAAGAGAACCAACAAGATCATTGTCAATGCTCCTACTGTACAACTGCATAATCAAGAAGCCCATCATGACATCATGATCTAACCATCTCCTCGTAAGAAGATCACATGCAACAAAGCATACAATGATGCATATATCCTATCTCAAGAGAACCTATATCATGCCAAAACTCTAATCCAGCATCAGGAATCAAGACATAATATCAACATCTCTAAATCAAGGATAAACATGTCAAACTGACAAATCATAAACTGACACCTCAACCAAAGACTCAAATAAGTCCTCCATGGTAAACTAAGATGTCAACATCTCCACTCATATGGAGATAACCATCTACTGTCAACAGAACTAAAAATGTCAAAGAACTCTCAAAACCAAGAGCTCCTCCATGACACCAACATCTACTACAGAAGATCATCCATCACGTATGATGAATCCAACATGCTACCAAAGCTCCCACTGAACTGTGATACCAAGCTATCCATGACAACAAAAGTAACCATCTCCTAAATGAAGATTATCCATGGCCCCAAACCAATCAAGGAATCCCACTGTAACATCAATAGCTCCCAAAAGGTCTAGTGAACCAAAATCTCCACTCAAGAAGATAAAACCATCATTGTCAAAAGCTAACATAGAATCATGTATCCAAGCTCTCTATGGCATCATGATAAACATGCTATAAGTCCCAACAACCAACTATCCAGGCACTCTAATTGTCCATCCTCTTATCCCAAAGGAACATACCAATGCACAAATAACCACAGACAAGGCCAACTAATAGGGTCTGCATAAACATTGAATCAATCCGGTGGATATAGATAGTCCACATCCGAGTTATCCCACTGTAGCTAAATAGATGATCAGCCTACAAAACTACATAACTCATAGATCCAAACAAATGTCACATGCAAACTCATCATCACACTATTAAAGTACAAATTGAGATATCAAAGAAGGAAACCTGTAGACTCCAAGACTCAAACACCAAATCAACTCTAGATTCGATTTTCCAACAAGTCCACAAATGAGTAGCCATAGTCAAGGAACTAATCAAGCATCCAAGAGATAAGAACAATCCCCTAAAATAACACCACAACACCACCTGTAATAATGAATCTATAATCATAGCCCATACCTGTCAATTGCATACATGATCATGTTGTGCCAATGCAAAAGTGTGTCTGCATATCCATGACACCATAATCATCATCATTGATGTACCTATACTCAACTCCCACTAAAACGAGACTCCAAGTCTCACACAAGTATCAACCATGTCCTCAAACCAAAAGACAACCTGTACTTGTCTCCATCAAAGTCATAACTCTGAAAACACCTGTAAACCTATATCAGGAAGCACCAAAACTAAAAATTTGCTATACCATGCTGATGGTCTCATAACAACAAGTACTCCCACAAGTTTGTGCCAACAAATCCATCTTAATGCACTCGTAAACGCATTCTGAATCTCAAGCACCTACATGTGATCAAACAAGCATAAATCTTTCTCTGCACACCAAACTGAAAATATACACGATCCAAACTATAGTACACTGCAAGAGCTCTCCAATGCCTATCTGAAATTGAAAAACTAATTCCGTATACAAAAGTTATGAGCATAAATATGTACCAAAGAAATGCGGGCTTTAGACACCAAATTATGAAACAAATAGAAAAATCTTATGACCAAACCTATACCACTGTGTAGTTCTGACACCTATAAGAAGTTGAAAAACTGATACCGTATGTGAAAGTTATGCCTCCTAGAAGAAAAGGCACTCTGAGGGCTAAAAGTAGACCCCTGGTGGGCCCCTGTACCCAAATGACATGGCATGACATCATTGCTGATGTCATAATGTTGACTGGCCAAAAATAGATGATGTGGCGTTTAACTGGGTTGACTGCACCATTTGTCTTTGACAATGGATTTGTAGGAGTTTTCCAATTTGTTTTGTTTCATACACCACTGGACTCCAAAAATATCAAAGGAGGTTTAGTTGTTTAATAAAGATTGAATTTCATTATAATCCCTGTCATAATTTTCTTTTACCCACCATCAAACTTAAAAAGTTTAATATATAAAAAAATTAAAGTTTTAAAAAGCCTGTAAGGGCTGTCTTGGGTGGTCGACAGAGGGAAGGTGGGGGATTGGCGGGACCGACCAGCATATGCCAATGTTACCTGTCGGTACCATTCTACAGTGCCTATGTAGGGGCAGGGTACAGGGGTCTACGGACCCCCGCCCCCCCCCCCCCATTTATTTTTTTTTATTATTTTCAAATCTTTTTTTAAAAGATTTCAATATCTTGCTTTTTTCAATTTCACCTATAGTTTTTTTTAGATTTTAATTTTAATTTTTTAATCAAAAAATTTCAAAACTATAGAAAATGATTTTTGAAGTGCAAGAAAAAATATTATTATTATTTTATTCTGCAAATCTGTATGACGTACTTGGGGGGAAATATTTTTGCTTTTCCTTCCAGTAGCCGAATATAGGCAAATTTTATATGAATCTTTGTCTCTCATGCCTCTTGAACTCAATGGCAAGGTCTATTTTGTCCCAGGAGGTCATTTGTGAAATTTCCTCCTCAAAACCCTCATGAAGCCAAACCAGAGAAACCCTCTTCAGCCATGATTTTTCAATCATCATATCTGCAACATGCACAACAAATCTCCAATACCCAGAACCCCCAATCCGCATTACATCTTGCACAAAACCTTGTAATGTCTTTAATCCTTTCATGCATTGCCATGGCTTCCATTTTGCACCTGATCTACACACACAAGGGTTATACACATCTAGAGAGCTCACACCTCCCTCAACCATAAACATGGCTCTGATACCAACTATTAGGAATTTGCAGGTCTAACTAAACCAATTCCACATAACCTAATAGGAGAAACAAGATGCAAAAACAACTATAATGCAAAAGATCAAATAACAAACAACAAGAAAACACAAGATATACCCTAGGAAAACCCTTTGTAGGGAAAAACCTAGCCTCCAAAAATATCCATGCTCACATGTATTATTCAGCAATGAAACATTACAATATAATATATGAGCCTCCATGAATACCCCTGAACCATCAAGCACCTCTAATGCAACCTCCATGTGTACAAGCATGAATCCACACATCACCTACCATGGTTCACAATCTGCACTTACAGGAGAGAGCTCAATACAATGACAGCCTCTCACAAAACCTCCATTCACCTACAATGAAATATCCAGCCAACCTCAAATAATAACATTGTGCTTGCTTTTATAATATAAGCTCACACATTACATTGAGAAAACCATGTGCCCCAAAACCATGGGTTACACAAAACCACTTGACCCCACATTTGACTATTGGTACTACATTTTCCCAATTAATCAAATAATACAAATAATATCTCAATGTTACAATACAACATAAAGTGGACCCAAATAATTACATAGTGTGATTAACCACACCACCTAGGTGCATCACAACTAAATAATTATTTAACTACATTATAAAATATATCAAATTATGCAATGGTGTATAGCACCATATCCCAATAGGGTTGACACTCCAACTTATCTTATTACATCAACTATTTAATCACCTTAAGCATCTCATGGGCCCTCCCATTCTAAAAGACCAGATGGCACTACTAAGAGGGTTTTCGCAATAACCCAAAAGGACAAGCAAAACAAAATCTTAACTTTCTTTACTACAACCCATCGCAAGGCTTCACTATAGCCTTCTAAGCACCAAGACATACGTTGCTCCCAAGGGGAACTCATCACCCTATCAAGACATTAAGGTAAGCAAACTCCAACGAAACAAGGTGGCGAGGAAAGGGTCAAGTTGCACTTAGGCTACTATTTAATAAGCAACTAGGGAATTTCACCCACAACTAGATCTTACTCCTTGACTATCATAATATGGTTTGACATCATGCACTTACACCACCTTTATACCCCCAACCAACGAGATACCATACTATAAGTGAACAAATCACATTACAAATTAATGTGAACGCAGTGCATAGCTTAAATATCCACTAGACACCAACAAGCTACAAGGAGAATAACTTGACGTGGCACGACAAGTGTCATGAGATATGCAACCACGAAGGGATCCTTGAAGCCACTTCTTATCCTTTCATTAAACTCAAAAGGAATACCTAAGATGATAGCCATAAAAGGCCTTACATGCCAAAATCTTATAACGTCCACTACTCCATCCTCAAGATGAGGGTACCAAGCGACTTTGACAAGAGAATATACCATTTTATCCTCTTTTCACTCTTCAAGTGACAACTACCCATCAGAGTAACTTAATCATAAAGGCAAAGGACAACTATAGAACTACAACTTCTTCACATCCCAACCAGGGTTCTACTAAACAAGACAAAACCTACTCCATGATATAAAGGTTCACTACATGACACAAGGTGGAGAATAGATGATATAGGGTACATGAGTCCTTATCCAAGATAGCGTACCACTTTAATACATTTCTTTCCTCCTACTTGGTAGGATAAACACAACTCAACATCCTCAGAAAAGGGTAAGTCTCAAACGATGCAATGACACTCACAACTTGCAACGTGCCACTCAACATTTGCTAGGGCAACCTACCAGGTAGCCATAAGAATAGGACTTTACTATAATAACACTTATCCAAGGGTGTATTTGCAAGAAGGATCAAAATGCACCAACAAGTTAGGACAAGAAGCAAGGATTCACTAGCATGAAACATCTAGAAAAACTCAAACAATTAACCTCCTTCTAGGATAACAATAACAAGGAGTTGACTACACTCAAATTCAGGACTTGCATAGTCCTTCAATTACCCTATTCATCAATAATACACTTCCCAAGTACTCATGACACCAAGTCATACATGGGGGTTAGCAGAAGAAAAATTAAGGGAAACAAGTTATTCCCACACAAGGTGTCTTACAAACGTGTTGCTACGCAAGCTAGAGTTAGACACACAAACCAAGTATGCACGAACAACCATTGGCCCAACACAAAAAAAAGCACACACCTAGAGATACCAATGTTTGAAACCTAGGCTTTGATACCAAATGTCATGCCCACATCAATATATATATACAATCATAACTCATTTATTCCATTCAACCACATTAATAAGCTTTGTATTTTTCTTTCCTTCCAAGTAAACTTATGCATATTTAATATAATGAAAATTTTAAGGAGAGAGAGAGAGAGGGAGATTTTTCTTTTAATTTCTTACATTTATATACTTCTACGAATATCAATATATACAAAACATTGTCATACTTTTTATTGAAATAACAATTACTATTACATAGGGAGACTTATACAACAAGGACTCTTAAGAGAGAGATTAATTCTCATGACTACAACAAACTATTACAATCCCAAATAGGCCAAGGCAATATACATTGCCATTTACATATATTACAAACTTCTTTTACAACCTCAAGACCTCCTAAGGAGACTCTTCTCCTTCTCTTTATCCTTCGCCATTATCATGTGTACATAATACCACACAAAGGAAACAAGGCCAATGGAGCTCACCACCCAACCATCATCTTGAAACAAGCCTCCCTCGAGCTAGGAGGCCTACAAGTAGCCCTATTATACACACAAACATAGGGGAATCATACACACACATAAACAAATAAATACATTCCCAACCATGGATTTGAAACAAGGAGGAGAGAGTGGACTACTCTCGTCAAGGGGAAAGACATCAAAACAACCTTACTCATTTCTTCATCACTTATTTCTCATATTTCAACTTATTCATTTTCTTCTCAATGTCTTCTCATGTTATATCTTAACCACCTTAATATTTCTATACTCACAAGGAGGCACTCTTGCTTCTCATTAACTACCAAAATCTCAAATAAGGTCTCAATCCAAACAACTCCTCTCAAGGAGTGAGCTTTCCCCAAGGATGTTCTCACCTCTCTCCAAACCCCAAATACAAGGCAAGCTTCTTCCACACAAGTGGTGAGCATTTGCCATAACAACCCATCCCAAAACATTAACATAAAACAAAAACACAACCAATCAAGAGAAAACCAATACATGCATCACATAAGAAAGTAAGCAACTACTATAAGCTTGAAGATTCTTGAGAGCTTACCTCTCAAGCTCTCCAAGTTTGAAGTTGTTGAAGAAGATCTACACAAGAGTTCTCCAACACTTCAAAAATCCCTTTGCAAGAACCAAGCTCCTTCCCCGAATCTAAAGACCAAAAGCCAAAAAGAAAGAACCCCTCTCCTCTCACAAAGAGGGAGATAAATAGGCTTTTCCCACAAGACTTGATGAATGAGAAGGTGACACTTGTCACTTTCTCCTTCATCCACACAACCCTCTTACAACCCCACAAGAATGAGAAGGTGACACTTGTCCCCTTCCCATTCAACTATGCTAGACACTCTCCCACAAATGCTCTCACACGTGTGAGAGCATAGGGAAGAGGTGATCACACATGTGAGACCCCATAAGAGTGAGGAGGTGACACTTGTCACCTTCTCATTCAACTATGCTACACACTATCTCACAAATGCTCTCAGACATGTGTGAAGGCATAGGGAAGAGGTCTCACACATGTGAAGGATTTGGAAGCTTCCAAATCACTCAAAGACAGGGGTAACCTTACCCTAGGTGAGTGGGGTTAGTTAAGGTGAGATGGTGACTTGCCACCCACCTTTCACATCTCCCAAACTCGTCACTTTACTCTAGGAGTAAGTTAAGGTGACCATACAAGGGTTACACCAAAAGTTAACATGCTAAAAATGGCCCTAAACCCTAGAGGTATGACTTAGGGTCATTAATTAACCATAATTAACACAAGGGGGATCATAAATCCACTTAAAAATGCTCATAAATATTTAGCACAAAATTTGTGCAAATCAAAACAATACACCATTACAAACTTTTAAGGTGATCAAACAATAAAGTGAAACCTTACAAAAATATCAACAATTAAAATGCCCTTAAAGTATAAGAATGAAAATAGACATGTGGATGACAACTCATCATTAATCTCACTACTAGACATCCTTAGGAGACTCATAACTCAAAGTGTACAAATAAAACACATTACAGTCATTCCAATTTCAACATTGACCTTAATCCACCTTAGGGATTAGGTTGGCGTCACTGGTTAAATACATGAGTTACTTAGTAGACCTCCAAAAATCCATTGGCTATGGAAATGTTTGCACACTTCAACACAGACATTAATATGTCAATGTATAAATAGCTAAAGCAACAAGAATTAAACACACATAGAGTCACTCAATAAACCAAGTATTTCAAACACAATACCATCATTTTCAAGTATCAATGCATAGCCTTGTTTCAACCTTTTCACAATTTCCATTTCTAATCATCAAAATCAGGTGTTCTAGTAACCATTGCAACAATTCAATCTCACTTTAGAATATTATAACTTAATCGCCATTCATTTCACGATAACCAATAAATAACATGATCAACTACATTACAACTTATGCCTATATTCAAAGATACAATCCTTTCCAATTTTCCTATATCGCTGAAATCCATTAACTTTCAAAATTGAAACAATCAAGGCAAGGCAACTAAATTCTCATCTAAAAATTGAGAATTAACATACTCGTTTCTAACTAATTCATCATAGTCGAATCATATATGATCTAACAAGTCAAGACATGTATCTTTCATATACAATTAACACAACTACCATATAAATAGATCCACAACAATACCATAACAACTATTGGACAAGGTCACCATACCATGAATCAAAACATAACCATGGGTAAAGAAACACAACTAGGTCTAATAGTGTCACTAAAATGGTAGCACAAGGGTGGGCCTCACAATTAATCTGTAAAAGATTTGTACAATACAATCACTATCCAACCCTCTCCACCAGTCTTCAATATGACAGTATTCTGACAACACCTGAGTACCTAAAATCTCACATATAACAACAAATACAATGGAAATTATTTATAGAGGAGTTTTCCCTCCAATTTGGGCATCCATTTTCTCTCTCCTCCAACAACCCCACGTGCAAGCATTAAATGGTGCCATACATGCAACCACCAAGTGGCAATAACTTGCCCATGCAAGGTTAGGTGTCAAGGTCCAAGAATTGCATGTAAAAGCATCTTATGATGCTTCATAACCATCATAGATACCACTAACAAATAATCTTCCCAATATGGGCACCTGGGTCTAATAATAGCAACCACAACTAATAATGGGTGTCACATGCGTCATATATGTATGGAATGTTATGACAACTTGCAGCTGTCATAAATGCACTTACACCACATTATGACAAGTTGTCATACATGCCAAAAAATAGTAGATTCTCCTAGGGGAATGCCTACCCTCATTTACTTGAATGATTTTTACATTTGCTAATAGTAAATATTGCTCCGTAACTCCCACTGGTAACTCCGAAATAACCACTGTCAATGAGACTACCTCATTCCCTTATGGGTAACTACAAATTAACAAATAATAAATAGGATAAATACAATATTAGAGTTTACAAGGTTTATGGCACCTTATTCCAACAACCATGTAGGCAATCCAAATGATGCTGTAGAGTGTCAAGATGTTCTAACATAAGGGCAGCAGCCAGTGATGGACACATCCATATTGATATTGCCCTCACAGATGTCATCTTATAGGAAACGTTTGGTATTGACTCCCAGGTATTTTTTTACAAGGTTCAGCTTGATTTAATATATTTGTATTTGAAATTTCTAATTAATTATATGAGTATCTCTATTATAATTCAAAATTAATGTATGTAATTATCTGCACTATGAAATTCTATGGTCAAAGTATTCATCATGCATCTATTATCTACCCAGTGCAGGGTTATGAGAGGAGGTTGTTGGTATGTGGCGACTGATCATGCAAATATTGTATACTCATAATGTATTCTTGCCATGGTTCAAGGTTGGGTTGGGCTCTAAGTGGGGGTTCAAGGCTAAGCCAAGCCCTAAGCAGAGGTTCGGGGGTGGAATCCCCTGAAAAAAATTCCTTTTTCTTACACATTTGGGGTTGGTAGTTAATTTTTGTTAGTTGACGAATGAAAAATGACTTTGTAAAACCCTAATTCTAGAAGCTTCCAAAAAGCTTGTTATAAGTGGCTGGGATGTATGTTGCGGGATGGAATTCATGAGATTGTAAGCTATTTTGCACTAGATAATAAAATCATTGGATGGTTGAGTTTCTGTGGATGTAGCCCATTTTGGGTTAACCACGTTAAAATTTCGTGTTGATCTCTTTTGTGTTATTCTTCATTGTTTCATTTGGGTTATTTAATCTGCATATAATTGTTAATGTTTATTTCTCTGATCTGTCTGAACCCTAACAACTAGTACCAAAGTGGGTTGTGTTCGATTATCGTCTGCAAGAAGGTCTCATGGTTGAGTGGGAGTCTCATGGTTAAGTGGGAGCAATGGCAGATGACAGTAAATTGAAGGTAGATAAATTCATGGGCAAGACTATCAGTTATGGAAGAAGCATATGGAGGATTATCTTTATCAGAAGGATTTATGGAGTTTGTTGGAAGGAAAAGCCAAGAAACCAGTAGCAATGACTAATGAGGATTGGGAACTTCTAAATAGAAAGGCACTGGGAAGCATTTGTTTGTGCTTGACACCATCTGTAACATTCAATATAATAGAAGCGAAGGCTACAGATGATCTGATGAAAGCTTTGGCTAAATTATATGAAAAACCCTCAACCTCAAATAAGGCATTTCTCATGAAGCATTTGTTTAATCTAAAAGATTGAAGGTGGATCTATGACAGATCATTTAAATGAGTTTAATATGATTACCAGTCAATTAACTTATGTAAAAGGGAAGTTTGATGAAGAAGTGAGGGCTCTCTTGGTTTTATGTTATTTGCCAGAAAGTTGGAATAGCTTGGTAATCATTGTAAGTAACTCTGTCTCTGGTTCAAATACTTTGAAATTTGATGATGTTGTTGGTGTTATCCTTAGAGAGGAAATGCGACAGAAAAGCACAGGTGATAGTTCAACATCGGGTAATGCTTTGACTGTAGAGAATAGGGGAAGAACAAAGGAGAGAGGTAAAAGCCCAACAAATCATGGGAAGTCAGAAGGGAAGTTGAAGAAAAGCATATCTAAATTCAGAGGAAGAATGGATTGCTGGCACTATGGAAAGCCAAGACACTTGAAGGATTGTTGGTCTCAAAAGGGCAAACAAGGAGATGGACAACATGATGACAGTAAGTAAGCTAATGTTGCAAGTAATAAATTATAAGATACTTTAATTCTGTGTTTAGATAATGTTAATAATTCCAGGGTAATAGATTCAGGGCTTCATTTCATGCCACACCCCATAGGAAATATTTTGTAGATTATGTTCAAGGTGATTTTGGACAGGTATATTTGGGTGATGATGAACCCTATCAGATTGTTGGAAAAGGAAAGATAAAAATCAAGTTGCAGAATGGAAATGAATGGTATAGGAGGTAAGGCATGTTCCAAATGTGAGGAGTTTAATTTTTGCAGGACAACTAGGTAGTGAAGGCTGCATAGTTACCTTTTCAGACAAAGTCTGGAAGGTAACTAAAGGTGCATTAGTAGTAGCTAAAGGTGAAAAGGTAGGCACATTGTATTTGTGTACTGGTAATACTTATTCTACCTTAGCTGCTAAAGAAACAGTTGCTACTAAGATAGTTATAGCACTTGCTACAAGGACAGAAACATAATTGTGGCACCATAGACTTGGGCACATGAGTGAGAAAGGGATCAAGATCCTTCACTCCAGAAAGTTGCTACCAGGTCTAAAGTAGATTGACTTGGAGTTCTACGAAAATTGTGTTTATGGAAAACAAAAAAGAGTCTAATTTCTCAAAGTTGGGAAAGAGAAGAAGAGTGAAAAATTAGATCTTGTGCATTTAGATGTATGGGGACTAGCTCAAGTATCTTCTCTTGGTGGCTCTTGCTATTATGTTACTTTTATTGATGATGAAACTAGGAAAACATGGGTGTATTTCCTAAAACAAAAATTAGAAGTATTTGAAACTTTTAAAAGGTGGAAAGCTTTGGTTGAGAATGAGACAGGAGAAAAGTTGAAGTGTCTTATATCTGATAATGTAGGCAAGTATTGCACCAGAGAATTTAAAAATTACTGTTCATATAATGGAGTCTGTACGCGGAAATGGTTCCTGGAACCCCACAAGAAAATGGTGTGTCTGAGAGGATGAATAAGACCATTATGGAGCGTGCAAGGAGCATGAGATTGCATGTTGGACTACCCTTACACTTTTGGGCAGATGTTGTACATACCGTTGTTTATTTAATAAATAGAGGACCTTCAAATCCTTTGGATGGTGGCATTCTAGAGGAGGCATGGATGGGTAAAAAGGTAAACTATTCATTTCTAAAAACCTTTGGTTGTGAAGCTTTTGTCCATGTTGATATTGAAAATAGAACCAAGCTTGAGGCTAAGTCTAAAAAATGTACCTTCATTGGATATGGAGTAGATGAATTTGGTTATCGGTTATGGGATTATGAAAATCATAAAATCATTAGGAGTAGGGATGTTATATTTAATGAGAAGGTCATGTATAAGGATCAGTTGTAGGAAAATAAACATGAATAGGACAAAAAGGAATATGTGGTGCTAGATGAGATTCTAGAAAATAAAATGCTAGTGGTACCTGATGCTCAGCAACAACAAGTTATCCCACAGACTCCTGCAAGTGTTAGACATTCTACAAGGATAACTAGACCTCCAGAAAGATGTTCTCCATCATTATATTCTATATTATTAACTAATTCTAGTGAACCTAAAGGTTATGAAAAAGCAATGCAGGTAGATATCAAAAAGTAGTGGGAGCTAGGCATGAAAGAGGAAATGGATTCCTTAATACAGAATCAGACTTGGGACTTAGTCCAATTTCTTGTAGGTAAAAGAGCATTGCCAAATAAATGGGTTTACGGGTTGAAGGAAGAAGATGGAGGCAAGAAAAGATATAAGGCTAGACTCATGGTAAAAGGTTTTACACAAAAAAAGGTATAGGTTTTGATGAAATATTTTCTCTAATTGTAAATATGACTTCTATTAGAACTATTCTAAGTCTTGTGGTTGCGGAAGACTTGCATCTTGAACAGCTAGATGTGAAAACAACATTTCTCCATGGGGATTTGGAAGAGGAAATATACATGCAACAACCATAGGGATATGAGGTCAAGGGTAAGGAGGAATTTGTGTGTAGGTTAAAGAAAAGTTTGTATGGCCTGAAGAAAGCACCTCAAAAATGGTATTTAAAATTTGATAGTTTTATGGCTAAACAAGGTTACAAAAGATGTCATTCTAATTATTATGTTTATTTTAAGAAATTGGGTAATGGAAGGTATATTATCCTGTTGCCAAGTCTAACATGCAGCATATTAATGAACTGGTGCAGGAGCACCAAGGCTCAATGCAGTCGTACATAGTTTTTGGTTTGTCAATTTTTAGTTTGCAGTTTGTGTTTTTGTCTTTGGAGTTTTTTGAGCTTTTTGAAGGTGTTCGGCATTTTGTTCAATGGGTGAACCTCGCAGTCGAACCTGGTGGTTGAACCATTCCATTGAACCTTGCAGTTGAACCATCCCATTGAACCCCGCTATTGTAGTTCAATGGTTCAACGGGTTCATACATAGAGGATGGTGGAGTTGGAAGCGCCAATCATTTTGTGGAGATTGAACCTCACTGTTGAACAGCGAGTTTGAACCTCGCTGTTGAAGTTTAATGGTTCAACAGTCCATCGTTTTCGAAATGGTGTAGTGGGTCCATCAGAGTGAGATACATATCGGGACGAGATATTAAGGTTAGGCCAAAGACACAGGTCTGGCCGATGGTTATAACCATTGGGAAGATAATGGATATCGGCAAGCAAGGAGAACGTTCCACCGACGGAGGTAGGTCTGGCCAATCGGAGTGAGGGGGATCAAGGTTTCACCGATGGGAAAAAGTTTGGTGTAAAGACATCAGCATAAGGGATGGTCATCGGAAGGGAAGAATTTAGTCGCGCCGATAGCAAAGTCTGGCCGACGAGCGAAGCCAAAGCTTAGCGTTGGATGATAGTCATCGATATGACCAAGCATATCAGAAGAATGGAATAATGTGTGGCCGATAACACATGCTTTGCTGATGGAGGTCAAACGGAGTCAAAGGTGATATCGGCCAAACTAATACTATCGGTCAATGAAGATAAAGACTCGCCGACAGGGTAGGGTCTTGCCAATGGGAAAGCAGATGTCTGTTTCGGTGAGACATCAAATATTATCTTGCCGATAGCACAGAACTGAACTGGCAGTTGGAATACCAACTGGTCTGGTAGTTGAACCATCCTGTAACGGACATGGAATACATATAAAATGTAGCATTCTTTCTGTAGAGGGAGTTCATCAGAAGAATCAAAGGAGGTTTTGGATGTGCGAAGCATTTTTTTAATGTAACCAGAAAATTTTGAATAAGAATCAAATTCAGCAGTTCGACCAGTTTGTGTATTTCTTTTATGTTTTTAGTTTACTATTCTGAAGTAGTTTAATCATTTCTGTTTCTACAATTTTGCTCTCTTTTGCAAACCATGACTCTGTATTGATGATTCCTCAAGTTCCACTATACAGTATGGAGGTCATCAAGCAGAGCCATGCTTTTTGTTGGTTTTTCTTTTGTGGGGTGGTCAGATTGCCGGCTAGAGGAAATGCATGCTTGTCTTAGGCGAGCTCAGTGAGGAGTTCGGCTAGATAAACAAGTAGGAAAATAGACTTGCAGGGGTGGAGAATAGAGAGAAAGAAAGTGAGCACCAAGCAGTCCAGACCCTTGAACAGAGTGAGAAGGGTGGGCAACGGGCTTCGAAAGTTATGTGCCATTGAGGTAGCATCTTGGAAGCAGTGAGGACAAGGTATGTGTCCCACACCAAATAGTGAAATAGAGTTTTCCATCTCTGTAGAGAGTTGAGAAATTTGTTGACATTTTTGTGTAGAAAGATGTCTTTAGCACTTTGAATTGGTAGGAAGGCTAGAGTTGTCAAACAGTCTTGTACACCTACAGGATGCGGAGCAGGCAACCTAGAGTCCTCCCTATCAAATTGGTATCAGAGCTATAAGATTTGGGTTATTCCTAGGTTGGAATAGAAGAGTTGTATGTCCTCACTGAGTTCAAGTGAGTCTATCAGTTCATCCGAGAAAATGGTGACTAATGCAGAGTTAGCAAAGAAGGTTGAGGATCAAGAAGAGGAGAATAGACTCCTACAAGAAAGACTAGCAGAAATGGAAAGTAAGCTAGGCTTAATGTTGCAAAAGACTGAAGAAGTCAGTCAGAGAGTTAAATATTCTGAGGATAAGGGGAAAGGTGTATCTGTACAAGATGAAGAGCCCACACCTGATCCTAAGTTGGAAGAAGAACCATTCTTGAAAACTTTGAAAGCAATGAGTGGTAAAACATTGGAAGGAGTACCACTTTTCAGTGGGAAAATGGACCCAGATTTGGTCATGGAGTGGATAGAAGGACTTGAAAATCACTTTGAATGTGATGGTGTAAGCGAGGCACAGAAAGTAAAGGTGGCCAAATCCAGACTCAGGGGAGCTACCTTAACCTGGTGGAAATTTGTGTAGACTGAAAGAGCAAAAGAAGATAAGAAGCCCATAGCTACTTGGAAGGGAATGGTAGCTAAAATCAAAGAAGCATATATGCTAGAAGATTATGAAATACAGTTGCACTGGAAGAGAAAAAATCTAAGACAAAAGGAATTAGATGTCAGTGCATACACTGAAGAATTCCAAAAGCTATGCTTAAGGTCCAAAGTAATGGAGGATGAAAGCATAAAGGGAGCAAGGTACCTTAATGGTCTGAAGTGGAATATACAAGAAGAAATTAGTTTGTTGTGCCCTACAACAGTGCAAAAATGTTATCAGCTGGCACTGAAAGTGGAGGAAAAGAACAAGAGGAAACAAGACTCAAATAGCAGAGGAAGAGGAAGAGGCAGAGATAACAGAGGACACAGAGGAGGTTTTGGTGGAAGAAATACTGACAATAGATCCCAAGTAGAATCCAAACTCACAAAGCAGAGTGAGGAGTCAAGTGGTAGAGGAAACCACAGAGGAAGAGGATCTAACAAAGGAAGGTCAGGAGGATCAGGTAGAGGATCCTATTTCACCAACATGAAGTGTTACAACTGTGGCAATCTAGGTCATCCAGCATATAGGTGTCCAGAAAAGGCCACATCCTCCTCTCAAGGAGGTGATAAGAGGAATCACTATGTCCAAGATAATGCATCCAGCAGCCAGTTACCTGAGGTCAATATGAACTCAGAAGATGGAGAGAACCTGATGATAAGGAGAACCTTGATGAAGGAACCAGTAAAGTCTGAACCAAGCCAGAGGAGAGCACTATTCAGAATCAAGTGCAAGATTTTGAATAAGGTATGTAAAATTATCATAGACTCAGGATCTACTGATAATATTATTTCTGATGAGGCAGTTAGAAAATTGAATTTGAAAAGAATTACTCATGCAAACCCATATAGAGTCACATGGTTGAATAAGGGTCAACATGTGGTAGTAAATGAACAAAGTTGGGTAGAGTTTAGTATAGGTGGCTATAAGGATAATGTATTATGTGATATACTACCCATGGATGCATGCCATCTCTTATTGGGCAGACCATGGCAGTATGACCGAAAGGCAGTACATGATGGTGAGAAGAATGCTTATTCTTTTCAGAAGGATGGTGTCACATATAAGATTCAGTCATTGGAGGATGAAGATGCAGTTCAGACAAAGAGTCCTAATATCTTGGTTGTGAGTGGAAAAGAGTTTCTGAGTACTCTTAAGGAGGATGGTATTGGTTATGCCATCATAGTGAAACCAAAAGAAGGACAGCAGGATAAGAAGGCAGAGATTCCCAGAGAAGTGCAGCCTATACTGGAGAAGTATAAAGTCATAATCAGTGATGGTACACAAGCTACATTGCCTCCACAGAGAGCAATAAGCCATTAGATAGACCTAATTCCAGGAGCATCTTTGCCAAACAAGGCACCTTACAAGATGACTCCAAATCAACACAAAGAGATTTCCAGACAAGTGCAAGAGTTGCTAGATCAAGGATTGATCAGGAAGAGTATTAGTCCTTGTGCAGTGCCCACAGTGTTGGCACCCAAGAAAGGAGGATCATGGAGATTATGCACAGATGCTAGAGCCATAAACAAGATAACTATAAGGTATAGATTCCCAATTCCTAGAATTGAAGATCTCATGGACTGTATTGGAAAAGCAAAGTATTTCACCAAGATAGACCTGAAGAGTGGGTACCACCAAATAAGAATCAAGGAAGGAGACGAGTGGAAGACAGCCTTCAAGACCACAGAGGGACTGTATGAGTGGCTTGTTATGCCATTTGGTCTATCAAATGCACCCAGTACCTTTATGAGACTCATGAATGAAGTCCTAAAGGATTACATTGGTAAATTTGTTGTTGTTTTTCTAGATGATATTCTAATTTTTAGTCAGACCAAGGAAGAACATCTAGAACATGTAAATACTGTTTTGCAAAAATTACATGATGAACAACTAACCATCAATCTGGAGAAGTGTGAATTCATGAAGCAGGAATTGGTATACCTTGGTTTTGTGGTGTCCTAGGGAGAGTTGAAGATGGACAAGTCCAAAGTAGAAGCCATATTGAGCTGGCCTACTCCCAGAGCAGCCATAGAGGTGAGAAGTTTTCATGGCTTAGCCCAGTTTTACAGAAAGTTTATCAGAAATTTTAGTGGAATATGTGCACCCATGTTGGATACAATTAAGGGTGGAATGAAAGCAAAATTCAGATGGACACCAGCTGCAGATAGAAGTTTTGAAAGGTTGAAGAAAGAGATAGCAACACAACCTGTTTTGTTGTTGCCCAGTTTTGATAAGCTATTTACTATTGAATGTGATGCAAGTAATATAGCTGTAGGAGCAGTGCTAAATCAGGAAAACAAACCTATAGCCTTTTGCAGTGAGAGGCTGAATGAAGCAAAGAGTAAGTACTCTTCGTATGACTTAGAGTTGTATGCTCTAGTCCAAGCATTAGGGAAGTGGAGACATTATCTCCTGCCTAAAGAATTTGTTGTCTACACAGATAACCAAGCTCTGAGTTTTCTAAACTCACAGGATAAGTTAAGCAGTAGGCATATCAAATGGATGGAGTACCTACAATCTTATACCTTTACAATTAAGCATAAGAAGGGGCAGCTAAATAAAGTTGCAGATGCTTTAAGCAGAAGATTGCTCACAATGCAGGAAGTGCAATTGAAGAACATTGGAGTTGAAGACTTAAAGGATCTCTATAGAGATGATGAAGATTTTGCTGAGCATACAAGGTATGTCAAGATTTTGAGAATCACTTTCACAGTGAGTTTGTAGATTTCACCTTACAGCAGGGATTGCTATTCAAAGGTGGACAATTATGTGTGCCAAGAGGATCTATGAGGGAAAATCTCATACAGGAGAAGCACAATGGCAGTCTGAGCGGCCATTTTGGTCTGAAGAAGACACTGGAGCTAGTCCAAAGGTTCTATTATTGGCCAAGGATGTACAGAGACATCAGAAGGTATGTAGAGCAGCGTATCGTATGTCAGAAGGCCAAGGGAACCACTTCAAATGCAGGACTGTACCAACCCTTACCCATTCCTTCTAGGCCATGGGAATGTGTAAGTATGGATTTTGTAGTTGGTTTGCCTAAGACTAAGACTAGTTATGATAGCATATATGTAGTTGTGGACAGGTTTAGCAAGATGAGTCATTTCATTCCCTGTAAAGTGACTCATGATGCCAGTCATATAGCACACTTGTTTTTCAGAGAAGTGATAAGGATTCATGGACTTCTAGCAAGTATTGTGTCTGACAGAGATGCTAAATTCATGGGGCATTTCTGGAAAACATTATGGCAAAGATTGGGAACAAATTTGTCATTCAATTCAGCATATCACCCACAGACAGATGGTCAGACAGAGGTGGTAAACAGGACATTGGGCAACCTGTTAAGGTGTATAACCAAAGAATATGGACAGAGTTGGGATCTTGTCATTCATCAGGCAGAATTTGCCTATAATGACAGTGTGAATAGGACTACTGGTAAGAGTCCATTCGAAATAGTCTATGGAATGCATCCCAGAGATGTATGTGAGCTCAGAAATATGGAAAATATAGAAAATAGAAGTGGACATGCAGAATATTTTGCACAATCCATGAAATAAGTGCATGAGCAGGTGAAGAAAACCTTGACAGAGAACACACAGAAGATCAAGGACAGAGTAGATGCCCATAGAAGGGATATTCAGTTTGAGGTTGGCGACCTGGTTATGGTGCACTTGAACAAAGCCATAATGCAGAAAGGAATGCCAACCAAACTGCAGATGAGGAGAATTGGTCCTTGCAGAATCCTGAATAAGTATGGGAAAAATGCCTACAGAATTGAATTGCCAAAAGATTTGGCAATTTCACCAGTGTTTAATGTCCAAGACCTGGTGCAATACAGGGGTCCTCAGTCAGTAGCAAATGGATCCATTTCAGCGAAGGAACAGACAGTCAAAGATGTGACTTTGCCATTACAGCCCAAACTACAGGCAGAAAGAATACTGGATTCAAGAGTACAGAAGCAAACCAGACATGGTGTCTAATGGAGCATTTGGTCAAGTGGAAGCAGTTGCCTGAAGCAGAACCTACCTGGGTTGCAGAATCAGAATTCAAAAAGAGGGGCATTGATTTTGCCTCATTGTCACCAGAGGTGACCTAGTTTCTTTCCGCACAGGGGGAGTATGGTGCAGGAACACCAAGGCTCAATGCAGCCGTACATAGTTTTTGGTTTGTCAATTTTTAGTTTGCAGTTTATGTTTTTGTCTTTGGAGTTTTTCAAGCTTTTTGAAGGTGTTCGGCATTTTGTTCAATGGGTGAACCTCGCAGTCGAACCTGGCGGTTGAACCATTCCATTGAACCTTGCAATTGAACCATTCCGTTGAACCCCATAGTTGAACCTCGCGCCAAGGTTCAACGGTTCAACAGTTTGATAATTCTGATTTGTAAAGTTGAAATCAGGGGTCATTTTATTCAACAGTTGAACGACGCTATTGAACCTCTTCATTGAACCCCACGGTTGAACCCCGCTATTGTAGTTCAATGGTTCAACGGGTTCATACATAGAGGATGGTGGAGTTGGAAGCGCCAATCATTTTGTGGAGATTGAACCTCGCTGTTGAACCGCGAGTTTGAACCTCGCTGTTGAAGTTCAATGGTTCAACAGTCCATCATTTTCAGAATGGTGTAGTGGGTCCATCGGAGTGAGATACATATCAGGAGGAGATATTAAGGTTAGGCCGAAGACACAGGTCTGGCCGATGGTTATAACCATCGGGAAGATAATGGATATCGGCAAGCAAGGAGAACGTTCCACCGACGGAGGTAGGTCTGGCCGATCGGAGTGAGGGGGATCAAGGTTTCACCGATGGGAAAAAGTTTGGTGTAAAGACATCGGCATAAGGGATGGTCATCGGAAGGGAAGAATTTAGTCACGCTGATAGCAAAGTCTGGCCGACGAGCAAAGCCAAAGCTTAGCGTTGGATGATAGTCATCGATATGACCAAGCATATCGGAAGAATGGAATAATGTGTGGCCGATAACACATGCTTTGCCGATGGAGGTCAAATGGAGTCAAAGGTGATATCGGCCAAACTAATACTATTGGCCAATGAAGATAAAGACTCACCGACAGGGTAGGGTCTTGCCGATGGGAAAGCAGATGTCTGTTTTGGAGAGACATCAAATATTATCTTGCCGATAGCACAGAACTGAACCGGCAGTTGGAATACCAACTAGTCTGGTAGTTGAACCGTCCTGTAATGGACATGGAATACATATAAAATGTAGCATTCTTTCTATAGAGGGAGTTTAGCAGAAGAATCAAAGGAGGTTTTGGATGTGCGAAGCATTTTTTTAATGTAATCAAAAAATTTTGAGTAAGAATCAAATTCAGCAGTTCGACCAGTTTGTGTATTTCTTTTCTATTTTTAGTTTACTATTCTGAAGTAGTTTAATCATTTCTGTTTCTGCAATTTTGCTCTCTTTTGCAAACCATGACTCTGTATTGATGATTCCTCAAGTTCCATTGTACAGTATGGAGGTCATCAAGCAGAGCCATGCTTTTTGTTGGTTTTTCTTTTGTGGGGTGGTCGGATTGCCGACTAGAGGAAATGCATGCTTGTCTTAGGCGAGCTCAGTGAGGAGTCCGACTAGATAAACAAGTAGGAAAATAGACTTGTAGGGGTGGAGAATAGAGAGAAAGAAAGTGAGCACCAAGCAGTCCAAACCCTTGAACAGAGTGAGAAGGGTGGGCAACGGGCTCTGAAAGTTATGTGCCATTGAGGCAGCATCTTGGAAGCAGTGAGGACAAGGTATGTGTCCCACACCAAACAGTGAAATAGAGTTTTCCATCTCTGCAGAGAGTTGAGAAATTTGTTGACATTTTTGTGTAGAAAGCTGTCTTTAGCACTTTGAATTGGTAGGAAGGCTAGAGTTGTCAAACAGTCTTGTACACCTACAGGATGCAGAGCAGGCAGCCTAGAGTCTTCCCTATCATGAACTTAAGCAAAAATTAGCAAATTCATTTTCTATGAAGCATTTGGGTGCAGCAAAACAAATCATCAGTATGAGGATCACACGGGATAGGACAAATAGAAAATTATTTTTCTCTCAAAGTGAGTATGTAGAGAAGGTGTTGAAAAGGTTTAACATGCAGAATGTCAAAGCAGTTAGTACACCTTTGCCTAGTCATTTTAAGTTGTCTAAGGATATGTTGTTGGAATAGGTCTGGACAACTAAGAGGGGGGTGAATCAGTTGTTTCTCTATTTAATCTTTTCCTACTATTATTCTTTATTCAGAACTTAAAATTAAATCAATGATATAAACATTCTAGCATTAGAC
The DNA here is from genome assembly GCA_027924645.1 of Cunninghamia lanceolata. Lineage (NCBI taxonomy): Eukaryota > Viridiplantae > Streptophyta > Pinopsida > Cupressales > Cupressaceae > Cunninghamia > Cunninghamia lanceolata. Next base: position 3,685,223 of record BSBN01000245.1, on the reverse strand, counting down.
AATAGCATATGAGCAGAAACATGAATGACACATTTGACACCAAGATTTTGACTTGGAAACCCGGTTAAGGGAAAAACCACAGTGGGGCTTAACCCGCAAAAATTAATACTCTGTTAAAAGTATTTTATAAATGGGAATGCACTTGCATTCAGGCTCACTGCCCCAAGCTCACTACTCAAGTGGAGGCTCACTACCTACAGAAAAGTTTACAAGAGATTTACAAAGATTTTGAATTGGTAAGATGCATCTGCCAATGCTAGAGATCAGTTCCGGTTAAGTGCAAATACTAACTTTGTACACTTCATCTTTATTCTACTCTTCTCTCTATTCTACCTTCATTCAGATATTAGATTTTTGCTCCTTTCATATTTTCTCCACAATTGCAACACATAAACAAAAAATATCTACAATCATTAGCTATATATACTTATCTTGAATTGCAATCACTTGCCAGTCGGAAACAACAACAACACTTAGAACCTTTTAAGAATGCTCTGCTCTATCAGCTGGATCCATACACCAATATTGATGCATACCGAAAATAACACATGTAGATCATCATACATGTCGGCCACTAATATTTTATCTTATACATAGTTCATCAAAACACTTCTATTGGGCACAAGGATTAACATAAGTCTACTTGTTCTTCACTGAACTGTTCTATCATAATAGGACCCGGTATTCAGATGCTCATATCTTTTGATTCCTTTATCACCGAAGGTTGAAAACTTGGATTTAGATTGTCCTGGTGTCCCTTTACACTCCTTTAGATCCACAACACATAATGATTAACTAGAGAGATCCACTGACCAAAATACTAGACTCTACTATATGCTCTGTTTCAGGCTCCTAGACTTGATAGATTATCATTCTAACTTCCAGTATGATCAGATACTGCACTGTAGATGTGTGGAACAATCTTAGTTACCATCAATGACAATGCCTATCAATGCTAAGTAGTGTCTCTTGCCAATAGATGTGTCCAAAGGCACATGAGGAGGAAGACAAAATGTCTAAGATAACATATGCATTAGCAGTTGGAAGCTTGATGTATGCAATGGTATGTACAAGGCTAGATATTGCACATGCAGTGGGAGTTGTGAGCAGGTATATGAGCAATCTAAGAATGGAACATTGGAATGTGGTAAAATGGGTTCTCTGATATTTGAGAGGTACTCTTCAAAGAAACTATGTTTTGGAGGAACAAATTCTGCTCTAAAAGGATATGTTGACTCTGATCTGGTAGGTGATTTTGATAGTAGGAGTACTACAGGGTATGTTTTTACTATAAGAGATATTGCAGTCAGTTGGCTACTTTCAACCACTTAAGTTGAGTATGTTGCTGCTATGGAAGCTAGCAAGGAGATGATTTGGTTACAACATTTTCTGGATGAATTGGGACAATGACAAGAAGATAGCCCTTTGTACACTGATAGCTAGAGTGTCATTCATCTTGCTAAGAATTCAGCTATGCATTCAAAAACTAAGCACATACAACTCAGATACCACTTCATCCGGTCAATTTTGGAGGATGGACAATTGGAGCTAGAGAAAATTCACACAAGTGAGAATCCTGCAGATATGTTCACAAAGGCAGTTACATGGGAGAAACTGATTTCCTCATCAGTTTCCATTGGCCTTCATGACTGATAATGGTGGACATAAGAAACTAGCTAGACCTATAATCTAGTGGGAGCTGCAAGTAAAGCAATGTTGTCCAGGATCAATCTCCAAGTAGGAGATTGTTTGGTGAGGAGCCTATTTAGTCTCCAAGTGAGAGATTGTTGGTATGTGGTGACTAATCATGCAAATAATGTACACTTGTAACATATCCTTGCCAGGGTTTGGGGCTGGGACGGGCCTTGAGCGAGGGTTCAAGGGCGCAACCCTCGAAAAAAATTCCCTTTTTTTTGCACGTTCAAGGTCGGTAGTTAATTTTTGTTAACCAACAAATAAAAAATGACTTTGTAAAACCCTAATTCTAGAATCTTGCAAAAAGCTTGTTATAAGTGGTTGGGATGTATATTGCGGGATGGAATTCACAAGATTGTAATATCTTTTGTACTAGATAATAAAATCATTGGATGGCTAAGTTTCTATAGATGTAGCTCATTTTGGGTGAACCACGTTAAAATTTTATGTTGATCTCTTTTGTGTTATTCTTCATTGTTATTTTTGGGTTATTTAATCTACATATAATTGTTAATGTTTATTGCTCCGATCTGCCTGAACCCTAACAAGATAGAGATATCTTCCTCCTCATCATCACATAATAATATAACAATTGTCTCTTCTTATACACGAGGCTACTATAGAGGGAAAGAAGATGGAGGGGTAACATTAGTTTTCTAAATCATAAATTAATTAAACATGCAAAAAGAATTTCAACAAATATAAAATGTGAGTGTGCACTTTTGAATGCTTTGGTAAATTCCAACCCTAAGGGTTGGATTTTCTTTGGGCATCCAACCTAAAGGGTTGGACGTGCCTTTTGGAGTCCAAGGATGTGTTTTCAACAAAACTTAGAAAATTAACCAAATCCTGAGCGTGTTCTCCATCAGGTTTACACGTTTTCCAATGTCAATACAAAAAAGTACCAAGATGACTTTAATTTTTTTATTAGCTCTCTAACCATGTATTTCTTCAAAAATCTAATAATATTAAGGTTTCCATCTTGAATTTCTTTTGGCATTGTGTTCTTTTTTCTGCAAAAAACCTATGTCTAGTATCTTTGGTGTTTTTTTTATGTGTTTATAAAAAATTGAAACAAATTATATTTTTAGATTCTAGACTCAATTCTATACACATTGAAAAAAGAATTTTTTTTTTCATTAGTTTTTAAAAAATTTAGGGGGGAGCATGCTCAAATTTTCACTTTTTAAGATGTGTCCACTTTGAAAATTCATAAAAAATTATATATTCATTAAAAAATTAATAGAAAATATGGCATAAACTACATGACGTTAGCTAATTTTTCACTGAAGTGATTTGTGAAATACTTTAAAAAATCAACATTTTAGAGGGAGCACACCAGACACTGTTATTTTTTTTGAGAAAAACAAGAGCACTTTGTGTGCTCCCCCTATTTGAACCTCTTAATTTCCACCATTTTAAGAAAAAAAATAGCAGTTTAGAAACTAGGTTCCGAGCACTACAAATCTTGTTATTATCACATCTTCTAATTTTGAGTGTGGCTATCTTCAATTTCTCATCCAAAATTAGTTGTTATTGATTTCATAAAAAAAGTGGCCACTTATGACCCCCTTTTGATCCCCCATTTCCATGCACATACCCTAAAGAAAAGATTGCTTCTTCATTTCTTTCTACATTCCTAGATTAGTTGCATTTCTTCTTTTGTTTAATCATTTTGTATTTAAGGAAGTAAACATGAATTTCTTTAAAATCTTGAAAAGGAAAGTTCTTATTGTAAAGAAAAGATTACTTCTTTTTGTATCCATAGATTAGTTTGCATTGAACATTTTACATTTGGAAGTAGATATGCATTTCATTGTTATATTGAAAAAGAAAAGTTGTTTTAGTATAGGGAAAAGATTACTTTTTACTTGGTTAAATTAATTGCATTTTCAATCACTATGATATCAACATTGAAAACACCAAAAATATAGTTAAATTACATCTAGGAAAAATCATTATTGCATACATATTTCTTCTTCATAGTAATTAGACAATATTGAAAATCTAGAAAAAGAACAAAAAGAATTGCATGCATGCATACAGTTTAGATTGCATTTATAAACTTCACAATCTAATATGTGTAACATTCACATTTAAGCATTTAATCCCTTGTTTTCATCATGAGGAAATCAACCCAAAAACATAGACATCTTGAGCCCTCATTTTCACCAAAATGCATAGAGAAACCACATCTCACAAATTAAACCATAAAATACTCATATTCTCTCCACCAAGCATCTGATGTGCCTTCATGTGAGGGAGCATTGGGTAGAACAAGTGTTAGAAGAGACTAGAGAAAATATCCTTGAAGAATTCATCAATCCAATTGACATAGAAGAACCAGAAGAAGAAAACACTTTAGAGAAAGACATTGAACAATAGATTGATAGCTTGGGACAAGTCAGACATGACACAATAGTGACTCAAATTGGCCAAGTCTTTGAAATATAGTATCAAATATTTGAAATATTCTTGCGAGAAGTTGCACAAGAGTTATGAATTTTGAGAGAAGACATAGAAGATATAAACATAATATGAGAACTAACTCTTGAGTTGTGAGTTAACACAACAACATCCACAGTAAAAATAGGAAGAAGGAGAAGAAGAAAATGATGATAGTGATCATGGTGAGGTTGATGAATATGCCTATCTAATAGACATGATCATCTCGACCAAATCTCACAAAGTCTCATTCTTAAGAGAGGCAAATATCCCTTCAGTACCTCACTAGTTGTTATTGTTGGAGTGGGAGTGACTGGAGGGTCACCTGTACAAGGCTTCTCAGTTCCCCATGTGTCACCTCAGGGCCTAACTCATTTATTTCATGCTTGGGTATGGTTTTGAATGTCACACATTTTGGTGAACTTGGTGTGAACTACAAAAGATTTTTCTAGAGTTCTTTGTGTTCTTGTGGTATAGTCACGGTCGGAGGGTTCATAGAATGAACTATCCAGGTCGTGCAGCAAGAGTAAACATAAACAAAATAGCTCAAATAAAGAATACAATGAATGATTTGAATGGTCAATATATCATGTAATCAGAATGTTTATATGTTGGCAACATATGGGCTTACAATCTAGGGCTCACAGGCTTGAATTCCAGTTACAACAGATATTCAAGATATGGCATTGAAGCACCTATCTAAAAATATTCTAACTACTTATCTTATGAATTATGCTAACTACCTTCCTAATACATCTTAGAGATCTATATATATCATCTCCCAACTCAAGAAATCCTCTGTGTTGGCCAAGAAAGGTTATAAACTCCAATGAAGGAATGTAATGTGTAGAAACAAATAGGTCAACCTAAAACATATGGAATTCCTCTGCAAATGAATGAAACTTGGTGCAGACCTCAAGGAAGGTCTATCTGATCATTATGTACCATGTGACATGTTTAATTTATCTCTAAAATTCATGGAAGTGCTCCTTCTCCTTCAATTGATTGTCTGTACGCTCTGCTCTATGAAAACAGGTGATCTTCTGATAGTGATAACTTTTAGCAGATAAGTCCAAATGACCTCAAATTTGGATATGATGTAGATGAGGTTGTCTAGATGCTAAGTCCTACTCCATGAGCTCTAAAATGAAGATGCAAAAAAATGCAGTACAAAATGTTGAAACTACAACTGACTGAACTGAACTAAAAATGAAGAAATGAAAGAATGCAAAATGTTTTGTTGATGCAAGAATGCTCTGCAACTTGGGATGCTCTTGTATCATCTTGCCACTTAGATCTCACTTTCAATTTTTTGTTTTATTTCCATCCACTTTTTTGCTTCATCTCATCTTCTCATCACTGTTTAACATTCACTCCATTTATTCTAAGGTGTTTTATAACAACCTTGAAAATGATGGATTTGGATAGACCTTAGCGGAATGTCCCCTCAAGTGACTTGATCATTCCTTCCTTTTAAAGTTATGTGCTGATAAGGTAAAAACAACCTCATCCCAGCATTGATCCAATTACTCCCTTTGTGCCAATAAATTAACTCAAAATTATGCCAACTTATTAATCTTATGATAAATATTGTCTATTTATGAAAGAATAGTATATAAATCTTTGTTCCTAAATTGATTGATTTTGACCACTAATGTTGACAAGGTTTTATGAAAAGATCTATTATGTCATAAATAGGACTTGAATACGATGGAGTGGAGGAAGTGGATATTAAATAAGATTGAAGTCAACAGTGTTGGAGGTTTAGAAGCACCAGGAATAAAGGAGACTGATAACTAAAGACTTCAATCATCTACTACTCTTTCATCCATATGACATTTTCATTTATTTCTATTATTCAAAGACACTAGATGCATTTAAGGCTCCACTCGGAGCCATCTTTATAACACTGCAAGACAAACTTGTTTAAGCAATTCTGTTATGTTTTTTATATAATACTTTTAAGCAGCAATAATGGACCACCCTAGATTTAGGGATTTTGAATTGATAAAAAACTTATGTTTTTCAAATAGATGCATACTATGAATAGAATAAAGAAGTTTCTCTAAAGAAGAAAGATAAATTTTTGTATGTGTGATGATGTGATACAAATTGAATTCTATTATTATTTAATGTGATCTGAGCTAGTAAAGATATTCTAGAGAGTTAGCCACTCAACGAAAGGAATTAGATGGATAAATATTTTGTTTGTTATGTGAGTGTGTTGTTGTCTTTATTTTTGGTTATGTTATGTTTTGTTTTAAAGTTGGTGATAAATTTGTGTTAACCTGCAGGGCTTGTGTTGTGATTATTGTCTTAAGTAAAATTTAAATTCAAACTATAGTTCAAAAGTTCTATGTGTATGTTGACTAAGATATTTCAGAGCTCCAAAGCTTTGTCCTTCTATTTCATATAGTAGAGAAGTTCTAGAGTTCTTGATTCAAATTTATGTAGTTAGTAAAAGGTTGGTAACATAGTCCAAATTTTGATGTTCTCATACTTTCTTAGATTAAGTATTTCTTTTGAGTTCATAGATCAATATAGGTTGGTTAATGGTTTTTAGTTGTATTCAAGGATTTTTCTTAATCTTAGATTTCCATGCTTTCTAGTTAGGATTTATTTTGCAAAGTGTTTACTTAAGAATTTAAAAAAAAAAATTGTTGCTAAACTAGGATGTCTAAATCTCCTCTCCTATTGCATATAGCCTTGGACACAACCCAGTTGATAAACTGATAAACTTTCAACTAAAGTACAAGGTCTAACGACACCTTGTCACTTTTTGGCACCGTTGTCGGGGAACCTTTTCATTGTGTTATTAGGAGAGCATTAATAACTCTTGTTTAAAAAAATTGTCAAATTCCTTTTTCTGCATGGTTAGGAAAAGAGGCCCACATGGAAGATTCATAGCAAAAACTCCCCAAGTAGTAGTTCCAACTAAATCAAACAAGGTAGAAGCCTCAGTCAAAGAACTTTTTCAATATTGATTGGTGGACAATAATCAACTTGAGATGTCTCAAGACACCTCAGAAACCCAACCACCGCAACAACAATCAAGGGAGGAAAATATTCCTTTGAATATAATGGTTGATAACGATAATGACCCCTTTAATAACCAAAATGGAAGGAGACCAACGAACAATTGAGATGATAACCAAAATGGTAGGAGAGCTACTCAAACATTCACCTATCCCATTTCTCTCAACCTAGATGAAGATCCACCAATGAAAAACATTTCACCTTCTATCTTGCCAACCTTTAGAGGATTGGATTCTAAAGATCTGGACCAGTTTACTTTTTATTTTAAGGTCTTATGCCAGACATATGATTACAAAAATGATAAGTAGAAATTGAAACTATTCCTTTCTACCCTAAGAGACTCTATGATGAGATGGTTCATGGGTTTGGTCTCAGGATCAATCACAACTTGGGAAGACATGGAAACTGTCTTTTTCAACAAATATCAAAACTATTGTAGGGTCAATGATAGTAAGGAAGAATTGTTTAGACTAAGACAAAAAGAGGATGAAATCCTAGAGGATTTTTTAGATATGTTCAGCTTTTTAGCAAAACAATGCGGTGAGGAAACAATGAATCAAGAGATCCTCAAAACCATATTCCTCAAAGGTCTTGATGAGGATGCTTGAAGAAGTTTAGATTTGATGGGAAAGGGAGATGTAGCCAAACTCAACCTTGCAAAAATCTCTAAATTATGCATAAAGTTTTCTAGAACTTGAGGGAGAATCCAGAAGTCTAGCCTAATGAGAGGATCAAATGAAATTGGCCAATTGAGAGAGGAAATTGCAAACCTGAAGACTGACATTCTTGTTTAGTTAAACACCACCTTGGATGGAATACAGGATAAAATGTGTAATCTTGAAACCTTATCCATCTACTATCCCAGGTGTAGGAATAAGCTTTTACTAAGGGAGTGCCCATTGGATAAATCAACAGTTGCCATATTTGTGAAAAAAACCATTCCACCAACCAATGTGATTAAAAATTCCAAAAAAGACATCTTAAGTAGAGGAGGAAATCAATTATATGGGACAAAGACCAGGAGGAAATTTCACTTATGGCCAAAACTTGAATTCATCCTAGCAACCACAAAATAATTAGAATAATAATCAGTGGGTAGCAACCTAGCCTCCAGCACCACCTAACTAGGGATCTTATTCATGGGGACACCCAAAATGGATAAACCAATCCTAGATGAATCCTTAATGGACAAATCAAGCACAACAACAATGGTACCCTCAAAAGCCTACACCACAATGGAATCAACCTCCTCATCAATTCTATCATGGACCATGATGAATGCCAAACCCACAACAGAATCTTTTACCAACTCCCTAGAATAATCAACAAATTGAGCAAGTGAATCAACCCCAACTGTCGGTACAGCTTGTCGCTAACCTGAAAAATAACCATCAAACTACATAGGTATACTCCATTAAGCAAGAAAATATGGTTGGGGTCAATGCTTTTTATTGTGGTAACCTATAGTTAAGGGCAGGGAAGACACTTCAACAACCTACAATTGTTGAAATTACAAATAAAAAAATGAGATGTCCTTTGAAGAAACACAAACAGTTCCCACAACTACAAAGAAAATTATGAAGAATGACCAAGACATGTCTGCTGGAATCCCAAGAATTTCCTTTGGAATACTCGTTCCATCCTCTAAGGAGCCTCTGGAAAAATCTCTCGACAGATCTCTAGAATTACCTCCAGAGAAAGAAAAAAAAACATTCACCATCTTTTTTGAAGAATAACTCCAACATGAAAGAGAAAACCCAAGCACTTTTCTGGAATGACTTAAAGAAGTCTCTCTGAAGAATCCTCCAAAAATGGCCATGCCAACTGAAACTACTTTAATACAAGAGATCAAATGTCTTCACATTGAGATACCATTATTACAAGCAATCAAAGAAATTCCAGAATTAAACTAGTTGGTTAAACAACTATGTATAAAAACACTAGGAAGGAAAATGAAGCAAATTAACATGGTGCAGATCAATGGATATTTAGCTAATCTTCTTTTTGGGGAAATTTTTCCCCTAAAATATGATGATCTTGGCAGCCCTGTTATAACGGTAACAATCAATGAGGTGGAAATACCCAATGCACTAGTAGACTTAGGGGTAGTGATAAACGTAATGACCGTAGACATCATGGAAAAACTAGGACTTATGAACTTGCACCCCATAATGACCATTTTACAAATGGAAGATCAATCTATAGTTATTCCCAAAGGAGTTTTGGAGAATATTCTTATTAAAGTCAAATTTTGAGAGTATCCAATTGACTTCCATGTGATTCAAGTGCACACTCCTAAAGATAGCTATCCATTAATATTAGGAATTCCTTAGTTGGTGATCGTTGCAGCTAAAATTGACTGTAGAGTAGGAGGAATGAATTTAAAATGTCCTTAATAGAAAACACTTGTCACTCTATCTCCCTGCTCAACCTGTTGTAAATAAACATGATTGAGTTTGGATAGATGAACCCAATCATCCTGATAAACAAAAAAAATTTGTTTCACTAGTAATGGTAGTTATCAAGAAGCATGGCGAAGAAATAGGAAATGAATTCAAAAATGACTTCAGAAGTATTACTATAAACTCAAGCAATGAGGAAGTCTTTAAAATTGATAAGACATTAGAAAACTTGATCCAAACCAATGATACAAAACATGTTCACAATGGAGACCAGAACTTCCTCACAATATTTCAATGTCCATTGGCTAATATGATTCAAAGAACACATCACTTCTTTGAGGACATAACTAAATACCATAGGATTCTGAAAGGAAGCTAGGTGTGCAGAAAACGCTTCCTACACTAATATAATGAGGGGAGGAGAGTGAAAATTCAATTTTATCTTTAAAATTACAGCTATGTTAACCCACTAACAAAGATATTGTAGAAAACACATACACAAGAAAATAAGATAGAAGAAGAGAGACACAAGATATATTTGGGGAAAACCCTTACGGGTGAAAAACCCCACACTCCAAAACGTAGCTCAAATGTATTTCTTAAACAATGAAGGTTACAATACAACATAGAGCCAATGCTCTTGTAGGAGTATTCGATACTCGTATCTAGAGATGATCCGGTAGCATAATAGTACCTGTCAAACCTGTAGTACATCACCTCTCAAAAGCACTGTTGATGATCGTTTTGATGCAATCATAACAATAAGTTAAAATTCACATATAATGAACTAAAACTATACTTGAAAGACAAGAAGAAATCATTTGAGATTCAACTAATCCCAAGTCTACAATGGTTCGGTTGGTCAAGTTCAGTTGGTCAATGTGAAGCTGTAATGTTCAAGGGGCCTTACGTAGTTTAGGTTTGTTTAGTGGTTTACTGGACTAAGAATATGCAACAAGATCATGAGATATGTCAATACATTTCGTTCCTTTGCATAAAAGTGATACTGTGCTGCAAGTTTTAGATGGTTTTCTTGAATTTTTGCAGCTTTCTTCTTTATCTATTTATGAAAACTGTCTACTTATAGCTCTGTTATGCATGCTTCTTCAAATTTGAGACAATTTCCTTTAGATTTCTACGTTTTCAGCTAAATATTTCTGATGGGTTGGGAAAAGTTAGAAAGATCTAATCTATACCTCATTTAATCTACCAAAGGATCTAATTGTTTCTGTTATGCACTATGTAAATACTACAGTAATCTGATCAAATCCACAGTAAAAACCCTAAATGCAAGTTTTGAGCATTTTCACAAACATACATTTAAAATTGCAAGCTCTCAAAGAAAATATTTCAAAACACAAAGAAGAGCAGGAGAACACTCAGAAGATAGATGCAGAACTCCAGATTCTATTGTATTAGAAACGAACAGTCATACATGATTTACAATGTAGGAATGACTCTTAGTTTCATTGATCATACTACAGAGAACTTACAAGCTTTACAGATACAGTAAGACAGCCAGACATTCCACGCACACCTTACTGCAGACAAACAGGCGACCTCCTTCCTCTACTTCTAAACTATGCTAAGCTAACTCACTGTGTTTTCCTAGAATCCCTATTGTAGCCACTGTTGTTTTTTTTTCTAAAATCCCTATTGTAAAGTATTACAGTGTAGAGAGGCACAATATAAAGACATTTTGATTGTCCTCACTACAGCAAAAACCTAACTGAACCCCTGGTTCAAACCCCTGGTTACAGCAATAAATACAGGTGAACCCGCTCTTCAAAATATCTCTGAGTAGTGTCAAATCTGGGCGAAATATTGCCCCTTCTGAGAAGTTCCGGCAGTTGGGCAATAACTTCTGTTTGTCTGTTGTAGTAACACCTTCAGCTGCAACTCTGTCCTTCACTTGAATGGCCTTGACTTTTTAGCACTTCATCTTTATCTTCCTGCTCCTGAGATTGGATTTCCTTCCTCCATGAGGTCACTGTGTTGACTTTCCAGCTGCTTCCTTAACTGCAAGCCTGCAAGACAAGACAAGCAATAAGTATTACATTTATCACATAAACAGCAGGAAATTACAATAATCATTTAAATCCAGGTGACTGCGCAAAATCGCGGAGATCGGATCTAGAATACTCCTCAAACGCGCCCAAAATGCGTTCAGACTGCTCAAAATTCATCGGGTAAACTATCGCTGACCGGGAAAATGCCACAGGCACCAAAAAAACACTTTAAAATTCCACCGCCTCATTTCCTGCCCATCGGCATGACCATCGCCATCAGCGTGTCAAAAAAAACATGTTGGCCGATATTCACTTCATCTGCATGATATTCCAGAAATATGATGCACTCCCTTCCGAAGGTCCAGATGACGTCATCAGGATGTTTCGCTCTTGTATATCGGGGAAAAGAATAACATCATCATCATCTTCATATTGAAGGAAAATAGGAGGATGTGAAATATGATCCTGCTGCTGAGGAAAGGAAAATGATGGTGACGTCATCGTCATATTCGGGCTTCGTTAAAAAATGCAAATGATGGCGTCATCGTCATATTCATTAAGATCAGGGGACAAATGCAATATCGGGTCACCTAAGGAGCATGATCAGGATGATGATTGTAATATGACCCCTTTGCGGCCAAGGTAACCCTCTCGAAAGATCAGGATGATGATGATCATCAGGATATTTACTTCTTCGTTTATCAGGATGATGATGACGTCATCAGGATATCCGGGGCCTTTGTTAAACTTAAAATATGACATCATCATGATATTCGGGAACCGGATCATGTTTTGGAAAATATCCTGCTGAAAGGAAATGTGATGATGATGATCATCAGGATATTTACTTCTTCGTTTATCAGGATGATGATGACGTCATCAGGATATCCGGGGCCTTTGTTAAACTTAAAATATGACATCATCATGATATTTCGCCAACCGGATCATGTTTTGGAAAATATCCTGCCGAAGGGAAATCAGGATGATGAGGATCATCAGGACATTTTCAAAAGGTCTTACTTCATCGGCAAGAGGACTTTACGAAATATCAGGTGGATAAACAAGATCATGATGATCTTGACAATATGACAGGATAAAAAATATGATGATCCTCCTCATCGAATTATCATGATGACATAATCATCATGTTTCATTTTCGGAGCATGAGGAGGAGTTGAGGTGATCATCATGTTTGCGCTAGGGTGATATTTAAAATATGATCATGCTGTTGAGGAATGGAATATCACCCTTCCTCAAAAGATAGGGTGATCATCATGATCATGCAAAAGGAGATCAGGAGGATAAGAATATGATGATCCTCTTTATCGAATATCATGATGATGTCTCCATCACTTAGCGAATTTCAGCGAATATCAGGATGATGACCTTCCGATAGGATTTGAACATGCGCATGCAAATATGCCGATGGTGGATTTTCTAAGTCAGGGTGATCTTATAATATCAGCATGATATTGTAATATCGGGGGTTGTAAAAATATCATGATGCTCGTTGTCACGAAAGACCGCTCGACAGGGAAAACTTACTATGACTTAAAGTTGACGTCCGGATATTTGAACCTTAGGATATTATCGGGGGGGGCGTTTCAAATATGATGATGACGTTCTTCATACAGCAAAACCGAGTTTATAAAATATGACCCTCCTAAAATCATGATGCTCATGATGCGTATAAGGCCATTTGACGGGTAAAGGGCACTACAACCTAAGATTGACGTCCGGATATTGCGACTGCATGATTTTTATCGGGTGATAGACCAAGATCATGATGACCTTGATAACATGAAAAAAATATGATGATCACTTGCGTTTATCAGGTTTGACCAAAACTTTGACTGTGTATAACTTCCACATATGGACGAATTTTCAGGTGATGTAAAAGGCAAACCTGCATGGAATTTCAAGCTCTTTCTAAGTATGAGGTCACAGAAACAAAATATGAACTTAGGCAAACTGACCTCATGATGATGACCTTATCCTTTCCAATATCATGATGATGATGCACCTGACCTTCATTTTTACCAAACCGCCAGAAAGCAGAAAAACACAAGCAGAAGCAAAAAACAAAACAACAGCAGGGGTCCTCGTTTTGCTAAGGAGCAAAATGGGGCGTGTTGTGAACATCACAACAACTAGCAACCAAAACAAAACAATTAAATTCAGAGTGTTCAAGGAAACTAGATGAAATGAACTCATAACTTCCAACTATCTTTCCTGCAAATTACTATTCAACTTGAGACTCAAAGTATTCGATAAAGATGCATGAATTTCCATTTTCAGTTTAGTTGTGTGCACGTGATTAATTATCCTCATCTTGAAGATCGGTTGAACAAACTAGTGACTGACATTAGCCTACGTAGGTGAGGATATTCCCTCATAGCCGTCCGGATAGAGCCTTGCTGCCAGCGAGCGTCTATAGCCCCGGCAAGGTTATCGTTACAATTCTCCCAAGTAGAGCCCCACTGCCAGCGAGCGTCCATAGCCCCGGTAGAGTTACTTAGATGGCTTAATCTGGATTTTTAGTATAATCCACTTTATTCATTTATTTATTTATTTATTTTTTTGTTTTCTAATTCTGAAAGATTTCATAAGGTATAGCAATTTGTAACTTCATGATGCAAGGAGTGGACACTTGCTGAAATTAAGCTGAGAATTGTAATGGTAGCAAGGGTGACCTCTGATTTTTCACCTAATATCTACACTGGTAAGTTCAACAAACCCAAGGATTTTAGGTGTGTCATCGTGAGAAACCTGCTTCGAATTCTCAATCACATTTATTGAATACAAAACTTTAGAAGATGAACAACCCTCTACATTCATGACAGTGACAGGTTATGTGTAAATTGCAAATGGTTAACCTGAATATCCTAAATTATATACTGTTTTGAATGGTTGCTAGTTTTGCTCCTTAATACTCTAAAGTAAAATAAAGATCCCTGCTAAGGAGACAACAAACAAACCAAACAAACAGGCTGTACAAACAACACAACAAAAGAAAAGAAAACTGTACACACAGAAAGAAGCAAAAAAAAAAGAACTATACAAACAACTAACCTAAAAAGAAAACAGCAAAAGAAGAACTGTACATTATCCACAGCATTTTACATTAAGAAAAAGGACTGCCTCATCCTGACCTTCAAGCCTGGAAGTAGTGTTTCAGATGCTGGCCATTAACTGGTAATGGCATATCTTCTCCAGTCAAGGTCTTAAGTCTAAAGGTGTTATCTCCTATTATTTCTGAGACTTGTAATGGACCCAGCCATAATTTATCGAATTTTCCATGGCTTCCTTTCTTTTCATGTGCTTTGTCCCAGCACAACACTAAGTCTGATATCCTAAATGTTTTGACTCTTGCTCTTTTGTCAAACCACCTCTTAACAACCGCTTGGTGTTTGGCAAACTTCTCGAGGGCTTGACCTCTTTTCTCCTCCAGTTGTAACATTTGCACTATTCTGGCTTCCCTATTGTTATCAAAGCCTAGATATTCATTGGCAAACTTCCAGGTTGGTATTCTCAGATTAACCGGAAGTATGGGATCAGTCCCATAAACTAAGTGATAAGGTGTGCTACCTAACGCTGTTTTGAACTTGGTCCTGTCTACCCATAATGCATATCTTAATAGGGTATTCCACTCTCTAGGACTTTTGGCAATTAATCTCTTGATTATGTCTAATAAAATTTTGTTTGTTGATTCAGCCAGTCCATTACCTTGAGGGTAATAATTCGAAGAAAACCTTAGAATAATCCCATATTCAAATGCCCATTTAGAAAATTTTAAAGAAGAGAAAGCAGGGCCGTTATCACATACCAATGAATAGGGCGTTCCAAACCTGGTGATAATGTTTTCTTCAAGGAACTTGATAACTACCTCAGTTGTGGAAAATTTGCAGCAGGTGGCCTCAGTCCACCTCGTACAATAGTCTGTTACCGTCAATATAAATTTGTGTCCTGCAGAAGATGGGGGATTGATGACTCCGATAAAATCCAAGCCCCATTGTGCAAACGGTCTGGATTCGATCACAGGTTGCAGTGGATTGGCCAGATTTCTCCCTTTGTCTGCTGCAGTCTGACAGGTGTGGCAACTTCTGATGTGACTCTTAGTGTCTTTGAACATAGTGGGCCAGTAATAGCCCGCCCTCAGTATTTTGTGTGTTGTAGCTAAATGGGAACCATGGCCGGTTCCGTACTTGTCATGTAGTTCTGTCAACACTTTATCAGCTTCAGTTCTGTTTATGCATCTCAGATAAATTCCATCATGGTTCTTCCTGAATAGAAGACCTCCTTGCACCATATAATGCCGTGCCTTAATCTTCAAAGCTCTCCTCTGAGAAGCCTTCATCTTGCTTGGGTACTTTCCAGCTATCAGGAAGGTGCTTAAATCATTGTACCAGCCTGATGTGTCTTGAGAATTCAATACATACTGTTGTTTTATCAGATTTGGATCCATGTTTGCTATTGTCTGCACCAACGCCTGCCCTCTGACCAGCTTTGCGGGAATGATCTCCATGTCAAATTCTTGCAGTGTGGTGATCCATTTGGCTCTTTTTTCTCCAGGCTCGTTTTGCATCAGCAACATTTTTACTGCTGCGTCTGGTACTATGGCTTTGATCTGGCTGCGCAGAATATAGTGTCTAAATTTTTTCACAGCCTTTACTAATGCGAATGCCTGTCTTTTGATATCTAGATATCTCAGCTGTGCATCCTTCAGAGGCGCACTCATAAATGCTATGGGCCTCTCTTCATTATTTTCACCTTTCTGTGTCAAGGCAGCCGCGACAGAATGAGAAGATGCAAAGGAGTAGATGTAAAACGGGTTTGTGTAGTCTGGACTTGCCAATACAGGAGCATTAGAAATTGCCTCCTTGATATCTTCAAATGCGGCTTTGGCCACTGGCGTCCATTCCATCTGTGCATCTTTCTTCAACATGGCATTCAACGGCTGCACAATCTCTGCAAAACCTGTTATAAACTTCCGAACAAAGTTAATTTTACCAAAAAATGATTTCAACTCTTTCCTACTGTTTGGTATTTGCAAATTTTTTATGGATTCTATTCTATCCGGATCAATTGAAATTCCATTTTCAGAAATGACATGGCCTAATAATTTACCTTCAGTTACGCCAAATATACATTTCCTAGGATTAAGAGAAATCCCATACCTTTCACATCGCTGGAGTACTTTCCTGAGGTCTTCAGCGTGGGTGGATGCATCCTTGGAATACACAGTTAAATCATCCATATACACAACAATGCATTTACCTGATAATCCACGGAATGCAACGTCCATGGCCCTTTGAAAAGTGGCACCTGCATTAATCAGACCAAAAGGCATTCTTCTATACGCATAATTTCCCCATTTGCAAGTGAAGGTGGTTTTTAGTCTATCCTCTCTATCAATTAAGACCTGGTTATAACCTGAAAAACCATCTAAAAAAGACATCATCTTTGCGCCATTTACTGCTTGTAATACTTCGTCTATTGGGGGCAAAGGATAATTATCCTTTTCAGATGCCTTTTTTAAGTTTCTAAAGTCTATGCACAACCTGATGTCTCCGTTTTTCTTCCTCACTGGTACCAAGTTAGCTACCCAGACAGAATGTCTGACTGGGAAAATTATTCCAGTGGACAGCAATTTTTTAACTTCCTCAAAGATTAAAAGCTCTAGAATGGCGTTTACAGGTCTCTGTTTCTGCCTAAATGGTTTGACTTCTTTTCTTAAAGGTATTACGTGAGTTATGATGGACTCATCAAATGTTTTCAAGTCTTCATAAGTCCATGCTATGACATGTTTATATTCTTTCAGAACGTCCAGAACCTCTTTTCTGATTTTCTCAGAACAAGCTTTCCCAATTAGTACATTTTGTGGATTTAGCTCAGTCCCTAAGTTATGTAAATCACACCTACCCCCTTCTGTTTTGGGTAAGTCTTTCTGTCTTATTACCCCGTCGAAGTCATAGATGTGTTCTAATTCAATCACTCCTTTTGGCAAGAAGTTGCTCTTTAAGTTGATCATATCTTCTTCGTCCCATGTCACTTCAGGCCTTTCTTGTTCATCAATGATTTGGGCCTCAAATGCCTCATTACAAGTTAGAAAATTAATAATTTGCTGATCCTCTCCAAATACCTGAAAGTGTGTAATGTTGTCTGGTAGACTGGGCACATTAACTAGCTCAACAGCAAATCGTCTTAATCCTGACAGTGTCAATGGTTCTAATGTACTAGCAGCAACTGCTAACGCATCTGGCCTATGGTTCAGCTCTCTAGCAATGTGCTCTATGTTAAGGGCATCAAACGAATCCATCAAACTCCATACTCTATGTCTGTAACTAATCATCTTCTTATAATTGCAGGCATATAGTTTCCTCACTTGTCTGACTACTAATTCAGAGTCTGATACTCTGATGGCTTTTACCCCTTTCCTGATGGCCATGACAAGTCCTAAAATTAGGGCCTCATATTCAGCAATATTGTTAGTGCAGGAAAATTGTAATCTATATGCTACTAAATGTGATTTACCTTGAGGATTTATGAGTTCAATACCCGCACCTGCGCCCTGTTTTGATTTGGACCCATCACATTTCAACGTCCACATGCCATCTTTTCTTTTCTGATCTTTTTCCTTGGCATACTTTGTCTCTTTTATTGCCTGTGGGGTGTTGTCTTGTTTATTCATGGGTTTTTCCGTTTGGTTATCTTGCATATGTGTGTTTTTAGTTTGTAACTCAGAAAGATAACTACCCTTGTCCCCTATTTCTTTTCCTAAATCTGGAATCAAGGCATCTATATTATCCTGAACATATCTCTGTGTTGGATCAGGATTCTCATTTTCTTCTTGTGACTCTACCCTCCCTATGCACTTTTTGTATTCATATTCAATGATGTCTTTGCATATTTCACAATTCTCCTCAGAATGTTGCCTATCATGAACTCTACACCTATTTTTATATAACTTACATTGGACTGGGAGATTGTGTGTAACGCACTCTTCCACCTCTCGTCTAATGGCATGACCAAATTTGTCTATTGCATTATTTTCTTCATCTGAAGAATTTCCGTCAGACTCAATGAATAGTGCCATTCTATTATTGACACACTTTTTTCCAATGTTTAGCATCATGATCTCTTCAATTTGCATCCCATTGTTGGTAATTCTATAGACACCTGGTTCAACAGCAGCATATAATATTTCATTAGTTCGATTATACTCTGTTATCATATGTTTCATTCTGGGCTCTGCCTCTATTTTGATCTGGTTTGGGATGCCTCTCCATGGTAACCACATGTGTGAAAAGTCAGTAGCCATATATCTGTTTAATGTCTTGGACCAATCCCTACTTAGCAACATCCCATAATTTACGGGTATATCCACTACTTGAATGTCAATGATTTGGCTTACCCTAGGGTCTGAAGCTAATTGCACTTGAATGTTCATGAGTTCTCCTATCACGCTAACCTCGGTCTTATCTAATTGCGTGACAACCTTGGCAGATTTGGTGGGAGTCAGCCCGAGAGTTTTACATATTCCTACGGGCATTACGTTGGCTGAAGCACTAGAATCTACCATGCAATTGTGTATATTCTTCCCACACAACCTAACAGTTAACAAGAAAGGTTGAGTATCCCTCTTATCCGCATGTATTACTACATTTGTATTGGAAGGCTGCTCAACTTTCTTACCTTTCTCCTTAGGTGGTGAATCACTATTAGGAACAGTTATATCAGCAGACACCTTGTTTGTTATGGATGTATCCAGGGATTTTAAAAAAGCATTTCTGATCCCTGGGGTCTTCAATAATTCATTTAGAGGTATACTGACCTTAATTTTCTTTATTTCCTCTGATAAGTAATTCATTAGTCTTGTTGTCTCCATTGCTTCTGTCTTGCTTGTTTGATCCTTTTGCACTGCTGTTCCATTATTTGTGTGCTGACTAGCTTTAAGTATGGCAGGATTGTTGCTAGCATTCTGATCTGGGGGTGTATTGATGTTATTCGGAGGAGTGGAGGTGGTGAAAGGTCCTCCCGGCCTAGGGTTGTTCCTCAAATTGTAGGTGTGGCTTTTATTTGTCTGTTGAAAGGCTTGCACCTCATCTGTTTCATTTAATATCTCATTTTCAGACTCAAAAGGGAACTGAAAAGCATTTAACACAAAGGCTGATTCAGGATAAAGACTTTCACAACAATATGGTTCATCCTCTAGCAATTCATCCTCTTTCTCTTCTGCAGTTGTAAAGGTAAACGTTTCTAAGACTAATGCTGTGTCATATTCTGAGGGTACTACCTCATTACCCTTAGGAATAAGAAATTCAGAGGTAGGAGGCTGTACATCTACGTTGAAAATACTAGCTGCCAAGTGGAACTGTGGACAGTCGTGCTCAGCATGGGCATTGGTATTGTGAAATCTGCACCAATTTTTGGGTGTCGTACTGGCCATTTGTATGCTAGTCGTTTGTTTTGCACCATGATTATCTGTATTCTCAAAAGGAGAAGCCAAAGTACCATTGTTGGGCCCAGTGTTCCATGTCTTGGGTGGCCTAGGTTGATTCTGATTTTTGTTATTATTGCCCCAGGTCCTGTTATCTATCACTGGCCCCCTATTTTGCATTGGTTGCCCCTGACTGGGGCCTTGATGTTGATTGTAGTTTTGGTTCTGATTGTACTGCTGATTTTGATTGAGACTATAATTCTGATTTTGGCCTTGGTTGTGATTTAGATGTGGATTGTAGTTTTGGTTGCTTCTTCCATAGAGGTTCTCATTTCTTAGCTGTGTCACTTCGGTTGTTAATCTTTTCAAATGTGCAGTAATCTCTTTGATTTCTTCCCTATCCTCTTGTGCTTTTGCCACAGTTACATCCTTAGGAAGTTGGAAGAAAGGCTGACCATTATTTTGACTGTTATTGGAAGTACTAGCCGTGTAAGGAGTTATAGCTTGGATTGGAGTAGGATTATACACAGGTGTATAAGAAGGAACCGGATTTACTAGTGGAGCATGCTGCACAGGGACTCCATTCCATGGGTGTGCCTAATTCTGCACCCCAAAATTTCCTCCAAATGGACTGTAAGTTGTATGTCTCATTTCTTGGTTCACTAAGGCTGCCTCTTTATAGGCTTTGGATATTGAATCTATGTCAGGTTTTCTTTTGACAAACATGGCGGTTAAAGGATCCAAGGCCGCATAGTACATAGCCAACAAGGGAGCATCATCTATGGTATAAGGGGCTACCAGCCTAGAATAGGCCTTCTGAAATCTGTCATTGAAATTATCAATTAGCTCTCCCTCACCTCGTTTTATAGCAGCCAATTTATGATACAAAGCGCATGGATCAACGGGTCCTCTAAATCTTGACAGAAATGCTTCTTCCATAAGTGCCCAGGAAGAAATATAACCATTGGGTAAGTTTACGTACCAGCTAGAGGCCTGCTCATTAAAGGTGTAAGGAAACAATCTACACACAACATCCTCGTGCTCTAACATAGCCCTAAAACATGCTTCCTTAAATATTCTAATATGATCTTCTAGGTCCTGATGCAACTGGTATTTGGGACATATCTTTTCCAGATTTTTTGGCATCTCATGATAATCATTGAAGAATATGGGAGAATTGACATCGAAATAAGCCATTGCAGGTGTTTGAGCCTGACTTGAACCTACAGGAATACCTGGATTGATTGGTGGATTAGGATTTAGAGGAGGATTGAGACCTCCAGGAGTGCCTGAACCAAGATTTAAAGATCTGAACAGTGATCTATCAGGACTTACAATACTACGGATGTTAAAAGGTGACCCAGGAGGTGTTCCAGATGAACTTCCTGCTTGCGATATCTTTGGATTCCAAATTAAAGGGTTTTTACTTCGCCTTGTATCAGGTAGTTGCACAAATATATCTCCTGAACTGGATCTAGACCTAGTCACTCTATTACTGTTGTTAGCCAGTTTGAAATGAAACCTAACTCAGGAAGGCCCTCCTTCTAGCGCCAGAAAACTGTTGATGATCGTTTTGATGCAATCATAACAATAAGTTAAAATTCACATATAATGAACTAAAACTATACTTGAAAGAAAAGAAGAAATCATTTGAGATTCAACTAATCCCAAGTCTACAATGGTTCGGTTGGTCAAGTTCAGTTGGTCAATGTGAAGCTGTAATGTTCAAGCGGCCTTACGTAGTTTAGGTTTGTTTAGTGGTTTACTGGACTAAGAATATGCAACAAGATCATGAGATATGTCAATACATTTCGTTCCTTTGCATAAAAGTGATACTGTGCTGCAAGTTTTAGATGGTTTTCTTGAATTTATGCAGCTTTCTTCTTTATCTATTTATGAAAACTGTCTACTTATAGCTCTGTTATGCATGCTTCTTCAAATTTGAGACAATTTCCTTTAGATTTCTACGTTTTCAGCTAAATATTTCTGATGGGTTGGGAAAAGTTAGAAAGATCTAATCTATACCTCATTTAATCTACCAAAGGATCTAATTGTTTCTGTTATGCACTATGTAAATACTACAGTAATCTGATCAAATCCACAGTAAAAACCCTAAATGCAAGTTCTGAGCATTTTCACAAACATACATTTAAAATTGCAAGCTCTCAAAGAAAATATTTCAAAACACAAAGAAGAGCAGGAGAACACTCAGAAGATAGATGCAGAACTCCAGATTCTATTGTATTAGAAACGAACAGTCATACATGATTTACAATGTAGGAATGACTCTTAGTTTCATTGATCATACTACAGAGAACTTACAAGCTTTACAGATACAGTAAGACAGCCAGACATTCCACGCACACCTTACTGCAGACAAACAGGCGACCTCCTTCCTCTACTTCTAAACTATGCTAAGCTAACTCACTGTGTTTTCCTAGAATCCCTGTTGTAGCCACTGTTGTTTTTTTTTTCTAAAATCCCTGTTGTAAAGTATTACAGTGTAGAGAGGCACAATATAAAGACATTTTGATTGTCCTCACTACAGAAAAAACCTAACTGAACCCCTGGTTCAAACCCCTGGTTACAGCAATAAATACAGGTGAACCCGCTCTTCAAAATATCTCTGAGTAGTGTCAAATCTGGGTGAAATATTGCCCCTTCTGAGAAGTTCCGGCAGTTGGGCAATAACTTTTTTTTGTCTGTTGTAGTAATACCTTCAGCTGCAACTTTGTCCTTCACTTGAATGGCCTTGACTTTTTAGCACTTCATCTTTATCTTCCTGCTCCTGAGATTGGATTTCCTTCCTCCATGAGGTCACTGTGTTGACTTTCCAGCTGCTTCCTTAACTGCAAGCCTGCAAGACAAGACAAGCAATAAGTATTACATTTATCACATAAACAGCAGGAAATTACAATAATCGTTTAAATCCAGGTGACTGCGCAAAATCGCGGAGATCGGATCCAGAATACTCCTCAAACGCGCCCAAAATGCGTTCAGACTGCTTAAAATTCATCGGGTCAACTATCGCTGACCGGGAAAATGCCACAGGCGCCAAAAAAACACTTTAAAATTCCACCGCCTCATTTCCCGCCCATCGGCATGACCATCGCCATCGGCGTGTCAAAAAAAACATGTTGGCCGATATTCACTTCATCTGCATGATATTCCGGAAATATGATGCACTCCCTTCCGAAGGTCCAGATGACGTCATCAGGATGTTTTGCTCTTGTATATCGGGGAAAAGAATAACATCATCATCATCTTCATATTGAAGGAAAATAGGAGGATGTGAAATATGATCCTGCTGCTGAGGAAAGGAAAATGATGGTGACGTCATCGTCATATTCGGGCTTCGTTAAAAAATGCAAATGATGGCGTCATCGTCATATTCATTAAGATCAGGGGACAAATGCAATATCGGGTCACCTAAGGAGCATGATCAGGATGATGATTGTAATATGACCCCTTTGCGGCCAAGGTAACCCTCTCGAAAGATCAGGATGATGATGATCATCAGGATATTTACTTCTTCGTTTATCAGGATGATGATGACGTCATCAGGATATCTGGGGCCTTTGTTAAACTTAAAATATGACGTCATCATGATATTTCGCCAACCGGATCATGTTTTGGAAAATATCCTGCCGAAGGGAAATCAGGATGATGAGGATCATCAGGACATTTTCAAAAGGTCTTACTTCATCGGCAGGAGGACTTTACGAAATATCAGGTGGATAAACAAGATCATGATGATCTTGACAATATGACAGGATAAAAAATATGATGATCCTCCTCATCGAATTATCATGATGACGTAATCATCATGTTTCGTTTTCGGAGCATGAGGAGGAGTTGAGGTGATCATCATGTTTGCGCTAGGGTGATATTTAAAATATGATCATGCTGTTGAGGAATGGAATATCACCCTTCCTCAAAAGATAGGGTGATCATCATGATCATGCAAAAGGAGATCAGGAGGATAAGAATATGATGATCCTCTTTATCGAATATCATGATGATGTCTCCATCACTTAGCGAATTTCAGTGAATATCAGGATGATGACCTTCCGATAGGATTTGAACATGCGCATGCAAATATGCCGATGGTGGATTTTCTAAGTCAGGGTGATCTTATAATATCAGCATGATATTGTAATATCGGGGGTTGTAAAAATATCATGATGCTCGTTGTCACGAAAGACCGCTCGACAGGGAAAACTTACTATGACTTAAAGTTGACGTCCGGATATTTGAACCTCAGGATATTATCGGGGGGGGCGTTTCAAATATGATGATGACGTTCTTCATACAGCAAAACCGAGTTTATAAAATATGACCCTCCTAAAATCATGATGCTCACGATGCGTATAAGGCCATTTGACGGGTAAAGGGCACTACCACCTAAGATTGACGTCCGGATATTGCGACTGCATGATTTTTATCGGGTGATAGACCAAGATCATGATGACCTTGATAACATGAAAAAAATATGATGATCACTTGCGTTTATCAGGTTTGACCAAAACTTTGACTGTGTATAACTTCCACATATGGATGAATTTTCAGGTGATGTAAAAGGCAAACCTGCATGGAATTTCAAGCTCTTTCTAAGTATGAGGTCAAAGAAACAAAATATGAACTTAGGCAAACTGACCTCATGATGATGACCTTATCCTTTCCAATATCATGATGATGATGCACCTGACCTTCATTTTTACCAAACCGCCAGAAAGCAGAAAAACACAAGCAGAAGCAAAAAAAAAACAACAGCAGGGGTCCTCGTTTTGCTAAGGAGCAAAATGGGGCGTGTTGTGAACATCACAACAAGCACTTGTTTATATAACAAATACAAGGCAAAAATGGCTCCACATTGGGATGGGCATCCAACATGACCTCATGGCCCAAAACCCACGCCTATAGACACTTGTTCAACACTATAGGATGCTCATGACACTTGTCAAGTCACCCCATCCCAAGGAGGTTGCCTATTTCCAAAATGGGCTATGTCAGATTCTCTTACGACTCTTACAACCATCATAGAATCTGTCATAGCTATCATAACTTACAGCTATAAGAGAATCAGTCATATATAGGCTATAAATAGCATATTCTATTATAACATGTCATAGTCCACCTTGGGGGACCTAAAGATTCCTTTTTCAAAGATGCTCTTTGACACATGTCTTCACCTATCATAGAATCTCCTATTTCTAACTCTTACATGTCATAACATTGTCATAGGAATCTGTCATGACTGTTACGGTCAATATTCCCTTGCACGACATCCAAGATGCCAACACATGGAAAAATATTTCTACTACTAAGTGGGACACCTATCTCCTCATGTGAGGACAAAATTACATGTGGTCATATGCCATGTAGGATGACACATCACCATGCCAACTCCCACAATATGACAACATAGGATTTGCATCCAATTAATACAATAGGTTATAAATAATTAAATACAATGTAAAATACAAGGAATTACCAAGGTTGAGACACCTTAATTCCTAGCATTCTCCCACTTTTCGAACACCTTGTAAGAGCCAATAGGGTTAACAGGATTTACCTGCTATAGGTTGAGAGGCCCATAGACTCTGAACACCATCTGAAGTTCTATTTGCCCATTGGCTTCGTCAATGCATCTGAAACATTCTTCAAAGTATCTACCTTCTCCAAATTTACCTTCCCATCCTCTACCATGTCTTGTACAAAGTGAAACTGTACATCAATACACTTTTTTCTGGCATGGAAAGTTAGATTCTTTGTAAGGCAAATCACACTCTGATTGTCACAATTGATCATAATCTAACCTACATCAACACCAATATCTAAACACAATCTCTTAAGCCAAATGGCTTCCTTGCAAGCATGATTTGCTACCATATACTCAGCTTCTATAGTGAACAAAGTACCAAAGGTTGTCGCTTACTCATCCAACTAATTGCACCACCAAACATAGTGAACACATAGGCACTGGTCTATCTCCCACTGTCAATGTCACCTACCCAATCATAATCCAAAAATTCATGAATACAAACTAAATGTGGAGGTCCTGTAGCAATACCGTGATAGCATATGGAATACTCAAAAGTACGCCTCAAATATCAGAATACTCACTTAACTGCATCCCAATGTACCCATCTAGGATTAGCCATAAATTGACTAAGGACTCCCACTGCTTGGGCAATGTTTGGTCTTCTACAGACCATAGCATACATCAAACTGCCAACAGCACTAGCATAAGGTACTCTGTTCATGTCCTCCACCTAACTAGGAGATTTTGGACAATTATTAATAGACAACTTTGTCCCCAAAGAAACATGAACACACAATGGTCTACAATCTTCCATGATGAACCTATCCAACATGGTCTTTAGACACTTACTCTAGCTTAACCAAAGTTTTATGTCATCTCTGTCTCTTCTGATTTCCATTCCCAGAATGTACCTGGCTGCCCCAAGATTTTTCATCTCAAACTATGCTGACAACTGAGACTTAAAATTAGAAATCATATTCTTACCATTCCCAATCAACAGAATATCGTCAACATACAATGCAATAATGAGAATGTGATTATTGTCAAATTTTTAATACACACAATGATCTGATTTCGATCTTAGATATCCAATCGATAACACAAAGGCATCAAACTTTAACTACCACATCCTAGGAGACTACTTCAAACCATACAAAGACTTCTTTAACTTCCAAGCCAAATTTTCTTTACCTTTCTCTATGAAAAGCTCTGCTTCCCCCAAATCACCATGAAGGAAAGTTGTCTTCACATCCATATGTTCTACCTCTAAGTCATAAGCAGTTGCAAGAGATAACAGAAATCGTATGGATGTCAGCTTTGCAACAACAGATAAAAATTCACCATAATCAATTCGCTCCACTTGGGAATACCCCTTTGCAACCAATCTAACCTTGTACTTTTCAACACTACCATCTACACCAAATTTCTTCTTGAACACCCATTTGCATCCAATGGGTTTTCGTCTATTAGGCAAAGGCACCAAGTCCCATGTTTTATTCTTCTCCAAAGAAGCCATCTCATCCTCCATGGCCTCCTTCCAAGAACTTGCATCTTTCATGCCCATAGCCTCTTTCATAGTTCTAGGCTCATCAGTGTTAGTAAGTAAAGCAAAAGCACAACTACAATCAAGTAATGAATAACCAAACCTATCAGGTTGCTTTCTTATTTGTGTAGACCTCCTCAATGGATGAGGTTTGGGTTCTGCTTCTTCAAAGCTGCTAGAGCTCTCCTCATCATCAGGTCTCACAGAGTCTATATGTTTAGTCTTCTTAGGGGTAGAAGGAAATTGAACCACATCTTCTTTCTTTTCTATCTGTTCTGGTTGTAGAACAACAGAAGAAGGTGTTAGCTCTCTGAAGATAACACTTCTACTATACAACACTTTTTCAGCTGCAGGACCCCAAAGCTTGTATTCTTTCACACTGACACCATAGCCAATGAAAATACACTTAACAGCCTTGTCGTCCAATTTAGACCATTTCTTCCTCGGCACATGTGCATATGCCTCACAACCAAAAACACAAAGATGTCTAACTGAAGGCTTCTTACTAGACCACACCTCCATGGATGTCTTACCAACAAGAGCTGATGTAGGAGATCTGTTTACTAGATAGTAAGTAATGGCTACAACTTCAGCCCAAAAATTTTATTCGAGGCTTACTCCACTAAGCATACTCCTAGCCTTCTCCATCAATGTCCTATTCATCCTTTCTACAACTCCATTTTATTGAGGGGTGTATGGAGTTGTCTTATGTCTTTCAATCCCTTGCTCTTTACAGAACTTATCAAACTCTGCCAAACAAAACTCACCACCGTTGTCAGTTCTCAAACACTTAATCTTTTTAGTAGTTTATATTTTAGCAAAGGCTTTAAACTCCTTAAACCAACTAAAGACTTCAGTCTTGTTTCTAATAAAATAAACTCATGTCCTTCTACTGTAATCATCTATTAAAGATACAAAATATATAGATTTGGAAATTGAAGGAACATTAACTGGACCAAACACATCAGAACGAATAGGATCCAACACACTAGAAGACTTGTGAGAACTAGAGCAAAACTAAACACGGTTTCATTTTCCATATACACAATGTTCACAAAAGTTGAACTCAAGATTACAATCATTTAACCCCTCAACGAGGTTTTTATTTTTCAAGGTCTGCGGACCCTTCTCACCAATGTGGCAATATCTCAAATGCCATAACATAGTCTTTTCAGCAGGAAGCTTAGCTTCCATAGCATTTGGACTACCATCAAAACTAGTTACAATAGATTTGTTAGGAATTAAGGTGTCTCAACCTTGGTAATTCCTTGCATTATTTTGATTGTATTTATTTATTCATTGCTTATGATGTAAATTAATTGTAAATTACATATTGTCATTTTGTGGGATGTGGCATGGTGATGTGTCATCCTACATGGAAGATGACAACTTGTAATTTTGTCCTCACATGAGGAGCTAGGCATCCCACTTTGTGGTAGGAGTATTTTTCCATGTGTCATCATCTTGGATGTTGTTTAAGGGAATGTTGA
Source organism: Cunninghamia lanceolata (assembly GCA_027924645.1). Taxonomy (NCBI): domain Eukaryota; kingdom Viridiplantae; phylum Streptophyta; class Pinopsida; order Cupressales; family Cupressaceae; genus Cunninghamia; species Cunninghamia lanceolata. Next base: position 3,656,618 of record BSBN01000245.1, on the reverse strand, counting down.
CCAAAACAGTTATGACAAATTCCTATGACGAAGTTATGACATGTAAGAGTCAGAAATAGAAGCTTGTAAGATAGGTGAAGACATGTGTCAAGGAGGATCTTTGAAAAAGGCATCTTTGGGTGCCCCAAAGTGGACTATATCATCTTGTAAGAGAATATGCTATTTATAGCTTTTGTATGACAGATTCTCTTATAGCTGTAAGATGTAACTGCTATGACAGATTCTATGATGGTCATAAGAGTCGTAAGAGCATCTGTCATATCCCATTTTGGAAATAGGTTCTTTGGGATGGGAGTTGTGGACAAGTATCAGATACATCTTATAATGTTGACCAATTGTCCATAGGTAGGGCTTTTGGGCCATGAGGCCAAGTTGGATGACCATTCCAAGATAGAGCCAATTTTTCCTTGTATATTCTATATAAACAGGTGCTTTGAGGAGGAGAAGTAGTATGTGATTGATAGGTACTGTTATGTTGCTGGATTGACTCCAGATATGAGTCTCCAAGACTATTAAAGCTTGCATTTCAAGTGTATTGTAAACCATATTCAATTTTGATAATACATTGTGCAGGTTTCTCAGTGTGGGGTTTTTCACCCGATAAGGGTTTTCCCCACGACATATCTTGTCTCTCTTTATCTGTCTTCTTTCTAGTTCTATGTGTATTGCTGCAATATCTCTGTTATATGTTTCATGCTACTATAATTGTAAGGATTAAATTGAATTTGTATAGCTCTCCCCTCATTAGATTAGTGTAGGAAGCGATTTGCACACACCTAGCTTCCTTTCAGTTGGTATCAGAGCTTGATCACCTTTGGTCCTAGTTGTTGGGTAGGGGTTTTTTGAGCTGATCTTAAATTGAGTGGGAGTCTGCGTAGAGTATTCTAAATCTTATTGCAGCAAGGAAATGACAAGCACATCCATAAGGATAGAGGTGGAGAAATTCAATGGCACTAATTTCAAGTTGTGGAAGCTCAAGATGGTAGACATGCTTGTTGATCGAGACCTCTAGGAAACTATTAGTGGAACAAAACTAGCTGCAATGTCAGAATCTAATTGGGATCTCAAGGATCTGAAGGCTAAGGGTCTCATAAAACTTAGTTTTGCTGATTCTGTCATGTTAAATGTCCATGAGGAGGCTACTGCAAACTGCTTTGGAAGAAGTTGGGAGATGTGTATCAAACCAAATCCCTGGTTAACAAAATTTTTTGAGAAAGAAGTTTTATTCTCTTTGAATGGAGGACAGAGGATCTATTGCAAAACATATGAATGCTTTCAACATGTTGGTTGCACAATTGACATCCATTGGTGTGAAGATGGAGGAGGAGGATTGTTGTATGACCTTGCTTTGTTCTTTGCCGGACTCGTGGGATCATCTTGTCATGGATATTGGAAGCACCACATCCACATTCAAATTGGATGAAGTGGTTTCTTCACTGTTGTATGAAGAGATGCAGAGAAAGTCTTCTGAGGTAGCCAAAGAAGCTCTTGCAGTTCATGGAATACCCAAGGAGAAAGAGAAAAAGAAGGACAAGAAAGCTGAGAAGGGTAGATCCAAATCCTATGAGAGATCCAAATCTCCTAGAAATTCTAAGGCTCTCTATTGGGACTATAGTAAATATAGGAATTTCTAAAAGGAATGCAAAGAGGAAAAGAAAAAGAAGAAGAAGAGCCCAGATTTAGATTCTGACAAGTCACAAGATGATGGTGATGCCTTCATCACAACCCTGGCAACCCATGCATCTGTTGATGTGTGGCTAATTGATTCTGGTGCATCATTCCACATGACCTCACATCAAGACTGGTTTACTAAGTATGAGGAGTTCAATGGTGGAAGGGTGTACCTGAGTGACGACTCTCATCTGAAGATTGTTGGTGGTGGAAGAGTCTCTATTCTATTCCCTAATGGATGAATGAAGGGTATCTCTAGGGTTATGCATATCCCAGGCTTAGCATGGAACCTACTTTCTATAAGTATGTTGAATGATGTAGGTGTGTAGGTTGTCTTTTCGAAAGAAGGATGCAAGATGACTAAAGGAGCTATGGTGCTTGCTAAGGGTACTAGGAGAGGTACTATGTTTTAGCTGGAGGCGTGCATTTCACAATGTAATAGTTCATTTGACTCAAGGAAGAGGGCAGAAATCACTTCATCCCCACCATCTGAACGAGCAGTGAAGAAACCTGTTGTATCTAGTCCTAATGGTTGTATTCATGCCTTGGAAGTTAAGCTTCCTACTAAAAAGACAATGTTATGGCATAAGATATTTGGCCACATTGGTGAGAAGGGTCTATGTACCCTGAAAAATAAAAACCTCGTTGAGGGGTTAGATGATTGTAATCTTGAGTTTGACTTTTGTGGACATTGCATATATGGAAAACAAAACTATGTTCAGTTTTACTCGAGTTCCCATAAGTCTTCTGGTATGTTGGACCTTGTTCATTCTAATGTATTTGGTCCTATTAATGTTCCTTCATTATCAAAATCTATATATTTTGTATCTTTCATAGATGACTACAGTAGAAGCACATGGATTTATTTTCTCAGAAGCAAATCTGAAGTCTATAGTAAGTTTAAGGAGTTTAAAGCCTTTGCTGAAAATCAGACTGGAAAAAAGATTAAGTGTTTGAGAACTGACAACGGTGTTGAGTTTTGTTCTATAGAATTTGATAAATATTGCAAAGAATTTGGGATTGAAAGACATAAGACAACTCCATACACCCCGCAACAAAATGGAGTTGCAAAGAGGATGAACAGAACACTAATGGATAAGGCTAGGAGTATGCTTAGTGAAGCTGGCCTAGAACAAAAGTTTTAGGTTGAAGTTGTTGCCACTGCTTGCTATCTTGTAAATAGATCTCCTACATGATCTCTTGTTGGTAAGACACCCATGGAGGTGTGGTCTGGTACAAAGCCTTCAATAAGGCATCTTTGTGTTTTTGGTTGTGAGGCATATGCACATGTGCCTAGGGAGAAGCGGTAAAAATTGGAGAACAAGGTTGTTAAGTGTATCTTCATTGGCTATGGTGTCAGTGTGAAAGGGTACAATCTTTGGGATCCTATGGCTGGAAAAGTGTTGTATAGTAGAAGTGTCATCTTCAGAGAGCTAACACCTTCTTCCACTATTTTATAGCCAAAAGAGAAAGAAAAGAAAGAGGATGTTGTTCAATTTCCTACTACCCCTGAGAAGACTAAACAAAAAGACAATGTTGGACCTGATGATAAGGAGAGCTCTTGCAGTTCTGAAAGCTCAGATGAAGAAGTTGAACCTCAACCTTAGATCTTGAGGAGGTCTACACAAATAAGAAAGCAACCTAAGAGGTTTGGTCATACATTGCTTGATTCTAGTTGTGCTTTTGCTTTGCTTACTAACAGTGATGAACCTAGAACTGTATCAGAGGCTATGGATATGGAAGATGTAGGTTCCTGGAAGGAGGCCATGGTAGATGAGATGGCTTCTTTGGAGAAGAATCAAACTTGGGACTTAGTGCCTTTGCCTCCTGGATGGAAACCCATTGGATGCAAATGGTTGTTCAAGAAGAAATTTGGTGCAGATCGCAGTGTTGAGAAGTATAAGGCCAGATTGGTTGCGAAGGGGTATTCACAAGTGGAGGGTATATGTTATGGTGAGATCTTCTCTCCCATTGCAAAGCTAACATCCATTTGATTCATGTTATCTCTTGCAGCAGCTTATGACTTAGAGGTAGAACAGATGGATGTGAAGACAACTTTCCTTCATGGTGATTTGGAGGAAGAAATCTACATGTCATAGCCAGAGCATTACATGGTGAAAGGTAAAGAAAATTTGGTTTGAATGTTAAAGAAGTCTTTGTATGGCTTGAAGTAGTCTCCTAGGAGGTGGTATTTGAAGTTTGATGTGTTTGTGTTGTCAATTAGATTTGTGAGATCGAAATCGGATCACTGTGTGTATTTTAAGTTTGATGGTGATCGTATTCTCATTGTTGCATTATGTGTTGTTGATATGTTGCTCATTGGGAAGGGTAAGAATATGATTTCTAATTTTAAGTCTCAGTTGTCAGCATAGTTTGAAATGAAAGATTTAGGGGTAGCCAAGTACATTCTAGGAATGGAAATCATAAGAGACAGAACTAACAGAAAACTTTGGTTAAGCTAGAGTAAGTATGTGAAGACCCTATTGGATAGGTTCAGCATGGCAAATTGTAGACCATTGTGTGTTGTTGTTTCTTTGGGAACAAAGTTGTCTATTGCGGATTGTCCAAATATCCTAGTGAGGTGGAGGACATGAGCAGAGTACCTTATGCTAGTGTTGTTGGAAGTTTGATGTATGCTATGGTCTGCACAAAACTAGACATTGCCCAATTAGTGGGAGTCCTTAGTCTATTTATGGCTAATCCTAGATGGGTACATTGGGATGCAGTTAAGCAAGTGTTTAGATATTTGAGGGGTACTTCTGAGTATTCCATATGTTATCATGGTAATGTTATAGGACCTCCACATTCTATTGATATTTGTGGATCTGTGGATTTAGATTGGGTAGGTGACATTGACAGAAGGAGATCCACCAGTGCTTTTATGCTTACACTATTTGGTGGTGCTATTAGTTGGATGACTAAGCGACAACCTATGGTTGCTTTGTTCATGACAGAATCTGAGTATATGGCAGAAACTCATGCTTGTAAGGAAGCCATTTGGCTTAAGAGATTGTGTTCAGATATTGGTATTGATGTAGGTCAGATTATGATCAGTTGTGACAGTCAAAGTGCAATTTGCCTTGCGAAGAATCTAACTTTCCATGCCAGAACAAAGCATATTAATGTATAGTTTCACTTCATGCAAGACATGGTAGAGGATGGGAAGGTAAATTTGGAGAAGATAGATACTTTGAAGAATGTTGCAGATGCATTGACAAAGCCAGTTAGCACAGAGAAGTTCAGATGGTGTTTGGAGTCTGTGGGCCTCTCAGCCTATAGCAGTTAAATCCTGTTATTCTATTGGCTCTTACAAGGTGTTCGACAAGAGGAAGAATGTTGGGAATTAAGGTGTCTCAACCTTGGTAATTCCTTGCATTATTTTGATTGTATTTATTTACTCATGGCCTATGATGTAAATTAATTGTAAATTCCATATCGTCATTTTGTGGGATGTGGCACGGTGATGTGTCATCCTTCATGGAAGATGACAACTTGTAATTTTGTCCTCACATGAGGAGATAGGCATCCCACTTTGTGGTAGGAATATTTTTCCATGTGTCAGCATCTTGGATGTTGTGTAAGGGAATATTAACCGAAACAATTATGATAGATTCCTATGACAAAGTTATGACATGTAAGATTTAGAAATAGAAGCTTGTAAGACATGTGAAGACATGTGTCAAGGAGCATCTTTGAAAAAGGCATCTTTGGGTGCCCCCAGGTGGACTATGACATGGTGTAAGAGAATATGCTATTTATAGCCTATGTATGATAGATTTTCTTACAGTTGTAAGTTGTAACTGCTATGACAAATTCTATAACAGTCGTAAGAGTCGTAAGAGCATCTGTCATAGCCCATTTTGGAAATAGGTGATCTCTTTGGGATGGGAGCTATGGAAAAGTGTCAGATACATCTTACAATGTTGAACAAGTGTCCATATCTGTGGGTTTTTGGTCATGAGGCCAAGTTGGATGCCCATTCCAAGATAGAGCCAATTTTACCTTGTATATTCTATATAAACAGGTGCTTTGAGGAGGAGAAGTAGTATGTGATTGATAGGTACTATTATGCTGCTAGATTGACTCCAGATACAAGTGTCAAAGACTATTGAAGCTTGTATTGCAAGTGTATTGTTACCCATATTTAGTTTTGATAATACATTGTGCAGGTTTCTGAATGTGGGGTTTTTCACCCGATAAGGGTTTTCCCCACGATATATCTTGTCTCTCTTCTTCTGTCTTCTTTCTAGTTCTATGTGTATTGCTGCAATATCTTTGTAATATGTTTCATGCTATTGTAATTGTAAGGATTAAATTGAATTTGTATAGCTCTCCCCTCATTAGATTAGTGTAGGAAGCGATTTCTGCACACCTAGCTTCCTTTCAAGATTTCTTCACTGCTCATTCAGATGGTGGGGATGAAGTGACTGCAGCTCTTTTCTTTGAGTTAGAAGAAATATTGCACTATAAAGTACATGCCTCCAGTTGAAACAGAGTACCTCTCTGAGTACCCTTCATAAGCACCATAGATCCTCTAGTCATCTTGCATCCATCCTTCGAAAAGACATGTACACCTGCATCATTCAACATACTTATAGAAAAGAGGTTCTGTGCAAGGCCTGAGATGTGCATAACCCCAATGATCTCCTTCACTCGTCCATCAGGGAATCAGATTGAGACTCTTCTATGACCAACAATCTTTAGATGAGTCATCACCCAAGTACACTCTTCCACCATCAAACTCTTCATACTTCATGAACCAACTTCAATGTGAGGTCATGTGGAATAAAGCACTAGAATCAATCAACCACACATCATCAAATGCATGGGTGGCTAGGGCTGTGATGAAGGCATCACCATCATCTTGTGACTTGTCAAAATCTAAATCAAGGGCTATCTTCTTTTTCTTTTTCTTTCTTTTTTGCATTCCTTTCAGAAATTCCCCGTCTTCCTACAGTTCAAATAGAGAGCCTTGGACTTTCCAAGAGATTTGAATCTCCCACAAGATTTGGATCTACTCTTTTCACCTTTCTTGTCCTTCTTCTTCCCTTTCTCTTTGGGTCTTCCACAAACTGCAAGATCTTCTTTGGCTGACTCAGATGTCTTCCTCTACATTTCTTTAGATAACAGCAAGGACACCACATCTTCCATCTTTAAGGTGGTAGTGGTGCTTCCGATAGCCATGACAAGATGATCCCACGAATCTGGCAGAGAACAAAGCAAGGTCATGCAATGATCCTCCTCCTCTATTTTCACACCCATAGATGGCATATGTACAATGATCATGTTGAAAGCATTCATATGGTCTGCAATAGATCCTCCATCTTCAATCTTCAGAGTGAACAACTTCTTTTTTAGAAAAAGCTTGTTCACCAGGGATTTGGCCTGATAAACATCACCCAGCTTCTTCCAAATATCTTTCCTACTCTTCTCCTCATGGACATTCAATAGGACAGATTCAGTTAAACAATCTTTTGAGACCCTTATCCTTTCGATCTTTGAGGTCCCAATCAGCTTGTGACATTGCTGTAGGTTTCACACTGGATATGGTTTCCCATAGGTCATGATCAACAAGTAGGTCCTCCATGAGTTTCCACAACTTAAAATTAGTGCCATTAAATTTCTCCACCTCTAACCTTCCAAATGTGGTTTCCATCACCTTGCTGCAACAAGATACAGAATTCTCTACACAACACTCCCACTCAACCTAAGATTAGCTTAAAAAACCCCTACCCAGCAACTAGAACCAAAACTAGCCAGGCTCTAATACTAACTGAAAGGAAGCTAGGTGTGCAGAAAATGCTTCCTACACTAATCTATGAGGGGAGGAGAGTGCAAATTTAATTTTATCTTTACAATTATAGCTATGTTAACCCACTAACAGAGATATTGTAGTAAACACATACACAAGAAAGTAAGATAGAAGAAGAGAGACACAAGATATACGTGGGGAAAACCCTTAGGGGTGAAAAACCCCACTCTAAAACATAGCTCAAATGTATTCCATAAATAATGAAGGTTACAATACAACATAGAGCTAATGCTCTTGCAAGAGTCTTCAACACTCGTATCTAGAGATGATCTGGCTGTTAGTTGCCGTTGCACCAAAAGATCGACCTTTTAATGCCTGATATAACCACTTGACTTAACAAGTACAGGAGGTGGTTAAGCCCTTGTAACAAACCACCACAACGCAGCGCTGAACAAGAAGACCAAGGGTCACACCTTGCAACAATCCCCCCCAGTGCAAGCGCAGGGTTTGAACCCATGACCTTGGCTCTGATACCAACTGTTAGTTGCCGCTGCACCAAAAGATCGACCTTTTAATGCCCGATACAACCACTTGACTTAACAAGCACGGGAGGCGATTAAGCCCTTGTCACAAACCACCACAGCGTAGCATTGAACAAGAAGACCAAGGGTCACACCTTGCAACACTGGCAGCATAACAGTACCTATCAAACCTGTAGTACATCACCTCTCAAAAGCACTTATTTATATAACAAATACAAGGCAAAAAATGGCTCCACATTGGGATGGGCGTCCAACATGGCCTCATGGCCCAAAACCCATGCCTATGGACACTTGTCCAACATTGTAGGATGCTCTTGACACTTGTCAAGTCACCCCATCCCAAAGAGGTCACCTATTTCCAAAATGGACTAACATATGCTCTTACGACTCTTACAACCATCATAGAATCTATCATAGTTGTCATAACTTACAACTATAAGAGAATCTATCATACACAAGCTATAAATAGCATATTCTCTTACAACATGTCATAGCCCACCTTGGGGCATCCAAAGATGCCTTTTTTTCCAAAATGCTCTTCAACACATGTCTTCACCTGTCATAGAATCTCCTATTTTTTACTCTCACATGTCATAAATTTGTCATAGGAATCTGTCATGACCGTTACGGTCAATATTCCCTTACACAACATCCAAGATGCTGACACATGGAAAAATATTCCTACCACTAAGTGGGACACTTATCTCCTCATGTGAGGACAAAATTACATTCGGTCATATGCCATGTAGGATGACACATCACCGTGCCAACTCCCACAATATGACAACATAGGATTTGCATCCAATTAATACAATAGGCAATAAATAAATAAATAAATACAATGTAAAATACAAGGAATTACCAAGGTTGAGACACCTTAATTCCCAATAGATTCAACCACATATTTGTCTACTTAATACATTGATGAGTGAAATCTATAGTGTCACCTCCAAACATCCAGGAACTAAAACCTTAATGTTATTGCTAGGAAAGACCCTTAATATTAATAGCTAGTTAATAGAAACATAAGAGCTTAAATTATTCGATGTATTGGTAAATAGATCCAAAGATTTTGGTTGGGACTATACTGATATGCGTGGAATACACCTGAATGCCTATACTCACCACATCTATACTGAAGATGTTCAGCCAGTTTGCCAACCACAATGTAGACTCAACCCTACACTCAAAGATAAAATCAAAATACAAATAGAAAAACTCCTACAAGTAGGATTCATTTACTCCAAATCTAACAACAAGTGGGTCTCACCTTTGGTGGCTTTTCTAAAGAAGAATGGAAAGTGGAGAGTTTGTGTAGATTATAAAGAACTTAACAAAGAAACCTATAGGGATTACTTTCCATTACCTTTCATAGATCAAGTCCTGGATAACCTAGCTGGAAGGAAATATTTCTCATTTTTGGATGAGTTCAATGAATATAATCAAATACAAGTGGTAGCTAAAGATCAGGACAAAACTACTTCACCTATCCTTGGGGAACGTTTGCATACTGAGTCCTCCCCTTTGGATTATGTAATCCTCCTGTAATGTTTCAAAGGGTTGTATTGGAAATCTTCACCAAACTTGTCAATGAATGTGTAGAAGTATATATGGATGATTTCATGATATATGTGTCTACTTTTGATGAAGCACTTAAAAATATAGAGAAAGTCTTGCAAAGATGTGAAGAACATCAACTATTACTGAGTCATGAAAAATGTTTAATAATGGTCAAACAAGGGATAGTACTTGGACATCACATCTCAGCAGAAGGGATAAAAGTGGATCCTAATAAAATTGAAGTGATACAAACATTAGAAACCCCAAAAAATCAAACTGATGTCTAGAGTTTTTTAGGACATGCTAGATATTACCAAAGGTTCATAGAAAACTTTAGTAAAATCACAGCTCCAATGTTCTCTCTCCTCCAGAAAGATGTAGAATTTTCCTGGACTATGGAATGTCAAAAATCATTTGACATCATTAAAGAAAAACTTACTACTGCCCCAGTATTAAATAGAACCAATTGGAACCTACCATTTTATATCTATGTAGATGCCTCCAATGATGTAATTGGAGTAGTTCTAGGCCAAGAAGATGAAAACAGAGGAAAATATGCTATATATTTCATAAGGAAGAATTTGACCCCCACTAAGAGAAACTATACCACTACAGAAAAGGAATTTTAGATGTGGTTCATGCAATCAATAAATTCTGACACTACATCACAGGGTACAAGTGACTATTTTCATAGTCCATTTAGCAATTAAGTACTTCATGAATAAACTTGCAGTGAACGGAAGAATAATTAGGTTGTTACTATTTCTCTAAGAACTCAATGTAACCATCATTGACAAACCTGTGATATTTAACATAGTAGCAGATTTTTTTTATCCAAGATACAACAAGAGGATGGAGAATGTGACCCTATTCAAGATGAGTTTCTAGATGAAAACTTATTTTCCATCTCCATTAAAACTCCTTCGTTTGCAGAAATGGCTAATTACTTAGCCACATTAGAATTTCCACTAGATTTTAAATTTAAACAAAAGAAATGTTTAATTAGCAAAAGTGCTCAATTTAAATGGATAAGTGGTTTGCTATTCAAAAGAGGACCTAATCTGGTATTACAAAGGTGTGTCGAGTCAGATGAAACATATAGCATATTAAGGGCATGTCATGATGACCCTTCAAGAGGTCATTATTCAACAAAGAAAACTTCTCATAAAATCATGGGTGCAGGATATTACTGGCCCTCCATGCATAAAGATGTAAAAAACTATCTGCCATTGTGATGAATGTCAAAGAATAGGGAGACCTCTTGTATCCAACAAAATGCCCCTTCAACCACAAATAGTTTTGGAACCATTTGAAAAATGGGGACTAGACTTTATTGGACCCATAGATCCACCCTCTCAAGGTAAATGATAAATCTTGGTTTGCACTGATTACTTGACTAAATGGGTAGAAGTTCAAGCACTCAAAGTTGCTAGAGAAGAACAGGCATCATATTTCCTTTATAACAATATCTTCCTCAAATTTGGAGCCCCCAGATATATTGTCATAGATCAGGGGCCACAATTTATGTCTAAAGTTCTATTAACTTTCATTGGTCATTTCTAGGTGAGTCATAAGAAGTCATCTCCTTATCACCCTCAAGCAAATGTTTAGGTGGAAGTAACAAATAGGGAACTCAAAAATATCTTGACTAAAATAGTTTCATTAGGAAGGAAGGACTGGGCTAGAAAATTGCACGATGCAGTCTAGGCCTACAATACTACATGGAAATCAACCACTGGTTTCACACCTTACGAGTTAGTTTTTGGGAAGAAACTTGTTCTGCCTATTGAATTCAAACTATAAACATTAAGAATAGTAATGGAAGTAGGTTTAAACCTTGACTAAGCCCAGATAAAAATGAGTCCTACAACTAAGTGAACTTGACGAACTCCACATAAAAGCCAGCCACCGAACTAAACTAGTCCAACATCAAAGAAAAGCATGGCACATGACAGACACATAAAAGAAAGAAAATTTCACAGTGGTGATTGGGCACTACTATTCAAATCTAAATACAAAGATCAAAAAGGAAAACTTCAAACTCACTAGTTAGGACCTTATGAAATTTTTGAAGTATTCTAAAACAGAGTTGTACAACTCAAACCCATCGATAGAGAAACACAAACACTCTTAGTAAATGGTCATAGATTACGTCTATATCAAAAACTTGTAAACAAAGAGGAATTTACAAAGATGGTAGAAACACAAGGTGAAGTCCAATGTATCCAACCTACCTTGGTAGGAAGTACATAAATAAATAAATAGAAAAAAAATTAAATTTTAATTTTGTTTGTGAATTCTTGAATTATATGTCTAAATTGTAGTTGGACTTCTTTTATTTTTGTAGGAGTACCCCCAAGGATCTTGTTCATTTTGGATGCATCCATTAAATGATGCTTCAAAACTTTGTTCCTATTCGTTTCAAATGCATCCCTTCAACGATGCTCTAGAACTTTGTTCCCATTTGTTTTAGACACATCCCTTCAACTATGCTCCAGAACTTTGTTCCTATTCATTTTGGATGCATCCCTTCAATGATGCTCTAGAACTTTGTTCTCGTTCATTTTAGACACATCCTTTCAATGATGCTCTAGAACTTTGTTCCCATTCATTTCAGATGCATCCCTTCAACGATGCTCCAAAACTTTGTTCCCATTCGTTTCGGACACATCCCTTCAATGATACTCCAGAACTTTGTTTTGTTCATTTTGGACACATCCCTTCAATGATGCTCTAGAACTTTGTTCCTATTTGTTTTAGATGCATCCCTTCAACGATGCTCTGGAACTTTATTTCTGCTCGTTTCAGATGCATCCTTTCAATGATGCTCTAGAACTTTGTTCCTGCTCATTTTAGACGCATCATTTCAATGATGCTCTTAAATTTTGTTCCTTCTTGCTTCAAACACATTCCTTCAATGATGCTCCAGAACTTTTTAGCCATTCACTTCTAAAGGTAGATTTTCACCAATATTCTAGAATTTGCAGCTTACACTTGCTCATAACATTCCCCGGCATCTAACATAGCAGGGGTTCGAGGGCGCAACCCCCGAATTTTTTTTCCTTTTTTTTGCACATTCAAGGTTGGTAGTTAATATTTTGTTAACCGATAAATGAAAAATGACTTTGTAAAACCCTAATTCTAGAAGCTTCCAAAAAGCTTGTTATAAACGGCTGGGATGTATGTTGCGGGATGTAATTCATGAGATTCTAATCTACTTTGCAATGGATAATAAAATCATTGGATGGCTGAGTTTCTGTGGATGTAGCCCATTTTGGGTGAACCATGTCAAAATTCTATGTTGATCTCTTTTGTGTTATTCTTCATTGTTATATTTGGGTTATTTAATCTATATATAATTGTTAATGTTTATTGCTCTGATCTGCCTAAACCCTAATAGAGGTCAAATCAACAGATATGTAATTTAAAACAAGATCATAAATATAGTACATATATCAATGGTAATCTTATTTAGTGACAATTTGATGATGAGTAAGGAGCTTCACCACCACCACCACAATTTACTTGGTTCCCTCAATGTGGAAGCACTTTCACTACAGTAATTTTACCATTTGTAATCATTATGCATTTCAATAATGTTATGTATCTATTTTGCTCAAATAACCTTGAACTCTATTTTCAAATGTTTAATAAGGAGACTCCTCATCTTCATCAGTCAGTGGAGGTGGGCATTGTTGTAGCTATTTTGTCTATAAATCCTTTGACCTAGGTATGAACCAGTAACATGTAAATGTCATTTTGTATTTCTTGTTTTATCTCATGTCATTTAATGTACATAAATGATATTCATGTTTACTCAATTTTTCTTCTTCATGCTTCTCACGAGAGGTCACAACTCCAACCCATCTAGCTACAGATAAAGAGAGATAAAAAATGATTGAGAGGGATCACCAACTAGCCGTAAGTGATTAATTACATATGCCATGTTATATATTTCATGTTTTCTATATAAATATGGATATTGTTTGATTGTATTAACAAGTGGAGCTTCAAAAATCTCTATCAAGGAGGCCTAGTCAACGAGAGAGAGAGGATGAGTCACTGATTGACTCTCCATCTTCATGGCCAAGCAAGGGTCATCGATGATTTAATAGAATTTGATAGGAAATTAAATTTTGGGACATTGTTTTGTATGCATATATGGCTTCGTATACATACTCTTGTATTTTACCAATGTATATCTTTGTATATGCCTGTATGGCTTTGTTTGTACATGTGTATATGGTTTATATACACTATATGTTATTTTCATGACATTATGTATATGACATTTTACATTAAATATAATATGATGATTAATTATGGTTACAGTATAGATATTGTATCATGCTTAAAAGTTTTGATATTGCGTACGTGTTCTTCAATGTTTCCATGAAATGATATTGTGTTCAATTATAATTCAATATATGTGTCAAGTATGGTTTGATTAATTCAAATATTTTGACAGCGTCCTTGCAAAATACATTTTGTGCATATCTTGCAATCATTGCATTCCATGAGACTGCATCTCTTTGAGGTATCATTTCAAATAGTTCACAGGCCTTGTCTATGCTTCCACACTTTGCATACATGTCTACAAGGGCAACTACAAATACAACATGTGACAAAATTCCTATATCCTTTTTGCTTTGATGGATGTTCACACATTGTTTTAAAGATCCCATTTTGGCATAGCCAAGGAGGATGTTTGATAAGGTTATGGAATTTGGCTTGACACTTGTCAATTGCATTTTCTTTAATTTTTTTTAAAGCCTTATCAAAAAATCCATTTTGTGCATATATTGCAATCATTGCATTCCATGAGACAACATTTCTTTGAAGCATCATGTTAAATAGTTCACATGCCTTGTCTATGCTTCCACAAGTTGCATAGATTTCTACAAGGCCATCTACAACTACAACATCTCACAAAATTCCTATATACTTTATGCTTTGATAATTGTCCATACCCTATTCCAAAGATCCTAATTTGGCGCAGGTAGGGACGATGCTTGCAAATGTTATGGAATTGTGTCAATTGCATTTTCTTGAAAGTTTATAAATCCTTTTCAAAAAATCCATTTTGTACATATCTTGCAATCATTGCATTCCATGAGATTGTGCATTTCTTTGAGGCATCATGTCAAATAATTCACGCACCTTATCTATGCTTCCACACTTTGCATGCATGTCTACAAGGGCAGTTGCAAATACAACATGTGACAAAATTCCTATATCCTTTATGCTTTGATGGATGTCCATACCCTATTCCAAAGATCCCATTTTGGCATAGGCAAGGAGGATGCTTGAAAAGGTTATGGAATCTAGTTTTACATGTGCCACTTGCATTTGCTTGAAAGTTTCTAAAGCCTTTTTGAAAAAATCCATTTTGTCAATACCTTTCAATCATTGCATTCCATGAGATAATATTTCTTTGAGGCATCACGTCAAATAGTTCATGTGCCTTGTATATTCTTCCACACTTTGCATACATGTCTCCTAGGGTAGTTACAACTACAACATCTGTCAAAATTCCCATATCCTTTATGCTTTGATGGATGTCCATACCCTATTCTGAATATCCCATTTTGGCAATAGGCAAGGAGGATGTTGGCTAAGGTTGTGGAATTTGGCTTTACACCTACCAGTTGCATTTTCTTGAAAGTTTCTAAATCCTTATTAAAAAATCCATTTTGTGCATATCTTGAAATCATTGCATTCCATGAGATAGCATTTATTTGAGGCATCATGTCAGATGGTTCATATGCATTTTCTATGCTTCCACACTTTGCATACATGTCTCATAGGGAAGTTGCAACTACAACATCTGACAAAATTCCCATATCCCTTATGCTTTGATGGATGTCCATACCCTGTTATGAAGATCCCATTTATGCATAGGTAAGGAGGATGTTGGCTAAGGTTGTGGAGTTCATCTTTACACCCACCAATTGCATTTACTTGAAAGTTTCTAAAGCCTTATCAAAAAAAACATTTTGTGCATATCTTGTAATCATTACATTCCATGAGACAACATTTCTTTGAGGCATCATGTCAAATAGTTCACGTGCCTTTTCTATGCTTCCACACTTTGCATACATGTCTCATAGGGTAGTTACAACTACAACATCCAATGAAATTCCCATATCCTTTATGCTTTGATGGATGTCCATACCCTGTTCTGAAGATCCCTTTTGGGCATAGACAAGGAGGATGTTGGCTAAGGTTGTAGGATTTGGCTTTACAGCTATCAATTGCATTTTCTTGAAAGTTTCTAAAGCCTTATCAAAAAAAACATTTTATGCATATCTTGCAATCATTACATTCCATGAGACAACATTTCTTTAAGGCATCATTTTAAAATGTTCACATGCCTTGTCTATGCTTCAACACTTTGCATACATGTCTCATGGGGCAGTTGAAACTACAACATTTGAAGAAATTTTTTATCCTTTATGTTTTGATGGATGTCCATACCCTGTTCTGAAGATCCCATATGGGCATAGACAAGGAGGATGTTGGCTAAGGTTGTGGAATTTGGCTTTACACCTACCAATTGCATTTGCTTGAAAGTTTTTAAAGCCTTATAAAAAAAATGATTTTGTGCATATCTTGCAATTATTGCATTCCATGTGACAACATTTCTTTGAGGCATCATGTCAAATAGTTCACATGCCTTGTCTATGCTTCCACACTTTGTATACACATCTCATAGGGCACCTGCAACTACAACAACTGATGAAATTCCCATATCCTTTATTATTTGATGGATCTCCATACCATGTTCTGAAGATCCCATTTGGGCATAGATAAGGAGGATGTTGGCTAAGATTGTGGAATTTGGCTTTACACCTACCAATTGCATTTTCTTTAAAGTATCTAAAGCCTTATCAAAAAAAAACATTTTGTGCATATCTTGTAATCATTACATTCCATGAGACAACATTTCTTTGAGGCATCATGTCAAACAATTCACATGCCTTGTCTATGATTCCACACTTTGCATACATGTCTCATAGAGAAAATGCAAATACAACATTAGACAAAACTCCCATATGCTTTATGCTTTGATGGATTTCCATACCATGTTCTGAAGATCCCATTTGGGCAAAGGAGGATGTCAGCTAAGTTTGTGGAATTTGGCTTTACACCTGCCAATTGTATTTTATTGAAAGTTTCTAAATCCTTATCAAAAAAACCATTTTGTGCATATCTTGCAATCATTGAATTCCATAAGACAACATTTCCTTGAGGCATCATGTTAAACAATTCATGTGCCTTGTCTATGCTTCCACACTTTGCATACATGTCTCATAGGGCAGTTGCAACTACAACATCTGATGAAATTCCCATATCCTTTATGCTTTGATGGATGTCCATACCCTATTCCAAAGATCCCATTTGGGCTTAGACAAGGAGGATGTTGGCTAAGGTTATGGAATTTGGCTTTACACCCGCCAATTGCATTTCCTTGAAAGTTTCTAAAGCCTTATCAAAAAATCATTTTGTGCATATCTTGCAATCATTGCATTCCATGAGATGGCATTTCTTTTAGGCATCATTTTAAATAGTTCACATGCCTTGTCTATGCTTCCACACTTTGCATACATGTCTCATAGGGAAATTAGAACTACAACATCTGATGAAATTCTTATATCCTTTATGCTTTGAATGGATTTCCATACCCTATTTCTAAAATCCCATTTGGGCATAGACAACAAGGATGTTGGCTAAGGTTATGGAATTTGGCTTTACACTCACCAATTGCATTTGCTTTAAACTTTCTAAAGCCTTATCCAAAAAACCATTTTGTGCATATCTTGCAATCATTGCATTCTGAGAGACAACATTTCTTTGAGGCATCATGTCAAATAGTTCACGTGCCTTGCCTATGCTTCCACACTTTGCATACATGTCTCATAGGGTAGTTGCAACTACAACATCTGACAAAATTGTTGGGAATTAAGGTATCTCAACCTTGGTAATTCCTTTTATTATTTTCATTGTATTTATTTATTTATTGCCTATGTTGTAAATTAAATTGTAAATTCATATTGTCATCTTGTGGGATGTGGCACGGTGATGTGTCATCCTACATGGAAGATGACAACTTGTAATTTTGTCCTCACATGAGGAGATAGGCATCCCACTTTGTGGTAGGAATATTTTGCCATATGTTGGCATCTTGGATGTTGTGTAAGGGAATATTGACTGAAACAGTCATGATAGATTTCTATGATGAAGTTTGACATGTAAGAGTTAGAAATAGGAGATTCTATGACGAGTGAAGACATGTGTCGAAGAGAATCTTTGAAAAAGGCATCTTTAGGTGCCCCAAGGTGGACTATGACATGTTGTAAGAGAATATGCTATTTATAGTTTGTGTATGACAGATTCTCTTATAGCTGTAAGTTGTAACTACTATGACAAATTATATGACCTTCATAAGAGTCATAAGAGCATCTATCATATCCCATTTTGGAAATAGGCAACCTCTTTGGGATGGGGTGTGTGGACAAGTGTTGGAAGCATCTTACAATGTTGACCATGGGTTTTGGGCCATGAGGCCATGTTGGACGCCCATTCCAAGATAGAGGCAATTTTGCCTTGTATTTTCTATATAAACAGGTGCTTGGAGCAAGAGATGTATTATATGTTTGAAAAGTACTATTATTCTACCAGTTTGTCTCCAAATACTAGTGTTGAAGACTCCTGAGATCTTGCATTGCAAGTGTATTGTAAACCATTTCAGTTTTATTAATACATTGTGTAGGTTTTGGAGTGTGGGTTTTTCACTCGATAAGGGTTTTCCCCACGTATATCTTGTGTCTCTCTTCTTCTATCTCACTTTCTTGTTTATGTGTTTGCTGCAATATCTCTGTTATCTCTGTTAGTGGGTTTAACATTGCTATAATAGTAAAGATAAAGTTGAATTTTCACTCTCCTCCCCTCATTAGATTAGTGTAGGAAGCAATTTCTGCACACCTAGCTTTCTTTCAGTTGGTATCAAAGCCTGGCTAGTTTTGGTCCTAGTTGTTGGGTAGGGGTTTTTTGAGCTTATCTTAGGTTGAGTGGGAGTGTTGTGTAGAGTATTATGTATCTTGTTGTAGCAAGGAGATGGTAACCACATCCGAAAGGTTAGAGGTTGAGAAATTTAATGGCACTAATTTTGAGTTGTGGAAATTGAAGATGGAGGACCTACTTGTTGATCGTGACCTATGGGAAATGGTATCTAGTGTAAAACCCACAGCAATGCAACAAGCTGATTGGGATCTCAAAGATTGGAAGGCTAAGGGTCTCATATGACTTTGTTTAGCTAACTCTATCCAGTTGAATGTCCATGAGGAGAAGACAATGAAAGATCTTTGGAAGAAGTTGGGTGATGTTTATCAGGCCAAGTCCTTGGTAAACAAACTTTTTTTGAAAAAGAAGTTGGTTTCTCTGAAGATAGAAGATGGAGGATCTATTACAGATCATGTGAATGCTTTTAACATGATCATTGCACAATTGACATCTGTGGGTGTGAAAATGGAGGAAGAGGATTGATGCATGGCCCTACTTTGTTCTTTGCTAAATTCGTGGGATCATCTTGTCATGGCTATCAGAAGCACCACTACCACCTTCAAGATGGAAGATGTGGTATCTTTGATATTATCTGAAGAGATGCGAAGAAATCTTCTGAGGCAGCCAAAGAGGCTCTTGCAGTTCGTGGAAGACCCAAAGAGAAAGGGAAGAAGGAGGACAAGAAAGGTGATAAGGGTAGATCCAAATCCCATGGGAGATCCAAATCTCCTAGAAAGTCCAAGGCTCTCTATTGGAACTATGGAAAAATTGGGTATTTCCAAAAGCAATGCAAAGAGTAGGTCCAAATTTCATCACAGCCCTAGCCACCCATGCATTTGATGATGTGTGGTTGATTTATTCTGGTGCATCATTCCACATGACCTCACATCGAGACTAGTTCACAAAGTATGAAGAGTTTGATGGTGGAAGAGTGTACCTAGGTGACGACTCTCATCTAAAGGTTGTTGGTCATGGAAGAGTCTTAATCCAATTCCCTAATGGATGAGTGAAGGGGATCACTGGAGTTATGCACATTCCAGGCCTTGTACAAAACCTACTTTATGTAAGTATGTTGAATGATGCAGGTGTGTAGGTTGTCTTTTTGAAGGATGGATCCAAGATGACTAGAAGATCTATGGTGCTTGTGAAGGGTACTCAGAGAGGTACTCTATTTTAGCTGAAGGCATGCACTTCATAGTGCAATAGTTCTTCTGACTCAAAGAAACTAGTTGTAGTCACTTCATCCCCACCATCTAAACAAGTAGTGAAGAAATTTGTTGTAACTAGTTCTGATGGTAGTGCACATGCTATGGAAGCTAAGCTTCCTGTAGAAAAGACTATGTTATGGCATTTGAAATATGGCCACATTGGTGAGAAGGGTCTGCGTACCCTGAAAAATAAAAAACCTCATTGAGGGGTTAAATGATTGTAATCTCGAGTTTGACTTTTGCAAACATTGCATTTATGGAAAGCAAAACCGTGTTTAGTTGTACTCTAGTTCTCACAAGTCTTCTGGTGTATTGGATCTTATTCATTCTGATGTGTTTGGTCCTATTAATGTTCCTTCAATTTCAAAATCTATATATTTTGTATCTTTCATAGATGATTACATTAGAAGGACATGGGTTTATTTTATCAGAAGTAAGACTGAAGTCTTTAGTCAGTTTGAGGAGTTTAAAGCCTTTGCTGAAAATCTAACTAGTAAAAAGATTAAGTGTTTGAGAACTGACAACAGTGGTGAGTTTTGTTTGGCAGAGTTTGATAAGTTCTGCAAAGAGCAAGGGATTGAAAGGCATAAGACAACTCCATATACCCCATAGTGAAATGGAGTTGTAGAGAGGATGAACAGGACACTGATGGAGAAGGCTAGGAGTATGTTTAGTGGAGCAAGCCTCGAACAAAATTTTTGGGCTAAAGCAGTTGCCACTGCTTGCTATCTAGTAAACAGATCTCCTACATTATCTCTTGTTGGTAAGACACCTATGGAGGTGTGGTTTGGTAAGAAGCCTTCAGTTAGACATGTTCATGTTTTTGGTTGTGAGGCATATGCACATGTGCCTAGGGAGAAACGGTCTAAACTAGAGAACAAGGATGTTAAATGTATTTTCATTGGCTATGTTTTCAGTGTGAAAGGATACAAGCTTTGGGATCCAGTGGCTGAAAAAGTGTTGTATAGCAGAAGTGTTGTCTTCAAAGGGCTAACACCTTCTTCCATTGTTCTACAGCTAGAATAGATAGAAAAGAAAGAGGATGTAGTTTAGTTTCCTTCTACCCCTAAGAAGACTGAATAGACAGATCCTATGAGACCTGATGATGAGGAGAGCTCTAGCAGCTCTGAAAACTCAGAAGAAGAAGTAGAACCTCAACCTTAGCCATTGAGGAGGTCTACATGAACAAGAAAGCAACCTGATAGGTTTGGTTATTCATTACTTGATTCTAGTTGTGCTTTTGCTTTACTTGCTAACACTAATGAACCTAGAACTGTGTCAGAGGCTATGGGTATGAAAGATACAGGTTCCTAGAAGGAGGCCATGGAAGATCAGATGGCTTCTTTGGAAAAGAATAAAACATGGGACTTGGCACCTTTGCCTGATGGATGGAAACCCGTTGGATGCAAATGGGTGTTCAAGAAGAAATTTGGTGCAGATGGTAGTGTTGAAAAGTACAAGGCCAAATTGGTTGCAAAGGGATATTCACAAGTGAAGGGAATTGATTAGGGTGAAATTTTCTCTCCCATTGCAAAGTTGACATCCATTAGATTTCTATTATCTCTTGCAGCTACTTATGACTTAGAGGTAGAACAGATGGATGTGAAGACAACTTTCCTTGATGGTGATTTGGAGGAAGAAATTTACATGTCACGACCAGAGCATTTCAAGTGAAAGGTAAAGAAAATTTGGTTTGCAAGATTAAGAAGTCTTTGTATGGTTTGAAGCAATCTCCTTGGATGTGGTACTTGAATTTTGATGCCTTTGTGTTGTAAATTGGATTTGTGAGATTGAAATCAGATCACATTGTATATTTTAAGTTTGATGGTGATCGTATTCTCATTGTTGCAGTATATGTTGATGTTATGTTGCTCATTGGGAAGGGTAAGAATATGATTTCTGATTTGAAGTCTCAGTTGTTAGCACAGTTTGAGATGAAAAATCTTGGGGCAGCCAGGTACATTCTAAGAATGGAAATTAGAAGAGATAGAGCAAACATAAAACTTTGGTTAAGCTAGAGTAAGTAGGTGATGACCGTGTTGGATAGGTTCAACATGGCAGATTGTAGACTGTTATGTGTTCCTATTTCTTTGGGGACAAAGTTGTCTGTTAATGATTGTCCAAAATCTCCCAGTGAAATAGAGGACATGAGAATAGTACCTTATACTAGTGTTGTTGGTAGTTTGATGTATGCTATGGTCTGCACAAGACCAGACATTGCCCAAGTAATGGGAGTCCTTAGTCGATCTATGGCTAATCCTAGATGGGTACATTGGGATGCAGTTAAGTGGGTGTTCATATATTTGAGGGGCACTTCCAAGTATTCCATTTGCTATCATGGCAATGCTACAGGACCTCTGCATTCAGTTTGTATTCATGGATTCTGATTGGGCAAGTGACATTGACAATAGGAGATCCACCAATGCATATGTGTTCACAATGTTTGGTGGTGCAATTAGTTGGATGAGTAAGCGACAACCTATGGTTGCTTTGTCCATGATAGAAGCTAAGTACATGGCAGCAACTCATGCTTGTAAGCAAGCCATTTGTCTTAAGAGATTGTGTTCATATATTGGTGTTGATGTAGGACAAATTACGATTTGTTGTGACAGTCAGAGTGCGATTTGCCTTGCAAAGAATCTAACTTTCCATGCTAAAATAAAGCATATTGATGTACAATTTCACTTCGTGTGAGACATGGTAGAGGATGGGAAGGTAAATTTGGAGAAGGTAGATACTTTGAATAATGTTGCAGATGCATTGATGAAGCCAGTGGGCACAGAGAAGTTTAGATGGTGTTCGAGTCTATCGGCCTCTCGGCCTATAGCAGTTAAATCCTGTTGATTCTATTGGCTCTTACAAGGTGTTCAAAAAGTGGGAGAATGTTGGGAATTAAGGTGTCTCAACCTTGGTAATTCCTTGTATTAGTTTCATTGTATTTATTTATTTATTTATTGCCTATGTTATAAATTAAATTGTAAATTCATATTTTCATCTTGTGGGATGTGGCACAGTGATGTGTCATCCTACATGGAAGATGACAACTTGTAATTTTGTCCTCACATGAGGAGATAGGTGTCCCACTTTGTGGTAGGAATATTTTGCCATGTGTCAGCATCTTGGATGTTGTGTAAGGGAATATTGACTGAAACAGTCATGACAAATTCCTATGACGAAGTTATGACATGTAAGAGTCAGAAATAGGAGATTTTATGACAGGTGAAGACATGTGTCAAAGAGCATCTTTGAAAAAGGCATCTTTCGGCACCCCAAGGTGGACTATGACATGTTGTAACAGAATATGCTATTTATAGCCTATGTATGACAGATTCTCTTACAGTTGTAAGTTGTAACTACTATGACAGATTCTATGATGGTCGTATGAGTCGTAAGAGCATCTGTCATAGCCCATTTTGCAAATAGGTGACCTCTTTGGGATGGGGTGTGTGGACAAGTGTCAGAAGCATCTTACAATGTTGACCAAGTGTCCATAGGCATGGGTTTTGTGCCATGAGGCCAAGTTGGACGCCCATTCCAAGATAGAGGAATTTTGCGTTGTATTTTCTATATAAATAGGTACTTGGAGGAGGAGATGTATTACAGGTTTGACAGGTACTATTAGGCTGCCAGTTTGTCTCTAGATACAAGTTTCGAAGACTCCTGAGAGCTTGCATTGCAAGTGTATTGTAAACCATTTTAGTTTTGTTAATACATTGTGCAGGTTTTGGAGTGTGGGGTTTTTCACCCGATAAGAGTTCTTCCCACGTGTATCTTGTGTCTCTCTCCTTCTATCTCACTTTCTTGTTTATGTGTTTGCTGCAATATCTCTGTTATCTTTGTTAGTGGGTTTAACATTTCTATAATAGTAAGGATAAAATTGAATTTACACTCTCCTCCCCTCATTAGATTAGTGTAGGAAGTGATTTCCGCACACCTTGCTTCCTTTCAAAAATTCCCATATCCATTATGCTTTGATGGATGTCCATACCCTGTTCCAAAGATCCCATTGGGAATAGACAAGGAGGATGTTTTCTAAGGTTGTGCAATTTGGCTCTACACTTACTAATTGTATTTGCTTGAAAGTTTCTAAATCCTTATTAAAAAAACATTTTGTGCATATCTTGCAATCATTGCATTCCATGAGACAACATTTCTTTGATGCATCATGTCAAATAGTTTACATGCCTTGTCTATGCTTCCACAATTTGTACACATGTCTCATAGGGAAGTTGCAACTACAACATCTAACAAAATTCTTATATCCTTTATGCTTTGATGGATGTCCATACCCTATTCTAAAGATCCCATTTGGGCATAGACAAGGAGGATGTTGGCTAAGGTTGTGGAAATTGGATTTACACCAGCTAATTACATTTGCTTAAAAGTTTCTAAAGCCTTATTAAGAAAACCATTTTTTTGTATACCTTGCAATCATTGCATTCCATGCGACAACATTTCTTTGAGGCATCATGTCAAATACTTCACATGCCTTGTCTATGCTTCCACACTTTGCATACATGTCTCATAGGGCAGTTGTGACTACAACATCTAATGAAATTCCCATATCCTTTATGCTTTGATGGATGTCCATATCTTGTTCCGAAGATCCCATTTGGGCATAGATAAGGAGGATGTTGGCTAAGGTTGTGGAATTTGTCTTTACACCCACCAATTACATTTGCTTGAAAGTTTCTAAAACCTTATCAAAAAAACCATTTTGTGCATATCTTGCAAGCATTACATTCCATGGGACAACATTTCTTTGAGGCATCATGTCAAATAGTTCACATGCCTTGTCTATGCTTCCACACTTTGCATACATGTCTCATAGGGTAGTTGCAACTACAACATATGACGAAATTCCCATAGAGCTACAACATCATAAATTTCACTTTTTTAAGCCTCACAAGTCTATAATCCAACATGAACAGCCTCACATTCCTCAAAAATATATTATTTCAAATCATAAATCATCAAAATATATCCATTTCAGTAATAGATAAGTCCTATTTGTAATCTTGTCAAATTGTTGCAATGTTGTCAAATTTGTTGCAATTTTGCAACTTCACAAATTTGATGTATCCACTTCTTCAATCTTCCTAGACCTTCATCATTCTTATCATTTTTTCTTCACCTCATCAATCTAGGTTTACCATATAGATCAAACACACTATATGATTGTCTATTCATTTTTTGCTAACAAATGCCTTGCCTAATGAGTTGTCATGTCAAATTGTTCACATGCCTTTTCTATGTTTCCACACTTTACATACATGTCCATACCCTTTATGCTTTATGCTTTGATGGATGTCCATACCTTGTTCTGAAGATCCCATTTTGGCATAGGCAAGGAGGATGCTTGCAAAGGTTATAGAATTTGGTTTTACACATGCCAATTGCATTTGCTTGAAAGTTTCTAAAGCCTGTCAAAGTTTGACAGTTTTTGGCACTTAGGGCTCTCAAAAGAAAGCATCGACACATTGCAACTGGGAATGATCAAGATAGCTTAGGTGTGAAATAGGACCTTGCCTAGTGTTCACCTGCCCACCTAGATGTGTTGGAACTGACGGTTTGGTCCCATGACGCATGAAATGAAATGTATGCTCACCAACTTTTCATTGAACACAAATGACGCTTTTTGCAACTTTTGAAATATTGTCACCACGACCAGTTGGATTAAACATTTCAAAAACTCAGAGAGGTTATTTTGGAGGGACCCTACGTGACCTTGTAGGTCTAGATAAAATTTTCATAGGTGCTACAAATTTTGAGAAATAGTTCGTCAAAGTTTGGCAATTTTTGGCACTTGGGGCTCTTAAGAGAAAGTGTCAGCATAGTGCATCTGGGAACGATCAGGATAGTTGAGGTGTGAAATAGAACCTTAGTGCAATATTTCATTTCTCTTTAATTGTCCTCTTCTCCTTCCTAACTTATTTGTATACTTGATATCACATTAATTAGAATAGGATTAGATTAGGGTTTTCAATTGGATTTTAAGATTCATGGACACACTAGAGGACATCAATAGAACTAAAATTAGAGACATGATCATACACATATACAAATATAAATCATCTATACATATAAATGACATAAGAAAGTTAGTGTACATAATCATATACATAAACAAGAGTGTTGTACATAATCATACACATAAACAAGAGTATTGCACATAAGTATCTCATAAGAGACATGATATTAGAAACATGATTGTAGAGAAGGAACAAAATTTTACTTATACAAATATACAAATCAGCTACATATATTTACAAATGAGCATGAAATTACAAAGGTTTTTCATTTACAATCAATTCAATGAATCATCCTTCCCAATAATGGGAAAGTATGTTAAGTAGGCAATTATTAGAGGACATTTCCCTAAATGGTGGCTCATGTGGAAGTGATAGATGGCAGGGTGGCAATCCTTTCTAAGTCTGAT
This sequence comes from Cunninghamia lanceolata, assembly GCA_027924645.1. NCBI lineage: Eukaryota > Viridiplantae > Streptophyta > Pinopsida > Cupressales > Cupressaceae > Cunninghamia > Cunninghamia lanceolata. Next base: position 3,630,383 of record BSBN01000245.1, on the reverse strand, counting down.
GGCGTGTTATTGAATGGTAAGTTTTAATTGGCATTCGGGTTGGTCTTATCATTCCTCTTCCCTTGTTGGCTCTGGTTTCTTGATGGCAGTAGCTGCAAATGGTAGAGGTTTAATGGAGGGGGCTATGGGTGGTGGTTCGAGCAGCAAAGATAAGGGAAAATGGATGGCAAGAATGTCTCCCCATAGGTAGTTTGTTAGGAATGTTAGCAGTAAAATGGTGGGAGGGAGGATGAAGTGAAAATACACAGCATAGAAGTGGTTGAAGAAGCTATCAGCAGAGGAGGCAATGATTGGTTTTATGAAGGAAATAGAAGGGGAGATAAAGAATCCCATCCTGAGGGAATGGTTGTATAGATTGTTGAAGTTGGAAAAGGAGGTTGATTGTAAAGAGGGGGTGAACTTGAGGGAGGCTATGGCACACCTGTAGTTGTATCCTGGAACTTTGAGTGGAAGGTGGAATGTGTTCAGGGTTGCATAATCTCTAACAGTGGTGACTATGTTATCTATGGCAGCAGCTTCGGTCCTCACTCATGAGGATTTGATTGAGGCTACGAACTAGAGTGTGGAGAATCATGAGGTGGTGCTTGGTCATATGCATGATATACTACTGGGCGTGGTGGAAACTAGGAAGATGGTGGAAGAAAATTATTGTGAAGATAGAGGTTCCTATGCAGGATCATTCTCGTCCCATTTATACATGTGCCTATGATGAGGATGGTGTCATGGTGGAGCTGAAAGGGAAAAAAGATAAGTAGTGTTAGGTGTTTCTACTTTTATCTAATAGTTTTGAGTTTTTTGATAGAATTTGGAGTATGGGCCTCTGTAATTGGCCCCACTCTAGTGATGTATTAGTTTTAAGTTTCTAAATACTTTTGTTTGGTCTAGATGTTAAAGATAGTTGGGCTTGGCCCTCTTTTTGATGGGTCCCTGGTCCCTTACCAGGGCTATTAGATCAAAAAAATTCAATGAACCATCTGAGTTTTCTCTACTCTTTATTGTGGTGAGTATTGCCTCATGGTCAGACTCACAAACCTTCCACAAGGTCCTATTCAATGGTCTACCCCCATATTTGATCAAATGAACATTTGATGCCACAACAAGGTTAGAATAATGAAGAATCTTCCTATGTGTGTCAAAGTCCTTGAACAACCACACATCAGACTTCTTCATCGGGTACCTTCTAAGCCATGTTCTAGTAACAACCACTAATCCTATAGGGTACTTGATATTTTCAGCATCTACAACAAAGGCATCTAATTTCTTTTTTACCTCAACACAATGACACAAATAATAATTTGTTCCTTCTTCATTATCTTCGGCTGCAATAACTACATAAACATGCCCTACATTAATATGTGCATTCAGTTCGATGAATATAGTCAACAATATAAAAAAATCCAAAATAAGATAGAATATTGAATTTTATTAAATTTGAATGCTGATAATACCTAGTTGAACTAGATCTGAAACATGTTCAATATCAACTAATGATTCAATCTCTGTGAGTTGTAGTGTTGTCGAGAGTCGATACATGTCAAATGGGATTAGACTTCTTGTACACCATTCATCTACCCACTCCTTTGACTCACATTCATACCAAGCTTGATCTATACATGAAGAACAAAAGCATACCATCCACTGTGTATGAATACTTCATGAACCTGCATTAGAGATTCTAAAAGAGTGTAGCTCACTTGATCCTGTCAATGTATAACAATCTTCATATTTTGCAATGTTAGTATCATCAACCAACCAAAAAAATCTACAAAATGTAGACTTACTTTTATTACCTAGACCCATTGTAGCGTTACACCATTCGACAATAGATCTCACATCTGTCAACTTTTCATTGTCTTTATACTTCAACTCTTCTCATGCTAATGCTCTTTTGATACATTCTCTTACACCATCATGCTCCCCCTTTCCATGTCTAGCCTCAGACAAATTCCACATATGTTGAACACCATTCATCCTATGCATCCTGCTCAACCAATAGAACATTCATGAGTTCTTGAATTGTGATGCACAATTATCTAACCATATGATATGCTGACCAAATGATATGCTCCTGCTAGCCAAATCATGGTAGAACATCTGAAAGCATCCTTGCATGAACTCTGTGTTGGGAATTAAGGTGTCTCAACCCTGGTAATTCCTTGTATTTTTACATTGTATTTATTTATTATTTGCCTATCATATTAATTAGTTGCGAATCCTCTGTTATCATATTATGGGAGTTGGCGTGGTGATGTGTCATCCTACATGGCATATGACCACATGTATTTTTGTCCTCACATGAGGAGATAGGCATCCCACTTAGTGGTAGGAATATTTTTCCATGTGTCGGCATCTTGGATGTTGTGTAAGGGAATATTGACTGTAACGGTCATGACAGATTCCTATGATGAAGTTATGACATGTAAGAGTCAGAAATAGGAGATTTTATGATAGGTGAAGACATGTGTCAAAGAGTATCTTTGAAAAAGGTTTCTCTAGGTGCCCCAAGTTGTACTATGACATGTTGTAAGAGAATATTCTATTTATAGCCTGTGTATGATGGATTCTCTTACAGCTGTAAGACAGATTCTATGACAGTTGTAAGAGTCGTAAGAGCATCTGTCATAGCCCATTTTGGAAATAGGTGACCTCCTTGGGATGGGGTGACTTGACAAGTGTCAGGAGCATCCTACAGAGTTGGACAAGTCTCCATAGGCATGGGTTTTGGGCCATGAAGTCATGTTGGACGCCCATCCCTATGTGGAGCCATTTCTAGCTTGTATATTCTATATAAACAGGTGCTTTGCAGAGGAGATGTATTACAAGTTTGACAGGTACTTTTATGCTGCCAGTTTGTCTCCAGATACAAGTGTCAAAGACTCTTGAGAGCTTGCATTGCAAGTGTATTGTAAATTTTAGTTTTGATAATACATTGTTCAGGTTTTAGAGTGTGGAATTTTTCACCTGATAAGGGTTTTCCCCACGTATATCTTGTGTCTCTCTCTTCTTTCTCTTTTTTTTGTGTATGTGTATTGCTACAATATCTCTATTGTTGTTGTTAACACTCTGTAATTGTAAGGATTAAATTGAATTTGTACTCTCCTCCCCTCATTAGATTAGTGTAGGAAGCATTTTCAACACACCTAGCTTCCTTTCAGTTGGTATCAAAGCCTAGCTAGTTTTGGTCTTAGCTATTGGGTAGGGGTTATTTGAGCTGATCTTAAGTTAAGTGGGAGTTTGTGTAGAGTATTTTGTATCTTGTTGTAGGAAGGAGATGGAAACCACATCTAGAAGAGTAGAGGTGGAGAAGTTTAATGGAACAAATTTCGAGTTGTGGAAACTCAAGATGGAGGACCTACTTGTTGATCGTGACCTATGGCAAACCGTTGATGGTACTAAACCTGCAGCAATGTCACAAGTTGATTGGGACCTCAAAGATCAAAAGGCTAAGGGTCTCATAAGACTCTGTCTAGTTGACTCTGTCCTATTGAATATCCATGAGGAGAAGACTATGAAAACTCTTTGGAAGAAGCTGGGAGATGCTTATCAGGCAGTGTCCTTGGTGAACAAGCTCTTTCTGAAAAAGAAGTTGTTTTCTCTAAAGATGGAAGACAGAGGACATGTTGCAGACCATATGAATTCTTTCAACATGATCATTGCATAGTTGACATCCGTGGGTGTGAAGATGGAGGAGGAGGATCAGTGTATGACCCTACTTTGTTATTTGATGGATTTGTGGGGTCATCTTGTTATGGCTATTAGAAGCACCACATCCACATTCACAATGGAAGAAGTGGTATCTTCGCTATTATCTGAAGAGATGAAGAGAAAGTCTTATAAGGTAGCCAAAGAGGCTCTTATGGTTCATGGAAGACCCAAAGAGAAAGGGAAGAAGAAGGACAAGAAAAGTGATAAGGGTAGATCCAAATCCCATGGGAGATCCAAATCTCCTAGAAAGTCCAAGGCTCTCTGTTAGAACTATGGTAAAACCAGGCATTTCCAAAAGGAATGTTAAGAGGAGAAGAAAAAGAAGAAAGTTCATGATTCAAATTCTGACAAGTCACAAGATGATGGTGATGCCTTCATCATAGCCTTGGCCACCCATGCATCTAATGATGTATGGTTGATTGATTCTAATACATCATTCCACATGACCTCACATCAAGACTGGTTCACGAAGTATGAAAAGTTTGATGGTGGAAGAGTGTACCTGGGTGACAACTCTCATCTGAAGATTGTTGGTCATGGAAGAGTCTCAATCTGATTCCCTAATGGATGAGTGAAGGGGATCACTGGAGTTTTGCACATTCTAAGCCTTGCACGAAACCTGCTTTCTATAAGTATGTTGAATGATGCAGGTGTGCATGTTGTGTTTTTTGAAGGATGGATGCAAAATGACTAGAGGATCTATGGTGCTTGCGAAGGGTACTCAAAGAGGTGCTCTGTTTTAGCTGAAGGCATGCACTTCACAGTGCAATAGTTCTTCTAACTTGCACAAAAGAGCTATAGTCACTTCATCCCCACCATCTAAATGAGTAGTGAAGAAATTTTTTGTAACTAGTTCTGATGATAGTGCACATGCTATGGAAGCTAAGCTTCCTGCTAAAAAGACTATGTTATGGAATTTGAGATATGGCCACATTGGTGAGAAGGGTTTGCGTACCCTCAAAAATAAAAACCTCGTTGAGGGGTTAAATGATTGTAATCTTGAGTTTGAGTTTTGCAAACATTGCATTTATGGAAAGCAAAATCATGTTCAGTTTTACTCTAGTTCTCACAACTCTTCTGGTGTATTGGATCTTATTCATTCTGATGTGTCTGGTCCTATTAATGTTCCTTCAATTTCAAAATCTGTATATTTTGTATCTTTCATAGATGATTATAGTAGAAGGATGTGAGTTTATTTTATCAGAAGCAAGACTAAAGTCTTTAGTCGGTTTAAGGAGTTTAAAGCCTCTACTAAAAATTTGACTAGTAAAAAGATTAAGTGTTTGAGAACTGACAATGGTAGTGAGTTTTGTTTGGCAAAGGTCGATAAGTTCTGTAAAGAGCAAGGGATTGAAAGACATAAGACAACTCCATATACGCCGCAGCAAAATGGAGTTGCAGAGAGGATGAACAGGACTCTAATGGAGAAGGCTAGGAGTATGCTTAGTGGAGCAAGCCTCGAACAAAAGTTTTGGGCTGAAGCTATTGCCACTGCTTACTATTTGGTAAACAGATCTCCTACATCAGCTCTTGTTGGTATGACACCTATGGAGGTGTGGTCTGGTAAGAAGCCTTCAGTTAGACATGTTCATTTTTTTGGTTGTGAGGCATATGCACATGTGCCTAGGGAGAAATGGTCTAAATTGGAGAACAAGGCTATTAAATGTATTTTCATTCTCTATGGTGTCAGTGTGAAAGGATACAAGCTTTCGAATCCTGTGGCTGAAAAAGTGTTGTATAGAAGAAGTGTTATCTTCAGAGAGCTAACACCTTCTTCCATTGTTCTACAGCCAGAATAGACAGAAAAGAAAGAATATGCAATTCAATTTCCTTCTACCTTTGAGAAGACTAAACAGACAGACCTTGTGAGACCTGATGATGAGGAGAGCTCTAATAGCTCTGAAAGATTAGAAGAAGAAGCAGAACCTCAACCTCATCTACTGAGGAGGTCTACACAAACAAGAAAGCAGCCTAATAGGTTTGGTTATTCATTACTTGATTCTAGTTGTGCTTTTTCTTTACTTACTAACATTGATGAGCCTAGAACTATGAAAGAGGATATGGGCATGAAAGATGCAAGTTCCTGGAAGGAGGCCATGGAAGATGAGATTGCTTCTTTGGAAAAGAACAAAACATGGGACTTGGTGCCTTTGCCTGATGGATGGAAACCCATTGTTTGCAAATGGGTGTTCAAGAAGAAATTTAGTGCAGATAGCAGTGTTGAAAAGTACAAGGCTAGATTGGTTGTGAAGGGGTATTCACAAGTGGAGGGAATTGATTATGGTGAAATTTTCTCTCCCATTGCAAAGATGACATCCATTCAATTTCTGTTATCTCTTGCAGTTGCTTATGACTTAGAGGTAGAATAGATGGATTTGAAAATAGCTTTCCTTCATGGTGATTTGGAGGAAGAAATCTACATGTCACAGCTAGAGCATTACATAGAGAAAGGTAAAGAAAATTTTGGTTTGCAAGTTAAAGAAGTCTTTGTATGGTTTAAAGCAGTCTCCTAGGATGTGGTACTTGAAGTTTGATGCCTTTGTGTTGTCGATTGGATATCTGAGATCAAAATCAAATCATTGTGTGTATTACAAGTTTGAAATTCATAGCATTCTCATTATTGCATTGTATGTTGATGATATGTTGTTGATTGGGAATGGTAAGAATGTGATTTCTGATTTGAAATCTTAGTTGTTAGCACAGTTTGAGATGAAAAATATTGGGATAGCCAGGTACATTCTAGGAATGGAAATCAGAAGAGACAGAGCTAACAGAAAACTTTGGTTAAGCCAGAGTAAGTATGTGAAGACCGTGTTGGATAGTTTCAACATGGCAGATTGTAGACCATTGAGTGTTCCTGTTTCATTGGGGACAAAGTTTTTTGTTCGTGATTGTCCAAAATCTCCTAGTGAGGTGGAGGACATGAGCAGAGTACCTTATGCTAGTGTTGTTGGTAGTTTAATGTATGCCATGGTCTGCACAAGACCAGACATTGCCCAAGCAGTGGGAGTCCTTAGTCAATTTATGGCTAATCCTGGGTAGGTACATTGGGAAGCAGTTAAGCGAGTGTTCTGATATCTAAAGAATATTGTATCATGGTAATGCTACAGGACCTCCGCATTCAGTTTGTATTCATGGATTTGTGGATTCTAATTGGGTAGGTGACATTAATAGCAAGAGATCCACTAGTGCCTATGTGTTCACTATGTTTGGTGTTGCAATTAGTTGGATGAGTAAGTGACAACTTGTGGTTACTTTGTCCACTACTAAAGCTAAGTATATGGCTGTAACTCATGCTTGTAAGGAATCCATTTGGCTTAAGAGATTGTGTTCAGATATTGGTGTTGATGCAGGTCAGATTATGATAATTTGTGACAGTCAAAGTGTGATTTTCCTTGTGAAGAATCTAACTTTCCATGCCAGAACAAAGCATATTGATGTATAGTTTCACTTCGTGTGAGACATGGTAGAGGATGGGATGGTAAATTTGGAGAAGGTAGATACTTTGAAGAATGTTGCAGATGCATTGATGAAACCAGTGGGTACAAAGAAGTTTAGATGGTGTTCGGAGTCTATGGGCCTCTCGGCCTATAGCAATCAAATCCCATTAGTTCTATTAGCTCTTACAAGGTGTTCGACAAGTGGGAGAATGTTCAACATTAAGGTGTCTCAACCTTGGTAATTCCTTGTATTTTTACATTGTATTTATTTATTATTTCCCTATTGTATTAATTGGATGCAAATCCTATGTTGTCATATTGTGGGAGCTGGCACAGTGATGTTTCATCCGACATGGCATATGACCACATGTATTTTTGTCCTCAAATGAGGAGATAGATGTCCCACTTAGTGGTAGGAATATTTTTCCATGTGTTGGCATCTTAGATGTTGTGTAAGGGAATATTGACCGTAACGGTCATGACAGATTCCTATGACAAAGTTATGACATGTGATAGTCAAAAATAGGAGATTCTATGACAGGTGAAGAAATGTGTCGAAGAGCATCTTTGAAAAAGGCATCTTTGGGTTCCCCAAGGTGGATTGTGACATGTTGTAAGAGAATATGCTATTTATAGCCTGTGCATGATAGATTCTCTTATAGCTATAAGTTATGACAGATTCTATGATGGTTGTAAGAGTCATAAGAGCATCTGTCATAGCCCATTTTGGAAATAGGTCACCTCCTTGGGACGGGGTGACTTGACAATTTTTAGGAGCATCCTACAGAGTTGGACAAGTGTCCATAAGCGTGGGTTTTGGGCCATGAGGCCATGTTGGATGCCCATCTCTATGTGGATCCATTTCTCCCTTGTATATTCTATATAAATATGTGTTTTGGAGAGGAGATGTATTACAGGTTTGATAGGTACTATTATTGGTGCAGGGCACCTAAGAGCATTTTGATGCATTTTGAGAAGTTATGGTTTTTGTTCAATGTGTTTGGTAATAAGGCTTTTAGCCATTGTTGTTTGGTCCATTTTGTATGGTCAAGAGGTTTGGGGTGACTATATAAACCTCAAATCCTTCTTAGTCCATTTGGACCCTAGTTATGCCACTTAGGCCTATTAGGTCTAATGTTGGTTTTTTGTTTGTTTTTGAGTCTAATTGGAAATTTTTGTGTTTTGGCATGTTTTAGAGGGAATGGTGGTTGGTTAGGTTCCATTGGACAACTGTCAGGAGCATCCTATTTGTCTCTAGATATGAGTGTTAAAGACTCCTCAGAGCTTGCATTGCAAGTGTATTGTAAACCATTTCAGTTTTGATAATACATTGTGTAGGTTTTGGAGTGTGGGGTTTTTCACCTGATAAGGGTTTTCCCCACGTATATCTTATGTCTCTCTCTTCTGTCTCTTTTCTGTGTGTATGTGTATTGCTATAATATCTCCATTGTTGTTGTTAACACTCTTTAATTGTAAGGATTAAATTGAATTTGTACTCTCCTCCCCTCATTAGATTATTGTAGGAAGCATTTTCTGCACACCTAGCTTCCTTTCACTCTGTAGAATGTGTGTGACCATCACTGATATAAAAATAATACTCCCTCAAGATCTTCCTGTCATACTCTGTACTATCATCTCCATGAATGAATTCTATATGCACAAATATAGAAACTTGCATAGAGTTGTAATACTACGATTGCATCTCATTTTGTGGCTGTAGTGTGTAGTTCTCTACAAATTCAACAACTAAAATGATGGTATCAAGTGGAAATGTGTCCTTGTATAACTTGAATTGTAAGTCCAACCATCAAGCTCTATGGGTATGCCTTGCATACTTGTAAACTATATTCTCTTGGAAAATAGAGATAAACTGATACACTGGAATCTTTTCAATGACCAATTCACATATTTTTGCTTCTCTACCATCTTTTAGATTATATACCACTATCTTATATTTGCCAAAACTTACTAGTTCATTTCCAATTGCATGTGTGTTCTCCATATGTTTACAAACTGGTAAATGTTATAACCCACCACAATCATCACATGTGTCATCCAAGCATAAGTTCTTGTGTAATAATTGGCCATCTACTCTTTGACATAAGATGCTCGATATGAAATATCTTGAAGATCTAAGTGGACACTTTATATTACACTCCTACAAAACATCATTAGTATGCAAATCTACAAACATATTATCTATAAACATCATAATGATTAGAAAACTCAATATGTACTCTACAACCACAAGTTGTGCATGTGTGATTTATTTTGACATTAAAAGGCTTTACCATTTCAAAATACGTTTGATTAATTTTAATTTGAGGATACATCTCTTAAAATTTCTTAAAAAATTGTGTTTGAGTCACATCGAAAAAATGTTTTGGATGTGGCTCACGGTTTCGACAACCAATTCTCCTTCTTACATCTCTTGCATTAGGAGATACCCTTGTGTTAGTTTTCCAAAATTCTCCAATGATGGTGTTGAGAATTAAGGTGTCTCAACCTTGGTAATTCCTTGCATTTATTATTTGTATTGTATTTATTTATTTAGCCTATGTTGTAGTTTTGTTGCACATCCTATTTTGTCATTTAGTTTGAAGTGGCACGATGAGTTGTCACTCCACTTTTAAGATGACTAGGATGGTCAACTCACTCCATGTGGAGATAGGCATGCCCTTTGTGTGGTAGAGGTTTTCTACCATGTGTCGACATCTTGACTACTATGTAAGGGAATATTGACCGAAACGGTTATGACAGAATCTATGACGTGTAAGAGTCAAAAATAGAAGGTTCTATGACAGGTGAGGACATGTGTCAATGAGCATCTTTGAGGAAGGCATATTTGGGTGCCCCAAGGTGGGTAATGATGTGTTGTAAGTGGAATATGCTATTTATAGGTAGTTATGATAGATTCTCTTACAGTTGTAAGAGCTGTCAGTTATGATGGATTCTATGACCGTCGTAAGATGCGTAAGAGCATTTGTCATTGCCTATCTTGGGATTAGGCACCCATATTGGGATGGGGTGATGTGACAAGTGTCATGACCATGCTGCAGTGTTGGAAAAGTGTCCCTAGGTGTGGGTTTTGGGCCATGAGGCCAAGTTGGATGCCCATTCCAAGAAAGGTCCAATTTTGCCTTGTAACTTCTTTATAAACAAGTGCTTGGAGAGGAGATGTATTATGTGATTGACAGGTACTATTATGCTACCAGAATATCTCTAAATACAAGTGTTGAAGATTCCTGCAAGAGCATTGGCTCTAAAACTATATTGTAACCTTGGTTGTTTACTGTAATACATTTGAGTTGTGTTTTGGAGTGTGGGGTTTTTTACCCATAAGGGTTTTCCCCACATATATCTTGTCTCTCTCTCTCTCTTCTATCTACTTTCTGTGTGTATGTGTATTTCTGCAATATGTCCATTGTTGGGTTAATAACACTATAATTGTAAAGGTTAAAAAGAATTTGCACTCATCTCTCCTCTTTAGATTAGCATAGGAAGCAATTTCTGCACACCTAGCTTCCTTTCAAATTGATCTCAAGTCTTTAACAACAACTTTATCTTTCCATGGGAGTCTCCCAAAGAATGTCCACAAATCATTGCTATTTGGATCCTCAACTCTATGAGGCCTTCCAGCTGCTCTCATTAGAGTTTTCCTACATATTTTCAATGCTTCACTTGTCTTTAGGTGAGCATTCTTTGTTTGATGGATTACTCTTGTCGACATAATGAAACATCATGTGACATTAATATCCTTGGTACATGAGGTGGAGCCCACACTCTCATATGCACTCATTTGATTCTTTACAATTGATTTTTCACTTGAAGCATCCGATGTTCTTAGGCCTGGAATCTTTATAATGGGCCTAAATTTTAGATTTCTCATCAATTCAACAAATAGTCGACATCTTTCAGTTTCATTTAATTCTCAAAAAATAATTTCCATATCTTATTGGCATATCTTTGGCAAGTACGCTTGGGAATCTTATCTTGCATGGGCTTCAAAACATTCTCATCAATATCAATTAGAAACTAGGCTTTCTATGCAAAATTCTAGGAGGCGTTTTCAATGGTAAAGTTGGTTGAGCATTAATAATTTCTTCAATATTTACTTGAGATAGGATAGATGGCATACCTTCAATTGGAGATGGAAAAAATGAAAAGTTTTGAAGTTGAGATAGAGAAGATGATGTACCTTCAAATTGACATGTGAATGATAGCGTACCTCCAACTTGAGAAGAGAATGATGATGTACCTTCAACTTGACATGTGAATGATGGTGTGCCTCCAACTTGGCCTATGAAAGATGGAGTTCCTCCAACTTGAGAAGAGAATGATGATGTACCTTCAACTTGACCTGTGAAAGATGGAGTGCCTCCAACTTTGAGATTTAATTTACTTATTGAATGGAGGTCTTGCATTTGTTGCCTTTCTGCCGCCAATCCCATCTCTCTCTTAGCTTGATTAGATGATTCATGTTCCTCTTGAATTGGAAATAGTGGTATGTCTTCTTCTATGCTTGATAATTTCCTACTTTCACAAAGTTACCTCATTCCTTCTCTTTTCTTCACATTCTTAGCTTCATGCTCTTCTATTGTTAGAGTCTTTGCTTGTTTCCTCAACATGATGATGATTTCTATATGCATCATGAATAAGACATAGATAAATCAATCCATATTGGTACAATAGAGTAAATTAATATCATACACAAATCTTAAAATAATCATATAATTAAAGTGACTAAATGATTATAAATCTAAAAATTTATAGTTTCCTAGGGTGGTCCTTACAATTGTTATGAATCAATTTGCAAGCTACATGTAGATTACTTAACAAAATGCTTCAAAGAAAAGTAACCTTGAGAGGTAATTGATCAATCCTTTAATCAGTAGAAGACTACATGAGAGGATCATCTATACTCATGTCCTCTACAACACATTAACATGTTTTTCAAAAAAATGTTTCAAAAGATACTAGGGAACTCTTATCTACTTCTTCATATGCACATCTCTTTGTACATGTAAAAATGACTATTTAGCAAAATAAAGATTTACTAATACTCCCTTGGTAAAATTTTACATTTTACACCCTATGGTTTTCTCATAAACCTTGTAAAGGAATACATTCCATGAGTTGTTCCACTTTTCTATGCACTTTATGCTAATAGTTCATTACATTCCTTAATAAATCCTTCTAGTATGCTTCAAAATAGGTTAAAGTAAGATCCAATCATGAAAAATGTTACCATATTGCTTTCTTACTTAAAGATGTTACTCAAAAAATATATTTTTCATTATGGCCTTAAGAAGAATATGTGACCTTTCATACAAAAGTTCTCACAAGGCTCTATGGAGTAAAATTACAACACTATCATGACTTCACGAATTAGTAAATCATCAAGAATTAATACCAAAGGAGGTAATAATTCATAGAACAACTTCCTATTCTAAAATATTATAAAAGTGTTATGAGCATCAAACTAGTTAACTAGCATAGTGAAATTTTAAAAGTTCCAGTTCTCTCTCTATCTTCCAATAATGATCTTTTTATTCCACTTGGTTCATTCCAAACCATATAGGAATTAGGAAAGAACCATCTTTTCTATGTATCTTCGATACGTTTCTAGGATCTTCAACACTCAATTGCTCCTACACCTGGTTGAATATGCTTAGAGTAAAATATCTTATTCTTCACCATAACCAAAGCTAAGGTCTCGCTATCAAGTTAACATAACTCTTCTTCTTTAAGAGATGATTGGTTGGACTTCCTCAAACTCAGTTAACTTTTGAGAAAGAAAAGTACTTTGCTTTTCCTAGATGATGAAATAATAAAACTAACATATTTTTTTCCTAAATGATGAAATACATCAAATAAATAGATAAACTAGATTTAATATCAGAGGTTTTTAATGCATCATTAATGTGATAGGTTTTTAATGCCTAGGGATTTAGTGAGAAATTTCCAATAAGATCTTATTTTATATTTTTGGATGTGCCATAATAGGATAATTTTGTTGAATCTCAAAACCATAAAGTGTTGCAAAGACGGTTGTAGTTGCACCAAAAGATCAACCTGTTAATGCCTGATACAACCACCTAAGTTATTGAATCCATGAGAGGCAGTTAATCCTTGTCATGAACCCAAGCGTTGTGTTGCATAGCACAAGAAGACCAAGTGTGCACACCTTGCAAAAATACCCCCCAGTGCAAGCGAGGGGTTCGAACCCATGACCCAGGCTCTGATACCAATTGTTGCAAAGATGATTTACATTGCACCAAAAGATCAACCTGTTAATGGCTGATACAACTGCCAAATTTATGAATCCACGGGAGGCGATTTATCCTTGTCACAAACCCAAGTGATATGTTGCATAGCACAAGGAGATCAAGGGTGTACACCTTGCAACACATAGATCATCATTTTGTGTTAAGAAAACTTGCATTATTATCTTCACAATATATAGATGAATTTGGAGATAAATTAGGTTCCCACATATCATTGACATATTTAATAAGAGTTGATGCTAACATAATCATAAAGTGAAGTAAACTAATACATAAAGAACATACCTTAGATTTCAAGATTCAAGTTGCCCAATTATACAATTATGTCTACTTCATTTTTTTGGCTTCAAAATCCTCAAAAATTTGAGCTTTTTAGTAAGTTCCTTCGTATTCAATGTTGAATTCTATATAACTCTAATAGGATTAGTCAAATTTATGAAAAAAACAAATCTATATCAGCAAATTCAATCTAAATACATAAAAATTAGCATTCAAACAATATGAAACATGAAAATACTAGTTCAAATATTCAAATTTTGTCTAAAAACATCCAATTTACTTCTATGTTGAAGAACCAAAAAAAGGTGGTGGATTAAGTAAACAATGATTGTGTAAATGTCAACACCATGAAAACCATTTTTTTGTTCGATAATGCATAGAAAGAAGAGAATAATAGAGCATGTGGGTCTGATTCATGGATTGCACATGCTTTTTGTCCATTTTTTTGTTCCATAAAATGTGCTACATTTTGTCATGCATGGAAATTTTTAAGTGTTGTCTAAATTCTAAAATGACTACTATGATAAGATTTTCACTGTCCCTAAATTACTAAATACCCTATAACCAATACTCTCAACCCTAAACCCTATCCCTTAACCCTATGCCTTAAAGCCTATATGCTAGACCCTCGACCCTATACACTCAACCAAAGAGAGAGAGAGAGAGGGTAGGAAATAAGGAGGGAATGGAGGTAGAGAAGTGAGAGAGAGAGAGATGGTAGGAGGTAGAGAGAGAGATAGGGAGGGGAGGGAGGGTAAGTGCACAAAGATGGGGGACCAAAAAGTGGCCACAACCACTTTTTTGTCCTATAGGAGAAACAACACAAGCGCATTATAACACGCTCACATTTTAGGTTATCCAAATAAAAAAACAAAAAGTAAAAAATGTGGCCTCTTTTGTAAAATTTGGCACACACATTTCACCTCTACTATTCCATGAGTGCATTTGATAAATTTTAAAGGGGAATCAATAAATTCACCATGCCACCTCACCAATCCCACTCTTGAGGATGTCATGCAGAGGTGTAGAGAGTATAGTAGCTAAACAAGGTAGGGTTTATTAGTTTTTTGTGAATTTGAAAAGAAATTGTTAGTTTTGCAATGTTTTGATTGCATTTTGATCTTGAATTTTTAGCCAATGAGGCACCACAAAACCCTAATCTAGCAGAGGAGACTCAAAACAACCCCCCTCAAAACCCCCACCTTCATGTCCTCACCATCAAAGAGACACACAAGAAAACTATTTAGGGTGAATTGAAGACAACAAAAATAACTTGAAACGCTAATTGAAACATTAAATACTCCAAATGCAAGCACCGATTGTAGGAGAGCCCTTTCCAAGTCATTAGAGATCATTGTTTCTCATATTGAATCAGTGACAAACCAAATCACCGAATGGAAGAACTATAGGGAGAGGATTCAACAATACTATGCTGACAAATTATCTTACAAACAAGTGAAGGACAAAAAAATAATGAAATCTCAATTATGTGCACATTTTATCAATCCTAAAACTAGACAAACATTAGAAGAAAGTTGCAAACGGTTCCTGATTCATTAGTGTGTGCACAATGGTATATCCCAAAACTTTTGGGATAGATGGTACATGCTCATTGATGAGCTTCCTTGTAATAACAATGAGGTGCCACAATATTTCTTGAGGAAACTCCATCGTGAGTTCATCCTCAACTAGATTCCTAATTACTTCGACACTCAAGAGTTTCAAGGCGGAGGTGGTGGCTCTGCCCAAGATAGACTCTTGAGAAAATTAAGACTAGAACCACATACCTAGACCCCTCATGAGGTTAAGGTGGAGACACTTCATTCATTGAGTTCTCTCACCTAGTCTCTGGAATAGTATGGCGATGATCTTACACATGCCAATGAGGGTGAGAGCAGTAGGCATCGTCAATCCCCACATCTTTGTAGTTCATATGGGAATTTATGCAATTATGGGACCCAAAACTCTCACCATGTAGGTAATCCAGATGATGTTGTAGAGTGTTAGGATGCTATGATGCATGGATAGCAGCCAATGATGGACACATCCATATTGGATGATATTGTCCTCATAGATGTTGTCTTGTAGGAAACATTTGGTATTGACTCCCAGGTAATTTTTTTCAAGGTTAAACATGATTTAATATATTTGTATTTGAAATTTCTAATTAATTATATGAGTATCTATATTATAAGTCAAAATTAATGTATGTAATTGTTTGTACTATGAAATTCCAAGGTCAAAGTATTAATCCTACATCTGTTAACCATCCAGTGTCGGGTTATGAGAGGAGGTCCAGCCAACAGATATGTAATTTATCACAAGATCATAATTATAGTACATATATCAATGGTAATCAAGTATTTAGTGACAATTTGATGATGAACAGGGAGCTTCACCACCACCATGACGATTTCCTTGGTCCCCTCCATGCAGAAGCACTTTTACTGAGGTAAATTTTACCATTTGTAATCATTATGAATTTAAATAATGTTATGTATCTATTTTTGTCAAATAACCTTGAACTCTATTTTGAGATGTTGAATATGGAGACTCCTCCTCATCTTTCTCATTCAATGAAGGTGGGCATTGTTGCAGCTATTTTGTCTGTAGATCCTTTGACTGAGGCATGAGCCAGTAAGATGTAAATGTCATTTTATATTTCTTGTTTTATCTCATGTCATTTAATGTACATAAATGATATTCATGTTTACTCAATTTTGCTTCTTCATGCTTCTCACAGGATTCACAACTCCAACCTATCCAGCTACAAATGAAGAGAGACAAAAAATGATCAAGACGGGTCACTAGTTAGTGCTAAGTGATTGATTACATATGTCATGTTATATATTTCATGTTTTATATATTAATGTGGATATTGTTTGAATGTATTAATAGGTGGAGCTTCAAAAATCTCTATCGAGGAGGTCTAGTCGATGAGAGAGAGGATGAGTCACTAATTGACTCTTCATCTTCATGGCCAAGCAAGGGCCATCGATTATTTTAGAGCAATTCATAGGAAATTTGATTTTGGGACATTTTTTGTATGCCTATATGGCTTTGTATACATATTTTTATATTTTACCAATATATATCTTTGTATATGCCTATATGGCTTTGTTTGTACATGCGTATATGGATTTATATACACTATATATTATTTTCATAACATTATGTATATGACATTTTATATTAAATATAATATTATGATCAATTATGGTTACAGGATAGATATTGTATCATCCTTAAAAGATTTGATATTGCATACGTGTTCTTCAATGTTTCCATGAAATGATATTATGTTCAATTATAGGTCAATATATGTGTCAAGTATGGTTTGATTAATTCAAATATTTTGAAAGCCTCCTTGCAAAATACATTTTGTGCGTATCTTGCAATCATTGCATTCCATGAGACTACATTTCTTTGAGGCATCATATCAAACAGTTCACGCACCTTGTCTATGCTTCCATACTTTGCATACATGTCTACAAAGGCAGCTGCAAATACAACATGTGACAAAATTCCTATATTCTTTATTCTTTGATGGCTTTCCACACCCTATTCTAAAGATGCCATTTTGACATAGGCAAGAAGGATGTTGGATAAGGTTGTGGAGTTTGGCTTGACACCTGCCAATCATATTTTCTTCAAAGTTTCTTTAAAGCCTTACCAAAAAATTCATTTTGTGCATATCTTGCAATCATTGCATTCCATGAGACAACATTTCTTTGAAGCATCATATCAAATAGTTCACATGCCTTTTTTATGCTTCCACACTTTGCATACATGTCTACAAGGGCAGCTCAAAATACAACATCTCACAAAATTCCTATATCCTTTATGCTTTGATGGCTATCCATACCCTGTTCCAAAGATCCTAATTTAGCACGGGTAGAGAGGATGCTTACAAAGGTTATGGAATTCAGTATTACACGTGCCAATTGCATTTGCTTGAAAGTTTCTAAATCCTTTTCAAAAAATCCATATTTTGCATTGTTATTAAATTATGTTCACACCTAATTTAGTTAGACTTGATTTACAGATGTTTCAAAAGGAGTAAAAGAAAACTTTTAAAGTTAAATACAATCAGTGAATGTCTAATGTCTTGGCAAGAGAAAACAAAGATCAGTTGTCAGGATAATCTCACAATCCAATCAGGACTGTCAAACCATCCTGACAAGTGAAAATCTAATGGCAAGATATCAAATAATTAATGAATGACAAAACAGATCTAGCTGGTTTTATCTTGCAGTTATGAGATAATTGAGTTATTCAAGTGATCATAATTTAGTATGAAAGGTATTTATAAAATTGTCATTTCATATCATATTTTGAACATGTGTTTCATATCAATTTCAGTTATTCTATCCTATGCATTTGATTCAAAAAAGTAAACATACATAAATCATTTGCATAAGGTAAAGTAACTAATCATGTTTAAAGAAATGTTTAAATGTGTCCCACACAAGTCATGGGAGTGACTAAACTGAGCAATGCAGACATATGCAAGCTATACATCTGAGGATAAAAGGAAAGAGAAAGAACATATGAGAATATTAAATACCCATCATTGCCTTTTTAGGAGGTCGATGTCCTCAATTGATAGTTGGTATTCAGGTCCTTCTTTTCAACTCCTGATCATGATAGTGTACCTGCAAAATTGGGGGAAAGCCCTGTTAGAAGCTACAGATATTTAAGATTATCACATATTTTTATCAATAGATATATCAACTTGTAGACATTATGCATCTTATGTGAATAGATCAAATTAGACGTGCAATAAATTAGATCATCATGAGAAAGATCAATCAACATCAAGAGGTATACTTTTATGCTAACTTGTTTGTTCACTGTGCAGGTATAGGAAAATTAATGTTGCTGATTTGAAGACATTAAAACATGTGGAGAAAATGTGGCTCCCACAAGGGTAGAGCCCAGCATGTTTCCTTTTTACTCATTTGAAAAGGATATCAGATTGTAAAAGACAGGATGCATCATTCAAGACAATACTATGCATCAGAACAATCAACTTGTAAAAAGAGTGAAGTCATCATGATAAAAGTGAAGAGGAGCAGTTGTTCCTATAAACTATGCCCACTTAATAAACAAATTATAATAATTTAGATCAGTCATGTTCAAATTGCTTCATCACATGTTACAGGAGAAGGAATGATACAAATCAAGACTTGTCAAATTGTTGAATATAGAAATATAGTCATGAGATGGCATTCTTCTTTATTTCTATCATCATTGGAATGTCTTTCTGCTGCTCATATTTATGCCATAGATATGAGAAGTCATCTAGGTAGGTCAAACATCATGAAAAATAAGACCTCAAGATATCATAAAAGTATACAAGTGCAATAAACGACAGCTTTGTAATAAATGAAGAATTAGATGAATGAAATTTCACCATGACTGTCATCAAATGATCAAATAGTAGTCTCATAGAGTGTTGATTTACATGAGGTAAAGGCCACAAGAGCCATTACAAGATAATGAACTATCATGATATTATATCATACATGCTATCAAACTGTGATGATAGCCTTTAAGATAGATAGAAGAACAATGATACCAAGTAATAGTGCCCTAACAACAATATATGAGGCATCAGGTGTTTATTATCAGTATGCAAAAGGTACATTATCTTTTCTACAGAAGAGCATAAATGTCAAGGCATAACAGGAATATAGTCATATCATGCCAAGGTTCAATCCTCATGCATCAAGGACAGTGCAAGTGTTATAAGGATAACAGAAACAAATGCAATCACCTTGATCATAAAAGGAATAGCTTTATGTGGGGTAATCACAGTATGAGTAATAGCCAAGATAGCAACAAGCTACAGGAGATAGCTCAAATAAACAAGTTATCATGTTCATATTATGGAATGAAGTACATATGCTACAGAACTGGAAAATCATGTAATCATTTCATCCTTATGCCATATTGACAGTTAAAGCTATAGGAGGTAGCATAGAAGAGATCATATCTAAATGTTCAAAACATACAGGAGATAACTTATAAAGGAAAAGGTACATTATGTAAAGTTCATGTCATATAATAAAGTACAGATGAGAAAATGACAATGTTATATCAGTTTACTAGATACAGTTCTCTCATACATTCAAAAGACAGAAGGAGAAAGAAATAAAATATAAAGGATTGTGTTGTTCTAAATTTTCTTCTTTTTTATACTGATGTTAATAGGTTCATTTATAGTAGAATGTTCATAATCATCATCTTGTATTTTGAAGTTATATTGTAAAAGACAGTGAAAGAGATCAAATGCAGAACAACCCATATGGGGAAATCACAGTATGACACAGTCATAGCCATGCTACAGGAGGGTCTTATTGAAGAAATAAAAACCCTTATATTTCCTTCTTGAAACCCTTGTTGCATACAGAAAAGAATAGATACAAAGGAAAGAGCTACAAAAAGCCTCATTGCTCAGAAGTGACAAAACCCTTTCATATCTTGAAACCCTTGTCTCATTGTTTGTATATAGTCAAAATAAGGTTCACATATGAAAAGAAAGTTTAAAAAGAAGATATAGAGAAGTATGGCCATGACTAGAAGGCCTAGTTTAGTTTGAAGAATAGTTACCCACTTGCAATTTTGAAACCTTGTCAGTAATGTAGACACACTTTTAAAAATAAAGATACAGGAATGCTGAATAGAAAGAAACTCACCTCATTTTCATGTATGTATAGATCTATAGGCCACGACCTTCATTTTGAAGTTTCTTAGGATGTGAATGTTACAGTTACAAATGAAGAGAACACAAAGACAAAAGGCATGGTAAGAATATATCCATAGAAATCTCAATACACGATTGTGGCCAAAGTTTGAGAGTGGTGAGCAAAAAATGACAGAAGATTGCCAAATAGAAACTCAAAAAGACATGCTCACCTTGTTCCTGCACCAAAATGCTATAAAAATGCCAGAGATTGACCAAAAAATGGAGTGAAAAACCAGAGAGTATGCATTTCCTTTCAAACCCTAACGGCGGCCGAGCTGAGTTGCAAAGCAAAATGAAGTGAAAGTGAAAGATAGAAATGAAATCACAACTTTTAGGGTTCATTCATTCTTTTGTTTGATGGCATCTTGTTTTTTCCCATCTATTTTGACTAAGCAAAGACAAATAATCATTTACCTTATCTGAATTCTAAGGTCAAGACTTACTCTTGATAAACCTAATCCTTATGTCAAGGAGGGGCCTGTGGGCCGATAAAATTATTTATTTTTACATTTGTTTTGGCAATTCAAAGACTAAAATCATTAAAGGGTAAGGCTTAATGCCTTAAGTTTTTTATTTCCTTTTGATACATGATAGTTGACAAGTCAAGGTCGAATGTGCCTTGTCTATGCAACAAGTCAAAGGTCAATGATTCCCTTTATCATATGCGTGGAGACCAAGTGTATAAGATTCCTTTTATGCCTTATGCATTTCATAATGCATCCAAAGTCAAAACAAACAGATGCATTATGAAAACAAATGGCAAAGGTGCCAGGTAATGTGGATGGAATTAAAGGTTTTATTTGCATGAAATCATGAAGACAAATACAAGGTGGCAAGTTATTGTTAGATGGACAATGCATGTATAAAGACAGGGTCAAATATGAGATATAATACAAGGTGATAGTCAAATGCATAAAAAAAAATATGGTCAAGACAAGGACATGGTAAATAATGGTATGCAATATGAAGGTAATGATACATGTGTAACGCGACTAGATATTGTTTTCTTTTGCAATATAATGGAGTGATAAGGGAATATTCTTATGCCTTGAATGCATGTAAGATGCAATTGTGGAGCTTTTTTATTGCATGGAGTTATAAGGTGATTATGATGCAATTATTATTCGTCTTAATAATTCATCATATTATTTTGCATGCAAGTGACCTAATTTTCCATGGGAGGCATAAGGGGGTAATACTTTTTTCTTTCATGTATAAAGACCTAATTTTGGCATCAAAATCATGCATAAAAAAAAATGGTCAAGACAAGGACATGGTAAATAATGGTATGCAATATGAAGGTAATGATGCATGTGTAACGCGACTAGCTATTGTTTTCTTTTGCAATATAATGGAGTGATAAGGGAATATTCTTATGCCTTGAATGCATGTAAGATGCAATTGTGGAGCTTTTTTATTGCATGGAGTTATAAGGTGATTATGATGCAATTATTATTCGTCTTAATAATTCATCATATTATTTTGCATGCAAGTGACCTAATATTCCATGGGAGGCATAAGGGGGTAATACTTTTTTCTTTCATGTATAAAGACCTAATTTTGGCATCAAAATCATGCAAAATTGTGCAAATTAGGCAAATGTAAAAGGAGAGATAAGGAGTTTTCTTTTTCTTCCACATTCTCATAAGTTTACAACTATATACCATGTAAACAAATTAATAAAGTAATATTTTATAAATGACTCTATTATTTTGTCACAAGTTGTAAAATTAGAGAAATTATACAAATTGAAACTCATAATAGAGTAAGTCATGAAAATGATTACTTTATTAATTTGTCACATGATAAAATCATGCAAAATCATGCAAAATGGAGTAGGTAATTTAACTGAGGTCTTTTAAGGTCTTTTTGCATGGCTTGGAGACAAAATTGGTCAACTCTTGTGTCAAATGCATGGGGACTACCATATTGGAGCTATTTTTGCTCATTTTGAGGTAGTTTTGACCCTTATTTTTAGGTATTCATTGTTTGCTCATGGATCAAATTGGAGAGCTTATTTTTAGAGGCAGTTAACTGTAGTTATTTTTTCATGCCTCTTGGAGAGAGAAAACTATATATTGTAAAGAAAAACAAAGGTTTTTCTAGTTCATGCATTCTTTTCTCTTTTACACATTGAGGGACAGAGTTTGTTTGTAACTCATTTTCTAGTTCTTGCCTTTTTGCTCTTTACACTTTGAGAGAGATAGATGTTTTGTAACTCACTTATTTTTAGATTTATAGAGATTATAGCAGGTTATAGGTTCTATACTTTGTCTTATGCAATTATTTCCTTTATTTTTTAGTTTGATCAAGTATCCACCTTCCATTAATGTAACTTGTATGAGTGATTTGATGAGATTTTTTATTCTTAACATCAGAACCTTTAAAATCATTGTCTCATTAGTACTTGTTTGTGTTAGATAGCACTGAAAATCATAGGTCTTAGGCTATGCAATTGGAAAACCTTTCTTTTATGTTGTGAAAAACCCCTTTTCCTTCAAACAGGAATATTTTCTAGCCTCCCTTAGAAACATTTTTGTGATTAATTTGCTGAAAGTGGTATGTGTGGATAGATTTTCTGAGATCTATTGTGAGTTAGATTGCCAATTTTTCATCATCATTAGGTGCATCACCATATTTTTACAGTTTTATTTACTTTTATAAAGATCCTTTTTACCCTTTTCCACATCAAAGTCATAGATCCTATTGAATATTTTAAGGTAACCAGCCCACAATCTGGAGGTTCAAACTCAATATAGGTCACCCATAGCCTGAGTTTGATCCCATGTTTTGAATGATTGTTGAGTATCACAACTTTGCATCACGGGAACAATCCTATTGATAACAGTTTTTGGCACGCCCGGTGGGACTTTGAACTGATTTTTAGTTCAAAAAGAACTTATTATTGTTGTTGTTTTGGTATGATCAACAGTTAATATAGCCTATTTAGAGGTGTTATTTAAAAAAATACTTGGTGACTCTCACTTTCTAGTTCAATAGATCAAAATTTTGTAGCTTATGAAAAGGATTCACAAGATCAGGTGCTATTTTATTTCAAGTAATTCCAGTTTTAGTTGTTTTCCAACTTTTGAATGAGTAGGCATGTCTACATTTCATGGGAACATGTCATATCATCCATCATATCATGAAAATACTACTAATCCACCATCTTATCAGCCATGTTGCTAGTTTTAACCCAAATTCTATGGTTTCTCAAGGAGACCAGCATGCACAGTACTCTTACCTACCACCCACCCAGTTCAGCCTTGTTGGCAGCCAAATCAACTTCAAGAAGCCTATTTTCCTCAAAACTGGCAGTATACCCTTCCCAACCAGCTTCAAGTGAGTGTAAAGGATGAGTTTGCAAGCATAAAAAGTATGTTGCTCAACTCCACAAGGCAGTTAGAAGAGTTCAATAGAGAACTGGAGTATAACTTACAGTAGCAAGAGTTGGTTAATCAAGCCTATCATAATGAGCAAGAGTATGAGCAGCAATAGGATGAGATGGATTATCATGCCTATCTTCATGAGCAGGAGTTGGAGGCACAAAGGATATAGTTTGAAGGTCTTAAGAGGGAGATAGCAGAAAAAGAGTAGATGAAGTTTTTGCTTGCACAAGTACAAAGGCAAATGATCCAGACAGTTGCATTCATTCTAGATCAGCCTATTCAAAATGAGGTTAGTAGGTATCAAATTCTAAATTTTAGAGGTTCTAATTTTAATCAGGAGCCTATTTGCATTCAAAATTAGTCCTTTAATCCTCAATATCAGTCACATCAAGTACCTGAACCAATTTATCAAGCTTTTGAACAACCATCACAGCCTTCTTGGAACAAACATCCTAATTATAAAATTCCAAATCTTGTCAAAGCTACCCCTTCCATACCAATCCAAAATCAGGAGGAGGAAAAGGTAGTAGTTTCTAAACCAATAAAGAATCCAAGTTGGTATAGTGAACAAGAGCAAAAGGTTTTAGAGCCCGAGCCTATCAAGATTCCAAGTTTCAGACCTGCACCTAAAGGTGCTGCTATTTTTTCTATATTCCTGGCTGAAAGTAAGCATAATGCATATGATGTGGAGCAAGAGGTCACTGTTAATCCAACTCCTTTACATTTTGAATCATTTGAGAAGTTTTCTAATGTTGTTTACAAGATAAATGAAAGCAGGATACAGATATTGGAAGGGCAAAATGTTCAATTGCATAGACAGGTTGCTCACATTCAGATGGAGAAAGCCCCGTGTGAGGAGGAAGAACTAGTTTCTTTGTTTGATCATCTACCTAGTTTCATTCAACCAGATGAGGAAAGCATACCAATAGCAATTTTAGAACAGCAAGAAGACATCAAATAATATGAAGAGTTGTTGATTGAAGTTAAACAGTCTGACAAGGTGATCTTGGATCAATCACAAAAGTGTGAAGGTAAACTTGTCATGCAACTTACATTGCTAGTTAAGAGCTGTTATGAGGTAATAAACAGTCCTATTCCAAAAATTCAAGAGGAATTTGATGATGTTTCATTTTGGGATGATCTTGAATCCTTTTTGTCAAACTTAGATGGAAAACAAGATCAGGTTGAACATGTTTTTGTGAAAGAAATAGAGGTTAAGTCTCATGAGCTAGCTGACTTATTTGATGAACTTCCTGAATCTATGCCTAGTATTGAACAACTGGATTATATACCTCATAGGGATTCAGTGCAAGATTATTAGTTAGATGAGAGTATGTTTTCAAGCATCATAGAATTCTTTTGTTCTAACATTAATGATTAGCTAGTGTCAAATGAGCCAACAGTATGTGATCAGCATGATTAGGACAAAGAGGTATAAATTACTTCATTTCATTCATGTGGGCTAACTCTTTCAAATCAGGCTGAAACTATAGTTGAAAATAGGATAGCAGATCTTAATAAAGAGAACAGGAGTATTGATCAAAGATACATCATTACAAGAGGGTGCCCAATCAGGGATATATCTGTCAGAGAGCTAAATAAGGAGGTATAGATTGTTGTTGTACCCAAAGAAGAGCTTGCATTCTTAGAACAGTAGAATGAGACCATCGATTCACCCTATAACAGCAATGTCAATGATCATATTTCGATGGTGAGAGAGTTTGTTTTTATCCTTCAAAGAGTTTTGTAGCATTCAATAAGGTATGTCCTCATGAATCATATCTTATCAGTAGCAAAATAGCTTGCAGAACATCCTTCCTTAATCAGAAAGGGAAGTTATTTTACAAAACCAGTTAATGGATTTGTTTGACTAGCTTCAATGGTTGCTTAATGTAGGGTAGGTTAGGATTTCAGTTTAGTATTTTGTTTTCCAAGAAGTGCACATGCACATTTTGTTGGCCATTTCTTAAGCAAGCCAAAATAGTTTCAATTTCAGTTTTGTTTTTGGTGCTATAGTTTTCTATCAGTTCTAAGTTGCAAAAAAAATTTTAAAGTTCAAGGTAGAAGAAGACTCACGTGCCCAAAGGAATTGCAAGGCTACTAGTTCTAAATTGTTTAGCAGGCAAACACCCTTGACAAGTCACCATAAATGTTACTAAATTATGTTCACACCTAATTTAGTTAGACCTGATTTACAGTTGTTTCAAAAGGAGTAAAAGAAAACTTTTAAAGTTAAATGCAATCAGTGAATGTGTGATGTCTTGGCAAGAGAAAACAAAGATTAGTTGTTAGGATAATATGATAGTACAATCAGGATTGTCAAACCATCTTGACAAGTGAAAATCTAATGGCAAGATATTAGACAGTCAATGAATGACAGAACAAATCTAGCTAGTTTTATCTTGCAGTTATGAGATAATTGAGTTATTCAAGTGATCACAATTCAATATGAAAGAAAGGTATTTATAAAATTGTCATTTCATATCATATTTTGAACATGTGTTTCATATCAGTTTCAGTTATTCTATTCTATGCATTTGATTCAAAAAAGTAAAAATACATAAATCATTTACATAAGGTAAAGTAACTAATCTTGTTTAAAGAAAAGTTTAAATGTGTCCCACACAAGACGTGGGAGTTACTAAACTTAGCAATGCAGACATATGCAGGCTATACATCTAAGGATAAAAGGAAAGAGAAAGAACATATGAGAATATTAAATATCCATCATTGCCTTTTTAGGAGGTTGATGTCCTCAGTTGATAGCCGGTCTTCATGTCCTTGTCTTCAGCTCCTGATCATGCCAGTGTACCTACAAAATTGGGGGAAAGCCCTATTAGAAGCTCTGGATATTTAAGATTATCATATGTTTTTATCAATAGATATATCAACTTACAGACATGATGCATCTTATATGAATAGATTAAATCAAATATGTGCAATAAATCAGATCATCATGAGAAAGATCAATCAACATCAAGAGGTATATTTTTATGCTAACTTGTTTGTTCATTGTGCAGGTATAGGAAAATTAATGTTGCTGATTTGAAGACAATAAAACATGTGGAGAAAACGTAGCTCCCACAAGGTTAGAGCCCACCATGTTTCCTTTTTATTCATTTGAAAAGGATATCAGATTGTAAAAGATAGGATGCATCATTCAAGACAATGCTATGCATCAAAACAATCAACTTGTAAAAAGAGTGAAGTCATCATGATAAAAGTGAAGAGGAGTAGTTGCTCCTATAAACTATGCCCACTTAATAAACAGATTGCAATAATTCATATTAGTCATGTTCAAATTGCTTCATCACATGTTACAGGAGAAGGAATGATACAAATCAAGACTTGTCAAATTGCTGAATACAGAAGTACAATCATGAGAAGGTATTCTTCTTTATTTCTATCATCATTGGAATGTCTTTCTACTTGTCATATTTATGCCATAGATATGAGAAGTTATCTAGGTAGGTCAAACATCATAAAAAATAAGACCTCAAGATATCATAAAAGTATACAAGTGCAATAAAGGACAGCTTTGTAATAAATGAAGAATCAGATGAATGAAGTTTGCCATGACTGTCATCAAATGATCAAATAGCAGTCTCATAGAATGTTGATTTACATGAGGTAAAGGCTACAAGAGCCATTACAAGATAATGAACTGTCATGATATTATATCATACATGCTATCAAACTATGATGATACGCTTTAAGACAGATAGAAGTACAATGATACCAAGTAATAGTGTCATAACAACAATATATGAGGTAACAGGCATTTTTTATCAGTATGCAAAAGGTACAGTGTCTTTGCTACAAAAGAGCATAAATGTCAAGGCATAAGAGGAATATAGTTATATCATGCCAAGGTTCAATCTGTTGGTTTGAACAGGGTTATCACCTAACCGGTTTACCCTTGTGTGGATAATTTACATTATTTAACTATTTACTAGTTAAATAATATTCACACATCACACATAATTCACACATGTTAAGTTGACTTAGTGAGTCTACTAGATGTTTCTAGTTGAGTCTAGTTGTGTGTTGAGTTTTTGATAGTTGGACTGAGTTGTCTTATCCTCCACATGTGCAATTAGCTATCATCCTCTAATTAGCACATGTTGTAGGAATATCTCCACTTTCCATTCCATCTTTCACTCCACCTTTCTATCTCTCACCTTGTCTTTATAAGCAAGGCATAACATGTACATTGTAACAACAACAATCTTTTGCATTCATTGATAGAATAGAATTATTCTCTCATTTGATCTCTCTTATGCTTTCATGAAGTCCTAGATCCTTGGTGGCTCCAATCATAGCCAACTCTAACATGGTATCAGAGCTCTAGGAAGAATCACTTTGTGTTACTCATTTTTTGAGAGATCTTGAGTGCAAATTCATGCTGGCTCTTGATAGTTGAGTATGCTCTTCTCTTGCATTGAATGATAACCTAGAGAATCAGAAAAACTTGATAGAAATACCAAATTTGTTAAGGTTTCCTCTTCTTACCCTTTATTGTAGTTGCATTTCAGTGCTTGTTGTTGCAAATCAGACTTCACCATTGCGTCTGGAGCAGTCGAAATAGTCAATATAGCCTTTTGTTTCATCAAAATCGGACATTGGAGGCAAAATTGATGAGGGTTTCAATTTGGGGCTCTTTGGCATGATCCGAGAGGTACCAACAATTTTTGAGTAGTCTGGCCCAAATTGGACATCACCATTGCGTCCAGAGTAGCCAAATCAATAAGGATTGACTGTAAAATCATCCAAATCAAACAAAGTTACAGCAAAAGGCAAAAAAAATTTACTCTGCCCTTGGCCATACAGAATCTTTGCTTCAGTGGCATATTCTTGAAAAATCTTTGAGTGTGTACTACGGAAGCATCATGGAATAAATCATCGGGTAATGTTTGTTTTGTCTGCTAGTTAATTGTTAAGTCTCTGATTGTAATTAAAAGATCTACGAATTTTTCTACGGAGTCTTTTTTTGTACCTTGTCTACCAGGTACAACAGACCTGCAGGGTACAGAGGCAATCGTGGGGCGCCACGTAGGGTGCGGGCCCCCACCCTCTTTTATCGTGGATCTCCATCACAAGTCAAATATTGGTGCATTCCTCCTACTCATAGTGGGTTTAATCCAATCTTCGGTGGGCACTTCAAAATCCACACTGGGAACTTTTGTGAACTCGTCGGCTATTATCATCAGCGATCTTGAATACCTGGTGGTTAAAAACAAATCTCAGCGGATAACAAGATTTTGAATTTAGAACAACGGTCTCCCAAAAGTGATAAGGCATTAGATCTGATGGATCTTTATTATTCTCGGCAGTCTTCAACACACATCAACTATTTTCAAACACACGTCGGTTGTTTAATTGGCATATTCTTGAACCGCCCTCGGTGGAATTTGCAAGTTGTCGATATGAATTGTAGTCCTCAGCACCGAAAAATTTCTAAACTCTATCAGTTGTTCTTATCAGTTCATTTCCTACCCACAGTAGCTAATAAACCTAGACAGTTTTGGTGTCAGCAGTTAACATCATTCTACTCATCGGCATTCCTCCTGGAAATCTTAAACACTGCGGTTAGCCAAAACCCATCAATGGACAGATAAAAACCGGTGGTTCTTGGAAATATTTAGCCAGTTTTTTCTTTAAATCCGGCCATTTCCTACTCAAAGCCATGGAGAAGGCAGCCTCCATGACATCAAAGGTGGTTTTGCAAGGCGGTTTTGAGACACAAGCGATTTCAGTCAAAACAAGGTAGTTTACAACCAAAAATTGTTGTTGTCGTTTTAGCCCAGGGAATATTCTGGCCATCGCACAACATATTCTAGAAATTGTTTGCTTTCCAGGAGGGGGCATTTTTTTCCCCCAAAGGAAGGGAATATTCAGAGAATATTCTGCTAACATCAGCGCCAAGGGGCATTTTTGCCCCTTAAAGCCCTAAAAGGGGGCTTTTTTCTTTTTTTGTATAACTTTTGCCCACGGAGGTGAAATTGGGCAAATGAGATATCACCAGAAAGCTGATAGAGAGAACGTTGTAGTGGTGTTAGTAGTTTTCTAAAAAATTTCTATAGGTGACTGCTACAGTAGTTTGAAGACAGATCTTCATTTTTCACTTCCGAGCTCACAACTTTTTGCTACGATCTCTGATTTTCATGATTCTTGCGGCATCGAAAAGGTATCCAAGACCTCTTCAAATCCATCCATGCACTTTTCGTAGACTCTGCTCCAAGTTCATTTTATTTTATTTGTCAATTTTTTGGCTTTTGAGTGATAACTTGGGCATTTTGGCACTTGAGGAAGTGAAACTTGTTTTGAAGGAATCTATTTGTTGTTGTTAATCATTATGAGCAATTGTAATCTCCCTTGAATCTCTCTTTTAAGAGATTTTGATGCTTTCCCAATTTTGGTCCCTTGAGGACAATTGTAAATCACACTAAGTATAAAGTGCCACAATCATTCTTTTTTGGGGGGGTGATCTCTTTGATTGAGTAACAGGGTGGTGTACTTGTGTTCTTTTTTATACTCTTGCATCATGGATCCAAACAAACTTCCTCTACTCACACCATATAACTATCGTGAGTGGAAAACTAAAATGGAGATTCATTTAAGAAGTTTGAATGGGTACAGAAATTGAACCAACTGCAGCTGCAGAAAAGAGAAAGTGGTATAATAGATGTGATCAAGCCTATGGAACACTATGCTTGTCTATCTCTCTTGATCTTCTTTTTCATATTGAATCTTGTAAAACACCTAATCAAGTGTGGACTACCTTAGAAAATCTCTTTGGTAAGCAAGATACTATGAGAGGTTTCAAATTGGAGAATGAATTAATTGGTTTGAATCCAACTGATTTTGCAATTATCCAAGACTTCTTCACAAAACTAAAATCACTTATATTGCAGCTCAAACAATGTGGAATTGAGAAAGAGGACACTTAGTTGATTCTTTCAATCCTTGCCAAGCTTGGTCCTGACTATTCAGTTTTTGTTTCTACCTTTTATGCTTAAATGGATGCACTTGGGAAAGCTTTCACAATGCCTTCACTTGATGAGTTTGCTACATCACTCACAAGGGAGCAAGCTAAGTTAGTACACATGGGCACATTGAAGTCTCCTAAGAATCAAGCTCTTCTTGCTATTCAAGATTCAAAGGATCAAAAGACTTCAACTAGCAAAGTCAAGAAATAGAAAAATAAGGATTTCAAGAACAATGAGCAAGCAAAAGAATCAACCAAATCACCTAAGTCCTCATCATCTCCCAAGGAGGAATCATCTAAGAAAGAGAGAACAAAGTGTGCATATTGCAAGAACTTAGAACATGATGAGCATAAGTGTTATGAGAAGAAAATTGATGAGTTGACTCACATTATTCAAATGCACAATATCCAAATGCCACAATCATCACCTAGTACATCCTCTTCTTCGAAACCATCATCATCTACATATACAGGGACAACAGGCATTGCCAATGGGATAATCAAAGGAAAAGAACAAGCACTCTTTGCATCTACAAGTCTTCAGTTAAAGAGATGGCTTCTTGATTCTGGAGCTTCTCATCATATGGCATCTTCACAAGGGATGTTCTCTTCAGTCGAGTCATGTACTTCACCACCTATTTTGATGGGTAACAATACATACATGCATGCAACTGGAAGAGAAAATATTGATGTTAGTGAGGGCACTTTCAACAATGTGTTGTGTGTACCTTCCTTGACAATCTCCTTTCCATCTACTAGATTACTCATTGTAGTGCAGGGAAGACAGTTGAGTTCACTCTTGATTCAGTGATCATACTAGACTTGGATAGCAGAGATATCATTGTTGTTGGGATGGTTGATCATGCATCTCACTTGTATACCTTCTCCCATTTTGTTTCTTCTGATGATGTAGATCCATTGATTGATATTCACACTCATACATCAAGTGTGAATCATGTTTCTGAGGAGAAGTTTGGTCACTTGAACCTTGGTGTTCTTTCACCCACTTTGGTTCATGAGATTAGTGCTGAGATTCCATCACATCATCCTCCTGCTTCTTCAGAGATCGACATTGACATGGTTTCTTTGGTTGAGCAGGATACTACAGGTCTTTCAGACACAACTTTGTGGGATACTTTCTTGGCAGGTTTATCAGACTCATTTTGTGTGTCTCATATTGCAGATTTGGAGGACACACTTGAGGGGATATATCTCCTCTTTGATGACAATTACAGCACAATTGTTATCCCATCTACTTCATCTTTGGAGGTTGTTCTTGATGAGTCTACCCAGGATTTTGGATTGGTCACATCTCATTGCATTGTACCATTCTTTGATTCTGACATGTGGACACTTTAGCAGTCTTCAAAGGCATCCATCATGAGGCTTTTTCCCTCATTCCTTAAGATGGAGTCTCTTGGACATCAGCCTTTGGACATGTTTCTTCCTAAGGGGAGAAATGTTGTTTGTAGGTACACGACACTTTCCAATGCTCTTCTTCAGACATTCACCATCGGCATAGAAGCTACTTCATTATGGGGGGGACCTATAGTCTCACACTTGCTCTCCTATGGGGCGGTACTTGATTGTACATATGTGATAGAAGTAGTCCTTGGGGGGTCATGTTGAGTCCTTCTACTATCACTTCTTCTTTCACTTTCATTGTTTCATGCATTCTCACTTTTGGAGAGGAGTTTTGTCCCATGTGGTTTTCTCCTTTTCTCCACTTGTGATTTGTTGTACATGGGTACCTAATATGGCCTAGTAGCTAGGACCCATCCATTTTTGCATCTTACTTTAGTTAGCTACTCCCTAAGTTGCACTTAAGGGGGGTGTTGGTGTGAACAAGGTTATCACCTAACCAGTTTACCCTTGTGTGGATAATTTACATTATTTAACTATTTACTAGTTAAATAATATTCACACATCACACATAATTCACACATGTTAAGTTCACTTAGTGAGTCTACTAGATGTTTCTAGTTGAGTCTAGTTGTGTGTTGAGTTGTTGATAGTTGGAGTGAGTTGTCTTATCCTCCACATGTGCAATTAGCTATTATCCTCTAATTAGCACATGTTGTAGGAATATCTCCACTTTCCACTCCATCTTTCACTCCACCTTTCTATCTCTCACCTTGTCTTTATAAGCAAGGCATATCATGTACATTGTAACAACAAAAATATTTTGCATTCATTAATAGAATGGCATTATTCTCTCATTTGATCTCTTTTGTGCTTTCATGAAATCCTAGATCTTGGGTGGCTCCAGTCATAGCCAACTCTCACACAATCCTCATGCATCAAGGACATTGCAAGTGTTATAAGGATAACAAAAACAAATGCAATCACCTTGATCATGAAAGGAATAGCTTTATGTGGGGTAATCACAGTATGAGTAAAAACCAAGAATGTAACAAGCTACATGAGATAGCTCAAATAAACAAGTTATCATGTTCATATTATGGAATGAAGTACATATGCTACAGAACTGGAAAATCATGTAATCATTTCGTCCTTAAGCCATATTGACAGTTAAAGCTATAGGAGGTAGCATAGAAGAGATCATATCTGAATGGTCATGACATACAGGAGATAACATATAAAGGAAAAGGTACATTATGTTAAGTTCATGTCATATAATAAAGTACAGATGAGAAAATGACAAGGAGAATGTTATATTAGTTTACCAGATACAATTCTCTCATACATTCAAAAAATAGAAGGAGAAAGAAATAAAATATAAAGCATTGTGTTGTTCTAAATTTTCTTCTTTTTTATACTGATGTGAACAGGTTCATTAATAGCAAAATGTTCATAATCATCATCTTGTATTTTGAAGTTATATTGTAAAAGACAGTGAAAGAGAGCTAATGCAGAACAACCCATATGGGGGAATCACAGTATGACACAGTCATAGCCATGCTACAGGAGGATCTTATTGAAGAAATAAAAACCCTTATATTTCCTTCTTGAAACCATTGTTGCATACAGAAAAGAAGAGATACAAAAGAAATAGCTATAGAAAGCCTCATTGCTCAGAAGTGACAAAACCCTCTCATATCCTGAAACCCTTGTCTCATTGTTTGTATACAATCAAAATAAGGTTCATAGATGAAAAGAAAGTTTAAAAAGAAGATACAGAGAAGTATGGTCATGACTAGA
Organism: Cunninghamia lanceolata; assembly: GCA_027924645.1. Classification (NCBI taxonomy): domain Eukaryota; kingdom Viridiplantae; phylum Streptophyta; class Pinopsida; order Cupressales; family Cupressaceae; genus Cunninghamia; species Cunninghamia lanceolata. The sequence continues at coordinate 3,596,382 of BSBN01000245.1, read as the reverse complement.
AGGCCTAGTTTTCTTTGAAGAATAGTTACCCACTTGCAATTTTGAAACCCTTGTCAGTAATGGAGCCACACTTTTAAAAATGAAGATACAAGAAATCTGAATAGCAAGAAACTCACCTCATTTTCTTATATGGAGAGATCTACAGGTCGCGGCCTTCATTTTGAAGTTTCTCAAGATGTGAATGTTACAATTACAAATGAAGACAAGACAAAGACAAAAGTCATGGTAAGAATATATCCACAGAAAGCTCAATACACAGTTGTGGACAAAGTTTGATAGTGGTGAGCAAAAAATGACAGAAGATTGCCAAATAGAAACTCAAAAAGACATGCTCACCTTGTTCCTGCACCAAAACGCCATAAAAATGCTAGAGATCAACCAAAAAATGGAGTGTAAAACTAGAGCATATGCGTTTCCTTTCAAACCATAGCGGTGGTCGAGCCGAGTTGCAGAGCAAAATGAAGTGAAAGTGAAAGATAGAAATGAAATCACAACTTTTAGGGTTCATTCATTCTCTTGTTGGATTGCATCTTCTTTTTTCCCATCTGTTTTGACTAAGCAAAGACAAAAAATCATTTACCTTATCTGAATGTTGAGTTCAAGACTTGATATTGATAAACCTAATCTTTATGTCAAGGAGGGGCCCATGGGCCGATGAAATTATTCCTTTTTACATTTGTTTTGCCAAGCCAAAGACTGAAATCATTAAAGGATAAGGCTTAATGCATTAGGTTTTTTATTTCCTTTTGATACATGATAGTTGACAAGTCAAGGTTGAATGTGCCTGGTATATGCAACAAGTCAAAGGTCGATGATTCCCTTTATCATATGTGTGAAGACCAAGTGTTCAAGATTCCTTTTATGCCTTATGCATTTCATAATGCATCAAAAGTCAAAACAAATAGATGCATTATGAAAACAAATGGCAAAGGTAGCAGGTAATGTGGATGGAATTAAAGGTTTTATTTGCATGAAATCATGAAGACAAATACAAGGTGGCAGGTATTGTTATATGGACAATGCATGTATAAAGGCAAGGCCAAATATGAGATATAATACAAGGTGATAGTCAAATGCATACAAAAAAGATATGGTCAAGACAAGGACATGGTAAGTAATGGTATGCAATATGAAGGTAATGATGCATGTGTAATGCAACTAGATATTGTTTTCTTTTGCAATACAATGGAGTGATAAGGGAATATTCTTATGCCTTGAATGCATGTAAGATGCAATTATGGAGCTTTTTTATTGCATGGAGTTATAAGGTGATTATTATGCAATTATTATTCGTCTTAATAATTCATCATATTATTTTGCATGCAAGTGACCTAATTTTGCATGGGAGGCATAAGGGGGTAATTTTTTTTTTCTTTCATGTATAAAGACCTAATTTTGGTATCAAAATCATGCAAAATTGTGCAAATTAGGCAAATGTAAAAGGAGAGATAAGGAGTTTTCTTTTTCTTCCACATTCTCATAAGTTTACAACTATATACCATGTAAACAAAATAATAAAGTAATATTTTATAAATTACTCTATTATTTTGTCACAAGTTCTAAAATTAGAGAAATTATACAAATTGAAACTCATAATAGAGTAAGTCATGCAAATGATTACTTTATTAATTTTTCACATCATAAAATCATGTAAAATCATGCAAAATGGAGGAGTTAATTTAACTAAGGTCTTTTAAGATCTTTTTGCATGGCTTGGAGACAAAATTTGTCAACTCTTGGGTCAAACACATGGAGACTAGCAGATTGGAGCTATTTTTGCTCATTTTGAGGCAGTTTTGACCCTTATTTTTAGGGATTTCATTGTTTTCTCATGGATCAAATTGGAGAGCTTATTTTTAGAGGCAGTTAACTGCAGTTATTTTTTCAGACCTTTTGGAGAGAGCCAACTATATATTGTAAAGAAAAACAAAGATTTTTCTAGTTCTTGCATTCTTTTCTTTTTTACACATTGAGAGACAGAATTTGTTTGTAACTCATTTTCTAGTTCTTACCTTTTTGCTCTTTACACTTTGAGAGAGAAAGAGGTTTTGTAACTCACTTATTTTTAGATTTATAGAGATTATAGTAGGTTATAGGTTCTATACTGTCTTATGCAATTATTTCCTTTATTTTTCAACTTGATCAAGTATCTACCTTCCAGTAATGCAACTTGTGTCAGTGATTTGATGAGATTTTATTGTCTTTAACATCAGAACCTTTAAAATCATTCTCTCATTAGTACTTGTTTGTGTTAGATAGCATTGAAAATCATAGGTCTTAGGCTGTGCAATTGGAAAACCTTTCTTTTATGTTGTGAAAAACCCCTTTTCCTTCAAATGGAAATATTTCCAGCCTCCCTTAGAAACACTTTTGTGATCAATTTGCTAAAAGTGGTATGTGTGGATAGATTTTCTGAGATCTATTGTGAGTTAGATTGCCAGGTTTTCATCGTCATTAGGTGCATCACCATATTTTTGCAGTTTTATTTGCTTTTATAAAGATTATTTTTACCCTTTTCCACCTCAAAGTCATAGATCCAATTGAATATTTTAAGGGAACTAGCCCACAATCTGGAGGTTCAAACTCAATATAGGTCACCCACAGCCTGAGTTTGATCCCATGTTTTGAAAGATTGCTGAGTATCACAACTTTCCATCATGGGTGCAATCCTAATCGACAACAATTTTTGGCACGCCCGGTGGGACTTTGAACTAATTTTCAATTTAAAAAGAACTTATTATTGTTGTTGTTTTAGTATGATCAGCAGTTAATATAGCCTTTTTAGAGTTGTTATTTCAAAAAATACCTGGCGACTCTCACTTTCTAGTTTGATAGATCAAAATTTTGCAGCTTATGAAAAGGATTCACAAGATTAGTTGTTATTTTATTTCAAGTAATTCTGGTTTCAATTGTTTTCCAACTTTTGAATGAGTAGGCATGTCTACATTTCATTGGAACATGTCATATCATCCATCATATCATGAAAATACTGCTAATCCACCATCTTATTAGCCATATCAGATCAGCCATGCTGCTAGTTTTAACCCAAATTCTATGGTTTCTCAAGGAAACTAGCATGCACAGTACTCTTACCTCCCACCCACCCTAGTTCAGCCTTGTTGGCAGCCAAATCAGCTTCAAGAAGCCTATTTTCCTCAAAACTAGCAGTATACCCTTCCCAACCAGCTCCAAGTGAGTGTAAAGGTTGAGTTTGCAAGCATAAAAAGTATGTTGCTTGACTCCACAAGGTAGTTAGAAGAGTTTAATAGAGAACTAAAGTATAACTTACAGCAGTAGGAGTTGGCTAATCAAGCCTATCATAATGAGCAAAAGTATGAGCAGCAATAGGAAGAGATGGATTATCAAGCCTATCTTCATAAGTAGGAGTTGGAGGCACAAAGGATATAGTTTGAAGGTCTTAAGAGGGAGATAGCAGCAAAAGAGGAGTAGATGAAGTTTTTGCTTGCACAAGTACAAAGGCAAATGATCCAGATAGTTGCATTCATTCCAGATCAGCCTATTCAAAATGAGGTTAGTAGGTATCAAATTCTAAATTTTAGAGGTTTTGATTTTAATTAGGAGCCTGTTTGGATTCAAAATTAGTCCTTTAATCCTCAATATTAGTCACATCAAGTACCTGAACCAAGTCATCAAGCTTTTGAACAACCATGGCAACCTTCTTGGACCAAACATCCTGATTATAAAATTCCAAATCTTGTCAAAGCTACCCCTTCCATACCAATCCAAAATTAGGAGGAGGAAAAGGTAGTAGTTTCTAAACCTATCAAGATTCCAAGTTGGTATAGTGAACAAGAGAAAAAGGTTTTAGAGCCCAAGCCTATCAAGATTCCAAGTTTTGGACCTGTACCTGAAGGTGCTGTTGTTTTTTTTCTATATTTTCAACTGAAAGTAAGCATAATGCATATGATGTGGAGCAAGAGGTCACTGTTAATCCAAATCCTTTACATTTTGAATCATTTGAGAAGTTTTCTAATGTTGTTTACAAGATAAATGAAAGTAGGATATAGATATTGGAAGGGCAGAATCTTCAATTGCATAGACAAGTTGCCCACATTCTGATGGAGAAAGCCCCGTGTGAGGTGGAAGAACTGGTTTCTTTGTTTGATCAGCTACCTAGTTTCATTTAACCAGATGAGGAAAGCATACCAATAGCAGTTTCAAAATAGCAAGAAGACATCAAACAATATGAAGAGTTGTTGATTGAAGTTAAACAGTCTGACAAGGTGATCTTGGATCAATCACAAAAGTGTGAAGGTAAACTTGTCATGTAACTTACACAGTTGGTTGAGAGTTGTTATGAGGTAATAAACAGTCCTCCTTTACCAAAAATTCAAGAGGAATGCGATGATGTCTCATTTTGGGATGATCTTGAATCTTTTGTGTCAAGCTTAGATGGAAAACAAGATCAAGTTGAACATATTTTTGTGAAAGAAATAGAGGTCGTGCCTCATGATCTAGCTAACTTATTTGATGAACTTCCTGAATCTATGCCTAGTATTGAACAACTAGATGATATTCCTCATAGGGATTCAGTGCAAGATTATCAGTTAGATGAAAGCATGTTTTCAGGCATCATATAAGTCTTTTGTTCTAACATTAATGATCAACTAGTGTCAAATGAGCCAATAGTATGTGATCAACATGATCAGGACAAAGAGACAGAAATTACTTCATTTCATTCATGTGGGCTAACTCTTTCAAATCAAGCTAAAACTGTAGCTAAAAATAGGACAATAGATCTTAATAAAGAGAACATGAGTATTGATCAAAGATACATCATTACAAGAAGGTGCCTAATCAGGGATACAGCTATCAAATAGCTAAATAAGGAGGTGCAGATTGTTGTTGTACCCAATGAAGACCTTGCAGCCTTAGAATAGCAGAATGAGAACATCTATTCATCCTATAACAGTAGTGCTAATGATCATATTCAGATGGTGAGTGAGTTTGTTTTCATCCTTTAGAGAGTTTTGCAACATTCAATAAGGTATCTCCTTATGAATCATATCTTATCAGTAACAAAACAGCTTGTAGAACATCCTTCCTTAATCAGAAAGAGAAGTTATTTTACAAAACCAGTTAATGGATTTGTTTGACTAGATTCAATGGCTAGTTAGTGTAGGGTAGGTTAGGATTTCAGTTTAGTATTTTGTTTTCCAAGAAGTGCACATGCAGATTTTGCTGGCCATGTCTTAAGCAAGCCAAAATAGTTTCAGTTTCAATTTTGTTTTTGTTGTTGTAGTTTTCTATCAGTTTTGAGTTGCAAAAAAATTTTCAAAGTTCAAGGCAAAAAAAGACTCATGTGCCCAATGGAATTGCAAGGCTACTGGTTCTAAATTGTTTAGCAGGCAAACACCCTTGAGAAGTAGCCAGAAATGTTACTAAATCATGTTCACACCTAATTTAGTTAGACCTGATTTATAGTTGTTTCAAAAGGAGTAAAAGAAAACTTTTAAAGTTAAATGCAATCAGTGAATGTATGATGTCTTGGTAAGAGAAAACAAAGATCAGTTGTTAGGATAATCTGACAGTCCAATCAAGACTGTCAAGCCATCTTGACAAGTGAAAATCTAATGGCAAGATATCAGACAATCAATGAATGACATAACAGATCTAGCTAGTTTTATCTTAGAGTTATGAGATAATTGATTTATTCAAGTGATCACAATTCAGTATGAAAGAAAGGCATTTATAAAATTGTCATTTCATATCATATTTTGAACGTGTTTCATATCAGTTTCAGTTATTCTATCCTATGCATTTGATTCAGAAAAGTAAACATACATAAATCATTTGCATAAGGTAAAGTAACTGATCTTGTTTAAAGAAATGTTTAAATGTGTCCCAGTGACTAAACTGAGCAATGCATACATACGTAGGCTATACATCTGAGGATAAAAGGAAAGAGAAAAAACATATGAGAATATTAAATATCCATCATTGCCTATTTAGGAGGTTGATGTCCTCAGTTGATAGCTGGTCTTCATGTCCTTGTCTTTAGCTCTTGATTATGCCAGTGTACCTGCAAAATTGGGGGAAAGCCCTCTTAGAAGCTCTAAATATTTAAGATTATCACATGTTTTTATTAATAGATATATCAACTTGCAGACATTATGCATCTTATGTGAATAGATCAAATTAGACATGTGCAATAAATCAGATCATCATGAGAAAGATCAATCGACATCAAGAGGTATATTTTTATGCTAACTTGTTTGTTCACTATGCACGTATAGGAAAAGTAATGTTGCTGATTTGAAGACATCAAAACATGTGGAGAAAATGTGGCTCCCACAAGGGTAGAGCCCAGCATGCTTCCTTTTTACTCATTTGAAAAGGATATCAGATTGTAAAAGATAGGATGCATCATTCAAGACAATACTATGTATCAGAACAATCAACTTGTAAAAAGAGTGAAGTCATCATGATAAAAGTGATGAGGAGCAGTTGTTCCTATAAACTATGCCCACTTAATAAATAGATTGCAATAATTCAGATCAGTCATGTTCAAATTGCTTCATCACATGTTACAGGAGAAGGAATGATACAAATCAAGACTTGTCAAATTTCTGAATACAGAAGTACAGTCATGAGAAGGTATTCTTCTTTATTTCTATCATCATTGGAATGTCTTTCTACTGCTCATATTTATTCCATAGATATGAGAAGTCATCTAGGTAGGTCAAACATCATGAAAAATTAGACCTCAAGATATCATAAAAGTATACAAGTGCAATAAAGGATAGCTTTGTAATAAATGAAGAATCAGATGAATGAAGTTTTACCATGACTGTCATCAAATGATCAAATAGCAGTCTCATAGAATGTTGATTTACATGAGGTAAAGGCTACAAGAGCCATTACAAGATAATGAACTATCATGATATTATATCATACATGCTATCAAACTGTGATGATACCCTTTAAGACAGATAGAAGAACAATAATACCAAGTAACAGTGCCATAACAGTAATATATGAGGCAATAGGTGTTTTTTATCAGTATGCAAAAGGTACAATGTCTTCGCTACAAAAGAGCATAAATGTCAAGGCATAAGAGGAATATAGTCATATCATGCCAAGGTTCAACCATCATGCATCAAGGACATTGCAAGTGTTATAATGATAAGAGAAACAAATGCAATCACCTTGATCATGAAAGGAACAACTTTATGTGGGGTAATCACAATATGAGTAATAGCCAAGAAAGCAACAAGCTACATGAGATAGCTCAAATAAAGAAGTTATCATGTTCATATTATGGAATGAAGTACATATGCTACAGAACTGGAAAATAATGTAATCATTTCATCCTTATGCCATATTGACAGTTAAAGGTACAGGAGGTAGCATAGAAGAGATCATATCTGAATGTTCATGTCATACAAGAAATAACTTATAAAGGAAAAGGTACATTATGTTAAGTTCATGTCATATAATAAAGTACAGATGAGAAAATGACAAGGAGAATGTTATATCATTTTACTAGATACAGTTCTCTCATACATTCAAAAGACAAAAGGAGAAAGAAATAAAATATAAAGCATTGTGTTGTTCTAAATTTCTTTTTTTTTTATACTAATGTGAACAGGTTCATTTATAGCAGAATGTTCATAATCATCATCTTGTATTTTGAAGTTATATTGTAAAAGACAATGAAAGAGAACTAATGCAAAACAACCCATATGGGGGAATCATATTATGACACAGTCATAGCCATGCTACAGGAGGGTTTTATTGAAAAAATAAAAACCCTTATATTTCCTTCTTGAAACTCTTGTTGCATACAGAAAAGAAGAGATACAAAGGAAAGAGCTACAGAAAGCCTCATTGCTTAGAAGTGACAAAACACTCTCCTATCTTGAAACCCTTGTCTCATTGTTTGTATATAGTCAAAATAAGGTTCATAGATGAAAAGAAAGTTTAAAAAGAAGATACAGAGAAATATGGTCGTGACTAGAAGGCCTAGTTTTCTTTGAAGAATAGTTACCCACTTGAAATTTTGAAACCCTTGTCAGTAATGGAGCTACACTTTTAAAAATGAAGATATAGGAAAACCGAATAGCAAGAAACTCACCTCATTTTCTTGTATGGAGAGATCTACAGGCCGCGACCTTCATTTTGAATTTTCTTAGGATGTAAATGTTATAGTTACAAATGAAGACAAGACAAAGACAAAAGGCATGGTAAGAATATATCCACAGAAAGCTCAATACATAGCCATGGCCAAAGTTTGACAGTGCTGAGAAAAAAATGATAGAAGATTGCCAAATAGAAACTCAAAAAGACATGCTCACCTTGTCCATGCACCAAAATGCCATAAAAATGCTAGATATCGACCAAAAAATGGAGTGAAAAATCAGAGAGTATGCATTTCCCTTCAAACCCTAGCGGCAGCCGAACCAAGTTGCAGAGCAAAATGAAGTGAAATTGAAAGAGAGAAATGAAATCACAACTTTTGGGGTTCATTCATTCTTTTGTTGGATAGCATATTCTTTTTTCCCATCTATTTTGACTAAGCAAAGATAAAAAATCATTTACCTTATCTGAATTCTAAGGTCAAGACTTACTCTTGATAAACCTAATCTTTATGTCAAGGAGGAGCCCGTGGGCCGATGAAATTATTTCTTTTTACATTTGTTTTGGCAAGTCAAAGACTGAAATCATTAAAGGGTAAGGCTTAATGCCTTAGGTTTTTTATTTCCTTTTGATACATGATAGTTGACAAGTCAATGTCGAATGTGCCTTGTATATGCAACAAGTCAAAGGTCAATGATTTCCTTTATCATATGCATGGAGACCAAGTGTATAAGATTCCTTTTATGCCTTATGCATTTCATAATGCATCCAAAGTCAAAGCAAATAGATGCATTATGAAAACAAATGGCAAAGGTGGCAGGTAATGTGGATGGAATAAAAAGTTTTATTTGCATGAAATCATGAAGACAAATACAAGGCGGCAGGTTATTGTTATATTGACAATGCATGTATAAAGGAAGGGTCAAATATGAGATATAATACAAGGTGATAGTCAAATGCATACAAAAAAGATATGGTCAAGACAAGGACATGGTAAATAATGGTATGCAATATGAAGGTAATGATGCATGTGTAATGCAACTAGATATTATTTTCTTTTGCAATATAATGGAGTGATAAGGGAATATTCTTATGCCTTGAATGTATGTAAGATGTAATTATGGAGCTTTTTTATTGCATGGAGTTATAAGGTGATTATGATGCAATTATTATTCCTCTTAATAATTCATCATATTATTTTGCATGCAAGTGACCTAAATTTGCATGGGAGGCATAAAGGGGTAATATTTTTATTTTCTTTCATGTATGAAGACCTAATTTTGGTATCAAAATCATGCAAAATTGTGTAAATTAGGCAAATGTAAAAGGAGAGATAAGGAGTTTTATTTTTCTTCCACATTCTCATAAGTTTACAACTATATACCATGTAAACAAATTAATAAAGTAATATTTTATAAATTACTCTATTATTTTGTCACAAGTTCTAAAATTAGAGAAATTATACAAATTGAAACTCATAATAGAGTAAGTCATGCAAATGATTACTTTATTAATTTGTCACATGATAAAATCATGTAAAATCATGCAAAATGGAGGAGTTATGTTAATTGAGGTCTTTTTGCATGCCTTGGAGATAAAATTAGTCAACTCTTGGGTCAAACACATGGAGACTAGTAGATTGGAGCTATTTTTGCTCATTTTGAGGTGGTTTTGACCCGATTTTTTAGGGATTTCATTGTTTTCTCATGGATCAAATTGGAGAGCTTATTTTTAGAGGCAGTTAACTACAATTATTTTTTCATGCCTCTTGGAGAGAGCAAACTATATATTGTAAATAAAAACAAAGGTTTTTCTAGTTCTTGTATTCTTTTCTCTTTTACACATTGAGAGACAGAGTTTGTTTATAACTCATTTTCTTGTTCTTGTCTTTTTGCTCTTTACACTTTGAGAGAGAAAGAAGTTTTGTAACTCACTTATTTTCAGATTTATAGAGATTACAACAGGTTATAGGTTCTATACTTTATCTTATGTAATTATTTCCTTTACTTTTTAGTTTGATCAAGTATCTACCTTCCATTAATGCAACTTGTAAGAGTGATTTGATGAGATTTTATTGTGTTTAACATCAGAACCTTTAAAATCATTGTCTCATTAATACTTGTTTGTGTTAGATAGGATTGAAAATCATAGGTCTTATGTTGTACAATTGGAAAACCTTTCTTTTATGTTGTGAAAAACCCATTTTCCTTCAAGCAAAAATATTTTCCAACCTCCCTTAGAAACATTTGTGTGATCAAGTTGCTAAAAGTGGTATGTGTGGATAGATTTTCTGAGATCTATTGTGAGTTAGATTGCCAAGTTTTCATCATCATTAGGTGCATCACCATATTTTTACAGTTTGGTTTGCTTTTATAAAAATCCTTTTTACCCTTTTCCAGATCAAAGTCATAGATCCAATTGAATATTTTAAGGGAACCAGCCCACAATCTAGAGGTTCAAACTCTATATAGGTCACCCATAGCTTGAGTTTGATCCCATGTATCGAAGGATTGCTGAGTATCACAACTTTGCATCACGGGTGCAATCCTAATCGATAACATACATATCTAATAATTATCACATTCCATGATATTGCATTTATTTGAGGCATCATGTCAAATAGTTCACGCGCCTTGACTATTCTTCCACACTTTACATACATGTCTACAAGGGTAGCTAGAAATACAACATCTTAGAAAATTCCCATATCCTTTACATTTTGATGGTTGTCCATACCCTATTTCAAAGATTCCATTTTTCCATAGAAAAGGAGGATGCTTGCAAAGGTTATGGAATTTGGTTTTACACGTGCCAATTGTATTTTCTTGAAATTTTCTAAATCCTTTTTGTAAAAATCCATTTTGTGTGTATCTTGCAATCATTTCATTCCATGAGACAACATTTCTTTGAGGCATCATGTCAGATAGTTCATGTTCCTTGTCTATGCTTCCACACTTTGCATACATGTCTCCTAGGGTAGTTGCAACTACAACATCTGTCAAAATTTCCATTTCCTTTATGCTTTGATGGATGTCCATACCCTGTTTCCAAGATCCCATTTTGGCATAGGCAAGGAGGATGTTGGCTAAGGTTGTGGAATTTGGCATTACACCCACCAATTGCATTTTCTTGAAAGTTTCTAAAGCCTTATTAAAAAATCCATTTTGTGCATAACTTACAATCATTGCATTCCATGAGATAGCATTTCTTTGAGGCATCATGTCAAAAAGTTTGTATGCCTTGTCTATACTTCCACACTTTGCATACATGTCTCATAGGGCAATTGTAATTACAACATCTGACAAAATTCCTATATCCTTTATGCATTGATGGATGTTAATACCCTTTTCTGAAGATCCCATTTGGGCATAGACAAGGAGGATGTTGGCTAGGGTTTTGGAATTTGGCTTTACACCCATCAATTGCATTTGCTTGAATGTTTCTAAAGCCTTATCAAAAAAACCATTTTGTGCATATCTTGCAATCATTGGATTCCATGAGACAACATTTCTTTGAGGCATCATGTCAAACAATTCACATACCTTGTCTAAGCGTCCACTTTGCATACATGTCTCATAGGGTAACTATAAATACAACATCTAACAAAATTCCCATATCCTTTATGCTTTGATGGATGTCCATACCCTATTCTGAAGATCCCATTTTGGCATAGGCAAGGAGGATGTTGGCTAAGGTTTTGGAATTTGTCTTTACACCCACCAATTGCATTTTCTTGAAATTTTCTAAAGCCTTATCAAAAAATCCATTTTGTGCATATCTTGCAATCATTGCATTCCATGAGACAACATTTCTTTGAGGCATCAAGTCAAATAGTTCACATGCCTTGTCTATGTTTACACACTTTGCATACATGTCTCATAGGGTAGTTGTAACTACAACATCTGATGAAATTCCCATATTTTTTAATCTTTGATGGATGTCCATACCCTGTTCTAAAGATCCCATTTTGGTATAAGAAAGGAGGATGTTGGCTAAGGTTGTGGAATTTGTCTTTACACCTGGCAATTGGATTTTCCTGAAAGTTTCTAAAGTCTTATCAAAAAATCCATTTTGTAAATATCTTGCAATCATTGCATTCCATGAGATAGCATTTCGTTGAGCCATTATGTCAAATAGTTCACATGCCTTGTCTATGCTTCCACACTTTGCATACATGTCTCATAGGATAGTTGCAACTACAATATATGATGAAATTCCCATATCCTTTATGCTTTGATGGATGTCCATACCCTATTCCAAAGATCCCATTTGGGCATAGACAAGGAGTATGTTGGCCAAGGTTGTGAAATTTGGCTTTATACTCGCCAATTGCATTTGCTTGAAAGCTTCTAAAGCCTTATCAAAAAAACTTTTTGTGCAAATCTTGCAATCATTGCATTCCATGAGATGCCATTTCTTTGAGGCATCATGTCAAATAGTTTACATTCATTGTCTATGTTTCCATACTTTGCATACATATCTCTTAGGGTAGTTGCAACTACAACATCTAACAAAATTCCCATATCATTTATGCTTTGATGGATGTCTATACCCTATTCCGAAGATCCCATTTGGGCATAGACAAGGAGGATGCTAGCTAAGGTTGTGGAATTTGGCTTTACACCCACTAATTGCATTTTCTTGAAAGTTTCTAAAGCCTTATCAAAAAACATTGTGTGCATATCTTGCAATCATTGTATTCCATGAGACAACATTTCTTTGAGGCATCATGTTAAACAGTTCACATGCCTTGCCTATGCTTCCAAACATTGCATAGATGTTTCATAGGGTAGTTGCAACTACAACATTTGATGATATTCCTATAGAGCTACAACATCATAAATTTTACCTTTTATAGCCTCACAAATCTATAATCCAACATGACAGGCTTCAAATTCCTCAAATATATATCACTTCAAATCATAAATCATCAAAATATATCTATTTTAGTAATAGATAAGTCATATTTGTAATCTTGTCAAATTGTTGCAATGTTGTCAAATTTGTTGCAATTTCTCAACTTCACAAATTTGATGTTTGCACTTCTTCAATCTTCCTCGATGTTCATCATTCTTATCATTTTTCCTTCATCTCATCAATCTAGGTTTACCATATGGATCAAACACACCCTATGATTGTCTATTCATTTTTTTCTAACAGATGCCTTGCCTAATGAGGTGTCATGTCAAACTATTCACATGCCTTTTCTATGCTTCCACACTTTGCATACATGTCTACAAGGGCAACTACAAATACAACATCTCATGTAAAATCCCTATATCCTTTATGCTTTGATGGTTGTCCCTACCCTATTCTGAAGATCCCATTTTGGCATAGGCAAGGAGGATGCATGGAAAGGTTATGGAATTTGGTTTTATACATGCCAATTGCATTTGCTTGAAAGTTTCTAAAGCCTTTTCAAAAATTCCACTTTTTGCATATCTTACAATCAATATATTCCATGAGACAAAATTTCTTTGAGGCATCATGGCAAATACTTCATGTGCCTTGTCTATGCTTCCACACTTTGCATACATGTCTCCTAGGGTAGCTACAAATACAACATCACAAAAAATTCCTATATCCTTTATGCTTTGATGGATGTTCATACCATGTTCCAAAGATCCCATTTTGGCATAGGAAAGGAGGATGCTTGCAAAGGTTATGGAATATGGTTTTACATATGCCAATTGCATTTGCTTGAAAGTTTCTAAATCATTTTCAAAAAATCAATTATGTGCATATCTTGAAATCATTGCATTCAATGAGACAATATTTCTTTGAGGCATCATGTCAAATAGTTCATGTGCCTTGTCTATGCTTCCACACTTTGCATACATGTCTCCTAGGGCAGTTACAAATACAACATCATAGAAAAATCCTTATCCTTTATGCTTTGATGGTTGTCCATACCCTATTATGAAGCTCCCATTTTGGCATAGGCAAGGAGGATGCTTTCAAAGGTTATGGAATTTGGTTTTACATGTGCCAATTACATTTTCTTGAAAGTTTCTAAAGCCTTTTTGAAAAAATTCATTTTGTGCATATCTTGCAATCATTGCATTCCATGAGAAAACATTTCTTTGAGGCATCATGTCAAATAGTTCACATGCCTTGTATATGCTTCCACACTTTGCATACATGTCTCATAAGGTAGTTGCATCTACAACATCTGACAAAATTCCCATATCCTTTATGCTTTGATGGATGTCCATACCCTATTCTAAAGATCCCATTTGGGCATAGACAAGGAGGATGTTGGCTAAGGTTGTGGAATTAGGATTTACACCCACCAATTGCATTTTTTTGAAAGTTTATAAAGCCTTATAAACAATAAATATATCATGACAATAGTATAACAACAACAACTACAGTATAACAACAATAAATATATCATGATTCAGATTCATAGTTAATGATATAAGTTATATAACAATTAACACTAATAGTAATAATTCAATTAACCAAAACTAAGACAAGGTTTTGTAGAGGGACTACCATCAACCTGTAGGTCCAGACAGAACATTTGTAGGTACCATAGATCGAGAGAAAAGGTAGGTGAAAGTTTTTCAATTTTTTCCTCTTTGGGTTCTTCAGAGACTCCTGGTGCAATGTAGCTTGGAAAGATTGGGAGACTTAGGAAATGAACTAAGGCCTCCAGTAGCATCCACCTACCCACCCCGACGTGCTAGCATAGTCGATTCGTCTCGACAAGGTGGGACGAAGAAAATATGCATGTTGGCACCTTTTCACTGCTCTTAATGATGTATTTTGCAAGAATGCATATGTTGTTGGCACGATCAAATAGACTAGAGTTGACCAAAACTGAGACAAGCTACTATAGAGGGACCTGACGTCCACCTATAGGTCCAAATAGGACATTTGTAGGTGCCATAGATCAAGAGAAAAGGTAGGCAAAATTTTTTTAACTTTTTGCTCTTTGGGTTGTTCAAAGACTCCTAGTATAATGTAACCTGGAAAGATTGGGAGACCTGGGAAACGAACCGAGGCCTCCAATAGCATCCACTCACCCACCCCAATGTGTTGGCACAATTGGTTCAGCCCCATGAGGTGGGAAGAAGAAAATATGCCTATTGGTACCATTTCACTACTCTCAAATGACACATTTTACAAGAATCCATACATTGTTGGTACGGTCCAATGGTCTAGAGTTGACCAAAATTGAAACAAGGTACTGTAGAGGGACTCGACATCCACCTGTAGGTCCAAAGAAAACATTCATAGATGCCATATATCGAGACAAAATGTAAGTGAAAGTTTTGCAACTTTTTGCTCTTTGGGCTCTTTAGAGACTCCTAGTGCAATGTAGCCTAGAAAGTTTGGAAGACCTAAGAAATGAACCGAGGCCTCCAATAGCATCCACTTGCCCACTCTAACATGTTGGTGCAGTCGGTTTGGCCCCATGAGGTGGGAAGAAGAAAATATGTCTGTTGGCACCTTTTCACTACTCTCAAATGGCATATTTTGCAAAAATTCATACATTGTTGGCACAGTCAAATGGTCTAGAGTTGACCTAAACTAAGATAGGGTACTATGAGCCAATGTCCATCTGTAGGTCCAAATAGAACATTCATAGGTGCCATAGATCAAGAGAAAAGGTAGGTGAAAGTTTTTCAACTTTTTACTCTTTGGGCTCTTCAAAGACTCTTGGTGCAATGTAGCTTGGAAAGATTGGGAAACATGGGAAACAAATTAAGGTCTCTATTAGCATCCACCTGCCCACCTGGATGTGTTCACACAGTCAGTTTAGTCCCACGAGGTGGAAAGAAGAAATATGTCTATTGGCACCTTTTCACTGCTCTCAAATGACATATTTTGCAAGAATGCATACATTATTGGCATAGTCAAATGATATAGATTTGATCAAAACTTAGATAGGGTACTGTAGAAGCACCCAAGACACCTTTAGCTCTAGACAGAACATTCGTATGTGCCATAGATCGAGAGAAAAGGTAGGCAAATGTTTTTCAACTTTTTACTCTTTTTAGGCTCATCAGAGAGTCCTAGTGCAATGTAGCCTGGAAGGATCGGGAGACTTGGGGAATGAACCAAGGCCTCACCTAGAGTTCACCTACCCACCCAGATGTGTTGGCCTAGTTGGTTCAGCCCCATGAGACAAAGAATGCAAATATGGCTCCTAGCAAGTTTTTGTTGAATGCTAATGACACTTTTTGTAACATTTTATACATCGTCACCACAGTCAAATGGTTTGGAGATAATAAAAACTAAGAGAGGTTATTGTGAAGGGACATTACATGCATCTATAGATTCAGATAGAACAGTCATAGGTACCACAAATTTTAAGTACTAGTCCGTCATAGTTTGGTAGTTTTTTATACTTAGGTCTCTTAAGAAACTTTGTTAGAATAGTGTAGCTTGAAAGAATCGGGAGACCTGTGGAATGAACCAAGGCCTCCCCTAGAATTCACCTACCCATACAGACATTTTGGCACTTTCAATTTGGACCCACAACGCACAAAATGAAATTTATGCTCACCAAAAACTTTTCATTGAACACAAATGATGCTTTTTGCAACTTTTGAAAAAATTGTTGCCACGACCAAATGGATTGAACATTTCAAAAAGTGAGAGAGGTTATTGTGGAGGGAACCTACATGACACTGTAGGTCTAGATAAAACATTCCTAGGTGCCACAAATTCTCATAAACAGTCCGTCAAGTTTGGCATTTTTTGGCACTTAGGGCTCTCAAGAGAAAGTGTCAGCACAGTGCAGCCAAGAATGATCAGGATAGTTGAGCTGCAAAATAGGACCTTACCTAGTGTTCACCCACCCATCTAGACATGTTTGTAGTGTCAATTTGGCCCCATGACACATGAAATGAAATTTATGGTCGCCAACAACTTTTCATTGAACACAAATGATGCTTTTTGCAACTTTTGAAATATTGTCGCCACGACCATATGGATTGAACATTTCAAAAATTGAAAGAGGTTATTGTGGAGGGATCCTACATGACCCTATAGCTCTAGAAGGAACATTCCTATGTGCCACAAATTCTGAGAAATAGTCTGTCAAAGTTTGGTAAATTTTTGGCACTTAGGGCTCTTAAGAGAAAGCGTCGACACAGTGGAGCTGCGAATGATTGGGATAGTTGAGGTGCAAAATAGGACCTTTCCTAGTGTTCACCCACCCACATAGATGTGTTGGCACTTTCAATTTGGCCCCACGATGCATGAAACAAAATTTATGCTCACTAACAACTTTTCATTGAACACAAATGACGCTTTTTGCAACTTTTGAAAAATTATCACCACAACCAAATGGATTGAACATTTCAAAAACTGAGAGAGGTTATTGTGGAGGAACCCTACATGACCCTATAGGTCTAGAAAGAACATTCCTAGGTGCCACAAATTCTGAGAAACAATTTGTCAAAGTTTGGCAATTTTTGGCACTTAGGGATCTGAAGAGAAAGAGTCAGCACGGTGCAGTTGGGAATGATCGGGATAGTTGAGGTGTGAAATTGGACCTTTCCTAATGTTCACCTACCCACCTGGATGTGTTGGTGCTATCAGTTTGGCCCCATGATGCATGAAACAAACTCTATGCTCACTGACAACGTTTCATTGAACACAAATGCCACTTTTTGCAACTTTTAAAAATTGTTGCCACAACCAAATGGATTGAACATTTAAAAAAATAAGAGAGGTCATTATGGAGGTACTCTACATGACCATGTAGGTCTATATGGAATGACCCTAGGTGCCACAAATTGCAAGAAATAGTCTGTTAAAGTTTGGCAATTTTTGGCACTTAGGGCTCTTAAGAGAAAGTGTCGGCACAGTGCAACCAGGAACGATTGGGATAGTTGAGGTGCGATATAGGACCTTGATTAGAATTCACTCACCCACCTAGACATGTTGGCACTATTGGTTAAGCCCCACAACACATGAAACAAAATTTATGCTCGCCGACAACTTTTCATTGAACACAAATGATGCTTTTTGCAACTTTGAAAAATTATCGCCATGACCATATGGAATGAACATTTAAAAAACTAAGAGAGGTTATTGTGGAGGGATCCTACATGACTCTTTAGGTCTAGACAAAATTTTCCTAGGTACCACAAATTTTGAGAAACTATATGTCAAAGTTTGGCAATTTTTGGCACTTAGGGCTCTTAAGAGAAAGCATAGCCACAATGCAGCTGGAAATGATCGGGATAGTTGAAGTGTGAAACATGACCTTGCCTAGCATTTACCTTCCCACCCATACATTTTGGCATTGTCAGTTTGGCCCCACAACACATGAAATGAGGTTTATGCTCACTGATAACTTTTCATTGAACACAAATAATGCTTTTTAAAACTTTTGAAAAATTGTTGTTGTGTCCAAATGGATTGAACATTTCAAAAAATGAGAGAGGTTATTTTTTAGGGACCCTACATGACCTTGTAGGTCTAGATGGAATGTTCCTAGGTGCCACAAATTCTAAGAAATAGTCTATCAAAGTTTAGCAATTTTTGGCACTTAAGGCTCTTAAGAGAAAGCATCGACATAGTGCAGCAGGGAATGATCGGGATAGCTGAGGTGTGAAACAAGACCTTGACTAGCATTCACCAGCCCACTTAGATGTGTTGGTGGTGTCAGTTTAGCCCCATGACGCATGAAACAAAATTTATGCTCACTGACAACTTTTCATTGAACATAAATGACACTTTTTCCAACTTTTGAAAAATTCTCACCACGATCCAATGGATTGAACATTTCAAAAATTGAGAGAGGTTATTGTGGATTAGATTAGGGTTTTCAATTAGATTTTAAGATTCATGAACACACTATAGGACATTAATAGAACTGAAACTAGAGACATAATCATACACATATACAAATATAAATTAGTTATACATATAAATGACATGAGAAAGTTAGTGTACATAATCATACACATAAACAAGAGTGTTGTACATAATCATACACATAAACAAGAGTATTGCACATAAGTATCTCATAAGAGACATGATATTTGAGACATGATTGTAGAGAAGGAACAAAATTTTACTTATACAAATATATAAATCAATTGTATATATTTACAAATGAACATGAAATTACAAAGTTTTTTCATTTACAATCAATCCAATGAACCATCTGGATCTTCTCTACTCTTTGTTGTGTCGAGTATTGCCTCATGGTCAGACTCATGAACCTTCCACAAGGTCATGTTCAATGGTCTACCCTCATATTTGATCAAATGAGCATTTGATGCCACAACAAGGTTAGAATAATGAATAATATTCCTATGTGTGTCAAAGTCCTCGAACAACCACACATCAAACTTCTTCATTGGGTACCTTCTAAGCCATATTCTAGTAACAACCACTAATCCTATAAGGTACTTGATGTTTTCTCCATCTATAACAAGGGCATCTAATTTCTTTTTTGCCTCAACACAATGACACAAATAATAATTTGTTCCTTCTTCTTTGTCTTCAGCTGCAATAAATGCATAAACAGGTCGTGCATTGATATGTGCATTCAGTTCGATGAATATAGTCAACCATACAAAAAAAATACAAAATAAGATGGAATATTGAATTTTATTAAATTTAAATGCTAAAAATACTAGGTTGAACTAGATCTGAAACATGGTCAAAGTTAATTGATGATTCAATCTTTGTGAGTTACAGTGTTGTCAGGAGTCGATATGTGTCAAGTGGGCTTAGACTTCTTGTACACCATTCATCGACCCACTCCTTTGACTCACATTTATACATATCCTTGACATATTTAATAGGAGTTCATGCTAACATAATAATAAAGTGTCAAAGTAAATGAATACATAAAGAACATACCTTAGATTTCAAGATTTGATTGCCCAGTTGCACAATTATGTCTACTTCATTTTTTGGCTTCAAAATCCTCAAAAATTTGAGCTTTATGGCAAGTTCCTTCATATTCAATGTTGAATTGAATATAACTCTAATAGGATTAGTCAAATTTATGAAAAAACAAATATATATCATCAAATTCAATCTAAATACATGAAAATTAGCATTTAGATAATATGAAACATGAAAATATTAGTTCAAATAATCAAATTTTGTCTAAAAACATCCAATTTACTTCTTCTACGTTGAAGAACCACAAAAAAGGTTGGTGGATTAAGTAACCAATGATTGTGTAAATGTCAACACCATTAAAAGCATTTTTTTGTCTGATAATGCATAGAAAACAAAGAATAATAGAGCATGTGGGTCTTATTCACATATTACACATGCCTTTTGTCTATTTTTTTGGTTCCACAAAATGTGTTTGTGTTATAATGTGAGCGCATTTTGTCACGCATGGAAAGTCTAATGTATTTTGCATCTAAAATTTATGTTTTTCTCAAAAAATTTATGTAATGCCCCTTCGTTCTCACCTTGGATGTATAGGTGAACTGGTCAAGGCGCATGAAGGTGAAAGTAAAATAACAGGAATATTCAAGGTAAGGTAAACAATTGATGTTGTACAATATAGATAGATGCTTCATCCATGTGTGGTTTCATTGATAATCTCTATTGCGGCACTGATAATGCAGGCTTTGGTATTGTTTTGCATTCCAATGATTAAGATGTCGATCTTACTACAATTGTTATATATTAGAATGGATCTCATGTGACTGATTCTGTTAGATTTAATTGTTATGATGGTACTTCTGACACTTATGATTTCATGCACCTGTATGTTAAGTGTAGGGTTCTGTTCAGATTAAGAGATAGATTTGATTTGGTTATGATTATGTGTTGAGCTAATCTAGATTGATATGATATGGAAGGGACGATGTCACATCACTCACTTGTGAGCACCCTGCGATGTTGCGATTCCTTTTTCCACCTAGTGCTAGCTTATATGCATCTATACATGCTTGACTGTGACATTTGTTGCAGGATGCAAGTATCAGGCATCGACTCCACCTAAATTAACAAGTCCGAGCATGCCTTGAACCCAATGGATACGTTGTTTCGGAGATAACTTAAGGTCCCACATCCCAAGTCATTATCCTCAATCAGGATGCATGACATGTCTAGTCAACCTATCAGTTATGTTAGTATGTCGGTCTTGCAATTGATTTATATTTGATGGAGCTTGTTGGATAAGTGCATTTTGGCCTGACTTGAGAACATGTTTGATTTGGGTTTTGACGGTTGTCCTACTCAATGGGTTATGTTGTATGCCTATATTTCATTATATAGTCATACTAATATTTGACCCACTTTAATATTTAATAAGGTCATATAATATTCTTATTATTATTATTAATATTTAATAAGATTAAATTGGTAATTGATAATTACCTAGTTCAAATAATTATTTAAAGTTGTTTGAATATGAATTATTTTATTACTACTATTAAATTGATTTATTTAAGGGAAGGTCACTGAACACTAGTAAACGCACTAACTAGACCCTAGAGTAGAGAGGAGACAGTCCTATCATCCAATTGACGAAGCCTAACAATTGGATCAAGAGTGTATTGATTCAACGTTACACTATGGTTACTAATGGATTTGTGATAATATGTTATTTATGATGGATATATTTTGGCTATATATTGTACTAACACTTCTTGTTGAGTGTACATGTAGAATTATGTCAATGGATGATGGTGATCATTTAGCCACTTTATGTCTTTCTGTGTGATGTCTGACCTAGGCATGGGTCCCTAAGGTCTATTGGCCATGATGTTAAGAAATATTATTTTTAGTTTTATGTGATAAAATGATTATGTTCTTATGTGGGATTTAACCTTGTAACTTTTAAAATGATTTTTATGTGTTTTTAAGACGTCTAAGTTGTATTTTATGTTTGGAAAATTGTCTTATGTCCAAGGTACATAGGTAAGAAGTTTATTTTTGTCATTTATAATATTTTAAAAGGTTTTTAGACCCTCCTTTAAGCCCCACTTACAAAAGTGACGAAAATGGGGAGGTGGTTGGTTGAATTAGTTGGGTGGTTGAGTTAGTTTTGGGTAGGAAGTTACTATTTCCTTCTCTTTAAAAACTCTTCATGGAGTGGGGGTGACTTGCTCATTTTATGATTTTCATTCAAGGATTCTACCATTAGTGGGATATTGCGATTGAGGTATCATGTTTTCTTTAGTAATTAATATTATATGTTTTTCTTTATTGATTAAATGTAAATTTTATATGTTTTTCTTTATTGATTAAATATAAATATTATATGTTTTTCTTTATTGGTTAAATGTAAATATTGTATGTTCTAAATATTATATGTATCCTTTATTTATTAAATGTAAAGGTTGTTTTTCTAAGGGTTGTTGCTTGTGAAATTGGAAAAGCAAACATTTCAATGTAAATCTTGAAAGAAGCATATTTGTTGCCTTATTTGCATGTCACAAACCTAGATCATCATAGCATGAATTATATTTTTTATTTTTACATTAGATCTTCCTATAATTATAAGATAGTAATCGCCATATATATTCGTAGTAAGGTTTGCATATAATCATATGTTATCTATATATTAGTATTAAGATTTCTATATAATCTTATAATTGCTAAATGTTGGTGTTGGATCTTAGAAACGATGGTTTTTATTTGTTTTTAAAAGGGGTTACAAAGTCATTTTGCTAAGGATCTGTTAGTTTGTTCATATCCTCTAATAGATAAACTAATGATGTTCTTTGTGTATGTAAGTATCTTTGAACCTTGTCAAACAGTTCAAGTACCTTGTCCATTAGAGTATTCCTTACTTCTGCCTTCTATTAGATCTAGATGGAAATGTTTTTCTTATGTGCATTAAGGTCTCAAATAAATATGGACTTTGGATCATATAAAACTGCCCACTTTTGTATAGATTCTTCAAGATCCAATTCTTATAGTAGATTGTATTAAACATCTTATTAGCTCTTCATTTAGTCAATTTATATTTTTTATGTCTTGTTCTTTGGTTGTCCAAATCTTCACAGTATTCTTGATCGACCACAATCCAAATCTAGATAACCCATTTAATACGGTGTGCATACTCCTTAAGTCTGTCAAACTCCATCCTCTAGGTGAGACTCCAGCCATGTATAACAAAGGTGTTTCAAATTGGGTGTGGTGGTCTATGAAGTCGTCGCTTGAAGAAATGGAAATGGTGTGGCTGCTACTCAAAGGCAGAGTGGTGTTGTTTATAAACCGTCCAAAATTTGAAGGTTGATTGACCAAATCTTACCTTGAGAATAGGAATAACCTACACAAGTGCATGAACATGTATATAAACATTTATGTCATATGGATATTTGTATAGGTATCAATTATAAATTATAAATTAAATATGAATCCATGCATAGTTAAGATACACAATTTAGTAGATGAGTTTGTTGGAGTATATATATATGATATAGATATTAACTTATGAAACAAAAGAAATGTAGTGGTTATAGTTTAATACGAATGTTTATTAAACTAATCGATATGATCGCATAGTTACTGTAATATGGCATTGATTCTATTCTAATGGTTTTGTTAGTAGAAATATGATATATGGGGTTGGATTATAATTGTTGTAATTAGCATTTAAATTATAAGTATTTGTAATTAATATTATCTATGCATTGTTTAGCTTGACGGTTATATGTAATTGATGAGTGATTAATATAATAGATAGTATCGATTTATTTGTTAATGTGAATAGACGAAAGATGATATGGTAATATATTTATTGTTGACTTTTTTTAATTTAGTTGGAATTGATTTATTTACGATTTGTTACAATGGTTTTGTTAAGTTAAAATTTGATAAGAAGGATTGCGATCAGGGTAAAACATTGTATTTGGTTATGCTTTAAATAATTGGTATATTGTAAATGAATCTTGTGTAAGTTGTACCTTTGGTCGTAATGGGCTTGAGTGTAGGTCGTAAAGGTTTGTGTTCCAGAGGCATAGGATAATAAGATTTGATATATTGTGTTGATGTTGTAAGAACATGATGTCTCCTGTATGAGAACTTTAGTTATCATAAATAAGGTAGGATGTAGGGTTTGGGTCTTGAGGTTCTTAGTGAGTATTGCATCTTAGTTTAAAAGTGATATGCTTATCATGTTATTGAATTAAGAATAGAATCATTTGTGATCTCTTTTAGATAGTTTAGTTCAAAGCATTGCTCGTCAAGTGTCTTGTCGAGTAATGGTTATTGCTAACTTTTCCTAGTAGTGAATTAAATGTTGAGAATAAGTGCTAACTCTTTGTTATAAGTGTTTTGGACTTGGATGAGTTGTTGTTTGCATTCATAATGAAGTCCACATTCATGGATCCCATTTGATATAATAAATTATGTTGTTGTTTATATCGTCTTGTTGTAAGGAATAGTAGAATAATTGAAGTGAATGTTGTATTGATTCATGGGCATCTTATGAGTACGGTACTGCTTTGAAGACCCATGGTTAGTATGTCATATTATATATTGCACTTAGGGTATGTTATTAGATTGGTCTATTTGAAGGAGTTGTATTTTTAAGAGTAAATGTTAATGTGGGGATTGTTGTGTTTCAGTGGTGTCTAGTGAAAGTTTATTCTAGAGGCCAGTAGGGGTAGTTATGGGTTTGATCCTTGCATTGTTGCATTATGGTTGAAGAATGAGCATGTTTTGGTTTTATGTGATGTTGACTTCCCTCTGCTTATGGTTTATATGATTTTCATGACTGTGTAAGAGGGATAATGCCTTGCTCAGTATATCTAGTCCTGTTGTTATGTCTTGAATCCATGTTGTTGAGCTCTTCTTGAAGGTTGTGGTTCCATATTGTGATGAGCTTGTTTTAAAATTCTATGTTGGTCTATGTAAAGGCTTGATTTTGGGAGCAAGAGGACCCATGCCTTGCTCTGGATTACACTTGGTTATGGTTGAAATTTTGGGAGCAAGAGGACCCATGCCTTGCTCTGGATTACACCTGGTTATGGTTGAAATGTTGGAGCAAGAGGACCCATGCCTTGCTCTGGTGATTTATTATGTTGTGATTGGTTGCAAGATGGTTGATGCCTTGCATTGTTATGTATATTTGTTGCTATGATGATAGTTGTAATGTTTGATGGATAGGGTTTCTAGGTGCAGGTAGGGGAGTGGCTTCCAATGTGGGGCCGGTGCCCAAAGTGGCTGTCAGGGTAACCCATTGGAAGTTGTTAATCCAATGATAACTTAATAATAAATTTAGAGGGTTGGGTAGTTTTCACACTAATCAAGATAATTGGATGCCTCACTCATGCCTGTAGTGCTCATTCAAGCTAAGGATGAGATGAGAAGGCCGTGGTTGGCAAAATCAACTTCCTTGTCCTCATGAAAGGAATGTTGATTCCGCATGTGTCACCCTATGGGGCCGGCGTCTAGAGAGAGACTGTCAGGGTAACCATAGATGGGGGCCGACGCCTAGTGAGAGACTGTTAGGGTAACCCATGGATGGGGGCCAGCGTCTAGCTAGAGGCTGTCAGGGTAACCCATGTTAGGGCCATGCGATGACACTCTCCCTACTACAGCCTAGCATTCCCTAGTTGTACTCTCCCCATTTGTCGTGTGTTTCCTCTGGAAGTGATATTGAGTTGCTTGTGATGTTGTCATGTGTTGTAATGGTGCCATGAATAGTCCTTGTTCATGTTAGGCATTGTCTACCTGACTGTTTGACATTTTGGGACCTTATGTTATCTCCTAGCTCGGAGGGGTGGGCCTCAGGGTTCCACATGATTGGGTGGTAAGAGCTATCCATTGGTCCTTTTTGGAGATACGGTTCGAGTTCCGCACAAAGGTGTTCCAGAACCAGTTCACTCTCCTCCTTCAAAGTTGTATGCTTTCTTATGTATTCTTTGTAAACTGACATGATCAGTCTTATAATCTTGTAATCATGTAATCATGTACTAAGACTCTGTAATTAATCTATCCTGTTACAGTAAAAGTTATTTGTATCTATTTTAGCAGTGTAATGGCTATTGCTTCTGTAGTTTTATTTTCTGTCATTAATGCAGTTATGTTGCCCTAGAGTTGTTAGAAGAGTAATATCGTGTATACAGTGTAATATAATATGTTTGGTTACTACTTGCACTATCTTGCTTTCAAAAAAAAATATTATTTCTGTAACTTTTGCACTTTTAGTCTAGCACTCTAGGGTTGCATGACGGGGCGTTACAATTTAAGTGATGTCTAAATTCTAAAATGACTACTATGACAAGATTTTCACTATCCCTAAATTACTGAATACCCTATAACCAATACCCTCAACCCTAAACCTTATCCCTCAACCCTATGCCTTAAAACCTATATGCTAGACCCTCAACCCTATACACTCAACCAGAGAGAGAGGGGGAGGGAGGTAGATAGGTGAGAGAGAGAGGGGGGGAGTATGAGGTAAAGAGGAGAGGGATAGGGAGAAGGAGGAGGGAAGTAGAGAGGTGAGAGAGAGAGGAGGGGAGGGAGAGACCTAGATAGGGGAGGAAGAGAGAGGTAACGACCTAGAGAGAGATACCTAGAGTGGGCACAGAGAGAGGTGAGTGAGAGAGAGAAGAGAGGGAAGGATCGATAGAGAATAGGAGAGAGATAGAAGGTAAGGGTGAGATGATTTTCCTTCACAATAACACAAGCGCGTTATAATGTGCTCGCATTATGTGAATGTATGCACATAATGTGAGTGCATTAAAATGCACTCACATTATTGTTTGATTTGGTAATTTCCAAGCCTTTGGCTTGGATTTTCCTTGGGCTTCCAACCCAAAGGCTTGGAATGAGTTTTGAACATCCAAAGACGTGTTCTTTACAAATTGTAAAAAAATTACATAATCTTGAGCGTGCTCCCCATTAGGTTTGACTTGTTTCAATGACAAGTCAAAAAAATACCATGATAATGTTAATCTTTCTCTTAGCTTTCTAACCATATAATTTTTTTCACATTTTGAGTATGTTAAGGTTTTCATCTTTAATTTCTTTTGTTAGTGTATCTATTTTTTGTCAAAAACCAATGTGTGTTTTTTTTTACTTTATTTTTTAACTGTTCTTTGAAATTTCAAATAAATTACATTTTTAGAAAATAGACACCATTCTACATGTATTCAAAAAAAATTGGATTTTTTTATTAGTTTTCAAAAAAATTAGGGGGGAGCAGGCTCAATTTTTGGTTTTTTAGGATGTGTCCACTTTGAAAATTAGTAAAAAATCAATTATTCATGAAAAAATTATTAGAAAAGTTAGGGATAAACTACATGGTGTTATCTAATTTCTCACTAAAGTGATATTTGAAATACTAAAAAAAAGTTGACATTTTAGGGGGGCCACACCAAACGCTATGTTATGTTTTTTTGAAAAAAACACAACCAATTTGTGTGGCCCCCCTTTTTGAACCCCTTAATCTCAACCATTTTTTAAAAAAAATAATAGTTTAGAAACTAGATTTGGAGTACTATGACTCTTGTTTTTGTTGCATCTTCAAATTTCAAGTGTAACTATCTTCAATTTCTCATCCAACTTTAGTCTTTCCTTATTTCAGAGAAAAAGTGGCCATTTAAGACCCCCTTTTGGTCCCCCATCTTTGTGCACTTACCCAAGTCAACAAAATGAAAGGGAAAGTCATTAAGGCATGAAACTATTGGGAGAGGTAAAATCACGCCTTTGAGGGTCATGAGTTGTGGCTACCATCTCATCCTAAGACTGCCATATTGGCCTAACATGATTTTAGTACCTACATATTTTCCCCCTCGAGGATAGTAGTCTACATGAAAGGTAAGTACCATTCCTAAAGAATGGCCTTAATTTTTGTCATTGTCCCACATCTGGACCTGATATACAAACCGATTCAAATGTTAAGTAAATATATACAAATTGATTCAAGTGTTAATTAAAGTTATAATTATTTTAAAATAAGTACATGTAAAGATAAAAGGATGTACCTATAATATATGAGTTTCAAGTTTACCTATGTCGATTTGTCTTGTCTCATTAACCTTCATTCATGGTGAAAGGATCACAAAATGAGGACAAAAATGATGCATAAAAGAAACTAAATTATGAATACACAATCATAAATAGAAGAAAAGTGGGAGAAAGCAACAAAATAGAGGTGAGACTCAGCATGGGGGCAATCGATAGAAATCTTGTGATAAGGAGATCATGGTCAAGGTTATCACACAACTTCACATGGATCCCCAGGTATGAAAATGAGAAAAAATACTCTCTAAACCCTAGATCTTGTTTTAATGTTTTCTCTCGAAATCACTATCAAATTTGAAAGCATCTTAATCTTTTAGCTAGGTTTTCAATTTCTATTGTTTCTATGCTTTCATTTTTCTATTTTTTGTCAAGTTTCTAGGTTTCTAGGTCAACAGGGGGTCTCTAAGGTGTTGCCTAGGGTCATCCCTTTTGCCAAGGAAAGACACTTGGGTGATCCTCCCTGCTCATCCTTGGTCACCCAAGAGACCAAGGGAGGTCACCCAGGATACCCTACTAAGACTTTGAGGTAGAATTAAAGGCAAAAGTTGCATTTTTAAACACCTAGGATAGTCATTTCTTTGATTCTAACCAACTTCTCACTTATTGCAATTTTTTCTAAGATTTTATCTAATTTTTAGGGGTTTTCTAAAAGTCTTACGATTTTTAGAGTTTTCTAGGTTTACAAAGGTTGAAGTTGGTATTTTCTCTTTCACAAGACACCTATATCTGATGGAACACTACACATGAGTAGGCCTAGTTTTAGAGGGCTCTAGAGGGTCTAGATGATACTAACCATGCCATTCTTAATAAGATAAACCTTGCTAGGATTTCTCGCATTCTAATTGTTCATCCTTCTTCATGTATCTATTGCAACATTCTTACGTACTGGGATATGGATCAAAATGTACTTTCTAATTTCCTTTGGTTGCTAAAGATTGGACCATCACTCTATATGATTTCTACCAAATCCTTGGTGTCCCTGTCAAAGGGAACTACTTATACTTCCTAAGAGTGAGTTAGATTGAGAGAGGTGCACTTGGGCTATGGTGATAAGAGTGACCCATCATAGAGATCACCATGGAGTTTGACTCACTTTAGTTCCTAGATGACTCAACATTTCTCTCTACAAAAGGTCTTAATAGGTTTGTTTGCATCATGCTTGTCAAGAGGCAAGAAGATGCCTATGCTTCAGTGGTGTTGGGCACCAATCATACAGCACTCAGAGAAAGGCATAGTCTTTGCATGTGGAATTGACATATTGGGCTTGGTCTATCGAGACTTGTATCAGATAGCAAAATGGGGAACTTTATCTTTCAACCACCCTTCTCTCATCTTGTCATGGATTTTCAAGAACATCATTCCATTCCAATATGAGATGACCCCTTTGGTTCTGACACTTCCTAAAGCTATGCGATGGGGCAAGATGGGTCCTTTTGATGTGACTACATGAGTATTGACCAACTTGATAGATGAGGACTTTATTGCAAATCCCTACAGAAATATGGAGGGATTGTGGCCAAGTGATAGAGCTACTTATATCTATTGTCAATGTGTTGCCCACCTAACAAATAAAAATGACATGATAGAGGAGCATCCTACTGCACGAGTGCCTCAATAGTTTGGTGGAGAGATTCTAGCTAACTTGTCCCCAGTGCCCCTTGTTACAGGTCTATTAAGGAGGCATTTGATTCTTAGCATGGGACACTTTAGTGGGTCACACTTACACCAAGGGTTTATTTCTCATGACCACTGCAGAGATAGTGAGGAGATAGACAAGTTGAGGAAATTAACAAGCCTAAGGAGCTTGAAGATGAATCTTACAAGGACTACATACCTATAGAGGAGACAAATGAGATAGCTTCAAAGGATTGAAATCATGAGGATGAGAAGGAAATGACAATGTATGTCACTCCTAGACATTGGATGATCCCTTTTGTAGAGTAGATAGAGGAAGATATGAGGATAGGAGATCCATTATAGCATCCTAGAGATCCTCATGAGTATTAACTAGTCTACTCATCACTTCATTTTGATACTTTCAGTCTAATGTGGACTATCTTCTTTCTTTTTCCTTTTTTTGCAAGGACTACTAATGAGTGGAGGTACTTCATCAAAGATGCTATGTTGGATGTCTTATTCCCTCCTAGTGGATGCACTAGGAGGATCTTTTAGTTGATGTTAGATAGCCTACCCTTGCAAGTCACCACACTAATATTCTTTCTCTGACTTACCATGCTGGTTAGAACCTAGCTTCTCAATGCACTAGAGTTGATACTTTGGAGGATGAGAATGCCTTACTTTGATAGATGGATTGTCTCAATTTCAGAGACACTCTTCAATTTCTCAAGCTCCTTTTGTAGGACCATCAGGATCGTGGATATGCAATCACATTTATTCACTAGGTCACACTCACATGGATTGACATTAGAGCAGAAGCCCCAGTGACTTCATTAGTCAAAGACATCCTTGAGGGACCTTTCTTATTGCTTCATTTGTAAGGTAGTTGCCCCCTTGCAAGGGGAATATTTAGCACTCATGTGTGCATAGTTGTTACTATTTTTTGAGCTCCCTTGATGGAGTAAATTGTACTTGAAACTTCTTTAAGTTGCTAGACTAAAATTGAATCAATCTATATGTTCTCTCAATTGATTTTATCTACTTTTCTTCCTTCTTGATTCACATGGTTGGATAGGAATTTTATTTATGTATGTTTGATGCAAATTCTTATGTCTATGCACACCTACAATGATCACATATGATAATGCAAGTGATATTGTTTTTGGTTATCTTTTTTGTTTATGATGTATGCAATTGATGAGATTCACATAAATTAGAATGCAAAGTACTATGTTCTAATTGATGTTTATAGATGAAATGACATGTTTTATTATATGTATGTATGCAAATGGTACTAACAATGTTAATGCTCTTAAGTAGGATTTTGACTTAGGGGATAGCGAGTTGACCTAGAGTATAGGATGACCTACTTAAAATTTTCAAGATAGGATAAGGGAATCAAGTGGGATTTTGGAAGGAGATGGAACAACTTCAAAACTTGGTTTTGAGAAAGGCTAAACATTGATTCTTATCTAGACATTCAAGCAATTTGACTAGTTTTCCACTTAGATGACTAACAAACTTTGTGGCTACCTTCTAGACTTAATCAGAGATGGCCAACAAGATAGACCTAGGGTAACAGGAGGGCTCAAAAGTTCCAAAATGCTCTTAAAAGATAGATAAACTCTTGGCTTTTTCCAACTAGTGCATGTGTGTGCTTTGTACCTCTAATTTTTATTTCCTCTGATAGATGCCACCCTCATAGATTCAAGCTTAAAATTTATATCCACCCAAGAATATGGACATTGGCAATCCTTATTTTCATTTGTTTTCTTTTCTTTTCCTCTCTCTCTTTTCAATTTTTTTTGTAATTCTTTCCTTTTTTATATCTTTTTTTTTATATTTTTATGGTAATTCTTCTAACTGTCTTTCTTTTTTAATTTTTTTGACTCTATTTTTTATTTCTTTTTAGAGTTATGATCTCCCTAACATTTTTGGCCAAGAAAGATAATGGGTTGGACACCACCAAGAGCTTTCACTATCTCATAGGACTTCCCATTTGCTAAGGAGGATTAGGGAAGGTCTACTTGCAAGATTCTATTAGGTACTGTAGGCTTATATACTTTCTATGCTTAGACTTGATAGCATGGTTTGTTAAGACTAGGACCAATGTAAATCTAAAATTTTAACTTTGCTTGAATTTGTTGGGAAAGAAAAAAAAAGAATAATGGATAATTGTGATTTGAAGGGAATCCCTAGAGTTTATAAGGAACAACCTATACTAGACAACTTTAAAAATCCTTGATTAGGGAAAAATCTAACAAGAGCATATCAGAAATTATAAATATGCATGATGGATAGAATGAAGATGCATGTTTTTGAGATTTTCATGTTTTGTGATTTTTTGGATTTTTAAACTTTTAAAATTTTTTGAATTTTATTCTTTTATAATTTGTATTAAAATTTTCTAAATGTAATACTTTTTAAGATGAAATTCCTTAAACATTTTTCCAAAGTCTTTCCTTTCCATAGTGCTAAGAAGGTATATGTCATTTCCAACATCTTCTTTGATTGTATATGGGCCTATCTAGTTAGGTCTAAACTTGCAACCTTCACCAGCTCTTTTGTCAATCAAATTTTCAATCCTGAGTACAAGGTCCCTAACTAAAAAAGGTCTTGGAATCACCCTTTTATTGTCCTATTTATTTATCCTTGTGAGATATGAATCATTCATTTGTACTGCTCTCAATATTTTCTCATCCAACATTTATAATTCTACTAACCTAACAACTCAATACTCTTTGTTGTCCAAAATTCCTTGTAAAGACACTCTCAAACTTAGTAGTTCAACTTCCAAAGGCAAGACTACTTCTGACCCAAATGTAAGGGCATATGGTATTGTCCCTATTGGGGTCTTCACACTTGTTATGTAAGCCCATAAAGCAGGGTATTACTATAAGTGTCAATCTTCTTTTGAATCCTTTACAATTTTAACAATAATTATCATTAAGGTCTTATTGGTTGCCTCTACTTATCCATTCCCTTTAGGATAATACACAAATGTTGTATTATGGTTAATATGAAATATTTCACATAATTCTCATACTTATGGATTCCTATAAGATGAACTATTATCTGTGATGATAACTTGTGGGATTATGAACCTACAGATGATTTGGTTGAGAATAAACTTTGCAATTATTACACCAGAGACTATACTTAAAGGCATCACTTCCACCCATTTAGTAAAATACTCTATTGTTGTTATGACAAATGTATGTCCATCAATTAAGGGTGGAGAAATTTTCCCAACTAAATCTAAACCCCATGTGGAGAATAGCCAAGGTGTTATGATTGGTTGGAGATCTCTTGTGGGGGTATGATGAACATGCACATATAATATGACATTGTGTACATCTTTTGATGAATTTAATAGAATCCCCTTCTAGCCTTGGCCAAAAATATCCTATGCAGTGAATCTTCCTAGTAGAGGCATGACCACCAAAGTGTACACATATTTTGTTGTCATACTCTTCCAAAATTTTAAATGAATCTTCTTTATCCTCGTTATGTACTAAAATTTCATCCAAGGCTCTTCTATACAAAACATCATCTATTAAAATATACCTTGTGACTAAGACCCCTAATCATCTCTTTCCCAAAGGGGTCATGTTCTTAAGATAAGTTTTGTTTGCAAGATAATTAACAATATCCCTATACCAATAGGATGTTGTGTATTTTTAAAAATCTATTGCACAGATTCCTTCATCAGGAAAATCTTCATTGATTACTTCTTCATGCAGAATGGGAATGTCTACTAACCAATCAACAATTACTTGTCCCATTATTGATTTTTTATTGACGTATGTTAATTCAAACTCACTTAGTAGAGTTACAAACCTCCCAACTCTTCTAGACAATACTAGTTGGTTTAGAAATGTTTGTAGTAGTTCAGATCTTATGATTACTAGATTTGATTGATTCAACATGTATAATGTCATAAACACTAAGTCGCAAAGATTATAGCTAAACATTATTTTTCTGCTTGAGTGTAATTTTTCACATAATCTAGAAGAGTTATACTAATGAAGTAAATTGCCCTTTCCTTACCATCATCATCTTCTTATGCAAGCATACACATGATTGATATCTCTATTGCTCTAAAATAAAGAATAAAAGGTTGGTCTTGCTTTGGTGGCGTTAACATCGGTAGAGTGAGAAGGAATCTTTTTACCTAGTTAAAAATATTTTGATAGTCCATAGTCTAGGTTATTTCTTTATTCATCTTCAATAATTGGTTAATTAGGTGAATCTTGAATTTCATATATGGAATAAAATATTGTATCACACCCAATTGTCCTAGGAATGTTCTTACTACTTTTTGACTAGTTAGAGAGAAGCGACATCTAAAATAGATTTTATCTAGGTTGGGTCAATATCAATTCCTCTTCTAGAGATAATTAAACCAAGTAGTTTTCCATTCGTAACTCCAAAGACACATTTCTTTAGGTTGAGTTTAAATTTATATTTCTAGAGTCTTTAAAAGATTACTCAAAGATCTTCTATATGTTATGATCTTTTCTTCAATTTTTTGCTAGCAAGTCATTAACATAGGACTATTATTTTATGGATGAGATCATGGAAAACATGTGTCATAGCCTTGTGATAAGTGGCTCTTTCATTCTTTAATATGAAAGGAATCTCCACATAGAAAAAGGTTCCCCAAAGGGTAGTGAACATGGTCTTATTTTGATCTTCCTTTGCTATAGAAATATGGTTATATCATGAAAATCCATCCATGAGGGACAACATCTCATATATTACTGTAGAATCAACTTATATCTAGTCTATGGATGAGAGAGTAAAATCATATTTAGAGCATTCCTTATTAATGCCTCTAAAGTCAATGCATATCCTGACCTTCCAATTTTTCTTAAGAACAAGAACTATATTTGATATCCATTATTCATATTCTATGGGTTTGATGAATCCTACATCTAGCAATTTCATAAGTTCCTATTTTATGAGCTCAACTACTTGTGGTTTAATTAGTTTGAGTTTCTACTTAATTGGTTTTGCTTCAAGTTTAGTGACCAAGTTATGGGAAACTATATCAAGATCTAGGCCAGGCATGTCTCAATATTTCCATGTGAATATATTGGGCAAATCAATAAGAAACTTTGTTTGGATTGATTAGGGCTCAAAAAAAATTTATTCAACTTCCTCTTTAAATAATTATGCCCCCAACTTTAACATCTTTGAATTCTTAGGAGTTCCTATGTTGAGGTCTATCATGTCTCTTGTTAACGAAGGATAACCTTCTTCAAATTTTTGTAGGACAGGAGGCAAGTCAGCATTTTCATCAACTTAGAGGATTTCTAGCTTATCTCCAAAATAGCCATTGACATGGGGAAGAAGTGTGTATCTCCAAAATAGTCCTTTGTATGGATTTCCTCTCTATCTTCTATATAGATAAGAATACTAGGGATGTCTCCATTTTCTAATAATGGTCCACCTCATACTAAAATAACAAATTTAGAATTTTGTAGTTGAGCATGAGCTGTAAACATTGTGGCTGAAGTGGCCATAGAATCTACCATTTGATTTTCCTCCCTTGGTATGGCCTTCATTATGAAACAGTCAAATAAGTGAATCAAATTTCATATGGTATCCTTATAAGGATGTAGGAATTCTAATTTTGTTTCATACTTTTTTGCTACCTATTAGTTGGGAATCACCAAAAATGGAAAGGTTTTTGGCTCCTAATTTCATAGATAGCATAATGCCTAGGGATAGTACTTTGTATACCATGATGTTGTTGGTGCAAAAGAAATATAATCTAAAGTAAAATAGAAAAATATTTCCTATTGGGGAAGTGAGAATAACTCCTACCCACGCTAGTGCAAGAGCACCTAGAAAATCATGTTTTCTTTTGTAATAAGGTCTGTTTGACCAATGCATTTTTATTTCAGTTGTATCTAGGTTCATTTTGTAAGTCCCAAGTGACTTTAGGACACATGTCAAATTGTAACCGCATAATGCCAAAATAAGGTAGTAGGGCAGTTGGAGGCTATTTAAGATAGTTGTCTCCCAGCCGCTTGGAGTCAGTTCAGTACTACTCAGGGCGAGTTGATAAATGCCCAGAGGATGGAACCAAATGATCATCGAATGTAATCTAATCAAAGAAGTAGTGTGATCGAATGTGATTGTATTATGCTCATGAGAAATAAAGCAATTATGTTCTGTCCATTTGATTTCTATTTCTTATAACTGTAAATCATGTAACTATAGATTTTCAATCATTCTGCATTTTCCATTGTTTCCATATGTCATCGTAAAGCATTCCACTAGTGAGATTTCTGTCAAAATCAGTGGAATGGCTTCATTGTATGATTATTTGTTTTGCTCTTGTTTTGTTTTTCCTATTCAATGGTACAGAGGATCCAGACTGGGCACTTAGCACAGTAGGTTGACCTAGCATCTCCATGTGCTAGGGTTTGGAGAAGGCAAACTATGCATTAGGGTATCAGTGCAGCAAACCCAGAGGCGGCCGATGGTAATTATCTGGCTGACGAACGAAGATCAAAGGTGCTAACGAGGTTGTGGGTTCATCGACGCATCAGCCAAAGGTTGCAAGTGTTAGCTGACAGAGCAAGTCACGCCGAAGGAAGTTAGTTATCGGTGTAAGTCAAATGATGGAGGAACTTTAGAAAGTTGTTCCGACAGTGACTGTCTAGCTGATGGAAATGTTTTGGCAGCTCACACATGAAGTCTGGTCAACTGTAATGTATTAGGGCATCGGTCTGTGGTATCCGTTATGCACTTCCCATCACACGCTCCTATTTTGCAACTTTCTATACCAAAATAAAGAACCTAGAGGTTGTTAGGAATTTGAGACATTGAGGTTTCTCCTAATTCATATGTTGATTGTGACTT
This sequence comes from Cunninghamia lanceolata, assembly GCA_027924645.1. Taxonomy (NCBI): domain Eukaryota; kingdom Viridiplantae; phylum Streptophyta; class Pinopsida; order Cupressales; family Cupressaceae; genus Cunninghamia; species Cunninghamia lanceolata. Next base: position 3,559,857 of record BSBN01000245.1, on the reverse strand, counting down.
TTCCACTTCTTCCATATTTTCTTTCCTTTTTTTAGTGATTTCAACCATATTGACTTAAAAATCTCTAAGGATTATTTCTTCTTCACTACAAGGAATGGCTACTAAATTAAAGGGTGCATAGCCCTTAATTGAATGAAGGTCAAATAAGAATTCCTTTTTGGTCTCCATCTCTATCCCAACATTTGTGATTATTTTAGAAGCTTCCCCTTTTTCTAAGTTAGTTTTTCTTTCCCTTTCTTTTTCTAGTCTATAAATACTAAAATAATCTGGGTCTCCTTTGACAACATTGACTTGACCATGTGAGGGAAGTGAATTTCTTGGAACAAGCTTGAAGGGATTGTCCTCATGTGGTGAATCCATGGTAGATTCCTAAGATCATGTTGTGATTGGTTTCTTCTATGACAATGTAGAATTCTATTGGTAGGACTTTGGGGCCCACAATGATAGGTAAGGTGACCTTTCCTATAGTTCATATATTGGGGTTGTCATTGTAGGAGTCAAGGACAACACTGAGAGGGGGGTGAATCAGTGTTGTGTGAAATTTCTAATCTTTTTACAAATTTTAACTTGCAGAGTACAAGGAGAGAGAGCTATCATTGATTTCTCACATACATGTGCACATAACTGAGAATGAAAAATAAAAACTCATGAGTAAAACACATATCCACAGAGAGAAGATCAAGACACAAAAATTGCACGAGTGGAAAACCCTCCAGGGGTAGAAAAACCACTCCAGAATTGCCTCACTGGCTTAACTGAAAAAACATGCCTCACTGGCAATACAAATTGTCTCACTGACAAATATTAAGGTCACACTGACCTATAAGCCTCACTGGCTAATACAATGCCTCACTGGCAAACCAAATCACCAATAGAAGTTATAAACCAAATCAGAGGGATACTTTGTTTCCATTCAATTCTCAATTCCTTCACACCTGCATAACAATTCAGCTGATTATATCTGCATTACAAACCCAGTATCATCTTATTATTACTCTTTTCTCTTCAAAAGAATTTATTAGAAAATGTCTTCATTTCTCTGTTCAATTCCACACATACATTCTGTCAATGTGAAGCCAATAAATATGAGATCCTTCTCAACTTTCTGCAAAATCATTTTTATCTTTTTATGACCTTTCATATTCACTGCACAAAACAATTCATATTATAAATTCATTTTCTTTTTATCTTCCTGAAAAATTATTTCCAAAAAGAATACATTATTCTCTTTTAATCTGCAAGAAACAAAATAAAAAGACTCTCCAATTTGAAGCTTCCCACAAAAATCCATCTGCAAAATTTTTTCATATTCCTTCAATAAAATCATCTCCTTAAAAAGAGTTTTCCAAGAAAACATTTTAGACTTTTCACCTGTAAGATGCCTTCAATCAATCTGCAAAAAAAAAATCATATTTATTTTTGCACCAATCTGGCCTATTCTCAAACAAAACTCTTAAACTTCATCCCAAAAAAAATATATCTTCAAAAGACAATCTCCTGCAATAAAAATCTTTTTACAACTCCAAACATCCATTCAAATTCCCATAAAAAATATCTTGAATCAATTTCTTTTTCTTCTCTCAAAAAATCATCTTAAAAGATGCTTCATATTCCTACAAAAATAAATCATCTCTCCATCTATCTTGAATAATCTTCTTCTCAAAAAAAAACTTCAAATACCATTAGCTCATACCAAAACTCTCTATACTTTTCTAGTTCATCTCTCTGCACATTAATCTTATTTCTGTCAAAAAAACAAATCTTCATAAAACAAAATAGTCACCTTAAAAATTAATTACCTTCAAGAAAAAACATTCTTTATATATTACTGACCATATCCATATATTTCCATTTAAAAAATCAGTCTGTTCATATGCCAAATCCAATCTAATAAAAAAAACTTTCGAAGATCTTTTATATTCCTCTAAAATGGAAGGAGCCTTTCATATTTCTTGGAAGAAATAAGAAACAACCTTAAATTATGGCTTTTGCTCCAAACATCCCGTCAAAATTAGAAACCTGAGCCATCCGTTGGTGTACACTTTCCATTTTAAATCTTATCCTTCCAATTTAAAAGACCTGCCACCTGTCTTTTAAACCGCAGCCATTGATAAGCTTTTTCCTACCTAATGTTTTGACCCTTCACCAATTAACCGGACACCTAATGAACGGGGCCGGTCACAATAACGATATCACACCCTTAACATTGTCACTTAAGTGACATAAACCTACTCAGCCAGTCAACCGGCAATTAGAACAAAGGTTATGACGTTTGTTTAAGGACTTTTAGGACATGATTTATGATCTTCAACTTAGAGTTTAGTGAGCTCACATAAGAATATTTTGCCCCAAGTATGAACCCGATACCCACATCTGATCAAGACATATAACTTGCACTAACATAAATTAACACAGAGGGCATGATTTGAACTGAGATCAAAACTCCTTGAAGTACCCTTCTGCCAACCATATAGAAGATCAATATTGTGTCTTGTCATGATCATCATATGATGAGAAGAATTCTCATGAACAACATAATCTCCACTGAAGAAGATACATGATCAACTTCTAATTAATTCCTACCATGATCAACTGTGAAATGCTTGAACAAACATCTTGTAAAAAAAACAACATCCTGATACATGTTTAAAACATCATCTACTACACATGTGATAGAATGAAGACCTCCTGTCAAATAAATGCCACTGTCACAAAGATCATACCTTAACCATTAACATTATCTCTGTCATCAATCATTATTTTACTAATATGCCAACTAATCAACTAAAGCTTCAATCAAACTTTGAATATCCATATCAACATCAATGAACTCCCTTATCAACAAATATTATCATTTCTGCCCTGTGAACCTTCAAAGTTGAACTTTGTACTCCTGATGATGCCAGATCAAACCTGTGAAGTATAAAACCATTCTTTACATCTGTAAGACACATATGATGTGTTCATCACAAGACATTAAGGATTTCAAACAACCAATACATTGTCTCTGCATTAAATCTCTCCCATTTGAAGACATCCTGAAATATGACATGAGGACCAAACACCTTTTTGTCATCAATACAATATGAACACCAAACCAATATTATGCAAATGAAGCACTTCTTGAGAGTGAGTTGATTTACTGATGTTCTTGTTCAAACTTCATGGAGATAAGTATGTATCACTTAAATGAATCGAGACCAAGACACCCTGAGATTGAGATCAATATATATATCTCTGTTCAACACTTCAATTAGCACACCACATCATATTCAACCTGTCAACAATGTCAACCTTAACATGCTTGGAGATATACTGATTGAGACCACATCTCCTGCAAGACCTTTTTGACATCAATGACAATCTGACACCATCAGTCATGCATTCTAAGGGTAGAACTCCCTTGTATGAATTTAGTTTCATCATAATCCATTCTTTTGATGATAGAAAGATGGATAATAAATTTATTGTAGCCCCATCATCTATCATGACCCTCTTGATACCTATTTCAAAAACTTGGACCTATAGGTAAAGGGTGTTGGCAGTGAGCTGCCCCCTTGTCAGTGAGGCGTTCAACGCTGACCTCAGGATTCGTGACATGGTAGTGAGCCTCCCGTGGATCTAGGTTAAATCTGGTATTTGTAGTGAGCGTTGATAGCTCGAGCTTTTGGTGCAACGGCAAACAATTCCAACAATTGGTATCAGAGCCATGGGTCACGGGTTTGAATCCCTTGGGTTGCGTTGAGGGGGGGATTGTTGGCAGTGAGCTGCCCCCTTGTTAGTGAGGCATTCAATGCTGACCTCAGGATTCGTGACATGGTAGTGAGCCTCCTGTGGATCTGGGTTAAATCTGGCATTTGTAGCGAGCGTTGATAGCTTGAGCTTTTGGCGCAACGGCAAACGATTCCAACAAAGGGGAATATTACCTTGTTTAGTTATGTCTTATTTGGAGGTAATTTGAATACATTAGATTTTTCTTATGATGTGTTTTGGTCCAAATGGTTTATGTTTAAGACATTAAGGAAAGCACTTCTATGCATATGAGAGTCTTTCAAGAGATCAATCATTTGTGAGAAAGTTAAGTCGCTTGTAGTGGAATCATGTAACCCTAATTTTTGCATGGTACAAACTTCTTGGTCTTTTTCTAACTCCACATGTCTCAATGTGTTCTTATCAAAAACTAGTTGGGGATTTTGTTCCTTATTCTTGTGACATTGTAGGGTCTTCATGAATTATTCTTGTTATTTAGTTGATAGATTTTCCATGGTTCTGTTGAATTTGAAACACTTCTCTACAAATCATGTCCTTTCATTTTATGAAATAGGAAATACAAGTTAGAGTTGTAGGGATGATACGACTCTTGGTTTCTTGATTTAGTATTATTTTATTGATATTTTACTATGTTTTCATCATTGGATGGGATCTCATTCTATTTACTTTAGGTGGATGGGTCATTATTATTTAGCATTACTGATCTTCCATTTGCTCCATAAGTCTTTCGTCCACTATCTATGGCATCTTGATCTATCCTTAAGGCATTTTCCAAGGCTTCTTCATATGACTTGTAGGGTAGATTTTCAACTTCTTCCCTAATATCCCTATTAAGGGCATGTAAGAAGAGGTCGTAAAGATCCCTATGATCCATGTTTGGTGCACTGGTTAAGGAATAGAGAACTTTCCTCCATCTTGTTATGAAGTGAACTGCTGACTCATTGTTGTCACATAACTTCATGTTTAGAAACTCTTTGATCCTAGTTTTAACTAGCTTGTTGATGTCAAATACAACTAAAAATTCCCTAATAAGTTGTTTGAAGGAATGAATGGATGCATCAAAGAGGAGATAATACCAATTAAGAGCTATTCCTTTAAGTGTTTTTGGAAATATCCTTGTAATGACCATCCCACGAGAGGAGTTCTTTTATTACTATAGTGTATACTTTTTGCATACACCTAAAAATGGCACGACTCTAGCTAAATAAATATTTTTAATATTTATTTCATCTTAAATTCTTCTATCAATAAATAAATATTCCAAATTTATTTATTTGATTCATATTTCTCCAAAAAATTAAATAAAATCATTTATTTAATTAAATCATCCAAATTCTTCTAAAATCATTCTAAATTAAATAATGCCAAATTGTTTAATTAATTACTCTCATTCTCTATATTTAATTAATTCTTCTAAATATTTATTTAAATTATCTATTTCTTCCAAAATTGAATTAGTACCAAAACTAATTCAATTAATCCATGTGCACATGTAATTAAATATTTTAAATATTTAATTAGCTAATTATCCCCTCACCCACATGTCCTATTTCTCCTCCAGTCAAATTAGTTAACTCATCAATCAAAATAGTTAACTAATTAGTCATCTAAGTTCACTAGTCAATCTATTATGTTGACTCCCTAATCAACCTAGTTAACTAATCAATCATCTCAGTTAAAATCTATTCTGTTAACTCCCATATCTCAAAATAGAGAAGGACACTTGTCCTCTCCTTATTCATGCACATCCTCTCAAATTTCCTCAACCGTTGATCTTATTATTCATTCTATACCGTTGATCTTCTTTCTCACAAATCTATAAATACAACCCCTATTCCTCGATTTGATTCATCCAAGCTTTTATAAACTTACTCTGCAGAAGTCACAGCATGGCTTTGGCACCAAACCACTCCATAGCTTACGATCAATTGTTACCATTATCATCATTTTCATTTAATTGTGAAGATCCTCTTCATTTGAAAACCTATCAACATCCATTCTCCATTGTCATCTTGGAAAAAAGCAAGGAAGTACACCTTATGAGGGCTCTATTCATAGACGAGATCAATTCGAGATAGGTGACCAATGGAAGTCATAGAATAGAAAGATTTGCAAGATATTGTGATCTTTGTGTTTGATCTTATTTGTTCTAATTTCATTGAGTTATTTGGATTATATTGATATACTGATATTGACAACATTTTCCCATAACATTTCTAGCCTCGTAGCAATGTCACTGCGTCCCCCTGCACCTACTGCAATGGGTCAGGCTGATCAGGTGCCTACAACATCTGTGGTACAACTGCCTATTGTCCTGCCTATTGTACTGCCTGTTGAACCACTGCCTACTGGGCCATTTGCTATGCCTCCTGCTGAGGTGGGACCTACCCCACTCTCTATCGTTGTCTCAACTAGCCGTCACCTCCATCTCCTCAACCTCCTCCTCCTCCATCTCCTTAGCCTCTGCCATCTCCACCGCTCCTCCTCCATCTACCTCCATCATCCTCCTCCTCTAAACGAGGAGCTAGCTCTCCTAGACCTGAATACCTCAGGAACGGGTGTGCCACAAACCATTCCTCATAGTCTCGCATCATTCTGGCATCCACTATCTCCCTCCTCATTGGTCATGCCTAATAAGGTATCTGTAGAAAGTCTACCTGAGCCTCCTCATAGGAAGCCACATGACCCCATCACCGTTGCTCTATAAATGTCCTAGCAAAAAGAGCCTGCCCCTATGGCATACCCTGAACCCGCCCAAGCTGTCGAAGGACACAGCTGACTATGTGCCTCTCTAAAATGTGTGGAGTCTAACCAATCAACCACTGCGTCTGAAACATGTAGGGTAGCTCATTAGCCTCATCATCCCATACCTCACACTCCAGGTATGGTCACCACACAACTGCATCTACATTATCCAACTGATGGTGCTAGTACTCCAACTTACCCATCCTATGCTGAGTAAGTACACCAGCGTATCCATAAGAGTAGAGTTCATCTGGCTATTGATGAAATGTGACAATAGGCCGTGTGACTGCAATGTGCTCCCAGGCCCAGAACTGTAATAGTGAAACCCCTACAGACAGACTAGCTGCTCCATGGTAGACAACCTGATGCATATCATGGTATAGGTGAGCAAGAACGTAGAAACCCCAAGAAAAATGGGTGCCCTCAATTAGCATCCTCTCTAAAGTCTGACCTCAGCCAACTAGAAAACCGTGTGATCTTCGATCGGGGCAAACAACATCTCTGATCAAGCCAGCCACAATCTAAGGAAAGTAATCATAGTCATCATACATATCCTGCTAGCTAATCACTGATCCCTGTATGTCTGGGTCATCAAACACCCTCCTACACTCAGCTAACTCAGTGTCACATTGAGGGTCATACTCTACCTGCTCCCCTACTATAAGTAAGTGTAGGATCATGTACACATCCTCCAAAGTAATGGTGATCTCACCGGTGGGGAGGTGGAATGTACCATCCTCATTGTGGAAGTGCTCCACCATGGCAGTTAGTAGACTGAGGTTTGCATGAACCTCAGGCATGAAGCAAACATAGTATAATACAATCGCACCAAGCACCAGACAATATGCCTCTGTCAACATGTGCCATCGTCGCATCGTAACAAGGAACTACTGAGAGTGTCAGAAATATCCTCCTACAATCAGCAAAGCAATGCATCAACCATAACCATAATGCAAACCTGTTCAACTATCAAACCTATCAAAATCACTTACTTAGCATATCAAATTGATCAAACCAAACATATCATCTCTTGTCTAGATTCTATCAATCTCAGAGATTGCTTATCGATTGTCGCATCGATCAAGATGCCAATTGAGTCAATTTCACTAAGTAACTACCTATCCTAAGCAAATGTGTTGTTCTAGGTTGCATTTGCACAATATCCAAGCAAATGCATGGCTTCACAATGCATGCACAACCAAAACAAGTACATGCACAGTTCCACAATAAATGCACAGCTCTACGACACAAATGTGCACCACCTAGTGTATGCACAACAAAACTATCTATATGTGTTGTTTCCCAACAAATGCACAGAAACACAAAACAAATGCGCATAAATTGCAAATGCGTGGCGAGATGACCTATATGCATTGAACTAAAACAAATGCACATTTTTAGGGCACAAATGCGTTGAACTGCCAAACTGCGCATTTACTCTCTTATCTTTGACATGTGTTTATTGCACTAATAAATACACCTAGCCTACATTTGACAACATACGTACCAGGGGTCTGGCCTCTGCTACCTACCCAAATCATCATACCCACTCAAAATGATGCTCCTCATGTCGAATATCCATCTCTCTACTGACTTCTCTAGCTCCTACGCTCTACAAAGCTCCAAGTCTCTCACAAAATGACAATTGTGCAAATGACTAGGATTGTGGACCCAACTTCTATATATAGAACATGCAACCCTAACTAGTTGTGTGGCAACCTGACCTACTCTCCGCGCCCTTTCTCCCCCATTTTCTCAAGTTCTAACCTGTTTTCTTCATCCTAACCTAACTGTTCAACCTATCTCATCGTGAGATTGTCCGTTATCCTATCAGTTTCTTCCCGTCCAATCTCTCGAGGGGGCATCCTGGCATCATACAAACCTATACTAGGGAAAACTGGGGCATGTATCATTATCAAAAAATTTAGCTCTCTTTGAAACAACGTGATAAAACACAATGCATCAAAGAGGGGCAAAATGTATACACCTAAAAATGGCACGACTCTAGCTAAATAAATATTTTTAATATTTATTTCATCTTAAATTCTTCTATCAATAAATAAATATTCCAAATTTATTTATTTGATTCATATTTCTCCAAAAAATTAAATAAAATCATTTATTTAATTAAATCATCCAAATTCTTCTAAAATCATTCTAAATTAAATAATACCAAATTATTTAATTAATTCTTCTCATTCTCTATATTTATATAAAACCAAATATTTATTTAAATTATTCACTTCTTCCAAAATTTAATTAATACCAAAAGTAATTCAATTAATCCACGTGCACATGTAATTAAATATTTTCAATATTTAATTAGCTAATATTTCCTCACACGCATGTCCTATTTCTTCTCTAGTCAAATTAGTTAACTCATCAATCAAATCTGTTAACTAATTGGTCATCTGAGTTCATTGTTCAATCATCTCAGTCAACTCTCTAATCAGCTCACTTATCTCTCCAATCAATTTTGTTAACTGATCAATCATCTCAGTTAACTCTTCAATCTATTATGTTAACTCCCCTAATGCATGAAGGACCATAACACTTGTCCTCTCCCTATTCATGCACATCCTCTCAAGTTTCCTCTACCGTTGATCTTCTTTCTCACAAATCTATAAATACAACCCTTATTCCTCAATTTGAATGATCCAAGCTTTTATAAACTTACTCTGCAGAAATCACAGCGTGCCTTTGGCACCAAACCACTCCATAGTTTGTGATCAATTGTTACCATTATCATCATTTTCATTGCATTGTGAAGATCCTCTTCATTTGCAAACCTATCAACATCCATTCTCCATTGTTATCTTGGAAAGAAGCAAGGAAGTGCACCTTCTAAGGCCTCTATTCACAGACAAGATCAATTTGAGATAGGTGACCAATGGAAGCCACGAAATAGAAAGGTTTGCAAGGTATTGTGTTCTTCATGTTTAATCTTGTTTATTTCTTATTTCATTGAGATTATTGGATTATTGATTGTTTAATACTATTAACCACATTTTCTGATATCTGGTGCCCACCGTGGGGCCCTTGCCACAATTTAACTTCAAAATTGATTTTTTTGTGTTAGAATCTGTACATAGGACATTTCTGCACATCCACTCATTGTTATAGTGCATCTACTCATTGATACTATGCATCTATCAAATATGTGCATTTACTCCATTCTGTAATGCATTTACTCCATTCTACCACGCATTTACTCCATTCTATTAGGCATTTACTCCATTCTGTCATGCATTTACTCCATTCTATCGCGCATACATTCTTTGTTATTGTGCATCTGTTTCTACGCATTCATTCACTATATCTGCACATCTATTCTGCTAGGGTTTTTGAGCTATTTCTCAGGAAATTTCTAGTGCTAACATCATTTGCATGAATATTCTCAAATCCACCTTGCAAGTTAAGAGCTGGTTAGGCATATAGTTGCATGGTTAACTCTCATCTAGATCTAAATAGCAAAAGAAGTAATTGAACTTGTTCATGCAAATTTCACTTAGATCTAAATAGGAGGGAAGTAATTTGTACTTGTTGCATCACAACTTGAACATAGTCCTAACTAGGAGGATTAAAATTGAACAATTGCTCTCAAAAGCTTTTCCAAAGTTAACAAATCTTGTGTTCTTAATAGAGTAACTCATTTAGTTTTTCTCTTTTTAACTAGGAGGAAAGAACCAATGTTTTTTGTGATTTTGGAATGATGATAGGACTATGCTCTCCCCTTAACTGGGTGATGACCAGAATGCCAGAATCATCATTTCGCATGTGTTACCTTTAGAGAGGCCTGCCCTTGGAATTCCTTCCTTCCAAGTGGGATGACCTTAAGTGATAACGGCTAAAGCCAAGTACCTCCAAGTCACCATAAGTAAATTGTGTTTGTGACGAAAGTTGCAAGCAACAGATGCTGTTGTATTACACCGACCAATGTTTCCCCCAAAACCCTATGGAGTGTAACCTCTGCAGGCTGGGAATCCTTCTTATCGAAGTGAATGGATGCACGTGTAATCACTCAAATGGATGCCTTCACTAAAATCCTTTTGTTATAGTAAGCCAAAATCCCCTATTCTGAAAGGAAGCTAGGTGTGCGGAAATCACTTCCTACACTAATCTAATGAGGGGAGGAGAGTGTAAATTCAATTTTATCTTTACAATTATAGCTATGTTAACCCACTAATAGAGATATTGTAGCAAACACATACACAAGAATGTAAGACAGAAGAACAGAGACACAAGATATACGTGGGGAAAACCCTTGCAAGTGAAAAACCCCACACTCCAAAACACAACTCAAATGTATTCCGTAAACAAAGAAGGTTACAATACAATCACAGAGCCAATGCTCTTACAGGAGTCTTTGACACTCATATCTGGAGATGTTGCGGTAGCATAACAGTACCTATCAAACCTGTAGTACTCCTCTCCAAAGCACATGTTTATAAAGAAAATACAAGGCAAAAATGGCTCCACATTGAGATGGGCATCCAACATGGCCTCATGGCCCACAACCCACACCTATGGACACTTGTCCAATAGTGTAGGATGCTTCTAACACTTGTCAAGTTACCCCATCCCAAGGAGGTCACCTATTTCCAAAATGGGCTATGACAGATGCTCTTACGACTCTTACAACCATCATAGAATCTGTCATAGCTGTCATAACTTACAGTTGTAAGAGAATCTATCATACATAGGCTATAAATAGTATATTCTCTTACAACATGTCATAGTCCACCTTGGGGCACCCAAAGATGCCTTTTTCAAAGATGCTTCTCGACACATGTCCATACCTGTCATAGGATCTACTATTTCTGACTCTTACATGTCATAACTTTGTCATAGGAATCTGTCATGACCGTTTCGGTCAATATTCCCTTACACACATTCCAAGATGCTGACACGTGGCAAAATATTCCTACCACTAAGTGGGATGCCTATCTCCTCATGTGAGGACAAATTTACATGTGGTCATATGCCATGTAGGATGACACATTATCGTGCCAACTCCCACAATATGACAACATAGGATTTGCATCCAAATTATACAATAGGCAATAAATAAATAAATACAATGAATTAATACAAGGAATTACCAAGGTTGAGACACCTTAATTCTCAACATATTTAGTGACATGGGAGGAAAACATTCTCCAAATCTGTCCAATGTCATACACTCATTTAGTGTAGAGACAAAAAATTTTAACTCTTCAGAGAAACTATAACTTGGTATGCCTGAGAAGTGAGTGCCGTGGAGGGGAGCTAGTGCTACCAAGTTATTAGTTGTCCACCTTTATGCCAGTGGCTGGTGTAAAAACCAAGTTGGAACTCATTGAATATTGTCATTACCAACCTTAGGATTGTGCTTGCATTGTAATCAAAAAATCAAAAATCAAAAAAATCAAACAATCATGAAAATCTTCTTTGTGTGTGATATGTCTTTCTTGCCATAATCGAAGAAACAAATCAAAAAGAGCAACATTCAAACAAAGAACCCAAAAACATTGAAAAACGTGCCTTTACCAAATCAAAATTAGTCAAAATCAAGAAAAATAGACAGATCTGTGCATCTGCTTCATCCTGCTGCGCATCTATTTTCTGTTGTGCTTTTACACAGTCCTGCTTGCTTTTGCACATTTCTATGGTGCATCCACTTTTCCACCAGACCTATGCTTTTGTTTCCTAAAGTTGTGCATTTACACTCTATTTTGGCGCATCCGTTTTTCCACCAGATCTACGCTTTTATTTCCTATTTCTACGCATATACACTCTCTTCTAGCGCATTCATTCCTATGCATCTGTCATAGTGAATACTTCCATGCATTTTGGGAGAAAAACAAGGTCACTTTCAGACACCCATTTGAACCCAGTCCAATCTTCATTCGTAAAAATGGTTATAATCGTCAACAAATCTCAACCAAATCTAGAACCATACATACTCCTAGGTGGCCTAAAGTTTGGTCCTAATGATGAAGAGAACTTTGTAGAATCACTAGGTCATCCTAATGATACTCCAGACAAGGGAAATCCCACCTCAAATTGGAAATCATGCACCAATCCATCTACTAGTCCTCCTTCTGTTGGAATTAACCCAGACCACTGAGAGGGGGGGCTGAATCAGTTGTCTCAAAATTTTTCTTTTAAACTTCTTTTTCTATTGTCAATTTGATTAATGATGTAAACACTAAAGCATATGAAATTATCACAGAAGTAAAAGCATAATCAACACATTTGCAACCATGGTTTTTGACGTCAAAACCCAGTTAAGGGAAAAACCATGGTGGGGGTTAACCCACAAATATTAATACCATGTTAAAAGTATTTTTACAAATGAGAATGCACATGCATTCGAGCTCACTTCCTAGAGCTCATTGCTCAAATAGAGGCTCACTACCTATGGAAATATTGCAAGAGAATGACAGAGCTTTAAACTGATTAATAGCATCTACCCATGCAAGAATTTTAGTTTTGGTTAAGTACAAAAACTGATCTTACACATTTCATCTTTGCTCTACTCTTCTTACTGTTCTGCCTTCATTTGCACTTTGGATTACTTCTCTTCTCACATATGCCTTATTTTCATACACCACACACACTGAATCATCTAATTTCATTGGCTATATATATCCGCAATATGATCTGCAATCATTCTATCAGTCGGCTTCAACAACACTTAGAAGTTTTATGAATGCTCTGCTCTCTTGGCTAGATCTATACATAACTTAAGGTGCGGACCAAAACTTGCTCTTGAGAATCATCATTCATGTCAATCACTATCAATGATCATCACCATTTGTCCAACAAACAACTTCCATACATCCGGAATCAAGACCTTCTGTAAGGTTGACCTGTTCTTCTATCCGCTCTAACAAACTGGAACCTGGTACTCAGAGGCTAATATCTTTTGAATCCTTCATCACCAGAGGACAAAAGTCTAGATTTAGATTGTCTTGAGAATGCATATGACTCCCCTAGATCTGCATCTAATCATGACTTTCCACCGGAGAGATCCAGATCAAAATACCAGACCCTTATACTACTCTGTTCCTAACTGCCCAGACTTAGACAAATTCTGAATCTAACTTCTGATATGAACAAATTGTGTTATGTGGATGATTGGGATGATCTTAGTTGCTAGCAATGACAACACCTATCAATGCAAAGTAGTGTCTCTTGCCAACAATCTCCCCCTTTGGCATTGATGGAAACACTTAGTGAAAAATGACTAAGGGTCTAGTGCAATTGCCCCTTTGTCTATACACTCATGTACACTTATTCTAGTGCTCCCCCTTTGCTGAATACCTCATTTTTCATTACCCTTCACTCTCCCTTTGACATCAATAGAAAAGGGTGGGGTCTGCAAGCCAAAACTCTCCAAAAAATATGTATATACTGTCGCATATGTACAAATAATCATTAAGTCTTATTTACATGAACTTGAGAATGTCTACAAAGATCGTTTTTATTACACAAGTTCAGAGGCCCAAATACTCTTCATTCCATCCAAAATAGAGATGTGCCCACTCAACAAAAATGCATATGCTTCTACCTTTTCCAGATCTAGAGGATCACTTGTCTGAAGTGCATTCTGGGCTTCGGATAAGGCATTATGCATGGATTCCAACTTGACCGCAATCAATCCCCAGAGTTCACACATCCTCTTCATAGTATTGCCTTTCTCTTTTTCAAGTCCCTTTATTTCATCTATCAAGCTAATAACCTGGCATTCCTAGCTTATAGGAGAGGCAGTTAGAGGATCAAAATTTTAAGATAGAACTGATATTTTATGTTCTTGTTCCTTTATCTTCTTCTCAATATCCTTATTGACTTTAGACCATGATAGGCAAAACTTATATATATCTCCTCCATCACTTAGGGCATTTTGAATGCTCTTTATGCTAATGCCTAGTATCAACCTATCACTCCTTATCAGATTCTTAACTTGACTAAATTTCTTATTCAGGAACTCTTTTTGAACTTTTGCCTCCACGGGCTATTCAAAAATGTGAGTTTACTGAACTTATAAGATTTTTTAGATGTCCGGAGGGGGAATCATTTTGATTCTTTTGATAGGTTGGCATTAATTTCTCCAAAATTCCAGTTGCAAGCCCCAGTAGCTCATTGTCCTCCATGTGGGACTTTAACATCTTTTCTCTAGCCTTTACTTGGGTGAATGATTTTATTTTCATCAATTGAATTGGAGAGAGAGCATCTAGATTGGCTAGGCCTTGGAGTAGCTCAGGCTCATCAAGTTCAATCATTTCTTTTTCAAGAAGACTTTTTACTGCATCTGCAGTGTCTCTTGCAACCATTTTAGAACCATCCTTTTGTTCTCCTGATTTCTCAGTATCTGCTTTAGGTGCTTCAACAATTGAACCATCTTCTTCTGCCTTGTCCTTCTCTCCTTTTTCTTCCTCTTTCTCTATTTTACTCTTCTCTATGTTTTCTCCAAAGGGACTCTTTCCTATTTTCTTACCACTTGCTACCTGATCTGGTGGGCTTTGTGTGGTAGCAATATCCTCTTCTTCTCCAGAGTGATCAGGTGGAGGAGTTACCCCTGCATCAACTATTCTGTCTACCATTTCTATGTCCTCCTGATTGACTTGTTCCTCTTCCTGAATTTCTCCAATATTTAGATTTGACGAATCAAGTCCATCATTGGTCTCCTCATAGATTAATTCCAAAGGATCTAGAGTAGTACTTTGATCATTAATTCTCTTGTTAGTTTCTTCTTTAGGAGCTTCTTGTTCTAGAGCAGGAGGATTGTCTTCTTCAACTTGTTTTTTCTAAAACAATATAGTATTTATCTTTGTCTAAAGCCTTTCTCAGAATTTCCTTTGTTTCCTTTGTAATTTCATCAGTCTCACCAAGCATTAGCTTGTTCATCCAGACTTTGCTTCTAAATTTTTCTTTGACTTATTTGAGAATTCTATCTTCTTTATCAGTCATTACAGGACGTAGTGTGGAGAGGACATACTCTCTGAGTTTTAGATCTTTAGCCTTAGCTGCTTCTTTTCTCATTTCCAATACTCTCCTTAAACTTTTAGGAAGTTCTTGTAAAATTTTCAACAGGGCTCTATTGAATTTATTCAAATATATGATAATGGCATCTTCCAAAATTTTCTTATTTGCTTGATCAAAATTATCATAGTATACTCTGACAAGCTTTAAATTTCCATGAATAGTGATTGTTTTTACCATTTCATCAATAGTCATAGCGACCTTATTAGTGACTAGCTTTTTACTGGCCTTATTTCTTCTGAAAGGCTGGTCTTTAGAAGTCTTTGAAGTTCTGGCTTTCTTGGATCTTATTTCTTTCACTTCTTCATCTATCTTTGTCTCTTCATCATCTTTTGTGCTCTTGTGGGTTCTTGAGGCCTTGGTTTTCTTTCTTTTCCCTCCATCATCAGATTCAGTGGCTTCAAGCTTCTTAGTGGAAGTGGACTTGAGTTGCTCAGCAAGAGTTGCAAAACTCCTTGTCTTCCTTAAGGAACTTGGTGGGATTTCCAGAGCAATTGTCAGCTCACTTTCTACTTTTTCTTATGTAATCTGCTCAGTGCTTTTCTTCATCTTTTCAATTCTTTCTCTATTCTTCTTTACTGCCTCTTTGGTTAGGCCAATGCTCTCAACATACCTTTCAACTTGTCTCTACACTTTCCTCTTGGTCTCAGGCTGTCTGAGCTCCACATGCAATTTTAGACTTAGTTCCTTGTAGGTTCCAAAACTTTCCACATAGGTATCTTTAGGTGTGCTCAAAAGATGTTGAGAATACATATCCAAAACTCTTCCATCCACCTCATAACCCATAGGCATTGTCCTTGGTTCTATAGCTTCCATCAAGCATTGATCTGTGTCAACCATGAAACATATGTCATTCTCATACTTCTCCACAATTGTTTTAGGGATTCTTTCCCTTGCTTGCATTAAACTCTGGAAGTTTTTAAAGTAGCCCCAAATGGAAGTCTTTTGGGCTTGGGAGTCACCAAGATTGAGAAGGTGATCTCTTATTTGCCATGCTATTGGTCTGTCAATTGTCCAATGCACACTTTGAATTCCAGGCACTTCATTCATAAAATAGAAGAACAAGCATATAATCAAGGAACCATATTTGAAGGAATTTTTCTTATCTTTCTTTATCTTGATCAAATTCTCAATCAACCAATTTTGTAGTAGTTCACAAAGATCATAATCAGCATTTTCTTTTAACATTTGATAGGCTACATATATTGCAGTTCCAGAGATAGAGTTTTCTCTGCTAGAGTGGTAAATTTTGTACCCAATCACCATGGAGGTGAATTTGACATCCGGTTCTATAATATCATTGATGGTCATCACCCTTCTATCAAACTCGGCAACGGTAGCATCATTCACTGTCTAGTTTTTCATGGCTTTCAGCATGGGCAACCCACCGGTTGAATTTAATCTGGTTACAATCTTGATAACATCCTTTGTAATCTTGAATGGTTTCAATAGCCATATGAACTCATCATGTATTCAGCTTAAGATATATCAAACCCTTTCATTTTCATCAAATATCAGAAACCTAATTACTTGTAGAAAATGTTTGCTTTCTAGGGCTTTGTATTCCAGTTTTAATTTGTGGCTATCATCTGTTAAGTAGTTGTTAAGAAAATCTGAGTTTTAGGTTTCCAAATTCATCCATGTTACAGTGGATGTATGCCCTAATATCGTCAACATGTAGTACACCATGTGGAACCTTAGAGAATGCGCCCAACAGTTCAACTTCAACTGATTTGTGTGGATGCTTCTTAAATATTGGTCGAGGCCTTTCATTTACATTAACAACTAGAGGTGTAGCCATTTACAGAAATTGAGAACTCAAGAGATTTCATAGAAAATAGAAAATACCTTGTTACGCATATTAGGGTTTTTTCTTGGAAATCCTTTTCTCACTTCCAAATCTTGAGAATTTTCATCTCTAAGCTCGGCCACTTCTTTCTTCTTGTTTTCTCCTAATGTAAAGTGTTTCAAATGAGGAATGAATGACCTTTTTAAGATTCGTATCACCTAATTTGCCTTTGTAATAAATGCTCTACCCTAGCACATCTGATTGCTCTATTTTTGAAGTCTTTCATGTATCACTCTACAATTTGCCATAATCACTTCCTTTCTTCTAGAAATCCTTCCAAATGTTCTGAGTCAACTCAAGGTACCTTTTCTCATTGTGTCAGAACTAGGCACACAACTACTGACTGGGGGAATTTGATTTCCAATGCTGCTCCCCATGAGCCAAGGCTCCCAAATCAATTCCCAAAGGAATTTTCAGCACCGGATTCCAGTGTGAATCCATTACTGTCATTCATAATTGTTTTCTTTACCCATATCTTGTTTGTTTCATTCTGAGTCTCATTCACATCAATTTTTCCTCTGCCTTTGTCTTGTTTCTGCTCATCTAGTTTTCTGTTTACCAAACCTCTTCTTCCATTTGTCCTAGTTCTATAGAATCTTGCAATATGACCAAATTTATTGCACTCAAAGCACACTTGATTTCCTCTTGATCTGCACTGATTAGCCATGTGTCCAAATCCATTGCAAGCAAAGCAGTAGCCATTGAAAGAATTTCTATTTGAGTTATTCATTATCATAGTTCTACATTCATTGGATTTATGACCATACCTCTTGCATTTGAAGCATTGACCAGAGAAGGATGGACCATTTTGATTTGCTCTACTTCTGCACTGAATAGCTCTATGACCAAATTTATTGCAATTGAAACAATTTCCATTAAAAGATGGATATCTTTGAGCATTACGCTATCTTACCAGAGGTTTGCTAGTTCTGTTTCTCCCATTCGTAGGTTGAAAATTTCTCTGTCTGGATCTAGAGCTTTCACCTTTCTCATATCCAAGGCCATGCTTGTCATCAGCCTTTTTCTGTCCTTCAAGTAGTGCTTCTAGTTTTATTGATCTTATCTTGAACTTCTCCTTATATTCATTTGCAACTTCTAGGTCATGTCTGAGAATGACAATTTGCCTTTCAAATTCTCTCTCATTGTTTCTACTTTCTTGTAGATCAGATTCTAGGTGTCCAGCTATTCTATCCAATTTGCAATATTCTTCAATTCTTTCTCTTAGTTTTTGATTTAGATATTCTTCAATTTTCTTCCTATCTTCACTTTCTTTGGTTTGCCTCATTACTCCAGATTCCATTTCAATTTTTAGAATAGTAACTTCTTTTGACAACTTCTCACATTCCTTTGTCTTTTCTTCCAAAGCTTCATTCATGCCATTTTCTTCAAGTAAACTGGATAGCTACAGAAGTAGCTCCTTTTTCTTTTGTAGAGATTTCTTTAATTTATCTTTTAACATTTCAATGTTATTATCAACATCTTTGAGTTCACCTCTCAGATTGCTAATTTCTTCCAGGGCCATCTGAAGTTGATCTTTGATTGAACCCATTTGAAACTTCTTCCAAGATCTTTTTCTCAAGCTTGTTAGGCTTTTCAAAGGAACCTTTCTCTAATACCAATTGTTGGAATTAACCCAAACAACTGAGAGGGGGGGTGAATCAATTGTCTCCAAATTTTTATTTTAAACTTCTTTTTCTATTGTCAATTTTATTAATGATGTAAACACTAAAGCATATGGTATTAACACAAAAGTAAAAGCGTAATCAACACATTTGACACCAAGATTTTTGATGTGGAAACCCAGTTAAGGGAAAAACCACGGTGGGGGTTAACCCACAAATATTAATACCCTATTAAAAGTATTTTAACAAATGGGAATGCACATGCATTTGGGATCACTGCCCAGAGCTCACTACTCAAATGGAGGCTCACTGCCTATGGAAATATTACAAGAGAATGACAAAGATTTGAACTAATTAATAGCATCTACCCATGCAAGAATTTTAGTTCCGATTAAGCACAAAAACTGATCTTACACATTTCATCTTTGCTCTGCTCTTATTACTGTTTTGCCTTCATTCGCACTCTGGATTACTACTCTTCTCACATATGCCTTATTTGAATACACCACACACACTGAATCATCCAATTTCATTGGCTATATATATCAGCAATATGATCTACAATTATTCTATCAGTTGGCTTCAACAACACTTAGAACTTATATGAATGCTCTGCTCTGTCGGCTAGATCTATGCATAACTTAAGGTGTGGACCAAACCTTGCTCTTGAGAATCATCACTCATGTCAACCACTATCATTGATCATCACCATTTGTCTAACAAACAACTTCCATACATCCAGAATCAAGACCTTCTACAAGGTCAACCTGTTCTTCTTTTGTCTACTCTGACAAACTGGAACCTAGTACTCAGAGGCTAATATCTTTTGAATCCTTCATCACTGGAGGACAAAAGTTTGGATTTTGATTGTCTTGACAATGCATATGACTCCCCTAGATCCACAACTAATCATGACTTTCCACCGGAGAGATCCGAACCAAAATACCAGACCCTGATACTACTATGTTCCTAACTGCCCAGACATAGACAAATTCTGAATCTGACTTCCAGTATGAACAAATTGTGTTATGTGGATGATTGGGATGATCTTAGTTTCCATTAATGACAACACCTATCAATTCAAAGTAGTGTCTCTTGCCAACACCTTCTCCATCCCCTAGAATACATATCCCAAAGCATACTAGTTCTACACCAACACTACCATCAAGTTCCCCAAGCTCTAATCCATCAACCAAAGAGTCCTTAAATGATTTTGTCGAAAGACTCCTTACAAAATCTAAAAGCAAAAGAAAATCTATGGAGAAATCCAAATCCACTCATCCAATTTCATCCCCATCTAGCACAAGCAATCCTCACCATAGGCCTAAGCCATCTACCATTATTCTCCATCTGTTGTATTGTCCATCTACCCATGCACTCATGAAGGATGTGATCCAATGGCTATTAGCAAGGAATCAACCATGTCCATGTCATAAAACACCTATCCAAGAGCCTATCAAAGAGTCTTCAAACCTGTCCATTGCTTCAACCCCATCATGTAATCCGCAACCAATCAAGCTTATTGAAGAGTCTTCTACCATGAGTCCAAGTCAAAATCCATTCTACCCTCATGTTGTTAACCATCTAGAACCTATTGATCTTATCTAAGAGTCTCATTATGTTGGTACTTCCTCCAAGCCTTCTAAATCCACCACTTCACATCGCAAACCCTATCATATTCCCAAAACATATGTCACCATTCCACCTCCATCATTCTACCATTGTCAAATGCATGTGACCATACACCTTCCACCATCCACTTTACCTCCACTCCTTCCAACTCCTACTATCCCTCCATCCACTTTCCTTCCACTTCTCCCAATGCCAAATTCATCCATCTACACATTCCCTCACATTTTGAATCATGACTGAAAAATGCACATATTGTCTAAACATGAAGCTTCCACTCATTCCACCACACCTATGGGATTCAAAAATAAACATTGGGATGCATCCATTCATAAAATCAAAAATCCTAAGGGCCCTAATACCTTAGGAAATCAATCCAAAGAATCAAAGAAAAACCCATCTCAAAAGCTGCATACACCCACACACCTCAAAGCAAAACTAAAAAAGGTGTGGGTCGCCAAGCAACAAGTAATTACCTCAGAAGCTACACAAAAGTTGCATATACCCAAGCCCATACCTTCACAGGTAAAGTCTAAAAGCAAAATAGTTTGGGTACCTAAGAAAAAAGCCATCAAGTTAAATGAGGCATCCACCTCTCAAGAATCCCAACCATCCACTTTCTCCTTTTCCATCCAAAAATCTCATTCCATCTAAAAGTTTGAAATCCATCCATCCCACATGACAAGAAAAAATTAGAAAAATACTAAGTCTATGTGGGTCCTTGAATGCCTAAATCACCCATCCACTAAGAAAATATTTCCATTGCTTCCTACACCTCCTTCCCATCATAAGCTTCCATGTTTATAATGGTATGTGCAACCATTGGTCATGGTTCCCTTCCATCCCGCAACATTTCCACATACATCCATCTCCCCTTCCTTCCACTATTATCCTACATATCTTCCCCATCCTAATCCTATGGTCCATGCTATTGCATAAGCCTTACCTCCATCCATGCATAAGTCCTACATAATCCACTATCACACCTTCCATAATCTGCTATCTACCTTCTCCATCTCACTTTCATGCAATCCCCTACCAACATCTATGAGAATACTTGACATAGTCCATGCGACGACATCCATCTAGCGAGAGTATCACATTTCATGGAACTAGACACTTGAGTCCCTCTCATCTGTATTCCACCTATCCTATCCAAATATTCAAAAAAAAAAATCAAAAAAAGTAAAGAGAAATCCCTTCATCCAATGGTGAAAACCTGGTAAACAAACACCTTAGATAAGTACCATGATGAAAACCTAGCAAACAAGCGTCATGTGTAGGTTCATCTTCTATGTCATTTACCCTTGGGAGCACATTATCTCATTGACCCTATCATTTTCCATCCTATCTTACCATACCCTCCTATCATCCTTATCCTACATATACCTATCATATTGAGTCCATTCATCCTCCATTCCTCTTTTGACCTTGATAGAGATATGGGGCCAAAATGTTGAAACATGCTTTGGAAAAACTCTTGATATACCTTGTCTTTTTCAAAACAATCCAATCCTCTCATCCTCCTTCATCATAAGCTTTGTCATGTCAAATCCTGAGTTATTCCTATGCGACATAGTCCTTAGAGATCACGTCATTGTTTCCTTCTCCCTACCCATCCATTATCCACTATCACCCATCTATTTACCTATCCATGGTGTTCCCTTGTCATCTATATCCAGCATGTAGGCTATCCAAATTACCATCCAAAAATCCCAAAAATGTCAAAACATTAGCAAAATCCAAAAAATCCCAAAAACATCAAGTCATCTGCAACCCCATCGTTATTACCATTGTCGAACTACGTCACCTCTAAGCTGTCATGTAGGCAAGTCCATCATTGATGTGCCCCCAAGGCTCCTTTCCCATCCATTCCATCCTGTTTCACCTATCCTTCAGTTTGTCTGAGTCCGTACCATTTCCCATCACCCAGGTCATAGGTCCACAAAAGTCCACACCCCGAACTACGTTGACTCTGTGTCATCATGTAGGCAAGGCCATCATCGATGAGCCCCAAAGACACTAGGTCAGTCCCTTAGGGTCCGTTTCTTCATGTCTATTGTCCATTCTTCCATAATAAATTGATCCTTTACCTGACTGGGGGCAAGTCCTTGACCTGGTTACGAAGTTGGACTCTGCAATGCCACATGTTCTAAGAGGGCACCAATAAGGATTGTGATACCTTTCACTAGACACACGCGCAACAAAACCCACTTCCCAAAATAGAAATTTTGATGCAAGACATCAACCTATCCCAAAGTAAAACAAACAAGGCCTAAACACTTCAAATGATTTTATCTAAATTATGGCAAGAAGACACATCTAATGCAAGAAATTTTTGTTTTGATTGGTTGTGCCTAAAAATCTTAACTTTTGTTATCATGTTTCCTATGCTACTCAAGGATGGCTAAAAACTAGAGATGATATGATGGGGGAATTATTATTGTATTTGTTTGTTGCTTGTGGATTTATCTTTAGTAATGTGAAGCCTTGTATAAAGACATGATCACAATAATGATCATCAAGGACATCAGAGGTCTAAACAAAAAATAGGTATAATCCTTGTCTGTTGATATGCAAGAAATACTCAGGTCATCTTGGTTCAATTTGTTGCAAGTATGAGGTTAACATGTGTTGTCATTGATGTCAACATACTCATATTGCATTGATAAGAAGGATTGGATGAGCTGTGTGCTGAGGATATTGAGAAAATTAGTCTCAATCAGGAACAGTGAAGAACAGTGATAAGAAGAAGGAAAAAGTACTCAATGGGTTGAGAATCAGAGGATGCAGATTGAAGGGTTTGTAGATATGCGTCTTGAGATGTTCCAATTAAGATTTCAGAGGTCTGTTTAAAGATCTGAAGAAGTTATAGCTATTTGTGTGGAACTGGTTCCGGCAGGCGTTCAAAGGTGACAGAGGGTCACAAAAAGGTCCGGTGAGATACAGAAGTGCATTGTCAGATTTTGTGGATTGGAAGGAGTGCTTGAGATCTCCTTGTGATGTGTTATCTCAGTTTGTACATAGTTTGGAGGTCCAAAAGAACCTGTTTTAGTTTGACAGTCATGACAAACTATGTTCTTGAAGTTCCGGAAGAAGAGGAGAAGAGATTCCAGTAGGAAAAGGAAGTGCGGATGTACCTGGTCATTCAGGCAAGCTTGTGAAGGTTCTTGGATCATGTTGAGGTTGTGTTGTCAGTCTGCATGAGTGTTAGAGCCCGAAATTGAAGATATTCTTCCGGATGAAGATGTTCTTATTTAGACTGGCCGACCGGATGAGTTATTCATCTTGTGAATGTTCTTGTGGATGATTGCCGACTTGTGAATGCTCTTATGGATGATTGCCGATTTAGATGATAGTTCCTAAGTCAATGCCTTGTATAAATAAAGGTTTGTGAGTTCATTTTGAAGTGTGTTGTGGAGTGGATGAGTGTGGCATAGCGAAAGAGCGAAGGGCAGAGCAGAAGTATCCCGGGTTTAAATGGAACTGATCCAGACATGGTAAAGATGTCAATCTCCAGTTCAAGTTTGTAAAACTTATCATCTTGTAGATAGTGTGTCTCTTATAGGCAGTGTGCCTCCTTGTGAGCAGTGTGCTTGGGCAGTGAGCCCTAATTGGCATGTGCCATTCATTTTTCTTATTCTTCTAACAGAGAATAATCCTTGGGTTAATCACCCCGTGGTTTTTCCCTTAACCAGATTTTCCACGTCAAAATATTGGTGTTCAATGTGTTGATGTTTATCTGCTCCTGTGTTTATGTGTTATGCTTCTATGAATGGTTAACTGATATGCTATTAACTAACAAAGAAGAATCAAGTGTTTGAAGTAGAAGCAAGTTTTTGTACAACTGATTCACCCCCCCTCTCAGTTGTGTGCCCTAGATCTAACAATTGGTATCAGAGCCAAGTTCCTCTGAAAGGAGCTTAACCGCTTGAGGAGATCCAGGATGTCGTCATACAAGAAGAACAGTCCAAAGTTTGATGGAACCAACTTCTCTCTCTCTAAAGGCCGCATGAAATGTCACTTGGAGTGTATGGGAAAAGCATACTTGTCCATGGTCACAAAAGCATATGTTCCTCCACAGGGTGGTTCGACAACACTAAATGAAATCACAGATGCTGAAAATAATCTGCGGACCAAAGAGGCTCTTCTAAGCGCATTGACTGACTCAGAACTCAAATGTTATTGATTTACCAACTGCCTATGAGATCTGGGTTAAACTGGAACTTCTGCATGAAGGAGATGAGTTTGTTAAGAGTGCAAGGTTGCAAAGTCTCAAAGGAAAATTTGAAAGATTGAAGATGAGAGATGATGAAAATATCACTACTTTTATGCCAAGAGTAAATGAGCTGGTGTGTGGAATCAAGAATGCTGGTGGAGTTCTGGATGAAAATGAGATTGTTTGCAAAATTCTCAGATCCCTTCCTGCTGCCTACAAGATCAAGGTTGCTGCCATTGATGAATTCAGAGCCCATGCAACTGTCACAAGAGAGTAATTGGCTGGCAAACTAGCTGCATTTCAAATGACAGAGTTTGGAGATGATCCCCCAAAGACTGAATCTGCATTCAAAGCCAATGCCTATGTGAAAGGCAAACAAAGATTTGATCCGGGAGAAAACTCTTCAAGAAAGTTGTCATGGTATGATCAAGCAAGGAAAGACATGGAAGAGGAAGAAGCAGAAACAGCTCATCTTGAAGCCCTCATTGCAAAGAGATTGCTAAGAGGATCCAGTAAGTATGAAGGAAAGTTACCTTTTAAGTGCTTCAACTGCAATAAGATTGGTCATTTTGCTTCAAGATGTCTGGAAAGATCTGCAAGGTCAAACTCTAACAGACAAATGTTCCAAAAGAACTGTTATTATGTTCATGAAGAAGCTGATAATGAAGGAGTAACAGATGATGAATCAGAGATAGGAGACAAATTCAGAAATGAATGGGTGTTTATTGCCATCAAGGAAGAAGAACCAATATCCTCTGAATCTGTCAATCATAAGGTTGTGGAAAGAGCTTTGGCTGCCCAAGTTGAAGAAAAGGATGATTGGGTTATTGACAGTGGATTCTCTCACCACATGATAGGTGACAAAAACAAGTTCTTAGATTTGGAAAGGTATGAAGGAGGAATGGTAAAGTTTGGTGACAATTCTGCAGGTAGAATCAGAGGTAGGGGAACTATTTCTTTTGATGGAAAGAGCAAAACTGGCAATGTACTATATGTTGAAGGGTTGAAGCACAATCTTCTCAGTGTTGGTCAGTTGGTAGACAAAGGTTATGATCTTCGGTTCAAGAATGGAAGATGCAGGATCTTTGAAAGTTTCAAAATTGAGATTGCATCCAGTACTCAAACAAAAGGTAATCTCTTCCATCTAGTTGATTCAAATAAAAGTTGTGTATTTGTTCAAGTTGATCAGAGTTGGTTATGGCATAGAAGGATGTGTCATGTAAATTTTGATAACATCATCAAGATAAGCAATATTCAGGCTGTAAGAGATCTTCCAAAATTGGTGAAACCTACAAATATTTTGTGCAAAGAATGTCAGCTAGGTAAACAGAGCAGAGTCTCCTTCAAAAGCAAAGATCAGTCCTCTACCGGATTATTGGAATTAGTTCATACTGATCTATGTGGTCTGACAAGAATCAAGAGCATGCAAGGCGATAGATATTTCATGTTACTGATTGATGATCATTCCTGGATGATGTGGGTTACTTTTTTGAAAGAGAAATCAGAAGCCTTTGAGAAGTTCAAAATCTTTAAGGCTATGGTAGAGAATCAAACTGGATTGAAACTGAAGTGTCTAAGATCTGATAGAGGTGGTGAATTCACATCCGGTGAATTCATAGACTTTTGTGAGAAGCATGGCATAAAGAGACAGTTGTCAGCTCCTAGGACTCCACAACAGAATGGAGTAGTTGAGAGAAAGAACCGAACCATCTAGGAAGCTTCCAAGACAATGATGATGGAAGCAAATGTTCCTTAGATGTTTCAGAGAGAAGTTGTCAGCACTGCAGTCTACACTCTCAACCGAGTTCAAATCAGAAACAATACCGATAAGACTCCTTATGAACTTTGGTTTGGTATAACTCCTACTGTAAGATATTTCAGAGTATTTGGTAGCAAGTGTTACATCAAAAGAGATGAAGATCTAGGAAAGTTTGATGCTAGAAGTGATGAAGGAATTTTCTTGGGTTACTCCACTCAAAGCAAAGCATACCGGTGTTACAATAAGAGACTGAGAAAGATGATAGAAAGTACAAATGTGAAGTTTGATGAAGGAATTGAAAAGCCCTCAAGGTTTTATGAATATGATGAAGATGATCAAGATGATGTTCTGGTTCAAGGAACTCAATCCCTTCCTGAAAGTCAGATTCAGACTGATCTGGTAAATCAGGAAGAAGAGGTTTGTCTGAATGAACCTAATCAAGAAACAACAGTGCAAGAGACTCCCAAAGTTCCAAGGTATATAACTCTAAATCACTCTGAAGATCAGATCATAGGTGACAAAAGCAAAGGGGTACAAACAAGGAGGAGAATTGCTCAAAATTCAAATGAATACTGTCTGATTTCAAAGATTGAACCTAAGACAATAAATGAAGCTTGCAATGATGAAAGCTGGACCAAAGCAATGAAGGAAGAGTTGATGCAAATTGAGAAAAATCACACTTGGGATCTTGTTCCCAGACCTAGAAACAAGAATGTGATTGGAACCAAATGGTTCTTCCAGAACAAACTAAATGAAGTTGGTGAAGTAATCAGAAACAAAGCCAAATTGGTCTGTAAAGGCTACTCTCAAATAGAAGGAATTGACTTTGAAGAAACCTTTGCTCCAGTGGCAAGAATTGAAGCAGTCAGATTATTTCTTGCATATGCTGCCTTCAAAGACTTCAAGGTATATCAGATGGATGTCAAGTCTGCCTTCCTAAATGGTGAATTGGAAGAAGAAGTATACATTGAACAACCGGATGGATTTCAATTGTCTAATCATGATGATATGGTCTGCAAGTTGAAGAAAGCACTATATGGATTGAAGCAAGCTCCAAGAGCATGGTGTGAAAGGTTGGATAAGCATCTTGTATAGATTGGTTTCAACAAAGGTACTGCTGACAGTAATCTATATTTCCAAATAGATAATGAAAACATCTTGATTGTTGAAGTATTTATTGATGATATCATTTTTGAAGGAAGAGACAGTATGTGTAAAACCTTTGCAAATCAAATAAAAAGTAAGTTTGAAACGTCAATGCTTGGAGAAATGAATTTCTTCTTGGGTCTGCAAATTACTCAGGCAAAGAAAGGTATCTTTATCTCTCAGACCAAATATGTGAAAGAATTATTGAGAAAATTTGGAATGGAAGATTCAAAACCAATGAACACTCCTATGGCAACTGGATGTAAGTCGAGCAAAGATGATGATTCTCCTAAAACAGATCAGACAAAGTACCGATCAATGATTGGAGGTTTATTGTATCTAACTCAGACTAGACCAGATATAATGCAGGTTGTTGGTCTTGTGGCAAGATTTCAGGCTGATCCTAGAGAATCTCATGTTATGGCAATCAAAAAAAAATTTAGGTACTTGAAAGGAACAGTTGAGTATGGTCTATGGTATCCTAGAGATCAGGATTTTTCTCTTCATGCATATACAGATGTAGATTGGGCAGGAGATGTGGATGATAGGAAGAGTACAAGTGGAGAAGCTTTCTTTTTGAGAAAAAGATTAGTTTCTTGGCTAAGCAAGAAACAAGAGGTAATTTCTCTGTTTACAACTGAAGCAGAATATATTGTAGCAGCAGGTAGTTGCACTCAAATTTTATGGATGAAACAAATGCTAAGAGACATTAAAGTAGAATATGAGGAGCCTATCACAATTTTCTGTGATAATTCAAGTGCAATAAATATTTCTAAGAATCTGGTGTTGCATTCTAAGACCAAGCACATATCTATCAAGTTTCACTTTCTGAGAGAACAAGTGAACAAGGATGAAGTCAGACTGGAGTATGTACCCTCCAAGGATCAGATTGCAGATATTTTTACTAAACCTCTTCCCAAGGACTCTTTTGAGTATCTCAGGGAGAAGTTAGGGGTCATGGCCCCTCCGATGATGAACTAGGATGCACTGATGTGCATCAGTCTGGTGGATATCACAGTCATATCTTGTGATCCGGATTGATGATGGGGAGTTGCTACTAAGGGGGAGCAACTGGTAAGACTCTGATGTGTTAGAATTGCAAGTATGAGCCCTTTGCCATTGATGTCAAAGGGGGAAAGAATACATGTGAAAAACAAGTGGTTGATGATCAAATGGGGAGTAGTAAAGGAAGAGAAGACATGTGAAGAAGTGTTACTGATAGAGGGAGCTGTGACAGAAAAGAGAAATTCTTGTCTTGATGGTTTTTCACACCATATGTTGCCATCAATGACAAAGGGAGAGATTGTTGCAAGTATTAGGTTAACCTGTGTTGTCATTGATGTCAACATATTCATATTGCATTGATAAGAAGGATTGGATGAGTTGTGTGCTGAGGATATTGAGAAAATTAGTCTCAATCAGGAACAGTGAAGAACAGTGATAAGAAGGAGGAAAAAGTACTCAATGGGTTGAGAATCAGAGGATGTAAATTAAAGGGTTTATAGATATGCATCTTGACATGTTCCAGTTAAGATTTCAGAGGTCCGCATAAAGATCTGAAGAAGTTATGGTTGTTTGTGTGGAACCAGTTCCGGCAGGCGTTCAGAGGTGACAGAGGGTCACAAAAAGGTCCAGTGAGATATGGAAGTGCATTGTTAGATTTTGCGGATTCGAAGGAGTGCTTGAGATGTCCTTGTGCTGTATTATCTCAATTTGTACATAGTTTAGAGGTATGAAAGAACTTGTTTCAGTTTGACAGTCGCGACAGACTGTGTTCTTGAAGTTCTGGAAGAAGAGAAGAGATTCCAATAGTAAAAGGAAGTGCGAATGTACCTGGTCATTCAGGCAAGCTTGTGAAGGTTCTTGGATCATGTTGAGGTTGTGTTGTCGGTCCGCATGAGTGTTAGAGCCCGAAATTGAAGATATTCTTCCAGATGAAGATGTTCTTATTCAGACTGGCCGACCGGATGAGTTATTCATCTTGTGAATGTTCTTGTGGATGATTGCCGACTTGCGAATGCTCTTATGGATGATTGCCGACTTAGATGATAGTTCCTAAGTCGATGCCTTGTATAAATAAAGGTTTGTGAGTTCATTTGAAGTGTGTTGTGGAGTGGATGAGTGTGGCATAGCGAAAGAGCGAAGGGCAAAGCAGAAGTATCCCGGGCTTAAATGGAACTGATCCAGACATGGTAAAGATGTCAATCTCTAGTTCAAGTTTGTAAAACTTATCATCTTGTAGACAGTGTGTCTCGTGTAGGCAGTGTGCCTCCTTGTGAGCAGTGTGCTCAAGCAGTGAGCCCTAATTGGCATGTGCCATTCATTTTTCTTATTCTTCTAACAGAGAATAATCCTTGGGTTAATCACCCCGTGGTTTTTCCCTTAACCAAGTTTTCCACATCAAAATCTTGGTGTTCAATGTGTTGATGTTTATCTGCTCCTGTGTTTATGTGTTATGCTTCTATGAATGGTTAACTGATATGCTATTAACTAACAAAGAAGAATCAAGTGTTTGAAGTAGAAGCAAGTTTTTGTACAACTAATTCACCCCCCCTCTCAGTTGTGTGTCCTAGATCTAACAATTGGTATCAGAGCCAATTTCCTCTGAAAGGAGCTTAACCGCTTGAGGAGATCCAGGATGTCGTCATACAAGAAGGACAGTCCAAAGTTTGATGGAACCAACTTCTCTCTCTCTAAAGGCCGCATGAAATGTCACTTGGAGTGTATGGGAAAAGCATACTTGTCCATGGTCACAAAAGCATATGTTCCTCCACAGGGTGGTCCGACAACACTAAATGAAATCACAGATGCTGAAAACAATCCGTGGACCAAAGAGGCTCTTCTAAGCACATTGACTGACTCAGAACTCTCAAATGTTATTGATTTACCAACTGCCTATGAGATCTGGGTTAAACTGGAACTTCTATATGAAGGAGATGAGTTTGTTAAGAGTGCAAGGTTGCAAAGTTTCAAAGGAAAATTTGAAAGATTGAAGATGAGAGATGATGAAAATATCACTACTTTTATGCCAAGAGTAAATGAGCTGGTGTGTGGAATCAAGAATGCTGGTGGAGTTCTGGATGAAAATGAGATTGTTTGCAAAATTCTCAGATCCCTTCCTGCTGCCTACAAGATCAAGGTTGCTGCCATTGATGAATTCAGAGCCCATGTAACTGTCACAAGAGAGCAATTGGCTGGCAAACTAGCTACATTTGAAATGACAAAGTTTGGAGATGATCCCCCCAAGACTGAATCTGCATTCAAAGCCAGTGCCTATGTGCAAGGAAAACAAAGATTTGATCCGAGAGAAAACTCTTCAAGAAAGTTGTCATGGTATGATCAAGCAAGGAAAGACATGGAAGAGGAAGAAGCAGAAACAGCTCATCTTGAAGCCCTCATTGCAAAGAGATTGCCAAGAGGATCCAGTAAGTATGAAGGAAAGTTACCTTTTAAGTGCTTCAACTGCAATAAGATTGGTCATTTTGCTTCAAGATGTCTGGAAAGATCTGCAAGGTCAAACTCTAACAAACAAATGTTCCAAAAGAACTGTTATTATGTTCATGAAGAAGCTGATAATGAAGGAGTAACAGATGATGAATCAGAGATAGGAGACAAATCTAGAAATGAATGGGTGTTTATTGCCATCAAGGAAGAAGAACCAATATCCTCTGAATCTGCCAATCATAAGGTTGTAGAAAGAACTTTGGCTGCCCAAGTTGAAGAAAAGGATGATTGGGTTATTGACAATGGATACTCTCACCACATGACAGGTGACAAGAACAAGTTCTTAGATTTGGAAAGATATGAAAGAGGAATGGTAAAGTTTGGTGACAATTTTGTAGGTAGAATCAGAGGTAGGGGAACTATTTCTTTTGATGGAAAGAGCAAAACTGGCAATGTACTTTATGTTGAAGGGTTGAAGCACAATCTTCTCAGTGTTGGTCAGTTGGTAGACAAAGGTTATGATCTCTGGTTCAAGAATGGAAGATGCAGGATCTTTGAAAGTTTCAGAACTGAGATTGCATATGGTACTCAAACAAAAGGTAATGTCTTCCATCTAGTTGGTTCAAATAAAAGTTGTCTGCTTCTTCAAGTTGATCAGAGTTGGTTGGCATAGAAGGATGTGTCATGTAAATTTTGATAACATCATCAAGATAAGCAATATACAGGCTGTAAGAGATCTTCCAAAATTGGTGAAACCTACAAATATTTTGTGCACAGAATGTCAGCTAGGTAAACAGAGCAAAGTCTCCTTCAAAAGCAAAGATCAGTCCTCTACCAGATTATTGGAATTAGTTCATATTGATCTATGTGGTCCAACAAGAATCAAGAGTATGCAAGGTGATAGATATTTCATGTTATTGATTGATGATCATTCCTGGATGATGTGGGTTACCTTTCTGAAAGAGAAATCAGAAGCCTTTGAGAAGTTCAAAATCTTCAAAGCTATGGTAGAGAATCAAACTGGATTGAAACTGAAGTGTCTAAAATCTAATAGAGGTGGTGAATTCACATCCGGTGAATTCATAGACTTTTGTGAGAAGCATGGCATAAAGAGATAGTTGTCAGCTCCTAGGACTCCACAACAGAATGGAGTAGTTGAGAGAAAGAACTGGACCATCCTGGAAGCTTCCAAGACAATGATGATGGAAGAAAATGTTCCTCAGATGTTTTGGAGAGAAGCTGTCAGCACTACAGTCTACACTCTCAACCGAGTTCAAATTAGAAGCAATACCGGTAAGACTCCTTTTGAACTTTGGTTTGGTATAACTCCTACTGTGAGATATTTCAGAGTATTTGGTAGCAAGTGTTACATCAAAAGAGATGAAGATCTAGGAAAGTTTGATGCTAGAAGTGATGAAGGAATTTTCTTGGGTTACTCCACTCAAAGCAAAGCATACTGGTGTTACAATAAGAGACTGAGAAAGATGATAGAAAGTACAAATGTGAAGTTTGATGAAGGAATTGAGAAGCCCTCAAGGTTTTATGAATATGATGAAGATGATCAAGATGATGTTCTGGTTCAAGGAACTCAATCCCTTCCTGAAAGTCAGATTCAGACTGATTCGGTAAATCAGGAAGAAGAGGTTTGTCTGAATGAACCTAATCAAGAAACAGCAGTGCAAGAGACTCCCAAATTTCCAAGGTATATAACTCTAAATCACTCTAAAGATCAGATCATAGGTGACAAAAGCAAAGGGGTACAAACAAGGAGGAGAATTGCTCAAAATTCAAATGAATACTGTCTGATTTCAAAGATTGAACCTAAGACAATAAATGAAGCTTGCAATGATGAAAACTGGACCAAAGCAATGAAGGAAGAGTTGATGCAAATTGAGAAAAATCACACTTGGTATCTTGTTCCCAGACCTAGAAACAAGAATGTGATTGGAACCAAATGGGTCTTCTGGAACAAACTAAATGAAGTTGGTGAAGTAATCAGAAACAAAGCCAGATTGGTCTACAAAGGCTACTCTCAAATAGAAGGAATTGACTTTGAAGAAACCTTTGCTCTGGTGGCAAGAATTGAAGCAATTAGATTATTTCTTGCATATGCTGCCTTCAAAGACTCCAAGGTATATCAGATGGATGTCAAGTCTGCCTTCCTAAATGGTGATTTGGAAGAAGAAGTATACATTGAACAACCGGATGGATTTCAATTGTCTAATCATGATGATATGGTCTGCAAGTTGAAGAAAGCACTATATGGATTGAAGCAAGCTCCAAGAGCATGGTATGAAAGGTTGGATAAGCATCTTGTGCAGATTGGTTTCAACAAAGGTATTGCTGACAATAATCTATATTTCCAAATAGATAATGAAAACATCTTGATTGTTGAAGTATTTGTTGATGATATCATTTTTGGAGGAAGAGACAGTATGTGTAAAACCTTTGCAAATCAAATGAAAAGTGAGTTTGAAATGTCAGTGCTTGGTGAAATGAATTTCTTCTTGGGTCTACAAATTACTCAGGCAAATAAGGGTATCTTTATCTCTCAGACCAAATATGTGAAAGAATTATTGAGAAAATTTGGAATGGAAGATTCAAAACCAAAGAACACTCCTATGGAAACCGGATGTAAGTTGAGCAAAGATGATGATTCTCCTAAAATAGATCAGACAAAGTACAGATCAATTATTGGAGGTTTATTGTATCTAACTCAGACTAGACCAGATATAATGCAGGCTGTTGGTCTTGTGGCAAGATTTCAGGCTGATCCTAGAGAATCTCATGTTATGGCAATCAAAAGAATTTTTAGGTACTTGAAAGGAACAGTAGTATGGTCTATGGTATCCTAGAGATCAGGATTTTTCTCTTCATGCATATACAGATGTAGATTGGGCAGGAGATGTGGATGATAGGAAGAGTACAAGTGGAGAAGCTTTCTTTTTGGGAAAAAGATTGGTTTCTTGGCTAAGCAAGAAACAAGAGGTAATTTCTCTGTCTATAACTGAAGCAGAATATATTGCAGCAGCAGGTAGTTGCACTCAAATTTTATGGATGAAACAAATGCTAAGAGACATTAAAGTAGAATATGAGGAGCCTATCACAATTTTCTGTGATAATTCAAGTGCAATAAATATTTCTAAGAATCAGGTGTTGCATTCTAAGACCAAGCACATATCTATCAAGTTTCACTTTCTGAGAGAACAAGTGAACAAGGATGAAGTCAAACTCGAGTATGTACCCTCCAAGGATCAGATTGTAGATATTTTTACTAAACCTCTTCCCAAGGACTCTTTTGAGTATCTCAAGGAGAAGTTAGGGGTCATGGCCCCTCCGGTGATGAACTAGGATGCACTGATGTGCATCAGTCCGGTGGATATCACAGTCATATCTTGTGATTCGGATTGATGATGGGGAGCTGCTACTAAGGGGGAGCAGCTGGTAAGACTCTGATGTGTTAGAATTGCAAGTATGAGCCCTTTGCCATTGATGTCAAAGGGGGAGAGAAGACATGGAAAACAAGTGGTTGATGATCAAAGGAGGAGCAGTAAAAGAAGAGAAGACATGTGAAGAAGTGTTGCTGATAGAGGGAGCTGTGACAGAAAAGAGAAATTCTTGTCTTGATGGTTTTTCACACCATATGTTTCCATCAATGACAAAGGGGGAGATTGTTACAAGTATGAGGTTAACATGTGTTGTCATTGATGTCAACATACTCATATTGCATTGATAAGAAGGATTGGATGAGCTGTGTGCTGAGGATATTGAGAAAATTAGTCTCAATCAGAAACAGTGAAGAACAGTGATAAGAAGGAAAAAGTACTCAATGGGTTGAGAATCAGAGGATACAGATTAAAGGGTTTGTAGATATGTGTCTTGAGATGTTCTAGTTAAGATTTCAGAGGTCCGCATAAAGATCTAAAGAAGTTATGGTTGTTTGTGTGGAACCGGTTCTGGCAGGCGTTCAGAGGTGACAGAGGATCACAAAAAGGTCCGGTGAGATACGGAAGTGCATTGTTAGATTCTGTGGATTGGATGGAGTGCTTGAGATGTCCTTGTGATGTGTTATCTTGATTTGTATGTAGTTTGGAGGTCCGGAAGAACCTATTTCAGTTTGACAGTCGCAACAGACTGTGTTCCTGAAGTTCCGGAAGAAGAGGAGATTCCAGTAGGAAAAGGAAGTGTGGATGTACCTGGTCATTCAGGCAAGCTTGTGAAGGTTCTTGGATCATGTTGAGGTTGTGTTGTCAGTCCGCATGAGTGTTAGAGCCCAAAATTAAAGATATTCTTCTGGATGAAGATGTTCTTATTCAGACTGGCTGACCAGATGAGTCATTCATCTTGCGAATGTTCTTGTGGATGATTGCCGACTTACGAATGCTCTTATGGATGATTGCTGACTTAGATGATAGTTCCTAAGTTGATGCCCTGTATAAATAAAGGTTTGTGAGTTCATTTTGAAGTGTGTTGTGGAGTGGATGAGTGTGGCATAGCGAAAGAGTGAAGGGCAGAGCAGAAGTATCCCAGGCTTAAATGGAACTAATCCAGACATGGTAAAGATGTCAATCTCCAGTTCAAGTTTGTAAAACTTATCATCTTGTAGACAGTGTGTCTCTTGTAGGCAGTGTGCCTCCTTGTGAGCAATGTGCTCGGGCAGTGAGCCCTAATTGGCATGTGCCATTCATTTTTCTTATTCTTCTAATAGAGAATAATCCTTGGGTTAATCACCCCGTGGTTTTTCCCTTAACCGGGTTTTCCACGTCAAAATCTTGGTGTTTAATGTGTTGATGTTTATCTGCTCCTGTGTTTATGTGTTATGCTTCCATGAATGGTTAACTGATATGCTATTAACTAACAAAGAAGAATCAAGTGTTTGAAGTAGAAGCAAGTTTTTGTACAACTGATTCACCCCCCCTCTCAGTTGTGTGCCCTAGATCTAACACAATTATACCTAGATGCTTGTATTAACTTGCTAAATCAAAATCCATGTAAGCAATACTCAGGTCATCTTGGTTTAATTATACCTAGATGCTAGTATTTTCTTACAACATAATAAAATCCTAATGATGAATCAAGCACTTCAACATACTTGCAATATCAAGATGACAATCCGCACATCCATACATATCAAGTTGCATATCATTCCATTATAAGCATTGCATCCTAAACCAAATTCCAAGTGTCAAAAGATCGTAATCCTTTCTAACAATTTATCCAATTGTATCTTCTAGTTATCTGTGTAATCCATTCATCCAAACCAGTCCAATCAATCCAAGCAATGATCCAAATGCAAGTCCATCCTTAATCCATGCCAATCGAGTCAAGTCAATCTTGTCAAATTATCCAATCGCAATCAATGGTCTTGATCCTAATCTTGTCACAAACCAACTCAATCAATCATAATTATCAGTGGGATATATCTTTCCCGTGCCTATTGTGTTGATCTAGAGATATATCATTCCCCACAATGAAAAACACTGTTGTCAATCATTATCGATTAATCATTGGTTTACCACTGGACAGAGGCAATACCTTGTTTGTTCTTGTATCATTTGTGCATACTTGCTTACTTGCTTGTGTGTGTTATCATTTTATCTTGCATAATGTGTCATTTAACTCTTTCATCCATCCCTTATCTTGCATCCTTCATTTTCTTCACCCTAACCTATCAACCAACCTATCTCATTGTGAGATTGTCCATCTCACGCCCTCAAAATTTTCTTCCCATCCAATCTCTCAAGGGGGCATCCTAACATCATAACCTGTACTAGGGGCAAACTGGGGCATGTATCATTATCAAAAAATTTAGCTTTCTTTGAAACAACATGATAAAACACATTGCATCAAAGAGGGGCAAAATGTATACACCTAAAAATAGCACAACTCTAGCTAAATAAATATTTTTATTATTTATTTCATCTTAAATTCTTCTATCAATAAATAAATATTCCAAATTTATTTATTTGATTCATATTTCTCCAAAAAATTAAATAAAATCATTTATTTAATTAAATCATCCAAATTCTTCTAAAATCATTCTAAATTAAATAATACCAAATTATTTAATTAATTCTTCTCATTCTCTATATTTAATTAATTCTTCTAAATATTTATTTAAATTATATATTTCCTCCTAAATTGAATTAATACCAAAAGTAATTCAATTAATCCATGTGCATATGTAATTAAATATTTTAAATATTTAATTAGCTAATTATCCATTCACCCACATGTCTTATTTCTCCTTTAGTCAAATTAGTTAACTCATCAATCAAAACAGTTAACTGATTAGTCATCTAAGTTCACTGGTCAATCTATTATGTTGACTCTCCAATCAACCCAGTTAACTAATCAATCATCTCAGTTAACTCTTCAATCTATTCTATTAACTCCCATATCTCAAAATAGAGTAGGACACTTGTCCTCTCCCTATTCACGCACATCCTCTCAAATTTCCTCAACCATTGATGTTCTTATTCATTCTATACTGTTGATCTTCTTTCTCACAAATCTATAAATACAACCCCTATTCCTCCATTTGAATCATCCAAGCTTTTATAAACTTACTCTGTAGAAATCACAGTGCGCCTTTGGCACCAAACCACTCCATAGCTTGCGATCAATTGTTACCATTATCATCATTTTCATTGCATTGTGAAGATCCTCTTCATTTGCAAACCTATCAACAAACATTCTCCATTGTCATCTTGGAAAAAAGCAAGGAAGTACACCTTCTGAGGGCTCTATTCATACACAAGATCAATTCAAGATAAGCGACTAGTGGAAGTCACAGAATAGAAAGGTTTGTAATGTATTGTGTTCTTTGTGTTTGATCTTATTTGTTCTAATTTCATTTAGTTATTTGGATTATATTGATATACTGATATTGACCACATTTTCCCATAACACTTTTATGTGGGAGTTTGGGTCACCTTTTCCTTTGAATTTAGGAAAGTCTGGGAGAGGATGAAGGAGGAAGACATTACAAATGTTGTAGTCTAAAGGCTCTTTGAGATATTTGAGGTACATTCCACTAATTGATTTTGAAATGTTGGGTTCATACTAGAAAACATAAACCCTATGGGAGAAAAGGTTTAATTATGTTGATGTGTTCGTTTAAAATTTGGTGGCATCGTAAAGTTTTGTGTTGCATTGACACTACTTAATTTATTGTTCTAATTTTGGGGCAACATGAAATCCTTATTTATGGTGTTTCAAATGTAAAATTTCAAGTATAAGGGAATTTTACTTCTCCCCTAACTTTGTTCTATAAATATATTTCTTCACTTTCTCGGCCTTTCTAGTTGGGACTATTCTACACCTCCTTCTAGTGTCATGATTCTATGAACCAATGTATCTATAATGTCAAGCGGAGTGGATCTTTCTATTCTATGATTTTGTTACTTTGTAGTGGCTTCCCTTGAACTTGGTTTAAAGAAGCCCTATTTTTTCCATGATTTACCAACACTTGTCATGCCACAAATCTTTCTTCTTGATAAGCCATACATAGGGCTTCTCGTGCTTCTTACAAGTTCTTCTCTAGATGACTAACTTCATCATTAATTTACGTGGAAATTTCTCTGTACATTTGAATAGGGACCATCTAGATGAACTTCTAATCTTAATCGATGTGGTTGACTTTGATTGGGACAATCTTGGTCCCAAGTTGGATGGTTGAAAGTCAACAATCTTTGTGGATTTTAGCAAGGACCTTCATAATATGAGTCCTTATAGTCGTAATAGATAATCACAAGTGTCAATGGATTAGTAGGTACATAACTTTCAAAGGAAGGAATTATCAAGTCACTTGAGGAGACATTCCCCTAAGGTCTATCCAAATCCATCATATTCAAGGGTGTTATGAAACACTGTAATGTCCCCTTCCTAGGTGACACATATATGAGCAGTGGTTGACCTATTATCTAGGTTCTCGTAGGTTAGCAGAGTGGTTAGGGGACCTATCCAGAGGCAATGGAGCTTGGTAGGAAGCTTTACAGGCCATTCCAGACAGTTTGTAGTAGTCTCCTATTTTTTAGGAAGGGTCCCTATTTTTTAGGGTTTGACTAGGAGTTGACCAGGAGGCATCAAGAGACCTCCCGGTGCATTTTGGGAGATTTGGTCACAGTTCCTATTTTTTAGGAGCTATCCCTATTTTTTAGGAGGAGATTGTCAATTAGCCTGCCACATGGTGACCTCATCAGTAGGGCACGTGCATCATCAGTTTTCAGTTTAGGATGGCCAGATGATGGGAATGGAATAAATGTTAAATATTAAAGTGTTGACTTTAATATTTAATAAGAATAAAATAAAGTGATTAATAATGTCACTTTATAATAATAAAGTAATAAAGGACCCCCTCCTAGTTGACATGATGTTTTAAAAGGTGGGCCTTTTCATAATGCAATATTAGACCCTCAACTTGGGCACCCAACTTGGGAAGTCATTGGATAAATAAAAGATTCATCAAAAGATTCCTTGGAGATCCTTATTTTCCCTAAAAGTGGACGCCACCCTTGGGGAAACTCATAAAGTGAGTTTGGCTTCTAATTTTTGGTTATCTCTTGGCATTTTTACAATCAACTTTTACAGATCTGAGCTCTGAGGAAGAGTTGTAGTAGTATTTAGTCCTCTGGGAATGAAAACTCTCAAGGAATGTTGTGGATTGGATGATAACCCAGTTCACCTTTGTGAAGGACTTACTTTGGGTCTTCATTTGGGCTTCATTAGACAAGTTTTAGGTGATGAAATTGTAGATCTGAGTTTGCA
Source organism: Cunninghamia lanceolata (assembly GCA_027924645.1). Classification (NCBI taxonomy): domain Eukaryota; kingdom Viridiplantae; phylum Streptophyta; class Pinopsida; order Cupressales; family Cupressaceae; genus Cunninghamia; species Cunninghamia lanceolata. Next base: position 3,519,877 of record BSBN01000245.1, on the reverse strand, counting down.
GTAGTTTTATATCAGCAATATCTTCCAGATCAGCCACACCCATTTGCATGTAGAGCCTCTCCCAGGCCAATACTAGCATATGTATGCATTTATCTTTGCAGACTTAGCTTCTACATGAATATAATGAGCAAATTTGATGGGTATGTGATTAAATTCAAGAATTGGCGATTTGCTGATTTGGGTAGTTATTAGTTTGTTTTTCAATTCCTTGTATGTTATTGGATCTTACTTGCATGTTACATCTTTTTGCCATCCTTGGTAAAAACTACACATCTCAAGAAAACTAAAACCCCTTCTACATCTTCTATATAGTCTATAAGACCACAAAAAAATAAAAAATAAAAATCATAAAACAATCAAAAATATAAAAAAATAATTCATCTTTCAGCAGCATTCAGAGTTAGAACCAACAAGGTTCTTACAAACACCTTAGAATAAATGGAATTGATGTTAAAAGTGATGAGAAGGTGAGATCAAGTGAAAAAGTGGATGGAAAGAAAATGAAAAGTGAAATGAAAAAGTGAAAGTGAGATATAAGTGGCAAGAACATAAACAACTCTAGCAAAAGCTTTTTTTGTTCACATCAAGTTCACCAAAATATGTGACATTCAAAACCAGACCCAAAGCATGACATGAATGAGTTAGGCCCTAAGGTGACACATGGGGGACTCATAACCCTTGTACAAGTGACCCTCCAGTCACTCTCACTCCAACAGTAAATACTAGTGAGGCACTAAAGGGCTATTTGTCTCTCTCAAGAGTGGAACTTTATGAGCCTTGGTCAAGGTGATCATGCCTATCAGCATGGCATCTTCATCAGCCTCACCATGTATTAGGGATTCAATGCAGAAGATATCAATTAAATGCAAATTAAGATTAAATAGAGGAATGAAAATACATAGAAATAATAACAGTGAGAGACAAGTTTTAACGTGGTTCACCCAAACCCGGGCTACATCCACCGATAGAGAGTCCAGTATTATTATCCAGTAAATCAAACCAATTAAAACTAGCAATCCTTGCAACTCAATACCACTACAAATCCTACAATACAATGTCAACAAAAATCCTTACCCTTAACCATTTTTATCAAGCCTTATGTCGGTTACAAAATAGGTTTTTTTATGTCAGCCAATAGAAAAATAACTACCGACGCCTTTATAAAGTAATAAAAATCTTTTGAGGTTTCAGTGGTGTTGCCACTCGACCCTGCCTTGTATCACGACAAGGAACACGCTAGGGGCACTGCCCCTAGACCCCGCAAGGGGCGCTGCCCCTTGACCCTGTTAAATAATTTGGGGGGAAACTACACCGATAAAAGTGGGGTAAATTTAACCTCTGAGTCTAATTAGGCTCCATATAACAACAATCTCCCACTTGGAGACTGATCAAACTCCACACCATATCATTTTCCACTTGGAGATTGATCATAACACCACTGACCCTATAGCTCCCACTGGGAATAAGCATCCTAGACTCTGTCGTTCTAATTTTTTTTGTTTTCAGTCTTGAAGACCAACCGAAGCTGAAGAGGAGCTCAGCTTCTCCCTTGTCACTACCTTTGTAAACATATCTGCTAGATTTTCATCTGTATGGATCTTTTCTAGCCGTAACTGTCCATCATCTAACACTGACCAAATGAAGTGATACCTTAGTTGTATGTGTTTGGTCTTTGAATGCAAGGCAGAATTCTTTGCAAGATGTATGGTACTCTGACTGTCTGTAAACAAATAACTGTTAGCCTGTTGTTTTCCTAATTCTTCCATGAAAGATTGCAGCCATATCATCTCCTTGCTTGCCTCTGTTACAACTACATACTCTTCCTCTGTGGTGGATAATGCAACCACCTTTTGCAACCTGGAGATCCAACTCACTGATGTCCCACCTACGGTAAAGACATAACCTGTAGTACTCTGCCTGGTATCAATATCCCCTACCAAATTTGAGTCTACATAACCTGCTAAATCAGTATTAGAGCCCCCAAAACATAAGTGTTTAGTGGATGTACCTCTCAAATATATGAGAATCCATTTTACCGCATTCCAATGCTCTAATTCAAGATTACTCATATACCTACTTACGACTCCTACAACATGTGCAATATTTAGTATCGTGCATACCATGGTGTACATTAAACTTCCTATAGCTGAAGTATATGGTACCTTAGACATTTTTCTTCCTCCTCTTGTGTCTTAGGACACATCTCCTTAGTCAATTTCAAATGACTAGGAAAAGGTGTGCTGACAGCTTTTGCATTCTCCATATGGAATCTCTGCAACACCTTTTCTACATAATCAGCCTAAGATATAGTCAATTTTTTGTTCTTCTTATCTCTACAAATTTTCATACCAAAGATTTGTTTTGCTGCCCTCAAATCCTTCATAGCAAATGATTGTGCTAACTGTTGTTTTAACTCTCTTATGTGATCCATGTTAGACCCGGCTACAAGCATGTCATCAACATATAAACATAAAATAATGTAGTTGTCATTATCCAACCTCTTAAAATAAACACAATGGTCAAAATTACACCGGATGTAGCCTTGCTTAGCCATAAAACTATCAAATTTCAAATACCATTGCCGAGGTGCTTATTTCAAGCCATATAAACTCTTCTTCAATCTGCACACCTGTTTCTCCTTACCTTTAACCTCAAATCCCTATGGTTGTTCCATATATATCTCCTCCTCCAAATCACCATGGAGAAAGGCAGTTTTTAGATCTACCTATTCCAAATGTAAATCTTCAGCAGCCACAATACTTAAAACAGTACAAATAGAAGTCATTTTAACAACCGGAGAAAAAATCTTATCAAAATCAATACCTTCTTTCTGTGAAAATTCTTTTACAACTAACCTGGCTTTAAATCTTTTCTTACCTCCATCTTCCTATTTTAGCCTATAAACCCATTTGTTTGATAAAGCCTTTTTACCTACAGGCAACTTACATAATTCTCTAGTCTGATTTTTTAGCAAGGAGTCCATTTCTTCTTTCATTGCAAGCTCCCACTGAACCTTTGTATCCACCTGCATAGCTTCATCATGCCCTTCCTATTCACCAGTATCTGTTAACAAAATAGAATACAAAGAGGGAGAAAACCTTTCAGAAGGTCTACTTAGCCTCGTTGATTGTCTAACATTCACTGGAGTTTGTGGTATTTCTTGTTGCTATTGCGGAGCATGAGGAACCACTAGAACATCACTATATGGAGTATCATCTAGTACCACATAATCCTTTTCTTTCTTCTCATGTTGCTGCAGTTGATCTTTATACAACACCTTCTCATTGAATACAACATCCCTGCTTCTCACAATTTTCTAATTTTCAAAATCCCAAAGCCTATAACCAAATTCATCGATGCCATATCCAATGAAGGTACACTTTTTTGATTTTGCATCTAGCTTGGTTCTATTTTTAGAATCTACATGTGCAAATGCTTCACATCTGAAGGTTTTGAGAAAAGAATAACTCACCTTCTTACCTGTCCATGATTCCTTTAGAATACCATAGCCTAAAGGAACTAAAGGACCTCTATTAATTAAATATACAGTAGTATTGACAACATCTATCCATATGTTTAAAGGCAGCCCAGCATGCAATATCATGGTCCTTGTACGTTCCATTATTGTCTTATTCATGCATTCAGCCACTCCATTTTTCTGTGGAGTTCCTAGATCCATTTTCTTCCTACGAATTCCATTAAAGGAACAATAGTCCTCAAATTCTTTACTACAATACTCACCACCATTATCAGATCTAATACATTTTAATCTTTTACCCATCTCATTCTCAACCAAGCTTCTCCATTTCTTAAATGTTTCAAATACATCAGATTTCTGCCTAAGGAAATAAATCCAAACCTTCCTAGTTGCATCATCTATGAATGTAACATAATACTGAGAGCCACTAAGAGAAGATACCTAAGTCGGTCTCCATACATCTGTATGCACAAGCTCAAACATTTCATCTTTCTTTTGCTTCCCATCCTTGAGAAAACTAACTCTCTTTTGTTTTCCAAACACACAACTTTCACAGAAATCCATATTAATATATTTCAAACTTGGTAAAACTTTCTTAGAATGAAGTACCTTCATACCTTTTTCACTCATATGCCCAAGTCTGTTATGCCACAGTGTTGTCTCAGAACCAGTAACAACTATTTCAGTCTCTTCCTATGAACCTGCAGCAACTGTTCATGAACTTGTTTGGTTTTTCTCTGCAACAACTAAAGTAGAAGGAATAATATGACCTGTACAAAGATATAAGGTACCTACTTTCACACCTTTTGCTACTATTAAGGTACCTCTTGAAACCTTCCAATTTTTATCAGTAAATGTAACAATGCAACCTTCATCAGCTAGCTACCCTACTGAAATTTAATTCCTACTCAGCCTTGGAACATTCCTTACCTCTTGTAGTAGCCAATGATTCCCATCCTACAACTTAATCTTGATTCTTCCCTTTCCAACAATCTGACAAGGTTCGTTATCTCCCAAATAAACCAGCCCAAAATCCCCTTGGACATAATCAAGAAAATAACTTCTATGGCGCGTAGCATGAAATGAGGCCATGAATCTAAAACCCATGAATCATCAGCATTATCTAGGGAAAGAATCAAAGCATCATCTTCAAATTTATTACTTATCACATTTGCCTCCTTATTACCTTCTTGTTTGTCTCCTTTATTCTTCCGAGACCAGCAATCGCAATCTTTCTTTAGATGACCTAGTTTCCCACAGTACCAACAATCCTTCTATCCTCTAGATTGGGACCTCTTGTCCTTTGATTTTCCTCGTGACTTCCCATGACCTCCAAAATATTTTCCTCTCTCCTTTGATCTACCCATGATTTCTGCATTCAAAACACTACCTGATGTGGACCCTCATGAGCTTTTCTGTTGCATTTCCTTGCTAAGGATAACACCAACAACATCATTAAATTTCAAATTATTTGAACCAAAGACAGAGTTACTTATAGCCATTACCAAGCTATTCCATCTTTCTGACAAAGAACATAATATCAAGAGAGCCCTCACCTCTTCATCAAAACTTACTTTTACAGAAGATAACTAACTGATAATCATATTAAACTCATTTAAATGATATGTCACAAATCCACCTTCAATCATTTTCAGATTAAACAAACGCTTCATGAGAAATACCTTATTTGAGGTTGAGGGTTTTTCATACAATTTAGCCAAAGCTTTCATCAGACCATCTGTTGTCTTCGCTTCTATTATATTGAATGCCACTGATGGTGCCAAGCACAACCAAATGGTTCCTAGTGCCTTTCCATCCAGAAGATTCTAATCCTCATCAGTCATTATTGCCAGTTTCTTGGCTATTCCTTCCAACGGCCTCCATAAATCCTTCTGATAGAGATAATCCTTCATCTACATCTTCCATAATTGATAGTTTTGCCCATTGAATTTATCTACCTTCAATTTACTCTCATCCACCATTGCTCCCACTCAACCGTGAGACTCCCACTCAACTGTGAGACCTTCTTATAGACGATAATCGAACACAACCCGCTCTGATACCACTTGTTAGGGATTGAATGTAGAAGATATCAATTAAATGCAAATAAAGATTAAACAGAGGAATGAAAATACACAGAAATAATAACAGTGAGAGACAAGTTTTAATGTGGTTCACCCAAACCCAGGCTACATCCACCAATAGAGAGTCCAATATTATTATCTAGTAAATCAAACCAATTACAACCAACAATCCTTGCAACTCAATACCACTGCAAATGCTACAATACAATGTCAACAAAAACCCTAACCCTTAGCCATTTTTATCAAGCCTTATGTCAGTTACAAATTAGGGTTTTTTAATATCGGCCAATAGAAAAATAACTCCTAACGCCTTTATAAAATAATAAAAATCATGCTACCCCTGGACCCCGTCTTGGGGACACTGTCCCCAAACTCCCCGTCTTAGAGGTGCTACCCCTTGACCTCGTTAAATAATTTGGGGGGAAACCGCACTAATAAAAGTGGGGTAAATTTAACCTCTGAGTCTGATTAGACTCCATATAACAACACCATGATCCTATCATCATTTTCTTCTTCTCCCTCTTCCTATTTTTATTGTGCATGTTTTGTTAACTCACACAACTCAAGAGTTAGTTCTCATATTATGTTTAGATCTTTTATGTCTTCTTCTCTCAAAATTCATAACTCTTGTGCATATTATTGCAAGAATCTTTCAAATTTTTGATCCTATATTTCAAAGACTTGGACAAATTGAGTCAGTATTGTGTCAGTTTAATTTGTCCCAAGATCAAAACATTGAAATCTATCCTAGATTCCTCTGCTGTATTGTGTCTTGGCAAGAGACATTGTTTAGCTTCATAAGTATTGTCATTAATGGCAACAAATTCTATCCCACACATCTGCGGTACATAATATGCCTATACTGGAAGTTAGATTGAAGATTGTCTTGGTCTAATAGACAAGAATAGAGCATGCAACATGATCTGACAATCAGGTCCGGATCTCTCAGATGGTGTAACTCAGTGAGTTGTGGATTTGGACAAGTCAAGAGGGGCATCATAACTATTGTATTCCAGAGATTTTGTCTTTGGTGACAAAGCATGAAAAAGATATGAACATTTAAGTGTTGGGCTTTAGTCAGATAGAGCAGTCAGAGGAAGAACTGACTGACAGAGTATCAGATTTCAATCCGGATGTGTAAAAAGTGTTGATCAAGTAATTTGTGACATTGTACATTTTTGGCCAACATGATTAATGATTTCTTTGCCTAAGTTTTTGATACGCATCATTAATCAAGTATGGATTTAGCTGATAGAACAATAACTTGCAAATATCCTAAGTGTTCTTACTACCGACTAGAAGGTTGTTTGAAATCATTGATGTGGATATATATACCCGATGGATTCAAGCTTGTGAAGGTGTGAAAGTGATAGAATTTTTTATGAAGTGCAAAGACAAGAAGAGAGAAGTGCGAAGACAGTAATATAAGCTCAGAATATGACAGAAGAGTGATACTAAGCAGAGGAAGAATGAAATGTGCTAGATCAGTATATTGAGCCTAATCAGAACTAAATTCTTGCATATGTAGATGTTGTTCATCAGTTCAAACACTTGGATATCTTCTATAATTTCTCTAAATAGTGAGTCTCTTGTAGGTAGTGGGCCTCTTGTGAGCAGTGTGCTCGGGCAGTGAGCCCTAATTGTCAAGTGTCATTTCATTCTTATTCTTTTAACAAAGAATACAATCTTGGGTTAGTCACCCCATGGTTTTTCCCTTAACAGGGTTTCCACGTAAAAATCCTTGTGTTATGTGTGTTGATTTCATTTATGTTCTTATGGTTGCTTATGCTTTCATGTTTTGATATAGAACTGAATGTTAAGAAAATAAAAGTAAGAAAAGTTTTAAGATAACTGATTCACCCCCCTCTCAGTTATCTACCTTGTTTCCAACAATTGGTATTAGAGCTAAGTTCCTCTGAACAAGCCTAACAGCTTGAGGAAGATCTGGGAATCTCAATGGATGCATATGGTATGAAAGAACAACTTTAGTTTTCCCTAGATGATCTTGAACAATACCACTCTGAGGTCAATAATTTGAGAGAGAGACTCAAGGAAGCTGATGATTTCATCAATGAGCTGAAAGAAAAACTTAGTAATTCTGTGAAAAAGAGAAAGGAACTACTTCATAAATTAGCAAATCAGAATGAAGCCAATAATATTAATGAGGATCTAAATGAGAAAACTAAGCTATGTGAGAAGCTGTCAAAAGAAGTCATTATGATAAGACATGAAATGGAATTAGGGGTTATGAAATTCACTCAAGAAATTGAAGAAAAGAGAAAGATTGAAGATAACCTAAAATAATCCCTCAAGGAGAAAATAGAGGACTGCCACAAAATGGACAGAATAATCAAGCATCTTGAATTTGATCTTGAAGAAGCCAAATACAATGAAGAACAACTTGAGAGCTAGATAGACACTCTTAAATAGGATCTTCAATCTGCAAATGAATACAAAGAAAAATTTAAGATAAGCTAAGCTCAACTTGAAGTTCTTCTTGAAAGTCAAAACAGGGTAGATGATAAGTGTGGCTTGGGATATGAGAAAGGTGAAAGCTCTGGATCTAGTCAAAAGAACTTTGGATCAGGAAGTCAAAGAAACAGGCCTAGAAGACCTCCAGTAAGGCAACCAAATGCCCAAAGATATTCATCTTTCAATGGAAACTACTTCAATTGAAACAAATTCAGTCATAAAGCAACTTAGTGCAGGAACAGAATGAATCAGAACAATTCATCCTTCTCTAGTCAATGTTTTAGTTGCAAAAGGTATGGTCACAAATCTCATGAATGCAGAAATATGCAAATGAACAATTCTTTCAATGGTAGATGCTTTACATGCAATAGAATGGGGCATATGGCTAATCAGTGTAGATCAAGAGGATATCAACCAAATAAGCAAGGAAATGTTGTGTGTTACAATTGTAATAAATCTGGTCATATAGCCAGATTCTGCAGAAGCAGAAATCATGATGGAAAGGGTCTGGTAAAGCATGATCAAAAACCAGACAAAGGCAAAGGCAAAGTGAATGTGGATAAGATTCAAAAGGAAATGAGCAAGATTTGGATAAAGAAGAGTGTGATGAATACTTGTGATGGATCCGCACTGAAATCCAGTGCTGATAATCCTTCTAGAAATTAAAAGGTGAGCTCTGGCTTAGGGGGAGCTACAGAGGAAATCAAATTCTCCCAGCCAATTAGTAAGTGCCTAAATTTAGCACAATGGATAAGAGTTAGAGGTTGCAGATTAAAGGGGTCTTGAAGGTTCATCAAAAATCATTCAGTCAAAAGTTGAGTAATTTGCATAAAGATTTGAAGAAGTTATGAGTAGTTCCTGCTCTAGTAGCCATCCGATAAAAGCAAAAGTACACATACAAATCAGGTTTGATCTAAAAATCCAAGCTTATGATCTGCAGATTTGGAGAAATGTTTTGGAAGGTTAAATGTGTGTTTCCAACTCACTTGGATGATGACTTGAAGATCTGCATAGTGATTCATGAGAAATTCACTCAAAATAGGGTTACTGGATGACTTAAAAATATGCATTTATTAGAAAAGGGAATTAGGTTTTGTGCAAGGATAAAAGGTTTTTCACTCATCATTTACAACACTTTGCACTCACGAAGAAGAAAGAAGAGCTCTGAGAAGAGATCCTACAGACTACTCAAGTTCAAGTTGAAGATTGAAATCAAGCAGAAATTTGCTCCAGCATTTGCTACAAACCCTAAGGCGTAAAAAGGTATTTTCCTTCTACAAATTCTCTCTTGATTTCATTTCTAAAATGGCCACTCCCATGGTTGTTAATATCTCTAAAAGGCCGAGACCAAAATTCAAGAAACACCCTTACAAATCTCTAGAAGTTGATCCCTTGGATGCATTTTCTAGTATCCCGCATGGTGTTCTGCATGTAGAAGATGTTAGGGTTTACATTTATACAAACCTTAAGGAACTGGGAGACCTAGAATTGATTGAATTGTATCACAAATAGCTAAGGAATGAGAACTTTGAACTCAAGATGAAATTCAAGGCCCTAAAGGATAGGCACTTTACACATTGCATACATTTCCCATCATTTGGAGAAGACGAATGGGTCAGGTATGTCTTGAGCAGGATACATGATAACTTTATGTGGTTAATGAGTCCATTTAAGATAACCAAAGATGCCATCATGGCTGTAACTGGATTACACTCAACTAATGGGCTACCTGCACTCAAAGATGTGAATAATCAAACGGTAACAGAAGCAACCGGATCAAAATATGACAAGAGGGCAATGACTATAGATGATATTACTAATCCGGATGTCAATTTTGCATCAATTATAATTGGTTACAAGATTTATCACTCAAGCAGGGAGAATTCTATATCTAGTACAGCAATCTATGCTGCATATTAGATGCTAAGAGAAAATGCAGACTATGATTTGTGTGAACTTCTATTGAATCAATTGATGGAGAATCTGGAGAAGATCAAGAAAGACAAGAAAAATTTCTTCAAGTATGGCAGTATGGTATTATGTCTATTCTTCTACTTCATGAATGAGCTACCAGGATCAAGAGGTCTAGGCTGGGCAAATGACAAACTAGTTGCTATTCAAATCAAGGATTATTTGTATGAACTTGGTGATGCACAAGCCCGGAAGGCAGCTCTCTGGGGTTACTTCAAAAACTTCCAAAGCATGATGCATGCAAGAGAGAGAATACCAAAGTCAATAGTTGAAAAATACAAAGACACAGTTTGCTTCATGGTTGATACAGATCAGTGTCTAATGGGTGATTCCCATGGGTTATGAAGTAGATGAAAAACTATTAAAGGCTCATGTTCAACATCTGCTAAGTCAACCCAAGGACACTGAAGCAGAGAGGTTTGGCACCTTTGATGAGCTAAACATAAAATTGCATGTTAAGCTAAGGAAGCCTAAAACAAAAAGGAAAGTGAGAAGGGAGGTTGAAGAACTTATTGGAATGTTTGGTATAACAAAGGAGGCAATTGATGTAAATAGAGAAAGAATAGAGAAATTTGAAAGGGAGAGGGAAGGTACAAAGAAAGAAAGCATTCTAGTGAAAGCCTCTACCTGGACGAGATCTACTAGAAGTTCTGCCCCTGTCACTCCTAAAAGCCCAAAAACTACCAAATCAAAAACCAAACCATCTATCAAAAGTGAAAAGAGAAAGAAGACTAAGGCCATAAGGACATATGTGAGCCTCAAGGATGATGAAGAGATAGAATCAGATATGGAGGGCAAAGATTTAAAGAAAGCCAAGCACAAACTCTCCAAGGATGAAAAGAATGATGAGGAGCAGAAGACAGAAGAGTTTGTTGAGAAACCCACTCTCTTAATTGAAGACATCATCAAAGCAGTCACTATGGATGGAAACCTGTAGCTAGTGATAGAGTTCTATGATGAATATAATGATGCAGATAAGAGAATACTTGAGGAAGCAACTGTCAGGTACTTGAACATCTATAACAAAGCCTTCATTGAAAACAAATGAACATGGTTTTCAAGGATAGCAAAGAAGATTTCTGGAGCAAATCTAGAATGAATAAACTCATGCTAGGAGAAACTAACAAAATAGTTGATGAAACAAAAGAAATTCTTCAGAAAGCCTTGAAAAGGTTTAATCTTCCCATTATAGAAGAAGCAGATGAAGAGCCTTCTACCATGGATGTTGAAGGATTAAAGGAAATCAATGAAGAATTCTCTGATAAGGATGTCGAAGGATTAAAGAAAATTGATGAAGAGCCATCTAAGGCATTAGACTCTTCAGTTCCAGAAGAAGAAGTTCACAAGGAAAAGGAAACACTGATAGAAGAAATTGGTAATGTCACTCCTCTGGATCCCACTATTGCCAAGACAAATCTTCTGGTCACCGGAGAAGTAGAGGAACGAAGAAAAGAAGAGAAGGAGAATCAAGAGAAAGAAAATAAGGCAAAAGAGGAAGAAGAACAAGAAGAAAAGGATGGTGAGTACACATTCAAACCAGCCAGTTCGAACACCTCTAAAGGGAAGAAGTCTAAATCATCAGCAATAGACATTGTAGAGACAATGCAAAATTTCTTGGACAAAGAAATGATGGAGCTGGATGAACCTGAGTTGATTCAAGGGCTACTAAATCTGGACTCTCTCTCTCCAGTTCAAATAATGAAGGTAGCATCTTTTGCTCAGGCCAAAGCAAAAGAAAAACTTCTAAAATCTCATATGGAGGACAATGAACTATTGAATATTGCATCCAGAGTACTAGAGAAGATCATGCCCACATTTCAGAAGGATGCATCTGCCTCTCTATCCGGTAATTTGAAAAACTTGGTTAATTTTGTCAATACACACTTTGAATCTTTAGAAAAATTAGTAAAAACTAAGGTCCGGAAAGAATTCTTTCAAAAAAGATTGAGTGAGGTACAAGGACTAATTGACAATGACAGAAAAACTCTAGACATTGGCATAAAGAGCATTGAGAACACTCTTAAGGATGGAGGAGATATATATAAATTTTGTTTATCTTGGCCTAGAGTTGCAGAGGACATTCAGAAGAAGATGAAAGAACAAGAAGAAAAATTGATAAATCTATCTTAGAATTTTGATCCTCTATCTCTCTGGTAAACCAAGAATATCAAGCAGTTGTTATCATAAATGAAATTAAGAAACTAGTTAAGGAGAAGAGGCATCTGATGGATAGAATGGGTGAACTGAGGGGAATAATCCTCCCTAAGTTAGAAGTATTGCATGATGCTTTAACAGATGCTCTAAGTACATCTTAGACCAGTGATCCAACAGACTGGAAGAGGGCAGAAGCATATGCATTTTTGTTAAGTGGCCACATCTCCATTCTAGATAGAATGAAGAGGAGTTGGGCCACAAAGATTGTACAGTTGAAGACAACCTTTGTGGATATACTTAAGTATATGTAAGTATAACATATGAATTGTATGTACACATGTGGCCATGTATATAATAGTTTATGCACAATTTTGGTATGCGGATCCCACCCTTTGCCATTGATGTCAAAGGGGGAGTGAAGAGTAGTGAAAAATGAGGAATCTAGCAAAGGGAGAGCACTGGTAAAACAGTGTAAAGAAACAAAGCACAAGAAAAGGGGGAGTTACTGTGACACTTAGTCATTTTTCACTAAGTGTTGCCATCAATGCCAAAGGGGGAGATTGTTGGCAAGAGACACTATTTTGCTTCATAAGTATTGTCATTGATGGCAACAAAGTCTATCCCACACATCCGCAGTATATAATATGCCTATACCGAAAGTTAGATGGAAGATTGTCTTGGTCCAGTAGACAAGAACAGAGCATGCAACATGATCCAACAATCAGGTCTGGATATCTCAGATGGAGTAACTCGGTGAGTTGCATATTTGGACAAGTCAAGAGGGGCATCATAACTATTGTATTCTAGAGATTTAGTCTCTAGTGACAAAGCATGCAAAAGATATGAACATATGAGTGTTGGGCTTTAGTCAGACAGAGTAGTCAGAGGAAGAACTGACCGACAAAGTATCAGACTTAAATCCGGATGTGTAAAAAGTGTTGATCAAGTAATTTGTGACATTGTACATTTTTGGCTACCATGATTAATGATTTCTATGCCTAAGTTTTTGATGCACATCATTAATCAAGTATGGATTCAGCTGACAGAATAGTAACTTGCAAATATCCTAAGGGTTCTTACTGCCGACTAGAAGGTTGTTTGAAATCCTTGATGTGGATATATACCCAATGGATTCAAGCTTGTGAAGGTGTGAAAGTGATAGAAAGTTTTGATGAAGTGCGAAGAAAAGCAAAGAGAAGCAGAGAGAAGTGTGAAGACACTAATGCAAGCTTAAAATATGACAGAAGAGTGATACTAAGCAGAGGAAGAAGGACATGTGCTAGATCACTATATTGAGCCTAACTAGAACTAAATTCTTGCATATGTAGATGATGTCCATAAGTTCAAACACTTGGATATTTTCTGTAAGTTCTGTAGACAGTGAGTCTCCTGTAGGTAGTGGGCCTCTTGTGAGCAGTGTGCTTGGGCAATGAGCCCTAATTGGCAAGTTCCATTTTGTTCTTCTTATTATATTAACAGATAATACAATCTTGGGTTAGTCACCCCATGATTTTTCCCTTAACAGGGTTTTCACATAAAAATCCTTGTGTTATGTGTGTTGATTTCATTTATGTTCTTATGGTTGCTTATGCTTTCATGTTTTGATATAGAACTGGATGTTAAGAAAATAAAAGTAAGAAAAGTTTTAAGATAACTGATTCACCCTCCCTCTTAGTTATCTGCCTTGTTTCCAACATATTTTACTTATGGATTTGTAATAAAGATCATAAATTTTATTTGTAGTTTTATTATTTTTAAATGAAAATAAACTAAATTATAGATATCTTAAATACATCTATCTAAAAAATGATTATTTTATGTTACTTTAGAATTATTTTATTTATGACATATATACATGGATACGCAAATTTTAGTTTTTATTGAACAATTATTTTATTTTATTATATTTCTTATTTTTATGTGAAGAAGTAATAACTAAACTTATTGGTATGCCTGCAAAAGAATTGTATTTTCTATAGTTCAATCAAGAAGCAAAAACAAGCAGTGAAGAGGTCATTTGTACTATTCAAACAATTTCTCTTCACCACCCTATCAAGTACGAATAAAATATACAATAAAGAATTATGATTTAAATCAACAATCTCAAAAGTTGGGAGATTAGATTTCACTTATGAAAGCAACTTTTTGTTAGATAAAATTAGTGAGTTGTGCAATGTTAACAAAAAGTAGATGTACACCCAAGTCTTACAATTGAAACACCTACCATTATAATTTTCCATAATACTTCAATAGAAATATATTTTCTATAATATATTTTATTCATTTAACATATAATTCAGAAATTATTAGCATTTGTACTTTTAAACTTCTATTTTTTAATGTACAAAGTATCTACAAAACTATATATTTTCTATTTTTGTGCATATTTTTTCTTTTACAAATTATTAACAATGTAGTCTACATTTTTTTTCCAGATGATGAACTCAAACCTATAAGAATCTAGAAGACAACCTTCCCAAACTAAACCCATAGATCTACAATATTGTAAGAGAAGTTGCTTGTATTATATTCACTATAAAGAAGAAATAAGTGTCATAGTATGCAATGCAAACAACACCTACAACAAGCATTAGACCAATCAATATCTAGCAACACACAAGATTCTACAAGTTCTCAAAATCAACAAACTTACATTCCCACTAAAATAATGACAAATCTAACACATACAAATAGTAAACAATATGAAACACCTCTACCTAGATGATTGGCAAAAAAACACATATTCAATTAACAACATGGATATGAACTGGGCCACTAACTTTATGGAGACATCTAAAAATTTTAGAAATACAATAGATGCACTATCAAACTTATAAATGTGTACTATATGTAAGGAAATCTACCCTAGAATGCATGTTCATTCATTAGAAAACTATCCTATTTGTAGAAGATACATTAGTGAGAAATGCATACATCGATTCTCCACATCTAATAATATGGAGCTAGGTGAGCAACCAAATGTGTTGAGAATTCTCACTCAAGTAGAGGATATGGTCATTGTGCATACAAATCCAATACTACAAGTTACCTACGAGTGTAGTGGACAATACAAATATAGTGGTCATATCATTAGCTTCCCCCAAGACATTAAAACAATAATAAAATCTCTTCCACATAGAATTTAAGACTTGAACATATTAATAGTCTATAGAATTAATACACATGGGAAGCATTATGATTGCTATGTAAGTAGAAGTCATGTTAGAAAGGCACTAGAATACAAAATAAAAAATGACCCATATTATAACGATGTTGAAATCAATGTTGATACATTAGCACTGCTCCTTCATTCAACTATAGACATTTCAAACATGCTTCATACAATTGAAAGTGAAAATGAAGAAGCAATTTCAACAAACATCAAAGTCGACAATAATCAAGATGATATAGAAAATGAAACAAAATATTCAACATCATTTATGGTAAACCTACAAATAAACATCATGAGTTGCAAATTATTAAAGAAGCACTTCAAATAGAAAGTGAGAATGATACCATCATTTATTGGCCCCACATTGGTTCAACCCCCATAAATGAGTACACTATTGAGGACCTATTAGACATGGCATTTCCCACTCTATTTCCAAATGGTAATGTGATGCAGGAGCATCCAGTGATGTAAGGGCAATCTTGCATCACCCAAAAAAAGATGTATTTCAAAATTGTTGATGTTCTTTCAATTTCTTTTCACAATTTGTGGTTCTAGTTCCATAATCACTTGAATAATGATGTAGAACTTTTAGTTTTTCCAAACTGCTAAAAATAGCAACCTGTTATTTTTAGAAAGTTTGCATTTGGGCATGAAATAAAGTGAAATTTTACAGGAAACTTCATAACTAAAAAATAAAACTTTTGGCAAAGGAATCATGCAAAGATTATTTGCAAGTTAAAAGATATTAAAGTTTCTGTTTCCTAAAAAATGCCTGAAAATTATTCAAACTCATGTTTGAGGCACGAAACGGCCCTGTACAAGCCCAAAAATGACTAGAACCAGTAGAGCTAGTTCTTAGCGCATAGAGCACTCCATGAACTTTTCGACGCATAAAACAGTTCGTCAATCAGACACCTGGATCAAAAGTTATGGCTCCCGAAAATTGACCTATTTTTGGAGGGAGATGCAAATTTTGAAATTAGGTTGTTGGCTGCCGAAAAGGCTATTAATAACCATTTTTGGGAACCCTAGGTAGTAGTAGAGTTAAAGGGGGAGTGTAGAGTCTAGAATAGGTGGGAAAATAGAAACCCTAGCTGATTTAGGATTACAGAAGGTAGATGATTCCAGAGTCTTAGAATAGGAAGCTATAATGTGTTGTAGCCTATGGAGGGTTGATTCCTCTTATTGTATTTGAGCTTTTGTAATGTAATAAGTTGTCCAAATCAGTAAAGAAGGTTCTATTTTCTGTGTGCAATTTTTGTTGTTGTGTGTTTTATGATTTACCCCCTTCATCAAGTGGTATCAGAGCAAGGGTTCCTAAGCGTGTAGAGAAATCACCGACCGTGAGGCAATTTGCACTAGGACCTAAGGTTGTGGGTTTGCTGTGGAGATCAAGATGCGTCCACAACGAAATCATATTGGGAGGAATGCTTTGATATAAGAGGGTTTTAGAGCCTTGCAAAGATAAATTGATGCATTGCAAGAGGAGCTACGAAGAGGGTTTGAGCCAAGAACAAGAGAAGAAAATGAGAATGAAGCAAAAGAGGAGCTATCTGAGGAAGAACAAGAAGTTGCATGAGATCCTACAGAAGTTAGGTTGTTGAGGGCCATTTCTAAGATTGGAAAGAGGCCTAGGATCAAAGTTTCTACATATTTTGGAGATTTGAATTCGAAATAGCTTATTGATTGGATTAATGACATGGAGGAATATTTCAAGTATGAAGATGTGGAGGACCCAGATCGAGTCAAGTTTGCAAAAACAAATTTGAAGGGCCATGCTAGTATTTGGTGGAAGGAGGTCCAATTAGAGAGGAATAGAAGAGGAAAAGGATAGATCACCAGATGGGATCAGATGGTAGAGAAACTGAAGAAGCAATTCATTCCTATGGACTATGAGATGGAGTTGTTGAAGAAGCTGCAAGGACTAAAGCAAGGTAGCAAGTCTGTTAAGGAGTACACAGAAGAGTTTTATAAAATTACTATCAAGACAAGTCATGCAAAGCCCAATAAGGAGAAGGTAGTCCATTACATTAATGGGTTGAGGCCGAGTATTCAGGAGGAGCTGAGCCTAGTCAGAATGACCACCATAGAAGATGCGTACTAGTTTTCCCTAAAGGTGGAAGAGAAGCTAAATAAAAGATTGGATAGCAAGCAAAGGGGAAGAGGTCCAGGTAGAAGAATTAGTGGAAGACCCTATGGAGGCCGTAATGAAGATCAAAAGAAAAGTGAAGAAGCTAGCACCAGTCGAAATCAGAGAGGGGATAATTCCTAACGCCCTCGTGACTAGAAGAATGGTGAACAAAGAGGAAGAGGAAGAGGTAGACCTGGGCAAGGACCTAGAAGAGGAGGTTTCAGAGGAACCTATTCCCAATGTGGAGAAGAAGGGCATCAAGCATATGAGTGTCCACAACATCAAGGAAGGACAAATAGAAGACCTAAAGTAATGCATAAGTTGCACATGTAGATGAAGATGCGCAATCTGAGCATTTTGAAGATGCTAAAAGGGGAGAGACCCTAGTTGTCAGAAGAACTTTGCTAAATGAGGAGAAAGAACCAAATCAAAGGAAGAGTTTATTTCGCACAAGGTGTAAATGTGAAGGTAAGTGTTGTGATATTATTATTGACAGTGGAAGTACTGACGGTCTTGTTTCAGAGGAGAGGGTTGACAAATTGAAGTTGACAAGAAGAAAGTATCCACATCCATATCAGATTGCATGGTTGCAAAAGGACCACAAAGCTTTGGTCAATGAGCAGTGTTTAATGAAGTTCAAGATTGGGGACTACCATGATGAGGTGCTGTGTGATATCATACTAATGGATGCATGTCATATGCTGTTGGGGAGGTTGTGGCAGTATAATAGGAGCGCTATCCATGATGGTCGTGCAAACACATACTCCCTAACAAAGGATGGAGTTCATCATAAGTTGAAGTCCTTGAAGGAGGTGGAAGAAAAGGTATGTAGTACTATCAGAATTTGCTTGGTAGATGGTAGAAAATTTTTGGAGGGTATGAAGCATGAGCGTCATTGCTTTGCATTGATTCCTAAGATTAGTCAAGAGAAATGTGAAGATGTACCAGTAGAAGTTTTAGATATGTTGGGAGAATTTTTAGGATATTATCTCTGATAATGTACTAGAAGGTTTACCACCGGTGAGGAAGATAAGTCACCAAATGGATTTGGTACTAGGAGCTAGTTTACTGAATAAGGCAGCCCAGAGAATGACTCCTATAGAGAGTGAAGAGCTTAATAGACAAGTTCAAGAGCTGTTAAGGAAGGGACTGATAAGGGAGAGCCTAATTCCATGTGCGGTACCTGCAGTACTAGCACTAAAGAAAGATGGAGAATGGAGAATGTGTACAGATTCTTAGGCCATCAAGAAGATCGTGATCAAGTACAGGTTTCCATTGCCAAGAATGGATGACATAATGGACTGTTTGAGTGGAGCCAAGTACTTCACGAAAATTGACCTGAAGAGTGGGTATCACCAAATCTGAATTAGAGAAGGAGATGAATGGAAGACAGCCTTCAAGACAAACGAGGGTTTGTATGAGTGGTTATTCATGCCATTTGGGCTAACCAATGCAACCGAGCACATTCATGCGACTCATGAACGAGGTACTGAAAGAATTTTTGGGAAGTTTTGTTATTGTTTATTTAGATAATATTTTGATTTTCAATAAGACTTGGGATGAGCATATGATGCATATCAGAAGAGTTTTGGAGAAGCTTAAGGAGGAGAAATTGTTGATCAATCTAAAGAAATGTAGTTTTGCAAAGGAGTTGGTATACCTAGGATTTGTTGTCTCAAAGGAAGGTCTTAAGATGGACCCAAAAAAAGTAAGAGCTATCATTGAATGGCCTAAGCCAAGGAGTGCTACAGAGGTACGATCTTTTCATGGTTTGGCAAGTTTTTCCAGAAAGTTTATCAAAAAATTTAGTAGCATTTGTGCACCCCTAATTGAGACAATGAGAGGAGATAGAAAAGAGTTTAAATGGACTAAAGGAGTAGACAAAAGATTTGATACATTGAAGCAGAAAGTCACAAAGCAACCTATTTTGGCACTTCCAGATTTCAATAAGGTATTTCAGGTAGATTGTGATGCAAGTGGTAGTGCTATAGGAGCTGTTTTCAGTCAAGAAGGTAAGCCCATTGCCTATTTTAGTGAGAAGCTTAATGATGCCAAGAAAACGTATTATATTTATGATCAGGAGTTTTATGCAATAGTTTAGGCTTTGAAGAAATGCAGACATTATTTGTTGCCAAAGGAGTTTGTTTTATATACTGATCATCAGGCTTTGTAGTATCTTAATAGTTAAGGAAAGTTAAACCAGAGGCATTTAAAATGGGTTGAGTTTTTGCAGAGCTATACTTTTGTTTTGAAGCACAGGAGTGGGAAGTCCAACAGATTTGCAGATGCCTTGAGCAGAAGGCAAAATTTGTTGACAGAAATGAAGATAGAGGTTGTTGGGTTCGATGAGCTCAAAAGTTTGTATCCTAAAGATCTAGATTTTGTAGAGTCCTGGAAAGCTTGTTTGGAACCTGTTACTTTGGACATGACAAAATGGTTGTATTTCATAATCCAAGATGGCATGTTTTTTAGAGGAAGTTAGTTGTACATTCCAAGGAGTTCCATGAGAGAGAACCTGATTAAGGAGAAGCGTAGTCGAGGATTGGCTGGGCCCTTTGGTCGAGATAAGAACATTGCTATTGTTGGTGAAAATTATTATTGGCCACAGTTGCAGCAGGATGAGGAAATTTGTGCAGAGTTGCAGAGTATGTCAGATGGCAAAAGGATCAAGTTAGAATATAGGTCTATATCAGCCACTACCTGTACCAGAGAAGCCATGGGATGATATTAGTATAGATTTTGTTCTTGGCTTACCAAGGACACAGAGAGGACATGATTCCATCTTTGTGGTGGTGGACATATTCTCAAAGATGGCATATTTTATTCCTTGCAAGAAAACTAATGATGTTGTTCATATTACAGAGTTATTTTTCAGGGAGGTGGTGAGATTACATGGTCTACCAAAGAGCATAGTTTCAGATCAAGATACCAAGTTGTTGGTTACTTCTTGAGGACATTGTGGAAAAAGTTGAAAACAAATTTGAAGTTCAGTTCTGCACACCATCCACAGACTGATGGATAGACATAAGTGGTGAATAGGAGTTTGGGCAACCTACTATGATGCTTAGTAGGAGATAGGCCCAAGGGATGGGATTTGATTTTACCATAGGTAGAATTTTCTTACAACAATTCTGTCAATAAGAGTACTGGTAAATCACCATTCCAGATTGTATATGGGAATAGTCCAAGAAATGCTTCAGAGTTAAGGAATCTGGACAAAGGAGAGAAGACAAGTGTCGAGGCTGAAGACTTTGTAGAACACATGAAGAGTTTGCACGAAGAGGTGAAAAAGCACATTAATAAGATGAATATTTAGTACAAGGCTAAGGTAGATCAAAAGAGGAGATATAAGGAATTCCAGGTAGGAGATGAAGTCATGGTTTACTTGAGAAAAGAAAGTTCCCAATTGGAACATACAATAAGCTGAAAATGAAGAAATTTGGACCATGCAGAATTTTGAAGAAACATGATTCAAGAAATGCATATGAGGTAGAGTTGCCGAGTGGGATCAACATTTCCCATGTTTTCAACATTTCTAATTTATCAGAATATCATGAAGGTAGAACAGAGGATGGACCAATAGAAGAACAGTGGAGTATTTTGGCATCTACTTCAATAGAGGAGAAAGAAGAGATCTTGGATAGCCGTGTGGGAAGATGATGCAGAGGCATCCACACTAAAACCTTGACATACAGCATGGATGTCCGCAACCCTTCATCATCATCATCATATTTCGCTTAACCCTGTCAGCATCATCATATTTACTCTGCCGACCGATATCCTCCTGCAGACAAGCCTTCGCCCTTTCGCATGTCAGCAGCATCATCATATTCGGCTATCGGCAGCATCATCATATTCGGCAAGCGCAAACATCCTCCTGATGTTCACTGTTCACCTTACCGACAAACTCTCTCTTCAACATCATGATGTTCAACATCATGTTCATCAGCAGGATATAGAACATCCGGTTCCTCCCATATATCTTGATGATGACAACCACTTGCACCTTTCCTTCGATGCTTACGTCACCCCGATATCCTGATGACGATTATCCTGATGACGATGACGTCACATGCAGCTCCTCAATATCCTGCTGCTCCGATATACTGATGACATATATCCTGATGACGATGACGTCATATGCAACTCCTTCAATATCCTGCTGTCGGCCAAACTTAACCTTATCGGCCCGCGATGGTTTTATCAACCTGATCTTCTACCTTATGCCGATACGCTCCTCCTCGGCAACACCTGATGATGATCACCCTGACGCACATTCACTTCATGCAATCGACTGCATCATGCTCACCTCCCTTTACTCGGATGACACCTGAAGTAACTGTAGGATATACGCAGAAATATCCTGATGATGCCGTTTTGACGAATTTCCAACCTTAGCGAATTTTCAATTCGCCGATCCTCCTGGGATGACCCGATCTACTTTCAGGGTGATCTTCCAAACTCTAACTACCAGCACGACCTAGCACATACCCATGCTAGGGTTCTCAACACCTTTCGACTGTGATCCTGCACACCTACATGCGAACAAACAGAAAATGCAAACTACCTCCTAACCTACTGTACATAGCCATTCCACCGATTCAACAAATCAACCGGTGGAATGGATCAGCGAATCCATGAAACCACCAAAACAGCAAATCGATTACACAAAGGAATCCAACCAGAGAATGAACACAAACAGGATCTTTATTGATTTCAAAAGATGCAATACAGTACTCTATTTCACTTTCCTCTACTCTACAATGCAATCCAATACTATCGATGATCTAAAACCAACCGATCCTCATGCATAAATAGGATCTCCTGTGAGTACTACCGACCTGACTCCAAGCGGCTGGGAACTCTCTCCAGGCGGCTGGGAGATCCAACCGGACCTACAACATAATAGCTGTCCTAACAACATAGCTAAAAATAGCAAAGTATGGTCAACATGACCTTATTACATGCATTGGTCTTACAAGACCTTCTTGAAAACATTAACAAGATTCAAAACAAACTAACTGCCTCATGGAGGCCAGCTGTCAGGTAGGTGCTCCTGCACCATACTCCCCAACAGAAAAGAACTCATGTCCCATGAGTTTGGTTGTGGAAGTCCTCCACCTTTACACTTTGCCTTTACAATATTCTGACCTGTTCCAGCTTTATCCTCTGCTGGCTCTTGGCTGCTCCAAGACTTCTGAACTGTAACTTGCGTTCTTGCAAGTGAACCCTCATGCCTGTCAATGTAGGCCCTTCTCTCACATACCTTATGTTTGTCAGGTTGTCTGACCAGAACCTCTGTCTGAACTGCCTCTTGAACTTCTGTAATGTTTAACTCTAGCTTCCTTTCAACCTTTATAGGACAAACAATAGTCCCAACTATGATAACATCCTTGTCATTCCTCTCAACTGGTTGCTGTTTGCAAACCTGTTTCTGAACCTGCTGCTGACCTCTGTCAGTCACAACTGAAACTGTCTTCAACCTGTTGTTTTTAACAACTCCTTTTCCTGCAGTGTCCTCAACTGCCTTTATGCCTGCTCCTATATGCTTCTGCACAAATTCCTTCTTTCCCATTAAAATGATTTGGGCTGCCTTCTGTACTGCAGCTGCTTCCTGTAATGGCATCAACTTAATAGTCTTCCCATCTTTCTTGATGGTGTAGGTATTAGCATACCCATCATACAGTACCCTCCTATCAAATTGCCATGGTCTACCCAACAGTAGGTGACAACATTCCATGGGCAAAATGTCACACAAAACTCTATCTTGATATGCTCCAATCTGAAAATCCACATATGCCTGTTCATATACCCAAAGTGATTGACTATCACTCACCGAAGATGCCTTGTAAGGGTTTTGATGTGGAATCCTTTCCAAATGCAGTTTATCTACCATTTCCTGAGATACCATGTTATCTGTTGAACCAGTATCAATGACAACCTTACATACTTTACCTTTGCTCTTGCATGTGGTCTTGAAAAGAGCTCTTCTTTGCATCATATCCTTTGATGCCTGCAAACTAATTCTCCTTAGCATCAATGCTTCTCCCTCCTCAGGATATGCATAATTGTCAGGATCTCTATCTCCTTGATAAGTGTGTGAACTTTGCACACTTTCCTCTACTTTCTCCTCTTGTACAAGTTGTACTCTCTTGTCATTCGTTCTATCATTTCTGGATGATGAACCTTTGCTTTCTGGACATTTGAAAAATGGATGACCAAACTCACCACAGGTGTAACACTTTCCTAAAAATGTAGTAGAACCTCTACCACTTCCAAATCTACCTCTATTACCTTTCCATCCACCTCTGAAATCAGACTGTCCCTGTCCTTTACCACTGTCTTCTTGACCCTCATTGGTTTGCCTTGTTGTAGGGGCTGCTCCTTTTCCCCTCATATTGCTGCCTCTTCCTCTCATGGACTTATCTTGTCTCCTATTCATCTTTTCTTCAATCCTGATTGCCATTTGGTAACAATCCTCCACATTCTTAGGGTTAGCTAAAACTAACTCATCCTGTATGTTCAATCTCAAACCAGCCAAGTACCTAGCCACCTTTTCTACCTCATTCTCATGATGACCAGATCTCATACTCAACTTATAAAACTCCTCAGTATATGCCTTCACATCCATTTCCTTCTGCCTTAAAAATTGCAGCTTCTTAAACATCTGAATCTCATAATCCTTAGGCAAGAATTTACCTTTTATCCTTGCTACCATCTTATCCCATGAAGTAATCTTTAACTTCCCTTGTTTCCTTCTCTCGGATTGTACATAATCCCACCATACCAAAGCATGACCTCCTAACTTGGTCTTTGCAATCTTTACCTTCTGATCCTCAGCAACATCTTCACATTCAAAGTGATTATCAAGTGCAGCAATCCAATCCAGTAACTCATCTTCATTCAAACTTCCATTGTACTTGGAAACATCAACCTTTACCTTAGGTTTATCACTCTGCACTACCTTTAACAGTTTTGCAAATTTCTGGTCTTCAGCATCCAGATCTTCAGCTACCTCTTCATACTCTTCAACAGTATCTTCATCTTCTTCAGACTCACTGTCATCTACTTCCCTCTTTTTGTTCTTTTCCAGGGCTACAAGCCTGGCTTGAAGTGCTTCAGCAAGCTCCTTCATCTTCCTCATCTCTCTGGCATGTTTTTCCTTCATCTCCTGCAATTCCCTTGCAGTACCATTACCTTTCGGAGGCATTTTGTCAACCTCTCACTCCTCTACCTCTGTCCTTTCAGTGACAGACTCAACTCTACTTCTGCCCTTTCGGTGACAGAATCAACACACAACAGCCCAGACCTTTTGCTGAGCTCTGATACCACTATGATGCAGAGGCATCCACACTAAAACCTTGACATACAGCATGGATGTCCGCAACCCTTCATCATCATCATCATATTTCGCTTAACCCTGTCAGCATCATCATATTTACTCTGCCGACCGATATCCTCCTGCAGACAAGCCTTCGCCCTTTCGCATGTCAGCAGCATCATCATATTCGGCTATCAGCAGCATCATCATATTCGGCAAGCGCAAACATCCTCTTGATGTTCACTGTTCACCTTACCGACAAACTCTCTCTTCAACATCATGATGTTCAACATCATGTTCATCAGCAGGATATAGAACATTCGGTTCCTCCCATATATCCTGATGATGACAACCACTTGCACCTTTCCTTCGATGCTTACGTCACCCCGATATCCTGATGACGATTATCCTGATGATGATGACGTCACATGCAGCTCCTTAATATCCTGCTGCTCTGATATCCTGATGACGTATATCCTGATGACGATGACATCATATGCAACTCCTTCAATATCCTGCTGTCGGCCAAACTTAACCTTATCGGCCCGCGATGGTTTTATCAACCCAATCTTCTACCTTATGCCGATACGCTCCTCCTCGGCAACACCTGATGATGATCACCCCGACGCACATTCACTTCATGCAATCGACTACATCATGCTCACCTCCCTTTACTCGGATGACGCCCGAAGTAACTGCAGGATATACATAGAAATATCCTGATGATGCCGTTTTGACGAATTTCCAACCTTAGCGAATTTTCAATTCGCCGATCCTCCTGGGATGACCCGATCTACTTTCAGGGTGATCTTCCAAACTCTAACTACCAGCACGACCTAGCACATACCCATGCTAGGGTTCTCAACACCTTTCGACTGCGATCCTGCACACCTGCATGTGAACAAATAGAAAATGCAAACTACCTCCTAACCTACTGTACATAGCCATTCCACCGATTCGACAAATCAACTGGTGGAATGGATCAGCGAATCCATGAAACCACCAAAACAGCAAATCGATTACACAAAGGAATCCAACCAGAGAATGAACACAAACAGGATCTTTATTGATTTCAAAAGATGCAATACAGTACTCTGTTTCACTTTCCTCTACTCTACAATGCAATCCAATACTATCGATGATCTAAAACCAACCGATCCTCATGCATAAATAGGATCTCCTGTGAGTACTACTAACCTGACTCCAAGCAGCTGGGAACTCTCTCCAGGCGGCTGGGAGATCCAACTGGACCTACAGCATAACAGCTGTCCTAACAACATAGCTAAAAATAGCAAAGTATGGTCAACATGACCTTATTACATGCATTGGTCTTACAAGACCTTCTTGAAAACATTAACAAGATTCAAAACAAACTAACTGCCTCATGGAGGCCAGCTGTCAGGTAGGTGCTCCTGCACCAGAAGAAGTACTCAGAATAGGCAATATGAAGAATATTTGGTGAAATGGAAAGGAAGGCCTATTGAAGATTCTTCTTGGTTGTCTAAGGCAAAGGTTGACCATTTGGGTTTTCCTCACACAAACACCTGAGACGTGACAGGGTCACTTCTCAAATTACCCTGGGTGTCTGATGCAGGAGCATCAAGTGGTGTAAGGGCAATCTTGCATCACCCAAAAAAAGATGTATTTCAAAATTGTTGATGTTCTTTCCATTTATTTTCAAAATTTGTGGTTCTGGTTCCATAATTGCATGAATAATGATGTAGAACTTTCAGTTTTTCAAACTGCTAAAAATAGCAACTTGCTATTTTTAGAAAGTTTGCATTTGAGCACAGAATGAAGTAAAATTTTATAGGAAACTTCATAATTGAAAAATAAGACATTTGGCAAAGGAATCATGCAAAGATCATTTGCGAGCTAAAAGATATTAAAGTTTCTGTTTCCTGAAAATGTCTGAAAATTATTCAAAATCAAGTTTGAGGCACTAAATAGCCCTGTACGGGCCTGAAAATGGCTGGAACCGATAGAGCTAGTTCTTAGGGCATAGAGCACTTCGTGAACTTTTCGACACATAAAACAGTTTGTCAATCAGACACCCAGATCAAAAGTTATGGCTCCTGGAAGTTGACCTATTTTTGGAGAGAGATGCAAATTTTAAAATTAGGTTGTTGGCCACCAAAAAGGCTATTAATATCCATTTTTGGGAACCCTGGGAAGTAGTAGAGTTAAGGGGGGAGTGTGGAGTCCAAAATAGATGGGAAAATAGAAACCCTAGTTGATTTAGGGTTACAGAAGGCAGATGTTTCCAGAGTCTTGGAATAGGAAGTTGTAATGTATTGCAACCTGTGGAGGGTTGATTCCTCTAATTGTATATGAGCTTCTGTAATGTAATAAGTTGTCCAAATCAAAGAAGGTTCTATTTTCTGTGTGCAATTTTTGTTGTTGTGTGTTTTATGATTTACCCCCTTCATCATAATGTATTGTGTATGCAACCTTGAGTTAGGGAAGTACAACTGCATGAATACCCCTTACACCTTATGCATTTTCATGACAATAAATTTAGATGCCATCCAAGATTTATATACTTTCTTCTAAATATTATGATGTACCATCATAACCAAAGAATTTGCTCAATATTTATTAAAAGAAAAGTAGAAGAAAATATACCAACCACTATTCAATACCTTTGTGTCCACTTACATAAACTACTAGACAATCCATTGGTTGAAGAAATAATGCATTTTGGTTCTACTTTATGAGGGACAAGATCATATTGGAAAAAATTTCATGGTGATCTAACAAATATGATCAACAAAATAGGTTCACAAACATTATGCTTCACATTAAGTGTAACTAATACAAAATGGCCTAATTTTCAGAAGATTTTTGCAAACAAAAAATACATACACATTGCACTCCAACAAACATTGTAGAGATAACATGATTAAAAGTCCTCATACCACACTACTATAGCTACATCAATGATTCATAATTTTCATGAGGAATTCATCAAGAAGCTCATGTGTACAAAACATATTGGTATAGATATAAATGGTAACAAAATGGTTCTACACATATACATGGATTCCTTTGGTATAAAATGCACCAAACATGGATACACTAGATCCGTAAAATAATGTAGAAGTGGATAGAGAAAAATAATTCTTTGACAACTATGTGACTGCCTGAAACACTTGTTCTAGATCTAAAATAAACAACATGATACACTAGTCTCCAATGGATGATCCATGCCTACTAAACACATCTAAAATATTCTCTACCAATCCCTATAGTGGTTATGAAGAGTTAATTAATCATGTACAAAGACACACTAAATGTAGTGAGAGGACTTATTTATATAAGAAAGGGCAACATGTAGAATGTAGATACAAAGCTCCATGGAAAGAACACATAAACTCTACCTTATCACATGATCAATTAGAAAATAAATCTTACAATCCACAAATAAATGATGATAGGTTAAATATTTATAACCTAGAGATGCTCTCAAGATGGAGAGCTAATACAGACTTCCAACCTGTCATCCCTTGACTAGTTGTGCTCAAATACATTGCCAAGTATGCATCTAAAGATTTAAAAAATCAACTTGAGTTGTGTTAATATGGTAACAATGGTATGTACATATCAAAGATTAGAAAACCAATATTTGAGAATATATCAAATATTCATGGTAGAGATTATTTCAGAACAAGATATAGGAGCACAAGAAACATTTCATATGCTACAAAAATTACCTTTTGTGATTTGTAATTAAAAAATTATGTCATTGAATGTACGTAGGAAAGTATTCCAATCCCTGAAAAGAACAACAAATGATAGCAAGATACAATCTAACTACATAAAATCCTATATGCAACACCCATCTCACCTAGAAACTATAACACTTATTAAATCAACAAGATCCTTCACATATGTTTCTTGTTGCAAAGGATCCAAATGGCAAGAAAGAAAATAAAAAATAAATAGTGCAAGTATTTCCACATTTCTATATCATTCCAAAAAAGACTTTGAATATTTTAAATTTTTTTTGGAGTGAGTTACTTCTATATAAAAATATCCATCAAATAAACATAGTTATATGCCTCAACAAAGAAGAAATCATCAATAATTGGAAGCACGTGAATACACAAAAAAATACAATGCATGACATATTGATCGCAAAGATCAAATTGAGGATGTCCTTCAAGAGGAAGATTATTCTGATAAAGAGATAGATAAACAAGATACTATAGAAATGAATGAATGGGAGTTATTATCTCAAATGGCCTTGCTAACAGTGTATATTTAAATGAACTTAGAATGTTAGGTCAACATGATTTTGAAAACAATAAAAAATAGGAAAACACAATGTTCTTACACATTTGCATGATAATACAATTCAATTTGTACATACAAACAAGATGTCCCAAGAATACATTTGTTCCCCTTTAAATTTGTACAACCAAAACTATACATTGTCATCAAAACAACAACTAGCACTTAATATCATTACAAATCATTCAATAGATAATTCCTCAAAACAACCACTACATATGATCATACAAGGAATTGTAGGCACTAGAAAGTCCTATATAATTAGTTGCATAAGAAGTGCACTTCAAAATCTAGTACCAAAAAGAGTACACCCGCTCATTGTTCTTTCCCCAATATGAATTATAACATTTAACACACAAACATCAACTATACATGCAACCCTCAAGATTCCAATTAAAGAAATGTGACCATTGCAAGGATAAACTTTGACAACATTTCAAGAAGACATGAAAAACATATGATACATCCTCATCGATGAGATGATCTTCATTGGCCCAAAGCTATTATTAAAAATTGATAGCAAGTTACATGAAGCAATCCCCCAACAATAAAATATCTACTTTTGTAGCATTTCTATAATTCTTATAGGAGACCTTGCCCACTACCACCTATTATGGACAAACCTATTTATGCATCACACACAACTGCAAAAAATATATGGAACAAATTTAATACAATTATTACATTACACACAATATTTAGACAAGGTGACAATCCAATTCAATTGCAATTTCACCATACAATACAAAACATATGCAATGTAAATCCCAAATAACATGATTGGGAAGTATTAATGACTTGCACAAACAAACAAATTCTAACAACAATTAAACGAGAAGATTTTGACCAATTGATACACTTATTTACTACAAATGAGCTAGTAACGTTACACAAAAAAAAAAATGTTAAAACTACTAAATCTACCTATTGCACTCAATTTTGCAATAAATACACAACATAAATCAAGAATTAATAATAATGATGAGCAACTTCGCCAAGAGGTATTACTGAGTAAAGGTCAATGCATCATGCTTACAGAAAACTTATGGATCCAAGCTAGACTTATAAATGGATCTCTTAGAGAAGTCAAAGATATTGTATACCCCATCAGATCTAAACCACCATAATTGCTAGCATATATTATAGTAACATTTTCAAACTATAATGCTCCACCATAGGATAAAATAAACCTAAAAACCATGCTAATGAAACCTATATCATGAGGAGAACATAGACAAATACCACTATCCATGGCATCGGCTATCACTATACACAAATCACAAGGCCTTACACTAAATAAAGCCACAATCAATATTGGTAAAACTAGAAGACAAGGCCTCAAATTTACAATGATTTCTAGAGTCAAATCTATAAAACATCATTGTATATAGCCTCCATTCTCTTTTGACTGCTACTTCACAATGAAACACAATCCTACAATATTATCAAAAAGAAAGAAGAAGCTCACCTATAATAGCAGATTCAAGTACATAAAATTAATTGCATGCTCTCTCAAATAAAAATAAAAACCATTGTTCTAATCTTTTAATTATCATCTTTTTAAAAAACATTAAAACATAACTAATCAATTACAATGTCTATCTTATACAAGTGTGTGCAATCAACAATAAAAAAAGATCTAACCTCCTCAAGAATTTGTTTTTTATTATTGAATTTACATACCTAATAAAATGATTACACATTATAACTTTGGTCTGACAACATTCTATTTCAATGCATAGGAATGACAATAGTATAAAAAGAAAAGTTGGAAAGCACAATATCACCTAAAAACACAAAAAAGAGAGGTTGCAAAGTTTAATATCAATGTAAAATGGATACCAATCTTAATTTAAAATAAAAGGGAAGTGGACAATTTAGCCACAATATATTCTATGATATTCTTCATATAATGAGATGTGGCTATTCAAGTTCATCAAAGGAATGTAACCATTTTAGAGGAAATGGGAAAATTCAACAAAATTTGTAAAAAAATGATATAAATTTTTATTTGAAAAATTCATAAACATTGTTATGTTCTATTTATAAAAAGTATAAGAAGTCTACACATCTTTTGCTATTGAAAGTTTGTTGAATGACATCTACCAAAATATATGTACAAATCAATATTTAAATGTTTACTATATTACTATATAACTAGTTATGTAATATTAAAATATTAATTCTTAGTATTTATAATATGACTAATAGACAAATATATTTAAATCTTACCTTAAATTTCCTATCGACGTATACCTTGAATCTCCTATGGGTGCAAGTGCTAGTTAGTATTCTCCTTATTGACTTGGAATATTATTTGTAACGACATTCAAGGAGGAAGGTGGAGTATGATGGTGGAACAATTACAAATTGATTAGAACTCATTAATACTACCTTCCCATTCCTAGGTGCTAGAAGAGAGGGGAATCTTGTTTGAATATTGGGTGGGATCCACATGTTTAGTGGTCTCATATTAGAGTTTCATTTTTGGGGGAGTATGCCCGTGAAGTGAAGTGGTCAAAGATGCTTGAGAGTTATGCTTTTTATTCATGGATGCATTGATTTCTCACATGGGAGCATGGCGCTTTTGCCATACCATGATTTTAGGTGGTCATTCCTTCAAGAATCCACTTGTGATTTCCTCTCGACTCTTCTCTATAAATTGTATGCATTAGATAGAGGTTTTATGGTTACTTTACAAGTACATAGGTGATACTAGAATACTATCAAATTAAAGGAAGAAGTTTGTTGATTATATACTCTTTCTTTAAAGATTAATACAGAGTTATGCTCTCTTTGTTGGTGGATCTTTCCTGAAAGGGTTTCTCAATGTACATCTTGTGTCATGTGTTTAAATCTTATGGTTTGCTGATTTCTTATTTGTTGATTTATACTTCCACACATTCATTTTATGGTTAATCAAATGATGGCATAATTGGTACTTCAGATTTGCATAATTTGTTAAAAATATTTCATGTGATCCCTCATTAAATACTTTTATGTGACATCTAAAATTAATTGCACTTCCTTCTTGTTACACACAACTACTATCTAGGAAAATCTTGCTCTACCCAAAGTGTGACATCCCACTCCAAGTAGACCATAAATTTACAAAATTAAATATTTTATGCAAGGTTTACAACACCTTTCCCAAAATTGGATGTCATGTAAGGCATATGCTCTTTTGCTTCATGCTCATGTTGTGTGACAATCTTATACAACCTTAACACATAGAATTTTATGATCATAAATACCAATATACTTGTTATCACTAACACTAGAAGCATCCTCATCATTTAATTCACTGTGATTAGCTTCATTATGTGAAAGATATGCATGATCACTAATCACCTCAACTTGTATCACATCTTTGTCTATAAGATCTTGAATTTGGTACTTGAGTGTAATACATTGTGTTGATGGTGTTTTTAGCACACAACAACACAGGTAAAATACAGAGTATCTCACCTCTCTTGAAAAAGTATCCTACCCTAGGTAAGACTACTCCAAGGATTCTACAACTAGGTCTTAGCTTGTAGGAATAATTTAGTTGGTATGTCTAGTTGTACCAATAAGGGGTCTTACACAAAATGCAGGGTTTGTTAAAGGTACAACAATAAAATTTGTAAACCCTAATATCATCAACAAATTTAGAATATGGGTGTTGCTTGAAAATCTAAATCTAACAACTTTTGTAAAAGAAAATGCAAAAGAGTGAAGGGTTAGAGAGAAGTCCTAAGTGATAGTCACAATGCAAAGCATGTTGTTGGTAGACAAACACTCTTAAATCAACCACTTTCTATTTTACCAAGCTACAGGAATGCTATAGTGTTGCAAAAAGTGATCAGATCACATTCATTCATTAAACACCCAAATTATGGCAAAATTTAACTTGTAGAATGCAATTAAACTAAGTTCAGTTTAATGGCCCGGGCTAGCTATACACAGTAACTCACAATCAGCAAGCAACCAATAGTATGGACCAGAGCATTCATCAAATACCTTCAACAAACCATTAACATTACAAAAGGACAATTAACTAATTGCAGATGAAGAAGTGAACCATGAAAAACCAAAGTGATAATACAATAGACAAATTCCCAGAAAACTGCAGTAACTTGCTTTGCATTAATCAAAAAATTGGCAGAGTTTCAACAATCCAGCATCAAGAGTCTATTACAATGAGAGAAATGGCAGACTTTTATATAGAGGAGGCTCCATATTGAGTTTTTGAATGAACGGTGGAGATTAACTCAACACCAATGGTCCAAATTGCATGGCATTTAATGTGATACAGCAACTAATTGCATCTTGTAGGAAAAAGGCAAAATGCAACTTTCAAATACATTGAATGTGGACAAATTAGATACCCATTGAGTTGTACATGGGAAAAGTCAATTTTCAAAGCATAATAAGGTCACATGACCCTCCAAATCTGGAGTTGATTTTAAGTGATGAGATTACACATGTGATTTGAATATTTTATTGCTCATCTCCATCCAAATTGATTTTGTCTTCTTTTGCCTTTTGTTACTATATGCCGTGAGTGTTGTCAGTGTTGGGTTGATATCAGCTAGATTTGGGTCTTTGACATACTCTGATCTAAACTTTAGTTGCTCAACCTCTTTTGAAAACTTGAAATATACAGCATCTCTCGGCCTTCTACCTTTTCAAAACTCCACAAAGGCTTCTCTAAGATCGCTGACCTTTTCTAACTTTCCAATCATATTCAGTGGTGACTCCCCATGAATAACTTGACACAATTTGTCTTTACATTGATGTACATCAATAGGAGCCATATCATCAATGTTGGAATTCAAATAGTCTCTTAATGTGTCATTTATCTTATACATTACTTCCATTAATTGGGCCCTTGTTCTATCAAAGGAATCCCTTACACTATCAAAAACCTCCTTTCTCATTGTAATTTGTTCAGACCATTGCTTTGGTTTATTCAATCTTTCCCTCATCAAAATATTCTCTAACAACAGAACCTCATTGGAGAAATTTAGCATTGCCTTAACTCTAGGATAGATGTGTGAATGATATTCCTCATATGGTGCACAATCATCGTGAAGCTCTTCCCACTCATCTTTCAAAATGTAAAAATATTTGTGTAGAAGTGTTGTCATATCAATTACCTCGTAGCCTTCATTGCATACTCTATGAAACCATTCTTGTGTTGTTGTTGCAGTGGTTTTGATATTATTAAAATTAGATAATTCCTCTTTAGAAAGAAGAGCAGGGGCTGCCTAGGGCTCTCCATCTGAGTTCATTGGCTTCATAAGGAATCTGATACACACCCAAAGTTCCTCATTTTGTTGTTTCAACTATTGTTTTTTCAATTCATCTTTATTCAATTGGTTCAAAATGGTGGACATTGTCCCCTTAAACTCATCAATTTTATGTCCCCTTGTAGCCGAACCCAAATTAACAGTTGTGATGGTGTAATTTTCTAGTCTCACATTACCTTTATTTGCCTCTGCATGTGGGATAGCTACTTCTACAACCGTTGCCCCTATTGTATCCTTATAAATTCTTGACTGAATCTTAGCCTTCTTCTATTTCTTGGGCTTTTCTACCCTAGATAAGAATGCATCCAAATCTAATGTCATTATTTCAACCTATGGGTCTTTATTTTCTAGCCTCTATTGCAGCCAATCTGGTACTGAGGAAGTCCATTTAGGAGAGTCAATGAGACTATCTCCTTTATTAATAGAATCCTTAAGAATTTCAAGCTCATCCCCAGTTGCTTTATCTGTATCTTCCCCTTCATCATCCGATTGCTCAATGTTTTGCAGGTTCTCTAATATGGTTTTTTGAGGAATTCCCAAAACTATTTTTTTTTTCCTTTATCCACTGGGTTGTCCATTACTTCAACTACCTCAATGTCTCCAGGGTCAAGAAGGGGATCTTTAGTTACTTCTTTGGTTGCCTACTTTTCCTGGGATTATAACTCCGCACATACCTTTTCAATACCTAGTAACTGAGGAATAGATATGGGGGGAGGCTCTAGGGAGATGAAAATTGGACGCGCTAAAGAATCACTTATAGCCGATAAAGTATGAGCAGCTACAAGAGGCAAATATGTATGAGATAAATTAGCAAATGAGGCAAATCCTAGTGAAGGTGGTATGGAAGGAGTAGAAAATGTGGAAGAAATGGTGATAGGTGAAGAGAGACTAAGTGATCGGAGGGAGAAAGATGGTGCTAGGATAGTGGAGATGGGTGGTAGGGAGATTTGAGTGGAGAAAGGAATAGATGAGATGGAAGGTAAGGACACATTAGAAATGGATGGTGAAGAGAGAATGGGAGAAGTGATAGTGGAAATGGCAAGTAAAGAGGGGAGGTTATGAATGTTTGTACTCACTGCCAATGGAGATGATGTGGTAGTAATTGCATGTGATGGGATAGGAGATGAGGTGTCTTGTACAACAGAGGAAGTGATAGATGCACTTGCTAGAGGCAGGGGAATCATAGGTGTAGTTGTGTTATTAGCAGAGGAGGTAGTGGCTACATCAGTTGGCACGTTCCTTAGTTTCTTAACTTTTGAACTCTCTCCTCTACCACTTGTCATTTCTTTTCTTTTTGCTACTCTAGTTCTTGTAGAAGGAGGAGGATCCTTCTTCTAAGTTTTAGAAGCAGCCTTTTTAGCTTTTCACTTTTTCTGCCAAGGGAACATGTTCTTCATTGTCAGTTTCTTTTACCACTACCTATTCTTCAATATTTACTTCTTCCAAAGGTTGATCTTCCTCATCATCAGATTACTTCTTTGTGGTCTCCTCTGTATACATTAGTTCAACTCCTGCTTGTCTCAATACTACAATCTAACCCCTAACCCAGATTTTACAAAGTCTTATTGGGTTTTTTATGGCCTCCTCTAGTGAACTTTCCTTTGCATTGGCCCAATTTGGGGGAGGAATTGACTGATTGAGTAATGCCTCCCACGACCCCCTTTGAACTACATTACCATCTTCCATCACTTGGTTTGGGACTTGTGTTGTGTGGAATCTTTTGATAAAGTCCAGGGATAGCCAGGAATAATTCCTTCTCAATACTTCATAATCATCAAAACAATTTGCCCAAAAGTCTTCAAGATGCTCCCAGTGGAACAATTTCTTGCTTACGTATTTCTCCATAGTCCCGTGTTGATCAAAGTGCTTCCTCCTTATATAAAGATAAACATTTAGCAACTGCAATTCTTTGCTTGAGTGTTCAGTTGTCCCTATTATTGTGCAGGAATAGTGGCCCCTACCTAATAGGATTGGGAACTTAATATTCACTCTATGTAAATGCTTTAACCTCTCTACACATGTAAGAAGTTCCCTTATCAACTCTAGGAGCACCATCTTGTTAGTTGGATATCGA
Source organism: Cunninghamia lanceolata (assembly GCA_027924645.1). Lineage (NCBI taxonomy): Eukaryota > Viridiplantae > Streptophyta > Pinopsida > Cupressales > Cupressaceae > Cunninghamia > Cunninghamia lanceolata. The sequence continues at coordinate 3,483,433 of BSBN01000245.1, read as the reverse complement.
GGCAGTCTATATGGTGCACCTGTGAAACCTTGGACTCTTAAATATGTCAACTTATGAAATTGCAAATACCATCTCCCATATTGTTGAACGACATTCATAGCTTCAGGAGTTATTCTCAATGCAGTGTTGTTTTGAAGAAGCCTGGTGATATGCATGGTGAAGGCATCATTTACTCTCTTGTAATAAATCAAGGACTAGGAGATTGCCAATTGTGGATAGCATTCATAAACCTTGAGAAGTCCCTCAGCATTGCCAACATTCCCTATCTTTGAGAGTCTAAGGTATTCTATTCATCTAGCCAAGGCATAGACAACATAAGAAGTCCACCTAAAAGTTACCTTTGCTTGGAAGTTCACAAAGGCCTCATGCATATTGTCACTGAGGATTTGGGCCCAGTGGATTTTCTTATCTCCATGTATAATCTCTTCAACAAAGGCAAACATCCAGTCTTCAAAAGTGGAGGCGGTAGGAAGCCCATAGATTCTACTTAAGAGCATCACAAGATCCCCAATTTCATCATGAGAATCACTTTTCTATAGAGTGTGGGGAAGTTTGATCAAAGTAGACCTCTTATGCTTTATCCAACTCTCATAGATTTGTTTCTTGCATTTATCTACATCCTTCTTATACATCTGATATGCCTCTTTCTTATCCATTATTGAGAGTATAGGAAAGATAGGTATCCCAAAGATCTCTGCAAGTGACATGGAACTTAAATCTACCAGGACCTACCCATCTTAGGTTTGAATGGTTCTAGTCAACTGATCATATCTTTCTGCATAGACTACAATCATCTTTGGGCACTATGTAGATGTGGGAAAAGTAGCAGCCTCAGTAATGCCATTGTCCTTGATTTTCTTGGCTAGAGGAGTGGGATTTGGCCCAAATATTTTGATTCTAAAATCTTCTAGGTCAATGTGTCCTAGATCTGTATCCCCTATGTTCTTCTAAGCCGATGTGATCTTGGTCTTCAGAGGGATTCCTTTGAATTCGTACTTCATTGTGTTGGCTCGTGTAGACATCTATCATGTGCTTGAAGAAAATGTGAAATGGATTGTAGTTACAAGATCGGTTCGTCGTAGGATCTCATGCACAACACCCTAATCATTTGATCAAAGTCTACAAAGTTCCTCCATAGATTTTTAGTCATTCAAATGAGCTTAGAGATGTGAAACAAACCTTTATATTTCCCTAATTTCATCCACCATTAATGCAAAGTACGTTTGACAACTTGACGTGCATTCACTTGTTTGGAGTTGGGCAGGGATTTTGGGATTCACCGACCTGGCAAGGTTTTGAAGACCTACCAACTGAAGCCAATGCAGCATAATTTTAGAGCAAGCCAGTGGAGGCTTTTTTCAGTGCTAGCACTGATAGGTAGTACAAGTAGATTCCAGCACTAGGTGCAGTGACTAATGTTTTTAGCACAACATGCTCTAGGGACTTAGATTTTGAATACAAAGGGAGTCATGACTCTGCAAGTTGAGGTCCCAAGTAACCCAAACACTTTCATCATGCAAATTCTAACTTTGATTATCAGATGGACCACTTTGACAATGTAACGTGAACATTTCCTTTCCAAGGAATTGACTGAAACTGACCAAAGCAAAGCCAAATTTTTAAAAAAGAGGGGGTCTCCATTTGTTAAAATGGGGCATGTGTGCAAGGCACAACAAATGGTGACTCTACTAGGCAAATGCTCCAGAGCATTTTAGAGATAAACATGTAAGGAAAGAAGAGGTGAGGAATACAGCTTCCCTAATGTTAATTCAAAGGGGATAATGCAGACAAGTAACTTTTAATTCAAACACAACAGATGAATGCACCAAAAAAATAGAATAGACAAAATAAGACAATGCAAAACTCCAGTATTACGTGGGAAAACCCTTTCGGGTAAAAAACCCACCACCACAATAGAACAATCTTTATTACAGTAAATTGAATATACAATTAAGATCCCCCACTCTAATGTTCAAGTATATGTACTATAATGATTATACAAAGTCGTTTATTGCATCTACACATTTATAGAATAAACTGTATAATTCAAATAGTTTCATCATCATCCAACTGCAACGATGCCAGAAGATCAGATTATATCACCAGTCTCCAAGAGCACAAAAAAGGTTACAAACTTTTGCCCTAACTGATCATTTATACTTCTTCGGCATCGCTGCCTTCCAACCATCGCAACGGTTCACATTCCAGCGAGACCTTTAGTCCCACATGCATCAAGTCACAGACTTCTCTATAGTGTATATGGCCAACGACTTGATTATACTATTATCAGCAATTTTGTTGCCGATGATACCAAACCAAAGACCCATTGGCCTAACCCACTCCATCGGTGATAGAATTGCTTCCTTCACCGATAACACATAGTCTCCGCGATCCCCAAGTTCACCGCCCTTCATCGAAGTGACCTCTGCCATCGGCCCAAACACTTTACATTGCACCGATGAAGGTTCTCATGCTGACACCTAATGCTTCACTAACTTCCATCGAGGTGACCATTCACATCAGAGCAACTACCAAGATCTTGGTCGATAGCCAACCTTATGCCGATAGACATAAGTCATCGGTGAAACCATGCATATCGGCCACAGGCTTCTCACTCTCGCCGATAGTGAAAGTCTAGCCGATAGCTTACTACTCTCAGTGAGACCTTGCAAATCGGTGTAAGACTATGAACTCCCACTGATAGTGAGAGTCATCCTGATGGTCACTACCATTGGTGAAACACATACATGGATATGCCGATAGTGTTCAGTCCACCCGATGACGAAGAACATGATATGAACAAAACCAACGATTAAATAAATGAGGTCCAAGTAGTAACTTGAGACATTTGGTCTCTTCAATCTCCCACTTGTCAAAGATATTATTGCTTCCTTTTAATCCTCACTCAGTTACTGAGAATTATGGGCCCGAAGACCCATTCCATCTGAACACCATTTGAACTTGGTCGTACTCACTGGTTTAGTTAAGGCATCAGCAACATTTTCCAAAGTGTCAACCTTTTCCAGTTTCACCTTCCTATCTTCCATCATATCACGAACAAAGTGATAATGGACATCAATATGTTTTGTCTAGCATGAAATGTAGGATTCTTCGCCAAACATATAGCACTTTGACTGTCACAATGAATTTGTATCTGTCCTACATTAAAACCAACATCAAAACACAACCTCTTCAACCAAACGGCTTCTTGGCATGCACGAGTAGCTGCCATGTACTCTGCCTCTATTGTGGACAAAGTGACTACAGCCTGTTGCTTGCTCATCCAACTGATAGCACCACCATTTAACGTGAACACATATCCACTGGTGGATCTTCTACTATTAATGTCCCCTACCCAATCAGAATCAACATATCCCTAAATGTTGATAGATCTCTGAGATCCAAATGAGTTTCCATGATAGCAAATAGCGTAATCAGAAGTTCCCTTCAAATACCTCATAACTCTTTTCACGGCATCCCAATGTGATCTGCCTGGATTTGCCATAAAACGGCTCAAAACTCCCACTGCTTGGGCAATGTCTGGTCTGGTATAGACCATTGCATACATTAAACTGCCAACAGCACTTGCATAAGGCACTTTTTTCATATCGTCAATTTCATTCGAAGACTCTGGACAACCTTCAACCGATAATTTCATTCCCTGCAACACTAGAACAACTAACTATTTAGAATCAGACATATGAAACTTATCTCGAACATTGGTAATAGACTTGCTCTGACTGAGCCAAATCTTTCTCTTAGATTTGTCCCTTTTGATTTCCATTCCCAGAATGTACTTCGCTGCCCCCAGATTCTTCATTTCAAATTTCAAGGACAACTGAGATTTTAATTCTGAGATCATCCCCTTACCATTGCCAATGAATAACATGTCATCCACATACAGTGCAATTATAAAAATCTGATCACCTTTAGTTTTATAATAGACACAATGATCAGACTTAGATCTCACATACCCCAAGGATAAAACATACGTATCAAATTTTTGATACCACATTCTGGGAGATTGCTTCAAACCATAAAGAGACTTCTTAAGTTTACATACCAAATGTCCTTTACCTTTTTCCACAAAATGCTCTGGTTGGGACATATAAATTTCTTCTTCAAGGTCCCCATGAAGAAATGTTGTTGTCACATCCATCTGCTCAATTTCAAAATCATATGCTGCTACAAGTGACAACAGAAATCTAATGGATGTTAGCTTAGCTACAAGAGAAAAAATTTCTCCATAATCTATACCTTCCTTTTGAGAATACCCCTTAGCAACTAGTCTTGCCTTGTACTTGTCAATACTACCATCTGGACCATATTTCTTTTTAAATATAGACTTACAGCCCACAGGTTTTCTACCTTCAGGCAAGGGCACCAGATCCTAGGTTCCATTTTTCTCTAATGATGACATTTCATTATCCATGGCTTCCAACCAAGAATCTAAATCAGATAAACTAATAGCTTCTTTCACAATCCTAGGTTCATCAGTGTCAGTAAGCAAAGCATATGCACAACTTGAATCAAGTACTGAAAATCCATACCTATTTGGTTGTCTTCTTTCACGTGTAGACCTCCTCAATGGCTAAGGTGCAGGTTCAGGTTCTTGCTCTAGATCTGAATCTTTGGAGCTACTCGAACTCACTTCTGAACCATCTACACTTGGTACTTGTTGTTCCTCTTTTACAGGGGTCAGAGGAATATTAACAACACTCTTTTCTTTCTTCTTTTCTATCTTCACCGGCTGAGGATCAATAACCAAAGTTTTCAGCTCTCTTAAAATGACATTCCTGCTGTAAATTACTTTTTCAGTTTCAGGATTCCAAAGCTTGTATCCTTTAACACCAACTCCATAGCCAATAAAGATACATTTGACTTCTTTGTAATCTAGCTTAGACCTTTTTACCTCAGGAATATGAACATATGCCTCACATCCAAAGACACGAAGATGTCTTAAAGAGGGTTTCTTTCTAGACCACGCTTCCATAGGCGTCTTATCAACCAATGCCGAAGTAGGAGAACGATTCAACAAGTAACAAGCTGTAGCAACTGCCTTAGCCTAGAACCTTTGTTCAAGACCTGCATAACTCAACATACTTCTTGCCTTCTCCATAAGTGATCGATTCAACCTTTCAGCAACTCCATTTTGCTGTGGAGTATAAGGTGTAGTTTTGTGCCTTTTTATACCATGATCTACACAATACTTATCAAAATCTGCATTGCAATATTCACCACTGTTATCTGTTCTCAAGCATTTTATTTTTCTACCAGTCTGGTTTTCCACAAGAGTTTTAAATTCTTTAAACCGACTGAACACTTCTGATTTATTTTTCAAAAAATATACAAATGCCCTCCTTGAATAATCATCAATAAATGATACATAGTATCTTGATTTAGATAGAGAAGGAACATCAACTGGACCAAAAACATCAGAATGTACATAGTCCAGAACACCAGAAGATTTATGAGAACTAGAGTAAAAAGAAACATGGTTCTATTTTCCATATATACAATGTTCGCAGAAATCGAACTCTAGATTACAATCAATCAGCCCATCTACCAAGGTTTTGTTTTTCAATGTTTTTAAACCTTTTTCACCTATGTGACCAAGCCTATGATGCCAGAGCGTTGTCTTCTCTGCAGGAAGTTTAACTTCCATAGAGTTTGCATCATGTGTTACAATAGTAGCTTTTTCAGATTTTACAGAGACACTATTACAGCACACTGGTTTAGCATCTAACCTATACAGAGTTCCAATGCGTTCACCCTTTGCCAGTACAATAGAACCTCTAGTCATCTTACAGCCACCACTCACAAAAGTAACTTGCACTCCAACATCATTAAGCTTACTAACAGAAAGTAAATTTCGAGCCAGACCTGGTATGTGTAGCACTCCATTCATTCCCTTTATTCTGCCATCTAGGAACTGGATTCTGACTCTTCCTCGGCCAACAATTTCCAGTGTCGAATCACTTGCCAGGAACACCTTCCCACCAGCATACGGTTCATACTTTGTGAACCATTCTCTATGATATGTCATATGAAAAGATGCTTCCGAATCCACCAGTCATACATCTTCAGATGCAGGCGTTGCCAAGGCAGCAATGAATTCATCAGCATCACTTAGAGAGGAATCATTATCAGAAGAGTTCTTCTTCTTCTTCTTTTTCTCCTCTTTGCAGTCTCTTCTGATGTGTCCTTTCTGCCCATAATTCTAGCACTTCACCTTGGACTTTGTGCCAGGAGATTTCAATCTCCCCTCTGACTTGGACTTTGACTTCTTGTCCTTCTTATTGCCTCTTTCCTTTGATCTACCTTGAACAGACAGGGCCTCTTTGGCTATCTCAGAAGATTTCCTCTGGATCTCTTCAGATAACAATGAGGTAACAACCGCTTTAGTTGTAAACGTGGTTGTTGTACTTCCAATAGCCATCACAAGATGATCCCAAGAGTCAGGTAAGGAACACAATAGAAGCATACAGTGATCTTCCTCTTCTGCTATAGATGCACCTTCATCCATCTTCAGACAATACAACTTCTTTCTAAGGAATAGTTTATTCACCAAGGACTTGCCCTGGTAAATATCTCCCAACTTCTTCCACAAATCTTTGGCTGACTTCTCTTCATGGACGTTCAATAGAACATAATCTGCAAGACTTAATCTTATCAGTCCTCTAGCTTTCCTATCAGCTAGGTCCCAATCTTTCTTGCTTCATGCTTGCAGGTTTAACCCCAGACATAGGAATCCAAAGATCTTTGTCGACCACCAAATCTTTAGCCTTAATCTTCCACAACTCAAAGTTTGTGCCATTGAACTTTTCAATGTCTATTTTTCCTGATGTACTTGCCATCTTATTTAATAGAATAGACCTCTACAGAACTCCCACTCCTAGAATTAACACAAAAAAACCAACCTACCAACAAGGATAATACAATGGGCCAAGCTCTGATACCACTTGTAAGGAAAGCAGAGGTGTGGAATACAGCTTCCCTAATGTTAATTCAAAGGGGATAATTCAAACAGGTAACTTGCAATTCAAACACAACAGATGAATGCACCAGAAAAAAAGAATAGACAAAATAAGACAACACAAAACTCCAGTATTACGTGGGAAAACCCTTTCGGGTAAAAAACCCACCACCACAATAGAACGATCTTTATTATAGTAAACTGAATATACAATTAAGATCCCCCACTCCAATGTTCAGGTATATGTACTATAACAATTATACAAATCTATTTATTGCATCTGCACATCTACAGAATAAACTGTATAATTTGAATAGTTTCATCATCATCCAACTGCAATGATGCCAGAAGATCAGATTATATCACCAGTCTCCAAGAGCACAAAAAAGGTTACACACTTTTGCCCTAACTGATCAATTATACTTCTCCAGCGTCGCTGCCTTCCAACCATCGTAACGGTTCACATTCTAGCAAGACCTTTAGTCCCACATGCATTAGGTCGCAGACTTCTCTACAGTGTATATGGCCAATGACTCGATTATACTATCGTCGGCAATTTTGTTGCCGACGATACCAAATCAAAGACCCATCGGCCAAACCCGCTCCATCGGTGATCGGATTGCTTCCTTCACCGATAACACATAGTCTCTGCAATCCTCAAGTTCATCACCCTTCGTCAAAGTGACCTCTGCCATCGGCCCAAACACTTTACACTGCGCCGATGAAGGTTCTCACTCCGATGCCCAATGCTTCACCAACTTCCATCGAGGTGACCATTCACATCGGAGCAACTACCAAGATCTTGGTCGATGGAACCTTATGCTGATAGACATAAGTCATTAGTGAAATCATGCATATCGGCCATAGGCTTCTCACTCTCACTAATAGTGAAAGTCTAGCCGATAGCTTACTACTCTCGGTGAGACCTTGCAGATCGGTGTAAGACTACGAACTCCCGCCGATAGTGAAAGTCATCCCGATGGTCACTACCATCAGTGAAACACATACATGGATATGCCGATAGTGTTCAGTCCACCCGATGAATGAAGAACATGATATGAACAAAACCAACAATTAAATAAATGAGGTCCAAGTAGTAACTTGAGACATTAGGTCTCTTCAAAATGATAGTTTGGAACCCAAAATCTCTGTGTTTCCCACATGTTAAACTAAACTGCATGATACAATATCAAAGAAGCAAAGATTACCAACTTAGTGCAACTATCCATATCCCACAGGCCTAAGTATGTGATATTGCATTAATTCCAATCCATCAGTGACCAATGTCATCATTACAAACTTAAGTCAAGCTACGTAAAGAATCAGCATATCATGAACTTTCTTAGGGAAGGAAATGGATGGATGGAAGGAAATGAAGAAGTGGCAAGATGGAGCAGTTGGTGTTGCAAGTATGAGGTTAACCAGTGTTGTCATTGATCTCAACATACTCATATTGCATTGGTAAGAAGGTTTGGATGAGCTGTGTGTTGAGGATATTAAGAAAAGTAGTCTCAATCAGGAACAGTGAAGAACAGTGATAAGAAGAAGGCAAATGTATCCAATAGGTTGAGAATCAGAGGATGCAGATTAAAGGGTTTGTAGATATGAGTCTTGAGATGATCTAGTTAAGATTTCAGAGGTCCGCATGAAGATTTGAAAAAGTTGTGATCGGTCAAGTAGAACCAGTTTCGGGAGCTGTTCCGAAGTGACAGAGTGTTACAAAAAGGTCCGGTGAGATCCAGAGGAGCATTGTCAGACTCTGCAAATTGGAAGGAGTGTTTGGGATTTCCTTGTGATGTGTCATCTCAGTTTGTACAAAGTTTGGAGGTCCGAAAGCACCTTCTTCAGTATGACAGTGGCAACAGACTGTGTTCTTGAAGTTTCGGATGAAGAGGAGAAGAGATTCCAGTGAGTAGAGGAAGTACAGATGTACCTAGTTAATCAGGCAAGCTTGTGAAGGTTCTTGGATCATGTTGAGGTTATGTTGTCGGTCTGCATTGATGGTAGAGCCCAGAATTGAAGATATTCTTCTGGATGAAGTTCTTGCTCAGACTAGCTGATCAGATGAGTTGTTCATCTTGCGAATGTTCTTGTGATGGCCAACCGAATGTATTAATCATCTTGCGGATGTCCTTATGGTTGATTGCCGACTTATATGATTGTTCCTAAGTCGATGTCTTGTATAAATAAAGGTTTGTGAGTTCATTTCAAAGTGTGTTGAGTAGCGGATGAGAGTGGTATAGCGAAAGAGTGAAGGGTAGAGTAGAAGTATCTCGGGCTTAAATGGAACTAATCCAGACATGGTAAAGATGTCAATCTCCAGTTCAAGTTTGTGATTCTTATCACTTTGTAGACAGTGTGTCTCTTGTAGGCAGTGTGCCTCTTTGTGAGCAGTGTGCTCGGGCAGTGAGCCCTAACTGGCATGTGCCATTCATTTTTTTTCTTATTCTTCTAACAGAGAATAATCCTTGGGTTAATCACCCCATGGTTTTTCCCTTAACCAGGTTTTCCACGTCAAAATCTTGGTGTCCAATGTGTTGATGATTATCTGCTCTTGTGTTTATGCATTATGCTTTCATGGATGGTTAATTAATATGCTATTAACTAACAAAGAAGAATCAAGTGTTTGAAGTAGAAGCAAGTTTTTGTACAACTGATTCACCCCCCCTCTCAGTTGTGTCCCCTAGATCTAACAATTGGTATCAGAGCCAAGTTCCTCTAAAAGGAGCTTAACCGCTTGAGGAGATCCAGGATGTCGTCATACAAGAAGGATAGTTTGAAGTTCGATGGAACCAACTTCACTCTCTGGAAAGGTCGCATGAAATGTCACTTGGAGTGTATGGGAAAAGCATACTTGGCCATGGTCTCAAAACCATATGTACCTCCACAGGGTGATCCGACAACTCTGAATGAAATCACAAATGCTGAAAACAATTTGCGGACCAAGGAAGCTCTTCTAAGCACATTGAATGACTCAGATCTCTCAAATGTTATTGACCTACCAACTGCATATGAGATCTAGACTAAACTAGAACTTCTGTATGAAGGAGATGAGTTTGTCAAGAGTGCAAGGCTACAAAGTCTAAAAGGGAAATTTGAAAGATTGAAGATGAGAGATGATGAAAATATCACTACCTTTATGCCAAGAGTGAATGAGCTAGTGTGTGGAATTAGGAATGCTGGTGGAGTTCTGGATGAAAATGAAATTGTTTGCAAAATTCTTAGATCCCTTCCTGCTGCCTACAAAATCAAGGTTGCTGCCATTGATGAATTCAGAGCCCATACAACTGTCACAAGAGAGCAACTGGCTGGCAAACGGGCTGCATTTGAAATGACTAAATTTGGAGATGATCCCCCCAAGACTAAATCTGCATTCAAAGCCAGTGCCTATGTGAAAGGTAAACAAAGATTTGATCCAGGAGAGAACTCTTCAAGGAAGCTGTCATGGTATGAACAAGTAAGGAAATATATGGAAGAGGAAGAAGCAAAAATAGCTCAACTTGAAGCCCTCATTGCAAAAAGACTGCCAAGAGGATCTGGTAAGTATGAAGGAAAACTACCCTTTAAGTGCTTCAACTGCAATAAGATTGGTCATTTTGCTTCAAGATGTCCGGAAAGATCTGCAAGGTCTAATACCAATAGACAAAGGTTTCAAAAGAACTGCTATTATGTTCATGAAGAAGATGACAATGAAGGAGTAACAGATGATGAATCAGAAATAGGAAGCAAATCCAGAAATGAATGGGTGTTTATTGCCATCAAGGAAGAAGATTCAATATCCTCTGAATCTGTCAATCATAAGGTTGTAGAAAGAGCTTTGGCTGCCCAAATTGAAGAAAAGGATGATTGGTTTATTGACAGTGGATGCTCTCACCATATGACTGGTGACAAGAACAAGTTCTTAGATTTTGAAAAGTATGAAGGAGGAATGGTAAAGTTTGGTGACAATTCTACTGGCAGAATCAGAGGTAGGGGAACTATTTCTTTTGATAGAAAGAGCAAAACCGGTAATGTACTATATGTTGAAGGATTAAAGCACGATCTTCTTAGTGTTGGTTAGTTAGTGGATAAAGGCTATGATCTCCGGTTCAAGAATGGAAGATGCAAAATCTTTACAAGCTCTAGAACTGAGATTGCATCCGGTACTCCAACTAAAGGTAATATCTTCCATCTGGTTGGTTCAAATAAAAGTTGTCTGTTTGTTCAAGTTGATCAGAGTTGGCTACAGCATAGAAGGATGTGTCATGTAAATTTTGATAACATCATCAAGATAAGCAATATTCAGGCTGTAAGAGATCTTCCAAAATTGGTGAAACTTACAAATAGTTTGTGCAAAGAATGTCAGCTAGCTAAACAGAGCAGAGTCTCTTTCAAAAGCAAGGATCAATCCACTACTAGATTGTTGGAATTAGTACATACTGATCTATGTGGTCCGACAAGAATCAAGAGTATGCAAGGTGATAGATATTTCATGTTGCTAATTGATGACCATTCCCGGATGATGTGGGTTACCTTCCTAAAAGAGAAATCAGAAGCCCTTGAGAAGTTCAAAATCTTCAAAGCTATGGTAGAGAATCAAACCGGATTGAAACTAAAGTGTCTAAGGTCTGATAGAGGTGGTGAATTCACATCCAGTGAATTCATAGACTTTTGTGAGAAGCATGGCATAAAGAGATAGTTGTCTGCTCCTAGGACTCCATAGCAGAATGAAGTAGTTGAGAGAAAGAACCGGACCATCCAGGAAGCTTCCAGGACAATGATGATGGAAGCAAATGTTCCTCAATTGTTTTGGAGAGAAGTTGTCAGCACTGCAGTCTACACTCTTAACCGAGTTCAAATCAGAAACAATACCGGTAAGACTCCTTATGAACTTTGGTTTGGTATAACTCCTACTGTGAGATATTTCAGAGTATTTGGTAGCAAGTGTTACATCAAAAGAGATGAAGATCTAGGAAAGTTTGATTCTAGAAGTGATGAAGGAATTTTCTTGGGTTACTCCACTCAAAGCAAAGCATATCGGTGTTACAATAAGAGACTGAAAAAGATGATAGAAAGTACAAATGTGAAGGTTGATGAAGGAATTGAGAAGCCCTCAAGGTTTTATGAATATGATGAAGATGATCAAGATGGTGCTCTGATTCAAGGAACTCAATCCCTTCCTAAAAGTCAGATTCAGACTGATCCGGTAAATCAGGAAGAAGAGGTTTGTCTGAATGAACCTGATCAAGAAACAGCAGTGCAAGAGACTCCCAAAGTTCCAAGGTATGTAACTTTAAATCACTCTGAAGATTAGATCATAGGTGACAAAAGCAAAGGGGTACAAACAGGGAGGAAAATTGCTCAAAATTCAAATGAATGTTGTTTGATTTCAAAGATTGAACCTAAGACAATAAATGAAGCATGCAATGATGAAAATTGGACAAAAGCAATGGAAGAAGAGTTGATGCAAATTGAGAAAAATCACACTTGGGATCTTGTTCCCAGACCTAGAAACAAGAATGTGATTGGAACCAAATGGGTCTTCCAGAACAAACTAAATGAGGTTGTTGAAGTTATCAGAAGCAAAGCCAGATTGGTCTCCAAAGGCTACTCTCAAATAGAAGGAATTGATTTTGAAGAAACCTTTGCTCCGGTAGCAAGAATTGAAGTAGTCAGATTATTTCTTGCATATGCTACCTTCAAAGACTTCAAGGTATATCAAATGGATGTCAAGTCTGCCTTCCTAAATGGTGATTTGGAAGAAGTATACATTGAACAACCGGATGGATTTCAATTGTCTAATAATGATGATATGGTCTGCAAGTTGAAGAAAGCATTGTATGGATTGAAGCAAGCCCCAAGAGCATGGTATGAAAGGTTGGATAAGCATCTTGTGCAGATTGGATTCAACAAAGGTACTGCTGACAGTAACTTATATTTCAAAATTGATCATGAAAACATTTTGATTGTTGAAGTGTTTGTGGATGATATCATTTTTGGAGGAAGAGATAGTATGTGCAAAACTTTTGCAAATCAGATGAAAAGTGAGTTTGAAATGTCTATGCTTGGTGAAATGAATTTCTTCTTGGGTTTGCAAATTACTCAAACAAAGAAAGGGATCTTCATTTCTCAAACCAAATATGTGAAAGAATTGTTGAGAAAATTTGGTATGGAAGATTCAAAGCCAATGAACACTCCTATGGCAACCGGATGTAAGTTGAGCAAAGATGATGACTCTCCAAAGGCAGATCAAACAAAGTATAGATCAATGATTGGTGGATTGTTGAATCTCACTCAGACTAGACCAGATATAATGCAGGCTATCAGTCTTGTGGCAAGATTTCAGGCTGATCCTAGAGAATCTCATGTTATGGCAATCAAAAGAATTTTTAGGTACTTGAAAGGAACAATTGAGTATGGTCTATGGTATCCTAGAGATCTGGATTTCTCTCTTCATGCATATACAGATGCAGATTGGGCAGGAGATGTGGATGACCAGAAGAGCACCAGTGGTGGAGCATTCTTTTTGGGAAAGAGATTGGTTTCTTGGCTAAGCAAGAAACAAGATGCAATATCTCTGTCTACAACTGAAGAAAAATACATTGCAGCAGCAGGTAGTTGCACTCAAATCTTATGGATGAAGCAGATGCTAAGAGACATTAAAGTTGAATATGAGGAGCCTATCACAATTTTCTGTGATAATTCAAGTGCAATTAATATTTCTAAGAATTCAGTATTGCATTCTAAGACCAAGCACACATCTATCAAGTTTCACTTTCTGAGAGAACAAGTGAACAAGGATGAATTTAGATTGGAGTATGTACCCTCCAAGGATTAGATTGTAGATATTTTTACTAAACCTCTCCCCAAGGACTCTTTTGAGTATCTCCAGGAGAAGTTAGGGGTCATGGCCCCTCCGGTGATGAACTAGGATGCACTGATGTGCATCAGTCCGGTGGATATCACAGTCACATCTTGTGATTCGGACTGATGATGGGGAGCTACTACTAACAAGGAGCAGCTGGTATGATTCTGATATGTTACAAGTGCAAGTATGAGCCCTTTGCCATTGATGTCAAAGGGGGAGAGAAGACATGTGAAAAACAAGTGGTTGATGATCAAAGGGGGAGCAGTAAAGGAAGAGAAGACATGTGAAGAGTTGTTACTGATAGGGGGAGCTGTGACAGAAAAGAGAAGTTCTTGTCTTGATGGTTTTTCACATTATATGTTGCCATCAATGACAAAGGGGGGGATTGTTGCAAGTATGAGGTTAACCAGTGTTGTCATTGATCTCAACATACTCATAATGCATTGGTAAGAAGGTTTGGATGAGCTGTGTGTTGAGGATATTAAGAAAAGTAGTCTCAATCAGGAACAGTGAAGAACAGTGATAAGAAGAAGGCAAATGTACTCAATAGGTTGAGAATCAGAGGATGCGGATTAAAGGGCTTGTAGATATGAGTCTTGAGATGATCCAGTTAAGATTTCAGAGGTCCGCATGAAGATATGAAAAAGTTGTGATCGGTCAAGTGGAACTGGTTCCGGGAGCTGTTCCGGAGTGACAAAGTGTTACAAAAAGGTCCGGTGAGATCTAGAGGAGCATTGTCAGACTCTGTAGATTGGAAGGAGTGTTTGGGATGTCCTTGTGATGTGTCATCTCAGTTTGTACAAAGTTTGGAGGTCCAGAAGCACCTTCTTCAGTATGACAGTGGTGACAGACTGTGTTCTTGAAGTTCCAGATGAAGAGGAGAAGAGATTCCAGTGAGTAGAGGAAGTGCGGATGTACCTGGTTAATCAGGCAAGCTTGTTAAGGTTCTTGGATCATGTTGAGGTTATATTGTTGGTCTGCATTGATGGTAGAGCCCGGAATTGAAGATATTCTTCTGGATGAAGTTCTTGCTTAGACTAGCCGACCGGATGAGTTGTTCATCTTGCGAATGTTCTTGTGATGGCCGACCGGATGTATTAATCATCTTGTAGATGTCCTTATGGTTGATTGCCGACTTAGATGATTGTTCCTAAGTCGATGTCTTGTATAAATAAAGGTTTGTGAGTTCATTTCAAAGTGTGTTGAGCAGCTGATGAGAGTGGTATAGCGAAAGAGTGAAGGGTAGAGCAGAAGTATCTCAGGCTTAAATGGAACTGATCCAGACATGGTAAAGATGTCAATCTCCAGTTCAAGTTTGTGATTCTTCTCACTTTGTAGATAGTGTGTCTCTTGTAGGCAGTGTGCTTCTTTGTGAGCAGTGTGCTCGGGCAGTGAGCCCTAACTGGCATGTGCCATTCATTTTTTTTTCTTATTCTTCTAACAGAGAATAATCCTTGGGTTAATCACCCTGTGGTTTTTCCCTTAACCGGGTTTTCCATGTCAAAATCTTGGTGTCCAATGTGTTGATGTTTATCTACTCTTATGTTTATGCATTATGCTTTCATGGATGGTTAATTGATATGCTATTAACTAACAAAGAAGAATCAAGTGCTTGAAGTAGAAGCAAGTTTTTGTACAACTGATTCACCCCCCCTCTCAGTTGTGTGCCCTAGATCTAACAGTTGGGTGGAGCAAAAATCAAGCATTTTCAAGCACAAGTGACATAGATGCATGATCTACCATGACTCTTATTTACCAGGTTTTCATCATGGTACTTATCCAAGGTGCCACCAGATGTGGTTTTCACCTTTGGATGAAAGGATTTCTCTTTACTTTTTTTTTGTACTTTTCTGATTTTGAAGGTGGAGGATAGAAATATGGATAGGTGGAACTCAGCTATCTAACTCCATGAAAAGTGATAGTCTACATCAGATGTAATATCACATAGACCATGTCAGCATTATATTCACTAATGTTGGTAAGAAAGAGTGAAGTGTGGAATGAATTACGGGTGGGAATAGTGGATCATGATGTAGATTATGCAAGAGGGCTGAGAATGGAATGTGTATATCCAACCTTTATCCAAAAGCACAAACTAAGTGAGGGATGGACTTGAGTGAAGGATGGGAGAAAATGAAGGCATATGGAAAAATGAAATGGTATCATGATTAGCATCTGCACACACCTAACTAACTTCAAAACCTACAAATGGAGGATATATGGAATGGATGGGAAATGATAGACGAAACAATGGTTTCATGACCCACACAAGTTTAGAGCTTTCCTTGAATTGTATCGGTGGGATGAGATAGCAGGAAGCTATGGGTGAAATGGAAATGGAATGGGATTAATGGAAGTGGATTATCAAAAGTCCTTTGGATGTAAAATGCCTCCTCTGATTTAGCTTTTTTATACAAATACTTCTGTTGTCATTATTGCTTCTTTTGTTTTTGAGTATGGCTGAGACAGCTTTTGGAATAAAATTTACTACAACTCCTGACATTCATGCTTTGAGGCATAAGAATTCTTAGGATTTTCTACTTTAGGAATGAAAGCATCCAAGTATTCATTTCTTAAAATGATGGAACTATTGGATGGATGTAAGTTTCTCATTTAGACGGTGCGTGTATTTGTCGATCATGATCAGAAGATGGATAAAGGGTAGATGGGTGGATGGAAATCAGAAAGAGTAGATGGAAGATAAATAATGAAAGTGTGTGGTTGTATGCTTTGGATATTTGTAGGATAATACATGAGGAATGGACATGGGTGAAATAAGTGGATAATGGAAAGTGATGTAGGGAAGTGAAATGGATAGAATACCAACATCCTGACCTTGCATACCATGAGGGAGACATCCAAGGCCATATAATCATTAACAAATAGTGACATTGGTAACTTGATAATACCTTGGTCATATGCATCGAAACCTGTGACAGTCAACAAGACTATGTATGATTTGGAGACTCGACTTGAGTATATTTTTTGATGAAGAAGGTGAAGTGGATGAAGGCAGTTGCAATTTGCATGAGATGGTTGATGGAAAAAGGTAGTTCATAATATGACATTTTATGATTTTCACTTGACTCAAGGTCACGAAGATTCCTCTAGAAACATCCAAATCATTTAAAGATGTGAAAGATATGAGACCCTAAAACATTTCAAGTGCACCAAACTAGCAACTCATTTCCTTTGAGTAAGCATCATACCGTCTAAGAATAACAACGGAACCCACAAGAACACCTAAGTGGAAAACTGAGGCTTCTCAATGAAATTCCCCAGATTATTAACCCAAAGAGGACCTTTTGGAGGACTGCATATCTACCTCCACATTTAGGCAATGGAAACCCCCAAACAAAGCAAGCATAGTAAATGAAAGAAAAGGAAGCAGAACTCCTAACCTAAGTAAAGCAAACACCTAACAACTAAGAAAAATGAGAGAAAAAAATAGAAACTAAACTAACAGCAACCTAACCTAACCAAAATAAATGGGAAACCTAACTATATACACTAAAGAAGGCAAGGGTGCCTCCTAGGCCTAGAAATAGTGCTTTAGGAACTACCCATTAATAGGTAGTGGGAGTTCCTCACCAGTAAGACTTTTCAATCGGCACGTGTTGTCTCTGAGGATCTCATAAATCTGATAAGGACCTAACCAAAATTTATCAATTTTTTTGTGTTCGCCCTTCTTCTCATGGGCTTTGTCCCAATACAGTACTAGATCAGAGATGCAGAAGCCTTGATCTTGGCTCTCTTATCAAACCAATGCTTTACTACACCTTGATGTTTGGCAAAGTTTTCTATGGTAGCATCACGTTTTCCTACTAAGTGTAACAGCTGAGTTAGGCGATCTGAAACTTTGTCATCTAACTCTAAGTAGTCTTGTATGAATTGTAACATGGGAATTTGCAAATGGATGGGGAAGTTAGGGTCCAATCCATAAACCAAATGATATGGTGAAGTGCCTAGGGCAGCCTTATGTCTAATTTGGTCTGCCCATAAGGCAAACTTGAGTTGGGTGTGCCAGTCTCTTGGGTTTTTCTCAAGTAACCTTTTAATGACCTCAAGCAGGTTTTTGTTCATTGACTCAACTACTCCATTCCCTTGGGGATAATAGTTAGATGAAAAATTAAGCATAATCCCATAATCAAAGGCCCAATTTGAAAAGCATAAAGAAGAAAATGCAGGACCGTTATCACAAACAAGAGAAAAGGGACAGCCAAACCTAGTGATGATATGCTTTTCAACAAACTCAATTACCACTTCAATCGTACATTGCTTACAAGTTAGTGCTTCAAACCATCTCATGTAGTAGTCAGTAGCGGTTAGAATATACCTGTGTCCTTCCAAGGAAGGTGGGTTGATCATACCAATAAAGTCGATGCCCCACTGCGCAAATGATCGCACCTCCACTACTGGCTGCAACGGCATAGTGACATTTATTTCTCTTTTAGTAGCAATCTGGCATACATGGTAGGTTTGGGTGTGCACATAAACATCCTTGAACAATGTGGGCCAATAGTACCCTACCCAAAGGATCTAATTTGAGGTGGAATGAGATGAACTGTGACCTGTCCTGAACTTTTCATGAAAATTGTTTAAGATTTGTGTTACTTCTACTTTGTCCAAACATCTTAGATAAATTCCTTCATGATTTTCCTTATACAAGACTGATCCTTTGATCATAAAACTATTGCTCTTCAATCTCAAGGCTCACCTTTGCACTGAGTTTAGGTGAGGTGGACATCACTGGTTGAGTAGATAGAACAAGATATCACTATACCACTCATCTTTAGAAATATCTTCCACCATATACTGCTGAGAAACCAATCCTGGGTCAGTTTCTGCTATGGTCCTTGTGAGAGCTTGTACTCTTACCAACTTCATGGGTTGTATTTCTATATCAAACTCTTGTAGAGAAGTAACCCATTTTCCTCTTCTTTCACCTAATTCATTTTGCATCAGCACTGCTTTAACAGCAGCATCAGGGACTACTGCAGTCATCAGACTCCTCAAGATACAATGGCAGAACTTTTTAACTCCCTTGACCAAGGCATATGCTTGTTTCTCCACATTCAGGTATATCAATTCCACATCCTTCAAAGGGGTACTCATAAAAGCAATAGGTCTCTCATTGTCAATATCTCTCTTCTGTGTCAATATTGCTGCACAAGTATGTTCAGAAGCAAAGGAGTATATATAAAATGGCAATGTATAATCAGACCTTACTAGTACTAGGGTATTAGCTATTGCCTACTTAATTTCTAAAAATGTAGCCTTGGCTTTTGGGGTCCAGTCAATTTTTGCATCTTGTTTCAACATAGCATTTACCAAGCGAATAATCTCAGTAAACCCCATGATGAACTTGCGAATGAAATTAATTTTTCCAAAGCACGACTTCAGTTCCTTCTTACTGGCTGGGGGCTAGATCTTGAGAATCACTTGGACTCAGTCAGGGTCAATTCCCTTCTTTTGAAATTACATGTCCCAGTAACTTTCCTTCAGTCACCCCAAAGATACATTTCTTGGGATTAAGTGAAATCCCATAGTCTCTACACCATTGTAGGATCTTCCTCAAATTAGCAACATGATCTTCCCTCCTCTTAGAAAATACAGTGAGATCATCCATGTATATAATGATACATTTTCCAACAAGTCTTTTGAAATCTATGTCCACTGCACATTGGAATGTTGCTCCCGCGTTGATTAATCCAAAGGCCATCCTGCAATATGCATAAATTCCCCATTTGCAGGTGAAAGATGTCTTTAGCCTATCTTCACATTCTACCATTACCTGATTATAACCAAAATAGCCATCCAAAAATGACATCATTTGTGATCCATTGACTATTTGCAATACTTCATCAAGAGATGGTAGTGGGTAATTGTCTTTTTCTAAGGCCCTATTCAAATTTCTAAAATCAGCACATAGCCTAATTCTCTATTCTTCCTGCGCACTGGCACTAGATTTTCTTCCCAGGCATAATGCCTAATAGGAAATATAATTCTAGTGGACATCAATTTATGTACCTCCTTGAAAATTAAAGGCTCCAATAGGGCATTAACTGGTTGTTGTCTTTGCCTGAAAGGTTTCACTCCTAGCTTAAGAGGTATCGTATGAGTTATGATTGAAGTGTCATACATTCTAAGATCTTCATAACTCCAGGCTATTACTTCATGATAGTCCCTCAATGCATGGATGATTCTTGTCCTTTCTTCAATAGTGCTAACTTTTCCAATGAAAACATTCTTAATAGCCTCGAGAGTCCCCGAATTGTATGGTTCACACTGAGCACCAGGAGAATCCCCTTGCTTCTTCTAAGTTCTAAACTGATATGAATCAAATAAATGCTCTAATTCTACTATCCCTTGAGGAATAGTGTTTGTCTTCAGGTTAAGGATTCCTTCGAGATTCATTTCAGCAGGCCCTGGATCTTCTTCATCTATTATCTAGGCAGTAAACACATCTGATGAAGTAAGGAAATTGATTATGTTCTTATCATCTTCAAAGACCTAAAAATTGGTGATATTATCAGGTACAGATGGAGTCGAGACCAATCCTATAGTGAATCTCTTTAAGTCTATCATAGACAATGGCTCCAAAGAACTGTTGGAATTAGAGGTGACAACTGAGAGGGGGGTGAATCAGTTGTCTTAAAACTTTAAAACTTACAGTAGTTAATTAATTTTTGCTACTTCATTAATAGATTAATAATGTTATCATGAAAAACAAGAATCAACAACACATGAGCAAAAGTAGAAATAACACATTTGACACCAAGATTTTTGACGTGGAAACTTGGTTAAGGGAAAAACCATGGTGGGGGTTAACCCACAAAGATTATACTCTGTTAAAAGTATTACAATGGAGAATGCACATGCATTCAGACTCACTACCCAGAGCTCACTGCTCAAGGAAAGGCTCACTACCTATAGTAGGCTCACTACCGACAGGAAGAGGTTTACAATGTGTTTGAACTGATAGTTAGCGTCTACCAATGCAAAGATTTAGTTCTGGTTTAAGCACAGAATACTGACTTGATACACTTCATCTTGTTCTGTCCTTTTTACTGCTCTGCCATAATCCAGATCTTAGATTCCTTCTCTTTCGCACCCTTTCTCTGCTCTTTTTTGCATTGACTTATATTCACACACACACCCTCAACACTCAGATCCATCGGCTATATATATCTAAATTCAATCACTTTTCTATCAGCCTTATGAAGAACTTAACTAACAATACAAGTACTCTGTTTTGTCAGTTGAATCCATGTGCCAATGATGATGCATACCAAAAATAATACTTGAAGGTCACCATTCATGTTGGCCACTAACATTATATCCCATATGCAACTTACCAAAACACTTCTATCAAATCTACATAAGGATCTAACACAAGTCATTCTATTCTTTACTGAACTATTCTGTCATATTATGACCCGGTACTCAGATGCTCATAAGTTTTACTCCCTTTGTCACTGGAGGATAAAATTCTAGATTTAGATTTCCCTAAAAATCCTTATGACTTCTTCAGATCCACAGTATACTCAGATTTGCCACCGGAGAGATCCAGACCAAGATACCGGACCCTGTCACATGCTCTGTTTCTGGCTACCTGGACTTAGATAAATTTTGATTATGACTTCCGATATGAACACATTATGTTATGTGGATGAGTGGAATAGTCTTAGTTGCCATCATTGACAATACCTATCATGTGAAGCAGTGTCTCTTGCCAACAATCTTCCCCTTTGGCATTGATGGCAACACTTAGTGAAAAATGACTAAGTGTTACTCCCCCTTTACTCTATACTCTTATGCTCTCCACTGATTCCGAAGCTCCCCCTTTTCTAGATTCCTTATTTTTCTCTATTCTTCACTCCCCCTTTGACATCAATGGCAAAGGACAGGGTCCGCAAGCCAAAATTCTCAAAAATACAGTGTCACATATGTATACCCAATCATTAAGTTATATTTACATGAACTTGAGAATATCTGCAAAACTATTTTTTAATTACTCAAGTTCAGAGGCCCAACTTCTTTTCATACCATCTTATATTGAGATGTGTCCACTCAAAATAAATGAATATGCTTCTACCTTTGTCAGATCTGGTGTCATGCCCACATTTCCCATGCAGTCATAACACGCAAACACGCATGTCATGTCCACATGCAACATGTGGTCATGATACGAACTGTCAAAGATTTTCCCTTACTACACTGTATTTCCCCCTCGCATGCGTATGCGTGTTCGATTGTGCACTTTTAAGGTGCTAACGTTAATGTTGTTTACAGAATCTTTCTCACATGTGAGCCTTCACTATGCTAGACTTACTAGTTCCACTACGTTTACGTTGGTTTTAAAATTTTGCGTTTCAATTTACTGGATAATTGGTTGGCCCCTAATTTGTTTTTCCCAATCTATTTCAATACTGGCTCGCATTATTATTTATATCTATTTTAAAAAAAAAAAATTGTTTGATTAATTATCGCGTTCAATTGTTTACTTATTTATTTATTTACTTAAATTAATTTATTAAGATAATTTGTTCTCAATACCCTGAAAATTTATTGGCATTTAATAACTCCGAATTTTCCCATATATATGTCTTTATAGAGATAAATATATATAGATATATATTTATATACATCTATATATATTTATAATAAATTTAATTTTTCTTTTGTAAGTGGATTATACAACTAATTACAACTAATACATCTATATATATATATATATATATATATATATATATATAATTTAATTTTCCTTTTGTGAGTGGATTCCACAACTAATTACAACTAATACATCTAAATATATATATATCTTTCTTTTGTAAGTGGATTCCACAACTAATACAACTATTACATTTAAATATATATATAGATATATATATATATAATTGCTTAAATAATATTTAAGATTAAACTCCACTCAAGCACCAAGTGCTTTGTTATAAACCATGTTATAGCCATGAAGGATGTTTAACCCTAATTTTTATTGTTGTGATAGCTGTGTTGTAGGGTCATGGAGGGCAGCGGCGGCAAAGGAGGTCGCAGGGGAGGCTGAAGGAGGGGTCGCAAGTCGGCGGATGAGTGGCGTGGGTGGCCGCAAGGAGCAGCGGGTGGAGGTCTGTTCGCGGGCACAAGGGACGGTGGTGGCTTGCGGTCTGTGTGCCATGGCGAGGGTGTGGGTGGGGCTTTGCCCCTCCCCACACCCTCTCTTTATTTAGGTTTCGGTGGGGGTTAAACCCCCACCATTCTCCATGCTAATATCTGTCTGTGTATCCATGAAGGCTGCGAACCTCTTCTACCTCGCATTTGCTATTTGTAATTTTATTTTTTTAAATAAAAATAATCTGATATATATATATATATATATATATATATATATATATATATATATATATGTATATAAATAATTTTAGCATAACCTCATAAATTTAATTACAATTAAATATATATATATATAGCATAAAACCTTCAAATGTGTAGATTTCTCAGATTCCTAGTTTAGTTAAATAAACCCAAAACATATACTTATATATATATATAACTTGTATATGTATAATTATAAATTTTCTTTTAAGTCATAGGAACTTTTACAAATCCATAACTTCTCCAGTTTATAGAATTAACAAATACTTGAATAAAATAGAAACTAAATAACCATTTAAATCTATATTTCTCAACTAAAAATTTTAATCTAACAAGAATACATTTCATCTCAAATAAAATTAAAGATTATGGTTGAGAGTAAATTCAGATAACTAATAAATCCTCTACTTCAAAGACCAATAAAACAGACATGTAAATCTTTCTAGATTAATTTCTATTATATACTTAAATCCAATTTTAATTCTTTTCTAAAGGACAAATTTACCTCATACCTAATTTATCAAATGTAGCCTTTCCACTAACCAATACAATAGATAATTTTTTTACAACTTGTCTAAATCACAACTAATTTCACAACTTTACAAATTTGATATACAAGAATAAACAACTGTGAAATTTACCACTAACAAACACTTTAAGGGAGTAACTACTCTATTCTCCCAAATACAATTTTTTACAATTTCAGAGGAAGAAAATCTCTCCTCATTAAAAGAACTTATCCAGGAATAAACCTTAAGAGACCAAGCTCTCATTACAAGTAAGGGAGATAGAACATTTTCTCTAAACAAGGGAAAACTCCCCCAATACTATCAACATGCTCCAAGATAAACCTGCATGACAAACAAAGAAGGAATACACCACTCAACAAGCTCTCCTCCCTACCGTAGACCCACAAGAGGGTCACCCCCAAGCTAGGGAGATCATCCACACACCCAGGAAGAATAGTCCAGTACACTTCACAACACTGTATAACAACAATCTAAGCAAACAACACACAAACACCCATGGTTTTACTCACAACACAAAAACTCAACTAGGTGAGTTTGAAGAGGGTAGGGAAGTAGACTCACTCAACTTAAGGGTGTCATTCTTATCAACATTTTATCATAGCTTTTCTCATGGCCTCAAGCCAACAAAATTAACTTTTCTCATGGCCTCAAGCCAACCAATAAATTAAAATCCCAGGGATATCACAAATAGGCTCTCAAGCCTTAATAGCCATTTTGCTCAAAATCACAAACATGCCCTCAAGGCTTCCATATACCAAGAACAAGAATGCACCCGAGGAGGTTCACACCTTCCCTACCCCATACATGATGAGCATTGTCTTCCAAGTGGAAGAAGCTCTTTCAAACACCCATCAAATTCCCACAATAACAGAAATACCACAGAGACAATATTTGCATAACAACATTCATCAAACAAGTAACAGAAAATACAAGGGTGAGAAAACTTGCTCACTAACCTTAACAAGCCCTATTATGGATGTAGTTGAAGAAGAGCTCCACCCTTAGTCTCCTCCTCCAAGTTCTCCTTCTTTCCACAATAATCCAACCCCCTTACCCTCTCCCTCCTCTCCGTCCTCTCCTTTTTAAAACTAATTCCCCCATTTTTCCTTATTCCCAAGTGGCATTAAAAAACTAACCCCACTCCTTATCCACTATCCCTAGTGGACTTAAAACAATTAACCCCCACTCATGAGGTCCCCCACTATAGTCCTTTTCCAACACATGGAGGAATAAAATAAAATAAGTGAAATAGAAATAAAGAGGAAGTGGATGACACACCACCCTTTTTATGGGGGACTCCCACCAAAAGAGAGGCACAAAGAGACAAAGCACTCCATTATTGGTGGATCATGGAGTCATTCCATGACTTGGAAGTGGGCCTGAGTGTGGATTCCACTCATCCTATTATCCCCATGCTTCCAAATTCGTCACTTAACTTCACTGTGAAGTTAAAGTGACCATATGGAGGTCATCCCAAGGTTATCCTAGTCAAAAGGGTCCCTAGAACCATGGGGTATAACCCAGGGTTGATTTTAACCTAGTTAGGACTCCCAGAGTCAAGTAAAAACACAAGAAGAGGGTCTAAAAGAAATAAACTTAAACAAGATTCATAACAACATTTCTTACAACACATATCATAATACAAGTAAATCAGAGGGTAGACCTAATTGCCTTGACCTCATGCAACATTACAACATTACAACATTTCACCATACACGGAGTTGATCTTAGTTCTTCGTGGAACTAGATCGGCTTTACAAGGGATACAACATAGGGTGTGGAATGATCTCCTGTATTTGTGGTTTCGTTAGCAATACCTGCACACTCAATCTCGAAGTTAATAACACATAAAGATATCATAGCCAAAGCAATTTAAATACATGCATGCCTAAACATTCTACCATATAAACATACTGAAATCACATTAAAGTTCCCTTTCTAATATTATCCACTCATTATTCTCTAAAAAGAAAACATCTATCTATCATTGCACAATTTGTTTCCTTAAAAATCAATTAGGTTTAACAATCAAGATTCTGGGATCAACAGTCCCCCAATCATAAAAGTAATAGCAATAGTACTGTAAATAGTCTCATGAACAGAAGTGAAAAAGGTAGGCCTCACATCTCAAGGATCACTTGTCTGAACTACAGTTTGAGCTTCTAATAATGCATTAAACATTTTTTTTAAACTCTGGGGGTAATTAATCCCCGGAGCTCACACATTCTCTTCAAAATATTCTATTTTTCTTTAACAAGCTTCTTTATTTCATCTATCAAGCTGATTACTTGACATTCTTTACTTGTAGGAGAAATTGTTAGAGGATCAAAATTTTGAGATAGATTTGACAATTTTTGTTCTTGCTCCTTTATTTTCTTCTCAAGATCCTTATTGACTTTGGGCCAGGATAGACAAAAATTGTATATATCACCTCCATCACTTAGAGAACTTTGGATACTATTTATAATGATACCAAGTATCATCCTATCATTCCTTATTAGGCTCTTTATTTCAATAAATTTCTTATCCAAAAATTCATTTCTGACTTTGGTCTCTACAGACTTCTCAAAAGACTCAAAATGTGTACTTACAGAATTTACAAGATTCTTCAGATGACTGGAGGGAGAGTTAGATGGCTTCTTCTGGAGGGATGGCATTATCTTCTCCAATACTCCAGTTGCAAGGCCTAGCATCTCACCATCCTCAATGTGAGATTTCAACATCTTTTCTCTTGTCTTGGCTTGTGTGAAGGATGCTATCTTCATTACTTGAACCAGAGAGAGAGCGTCTAGATTGATTGGTCCTTGAAATAGCTCTGGTTCATCAAACTCAAGCATTTCTTTACTCAAGGGACCTTTTACTGCATTTGCAGTGTATCTTGTCACAATTCCTTAACCACTTTCCTTTCCTTGAGATTTGTCAATGCTAGTATCAAGACTAGTTTGTTTAGATGCATCAACATTTGCACCATCTTCTTCTATCTTATCTTCCTTACCTTCCTATTTCTCTTCCTCTGCTTTACCTTTCTCTGTTATATTTGTAGCTAGACTCTTATCTTTGACCACACTATCTACAATTTGTTCCTAAGGATCTTGTGTAGCAGCAGTATTCTCAACATTATCTTCTTTTCTGATTTGATCAAGAGAAGTTGGAGTATCTCCTGCATCATCAATTTGATCTACCATCTTTGTATCTTTTTTGTTAATTTATTCCTCTTCTGGAACATAGGAGTCATCAACCTTGGTTTGCTACTCGTTAGTTTCCATCTTTTCAATATCTGGGATTGATGAATCAATCTCATCATCAATCTCCTCCTCAACAAATGGAAGATTGTGTCTCTTCAATGCACTCAGAAGTATTTCCTATTTTTCTTTAACTATTTGATCCAATTCTCCAATCATTAGTTTGTTCATTCTCTTCTTGCTCCTGAATTCATCCTTCACTTCTTTGAATATCATACTCATTTGAACTTGAGTGATTTGAGGGCATAGTTTTATGAATACATGCTCTCTAAGCTCCATATCCTTGCTTTTTGCATTTTCTTTTCTCAACTCCAAAATGTTTGCAAGACTTGGAGGGATCTCAGAAGTTATTTCAATCAGGGCCTTATTATAGATATTCAAATATCTAACAGTTACTTCCTCCAACACCCTCTTATATGTGTCATTGTATTCATCATAAAATTTAGTCATGGGTTTCAAATTTTCATCCACAGTGACTGATTTTATTACATCTTCCACAAAGATTGTGGGCTTCTCAACATATGTATCTATCTTTTGCCTTTTGTTTGTTTTTTTTCTTTTGGAGGGCTTCTCCTTAGTCACTTTGGAAGCCTTTGTTCTAGAGGCTTTCAACTCCTTTACCTCAACATCAGAATCTATTCTTTCTTCATCAATTTTTGTGCTCTTATAGGTTCTTGTGGCCTTTGTTTTCACTCTTTTTCCTTCTTTTTCAGATGATTTGCCTTCTAGTATTTTAGGATTGGCAAGTTTTGGAGGAATAAGGGTAGTAGCAGAGCTTCTAGTAGTCCTTGATGTGGAGGAGGATCCTACCAGAGCACTTCCTTGTTTCTTATCCTACTTCTCCTTCTCAACCTTTTCAGTTCTCTCCTGGAATTGCCTCACAGCTTCCTTTGTAAGACCTAGATTCTCAACCAACTGCTCAACTTCTTTTCTTACTTTTCTGTTGGTTTCAGGTTCTCTGATCTCAGTATGTAGTTTTAAACTTAGCTCCTCATTTGTCCCAAATCTTTCAATTGTTGTATCTTTTGGTTTGCTTAGAAGATGTTGAGCATACATATTCAAGATTTTTCCATCTACTTCATACCCCATGGGCATGATCCAAATAGTTTTGGATTCCACTACTTCCATTAGACACTGATTAGTATCAACCATAAAACATATTTCATTCTTGTACTTCTCAACAATTGATTTAGGGATTATTTTCCTTAAATGTATCATACTCTAAAAATTCTTGAAGTATCCCCATATTGCAGTTTTCTGAGCTTTATAATCACCAATGCTGCAAAGATGATCTCTGATTTGAATGGTATTTGGCTCATCATTAGTCCAGTGAACACCCTTTACTCCAGGTACTTCATTCATATAGTCGAAAAACAAACATAGAACCAATGTACCATATTTAAAAGTGTTTTTTGTATCTTTCTTGATTTTGTTTAGGTTTTCAATCAGTTGGTTCTGTAATAGCTCACATAGGTCATAATCTGCATTCTTCTTCAACATTTGATATGCTACATATATCGTAGTTCTAGAGATTAAATTTGATCTTCTAGAGTGATACATCTTTTAGCCAATCACCATGGAAGCAAACTTCACATTTGGTTCTATAATGTCATTTATGGTCATTGCCCTCTTGTCAAACTTTGCACTAGTTGCATCGGTAACAGTTTGGTTTTCACAGATTTCAACATAGGTAATCTACCAATTGAGTTTAACCCAATCACAATTCTGATAACATCCTTAGTAATCTTGAATGGTTTTAACAACCATATGAATTCATCATGCATCCGACTCAAAACATACTGGACCCACTCATCTTCATCGAATGTTGGAAACCCCATAATCTGAATAAAATGTTTATCAAGTAGTGCCTTGTACTCTAGTTTAAGGTCATGATTTTCATCCTTGAGATGACTCTCAAAGAAATCTACATACCTTGAGTCCCCAAATTCATCTATGTTCGCATGAATATAAACCCTAATATCTTCAGTATGCAGTACACCATACGGAACACTTGAAAATGCACCTAATGGGCCGACTTCTATAGATTTGTGTGGATGTTTCTTAAATTTGGGCCAAGGCCTTTCAGTAATGTCAACAACCAAAGGAGTAGCCATTGCAAAAAGATTATAAGTTCAAAGCTTCGCAGATAAATATCTTTTTCACGAGATTAGAGTTGACGGATAAATTTGTCAATTGCACTTTAATTCCTTTTAATATTAGCTCAGACACTAATCTTCTTGATTTCTTCAAGTGCAAAGTGCCTCAAATGAGGAGTGAACACCCTTTTTATGCTCTGCAAAACCTAATTTGTCTTTGTAATAAATGCTCTACCTTAACTTCATCTGGTTACTCAGTTTCTTGAACAGTTCTTCATGAATCACTCCGCAAATTTCCATATCAACATCTTTTCTTCTGGACATCCTTCCAAAAGTTCTTAAACAATTCAAAATATCTTCTCTCATTGTGCCAGATCTAGGAACCCACTTGCTGGCTGGGGGAATTCAATTTTTAATGCATCTCCCCCTGAACCAAAGCTCCAAATTCAATTCCCAGAGGAATTATCAGCACCAGATTCCAGTGCGGACTCATTACTATTGTTCTCAATTGTTTTCTTAACCCATGTCTTTCTCATTTCATTATGGATCTCATTCACATCAATTTTTATTTTTCCTTTGTCTTGTCTCTGCTCATCTGGTTTTCTTTTTGTCAGACCTCTTATTTCATTATTCTTATTTCTGTAGAATCTTGCAATATGACCAGATCTATTGCAATTAAAGCAAACAACATTTCTTTGCTTATATGCTTGATTTCCTCTTGATCTGCACTAATTAGCCATGTGTCCATATCCATTACAAGTAAATCAATAACCATTGAATGAATTTCCATTT
This sequence comes from Cunninghamia lanceolata, assembly GCA_027924645.1. Lineage (NCBI taxonomy): Eukaryota > Viridiplantae > Streptophyta > Pinopsida > Cupressales > Cupressaceae > Cunninghamia > Cunninghamia lanceolata. The sequence goes on along the minus strand of BSBN01000245.1, from coordinate 3,453,572 downwards.
TCTCGAGAGTTATTCATTATCATACTTCTGCATTCGTTTGATCTATGACCATACTTCTTACACTTGAAGCATTGACTAGAGAAGGATGGACCATTTTGATTTACTCTGCTTCTATAATGAGTAGCTCTATGACCAAATTTATTGCAATTAAAACAATTTCCATTAAATGATGGATATCTTTGAGCATTAGGTTGTCTTACCGGAGGTCTTCTAGGTCTATTTCTCCCATTCCTTGGTTGAAATTTTCTTTGTCCAGGTCTAGAGCTTTCACCTTTCTCATAACCAAGACCATGCTTGTCATCAGCTTTTTTCTGTCCTTCAAGCAGTGTTTCAAGTTTAGCTGAGCTTATCTTGAACTTCTTGTATTCATTTCCAACTTCTAAGTCATGTCTGAGAATGACAATTTGCCTTTCAAGTTCTCTATCATTGTCTCTGCTTTCTTGTAGATTAGACTCTAGGAGGCCAGTGATTCCGTCCAATCCGCAGCATTCTTTAGTTCTTTCTTTTAGATTTTGGTTCAGGTCTTCTTTAGTTTTCTTTCTATCTTTAATTTCTTTGGTAAGCCTGGTCACCCTGGATTCCATCTCATGTTTTAGGACAACAACCTCTTTGGCTAACTTCTCACATTCCTTTGTCTTCTCTTTCAAAGCCTCATCCTTGTTGTTGTTCTCATAATGATTTCCTAGTTGAAGAGGTTGTTCCTTCCTCTTCTCATTGCATTTGCTCAATTTTTCTTTTAAGATCTCAATGAAGTCTTCAGCATTTTTGATGTTCTCTTACAATTCTTGGACTTCTGCTATGGACTGCACAAGATCTTCTAGAGCGAGATTAGGTTTCCCTTGGAGGTTATATTCATCCATTTTACTGCCTTCCCAGATCTTCCTCAAGCTCTTAAAATTTTTCAAAGGAACCTTTCTCTGATACCAATTGTTGGAATTAGAGGTGACAACTGAGAGCGGGGTGAATCAGTTGTCTTAAAACTTTAAAACTTGTAGCAATTAATTCCTTTTTACTACTTCATTAATAGATTAATAATGTTATTGTGAAAAGCAAGAATCAACAACACGTGAGCAGAAGTAGAAATAACACATTTGACACCAAGATTTTTGAGGTGGATGATGGTGACAAGTTGTCATTGATGTCAAAAGTGTGTTCAGTTGTTGATGAAAAGTTGCCATTGTTGTTGAACAGGAGGAATAGGAGTACATCATCTTATGTGTTCTTTCCATCACATCTTGTTCAGTATGGTTGATACAGATGACATGATATGTAGTGAAACAAAGTAGTCTTCATCATGATTTGATATCTTTTGTTTGGCATTCTCTGCAATAAGGTTGGATCAAGGATTGGTTTCATTATAGGTGATCTCAGGAGTTACAATATTTCATTCGAGTTGGTCAAGAATCAGTGGGTGTTGGCATTGGTATAGATGTTCTTGATGATCATCTCATTGGTTTCATTTCAAGAGTTCACTTGGTTTATTCTTTTTGTTGATGCTATTCACAATATTGTTGTAGAGAGTTTTCAAGGACTTATGTGATGATAAGACTGAAGCTTGCAGAGTATGGTCTTCAAGGTGCTTAAGGTGTTCAAAGTCTCAATTGCCTTATTTTAATGTCCTCAAAGTATATACTTTAAACCCTAGTTTAAAATGTCAAGCACTTTATTCCTATTTCAATGATGACCTGCTACTGCAGGTTCATAACTTAAAAATTACCTGTTAAAGGGTCTATGTTAGATTTGCATTGACCGGCCCCTACTTGTATTTAACCAATGTCATGTGCCACCGTTTGTTGCTAAGTTTTTGCTTGAAGGTCGCTTAAGCTATTAATAGCTTTGTTTGAGTTGGAATCTTTTTCATCGTCCTTTGTTTCATATTCTATGAAAAACCATAAGTCATATTTAAATGACCTTTAGAGAGGAGCTCGTTATAAGTGTTTGTCTTCAAATTTCTTTCGATGGAAAAAGACATCCTTTCTAATGCATATGAATGGGCAAACAAAAACCTTAGGAAGCCCAAGGGGGAAATGCATATTCGATGGTATTTAGTTAAAATAACATGACCACCAAAAAGTCAAAAAGGTGTTCAAATAAGCTATGTCTAAATATTTGTGAAACATTGTTTTTAAACCACTAAGTGGTCGGCCCCTCCATTATGTCATTTTTATGATATTAAAAAAAAGTAATTTCTAATTTTGGATTGAGCAAAAGGTGGGTAGGTAAGTGAAGTTTTTAAGGAGTTTTTTTTTTAAAAAGGCTAAAAACATATTTGTTGCTATTATGAAGACCAAGAGACCTTGAAGATAGAAGTTTTTTTTTCTTTTTACAATTTGGAAGTTGTTTTTTTTTATTTCACAAATTGAAGATTTTTTGAAGAAGATGTTTTGAAGAATATGAAAAGCTTGTTTGTTGAAGATTGAAGAATACAAAGGATTTTGTTTACAGATAATAAAATGGCAAGGAAATACAAAGAAGTTTTTCATATTTGATTTTTTCTATCAAATGGAAGAGGAATTTTTTTATGGGATGATTTTCTTGGAAGATTCTTTTCAGATGGCCTCATGAAGATCATTCTTTAGAAAAAGTTGCAAAGTGATTTTTTTTGAAAGAGATTTTATTACAAAGGCAGATGAATTATTTTCATTTTTCATTGAAGATTTTCATATGGCCTTATTATTGTTTTAGATGAATTGTTTGTGCAGAGAAGGTGAAAGTGTTGGAGATTTTTGAAGAAGATTTTCATGATTTATTTTTGTAATTTGAAGGGAGAATATGAAAGGTCATATGAAAATGATTTTGCAAAATGTTGAGAGGTATCTCAATTTTATTGGCTTCACATTGACAGTGTATGTGTGTAAATGAAGACATTTTCTATAAGATCCTCTTGAAGAGAAAAGAAAGACGAGAATTTTTTATACTGTGATTGAGATGAGAAAATGAAAAGAAATGAATATGCAGGATGAAGACATTATGTAAAGCTCTTACAGATTGAAGACAATATGCAATTGTTTATACACAGATAATCTGGATCAGTGTGAATTGATTGTATAGAGATCATGAGATTAATATGCAGATCAGGTTGAGTGTAATTGAACAAAGATATACAAATTCAAAGAAGAAGGTTATGAAATGGTGCAAATCAGATTGTGTTACAATCATTTCTTACACACCTTATTTTATGTTTTGATGATGGGGATTGGTTTGCCAGTGAAGCCTTGTTTTAGCCAGTGAGGCTTGTAGGTCAGTGAGACCTATTTATTTGCCAGTGAGGTATATTTATGTAGGAAGTGGGTGCTTCTATTTGGTATTGGAGTTGATGCTCCATAAGGAGTTGGTGCTCCTAGATACATTTTGTATAGCCAATGAGGCATGTTTTTCAGTTAAGCCAGTGAGGCAGTTTTGGAGTGGTTTTTCTACCCCTGGAGGGTTTTCCACTCATGCAAATCTTGTGTCATAATCTTCTCTATGTGTGTATGATTTACTTATGAAGTTTTGATCTCTTTCTACATTCACAGTCATGTGCATATGTATTTGACAAATCAATGATATCTCTCTCCTTGTGCTCTGAAAGTTAAAGTTTGTAAAAAGATTTGAAAATTCACACAGCACTGATTCACCCCCCCTCTCAGTGTTGTCCTTGACTCCTACAGTGGAAACCTAGTTAAGGGAAAAACCACGGTGGGGGTTAACCCACAAAGATTATACTCTGTTAAAAGTATTACAATGGAGAATGCACATGCATTCGGGCTCACTGCTCAAGGAAAGGCTCACTACCTATAGGAAGAGGTTTACAATGTGTTTGGACTGATAGTTAGCATCTACCAATACAAAGATTCAGTTCTGGTTTAAGCACAGAATACCAACTTGATACACTTCATCTTGTTCTACCCTTTTTACTGCTCTGACATAATCTAGATCTTAGATTCCTTCTCTTTCGTACCCTTTCTCTGCTTTTTTTCACATTTACTTCATATTCACATACACACCCTCAACACTCAGATCCATCAGCTATATATATATCCAAATTCAATCACTTTTCTATCGGCCATATGAAGAACTTAACTAACAATACAAGTACTCTGTTCTGTTGGCTGAATCCATCTACCAATGATGATGCGTACCAGAAATAACACTTGAAGGTCACCATTCATGTCAACCACTAACATTATATCCCATACGCAACTTACCAAAACACTTCTATCAGATCCGCATAAGGATCTAACACAAGTTGTCCTATTCTTTACTGAACTATTATGTCATATTATGACCCAGTACTCAGATGCTCATAACTTTTACTCCCTTTGTCACCGGAGGATAAAATTTTGGATTTAGATTGCCCTAACAATCCTTATGACTTCTTCAAATCTGCAGCATACTCAAAATTGCCACCGAAGAGATCCAGACCAAGATACTAGACCCTGTCACATGCTCTATTTCTGGCTACCTGGACTTAGATAAATTATGATTCTGACTTCCGGTATGAACACATTATGTTATATGGATGAGTGGAATAGTCCTAGTTGCCATCAATGACAACACCTATCATGTGAAGCAGTGTCTCTTTCCAACAAGAACTAGCTGCCTGAGCCAAGGCATCAACAACATGATTCTGTCTTTGTGGGATTAGTTGGATATTGAAACCATCAAAGAATTCAATCAAATCCCATACATGATTTGATACCTATTCAGTCTCTTATCATTGCATGAATACCACCTTCTTACTTTCTTGACAATTAATTTAGAATCACCAAACACCTAAATAATCTTAACCTTTTTCTGAAGTGCCATCAGTAATTCATGCACCAAAGATTCATACTCAGTCACGTTATTTGTACAGGGAAATTGTAATCGGTATGCCACTAAATATGATTCTCCTATAGGGCTGATCAACTCAAAACCTACACTAGACCCTTGCTTTGATCTTGATCTGTCAAATCTCAAGGTCCACATACACGATCTACAGCTTTGGTTGTCCATTGTGCTTTGCTATTTTTTATCAGACTAAGATTCCTGATCAACTGCAATGGTACAGCATGACTTTCCTTTGAGGCTGTTGGAACCTTCAAATTCTTTTGTACTTGTTTTACTACCTCCTAATAGAGGGAACACATAAATTTAGAATGAGAAGCATCATGAATATGACACCAGTTGGGCAGCAACAACTCATCCATCTGTATCTTCTTTCCCACATCCAATTGGTCATTCATGAATCTAGCCATGAAATTTCTGAATCTTTCAAATATACTTGGTTCTTCATCATCTAATGAAGGCCCATAATCAGAATGAATGCATGCCTCTATACTTTCATCCTCCTTGGTGAGGGGTGGATCAACATTTTGAAAGCTACTCAGCATGAGAATATCCTCTACTTGGTTTACTTGCAGTAGGTAAACTCCCAAGTCAACTTCTAAATATAATATTTCATTTGTCTGATTATACTCTGTGATCATATGTTTTATCTTGGGTTCTCTTTTAATCTAGATTTGATTGGCCAGTCCTTTCCATGGTAGCCACATATGGGAGAAATCAGTGGCCATATAGTCATTTAATGTCTTGGACCAATCCCTACTTAATAGCATGCCATATTGGTATGGGATATCAACCACTTGGATATCTATGTAATGTTGCACTCTAGGATCTGATGCAAGTTGCATGTGGATGTGGTTCAGTTCTCCCATGACATTCACTTCTATTTTGTCTAGCTGAGTAACCTTTCTAAAAGATTTAGCAAGAGTTAACCCTAAAGCTTACAAACTGATAAAGGCATTACGTTGGTGGAGGCTTCTGAATCCACTAGGCAATTGTGAAGTTTTTTCCCAAATATCCTGAGGGTCAGCAGAAAAGGGGGAGATTCTCTCTTCTCTTTATATAACATGACCTTTTGGTTTGTATCTGTAACATGGACTCTTTCTTTCCCTTTATTAACTTGGTCTTTTAATGGGGAGTCCTTTGAGATGGGGTTAGTTTTAACATTTGTTCCCATGTCCTGAAGGAAGGCAGCCCTAACTTCTAGAATTTTCATCAACTCAAATACGGATAGGCTAACCTTCATCTTCTTGAGTTTATCTACCACATACTACCCTAATCTAGCTACTTCAGACCTCTGGAAAGTTTCGACTAACTGACCTTGATTCACAACTTGGGATGTTACCTTAGGGGGCTTGAGATTATTGGAGGCTTTAGGATCAGGTGGGATTTGGTAATTATTGGGAGGGATGGAGGTGGTAAAAGGCCCTTTTGGCTTGCTACTCCTAAGGTTATATGAAGTTTTATTATACTGTTGATATGCATGGACTTCATCACATTCTTCATCCTCTTGCTGATTTTTATGTTGAAAAGGAAAAGTATAACTATCCAACACAAGGGTAGTATCATACCTCTGAGTTGGCACCAATTCATACCCTGTAGGTGGAGTCTCTTGTGCTTCCACATTCTAAACTTCTCTCTAAAAGATGTTGGATGCGACCTAAAATTCATGACAGTCCAATTCAAAGTGTACATTTGTGTTATGGATCCTACACCATGAGGACAATTTTGCTTCAGCCAACATCACTCGACCAGGTGGACAATTTTCAGTATTCTAATTTTCCAATGGTGAGGGAACTCCACCAATATTTGGTCTGGTATTCCAAATCCTACTTTGCGTCTAATAATTCTTGTTCTGATATGGATTTTGGCTCTGATTTGGTTATTGTAGGTAAGCATTCTGGTTCCTTAGATGTGTAACTTCAATAGTGAGTTTCTTCATTTTCTCGACCAATTCTATCATGTCATCTTTGTCATCCTTGGCTTTAGCAGCTTCAGCTAATTGGAGGAATGGCATTTGAGTAGGGGTAGTTCCAAAATTGGAGCTCTAGGATGAACAACTAAGGCCTGTATTATTGTTGGGGCTGGAATAGGATTCATCACTAGGGTATGATTGGCTAGGGCATGATTAATCATATGTATCTGGTTTGGCATGGCTGCAGGAGCCATGTGGTTTAGTGGCCCTATTACGGTCTCTCCTAATTGTGTGTTCACCATAACAGCTTCAGCATACGCTTTAGCTAGAGTATTTAGGGCTGGATTAGCTTTTTTGACAAACATAGAAGTAAGCATGTCAAGGGTTGCATAATAAATGGGTAGGGTTGCTGGCTGAGAGAGGTCATAAGGAGCTTGTAAGTGGTTGTATGCCTTCTAAAATTTATTATTGAAAGAGCTTATTAATTCTCCTTTAGCTCTACGTATCTCCACAACGGACCTATAAAGGTTTGCATGGGTCATGGGCATCCTGAAGCAGCTCAGAAATGCATTTTTCAAAGTCAACCATGAATTTATGGAAGTAGAAGGGAGATTAGCTAACCAGTAATAAGCTTCATCTTGTAGTGAATAGGGAAATAATCTATAGACCACATCCTCATGTTGTATCTAAAGCATGAACATGTTACTTTCAAAGATCTTAATGTGCTCATCAGCAATCCTGTCAGGATCATTAATGTGAAACTTTGAGCAGAATTTATTAGTATTTTTAGGCATGTCATGGAAATGATTGAAATTAAGTGGGAACTGGTTAGTAGCAGAAAAAAAGGCCATGGTTGGGGGATTGACTGGGGTTGTAGCTGGGCTTCTTGGAGCAAACAGGGCCCTTGGAGTTCTAGGCACTCCTTGATCTCTCCTAGTTCTCCTAAATTGGGTCAGAGACAACAGTTCCTCTCCAGCTGAGCTAGACCTAGTATGTCTTTGCCTAGTACCCAAACTTGCTAATTTTATGAGAAAGGCGTATGTTGCTCACCCTCCTTCTAGCATCAATTCTGTTGATAGTGTTTTTAGCACAAAACAACATGGGTAAAATACCAAGTATCTCACCTCTCTTGAAAAAGTATCCTACCCTAGGTAAGACTACTCCAAGGATTCTATAGCTAGGTCTTAGATTGTAGGAATAACTTAGTTGGTATGCCTAGATGTGCCAACAAGGGGTCTTACATGAAATGTAGGGTTTGTTAAAGGTACAACAATAAAATCTGCAAACCCTAATATCATTAGCAGATTTAGAATATGAGTGTTGCTTGAAAATCTAAATCTAACAACTTCTGTAAAAGAAAATGAAAAAGAGTGAAGGGTTAGAGAGAAGTCCTAAGTGACAGTCACAATGCAAAGCATGTTGTTGGTAGAGAAACACTCTTAAATCAACCACTTTCTATTTTACCAAGCTACAGGAATGCTACAGTGCTACAGAAAGTGATGCTATCTTCAATGGAAACTAAAGATTTTTAGATCACATTCATTCATTAAACACCCAAATTATGACACAATTTAACTTGTAGAATGCAATTGAACTAAGTTCAATTTAATGGCCCAGGCTAACTATACACAGTAACTCACAATCACCAAGCAACTAATAGTATGGACTACAGAGTTCATCAAATACCTTCAACACACCATTAACATTGCAAAAGCACAATTAACTAATTGCAGATCAAGAAGTGAACCATGAAAAACCAAAGTGATAATATAATAGACAAATTCCTAGAAAACTATAGTAACTTGCTTTGCATTAATCAGAAATTTGGCAGAGTTTCAACAATCCAGCATAGAGAGTCTATTACAATGAGAGAAATGGTAGCCTTTTATATAGAGGAGGCTCCATAATGAGTTTTTGAATGAATAATGGAGATTAACTCAATGCCAATGGTCTAGATTGCATGGCATTTAATCTAATACAGCAACTAATTGCATCTTGTAGAAAAAAGACAAAATATAGCTTTCAAATACATTGAATGTGGACAAATTAGATACCCATTGAGCTCTACATGGGGAAAAGTCAACTTTCAAAGCATAATAAAGATAAAATAAGGTTACGCGACCCTCAAAATATGGAGATGATTGCAAGTGATAGGATTTCACATGTGTTTTATTGCTCATCTCCTTCCAAATCAATTTTGTCTTCTTCTACCTTTTTGTTACTGTATGTCATGAGTGATGTCAGTGCTAGGTTGATATCAGCTAGATTCGAGTCTTTGACATACTCTAATCTGAACTTCAGCTACTCAACCTCCTTCAAAAACTTGAAATATACAGCATCTCTTGACCTTCTACCTTTTCAAAATTCCACAAAGGTTGCTCTAAGATCATTACCTTTTCTAACTTTCCAATCATATTCAGCAGTGACTCCCCATGAATAACTTGATACAAATTGTCTTTACATTGTTGTACATCGATAGGAGCCATATCATCAACGTTGGAATTCAGAGTCTCTTAATGTGTCATTTATCTTATAGATTACTTCCATTATTTGGGCCCTTGTTGTATCGAAGGAATCCCTTACACTATAAAAAACCTCCTTTCTCATTGTAATTTGTTTAGACCATTGCTTTGGTTTATTCAATCTTTCCCTCGTCAAAATATTCTCTGACAACAGAACCTCATTAGAGAGATTTAGCATTGCCTTAACTCTAGTATAGATGTGTGAATGATATTCCTCATATGGTGCACAATCATTGTGAAGCTCTTTCCACTCATCTTTCAAAATGTAAAAATCTTTGTGTAGAAGTGTTGCAATATCAATTACCTTGTAGCCTTCATTGTATACTCTATGGAACCATTCTTGTGTTGCTGCTGTAGTGGTTTTGATATTATCAAAATTAGATAATTCCTCTTTTGAAAGAAGAGTAGGGGCTACCTCGGGCTCTCCATCTGAGTTCATCAGCTTCATCTTAGGAATTTGATACACACTCAGAGTTCCTCGTTTTGCTATTTCAACTGCTATTTTTTCAATTTTTCTTTATTCAATTGGTCCAAAATGGTGGACATTTTCCCCTTAAACTCATCAATTTTCTGCTCCCTTGTATTCAGACCCAAATTAATAGTTGTGATGGTGTAATCTTCTGATCTCACATTACCTTTATTTGCCTCTGCAGGTGGGACAGCTACTTCTACAATCCTTGCCCCTATTGTATCCTTATAAATTCTTGACTGAATCTTAGCCTTCTTATATTTCTTGGGCTTTTCTACCCTATATAAGAATGCATCCAAGTCTAATGTCATTATTTCAGCCTATCGGGCTTTATTTTCTAACCTTTGTTGCAGATAATCTGGTGTCAAGGAAGTCCCTTTAGGAGAGTCAATGAGACTGTCTCCTTTATTAACATAATCCTTAAGAATTTCAAGCTCATCTCCAGTTGCTTTATCTGTATCTTCCCCTTCATCATTCAATTGCTCAATATTTTACAAGTTCTCCAATATGGTTTGTTGAGCAATTCCCAAAACTATATTTTTTTGTTCCTTTATCCACTGGGTTGTCCAATACTTCAACTATCTCAATGTCTCTAGGGTCAGGAAGGGGATCTTCGGTTGCTTCTTTGGTTGCCTCCTTTTCCTGGGATTCTAACTCCACACATACCTTTTCAATACCTAGAAACTAAAGAATAGATATGGGGGGAGGCTCTAGGGAGATGAAAATTGGACGCGTTAAAGAATCACTTATAGCTGATAAAGAATGAGCAGCTACAGGAGGCAAATATGTATGAGATAAATTAGCAAATGAGGCAAATCCTAGTGAAGGTGGTATGGAAGGAGTAGAAAATGTGGAAGAAATTGTGATAGGTGAAGAGAGATTAAGTGATGGGAGGGAGAAAGATGGTTCTAGGATAGTGGAGATGGGTGGTAGGGAGATTTGAGTGGAGAAAGGAATAGATGAGATGGAAGGTAAGGACATGGTAAAAATGGAGGGTGAAGAGGGAATGGGAGAAGTGATAATGGAAATGGCAGGTGAAGAGGGGAAGCTAGGAATGCTTTCACTCACTGCCAATGGAGATGATGCAGTAATAATTACATGTGATGGGGCAAGAGATGAGGTGTCTTGTATAATAGAGGAAGTGATAGATGTACTTGCTAGAGGTGGGGGAATCACAGGTGCAATTGTGTTATCAGCAGAGGAGGTAGTGGTTGCATCAGTTGGCATGGTCCTTGGTTTCTTGACTTTTGAACTCTCTCCTTTACCATTTGGTATTTCTTTTCTTTTTGCCACTCTAGTTCTTGTAGCAGGAGGAGGATCCTTCTTCTAAGTTTTAGAAGTAGCCTTTTTAGCTTTTCCCTTTTCTGCCAGGGGAACATGTTCTTCACTGTCAGTTTCTTTTTCCACTACCTATTCTTCAATATTTACTTCTTCCAGAGGTTGATCTTCCTCATCATTAGATTCCTTCTCTAGGGTTTCCTCTATATACATTAGTTCAACTCATGCTTGTGTCAATACTGCAATCTAACCCCTAACCCAGATTTTACTAACTCTTATTGGCCTCCTCTAGTGAACTTTCCTCTGCATTGGCCCAATTTGGGGGAGGAATCAGTTGATTGAGTAATGCCTCCCACGACCCCCATTGAACTACATTACCATCTTCCATCACTTGGTCTAGGAGTTGTGTTATGTGGAATCTTCTGATAAACTCCAAGGACAGCCAGGAATAATTCCTTCTCAATACTTCATAATCATCAACACGGTTTGCCCAAAAGTCTTCAAGATGCTCTTGGTAGAACAATTTCTTTCTTACATATTTCTCCATAGTCCCATGTGGATCGAAGTGCTTCCTCTATATAAAGATGAAGATATAGTAGTTGCAATTCTTTGTCTGAATGTTTAGCTATCCCTATGGTTGTGCAGGAATAGTGGCCCTTACCTAATAGGATTGGGAACTTAATATTCACTCTATGTAAATGCTTTAACCTCTCTACACATGTAAGAAGTTCCCTTTTCAACTCAAGGAGCACCACCTTGTTAGTTGGATATCGAGGCAGTCTATATGGTGCACCTATGAAACCTTGGACTCTTAAATATGTGAACTTATGAAATTGCAAATACCATCTCCCATATTGTTGAACAAAGTTCATAGCTTCGGGAGTTATTCTCAATGCAGTGCTATTTTGAAGAAGCCTATTGATATGCATGGTGAAGGCATCATTGACTCTCTTGTAATGAATCAAGGACTGGGAGATTACCAATTTTGGATAGCATTCATAAACCTTGAGAAGTCCCTCAGTATTGCCAACATTCTCTATCTTTGAGAGTCCAAGGTATTATGTTCATCTAGCCAAGGCATAGACAACATAAGAAGTCCACCTAAAATTTTCCTTTGCTTGGAAGTTCACAAAGGCCTCATGCATATTGTCACTGAGGATTTGGCCCCAGTGGATTTTCTTATCTCCATGTATAATCTCTTCAATAAAGGCAAACATCCAGTCTTCAAAAGTGGAGGCGGCAGGAATCCCATAGATTATACTTAAGAGCATCACAAGATCCCCAATTTCATCATGAAAATCACTTCTGTATAGAGTGTGGGGAAGATTGATCAAGGTAGACCTCTTATGCTTCATCCAACTCTCATTGATCTGGTTCTTGCATTTATCTACATCCTTGTTATACATCTAATCTACCTCTTTCTTATCCATTATTGAGAGTATAGGAAAGACAAGTATTCCAAAGATCTCTGCAAGTGACAGGGGACTTAAATCTACCAGGACTTTCCCATCTTGGGTCCGAATGGTTCTTGTGTATATGGAAAAATGGATTAAATCTAAACTAAATAAAAACCAAAAAACCCAATAACATAAAGAAAACGAAACCAAGTAAAAGCCATGACAAATAATCAATGCAATAAAGACTTTTACCGAACTTTGTGTTGTTTCCTTTGGATTGAATGTAGAATTGCTCAATGAAATTGCAAAGCCATAACTGCAACAAGCAAGTGTAGTGCTCAAGAGATCAATGTCAAATGATTGTAAGGTTGCTCAATCGACGCGTTGTGTATGCTCGAAGCTCTGTTAAGTATGCCTGAGAATACAATCGAAGAGAGAGGGCTAAATGAAGGAGATGAGGGGGGTTTATATAGATTTCAAGGAAAATCGATCAACGGTCCAGATAATTCAGAAGAATCAATGGAGGAGATAAGTTGAGGAATGTGCAACGAATAAGAAGAAGACATGTGTCTTGCTTGCTTTTGCATGAGAGGAGTTATCAAGAATAGAAGAATGAGTTAACTGAAGAGATAAATCAATTAAAAGAATAAAGCAATCAGTTAAGTGATTTAAAACAAGAAGAAGAGATTTGCATGAGAAAAGAAGATATTTTGCTTTATTAAATATAGAAATATTTAATTGATGAGCAAGAAAGCTTGAGTTATTTTAGAGATAACTCAAATTAGAAGAAAAAGCAATTTAAATAAATAATTGATTTATTTAAATTTAGAGAAGATATTTTTGGAAGAAGTAATTAAATAATTAGAATTATTGAATTTAGAAGATTTGAAAAGCAAATTAAATAAATAAATTTATTTAATTGTTGTGCATGATTTTGGAAGAACAGATTTTTGATTTAATTAAATAATTTAAGAATTATTTAATTTTAGATAAGAGGGAATTTATTGAATTAATTAAATAATTGGATTTATTTAATTAATGTGGATTTGATTTTTGGAAAGAGGATAATGATCTAATTAAATAATTAAAAATTATTTAATTGTAGAAGAATATAGAGGAATTTAATTTAATTAATTAAATAAAGAGGATATATTTAATTAATGTTGAATTTAGGAGATTTAGAAGAATTTGATGATAATTAATTAAATAATTAGATTATTTAATTAACGTTGTAATGCAAGTGACTAGACAGATAACGGAATGCAAGTGACTTGACGACACGGTCATTTTAGGGTGTCTACATTTTGCCCCTCTTTGATGCAATGCAGCATGTAGCGTTGCGTCAAAGAAAATGATTGTTGAAGATGTAATACAATGTTTATGCCCCAGTGTAGCTAGTTGCCCCAGCGTATGCCCCCTCGAGCGGGAAGACAGGGAGGCGACAGAGGAAAGGGGTTGACGCTCGACGAGAAAGGTGCGCGACCAGGAGGAAGAAAAAGCAGAAACAGGGGGGGGAAGAAAAACTGAAGGGTGGGGACACTATAAATAGGTCCCATGGGGACCACAATCCTCATTTGCACCCATTGAGATTCTAAATTTGGAGAAGAGCTTCTAAGCTTAGAGGGGAGAGAGTGGAGCAGCTAGCGGAGAGAGATGCCGATTCCTGTGCACAGACATCGGGCGGAGCTGGTGCGGACCTACGGGAGGCCAGCAGGAGCTCCGGCAGCGGTAAGTGATCGAAAAACCCCTTTGTCATTTGTCGATAGGGTGTTTTTAGGGCTAGGTTTAGGGAGGTCAGCATGTGAGCCAAAAGCGCTTTAGGAAAGTGCAGCGCGTAGGGTAGTCGTTCGGCGCGCTTTTGGCGCGCCGCAGCGCGTCTGGTAGGCGGGCGCAGCGTGACTGGTAAAAACAAGTCGCGGTTGGTTAGGGTTGTCAACGCCGCAGCGCATGTGGGAAATCCCGCAGCGCGTTTGGTATGGTAGTGCAGCGCGACTGGTAGGGTATGTTAGCGCGGGTGGTAGGTAGGTGAAGAAATCGCGTCGCTTCTGGTAAAACAGAGCGGCGCAGTTGGTATAAAGTGTAGCGCGCTTGAAAACAAGGCACATGTGGGGGGAAAAACAAAGCGCGCTTGGTAGTGCAGAATAGCGCGTTTGGCTGGGAGGAACAGCGCGGTTGCAGAAACAAAGCGCTTCTGGCTAGATAGAAGAAAAAGTTAGGGGTTAGTAAAATGGGGGGCCTAGAGGAGAGATGCCTAGCCTAGCCGACAAGAGGGAAAAGGGATGGCAGGGGTGGGGTATAGCATAGCCAATGGGTAGATAGGTTTTGAGGGATTTGGTTATGAAACTGACAAGTGATATGTTTATGGATGCAGAGGATTTTGCCACCATTGATGTCGCGGGAGCGACACCACGCGATTGCACACGAGGTCGTTCAGTTGACCTGGGAGGAGGATGCGTTCTTAGAGCATGCAGGGCTATGGCATGTGGCACACCTTACACACATTAGGGCGAATCTCGCCCTAGTGACAGCAGTGGTGGAGAGGTATCACAGCGAGACCTCGTCATTTCACTTCCCGACAGGGGAGGCTACAGTGACACTGGAGGATGTATATCGCATCCTGCGGATTCGGATTGATGGGGAGATTGTTGACTTCGACCCAGCACGAGGCCAGGCAGGCTTGGAGGAGGTCTTCTGCACAGACGACCTGTGGATAGACGATGGGGAGATTAGATGGGCAGACGTCCCGAGACTCTGCGACAGGATCCGTTGGATCGTGGCATCGTTGATCGGCGGCTTCCTGTGCCCGGACAGGAGATCCAGAGGTTTATCAGTTGGGTGGGGGACAGTGTTATCAGGGATGTTCACCCATGGCAGACAGTACGCGTGGGGACCCTGTGTCCTAGGACAGTTATACCATGATATGCATTATTGCGTATACAGGAGAGGCAGGAGCCTCTCAGCAGGGGTGACCTTACTACAGGTGTGGGCGTGGGAGCACATTCCAGTTATCCGGCCCATGGCACAGCGCCACCGAGACAGAGGGGAGCCATATGCGTTCTTATATGATGGAGTGATGACACATAGGAGGATGGGGTCTGTCAGCTACTGGAGGCGACAGATTGACGAGATGGACATCTTTATCTGGAGGCCGTGGCTACTATGCGAGGAGTGGCCGGATGAGCATGAGCAGCTCATGTACTGCAGACCGGCTCGCTATCTGTTCGGTAGACGGACAGATATGATAGAGCGATATCTTCCAGAGCGGGTATTGAGACAGTTTGGCCTACCACAGGGGCTACCAGTGGGGGAGGCCACACATGCCAAGACACGGCGAGAGACAGGAGACTGGGACCCAGCGATCCCGGTGGCGACAGCATTAGCAGAGGTGCGGGGACTGATCCCCGTGAGATGGGACTGGGACACAGGGCTAGCAGACCCAGGGACGCTGCCAGACTATGATCAGTACTGGCAGACCCACAGGCCGATGAGACTGACTACACCCGGTGTAGTAGGGGCAGTGGGAGAGGTGTTAGTTCTTGGCGGGGAGGCTAGGAGGAGGCGGCAGGCCAGGGCAGCCGGACAGCAGGCAGGTGGACAGCAGGCAGGTGGCCAGCAGGAGGATGTGGAGATGGCAGAGGCATTGGGCCCAGTCGTAGAGACTGATCTGCAGAGGGCCGAGCGACTGCTGCAGGAGGAGATAGCCCGGAGGACTCGACTAGAGCTCCGGATGGTTAGACTGAGGAGGGACAGGGACACAGCTCGGGCAGAGGCTAGACAGGCAGAGGCCACAGCCCAGGCACAGACACAGGCAGCCACAGCCGCACAGACAGCCCTGGCACAGGTACAGGCACAGTTACAGGCACAGGTGCAGGCCTATAGACAGTTACAGGCCCAGGTGCATGCACAGGCACAGGCACAGATGCAGCCACCGGCCGCACCCGCAGTTGACACCGAGGCAGTGGCACAGGCCAGGAGGGAGAGGGATGCA
Source organism: Cunninghamia lanceolata (assembly GCA_027924645.1). Classification (NCBI taxonomy): domain Eukaryota; kingdom Viridiplantae; phylum Streptophyta; class Pinopsida; order Cupressales; family Cupressaceae; genus Cunninghamia; species Cunninghamia lanceolata. The sequence continues at coordinate 3,437,197 of BSBN01000245.1, read as the reverse complement.
GAGGTACAGCTACGGCTGACAGCAGAGGCCACACTCTTTAGAGTGAGGCGGGAGAGAGAGGAGGCACGCCGTGCACTGGGCGCAGACCAGAGGACACTATATAGTGAGCTCGTCCGAGTGCAGGGTGAGCTGGTATCCGCTGGCCGAGAGGCAGAGTACTACAGGGGGCTGTATGTGGGTGCGGTGCCAGCAGCGCAGCAGGCACCGAGCTACAGAGACAGGAGCAGATCCGGGGCATCTAGATCGTGGAGGTCAGGGCAGTCAGCGTCCTTGGTTAGAGGGCCATTTTTGCCGCCAGGGGGAGGAGGAGGAGGACCACCAGGAGGAGGAGGAGGACCATCAGGGGGACCTCCACCGAGCACAGGGGGAGGCCAAGGGCCACAGCAGGAGGGTAGCTCTACTCACTAGGGCATACTCATGTATATTGGATCATATTGTATTATTTTGGACAGATGCCTGCGTGCATTCTGATGTATATTTTGAGGGCTCTTGATAGCCTTGATGTACTATATTGATGTATATTTGGATGTATACACATTTTGTATTATTGATGTAGACACAGACACTTTGTATTATGATGACCATTACATGATATATATATATGATGATCTGTTCGATTCACTGCTGTTCATACGTGTGCGTATGCATTATCTGATGTCATGGATGTGGTGATATGTATGTATGATTATGGGTTCATGTGATGACATATGTTGCTTATATGATGTTTATAGATGTATGATGATAGAGATGTATGATGACATAGATGTGATGACTAGTGATATCTGACATGTGGGTTTTGCAGATATGCACCAGAGAGGAGAACAGGAGGAGATGGAGGACACAGACTGTTGACCGATTACTGCAATGAAAGCGATATAAAGGATGTGGGAATGGATGAGTGAGCTTGTTGCAATGGCTTCACATTTGTATATATAGAGCAATCCTTAGTTTGATATAGCACGTGGATAGTTCGCCACCAAGGTATAAAAGACCAAGGTGTAGTAATATCCGAGTGCATGGACGTTGACTCTGCAAGCAAGCGGTTTGAACTTAGATCCCTTTAGACAGCATATAACCTTGTTGGGACATGTGACTAAGACCTAGTCTTGAACATAAAATAAACTTCAATACATGTAAATGCAAGAAGAATTATTAATATGTAAGATGCTAGGTCGTAACACACACAAGATAGATATGATGCTAAGAAAGATACTAAAGATCATTCCTCAAACACGGCACACAGAAAGCAATGACTATGCCCCCAATCCGTACTGCATCGCAACATACCAAGATTATAGATAAATCAAGGTAGTCTTGAATAGGTATTGGAATAGGGAACAAAAGATAAACCATAACACAAATTGACTGACTTACAAAGTAAACATACAGCCAACATATTCTCTTGCCAAAGAGGTTGCTCAGGATAGATGGGATAGGAAAGATAACAGCCTTATCGTAGGAACTCTGTGTCCGTTAAAGGGGGCTATCTACCTAAAAAGACAATGTCTCACTACAGGAAATGCCACATGTTGCAGGAGACGCGTGTGTTGGTCTCAACAATGGAACACTTCGTAGAAGACAAGCCTGTGGATCTAGGGCTTGGTTAAGCGATACTTAGCTGATGTTGGCAATCGGTATGCAGGACAGTAGATGACTCTGGAAGTAGGCCTCTTTGCTTCAAGTTTGTTAAGGACTTTTGCTTTGAAAGGATGCGCTAGCTTGCTGCTTGAGTTAGTCAAGTCGAGGCGAATGGATTTTGACAAACGGAAGACTAGAAGGATGAAGTGCTAATGGATTGAAACGGGTGGAGAATGATGGATCGTGTGTGCCTGAGTACTAGAAACATCCTTCGTATTCCAGACTGCCTACATACCCTGTATCCATGGGATCAAGGCACACTTACGATGGAAGATGAACGTGATAAATATGTAGTTCTGGATAGAGTGATGAATGGGTCCAGGTGAAAGGAGAGGATCTTATGTACCTGAGTACTGGATACTTCCTTCGTATTCCAGACTGCCTACATACCCATATCCACGGGATCAAGGCACACGACGATGGAAGGTGAACGTGATAAATATGTAGTTCTGGATAGAGTGATGAATGGGTCCAGGTGAAAGGAGAGGATCTTATGTACCTGAGTACTGGAAACGTCCTTCGTATTCCAGACTGCCTACATACCCATATCCATGGGATCAAGGTACCTTAAGATTGAGAAGAGATGATATGTAGTTCTGGTTAGTGTGATGATGTGGGAAAAGAGCGGAGAAGAGGTGATCTTATGTACCTGAGTACTGGAAATGTGCTTCGTATTCCAGACTGCCTACATACCCATATCTATGGGATCAAGGTACCTTTAAGATTGAAAAGATGATATGTAGTTCTGGTTATTGCGATGATGTAGGAGTGTTGAGAAGATAACAGCCTTATCACAGGAGCGATGTGTCCGTTAAAGGGTGTTACCTGTGGAAATGAGACAAGATTGAAGTATGCGCTGCGAACCACGAACAAGGAACCTATCCTAGACCGAAGCTAAGGAAAGAGTTGCCCCCATTCTGGTAGAGGAAACTGTAGGGGTGACTACCGAAGAAGACACAGAACGACTTGACCTAGGACCAGACAGTGTTAACTGTAGACACAGATCAAGACATGGGAGATGACGAGGGACATTGACAAATTTCCAAGCTATACTAGGTAGGGAGATGGAAATGCAAACAAAGTCAATGGTTTTATTACGGATGGATGGATGAAGCAGGTTGTGAACTGGGCAAGGAGCGGACAGGACTCGATAGACGATGGATGCTGACTCTACGCACAGCGCCTGTTTGCCAGGTTTTCACTATGGTACTTATCCAAGGTGCCTGTTTACCAGGTTTTCACCAGAGGATGAATGTTTTTGTATTTTTGTATTTTTTTGATTTTTTTTTTTTTTTTTTGATTTTTTTGATTTTTTTGATTTTTGTGGGAATACTCTGAGGATCAGGCATAGAACTTCTTGAGATGGACACTGTTAAGTGGCTCATCTAGAGGAATGCCGTCAGGTGTAGCTAAAGTATAAGCTCCTGATCCATATGCTGCTGTGACAATGAAGGGACCTAACCAGTTAGGCTCAAACTTGCCCTTCTTCTCTCGATCTGCTTGATTTCTCTGATTCTCCTTAAGTACAAGATCACCAACTTGAAACCGTCTTTCTTTGATCTTTTTGTTGTAATTACGCCGGAGGCGGTTTTGATAGACATGGAGATGATTAAGTGCGGCAAGACGCCTCTCATCTAGTAGTTCAAGCTCAGCTAATCTGGAAGTGCGATACTCATCTCCGCCGATCAGGTCCTGCATGGATACTCTGAGGGATGGGATCTCGACCTCTATAGGTAGGATGGCTTCAGAGCCAAAGACCAAGGCATATGGTGTGGCACCAGTTGGTGTTCTGATACTAGTGCGGTAGGCCCATAGGGCGGGATTGAGTTGCAAGTGCCAATCACGACCAGCTTCATTGACTGTTTTCTTGAGGATTTTGAGAATGGTTTTATTGGAAGCCTCAGCTTGGCCGTTACTCTGCGGATAGTAGGGAGTTGAAAAGCGATGTTGGATATTGTATTGTATGCATAAGGCACGAACATCTTGGTTCTTGAATGGTCTCCCATTATCAGTGACAATGGCTTGGGGAATACCATACCGGCATATGAGGTAGTTTAGGATAAACTTGGCTATTTGCTTACCGGTGATATAGGTCATAGGAATGGCTTCCACCCACTTCGTGAAATACTCAGTGGCTGTAATGATAAACTTGTGGCCATTGGAGGAGGAAGGATGGATTTGTCCTACGAGGTCGAGACCCCATTGAGAAAAAGGCCATGGAGTTGTCACAGGTTGTAATTCATGAGCTGGTGCGTGAATCAAATCTCCATGCTGCTGACATGGTAGACACTTCTTAGCAAACTGTGCGGCATCTTGCTCTATTGTAGGCCAATAATAACCTGTTCTGAGTATCTTCTTAGGAAGATTAGGACCGGTAGAATGTGTACCACAGACACCTTCGTGTATGTCTCGTAAGGTAGCTTCGGCTTCTTCCGCGTTAAGACATCGTAAGAGGATACCATCGAGACTCCGGCGATATAGTGTATCACCCAGAATGATGTAACGAGAGGATCGACGGATAAAGGTTTTACGTTGAGAGGATGATAGGTCAGGGGGAAAGGTTTTGTTCTTGAGGTATTCATAGATATCTTCGTACCATGGGGAATTGGGACCAACAAGTTCGCAGATGATTTCAGTAACAGGAACATCGACGGCTGGTATCAACAATTGCTCGATCAAGAATTCACACTTCTGTGTATTTGCAGGCATGTCAATCAGTGACCCTACAGAAGCCATAGAATCTGCAACTTTGTTATGCTCTCTTAGAATTTGCTCAAATGTGATGCTAGAAAAATGTGGTTTGTAGGCATCCACTAGTTGTTTGTAGGGGACCAACTTTTCATCCTTTGTTTGGTATTCATCTGTGACTTGGCGAATGACTAGCTGTGAGTCTCCATATACTTGTAGTTCTGTGATGTCCCATTGGACTGCTGTATTGAGACCTATAAGGAGTGCTTCATACTCGGCTATGTTGTTGGTGCAAGGGAATGCCAGCCGATATGACTTTGGAATGTAGTCATTCTGAGGTGTAACAAATAAGATGCCAGCTCCTGAGCCATGCTGTGTGTAAGAACCGTCAAAGTACAACTTCCACATTATGGAGGTAGCAAGAGTGAAGAGATTCTCGTCAGGAAAGTCTGCTACCATAGGATGTGTATCTTTCATAGGTGCTTCTGCTAGTTGATCAGCGAGCGCTTGCCCTTTGATTGCCTTACGATCCGTGTACTCAATATCGAACTCACTAAGGATCAGAACCCATTTAGCTAGTCTGCCTGTGAGAGCTGCTTTTGCTAGTAGATACTTCAAGGGATCAATCTTAGCTATCAGATTTGTGTGTTGGTTCAACATGTAATGCCGCAACTTTTGGGAGGCGAACACTACTGCTAAACAAGCCCTTTCCATTGGTGAATAATTGAGCTCATATCCCACCAAGGTTCTACTAATGTAATATATTGCATGCTCCTTTCCTGTGTCATCATTCTGTGCTAGCAGGGCCCCTAGGGCCGAATTTGTAGTGGAGATGTACAATATCAAGGGTTTGTCCGCCACTGGTGGAACCAATACAGGAGGTGTAGCTAGATACTCTTTAAGTTGATCAAACGCTGCTTGACACTTGTTGTCCCATCGAAATGAGACATCCTTTCGGAGCAAGTGTTGAAAGGGTTGACATTTATCTGCTAGCTGTGAGATGAAACGCCTGATGGACTGCAACCTTCCTTGGAGGCTCCTTAATGCTTTTAGGTTCTTTGGTGGAGGCATCTTCACTATAGCTTTTACTTTTGCTGGATCTACTTCGATGCCTCTACGAGATACAATGTATCCCAATAGCTTCCCTGATGTGACACCGAAGACACACTTCTTAGGATTGAGTCTTACTTGGTATTTTTCAAGCCTGTCGAAGATCTGTCCTAGGACCTGTATATGTTCTGCTCTAGAAGATTTGGCCAATATATCATCCACATAATCTTCCATGATGTGATGAAATAGATCGTGGAAGATCACTGTCATAGCTCGCTGGTAGGTTGCTCCTGCATTCTTCAGACCAAACGGCATAACACACCAACAGTAATTGCCCCAAGGACATGTAAAGGTTGTTTTGTGTTGATCCTCCTCAGCTATTCTAATCTGGTTGTAGCCTGAGAATCCGTCCATAAGAGAAAGCATCTCGTGACCTGCTGTCAAGTCCACTATAATGTCAATGTTTGGTAGTGGAAAGTCGTCTTTAGGACATGCCTTATTGAGATCTCTGAAATCATTACACATGCGGATGCGCCCGTTAGGTTTAGACACAGGTACAATGTTTGAGACCCAATCTGAATAGTCAATAGGTCGTATGAACTTTGCGTCTAATAGCTTTTGTACTTCCACCTTCACCAAGAGAGCTATCTGTGGGTGCATTTTTCTCAATTTCTGCTTGACTGGTTTCACCTTGGGATCAACTGTGAGATAATGAACTACCAGCTTAGGGTCTAGCCCTGGCATATCTGCATAGGTCCATGCAAAGTTGATGGTTCATTGCAAGAAGAACTTATTAAGATTTCTGTGCTCTGTGTCAGATAAGGAAGCCGCTAGGAACGTTGTCTTTGGATTCTGTTCTGTACCCAGGTTGATCTCTGTAGAATCTTCCACTAGTAGAGCTGATTGCTCTTGATACTTAGAAGGTAAGGGAAGGTCAAATCCTCCATCCTCAGGTGCCACAGTTGGGTTTTCACCTTTGGATACGTCCTTTATTTTTACTATTTTATGATCAGGAGGTGCCACAGCGTGGTTTTCACCTAGAGATCTTTCTTTATTTGCACTTTTGCGACTAGAGGATTTGGCATTCTCACCAAAATAAGCCGTGGGCTCCAGTTCCATTACAAAACCTGCCTTGTGATCGCCAAGAGGGATACCTTCCCGAAGTCCCATGAACTCAGCTAAAGCTTCGTCATTCTGAAATACATCTATAACGGGGGCCCCTTGTTGGTCCCAATCGATAAGTTCAGGGTAGACAAGCGTGACATTCTGGGTGCTGGTGGTGGAAGTTAAGGATACAGAGGATAGTGTAAAAATGGAGGATTCTGCGAATAGATTGGTTATGTGGAGGGAAGAGTCATCGATGATATCCTCTGTAGATGTCAAATCGGCGGGAAACTTGTCAGCTACCTCGTCGAGGATATACTCGATGTCCGAGGCACGTGGTACCTTCTTACCAAATCCTAATCCTTTCTTGTCTAGCTTCTTTGTTACCACAATGGGCTCCATAGTGCCTTGATTCTATTTCCCAAGGCCACCTTTGCCTTTATAGCCCATGTTTTTCACTATCCTTAAGCCATTGCCATATTGCTTGACTGGTATCGTGACTGGTTCTTTCTCCTTGTAGAGCCAAGAAGAGATGTCCTCAATAGTTTCCTCTTCCAATAACCGTCCATGTTGGAATTGGGTTAGGAATGTTGGGGGAGGAATAGCTGCTTTTTTGGTAACTTTAGCAATGGGTGGTTTGCCGTAAGATTTTGGAGATAAAGGCATCCGCCCTACACAACAAGATTCAGAGATATCATAAGAGCCAAAGCCTATATCCTGAAAACGAGCTGTGATTTTGGGGAGGGGTGTGGGCTCGCTTGTAGAGGCTTGCGTGAGAGTTTCAGGGTCAACATAGAGAGGGGACTCAAGGGCTTTGTCATTTTTAGGCACTTGGTTGCAATTCTTATAGCTTCCTTGCAAGACACGGCAAAATTCAAAAGGATTAGGATCGCCTGGGATGGTGATCTCCGTACCATTATATGGGAACTTGAGGGACTGATGGTACGTGGAGGGAACAGCTTTCATTGCGTGGATCCATGGGCAGCCTAGAATAATGTTGTAAGGCAGCTCAATATCAAGAACTTGGCACCTGGTTTCAAGCATGACAGGGCCCAGTTGTATAGGCAAGTGAATAACACCCTCTGAACGGCGTTCTGCATCATCATACCCCTTGATTGTAATACTATGCTCAGTGTTGACATGATCCTCAGAGTATCCCAATTGCTTCAGTAACTTTAAAGAACAGATGTTGAGACCAGCACCACCATCTATGAGGATGCGTTTGATTTTGCGCTTATGGATGAGCACTTCAATATGGAGGGCATCGTTGTGACAAGGATCATGGGAGGGAAGGTCTTTCTCAGAGAAGACCACATTGTAAGGCGAAGCAATATTACCCACTATAGCTTGGAAATCTGCGACTGCTATGTTGTTAGGAACGGACGACTCCTGGAGGGCTTTTTCTAACACCACTCTATGTGCAGGTGATGACCGTAGAAGGTCCAAAATAGAGATCTGTGCTGGTGTTTTCCCTAGATGTTCGACCAGATTATAATCAGACTGAACCGGGAGTCTAGGTGTAGGTGCACGGATGGTGACATGACCTCGACGAGTAGTAACAGCACAAATGGTGAGGGTAGACACTCGACTCTCTTCAAAACGACCTATAATGGAATCGAAGGACGTGGAAGCGTGATTGACACCTTTACCTCTATCCTGAGGAGGAGGTGGACCATGATGAGGGAATGGTTCCTTGTACATATCGAGATCCTTGTTCGTGTGTTGCGCTGGTGATTCATTCTCAAAAGTGATTTGATTAGCTTCGATAAGGTTTTGGATGAGGTGCTTAAGCTTCATGCACGATGCTGTTCGATGACCTTTGCTCCTATGGAACTCACAATACTCATTGTCTCTGTAACGTGCAGTTTTGTAGATAGGTTCTCCATATGGGGGAGCATCAGGTAAGGTTATGAGCCCTTTCAGCAAAGCTTGCTGTAAGACCGATTCGATGGGCACTCCCAAGGGAGTAAATTGACGTCGTGGAGGATAATCTTGTTGGGGTCGCTCTTGTTGTCGTTGTTGATTTTGATAAGGCTGCCTTTGTTGCGGCTGTTGTTGAGGTGGAGCTTGACTTGGTTTGGAGAGTTGCAGAGGTGTTTGCAACGTTTGGACATGCTTGGTATCGACCACTCCATCATTGACTACATTTTTGTTCTTGTTCCAATATTTGGGTTTATCGTTCGACTATTGATGAGAAGAGCTATCTTTCGTCTCTTTAAAGATTTTGACCACACCCTTAGCAATGAGGGCCTTCTCAATGTTGATACCCTTGTATGTGATTTCATCGAAGGTTGTAGCACTAAGGATTTGCAAATGGAAACCTAACTCTTGGTTGAGGTTCTGTACAAATATGCTAACAAGCTGTTTCTCTGGAATCTTGAAAGGGAATTTGCTAGCCATTTGTCTTCATCGTTGGAGGAAAGAAATGAATGTTTCACCATTTTTCTGTTTATTGTTGCATAGATCCGTCATGGAAATCTCATGCTCCGCGTTGTAAGAAAAATGGGTGGCAAACTTTTCTGCTAGCTCGTTGAAAGACTTGATACCCGTAGGTAAGTGTGAGAACCATTCTATTGCTTGTCCTCCAAGACTGCGAGGAAAAAGACGCATAAGATATGTGTCGTTGTGAGAGACCTCGAAGCAAGCAAGATAGAATTCCCTAAGATGGTCTTTTGGGTCCCCTTTTCCTTTATACTTATCAAACTTGGGAATAGTGAAATTTTGAGGAAAAGGGATCATTGGTAATGACCGATCAAAAGGATAAGGACACACTTCCTCTAAAGAGAAGGTCTTTTTGGTGTGGCCAAACGTAAGATCAGATAGCTGTTGTTGCACCTCCGCAATCTTTAGTTCCATAGTCGTGGGAGGGGTTGGTAACGTCTCCTGTTGTCCAAAAAGCGGTTGGTGTTGCCCGTATGGAAGATTATAGTGTGAGCCATGCGTACTAGTATTGTAAGGGTCGTAAGATTGATTGGGATTGTATGGATTGTATGATTGGTTCAGATTGGGTTGGAATTGGAGGCCTTGATTAGGCAGAGGTGGAGGTGGCGCTAGGTAAGAGTGTTGGCTTTGCAATGGTTGAAGAAACGTATTGGGAGGAGGAAAGCTAAAGTGCGTTTGATTAGGTTGTGATGGTGGCACATAGCTTTGGGAAACCTGATGTTGGGAATGTTGAGAGTGGCTAGGCAATGTATGAAAGAAGTTGAGCATGGATGAACGTTGTGGAGGAGGAACATAGGTAGAAGTGTTTTGCGACGGTGGGGGTTGATTGAAGATGAGAGTAGAAGAATGTTGTGGTGGAGGAACATAGGTAGAAGTGATTTGCGACGGTTGGGGTTGCTTGAGGATGAGAGTAGAAGAATGTTGTGGTTGGGGCTGCGTGACTCCAATTGGTTGAGAGACATGCAGGTGTGATGATATAGGAGGTGGCATTTGTTGAGACCCTTGTTGCATGGCTACGTACGTGTTTCCCGGATTGTAATTGGGTGGGAAACCTTCGCGTGATGGGGTAACCAAGATTCCACTTGCGCTTGGGGTGGACACTTTGGGAGGTGGTTGCCTATTCGATCGAGCTAAGGTGGCTTGCTTAGCTAACTCTGCTTGACGTTGGAGAGTTTCTTGTTGGTTTTGATAGATCTCCATAGGAGTCAACAGTGGTGATACGGGCCTCTCCTCTGTTGGATTTTGAAAGAGGGGATTCCTATACTGCGAGCCTTGAGTAGGTAAGGGCGTAGTGACCGTGGACATGGTTTGCACCGCTTGTATGGTTTCTTGGGTGTTGGTGCTCTCCTTAAGAGTGGACACATCGAAATCTTGAGGTAACTTGGCTCCTTGCCTTGCAAGCAAGCGAAAGAAATGATCCTGGTTCTCACTAAGGATTTTATCAAAGGCAGCTATAGCTCTAGGATCTTGTATAAATTCATCAAGATCTTGCCCATCTTCTTGAGAGGATTGACCTATTTCAAAGTGTCGCTCTTCTTGAGATGGGGGTTGATCTATGACATATCCTTGTGGGACAAAATCCGGAGGCAAGCCTATGGTATACTGCGGTGTATTTAGTAAAGGGGTTTTATCCTCATGAGGATTGCTTGGTTCATCTATGTGCGGCATGTTTGGAGAGCTGATTGGTCTTGCCGCGGGTGTACTAGGAGTCACTTTGGGAGTAACGTTGAGACGACCTGATTGTGGTGTGCGAGGGGGTGACTTGTGCTTCTTAGGGACAACTTGCCTAGACTTCATGGTTTGCTGTAGCCTGGTGGTGACCATGGGATTCACTTAGGCACAATGTAATGTTGGGAATCTGTGAGATGCTTTGAAGAAACGGACAAACTCTGATGCACAAAGTACTGACCAAAGGCGCTATACTGTTTGACCAGAGGCGCAGGACTGTGCTACCAAAAGCGTGCTACTGTGGGCCAGAGGCGACGGACTGAGCTGCCAATAGCGAGTTACTGCTATGCCAAAGGCGAGCTACAGTGACCAAAAAGTGAGCTACTGTTATACCAAGGGCGCTGAAGTAGAGTTTTAGCCAGAGGCAGGTTACTGCTGTACCAAAGGCAATCTACTGTATGGCCAAAAGCGAGCTGCTGTAGTACCAGGGGCGCTGAAATAGTGTCTGATGTTTTTCAAAGGCAAGATTTGTTCTGTTTCAGATGGGATTGGTTTGGCAAGAGAAAACACGGCAAACAAGTGGTCAAAAAAGGCACAAGGACTGACACAACAGATAGTGTATGTTCAAGGCTCCAAACAAGCCCAATGTTTTCACAGGTCTAATACAGTTGTAATCAAATAACAAGCACTTTTTATCCCTAAAGACAAGGTTTCATTGCAGTAGATCAGCTCACAGCTTAATACTTCGTCGATAAAAATATCATTCCATAAAGGTGTCGGATATTTAGTATCTTTGCGAGAGACGATAGGTAGGGATATCTTACCCTCCCCTTGGAAAGCTCAAGTAGGTCACAAGAGCTTTATGTCTAAGGGAATACTATCTCTTCTCAAGGGAGCCAATGGTGAGTGTCTTAAGGGTTTAAATCGATTTCCCTTGCACTGATGATTACCGCAATGTTCGGAGGTAGGTCGGGTAGTCTCTATCTAGATTGGTTCTTAGTGACTTTGAGGGACCAACGCCTTACGAGCAATGCGACAAGCTACTAAAAGCTTTAACCAATCCTACTAAGAGTTTCAAACACTTCGCTCAATGTGAAAATCGTTTCCACAAAGGGCTAGTACACCTCTTTTCAGTTTGGCATCACAAGGTAAGGCTGACGTCGGTTAGGACTTGGCTTTCGCCTTATCCCTTTTATATAGTGGTTCAAAGGAAAACTCCGCTTAGGGTCGTCCCTTTTGGATGAAGCGCAATCCAAAAGCAGGCCCTTCTAAAGGAAGTACAAAAATGTAAAATCAAGCACGTCAAACAATGGTTCAATTGTCCCGTTATAAGAAAAATAAGGTGCAACTAAGCCATGCACACACACGATTGTAGTTGTAAATTGTCCCTTATGAAATGAAGTGTTTGGCATTTATGTCCATTGTCCCTTAGAAAAAATGAGGTGTTTGTCCATACATGTCCATTGTCCCTTAAGAAAATCAGTATGTTCCTAAGACTTAAATTGCAAGGAAAGATTTGTTCAATTACTCCTTTTAAGCATGCAATGTGTTTCTAAGACTTAGTAAGGTAAAACAAAAGGGTCTTCAACGCTCGTCCTGCATGAACATATTAGAAAACACCTATTGGCTCTGTGTGAGTAATAAGAAGCTGCAACAAGTGAGTTAGTTCCACCAAAATTTTACAAGTTAGCAAAATAAAATCAACTTTGACCAAAAGCGCTGAATAACATTACCAGAAGCGACCTACTGTGTTCCAGGAGCGCTGTAATGCAGACCAGAAGCGTCAGGGAATATAGCCAGTAGCGTTGAAAAATAACCAGAAGCGCTTCACTGTTGTTCCAAAAGCGCTGCGATAAATACCAAAGGCGTGAAACGATAATACCAATAGCGCTGTAGAAGATCCAAGAGCGCTTCACTGTACATCCAAAAGCGTGATAATATGTTGCCAAGAGCGCTGTTCTGTCTCAGATACAGAAAATATTAGTTTCTTTAACAATAACCAGGTTTAAATAACTTTCCATGGTGGATCTATTATCTAAAGGATGATATCTGCTAGATCGGGGTTGTGTAATCTAGAAAACTCAGCAAAATGGATCAAGACAATGGATTAACACAAGAAACAAGTATATTCCTAAATAAATCAGCTTAGGAGATATCCAAAAAGCAGGCTCTGAAAGACAAATATAACAGCTTGTCCGACAAAACGACAGATCTAAAATGAGAAATCACTGCAAAAACCGCGAATGAAGTCAAAAAACCCAATTTTAACCAAAAGCGCCTAATAACACGCCAGTAGCGCTTTTCTGTGTGCCGATAGCGCTTTTCTGTGCTACCAGAAGCGCGGCCGTGCCGCCAAGGGCGCTGAACTGTTCCTGCAAAAGCGCTGTGATATACTGCCAGAAGCGCTGTGAAGTGCCGTAAGCGCCGTGCCGTACTGTGTCTTCAAAAAAAACAAATTTCTCAAAGAGACCAAGGGATTAGTGGGTCCCACCGGGCGTGCCAGAATGTGTATATGGAAAAATGGATTAAATCTAAACTAAATAAAAACCAAAAAACCCAATAACATAAAGAAAACGAAACCAAGTAAAAGCCATGACAAATAATCAATGCAATAAAGACTTTTACCGAACTTTGTGTTGTTTCCTTTGGATTGAATGTAGAATTGCTCAATGAATTGCAAAGCCATAACTGCAACAAGCAAGTGTAGTGCTCAAGAGATCAATGTCAAATGATCGTAAGGTTGCTCAATCGACGCGTTGTGTATGCTCGAAGCTCTGTTAAGTATGCCTGAGAATACGATCGAAGAGAGAGGGCTAAATGAAGGAGATGAGGGGGGTTTATATAGATTTCAAGGAAAATCGATCAACGGTCCAGATAATTCAGAAGAATCAATGGAGGAGATAAGTTGAGGAATGTGCAACGAATAAGAAGAAGACATGTGTCTTGCTTGCTTTTGCATGAGAGGAGTTATCAAGAATAGAAGAATGAGTTAACTGAAGAGATAAATCAATTAAAAGAATAAAGCAATCAGTTAAGTGATTTAAAACAAGAAGAAGAGATTTGCATGAGAAAAGAAGATATTTTGCTTTATTAAATATAGAAATATTTAATTGATGAGCAAGAAAGCTTGAGTTATTTTAGAGATAACTCAAATTAGAAGAAAAAGCAATTTAAATAAATAATTGATTTATTTAAATTTAGAGAAGATATTTTTGGAAGAAGTAATTAAATAATTAGAATTATTTAATTTAGAAGATTTGAAAAGCAAATTAAATAAATAAATTTATTTAATTGTTGTGCATGATTTTGGAAGAATAGATTTTTGATTTAATTAAATAATTTAAGAATTATTTAATTTTAGATAAGAGGGAATTTATTGAATTAATTAAATAATTGGATTTATTTAATTAATGTGGATTTGATTTTTGGAAAGAGGATAATGATCTAATTAAATAATTAAAAATTATTTAATTGTAGAAGAATATAGAGGAATTTAATTTAATTAATTAAATAAAGAGGATTTATTTAATTAATGTTGAATTTAGGAGATTTAGAAGAATTTGATGATAATTAATTAAATAATTAGATTATTTAATTAACGTTGTAATGCAAGTGACTAGACAGATAACGGAATGCAAGTGACTTGACGACACGGTCATTTTTGGGTGTCTACAGTTCTAGTCAACTAATAATATTTTTTGCACAGACTACAATCAGCTCTAAGCACTATGCAGATGTGGGAAAAGTAGCAGCCTCAGCAATGCCATTGTCCCTGATTTTCTTGGCCAAAGGAGTGGGATTTGGCCCAAATATTTTGAGTCTAAAATCTTCTAGGCCAATGTGTCCTAGATTTGTATCCCCTATGTTCTTCCAAGCCAATGTGATCTTGGTCTCTAGAGGGATTCCTTTGAATTCATACTTCATTGTGTTGGCTCGTGCAGACATCTAGCCTATGCTCGAAGAAAAAATGAAATGGATTACAGTTGCAGGATTGGTTCATCATAAGATCATAGGGATAGCACCCTAATCATTTGATCAAAGTTTGTAGAGCTCCTCCATGGATTTTTAGTCATTTAAATTGATGTAGAGGACAAGAGAAGACAAGGTAATTTTTAAGGAGTTTGATAGGCCTATACTTATGACTCATAAGGGATTTGACATCAAGCACTCAATCCCTTGGAGACAGACATATAGAGGGCTTTTTGACACTTAGCAGAAGTTGTCCAAACCATCCAATGGGGTCTCATGACTGTATACATGACACTTCCTTCATAAACTAACCCAACTCCTTGTAGCCATGTTTTAGGGTCTGTCAGATGATTTCTCCCAACCTAGGCACTTTCAAAGGCAAATAGGCATGGTTCTAGATATGCTTTTCAGGCATCGACAACATATCAAAAACTTACTATGGTTTGTTTAAGGACATGTGGCACTTTCTTCATGACAGACCTACTAGAGAGAGCCCCAATTAGCCCTTAAATACAAAGCAACTACTCTTCAATGGATTCACATAACTTTCTAAACCACTTGGACACTTCACATATGTGGAAAAACTACAGGTTTCAAGGTTTGTTTGACTCCACAGTCGACTATAGCAAAATTCTACTACATTGTTCCCTTTGGTGACACCTAACACATGGGTCTTGTTAGGTTTCTTCAAACAATCTTCACCAAACTCAATCTTCTACCTTGATGACTGTCACAACATAAGAAAATAGACAAAAACAAATCCATTCCACTAAATTTGGGGAAATCAAACCAGTGGAATGGTGTAAAACTTCATCATTCTATGACAAAACCCTAGGGCAGGGTTTAATAACCACTATACAGAAAAATGATTAGAACTATGCTATAGAAACATTTCAAAGGCTCAAACAAGATGAAATGCAACCCTAACACATACCTCTATCAATCCATGATCATGAGCACTTATGACACCTTTGTACAGGAAAGTAGTACGGGTAGAAATTGGAGATTATATAGAAAATTACAGAAAATTGAAATTCTTTCTTATTTGTTCTCCCTCCAAACTTCATCCACACTACAATCATCATGACCATGGCCTTTAGAAGCCTACATTCGACCTTGTTGATCAGTTTGGGGGTAGTTTTGGATCGGTGGGAGGCCAAACTTCCCTACAACCACCAAACTACCCCTGTTTTGTCACTATTTGCAACTAATTCCATTTTGTTTACATATGGATTTTGTCTACAAGTGCATTATCTCTTCTCAAGGTGTTCAAACCTTCTCAATCTTGATCTCCATGTGCCATGAATGGCTACAATCAATAAACCCCTCCTATGAAACAATGGACTCCACTTATGACTGTCACTAGTATGCTTACAACCATTGGCATCAAGGCCATACATCATTGGAACTCAACATGAAATGGTCCAATGGACCTTGTTACATCATCAAACATAAAACTAAAACAAGAAACTTCATGAGTCTCTAGGTGCTCCTACACCATACTCCCGGGGGGTGGAAAACAAAAACTCAAGTCCCTTGAGGAACCAAATTAGCAACAATGGTACCATGCTTCAAAATGTCTTCTTCAATCATCTAAGTGGCATCTTCAGCAAGTAGGCCACTCCATTTGACAAGGTACTCTTTGTAGGTCTTCTTTCTAGTCTTCTTGATCACTTTGGTATCCAATATGCTCTCCAACTACAATGGTTGGCTAGGTGGTAGGTCCTTAATCCATTCTTCCTTCCCTTCTGTTGTCAGACCTACATCTGGACTTATAACACTATCACCTTTGTAGGGAAACAAATCTGAAACATTGAAGATTGGGGATATAGCCAAGCCTTGAGGAAGTTTAATCTCATAGGCATTAGGACCAAACTTGTGCACAATCTGGCAAGGACCAATCTTCTTCATGAGGAGTTTTATTGGCTACCCTTTTAGAAGCCTTTCTTTCTTCAAGTGAGCCATCACCAAGTCTCCTACCTTATACTGCACGTCTCTCTTCCTCTCATTGGATTTCTCCTTGTACTTTTTTGTATTCTTTTGGAGAGTCTTTCTCACTCTATCATCGATGTCCTTCATGGCCAATGCAAATTCTTCTCCTTGAGTACTCCTCTCCAATCCATGTAGATCCCTTACTTCAAGAATCCCTCTTGGATGAATCATATAGACAACCTCAAAAGGACTTCTCCATGTGCTCCTATTGGTGGAATCATTATAGGCAAATTATGCTTGAGGGATGATCATATCCCATGCCTCTCCATGCTGCTTTGTGAGACATCTAAGAAGATTTCTCAATGACCTATTCACCACCTCAGTTTGGCCATCAGTCTGAAGGTGATAGGCTAAAGTAAAAGACAATTGAGTTCCCAACTTCTTCCACAAAGTACCCAAAAGTGGCCCACAAACTTAGGATCCCTATCAGTCATAATGTTTAGAGGCAAACCATGTATCCTAACAATTTCTTTGAAGAATAAGTCAACAATATGGGAAGCATCATTAGTGCATTTACATGGCAAAAAGTTAGTCATCTTACTAAACCTATCCACCACAACAAAGATGCTATCAAAACCTCTTTAAGCCCTAAGAAGACCCAAAACAAAATCCATGCTAATACTCTCCCATGGCCTATTAGGAATAGGGAATGGTTGATATAAACCGGCATTTGATGATGTTCCCGTAGCCCTTTGGCATATACTGTAGCCTTCAACAAATTTTTTGACATCTAATTGCAACTTTGGCCAAAAGTAGGACATTTTCACCTGTTCTAGTGTTTTATCAAGCCCAAAGTGGCCACCTAGACTGCCACAATGCTTCTCCTTTATGATGTTCTCCCTCATGGAACACACAATTGGCTCGCTTTGAACAACAACCCATGTTGCAACAGGAGAAATCAGTATGATAAGAATCAGAAAATTGAGTGCAAACCTCATATATCTCCTTGAAATCTTCATCATCCTTGTACATGTGCTTGAGGGAATCAATTCCCACAATTTACAACTAAATTTCTTGAACCATGCACACCCTTCTACTCAATGCATCTGCCACTTTATTGGCATGCCCCTTCATGTGCTTGATGGACAAAGTATATGCTTGAAGTTGTTCAACCCATTTCATTGTCTTGTGACTGAGTTTCTCTTGTGAATTTAGAAAACTAAGAGCATGATTGTCAGTGTAAACAATGAATTCTTTAGGCAAAATATAATGCCTCCATTTCTTCAAGGCTTGTACCATTGCATAAAATTCCAAGTCATAGGTAGAATACTTCCTCTTAGCATCAATGAGTTTCTCACTAAAGAAAGCAACCAGTCTGCCGTCTTGACTCAAGACAGTCCCTATAGCAAGGTTACTAGCATCACATTCCACCGTGAACAACTTATTAAAATCAAGCAAAATGAGTATAGGTTGATGTGTTACCTTCTTTTTCAAAATTTCAAGTGATTCATCAGTTGCCTTGGTCCAAAAAAACTTACATTTTTGTCCTCCCTTGATGGTATCTAGGATGGGTGCACATATGTGGCTGAAACCTTTGATGAACTTTCTATAGAATTTTGCCAATCCATGAAAACTTCTCACATCACCTACTATCTTGGGAGTTGGCCATGACAAAATAGCCTCCACCTTGATTGGATCCATCTTCAAATTGCCTCGGGAGATGACAAAACCAAGGTAGGTGAGTTCTTCCTTCATGAAGACACTCTTCTCCATGTTAATCATCAACTTTTCATCATGCAACTTCTTCAAAACTAGGTCCAAGTGCTGCAAATGCTCTTCCTTTGTCTTGCTAAACACAAGAATATCATCGAGATATACCACAACAAATTTGCCAATGAAATCTTTCAACACCTCATTCATGAGGCGCATGAATGTACTTGGGGCATTGGATAGGCCAAATGGAATCACCAACCATTCATAAAGACCCTCATTTGTCTTGAAGGTAGTCTTCCATTCATCCCCTTGCCTTATTCTAATTTGATGATACCCACTCTTGAGATCAATCCTAGAAAAATAACGAGCCCCTCCCAAACAGTCCATTAGATCTTCAATCCTAGGCATAGGGAACCTATATCTTATGGTCTTATTGATTACCCTAGAATCTGTACAAAGTCTCCACTTACCATCCTTTTTAGGGGCTAGGACTGTTGGGACAACACATGGACTAAGGCTCTTTCTCACCAAACCCTTATCTAACAATCTTGCACTTGCTTGGCAATCTCCTCATTCTGAGATGGAGTCATCTTATAGGTTGGTTTGTTTGGCAATGTAGACCCTAGTATGAAGTCAATCTGATGGATTATGTCCCTAATAGGTGGCAATGCATTAGGCATCTCCTCCACCATGATACCCTTGTATTTGTCTAACAACTGATGCACCTCCTTGGGGACTTCTTCCTTACTATGACTATGCAAATCAGGACTGTTTTTAGGCTTCAAAATCAGAGCATACCCTTGGGTTCCTTCCTCCTTTAGGGTATTAAGAAACTCTCTCCCACTTACTATCATGACACTTGACCCAATGTTCTTATCCACACTCTCATCCGGCAAAGGATCCATCTTATACTTCCTACCATTCTTGGTTATGATAAAAGAGTTTGACTTCCCATCATGTTGGGACTATACATCATACTACCAAGGACGTCCTAACAGAAAATGACAAGCATCCATGGGGATTATATCACACAATATCTTATCCCTATACTCTCTTATCTCAAACTCTACCCAAGATTGTTCATCTACTAAGACCTGTTGCCCCTTATTCAACCATGACACTTTATAGGGGTTAGCATGAGGTAGCCTTTTCAATTTCAACTTGTCTACTACTTCTATAGATACCAAATTCCCAGTTGAACCTGAATCAACAATTACCTTGCATATCTTACCATAGGCCTTGCATGTAGTTCTAAACAGTGTTTTCCTTTGAGGGGGTTCTTTTGTTTGGGGCACCTTCAACATGGTTCTCCTCATCATTAAGCTTTCTCCATCATGGACTAGAGCTGCACTTCTAATTCAGGAAATGACACTTTGGAAATCATCTTCCTAGATCAACTGGTTCCTTCTCTCTCCTCCATGAGAGCTTGAGGCTTTCTCAGGACACTTGTTCATGGTGTGCCGTACTTGGTTACAATTGAAACATCTCCCTGTGAAGACACTAGGACCTCTACCTGGTCCACCAAGTCTACCCCTTCCATTGGGTCTCCTTCCTCTAAAGCCTCCTCTTCAACCTGAGTCTCCACTTTGCTCTTGGGAACTAGACTCACCTTGGCTTCTTTGAAACTGATTTCTTCCCCCAAAACTTCCTCTACCTCTAAAATTTCTACCCCCTCTACCTCTGTTTTACTGCTCGCCTTTCCTCTTCAACTTCTCTTCAGCCCTCAGTGCCATTTGAAAACATTTATCTACTGTCTCAGGGGTCAAGATGTTGATCTCATCTTGTATACTGAACTTCAGGCCATTGATATACCTTGCCACTTTTACCTTCTCATCTTCTACATTCGCACATTTGAGAGTAAATTTGTGAAACTCTTCAGTGTAGGTGGACACATCCATGTCCCTTTGTTTGAGATTTTGCATCTTCTTGTAGATTTGCACCTCATAATCTGCTGGTAGAAACTAAGATTTGATCCTTTCCAACATCTTGCTCCAAGAGGTGATCATGCTTCTTCCACCCTTCACCCTTTCACCTTGGGTATAATTCCACCATGTGAGTGCAGCACCTTTCAATTTCGTTTTGGCAAACTTCACTCTCTTGTTCTCAGGTACCTCCTTGTACTCAAAATAATTATTCAAGGCCTCAATCCACTACATAACTTCATCAGCATCCATCTTCCCACTAAACATTGGGATCTCCCTCTGGGCCTCTGAAGAATCTTTGCCAATTGACTTGATGGCTTCAAGAAAATATTTTTAATCTACAGGTATATCTACCTCCTGCCTTTGGGGTTCTTCTTCATCTTCCCCTGTCTCCACTTCTTCATCAGAATCTTCTTCTAGTCTCTTCCCTTTCCTTAATGCCTTCAATTTAGCCTGGAGTGCTTCCTTGACTCCATCCTTGATCTTCTCTTCCATCTCTTGGAACTTCTTAGCCACCTCTGTGGTCATCCCTTTTGGAGGCATGATGCTAGCCTCTCCTTCACTCTTTTCTATTGACATACACCAAAACTTTCCTCACACCCAAGTGGCAGAACCTTTTGTGGCTTTGATACCAATATGATGTAGAGGACAAGGGAAGACAAGGTAGTTTTCAAGGAGTTTGACAGGCCTATACTTATGACTAATATGGGATTTGACATCAAGCATTCAATCCCTTGGAGATAGACATATAGAGGGCTTTTTGACACTTAGAAAAACCTATCCAAACCATCCAATGGGGTCTCGTGACTGTATATATGACACTTCCTTCATAAACTGACCCAACTCCTTGTAGCCCTGTTTTAGGGTCTGTTAGATTATTTCTCCCAACCTAGGCACTTTCAAAGGCAGATAGGCATGGTTCCAAATACCCTTTTTAGGCATTGACAACATATCAAAAACTTACTATGGTTTGTTTAAGGACATGTGGCACTTTCTTTATGATAGACCTACTAGAGAGATCCCCAATTAGCCCTAAAATATAAAGCAACTACTCTTCAATGGATTCACATAACTTTCTAAACCACTTGGACACTTCACATATGTGGCAAAACTATAGGTTTTAGGGTTTGTTTGACTTCACAATTGACTATAGCAAAATTCTACTATGTTGTTCCCTTTGGTGACACCTAATACATGGGTCTTGTTAGGTTTCTTCAAACAGTCTTCACAAAACTCAATCTTCTACCTTGGTGACTATCACAACATAAGAAATAAGACAAAAACAAAGCCATTCCACTGAATTTGAGGAACTCAAACCAGTGGGATGGTGTAAAACTTCATCATTTTATGACAAAACCCTAGGGCGGGGTTTAACAACCACTATACAGGAAAACAATTAGAACTATGCTACAGAAATGTTTCAAAGGCTCAAACAAGATACAATGCAACCCTAACACATACCTCTATCAATCCATGATCATGAGAACTTATGACACCTTCATACATGAAAGTAGTACAGGCAGAAACAAGAGATTATACAGAAAATTGCAGAAAACTGAGATTCTTTCTTATTTGTTCTCCCTCCAAACTTCATCCACACTACAATAATCATGATCATGGCCTTTAGAAGCCTACATTTGACCTTGTTGATCAGTTGGGGGGTAGTTTTGGATTGGTGGGAGGCCAAACTGCCCTACAACCACCAAACTGCCCCTATTTTGTCAGTTTTTGCAACTGATTACATTTTGTTTACATATGGATTTTGTCTACAAGTGCAGTATCTCTTCTCAAGGTGTTCAAACCTTCTCAATCTTGATCTCCATGTGCCATGAATGGCTACAAATCAATAGACCCTTCCTATGAAACAATGGAGTCCACTTATGATTGTCACTAGCATGCTTACAACCATTGGCATCAAGGCCATACATCATTGGCAATCAACATGAAATGAACATGAAATGGTCTAATGGACCTTATTGCATCATCAAACATAAAACCAAAACAAGAAACTTCATGAGTCTCTAGGTGCTCCTGCACCACAAATGAGCTTAGAGACATGAAACAAAACTTTATATTTCCCTAATTTCATCTTCCATTAATGCGAAGTATGTCTGACAACTCGGCGCGCATTCACTTGTTTGGAGCTAGGTGGGGATTTTGGGATTCACCGACCTAGCAAGGTTTTGAAGACCTACCAATTGAAGGTAGTGCAGCACAATTTTAGTGCAAGTCGGTGGAGGCTTCTTTCAAAACTGGCGCTGATAGGTAGTACAAGTAGATTCCAACACTAGGTGCAATGATTGTTGTTTTTAGCACAACATGATCTGGGGACTTAGATTTTGAAGACAAAGGGAGTCATGACTTCACAAGTTGAGGTCCCAAGTAACCCAAACCCTTTCATCAAGCAAATTCTAACTTTGACTGTCAGATGGACCACTTTGACAGTGTAACTTGAACATTTCCTTTCTAAGGAACTGACTGAAACTGACCAAACCAAAGCCAAAATTTTGAAAAGGAGGGGGTCTCCATTTGTTAAAATGGGGCATGTGTGTAAGACACAACACATTGATCTACAGAATGTCCATGTATATGACGATACACACAAAAGTATTTATCCTTGTAACACAGTGCAAGATTAGATGTATCTATTGTCTTAATATAAGGAAAAATAATAAGTTGTTGCAAAATTTGTTCCAATATAACATCTAGAGGATCCTCCAATATAGTGACAACTCTAAATGATTTTGATTTCATGTTTATATGATGATCATCACTATAGTGGATATTATATTCATCCTTATTGCCCCCATTATCTAAATGTAACATTGATGGAAACTCATGTGAAGGAGGAGAAGACCTAGAAATATTATGATGTAAAAGATTGTTTTCCAATAAAGCACACTCACATTTGCATAAACTAGCACATAATATATGAAAAATGAATGATAAGACTTGTAAAACACTTTTTCTTATAGTATCAAAAGTGAACCCTAATATCATAGAATGCAAAAAGTATAATTGACAAGTGTGAATATGTAGTGGTGAGAGCATGGAGTGAGGAGTAGATATAGGCGCAGGGAGCAAATGAAAGAAAAAATGGTGAAGGGAGACTGAATGATAGGCGGTCTAAGATGAAGAGGGGCTCAAATAGGCTGCAAGGTTTGGATTTTGACCCTTTGGACTCTCTGGTAGATGGAATGCAGAAGGATTCTCATTGTTTTATCTCCGGGGTGACGCCCAAACCCCAAATGGATCCGCAGATTTTTGTGGCCTATAAGAATCATGTGAATCCTTTCCATGAATGCAGTGCATTTTACAAGGAACATACTATTTGGGCAAATCCTAACTCATCACCCAAAAAGATGTTGTAGAATTTGGTGGATGATAATGCTCAAGCCCTTGGTACTAGCTTGGATCCTGATCTCTCCCTTTCTTTGCATGTAAAAACATATTTTCCCTAGGAGATTCTAAGGTGGTATTGGCAGAGGATCTCATTGATTTTCATATCTCTGATGCCTGTGTTAATACAGAATCAGCTGATGTTGGGAATTAACCCCTCATCCTCATATTCTTGTGCAAATGCCTACCATTTGAACTTTTTGTGGAGTCCAAATTAAGTCAACTTGGAGCAATTTGGTTATTCTTGAAATTAAAATTTTGTATTTTATCTTCTATCTTCTTCGCTTTAAATCCTCAGATGACTACAACTTTTTGAAATAAAATGGCCCCTAGTTCTTTGAATAGTCTGGTCTCTTCATTGCTCTATAGTCCCCTTTCTTTGATTCTACAATGACTAAAATCACCTCCATCCCAATCTAGATCCAACTATATAATCTCCCCTTCACCATGCAAGAAGTAGATCTCATTAGAAATATGATTGATTAGGTGGGTTCTTTTGTAAAACAGGATTTTGAGTCAGTGGCTTCAACAAAAGGATTCACAAGGGTTGGTGCCATGATTGACATTTCAAAACCTCTGCATCATTCTGTCTTTGAATCCACTCTTCTTTTGGAACCTGGACTCAATTCTTAAATTATGAAGGCTTACCACTTAGATGCTTTCATTACAACATGATTGGTCATAAAATTGTTGCACGCACTACAAATAAGTCATTGTGCTTAAAGGCAGTCAACCTCAAAAAGTAGATTAAGAAGACAAGCTCTCTGAATGCAAATTTAATTTGGCACAATCATGGTAAGTTCTTGGAACTTCAAAAGGAGATAAGGTCTGAACCTATTTCTTTTGTGATTGCTTCAAACTATGTGGATCCCCCTGTCTCATTGTCCCAATAGAAATTATTCTTGTGGCATTAATCTACTATCTAAGAGGGAGGGTGATAGGTCAGAAGATGAGGGAACTTTTCTTTTCATGGATGAATTAGATGATGATATTTAGGACTTAATTGACCACGAAAATGTGGTTATTCATGTTAAGAAGTGCTCCATAGCTCAATCTACAAGATTCATTTCAAGACCAAACATAAGCATCCTAAGGAAGAAGAAAGAATGAAAATCAAAGGCAAAGAAACTCCGGCTTAAAGGAATGGATGTTTTTGAGGAGGGCACTTAGTGTACCATGGATGTTCTTCTTACTAGGAGTAGAAGGAAGGTCTTAACCAAACAAGATTGCAAGCTTGATCTTCTTTATAGAGGGTGAATGGTTATGTACAGTTTATGACTTTCTGTGCTCATGTTGATCTCATTTTTGTTCCTAGTCTCCCATTGGGTTCTTTAGGCCTTTTACTCTACTCTAAGTTAGTTTTATATAGTCTTTATGCTCCCCCTCTGTGAATCTAAAGTTGTTCTCCTCTTTTCTTTTCTTTTTTATTTATGTGAGTGGGCCCAAACCCCACAACTTACCTATAAAAAAAGTGAACCTTAACATCTAGTAATGTGAAACTCGTATTAACAACTATACTTTGAAATATAAATGTATAATCCTTTATTTACTCATGTTTCCCTTTTTTGTATTCTAGGATTTTGATCAACAATAAACTTCGGCTCAAATTTATAAATTAAAATTATTCCACAAAATCATTTGTAAAATCCATAAAATGTGATAGAAACAAACTATGTATGTACATAATAACTCAAGCTACTTGGAAATAATCTAGTAAGTAACTTGTGCTCATGAAAATAGTTTAAACATGTAACTTTTAATGACCATTTATGAAGTAATGGGTCACCTCTACCATAAAATTTTGTAAAACAAGGTCCCACAAATCTAGTTTGGTGAAGGATGAGCCAAAATGTCATGTTTCAAAGGACTATGTAATATCTCACTAGTGTAATCTTTCTTTTGATTTTTTTTTCAAATCATTAATACAACTTTCTAAATTTTATAATTCATTCATGATAGGACCCAAGTGATGTAAAGATCATGCTCAATATGTCCCATATCCATATGTGTATATATAGCATGTGTAATAGTGGAGGAACGTGTAAGAGATAAATCATTAGATATTTGCATATTGTCCTCACATAAGCCAAGTAAAATTTACAAGACATCCTCATTTTATTCTTCTTCTTTATGAATGTGTAAGTTAATTTCTTATTCCATATGTTATGCAAAAGAAGGTAGTCCACAATTGATCAAAGATACATCATAGGAAAGGATGTAATGATGCAAAGAAGAGTTACAACCAAAATTTGTGTATCATCACAATACCTAATACAATCTATGGGATCTCACATGGAAGGGCTGATAGAAGGTGAAGAATGAGACACATGAGAAAAACATGCTCTAGAGTCAAAAGTGGAGTAATCTATGAAAGCGTGTGACAAGGCATGGAATGAGGTATAATAATTATGAAACAAATAAAACCATTATTTTTCTTTAACAAATGGTGTATCACCACTACATTCATTAGTGTACCATCATCATGTATATTCTCATAATATGAAGATAAAAATAATTTAACATGTAACTTTGCATCTTCATTTCCACTAAATGACTCTATCATTAGTGATTTAAATGATTTTGTCATACACCAAATCATTGTGAAACAAAGAGTCATCATGAAAATATAAAGACATCATAAACCAAATCAACATGAAACAAAGAGTCATCATGAGAAGATAAAGAGCTATCACCAAAGCTCCTCACTAAAGGTATCATCAACAGACCATGAGCCAAAGGTTAGAGAAGGACTAACATGATATATATGGGGGTAACGACCTTGTGTGAAGGTGAAACATGTGGATCTACCAAGCACACAACACTCTAGGGTCTTAAAGGAAGGATGAATCAAGAGCGGTACATGTAGGAGGATTCATAAATGTAAAGGATATTTATCATGAGATGTAGAAATAATATGCTCACTATGTATAAAATCATTACTTGAATCATAATCCCTAGATATATCATCAGAGGTTAGGGTTGCAATAGATCATCACCACATCTCACAAGGTGTATAATTATAATGAGTCATGAAGACAATGGTGATCCCACAATAGTGTGTTCCACTTTTTGGCCAAAGTGGGACATTGAAATCAACATTTTTAACCAAATTTTCACTTTTTGTCACCTATAGCAAATAAATTGTTAAGAATTTGACGATGATGTGAAATAGTGATTTTTAAGATTTTGTGTGTAGATTCTAATTTTTTAAAAAAATTTAAAAATAATTTATGAAAATTTTTACATAACTTTCAATAACTTGTTTTTTATAGTTAACAATATTTTTTCAAGTGACATTGATTCCATCATGCATAACTTTTTTTACAAAAAAGGATAGAATTATAAAGTTTCAAACATGTATTTTTAAATATCTAGTATGCACATATTCTTTCATAATTTTTTTGTTGCATTTTTTATTTATTATTATTTTTTTATGTGATATTAATTATAATTTAGACATAGTTTTATTCCATCATGCATAACTTTTTTGTATATATCCAAATTAACTTCTTTTTTTGTTGAAACAAGGACATCAATACCTAGTGCACATATTTTTTTTAGATTTTTTTCTCTATTTTTCTATTTTTTGACATGTGTGGAACAGAGACCTTGATGTTTGGTGAAAAACCTATGTTCACTAGAAAATAGAAAATAAATATAATAATTAAATTAAATATATTCAAAACTATACTTATTGGAAAGCTTATTCTGAGGGCTATGATCCTACAAAATCACATGTACTAGTGACTCAATTTGATGGTCCAACCTAGGCTTCAGAACATAAATTTCTATTGAGAAACAAGTGAGAAAAAGAGTTCATGAAAAGGACCTTCATTTGAAGGTACCTTCATTTGAATTTATTTTTCTTTTTTGAATATGAAAACTTTAAAAAAGATCTTTGAATGAAGGTCATTCAAAGGTGTTTTTCATTTTTTGCTTCCTTGGGCTCATTTTTTTCCCTGTCCCACAAGTGGGACACACTATTGTGGGTTCACCCATAAATGAAGTAAAATACTCTTTAACATAGATGAGAAAGTGTACATAATATCCACAAATGATGAAAAATTAAACAAGTGATCAATAATCTCATGTATGGAACATGTATCATCATTTATATGGCATTGTACCCATACAAAAATTTTATATTGTATCAAGTTTTTAAAGTAAATTTTGTTGTTTTCCCACAAGTCATGATCAAGTAATGTCCAGTTTGCTTCATCTTGTTGTCATTTTTTTGTTTTTTTGAATGGTTGCAAGATCATGGAATAAGGCTCTTATACACATCAATCACAATAAAGGAAAGGATTTCTTAAACAAAGAACTTTTTTAAGGCTAAGAGCAAGAGTTCACTTGGACACAAGGGAGTCAAAATCAAAGATGGCATTTAGAGAGGTCTGTGTGTGAAGGAGAAGTGCAAACCTAATAAAGGTGGAAGTATAATTTTTAAAAACCCATATACAAATGCATGTCTAATCATGAAGGTTACGTATAACAAAGCAAGAGCAGAGTCATGTATAGAGGTGCATAGTATAGGTTTAGGTACACCTGAAAGAAGAAAATTCAAATTATGATCAAGGTCTAGCATACATGTGTACACTATGGGCTTAGGGGTGCAATTAAATAAAGAGGGTTTACCTTCACAATCAAAGGATAGTGTAGGGGTGCATGCCTAGAGCATTGTTTCACAACTTATCAAAGGGAGTTTTCTTTCAAAATGAAAATCTTATAGGCCACATAATAAGGTGTGTGTCTGACTCCCAAGTGTGCATCTCATAAGGGAGGTTTTCAAAAGCAATCCTAGTGATCAATAAATAGGTATGTGATTAAGAATGAAGGGCATAGCTATATAAAGAAACTTTGATTCAAACAATGATCAATAGTGAACAGGTGCATGCTTGGTAATCTAGGGTGTATCTTATAAAGGAGAAAATTAATTTTCCAACCAAGTTTTATAAAGTCCATCCATAGGTGCATGTGGGAGGAGTAGAGGCACATCTCACAAAGGAAAACTTAAAATTTAAATGCAAAGATTCAAGACCCGTGTGTTTGAACCTCAATGAATATGTTTTAGCTCACATCAAAGTCTAAAAACCCCATTGTCAAGTGTGTGTGGGAGCATGAAGTGCACTTTTATATAAATAAAAAATCAAATGTTCAAAAATCATAGTATGTAGTGTATGTGAGAGTGTAAAGTGTACACCTTCAATAATGAAGATAAAATTATTTAAGTTTTATATTTTTAGGGACACACCTAGAGGATAAATCTGCACCTCAACAGAGGAGTGAATTTAAAATGTAAACATTGAGAAAATTATTTAAATTAGGTGGATGTCTAGGGTGAAAGTGTGCACCTCAATAAAGAATATCTAATTTAAAAATCAACTTTAAAAATATATTTATTAGGTGCACACTTGGTGATGAAGTGCACACCTGTACAAAAGAAATCAAAAGCATAAGTTCAAAGTCTATTTTATAATGTATTGATGTACATGTAAAGTAGAAGTGCATGCCTATCAAGGGGATTCAAAATGTCAAAGTGGATTTTTAGGATTTCTTATATGTATTTAGAGGATTAGACATGATTAGAGGGAAAGATCTAGAATCATCAAATTCATCTAGAGCAACCTATCCTAAAGTCTATTTTTAGCTTTCCTAAAAATAGCCATCACCATTTTCAAAGAGAAGAACATATTTTGAGATTTGTTGTTTTTAGTTGGCACTATTTATAGTCTGTGTTATTTTTAGCTCACTCTATTTTAAACTTTTTTGTTATTTTAGTGATCTCTATTTTTAGCCCAAAGTCAACTATTTTTAGATTTCCTATCTTTAGATCTCTTGCCATGTGAGAGATGTGATATTTAAGTGTTAGACTGTAACAATTTATATCATTAGTCTAGCTAGTAGTCACATGATTTTAGTTTGTTTTAGTTGACATAATTTTGTAATAAAGATTGTGTTGTGTGCAATCAAATCAATAGCTAGAGTTGAAGTTTAGTTTTTTTTTTATTTATTCTCATGCAATACCTTTGTAAACATTATAAATAAGTGGTGTGTGCACTTAGATTTCTAATGGTAATTCTCACACCTACTTGTTGCTAAAATTGCCAATCACCAAGTATTCAAGATTATTATTCAAGAATTCATTATTCATTCAATAGTATATAGTATGCCTATTTTTCTTCTAGCTTACTATTGAAATGTTCCACCTTATGTGTTATTATGCTTTTATAAGTTAAAACTTAACAATTATTGAAAGCTTTGTATTATAGTAGGTGTTAGTTCGATCTTGTGTAGCTTTAAATACAATTAACATGTTTAACTTATAATATTTGGTGTATGTTCTTAACCTATCCAATAATTTATGTGTACTTGCATTATTCGCCTTCTACTTTTAGTTAGATAATGCAAGCACATAGTTTTAGGATTTATTCTTAGTTAAACAGCATAAAAATCATTTGCCTTGAGTTGAAGAGCTTCTCATCCTTTTGCCCTAAGTAAATCCAAAAAGACACACTTTTAATTTTATTCAGTATGAATACAAACCACTATAAAGATTGAGAATAGAAACTACATCTTCATAGACATCAGATTTCCACAGTCCATAGAAACTACATCTTGTTTATAGTAGGTTAGTTATTTGTTTTACAGGGAGCTTCCTCTCATAATTCAAAGAATAGTTCTACTACACATATACTACATTTTGTGGTGCACTAAAAGGCATGAATTAAAATACTAATAGTTTTTGGTAACTCTACTTGGGAATGGCATAAGAGTATCATTTTATCCATCACATCATTCACATATGGTATAGAGGTTCCAGAGTTCATAGAAACATTTTCCAACTTCAGAAGAACTACTACAATCAATGGATAATTAGGAGGTAATCTCATCGACAACAATCATCCACCTCCATTATTACCATGGGGAAATCAAATTAGTCCATTGGGATTAGTAGAACATCATGAGTTTTCTTGCAAATTAAGAAAGAAATTTCTAAATTTTTATGGTGATGGCAAGAAACATCTAAATGAACATATTTTAGCCTTCACCATAGTATGTGGAATTTTGAATGTGGAACATGAAGATGTTACAGTTTGCTTATTTATAGAAACAATACAAGGTGTAGTAGCTAATTAATTTCACCATCTTGTTTCCGTTTCTATTACTAGTTGGAAATCAATAAGTTATAAGTTTCTTGCACACTTCAAAGCACCAAAAAATAGTCATATCTTGTTGGAACAACTCTCAAATACCAAGAAAGATGAAAGTGGCACTATGAGGAAATTTGTTGCCAGATTTAATCATTTAGTTACCAAGATTGTAGTTCCACTCTAAATCATTCTTCTAAAATTCTTTTGAGCTATTTTATAAATGCTTTATCTTTAGAAGTTGAATTATTTCTCAAGAGAAATAGTACTATGAAATTAAAGGATGCTTAAGAATATACCATCGAGTTGGAGGATCATATGATCACTTTAGGAAATATATAGAGAGATTCAACCAGGCCACTAGTTCCCTTGAACATCACACCACTTCAATAATATCCACCTCCTCTAAGAAAAAGTGATGCTTTCATCAATTATATCACTAAAGGATCTCATCTACCTACTTCTTTGATAAGGCAAGAAGTAGAATTTACTTTTCCTACATGCACATACTACATGTTTTATGTAATTGATCAACATGATGGAAGAATTTGTCTTGAAATGCAAAGATATGCATATATTTTGGGAGCTTCAAATAAAAATCAAGTATCTTTAGGTGATCCTTAATGTCTACTTAATTAATACAATGGCAGCTCTATGATGGGATATACCTAATATGATAATCACATATTGAATGACATCATGTGTTTGCATAACCAGGAATTACAACTAGAAGAAGAATATCCACTAGAAGTCAAAATTTTGCCTACTTTGTTCAAGTTCTTTCAGGTTGAAGAGGGTATTTTGATGGAAGATGTGTTCCATATGTTTTATGAGGAGATGAAGTCACACAAACATCTAAGGAGCAAAGTTGCAAACAAGGAGAAGACAATTGCACTAAAGAGGATG
Source organism: Cunninghamia lanceolata (assembly GCA_027924645.1). Taxonomy (NCBI): domain Eukaryota; kingdom Viridiplantae; phylum Streptophyta; class Pinopsida; order Cupressales; family Cupressaceae; genus Cunninghamia; species Cunninghamia lanceolata. The sequence goes on along the minus strand of BSBN01000245.1, from coordinate 3,405,618 downwards.
ATAATTCCAATAATATTTTGTCTTCATTCAAAGGTTTGTTTGAAGAGCCTACAACAAATGTAATCAAAGAAGAAGAGTGGGATAGTTTTCTCTTTTAGGATTTTTTAGCTTCAAGTTCCATAATTTCCATAAGAACTAATGATGAAAAATCTTAGTTGATATCTAATGAAACAAAGAATCTCATGCTATCTAAATTGTCATTTTTGTGCAACATCTAACTTTGTTGTTGGAAGACCCAAATGTTCCTTTATCTAAGGGGGTTGTTGCTTCAAGTTTTATGAATTCTAATATTTTGATAAGAAATTTTAGTTCTAGGAGGTTGATATTTTTCATGATGTTAATGAAAGTTCATAGTTTGATGAATAATTTCATAAACATTGTTCATCTCTCAAGGTACTTGTCAAGTTAGAATACATATGGAGGACTCATTACCAAACCTTGATAATTTTCTAAAACACCTTGAGAGTGGTCTTCAGTGGAGGACATAGTGAATTTCCCCTTGCATTTTGAATCATTTTCATCCTTGTGTTCAATAGATCTCGTGCATGACAATGAAGAATTTGATGTCGAACATTTAATAGTTATGAAATAATCTATGCTAGAAAAGGTTGCAAAGAATATAAGAATGTTCCATTGATGGTGAAAGTAGCATACAACCATTTTATTTCAGTGCATATTGGTGAAGAAAATGGTATAGACATAATTAAATACATGATATTTATTCAGTCTATAATAATATAAGTGAGTACTTCTAGTTGTAACAGGGTAGGATTTTTTGTAAAAGATCCTACACCATTATCAGTAGAAGCACTCACTTATATTAGATTATAGAACATTCAATTATGATAGAATATGTTAATGCAATATGTGAAGGGAATCAAATGTATGATAGAGTGAACACATAGGATGAAGAATGTTAAGAAGATATCAAGGAAGAGGAAGAACAAACATTAGAAGATCATTTTCCTAGTTTTTCTTTTGTGTTAAAATATGATGGATGGCAAAGTTTGTTACTAAAGATGGATATTTTTCATAATGTGTACTTTGATAATGATCTAATTCTTAAATATTTACATCTTAACAATATGTAAAATTTATACTTTGACAAGTTGTCAAATGGAGGCTCAACCATTGAGAATGATGAAGTGTTCCCACCATAAGGTGCGAAATTAATATCCATTCTAGATCTAGAAAGTTAAGAATCAGTGATGGAAATTTCCCTTTCAACAACGTCAACCTTTCCTAGAGGATGATGCCTAGACTTAGCTTAAGGTCACATATGTTGAAGATATGGGTGAAGAAGATCATATCAAATACATGGTGCTTAACATTCCTATAGATGTGATCTGGCATGCCCGCATTTCCCATGCGGTCACGACACACAACACACGTGTCATGTCCACATTTGCCATGTGGTCATGACACGAACTACAAAAAACTTTTCTACCTATCCCTAGGAACCTCCTCGCATGCGTCTATGTGCTCGGTGGCAATACGCATAAGGCGTACACATGTCAATATAACCGCGATGGTGAAAGTCATCTAGGGGGTATATGACACGTAGGGTCTCGCTTCTATGGTTAGACTGATTAAATTTGAACCCTAAGTTTCCTAGGTGAAGATGATTTTGCCAGCATCAAACCTTAACTCAGGTCAAAACATGATTAACTAATATGGTATGATGGCGCATGATTGAAGTGGGAAGATGGAATAAAAATAATTAAAATATCACACAAATTAAACCCTATAAATCTAGCAAAATTCTAACAGCATAACACGTTTTTGGTAAACGCAAAATAAATTTAAAAATAAATCACCCATAAGGAATTAAGTGAAATGTAATATAAAATTAAATTAAACTTAAGAATGATTTCAAAATGATTTAAAATAAATCAATAAAATAAAATAAAATGACAAGGCGCCAAATAAATCCAAAGAGAAAATTGAGTATGTTATTAAATACAATTTGGCAATTATATTTAATAACTAACTCAAAAATTTAATAGATGAGGGAGGAGGATAAGATACTCACTCCTGTAAAATAATAATAATAAAATAGAAAAATCAACGAGATCGATGAGAGAACTCCCGCTAAGGTAAAATAAACTCAAGGAGAAATTTCTTCCCAGTTAAAATAAAATAATCCCTCCCAAAAAAAAATTCAATTGCAAAAATCAACCCATTCCAATTAGAAAGCAAGTTAAAAGTCCCCAAGAGATAAATTAAAAAAAAACAAAAGGGAAAAAAAGAGGTTAAAAAATAAGGATAAAATAAAACCTCGTCATTTAAAATCCTCTCAATACAAAAGAGAAAAGCCCTAATTAAATCTAAATTGTTTTCTTTTAACCATGTTTACCTAATTTCACTATTCTATTATTTTTCTCCTGCCCTAATCTCTTATTCTATTCTTTCTCTTTGTTTTGCTCTCTATTTTCATTTCTTTCCTTTTTTTTTGGTTCTACTTTCCATATTGCAGGTTAGGGTTTGGGCTAGCAAGTGGAAGCCATGATTCATGGAGGTGTGCATTCAAACCCCAGAGGGTTACCCTTATCTGTAAGCATCCTAGGTGTAACTATATTTTTTTTTGAATGGGACAAGAGCAAAATGAATGAGGGTTTTTTAAAAGTGTTGCAGGGCTGAGGAGGTGTAGCGGCGGCGATGGTGGTAACAGGCCGGAGCGGAGGGTTGGCGGCGCATACGACGGAGGGTCAGAGTGTAGAGGGCGGAGCACAGTAGTGGCGGCGCTGAAGGTTCAATAGAGGCAAGGGTAGTGGAGAGGTGGTCACGGAGGTTGAGGGCGGAGGAGTGAGGTGTTCCGCGGGCGGCGCGGCCAAAGGGGGCGGGGTCTACAGAGAGCAGCGGTAGCTGCAAAAAGTTGGGGAAACGGGGGTGTGGGGAGGAGGCTACGCCTCCACCCACACCATTCACTGTATTAAGGGGGTGGGGCTGTGGGCGTGGCACCCACAGTCTCACCCAAATCTCTCCTTTTTTTTGTTTAAAGTTTTAAACTCAGTTTTCAATACAGCAAAATCACTGCCGTTAGATCATTTCGACTCCTTAGAAATTTGTTTAAAATGATATCCGCCTTAAATATATATATATATATGTGTGTGTGTGTGTGTGTGTGTGTGTAAATGTATATGTATATATATGTGTGTGTGTGTGTATATATATACATTTTCAAATAGATATTTATAATTTACTAAAAAAAATATACAGCATAAGAGCATTTTATTATGTTTTGGGTAAATGACATAAGTGTATGCACTAATATGTATATATATATATATATTTCTATATATAAATATAAGTATATATATATATATATATATATATATATATATATATATATATATATATATATGTTATTACATGCAATAGTTAGTAAGTTCTTGTAGTTACTTCTAATTTTTTTTTATAAACACACAGTGATAGACAAGGGTAAATAGAATAAAGTGTGCAAAACTGAATATATATATATATATATATATATTTTGACATTTCTTATCTGAATCAATTAAATGCCTTAGCAATAAATTTCCATTTGAACATACATGAACAGTAATATATTATTATTATTATTATTATTATTATTATTATTATTATTATTATGCAACAGTAAACTAGAAGGCTACAATTCCACATGAAAGCTTAACAACTCTTTTTCTCTTCTAGAACAACAGTTAATAAATAATCTTCTAAACAATAGTTAATAAAATAGTCTTCTAAAGCAACAGTTAATAAAATAACCTTCAAGTAATAACAAGTAACTATTCTCAACTTTCTCCTCCTTGGCTGTATAATATATTTATTTAATAACACTCCTATTCTTTTGTTTTTTTTTCCTTTTCTGTTTTGACAGCATTATACAAACAGAGAATGCCTTTCTTTTCTTTTATCTTCAACAAGATCTAATCAGCAACTTTATAACACATGCATATTTTTTTTAAGGATTAATGACAGCAATATATTTATATCCTCTCATGCATTTCACAAACTTTTCAACTCCACGAAATATAGGGAATAAACAGCATTAAATAAAATAGCAGAATGTTTACAATGCATTAATTATCACAGCCATCTCCATGGCAAATAACTTAGCAACTTTTTACAAAATTAAAATACAATTAAGGCCACAATGGCCATGGCTTCAACAGCCATAAAAAAAACACTACAAAAGCCACACAAAGAGGAGCTCTCATCCACTTCATTTCTTCACTCAAAACCTGCAAATAAACACAACCAAAAGAAGAACATTCCAGCCACTACAAAAAGCTATCCTCCCTACCGTAGACCCACAAGTGGGTCACCCCCAAGCTAGGGAGGTAGGGATTCACACAAGTGCAACATTCCACAACAAAAATCAAGCGCAACAACACAAAATACAGCCCATAGGTTTAACACAAAACTCAACTCATGAAAATGAGTTTGATGAGGGTAGGGAATGGACCCCTCAACTTCAAGGGCACCCAAATGATAAAATATCAAGCTCATGGCCTCAAGCCAAAATCTCCAAAACACCACTCTCCACAAAATCACAAAATAATCTCCATGGCACTCTTGCCATTCAAATATCTCCTCAACAAGTAAAAGCCCTCAAGGCATAAATACACAATGTGGGAGTGACCTCAAGGAGGTTCCTTTCCCCTACCCAAACAAGTTGAGCATTACCTCCATTGGAGGTGCTCTCACCATACTCCCAACCCACACAAAAACAATGCAAACAACAAAACTACCAAAAACTACAACACAACACATTAAATAAGCAAGGGTGAAGAAACAAAGTTTAAGAGGCTTACCTTTAAAGCCCTATAATGGAAGCACATTTGGTGAAGAGCTCCAAGCTTTCCCCAAACCTTCCAATCTTTTCAAGAATTCCTCCAACTTCCCAAACTCCTCCAAAATAGCAATAAAAATTAAAATTGCAAGAACCCCACACTCCTCAACAAGAGGAGATAATATAGGCCATCAATTTGGCCTTGAGGAATGAGAAGGTGACACTTGTCACCTTCTCCTTCCTCCTCCAATGCCACTTGCAAGGGAGAGGAAGAGTGAGGATGACAAGTGTCATCCTCTCATTCCATCTCAATCCTCACCTTATCCACTTGTGCTCTCACACATGTGTGAGAGGACAAGTGGTGAGGTGGCATTCCCACTCACACCTTCAAGAGGATAAGGGATGCCATATGGCATCCTCTTATTCTCTCAAAGGGCCATCTCCCTCCAAGATGCTCTCACACGTGTGTGAGAGTCTTGGAGGAAGCTCCCACACACTTGGGAGTCTTGGAGACCTCCCAAGTCTTCCTTGGGAAAGGATTCCCAAACCTTGGGAAGGGAGATGAGTCTTTCCCAAGGCATGACTCATCTCCCACCTTCCCTAAGTTCAAATTTCGTCACTTAGACTAAACCATAGTTTAGAGTGACCAAAAGTGAGTTAGTCCAAGGGTTAGGTAGTCAAAATTGACCCTAGACCCATGGATAACCACCTAGGGTAACTTTTGGGTCATAAAGGGGGTTAAAAATCCACTTTTAATGGCCTCAACAAAATAAAATATATACCAAGTGGTGTAAATCAAGTAAAATTTATACAACAGTTATTATTGATTAATTTAACAAAGGGTACTAGGCCAAAAGAATAAAATTAAATCAAGCACTTAAATCAACATTCAAATTCAAACGTGATCCTTATCCCTCTTGGGAATGGATCAGTTTTACAGGGGATAACATAGTGTGAATTCTACCTCCAATTTCCCGTGGCTAGGGAATGTGAAACCTGCACATCTCGATCAAGTGTCAATCATATCATGAAAAATCATAGCTGAAGCAATTGGAATTAAATTCACGCAATCGAATACAACAATAATCATCAATACATAATTCCAAATTAAACTACATTTTTCAATCTCATGTCAAATAGTCCACATCACATAAATAACTAAAATCTCATCACAAAACATCATCACATATATATATATCTCATATGTCGAATCACAAAATAGGACCAAAATTGATCAAATCGAGTCACATATGTCTAATCAATGTCCTATCATAACCAGGAGATAAAAATCAAGTCTGCATAATGAAACCATAGTCACTAAAAGTCTGATAATGTCACCAATTGAAATGCATAACGGTCAAAATAAGGAAGGTAAAATAATCGGCCTCACATGATCAAGTTATAGGATCTTGTTAGATACCTTAGAAAGAGGCATATTATCTCCACATGTTGCAAAGGATTTTCCTTATGGAAGAAGATTAACTAGAACCAATGCATATCAATGTTAGGAACATGCCATTTACCTTGCAATCCTATGTATATTCTATGTGTCTCTATTACTCTTAGAAAGTGTCAATGGATGCCTAGGGTGTAATTGGAGAAATTAATTTATATTTTGTATTCCCCATATTCTTGATATTAGTTGTCATATGCATTCATGAAGGAGGTGGAGCACTACAATAGTGGTTATTTTTAACTTTAGACTTATTTAAGGCATATTCCCAATTATAGGTGCTAGGATTGAGGAGTGGAGAATCTTGATGGATGGGACCCACATGAGTTGGCCTCTCCTTTTTGGAGTGCTACACTTGAGGATGTGGAAGTTATTAGTCAAAGATGCCTTTGAGATTACATGTCTATTTAGGGACTCATTGATTGAGTCCATGTGAAGTTGTTGATTAATTTACTATTCTCAAATGATGCTCTCCAAGTTGGGCATGGGATTTTTGCATCATACCATGGTTTTGGTACCCGTTATTTTGTTAAAACCATTTGTGGGTTTGGCCTCTTCCTTTCCTATATATTGGAGGTATGAGATAGTAGATTTGAGAGTATTATTTTATAGGTATGTAGGTTCTGTCATAATGTTGTCAGAGTTCAGAGTGTTAGTGTGTTTATATGATATCACATGTACATTGAATATTAATACATACTTGTACTCTTTCTCTGGTGGAGTTTTTCCCAAAAGGGTTGCTCCATGTAAATCTTTTGTTACTATGGTTTGCTGATTTTATTTCTTATTTGTTGATTTATGCATCTACACATAATCTTTATGGTAATCTCACAAAAGGAACAAATTTCATATTTGCATACACTTTGTAGAAGATTTTATTGTTGTAGTTTCACCATGTTTTTTAATAATCAGTTAGTTTGTGTTGATTTTATCACTACATGATTATTCCTATCCACCTAAATCTTGGCCCTTCATGATAATTGTGTAGAAGTTTGAAGGATATGTGCTATTATGATTGGATTCTCAACTCACAAGGAGAGGTTGTTACTTTTACCAACCTATAAATACTTTTGTGTAACCCATTTTGTTTCCCTTGGTTCTCACTCATAAAAAAATATTTTTATTTTGTAGATTATGTCATATGGTGTTTCCTAATTTGTGACCATTTTTGTTATGTAGTATTATATTTCCCCTATTTGTAATGTGATGTCGTGTTTTGTCATTGGTTAGGAGATATAGGGATGTTCCTCTTTAGTTAATTTAGGAATAGTTTGACTCTATTGTCGAACTAATAATGCATTAGTCTTAATGTCAAACTATAGATTTTGTAGTTCTCTTGTGTTGCAAGTATACATCATGGTCCTTACATAGAGCCAATCATTATACACATATGTACTTCCATATTGTGTCAAGTTTTTGGAGTGAAATCTATTGTATTCTTGTAACCATGATCAATTCATATCTAGTTCACTTCATCTTATTATCTTTTTGTCCTTTTTTAATGTTTGTGAGATCATGGAATGAGGCTCTAGAAGACATCCATTTGCTGAAGTGTTGTCATTGATGTCAAAGAGAGGAAGATTTGTGTCTAAGGTAGAGAAGAAATGAAAAGGAGAAAAAGTGTCTAAGGCAGAAGAGAAGAAAAGTTTCTAAGGTACGAGTTCTACCTTTGGTCAGCAAAAAGTTTTGTTCGCGAACTTGTAAGTTCGTCGACGTCCATATTTATTGATTTCAAGTTGGCCGATGAAAAGTAGACAAAGAAAAATCTAAGGCAACAATGATTTCTACCTTCGGTCAACAAAGTCTTTGGTTTGTGAACTAGTTCATCAGTTTCTTAGTTCGCCGATTTGGTGATTCACTGACAAAGTCATGTTGATAGAAGTTTGAAAGAAAAAGATTGAAGTTCAATTATCAGAAATATCTTTATTGGAAAAACTTTTGTTTTGTGAACTAGTTTCTCAGTTAGTCGATTTGTCTATTCGCTGATAAAGGAGAAAGTGAAGTTGGTTCATGAGTTCATAAGCTTGCCAATTCACCAATTCCTTGACAAAGGCGTGAGGAAGAAAAGTTTGAAGTTTGAAGTGTAAGGTTTGTGCTATCAACAAAGTTTGTGTTTCACGAACTAGTTCACAAGTTCATCATTTCACCAATTCGTTGACTAAGTTGCAAAGGAGGCTTGAAGACAAAGCTTGTGGAAAGTTAAGTTTGACGATTTGAAGTTTTACTGATAAAGGAGATAAAGATAAAAGTATAAGTTTGTGAAAAAGAAAGTTTGTCAATAAAAGACAAAGTTGTTTAAGTGAAAAGATGGCATGGCCTCAGAAAAAGGTTTAGTTCGTGAAGGGCTATGGTTGCCGATAGTGAAGTTCGTCGAGAGGCAACTTTGCCGATAAAGGTGCGCGTTGAAGTGAAAGTTTGTAGAAGTAAGTATTCACCAATAACGAAGGTGACAAAGGTCAAGTTCATAGAATGTAGAATTTACTGATAGAGGCAACAAAGGTGTTCAAGGAGATGGTTCATGTAAAGGATAATTTGCCAATAAAGAAGAAATCTGCTCAATTTCGTAAAGATAGATTTTGCCAATAAAGGTGACAAAAGCCAAAGTTTTGAAAGTGAGTTTTTGCCAATAAAGGCAACTAAGGCCAAGGTTTGTGAAAGAGTTATTTCATCAAAAAATGCACTAGAAGTAGAGTTGTGATAACGATAAAAGATATTCAAATTAAAGATTTGAATATATACTTTGAGGCAGATTGGTAAGATGGTTTAACGGCTAGTGAATTCAAATATCTAATATGCAGATTGTAGCTGACTTTGTGAAATAGAACCAAGAGTTTAAATATATGTATGGGGAAGTTGTTGTTATTGGCAAGAGACACTACTCTGATGAATGACTAAATGTTGTCATTGATCGAAACAAGACAAAGGGATTCCACCAACAAGGTAAAGAGACTTTACTCTAATAGATCATTTTGGTCTGACAAATGATTTTGGTCTAGAAGGCTCAAAAGGCTAAGTATGGTCAGTATACAAAGCAAGTGACAAAGACTAGGTTAGTATGCTTCCGCAGTTGAAGATAATTATATGCAGTTAAGGTATGTTGTTCATAGCTATCTAGTGATCACGTGTTCCAATGTTTAAGTCCTGACTTCCTCTGGAAGTCATATGATAAAGTATCTAAGTCCAGGTGAACAAAATTAAGACAGGAATAATGCATAGTACCAGAGTAAAAAGGTCTGCATTCCTCCACTATGGCATATTTTGGTTTGCGGTTCTAAAGGTAAGCTAAGAGGTCAATGATAAATGTTGGATATGATTTTTAGAGTCTCATATGGTCTGCAATAGAAGTTATGATATGACATTTGAATTGGTCAAGTGTGTTCTTAAGGGACAAGCCGACAGGCTTGTTAGATCCATATGTGGAGAAGATATATTGTTTGAATATTTAATATAAGTAGTTGAAAGATTGGTGCCGACCTATATGAAGATATATGAATATTTGTTTGGGTCCACATTGTTGTTTGTACACAAGATCAAGCTAACTAGGTACAACGTTGTATACATGTTTCATGTTTTGCTTGCCAACCTACTTTTGAGTTAAATCTCATTGCAGATATATATATTCGATGGATTTCCATGATGGTGTGTGTAGTGGGGATGCAAATTCGATGTGTATGATCTAAAGTAGTTTGTAGAGCAGAAAAGGATTATAATGGTAGAAAAATAGAAGCGGATGTGAAGCAGGGCAGAGAAATAGAGCAGACAGTATGAAGTCATTTGAATCTGTATATTGAGCTAATTGGTACTGCACCTCAGTATTTTTGTAGATGCACCTGTAGCAATCAACTCTTGGCAGTGAGCCAATCTTTCTTCTATCTTCTATCTTTCCTTCTCAGTGGATAGTGAGTCCACTTGGAGAGTGAGTCCACCTGTAGTGAGCATTTCTTTGGGCAGTGAGCCTTATGTAATTTGATATTGATATCATAATATATTGTGAGCTAACACTCACCATGGTTTTTCCCTTTTAGGGTTTTCCACATAAAATCATGTTGTCCATCTGTTATGAATTTGTGGGTGCTCTTCTTGTCTTTACTTTGCTTTCATGTTATTGAATTTGGTAGATGAATTAACAAATGTGTGAATGAAAAGTTTTTCAAAATACTGATTCACCCCCCCTCTCAGTATTCTTTATATTCAACAATTTGTATTAGAGCCAAGTTCCTTGGAAGAGGATAAACAACTTAAGGAAGATCTGGGATAGTGTACTCATGGTAGAAAGAAGATTTGGAAATTGCTCATATGAGAGCAATGAAGAACTAAAAGCAACTCTTATTGATCTTGAAAAATCTAAAGCAGAAATTAGGGATTTGAAGGCTAATGTTCAAGAAGCAGATGAATGCATCCTAAAGCTGAGGGAGCAAGTCAGGAAGTTTAAAGAAAAAAGTAGGGAGCTAAATGATCAATTGGATGAAGCACATGAAATCCTAGATAGTTTAACATTGGAAGTTGAAAAGAAAGAAGAGATTGAAAGGCATCTATATCAAGTTGTTAAGGATAAGCCAGAGGAATGTAATAAATTGGCTAAAAATATGTTACTTCGAAAATTTGATCTGGAAGCAGCTAATAGCTAAAAAGAAAATTTCAAAATAAGCTCTAAAAAACTTGAGGAGTTTATTGAAAGTCAGAAGAGTTCAAATGACAAAAAAAGGTTTGGGATTTGAAAAAGGAGAAAGCTCAAAATCAGGACAAGCAAACACTCAATTTAAGCAAAACAAAGGCAACCAATTCTAGAATCAAAGAAGAAGACCTAGAAGACCTCTGGTCAGGCAGCCAAATGCTCAAATGTACCCATCCTTCAATGACCATTGTTTTAATTGCAATAAGTTTGTTCATAAGGCTACTCAGTGTAGGAGTAGAATGAATCAAAATGTTCCATCATTCTCTGGTCAATGTTTCAATTGCAAGAAAATTGGTCATAGATGAAATGAATGTAGAAGTCTGGTAAGAAATAGTTTCAACTATGCAAGGAATACTCGATCCTTCACTGGGAAGTGTTTTGCATGCAATAGATTTGAACATATGGCTAATCAATGCAAATCTAGAACAATTCCAATCAATAGAAGGAATCAAGGATAGAGGAATGTGGTATGCTACAATTGCAATAAGATTGGACATATTGCAAAATTTTGTAGAAGGAAGAATGAGAAGAGAGTCTATCCTATAGAGAAGAGGAAAATAGAGCAGAGAGAAGATAAAGGCAAGAAGAAGATTGATCCAGTGGAAATCAAGAAGGAAATGAGCAAGGTCTAAATTAAGAAGGATGTAAATGAGATCAGGAATGAATCTGCACTAGTTTTTGGTGCAGATACTTCCTCTAGGAAGTAGATTGGGAGCTCTGGCTCAGGGGGAGCTGTATTGAAAATATGAATCCCCTAGCCAAATAGTCAGTGCTAAGATCTGGCACGAAGATATGATGTGAAGCTTCATATGAAAAATCTTTTGAAAGTAATTCTGGAAGAAAAGAATCAAATGTGAAACATTGTGGAGCAATCTTGATTGGCTGAGAAGTGTTTAACAGCTTTTTGAAGGACTGTGTTTATGACGACTTAGGTTTTCATATCAAGGGTTAAAAAGGAATTCATTTGACATACAATTTAATTTTCTTTTAAGCTCTCAAGTATCTAAGTCAAACTGAAGTGATATTCCAAGAAACTTTAGTGATTTCAAAAGTAAATCAAAGAAAGATCAAGCATAACCCTAATCTGGTGAAAAGAGGTATTTTTTAGATTCAAAACCCCACTGCAAATTTATTTGAATCCTTGCAAAAATGGAAACACCACATGTGATTGATATAACCGAAAGATCCCAGCCAAAATTCAAGAAGCATCCATTCAAATCAACAGAGGTCGATCCAAATGGTGCATTTTCAAGGATTTCGTTTGGTGTGATGCATGTGGAGGATGTTAGGGATTACATTCATGTTGCCCTAGAAGACCATGGTGGCAACAAATTCTCATATCTATACCTAAAACATTTAAGTGGTGACCAATTTGAGTTGAAAGAAAAATACAAGGCTTTGGAAGTGAAGAAATTCATTCAGTACAAAGACTTCCATACATTTGCAAAATATGAATGGGTTTGGTATGTGTTGAGTAGAATCCACGATGAGTTCATGTTGCTCGAAAAGCCCTTTAAAATTACCAAGGATGCGATTAGAGCTGTGACATGATTAAACTCTACCGGTAACATGCCCCTGTTAAAAGTTGTAAAGAATAACACTGTGACAGAAGCAACCGGAGCCCAATTTGACAAGAGGGCATTAACAGTCAATGATATTATAGACCATGCAGTGAGGTTTGGATCAATGGTAATTGGATATAAGATTTATTTCTCCAACTGGGAGAACTCTGTCTCTGGTACTGCTATTTACACTGCTTACCAGATGATTAAGGAAAATGCAGACTATGATCTCTATGAATTTCTACGACAAAAGCTAATGGAAAACCTGAAGAAGTCAAAGGAGAGCAAATAACCCTTCAAATTTGGTAAGTTGATCATTTGTTTATTCTTCTACTTCATGCAAGAATTACCCATAATGAAAAACTTGTTCTGGTTAAACAATCAACCAGTTGCAATGTAAATTAGAGATCATTGAAGCAGTATAGGAAGCTATAAGGAACAAACCACAGCCTTATGGGGCTACTTCAAAAAAATTCAGAGAATTATGCAATCTAGAGAAAGGATTCCCAAGGGAATTGTTGACAAATACAAAAATGACATGCTTTATTGTGACCAAAGACCAATGCTTGATGGAGGTTGTTAAGCCTAGAATAGTATGGGTTATGCCAATGGGGTATGAGGTAGATGGATAAATACTGGATAACTATGCCCAACACATGTTAAACAAACCTAGGGACTCCAAAGAGAAAAGATTTTAAACCTATGAGGAGTTGTCAACAAAAGTCTTTGTTGAGCAGAGAAGGCCAGAAATTTCAAAGAAGGCCTGGAAAATGGCTAAAGAATATGCACAAAGCAAAGGATTCACCAAAGAACAAATATCAGCCACAACAGCTAGAGCTAAGGTAGAAAGAGCAGCTAAAGAAAAGGAGGAGCAAGAAAAGGAAGCTAATAAAGCTCTGGAAGTTCAATAGACACAACAAGAGGCACCTGCTGCACCAAAAAGAAGAACAAGAAGTGTTGGTTCCTCTGGAATAGCATCTAAATCCTCTGGTATTCCCTCCACAACAACTACAGAAGAGCAAACAGGTAAGAGGAAGAAAACCAAAGGTCAAAGAGTGTATGTCAGTGTTGATCCAGTTAATGATGAGGAAATTGAGACTGATGAAGAAGTGAAGAAGATGAAGGCACAGAGTGCACCTTCCTTCGATTCTCAGCAAGGCAAACCCTCTGGTGCCACAAAAGGGAAGACATCTAGTGAGAGAAAAGAAAGAAAGAAAGCTAAGACTGACGTACCTACAGAAGACCGGGCTATAATGAGCTTAGAGGAAGTTTTAAGGGTCATCACAATTGATGGCAATCTAACACCCATTGCCAAATTATATGATGAATACAATGATGCAGATAAAAGAATCATTGAGAATGTTATTGTCAAATACTTGTGCATTTACAATAAGGCCCTCATTGAGATCATTACTGATCTCCCTAACACCTTGAGCAATATCATGTCTACAAGGAAAGAAGCTGCTATGACAAAGGATATCAAACTCAAATAACACATACTAATAACATTATGTCCGAAGATCACTCCTGAAGACAAAACAAAAATTTCAAAAGTGCTTGCAAGGAGTTTAGAACAAAAAAAAGAATGAATACTCTTATGTTAGATGACATCGAGAAATTAGTGAAGGAAACTGAGGAAATCACTTTGAGAGTATTAAAGGAACATCATTTTCCAACTATACATGATAGAGAAGAAACAAATATTGGAGATGATAGATCTATTCCTGATGTGAACATGTATCAAGTGTTAGATTTAGGGCATACAACTGAGAGGGGGGGTGAATCAGTTGTGCAAAACTTTTCCTTATTTAAACACTTGAATCTTCCTTAGTGATTAGCATAATATTAATCATGAACCATAAAGCATTAAATCAGAAGCAAAAACAAAACAACACATATGACACCAAGATTTTGACGTGGAAACCCTGATTAAGGGAAAAACCACGGGGTGATTAACCCAAGAAAGTACTCTCTGTTAGAAGAATAGAAAGAACAAAATGGCACATGCCAATTAGAGCACACTGCTCACAAGAAGCTCACTGCCTACAAGAGACACACTGTCTACAAAGGAATAAGTATCACCTTTATGAACTGGAGAATAGCATCTTCAGCATGCTTGAATCAGTTCCATTTAAGCCCAATACTTCTGCTCTACCTTTCGCACTTCTCTTCGCTACCACACACTCATCACCACAAGACACTCTTCAAAATGAATTCAAAATCCCTTATTTATACAAGGCATTGACTTAGGAACAATCATCTAAGTCTGCAAACACCTACAAGATCATCCGCAAGACATGTAATACATTCGGTCGGCCAGTCTCAAGAAGAACACCAATATCCGTGGTTATTCTTCAAATGCAAACTCTAACTTCAATGCGGACCACCAACATTAACTGGACATGATCCAACAATCATCATAACCTTCCCTAAATCACCAGAAACATCTGCACTTCATCATCCTACTGGAATCCTTCTCTCCTTCATCTAGAGCTACAAGAACATAGTCTGTCATCACTGTCATAAATGAATAGGCACTTCTGGACATTCAACCCACAAACTAATCTAGTTGATACTTCACAGGGACATCCTCAACACTCCCTCAGATCCACAGAATGGGATAATGAAATACCGGATCTCACCGGACCTTTATGTGGCTCTCTGTCACCTCTGAATACCTGTCGGAACCGGTTCTACTTGAGCGACCATAACTTCTTCAGATCTTCATGTGGACCTCTGAAATCTTGACTAGAGCATCTCAAGACTTATATCTACAAACCCTTTAAACCACATCCTCTGATCCTCAACCTATTGAGGACTTTTACCTTCTTGTCATCATTGTTCTTCACTGTTCCTGATTGAGACTTATTTTCTTAATATTCTCAGCACACAGCTCATCTAATCCTTCTCATTATTGCAACATGAGTATGTTGACATCAATGACAACATTGGTTAGGCCCATACTTGCAACAATCTCCCCCTTTGTCATTGATGGCAACATATGATGTGAAAAACCATCAAGACAAGAACTTCTCCAAAACCATCAAGACAAGAACTTCTCCTTGCTGTTACAACTCCCCTTAACAGCAACAACTATTCACATGTCTTCTCTCCCTTTGTTGCTCCCCCTTTTATCAACAACCACTTGTTTTTCACATGTCTTCTCTCCCCCTTTGACATCAATGGCAAAGGGCTCATACTTGTAACTTCACTACTTCATAACATACCAGCTGCTCCCCATGAGTAGCAGCTCCCTTATCATCAATCCGGATCACAAGATATGACTGTGATATCCACCATATTGATGCACATCAGTGCATCCTAGTTCATCACTGGAGGGGCAATAACCCCTAACTTCTCCTTGAGATACTCAAAAGAGTCCTTGGGAAGAGGTTTAGTAAAAATATCTGCAAGCTGATCCTTGGAGGGCACATACTCCAATTTGACTTCACCCTTGTTCATTTGCTCTCTCAGAAAGTGAAACTTGATAGATATATGCTTAGTCTTAGAATGCAACACCAGATTCTTAGAAATATTTATTGCACTTGAATTATCACAGAACATTGTGATAGGCTCCTCATATTCTACTTGAATATCTCTTAGCATCTACTTCATCCACAAAACTTGAGTGCAACTTCCTGCTGCTGCAATGTATTCTGCTTTAGTTGTAGACAGGGATATTGCCTCTTGTTTCTTGCTTAGCCAAGAAACCAACCTTTTTCCCAAAAAGAATGCTCCTCCACTTGTACTCTTCCTATCATCCACATCTCCTACCCAATCTGCATCTGTATATGCATGAAGAGAAAAATTATGATCTCTAGGAAACCATAGACCATACTCAACTGTTCCTTTTAAGTACCTAAAAATTCTTTTGATTGCCATGACATGAGATTCTCTGGGATCAGCCTGGAATCTCGCCACAAGACCAACAGCCTGCATTATATCTGGTCTATTCTGAGTGAGATACAATAATCCTCCAATCATTGATCTGTACTTGGTCTGATCTGTCTTAGGAGAGCCATCATCTTTGCTCAACTTACATCCGGTTGCCATGGGAGTGTTCATTGGCTTTGAATCTTCCATTCCAATTTTTCTCAATAATTCTTTCACATATTTGGTCTGAGAGATAAAGATTCCTTTCTTTGTCTGAGTAATTTGCAGACCCAAGAAGAAATTCATTTCACTGAGCATTGACATTTCAAACTCACTTTTCATTTGATTTGCAAAGGTTTTACACATACTGTCTCTTCCTCCAAAGATGATATCATCAACCAATACTTCAACAATCAAGATGTTTTCATGATCAATTTTGAAATATAGGTTACTATCAGTAATACCTTTGTTGAAACCAATCTTTAAAATATGTTTGTCCAGCCTTTCATACCATGCTCTTGGGGCTTGCTTTAGACCATACAGTGCCTTCTTTAATTTGCAGACCATATCACCATGCTCAGATAACTGAAATCCATCCGGTTGTTCAATGTATACTTCTTCTTCTAAGTCACTATTCAGGAAAGCAGATTTGACATCCATCTAATACACTTTGAAATCTTTGAAGGCAGCAAATGCAAGAAATAGTCTGACTACTTCAATTCTTGCCACCAGAGCAAAGGTTTCCTCAAAATCAATCCCTTCTATTTGAGAGTAGCCTTTGCAAACTAATCTGGCTTTATTTCTGATTACTTCACTAACTTCATTTAGTTTGTTCCGGAAGACCCATTTGGTTCCAATCACATTCTTGTTTCTAGGTCTAGAAACAAGATCCCAAGTGTGATTTTTCTCAATTTGCATCAACTCTTCCTCCATTGCTTTGGTCCAATTTTCATCATTACAGGCTTCATTTATTGTCTTAGGTTCAATCTTTGAAATTAGACAACATTCAACTAAATTTTGAGCAATTTTCCTTCTAGTTTTCACACCTTTGCTTTTGTCACCTATGATCTGATCTTCAGAGTGGTTTAGTCTTACATACCTTGGAACTTTGGCAGTTTCTTGCACTTCTGCTTCTTGATCAGGCTCATTCAGACCTATCTCTTCTTCCTGATTTATCAGATCAGTCTGAATCTGACTTTTAGGAGAGGATTGAGCTCCTTGAACCAGAACACCATTCTGATCATCTTCATCATACTCATAAAACCTTGAGGGTTTCTCTATTCCCTCATCAACCTTCACATTTGTACTTTCTATCATCTTTCTTAGTCTCTTGTTATAACACCGGTATGCTTTGCTTTGAGTAGAGTAACCCAAGAATATTCCTTCATCACTTCTAGCATCAAACTTGCCTAAATCTTCATCTCTTTTGATGTAACATTTGCTACCAAAGACTCTAAAATATCTTACAGTAGGAGTAATGCCAAACCAGAGTTCATAAGGGGACTTACCGGTATTGCTTCTGATTTGCACTCGACTAAGAGTATAGACTGCAATGCTGACAGCTTCTCTCCAATAGATCTGAGGAACATTTGCTTCCATCATCATAGTCCTGATGCTTCTTGGATGGTCCAGTTCTTTCTCTCCACTACTCCATTCTACTATGGAGTCCTCGGAGCAGACAATTGTCTCTTAATTCCATGTTTCTCATAGAATTCTATGAAATCACCGGATGTGAATTCTCCACCTCTATCAGACCTCAGACATTTCAACTTTATTCCTATTTCATTCTCTACCATAGCCTTGAATATTTTGAATTTCTCAAGAGCTTCTGATTTCTCCTTTAGAAAGGTTACCCACATCATCCAAGAATAGTCATCTATTAGCAGCATGAAGTATCTATCACCTTGAATACTTCTGGTTCTTGCCGAACCACAAAGATCAGTGTGAACTAAGTCCAATAGTCCAGTAGAGGATAGTTCCTTGCTTTTGCATGTGACTCTGCTCATCTTACCTAACTGATATTCCTTGCATAAGTTGTTAGTAGGTTTCACCAATTTTGGAAGATCTCTTACAACCTGAGCATTGCTTATCTTGATGATATTATCAAAATTCACATGACACATCCTTCTATGCCATAACCAACTCTGATCAACTTGAACCAATAAGCAGCTTTTATCAGTACCAACCAAGTGGAGATATTACCTTTAGTTTGAGTACCGGATGCAATCTCTATTTCAGATCTTTCAAAGATTTTGCATTTTCCATCCTTGAATCGGAGATCATAGCCTTTGTCCACCAACTATCCAACACTGAGAAGATTGTGCTTCAAACCTTCAACATATAGTACATTACCAGTTTTGTTTCTTCCATTAAAAGAAATAGTTTCTCTTCCTCTGATTCTACTAGCAAAATTATCACCAAACTTCACCACTCCTCCTTCATACCTTTCCAAATCTATGAACTTATTCTTGTCACCTGTCATGTGGTGAGAGCAACCACTGTCAATGACCCAATCATTCTTTTCTTCAACTTGGGCAGCCAGAGCTCTTTCTACAACTTTATGATTGATAGATACAGAGGATATTGGTTCTTCTTCCTTGATGGCAATAAACACCCATTCACTTCCAGATTTGTTTCCTGTCTCTGATTCATCATCTGTTACTCCTTCATTGTCATCTTCTTCATGAACATAGTAACAATTCTTTTGGAACCTTGATCTGTTAGGATTTGTCTTTGAAAATCTTTCCAAACATTTTGAGGCAAAATGACCAATCTTATTGCAATTAAAACACTTAAAAGGCAATTTTCCTTCATACTTACCGGATCCTCTTGGCAGTCTCTTTGTAATGAGGGCTTCAAGTTGAGTAGTTTCCACTTCTTCTTCTTCCAGGTCTTTTCTTGCTTTTCCATACCATGACAAATTCCTTGATGAGTTCTCTCCCGGATCAAATCCTTGTTTACCTTTCACAGAGGCACTGGCTTTGAATGCAGATTTAGTTTTCGGGGGATCATCTCCAAATTCAGTCATTTCAAAAGCAACCAGTTTGCCAGCCAATTGGTCTCTTGTGACAGTTGTATGGGCTCTAAATTCATCAATGGCAGTAACCTTGATTTTATAAGAGGTGGGAAGGGATCTGAGAATCTTACCAACAATCTCATTTTCATCCAAGACTCCACCAGAATTTCTAATTCCACAAACCAGCTCATTCACTCTTGGCATAAAAGTGGTAATATTTTCATCATCTCTCATCTTCAGTTTTTTAAATTTCCCTTTTAGACACTGTAACCTTGCACATTTAACATACTCATCTCCTTCATGCAGAAGTTCCAATTTAATCTAGATCTCATAGGTAGTTGGTAGGTCAATAACATTTGAGAGCTCTGAGTCAGTTAATGCGCTTAGAAGAGCTTCTTTGGTCTGCAGATTGTTTTCAGCATCTGTGATTTCATTTAGGGTTGTCGGACCACCTTGTGGAGGCGCATACACTTTTGTGACCATGGACCAGTACGCCTTTCCCATACACTACAAGTGACATTTCATGCGACCTTTCTAAAGAGAAAAGTTGGTTCCATCAAACTTTGGACTATCCTTCTTGTATGACGACATCCTGGATCTCCTCAAGTTGTTAAGCTCCTTTTAGAGGAACTTAGCTCTGATACCAATTATTAGATTTAGGGCATACAACTGAGAGAGGGGGTGAATCAGTTGTGCAAAACTTTTCCTTATTTAAACACTTGAATCTTCCTTAGTGATTAGCATAATATTAAGCATTAAATCAAAAGCAAAAACAAAACAACACATATGACACCAAGATTTTGACGTGGAAAACCCGGTTAAGGGAAAAACCACGGGGTGATTAACCCAAGAAAGTACTCTCTGTTAGAAGAATAGAAAGAACAAAATGGCACATGCTAATTAGGGCTCACTGCCCGAGCACACTGCTCACAAGAGGCTCACTGCCTATAAGAGACACACTGTCTACAAAGGAATAAGTATCACTTTTATGAACTAGAGAATAGCATCTTCAGCATGCTTGAATCAGTTCCATTTAAGCCTAACACTTCTGCTCTACCTTTCTCACTTCTCTTCGCTACCACACACTCATCACCACAAGACACTCTTCAAAATGAATTCACAATCCCTTATTTATACAAGGCATCGACTTAGGAACAATCATCTAAGTCGGCAAACACCTACAAGATCATCCGCAAGACGTGTAATACATTCGGTCGGCCAGTCTCAAGAAGAACACCAATATCCGTGGTTATTCTTCAAATGCAAACTCTAACTTCAATGTGGACCACCAACATTAACTGGACATGATCCAACGATCATCATAACCTTCCCTGAATCACCAGAAACATCCGCACTTCATCATCCTACTGGAATCCTTCTCTCCTTCATCTAGAGCTACAAGAACATAGTCTGTCATCACTATCACAAATGAATAGGCACTTCCAGACATTCAACCCATGAACTAATCTAGTTGATACTTCACAGGGACGTCCTCAACACTCCCTCAAATCCGTAGAACGGGATAATGACATACCGGATCTCACCGGACCTTTCTGTGGCTCTCTGTCACCTCTGAATACCTGCTAGAACCGGTTCTTCTTGAGCGACCATAACTTCTTCAGATCTTCATGCGGACCTCTGAAATCTTGACTGGAGCATCTCAAGACTTATATCTACAAACCCTTTAAACCGCATCCTCTGATCCTCAACCTATTGAGGACCTTTACCTTCTTGTCATCACTGTTCTTCACTATTCCTGATTGAGACTTATTTTCTTAATATCCTCAGCACACAGCTCATCTAATCCTTCTCATTAATGCAACATGAGTATGTTGACATCAATGACAACACCGGTTAGGCCCATACTTGCAACATCAAGGTGGTGAACAGCCGAAGGAGAAAGAAGATTCAGTCCCTGTCACTAGTCCAGAGAGTGTCATTGAGGATCAATCTAAGACTAAGAATTAGAACATTGAAGCAGATGAACAAGCTGAGATGAGCACTATATCGGAGCAAAATGTTGATAAAGATATGGATTTAGATCCTCCAGAACAAAACCAAGATGAACTCTCTGGTATAGTAAGAGACACTGTGGAGTCTGTCAAGGAATTCTTGGAAAGAGAAAAATAAATCTTGGATGAGCCTAAATTTTTGCAGGGACCAATAACCTTGGACTCAATGTCCCCTATACAGAAATTTAATTTGGTATCAATTGTGCAAGCAAAGGCACAAGAAGAAATTTTGAAGTCACACATATAGGACAGTGAACTGACTGGTGAGGCATCCAGCATTTTGCAGAAGTTGATGCCATCATATCAAAAGGACACTTCAGTGTCTTCAATAAATCAACTCAAGGGACTCATAAACTCTATAAGTATACATTTTGAATCTTTTGAAAAGTCTACAGAAACAAAAGTGAAGAAAGAGTTTGATGAGAAAAGATTAGCTGAGTTGAAGTCCATGTTAGCAAATGATAAAACTATGTTGGGGATTGGAATAAAATATATAAAGAATGCCATCAAAGAAGTCTATGACTTATATAAATTTTGTGTATTATGGCCAGAAGCCACATAAGAGTTAGGAGAAAAGATCAAGGATCTAGAACTGCAGTTGAAAAACTTTTATGTCATTTGATCTGGCAGTTGAGTCAGTCAGCAGCAAAGAAATACAAGTGATCTATATCCATAATGAATTAAGTAATCTAATGAATAAGAGGGATCAAATTAAAGCAGAATGTGTCAGTTGAGAGGACTAATAAGTCCTAAGCTAGACGCAATGTCAAATCTTGCAGTAGAAGCACTGTAGGCAAAAGCACAAATTGACACACCCTCTGATATACAAAAGGTAGAAAAATTGGACTTCCTTATAGATGGCCATATTTAAATTCTAGACAATGCTAAGAAGAGTTGGGATAAAGAACTAGTTCAAATTAAAATCATTTTCAAAGACATCCTACAACCCACAACAAATTAAGTTGAAGATTGTATATGTACATATGCAGCAGAATATGATAGTGATTGCAAGTCTTGCAATTTTTGACATAATTTTGACTCCTGCACATATACCTTTGCCATTGATGTCAAAGGGGGAGAAGAAGACCAATGAAAAATGCGCAAACACCCAAGGGGGAGAAGAAAAATAGAGTGCATAAAGTAAGGGGGAGCAGACAAGCATTTTTCACTAAGTGTTGCCATTAATGCCAAAGGGGGAGATTGTTGGCAAGAGACACTGCTATGATGAATGACTGGATGTTGTCATTGATGAAAAAAAGACAAAGGGATTCCACCAACAAGGCAAAGAGACTTTACTCCAGTAGATCATTTTGGTCTAACAAAGGATTTTGGTCTGGAAGGCTCAAATGGCTAAGTATGGGCAATATACAGAGCAAGTGACAGAGACTGGGTCAATATGCTTCCGCAGTTGAAGATAATTACATGCAATTAAGGTATGTTGTTTATAGCTATCTAGTGATCACATGTTCCAGTGTTCAAGTCCTGACTTCCTTCGAAAGTCATATGATGAAGTATATAAGTCCAGGTGAACAGAGTTAAGACAAGAACAATGCACAATACCAAAGTAAAAGGGTCTACATTCCTCTGCTATGGCATATTTTGGTTTGCTGTTCTAAAGGTATGCTAAGAGGTCAATGATGAATGTTGGATATGATTTTTAGAGTCTCATATGGTCTGTAGTAGAAGTTATGATGTGATAGTTGAATTGGTCAAGTGTGTTCTTAAGGGACAAGCTGACAAGCTTGTTAGATCCATATGCAGAGAAGATATATTGTTTGAATATTTAATATAAGTGGTTGAATGATTGGTACTGACCTCTATGAAGATATATGAATATTTGTTTGGGTCTGCATTGTTGTTTGTACACAAGATCAAGCCGATTAGGTACAATAGTTGTATACATGTTTCATGTTTTGCTTGCTGGCCTACTTTTGAGTTAAATCTCATTGTAGATATATATATTCGATGGATTTCTATGATAGTGTGTGTGGTGTGGATGAGAATTTGATATTTGTATGATCTAAAGTAGTTTACATAGTATAAAAGGATTATAAGGGCAGAAAAATAGAAGCAGATATGAACCAAGGCAGAGAAATAGAGCAAATAGAATGAAGTCATTTGAATCTGTATATTGAGCTAATTGGTACTACACCTCAGCATTTTTGTAGATGCACTTGTAGCAGTCAACTCTTGGCAGTGAGTCAATCTTTCTTCTATCTTCTATCTTTCCTTCTTAATGGACAGTGAGTCCACTTGGATAGTGAGCCCACCTACAGTGAGCATTTCTTTGGGCAGTGAGCTCCATGGTAGTGAACCTTGTGTAATTCGGTATTGATATCATAATATATTGTGAGCTCACACTCACCGCAGTTTTTCCCTTTTTGGGTTTTCCACGTAAAATCTTGTCCATGTGTTATGAATTTATGGGTGCTCTTCTTGTGTTTGCTTTCGTGTTATTGAATTTGGTAGATGGATTAATAAATGTGTGAATGAAAAGTTTTTTAGAATACTGATTCACTCCCCCTCTCAGTATTCTTTGTATTCAACAGTTGTAACATGTGGATTATTCAGTTTTGGATCCTGAACTATTTTTGGGTCAACCTTAGTATATGTGATTTGGGCCCTGTTTCATAATGCTAAAATTATAGGATGGGCGGCATCTTGAAATTGTACATGTTGGAATTCAAAATTATAGATGCCGACCTTGGGAGAATGTTAATTCGACATTGGAGAATGTTTTTGTTGTGCTTAGCTGACATTGAAATTTATTTTCTACAAAAGGATATATAAGAAAGATCAATTTGTGAATTTGGTAGTATCCGAGTGTGTGAGTATGTGTACACAAGATCTAAAGAAAAAAATCTAAACATATGCAAAGTGACTGGATAAGCAAAGTATAAGCTAACATCAAGCGATCAAGTGTGAACAGAGAAGTGGAGTTGAAGTGTGCAAAGGGCATGAACTGAATATGATTCTAAATTTGCATAGTAAGCTTTTTTTATATTGAGAATTGATTATGTTTCAATTTGTTGTGTTGAAGCTCAGTCTATAGAGAGGTTGAAGCCTCAGTTTGTAAGTGTTGTAGCACTTTAGGGAGTTTCTTCTTCCTTTGGGTTGTAGCCCATAAAGTTGTATATCAGGAAGTTGCTACTTCTGTACTAGGTTGTAGCTCAGTTTTCTTTGGAGATTGAAGTCTCTTGTAGGTTGGAGCCTACAAATTTGTAAAAAGGATTGAAGTCCTTCTCAGGTTGAAATTCTTGTGGGTTAGAGCCTACAAAATATTGTAATTCACTGTTTCATTTTTTGTGAGGCTAGATTTGGACATGGTGCAGGAGCACCTAGTTGATTTCATGACTATACGAGGCAATTTTATCATTTTTGGTTTTAGTTTTGTGTTTTTTATGTAATAAGGTCATTTTTTACCATGTTTAATGTATTTGAGTGAGTATTAGGTTGTTAAGTAGGTTAGAGAATCAAGTTGCATAAGTTGTTAAGGTTGCAAATATTACTAATGTTGTCAAAGTGTAAAAAAGCAGGGAATTTGAAAGGTCACCGGTTGTAATTGAATGAAGTTGGATAGTTGTAATTGGAAAGTTAGTTAGAAACCATTTAGGAAATGTTTAAAAAGCTTGAGATGGTTGAGACAAAGGTGGGTTGATTGTATTTTGAAGAAAATAAATAAAGATTAACTCTGTTTTTGCAAATCGGAATGTTATTTCTCTGCTCCAGGGGTGTGTACTGCCTTGTACGGCTTGAAAGTGAACAAATTTTGATTGGAAGTGATGGTGCTTTGAGTTATTATTCTTCTGTATTTGGTTTCATTTGATTTCATCAAGTTTGGTGAAAGTTAGAGTAGATTTATTAAAAATTGTTTGAAAACCTCACTAGGGTGTGGATTGACTGTAAATAATGGATTCCTCTCCATTTCACTAATGAATTGGCCTCAAACTCAGTGGTATGGAAGTAGTTAGGGTATATTTTGTGTTCTTGGAGGTTGCAGGGGTAGGGAAGGAAGATTAGTGAAGATTTGATGATGCCTTAGGTTGAAGACCTCATTATTTAGGCAAATAAGATGCATAGATGTTGGGCTTTGAAGAATAACTCATTGGAAGTTGTTTGAAATGCTTTGGGATGTTGTGATAGACCTTATTTGACTTGTCTAATCCATTATATTAAGAATTGAAGCCTAGGTCTTCAAAATCTTGTTGTTGCCCATTCAAAAACACCTAATTAGGCCAAATTGTAGTGTAACAATCCTCTTTTGACCCTTGTGTTACAAAACAACCCCATTTGCATGTGAAGTATGTTGTGTAAGAGGATAATGGGTATCCAAAATAGTTTTTAGTTCATGGGTTTGAGTTTTTTCCTGCAAGTTATCTCAGAAAAAGTGCATTTGTTGTCCTAATTGGACTATTGCAAAACGGGACAGTCAAAAATAGACCCCTGTGTTACAAAGTAACCCCACCTACAAATATGATATGTTGTCAAGTGGCATAAAGGGTATCCCAAATAGTGATCAAATTCTAGGTTTGAGACCTGGTTTGGAAATTATGCAAGAAAAACCTTGTTTGATGTCATACGAGTCCTAGTGTCAATTTGTGAAGAAAGTCACTTTATTTGAGGTGTTAAGACTTTGGCAAAGTGTTGTTTGAGTTAGTTTGAATACATCCACCTTGATCTGCTTCAAATTGGTATCAGAGCATAGGTTTGATTTGAGGAAGAGAAAAATTAAGTTGAAAGAAGAACAAAAATGCCTCCAAAAGGGAATGCCATTGCTAGAGAATTGATTGTGTTGAAGGAGAAACAAGCTAGAGATGAGAAAGAGATGAAAGAGTTGAGGGAGAGGCTTTCTGCCCTGGAAACAAGTTAGAAGAGAGGTATGGTCACAGGTGATGTGACTGACCATGAAGAGGAAGGGGAAAAGGAAAGTTCCCAAGGGTCTGAGGAAGAGATGGATCTTGATGACTTGAGGATGGCAAAACTCCTGAGAACAATCAAGGGAGATGAGCACAAGATCAAAATGGATTTACCTATGTATGGAGGAAAGATAGATAGTGAATATCTCCTAGATTGGATAGGAGCATTGGATAACTATTTTGACTATGAAGATGTGCTAGAGGATAAAAAGGTGAAGTTCACCAAGACAAAATTGAAGGGTCGCGCTTTGCTTCGGTGGGATTATGTACAAAGTGAAAGGAGGAAGAAGGGAAAGTCTAGAATCATCTCTTGGGATAGGATGGTGGCTAAACTCAAAGGTAAGTTCCTACCTGCTTATTACAATATTCAATTGTGTAAGAGGCTTCAAAATCTCAAACAAAAGCAGATGGATGTACAAACATATACGGAGGAATTCTATAAATTGAGTATAAGAGTGAGTCATACAGAAGATGATGAAGAAATAGTAGCAAGATATATGAATGGGCTGAGATACAACCTCCAAAAAGAATTGAGCCTCACCACTCCAAGAATGGTGGAAGAGTGTTATCAATTGGCCATCAAGGCTGAAGATAAATTGAAGAGAAGGCAAGAGAAACAAGGTAGAGGTAGAGGAAGACAGTCATTTTCTAAGACAAGGCAGTCATATGGGAACAAAGAGGATACAAGCAAAGTCCAAGACCAAGTTGCAGATCAAAGAGGTGGATTTAGAGGTGGTAGATCAGGCTTTAGAGGTAGATTTGGAGGTCAAGGAAGAGGATCTAGTGGGTCATAGGAAGGTGTTATCAATGCAACAAGTTTGGACATCAAGCATGGCAATGTAATGAAGGATAGGCTTCTACTTCACATGGAGGAGAAAGAAGGACTCAATTGGTGCAAGAAGAGGACAATGAGAGTGTAAAATCTCCATCATAGCATGCTGCTCCAGAGGTTGGTGAATCACTAATGGTAAGAAGAACTCTCATCAAAGCAACAGTAGACAAGGAGCCACCACAAAGAATGACACTCTTCAAGACAACTTGTAAGTGCTTGGGTAAGGTATGTAAATTTGTAATTGATTCAGTAAGAATAGATAACATGGTTTTAGTTGAGATGGTTGATAAATTCAAGTTGCCTAAGATACCACATGCTACTCCTTATAAAGTTTCTTGGTTGAATGAGGGTCAATATGTTTTGGTGAATGAATAAAAGTTGGGTGGCGTTTACCATAGAAGGTTATAAGGACATAATTTTGTGTGATATATTACCTATGGATGTATGCCATCTACTGCTAGGGAGGCCTTGGCATTTTGATAGGTATGCTATGTATGATGGAAGAAGAAATACTTATGAGATAGACAAAGATGGAATCTCTTATACCTTGGCACCATTGAAAGAGGAGGATAAAGGACAAACCATGAGATCTAATGTGATGATGGTAGGTAGAAATGAGTTCATAAAGGTAAAAGAAGAGGAGGACATGAATCTTGAAGCCACTACTATGATAGTAGACATGAAGAATGATGTGATTTTGAAGGGAAATGATATTGAGTTGAAGGTCAAGGATGAAATGATTTTAGACATTCAAAGTTGGCTTAAGTATGTTGCCATGGTGGTAGGAGAAGTGTTTCATTCATTGCTTTCAAAAGAGGACATTGGCCATTCCATTTCTTTCAGACCAGAAGTTAATATTCCTGATCAAGCAGTAGACATAGAGGCACCACAATAGATGGAAGAGGTGAGAAGCAAAGGCGAAGAGGTTAAG
Source organism: Cunninghamia lanceolata (assembly GCA_027924645.1). Lineage (NCBI taxonomy): Eukaryota > Viridiplantae > Streptophyta > Pinopsida > Cupressales > Cupressaceae > Cunninghamia > Cunninghamia lanceolata. The sequence goes on along the minus strand of BSBN01000245.1, from coordinate 3,377,571 downwards.
GGTAAGTTGCAAAGAAATGTGAACAAGTCCAAGCACACAAGGGGAGTAAAGAAGAAGGCAGTGCATTACAAGGCAGAAGGAGATGTGGTTGTAGATGAAGAAGTAGATTTGACAACATTCTCAGCTGCAGGAGGAATCAAAGATCATCCATCAAGTGAAGAACAACATTCTCAAGGGTGTTGGGAATTAAGGTGTCTCAACCTTGATATTTCCTTGTATTATTTCATTGCATTTATTTATTTACTTCCTATTATTGTAATTAGGATGCAAATCCTTATTATCATCTTGTGGGAGTTGGCACAGTGATGTGTCATTCTACGTGGAAGGTGACCACATGTAAATTAGTCCTCACATGAGGAGATAGGCGTCCCACTTAGTGGTAGGAATATTTTGCGATGTGTCAGCATCTTGGATAGTGTGTAAGGGAATATTGACTGAAACAGTTATGACAGATAGTTATGACAAATCTATGATGCATAAGAGTCGTAAATGGAAGATTCTATGAGAGGTGAAGACATGTGTCACAAGGCATCTTTGAAGAAGGCATCTTTGGGTGCCCCAAGGAGGGTTATGATAAGTTGTAAGAGAATATGCTATTTTTAGACTGTATATGACAAATTCTCTTACAGCTGTAAGATATGACAACTATGACAGATTCTATGACAGTCCTAAGAGTATCTCCCATTGCCCAACTAGGGAATAGGTGACTTATTTGCTATGGGGTGATGTGACGAGTGTCATGAACATTCTACAGTGTTGGACAAGTTTCCCCATGCATGGATTTTGGGCCATGAGGCCATGTTGGATGCCCATCTCAAGATAGGCTTATTTTTGCCTTGTATTTTCTATATAAACAGGTGCTTTTGAGAGGAGATGTATTATATGATTGACATGTACTGTTATGCTGCCAGATTATATCCAGATACAAGTGTCGAAGACTCCTAAGAACTGGCATTGCAAGTGTATTGTAAACCATTACAGTTTTGTTAATACATTGTGCAAGTTTTGGAGTGTGGGGTTTTTCACCCGATAAGGGTTTTCCCCACATTATATCTTGTCTCTCTCTTCTTCTGTCTTACATTCTTGTGTTGTGTATTGCTAGAATATCTCCATTGTTGTGTTAAACATTCTGTAATTTTAAAGGTTAAAAAGAATTTTCACTCATCTCTCTTCATTAGATTAGTGTAGGAAGTGATTTTCGCACACCTAGCTTCCATTCAGTTGGTATCAGAGCTTGATCACCTTTGGTCCTAGTTGTTGGGTAGGGGTTTTTTGAGCTAATCTTAGGTTTAGTGGGAGCTTTGTGCAAAGTATTATGTAATCTTGTTGTAGGAAGGAGATGGCAGGCACATACGGAAGATTAGAGGTGGAGAAACTCAATGGCACAAATTTTGAGTTACGGAAACTTAAGATGGAAGACATGCTTGTTGATCATGACCTATGGGAAACCATATCCGGTGTAAAACTAACCACAATGGAACAAGCTGATTAGGATCTCAAAGATCAGAAGGCTAAGGGTCTCATAAAACTCAGTCTAGCTGATTCTATCCTATTAAATGTCCATGAGGAGAAGACCACAAAAAACCTTTGGAAGAAGCTAGGTGATGTTTATCAGGCCAAATCCCTAGTGAACAAGCTTTTTTCTGAGAAAGAAGTGTTCTCTGAGGATGGAGGATGGAGGATCTATTACAGATCACCTGAATGCTTTCAACATGTTAGTTGCACAATTGACATCCGTTGGTGTGAAGATGGAGGAGTATCGTTGTATGACCTTGCTTTGTTCTTTTCCGGACTCATGGGATCAACTTTTTATGGCTATTGGGAGCACCACATCCACATTCAAAATGCATGAAGTGGTATCTTCGTTGTTATCTAAAGAGATGTGGAGAAAGTCTTTTGAGGCAGCCAAAGAGGCTCTTGCGGTTCGTCAAAGACCCAAGGAGAAAGGGAAAAAGAAGGACAAGAGAGCTGAGAAGGGTAGATCCAAATCTTGTGGGAGATCCAAATCTTGTGGGAGATCCAAATCTCCTAGAAAGTCCAAGGTTTTTTGTTGGAGCTATGGCAAAACTAGACATTTCTGAAAGGAATGCAAAGAGGAAAAGAAAAAGAAGAAGAAGAATGCTCCAGATTCATATTCTGACAAGTCACAAAATGATGGTGATGCCTTCGTCGCAGCCCTGGCCACCCATCCATCTGATGATGTGTGGCTGATAGATTCTGGTGCATCATTCCACATGACCTCGCATTAAAGCTGGTTCACGAAGTATGAAGAGTTCGATGGTGGAAAAGTATACATGGGTGATGATTCTCATCTAAAGATTGTTGGTCGTGGAAGAGTCTTAATCTGATTCCCTAATGGACAAGTGAAGGGGATCACTGGGGTTATGCACATCCTAGGCTTGGCACGGAACCTGCTTTCTGTAAGTATGTTGAATGATGCAGGTGTGTAGGTTGTCTTTTTGAAGGATGGATGCAAGATGACTAGAGGATCTATGGTGCTTGCAAAGGGTACTCAGAGATATACTTTGTTTCAGCTAGAGGCATGCACTTCACAGTGCAATAGTTCTTCTGACTCAAAGAAAAGAGTTGCAGTCACTTCATCCCCACCATTTGAACAAGCAGTGAAGAAATCTATTGTAACAAATTCTGATGGTAGTGCATCTTGTGTACCCAAGGGTGCTCATGCTTTGGAAGTTAAGCTTCCTGCTAAAAAGACAATGTTATGGCATATGAGATTTGGCCACATTGGTGAGAAGGGTCTTAAAACCCTAAAAAATAAAAACCTCGTTGAGGGGATAAATGATTGTAATCTCGAGTTCAACTTTTGCGAACATTGTATATATGGAAACAAAAATCGTGTTTAGTTTTACTCTAGTTCTCACAAGTCTTCTAGTGTATTGGATCTTATTCATTCTGATGTGTTTGGTCCTATTAGTGTTCCTTCAATTTCCAAATTTGTATATTTTGTATCTTTCATAGATGATTACAGTAGAAAGACATGGATTTATTTTCTCAGAAGCAAGACTGAGGTCTTTAGTCGGTTCAAAGAGTTTAAATCTTTTGTTGAGAATCAGACTAGTAAAAAGATTAAGTGTTTGAGAACTAACGGTGGTGAGTTTTGTTCAGTAGAGTTTGATAAGTTCTATAAAGAGCAAGGGATTGAAAGATATAAGACAACTCCATACACCCCACAGCAAAATGGAGTTTTAGGGAGGATGAACAGGACATTGATGGAGAGAGCTAGGAGTATGCTTAGTGGAGCAAGCCTCGAATAAAAGTTTTGGGCTGAAGTTGTAGCCACTGCTTGCTACCTAGTAAATAGGTCTCCTACATCAGCCCTTATTGATAAGACACCTATGGAGGTGTGGTCTTGTAAGAAGCCTTCAATTAGACATCTTCATGTTTTTGGTTGTGATGCATATGCACATGTGCCTAGGGAGAAACGGTCTAATTTGGAGAACAAGGCTATTAAGAGTATTTTCATTGGCTATGGTGTCGGTGTGAAAGGATACAAACTTTGGGATCCTGTGGCTAAAAAAGTGTTGTATAGTAGAAGTGTTATTTTTAGAGAGCTAACACCTTCTTCCATTGTTCTACATCAAGAAGAAACAGAAAAGAAAGAAGATGTGGTTCAGTTTCCTTCTACCCCTGAGAAGACAGAATCGACAGACCCTATGAGACCTAATGATGAGGAGAGCTCTAGTAGCTCTGAAAGTTCAAAAGAAGAAGCTGAACCTCAACCTCAGCCATTGAGGAGGTCTACACGAACAAGGAAGCAACCTGATAGTTCGATTATTCATTGCTTGATTCTAGTTGTGCTTTTGCCTTGATTACTAACATTGATGAGCCTAGAATTGTGACAGAGGCTATGGGCATGAAAGATGTAGGTTCCTAGAAGGAGGCCATGAAAGATGAGATGGCTTCTTTGGAAAAGAATAAAACATGGGACTTGGTGCCTTTGCTTGAAGGACAGAAACCTGTTGGATGCAAATGGGTGTTCAAGAAGAAATTTTGTGCAGATGGCAATGTTGAAAAGTACAAGGCTAGACTCATTGCAAAGGGGTACTCACAAGTGGAGGGAATTGATTATGGTGAAATTTTCTCTCCCGTTGCAAAGATAACATCTATTTAGTTCATGTTATCTCTTGCAGTAGCTTATGACTTAGAGGTGGAGCGGATAGATGTGAAGACAGCATTCCTTCATGGTGATTTAGAGGAAGATATTTACATGTCACAACCAGAGCATTACATAGAGAAAGGTAAAGAAAATTTGGTTTACAAGTTGAAAAAGTCTTTGTATGGTTTGAAGCAGTCTCCTAGGATGAGGTACTTGAATTTTCATGCCTTTGTATTGTCGGTTGGATTTCTGAGATTGAAATCAGATCATTGTGTCTATTATAAATTTGACAATGATCACATTCTCATTATGGCATTGTATGTTGATGATATGTTGTTAATTGGGAATGGTAAGAATATGATTTCTAATTTAAAGTCTCAATTGTCAGCACAGTTTGAGATGAAAAATCTAGGGGAAGCTAGGTACATTCTAGGAATGGAAATCAGAAGAGACAAAGCTAATAGAAAACTTTGGTTAAGCCAGAGTAAGTATGTGAAGACCGTGTTGGACAGGTTCAGCATGGCAGATTGTAGACCATTGTATGTTCTTGTTTCGTTGGGGACAAAGTTGTCTGTTAATGATTATCCAAAATCTCCTAGTGAGGTGAAGGACAAGAGTAGAGTATCTTATGCTAGTGTTGTTGGCAGTTTGATGTATGCCATGGTCTACACAAGACCAGACATTGCCCAAGCAGTGGGAGTCCTTAGTCGATTTATGGCTAATCCTAGACAGGTACATTGGGATGCAGTAAAGTGAGTGTTCAGATATTTGAGGGGTACTTTTGAGTATTTCATATGCTATCATGGTAATTATACAAGACCTTCGCATTCAGTTTGTATTTGTGGATTCATGGATTCTGATTGGGCGGGTGACATTGATAGCAGGAGATCCACTAGTGCTTACGTGTTTACTATGTTCGGTGGTGCAGTTAGTTGGATGAGTAAGTGACAACCTGTGGTTGCTTTGTCCATGATAGAAGCTGAGTATATGGCAACAACTCATGCTTGTAAGGAAGCCATTTGACCTAAGAGATTATGTTCAGATATTGGTGTTGATGCAGTACATATTACGATTTGTTGTGATAGTCAGAGTGTGATTTGCCTAGCAAAGAATCTAAATTTCATGCCAAAACAAAGCATATTGATGTATAGTTTAACTTCATGTGAGACATGGTAGAGGATGGGAAGGTGAATTTGGAGAAGGTAGACATTTTGAAGAATGTTGCAGATGCATTGACAAAACCAATGGGCACAGAGAAGTTCAGATGGTGTTCAAAGTCTATGGGCCTCTCGGCCTATAGCAGTTAAATCCTGTTATTTCCATTGGCTCTTACAAGGTGTTCGACAAGTGGGAGAATGTTGGCAATTAAGGTGTCTCAACCTTGGTAATTCCTTGTATTATTTCATTGCATTTATTTGTTTATTTCCTATTATTGTAATTAGGATGCAAATCCTTATTGTGATCTTGTGGGAGTTGGCACGGTGTTGTGTCATCCTACATGGAAGGTGACCACATGTAAATTTGTCCTCACATGAGGAGATAGGCATCCCACTTAGTGATAGGAATATTTTTCCATGTGTCAGCATCTTGGATAGTGTGTAAGGGAATATTGACCGAAACGGTTATGACAAATCTATGACGCGTAAATGTCGTAAATGGAAGATTATATGACAGGTGAAGACATGTGTCATAGGGCATCTTTGGGCACCCCAAGGAGGTTTATGACAAGTTGTAAGAGAATATTCTATTTTTAGCCTATGTATGATAGATTCTCTTATAGATGTAAGATATGACAACTATGACGGATTCTATGATAGTCGTAAGAGTTGTAAGAGTATCTGTCATTGCCCAATTTGGGAATAGGTGACTTCTTTGGGATGGGGTGATATGACAACTATCATGAACATTCTAAAGTGTTGGACAAGTGTCCCCAGGTGTGTACTTTGGGCCATGAGGCCATGTTGGACGCCCATCTCAAGATAGGCTCATTTTTGCCTTGTATCTTCTATATAAATAGGTGCTTTTAAGAGGAGATGTATTATGTGATTGACAGGTACTGTTATGTTGTCAGATTGTCTCTAGATACAAGTGTCAAAGACTCCTGAGAACTTGCATTGAAATTGTATTGTAAACCATTACAATTTTGATAATACGTTGTGCAGGTTTTGGAGTGTGGGGTTTTTCACCTGATAAGGGTTTTCCCCACGTTATATCTTGTCTCTCTCTTCTTCTATCTTACATTCTTGTGTTGTGTATTGCTACAATATCTCCATTGTTGTGTTAAAAATTCTATAATTGTAAAGGTTAAAAAGAATTTGTACTCATCTCTCCTCATTAGATTAGTGTAAGAAGCGATTTTCGCACACCTAGCTTACTTTCAAAGGGAAGAACAGTCACAGACAAACGATAATGCCTATTTTTAGTATTTGGTTCATTGGAAGGGATTGCCAAATGGAGATGTCACTTGGAGGTTAGAGAGAGACAAGAGCAAACTTGACTTTATTGTTGCAGCACTATCCTCAAGGGGACTTGAGTTCATTTTGCCTGGGGAGTATGGTGCAGGAGCACCTAGTTGATTTCATGCCTATATGAGGCAATTTTGTCATTTTTGGTTTTAGTTTTGTGTCTTTGATGTAATAAGGTCATTTTTTACCATGTTTAATGTATTTAAGTTAGTATTAGGTTGTTAAGTGGGTTAGAGAGTCAAGTTGCATAAGTTGTTAAGGTTTCAAATGTTACTAATGTTGTCAAAGTGCAAAATAAAAGGGAATTTGAAAGGTCACCGATTGTAATTGAATGAAGTTGGATAGTTGTAATTGGAAAGTTAGTTAGAAACTGTTTAGGAAATGTTTAAAAAGCTTGAGATGGTCAAGACAAAGGTGGGTTGATTGTATTTTGAAGAAAATAAATAAAGATTAACTTTGTTTTTACAAATTAGAACGTTATTTCTCTGCTCCAGGGGCGTGTATGATCTTGTATAGCCTGAAAGTGAACAAATTTTGATTGGAAGTGATGTTGCTTTGAGTTATTGTTCTTCTACATTTGGTTTCATTTGATTTCATCAAGTTTGGTGAAAGTTAGAGTAGATTTATTAAAAACTATTTGAAAACCTCACTAGGGTGTGGATTGACTATAAATAATGGATTCCTCTCCATTTTACTGATGAATTGGCCTCAAACTTGGTGGTATGGAAGTAGTTAGGGTATATTTTGTGTTCTTGAAGGTTGCGGGAGCAGGGGAGGAAGATTAGTGAAGATTTGTTGATGCCTTAGGTTGAAGACCTCATGATTTAGGCAAATATGATGCATAGAAGGTGGGGTTTGAAGAAGAACTCATTGGAAGTTATTTGAAATGCTTGTGGATGTTGGGATAGACCTTATTTGACTTGTCTAATCCATTGGAGTAAAGAATTGAAGCCTAGGTTTTGAAAATCTTGTTGTTGCCCATTCAAATAAGCCTAATTAGGCCAAATTATAGCGTAATAGTCCTATTTTGACCCTTGTGTTACAAAACAACCCCATATTCATGTGAATTATGTTGTGCAAGAGGATAATGGGTATCCAAAATAGTTTTTAGTTCATGGGTTTGAGTTGTTTCCTACAAGTTATGTCATAAAAAGCTCATTTGTTGTCTTAATTGGACTATTGCAAAATGGGACAGTCAAAAATAGACCCTTGTGTTGCAAAGTAACCCCCCTGTAAATTTGATATGTTGTCAAGTGGTATAAAGGGTATCCCAAATGGTGATCAGATTCTAGGTTTGAGACCTGGTTTGGAAATTATGCTAGAAAAACTCTGTTTGCTATCCTACAAGGCCTAGTGTCAAATTGTGAAGAAGTCACTTTATTTGAGGTGTTAATACTTTGGAAAAGTGTTGTTTGATTTAGTTTGAAGACATTAACCTTGATCTACATTAGGACAGTAGATCCAAGCAGCTTGCTTACCATGGTTTTTCCCTTCTAGGGTTTCCACGTAAATCTGGTGCTATGGACTTTTGTGTGGATGTGTGAATTTGCTTATGCTTGCATAGTAAATTATGTTTGATGCAGTAGAGATCATGCTTGTGCAGTAGAATTGTTTTAAAAAGTGGCATATAGTGATTCACCCCCGCTCTCAGTATATCTGTGTGTTCTAACACCATCACAGTGGAGGAAATAAGTTCTTAAATAATGAAATTTATTAATGTTGAGATCAAGAATACACTTGGAAATAGGGAGCCAAAATTTGATGTAGGAGTATCTCAAGGTATAATATCAATCTTGCATCACCTAAACATATTGTATTTCACTTTCTTGTTTTATTTATAGGTGTTCTTTAGTATTTGTCATCAGTGAGTCAATGAAGATGCTACTGCATTTCACTACACTTGCACATTTTACTTCGTAGTTGGGAATACATATTCAACATTGATCCTTCAACATTATATTCACTTTCTAGAAGTTTATGATCACCACAAAGGTCCAATTCAATATTTGACCTACTATCAGGCATTACTGGCTAACACTAAGTTTCACTATCATTGTTTGCAGCAACTTCCTAAAACTTACAGCAATGGAGGAACACATTCTAAGGTACATTGGACCTAGGAGAGAGTATGGAATGAATTACATCAAGATCCTTTGATCCTTTTCCATCATGTCCATTCTAGAAGATTCATTTACACATCTAGTCAACTACACATTTCATTAGGCATTGAGCTTTGTGCCACCTTGTGGCTAATTGAGATCTCTCTTAAGACAAGTGGTTGATATATAAACATCCTCAAGAAGATCATCAAAAGTTAGTAAAGAAAGTAGATGATAGCTTGGCATGGAACTAAATTGAAATATCTTTGAATTCTATAAGTCACCCTTTTATAATTAAACAATTGAGGACTAGCATGTTGGAAGCCCATATTAACAAGTTGTAATTCTATTGTGATTGTGAATAAATAAAGAACATGTCATTGTTTTTGTTCCATTGAATTTTGTTGTGTCTTTTATTTTCTTGGATGCATGGTTGGATAATCCTTCATTGGACCCTTCGGCCAATAATTGCATCAATTGGTGTCAGAGTTGGTTAAAGCAACCTTTTAGAATAAAATTAGTTTAACAAGGGGGAGAAAGTAAATTTTCAAAATATTGATTGAACTAGTGAAAAATTCATGAGTCGTGATGTTAGATTTATAAATTAAAACATACTAAAAAGGAGTGTGTTGTGTGTAGACTATTCAAGTTGAGGTCGTGCACATTAAAAGTTTCATGTTTTGGTTATACTTTATAGGAATTAAAAAAGGGTATCTTCTAGAAAGAAAGTGTTGGGTAGAAGATCCCTATGACTTGAATTGGTTGTAAATATATTGCCAAACTAAGGTAGTCCACAAGAATCTTGTAAACAAAGTGTCGATTGTGAGGTAGTTTGCAGGGGTGATTATGTGCAAACTGCCAACCTAAGGCAGTTTACACTAGATTCAAGATGTTGCCACCAAGAGGACATGGTATTGTTAATGTCACTAGAAGGATGGAAGAGATGACTAAAATGATGAAGGCTATGAATATCTTGATGGATGCTTTTGAAGAAGACTGCAAAAGAAACCCTAACATTAGAGATTATGAAAGTGGAAAAGAACAAGAAGTCAGCCTTTTTGAGAAAAGAAAGAGTGACAAAGAAGACAAGGAAGAAAGGATGTTGAAAGCTATATCAAGTATTGGTAAGAAAACTAGAGTAGATTTTCCAAATTATTTTGGTAGTCTAAATCCTAAAGAATTGATAGATTGGATAACTGATTTAGAAGAACATTTTTAGTATGAAGATATTAATGATTTGGATAAGGTAAAATTTTCTAAGAATAAGTTGAAGGGTCATGCCACCATTTGGTGGAAGGAAGTTTAGGTAGAGAGAAACAGGAAAGGTAAACCTAGTATTAAGAAATGGGACATGATGGTGAAGAAAATTGAATTTAAGTTCATTCCTACAAATGATCAATTAGATTTTCTAAAGGAGCTACATAATATAAAACAAAAGGATATGATTGTGAAATAATACATTGAAGACTACTATATACTGAAAATCTATTTAGGACATCACAATGAAGGAGTAGAGAAAGTGGAAAGATACATGAATAGTTTGAAGATTTAATTCAGGAAGAGCTTAGCATGTCAAATATGCAAACAATGAAGGAAGCATATCAGATGGCCCTAACTGTAGAGAATAAATTGAACAGAAGATTTGGAGATAGGAAAAACTAATAAAGAGGAGGAGAAGGAAGATTCCAAGAATATAGAGCTCAATGTGGCAATAGGAGGCCATATGCAAAGGATCCTAAGAGTAATAACCCATACCACAAGGAAAGAGATGACATGAATTCATACTACATTGATAGAATTGATGGATATCAAAGAGGTAGAGGAAGCTATGGTGGAATTGATGGGAGGCCCTTGAGGGGAACATGCTTCAAGGACATCGAACATTTGATTGCCACCAAAATCAAGGAAGCCCTAGTAGGAGGCTAGAGGTGAGAGTGAGAGTTCCACATGCTAATGCGGAGACTGAGAAATCATACAACTCTGGAGATGAACTGAAAAGAGGTGATTCACTTGCTACAAGGAGATCTCTATTGAAACATGATTATGAGGAGGAACCAATATAGAGAAAAAGTTTATTCAAAACAATGTACAAATTAGGAGGTAAATGTTGTAAGGTTATCATAGATAGCGGTAGTACAAAAAAATTAGTTTTTAAAGCTCGATAGTTGATAAGTTAAAAATGGAAAGACTAGAACACCCCAAACCATATAGAATTTCTTGGTTGCAAAAAGAACATAGGGTGTTAGTGAAGGAACAATGTTGGGTCAAATTTAAGATAGGTACATATCATAATAAAGTTTTGTGTGACATACTACCAATGGATGTGTGTCATTTGTTGTTAGGGAGACCATGGAAATTTGACAAAAGTGTTATACATGATGGAAGAGTGAATACTAATAGTCTAACAATGAATGGTAAGAGCCACAAGTTGATCCCATTGAAAAAAAGAGGATAGGTTTGTAGTGGCACTAAAATTTGTTTGGCGGATGGAAGAAAGTTTTTATATGGATTGAGACATGAGAATATGTGTTTTGCATTGATTCCTAAGGTATGTAGCACCAAAATCACAATAGGCACCAACGCAAATGCAAAACAGATACCACAGGAGGAAGTTTTAGAACTATTAACAAAGTATAAGGATATCATATCAAACAACTTGCTTGATGGATTACCATCGATAAGAATTATTAGTCACCGTATGGATCTAATTACAAGGGCAAGTTTGCCAAATAAATTGGTGCATAGGATGACACCAATAGAAAATGAGGAGTTGAATTGGCAAGTGTAGGAGTTGTTGAGGAAAGGATTGCTTGGAGATAGAGTTTGAGACCATGTGCGATAGTTGCAATACTAGCACGCAAGAAGGATAGTGAGTGGAGGATGTGTACAGACTCTAGAGAAATAAATAAGATCACTATAAAGTATAGATTCCAATTGCTAAGGATAGATGACATAATGGATTGTTTGAGTGGAGCAAAGTATTTCACTAAGATTTATTTGAGAGTGGCTATCATTAGATCCGAATCAAAGAAGGGGATGAGTGGAAAACTACACTCAAGACAAATGAAGGATTGTATAAGTGGTTGGTTATGCCCTTTGGGTTAACTAACACACCAAGTACATTTATAAGGTTGATGAATGAAGTCTTAAAGTAATTTTTGGGTGAGTTTGTGATTTTTTACTTGGATGATATTTTGATTTTTAGTAAGACTAAAAAAGAGCACCTAGGGCACATTAGACTAGTATTGTAGAGGTTGAGAGAAGAAAAGTTCATAATCAATGTGAAGAAGCGTAGTTTCATGAAGAAGGAATTAGTGTACTTGGTATTTTTAATCTTTGCTAAAGGATTGAAGATGGATCCAAATACATTTGAAGCAATTGTTAAATAGCCTACAACAGCAAATGTAGAGAGGTAAGACCTTCTCATGGTTTGCTAAGTTCTTATAGGAAGTTGTTAGCCTCATTTTGACCCTGAAAATTTTAAACTTTTTGTGTTAAGTCGACAAGCATTGCCATGCATCACACACCTCTTTTGAGTGGCTCTTAGTCACAAACATTCCAATCGTTCTCAAATGTCAAATTGCTCACCAAATTGAAGTTGTCAATTTCCATTCATAGTTGCAAAACAATAACCTCTCATATTTTATGTGTCAATTGTCCTAGTTACACATCTTTAAAATGTCATAGTTGATATAGTTCATGTTGATTTATTGCATCGAGCTTAGAAGTTGTGTGCCAATTTGAAGGAGAATCATCCATCATTTCAGCCAAAAACCTTCAAAGTGGTTGTGTGTGGTGAGTTACAGAAATAATTAAATTTGAAAATCCATACGAGATAGAATGAAATTATTTTATACCTCCTAGGGGTGTTCTTGACTTCATTAAATGCAAAGTGGCAAGTTTTTGAAGTGGAATTCTTTTTGGGTTGGGAGATATTAAACTAGCGAGTTTTCACCAGTAGTTTACGGAAATAATTAAAATTAAAGTTTCATGTGAGTTGAAGTCAAACAATCTGAGAGGGAATTTTATGGGATTATTCTTGATAATGTGGCCAGGTTTTAGGAAAAAATATTATGTCAGCTGGAAGTTATGAATATGTTACCTTTTCATCATGTTTGTGGATTCACCAAAAAATTATATAAGGTTCTTATGAAACAAAGTTGGAGACTTTGCAAGTTTTTTTTAACTCGTTAGTGAATTAACAGGATTATAAATCCATCAAAATTCTAGCATTACACTTTGGTGGCATTTCTTCAATTTGACAACTTAAACAATAACCCAAAATTGCTCTTTGTCAGAGGTCTTGGTGTTTGTTGGATTTTAAAATCTTCTAAATTATTTGTCATCAGAATATTTTGTGGTTCTTATAACCCTTAACACTCATGGAATTACCCTTTAGTAGCATTTATAAGTTCAAAAAATCTTTAGAATGGAACAAATTCTCTTGGTTAGAGCTTTTTGGGGTATCAAGAACCCTCAGAACCCCTGACAATCCCTAATACCCCCTTAAGTCTTGACATTTCCCATTGACAAGTATTTTAAGAGTTGCATTGAATTTTTTCAAAGGTTTTAAAACAATATGGAACTAGTCAAAGGTTCTACAAGTTTCAGGAGCCCCCAACACTTCATTAATACTCGTTCAAATAGTTCCCAAATACCTCCAAATCTTTGACTTCCCATTGAAAGACATTCTCGTGCCCTAACCTCTGACTCTTCTCTCATGTAATACATGAAGTGTAAATAGAATGCCTCAAAGACGCATGGTCTCAAAGTCTACCATGATTACAAAATTTGCATCAAATGCATTTTTTTGAAAGGTTGTAGAAACTTTAAAGCTAGCGTAATTTGTAGGTGTAAAGTCAAGTTATATAAACCTTTATCAGCATCCTTCGAATAGGGTATTGGGATAGCATTCGAAAATCCTTTCTTAGAGATAGAGATTTATTTTTAGTAAAACATGATAATATGGAAGACATTTTTACAAGAAGTAATTCAACATGATAAGAGAGATCCTTATTGCATGGTGGAAATCCTGTAGAAATTGAAGTAGCAAGATATGTGTCCCAAAATGGCAATCATTGTGAAATGGAAGCTATGATGAATAATAATGAGGATTTTCACAAGAACCCAAGTTTACAAGAAAATGGTGAACATGAGGCCATTTCTACTATTAAGAAGCAACTTGGTGAGAAATATAGAGAAGATGGCTCACCTCTCAGTGTTAAGTATAACCCCATTCCTCCTAATGCCTTTAATGTTCCAATAGAGTCTTACTACCATGGAAAAACTACTACCCTTCATGATCTCCATGGAACATCAAATATGAAGAAGGAACAAGAAGCAGACAAAGTTTTCATGTCACAAAAATATATGTTGAAAGGGCTTTAGAAACTTATAAACAAATGCAATTCGCAGATGTAAATCTAAAGTCCACAACATTTACCAGTTCCCTTCTTGCCTGTGCTAAAAATGGGAACTTTGGAACAGGGTATGGATGTCCATAAAAACATAAGGAAAGAGGGTATTAAAGTTTAAAATACTCTAGTAGACATGTTTGCAAATGTGGAAGCATAAACAGGGCACATGAATTGTTTGACAAAATGCTTTAAAGAAATGAATCTCATGAAATGCAATGATTGCAGGATCTATACAAAATGGAAGGAGATGTTACAAGTATGTGCCTAACCAGTGTTGACATTGATGTCAACATATCAGTGTTGTCATTGGTGTCAATTGTGCTCTTATTTTGATGCTTGCTCGTTTGCATATGTAACTGTTGGAGATAATGAGTAAGTAATCATGATATTAAGTTTCCAAGTGCTTTTGAGAAAATTTGCTCTCCCAGTGGAAAAAGTGTGTTGAAGAGTATCTTTGTTTACTGAGGAATAGTCCAGTAGATTGCTCTGCATTTCTTGTAGATTAAATATCTTTGTCTGCGGATTCAAAGTTATTTAGAGGCATGTCTGAAGATGCTATGTTCCAAGTTTGAGCCTCCGGTATGAAGTTTTGAGTGAGTTATGTTCACCAGAGTGAAAATTATTTTTTCTATACATTTGGTGGTGATAGGGAGAATGTATTCTACTCTGCATTCCTCCGCATTTAAGTATTTTGGTCTGCGGTTCTAGAATTAAGTTTGTAATTTTGTTATGTGCCTTCAACTCTAATGGTTCATGATTTGGTGGTCCGCAAGCGATCTTTTTCTTATGACAATGGTAGACAGTTATGTTAGTGTGCTCTGGTTTGAAAAATATTATGAATAAAGTGATTAGAGGTGGTGTGAAAGTTCCTGATGATTATAATGAGCTTGTGGATGTCTCCTGATCATGCTCCTATCTTTTGATTGGTCCGCAAAGAGTAATTTGGATCATGGAGGAAGATTGTTCCTAGAAGACTTAGTGCTAACACCAGTCTTGGCCAACTTGGTTATTTTCACTACTTGCAAAGTTGCATTGAAGATTGTGGAAGCGTGTCGTGATGTGGAAGATTGCATTTGAGTCCTAGCTAAGGCATATCATGATCCACATACATCTTTTCCTTAGCTAATTTTGTTCAGGTCCAAACCTATTTTTGTGTATGTTTGTAATGCCGACCTTGGAGATTGCTCCAATGGTTGATGAATGTAATGCCGACCTTGATGTACATTCCAAGGTTGGTGAATTGTATAAAAAAATGTAATGTAGTTGCGAAAAAGATGTCCTTGTGCAAAAATGTGAAGATAAGTAAGAAAGTGTAAGAAGAGCATACCAGAGGATTTATACTATGCTTCAATGGAACTAAACCCATGCATGGAGTAGATGCTATCAAATTAGTTCACCAACCCTTGGTAGTGAGCCACCCCTGGTAGTGAGCCAATCTTGGCAGTGAGCCCTAACTTTTGTAGTGAGCAATTTGGGCAGTGATCCCTAAGACAGTGAGCCTCTATTTTTCCCTTATAAGGTTTTCCATGTAAAAATCTGATGTCTCATGTGTTGATTATGTTATTGTGTTGAGTTTCTTATCTCATGCCTTCATGATTAAATCTAAATAATAGTGAACAAGTATTTGATATGTTAATGTTCATAAGTGGTCAAAGTTTTGGAGACAATTGATTCACCCCCCCTTTCATTTGTCTGGTGCATTTCAATAATTGGTATCAGTGCCAAGTTCCTCATAAGTAAGCCTAACAGCTTGAGGTAGATCCAAGATATCTTATATGAAGGAAGCTCTGCAGTTTGATGGAATGAATTATGCTCTCTAGGGTAAATGCAAAGAGATGGGGGACCAAAAAGTCACCACCATGTCCAAAAGTAAAGAAAAAAAACTCATTTCTCCTCACTCACAGCCGCGACCATTGCAATCTTAGCAGTAAAAAAACTCAAGTGAAAGTGTGATCGCGTTGAAAAAAGGCTATCCAATCAAGTTTAAGAGATAAAATGACAAATTCACGATGCCATCTCGTCGCCAAAGACATCGTCATGCAAATTTGGAGGCTCCAGCATAGGAAGAAGTAGGTTTGACTGATTTTGTTAGTTTGAGAACAATTTTTGAGTTTTGCAATGTTTGATTTGTTTTTATATTACATTTACAGTTATTGGGGAAAGAGAAAACCTAAATCCAACTGAGGAGGGTGAAAACAACCCCCAAAACCCTCCAAACCCTCAAAACCCACCTTCACCTCCTTTTAATGTAAGGGATAGTCAAGAACACTACTAGGAATAAGAGAAGAAAACAAGAAACATCTTCAAACTATTATTCAAACCCTAAACAATCCAAGTGGAACCACTGATCGTAGGAGGGTGCTTGCAAAATCACTAGAGGAGATTGTTTCCCACACGGAGTTGGTGACAAAACAAATCACCAAATTCAAGGACTAGAGGGAGAGGTGTCAGCAATATTGTGCTGACAAGTTGTCATATGAACAAGTCAAGAATGAAAGAATAACAAAATCTCAATTATGTGCACACTTTATTAATCCCAAAACTGGCCAAAGATTAGAAGAAAGTTGCAAATGGTTTCCTATACATTGGTGTAGGAATGAAGAAATATCTCAAAACTTTTGGGATAGATGGTACATGGTCTTTGATGAGCGCCCATGCAACAATGATGAGGTACCACAATATTTCTTGAGGAAACTCCATTGCGAGTTCATCCTCAACAAGATTCTAAATTATTTTGACATTCGTGAGTTCCAAGGTAGAGGTGGTGGCTCTACCCAAGATAGACCCAGGGCTCAGCGAGATGAAAACCTTATTCCTGTACTCCAGGCAAGGCTAGAACATGGGTCACTCCCTTTGGCTTTTAAGGAGAGTGTTGAGGTGGAGACATTACATTCATTGACTACTCTCACCCAAACTCTATCACAACATGCTAATGATCTTACTCAAGCTGATGAGGGTGAGAGTAGTAGGCGTCATGTGTCCCCACATTTGTGTAATTCATGTGGGAACCTATGTGATTATGGGACGCAGGAGGCACGGTAGGACTCTCGGTAGGATTCTGTGATGCAGGGGAAAGATGTTGCAACACAGGGGCAGGACATGTTGGATGAACTTGTTCTTAGTGACGATCTCTTACAGCATACATTTGGTATTGACTCTCAGGTAATTTGTTACAAGTTTCATCTTGATTTAGTATATTATTATTCAAAATTTATAATTAATTTTATATGATTATTTATATTATAAGTCAAAAATAATGTATGTAATTGTCTGTGCAATGAAATTCCAGGGTCAGAGTCTTCATCTTGTCTCCATTAGCTATCCATTAGCGAGTTATGAGAGAAGGTTAAGTTAGCCGGTATGTAATTTATCACATAATCGTAATTATTGTAGATATGTCAATGGTAATATTATTTTGTGACAATTTGATGATTTCAATAGTCATCGGCACCTCCACGGTTTCCTTGGTCCCCTGGACGCCAAACCACCACTTTTATGGAGGTAAATTTAACCATTTCTAATCATTATGCATTTTTAAAATAATGTTCTGTATTTATTTATTTTGAATAATCTTGAACTTGATTTTTAGATGTTGAATATAGTGGAGACTCCTCCTCATCTTCGTGAGTCAGCGTAGATAGGCATTGTTGCAACCATGATGTCTTCAAATCCTTTGACCAAGGTATGATCCAATAACATGAAAATGTCATAATTCTCATGTCATTTGATGTACATAAATGATATTTGTGTTTAGTCAATTTTGCTTCTTGATGCTTCTCACAAGAGGTCACAACTTCAGTCTGTCCAAGTATGGACGTAGAGAGAGAGAAGATGATGGAGAGTGATCATCAGGTGGCAGTAAGTGATCGATTACATATGTGATGTTATATATCTCATACATTTTCTATATTAATGTGCATATATTATTTGATTGTATTAACAGGTGAAGCTGGATCGACTTCTGTTGAAGAGGTCTACTCGACAACAGAGAGAGGATGAGTCAGTGATTGGCTCTACATCTTCACGGTCAAGCAAGAGTTGTCGATTATTTCATAAAAGTCCATAGGAAACTAGTTTTTGGGACATTTTTTGTATGCCTAGATGGCTTTGTGTACATACTTTTGGATGAACTACCGATGTATATTTTTTAATATATGCCTATATGGCTTTGTTTGGACATGCCTATATGGCTTTGTCTATAACTAGATGTTATGTTCATGACATTATGTATATGACAACGTATATTAAATATTTAATATGATGATCAATTATCATTACAAGAATTTGGTTTTACACGTGCCAATTGCATTTGCTTGAAAGTTTATAAATCATTTTTAAATAATCCATTTTGTGCATATCTTGCAATCATTACATTTTGTGGGACTGTGCATTTCTTTGAGGCGTCATTTCAAACAGTTCATGTGCCTTGTCTATGCCTCCACACTTTCCATACAGTTCGTGCACCTTCATGAGGTGACATTTCTTTGGGGCATCATGCCAAATAGTTCACGTGCCTTGTCTATGCTTCCACACTTTGCATACATGTCTACAAGGGCAGCTGCAATTAAAACATTTATCAAATTTCCTATATCCTTTATGCTTTGATGGTTGTCCATACGCTATTCCAAACATTCTATTTTGGTGTATAGATAGGGAGGATGTTAGCAAAGGTTGTAGAATTTGTCTTTACATGTGCCAATTGCTTTTACTTGTTCAAAAGTTTCTAAAGTCTTTTCAACAAATCCATTTCGTGCATATCTTGCAATCATTGCATTCCATGAGACAACATTTCTTTGAGGCATCGTGTCAAACAGTTTGAATGTTCGTTGTATATGCTTCCACACTTTGCATACATGTCTTGTAGGGTACTTACAACTATGACATTTTACAAAATTCCTATAACCTTTATGCTTTGATGCAAGATAACTTCATAGTGAAGGGTGGTTGATTTGTTTGGTGGGGTGGGGTGGGGTGGGGTGGGGTGTTGCAAGACATAGCATCACTAGGAAAAGGGTCTTTGTTAACCATAGCATTGGTGATAATAACATACCAATTAAACTTTTATCTAAGAAGTGGAAATTATGTCAACCTATATTGTGAAATAAGAAAGTCATGAAATGGATCCCATAGGGAATAGCATTGAGTCTTTAATTGTCCATTTAGTCATGTACACAATGTCAAAAGTCATATTTCAAAGTTCATAATTAGTGGAATTAGTTTTAAGTGATGGAAGTGGGTTGTTGTGATAAATAAGACAATATGGACTAGGTTCATAGTTGGTATGTATGTGACTTGTATGCATTTTAAATAGCACTCAATGAAAGATTTTAACCTTTTTTCATAAAGGCATAGCTTGTATTGTAGATAATCATGCTTAACTTGATTCAAATAGTGTCATGTTGCAACGTCATAGTGTTGCTTGATATTGACAAAGATGTTACTTATTGCCTACCCAAACATGTTTTGTCTTCGCCTTTCCTTCTCTCTTAGCATTTGTAATGGCACCATTAAATTGAGTCCTTCAGCAATTACTTGGGAAGGATCTATAAAACTTCCTTATTATATGACTGGCTTTCTTTCGAGGAATGATTTTTCTATTTTCACTTGGCTCAATAAAGTTAGAAGTGTGTCTATTCATCTAAATGTGCATTGAGATGTGCTTTCTAGGTCTTTTGAAATTTTGGACCAAGGAGATGGTATTTGTTGAAGAATAGTATGATTTTTCTTTGTGTAGTCACATTCAATTCTCATTCACTAGCATGTTGGCAATTAGATTTTAGTGCTTTCTTTGGTGTATGATTTAAATGTTCTTGTAGTCTTATAGCAATTGGGATGAGTAGGAAAGAGTTAATATCCAAGGTGTCTAGCTTGGATTGTTCTCACCTTGAATGAAACCTATTAAGCCACACTCACTCACCATCCCTCATGGCTTGTGCATCAAAGGGTGACATTACCCTATATTAACATGACAAAGATCCTCCATTAGGGAAATCCTTTACAACTGTACCTTGCATTAAAGACAGTCCATCAGCAATTCATATCAGCATAATAGTCCCCACAAGCATTGAGCCACTTTACAAACTTTTCACCTCTTGATTACAATGAAAACCCCTGAAGTAACCTTTTTAGAGCCTCACGACTATTCCTCTTCTTGTAATTTGTTTATAGGATGGCTTTTTGAACTTCTTAGATCTTGATACCCTCGGTGATTACTAGATGAAAGTCTAAGGAGTACTCAAAACCTTTCTTGCAATAATACTCCAGTCCAAATGATTTAAGATAGTCATTAATGTTGCTCACAAGCAGGTTGGGATCAGCTAGATAGTATTGTGATGAAGTTTAGTGAGCTAGACACATGGGGGCAGTCCTTTAGAGACCTTGATTACATATCTATACTCCCCAAAACTCATAGGATAGTCTTCTGGAAAGTTTATTAGAATAATTCTATGCATGGTTTTAATGGTAAATCAAAGCACAAAAGTTGTTACAATGTTGCCCCTATTTAGTAGTCCTATATTGGTAAGGTGTCAGAAGTCCTTTAATAAAATTGTATGTTTATTCCACCACAATATCTCCTGATTCACCATAACCTGTGAACCTAGATAAAATATATGATGATATCTTTGATCCCCTCTCAAAATACTATGATATTAATGATCTTGAATCATCCTTCTGGATCCAAGTCACTGTACTCAATCTCATGACAACCATGGCCACCCATAACATCCATCTTATGTGATTGCACTTGAAGTAAGAATGATATAAAAGGTAACCCAAGGTGGATGGCTAATACTATTCCCTTAACTTGCAATGACTTAGAGCTAGGTAATTGGAAAATTGTATCAGAATAGTTGGTTAAAGAGGGTTACTTTGCACATAGTGTAACAACTAGTATTCAATGGGTGGGTTTGGACAGTGCTTGAAATGTAGATGGCAGTGTTGAGTCTTTCTTTCTCCACAAGTAATCAATTTCATACTCTTGAACAACATCTCCCCATCTTGACACAACTTTCAACATTGCTTTCTATAATAACTCTAAGATTAAGGAGTCTCACAATAAATAGTAACACCATTTAGGGCTGTGTAGTCAGGGTGTGACAATCTTTCTCAAGGATTTAGGGCAGTCTTCTTGATTAATTTCACTAGTCTTAATATGAAGATTTAGGCTTAGGGTTTGATGGATTGCCCTAGGAAATTAAACCCTAGCCTTCATATAGATTATCCATAGTCTTGATACTCACACAAAATTAAGTTCTAATAACTCTATGGACTAGTATACCATCCTCAAAGTATGACAGACCTCTGCAAGTTTTTAAAACCCTTCATAATCATGTTTGAACACTAATCTCCCTTTGCGTGACTCTGGCAACATCAAAGCATGATTGTTTTACCTTGTGACTATTTTATTACCATTCTTCTTCATGGTATTTTGATGACTGCCTCATCATACTGTCTCAGCATCATCATTAAGAGAATATGCCCATTCTCTCACATTGATTGAGGACCACATTAACTAAATAAGAAACATGACTGCACCCTGCCTCTATGACTAGGCTCTAAGGTCTTATGAGTCATTAACACCTCAAACACCATAACCTACAGCAGGAGGGTCTTGCAAGGGATGCAGACAACAAATACAATGCAATGATGCTTCACAAGAACTTAGGAACAACAAGCTTCTAAGATTTCCTTATTTGACTGACCTTAGGCCTAGTAGTACAGCAAAATGACATTTTCTTGCATAATTTTCAACTTAGGCCTGATACCCAGAATATAAACACAGATTTAGATACCCATTTGGACTTTACACAACATACTAAGATTTTAGGGGTGGTCACTTTATACGGAACCCCCCAAAAATTGACTATTCTTCTATAAATTAGGCCTAATAAGGCCTCTAGGCATAACACCAAATGGCTTTAAGGCTTCAAGGTTTCCCAATTCTTGTTCCAACACCTCAAACACATTCAACAAGGTCTCAAACAACTGTTCCAACTCCAGGGATCCCTCTCTAATGACATATAACAAGATTTCACCAACTCACCATGATTAGTAAGAATTAATAAGAAATAAGCATAATGGCAATAATTAGCATTCAAGGATTTCTAATGAAGACCTAGGGTTTGGGTGCCAATGGCAACTCACCAAACCCTCAGATCAATCTTTATTTGAAGAGATTTTATGATTTAGACTAATACAGATGCTTGGGTATATCATGATCATATTGAGATCTAATCATTGTTTTATTTCTTGTAGGGTTTGTTTCCACGCTTCTAATCATAATAATCAAGGTTATGGAATATCTCTTGTCATGTCATATGAGGAGATCATGGCCACAATACCATCAAGATGTGAATTTCAACAACAAATTTCCATCTGTCCAAACCCTACCATCGTACACACACAAAAAGGCTTTAGTTTCATGCAGTAGAAAGGTGCTAAGAGTGACATTTTCCATTCTATAGTTCGTGGAGCCGAACAGACTGTGCCAACACATCGGGGTGGGTAGGTAAATTCCAGGAGAGGTCTCATTTCATGTGCCAAGTGCCCCAATCATTTGGGGCAGTAGGCTACCAACAAAGTCCCTTAAGATCCCTAAAATGAAAAAACTACCAAACTTTGACGGAGCAGCTCTCAAAATTCATGGCAGCTCAGAACATTTCATTTGGACCTATAGGTGCATGTGGAGTCCGTCCAAAATAACCTCTCTCGGTTTCGTTCAACTTTTGTCTGTTTGACCATGCTAGAATCAAACGTATTATTGCAAAATGCTTCAGTTCCATGCAGTGGAAAGGTTGCTATGTGCCATATTTTTTTGTGAGGCCTACCATTTCATTCCCTTATTTTTGACTACTTCATTTTACTGTTGGTGATACATACTAGACTTGTGGGACTGTTGATCCTGAATTTCAAGACTATTAGACTTTATGCTTTATGTGGATTTATTATGTTTAGCATGATTACGATGTGATTAGACCTTGATATTGATTCACTGATGATGTTGGACATATGATTTATATTATGATGTTATTAGGATATCATTCATGTGATTTTGGTTAGAAATTTATTATGTGATTCTATCTTGGGATGGATTTTTGAAATACAAATTTAGAATTTGATTATGATGTGATTCGTTGATGTTTATATGATCATGTGATGATGTGAGTGTATGTTTCACTTTGCTTCGGCTATTATATACATGTGGGATTAACATTTCATTTGAGTGCACAGGTGTTCCTAACGAAGCCACGAATACTCAGAAATCATCCCACACACTGTGTTGTTTTCCCATGTCAAGACGATTTAGTTCCAAGAGGAACCAAGATCAACTATGTTTGCATGATGAATTTTTGTAATGTTGTTGCATGGTGTTAGTTGGGTTAGGTCTACCCTTCTTTTATTTGATTTCTAATTGGTGTTGTAAGTTGTAATGTCATTTGAATTTCATTTTTAAATTTTAATTTTTGAGACCCCTTTTATGTGTTTTTACTCACCCTATGGTGCTCAAATTGACCCTGGGTTGTACCCCTAGGGTCGACCATTTAAGCTTGTATAACCTTAGGTAAACTCCTATTTAATCACTTTAAATTCACCCTGAAGTAAAATGACGAAAATAGAAGTTTGGGAGGGAGAGGAAGAGTGGGTCAAACACTCAACCTCTTCTTTTCCTCTTCCCTAGATTGGGGGAGTCTTCAAAACCCCTTAATTGTGGGGGACTCAACTCCAAGCCATGGGAGTCTATTGTTTTGGTGTTAGTGTGTTTGTTGTGATGTGGTGTGTGCTTCCCTTGTGTGAGGATGACCTCTTAGCTCGGGGGAGACTCATGTGTGAGTCTATGGTAGGGAGGAGAGAAGTTTGAGTGGCTTCTTTCCCTTCTATATGTTTATTGCAGGTTACTTGAAGCTGTGGAGTGTAGAAGAAAAAGAGACTTTTACTCTTGAGTTAGTCATTTTTGGCTCTTGAGAGAGCTATGGTCAAGTTGGGTCTATTTGTAGTTTGTTTGTCGTAAAGAGAGTGGTTTGTTTCTCTCTTGATTTGTAAAAGTAAAGGCCTACAAATTTTGAGTTGTATTTATCTTATTGTGATCTTGAAAATGAAATTTAGTGGTCATTTCATGTTATGAAAATATGGAAGTGTTATAAAAGGGGGCAGCAATATTGTATGTGAAACTATATATTTGTTGTTAAAATAAGTTTTAATTTTGACTCTCATTTACATATGTTTCAGGCAAATGCAAGAATAAGTTGTTGATGTTATCTAAAAGGATTATGAAAATGTAATCTAAGAAAAAATAGTTATTTGCTGTTTTAATTCAAAAAAAAAATATTTAATGCATTGTTTCATTTTAAAAAATTTATCTATATTGCTTACCTTATATATATATATACATCATTTTATTATATTATTTCTTATTATTTAACTTACTGGAAAATTTAATGTTTTGTGAAACCTGATATATATTTTACATAGTTTTTACATATTTTTTTTAACTGGAAAATTTAGTGTATGTGAAACCTGTGTATATATATGTTGAAACTGTGTTACGAAAAGTAGATTGAAACAGAGAATTAAAAAAAAAATGAAATCTATTTTGTTTTCCAACGATTTTTTTTTGTTGTTGTTTGCTGTTTTATTGATTTGGTGTGGGGGGGTTTGAACCCCCCACCAAATGCCACCTCTGCCATTGTTTTTTTTCTTAAACTCAAAAAAAAAAATAGAACCCCCAGTCTTGGCAGCGGCCACTCCACCATGTGCTCTGTGATTTGGCCTCCACGGTTTAAACCTACAAAAACCCTTGAACTCTTCCATATTTATATTTTTTTTGTGTATACACTCTTTGTTTATTTTAAAAATTTAAAAAAAAAAAAAAACTCTCTGGTTTAAAACCAGAGACAAATAAATACCTGTATGTGCTCTGTGATTTGGCCTCCACCGTTTAAACCTGCAAAAACCCTTGAACTCTTGCATATTTATATTTTTTTTGTGTATACACTCTTTGTTTATTTTAAAAATTAAAAAAAAAAAAAAAACTTTGGTTTAAAACCAGAGACAAATAAATACCTGTATATATTTAAATGCTTATACACATTTTTGTTTAAATCAATTAAAATAAACGTGTATACCTTATGGGTATACCTCCGTGGCAGCCATGGATGCCCATTTCTAAACATGCAACAAATTCAAAACCAGGTAAAGAGAAAACAAGAAATGGAGAGAAGAAAGAATGAGAAAATAAAGAAAAAGAGGCTAGGGTTTACTTTCTTTTCTCCATAAGGAAATATTATTTTATTAAGGAGAGCTTTTAGGGCTCTTGTAGTTTTAAATTAGAATTTTATTAATTTCCCTCTCACTATGATTTTTTAGTTTTTTATTAATTTATTTAATTTGTGTTGCTTTTGTTCTTATGGGTAAAAGGATTAAGTGTTTTATTTTATATATATATAAGTGGGTTTTGATTTATTCAGTTTGCAAATCTTTTTTTTTATATCTTATTATTGTCTTTTTTATTTATTCTTGTTTTTCTTTCTTTTTTCTCTTTCCTCTTTTTTTTTTAATTTAATGAGGGAATAAGGAAAGAGATTTATGTGGGGTTTCTTTTATAGTTTAATTAAATAGTGTGAATTACTTTTCTTACATCCTATTAATTGGGTGATTTTTATATTTTGTTTTAAATTTATTTTAATTTTAATCTAGAGCGAATAGGGGAACAGGGTGAAATTATTATACTTAAGACCCTATCTTTTAGGGAATTATATTTTACTTTATTAGTAAATTTAATTGATGAGTCATCTTTATTAGTTGGGCAATATTAATTTGGGATTAATTAATTATTTAATTGTTTTAATTAATTTTATTTTATTTTACTTTATTAGTAAATTTAATTGTTTTGGATTATTTTTATTAGTTGGTCTATATTATGATGGGATTAATTAATTATTTAATTATTTATTTAATTTAATTTTTGCTTAAATGGGGAGTTAATTTTATAATGTTATAACTAGATTTTAATTTAACCTTTGGTTTAATTCTTTTCTCTTTCCTCATAAACGTTGATGGGAAACCTATTTAAAATTTATAATTTGAACGCTAGTAAGGCGTTATGCTGCCGGATTTTTTAAAAAAATTCGACCAAGTAATTTAAGTGGTTTATTTATGCATTTAGTTAACATTTAATCTTTGCCTTGAGATTACATTTTAAATGCAATCGTAATTTAATTTTTTTTGCTTAGTGTTAGGGTTTGAATTTCGGCACATGTCGAAATCCCACCACTTCACCTAAGAAACTTAGGGTTGATGTCGATTCTGATTCTAACCCTAATGGCGATGCTCCTCACGTCGCCTAACCCCCAAGTCATCTTTCATCACGTAAGGGAATGCGCATGTAATCACATTACCCCGCATTTGATTGACATGTTTACGCTTTATGCGTATTGCCACCGAGCATGCTGACGCATGCAAGGGGGTTTCTAGAGATGTGTAAAAAAAATTTTGATATTTCGTATCATGACCACATGTCCAATGTGGACATGACACGTGTGTTACGTGTTGTGACCGCATGGGAAATGTGGGCATGACATTTGGTATTAGAACCTAAGTTTAAACATTGGGCTTGCTTGGGTACGTTACTTATTCCATAATTTTGATTAATTAGTGATTGCCTTGTTTTGTAGGATGCCTCCCCGATGAGTTCGGCAAGCACGTTCACGCCACACTGCATCTGTCGAGGTGCACAGTAATTCTTCGGCTGAGGGTCAGGCACCATCGGCACCACAGGTCCTACCTATACTAGACATTAGACCACAGATATTTCAGGCACTACAGGCAGTATTAGATAGGCTACCACCGGTCGCAGATGCACCGCGCATAGAGCCACGTGCTGAGCCCCGCATTGATCCATGAGAGGATCCACGAGCAGAGTCACGTGTGGAGCCTCGCATTGAGCCGCGAGAGGCACCACGTGTGGAGCCGTATGTGGAAATACCAGATACAACGGTAGAGGAGGTTGGATTAGCCTACAGGGTCCGTAGCAGGAGCCCTCCACATCATGACAGGCATGAGGAGACAGTGCGAGTGGAACAGATCAATCACAGGCCATATGATTTTTATACAGAGGAGCCCATTAGAGGGCACATAGACTGAGGAGACCCTATCTAGGATTTGTTGAGGTTGAATCCTCTTACTTTCACCAGGACTACAGACGGAGCCAAAGCTAAGGCTTGGCTCATCAATCTAGACAGATGCTTCACGTTGCATCCTTACTAGGGCAACACGAAGGCACATGTGGCAGTCCACCTGTTGTAAGATGCAGCAGCTACGTGGTGGCACACTGAGGAGTGCAAGCCCCATTTTTCATTGGACACACTCACTTGGGAGACTTTCATTAAGCGCTTCAATACGCGGTATTTATTAGATCACTACAGATAGCGTCGCATAGACGAGTTTCATGACCTTCAACAGAGAGGGCTTACTGTTGCTCAATATGAGGGCAGATTCACTGAGTTGTCTCGATATGTGGAGTATCTCCACGATGAGAAACTCCTAGTTCATAAGTTTATCAGAGGATTAAACCATAGCATAGCAGGGCTTGTACAAATGGTAGACCCCATACATTGAGTGATGCTGCCGAGAAGGCATACATAGCTGAGGAGATACAGGGATGAGGGCAGGGATCACGCCCCCAGTTTCAGAATCGTGGGCAGCAGCACCACCAGCAGGGTTATCGCAAACCACCACTACCACCACAAAGAGGAGGATTTAGTTCTCCATCATTACCTCTTAGACCTCCACAGCAGCAGCACAATCAATAGAGGTCTAGACCCCAGCAGAGGGCACAGGGAGGGCAGAATCAAGGATGGCAACAATAGGGCCCGCATAGAGACCAGAGGCAGCAGGGACCACCTGCGGGGCCTGCGAGGTCACAGCAATCATACAGGGGTTCACAGGGTTCACAGGGTTCCATAGGTAGATCTACACAGTAGCAGTCGGGTAGGACTCAGAAGGGGCAGATACAGGCTCGGGGCCCATGCTATGTGTGTGGTAGAGCAGGACATCTAGCCAGAGAGTGCCCACAGGGCTTTATGGAAGGGGGACAACCCCATTCAAGATGGTCAAAGCATATTGTAGGAGATATGGGCAAGTCCCACCGCATGTTCGCAGTAGTTGATAACCTCCATGCAGATTTTTAGGCATCAGTGATTGAGACATCAGGTATGATCAGGGGTGTCCCCATCTCTATTCTTTTTTACTCTAGAGCTATTGATTCCTTTCTATCTACATCGTTAGTGGAGCGTTGCAGGCTGGTGGCTTCTAGGCAAGACATTAGGTGGGAGGTTGAGTTGGCCACTAGGGCCAAGATGTCAGTAGATGCCTTGGTTCGAGATTGTGAGATCTCCTTAGGGTCCTTCACTACATCTTGTGACCTTAGAGTTATGCCTTTAGGATCCTACGATGTGATTTTGGGTATGGACTGGCTTGCGGCTCATAGAGCCAAGCTAGATTATCGCTGAAAGGTGATTAGCTGCTTAGATGATCATGGTACACTAGTTGAGACAATGGGCATTTAGAAGCCCATGGCAGTTCGTATGATATCTGCTCGGTAGCTTAAGCGCTGCATGCAGAAGGGATGTTAGATGTTTGCTATCATAGTTAGTGACAGATCAGAGGATGAGCCTAAGGCATCA
This sequence comes from Cunninghamia lanceolata, assembly GCA_027924645.1. NCBI lineage: Eukaryota > Viridiplantae > Streptophyta > Pinopsida > Cupressales > Cupressaceae > Cunninghamia > Cunninghamia lanceolata. Next base: position 3,348,792 of record BSBN01000245.1, on the reverse strand, counting down.
TTAGATGACCATCCCATCTTGAGAGAGTTTACTAACGTGTTTCTATCAGTTACTGGGGATGCCACCTCATCGCGAGGTAGACTTTCATATTGATTTAGTGTCAGGTGCCGAGTTAGTCTCTCGTGCACCCTACAGGATGACCATTCATGAGCTTACAGAGCTCAAGTTGCAGTTAGAGGAGTTGCTCGAGAAGGGGCACATCTGACTAAGCATTTCACCTTGGGGCGCACCGGTTATCTTCGTGAAGAAGAAGGATGGGTCTCTTCGCTTGTGCATGGATTATAGGCAGTTGAATAAGGTGACATTGAAGAACTGTTACCCTCTGCCTAGGATTGATGATCTCTTCGACTAGATGCAGGGAGCTAGGGTGTTCTCTAAGATTGACCTAAAGTCCGGTTACCATCAATTGCGTATCAAAAAGGCAAATATTCATAAGACCGCTTTTCGAACTAGATACGGCCACTATGAGTTCACTGTGGTCCCCTTTGGTTTAACGAACACCCCTGCAGTGTTCATGAGTCTCATGAATGGGGTGTTTCGTACTTGGATCGATTCATGATTATTTTTCTTGATGACATATTGATCTATTTGCAGACTGAGGAGAAGCATGAGGAGCACCTACGTCAGGTTTTGTAGTGCTTGAGAGAGCAGCAGCTTTATGGCAACTTGGCGAAGTGTGCCTTTTCCAGGACAGAGGTACAGTACTTGGGGCACATCCTATAAGGCGATGGCATCTCCGTAGATCCATCGAAGATCAAAGCTATTAGGGAATGGCCAGCACCCACTAGTGTGATAGAGGCTAGCAGTTTCATGGGATTAGCCGGTTACTACTACAAATTCATAGAGGGCTTTTCCAGGATAGCACACCCCATCACTTCCCTTCAGTGGAAAGAGAAGAGTTTCACTTGGACTGAGCAGTGCGAGAGGGCCTTTGGGGTCTTCAAGGAGCATCTTATCAGCGCTCCCATCTTAGTGGTTCCTATTCCTATAGAGGATTTTGTAGTTTGTATAGATGCTTCACTTGAGGGTTTCAGAGCCTTGCTTATGCAGGGTGGTAGAGCGATTGCATATTAGTTGTGGAAGCTCAAGACACATGAGCTGAACTACCCTACTCATGATTTAGAGCTCGCAGCAGTGGTACATGCTCTTGTTCATTGGAGACACTTTCTTTTGGGTTGTCGCTTTGAGCTTCATTCGGATCACCACAATTTGCAGTACATATTCACACAGCTGAATTTGAACACCTGCCAGCGGCGTTGGATGGAGTTTCTATGCAAGTATGACTTTGATTTCCACTACATCAAAAGGAAGGAGAACGTGGTCATTGATGCTTTGAGTCGGAAGCACCACGAGATCCTGAGCTTGACCTTGAGTGTGGACTTGAGCGAGCGCATCATTCAGCATATGCCTGAGGATGAGTGGTTTCTTAAGGTGCAGTAGGAGGTCCAGTCACAGAGGGCCCTTAAAGGCAAATTTGTAGGATATTCCCTTGAGTCAGATGGGTTGCTTAGGCATCGTCAACGCATCTATGTACCCCGTGCGGGTGACCTTCATGCAGTGGTTCTTTCAGAGGATCATAAAACACCTTATGCAGCACACCCAGGGGTGAAGAAGATGCATGCTGACTTGCAACAGTTATACCATTGGACAAGTATGAGACAGGATATTACAGAGTATGTTGCTCGTTACCTTGAGTGCTAGAGGGTCAAGGCTAAGCACCAGCATCCAACAAGTTTTTTATACCCTCACGTGATACCTGAGTGCAAATGGCACACCATTTCCATGGACTTCATTGTTGGCCTTCCTATGTCATCACGCCACCATGATGCCATCATGGTGATGGTTGACAAGTTGACCAAGGTGGTGCATTTCTCACCTGTACGTATGACGTACAATGCTCCATCTGTGGCGAGAGTATTTTTGGATCATATCATTAGACTACATGGGGTACCTCGCCATATCATTTCTGACAGGGATTCAGTGTTCACTTCACCCTTTTGGAGAGCCTTGCAGCAGGCATTGGGCACACAACTCAACTTCAGTTCCACTTACCATCCTAAGACCGATGGACAAACAGAGAGAGTTAATCAGGTTCTTGAGGATATGCTCCGTATGTATGTCATGGATCACCAGAGTAGATTGGAGGAGTATCTGTATCTAGTTGAGTTTGCCTACAACAATGGGCATCATGGCTCATTGGGTATGCCTCATTTTTAGGCCTTGTACAATAGACCTTGCAGGACACCTTTGAGTTTGGACCATATTAGGGACAGGGTTGCGATAGGGCTAGAGTTGGTTCAGGATATGGAGCAGCATGTGACTTTGATTAGGCAGAGACTTCAAGAGGCACAAGATCGACACGAGAAGTATGTCGATGCTAAGAGGGTAGATCAGAGCTTCTCAGTTGGGGACAGAGTATTCTTGAGAGTGCGACCGCACAAGAGTCTGATTCGTTATGGGATGGGCTCTAAGCTTGCACCTCATTTTGTTGGACCTTTTAAGATCTTGGAGCGGATAGGACCCATAGCCTATCGTCTAGCATTCCACCTAGCATGTCACGCATCCACGATGTTTTTCATGTTTCTATTTTACGACATTACATATCTGATTTATCTCATGTATTAGATTGGAGTGCTCTTCAGGTAGAGGCGGACAGTCAGTTAGCTTTGGAGTGAATTCGTATATTGGCTCGTCGGACGCTGGGCCTTCGAGGTCAAGAGCTGGACCAAGTTAGGGTCTAGTGGGACATGTACGATGAGGTCACAGCGACATGGAAGGATGCAGTGAGATTGAGGGTCCTTTATCCTCACCTCTTTGACGACTTCCAGGAGGAAGTATAGTCTTAGGGGGGAGGATGTGAGGCCTACCATTTCATTCCCTTATTTTTTACTACTTCATTTTACTATTGGTGATACATACTAGACATGTGGGACTGTTGATCCTGAATTTCAAGACTATTAGACTTTACGCTTTATGTGGATTTATTATGTTTAGCATGATTACGATGTGATTAGACCTTGATATTAATTCACTGATGATGTTGGACATATGATTTATATTATGATGTTATTAGGATATCATTCATGTGATTTTAGTTAGAAATTTATTATGTGATTCTATCTTGGGATGGATTTTTGAAATGCAAATTTAGAATTTGATTATGATGTGATTCATTGATGTTTATATGATCATGTGATGATGTGAGTGTATGTTTCACTTTACTTCAGCTATTATATACATGTGGGATTAACATTTCATTTGAGTGCGTAGGTGTTCCTAACGAAGCCACGGATACTCAGAAATCATCCCACACACTGTGTTATTTTCCCATGTGAAGCCGATCTAGTTCTAAGAGGAACCAAGATCAACTATGTTTGCATGACGAATTTTTGTAATGTTGTTGCATGGTGTTAGTTGGGTTAGGTCTACCCTTCTTTTATTTGATTTCTAATTGGTGTTGTAAGTTGTAATTTCATTTAAATTTTATTTTTGAGTTTTAATTTTTGAGACCCCTTTTATATATTTTTACTCACTCTATGGTGCTCAAAATGGGTTAAAATTGACCCTGAGTTGTACCCCTAGGGTCTAGGGACCATTTGAGCTTGTATAACTTTAGGTAAACTCTCATTTGGTCACTTTAACTTCACCCTGAAATAAAGTGATGAAAATAGAAGTTTGGGAGGGAGAGGAAGAGTGGGTCAAACACTCAACCTCTTCCTTTCCTCTTCCCTAGGTTGGGGAAGTCTTCAAGACCTCTTAATTGTGGGGGACTCAACTCCAAGCCTCTCTCACAATTGGTGAAGGTACCTTGGGGTTGAGTGGGATTTCTTAGGAGGAGAGGATTGGGGCACATGTGGCACCCACTCCTCCTTTGACTCCACCTTTCTCTCCCACATATTTAAGAGAGAGCAAGTGGATGGGAGAAAGACTTGGTGGAATGGGTGAATGGCATGTGTCATCACCCCATTCCAAGAGTCTTGCAAGTAGTTGGGTGGAAGAGTGAGGAAGTGACATGTGTCACCTCCCCATTCCTCAAGGCTCATGAGAAGAGCCTATTTTAATCCCTTTTGAAGAGAGGGAGGGGGTTGTTGAATCTTTTTCAATTTTTTTAAATTTAGTTGCTTTTGGGGAAAAAGTTAGAGGAAAAAGGTTGGTGACTAAACTTGGAGGAGGAGATAGAGGAGCTCTACTCAGATATCTTCCATTTGGTCTTTATAAGGTTGGACTCAAGGCAAATACTTTTTCTTATGCATTTTCTTTACTTGTATGATGTGTGTGTGAGTTCCATGTTGTTTGTTTTTACTTTGTTGTTGTGGGAAAAATTGTTATGGGAGTTGTGAGAGCATCTCCATTTGGAGAGAAAGCTCAACATGTGTGGGGTGGGGGGGGAGTGAACCTCCTCGAGGCCATATCCTTGGTTTCGTGGTATTTTAGCCTTGAGGGCAATATGTGCAAATGAGTATTTGTGAAATGGCTTGAGAGCCAAGAGGAAGTTATGTGAAAATTGTGGTTTTAAGTGTTGGCTTGAGGCCTTAAGGATTTTGGTTTGGAAATTTTTGGAGTGGTACTCTTGAGTTGAGTGATGTCCACTCCCCTACCCCATTAAACTCATCCTTGGTGAGTTTTGTTATGTGTAAGCCATGGGAGTCTATTGTTTTGGTGTTAGTGTGTTTGTTGTGATGTGGTGTGTGCTTCCCTTGTGTGAGGATGACCTCCTAGCTCGGGGGAGACTCATGTGTGAGTCTATGGTAGGGAGGAGAGCAATTTGAGTAGCTTCTTTCCCTTCTATGTGTTTATTGCAAGTTACTTGAAGCTGTGGAGTGTAGAAGAAAAAGAGACTTTTACTCTTGACTTAGTCATTTTTGGCTCTTGAGAGAGCTATGGTCAAGTTGGGTCTATTTGTAGTTTGTTTGTTGTAAAGAGAGTGGTTTGTTTCTCTCTTGATTTGTAAAAGTAAAGGCCTACAAATTTTGAGCTGTATTTATCTTATTGTGATCTTGAAAATAAAATTTAGTGGTCGTTTCATGTTATGAAAATATGGAAGTGTTATAAAAGGGGGCAGCAATATTGTATGTGAAACTATATATTTGTTGTTAAAATAAGTTTTAATTTTGGCTATCATTTGCATATGTTTCAAGCAAATGCAAGAATAAGTTGCTAATGTTATCTAAGAGGATTATGAAAATGTAATCTAAGAAAAAATGGTTATTTGTTGTTTTAATTCAAAAAAATATATTTAATGCATTGTTTCATTTCAAAAAATATTTATCTATATTGCTTACATTTCTTTTTTTTTTTAAATAATATATATATATATACTTGTTGTCCCTATGAAATTTGCATTAGTGTATTTGTTTATTAATATATATATATATATATATAGAATATTTACATCATTTTATTATATTATTTCTGTATTATTTAACTTACTAGAAAATTTAGTGTTTTGTGAAACCTAATATATATTTTACATAATTTTTACAAATTTTTTTTAACTGGAAAATTTAGTGTATGTGAAACTTGTGTATATTCCATTTAATATATATATATATGTTGAAACTGTGTTACGAAAAATAGATGGAAACAGAAGATAAAAAAAAATGAAATCCATTTTGTTTTCCAACTATTTTTTTTGTTGTTGTTGATTATTGTTTTATTGATTTGGGGTGGGGAGGTTTGAACCCCCCACCAAATGCCACCTCTTCCATTGTTTTTCTTCTTAAACTCAAAAAAAAAAAAATAGAACCCTCAGTCCTGGCGGCGGCCGCTCCACCATGTGCTCTGTGATTTGGCCTCTGTCGTTTAAACCTACAAAAACCCTTGAACTCTTACATATTTATATTTTTTTTTGTGTATACACTTTGTTTATTTTAAAAATAAAAATAAAAATAAAGAAACTCTCTGTGTTAGAGACAAATAAATACTTGTATATATTTAAATGCTTATACACATTTTTGTTTAAATCAAGTAAAATAAATGTGTATACCTTATGGGTATACCTTCATAGCGGCCATGGATGCCCATTTCTAAATTCGCAACAAATTCAAAACCAGGGAGAGAGAAAATGAGAAATGGAGAGAAGAAAGAATGAGAAAACAAAGAAAAAGAGGCTAGGGTTTACTTTCTTTTCTCTATAAGGAAATATTATTTTATTAAGGAGAGTTTTTAGGGTTCTTGTAGTTTTAAATTAGAATTTTATTAATTTCCCTCTCAATGACTTTTTAGTTTTTTATTAATTTATTTAATTTGTGTTGCTTTTGTTCTTATGGATAAAAGGATTAAGTGTTTTATTTTATATATATATATAAGTGGGTTTTGATTTATTGGAAATCTTTTTTTTATATCTTATTATTGTCTTTTTTATTTATTCTTACTTTTCTTTCGTTTTTCTCTTTCCTCTTTTTTTTAATTTAACGAGGGAATAAGGGAAGAGATTTATGTGAGGTTTCTTTTATATTTTAATTAAATAGTGTGAATTACTTTTCTTACATCCTATTAATTGGGTGAATTTTATCTTTTGTTTTAAATTTATTTTAATTTTAATCTAGAGGGAATAGGGGAAGAGGGTGAAATTATTACACCTAAGACCCTATCTTTTGGGGAATTATATTTTACTTTATTAGTAAATTTAATTGATGAGTCATCTTTATTAGTTGGGCTATATTAATTTGGGATTAATTAATTATTTAATTGATTTAATTAATTTAACTTTATTTTACTTTATTAGTAAATTAATTTAATTGTTTTGGATTATTTTTATTACTTGGTCTATATTATGATGGGATTAATTAATTATTTAATTTAATTTTTGCTTAAATGGGGAGTTAATTTTATAACGTTATAACTGGATTTTAATTTAACCTTTGGTTTAATTCTTTTATCTTTCCTCATAAACATTGATGGGAAACCTATTTAAAATTTATAATTTGAATGCTAGTAAGGCGTTATGCTGCCAGATTTTTAAAAAAAATTGACCGAGTAATTTAAGTGGATTATTTATGCATTTAGTTAACATTTAATCTTTGCCTTGAGATTACGTTTTAAATGTAATTGTAATTTTTTTTCTTAGTGTTAGGGTTTGGTTTTGGCACATGTCGAAATTCTGCCACTTCACCTAAGAAACTTAGGGTTGATGTCAATTCCGATTCTAACCCTAACGGCAATGCTCCTCGCATCGCCTAACCCCCTAGTCAACTTTCATCACGTAAGGGAATGCGCATGTAATCGCATTACCCCGTATTTGATTGACATGTTTACGCATAGGGTTTCTAAAGATGTGTGGAAAATTTTTTGATATTTCGTATCATGACCACATGTCCAATGTGGACATGACACATGTGTTGTGTGTCGTGACCGCATGGGAAATGTGGGCATAACATTTTTATTCTTCTCATTTTGGGACTGAACTAACTGCGCCAACACATCTGGGTAGGTAAGTAAATGCTAGGGGAGGTCTCATTTCGTGCACCATGTGTCTCAGTCATTCCAGGCTGCAAGCTACTGGGAAACATGAAAGGTGCTAGGTGTCGATAGCTTGTAGGCCAGAATGAATGGGATGCTTGACACATGAAACGAGACCTTCCCTACCATGTACCCACCCACCCGGATGTGTTAGCGCAGTCCTTTAGCCCCCAAGACCTGTGGAATACAAAATTTTAGTGTTAGCAACTTTCTACTTTATCGATAGCTTACAACCCAGAATGACTGGAACGCTTGACACATGAAATGAAACCTTCCCTACCATTTACTCACCCATCCTGACATGTCGGTGCAATCGGTTTGGCCCCACAATGAGAAGAACAAAAAATATGGCACCTGGCAACCTTTCCATTGCATGAAATTGAAGCATTTTGCAAGAATGTGTTTGATTTTGACACGATCAAACGGACAGGACTTGAACAAAACCAAGAGAGGTTATTGTAGATGGATCCCACATGCAGCTGTAGGTTAAAATGAAATGTTCTCAGCTGCCATGAATTCTGAGAACTGCTCCGTCAAAGTTTGGCAGTTTTTTCATCTTAGGGATCTTAAGGGACTTTGTTGATAGCCTACTGCCTCGAACAATTGGGGCACTTGGCACATGAAATGAGACCTCCCCTGGCATTTACCTGCCCACCTTGACATGTTGGCGCAGTCCATTCGACCCCACAAGCTTTGGAATGCAAAATGTCACTCCTAGCATCTTTCTACTGTATGAAACTGAAGCATTTTGCAAGAATGCATTTAATTTTGACACGGTCAAACGGACTGGAGTTGACCAAAACTGAGAGAGGTTACTGTGGATGGACCCCACGTGCACCTATAGGTCCAAATTAAATGTTCCCAACTACTACGAAGTTCAAGAACTACTCCATCAAAGTTTGGCAGGTTTTACATCTTAGGGATCTTAAGGGACTTTGTCGGTAGCCTGCTGCCCCGAACAATTGGGGCACTTAGCACATGAAACAAGACCTCCCCTGGCATTTACCCACCCACCCCAACGTGTTGGTGCAGTCCATTCGGCCCCACGAGCTATGGAATGTAAAATGTCACTCCTAGGATCTTTCTACTGCATGAAACTGAATAAACCTTTCTAATGCAAAATAATGGATTTCTCCTCATTCCACCATTGAATAAACCTTAAAACTAGTGGAATGAGGGTAGACATGTTGTGTTTTGTGTTCTTGAAGTTATAGGAGCGGGGAATTGAAGATTGGTGAAGATTTGTTGATGCCCTAGGCTAAAAACTCATGATTTTAGGCAAATAAGATGCATAAGAGTTAGGTTTGGTAGAAAAGCTCTTGGGAAAGGATTTGTAATGGTTGGAAATGTTTGTTCAGACTATCTTTGACATGTCTGAGGCATTGGTGTGAATATTTGAAGTTTGAGATTAGAAAACCCTTTGGTGACCCATCTAAACTAGCCTAATTAAGCCTAAATTGTAGCATAACAGTCCTATTTTGACCCTTGTGTTACCAAACACCCCCATTTGTATTTGAAGTATGCTATGTAAGAGGATAATAGGTATCCAAAACAATTTTTATTTCATGGGTTTGAGTTGTTTCCTTCAAATTATGTCAAAAATACCCCATTTGTTGTCCTACAAGGCATAGTAGAATATTGTGAAGAAAATCACTTTGTTTGAGGTGTTAAGACTTTATCCAAGGATTGATTGAGTGAGTTTGATCTTTGATACCCTGCTCTGCATTACCATATATATTCCATAATAGTTGAAAATGGACATCTTCATAACCATCCATACTCTAATGGATTGGCAAGGCTGCCAATGAGTTGTGAAGCACATGATAACTATTCACATGAGACGATTTTTATGGGGATGAAAGGATTTTGTGATGGGGGTGATGAGAATTTTTAACTCAATCTCAAATTTGATTGCGAAAGGCAACCTATCAAAATTCCATGCTTGGGATTGTCCTAACCAACTTTTTTCCATTGTTTAGCAAATTGTCAATACCCTATCTATGAATAAATCTAGAATAACGAAGAAGACTATCTTAATTAAGAAGAGATGTCATTCAGCTACTCCCTAGTCATGCCTTAATTTTCACAACAATGGAAAAAAGGAAGACAGTCTCATGAAATATGTTGTGAATAGTAGTGACAAAATTATGCTTTGGATTAGTGTAGAGGGTGAAGAAGGGATATCAAGAGATAATTATTGAAGTCATGCCTTGTCTTGAAGCACTACAACTCTGTGCATCATATGAAATATTTAATATAAACTATCGTATACATAATGTCATGAACATAACATCTTGTTTACATACAAAGCCATATAGGCATGTCCAAACAAAGTCATACAGGCATATATACAAAAATATACATCGGTAACATACAAAAGTATGTACATACATCAATAACATACAAAAGTATGTCCCAAAACTAGTTTCCTATGGAATTTTATGGAATAATTGGCGGCCCTTGCTTGACCGTGAAGATGGAGAGCCAATCCATGACTCATCCTCTCTTCGGTCGAGTAGACCTCTTCGATAGTTCAAGCTCATGGAGCTCCACCTATTAATACAATCAAACAATATGCACATTACTATATCAAAATGTACATGAAATATATAACATCACATATGTAATCGATCACTTACCTCCATCTGATGATCACTCTCCATCATCTTTTCTCTAGCTTCTTTGTCCGTAGTTGGACGGACTGGAGTTGTGACCTCCTGTGAGAAGCATCAAAAAGCAAAATTGACTAAAAATAAATATATTAGAGGGAAGCCATTCATACTATTGTTTATATATAAAACAAAGTACAAGTAACCATCTAGGAAAGTTTTATGAATACTTACAAATTAATCCAACGAACCATCTAGGTCTTCTCTACTCTTTATTGTGTCAAGTATTGCCTCATGGTCAAACTCACGCGCCTTCCACAAGGTCTTGTTCAAAGGTCTACCTCAATATTGTATCAAATAAACATTGGTTGCCACGACAAGGTTAGAATAATGAAGAATCTTCTGATGGGTGTCAAAGTCCTCAAACAACCAAACATTAACACTCTTATGTGGGTACCTTCTAAGCCATGTTCCAGTAACAACAACTGAGCCTGTAGGGTATTTGATGTTTTCTCCATTTGTAACTGGGGCCTCCAATTTCTTTTTGGCCTCAACACAATGACACAAGTAATAATCTATTCCCTCTTCATTAGCTTCATCTGCATTAACTGCATAAACATGCCCTACAATGATATGTGCAGCAAATTAGATGAAATTAGTCAACATTAAAAAAATACTACAAAGTTTAAGATAACATTAGGAATTTCAAAAACTATGCAAGTAGATATATTACCTGGTTGAACTAGATCTGATATGTGGTCAAAATCAACTGATGATTCCATCTCTGTCGTTTCTAGTGTTGTCGATGGTCGATACGTGTCAAATGGGCTAAGATAACTTAACCGTCATTCGTCAACCCACTCCTTTGACTTGCACTCATTCCAGGCTTGAATTGTATATGAAGAACAAAAGCATGCCATCTTCCACATATGGATACTCCATGAACCTACAATTGAACTTCTAAAAGAGTGTAGTTCAGTTGATCTTGTCAGTGTACAATAGTCCTCATATGGTGCAATGTTAGTATCATCTATCAACCAAAAAAATCTATGAATTGAAGACTTACCTTCATTACTTGGACCCATCGAAGCATTACACCACTCGACAATTGATTTTACATCTGTCAACTTTGCATTGTCTTTATACTTTAACTCTTCTCATGCTATGGCTCTTTTGATACATGCTTCTGCACCATCATGCTCCCCCTTTCCATGCTCGGCCTCACAAAAGTTCCACATGTGTTGAACACCTGTAATATTATGCCTCTTGCTCAGCGAATAGAAATTCTGTGAGTTCTTGAATTGTGATGCATAGTTATTCGACCATATGTTATGTTGACTGAATGATATGCCCCTTCTAGCCAAATTATTGTAGAACACCTGAAAGCAACCTTGCACAAACTCCATGAAATGTGTACGATCATCGCTTATATAAATATGATACTCCCTTATGATATTTTTGTCATCCTCTATACTATCATTCGCATGAATGAATGCGATGTGCACAAATATAGAAACCTGTGTCGAGTTGTAATATTGGGATTGTACCTCACACTGTGGCTGTAGACTGTAGTTCTCTACAAAGTTGATGACTGAAACAATACTACCAACTAGAAATGTGTCATTGCATAACTTGAATTGTAAGTCCAACCATCGATCTCTATAGGCATGTCTTACATACTCATACACTATACTATCACAAAATATAGACATAAACTGATACACTAGAATCTTTTGAATAACATATTCACACCTCTTTGCTTCTTTACCATCTTTTGTATTATATGCCACTATTTTATACTTGCTAAACTCTACTAGTTTATTTCCAACCACATGTATTCTTTCCATATGTTCACATATTGGCATACGTTGCAAGCCACCGCAATGCTAACATGTGCCATCCAAACATAATTTCATGTAGAATATTTGACCTTCCTCTCTATCACATAAAATTATTGATATGAAGTCTCTTGAAGTAGTTGGTGGGGTACGTATGCCACAATCCTGCAAAACATTGTTAGTATGCAAATCTAAACATATAGACCGATAAACATCAAAATGGTTAGAAAATTTAATATGTAATCTACAACAACTAGTAGTGCGTGTGTGATTTATTTTGACAAAGAAAGGTTTTAGCATTTCAAAATATCTTTGAGAAATTTTAATTTGAGGATACATCTCTAGAAATTTACCAAAAAACTGTGTTTGAGTCATATCTGAAAAATGCTTTGGATATGGCTCCTGGTTTCAACTACCGATTCTCCTTCTTACCACATCCCTTTGCTTTGGAGATACCCTTGTGCATTTCTTCTAAAAGTCTTTAATTAGTGATCTCAAAGCTTCAACAACAACTTTGTCTTTCTATGGGAGTCTCCCAGAGAATGCCCACAATTTATTAGTGTTTGGATCCTCAACTCTTTGACATCTTCCAATGGCTCTCATAAGAGTTTTTCTATTTATTTTCAATGCTTGACTTATCTTTCTAATGAGGCGATCTTTTTTTGTTTGTTGGCTTACTATTGTCGATGTAATGCCACGTCGTGTGACATTACTATCCTTTGTACGTGAGGTGGAATCCACACTCTCATATGCAATCATTAGATTCTTGACAATTGATTTTTCACTTGAGGCATTTGATGTTCTTAGGCCAAGAATCTTCATAGTGGGCCTAAATTTTAGATTTCTCATCAATTCAACAAAGAGTTGACATCTTTCGGTTTCATTTAAATTTTCAAAGAATAATTTCCATATCTTATTCGCATATCTTTGGCAAGTCCGCATGGGAATCTTATACTACATGGGCTCTAATACATTCTCATCAATATCAATTAGAAACTTAGTCTTCCTATGCAAAATTCTAGGAGGCATTTTAATTGGTAAAGTAGACTCAACATTAGGAATTTCTTCAATATTTACTTGAGATGGGATAGATGACGTGCCTTTGATTGAAGGTGAAAAAGATGAAAATAACGTATCTTCAACTTGAGGTGTGAATGATGGCGTGCCACCAACTTGAGAAGAAAATGTAGATGTACCTTCTACTTCACCTGTGAAAGATGGAGTGTCTCCAATTCGAGAAGATAATGATGGTGTTCCTTCAACTTGACCTATGGATGATGGAGTGCCTCCAACTTGGAGATTCCCTTTCCTCATTGCACAAAGGTTTTGCATTTGTTCCCTCTATGTCACCAATTCCATCTCTCTCTTAGCTTTATTAGACGTGTCATGTTCATCTTCAATTGGCAATGGTGGAATGTCTTCTTGTATGGTTGACAATTTCCTACTTTCCCAAATTTGCCTCATTCTTTCTCTTTTCCTCTCATTATTAGCTTCACGCTCTTCTGGTGTTAGAGTCTTTGCTCATTTCCTTGGCATGATGATGATTTCTACAAGCATGATGAATAAGACAATGATAATTAGAAATTTTATAATGGCAATGAATAGCACAGTCTGAATGAATAACAAGGTTCTACAAACTTCTAAATAAGACACCTCGTATCAAGATAACTTGAACATACATAAGTCATGGAGTATGCATTTGAACACACATATAAGTCATGCAGTATACACTTGAACATACAAAGTCATGGAGTATACACTCAAATACACAAAGTCATAAATGATGCAGAGGAAGGGTAGAGTTCATGAAAACAGACCCAAAAGACAAATTGTTCTCATGTTCTCCATTGATGCTCCCATGTACGCCTTCCTATATGACTTCAATGAACTAAGGCAAATCCACTTGGAATGCTTTAAAAAACCTCAATACAGATTTGGGAGCCTCTCTCAAACATTCTAAAGGTGATTCTAATAGGTATTAAATACCTAGACTCAAAAGCAAACCCTAACTTGCTTGGGTGCCAACACTTATTCAATGATTGTAAAACTAGTCCTCTTGGGACAATCATAATAAAACTTGTATAACCCTTGAAGAATGCTCTAAAATCTTTTGTTCAGGTCTGTAGGACCTTCTAAGACCCCTTCCCAATAAGGAATATTCACAAACAACACTTTTAGACTTAGATTTGTTGAATTTCCAATTGTTGTCGCAACGCTGTCATACACAATCATTTAGGACAATCATCACACTTTGTCAAATAATGGCCAAGAAAGCTTCAAAACTCCTTGAGCAGGTCTAAAAGACCTTCATATAGATTCTTCATACTTTTTTCCCAATCACAAAATGCACCAAGTATACAATGGAATACACAAAGTCATGGAGTATACACTCAAATACAAGAAGTCGTAAATGATGCAGAGGAAGGGTGGAGTTCATGAAAATAGACCCAAAAGACAAATTATTCTTGCATGTTCTCCATTGTTGCTCCTATGTACACCTTCCTATATGACTTCAATGAACTAAGGCAAATCCACTTGGAATGCTTTCAAAAACCTCAATATAGATTTGGGCGCCTCTTTCAAACATTCTAAAGGTGATTCCAATAGGTATTAAACACCTAGACTCAAAAGCAAACCCTAACTTGCTTGGGTGCCAACACTTACTTGATGATTGTAAAACTAGTCCTCTTGGGACAGTCATAATAAAACTTGTCTAACCCTTGAAGAATGCTCTAAAATCCTTTATTCAGGTCTGTAGGACCTTCTAAGACCCCTTCCCAACAAGGAATATGCACAAACAACACTTTTAGACTTAGATTTGTTGAACTTCCAATTGCTGCCCCAACACTATCATACACAATCATTTAGGACAGTCATCACACTTTGTCAAATAATGGTCAAGAAAGCTTCAAAACTCCTTGAGCAGGTCTGAAAGACCTTCATATAGATTCTTCACACCTTTTCCCCAATCACAAAATGCACCAAGTATACAATGGAATACACAAAGTCATGGAGTATACACTTGAACATACAAAGTCATGGAGTATACACTCAAATACACGAAGTCATAAATGATGCAGAGGAAGGGTGGAGTTCATGAAAATAGACCCAAAAGATAAATTGTTCTTGCATGTTCTCCATTGTTTCTCCTATGTACACCTTCCTATATGACTTCAATGAACTAAGGCAAATCCACTTGGAATGCTTTCAAAAACCTCAATACAGATTTGGGAGCCTCTTTCAAACATTCTAAAGGTCATTCCTAAAAGGAAGCTAGGTGTACAGAAATTGCTTCCTACAATAATCTAATGAGGAGAAAAGAGTGCAAATTCATTTCAATCTTTACAATTATAGTGTTATTAACCCAATAACAGAGATATTGCAGCAAACACATACACAGGAATGTAAGACAGAAGAAGAGAGAGACAAGATATACGTGGGGAAAACCCTTACGGGTGAAAAACCCCACACTCCAAAACTCATCTCAAATGTATTCTAGTAAAAAATCAAGGTTGCAATACAGTTTCAGAGCCAATGCTCTTGCAGAAGTCTTCGACACTCACATATGGAGACAATTCGGCAGCATAACAGTACCTATCAATCACATAATACAGCTCCTCTCCAAAGCACTTATTTATATAGAAGATATAAAGCAAAAATGGTTCTATCTTGAGATGGGGATCCAACATGGCCTCATGGCCCAAAACCCACACCTATAGACACTTGTCCAACACTATAGAATGTTCATGACACTTGTCAAGTCACCCCATCCAAAAGAGGTCGCCTATTCCCAAGTTGGGTTATGACAGATACTCTTACAAATCTTACAACTGTCATTGAATCCATCATAACTGTCATATCTTACAGTTGTAAGAGAATCTGCCATACACAGACTAAAAATAGCATATTCTCTTACAACATGTCATAACCCTCCTTGGGGCACCCAAAGATGCCTTCTTCCAAGATGCCCTATGACACATCTTCACCTATCATAGAATATTCCATTTACGACTCTTACGCGTCATAGATTTGTCATAGGAATCTATCATGACCATTTCGGTCAATATTCCCTTACACACTATCCAAGATGCCAACACATGGCAAAATATTCCTACCACTAAGTGGGACTCCTATCTCCTTATGTGAGGACAAATTTACATGTTGTCACCTTTCACATAGGATAACACATCACCGTGCTAACTCCCACAAGATGACAAAACAGGATTTGCATCCTAATTACACAATAGGCAATAAATAAATAAATACAATGAAATAATACAAGGAATTACCAAGGTTGAGACACCTTAATTCCCAACATTCTCCCACTTGTCGAACACCTTATAAGAGCCAATGGAAATAATAGGATTTAACTGCTATAGGCCGAGAGGCCCATAGACTCCGAACACCATCTGTACTTCTCTGTGCCCACTGGTTTCGTCAATGCATCCGCAACATTCTTCAAAGTTTCTACCTTCTCCAAATTCACCTTCCCATCCTCTACCATGTCTCACACAAAGTGAAACTGTACGTCAATATTTTTTATTCTAGCATGGAAAGTTAGATTCTTTGATAGGCAAATCACACTCTGACTGTCACAACAAATCATAATATGTCCTGCATCAACACCAATATTTGAACACAATCTCTTAGGCCAAATGGCTTCCTTGCAAGCATGAGTTGCTGCCATATACTTAGCTTCTGTCGTGGACAAAGCAACCACAGGTTGTCGCTTACTCATCCAACTAATTGCACCACTGAACATAGTGAACACATAAGCACCGGTGGATCTCCTGCTGTCAATGTCACCCGTCCAATCAGAATCCATGAATCCATGAATACAAATAGAATGCGGAGGTCCTATAACATTACCATGATAGCATATGGAATACTCAAAAGTACCCCTCAAATATCTGAACACTCACTTACCTGCATCCCAATGTACCCGTCCAAGATTAGCCATAAATCGACTAAGGACTCCCATTGCTTGGGCAATGTTTGGTCTTGTGTAGACCATAGCATACATCAAACTACCAGCAGCACTAGCATAAGGTACTATGCTCATATCCTCCACCTCACTAGGAGATTTTGGACAATCATTAATAGACAACTTTGTCCCCAAAGAAACAAGAACACACAATGGTCTACAATCTGCCATGCTGAACCTATCCAACACGGTCTTCACATACTTACTCTGGCTTAACCAAAGTTTTATGTTAGCTCTGTCTCTTCTTATTTTCATTCCCAGAATGTACCTGGCTGCCCCTAGATTTTTCATCTCAAACTGTGCTGACAACTGAGACTTCAAATCAAAAATCATATTCTTACCATTCCTAATTAACAGCATATCATCAACATACAATGCAACAATGAGAATGTGATCATTGTCAAATCATGTGATCATCAAGACTTCTTTAGTTTGCAAACCAAATTTTCTTTACCTTTCTCTATGTAATGCTCTGGATGTGACATGTAAATCTCTTCCTCCAAATCACCATGAAGGAATGTTGTCTTCACATCCATTTGCTCCACCTCTAAGTCATAGGCTACTGCAAGAGATAATAAGAACAGAATAGATTTCATCTTTGCAACGGGAGAGAAAATTTCACCATAATCAATTTCCTCCACTTGTGAGTACCCCTTCACAACTAGTCTAACCTTGTACTTTTCAACACTGCCATCTGTACTGAATTTCTTCTTGAACACCCATTTGCATCCAACAAGTTTTTGTCCTTCCGGCAAAGGCACCAAGTCCCATGTTTTGTTCTTTTCCAAAGAAGCCATCTCATCTTCCATGGCCTCCTTCCAGGAACTTGCATCTTTCATGTCCATAGCCTCTTTCACAGTTCTAGGCTCATCAGTGTTAGTAAGCAAAGCAAAAGCACAACTAGAATCAAGCAATGAATAACCAAACCTATCAAGTTGCTTCCTTATTTGTGTAGACCTCCTCAAAGGCTGAGGTTGAGGTTCTGCTTCTTCTAAGCTTTTAGAGCTTCTAGAGCTCTCCTCATCATCAGGTCTCACAGGGTTTGTTGGTTCAGTCTTCTCAGGGGTAGAAGGAAACTGAACCACATCTTCTTTATTTTCTATTTGTTCTAGCTATAGAAAAATAGAAGAAGGTGTTAGCTCTCTAAAGATAACACTTCTACTATACAAGGCTTTTTTTAGCTATAGGATCCCAAATCTTGTATCCTTTCACATCGACACCATAGCCAATGAAAATACACTTAACAGCCTTGTTCTCCAATTTAGACCGTTTCTCCCTAGGCACATGTGCATATGCCTCACAACCAAAAACATGAAGATGTCTAACTGAAGGCTTCTTACCGGACCACACCTCCATAGGTGTCTTACCAACAAGAGCTGATGTAGGAGACCTATTTACCAGGTAGCAAGTAGTGGCTACAACTTCAACCCAAAACTTTTGTTCAAGGCTAGCTCAACTAAGCATACTCCTAGCCCTCTCCATCAGTGTCTTGTTAATCTTCTCTGCAACTCCATTTTGTTGTGGGGTGTATGGAGTTGTCATATGTCTTTCAATCCCTTGCTCTTTACAGAACTTATCGAACTCTTCCGAACAAAACTCACCATCGTTATCAGTTCTCAAACACTTAATCTTTTTACTAGTTTGATTCTCAACAAAAGCTTTAAACTATTTGAACCGACTAAAGACTTCAGTCTTGCTTTTGAGAAAATAAATCCATGTCCTTCTACTATAATCATCTATGAAAGATACAAAATATATAGATTTGGAGATTGAAGGAACACTAACAAGACCAAACATCAGAATGAATAATATCCAATACACCAAAAGACTTGTGAGAACTAGACTAAAACTGAACATGGTTTTCCTTTCCATATACACAATGTTTGCAAAGTCAAACTCAAGATTACAATCATTTAACCCCTCAATGAGGTTTTTATTTTTCAAGGTTCTAAGACCCTTCTCACCAATGTGGCCATATCTCAAATGCCATAACATAGTCTTTTCAGCATGAAGCTTAACTTCCAAAGCATGAGCACCCTTTGGTACACAAGATGCACTACCATCAGAATTTGTTACAACAGATTTTTTCACTGCTTGTTTAGATGGTGGGGATGAAGTGACTGCAACTCTTTTTTTCGAGTCAGAAGACCTATTGCACTGTGAAGTGCATGCCTCTAGCTGAAATAGAGTACCTCTCCAAGTACCCTTCGCAAGCACCATAGATCCTCTAGTCATCTTGCATCCATCCTTTAAAAAGAAAACCTGCACACCTGCATCATTCAACATACTTACAGAAAGCAGGTTCTATGCCAAGCCTGGGATATACGTAACCCCAATGATCCCCTTCACTCATCCATTAGGGAATCAGATTGAGACTCTT
This sequence comes from Cunninghamia lanceolata, assembly GCA_027924645.1. Taxonomy (NCBI): domain Eukaryota; kingdom Viridiplantae; phylum Streptophyta; class Pinopsida; order Cupressales; family Cupressaceae; genus Cunninghamia; species Cunninghamia lanceolata. The sequence goes on along the minus strand of BSBN01000245.1, from coordinate 3,329,520 downwards.
CCATGACCAACAATCTTCATATGAGAATCGTCACCCAGGTACACTCTTCCACCATCAAACTCTTCATACTTTGTGAACTAGCTTTGATGCAAGGTCATGTGGAATGATGCACTAGAATCAATCAACCACACATCATCAGATGCATGGGTAGCCAGGGTTGCGATGAAGGCATCACCATCATCTTGTGAATTGTCAGAATCTGAATCTGGGGCATTCTTCTTCTTCTTCTTCTTTTCCTCTTTGCATTCCTTTCAGAAATGCCCAAATTTTCCATAGTCCCAATAGAGAGCCTTGGACTTTCTAGGAGATTTGGATCTCCCACGAGATTTGGATCTACCCTTCTCAGTTTTCTTGTCCTTCTTTTTCCCTTTCTCCTTGGGTCTTCCACGAACCGCAAGAGCCTCTTTGGCTGCCTCAGAAGACTTTCTCTGCATCTTTTCAAATAACAGCAAAGATACCACTTCATCCATTATGAAAGTGGATGTGGTGCTCCCAATAGCCATAACAAGATGATCCCACAAGTCTAGCAAAGAACAAAGCAAGGTCATACAACAATCCTCCTCCTCCATCTTCACACCAACGAATGTCAATTATGCAATTAACATGTTGAAAGCATTCAAGTGATCTGCAACAGATCCTCCATCCTCAGAGAATACAACTTCTTTCTCAGAAAAAGTTTGTTCACCAGGGATGTGACCTGATAAACATCTCCCAACTTCTTCCAAAGATCTTTCATGGTCTTCTCCTCATGGACATTTAACAGGATAGAATCAGCTAGATTGAGTCTTATGAGACCCTTAGCCTTCCGATCTTTGAGATCCCAATTAGCTTGTGCCATTATGGTTGGTTTTACACCAGATACGGTTTTCCATAGGTCACGATCAACAAGCATGTCTTCCATCTTAATTTTCCATAACTCAAAATTAGTGCCATTGAATTTCTCCACCTCTAATCTTTCGGATGTGCCTACACCTCTTTCCTACAACAAGATTATAGAATACCCTGCACAAATCTCCCACTCAACCTAAGATTAACTCAAAAAACCCCTACCCAACAACTAGGACCAAAGGTGATCAAGCTCTGATACCAACTGAAAGGAAGCTAGGTGTACGGAAATCGCTTCCTACACTAATCTAATGAGGAGAGAAAAGTGCAAATTCTTTTCAATCTTTATAATTATAGTGTTATTAATCCAATAATAGAGATATTGTAGCAAACACATACATAAGAATGTAAGACAGAAGAAGAGAGACAAGATATACGTGGGGAAAACCCTTATGGGTGAAAAACCCCATACTCTAAAACTCAGCTCAAATGTATTCCAGTAAATAATCAAGGTTACAATATAGTTTCAGAGCCAATGCTCTTGCAGGAGTCTTTGACACTCATATCTGGAGACAATCCGGCAGCATAAGAGTACCTGTCAATCACATAATACATCTCCTCTCCAAAGCACCTATTTATATAGAAGATACAAAGCAAAAATGGCTCTATCTTGAGATGGACGTCCAACATGGCCTCATTGCCCAAAACCCATGCCTATGGACACTTGTCCAACACTGTAGAATGTTCATGACACTTGTCAAGTCACCCCATCCCAAAGAGGTCGCCTATTCCCAAGTTGGGTTATGAGAGATACTCTTACAACTCTTACGACTATCATAGAAACCGCCATAGTTGTCATATCTTACAGTTGTAAGAGAATCTATCATACACAGGCTAAAATGGAATATTCTCTTACAACATGTCATAACCCTCCTTGGGGTGCCCAAAGATGCCTTCTTCCAAGATGCCATGTGACACATGTCTTCACCTATCATAGAATCTTCCATTTACAACTCTTACGCATTATAGATTTGTCATAGGAATATGTCATGACCGTTTCGGTCAATATTCCCTTACACACTATCCAAGATGCTAAAACATGGCAAAATATTCCTACCACTAAGTGTGATGCCTATCTTCTCGTGTGAGGACAAATTTACATGTTGTCACCTTCCGCGTAGGATGACACATCACCGTGCCAACTCCCATAAGATGACAAAACAAGATTTGCATCCTAATTACACAATAGGCAATAAATAAATAAATATAATGAAATAATACAAGGAATTACCAAGGTTGAGACACCTTAATTCCCAACAATTCCAATAGGTATTAAACACCTAGACTAAAAAGAAAACCCTAACTTGCTTGGGTGCCAACACTTACTCAATGATTGTAAAACTAGTCCTCTTGGGACAGTCATAATAAAACTTGTCTAACCCTTGAAGAATGCTCTAAAATCCTTTGTTCAGGTCTGTAGGACCTTCTAAGACCTCTTCCCAACAAGGAATATGCACAAACAACACTTTTCAACTTAGATTTGTTGAACTTCCAATTACTGCCCCAACACTATCATACACAATCATTTAGGACAATCATCACACTTTGTCAAATAATGGCCAAGAAAGCTTCAAAACTCCTTGTGCAAGTCTGAAAGACCTTCATACAGATTCTTCACACCTTTTTCCCAATCACAAAATTCACCAAGTATATAGTGGAATACACAAAGTCATGGAGTATACACTCGAATACATGGTCATGATATACACTTGAATACAGGTCATAGAGTATACACTTGAATACAAATACTTCAAAACTATTTGAAACCATAAGGTGTTGAGAGATCTCTATTTAAAGGTAAAAATACATGCATACGTTGTTGATCAAGTGTCATAGGGGACTATCACAATCAAGAGACAATCATAAGGTCATGTTTCTAACCTTCATTCAATTGTGTATTCACCATCTTCCATGCAAGGATATCTCTAATACTAAGCCTCCCTTTGACCCTATCAACTCATAAGAACATCACCTTGACTATTCTTGACTATCTTGCCCCTAGAAGGCCATTGTTTGGACTCTTATATGAGTATCAAATCATTATTTTAGGTTTGGAAATCATAATTTGTATGGTTAATTTTTTACATATATGAGTTGTATGGAGGTGATTTTGAAGGATGATAAAATGAATGCCATCGAAGGGGACTGTTAATCAACATAAATTGACTATCCTAATAGTCCTAAACCAGTCCAAAAACTTTGTGATAGTCAAAAGAACATTAACCCTTGAAGATAACCTTCTGGATACTCGTGACAAAAGATCAAAGACATCTGAAGTAATGCATAAATTAAAAACAACTTCATGATGGTCATGACTATGATAGTGGACTGTTATATAGACTTGTGACTATCCCACGCTCATGAAAACCTCCCTTTTAGTGTTTTATCTCCTTATAACTCCCTTTGTATCATCTTGTGTATAACCTAAGACAACCCCTAAACCTTTGTTTTCATGGAGATTTCTTAGATAATGGGCATGATACAAATCGTATATGACTATCACAATGGCAAATCTAGCCTTGAAACCCTTTATGTAAATTGTCTTCTTCTCCTTTACATGGACTGTCCTCTCTATCTCTAGTTGATGGTATCTTCAATTTTTTTCTAAAATGAATGATACAACCTAAATTTATACCCTACTAAGATCACAACCTGAATTTATAACATAAAAAAATGATCCTAAATGAATTATGGTAGCCTCTTAATATGACAACATAGTCATGAAGGGCCAGGACAGTCATGGTAGCCTCTTAATATCCCAAAATAGGAAAGCAAGACAAATTTCACAATGGTCATGAAGGGTCAGGACGGTCATTGATCCTAGAGAACTATCATCTGACCTCTACGATAGATGATTCATTTCAAACATTATAGGGGTTCGATATGTTGTATGTTTGGACTTTCTATTTGGGTATGATTATGATAGTAGGGTTAAATAAGAGGATAGTCACAATCTAAAATGGTTAAAAAAACTATAAAAACACTCATAAAGTAAGCATTAAGATGATCTAAGATCTAGGTTTGCAAGGATTGTTGTAGCATCTAACATGAGGAACATCTGGTATGAGTAGTTTACGGATAGTTGAAACAAGATGAAAACCTTAAGTTGAAACAAGATGAAAGACATATATATAAGTGAATTAAAATGGATATAATTTAGAACATACCTTAAAGACTTCTCTATTGGACTTGACCAATTCTCCAAATTTTGGCTTCAAAATCCTTGAATTCTTCTTTTTTGCAAGTTTGATTATGAATTCTATATAACTCTAGAATAGGATTAGTGAATTTATGGAAAAAACAAACATATGTATCATAAAATTCAATCTATATATCAATGGTAATTAGCGTTGAAACAAAATCACACATGAAACATGAAAGTTTAGGTTTAAATAATCAAATTTTCTCCAAAAACATGCAAAATTAGTTCCTCTATGTTGAAAAAACAAAAAAGGTGGTGGATTGATCTAAAAATGATTGTTAATATGTCAACCAGCATGAAAAGCAAGAATAACAGGCATGTGGGGTCTGAATCACGAATCCCACATGCTTTTTGCCCTTTTTTTTTGCTTCCCATAATGCGAGCGCATTATAACGCGCTCACATTATAACGAAAGGACATTTTGGGAAGCATAAAAATATTTGCCTCTCTTTCTCTATATCTCTCTCCCTCTCTCTGTCGACCCCTTGGAATGTGAGGGAGAGAGATATAGATATATGGAGAGATAGAGATAGAGTTGGAGAAAGGAAAAAATATAGAAAGATGGGCAAATAGAGAGATATAGAGGGATAGGTGGAGATAGAGACGAGGAGAGGGAGAGACAGGAATTAAGATAAACAAAGGGTTCTAGATTGATAAAGAGGGAGAGATGGATAGGGAAATACAGAGAGAGGTAGAGAGGGATATATTAAGAGATAGGGTTATGGGGAGAGATAGAGATAGGGAAACAGATGGAGAGATGTCCAAAGACATACCTGGAGAGACATTTCAAGAGGTAGATGGATGGGGAGAGAGATAGAGAGGAGAGACATAGTGAGGGAGGGAGAGAGGTAAAGAAGGATAGATTAAGAGATAGGGATCTATGTGGAGAGATAGAGATAGAAAAGAGATCTTGAGAGATGTGGAAAGAGACATACAGAGATAGATTTGAGGTAGAGGGATTGAGAGAGTGATAGAGAGGGGGAGTGATATAGTGAGGGACAGAGAGATAGAAAGGTACAGTTAGAGAGAGGGGATCAATAGAGAGAGCAACCCTAAACCCCTAAACTCTAAACTTGAGCACATCCCTAAACCCTAAATAATTCACCTAAACCCTAAACGAGAGAGAGAGAGGGTTTAGGGGCATTATTTAGGGTTTCTCAAGTTTACGGAGAGAGATTGAGAGGTAGAGGGATGATAAAGATAGAAAGATAGAGATTTAGGGTTTCTGGGTTTAGGGGAATTATTTAGGGTTTAGAGGCTTAGGGTTGCTCGAGTTTAGGGTTTAGGGGCATTATTTAGGGTTTAGGAGTTTAGGATTGCATGTCAAAAGCAGTCTCTCTCTCTCCCTCTCTCTCTAAACCCCTAAACCCTAAATAATGCCCCTAAATTATCATAACCCCTAACCCCTAAACCCTAAACTCGAGCAACCCTAAACCTCAATCTCCCTATCTCTCCCTTATCTCCCTATCTCTCGAGACATCTCACTCACTTTCTATCACCCTATCTCTCCTCTCTTTCTCCTCTATCTCTCCCTATCTATCTCCTCACTCTCTCTTTCTAAACCCTAAATAATGCCCCTAAACCGTAAACCCCAAACCCCTAAACCCTAAACACTATCTATCTCTCACTCTCACTCTCTATCTCCCTATCCCTCCCCTCTGTCTCCTCTATCTCTCCCAATATCTATTGGTCCCCTCTCTATATCTCTTTCTAAACCCTAAACCCATAAACCCTAAATAATTACCCTAAAGGTCCTAAACTGGAGCAACCCTAAATAATGCCCCTAAGTTCCTTGACCCCTAACCCCTAGAATCTCCTAAAGCCAAGCAACCCTAAACCGTTATCTCCCTATCTCTATCGTCCCCCTACCTCTCAATCTCTCTACCTATGTCTTTGGCCATGTCCATCTCTATATCTCCCTATCTCTTCCCTCAGTCTCCTCTAGATATCACCCTATCAGTCCTCTCTCCCTAAACCCCCAAACCTTAACATCCAAATAATGCCCCTAATCTCTAGATTGAGAGGTAGTGGGATGATAGAGATAGGGAGATAGAGTTTTAGGGTTTCTTGGGTTTAGGGTTTAGGTGTTTGGGGTTTGGTGCTTGGGGGTTTAGGGTTACTCAAGTTTAGGGTTTAGTGTTTAGAGATTAGGGGCATTATTTTGATGTTAAGGTTTGGAGGTTTAGGGTTTAGGGAGAGAGGACCAATAGGGAGATATAGAGGAGACCGAGGGAGGAGATAGAGAGTGATGGACATGGCCAAAGACATAGGCAGAGAGATTGAGAGGTTTTAGGGTTTAGGGTTGCTTGGGTTTAGGGTTTAGGGTTGCATGTTAAAAGTCATCTCTCTCTAAACCCTTAAACCCTAAATAATGCCCCTAAATCGTAACCCCTGAGCCCTATACTCTAAACTTGAGAAACCCCAAACCTCTTTCTCCCTATCTCTTTGGACATCTCACTCACTCTCTATCACCCTAGATCTCTCCCCTCTTTCTCCTCTATCTCTCCCAATATATTTTTTCTCTCTCTACCTATCTATCTCTCACTATCTCCATGTCTCTTACCTCCTTCTCCCCTATCATTCCTCTATTTCCCTATCTCTCCCTCTCCCTTATCGATGAAGGAAATGGAAAAAAGAAAACTATGACTCTCTTTCTATCTCTCTCTCTTTCTCTCTCCCTATCTCCCTATCTCTCTCAGAGAGAGAGAGAGTTGTTTTAGCTCACCATAACACGAGCGCATTATAATGTGCTCGCGTTATGGTGAGCTTGCTCTCACGTGTTTTACTAGTTTTTAGCAAAATCTAGAGATAATCTGGAGCATGCTCCCCATCAAGATGGCACTTTTTCAATGAAAACTAAAAAAACTACAACCATAATCTTAAGCTCTCTATTAGCTATCTAACCATATATTTTTTTCACATTTCAAGTAGGTTAAGGGTTTCATCTTGAATTTCTTTTGTTAGTGTGTCCATTTTTTGTCAAAAACCACTGTCTAGTATTTTTAACTTATTTTTTTAACCGTTCATCAAAATTTGAAATAAGTTACATTTTTAGAAACTAGACTCCATTCTACACGTATTAAAAAAAATTGATTTTCGATTAATTTTCAAAAATTTTAGGGGGGAGCACTCTCAAATTTCTGTTTTTCAAGATGTGTCCACTTTGAAAATTACTAAAAAATCAATTATTCACGAAAAAATTATCAGAAAAATAAGGGATAAACTACATGGTGTTAGCTAATTTCTCACTGGAGCGATTATTGAATTACTAAAAAAAGTTAACATTTTAGGGAGAGCACATCAAACGCTATGTTATGTTTTTTTGAAAAAAAATAGGACCAATTTGTGTGCTCCCCCTTTTTGAACCCCTTAATCTCAACCATTTTTGGAGAAAATTAGTAGTTTCGAAACTATATTCGGAGCAATATGACTCTTATTTTTGTTCCATCTTCAAATTTTGAGTGTAGGTATCTTCAATTTCTCATCGAACATCAATGTTTCTTGATTTCAAAAAAAATAAAGTGGCATCTTAAGACCCCATTTTGGTCCCTCATCTTTGTGCACTTACCCTCTAGAAGGTACGAATGAAAAACCATCTCCTTTGTCTTGGTTATAGAGTGTGGAAAGTGACAGAGACAAAGTATACCATGCCTCAGAATGGTTTAACAACTGAAGATGAAATCAAAGAATATGAGTTAAATATAAAAGCTAGAGATGCTCTGTTAAGTGCCTTGTCTAACACTGAGTTAATAAAGGTCATGGATCTACAAACTGCTCATGAAGTATGGGAAAAGATGAAAAAATTGTATGAAGGAGATGAGTTTGTTAAGAGTGCCAAATTGCAGGGCTTGAAAGCAATATATGAGGGTTTAAAGATGGGCGAAGATGAGAACATAATAGTCTACATGCAAAAGGTTGATGAAATTGTCAATAGAATAAAAGGTATGGGAGGAACTATTGATGAGAAGGAAGTTGTTATGAAAATTCTTAGGTCATTACCTAAGTCCGATAGACACAAGGTAGCTACATTGAAGAAGTAATGACTGTGCAAGAAGTCACTAAGGATCGGTTTCTAGGAAAGCTTATAGCTTTTGAGATGAGAGAGTTTGGTGATACTCTGTCGAAGATTGAGATTGCTTTCAAAGCCAGTACTTTAGAGAAGATCTCCAGAGCTGAGAGTACAAGGTGGAACCTGATGATGAGCTTGATGATATTGAAGCCAACTTTGTTGATAGATTGCAAAGAGGTTCTGATAAGTAAAAAGGCAAATTACCTTTCAAATGTTTTACATGTGGTAAGGTTGGTCACTATGCTTCTAGGTGTCCTGAGAGAATTGAAAGAAATAGAAAAAGATTTGAGAATAGACCTGGGGTTCCAAAGAAATGCTACTATGTTAGAGATCTTGATGATGAAGGTGTGAGTGATGATGAATATAATGATGCTAGTACTAGTGCAAATGAATGCTTGTTTATTGTCATTAAAGAAGAACTTGTGTCTACTAATCAGATTGCTAGCTATGTGAAGGAAGAAAAACTAGTGGAAGAAGGTGCTTCGGTTGTTCAGGTTGAGAAAGATAAGGATGAATAGATTATTGACAGTGGATACTCACATCATATGACCAGTGACAAAACTAAGTTTGTGAGTTTGGAAAAGTATGATGGAGGTCTAGTTAGGTTTGGAGATAATGCAGCTGGTAAGATTTGTGGAAAAGGATCTATTTCTTTTGATGGAAAGAACAACACTGATGATGTCCTATATGTGAAGGATTTAAAGCATAATCTTTTGAGTGTTGGTTAGATGTGTGACAAAGGTTATGATTTAAGATTCAAAGATAATGGGTGCAAGATCGTGGAAAGCTCTGGAACAGTGATTGCTACTGGTAAGAAGACCAGAGGTAACATTTACCAATTAAGAGGAACTAATGATTATTGTTTATTGGCTCAGATAGATGAGAGTTGGTTGTGGCATAGAAGGATGTGTCATATCAACTTTGATAATTTGGTGAAGATAAGTTCAGGATAGGCTGTGAGAGATTTACCAAAGCTTGTGAAACCTGCCAATACCATTTGTAAGGAATGTTAGTTGGGGAAGTAGATAATAACAAGTTTCAAGAGCAAAGAGCAATTTTCTACCAATTTGTTGGATCTAGTGCATACAGATTTGTGTTGTCCTACAAGGGTGAGAAGTCTATAAGGAGACAAGTACTTCATGTTGCTTATTGATGATTATTCTAGAATGACTTGGGTCACTTTTCTAAGAGACAAATCAGAAGCCCTAGAAAAGTTCAAATCCTTCAAGGCAATGGTTGAGAATGAGATAGAACTAAAAATTAAATGCTTGAGGTCTGATAGAGGAGGTGAGTTCACATCAAATGAATTCAACATTTTCTGTGAAGAGCAAGGGATAAAGAGACAGTTGTCTACACCTAGGACTCCTCGACAAAATCGAGTTGTTAAAAGAAAGAATAGGACAGTTCAAGAGGTTGCTAGGACCATGACGAAGGAAGACGATCTATTAGAAGTCTATTGGAAAGAAGCTATACATATTGTTGTCTAAATACAAAACAGAGTTCAAGTCAAAGGTAATAGTACTAAAACTCCTTACGAGTTGTGGTATGGAAGAATTCCTACAGTGAAATATTTTAAAGTTTTTGGAAGCAAATGCTATATCAGGAGGGAAGAAGATCTAGGCAAGTTTGATGCTAGGTGTGATGAAGGAATCTTCCTTGGATACTTTACCAAAAGTAAGGCCTACTGGTGCTACAACAAAAGGCTGAAAAAGATTGTTGAGAGTGCTAATGTGAAGGTGGATGAAGGCAAGGAAAGAACATCAAATTTGAGTGGCTATGAATCAAATGAACCTATTTTCATAGTAAATGAGAAGAAAGATGAACAGGAAGATAGTCAAGATGAAGAAGAAAAGGCTCTAGAAAATGCAGTTAAGGTATGTAAGGATCAATCATTCTGAAGATCAAATTATTGGAGACAAAAGCAAAGGGGTATTGGCAAGGAAAAGAGCTGCAGAAGAATAAGTGAATTATTGTTTGCATTCAAATGTTGAACCAAAAACTGTGAATGAAGCTTGCAATGATGAAAATTGGGTAAAGGCCATGGAAGAAGAGATGATGCAGATAAAGAAGAATCAAACTTGGGAATTGGTTCGTAGACCTGTTGATAAGAATGTGATTGGAACTAAATGGGTCTTCAGAAATAAGCTGAATGAGAATGGAGAAGTAGTTAGAAATATAGCAAGGCTAGTATGCAAAGGATATTCTCAGGTTGAAGGGATAGATTTTGAGGAGAGCTATGCTCATGTGGCAAGAATTGAAGCAATCAGAATGTTTTTGTCATTTGCAGCATTCAAAAATTTCAAAGTGTATCAGATGGATGTTAAGTATGCATTCTTGAATGGTGAGTTGGAAGAAGAAGTCTACATTGAACAACCAAAAGGATTTAAGTTATTAGACCAAGATGACATGGTGTGCAGATTGAAGAAGGCCTTGTATGGACTGAAGCAAGCCCCCAGAGCCTGGTATGCAAGATTAGATAAGTATTTGTTGCAATTAGGGTTCAGTAAAGGCACTGCAGACAATAATCTCTATTTCAAAATCAATAATAATCAAATCTTGATCGTTGTAGTCTTTGTTTATGACATTATCTTTCAATGCAATGAAGGTATGTGCATGAAATTTGCAGCGAAAATGCAAAATGAGTTTGAGATGTCTATGTTTGGTGAAATGAATTTCTTTCTAGGTCTGCAAATTACTCAATCAGATAAAGAAATCTTCATTTCTTAGTCTAAGTATGTGAAAGAGTTGTTGAAGAAGTTTGGGATGGAGGACTCCAAACCAGTATGTACTCCCATGGTGATTGGTTGTAAGTTGAGCAAAATTGATGAATCACCTAAGACTAATTAGAAAAGGTATAGATCTATGATTGGAGCATTACTTTATCTAAATCAAACTAGACCTAATATAATGCATGCACTATGTCTTATGGTGAGATTTCAAGAAGATCCTAGAGAGTCACATGTGATGGTAGTCAAGAGAATCTTGACGTATTTGAAAGTCACATAAGATCATGGCTTAAATGTTATCCAAAGGATAATGATTTCACTTAGTGCTTATATAGATGCAAATTGGGCCAGAGATGTTGATGATAGAAAAAGTACAAGTGGAGGTGCTTTCTTCTTGGGAAATAGATTGGTTTCATGGCTAAGCAAGAAGCAAGATTTAATCTCCTTGTCTACTACAGAAGTAGAGTATATTGCAGCAGCATGTTGTTGCACTCAAATGTTATGGATGAAGCAAACTTTGAAGGACATAAGAGTTGTGTATGAAGATCCAATTGCAATCTTTTGTGACAATACAAATTCTATAAACATTTCAAAGAACCCAGTGATGCACTCAAGAACAAAGCATATATCAATAAGATATCACTTTTTGAGAGAAAAAAGTAACATAGAATGAAGTAAAGATGGAATATGTGTCCACAAATGATCAGATTGCAGATATTTTCACCAAGCCTCTGCCTAAGGATACTTTTGAGTATCTCAGAGAAAAGTTAGGGGTTATTAGCCCTCCTGCTCTAAATTAAGATGCATAGGAATGCATCAATCCAGTGGAGCCTAGAGCCTCATTCATTGATTTGGATTGTTGTTTTGAGAGCTACCTCTCAGGGGGAGTAGCTATATGTTACTGACATGAGTTTCTGATAATAAGCAGTAAGTATTTTTAGTTTGATCAGAGTAGCAGAGTGCAAGTATGTACCCTTTGAAAATGTCAAAGGGGGAGAGAAATCATGTGAAAAATATAGGGGGAGAAAGAGTATAGATGTATAAAGAGAAAGATGGAGAATCTTGTCTTGATGGTCTTAACAGTTTTATATTTTTTCACATAATATGTTGCCATCAATGACAACGGGGGAGATTGTTGCATGTATGTGTCTAACTGGTGTTGTCATTGATGTCAACATATCAGTGCTGTCATTGGTGTCAATTGTGCTCTTGTTTTGATGTTTGCTTGTTTGCCTATGTAACTATTGGAGATAATGAGTAAGTAATCTTGATATTAAGTTTCCAAGTGCTTTTGAGAAAATTTGCTCTCCCATTGGAAACAATGAGTTCAAGAGTATCTTTGTTTACTGAAGAACATTCCACTAGATTGTTTCGCATTTCTTATAGATTACATATCTTTGTCTACGGATTGGAAGTTATTTAGAGGCATGTTTGAAGATGCTATGTTCCAAGTTTGAGCCTCTGGTATGAAGTTTTGAGTGAGTTATGTTCACTAGAGTGAAAACTACTTTTTATGTACATTTGGTGGTGACAAGGAGAATGTATTATGCTCTGCATTCCTCCGCATTTAAGTATTTTGGTCTACAGTTCTAGAATTAAGTTTGTAATGTTGTTATGTGCCTTCAACTCTAATGGTTCATGATTTGGTGGTCCACAAGTGATATTTTTCTTATCACAGTGGCTAATAGTTATGTTAATGTGCTTGGGTTTGAAGAATCTTATGAATAAAGTGATCAGAGGTGGTGCGGAAGTTCCTAATGATTATAATGAGCTTGTGGATGTCTCCTAATCGTGTTCCTATCTTTTGATTGGTTTGCGAAGAGTAATTTGGATTGTGGAGGAAGACTGTTCCTAGAAGACTTAGTGCTAACACCAGTCTTGGCCGACTTGGTTGTTTTTACTACTTGCAGAGTTGCATTGAAGATTGTGGAAGCATGTCGTGATGTGGAAGATTGCATTTGAGTCCCAACTAAGGTGCATCATGATCCACATACATCTTTTCCTTAGCTAATTTTGTTTAGGTCCAGACCTATTTCTGTGTATGTTTGTAATGTTGACCTTGGAGATTGTTCCAACGATTGATGAATGTAATGTTGACCTTGATGTACATTCCAAGGTTGATAAATTGTATAAAAACATGTAATGTAGTTGCAAAAAAGATGTCCTTGTGTGAAAATGTGAAGATAAGTGAGAAGGTGTAAGAACACAGTAGAGGAGTTATATTGTGCTTCAATGGAACTGAACCCAGGCATGGAGTAGATGCTATTAAATCAGTTCACCAACCCTTGGCAGTGAGCCACCCCTGGCAGTGTGTCGATCTTGGCAGTGAGCCCTAACTTTTGTAGTGAGCATTTTGGGCAGTGAGCCTCTATTTTTTGGTATTTCTATAACATATTATTTTGTGGGCTAACACCCACTGTGGCTTTTCCCTTATAGGGTTTTCCATGTAAAAGTCTGGTGTCTCATGTGTTGATTATGTTATTGTGTTGAGTTTCTTATTTCATGCCTTCATGATAAAATCTGAATAATAGTGAATGAGTGTTTGATATGTTAATGTTCATAAGTGGTCAAAGTTTTGGAGACAACTAATTCACCCCCCCCTCTCAGTTGTTTGGTGCATTTCAACAGATGTAATGATCCCTCTATGTAATATGACAAACAATTATGGCCTTCCATTATTGTTCTCAGGAAGAATAGGAAGCTTATGGTTAAAAATACTTATAAAGGTAATATATATGCAATTGAAGAAATCTTGTTTTTGTTGTTTCCAAAACTAAAAAATGACAACCAAACAATAATGTTATGATCATTATGCCTGCTCATTCTAATCATTCATAGAAGAGAGAACAACTAAAGATGTTGGTAAGATTGCAAGTCTTAAGGTCATGCAGATTGTTATAGTGAATAATTTATCTATTCACTATAGCTTAAGTGTACTTAGGTTGATGAGGTTAGACAACATCTTTTCTAACTAAATATGCAACCTTTTAGGCCTTAGAGGTTACCTAGTTTTTTGGTAAATCTCATGTGCATACCTTTTGAGGTTGGAAGACTTTCCATCTCACCTCAAAGGTCACTTTTGTAGTCATTCAACACTTGTCACCAAGGTTGATGGCTTTATCAAAAAGTTGTTGGTTTGCACATTCCAAGTGATCCAAAGGTTGACACCTATAGGACACTTGTCTACGTGCATGTTCCACATCATGGGGCACTTGTCAATCCACATGCAAGGTGGATTGCCTCATCCATGCCTATATAATAAGGCATTCTTATGTAAATTATCAAGTGAGATGAATATATGTTTATGCTCAAATTAGGTTCATCAATATCATTGATTTCTTATCTCTATTTGTCGATTTCCATATTGTGAGAGTGAATATTAAGTGTTGCAGAGAATCCTTGGCTATTCCAACATGGTATCAGGGCAAGAGTTGGTTCGATTATTGGTTCTGCTAACTTGATTTGCAAGTTTTGCTTTGTGCAAAGGTCATCTATATTGTTGCAGAGGATAAGCAAATTCACACAACCTACATAAAGAGCCATAGCCTGTGCAAAGAGGATGAAGTAGCACCCACGAGAATTTCACAACCTGCATATTTGGAGGCAGCTCGGGCCACATAAAGGGTGTCCACAACTTTGCAGGGGTTCGTATTCCCTCTTTGTGGGTTAAATATCCTCCCAACAAGGTGTTTTTACATCTTTGTAACTCAACTATCCTCTCAACAAGGTGTTTTTACAGCTGTGTGGGTCAAAACCCTCCCAGCAAGGCATTTTTTTATGTGCAAGACATTTTTTGCACTGGGCAAGGCATTTTTTTGATGTGCGAGGTATTTTTTCACCTGTAGCTGCCTCAAATTGACCTATGACTACCTAATATTGACCTGAGAGGAAGAAATTCAGCTTGTAGACCTGAATTTTGGATGCACCAGCAATTTTTTGGGCTCTTTTTGCCATAATTCACCCATTTTTTACCTTGTTTTTTACTCATCAAAATAGAATTTACATTTTTCTTTTAATAAGCATTTAAATTATGTTTATTAAGATACTATAAATGCATAATTTTGGAGGTTTATTATAAATTAGGAGGCAAATTCAAAGGGCAATTTTTTCATTTCAAGAATTAATGGTTTTAAAACACTTGTATCTTTGCCTGACAAAGACAAAGAGTGAGGCCCAGGTTGGCAGGAGGCCAATTCCCCCTCACAAATAAAATCATTGTAATCTTCACTCCATGCCAATTCCAACAAGTAGTTGGAAGGAGGTTTATCTCTCCATAGGCATTTTTTTTTTAATTTCTAGTGCAAGTGTATTAAAATAGGCTTGTTTTATGAGAAATTATTTTTGTCATAATGTATGATCGGTAGCTAAAAATTAAGCACCATTTTTTTGCAAAAGTTAATGTTTTCACATTTCCCACGCGTTGGACCTAATTTTATTTTAAATCGTGCTAAGTTATAAAGTGCCAAAATTTGGGGGGTCTCTTAATCAGCTAATGTGTTGATTTCTATTGTCTAAACGAATTAACCTGTTTGTAATCATAGGATATCAAATTCACTCTTTTGTAATCCACTTAAAATTAGGAAATTATAAGTCTTGGTGTGAAGGCATCCTGAAACATCTTAGGGTCCACAATCTCATACCCTATCTATATGGACTTGTCCCTGAACCAGGTAAACAATCTAAGAAGAATAAGTGGATAATCGTGATCATATTGTTGGATTACTCAACTTACATATGCTAGATGATGCTTTGTATGCCATCATGGATATTGAATGTCCACATGCATTGTGGATCAAAATTTCAGACATATATGGAGACTCCAATGTTTCTTCCTTCCCACACAATCCTACTATGATCATAACTCACATCCCACATCATGATTCAAATATAGAGTGTCCAGTTGACATAAACGAAATCATCATTCCGCCACTACCTACTATTGCTTCATTAGATGCCAGTGTCACTTCTTCACAAGATTTGAGTACTTCTTGCAATGAGATCACATTTGTCTTCCTAGCATTATTGATTAGGATGTATATCTACACAATATTTCATGTTTATTTGTAGAGTCCTGCATTGCTGACATGGAACCACACATTGAGGACATCAGTCTTCTTTTCGATGACAACTTCGATGAAGTTGCATCAGGCCTGTCTTCTTCAGATATGATTGCTCTTCCTTCACCTACAACTTCTATAGTGATAGTATCATATTCTTATGGTTCTAGTTATCACCATACATCTATGGTTCCCGTGGTTCCTATTACAAAATTTTCTATGATTCCTAATTTATTCCATTAGTATTTGTCACATGATAGCATTGGCTTGGAGATTCTTGAGCATTTTGTGAAGACATCATGGGCCTCATCTGAGACTTTGAATCATGTGCAACATCCAAAGACTTATCATCTTCTTCTTCCGTGGGAAGATTCATTGCACCTATTTGTAGTTCTCTTTCTTCCTAAGGGGAGAAACATTGTTTGACATTCACGGAGTAGCTTCAACATACTTCATTGAGCATCTACGAACATTGCAACATATATTATGGGGGGCTTCCAAGTCTCTCTTTATATCTCCTATTTTAGGGAAATTTATTGTACACATGTGATAGAAGTTGTCCTAGGGGGATCATGATATAAGTCCTCCTTCTTCACTTGTTTTCTTTTCATGCATTTTGTTTCTCCTTTTGGAGAGGAGTTTTATTCCCATAGGGTTTTCTCCTTTACTCCACTTTATGAGAAACTTTGTACATGGGTGGGTACCTAACATGGCCTAGTAGCTGAGACCCATATCTATGTATCTCTTGCACTTTTGTGATCTCCCCAAGTATAACTTAAAGGTGAGTGTTAGAGTGAATAATTTATCTATTCACTATAGCTTAAGTCTACTTAGTTTGATGAGGTTAGACAACATCTTGTCTAATTGAATGTACAACCCTTTAGGCCTTAGAGGTTACCTAGTTGTTTGGTAAACCTCGTGTGCATACCTTTTGAGGTTGGAAGACTTTCCATCTCACCTCAAAGGTCACTTTTGTATTCATTCAACACTTGTCACCAAGGTTGATGACTTGGTAAAAATGTTGTTGGTTTGCACATTCCAAGTGATCCAAAGGGTGACACCCATAGGACACTTGTCTACATGCATGGGGCACTTGTCAATCCATGTGCAAGGTGGATTGCCTTATCCATGCCTATATAATAAGGCATTCTTATGTAAATTATTAAGTTAGATGAATATATTTTTATGCTCAAATTAGGTTCATCAATATCATTGATATCTTATCTCTATTTGTCAATCTCCATGTTGTGAGAGTGAATATCAAGTGTTGCAGAGAGTCCTTGGCTTTTCCAACATAGATCGCCAATGAATTCACAACTGTAGTAATAATTTATGGCTTTGATGCATTGGAGAATCAAGGGCCAATGATGGTTATAAGAGGTACAATTGCTATGGTCACCAAAGAAACTTGCCAATGCATAGTAAAGGCAATTGTAATTTTGATTACAAAAGAGAAGAATGAAGTTATTTAGGATTGACTTTCAAAAAGATGGATAGCTACAAAATCATGAGATGGAAATAAAGGTGCAAGTTATAGTTGTATCATACAAATGGAATAGATAAGACAACAATTGAATGGTTCTATTATACCTTCAAAACAATCCAACCATATGATGATGGAGGTGCTCCAACCACACCATTGATCAATGTGGCAACAAAAAAACCAATTACTAAGTTGTTTGAGAGAAATGGTTTTCTTTGTGCTATTTTCACCTACATCTATGGTAGGGCTCTTAATGGTAGCATTGTCAAGCAAGTATGGACCACTCTTTAGTATGGAGATGTCATTGCATAGTATGTCAGAATTGGAATGGGTGGCTACATATGTTGATGGTTGTGCAAAGATCCATGATTTACTTGACCCTTTAAAGCTCGAACAATAGTAATTTTAGTTTATGGTGCTAGATGAGGGTGGAAATCAAATATGTGCCATTTCATGGACACCTAATATTAATGGGAGCAATTACAGCTAACATGAGTGTGCACTCACAACCAACACATGCAAATTGTTCAACATAATATATTGATAATAAAATGACCATCAAACTTGCACAAAGACTCATCTTTTTGTTATAAAGTTAGTATTATTAATGTTTGTAAAATCATTTCTTTTAATGATTCAAAAACAAATTCTCATTATAAATACTTTGTAATATTATCTCAAATATTTCAAAAAGTTTGAAAGGTAGTTACAAGTCAGTTAGGAGTTGGTTATGGTTTGAGGGGTTATAAATATTATGTTTTTCGAATGTAAAGGGGTTCTTCTTTTTTTGTTTCATCTAGACTAGGGGAAAGCAAGGGAATTTTTGGCTTTCCCATTTGATAGAAGGGTTTTTGGAGTTGTCTAACTTCACAAAAATAATAAAGAAAGCATTCAGATCATATGTTGTGTGTCTTTCTATGTTACTATTGGTTTTTCATAGGTCAAATTAGTAGTAATCTTTATACCTTTTGTCTTTGTAAAAGATCATTAGTCATCCATTAAAATATAACTTGTAATTGATGTGAACAAACATAGTCATATCTTGGTATCTTGATTTGAGTGTGTTGATATAGCTTATCTCACAATGTGTGGGTTTTACATGTCATTCTTTGATTGTTGTTACAATATCATACTTATTATTGTTATCATTCATCATATAAATCTGAGAATGTGTATTCTAATTTTGTGATGAACCCTCATTATGTTTGAAAAAATCTATGAAATTTAATTTGGTATTTGTGCACGTCTATTGCTAGGGTTTTCGTAAATCATTTTCTTTTAGTTTTTCTGTTTGCCTTTCAGTATTTCTAGTTAAAATACCACAAAAAACTATAAAACTCTATTATATGAGGGAGTTTCCCCTCTCAAATGTAAAGGAAGATCGCTAAGCTAATAGTGATCTCTCCAATTGTTGGTACATTTGTCATTTCCTGTTGGGCGAATCAAGGTTACTCTTCAAGGCAATAACTGTAGTGACAAATCCATTTACCAATAGAAGTTCATCAGAAATTTTAGTGGTATTTATGCACCACTAACTAAGACAATAAGGGGAGAGCAGATAGGAGTCTTGAGTTGTTGAAGAAAAAGGTAACAAAACAACTAGTGTTAGCATCATTAAATTTTAGTAAGGTAGTATAGGTTAATAGTGACGCAAATGGAAATGCAATAGTAGTATTGATCCAAGAAGGAAGACCAATAGCTTATTTTAGTGAAAAGTTGAATGATGCAAGGAAGAAATATTTAGTCCATGATCAAGAATTTTATGCCATAATCCAAGCATTGAAGAAGCAGAGGCATTACTTGTTCCTAAAGGAATTTGTGTTGTACACTAATCATTAGACATTGTAGTATTTGAATAGTCAAGGTAAGTTGAACCAAAGACACATGAGATGGGTTGACTTTATGTAGAGTTATACTTTTGTGTTTGAAGCATAGGAGTGGAAAATGAAACAAGGTTGTAGATGCATTGAGTAGGAGACAAAATTTACTAACAAAGATGAGAGTAGAGGTAGTTGGATTTGAAGAATTGAAGCATTTGTATGAGACCTTAAGGGAAATTTGTAGCCATAAAGACAATTTCCACATAACCCTATTAGAGATATTTATGCAAACAAGTATTCAAAAATCCATATGCAAAAGAATAGGAAAACATACCATCAAGATGACACAAGATGTACTCTGGGAAAATCCTCCATGAGGGAAAAATGCAGCCTCCAAAAACATCCACACCCATTGTATTATCTCATGAACAAAGATTACAATACATAGCCTCCATGAATACTTATGAATCATCAAGCTCCCTAATTGCACTCCATGTGAACAAGCAAATAAGAATAATGTAACCACACATCCCAATCCATGCTTCCTCTTCTCACAAACTCAACCTACAAGAGAAGCTCAATACAATGACAACCCACTCAACCAACCAACCCCAACTACTAACCATGTGCTTTCTTTTATAGAATCAAGCTCACATAAATACAAGATGTAGTACAAGGAAAACCATGTGTCCCAAAACCATAGGAACATAAAACCATTGACCCCTCATTTAATATTTGCAACCAAGTTTTCACTTTATGATACTAAGTTTTTCAAATATTAAATAATTTCCTAATGTGCAACCCCACAATAAATATTTCCCAACATTACATACAACTTTTACAAGTGGCCCCAAATAAATATTAAAAGTGGCTAAACACATCAAAAAAGATACACCACAAATAAATATTTATTTTATAATTAAAATATTCAATGTTATGCAAGGTGTAGAACACACCTATTTCCTAGCATTCTCCCACTTGTATACATTGCATAAAGGTCAATCAATGAAATACATCATTATAGACATACATGAAACCACATGAATCTCCAACATGTTCTCATGCTCCATCAAGATACTTGCAATAAAACCAAGGTAGCCACAATCTCAAGAAAGAACTCCTCTCATCCTCCAACATGCCACCTATGGAAGAAAAGGAACAAGCCAAGGTGAAGATGCACCAATCTAAAGAACACAAGCATCAAATCCAAGTGATAACAAAGGCTCCAAGTTGATGTCAAAGGTAAAAAACCCACATGACTAGAAAGAGCACCCACACATATGCTAATACATCCAACTATCCATACTTCCAATCCAAGGTATACCAATCATAGCAAGTTGACCTTATGACATCAAAATATCCAACCCAAATCACAATGATCGCAAGTCCCTGTATATACTCTATCCTACATAAAGAAGTCCCCCAAGGTAACAACACATATACATCCTAGAACTCCCATTGCATGGGTAATGTCAAATATGAAATAGATCAAGGCATCCAAAGATCCACTAATAGCACTGAAATAGAAGATGTGGCTAAATCCTCTATCACATAATGTCAAAGAACAAACACAATGATATGCAAAACTTGTAAACTAAAATAGCTGCAACATAACTCTCACCTAGAGTCCATATCTCTCCCAAGTCTTCCACATCATAAGAGAAAGAGATTAAAGATTGTCACAATGGCTCCATAAAAACCTCAACTCCAATGTCATGTGAAAAATAACATCCAAGAAGATGCATTAGACCAACAAGAGAGAACCTACAAAGCAAAACCATGTCCTTCTACCAACACCAATGTGCTATAGATGTGAAAAGTATGATCTCATTCCTAAAACCCCAAATCAAGAAGCCTCCTCAACATCCAACCTATCAAAATGTAAGCCTCTAAAACCAAAGGTAGATCAAACAAAACCTCCATTCCTCAACAAGGAATATGCCCAAAGCCACTAACCATCTCCTTTATACATAATGACCTCAAAACAAATCAAGATCAAACATAAGGAGATAACAAATCATAACCATGCATCTACTCCTCAAACAAGTCCTCCAAAACTAATATCCATAGCTCAAGACTCAAGAATACATGAGAAGACAAGACATAAATAAAGAATGCATTTGAAAATCAGGTGGGTAGTACCTATCAAATCATTCACTGCTAAGAGGACCAATAGTGTGGAATGAGATTGCTCCTCCAAGATGCATCAAGCCTCAATGGCTCTCTCTAAGAACAATCTCCTCAATAGGTCCATGTTGAACTCATGTCCAACCCAGGTGTAGGCTCCTCGGTCTTGTTGTTGAAAACCTCGTCAAAGAGTTAACCATCTTAACACATGATCTCTAAGAAACAAGAGATCTCTAGCCTCACCCAAATCTGAAGAAGGTGTACAACAAATCATCTCATGCAAATTGAAATATAATGCAACACTGCAATAACCAGAAGCTCACAAGCAAAATGATCACGCCACTCATCAATCAGATTATCACAAATCATCGTCAAAGCTCCAAATGCATAATCAGGGACTCACCATGATGTCATGATCTACATCTCCTCAAAGGAAGATCATATGTCTCAAATGAACATATCTAGCTCCAAAGAGCACCTATATCATACCAAAACTCTAATGTACAATCAAGAGTCCACCATGGCACAATAACATCCATCCTGTAAGCAAGGATCAACTATCAAACTTGAAAAATCATAACAAACACCTCAACCAAAGACTCCAAGAGTCCTCCATAATAACAAGATGTCAACATCTCCAAAACACATGAAGATAACCATCCCTATCGATAGAACTCAAGATGTCAAAGAACTCTCGCTACATACAAGAAACAGGATCTAAGAGCTCCTCCATGACATCAACAACCACTATAGAAGATCATCCATCACCAAGTGATGAATCCACATCATTGCCAAAGCTCCCACTGAACTATGATATTGAGCTACACATGGCATCATGATAACCATCTCCTAAATGAAGATCATCTATGGCCCCAACACAATCAAGGAATCCCATTGCAACATCAATAACTCCCAAAAGGATGAGGAAAACCATAATATCCAAACCAAGAAGATAAACCACCACTTATAAACCAATAATCAATCCAACACCACCAACAATGCATCTGCATAACAACCATGTCGTGCCAAAGTCCCAACCAAACAAGGAAGCTCCATGACACCATGATCACCACCCAATGTACCTACATCAAACTCCCACTGAGTCTCACAAAAATATATTATATAGTCAACATATCTAGGTCCCAACAACACAACTGCATTAGGTAACACCATCTCTCTCTATCTCATAATGACAACAAAACCAAGCCAACCAAATAAAATCTGCATAAACACTAAAATATGTATGGGTATAGACAACCCACATCCAAGTTATCTATGCAACCTGTAAGTATAGACAACCTACAACACTACAAAACTCATAGATCTCACAATGTAACATACAATCATACATTGGTAATAATGTTAACCAAGAATAATCAGAGATAAACATGTAAGTTTTCCATGACTCAAACACCAAATCACCTCATATTCAATTTGCCACTAACTCACAAAGTACCACAGTCAAAGGAACCAATAAATGGTTTAAACATAAATTCAAGTGAACAAATCACATAACAATATATCCAAACCTGATCCACTGAGTAGTGCTCAAAAAATCTTTTCCATTGCCTATACGAAGTCCAAAATTAGACACCATATGCACAAGATTTGACCCGTCCAAGAATGAAATACAAACCTAGCTTCCAACTAGCATTTTCTATCCAAAACAAAAAAATATAGAAAAATATCTAACACCATAGCATATTACTCATAAAGAGCTTTTCGTCAACTATAAAAAGTTGAAAAACTGACTCCCTAGTGAAAGTTATGCCTCCTGGAAAAAATCTCATCCATTAGGCCTTTAAAAAACTTAACTGGTGACTTTTGCGTTGTGAGTGGGTGATCTGCCTGTGGTTGGCACCACCCAAATAGAGAAATGGGTAGCACCACCCAGTGGTGGTGGCATGCCAATGACAATACTGGCAGCACCGTTCACAATCAGTGGCGTTGGATGCAACCCCTGTAGGCTGGTCACGACCAGGGAATGGCCCTGCCACATGACCAAGGGATGCTCGCTAGGTAGCTAGTTTGCCATGGGACCCGGGGCTAGCCCCCTTCCCAACTACCCCTGTGCTTAGACTACCGTTGACATCACCTGTCAGCCCTTCTAGCACAAATATTTTATTTTACTTTTTTAATTTTTATTATTTGCAAACCATACCTTTCTCGCACCTACCTGCACAAGCGAATATTGTACGAACCTATAGGATTCTTTGATGATGACTATGACCATATTGAATCTTTTCTACAAAGATTCCCCATGGCCCTAAAATGGCCAAAAAAATTGACACCAAATATAGTTAAGTTATATATGGATCCATAGGATTTTAGGTCTTCTGGACTCAATGGTGAGGTCTATTTTTGTCCAAGAGGCCTCCAGCAAAAATTCACCTCCAAAACCCCCACACAAAGAGCCCTAATAGAAAACCCACTTGCCAAATGTCCATCAAACCCTAGATCTACAACAACCCAAGTCTACAAACATGTCTGCAACCTTGAAAATGCCTTCATTCCTTTCTTGAAAAGCCATGGATTCAATTATACACAAAATCTACTCATAGCAAGGGTTATCAAACTAGGGATATCTCCTCCCACAACTTGGCAGCCAAGCTCTGATACCAAATGAAGGGAATTTTGTAGCCATAAAGATAATTTCCACTAACCCTATGAGAGATATTTATGCAAACAAGTATTCAGAAATCCATGTGCAAAAGAATAAACAAACATACCATCAAGATGACACAAGATGTACCCTGCGAAAACCCGACATGAGGGAAAAAACCAACCTCCAAAAGCATCCACACCCATTGTATTAAATCTCATGAACAAATATTACAATTCATAGCCTCCATGAATACTTTTGAATCATCAAGCTCCCTAATTGCACTCCATGTGAACATGCAAATGATAATCATGTAACCACAAATCCCAATCCATGCTTCCTCTCCTCACAAATGCAACCTACAAGAGAAGCTCAATACAATGACAACCCACTGAACCAACCAAATCCAACTACTAACCATGTGCTTGCTTTTATAGAATCAAGCTCACACAAATACAAGATGTAGTATAGGGAAAACCATGTGTCCCAAAACCATGGGAACACAAAACCACTGACCCCTCATTTAATATTTGCAACTAAGTTTTCATTTTATGGTACTAAGTTTTCCAAATATTAAATAATATTCCAATGTGCAACCCCACATTAAATATTTCCCAATGTTACATCAAACTTTTACAAGTGGCCCCAAATAAATATTTAAAGTGGCTGAACACGTCAACAAAGATGCACCACAAATAAATATTTATTTTACATAATTAAAATATTCAATGTTATGCAAGGTGTACAATATACCTATTTCCTAACAAGACTAATCGTAATTTTGCAAAAGCATGGAAAACATGTAATAAATTGGTAAGCATGGATAGAAGTAAGTGGTTGGATTGTTTGACTCAAAATGAAATGTTGTTCAAGGGTAATTTTCTATGCATTCCAAGAAGGTTAATTAGAGAAAATTTGATTAAAAAGCATAGTGATAGTTTAGTAGGACATTTGGGGTAGATAAGATAGTAACATTGGTGAATGAGAACTATTTTTTGTTATAAATATATAAGGATGTAAGGAAATTTCTTCAAGGTTGTAGGACTTGTTAACTTGAAAAGGGGAATAGTCAAAATATTGGTTTGTATCAACTATTACCAACTTTAGAGAAACCTTGGGAAGATATAAGTATGGATTTTGTATTAGTATTTCCAAGAACATAGAGAGGGTATTATTCAATATTTGAAGTTGTGGATAGATTTTATAAGATGGCACATTTCGTTCCATGTAGTAAGAATAATGATGTGGCACATGTATCTGACCTATTTTTCAAAGAAGTAGTAAGATTACATGGTTTTCCAAGAAGAATCATTTCAAACAGGGACACTAAGTTTGTTGGTTACATTTGGAGGACATGGATAGACAAAAGGGGTAAATAGGTACAAGCAATTTATTGAGATGTTTGATTGGAGAGAAGATAGGAAATTGGGAGTTGGTCTTATTATAGGTAGAATTTGCATATAATATTTCAATAAACAAAGTTATAGGGAAACCACCATTTATAGTTTCTTTTGGCAATAGCCCAAGGAATGTATTAGAATTGAGAAGTATCATCCAGGAGGAAAATAGGAGTATGGAGGCCAAAGAGTTTGTAGAGCATATAAAGGAGGTGTATACGAAAGTAAAGACTCATTTGGAAAGGAAGAACAATAGATATAAGGAGAAGGTACACATGAGAAAAGAAGAAATAAGGAGTCTGCAGTTGGAGATAAAGTAATGGTATATCCTAGGAAGGAAAGATTTCTAGTTGGGACATACAACAAGATGAAGAGGAGGAAGTTTGGTCCTTTCATAATTGTCAAGAAGTTTGATTCAACAAATACATAAGAAGTAGAGCTACTAGAAGGATTGGGCATATCACTAGTATTCAAATTTGTAGACTTGTATCAATACCATGAAGGAGAGTTTGGAGATAGTAACTAGGAAGTACAATAGGAAAATCAGATATTGCAACAACCCAAAGAAGAGATTAGGGAAATTTTGGACAATAGAATTGGGAGAAGCTCAAGGGATAGACAATATGTGGAGCATTTGGTGAAGTGGAAATGAAGGCCTAAAGATTCATCATGGATTTCAAAAAGAAGATTCATCATGTATTTCAAAGGCTGAGGTAGACCATCTTGGTTTCCCTCTAACCACTTGAAAGTGAGGGACTCACTTTTTGATCAACCTCATGTGTCTAATGCAGGAGCATCCAAGGGTGTAAGAGCAAGCTTACATCACCCAAAAATATTTTCTTTCACTTGATTATTTTGTTTGTAGGTTTTCATTTACATTCCAGTTATCAGTTAGTCACTGAAGATCCTACCACATTTCACCACACTTGCACATTTTACTTTACAGTTGGGAATACATGTTTAGCATTGATCCTTTAATGTTAAGTTTCACTTTCTAGAAGTTCTTGATCAGTACAAAGGTCCAATTTAGTCTTTGACCTACTATCAAGCATTACTAGCTAACAATAAGCTCCACTATCAATATTTGTGGCAACTTCTTGAAGCTTGCAACAATAGAGGAACACAATCTGAGTTACATTGGACCTAGGAGAGTATATGGAATGAGCCACATTAAGATCCATTAATCCTTCACCACTTAATTTGTTCCAGAATATTCATTTACATGTTTGGTTGACTACACATTTTATTAGGCATTGAGCTTTGCACCATCTTGCAACCAACTAAGATCAGTCTTAAGGCTAGTGTTTGATATATAAACATCCTTAAAGATCATTGGAAGTCAACAATGAAAGTAGAAGATAGCTTGGTATGTCATTGTATTGCATTATCTTTAAATTATGTAAGTTTCCCATTTGGAATTAAATGGAGGAAGCCTAGCATGTTGGAAGCCCATAGTGGTAGGTTGTAATTTTGTTGTCACTACGAATTAATAAACAACGTATCATTATTTTATTGTTCCATTGAGTTTTGTTGTGTGTTTATTTGCTTTGTTGCATGGTTGGATAATACTTCATTAGACCCTTTGGCCATGACTTCATCAAAATTGGAGATGGTATTTAAAGCCTCGTATGTAAAGGAGAAGTGCACACCTAATATAATTTTAAAAAAATTGTATATAGGTGCATGTTTGATTATGAAGAGTGTATTTATCAAAGCAAGGGTAGATTCACATACATAAGCGCGCACCTATAGGGTTGGGGTGCACCTAAAAGAAGAAAATTTGAATTTTGATCAAAGTCTACCATACATGTGTGTGCTATGGGTTTAGGAGCACACTTCAATAAATAGTGTAGAGGTGCACACCTAGAGCATTAGTGTGCACCTTATCAAAGGAATTTCCTTTCAAAAGCAAAAACTTGTAGGGCACATAGTAAGGTGTCTACCTAACTCTTAGGTGCATGCCTCATAAGGGAGTCTTTCAAAATCAATCTTAGTGATTAATACATAGGTGCATGCCTAAGCATGAAGGGTGCACCTCTACAAGGAAATTTTGGTTAAAAATAGTGATCAATAGTGAACAAGTGTGTGTGCTTGGTAGTATAGGCTACACCTTATTAAGGAGATAATTGATTTTCAAAATAAGTTTTAAAAAATCCATTCATAAGTGTGCGTGGAAGGAGCAGGGCTACACCTCACAAAGGAAAACTCATTTTTTAAATGCAAAGATTCAAAAATAATGTACAGGTTCCCACCTCAACCAAGAAATATATTCTCATGTCAAATTTTGAAAACCTCAATATTAGGTGCATGTGGGAGTATAGAGTGCATGCTTGTATAAAGGAAAAATTAAAATTTCAAAAATCATAATGTACAGATGCATATGAGAGCATCAAGTGTGCATGAGAGCATCCAATGCAAACTGGAGATCAAAAGTCTTCAATTTTTATATTGACAAGTGCATGCCTAGAGAAGTGTGCACCTAAAAAAAGGAGTGAATTCAAAATGCAAACATAAAAAAGTCTTTTCCATTTGTGCATTTGGGCCCGAGGTGTGTGCCTCACTAAAGAAAATATAATTTTAAACTAACTTTGAAAATCTAGCTATTAGGTGTCAACTTGGTGATGAGTGCACACCTATATAAAGAAAATCAAAATTGTAAGTTCAAAGTCTATTTTATAGTGTATTGGTGTGTAAAGCATAAGTGTGCACCTATCAAAGGCATTCAAAATGCTAAAGTGTGTGCTTATCAAAGGGAAACTTTTAGAATCATAAAAGTCATCTATGCTTGCCTATCCAAATGTTTATTTTAGCTTGCACTAAAAATAACTCACACTAATTTTAGTCATCAACATTTTCAAAGAGAAGAGCATATTTTGAGGTTTGTTATTTTTAGTTGATGCTATTCATATCTTGTACTATTTTTAGCTACCTCTTTTTTTTTTTTTATCTTGTGTTGTTTTTCATTTTTGTCCTATTTTTAGCCTAGAGTCAACTATTTTTAGATCACCTACTTTTTCATCTCTTGCCATGTGAGAGATATGACCTTTAGGTGTTAGTTTGTAATAATTTGTATTGTTAGTCTAACCTGTAGTCACATGATTTTAGTTTTAGTTTTAGTGGGTAGAATTTTTTAATAAAGATTACATTGCATGCAATTAAGTTAGTAGCTAGTGTTGAAGTTTAGTTAATTTTTATTTATTTTCATGCAATAACTTTATAAACACCATAAATATCATTTGCACTTAGATTTCTAATAGTAATTCTCACACCTACTTTTTGTTGAAATTGCCATTCACTAAGTATTCAAGATTGTTATTACATAATTCATTATTCATTTAATAGTATTTAGTATGCCTATTTTGCTTCTAAATTACTATTGAAGTGTTCCACCTTATGTGTTATTGTGCTTTATAAGTTGAAACTTAACAATTATTTAAATTTTTGTACTATAGTAGTTGTTATTCGATCTCTTGTAGCTTTGAATGCAATTGTCATGTTTAACTTATAAATTTGGTGTATGTGTTTAACCTATCCAATCCTTTATGTGTACTTGCATTATTCACCCTCTACTTTTAGTTGGACAATGAAAGCGTGTAGTCATATGATATTCTCAATCAAAAAACATAAAAAAACATTTTACTTGAGTTGAAGAGCATCTTAGTCTTTTGCCCCAAGTGAATCCAAAAAGACACACTTTTAATTTTATTCAACATGAACATGAACCAACCTAAAATCCACTATAAATATTGTGAATAATAAATATGTGTTTTCATAGTAGGTTAGTTTTGGTTTTATAAGGAGATTCCCCTTCTAATTCAAAGAGTGGTTCTGCTGCATATTTGTTTTGTCACACTTAAAGGTGTGAATTAAAATGCTAACATATGATGAAATGAGGCAATATCATTAAGGATAAAGTGATAAGAACCAATAAAATGTGAAAACATCCCATAATACATGATATATGCATGAGGGGAATCCCAAAATAGAGGCTCATAAGGATCCATAATGAAGGATATAACAATGAAGCATAACCAAGAAAGGGTAAAAGGGCAAGTCCAAACCCTAGTAAATGTTAATTAGATCTAAGGTGAAAGGTGCAAGCAATTATAAATGTTAGATTTAAAACAACAATAGTAGAAGGATAAAACCCAAACCCTAGGTGGTGTAGGATGAAATGGGTTCACCAATTTATGTAGAGAATTAAAACAACCCTACATAAATATTTAAAAGCTTGATAAATTAAATACATGGTAAATTTAAGAGTTAGGCTAGATATAGGAGTACAATTTAGAAGCACATACTTCATTGGATTTAAAATAGAAATGAAAAAAAGGTGAATGCATTTCTTGATGTTCAAGAAAAGAAGATTGAAAAGATAATGAGGTATGATTGTTACCTAAAATTTGATATTAGATTTGAGATGAAAAATCAAGGTTATTATCCTTTGCGAGATTTAAAACTATGCATGAACCTAGATCAAATATACACTTGCGACTGTGATCCCTATATCTATAGTTCTACCTTGAACCTATGATCCTTGGAACTTAAAACACTTGTAACATAAATTCATTTGCACTTTCACCTATAAAGAGAAAAGTTGGTTGTACTAAAGAACATAGTTGGATCTTGCTATGCTAGGAGAAGGATGCAACTAACTTAAACTTACCTTTTACCTTAGTCAAGCACTATTGATTGTTTGATCCAACAATTTTGATAAAAAATAAAAGACAAACTAAACAATAAATACAACTCATAATAAGTCTAAGTCTAAAATATCCTTGACAAGTGTGTACCTCAATACTTGGGTGAGATACTCACATCTAAAATACTAGCGTCCTTGTCTATTAACTCTCTAAGAGATTCATATGTTGGAAAAGAAACAATATTTTCCATCACATTAGTCACTTCCTATTCCCTCCTTTAGATCTAGAATTGCACCCTATTTCCTCTTTCTCTTGGACCTCTAAACAAGTAACAACCTATATATACTCTATATACATTTATTCATGCTATTGTCTTTCTTGCACATCTTTTATTCTTCTTTATCTGTAATGGGAGATAAACCACTTGAAATCAATCAAGATGAAAATGATTAAAAAAGTAAAAATAAAGACAATAAAATAATAGGTTACATATGATAAATAAACAATGCATGCTCACAAAGTACTTAGAATAGAGGGAAAAGGTGGTTTAATCCCAACAAAAATAATAATTAGGGACAATAGAGGAAAATGGGTGTTGTTGAATGTAAAAAAATACTATGGGATAATAAAATGTAGACTATTCCAAGCAAAAGTGGAATGGACAAAAAAGAAGCATGCACAAAGGAAAAAATTTATAGAAAGAAAACAAGCATATAGGGTAAAATTTATCTTAGAGGCAAACAAGGAGTCCCAGTCAAGTAAAGTAACCTTCTAAGGAGTTGAAAAACAAGGGGAAGAGGACCTAGAGGAAGAGAAAGAGTTTACAACCCTACATCAACTCTCCATGCATGGTCTACACATTTATATTTGCAAGAGATAACAAACTTTAAAAGCATATTGGAATGCATGGAGATTAGGGAGCAAGAAAATAATTACAAACTCAAATCAATCAAGGAAACACATAAAAATTTGGAAGGGAAAATAGAATGCTAAGAGAGCAAATGACAATGCTCCAAGAAACTTTAAAAGAAGAAAAACATGCATGACAAACCATGAAACAAGTCTTATAAACCAATAAAGAACCAACTAGAATGATCACATTTTCGACAAATTTAAAAGATGCAAGGGCAAAAACATAGGTGTTACACCTAAGAACCATACTAGGATTGAAGACAAATGGGAGTAATATAATAAACCATTCAAAGAGGCCCAAGTGATGGGCACAAGTGGTGGAAGGTTCAATAGTAAAGGCATAAGAGATAGCTAAAAACCACTTTGGAATGCAAGACAATGAATGTAAGGCAAGATATGATAGATCAAGGAACTTAATTATTAAAGAGGTGAGGGATTATGGAAAATAGGAAAACACAATTAGCCTTACAAGAGACATCCTCAAAGATAAACTACAATGGAAAGGATAAATTTCTCAAGCACAGAGGATTGGACAAATAAGAGAATAAAGTAGTATGCTTATCAAGGTTATTGTGATGAGAATAAATTCTAAGAAATATGAGTATTTTGAAAGGTAGTACAAAAACCAAATTCTAAGAAATATGAGTCTTTTGAAACGTAGGACAAAAACCAAATTCTAAGAAATATGAGTCTTTTGAAATCAAGGACAATAACCAATTCCTAAGATATATGAGTCTTTCAACAGTTTCATGTTTTTTTTTTTTTTTTTTTTCTATATGAAGACTTAACTCCAATTCAAGTAGAGGAGAGAAGGGGAGAATTGGATAAAGTAAGGTTAACAAGGAATGAAGTAATGGGCATAGCTAAAAAATAGAAAAGCTTACATCAATAGACAAAAATTTGAAACATGTCAACATAATAAGAAGACATTAGAGGGTGAATAGATAAAATAAAGGCATCAAGGAATGAGACTAAAGAAACATGAGTAAAATGAGGCAAACATGAGTAAAATGAGGTGAGGTGTATGCCTTTAGTTAATTATTTCAAGATAAATGGGAAATAGGGACCTCCTAAGAGTAGTTGAAATTGGTGTGTTGAGATTATAGAGGTTACTCTTGGAAGATAGGACCTAGGTTAGGGCCTATAGAAGAAGGAAGAGACATAATTTGTCTCATGGAAACGCATGAGCATGATGGTTGCAAGGCCTCCCTTTTTTTGAATACAAAGGAATCAACACTAGCCAAGACCCCATTTGTTAGGTCCTAATAATGTGGCCTCGATAACCTCTACCTACATGATCCACCCTTGTGTATTGGTTAAAGACAAATTCAAACCTACAACCATTATCTATGTCTTTCAATGGCTTACTTGTCCAGTCTACACCTTGTGGGCTGAGACCTCTATTTTTGAAGTATATAAGAAAATGGTAGTTTGGAATGAAATATTAGAAAAGGGCAAGGGGTATGGAGGAATAATGGTTTTGGTAAAGAAAACAAGGTACATACACATTTAATTGGAGAAAGAAGACCCAAATAAATATTATATAATTTGGAATAAAATATACAAAATGGTAGAAATATTAGAATTCCAACTTGTCATTTTGCCCCACAGACTTCAAAATCCTAAACAAAATGTGGGATGGATGGTGAGGATCCATATGAAACTCTAAAGATGTCTCTTTGTACTTTCAACTTAGAGAGGTGCTTCTCCTAGGTGATTTCAATGCAAGGACAACAGATGAGCAAACTAAAATCCTAAGTATTAAGGAAGTTCTCAATAACAATCCCTTATGGCTAGTAGAAAAGGAAAATAATCAATGGACAAGATGTTCAGAGGATGAAGGAACCATTAACCATTTTGATGATGAATTATTAACATTGGTTTCATTATTTGCAACAAAATGAGTATGAGGTATACATATGGAAAATATACATGTAAAACTTACAAGGGGGCAAGTGTTGTGGACTATGCAATTTCCTCACAAAATTTGATAAATAATGTAAACAAAGCAAAGATTGAAGATTCTCCAACACAATTAAAATTAGACCATAGCTCAATGTGTATAAAGTTATCATGGTAGGAAACAAATCAACAAATAGTAAAAGTGCAACCCATTCAACAACCCCTAACAAAGGGTAATGTTCTAATATCACAAGAGAATTGTTCAATCCTTAAGGAAGCACTGAAGAAAAGAATCCAAAAGGGGAACAGAATAGAAGTACAAGGTCGCAAAAGCTACAAATTAACTAATATAATTCAAGAGGCACTAAAAATATGTAAAAGGACAAAAAATAAGAAGAATAGAGCATGTAACTTTTAGGCAAAAGGTTGGTTTGATAAAGGTTTCACGGTTGCAAAGAGAGCTCTAAAAGAACCAAGTAAAGAGGAAGTAAACTTGAAAAATTATACAAGTAGATAATGAAAGCAAAAAGGTAGATTTTTATGAGTAAAGGAGAGAATAACTTGCTAGGAACCCGTGTTTAACCCTTCCCTTACTTTGTTAGTATATTACTTTTGGACACATATGCTTTGTAAGTTGTCCCGTGAGTATATTGTATTATCCCACATTCATGGGAAGTAATAGTTGTTTAGATTAGACTTAGTATATAAGTATGTGTTGAGGCCAATGAAGGCATCCATGAATTTATTGTATTGAGCTTGCTCAAAGGAGGTTGCCCCCTCGAAGTGGCCTGCAATCAATAAATTCCTTCTGTGTTTCTGCTATTTTTGTTATTTTGTGCATTTTTCATTATATTGTTGTAGGAGGTTCCTCTCATCTAGTCTCAGAGTGCTTTCTTGGGCTCGCTGGGTGGAATTTCTGCTGAATTTTTTTTCCACAGTGGCCTCCAGGCACTGTGATTATTGCAATAGTTCTTTCTTTTTCGCATATGTATTGTACATTTCAATTGTAGGTTCGGATCAAGGAATATCCCTATCCGATTAACTGTGGGAAGTGCCTGGGCATAGCACTAAAACTCCTTGTGTGGAGTACCACAGGAACCCCAAATTAGCTGGCCCATTGAGAGGACCTGCCAGTGAAAAGGGCAACGGCCCCTACCTGATTGACTAGTTCCCATCCGTGAGGTAAACCAAGAGCTGCCGTTTGTGGCAAAGTGGTTATCAGTTTTACCTGAGCCATGGAGTGAGGGGTATTGCCCCAATACGCAAGTTGTTAGACAACATTGGTGGCCGAGTGACTCCCCTGAACCTTTAGGAAGCTAAATATACTTGGGGCCCATATCTATCAATAGATGGAAAATCGCATATTGAATCCGTCCAGAGCAGTTGGCAGATCATTTCCAACAAAAAAAAAGAAATCTATTTTTTCACCATATCTTCCTTGCTTTAGCTTTGTTTTCTCTCAAAATCCATTGGAACCCTTGAAATTTCATTTTGCATATTTCCTTCCTTGAGGACCCTATCCCAAATTCCACTTATCGAAGCTTGAAATCTCACATTTGTCTATTTTTAGGGTTTACCATAACTTCTTCGATTCTTACCCAATAGCCTTCAAATTCTACCACAGTGTTCATTTCATATTTCTGCTCCTTTGTCCATCTTGGACAAATTTTCCCATTCTTTCACCTCGCTTCTAAAATCCCCATTTTCTGCTTCCCTTTCCCTCAGAAAGCGTCCAAGACCTAGTCAAGCCCCAATTACCCATCGAAGTTTTTCCCAAATCCAAATTTTCCTTTACTAAAAAAGTTTTTGTTTCTATTTTTCTACCCATTCCCCAAAAAAAAAACTCCCGGTTATGGTTGTCACCCACACAGGAGCAAAAAACATGGAGGATGAACTTGCAGCCCTCAAGACCAAACTCCAAGATCTGGAGGAAAAAATTCTCAGCCTCAATCTTCAGCATTCAGTCATGAACAATAGACAATAGCCAGAGTCTTCTGTAGACACTGGGTTCTCTTCTTCCAACAATTTTCGTGGGCCGAATCTTGATTTTCCTCGCTTCAATGGTGATGATCCGATTGGATGGATATACCGGGCATAAGAATATTTTAGTCTGCATAATACTTTTGATGTCAACAAAGTCCCACTTGCATCCTTTCATCTGGAACATGAAGCCCTTCAATAGTTCTGTTGGTACATTAAGGCTCCTAAAGAGCCAAAATGGACATATTTTTGCAAACTCATTTTGCAACGATTTGGCCCTACTGCTTTTGATGACTTTGTAGGAGCACTCACTAAACTTCGCCAAACAGGCACTATGACAAAACATTAGACATAATTTGAAAAACTAGCCAATCACATAGAGGGATTGTCCGATGATTTCTTCAGGAGTTGTTTTGTCATTGGTCTAAAGGATGCAATCTGATCTGAGGTTAAAATGTTCTGTCCCAACACAATGATGGAAGCCCTAGGGTTGGCTAATTTGGCGGAGGACAAGATCACAGCTCAACAGCGATCCAAATCCAATTTTTTTCCATTAAGAAATATAGTTTCCCAAAGACCTCAAATAATGCCAGCTCCTAGAACAGCTCCTATCAAGCATTTTACTGAAGCAGAGATGCGGGCACGTAGGGAAAATGGGATTTGTTATAATTGTGATGAGAAATTCACTCAGAGACATAGATGTGTTGAGAAAAAGCTCTATCTCTTGGATGTGGATTCTCTACCTGAAAGTAAAGTTTATGCGGATGCTCAAGATATAGTAGATGATCAGGTTGAAACTTAGCAGCTGCTTATTGACCCTGCTTCTCAGGAAGACCACCTAGAGATCTCTCTCAATGCTTTAGTAGGAGTCACCACCCCAGAAACCATACAGGTCAAGGGCTACTTCAAGAAGTTCCCTCTTACAATACTCATTGATTCTGGTAGCACTCATAACTTTATTGACCCTCGGATCGCCAAACAGGCTGATTGTTTTATCCATCCTTGCTCCAGCTTTGAAGTCATGATTGCCAATGGGGGCACATTACCTTGCAAAGGGAAGTGTCACAATGTGCATATCTTGATTGGAGATTATAACTTGCGCTCTAACATGTTTGCCTTGCCCTTAGGCAGATATGATATGGTTTTGGGTGCCCAATGGTTACGCACACTTGGACCCATCTTATGGGATTTTGCTAAACTTTTGATGCAGTTTTTCAAACAATGGACAAAAGCACACATTGAAGGGATTACAACTAGGGTCTCTCAGCATCATAATTTCACATAGCATGGAAAAACTTCTTAAAAATAATTCACATGGTGTCATCGCTCATCTCCATTCCATTCAGATGCGACCATCAATAGTCTCCACTACTCCTTCTGATCTACAACAAATTTTGGATAGGTATGCATGTGTCTTTGCTGAACCAGTGGGATTGCCACCTTCACGACTAGAGGACCATTGTATTCAGCTCCTTGCTGGAAGCATTCCTCCCAACATCAGGCCCTATTGCTACCTATTTCACCAAAAGATAGAGATTGAGATCCTCGTTCGAGACTTACTGAAGTAGGGTATTATTCGCCCTAGTACCAGTTCTTTTTCTTCACTAGTTATTCTTGTCTAAAAAAAGATGGGTCATGGCGCCTCTGTGTTGACTTTCGAGCACTTAATCACATCACAATCAAGGATAAGTTTCTGACTCCTATTGTTGATGAGCTTCATGGCGCTCATTTTTTCTCCAAGTTGGATCCTCGTTCTGGGTATCACCAAATTCAGGTTCATAAGGATGATATCCCTAAAATGGCTTTCCGCACACATGATGGCCACTGAGTTTTTGGTCATGCCCTTTGGCCTCACTAATGCTCCTTCAATGTTCCAGACATTGATGAATAAAATATTCTGGCCCTACTTGGGGAAATTCATTTTGGTCTTCTTCAATGATATCCTCATCTATAGTAAAACATGGGCTGAGCATCTCCAACATTTGGATCTCATACCGCAACTTCTCTCTACTCATCATCTCTGTGTAAAATAGTCTAAATGTGTTTTTGGCCAGGAGGAAGTGGAGTATCTTGGGCATATTGTTTCAGCCCAAGGGTTTCAAGTGGATCTTGCAAAAATAGATGCCATGAAAACTTGGCCACATCCTCAGATGCTCAAGAGTCTCCTATTGGAAACAAGGTAGATAACTGAGAGGGGGGGTGAATCAGTTATCTTAAATATTCAACTTTTTTATCTTCTTTAACAATTAGTGCAACATCAAAACATATAATCATACATAATCATGAGAGCAGAAAAGAAATCAACACACATAACACAAGGATTTTTACATGGAAAACCCGGTTAAGGGAAAAACCATGGGGTGACTAACCCAAGATTATATTCTCTGTTAAAAGAATAAGAAGTACAAAATGACACTTGTCAATTAGGGCTCACTGCCTAAGCACACTACTCATAAGAGGCTCACTGCCTACAATAGTTTATAGAAAGAAACTAGGTGTTTGAACTGAATAGAAGCATCCACATATGCTGAGGTTCAGTTCTAGTTAGGCTCAATATACTGATCTACTGTACTTCATTCTTCCTCTGCTTTAGTGCTGCTATTATGTCACATACTGGACCTGTATTGCTACTTCCACACTTCTCTCTACTTTTCTTCGTACTTCACAACACACCACACACACCTTCATACCGAAATCCATCTGGTATATATATCTGCATCAAGGATTTCAACATCCTTCTAGTCGGCATCTAGAATACTCAAGATTTTCCCAAACTTTCGTCTGTCAGCTGAATCCATGCTTAATAAGTGATGCGTATCAAAAAGATAGTTATAGAAGTCATCAATCATGTCAGCCAACCATGAATGATCCCTTAAGTAGCTTGATCACCATCAATTTCTCATCTGGGTTAAGGTCTAATGCTTTGTCGGTTAGTTCTTTCTTAGTCTGCACTGCCTGTCAAGAACCCCAACACTTAGATGCTCATATCTTTTCATTCTTTTATCACTAGAGGCTCAATCTCTGGAATGTAGCAGTAATGGTACTCCTCTTGACTTCCCCAAAACCACACTTTGTTGAGATACATCCTCTGAGAGATCCGGACCTGATTGTCGAACCTTGTTGCATGCTCTGTTCTTGCTCACCGGACCAAAGTACTCTTCAATCTGACTTCTGGTATAGACATACCATGTGCTACAGATGTGTGGAATGGACTTTGTTGCCATCAATGACAACACTCATGAAGCCACACAGTGTCTCTTGCCAACAATCTCCCCCTTTGGCATTGATGGCAACACTTAGTGAAAAATCACTAAGTGTCATAGCACACTCCCCCTTGGCTGATGCTATGTTCTTATGTGACACTTTTTTGGAACTCTCCCTTAGCTAGATTCCACATTTTTCACTGCTCCTCACTCCCCCTTTGACATCAATGGAAAAGGGTGGAATCCGCACACCAAAATTTACAAAATTTAACCTATACATAGCCACATAAGTATATATACAAGTTATACTTACATATACTTAAGTATATCCGCAAAAGTGGTTTTCAACTGGACAAATTTTGTTGCCCAACTCTGCTTCATCCTGTCCAAAATTGAGATGTGACCACTTAACAAAAATGCAAAAGCTTCTGCCCTCTTTAAGTCTGTCAGATCACTAGTTCGGGCTATGGTCTGGGCATCAGTTAGGGCCTCATGCATTGCCTCTAACTTGGGGATAATTATCCCCCTTAGTTCACTTAGCCTGCTTACTCTATTCTTCTTCTCCTTTTCAAGCCTCTTTATTTCATTTATAGTGGCAATAGTCTGACACTGTTGATTCATTATGGAAGAGGTGAGAGGATCAAAATTTTGAGATAAACTTTATAGTTTGCTCTCTTGTTCTTCCACCTTCTTGGCAATGTCTGCTGTCACGGTGGACCAAGATAGACAAAATTTGTATAAATCTCTCCCATCTTTAAGAACATTTTCTAAGCTCTTTATCCCAATATTCAAATTTCTCCTATCATTTGTTATAAGTCCCTGCACCTCAGAGAATCTCTTTCCCAAAAATTCTTTCCGGACCTTTTCTTCTGCCACCTTTTCTAAGGAATCAAACTGAGTATTGACAGAGTTTATCAAAGATTTAAGATTTCCGGATGGAGAGGCTGAAGGATCCTTTTGAAAGGATGGCATGATCTTCTCCAACATTCCAGAAGCAATCTCTATTAGTTCACAATCTTCCATGTGAGACTTCAGAAGTTTTTCTTTTGCCTTTGCTTGGGCAAAGGATGCTATCTTCATTATCTGAACTAGGGAGAGGGAATCAAAATTGAGTGGTACTTGGAACAGTTCCGGTTCATCAATCTCCATTATTTGCTTGCTTAGAAAATTCTTCACTGCTTCTGTAGTGTCTCTTGCTAGAGACTTTTTTTCTCTTGCAGCCTCAGAGCTGTCATCAGAGATCTTCTTTGTTTGTTCTTCTTCTCTATTTGTTCTTCTTCCCTTCTTCTTGACTTGCTTTCTCCTCTTTCCTTGCTTCTCCTTCAGTTCTGGAGTCTGTTGGGGGATCCGAATGAGAGATATTTACTTCTTCATGGACTTCCTCTTCCAGGACAGAGGAATCCAGCTCCTTAGTCTTCTCCTCACCTATCTTCTTTGACTTTTTCTGCAATTTTCTCAGTAGGATCTTCCTTTGATACACTTAATCCTTCAACATCCATGGCAGAAGGTTCATCACTTATGTCCTCTATAATAGGAAGATTGAATCTTTTATATGCATTTCGGAGGATGTCTTCAGTCTCTTTTGCCACCTGATCAGTCTCTCCGAGCATAAGCTTGTTCATTCTGGCTTTGCTCTAGAACTCATCTTTGTAATCCTTGAAGATCATGTTCATTTGTTTTAGAGTGATGGAAGGATAGAGCTGAATAGCTATCTGTTCCCAGATCTCCATATCCTTTTCCTTGGCATTGTCTTTTCTGAGTTCAAGTACTTTCTCTAAACTCGTGGGGATTAGAGAGACGATTTCAATGAATGCTTTGTTATAGATATTCAAGTACTTGACTGTGGCTTACTCTAATATTCTTTTGTCAGTGTCATTATACTCATCATAAAATTCAATTATGGGCTGCAGATTCCCATCTACAGTGACTGCTTTGATGACATCATCAACATAAAGAGTACGCCTTTCAACAAATTCTTCTGCTTCTTCTATGTTCTTGTCGGCAGAGAATTCCACAGATGTTTTCTTTTTCTTCTTCATTTTCTTAATCTCCTCATCAGTCTCAGTTTCTTCATCATCCTTCTGACTTGTATAGGACCTTGTGGCCTTGGTTTTTGTTCTCTTTTCTCCCTTACCAGATGTCTTGGCTTCCGATTTGGAGGATCTTGGGCTCTTAGAAGTGGTAGGTGCAGAGATCTTTGAGGATCTAGTCTGGGAGGGGGCTTGCACCGGAACACTTTCTTTTTCTGCTTCTTGTCTTTCTTTCTCTGCTCTTTCTACCTTCTCTCTATTGGCATCAACTGCTTCCTTTGATATGCCATATTTCTTGGCAATTTCCTCCACTTCCCTTCTCACTTTCCTTTTCATCTCTGGCTGTCTCAATTCAACATGTATTTTCACACTTAATTCTTGAAAGGTTTGAAACCTTTCTGCCTTAGGGTCCTTTGGTTGACTTAGCAAGTGTTGAACATGTAGCTCCAGAATTTTCTCATCCACTTCATAGCCCATTGGCATAATCCAGGCTATTCTGGGCTCTACTGCCTCCATTAGGCATTAATCAGTATCTACCATAAAACACACTGTATCTTTATATTTTTCAAATAATGTCTGAGGAATTCTTTCTCTGGCCTGCATCATACCTTGGAAATTCTTGAAATATCCCCAGAGAGCTATGCTTTGAGCCTTGGCATCACCAAGCCTATGCATATAATCTCTGATCTATATGGCAACAGGTCTGTCATTTTGCCATATCCAGCCACTAGTTCCAGGTAGCTCATTCATATAGTAGAAGAATAGACATAGTATCAAGTCACCGTACTTAAATGAATTCTTCTTATCCTTCTTTATTTTCTACAAATTCTCTAATAGTTGGTTTAGGAGAAGCTCACAAAGGTCATAATCAACAATTTCCCTTAGCATCTGATAAGCAGTGTATATTGTTGTTCCAGATATAGAATTCTCCCTGCTGGAGTGATATATTTTATAACTGATTATCATATAAGCAAATTTGATATCTGGATCTGTGATATCCTCAATTGTCATTGCTCTTTTATCAAATTTTGATCTGGTAGCCTCGCTTACAGTTTGGTTTTTGTCTGATTTGAGAGCAGGCAACCCATCGGATGAGTGCAATCCGGTTACTGCCCTAATGGCATCTTTTGTGATCTTAAATGGCCTCATCAACCACATGATGTTATCATGCATTCTACTCAGAACATACCAGACCCATTCATCTTCTGCAAAATAGGGGAAATGGATGCAATGTCTAAAATGCTTATCCCGGATGGCCTTGTATTGGGGTTTAATTTAAAATGATTCATCTATTAATTCCTTGTGATAGATATCCATCAGCTTGGATTCTCCAAATTCCTCAATGTTGGCATGAATGTATACCCTAACATCTTCTACGTGCAGAACCCCATGCGGAATGCTAGAGAATGCGCCTAGGGGATTAACTTCTAGGGATTTGTAAGGATGTTTCTTGAACTTAGGGTGTGGCCTATCAGTGATCTTAACAACATTTGGAGTAGCCATCTTTCAAAAGATTCAGAGGGAGATATTCAAGAGCTGAAATACCTTTTTACGCTTCTAGGGTTCACGATAAGAGCTGAAAAGATTGTTGGTGGAATCGAATTCTGCAGTTGATCCTTGAGAGGGTTGAAGCAATCTTGTTGCAGAGCTCTTTCTTTCTTCTTCTCGAATGCAAATATGCAAATGATGAACAAAAAAACCCTTTTATTTCTACGTAAACCCTAATTCCATATTGTAATAAATGCACAACTTAAGTCATTCTGGTTGCCTTGTTCTCTTTGTTTTGAGAGAGATCTTTCTAGATCACTGAGATGCACTTAGAATGATAACTTACAATGTATCTCCCTTTCTCCACTCATTCCATCTAACCACAAATCCAAATATTTCAATTTTGAATCATACCGGATCTAGCTGTGAAAATCTTGCTTTTGCCAGATGACTATCAAACCAAATTAATCTGGGATGATTAACCTTTTCAAACTCTTTGCGGATCTTTCATTTTTTGACTAAGGGTTATTTAGATGTTTCTCTGAGACCCCTTTTAATCCACAACTTTCCATGTGTCAATTTCAGGCACCAATTGACTGGCTGGGGGAATTTATTTTCTTTTGAGACTCCCCCTGAGCCAGAGCTCATCTATTTAGTTTCCGGAAGGAATATTAGCACTAGATTCTGGTGTGGATCCATCCCCAACATTTTCTGTATTTCTCTTCATCTTGTTCATCTCCCTTTGAACTTCATCTGCATTCACTTTTCCTTTTCCCTTGTCTTGGTTTTGATTATGATGCACCGGACCCTTTTTATCCTGATTCTTACTTCTGCAGAATTTGGCAATATGACCATATCTTTTGCAATTGTAGCAAACAACATTTCTTTGCATATTTGACAGGTATCCTCTTGATCTACATTGATTAGCCATATGTCCCATTCTATTGCATGCAAAGCATCTACCATTGAATGAATTATTTATTTGCACATTTCTACATTCATGAGATATGTGACCATACCTTTTGCAGTTAAAACACTGTCCAGAGAAGGATGAATTAGTCTGATTCATTCTTCTTCTGCACTGATTTGCTTTATGACCAAAGTTATTGCAATTGTAGCAGTATCCATTGAATGATGGATATCTTTGAGCATTTGGTTGCCTTACTGGAGGTCTTCTAGGTCTGTTACTTGGATTTCCTGATCTAGAGTTCTTCTGATCGGATCTAGAGCTTTCACCTTTCTCATATACCAAGCCAAGCTTGTCATCTACCCTCTTTTGGCTTTCAAGAACTTCAAGTTGAGTAGAACTTATCTTGAATTTTTCTTTGTATTCATTTGATGTTTGAAGATCCCTTTTAAGAGTGTCTATCTAATTCTCAAGTTGTTCTTCATTAGCTCTAGCTTCTTCAAGATCAGATTCCAGGTGCCTGATCATTCTATCCATTTTGTGGCAGTCTTCTGACTTCTCCTTGAGAGATTGTTTTAGATTACCTTCAATTTTTCTTTTCTCTTCAATTTCTTGGGTGAATTTCATAACCCCTAATTCCATTTCATGTCATACCATAATGACCTCTTTTGATAGCTTCTCACATAACTTATTCTTCTCATTTAGAACTTCATCAGTATTATTGGCTTCACTTTGACTTGCTAATTGTTGGAGTAGTTCCTTTCTCTTTTTCACAGAGATACTCAGTTTCTCTTTTAGTTCATTTATGAAATCATCAGCTTGTTTGAGTCTTTCCCTCAAGTTATTGACTTCAGAGTGAGATTGCTCAAGATCATCTAGGGCAGACTGAAGTTGTTCCCTCATACCATACATATCCATTGAGATTCCCAGATCTTTCTGAAGATGTTGGGCTCTGTTTGGAGGAACTTAGCTCTGATACCAATTGTTGGAAATAAGGCAGATAATTGAGAGGGGGGGTGAATTAGTTATCTTAAATATTCAACTTTCTTTTCTTCTTTAACAATTAGTGCAACATCAAAACATATAACCATACATAATCATAAGAGCAGAAAAGAAATCAACACACATAACACAAGTAATTTTATGTGGAAAACCCAGTTAAGGGAAAAACCATGGGGTGACTAACCCAAGATTGTATTCTCTGTTAAAAGAATAAGAAGTACAAAATGACACTTGCCAATTAGGGCTCACTGCCCGAGCACACTACTCATAAGAGGCTCACTGCCTACAATAGTTTATAGAAATAAACTAGGTATTTGAACTGAATAGAAGCATCCACATATGCTAAGGTTCAGTTCCGGTTAGGCTCAATATACTAATCTATTGCACTTCATTCTTCGTCTGCTTTAGTGCTACTGTTCTGTCACATACCGGACCTGTATTGCTGCTTCCACACTTCTCTCTGCTTTTATTCACACTTCACAACACACCACACACACCTTCATACCGAAATCCATCTGGTATATATATCTGCATCAAGGATTTTAACATCCTTCTAGTTGGCATCTGGAATTCTCAAGTTTTTCCCAAACTTTGGTCTATCGGCTGAATCCATGCTTACTAAGTGATGCGTATCAAAAAGATAGTTATAGAAGTCATCAATCATGTCAGCCAACCATGAATGATCCCTTAAGTAGCTTGATCACCATCAATTTCTCATCTGGGTTAAGGTCTGATGCTCTGTCGGTTAGTTCTTCCTTAGTCTGCACTACCTGTCAAGAACCCAACACTTAGATGCTCATATATTTCCATTCTTTTATCACTAGAGGCTCAATCTTTGGAATGTAGCAATAATGGTACTCCTCTTGACTTCCCCAAAACTGCACTTTGTTGAGATACATCCTCTGAGAGATCCAGA
Organism: Cunninghamia lanceolata; assembly: GCA_027924645.1. Classification (NCBI taxonomy): domain Eukaryota; kingdom Viridiplantae; phylum Streptophyta; class Pinopsida; order Cupressales; family Cupressaceae; genus Cunninghamia; species Cunninghamia lanceolata. Next base: position 3,285,169 of record BSBN01000245.1, on the reverse strand, counting down.
CCTGATTGTCAGACCTTGCTGCATGCTCTATTCTTGCTCACCGAACCAAAATACTCTTCAATCTAACTTCTGGTATAGACATACCATGTGCTGTGGATGTGTGGAATGGACTTTGTTGCCATCGATGACAACACTCATGAAGCCACACAGTGTCTCTTCCCAACACCTCCCTGGTTTTTTGGGGCTGACTCTCTACTATCGCAAGTTTGTCAAGGATTACGGGAAGATTGCAGCTCCATTAACAACTCTGTTAAAAAAGGATGCTTTTACCTGGACACATGTTGCTCAGTGTGCATTTGAAAAATTGAAATAATCTATGTGTACTACACCTGTTCTAACTATGCCAGATTTTTCCAAGACCTTCACTATTGAGAGTGATGCTTGTGGTAATGGACTTGGTGATGTTCTCCTTCAAGATGAACATCCCATTGTGTTCACCAGCAAAGCCCTTTCTGGCAAGAATTTAGTACTCTCTACATATGAGAAGGAAATGATGGCTATTTTGCATGTAGTACAGAAGTGGCGGCCATACCTACTAGGGAATCATTTTTGCATCAAGACTGATCACCAGAGTCTAAAATATTTTCTGGAATAATGGGTCTCCTCTCCAGCACAATAAAAATGGGTCAGCAAACTCATGGGTTATGACTATGAGATCACTTACAAGAAGGATAAGGACAATATTGAGGTGGATGCTCTTTCTCGCACATTTGATGACCAAGCTTCTCTTTCAACTATTTCTATGTCTATTCCAAATTGGTTGGAATCTGTCCAATAGGGCTATGTCAATGACTCTTCATTATCTCAAATCATTCAACAGTTGGCCAATAACCCTTTTGTTGTATTGCATTACTCTTGGGATGGCGCTTCTCTGCGATACAAGGGTCATCTGGTGCTTCCCCAGAGCACAGATCTTCAACAGGCTATCTTCTATGAACTCCATGCTTCTCCATTGGCAGGGCACTCTGGGTTCCTCAAAACTTATGAGCGGGCATGACATAACTTCTTTTGGAAGGGAATGAAAAGGGCAATTCAACAATTAGTGGCTGAATGTGATACCTACCAATGCAACAAGGGTGAAATGACACTCCTTCCTAGATTGCTCGAACCCTTGCCCATCCCTACACGGATTTGGATAGATATTTCTATAGATTTCATTGAGGGGCTCCCTAAATCTGGAGGGAAGACAGTGATCTTGGTTGTGGTTGATCGCCTCTCCAAATATAATCATTTTTGTGCCCTTAGCCATCCCTATACCGCCTCCTCAGTGGCACAAATTTTCATGGACCAAATCTTTTGTCTTCATGGCATCCCTTCTTCCATTCTCTCAGATCGTGATGCAACTTTCACCAGTCATTTTTGGACAGAATTATTTCGACACACTGGCACCAAACTGAAGATGAGTTCTGGGTATCACCCACAAACAGATGGTCAGACTGAAATTATCAACAAATGTTTGGAAACTTATCTTCGTTGCTTCACCTCAGAACAACAGCATCAGTGGGTAAAGTGGCTTCCTCTCGCTAAATGGTGGTACAATACCTCCTACCACACTGCATCTAAAATGATTCCATATGAAGTAGTCTATGGTCAGGCACCGCCAGTGCTCCTTCCATACACCCCCAGCAGTTCACCAGTTCAGGCAGTCAACACGGTTCTCTGAACTTGGGATCAGATTCTTTGCATCTTGCAAGACAATCTTCACATGGCAAGAAATCGAATGAAACAACAAGCTGATCAGCACTATTCTGAGTGCACTTTTCAAGTAGGTGGTATGGTTTTTCTTTGTCTATAGCCATACAAGTAATCATCCCTGAAACTCAAAGGGTATCATAAGCTGGCTCCAAAGTTTTACGGGCCGTATAAGGTTCTTAAGAAGATTAGGTTAGTTGCTTATAATTTGGAGCTTCCTCCTTCTCACATTCATCCAGTATTTTATGTCTCTTGTCTAAAGAAAGTTCTTGGTACCAACATTAGAGCACAAACTATGTTACCAGAACTGGATAATGAAGGATCCATCATTTTGGAGCCAGAGGCAATCCTCGACAGGTGCACTCGTCAGCTTCGCTCTTGATCCATCACAGAGGTATTAATTCAGTGGCACGAAATGCAACCAGAGGATGCTACATGGGAACCACTCCTTCAGATTCAACAATAATTTCCACATCTTATTTCTTTGAGGACAAAGCTTTTCTAAGAGGGAGGGGATGTTAGGAACCCGTGTTTAACCCTTCTCTTACTTTGTTAGTATATTACTTTTGGACACATATGCTTTGTAAGTCATCTCGTGAGTATATTGTATTATCCCACATTCATGGGAAGTAATAGTTGTTTAGATTAGACTTAGTATATAAGTACGTGTTGAGGCCAATGAAGGCATCCATGAATTTATTGTATTGAGCTTACTCAAAGGAGGTTGCCCCCTTGAAGTGGCCTGCGATCAATAAATTCCTTCTGTGTTCTTTCTGTTTCCTTTATTTCGTGCATTTTTCATTATATTGTTGCAAGAGGTTCCTCTCATAACTAATGTATTTAGGGAAGAATAATCCAAAATTATTTTGGAGGGAATTTTGATAGATAAAAATTCAAACACAAAATAACATCACAACTATCTAATGGCTAGAATATACAAAGCAATTGTACATATACAAGAGTTTGAAGAAGGGGCCCCTCCTATAGTCAATGTAGAAACACAATTATTCACTTTACATGAAGTTAAGGAAGGTATTAAGAAGCTAGTAATAGGTAAAATTTGTGATATGGATGGGCTATAGCAAAAGTACCTACAATAAAGAGTTAAAAATCCAGTCATCACATTAAGAAAATATTCAACATCATTCAACCTAGCTTCCCAAGAGATTAGCCAACTAGCCTAGGAGTACCTCTCTTCAAGTCTAGCAGAGGTGTAAACAACCCTTCTAACTACTAGATCATGATAATCAATGCCTTATTTTCAAAGTTATTTGAAAGCATGATTGAGCACATAATCAATAAGTGGGTAGAAGAAAAAGATAAGAGGGTAACGGGGCAAGTAGGTTTGAGACCAAAATGCTCTATGATAGATCAAGGCATTACCTCAAGACATATCATTGAAAATAATATGGAATGGAAAAGGAGAATTTAGTACTATTTTGTGGACTTGAAGAAAGCTTTTGACATGGTTTCTAAAAGCAAATTATTGAATAGAATGGAGGATTTGCGCATATCAGAACATGTAGAGTAGCAGTTCATAGGCTTTATAAAGAGGTACGAGTAAAAAATATAACTCAAGTAGGCTTCTCAAAAAGCTTTAGGAGTGACTTAGGGGTTAGGCAAGGATGCCTTTTATCCCCTACTTTATTGGTTTATATATTGACAGACTAGAAGAGTGGCTAAATATGTAAGGAGGGGATGGTATTCTTTTGGGATAATATATTGTGAGGATTCTTTCATATGCAAATGATCTCATTTTGAGTGCAATGAGGTTCACTCATGGGTTGACAACAAACTTAAAAGTCTTAGAGCACTTTTTCAAGGAGGTGGACATGCAAGTTAACATTAGCAAGACTAAAATCTTGATATTCTCCAATTGAAAGAAAACATTCAGCTCAACTTTTATTTTGAAGGGTTTTTTTGAAAGAACTGGAAGAAGTAAAAGAGTGCAAATATCTTGGGATAGGTTTCAACAATAGGCTTAATTGGGAAACATGCAAAAGGAAGAGAAATTTGGGAGGTTCGAGAGCACTTTTTGCTTTGTAGAATAGAAGTAGAGATGCTAAATTATGGGATTAGAAAACTCTACGAGTTTTATTTGGGCTATTAGTGATTTTGGTGGTGCTTTATGGATGCAAAGTGTGTTCTAGTAGCACACCAAAAATAAAATGGAGACAAATATCAAGGATTTAAAAATTGCTCGTTTACAAGAAAATTCAAGTTAAAAGCATCAATTCCTTATGAGGTCTTTTAGAAAAAACATGCACCTTTCCTATTGAGGAATCAACCATGGTTTGGCCCTTACAATATTTGAAAAAAATTGAAGAGATGAAGGCAAATAGATTGTCTAAGGTTGTCACTAATTCAATGTTTTGAACAAAGGAATGATAACTTGGATGAAACAAAAGAATAAGTAGATGAACAAATGGAATATCAACTTGAATGCATACCCAAATAATAACAAAGACACAAAGGCATTTGTTATGGATAAATTTTGTATTGTTATGTGGGAAATACGTTAGGGAGAAATATGAATTATTATCTTGATAAATTTAATCCTACATGTAGTCACCACCAAAAGGCTTATATAGGGACCAGGGCTTAAATTTGACAGTCGACCTTGCCTGTCAAACAATTTTTTTATGACAGTTATCTATTCAATGGTGCCCGTCAAAGACTATGACATGCTTTAGTATAAGCAAATCATATAAAATACACACACACACACACACATTGGCAATTTGTCCAAAATCTCTCCTTTCATATGATACAATCTTTTTAAAATTTTGATTGTATTTTACAACAAAAATGTTTAAATACAACTATACAACTGTCAAATTTAAGTCCTCATAGGGACAAATATCACTTAGAGAGTAAAGATGCTCATAGCTTAATTGAGGACTAGCTCACATCATCTTCCATGTGAAAGAAACAAATGGAAGTGACCAAAAGAATAATGAGAAAAGACCATATATATATTTTTTATAGCCGAGACAATTAAATTAAAGAAATACTTTATGTTAAAATATGAAGCATAAGAAACATTTAAACCAAATTTATAGATTTGTTAGGTATAAGATTTATTTAAAAAGGAAACATTTAAAAAGAGTGAAATTCATCATCAAACTAAATAGTAAATAAAAAATAAGTATTTAAAAAAAATAATCTTATAGGCTGCTTTCACCCTGTAGAATCCTTTTATGCTATTGTATTCTTAAAGAAGATCGAAAAATAATTTCTCAAAGCCTCAAAAACTCCTAAAAATTTGAAAGTAAACGAAAATTAAGGTAAGTAGGTATATAAATACCTCAGTTTAAAAGAGATAAGCTTATGCAGAGCACAAGCTTGCGCGGTTCTAATGGCCTCCGCTTTCAACACAACTCCAGGGTTTTCTTCATTAAAACCCTTATCTGCACATTTTACCTCAAAAACTTACTATTATTCACACACCAGAAGGAAAAAATATCAGTATGGCAGAACTACCAGGGCCTCATCTGAAGCTGCTACAATAAACGAATCCGTTAATGGCGTTCCTCGAGTAAATGCTGTCGCTAAAAGACAGAAATCAGGGTTCACAAGCAATTTCGAGGCTAAGTTTAGATTTAATTTAATGGAGGAATTAATGCAATGCGCCAGAAAGGGAGACGTGAGAGGCGCAACGGATGTAATGAATGATATGATTTCAGCTGGACTTACGCCTGGTCCTCATTCTTTCCATGGCTTAATTATTGCACACATCTTCGCTGCTGACGAATATAATGTGGTATGTAACTTTAACTTCACATTTATTTATTTTTTGTGTCGTCATTCTTCTTTAATTTTTAAATTTCTCTATGTGAGGTAACCTTCAGCTTAGGTTCCCGTCAAACTTTTGAGTTTTCAAAATACTCTGCCCGTGAAAATAATTTTTTAGTAGGGTTAAAGGATTTGAGATGAATTCCAAAAAAAATAAAAAATTAACATGGTATTTTGAAGAGCAAAATCCTTTATATTAAGGTACATATGATATGTATTAACACTGTGCAGAACTCAGATGTGTTACATGGGCAAGCAATGTAGTAAACAAGAAGCAAATTATTAAATAAGGATTCAGATATAAGAATAATATTTACAAATGAACAGTGCTTTAATTAGTACATTCTGTGCATGCCATTTTCTTAAAGGAGATGAATGACTACCTATTTTCTTCTATCTTTGTCTATTTTTTGCTGTCATGATTTATCTAATTAGATACATATGTATACATTATTAAACAATGCTGCAGAAGGGAAAGATGCCATTATGGAAGATGAAATGGATGCTCTTACAAAGGTGACTCTTAGCCGTCTGTTGGTTATGGTTGAGCCGTGTCAGAAATTAACGGTCAAATCTGGTCCACCCTACGAAGAACATGAATTTAAATACTGGTGATACTTGGTGGTATTACATACTGATTAGCCAAGCTCTGTGGTTTGAACTGTAGGTAGTTGAAACTTGAGACCATGCCTAATCCTCTGATATAGGCCTCATGATGTTTAGTAGAGATAGCACAATGTAGTCAAGCTTCTCATATTGTCTTGCAATATCTAGTGGTGGAATATTGATATTGGATGTACTTGATGCAGTCATGGATGGAAGATCTAATGAAGGATTGTCCAACCATGCAGCCAAAACACTCAATACAACAACGCAACAGAATTTCACAGAACAACTACACAACTATATTGATTTCACAAACTTTAATGATTACAACTTGCTGCAATGGGCTTCCAACATGCTAGGCTGTAGCCATTTGATTACTAACTTGAAAATAAACTACTCAGAATTTGCTGCAATGGGCTTCCTTCATGCCAGGCTGTAACCGTTTGATTACTAACATAAATTAAACTACTCAGAATAAACCTATTACATTCCTACATGCCGCATTACCAACATCTTCACTCTCAATCTTGAACTCCATCTTGGACTTTCATCCTCATGCTCGCTCTTCTACTCTCAAACTTCACTCCCTCACTCCTATCCGATGTTTTCCTCAACATCTTTATCCTAAATTCGCCATTTTCTCTTTTTTCTCCCTCTGATGATGCCTTCAATCCATCACAAGTCTTGTTTATATAGCAATCCCAAACCTTAAACATCATCTGCATCGTCTACAAGGTGGTGCAAAGCTCTAGGCCACATGAAACATGTAGTTGGCCAGTGTCAACAAATTCTAATCCATGCGGTGATAACAGTATGTGGAATTCTTGTGCAGTGCTCAATGCATGTCCTCTTGGGTCCAATGAATCCTCACATATTATCCTTTGTTGGCTCAAATTCCAAATAATCAGGTGCAATTGGAGAAGTTACAATTGTGCAAGTTTGTTAGCCCGGTAGATATTCACAAACCAAATTACGCCCTTCTAGTGGTCCAATTCTCTTTAAATGTGGATGCAACGTCCATCTGTCACTGTAAAACATACTCTCAAAACTACGAAACCAAATACAAACTTGTGGTGAAATGCAGTGACTTCTTCTGAAACTGTCTAACAACCAAAACCAACCACGAACTGAAAGCAAATATTTTGAGTTGATGTAAGGTTGCCTCGATGCCCAGGGATGCTTCTATATCAGTACTACAAATCACTGAAGATGTATTTGCATTACTGTAGACCATAGATGATGGTTAGGTGTTATTGCAGACCATGATACTGGGATTGGTGCTATCACTTATGATAGTTTTTGCGTTGCCTTTGGGATCAGCATGCATTATAATCATATAATATTGTATTTACCCTACAAATAATTTTAATGCTTTTATGTCCTGATTAGGAGTAGATTGCTATGGTTCAGCTTGAAAATGGAGTCTAGCTTATGCCCAAAGGGCCAAAAGTACTAAAAGAGGCAATCTGCTTTTCAAATTCCAGGCCTGGTTGCCACAATAGAGAGGTGGGTGAATTGCCTTTCAAATCGCAGGTCTTGTTGCCACTACAAAGAGGCATCTCGTTGAATTTTGTGTATCATACATCAGGTGTGGCATGTTGGACTAGGCCGCACCTAGCAAGTTGGATGTGGTATTTTATGCAATTTCAATACTATATCATGTCTCTTGAAGATTTGAACTTGGGGCTCCACTATGAAAGTCTTGATGCTTTACCACTTGAGCTCGTCCATTTTCCATTCCTTTTCTTGGTGGAAGTTGGGTGAGGATAATACATAACTGACATGCCAAAACCTTCCTTATTGTTCTTAGGAGCTACAGGTCACTTTATTGCTACTGAGATTTGAACCCAGGCCATGCTCTTACGAGTTACACCACAACCCCATGCACATTTTATTTTTCAACATTTTTGTATCTCTTTTTTAAATTTTCTGACACGTCTCTTTTTTTAAATTGATGAATAGGGGTTGGAATTGGAATCCCCAGCCCAAAATGAAAAAACAAGTTAATACCTTAGAAATGCCTCATTTGTCATCAAATAGAAAGCGAACATTAACAACCATGACTGCCTGCTTGTATGTATATCTGGGATACATGTGATAACAAACTAAACCAAAATTGTTATAGCTTAAAACAACAATTCTTACAAACTGCCAAATCTGGCTTGATTAAATGAGCACTTCACTAGCTACAGGTTAAGAAAACATAAAAATACGAAAAATAAATATGAACAGGCTAATAGGCATAGATGTTAAATTCTGGAACCAAGGATTGCATTCGGTCTTGTTGGGGCTCTGTTAGGCCCTTCAGCAGCAAGTTGGGCAACCTTCTTCCCCAAATCCCAAAGCTCCTGCTCCAAGGTTGGTCACTGTAGGATCTGCAATTCTACCAGAACCATTTCTTGCCATAATGCCAACTCCGTGTTGAATGGGTGACCTATCATTTGTTTGACATGGAGAGAGACTACTTCAGGGTGCATTTGTGCTCACAAAGAATGACAGAATGCCATTGTTGCTAGGACTAGAGAAAGCTTAAGATGAACAAAAATGGGTAGCTGTGGCCTCCTTCACATTACTAGCCACATGAAAAAAAAATGCATCTCTTGCAATTTTCAACCGGGCAACATGTTTTTAAGCCTCCATTATAGCTTTTACCCATGTCGATAGCTCCGCCTTGCGACTTACCAATCTCTCCTTCAGTTTGGAGAGTTCAATTACTTTTGTGTGAGGTTGACAAGGCTTAGCAGAGAAGAATTGATGGGCTAACAAGGCTTTTGTTTCCTTGTTCTTCAAAATCTTCCCTCGATTTTTCTTCAATCTTGCTTGTAGGATCTCTGCCACCTAAAAATACCGTAAGAATTCACCACCAAACACTAAGAGCTCGGTTATTTGCAATGGTAACAAACTCCCTTAGGAGACTGTTAGGCATAAGTCCTCTTTGCTTGTCATGGACTCCTTACCCTTGATTTGAGTAACTAAGCCATTATGAGAAAGAAACCAAATGTATTGATTAACACAAAAAACAAGAGAAATGAAATAAAGAAACTTTGATACCAATTTGAAGGAAGAAGAAGATACCAAAGCATCTACTTTATCTATGTATGGTCTCCTTAGATGGATGTCACCTCATAAGGGAGATCTCTCTCTCTCATGCTATTCCTGCTTTGAAATGATTGCAGAGTCGGGGGAGAAATAAATAACATTTCAAAATATAGGACTCTAATTAATGATTAATCATTAGGGAGGAAGGATATTCCTATAGCCCTTAAGCTCGTTTTATAATATAATTTACAATCACTCCCAATCACTAGCTAACTGAATAACTTTGACAACTAACTAACTTCGAAAATGTTGGAGTGAGCACCAAGCTTGGCCAGAAGGCCTGCCCCTCATCTAGCTTCACTGCAATAATAGGTCAAATGGATGTTTTCAAAGGAGTCTAGAGTGTCTTTGTCTTCACTCAAAATTGTATCAACCTTCCATGTGGGAACATACCATTCTTCATGATTCCCACAATAGCTTGGCAGCATAGCCTTAAATAATTAACTTATGAAATTATGAACTGCTGTCATCTTTAGGCCTTCCACAACTTGTAATGTCCCGCACCTGTTGGTTCTTTTTAAAATCTTTTAAGTGTTTTTTTTATTTTTTTAGAGTGTTCTTGCAAACTAGAGAGAAGATGCAGAAGGGGGTTTTAGTTTTCTTGTGTTGTGTTTGCCGGAACAGTACAATATAGAATATATATTTCAAACCCAGAAAAAAGATAACATATATCAACAAAATAACAATGACCCAGATGGTATTTAGCCAAAACATGAATTATAAGAACATACCCATGTTAAGTTTTACAACTTCATGTCGGGGTCATAGCCGACCAGCAATACAATGATATAGAAATCACCAAGAAATGCATATAACAAAGTTCTCCTCTAAATATGAAGCTGCAGCAGCAAGAATGATCCAAACGCCAAATATGAAGGAGAAGATGTCACCAAAGTGAAGTTAAAACCCCACCAAAAGTACCCACGTCCAGGCTGCTGTGGTACGGCCTTGCTGTGATGAATGGCAGCCTTCAACAATTCAGAAAACACTCACAAACCTTGCCAAAATACCTCTTTTCCATCTGCAAAAAGTATTCCAACCTCTACGCCCAGGAACAAGAGGAAATAACTTCAAAATATCACCAAATAGCTGCTATGGAATGTACGGCCAGGGCTGAGGTTGTACGGCCAGCAATAAGGAAGTACGACTTGCCTTGTAGATGCTGTAGCAGCAATAAAAACTCAGATAAAATGCTCAAATCTGCTCACCATAACTCTGCTGTCAATATTCTTCACAAAAGATATTCATTACATGCTCGAATCTCCGTCGGAATGTATCATTTGAATGCACAATGGCAAACACTGGATGTATTTGCCTCCAAGTATTTGTTAATGGAGGTTTTCGTCCCCATAAGCCAAGATCAAATCCTATCTTGCAGAGGTTTTCGTCTCGGCAAGTTCAGTCCAAACCCTCAAAGCCCTTCAAGCTCTAAGAAAATATTAAATAAGAGAAGAAAATAATAATCCAATGTGTATCCAAATGAGCTCACTTTTCCATCTTTTATCTCCTCTCTATTAGGGCATTGGCATTAAGGAGGGAAATGTTATATTTTTAATTCACTTAATTTCCCCTTGGGATGGGCGCCCAAGCTCTCCTTTAGTGACCCTTTTAATATTTGCTTTTTTCATAAGTCACTTAATATTTATAAAGTCCCGTCAATTAAATAAGTTATAAATTCGGACTTTAAAATAAATATGAAGATGAAGTCGGAATCCAAAGATTTACAGCTTGTTGGAATGGTCTCGACGAGACGAATCCAACCCCACTTTGAAAAACCTGATTCGGTACCGAACCCAAACTTACTAAAAATAGTAAGTGCGCCACAAGGCACCTAACTGTCACTGACAACAGCCAACTGGATCCAGACCACTTCTACACCTTTGAATGATCCATCTAAGGCTCTGCCAACTACCAACTGAGAAGCTAGCAACCTACGAGGACCCGACGATAGGCTAAACCACCAACTCTAATGCTCGCTCAAAAAGGGGACATTACAGTCCGCCCTCTTTGAAATTGCTTGTCCCCAAGCAATCACCATTGAATAGGAAAACACCGCTTCTTCAGAGGCCCAAGGAAAGAACTGTAGAACGACCCACATGTCACTAAATAACTCAAACAACACCAGCATACACACAACTACGCAAAGATAAACATCATGCTATCTATCCAACTCCTGTGCACGAGATTTGTGCATTGAAATCAGCTCGTGTACCTGTGGATCAATGATGAACCTGTATGCATACCACACAATGTACATGCTGTAAAACTCATCAACAAACCTTGACTGGAATCCTGATGCACAAGGAGGATCCTGTAGCAAACTGTAGTGGGTCCAATAATATATCCCTGGGTCCCAAACCCAGAATGGAAGTCTGCCATACACATCACCCGTTGACTCCCACTGCGCTACTCTGATATAATCTTCACCATGCAGAGAGTGGTGAAGCAACACAACGGAATCCAACTGAACTGTCATGCCAAACCTGTCACCACCTAGATCCCAACATATTAGAACCACACATCCATCAATCATGAAGGGGTAATTAAACCTCGAAGTGTCCAAACCACAACAACCCCTTTCATCCTCTGCAAAACTCCTATGGATGTGTTGACAATCCAACATAGGTGCTGGAAGATATGAGACTGCTCCTCTCAAATTGAGGGAATGATAAAACTCTACTCCATCACCATTGTAAAAACTAAACCCACCATCATGCCTACTGACACTGCAACCTCTCTGAAGCCATATCTCCAATGGAAATTTTTGAGACAAAGAAGTTGCAAACTCTATTTGGTACGTATCACCATGATGGTAATCTGATCTCTCACCCTGCAAGTAATCCTCTAAATGTATCTGAGTCAGCCACCTGCACTCCCTAGTTCCATCTTCTGTAGATGACAACCCTTCATCCCACAATGGATGGTATAAATCCCGAGCCAATCCACACTTACGCATCATTAGATCATCCGTGTGTGGACTAAAGGAGAAATGATGAGCACTCCTCACTATGCAGTCAAAATAAAAAGCACCTGCCTGTGTCAATGGTTGACCGTCATAGACCATAGTCATGGGGAACACACTCCTCATCATTCTCATCACTCGAATCAGATGATGGCTCATGTCTCTGATTCTGAATGGCTAATTGGGTAGATAACCTGCAAGTCCTCTCTGCATACCCAATAGGAAAGTCTCGATCTGAAAGCAATTGGAGGTATTTTGATTTAATCCACTCCATGGCATGCTGGATAGTTCGCAAATTAGATATAGAAGTGCCCGCTACTACCCCTATCTGCCTTCCCTCCAATTGTGCCGTCCAAAAGAGGTCCTCCACAAACTTGTGGGTGTTGTCGATACGAGTTAAGGTTTGAACAACCTTACCCTCGGTGACCTTCAGCTGATCTCTCCATCTCTGTGGCTCAATACGCTGTCGATCACAATTAGCTGCATAGGATGCAATCTCTGATTGCTTCCAGGAGAGGGAAGCAAATCAACATGAGAACCGATCTCCCCACTGAATGATGCCTTGCATATCTCTTGCGAAAATGGAGTAGTGTGGTGCTCTGTCACACAACTCTCGGGGAAATCCACCAACTCATCGCAAGAGCTATCAATGACCTGCTCTGCATCACCTGTCATGGGACTAACCCCAGAGACCCTTGATGCAACATCTGGTTCTCTGCTACTCTCAACCAAAGCACCCATCCCATCAATATCACCTGCACCTGCAACTGTAATGGGTGTAGCCACATTCACAAAGTACTCCTTACCACTATCCGTGGGTGTATGCTCATCCCTAGTAACTGTCATAAATATTAGGACTATGACTGTTGGAGATGAAAACTGAGCTAAGCTCAACTATCCATAACTTTGACTCTTGAAGGGCTGATTAAGCGCTCTTCAAAGAGTTTGTGGTGACCTCAAGCTCATAGGTGAGCTCATCAACCTCCTCTTCCTTTCCCTTTAGAGCATCATAATAGATACCATCGAGCCTGAGAAGATGATCTCTATCTGATAACAGCTGTAGGTAATTATTCTTCATGATCCCAACTACATCTCTAAGTGCCTGAAACTCAGCAAGGGAAAGTCCATTATCAAGGTGCTCATATATACCTGGAGTCCAACAATAGTGTGTCACCAACTGTTGAACAACATCAAAGTGTTCTAGGGCTGAAGCAATCATGCCTTCGTTCACCTTCAATTGCCTTGCCAAATGCTTAGACCCCACTGACAAATTGTCTCCCCACAAATTTTCTGATTTGTAGTCTGCACTATGGTAAGAGGCTGAATCATCATCACTCACCGATTGGTAAGCATCCTCATGTGTGCTATCAACTTCGTACACCTCCTCATCAAGTGTACCACTGTTATGAACCTCTATGGATGGCTCAAATGACATGCTAGAGGCTGCTGATTTGCCAATATCAATGCACACTGCATCCTCCAAAGTAGATGCATGTTCAACCAAAGAGCTATCTTATGCCACATTTTTAATCTCCCTTTTTTAAAATTTCTGCCATTTCTCAGTTGTTTTCTAAAATTGCTCATGTTTGACAAAGTTTCCGGGATAGTGAAATGGAGAGAGGCATTCCGACATGGCCGGGGTTTGGCTCCATATATATATATATTAGATTTTCTTTTTGATACTAATAGAGAGGGATCTATTGGGGTCCTCATCCTTTTAATATCAAAAAACTTAATACAATAGTCCTAAATGGACAAACATAATGACATAGAAGGCTGTTGGGATTAGGTTCGATTCACCTTGCAAATCCCTAGACATGTTTAATTGCATTTAATCATTGTTGTCGATAAATAATGTTAGGTCTCGAAGGATCATGGATAGGGTAGACATGCACATCTCTCTTAGGTGGTAGGCAAAAGTATTTATTATTATTTATCCTCTCAAAAGTATTTGTAATGGCATTTAATTTGAGAGTTACAACAAAGGGAGATTATTGGAAATCGGTCAAGCTTGGGAGATGTAAGAGGATGTAAGAAGATCTTCTACACTTGATTTTATGACAAATTTGGTCAATCTTCCCATGGAGTGCCCAGGGTCACGATCTTGGTCAATTTGACCGTTATGATAGAATCTATGATGTTTATGACACATAAGGTGGGTGTAAGAAGTGTAAGAGGAGTTACAATCTATTCTTGAAAGACACTCCTTGTTTATGGGGTGTTTGGGTTGGATTTGGATGCCAAGTTTGGGTCAATGGTTTCAACTCATGGTTTTGCATACCATTTATGGTTTGTGGTTTTCTAGTTAGCTCTATATATTGGAGGTTTTGAGATAGAAGATATATGATTGTTTTGTAGGTAAATTGAGCATTGTTATGTTGCCGGAATTCAGAGGGATAAATAGATTGTATTGATGTAACTATTTTTTAGGATTAATACAAGTTTGGATTTCATTGGGTGTGGAGTTTTTTCCTGAAAGGATTTCTTTACATAAACATTGTGTTGTGGTTTGCAATTGTGTTTCATTGTTGATTTCTTTTTTTCTTATGATCGATCATTGTTTAAGAATTTGGATGCACTAAAAGAACAACATTTCTTGCCGTATTGTTTCACCCTATTTTCAACAAAGGCCTATAAGAGGCTGGAATAGTAGAGCTAAAACAAACAAAAACCTTGCATGAAATAGGGGAAAATTGCTAGTAGAACAAAAACAAAAAACTATAGTAGCTTGAAACATAGCAAAGAAGCTAAAGCTTGATAACCCCCAATCCACCCACACCACCAACGCCATCTACTGAAAACTCCAAAACACCCAGCATCACATTCCACCCATGTGTAGCTGCTACAACTTGTTTTAGTGCCGGATTGTCACTTCCACTAGAATTAGCCAAGGATTCAAAACATACACCATGAATGATCTCTTGCCTCTTGCTAACATGAACCAACACATCCCTAGACAAAGAAGGGAGCGTTAAAGAATTAGCCATTTCAAGGGTTCCATTCATATGAGACACCAATACTATTTTCACAACCATTCAATGATCAAGATAGAAAGAAGAAAGAGCTCGAAGCTCTTGATTCATGGCCAACATTTCATTCTGAAGAGCATGGTCATCCCCCTCTTGAGACGAGGCTCGAGGACCCTTAACCGAATCAAGACTAGGCAAAACCTCCTCGTAGCTTTTTGCGAGAAACTCATCACTAGAACCAACCACAACAAATTGAGAAGTAACCAAATATTTAGGATGGAGCACCAAACCAGAAATCCAATCTCTCAAACCTTGAATTGCCATTGCAACCTCTAACTTAGACTTGAAATCCTCTAGGATTGAAGCCTTGGAATGAAGCTTCCTTGTGTCACCCAACAATCTTGAGCAAGAATGATATTAACCAAATTCAATAATGAGGAATTAGAGCAATGAAAAATTGAGTGCAAGTGATGATTAAAGACTTTCCCTTGTAGGAACAAGTGCCTTGAAGCCCTAGAATGACGTCGTAAGAACCATAAGAAAGAAATGCAGACACAAGCAAATGCCACTTAACCTTAGCCAAAGCTTAGAGCACAAAAGACACCACAAATAACCCACAGATAACCACAAAACTGTAATGTCCCCATTTTTCGAGTGATCACCTAATGGAGTCGGTTAGCCTATCCTATTCCCGTAGGCTAAGCCGGAGGGCTAAGGGAATGACCTAATTGATTATATACTATATTTAATCAATGTATTAGGGCAAATTGATGATGAGAGATGACTTTGCATATTTTTGTGAGCTTATTGGTGAAATCAAAATAAAAATAAAATAATTTGCCCTAGTGGCGAGCGACCAAGGAGAGAGAAAAAGAAATAAAAGGAAGGAGAAAATAAAGGATGGAAATGCCTTTGGATATTTTGTAATGCCAAGGAAAAATAAAATAAATCAAAATAAAATTCCTTGGAGGTGGACGACCTAGTGAGAGGTCCAAATATGAAATATTAAATGCCAAAGGTGGTTCGCTCCACTTGGAGGAAGGAATAAAAAAATAAAATAAAATATTTAATTTGTGTTTTGGGCGCTTAGCATGCCTAGCATGAGGTCGGCCCTAAGGAAGAGGAAAAAGAAAAGAAAATAAAATAATCAAGAGGAGGTTGGCCAAGTTGAGTTGGGAGAAGAGTTGGCTATAAATATAAGGTCCTTGGAGGTCATTTCAACATCTATTCATATCATATTTTCATTTGGAGATTCTTCTCTTTGGCTGCAACTTTTGTTGGGCTATATTCCAAGGACGAAAACCCTTGTGAATACAGTGAGTTGGACGAAAGCCTAGCTCATCTTGTGGAGGACTCATAATGGAGTTCTATTTGCACTTCATTGGAGACATTTGGAGGTTTGGAGCATTATTGCATAGTCAGATTTGCAGATCAGATTTGGAGCAGCACTTCTTTGTGGTATTTTGTGTTCATATTGCACTAGGGTTTCGCCCTAGATTGGAGCGCCACACTTGGAGGTGGGCAAACTTGGCTTGGAGGAAGCGATTTCACCATTGGAATGGTTTTCCAAACCCTAACTTGCAGCCGAGCACCGCCCTTTTGGAGGGTTTGTTTGAGCTTCATTAGCCATATTTTGGTATGTACAAACCTAGGGTTTAGGACAGATTTAATCAGCATCATTCCGGACCATGATTGATCATGTTTAGCCCTTGCATTTGATGTAATTTTCTGTCTATATATTCTGATTTGTAACAGCAGAAGTAATCTTCAGAAAATCAGATTTATATGGTGCATTTGAATGCCCTATCTTGTGTTTTTCATGGTGGATTTCATGTTTGATATGAATATCAATTGGTAGCATCATTTGGCATGTTTATTTGTCATGATTGGGCACTTGTATGTTCGCTGTGATATTTTGTTTGAAATCAGAAAATAAAAATCAGAAATCAGAAAATAAAAATCAGAAATCAGAATTAGGGTTTGAGCAGAAATAAAAATCAGTTTTTTAGGGAAGATCCCATTGGCAATGGTTCAGATGGACGGATTTGACTCTCTTAGAGGAAGTCAATACAAGTTGCTTGAGTCTATTAGAGAAAGTCAAAATGAGATGATAAGAACCCTCCAAAAGTTCTACTAAAGGAAGAAGATAAGGAGGTGGTAATGAAAAAAGAGGCCACACCAATCATTGATGAATACCACGGTTTATTAGACGATTTCAAGAATGAAATTTCCTTTGATGCTTATTTGGGAATACTTGAAGATGGGAATCGAAGAAAGAAATATTGTAATGTCCCCTTTTAGGATATCCTTGATCTCTTAACCTGCACACAAGAATAACTACTAGAAGGAGACATTAGTATTATTAAAGATCAATTTAGTAATGAAATCAATACATCATAATCATAATCAATAACAATGAACAGGAATGTAATGTTACCTGTGCGTACATATATTCAAATCCTGCAGTCACAGACATTAACACATATACAAGTGCATATATTCTTTCATAATCATTAGGGTTAACAACATCATGATCATAATCAATAATAATGAATAAGTATATCAGATATATTTCCTCATACTTATATTTGAACCATGTTATGCCTCATGATATACTTATGGGAATGGCGATGTCGAGCCTGGTTGTTAATCTAGCCCAATCATCTACCCTAGTGGAGGAGGGGGAGATATTACGTTTAGAGCGCCAGATAAACGAACTCCACTGCCATAGGCCCAAGGGCTTTATTGCACGCCTGACAATACTTCACCACTTGGCTCAAGGGCTTCATTGCACGCCCGGCAATACTTCACCACTTGGCTCAAGGGCTTCATTGCACGCTCAGCAATACTTCACCACTTGAGAGTCACCTACCATGTGAGCCAAAATAATAATAATAATAATAAATCGTACATCCCTAACAACCCAACATCCTTCGTAGGGGCAAAGGAGAAAGATTAAAAATGTGGCAAGGTCACGCTTATCCCTCGTATATCATGAGTTAGGTTAGTATAACTATTGAGGTTAATTGTATGAGTTAGAGAGATCGTAACAATATGAGATTCATTCTCTTGGATGATTCGAAGATGCACAAGTGATCCGACGATCACCAATATAAGGATTACCTTGATATCTCACAAGGTTATTATACGGAATCCGAGATTCCTCTTATTTATGTTGTTGTTCCTATACTAGGAACTAATATGTTTTATAATAATATCCACCAATAATGGCTGGATAGAAAAGTATGTTATTGCAGCTTCTTTATGAATATTGCTGCCTGCTGGGATATTTATGTATCCAAATAGATTTCCTGATTGTGTATTTCTTTATGATTGCTTTGGTCGATATGTTACTTGCCTTCCAATGCTGGTCTGATCTATATTATGTTTGGACTGTTATGATTGCTTGATCACTGTGTATTGATGGTTCGATGATGATGATATTGAATTATATTGCTTGCTGGCCTGATATATTGATTGTGTATGTTGATTGGCTTATTGATAGAATCTGAATATGTATTTCTGTTCTCTTAGATTATTTGTTATATCTCTTCTTGTATTTCTGCTGCTAATTGATATTGTTTTTGGAATGATTCCATCCAGATAGGATTGCTGATGAGTGAGATATGCTGTTCACCGACTCCTCATATATACCTTTGAAAAGATGTTTTTTCTCATTCGTTGCCTCCTTTCAAGGAGACATCACCCTATGTTATCATTAACTCAACCTCTTTACAATATCAACGCTGCCTTATATAATTATCTTTGTTTTACTTGTTTAGTTTTGTATGGAGCGCTGCTTCTGATAATAAACAGAATCGTCGACTATTTTCAATTATCCTCATGCATCGTATCCACTTAGGAATCATACACTGCCTTTATTTTATTACATACTAATCTACCTTTTAATAAGACTTGTCTTATATGCATCAAATCATAGTCTTGGACTAGATCACTTAAAGTGATCGCTGCACTATAATATTAATATTAATATTTATATCACTATTTATATTTATAGATATATTTATATAAATATTTATATTTATATTATTTATATTTATAATTATATATTGTTATTATATAATATCTAATTTAATAATATTTATATAATATCTTCATTAATATTATATTTATATTGATACTTATATTATTATATAACAATAATAATATATTATATTTATATTGATGATAATGATAATAATGATATTTAATATTTATATTTTTTTTTACATATATTTATTATAATAATATTTAGTAATATGTATTATATATTATATTTGTATTTATATTTTAAATATATTTAATCTTTAGTTTGAATGAATAGTACATAATTGATTCGATTAATATAGGGACATGACATATCTATATAACTACATCAGAAAATTGAGAAGAGAAGTTATCATTGAGAAAAAAGAAAAGAAGATAGAGAAGAAAGAAGAATTGCTTCCTTGTGATCTGCAGCCTACAAGTGATCCTAAGAAGAGCAAAAATCAGTTGAGGAGAGAACAATGTTGTTTCACATGCCTAGAAGTTTGGACACCTAGCCATACATGTGGAAGCCCTAAAGAAGATGACACCATGCTCACAAGTTTACTTCAGCGGGATGATGATATGGACAAAGAAGAATCACTTCTTGCATCCACAAGTGAGTACATGTGTCTCCATGATGACCACAAGGTTGAAGGGTATGCTATCATGGAGTTTGCCAAACCAGCAGTGATCGACCAGCCACATGAAGGTATGAATTCTTTTGATTATCCATTATTTGGGTATAGCATTGTCTCACCATCTCTACATAGTAGTGGCAAGTCATCAATTTGTGAGTTGGGTGACCATGAAGATGATATTGTTCATACACTCGAAAACAAATCAGAAATTCAGTCATCTATGGCAGCCACATCCAAAGAACAACAATCTAATGCAAAGATTATGAAGATTAGACAAATGGTTGAATGAATTGATGAACTCCATAAGGGTGAGAACAATATCAAGATGATTCAATATGTTGACAAGGTTCGGGTAGTACATCAAGAGTGTAAAGTCTTGAGATTGGAGGAAAGATGTCTGTATGAAGGTACAATTTGCAGCCATGGGATAGAGGTTATGACAAGTAATACACTTGGTTTTCAGCTTGACACACTTCTTGGACCAGCACCTATTGAGGAGCGTGCAACAAGTGAAGGAGATGTGTTTGAGAACTATGAGGACACTACAAAAATGTATTATGATAGTTCTGATTTCCTGATTATGAACAGCAATCCATTATCTTCACATGATCATGAGGTGATAGATAAATCCTACGAGGATGATAGTGGTAAGAAGCCTTACCTTGTTGATACTCAAGATTTGATGGCTAAGCATGAGGTAACGGTTGTGGATCCAAGCCACAAACAATCTGGTTTTGTACATCATGGCATAGAAGATGTAATGAGGACTCAAAGCATGTGTGATGGATAGCTAAGAAGGGCTAAGGAAGCCAAGTTGTTAGCCGCTCAAGCAAGACAACACCTACAAAAGATTAAGGAACAATTTGTTCACAAGGATCATGAAAGGCAACAGCTAGATACATTTCTTCATCAATCCCTAATACTTCCAAGGGAAGAAACTATGATGGTTGAACATTTGCAGGATGAACCTCTTATGATGGTAGAACATGAAGAACAATCACATTTGCATGAACTTGTTGAGAGGTATGTTTTTGAAAATAAATCAGAAAATTTATTATTTGCAAATGATCTTAACCATAGGGCTCATGAGTCACATCATTTGGAGCAAAGTTTGAAAACTCGGACTCGCCGTGGACTCAGCAGCCCAAAATTGGACTCGGACTCGGACTCGGGACTCGACACGGACTCGTGACAAAAACTCGGCTAGGACTCGGCAAAAATAAACTATAGTTTAAAAAAAAAACAAAAGAAATTAATGCATTTAGAGAACATAAGAGCCTAATTTGATTATCAATTTGTCATATGATCATCAAACACTCAATAATTGAAATTTCATCATAGTTTCAAACTTTCAAAATGTATAACAGTATCATAAATGTTTACATATAATCATATGTCAAAATGAGGAAAACATTAACAACGAAATACAATCTATAACATCCTCCTCTTTCCCCTCCTAATGAAAGTCAATTTTGAAGGCCTAGAACTTCAATGGCAGACCTGTGTTTTTCAAGGCAGAAGAGTGAAAATGAGCAAAAAATGCAAAAATTGAGTATTTTGAGTGTTATATCCACGTCCCAGGCGCGATGCGAGTCCCTGGTCGGGACTCGCGCGGACTCGGCTCGCGAGTCCGTGCCGAGTCGACTTAGCAGGCTTTAGGACTCGCAAGTCGTGATGAGTCTGCAAACTATGATTTGGAGAGCCAATTGAAGGCTCAAGTCATGGTTAAGGAAGAAAAAGTCGTGCATACACTTTGTGGACCAGCAAATAATGATTGGTATGCATGTGTAGAGAAGAACATTTGTGATTCAAATTTGGCGAAGAGTTTAACCATTGTTGGAGAGCTCAATGAGCCTACTTGTGTTTTGACACCATGCTATTATGACGATGATCCTTTGAGTGAGCGTAATGTTGTCCCAGCTTCAAAACTTGAAGGAGATGTCATGGAAGTATCCAATTTTGAGTTGTATATGCATGTGGATGTTGAGTTTCAGCTGGACTATAGTCCAAGGCATGGAGGAGAGCATGAGAACAAAAAAATTTCTGACTTGGTCCATTGGTTTTCAGCATACACTTTGATGATGTAAATGTCCCCCTTTTAGCTACAGAGTTAGTCTATCATGGGGTTCCCGTAGACTGACAGTTGGGTTAGGGAACCATGGTTGGATCAGCCTTGGATGGTTCATTCAGTGGTGTAGAGGTGGTTTGAGTTCAGTGGCTCCAGTTGGCACTTGCAGAGTTGGCTTTGACTGCTTATGGACCATACTTGCTATTTATAGTAAGTTCAGGATTGGTGTCATTTCGGGATTTTCAGAGTGGGATTGGTTTCATCTCGTCGAGACCTTTCTGGCGAGCTATAGATCACTGGATTCCAACATCATCTTGATATTTATTTTAAAGTTCGAAGTTATATAATATTTATTTAACGGGACTTTATAAATATTAAGTTAAGTGACTTTATGAAAAGGAAAAATAAAGTATGTCACTTGTGGAGTTGGGCGCCCATCCCTAGGGGAATAAAGTAAATTAAAAAACATAACATTTTCCCCCCAAAAGCCAGTGCCCCTCTTGGAGAGGAAATAAAAGGTGAAAAGTGAAGTCATTTGGTTATGCTTGAATATATGATATTGTTGGCTATTTGCTATGCTAGGGTTTTTTCTGAGAAGGTTTGAAGAGGATTCGAACCAGAGGCTATTGGGAACGTAAACTCCCTCTAGTAACAGCATTCTACAGGTGTGAAAGATCGTCCAAAGGTGCTAGATCAGCAAATGCATACAATGTTTGCATCCTGTGCTTCAATGGAGTTCGTTCGATGAGATTTTTGGGCCTATTGTTCATATCATTTGCAGTTTGTTAATGTTTAGTTGGGAACAAAGGAGTCAAGGCAGATTTTAGTGGTTGAAGGAGACTTTTTGGTGCAGCCGTACTCTTTACACGCTGGCCGTACCTTCCTTGTAGCAACCAAAGGCAGATTTGAGGTGTTTGGCTGAGTTTATTCATCTATACTTGGGCGTTGGGAAGAAATAGTGGACTACTGCTTATAACAGAGGTATTTTGAAGGATATTGCTGCTGGTTCTGTTGTGTATACCTCAGCTAGGCCGTACTATACATCTGTGAGAGGTCATGGGTCTTCTAGGACTCATCTCTTTTGGTTTGCAGACATTCTACTTCTCTGTTTGAGGCGTTTAGGGCCTATATGATTGACATTCTTCATTGTATGCAATATACTTTCATTTCCATGGAGTTTTGAATGAATACTGTAATACCTAGTTGCTGGTTCAGCTTCAGCATATGTACGAAGTCGCATTTCTCCACATGGGTATGTTATAGTAATTCATATTTGGTGGTTCTATGATCTGGGTCTTTCATATTTAATCATATCTGTTGTATATTTTTTGGGTTTGAAATATATGCTATATATTGTATTGTTTCGGCAACACACATTGCAAGAAAATTGAAACTCCTTCTGCATCTCCTCTCTAGTTTGAAAGAACACAAATAAAAAATAAAAAATAACACTAAAATATCTTAAAAAGAACCAACAGGTGTGGCACATTACAGATGATTAACTGTTCTACATTTTTGATCATGGAGTTTTTAGACTGTTCACTAATGTTTGCAGCTGTTTGGATGAATTTGGATACATGGGATTGTCACTACAACATTTGTAGGCTACATGATGATGAGATCTTATCATCTAATGACAACAGAGGCATTTTTAGGATGATCATAGGTCTGATTTTCAGTTTTTCTAGTGTTGTTCTGATTTGCACCAACAACCTAGAGTGGATATGCAAGCTTGATTATGCACATATGATGGACACTTTCCAAGTCCATATGCAACAATTCAGATCTAGGAGCATAATTTGTGATGGTGGCATGATGGGAGACACTTATCTCTTCATTTTCAGTTTGTATGATGGTGCAATAATTTGGGATCTAGGTATTCATATGGTTGGTACAATACATCACAGGGATCTTGGTGAGTTGCATCACAACATTTGGTTGAGTAATATTTGTATTAGAGTGGAACAGCGGAAGGCTTGGTGCAGGTGGTTGTATTTCAGAGAGCATTGTTATGATACCACCTATCACATGTTGGTAGACATGACATCTTTTGGAGCTGTGGATAGGTATGACACTTTGTCTTTTGTAGACTTAGGATTTGAGGTCAGAGGAGCCTTCGGAGTGAGAAAGTTGATGCAGGATATGTACATGACAATTGAGGTTGGTGATTTGGTTTTTTGTTCCTACAGCTATAAAGACAGATTACATTGAGTGGTGCAGGGAAGCCGAAGCTTCATTTCTATAGCCCTTATAGGATTGAGAGTGGAGTTGGAGAGGATGCATATGAGTTGGAGTTGCCGAAGGGTTGCTGGATTTATAATATATTTCATGTATCTTGCCTCAAGAAGGCAAGTGAGCAGTGTATCACATCTTCTCCAGAGCTTCCTCCTTTGGATGAAGAAGGGAAATTGCTACTTGTACCTGATACTACTCTTGATGATGGGAGAACGCCAACCTTGAGGAGCAGAATTTCAGAGTTTGAAGGATGGAGCAGATTTGAGTTTGAGTGTGTATGGCTGGTATTGTTTCATTTATGGCCACCGGAACTCACTTTGCATACTATTCTTCATATGCACTATGGGAGATGTTGCCACAAGTTGAGGAGTAGGGTGATCAAGTAGTACTTGATTGGATGGAGAGACTTGCCACTTGAGGATGTTCTGCAATATACAGGTTTGCAATTGGTTGTGCGCAAGCAATTCCAGAAATGGAGGATTGTAATGTCCCCATTTTCTGAGTGATCGCCTAATGGAGTTGGTTAGCCTATCCTATTCCCATAGGCTAAGTCGAAGGGCTAAGGGAATGACCTAATTGATTAAATACTATATTTAATCAGTTTATTAGGGCAAATTGATGATGAGAGATGACTTTGCATATTTTTGTGAGCTTATTGGTGAATTCAAAATATAAATAAAATAATTTGCCCTAGTGGCGAGCAACCAAGGAGAGAGAAAAAAGAAACAAAAGGAAGGAGAAAATAAAGGATGGAAATGCCTTTGGATATTTTGTAATGCCAAAAAAAAAAAAAATCAAAATGAAATTCCTTGGAGGTGGACGACCTAGTGAGAGGTCTAAATATGAAATATTAAATGCCAAATGTGGTTCGCTCCACTGGGAGGAAGGAATAAAAAAATAAAATAAAATATTTTATTTGTGTTTTGGGCGCCTAGCATGCCTAGCATGAGGTCGGTCCTAAGGAAGAGGGAAAAAAAAATAAACTAAAATAATCAAGAGGAGGTCGGCCAAGTTGAGTTGGGAGAAGAGTTGGCTATAAATATAAGGTCTTTGGAGGTCATTTCGGTATCTATTCATATCATATTTTCATTTGGAGATTCTTCTCTTTGGCTGCAACTTTTGTTGGGCTATATTCCAAGCACGAAAACCCTTGTGAATACAGTGAGCTGGACGAAAACCTAGCTCATCTTGTGGAGGACTCATAACGGAGTTCTATTTGCACTTCATTGGAGACATTTGGAGGTTTGGAGCATTATTGCATATTCAGATTTGCAGATTAGATTTGGAACAGCACTTCTTTGTGGCATTTTGTGTTCATATTGCACTAGGTTTTCGCCCTAGATTGGAGCGCCACACTTGGAGGTGGGCAAACTTGGCTTGGAGGAGTTGATTTCACCATTGGAATGGTTTTCCAAACCCTAACTTGTAGCCTCCATCATTTTTTGTGAGCGCCGCCCTTTTGGAGGGTTTGTTTGAGCTTCATTCGCCATATTTTGGTATGTACAAACCTAGGGTTTAGGACAGATTTAATCAGCAGCATTCCGGGCCATGATTGATCATGTTTAGCCCTTGCGTTTGATGTAATTTTCTGTAATATCCCAACGGAAATATACCAAATCCGACCCAAATTTGAACCTTTTGATTGCGTGTAATTTTGTCAAATAGTTGGCATGCAAAGTCTGTCTTATTCTGTCTCAAAAACTCAGTTTGAATGGATTGACATTTCATCAAACACTTGGCATGAAAAGTGTCTAAGTTTTGATTCCTTAAGTCTGATATAACTTTCTGAGTGTTCTAACGCTGGTTTGAAAGATGTTTCAATGCCAAAACATAGACAATAACATAGAAATGACAGATAAATGATTGCATACTCATATATCAAGGAACCCACTTGCAAATATGCCTTTATTGATCATATAACAGGTCTGATTACACTCTGTATACACTTATGACAGGTCTGATATAGGTTATATCAGTCTATTACAATCAATAAAATAAATCTCCAATTGATCAAATAACAATGTATGACATACCCGTGATCAATCCTTCATGAAGTATACAAGGTATTGCTGATATGACGATGAAAGATACCCGAAATGGAATACAAAAGTGGCTGCTACAGGACTGATGTTTGATATAGGATGCTGACGTGAAGTATGCAAACTGAAATAGCTCCATACAATGCCACGAACCTCC
This sequence comes from Cunninghamia lanceolata, assembly GCA_027924645.1. Lineage (NCBI taxonomy): Eukaryota > Viridiplantae > Streptophyta > Pinopsida > Cupressales > Cupressaceae > Cunninghamia > Cunninghamia lanceolata. The sequence continues at coordinate 3,258,880 of BSBN01000245.1, read as the reverse complement.
CTCAAGGGTGGCACACCAACTCTAGAAGTCCTGTGATAGCTTTTGGGAGTGCACTTAGGGTTTCAACAAGCCTCAACAAGCCACGATCTGCCCTTAATATGCAAAATCCATGTCTGATATGTATTCCACAATGCCTCAAAATGAGCGCCAAGCATAATATTCAACACCCACGAAGATATGTGCCCAAATTGCTAAAAAAGGTTGGAATTAAACATGAACCGGCAATGATATATAATCTGATATGTCCTCACAAAGTCCACAATTTCACCATAGAATGATTCCAATGACAATAACCTGCAAACCCTAGCCGTGGATGGAAATGGTAGAAATGTATCAAATAGACTTTCAAACTTTGATCAAAATGCCTATAATCTGCAAATAGTCTTCAAACCCTAGCTGGTTATAATTTCTTCTCTCAAATAAGCTCAAATGCAGCTCCTGATGTGAAGCTACCAAATAATGCAGCCTTCAAGTGATATTTCACACCTTTAGGTAGCAATAACCATGAAGAACTTCGTTCTCCAAAGCCAATAAATCTGAAAACCCTAGGTTTCCACCTTCAAGAGCCAAACTCTCCAAAACATTCAACTTCAATTTGTAAAAATGATCAAATGATGCTTTTCCATTTGCTTTTTGGTGACTTATATACTCTTTTGCAAATTAGGTCGATCCCCTTTAGAGGCTTTAATAATCATTTAAATAATATTAAATGGTTTTTGATGTTGACTTTATAATAAAGCATTAATTAGGTGCTCACTTAAAAGTAATTTTATTAATTAACTTTAAGTCATAAAGTGGCCCCATTAACATAAAGTTAAAATATAACTTTATAATGCACTTTATAATTAATTATTAATAAAGTATTACTTTATTAATAATTAAAATGACATAACTCCATGAATACTTATTATTTCTCAATTCTGTCTGAACCTGGGAGTTAACCATTGTATCCACTGTGCACCCAACAACCTTAACTAAAAATAGTAAGGGATTAACATCCACTGACTTACTATAAAGAGTAAGTCCCTCAAAACGGAACCAGAAATCTCTGAATATCAATGTCTCAGAACATATGAAGGATCTGGAGAGATAAACACTGACAACTGCCATCTGAAGAGCTCCATAACGCCCAAACTGGACCCTCTAATCCACCACACTAGCCTACGTGGGTCAAAAGATAGGCTAATCTTACCAACTCTGATGCTCACGAAAATGGGGACATTACATTTTCCGTCTATATATTCTGATTTGTAACAGCAGAAGTAATCTTCAGAAAATCAGATTTATATGTTGCATTTGGATGCCCTATCTTGTGTTTTTCATGGTGGATTTCATGTTTGATATGAATATCAATTGGTAGCATCATTTGACATGTTTATTTGTCATGTTTGGGCACTTGTATGTTTGCTATGATATTTTGTTTGAAATCAGAAAATAAAAATCAGAAATCAGAATTAGGGTTTGAGCAGAAATAAAAATCAGAATTTTAGGGAAGATCCCATTGGGGATATTACAAAAACAACCAAGAGCCACCATGATAGAAATATAAAGGAAAGCACATGTCAGCATGCATAAATGGACAAACTATTACCCCCCTCGCATGTAAATGTGATTCCAACACAACCAAAAATGAATAATGATAGAGATAAAAGACACAATCATAAAGGAAATATAAAAGGTGGAATACCAAGAACACACTCCTATGGGTGATAGGAGGATAATAAGGTTCCTCCAAAAGAGTTCAAGGGGGATGATCATTCAATAGAAGTTTTTAAAAAGAGGCCACGTGTCACTAAAGCTACTCACAAGAGCAGACAAAGGAGCTTTGTCGACCCTAGCATTGACTAGGACATTTGTTGATTTTTTATGTTCCCTAAAGTAGTGCACAAAAGAGATTTGAGAACTTCTTGCACAGATCAATCACTTCATGTAACAAGCTTTGGAGTTTCCAATTAACACAAACTTGTTTTTGAAGCCCCAAAATAACATTGAGCGAATCTCCTTCAATGACAACTTGCTTGCAACCATTATTTAGAGCCAAATTTAACCTAGTCACCACTACTATCCATTCTGCTTCATTGTTTGACTTTTTGCCAAAGAAGAAAGAGCCGAATAAGACAGCTTTTGGAATCCCAAATAACAAATCTCTTGCCCTCAAACTAGGATTTTTCTTAGATGCAGCATCAAAGTTAATCTTGAGAAAACCATATTGTCATGTCCCCTTTTTCAGAACTAAAAATTAATAATATTTTATATGGGCCCGATCACTTCATTTTCAAAAGGCCACCTTAATATTATTTAGATCCTATGTAATGCTAAAAAAATGCTTTTTACACTTTATTAAAATGTAATGCAAAAGGGGGGCCTTTGGATGCAATTTTAAAAAGTATTTTTTTAATATTTGGAGGGAAAAGTAAATTAAAATAAAATAAAATAAATTGGAGGGTCCGGAAAAGGCAACTATAAAAAAAAGGTCAAGGCACCAAACTAATCATCTGATTTGTCATTTTTCACAATTCCTTCCAATTTGGAGTTCGAGGCATTCAAGGATGAAAACCCTTGGTGTGCAGGGGATCGGAGGGAAAAAAATCCCTTCGGTTTCTATTGCAGGCTTGAGGACAAAAACCCTCTTGCTCATTGGAGGCGATTCTACTTAGGGGTTGTGATTGTGCTGAAACGATTTGGATTTGCAAGCAAATAGAAGATTGTGTGGATTGTAGAGACTTGACAGATTTTCTATTGATGTTTTAGTTGGTGTGTTTCTAGTGGTGTGTTGCATTCAACTTAGTGTGTTATTCTGGTGTTACAGTTTGGTGTGTGGATTTACAGATTTGACATTGTAATCTCTGAACACATATTCATATACATGTGTAAGGTGCTGTTGTTATTCACCAATAAGATATGTATTGGGTTGATTATTCAGTAATGAGTTGCAGATTGTCTGTGAGTCGTTTCTTTGGGGTAGACATTGTTTCATTTGCATTCATTGAAATAAATATTTTTATTGGTGCTTGATTCACATATGGCACAGCTTAGAATATGTTAAGTTTATTATCTGCCAAAGTTTCTATATATTTTGCAAGGATTGCTCATTCTGTGTGCATTATCATGTGTGAAAGCTTCATATCCTATTTTCTGTATTTGATGGCATTGTTCTGTTAAACACAGTCATATTGCAGTTGCAAATGCATATTAATATGAGGTGATTATAGTAATTGATTACCAATCTATGATCACAACATCTGAATGAATAAGAAGTCCTAGTAGCAAGTCGCGACTCCATAAGACAGCCATAGGTGAAGGATACTCTTAGCATTGTGGCATGAGTTCGGGCAGTGAAATAAGTTTCTATTGATTGAACATTGTAGGACTGTTGTTTCATGCTAACTGGAGCCGCACTAGTGTTGATTGGATTGCCGTACAAGATAGATTATAGAAGTCATTTTCTAATTGCAGCATTTCATGATAAGTGATAATTGTTGCTGAAGATTATGCCCACTCTCTGTGGAGTGTTACTCATCATTAACACATTGCTGGTGTTGTCCATCACATCACAGCTATCTATCTCGGGTGGCTGGTCTATGCCTATCAAAATCCTAGATTCTTTGCATCATTGAATGGTGAAGCTAGAGTGTATCAGCTGTGGCCAGTTTGCTGCTACATAGAACTGCCTATATTGTGATTTGTTGGATCATTGTAAGTTGACCGAATATCATTACAACGCAGATTTCATAGATTGCAATAAATATTCATCTTTATGTGCAATTGTGGCGCTGGGCACATAGTCATTGCTGCATAATTATGTAGTGTTTAAATCAGAATATGTAATGTCCCCCATTTAGCCCAGTCAGATAGTTGATGGAGATTAGCCTATCATTGGACTCCCGTAGGCTAATGGCAGTGTTTAGGGGGTCAATTTGATGACTTACTATTTATAGTAAGTCGGGACAGAGCACCTTGCTATTTATAGCAGGGCAGATGCGGAGGACCATTGCACGAGATTCATGGTTTTGATATTTTTATTTACATTTGTTGTCTGGGCTGGCAAACATTTTTCTTTTTTTCGTGTTCTCAACATCGACCATATTGTTTGATTTCAGCTTGGAACAATCTTCATCATCACGATCTTGGAGATCACATTCGACACATTTTGGGGTTGATTTTGATTAAATTAAAACATTCTCTTCTACAAGGTATCGACTTGTTGCACTTCTGGCATTGGATCCAAGGCTTACCTTTCTTATCCCTATGAATCAGTGACCTTGTAAGTTTGCTACTATTGCTGCTTTAACTGTTTGAATGTTGATTGCATTGATACTTGTACTTCTGCTTGTAGGTGTTTGCTGAGTTAACATTCAATGGTCATTCCACTGTATCATGGCTTTTAACATACAAATGATACATATTGTTATTGGACTGATCCTCTTTGTGCTCTTTGATGTGAGATTTCCAACCCCATTCTTTGGGCTTTTCTGATTTATTTTTATCTTCCTTCATAAAATGGCAATACTTGCAACTGCAAGGAAAGAACTTGTCAGATGATAATGAGAATCTTTCAGTAATCAAGATTGTAGGTGCCTGTATAATTAGACATCGGTACAACCCATAAGCTCTCCTGAAATGTCTTCCTTATTCCGTTCACAAAATATTTCTGTTTGAATTTATCACCAAGTTGCTTGTCCAACCGTTACATTAGATTCAATGTTCTTCTGTGTAGTCCTTTAATGATTTCACCCTTTTGTTGTTTTAGACTACCCAACTATTTAAAATTTGAACATCAGTGTGCCAATGCTTGAATTCCTTATTGAATTCAGTTGTGACCAGTTCCCATGTTCTCATCTTCCTTGAATCCAGTTGGTTTTCCACTTCATAGCATATCCTTGCAAGGTTGCAAGCACATTTCTTGCTTTGCTAATTTCAACACAGAAAAGGTTCTTGCATGGTGAACTGGCTGTGAAGAAATTGCAGACTGTCTAAACCAGGTAAGCGTCTAATTGCAATTTATTTTTACACTACTTCAAGTTGGGTAGTATTGTGCATTTCAAGAAAGTATTAGAGATTAAGATTCTATTTGCCGTTTCATTGCTTTAATGTGTTGATACAGGTTAGTTTTTGTTTTATATCTTTCAGTATTGTAGCTGATTGTTATTTTTCTGTTGTTTATAATGTAGCACATTGTCTTGAGCTAAATGTTAGATTTCACAACCTTTCGTCTCAAATGGTTGTATCAATCACAGGTTCAGAGTGCATGTATTATTTTCATGCTTTGTATCATATTCTTGTAAATTGTTTTACAGTTGGATGGGTAATTTTTGTTGTTTAAAAATTTAGTCTATGTTTAGAATTCTTGTTCATAGATTTTCTTCTTTTATCTTGTGTGCTGATAACTGAGGAAATGGAGATGCATACCACAATATAATCTGGAGAAAAGCACTGATGCTCAGAGGATAGTCTGATTGATGCAGATGCAATTATTGCGGAAGGAAGTCAGTTTAGGTCTTCGTCCTCTAGAAGAGACGTTTGTTGCAGTGGTTCGACTCTTTGGGTCAAAGGGTCATGAATTGAGAGGAGAAGAAATCCTTGCTGCTATGGAAAACTTCAAGTTTGATATTCGTCGAGCCTGGCTTGTTCTTGTTGGTAAACTATAATATTCTACAGTGATGATGCAATGAAGGTTCTAGTTAGGCAAAAGAATATATCTCTGATGGCTTTAATGCTATTTTGATCCCATTGTATAATTAAATGAATATATTTTTCTTGTCTTCAAGGCTGTTCCCTGGGACCTTGAGTTTTCTTTTGCCAACATGATATTTTGTTGATTGCAGAGGAGCTATTTAGAGCTGGTTATCGAAAGAAGGCAAATAATGTTTTTTTGAAGGGTGCAGAAGGGGGGTTGAGAGGCACTGATAGTCTGTACGATCTCTTGATTGTAGAAAATTGTAAAGCTGGGGATCATGGTAATGCCTTCATGATTGTACGGAATATGGAGGCTTATGGAAGAATGCCAACAACTTTTCATTTTAATTACCTACTTAGTGTACAGGTATGACCCTAAAGTGACTTGCATTGGGTACTCAATAAAATCGATATGGTAGTCTTACCATTTATTGTTTCAAAGTATTTTATTTTACTTTATTTCCTTTAGCATGCATAAGCTTTTGCAACAAGCATACTTTTCAATTCTATACTTGTGCCCATTATTTCTTGAGCTTTTGCTCATGGTCATACCTGTAGGCTGTTTCCATAGTGAAAGTTTTAAATAAAACTAAAAGTTTTAAATAAAACTGAAAGTTTGTATGTTTTCCAGTCGTTTAAAATTAAAATTGGATAAAATGAAATAGAATAGACACCAATTTAAATGCAAATGTTATCATTTAAAGGTTGGTTGGAGCCTATCCCATACATGTTTTTTAGTTTTTCCTTATAAATGAACAATGATTCTAGTTTTTTAGTTTTTTTGTTGAGGCCATATAGTGTTTTAATTTGTTCTTTCGGAATAACACAAAACAGAACATCGTGCAAGGTAAAAACCTTTTGTCAAATTAGACGGGGAAGCTCCCTTGTAAAGGAAAAAGTTAGATAAAACCCTATAACACTAAACTATGAACAAAATGTACAACTTTTCACAATATGCACAAGTTTTCTTTGGGGTTTAAACATGCAATGCAAACAAACTTAACCTGTCCTATCTTTTTGTTCTCGGGTATGAGCACAAGACTTGCAACAGTCTCTTCCACACAACCAGGTGAGAGATTTTTGCTTTGTGATCACTACTAGCAACCTAACCTATGACAACACAATCACACACTCTCCGGCTAAAAAGCAGACACCAGAAATTATGTGCACACAAAAGAAGATTCTGATCACGCAAGATGGGATTTCATAACGTGAATGCACAATTGCTGTATACAAAGCCACGAACCCTGAATTAGCAGTAATCACAATACAAAGCCTGCAATAACTGGTAACTTGTATTCAAATTCATGAAATCTTTCATACAAAATGAATATGAAGAAACTGCATATATCATAGAAATTCCTACATACACACAAAGAGAGCTTTGACCAATAATTTCAGCAGCAAGTCTAGCATAAAATTACCATTAAAAAAAATATGAGTGCCAATAGCACTTATTTATAAGTGTTTACAAGGGTTTGCATTCTCATGCAGTTAATTATTTTTCTATAATTTGCATGGAAATACAATTTATTTGCTGATAAAAACAAAAATAAAATAACTGAAGTCTATTTTCAAAATAAATTGCTTGCAAACCAAGCAATCCCTAAATACAAAAACATCCAAAATAAATTGTCTCAAAATAGGAAATCTATGAATAGATTTCAGCTAGAATAATGTCTTCTAGAAATAGGTCTATCAACAGTGGCTTTTTAAAGATATTTGTAGCTAAAAATAGCTACTTTCACCCACCATGAGTTCTTCTGGTGTTGTTGGTTCTGTAGTGTTGCACCCATATGAAATTTTTCAGAGCCATTTTTTGAGTCAAATCCTTGCCGTCCCTCATTTTTTGGGTCATTGCCAAATCCTTGTTTCCCATGGTTGTCAATTATTACGAAAACTGAGCTACTTTCACCCACCACGGGTTCTTCTAGTGTTGTTGGTTCTGTAGTGTTGCACCCATATGAAATTTTTTAGAGCCATTTTTTGAGTCAAATCCTTGCCGTCCCTCATTTTTTGAGTCATTGCCAAATCCTTGTTTCCCATGGTCGTCAATTATTACGTAAACTGAACACAGAATGATTACCAAGATATTCAATAAATAAAATAAAGAGCGAAAGCATCCTTATATATAAGATTACACAAGAACTTATCCATTGTGGATAAGAATGACTAAAGAATAAAGAATATTCCTAAAGTCTATCTAAAGTTGAAACGACTTTATTAAAGCCCAAGCTAAAAGCTAATTGACCATTATAAACTAAACGTTACTTTAATACCCTCCATTAATGGTCAATCTACTAACTCACCAAACTTATCTCAAAATTTGTAATGTCCCTTTTGTATCAACTGGTGATTATTTTATTATTTTATTTTAAAAAGTAACTTTTTGCCAAAATAAAAGAAAATAAAATAATAAAGTTACTTTTGGAGCTATAAAATAAAATAAAATAATAAAGTTTTTTGGCCAAAAAGAAGATTCTAGAAGAAGGCCAATTTGTTTTAAAAAGGGGCTGGAGGAAGGAGATGGGCATGCATTTGATGATTTGTGATTTGATGTTTTCCATTGTGGAAAAGCTTTGAACAGTTGGTTCAAGGGTTTGAGGTGAATTTACTTCATTTGGATTTTGTAGTGTTTGGGTATTGCTTGAGAGGGTTTGCAGGTTTGCAGATTTGAAAGGATTGTGTGAAAGATATATCTATATTTGCAGGTTTGCAGATTGAAAGATTGGGCATCAAGATAGTTTCATTGCAGGTTGATATTAAAGATATTTATAGCCAAATTTGTGAAACAAATACAAATTTGGTATTGCAGAGTTTGATGGAGTAATTTATTGTATACATTGAGGAGTTTATTGAAGGATTCTTAGTGTTGTCCCTTACACCGTAATGCCAGATTTGGATGAAAGATTGGTATTAGTGCTTGTATTTGGAAGCTAAACTTCCTGCTGCAGCCTTCTAGATTCTAATTGCAACTCATATTTAGGGAAGAGTAAGACTTGTCTATGGTAAGTACGTGAAGGGTTGAAGAAGCTGCCGCATTCAATATTCCTTGCTGCCGCAACCTTCATAAAGGCTCTTTCTATATGTTAAGAATGACGTGGCTTTTACAAAGGGAGGGATGAATGTTATAAAAGTGCATGGGAGTTTATTTGGAGACGCCTAGGCAGAATATAAAGGTGTTCAAGGAATCGCAAGACTTTGGAGTGATTGCTGAGGTGGAAAAGGAGGTGGGTCCCCCTCAATTCTAGTCGCACCATACATGAAGAGCTTTTCAAAGGAATTGCTGTGAAGGTTAATGGTTTAATAACATATTTGGAATGTTCAAAAGGTGCGTTGAAGTTTGAAAGCTTATGCAGCTCTTTAAAGTCTTCATTTATTGATTTAGAGAGGATCGTGGGTCCATATTCCCCTAATAAGTCATCTATGAATATATAGGGGATGCGTAATGGTTTGGGAAGGAAGCGCATGAGTTTCTAAACTCTTTTAATGCTAGCCGCTCCCTCCTTGAATGATGTTTGATAAAAATAAGAATCTGCTGTAGTCTTCTGGGAGTTATAAGGTGATAACAGTGGCTGCAACAGGGTTGAGCTTCTGTAACAGAGATTGTAGAAGATAAAAAGCTACCCATTCATATTGTTGTTCAAGGTTCCATTCAAATCAGCATCTCTGAAACACAATTAGCATCACATTGAGGTCAGAACTCTTGGGTACATAATATCTCTGTATTTCTTATTTTTACAACAGCAACTATCATCTTTCAAATCTTTAATTTGAACATCTATTTCTATATACAAATCTGAGTTGCAAATTCTGAGTTTAATGACAGCCACCTGGGTGTTTGCATTTCATTGAATTGAATCAAATAAAGGCAGATTGGAACTGTTATATTGTATGCCAACTGTTTGATATAATGTCTTGTCATTAGAAGTGGTATTTTGACACCATTGTATGCATATCTATCTGCTGTTTCAAATAAACAAACTCAGAAAGAAACAAAATCAGACTTCATGCCAAGTGTTTGACAAAATGTCAAACCCATAAAATCAGATATTTCAGGGCAGATTTGACTAGGGATCTTACAAAATTTTACAAATTTGTCAGGACTCAAAGACTTGGTAAGAATGTCTGCAGTTTGATCCTTGGAAGGACAATACTGCAACAGAATCGATCCATCTTTTACAAGTTGTTTGATGAAATGACAAAGTAATTCTACATGTTTGGTATGCTCATGGAAGACTAGATTCTTGGCAAGTTTGAGCACCCCTTGATTGTCACAGAACAAGGGTGAAGGCTCTGCATGAGGCATCTTCATGTCTGAAAGCATCCTTCTGAGCCATACTGCCTCACATGCTGCTTTTACTGCTCCTTGATATTCTGCTATTGTCGAGGATAGAGCTATTGCCTACTGTTTCTTGCTGGTCTATGTGACTGCACCTGTGCCAAGGCTGAAAACATAACCAGAAGTGGATTTTCTGTCATCCACAAAACTTGGCCAATTTGAATATGTAAACCCTACCAGCCCATGATCTTTACTTATGTTATATAGAATGCCAAAGTCAAGTGTCCCTTTCACATATCTCAACACCCTGTTCGCGACAGTCCAATGTTCTACTTTGGGTGATGTCATGAATCTAGAAATGAAACTCACAATATAGCTCATATCAGGTCTTAGAGTCATTGATGGTCTTAGAGTCAGTTTTGGTTGAAAGTTTTAGCCCTTTCTTCTTAGGTGTTGACTCATTGATGGTCTTAGAGTTAGTTTTGGTTTAAAGTTTCAGCCCTTTTTCCATAGGTGTTGACTAGACTAGATTTTGCAATCTGTCATTCTGAGTTTGTCTAGCAAACTCCTATAATATTTGAATTGTGAAACAAAAGTGTTGCCACCTGTTTGCCAAACTTCTACACCTAGACATTAATGTAGGAGGCCTAGATCAATCATGTCAAAAGTGTTACTCATATTTGATTTGATCTATTCAATTGTGTGTGCCTTACTACTTGTAATAATGATGTCATCTACATATATGACTAGCAAAATGATATCTTTACCAATGCTTTTTACATACATATTTGGATCCAAAGGACTTTGCTGGAATCCTTGTTCAACCAAATACTTGTTAATTTTGATGTACCATGCCCTGGGTGCCTGCATCAGGCCATATAGAGCTTTCTTCAGACAACATACAAGATGCTCCTTCCCTGTAACCTTAAAACCCTGAGGTTGAGACATGTACACTTCTTCCTCTAAATCTCCATTGAGGAAGGCACTTCTTATGTCCATTTGATGGACTGTCCAACTTAATTGAGTTGCCATGGCTAGGACTAATTAGATGGTGCTCATCTTTCCTATAGGAGCAAAGGTCTCCTCGTAGTCAATGCCTTCTCTTTGTGAGAACCTCCTTGTGACCAACTGAGCTTTGTACTTGTTAAGAGTATCATCTGCCTTGTACTTGACTTTGTACATCCACTTGTAGCCAATGGGTTTCTTCCATGATGGGAGATTTGAGAGATCCCAAGTCTTATTTTTCATAAGTCTTTCATGTATGGCTACCATGGTCTTTTCCCATTCAAGTTTTCCTTTTGCCTCCTCATACTTGTGGCGCATAAACGCCTTGAGTATTAGCCATTAGAGCAAAGTTAATTGTGTTCTTCTTGCTCTTGCCTCTTGATGATCTACTCTTGATCATTTCACTTACTCGAACATCTCCAATGGTGCTTTCCCACCACTTTGGTCTCTTCTTGGGAGCCTCCTCATCCAAATTAGTGTTGTCACCATGACTTGGGCTACCTATTCCTTTGTCATCTAGATGCTGATCCAGGTTATCATCAATGAAATATGGATCTATTACCAACCTGGAAGACTCTTGATGCTCTGAATCCCCCCTTCCAGTGGAGCTACCTAAAGCTGAACAATTGAATGCTTGGCCGCAACATGCTAGTCATTGATAATTTTGAACTTTGGGGAAAGCTGGAAGGGCCCAACTTCTTCGTCAATCACAACATCTCGACTAAAAGTCAAGCGGTCAGTGTCAACATCAATCAAACTATAAGCCTTATGATTGTCACTGTACCCTTTATGCATCAATTTCTTACTCTTAGGATCTAACTTGGTTCGTTTTTCATTTGGAATTCAGGCATATGCAATGGAACCAAAGACCTTAAGATGACTAGCTTTCGGTTTCCTCTTAGACCATGCTTCCTTTGGGGTCTTATGCTTCACCACTCGTGTTGGAGATTTGTTTGGTAAATAAACTGCAGTATATACTGCCTTGACCCAAAACTTCTTGGGAACACTCCTGTTCTCCATCATACATTGGGCTATCTTTGTGATAATATGGTTCCGCCTTTCAACTACTCCATTTTGGTGTGAAGTGTAGGGTGTTGTATATTGTCGTTTTATGCCATGTTTAGCACAAAAGTCATTGAATTTTTTCGAACAAAATTGGCCTCCATTATCAAATCTAAGAGTGGTTATGTCAGAACCAGACTCTTTTTCTACTAATGCTTTGAAATTTTGAAATTCATTAAATACATTTGATTTTAATTTTAGAAACTACACCCACATTTTCCTACTAAAATCATCAACAAACAAAAGAAAATACCTGGCACCAGTGATCGATACCGTGTTCATTGGTCCACAAATATCGACATGAACCAGTTGTAGGACCCTCTTGGCTCTCCAAGCCTGTCTGTCCTCAAATGGAGTTCTGTGCTGCTTCCTTGCTTGGCAAACTCCACAAACACCCTATATTTGCTGCTAAATGTCAGGAAGGCCATCTACCAAATTCTCTCGAGCTAACTGAGAGAGATATGATAAGTTGAGGTGCTCATACCACTGATGCCAAAGTGTACTGATATCAGACACACTCTTGGTTCCTAATGCACGCTCTTTGGCTTGTCTAGTCTCAACTAGTCGATACAATCCATGATCTTCAATACCAACTACAATAGTCTTCTTTGTCTCCTTGTCAACTATATAACATTTATGTTTGCTAAAAATGATATCCAAATGGGACAATGTCACATTATTTGACTTAGTGACAGTAAATTCTCAGCACATAGTACACATTGAGAAAAATTAAAGTTGTCCCTCCAGGGGATATTTGCACATTCCCTTTGCCAATAACAATGTACTCCCTACCACTGAATATCACTAAATCAGAGCAAGCCATGTAATTTGTGAACCAATCTTTCCTGTGGGTAAAATGACGTGATGCTCTTGAATCTACATACCATGTAGATGACTTGGATTGATTTGCTAGTCTTTTGACCATGAATGCATAGAAGGTTGACTCCTCCGAATGCTCTACGATATGAGCCTTTTGTTGTGGCCCTCCTTGGTTGGATTTTTGATCAGTTGACCTTTTTCTGCAGTGCTTCTCACCACAATAATGGCATGTGATGTTTTTTAGATTCTTTGATGCATCCTCATTGTTTCCTTGTCCTCTCTTTTGTGACCATCTGCCTTTGCCCTTGTCTTTGGCTGCAAGTGTTTGATCTACACCCTTCGTCTCATTGCTATCACCGAACTATTTCTTCCATCTGTCTTGCTGTAAGAGCTTATTGCACAACTCTTCGAACTTCAGGTCAACACTGGTAGAGGTGATATTTAGCGTCTCAATTAAATGCTCATAAGTACGTGGTAAGCTTTTCAACGTGATTAACACCATGTCCTCTTCTTCCATCTTCCGATTGATGGCTGACAACTGATCTTGGATGTTCTTGATCTTTAGTAAATGCTCCTACAAGGATGCTTTCTCATCCATCATGATCGAAAATAGCATATTCTTCAAGAAGAAGGCCCTCCCTTTATCTGAAGTTTGCTCCTACAAGAATGGGGACATTACATTTTTACACTTGTGCAATATCACACTTTTTAGACTCTTTTGCCACCTATTATGTTCTTGAACAAAATCATCCATATTGTGCTTTTGTGCCTTTCTTGCCACTTTACCACCTTGCTAAAAATTTATCATTTTAATGTTGAATTGTGTAAACTGTGCTTTTCTGCCATCCAAGCCAATCTATCACTTTTCATTTTTTTGGCCTTCAGTTGAGTGTTGTGCAAATCGTGCTTTCGCACTGTCCACATCACCTTGCCAATTTTCAGTTTGTGTGTTTGCAGTTTGGAATCATGTGAATCATGTTTTGGCACCATTCGTGCCACTTTGCCACTTTTGACACTTTTTCAGTGTAGAGTTGTGCTTTTGTGTGCTAGGTGCCACTTCGCAACTTTGTACTGCTTAGTGCGAAATCATGCATTTTGAGCCATCTTGCCACATTGCTATTTGAAGACTAGAATCACAGTTTTAACACTTACGTGCCCAGCAAGCCAATTTGCCGCTTTTCATTTCCTGACTGAAATCATGCTTTTGCGCCTTGCATACTACTTTGCTACTTTTGGCACTTAGTTAGGAATCAGATATCTTGACCCCTTCTGCCGCTTCTCTTCCCTTAGCCATACTTTTCTTGTTTGGACTCCAATTTTTGCCTTGTTTGAAGCGTCATAAATCTCGTCATTGGGTACAAGATGGAAGTGGTTAGAGTTTGAAATACACAAAAACAAACACAGGGCATGAACATTTCACAATGAAAGGCTAGAAAGGGGAAATATTAACATTACACTTGAAAAACAACCAAGTACAAAAAAATTCTTATATGTACAACATGTCACAATTCTTTGAATTTGACAATTGGTTGAATTTTTAATTTGCTGGAAGAATAGTTCTGCCCATTATAATTTTCAGAACCAAGTAACATTACCTATCGATTTTAATAAGGTGCCTGTCATTTTATCTTCCCTACCTCCAAGCTATTAGAAAATGGCTTCATTGGTTTAAAAGAAGATTATGAAAATTTATGGTACTTGGGCAGAAAAACAAATTTTAATGCATTCACTCCATGTTACCTCACTTTTATTTGAAAAATAAAAAAGGTATGTAGAACGCATTTTCTCCCTTTTGACATTACTTTGAATATTATGACTAAATGTATCTTTTAAAATTCTTGAAAACAAGATTTCTTTTCCTGTAATTTGAAATTCAACTCAGTTAAAATTAGTGTTTTTCTTTTCTCTGTCACTCCTAAGTATCCTTGGATCTCAAAGCACATAAGTGGTTTTAGTCAAGGTCAAGACTCAAGAGAGCCTTGAAATATTTTTAGGGTATAAAATATACTGATAATAATTTTAGATTGAGTATAATTATATATAGTATAAATAAATTTTTAATGGAAATTTTATTTTAGGTAATTAGTAAGATAAAAAATAATAACTATGAATATTTCTAATAAAATTGATCGTTTGTAATTATGCTAGCAATTTAGATTAGACTGTCAAAGTCATATTTAGGTGTAATAATGTGTGAAGGAGCATTAGCTTAAGAGTGAGAAAGATGCAAAAAAGGTGAGGGTGGGGAAAATTTAATTGAAAGGTGAGGGTGGGGAAAATTTAATTGTAAGTTAATAATTGGATAATCTATTGATAAGGGGTTGTGAAATTGGTTGAGAGTAAGGGCATCTTCTTTGTTGATATTGTTATGATTAAATTCATATCTGAGGCGTTTTCTAACTAATCTATTACTGTAATGTTTAGTTTTGGGAAGGACTTTAACTTTGTTAAAACAAATTTGATGTTTAGTGTTGTATGGTGCTCTTCTAAATGGGACTTCTTAATGCTGTCACAGTTTGCATAAAAAATGTGTTCTTTAAGTCTAGTGTCGATCTGTTTGACTTATGTAATAGGCTCTCCACAAACACTGATCTTCAGTCTAGAAACTTTTCATGCAGGGTAGTAATTTCCTTTCACCAAGAGGATAAAATTTTTTTTTGAAAATCTTTGAAGCTATTTTTTGGATGCTTTCCACTTTGACAGAAATGCATACGTCAAGTTGAATCTATAAATCCAAGTGCATGCTAGAAGCCAGTTCAAAGGTGGAGCGAGAACAAATCTCGGGATAACCTTTTTAATTACATCCCTTAAGATTGCTTGGGGACAAGCAATTTCAGGGAGGGCAGACTGTAATGTCCCCATTTTCATGAGCATCAGTTCGCAGAGGGTTTAGCCTATTCTTGGCTCTGGTAGGCTAATACGGTTTGATTTGAGGGTCTTCTTGGCAGTTACCCAATCAGCGGTTGGCTTTCTTTCATGAATTTGGTTCTACTATGTTATTACAAATGCTTATAATTTGGGAAACCTAATGTTATGTTTTGACATTATGTTTTGCATTTTATATATTTTAATGCTATATTATAATATTATAATAAAGTGCAAATATAATGTATATCTTTTATCCCACATTGACAAGAACGTGTGTGAGCTTCCCCAAGAAAAAAATAAAATGATCTTATGGGCTCATTCTTGGACATGAAGAATTGGATATTTGACTTAAGTTTGTTTGGTGGTGAGTCCAGCTAGGGTTCTGTCATTTTTCCAGCCATTGGGAACGAAAACTCCCAATTGGTTATGCGATTTTGAGGTTGTGAAATATCAGCTGAATTATTGCTTCATTGTGGGCTTCACTTCAGGGGTCCAATCTGTGTTACATTGGAGGATTCACATTTTTTTAATTAGAGTTTATTTTCAGTCATTGGAAGTGTTTTCTGAGGTCTGCAATTTTACATCAGTCTGCTGTTATGGGGTTTGAACAGCCTATGTGAGACATGGATATTTGCTCATTGTGCACTGCTAAAGCATCAAATCGTTCTGGGTATTTGAACAATCAATTCCTTTTGCTGAGACAATCATTTTAAAGGCGAATTGGAGGAGGTTCAAGGCTGCAATTAATTAATTTTGAGGACTGATATACTACAGCAAGGGTGCCATTGGCAAAACATTTTTGTTCATATCTCATCATTGAAGCATCCTATGGTTCTGGGTATTGTTGCATTTTGATCCTTTGGTCCTACCAATCATTTCAGGTGCCAAGAAGTGGAGTTTAATTGCTGCATTTATTTATCTAAAATATTGCTAGGCAAGGGTAGGGGTGACTTCACACATAGAGGGGCTATTTCTCCATTTTTAGTGGGGTTTCATCATCACAAGTGCTGCTACAATATCTCAGGCATATTGACTATGTGTATCAGGTTCCTTAATGTTTTGTTAGAGTATTTGCATTGTTAAGTCAATTTGCATTAGGTGCTGCTGTAGATGAACATTTATATTAGATTGGCATTGTAATGGGATTTCATTGTAAGTCAAGAGTATTGGCTAGTTATATCAGCATTGTACTAGAGATTGCATTCAATTAAGAAAGGGAAATTTGTATGCCAATTATTTGATGTAATTCTTATATTGATCGAGCTCTAGATTATCATATGAGTATGCATGCCAAATGTTTGTGAAAATGCCTATTGGCTGAAGGTGGTTGTTTGTATAGTGATTTGCATATTTCGTCAAGAGCCTTTGCGTATCATGTGTTTGCATAAATGCCTAGTGGCAGTGGGTGTATATTGGCTATATTGGGATGCATGGAAAGTGTTTGTCTTAATGTCAACTAGCTGTACTAGTTAAATATAGTCACTTATATGTATGCCAAAAGTCTGAAACAACTAGTATATCATTTCTATAACGACCTTGCATTGTTAGAAGCATTCAATAACATCATTAGCAGCCTATGAACTCAAAGAAGACAATCAGAAAATTCATAACAGCAGGTTCAGACTTTGTATGCCAAGTGTTTGACAATATTCCTTAAGCTTTATATTAGCATATTGAGTTCAAAAGTGGCAAGGGATATTACAGTGGTATCAGAGCAATTTGAAAATCAATAAACAAGGGTAGACAATTTGTGTTTGGCTATATTCCACCTGGGTGGGATATTACAGTGGTATCAGAGCGGTTTCCTGCCAGCCTGATTGGGTCATTTAAAACTTGAGTTTCAGATATAAGCATGGCTTCAACAAGTGAAAGAGATTTGGAAGAAAGAATTTACAAGGCAGGGAAGAAATTAGAACATCCATCTCAGCCAAAGGAAGTTCTTCTAAGTACTTTGGAAGAGGCAGAGATTTGTTTATGCAAAGTTGAACAAGATCCATCTCAAACAATGCAACTTGCTATAAGTCCATTGGTAAGTTCTTTGGTTAAGCCACAACTTATGAGACATCATGATGAGGTGATAAAACTTGCAGCTATTTCATGCATTAGTGAAATTATGAGGATAACAACTCCTAATGATCCTTATAACAGCTATATTATGAAAGAAGTACTTCAGATCATGGTGGCAAGCTTCAAAGGTTTGGATGACATCAAGAACCCTTATTTTTCTAAGAGGGTAAAACTACTTGAAATATTTGCAACATTCGGATTTGAAAACATTATGTTATCCATGGATTGTGTAGATGTCATTTGCAAGATGTTTCATATATTTTGGAATGTTATTGATGAGGTTCATCCTAGCATCGTGATTACTTCAATGCAATCCATCATGTCTTTAGTTTTGTATGAGGATGATGCTATGACAATGACTTATGGGCTTTTTGGAAAGGTGAGCAAGATGTGTCACCCATGGCACATGAGTTGTTAAGGAGATTGGTTGAACAACATAAGGATAAAGATACTTCACGTATATGCATAAATCTATATGATGACTTTGTTAGACATGCTGATTTGACTCAAGAGGATATGAGGGCAGCCATGGGGAATGAGTTGTCTACATCATCTTTGCAAGAAGCTTCACTTGAGACTTCTACATTGGAGGCCAGCATAGAGCATGCTAATGAAATGGGTAGCAATGGTATAAACTCTTTGGATGATCATGAAAAATCAGACTATGGCAGCCAAGGACAGTTGGAACAAAAGCCCTTGGTTTGGGAAGATTTGCAAGTTCAAATGGTGGTGAAGGAAGATGGAATAATTCATGCTTTGTCAAGAATGGATAGCACTTACAAACACCTAGAAGACCTCATTTGGACAGCTCAAAGAGAAGAAAGACAAAAAGGAATGGGACATGGCATTTCTCATACACATTTGCATTCTTTCAAAGCAGCTTTGGAGTTGATAAAAAAAGACTATCTACAAATGGTTAGAGATAGGGATAGGGCTGTCCAATTGGTGAAAGATCAAGATAGAGAGATCGCAGACCTTTGTCTACTTTTGAGTAGGCATAATCTCTCCTCTCATAATTCAGAAAATCAGTCCTTTGTAGCAGCTACTCCTAGAAAAGAAGATGAGATAAATCAAAACTTGGTGGTGTTTGATGATTACAATGTAAAAGAAGATTCCAAAGATCTGAATTGGGACAGTGATATCCTTCCTCATTCTTATGAGATTGCTCCTCTTACACATGGGAGAACTTGTGAAGATGAGTCTACAAGTGTTGGTTAGTGTAAGTGATGGGCTTGAAAATTTCAATAAAAATGCACTTGTGAAGCCTGAAGAATATGACAGGTATACTGATGACAGTAGCCACATTTCGTTACTTCATCATGAGAAAACACTTCTTCAACATAAGAATGATAAGACCATGGAATTGTTTATAGACAACACATCAAAATGGGGGGTTAAAAATGGAATTTGTGGGATGAATACAAGTCATGAGCATTCTGATTTTTTATATCAGACTCGGAAGGATGTGGAAAGGACACAAAATTTATGCGATATGTCGTCACAAAGGGCCAAGGAGGCTACATTAGTGGTTGCCAATGCGAGACAACATCTTCAAAACATTAAAGGAAAGGTCAATCTCTCCAACATGGCAAGGCAAAAGGGGATAGATCACATTAGGAGACTCCTCATTCAAATGAGGGATGAATCTGAAAATACACTTGATTCCCCTAAGGTTAGTTCCATGTCAGGTGATACAAAGCAGGACTATGATGGTCAACTATTGATGGAGGTTGATGCTTTTTACCATGACTACATAGTGAGGAGAGTTCATCACCTTTCTTTTAGTTCACATGCAGAGGATTGGTTGATGCATCGATGTGGATTGACGGGGGGCTTATACCATCCATTGTGGGATGAAGAGTTGCCATCTATAGAAGATGGAACTAGAGCCTGCAAGTACCCGACTCAGTTGTGTATGGGGAATTACTTGCAGGGACAGTAGTCAGCTATCCATCATGCTGATACGAATCTGCTAGGGATTGCTACTCCTATATCACAGAGATTTCATACGGATACATGGTTACAGGATGGTTATGGTGTTAGTAGGTATGATGGTTTGATTAGTTATCACATCCAGGAGGGTTTGGCAAATGGATGTGACTATAGATTGTATTGGGATCTAGGAATCATTTTGTTTGGTAGATTGCTTTTCGTCATTATAGTTGTTCACAACAGTGCTGAGGATGATTTAGTATCTTTCCGGGCACTCTACAGAGTCATTTGGGATCCAGGTGGAGTAGAGTTTTCTTGGCAGCTGAGATTGCTTGGGGACAAGCAATTTCAAGGAGGGCGAACTGTAATGTCCCCATTTTCATGAGCATTAGTTCGCAGAGGGTTTAGCATATCCCTGGCTCTCGTAGGCTAATGCGGTTTGATTAGAGGGTCTTCTTGGCAGTTACCCGATCAACGGTTGGCTTTCTTTCATGGATTTGGTGATTATATGGAGGTTCTACTATGTTATTACAAATGTTTCTAATTTGGGAAACCTCATGTTATGTTTTGACATTATGTTTTGCACTTTATATATTTTAATGTTATATTATAATATTATAATAAAGTGCAAATATAAAGTATATCTTTTATCCCACATTGACAAGAAAGTGTGCGAGCTTCCCCAAGAAAAGAATAAAAGGATCTTATGGGCTCGTTCTTGGACACGAAGAATTGGATATTTGACTTAAGTTTGTTGGTGGTGAGTCCAGCTAGGGTTCAACCATTTTTTCCAGCCATTGGGAACGAAAACTTCCAATTGGTTATGCAATTTTGAGGTTGTGAAATATTAGCTGAATTATTGCTTCATTGTGGGCTTCACTTTAGGGGTCCAATCTGTGCTACATTGGAGGATTTACATATTTTTAATTAGAGTTTATTTTTAGTCATTGGAAGGGTTTTCCGAGGTTTGCAATTTTACATCAGTCTGTTGTTATGGGGTTTGAATAGCCTATGTGAGACATGGATATTTGCTCATTGTGCACTGCTGAAGCAGCAAATCGTTTTGGGTATTTGAACAATTAATTCCTTTTGCTGAGACAATCATTTCAAGGGCAAATTGGAGGAGGTTCAAGGCTGCAATTAATTAATTTTGAGGACCGATATACTACAACAAGGGTGCCATTGGCAAGACATTTTTGTTCATATCTCATCATTGAAGCATCCTATGGTTCTGGGTATTGTTGCATTTTGATCCTTTGGTCCTACCGATCATTTCAGGTGCCAAGAAGTGGAGTTTTATTTCTGCATTTATTTATCTAAAATATTGCTAGGCAAGGGTAGGGGTGACTTCACACATAGAGGGGCTATTTCTCCATTTTTAGTGGGGTTTCATCATCAACAAGTGCTGCTTCAATATCTCAGGCGTATCGACTATGTGTATCAGGTTCTTTAATGTTTTGTTAGAGTATTTGCATTGTTAAGTCAATTTGCATTAGGTGTTGCTGTAGATGAACATTTATATTAGATTGGCATTGTATTGGGATTTCATTGTAAGTCAAGAGTATTGGCTAGTTATATCAGCATTGTACTAGAGATTGCATTCAATTAAGAAGGGGAAATTTGTATGCCAATTACTTGATGTAATGCTTATACTGATTGAGCTCTAGATTATCATATGAGTATGCATGCCAAATGTTTGTGAAAATGCCTATTGACTGAAGGTAGTTGTTTGTATAGTGATTTGCATATTTCGTCAAGAGCCTTTGCTTGCCAAGTGTTTGCATAAATGCCTAGTGGCAGTGGGTGTATATTGGCTATATTGGGATGCATGGAAAGTGTTTGTCTTAATGTCAACTAGCTGTACTAGTTAAATATGGTCACTTATATGTATGCCAAAGGTCTGAAACAACTAGTATATCATTTCTATAACAACCTTGCATTGTTAGAAGCATTCAATAACATCATTAGCAGCCTATGAACTCAAAGAAGACAATAAAAAAATTCATAACAGCAGGTTCAGACTTTGTATGCCAAGTGTTTGACAATATTCCTTAAGCTTTATATCAGCATATTGAGTTCAAAAGTGGCAAGGGATATTACACCCTTATCTCCTATGTCACAAACGTATGAAGATCCAAGCTTGCTTTTCCAAAGATTTGTCTATTTTTGCCAAACTGAAGGACATGATCAATCACAACGAGATAAAGAAGAACCCCTCTATGATATCATCTCTTCAAGAAAGCCAAACTGCAATCTTCTTAGAAAGTCTGATCCTCAAATTCTCGAAAAGTCTTGTTTTCAACACACCTGTCCTAACATGGTGACCTTATCAGTAAAAGCCGACTTGTAATTAGTTCGAAGTCCAGCAATGATTATGGTAAAATCTAACCATCATAAATTTGTGATTCTAAATTCTTATCAGCCCTTGAGGAAGGGAAAAACAAGTTTTGCCAAGAGTAATGCTGCATTTGTAATAACTGAGCTATGTGTTTAAAAACTCTGAATTGAAAGAATGAGGAATAAATAAATTATATTAGTGAAAAGCATCTTGAATGTGAAGACAAAGTCTAGGGTTTGGTGATCTCAATTTGAATTTGTATATTTCATGAAGACATTTAAGCACTCGAAATAAGTGGGAAACTCTAGGTGCAAAAAAAGCTCATAGAAGTTAGTCTTTCACATGTTTCCAAGGAAAACCTTTGGAATTCCAAATATCAAGATTTTGGCTTTTCTTTTTCTTTTCTCTTTCAATATTATTGCCCTAAGGAATCATATAACTTCTGATCATATGTATTTATCCATGTCATTTGTTGTTTGGATGACATGGACTTACTCAGGTAGGTTTTGTACAATCCAATTCTATTTTTTGAAAACATTTATAAATGATATTCTTATTGTTTACAAGGTATGAAAAAATTTGAAGTCTCATCACGAAAACAGTTGTATCCAACATTAATGTTTAAAAAATGCCTTGCATAATGAAATTTCACAGTTGCTGATTTGTTTTTTGAAGTTTTACAGTTTTGAACTTCAATTATGAAATAATCCTCAAGAAGATTTTTTGTCAGTTTGATCCATGTTTTGTGCTGGAGTTTATTTTGTAGTATGTATTTTTACAAGGAAGACAATATCTTTACATTATACTGTAAGGCCTTAAGCAAACCTGCAAATCTCGATTGTTTTCCTTCCATTCCTGTTATTTTAGGTCCGTCCTTAACCTATGCTAATCCATTTGACCAAGTCCAAAAATTTATGCATGTCCTTGTTGTTTGGGATCCTTTCTCTGATCTGATTGAGGCCCACAACTCTTCCCACTGGTTGCCTTCTCAAGATCCTTCCTGCCATTAGTTAATTTGATCTTCATTGGTTTTGATCCATTAGGCCTTGTTTCTAATTAGACAATTGGATGAAGAGATGCTTTTTTTGCTTTGGAGTGACAATGGTTACAGAGCCGATTCTGTTAAGGGTTTCTTTCTGTAAGTTGGTCCTGCAGTATATGATTGAAAGGGACTGTTTGTACCACTAAAAGGTGGATTGCACAGTTTGTACACTACATTTGTCCCCAAGGCTATGTGAAGTACCTTTCAGATTTTAATTTTGCAAAAATGATGTATAAATGTACACGTGCTATTTAAGTTTTGGCAAAGCAAATATTTAGCTATTGCAAAATGTGGTTCATTGCATGATAGTTGTCAATTATCTTTTCATCAACCATCTCTTTGTATAACATGGCTGTCATTACAGAATTGTTCTTAAAGGAACATATGGTATTCAGTCAAAGGTCTCATTGGTTGTGCATTTTTTTCAGGCAACATCAGGATTCCCAGAAATAGCTGCAAATACGTTTGAGAAAATGCAGTGTGGTGAAGGTGCAAATCATTTCATTTTTGCAACTATAAATATTCTTTATTTTGACATATGACTGAGAAGGATATGTTTAATATCTGTATTTAGCATGGGCTATAAGGATTTAAGTGTTTTAATTGATACCATTCACCTATTGGAGTAGCAGGCATATAAATAATATAGAAGAAAGTACATTCATTTTGTTATGATGATTTGGGTACAACTTCTACACTTCCAAGAAATTTAGCATTTACCAATAGAGTCCAATGCATTGAGTTTCTTGGAATCGCGTACATGCGATTCCTCTAGTGTAATAACTTCAAGGAGTTGATGATAACTTTGTACAAGAAATACTTCATGTGTCTTGTAATTTGTTTTTGTCTTCATGAAATAAAGCAATTTGACTATCCTTAAGGTTAGTAGTTTCTATGCTTTTTTCTTATTTAGGACATATTAGCTTGATTAGATTAGACCTTGATAATTTCATTTTGAGAATGTTGTACTCATGTTTCTCTTGTTGGATGATTTTAACTACGCTTAAGGAACCACATGAAATATATTGGTTCATTGAGAGGTGATGCTATTGAGTTTTTCACACTCGAGAGTTTTAGAGGGGACATTATATGTACTCAAAACACGTGCTTATATTGAAAACACACGCAAACATATTGAATTGATGGTTGTTACATTACACACACATATATATACTATATTTATATACACATACATATACTATATATGTATATGTATGTGTGTCCATATATAGTATAGATCTCATGTATATGTATATGTATGTGTGTGCATATATATAGTATAGATCTCATGTCTATGTATGTGTATAAATATATATGTATATGTATGTATACATATATATAGATACATATAGATCTATGTGTTGAACTCAGGTATATATGTATATCTTACATATATATTATATATGTATGTATACATACATACATATATATTACACTTGTTCATTTGAGAAGATTTATATTGATCATAGTTACAAGACTCACCAGGACTCGCCAAGACTCGGTGAGTCTTGAGGCAAGTCGGTCAAAACGGGTCCTAGGGACTCGTGACCCAGGTACCTAGCGAATTTGGTTAGATTGGCTGGGTCCCATGAGTCCTATTGGGAAGACTTGGTGAAGTCAATGAAAATAAGGGGAAAAAAGAATAAAAAACGGAAAATGGTTAAATGTAAAAGCATGAAAGTCAAGCGTTTTTTAAAGAGTTTGGGGGACTTTTGAAGGACGGTTAAAAGTGATATAATTATGAAAAATGACATGCACCATGAAGATTTGTTGTTAGGAAAATTAGTGTTTACATTATATTTGAGGTGTTAGTAACTATGTAAATGTAGAAAGGTAATTACTATGGTAATAGTGAGGTTGTTAATAAACAACTCACTAATATAGGTTTGGATGGTTAGTCGTATATATTGTTGAAATAACAATATAGTTAGTGGTTAGTGTGTTATACCCGTGAATGGTATTTCGGGATATTTGTTATAACACCTCCCTATTAAATAGGAGGTTGTTTGGCTATGTAAGTGGCTATATATTAGCCACGTATTGAGTGTGAGAATAAGTGAGAAATATTATTATTCTGTGTGAAATATTCTATCCACCTCTGCCCAAATTCCCAACATGGTATCAGAGCAAGGTCAACCTTGACTCTCTCACGAGAGGCGCTGGAACATGAGATTGAGATCATTGTAATTCTTCTAGTTATAGGTGAGAGTAGTGCAGGTGTGTGTAAAGATTTATGTTCTTTTGTTAGAAGATTACAATTTTTTTTTTGTAGGGATTTGGAGATGCCTCCGGTTCAGGCGCCTTAACAGTCCGCCTGCCACCCCCATTTTGTTCTATATATCATTGTGTTTGCTTGGTGTTGAAATTTGTATGCAGTCCATGCGAGAAGTGACAAAATGGTGACCCGACTTGGAGGACAAAAACGACCACTTCAGGTGAGATTGGTTTCACGCGGAAAATACATGTTGGACACAAGTTTTCAAGATTTGTAATCACAGAGGATGGCATTCCCCACACCTGTGAATTTGGCTCAGCGTAAAAAACATGCAATCCCGTTTTCGCTCTGATTTGGGCGATTGGAATCCACGATGATATCATTTCCGCGGTGAGAGAAAAGGTGATGTTGTATAAATCTGTGAATGCACTCTCATCTGCTCATGTCCTATCAAAGGAGACAAGTATTCGTGTTCTAAAAGTCGTTTAAAGTGTGAGACCGAGCCTTTCATACAATCATTGATTCATGAGGGGCAGGTGGAGCCTTATCTTTGCAGGATCACATTCCTTTGTGTCAAGGAGGCGATTTATTTAAGTGTTTGTCAAGGTATTCTGTTGAAGTGTTTCTATTGGGAGGCTGAGTATTCTGTGTTAAAACCGATCTGCATATATATTGAAGGTTGATCATTGATCTTCATTCATAATCCCATCCTTGCCCAACAACCTTTTTACACCACCATCGTTTTGTCCACCTGCACTATACTCGAACGCCATTATAGTGCCATCACAGGACCAAAAGAAAATGTTAGCCACATTTCAGCTTCAAAGACCGCTATGGGAGAATGAATGATAATCGGCTCCCCATATGTCCAGATATACAAGCACCTCCTATTGCATGCATCTTGCCACCCTTCATAATGATTGAAGAGTTGTGGAATCCAAACATATCTCCCCCCATTGTTAAAAAAATAAGGCGCTGATATAATATGTACTCTTCCCATCCTCCAACTGCTATGGTTGTCCTGTACACCTAGTGGCTTAATGAAATGACAGTTGTAGTGAATGCCATACAATCCCATTATTAGGTCTACATTTAAATTTTATACATACACACACACATACATATATATACACATGCGTACATATATATCACACTTGTTCACTTGAGCAGTTTTATATCTGCACACAATTAATATTACTCAATTATTATTATCAGTATTTATTTACATAACCTGAATGATAATAATAATTGCTTGAATGGGGGCAAGATTATAAGAACCGAGCATTTTTGTCATAGTCACAAATTGTTATCTTGTATTTTGTAGTTGTGTGTAGGTATCGAGGATAGGATGATCT
The DNA here is from genome assembly GCA_027924645.1 of Cunninghamia lanceolata. Taxonomy (NCBI): domain Eukaryota; kingdom Viridiplantae; phylum Streptophyta; class Pinopsida; order Cupressales; family Cupressaceae; genus Cunninghamia; species Cunninghamia lanceolata. The sequence continues at coordinate 3,232,219 of BSBN01000245.1, read as the reverse complement.
ATAACACTTTGTATACCTATTCATGAAATAATAAGTGTCCTTAGCTTGTTATCCAGTTGCTGTTGCATATGTTGTCATTGATGTCAAAGGAGTGGTGATCAGAGGAGTTGTGATGTGAAAGGTCCATGATGATGAAAGACATGAACATGCTGTTGGATCAGTATCATCTGTAAATTTATAAAAATAATAATATATCTTTATCAATTAAAATAAATGTATTGTATTTTAAAAATATTTATATAATAATATTATTTATTAAATAATATATATATATATATATATGTTTATTAAATATTACCAGAGGTATTATTTTCAAGAGGGTGACTTCACCATTTAATAATGACATTTAAATCTTTAATTTAAATAATGCCTTAATATCGGGACATCACAGTCCACCCTGCCCAAGATTGCTTGTCCTCAAGCAATCATAATTAGAATACTTCTAAAACCATTAGGATCCTAGACCGACTTCTTCAGGAATTGTTGTTAGTATTCTTGTCTCAATCCAACTATCAATGTTAGCATCCTCCAAGTATGAGGTAATTTGTCGTTCCATTTTGTTCGTGTATCAATATCTCTCAACAACACGAATGGGTAACTAGTGATGTTCGAGACAAGTTTCTCTTGTTTAACGTGTTATTAGACTTGAAGCACACACATAGATATACGTAATACATGATGCATACACAAGCTTATACGCTTAATATGTGGAGTATGGGACATACACATAATACAAAAGTATACGAAGCATGAAGCATGAACAAGTATACGCACGTATTACATGAAACATATAGCATACACTTGATACACAAAACATGAAGCATACAAAGTATATGCACGTAATACATAAGGCATGAAGCATACATGTAACACACAAAGTATACGCACGTAATACACGAATATGAAGTATACACATGAATACAAGTAAGTCATGAAGTGTGCACTTGAACATAAATAAGTCATGGAGTATGCATTTGAACACACATAAGTCATGTAGTATACACTTGAACATACAAAGTCATGGAGTATACACACGAATAGACGAAGTCATAAAGTATATAATTGAATACACAAGGTCATGGCGTATACACTTGAATACAGTCATGAAGTATGCACTCAAAGTCATAGAGTATACACTCGAATACAAGTACAAAGTCATAGAGTATACACTCGAATACAAATACAAAGTCATGTAGTATACACTCAAATACAGAGTCATGTAGTATACACTTGAATACAAAGTCAGAGAGTATACACTCAAATACAAAGTCATAGAGTAGACACTCAAATACAAATACAAAGTCATAGAGTATATACTCGAATACATAGTCATGAAGTATACACTTGAGTACAAAATCATAGACTATACACTTGAATACAAATACAAGTCATAGAGTTTACATTTGAATACATAGTCATGAAGTATACACTTGAGTACAAAGTCATAGAGTATACACCCGGATACAAATACAAAGTCATAGAGTATACACTCAAATACATAATCATGAAGTATACACTTGAGTACACTTGAATACACTTGAATACACGTAAGTCATGAAGTATATGCCGGTCACAAAATATGAATACGTGTAAGTTGCATTAATACATGTAAGTAGACAATTGGGAAGGGGATTCGGTGCATCCCATACTACACCGCGGGTTCGTCCACCATCCCAAAGTCACCAAGTATACACGAGTATACACAGCAAGCATGAAGCATACAAGCTCTAATACCACTTGTAATGTCCCTTATAGGAACACTACTAATTTTACCCTAAATTATCAACTTCCAAGCAAACAAAGGTTTAGAGAGTACCTTGGCTTGATTTAATTCCTACAAACAAGTTAGAAAATATTTACAATAATATTTCTCACAGTCAAGTTAACATGATTAACAAACTCACAATTGCATTATTAACCCAACTAAATCTAACTATCTAGGAGACTCAACCATAAGAGAGTTGAGGAGTGTGACTTTGATGGGGTGTCTCGGATCCTCTACCCTAGGCCCAAGAGCGGATATACCACCCCCCTTGGCCTCATGTGGCGCATGCCATCCATATGAGGTGGTGTACCTAATGAGGCATCCGTTATTCCGTTCCCCCTTGTCTTGTCATTTCTTTTATCTCTCTCTATGATTGGTTCCCTTGAACTTGCATGTCTATGATAGGAGAATCATGTCACAAAAGGGTGCCCTGGAAGCCATCTCTTCTAAGCCCAAGGGCAGTACACTTGTACCCCCATGGCCCCTTGGGATTATCCAATCCCCTTGAAGTGGTGTACCTAGAAGGGTGCCCCATCATCGTACCCCTCTTGCTCCATATTTCCTCCGGGAGAATGAGATCACAAAAGGGTGCCCTGGAAGCCATCTCTTCTAAGCCCAAGGGTAGTACCCTTATACCCCCTTGGCCCCTTGGGATTATCCAACCCCCTTGGACTGGCGTACCTAGAAGAGTGCCCCATCACCGTACCCTTCTTGCTCCACATTTCCTTCATCATAGAACCCATAGCATTCATACAAGAGTCCACATTAATACATAATAAACTAATCAACTCATAGTTACAAACAATTCTATCAATCATACAAATGAATCATGAAGATGATATCACAATATGCATGATCATATCTAAACACACATGGATTCTACCACACATATATTAACTTACAAATCTACAATCACAAGATAGCTTATGCAAACACAAATTCTATGGTTTGCTTGCTGATCTGTCTCTCTTTCTCCTTCAAATCTGCATACTTTTAATTCAAATCTGCATATGATATCTTTGCTGGTGTATATGGTTTATCTTTATCACTCCACGCATTACTCTTCCTCCTCCAACTCTGAAGTATATTTCTTAATCAGATTATTCTTATCTTTTTGTTCCTTCTATCCATCTTAGAATTATATATATTTAACTCAGAAGTGTATTCCTCTCTGCTGTAATTTCCTCCTTATATTCAGAAAATATATATATATATATATATATATATATATATATATATATTATCCCCTTTTTCTTCCATCATAATTTCTACCTATATTTTTGTGCCTTCATGAAAGTAGACATCTCTTTGGAAGATGATGTCCCTTCAAAGAGACACTACTATTCTTAATTGTTTCCCTTTGAAAACTAATTCATAAAACACTATGATCATACTTTATCCTAATTGCTGGCTTTTGACAAGTAAATGGCTGTTCTATTTGAGCGCTGCCTTTTAATATTAATCAGTGCATGTTTAGGATCGCACCTTTTTATAGATTGTCTCCTAAAACGCTGCCCTTTCATTTCTAATGCTGCCTTAACCTTATATGGATTGCAGAATTTATAATAATTGCTGTATGTGAACAAATAGGTTAAAGAAGTAAAGAATAAGTGTAGATTCAAAACAAGTTGATAAGTCAAAATTGATAAAAGTTAAAGATTGCGAATATGTGATAATATATGAAAGAAGCATAACAGACCGTATGCTATTTTATTTAAATAAGACCCTTTTCTTTTGATCGCTGCTCCCTTTCATGAAGCCACTTTTATATTAGTTTATGTATATATTAATAGTATTATTTATAATAATATTTATATTAATATGTATATATTTATATTTATATTTATTTTTTATATTTGTCATTTATAAAAATAATAATATATCTTTGTCAATTAAAATAAATGTATTGTATTTTAAAAATATTTATGTAAGAACCCCTGTTCTCCTCAACTCTGGTTATGCTGATAATTTTCTAAATGTGTTCTCCTGAGTGGTTTTGTTTTTGGCTCTTCAACAATATATTTGTAATTTCTATGAATAATGCCAGCCAAGATATAGAAATACACATACACATTCAAACAAGATATATGCTGATGCAATTGATGATTATTTCAGTATATGAAATCAGATTAGAAATCTTTCTATTGCAAGTATAATAAAAGTTCAAATCAGATTTTCTTTTCCTTTTCACAACAATGAATTCATACCCGGAAAGATGATTGCTGATTATGATGAATTTCTGAAGATGATCAGCAATTATTTAGTTCCAATTTGCAATGCCAAGCTTCAGATCTGAAAATCACCAACTCAGAAATTGACCAAACACCTTTTTTAATATATACACCCTCTATGGATGAAAGTGCAGCCTCTAATGCAAGGGGATTCAACCTTAGAATCCAACGCCTCCCATGGAATGATGTATGGCTAGCTTAAATCTGTTTGTTACAGCCTTGGAGATGTTGATCAGCTGTAGAGAAATGCAGCCAAAGATGATTTAAAGGCTCTTACACAAATCTGGTATCAAACCCTTGGTATTTTCTGAGATAAATTCTTCTAACATGCACTAGTACTGTAGCGACACTGTTCACGGGTACTGTAGCAGCAATAAAAGCTTGAAATCTGATTTGATAAGGGCTGCCAATGATAATAACTTAGGTCTGCAATAGATATACCTTCAAACTGCTTCAAACCCTATGTCGATTCTTCACCTGTAAGCTCTAAATGGACTCTTGAATAAAGCCCACACTGTGGCAATGATTCAGCTGATCTTTCACAGCCTCAAGATTGCAAAAAAACATTGAAGAGTCTTCATTCTTCAATGGCTGATATGCAGAAACCCTTTCTCCTCTAGAAAACCACAAAAACAGATTCAAATGATCATTCAATAATCCCTTTGATTTGCTTTTTGAAACCTTTTATATCCTCTCAACTCTTAAGTGTCTTTAATCCCCTTTTGAAATCCACTTTTAGGTTTTTCATAAAACTTTATAATAGGTCTTCAAACTCGGGCTCTCATATTCATAAATAATAAATGCACTTTAATATCATTTAAAATAATATAACTTGTGTGCACATTAACTTTATGAAATACTTTAATATTTGGGTGCCCATACCAAGGTAATAATTAATTACACTTTAAATCACTTAAGTTGAGGGTCATGGCCTCATTGAATATAAAGTAACTTTAATAATTTTATAATATGCCTTGAATGATCTAATTATTAATAAAGTCACCTTTATTAATAATTAAATATTATTACTTGCACAATAGACCTTATTTCTCCAAGCCAACTGAGAATTGGGATCAACACTGAAGTTACCACATGTCTAGGTGCCCTGCTATATATAGAAACACCGAGTCCAAATCACCAGGTAACTTACTATAAATAGTAAGTGTATGCAAAATGAGTCTAGAACCATCCCTGATGACAAATCCAAAATACGACCAGGTACCTAACTATTAATAGCAATATCGACTCCCCCTGAAATGGTGACTTACTATAAATAGCAAGTGTGAGGAATTGAGTCAAACGAAGGCCAATCCTGAACCAAACTGAGCTCCGGAGAAGGAAACGCTCTGATAACTACCAAACAGGACCCTCTAAACAACTCCATTAGCCTACGAGGGTCAGGAAATAGGCTAATCCTCTGAAAACTGATGCTCGCAAAAATGGGGACATTACAATTTATATAATAATTATTTAATATATATATATATATGTTTATTAAATATTACCAGAGGTATTATTTTCAAGAGGGTGACTTCACCATTTTATAATGATGTTTAAATCTTTAATTTAAATAATGCCTTAATATCGGGACATCACATCATCTGTACACAGTTGTACCTTATCTTCTGAAGTTCATGAATAGGTGAAGGTTGTCAAAGTGTTTTGATTGATGTCATGCATTGATAATATGAAGTCATGCTTGTTGCATTGTTACATATATTGTCACTTGATGAAAAGCATTGCATGGGATACAAAGGAAATTGTCTAAATTATCAAAATGTCAAAAGCGCAGGGAATTGTATTGCAAAAGCACAAGAGATTGTACCACATTCTATTGCAGATGAAGATATGACCTTGCGGTTTGAAGGATAGATAAATATGGCTATGGGATATATGTGATCCAAGTTTCAAAGCATATGGACTATCGCAAGGAAATCCAAAGTTAGCAGATTGAAAACAGGGTTATCATAGTGTAAGGTTGTCAGGTATGAAACTCAAAGTTGCCGCATTTCACCGCATCTGCACATATGACTTGGCAGTTTGGAGATTATGTAAAGCAAAGATACAAGAATGACATATTCGGGTTTCAAAGGATATAAAGTACCACAAGTGTGTTTTTCAATGTTTTAAGTTGACAGTGTGAGTAGACAGTGTAAAGAATACCGACATCAAAGTTTGATTGATTGTGCCAGCAAGTAGAAGCATGAACTAGAAAGAGGATTGCATGAGAAGATTTTGCAGGTCATATAGTGTTTGTGGCATGAACCACTTAATGTTAACTCACTTCTTCAATACCGCATAGGGTTTGGAGCTAATGCATGAAAGGTTAAGTGTTTGCGGAGCCGACATGGTATATTTGAGTGATTGTGCTGTGTGTATGGAAGCGTGCACCAACAAGAAAGCTTGGGAGGAAGGAAATTGGGTCTAGTAGATTCCTTGGTATGAATTGCATAATGAGTTTTCACTCCTACATTACCGCAGATGATTTGGGAGCCGACAAGTAAGGTCGGCTACACGTTTCGGCTACACGTTTCATGATACACGTTACATTAAGGCCGACAAAGATGATGTTTAGAAGGCTTCCAGAGGATATATATGAAGGTAAAAGGTTGCTACAAGGTGTGGGCGTGCGATGATAGATGAATGATCAAAAAGGAAACAAGTAACTCTATAAGCAATAATGCATAACATATAGCAGAGTTGGTATTGAGGAGGTATTTGAGCTATCAGAATCAGTCAAAGATTAAGAGGATATGAGAGATGATAATGGGGAGGTGTCTGAGTTATTAGAACAAGTCAAGGAAATCAAGTGTTAGCAGATATATTGTTGCGGAGGTAATTGAGCCATCAGTCCAGAATTGCAGAGCAGAGGTTGATGCCTCATCTTGTAAGTGTCGTAGCACTTCAGGGAGTTGGTGCTTCCTTTGTGTTGGTGCCCATAAAACTTTGTGTTAGGAATTGGTGCTTCTTTTGGGTTGGTGCCCATAAAACTTTGTTTTAGGAAGTTGGTACTTCCATTGAGTTGGTGCTCATAAATCGTTGTAATAGGGGATTGGTGTCTTCTTTGGGTTGGTGCCCATAAAACTCATTGTATACTTTATTTTATTTGTGAGGCTGGATTTGGACAATAGATCCAAACAGCTAGCTCATCGTGGTTTTTCCCATCTTGGGTTTCCACGTAAAGCTGGTGTTGTGTGTGTATGTTCTTTTGCTTCATGTGGGTTAATTGTTTACATTGGATTGAAAATATCTAAAGGGAAAGAATTTGAATATATACTGATTCACCCCCCCGTCTCAGTATATCTGTGTGTTCAACAGTTGCTTCCTATTTCACAAATTTAAATGGATGTTAAAAATGCACATCAGTTGTTTGAAAGCTGGCCCTATCTCCTAATGCTGACAAGTATCATAGCCTAGGAGTGCTTGCTTCAAATGGCACAATATACTCTTATAGCGTGGGAGCTAAAAATGATCTTTAAATTCTTGTTTAGGATTATTATAAATGAAATTGGCACCAAATAGGTTATCTATGCCCAATAATGTTGTGATCCATACCTTTGTTGACTTTGTTATTGTCATGCTGGATTATGATCATACAAGTTTTGCTACTTAGTGAAAACATTGTACTGAGTTGACAGAGGAAAAAAAACAAAGTAAAAGATCAATACATATCTATCTATCTATCTATACCAGTGTTACAAGACTCAAACTCTTTTTAGATTCGACAAGTTGATTTTGACCCATATGTGTCTTAAGAAACTTGTCATTTTGTTTTTACTCTAGTTGTAAATTATTTTAATTTTCTTGCAATTCATATGTTGATTAGATTGCTGATACAAGCAAACAACTTCTATTCCAGTTTCAACTATAGTGTCTATGTTACATGCAGTGAAGACTGCAACAATCAGTTGCAACATAAATATTTTTGCAGCAATTCCTAAGAAGAGTGTTCAATCAGATGTTCAAGGTTAGATGGTAAGGTAGATGTCAACCTTTGTAATGTCCCCTTCTTCGGCCTAGGCGTCGGAGATGGCCATTTAGTCTATTTGTTCCTATAGGCTAATTTGGAGTTTCGGTGAAGGAATAATTCATTTAATTAAATTAAGCTCTCTGAAATTATAATTTTATGGACAACTTATATTTAATTAAAAAGGTTTTTATAAAGTGACTTAAGCTACAACCAAAAGTGAAATATTATAAAGTCACTTATATTTGTGCTGAAGATATATTAAAAAGGTAATTTTAAATTATATCTTTGGGAAAGTTCCAAGGGAAATTATAAAAGGAGGTTTGAGACTCATTTTACTTCTTCTAGCCATTTTATCGTTTTGAAGTCTCTTTGAGAGCTGGAGGTTTGTTCCGCAAACCCTAGGATGAAAACCCTTGGGAATATTGATTTTGGAAGAAAGATCTTCCCTAGTCAAGTTGTAGGTGGAGTCACTCAGATTTCATGCTTGTGTTGAAGGTTTGAAGATGAAGATTGATGTGCGAAGGTAGATCTCTATACGGGTTTTGTGTATTTGCTTCCTAGAGAACTTTTTTGATAAGTTTGTGGGATTTGCTTTGCAAATACAAATTAATAGTTTATGTACAGATGTGCATTAAATTTTTTTATAGAAGCTGTGATGTTTTGATGAGGGTTTAAACCCTAGTTCAGCGCCATGTTGGAGTGAGGGTTTATGAAGTCTATGAATATGATACAGAAGAGGGTTTAAGGTATTTTCTATACGTATTCTCAGCCGCAACTATTTTCCTTAGAGCTGTAGCCTTAGAAGGGACGCCACTTCTAAATAAGGAGGCGTATCATAAAAGGAAGGTTGCTGCCCAAAATAAGAGGTGACGTGGCTTTTCAAAGTTGAAGATTGGTCAAATAAAAAGTGTGTGGGTGAGAAAGGAAGTATCGCTGCCTACTGGGAGGTCTTCATAAGTTATATTGTGATTTGGGAAAAGGTACGTGGGATTTTCTAATGAGCTGAAAGAGGCGCAGCCTCTAGTGGGTGATGTTGAGTGTTCATTTGGGGTGATCTACTCCATCTTTGGTGAAGTCCCTTGCTGCAACAATATTCAGGGAGATTGAACAGCTAGTGTACCACTTAGAAATAAGTCCCTTGAGTATCTTATTTCAGTTCTTTATTGTTTATAACAGCAGATTATACTATTTGAATGCTTATTTTCTGCGATAACAAGAACAACAAATTGTTTGTCAAAATGTCTCTTCATTTCCTTTATATTTTGTGATACACTTGTGTGAGAAATAATATCTAAACTTGTCAAACAAGCTGTCCACATCAAACAAACTCAGAAAATCAGTATAACTAGCATTATGCAAAGTGTTTGAGGAAATGCCAATACACTAGAAATTAGAAAATTTGTGGTTTTAATAAAAAATCTTGGTAGGGGATTTTATAGTGGTATTAGAGCAAGTAGTCTTGCCAGCTTGGAGGGTTTGCATGCCTGATTTATTAGTTGCTTTTCGATTTTATGAAACCGGAAGATAGAGAGTACATTACCTATAGGAGAAGGCAGCAGTTTATTGGTTGAGATTCTGAGGAAGAGAACATCATGGGTGATAGAGACTGTGAGGATCCTAGCACTAGAGATATCCTTAATGACATTGCTAGAGGACAACGAGATTTGGTGCAACTTTTGACTCATTTCATGCAGAATAATAATGTCAATCAGAACAATAACAGGGATAATCAACATAATGGAGGAAACAACAGGAGTAATGAAGAAGCAAGCAACTCTGCCAACAATAAAGACATTCCTAATAACATTAGAACCACTCAGGCTTCTACAGTTAGGCCTCTAATGCTTAATTTCTTAGATCAGTAGAGGACAAAGAGTGGTGGACAATAGGTTGTAGGTGAGAGTTTTACATATTATATGCGTGAATGGTAGTCACTTGCTAATGAGTTTTAGGCTGTGATGTCTCTACAGGACTTTTGCCAGTTAAAATACAAAAACAGGCCAAGAGGTGTGTAATGTCCCCATTTTGAGCAACATAATGATTTTCTAGTTTGAGTTTGTTTCTACACATGGAGAACCGGAATGTTGGTCAACTAGTATTTTATTTGGTCTTGGCTAAGTATTTTCAGGAGATATTATTTTATTTAGCCAAATGATTTGTATAGAGATTGGTGCTATGGAAAATGCAATAGTCAAAATTGTATTTTCATTATTATCTCTAGTGGATTGACTCATGCCAGGTGGACAAGGAAAATGAAATCTTTAATTACATTTTTCTATGTCGATTTCTAACACCCAAGTTGAGTTGGTTTGTGTGGATAAGGTGTACATATTGGGTTTGGAGCCATTTGCCCAATAAAGAATTGCAAGTTCAAATATTGTATGGGATCATGTGCCACCGATTGGAATTGGTTAAGAGGTTTGTGCCAACGATTAGAAGATATCATGGGGCTTTGAGCAATTCACCCATAAGGAAAGACAATTTTAAATGCTTAATTGAATTTTGTTTTGGCATGTGCATTGTTTGAGGAGCCAACGACCACCAAGGAGGAGCGATTAGCATTGAGTGAAGAATTGTTTGCATTGACAAGTGTGCCAATCGCCCAAGGAGATAGTCGACTATGATTTTGAAGCATGTTTTTATTAGCCAAAAGTCACAACGGTTAAGGAGCGGATCGGCGGCCAAGATGACAAGGATTTTAAATGCAAAACACATCAATATTCAATACCAAGCGGCCAAAGGAACATTCGCCTAGGAATGTTATGGATCGACTATATCAAATGTAGGATTTTAAATGTTCAAACGCCATTCAAGATGCATTCGCCCAGCTATAGGAGGTGATTTTAAATGCAAAAGATGAAATTTTAAATGTTTTTCAGCCATCATTTCTAGCCGCCCATGGGAGATATTTCTTCATGCAAATTGGATCGATCCAACCGAAGGATAAGTTTGTTGAAGGAGAAATGCTTTTAAAATGATCTAGATTGATTTTAAATGCTTGTTTTGACAATGTCATGCATTTAAAATATTTCATTTGGAAGGAATTCTATTGGTGGACTTCAAAATTTTTGCAAAATTGCTAAAAGAGTGGGATGTCCAGCCATGGGGAGGATAAATAGAGCCTTCCAACTTCATTTCACAACTTTTGATCACTTGGTAAGCTTTTCTACTTATGTTTTTATTGCTGAGAATTGTGATTTTTTAGTCAATTTGTCAAGGTGATGACCCTTTGTTTGATATGGTGATGGCCCCATATCCATTTGAGAGGTGATATCATTCAGATTTCACCATTTGTGTGTGAATTGCAGGTTGATTTGAGGAGTGTGGATAGTTATTTCATGTCATATCAAACCCTTGGTGATTGTGGAGTTGAACCAAGGTAGTCGATTTGGGTTTTGAAGTGATTTGCAGGTTTTTGGCATGTTTGGATTGACTGAATTTTATGACAGCCAGCTGATATATTCAGCTACAGGGTTTTATTGCTTGGTTTCATGAAGGAGTTTGAAGTTTGAAGACAATACAAGACAAATACATCATTGAGGAACCCATTGCTTGCTTGGGAAGTGGATCTTTTGAAAGATTTTGTCATTTTCTTTATGGCTGGGTGAAAATCAGACTCACAGTTGCTGCTACAGTGAATTTACAGTGATTTCAGTCAAGGTTAAAGTCCATTTCAAAGGCCCAGATGAGCTGAATTGAAGTGATAGACATTCTAGAGGAATTTGGCATTGTTCCTATGCAATATTTGATCCATTTACATGCATTTTTGTACATAAATAAGGTCTGATATAAAATCAGACTGTGGCTGTCATCATTTCCAGCCAATAAACATTTGTATAACTTTCATTTGAAGGCTGCAATAAAGTTTAATGGTTTATGGGTTTGATGTTTCATTTCTCTATTGTTCATATTTGATGTTAGTGTGGTGAATTGTTGCAAGAAATCTTATCTAAGTCTGGGACAGCAAAGGAAAAAAATTCAGTTAATATAAGTAGGGTATTTTACAAGGTGATAGTGGACAAAATTAGAAGTTGCAGCGAAACCTGGGTAAGGTGTCTGTAATGTGCCGAACTAGGGTTTGAACAAAATTTCTGAATTTGCAATGTTTCAATTTGAAACCCTAGGACTGACTTCTGATTGTTATTGCTGCACCTTATCAATTTACTTCTTCAAGCTTGAAACATAGACTAACATGTGCAAAAATTAATGGCAAAAGAAAACATGCATCTGCAGTCTCCTCTTCTATGAATTACACCATGATTTACACACTAGAACGATAGCGAAGGGATGATAAACTCAATCAGACCTTGCTGTTATGAAATCAGATTGTTCTATTGCTCCATTACATCAATTTCATGGCTCTATGACAGCCAAAGTACAAAACATAGACTTTTGTTACAAAATCAGAGATGTAACATACCACTTTTGGTGACAAATTACAATGCAAGGTGAGCGAATTGCCAATATGGATCAGCACACCTCACCAAGATGATGAATAGATCTTAATGCATGCAGATCGCCCTTCAATTTGATGTCAAATTCGCCCTTGATGAGGATCGACCACTTCAATGATGACAGATGATGGTGAAGCCAACTCCAAGGTGGCGGCGGCTAGGGTTATATCAAACTGCAACAGCAAGAAATCTCCAAGATCCAAGCACTAATGTTGAGTATCCTTCCTCCATGAATGGCGCTCAAAGTCCTCAATGTTGGCGCTTCCTTAGATTGACGAAATGGATGATGAAAAGTCTTTAAGCCTTCATAAATGTCTGCAGCAATACTGACGTAGAAACCTGAATATGACTGTCCCAAATCAGCGCTCCAAACCCTCTAGGATGGCGATTACTCAATGATGATCAATCCACAGTATCTTGCCACCCAAAATCGGTGCTCACTATAGATTGCAATGGATCTTAAATGTTGTCAACAAATTCTTCAATCCATGATGCCACAAATCTGCTACGAAAGATATCTCATGAATGCTCAAACAATCTTCAAACTCTCCAATGAAGCACAAGTGTGAACTTCGTGTGAATCCACTTCCAAGATGTGATTGGATTTTCGTCCAACACACCTTCCACAGGGGTTTTCGACTTTTCGTCCTTGGAAAGTCCTGCAAAACAAATGCCAAGCGAAATGCCAAATTTGCCAAAAGTTCATGATGATGAAATGAGTTCCGTCAACCTTCTTTTATACTTGGATCTTCTTTTTCCTTCGAAATAGCCAACAAATTCAAATTAAAGATTTGAATTATACTTTTCCCTCCATGTCAGCGAAAGGCCAATATTTTATTTATTTTTCCAATCTCCCAAGTGGCTGCCCAATTTCAAAAATATAATATTATTTTATTTTTGCTTTCTCCAAGATGAGAGCTCCACAATAAAATAATATTTTTTTAATTAATTTTTTTCCACAATGCTGGCCGCTCCAATTAAATAATAATAAAATATTATTATTTAATTATTTTCTCCTCCAATGTGGGCGCTAGACATGAAAATAAAATAATATTATTTTATTTTCCTCATGCCTAAATGGTTCGCCCAAATCCAAGAGTAGTTATTTTTATTTTTTTGACCTCTTGATAATTAATGTAAAAATACATTAATTCATTTTCCACTTTGCCGGAAATTGGCCGAGCCTTAGAAAACAACTTTCCATTCTCCAAGCCTTAGAACAACATCATCTTCTCCAAGTCATAGCTCAACCAAAATTATTCCCTTGTTTGATGAATTAGCCTACGGGAATGAGGATAGGCTAACCCAGACTCTTGTTAGGTGATCATGCCGGAAATGGGGACATTACAGTGTCTCTTTCTTCTTTTGATGGTCTGGGTAAATGCACTGCACATGCATGTATTCCGAAATTAGATAATTATCTCTGCCTGAACCCCATGTTGGAGAGGGAGGCTATCCAATTTGCTACCTTGCATTTGGAGGGTGATGCACATGAGTGGTGGTATCATGGAATGGTTACTCAGGGACATAGTCTTATTACTTCTTATGCTGATTTCACGCATAGGCTTATTGACAGGTTCGATAAGAAGGATCTAGAATTTCATTTTAGGATGTTGGCTCGACTTAGAAAGATTCGGTGGATACTTATGTGTCAGATTTTCAGAGACTTGCGGTGATGGTACCTGATGTTTCAGAGGGGAGATTGACTTATCTCTTCATTGAGGGTTTGGAGGAGCCTCTTTGCCGTTGGGTTAAGGCTTTAGACCCACCTTTGTAGGAGGCAATCAAAAGAGCTAGAAACATGGAATTTTCCGCTCCTTCCAAAAATAAATTTCAGAACAAATCATTTTCTTCTAAGAAGGACAACAAGAAGACTTTTAAGAAGCAATAGACTAAGAAGCCAAATCTTGATATGGAGGTAAAAAATGAGCTTAGGAGGAAGAAGCTTTGCTTCTCATGCAAGGAACCATGGGAGCTTGGACATGGATGCCTTGGGAAAGGCAAGGTTCATTATATTGAGGTTACTTCTGACATTGAGGATGAGGAGGAGAAATGAGATACTAGCTCTGAGAGTGAACAGGAAGAGGAGAAAGTTGAGCATGAGGAGAGGACTTCAGTTGAGCACTCAGGTGGTACTATTGCTACTCTTTCAGGTACTCCTAGATATCACCCGTTTAGGGTGAGAGGAGTTTTGCAGGGTCAACATGTTACGGTCTTGACTGACAATGGGGCAACCCACAACTTTATCAATGAAGGTCTGGTGATCAAAAGAGGCCTTCAAGTGGAGGATTTCCTTAGTTTTAACGTGATGGTTGCAGATGGTTTCACTATGAGCTGCACTAAGAAGATTTCTCAGTTGAGCCTTACTATGGGCAATCATCGGGTTATAGACGATTTCTATGTGGTTGGAATTGGTGAGACGGATGTGGTTCTAGGTATCTAGTGGTTGCACTCTCTTGGAAAGTATTTGCAAAACTTTCAAACCATGGAGCTTAAGTTCAAACATGAGGGCAAAAAGGTAGTTCTTCGAGCATTGTCGAATGGAGGCATGTGCAGCCCAGCGTTTGATTTCATCCAAAACCACTTCTAATAGTGATGGACAATATCATGTGGATATCCAATCTGTATTGGATAAACACAATGCGGTTTTCAACGAGATTCCTCCTGTTAGACCACCAGACAGGGGTTTTGAGCACGTGATTGAGCTAAGGAGGGCTCCAAGCTTGTTGTTACTACTCCTTATCGACATCCGAAAAGATTCAAGGAGGAGATAGAGAAAGCAATTAAGGAGTTGATAGACATGAGACATATCAGACCTAGCTTGAGTCCCTTTGCTTCTTTAGTTGTTCTAGTGAAGAAGAAAGATGGGACCATGAGGATGTGCATTGACTATCGTGCACTAAATAAAAAGACTATCAAAAATAGGTATTCGATTCCCTAGATTGATGAGCTGCAATGTGCAGTCTACTTTCGAAGATTGATATTTGTTCCGGATACCATCAGATCAGGGTCTATGAGGACATTCACAAGACAGCTTTTAGATGCCATTATGGCCACTATGAGTTTCTGGTCATGCCCTTCGGTTTGACCAATGCTCCTGCTACTTTTCAGTCTTGCGTGAACCATATTTTTAATAATTAGCTGTGAAAAGTTTTGCTTGTATTTTTTGATGACATCCTGATTTACAACAAGACATGGGAGGATCACCTCAGGCACATTGATGAGGTGTTAGGCATTATGGAAGCACAATCCTTGTTTGCCAAAGCTTCCAAGTGTGAGTTTGGTATGACAGAGGTTTTATACTCGGGGCATGTGATTAGTGGTGATGGAGTGAAGGCCCATCGGGAGAAAATTCAAGCCATTTTGGACTGCCCACCGTCGAAGACAATATCAAATTTGAGGGGATTCTTCGGCCTATGCAGTTATTATAAGAGGTTTGTTAAGGGGTTTTCTCAGCTAGGGGCACCTCTTATATATCTCACCAAGAAGGGATCTTTCAGATGGATGAATGAGGCTCAATGCACGTTTGACAAACTCAAGGAGGTAATGAGTACTTGTCCTATTTTAGCACTTCCTGATTTCTCTCAACGATTTGTTTTGGAGTGTTGATGCATTAGGTGAGGGAATAGGAGTTGTACTTATGCAGAATAAGCGTCCGATAGCTTATGAGAGTAGGAAGCTCAGAGATGTGGAGAGATTGTATTCCACGTATGATAAGGAGATGTTTGCCATCATGCATGCATTGGCAAAATTCAGACAATATTTGGTGGGTGGAAAATTTGTTGTTAGAACAGATCACAACAATTTGAAATATTTTCTAGAGCAGAAGGATTTGAATGAGCAGCAACAAAAGTGGGTAAGCAAAATTCAGACATATGATTTTGATATTGAATATGTAAAGGGGAAGAGGAATGTAGTAGTAGATGCTCTATCTACGAAACCCACTTTATGCTCCATGACAGAGATTTCAGCTGAATAATGGAAGGCTCACCCTTTGGTTGGGTATTCCAAAAATACTTTCGCATGTGAGCTCATGGATGGTAAAAGTTAGGATGACAGGTGCAAGGTGGTAGATGATGTTATCTACTACAAGGACAAAATTTATTTGGTTCCTGAATCAAAATTTAAGGAGAAAATCTTGAGAGCCATTCATGATACACCTCTTGCAGGACATCTTGGTTACTTTAAAACTTACAGGTAGATCAAAGAGATTTTCTCTTGGAAGGGTCTCAAAGATGATGTCCTACATCATGTTAGAGAGTGTATGACTTGTCAACAGAACAAGTCAGAGCATACTTTCCCAGCAGGTTTGTTGCAGCCATTGCCTATTCCTGAGCAGAAGTGGGAGAGTATATCCATGGATTTTATTACAGGTCTACCTAGAGTGCAGGGCAAAGATTGCATCTTTGTAATAGTTGATAGGTTGACCAAATATGTGCATTTCTTTGCCATATCTTCGAAGTACAAGGCACCTCAGGTTGCGGAGTTGTTTTTCAGGGAGGCGTTTAGACTTCATGGGCTTCCGAAGAACATTGTCAATGATTAGGATAGCAGATTTCTCAACATATTTTGGCAGGAGCTATTCAAATTAGTTGGTACAAAGTTGACCCCGAGCACTAGCTATCACCCACAGACGGAGATTGTGAACAAATCGGTGGAGGGCTATTTGCAATGATGTTTCGGGGCAACAAAAGGCGTGGATCAGGTGGTTATATTTGGGAGAGCATTGTTATAATAACACCTATCATATGTCTATTAGTATGACTCCTTTCTGGGCACTATATGGTTATGATGCTATCTTTTGTAGACTTGGCATTGGATGACAACACGACTCCTAAAGTTACGGATTGGATCTAGGAAAGTCAGGATATCCTTAAAACACTTAAGGAATATCTTCAGCATGCGCAAAATCAATAGAAGATCTATGCAGATAAGCACAGTGTTGAGAGGACTTTTGAGATAGGAAATTTAATTTTCTTGCGCCTACAAACTTATAGACAGTCTACATTGAAGATGAGTGGGGCAGAAAAACTTAAGCTTCATTTCTATGGGCCTTACAGGATTGTGTTGAGAGTAGGAGAGGTTGCTTATGAGTTGGAGTTGCATGAGAACAACAAAATCCACAATGTGTTTCATGTTTCATGCCTCAAAAGGGCACTTGGGCAGCATGTTACATCATCTCCTGAGATTCCACCTTTGGACGAGGTTGACAAATTGATCTTGGTTCCTGATGCTATCTTGGATATTAGAGAGAGGAGGTTGAGGAGCAGAGTAATCAAGGAGCACTTGATTAGATGGAGAGACCTGCCCTTAGAGGATGCCACTTGGGAGGGAGAGCAAATTCTTCAACATCCAAATCTGCAATTGCTTGAAGACAAACAATTTCGGGAAGGGAGGACTATAATGTCCCCTTCTTCGGCCCAGGCGTTGGAGATGGCCATTTAGCCTATTTTATTCCCATAGGCTAATTTGGAGTTTCAGTGCGGGAATAATTCATTTAATTAAATTAAGTTGTCTCAAATTATAATTTTACGAACAACTTGTATTTAATTAAAAAGGTTTTTATAAAGTGACTTAAGTTGGACCCAAAAGTGAAATATTATAAAGTCACTTATATTTGTGTTGAAGATATATTAAAAAGGTAATTTTAAATTATATCTTTGGGAAAGTCCCAAGGGAAATTATAAAAGGAGGTTTGAGACTCATTTTACTTCTTGCCATTTTATTGTTTTGAAGTCTCTTTGAGAGACGGAGTTTTGTTCCGCAAACCTAGGACTAAAACCCTTGGGAATATTGATTTCAGAAGTGAAAAATCCTCCCTAGTCAATTGCAGGTGGAATCACTCCGATTTTATGCTTGTGCTGAAGGTTTGAAGATGAAGATTGGTGTGCAAAGTTAGATCTCTATTGTGCATTTGCTTCCTGGAGAACTTTATTGATAAATTTGTGGGATTTGCTTTGCAAATACAAATTTATAGTTTATGCAGAGATGTGTATTGAAATTTTTTATAGAAGCTGTGATGTTTTGATGAGGGTTTAAACCATAGTTCAGCGCCATGTTGGAGTGAGGGTTTACTTAGTCTATGTATGTAACATACACTGTCCCGGCTAGGTTTTCTGTATCAATTTTTTTTGTGTTTTCTGCTTGTTGATGGTTTAGGGTTTTATATTTGTTTTTGCATGTTTGATTTTTGCAATGAAAATACAGAATATGGAGCATATAACTAAAACCCAGAAAAACTAAAGCAAATATGAATAAAATATTGAAGACCCAGTTTCTATTATGGCAAAATATGAATTACAATGACATACCCATTTAGAGTTCTTCAACTTCATACAACTGCCATAAATGGCCAGCAACATGCACATGGGAAATCACATCCAATCCATCCAAAATGAAGGAGCAATGAACACCAATAAATATACACAGGTTCTGTAGACCAAATTGACCCTCAACAATGAGAATAAACTCCAAATCGAATCCCAAATGTATGCTCGCTGAAGGTACAGCTTTGGCTGGAAAGTACGGCCTGCTGTAGTTGATTCTTCCACTAATTCCAGCTGCAAACTTTGATAAGAAACCTTTATTATGATCAGAATATTATTGTAAGTCCATGGCACCCATACTTGCAGAAGAATGCTGCTATAAACTCAATAAATATGCCCTCCTAAGAAGTGCGACCTGATCTGATGTAGTACGGCCAGCTAGTGGAGTGTACGACCTGCTGGGAAAGTTGATACAACACCTCCAATCCTCCTTAAACTGTCTTAATCTGCAGATTCATTGTGTTATCTACTGTACCCAATTTGCATATGAGAAATGATCAATAACTTCTCCAAATCACCACAAAAATGTTCCAAATTGAAGCACAAATGAAATCCCTGTGTGAGGCTTCCAATAATCCTCCCTGATGTGGTCTTTCACACACGAAGAAGGTGTCTTTGCAGAGGGTTTCGTCTCAGCAAGTCAATCTCCAAACCCTTGAAGCCAAGCTCCAAAGCAATGCACGAGAACATCAAAATAAGAGAGTAAATCAATAATCCAAGCATATGCAAAATGAGCTTCACTTTGCCTTTTTACCTCTCTTCCTCCCCAACGCCCAAGAAAAGATATAATTTATTATTTTATTTCATTTTCTTGACCCCCTTATTACTCCATGAGGGTGCCCATCTCCTAGTGTGACACTTTAAGTTATAACTTAATTAATAAAGTGAGACACTTTATAACTTAAAGTCACATTTAAAACATAAGTCACTTTACCCTTAATATTATAAGTTAAATCTTTAATTTAACTTATATTTCGTCAAAAAGCTCCGGGAAACTCGAATCCACTAATCTCGTGCAATGAACCTCCGCATCTGCCCCTGCTATAAATAGCAAGGCGCTCCGACCTGACTTACTATAAATAGTAAGTCTCCAAATAGACCCCCTAAACACTACCATTAGCCTATGGGAGTCCCATGATAGGCTAACCATTGATCATAAGGGCTAAATGGGGGACATTACAATGTATTTGATAAAGAAGAGGGTTTAAGGTATTTTCTATACCTATTCTTAGCCGCAACTATTTTCCTTAGAGCCACAGCCTTAGAAGGGACGCCACTTCCAAATAAGGATGCGTATCATAAAAGGAAGGCCGCTGCCCAAAAGAAGAGGCGACATGGTTTTTCAAAGTTGAAGATTGGTCAAATAAAAAGTGCGTGGGTGAGAAAGGAAGTATCGCTCCTTATTGGGAGGTCTTCATAAGTTATATTGTGATTTGGGAAAAGGTATGTGGGGTTTTGTAATAAGTTGAAAGAGGCGGAGCCTCTAGTGGGTGATGTTGAGTGTTCATTTGGGGTGATCTACTCCATCTTTGGTGAAGTCCCTTGCTGCAACGATATTTAGGGAGATCGAACAGCTAGTGTACCACTTGTAAATCATCCATTATCAACATAATTTGTCACATCAAAGGTCAGAGATTTCTGAGTATCTTATTTCAGTTCTTTATTGTTTATAACAGCAGATTATACTATTTGAATGCTTATTTTCTGTGATAACAAGAACAACAAATTGTTTGTCAAAATGCCTCTTCAGTTCCTTTATATTCTGTGATACACTTGTGTGGGAAATGATATCTAAACTTGTCAAATAAGCTGTCCACATCAAACAAACTCAGAAAATGAGTATAACCAGCATTATGCAAAGTGTTTGACGAAATTTCAATACACTAGAAATCTGAAAATTTGTGGTTTTAAGCAAAAATCTTGGTAGGGGATTTTACAACCTTTTTTGGTGACGATACTTTATGCTTACAATTTTCAATATTAAAGTCAAGACTAGCCTTATAGATTTGACTTGAATAAAGTTAAAGTCTTAGTGGCATGTGTGTTAAATGCAATTAATGCAATGGGCGGTGTATTAAACTAAGAATATGTATAATTACAAATAGTTGGGAAGCTTGTACCTACTTAGATTGTGATTGTACGAAATTCTATGAGTTTGCAAGGAGAAATGATATCGTTGTCACAAAACATTCTTATTATGTGGACATTTTAGCTCATTCTGCAGCCACACTATATGCATATTCATATTTTTAATCAAGAGCTACTGTAGCACTTCAATGATTTTTGTCACTGCAATTGCTAGTGGTCATGTTGCCTAAGTACCACTGTGTCACACAACTTATAT
Organism: Cunninghamia lanceolata; assembly: GCA_027924645.1. NCBI lineage: Eukaryota > Viridiplantae > Streptophyta > Pinopsida > Cupressales > Cupressaceae > Cunninghamia > Cunninghamia lanceolata. Next base: position 3,211,129 of record BSBN01000245.1, on the reverse strand, counting down.
TTGAGAACAATCAATCTATCACAAAGGATAGTATGTGTTATATTTTATTTTGAGTAGACATTTATTTTGAATTTTTGTAATTCCTTGTTTGGTTGCCTTGTCTTCAAAGGGGTCCATTGAACTTTGTCCACAATATAGATCCAATTTTTAGTTATAAGGCAATGTGTTTTTGGTTTCTCAAGTGAGCTGACTATCTTTTGAAATAGAAATTAATTTGAGACGTGCATCTAACAAGCTATATTGTAGGTTGTAGGTGATTCTCTTTAATTCCATTTACATATTAAATATCTTCTAGACGTTAAATTCTTACAGCTTTGTGTACTATAGTGTTAGACAACTCTTTGACTAGTATTTCAAAAAATAGTTTGGAGATGTTAAATACCTTCTGAGATAAAAAAATACACATTTGTAATCATGTATACACTAGGTTCAAAAAAATGTTCCTTAATTTTGTTGATGTTTCTTAAGTGAGTGGATGTGCTGTTCCTCATTAATTTTCCCTATGCTTATAAGATTCTTATTCAAAGATATTTGACTTTGATGTTAGCGTTATTGCATGCATTTTTGAATAAGTGTTGGTAGTCTTTTATTGAGATTCTTGGTCCTTTTTGTAGATTTTATGAAGCCTGACATAGAGACATACAATTGGGTTATTGAAGCACACATGAGAGCGAATTCCGGTGATAGGTTAGTTTCCTACAAATTTACATTACATTTTTGTTTTGTTAAAATGGACATTACATTTTTGTTTTGTTAAAATGGACATTCCATTCCATTTTATGGGTTAAATTAAAGGAAGGTAAAATAGAAGAGGGAGCAATGCTTCTCACAGTAAATTTCAAGTGTAAATTACATTTAAAGTGCTCTTCTGCTGACTTTGAAACTGTCAACTTCCTCCTAGTTGTTAACCAACTCATAACTACAAACTAACCTCTAACTATTATGACCATTGCATATATTTTAATTCCGTCCTTTAATGGCCACACATGGTACAACATAAAGCTTATCTTTAAACTTCACAAAGTTGTTTGGTCCAAGTAGTTTCATGAAGATATCAGCTTTCTTCTATTCAGCTGTTCGATATTACAAATTTATCTCTTTGTTGTTGATGATATAATGAAGATGTTCCTAAATATACTTGGTGCATGCATGTCATGTCCCCTTTTTTGAAATAAATCCATGGAGAAGACCTCTAATCTATTACCATTTCCTGTAGGATAAAGGGTAAAGCAAGGAAAATAATTTTTAATATTATTTTAAGTTCGGCCCGGTAATTTCTAATTTAAGGGGCAACTTAAATAAGATTACTTTTAAAATAAAAAGTGTTTTTAAACACTAATATTAAAATAAAAATTATTTTTAAATACTAAAATTAAAATAAAAATAAAATAAAAAATATTTTTAAATAGTAATTGAAAGGAATTTTAATCAAAGGCCCAATTTGGAAAGGTTTAAAAGAAGAGCACTTGGTTGCATTTGGAATTTAGCATTCACTTTGGCATTTCATTTACTTTTTGGATTGAGTATTGTGTTCATTCTACTCATCCAAGAATGAAAACCCTTGGCTGTTTTCAGAAATCTTTGATGATGAAAACCCTCTTGGATTTTTATTTTTGGAGATGAGGACTAAAACCCTCATTTCCATCATTGACAATTCATTGGGGTGTTTTAATGTCTTAGTAACTTTTTGCTTAGTAGAAAGCTGTAAAATTGGTTGTTCCAGGTCTTGATACTGGATTTGCCAACTCTGCAATTTGAGTCTATAGCCTCAGTTCACTCCCCTTGGATCTGGCCTCACAAGTTTGGCTGAGTGCAAATCTGCACAAAATTGTGAGTCTTGATGCTGGACTTCCCAATTTTGCATGTCAAGGCTGTAGCATCGTCACATCTTCCTTGGATCCCACCTTGCAATTCTGGTAGTGTCCTTGGCAATTCTCTTAACACTACTAGAACACCGCTACACATGATATGTTGAACAATATCCAGTTAAAAGATTTTCTTTCAGCAGATATAATAGATGCTATACTTCAATAGTGATCTATTTTCTAGAAGTGATATGCATATAAAGGAATCTAGTATTAAAATAAATTAGTCTGTTTCTATAATGGTCAATCTTGTTGCTTTATTCCTTTTAGTTTCCGTCTAGGATAAGTTAGTTTTATGCTTTTTTAGCTTCTGCTTTTGGGTTTTGCTTTATATAGCTGTTCATCTATTCTTAGTATTTATAATCTCTTTATAAGAGCATTTGCTCTTCTTTGTAACTCACTCGATTATTCAATAATAAATCTTTCATATATTTCAGTAACATGGTATCAAGAGCAACGTTCGAACTTGATTAGTTTTTTCGATCTCATGGGTTTATTGCTGTTCGTGATATTTTCTTAAGGCGTCGGCCTTTCTATCTGGTGTCACTTCTTAAAGACGAAGCTCTGTTTCCCGCAACTCCTCTGTGGTCGTGGCTTCTTCTGTGCCTTATCCAGTCGCGGGAGCTGTTTTTGTGTACGTGGTTTTGTTGTGCATGCGTTTCTTTTTCGGCGGTCTATTTTTTCCGCAAGTTTCATCACTGATGGTTGCGCCTGGAGTTCCGTTCCTTTTTTAGTCACGACGAGCATATTTTGCATTGAGTTCTGCTTCATCATTTTGGCGCCGTCCGTTTCTTCACTTATTTGGGTTTGGGTCGCGATCTCTTCTTGCTACTGGTTGCACGGGGTCCTTTGAGGTCGTCTTGCATATTCATGTCTTTGGAAGACGTCATCTTTTGAAGTATCTGTTTGGGCACCATAAAATTTCGGAAGTTTCCTTCTTGTTTGGACGTGGGTTTGATTTTGTTCCCTTCTGGTTGGGAACTTTGTTTGGCGGGTTGCTTTGTGCCTTCCTACTCGCGATTCTCGTCAGTGATGGTCGCACTTCCTCGGTTTTTCATCGGCATCTCAAGTTCTTTTTTTTCGTCGGCTGCCTTTCACGTAGCTTCTGTAAATTGGCAACTCGGTTCTAAGTTTACTTTGGCCGTTTGCTTTCTGTTTGAGACTTTGAGTCTGCCACGCTGCTTCATTTCCCTATGTCAAGAGGTCGCATGTTCTGCACACGTGGGAATCACATTTCTGAGTCGTTATTAAATGGTTGCTATCTTAGCTAAACTCTACCTTCCGTTTTTTGAGTAGCACCTAGTCACATCTGTGCTGTGGTCAAGTGGAGATTGGACTCAGCAACCAGTGCCTAGCAGACATGCAGAAATATCTTTGCCTCGAAATCCGTGTTCAGATGTTCTAAACTTTTGACTTCCATATTCTCGAGATCAGTATCTTGAAATCCGTGTTCGGATTTATCTCGAGATCTGTGCCTTTGTTTCTGTATCTCAGCTTTATTCCGTGTTTTCGGAATCAGTGCTCCATAACCCGTGTTGGGTTCTATTTTCCCTGTCCGTGTCGTCTATCTGATTCAGTATCTGTGCCAACTTCTTATAATTCATTTTTTTCGTGTTTTGAAAAACGTGAAGTATGGCATCTTTGACCAACATTCTGTTGGAGAGCAGTCAAAAGTTCAACGGCAAGAATTATAACACCTGGAAGCAGCGCATGATGACTATCTTTGAATATTGGCGTCTTGACCAACAAGTTCTGGGGAAAACTACACGTCCTCAAATGGCGGGTAAAGATCAGGAAAAATTCAATGAGCAAAGTCGTGAAGCGGTGATGCTTATCAAGTTATCAGTGACTGATGATTAGCTGCCTCAGGTTCCATCTGGGAAATCTGCGAAAGAAATCTAGGATTTGTTGAAGCATCTTCATGAAACGTCCGACAAAAGCTGTGTGTTCTTTTTAAAGAACATGCTTTTCTCGATCATGATGGATGAACAGAGGTCTCTGCAGGAGCATCTCACCAAAATCAAGGACATCCGTGATCAGTTGACGGCAATTGGTCGAGACATGGACGAGGAAGATATGGTAGTTATCACTCTGAAAAGTCTACCACATTCCTACGAGCACTTTATCGAGACTCTTAACATTACTTCAACTAATGTTACTCTAAAGTTTTCAGATCTGTGCAACAAACTCTTGTAGCAGGATCGATGGAAACAACAGTTCGGTAGCAGTGCTACTTCCTCCTCATCAGAATAGGCATTTACTGCCAAGTCCTTTCAGTAGAATCAGGGCTCCAATCAGCCCTCTCAGCCATTTAGTCAGGGTTAGTCACAAGACCCTTCCAAGAAGTACAACATCCAGTGCAATTACTGCCATAAGTTTGGCCATATGAAAAAGGATTGCCGGAAACGCTTGGTTGCTGCACAGTACAAGCCTGAAGAATCACCTCCATCAGCCCATGTCGTCGAGCACTCTTAGCAGAAGGAGTTTGCTTTCTACGCCTTCTAGGCCATCTCTTCTGCCTGATATTTTCAGATGCTCGTGGATCAGTTATCAGTTTTAGGTGGGGCAACTTTCTATAGTTAGGAAATTGACCATTAAGGGGGGGTATTAAAATAAATTAGTCTGTTTCTATAATGGTCAATCTTGTTGCTTTATTCCCTCTTTTAGTTTCCGTCTAGGATAAGTTAGTTTTATGCTTTATTAGCTTCTGCTTCTGCTTTTTGCTTTATGCTTTATTAGCTTCTGCTTCTGCTTTTTGCTTTATACAACTGTTCGTCTATTCTTAGTATTTATAATCTCTTTATAAGAGCATTAGCTCTTCTTTGTAACTCACTCGATTATTCAATAATAAATCTTTCATATATTCAATAATAAATCTTTCATATATTTCAGCAACATCTAGTAGGAATGGTGGAACAATTGTGGTGTCACATCTTGTTTGAACCATTTGGATACAGAAAAATTAATTGAACCCATTCTATTGCTACGACGACACTTTGCAATATTTATTAACATCTGTATTTATGTAATGTCCCCATTTCTGGCATGATCACCTACCATGTGTCGGCTAGCGTATTTTGTTTCTGTAGGCTAGGTTGTAATATCCCAAGTGGGGATATTATGAACAATTTTGGATTCACGGGCTATCAAATGAATTTTTTGAATTCTGCCCTAATTTCTGCACTTTAGTTTTCTGCTCTAACCCTAACTTCTGCCTTAGTTTTCTGCCCTAACCCTAACTGCTGCACTTAAAGTCAGACTTAAACAATTGCATATAACTTCCCATAAAACATGACAAAACATCATAACATTATTGCCAACATCACATTTGAATTCCACCACAAAATATGCAATTAAATCACTTCAATTTGCCACCACAAATGACTGAAATGAATCCAGAAATCTGCTGCTATAAAAATCAGAATTAAATAAGTCTTCAAGTACATCCAAAGCTTGAGTGAACAAGACACAAGCCTAGCTCAATTCTGCCCTAAACCCTAAGGTTGTACATACCAAAAACAATGCAAATTAATGATAGCAAAGTCCTCCAAAATGATCTTCAAATCTGATCTACAATTCTGCTCCAAAAATGATGAAGTGCAAATGAATTCCCTTCATGGAATGTAATATCCCTTGCTAATTCTGACCTTAACTTGCTGATTGTGGGCTCAAGGAATATTGTCAAACACTTTGTATGCAAAGTATGTTCTTGCTGTTTCTGAGTTTCAGTTTGCTTTGCTTGATGAAATTGGAACATAAAATGATGCAAAAGCCTTGAAATAAATGCTAAATGACTAAACTACAAGTATAGCATGAAATGCAAGTGTCTTTGTATTTTCCAAATGCAATAGATGACTCATGCAAGTATAAATCAACACCTACAGCGAATTGACATTTTGTCAAGCAGTTGGCATGCATACTATAATGCTATCAAAATGATCATTACATTCAATAGATGACTCCCAACTTATTGCTCCTTATTAAAATGCAATCCTCAAGTACAATGCTAGCATGAATTCGCCAAGACTCTTGGCTTGCAATGAGATGCAATTACAACATCAAATCTGATATGGATATTCTCCTACAGCAGCAACCTTACAATGTCAAATATTATCATGCAATGACATGTAAATTATAATGGAACCTGATTATGAAGTCTGGAATGATCAGCAGAAGAAATGATATCTATCTCTGATTTTTATTTGATTTTATTGAGCCTCCTTGCATGAAATCACACCTCCTAGAAGTAGCTGCCCCTGCCCTTGCCTGACAATCTTTACTAAAAATAAATGCAGCTGTTTAACTCCACTTTATGGCACCTGAAATGATCGGTAGGATCAAAGGATCAAAATGCAACAATGCCCAGAACCATAGGATGCTTCAATGATGAGATATGAACAAAAATGCCTTGCCAAGTCACCCTTGCTATAGTATATCTGTCCTCAAAATTAATTAATTGCAGCCTTGAAACACCTCCAAACTGGTATAGAAATGATTGTCTTCACAAGAAGAATTGATCCCTCAAATACCCAGAATAAAAGGGTGTGTACATAAGCCTCCAACAATGAAAATCTGAGAACTGCATGGCTGGTTACTGTAGCGGGTACTGTAGCAACCAGCAATAAATATGTTGCACAATGAATCCTCAATACCCTTATAATTTGCAAGTAGATATGCATCAAACCCTTGTATTCTTTGTATTTCTTCTCCAATTTAAGCACATATTGGACTCCTGGATGAAGCCCACACTTTGGCAATAATCTCAGCTGATAGTTTCACAGCCTCAAAATTGCATAACCAATGAGAGTTTTCGTTCCCAATGGCTGGAAATGGTAGAAACCCTGGTTGGCTTCCTCACCAAACAACAATATCAAAGAAATTATCAATTCCTGGATGATATGAAGCTTGGCTTGAGCTTTTTTTATACTTTTTCAATCCATCTCCAAGAAGCTTCTAGAAAAATAATAATATTATTTTAAAATGATATAATATTTGCACTTAAGAAATATTAAATAATCTCCTTGATATTGGTGCCTCAACAATTAATTATAAAATGGCCCCCTTTTAATGACTAAAGACCCCTCAAGTCATAAAGTGCAAATATAACGTTAAAATATAATATTAAAATATTAATTATTATTAAAGTCACCTTTAATAATAATTAAACGTTATAACTTAGGCAAACTCCTTATTTCACCAAACCAACGGAATACCGGAATTGACACTGCCCACATTTCACATTCAAGTGCCCTGCTATAAATAGTAACCCCGTCTGAATGACTTACTATAAATAGTATGAGAAATTGAGTTCTAAAACCTCTGCAAAGGCCAAGCCTGAACCTCATTGAACCCTGGAGAAGAAACCACATTGATATCCACCCAACAGGGCCCTCTAACCACTTGCGTTAGCCTACAAGGGCTAGGAATAGGCTAAACCACCACTGCCTAAAATGGGGACATTACATGGAATCCTCCCAAGAAGAGCTAGGTTTTCGTCCAACTCCTCTAAGATGCTTGAGGTTTTCGTCCCAAGATCTTGCTAAGAGATAAACTCCAAAAGCTGATTGAATCAATGATTGAATGATTGATCCTTGAAATGCTACAATCCACGTTGTATATATACACAACTTTCACCTTTCCACTTGCTGGCCGACCTGGAGTAGTTTTCCGTAATTTTTATTATTTCTTCTAAAGAGCTCTGAACTCCCTTAAGCAGCTTTGGCGCCCAACTTTCTTGGGCCAACCTAGACAGGGATTTGCCTTATTTAAAATTTGTTTTCCTTCCTCTAGGAAGCCGACCTGCCTCAAGATACCCTGGCATCTAAAAATCCAAATTAAAGATGTGGATTTATCTTCTTTCAAGTCTTCTTCACTCTTGCCAAGGATAGAGATCATTTTGTTATTTATTCTTTCCTTTATAGGTCGTCTCAACCAATCATACATTAAGTTAGGTCTCCACAAGGATGGGTGCATACACATGATCAAGACATTATAACTTATCCCGTCTCTGGCATGAATGAAATCGTCCATCAAGGCAGTCCGCCATAGGCTATCAACCACAGGGGTAAAACAAGTGTAATGAGACCTCCAAGCATCCCAAACTTCCTTCTGTGACCACTCCAAAAATGGGGACATTACATAGGTCAAAGAAGCAAGGGAATACTTTGAGTAGTTAAATCATGCATTTAACTATTTTTCCTTGGCAAATTGATGTTGGATTATGACTTGGAGTAATTTTGTAGTAATTATGATGAAGTCAAAATTAATTAATTAATTTGCCTTGTATAGGAGCGACCCACTTGGAGGATGGAAAGTGGGAAAAATAAAGGGAAAAATAAAAATAAAATAAAATGCAAATAAAAAATAACATTTTAATGCCAAGGGCGGCGTCCCACTTGGAGAAGAGAAAGTAAAATAAAATAATATTATTTTTGTCAATTTGGCTGCCCAAGTTGTGGAAGGGAAAAAATAAATAAAATATTATTTTATTATGAAGGTGGACATGAAATAAAAATAAAATAAAGCAAAATTGGGCGCTCCACTTGGGCATTATAAAAAAGGTTTTTGGAGGTCACTTTCCATGAATGTGTATTTGTCATTTGATATTGGAGATTTTTTCTTTGAGCTGCAACTTTGTTTCAGTTTTTTTTTAAGACGAAAACCCTTAGAAAATTAGTGGTTTGGATGAAAACCCACTCCACTTTGAGAGGTGAATCCATACGGGGTTTGCTATTGGACATATTTGCAGGTTTTGCATCATTTTTGGAGCTACGAGGACATATCATTATCTGCAGGTTACATCAGCTAGGGTTTGAAGGACAAATTGACATGATTTGTGCCAAATTGTCAATTTGATATGATAGAGATTGAAGGATAATAGATTGCAGGTCATTTGTGATAGAATTGGCATTGATATCACATGATTTTATGATGGAATCAATGGTTTTTTGAAGGCGGATCTGAATATTATGATTGCTGGCCGCTAGGGTTTGTGGAGCATTCAACATCATTGAGGATACATTGCAGATCTGAGCACTTATAATTGCAGATCATGGTGTTTGTGAGGAAGAGACATCATATTTTTCCATCGCCTAGGGTTTAGGCTTGGTTGGAGGAGTTGGCGCCACCTTTGGAGCGATTGTTCAACATCATCTTTGCATTCAGATTTCATATCAGACCTCTGCAGTCATATCAGATTGGAGAATCAGGGTATTAGAGACATATTTCTCATCCATTTGATACCTAACATCATTCCCAGGGTTGGCGGCTATATAGAAGATCAATCGCTCTACCTTTTGGAGGAGTTCGTTGCATAAGGAAGATTGTAATAGGCTGATTGCATCAGGGATTTCATCACAGCAGTCATATCTTATTGTTATCATACTTTCCATCTTCTACAACATCATATCATTGGTGCATTCTCAATCAGGTATGTTGTAGCAAATCTAGAATTCAAATCTTTAATTTGAATCATCTTTGTAATCGCTGTCATATGATGTTATCAGTCTGATCTGTGTTATATCAGACCTGATGTTATTGTAATCAGTCATCTTATTTTGAAAAATAAAGTTGTATTTGAAGTGGGATATTGCTGTTATACATTTGGGTACACTTGCTTTATGTTTGTTTGTCAAAATTGCATTGAAAAACATTGAAACAAACACACAACATCAATATATCAGATTCAGATCAGAATTCAGAAGAGTTTGAAAACATTCTTTTCAAGGAAGCAAAACTAAACTTTTGGGTCAGATTTAGCAAGGGTTCTTACAATTTAGTACAACGTATGTCTGTGTCTTCCCATTTCCTCCACCAAAAAGATTATTTATATTTGTTACAAGTAACTCTTTAATCGTAGTACTTGGGGTCCATTTGGCTGTGGTTCAGTGGTAAGGTGCTGCACTTATTGTGCCGAAGGTTCAAAAGTAATGGGCATGCTTCTTAAGATAATTCATCCATTACATTGTAATTTATAAAATAGAGTTATTTATCCGCTCCAATCTATTCATAAAAGGGGCTTTTCAATAAAAAGTGTGGACTACTTGTAACCCAGAGTGAATGTGTTTTTATTTCCGAATTCATGTGCTGATAACGGACATCATATTTTTGCAGGTGTGAAGAAGTCATTGATTTGGTTGGAGTTATGGTTGAAGACCATAAACGTGTGCAACCGAATGTGAAGACTTATGCGTGAGCACAATTTTTTATTCCTCATATGTTTCTCTTTTTATCTTTGTGAGAATACTAAAATTATAAATAAGTAGCTTATTATTTTTTACGTTCTCCCTAATTGCAAATATTTTCTAACTCTCTTTAGTTTTTGTGGGTATATATGAGTGAGGATAAAGGGAGATTCTTGTCCCTTATTACAATTATGTAAAACGACATTTATATATGCTTTGTTCTTACTCCTTCATTTTTCTGTTCTATCGCTTTATTTTAGTGATCTATATTCTTGACACTGTTAATAAGGTTGCAGAGACTATGAGACTAGAATATTCCAACTTATTATTATTTTTTTTCATTTTCTCAACCCTTTGTATTTGCAAAACTTTTTTTCCTTTTTAGTCATGACTTTGAGAATTGTGAATTTTCTTTTCAATGTATAGTTGATAAGCCCCCTACACAGTAAGTTAGTTTTACTTGTGGCATTGTCTTATAATAATATTTAACTTAGAATTCTAGGTAAGCTAAATACTTACAAAGAGCAACCATGTACTTTCAGGTAAAGGAATTTCTTCGAGGAAGGAGGGAGGGACTGTTGAATACCCTTCATGACATAGCTAATGAATTAATCGATTGCTTTAGCCTCAAGAAAATTCTTGAACAGTTTTAGACATCATGATATCATTATCCAGTACTCTTGTTTCTGATGTTTTGAAACAGATCCAATTATGACCTAGTAGTTCATGCTACTTTTGTATTCCCACTATTGCTTATAGACTTGTATACAAGCTACAAGGTGGTAAAAATGTAGATACAAGAGAAATCAATTCTGAGTTTGTGTGTGTGTGTGTGTGTGTGTGTGTATTGCTGCACATGCTTTTGGGTGTAATGCCCCTTTTTAAATTTTTTATAAGTCCTACAACTTTTGTGATTTCTTTCTATGCAATACACAAAACAATAATGAAATATGGAACAGCAGCAGCAATTAATTATTGAAACTCCATGAGCTGATCAAACACTAATGTATACATCTGATTGATAATTTGTAAATATTGAATTCGACAAGAGCGCCACCCAGAAACATATATTAATTATCAATTATCACATATACAAGTTCAACTGACAATCAACTGCAATAGGATATTGACTAGATGCTGCGGCTGATGACGCAAAAGGTCACGACCAGTTGAAGAAGTGATTGCTGATAATGGTGCTGCAAGGTACCAGAAGGTATGACAGTTACCTAGAATAGTTTGACAACCCTTGAAATCCCTGTACGACGGCTGCAGAAGATAGCTTGCCACTGCTGAAGGAAATACAATAAGCTGAGGAGTACGGTAGCATGGTTTAATCAGTATGGCATGCTCTATATGGTAGGACCTGCTGAAATGAGGCCACAACAATCTTAAAGATGCTGCGCAGCAACAAACGATGGCGATAACAATGATCAAGGATTGAATAATTATACTTCTTTCTGACAATCTTCTTGGATGCTCAAACTAGAAATTGGAATTACTTCAACTTTTAGCACCAATGGGACTTCTAGATGAAAACACCTCAAAAGGACAATGGGACTTATAGATGAAATCACCTCAAAAGGACAAGAGGGTTTTCATCCTCCAAGCCAGACTAGAAACCAAGCGGGTTTTCATCCTCCAAATCTCCGCACTCCAAGGGTTTTCGTCCTCAGGTGAATAGATGAACACATGTGCTCAAGTTCTGAGAAAAAGGATTTGATTTCAATAAACAATGGATGCTTTCTTTTGTGCAAGTCTCCTCTTATAAACTCCATTTTGGCGCCTTTTAATTTGAATTTCCTTTTCCCTTTGAAAGTTCCCTCCAAAAGTGTTCACTTAAAACACTTTATTATAAAATATTACATATGGCCTTGTTATATTTAATTTAGATGGTGCACTTTATTAAAATAATAATAATACTTAAGTTGTCCTTTTACAACGTTTTAAAAGTTACTAGGACTAACTTAAAATACTATTATTAAATTATTTCCCTAACTTTATCCCTTAGCCTATAGGAATTAAAGGAATAGGCTAGGTCTCCTGATTATTTAAATTTTGAAAAGGGGACAGGACAATTCACCCTTCCCAGAATTGCTTGCCCTCAAGCAATTGCAGATTTGGATGCTCAAGTATCTTTGTACTTTCCCATGTTGCATCTTCAGTTGAGAGATTTTTCCAACGCACTAGATATTTTGTTATGCTCCTGTTCCTCAATTTCTTCTCTCTGATATCAATGATGGCTTCTGGAACCAAAATCAACTTACCTTCATCATCCAGAGGAAGCAACTTTGCTTTAAGGAGTGATATGCTGTCTAAGTGCTCTTTTGAGGCATGAAACATGAAATACATTATGAATTTTGTTGTGTTATGGCAACTCAAGTTTATAAGCAACCTCCTTGATCCTCCACTTGATCTTGTAAGGCTTGTAGAAGGCTTGAGCTTCTTAGCTCCACTTCTCTTAAGAGAAGATTATATGGTTGTAACCTCAAGAAAACCATGTGTCCAACCTCAAAAGTCTGCTTAGTGTGATGCTGATCTACATACATTTTCTGGTGATTTTGCGCTTGTTGGAGGTTTTTCTTGAGTGACTCCAAAATTTCTTGGCTCTGTTTGACCAAATCTCTGGCTCCTAGAACTCTACTGTCTATGATGACCAAATCAATAAAAGCTAGAGCATCATAACCATATAAAGTCCTGAATGGAGTCATACCAATAGACATATAATGTGAAGTGTTGTAGTAATGCTCTCCTAGATAGAGCCATTTGATCCATATTGTTTGCTGCCCTACTACATACTTCCTCAAATACCCCTCAATCTACTTATTCACAATATTTGTTTGCCCATCCGTTTGAGGGTGATAATTGGTATTGAATGTCAACTTGGTTCCTATTAAGTGGAAAAGCTCTTGCCAAAATAGACTAAGGAACTTGCTATTTCTATAACTCACTATGTTCTTAGGCAACCCATGAAGTCTAAATACTTCTCTAAAAAAACAGATCAACCGCTTGTGGTGCCTTGAACTCAGAAGATATAACAAATAAATGAGCATACTTAGTGAGTCTGTCTATTACAACAAATATATAATCCTTACCTTGAACTCTTGGGAGGTCGGTGATGAAATCCATAGAGATGCTTTCCCATTTAATTGGGATTTAGTAAGGGTTGTAGTAGATCAATTGGAAACACCTACTTTGATTTGTTTTGTTGGAGGGTAACATACTTTATGATGTGTTTAAGGACATCACCTTTAAGTCCTTTCCATGAAGATCTCTCCCTGATTTGTTTGTAAATCTTGAAGTATCCTGGATGACCAACCAAGGGTGTATCATGTACTTCTTTCAAGACTTTATTCTTAACCTTTGATTGTAGGATGAGATAAACTCTATCCTTCTAAAGGATGAGATCATTTACTACCTTATACTTGTTATCCTGTAATTTGTCTTCAAGGACATCAATAAGAAATGTGTTATTTGCATACTCTGCTATTATAGTAACTCTCCAATCAATAGAGATATTAGAAAGAGAGCATAAGATTGGTTTTTGGATAGTGCATCAACTACATCATTGTTCTTACCCTTCACATTTGAAAAATTTAGGAGACAATGAGGGGACGGTTGTACATATATATATTTATATACTATAAATATATATTAAAATATTTATATATAATATTTAAAATTGTATGTGCTATAATATATTATTTATTAATATAAATAATATATATTAATATTTATAATATTATAATATATGATAAATATAAATTTTAAAAATATTAAATTTAAAAACAAAAATACAAAAAATAAAATAAATTTAAATTTTAAATAAATAGAAAGTATTAAAAGTTAAAAATTATAAATCCTAGAGTGCAAATTATATATGCTGGAGTTGTTTTTGTCTTTTTAATCAATAAAATGGTAGTATTGAGAATACATACACGACAATATTTTAAATAAGTTAATAACATAATACATACCGATTCGTCTACCAACAAATCGTGATTTGTTGTCCAGTTTTTGTAGTAGAAGTCAAGTGAAATCAAATGAATTGCTTTGTTTTTGTAGTGGAAGTCACATTAGGGTTTATCATGTCACTAAGAATTGCGGTTTTTTCAGCCTTTGACTGATGTCTTTTGGTTTTCCACGAGGGATTGCAAGGCATCCCCAAGATGTTTGTGCGTCCCCAATTGAAGGGTTGTTCCCCTTGTAGAGGGGGCGTCCTTGGGACGTCCCCATTTGAAAACAACAGATAGTGATGGCTGAGGGCCGTTTGTAATGTCCCCATTTCCGGCATGATCACCTAGCGGAGTTCAAGTTAGCCTATTCTTCATTCCCATAGGCTAATTCACCTGGAAAGGGAATGTTTTGGTTGAGGTATGGTTTTGAATGTTGGCTTGGACTTGATATTTGGAGAATTGATTTTTTTGGGTTCAACTATTTTTCCTTGGCATGGCATGGGTGGGAAATGACTTGATATATTTTGCCTTATTTTTGGATGGGTCAAAAATAATAAAATAATTATCTTTGGAGTGGAACGACCCAATTGGGGGTTTTGGAGAGATAAAAAATAAATAAAAATAATAATATTTTATTATTTGTTTTGGAGCGCTCAAGGAGGGAGAATAAAATAATATTTTAAATCAAATCTCTAATTTGATTTTGGCATCTTGAGATGGTCGACCCTATTGGAGGGAAAAAGGAGTTTTAAAAAAAGTTGCTAGCTTTTGAAATAATAAAAGAATATTTTCTCTTGCGGCCGACTTGGAGGGAAAAAGAGAGTGAAATTCAAATCTTAATTTGAATTGTGGCGCCTAGACTTGGTCGGCCAACTCTTGGAGGCAAAGGCAAATTCAAATCAAGTGTTGAGTTACTTGCATAAATAGAGGAGCATCTTGGAGGTTCATTATCAACGAAGTTTTTGTCATTTATTCCTTTTGGATTTGCGACTTTGTTTGCAAGACTTTTCCAAGGACGAAAATCCTTGAGGAAAGAAGTATTAAAGTAATATCTAATGGTCAATCTAGTTTCTTTTAGTTAGTTTCTAAATCTAGTTTTAGTTTATCTTTTTTGCTTTTTCCAGCTGTAGTTTCCCTTGTGAAACTCCCGCTTCTCTTTTAGAAACTTCTGTAAAATCTTTATAAATAGAGCTTCGCTCTATCATTGTAAATATCTCTTTCATTAATAATATTTGCATATTATTCTGTTCCAAAATGTAACATGGTATCAGAGCTAGAATAGGCTCTTTGAATTCCGTACATCATACGGATCGTACGGCGTCATAAGGCGGCCATACCCATTTCTCCTTCGTGTTTCTGGCCTTTTCGTTTTTATTTTGGTCTGTGATTGCAAGTTCAGTTGGTCGTGTGATTCGGGATCCTGGAGATTCGCGACTTTGTATTTGGCTTTTCTAGGCGATTTGAAGGTTGTTTGGCACCCTTCCTGGATATCGTTTTTTTTCTGATGGGTCGCACATCTGTGTAAATCCCGTTTTTGCAAACTCTGGTCGCAGTTTGCTTTGTTCGGTCGCGTTTTGCCCCTTTTGAATTGCGTTTTTCACAAGGGTTTTGGCGGCATTTTTTAGCGGGTTTCTCTGTGTTTAGGCGCCATTTCTATTTCGAAATCCGTGTTTGAGGTTGCGTCTCTGAATGAAAATCGCGACGTCCCCCTGAAGGCTTGATTCTTCCGGTCGCGGATTCTGTTGGTGGCTTCTGCTCACGATTCCTTGTTTTGGCGCTTTCATTTTTTTTTCTGCTTCTTGATAATCGCGATTCCTCTGGTCACGAATGCGGCTTCCTGTGGTATCCATCGATGGTTGTGGTTGTAGTGTGAGGCTTCTGCAAGAGGTTTTTTCCTTGGTCGACGACGACATTTGCCCTAAGGCGATTTTTACTTGACCTGGTCGAAGTTATAGTCGCGATGTTCTTGGTGAATGGCGATATTCTTGGTGATCGTGCTTTGCTTGAGTTTTTTCCTTCCATCTTCTGGCACACATCTGCTATTCTTGACGTTTGTTTCTCCTATTCCTGGCGCACATCTGCACATCTTCTAGTGCACATTTGCTATTCCTGATCTCCGATTGACATCTGTTTCTGCAGTCAGCTATCATCCTTTGATAAGCCTGACCTTCCAATCTCTATATTTTGATGCTTCGATGCTATCATTATCTGGTTGTTGTATTTGGAAAGTCTGGAGCTGTAGTTTGTTTGTGGGTTTTCCTTGATTTGCACTTACAACGCCTAAATCCACCCGACAATTTGTATTTTAGTGCCCAGTAGACATGCAGCAATACTTTACGTTTTGTCTCGAAATTTGTGTTCGAATTTTCTGAGCTCACGTTTTTCTGTAATCTTGAGATCCGTGCCTCGAAATCCATGATTCGGATTTGTCTTGAGATCTGTGCCTCGACGTCCGTGTTCAAGATTGTTGAGCCTTTGTATTCCAGAATTTGTGCTATCTATCTACTTCAATATTCGTGCCATCAGTTTGTAATCCATTTTTCGTGCCTCGAAAAACATGAAAAATGGCATCATGGTCCAAAAGCAGTCAGAAGTTCAATGGCAACAAACTTTTTATCGTCGGTGTTTTCTGCAGGATCTCATCAGAGTTGGGTTCTTGTTCTATAGCCCTTTGAATGGGGTTATGTTTTTGGCAGCTTCCTTGTTTGGCAATGTTTTTGTCTAGTTGCTATTTTTGGAGAATTTTCTGCCTTTTTTGTCGTGGTTTGCAACTTTGAGGGCTTCTTTGATCTGCGCTTACAGCGCTTAGCCCCTTCTTGTCACCAGTTGGATCAGCGGTCAGCATTTGTGTTTGGCAGGTGGCCATTCTGCTTCTTTTCTTTGGGATTTGTGTTTTGACACCCGTGCTCGGGTTCTGTTTTCTGTTTATGCCATCCATCTGTCTCGGAAGGCAGTCTGTTTTAGGGGGCATCTTGGTGTAGTTAGTACATTGACCATTACACAGGGGGGGGGGGGGGGTATTAAAGTAATATCTAATGGTCAATCTAGTTTTAGTTTATCTTTTCTGCTTTTTCCAGTTGTAGTTTCCCTTGTGAAACACCTGCTTCTCTTTTAGGAACTTCTGTAAAATCTTTATAAATAGAGCTTCGCTCTATCATTGTAAATATCTCTTTCATTAATAATATTTGCATATTATTTTGTTCCAAAATGTAACAAAAAGGTGGATTGGACGAAAACCCAATTGCATCTTGGAGGTGGATTCATACGGAGTTCACACTTGCATTTCATTGGAGAATTCGAAGGATCTTTTGAGCACTCACGCCATATTCTTTGGAGCAGATTTGAGCGACATTTTGGAGAACCATTTTCATCATCTTTGAGCGCCAATTTGGAGAGATTGTATGCAGATTTCAAGCTAGCCTTGAGCGCCGATTTTTGGAGGGCTATTTTCAGACTTTGCATCAGTTTTGAGCAGCCATCTTGGAGGATCCTTGAGTGAAGACTTCCAGATCAGACCTTGCTGATAAATCATTTGTGGAGCGCCAGTCATCATTGAGGATATTGACATAATTGTGGAGTGCCGACCAGCATTGAGGACATTTTGGACATCATTTGTGGAGCGCCGATTTCCATTGGGGAGACTTTGACATCATTTGTGGAGCGCTGATCATCCTTGAAGGAATTCGCTCACCTAAGGATTGTATCTTGATAACATTCTTCTTCATTGGTGGTATGTTTGAAGGTCTGATTTGTAGCAGCAGTGAGTTTGGAAATGTTTGGCCATGATTGTGCCTATGAACTTGATGCATTTGCATATTTGATAATCTGATTTATAGCGGCAGCCATTCATGTTCAGAAAATCAAAATTATTCGTCTTTTGCTTGCATTGTTGATGATCATAATATGTGTTGGATTCATACTTGATGTTATCTTCATAAACATACTTAATTGGCATGTTATTTTGAGCTTTTTAACATACATTGTTCGCTGCCAAAAATCAATTATAATTCAGAAATCAGAAAATCAGATTTCAGACCTAGGGTTTGTGCAGAAAATTGAAGACAAAATTCAGAATATGTACTTGCAATTTACAATCTTTACAATGAATTTTTATGCTCTTTCAACACTAAGCAAAGGATTTTATGCTTTTTGACGAAAAAAAAATCCTACAACTACACTCTTACACCATTCAATTAAAAACAAAGACTAAGTAGTGCAAGTACACACATATTGGATAAATTAACACATAAACACAAACACTGCGGTAAAATAAATGCAGGACTTGATACAAAGTCATGATCTACATCTTCGAGTGAACCTACAATACAAAGCTTGCAAATTTTCCTAAGCAATGAACATTCATTAAGCAAGATAGGCATAATAAATAACATTGAATAAATAACAAAATCACAATAACACTGAATAGTCGATGAACAGTAACTTTAGCAACATGTAGGCATGAGAACTACCATTGATTCAAACTAAGTGCAGAAAGACACACATTTATACTGTTTACAAACAATTGCTTGAAAATAAATAAATTAAACTAACTGAACTTTTACCCTAACTACAACTGCTTGCATGATGTGCAAGCTTTATTACAAATTAATTCTATCCACTAATTCTAATTTGACACATGCGACAATCAATTCAACTAATGATTGAAATTATTAAAATTATCCTATATCTTGCTTGATGAGATAGGCAATCTAACAATAGTTTACTCTCGACCATAAATAGAGGATGCTAAAATATCGTAAAGGTATAAATAGTGGGTTCCATCTAAAAATAGCTTTATTTTAGAACATGCTCTTCTGTTCAATAGTGATGATGGCTAAAGATAGATTTTTGGAAGTGTGGCATTAGATGATCCTAATTTGACGTTGCTTTCGTCTGTTCTGATGAAATTTGGCAAACCCTTTGACAAAGCTTTGTAAAAATTCATAGTGTCATTTTTAAAATGGAACACTCCTTGTTGACTTTGTTAATCTTTACACCAATCAATGAATTGAAACTCACGTTTTAGAATCCCTTGCCTTGATGATCTTGTTGATTTTTGCATTTGACAAATCTGGAAAACTTGAAGATAGGACTTGTGACGTTTTCACACATCGCCCCCATTGCAAATGGGGACCCCCTCTTTTGCTCGCTTTTGCCGTCGTTTTTGCTTTGATCTTGCAGTTTCTTGCCCGAATCCATGAAGCTAGGAAAGAATGTCCAAGTAGTTAGCTCACAGGGAACATTAGGAGTGCTTGAAGTAGTGAAGAGAAGGGCGACTCTCCTGAGGATGAATAATGCCCTACTTGTCATTCCTCGATTAAATCTGGCCAGTCCATGGAAGGAGTCCATCATTCCATGGAAAGGTCCAAGTCCTGCACCCTCAGCATAAGACTCCTTAACGAATAAGAAGTTCCTTATCCAGGAATCTTGTTCCGAAAAATTCCTGTCTAGAATCTCGTTCCAAGGTCTATCCGGATTCTTGTTCCACAGTTCCAATCCATGTTTCAAACTTCAGAGTCTGGAAGTCCTTGTTCGCAATCCCATTCCGGTGGTCTTTGTCCTAAGTCCCTGTCTAGGGCCCTACTCCAAAACCCACCATGATTTCTGTTCCAGAGTTCTAAATCCAGAGTCCGGGGTGCACCAAGGGCTTGTCATTCCTTGCCGAAACTCATCGATCCCTGACTTGAAGTAATGGAAAATTCCAAAGATGACTACAGGGGTTCCATGATAAAAGAGGCAGTTCCTCGTTCCAAGGTATAAATCCTCGTTCAAATGTCAAGAAGCTTCATCCAGAGTGAATAGAAATTCCACAGCTCAAGGCAAGAAAACCCAAGATCCTCAGGAAGGAATTCCTGAATTGGATATTCCTTGACAGGAAGGAATCCCTGAACTGGATTTTCCTTGACAGGAACATTCCTCAACTGGATATTCCTTGACAGGAAGGAATTCCTGAATTGGATTTTCCTTGACAGGAACATTCCTCAACTGGATATTCCTTGACAGGAAGGAATTCCTGAACTGGATTTTCCTTGACAGGAACATTCCTGAACTGAACATTCCTTGACCCACTCCAAAAGGGCGACCTTCTACCTTGCAAGAGTTCCGGACAGGAAAATTCCTTCACTTAGTGAAATTTGCAAAACAAGGAATTCAAGGATCATTCCATTCCAAGACCCACCCTGAAGCTATGACTTTTTGCCTTGGAGGAATTCTTGACAGGTGGAAAATCTTGTTCCTATAGGAATTTGCGACCTAGAAAATTCCTCCTTGACTGTCAGGAATTTGCAACCTGGAAAATTCCTCCTTGACTATCTGGATTTTGCGACCTGGAAAATTCTTCCCTGACCAGGTGGACTTTGCGCTCCTATTCAGGAATCCAGTTCAGCCTGGAAAGTGCGACCTGGACAAAGGGAATCCTGTTGGTACTGAAATGTGCGACCTGGGAAATTCCTCCCTGACTATCTGATAAATTCACCATGAAAATGGGAGATTCCTCGAGGGGATGGAAGAAATGAAAGATGGAAGAAACGAACTCCGTATCTCGCCATGGAAATGAGAGATTCCTTAAGGGGATGGAAGGAACGAAAGATGGAAGAAACGAAAGCCCTGTGTTTCGGATCCCATGTCATTAACTGAATAGCTAAAAGTGTACCTGCTGCAAAACTGAAGTCCCACTCAAAACTGAAGAAAAGATAAGTCCTTAGCCTAAAATCCTGGAAACTAGACAGGCAGGGTCAAAGGTGCAAACTCCCTAACCGGTTGAAATGTGCGCTCCAGGACAATTTTTGTCCTTGGGCGCAAAATCCCTGACTGCTTGAAATGTGCGCTCCAGGACAATTTTTGTCCTTGGGCGCAAAATCCCGGACTACTTGAAATGTGCGCTCCAGGACAATTTTCGTCCTTGGGTGTAAAATCCCTGACTGGTGGAAATGTGCGCTCCAGGACAGTTTTTGTCCTTGGGCGCAAATCCCTGACTGGTGGAAATGTGCGCTCCAAGACAATTTTTGTCCTTGGGCACAAAATCCTACACCTATGGAATTTTGCGCTCTTGGACAGTTTCTTCCAGTTCCTCCACAGATAGCTCCTGTCCAAAATGGAATGTTAACCTTCATGAAATCCTGTAGAGTGACCCTCCTGACCCAGCCTGAAGATATAACCAGACTCCAAGACCTGTAGGAAGGCATGCTAGATAGATTCCAATTCCTTCCGGAAGATTCAACTTGAGTGGATTCCTGTTCACAAAATGCAAAATTGCAACACTTCCATCTGAATGAAGTTTCAAGGAGGCAACATTCCAAGACTTAGCCAAATTTCAACAAAAAAGTTCTAGAATCACTCCAAGGGAGAAAATCCAGGACATCAGGGAATCCCCGACATTGGAAAATCCCCGACATTAGAAAATCCCCGACCTCAAGGAATCCCCGACTTGGGTAGCAGCAAAATTCTTGTTGACAGTGAAAAATGCGACCTGGACAAGAAGGACTCCTGAACCAACTGGAAGTTGCTCTCTGACCTAGAATTTCCTCTTGTGCATGCCTGGTGACCCTGGAATGAAGGAAAAATGTGAAGAATGCCATAAAGTGAAGAAAATCCGTTGTTTATTCAGGAATTCATAAGTCAATTTGATCAATTATGCAAGTTTAGTTCTTGTTTTATCTTTTGATTGCATTGCATATAAGGATCTTGTTCATCATGACTACTCGGAGTTTCCCTTATTTTGCAGGAATCTAGGACGAGGATGAGCTTCCATGAAGACAGAGCTCAAGGATGATCAAGGATTATCTCAAGCATCATGAAGTTCCAACACCGGAGAGGAGGACTACTTCCAACGCTAGACGAGGAGACTACATGTGAATTCCACAAGAAGAATGGGAAAAATCACTTCAAGTTCCACATCAAGGACTTCAGTTCCGGATAGGAGGATCAATCCTTGGAGAGCCAAGAACAAAAGTACAGTTCACCATCCATCAGGAAGAACGGGAATCCACGCCAAGGATGAGGAATTCCAACCCAGGCATCCAGGACAGGGAATTCTATTCCACGACAGGGAATTCCAACTCAGGAAGGAATTCCATTCCAGGACCCTAAGGAAAGTGCGCCCCTGCTCAAGGAAGGATTCCTCCACATGAAAATCCTGTTCACCCTGGAATTTGTGCTCAGGATAAAGGACTCCAGGACACCATGGAATTTGCGACCAAGGAGCAGGACAAACAGACAGTTGACTGGTCTCACCTACCAACCAAGCAGTTTAGTCAGTCTGGCGTCCAGGACAGGTGGCAGCATCCCATGGAGCCTATGACATATTCATCCCTATCTCTTTAGGGTTTGCATAGATTTCGAGGAAATCTGATCTTTTTTCACCTCCTTGTTTGTTAGCTAGCCTATAAATAGGTTGAGGATGCCTCATTATGCCTCTCTCTCTCTTTTCCATTAGTCTGATGCTCCTAGAGCACCCTAGTAGTTAGCTTTCATTTTTGCATTGTATTTCTGAGCTGAAACTCTAAGGATCAGTTGGATTGTTTTAATACAAACTTCTGAAGCAATAATATATGCATTGAAGAATGGTGTTCATATATTTCTTTGGATTTTTGGCATGGTCTTATTGATTTCTTGGAGCAAATTTGAAAGATATTGAAGTTCTTTCTTGTATTTTCATGCTTTCATTAGATAGATGTGATGGAAATGTTCTTGTTGAATGATTGAAGTTGATTTGTTCATACCATTTGTGATCTGTGGCTTGCAAATCACTTTGTATGGTTAGTCTGGCGTCCAGGACAGGTGGCAGCATCCCATGGAGCCTATGACATATTCATCCCTATCTCTTTAGGGTTTGCATAGATTTCAAGGAAATCTGATCTTTTTTCACCTCCTTGTTTGCTAGCTAGCCTATAAATAGGCTGAGGATGCCTCATTATGCCTCTCTCTCTCTCTCTTTTCCATTAGTCTGATGCTCCTAGAGCACCCTAGTAGTTAGCTTTCATTTCTGCATTGTATTTCTGAGCTGAAACTCCAAGGATCAGTTGGATTGTTGTAATACAAACTTCTGAAGCAATAATATATGCATTGAAGAATGGTGTTCATATATTTCTTTGGATTTTTGGCATGGTCTTATTGATTTCTTGGAGCAACTTTGAAAGATATTGAAGTTCTTTCTTGTATTTTCATGCTTTCGTTAGATAGATGTGATGGAAATGTTCTTGTTGAATGATTGAAGTTGATTTGTTCATACCATTTGTGATCTGTGGCTTGCAAATCACTTTGTATGGTTAGTCTGAACGTAATCCATGCTTAACTTCGACTGTTTCTGTATGATCAGTTCCATGTTCCATGACAGGACAGTGTGAAAATCTCTGCCTCTACCCCAGAAGATTGTACCATCCCCGCCTAGCTGTTGTCTCATGACGAAGCAGAGGACTGGTTCCAGTTTCCATCTTCAACAACAATCATTTCCATTGATTAGATTCTTGAACCCTTACCTCATCTTTTGCATTTTCTTTTAGATCTTCGTTAGGAATAGTCCGTAAGGAACCTCACTGAGAAATCATTCCCTATCCGGAAGTGGAACTAAGAGCCTACGCCTTGTTTTCCTTGGAAGAGATAGTGAAATCCAGGCCTTTTGTGGAAGAAATAGTGAAATCCCAGTCTCTCTGTTGGAGGAAGCAGTAGGTTCCAGGTTGTCCATTTGCGAAGGAGTTTCATTCACCCACCAATCCGAGTCCCAGGAGTGAATTCCATGTCCATGAAGGAGTAATCCCACGTAAGCCCCCCTCGTGATTACCAGCAAATCACATCATTCCACTGAGTCTATCCCTGTGCACGTCAAGACTTGACATAAAAGGAACCTTGGAGCAGTCTCATTCGATCACATAGTTCAGCGTCTGAGAAGCTTTATTCAAGAGAGGATAGGATACTCAGTATTTTATTCTATTGTTGTGGTGTCACAAAAACCTCATCAACAAGACTGTTGAAAGGATGAAGCACATACTTTATTTAAAGGATTACTTCCAATTTGGGCGTTGGCTTATTGTATTTATAGCTGTTCTTGATTTAGAACTATCTTGCTTTTCTAAATAGCACCTCATTTTTGTATAAATAGTTCTATTTAAAAAGACATGTTCCTTCAAAAGAGACACCTCTTTTCACTATTTTTGGGTGGCCAAAAATAGGCTAATGAAAATAAAAATAAAAACTCAGATGCTTTTGTATGGATGCATCCTCCTCAGGCGTGTGCCTACATATGAGATTGGGAATTTTGATTGTTTGCAAATTTGTTTGCATTGACACATGCTCAAAATCTCATGTGTGCCTAAAGTCTCACGCACAAACAAACTTTTGACTGTCTTCCTTATACTCCTTTAACACGCCCACTTCTTTGTCTTGCATCCTTCTTCGTTGTGTGGCATGCACTTGGCACCCTAGCGTGCCCCTATATAAGACATTTCTTTATTGTTAAATGCTTGACGCCTAAAACTCTATGGTAAGGCATGTGTTTTCTCATTGAAACACTCCTAAGCATGGATGAATGTCCTTAGATTGGCATGTGTTTGTCTCTTTTTTGTGCGCTTTGAGAATTTGTCTTCGTTGTGAATCGTCTAATGATCGAGGCTTTGTATAGGCATGCAACTTCAGTCATACGCATGCCCATACATTGTAAAACTTTCTAATTTCACTTTGAGAATTTTTGAAGTCTTAGTTTGTCATGCCTTCATTCTCCTTTGCACACTTGATCATGGATTGGAGATTTTGACCTTTTAGTAGATGCTTAATATCAATGTGCACCTGATCATTCAAATGCAAGTGTAGTCTAGTTTAATGTTGACGTGTCCTCCACAGGCAAACATATGCTTTTAAACTCCCATGCTTTGGCAAACAACTTAAGAAGAGTTGGTCCTTTAGGAGACGTGTGCCCAAAACCTACATGCTTTGTATAGGCACACAACTTTCCTGAAGCACACACCCACACCCTGATTGGCAAAAAGTTTGAAAAGCTTGAATAGTTTACTCCTCAATGAAGCACTTTCTTCTGTATTTGAAGTCGAAACTTGACCTTCGCTTTCCGAGGTCATTTCTGTCGTAAAGTGTGTTTTTTGATCTTTATACGCACCTCTTTATACTATCTTGCAATTACATTCCTAAGCTGTAAGAACCCTGCTGGTTCTAACTCTCACTACTGCTGAAATAGGAATTATTTTTGTAACTTTTGTTTGTTTTATGATTTTTTTTATTATTTTTTTTGTGATCTTATAGACTAGACAGAAGATGCAGAAGGGGTTTTGGTTTTCTTGAAATGTGTAGTTTTGCCAGAGATGGCAAAAGATGTACATGCAAATAAGATCCAATACAAAGGGGAATTGAAAGCAACTAATAAACAGCAAAACACCAACTAAGAAATTCAGTCACATACCCATCAGATCTGCATATTATATTCATTGTAGAAACTGGATCTGCAAAGCAAATTGCATACAAATGGTGGTATTGGCCTGGGAGAGGCTCTACATGCAACTGAGTGTGATGGATTTGAAGGATATTGCTAATATAGTACTGCTGCAAGCTTAGATCTGCAATATAGTCACCTAAAACTTGTTCGATAATGCCCAAACGAAGACCTAGAGTAGGCCCACCACAATGATGAACTGGGTTGTCATCCAATCCACCATAATCCTTGAGAGTTTCTGTTCCCAAAGGACTGAATGCTGTTGCAACTCTTCCTCAGAGTTCAGATCTGCCAAAAGTTGAATAACAAAATGCCAAAAAGATAACCAAAAAGTGAATCCAAATTCACTTTATGAGACTCCCAAGTTGGGCGTCCACTTTTAGGGTTAAAAGGGCATCAAAAATAAGAATCTTTGAAAGATTCTTTTATTCATGAAGTCTCCTAAGTTGGGCACCCAAGTTGAGGGTCCAACATCATTATTAAAAGGGACACCTTTTTAACACAACCTTATGTCAACTAGGTGGGGGTCCTTTTAATACTTTATTATTATAAAGTGACATTAATAATCACCTTATTTTATTCCATTTATTCCATTTTCATCACCTGGCCATCTGGAACTGAAACTGATGATGCTCGTGCCATTTAGGCGAGGTCGCCATGTGGCAGGCTAACTGACAGTCCCCTCCTAAAAAATAGGGATACCTCCTAAAAAATAGGAACTGTGACCAAATCTCCCAAAATGCTCCTGGAGGTCCCCTGATGCCTCCTGGTCAACTCCCAGTCAAACCCTAAAAAATAGGGACCCTTCCTAAAAAAATAGGAAACTGTCGCAAACTGTCTGGAATGGCCTATAAAGCTTCCTGCCAAGCTCCACTGCCCCTGGATAGGTCCCCTAACCACTCTGCTGACCTACGGGAACCCAAATAATAGGCCAACCACTGCACATCCATGTGTTGCCTAGGAAGGGGACATTACATAAGCCCACGTTGATTTTAAAGGACTTCCTCAGCCATGATAAGTCAAAAAATAAGGTAAGAAGCATGGAAAGAGATCAAGCTACTAGACTTGGGGTTGACTTTTCTCTTTCAAAGCTGCTTGGCATTGCAACCACTTCTCATGGCATATTGACCTGGTTAATAACAAATGCACATATTTCCTTTTCCGAAAGGATATTAATTGCCACATGGAAATGTTTGAAGTCTATGGTCCCAAACAAATTATTAGAGGCTACTTGCAATATATGATTGTTCACAAGCAATATCAAAAATGATAAAATCACTTTGCATACTCAGCAAGGCTTGACTGCCCAGTAGGGTCACAAAATTTGTTGAATGTGAAATGTGTTGCAGTCAGTGCTAATACCCTTTAACCCATCATGAAGGTCAACAATTGAATCGTACCAATCTAATCATATGTGCATGGAAGATATCTTTGCATTTAAGGCTTAAGCTAAGGCTGTTCTCAAACCAGACTATTTTTTAGTTATGCTGTCCTTGTCCTCTTTGTAGGGTCACAAAATTTGTTGAATGTGAAATGCGTTGCAGTCAATGCTAATACCCTTTAACCCATCGTGAAGGTCAACAATGGAATCGTACCAATCTAATCATATGTGCATGGAAGATATCTTTGCATTTAAGGCTTAAGCTATGGCTGTTATCAAACCAGACTATTTTCTAGTTATGCTGTCCTTGTCCTCTTTGTATGACAATTTTTATTATTGCTTTTACAGTTTACTGGGTGCTATTGAAAATTATTTTGAAAAAGATATTTTTCTTGAAAAATAAAATTGAATAGGAATGAATCTAGAATCTTGATGTGTACACATGACATAATTCTGATCTACTTGATATTCATGATGAGAGCTGTTCAATTTCTTCTTTAGAAAAAGGATCCTTACATATTAAAAAGAAACTCAAAAAATATTTTTAATTTAACTTCACTGAAAGTGCTAACTTGAGACTTGTGTTAAAGAAATTCCATCATAAGGTATTATCCTAGTTACTTGGAGACATGGACTATTTGTATGGGGACATGAGTGGGATGTCATTTTGAAATAGTGTATGTGTATACAAATAATGTTCTAGCTATATTAGAATTACATTAGTTAAGTATAATTGCTTATGGAAATAACTGTGTTTATTTTGTTTGCATCAAGATTTCGAATCTCACTCTATGATCCATCATTAGGATGAAAGAAGAAAGATGGATGAAATGCAGATTTAGCACAATAAAAAGACCAAGATGCCAATGAGGTAATGGTAACTTACGAGGTATGAGAAATGAGAAAGATGGATTGATTGCAGATTTAGCACAATAAAAAGGCCAAGATGCCAATGAGAGAATGTTAACTTAGGAGGTATGAGATATGAGAAAAGAGTCTGATGCCAATGAGGGAATGGGAACTTTCGAGGTCTGAGAAACGAGAAAGAGTCCTGGTCTTTTTATTGCGCTAAATCTGCAATTCATCCATCTTTCTTCTTTCATCCTGATGATGGATCATGGAGTGTAACCCAAAACATTGATGCAAACAAAATAAAAACAGTTCTTTTCAGAAGCAATTATACTAATACTCATGGACCATGAAAACCTCATGTTTTTCATTACATATAGTTTCCAAAAGATGTGGATACAAGTATGTGGTGAGGGTTCCTGTTCTTAAACCCCACTTTCTTGATGAGTAAAGGTTTTTTGAAAGCTGAATCTAATTCTCTAGTGATTCCAAGGTGAAGCTGTAGATTCTCAAGAGCAATTTTCATTTTTCTAGAGCTA
Source organism: Cunninghamia lanceolata (assembly GCA_027924645.1). NCBI lineage: Eukaryota > Viridiplantae > Streptophyta > Pinopsida > Cupressales > Cupressaceae > Cunninghamia > Cunninghamia lanceolata. The sequence goes on along the minus strand of BSBN01000245.1, from coordinate 3,182,925 downwards.
ATGTTGGATACAAGTCAATATAATGGGCTTTGGAAAATGTTCATTCTCATGTGTATTTGAAGAGTCAATTACATCTAGAACAGTTAACATTTTGAAGTTTTTGAAGGGTTGTTGTATTTGCTAGCATCTTCAATGTCTAAGAAGTGCACATCTTTGTATCTTTTGAGCTTTGGTAGAGAAGTTTAGCAAGTCATTAAAGCTTATATATGTAGCTCGATGCTTATATCTGCAGGTATTTTATTCAAGCATAACTTGTTCAACCAATATCTAGACTACTGGTTTGTAACAAGCCCTTCTTGGTATGATAGGTTGCTGGTAGAATGCTTCACAAAGTATTGCATTATAAATGAAGCATTAAGGCATTTTCGTGCACTCAAGTGTTATCAAGGAGCAATGAAAGTCCTTCACAATGATGGGAAGAATGGAGACCCCCTTTCTATGTATCTTCGAGCACTATGTCTTGAAGGTAAGTTGTAAAAGTTCAAGGTTGGTGATTGGAAGGTAATTTTAGAGGGACATTTTTAGATGCTCTAAAGAAAAGTGCATTGTGAAAAATTGGATCTAGACAGCATTGAACTCAGTAACAATAGAAAAGTGTGTGATTTTTATGTTTGTATCCTTATGTTGAAATTAGAAATGGAAAAACAATAAAAAGTTTTTCACTTTTATCAGTTGATTTTCAAGCCATGGTTTTTTTAACAGAAGTTAAAACTATATATTTTGTATCTGAAATTCAAGATGTCTATTAAAGCATCTGATTCTTATGAATTATAATAAGTTTTACAAAGCTTCCTTTTTAATTTTTTGTTCAATTTTTTTGTTAGATCCTAGCCAGAATATTCTATGGCACTTTGATTTATTGACAGAAAACTTAAGTATAAACAAGCAACCAATATTTCCATTTAATCGAAAACCAGCTGCAATGCTTACATGCAAATGCAAATTAGTTCTATGATGATATAAGAATAAGTTTGTGTCTCCAATGCATATGGTTTTACTGAACAATGTGATCATAAGTAGTTTGAATTTATACTAGTTGCAATGAAACTCAACCCATAGTTGAAATCCTTGGACTTAGCAATTAAGTTGGCAGGCCTAAAATTTGGCTTGGACTCGGGACTTGGCAAAATTTTCAAACATTAAAAAACACATTAATTTGCAAAATCATCTTAAATGACATGCATAAATCTGAATTTGGAGAATCTATAAGTTTTTCTTCCTTGATTTGTAGATCAAAACATGAGTTGAATGCGTATCAAAGTGTCATATGATTATAACTTACAAATCCATATTTTACAAATTTCTTCTTTGACTAAAGCTTTTGAGAGGATGTGCGGGTGTCTTGAACTGGATGGTAATATTTTTTGTTGAGGAGCAATATTATCCTTAGGCATATTATTATCATCCAATGAAGCCCCTATTGATGCTTCTCCTTTTGCCTCCACTTGTGCTACTATATCTGCTTCCCATTCCGTTGCATCCCTCTCAAAATCAATGATCTTATTTGAGGAAAACATGGGCTCCACATCCTTAGCAATCCAATTTGAATTAATTCATAATCACTCAGAATTAGTCAATTATCAAAGTGTTGAATGCTTGATAGAACGAAGGAGAAATTGCAAAAGTGAGGGTTTTTTGATACTTTTCTTTCACACAGTGTCATTATGTGCGTTCAAGCAAGTTATTTGTATGGACTCACCAAGTTTAACAATTTTTACTGGAAGTTACTCATCAAAAGCTTGCTTGCAACTTGCCAATGAGTTTTTCAATGACTGGCTTGTTATGTGACATCAGGTGAGTTATTTGTATGGACTTTTATGGCGAGTTACTCAACTTGCCAGTGAGTCTTTCAATGATTGACTTGCCAACTAGTATAATCTTGTGACTTCTTGTGAGTCAACAAGTAACTTGTTGAGTTTTTAATCGATGAGTCAACTGAGCAAATATTTATGAATCTATCAACACTGATAAAGTCATTGAGTTAATCACAAGACAATCTAACAATAAATATATGTATTGGGTTTCAAGAGGAGATGTTTGAGGAGTCAGGTTCCTTTCCAACATAACTAAAATACTAAGTATCAGGGATAGAAGATGTCCTTGGAGGTACTATAGTGCCTATTGAATGAGAAGATATTTCCCTTGGAGTGTGAAGTTGGTTAAGGGTAGCCTGGAGCTTGTAAATTTCTATTCTGCATTCCTTGAGGTGGTGTGTGACAATCAATTCATGCTCCCTTGTAATTTTCACAATCTGTACAGCCTCCATAAGCTGAGATTTGGCCTTCTCATTGTCTGTTTTGAGTTCAAGTATTTCTTTTTCCTTTTGTGCCAACTTACCCTTTTCTAGTTCCATCAATTGTGCTTGTTGAGCAACTTGTGCGTGGAACCTTTACTGTTATTCCTTTTATCTTTGCATGGATAGTTTTTGAAGTGGTAATAGCTTCATCAACTTTTAGCGGTGATCACACGTTGAGCAGCCATTTCTTTTTGGAGCATGAGGTAGAGATACTGAAACTGGTAGTCGATAGAGTATAGGGCTGCTAAGATTTTCCCATCTAAACCTCCAAAGAAGAAGGGCACCCATACTGGATCCAAGTACTAGTCGTTTGCAGAGTTTCTATATTCGACCAGCCATGAGTGAGGAAGATTTTTATAAATTCAATATGGAATTCTCCTTCTACAAAGTGCTTAATCCTCATAGCCTCTTGTGACACCAAAGGAGAATGTGAATTATTGAAACTCCTTACTATTTCATCTACAAACATCATTTGTGCCATTAGTTCCAAATCTTGGACAAATTGCTATATTGTATGGAGAGTATTTTCAAGATTTGGCCTTGAAATTTGTATGCATATCAGCAAATTCGACCATCTTCAATGCTGTTATGAATTATAAACCCAAGAAATCAATTTACTTATTTATGACAACTAGAAATATATGAAACCCTTGTGTATTGCTCCAACATGGACTATAAACTAACTAAGAAGGCAAATCTGAACTTAATTACTGATAGCACGATTTCTCACAAACACCTCTCATACCTCATACAATCTAACAATTGAATACCTAGACTTTCCACATTCAATCGAAACCAGGTAGTAACGATAAATATTACACAATAACACTACATATAAGCAGTTCATAATCAAACTCAGTCATGCGACATGGACTTGCAATTAACATTCACAACTTTGTCTACAAGGTGACAGGAAGTATGATGTTACAATGTATCAAGCTTATATCATGATAGGAACCAGGTAATAACGATAAATATTACACAATAACACTACATATAAGCAGTTCATAATCAAACTCAGTCATGCGACATGGACTTACATTCACAACTTTGTCTACAAGGTGACAGGAAGTATGATGTTACAATGTATCAAGCTTATCCTAAGGGATTGTGCCAACCAAGACAATAGAACCAACATATATAGATCAATAACTCAAACCCTTAACACCATTTTATATTAAGAAGGAACAGATTACAAATATCTTCGATTTCATACAATGCCCAGATGGATTGAGCCACAGGGAATAAATAGTCACCTTCTACAATGAACGTCCTGCCTCAACTCATTGTTGCATTCCTTGCTCTTGCTTCAATATCCTTCATTCTCAGCATCTGAAATAACCCGCCCCCTTATATATTTTACTGTTTGCTGATCTGGGTTATCTGTGGTTAAGTTGATCCCTGCTTGCGATAGGTGTTGGGTCCATACATAACATTGCATGCAAACATATATTTTGCAAGAGTACAATAGAAATAGAAATACCCACAAGTTCTATTTTATCTATATTGCATTATAAAGCATTTCTAAACAATACCCATATCATGGAATGCCAATATATGTAAGTTATACACAGCTGAAAATTTCAGATTTTTATATCAGCTTAGATACTCAGTATTTTCACCAAATATTGACAACCCAGTTCATAAAATATCCCCTATTATCTAAAACATCAATACCCAGAAAAATAGATAGCCAAAAAGTGAAGTATCTTACATACCCACTTCGCTGTTCATACAAAATAATGCTGGAAATGAAGGTACATCAGTCATGTCATATGAATCCCCTCCAAATACAATCAATACTCAGATTAATTACTCAGTTCAGCGAGGTACAATGCGAAAATAACAAGAATAGCCCTTATGGAGGCCACACAACAGTACCCAACTCGCTATAGATGATATACAAATTGCCCCAAAACCCTTTATTGCTGGTACGACCCTGTTGTGTACCAAAATCAGTGATGGCGGCCTCAAAATTGATTCAAACTTCTATGCCGAAACCTACAATGAATTCCTTGATATCCTTTTCAAATTACCGTGCCAAGAAACTGTGAAAACCTGCAAGATAAACTCTTCGTGATTGATCTCCAAACTCCCAAACTGAATGAAAATGAAGCACAATCATAGCCATTGAGCATGGCTGTCCTCAAGCAACCTCAAATGATCTTTCACACCCTCGAATCGCTGTTACAAATGGTGGTTTTCGTCACCAAATGCCATGGCTGGAAGAAGTTCTCCAAACCCTCATTTGCAGAGCAAATAGCAATAGAAAATATAATGAATGAATCAATGAATTGCTTTTCACTTTAGCTTTTATAATTCTTTCTTGAGGGTCGACCCTTTTTGAGAGGGAAAATAACTTTTATAATTTTTATTTTAATTTTCTCCTCATGAGGGGTCCAAGTCCTTAGGTGACTTATTTTTGCCTTTTTATATTTTTCTCTAAGTCACCACACTAATATAAAGTCCAAACATTTAAATATAAATATTAATTTATGGACTTTAAATTGAAAGGGCAAACAGACTCGGAATTTGACGAGCGATAGATCGTTGGAAAGGTCTCATTGAAATGCTCCACCTCCAATCCTGAATTTCCCAAAACGGACAGAAACCCTAACTTACTAAAAATAGTAAGTATGGGCAAAGGGTCCAAAAAAATGCTTTGGGAAGCGTCATCACGGACTGCTGACATTACTGAGCTTAATGCAACACTTGGAAAGGCCCCGAGACAACTGAACTGCCATGTCACCAAAATAGTGTCCAGACTGATACTTACTATAAATAGCAATGTTCACCGAGGCCCAAAGAGAACAAACCCAGAAAAACCCAGAAATATTGTCGCCATGCAAGCACTTACTATAAATAGTAAGTACGGCTAAGCTATTCAAAATCCCCCTGGAAAGTCTCATACGGCTCCACTGGAACACCTGAGCACACTGGTGACATCGAAATACTCCTCTGATCAGGCTGGCACAAACCCAGAAAGTCAGCTCCAATCGTGCTGCAAGAGAACCCAAAAATGGGGACATTACAGCTTCCCATCATCTTTCCTTTATGGCCTCTATCTTCTCTATTCATTCTCCTCCTTTTGTCAACCTCCATCCTTCTGTCTGTCTTTTCCTTTGCGCCTGCTGTCTTTATCTGTTTTTAGTCTCCTTCCTTCTGCATTCGGCCTGCTCACAAACACCTCGACGTTTCATGGCCTGCCGCCTCTCTTTCTCCTTTCGGCCTTCTTCCACCCACAACCTTTCGGCTTGCTCTAATTTCTTATGCGCGGCCTCCTACAGATCGACCTCTCTAGGTTCTATTGCTAGGCCTCTCCTTTATCTTCTCTCCCTACGATATGTTCGGCCTTTATCTTTTGGCATTCTTTGAATCGGCCTTCTCTCTGTCTACAACCGTCAGCCTGCAACAAACGGTCCCCCTTCTTTCTCACGAGCCCCCCTCTTCCATTCACAGCGATAGTATTCTTTTTATTTCCGTTCACTAACTCTTCTGCTGCCGTTATAGAGGGACTCTTTGTCTTCTAACTGCTGCGCCACCGTTACTGAGTGTTTCGTGCCACGTCCACTGTCATCCGACCATTCCTCTTTCACAAAACTTGTCCTCCATGTTCAACCATTCGTCTTCCCTACGACGGCCCTCCAATCGTTTACCACGATGGATTGTTTTTGTTTCTTCTGTTGACCCCCCAGAAGTGATGGCGATTACCTTTCCTCCCATCCATTCCTCTTCTCTTAAAACTGTAACTGTCATTATAATTCAAGTCTGTCGGTTTAGAGAATAACTGCCAACAGTTTCTGTCACTTAGTGATAGGAGAATTATTTGCTACCTAATGACTGACGACAAGAATTCCTTTACTAGACTCTGATATACAAACGACACGAGCGTACCAAGTGCCACCACAAGAGGCAAGATATCATTACAAACAAAACCAAAACACACAAGAAAATAAAAACCAAAATTGAGATGAGCACGATGCCCCTGCATCAATGACATAATTTAATGAAATGATCATCAAGGGTTATAGCAAAAATAGATCCCAAGAGTAGAGTTAAGAAGTATCAATGCCAAATTAGACTAATTATTTGTGACAGCAGATTTGAAATTGGATTTGCTGATTTGGAGATGTAATCAGCAATACAACACTTCCAGTAGCACGGAACAACAAAATTAACTTACATCAGACCTTGCAGAAATTTCCTTGAATTTTATAAGGGACGAAGTTTTGACTAAGGGTGCTTACCAGTTTCAGTAGAAAACCATACATTGACTGTTGTATGGCGGCTAGGGCTCATAAAATAGCTACAATCCAATGATAAATGGCTGTGGCTGGCTGTAACAAGACAATTGATACTCAAATTGGCTGTTAAGGGATGGCGCAGCAGTCTGAAACAACTGGAAAAAGATTGGCACAACAAATATTAATGTGGAAATGGTGGTGCAACAGCTGATACCAATGAAACTCCTTAAAAAATGCCAACAAATACTTGCTGTCTGCTTTTCAAGGGCTGGAAACATGAATTAAATGGCTGGAAACATCAAATAACAGCCAATAATAAAATAATAATATAGCAGCATTGTAGTGACACTACAGCAGCAACGTGTAAACTTGAAACTTGGCTAAATATGTTGATTTGATGTTGTGGAATAATTTGCTTACAAATATGAATCGAAACAACTGCAATCAATAAGCCCAAATGTGATCCTTGAATAGAAATGTCTTAAACGATATGAGAGTTTTCGTCCCCAAATCCAACTATGGAAAAGCAAGAGGATTTTTAGTCCTCTGGATCTCCAACACCAAGGGTTATTGTCGTTGAATGCTTCAAACTCCAAATTGGAAGGAACAATTGAAATAACAAAATCAAATTATTTGATGTAAGCCTTGACCTCTCTTTTATAGGCACCTACTTTGGGCACTCTTTTTTTTTTAATTAATTTATTTTTCCCTCCAAGTATTAAAAAGTACTTTTAAATTACATCCAAAGACCCTTTTTGAATTACATATTGAATGAAATGTTAAAAACACATATAAATATTACATAGGCCCTATGATAATATTTAAGTTGCCCTTTTGAAAATAAAGTGATTGGGCCTACATAAAATATTATTAATTCTTTTAGTTCTGAAAAGCGGACATGACAGTTCTCCCTTCTCAGAATTGCTTTCCCTCAAACAATTGCAAACTTGGATGCTCAACTATCATTGTGCCAACATAATAAATCATGCTATAATGTCCTTAGCGTTTGGATTGTGTGCCTATCAAGTGAAACAGCTTCTGCCTAAAAGCATTATGAGATCCACTATCTCCATCATCCACAACAATGTTAAGCAATCCATGTAACTTAATCCCTTCTTTAAAAAAACAATTTGGCCACTTGAGGAGAAATAACAAAGAAGTGCATGATTAATTAGCTTATTCACGACAACATGAATGCAAACCTTGGGGAAATCCGTGATGAGGTCTGTGATTGTATCCTTCCACTTCTGACTAGGATTAGGCAAGGAATGCAACCAACTCACAATATGCTCCTCCTTGATTTGTTGACAAATGATGCATTCTCCATGATGCTTGAGGACATCTTCAATCTCTTGCAGGGCCAAGGGTTGTCTTATGAACTTACCACCATGTTTTCTTTGTATTACTCTTATATCACTATGAATTGAAGAATCTAGAGCCTCCAATTGAGCATCATATTAATTTTCTTGAATTCCAATAGACCATACAACTATACTGTAGGTAGAAACCCTCATAAAATGGCACAAATCAGATTGTATGTAAACTGGAATGAAGTTGTAGCAGTCATAAATCCTCTGAAACTCTTTACAAATAGCATAATGCATGAAAAACCTCTTAAAATCTGCAACCTCATGGCTGTAGATGATTGATAACAGCAGTTCAAAGTTTGGAATCCTGAAAATCAGCAATATGAAGATGGTACGGTGGCAGCAATACTGAAAATCTTTTACAAAAATCAGCAACCTTAGCAATATGGAGGCTGGAAATAGCCAAACAATGATTGAAAATCCTTCAACAACAGTAACAAAGAACATATCTCTCTTGAAACCCTCAAAATTCAGCAATCCTATGATTGAAAACACTTGTACGACTAGAAATGGTGAAATGTAGCGACTGGAAATGAGGATGACAGCAGCCCCAAAGCTGGAAATGATGATGATAGCAGTCCCTGATATGTTTCCTTTACAATATAACTATAATATGCTATCACTACTTTCCCCCATTATGTCTTGTTTGTAATATTTTGCAAGAATATCTAATTTTGAAGTTTTTCCACCAAGCTTATGTTGCGCTACTTTGATATTAATAGGAACAGGTTCTTGAATCCTTTTCATGGTGCCAATTCTTTTTTCTTCAATAGGAAAGATATATTTAACATGTTTCTTCCCTATCTCTTAATGAAACCTGCTACTTGGTGGCAATCCTGGAGGTGTAACTTCGAACACCATACTATACTTGGTCAGAAATCTCAAATATCAAAATAACATCTGTCGTGCTTACCATCTTCCAACTTAAAGCATCTCGCTGCCCTGGCAACTGTGACAACCTGCATTAGACCATAGTCTATATTAGGTATCATAATTTTGTCTTCAAGTGTAGAATTAAGCTCCAAGAAGTAACCCATGAACTGCAAGCATTGAACCTTCATAACTTTGTTAGAATTCACAACATACTCTCTGATTCTTCATAATTTTACTTTATATCTAGATGCATGGGATCAAGAACTCATTAAGAATCCCTTATCCTTCTTGTACCTCAAAATGTCACTTGGGTCCCATATGCAAAAACGATTTTGAACTTGAGTCAACGAATCTATATGCCCTATATTGCAAGTTGTATACTTCACCCTTTTACTATTTTTAGAATGCTTCCCATGATGACAAGAATCTAGTAATGACATGGTATGGAGCAATAACTCTGAAATATGATCATCTTTTTCATACCTTGGGGTGTAATCAAAGTGCTTGCCTCCTTTTGCCAAAATAGAAATTGTTGAGATATCCTCAACACCACCATCCTTGTGACTTGAGATTTCCGAGTTAGGATCAACCAAAACATTCTCCTCAATTGTATGTTTACCCACAGTTATTCTAAAAATCAATCACATACGACAATGACTCACTTTTTGGAAGATCAATGGGTGGTACAGCGAAGAACATAGTATTGAAGGACAGATTTGAGGAGTTTGAGAGGACATTGTGACACTGCTTTTTATACATGCTGGCCGTACCATGCTCAGGCTGGGCCGTACCATATTGAGGCAGCTATAAGGGAAGTTGTTGTTTGGTCTATACACCTGGTCGCCTATTGTTTAGCAGCAATTTCAGAGCCAACAAGAGGAGTTTATGAGGGTTTGATGCCAATGTGACTGCTGATAACTTACAACAGCCAAGCCGTACCTTGCCTGGAGGGTCATGGGATCTCATGGAGCTGTAATATCATCACTTTCAGGACTTCTTTCCTATTTGGCTGAGGTGTCTAGGGTTCCAACACTTGCTGATATGGTTTATTTGTAAGGAAACCTTTGCTGCTAGGTGCTGTGAGCGATTTCCATTGATGCATGTAGCTGGTTCATGTACAACCATATTGTCAAGTTGTAAAAATGCAAATGGGTATTCAACTATAATTCATTTGGAGGTATTTCTTGAACTGGGCTGTAGCTATTTTGCTCAAATTCATTGTACTTTTTCTGGGTTTGAAATATATGCTCTATATTGTGCTGTTTTCGACAAACACATCGCAAGAAAATTGAAACCCCTTTTGCATCTTCTCTCTAGTTTGAAAGAACCGAAATAAAAATTTAAAAATAACACTATTAAGATCTTAAAAAGAACCAACAGGTACGGCACATTACTCTGCATCTTCTCTCTAGTCTGAAAGAACCCAAATAAAAATTTAAAAATAACACTATTAAGATCTTAAAAAGAACCAATAGGTACGGCACATTACTGTGGTATCAGAGCACAATTCCTTCTGCCATCCTGTCAGGTCAGATTCAGACATGCAGATGAAAAGATGAGACATGCAGCCGGGTACACAGGTATTATCTCAGACGGAATAGATCACGAACTGATATACAAGTTCCACAAATAGATCCCTTTGATACAAATACAGAGGTAATAGCCGTAGAGGAACAACCGGTAGTGATTTTCAGCGAAGAGGAACCCATCACAGAAAACATGGGTGACAGAGATCATGATGAACCTAGCTTGAGGGATATTCTGAACTCATTGGCTAGGGGTCAGATGGATATAGAGAGGAGTTTTACTCGGATGAATGAGACGATGTGGGAATCTCAGACAGAGTTGGCTCAGATCCTTACCCAGTTGATACCTTGTGATGCTAGGAACATGGACAATAACAACAACAATAATGGGAGGAACCGGAATAACTTTGGGGATAGGAACAGGGATAACAATGGAGGTGACAGACACAATGGAGATAGGAACAATGGAGACAGGAACAATGGTAATAGGCATAGAGATAGAGACGATGAGGGTGAAGCGTCAGTCACTAACAGGAGGGCTACCTAGTTTACAGCAGGGGATAGACCTGGCATACCTATATTTGCACTCAGGAACAATGTTCCTGAACAGGAAGCTACACAAATTGAGTTTCAGGATGAGATACTGAGAGACTGGTGGGCTTCCAATGAAGAATTCAGAGCTGAGATGACTTTTGGGGAGTATTCCGACCTCAGGATGAAACATAGACCCCGCAGGGGGAGCAGACAACAAAATCAGGGGCTCCAAAAGAAAGTTAGCAAAATGACTGCCGTATTTCGATGGTTCAGGCAAAACCACTGCTAGAGCGTGGGTCCAGAAGTTGGACAGCTATTTACAGATCAGCCCCATGCCCGAAGCTGATGCGATCACTTATGCAGCTTTGCATTTGGAGGGTAGCGCTCATAAATGGTGGAGTAATGGTAAGGTCACATTGGGCCATCACACATCACCCCATTGCAAATGGGGACCTCCTTTTTTTTGAGCTCTGATGCTTTGCATTTAGTTTTGGATGATGTCTTAGGTTCGTTTCCTCTGCCAATCCAACAATAAATCTCTCTCCTAGAAGGTTTTGCTCATTTGGAACATGAACTTGCAGTAATGAAGAGTCTTGATCAAATTCCATCCAAATAATGAACACTGAGATCAATCGTGATGTATGTTTGAGATCCTAAAAATGACTAAGTCTGGTATCCTAATATCCTGAAATCCTGAAAAATTGACTAAGTCTGAAATCTGGTGGAGCCTCCAAATTCTAGATTTTGAATGTTAAATCCGACAGATTCGAGACCTATCTCAAACATCCTGAAAGGTATATTGAAAAATATTTAAAGTATAAGAATATACTTAAATATATTTTTCAATATACCTTGCCCTGAGAGACCCTGAAAAATGGCTAAGTACTGAAGAAAGCACAAAATCTTCAACCAGTGCGACAAGACATGAGGATGGCGCAAAATCTTGATGAACTGCGCTGCTTTCAATCAGATAACAAAATGTGGATCCCTTGCGCTAGAACCAATGCGCCACATTTAGAGCGCCTTCTACAAGGAAGATAATCTTAGACTTTTGAATCTCCAATTAAGAAGAACTCAAGATCTTAAAGCAATGCGCCAAGTTCAAGAGAAGACTCAATTTGCCAACCAAGGCGCCTAGATGAATGGGAGTTCAAAATCAAGAACTAAAGTGCCACCACTAGAGGAAATCAAACTTAAGATTGCAAGACAAGTTCAAATCAAAACATGAATTTGCTGTCCATTATGATATCGTCAAGAGAGGGAGTTTAGTTCAGATTTTAAATGAAATTTTAACCAGAGCTTAAATCCTTGAACCAATGCGCCCAAAGCAAGAGAAATCAAGGTTCACATCTGCTGCGCCACAGTTAAAGGAGGATTCAAAAAACCTTAACCAAGGTGCCAACTTCAAATTACAAGTGTGATTTCAACCAAGCATCCAAAATCCCATCCAATGCGACCAAGGTAGAAGAGATGAGTTTGATTGATGAAGTGTAAGTTTGCAAATGTGTTAGGATGAGGATACCTAAACATCCATCTAGTGCGCCACAATGAAGGGATCTACGTTGAATGAGAGGGAGTGATTGCAACAAGCATCTAGAAGATTCAAAATGGCCATCTCTTGCGCCACAACCAATGCGCTAGCCTTAGAGAAGAGTCTTGGAGTATGACATTGTTTATCTTAGAAGATTCAAAGGTCTAAGCAATGCACCCTTATTAAAGTGAAGAGGATCATTGAAGGAAGAGTTACAAATCAAGACTAAAATTCTGATCTCATGTGTCATCATGGAGGAGTAAGTGAATTATCTATCTGCTGTGATAGATTTAAGGAGGATTTAAAATCAGCATGTAATGCGCCATATCTAGTTAAAGGGAGATTAAAACTTGGATCTGATGCGCCATCACCTAGAGAGCAAACTTTTAGTTCTAAGTATGATTTTATGAGAGATCAAATTGTTCATCTAATGCGCCCCACCTATGGGCTGCCTTGAGATGATACCAAGTCTAGGTTCTTTGAAATTATCAAGCAAATATCCAAATTCTTGATCCAATGTGCCAGCTTAAGGAAGATAGGTTGCAAGTTCCTTAACATTCATTTAATTGGAGTTCAAAACATCTATCTGGTGCGCCATGGTGAAGAGGTCTAATTTGAATGGAAAGAAATGTTGTGAAGAAAATATCAAAATCAGGAAGCAATGCGCCACCTTGAAGACTTTTTAATGAAGTCTGATTTCCTCATCTGGTGCGCCTACAAGGAGATCTAATATAAGGAGGGTGAATTCAGGTTTGTAAGTATATCAAGACAAGATCAAAAACATTAACCCTTGCGCCACTATGAGAGGTAAATTTCAAGTATCAAGTGTGAGTTTATCCAAGACTCAAAATGATGATCTAGTGCGCCACCCTTCAATGGAGTCAGATTTTAGTTTAGTGATGAGTTTCAAGACAAGATCAAAAGCATTATCCATTGTGCTATCTATGAGGGGACAAAGCTAAAATGTTAAGTGTATTCAAACAAAACACTTAATCTCTCAACCATTGCGCCATTGATGATGAAGAAGTAGAATTTACAAGTATGCTAAGATCAAAGTTCAAAACCTCCAACCAAAAGCGCCCTTATTATGGAAAACTCAACCGGATACTAAAAACTTCATTTGCTGTGCCATTGCTAAGACTAACATTAAGAAGATTTGAAATCTCCAACCATTGCGCCATCTACACTAAGGAAAATGAAGTTAAGTTTTTTGATAAGTTTTCTATCAAGATCCAAATTTCTGATTTGCTGCGCCAATTTAAGACAAGGATCCAGACTTCATCAAGTAATGCGCCATCATGGAAGGAGTGAGTTTTGTTAAGAAGTCAAGAGTTTCAATGGAGATCAAAAACTTGCTATCTAATGCGCCCATTTAGTGTGTAGTTTAATGCAGATTTTATGAAATCTTTTAAGAAGAGATTGAAATTGTCATCTAATGCGCTCCTAATGAAAGATACTTGGTTTGAAATTTGTAATTGTTTTCAAGAAATCAGCTAATTTGGTATCTAATGCACCTAGATTAAAATGCACGAAATGGTTATCAAATCAAGTATCAAGAGGAATTGATCTTGCTTCTCTGTTTGTTTTGTAGGAACAAGGAGTTTTGGTGAAGCTAAGGAGTCATCAAAGAAGAAAGCTTGAACCACCTTTATGCTAGGAATGAAGTCAACAAATTGCATCATGTTCACAAGACAAGGCTTTCATCTACTCTACTTCAAGTTCTTTCAAGCTTCAAGAGATCATGTAGTTGTTCCAAAGGAACTTCTCATCATCATCAAGCATTCCAAAGACATCTATAAAGTTTCAAGTTCCTCCGGTACATTCAAGCTTCCTTGAGAAGTCGTCTACTCCACATATAAGGAAGGTGTTATCATCAATATCTACACTCCAAGGGACCCATTCAAGTTGAAGCATTTCATCATCTACATCAAGTTCAAGTATACATCATCATCTAGAAGGCATCCATGCACGGCAAGTACACTACTTCATCTTCAATGGCATCATGTCAAAGATACTTCATCTATTCAACTTCAAGTTCTTTCACGATCTTCAAGTCTAAAGAGAGATCTCCTTCGTCAAGTCATGAATGAAGCATCGTCATCTATTCTACTTCATGTCATCATCATCATCTACTTTTACATGAAGGAGGCAGCATCATCATCATATACTATACTCTTCAAGAAGGTGCATCCAAAGAAGATCATCATGTATCTTACCTGCAAGAGGAGAAGAAAGAATCATGGTGTTAGTCAAGTGAAGCAACTCATATCATACACCCAGTTTACAAGAAGAATGAATAAGGCAAGATCAACAAGTTACATCCCAAACATTCAAGTTCAAAGCAATCACATCGAAGAACTCATACAGATGATACAATTTGGGAATATGCTAAGGTGGCACCTACGTGGCCAACACTCATCATCAAGCCAATCACAAGTCGCCACATCATTCGATAAGCAAGAAGACAGAGGGGACGTCCATATGGAAGATGCTCTAAAAGATTCCATCTTATCTTATCTTCTTGGAAAGCGTGCCTTCATTGCCTCTCATATGTACTAAAAATAGCAAGTTGTTGTAACTACCTATTGAGGTGGCATGATCTAAGCCCTTGGCATCTGGATTGATCCAAGCCATTCATTGTAATCTGGACATCTATATAAAGGCCTTGTTGCCTCATTTGTAAAGGAGTAGTCCAGTTTGTAGACAAGTAGGAGTAGAATAGAAGAGACTCTCGAAATTCTCCGAGAGGACTTGGAGTTGTACATATTTTTCAAGATTAATGCAAAGACATTGGAATTTATTTGGTGTTAAGTGTTGTCTTATGGAATGACATGGTTTCCTGTATCTTGATGAAATGGAGAGATGTTTCAACTAGATTAGAAGTAGATTAGAAGTTGTTTGATGTAATGTATGTTTGTATTGAATATTTGATCAACTCCTAGCTCATGCTTTTAACATTCATCGCCGGTGAAGTGTTGTGTAAAGCTACTATGAGCCTTATAATTTGCATAAGTTGGATTGTGGATGCTTGTTTGAGTTGCACCATTCGATGGGTGCTTATATGAGCCTTCATAATTTGAAAACCTTTCGCTATCCTTAGGAGATTGCACCAACTTCATGTAGTTGTAGGCATCCTTGGCGAAGTGGAGTTAGGTTTATCAAGGAGTTTGTCTATTCACGCATCATCATTCCTTCATTGATCTTAGATTAGCTCCCTAAACCCTATATTTTTTCCTTTTTTATCATTGATACATTGTATATACATCATCCACACTGAAGGAGGAATAAGCTAAGAAAGTATGAAGAAGAATTCAATGTAAGTCCTGTTGTGACCAAATCACACATCACCCCATTGCAAATGGGGACCCCCCTGTTTTTTGAACTCCAGTACTTTGTTGAGTCTTGTATGATGTCTGTAGTCTATTGCATGATGAAGTCAGTGGTGTTTGAGTCCTGTAGTCCCTTGATGACCTGATCCTGATGTTTGAGATCCTAAAAATGACTAAGTCTGGTATCTTGATCCTGAAGATCCTGAAAATTGGCAAGTCTGAAATCTGGTGGATCCTCAAAAATCTAGAATCTGCATGTTAAATCCAGTGGATCTGAGACCTATCTCAAACATCCTGAAAGGTATATTGAAAAATATTTAAAGCTAAACTTATACTTAAATATATTTTTTAATATACCTTTACCTAAGGGACTTCCATTTCTGGGCGCATTTCTCCACTTGCAGTGACTCCAAATGGCGCCTACAACTCAGGGCGCCTCCCTTCATTCCAACCAAACTTCAAAATAGCGCCTTGGCATGAGATAAACATAGGAGCAAACAAAGGTGGCGCCTTGATTGAAAGTTGTTAAAAGATCGCAAGAAGTGAAAATTTAACAAGAGAAAAACACTTGTGAGCTTAGGCGCCTTTTCCATGTTCAAATGATCATCAGATAGCGC
This sequence comes from Cunninghamia lanceolata, assembly GCA_027924645.1. Classification (NCBI taxonomy): domain Eukaryota; kingdom Viridiplantae; phylum Streptophyta; class Pinopsida; order Cupressales; family Cupressaceae; genus Cunninghamia; species Cunninghamia lanceolata. The sequence continues at coordinate 3,166,608 of BSBN01000245.1, read as the reverse complement.
CTTAAGTTGAGATGAGTGAGTTTAGGCGCCCATGCCTTGTTATTGTCTTTGAGCGCCTTGATGTGAGATAAGGTTTAAACTATTGATTGATAGCGCCTTCAAGGGGGTAGCCTATTTTGACTTCCAAAGTTGATCTAACGTGTTAAATTAAGTCCTATAAGTAAAGGCGCCCTTTGCCTTCAAGGTAATCTTGCTTTGGCGCCTTGGTGGAAAGGAATTCACAAATGCACGTTGTAGAGGTTGAAAGTGAAATGAGCTCTCATCTTACTTAGGCGCCAATTTATACCAATATCATCATCCAATTGCGCCTATTGTGAGGAACCCTCTGGAGGTGGAAAGGAGATGTTTAGAGTTGCAAATCACCTTCAATGAGTCTAAGCGCCTTGTAGTGTCCAAACAACCTTAGGTGGGCGCCCAAAGTTCAAAGGGCTTTTTGGTCACCATAATACTTTAGATTGGCGCCTTGGAGGAAGTAAGTTGCTTTGAACATATGGAATTGAACATCATTGAGTTTAGGCGCCTCTTGCTTGTCATTCCCACCTCATTTTGGCGCCTAGGGGTAAGCATGCTTGCAAATGCTCTAGATCCATGAGAATTGAAGTAAACTTACTAGGGCGCCATTTCACATTCCAATCATCATCAAGTGGCACCTAGTGAGAGGAACCCTCTGGAAGTGGAAAGTAGATGTTTAGAGTTGTAAATTACATTCAATGAGTCTAGGCGCACTTACATCTTCTTACAATCATGGATAAGCACCTTGCAAAGGAGGACTTCAGATTATGAAATTTGATATCACTTTAAGGTAGGAATTCCTCTAATAAGCCTTTAAATGACTAAAAAATCGCCAAAATTACAAGTCTAGGCGCCAATTTGTCATCAAGACAACCTAAGTGAGCGCTCTGGGAAGAATCACATCAACTTACACTTGAAGTGGGTGCCTTGAAGTCATTCTAGATGATAGGCGCAATATCATACCTCTACCAACCCTTTAAGTGGGTGCCTAGATTGAAGTTGTCTCCAACAACACTATTGATGGAGCGCTTTGCAAAAATAGAAGTCATTCTAAGTTATCTCCAAGTGTTAAGAAGTATGAAACATGTCATGAAGTTAGGCTCACTTTCTAGCTTACACCACCTCATTATTGGCGCCTTGGAAGAATTGACATAAAACAACCTATTTTGGTGCCTAGGTGAGGGAAGTCTTCTCAAAGCATTTACAACTGTTTAAAACATAGAAAATGACAAGTATAAAGCTTGATTTGGCTTAGGCGCCCTTTTACTCCTTTGTAAACCTATTTTGGCGCCTTGAAGAAAATCACTCAATCCATACTTGAAGGTGGGCGCTTGATGTGTAAAGTCATTCCAAGACATGATTGATCACTTAGAATTGCAAAATTGCAAGTGTATAAAGACATTGAAGTTGGGCGCTACTTTCTCCAAAATCACATCATTTTGGCGCCCAAGGAAGAATTTGCATTGAAAATACCTTTTAAATGTACCTTATAAGGGAGATTGACTCCTTTAAACTATTGCAATTGTTTGAAATCATTTAAAATGATGAATGTGGGACTAACTTGTGTTAGGCATTTTTTGCTTCTCTTTTCACATGTATAAGCACCTAGAGCTTGAAGAAGGATTATTACATGTTATGAAGTCATTGATATATTGTTTCTCTTGTCTTGTAGGAACATTAACAAAGCTAAGGAGTTGTTCGAGGAGTTACCTTCAAGCGAGAACCCTGGAGACACCTTCATCCAAGGAGTGAAGTCAAAAAATTGTCATTGCAAGAAGAGTCATCATGCTAGCCACCTTTGGAGATCACTTCAAGATCATCATCAAGTTGCATCATTGAGAGGAGTGTTGGTGAAGCCAAGGAATCATCTGAAGGACAAGTACCTAAGTCACCTTCAAATTGTAGAGGAAATGTCAATGACATCATGTTAGATCACATCAAGTTCAAGTATACTTCATCAACTTCTACATTGAAGATATTCATCCATTCAACTTCAAGTTTCATCCAAGCTTCAAAGTACCTTTGAGAGGTCATCTACGTCACATCTAAAGACGGTGTTATCATCTACACTCCAAAGGGCTACTTCAAGGTCAACATGTCAAGTGCACTACTTCATCTTCATCATGTCATCATGTTCAAAGACATTCATCCTTTATAGTTTCAAGTTCCTCCCGAATCTTCAAGTCATAGAGAGTCTCTTACTCCATTATCCAAGAGGCAGCATGATCATCTACTCTTCATGAAGATGCAAGGGAGAAGATTGACTTACCTACCTGCAAGAAGAAAGAATCACAGAGTTAGTCAAATGAAGCAACATCTATCATACATCCAGTTTACAAAACATGAACAAGGCGAGATCAACAAGATACATCTCAAGTGTTCATCATCAAGAGCAATCATATTGAAGACATCATACAAAGATGATACAATTTGGGAATATGCTGAGGTGGCATCTACGTGGCATGTACCTATTATCATTCAATGATAATCAGCCACAATAATTCAAATGCATTCAATGCATCATTTAATAAAAGAAGCCAAGAGGACGCCTATGTGGAAGATGTTTTAAATGATTTCATCTTACCTTATCACATTGGAAAACGTGCCTTCATTGCCTCTCTCTTTTATACTAAAAATAGCAAGTTGTTGTAACTACCTGTTGAGGTGGCATGATTTAAGCCCTTGGCTACATGAAATGATCTTGGCCTTTCATTGTATTTCTGGACACTATATAAAGGCCTTGTTGCCTCATTTGTAAAATCAGTAGCTAGTAGATCAGAGATATAGTTTTTGTAGGAGTAGAATAGGAGAGACTCTCAAAATTCCCTGAGAGGACTTGGAGTTGTTGTAAATGTTTCTCAAGATTAATGCAAGGACATTGGAGTTCACTTGGTGTTTAAGTCTTGTCTTGTGGAATGACATGATTTCTTATATCTTGAATTGAATGAAGAGATGTTTCAAATAGATTAGAAGTAGATTAAAAGCTCTTTGTTGTAATGTATGTTGTATTGAATATTTGATCAACTCCTAGCTCATGCTTTTAACATTCATCGCTGGTGAAGTGTTGTGTAAAGCTAGTCTGAGCTTTATTTGCTTAAGTTCGATTGTGGATGCTCGTTTAAACTGCGCCATTTAATGGGTGCTTGTATAAGCCTTCATGATTTGAAAACCATTCGTTTACCTTAGGAGATTGCACCAACTTCATGTAGTTGTAGGCATCCTTAGTGAAGTGGAGTTAGGTTTATCAAGGAGTTTGTCTATTCGTATGTCATCATTGCTTCATTGACCTTAGATTAGCCTTTCCAAACCTTTATCTTTTACTTTTCTTTGTTATTGAAGTCTTGTATATATGTCATCCACACTGAAGAAGAGATAAGCTAAATGAAAGAAGAAGAATCTAATGTAAGTCCCTTTGTGATTATTAGCAAGATCACATGTAATCACTGAGTTAACCCATCATGAATCATAAAAGGAACTGTTGTGACCAAATCACACATCGCCCCATTGCAAATGGGGACCCCCTTTTTTTTGAGCTCTGATATTTTACATGAAGTTCTGATGATGCCTTAGGTTCATTTCCTCTGCCAATCCAATAAGTCTCTCTCCTAGAAGATTTTGCTTTATAACTGGAGGTCTTGTCTGGAGGATGAACTTGCAGTAATGAAGAATCAAATCACATCCAAATCATGAATAATGAGACCCTTCTTGAAGTATGTTTGAGATCCTGAAAAAGACTAAGTCTGGAGCCTGAAATCCTGAAAATCCTGAAAAAATGGCTAAGTCTGAAATCTGGTGAATCCTCCATATTCTATATTTTGCATCTTAAATCCGGTGGATTCGAGACCTATCTCAAACATCCTGAAAGGTATATTGAAAAATATTTAAAGTATAAGAAATTCAAAATATATTTTTCAATATACCTTTACCCTCGCGACCCTGAAAAACGCCTGACTCTTCCAGAGGATTCAAAAAGCTCATCTAGTGCGACGGGGCATCTAAGTGGCGCAAAATCATGATGAAAAAAGCGCTTTCAAAGACAGAAGAAGATGATGATTTCGAATACATGAACCAATGCGCCAATTCTAGAAGATTTTCAACCCCTTAACCAATGCGAAAATTCTAGAGGAACTCGAAACCTTGAAGTAATGCGAAAATTCTAGAGGAACTCGAAACCTTGAAGTAATGCGAAAATTCCAGAGGAACTCGAAACCTTGAAGTGATGCGCCAATCCTAGAGGAAATCAAAAACCTTATCCAAAGCGCCAAAAACTTGAGGATTTCTAATCCCTCATCTAATGCGCCCATCTAGGAAACATCATGGTTAAGGAAAGAAACTCCCAAACATCCAACCCAAGCGCTTAAATCAAGCATCCAATGCGAAACTCAGAGGAATTTGAAACCCTCATCCAAAGCGACCTAAGGAGGAAGGATCTAGTTGAGGTTTATTACACATTAAGGGTGAATTTTAGAGGATTTCCAATCCCTCATCTAATGCGACTTCATGAAGGAAGATTCCAGGCGCTTGGAAGGAGATACATTACAAGGTTTAAATCAATTTTCAAGAGATTCTAAGGTGATGATCTAGTGCGCCAAGAGGTTTCAATATAAAATCTAGAGGATTCTTAATCCTTATCTAAGGCGAAATCTCAGAGGATTCTCCATTCCTCATCCAATGCGCCATACAAGGAAGAAAGTGAAGGTGTCAACCAATAGGGAAATCCTAGACATCCAAGGTCAAGTCTTCAAGGCGAGTTTAGAGGATTTCAAAGTTTTATCCCAAGCGCCAACATCATGCATGATTTGCTAAAGGTAAAGCCCATCCAATGCACCTAAGTTTTGAAACTTCCAACATAGTGAACTAATGCACCACTTCAAGAACCCTTTATCAATATGCTCAAAAGGAAGAAATCAAAGGTGGTATCCAATGCGCCACACATGAGGGAGAAAGAGGTTTGTTTTTAGAGATCTCAAATTACCTATCTAAAGCGCTTAACCTAGGAGCTGATCTATTATGCAAAGATAAGAAGAATTCAAGTTGCCCATCCAATGCGCTAAAGGTGGAAGGGGTAGAATATTTCGAAAAACACTAACTTGAGGAAGATCTTGTCACCTTGAAGTGATGCGCTACTCCCTTCCAAATGAAAACAAGTTCAAACCAAAGCAATTTGAAAGAGGTTTTGAGAGGATTCTCCATTCCTCATCCAATGCGCTCAAAAGAAGAGGATTTCCAAACCCTCATCCAACGCGCCTAAAGCCTAGAGGGTTATGAAGGGAGATCAAGGTATTTTCGACCACCTCAAGAAGACTTCAACATGCTCATCTAATGCGAAATGCTAGAAGAAATCAAAAACTTGATCCAAAGCGCCTGGAGGATGAAGATTTCGAAGGTGTGATCAAATGCGAAGAATCAAGAATCAAGTCTTAAAGTGAAATTCTAAAAGGCAAGAGGATTTCGAAATCCTTATCCAATGCGACTTATCTAGTGCATCAATTCTAGGAGAAACTAAAACCTTCATCTAAAGCGCTACCTTATGAAGGGAAGTAAAGTCAAGTGTTGAAGGCAAACTTTAGAGGCTTATCAAGGAGGAATCTAGGAGGAATTCACTTATCTCAACCAACACGCCATCTTAGTAAAGTTTTCATATCATTCAAGTTAGACATCAAAGTCCTTAACTCATGTGCTTAGATTAGAAATGCTTGTAATGATTCTTATGTATTATGTGTTATCGAAAGGGGATTGATGCTGTTTCTTTACTTGTGTTGCAGCAAAAAGGAGGAATCATCTAAAGATCAAGTGATAAGAACCTTTGACAAGCAAGGAATGAGAAAAGAGCAAGGCATCATGTAGCTGTTTCAAGGGTATCCTTCATCATCCTTGTGTTGGAGTTCTTCATCAAGTGGCATCAAGTTAAGATTGTCTAGAAGACATCCATCCGAAGGACATCATCTTCATCAAGACTTTCTAAGACATCCAATCTACTTGACATCCAATCTACTTCAAGTTCCTTCGAGCTTCAAGATCATCTTCAAGGAATCATTTCATCAACTACATCATGATCATCGAGAGCAAGTGTTTGAATCACTTTCACCTTGCGGAGGGAACACTACTCTAAAGGATTATACCTCAAATCTTCTACATCATCGAGTTGGAACACTTCATTGAAACTTCCGAAGGCATTCATCCATCTAAACTTCAAGACTTTACAATTTCAAGTCCAAGAGAGATCTCCTACTCTTACATGAAGGAAGCATCATCATCATCATATCTCTACTCTACTCTCTTCAAGAGGATGCATCCAAAGAAGATCATTCATATCTACATCCTACAAGAAGAAGAAACATTGCAAAGTTAGTCAAGTGAAGCAACAAGTATCATATATCCAGTCTACAAGAAGAACGAATAAGGCAAGATCTACAAGATGTATTCCTAAACATTCAAGTATCAAGCAATCACATTGAATACATCACTACATTGATGATACAATTTTCAAAGTATGCTGAGTTGGCATCTATGTGGCGAGTACACATCATTTAATTTTGATTAGCCGCATTATTTTAAATGCATTAAATGTATCATTTAATAAAAGAAGCCAAAGGGATTCCTATGTGGAGGAATATTTTAAATGCTTTCGCCTTACCTTATCACATTGGAAAACGTGCCTTCATTGCCTCTCTCTTTTATGCTAAAAATAGCAATTTGTTGTAACTACCTCTGAGGTGGCACGATCTAGACCCTTGGCCATCAAATTAATCTAATAAGCCATTCATTGTAATACTGGGCTTCTATATAAAGGCCTTGTTGCCTCATTTGTAATTCAGTAGATCATTAGTAGTAGTAGAGAGTAGATTTTAAGAGTAGAATAGAAGAGACTCAAAATTCTCTGAGAGGACTTGAAATTGTTGTAAATATTCCTCAAAGTTAATGCAAAGACATTGGAGCTACTTGTTTGGTGTTAAGTATTATCTTGTGGAGTAACATGGTTTCCTGAATCTTGATGGAATTAAGAGATGTTTCAAATAGCTTAGAAATAGATTAGAAGTGCATTGATGTAATGAATATGCGTAAAGATATTTGATGGATTCTTCTGGTTCATACTTTTCGTGTATTGTCGAAGGCAACCCACTTTGCAAAGTTAGACTGAACCTTCATTTTCTTTAGTTCGGTTGTGAATGCTTGTTCAAATTGCGCCAGCTGTGGGTGTTTGGATGGAGATTTACAACATGAAAATCCTTGAGTTTCCTTAGAAGATTGCACTGGCTTCGTGTAGTTGTTGGTTCTCATGGCGAAGCGAAGTCTGGTTTCATGAGGAGTTTGTCTATCTTTACATGTTTCATTATCTCATTGTCCTTAGATTAGCCTTCTAAACCCTTAACCCTTTTTTCATTTTCTTTATCATAGAAACCTTGTATATACATATCATCCACACTGAAAGGAGGAACAAGCTAAACATGAATGAAGAGAAGTCTGCGTAAGTCCCTTTGTGTTTAACAGCAAAATCATACTTAGTCACTGAGCTGTCTCTTACCAAAATCATCAGAAGGAACCTTGGAGTCATCTTGTTTGATCACCTAGTTCAGCATTCGAGAGGCTTTGCTCAAGAGGGAGTTAGATACTCAGTATTTCACTCTAATTGTTGACTTGTCGAAAAACAATCATCAACAGGAACCTTGGAGTTACTTCACTAGATCACATAGTTCAGCCTTTGAAGAGCTTTATTCAAGAGAGAGTGGGATACTCTAGTGTTTTACTCTATTGTTGACTTGTCGAAATACAAACATCAACAAGTCCCTTTGTGATTATCAGCAAGATCACATGTAATCACTGAGTTAACCCATCATGAATCATAAATAAGGAACCTTGGAGTTACTTCACTGGATCACATAGTTCAGCCTTTGAAGAGCTTTATTCAAGAGAGAGTGGGATACTTTAGTGTTTTACTCTATTGTTGACTTGTCTAAAAACAATCATCAACACGATCACTTATGCAGCTTTGCATTTGGAGGGTAGCACTCATAAATGGTGGAGTAATGGTAAGGTCACATTGGGCCATGATCAGAGCACTTCCTATGTTGAGTTTACTGCTAGGTTGATTGACATATTTGATAAGAAAGATTCAGATATGCAGTTCAAGGAGTTATCTCAACTCAGGCAAGTGGGCTTAGTGGATGCTTACATCTCAAAGTTCTAGGACCTATCTGTTATGGTCACTGATATCTCAAAGCGCAGATTGATGATGCTTTTCATTGACGGGTTATCAAATCCTTTGCATGGTTGGATAAAAGGTCTAGATCCAACATCTTTACAGGCCATCAAGAAGGCCTGTGACATGGAGTCCTCGGTATGGAGGAGTAAATTTCAGTCCAAAGGATTCATGCACAAAAATGTTAAAGACAAAATATTTTCAGAAGGAATCAGGACAACATCATAAGAATTCTTCCAGGTTGGACAGTGACCAGTTGAATGACCTTAGGAGGAAGAAACTCTGTTTTCATTGCTGAGAGCCTTGGGATCCTAAGCACAAGTGTGCTGCCCAAGGGAAAGCTAAACAATTGGAGTATTTTTCAGCAGATGAGTCGGTTGAATAAGAGCCACATTCAGAGCAACAATCAGAAGCTAGTGATTTAGGGACAGATGGTGCATCTGAGGCATCTGATATAGAGGAGCAGACGGCCCTACCTACAGCACATCTCTCTAGCATTCAAAGAGGGGTCGTTCAGGATGAGGAGTACTTGGTGGGCAGCAAGTGATAACTCTTTTAGACACTAGTTCTACTCACAATTTCATAGATGAGGGCTTGGTTGCGAAGAGAGGACTTAAGACTGAAGAATTTGAAGAGTTTAAGGTGAGAGTAGCAGATGGATTTGTACTCACCTGTACTAGGAGAATACCCAATCTAACCATTCTGTTGAATGATTACACTTGCCAGTCTGATTTCTATGTGGTTAGCATGGGTGAGATGGATGTTGTTTTGGGCATGCGTTGGTTGCATGACATTGGGGAGTTCACTCTCAACTTGCGGACAATGGAAATGAAGTTTGAGGTGAACGGGAGACGACATGTGCTCAGGGGAATTTTAGATGGTGGATTGAGAGTGGTTTCACTCAAGAGGATGGAGAGGTTGATACGACACGATGAGGTGCAGTGGGTAGCAGAGGTGATGGTGATGCCTACAGTGACAAAACAACATAAGTGTGAGTATCCACCTGATATACATGCTCTCTTGACTAAACACATCAAAGTGTTTAGTGACATACCACCAGGTAGACCCCCTGATAGGGGTATTGAGCATGTAATTGAGCTCGAGGAGGGTGCTAAGCCCTTGATTACCACACCATACAGGCACCTGAAGAGGTATAAGGATAAGATCGAGAAAGCTATCAAAGAGCTTCTCAAAATGGGGCACATAAGGCCAAGCAAGAGTCCATTCGCTTCTTTAGTGGTCTTGGTTAAGAAGGATGGAACTCTCAGAATGTGTATAAATTACAGAGAGCTTAATAAGAAAACTATTAAAAACAGATACCCCATACCTCGCATTGATGAGCTCATAGATGAACTACACGGGGCATGCTACTTCTCAAAAATAGATTTGAGATCCAGTTACTATTAGATACAGGTAAGGGAAGAAGATGTTGAGAAGACAACATTCAAGTGCCATTATGGGCATTTTGAGTTTCTAGTCATGCCTTTTGGTTTGACTAATGCACCCGCCACATTCTAGTCTTGTATGAATAGGGTGTTCAGAGAGCAGTTGCAGAGATTTGTGTTGATATTCTTTGATGACATATTGATATACAACAGGACATGGGAGGAACATTTGAAGCACATCAACATTGTATTGAGCATTCTTGAGCGTGAGTCATTATATGCCAAGATGTCGAAGTGTGAGTTTGGGATGACGGAGTTGTTGTACTTAGGTCATATTATCAGTGCTGGTAGTGTGAAGGTGGACTCGGAAAAGATTCGGGCAATCATTGACTGGCTACCACCAAAGAATCTCTTTCAACTCAAGGGATTCCTTGGTCTTTGTGGGTATTATCACCGTTTTGTGAGGGTTTTTTCATAGGCAGCTGCCTCCTTACAGACTTGATTCGGAAGGATGCATTCAGTTGGTCAGGTGGTGCACATGAGTGTTTTGACAGGTTTAAGGAGTTGATGAGCACCTGTCCTGTGTTGGCCATTCCAGATTTCAGCAAGCCTTTTGAGTTACAGTGTGATGCCTTAGGGTAAGGCATTGGTGCAGTATTAATGCAGGATAAACACTTTATAGCATTCGAGAGCAGGAAGTTGAGGTGTGTAGAGCTACAGTATTTATGACAAGGAGATATTAGCCATCATGCATGCGCTGGCTAAGTTCAGATAGTACCTGGTTGGGAGTAAGTTTGTGGTGAAAGCAGATCACAATAGTTTGAAACATTTCCTTGGACAGAAGGACCTGAATGATAGGCAACAGAAGTGGGTCAGCAAACTTCAGGCCTATGACTTTGACATTGTCTATGTCAAAGGAAAGAAAAACATAGTTGCTGACGCCTTATCCAGGAGACCACATTTGTTTGCAGTGGGTGCTATTACACAAGATTGGAAAGAGATGATATTTACAGGGTATGCCAAAGACAAATGGGCTTCTGGGATCATTGATGGCACTATCCGAGATGACAGGTATTCAGTGGTAAATGATTTGATCATTTACAAGGACAAAATTTTTCTAGTGCTAGGATCGGAGATGAAATAGAAGGTTTTGAGAGCATTCCACGACATGCCTATAGCTGGAGACCCTAGCTACTTCAAACCATAAAGGCAGGTGAGAGAACTTTTCACTTGGAAGAGCCTCAAAATTGAAGTGTTGCAATATGTGAGAGAGTGCCCGACATGTCAGCGGAATAAGCAGGAGCACTCTTTTCCAGGTGGATTACTGCAGCCCCTGTCCATTCCCGAGAGAAAGTGGGATAGTATCTCTATGGACTTTATCATAGGCCTACCAAAAGTCCAAGGCAGGGATTGTATCTTTTTGGTGGTGGACAGATTGACGAAGTTTGCACACTTCTTTGCTATTCCTACCACCTACATTGCAACACAGGCTAGAGAATTGTTCTTCAGAGAGGTATTCCGTCTTCACGGGTTGCCACGGAGCATTGTGAGTGACAGGGACAATAGGTTCCTAAGTAATTTTTGGCAGGAGCTCTTTAGGTTGAAAGGGACAGAGCTCACACCCAGCACCAGCGACCACCCGCAGACAGATGGTCACACATAGATAGTTAATAAATGGGTGCAAGGATACCCCGTAATTATGTAGCAGGGTAGCAAAAGGCATGGGTAAAATGGCTTCACATGGGTGAATATTGTTATAACACCACTTAATACATATTCATCCAGATGTCACTGTTTATGGCACTCTACGGGTATGATGCACCGAGCTTTGTGGATTTGTTGTTTGGTGATAGCAGAGTACCCAAGGCCAAAGACCTACAGGAGAGTCAGGATATTATGAGGTCTTTGAAGGAAAATATTCAGAAGGCTCAAAATCAACAGAAGTAGTATGCAAATTAGTATAGGACTAAGCGTTCATTCGAGGTGGGTGACATGGTGTATTTGATGCTGCAGCCCTACAGGCAGTCCACTCTGAAGAAGAGTGGAGTAAAGAAGCTTAAGCCACACTACTATGGACTTTTCAGGATCTCCAAGAGAGTTGGGGAAGTGGCTTATGAGTTGGAGTTGCCGGTAGGTAGCAGGGTACATAATGTGTTTCATGTATCTCACCTGAAGAAGGCGTTGGGGCACAATGTGACACCATTTGCAAAGTTGCCTCCTCTTGATGAAGAGGGGAAGTTGATTGTAGTACCCGAGGCTATCACTGATATCAGAGAACGTACCTTTCGGAGGAGGATCATCAGAGAGTATCTGGTCAAATGGAAAAACCTGCCAGTTGAGGATGCTACTTGGGAGAGAGTAGATTTTATCGCATCTTGATCTGAGATTGCTTGAGGCAAGCAATCTTAGGGAGGGCAGACTGTAATGTCCCCTTTTTCTTCATAGTGTTAGTCTATCATTGGGTTCCCGTAGACTGACAATTTGGTTAGAGAACCATTGTTGGTTTGGCCTTGGATGTGTATTTCAGAGGTGTAGATGTGATTTGTGTTCAGATTGGAGCGAGTTGGCAGTGTCTAGTGATGATTTGGCTTGTTAGTGCCATACTTGCTATTTTTAGTAAGTTCGAGATTGGTGCCGTTTAGGGATCTTTAGAGTTGGATTGGATTGGTCTCGTCGAGACCTTTCCGGTGAGCTATTGATCGTGGAATTCCGAGTTTGTCTTGGCTTTCATTTTAAAGTCTAAAGTTATTAATATTTATTTGATGGGACTTTATAAAATATTAAGTGACTTTATGAAAAGAAATATAAAAATGTCACTTATGGAGTTGGGCGCGTAACCTAAGGGGGAATAAAGTAATTGTAAAATATAATATTTTCCTTCCCAAAAGCCAATGCCCCTCTTGGAGAACAAATAAAAAGTGAAAAGTGAGTTCATTTGCATATGCTTGAATATTGTGAAAAAACTTGCTTTTTGCTCTGCTAGGGTTTCGTATGAGGGTTTGAAGGATTGAATCCATAAGGATGATTGGGAACGAAAACTCCCTTCGGTAACAACATTCTACAGATATGCAATACCATCCAAAGGTGCTTTGAGGCGGATGCATCTAGTATTCGCAGTTGTGCTTCATTGAGGTTTTGGTGATGAGGGTTTGTGGATGCATTGATACAATCTTTGTGGACAGCGAAGAACATAGTATTGAAGGACAGATTTGAGGAGTTTGAAGGACATTGTGATTGTTCTTTTTATACATGCTGGTCGTACCATGCTCAGGCTGGGCCATACCATATTGAGGCAGCTATAAGGGAAGTTGTTGTTGTTTGGTCTATACACCTGGTCGCCTATTGTTTAGCAGCAATTTCAGAGCAAACAAGAGGAGTTTATGAGGGTTTGATGCCAATGTGACTGCTAATAACCCAGAACAGCCAAGCCGTACCTTGCCTGGAGGGTCGTGGGATCTCATAGAGCTGTAATATCATCACTTTCAGGACTTCTTTCATATTTGGCTGAGGTGTCTTGGGTTCCAACACACGCTGATATGGTTTATTTGTAAGGAAACCTTTGCTGCTAGGAGCTGTGAGCGATTTCCATTGATGCATGTAGCCGGTTCATATATAGCCATATTGTCAAGTTGTAAAAATGCAAATGGGTATTCAACTATAATTCATTTGGAGGTATTTCTTGAACTAGGCTGTAGTTATTTTGCTCAAATTCATTGTACTTTTTCTGGGTTTGAAATATATGCTCTATATTGTGTTGTTTTCGGTAAACACATTGCAAGAAAACTGAAACCCCTTCTGCATCTTCTCTCTAGTCTAAAATAACACAAATAAAAATTTAAAAATAACACTATTAAGATCTTAAAAAGAACCAACAAGGATGGCACGTTATAGACATGCATGACAAAGTACCAGAATGATCTCATTGAAGTACATGCAACTACAAATATTGGGATAGTTGAGATCATTGACACACCTTCAGATGATGGGCATATTGAGAGCAGATGTGATGATACCTTTTTGCTAGCTGGAGATGATTTCTTATCTTATTCCAATGTTGATGACACAGGTGGTTGTTGGTTTGATTTTCAAACCAAACCTATGGAGGGAGTTTGCTTATGATGATTTCAGTACTAGTGAGTCTAGGAATGCCTTACTCACAAAGGCAACCATTCATGAGGAGCATATTCTTTCTGAATAGAGCAATCAATTTTTTTGCACTTGGGATCCAGGGGTGTTGGCACCGAAGTATGATAAGGAACCTGTTTGGGATGAATTCACTTCTGCCCATAGTGCTGATCTATCTTCATCCCCACAACTATGTATGGAGGATGGTATGGATGGTATTATTTTTTATCATGAGAACATGTCTGATTTCACATTACATGTAGCTGGTCTTGAGCAGAGTCCTAGTGACCTTATTGATTTGGATCCATTGTTCATGGTTGAAGATGATAAGGAAGAGGCACAGGTGAATTGGGATAGCCTTGGAGACTTTGATGACAGGTATGAGAGTGCTGATTTGGGTATTTATCATAGGTGCAGTTCACTTCCATTGCATAAATATGATTGCAAGAATAAAGTTGTGGTGATTGTTGATTACCCATTGTTTGAGATGGGTGTTGGTATGACTTATGACAATCCACTCTTTGAGTTGGATGATAGAGTTGTTTCCGGTTGCAGTATTGCACTTGGAAAAAATAATAAGGTATGGGATCTAGGAGAAGATTGAAAACTTGAGTTGGAGTGTGGGACTCAGTTTGGTTTTGATTTAGGTTCACGTTATGAGGAGTTTGGTTACCCTCCTGGGAGACCACAGGATATTAAATGTGCAAATAAGGAGACAGATGAAGTTTGCATTTGGGATGGTATGACACGCAGAGGCATCATCATTCCTTGCTACATGAGGAATTGGAAGGTAACTTGGGTATGCAAATTGATGATTTCAGTTGAGAATCACTTCCTTGTTGGTATGCATTATGAGTTGCTTCATTCTTGCATGAGGTTTGGTCTTGAGTTTTGGAGTTGGCCAACAAGTGTGACATTTCATACCTTAACTGAGTTGAAGAGTAGTATTGCATGCTTTTTATATGTAGTTGGTGATGCATTTCCTTCATGTGATGTATTGATCCTTGGATGTTATTTTTGGTTGGGTATCCATGCTTGGGATTCTCAACAAGAATTGACAGAGATTATTGGGAGTCATAAGAGTGATCTTTGGAGTGATAAGGATCAAAATTTCAGAATTAACGTTGCTGTTCCTTACTTTACCAGCCACTAGGTGACTCCATTGCTTCATCTACAGGCAAGTTGGAAGAAGATTTTAAGTGATGATTGGAGCATTGAACAAATGATCACTCTTGGGGATGTCACTTGGCAAAGAATGAATCAAAATTTTAGTTTGGAGATTGCTGATTGGTTGTAGATCAGCCACTTTACATCATGGTTTGCTCTCATTCAGGAGAGTTGGCACACTATTCTTTGTCAAGGTATTGAGGATTTTCAGTTGGTGATTGCTTGGAGATATTTTCCAAGCACTTTTGAGTTGCTTGGGCACATCACAATGCTTTTCACGCATGCTCCTACTTGGGAAATGTTGATGGTTGTTTTTCGACAAGTCAACAATAGAGTGAAATACTGAGTATCTGACTCTCTCTTGAGCAAAGCCTCTCGGATGCTGAACTAAGTGATCAAACGAGATGACTCCAAGGTTCCTTCTTATAATGTTTTCGGTAAGAGACAGCTCAGCGATTTAAGTATGATTTTGCTGTTAATCAACAAAGGGACTTACGTAGACTCTTCTCCTTTCATTCGACTTATTCCTCCTTTGATGTGGATGATGTATATACAGAGCTTCTATGATAAAGAAAATGAAAAAAGGGGTAAGGGTTTAGAAGGCTAATCTAAGGACAATGAGATAATGAAACATGTAAAGATAGACAAACTCCTCATGAAACCAAACTTCGCTTCGCCATGAGAACCAACAACTACACGAAGCTAGTGCAATCTTCTAAGGAAACTCAAGGATTTTCATGTTGTAAATCTCCATCCAAACACCCACAGCTGGCGCAATTTGAACAAGCATTCACAACCGAACTAAAGAAAATGAAGGTTCAGTCTAACTTTGCAAAGTGGATTGCCTTCGACAATACACAAAAAGTATGAACCAGAAGAATTCATCAAATATCTTTACGCATATTCATTACATCAATGCACTTCTAATCTATTTCTAAGCTATTTGAAACATCTCTTAACTCCATCAAGATTCAGAAACCATGTTACTCCACAAGATAATACTTAACACCAAACAAGTAGCTCCAATGTCTTTGTATTAACTTTGGGGAATATTTACAACAATTTCCAGTCCTCTCAGAGAATTTTGAGAGTCTCTTCTATTCTACTCTTAAAATCTACTCTCTACTACTAATAATGATCTCCTCTCTAATCTATATCTCTAATCTATTCTCTAATGAATTACAAATGAGGCAACAAGGCCTTTATATAGTGTCCAGAATACAATGAAGGGCTAAGATTAATTCAATAGCCAAGGGTCTAGATCGTGCCACCTCAGAGGTAGTTACAACAACTTGCTATTTTTAGCAAAAAAGAGAGAGGCAATGAAGGCACGTTTTCCAATGTGATAAGGTAAGGCGAAAGCATTTAAAATATTCCTCCACATAGGAATCCCTTTGGCTTCTTTCATTAAATGATACATTGCATGCATTAAATAATGCGGCTAATCAAAATTAAATAATGTGTACTCGCCACATAAGTGCCAACTCAGCATACTTTGAAAATTGTATCAACTTGTAATGATGTATTCAATGTGATTGTTTGAACTTGTATATTTAGGAATACATCCTGTGGATCTTGCCTTGTTCATTCTTCTTGTTAACTGGATGTATGATAGTTGTCGCCTCACTTGACTAACTTTATGATTCTTCTTCTTGTAGATAGATTGATGTGAATCTTCTTCGATGTATCTTCATGTAGGCTAGAGAGTAGATGATGACACTTGATTCCTTCATGAAGAGTAGGAGACTCTCTTGGACTTGGAAATTTGAAGAGTCTTGAAGTTTGATGGATGAATGCTCTTGGAAGTTTCAATGAAGTGTTCCAACTCGATGATGTAGAAGATTTGAGGTATAATCCTTTAGAGTAGTGTTCCCTCCGCAAGGTGAAAGTGATTCAAACACTTGCTCTTGATGATCATGATATAGTTGATGAAATGATTCCTTGAAGATGATCTTGAAGCTCGAAGGAACTTGACGTAGGATCTTTCATGATGTCATTGATGAAGAGGACTTGAGATATATCTTGCTGTGACGCCTTGGAGCAGCTACCTCTTGAAGTGATGTAGATTTCTTAGAATGATGCTTCCTGGAAGATGATCTTGAATGAAGTAGAATATATGAAATGCTCCAACTTGATGATAACACTTTCTTTATGGTGGAGCAGCTACTTGATGTCTTCTTTACATGACAATTGGTTGACTTTACTCCTAGCATGAAGGTGGTTCCAGTTTCTTCTTCTTTGATGACTCTTTAGCATCATTGACATTCCTGCAAACTTGACGCGAATAAGTAATTGCAAACACAATCTTCACTTCAGCCACCTTAGTGGATTAAATTATGAAATTTCCTTTTATAATTATGAAATATTGCTATCTAGATTCAAGGAATCTATGAAAATCCATGAAAATCCACTTGTCCTTCTTGAATTTTACTAATATTTGAACAATTTTAATTCATCTAATGAAGGAAAAATAAGAAAATCAGATCAGAAATATTCAGATCAGACTTACTTGATGAGCTGTTTTGAATTGGATACCTTGCAATTTGATCCACTACTTGCTTAAATTTGATAAAATCAAATTTATTCTTCTAAAACAACTTCTTGTTGCTGCTCCTTGAGGAAAAAATCCGCTTTTGGAGAACAAATCTGCTCTTGAAAATAATAAAAAATGAAAAGGAAATGAGGTATATATACATAATTTGCTTTAAAAACTTTTCCTTTTCTCTGGGCCGACCTCCTTTATTATTGTGCACAAACATTTAATTTGGATTTGACCTTTATTAAATAAATGCAATTTTCACGTTTTCCAAGGCAAAAATTATTAAATGTTTCTAACTCCCTTGATGGCGCACTAGATAAAGTCTTGGCGATCTCCTTGTAGGTTGGCGTTTTCTCTCCTTCAAGCGCATGAGATCAAGGCTTGAAATCTTCATTTTTTCCTTCGAAATGACGTTTTGGTTTAGGCGCAATAGATCGAGTTTTGAAATCCTCTGACATTTTCGCATTGGACCAAGGTGTAGAAGGGCGCATTGGATCGAGTTTTCAAATCCTCTGGCCCAAGTGTCTTCTCTTTCGTGATTTTGCGCCCAGATTTGCGCCATCTAAGTGTCCAGTCGCACTAGATCAGTGTTTTGAATCCTCTGAAATCGTTAAGCATTTTCAGGATCGCGTGAGTAAAGGTATATTGAAAAATATATTTAAGTATAAGAAAAATTTCTTATACTTTAAATATTTTTCAATATACCTTTCAGGATGTTTGAGATAGGTCCCGAATCCACCGGATTTAAGATGCAAAATATAGAATTTGGAGGATTCACCAGATTTCAGACTTAGCCATTTTTCAGGATTTTCAGGATTTCAGGCTCCAGGCTTAGTCTTTTCAGGGTCTCAAACATTCTTCAGGATTGACTTCAAAACTCAATATCTAGATAGGATTTGATCACAATTCTTCATTATTGCAAGTTCATCTACCCTTAATCGTGAACCAAAGATCATAGGCAAGGAAATTGTTACCATATCGGCAGAGGAAAATGAGTCAAATCATCATTAAAATCTCGTTGAAAACTCATTGAAAACTCACTGAAAGCTCAGAGCTCAAAAAAAAAGGGGGTCCCCATTCCTAATGGGGCGATGTGTGATTTGGTCACAACAGGAAATCCATTGGTGCTGCTACTGTCCTTGTTGTAGAGCACTAAAATTAGATTGTACCTCTTTGATTTCAGTTTTGGACAGCAGTTATTATTGTTTACTTCAGACCTTCCTAACTCAAAGAGTTCATCTTATGAAGGTTTGTGATGTAAACTTTGATAGTTTGCCCTCAGTGTGGGTTCAGGACAGCAAGTTTCCTCATGCTATAATTCATCTTTCAGAGGGTCTTGGAGTTGTAACCATGAGTGTTAGCACCGCTGTCCACTTTCCGATCAGCCTACACATGACGTCAGCTCGACACACAGTTGTGTTGGTTTGTCGTTTCAGAGCAGCAGTGGACTATTTGGTGGTTGGAGTTGGTTGCTGGAGGTGATTTGACAATAGGAGATGACTCTTTGGTTACTTCCATACTCATGCCTCCTATATCTTCAATTGGATTTCAGATGGATTGCCGCTGTCCTTATATTTCCACGATGGTTATGGTGACATCTTTATTTGAGCCGATTGGTTCTCAGCTTTGGCAGGCTTTTGGGTAGCTGGTTGTGAGAGTTTCTTCGGCCACAGTTCAGTTATTTCTTGTTTCCACTTTGGGTGACACTTGGAGATTAGGTGTCAGTGAGGAGTTATCAGTCTATGATTGGGATGGTACTATTGTTATTGGCTTCTGGTTAGGGACTAATTGGCATCACTTCCGGGATATTATGAGGGGATGCTTAGGGTTATTCTTTGAGGATGAGCAGATTATTTTTGTTGACCAGGATCGACTTAGGCAGTGGGATTTCAGATATGGACCTCACTGTGGCACCTTGGCAGAAGACTTTTCATGATATAGTTTTCATCCCTCGTAGATATTTCAGTTTGGATGTTAATGATGATTACATTTTGGGGTTATTGGAGGAGAGAACGCAGACTTGGTGCTATGGATTGATAGTTTTTATCAGAATAGTGCAGCGACAACATGATGGATATTTCCATAGATTAATTTGGGACCTCGGGATCACTCTTGGGTTCAGTTTGGATCAGTCTGATGATTGTGAGGTTGTTTTGGCATTGCTTGAGGACAAACAATCTTTGGGGAGGGCGGACTGTAATGTCCCCATTTTTAGGTTCTCTTGCAATATAGTTGGCACTGACCTTGTGGGTGTGTGTCAACGTTATCAGAGGGATTATTTAAGGACTCCAATGAGCTCAGTTGGTCTAGAGGACTCATATGCCGCTTTCTGGGGTGATTTCCGGTTTTTGGTGTGCTCTCTAGGAATCTTGGAGAGGGCGTCTATTTATAATAAGTCGCTCGGTTGGCTCCGATTATCATTATTCTTCATCGGGATCACTCCAGTGCAGTTAGTTTTCGATTTCGATGCATTCCAACAGTTTCCGCAAAATGAGTGTATTAATGGCTTTATTTTAATTATTTTACTAAGGTTGCTAAATATTATTTAAAATATTTTAAAAGCATGTTAGTGTTATAGCTCATCAGAATTGGGATGAAATGTTTTAAATTATGGATGCATTAAACGGGGACCTTGTGTGTCAAATTATCATTATTTTAATTAAAAGGTCTTTTGAAGAGACCTAATGTCTCAAGTTACTGCTTGGAACCTCATTCATTCCTTGGTCATCGGCCACACTGGAGCATCAACAGACTTTGTTAATGTTACACCGATTGCTTTGCTCTCATCGATGGTAGTGAGCCATCGGGTAGACTTTTAGTATCGGTGGGAGTGAGAAGTCTTTGGGCGATTAGCAAGGTTTCACCGACGAAGGGCTAGCTATCGGCATGACAATCATTGTCGGCATGGTTTGCAAATGTCGCTCCGATAGTTTGGGTTACTCCGATGGGAGTTGGCATCGGCATGAGTCATTCCGATGAAGATCAATGTATCGGCGTGAGAACCACTATCGACCCATCTTTGAGAAGTCATTCCGATAGTTTTGAGTCTTTCCGATGAAGGCTTGGATCGGCAAGACTATAACTATCGGTGCAGTTTCAAAGTATCTCTCCGACGGTCTTCTGTTACTCCGATGAAGGAAGAAGGCTTGGGCATCGGTGGGACAAGGAACCATCGGTGTAAATGGTGGAGTGATCTCCGATGGTTTGGGCTATCCCGATGAAGGTTAGACTGGCATCGTCGGCAACAAAATTGCCAACGATAGTATTACAGTGTGTTCGGGTATTTAAACCTAGATGTCAAACTCGACCTGGTGAATGTGGGACTAAAGGTCTCACATGAATATGAACAGTTGCGACGGTTGGAAGATAGCGATGCTGGGTCAGTTGAAACGAACAGTTAGGGCAGAAGTTAAAAACGGTTTTGCTCTTGAAGACTGTGAATATATACAGATCTGGTGATGTCGTCTAAGTTGATGATGAGATTCGATCAAATTGTTCATTCTGTAGATGTATAGAGATAGTGAACTGTGTGTATGATTTAAGAATCGATACCTGAGCGAGAAGGTTGGGATCTTTGTTGTAACTTTTCTAAGCTTACTGTAAATAAAGATTGTCTCTCTTGTGGTGGTGGGTTTTTTACCCAAAAGGGTTTTCCCACGTACATCTGGTGTTGTTCTTTGTTATCTTGCATGTTTATTTTGTATTTTCTGGTGTGTTCATCTGTGTATTTGAATTAAACGTTACTTGTCTGCATTATCCCCTTTGAATTGACATTAGGGAAGCTGTATTCCGCACATGTGCTTTTCTTACAACTTTTTCGGAGCTAAAATGGAGTTTTAATTAAAAAGTGAATTTTAAAATAGAAGCTTCTGGAGAGTTGACGAAAAAAGTATAAAAAGGGCATTTGAGGGGCTCATTTGTATTATGCATTCTATTCTATTTCTTTGATTTAAACCCTTGTGGTTATGGAGATCGAACTTGGTTCATCTCAGCCTTCCTAAGGACGGAAACCCTCTTGAAGAAGACTAGCTACGGTAGTGAAAGATCTACTCTGGCTGGTATTTGTTGGAGATATCTTACAGGTATTTCAATATGATATTTTTTTGATTTTATGTAGCAGCTGAAGACAATCATTTCAGATTAGATTGGAAGGGGATTTTTGAGTATTTCAAGGCAGATTTTAGCAGCTAAGGCAGGTCGTACACCTTCCTAGACTGGCCATACATTTACCACAGCTTATAAGGTGTTTTTGATAGTATTTATATCAACTTTGGGGTTGATTTGGAAAGGGTTTATTGCTGATAAAGAGCAGATTGGAAGTTTATATCAGAACAAAGATTTTTGGGCAGATTTAAATTGTTGTAGCAACCTCCATATTGGCCGTACAATAGCAAGGAGGACATGGAAGTCTTGTATGCTGGAAACGCCTATCATTTTTGTCTTTAGTCTCCTTCATGGTGAACGCCTAGGGCCTCAAATATTATTGCAATCACTTTATTGTTGGAGTTCTCGAAGACTATTGTGCTGGAGGCATATTTTGTATCAAACCCATTGTTGGTTCACCTACAACAGTCATACAAAGTTGAGAATTTGAAATGGGTATGCATCAGTAATTTATTTTACATGATTCTATGATCTGGGTCTTTGCTCATTTATGCATTACTGTTATAGTTTTTCTGGGTTATTGTTGCATGTTTCATATTTCATTGTATCTGCAAAAACAATTACATGCAAACCAAAAAACCCCTTCTGCAACTTCTGTCTAGTTCTGAAAGACCGCCAATTAGTAAAAATAACACATAATAAGAATTATAAAAAAAAATCAAATAGGGGCAGCTCATTATAGTATGCACCATAATGCCATCCAAATCTATGATGTGAGCCTTCAAATGGCTCTCCAAAAGAGGTGACACCATATCCTCTTGAAGCAAGCTATGTGAGCAAACAAAGAATTCTGAATCATACCTCTCACTGTACAAATCTGATTGCTCCACTTGCTTGGCCACCATACAATGCTCTCCCTCATATGCCAGATGCTTTGACTCTTCTTTTCCTCTCCCATGCCGTGGTGTACTAACTTAGTCCTCTTGTGTCTTGGGCACACAATAAAGGCCTCATGTTTGACTCCCAAATAAGTGCCAATAATAGAAGAAGACTTCTTACTATCATCCTCATGAGTAGGAGATGCCAACTTAAGATTATGTAAAAACCAAAGACCGCTGTTCCAAATCACAAAATCAGAACAGCAGTCATACCTTTCCATAGTGTCTTCAAACATCTTCTTCTTCCTTGTTGCATGCTCTCCATCAAGTGCCGATCCAACATGAGTCTCCCAAGGAAAATCACATACCTCAAGGCTGATCCTCTCGGCTGTTATATCATGATGATATGAAGATAAGGAACTGCTGTCACACATCAGAAAATCAGTCCTTACCTCTGGCCTTTGAGTGATGTCCATGTAGACCTTAACCTCCTCTTCTTCCATGAGTGAATGATTGTAATGTCCCCCTTCTAGTAGAAACACTTAAACCTGAATCGACATTCAAAGTGATTCTCAAGGAGACATTAGAAACATTAGAGATAAATAAATTTCAATGATAAGATCAAATGAGATCAATGATAATACAAGTATATCATTCTTTGTTAAAGGATTATTCATTTCATGATTGTCACTCACTATTGATGACTATTCTATAATACATTCCATAATTCAAAATCCATATCTTCCTTACTATTCCTCCTCACGGAATTAGGTTTTACATGACTAGGGCTCGCTGAAACCATCTTTGACCCAGCCTTGGGGCCTATATACGGATGGAATTACTCTGCCTCTCCCCACAATACCTAACATTCCTTTAAGGACGAAATAATAGAGGAAATAGAAGTAACTAACTATGTTCATATCTCAATATTATTTCCCTTCTAATCCTTAACCATGGGTGGGGAATTACATGTCTAGGGCACGCTAAACCCTCTCCAATGTGATTGGGATGGAATTACTCCGCCTCTCCCTAACAAGACCACCTCCCCTCTGGTTGCTAGAAATAGAAGTAATGAGATGAACATACCATTGCTTAGCAAGTTTCATAATATATATATATATATATATATATATATATATATATATATATATATATATATAATGATACTAATGATAGCCTTACGATTATATGCATTTGTTATTATAGCATAGGACATTTATGATAATAAGTAAAGGGATAGATATATCTTACAATTCTTTATATTTAATATTCACTTAACAACTACAGATTAAATATATTAACTTAACAACTCTTACCTATACATACACAGGTTTGCATCTTACTCTCCATATATTCTTCTCTGTATATTCCTTGTCTTCTTAGACTATTCAATATATCTTGAAGTGTATTCTTATCTATATCTCAGATATATCTGTTGTCTATATATTTTATTTCTCTCTCAATATATTCCATCACCTTCTTCTTAACTCAGAATTGTATGTTTAAACTTAGACGTATCTCCCTTTTCCACTCTATATCAGATCTTATTCTCCTATCTATATGCACTTAAAATCATAATACATGATGCATATTTAAATGACTAATGTACATATATCATTCTAATGAAATCAATTATTAACAACTACACTATGCAGCATACTCAATTACACTTAGTCTAATATTAATGCTGTGATTCCTTATTGATATCAATTTGACTTATTGCTGGTTCCAACTCAGACCCACGTATGACTTGACCTTCTCCCTCTGCAGATTTACAACTGATTATATCTTATTCTCCTCTCCTCCTTTCTCTCTTCCCATACCCGTTCTGCCGTTTATACTTAATGATAGTGCCTTGGGGATCGGTGGCACATGGGATCACATCCTTTTGGAGGTGTCTGCTACCTTTCTTAATAGTTTGCTGACTTTTCAGCGCCTTTTGTCATTTGGTTATAATTTGCATTTTACAATATTATGCATTCGATTATATTTATCATAGAAGCATAAATTGTATAGAAATTGCGATTTAGGGTAAAAATCGCGAATTGCCCTCTGACTCGATTTGTATCCTGGAACTCGATTTGTATCCTGGAAAAAATCGAGACAAGTAAAAATCGTTGACTGGTCTTGAACAGATTTTCAACGGGTTTAAAAAGTTTAAATCGTGTTTAAATCTCTGAAAAAAATGCATGCAGACTATCGCGCGCATTTTACCCGCGCGATTTCGCGATTTCACCTATTTTACCCCTCGTGATTTCGCCTATTTTACTATCCTGCGCACTGTGTCTGGCATCTGCAACGAGTGGAAATACTATCCCGCGCACTGTGTTTGGCATCTGCAACGATTTCGCATCTACTCGTGGTCTCAGACCAACGTGGATCCTTCACGGCCTTCGTCGGATTTTGATTTGTATTTCTGCAAATGTTTTTACAGGAAGTTATTATCGCGTTATTAGCTTTACGTAGTAGTAATCCAGATTTTTCGCTCTTGAACTTTTGGAAAATTCCTATAGGATAAATTTTGCAGTAGCTTTTCGATAATACATTTATCTAATCTAAGATCTTTGTGATTTGTTTTTGCCATTCGATGAGGCTGGACTATATTTGCCCCTCGAAATTTAAAAAATAAAAAATAAAATAAAATCCGTACTATTTATAAGAACAGTTTTGCAGGAACTTAGTTATAAATTATAATACATTTCTTTAGTCTAAATTTTAGTATTCATGCAAGTGTGCTATACACAGTTTCTTCCCCTTGTTATAGCGGTTTGTAATTATTTTCGCTTGAATTTTCTGAAAATTAGTATTATTTTGAATTCCTTTAAGGTCAATTTTGCAGTAGCATTGTGAGAATACATTTCTTTAATTTGATATCTCTGCTGCTTTTTTGTTCTATTACACTGGTCTGGATTTTACCCCCTGAATTTTAGAAAGTTGGTACAGTCTTGAGTTTCTCCTAAATCTATTTTGCAATTCTTAAAATTGTTACCATACTCACATGAAACGTTGCTGAGTGAATGCTCAATGAAGAAAACAAAACACGTGATATCCCTCAATAGATCAGTGTATAAGACATTCAATCTTGACTACACTGTAACATATTTCTTTTAGGCTCTTTCACTTGTCCTTCTTGAAGGATAAACTCCTTTATATGGCCTTTATATGATAAGAAATTCCCTGTAAATTACAACATTAATCTTCTCCATTGTATTCAATTGGCGCCCCAACTACGTTGAATGTCGTTTCTTGAACATTTTATAGAACTCCGTAAGTCATTGTGTTAAAAAATGGTTTAGTGTTATCTTGAAGCATTTGCAAAAAATGGGGCATCAAGCTGATTGTTTTTGAAGAATTGGCACTAGATAGCCAATGGTTCTAGATGTTTTTTTAAATGATTTTTCTATTCTTTTCCAGCCAAATAGCCCAACAGAGCATCAAGAATAATGCTTTGTTTAATTAATTATAACTGTTTAAGAGCAATTATGTTTAAGGGCTTTCAATTTAAGAGCAATTATTTAGGTGCAAAGAAAATTAATGATCACTGTTTTACTTCTAGTTTATGTTTTGTGACTAGGTGAGCTTTACAACAAGACTCTGCTTTATGCAATATGCTTATGCTTATTCTTACTGTGTAAAATTAAAAGAACAGGCATATAAAAAATACCATTGCTAGGTATATGGCCGTAGAATAGGCTGAATTTGAAGAATGAAAATTCCTGGGAATTAAGATTAGATTAAAGTAAGTTCAATGTGTGCTAATATATATTTAATATATTTAATGTCTTTTATCCTAACTTTTAATATTTTCAACCACAAAACTTAAGTCTAGGCTAATAATAATAAATTTCCACCAATTTATTAGTGGATCATAACTTTAAGATGAGACATTTTCATATTATTTAGTAAGCAATCATCTAGGCCAACAATAATAAATTCCCACCAATCTACTATTACATTATAAACTTAAGACAAGACATTTTTATATTATATTATATTTTCACAAGCTGCTAGTTCAGTTTTTGGTTTAGTTTTAATATATTTTTGACTAATTACTTAATTCAAATTATTTATCATGAGAAACCTAGAGTTAGCACATCGTTTTCCTGTAGAAAATTATTTATCATGAAAGACTGAATTCAAATGCTTTTATAGCTTTGATCATAATGCCACGTCCAAGAGACTTTGCATGGACACATTGCACATTAGTCTCGGGTACAACCAGGGTCAATGCAATTGGTGTAAAGCTGATATCCCTAGTGGCATTTATCGCTTCAAATGGCATTTGGCAAAGGAGGCAGGACATGAGACCAATGTTTGCAAAGATTGCCCTGCAAATGTCACATATGAGGCAAAACTAGCTCTTGTGGCAATTTTTGATAATAAGGCAAAAAGGGCAAGAACTGGGACAGAAATGCCATTAAATTCTACATATGCTAAGAGCAATCCTTTGAATGAGGAAGGTAGTGCACAAATGTCTTTCAAGGAGTCTGTGTCAACGCCTTCTTCTACAACACATGGCCCAAACATAGGTGGAGGAAACATTAATTCTTTGTTTGCACCTCGTACTACACCAAGATCATAGACCACTTTGGAGAGTACAGGATGGAGGAAGAACGTCCATGAACATGCAAAGAAGGCAATTGCAAATTTCTGGTACTCCTCTAGCTTGCCATTCCACGTTGCTAGATCTCCATATTGGCAAGGTATGGTGGATGCGATTGCAGGTGCAGGTCCTGGGTTCAAAGCCCCATCTTATGAGACATTGAGAGTTAATGATGTTGTTTCTGAACATCGACTAGAGTGGACAAACACTGGTTGCACCATAATGTCAGATGGATGGACAGATAGAAGGAACCGAACCCTCATCAACTTCCTTGTCTCTTGTGATATTGGCACCATTTTTTTGAAATCTGTGGATGCATCAGATAGGATCAAATCTGCAGCTGAATTGTTTGAGTTGTTTGACGAGGTGGTCAAGGATGTAGGGCCAGAATATGTGGTACAATTTATTACAGACAATGTTGTGCTTGTGCCGCTACTGGGAAACTCCTAACGAACAAGTATCCCTCTATGTTTTTTACCTCGTGCGCAGCACACTGCCTTGATCTAACCCTAGAGGATTTTGGAAAACTTGAATGGGTTATGGAGGTATTGCAACAGGCTCACACAGTTACCACGTTCATCTACAATCACACGAGGCTGTTGTGTCTAATGCGCCCTTCACAGAGGGCAAGGAGCTAATTCGGCCAAGGGTGACACGATTTGCTACACACTTCCTTGCATTGCAGACTCTTTGGCAACTTCAATTGAATTTGAAGCGAATGTTTCTTTCTCCTGAGTGGATAGAGTCTGGCTTCACAAGGCTAGCAGATTGCCAAAAGGTGGTACAGTACATTTATTCTACAAGTTTTTGGGATGCAATTGAACAAGTTGTACAATTTTCTGAGCCTCTAGTCAAAGTTTTGAGGCTAGTGGATGGGGATAAATCCCCCATGGGCTATTTGTATGAGGCCATGGATAGGGCCAAGAAGGTGATGAGGGGTAGGATGGAAAATGACAAGGACAGGTACATGCCATTGTGGGACATAATTGATAGGAGATGGGATCAACAGATTCACTCCCCTCTCCATGCTGTTGGGCATTATCTCAATCCATCCTTGTTCTATAGCTCCTCATTCAAAGATGATTCTGAAGTCACACGCGGCCTATTCATATGCATGGAGAAAATGTTCTCTACCCCAGAAAAGTTGCACGCAGTTATGACAAAGTTGCCAATGTACAAGCAGGCGAGGGGTGTTTTCTCAAGTATGGCTACGGTGCAAGGCAGGAAGACCTACCAACCAAGTACACTCTATTAGCTTTGGACAATTTCTCTTTATTGTGGACATGTAGGTTAAAGATGTTAAGATTTTAATATATCTTACATGAAATCATCTCATAATAATTTGTGTTTTTCAGCACAATGGTGGGATTTTTTTGGTCAAGATACCAAAAATCTTCGATGGATGGCAAGGCGCATATTGAGCCAACCATGTAGTTCATCCGCTTGTGAGCGTACTTGGAGTGTTTTTGAACACATACATTCCAAGAAATGCAACCGTCTAACACAAGAACAGATGAATAATTTGGTGTTCATTCAGCACAACCTCCGCTTGAAGCTAAAGAAAGCTCAAGGTTAGACTTCTAATATACTTGCAATCATAGTTATAATTGTATTCATTATGTTTTTCACTTTCTATTGCCACGACTAATTTATATATTGACAAAATCAGGTATTGCTGAGGATGACCCGCCAATTGACCTTGATGAAATTGATCCAGAGTCTGAGTGGATTGCAGGTGATGATGATGATGATGAATTTCTTGACCCTGACGATCTTGATATCCTA
Source organism: Cunninghamia lanceolata (assembly GCA_027924645.1). Taxonomy (NCBI): domain Eukaryota; kingdom Viridiplantae; phylum Streptophyta; class Pinopsida; order Cupressales; family Cupressaceae; genus Cunninghamia; species Cunninghamia lanceolata. The sequence goes on along the minus strand of BSBN01000245.1, from coordinate 3,137,810 downwards.
ATGGAGGGCAACGTAGGTAGTGATTTGCTTGAACGACTTAGGACAGGATCTAACCCAAGAGCTTCGTCATCAAGACCTACAACTCTCTAGTGTAGCTCTCTTTGTAGTAGCAAGACTCATTGGCTACGTCTAGTTTTTTGGAATTTTGTACTAAGTTTCTATATTGACATTGTATAAACTGGATTGTAATTGAAATTTTGTCAACTTTCAACATCTAGTTATTAGTTATGCACTATGAAGTATGCTTTGTGCAATGCAATGTAATCAATGATTCAGCAATATGAATATAAACAACAACAATCTATATTTTACAAGTCATAGGCAAAACTCTCGATTTTATTTGCTCTCTATATCTCTATGCTATGGAAATGCTTTTAAACTTAAAAAACAAGAAGTTTTTGTCCCTTTTACATTTTTTTATGGTTTTTTTGAAATCTGATTTTTTCCGATTTATTCCCGTTTAAATCACGATTTTTTGAAAAAATCTTATACTTATGGTTTGCCGATTTTTACCCCTGTGATTTTTTTCCCGATTTTTTCATGATTTTATCATTATTTTTTGAAAAAATCTTATACTTTTGGTTTGCCGATTTTATCTCTAAACGATTTTTGCTTCCTTGATATTTATAACAATAATAATGTTAGTTACTTATATTTATAATAATAAGATATATATTAATATTAATATTAATTGAATATTTATATCTATATTTACTTCTCTGGAATACTGATTAATATTATTATTATTAATTTATAATTAAAGCATCATCCCTAAGGAATATAATAATAATAAAATTGCAATTTTATATGTCATTTATAATATAAATATATTATATTAAAATATTCATATAATATTATTTATTAAATAATATAATAATAATATATGTCTATATGTAATTATCATTCGAGTTGATATTATTACGAAAATGACTTCACCATCTTACCATTACATTTAAATCTTTAATTTAAATAATGTCTTAATATGATCAGCAACTAGGGCAGGTCTAAGGGATGACTCCAATGGAAAATCAAGTGTGTTATGTGCCACAATTTCTGTCCCATGGCTGCAAGCTATATCATCAAATGCTTCATCCATGTGTCCACTCTTCATATTGACTTTGTTGTCCCTTGGATGTGGCTGCCAACGAAAACTGAATTTCTGCTGTAGGTGATGAAGAATGTGCCAAGTTCAACTCTACACAAAGCTTATCAACTTGATCTTCCGATTCTTGAAGGGCCTTTTGGGTGCTCTTCAAAGAATCCCTAGCAACCTTAAGCTCGAAGGTGAGCTTATCAATGTCATGTCCCGTTGTAGGTTTGAATATAATTTTCCGAATCTTGGAATTTCAAAATCAAACCCTAGGACAGAAATTCTGATTTTTTTGTTTGCACCTTCAATTTGTCTTCAACAAGATGAAATATAGAGTAGCAAATGACAAAATATTGACGGCAAACAACATACACCTAACTACTTTGAAATGAGTTACATCATACATTACACATAAACATCTAGATGATAATGATAACTCAATTAGATCACTGCTGTCATGAATTCAGTTCGCTTCAAACTTCAATTACATCAAATGGATGATTTTATCATAGCCAATTACAAATATCAAGATTGTGTTACACTCAAGATGAAATGATGAATAACATACCAATTTCAATGCTCAGATCTGATCACCAAACGTTGAAACAATTGATAGATAATGGACACCAAAGTGGAAGAGGATCTCTAGGACTGGTCGCCCTTATCTTCTAATGATAACCACTGAGTTATGATGCTGGTCACTGCTGTCACAATCCACAATTTCAAGCATTCAATGGTATAAACCCCCTTAGTTGATCGCTGCTGTTGTGTGATAAAATGCAGTGTAAATCTCCAACTACTGATCAAATGCTATTCGCTGATGCAAGCTGGTTGATGATTGCGCCTCCAATCTTGTCACAGTCCTTTATATATTCAACGCATTCTGAGATACTCCAATGTAGTTCCAAAGGTGGCAGCGGTTATTGCTGACATGCAGATCAGAGGTAAACAGATGCAAGAGAGCCATGGTACCTGTTGATGATGTTTTTTATGCACATGCAAACTCAGGATAAATACTAAGTATTCTATCCTCTCTTGAATAAAGTCTCTCAAAGGCTAAACAATGTGATCCAATGAGACAACTCCAAGGTTCCCTATTCGTGTTTTGCTATGGATAGACTCAGTAATTGATGTGATAATGTTGGTAATCACAAAGGGACTTACGCTGAATTGACTCCTTACTCCACTCAAATAGGTTACTCTCTCTTGTGAAGTGGGACTACTCAAACCGATTATGAAAGAAAATGAAAAAAGGATAAGGGGTAAGAAAGCTATTCTAAGGACAATGATGTAATGAACATGCTCTGATAGACAAATTCCTCAAGAAACCGTACTCCGCTTCACCATGAGAACCAACAATTACACGAAGTCAATGCAATCTTCTAAGGTAACCCAATGATTTTCATATTGTGAAACACACATCCAAACACTCGCAACTGGCGCAGCTTGAACAATCTTCACAATTGAACTAGAGCACATAAAGGTTCAGGCTAACTTTGTGAAGTGAGTTGCCTTTGACAATCCATGAAAAGTATGAACCAAGAAGGAATTCATCAAATATCTTAACATATTAACATTACACCAATGAACTTCTAATCTATCAACTAAGCTACTTGAAAACACATCTCCATCATATTCGAGAATTAGAAACCATGCTAACATTCCACAATCACACAAATCACCATGAGAACAACAATGAGCTTGTATTGATCTTGGAAGTGTATAATTACAACAATTTCACAATGTCTCTTCAATGACTTCAAGAAGTCTCCTCTAATCTACTCCTATTTTTACAGCATCTCCTCCTACTCTTTTATCTATATATATATATATATATATTACAAATGAGAAGAATGAACTTTATATAGAGCTCAAGAATTAGAATTAAGGGCCCAGATTGATTTTGGAATCAATGGCCAAGATTTGGACAACACAAAGTAGTTACAAGAACTTGCTATTTTTAGAACATAAGAAAGGCAATGAAGACACGTTTCCCAATGTGATAAGCTTGAAATAGAATCATTGGAATCTTCTAGATAAGCGCCCTCTTTAGCCTCTTGCTTTGTTGTAAATACATTGAATCGTATGATGTGGCGAACTGTGATTGGCCTGATGATTTGCATATGCCACCTCAGCATCGAGCAAACTGGTTTGATCTTCAACATGTTCACACTGCTTGTAATATTTTCCCAAATTATGAATTTTTTCTTGGAATAGTCTTCAATCTTACATTTTCACCTTTGGAACTTATCTGCTTGAACTTGAAACTTGGGAATTTTGAATCTTCTTGTGTCTTGATGTAATTCATGGATTTGCTTGATGTACATGCTCAATCTCATTTTGTGAAATTCTTGTTTCCTGTGCAGGCTTCAACGCTGGATGATGTAGGAAGATGTCATGTTCGTGCATTCTTGGAGTAGATTTCATGATGGATGCTTTGTCCTTCTGGCGTATGAAATGAATGACTCTGGAACTTGAACATGAATATGAATCCCTAGAAATGAACCTCTGGATGGATGTTCCTCTTGTGATGCTGGATTCTTGAACATGCACGGTGGAGTGATCTTTTTCATTTTCGGATGATTGAGCTTGCAAGATGATGATGTTCTTATCTTTCCAGTGATGAAATTCTCCTCTAGAATCAAGATGATGGCGAACTTGATGATGCCTCAATGAAGTGTAGTATTCTTTCTCCGTTCTGGTGATGACGCCTTCTTTGGATGTAAGGTAAATGAGCTTGATGATACTTCGATCCTTTGGATGCTCCTCTAGATAGCTCGCCTCTGGATTCTCCTTCAACACTTGATGCTCCTTTAGCATACATCATCAACTTACAAGTGAAAACACCTTAAGTTAGTACAATGATGTGATGTTTGATATAAAGGGGATTCAACAACAAATTTCGCCCTTGTCATGAATGTGGGATAAATAAAACTCAATTTTAAAACAATTTTCATACGTTTATCCAAAACTACTTGTGCTAGCGAATTTGATGTTTTGATGTGAGTTTACTTTGAGGGCGGAAATTTCTTGTTGATGGGAAATTCGCGCCCTAGCAAGGGCGCATATTTCTCTTTAATGAGAAATTTCCCTGATTTTCAATTTGAACACTTAGAATATTTTTTATGTTTTCTCCCTCAAGTTTTCTTCCCCTTGGTGAATTTCCTCTTGATGTTAAGCAATTTTAGCATTTTTGATGAATCAAAACACCTTTTTCCCTAGGGCGCATATTTCTCATTAATAAGAAATTTTCTCAAAACACTTAAACAATTGCAAAATATTTTGCAAATCTTTCTCTAAGTTCTTTCAAATGATCTTCATTAGGTTTCAACACAACTTTCTAGGATCAAATGTCAGGATTGCAAGTCTTCAAAGGTAAATGCAATTTCCTTATCTAGATCCTCCTTTACACTAGAGCGCATATTTCTCATTGATGAGAAATTTCCTTCATTGCTTGGGCACATATTTCTTGTCTATGGGAAATTTCCTCCTCTACGTGCATATTTCTCACGCATGAGAAATTTCCTTCATTTGCAATCTTGAAATCTTCAATTCCTGTTTCCAAATTTCTCAAAGTTTTCAAAGGTGTTTACATGATTTTCAACTAAGGCAACAACAACCTTAATGTTTGGAGCCTTCAATGATCAACCCTAAGCTAAGTGCACTTTGAAAACTTCCCATTTTTCTTGGGCGCAAATTTCTTGTATATGAGAAATTTCCGCTCGTCTTCAAATGTTCACTTTCCTTGGAGAATTTTCAAAAGTTCTAAGTGGTTGTTCAACGGGACTTCTTCATTGGCGCATTTTGCTTGTATGAAAGGAATTTCTTCTTCTTGGAGCGCATTATTCTTATGTATGAGAAATTTCGCTCATCTTAGGGGCATCCTAATTCTGTATGAGAAATTTCCGCTCAAGGTCCAAGACTTCAACTTTGGACTTAGCCATTTTCAGTATCCTGGGTGGAAGTATATTTAAAAATATATTTAAGTATAGGTTCCTATACTTTAAATATTTTGAAATATACTTCCAGGATGTTTGAGATAGGTCTTAGATCCATGGGATTTAACATGCAGATTCTAGATTTTTGAGGATCCACCAGATTTCAGACTTAGTCAAATTTTCAGGATTTTAGGACACGCATCAGGATTCCAGACTTAGTCAATTTCAGGGCTTCAAGACATGCATCAGGATGAGAAGATACAGACTCCTTAGCAAGAATTTATCGAGACTTGGGCAAAACAACACTACCAAACCCTACAAGCACAGAGAAAAACTAAACCTAAAGCAAAACAAAGATAGAAATGAGGAAAAAAGAGGGGGTCCCCATTTGCAATGGGGCAATGTGTGAAGACGTCACAACAGGACCCATCTCATTAAATGCATCAACAAAGCAAAGGCCAAATAGATAGAGTACTTTTCAGCTGATGAGACTAACTCAGAAAAATCAGATCAGCATTCTGATATAGAGGACAACGAAGAGGAAAATTCATCCAAGGAGGAAAGTGATAGTGAGGGAGTGATGGCACAACTCTCTAGTTTCCAAATAATTGGGTCCTTCAGTGTTAGAGGAGTACTTTGTTGACAGCGGATAGTAACTCTCATCGATACAGGTGCTACACATAATTTCATTGATGAGGGTCTTGTAGCCAAAAGAGGGCTCAAAACATAGGAGTTTGAAGGATTTAAGGTGATGGTTGCAGACGAATTCAAGCTCACTTGTACTCGGATGATTGCTGGCCTAAGTATTCGGTGGGCGAATACGAACTGAAAGATCATTTCTATGTGTTTGGCATAGGTGACATGGATGTGATTCTAGGTATGCATTGGATGAGGACCCTTGGGGAGGTCACTATGAATTTGCATAACATGGAAATGAAATTTGACTCTAATGGAAAAAAGATAGTGCTCAGAGCTTTATTAGATGGTGGTCCTAGAGTTGTATCCCTCAAGCGGATGCAGCAAATGATTAGACATGACCAGGTGGAGTGGGTAGCTGAGTGCCTTATCATGCCTACAATTCCAGAGAAGCAAAAGAACAACCATCATCTAGACATTCAGAAATTGCTATCCAAGCATAGCAAAGTGTTTGGGAGTATACCACCTGGAGTACCTCTCGATAGAGGGATAGAGCATGTGATAGAATTGGAAGATGGTGCAAAACCAGTGATTACTACACCATACAGGCATCCTAAGAGGCTCAAGGATGAGATAGAGAAAACTATCAAGGAGCTACTGGGGATGGAGCACATTAGACCCAACAGAAGTCCATTTGCTTCAGCAATTGTATTGGTTAAGAAAAAGGATGGGACAATACGCATGTGTATTGACTATCGTGCACTGAATAAAAAGACAATAAAAAACAGATACCCCATTCCTAGGATTGATGAGTTGATCGATGAGTTGCATGGAGCTTGTTATTTTTCTAAGATTGATTTGAGGTCAGGTTACCATCAGATCAGGATGAGGGATGACATAGAGAAGACCGTTTTTAGATACCACTACGGTCACTTTGAGTTTGTGGTGATGCCGTTCGGATTGACTAATGCACCAGGCACTTTCCAGAGTTGCATGAATCAGATTTTCAAGAAACATTTGAGGAAATTTGTGTTGATATTTTTCAATGATATCCTGATTTTCAGTAGAACCTGGGAGGAGCACATGAGGCATCTGGAGGAGGTTTTGAGCATACTAGAGAGTGAGTCATTGTATGCTAAGGAGTCTAAATGTGACTTTGGCATGACATAACTTCTCTACCTTGGTCACATTATCTGTGCAGAGGGGGTAAGAGTTGATCCGAAGAAGATAAGGGCCATCAGTGAATGGCCTACGCCTACGAATCTCTCTCAGCTTAAGGGATTCTTTGGTTTGTGTGGGTTTTACAGGAGGTTCGTTAAGGGATTCTCACAAACTGCAGCAACACTTGCAGACTTGACGAAGAAGGGAGGTTTCGTGTGGTCCGAGTCAGTTCAGAAGTGTTTCGAGCACTTCAAACAGTTGATGTCCTCATGTCCTGTGTTGGCGATCCTAGATTTCTCCAAACCTTTTGAGTTGGAGTGTGATGCCTTAGGAGAGGGGATTGGGGCCGTGCTGATGCAGGAGAAACACCCCATAGCGTTTGAAAGCAGAAAGCTTAGAGGTGTGGAGAGGAGTTACTCAATCTATGATAGGGAAATGTTGGCCATTATGCATGCATTGGCCAAATTCAGGCCATACCTAGTTGGGGGTAAGTTCATCATCAAAACAGACCACAATAGCATTAAGTACTTTATGAACCAAAATGACCTTAATGACAAACATCAAAAGTAGGTGAGCAGATTATAGGCATATGAATTTGATATTGAATATGTCAAAGGGAAAAAGAATGTAGTAGCGGATGCACTATCCAGGAGACCCCACTTGTGTTTGTTAGGGGAGATTTTTGCTGATTGGAGGGAGTTTATTTTAGCAGAATATGCTAAGGGGATTCCTAGGCAGCAGGAGTCATAGAGGGCAGAGTTCATGATGACCGGTACTCCGTGGTAATGATTTGATTATTTACAAGGAGAGGATTTTCTTTGTGCCTACTTCACAGCTTAAGGGTAAGATATTGAGGACTTTCCATGATGCACCTATGGCTGGTCATCCGGGGTTCTTTAAGACTTACAAGCTGATTCGGGAACGTTTTACTTGGAAAAGACTCAAGAATGAAGTCCTTAAGTATGTTAGGGGGTGCCCTACTTGCCAATTGAATAAGAATGAGCACACTTATCCAACTGGTTTACTTCAGCCTTTACCCATTCCTGATCAGAAATGGGAATGTATCTCCATGGACTTCATTACTGGGCTACCTAAGGTACAGAGCAAGGACTGTATATTTGTTGTAGTTGACAGATTGACCAAATTTGCACATTTCTTTGCCATATCAGTGACATATTGCTATTCAGGTAGCTGATTAGTTCTTTAGGGAGATATTCAGATTGCATGGGGTGCCAAGGAGTATTGTGAGCGATACGGACAAGTTCTTAAGTCTCTTCTGGTAGGAGCTGTTCAGATTGAGTGGCACTGAGCTCACCCCTCGTACTAGCTACCACCCATAGACGAATGATCTAGAGACCGTTGGAAAGGTCTCGCTAAGACACATCAACTCCAACATTGAAAATCCTAAAACGACTCAAACCCTAATTTGCTAAAAATAGCAAGTCCGAGCCCAATGCAAACAAACCACCTCTAGAAAGTGCCAACTGGAGACCAAACTGAACCCGAGACAACATCCACTCCTAATCAACTCATCCAAGTCACTGCCAACTATGGTTCCCTAACCAGGCTAGTTAGTCTACGGGAACTCGATAATAGACTAACTCTGTATAGAGAAAGGGGACATTACAGAACTCCAGCTTTCTTATAGAGCACAGGATTGTTCTAGCAGCAATATTATTCATGGCAGTGAGTTCAACAAGCCATCATGTGGCCAATGACACTTTTCGAGTGTGATTCTATCTTTCTGAGAGCACTCCACACTTCTTGGAAAATGCATGATTAGTCAGGTTGGATTTCTGACAGTGGCAGTGAGTTCACGATATCTTGATGAGTTCCGTGCTTCCTTCAGAATGCAATTCCACCCTTTTTGGAGCTCTCCACACTTTTTGGAGAAGCAGGCTATTTTTAGATTGACGCTAGGTTGGTTCGGGTCATCATCCTTAACCCTCAGGAGCATTATGGTATGATTAGAATTTCATATTTTTTTTATTCAGATACTTTCCGCAACTTGGATGGATAATAAATTAATTAAATGGTTATTACTTAAGTTGTCTTAAAAAATATTATTCGAAAAAGACAACTTATGTGTAACTATCATTTAAAAGGTGTTTAAGTTGTGCTTACAAGGGCAGGTAGGCACATGGGGGACTTTGCTCATGAAAAAGATTTATTATTTTGAAAATAAGTTTATTATTTATTTTCAAAAAGGAGTTTGTGGAGGGAAATAAGAAAAAGTATTATTATATTCACTCCAAAAAGTTATAACAGGAGTGCTGGAGCTCATTTGTGAGGTTAGACGTGATATTTCATTTGCTTCTGCTTTGAGTGAGAACTTGTGTTCTCATATTTTCTTGAGGACGAAAACCCTCCTAGCTAGACTTGGTGGTTTCAGATAGAAATCACATTTGTGCTGAATGCAAGAAGATATTGGGTTTGGGGATGAAAACCCTCATATCCATTGGAGCAATTTCATACAGAGGTTGCCATTGTGCTAAAGGATTTGTGCCCTTGATTGTTGTGTGAAGTTTTCATGATTTCTAGTATTTTGGAGATTTGATTGAGTGCGGATAATTTCCCATTGTGTTGCAGGGGATTTGGATACGTTTGTTTTTATGCCGAGTATTTTATGTATTCAGAGGAAGTCTATGGAGAAAATGTTTATGTTTTGTGGACATTTTGTGGTGAGTTTTGGGTGTTTGATACAATATCGCAGACAAGAGGCCATACCATCTTGATTTGATGTAGGGCTGCACCTATTTTTGAGGAAGAACGATTTTGTTTGAAGGGGTTTCTCAACATTTTCTGGTAGTCTACCTTGCTGTTGGGAGGCGCCACACTCTATGGAGTGAAAATCTGAAATAGTTGAAGCCAAAATCAGTTTCTTGTGGAGAGCACTTTGCTGGTTAGGGTTTCACTGTCTCATCTACAAATCCTCATGCTGCTGCAAATTCATATCAGACCTGTCCTATAGTGAATTCAGAGGTATCTTGAGTGTTTTGAGTTGTGATTCAGCATCCTCCTTCATCTACAACATCAAAACTTTAATGGGTATGCTCTTAGTGTTGTTTGGAATGGATTTATGTTCCTCTACACAGTGATTAATTGCTGTAGCAGTATATTTCAGTCTGAAATCATAATTATTAAGATTATTATTGCAGCCATTACTCATTGTTATATTTTATTTTAGTTGCAATAATCACATTCTGTAATACCCTGGATGCCACTAGTGGTCTTTATTGCATCATTTCATGATTGTAAAAATTGGATGGCCTACCACTAGTCATTATAGCATTTTCTTTTAGCCCATTTTGGCATGAACAAACTTGCTATATCAACCATTTTGTTTTGAGCAAGTTTAGACATTCTACCAGTGGCTTGCATGCACGTTGTCCGCCAAAGAGGTGTAGATTAGGTCGGCTTGTCGCCTTGCGTGCCTTCAGTTTGTTGCTTTGCACACATCTGCTGAATAAGCGTTGATAAGGTTGGCTTAGCCACCTTGTGTGCTCATTCTATGATTGCATCGACACACTCCGCTGAACAAGCACAGATTGAGGATGGCTTCGCTATCTAATGTGTCGCAATGAGCATTGTAATGCATTTACTTCAGCAGTTGCACTTGATAGTTGTGTGTGGAATCCAACGCATTGTATGCTCTCACCTTGCCCATCTCGGGATCTAGGTGATCAGAAAGTGTTGAGGGGTTGCGTTGTATCAATTTACATATTGTTGAAAAATATAAAAAAAACTAGGGTGGTTATTACACTGTTTGTGTATACACTCACTAATCAAGATGCCCCAATCAAAGTTGATTTTGCGCTCACATATGGAATTCATGATAAAGAAAATCTACGATTTGAATGTCCTTGCTTCTTGGCTTTCACTTGGTTAAGCAAAGTGATCACAAGTGAAAGGTCTTCCTTAAATTCATTTCTTCTTGTCATCTTTGGCAAGTGTTCAGACTTCTTGGTTTTCTTAAACGAATGTTTTCCGACCTGTTTTTGACATTCAAGGAGGCTTTTTTTCCATGTCTTCACATTCTTCCATGTTTATTTCTCATGTCTCCTCATATGGCAATAAACCAAAAACTCTTTCCATGGAATCAATATCAAATTGACCAAGGTTTTGATCACTTAACCTAGAATTTCCCTGTTTTTAGGGTCATAGTGTTTGGTGCAAGCAGTGATGAACTCCTAGCTATGAGCAGAGATAGGCAAGGAAGTGGCTACGATATGCTCACTATCTCAAAGGCTCTTTGCAATTTTGTTAAACACTTTTGATCTTCTCCTCCAAATCAAACTCTTGCACATCCATGTACCCTAGTTCCATATCCTTGACCTTAAGATATTCACAAACCAACATGGAAGGGGATTCCATTATCTGGAAGTGGTACATGTTGCACCCAATAATTTTTTTTTGCTTCATTAAGGCATTTTGAGCAAGTCTAGAAATTTTTTCGTCAAAAAAATCAAAAAGCCAAAATTTCTAAAAATAAAAATTTCTATTTTTTAGAAAGTTTCTAAAAATAGACGTCAAACTAGGTTTTCTGGGTTTCTTGAGATACAGATACTGGTAAAAATTTCTAAAAATAGAATCTTCGATTCTGGTGTCGTGTTTGATTCTCATTGGCTGATTTTGCTTCACGATCAGCGTGATCCAGACGGAATCTGCAAAAGGTCAAGTTTTCTCTACTGGGTCAATTCTGCTTTTTCAGAAGGCGAAGCATGAGCTCTAAAGTCGTCAATGGAGGAAGTTCATCTGCCAGAGCTCGTTTTCAGGTTTTCAATGTTGTTCCAACGACGCAGAATTGACGAACAGTCGTCGATTCGACGAAGAACGCAAAACGCGGCAAGGTCAATCCGAAGTGAGGAGAAAACTTGAAAATCATCAAATTTGACAAAGTCTGGAGAATCCAAGCGCCTTTGGAGGCTAGGGGCGCCTAGTTGCTCTAGTGTTAGATTTTTTTCACGTTCTTCAAGAAAATGCGAGAAATGTCTCTGTCAGTCAGTTTCGGTGAGCGTAAAAGCAGTCATTTTGGTCATCAGGGCCCGTAAAGTTGAAAATCACGTCAGATGTACCCAGGGTATCCAGTTCATTCACTATCTAGTGGCAATTGACTGACGAAATCGTTGAAATCGACATTAGGAAGTAGCCATCGGCATGCAAAATAGAGCAAATTGCAAACAAAAGTTGAAAATTAGGAATTTGTCTAAGGCATTGGATTCTAGGCACCCCTGGAGGCCAGGGGCGCCCAACTTCTCATGCCTTAGATTTTTTATGCATTTTTCGAGAAACGTCAAAAATGCCTCCATCAGCTCGTTTCGAGGTGGTCAAACTTGGTCAAACTTAGTCAAAGATCAATAAAAGCTGGGATTTCATCACATATGTGTTCATGCTACTCAAATCATTCCCCGTCCTACCCCAGCAGTCATCAGACGACTAAAAACGAAGATCAAATAGGAGCTGTTGGCACAAAAATCGAGAAATGGCAATAAAATTTGAAATTTCCAAAAATTTTCTAAGGCATTGAATCTTAGGCGCCCCTGGAGGCTAGGGGCACCCAAATCGTCCAGACTTAGAATATTTTTTAGTTGGCATGGAAAACGAAAATCTTCCTCCGTTAGCCCGGTCCGGTTCACAACAGGTCAGTTTAGCGCATTTCCCGACTTAGACAAAGAGTATAGTCAACTCAATTTTCATCAAGCCTGCCTATCTGCCAGATCATCAGACTCAATTTTGTCCCAACAGACAGAAATCGACAGCCAAACAGGGGTCACCTGTCATCAGAACATGCACGGAAATCGGAAATTTGAAAAAGTTGAAATTCTCGAAAAAATGACTAAGGCATTAAAAGTCAGGCGCCCCTGGAGGCTAGGGGCACCCAAGTTCACCAGAGATAGAAAATTTCATGATCTATTGATGTTTTCCGACAGTCGTTTCCAGAACTTCGCCCGGTGACAGTTTCCAGAGGTCAGATTTGCACTCAGGTGTCGTTAGAACATCAGTTGGAGGTTGGGGATGGAATCACAGTTGATAGGTCTCCAAAATGCCAGGATCAGTCAGCTTTTTCAGTCAATGGTGATAGTTTGCCATCTTGTTGAAGTCAGAGACAGGCCATACTTGAGTCGAAACGAGTGCAAAAGTGTTGAAAACGAAAGAAAATTGGCTAACACTTTTGGCAACTCGCGTGTTCGATGACATCATCAAAAGAAGATAATTTTCGTCATCTCACACATGAAGCCATAGGCAGCTACAAAATAGGGATTCTTCCTATTCGAAGACATCCACTTGGATTTGCGCTTTAAAAGTTGCTTTCTTCATGGATGAGATCCAAGTTTTATTCTTTCACAAAGAAAGCTGTTTTTTCGCCCTAAAGATCTATAAAGACAAACATTTGGCTTATTTTATTCATTATCTTTTGCAAGTTGTATCCAGAGGAAGAAGACATATTTTTCTTTCCACGAAGATTCGAAGGCTCAAACGAAGTGCTTTTTCAGCGTTCTTCATAGTTTCGGGTTGAGGAAGCAGGGAGGCATGCTTTTTCAGGGTCCTTTTTTCTAGGGGATTGTTTTTTAGAAATTGGACCGAAGCTTTTTTAGTTGTCATCGAGAAGGATCCATCCAATATTTCATCCTCTTGAAGATTGGGAATTTTGCTTTTTTCGAAAATCTTTTTTTTGCTGCTTTTTCGGGAAAGTCTCCGCTTTTTCAAAATTCGACAATCTGGGTTGCTTCAAAACGGAATTGCCTACAAAACCCATGTGCCAGCTTTTTTGCTCGGAATCTACTTTTTCTAAGAAATCAGCAATTTTCAGCCTTTTTTCCAAGATTTTTCTGACATAGGCGTGTTCACAGCCATTTTTCAAATCTTTCAGTATGCAGTACTCTCCAACAGAAATCGAGCCCAAAATGACATTGGTTCACGATTACCTGAGAACTTTTGAGACAGACTTGCATAAAGTACTTCCAGTGATCAATTTACATTCTTTGGAGGATGTAGGAAATAATGCTATCAGGAATCTAGGACACTTCGGTTTGCTTGCAGCAACATCCTTTCCCATTTCAGTGCAAAGTATCGAGTTTGTAATTGCTTGTATGACGCATTACAATACGGTCACAAGAGAAATCCAATCAAGAGATGGACGTATGCTCTGTAGTCTGAGGCTGAACGACATTGAGAAGTGTTTTTCAATACTAGTCTGGAGGGAAAATTTAACTGTTTCAATTGAAGAATGCAAGAGGGTTTGGAACAATGATAAAGAAAAATACCGGAAAAAGATTGCTCAGAGGTGGTTGAAGGAAAAGCAGAATGTCATGCCAAAGAACGTTGGACGTGGAGAGTTCAAGGAGGAACATGCAATAATGATTACTCTGCTAAGCCGAATCATAGGTCAACTAGATGCTAACAAGTTCCAACTTTGGATGTTTTACATCATGTCCCAGATTGTTGATGGAACCGAATTCTATGACTGGTCGGCACTCATCAGTGATAGTTTCCACCAACAAATATTTGATTTTCAAAGGGCTCATGAATTCCACATGATGTCATACCTTGTGTATTTGATGGCTTTTCAGGGTCAATTCAGAGGTTTGAATGTCACTGGAACTCTGGGTATTTAGCATGTATATCGCCATTTCCCGTAGTTAGAACTTTCTCAGGCTGAACGACATTACAGGCAGGTAAATGATGCATGCAGTGCGAGATATGGATAATGAGTTGCATATACGGTTTTCAGCAGATGCTAGAATGGCAATGGCAGAATGGGCTGATTGGTTTATCCAGTTTCCCACTTTTTTCTACATCAGAGTATATGGCTTCTCAGGAGAGTGAGCCATGTTGCCGAGATATCCTATAGATGAAATAGCATTTATGGAGTTTCTGAGGCAAGCCTATGAAGTTCATACATTTTTGCGTAGCAGACGCAAGGCAGCTTTCAATTTTCCGATTGGGATGGGTATTTACAGATGCAAGTCTGGAGCAAATGCCAAGGTAATTGGTAATGAATCATCCAAGTATAGTCTTAAGTTTTTTGACAGGTGGTGTTTTTGCATCACACCTTGGTCAAAATTGTGCGCATACGCATGTAGTTGAAGACTTCTGGGCTAATTGTGCTGATAAGTTTGAAGTGCGAGAACGCAGTTACAACAGGTTTACTCTTCAGCAAATGTCTGATATCCTGTCGAAAGATGTAGAGGGTTTGACAGAAAATGGTGAAGTTCTACTTCCCATGTATTTCAGAGACCAAGTTGAGCAACAACCATTGCCACCAGTTAATTGGTCAATAAAAGAGAAGTAGGTTCGCATTGAAAAGAATGTGGATGGATAAATGATCCTTGAAACTGCAACGCCGCCGAAAGATAGAAGTGCTGATGATATTGAGGTTGATGACTTCAAGGTTGTCAAAGCTAATCTTGGAAGGAGTACCTGGCATACAGATGTAAATCTCTTCGAGGTTGCAGCGGATAATTTGAAGGGTAGGGTGTTGAAAGATGGAGAAGACAAAGCAGCCCTCAAAGCTGAAATTAGGCAGCTGCGGTAGTATATTTCAAACCTTTTCCATGGCACGTCACAGGCTGATTTATTGCTTCCGCCGAATCTTGAATCACCAACCGATTAACGGCAATTCAGTCAGTTGGTCCTCTATGGGAGACACATGAATAATTGAGTGGAAGAATTTGTGAGTAAGGGGAGAGTTGTACTTTTAGAGTTTTATCAATTAAAGTATAACACTCATGATTTGCGTCAGGGCATTCAGGGGTTACAGTAGACTATGGCTGAAAATAGACTGGTGTTTGAGATCATTATCTCTGACTTGAAGATAGCATATGATTCTGTTGATTCAGCTGAAGATAAGAAGATAGTTTCTACTTGGAAAGCTCTATATCTTTTCACAGTAAAAACTTACGCCAGTATAATTTCAGAGTTAACAGAATGGAAAGAAAAGGTAGTAAATGTTCTCAAGTTTGTGAGATCTTTTGTTTCTCAGATCCCGTGTTCGTATGAAAAAGAAGACAGTACCCTGTATGATCTCAGGGAAGTGCAAGCAGAGTTCCAGACTCTCATCCGCAACAATTTTAATGGTGATATCAATGTCGGCAAGATGGATCGTTTTGCCGCAATGACAGTGAAGTTTGACAAAGCTATGGGCGAAGTTCATGAATTTCTTCAGATGGTTGCAAACAGTGAAGAAATGTTAGAGAATCAGAATATCATTCTAGAGAGTATCAGTGTTCCTAGCAAAGATGCGGTCACTCGCTTTTTAAAGATATTGTTTCCCAGAATATCAACGGATGACATCACCAAAATGTAAGAATGTTGATGAGGATGCATTTCAAAAGAAAGCAGTTTTAAATCAAACGCTTTTTGTTTTAAAGCATTTGCTTTCATCCTGAGCTCATCCATTCTTTATTTAGAAAAAAATCACTTTGTATTAGTTGGAGTTTTCTTTGCTTTAAAGCAAATTGCTTTAAAACGTTTGTTAGTTGTATCCTTGTCTTAGAATAGAAATAAATCTTGCGAGTCGGCAAGTTAGGGTTAATCAAGGAGATTTTAAGGTTCCCTAC
This sequence comes from Cunninghamia lanceolata, assembly GCA_027924645.1. Lineage (NCBI taxonomy): Eukaryota > Viridiplantae > Streptophyta > Pinopsida > Cupressales > Cupressaceae > Cunninghamia > Cunninghamia lanceolata. The sequence goes on along the minus strand of BSBN01000245.1, from coordinate 3,121,425 downwards.
TCCTTTGATTTAGTATAAATAAGGGCAGCCTTGCCCATTGTAAGAAGAGCTACTTTTGTGATAGCAAATTTGTTGTGCCTATTCTAGTCTGCAAATCTTGTTATTCCAAGTGTCTGTTCACTCTGTGTTCATTGTAAGGGAACGGTGTTGAAGATAACATATTTTGTTGTGCCTGTTCTAGCCTGCAAAATTGTTGTTGAAAGTGCTTGTTCACTCTGTGTAATCTGTTACCAGTGTTTGATCGCTTGCTGTATGCCTGTCTTTTGCTACAGTATTGCTGTCCTGGAGTTGTATCAACTTTGTGATGTTGGAATAGAAATCTCATGCCTGCCTTTGCTCTGATATTCTATCTCAAAGCATCAAGTTTTGTCGTCAGATGTTTGGCTTGTGTAACTTTTATTTCAGCTTTCATCATTAAAGTACAATGAGTCTTGTGATGTAAATCTGGGAGAAATTTACTTAAGTTTTTGTGTTAAAACAACAATTCCTTGTCTACTTTTAATCCCTTTGCTCTGAATTTACTTAGGAGATTAAAATCGTTATTAGTTTAAGCCTAGTTGTAGTAGAAGTTTTGAAAAGGAAAAAACCTCTTCTGCAGCGTTTAGAGTTTTATAACCTTGTGCTCGCAGCTGAAAATCAAAAAGAAGATAGGCGAAGTTTAATTTATTTATCTTTTCAGCAAACATCAGCAAAAAGGGAACTCCCCCTTCCAATAGGAGAGCAGTTTATCTGTGCATAGTTGTCTGTTTCCAACTCGCATTCCAGAGGTGCGAATTGAAATGCCAACAGTACATCATGATGGAACCCAAGGAAGCAAGTTCACACAATCTTGATGATTTGAATCTGACAAAAATCTTTCCTTTCTGCTGAAACAGTGAATTACAACCTTCAAACCATCTGTATTAGAAAAATGAAAATCTGCAATTTGATATTTTGGAAACCTTAGGGTGTTGCCACAATCAAACCCCAAGCAAAAAACCCTCACACAATCTCCTCATATACGTAAAACCTGCTCAACAAACCCTAGGTGCCAAAATGTAGAACAGAGGAATGATAAAACCCTAGGTGGCTTTGCAAGCTTCTGTATATTGTCCTTTGATGAATGAAAATTCACTGAAAACTGCTGAAGATGCTTGAGAATGGAGACAACCAATGACAACCCTTGAAAACCTGCAACAGTGCCACTTGAAAATCCTGCTGAGGATTGTTTGTAATGGCTGCCAAATGATGGTATAGTTCTGTTAAACCTACAATGAACTCTACAATGTGCTTGGAAGTGGAGCAAACTGATGAAATGAGCTGTTGATTTTCCTTTTCACAAGCTGAGAGTTTTGAATGGGTAATGAAATGAACAAGGAGCAGCCTTACGAAGTGATGAACTCTTGCTTGTTTATTTTTACCTTCCTCCAGCCACACGACTAGCTTGGTATTTTGTCACTTTTTTGTTTTCAAAGACTGGAGGTTCTTTGAGGTTTGGAGAGGTGCGTGCCTATGCATACCCCTACCACTTTTTGTTTTGAATTATTTTGTTGAAAACTGGGCATCTCTCACGTTGATCGCATGCCTGAACATTGAAGACCCATTTTTAAATGTTTTAACAAACTTGTCATCTACCTGGTTGATCGCATGCCCGAACATTGAAGACCCATTTTAAAATGTTTTAAGAAACTTGTCATCTACCTGGTCAGGCACACGCCCTTGCATAGATGGCCTTTTTTTTTTAAATTTCAAACTTTGTCAAAAAGAATGCAAGTGCACACCTCAGGTCTGAATGGGCATTTTTATGCTTTTTGCTAAACTTGGTGCTTTTGTGTGCTGGCACATGCCAGGACACTAGGGTGTCACTTCTGATGTTTTGAACTTTTTGATGGATCTTCACTCAAGGGCATGCTACTAGTACTACATGACCATTTGTGAATGTTTAAGATTTTGGCAATCCTTATACTACTCTATATCATATTTTCAAATTTGAGATTTTGTGTCCATGTTTCCACCTTTGCTAGATGTACCTACAACATTACAACTCCAATCACAAGATTTGAACTCTTTGTTAGAGGTGCATGCCTATGCATACTCCTACCACTTTTTGTTTTGAACTCTTTTGTGGAAAACTGGGCAATTCTAACCTTGAACACATGCGTGAGCATTGAAGACTCAATTTTAATTGTTTTAACAAACTTGTCATCTGCTTGGTCAGGCACACACCCTTGCATAGATGGCCAATTTTTTTAGAACTTCAAACTTTGTCAAAAAGAATGCAAGTGCACACCTCAGGTCTGAATGGGCATTTTTATGTTTCTTGCTAAACCTGGTGTTTTTGTGTGCTGGCATGGGTGTCACTTTTGATGGGTCTTTGCTCAGGTTTATGCTACTAGTACTACATGACCATTTGTGAATTTTTAAAATTTGGGTAATCCTTATACTAGTCTATATCATATTTTGAAATTTGAGATTTTGTGTCCATGTTTCCACCTTGTTAGATGTACCTACAACATAACAACTCCAGCCACAGGATTTGAACTCTTTGTTAGAGATGTGTGCCTATGCATACCCCTACCACTTTTTGTTTTGAACTCATTTGTTGAAAACTGGGCAACTCTCACCTTGAATACACGCCCAAGCATTGAAGACCTGGTTTTAAATGTTTTAACAAACTTATCATCTGCTTGGTCAGGTACATGCCCTTGCATAGATGGCCATTTTTTTTTAAAACTTCAAACTTTGTCAAAAAGAATGCAAGTGCATGCCTGATGTCTGAATGGGCATTTTTATACTTTTGGCTAAACTTGGCACTTTTGTGTGCTGGCGCACACCATGACACAAGGGTGTCACTTTTGATGGGTCTTTGGCTCAGGTGCATGCTACTGGTACCACATGGCTATTTGTGAATGTTTAAAATTTGGGCAATCCTTATACTAGTCTATATCATATTTTCAAATTTGAGATTTTGTGTCCATGTTTCCACCTTTTTTAGATGTACCTGCAATATAACAACTCCAGCCACAGGATTTGAGCCCTGATAGTAGCATACCTACAGATGTGGAGCAAATTATGGCACGAGGATCTAATGTATATGGAACCAGGCAACTATCATAAGCAAAGTTGTCAAAAAGGTCAGATCACTCACCAAGGGAAGTAGTTCACTAGAGCACAAATTGTAAATGCAAAGTCCATTGCTTCTTAAAGAGGAGTGATTAATCGAGGTGGCAGCATGAATACTACAGTGAAGAATCAACGTCTGGCATGCCAACTTAGTCAAAGATAATCCACCAACTTTGATGTCAATCACAATGTAAACTCTTGAGCTAGTACCTTGTGATGCCAATGGCAGAATTCCCCAAGTGATAGGCCTTGCAGATGGCAGAAAGGCAGGCAGTCATGCCTAGAAGACGAAATGACAAATATACAAACCATTTCACTTTCTTAAATGTTTCCACTTCATCTTCTTTGATGTAATCTGCATAAATATGAATGTTTGATCTAAGATTCCAGAAGTTATATCATAATCATTCACATCTGTTATCACGGATTTTGTGCAAAAATAGTCAGATAATATATTTTGTATTGCATTTCTAAGTTCCATTTGTCTGTGGGTGAATGGCCTTATCTTATGTTTCTCATTCATTTCCTAATTCGCTTTGCTTTGCCTATACACTATAACTGATATTTAGTACTATTTCTGCCAATGACACCAATTTTTACCATAGTTCCACGGAGTTTCGGGGATGGGGACTGGGGGACGGGGGGGCGGGGGACCTAAATTTGGGGACGGTGGGGGATGGCGGCGGGAGGGGGGGGGGGCGGCGCGCTGAAATACACATAATACTTGAAAAATTAGTTATAAAAAGATGTATAACTATAGAAGCCTAAGGAATAAGTAAAGTTTAGAGTTTAAACACATTGTCATGATTTCATTGAACTAGTGAACTTTGAAACAATGTGAATGTACTTAAATTTAATAGACATTGGAATGAGAACTAGATGTTTCATAACTTGAATTTCATAATCATTGTTCATAATTACAATCAAATTTCAACAATGTTCAAAATACTAAATAGTAAATGCCAAAATGGTTAATGGCCTGGTGCCTCCAATGATCTAATCATCCCCAAGCTCCCCAAATGCTCAAGCTCATATAAACCAATACCAACCAACCTTGTCTGTGTAGCATCCTCATCTATCTGTGCTGGCTCTTCTGGCTCTACATCCCATCTGGCTACTGGACTCTCCTTGTATGTAGTTGTGGTGTGGTCAATGAGACGCAAGGCACTATGTACAATCACAAGCTTCTTTGCCCTCCTAGAAGTAAGCCTGTTCCTCTTAATAGAGTGGATGACGCTATAAGTAGACCAGTTCCTCTCAGTAGCAGAAGAACTAGAAACCTGGAACAGCAAATGAATGGCTAGAGTAGTAATCAAAGATCTAGGCCCATGCATAGTCCACCACAACTTGGGGTCCTCCTGTGACATAGTCTCCAAATCTATCTTGGCCGCCTCTGAATATCCCCAAAGAGTGGCAAATTTTGTCCACTTAGTACGAAGCAAGCTGGCCTCTGTAGAATCATACATTTTGTCAATGGCCTTCATGAACCCTTCCTTCACCTCAGCATCCTCTATAGGTGTGATTCTACCGGGCCTATGCATGTACCACTTTGGGTTCAATGCATAGGCAGCCATGTGTAAGGGAGTGTTGAGCTTCTCCCATCTACGCTGAATGATTGGATGAACATGCTCGGTGTAGAATTGCATTATGGGGTCCTTCTCTCGCACAATAGCCTTCATTTGATCAAGCATGGAATCAATGCACTCATATACCTCTCCAAGGGAAGGTGCATTAGAATCCCCAAATCTAATAACTGTGAAGACTGCTGAATGATGGAGACAATATATTTGGCATCAGCCCAAAAGACATCATTCGTCACCACCTCGTTAACCCGCAATCCCTTCTGTGTCTTCGACTCAAGCCATCAGTTCCATTCTGTTGTCATTACCATTAGTTGCAATGGCTCTTGCAACTCAAGCATCCTCTCCAAGAGAATAAAGTATGATGTATACCAAATCTCTACAAGCTTCAGGAATTCCTTCTTGGAGGACCTGAAAAGTGCATGTGAAGTATGGTGGTTGCAGATAAACATTTGCACATCTCTAGCATCACTGACAATTGATTTGATCCAACTAATTTTACCCATGTCTTTAAGTGCATTATTCATAGCATGCACACAACAAGGAGTCCACCAAATATGTCTATAGGCTGCCTCAATCAACTTCCCTGCAGCTCTGCACACATGGGCTGCATTTGTCACTACCTGCACCACATTTTGTGGCCCAACCTCCTCTATAGCATCCTTGAGGATCTGGAACTGATAATGGGCATCCTTGCTATGCCTTGAACAATCAATAGCCCTAAGGAAATAAGGGCCCACTGTAGATGTAACGATGATATTGATGAGTGGACGATGCCTAATGTTCGTCAACCCATCCATGACTATGCTGCATCCACTTGTGATCTAGGTTCTCTTCATCTTCTCCATCAAAATATTAATCTTGGAATAGTTTTAATCCAAGATTGTTGTCCTCAATTTAGTCTCCCCTGGTGGCACATATGATTGTCCTGCCCTTATTATCTTTGACACAGCTTCCTTATAATAAGGAGAGCGAGCCACATGGAATGGAATGCCATTGGCAAAGAAGAATTTGCGAATGGCATCATCTGCCTCATGCTTTGCTTGCACATTGAATAAATCTGCCAATGGTTGTGAAGATGCCATCTTACGTTTCCCTTTAGGTTGTGCTGCACTTGAACTCGATGGATTTGGTGGCCTTAGAGTTTGCAAAGTAGTACTAGAAATCTGATCACCCCTAATTCTTTGTGGCAACATAACAAAAGTAGGTACTTCATCCTCATTACAACCCCATAATTTTAACATTTCAATCCTGAACTTCAAGTTACCTTCCACAACTTTGCATACATCTACACCTTTGCCTCGAACAAGAAGAAAGTGAGCATTAGTTCGTGTAATGCTTCCAAACCATGTAAGTTCACATATGTTGCACTTCCATTTTCTAGTGCCCCCCTTTGCCCCAGGGTTTGCTGATATCTTAGAAGCAAATTGTTTTAAAGGTGATCTTGGATCAAAAATGCCCTCACCTGTGATTCAACAGCGCCCAGCTGAAGAGAGAACTTAGAACGGTGAAAAACTAAAATGAGAAATGAAAACATTTAGGTTTTCGCAATTTTACCTTTTGATTTAAAAAAAAAAAACAATTTTTTAATGCATTTAGGGAGGACGCCTGGAAGACTCAGGGACGTCCAGACGCCCCCCACAAGAGAGCCATTTCCGATTCGGCGGGGGGACGGGGGGACAGCGGGGGGGCGTTTCCCTGACGTCTCCCCGTCTTGGAAACCTCCCCATCTCCGAAACGGCCCATTTTCAGGGGGGGACGCATCCCCGCGGATCACTGATTTTTACAATTTGGTGCATTGTTCCTTAGATTGCTTCTAGGATCCAGATCCATAATATGCGAGGTTAAATTCTTCTTTTGCAATAAACTATGTTTTTCATGCCCCATGGTAGCATAATGTGGAAAGAGAGATATGTGGAGAATTAAGAAGAATAATAAACAGGAGACAAAACAAACTACTTAAACGACTTGAAACCACTGAACTCTTGACGATAACAAAGAGCATTATTATAGGATTTTTTGACCTGACATTGTAATGTTTTTTGAACCATCCAACAATCCTTTTAATTGAATATGGCTTAAACTGATTGTTTACTAAATCAATCCTATTAATATTTTGTTTGATCTTCTTAGGTTTTCTGTCCTGGATAAAATGCTTACTTCATATAATAACAATTGCCATTATTTTTGTATTTTGTTCCCACAGTAGTTAGTTTTTCCCACATCTTTTATAATTTTTTTTTGGTGATTATTGCATGCACCCATTCCACTCTAAAAGGCTAATTCTGATGTATTAAGGTGGATTACATGAATAAATCCTTTTGGTCACTAATTCTTCACTTTTATAAAAGAAGGTAGGCTGAAAGCAAATGATGCCTGTGTGGATTGAACATGTTTTCCTAGAGAGCTTTCCTAAGTGATGTGATTTTTTTTATGAATTCAACTATGGTTGTGCTTTTGGAACCAGGAAGAGCTGTTGAACTACTTGAAGCTTTGGAAGTGATGGCAAGTGACGATCAATCCATTGCACCAAGAGCCATGATTGTAAATAGAAAAGGCCGTACTTTGGTAAGCTCTTGGATTGAACCTCTCCAAGAAGGAGCTGAACTAGGCTTTGAAGTGGACCACATAGCCAGGTTAGTTCCTCTTGATGTTATTGATTCACAGCAGATATTCACTAAATGATTATGATGCTTAGTCATGAAGCAGACGAGTACTTTATTTTTAATTGATTTCATATATAAACTGGAGAGTTTTTTCAAACATCCATATATAAGAGAATAACATTCAATGAATTCCATAATCATTGTTGTCAAGATTCCATCTTGTCAATATACAGCATCAGAAATTTAGTGATAAATATTGGGCAATACCTTCAGCATGCTTCCAATGGCTGTCATCTTACTCTGCACAGGACCTTCCACAATATTAAATTTGCTTCCATGAACCTAAGTCTCCTCGATTGTCTTTTGAAGGACATATTCGTAGCCCAAACATTTCAGGATTTAGCACGAATATATTTTAAACAGCACATTGAAAGCAGTAATGGAATCGGTACGAAATGTTAGAACTACCCTGCTTCTAGAGTGGCCTGTCCCGAAGCTCTTACCAGCATCTTGCTATATGCACTTTACTCATTTTAACTGATTCTGGGATAGCTGCAAATCTGTATTTGTTCTTTAAAGTGAAAAGTTTGGATGTAATCTCAAAAATTATTGAATGCATGGTCGTTAACTGATGTGCTCTAATAAATAGTAGTATCATTAAATCATGGCAACTATACTGTCAGCATGTTGAGTAATTCTAACATGAAACCTGTTTTTCATCCAAATAATCTATTTTTGCCATGCCATTGGATGCCAAACTAAAGATCCTTAAGCTTACATATGAGGTGCCTTACTATTTTCCTCACTATAAAGTAACTTGCACTCTTTGCCTTCTTTAACAGAGGGAACAAGCAACCGTATGATGTGTTTGATCTCTTTTATCAAGGTTTTTTCCTATTACTATTATTAATAAATGAAATATAGACCTCTTGAATAGTCTTCGTTTGTGGTCAGGAGCCACAACTGTATGATGTTTTTGATCTCTATTATCAAGGTTTTTTTTTTCCTTAAATTAGTTATAGACCTCTTGAATAGTCTTAGTTTGTGGTCAGGAATCATTCATTCCTACTGTATGGCCTCAATGCCTCTATCAAAATGTTTGTCTTTTAATCGCAATTAGAGATAGTAGTAATTATTGCAGCCATGCACCTAAACCTTCTTGATCTTTGCTTTTGGTCTCTTGGAGGAGATACTCCTAGAACAAACTTTTCAGGGTTTAGCACGATTATGAAAGGAACAACTGATTTAAAGGAAGTAGGCATTAGTACCAAATGCCAGAACTACCCCACTTATAAGCTATGTATGATCCCTAACCAAACCTGCCATGAATTTCTGATTTTTATTGGTTTGACATTTTGTCAAACACTTGGCATGAAGTCTGATTTTTTCTGTTTCTGAGTGTAATTTGTTTTGGACAGCAGATATATGTATGCGAATTGCTCAGATATAAATGACATTCATGTGCATTTGTGATGTACTCATCGAATATATATTCTATCACATAATATGACCTTTCTAATGCAAAATAAATGACATAAAATTCTGATTTCTGAATATGGATAATTGTTGTTACAAATCAGATTGCCTAGAAATGAAATAACATCAAATTTCAATACTCAAACATGCCCAAAAATAACTCAGATCTCTGCTTTTCAAAATGAGATCTTTATATTGATAAACAAGGGTTTTTTACATACCAAAAACCATGGATTATGAAGTCTTTTTCAAACCCCAACTGGGTGATCAAAATTGACTCTTATTTATGCACCTTTGAAACTCCAAAAAACTCTACACTCCTCCTCTAACCCTTGGTATTTCTTCACACTTCAGATCTGCATCTTTTCAAGGGTCCACGAACCCATATGAAGGCATGGCGTCCAATGCAAGGGCCTGAGAATAGAATAGAAGGGGTGGCGGCTCCTTAAGAGACTGCAGCTAGGGTATGGCCTTCCAAAAATACTCCACAAACATGCAAATCGCCTCCCTTATGTATGGCGCTCACACTAGGGTAAAACCCTAATATCAATCTTCAATGAAACCCTCAATTTGAGGCGCTAAAATAAACCTTCCAAGCTGATATGAAATCTGAACCAAACCTGCAACAAATCTGAATATACAATCTCAATCTCCAAAATTGTATTTGCCCCAAATCTCACAATTTTGGCCCTAAATCTCCCTCATCAATCTGCAGAAATAAATGTGTCTTTGTAGCTCAATCCACTCGTCCAAATCACCAATGAAGTGCACATGTGAATTCCGTAATGAATCCAACCCAAGATGGAATTGGGTTTTCGTCCAATCCACTGATATCCCAAGGGTTTTCGTCCTTAGAATGTAGTATCCCAAATGGATATTGCCCTAAAGTTCTGAATTTTAACTTTGAATTCTGCCTTAAATTTCTGCATTTTTGTTTCCTGCTCAAAACCCTGATTCTGATCTGATTTTTTCTGCTCCTAATCAGTCAGTTCCAGTAGGCGTAAAACACATCCAAAACATGGCAATAATGATGGCAAATGAAGATATACAACAACATTCATATCAACTATGATTTACACCATGAAATACACAATTTAGGTCCATCAAATACCACACATAAATCTGATTCATGGAGTAGAAATCTGCTGCTACAAAACAGAATATGAAATCTGGAAATTACATCAAACAAGGGCTCGAACATAGCGAGGATTTGTTGCTGTCCAAATCAGACCTCATGAATAGATGTATACATACCAAGGATGTCGAAATGACAATCCACAAACTCCCAAAAGATGGCAGACAGATTCTGCTGCTAGGGTTAGGATTTAGAAACCCTAAGCAATGAGAAATGTGGCCTCCCAAGCCAATCCTCCTTCACCAAGAGTGGCGCTCCAGTTAGGGCCAGCCCTAATGCAAGTCAACACACCAAATGCCTTCGAAAGGGACCCAAAGTGTACTGCAGAGATCTGCTCGCAAAGGCCGCTCCAAAGATGTCCAATGCTACTCAAAGATGGTGATTAAAATGCTGCTCCAAGGCGCTCAGGTCTGCTGCTTTAGTTTTGGTTTCAAGAACCCTAGTGATGATCAAAGATGCTCCAATAAACCTCGGATGATGGTGCTTCAATCTGCTCAAAGGATGTGCAAGGAAAGATCATTGATTGGCCACCAAAGATGGATTTATCCTTCTCAAATCAGGTCTGAAGATGCTGCTGTATGGACAGTTAGGGTTTTCTGCCCCTACAAGCAAAACAATCCACACAACATCTAGCAAACCTCCTTAAATAGTGGCGCCCAAGTCAGGGATAACCCCTAATGCAATCCTCCTGCAAAGCCACCAAACTGCTGCTCATAAAACTGATCCAAAATCTGAATATGAAATCTGCTCAAATGATGATAAAATTCTGCTCCGATGGATATGCAATTCTGCTCCAAACTTCGTAGTTCTCCAATGAAGTGCAATTGTGAATTCCGTATGAATCCACCACCAAGATGAGATTGGGTTTTCGTCCAATCCACCTTATTTTTATAAGGGTTTTCGTCCTTGGAAAATAGATGCAAACAAGTTGCAAAATCCACAAGGGAAGTAAAAATGATATAAGCTGAATTGATGCCTGAAATGATTCCAATTACCTTATATTTATACATGATTTCCTCCTTTTCCACAAGCTGGCCAACCTAGGCATTTTTATCTTTTTATTTTATTATTTTCTCATTCAAAATGGCCGACCTCAAAATAAAGGTTTGTCCTTGTTCTTCAAACTTTGGCCGACCCACCTTTGTCTTCATCTCGGCCGACCTTATTAGGCTAAGGGTGGCGCTCACACAAACAAATTAAAGATTTGTTTTAAATTTAACTTCTTTTCTCCCTCCTAGGCCGACCCTAGGCTTCTCCACCAAGTTGTTTATTCCCTTCATGTCTTTGCCGACCCACACAAGGGATATTTCTTTGTTTTTTCCTTTATTTCTACTTCTCCAAAAGAGAGCAAACCTTATCACATGATGTATCATGAATTAGTCTCAAGCCATGTCGTCCTCCTCAAAGAGAGATCACAAAATAGATATTTCCATATTCCTTTCTTCCTTCAATGGGTCGCTTCTCCTCAAGGCCATTTATTTGACTAGAGTTGACCAAACCAAAATTACCACAAAAATATGTTAACTCAATTCCCACATTCAAATCATCTTGCAAAATTAGCAAAAATGTGAAAATTGGCTCATCATGACATCATTAGGTGATCACTCTGAAAAAGGGGACATTACAGTCCTTCCTTCCCTAGATTTGCTTGTCCTCAAGCAATGGCAAACCTGTATCCCTCAAAATACTGTCAAGTGACAAGTATCTCCATCTTATCAAATGTCCTGTGATTACTCTACTCCTCAACCTGTGGCTGCATCTCCCATAGAGAATATGAAGAATGATATTCAAAGTGAGCTCCGGTGGCAAAACTAGCCATACACACTCGAACTCAACTTGGCTCCACTCCCCAAATTTGGAAATCCTACTCCTTCACCATTTGCTCTGCCTATACAACTGTAGGAAAAAGAATGCAAAACCCTCAACCACGAGTGCAAACATCTCCATGCCTCCAAAGGCTCCAACTTCCATGAGTGCTAAGTCTATCAAAAGACAAAACACTGTACAAAACCAAGGCCCTGTAGAGAGACAAGTCTATCAACAAGTGATGAAAGATTTGAGCTCCAAAACATGCCCACCTATGCCAACACTTCCGTTGCTCCACTCTAATACAAACAACACTGTGCCAAGAGTTGTGAAGCAACTCACCAAGATCCATAAGAAATAGTGCACCAAACATACCACCACCAGGATCCCAAATTATCACGCTATCACATCCATCACATATGAGGAGATAGAAGTAGCTCAAAGAGCTATCAACATCAACCATCTCTCCAACTCCGAATGCTCTCCCATGGATGTGTAAAACACCCCTCATAGGTGCATGAAAAAACATATCAGCCCATCCTAGGCTGCTGATATAGATCAGAACAGCACCCATAAATCTGAAAATCAGACCTATGATGATGCAAGAAGTGCCTCTAATGACATATGATGATGATGCCGTATCATTATGCCATCCTCCAATGATAAAGAGATGATCCATATCCCTCCAAATCTCCCAAACAGCAGCTGTCCTCCAAGTACTCCTTAGGAGATCCATGTACAACAATGTAGAACAACAATCTCTCATCAATGCATGAAGTAGTTATCCATGAATTAGGGCTGGAACATCAATGCCCTCATACTCACATCCATACTATATGCCACAGTCAAGCTGAAACACAAACATTAGTAACTCAAAACCAAGTATCACCATGAAAATATCTCCATACCTTGGGTCATAGTTCAGCTGCAATTCCATTCCTTCAAGTGTATGCCAATCAAAAGCGTCTCCATGACATGAATCTCAAATCCCTCAAGTAGGGTAGCGTCATATTCCACCAAAGAGTCATCAACATGATGGTACTCATCACAACCAAACTCCTCAAGTCCTCCATGAATGACCAAAGGCTTACCCAAATCTGCATCACTCATGTCTCCATCTGCATATGTAGTCATAACACTAGTGGTTGATCCATAAAGTGTGTGCTCAACGATGCCATCCAAATCTATGATGTGAGCCTTCAAATGGCTCCCCAAAAGAGGCGACACAAAATCCTCATGATGCAAACTATGTGAACAAACAAAAATTTCTGAATCATACCTTTCACCATACAAATCTAATTGCTCTACTTTCTTGGCCTCCATACAATGCTCATCCCTCCTATGCCACATATTTTGAATCTTCTTTACCTCTTCCGTGTCATGGTGTACAAAATCAGACCTCTTGTAACTTGGATCCACAACAAATGTCTCATGTTTGGCTCCCAATTGAGTGCCAACAATAGAAGAAGTCTTCCCACTATCATTCCCATGCGTAGGTGTAATGTCCCCTTCTAGTGAGTCAAAATTCTTCTTAACCTTGCACACAATTTCAACTTGTAAAAGAGAACATTAGTAACCAATTCATCTTATAATATCAACATATTACAATTAGGGTTAATAACCATTTATAAATATCAATATCAAATTCATATACTTTTCACATTTCCTCTTAGAGTTAGTAATCTTATAATCATAATCCAACATTAAAGTTTATGCATTTCACATTCACATTTCTTTCACATAAAGTTTCCCATGATATACCTCGGGAGAGTCATCATCTAGCCTGATCGTTAATCTACTCTACTTCACCCACCCCATATGAGTACAATTACGTTAAGGTGCTGGTGTAACCATCCCATCGTAGGCCCAAAGGCTTCATTGCAACATGCAGCAGTTCTTCACCATTTGGCTCAAGGGGCTTCATGCTACACGCGGCATTCCTTACCCTCTTGAGAGTCACCTAACGTTGGGCACATTTATTAAGTTTAAATAACCTTAGGCCCAAGGGCTTCACACTACACGCGGTGTTCTTCGCCTCTTGGCTCAAGGGACTTCACACTACACGCGGTGTTCTTCATCCACTTGAGGGTCACCTAGGTCCATTATACCGCCCTCCCTTAACTCACCACCATACTCGTAGGGTGATAGAAAGATTAAGGGTGAGGCTATATATTCCTCTCCAAGTATATCATGGATTTACGAATCATAACTTATTAACTTATCATTACTATCTCATGATCCCCATGGATCACGAGATAGTACCATTGATTATCTTGTTCCTCTTTGGGAACATCATTTTGTACTATCTCTTTAATTGCCATTCACTTGGCATCATATAATTTTCATTAATATTCCTTGTCATAAGCATTCTTAGGCTATTATAGGCACTTTCTTATTTATCATGAGTATTTCATATCGTTAGGAGTATTCTTATCTTTATCATAATATTCTCATTCTATTTTAACATTCCTTTAGATTTCATATGAATATTCATTTTATAGCATTCTTATTCTATGCTAGCATTTCATTCTATATATATGTATATTCATTCTATTCTTATGTCAATGGCATCATTCTATGTTAGTCCTCACATATTCATTTCATGCCAATATTCTGATTCTATCATGCTAAACAAACCATTGATGATGAGCATTTCTATTCTGCTATGCTAACATTCATGACTGATTAGAATATTCATTATGAGATATTCATTTGCTAATGCACATACCTTTAGATGCTTGCTGTCCAATCGAATTGCTCTATGGCTATGGTCGAACTACTGTAAGTGAGTGTTGTTGGATTCTCAATGATAATAAGAAATAGTATGATTGTTTGATTGCTAACGTATAGGATAGATCACTGGTTACAGATAGGATGTAATTTGCTGCTCAGTGCTGAAGGATAATCCAATGCAATTCGCTGAAATGATCTGGATCTAATTCGCTGATATAGGAATGATCTGAATTGTGAATGAGAAGATACAATTGTGTTTTCAGATTGATGACTGTATGATCGAATGCTGCTAAATGATGATTGTATGCCGATTGTGTTGTGTGATTTTCCCTTTTCTGGATTGCTTGTGGATATCCCTTATATACTCCCGATTACTTGGGAGAGTCATGTCTTTTCATAACCATCGCCTCTCTAGGATCGACGCTCCTTGTATATTATATTCTTTATTTAATTACTTTGTCCTTTATGACCATTTGTCTTATTCTAACTTGTCTTTATTTATTATAATTGTTGTTTTGTCTTCTTCCATGTGATCGTTGTCTTCTTAACTGATTCACTTTGCATTTGTTATCATTTACCATTTCTTCCCTTATGTGGATGTCTTCTCTCTAAGCGGCATGTAGTAATTCACTATTTATGTTTTCCTTTACATGATTGTATGCTGATTGTGTTGTGTGATTTTCCCTTTTTTGGATCGCTTGTGGATATCCCTTATATACTCCCGATTACTTGGGAGAGTCATGTCTTTTCATAACCATCGCCTCTCTAGGATCGACGCTCCTTGTATATTATATTCTTTATTTAATTACTTTGTCCTTTATGACCATTTGTCTTATTCTAACTTGTCTTTATTTATTATAATTGTTGTTTTGTCTTCTTCCATGTGATCGTTGTCTTCTTAACCGATTCACTTTGCATTTGTTATCATTTACCATTTCTTCCCTTATGTGGATGTCTTCTCTCTAAGCGGCATGTAGTAATTCACTATTTATGTTTTCCTTGACATGTATGTGGAATCGGCCACATGAAAGGAATGTGTTTAATGGAGCCTTCACTGCTTTCATTCAAATCTTCAATTTGAATGAGCGGAACTCAAGGGACATGACACTCTTCCTCCCTCAAGACCTTATTCGACTTCCGGCCTTTCCTTTTCCCTTTTACATTCAAATTTGGCTTCAAGATTTTGGCCACCTCTTGACTGATGAATCTAGCCTCAGCCTCTCCAAATTAATCTTCGCCATTGGAGTCATAGTCAGACCATTCTGAGTTGTTTGCTTCCTCGGAGATTTCAGGATTGTTCAAAGCCTCCGCTCCACCACAGGCCGACTCTTCCGCTTCAGCTGCCATTTCGATGGGACGATCCACAGGCGGGAGTGCGGGTCCCTGGGCCTGCCCACGCGCAACAGGAGCCGGGGTGACATCTTCCAGGGGGCATTGAGGAAGATGCCGTAATGCAAGGGGCTGGCATTCAGGGAATTGGCGCATCAGTCTCCGAATTTTGCACTTTCTTCCTCCACTCCATTTTTGTTTCCTTTGGACAGCAATTGGAGGAATGATTTCTGCTTTCGCAATTAAGGCAAAAGAATTTGATTTTGACTATTCACTCTCCAGGGGCCAAGGAGATTTTGATGGAGCTAGGGCATCCATTGATTGTCGCAACCTTGATTCTGGCATAGAGAAAAGAATATCCACCGAGAATCCCTTTGTCTACCTCCATCATCATCCCGAAGGAATTTCTAATTTTTCCCAAGCATTTCTCAAACCAAAATTCCGTAGGGAGGTTGTAGAGTCTGAACTAGATAGGGGTCTCTATGCGCCTGGCTTTGCAAGGATAGAAGAGCGGAGACCATTTCTGGATGAATAAGACCGGGCCCTCTATCCGCCATTGGTTGAATGAGACAATCAGGTCTCGCTCCTCCTGACCATGAAGAAGCCCTTCGGCAGGAACTTGATAGTGCCAGGCCATTTCCAATTCTCATTGATCCAATCTATTATCGCCTTTCTGGGAAATTTCCCTCGTAGTGGTCTTCCAATAAGCGCTTGTTTTTCCAAGGTGCTCCTGTCTAGCGCCGCTTCCTCATCAAGATTGACCCGGATTTGCTTGCCAGAACTTCTGCTTCGGTCTTCTTTCGAATTCACATTCGCCACCTGATTTTTATTTATCTATTATTTTATTATTTTTCCCAACGCCAAAGGAGAGAAGGAAAATAAAAATAATAAAATATTATTATTTTTATTAGATGAGCCCAAAATTGCAGCCCAAGGAATAAGGAGAAAAAAAATATATTATTATTTTATTAGAGAAAATCGGCGCTTGAGGAGGAGAAAAAAGTAAATAAAATAATATTTTTTAAATAAGGGCGACTTTAGGAGAAAAGCAAAAATAATAAAATATTATTATTTTATTGTTTTTTTTAAATGAAGGTGTTTTGAGGTGCAATTCATTTAAAATTGTCAAATTGAAAATTGCATTTCATTGGTGGACTTGAAAAGTTTTCATAATTTGGCTAATTGGGACGTCTATGGTGAGAGGAGGATAAATAGAGGCATTTGGCTTCATTTTGCAACTATTGAATCTTTGGCAAATTTTGTGTTTGAGAATTTTCTCTTGGCTAGAATTGAATTTCAGTTTGCTCAAGGTGGTGTTCTCTTGGCTTTTGTGGTTTGGTGATGCTATTCTACTATGATGAGATGAATTCACATGGAGTTCATCATGGAGCTTAATTGGCATGTTTCAATGGAGTTAGGGCTTTGAAAGCTGGGGTTTGAAGACTTGTTTTTGCAGGTTTAAGGAAGAATAAGGCAGATTTGATTGCATTTTGATGATATTTGGCTTCTAGACACAAATCGCTTCATTTTGGCATATTGGCGCTTCAATTTTGAGGAGTTTTGCATTGTGGGTTGGCTGGAATTTCATTACAGGTTGCTGGTAATTGAGTTTCAGACTTGTTATCAGTCATATTTCAGTCATTGGAGGCAAGCTAGGCCAAATCGCTACCTATCTAAGCTAGGCGATTTCATAATTTGGGCTGTTTTTGCAATATTTAGTGAGTTTCAGCATTTCTGGGCAATTTTCAGTCAAGTATAGGTGCACATCAGACTGGATCAGACCTATATCAGTCATACATTCAAGGGTTTGATCATCTCACATCATTCCAGGGCATAATCGGCTCAATATCCAGCCATATTGATCCAAATTAGAGAGGATTTTGCATTGTTTTGGACTAGGGCTTGTGGGCAGATTGCATATCAGCGATATCAGAGTTATTATCAGCCATATCAGACCTGAAACAGTGCTGCTACAGTGATATTTCAGTCAAGGATTGAAGGGCATTTGATCAAGGCTTCCTAGGGTTTCATTCTACAATCATTTGGCTAGGGTTTGGTACATTTTTTGGGCATTTTTCACGTTGTATGTGATCTGATTTTTAAATCAAACTATCTGATTGTAAGCTACAGCCAACTATCTATTTGTAATCAGCTTGTTCATTCAATAAGAAGCCATCATCATTTTCCGGGTATGCAATTCTCATGTTTTGATTGATATAATTTGATCATAACTTCATCATTTGGTATTTGTTTCATGTTATATTTGAACCTTTACATAGAATAATAAGCACATAGAACAAATACCCACATCAAAACAATAAGCCAAACAAAAGGAAACAAAATCAGAAAATTGTGGACAGCGAAGGGAAAAAATTAAGTTGAGATCAGCTAGGCTTCTTACAAAAGAAAATGAAGAACAAAAGGCCAAGCTCATAGAATCGAAGGAGATGATTGTTAGCTTGAAGATTCAGATTGAAGAGGGGAAAAGAATTGCAGACATGGTGAATACTGCCTTCAAAGCCAAATCAAATGAATGTTTAAAACTTGAAGAAATTGTTTCATTGAGAAAGGAAGTTGAAAAGGAATATAAAGTTTGGATAGAGCTCTGAAATTTTAGATGATATAATAAATATTCAGAGACCTCTTTTCATAAAATCGGGTTTGGGCTATTATGAAGAAGTCTCACATCCTCTTGCTCCTGCAAAGAACACCGAATCGAAAGAAACAATGCATAATGAAGAAATCCCAATGAAGAAGGATGGTACAAAAATTGAAGAAGTTGATTGCATTCCTGTTATTTCTCAAAGAAGAAGATTCAGAAGATCAATTCCTGCAAGACAAACTTTCATGAACAAGTTTAATTTTGCTTTCTTTGGTTATTGTTACAATTGCAATTAGTATGGTCAGAAAGCTATTGAATGCAGATTGAAAATGAGGAGAAGCATTTTTGTAAGTAGAAATTATTTTGCCCCTTTGTTTGATTTCAATATAATGTCATATTTGCAACAATTTTGGGCACATAGCAAGGTTTTGCAGAAGTGGCTTGGCAAAGTCAAAATCTTAGATGATTGATTTTGATAACCAAGAAAAGAGGATAGACATTTCTGAAAACCAGAAGTCAGATCAGAAGAAGGAATGGAGAATCAAGAACAATCAGGAAGGTGAAAACTCAATGATTGTCCAAACTGCATTTCATGCACAAAGACAAGCAAATGCTTGGGTTATAGACAACGGATGCTCAAGTCACATGACAGAGGACAAGAGCAAGTTTCTCTGTCTTGAAAAGTGGAATGGTGGATCAGTCAAGTTTGGAGACAACACCTCTACAAAAATGTGGCTAAGACTCAGTAAGTATTGATAGAAAGAATAGGATTGAAGATGTTCTATATGTAGAAGGTCTCAAGCACAATTTTTTAGTGTAAGTCAGATGTGTAGCAAAGGATATAATTTTATTTTCAATGCACAAGGATGTGAAATCAGAAGAGGAAACACTGACAAACTTGTGGCAGAAGGAAGCAGAATAGAGAATAACTTGTACAATCTTGGTGAAGTCAAAGGAAAGTGTTGCCTTTTAGAACAGACTAATGAGAGTTGTTTGTGGCATAAGAGGATGGGGCACATCAACTTTGACAATCTTGTGAAAATCAGCTCTAAACTTTTAGTTAGAGACATGCCAAAGATTGCTAAGCCTACTAGCGCCTTTTGTAAGGAATGACAAATTGGGAAGCAAATAAGGACCAAGTTCAAGACCAAGGAGTCTCTTCTACTGAGCCTTTGGAACTGATTCATACAAATTTATGCGGTCCTACAAAAACAAGAAGTCTCCAAGGTGAAAATTATTTCATGTTGCTCATTGATGATTACTCTAGAATGACATGGGTTACTTTTTTGAAAGAAAAATCAGAATCTTAAATTAGTAGATTCAAAATTTTCAAATCTATGGTTGAGAATGAAATGAATGCTAGAATCAAGTGCCTAAGATCAGACATAGGAGGTGAGTTCACATCAAATGAATTTGAGGAATTTTGTGAAGAACATGGAATAAAAAGACAATACTCTGCTACAAGGACTCGTCAACAAAATGGAGTAGTTGAAAGGAAGAACAAAACAGTCTAGGAGATGGCAAGAACAATGTTGAATGAAGCCAAGCTGCCTGATGTGTATTGGAAAGAAGCAATTCATACTGTTGTTTATATTCTTAATAGAGGACAGCTCAGACTAAATAGCACTAAGACACCATATGAGCTATGGAAGGGCAGACCTGCATCAGTCAAGTATTTCAGAATTTTTGGAAAGCAAATGCTACATTAGAAGAGATAAAGATAATTTGGGTAAGTTTGACTCAAGATCAGATAAAGTAATTTTTCTTGGTTACTCAACTAGAAGCAAGGCTTATAAATGTTACAACAAGAGACTGAAGAAGATAGTTGAGAGTGCAAATGTTAGGGTTGATGAAAAGCTATATCCTCCCACACATGATCAAGATGGTGATTGTTCAGATGATTCAGCATACTGCTCAGATGATTCAGTTGGCACATAAGAAGAAAATGAAGTTGCAGAAGAAGGGACACCCATAGAGACCACTAAGTCACTTGCAAAGTTCATTCAAAAGAATTCTAAAAATTAGATAATTGGAGATAAGAATGAAGGAGTTATGACTAGGGGAAGACTCAGAGAACAAGTAAACTACTCACTATTGTCCAAGATAGAACCAAAGAATTTTTTTGAAGCCAACAAGGATGAAAGTTGGATTGATGCAATGTAAGAAGAGTTAAATCAGATTGAGAAGAATAAAACTTGGGAACTTGTTCCAAGGCCAAAGGACAAGAATGTGATTGGAACCAAGTGGGTTTTCATAAATAAGTTGAATGAAAATGGAGAAGTTGTTAGAAACAAAGCAAGATTGGTCTGCAAGTGCTATTCACAAGTGGAAAGCATTGATTTTGAGGAGACATTTGCTCCTGTGGCAAGAATGGAAGCAACAAGGATGTTCCTTGCATTTGCAGTTCACAAAGACTTCAAGGTATATCAAATGGATGTCAAATCTACTTTCTTGAATGGTGACTTAGAAGAAGTTTACATAGAGCATCCTAAAGGGTTTCAGTTATCAGAAGATCAGAATATGGTATGCAGACTCAAGAAGGCATTATATGGTCTTAAACAAGCCCCTAGGGCATGGTATGCAAGATTGGACAAGTACTTACATCAGCAAGGTTTCAAAAAGGGGATTGTTGATAGCAACTTTATATCAAGACTATGTGTGATGACATGTTGACTATTGTAGTATATGTTGATGATATTATCTTTGGTGGAAATGAGGAGTTGTGCAAGATGTTTGCTGAAGAGATGCAAAAAGAGTTTGAGATGTCTATGATTGGTGAGCTTTCATTTTTCCTTGGACTTCAAGTTGCTCAATTAGACAAGGGTATTTTTATTTCACAAACTAAGTATGTCAAGGAGATGTTGAATAAGTTCGGTATGGATGACTGCAAACCTGTGAGCACACCTATGATTACAGGCTGTCATCTAAGCAAGGATGATGAGTCACCTCAAGCTGATCAGACGCTGCATAGATCCATGATTGAAAGCTTATTATACTTGACTGCATCTAGGTCGAATATTATGCAAGCAGTTTGTATGGTGGCTAGATTTTAAGCTGATCCAAAAGAAACTCATGTAAAGGTTGTTAAAAGGATTTTCAGATATCTAAAGAACACTTTGGATTATAGATTGTGGTATGAGAAGGGAAAGGATTTCTCTTTGACAACATATACATATGTAGATTGGGTTGGCAACATTGATGATAGGAAGAGCACAAGTGGTGGAGCCTTCTTTCTAGGTGGTAGATTGGTTTCATGGTTAACCAAAAATCAAGATTCAATTGCTTTATCAACAACAGAAGCATAATACATTGCAACAACAACTTGTACTCAGGTTTTGTGGATGAAGCAAACACTGAAGGATATCAGGGTTATGTATGATGAGCCTATTTCTATTCTGTGTGACAATACAAGTGCAATTAATATATCTAAGAATCTAGTGATGCATTCAAGAACCAAGCATATATCTATTAGGAAAGGAAAGAGATTGCAAATATCGTCACAAAACCTCTTCCTAAAAAGACATTTGAATACTTAAGGCAAAAGTTGGGAGTGATATCACTCTCATCAAATCAGTAAAGATTTATGATAGAGCATCTGCCCAGGGGGAGTGTAAGATACCCCACTATACTTAACCAAATTTTAGCTAACTTTTTCTTACTTCTTACTTCACTTAATCAACATCTAACATAAATGAAATCAACATGAATTGAACAAGCAATGAAGTTGAGATATCTTATTGCAATTGTCAATACAACTTCTTATTGCATTCAACATATGCTTAATAGCATCAATGTTCATCTTATTACAATTATTACAAAAGATAGGCCTCAACGCCTAGATTGAACAATGATTGTCTTCAAACTACAAGTATCTTGTCTTCAAGTTGCTAGTGTCTTCAAGATGTAAGTAACGTCAGGTTGCAAGTAACGACTTCAATCCTGCACAATGATGATAACTGAATGTTAACACCTCTCAAAGGATAAGGGAGCCACACCCCAACAAGCATGAAATATGCAGATTTCATGAAAAGAGCATAAAGCTTACCAAGAAATATCAAATAGCCAAAGATGCCAAATGAAGTCACTCTCCTCCTTTTATAGTACTCCTCAAGAGCAAGAGGCAACCATAGCACGTTTTCCAATGAGCATATTCTAGAGGAATTTTCCATTGGGATGACTCAATTCTGAGTTGGAAGCCTTATCAAGCACGCTACCCAAAGTTAGTTGCTCCGAGTTGAGAGCCTTATCTGGCACGCCATCCAAGGTCATTCTGGGACCCACTGCTTGCATGATACTCAATGAAGCTTAGGCGCACATTGGAGATTGCAAAAACCAAGATTGGCGCCTCTCCTAAGCTAGGCGCACTTTTGAGGTGGCAGAGGCTAGAAGGTGCGCCTCAACATCAAGACTTGTCTTCTGACACTTAAACAATTTCCAAACATTGGCAATAGCTAGATTCTTTTCCTTGCAAGTTGATGAGTCCTCAAGGCGCAACGGAGGGATCCAAGTGAGGTGCATATCCAGGGTTGAACAAGAGGCAAAGTGCGCCTCAAACATCATGATGTTTTCTTGTCTTTGATTAAGATCTTAGTTGGATGAATAATCCCTCAAACAAGTTTTACCTCCTAAACAAGATGAATGATCAAATTGTGACTTCATTCCATTTCTAGCTTAGGTGCATATTTAGGGTTCTAGAGTCATGAAGTTGCGCCTAGCATCTTGAGGTAAGTTTCAACTAAGTTCAAACCTTCAAGGCTTCTCCAAATGCAAATTTGCCAATAGCAATGATGATGTCTCAAGATCCTCACCTTAGGCACAAATTGAGCTTTCTAGAGAAGGCGCAAATGTGAGGTTGAAGATGAGGAAAAGTGTGCCTCACTCTCATAATACTTCTCTCGTCATAGATGATGATTTCAATTGAATGGATGATCTTTTGAACAATCTTTAACCTTTGATGATCAGTTTAACCTTCCAATTCACTTCCTTGCTAAGGCGCAATCTCAAGGTTGCAAAGGCATGATCTAGCGCCTTAGACATCTAGGCGCACATTTTGGGTTATAGGATCAAGAAGTGGCGCCTTGACTCTTAGGCGCACATTTGGAGTTGTATAGTAGCAATCTTGCGCCTTAAGTCCTCCTTGACTTATTTTGATGACTTTAATCACTTCAACTCCTAGGAACTCCTTACTTAGGCGCAAGTTCAAGGTCCAGAGTCATGAGTTAGCGCCTTAGTCCTCTAGCTAGTTCCCTTGGCACTTTGAAGTTCTCCAATTCATGTTTGAGTATTTAGAAACCACTCATCATTGAAGCGCTCAAGTACTATCTTCCTATTCATGTTTGAATGGATCCTTGCCAAGGCGCACTTTGGTGGTTGAACAGGTGGGAAAGTGCGCCTAGATCACTTAGCATGTTCTTCAACTGTTTCAATTCACTGAATAGGCATCAAGGCATTTAGGAGACTTCTTTCCTTCACATGACATCAAAATGACACTTCATCTATTGTTGAAGATCTTCTATTTGCAAGGCGCAAGTTTTGAGCTCTACAGATGGAAAAGTGCACCTAGCAGTAAGACAACCTTATGTCACTTGATAAAGGTCTTGACCTGCAAAACAAAAGTTCATTAGCCAAAACCAAGTTCATTCCCTTATCATACGTATTAGCCCACGAGAATGATGAGTAGGCTAATTTGTGTTCATTGTTGACTAGGCTGGAAACGGGGACATGACAGTCTCCCCTTCCCGGGATTGCTTGTCCTCAAGTAATCGAAGGTTAGGATGCTCTAAAATATTTTCTCCTTCTTACACAGCATCCTCTATTGGCAAGCCTCTCCATTGAACCAAATATTCCCTGATGACTCAGCTACGCAATTTGCGTTTTCTCATATCAATGATGCCATCTGGCTCTAGAATCAACATTCCTTCTTCATCAAGAGGCGGAAGATCAGGAGAGGAAACCACATTCTGACCTAATGCCTTTTTGAGGCATGATACATGAAATACATTATGAATGTGGCTACCCGCTGGCAAATCCAACTCATAAGCCACTTCGCCAACTCTCCTTACAATTTTGTATGGCCCATAAAACCTTGGCTTGAGTTTTTCTGCACCACTCATCTTCAAAGAACTTTGTCTATATGGCTGTAGACACAGGAAAACCAAGTCATTTACTTCAAAAGATCTTTCCACTCGATATCTATCTGCATACATCTTTTGTTGATTCTGAGCATGCTGAATGTTATCCTTAAGAACTCTTAAGGATATCCTGTGTGTCTTGCATCAACTCCTTAGCTCGAGGAGCTCTACTATCATCGAAAGCCAAATCAACAAAGGAAAGAGCATCCTATCCATACAATGCTTTGAATGGAGTCATGCCAATAGACGTGATAGGTGGTATTGTAACAATACTCACCAAGGTATAACCATTTTACCCATGCACATTGATGCCCAGCAACATAGTTGCAAAGGTATCCCTCAATCCACTTATTCACAATCTCTGTTTGACCATCCGTCTAAGGGTGATAACTAGTGCTAGGTGTTAGCTCAGTGCCTGTAAGTCAGAATAGTTCTTTCCAAAACATGCCAATGAATCTACTATCCCGATCACTCGCAATTGTCTTTGGAAGACCATGCAAATGGAAAACTTCTCTAAAAAATAATTCTACAATCTACAAAGTTGAATAATCTGTTGCAATAGGATAGAAATGTGCATACTTAGACAATCTATCAACAACAACATATATGCAATCTCTACCATGTACCTTCGGAAGACCTGTGATAAAATCCATTGAGATACTTTCCCACTTCTGCTTAGGAAAAGGTAAAGGTTGAAGTAGACCGGCGGGAAAAGTATGCTCAGACTTGTTCTGCTGACAAGTCAAACACTCTCTAACATGCTGTAAGACATCATCTTTGAGACCCTCCAAGAGAATCTCTTTCGTACTTGTCTATAGGTTTTGAAAAAACCCGGATGTCCTACTAGAGGTGTACCATGAATGGCTTTCAAGATCTGCTGCTTAAGCTTAGATTCAGGTACCAAGAAAATTCTGTACTTATAATATATCACATCATCCACTACCTTGTACCTGTCATCCTGTATAATGTCATCCATAATCTCGCATGCAAAAGTGGATTTGGAATACTCAACTAAAAGTTGAGATTTCCAATCAGCTGAAACCTCACTCAAGGAACAAATAGTAGGCCTCCTGGAAAGTGCATCTGCAACAATATTCTTTTTTCCTTTTATAAACTCTATATCAAAGTCATATGCTTGGATTTTTGAGACCCATTTCTGTTGTCGTTCGTTCAAATCCTTTTGTTCCAAGAAGTATTTCAAGCTATTGTGGTTGGTCCTAACCACAAATTTCGCACCTACCAAGTACTGACGAAACTTAGCCAAAGCATGCATAATGGCAAGCATCTCCTTGTCATAGATGGAATATAGGCGCTCCGTATCCTTCAATTTTCTGTTTTCATATGCGATAGGATGCCTATTCTGCATTAACACAACCCCTATTCCTTCTCCTAATGCATCACACTCAAGAATGAAGGACTATGTAAAATCTGGTAGTGCTAGTACTGGAGTAGTACTCATTGCCTCCTTGAGCCGATCAAATGCTATCTGTGCCTTAGGGAACCAAAGAAATGCCCCTTAGTGAGATCTGTCAATGGTGCTGCCAATTGTGAAAAGCCCTTAACAAATCTCCTATAGTAACTGCAAAGTCCCAAGAAACCCCTCAACTCGGAAATGTTCCTTGGAGTAGGCCACTCCTGTATAGCCTTGATCTTCTCATCTTGTACTCTAACTCCTTTAGCACTAATCATATGCCCCAAGTAGAGAATCTCCATCCCAAAATCACACTTGGAAGCCTTAGCATATAGTGATTGTGCCTCCATGACTCCAAGTACCTCATCAAGATGTTGAAAATGCTCATCCCATGTCTTACTATAAATCAAAATGTCATCAAAGAAAACCAAAAGAAATTTACGCAACTGCTTATTGAATACATGATTCATGCAAGATTGAAATGTAGTAGGTGCATTAGTAAGACCAAAGGCCATAACAAGGTATTCATAGTGCCCATAATGACATCTAAATGTTGTCTTTGGAATGTCCTCACGAACACGAATCTGATGGTAGCTTGAACGAAGATCAATCTTGGAGAAGTACACGGCCCTGTGTAATTCATCCAACAACTCATCGATCCTGGGTATTGGGTACCTGTTCTTGATTGTCTTCTTGTTCAATGCCCTGTAATCAATACACATTCACATAGTTCCATCTTTCTTCTTCACCAACACCACCAAAGAAGCAAATGGACTAGATATGTGTCCCATATCAATCAACTCCTTTATAGTCTTCTCTATCTCAACCTTGAAGTGTCTAGGATGTCGATATGGTGTAATGTTGATGGGTTTTGTCCCATCCTCTAACTCTATCACATGTTCAAAACCACGATCAGGTGGTCTCCTAGGTGGAATATCTCCAAACACCTTACTGTGTTTATCCAATACAGATTGGATGTCTACATGATACTCATTATTGGAAGAAGACTTAGATGATATTTCAATCTGAGCTGCCCATGCAATGTCATTATGACGAAATAAGGACTCCATGCACCTAGCTGTAACAGTTCTAGATGAACCATCTGATAAAGCTCTCAGAATAATCTTCTTCCATTGTGAATGAACTCTATCTCCATCTTCTTCAAGTCTTGAATATATCTGCCAATTGAATGCAACCATTGCATTCCTAAGACAACATCAATACCTGAGAGTCCAACCATATAGAAATCATCTGTCAATGTGTAATCACCCATTTGAATGCTAAGTTGTGGCACTCTCTTTTGAGAACTCATAGTAAACCCATCGGCAACTACAACTGTAAAACCTTCAAATTCCTCTGATTGTAGACCACGCTTCATTACCAAACCCTCATCAATGAAATTATGAGTAGCTCCACTATCCACCAAACATGTGACCCGCTGCCCATTAAGAATTCCTTTAATCTTGAAAGCATGAAACCTTGGAACTCTTGAAATAGTATCAATAGTCACTGAATTGCCTATGTCAGCTGTCTCAAGCTCTAGAGTAGGTTGGTCATCCTCATGTGCTGCATCAGTATCCTCATGTATCTCACTCTCATCATCATCATTTGAATGAACCTCTATAAGATAAGCCTTGCCTTTGCCTTTACACCTGTGTCCTAGTTCCCATGGTTGTTTGCAATCAAAACACAACTTCTTTCTCCTCAACTCATCACGTTCCATAGAAGTAGGATTAGATTTGATAGGCTGGAATGTTCTCCTTTGATGTGAACTTGAACCCTTACCAAAGTTTCTCTTTTGGCCTTGGAATGATGTAGGGCAAGTGTCAAGATCTAAAGCAAGCTCAATAGCCTCATCCAATGTCTTAGGCTTATGAAGCTTCACCAATCCTCTCATTCTATCATTCAAGCCTTCATCAAACAACATAGTGACTCTCCTTTCTGGCATCTCAGGAACCATACTGTAATCTTTTGAAACTCATTGATGTAAGAATCTACTTTGCCAACCTGTTTCAATTGTGCCAATTCCCTATAGTAGACCTCTATATCCTTCATGTCAAACCTGTTAATGAGTCTACGAGTGAACTCATCATAGGAAGTGATCATATCATGTCGTGACACAAGTCCATGATGCCACCAATCATAGGCCAAACCTTCCAAATGCATAGTAGCGAATTGAATAGCCTTTTCTTCACTCAAGGGTTTGAGTGTGAGAAAAGTATCAAGCTTGTGAATCCATGCTCTAGCACTTAGTTTACCACTGCCATCAAAGTTAGGTAAAAGAACCTTGTTCAAAGCTTCTTTGTACTCCTTATGTTCCTTATCCTTTTGTGTTGGCCTTTTCTCCTTTTTCCTTCTACTCTTTTCATTCCTTTGTGACATAAACTGATTGAAGTTTAGGTCTCGCCTAACATTAGGTGAAAGTAAACGATATTCATCATGTGCAACCATGATATCATCCGAGAGATTAACATTTACCTCCTCATCCTCTGAAGATGTTTCCTCAGTCACTAGCTCAAATCTTGCACGAAGTGGTCTATCATCAACTGTTGTGGTTGCTCTACTTGTAGGAGTAGGAGTAGGCTCTCTATGTCTTCTTGCATCTCTACCTGCATTAAGATTTGCTTCACCTGCAATGCTTGTCCTTCCACTATTAACACTCCTTGACCTTGACCTCCTAGAAGCATGTTCATTTTTCAAGTCACGAATTTCCTCTATGAATTGATTTGACCAATCCCGCATCTGCTGTCCAAAGGCATGCATGAACTCTTCTAAATTGAAAGTATCATTGCCACCTTGTCCTTTAGGACTACCATTACCTCCTTCTGAACCCATGTGTGGTTGTGTACCTGTGGGAGGTTGTTGTTGTTGCCTAGCTGTTCTTCTTGTATAATACCTGTGTGGACCAACTTCACGCAGATTCATAACCCAAACATTATGGCTTTGATACCACTGTAAGATACCCCACTATACTTAACCAAATTTTAGCTAACTTTTTCTTACTTCTTACTTCACTTAATCAACATCTAACATAAATGAAATCAACATGAATTGAACAAGCAATGAAGTTGAGATATCTTATTATAATTGTCAATACAACTTCTTATTACATTCAATAGATGCTTAATAGCATCAATGTTCATCTTATTACAATGATTACAAAAGATAGGCCTCAACGCCTAGATTGAACAATGATTGTCTTCAAACTACAAGTATCTTGTCTTCAAGTTGCTAGTGTCTTCAAGATGTAAGTAACTTAAGGTTGCAAGTAACGACTTCAATCCTGCACAATGATGATAATTGAATGTTAACACCTCTTAAAGGATAAGGGAGCATCACCTTATCAAGGTTGAGGGAGCATCACCCCAACAAGCATGAAATATGCAGATTTCATGAAAAGAGCATAAAGCTTACCAAGAAATATCAAATAGCCAAAGATGCCAAATGAAGTCACTCTCCTCCTTTTATAGTACTCCTCAAGAGCAAGAGGCAACCATAGCATATTCTAGAGGAATATTCCTTTGGGATGACTCACTTCTGAGTTGGAAGCCTTATCAAGCACACTACCCAAAGTCAGTTACTCCGAGTTGAGAGCCTTATCCGGCACGCCATCCAAGGTCATTATGGGACCCACTGCTTGCACAATACTCAATGAAGCTTAGGCGCACATTGGAGATTGCAGAAACCAAGATTGGCGCCTCTCCTAAGCTAGGCGCACTTTTGAGGTGGCAGAGGCTAGAATGTGCGCCTCAACATCAAGACTTGTCTTCTGACACTTAAACAATTTCCAAACATTGGCAATGGCTAGATTCTTTTCCTTGCAAGTTGATGAGTCCTCCTCAAGGCGCAACTGAGGGATCCAAGTGAGGTGCATATCCAGGGTTGAACAAGAGGCAAAGTGCGCCTCAAACATCATGATGTTTTCTTGTCTTTGATTAAGATCTTAGTTGGATGAATGATCCCTCAAACAAGTTTTACCTCCTAAACAAGATGAACGATCAAATTGTGACTTCATTCCATTTCTAGCTTAGGCGCATATTTAGGGTTCTAGAGTCATGAAGTTACGCCTAGTATCTTGAGGTAAGTTTCAACTAAGTTCAAACCTTCAAGGCTTCTCCAAATGCAAATTTGCCAACAGCAATGATGATGTCTCAAGATCCTCACCTTAGGCGCAAATTGAGCTTTCTAGAGAAGGCACAAATGTGAGGTTGAAGATGAGGAAAAGTGTGCCTCTCTCATAATACTTCTCGTCATAGATGATGATTTCAATTGAATGGATGATCTTTTGAACAATCTTTAACCTTTGATGATCAATTTAACCTTCCAATTCACTTCCTTGCTAAGGCACAATCTCAAGGTTGCAGAGGCATGATCTAGCGCCTTAGAGATTTAGGTGCACATTTTGGGTTGTAGGATCAAGAAGTGGCGCCTTGACTCTTAGGCGCACATTTGGAGTTGTATAGTAGCAATCTTGCACCTTAAGTCCTCCTTGACTTATTTTGATGACTTTAATCACTTCAACTCCTAGGAACTCCTCCTTCTTACTTAGGCGCAAGTTCAAGGTTCCAAAGTCATGAGTTAGCGCCTTAGTCCTCTAGCTAGTTCCCTTGGCACTTTGAAGTTCTCCAATTCATGTTTGAGTATTTAGAAACCATTCATCATTGAAGCGCACAAGTACTATCTTCCTATTCATGTTTGAATGGATCCTTGCCAAGGCGCACTTTGGTGGTTGAACAAGTGGGAAAGTGTGCCTAGATCACTCAGCATGTTCTTCAACTGTTTCAATTCACTGAATAGGCATCAAGGCATTTAGGAGACTTCTTTCCTTCACATGACATCAAAATGACATTTATCTATTGTTGAAGATCTTCTCTTTGCAAGGCGCAAGTTTTGAGCTCTACAGATGGAAAAGTGCACCTAGCACTAAGACAACCTTATGTCACTTGATAAAGGTCTTGACCTGCAAAACAAAAGTTCATTAGCCAAAACCAAGTTCATTCCGTTATCATCCGTGTTCATTGTTGACTAGGCCGAAAATGGGGACATGACAAGGAGCAGCACAAGGCATATCCTTTATCCCTAGTTGGATAGTGGCTACCTCTCGAGGGGAGTAGGTAGATAGAAGGCAATTTAGATAATCAGAGTCCGGCATGGTGAGGAGAAGCTTCAGGCTTGTTTCTGTTTGTAGTAGGGAAAGAGATTGCATCCCTTTGCCATTGATGTCAAAGGGGGAGAGAGCTCAGAAATTATGTAATAGTTCAGGGAGAGTAGAGTAAGGGGGAGCAAGTACAAAAGCAAAAGTTTTCTATTTGTGAAGAAGATTTGTGTTTGTGTTATCATTAATGACAAAAGAGGAGATTGTTGAAGTGTTGTCATCGATGTCAAAAGAAAGAGATTGAAGTGTTGTCGTTGATGTCAAAGAGAGGAAGATTTGTGTCTAAGGTAGAGAAGAAATGAAAAGGAGGAAAAGTGTCTAAGGCAGAAGAGAAGAAAAGTTTCTAAGGCACAAGTTTTGCCTTTGGTCGGCAAAAAGTTCGGTTCTCAAACTTGTAAGTTCGCCGACAACCAGTTTTCCCGACATCTGTTTTGCCGATGAGGAGTTGTCAAAGAAATATCTAATGCATGAATGATTTTTGCCTCGGTCGGCAAAATAGCCGGTTTGTGAACTAGTTCGTCGGTTTCAAAGTTTGCCGATTTGCCAATTTGCTGACAAAGGAGAATGTTGGGCGATGAAAGTTTGAAAGAAGGAAAAGTTAAGTCTTGGCAAAAAGTTGGTTTGTGAGTTCATAAGATCGCTGATTTGCCAACAAAGGCGTGAAGAAGAAAAGTTTGAAGTTCAAAGACAAGTTATTGGCAAATCTTTTGTTTTGCAAACTAGTTCGTAAGTTCATCATTTCGTCGATTTGTCGATTCCCCGACAAAGGCGTGAAGAAGAAAGCTTGAAGTATAAAGGTTTTGTTATCGGCAAATCCTTCAATTCGCGAACTAGTTCGTGAGTTTCGGATTTTGCCGATTCACCGACTAAGCAATAAAGGAGGCTTGAAGACAAAGCTTGTGGAAAGTTAAGTTCGCTGACTTGAAATTTTACCAATAAAGGAGATCTTATAGATTGTTTAAGTCATGGTTCGTGGTTTGATATTTTTGCCAATAGAGACAAAGGCTTTGAAAGTTAAGTTTGTGAAAGCATGCTTTTAGCGATAAAGTGTTTTTTAATGATGGTTAGTGAAAATGGACTTTTGCCGATAAAGAAGAGAAGTTGGCTTGTTGTTCAAGAAAAAGGGGCAAGGCGTCAGAACAAGGTTTGGTTTGCGAAGTGCTTAATTTACCAACAGAGAAGTTTGCTGACAAGAGACTTTGTCGATAAAAGCAAAGAGTGTTGAAATGAAAGTTCGTGAAAGCGAGCATTTGCCGATAGAGGCAACAAAGGTGATCTAAGAGATGGTTCATGAAAAGGATAATTTGTTGATAAAGAAGGAATGTGCTCAAGTTCGTAAAAGACAGATTTTGCCGATAAAGGGCGACAAAGGCCAAGTTCTTAAAAGATAGATTTGCCAATAAAGGCGACAAAGGCCAAGTTCGTAAAGGGGAGTTTTTGCCGATAGAGACATCAAAAGCCAAAGTTTGTGAAAGCAAGTTTTCGCCGAAGGCATTGGAAGTAGAGTGTTGTGATAACAATAAAAGATATTCAAATTAAAGATTTGAATATATACTGACGCTGACTGGTAAGACGGATTAACGACTAAGTGAATTCGAAGATTTAAAAATGCAGATTGAAGCCGACTCAATGATATAGAACAAAGAGTTTAAATATATGTATGGGGCCGTTGTTGTAACGTGTGGATTGTTTAGTTTTGGGTCCTGAGCTAGTTTTGGGTCGACCTAAGTATATGTGATTTGGGCCTTGTTTCATAATGTCGAAATTACAGGATGGGCCGCATCTTGGAATTGTACACGTTGGAATTCAAAATTATAGATGCGGACCTTGGGAGAATGTTTAATCCGACTTTGGTGAATGTGTTCGATGTTGTTTTGCCGACATGGAAATTGGAATTGAACAAATGGATATATATATCAAATCAGTTTGTACTTTTGAAGGTATCCATGTGTATGAGTATGTGTGTGCAAGAATTGAAGCGAAAGATCCGAACATATGCGAAATGACTGGATAACTGAAGTATAAGCTAACATCAAATGATCAAGTTTGTAAGTGTCGTAGCACTTTAGGGAGTTGCTGCTTCCTTTGGGTTGTTGCTCATAAAACTATGTATCAGGAAGTTGGTGCTTCTGTGTTGGGTTGCTACTCAATTTGCTTTGGAGATTGAAGTCTCTGGTAGGTTAGAGCCTACAGATTTGTAAAAGGATTGCAATCCTTCTCATATTGAAAGTCTTGTGGGTTGAAGCCTACAAAATATTGTAATTCACTGTTTCTTTTGTCCAAGCAGCTTGCTCACTGTGGTTTTTCCCATCTTGGGTTTCCACGTAAATCTGGTGTTATGGACTCTTTTGTGGATGTGTGAATTTGCTTATGCTTGCATAGTTCATTCATATTCTGATTGATGCAGTAGAGATCTTGTTGTTACAGTAGAATTGTTTATAAAAGTGGCATATATTGATTCACCCCCCCCCCCCTTAGTATATCAATGTGATGTAACATCATGTAGCAGAATCAAGTGAAGAAGCACAGAAGGGTTTTGTTTCCAATGGACCAATTTCCACCTTTAAATTCATCTCAATCCTCATCTCATGTGCACAAAATACCTAAGTGGCATTATACCACCATGAAGGATGCAAAGGCAAATGCAGTTGCAGGCATGTCTAAGTTCGGGCCAAAGACTCGCTGCAAGTCTCGTGAAGAAGTGAATTTGGCTCTTATGTGCACAGTCATTTAGAATTCAAAACCAAAAATAGTAAAGCAATCTCTTGAATCAAAACCTTGGAAAGATGCCATGGATGCCAAATATCATGCATTGATAAGGAACAACACTTGGGAACTTGTTGATCTTCCACTAGGGAAGAAAGCTATTGGATGCAAATGGGTCTTCAAAATCAAATACAAAGCAGATGGTAGCATTGACAAGTACAAACCCTAACTTTTGGCTAAGAGCTAGGCATAGAAAGAAGGCATTAACTATGAAGAAATCTTTGCTCCCACTGCAAAGCTCAAAACTATTAGAATGGTTTTGGCAATGGTATCCTAGTTTGGTTGGCAGGTTCATCAAATGGATGTCAAGAGTGCCTTCCTCAATGGAGATCTCAAGGAAGAAGTCTATATGACTTAACCTGAGGGATATATTGCACCTAGCTAGCAACAAAAAATGTTTAGACTCGTGAAATCCCTATACAGTCTAAAATAGGCTCCCAAAGCTTGGTACGTCAAGATCGATGAGCATCTCCTTAAACATGGATTCACCAAGACTCCCTATGATCCCAATCTCTTACCTCAAAGAGCAAGGGGGAGATTGTGATTTTGATACTATATGTCGATAATCAGTTCATCACTAGGAGTTCTCAAAAGATGATTGAAGCAACAAAGAATGATCTCAAAGGATCGTTCGACATGACAAATCTCAAGCTCTTGCATTATTGTCTTGGACTTGAAGTGTGGCAAATGAAGAATCAATGTTTTGTATCTTAAATGAAATATGTCATGCCCCCTTTCCAAGCTTAAGTCATCAAGAGTCACCTAGCCTATTATTTTATTTCCCATAAGCTAATGGGGTGAAGTAAGGGAAATAGTTTAATAAATTTACTTAAGTTGTCCTAATAACTTTATGTTATATTCATTAAAAGACAACTTTTGTTTTATTATTAATAATCTTTTTAACTGGCTTTTCTTTGTATATATTGCATTCTGCCTTCAATAATGAAACTACTCATTGCATTCCCAAATTCATTAAAATAATATTATAAAATGTGCTTTTCCATAAATTTTTTGGAATTCATATAATGTACTTAATAGACCTAAACATAGGTGTGTAACGTCCGTGCCTTTTCCCCTAAGTACAATGCCAATTATGTTGCATCCTGCTGTAACATGGTGTCATCCAGCCTGTTTTTCCATGATGTGGGTGCTACCTTTGCAACCTTGTATGCTCATTTAGCCCCTCTTGCACCTTGTGCTGCCTTGTCTCCTTATGATGCTAGCAAAGCAAAGGGAAAAGTCCAAAATGAGAGACAATCTACCTCGCCACTACTAACTATTGCTCCACATGTCACCATCTCTCCCTATGATGCAGGATAGCCAAATACTTCTGAAAAAATCTAAAATCATGGACACAGTACCTTGTCACTGTCAAACATTCTAACTCCATATAAATAATATCAAGAAATACTTGCTTTTAATAGTTCACATGAAGATAGGTCCTATGCAATATAATTTTTACCTTAAAAGCTGATCATTACTTGTTGATCACAATATCATTTTGCATACCCATCCTATTTAATTTAACCTAAAGAAAACAGTTTCAATATATGCAATTTTGTTACCCTCTTGATACTGTATTTATA
Organism: Cunninghamia lanceolata; assembly: GCA_027924645.1. Taxonomy (NCBI): domain Eukaryota; kingdom Viridiplantae; phylum Streptophyta; class Pinopsida; order Cupressales; family Cupressaceae; genus Cunninghamia; species Cunninghamia lanceolata. The sequence continues at coordinate 3,086,007 of BSBN01000245.1, read as the reverse complement.
TACTGAGATTGGCATATTCAAAGTTGTTTCTGATTCTGTTTTGCAGATAAAGCGATAAATATTTGGTACAAAGTCTTTTTGTCTTCAAATAAATATGCATCGTAATAATTTTCATGATTCTGTAGGTATATTGCGGAGGGGGGTTTAACAGGTGAGAGAAAGAGGTGGGTACCTCGTGGACGTCCTCTTGATCCTGATTGTGATCCTGATTCTGAAGGGTTTTTCTACTCACGTCCAATTGAAATATCATATAAACAACGTTGTGTTGAGAATTCAAGAATATACAACATAAGGCTCCTGAGGAAGCTGTTGAATGAAGGAGTAGGTGCTGTAGGAGCAGATGTTACACAAAAAGATTTTTATAGATTGGTGGAGAAGATAAAGATAGATATAGTTGGCAAAAATCCGCTTATTGTACGGAGGCCTAAAGCTGCCAGCAAAATGTTGGTATCTGAGTTGAGAGAGGAACTGGAGGGTCAAGGTGAACCTGCAGATGGAAACAGGCAAGAGCTTTATCATAGAGTGCAGAAAAAGAGGAGGCTAAACAGATCAAAAGGCATACCTCTTTGGGTTCCACCAGTTAAGAATGTGGAAAAAGAGGTAACTGATAATGTATCATTTTTAGACTTGAGATTTAGAATTTTGATTGCTTTTGTATCCAGATGTTTGTATTTCTTGTGACCTATACCATGGTACATTTAGCAAATAAGCAAACACATAAAGAGTTCCCTGAACAGAGCTCTTGCAAATTTGTATTGTCTGGCCTATTCAGCTTAACTTCTAATGTTATCTATATTTTACATGCAAGGCTGTGAGTTGACACCTATATTCCTGTTTGTGATGAATTAATTCAAAGGCATACTAATTAAGGTTTGTGCCAATTAGAATGAGGAATTTGTATGGTTTATGAAGTCTTAACATAAGAGTTCGTCTGGTTCATACATGTTTGGATTGAGAAAGGATCTTTTTCTTCAGGTGGATGATGAACTTGAAGAGTTAGTTTCACAACTACAAGCAAGCTATGCAAAGGAGGACACAGAATATTGGAGGAATCGTTTTAGGCGCTTTACAGGTGAAATTGTTGAGGATGGCGAGCAAGTTCAACAAGGAGCTGCAGGTCCTGTGCTTTCAGAAGATAATCACAAGGAGGCTACAGAATCAAAAGTTGGAACAAACAATGTGGATGAGAATAAAAGTGACAAAAAGGGACATGAGGATAAAGGTGACAAAGATAAAGCTAAGAAAGTAGTAGATGGTCCTGAAGAGCTAAGTGATGGTCTTGAAGAGCTAAGTGAGCCACCACCTGCGCTGTATAGTGTTAATTTGGCCAGTGATGGAGAAAATGAAAAAGTACCACCCAAAACAGAACCTCCAGAAGAGACCGAAGAGATATGGGTAGTTGCAGGAAACTCATATGCATTTACCTATGGTTTCTAAGTTGAGATAGTATAATGATGTTAATATGTTTCATGTTTGATTATTTTTAATGAAAGCCTGATATGCTTGTGTTACTATTAAAGTAAGATAATGCATGATGTTGTCAGACACTTTATCTAGAAAAGCAAGTAAATGGAAATCATCTCCAAACAAATTAAATATATGGCAACATAGAATGTGAAGAGATTTGTTAGTTTGATATGCTACTGTTTATTACCTAACAAAATTGGTTGACTCCCATGAAGTAGATTATTCATCAATACGTGGGCTGTTTTGTACCTTAACAGAAAGATCCAGAACCATGGTTTCTCAAAGCAACAACAGAGGAAATATGCAAATATCTTAAGTACCAAATGAGGTTTGATGCCTCAGAGATGTATACTATTGAAGATGCTTGGGGATGGACATGGGAAAAGGAACATAGAACTAAAGTTCCAGAGAGATGGACACAGGAAAAAGAAGTCAAGATTGCAATGGAAATAATGGAGAAGGCATGCTTCCATTTTTTCCAGTCTATATCCTTTTTAAGTTGTGAGCTTTTCTGGATTCTTGTTTTACTATTTCTTTTAGGATGGCCACATCCATTATGTACTGCTCTGTAACTTTCTTTTCTTACATCTGCTTTATTATATCTAAGATGATTTTCCTAAGAAACACCTTGAGTGCTTTTCACTAACACTTTCCTCTCAATTTTGGCCAACTCCTATTCGCTTGGCATCAATTGTTGGAATCACCACCAGCAACTGCCATCTTTAACATTGCTATTTGATTTAGATGCACATACATGTTAATAATTTTGCTTGCATCTGTAGAACTTCAACTAAATTTATTTTTTAATTTGTCAACTCAAATTTAAACTTTCTACACACTCTTTGGTAAACCCCACTAATACTTTTAAAAATCAATCCATTGGATAAGAACTATGTTTTTGATGTGAACACCATCAATGTTCTTTGTAAGCATCCTATTAAGAGAAAATATCTCACTGGGTCACTCTATAGGCTTGATATCTTCTGGCTTCCAAAAAATTAGTCTGGCATGATATGTCTGTACGTGCCTAAAATTTAATTTGGGTATGATGTGTGTGTGCACACTTCTAGAAGATGCATAGAATTTAAAACTAAAGAAGCACTTCTTTTGATAAAGAAAAGGTACTTGTACAAATATGGTTGAGTAAATATCACAAAATTCCACAAACAAGCATAAAATTCCCTACACAATTTTAAATAAGTTGGTCCAATCACATGCCGAATTTTCTTATAAAATTCCACTAGAAAACTTTCCAATCATAGAGACCTATCATTCTTCAAATCCTTCATGGCTGCCTTCAACTCATCCAAATATTAACTCTCTAGAGAGATTAGCTCTTCAAAGGATTCCAACTCTTGGGAAACACCCTATTTGAAAAGATCAATAGACGTGCTTTGTATGTTAAGTGATCACATTGTAAATAAACAGTTGTCTTCATCAGCAGTCAGATATTTATGATGGCCACTATAATATTAGCTAACAATTAATACTTTCCATAATTTAGTTTTATGGGTCATTTTGGTTTCATTCAACAGTCAAGGCTTCTGCTTACAGAACAAATATTCTCCATTTTTCTGACCGTGGAAGTGTGCATCCTTTTTCGTTTTTGAAATTTTGAGAACAAAGTTTACAATCATTTGCTGTATTGTACGTAACAGTTTGACAATTAAAGGATGCTGACATGATGAGTAACTAATATGAATGAATATGAAACTTTTGATGAGATTATAGAATTGACTTATCTACATATAATTGCAATTGCACCATGAACACCAGTTACTACATGCACACTCTGAATTTTTTGTTTTCGCCTACCCAAGTTGTTTCCAATGGCAATCTCTTATTTTAGTTTGGCGTGTGGTTAGGTCATTGAAGTAGGTGGTACTCCCACGATTGGAGATTGTGCTATGGTATTACGGGCAGCCATAAGAGTTCCACTTCCTACAGCTATGGTGTCAATCTTACGAAGAGCACATAGTCTTGGATACGTTTTTGGCAGGTTAGTAATTAAATTATTTTCTTTTTGTTTATTTATCTTCAAACTGAGTATATGCCTCTGTTGTTTTATTTAATTTCTTTGATTTTTTTTATTTGTTTCATGCAGTCCACTATATGATGAAGTGATTACTCTCTGTATGGATCTTTGCGAACGGGATGCCGCAATTGCCATTGTTACAGATCTTGAAGAAGCTGGTATCAGTGTTCCAAATGAAACTCTAGACAAAGTCCTTTGGGAGTCTAATCTGGAAGGGGATGATCCCACAGCCAATTCATAAACATGTTATAGTTGTTGAGGTTGGCCAATCTAGTTTCTCAGTTGGATCTTGCTGGAAAAAAAAAGAGGAAAAAAGGCTTCTCATGAATAGTAGCCTCCTGATGATTCTAAACAGCTCGTCCTCACCTTATCTGCCTGGTTCTCTACCTTGAAAGATAAAGCAAATTTTGTGGAAAAAGGGATTGGTCTTCATTAAAATGGTTATTTTTTATCTGTGCTTGGAGGATCTCGCCATCCCAAGGAGATGGATGCATTTGGCAGGGCTGTTTGCCAACAGAATGTCCCCTCAAGACTGATTCTTTAGAAACATTACCTGAGTTACAAGTATAGGTCATCATAAGTTGATAGTAGATTAAAACATGGTCCTCGATTTGGAGGGTATTTAGATGGTAACCATGATAATTTTTGAATCTTAGACACTGGGTCTGTCCATAACTTTCCTAAGTGCATTAAAGCTTTGAGCATTTGGTTTAAAGATGGGAAAAGCTCGATGATAGACTGGATATGCCAGAGACGCGTTAACTATCATAAATTTTGATCAATGACAGTATTAATCCAAGTTTATATCTACTTATCTGTCTTTTCCTGTTCCGGAGCAATTGATGTTTAAAAGAAAGATGTGATTAATGTAAGAGAGATTGAGCTAGCATAAATTTGTTCTTTACCATTGTGGTTATGTTGTCGGGAGCCAGATATATTAGTGGACAAGAATAAGAATAACCCATCTGATGTGGGTTAAAGTACTCATCTTGAATTTAGTGTATCCCTATCAATCTATACAAGGAAAAGGCTCTTCTAATAAGAACACTTAGTTGTTTTAAGTCACATATCATGAAGGTCGTTATGTTCAGAGTTCCATTACTCTATAGATTGAGGTACTTCTAGTGCCTACCCGAAATTTTCCCTTGTGTACTATGGTGGAAATAAGGACTGATCAGTAAATGATTTTATTAGTTCCCTATCAAGAGAGTGAGATTCTTATAAAAGTACATAGTCAAGAAGAATGGCCCATGTGAGCACCCACAAGTGCACAGCACCTAAAACAAAAGGAATAACTAAGAAATATCAGTACAAATGAATGAATGAATGAATTTTAATGACGCCCATGAGGCCAAACAGCCGAAGGGACCAAGAGCTGCAGCCCTAAGACACTTTCAAAAACTTTTCGATGTCGGCTCTTCTACTATGCATCTTGATCAAGAAGCCGGGTGTTATGTGGAGCTTCGCTTGCTCAAAGAGCTTGTTTAAACTTCCCCCCTTCAAGTTGTTTCCATACTGAATGCGGATATCTTCATCGGCAGCACACTCAAAGATGAAGTGCAATTCAGTTTCAACCACTCTTTTGGTACAGAAAGTAGAAGAGGAAAAGGAAAAATACATTGTTACATTTAGGTGCAAGAAAAAATTAGTCATGCTTAAACCTCAGAAGTAAGACTTGTGAAATTAATATCATTTTCTCATTGAGGATGTAATATTTGGCTGATGGAGCTTTTTGACCAATTGGCATTTTATTTTGTGTAGTCTTGCAAATGATTTTGGTAATTTTGTCTCTACAAGGTTTCATTTAAATTAAAATTAAAATTATATTAGTTATATAATTTTCTAAATATTTATCTAAAAGATGTTAAGAAATATCGATATTATTATAAATTAATTATTAAATGTTTTCCTTCATGAAAGCAATCTGGGAGAAGGGAGGGTTGTTCCGGGCAGATGCAATAGGATTGGGTGAAATGCCTTGAGTCACCATAGTTGTAAATATGGCTATAGATAAATGGCCAATCTCCCAATTAATCCTACTAGAATATCTGGGCTTGGAGATGCTAAATTAATATTATTATTAATAATTAATATATAAATATAGTATTTATATATTTGAATTATATTTTTATATCGTGTTATATGAGATATGTAAATGGCTATCAAATTTATGTTAAGGAGTTTGTGTGAACATACTTATATTATTATAATCTACCTCCTGTTGTCATTGTAGTTATGTTTTTTAGTGTAATTAATATTCAAAAATGTTAAAAGTAGGTCAATGGGATTGAAGTACATAGTCATAATAACAACACACATGAAGAACCTTAAATGAGTAACAATTTATAATAAAAATTAAAGAAAACCCGTTAACAAAATTGGCATAAATTTTACAGCCCTGTGCTTTTAAACATCATATTAGAGCCACTTTTATACCTTGGGTTCTAGGTATTTGATCAACAACTGTGGTGAAGGGATTTAGTGGTGGAAAAAAATAATAAAGGTCATTTTAAAGAAAAAGTGTTGTCATTCATAGCATAGTGTGTTGGTTAAAATGTGGCATTGTGGTTGTTACCATCAAGGTTCAAACCCTTGTTGGGCTATTGTGCTCGCAGGACTTGTGCCCTTGTTGGGTCATTGTGCTCACGGGTTTGAATTGTTAGCGTTCAAGCTGTTGGCTTCATGTTCCAAACCTTCATTGGGTTGTTGAGCTCATGGGCTTTGTGTCCCTGCTAGGCTGCTAAGCTCGTAGGTTTGGCTATTCGCGTCGATGTGGTGCATTTTAATTGATGTGTTTAGACACATTATGTAAAATCATTATTTATTTGTGGTGCAGCTTAATTGATGTGTTTAGACACATTAGATATTTATTTGAGTGCCACTTGTAAAAGTTGTATGTAACATTGGGTTAGTTATTTTATGTGTGGAACACAGAATAATTAATTATTTATTTGAGAAATTATTTAATATTAGGCATAAAAGGAAAACTTAGTTGCAAATATTAAATGAGTAGTCAATGGTTTTGTGCATCCATGATTTTTTGGAACATATGGTTTTCCCTATACTACATCTTGTATTTGTCTGAGCTTGATTCTATAAAAGTAAGCACACGGTTAGTAGTTGGGGTTGGTTGTTGGTTGTTTTAGTTGGAGGTTGTATGAGAGGCTATCATTGTATTGAATTTCTCTTGTGAGTGTATTTTGTGAAGCATGACATGGGATGTGTGGATACATGCTTGGACACATTAACACATTAATGTATTAGAGAAGCTTGATGTTTCAAGGGTGTCCATGAAACTCTGTAAGTGTATTGTAATGTTTTATTACTGATTAATACATTGATTATGGATGCTTTTAGAGGTTGTGTTTTTCCCACTTGAGGGTTTTCTCAAGGTATATCTGATGTTATCTTGTGGCTTGTCTATTTGATCTTTGCATTATGGTAAATCTATAAGCTCGCATGCATCTGTTATGTCGTAAAATGTCCCCCTAGGACTTTTACCTCTTAAGTTTAACTCCTGGGTCCCTTGTTTTTCATCTTACATGTTAGAATTAACTCCCGAGACAAAATGCCCTGATACCTATGTCAAATGGAGCTTGAGGGACATATGTGAGCTTGAACCTTGACCCAAAATAGGTCCTGGGGCAAGGGCGCTTGTGCCCTTGTCCTGCCCTATTTTGGCGAGGCCCCAAATTTAAATGTTGGTTTTGTGACTATTAAAAGGTTTCCTTGTCAACATCTTAAGTTTGAATTACAAAATTTGTAGTGGGAATGCATATATAAGCATGTTTAGGGTTTCATTTGTAAACTAGAAGATGATTATGATGCTTTGGCAAACTTATTATTGTAGAGCATTCAAAGCATTCCTTGTGGCAGAGTAGACTTGTGTTGTTGTGTTTGTTATGTAGATTTGGCTTCATCTTCTCATGTCATGAAAGAGTATTCATCTACATGTGAGCTACACCTCCAAGGTGATATCTATTTGTGTTTGAATCAATCATTTATCAATTTGTTTTTGTCTCTGTCCCTCAAGGATACGCACTCTCTATCTAACAACGGTGTTGGAAGGCTTGAATGCCATCCCAGGGCTTGATTGAGACAAACTCTTAAACACCACAACCCCCAACCCCTCTTCTTGTGATTGCAAGTGACAAGTATCGAATCACGAAGAATGGAGTTGCAGAGGAGTGTTGCAGAGCATAAGGATTCTGGATCTGACAGAAAGAAGCGAAAAAGAGCACAATCAGGGCTTGGGTGCTAGTCCTTTTGCCCTCTGGGTTTGCAGAGGCAGAAATCTCTGGAACATGGATAATCAATGGCAAAAGGAGTCCGGAAAGTCCCGAAGAAAATATTGCATTGGGCTTGAGCGCGATTCCCTTTGCCCCTGACATTTTAGGATCCCGAACTTCCAATTCTGGTGTGTATCTGATCTTCATTTACTTTGTGTGTGAGCATTTGTCGGAATTCATCTGTTTGTTTACAATTTTGCATAATTAGGGTCTTGAGCATAATTGAGCTTAAAGTAACACATTAATCATCAATTTCTAAATTTCCCTATTATTACAAGTGACAACCAACCTATAGGTGAATCCTCTTGCAGAAGTTGTGATTCAACTCGGTTAACTGCCTTGAATGTGTGTAGTGAAAGGAGGATCTAGGCATATCATTCATTAAACCCCATTTCCCCCTTTTTCATACATAACATTTTGTGGAACCCGTCTTTTTATTAAATTTTGCATTTTGCTGAGTGTTGTACTTCAGATTTGCATTCATTCATTTCATTATCATCCTATTGCATTTGAAAATCTACAAAAAAAATTGAAAATCTACAAAAAAATTGAAAATTTTGAAAAAAAATTGGCATTTTAGGCTTGCATTAGGGCATAGTTTGCATCAATTTCATTGCATTTCATTTAATCTTTGACATTTGTATCAGATCTAATATAAATCACAACAATACATCATTCTATAATCATTTGCTTTGCATTTTCATGCTTTATTTGCTAGAATTTGCTTGAAATTGTGCATTTTTCATATAATCTAGTTTTTGCAATAGTTAGAGTTTGTGGTTAAAATCTTGTTTCAGATTTTACTACTCCTTTAAATACTGTTAGATCTGATTTCATATTGTAGTGTTTCATTATTGTGTGTCTTTGCATTTACATCTCAAATTTTGCATTTACACAGTCAATTTCAACAAAAACTAGCATATTCATCTATTTTTTCTTAAAATTGCACTTGCATTGAGCATTGTAGGACTTGTGACATCATTTTCAGATTTGAGCTAAGCTATGTCACATCATAAATCTGATTAGATTTCATTCATACATCATTTTACATAGTTTCATGCCTTAATTTCACAATTAGGGTTTAAAATCCTTGCATTTTCAGTAGATTTTGACTCATCCTTCATCTAGACTTGCATGATAGGTGTGTTGTGAAAGATATTGCTGCATTATTGGACTAATAATAAGGTTTTAATTTGCTGCCCCTTTGCAATTTTATCACAACACTACTTTTAGGCATTTGCATTGAAAAAAGTTAAAAAATCAAGCATTTTAGGTCATAAACATACATAGTTTTGCATTTATTTTCATGCATATATCATGGATTTTTCATGCATATATCATGGATTTTTCTCATCATTCATCTTTGGAAGATTTATTTGAATACATTGTAAATGTTGATAATTTCTACAAATTCACTGATAAATATCCTCAAGTCTTACATCAAATAGCATACATCTAAGGTATTGACATGTCCATAAGCACTACTTGTGATATTCTTCATTCCATGACCTGTTTTGAAAGCTTTGTCACTATCTTGGGTATTTTCCCTTCAATCTTGGAAGAACTTACTAATTTCGTTTCTACAAATAATCACAAGGAAAGTAGTAGTGAAAATGTCCTTCCTTCCCTTCTTACATTTCACGATGATATAATGGACATTCTCTCTGAGACATATGAGGTTGATATAGCCCGGGGTGATTCATGTAACAATCTAAAAACTTCTACCAACATAGCCTCACCTGGTGAGGATATTTTGGCACAAGAAGAAGACATCATTGAAACATTCCTTAAGACTACCCTACCATCCCTTCCTGCTCTCCCTGGCCAGGATGAAGCATTGGATGATGCAGATTCTCTATGTGAACAACTTCTTCAACCTATTGACATTGAAAATTCATCAACTAACCTTCAAACACTTCTCAACTACATATTAAACAAAGAAACGGATCACATACACCTACCTAACCACTCACATACCTTGGAACCTACCAACAATACAAAAAACATAAATGAACATGTTCATAAAAACCAAGGTATCCTGACACCTTACAAACCAGTTGAAATGGGCATTTTTCGGGTTCATTAATTATCTCACTCGATTGAAATGGGTATCTTTTCAGCGACTACATCACTCTGTTTGATTGACATAGAAAATTGTGACATTCCTTCTACACCATCATTAATAGATACCTTTCCATTGACAACTCCCATAGTTGTACCTTCACAATCTCAAGAAAATATGGAAGAAAGAAGAAGAGATAAAGCATTAACCATCAAAGTAAAGATCAAGATCAAAGATAACATGAAGTATTTCTAACCCTGGTGGTCACCTATGTCGTAGCTGTTGGGAATTAAGGTGTCTCAACCTTTGCAAATTCCTAGCATTGTTTATTTATTTGTATATTAATTTATTGCCTAATGTTGTAATTACTTGCACATTCAATTTGGTCACTTAGTTGAGATGGCACTAATATGCCATGTGTCGGCATCTTGTTGTATGTGGAAGAATATTCTATATGACAAAATCTATGACGCGTAAAAGCCAAGTTTGGAGATTCTTATGACAAGTAATGACAAGTGTCAGTGAGGATCTTTGCGAAAGGCATCTTTGGGCACCCAAGTTGGGCTATGACATGTTGTAAGAGGAATATACTATATTTAGCATTGTATGATAGATTCTCTTACAACATTAAAGGTTGTTATCTTGGTAAAATCTATGACAACTGTAAGATGCGTAAGAGCATCCATCACAGTCTATTTTTACCCTGGAGTGCTCCTATGTTGGGAAAGTCAAATCTGCCATGTATGACAGATGTAAGGGATGTAATTACAGCAAGGACAAGTGTCCTTTGATGTGAGATAATGGCCATGTGGCCAAGGTGGACGCCTATCCCAAGATGCTCCCAATATTTGCCTTGTAATCTCTATATATTGCATAGTTTTGAGTTGTAGTTGCATAGTGTTTTTACAGGTACTGTTATGCTGCTGAAATAACTCCAGAATCGACATTTGAAGACTCTTGGAAGAACTTACATTGCAAGTGTATTGTAAACTATAATTGTTTCAGATAATACATTGTGCAGGTTTTAGAGTGGGGTTTTTTACCTAAAAAGGTTTTCCCCACGTACATCTTGTGTCTACTTCTCTCTGTCTACATTATTATTTTGTGTTTGCTGCTTTAATATCTCTGATATATGTTTCATATTGCCGCAATTGTAAAGGTTGTAAAGAACTTGTATACCTCTCCCCTCAATAAATTAGTTTAGCAAGCGATTCCCGCACACCTAGCTTCCTTTCAGTTGGTATCAGAGCCTGGCCAGTTTTGGTCGTAGCTGCTGGGAAGGGGTTTTTTGTATTGATCTTAGATTGAGTGGGAGTTTGTGCGGAGTATTCTGCAATCTTGTTGCAGGAAGTAAATGGTAGGCACATCCAGAAGAATAGAGGTTGAAAAGTTTAATGGCAGCAATTTTGAGTTTTGGAAACTCAAAATGGAAGACATGCTCGTTGATAGAGACCTATGGGAAGCAATTTCCGATGTAAAACTAGCGGCAATGTCCCAAGATGATTGGGATCTCAAAGATTGTAAAGCCAAGGGTCTTGTGAGACTCTGTGTGGTTGATTCTGTCCTATTAAATGTTCATGAAGAGAAAACTGCGGAGCTGTGGAAGAAACTTGGTGATGTTTATCAGGCTAAATCCCTGGTAAACAAATTATTCCTACGAAAGAAGCTATATTCTCTGAGGATGGAAGATGGAGGATCTATTGCTGATCACATGAATGCATTTAACATGCTAGTTGCACAATTGACATTCGTTGGTGTGAAGATGGAGGAGGATCGATGTATGACCCTGTTGTTTTCTTTACCAGATTCGTGGGACCATCTTGTTATGGCCATCAGGAGTACCACATCCCCTTTCAAAATGGATGAAGTGGTGTCTTCGTTGTTATCTGAAGAGATGCGGAGAAAGTCATCCAAGTCGACCAAAAAAGTCTTGCAGTGAGAAGGGTAGATCCAAATCCCGTGGAAGATCCAAATCTCCTGGAAAGTCCAAGGTACTGTGTTGGAACTGTGGGAAAACTGGGCATTTTCGAAAGGAATGCAAAAAGGAGAAAAAGAAGAAAAAGAAGAAATTTGGTGAGAAGGGTCTTAGAACCCTAAAAAATAAAAACCTTGTTGAGGAGTTAGATGATTGTAATCTTGATTTTGACTTTTGTGAACATTGTATATATGGAAAGCAAAACCATGTTCAGTTTTACTCGAGTTCTCATAAGTCTTCTGGTGTATTAGATCTTATTCATTCTGATGTGTTTGGTTCAGTTAATGTTCATTTGATCTCTAAATCTATATATTTTGTATCTTTCATAGATGATTACAATAGGACATGGATTTATTTTTCCAGAAGCAAATCTGAAGTCTTTAGTCGGTTCAAAGAGTTTAAAGCTTTTTTCTGAAAATTAGACTAGCAAAAAGATTAAGTGTTTGAGAACTGACAACGGTGGTGAGTTTTGTTCCACAAAATTCGATGAGTTCTGCAAAGAACATGGGATTGAAAGACATAAGACAACTCCATACCCCCCGTAGCAAAATGGAGTTGCAGAGAGGATGAACAGGACATTGGTGGAGAAGGCTAGGAGTATGCTTAGTGGAGCTGGCCTCGAACAGAAGTTTTGGGTTGAAGTTGTTGCCACTGCTTACTACCTGGTAATAGGTCTCCTACATCAGCTCTTGTTGGTAAGACACCCATGGAGGTGCGGTCTGGTAAGAAGCCTTCAATAAGACATCTTCGTGTTTTTGGTTGTGAGGCATGTGCTCATGTGCCTAGGGAGAAGAGGTCAAAATTGGAGAACAAGGTTGTTAAGTGTATCTTTATTGGCTATGGTGTCGGTGTGAAAGGATACAAACTTTGGGATCCTATGGCTGAAAAAATGTTGTATAACAGAAGTGTTATTTTCAGAGAGCTAACACCTTCTTCCACTGTTCTACAGCTAGAAGAGAACGAAAAGAAAGAAGACGCGATTCAGTTTCCTTCTACCCTTGAGAAGATTGAATCGAAAGACCCTATTGGACCTAATGATGAGGAGAGCTTTGGCAGCTCTGAAAGTTCAGATGATGAAGTAGAACCTCCACCTCAGCCTTTGAGGAGGTCCACACGAATCATGAAGCAACCTGAGAGGTTTGGTTATACATTGCTTGATTCTAGTTGTGTTTTTGCTTTGCTTACTAATGCTAATGAGCCTAGAACTGTGACAGAGGCTATGGGCATGAAAGATGCAAGTTCCTAGAAGGAGGCCATGGAGGATGAGATGGCTTCTTTGGAAAAGAATAAAACTTGGGACTTGGTGCATTTGCCTGATGGTTAGAAATTTGTTGGATGCAAATGGGTTTTTAAGAAGAAATTTGGTGCAGATGGCAGTGTTGAAAAGTATAAAGTCAGATTGGTTGCAAAGGGGTACTCACAAGTGGAGGGAACTGATTATGGTGAAATTTTATCTCCCGTTGCAAAGCTGACATCTATCCAGTTCCTATTATCTCTTGCAATTGCTTATGATCTAGAAGTGGAACAAATGGATGTGAAGACAACTTTCCTTCATGGTGACTTGGAGGAAGAGATTTATATGTCACAGCTAGAGCATTACATAGAAAAAGGTAAAGAAAATTTGGTTTGCAAGTTAAAGAAGTCTTTGTATGGTTTGAAGCAATCTCCTAGGATGTGGTACATGAAATTTGATGCCTTTGTGTTGACTGGATATCTGAGATCGAAATCAAATCATTGTGTGTATTATAAGTTTGACAATGATTGTATTCTCATTATTGCACTATATGTTGATAATATGTTGCTGATTGGGAATGGTAAGAATATGATTTCTGATTTGAAGTCTCAGTTGTCAGCACAGTTTGAGATGAAAAACTTAGGGGCAGCCAGCTACATTCTGGGAATGGAAATCAGAAGAGAGCAAACAGAAAACTTTGGTTAAGCCATAGTAAGTATGTGAAGATCGTGTTGGATAGATTCAATATGGCAGATTGCAGACCTTTGTGTGTTCTTGTTTCATTGGGGACGAAGTTATCTGTGAATGATTGTCCAAAGTCTCCTTCTGAGACGAAGGATATGAGCAAAGTACCTTATGCTAGTGTTATTGGCAACTTGATGTATTCTATGGTCTTTACAAGACCAGACATTGCCCAAGCAGTGGGAGTCCTTAGTTGGTTTATGGCTAATCTTGGACGAGTACCTTGGGATGCAGTAAAGCGAGTGTTCAGATATTTGCGGGGCACTTCCGAGTATTCCCTATGTTATCATGGCCATCCTACAGGACCTCCGCATTCTATATGTATTCATAGATTTGTGGATTCTGATTGGGCAGGTTACATTGACAGCAGGAGATCCACCAGTGCTTATATGTTTACTATGTTCGGTGGTGCAATTAGTTGGATGAGTAAGCGACAACCTGTGGTTGCTTTCTCCACGACAGAAGCTAAGTATATGGAAGCAACTCATGCTTGTAAGGAAGCCATTTGGCTTAAGAGATTGTGTTCAGACATTGGTGTTGATGCAAGACAGATTACTATTTCTTGTGACAGTCAGAGTGCGATTTGCTTAGCAAAGAATCTGACTTTCCATGCCAAAACAAAGCATATTGATGTATAGTTTCATTTTGTGCGAGACATGGTAGATGATGGGAAGGTGATATTGGATAAAGTAGACACTTTGAAGAATGTTGCAGATGCATTGACGAAACCAATGGGCACAGAGAAGTTCATATGGTGTTCGGAGTCTATGGGCCTCTTGGCCCCTAGCAGTTAAATCTTGTCATTTCTTTTGGCTCTTGCAAGGTGTTCGACAAGTGGGAAAATGTTGGGAATTAAGGTGTCTCAATCTTTGCAAATTCCTAGCATTATTTATTCATTTGTATATTAATTTATTGCCTAATGTTGTAATTACTTGCACATTCAGTTTGGTCACTTAGTTGAGGCGGCACGGTGACATGTCATCTTACTTGGAATGTGACTTGGATGGTCAAGTCAAACCTACATGGATTTGGGCGTCCCATTTGAGGTGGCATTAATATGCCATGTGTCGGCATCTTGTGGTGTGTGGAAGACAATATTCCATATGACAGAATATATGACATGTAAGAGCCAAGTTTGGAGATTCCTATGACAAGTGATGACAAGTGTTAGTGAGGATCTTTGCATGAGGGAAAGGCATCTTTGGGCGCCCAAGTTGGGCTATGACATGTTGTAAGAGGAATATACTATATTTAACATTGTATGATGGATTCTCTTACAACATTAAAGGTTGTTATCTTAGGAAAATCTATGACAACTGTAAGATGTGTAAGAGCATCCGTCATAGTCTATTTTTAGCCTGGAGCGCTCATATGTTGGGAAAGTCAAATATGCCATGTATGACAGATGTAAGGGATGTAATTGCAACAAGGACAAGTGTCCTTTGATGTGGGATAATGGCCATGTGGCCAAGGTGGACGCCTATCCCAAGATGCTCCCAATATTTGCCTTGCAATCTCTATATATTGCATAGTGTTTTTACAAGTACTATTATACTACCAAAATAACTCCAAAATCGACATTTGAAGACTCTTGGAAGAACTTGCATTGCAAGTGTATTGTAAACTGTAATTGTTTCAGATTATACATTGTGCAGGTTTTAGAGTGGGGTGTTTTACCTGAAAAGGTTTTCCCCACGTACATTTTGTGTCTACTTCTCTTTGTCGACATTCTTGTTTTGTGTTTGTTGTTGTAATATCTCTGATATATGTTTCATATTGCTGCAATTGTAAAGGTTGTAAAGAATTTGCATACCTCTCCCCTCATTACATTTTTTTAGGAAGCAATTTCCGCACACCTAGTTTTCTTTCAGTAGCATTATTTGCTCATTTATGTGACCTCCCCCTCCTGTGTTGTGTTCCCCCCATGATGTGTTATGTGTTGTTTAGGCCTCCTTGGATGACCCTTGATACTCTTATAAGGTCAAGGATACCGAGAGACTGCCTCTATTGTGACCATTCTTCTATTTGTATCATCATCCTTCTATCTTGTTTCTCCTCTATTTTTCTTGTTGTGTGTTGTGTCTTGGGGGCATAGCGTTGCAGTTAATGGCTTGGGGGCATCCTCCTACGTGATTGTTCCTAAGACACTTGTTCTCCTTTCATTTTATTGTTTACCTTTTTCTAGTGATTCTATCTAGTCGGCGGATGACAAAAAATAAACATATATTGATACGGACCACGTGTCCCTTCAGCAAGCAAAGCGAAAATGGACCTAGTCCATATATGAAGATGGGGTTGATTTATATATCCGACGCTTGGCTAGTAGAATCGCTCTGTGTGATATTTGATGTTGTCTTATCATTCTAACAAATCATAACAATACATCTGCTTTGTGCACTTTGATTGTTTTGGGGGTCTCGCCTTGTTGTTACACTCAGTTCAGAGATGCCTACAGTATAAGCCCAATGGCTATACTCAGATTTGAACCCGTTTGTGTAGCCTTGGCTTCTTTGTTTTCATGCATAGCTTTCATGTTTTGCTTAGATTAAGATGTGTTTGTGGGAACATTCGGCTATCATGAGCACATGTCACCTTTGGGGGCATGGGCTTTGCAAAAGCTCTTGTTCCCTTGTGTGTTTTCTCTCTACCTTAACGTGCTTGATATCGATACATGATATCAACCACCTTAAGGTGGGGGCATATAAGGTAAGTTGTTTGATTATTTTGATACTAACAAAGCGTGTTTGTAAGCCCTCTGCGGAGACAGGATGTTTTATCTCCGGCGTGAGTGCACATCTTTATTCTATATTGCAATCATAAAGCCCTCTGTGGAGGCGGGATATCGTGCATATCCTTTTATTCAAAAGCCCTCTGCGGAGGCGGGGATGGTGTATCTCTTGAGCTAGTGCACATATTTTTTTATTTCAAAAGTCCTCCGAGTAGGCGGGGTTGGATCTGAAACTATCCTCCCTTAAGCGTGTATTTGGCGGTTGTTGTGGCATAAGCCCAATTGTTAATTGTGCCTGTAGCATGCTTGAGATGGTGGGGGCTTAGCAATAAGTTCCTTCCATCGCCTTGTTTGTCATGTTTAAGACGTATATTATGTCTTTGGCATACTATACAGTGCTTGTGTTTTCCATGTGTCTTCTGTGTGTTTTCCCCCATGTGTAGTTTCAAGGGTGTGGCGAAATGCCCCTCCACTCGAGCTTTGTATGGCGTGTTTTCTCCCAAGCATAGTCTCAAGGGTGTGGCGAAATGCCCCTCCTACACTTTGGGATTTGTTTGGTGTGTCTTCTACCCCATATGTAGTCTCAAGGGTATGGTGAAATGCCCCTCCTACATTTTGGGGTTGTGTGTTGCATTTTTACTTTCCATGTATCTACATTCATTTATATATGAAAATGAAAAAGAAAAATATCAAGTGTATTATTTGTGACTGCTCTTGTGTATTCTCTGTGTTTTGCGTGTCTTCAATACTATCTTCTCCATGTTTTGCGTGCCTGTTACTGTCTTCACTGTGTTTGCATGTTAGCGATGTGTTTTCTCTAATGTCTACCTGAGACTAGGGCTAGAAATAGTTTCTCAATCTTTGTGTATGCATTAGCTTCAAGTCCCTGGTGTGTTTGTTGTGTTTTGACTGTACTTTAATGCATGTATGGGTCGTAAGATCATACATACATTAAAGTGAGGGCTAAATGTTATGTCATAAAATGTCCCCATAAGACTTTTACCTCCTAAGTTTAGCTTCCAGGTCCCTTGTTTTTCATCTTTCATGTTAGAATTAACTCTTGAGACAAAATGGCCTGAAACCCATGTCAAATGGGGCTTGAGGGACATCTGTGAGCTTGAACCCTAACCCAAAATAGGTCTTGGGGCAAGAGTGTTTGCGCCCTTGTCTTGCCCTATCTTGGCGGGGTCCCAAATTTGAATGTTGGTGTTGTGACCGTTAAAAGGTTTCTTTGCCGACATCTTAAGTTTGAATTACGAAATTTGTAGCGGGAATGCATATATAAGCATGTTTAGAGTTTCATTTGTAAACTAGAAGATGATTATGATACTTTGGCGAACTTATGATTGTAGAGCATTCAAAGCATTCATTGTGGTAGAGCAAACTTGTGTTGTGTTTGTTATGCAGATTTGGCTTCCTTTTCTCATGGCATGAAAGAGTATTCATCTACATGCGAGCTACACCTCTGAAGTGATATCTATTTGTGTTTGAATCAATCATTTATCAATTTGTTTTTGCCTCTATCCTGTAAGGATACGCACTCTTTATCTAACAACAGTGTTGGAAGGCTTGAATGCCATTTTGGGGCTTGACCGAGGCAAGCTCCTAAACACCACAACCCCCAACCCCTCTTCTTGTGATTGCGGGTGACAGGTATCGAATCGCGAAGAGTGGAGTTGCAGAGGAGTGTTGTAGAGCACAAGGATTCTAGATCTGATAGAAGGAAGCAGAAAAGAGCATAGTCGGGGCTTGGGCGCTAGTCCCTTTGCCCTCCAGATTTGTAGAGGCAGATATCTCCAGAACAGGGATAATCAGTGGCGGAAGGAGTCCAGAAACCCCCAAAGAAAATGTTGCACTAGGCTTGAGCACGTCCATTTGCCCCCGACATTTCAAGACCCCGAACTTCAAAATCTTGTGTGTATTTGATCTTCATTTACTATCTTTGTGTGCGATCATTTGTTAGAATTCGTCTGTTTGTTTATAAGTTTGCATAATTAGGGTTCTGAGCATAATTAGGCTTAAAGTAATACATTAATCATCAATTTCCAAATTTCTCTATCATTACAAGTGACAATCAACTTGTAGATGAATCCTCTTGCAGAAGTTGTGATTCAACTCGCTTAATTGTCCTTGAATTTGTGTAGTAAAAGGAGGATCTAGGCATATCATTCATTAAACCTTATTTCCCCCTTTTTCATACATAATAGCATCATTATCTCTTTTTGGGTTATGTGGAATTGATTTGATCAATGTGTGAATTCCTAACAAATGGTATCAAAGCCAAGTTTTTGGTTGAGGTAGATGTCAGCTCTCTAGTTTGCTATAACTCTTGTGTGTGTAAATCTGGTGCAGAGTTGATGACATGGCAATGCGGGAAAAAAATTCAAACATTTCAGAATATGAGGGTTTTGTGCAGGTGTTGTTTTGAAGATTTGGGGTTTTAGGTGTTGCAGATTTGTGGTGTATATTGCAAAGCTACATGTTGAAAAATATTTGTCAAAGATGGTTTCTTGGATGTGTTCAAATGAGGGTTTTGTGGAGGAAATCTCACAAACGACCTCCTAGGACAAAATGAATTTTGCCATTGGATTTAGGAGGCCCGAGAGGCGAAGAAAAACATATCATTTGCCCTATTTTGGCCACAGGGCTTAAGGAGAGGAAAAAATGCCCCTCCCTGGTCGCCGGTACGGTCATATGACCTGGTATGTCTCTGCAAAATGAAAAATCTATTAAAAAATATTTCCTGCATAGATTATTTTATGTGGTTTGAAAGAAAAAAAATTGAAAAAAAATTGATCAGAAACTATAGAAATTAAAATAGATTTAAAGTTTTCAAAAAAAATTATAGGGGGCAGGTATAGGTCCACAAACCCTGTACTGCTCCCGTACCCGCGTTGATAGCCACTATCGGGCGATCAGCCCCCAGTTCTGGTTGTTGAACCAACAAGGCAGGGTCGAAGCCCAGACGAGTAGGCTCAAGCCTCCCGCCGCCGACCTCCCGAAGCCCCTGGTTGGCTGGAAACTCAGGTCGGCAAGCCTACTTAGAGCCGCAAGTGGCGAACGTAAAACTATTTAAAACTAAAGTCAAAACTTGGTCGAGTTCGGTGCCCAAAGTTTGAAATTTAAACAATTTGAAAACTTTTTCAAATCTGCCAATCAGAGTGCGTGCACCAACACTATGTCAACACTATGGACCCTACCATGCCACATCACCTGATGATGCCATCACCTAGTCATTCACCTATGTCAGCAAAACGGACACTAACATCATCATACGACCAAGGTCCCACCAGCGGTCCCTTTTTAACCCTCGGAGGGCATTTTTTCTGAGGGTCATAACTTTCACCCACTATATCAAATTCTTGATTTTTAATAGGCATTGGAAGGGTCTCTCCAAACACTACGTAATGGTATAGGTTTGGTCATCAAATTTTGCTCTTTATGTCAAAATTTGGTTCCTAAAGTCAGGCATTGCTCTGGGACAGTTTTATGCTCATAACTTTTGCATACAAAATCAGATTTTTAATTTCAAATAAGCATTGGAGAGCTCTTGTCGTGTACTACAGCTTAGATCATGTAGATTTCCAGTTTGTTGTGCAAAGAGAGGTTTGTACTTGTTTCAGGACTTATGGGAGCCTAAGATTCGAGATGTAATTGTGAGAGTGTTCAAACAAATTTTTGGGCACAAACTTGTGGGAGTGCATGTTGTTACGAGACCATCATCATGGTATAGCAGGTTTTTAGATTTGGTACTTCCAGTTACAAGTTTACAGATGTTTTTAGAGTTTGGACTTTGATGGAGACATGTACATAGATTGTCTTCTGGTTTGAGGACTGGTTGATACATGTGTGAGACTAGGAGTCTCGTTTCAGTGGGAGTTGAGTACAAGTATAATGATGATGATGATGATGATTATGGTGTCATGGATATGCAGGTACATTTGAGTATTGGCATGACATGATCATGTATGCAGTTGACAGGTATGGGCTATGGTGTTTGATTCATGATTACAGGTGGTGTGGTGTAGTTTTAAGAGGTTGTTCTTATCTCCTGGATGCTTGACTATGGTTAACCATTTGTGGACTTGTTGGCAAATTGAATCTGGTGTTGATTTGGTGTTTGAATCTTGAGTCTACATGTTATCTTCTTTGATATCTCGGCTTGCAAGTTACTAATGTGATGATGAGTTTGCATGTTGCATTTGTTTTGGATCTTTGAGTTATGCAATTTTATGGGTAGGCCACCCATTTGGTTGCAGTGGGATGACTCAGACGTGGATTGTCTATACCCATGAAATTGATTCAGTGTTGATGTAGAGTTTCTTAGTTGGCCTTGTCTGTGGTCATTTGTACATTCATATGTTGCATTGGGATGAGTGGATGGATGATTAGAGTGCTTGGATAGCTTGGTTACATGATTTTGTGTGAGCTTCTGACAGTGATGGTTTTATCTTCTTGGCTTAGAGATCTTGGTTTTACCTTTTGGGAGTTGTTGATGTTACAGTGGGATTCCTTGGTTGTGTTGGGGCCATGTATGATCTTCATTTAGGAGATGGTTATCATGATACCATGGATAGCTCATATCACGGTTCAATGGGAGTTTTGGTAGTGATATGGATTCATCACTTGGTGATGGATGATCTTCTGTAGTGGATGTTGGTGTCATGGAGGAGCTCTTGCATTATGTTTCTTATGCAGTGAGAGTTCTTTGACATTTTGAGTTCTATTGACAGGGGATGGTTATCTTCATGTGATTGGAGATGTTGGTCCTTGGTTTACAAGATGTTTGGTATTGTGTCTTCGTTTACTCTTGATCACGTGTCAGAGTGTTGGCATGATACAGGTGCTCTTTAGAGCATGATATGTTCTTATGAGACATATGTTCTTCCTTTGAGGAGATGTTAGATCATGATGTCATGATTAGGTTCTTGATTCTGCAGTTGGAGCTTTGACAATGATCTTGGTGGTTCTCTTGGTATTGAGTATATTGGTCATTTGCTTGAGAGCTTCATGATAGTGCGGTGTTGCATTTGGAGTTTAGCATGGATTGATCATGGAGGTGCTCATTGATACTTGGAGACTTAGATGAGGCTGGAGTTCTCTTGGGATTAGAGACATTTGTTAAAATGATTACTCTTTGGAGGTTTCAACAGAAAGACTGAGGAGCCTACACCTGGATATGGATGTGAATTCATTATGGACCTAGAGGAGATTGTTCTTAGAGAGAGTCATTGTGGCTTGGTGTATCCTGGATGAGCATTCTCATTCCCCACTCTTGGTCTACTTAGCGGATTATCATCTATGAGGTATTGCCCATCTTTTTCATTGCATTTTGCTTCATCTTTTATCTTCTCATGGATATGGATCTTGAGCTATGGTTATTAGTTCTTGAGGGTTCATTTAAGGGATGTTGGCATGGTTATCTCCTTGTTTGTATGGTTTGATTTATGGTGTCCATTATGAAGAGTTTAGGTGATGCGATTTGGTTTATTCCTGGTTATGGAATGGTTATGAGTTTGATCTACCTTGGTTAGAGAGGCTTACATCCATGTTAGTTATATGATACATATGTTCATTTGATCTATGGGATTGAATGGTTGGGTGTTGTTAAGGTTTTTCATTTGGGGTTTGTAAAGGAGATCATACTTAACACAACTTAGCATTTTGAGGTGTTGGTAGGACATTATGATTTATAGGTTTTCTCCCTTTGTTTTATGGCTACTTCTTGGAGGTTCATGTTGATGCGGTTGGACTTAAGAGAGTTATGGTGGCATGTTGTGAGAGAGTATGCAGTGATTTATCTTGCATGTGTGGATCATTATGATTGTTCTTGGTACTACATTAGCCACATCTTGGTTTGAGTGTTGATTGGTAGACTTGGTATGCCTTGATCTATTTTCAGATTTGACATTGCCCATGCAGTGGGAGTTCCTGGATGTGTATGTTCTTCATTGACATGATTTATACATGGAGCTTGTGATTGTGATATATGGGTTGGATATGTTGTTGGCATTTACTGATGTTGTTGATACCTATGAGGTATGGATGGTTGGATGTATTAGTATATGTTGTGGGTGCTATTTCTAGTCATGTGGGTTTTTACTTTTGACAACAGTTTGGAGTCTTTTGTTATCACTTGGATTTGATGCTTGTCTTCTTTGGATTTGTACATCTTCACCTTGGCATGTTCCTTTCCTTCCATAGGTGGCATGTTGGAGGATGAGAGGAGTTCTTTCTTGAGATGGTGGTCACTTTGATTTTATTGTAGATATCTTGATGGAGCACAAGAGCATGTTGAAGATTCGTGTGGTTTCATGTTTGCCTATGATGATGTATTTTATTGATTGACCCTTATGCAATGTATACAAGTGGGAGAATGTTGGAAAAGGTGTGTTGTACACCTTGTATAAAATGAATTAAGTTAATTATGTAAAATAAATATTTATTTGTGGTGCATCTTAATTGATGTATTTACCCACATTAGATATTTATTTGGGTGCCACTTGTAAATGTTGTATGTAACATTGGGTTAGTTATTTTATGTATGTGGAACATAGAATAATTAATGATTTATTTGGGAAATTATTTAATATTGGGCATAAATAGAAATTTTAGTTGCAAATATTAAATGAGGAGTCAATGGTTTTGTGTATCCATGGTTTTTTGGAACACATGGTTTTCCCTATACTACATCTTGTGTTTGTGTGAGCTTGATTCTAGAAAAGCAAGCACATGGTTAGTAGTTCAGGTTGGTTGTTAGTTGTTTTCTCTATAGGCTATGTAAGAGGTCGTCATTGTATTGAGTTTCTCTTGTGAGTGCATTTTCTGAAGCATGGCATGGGATGTGTGGACTCATGCTTGGACACACGAAGGATGCATTAGAGGAGCTTGATGTTTCTGGGGTGTCTATGAGACTCTGTAAGTGTATTGTAATGTTTCATTACTGATTAATACATTGAGTATGGATGCTTTTGGAGGTTGGGTTTTTCCCTCTTAAGGGTTTTCCTAGGGTATATTTTGTGTTATCTTGTGGCTCATCTATTTGATCTTTGCATTATAGTAAACCTGTAAGATTGCATTCATCATTATCTCCTTTTGGATTATGTGGAATTGGTTTGATCAACCTATTAATTCCTAACAGTTCTGAGCCAGGGTAAAAATTCTCCAATTCACAGATCACAAAAAAGTGTTAAATGTAAGCAATCCAAAATGATTTGGAGGGAGATGATGGAAACTATAAGAATTGCAATTATATTATAGAACCAACAACACATAATAAAAATAAAATCAATTAAGGAGTCCTTATAATTTGTGTCCAAGAAATGGGAACAAGTTAAGTGTTGGAAAGTTTGCAATTGTGGCAAGTTATAAA
This sequence comes from Cunninghamia lanceolata, assembly GCA_027924645.1. NCBI lineage: Eukaryota > Viridiplantae > Streptophyta > Pinopsida > Cupressales > Cupressaceae > Cunninghamia > Cunninghamia lanceolata. The sequence continues at coordinate 3,062,104 of BSBN01000245.1, read as the reverse complement.
TCACCATTTCTTATCTTGAAATAGATGGATAACCTATTGCAAGCATACGATGGGTTCTAGTTGGAAGAGAAGTGGTGTGACTTGTTTGTTGCATTAGTAAACTTAAGGCTCCATCAATTTCAATTATTCATGACGTTTAGTTGTTAGTGAGAATTTTGTATTGGATGTTGGTTAATGGGGTAGTGAAAATCACATTTTGATATATGGCCCATTGTATTAGTGATTAACATTGTTTGAAGTAATGCAAGGTTTGACCTTTCCTAAAAGGTGGATGATTAATTGTTTCAATCTCTACTTATATTGGTGATTTAGAATTGCTTCAAGTTTGTCATTACTCCTCTTAATTGTATATGTTGATTTTTGTTTTTATTTTCCTTATTGTGGTTTCATCTTGCATATAAGATGGTGCTTATTCCTATTATTATTGTAAGTGTACATTTTTTGGGGGAATTTATTATACCTAAATGTGTTTTTTAGTATGAACCATTATTTAGTTTATAAATATTTTAAAAACAAATAAGACCAATTTGATTAGAGTTGATGTTTACCATTGAAGTAGGTCATTGTTATATATAGAGTTTATAGTTAATTTTACATTGATAATTGTAGTTCTTTTTAGTTGCAATTCATGCAAATTCATGCAAATCATGTTGGGAATTAATCTAATCCTCTATCTACAATTTATTTAAATTTGAATTTGCAAAGTAATCCAAAACCCTAGTTGTGATTAATTTAAATCCTAGCAAGTAATTTTTATAAATTTATTTAAACCTTAGCAACAACTTTTATAGATAATTATAAATTTATATTGTTAGATGCACAAAATTATAATTGTCTAAAGAATTTATTTTGAAAATATCAATCTAAAAATTAGCAAACTAACTATAAAACTTGAATTTTTACAGTTGATATACCTTAATGATTTAGGAATGCCTAATGATTTTCCTAAGTACTCTTTTGTGTATACCTAAATAATTGAAATTAGATAAATTAATATAAAAATTACATAAATAATAGAAATTAGATAAACTAAAATAAACAAATAAATTAGTTTTTTTTATCGATAAGTGCAACCATAGGGGGTTGCTCCCTATATTATATATCAACCAAAAAAGAATAGTTTATGTTTTTTAATACAAAGTCTCCATTAACATGGAGTATAATAGCTAGATAAACACAAAATCCTAGCAACTATCAAAACCTACAAACTACTTAATAACTATAAACTGAGACAAAAGAAACCCATAAATTTCATATTCGTATCTGGGCGCCTTCCGCCGCCTCCTCCTTGGTGATTATACTATTCTGCAACCAATCTACTCCGTCCAAGTCCTTCATCCCAAGAACATGTTTGAGAAATTCAACACCCTTTGCCACCTTTTGTCTCCTATAAGTCCATTACCCAATTTTTGAACTGAAAAATTTTAAACTTTTCACCGCTAGTGCTCAAGAAGATATTTCCTCATCTGCATCTGAAGAGCGTTGTGCAAATTAAAGTGTCCTTCCTGGAAATTATTATTGTGGTGCGAAATTGTTTTACGGAAGGGAGGTGGAATTTTGCAATATTCGTTTGGTTTCTGAGTAAAATCTTTTTCTCAATCAAAATTGTTTATTTTCCCGTGAAGAATATATGTGTGTGTGTAATTTCCCTTAAGTTTGGAAAGTAAAAGGGGTGAATTATTTAAGGGAGCTAGAGGTTGGAAGTAAATGGTATTTACTTTTGGGAGGTAAGAGAATTTTAATGGGCAATTTTAAAGTTTATGAAATGCCATGTGAAAGTGAAAGGTTGCATTAAATAATAAAATAAGGTTGGATGGACAACTATCAAAGTTTTCAAACTTCATTCAGCAATTCAAGAGGTTTTAAAACCTAATAAATGCCTGACTATTCTTCAATCAGTGATTTTTCTAGTTCTAAAACTTGGTTTTTATTCGACAAGGCATCGACAATTGTGAAGGTTTTTAAACTTTGTCTTTCTCCGACACTCCCTTTGTTAGAGATTAATAGGGTTTTAGAACTCATGTTTTAGTCGAACCTCCTCAAGGAAATTAGGTCTCATGGAATGTAATAATGCAGTTTCATGTAATCCAGTGATTGCAGGATATGCATAATGGATTCGTTCAAAGGCTTCCTCCTGCACCATAATAGCAATGTCCAGCAAAGGTGCAACACAAATTGGATTTGTTGAAAAGAACCAACCTCCTCATATTATCTACACAAGTCTGGCAACTCTTTCAGCTCTTGCAGACAAACTAATTTCATCTGGCTTTACTGCTAAAACTCCAACAATTGTTATTGAGCATGGAACTACTTCTCAACAAAGAATGGTTTTTTGCTGAACTTCAGAAATTGCCTGATGAGGTTCAAAAAACTAGAGATTCAAAAAAAAGAATGGAAATATTTTATACACTATCTTGGTTGGAGTAAAAATTGGGATGAATGGGTTGGCCCAGATCACTTTATAAAGATCACTGAAGAAAATGTATGAAAGCAGCAAGAGTTGATCAAACACACGAGTGTTGACAAGAATATTAGGGGTCGTGTAGCACAAAATAGACCAAGAAGCTTGATTGATGCAAGAGTGGAGAAAGAGGATGTTAAGAATTATGTGGCTAGGGGCAGAAAGTGGAAAGGTGATTCTGGAGCTAAGGAGAAAAATGGAGAATCTTCAGAAAAGATTATAAAGATTCACTTTCCAGCTACTTTGAAAAAGTAGTTGGTTGATGATTGGGAGTTCGTAACTCAGTTGGGTGAGTTGGTTAAGCTTCCATGTAACCCAATAGTGGATGATATTTTAAGAAAGTATTTGGATTCACAAAAGAAGTTTGAAGCATCAAAGGGCATTAATGATCTACAAGTGATTGCATTTGTATTGGTTCAACATCCTTACCATGTGGAATCACTATTAGCTCTTGCAGATGCATTCAAGTTTGCTGGAGAGTACCAAAGGTATGCTGGAGCAATTGAGAAGTTTTTGTATGCTTTGGAGTGTGCATGACATCCATTTATTAATCCAATTCGTGGTGATTGTAGACTACATTATAGTTGTGAGTCAAATAAGCCATTATTTCCATCCCTTCTCTATCATATGCAAAGCTTGGGCCGCAGAGGTTGTCATCGGTTTGCCCTTGAAGTTTGTAAAATGTTACTTTTATTGGATTCAAATGATCCTGTTGGGTCCCAATTTTGTATTGATTATTTTTCTCTGAGGGCTAAGTAATACGAATGGTTGGAGTTGTTTACTGATCAATATGTCAGTGAAATTTTACTTTGGCTCCTTCCAAACTTTTCATTTTCTCTGGTAGATGCACGCTTCTATCTTGAATGTGGGACACCAATGAAGCAATCTTGAGTTCAAATAGATTCCATATCATCCATTGATTTACTTAAGCAAGCACTCATGCTTCACCCTCTAGTTTTAAAAAAAGATAGCAAGGCAATTCCAAGGCATCAATAATGGAGAGGATATCTCTTGTGGAGGTGAATTATAGTAGGCTAGACTGGTGTGCTAAGAAGGCAATAATCAAGAACGATGATGTTACACTCTGTTATGTAGAAAAAGAGGGATGTTGAATGAGGTTGATAGTTTAATTAAATCCTCCTTTCACTACATACATTTAAGGACTGTAAACTGAGTTGAATCACAACTTTTACAAGAGGACTTAGCTATAGGTTTGGTGTCACTTGGAATGATAAGGAAATTTAGAATTTGTTGATTAATTTGTTAAATCCTAGTTTGATTAGGCCTAAAACTCTAATTATGCAAAATCATAAACAAATGGATGAAACTCGACAAATGCTTGCAGAGGAAGACACTTAATGCAAATTAGGTACATACCAGATTTCAAGTTCTAAAAAGTGGAAACTTCGGGGACAAAAGAGCAGGCGCCCTTGTCCAATATGGAACTTTTTCTGAGGGCTTTGGATCAAAATATACTTCAGACTGTAACCTGTTCAAGGATTTCCAACATTGCAAAACTGGAGGACAAAAGAGTGGGCGCCCTTGTCCAATTAGAGATGTTTTCTATCATTTTCTTTAGATCTGAAATCTTTATGCTCTACACTAGCTTCCTGCAACTCCTCTCCGCAAGATCCAACACTTGTAACCTGCAATCACAAGAGAGGGGTTGGGGTTTGTGGTGTTTAGGAGTTTGCCTTGGTCAAGCCCCGGAATGGCATTCAAGCCTTCCAACACCGTTGTTAGATAGAGTGTGTGTCCTTAGTGGACAGATGCAAAAGAAAATGATATTATAAATTGATTGAAACATAAAGTAGATGTCACCTCGGAGCTGAAGCTCTCATGGGGAGATGAAGATCTTTCACGCCATGAGGAGATGGATTAATGAAGACAAATCTGCAACAAATAAGTACAAACACAACACAATATTGCTCTGTAACACAATGAAAGCCTTGACTATCCTTAGCATAAGATCAAAAAGTTCACATTATCCCTCTAGGTGTAAAATGAAGTCTTAAACATGTTTATATATGCATTCTCACTAAAATTCGTAATTCAAATTGAATAGGCTGACAAAGGGAAACATTTTAACGGTCACTTTGCCAACATTTAAAATTTGGGTCCCGACAAAATAGGTCTGGACTAGGACACGGATGCTCAAGTTTAGGGTCCTATTTTGGGACCTATTTAAGCTCAAGAGTGTCCCCTAAGTCCCATTTGACATGGGTTTTAGGGGATTTTACTCTGGGATTCATTTTTAACATGCATGATTAAATTTAAGGGGCCCCGGAGCTAAACTTAGGACGTAAAAGTCCTAGGGAGATATTTTATGACATAACATTTAGCCCCCACTTTCATGTATGTATGATCTTACGGCCCATACATGCATTAAAGTATGGTTGAAAACACATCAAACATGTCAAGCACTTGAAGCTAAGGCATACATAAAGATTAAGGAACTATTTCTAGCCCCCAATCTTAGGTAAGCACTAGAAGACACATCACAAACACACAAAACACAATGAAGACAATAGGAAGCACGCAAGACAGAGAGGACAGCATTTAAGACACGCAAAACATGATGAAGACATGAGAGCAGTCATGCAAAACATGATGAATACATTGATATAGCATTTTCATAACATTTTCATATATAAAATGAAATCCTAAAAAAAGCACATAATACAAAACCCAAAGTGTAGGAGGGACTCATCACCACACCCTTTACACTACACCAAGGGGCAAAAATGCCATACAAAACCTAAGTGTAGGGGGGACTCATTGCCACACCCTTTACACTACACCAAGGGGAAAACACATCATACAAAACCTGAGTGTAGGGGGGACTCATGGCCACACCCTTTACACTGCAGGGGGAAAACACGCCATACAAAACCCGAGTGTGGGGGGACTCATCGCCACACCCTTTACACCACACACGAGGAAAAACACATTGAAGACACACAGAATACATGAGCATCATATAGCATGTCATAGACATACCATGCGTCTTAAACACGACAAACACGGGGGATGGAAGGAGCTTATTGCCAAGTCCCACCATCTCAAACGCACTACAGACACACTTGACAGTTGGGCTTATGCCACAACAACCGCCAAAAATATGCTTAAGGGAGGATAGTCTCAAGATCCAACCCTGCCTCTGTGGAGGACTTTTGTAATAAAAGGATGTGCACTAGCTCAAGAGATACACCATCCTGCCTCGTGATGAGGACTTTTGAATAAAAGGATACGCACTAGCTCAAGAGATATGTTATTCTACCTCGTGCAGAGGGCTTCTTTGATATAGGATTTTTTATCCCACCTCACGGAGAGGGATTTTTTCTTGCAATATAAATAAATATGTGTACTCACGCTAGAGATATAGCATCCCACCTCACAGAGAGGGCTTACAAACATGCTTCGTTAGTACCAAAATCATCAGATAGATATCATTATATATGCCCCGACCTTAAGGTGGTTGATGTTGTGTACCGATATCAAGCATATTAAGGTAGAGAGAAGACACACAAGGGAACAAGAGCTCTCACAAATCCCATGCCCCCAAGGTGACAAGTGCTTACGATCACCAAATGTTCCCACAAACACATTGATAAGATTTGCTAAGATAAGATAACAAGAAAGGTTATAAATCTTACTCTAAGATAATAATCAAAGCAATTCATTAAAGCTATGCTTGAAGATAGTCACATCAAGGACCAAGGCTATACTATGGGTTCAGAGCCGAGTATAACTGTTAGGCTATACTGCAGGTACCTCAGAACTGAGTGTAGTAACAAGGTGAGATACCATTCAAAGTGTACAAGAGAAGATTGAGTGGATTGTAAAATGTTAGTCACAAGAAATGCCATAAAATCATACATCACACGGAGTGATTCTACTAGTCAAGCGTCGGATATATATAGATCAACCCCATCTTCATATATTGACTAGGTCCATTTTTTCTTACTCATTGAAGGGACTCATGGTCTGTATCAGTATTTATTTGTTTTTGTCATCCACCCACTAGGTAGAATCACTAGAAGAAGGTAAACAATACAAATGAGAGAGGAGAACAAGTGCCTTAGGAACACCACATAGGAGGATGCTCGTAGGTCATCAACTGCAACGCTATATCTCTAAGGCACGACACACAACAATAAAATAGAGGAGAGGCAAGATAGAAGAATGATGAAACCAATAGAAAAATGGTCACAACAGAGGTGGTCTCTCGGTGTCCTTGACCTTACAAGAGTATCAAGGGTCATCCAAGGAGGCCTAAACAACAATAACACATCACGGGGGAACACAACACATAAGAGGAGGTCACGCAAGCGAGCAAAAGTGTGTTATGACAAAGGTGACCAACAAAGTTAGAAATACTTACCTGTGTATACAACCAAACTAGCGGTTGTCGTCGAGCAAGTCATCTTCCTCCCAATCTCAAATGCACGACAAAAGGGGAACATAAGGTACAATTGCCTGACTAAATTTATCATCCTTTGCTTCTTCAACCTTAGGCTCTTCTTTGTTTGATTCAATGTTAGATGGTGAAATGTTCTCTTGTTGTAGTGGTGTATTATTTCTAGCTAAGGCTTGTCTTTTCTTCCTTCTTTCTCTTGCCTATTTGTTTCTTCGTTGTTTATTAGTGATGTTTTCAAAAGAGATCTCATGTTTTTCTATAATTTCTGACATCTTAGAAGAAGCAAACACATGATTATCTCTTAATGGTGCATTGCTTTGTTTTCTACAGGTATCTCCTGATCCTTGTATGGATGTCAGAGGAGGAACCTCAACATAAAGTCCCTTACCTTTTGGTCTAGGGCATTCTTGTAATGTAGGTTGTTCTATATTTGTTGTTTGTTGAATAGGGGGTCCAAGCAATTTTGATAGTACTTGTGCTTTGTAACATCGATATCCCAAGAAAGTTTGATTTGTTCGTGGTTCAGGTTCTTCAGTAGGTTCGAGCCAAAAGTAATCAAGGATGATGTTCTTCCGCATAACCATAGGTTTCTAGTGACTATGGTGAACAGTTCAAATATACCCATGGTGAGGAAATTTTAAGCATTGATGACGTGTTGAGGGGATAGCTTTCATAGCCTTGAGCCATGGGTGGCCTCATTTTAGACAAAAGAAGTCAGATGTAGGGATGATATCGAATGATTGTTCTAAAGCTTTGTCAAGCAATTTGATCATTAAAGTAATCTTCCCTAAGGCCAAGAGGAAAGATCCATTATGTGTTGTATCATCATGTCTATAGGCTCATAGGTTTCTTGTATCAATTTATGTGAATAAAGGAACTCTTCCGTAACAATGTTAGTCATGTAATTTGGATCAATAAGGGCTCCTCTTACCGGAGTCCCCATTATGTTACAGTGATGTAAAGAGGACCCTCAATGTCTCCCACTATTTTTTCTCTTGGTGCAAATGTTATTTCAGGTTCAGGGGTCTTTCTTTTCTTATCAAATCGGGGATAGACCATAGTGTTGTTTTGATGATGAGAGGCCATAGATGTGAGACTATTTTGCACTAACACACTTGTTTGAGGGAAACAGGTACTAAAAGACACACATAGTCCACAACAAACACAGTGGAAAGGAGGAAAGAGTGCTACACAACAAGGCCAAGTTAATGATTTTAAAGGTTTTGATCAAGAAAGTGTGAACAAAGTGTATAAACACCTAGTGTTGAAATACACAATGTGTATTTAAAAATATGCCAATTTTCACAAAATGCTATGAATTGATGCAAAATTTTCAAATGACCAATGGATGTATGTTTGAAAGTGGATGCAAGATCTGAAATGAATGATATTTATGACAAATGCAATGAGACAAAGAAAACTTATGCTTGCTTATGCACCTAGAATGCTTAATTTTTCCAATGTAAATACACAAAAAAATGTTATAAAATTATGCATAATGATGGATGAATGGAATCTTATCTGATTTAATGTGTAAAATAACTTAGATCAGATTTAAAAATGATGCCAACATGCTACAATGCTCAATGCAAAGTCAAAATTAAGACAAGATGAATGAATATGCTTATTTTTGTTGAAATACACAATGTGTAAATGCAAATTTTGAAATGTAAATAAAAAACACACAATGATGAAACACTACAGTACAAAATTAGATTTTAATGAGTGTTTTAAATGAGTAATAAAATCTGAAACAAGATTTTAATTACAAACCCTAGTTTTTGAAAAGACTAGGTTATATGGAAAAATGCAAAATTTCAAGCAAAACCCTAGCAAATGATAGATGCAAATGCAAGGTAAATGGTCATGAAAAGATGAAATACAGCAATTTATCTGAGCTCTAATGTAAATGTCAAAAAATTAAATGTTTTCAATAATATGCAAGTAAAATAATGCAAATTACGTCTAAATGCAAGCCAAAAATGCCTTTTTTTATTTTTCAATTTTTATACAAGATTTTTAAATGTATGATGATGAAAATGATCTGTATGAATACCAATCTAATTTACAACACTCAACAAGGTGCAAAATTTAGCAAAAACATGAGTTCACCAAAATGTTATGTAGAAAAAGAGGGATGTTGAATGAGGTTGATAGTTTAATTAAATCCTCCTTTCACTACATACATTCAAGGACATTAAACTGAGTTGAATCACAACTTTTACAAGAGGACTCAGCTACAGGTTTGGTGTCACTTGGAATGATAAGAAAATTTTGAATTTGTTGGTTAATTTGTTAAATCCTAGTCCAATTAGGCTTAAAACCCTAATTATGCAAAATTGTAAACAAACAAATGAAACTTGACAAATGACGGCATAGAAAGACACTAAATGCAGATTAGGTACATACCAGATTTCAGGTTCTGAAAAGTGAAAACTTTGGGGACAAAAGAGCAGGTGCCCTTGTCCAATATGGCACTTTTTTTTAGGGCTTTGGATAAAAATATGCTTCAGACTGTAACCTGCTTAGAGATTTCCAACACTATAAAACTGGATAACAAAAGAGTGGACGCTCTTGTCCAATTAGAGATATTTTCTGTCATTTTCTTCAGATCTGGAATCTTTATGCTCTACACTAGCTTCTTGCAACTCCTCTCCGCAAGATCTGACACCTGTAACCTACAATCACAAGAGAGGGGTTAGGGGTTGTGGTGTTTAGGAGCTTGCCTCAGTCAAGCCCCAGAATGCCATTCAAGCCTTCCAACATCGTTGTTAGATAGAGTGTGTGTCCTTGGTGGACAGAGGCAAAAGCAAATGATATGATAAATTGATTGAAACACAAAGTAGATGTCTCTTCGGAGGTGAAGCTCTCATGGGGAGATGATCTTTCATGCCATGAGGAGATGGATTGATGAAGACAAATCTACAACAAACAAGTACAACACAACACAATACTACTCTGCAACACAATGAAAGCCTTGAATATCCTTAGCATAAGATCACAAGTTCGTATTATCCATCTAAGTGTAAAATGAAGTCCTAAACATTTTTTTATATGCATTACTACTAAACATTCGTAATTCAAATTGAATAGGCTGACAATGGGAAACCTTTTAATAGTTACTTTGCTGAAATTTAAAAATTGGGTCTTGACAAAATAGGTCTGGACTAGGGCGTGAATGCCCAAGTCCATGGTCCTATTTTAGGACCTTTTAAATCTCAAGAGTGTCCCCTAAGTCCCATTTGACATGGGTTTTGGGGGATTTTTCTCTGAGATTCATTTTTAACATGCATGATTAAGTTTAAGGGACCCAAGACCTAAACTTAGAAGGTAAAAGTCCTAGGGGGATATTTTACAACATAACACACTCAATCTTGCAGAAGGTCTAAATGAAATATTTAGGGTATTTGCAGTAAGATTGGTTTTAACTGGACCAACACCATGTGAGCTTGTTGATGCAAAGATATGCTTGACATTTAGAATATTCAATAAGCTTCTAGATGGTTCTACATGTTGTTCCACTCATGATTTGGAGCTAGTTCATCGAGAGGTTATATACCTTTGATATGGCCTTAGAAAGGTCATCGATGCAGCCAATATTTCATTTGGAGGATTATTTTTTCAGATGGCGATGTGGTGCGAGATAGTGATTATGTTGATTTCATCCACATAAATTACAAGGGTCAGTACGTGCTTGATCACACCACTATTGACCTTTTAAAATTGAACAAGGTATCTTTAACAAGCACTCAATCTATTTCTCAACATGTAGATACTACTAAAAAGAGCATGGAGCAATGTGTGCCTGATCTTGGAGGATAGCATCAGTTACAATTTGCAACATGGTGTTGGATTCAACATGGGATGATGATGGCATGATCTCATTCACATGCACTCATACCTCATACAATCTAACAACTAAATACTTGGTCTCTTCATATTAAATAGACTTATAGCCAAACTCATGACAGGAGATAATAAGATTTACACAGTACACTAATGATGGGAAATGCAAGTTCGATGTATTAGCAAATTAAATGGATTTAACAATACTTAATATCTATCCATGCATAGAATAATCATTGACAGCATGAGAGATTGAAGCAAAACAAACAGAGTCTATATTCATTAATTTTCCTTTCTTACATTCCTTTCCAACTTCCCACACTTCCTTGAATCTCCTCGATACACATTCATGGCTCTACTACGATTTACTCCTTATTACCCCGCTCCTTTAGTTGTTCTTCATTTCCTCCATATCGGCCTCTTTTATCAACTGCTCCCATTTTTCCTCTGTAATTTCTTCAACCTTACCAACACACGATTCCTCTCACCGTCATCTTGATCTCCATCTTCAATTTACATCTCGTTGTCTCTGCATACCATGCATACGTTATTCTTCCCATTACCCAATTATTGATTTGGCATTTCAATGTGACCACTTCTTTGTTCATCCTTCTCGGCCTCTACTCTCTATCATGCACCCTCTCTTTGCTCAATCAAATAATACCCATGATCGGCCTTTCACAATTCACCTCTAACAGCTGACCTCTATTCTTTGGGCCTTCGTCCTCTTTCTATCTTTCTATCATTCTCGGTCCTTCTATTTCTTTATTCATGGCCTCCTCTAGATTAGCCTCCTTTGTCTCAGCCTTCACTCTCGACCTCTACAAAATCTTGACATCGTTCTTTCTGTTCTCCAAGCTCTTTGAGGACAATGAACCATCACGTTTTCTCGTTGTGTCTTCACATCGGATCCTCACTTGATTCCACTCTACTGTATTGGCTTCTGTCCTCTTGGCCTTTTATTTGCTTCTTTCTTTTTGGCCTCTCCTCCTTAACTGCAACCGTTGGCCTTCTTTTTAATTATTGCTGTCGCTTTCTCTTCTTCCTGCCTTTTCCCTGCAAACAGAGGCATTTTGTTTACTATTTTGGTTTCTTTTTGCAACGGTCACTCCATATCCTACGATGCTTTAACAATTGTCCTCCAACCATTGTCCAATTCTCTTCGTCTCCCCTTACAGACCACCCAACTATCGATGCAAATTATTCTGTTTGGTCTACAGTGTAACGATCGACAAATGACATAAAACCCTTTTTCTAACCAAGGTCCTACCACTCAGATGACAGGAGCTACAATGTTACTCTGGGTGATAGAAACTTTCTTTTAATGCCCAATTTATATAGTGGCAGGAGCTTACAAAGAATAATCACAGGAGACAAGGAACTACCTCGTAACTAACAAACACATGCTAACCAAAACCACAAAATAAAACCAAAAATTGAGATGAGCATGATGCCCATGCATCAGATGATGTGATACAGTCGTGAATAATTTCTCTTTACATACTTCCTTCATAGCCCATGCTAGAGGGGAAGATCGGTAATTGGATCCACTTTAAGCACATAGCTCTATTATTTGTAGTGGAGTGATAAAGTTGTGGTCAAATATTTGAAGACTTAAATCCCTTGAAAGATCAATGCTCTCATAAAGTAATGACAAACAATGTTATAATGTTGTTGAGTTTTGGAGAAGCAATTGAGTAAAGAAAGAAAGTGTTTTGCAGGAGATTCCAACAGTGATCACATTGCATTTCTAAGGGTTTTTGAAGGCATATAACATGTACAGTGGAGATATGGAATGATTTATTTTATTTTATGTGCGGGTCTTTATCCATGTGTTGCATAGTGTAAACCAAAGGGAAGATTCACTAAAGAAGATGGTAATTTTTTTATCAATCCATCATCAGTCAATGCTGTCAAAGTGGGTAAGGCATAGAGATGCTTCAAGGTCATGTTATAAGGGCATCACTGGGTTCTACAGATACAATATGTAGTGCTTGCCAGATGGCAGTTGTGTGGTTGATTTTATTATAATTCCTAGGAATCATCTTCAAACTAATATTTCCCCCCTTTTATAAGTAACGTGCACATAAATAAACCAAGATTCGAAGAAATCAGGGGAATATTAATGTCCATACAACCAAAGGAATTTGAGAAGCCATTATTCAAAATAGAATTTAGAAATAACAAATTAATCTTTTCAAGAAATTGTTACGAGAAAAGGAGGGCTTTTTATTGTAACTTATTTTCAAGAAGAGGTTATGAAAGGGGAAAAGGAAGTCTTTAAAAACTCAAGGCCTGCTCATTGTAAGGGATTCTAAATTTTATCTTTTTTCTACCCTGTATAGCTACAGAGCTGTGTATAAGAGAAAGATTGGAGACTTTGAGCCCAGTTTTGTTTTCTGAATATTAATAGAGAATGTTTTTCTTATGTTCATCATTCCTTTAATGGAGAAGTGTGTTCTTATGTTCATATATTCTTTGTGTGTGTTGGTTTCTCCTATGTTCGGTTAGTACCTCCGTGTGCTATAATCTTTTATACTTGTTCTTGGTGTACAGGTATTGTGAGATTTTATGTTCCTTGTTCATTTCTTTTATTTCCTCCTAAGAGATTTAATTGTATTCTTATGTCTACAATTTAATTTCTCTTCTCTCTCTCTTTCCTTCTTTATGTCGCCTTTTTGTGCTTTTTGGTTAAAAGTACAAAAAATGCAAATCCCCATCATACAAAGGAAGCTTCTCCTTTTAAAAGAATGCAGAGAACAAATTGTAGATTTCATCTACAATTTAATTCAACTGTTTGTGCATTTGCTATCTTAGGTTGGGCAAATATATAGAGACTTTTTGAGGTGACAAATCTGTTCACTAACAAATTTTTGGTGCTCTTATTTCCCTAGAAATTTAAAGGTTCCTCCCCAAGGACAGAGGTTGGCGACTCTGTGAAGCAGAAATTATTCAGAAGAATTTATGGTAGTTTTTCAAATTTGCATTATGGCATTGGTTCTCCTCAACCATGGGGAAATCATTTTGGACCTCTCTCTTTCCCTCGGTATTCACCTCTACCTAAAGGATCAAGAAAGTACTTCCTAAAGTTAAATGGAGACAATACTCAAGATGCAGAAGATCAATTCCTGGCATTCACCATTGCATGTAGTATTTTGGGGGTAAGAGAAGAAAATATTTTTGTTTGGTTATTCATTAAATCTCTTGTTGGGTCTGGTACAAATTGGTTTTAGAATTTGGAAAATGGATGCATAACTAATTAGGACACATTGAAAAATAAGTTTCTTGGGAGATATAAATTTGTGGTGGACGAAGGTGAATCATTGTGTCAATTTTTCTAGATCCAGAAGAAAGAAGATGAACCCATTAGAGATTTTGTGGATTGGTACAACATGTTGCTCAAAAGATTCCTTCCTCCATTCAACCAAGTAAACAAATCTAGCTTTGTACTTTTTATTTCCTCATTACATCCTGATGTTCATGTTTTCTTGAAACAGACTAAAGTAGGTGATATTGAAGTTGTTGAAATGAGCAATACAACTGAGAGGGGGGGTGAATCAGTTGTAACCAAAACTTTAAAACCATCAACATATCAACCTCTTAATCACTGTTATTGTAATTTAACCTTAAAAGCATGAAATTGGAACTTAAACACATTCACACATTCAACACATAAGACACCAGATTTTTATGTGGAAAACCCTATAAGGGAAAAACCATGGTGAGTGTTAGCTCACAATAAAAAGATATATCAAAATTTACAATAAGGCTCATTGCCTAAAGCTAACTGCCAATAGGGTTCAGTGCCTAGAATGCTCACTGCAAATAAAGCAGCTCACTGCCAATGGGGTGGCTCACTGCCTATGGGTGGCTCACTGCCAAAGTTGGTGAACTGAGATAATAGCATCTACATTGTGCCAAAGTTCAGTTCCATTGAAGCACAATAATTTTCCTCTGCTCTGCTCTACTTCTTTACTTCGCACTTTTCTTTGCATCTTTCACATCGAGACACCTTTTTCATGACTTCATTAAAAGTATTTATACAATTCATCAACCTTGGAATGATAATCAAGGTCAGCATTACAATCATCAACCATTGGAACAATCTCCAACGTCGGCAACCATACATACATTAGAATAGGTCTGGGCCTAAACAGATTAAAGAAAGAGAAAGAATGAATGCAAACCAAACCACTTCTTATCTAGGACTCAAATACAATCTTCCACGCAACAACATGTCATCACAAACTCCAAAGCATAATCGCAAGTAGTGAAAACAACCAAGCCAGCTAAAATTGGTGTTAATACTAGGACCTTTAAGAACACGCTTCATATGCGATCCAAATTACACTTTACGGACCAATCAAAAGGTAGGAACACGATCAAGAGACATACACAAGCACATTATAATCATCAAGAACATTCACACAACCTCTAAACACTTTATCCATTAAATTCTTCAAACCGGAGCACTTGACATCACTGTCGGCTACTGTCATAAAAAAAAGATTGCTTGTGGACCACCAAATCATGAACCACTTGAACTAAAGTCACATAACTTCATTACAAACTTAATTCCAGAACCACATACTGTAAGACTTAAATGCAGAGAAATGCATAGCAGAATACATTCTCCTTGTCACCACTAAATGCACAGAAAAATAGTTTTCACTCTGGTAATCAAAACTTGCTCAAATCTTCATACCAGAGGCTCAAACTTGAAACATGGCATCTACAAACATTCCTTAACATAACTTCCAATATGTAGACAAAGATATTCAATATACAAAATATGCAGGGTAAAACACTACATTATACTTCTACAAGCCAAAAAACTTTGCAACACACTATTTCCACTAGGAGAGCAATTTTTTTCAAAAGCACTTGGAAACTTAATATCCAGAACACTTTCTTATTATCTTCAACACTTATGTAAGCCAATACAAAGCATAATTAAACATCAAAACAAGAGCACAATTGACACCAGGGACAACATAGATATGTTGACATTAATGACAACACCAGTAAGCACATACTTGCAACAATCTCCCCCTTTGTCATTAATGGCAACATTGATGCGAAAAATTGTAAGAACCATCAAGATAAGGATCTGCATTGATTACTTTTCTCCCCCTTTCTCTTTAAACATTTGAACTCTTTCTCCTCTTGAGTTTTTCACATGATTTTCTCTCCCCCTTTGACATCAATGGAAAAGGACATCACTTTTTCTTTCTCTGCACATACTTGCAATACTTACTTCTCTTTATTAGGAACTTATATCAGCAACATCTACCTGCTTGACTTGAGAGGTAGACTTCAAAAACATCAATCTAGATCAAAGAATAAGACTTTGGGCACCATTGGACTGATGCTCTTCCCATGCATCTTAGTTTAGAGCAGGAGGGGTAGTAACCCCTAACTTCTCCCTGAGATACTCAAAAGTATCCTTAGGCAGATGCTTAGTGAAAATACCTGTAATCTGGACCTTTGTAGACACATACTCCATCTTTACTTTATTCTCTGTTAACTTTTCTCTCATAAATTGATACCTTATTGATATATGCTTTGTCCTTGAGTGCATTACTAGATTCTTTGAAATGTTTATGACACTTTTATTATCACAAAAGATGGAAATAGGTTATTCATACACAAAACTCTTATGTCCTTCAATGTCTACTTCATCCAAAGCACTTAAGTGCAACAACATGCTACAGCAATATATTTTGCTTTTGCAGCAGACAAGGAAATTGATTCTTCTGTTTTGCTCAGCCATGAAACTAATCTATTACCCAAAACGAAAGCACCTCCACTTGTACTTTTTCTGTCATCAGAATCTCCAGCCCAATCTGCATCTGTATAAGCACTGAGAGTGAAATCAGTATCTTTGGGATACCATAATCCATAGTTTGAAGTGTCTTTTAAAGACCTCGTGATTCTTTTGACTGCCGTCACATGTGACTCTTTGGGATCTTCTTGAAATCTTGCCACAAGATAGAGTGCGTGCATTATATCCAATTTGGTATGGGTTAGATAGAGCAGTCCTCCAATCATAGACCTATATTTTTTCTGATCAGTCTTAGGTGATTCATCATTCTTTCTCAGCTTGTAGCCAGTTACCATAGGAGTACATACTAGCTTAGAATCCTCCATTCCAAACTTTTTCAACAATTCTTTCACATGCTTAGACTGAGAAATGAAAATTCCTTTTTTGATTAAGTAATTTGCAGTCCTAAAAAGAAATTCATTTCACCAAACATAGACATTTCAAATTCCTTTTGCATTTCCTCTACAAATTTCTTACACATACCTTCATTGCCTCCAAAAATAATATCATCAACAAAGACTACAGCAATCAGAATTTGATCATCATTGGTTTTGAAATAGAGATTGTTGTCTGTAGTACCTTTACTGAACCCTAATTACATTAAATACTTGTCCAACCTTGCATACCAGGCTCTAGGAGCTTGCTTGAGTCTATACAGGGCTTTCTTCAATCTACACACCATGTCACCTTGGTCGGATAATTGGAATCCTTCTGATTGTTCAATGTAAACTTCTTCTTCTAGCTCTCCATTCAAGAAGGCAGACTTTACATCCATCTAGTACATCTTGAAATCTTTGTGTGCAGCAAAGGCCAAAAACATTCTTATAGCTTCTATCCTTGCCACAGGAGCAAAAATTTCCTCAAAATCTATGCCTTCTACTTGAGAATATCATTTGCATACCAGTCTTGCTTTGTTTCTTACCACTTCACCACTTTCATTCATCTTGTTTCTGAAGACCCATTTGGTTCCAATCACATTCTTATCAATAGGTCTAGGAACCAATTCCCAAGTTTGATTCTTTTCTATCTACATCAGCTCTTCTTCCATGGCTTTTACCCAACTTTCATCTTTGCAAGATTCACTTATAGTTTTAGGTTCAATCTGTGAAAGCAAACAATAGTTCACCTGTTCCTCTGTAGCTCTTTTCCTTGTCAATAATCCTTTGCTTTTATCACCAATAATTTGATCTTCAGAGTGATTTATCCTTACATACATGGGAGTCTTAACAGCACTTCCAGAGTCTTTTCTTCTTCAACTTGACTATCCTTTGTTCCACCTTTTCCTTATTTACTGTAGCAGCAGGATCATTTGATTCATAGTCACTCAGATCTGATGTTATTTCCTTATCTTCATCAACCTTCACATTAGCACTTTCAATGACCTTTAATCTCTTGTTGTAGCACCGGTAGGCCTTACTCTTAGTAGAATATCCAAGGAAAATTCCTTCATCACATCTAGCATCAAACTTGCCTAACTCTTCATCTCTTTTGATGTAGCATTTGCTTCCAGAAACATTGAAATACTTCACTCTGGGAACTCTTCCATACCACAATTCATAAGGAGTTTTAGTGCCATTACCTTTGACTTTGACTCTATTTTGAATGTAGACAGCAGTGTGTATAGCTACTCTCCAATATACTTCTGGTAGGTTAGCCTCCATCATCATTGACCTAGCAACCTCTTAAACTGTCTTGTTCTTTCTTTCAACAAATCCATTATGCTCAGGAGTCCTAGGAGCAGACAACTACCTTTTTATCCCATGCTCTTCAGAGAAAATGTTGAATTCATTTGATGTAAACTCACCTCCTCTATTAGACCTTAAGCATTTGATCCTCAATTCTAGCTCATTCTCAACCATTTCCTTGAAAGCTTTGAACTTGTCTAGGTCTTCTAATTTATCTTTTAGAAAAGTGACCCATGTCATTATGGAATAATCATCAATAAGCAACATAAAGTACATGTCTCCTTGTAGACTTCTTATTCTTGTAGGACCACAAAGATCAATATGCACCAGCTGAAGCAATCTAGTAGAAAATTATTCGTTGCTCTTGAAGCTTGTCCTTGTCTATTTTCCCAGTTGACATTCCTTGCAAATAGTATTAGCAGGCTTCACTAGCTTAGACAAATCTCTTACAGCTTATACTGATCTTATCTTCACTACATTATCAAAATTGATATGACACATCCTTCTATTCCACAACTAACTTTCATCTATCTAAGCCAAAAAACAACAATTATCAGTTCCCCTCAAGTGATAAACATTACCTTTAGTCTTCTTACTAGTTGTAATGACTATTCTGGAGATTTCCATGATCTTACATACATTATCCTTGAAACTTAGATCATACCCTTTTTCACACATCTGGCCATCACTTAAAATATTATGATTTAAACCCTTCACATATAGAACATCATCTATGTTATGTTTACCATCAAAAGAAATAGATCATCTTCCACAAATCTTACCTGTTACATTATCACCAAACCTAACCAATCCCCCATCATAGTTTTCTAGACTTACAAACTTACTTTTATCACCGGCCATGTGATGTGAACATCCACTATCAATAATCCATTCATCCTTATCTTTCTCAACTTGGACAAACAAAGCACTTTCTTCCACTAGTTTTTCTTCCTCCACACAACTAGTAGAATTAGTAGACACAAGTTCTTCTTTAATAGAAATAAATAAGAATTCATTTGCATTAGTACAATTATCATCAAATTCATCATCTGTTACACCATCATCATCAAGATCTCTAACAAAATAGCATTTCTTTACAATTCTAGGTCTACTTTCAAATTTCTTCTTACCTCTCTCAATTTTCTTCAAACACCTGGAGGCATAGTGACCAATCTTACCACAAGAAAAGCATTTGAATGGTAATTTACCTTTGAACTTATCGGTACCTCTTTGCATTATGTCCACAAAGTTGACTTCAACCTTATCAAGGTCATCATCATATTCCACAACATATTTCTGAGATCTTCAATATTTTTTTGAAGTGCTGGCTTTCTCAGTCTTTGGCAAAGCATCGCCAAACTCTCTCATCTCAAAAGCTGTAAGCTTCCCAAGTAACTGATCTTTTGTAACCTTATTTACACTCATAATTTCTTCAATTGCTGACACCATGTGACTATAGGATTTAGGTAATGATTTAAGGATCTTCGACACAGCCTCATCCTCATTAATAGTTCCTCCAAGACCTTTGATTCCATTGACAATTTCATCAACCTTTTGCATGTAGATTGTTATGTTTTCATCATCACTAATCTTCAAGGCTTCATACTTTGCCTTTAGATTTTGTAATTTTACACTCTTTACAGAATCATCTCCTTCATACAAAAGCTTCAACTTATCCTAGATCTCATGAGGAGTTTCCAGATCCACAACTTTTACTAACTCAGTATTAGATAGGGCATTTAATAGAGCATCTCTAGATTTTCTGTTTAGCTCATATTGTTTGACTTCCTCTTCATCTGATGGACCATTTTCAAGAATATTATACTTTTTCTCTGCCATCTTCCAAACACCACAACCAAGAGAAATGACATAACTTTTCATTTGTACCTTCCATAGAGCATAATCTATTCCATCAAAATGTGGAGACTCCTTCTTGTGTGCCATCGAGGATCTACCTCGAGCTGTTAGACTCTTCACCGAGGAACCCTCGCTCTGATACCAATTGTTGAAATGAGCAATACAACTGAGAGGGGGGTGAATCAGTTGTAACCAAAACTTTAAAACCATCAACACATCAACCTCTTAATCACTATTATTGTAATTTAACCTTGAAAGCATGAAAGCAGAACTTAAACACATTCACACATTCAACACATAAGTCACCAAATTTTTATGTGGAAAACCCTATAAGGGGAAAACTACAGTGAGTGTCATCTCACAATAAAAAGATATATCAAAATTTACAATAAGGCACACTGCTTGAGGCTCACTGCCCAGAATGCTCACTGCAAATGAAGCAGCTCACTGCCAATGGGGTGGCTCACTGCCTATGGGTGGCTCACTACCAAAGTTGGTGAATTGAGATAGTAGCATCTACATTACGCCAAAGTTTAGTTCCATTGAAGCACAATAATTTTCCTCTGCTCTACTCTACTTCTTTACTTCACACTTATCTCCACATCTTTCACATCGAGACACCTTTTTCATGACTTCATTACAAGTATTTATACAATTTATCAACCTTGGAATGATCATCAAGGTCGGCATTACAATCATCAACCATTGGAACAATCTCCAAGGTCGGCAACCATACATACATTAGAATAGGTCTAGACCTAAACAGATTTAAAAAAAGAAAGAATGAATGTGAACCAAACCACTCCTTATCTGGGACTCAAATGCAATCTTACATGCAACAACATGCCATCACAAAGTCCAAAGCATAAATGCAAGTAGTGAAAACAACCAAGTCGGCTAAAACTGGTGTTAACACTAGGACCTTTAGAAATAGGCTTCATATGCGATCTGGATTACACTTTACGGACCAATAAAAAGATAGGAACATGATCAAGAGACATCCACAAGCACATTATAATCACCAAGAACATTCACACAACCTCTAAACACTTTATCCACAAAATTCTTCAAACCGGAGCACTTGAACATCACTGTCAGCTACTGTCATAAAGAAAAGATCGCTTGTGGACCACCAAATCATGAACCACTTGAACTAAAGGCACATAACTTCATTAAAAACTTAATTCCAAAACCACATACTGTAAGACTTATATGTAGAGAAATGCGGAGCAGAATACATTCTCCTTGTCACCACTAAATGCACAGAAAAATAGTTTTCACTCTGGTGATCAGAACCCGCTCAAATCTTCATACTAGAGGCTCAAATTTGAAACATGGCATCTACAAATATTCCTTAACATAACTTCCAATCCACAAACAAAGATATTCAATATACAGAATATGCAGAGCAAAACACTACATTGTACTTTTGCAAGCCAGAAAACTCTGCAACACACTATTCCCTCAAAATCACTTGGAAACTTAATACCCAGAACACTTTCTTATTATCTTCAACAATTATGTACGCCAATACAAAGCATAATTAAACATCAAAACAAGAGCATAGTTGACGCCAATGACAACATAGATATGTTGACATCAATGACAATACCGGTAAGCACATACTTGCAACAATCTCCCCCTTTGTCATTGATGGCAACATTGATGCGAAAAATTGTAAGAACCATCAAGATAAGGATCTGCGTTGATTACTTTTGTCCCCCTTTCCCTTTACATATTTGAACTCTTTCTCCTCCTGAGTTTTTCACATCATTTTCTCTCCCCCTTTGACATCAATGGCAAAGGACATCACTTCTTCTTTCTCTGCACATACTTGCAATACTTACTTCTCTTTATTAGGAACTTATATCAACAACATCTACCTACTCGCCTTCAAAAACATCAATCGAGATCAAAGAATAAGACTTTGGGGACCACTAAACTGATGCACTTCCCATGCATCTTAGTTTAGAGCAGGAGGTGTAATAACTCCTAACTTCTCCCTAAGATACTCAAAAGTATCCTTAGGCAGAGGCTTAGTGAAAATACCTGCAATCTGATCCTTTATAGACATATACTCCATCTTTACTTTATTCTCTGTTACCTTTTCTCTCATAAAGTGATACCTTATTGATATATGCTTTGTCCTTGAGTGCATTACTAGATTCTTTGAAATGTTTATAGCACTTGTATTGTCACAAAAGATGGAAATCAATTATTCATACACAACTCTTATGTCCTTCAATGTCTACTTCATCCAAACCACTTGAGTGCAACAACATGATGCAGAATATATTCTACTTCTGCAGTAGACAAAGAAAATGATTCTTGCTTTTTGCTCAGCCATGAAACCAATCTATTACCCAAAAGGAAAGCACCTTCACTTGTACTTTTTCTGTCATCAACTGCAATCTAATCTCCATCTGTATAAGCACTGAGAGTGAAATCAGTATCTTTGGGATACCACAATCCATAGTTTGAAGTGTCTTTTAAATACCTCATGATTCTTTTGATTTGCATCACATGTGACTCTTTGGGATCTTCTTGAAATCTTGCCACAAGACATACTGCATGCATTATATCTCGTCTAGTATGGGTTAGATAGAGCAGTCCTGCAATTATAGACCTATACTTTTTTTTATCAGTCTTAGGTGATTCATCATTCTTTCTCAACTCGCAGCTAGTTACCATAGTACATACTGGCTTAGAATCCTCCATTCCAAACTTTTTCAACAATTCTTTCTCATGCTTAGACTAAGAAATGAAAATTCCTTTTTTTGATTAAGTAATTTGCAGTCCTAAAAAGAAATTCATTTCACCAAACATAGACATTTCAAATTCCTTTTGCATTTCCTCTATAAATTTCTTACACATACGTTCATTGCCTCCAAAAATAATATCATCAACAAAGACTACAACAATTAGAATTTGATCATCATTGGTTTTGAAATAGAGATTGTTGTCTGTAGTACCTTTACTGAAGCCTAATTGCATCAAATACTTGTCCAACCTTGCATACCAGGCTCTAGGAGCTTGCTTGAGTCCATACAAGTCTTTCTTCAATCTGCACACCATGTCACCTTGGTCTGATAACTGGAATCCTTCTGGTTGTTCAATGTAAACTTCTTCTTCTAGCTCTCTATTCAAGAAGGCAGACTTTACATCCATCTAGTACACCTTGAAATCTTTGTGTGCAGCAAAGGCCAAAAACATTCTTATAGCTTCAATCCTTGCCACAAGAGCAAAAGTTTCTTCAAAATCTATGCCTTCTACCTGTTGGTTTTTATCCCAGACAGGATGCTTGCTCCCAGTTATCCCTACAAGGTATCCATCAATGATCAACAGGATCTCTAGGCCAGGGGCCAACAGTATAGGAGATAGACTCTATAGATATCTCCTCTCCTTCTTCAGGCTCTGCAAAACCTAGGGGGTATTCCCTATTCAACATCCATAAGATATGCTTGTGAACTGGGGAATGTTGACACAAAGCAGATAAATCCTCCTTTATGTAGACCAAAATTGTGGGATAAGTGCAAAGGGGCTAGCTTTGGGCCTATATCCAGTTGTGAGACAGAGGATTTTGATCCTAAAATTACTTCTAAGGTCCTAATGGTTTGGTTTTGAAATTTTAAGTTTGATTTTGTATTTGGATGCAAGAATGGGACCTTGGGTTGTGACCTCAACACAAAACCAGACTGGTGCCTATCCAAGGCTTGGAGTCAATAGACATATATATGTGAATGTTTATCATAGGCTTGAAACAATACTCAAATTTGAAGGGGGTTTTGTAGTTTCTTCCTTACAGAGACTTCCCAAGATCAAGTATTCAGTTATCTCTACTTACAAGATCCTCACTACAATGTATTATTCCCAACACTTTATCCAAAACATTCAATCTACTCCTTGAGCAAAAGTAAAGAATCAAGCATTCAGTATCGCAAGCCTATACTCTAGAATCTTAAACACCCCTTAGCTGTTTAAATTCATAAGAAGAACATATTCAATTTGGAGACAGATAACAGAACACATGCAATGAAGCATTACTCATCTATATCAACATGAAACTGATACATGCTATGCATAAAACATTCAGTCATACAACTCATAAACTCACAAGATACCAAAACAGAGCCACTAGTAGGATTGTATCTTCACACAGCACCCAAAGTTTTTCCTAGTTTCTAACCCCCATCTTGAGTAACACAGTCTGCTTATAAAGCAGGAATGTGTACTTAGCATTAATTACATGGCATTCACCAAGATTTTACCATATATCATGCATCACCAGGAGGGCACCGAAAACATTTAATGCAGCCGCGTAGAGAAAAGGGAAAGGACAAGCAGGTTCGGGAGGAGAGCCGCTAACTGAGGATTTTCATCTTGAAAAATGGCAATTGACCTGTCCTCTTGACCCATGCCTCTGTAAACTTTTCCATTAATGGTTACTTTCTTGCTTTGGGACACAACAGCAGTTCGCGTGCCTTTGAAGTTTCCTCCCACCAAGATCGTTGTCGCAAATACGAAGAAATCCTTCCCTTTGAAAATTTGAATCAGGACCGTCGATCTTCCTCTTTCCCACTGAGATTTGCGGCTACAATCACGCTGAAAAGTCAGCCACCAACCAAAACATGCCACGTAGGCACTATGCGCTCCCATCACTGACTTTTAAAATTATGTGAGAACTAATTATCCCACATTCACCCTGCAATGTCCTCTCAAACACTTTATAAACCAGGCCGTGAGCATATATGATAGTCGGTGATTTTTCTCCCGACGATGCCAGTTTAGACCTCATCATCATGACCCACGCCAACAATGAACCTCCTATTGATGATCCTCTCATATCGGTGAATCTCCCACCTGCTCGACATGTAAAATATCACCCCGATATTTCGCATCACCCTGATGCGAAATATCACCCTTATCAGAAATATCACTGGACTGCATCACCTGATATTCAATATCATCCTGATGACCACCCTCATCGGCACAACCTGATGCATCGAAGAAAGATCCTCCTGCTCATACGTATACCAAATACTTCACCGATGAACCTCCTGATCATATTCATGTCATCATCATATTCATATCCTCATCAGCCATCGGCAGGATCCTTAGCAAAGCTGCCGATAGTACCTGTCATGCCGAAGACCACATGATGCACCCCACCAATCTTGATGACGTCACCACCATATTGACATCGGGATGATATTTAGCGACAAGGGTGATATTTGTAAGATCACCTAATATTTGAAATATCACCCCCCCCCCCGCAAAATATGATGTTGTTGGACAGGTAGATATCGACCCTCATGTAAAATTGATGTTTGCAACATCGGTGTGATCTTGTAAGATGAGGTGATATTTGAAACATGACCCCCCCCCCCCGCGGAATATGATGACTGATAGAAACTTTCCCATAACAAGACTTCATGCTTGAAACCCTGATTCCATGTGGGCACCACCATTGGCTCCGACTGGGGACCTACAGGCATAAGGATGCAACGAGAACTAGATCACCTCCGGGCAGACCAGGTAAAACACAAAAAATGCACAACACTAACTATACAGAGCAATTTACAAAAAATTTACAAATGTGCACAGAAGAAGATACTTATGAAAAATAAGCTTTGAGGAATTGACCGTGCACAGGTAATTCCATTATTTCACCATTCAGGGCATGGAGAAAATAAGAATCTTCTCCATGAGTATTGCTATCCTGATATGGGCCCATCCATAAGGGCTCAAACTTACCATGATTGCCCTTATCCTGACCTTTTGCATTCCAAACAAGGACTAGGTCATTGATCTGAAACTTTCTTTCTGCAGTCCTTTTATCAAACAGATATTTCACTTTCTGTTGTTGCCTGATGTTTGTCCTATGAGCCTCTCTTCTGACTTCATCTAATGCAACCAGTTGATTTATCCTTTCAGTCATTGGGTCTTCAATCTCCTCATCATTTTCTTGTATGAATCTATAGATTGGCAAGAGATTGTTCACATGCAACCTAGCTGTTGTGCCATATACTAGCTCAAAAGGTGACCTCCCAATTGCTTTCTTTACAGTTACTCTGTCAACCCATAGTGCCATCTTCAGCTTTGAATCCCATGCTCTCTTATTCTTGTCTACCATCCTTTTGATGATTTTCATGAGGCTTTTGTTACTTGATTTTGCTTGACCATTTCCCTGTGGATGAAATGGTGATGCATATGACAAATTAATCCCATATTTGTTGCAAAAATCAACAAATTCACCAGATCTGAAGCACATGGCATTATCTGTGACTACTTTGAATGGTACTCCAAACCTGATAATAATGTTTTCTAGAATAAAATCCATCACCACCCTACTTGTAGCTTTTTTAGTTGGAATGGCTTCAATCCATTTGGTGAAATAGTCAGTAGCAACCAAAATCCGACTATGTCCTCCACTTGATTTTTCTGAGATCTCCCCTATAAAATCAATTCCCCACTGCTGAAATGGAGACTCCACAGTTACAGTTCTAAGGGGCAATGCACCTTCATACTTTAACTTTCCTAAGAACCTTTGACAGGAATCACATCTCCCTACCAACTTTTGTGCATTTGAGAAAAGAGTTGGCCACCAGTAGCCTGCCCTAAGAATTTTGTGAGCTGTTGTCTGGGTAGTATAGTGTCCACCAAACACTCCTTTGTGCATTTCACTTAAAAGATCTTTAGCTTGATTCTCATCCACACACTTAAGTAGCACACCATCAGGATTTTTCCAATATAGTTCTTCTTGCATAGTAATGTATTTGATAGCATGTAATTTCAATGTCCTCTTCTGACTATCACTGAGATGGGAAGGACAATTTAAATTTTGCAAATAGTACACAACATCCTTATACCACTCAAATTTTGACATATTAACAATTTCATTCTGGACTACATTAACTTGGAATGCTTCCAAATTTGACTGTGTCATCATCTTAGCTAACCCTTGTCCCCTTACCAGTTTTGTGATCTGTATCTCTATGTTGAATTCTTGTAATTTGTTTATCCACCTACATCTTCTTCTTGTTACCTCCTGCTGAGTAAAAATATCCTTGACTGTTGCATGGGGTACATATGCAACTGTTTGAGATCCTACTAGATATGGCCTAAAGCTTTTGACTGCTCTAACCAATGCATATGCCTGCTTTTCCATGATATCATATTTTAACTCATCTACCTGCAATGACATGCTAAAGAAAGCAATAGGTTGTTCAAAACCCTCTTCATTCTTCTGTAATAGACATGCAGCAATAGTGTGAAAAGAAGCAAATGAAAACAACTGAAATGGCTTAGAAAAATTAGGAGATTTTAATACAGGAGCCATCTTTATAGCCTCTTTGATGTTCTGAAATGACTTAGTGGCTTCACTTTCCCAATTGACAGTTGCACCTTTCTTCAACATTTTAGAAATATCCTTTGTAGTCTTTGCAAAGTTAGGAACAAATCTTCTAACAAAATTAATTTGTCCAAAGAAGGACTAAATACCTTTCACTGTTTTGGGAACTTGAATCCTGTCAATTGCAACAACCCTTTCAGAATCTATCCTGACTCCATCCTTGGAAACAATGTGTCCCAAGAGCTTCCTTCAACAACCCCAAAAGCACATTTCTTTGGGTTGAGTGAAATGCCATATTCCAATGCTCTAATAAAAATCTGTTCTAAGTGCATGCAATGTTGCTCCTCCCTTTTTGAATAGGCAGTCAGATCATCCTGATATACAACCAAGATTGAATCAATCAATCCTACAAAAGCAACATCCATAGCCCTCTGAAATGTGGCACCTGCATTTGTCAGTCCAAATGGTATTCTCACATATACATAGGTTCCCCATGGAGTAGTGAAGGCAGTCTTGAATTATTCTGATTCTTTTACCTTCACCTGATTGTACACTAAAAATCCATCCATCATGGATAAAAGTTCACAGCTAGTTACCTTTTGCAGCATAGCCTCCATGTTGGGCAGTGGATAATTATCCTTCAAGGAAGATACATTCAGATTTCAAAAGTCAACACAGAGTCTTATATCACCATTCTTTTTTCTAACTGGGACAAGATTAGACACCCAATTTGAATGTCTAATAGGCACAATTATTCCAGCCTCCCTAAGCTTCTTGAGTTCTTCCTACATTTTTGGAGCTAGAGTAGGATTAATAGGTCTTTGTTTTTGTCTGAATGGCTTAGCTCCAGGCTTCAATGGGATTTCATGCTAGAATAGGTCTTCTCTATAAGCCTTTAGGTCCTCATATGACCAGGCAAAGACATGCTTATACTTCTTCAACAATGCAATCAGCATGTTCCTAATGTGTGGTTTGAGTTGTTTGCCAATATATACCCTTTTGGGGGCATGACTTGTCCCCAAGTTTATCTCCTCCAAGTCATCCTTGTTTGTAGGAGATGCCTTCTTAACAAACTGATCTCTATTGTCAAAAGCTCTTTCTAAAGCAACCAACCCTCTGGGGATTTTATTTGTTTTGAGTTGGATTACCTCTTTCCCCAAAAGAGTTTCTTTTCCATCTACAACCTCTACAAAATTCTGAAAGTCAATTTCTTGGTTCTCATACTCATCTATGCAGTGTAAAAATCTTAACAAATCTTTATCATCATCAAACACCTGCCAACTGCATAGATTATCTGGTACTGTAGGTCTAAGTTTAACCTCAACACTTGTAACATCAAACAGAGTTATATCATCTGGCCTAATGGCCACATTAGCTAGAAAATCTACCATGACATTTTGTGATCTCTCTATCCAGTTTATTGAAAATGCATCAAACAATTCAATTGTATCCCAGACAGCATGTTTATACTATTTTAACCTCTTGTTTTTTGAAGCATATTTATCTCTAACCTAGGAAACAATTAACTCTGAGTCTCCAAACACTCTTAACATTTTAATTCCATGCTTCAGAGCCATATTCAATCCTAGTAACAAAGCTTCATACTCTGCAATATTATTTGTGTAGGCAAACTTCAACAAGAAAGAGAACTTTAGGAGCTTACCTGCTGGAGACAAAAACACAACTCCAGCACTAGATCCTTCCTTTGAACAAGCTCCATCAAAGTACATAGTCCAAAGACCCTGTAAGTTAAGCCCCTGAATGCAAACACCCTTCTCTTTATTTTCTTGATCATCTAAGACAACTCTAAAGTTTTCACAGTTAGTATCCACAAAATAGATGTGCTCCTCTGAATCCTAATCTTCAACTATCTCTTGTGACCTTTCTTCTCTGACCAGTTTGACATCTTTTCCATTCATTGGGATCATGGCATAGGATAGATCTAATTGCATACTTCCACCAATCAGTGCTGCCCATCTTCTTGATAACAGCATACCATATTGTGGCTTAATGTCAACAACTATTATGTTCATTCTATATGCTTTTTCTGGATATGCTGCTAACCTAAAATCCACATCCTTCATGATTCCAATAACTAGTACTTCTCTAGCATCCATGGCATAGCACTTCCCACATGCCTTGTCTATTTTTAATCCAACTTGTTGCATGATAGCCAGAGGCATGATATTTGTTGATGCTCCTGAATCAAGCATACAATTTTTGATTGTTTTTCCATTAATAAAAAGGGAAACATAAAATGGCTCAACCTGTCAAGGGCATTTTTTCATGGTTACTCCCAGATAAATTTTAGGGACCTCATCCTCTTCAGCACATAGGGCTTGTTTTTTACCTTGAGTTTCAACATTCTGATCAGCTGGACAAGCTACCCCTGAGATCAACGACACTGCCGTATTCCTGACATCTTTAACCTTCATCAACTCCATCAATGGAACAGAGACCTTTATCTGGGACAAGACTTGGGTTATGTCAAAAGGAGCACAATTTTGTATGACAGTTGAATCCTAAGTTGTGGTTTTGCTTCTATCCTGAGCTGATCCATCTTTAATCTTAGCGGCGTGCTGACTGTTATCTATGACTAAGGATCCTTGCTTTGATCCTCATCTTGAGGGGCTTCATTTTCTGATTTTTGAAAATCATGACCCACCTTTTGCTTGTAGTTTTTCTTATTATTGTTCCATTGTGCCTTTTGTGGTTCAGCCTTCTTATGATTATGCATTGATTCTGATTGATGTGGATCGCTCATCTGAGCTCTACCTCTAAGGTTATAATTGCTCTTGATCTGAGCTACTATTGCGGTTGTGAGAGCTCTAATTTCTTCATCAGAAGGTCTTCTCAAATTATTCAGAAATATGCGTGAGTCTTGGGCATACGCGTAACTCTCTTCATCTTCCTCATCACTGGAGATTTGCTGGTAGACCTGAGTCACACGACCTGTGTCTTCATCAGTATCATAAGAGGAATATTCCTCGTTTGTGGACAGCATATTGACATTATCATCCTGCATGTAATGCGGCTCATTGCACTCATCACAGGCAACAGTATTATCATATAGAGACTGAGCAATCATACATTGTGATTGGGAATGAGGCATTTGACATATTATGCACCATGGGTTGTCATCAACAATATTGATAGCCTTCTTCAAAGGATCAGGAGTTTCCTTAACATTTTGAGCCCTTTGATTAGGGTTGCTATTTGTAAGAACTGGTTTACCATAATGCCAATTTGTGTGATATGGCATATCATGCAATGATGGTCTCTTTTCTTGTCTCTAGTAAACCTGCCTGTCAGGACCCATTCCCTTTTCATTTTTTGCAAGTCTATAACTTAGGTCTTTAACAACAGTTGTTATTTTATCTAATGTATCCTTAGAAGTAGATGCCTTGAGTACTTTGAGGCTTATTTAGATTTTGCAAAATCTTCATATCATCCCTTCTGTTTGTCTTACCAGATGCTTTCTTATTATTTTCAATGTTTATCGCAATTTTGAAAGCATCCCTGAGGCTATTTGGACCCTTATCTCTTAATCCATATGTTGTTTTGGCATCAAAAGCATTTATATAGAGCACTATGCACATTGGTTCATTAGGCCTCATGTGATGTGGCAATTTGTTCAACACCTTAGTGAATCTAGCATTGAAATCTGCAACCTGCTCATTAGACCCCTTAGTGATACTAGTGAATTCATTTACAAAAAAGCTTGGGTCAGTCTTGTCACCATACTGTTCTTTAAAGATCCTTCTAAAATCATCCCATGATGAAATACTCCTATCAGGGAGACTTTTATACCACTCCCTAGCTTCATCAACTAGGGACTGCATAAATAATTTCATGAAAACATCTTCATGCTCAACCCCAAAGTTGTCCATGATATTCTGAAAAGCCTTTAAATGATCTTCCCCTGACACAGTATTGTTTCCTGAAAACTTTGGCCCCTGGAGTCTTACATGTTTGTCAATGGGGTTAGGGTAACCAGGACTACCATCAAAAACAAGTTGCCTGAATCTGTCCAGCAGCATTGGCCGTCTGCCCAACTGATTGATATTTGCATTTCTATTAACATCTTGATTTCTCACATTATTTAGTGGTACCCTACCATTGTTTACATTCTGTCTTTGATCATTATGCTAATGATGGGCTTCATCTATGTGCTGGTTTCTCAAGACACTTGCATTATCAAGGGTAGGGACTGCATCTTGTTGGGCAATTTTTAGAGCTTGTACCTTTTGTCTCATATCATCTCTAATTTTCACAGCCTGCAGATACTCAAATTCATTCCTCAGGCTCTTGATCTCTTCAGCTAATTGTTCATCTCTGGGCATGGAAGAAGATGGTCCCTTTTCATATTGGTCATCATTATCATCATCCCTTAGAGATTCAGCCTCTTCAAATCTATCACTGGGATCTAGGAAAGGGCATTCTTGAAACACTTTTGACCTCATTCTCAGAGTACCACCTTGTTGTCTTTCATACATGTCTTGAATCTCAGCCTCTGCATTTGAAAAATAAGATGGCTGCTACCCTGAAGACCTAGGATTATCTTGGACATTATTATTATTCCTGGGAGAACCCTTATGACTGGCTAGGACAGTCCCCTTTTTCTTGTATATCATCTTTCTGGGTAATTCTTCAGATAGAGGATTACGTAGGGATCTTCTCCCTTGCATAAAATTTTTTTACTTTATCGATTAGGAGATTGTTAGGAGTCGCCACCTACAATTAGGAATTATTTTCTTTTAAATCAGGGTTCTTACACAAAGTTCCCCAGTAGAGTTGCCAAATCTGTTGGTTTTTATCCCAAACTGGATGCTTGCTCCTAGTTATCCCTACAAGGTAGCCATTAATGATCAACAGGATCTCTGGGCCAGGGGCCAACAGTACAGGAGATAGACTCTATAGATATCTCCTCTCCTTCTTCAGGCTCTGCAAAACCTAGGGGGTATTCCCTATTCAACATCCATAAGATATGATTGTGAACTGGGGAATGTTGACACAAAGCAGATAAATCCTCCTTTATGTAAACCAAAACTGTGGGATAAGTGCAAAGGGGCTAGCTTTGGGCCTATATCCAGTTGTGAGACAAAGGATTTTGATCCTAAAATTACTTCTAAGGTCCTAATGGTTTGGTTTTGAAATTTTAAGTTTGATTTTGTATTTGGGACCTTGGGTTATGACCTCAACACAAAACTAGACTGGTGCCTATCGAGGGCTTGGATTCAATAGACATATCTATGTGAATGTTTATCATAGGCTTGAAACAATACTTAGATTTGAAGGGGGTTTTGTAGTTTCTGCCTTACAGAGACTTCCCAAGATCAAGTATTCAGTTATCTCTATGTACAAGATCCTCACTACAATGTATTCTTCCCAACACTTAATCCAAAACATTCAATCTTCTCCTTGAGCAAAAGTAAAGAATCAAGCATTCAGTATGGCAAGCCTATACTCTAGAATCTTAAACACCCCTTAGCTGTTTAAATTCATAAGAAGAACATATTCAATTTGGAGACAGATAACAGAACACATGCAATGAAGCATTACTCATCTATATCAACATGAAACTGATACATGCTATGCATAAAACATTCAGTCATACAACTCATAAACTCACAAGATACCAGAACAGAGCCACCAACAGGATTGTATCTTCACACAGCACCCAAAGTTTTTCCCAGTTTCCAATCCCCATCTTGAGTAACACAGTCTGCTTATAAAGCAAGAATGTGTACTCAGCATTAATTACATGGCATTCACCAAGATTTTACCATATATAATGCATCACCAGGAGGGTGCCGAAAACATTTAATGCAACCACGTAGAGAAAAGGGAAAGGACAGGCAGGTTCGGGAGGAGAGCCGCTGACTAAGGATTTTTATCTTGAAAAATGGCAATTAACCTGTCCCCTCGACCCATGCCTCCGTAAACTTTGCCATTAATGCTTACTTTCCTACTTTGGGACGCAACAGCAGTTCGCGTGCCTTTGAAGTTTCCTCTCGCCAAGATCGCAGTCACAGATACGAAGAAATCCTTCCCTTTGAAAATTTGAATCAAGACCGTCGATCTTCCTCTTTCCCGCCGAGATTTATGGCTACAATCACGCTGAAAAGTCAACCACCAACCAGAACATGCCACGTAGGCACTATGCGCTCCCATCGCTGACTTTTAAAATTATGTGAGAACTAATTATCCCACATTCACCCTACAATGACCTCTCAAATACTTTATAAACCAGGCCGTGAGCATATATGATAGTCGGTGATTTTGCTCCCGATGATGCCAGTTTAGACCTCATCATCATGACTTGTGCCAATGGCGAACCTCCTGCTGATGATCCTCATGCATGATGATCCTCTCATATCGGTGAATCTCCCACCTGCTCGACATGCAAAATATCACCCTTATTAGAAATATCACCGGACTGCATCACCTGATATTCAATATCATCCCGATGACCACCCTCATCGGTGCAACCTGATGCATCAGAGAAAGATCCTCTTGTTCATATGTATACCAAATACTTCACCGATGAACCTCCTGATCATATTCATGTCATCATCATATTCATATCCTCATCAGCGATCGACGGGATCCTTAGCAAAGCTGCCAATAGTACCTGTCATGCCGAAGACCACATGATGCACCCCACCAATCCTGATGACGTCACCACCATATTGACATCGGGATGATATTCGGAGGCAAGGGTGATATTCGTAAGATCACTTGATATTTGAAATATCACCCCCCCCACAAAATATGATGTTGGATAGGTAGATATCGAACCTCATGTAAAATTGACGTCCGCAACATCGAGGTGATCTTGTAAGATGAGGTGATATTTGAAACATGACCCCCCCCCCTCATGGAATATGATGACTAATAGAAACTTTGCCTTAACAAGACTTCATGCTTGAAACCCTGACTCCATGTGGGCACCACCACAACCTGAGAATATCCTTTGCATACCAATCTTGCTTTGTTTCTCACCACTTCACCACTTTCATTCATCTTGTTTCTGAAGACCCATTTGGTTCCAATCACATTCTTATCAACGGGTCTAGGAACCAATTCCCAAGTTTGATTCTTTTCTATCTGCATCATCTCTTCTTCCATGGATTTTACGCAACTTTCATCTTTGCAAGCTTCACTTATAGTTTTAGGTTCAATCTGTGAAAGCAAACAATAGTTCACCTATTCCTCTGCAGCTCTTTTCCTTGTCAATAATCCTTTTCTTTTATGACCAATAATTTGATCTTTAGAATGATTTATCCTTACATACCTGGGAGTCTTAACAACACTTTTCAGAGTCTTTTCTTCTTCAAATTGACTGTCCTTTTGTTCCACCTTTTCTTTATTGATTGTAGCAGCAGGTTCATCTGATTCATAGGCACTCAGATCTGATGTTATTTCCTTATCTTCAACAACCTTCACATTAGCACTTTCAATGACCTTCTTCAATCTCTTGTTGTAGCACCGGTAGGCCTTACTCTTAGTAGAATATCCAAGGAAAATTCCTTCATCACATCTAGCATCAAACTTGCCTAACTCTTCATCTCTTTTGATGTAGCATTTGCTTCCAAAAACATTGAAATACTCCACTGTGGGAACTCTTCCATAACACAATTCATAAGGAGTTTTAGTGCCATTACCTTTGACTTGGACTCTGTTTTGAAAGTAGATAGTAGTGTGTATAGCTTCTCTCCAATATACTTCCAGTAGGTTAGCCTCCATCATCATTGACCTAGCAACCTCTTGAACTGTCATGTTCTTCCTTTCAACAAATCCATTCTTCACAGAAAATGTTGAATTCATTTGATGTAAACTCACCTCCTCTATCAGACCTTAAGCATTTTATCCTCAATTCTAGCTCATTCTCAACCATTGCCTTAAAATCTTTGAACTTGTCTAGGGCTTCTAATTTCTCTTTTAAAAAAGTGACCCATGTCATTCTGGAATAATCATCAATAAGCAACATAAAGTACATGTCCCTTTGTAGACTTCTTGTTCTTGTATGACCACATAGATCAATATGCACCAACTTACAGCTTGTACATAGATTCAATATATTTTGTATCTCTCATAGCTTGTACTTAGCTTACCTTCACCATGTTATCAAAATTGATATGACACATCCTTCTATGCCACAACCAACTTTCATCTATCTAAGCCAAAAAACAACAATTATCAGTTCCCCTCAAGTGATAACCATTACCTTTAGTCTTCTTACTAGTTGCAATGACTGTTCCAAAGCTTTCCATGATCTTGCATCCATTATGCTTGAAACTTAGATCATACCCTTTTTCACACATCTAGCCAACACTTAAAAGATTATACTTTAAACCCTTCACATATAGAACATCATCTGTGTTATGTTTATCATCAAAAGAAATAGATCCTCTTCCACAAATCTTACCAACTGCATTATCACCAAACCTAACCAGTCCCCCATCATACTTTTCCAGACTTACAAACTTACTTTTATCACC
The DNA here is from genome assembly GCA_027924645.1 of Cunninghamia lanceolata. NCBI lineage: Eukaryota > Viridiplantae > Streptophyta > Pinopsida > Cupressales > Cupressaceae > Cunninghamia > Cunninghamia lanceolata. Next base: position 3,026,156 of record BSBN01000245.1, on the reverse strand, counting down.
AGCCATGTGATGTGAACATCCACTATCAATAATCTATTCATCCTTATCTTTCTCAACCTAGACAAACAAAGCACTTTCTTCCAATAGTTTTTCTTCCTTCACATAGCTAGCAGAATTAGTAGACACAGGTTCTTCTTTAATAGCAATAAACAAGCATTCATTTGCACTAGTACTATTATCATCAAATTCATCATCTGTTACACCATCATCATCAAGATCTCTAACAAAATAGCATTTCTTTACAATTCTAGGTCTACTTTTAAATTTCTTATTACCTCTCTCAATTCTCTCCCGACACCTAGAGGCATAGTGACCAATCTTACCACAAGAAAAGCATTTGAATGGTAATTTGCCTTTGAACTTGCCGATACCTCTTTGCATTCTATCCACAAAGTTGGTTTCAACCTCATCATGGTCATCATCAGATTCCACAACATATTTATGAGATATTGAATTTTTCTGAAGTGTTGGCTTTGAAAGCAGTCTTAGTCTTTGGCAAAGCATCGCCAAACTCTCTCATCTCAAAAGTTGTAATCTTCCCAAGGAACTGATCTTTTGTAACCTTATTTACACTCATAACTTCTTCAATTGCTGACACCTTGTGACTATAAGATTTAGGTAATGATCTAAGGATCTTCAACACAACCTCATCCTCATTAATAGTTCCTTCAAGACCTTTGATTCTATTAACAATTTCATCAACCTTTTGCATGTAGATTGTTATGTTTTCATCATCACTAATCTTCAAGGCTTCATACTTTGCCTTCAGATTTTGTAATTTTACACTCTTTACAGAATCATCTCCTTCATACAAATTTTTCAACTTATCCCAGATCTCATGAGCAGTTTCCAGATCCATGACTTTTACTAACTCAGTATTAGATAGGGCATTTAACAAAGCATATCTAGCTTTTCCGTTTAGCTCATACTATTTGACTTCCTCTTCATCTGATGGACCATTTTCAAGAATAGTATACTTTTTCTCTGCCATCTTCCAAACACCATAACCAAGAGAAATGAGATGACTTTTCATTTGTACCTTCCATAGAGCATAGTTTGTTCCATCAAAATGTGGAGACTCCTTGTGCGTCATCGCGGATCTACCTCGAGCTGTTAGACTCTTCACCAAGGAACTCTCGCTCTGATACCAATTGTTGAAATGAGAAATACAACTGAGAGGTGGGTGAATCAGTTGTAACTAAAACTTTAAAACAATCAACACATCAACCTCTTAATCATTGTTATTATAATTTAAACTTGAAAGCATGAAATCAGAACTTGAACACATTCACACATTCAACACATAAGACACCATATTTTTACGTGGAAAACCCTATAAGGGAAAAACCATGGTGAGTGTTAGCTCACAATAAAAAGATATATCAAAATTTACAATAAGGCTCACTACCTGAGGCTCACTGCCAATGGGGAGCACTGCCCAAAATGCTCACTGCAAATGAAGTGGCTCACTACCAATGGGGTGGCTCACTGCTAGAGTTGATGAACTAAGATAGTAGCATCTACACTATGCCAAAGTTCAGTTCCATTGAAGCACAATAATTCTCCTCTGCTCTGCTCTACTCCTCTACTTCGCACTTATCTTTGCATCGAGACACCTTTTTCATGATTTCATTACAAGTATTTATACAATTCATCAACCTTGGAATGACCATCAAGGTCGGCATTACAATCATCAACCATTGGAACAATCTCTAAGGTCAGCAACCATACATACATTAGAATAGGTTTGGACCTAAACAGATTAAAGAAAGAGAAAGAATGAATGTGAACCAAACCACTCCTTATCTGGGACTCAAATGCAATCTTCCACGCAACAACACGCTATCGCAAACTCCAAAGCATAATTGCAAGTAGTGAAAACAACCAAGTCGGCTAAAACTAGTGTTAACACTAGGACCTTTAAAAACACACTTCATATGCGATCTGGATTACACTTTTTAGACCAATCAAAAGGTAGGAACATGATCAAGAGACACCCACAAACACATTATAATCATCAAGAACATTCGCACAACCTCTAAATACTTTATCCATAAAATTCTTCAAACCGGAGCACTTGAACATCATTGTCAGCTACTGTCATAAAGAAAAGATCGCTTGTGGACCACCAAATCATGAACCACTTCAACTGAAGGCACATAACTTCATTACAAACTTAATTCTAGAACCACAGACTATAAGACTTAAATGCAGAGAAATACGGAGCAGAATACATTCTCCTTGTCACCACTAAATGCACAGAAAAATAGTTCACTCTGGTGATCAGAACTCGCTCAAATCTTCATACCAGAGGCTCAAACTCGAAACATGGCATCTACAGACTTTCCTTAACATAACTTCCAATCCATAGACAAAGATATTCAGTATACAGAATATGTAGAGCAAAACACTACATTGTACTTCTGCAAGCCAGAAAACTTTGCAACACACTTTCAACTAGGAGAGCAAATTTTCTCAAAAGCACTTGGAAACTTAATATCTGGAACACTTTCTTATTATATTCAACACTTATGTAAGCCAATGTTGCAAGTATGGGCCTAACCGATATTGTCATTGATGTCAACATACTCCTGTTGCATTAATGATAAAGATTGGATGAACTGTTTACTGAGGATATTGAGAAAATTGGTCATATCAAGAACAAAGAAGAACAATGAAGACAGTAAGGTAAAAGTCCTAGATAAGATGAGAATCAGAGGATGTGGTTTAAAGGGTTTGTATATGTGTCTTAAGGTGATCCAGTAGAGATTTCAGAGGTCTGCATGAAGATCTGAAGAAGTTGTGGCCGCTCAAGTAAAACTAGTTCCGGCAGGTGTTCAGAGGTGACAGAGTGATATAGATAGGTCCGGTGAGATCCGGAAATGCATTATCCTATTCTGTGGATTTGGTGGAGTATTTAGGAAGTCATTTTGAAGTGTCAACTTGATTGGTTCGTGGTTTGGAGGTCTACAAGCATCTATTACTTTGTGACAGTGATGACAGACTGTGTTCTTAAGGTTCCAGATGAAGGAGAGAAGGATTTTAGTAAGAAGATGAAGTGTGGATGTTCTTGGTGATTCAGGCAAGCTCGTGGATGTCTTTGGATCGTGTCTAGTTTGTGTTGGTGGTCTGCATTGGAGTTGGAGTTCGCAATTGAAGAATAACTTCCAGATGATGGTGTTCTTCCTGAGACTGGCCGACCAGATGAGTTACACATCCTACAGATGTTCTTTTAGATGTTTGCCGACTTAGATGATTATTCCTAAGTTGATGACTTGTATAAATAAGGGATTGTAAAGACATTTCATAGTGTGTTGTGGAGATGTGAGTGTGGAAGCGAGGAGGAGACCGAAAGGCAGAGCAGAAGTATTGGACTTAAATGAAACTGATTCAAGCATGGTGAAGATGCTATTCTCTAGTTCATGTATGTGATACTTATTATTTTGTAGACAGTGTGTCTCTTGTAGGCAGTGAGCCTCTTGTGAGCAGTGTGCTCGGGCAGTGAGCCCTAATTGGCATGTGCCATTTTGTTCTTTCTATTCTTCTAATAGAGAATACAATCTCGGGTTAATCACCCTGTGGTTTTTTGCTTAACCGGGTTTTCCACGTCAAAATCTTGGTGTCATATGTGTTAATGTGTTTCTGCTCTTGATTTAATACATTATGTTTCCATGATTGATTTATCTTTATGTTGAATTACAAAGTGGATTTAAGTGTTTAATTGGAAGAAAGTTTTGTACAACTGATTCACCCCCCCTCTCAATTGTCTGCCCTGAATCTAACAGCCAATACAAAGCATAATTAAACATCGAAACAAGAGCACAATTGACACCAATGATAACACCGATATGTTGACATCAACGACAACACCGGTAAGCACATACTTGCAACAGAAGTTGCTCAACAAGAGGCTATTAAAATTGAAGATGATTTGATTCTAAGTGGTCTTTGGAAAGTAAACAAAACTATGCAACATATTCCAAATGAACCCGTGAAGAAATATATCATGTAAAAACAAAGACTTCAGCATGTAGATTTCAAACATGTACAACCTCCTTCAATTGAATGCTTTAATTTCACCATTTTTTATCAAAAGCATTTTTGTAGATATGGAATAAATGATGTAAGAATCAAGCCTCATGCCAAAAGAAGATTTGAAGTTTATAATTTGCATTATGAGGAAGATAATAATGACTCTGAAGGTTCCTCAAGTGATGAAGAAGACGAACAATCTTTCCATAATGTAAAGTATAAAAAAGGGGAATGCAAATGATGTTGTTTTAGCATCCTTGTCTACCACAGAAATGGAAGCATTCACTTTTGCCAATAACAAAGAACAATTTGAATCTATAGAGCATAAAGATGAGGCATCAAATATCCTTCCTCCAAGTTACATGAAATCTGAGTATCAAGTTTTCAAATTTTCTGAACCAAACAATGCAGAAGTGTTGCTATAGGAAGAGGTTAGGAATGATTTTGTTTTTGAGTCATTTCATTTGAAAATCTAGATATGGAAATTTTTAAACAAAGAATAGAGGATAAAGTTACAAGTAGTTCTGAGGGTGATAAAAATTATGAATGTGTCGAACCTCATATTGTTTATATCCCAAATTGGTGTCTTGAATCATCCGAAGATGACTTTCTATGTGGAGGAGTCATTATATCTAATCTGTATTTTATAGATGAGGATGATCAGGAGGATCATAAAATTGTTGAGTCAACTCCTACAGAAGAGAATGAAAACATTTTATTTGAAAGTGGTTTTGAAGTCAATAGAGATGTTATTTACAGTGTAGATTTTTCACCTATCTCAGCAAAGAATGATCCACATTCAATCTCACATGAGATACATATGGCTGAAAGTTGGTCTTTAGGTCATTCAATAGATTATTTTCAGGCCTGAGATATCAATTTGTTTGTTGTAGCATGTGAGGATACAACTGGTAATATGTTGGAACATATTGAGGAAGTTTCAGAAGTCTATGATACAAAGGGGTTGTTTGGTTGACACGTCATTGAGGGAGTTCTTTTGCTTCATAAATTTCTAGTTTATGTTTGAAATCATAAGGTGGCTTCTGACTTTGCAAGTGCTTCACAGGTAAATTTATCTTTTTCGTATAGGCATTTATTTTTCTCAACTAGTTAATGGCTTCGCATAATTTATTGAAGTAGTTGGGGTGTGTTGTACCCAGTGAAGGGTACATTGGAATTTTGGTTTGCTTTCTGTTTCTGTTGTGTGTGTTGTTTTGGTTTTGGTTTTGGCTCAAGTCTTCTACAGTTCTCCTTCATGAATTCATAGTATGGTGACTCTATTGGCCCAATGGATCTGCACTGGTCTAACTAGAGATGTTGGAATTCTCTATTTTCTGGCACGAAAAGCAGTCCCCAATTAGAGCCTGTTGTTACCCAATGTTTGAACTAAAAATTTTTAAACTTTTCACTACTGATGCTTAAGAAGATATTTCTTTATCTGCATCTGAAGAGCGGTTATGCAAATTAAAGTGTCCTTCCTGGAAATGATTAATGCAGTGTGAAATTGTTTTATGAAAGGGAGGTGGAATCACTTTGCACTATTTGTTTGGTTTCCAAGTAAAATCTATTTCTCAATCAAAATCATTTATTTTCCCATGAAAAATATATATAATATAATTTCCCTAAGTTTGAGAAGTAAAAGGGGTGAATTATTTAAGGGAGCTAGAGGCCGGAAGTAAATGGTATTTACTTTTGGGAGGTAATAAAATAAGGTTGGATCCGCAACTATCAAAGTTTTCAAACTTCATTAGACAATTCAAGAGGTTTTAAAACCTAAAAAATGCAAAAATTCTTCAACCAACAATTTTTGTAAGTTCTAAAACTTGGGTTTTATCCGACAAGGCATTGGCAATTGTGAAGGTTTTTAAACTTCATCTTTCTTTGACACTCCCTTTGTCAGAGATTATTAGGGTTTTAGAACTCATGTTTTAGCCGAAACTCCTCAAGGAAATGTGGTCTCATGGAATGTAATAATGCAGTTTCATGTAATCCAATGATTGCACGATATGCATAATGGATTCGTTCGAAGGCTTCCTCATGCACCATAATAGCAACGTCCAGCAAAGGTGCAACACAAATTGGATTTGTTGAAAAGAACCAACCTCATATTATCTACACAGGTTAGAAAACTCTTTCAGCTCTTGTATACAAACTAATTTCATCTTGCTTGACCCCTGAAACTCCAACAGCTGTTATTGAGCGTGGAACTACTTCTCAACAAAGAATGGTTTTTTTGCTGAACTTCAGAACTTGCCTAATGAGATTAAAAAAAGTAGAGATTCAGAAAAAAGAATGGAAATATTTTGTACACTATCTCGGTTGGAGCAAAAACTAGGATGAATGGGTTGGCCCAGATCACTTTATAAAGATCACTGAAGAAAATGTATGAAAGCAACAAGAGTTGATCAAACACATGAGTGCTGACAAGAATATTAGGGTCGTGCAACACAAAATAGGCCAAGTATCTTGATTGATGCAAGAGTGGAGAAAGAGGATGTTAAGAATTATGTGGCTAGGGGTAGAAAGCAAAAAGGTGATTCTGGAGCTGAGGAGAAAAATAGAGAATCTCTAGAAAAGATTATAAAGATTCACTTGCCAACTACTTCGAAAAAGCAGTTGGTTGATGATTGGGAGTTTGTAACTTAGTTGGGTGAGTTGGTTAAGCTTCCACATAACCCAACAGTGGATGATATTTTAAGAAAGTATATGAATGCACAAAAGAAGTTTGAAGCAGCAAAGGGCATTAATGATCTACAAGGGATTGCATTTGTATTGGTTCAACATCCTTACCATGTGGAATCACTATTAGCTCTTGCAAATGCATTCAAGTTTACTAGAGAGTACCAAAGGTCTGCTGGAGCAATTGAGAAGTTTTTGTATGCTTTGGAGTGTGCATGGCATCCATTATTTGATCCAATTCATGGTGATTGTAAACTACATTATAGTTGTGAGTCAAATAAGCCATTATTTTCATCCCTTCTCTATCATATGCAAAGATTGGACCACAGAGGTTGTCATCAGTCTGCCCTTGAAGTTTTTAAAATCTTACTTTAATTGGATTCCGATGACCCTGTTGGGGCCCAGTTTTGTATTGATTATTTTTCTCTGAAGTCTAAGCAATATGAATGGTTGGATTTGTTTGCTGATCAATATGTCAGTGAAAATTTACTTTGGCTCCTTCCAAACTTTTCATTTTCTCTGGCAGTTGCACGCTTCTATCTTGAATGTGAGACACCAATGAAGGAATCTCAAGTTCAAACAGATTCCATACCGTCCATTGATTTACTTAAGTAAGCACTCATGCTTCACCCATTAGTTTTAAAAAAATATAGCAAAGAAATTACAAGGCATCAATAATGGAGAGGATATCTCTCGCAGAGGAGAATTATAGGAGGCTAGTTCGGTGTGCTAAGAAGGCAATAATCAACACTGATGATGTTACACTCAATCTTGCAGAAGGTATAAATGAAATATTTAGGGTGTTTGCAATAAGATTGGTTTTGACTCGACTAACACCATGTGAGCTTGTTGATGCAAAGATATGCTTGACATTTAGAATATTCAATAAGCTTCTAGATAGTTCTACATTTTGTTCCACTCATGATTTGGAGCTAGTTCACCCAGAGGTTTCATACCTTCGATATGGCCTTAGAAAGGTCATCAATGCAGCCAATATTTCATTTAGAGGATTATTTTGTTGCAAATGGTGAGGTGGTGCGGGATAGTGATTATGTTGATTTCATCCACATAAATGACAAGCGTTTATGTGTGCTTGACCACACCACTATTGACCTTTTAAAATTGAACAAGGTATCTTTAACAAGCACTCAATCTATTTCTCAACATGTAGATACTACTAAAAAGAGCATGGAGCAATGTATGCCCGATCTTAGAGGATAACATCGGTTACAATTTGCAACATGGTGTTTGATTCAACATGGGATGATGTGATATAGTCGTGAATAATTTCTCTTTGCATACTTCCTTCATAACCCATGCTAGAGGGGAAGATCGGTAATTGGATCCACTTTGTGCACATGGCTCTATTATTTGTAGTGGAGCGATAAAGTTGTGGTCAAATATTTGAAGACTTCAATCCCTTGAAAGATCAGTGCTCTGCTGAAGTAACGACAAACAGTGTTATAATGTTGTTTAGTTTTGGAGAAGCAATTGTGAAAAGAAAGTGTTTTGCAAGAGATTCCAACAGTGATCACATTGCATTTCTAAGGGTTTTTGAAGGCATATAACAGGTGTTAACCTTATTCCCCCTTGTCCAGAGCCAAATAGTTAACATGGTATTTTCCTTGAAAATCCCTTTGAAGAGGTCCCTATAAAGCAAAGTGCCAAATTTCCTAGAAGCCTTGCCTAAAAAACCTTACCATTGGAAAGAGCTAGAAAAAATAGGCAGGTTTGCCTTTTACATCACTCTGAAATTCGACCAAACAGAGAAGTTATTCATGGTCAAAGTTTCAATCAACATACAGTTCAAATGGGCATTTGGCAGGCTTGCAAAATTCCATCGGCCTTTAAAAATGTGTCACGGAACATGCCACGTATCAGCGGTGGAAAGTAGCCCCTAAAAGTTTCGATATTACCGCGGAGGACACCACGTGTCGACTTCCGCCAGAGTTTCATCGTAGTTTCTTTAAAGTTTCAAGGAGTGTGCGGATGGAGACAGGTGGTAGCCTTCGCTTATGTTTCTAAAAAGTTTCATGGCCTCCGCCCAAGTTTCGTGAGCCCCTTTTCATAAAGTTTCTCAGAGTCCCACAGAAACTGACAAGTGTCGCTTTCCGCTAAAATCTCTTTAATGTTTCTAAGATGGGGCGGAACGCTCCACGTGTCCCTTGCGGTTGCTGTGGAAGCCAACAAGTGTTAGCTTCCACGTGAGTTTCTATTTTCGGTGCTACGCTAAGAGAAGAGGTGGGCCCCTGTATTGTTTCTTCGAGTGAAGCGGAACTCGACATGTGTCGGCTTCCGCGTGAATCTTAAGTGGGTCTCAAAAAAGTTTCTATCTTGTTTCTCTCTGCGCGGAAGGTGCTAAGTGGCGGGTTCTGCCAAAGTTTCAGGGGCCTCTTTATATATTCTAAGTGTGCGCGGGGGCGCCATGTGTCAGCTGCGAAGGGTCTCACATGTTTCTCAAAAGATAAGCAGACAGCGCCAAGTGTCACTATCTGTTGCAAGTTTCAAGACCCTGTTAATGTTTCAAGAGTAACGTGGGGGACGCCACGCGTCAGCTTCTGCGTGAGTCCCAGCTGAGCCTCTATTGTTTCTCAAGTGTGCCGCAGAGCTTGCCACGTGTCAGCTTCCACGTCAGTTTCTGGCAGGGGCTTCTAAGAGGGAAAAATAGAGGATGGTGAGTTAGCGATTGATGCATAAGGTGCCTGTGTGGCACAATCTAGTTGGCTGGCGACTTTTCGACAGTTTTTTTGGGCTGTTGATGTCAGCGATGGGTTTTTTGATCAACGGCCAAGTTTTAAAGCTGTGTCGTGGGTTTTCTTTGCATCCACAGGCACTGTTTTGAGCGGGAAAACTTCGTGGGCTTCTCAAGGGGCCTTTTGGTGCCCAAGCAGCTGATACATATACAGGCCAGACCCGACTATATTTTTCCATAGTTTTATAATGATTCTTCGGGTCCTCAACTTATATGTTTCGTATTCAATGCTAGGTTATCCTCCGCCATTTCTAAGGATCAGATCGATGACGCGGCTGTTTGCATTGAAGACCCAAAATATCTCCCACCTATCCCTGTTCTAGATCTTTTGCGCCATTACTCCTGGCAGGTGGATGTCCCTTCAAGAAAATATCTTCTGGTTGCAGCTCGCTGAGTGAAATCGGTACCGACTGGGGTCAAAATGTAAAATGCTATATATACAGGTAAAATTGATGTATAGTTTGTTGGTAGTTCTTCTGGGCTATTCTTTGTAATGGCTACTGGGCCTCTATAATCAATATAAACTGGTATTTTTGCCTCTCTTTTGTTATTTTTAGCACTGTATCTGCTTTTCTGGACCTCTCTAGAATTAATATGAGACTGTGTAATGTCCTTCCAGCTGTGAGATTATTACTGTATCTGTTCAGTTGCTACCAAACACTTTTAAATCTGGTGTATCACTTAGTTCCTTTCAGCATTTCATTTCAGTTTCCTTCTACTCCTTTTCCCCTACAAGCGTTAGCACTAGGTTTAGATGTATTTATCTAAGCTTTAGGCTTAGAAAGAGGAAGCCGGCCTTCTCCGGAGGTCTGATCTCATTTAGCAAGGTCCCACACTTCAAGATCATTCCCATGTTATTCCAGATTGCATGAGGTTTCATAGCTGCGTGCAAAGGGTGCAAGTCTGGGTGATAACAACAGGTACAGTGGAGATATGGAAATGATTTATGTTGTTTTATGTGAGGGTCTTTATTCATGTGTTGCATAGTGTAAAACCAAGGGAAGATTCACTAAAGAAGATGGTAAAAATTTTATCAATCCATCATCAGTCAATGCAGTCAAAGTGGGCAAGGCATAGAGATGCTTGGAGGCCATTGTATAAGGGTATCACTTGGTTATAGACATACAATATGCAATGCTTGCCAGATGGCATCTGTGTGGTTGTTTTCTTATAATTACTAGGAATCATCTTCAAACTAATATTTTCCTCCCTTTTATAAGTAATGTGTACATAAATAAAAAGATTCATAGAAATTGGCAGAATATTAAAGTCCATACAACCAGAGGAATTTGAGGAGCCGTTATTGAAAATATAATTTAGAAGTAACAAATTAATCTTTTCAAGAAACTATTATGGAAAAAGGAGGGCTTTTTATTGTAACTTATTTTCAAGAAATGGTTATGCAGGTGAACAGGAAGTCTTTAAAAACTTAGGGACTACTCATTGTAAGGGATTTTGAATTTTATCTTTTACTACCTTGTATAGTCGAAGAGTTGTGTGTAAGAGAAAGACTGAAGACTTTGAGCTCAGTTTAGTTTTTTGAATATTAATAGAGAATGTTGTTCTTATGTTCATCATTTCCTTAATGGAGAAGTGCATTCTTATGTTCATCATTTCCTTAATGGAGAAGTTTATTCTTATGGTCATATTTTCTTTGTGTGTGTTGATTGCTCCTATGTTCGGTTAGTACCTTCGTGTGCTATAATCTTTTATACTTGTTCTTCATGTGCAGGTTTTGGGATATTTTATGCTCCTTGTTCATTTCTTTTCTTTCCTCCTAAGAGATTTAATTGTATTCTTATGTCTACAATTTAATTTATCTTTTGTCTCTCTCTTTCCTTCTTTCTATCGTCTTTTTGTGCTTTCTGGTTAAAAGTACACAAAATACAAATACCCATCATACAAAGGAAGCTACTCCTTTTAAAATAATGCAAAGAACAAATTGTAGATTTCATCTACAATTTGATTCAATTGTTTGTGTGTTTGCTACCTCAGGTTGAGCAAATATGTAGAGACTTTTTGAGGTGACAAATCTATTCACTAACAAAGTTGATCCCAGTCAATTTTCTAAAAGGAAGGGAAACCAATCCACAAGGTCACTAGCATGATTGAGCCTGTGGAAGTCACTATGCAGGGGCACACCATTGCCATATCAGTCTGTCGCAAGAACCTCATCCAAACCCCCCAAAAAAAGCTTTTTGATCAGTGCCTTCAATATGGACTCCACATCCTCCATAAGTTCCCCCAGGTCCAAAAGAGATGCCACAAACATCAAAGAAACATCTGTGTTCACCCTATAATAGTGATGTACAACCAAGAATTCCTCCCCCAAGAACCACTAAACCGCCAGAAGGAGAATGTTTTTCTTGGTCTTGAAAATGATTTGCAATATCTTCTCAGATACTTCCCCAAGGAAGGTCATCTATCACTATGGACATGTTAACCTAATCAGGGTATCCATCTCTCAGCCACCTCCCAAAGAACAAAGCCTCCAATAATGAAACTGCCAAACCATTCTTGAGATAATCTCAACAAAGTTGAGCATGAAATGCATTGGCAAATGACTTCGAAGGTGTCTAATACATTATTAACTATCACTTCACTTGTCATTGTCGCCAAAGTGAAGTGAGCTGAATTGAAGATTACATAAATGGTCATGATGTTTGACTTATCATAGACAAACCCACAAGTGTCATGCAACAACTGGCCCTTCCACCTCAAGCTCCTCCATTTGACTCACTGCTGAGTTAGCTAGCTCATCAACCTCCCCATTAGCCTCCTGAAACATGTGGTTGATAGTAAAATCTTCTAACTACCCTAGCAATTCTATGGCCATATCAAGGAAAGGATTAAACTTCCAACATAGAGAACTCTTCATCCTAACCACATTGATCACAAAAGAAGAGTCACCTTCAATTGCAACCTTAACCAAACCAAAGTTGATGCACAATTGAAGGCCCAAGATTAAAGCTTGGAATTCTACCACATTTTTGGTTCTAGGACTTAGCCTCTTAGAGGCCCTACAAATCACCTTCCCTTCCCAATTTCTCATAATGCATATTTCTCTTGATGGCCCCAAGTTCCCCTTAGAGGCACCATCAAAATTTAGTTTGAACCAACCTACATCAAGGGAAGCCATTTAGCCTCCAAGTGTCGTTTGCAAGACTTATCGTCCCCAACCCCATTAATAGGGGCAACCTTGATCTCCATCCAATTTTTCCTCATCAAGCTATCCCACCCATCCTCCCTTCCTCTTTTGATCTTGATAAAGATTGGGGGCACAATGTTCACAAATGTTTTGGATGTCTCTTGACATACCTCATCCCTTTCAAACCAATCCTATCACCATCCTTCGTCATAAGCATTGTCATGAAAAATCCTAAGTCTTGCACCTAAAATGGGGCATGTTATTCCTATGTGACATACCCTTTGGAGATCACATCCTTGCCCTCTTATGCGTACATCCATTCATTCCATTCTATTGCCCATCCTTTTATCCATGCATTCAAACCCTTGCACCTCGACTTGGTTTCCCCTTTTCATTGATATCTAGCACAAAGGCTATTCAAATTGTCATCCATTGACATTCCAAAACATGCCAAAAATACAAAAAAAAATGAATATTCCAAAAAACACAAAAAAAAAATCAAATATTCCCAAAAACACAAAAAAAAATAATCAAAACATGTCAATACAAAAAAAATCAAATATCCAACAAAAACACAAGCAATAAAATTCACCCAATCAACTCCAATTCTTCCAATCCAACTCAATCACATTCTTCCAATCAATCAAATCACATCATCACATAAACCCTTCACATCTATCAATTCTTCCAATCAAATCAATTCATCAAGTCAATTCAAATCAATCTCCCAATTTTTCAAATACATTAATTCTTCTAAGTTATCAAATTAAATCAATTCTTTAATCATGCAAATCAACTCAATCCAATCAATTCATCATCATTATCCATTCAATCAATCCAATCCTTCAAATCCAATCACCACATCAATTATTCCAAATCATCAAAGCAAGTCAGTCCAATTCATCATTTCTTCAAATCATTCCAATCAATTCATTCTAATCAAGTCAATCAAATCAAATAAATAAATTCTTCCATATCAATTCATTCAATCAATCACTTTCATCCTAATCAAATCAATCATATTCATTATATCCAATCATCAAATCACAACATTCCACTCAATCAATTATTCCAATCAACCTAATTCATCAAATCATTCCAAGCAATAAACTCAAATGCAAGACAATCCTTAATCCATACCAATCAAATTAATCAATCAAGTCAAATTATTCAATTACATCAATGGTCTTGATCCTAATCTTGACATAAATTAAATCAATCATTTAATCATTAATCAAATCCTGGTGTTGCTTGCATGGCCAACAACACTAGTATCAATCAATTGTCTTAGACAGGTTGTTGCATTGTCAAAACCAGACTAGGCGTCTTATACGACATGCTTCATTTCTTGAAACCAGACACAATCATCATCATCAATCAATCACTTAATCATTGGTTTATAGCTTGAAAAGGGTAATACCTTGTTTGTTTTTGTATCATTTGTGCATGCTTGCATGCTTGCTTGTATGTGTTATCATTTTCAACTTGCATTTGTTTCACATCCGAATCATACCCAGCTAATATTCATAGCTTGTATTTAGACAAGGTTGTATTACTCTAGGGCATGAGACATATCGTCACCTTGGTCCTTATACCTTGGTGCATAACGTCTAGTGCTATATCAAACACCATGGTTGCTCACCTTGATTGCAGCATAACACACCATTCCCTTTATTCTATCCATTCCCCTATCTTTCATCCTTGACCAATCCATTTCATTTCGAGAGCCCTCCCATGTTTGTCCAACCTGCCTATCCTCTTGAGGGGGCATCATCATCCTATTATTTCATCGTCATCACATTTCCTTAGCTTCTTTGAAATGATGTTACTTGATATAGATCTCGTCATTTCAAACATCATCTAAAAGAGGGGCAAAATGTAGACACTAAAATTTGTCCATGTCTTGATCGTCACCTAGTCGACATGACCTTGTAATGTTTTGCCCTAGGTCCTAGGTCATCCCACTCACAATTCCAACTTAATCACATTCCTAATCCAATTAATTAAATAAATCCATTTATTTAATTAATCCCTCATTCACATGTCTCACATAATTCAAATTAAAATTTTGAATTAAATCCCTCACCTCTCACCACATTGCAACAAGGGTCACATGCTACATCTTCCACTTAACCCCTTCACATGGCAAACTAATTTAAATAATATTTTATTTAAATTAGGTCTCATTTATCCTCCATCGCACACTTGTCACATGACTACAATCCCTGTTGAAGTGGGAAAACCCTAATCAATCTAGACCGTTCATATCATTCAACATAGCTTGCAATCATAGTTGTTCATTCAAATTTGCCTTTTCTATAAATCAACCCTCTTATGAGTCATTTTTCATACAATCTGATTTTCAAGTACTGTTATGCTGCTGAAATCCTAAGAAATCAACAATCCCCCATTATCAACCCTTTGAAATCTTACATGCTCATGCGAGATTGAGAAGAGCCATGGAGGTCAATCAACACTAGTTTGAATCTAGCTTGCTTTGAGTATCGTCAGACACATTTCTAGTGAGATTCATCCTTGACAAATCAAGGCTAGAAACTCTTCCCTCATCATTGCAACTTACTGCAAACCACCTACAATAGGTCCCCAATACAAATGGGCTTCGGTCATGGAGGTGGCCCAAAGAGTTATCTGGAATGGGTTTGAGCCTTAGTGCCAACTTCCCATCTTCATACAAAATCAGTGCCACAAGCAAAAAATAATAAAAAAATGCTTCAGTAGACTATTGAGACAATAAAGTACTCCCCTATCACGTACTGTGCCTAACCTTTTCTACATTATACATGAGATCGACATTAATTATCCTAAATTATGTATAATAACTTAATTTTATTTAATTTTAGGTCATAACTACACCTATGTAATGTCCCAGTACATCACATTATATTATAAATGGTTATGAAATTTTTAAAATTCTGAGTATGGGATTGGAAGTCATTATAGAAGGAAGCTTATTTTGCCTTTATCATTTGAACTTTGTTTGATGACTAATTTTTATCATCTATGGAAATTGTAGTGGCCATTGATTTATCCCAACCAAGTTGCATTCTTTGGAGTGGGCTGGTTAAGGATGAATTGATACTTAGTAGGATATATCCCATGTACACAGGCTCGCTCTTTGCAAAACCAATTTAATTCTATGGAAAATAAAGAATTTAGTTGTAAGAATGATGAAGTAAGTTTTCAAGTGGTTCAAGTTATCAGGTCCCTAATTCTTCTGCAAACAAGAGAATCATTGGCCAAGTTATCACAAAAGGCATTACATAGGATCCACAATGGCCATTGCAAATCTTGAGAAAAGATTGTTATTTGTCGGTTGCTTTCCCTCACCCAGATTTGAAACCAAGCAAATAATGATTTAATCTTTAAAAATATTACTACACACAATAATTGATGGGGTAATCTATTCTTAACAGTAGGGCCCTTTTGCCCAATTCTTGGTATTCTCCAGATACAAAATGAATGTCTTTCTTTACCAAGAATCAGAAGATGCAAAAAAAAAAAACATTTTCTAAGTAGTGTATATCACATACATAGTAACTCAAATTATTATTACTTGTATCCTTGATTGACTTAGGATAACAGTTGCGAGTTTGGAGTCCTTGGACCATAGCTCCAACTCTGTATGTGTTCTTTACCCATATTTGGTGGAAGTATAAATATTAAATAATCAACCAACTTTATTCTTTGTTGGCCAAGTTTTTGGTTTGACCTCGACATGTGCACTTTCATAGACTCGAATTGGATGATACAATATAATTTGCTTTTTACAAGCTTTATTATATTTGTATCCCTTTAACTCTAAAATTAATTGTAATCCTTCCCCAAACTTCATGTATAGTTGTGGACAAACATGATTCCAACCTTTTGATCATATACTTGTGGATGATTGTGGTATCATTAGCCATTGACATAAAGAAATTTTCATGCTTATTAGGAAACTCCGCCTCCATAGCCATATCCAAATCTCTTTTTAACTATACATGCACACACCCACATTTTGTGGTAACTATATATATACCCACACTCGTCATAAATACAACTCCAGGAACTCTATGCATGCTAACATGTACCTAATTCTTCAACCTACGATGCATAATATGTTTCTATTTTCCTTCAAGTCTAATGGTTCTCTTATTTTAGGTTCCCTTTAAATGAGCACAATAGATGGTGGATGATGTATGTGGATAGGGTCATAGACAATAATTGATTTCTATCCACTCACTATCATATTTAAATTCATACTTGCTTTTTTGCAAAACAATTATTTGAATTGGTTCTGTTGTTTTTTTCCCAGACTGGATGCTTATTCCTAGATTTCCCTACAAGGTAGCCATCAATGATCAACAGGATCTCTGGGCCAGGGGCCAACAGTGTAGGAGATAGACTCTATATTTTATCTCTTCTTCTTCAGGCTCTGCAAAACCTAGGGGGGTGTTCCCTACTCAACATCCATGGGGATATGCATACAAAGGCTGGGATGCTGACAGAAAGCAGATAAGTCCTCCTGTAAGTAGACCAAAACTGCAAGATAAGAGCAAAGGGGCTGGCTTTGGGCCTATTTTCAGTTGTAGACAGAGGACTTGGATCCTAAAACTAATTCTAATATCCTAAAGGTTGTTTTAGAGTTTGACTTTGATTTATAGTTTGGATGCAAAGCTGGACATGGTTGTAACACAAAAACAAAGCAAGATTGGTGCCTATCCAGGGCCTAGAGTCAGTAGACATACACCTATGAATGATATGCATGAACAACTAAAACTGGATTTCAGGGGGATGCATCTGATACCTGCCTTACAGATATCTCCCAATATAGAGTGTTAAGCTATCTATACTTATGGCATCCCTATTACAGTATATCCTTCCCAATGTTCAATCTAAAAACAGTTTAATCTACCCCTTGAGCAGAAGTTGAGAAATCAGACATTCAACACAAGAATTCTATGTTCTAGAGCCTCAAACATTCCTTAAATATCCAGACTCAGAAGAAAGATATATGCAATACTGGAGACAAAATTAACAAAACACATGCTAACATAGCATTTCTCATATAAAATTAACCACGAAATCAGTGGATTCATGCAAAAAACATACAACTAGAGATACATAAACTCACAGGTTTAGCTGTACAGGGCAACCAAATCAGCTGTATTGCATTACAGAGCTAAAATGTTCAACTTTCAACAACCTAGAAATGAGTAACACTTCCTGCTTATAACAGCCAGATAGTGTACCATAAGCAATTAATTACATGGCTTTGACAAAAATCTGCTAGATACAGCCCTCAGAAGGAATGGCGCTCAGAAAATGTAAATGCAGCAGACAAAGAGGAGCCTCGAGCCATGCGCCATTATCTGGAGCCTCTGCTCAAAAATTGGGCAACCTGATCGCCTGTACCGTCGCCCATAACTCTATAATGTCGCCATTAAGGGCCTCAACCACCCGCGACCACTTGGAAACTGTCGCAACACTTCAAACAGAAGTTCCCGCCAAAAGTGCTTCGCTCAAAGTTTGAAAATACACAGGGGAATAATCCCACATGCATGGTGAGGAGTTCACATCAGTAGTTTATAAACATGGTCGCACACATGATAGGTGTCGAGCGTTTTGCCACGCTTGACACACAACCCTTCACCAAGAACCCATCGCTGTGACATATACCATCGGCCCAGCTCAAAACTTCCTTGCCGATATAACAACTCATGCCGATGAACTATGGCCTCATCCCTCCGTCGGCCAAACACATGCCGATGAAACCTCATCGGCTAAACATTACCCATCGGCGGGCCCTCCAATTGCTAGCTCGATCTCAAAAGTCTCGCCGATCGCCAAATCCTACATACTCCACCGTTGGCCAAACCAAACACAAAGTCATCCCGATGGCATTCCCCATCGGGGTGACTTCCTTCTATCGGCGGACCACAAAACACATTGGCCGATCACAGTAGTCTTACCGATGCCAAACGTCAACCCCACTTTCTTCGGTAAGACACACGCCGATGAATCTTCATCGGCCAAACACTACACTGTCGGCCCAACATCTGACCGCTCACCCGATAGCTCCCACTCCTGCCGATGAATACATGACTTACCCCTGTCGGCAAGACCAACACCATCGGTAGAACAACAATCTCATTCGTCAATAGCACAAAGTCTCAGCAATGGAAGAAGACACCGTGCTATCAACATGATCGCTAAGACACAACACAAACTCACGCCGATGAAGAGGGAAACCTAGGGTTTGAAAAAGAAACCCTCCACCTGCAAGCTTTACTTCTAGGCCAAAAATGAGCACCAACACTGGCTCCGAATGGGGACGTGCAGGTGAAAACCTGCAGCGAGAACCAGATCTCTGGGCAGACCAGGCACAATACCAAAAAAGGCACAAACTATACAAGGCACCTACAATATATACATAATTTTACACATGTGCACAGAGATAAGTCATCATGCAAAGTAGAACTTGAGGAATTGGCCATGCACAGGCAATTCCAGAACTTCGCCATCTAGGGCCTGGAGGAAATAAGAGTCCTCCCCATGAGTACTGCAGATTTGATATGAGCCCATCCATAAGGGTTTGAATTTACCATGTTTACCCTTGTCCTGATCTTTTGCATTCCATACAAGCACCAGATCGTTGACCTGAAATTTTCTTTTTGTAGCTCTCCTATCAAATAGATATTTCACATCTTGTTGTCTCTTGAGATTGATCTGGTGTGCTTTCCTTCTGCTTTCATCCAATGCAACCAGCTGGTTCACTCTTTCTGTCGTGGAGTCTCCAATCTCCTCATCATTATCCTGGATGAATCTATAAACTGGTAGGAGATTGTTTATGGGCAATCTGGCTAATGCACCATATACCAGCTCAAAGGGTGACATCCCAATAGCCTTTTTTACTGTCACCCTGTCAGCCCATATTGCCAACTTTAATTTTGAGTCCCAGGCTCTCTTGTTCTTGTCCAATATCCTTTTGATAATTTTCATGATGCTTTTATTGCTTGATTCTACTTGACCATTTCCTTGTGGGTGGTATGGTGATGCATATGATAGATTGATCCCATACTTGTTGCAAAAATCAACAAATTCACCTGATCTGAAGCACATAGCATTATCAGTAACCATCTTGAGTGGCACTCCAAACCTGATGATAACATTCTCCAGTATAAAATCTGTCACCACTTTACTAGTAGCTCTCTTAGTCGGAATGGCCTCAATCCATTTGGTAAAATAATCAGTTGCCACCAGAATCCAACTGTGTCCCCCACTTGACTTGTCTGCAATTTCCCCTATGAAGTCAATTCCCCATTGCTAGAATGGAGCATCCACAGTTACAGTTCTGAGGGGTAAAGCACCATCATATCTCAATTTTCCTGAGAATCTTTGGCAAGGGTCACACTTCCTCACTAACCTTTGTGCATCTGAAAAGAGAGTGGGCCACCAATATCCTGCTCTGAGAATTTTATGGGCTGTTGTTTGGGCAGTATAATGTCCACCACACAATCCCTTATGCATGTCAATTAAAACATTATTAGCCACATCTTCATCCACACATCTCAGCAGCACACCATCAGGGTTTTTCCAGTATAGCTCACCTTGAACAATGACATACCTGATTGCATGTAACTTTAAAGTCCTCTTTTGACTGTCACTGAAATGGGAAGGACAATTCAGATTTTTCAAGTAGTATATAATGTCCTTGTACCATTCAGATCTTGATACATTTACATTCTCATTTTGGACTACATTAACTTGGCATGCTTCCAAGTTTGACTGTGCCATCATCTTGGCTAATCCTTGTCCTCTTACCAACTTGGTAATTTATATTTCTATGTTGAACTCCTACAGTTTGTTTATCCATCTACACCTTCTTCCAGTCACCTCCTGTTGAGTGAATATGTCTTTGACTGCTGCATGGGGTACATATGCAATTACATGTGATCCTACCAGGTAAGGTCTGAAACTTTTGATGGCTCTGACTAGTGCATATGCCTGTTTTTTCATAATATCATATTTCAACTCAGAAGCCTGCAAGGACATACTGAAGAAAGCTATGGGCTGTTCAAAACCATCTTCATTTTTCTGTAGCAAACATGCAGCAACAGTGTGAAAGGAAGCAAATGAAAACAATTGGAATGGCCTAGAAAAATTAGGAGATTTAAGAACAGGGGCCATCTTGATTGCCTCTTTGATACTCTGAAATGATTCAATTGCTTCACTTTCCCAGTGGATAGTTGCATCCTTCCTCATCATTTTGGAAATGTTCCTTGTGGTTTCTGCAAAGTTGGGAACAAATCTCCTAACAAAATTTATCTGTCCAAAGAAGGACTGAACTCCTTTTATAGTTTTTGGCATTTGAATTCTGTCAATAGCAGCCACTCTCTCTGGATCTATCTTAACTCCATCCTTGGAAACAATGTGCCCTAGGAGTTTTCCTTCAACCACCCCAAAAGCACACTTCTTTGGATTTAAAGAAATGCCATACTCTAGTGCTCTAATGAAAATTTGCTCCAAGTGCATACAATGCTGCTCCTCCTTCTTTGAATATGCAGTCAGATCATCTTGATACACAGCCAGGATTGAATCAATCAACCCTGCAAAAGCAACATCCATTGCCCTTTGAAATGTAGCACCTGCATTTGTTAGCCCAAACGGCATTCTAACATATACATAAGTTCCCCATGGGGTGGTGAAGGCAGTCTTATACTGTTCTGATTCCTTTACCTTCACCTGATTATAACCTGAAAATCCATCCATCATGGATAAGAGTTCACAACCAGTCACTCTCTGCAACATAGCTTCCATATTAGGCAGTGGATAGTTATCCTTTAAAGAGGATACATTTAAGTTCCTGAAGTCAACACACAGCCTAATATCACCATTCTTTTTTCTGACTGGGACAAGGTTAGACACCCAAGTTGAATGTCTGATTGGCACAATTATTCCAGCTTCCCTAAGCTTTTTGAGTTCTTCTTGCATCTTTGGAGCTAAGGTAGGATTAATAGGTCTTTGCCTCTGTCTGAATGGCTTAGCTCCCGGCTTCAATGGGATCTCATGCTGGAATAAATCTTCCCTATAGGCCTTTAGGTCCTCATATGACCAAGCAAAAACATGTTTGTACCTTTTCAGTAATGCAATCAACATACTCCTGATGTGTGGTTTGAGCTGCTTACCAATATATACCTTCTTGGGGGTCTGAGATGTTCCCAAATTTATCTCTTCTAAATCCTCCTTATTTGTGGGAGATGTCTTTGTGACCAATTGGTCTCTACTGTCAAAAGCTCTTTCCAAAGCTACCAACCCTCTAGGGATTTTATTAGTCTTCAACTGAATTATCTCCTTTCCCACAAGAGTTTCTTTTCCATCTATGGTTTCTACAAAAGCTTGGAAATCAATTTCTTGATTCTCATATTCATCTATGCAGTGCAAAAATTTTAACAAGTCCCTATCATCATTAAACACTTGCCAACTGCATATGTTCTCTGGTATTGCAGGCCTGATTTTAACTTCTACATTTATAACATCTGACAGAGTGATGTTATCTGGCCTTATTGCAACATTAGCCAAGAAATCAGCCATAACATTCTTGGATCTCTCTACCCAGCCTATTGAAAATGCATCAAAAAGTTCAATGGTATCCCAAACAACATGCTTATATTGTTTTAATCTTTTGTTTTTTGAAGCATACCTATCTCTAATTTGGGATACAATCAGCTCAGAATCACCAAATACTCTTAGCATTTTCATTCCATGTTTGAGGGCTATATTTAGGCCTAAAAGCAAAGCCTCATATTCTGCAATGTTGTTTGTGCAAACAAACCTCAGCAAGAAAGAGAATTTGACGAGCTTACCAGTTGGGGATAGAAAAACAACTCCATCTCCAGAGCCTTCTTTTGCACAAGCTCCATCAAAATACATGGTCCACAAACCCTGCTGGTCCAGCTCTTTACTGTAGACATTTTTTTCTTTATTCTCTCTATCATCTAAGACAACCTTGAAGTTATCACAGTCAGTGTTTACAAAGCATATCTGTTCCTCTGCTTCTTGGTCTTCCAGTGTCTCTGATGATCTCTGTTCTCTGATTAGCTTAACATCCCTGCCATTCATTGGAATCATGGCATATGACAAGTCCAGCTGCATACTTCCACCAATTAGTGCTGCCCATCTTCTTGACAGCAACATACCATACTGTGGCTTGATGTCAACCACTGTTATATTCATTTTATATCTTTTCTCAGGAAATGCTACCAATTTGAAATCTACATCCTTCATGATTCCAATAACTGGTACCTCTCTAGCATCCATAGCATAGCATTTTCCGCATGCCTTGTCAATTTTCAACCCAGCTTCTTGCATGATGGCCAAAGGCATGACATTTGTAGATGCTCCAGAATCAAGCATACAATTTCTGATTATTTTTCCATTTATAACCAGGGATACATAAAATGGTTCCACTTGTGAAGGACACTTTGTCATAGTCACTCCTAAATAGACTTCAGGAGCCTCATCTTCTTCATTACACATGACATATTTGTCACCCTGGATCTGAGCATTTTTTTTTAGCTTGAAAAGGTACCCCTGAAATTAGGGATATTGTCCTATTCTTAATTTCTTCCACTTTCATCAGTTCCATAAGTGGAACAGAGACTTTTACTTGGGAGAGGACTTGAGCTATATCAAATGGAGCATAATTTTGTATAACAGTTGTAGCTTGCTCCACAATCTTGTTTTCATCTTGAACTGATTTAGCTTTTACTTTCATAGTTCCTTGATCATCATTCTTGTCTTGGAAATCTTTGCTTTGATCTTCAGCTTGGGGGATTCTATTGTCTGGTCCTTGAGATTCATGACCTGTTCTATGTCTAAAATTCTGTTTATTATTAACCCACTGCCTCTTTTGTGATTCAATTCCCTTATGACCATGCAGCGGCTGACCTGTAGAAATACCTTCTGGCTGATGTGGGCTGCTTACTTGATTTTTACCTCTGAGATTGTAGTTGCTTTTGACTTGAGCAACTGTTGCAGCTGTGAAGGCCCTAATTTCCTCATCAGAAGGTCGTTGTAAGTTACTCAGAAAATTGTGTGAGCTCTGAGCATACACATAGATTTCTTCATTACCTTCATCATCAGAGCCCTGTTGACAGGCCTGAATTCCATCATCTATACTCTCATCAGCACTATAAATGGGGTATCCATTGTTTATGGACACCATATTAACATCATCATCGTGCACATAGTGTGGCTCATTGCATTCATTACAAGATGTGGCATTATCACACAAGGATTGGGCAATCATACACTGTGACTGTGAATGTGGCATCTGACAAATTATACACCATGGAGTATCATCAACAATATTTATAGCTTTCTTTAGAGGATCAGGAGTTTCTTTGACATGTTGAGCTTTCTGATTTGTGTTGTTGTGTGGGAACATAGGCTTACCATTATGCCAATTGGTATTATACGGCATGTCATGCAATGATGGCCTCTTTTCCTACCTTTGATAGACTTGCCTATCAGGACCTATCCCTTTTTCACTTCTAGCTAGTCTATAACTCAGGTCCTTAACAACATTTGCCAATTTGTCTATCTTATCTTCAGGGGCAGACGTATTACCTTGAGTGTTCTGAGGCTTGTTTGGATTCTGCAGAATTTTCACATCATCCCTTCTGTTAGTCTTGCCTGATGCTTTCCTGTTGTTCTCAATATTCACTGCAATTCTGAAAACATCCCTGAGAGTAGCAGGGCTTTTATCTCTTAATCCATATGTAGTTTTTGCATCAAAGGCATTGATATACAATATTATGCACATTGGTTCATTTGGCCTCATGTGATGTGGCAATTTGTTTAACACTTTAGTAAATCTTGCATTAAAATCTGCAACCTGCTCATTTGACCCTTTAGTGATACTGGTAAACTCATTTACAAAAAAGCTAGGGTCAGTTTTGTCACCATATTGCTCCTTGAACATCCTTTTAAAATCATCCCATGATGAAATACTCCGGTCAGGCAGATTCTTATACCATTCCTTGGCCTCATCAACCAAAGATTGCATGAATGACTTCATGAAAACATCCTCATGTTCTACCTCAAAGTTATCCATGACATTTTGAAAAGCCTTTAGATGATCTTCTCCTGACATTGTGTTGTTTCCTGAAAATTTAGGCACTTGCAGCCTCAGATGCTTGTCAATGGGGTTAGGATACCCAAGAATACCATCAAACACCAACTGTCTGAATCTATCTAGCTGCATGGGCTGTCTGTCAAACTGATTAACGTTGATATTTCTGTTTACATTCTGGTTTCTTACATTGTTCAGTGGTATCCTAGCATCATTCACATTTTGTCTCTCATCATTATGCTGATATTGCACTTCATTTCTCTGTTGATGTCTCTGCACATTTGCATTCTCAAGGGTAGGAATTGAATTATTTTAGGCAGTCCTTAAAGCTTGCACTTTCTGCCTCATGTCATCTCTGATTTTCATGGCTTGCAGATACTCTAATTCTGCTCTCAGATTTCTGATTTCTTCAGCTAATTGTTCTTCCTTAGGCATGGAGGTAGACGGTCTCATACCATTCTGGTCATCATCTTCATCATCCCTCAAAGACTCTGCCTCTTCAAATCTGTCACTAGGGTCTAGAAATGGGCGTTCTTGGAACACTTCTGACCTTATTCTCAAACCATTACCCTGCTGTCTTTCATACACACTCTGGATTTCAGCCTCATTGTTTGAAAAATAAGGTACTGTCTTGTCTGAAGACCTTGGATTGTCTTGCATATCATCATTTTTTCTGGGGGAACCCTCACGATTGACTGAGACAGCTCCCTTTCTTCTGTACATCATTCTTCTTGTTACTGGTAACTCTTCAAATAAAGGATTTTGTTGGGATCTTCTCCCCTGCATATAAATTTTACTTTGACCGGTTAGGAGATTACTTCGGAGTCGCCACCTATTACTAGGAACTGTTTTCTTTTTTCTTTTGTAAATCAGGGTTCTTTCACAAGTCCCCAGTAGAGTCACCAATTTCTGTTGGTTTTTTCCCAGACTGGATGCTTATTCCCAGATTTCCCTACAAGGTAGCCATCAATGATCAACAGGATCTCTGGGCCAGGGGCCAACAGTGTAGGAGATAGACTCTATATTTTATCTCCTCTTCTTCTTCAGGCTCTGCAAAACCTAGGGGGGTGTTCCCTACTCAACATCCATGGGGATATGCATACAAAGGCTGGGATGCTGACAGAAAGCAGATAAGTCCTCCTGTAAGTAGACCAAAACTGCAAGATAAGAGCAAAGGGGCTGGCTTTGGGCCTATTTTCAGTTGTAGACAAAGGACTTGGATCCTAAAACTAATTCTAATATCCTAAAGGTTGTTTTAGAGTTTGACTTTGATTTATAGTTTGGATGCAAAGCTGGACATGGTTGTAACACAAAAACAAAGCAAGATTGGTGCCTATCCAGGGCCTGGAGTCAGTAGACATACACCTGTGAATGATATGCATGAACAACTAAAACTGGATTTCAGGGGGATGCATCTGATACCTGCCTTACAGATATCTCCCAATATAGAGTGTTAAGCTATCTATACTTATGGCATCCCTATTATAGTATATCCTTCCCAATGTTCAATCTAAAAATAGTTTAATCTACCCCTTGAGCAGAAGTTGAGAAATCAGACATTCAACACAAGAATTCTATGTTCTAGAGCCTCAAACATTCCTTAAATATCCAGACTCAGAAGAAAGATATATGCAATACTGGAGACAAAATTAACAAAACACATGCTAACATAGCATTTCTCATATAAAATTAACCACGAAATCAGTGGATTCATGCAAAAAACATACAACTGGAGATACATAAACTCACAGGTTTAGCTGTACAGGGCAACCAAATCAGCTGTATTGCATTACAGAGCCAAAATGTTTAACTTTCAACAACCTAGAAATGAGTAACACTTCCTGCTTATAACAGCCAGGTAGTGTACCATAAGCAATTAATTACATGGCTTTGACAAAAATCCGCCAGATACAGCCCTCAGAAGGAATGGTGCTCAGAAAATGTAAATGCAGCAGACAAAGAGGAGCCTCGAGCCATGCGCCATTATCTGGAGCCTCCGCTCAAAAATTGGGCAACCTGATCGCCTGTACCGTCGCCCATAACTCTATAATGTCGCCATTAAGGGCCTCAACCACCTGCGACCACTTGGAAATGGTCGCAACACTTCAAACAGAAGTTCCCGCCAAAAGTGCTTCACTCAAAGTTTGAAAATACACAAGGGAATAATCCCACATGCATGGTGAGGAGTTCACATCAGTAGTTTATAAACATGGTCGCACACGTGATAGGTGTCAAGCGTTTTGCCACGCTTGACACACAACCCTTCGCCAAGAACCCATCGCTGTGACATATACCATCGGCCCAGCCCAAAACTCCCTCGCCGATATAACAACTCATGCCGATGAACTATGGCCTCATCCCTCCGTCGGCCAAATACATGCCGATGAAACCTCATCGGCTAAACATTACCCATCGGCGGGCCCTCCAACTGCTAGCCCGATCTCAAAAGTCTCACCGATCGCCAAATCCTACATACTCCACCGTTGGCCAAACCGAACACAAAGTCATCCCGATGGCATTCCCCATCGGGGTGACTTCCTTCTATCGACGGACCACAAAACACATTGGCCGATCACAGTAGTCTTACCGATGCCAAACGTCAACCCCACTTTCTTCGGTAAGACACACGCCGATGAATCTTCATCGGCCAAACACTACACTGTCGGCCCAACATCTGACCGCTCACCCGATAGCTCCCACTCCTGCCGATGAATACATGACTTACCCCTGTCGGCAAGACCAACACCATCGGTAGAACAACAATCTCATTCGCCGATAGCACAAAGTCTCAGCGATGGAAGAAGACACCGTGCTATCAACATGATTGCTAAGACACAACACAAACTCACGCCGATGAAGAGGGAAACCTAGGGTTTGAAAAAGAAACCCTCCACCTGCAAGCTTTACTTCCAAGCCAAAAATGAGCACCAACAGGTTCTATCTATTCAAGATGCATACAAATAACCAAACCACTACATGCATTATCTAAATGAATAAGATATTGTCCACAATTCTAACTCCCCTATACTTCATAAGGTATAGTCTCAAGTGGTGAGATACTTCTTGCAAAAATGAGAAAACAAAGTGTAGAAAACTCACTAAAATGGCAAGTTACCAATAGTAGATGGTAGTTTGAAATAAAAGTGGAACCTTCATGTTATCTTGTTTGCCTATCAAGTAGGTCTATGGACTTCCACAAAGTATTTGCAACTATTTAATCAAGAGCCTATCTTTCCAATCTCCATGGAATTTTTTAATACTTTTTACTCACTTTCCCTAAAATTTTATAAGATACCGAGACCATGTTTTTTAATGGACCATGTCCAAAACCCTTTATCTTTTATGAAGACAATTCATTGTGACATGATAAAATGTTTGTCTCAAATACCATACGTGCGATTACTAATAGCTATCTTTTTATCTAAAATTCATCTTTACTATGTACATGAGGTCATTAGGGATGGCGACCTCCTTCACCTCAGTCCAAAATTTCCAAATTATTACTTCTCGATAGAACATAAATAAACTAGGAACTACAATTGGTAAAAACATTACTATTCTCTCAAACACAAACTTATCATATACATGTTTAGGGATCCTATATAAAACAATAAGCGTGCATTCTAAGTTGTTTTCCAAGATACCAATATGACCCTAAGCAAGCATTATAATGATTTTTAAAATATTGCATTAATCCATAACTAATGATTGCATGCATTTGATGCTACAGTTAGGACAACAAGAATTATGGAAACACATAAGAAAAATGAAGGCATATAACATATTTGATTCTGAACATGATTAAGAATCCTCTCCTTACTATCCATATTTTAAAACAATGAATATGGTCTTTAGAAGGTAGTTTTCATGGTTGTGCATGAGGAAATGCAACATCCGTATTTTTGGCAATATGGATAGGAAGATCGTAAGTTGCACATCCTAGAGAGTATACTACAACTTCATAAGCTTGTGGCTTATTTAAAATTTTATAAAGGAAAAATAAATTAGCAGGGAGTAGTGGATATAAACTATCAATTAGTGAGAGTGCATTCTTTGCATATCCACAATAAGAGTCTCAACTTTGAAGGTACCGTAGATTATCCACCAAAATTGTTAAAGAGAGGAGGAGTACATCCACAACTATTAATTAGGTACTTTTTGTTACAATGAATCGGAGTGCCACAAAATTTAAGTAATACAGCTCGAAGAGATAAGTGTTTGATATGAATTTGTAATTTGGCATTATAGAACACATTGCATCATTATTTGTGCTATTTTTATCCAAACTTGTAATTCAAAACTATAGAATTACCCAAGGGTTGTAGTTCTATTGTGGATGACAATGGTATGCTCCTCGATTACGCCATCCATTATGGAAATACATAGGAAAATATTACATTAATCCATAACTAACAATTGCATGCATTTGATGCTACAGTTAGGACAACAAGAATTATGGAAATACATAGGAAAAATGAAGGCATATAACATATTTGATTCCAAACATGATTAAGAATCCTCTCCTTACTATATCCATGTTTTAAAAACAATGACTATGGTCTTTAGAAGGTGGTTTTGATGGTTGTGCATGAGGAAATGCAACATCCATATTTTTGGTAGTATGGATAGGAAGATCGTAAGTTGCACAACCTGGAGTGTATACTACAACTTCATAAGCTTATGGCTTATTCAAAATAAATTAGCAAGGAGTAGTGGATATAAAGTGTCAATTAGTGAGAGTCTCAACTTTGAAGGTACCATGGATTATCCACCAAAATTGTTAAAGAAAGTAGGAGTGTGCACAACTATTAATTAGGCACTTTGTGTTACAATGAATCAGAGTGCCACGAAATTTAAGCAATAGAGAGATAAGTGTTTTATATAAATTTGTAACTCAGCATTATACAACACATTGCATCATTATTTGTGCTATTTTATCCAAACTTGTAATTCAAAACTATAGAATTACCCAAGGGTTTTATATCCACAATAAGAGTCTCAACTTTGAAGGTACCGTGGATTATCCACCAAAATTGTTAAAGAAAGTAGGAGTGTGCACAGCTATTAATTAGGCACTTTGTGTTACAATGAATCAGAGTGCCACAAAATTTAAGCAATAGAGAGATAAGTGTTTTATATAAATTTGTAACTCAGCATTATACAACACATTGCATCATTATTTGTGCTATTTTATCCAAACTTGTAATTCAAAACTATAGAATTACCCAAGGGTTGTAGTTCTATTGGTGAGGACAATGTGGTATGCTCCTAGATTACGCCATCCACCAAGCTTCAAATATTTCGCAAGTACAAATGGGCCAAGTTATGACGGACTAGACTAGAGTAATCCAATTATCTGAATAAAATTTTTAAAATATATCGTATCCACAATAGAAGCGACAACTTTAAAAAATTAAGAATGTATCATATCCACAATAGAAGTGACAAGTTTAAAAAATTAAGAATATATCGTATCCACATTAGAAGTGACAACTTTAAAAGCAACAACTTTAAAAATTTAAGAATGTATTGTATCTACAATAGAAGTGACAAGTTTAAAAAATTAAGAATATATCGTATCCACAATAGAAATGACAACTTAAAAAAAAAATAAAGAATATATCGTATCCACAATAGAAGTTTCAACTTTAAATGTGGCGTAGTCCATAAGCAGTGTGGAAAACGTTTCAACTTTAAACGTGGCGTCGTTCGTAAGCAGTGTGGAAAACCTTTATTAGGCATTGCCGATTGCAAGCGACTAGAGTGTCAACAATTTGAAGCAATAGAGCACCTCTATTTAATCTCGTAACTGGGAATTATAGAATCATTGGAATCAAATTGTCTTTGGAGCAATTTAATTTACTTGACTCGCTGTTGATTATATATCAAAAACATATATCAAGTTTATCCAACACTCCTTTACTCTCCATTTATTTCATAATTGCAAACTCTCCTTTACTGCTACCTTAACTACGCTCTGTCCATTTATTTCATAATTGCAAAATCCATCGTGCTCAAAACAAAATCGTTCAGGGGTTTAAAGTAATATTGTATCTGCATAGTATTTAATATTTAATGTTGCCTGTTAAATATTAGTTTATTTAAAATCCCACTTCCCATGTTCTCATGTCTTAAAGGTTAACCTGTCTTAGTGCACAACAACATATACAACAAGACCACAGCAACCATCGAGACTTGAGGAAGCATAAGAAAGAGCTATAGTATATCACCAAGAGAGCCAAATCTTCACAAGAGTTCACAACTAGTTGAAGAGCCAAGAGAGTTCACCATAGAATGCATGAGAATGAAAAGTGAGATTCAAAAATCCACCACATGAGATGGAAAACCTAGAGATGGAGTCAAAACAGAGACATTCTGAGCTGCAAAGAGACTATTTTGACACAAATATCTTCACCAATGAACCACCATTGTTTCGAGCCTTTAATTTAATAATTACTTAATAGGTTGATAACTTCACCAATGAACCATGATTATTACAAACTTGTACTCTATAAAGGTCCATGTAATTTATGTCTAAACATTAATAAACCATGTATTTAGATGGAGCCCTTTTACATTTATCTGCGTGGTTGGAGTCCTTTCCGCATAGTCAGTGGTTTTATCACTTTTAGTAATAGGTGGAATCTCTCATCCTACTATTTTTTTAATTTTTTTTAAACAATTTAGCAAGTCATTGTTATGCTACCCCACAACCCTACCCCACCCTACCACCAACTTAAACCTAAACTAACACCTTCACTCCCTCTCAGACTTCTTAAACCTAAAATTTGATGCTACTATGGTCCCTCCTTTGTTGACCCTTATACCACACAATAGTCATGAATCTTCGTCTAATTTGTATATATGCATGTGACTTGTGTGCTTTATTGTGTGTACTTCCATGTTTAGATAAACGTGTGTGTATGTTAGGAGCCATGACTTGAATCACTATTATAGTTTTCGTAATTGAATAATGTTTTATTTTTAGATCATGCAGGTTGCGAAGACATCTCCCGATGTTTATATGGCAATGGAACATGGTGTGTTCTCTGGGATTCATAGCTCCATGCCTTTGACGGGGGTATGAGGCAGATTAGTAAATTTCAAATTACATTCATTGTTATAGTTTTTTATTTTTGAAAAATCAAATGATTATTGATTTGAAGTTTAATTTCTATCTGGATCGTTTCTATAGGACATTACATCACCACAACCTTATCCTGGTACTAAGACAAATGAGGAGACAGATTATATGGTAGCGATAAGTGATTATTTTGTTAAATGTTTCATTTTTTATAATGTAATTTCTATATATTAATGTCTATACTTTGTATTGTAACAGTTACAGATCCATGAACAACTAAATAGGAGGAGGAGCCCTCAGGTTCGTAGTAGACCACCCTCATACGCGTCTCCATCCCCTCAAAGATCAAAAGTTGCCCGTGATCTATTCTCTTCACCAGACAGAGGTGAATGACTTTTTATTATGTTCCTTTGTTGTATGTTTGTATGGCATTTGTGGACATATATTTTGTATTGCATATAGTTGACATTGTATGCCTATATGGTATTCTTGTAAGCCTATATGGCTATTTTGTATATATGTTATACTTATATCGACAGATAAAGTGCCTTCAAATCTTTCCATTATGTTCTCATCAATTTCAAGAAACCATTTTGGGATTCTTGGATGTTTTATAATGTTATCAGGCTCATTAGAAAATGATGGATGTGGGATTTCATTTTCTTCTTGACAAAGCTCCTCTCTTCTTATGTAATTTGGAGATAAATTGATTTTCATTGTTTTCATGTGTGTTATCAATTTCATTAATGTTATGCACAATTAGATTATGGAGTGCAATTTTAATATCATGCAGTTCATTTCCACAATATTCAAGAATATGTCTATATTATTCTTCTTCTTTGTCTATGATATTACTCTTTATCAATAGGTGTTTCATAACATTTTACATTTTTACTTTCACGTTCAACCTTTTCTTTTTCAATATCATGGTCAAATTCATTTTTATCAAACATTTCATTATATTCAACATTAAAAACTTCAATTTGCATGTCATTTGAGGGTAAAGAAGAACCTTCACCTTCATGAGTACCCACCAAACCTTCTCTTCCGATCATCTTCCTTACTCAATATTTTTCCCTAATTGCTTCCATTTCCTCAAATTGAAGTTTCCTCTTTTTTTCTTTACGATGACTATTGTTCCCCATTATAAAAGCAAAAACTACTACCCTAATGATTGATAAAATCAAATTTTATGTCCATGAGTGTAGAAAAGCATGATTTTGTCTATAATCTGCAAATATCACAGGTTTCTTGAGAGATGGGCATTTGTGGGGGTTGTTGTTAGGCCCAACAAAACTTTTTGAGCTTTTTCTTGGTTTTTAGGTAATACATATCTATTTTATAAAAAAGATATCCATTATTTAAAACAAATATTTGTTACTTAAAGCCTAAAATGCTTTTTAGCACTTTCAGGTAACAAATATTCATTCATAACAGATATCCATTATTTCTGGAAAAAAAGTTGTTCCCTCCTTTTTTGCCTTAGGAATGCATTAGGTTTAGGTTTGGGAATGCCAAGCCTAACTTTTCCACTACTCCAACATGTTTAGAGGTTTCATCCTCTTTTTATGACTTCACGCTTCATGCTGACGAGCTTTTTTTATTCAAATTTGATGAAATGAAAAGGGTATATTCAGGAAATTGTCAACATTTAAAAATATAAGATATGCTTGATTATAAATTTAATAGGCAATTATTAATAATTTTCTACATACAGTATGTCTGAAATTCTAATGGACACACTAATTGAAACATCCATAGCTTTCAAACCATTTCACCTTTTTCAAATCTGAAAGATGTGTCACACTCTATGCTTCACTGGCTACAGGTTAAAAAAATAAATTGAATTTCATATTTTTTTACCAAGTTAGGTTGGCTAGAAAATTATTTTTTAATATTTTTAAAAGTTCATAGTAAAAAATTTATAACTAATTATTTACTTATTGTTATCACTCTAAGTTGCACCCTTGAAGAAGGTCTTCAAGCTTCTTCACCTAGTTGATACAATGGGATCTACCTGATCTAAAGCCTTGAATGCACTATCTACACATAACTAAATATCTACATGAGTCACAATGAAGAGAAAATGATTAGGAAAAACATGAAAAGAAGACTTCAAGTGATGTTTAGACCTCTAGAGCAAGTCAACTTTTTCCATACGCCCTCCAAGGAGTCCAGATTACTTCAAACTATAGGAACACATGTTCTATGATTTAGCATAGTAGAGTTGAAGGGATAATGGGCAGTTTAAATAGTTATGAGACCATTGAAGGCAGTTTGATAGCTATCCAAGCATCTAACAAGAACCTTGCAAGGATATAGGGGCCTATGAAAAGCATGCAGAGTGAAAGAGGTGGAATAGGTCAAGCACATCCTCCTTCAATGCCACCAAGGAGCACTTCAAGCTGACCAAGTCAAAGAGGGAGTCTTCTAAGCGCCTAAGTTGAGGCCAAACAACCAACATAGAAAGTAAATGCATTTATTTTTCTTAAGTGGCATGTCTTAGATTCTCTCCCATGTTGGGATTGAGAAGTGGATGCCTAGGCTAGGAGTTTTAGTAGTTCTTTCCTAATTTTTTTACTAAGTATCATAACTCAAGACAAGCATTGTAATCTCTTATTTCAAAGAAGTATGATCTTTTTTCAGAACTGTACTTAGTTGTATAGTACCTTTCAATCAATAAAATCAAGCTTTTTTTCCCTTCTCAAAGCTGTATATTGTGTGATATCATGGAATGATTGATATTCCCTTGTGATGATAGTGTTTGTCCTTGGGCTTTAGTCTCATTTCTCATTTCCTTTATGCAGAAGTACATGTATTTTGCAAGTCATAGTTTGTGCTTTATTGGTTTTATGCAAGATTCAGCTATGAAATCAATCATTTGAGCTTCTAAGAAGGTCATTTTCTATTCCTCTTCAATATTTGTCATAGACTCCAAAACCTCTCTATGAAATACTTATGTAAAACATGTCAAACTTGAGCTGTGTATGTTGTAGTAAAGTTTATTGATCATATTATCTATGTCTAAACAAGTGCAAGTCACCAAGCATTCAGAGTATCACCTATTTTCCCAATTTTAATTCAGTTTATGTCACTTTTTGCCCCTTTTCTTGTCAAAGCAACAACTTAGAGTTAGTTTTAGGTAATAAACCAAGGGAACCAACCATCTCTAGAGGTCCATTTAAGTCATAGGTCACCCATAACCTTGAAATGATCCCATTGTATCAAGTGGATGAAGAAGCTTGAAGACCTTCTTCAAGGGTGCAACTCAGAGTGGTAACACTTACAAAAAAAATTCAAAAAAATATGTGTCACATCTGAGCGTGTGTCCTTTACTTATATTTTAAGATTCAAAAAAAATTGCTCATACTTAGGTTGGCCGAAATGACACCTACTTTTTATTTTTTCAAAAATTTTAGTAGTGCTTCATTGAAATATCCAATTTTCACCAAACGAATTTAATTTTTTTTCAAAAAAGATAGTAGCCCATAAACTACATTCAATTTTGTACAAATTCTATAGCTACATATTTTTCAAATTGTGTAGATAACCCATTCAATTTTTCACATGAAGTTGGTTAAGTATGTTTTTTAGCATTTTCATTGTCACTTAGAGGTATTGTTTAGCCCATGATGATCTTGCTCTCTCCCTCTGACATATTCTTTAATTATATAAGGACCTTTCCATTCTTGTTGGAACTTTTGTTTTTCTTGTGTCATTTATTCTTTATGCTCCCTTTTTTGTACCATTTCTCCTATTCTATATGGACCCATCGGGGTTTCTTCCTCCACAAGTATGCTTGTACTTGCTTGTGAATGCTAGGTTTTTATGAGATGGGCCAAGGATTGGAACGCTTGTTGGTGGGTGGGGTCCAATACAAGGTCCCAATGATAGCCAACAACTTAGTGAGAATGTAGAACTCATCTTGCATATAAATCATAACCTCAACCCATTCTTGAATTGTTTGTGAAAATTGAAATAATTTGAAGGGAGTTTGTGGCTCCCTTAGTTCCTTGGGAGGAACAAAACTTATGCTTGTTTCTATATTTGGCTCTGACTATAAGTCCATTGAATAACTTGTGTACTTTTCAGGAAACTCTAGAATAGTTGGATCCTCTATTCCAATGATTGTGTAATCTCTTTTCTTTTTCAAACTCACCCTCACTTACCTCATCCTCATTATGGAACCTTTCAATCATTTCAATTTGGAGTGGAGGTGGTTCCCACATGTCATTAGACTATACAAATGTTGAAGGTGAGAGTGGGTCAACCAAGTTGTGTCTTATAAAATCCCTATAAGAAACTTCAAGATCATTTGTAGATTCATTATGAATTGAGTTGGCATAAATATGATCCTCAAAGTTTGTCCACCCTTATTGTATTGGTAGAGTCTAAGGAGTATATTATTCGCTAGTGGATGCCAAATAACGGTATGAGTCACTCTTTGGTGTTAGTGGAACATATGTCTTACTGAAATTCCTATGCCTAGGTGGCATTAGGGGGTGTAACCCTCAAATGGTTCCTCCTCGGCATTTGTGAAGAATCTTTCCTAAGTGAAGGAAGTAGATCTCTTGGAATAATGTAGAGGTGATGGCCTTCATCTTGTGGATCTAGGGTCTTCTAAATAATAAGTTATACCTTATCTCCTTGTCAATTACATAGAAGGTCATGGGCACCATCTTAGGCCCTAAAGATACTAGGAGCATGATTTTTCCAATTATTGCAGCCTTCAGGTTGGCATAATCCTATAGGGTGTCCCTACAAGTTATATTAGTTTGACCATGTCCCATTATTTCTAAGAGGGAGAATGGAACTATGTTCATAGCAGCTCCATCATTAATGAGCATTCTTTTTATGCATGTATCATAAATCCAAACATGTAAGTATAAAGTAGAATCACCTCATCTTGTTAGTTCTACATACATGGGCATCTATTTTAAATCAAAGAAAAATCTAATATCATGTAATTTTACATTTGGTGGATTCATGTCAAGGTCCACTTGATTTATCTACTCCTCTAGAGGTGGGGTTATATGATTTAGGTATTTAAGCCCTATTGCCTCCAAGAGAATTGCTCAATGAGAGTGAGAGTTTCTCAAAAGATCAACGGACATGATCCTAGAAAAAAAAATTATTAGGTCCTTAACAAAGTTATAAGGATTGATTGGGACTGGCATTGGATCTACCATTGAAACAGTACACACCACATTCTTAGTTTGGGGGATCACATGATCTTATTCAATGTCTCTATTTTGAACTAACTCGATTAATCCTAGAATTTTCATTTCTCCCTTGATGCCTAATTGACTTGGGATTTTAATCTCTTCCAAAAGGTTTGTGTTATTTATTTTAGGCACTCATTGGTTTCATTCATTTCCCTATTGATGAGTTTGGAAAGGATATTGATAGATCCTTATATTTGAGTTTTGAAAGGCTACCATTCTCTAATGGTTGTGATTTGAGTTTTCTGGTGAGAGCAGGAACATATCCACAAACGTCTTTGTTCCTTTGGGAGATTTGATATGAAGTTATTTTACTCCCAAAATGACTCAATGTCATGCTCCCTTCCTTTATGGAATGATAAATACTTATTAGAATAGTAATCTTAAGGTCTTTGATAGGGAGCATAGCGATTGTTGTATGACCTCTCATTTGGTCTACCTCTTTGCTCATAATTGCTTCTCAAAGGAAAGTTATCAATGCTAACATTTTGATTCTCTAGATAGTAATCATTTCCACCACCATAATTGTTGTAATTGTGATTATTGTTATTCTCTCATGGTGAGATGTTTGTTACCCCATCAATAGTAACACTTCAATTGTTTTTTAGAATTTTTGGTGTCAATGGGTTGTTTTTGCATTATCTTGCTTTGTTAATCTCCCATTACAATTATACTATTTCCTTCCATTGTCAATGGTGGCTTGACCTATCCTTAGAGCACTCTCAAGAGCCTCTTAATATGATTTATAAGGAAGCTTTTAGACCTCCTCCCATGTGTCCCTATTAAGGGAATGTAATAAAAGATCACACAATGCCTTCTAATCCATGTTTGGTGTGCTAGCTGAAGAGTAAAGGACATGCCTCCACAGTATTAGAAATAAAACAGAAATCAATGCGGAATAATTTCTCAAAATCGCAGCAACAAGTATTATGAAGAGAGATAAATAAAGAACAAAAATAAAATTGCACAATATGAACACAAGATTTGACATGGTTCACCCAATGTGGGCTACATCCACCAAGAAACACTTGCTTAGATTCGTCTTCTCACAATTACAATGCACAAATATTGTTTGGAGTTGCGCTCAACAAACTCTCTTGAATTCACACACTTTACTCACCTTCTCAATTCTTCCTACATTTTACCTATTGTATGTTTGTCTATTTATAATTACATCAATAGGTAACCGACATAAAGGTTTTACAAAACAATGGGTAACAAAACATGGGCCAAGTCAACCCATAATAGTTCCCATTAATCATGGGTGGTGACTACGCCCATATACAAGTATAAATAAAACACATAACTATACTCGCAGAAAAAGAGGATCTGCACATATCTGTACCCGTGAAAAAAGGGGGATCCTAAAAAAAATTTTGGGGGCGAGATTACATTAAGAGTGTACATTATTTGAAATACATTGTAATATGGAAATAGGCTCCATAACATAACACATAGTGTAATGAAATGGGCTATCAACTCGTTTGTGTCTTGTTTCACACTTAGGACATCATGAATTCCTATTTTGACTAGTTTATTATTGAATATTGTGACAAAATCATAATGAGCTATCAAATATAGTGGATTAATGCCTCATGAAATCTATAATACTAGTCCAAGGTGATTCAGGTATTGGTACCTAATTTTTTATTTTTTATAATTTGCCTTTTGTTTGCCCAAGACCCATTTAATTTCCATCATAGCATATCTTAAGTTTGTGCCCTCGTAAAAAAAATTTGTTCCCATGCCTTCTTTGTCATTTTTTAAAATCCAAGGAAATCCAAAAAAATATTAAAGGCATAAGGAATAAAGAAGAGAGTAATAAGTAAGTGAAAAAGGGTAGTTCCTAGCCATCAATGAATCACCAATGGATAGGAACAAGGCCAAAAGGGGCCTGTGTTGCCTTATTCCTAGCTATTGGTGAATTGTCGACGGACAGAAACTCAACCAGAAAGAAAAAAGGCATAGGTTTTAAAATGTGTTTCATGTGTTTTTTGGCTTGTAACTATAAAAATGCATCCTTGTACCCAAAATCGTGTCATTAATGTATTAAGATGCATATTTGAATATTGTTGAATTTAAACAAAGTCAATATGTTGTTTAAGCACCAAAGGAAGTTTATGTGAATTAATGATGGGTGGATGGGTAGATGTTTTGTGCCCAAATGCAAGCAGGCAGATACACAGGAAGGTAAACGCTATACAAACATGAAGTAAGAAGGAATAAGGGTTGGTAGTTGAACCATTTGTAGATCTACAAATGCCTAAGGAAGATTCAGGGCTTCAAATCACGTCAATCAGGGCTGCAAATAGGAGGAATGTTTTTAGTACAGCGTAGGAAATATTTTGTAAAGAAAATATTCATTTGATGATATGTCTCCATAGGAAAATGTAGTGGTTTAGGGGGATGTCTAAACCCTTTATTCATTCTCCCTTGCCACATTTGTTGGCATGATTGTAACGGGATTTTGATAATGTGTGACAACATTGAAATCAATGCAAGCTTTATGTTGGGTCATTATTGTGTTACAAATGGATTATTGCATGTTTTTCCTAGATCACTAAGTATGTTTATCATATGGGATTTAATTTGAGAAATGTATGCAAATGCAATTCTAGTTTTTGTTGATGCTTGTTAGATTCATTTTCCTCCTCTTTGTTGTTCTTGACTCTATTTCCCATTGGAGTAGGCACCGGCCTAGTTTGGGGATGGATCAATCACTTCTTTTAAATCAAACATTTGTTCTGGGTAGCTATAGGAGTAGGCGTAGAATTAGTTTAGGTTTTGCATGTTATTCATGATTCTATTTTATAACCAAGGAAAAACTTCAAACAATCCAAACAGTTTAAATCATTTGTGAATCATGGGCATGTATGCCTGCACTATGTATTATGTGTATGTAAAGTTTAAGTGTATACATTTTAAGGAATGTGAAGATGTCATATTTGGGTGCATATGCATAGTGTGGAAATCATCTT
Source organism: Cunninghamia lanceolata (assembly GCA_027924645.1). Classification (NCBI taxonomy): domain Eukaryota; kingdom Viridiplantae; phylum Streptophyta; class Pinopsida; order Cupressales; family Cupressaceae; genus Cunninghamia; species Cunninghamia lanceolata. The sequence goes on along the minus strand of BSBN01000245.1, from coordinate 2,986,125 downwards.
TTTTAGAGGTTTGTACAGCTAGGCATCTTGGCCTAGTGACAGCTACGGGGGTCAAGCATACATTTGATATGGTTGTAAGTGTTTATTTATGCTCTATTTAATACCTCTAGAAATATCCCTCCTAAGTCTAGATGAGCTTGAAGTGAAGAGGAGTTCAGCTATGCTTATCAGTTGGCCAAAATCATCCTCAACCTGTTGAAAATCTCTTCCCAATCATTTTGATGACACCCTTGGTCTAGATGATTGGATAATGTTTTATGGTTTTGGATTGTAGTTATTTTGAGAACCAACAATTCCCTCAAAGTTTTCAAATGAATCCTAATGACAAGCCCATCGCAGGGGAGAAGTTCTTGAACTATCGTTATGTAAGCCTTTATGTGTGAGTTAGAGTCTCCTACCCCTTTGAACTTAGGAAGTTCAGAAAGAGTCTACAAAAACATTATGTTATGAATTAGGTGATCCAATGGCTATTTACAGTATTCAAGGTATGTTCTTGAAAAGGGGCTATGTGTGGAGGGAGTTGTTCTCCCAAAAATAAGCCCTGTGGGTGGATCTTGTTGGGTTTGTTGTGCTTGAAATAACATGCCTGATTGTTGGTATCAAGGGAGGACTAGATAGTTCAGAAATATTATGTTTAAATTTTGAAAAATAAGTGGGGTTACTTTGTTATGATTTTGATTAACAAACCTATATCCCACTTGGCTAGTTTATGTTTTGGTTGGTGGGTATCCCACCTGATTGGTTCATGCTCACCATATTGTATGGCAAATGTAAGAGGCATAAAAGCCTCATTTCTAGTATTCCTAGCATAAAAATTAAGGTAAGGGGGCAATTGAGTTCTCCCCTATCCTTGATCATTCTTGAAGGCAATGAATGGTTTTGTATGTGATTACTTCCTTAAATACCTAGGCCTTTCCTCAACTTTTTCATGAAGAGGTTGCTTGGTACTTACAGCATCAAGCATTCTAATCTATTAGACTAGGCCACGCTATGAGATCTTTGGGCATCTCTCCCCATGTTCTTCATTCTTGGGGCTCACCACCTTGATGTGGGTTATCATGAAGTGGGGGTTGGGTGCCCCCATTGGTCCTTTCTTCCAAAGTATTTTCTAGCATGGCTTGGTGTGCATTAGATCACTTGGCTTGATAGGACACATGGAGTGCTTTATGAGCCGCTCATGCCTCCTCTAAGTTTCTCTCTAGATGAGTCACCTCATTGTCCATTTAGGTAGCTATGTCTCAATCTTGTGATGGGATTATCTTGTTGATGAATCTCAAACCACAAAAGCACTCTATGTGCTTTGCCTTGATTAGGATTAGGTTGGAGTATGGTATCTTGACTTCAAGTTGGGTTGTTAAATGTAAGGAAATTGTGACGTTCTTGACAACCATCACTTGAGTCAAAATCTTAATAGTCATAGCAATTAGAAATTAGTGCCAATGGATCTAGAAAAAGATACCTATTGAAGGTGGAAGTAAAAATCTCATCTAAGAGGACCTACCCATGAGCTTTGTCGAATTCTAACATATTATGTGGGTATTAGGGATACCATAGAATAATGGAATGGAGGTGAATAAAGGGAAGGATGGAGATTGAAAGAACAAAGAAGCATGAAAATGTGAACTAGCTTACCAAAATATGTGTTGATCGAAATCAACTCAAGAGCAATGTGAATGAGTCAAACTCTGGAACAACACATGCATTGCACCCTTGCTAAAGGCACATGCCTAGTCACTCCTACTCTCATGGAAAGAGCTAGTTGAGCAGAGGTGGAATTAACAGGTTGTTGTATTCATGCAGAAGCAAAACATCATGAGTAGTAACAAGATTGTTGTTGTGGTCTATTGTATTGTTGTCATGTAGTTGGATGTGAATGGTCATGTTGTGACTATGATTGATTTGGTGAAGTTGAGTTCCTAATTCTTGCAATAATTTTAGGTTTTCATTTCTAATTTCTTTGATGATATTTATTTTGTTTCTATCTTCTATATGAAAATTCTAGAAGTTGACCCTATATTTGAAAGATTCTTGTTATGTGGGTTCTTATCCTATTTTGTTCAATCTCTTGTAGGATTTGAGTTTGCTTCTGGATGACCTCTTGAGTGAGGTTTTCTTGAATGGGTAAGTTTTCTCATATTTCATCTAAGACTACTCTAATCCAATCTTCTATCACTCTATGACACATTGAATACGAATGCTAAAAGAGGAAGGAGTATGTTTCGTTATTTAAGAATTTGTTTTATCCTTAAATAATCTTCTATCACTCTATGACACTTTCAAATACATCACCCTCTTCCTTGCTTCTTCTAATAGTATCTAGGGTAATGGTTGAGGATATTTTTTATAAATTACGATTTTAGGATACTAATCATTATAAATAAAATAAAAATTATACAAGCATAGATTTAACACATTACACAATATATACATGAGGAAAACCCTTCTGGGTAAAAAACCCCATAAAGCATCATTTTATTATAAAACACTTACAAACTTGTCTATAAAATTATAAATAAAATCTAGGGAACTCCTCTACTTAGTTCCACATGACCAATAATACCTAGTGTATAGTGATAGAATTAACTATAAATCTCCAAATTCACTTACCTCTCAAATTAGAGAGAGACTCCTTAAATATATAAGGGGTGGAAAAAACCTGGAGAGGTATTAGTCACACCTACTCATTGTAAATAATTAATAATCTAATCATTATTAGATTATTAATTATTAAATGGTATATGCTTTATAAAGCACATAATAAACATAAGGTTTTATAACCTTATGTTAGAACAATATATAAATGTCATAAAGGTATGACCCCTAAATTTAACATTATGTTCTAACACTCTCCCTTAATATTAATAGTGGGCATCACATGTCAATTTCTATAAAATAAAAATGAAGTATCCTAGTAATGTAGGTCTTCTTTGATAGTGATAAACAGAGACACAAATATATGCCAAAATGAATAGCATGTATTCTAGACTACACAAAAGTAATCTTGACATAATTTATAATCCCAGTGTTTTAAAAAATGATGCTTAAGTGATGTCTTATAATGTTTTTATTGGAGCTTAGAACTCCTCAAACCAACCTTCCCTAGGTTTATTACATAGTGCTTGTAGGTCTTATATAATACAATGCTTTTACAAGTGGAAGATTTATAGAGAGAAGAATTTACAATACACCTGAAGGACTTATATAATGCCCATAGGTCTTATGTGATGCCTATTAGGTCTTACATGCAAGGATTTAGCCATATATACAATGCTTAGAGGTCTTAATTTATGCCTCTTAGGTCTTACATCCAAAGGGGTTATATATAATGTATAAAGGTCTTATGCTATTCCTTTTAGTTTTACATCCCAAGGTACCATTATCATGCACATTCCCCCTCAATGGAAACTCCTTATGGCCAAGCATTGACTTGAATTTGGATAATTTTGGCATTGCATAGAGGTTTAGTGCTATACTGCATATAGAAATTTATTTTTGTAATTATTGAGAGCCTAGCCCAATTCTTCTTGATCATAGTATATCTCCCACCTAATAATTAGTCTAGCAAAACTAGAGAGTATTTTATGATGGAAAAATTTCCCTTGAATGAAGTGCCCATTGTTGGTGTGAATGGGATATATTACCTAACGAGTTTCCCTATTAGGTCATGTTCACACTAGTTTACTTAAGTTTACTTAGGGCATCTTTAGGTTATTTACTTTTTGTGTCTCATGTCATATGATTAAGACATTTGTCATAATCCTATGTTGTCCTATCTCATTACCTTGCCTATATAATAAAGGTCCCTCATGTAGTTTACGTATCATAATATCATTTTGCATTCATTATCAAGCAATTCGTCCTCTTGCTACTCCCTTGTGGAAGGTTATTTTTATTTTTTCAGGTGATCCTAGGAGCTTGAGTCCATTGGTGACTCTTACATGGTATCAAAGCTTCAGATTTGTAAGCTCCTTCTCAAATCTAGGAGTGATTTAGGCAAGAGCCTTTGCTCGGTGCATTTATGGGCAAAATAGACCCCAGCATTGAGTCTAGAAGGCCCAAAAACCCCTATTTTCATATTCAATCTATATTTTGGTGTTAAATTTGTTTTGGCCATTTTTGGTACGGTTTAAAAATATTCCATATAATATTTTGTATGATCTGTACAGTCATACTAGTCGTTGGTAGTTTACAATCATCGGTAGAGGATTAGAGTATTCCCTTGATAAATTTAGTTAGCCTTATCCTGCATTGACAAAAAAAATTGGCACTTTTGATTGGTGGGTGGGTACTTGTCTGCATCATTGAAGTACATGTATAGGGTATAGTCTACACCATCTGTATGATTTTTCATGTCAGCTCAATGTGTCATCAATTGTGTAGGGTTTGTTATGGAGGTTTCAATCACATAGATGATAGGGTGCTACAAGTGTAAGGAGTAGAGTTTATTAAATGGGTCGAAGCCTTGATCACATTGGCCTTAGTGGTTGATCACCTTATGCCATGGGAGCTAATCCCCACATTGGTTGATCTTCACCAAGGGTGACACGGTCACCGCCACCCACCACCCAATCACGACCTCCACCAATATTTCCAACTTGTCCACCGACCTAGCTTCCCTCAAGGAGCAAATTCTGCCACCACCATCCAACCAAACTAGCAACACCACTAGCCATCTGCCCAAGCAAGGCCCTTAGCCCATATTTCATCCCCTAATTGGGCATTTTTTTCGAGAACCATAACTTTTCACCAAGATATTATATTTTCACAAATGAATAGGCATCAAAAATATGGTTCTAAGCACTTTTTAGTGGTATAGGTCATTTTTCCATATTTTATTATGTGTCTGATATTGCTAATTGAAATCTAGATAATCCTTTTGGCTTCTGAGCTCATAACTTTCACCTAGAATCTTTGGTTTTAGAAAATGAATAGGCATTGGAAAGGTATTGATATCTACATGGCCATCAATGCACTTTTTCTAGATTTCTCACTAGGTATGCATCATTTCAATTTGAAGTCAAATCTAGTACTTTGGTTTATCTTTTGGAAATTTACAAAAAAGTGGACTTTTTTCTTGAACAAAGGGATTGATTGCTGGTATTATAAGGGGTCTATTACTATTTCTCCTTTCATTGTTTGTATTCTTGTATATACATCATGGATCAACCCATACAATTATCATGGGTAGAAAAAACAAATGGAGATACATCTAAAGAAATTAGGGTTATACTAAGTTACAAAGGGCACAAAACTTGAACCAACAATTATTGTAGAAAGGAGAAAGTGGTATAACAGATGTGATGAAGTCTACAGAACATTATTCATGTCTATTTCTTGTAATCTTCTTTTTCACATTGAGTCTTTCACTACACCAAATCAGATATGGACTACATTGGATAGTTTATTTGGTAAGCGGATACTATGAGAGGTTTTAAATTGGAGAATGAACTCATTGGTTTGTATCCTACAGACTTTGACAACATCCAAGACTTCTTCACCAAGCTCAAATCACTTGGATTGTATTTTAAATAGTGTGGTATTGAGAAAGAGGAGACTCGGTTGATTCTTTCCATCCTTGTAAAACTTTGTCTTGATTATTCATTTTTTTTCTACATTCTATGATACTATAGATGCTCTTGGTACTACATTCAAGATGCCTTCACTTGATAATTTTTCTACATCACTCACCAAGGAGTAGGTAAATTTAGTACATATGGGTACATTGAAGTCTTCAAAACCATAGGCTCTTATTTCTAATCAAAGCACAAAAGATCAAAAGAGGCTTCAAATAAAAAAGGCAAGAAATAGAAAAATAAGGACTTCAAGAACAATGAGCAAGCCAAGGAATCACCATCATTTAATACCCTTGAGTTCTCTTCCGCTTCCAAAGGGGAATCATCTAAGAAGGAGAGGCCCAAATGTGCATATTGCAAAGCATTAGGACATGATGAGCATAAGTATTATGAAAAAAGGATTGATCACCTTTTTCAAAAGCACAATATCTAATTGCCTTCATCAATGTCATCTGGTTCATCCTCTTCTTCGACAACACTACACAGTCAAGGATAGCTAGGGTAGAAAATGAGATAGATAAGATGAAAGGAAAAGCACTCTTGGCATCTACAAGTCCTGAGTTAAGGACATGACTTCTTGATTATGAAGCCTCACATCATATGACTTCATTGTGCAAGGTATGTTCTCTTAATTTGAGCCTTGTACTTTATCACACATCTTGATGGGGAACAACACATATATATGTGTTTGTTGGAAAGGATTTATTGACATGGTAGAAGGCACTTTTCATGATGTATTTTTTGTCTCATCTTTGTCAACCAATCTCCTTTCCATCTATCAGATGACACATAGTGGCATAGGGAAGACTATCAAGTTTACACCTGATTGAATGATCATTAAGGACTTGGAGAGTAGAGAGATCATTGTTGTTGGGATGGTTGATTATGCATCTCACTTGTACACCTTTTCTAATTTTCCCTTGAAGATGTTGCAATTCCATTGACTAATATTCACATTGATGCATCAAGTGTGAATCATATTTCTAAGGAGAAGTTTGGTCACTTGAACCTTGGTGTTCTTGAAACTTTTGCTAATCTTTCATCTCCCCCACCTCCTTCTTCTTTAGAGATTGACATTTCCATGGATTCCTCTACTTCATTTTAGTAGGATCATTCTAGTCTTTCAAATTTGATGTAACCAAACTTCACAACATAAATTTCAACGCAAAAGAATATCCAGAAAACTCAGAACTATTTTCAAATTCCTTCTCATTCCCTTCCATTCTACTACAACTAAAAATAAATACCAAATTTATACAAAAATGAAAATTACCATTTTTGGCAAATTTTAACAACATTCTAAAATTGCCATTTTTGGTAACTTTGCATCCTTATTCGTATGACCATGAAAGTTTCCAAATATTTAAAACTTAGTGAAAGATGACTAATCATCAACTTTATAATCTAACAGCAAGTAAAGTTCAAAAAATAAATAGAAAAAACAACTTGGAAATTCTCGAAAAAAAAACATTAAAACCTCTTCTTGAGGTCCTAGATGATTGGATAAGGTCCCAAAAAAGTGTTAAAACGGTGACCTATCAAATTTACCAATTCTGTGGGATTTTTAATAAACTCTTCAAGATGCATCTGCCCACCAAATTTCAGCTCCAATGGACCTCCGGGTCAAAATTTATGACCTCCGAAAGTTCCTGCATCAAAATTTGGCTTTGTGCGATGACTTCTTGATATGTATATCATATTTGTTTTGTGAGTCTCATATTGCAAATTTGGAGGACACATTTGAAGATATTCATTTCCTCTTTGATGTTAGTTATAGAAAAATTGTTATCTCATCATTTTTGGCTTTGGAGATTATTTTTCATGAGTTCACACAATAGTTTTGGATTGGGTACACCTCATTACATTATGACATCCTTTGATTCTGACATGTAGACATTTGAGCAATTTTAAAAGGCACACATCATGAGACATCTTCCCTCATCTCTCTTATTGGAGATGGAGTTTCTTCTACATATATGCCATTGGATGTGTTTCCTCCCAAGGGAAGAAATGTTATTTGTTGGTATTGGACACTCTTCAACATTCTTCTTCAAGCATTCGACACTGGCATAGGAGCTACTTCTTTGTGGGGGAGATCTATTATATCACTCATTCTCTCCTATGGGGGGTCATTGATTATGTATTTGTGTTGGATGTAGTTCTTGGGGAGTCATATTGAGTCCTCCTTCTATCACTTCTTCCATCACATTTTTCATGTTTTCTCTCTTTTGGAGAGGGGATTTTTCCTATGGGTTTTTCTCCTTTACTTCGTTTGTGAGAGATATTTTGTACATGGGTACCTAACATGACGTTGTAGCTAGGACCCATCCATCATTGGATATTTGCATCATTTTCATATTTTCTCATTCTCCCTAAGTTGCACTTAAAGGGGGTGTTAGTGTGAATGTAGTATATTACCTAACCAATTTCCCTAGTAGGTTCTAATCACACTAGTTTACTTAGGACATTTTTAGGTTATTTAAGTTTTGTTTCTCATGTCATATGATTAAGACATTTGTTATAATCCTATGTTGTCATATCTCATTACCTTGCCTATATAAGCAAGGTCCCTCATGTATTTTATGTATCATAATATTATTTTACATCCATAATCAAGCAATTCATCCTCTTGCTACTCTCTTGTGGAAGGTTATTTCTGGTTTTGTAGGTGATATTGGGAGATTGAGTCCATTGGTGACTCTTACACCCATGAATCTTCAAAGTGCTTTATTTTTTAAAATAGGAGCCCATGGTAAGAGCAAATACCTTTGGTTATTATATAATAAAGTGGGACTTTTACTAGTACCAAGATTAAAACTCTTCCAATAATCTCTAAGCCACATTGAATCTTTTGTAGCTACTTTTTAGTTAGTCTTTGATTAAAGTTAAGGGCTATAAAAGGTAGTTGTTTAAGTATTACTCCATCCATGTGATAGTATCTACATCATATTTTAAAGATATAACTTGAGGTATAAGTCTTATCAATAGGATCACCAGCATGGTCAGTAACACAATAATCAATAAATTTTTACTTTTGTTGTTGGAATCATAAAGCCCATAGTTAATTTTGTAATGCCCTAGATATTACACCAAGACATTAACAAATGAACACAGGATGAACAAATTTTTCACAATGCAAGTGTAACACCCACATGTCACAATTGCACTCAAGCATGAAAATTTACCAAAGTGCCACACAAGGCACAAGAGAGAATGTGGAAACAAGGCACACGCTTCTCCAAAATATGAGAACAACCAACATTGACAAATGGTTCACAAACTAAGCAATGTTGACAAACAACTAACAAGCCAAAGGGAGGTTTGGTCATGAAACCTCTCAAGGAGGAAACATCCAACATGGATCCAAAACACAATCCATCTACTCACTAAGAATTAATCAAATATTCTAACCAACTCAAGAGGATGAGAACAACTTAATAAATAAAAGAAGCATTTTCCAACATATACACATACATGTAAAAAAAGAGAAATGTCATACGGAATGCCACTCTCATTTGACACCAATGTTGAGATGGGCCAAATACAAATATGAATATATCAACCATAATGTGGAAACAATACAACCCAACTCATAACCATAGCATAAAGCAATAACATCATATATAAAAGATAGCACTAACATGCCAATTTAACCATTTTAACAACTAAAACAACTTTCTCGAAATGACAATTTCCTTCCAAAACAAGGATCATTTCCATCCAAACAATCAAATAAAATAATACCATGGTGGAGGCTACTTCCCAAACATGGAAGGATCACACTCCAATAATAAAATAATACAAAGATCAAATATACATCAATGATAAGCCACCTCCAAGGTGCTTTAATAACTTTGAAATACAATATGAACATAATATGAAATAATACACCAAGAACTCTTCCAGCTCCCAAGAGATCTTCCTGTAGGACCAATGGGGAAATGTTACCCATCACCCTACGGTATTACCATCATTGAGCCCAATAGATGTGTATGCCACTCAAGGCAACCCCCGAGCTATAGAGACGAAGATCATGGCAATACCTCTATCCAAGCCAACACTCACACATCTAAGGAATATATGGCAACACTCATGCCAATCAACATACACCAATATATAAAACATGTTACACAACTGTCAATCAAATACATACAATCATGGGATAACACCATCATAATAATGCCAACATAAGGGATTCTCACACCTTCAATGCATGCTAAACAAGGCACATAAAAACACCATAACACATACAAATGAATCAAATAGAATAACACAATACTAGAATAGGCAAACAAACTTAGATCTAGGATAGCATCCTCCATTTGCATTACTATTCTAGAAAGCATGGTTCATTTAACACAAGATCAAATACTCACAATCCAACCAAACAAGGACTAGGGAGGGTAGCTAAGACTCTAGGGTGGGCTTCCCCTTGGTTCTTCATAACCAAGCTAGAAAGCAACAAGGCCACAAAGGTCTCAAGCAAACACTCACCCAATGAATGCTTCTCACAGGTAACCAGGATCAATTGCAATGTGCTCACACACTACCCTAAGTAGCGGGCATCCTCTTGCAAGATATACACACTTTACCTAGAATTACATCTAACTTTAGGTACAGGGACTCATTGCAAGGTTCCCACACACTACCCTAAGTAGCGGGCATCCTCTTGCAAGATACCAAACACTATACCTGGGAGCTAACCACCCCAAGCCTCCTACGGATATCCCCTATCCTATACAATTTAGGGGTCAACTTCTCAAGAAGCCAGAGAATAGGAAAAGAGTGGTTTTCCTAGAAAACATGCTTCCCAATGCACTTCCAAAATTAAATCTATGGAATAATACATGATTCCACATAACATGCAACTTTTAAAAATTCCAAATTTCAATAAAATAATATAACATATTTTTCTCGAATGTCCAAGATTTGCCATTGATGGATCTTGAAGCATTCTTCCCAAAACCATGTACACCCAAATTTTCACTTTTTTTGAAATACAACAAATTTCAAAAATCTAAAAATGCCCTCTTACTCTAAATTCACCCAACATCACACCTTTCAAAAAACATAAATTTTTCCATGACATCTGATCAGGTAAAACAAGGAAATTCACTTAATTTTTACACTTTTCAAGGAATGCAAAATCTAAAAATCTAACATACCCTCTTGTGCCTAATCTACCCAACAAGACACTTTTCAAATAAAATTAGCATTTCTAAAAATTTTGACAGTGCTTGGGTAGGAAATTCAATTTTCCAAAAAAATGATTTTCCTACAATATAAAAATTAACAAACAAAAATGAATACACAACCAACAAGAGAAATACCTCACTCAAATTGAAGGTAATGGCGAGTGGAACCTTTTTTGTTCTTTGTGTGATCCAATTCGACCAAGCAATCTATCAGTATGAGCAAATCAAATTTTTTCAAGAAAAGGGTTTGGAAATTCTCATTTTCTCTATTTTCCTCTCCATTTTCAAACAATTCATGATGAAATAAAATAAAACACTTTTTCCCTTATATCCCTTAATTTCAAAATAACTAAACCCTTTTTATTCTTTCCACAAAATAGAATCACTTCAAATAAATATTTCTAACAAATAGAAATTAATCTATTTCCCACAACACAATAAAATAATACCTTTCACAATTAAATATTTCTACAACATAAAAATAAATAATTCATTTCATACAAAAATAATTCAAACTCCACAAAAGAAGTTATTTCACCCCATACATATTATTTCTAAAACACATTTGAATAAAATACAATGTCTTTCAAAAATTTAATACTTCACAACAAAATTAAATCAATTAAATTATTTTTCCTCTACGCTAGGAATGAATAGCACAATTAATGATTTCAAAAATATAATAAATTATTTTACACATATCAAGCACATGTAAAATTGCACAAGCAATAAATTAAATGCACCCAAGAAGACATTTATTGGTCTATCACAAGGGGGATCCAAAATCGAATTTGATTCGGATAAAGTTTCACAAGTTTCAACAACACAAGGATGAAGGTGAAATGGCTAAGCATCCCATGTCAACATTCTTGACATTCCAACCATTGGTCAATAACTTGTAATTTACTGCACACTCAATGCAAACATCATGTGCATCTATCCAATATATGACAATAGCTAAAGTGACTAACATAAATTACATAATTAAATATTAACCATCTAATATGCATATTTGAATTAAATATGATTCATCAGATAATATGATCAAAGTGCAATTACACAAATACAACAATAATACTAAAGGAAACTAGGTCTATCCACCTAGCATATCATTTAAATGAAAACAATGAAGTTGAAACATCCATACATATAAATCTCATAAGGATCCAATATCATGATTAGTGCACCAAAACTCATCTATCACACAAGATGACAAGGGCCAACATAGGTGGGCATTATAAATTTAATAAGAAGTAAGTCAACTACATATAACATGATGTGACAATACTTAAAAAATGATCTGATGAGGAGACGATATGAGATTTTTAAAAACATAAGTATGTACAATTTGTCATGTTTCTATAAGGAAAAAAATTAATCTTACTAAACATATAGTAATGATCCATAATTTTTTTTAAAGCAATGGGTGAGCTATCATTTCCAAGCTTGCTCCTCAGACAATCTATTAGGGAAACAACCACCCATTACAAGTTTGTGCTTTATACCCAAGAAAATTAGAGTGTTTAGAGAATACTTGAAGCTCATAAAAAATTGAGTTGAAGTAACACTCAAGAGAGAAAAGGAAATATAGTAGCCAATGATGCTTTGAAAGTTTTATGCAATTCCACTTTGTCTATGAATGTGAAATAGTTTGGTATCTTTTACCCTTAGCTTTTGATTCACCTTGTCATTATTAAAATTTTGTAAAAGGGGATGACCTATTTTTATCTATTTCATTATAACAAGAATGAGAGGTCTTTGACAACAATGTTGACCTACTTTGTGAAAAACACCGATGTATTTCATTAAAATAATGTTGTAAAAGTTGAAGACAACTCAATAAGCATGCTAATGTAAAAACACTATTTAACTTAGAGTAATTAAAACAACTAGTTAATATAGTCAATGTTTGATGATACATGATTATAATAGCACAAAATTAGAGCCACTTGTAAGGAACTATAAATTAATTAAAGGGTTTGGATATAAAGGCCACACCTCATTTGAGTTCTACCAAAGAAATAATCCTACCCTAATCTTAACACTTGTTACTTACGACAATTTGATCATTACTTTGAGATTTGGGAGATTTGGATGAGCTACATTTAAATCCACTATTAATTAAATGAGAAGGAATGGACACACACCTTAAAATATAAACGCAAGATACATCATGCATCTTAAATCGGATGGACAAGAAAGAATGTTTATATGCAACTAGCTCTATTCTCTTAAAGATTTGAAAAATTAATGAATTTGAGAGAAATTCATCAACATTAAATCTTTTAGTATTTCAACAAGTCTAATTCACAAAATGAGATCATAAAAAAATCTCCTATTAGTCTTTTGAGAATCAACCTAACTCTTATGATAGTTTTATGCTTCATTGAATTGCATCTAATTTACACCACTTACTTCATCTTCTAAATCATGTTTAATCCAACAACATGATTCTCAAGGTTCTTTCTACTAAATAGTTTCATAAATCAATCTTATAATGTCTTCACATGGTGTCATTAAAGGAATGAAACTAATATTGTATGAGAACACCACCAAGAGCAACCTTAGATCTATCACATTTGTTGTTCTATGTAACATATATTCTTAATACATCTCTAGAAACATGTTCCACCCTCATCATTTGTACATGTATCTTAAGAAAGAATATGTGGTCCTAAAATTTAACTTTTATACTTTAAGTTTACTCAAAAAATGTGCTCAAATATCGGTTGAATCATTTACCATTATTAAACCTAAACACACAAAATAAGTTGATCGGTTAATGATGTGTTGCTCAAACCAAAAGAGCAAGAAGGCAAAGCCTAGTGTTGAATGATCAAAGAAGTTGAAAATAACTTAATTTAAAATGTGGAAAATCATGACTATTGATCATTGAGATTATTCAATTATTGTCCATATGTTGGTGGAGGGTCCCACATTCCAGTAGGCATTTCACCCTAATTTTGTGTTTTAGCGATTATTTCGAGAGGAGTTATGAGGACATCCATTCATAAGGAAAATTGATTTTTCTATTGACCATATACTTAGAATTGAAGCACCATTAGCAAAACTTACTATATAATAGTTATGGAACTCTTCAATCTAATAGTACAATTGTAGGATTTGTTAGATAAGGTGGTCTTGGGACATATTGCCTCTCCTTAGGAAACATCAATTATCATTTCCAATTTATAATGAATAGCGTACATTTGTTTTGTGTACTACACCTTTTTCAACATGATTAATAATTTTCAAAACCATGTGACCTTTACAAAATTGAATGTCACCAAGGCCTAAAAAACTTGTGAGATGATTTCTATATTGCTTCAGTAATGTCATAAACCAGCTATGCTTAATGTTCTCCTCTTGTTGATTTCAAGAAAAAAATCTACACATGATTAACAATGTCCTTTTATAACAAAGCTTAGGTATTTAAAAGTTATAACTTACCTTTGTACCAAACTATTCAACCACCTCATCTAGTTCGGCAATGGTTTTAATTCACTGTGAAGGGAATGATAAACCAATTTGATTTTACTAGAACCAACTTGAAGGCAATGAGACAAACCCAAGAGCTTTATAGGGAGTCCTAATATCAAATAATTAATTGATAATGATATCAATCTTTGAAAGAGAATATAACATAAAAAAAATTCATATCCTTATTTGTTATCTTCAGCAATTTCACACAAAGATAGAAGGTGTTATGTGAGAATAGTAATTACAAAGGACTCAAGATTAGCTCCCCTAAATTTTTCCATCAAACTTCCTCACTTGACATACATTTAAATAAACTTATTATAAATTGTGTATAGTAAATTGTCTAATAGCCTTTAGACATTATAGCTAATTATGGATTGTGTCTTTCCCTTATATTACTTTTTGTATATGCAAGAGTTTCATTTTTCTTCAATTTTGTCTTCCCTTAATGAGGATTGTGCAATTAATCATGCCATAGGGATCAAGTAGTAAATATAATGCACCTATAATAAACACAAACTCATACAACTAATCGATGCTCTTTAATTGTGCACACGAGGCTTAGATCAATATACATCACATTGAATACTTAGCACCTAAACATTTCATACAAGATTTAGTTAATTATAAATGGTGAATTCAAGTGTGAACATATTGAATCCAAAATCTTAATAGGATAGCAAGGTTTAACAAAACCATAATCCCATTCACCGTATTATATATTTCTAACCAAATATATGGACAAACTCCACTTTAGCACCAAAAAACTATTCTACCACCTTCATCAAACAATAAAATATAAAAGATTAACAAAAAAAAGGTAATCGAAGGGCTTGCAACCATTATATACTAATGTAAGGATTGTGGTCATTATTTACTAATGTAAGGATCGCGACCATTACACTAAGGATCGCAACCATACAAATGTCCTCATTAGAATTAAGGGCTTGTAAGGCATAAAGCTTAAAACATTTGAATTAAGGGCTCACACTTGACCCCTCTAAAATACATGACCCTGGGCTTTTCTAAAGATTTTGATCAATTAATTAGAGCATGATTTGAAAGTATTTGATGGTTAAATTATATAGCTTTTAAAAAGATATTGTGTGTGTGTATATAGAAAATTCATGACTATTTATTAGTAATTTTAAATCATTTGATGTATAATGAACCAAAAATAGGTTATATTCCAACTAAATTTGATGATATAGATCTTTAATTGTTGAAAGGATAATCATAATCTATATGACTAATCAAAATGACAATATATCAATATACATAGTCAAGGATAAGGGAAAAAATGAATGACAGCCTCACCTTGCAACTTAACACCACACAAAGTGAACCTATTTGCTACTTTCTATTACAACCTTACATCTTTCTTTCTTTCTATCTATCTTGAATGTTATTGTGAGTTAGTGGTAGTTAAATACAAAAAAAAATCTTAAAACATCTTTTAGTAAGAGAAGTCATTACAAGGAATTTCGTGAGTATGTTAAAAAAAATAGTATGAAAATTCTTTCAGATATCACCTGTAAAAATGATTAGAATTTTTTGACTTGGCTCTTGATGACTTGATTTTAAAACAATAAAAAAGGTACACCATATGTATTGTAGAAATGACCTTACACGTGTTGATTGAGCATAAAGAGGTTTCCCATCAAGTTCTACATGTCTTATAGTATAACCTATAAAAATGATTAGTATAACCTAATCTGCTTTGGTAACATGTTAGAAATTAGGATCTTAGGATACTAATCATTATAAATAAAATGTAAAATAAATAGAATGAGAATTATACAAGCATAGATTTAACACATTACACAACATATACATGGGGAAAACCCTTCCAAGTAAAAAACCCATAAAGCATCATTTTATTATAAACTGCTTACTATAGACACCTAAAGATTACCAAGTCTTAATTTCCTAAACCATCCTAATTTGTCCTTAATCTTGATCATTTATTTCCTAATCCTGATCAATGTTCCCTAAATCATCCTAGGTTGTAAATCACTTTTCCTAAGTCCTAGTCCGCTTCCCACACATGATTGTATTAATATATTAATCAAATCTCCTTTTTTCCCCACCTAACTACCTTAAAAGTGAATAAAAGAATTAGAAATTTCCATTTATTCTCCACCTCTCATCGCAAAACTATTTCCCAAAAATTAATTAAAATAATTAAAAATCTCCTTCATCCTACACCATTCATCTCCCAACTACCTAACCAACTCAATTTGATTCATTAATATATTATCCAATCTCCATTGTTGATCATCCATTAAGGCAACATCATGTTGTCGCCATGAGCAACCACATTCAATCAATTCAAGCACAACTACCATGCTGATACAAAAAGAATCGAAGTTGGGTAAAATATTATTTATTCATTGAATTTTTTTATTCTTTGCTCTAACAAAGGTGTATTCCTAGTATGGAATAAGGTTTTATTTTTGTGTTTAAATCTTGTTTATATTTCATAGTTTGCTAGCACGCCCAGTGGGACCTCGTATCCCTTTTAATCTTCATCTTGTAGGTATTTTAATTTCATTTTTGTAGGTTTTTGTGGGATTTCTGGAAAAATCTTGGGGGTCCACTTTTACAAGAGGCTTCCTCGGCCAAAATGGAGGTCATCACTGCATCTGAAGCAGGCGAGAGACGAAAATTGACATAAAATACTCCATATTTTGGTAACAATTTTTTTTGCAATTTTTGTTTTGTTTTTGGGAATATCCTCTTGTATGACCGTACCATACGACCTGTCATCATCATGCTCTCTACCTTTGGCTTTATCAGCACTATAAATAATTTTTCCATCAGTTAAATGTTTGGTCTTTGAGTTTGTCTTTATTTGTTGAACAATAGCTTTGTCTGTAGGTTAAGGTTGCAAGTATGATTGTTCGTTGGGGTTTTTGTCAACAAGTTCAAGATTCTAGTTTTTGGTCCATCTACGTTTGGACCACCAATCATCAAATATACCCCTAGGGTAGTGGTTCTAATCATAGGTTTATACCCAACACTCCCTGAACGGTTCCCTAACCGTTTCCACACTTGTCATCTTAACTGTCATAATTAACAATCATGCTAACATTAAATGTTGATTCATTAAACAAAATTGTTTGTTAAGGGTTATAATTGTTAACAGTTTTAGCTACTAACAATTATTATTAGCCTTTTGTCATTAGTTCTTTGTTCGGTCTCTTTAACTAAAAGTTATGGTTAGTAGTTGCTATTAAATTAACATTAGTCGCTAACAGTGGTAACTATAAAGTCAACCGCTAAACCTCTAACCATGTAGTTAATTGTTAACTCTAACAGCTATTTTAATCACTACTCACTAACGGTCAGTGTAACTTTTACCATAATATTTAATTCTAATTATTCGTTTAATTATAATCATAACATTTTTATTAACCACTAGAAGTTACAATAGACTCTAATAATGAAAATGACCTCCAAGTTTCTTAATCACATCATGTGAATAGGAAGAGATAATTACTAGCGACTGGGACAAATTGCTAGACAGGATCCCCTTTCACCTTTTGTGGCCAAAATAACTCTTTTTTTCAAATGAGTATAAGTTTCTACCAGATTATCAAATTTTTGCATTCTTATAGGTATTGGAAAGATGGCTCACAACACTATGTTGTAGAGAAGGTAATTTTCCAAAATCTATTTATATTTTTAGGTATATCTATTTGAATTCAACCCTTTTTTACAAACTTCAAACGAACATAGCTTTCATGTACAAAATCGAAATTTAGTGATTTTTTTTTCAAATTGCATGAAAAATTGTAATGAACATTATGGTGACATTAATTTTTCTATGCACTAACATATGTTGCATATTTTTGTAAGATTTTAAATTTCATGAGATAACATATTTTTCCTATGGTAAAAACATTAGTCAAAGACTCAAACTTCTGAAACTACTAATGTGTTTATGCAACTACATTATCAAAGATTGAATTCTAAGCACTAGTTTAGTTGCACATATTTTTGCCTAATTAGAAATGAACAAGTGTTTGATGTGTTTGCAAGGGATTCTAAGTGAGTATGCTCTTCCTTTGCACTGCAAAGCAATCTTAGGAATAAGAAACAATTTTTAGTTCTTTAGTTTGTGTTAATCGTAAAAATCCAAGTTATGTATGCTCTTCCTTCGTTCTACAAAGAAATCTTAGAAATAAAAAAACATTTTGACTTCTTTCCTGTTAGCATGCTTTCCTAAGGATTTCATCACCTTAGGAGATGACCTAAACAACATATTAAGAAGGGAGAGCGAAAGCTATACCTCAAAAGTGGAGCTATCATTTTGGCCACACATCAAAATTGCAACACTCAGCAAAGTGAGCAATCACATACCTTAAACAACATGCTAGTTCATGGATATCCACGTCATGTACCAAGTGTATAACAAGGACATCCCCTAGTTGCCTGTATAACCTATATTAAGAACCTTTCAGCCATCTTTTTTTTTGTGGTGCACCAATAAGTAGTTATCCTTGAGAAGTTACTCATGTCATGCTCTAAGTTTGTTGAGATAAAGCTCATTGTGGGAAAGGCCTTGGCCTCCACAGTAAGGGGTGTATAGATGGTACATGACCTTGATTTCCCTACCTATCTGTAACTTAGTAGATAGTACATTTGTGGGCCCACCGAAGCTAATACACCCACCTAAATAAAATAGGTTGTTAATGTGTCTTATGTGCTTTCATGTGTTAAACCAATGAACATCCTTGCATTCCACTCATAAATCGATGTGCTTATTGTGTTTGTTGTATCCTCCTACAAATAGTCCTTAAACAAAATTTTGTCCAAATCTTAAACTTTAGTTGCAAATAATCAAATCAAGTATCCCACTTTGAAGTCTCAACCATATTTGAATTCCCTTGCAAAAAGATTGAAATCATTCCAAGTCTATTTTCCCAAGTGATAGTTTTCATTTTCCTAACCATAGTCTCATACCAAGCCCACCAAGTCCAAATCTATAGATCCTAGCCCACAATTACATTCAAGCATGATGTCATCCTTCATCATCTCCATCATGGACCCCTAGTTTGAAAACTTTGTTATGCAAGCAAAATCCCCAATGCATACTCTTTTCTATGAAGCTAATGCAAAAACCAAAATCACAATCAAAGTAAGCCCTCAAGCTATGCATCCATTATATGAAACCTTTCATCCAAATAAGATGAACAATCCCTTTGGCGATGATGATGATTATAGTCTCATAGATCAAGATGAATATCCTAATGACAATAGCTTTAATGATGATATTATTGCATACAAACTTGCTATAAACTTTCATCCCTCATCCATGAATATGCAAGAGCCTTACAACCAAGAGTTAGTTAGCACTAGTTATCATGTCAATCCCAAACAAATATCTATTGATCATTCTTATGATAGCTTTGACAAGGGAAGAACTACTCTAGATCAAGGTCCTCATTCTCCATCCATATTTCTAACATCAACCTCATGTGAGCACTTAGTATCCTCTACATCCTATGTAGATCCTTCATTTTCATCGTTATACTCCAACTTATCCTGGATCAATCCCACCATCAATCCATCCAAACCTTTAAACCACGATCCAAACCCACCACATCCAAATCATCCTTTTTAGATTTCCTCCAAGGACTCTTAGCATAGGATAACTATCCACCTAGAAAGTATTAATTCATTAAGCCCACATCTACCAAGCCTATCCAAGGCTCACCTAGTACCTCTAAAAATCAAGCACCATCATGCAATCCTCTGTCTCTAGTCAATCCATCAAAGAGTCTCCCAGTACAATCCATGTCAAAAATCAAACATTATCATGCAAATCAATCCCCACTGAGCCTATCCAAGAACCTCTTATCCCAAGCTCAAGTCAAAACCCATTGTGTACCTATATTGTTGACCATCCAAAGTGTACCATAGTTATCCAAGAACTACCTAGTCTATCATCTGAACTATTAGAGCTATGCCAATAATAAATTCTAAAGCAGGATTAAATGTGTACTCAATTGATTCAAGATCATACTCAAGATCAAATTCTCCCAATTATCCAAGATCAAACTAACCAAGCCACCCCCATTTATGATCATAGTCCTATATATGATCAAGAGAACCAAGTAGACCCCCTCATCCAAATTTATGTCGTTCATGATCAAGAGATCCAAAATAATCCTATCAAATATCTAAATACAACATCCACTTCCTATGATGAGACACTTGGTCCCCATGAACACGTAGACAATCAAATAAATGACTAGGATCATATCACATAGAATCCTAATGAGCATAGTGGTCATCGAGATTCTAATCACATCAATCATGAAGACAAGTAAGTCACAATGGATCACATTGAGCATTTAGATGATCAAAGAATGACAAACATAAACAATGATCAAGGTACAACAAATGTACACAATGAGCACACACAAGAATCTTATCAAATAGGATCTACCACCTTCATCAAGTCAAACGTATTCATAGAGGAGACTAGAAAATTATGATTGTTCTTAACATACTAACAAGATAACATCATGTTTCAAAAATAATGAGTATCCTATTGTAAACAAGATATGTAAAAGCATGGATTATCAAGGAAAAGGATTGGACCTTTATGAGCAAGGCATCATAGAGCGTATCCCAATCCACATTAGTCATGGTCAAAGCATCAAAGATCAGTTATCTGAATAATCTAATGGTGTTAGTGATACTTCAATGATCACTAAGGCAACTTCATCCAATAAACACATTAAGATAGGGACCATTCATAGCCCCTACAATAACCTTGTTACCAGTCATCATTCCACCTCCACTATCCATGCCATTAAAATTTATCATCCGTATCCTCAACCCATTGATTGGGATCAACAAAATTACAAAACATACAAAGAAAAAGATCAAAATCAAACATAAAAAGTGAATAAATTCAAAAATCAAGGAAAACACATACAAGTAATATAGGTCCCAAAGCAAATTGGACCAAACAAATCAAGTAGAGCAAGAAAATACTAAAAATTACAAAACACACCGTGCATATCATAGGTGTCCACTGCCTCCTAGATTGTATCAGAATGTTGGTCCTAATCACTATCCTAATCCAAAATATAATTTTCATAATCCAAAATCCAAATTTCATAATCCACCATCTCAAGTATGGTGAGTCAAAAATCTATCAACCCAATCTAAATTGCCAGCTTATCCATCTAAACCCAATAAACCTCAATCACCTAATTCCACATCCAAGATCCCCCATCCAAATCCAAAATCACATCTCAAATCCAAAAACTCCACATCTCAAATCCATCATATTGTGGCAGCAACACTTCACCATAAGGGCTATGATAGTATCCTATCAAAATGTAAACATTCAGATAAATCCAACTCAACTATCAATGAGGATCACACCAACATCAAAGAATTGTACAAGAGTGCTTTAATCTCGATGAAGCAATTGCTTTAGGTAGGTCTTTATTGACATGTTATGACAAGAGCATCTACATTGGCTATCTCAAATAGACATGAACATATGAAGACTATCAACGCCATCCAATCAACAAAGTAGAAACTCAACAAATCAAAAATAAAATTAAAATTAAAAAAAAATCAAAATAGCGAAGAGAAAATCATTCATCCAATGGTGAAAAGCATTTCATGGTGCCTTGGATAAGTATCATAATGAAAACCCATTCGTGGGTGTCATGTGTAAATCAATTATTTATGAATATTACACTTGGGGCCACAAGTTGTCTCATCTATCCCATCCCATCCCCTCATATCATCCTAATCCATCCATATATCCTTGCTATCATTCCTATTCATCATCTTTGCTTGACTTTGATATTGATAAGAAGTAAGGCATGATCTTGAAACATACTTTGACAAACTCTTGACATAGCAAATCTTTCTACAATAAGTCTCCAATCCATCTTGCTATAACTTATGTAGTCTACCATATCTCTTTAGTCCAACATCCTGAATAACATTTGCATAGTGAGGCGTGCTCTTCTTTTTGTGACATAGTCC
This sequence comes from Cunninghamia lanceolata, assembly GCA_027924645.1. Classification (NCBI taxonomy): domain Eukaryota; kingdom Viridiplantae; phylum Streptophyta; class Pinopsida; order Cupressales; family Cupressaceae; genus Cunninghamia; species Cunninghamia lanceolata. Next base: position 2,963,852 of record BSBN01000245.1, on the reverse strand, counting down.
TTGGAGATCAGATCCTACACCCTTCCATCCATCTACCATCCATCCTCCTTTCCATCCACTATCAAAAATCCCTTAATCTATCCATCCAATCCATTAAGCTCATCATCCTAAATCAACCTGTCTCCAATCCTTGTGTCTAGACTAGGTGTTCCCTTGTCACTAGTTATCATATGGAGACAACAATCCCATTCGAAAGCAATCCAATGTAGTCATTCAAAGCAATCCAGTGCAATCATCTCAAGCAATCCTACAATAGTTAATCCATTGTAAGAAATCTAGCATGTCATCCAAAAGCATCCATCAGTTTTGTTCCCAACCTTGTTGCAAATCTTCATCAACCTCAATCTGTCATCATCATTGGGATATATCATTCCCAATCCTCATGTTGTTCTCAAGATATATCGTTCCCACATCTAAAACATTATCCTTGCATTGTTCTCGAGATATATCATTCCCACAACAACAACACTATCCTCGTGTTGTTTTTGGGATATATCATTCTCACATGATCAACAATGCTATCATCATCATCATTAATCAATCCTCAATTTTTATCTTGACCATGGGCAACATCGTGTTTGCCTTTGTATTGTTTGTGAATTCTTTCTTGCTCTATTTATGTGTGTTATCATTTTATCTTGCATCTGAATCGATCCTTGTAACATACATGCCACAATGACACACAGTCTTTCATATCATAGTTCCATTGACATATGCTTGCTTGTGACCTTCAATCCTATCTGCATGAGACACATCATCATCATGGTCTTTATATCATGGTGCATAATGTCAAGTGCTACATCAAACATTAGGTTTCTCACACTGATCAACATGGCCATCCTTTCCTCCCTCATTTTCATCCCATCTCTTATCCTAGTCTTCCCTTTCCATCCATTTTGAGAGTCTACTCATGACCAACCCACCTATCCTCTCAATGGGGCATCATCTCATCCTCCTTTTCTATAAACCCCATCCATTTTCATCCTTCCTCATCCTAAATATCTATATTTTATTCTTCTTTGAAACAACATTGCTTCTTTTATTTGCAAGATCATCTTAAAGAGGGGTAAAATGTAGACACCTAAAAATTACCTAAGTCCCAATTTCCTAAACCATCATAATTTGTCCCTAATCATGATCATTTATTGCATAATCCTGATCATTTATTGACTAATCCTGATCAATTATTCCCTAAATCATCCTAGGTCATGATTCATTAGTTTCCCATTTTACTAGGTCCTAAATCACTTTTCCTAAGTCCTAACCCCATTCCCACACATGATTTAATTAATTTATTAATTAAATCTCCTTTTTCCCCACCTTACTACCTAAAAAGTGAATAAAAATTTAGAAATTTCTTTTATTCTCCACCTCTCATCCCATAACTATCTCCCAGAATTTAATTAAAATAATTAAAAATCTCTTTTATCCTACACCATTAATCTATCAACTGCCTAACCAACCAAATTTGAGTTGTCGATCTATCAACCAATCTCCATTGTTTATCATCCAACCTGGAAGCCTATAAACGAACCCTTCAAAAAGCCATTTTTCATCAATCGTCCATCGAAGCAATGTCATGTTGTCGCTATGAGCAACCACATTCCATCAATTTGAGCACAACTACCACGCTAACTATACAATAGGAATCGAAATTGGGTAAATTATTATTTATTCGTTGCATTTTTGGTTTCTTTGCTCTAACAGAGGTGTATGGCTACTATGGAATAAGGTTTTATGTTTGTGAATAAATCTTGTTTATATTTCATATTTTGATGTTCACACTTACAAACTTGTCTATAAAATTATAGATAAAACTTGGGGAAATCCTCTACTTATTTCCACATGGCCAATAATACCTCATGTGCATGGTGATATAATTTACTATAAATCTACAAATTCACTTACCTCTCAAATAAGAGAGAAATTCCTTAATTATAGAAGGGATAGAAAAATACTAGAAGGGGTATTAGTTACACCTATTCAAAACAACCATTTGTAAATAATTAATAATCTAATCATTATTAGATTGTTAATTATTAAATGGTATATGCTTTATAAAGCTTGTAATAAATATAAGGTTTTATAACCTTATATTAGAACAATATATAAATGTTATAAGGGCATGACACTTAATAACATTATGTTCTAACACTATGTCTCGCCCAAGTAAGAGAAGGCATCCATTGTCTCTTACTAACTTCCTCACTTTCTCAAGTGTCATCTATTTTGTACTAACTTCAAAAGTTATTAGAGCACTCTAAGCAATTTCATGTCCATCATCAATAAGTTGTGAACTTTCTCTTCTCAATCTCTCCTTTGTCATTGCTTCGGTTCTCAACTCAATGACAAACAACTTAAACTCTCATGTCCTAATGAAGTCATCATCATACATAAATTCCTCACAAGCCTTTTTTGACACCATCTACAACAACATTAGTTGTAGGAGAGTTAACATTTTACAGGCATTTGGTGTTGTGGCTTTGATTCTCCAATAATGCACATGGGAGACTATAACATCCCTAATAGGGTTGTTAAGTGGTATGAAATCCTCAAATCTCTATGTATCTCCATAACTAACCAATGTTTGAAGTGGGAGTTCAACCTAGACTTGTCTTCCCTCAACTTGAAGTGGCAAAGCCTATGACGAAGGGGCATAAGTTGTTGCAATCATAGGGGCTTTACACTTTGATGGGAGTGCTAAAGAAAATACCTCTCTAGAGAATGAGGTTGTATTTGCATATATTGCATTGCATGTTGGGAGACTAGTCAACTATGGGATGGGGGCTTAACATCAAAGCTAGCCCAAAATCATAAGAGAAAAGGGCATGGGTGGAATTTTTGCCATTAGAAAAATATATAGAAATTTAAATTCAAAAAGTATTTAATGTATATTAACATAAACAATTTAAAAGCATTTTAATTATGTACAATATTAATAATTAAAAATTAAAGAGTATTTTATAAATTTTATTTTAAATTGTGAAATTCAAGTTATTTAAAAAAATTTAAAGCAAAAACTTAGACACCATTAAATTTTAAATTTTTTTAAATATATGGTAATATAATATATAATTAAAAGACGGTCTTATTCATAGGTCTTGTGGCTTAACCCTGTTACATCCCCAACTTATGATTTAGCTTAATCTTGCTTTTGTGTGGTAATCGGGATGATTAATCATAGTTTAATGATTTGATGTTTGTGGAAAATATCACATTTAATCTTTGATTATGTGATTACTGACTAATGTTAGATAGACATGAGATTACAAGTTGATATGTGTATACACCTAAAAATGGCAAAGACAAATTAAATAAATATTTATTATTTATTTAATTTCCATTCTTCTATCATTTAATAAATTCATCAATTTATCTATTTGATTCATGTTCATCATCAATAGTCCAAATATTAAATAAATATCAATTTATTTAATTAAGTTAATTAAACTTATTCTTCTAATGTCATCCCTTAATTAAATAATAATCAAATTATTTAATCGTAAATCATCCTATTCCAAAGTAAAAAGTCTTGTATTCCACATCATCTAATCCACCTCACACGTCCACCTCATCATCTTGCACATGTAATTAAATATTTTAATATTTAGTTAATCCATTTTCCCTCACCCACATGGGCCTATTCTTCCTCCAACCATCCCTATTCAAAAGGATGTGGTCTCTCCATGTCACCGTGGTCAAAGGGACACTTTGTGACACTTGTTCCATAGTCCTTAGAATCTTTCCAACCTCCCTATAATCATGTCTCCTTGTTTGACCTTCTCTTCTTTGGTCATTGTGAGCCTTGTGACATGTGGACTCATGTCACCCCTTTCTCTCCACCATGTCAAGGTGAGAGGAACATCTTCCCTCTTTCTCTCCCTCATCTCAACCAACTCAATATACACCGTACACCTCTCAAGACTTCTTCTCCACTGTTGAGATCTTGACACATGGATTTGCCCCCTCCTTGGCCTATAAAAGGAAGCTCATTCCCTCATTCTATAATCCACAAGCTATAGCAAACTTACTCTGCCTGAATTATACCAGCGTGCCTTTGGCAAAGCATCCATATTGTTCATTGCATTATCTTCATTATCCACACAATCATGTCTTGAATCATCCATCTCTCATCTTCATAAGAGTTGCATTGTAGGTAATCTCCATTGCATTATCCAACTACAGCCATTCAAGTATTGTCATCTTTAATTGCGAGGAAGTGCACGCTTCTGAGAGCTCTATTCATCAACAAGATCAATACAAGATAAGCGACAATGGAAGCTTCGAGGTAAATCAGTCTTCAAGGTAATATATCTTTGTTTATTTGATTTACATCATATTTCATTGAGTTATTGGATTACTAGTAGTTTAATACAATTGACAATATTTTCTCTAACAATATGATTATTTAATTATTTTGATTTGCGAATCAAATGATGATACACTAAGCATGGTTATATGGTTGTGAGTGAATTTAGGGAGGAATCTTCCTCCAAGAATGGAAGGAGAGTATCATCCGGGAGGAGGAGATAGATGTTTGGAAGAGGTCAGATTCCCATTTGAGTATCAGAGCTAGTCCTTAAGAATCCTTGCAGGTAGAGTGAGTTCATCATACGCTGGTTAGTCATTTTCCAATTCCTTCAGTGTCATCTTGACAAGGTGAGATATCTCGACATCTCTCATGTTGATTCAAATAAACGATGTTTTTAGAACATTGATTCTAGTCGATTGGTGATCTTGTCTTGTTGTCGAGTATTTCCTTGTTCCCTTATCCAATTCCTTACTAGAATCTTGTGACTACTATTATTATTTCTTTTAAATTTTACTTTTGGTCAACGTACCGAAGAAAGGGGAGTGGTACTCGACCCCAAAGTCACAATTTGATTATGCCACCCTATTGATGATGTTGTCATTTGATGACATTTTAGATTATTTTGTTTACCCTTAAACATCATTAGATGCAAGGGAAGCTTTATGCAATATAATTGTGCTAGTCCTTATGATTGGGCACCTTTATTATTATTAATATAGATGACTTATGTTGATAGGCCAACCACCACCCATGATGAGTGGAGCGAGTGGAGGCAGATGTGGAACCAATCTTAACTCCTACCCATGTTGCCCACTCCATCATGGAGGATAGTGGATTGTTGGAGCCCAAAAAGGCCACGGGGTGGTGAAGTTGATTATGGGGTTTTACCCCTATGTTGAGTAGAAAAAGGTGGCGAACTATGTTGCATGTGAGGCATGCAAAAGTATGAGCAAAACCTTTGTTTATGTTATGTGTGGAGTATGCTCTTGGTGGAACAAGAATAGTGAGGATAATCAGAGGTTTCTGTAGGAGAAGACTACTATAGTAGTAGCTAGGAGGTGAGAACACACCATCTTGGGATAGAGATATCGAAGGACATTCAAAATATGACCCACGATAGGCCAAATCCATTGTTTAAACTTTAACAGGTATGAAGCTTAGTAATAATATTACTATTGCATTCTATGTGTGGTCAACGGTGTCGACATGAGATAGTAATTGGCCACTGTGTTATAGTTATAGGCCTTCGAGGCCATAAGCAATGTTATGTTTAAACTACGATACACCGTAAGACAATGTTATGTTTAACTATAATACTTCATGGACAATGCTGTTTAAAACTATGATACTCCCATAGACAATGTTGCGATTAAACTATGACACTTTCGTAGCCATTTCTATGAGTAACCTATGATACCACCTACACCGTGGAGTTATCTTTATAGGCCCTTGAGGTCGTTTATGTATTAATAATGTAAAGAATGTAAGCATTGTTTTATAAGCAAGTTAGTCGAGGCCATCAGGTTGAGCCTGTGCATTGCAAATTACATGCAAGAAGTTGGGTGCCAATATGGCAAGGGCTTAAAACTATTTCTTTCATTCTTTGAAACTCTCATTGTTATTATTTGAGTCGACTGTGACCACTATGGAGAATATATTAAACCATAATGACTGTGTATGTGTATTATGAGGTCTATCTTGAAGTAGGTCGAGAGCCTCACTCAAACTTTAATTACATTATCATTAATCTTTAAACCTTGGATGTGCTTGAGGCACTTAGTATTCGGTCATGAAGACTGCAAATAACAGTGTTTGACTATTAATGATAATTAATATGATAACTATAGTGCATCTTATGTATTTAAAAGGATATGTTGACTTCTCATTAAAGGAGAAATTGGATAAGAGGTTAATTGTATTGCTTGGTAGGCAGCATTAAGTGCATGTCGGGTTTATTGGAGGAACTAGTTCTCCTAGATATTTATTTACTTATGAGAATGAATACTATGATTAGTATGAAACTCTTGCATTTTATTATAAATGAAAGCCATCTCCTTTTGAATGGCCTTACTTCACGAATGAGGCATAAGATATCAAAACTCATGTGGATACTTGAGATAGGGTCTTTTTAATAAGACCGACTTACTAGACTATTATGATATAAGTCTTGGATGACATGAATTGAATGTAATCCTTGTGATAGGGTAAACATGAAGTCGTGAACCTAGAAGGTCAGAAGTTGAAAAATATGATACAACTATTGTCATTTTGAAAAGAAGGGAATTGAGTGATGTGGAGTCACGGGTTCCCCATTGCAAAAACAACGTAACATAACTAAATATACTCCTAAGACAAGAGTTAATCATCCTAGAATTGGATTGAGAATGAACTGAACCTACCTTTTCTAGACCTAAAGAGGTCAAGCTATGATTACTATAGGATGAGACAAATTCTAAGTTGAGTTGAGGTGGTGGACATACGACAACGTTCATTGCGAAACGTTTATGTATGTAAATCTTTGGCCAAAGTAATGCATCCGTCTCTGCATGCATTGTTGGTCCATAGTGATCTAGATGGCACAATGTTTCCAGTAGTCTCATACATAGTTAGAGTGGATCTATAGTTGTATGACCATGAGACATTATGAAGGACACAACACCAGATACTCAGATGGCAAACCTAATAGTTCCTTATATCTATACCCTCTGTGAAGGGTAGGGCTGCTTCTAGGTAGGAAGTTGTGTAGGGGACCACCAGTCTGTGGTTGGAGGAAAAGCACTCGAGTGATGCTCTCCTTCCCAAGCAGAAAACAAGTTGAGGCTTATGAAGACAAATGTCAAAAGTTCCAGATACAGTGCTTTTTCTATATATGACTTGATAGTCAATCATTATGTATATTTCTATATTTGATGCCACGAGCATAGCTTTGCACATATATAGTGAAGGTCATTCACTAATGAATTATCCTTGGATATTGTAAATCTAAGTTTTGTTATGTTTGGGTAAAGAATAACATGCATGATTATCATGATGTTATTAATTAATTCTTGCTTAACTGTGATTATTTTAATCATGATGCATCCTTACTCTTAATTAAGATGGTTAATTTTGGTACTTTTTTTGGGTAATGTGAAGATGTCTTATTACAAACCCGAAGTAGTAGATTAACATCAAATAGAACCCCACCATATGAGATGCTTAAAATGGATTTCAATCAAGCAACTTAGGGGAATCCAAGCGTATTTGAGGATGGTTGACTCATAAGCGATAGGCAAGGGAGGGTGATATGGCCAACATAAAAACTAGCAAAGGAAACGAATAATAAAGTGGAGGCTCAAGCAATATTAATTTGCCTGTAAATATGCACTAAAAATGGGATTTGGGAGATAATTATAGGAGGAGATTCAATGATAGTTATAAACACAATAGTTTTTCAAATTAAATTATCAAAAACATCATGGAACAAGTTTGACAAGATCTAACAAAGCTAAATTCATTCACCGTACAACACTACTATAGGGAAGTAAACAAAATTGGTGATTTTGTAGCAAATTATGACATTGATAACAAGGAAAATGAAATTATCAATCAAAGAACATTCATAGGGGGTTATAAGTGTGACAACTATTGCTTAATGCATCACCCAAGATTACAAAGATCGAGTATACATGATTATCTTCCCTCACTCATGTAGACGATGGATACGGTGAACAAACACTCACACAAGGCCAAAGAAGATTGATTCATAGCAACCATGGTACACTAGTTTCATCATTGGGATTGCTAGAAGTAGCTAGCATTGGGTTTGGAGTGATATCTCATGAATGGGGATTACACAAAGAGCTAGAAAGTATGATACTTCTCCCTCTGTGATTGAAAATTGTGTAGTGTAGTGATGAATGAGTTAGTCAAAGTGTGCAAAACAAAGATAAATACTAGCAAATGCTTTGAAGAGATTGCAAAAGAACATAATGCTAAAAGTGGCTCCCATCTTTATAAATGAACTTAAGGGTATATCTTAATCCAAAATAGGAAATGGTTAATGGGCCCTTGGTCTATTGGTGAAGCTGAGTGGTTCTGATTGAGCCCACCAGGGATCAAGTCTTGCTGAGTGTAAGGCCCCAACACCATAAGGGATGAGGTTGGGATCGTGCCCTGAGTGACTTTGGTAGAATGGATACCCCTTAGTCCTTGGCTCTTGGCCAAAGGGGTTTCAACCTAAGGCTTGTGCTCCCGTATTGGGTAGCTAAATGATTCTGTGGGTTTGATATAAAACCCTTCAATAAAAAAAGAAAATGGGAAATGTTAAACACAACCATGCTTGATTTAAAATGGCTCTATGGAGTGTACATTATCAGTTCCCCACTCATGGAGAGTGTCATTAGGAAGGTGATAAGCCCATATTTGCTTCAAGAATTCTCTTAGTAGTGACTCAATAACATTGTGGCATTGATTTTTCTATCAAACATACTAAGCAATGAAGGAATGATGCAGACCATAGTAGAGGCATATATCAAATGCATTTACATTATAGAGCTTAAAATGTCATAATCCATTGTAGGATATGATGTTAAGGTTGGGTAGGCTAATGTCGGGGTTTTTTTCTCATGGGATCTCTTAGTCACCTCAACTAATGCAAATGCCATCCTCATAGTAGTCATAAATGGTTTAGTAACTGGATCCTTGGGGCCCTATACAGATGCATGTAAGAATGTATCAAAAACATGGTAAATGCTATCTTATTTCTTTTACAAAATGCCACTATGTAGAGCAAGGATAAGGAGAAGGAAGTGGAGTAGATGGAGGCACAAGAAATTAGCTCAAGTGATAGTAATTAAAGAATCTAGATGTGTTTTTCCTTTGCCATGTTAAATGTATATTGAGTAGTATTAGGATTTATCTCTTGAAAATCATGCTTTTCCTAATTGTTCAAGTGATAGCAAAGGTTTTTGTAAGCCTTTTTATTTTGTATAAAAGGGTGTGGCTATTTAGGCCAAACTTACATATCAAGAAAAAAGATGGATTTTTAAATACTTAGTTTTAAAATTTTGGTCAAAGGGGATGAGCTCAAGGGTAAATCATTGAGAAATTTATAATTGGAACCTACATTCAAATCATAAGAAGACACATGTTACTAGAATAATATCATAATTACATACTATCTACGACACAAAAAGATAAAAAAATAAGATAGGATATTATTGTTTCAATCACAATTTCTTTCACAAAAAGATAAAAAAAAATAAGATAGGGTATTGTTGTTTCAATCACAATTTCTTTTCCATCTAGTTAAATTAAAACAAATTAAAAACATAATTGGAATCAATATAACGCCATACCTATAATTGATAAATTCCTCACATGGCTTAGATTTACCTCAATTTGTCTAATTAGCCTCAGATTTCATGATTTAACATAAATTCTATTCAATAAAAATTCAGGTGCTCTAATTTTACAAGCAACACAACAATAGGTACAAAATTTTCACAAACACTGAAAATGGTTTAAGAGATTTACACATCATGCTATAAATGAAGGTTCATATGTCATAACATTGCAATGGTCTCTAAATCCAAAATAATTAAAGATAATCTAAAGTCAAAAACTTTTAAGTTACACTTATGTTAATTTTAAGTTGGCTTTAAAAGTTAAAATATAAGTCAAATGTTTAAGACATTTTAATTTTGGATGGCATATATGACCTAACTTTGGGTCCCAGAAATGGCCTAGTGTGGAAATTCATGTCATCAACACATGATTATCTTTAGCATTCATGCAAAATTATTTTTAACTTAAACTTTGACTTGTAAAATGATATTTTTAGGTTCATGTTGTAGTGTAGAATTACAAGGATGGTAATGGATTTAGTGATTCATAGTCCTATGCAGAGACCAACAAGGGAAGAATAAAAAGATGATATGATGCATGAGTGTGATTCTATGATGAAGAACCAAACTTGAGAACTTGTACCTCATCCAAAGGGGAAGAACATTAAATATGCAAGTGGATTCATGAGATGACTCCACTTTAGAAGGTTAGGTTTAATTAAGAGGTGTAAGGTGAGAATAATTGGTTAGGGATACTCTTTAAGGAGTATTGATTAATAGGAGACTTACACTAGTATATGATTATTTTGTACTATTCTTTTATAGTAACTAACTTTGAATGGGATGTACGATAGGTGGACATGAAGTTACATTCAATGGAGACATTTAGGATAATATTTACATGGGGTAAACACTAATTTTTGAGTAGTTTGGTGATTCCAATCTTGTTTAAAAAATCAAGAAATCACGCTAAATTGAAATAAACCCTTTAGAAATGGTATGAGAATATAAATAAGTTCTTTGTATCTTTAGAGGTCAACAAATTATGGGCTAGTTATAATGCCTATGTGAGATTTGTTCATGAATGGTTGTACATTTCAATTGTGGTGCTTGATGTAGATGCCCTTTATTACATGAGACAATACTTCTATGACATAAGATTTGAAAGATAAATTAGAAAAGACTTTTTTAAGGTGATCACCTTAAAAGCTTGTCGTAAAGAACTTATTTTGATAAATTATTTAGAGGAGAAAAGTGCACCTCTTTTGTTTTACACCACTTTACACACATGTTTATGTTTTTAAAGGGTCCCTTCTATAATTAACCAAATTGGACACATGTTTATGTTTTTAAGTGGCCCTAGATCCTAAAAGGACTCAAGTTGTGTGTCTAGGGTTGAGTATTTAAAGGCACCATCTTAGTTCATTTCAATCATTGAATGATCACATCAAAATTGATTAACATGGATAGCATCTAATAGAAATAAGATAACACATTCACATATGTATCAATAACACTTGCTTGCTTAGCTATCCAATAATATGTCTACATCAACTTCCAACACTTATATTTATTCTTTGTCTCTATCACCATTGAATCAATATAAGAGCTTGATTTCTAATAAGGAAGTTAATCACTTTCTCCATTATTATAGTTGGTCCCAACAATGCTTTTTAGCACCACTTAATTTTTTGTTATGTAGATATACATTAGGCAAATATATTCTACAAGTTTCGATCATATTATCTATGACAAAATTATGTATGATCACATCCTTCCATGAAATTATGAGGATGACCTAGTTCAAATTTCATCATTATACTTCCAACACATCTTATTTTAAACAATTTTGAGCTATGGTTAAAACCTTACAATCAAAACAATGAATAACTCATTATTGACCATCAAAATCAGATGAGCCCTAATACCTCTCAATTTTATTTCAATACATATCTTTTTTTAATCTCAATTTATCCACTTGAATCAATTTATCACGCACAACTCTTTATTTATCTAAAATTTAATTATAATTAATTTATTAGCTCAATAAATAATTGTAATGTTTTTACTTTATCTATAAGTATATGGTGGATTCTCCTCAGTAATTATGAATCAAACACTAATATCCCAGTTATATTATTTGGATTGGCCAATATATTTGTAAGTAAATATGATTAACCACATATATATAAATACATATAGAAAACTGGGAAAGATTTAAACTAGGTACAAGTGTGGTTAACCATAAACTACAAATCTATATAGAAAAATAAGAGAGTCAAATTAGGTCTTAACTACACAAACCTTTTTGACAATGTCTCACTTTTAAATTATATATTTTATTTGTAAGGTTCCATAAATTGTTTGGTCTTATAGATATTAAAATTTTTATTTGTTGTCAAGTGGCCCTTGGTCTATTAGTGAAGTTGAATGGCTTATAAAAGGACCACCAATGATCAAGGCTTGTGATGCTCTAAACCCTGGATGAAGTTGGGATTTTGCCTTGGGTGACTTTGGTAGAATGGAAGCCTTTAATCCAAATTAAAATAGATTAACTCATGCACCTTGTGGTTTGAACTCATGATTCTAAAAAATTGCTAAAACAATTCAAAAATATATATCCTCTCATATAAAAATGTATCCATCCACTCCATGCCTCTGAATAAATTGCCTTTAAAATAAGCCTTTGGAGTAGCCATGATGAAAATAGGCTACATGATATGACAAAATAAGAATAGAATAGAATAGACAATTTTTAACATCCATGAGACCAAAGATAGCCTATAGGATAACATATCTTGTTATTGTATTTTTTGAATTGTTGCTCTTTTTCTATTTAATTTAATGAACTCCCTTGTTTTCTCAACCATCTCCTTCTATAACAAATCTTACAAGGAAGTTACTACTAAAGTGTTTGTGTAATTGGCTCAAATATCATTGTAAGCTTCACATTCTAAAGTAAAGTGTTTTTCTAATTCAACTATCTTATTTGTGAAAAAGACATAAATTCTCTCTTCCCATTCCTCTTTTGGTCTCTTCCATCTACCCATTTTAGATCAAAGACGATGTGAGTTAGTTCTTAATTGAGCCATGAGAATTTTTGCTCTCTAATAGCTTTTCCCATAGAGACTTACATAATTTTTCTATAACAAAAGCCTTTATTTCTTTACTATCATTAGGACACACATTCAAGTGAATGTTCCATTTGCTCATCTACTTGATGTTTTGTTTCATCCATGATTTCTATCTCTTGTTTAAGACTTCTTTTATGACAACCTTGGGCTATCTATTTGCCTCCATCTACTTGATTTTTTTGAGATATCCTAGGAGACACACTATGACAATGTCTTCAATAGAAAATGTACCAGCTTCAGTTAGAATAATCTCATAGGGGATTGAAGCTTTTAGTTTGAATTTTCTTGTGATTATGCACAACTTTTGGATTCTCTCTATTTGCTTCCATTTTAAGTTTGAAGTGTTGCAAGCCCATAATTTGTACTTGTAAAGTATGACGATAATTACTAATAGCTCAAATAGAATCCACATAGTTTTCCAATTCCCTAACTCTACCTCTATGCTTCTATTTTGCAAAGTAAAAAGTGCTCTCCAACCTCCCAAAGTTCTCTTCCTTTTGCAAGTTTCCCAACCGAGCTTGTTGTTGAAGTCAATCCCAAGGTATTTGTACAGTTTCGTTGCTTCTTCTAAAATACTCCCTTCAAAATAAAACCTAAATTGACTTTTTTTCCTTTATGTTGGAAAAGATCACGATATTGGTCTCGCCAATGTTAACTTGCATACTCACCTTCTTGCAAAAGTGCTCAAGGGCATATAAGCGCTCTTGCAACCCTTGAGTAGACCTAACAATCAAAACGAGATCATCAGTGTTAAAAAGAAATTGAGTAACATATTCTCATAAAACAACACCATCCTCTTCTTGCAAATTTAAATCTTCTTCAAGTTTGTTGATATATAAGCCCAAAGGATAGGGGATAGAGGGCATCCTTGCTTAGCTCCAATATTGCTCCTAAAATTTTCTGAAAGGCTTACATGAGTTCTATTTTTTTTGGATTGAATATTGGCCACAAATATATTAATCTCATAATAGTTACAAAATAAGGTGATCAAGATGACCACCATAACATCAGTCCATAACTATATCATCAATCCAAAACACAAGACCTATTACATGATCCAACTTTAATAATAGGTCCTTAGAGCAAGACAAAACAAATTATGTTAACTACATATCAGACTATAGGATATACTCAAAATTGGATTATATGTTTTTAGATACATAGCATAAAACCAGAGATATTCTGAGGTACTCCTGAATTTATTGCTCCATACCTAACCAGAGATAGCATAAAAATTGTATCAGGTGCACTCCAGAGTTTACTGCTCCATATCTACTCTATCTGTCCCACCTGTCATGTTCTCTACTCCTACTTCTATGTCTCTACCTATTTCCATCAAGTCCACCTCCATCTTTGAATACCTATCCTATTGTTCTCCTTTTGTCTTCTGTTCACCACTTTCAAAACTTTCATCCAAGTATGTTCCATCATATTCAAGGTTTGTCTTTATCATCCTTTTTCTACCTTTCACCTGGTTGTCCTGTATGTTTCTATTATAGGTCCTCACATATGTTCTGTTGTTATTATTTTTGAATGAATCTATGCCTTTGGATGTACCAATCAGAGGAGAAACCTTTAGCGGACTACTGTTTACATTATAATTCTAACAAGTGATCTCCAAATACTTCTGATTCTCATTCCGTATCTTTTCTATTTGATGATGTTTATAATACTCATTCTAGAAGTCAGTGTATTCATTTTGAAACTTCTCATTTACCTTTCTTAAGTCATGTGGCCAAAAATCTACTTTTTTGATGTCCTCTTTGTATATCATTGCTCCTCCATTATCTCCATGAATTTGTCCACTGGTAGCTCCAAAGTCGTCATAACTTGCTCAATCAATTTCAAATTGGTGAGTTTATAAGATAACTCAGTGAGTGATCTCTTCTTGCCTTGGAACCTCTCTTCATTCCTCATCTTCCACAGAAACCATAAGTTCTCAGTTGATAAAATTAACCAAAACTTATTATCTTTTATGTTTAACCCACTAACATAACCACATAAAATTTCTTTCCAATTGGTACAATTCCTAGGATTCCAATTAGAGACATTTCCCATAAATATAAACCAAGTGGCTTTAATATATTCACAATCAAAAAGACATGTTGACATGTTTGAGTGACATTACACGTAGAGCAAACACTATCATCAAAGCCTAATGCCAACTTTTTTAAAATAAAAAGCCATCTAAAACATCCTTTTCTTGGTTCAATGTTTCTAGACCATATTAAACTGGAGGTTTTGGAAAATAGTTTTTGTTCTATTTTATGTTCCCAAATTGTATTTATATGCTCAAAGACCGCCCGTTTTGTATAATCTCTTTGATTCAACACCCAAGAACTTAGTTCCATCCTTCCACTTTACCTTCTCAATGCACTCTTCCCCAAGAACAATAACCTCTTGAGGAAGCTTGTGTTGGGAAACCAGGTGTCTCAACCTTGCTGCATATTTCCCGTAATAGTTATTTTTCATTTAATATTTTCCTACAGCTGTTACACATTGTCGATGCTTTGAAAATTGGTTTATCAGGTGTCAAAAGATGCCCACATGGTGGTATTCTATGACATTTGTAAGGGTAAAAAATAGGGGATTTCATTTTGGATGTGAGAGCTTATTTTTAGATTAGATTCTTGGCTGAGAAGCTTTGCACATGGTTTTGTAAAACCACACATGGTTTCTTGTATAGCCATAAGTCTATAAATTGGAGGCTTGAGGAGTAGTTTGAGTGTGAGTTTGTAGGTACTGTTATGCTGCTGGAATTCTTCCAGAGTTGATTACTGGTGATACTCCTATAATAAACTTGCTCTGTAAGTGTATATAATCTTGTTATTAGATTTGGAATACATTGAGCAGGCTTTTGGAGTGTGGGGTTTTTCATCCGAAAGGGTTTTCCCCACGTATATCTGGTGTTTTGTGTTTCACTGTTTGTTCCATGTTTTGAAATGTGCTTCTAGATTTTCTGTAATTGTTAGATCAAACTTTAAAAGTTTTGCATAATGTTTCTCCTAAAGATTGGTGTAGGAAGTTGTTTCCACTACTTTAACTTCCTTATAAGTAGTATCAGAGCCTGATCACCTTTGGTTTCAGTTGTGGGTTGTTGGGTTTTTTGTGCTAATCAAGATTTGAGTGGGAGCTTGTGCAGAGGATACTTTGTGATCTTGTTGCGGATATTCTTTTCAAATGGCGAGCATATCTGGGAGGATTGAGGTAGAGAAGTTTTCTAGGACAAACTTTGAAATGTGGAAGCTGAAGATGGACGATCTGTTGATTGATCGGGATCTATGGGATGCAGTGGATGAAAATGTCCATAGGCCTGTGGATCCAAATTTGGCTGCAAAATATGATGTAATGGATAGAAAAGCTAAAGGTCTCATAAGATTGTGCCTTTCATATTCGATTCTAATAAATGTCCACAAAGAACCCACTTCGAAGAAGCTTTGGAAGAAGTTGGGTGAGATATGTCAAGCTAAATCTCTAGTAAATAAGAATTTCTTGAGGAAGAAGTTATATTCCTTGAGAATGGAAGAAGGTGGATGGATTTCTGAGCATCTAGAAACCTTCAATATGTTGGTGACTTAGTTGACCTCAATTAGGGTGAAAATGGATGAAGAAGAAAGGTGCCAAATTTGCTATGTTCGCTACCAAACTCATGGGACAGTCTAGTCATGGCTATTGGGAGCACTGTAATCATCTTGATGATGGAGGATGTTGTTGGTTCTATACTCTTTGAAGAGATGAGAAGGAAGATCTCTCCAAATTCCAAAGAGGATTTGAGTGTTCGAGGAAGACAAAAAGATGAGAAGCAACGTGGCCGTTCCAAATCCAAGAATAAGGGGAGATCAAAATCTCCTGGTAAGTCCAAGGCAATATGCTGGAACTGTGGAAAATCTGAACACTTCTGAAAGGAATGTAAAGAAGAGAAGAAAAAGACGAAGAAGAAGAAGCAAGATTCTGATTCCGAGTCTGAGAAAGAAGATGGAGATGCCTTTATTGCAACCTTGGCCACTCGTGCAGGTGATAATGCATGGTTGATAGACTCAAGTGCATCTTTCCACATGACTCCTAACAAAAATTGGTTTAGTAAGTATGAAAACTATGATGGTGGTAAGGTGTATTTGGGTGATAATTCTTTTCTTAACATTGTTGGTTGTGGTAGTATTCATGTGAAATTTTCTGATGGTAGAGTTAGACGATTTGACGGTGTCTTGCATATCCCATGACTAGCAAGAAATTTATTATCTATTAGCAAGCTAATAGATGCAGTGTGCATGTATAGTTTTCTGAAGCAGGTGTGAAAATGGTGAGAGGTGCTATGGTGATAGCAAGGGGAAGTAGATTGGGTATGTTGTACTAGCTTGATGCATGCACAGTTGAGTGCAAGAGCACTTCTGATAAAATTAAGCCAGAAACTACTTCACTGAAAAAAGAGATGGTTTCCTCTTCTACGGATGGTCGTGGCTTTTGGGAACCCAAGGGTGCTCTATCTACCAAATCAAAGTTGCCTGCAGAGAAGACTATGTTGTGGCACCAGAGATTTGGCCACATTGGAGAGAAGGGTTTAAAAGCCCTGAAAAATAAGAACCTTGTTGAAGGGTTGAATGATTGCAATCTAGAGTTTGATTTCTGTGAACATTGTATTTATGGCAAACAGAACCGCGTTCAGTTTTACTCATCTTCTCATAAGTCTTCATGTATTTTGGATCTAATCCATTTGGATGTATTTGGTCCTGTTGATGTTGCTTCTATTGGTAAATCAGTTTATTATGTTACTTTCATTGATGATTTTAGTAGGAGGACACGGGTATATTTTTTAAATAGTAAATCTAAAGTTTTCATTCATTTTAAGGAGTTTAAGGCTATGGTAGAAACTCAAACTGAAAAGAAAAATTAAATGTTTGAGGACTGACAATGGCAGTGAGTACTGTTCTGCTAATTTTGACAGATTCTGTACAGATTGTGGGATTAAAAGACAAAAGACAACTGTGTATTCTCCTTAGCAAAATGGAGTTGCAGAAAGAATGAATATAACGTTGATGGAGAAGGCTAGGAGCATGTTGAGTGGAGCTGGTCTAGAACAAAAGTTTTGGGCTGAAGCTATTGCCACTACTTGTTATTTGATTAATAGATCTCCTACATCAACGCTTGTTGATAAAATGCCAATGCAGGCATGGTCAGGGAAAAATCCTTCACTTAGAGATCTGAGAGTTTTTGGTTGTGAGGCATATGCACATGTGCCTAAGGAGAAGAGAACAAAGTTGGATTCTAAGGTTGTCAAATGTATCTTCATCGGCTACAACTATGGTGTGAAAGGATATAAGCTTTGGGACCCTGTTGTACATAAAGTAATTTATTCAAGAAGTGTTATTTTTAGAGAGACTAATTCTTCTCCTGTTACTTTTCAGCTAGAATAGCATAAAGAAATTGAACAGAAAAAGGATGTGATTCAACTTCCTTTTACGCCTGATAAAGTTGAATCGAGACCCCAAGATAGACCAAAAGTTGAGGAGAGCTCATCGAGCTATGAATCTTCAGAAGAGAGAGAAGAGGAGGAAGAAGTGGAAGAACCTCCACCTTAGCTTGTTCAAAGGTCTACAAGGCATAGGCAACCACTTGAAAGGTATGGGTATTCACCTGATGAATGGAAGTGTATATATGCTTTGAGTACCAACATTGATGAACTAAGATCTGTACAAGAGGCTTTGGGTATGAATGATGCAGAGTCCTAAAAAATAGCCATGGATGAAGAGATGGCAGCCCTTGAAAGAAATGATACATGGGACCTAGTACCATTTCTTGAAGGACGCAAACCTGTTGGATGTAAATAGGTGTTTAAGAAAAAGATTGGTTCATATGGAAATGTTGAAAAGTATAAGGCACGGTTGGTTGCAAAGGGATACTCTCAGGTTGAGGGTATTGATTATGATGAGATCTTTTCTCCTGATGCTAAAATGACATCCATTCAGTTTTTATTATCTATTGCAACATCTTATGACCTAGAGGTTGAACAAATAGATGTGAAAATTGCTTTCCTTCATGGTGATTTGGAGGAAGAAATCTATATGACACAACTAGAGCACTACGTGGTGAAAGGTAAAAGCAAGTTGGTTTGTAAGTTAAAGAAATCTCTGTATGGCCTTAAACAAAGTCCTAGGATGTGGTACCAGAAGTTTGATACTTATGTGTTGAGTTTGGGATTTATGCGGTCTAAATCTGATCACTATGTATATTTTAAATCTAATGGTGATTGTTTCCTGGTAATTGTTTTATATGTTGATGACATGTTGTTTATTGGGAAATGTAAAGGTTCGATTGCAAAATTGAAATCTCAACTCTCTGTGAAATTTGAAATGAAAAATCTTGGTGCAGCAAAACACATACTTGGGATGGAGATCAGAAGAGATCATATGAACAGAAAGCTATGGCTTGGCCAGAGTAAGTATGCTTGTTCAGTTTTGCAAAGGTTTAACATGTAGGATTGTAAAACCACTTTGTGTTCCTGTTACATTGGGAACAAAGCTCTCTATTTCACAATGTCCTACATCCCCATCAGAGATGGAAGACATGAGTAGAGTGCCTTACTAGAGTGCAGTTGGAATCTTAATGTATGCTATGGTCTGTACAAGACCAGACATTGCCCAAGTAGTGGGAGTTTTTTTCTCATTATTTGTCTAATCCTATAAGACTGCATTGGGATGTAGTTAAGAGGGTCTTCAGATATTTGCAGGGTACAACAGAGTACTCTATTTGTTTTCATGGTATAAGAGATCAACATTCCCTAAGTATTCATGGTTTTGTGGATTCAAATTGGGCTGGCGATGTCGATAGCAGAAGGTCCACCAGTGCATATGTTTTTACTCTTAGTGGTGGTGCAATCAGTTGGATGAGCAAGTGACAGGTCGCGGTGGCTTTGTCCACTACTGAGGCAAACTACATGGCAGCTACTCATGCCTGTAAATAAGCCATTTGGCTGAAGCGTTTGTGTTTAGATATTGGATTGAAATAGGGTGCAGTTACAGTTTATTGTGACTTTTCATGCCAGGACTAAACACATTGATGTTCAGTATCACTTTGTGAGAGATATGGTCGAGGATGGCAGAGTGAAGATAGAAAAGGTAGAGACTGTGGTGAATGTTGCAGATGCATTAACTAAGCTCATGAGCACAACGAAATTCAAGTGGTGTTCTGAGTCTATGGGCCTTTTGGCCCCTAGCAGTTGATCCATGATGGTGTTATTCCCTTGGCTCTTGCAAGGTATCGACAAGTGGGAGAATGTTGGGAAATGAGGTGTCTCAACCTTGTTGCATATTTCTCGTAATAGTTATTTTTCATTTAATATTTTCCTATAGCTGTTACACATTGTCGATGCTTTAAAAATTGGTTTATTAGGTGTCAAAAGATGCCCACATGGTGGTATATTATGGAAGGCCTATTTTTAGGCATATTATGATAGATTCTATGACATCTGTAAGGGTAAAAAATAGGGGATTTCATTTTGGACTTGAAAGCTTATTTTTAGACTGGAATCTTGGTTGAGAAGCTTCACACATGGTTTTGTAAAACCACAGATGGTTTCTTGTATAGCCAGAAGTCTGTAAATTGGAGACTCGAGTAGTTTGAGTGTGTGAGTTTGCAGGTACTGTTATGCTATTGGAATGCTGCCAAAATTCTTCCAAAGTTGATTACTGGTGATACTCCTATAATAAACTTGCTCTGCAAGTGTATGTAATCTTGTTATTGGATTGGAATACATTGAGCAGGCTTTTGGAGTGTGGGGTTTTTCACCCAAAAGGGTTTTCCCCACATATATCTGGTGTTTTGTGTTTCACTATTTATTTCATGTGTTTGAAATGTGCTTCTAGATTTTCTGTAATTGTTAGATCAGTCTTTAAAAGTTTTGCATAATGTTTCTCCTCAAGATTGGCGTAGGAAGTTGTTTCTGCTACTTTAACTTCCTTATAGCTTGCACAAGGACTTATTTAGAATGGAGAAGGTTCTTTTGTTTGCTCCATATAATCTGAACTCTTCTTCAATTTGTAGCCAATTTTTTGCCTTGTTGCCATCTACCAGATCACTCAGCACACTTAACCCATTCCCATTCCATTTCCTAGCTGGACACCCTTGCAATAGAGCCAAGGGTTTCCCTTTTTGGAAGATGTTCCACCAAATGGTTCTATGACCTGAAATAACATTCTCCCTCAATTTAATTGCCTTAGCATTCACAATAACTATTTTGGCCTACTCCCATGCTAGCCAAATACTATTGAAGCCAATAGATCCCAAAGGCTTAGCCTTAAAAGCTCTAAACAAGAAATCCTGGATATGCAATCCTTTCCAACCTTTGGCTTTAAGTGGCACAACATTTTCAATGTTATTCTTTATTAGTATTTTCCAGGGTTCATCACCTACCAATGACCTAATAATCCATTTTGTAGCAAGAGTTACACCCTAAACCTTCAAGTCTTTCAGACCCAACCCCCCTGGTCCTTCCCCAGACAACACCATTCCCACTTAACAGAGTGCTTCTTCTTGATACCTTTGCCATCAGACCACAAGAATTGTCTGATAATATTTTGAATTACCTCAACTTGGTAATTGTGGAACAACCACATTGAGGCATAATAAACTGAGTAGGCTGAAAGAATCTTTTGGTAGACCTATACCCCCTACCAAAGACAAGTATTGCCTATTCCAATTGATCAAATTTCTCTCAATTTTAGAGTATAACCATTCCCACATGTTTTTCAGGGAAGGACTGACAAGAAATGGAATGCCCAATAATCTAACTTGCTTAGAGCGCCCCCCCCCCCCCCCCCCCCCCCCAACTCCACTTAGATCTGTCCCACCAAACAGGAGGTTCATCATTCCAACTCAACATAATGGATTTAGATGCAAAAACTTTGGCTCCAAATGCCAAACAAAAGACATCTAATTTGTTTTCCATGACTTTTATATTCTTTTCCTCAATTCTTGGGTACAAAGAAATATCATTAGCAAATTGAACATTCATCAACTTATCTTTATTCGGTAGCAATATTCCTTCCATTTCTCCTTCTAGAACATTAGTTCTTAACAAGTAGTACAAGGCTTCAAATGCAATAACAAATAAGGCAGGTGCTAATGGGCAACCCTACCTAATGGATCTCCCCATGGTAAAGGGCTTAGATAATGAGCCATTTACTTCAACTTGAGTAGAAGCATCCCTAAACAACATCTTGACCAGATCACAATAGTATTTAGGAAATCCAATGATTTCAAGCATCACTAAAACAAATGACCATTCAATCCTGTCATATGCTTTTTCAAAATCTTGGAGTAAAATGCTTACTTCTTGTCTAGTTTCTTTAGCCCAATATAATGCTTCCCAACTTGTGATGAGATTTTCTAAAATATATCTACCTTTAATGAACCCAGTCTTGGGTAGAATTAATGATTTTTGGCAAAATATCTCTCAATTTCAAGGCTAGGACTTTGGCTAAGATTTTGTATGAGACATTTAAAAGTGTGATAGGCCTCTAATTTCTAGTGTTTGCCTTGTCTCCATCTTTAGGTAGAAGTTTGATGATCCCTTTGTTTATGTCTTTTCCTAAAGTCCCATTCTTAATCGCATCCTTATATACTTCAAACAAATCATCAACCATCCAATGGAAATTTGCTTTGTAAAACTCCATAGGCAGACCATCCACCCCAAGTGATTTCCTATTTTCCATGGATCTGATTGCTCCCTTAATTTCTTTCTTTGTTATCCCAGCTTCTAGTTTTTTTTGCATTTCTATGTCTATCCTCTTTTTACAAATTCTCATGCAAAGTTCCTGTGCTTCTTTACAACCCTCCTTACTATCTTCTGATTTAAACAAGTTCTCATAAAACTTCCTATACACTTCCTTTATTTCATCTTCAGTGTGATACCACACTCCCCCCTCAAGGATTGGACCTATATTTTCCTTCAGATTTTTGTACTTTAGTAGCTCAAAAAAACATTTTGTCCCCCTATCACCATCTTCCAGCTAGTTAAGTTTTGCTCTAACCTTGGCTCCTTGAGCCTTCCTGACTTGCAACTGTCTGAGCCTATGTTTTATACTTCCCAATCTTTCTACTAGATCTAGCTTATTAGGTTCTAGCTGAATAGCCTCCTCAGCTTTTAAGAAGTCTTGTTGAAGAGTGTATTCTAACTTTCTTCTATATAAGGAATATTTCTTTCCAACACTTTGAAAAACTATCTTACAAGAGTTAGTCAATTTATTCCAGTATTATGTGGCATTAAGCTTTCCTATTAAAGCTTTGTTGATCTCTCTTAAACTCCTAATGCCTTCCATGTAGTCCTTATCTAGCAGCATATCATAGTTGAGCTTAAAGTTGCAATCTCTCTTGGATTTAATAGTTTTGTTTTGGTTCTTCAAAGAAATTATTGATTTAATTGGGTGATGATTTGATAGTGTGTTCGAATAACTTGAACCATATTCTCATTAACAGAGCACTAAAATTGGAATGAATCCTTGTCTGCATAAAATCTGTCCAACTTATAGTAAATTCTCCTATTTCCTTTTTGGTTGTTACACCAGGGGAACCACATTCCTTTACTATTTCCTTTTTGCCCCTCTAAAGGATCATATAAATTTAGCAACTTCTTCATCCTATCCCAAAAGAATTTCTCATTCCCCTTCCAATCACGAGGAATACCTCTCGACTTATCTTCCTTTTGTTCAATCATATTGAAATCACCTCCTACTACCCAAGGTACTCTAGGTAGCTCATTGGCCATCCAGTTCCACAATTATGCTCTGTTTCCATACTCATTTGGGGCATAGATGGAGCAAAGACCAACTTTTGTCCAAGGTCTAATATGACCCAGAGACACCTATTACATGGAGAGCTCCCATGCTGAGTGATATGTTTTAACCATTTTCTATTGGTAAGCATGGCGGTACCTCCTTTCCCTTTTTCATGCTTAGAAGAGAAGGCAATTGCATCTTTCCATATAAATCTCATATTGTCTTCTAAATGAAATCCAACTTTAACTTCCTGTATAAATAGGAAATCCATCTTTTTATTTTTATTACAAAAATCTTTGACTATGTATTTTCTATCAGGGGATTCAAGTCCTCTTACATTCCAGCTATAGCAATGAAGTTCTTTCATCATTCAAACTTTCAGGTGGAGTTGAATCTGTTCCCATTGTACAATCTATCAAAGCACTTGGGAATTTGATAATCCTTGCCTTTTTTCCTTGGTTTAATAGAACTATTAGTTATACTAACCTGCTTTATTTTCTTTACCTCCTCTTCCTTTTTATTATTGACTTCTTTGGTTTTGCCAGCAAAAGCATCATCAACATTACTATTTTGACTAGAATCACTAACCTTTGCAAGATTCACAAGACTTGCACCAGGGCTATTTACTGCTATCCCTTTGGGATCTGCCGTCTTCTTATATTGTAATTTTTCTTTCAATAATTCAAGTTTTCTTCTTTGTTCTTAGATCATTCTTTCTCTAATCTTTTCTAGTGCCAATTCATGGGCATTTTTCCTATGCCCTACAAGGTTATTACCCTTGTTAGAGACTTTAACTTGATTTCCAGATTTCAAAATTTCACCACTCTTAGGGGGTTTAGGGTTACCCCCATTATCCTTAGGGGGCTCATCAGGGGTTTCAACATCAACTGTGTCCTCGAAGTATGGGTTCTCAAACATAGGAATATCCTTCCCCTCCAGGGAAATCCTGTTAGGGCTAGAGCATGCAACTTGCTCTTCATCTGCCTTAAAAAAAGTCTTCACTCATAGTCTCCTCTACCCTAGAATCCATTCCAACATCACTAGGAATATCACTGTTGAATGAACTCGACAGGGTTTCTTCATCCAACAAAGCCTCTCGATGGTTTTCTTTATCACTATTTCGAATAGGTAGGTTATCCAAACTATGACCAGGGTTTACTACTGCATGCTCATCCAAAGAGGGTGTGGGGCCAACAATATTGTTCTCAGAGGGAGGCCCAAAGTTTTCATTGCTTCTAACCTCATGGTCTCCACCTGACATGTATGCTTCAAAGTTAACACCTTCTCTATTTCTCCTCCTATTTAACATAGGGTAGTCCTTTTTTTGGTGCCCTTCCATTTTACACAGAAAGCACGAGTTTAAACCCCCTAATCCAATTAGGTCACACAAAAACTTTTTATTATTCCAATAGATTTCAATAGTTTCAGGTATTTGCACTCCTGTTTTCAAAGCTACTAGGACCCTAGCATTCATATGGGGTAATGTAATCCTGGTCTCGTCTATTTTCAACACTTTTCCAATAGGGTCAATTATTTGGGGCAAGAAGCACCACATTTGTTTTGGTACATTCTTGATAAGTATCCATTTTGGAACTGAGCAAAACATTATCTCATTATAAGTAGTGTTCGGGGTCTGGGGAAAGCCTTGAATAGGGTTTGACCTCTGTTCTAGTAACTTCTATCCAAAACTCTCTTCTGCATATTGTGTGTCTGCAGGAAAATGACAAACAACCATTTTGAATCATCCTACAGAAGGAAAAATGCATTCCCAATTTCCCCCAAACTGAAATAAGCCAGTTATCAAAGAATCTTCTGGATGGAAGTTTCTCAATGTTTAAGCAAGCAAAGTAAATTGCAATATTTTTTAGTCTAACGTCCTCAGATTTTAGTGCCTTTTACATATCAAGATTAGGGCTTAAAGAGAGTTTTCTAGGCAGGTAGGGATCCTCACCTTTTTCGTTTTCTCCTCCCTCACTCCTATCCTTCCCTTGGCTGACGATTCCACTGTCTCCTCCGAGTGTATTGTTGACCTCAAAACCTGCATTTTGGCACGAAGCTTCGGCATCTTCACTCCAAAGTGCTCTCTGTAGGTTTTATCAGTTTCATCAGAACCATCCTTCAAGGTAGTTTTAACACCCTCCAGACCATCCATTAATTCCCTTTGGGCTAGCAATAACTGCCAAGGCACGCAAGGTGTACCCCCTCAGACGGCCCTCAAGCATTGGGATGTGAACCAAGCAGGCCTATGACGTTTGCCTACCAGGTGGGAAAAACAATTTGAATTCAATTTTTTTTACCGACTTCTTTTTTTTTTCTGACAAACATGTAAAGCACTATTCACAAACAGGGACTAATGCATATAAAATTAGACCAAAAGAGATCAAGTATGGACTAATGCAACAGATTTCACGAATAGAGATTCCAAGGTAGGAAGAGAACTCTACCGGAAATTCATGGAGGATTCTCAAACCCTCGAACACCAGCAGAGCCTCTCTCCCACCATCATATCGATCTAAATATATTCAAATCTATCATGTGACTGAGTTCTAATTTTTACTCAAATCTCTTCACAAAACCTATGGACATCCACTCTATATTGCTCTGGAATACCAAGATTCTTCATTCTACACCATAACTTATTCCTACGAACTGTATAATTTTTTTTATTGAAGTCAATTCTTTTTTATTTCATTTTTTTTTTAAATTTCAAAATAATAGAATAATCTATTGTATTTGTTGAATATTTTGGTTTAAAAACCTACTTGCCCTTTTACCCTTTTATCTTTTCTTCTACCCACTTGGTGATCTTGTGTTCAACCATACTTCCAAACAACTCTGTAAATAAATAATCGATCATGATAGCTATATAGTAGCCCAATCTCTTAGAAACCATATTGAATGATATTTAGCTAATAGACTATATTATTGTTAGCCTTTTGCCATAAATTTGTCTCATGTCACAAAACAACTTTCTGACTCATCATTAAACCATTTTCAAGTCACTAAAATTCAATAATATGAAAAATAAATCTTCTAACAAATCAAATCTTCTCAATAAAGTCATAAAAAATCAATAATGTGAAAAATCAAATCTTCATGGTTGGCAATCAATATTGTGAAAAATTAAATCTTCATGATGTAAAAATATCAAATTATAATTAATACATCTAAATATTACTAATATCATTATTTTCCAATGTCAAAACCTTTACTCGAGGTGCTAGTTTTAAATATTTTCATTGTTAAGGTAAATATTCTCTCTAAAGTATGTTAGAGAGAAAGCCAAGGCAGCGATGTGGGCTAGACAACTCAGGTGAAAAAAAGAGCATTATGTCAAATATTTTAACCCCACTTCTGACCACGAGCCAAAATACTACATGGGTGCGGATATCAAGTGGAAAGTTAAAATGTTGAGGGCCTAACTTAGAACTAGCTCACACCATCTTAGATGTGAAATGGGAAGGTGGGTGACACCCAAAGAAGAGTGGGTAGATAGGATTTATCGTCTATGTACTTCGGGTTTAGTGGAAACATAATGACATTACATCATGGAATGTAATGCATATGTGGACATTCGGATCAACTACACTGATGTGTTAAAAGTAGTGTCTCTAATGACCTTGTTTGAAGAGGAGAGGGTAGTTAAAGTCACAGATTTCCTTTGCAGGATTCATAACAAAAGAAAGGGGATCAACAATGAAATGGAGAGCAGTCAGAAATAACTGGGGGGCTGCCCATGGATCCCTTGTTTCCTTGTTTGATGCGGCTTGTTTTCCTCTAGGTCCCATAAAGTATGGCCCTGTGGACGTCATTAAAAGCAATCATTCATTAATTCATCCCTATTTTAGGTGTTCTGCCCGTAACTTAAGTTGCGTCGTTCATACGTTCTTCCTTTAGCTCAAGACAAAAACAAAAAAAACAAGTAACCGTGATGCATCGGTCTCCCATAATTGTGTCCAAATGCGGCGTTCAATGTCTACGATCTATCCCCAGGGATATTTAATTAGTTTGTCGTTGAAACAAGCTAATGCTTCTTACGGCAAGAATTGAAATTAGGCAATAGAGAAGAGAGGAATGATTAATGTCAGCTAGCCAGTTTAGCGGACGCAGGCTTGGTGGGAAACAGAGCAAGGATGGAGATAGGAACAAGCTCTTCTTCTTCTGCAGGATTCCGCCAAGTGAAGGTGATTCCTCTGCAGCATCCTTCTTCTTATGACTCATCGCCATCTTTACCTCCAGCTTTTGGCAGTTCCGCCAAAATTTGGCTGTCCAAGGCCCGCCAAATGTCCCTGATGGATTTGCTGGAGCTGCTGCTGCCCTGCGTCCGCTGGATTCGTAGCTACAAATGGAGAGAGTATCTCCAGCCTGACATTATGGCTGGGGTCACCGTCGGGACTATGCTTGTTCCGCAGGTGTTTTATTTCGTTTTTTCTCCGCTAAATTTAGTAGAAGTTTGTTTAATTACTATTTTTTCGATTATTTGATGTAATTACTATGTTTTTTTTTGGTTTTAAGGCATAAGGTTTTCAGTCCATGGAAATTGTGAGGCAAGGTTTTATTTATGGGATATATTAAGGGTTTTATGATTTACACAGTCCATAATTAACAGAAAAACGCTTGTGCAAAGGACCTGTGATTAAATTTAGCAGAAGCTTGTTCAGCCCTAGGCATGAAATCGTGCAAACCTCGAAACTTTAGTTGCTGTTTTCTTGTTGTTATTTGATATAGTAACAGTTTTAAGGTCTCCACTTTACCTGTGATCAAATTTTTTGCTGGATATGTTATGTTTTTTAGCTGCTTACATTACATGTCTTTCGGAGGGAATTGGGACATTTGATTGATATTTGTTTAATAATTGGATATATTTCTTAAATATGATTCTAAACCCCTTTAAATTTCTGCGGAGGGTGTAAGCTACGTGCATTAGATATTATATTACATGTCCCTGGGAGATAACTGAAGGTGGGACAGTCCTAACGGACTCAAACACTCAAGCCAACATGCTATTGCCTCACGGATTATCATTGGATATGTTTTTGCTACACTTTCAACATTCAACACTCAATGGAAGTCTTGAGGGCTAGATATATGAATAAAGTCAATGGAACTCTTGTAAGCTAGATATATGAATTTGTCAAGTATGTACATGTGGAATCATCCCCTCTTTGATATTTTTGATTGATTCCGATATATTTTTTCATATGGATTGGACTGTAATAATGTTAACCTTTTCTCCTATGAGGCTAATGAACACCAAAATTGTTAAATGTTTTAAATTTTCACCGTGGATTGTTCTTTTGAATTGAATTTTCCTAGATAAGAACTGCATAGTTTATGACAAATTATAGCATATTTTTTCTCATCTTTTGGACTGTAAAATTGTTAATATATCTCCTATGAAAGGAAAAACCACCAAAGTTGTTAAATACTTTATGTTTTTTCAGATCATTGTTTTTTGGAATAGATTTTTCCAGAGAAGAACTGTGTGCACATTTTTATTATCAACATTTTCGGTCCAGCTTGACAACCATTTGTCAAGATGTATGTCTGATGTTTGTATTGCAGAATGGTGAAAGCCAAATAAATAGATCTCTTGGTGATAAAGTAATGTATCATTTCTTGTTCGACCAACAACATGTCATGTCCCCTTCTCGAGTGTAAGCTTTTCAGAGACCCTTAGTCTATCTTTTTAATTTCCCGTAGTCTATTGGGGTGGAATCAGGAAAATATTTTAATAATTAAACTTAAGTTGTTCGAAAAAGTGAGTTTATAAAGTGTTGCTAGGAGTGGGGTGCAAAAGGTAATGCCACTTTTTGACACTTAGTGGAGGGAAAATAGGAAAAGTAATTAAAAATTCATAATTTTCTCTCAGAAGGCTATTTAAAGGGGTTTTGTGCTCAGAAAAGCTTCTTTTTGGCAAAATTCATTTCTAATTTGCTCTGTGAGAGGACTTGAGTTCCTCTATTTACCTGAGGATGGAAGCTCTCTGGTGAATCTAGTTTCGGGGACAAAAACCCTCCTAGTTGGTTGTGTGGTTTCACCCAGAAATCACCATTGTGTTGATAAGGAGTTTTGAAGTTTCTAGTTTTTTTTGTTCTTGCTATAATGGGAGTCTTTGATGTTTTCTGAAAGGGTTGGATGATTTTACTTCATGATATTTTGTTGTTGGTATTATTCAGATGCTGTTTGTATGTTTTGGGGTGATTGTGAAGGACATAGAGGCCATACCAGTTTGACTAGGCCATACCATCTCAAGCAAAAAGCCGCACTGTTTATGATGCTTGTTTCAGCCTTCTAGCAGTCTGTTTAGCATGGTAAGATAGGCGTGAAGGGTTAAGGATCTTGTTGTTTCCGTTTTTTGAAGACTATCAATGCATAACCCAGGCCGAACCTAGCTCAGGCCGTACTTTCTTGAGGAAGCCGTCTGAATTTGGTGAGGGGAATCCCCCTATTTTTGGTATCAAAACTTGTTTGGAATGCTGGCCGCATCACTTGCAGCCAATACTTTAGAGCTGTTCCTTTGATTTATGTGTAGTTTGGAGGCCATACTGCAGTCTTTTGGAGCTGTACCAGTCTTGACTGGGTTTGCAGCAGTTTGAAGAGAGTTTAACAGTCCATTTTCTGGTCTTGGGTGGCTGAACAGACTTATTGCTGTTTCAAGAACGGACTGATATGAGTGAACAAGACTCTTTATGTGTGGGACTTGCCTTTGGGGTTCAGCTGGTTACTTCCAGAATGATGGTTCAGATCTGATTATGCAGTTTCATTAGCAGATTTGTCTGATTTCAGTCCAAAATGTGCCTTCTCCATTGACTATCAATGTTATTCTTCAGCAACCTTGCTCGCCAAGCCTATGTGAGCATGTTTAGTTATCTCTGAATTATGGACTAATCTTGTGTGTGCAGCAGTCTAGTTTTTCTGATCAGATTAATATTATCAGGGTGTTTCAGCTAGATTCTCATTCTATTAGCATTCTGTATGCATTTAACATTCATATTGTAAACCGGATGGTAATACTGCCGAAAATCATGCATTTCATGCTCATATCATTGTAAAATCGGATAGTATACCGCCGATTGTGAGTAATTCATCATAGAAGGTCTTGGTTGGTTCACCACTAGACTGTAATAACCACCCTCATTTTTTCCAAATGTTTTAACTAAAAATAAGTGCATAAACATATTCCGATACACCTTTTGATCACCCAGATCCCGAAGACGGCAAGGTGAGATCACACGGTGCCTCAGCTGCAAGCAACAATCCAACTAGTGCTGCAAATAACAAACATCCACTTGTTCAGTGGGCATCCACTTATTCAGTGGGAATGTGTGAAAGCCATAGCTTGACTCAAACCCAAAGGGTCGATTTGCCAGCTTGTTCATGCCAAACGGGCTGTGAGTATTGAAAGCTATGAGACTGGCGGTAAACCATCTAGTGTTACATTCAATGAGATAGATTCATAACACTTTGCAACTAGATGAGTAATGATGTCTGATTATTAGTTCAGATTGCTACAGAATGCAAAATCAGACTTATAACCTACCCAGAAAATGCTGTATTTAAGTTAATCATGCCTATTAGGGACTCATATCTGAGTTACAAGGAATCATTCCACTATAGAAGTGTTCCCAATTGATAATGAAGGTCTGATTTCTGATCTGAACCACTGTAAACTCTGCTGCAGCACTTCTGAGGACTATAACAGCACTACAAACCCACATCAGCATCATAAGCACACCCCAAATTCATCATACACTGTGCAAACATTATTGAATGGCATGCCCACTCACACCAAACAGCTTCTAACAACTGGAAAGCACCACATGCATAACAAAAAACCAAATTCAGACCTGTACCCTATGCTGGTACGGCAGACCTGCACCCATGTTTTTCATTCACACTTCCTCTAATACTCATAATTCCCCCTCTAAATCAGTAGGGAAGTTTTCCTCACATCTGGGCGCCGACATTTGGTGAAGGAAAAGACTCACAAAGTGAGCGCTTCTTTTATTGGAGCCCCACATAACTTTTGGATGGTATGGCCCACATGGTACGGTCCTCTTCAGCAACAAGGCTCCTCAAAACAGTACAATCAACAGGTCTTTTGTCTCTTGTGGCTGCTAAAGACAAAATCAGGTCATCTCAGCACAAAAGACAGTTCACATTCACTTTATAGAAATTGTACGGCAGCCAAAGAAGAAGGTACGGCTTCAGCTGGAAAATGGTACGGCTGAGTCTTTTGATCTAACACTCCAAAAATTCTGAAATAAACTCCATCAATCACAACAAAATTATCAGTTTGCAAAGATATCTCACAACACATCAAAATTTATTAATTTCATGATGGCGCACAGGTGATCTTCTAAATTAAAGATCACTCCTAGCGGGCTAGGGCAGATATTTCACTACCGAAACCAGCAAAATAGATGGGTTAAACAACCCTAGAAGAATCAAGCTCAACAGGTCTCGTTCATATAAGAACCAATTTCATATTTAGATTGCATAAACTCCATGAGCATTCAAAACTCTCTTTTATAACTCCCGTGCATGCCAAAGAGAAATAATATAAAATATTATATTATGGCTTCATGGGATATTAATAATCTCTCCTCAAAGTGAGCGCCCAAGAAGGTGTGGAATAAAATATTCTTTTTTCCCATTTAAAATACTCCTTTGACTTCTAGAAAGAAACACTCTAGTACAACCCTTAAAATCAAACATTAAAATCACTTTATGACTCAATCTTATAAATCCCAAGTGAGCGCCACAATTATAAGTCAAACTTATATCTCGATGCGCTCAATAAAACATTTATATCCACCTTATAATTAATATTACACCAAGTCGCTAATACTAACTCCAAACCTTAGGCGACCTTAGTGAAATATTAATTAAACTGCCGGATAGTAGTCCCAAGCTACGAAAAGCATAGAAATGCACTGATCAAACAACTTTGACCATACCAAAGTGTAGTAGAAGACTTGGGATGAAAATCGGAGGCTGTCGGGTGATTGTCTAAAAATAGTATGTTTCTCCAAGAAAGTTGGAGCGCACTCGAGAGGTCGGAACTGAATTCCGAAAGCATCTATGAACTTCAAATGACTAGCCAAACTTAAAACCACGAATAACTGCTCTGCAAGACTGAGCAACGACCATTCCAAGAACGTTGGAGTTCTCCCGAACACGACAAATAGCCTCCGGAAGACTAAGGACAAGCATAATGCACACAAAAGGTCTATGCGCCAAAAAGGGGACATTATATAGATCCATCTGCATTTCAAGCTTGTTTTGGCATTCATCGGATCCGCATTGTAATCAACCATCTTGGCTTGATCGGATTTGGTTGTCTTGTCTGCCAAAGAGGTGTAGATTTGGGTTGGCTCCGTCGTCTGTGTGCTTCTGGTTGGCTTGCCGCCTCTTAATTTGGGCAATGTATTCATCTAGATAGTTGTGTGTGGTCCAAACATCGTATGCTCTCACCTTGCCACACGGGGATCTTGGTGATCAGAAAGTGTCAGGCCGTTGCATTTGCATTTACTATATTGCAAAAATAAAAAAAATTGGTGTGGGTCTATACACAACACTGCAGAGACAATGAATTATCTAGTATCAACACCTTATAGTGCAATGGTTATATTGAGAGGTGGCATGACCTGTGTAAACATGGGCTGTTCTCAAATCTTTGCAGTGCTTTGTTCACTCCTGCATTTGCAGTGTTTGTTAGTTCTATATACATAGTACTTCTCTAAGTGTTACACACTCAAAATTGATGTGCTCAATGCACTACAGTAAGCTATGGGTGAAATTGATCCATAAACTGGGCAGTTATGCTGCACTCACGGTCATTAGCAAATGGATTTTAATGCAAAGACCTAATAACGCTCCTCTCAAACACTTTAACCATTAATAATGGCTGTTGAACGTTAAATGACATGTGCAAACAAGGGAAACAGAGATCTTCACATCCACAATGTGGAAAATAAACATGCAAACACATGAAATATGTTCACACAATGAATTGATCTGGAGAAGACCCACTTTGGGTAAAAATCTCCAGCCTCGAGAGGAACTATTCTCTGTTCCACTATTGGAAATTAATTACAGAAGTTTAAACAAGACAATATAGCTGCAGCAAGCTCCCAAAAATGTTAATAGAGCTCAACTACACCTGCAATACACTCTTAATGTGACCGGTCGGCTTCAGCAACTGTACCACAGTAGAAAATGGCAATTCCATCACCAAAAACCAGAGTGCCCTCTTCTTTTCCTCTCTTTTCTTTTGCCCTTCAGTTACAAAATGGCATATTATTGCCTTACATTCCCATGGGAATGTGGAACATCAAAAAAGAAGGCCAAAAAGACACTCTCTTGGGGATTTTTAATAAATTATCCCCTTTTAAAACATTTAAATGACTGCTGGAATATTCTACCGTATGACAGTCAGTTTTGGCATAAGAAAAATGATTGTGGTGGCCTAATATCTCCAACAAATGACTCTATCATTGTCTACAAGTCAATCACAACCCATACAAGCAAAAAAACACTTATTTTTGAGACCTGCAACAGTGAAGAAAATGTTCCAAATCAGTAAAAAATGTGGCTAACAGCAGTTCTGTCACTAGCACAAGCCTCCAACTTGTGATGTACTACTTATGGATTTTCTGGACTTCATTATATTTTTTTGTAATTCCCAAGTAAATGAACTCAGAATATGCAAGCAAACAGCGACTGAGACTAACACTATTGCAGATTAGGGACAGTACAACTGAGGTTTCATGGACATACAGAACTCACCACTTTGATTACTAAATTTACTGTTCACAATAAGTTGAAATTTCAGAAATGCAATTCACAGTCCTACTCACACGTATATGGTATTTAGCTGATGACAAAGATGTAAATCCCTGTTATACGGTTGCTGGGAGGAAAATGTAAACTTCAATTGAATGGACTGCAATATGTCTTATTCAAACTCAGATCTGATGATATACAATATTCAGAATATTGGCCCAGCATTTGGCAGCAACTATTACCACGGACTGATTTATGGATGATGTTCAAACCTGGCAGTAGTTGATCAGCGACACTGCTGTACCCTGCACCCTTGTCTAACTGTTGAGAGATGATGTGTGACTCCTTAACATGGTGGATTCCATAACCCACGGTTAGATTCATTCCTCCAGTGGCTCATGCTTCAGTTTCCCTCACAGGATGATATCGAAATTGATTTGCTATGCAAATGTAGATCCCTGGTTGAAGATCAACTGGGTGGCTGAGTGCTGTCCTAAATCGCTGGATTACTTGTAGCACCCCCCCCAGAGATATGATACGCCTCCAGTTGAGTGTCGAATGTGTAGTGAATGTGGCTCACATATATACCTGCGACCCTTGATTTCCTTAGCACCACTTCCAGGAGTGCTGTGACAGTGCCAAATGAGTAGAGTGGCTGCACCCTGTAAAATACCCTACTTACTCTAATTGAAATTTTTTCCCAATATCTTTCAAAATAGTAGCCAAATCATCAATTGAAAACACACAGTAATATCAATGAACAATGAGAAAGTGAATGTCGGAACCTTCAATACTTATTATTGATTTTCAATCAAAGCTGATTACAAATTGTTATTGGCTGTTCCTTATATCAAACTGGGACTGATTTATATCAGACTTCAATACAAATAGAAAATGAGTAACAATGTACTTCAAACCTAGCCAAGCAATGCCAAGCCTATATGGAATGATCAAAATGATAAAATAGCACTGTTATGACTCTGTATGAGCACAAATAAATGTCTGATCTGGCTGAAAACACTGCTGATATGTCTTCTGTAGGTGATCAGACTGCCCAGAGATGTGTATGAAGCCAAAACCATACCAAAAAACACCTCCAATGACAAGCAATGGACTCTAGAAGTAGAGCGACTAGGCTATATGTATCAACAAATGCTCCAAACCCTTGCAATTCTCCAATTGATGATGTTTTCTGATCTATATCAGACCTATATCATTGATATGCACGCCCAGATTTCACTAGAAGACCAAAAATGTGCCAAAGAATGCCTCCAAAAGCTAGCAATGGGTTCACAAGGGCCACGATTTGGTTTAATGATGCTCCAATTGCTACAAACCTTCAATATTTTCAATGAAGTGATGTCTAAAAACCCTGAAATGAAGTTTCCAGTTCGCTGTTACAAAATCAGACTTTCATATGATATCAAAATTCACACAAAATAGCTCTCCTAGGCAAATCGACTACCTTGGTAGTCTTCAATGATGAACAAGAGCTTCAAATGCAATGCATTTATCCTTCAAACTCTTCAATGTAAACCTGCAATTCCATAACCATGATGAAATCTTTATGATATCACCTCACAATAAGATATGGGTTTATCTCCATATCAAAATCAAGGGATCATCTCCTTGACAAAATACTGAAAAATGCAATTTCCACCCAAACACAGAATATGAAAACTTACCACGGGATCAAAAGTTACCAATTGAAGGCAAACAAGCCTATTTATCCTCTCCATGGCTTAGGCGTCCCAATTTGCTTCAATTTGCTAAAATTTGGAGTCCACCAATGAAATGCAATTCTCCTTGAACAATTTTAAATGCTTTACATCTAAGAAATTCAACATTTAAAATCAGTCCTTCATTTTATTAAATGATTTTCTCCTCTTCAATGCCAACACCTTGAGCAATAACAAACTTTTGCATTTTTAAAAAATGATTTCTCCTTTGAGCTGCGGCCCACCAAGAAAAGCAATTAATAAATAAAAACAATATTTAAAATTGTTCTTTTTTCCTCGTACAGTGAACCTTGTGGAAATGATATTTTATCATTTAAAATCCTTCCTCTTGTCTTGGGCGGCAATCCTCATAGGCAAAATAAATATTATTTATTTTAAATATTACCTCCCTTGTTGGCGTCGATCCTCCTTGGGCATTGAAACTCAATATTTCATTCCTTTTCTTCCTTGGCGTTGGCTCATGATCCAATGCAAAACAATATTTCATTATTATTATCTCTCCTTCCAAGGTGGCGAACTTGTCTTGGACAAACAAAATACATTTTTAAATGTTTTCACCTTTGTCACGTCCTCATTTCCGGAATGAACAACAAGTGGTATTAGTGTTTAGCCTATTCATCATTCCCGTAGGCTAAAACACATGGTAACGGAATGAAAGTGATTTTGGTTAAATAATCTTCACTGTATTTTCATATAAGCCAAAATCATAAGGGCTTCATCATATGGGAATTGCAATTCTTATTGTAATCTCTCATATTCAGGGGGGTAGGACCTATAATTGAGGGGCCAAATTCATAAGTGTTTTCTAAGGCCAAATTGTAAAAGGGAAAATGAAATCTTTAATTACATTTTCTCTAATCTATTTCTTATGGAGTTTGAGATAGGACCTATTGACAATACGTGTTGAGTGTGTTTGAAGAAATAGGTCCAAGCTAAAACAAAAGGTGTTCAAATGCATCATGGAGGGAATCAAATTCAAATCCAAATAATCCAACGATTGCACAAGGAGGGAAACTCAATGGAATGAAAGGCAATTCAAATTCAAATTAAAGCAATCGATTGTAAATGGGTCTTTGGATCATACACCAAAGATAGGACACTCGCCCATGATGAGGAATAGGTCCAAGCTAAGCAAAAAGGGGTCAAAGGCATCATGACACTCGACATGGAGGGAAAATGATTTAAATTCAAATTGTCATTCAAAAAGAAGCATTCGCATGGGAGAAGGCATTCATTCAAAGGAACAAACGGTCATCTAAGGAAGCAAAGCACATTTGCATAGGAAAAAGGAAGCATTTGAACCCAACGGCTATTAGGAAGGAGTCATTTATTGGATCATGCGCCAATAATGAGGAACTTCACCCAAGGTTTACCAAGCTAAAGCATCATAGGAGTTTTCAAGGATCGGCCAAAGACTAGGACTTATCATTCACCAAAAAGGAAATAATATCCAATACCATTCACCAAGGAAAAAGTGATTCGCCCAAGGAAGATTGCATTTCTAGGGGTGCGAATTGTATTGAGGAGGATCTATTTGCATTCTCCAACGGTTAAAACAAAGATATTCGCCCAAATCAATAATCATAGGTGGTTTCAAATGCCAAGACACATTCGCCTATGACAAGAGGCATTCGCCCAAGATGGAAGTTCGGCCAAGCAAGGATACATTCGGCCAAGAGAAGGATTCGCCCATGGAGAGAAGAAAAGCATTTAATTAATGTTAACACATCCACCAAGAAGAATTCGCCATAAACAAGAGGAAGGCAATTGATAAACCCTATGCAATTGGAAAGAAATTAAATGCAAGGAAACATCCATCAAGGATCAAGCTCAATCGGCCATGAGAGAGAAGAATAAATAGAGGACAACATCTTCATTTGGATTCATGACTCATTTGGTATGTTTTTACTTCATTTGCAAGCTTGAAGATTCTGATTTTCATGCTTTATTGTAAGGAGATGACCCCTTGCCTTGTAGGGTGATGACCCCCTACGAATTGTGAGGTGATATTGCTTCTAATTTCACCATTGGATTGAATTTGCAGGTATTAGGGAGATATTGCAGGTCTTGGATGATCATTCTATCATTGAGAATCATTGGAGAGGGCTTTGTATCAAGTATTTTGGGGCGATTTGAACAACTTCCAGCCATTCATTATTCAGCCACAGTCAGTTGCAGCCACCTACAGGGTTAGCACAGTCATACAAACATTGTGTTTGACATCCATCATAGATTTGGCACTTGTAGTGATCATTCCCAACCATTCGCTCAAGCCTAGGAGCTATCGTTGGGCTTCTTGAGGGAGATTTTGCCATCTTTCATCTTGCTGGAAGAGGACAGTCATATCAGTCCTATATAACAGTTATATCAGACCACCTACAGTCACATTTCATTGTGTTTCAGTGGTCAACTAGAGCTGGGATCATTTGGTAATCGATTGGCAATCATTCTTCATTGTTTAGTTATCTTTTGTCAAGAGTTTGAAGTCATTTTGTAATAGGTTGAAGGTCTGATCTGAAATTTGTGCATGACTGTCATAGAGGGCAGTGAACTATTATTTGTAATTGCATCATTTGAGCAAAGAAATAAAGCTATTTGAAGTTGGGGTTTCATTGATTACATGTTGTACTTGTTCCTTTTTATTTGAATGGTTATTTGTTGCAAGTATTCTTTAGCTAAGTTGGAATAAAATTTCAGTTACAACCACTAAGGAACATTACAACCTTCTCCTTGGACGTTGGCACACAATCCCATAAAATAATATAAATATTATTTTATTTTGACTCTTCTCCTCTAAGCGCCAATCCTCCAAACTAGCGTTGGAATTAGAGAAGCAGTATGTATTTGAAAATGCAATTAAAGATTGACATTTTCTTTTGTAACCATATCAATATTTTGGCTAAATGAATAATATTGCCAAATATACTTAGCCAAAATCAAAATCATGTTTAGCACAAAATGGGGACATTACACACCCAAATGATTTGCCCAGCAGCGTTCCACTATGAAAACCTATAATTCAAGTCCAACTCGGAGTTGCCATTGATTGACTCGCCTGGCAACAAGCTTCCTTGTGCATTGGTGAACCTGTAATGTTTCCAGTCCCGTGCCTGTGATGAGATTTCCTCCTTTTTGGTTCGCCAAGGATCTGAACCTGAAATCTGCGATGATATCTTTGCAAAGCGTTCCACACCAAGCCTGAAATTCAAAACAAGATCTCTGATTAGCTCAATCTGCAATTCCTGGATGGAATTGCCAAGTAAGGGAGGATAGGGTTTTCGTCCTAACCTCAAATTTTGCAGTCAAGGGGTTTCGTCCTCGATTGCCCTGTTGCTTGAATTCGAAAATGAACAATTGCAACACGAAAACTGGATGATCAAAATGAGTGATTTTAGCTTGTAGATATACCTTCTTCTTTTAGGACCCGATTTTGCCACCAAGATTTGAGTTGCTTTTATTTTTATTTTTTTAAACTATTGTTTAAAACACTTTTTATTTTAATAATATTAATTATTGATTATATTTGGAAAAAGGGGACATGACACAACTTCTGACAGTCACAACTTTTGCATATGGACTCGAAACAAAGCACTATCTTTCTGAAATTGTACTACTTTTTGAGAGGAATCCAAATATGGAAACCATTTCAGGCCTGCAACAAACCTGCAATTTATGGGGCTCATGGTGACCCCCAACAGTGCAACTTCTTTTGTGATGCATTCCTCATGCTTAGAAAACATTCCTCCTTGCCCCATTTGTGCCAAGATTGGAAGAGAAATGGCCCCAAGTGTTTGGGACAAAAACAGAAAACCTGCAGCGCTGCTGCAAGCATTACTGAAACTTACAACACTTCTGCAGCAGATTGAATCACTTGTAGCTTTGCTGCAAGTGAACTTGCAACATTGTTGCTGGTGTACTTGCAACTTGCTGCACACAAACTTGTAGCTTGATTCCATTAATCCACCATTGAGCGTGATTTAAATGAAAAGATGGCCCTACGAGCTGGACTCCAAGCATGTTTAAGTTGTCATGATATGCACGTGCTCTCCTTTGTAGAAAAAGTAAAACCTAAAACGACTTTCCTTGGAGTTGTTGAAGATCACAACATTTAGTAAAGACCTTAGTTTCACTAAAGTTTGACTGCAACTTGAGGAATCTCACAAAAATGAGCAAGCATATCCAGCTTCCTTTCTGGATAATCAGGAGAGGGAGAGAAGAGTACTACATCATTGAAAAACAACAACATAGCCATCAAAACATGATGTGATATACAAGCATCACCAATATGAATATCTTGTCAAAGAATGGCTTTAAGCTCATCTATGTAAATGTTGAAGAGGGTTGGTGAGAGAAGGCTCTCCTAATTGAATTCAGTGGCACTCTTGATGAATTTAAAAAATCTATGCAAAGTCTGAAGCTATTCAACAACCATCTCATAAAGCCTCATGATGGAATTATTAAAAGAATTTGAAATACCAATGTAATTATATAACACAAATTCTTGAAGAACAATTGTCTCAAGACAAAGTCAAAGGCCTTCCTAAAGTTTACAAACCACAAAAGAGTTTAGAATACCATTAGTATGCCTCCTCTATGATGTTTTGATGTGTAGAGTTGTTGCCAATGGTTTGAAAATTTCTCCTTGAAACTTGCTTGGCTCCACTTTGAGAGTATCGATCTCCATATAGTAAAAAAGCTTCATGCCCAAGACTGTGGCATAAAGTTTGTTGGGTTTGAGGTAACACTTGACCTCTAATGAGATGTATGATGTGTTGTGATCAAGAAGGGGGAAACCTTGAGCAAACAACCTCATTAAATAGCTTTGTCATGGTTAAGGCAAGCTAATACATACCATAGTTGACGAACTTTGTTTGGAGCCTCTTACATTTTGCTTTGTTACTTCCAAATAACTTTTCTAACATCACTTGAAGAGAGTAAGAGACAAAAGAAAGGAGAGGACACTCAGATGAAAGATTGGCCTAGATCTAAGCTACAATTTTTTTTGGGGTTGGGTATGTTTTGTGTGTGTCCATACAAGAAATATATAATAATCATAAATATATACATATTTTAGCCTAAAAACAGGACTTAAGTTAAGATAACCAAATGACATAAATGTAATAAACAAAAGAACCATAAAAAAATTATAATATCAAATGTACCTCAATATAAAAATTTGTAACCCCCTTTGTGTGAGCCCCATTGAGAGTTTTGTTCCATGTCGCTCTCAAGTGGTAGTGTCTAGGATTAAATCTAGCGAACTGCAGAAGCATAAAAATTTAAAAGAAAATTCACGATAGTAATGTAGTGGACACTTAATAAGGTAGTAAAGTAAAGCATGTGTTGTTTTTAGTAACGTGAAACTAGTAATTATTTCTTTTTAAGAGAAATGCAACAGGTAATACTCCAAGACTTATTGTAAAAAGACAAGTTATAAAACCCAACAGCTGTAAATTCTCCAAATCTAAACAAAAAGTGAAAGAGCAGCATACAAACTTAAAACAGCGGCAGCATCTACAATAATAATAACACCTCCAAAACACCAACATTTTTATGCACATACTCATCGACCATCATTGGATGGAGAAGTAGAAGAAGGCGAAGCCTTAGGGAATGATGGCCTTCCTACCACATTCTACTTAGTTGCCTAAAGGTAATGCCATTTGTACAAGTCCCCCACTGTTAATAGAGAAACTATGTTTGTAGCAGAGAGGTGTGGGTGTGTTTTATTTTTTCTTTCCTTGAAATGTGACGAGAAAAGTTCAACTGAAGAAAAAGCAAAAACAAAAAGGGCACATGATTTGCAGTTGATGTGGGATTTGGGCCCTAGATTCGCTCAAATAAATCCCATGCCCAACCCTCACAAACTGCAAACTGGACAACGAACCCGAACCGGGAACAAATTGGACCCAGTTTTGAGGTTTTTTTGAGCAAACAAGTAACTTAGACCTAGATTATTCTAAAGAGAATTGACATGCGAAATTGAGGCATGGGGGTCTATATGTAAAGCAAAGGGTTTCCTTGAGAGGAGGCTATGCCTAAAGGTTTGTGGGAAATGATGGAGCGTATGAAGGAGCTCATATTGCAGATAAGCAAGAAACACAACTTTGTACCATCAAAGGAGATGTTGATAGTCTTCATGTGTTGAGGGTATGAAAGGAAGGTCTTGAGCTAGGATAAAACAAAATCTTCAACGTATAGATTTGAGTCCATTATTGAACCAACTATTCATAGGACAAGAATGTTGAGGACAAGTGATTTAGATGATGAATTGTGTTGGTAAAGAAGTCAAGTGTTGCCTCCCAGTGGACATGAGGACATTGGATAAAAACTTAGTCTACTGTTATGGTAGAGAGAAAATAGTAACTAAACAAAAAAAGCTAAGTTGTCGGTCTTGGTACAGGGATGGGTATGGGTTCGGGTATGTCGGTACAACAATTTTTTTCCCTAGGTAAGGGTATGGGTTCGTCTATAAATATTAGAAATTCTAAAAATAGTAATACTCATAAATTCAATGTTCATAATTGCCAATAAAAAAAAAATTAAATACCTCATAACTTGCAATAAAGAAAATCTCATGAATTGAAATTCAATGATTCATAATTCAGTGATTTGTCAAAGACTCAAATGCCAATACAAAATGAAATTTACAAACAATATTCAATAATCTTCATATGGCTCTTTAATGTCTTCATCAAGAGCATGATAGCCAACATTTGGTTCAATTTCATTTGAACCACAATCAGTTGCAATGCCACTCTTGCTACCCACGTCATATGTAGAAGTTGCCTCATCGATAGAGACTTCAGCAAGTTGTGCAATAGTAGGATCTAAGTCAGCACACCCAAGAGTTAGATCTCAATTCCTTGTCACCCCCTTGCTGTAATCTGGTCTCTTATGTGACAAGAGACGCAAGTTGGAGTGCACAAAGACCAAATCCTTAGCTTTTTTTGCACCCAATAGGTTGCATTTAACTAAATGGATAAAGGAGTATGTACTCCAATTCTGCTCAGCTGAAGAAGAGCTTGCAACTTGTTGAATTTAAATACAACATTTACAATAAAAAAACATAAATTATAATATATAACAGTGAAAGAAAAATGAAAAAGTTAAAAATTTAAAAATAAAAAGATGCATGCTTGAGATAAACTTTTATTTCAAGAGGCTGTAGGTAAATAGAGCCTTGGCCATGTAGGTACCACCATTCATGAGCGTCTTTCATGTACTTGTCTCGAAGAGCGCAAACATCATGACTTTTTGAAGATATGAAGTGGCCAAACTCACTCAAGTTAACACTTTGTATATCTACATTTGGGAATATTCTTCTGAATGCAGTCTTGTACCTAGTAGCAACTTCATCTCTATATGGTGCCACCCTCCCCGACAAGGAAAGTATATCTTTACTATAATACTTTGGGGACAAAGCAAATAGTAGGAGATGCAAGGGTGTGGTCATCCTGTTCCAATGGTCAACAATGATTCGTTGCACTCTTTTGAAAAATGCTTTTGTTGGGTCATGCTCCTTGGCTTCTATTATGGTCCTTATTTTTTCAACAATGGAGTCCATGCCATCATAAATTTCACCCAAACATGGTCGATTTGTATCTGCATACTTAATCATACTCATGATGGGCTCAATGAAACTCAAAATATATTATTCCACACGAGCCTACCATTCATCATCTGGGATCAATACTTTGACTTTTTGGGCTCTTTTTGTTCGTGATTGCCTCCATACACTCTAAAGAGTGTTGATGTCCATGGCGCTCAATGCCTCTCGTACCTTCACAAGTCTTCTCAAGACAACTGTATGTGATGTGAATTGAGTCTCGACATCCTATCATGGTGTAAAAATAAAACAAATTAAAAAATTAGAAAGTAGCAACTTAGCAAAAATTTAAAATAAAAAGTTTAAAAATAATAAATATATTAAAATTTAAAAAATATTAAAATAAAAATAAAATTACCTTCAACAACTCCAACTTGGAGAAGGTCCTGAAGATGGCTTGTGACATATGATGATTTGCCACAAAAAATTGAATCTCTTTGGTCTCTATGTAGATTTCTTTGACCCACTTGGTTTGCGTGCCAATCTTTTGCATATCAAGTTGAGAGAGTGGACAACACATGGTGTCCAAAAAATATGCTCATATGTATCCTCCACTATTGAACCAATTGCCCCACAATTTTTAGCATTGTCTGTTATGACTTGGACAACGTTTTTAGGGCCCACCATCTCAATGGCTTGTATGAGGATATTGGAAATGAAAGTTGCATCCTTCACTCGCCCCTCACAATCAACTACCTTCAAAAACATCGCCCCTTTAGGGGACACTGCAATGACATTAATTAGTGGTTTGTTTTTGACATCCTTCCATCCATAAAAAATGGACACTCCTGTTTTGGGCCATGTATCCTTGATTGCTCTCAATGATGCCTCTATATAAGCTTTTTTCTTGGCGAATAAGGTGGTGCACACCTCTTCATACTTAGGACTAATGCAATCAGATGGTGCATTGGCAATTCTTGTCACCATA
The DNA here is from genome assembly GCA_027924645.1 of Cunninghamia lanceolata. Classification (NCBI taxonomy): domain Eukaryota; kingdom Viridiplantae; phylum Streptophyta; class Pinopsida; order Cupressales; family Cupressaceae; genus Cunninghamia; species Cunninghamia lanceolata. The sequence continues at coordinate 2,919,243 of BSBN01000245.1, read as the reverse complement.
TCCCACCAATATGGTGATCTAACAAGTTTGAAAGGAAGCCCATTGCTATAATTGCAACGAGCAATGCTCTCATCTGCAACCTCCCTTTCCTCATTCTTGAAGGCATTTGCAATGGCCCTCTTTTAGGGAAAGAATGTGGGCCAACGGGTTGTGTTAAGCCACTAGGAGGTATTTGTGATCCTTTCTTGGAAAGAGGATGCACTCTTTCCTTTGCTCCGTTATTTATCATGTTGGTGTCCTCTTGTTCTTTGATATATTCGATTAGTTGTTGCTTTGGCAACCCTTTTTTATTCGCCCTTGGACAAATTTTTATTCCTAAGCCGGTAACAATGCACATGTGAGCTTTCACTTGACTATACGAGCTCTTATATTCAGTCCCACATTGGCTACAATGCCAATGATAACCCTCACCATTAAGAAGTTGTTCAATCATGGTTGTATGTCGCCAAAGAGGTGACGTTGTGTCAATTTTAAACAAGCTCTCTGCAGGTGGGGCAACTGAATTAGAACTATCAACCATTTTGTATGAATACAACAAAAATAAAAACATTACAAATTTACAACTCTACAACTTTTTTAAAAAAATTGGCATTATAACCCCTATATTATTTATAGAAGGTTTAAAGATATATTTAAAACATTTAAAAAAAACTTGAAAAAATTACAAGATTCACTCACCTTTGATAGATAAATTTTTCTCGTGTAGCCCTTTCTCTCGTATTGGTGTAGGTCTTTCACTTCGATAGTCTTCACCTTCGAAGAAAAATGCAACAACCTTCAAAATCAATAATGGCAGTGTTGATGATTGTTTTTCAACAAGTCAACAATTAGAGTAAAATATTGAGTATCTGACTCCCTCTTGAGCAAAGCCTCTCGGATGCTGAACTAGGTGATCAAACGAGATGACTCCAAGGTTCCTTCTGATGATTTCGGTAAGAGACAGCTCAGCGATTAAGTATGATTTTGCTGTTTACACACAAAGGGACTTACACAATTGTTCAAGTAACTTGTTGTTTCAAGGACTATGGAAGTGAATACTAGAGAGCCTAAGTACTGCAATTGATGGCGTATGATTTAGCAATGGATGTTCTTGGGTTCTAATCCTAACTGAATAAAAAAGGCAAAAGATATAGGGTTTAGAAACACTAATCTAATCTTAAATGCAAGGACGTTTACTACTTGAAGTGAAATCAAACCAAATCCTGTTTTGCCAAGATAAAACAACTACACAAGATAGGTGCAATCTTCAAAGGTGTACAAGATGTTTAAATCAATTATGCTCATGAAAGATTCAACAAGCATAAAGATCAAATTGACGTTCAATTGTTCAGACTAACCATGCACTGCAATCCACAAGCCGTAGACTACAAATGGTATGAACTTATAGACTTCACCACAAAGCAATAAAGCAACCTTTCATTAACTAACTTAAACTCAAAGGAAAAAAAAAAACTTATAACTTAATGTTTGTTTGAAAATTGAAACCATGCAACACTCGGAAACATAAATAGAATCACCAAAATAATGAATCCTTTATTATCTCAGAGAGCTCTTACAACAATTTCAGAATTTCCAACCTCCTCAAATGAGAGCAATGAGAGCTCTTTTATAGACCTCAAAGGAAAGAAGGGTCAAGATCGATCGGCCGAATCAGCGGACCAGATCAAGCCACATCACAAGTAGTTGTAACAAACTATCCTTTATTAAATGAAGGAGGCTCACTTTATTAAATGAAAGAAGCTATGAAGGAGGGAACAAAGGCACGCTTTCCAAGAAGATAAGGAAGCCACATCATGTGCCCTTTATGTAGTAGTACTATGAGATACAATGAATCTAGACACAATTTGAACAATATCCTCCATTGGTACACTTGTCGCCGCATTAATGGATCCTTCTGCCACTGCTACATCTGACTCATAGACGCCAAGTGTCTTCTCCCAGTCGTTTATCCAAGACTTATTTTCTCCAAGACGAAATGCAAGTGTGAATATACTATCCAGCTGACCCTCATCAAGTCCATCATACTGAAAGTAGAATGCTTTAACTTGTTGCTTCATGTTTTCAATAGTAACATTTCCATAAGGATTACATATTGTTGTCAAAGCAGTGTATATATGATTCTCTGTTCTTAGAAGAACACTCCTTATTCTGGACATATCTACTTCAATTTTATCAACTAGTTGCCCCTTGTTGTATCGAGATGCTGATCATCCTCTCCCTAGTTGGAATGTTGAAAGTCTCTTCAACTGCTTCTTTTTGCAAATAGGCTAATATTGTTCCATCTTTGGCTGTAATTTGCCTTGTATCTACATCATACTTCTTGACGCATTCAATGATCATCTCTGGACACGGCAAAGCTGGCGGAAAGCAAGCAGCTTCAATGGCTCCACTCCTCATGATGGCTCGAGCAAGACTACCTCCGTTGGGTTCCTCAAGGACTGACTTGATGTCTTCCAAGTTGCTGTTGCCCATATTCGTGTCTCCTACATTTGTCCACCTTGAAACGAGCTTTGATTCGGGAATTTTCCCCTTAGCATCCATCCTGATCTTCGCTTGTCGCTCTTTGGAAGTCATTGCCATGATCCTGCAAACTTGACGCGAATAAGTAATTGCAAACACAATCTAAACTCTACTTCGGCCACTTTAATGCATTAAATTATGAAGTTTTCCTTTGTAATTATGAAATATTACTATCTAGACTCAAGGAATCTATGAAAATCCACTTATCCTTCTTAAATTTTACCAATACTTAAACAATTTTAATGCATCTAATGAAGTGAAAAAGAAGAAAATCAGATCAGAAAAAATTCAGATCAGACTTACTTGATAGGCTGCTTTGAATTTGATACCTTGAAATTTGATCTACCACTTGCTTGGATTGATAAAATCAAATTTGTACTTCTATAAAACCTTCTTGTTGCTGCTCCTTGAAGACAAATCTGCTTTTGCGAAGTAATTCCGCTCTTTGAAATGATAAAAAATGAAAAGGAGATGAGGTATATATATATAATTTGCTTTAAAACTTTACCTCTTACCTAGGCCGACCTCCTTTATTATAGTGCAAAAACATTTAATTTTGATTAATCTTCATTTAATAAATGCAATTTTCACATTTTTCAAGGTAAAATCATTAAATGTTTGTAACCTTCCTTTGATTGGCGCATTAGATGGGGTCTTGACGATCTTCTTGAGAATTGAAATTTTGATACCTTCTTCTTCAAGCGCATTGGATGAGGCATGGAAATCCTCTTGCCTTTTACATCTGATAACATCTTCGAGGTCTTCTTTGTATTCTTTGGACTCGTGTCTGACTTTCTCCTTGCATTTCGCATTGGATAGGTATGTTGAAGTCTTCTTTTAGATTGAAATACCTTGATCTCCCTTCATAACCCTCTAGGCGCATTGGATGGAGCCTTTGATTCCTTCTAGCATTTCGCATTAGATGAAGGATAAAAATCCTCTCAACATTGCTTTAGTTTGAACTAGTTTTCACTTGCAAGGGAGTGGCGCATTAGATGCCACTTTTGATTTCTTCCTGTTGAGCATTTTGATAAAGGGTCTTGGAAGTGGCGCATCACTTCATTATGTTGAAATCTTCAAAACTTCGGTATATTGATGGCCTTTACCTTGAAGTGAATCATGCATGGTGTTGGCGCATTGGATGGGACATGGAGAATCCTCTAGAAACAAATCTCATTCTTCCTTATGTTGCGCATTGGATGACCTTGTTGGAAGCTTCAAAACTTAGGGGTATTCATGAAGTTGGCGCATTGGACAAGGCTTTAAAATCCTCTGAACTAAAACCTTGAAGGCTTGACCTTGGATGTCCACTTTTCTCCTTGTAGGGCGCATTGGATCAAGGATGGAGAATCCTCTGGATTTCGCTTTAGATAAGGATCTTTCAAACTTCACATTGAAACTACTTTGGCGCACTAGATCAGCTTTTTGGAATCTCTGGAGTTTCCCCTCATGAGGTCGCATTAGATGAGGCATTGAAGATCCTCTAGATTTCGCCTTGGATGCTTGACTGGATAGGCGCATTAGATAAGGGATTGAAATCCTCAAGTTTCTATCGCATTAGATAGGCTTTTTGAATCTTCTAGTCTCACATTGGTGAAGTGGTTCTAGCATTTGCGTTGAATGTTTGGGAGTCGTTCATTGGCGCATTAGATGAGGGATAAAAATCCTCTAGATTTTGGCGCATCACTTGAACTTTTCAAATCCTCTCAAATTAGATCCTTCTCAAGTCAAAAACCTTAAGACTTCTTCTTCTTTCTAGGTGGCGCATTAGTTAAACTTTTCAAATCCTCTAATCTCTTTTCAAAATTTTAGATTTCGGAGTCAATTCTTCTTCCTAGCGCATTGGTCGAGCTTTGGAAATCCTCTGACACTTATCATCTTTTAATTTGCTCCAAGATTCGCTCCAAGACTTGTCTTTTCATTTTCGCATTAGTTGAGTGTTTTAAATCCTCATCTTTTCCCTCAAAATGATCTTTTAGTTTGGGCACAGTAGATCATTGATTGAAATCCTCATGCTTTTTTCGCATTAGATCAAGGCATTGAAACCTTCATGCTCTTGCGCATTAGATAGCATGTATAAATTCCTCTGGAATTCGCATCAAAAGGCATAAAAAATCTTCTAAAATCACTTCAAAACTTGAGATCTTTCAACATTTTCGCATTACTTCAAGGTTTTAGATGGGCGCATTGGTTCATCAAGTGGAAATCATCATCTTCAAGCGCCTTTTTCCTCGTGATTTTGCGCCAAGATTTTGCGCCACTTGGACATCCCGTCGCACTAGATCAGCTTTTTGAATCCTCTGGAAAAGTCAGGCGTTTTTCAGGATCGCGAGGGTAAAGGTATATTGAAAAATATATTTAAGTATAAGTTGATACTTTAAATATTTTTCAATATACCTTTCAGGATGTTTGAGATAGGTCCCGAATCCATTGGATTTAAGATGCAAAATATAGAATTTGGAGGATTCACCAGATTTCAGACGTAGCCATTTTTTCAGGATTTTCAGGATTTCAGGCTCCAGACTTAGTCTTTTTCAAATCTCAAACATACTTCAGGATTAATCTCAAGATTCATTATCTAGATGGGATTTGATCACAATTCTTCATCACTGCAAGTCGATCTGCCTCTTAATCATGAACCAATGATCGTAGAAAGGGAAATCATTACCGGATCGGCAAAGGAAAATGAGTCAGGTCATCATCAAAATCTCATTGAAAACTCATTGAAAGCACAGAGCTCAAAAAAAAGGGGGGTCCCTATTCCTAATGGGGTGATGTGTGATTTGGTCACAACAGGCAGCTTGGAGGGAAAAATGTTGTTTTACTCACTTGTGTTGGTGAAATGAGGCAAAAGATGTTATAAGCCCTCACTTTAGGGCGAAATTAGGTATTGTAGGTGTTTTTTATTTTAAAAATGTTTAAAAAAGGTCACTTTTTGAATTTTTGTGCTTGATGGGCCATGGGTATGCATGGGTTTTCTTGGGTTTGGCCCAGGTTCACCTCGAGTTCCCTATGGGAACCTGGGGTGGATCTTGAGCAAATCCCAGGTTGTCTTTGACCCGAACTTGGCCTCGGCCCTGCATTGAACCCATACGGGCATGGGGGGCAATACTGCAAAGCCCGATAACTTGGTGAAAAAGGAAGCATACAAGATACTTAATGGCATGCCAAGCATCAAAGTGATTCATAGTGTGTGAAATATTGTAGGGCCCTAGGTGAGAGGGGGAGAAGGAGATAGATTGGGAGGTTGCACAGAAGTTGAATGCCAAAACAATATGACCAGCTAGGTAAGGCTGGTGGAAGACAAGAACATCCTAAATGAAGACACCCTTGGCAAGAGCATAATCCATTGCACTCACATTTTTGTTGTGGGAAACAAGTAAATTTTTCGGAGAGGACTATTGGACTTGCCGATGTAGGGGCATCTCAGTAATTTTCGAAATTATTATTAGCATTTTGATTTTTGGTTTAAATGTGTTGGGTTTCTGAGGTGTTTTGTGGGTTTGAATGTTCGGAGGTGTCATGGTGTAGCCCCCTGTCGCTTTGCATTTTATCCTCGTCGCTTACAATGCCGAGACCAGTTCCTGTCGCCAATCTGTAAACTCTCCTATCACTGAACGATAGAAACTGCCGAGAGTTGGTTGTTTTCCAAAAGTGGACAATTTGAATTGCATTATCAGTTATTGTTTTGGGAGGTTATGAATGAACAGAAGGAGAGGTGAACGTGGCAAGCATCTTTGTAACGGTTGCAGCCTAGTGGGCAGTCTTGGGGCAGCTCGATTGCTATTTTGAGAGGGGCAGAATTGTGTAGTTAATTGGAGTGTTTTGGCGACCTTAGGAAAGTGACAGGTAAACCCTCCACAATGAGGGTGTAGCAGTTGGAAGACGAAGAGTCAGGAAGAGTAACGATTGCATAATAATTTTTGGAAAGCTGAGGATTCGCTATCCCTTCTTTAGGAGGAGCTGGATGATATATAATTAGTGTGGCTGCGATGGTAGAGAGGAGAACGACCAGTGAGAAAAGTGGCCAAATTTGATAAGAAGGCCGATAGTTTTGAGATAGTGGAAGACTTTGCTTAGAGGAGAAGGAAGGCCGAACTGTAGAGGAGGCCGAAAATAATAGCAGGAAGGTTGATTCAGAAGAGAGGCTGATTTGTAGACGCCAAGCAAACGATCAAGGAGCCAGCTAAATGCCCGAGGGAATAGAATGGCAGTAGTGGGTAGAGATCAACAAAGAAGGGCCGATCATAGTGGCTGACTTCACATGGATGTATTCGACGAAGACAATTTAGTGAGGCTGAACATATGGTAAGGAGGAAGGATGATAAAGAAGAGGCCGATCATAAGAGGACAGTCGTTTGTAGATAGAAGGCTGAGCATTGAAGGCCGAAGGCCAAGTATCGATGGCAGATAGGAGTGCAGCGTCGAGTATATAAGGCAGGGAGTTTATTCTAGAAAGTATTTGTTTATCTATTGTGGCCCAATCCATCTAGGTATTGTATGCAGTCGAAGATATTTGTAATATGTTCTTTTATATCATTATATGATGTCATGTTTGGGTTATTGATCTGCATATTGTTGTCTAATACTATCTTAATTAACACAGTCCCTTAGGATGAATTGTTGATGCATTGTGGTATTTAGTTCCTGTCTCATAGCAGAGACTGATTATGTTCAGTTTTATAATTGTCATCTTTATTTGTGCCTGCCTGGTTCCAGTCACTTTATTGATAGGTCTGTTGAAGTTTGTTTAACATGTAGAGACAAGGCTCTCATTTGGCGGAATGCATAGGGATAATGAGCATGATCAAGATGCATGCTATCACTTGCCCAATTTGGAAAATGTACCTTTTGTAAGGTATATTAGGGTTAGCCCCATCAAATAAAATTCTTTGTGACTAGAGTTTAGGTCTTGGAAACAAAACTCATCCTCTGTAAGATCTTGTATAGGTATTTTGGAAGTTGTAGTGCTTGTATTAGAATTTCCCAATAGAATGACATCATTGAATGAGGAACCATACAAGATCTCCATGAAGAGCTCAAAATATAGGTCATTGCTAGCATCTAGGATCAACGATTAGCTAAGAGTCACATATCCCCAAAAGACAATTGTAACTAGAGGGAGGGTCCGCTCAAGGTACTTGTGAGTTAGTACAAGAAAGACAAGATCTTGCAATGTGCCATTCTACAAAGAACCTAGAGAAGATCACACTGCACCATTGACACACCTACAAGCAATGGATATACCACCATTAGTTATTGAGACCCGAGAACACTTTCATTTGGATGATCCCAAATGTGACCTAGATTGTAACTCTAAATACTAGACTACAACTCTTTTGGTGAGCTGTAGTTAGCATAGTGGAAATGACGTGATGACATCGTTCCTACTAGCGTAAATTCTTTTTAGTTTTTGTAGTGAGCATATATAAAGATTCTAAGTAGCTGGTTCAATTAGAATCTAGTTTGGATTTCAAGTCGACTTGGGGGGTTGTGTTAGGGCATGCATTTCCATTGTGGGTTTGTCCAAGATGAACTTGGGCAAACTTGGGGTGAATTTGCAATAACCCAAACAAACCCAAGTTGAATCCATTGGCAAAATGTAATTTTTAATTTTTTTTGCTTTTTGTATTTATCATTTTTGAACTTTGAGTTTGACCATTATTGACAAAAACTCTTGAACAACTTGACTGATCGACTACTCCTCTTTAGCAACTCGGTCCTTTATGAAACAAACGAGAGGGAGCCATTTGATGAAAGGTGCAGCCAAGAAGAGAGGGAGCTGTTTGATGAAAGGTGTGGTCAAGATGAGTATTTGTGGCTGTGGATGCATGAAAAGATGAGAAGTGGTAGTGATAGTCTATTTTTCAAGTTGACTGTAGATGAAAAGTGGGAATGTCATAACCCTAAGATCCTAAGGGACAATGAGGAACAATTTGTATATGATAATAACCAAAAGCTGCATTTGTTCCCAAAGGGAGAATTGTTTTTGATAAACAATGTAATTAGGGAAAATAGATCAGGCGAACTATCAACTTTTATTATTTGGTTAACATATATTATTCGATTACGGCAAAATAGTTGATTTCCATGAACAATTAAAGTATTATTAATATATAATATATAGCTTATATTTATATTTTTTAATTTATTTAAAGCTTAATGTTTTTAAATTTATTTTACTTTAATAAATTAATATTTTAAAATTGCAAAAGATGATTCTGTCTCAGATTTGGTTATCACCTGCCAAATCATCTTGTCCTTAACTGCTAATTCGGGCTGTCCTTATTTGTGACGGGTTGTTTCTCTCTTTTCCAATATGTCACTTCATTTCTCCTTAAAATCACGTCATTTCTTGATGTACTTGGGCTGTATATATGGAGGTGCTTTTGCCAAAAAGGAGGTAGAGCAGTTTTGAAGCAAGACATCTTAGAGATTGTTACCATTGTACATGGTTAACTCATATCGATAGCGCTTTTGTTTGCATGGCAATAGTGTTCTTTTTGTGTGTAGTTCTATGGTTCCTTGTCTCTTTGCATTCTTTCTTTGGGTTTATTTCTGTAATAACACATTAGACTAAGCAGTTTGGCATGTTGTCCTCCAGATTGTACCCAAAATCTGGTTCACTTTGTTATTTGGGTTCATTCATCATTCAATAGGTTGTATATCATTAATACTGCTACAGTGGCATTAATATTATAATGTAAAATTGTCTCTTGACAGTCAAATGAATCATCATACAGGTCATTGGAAGGCGAAGATGAATTGGAAGGTTGCTTTTGTTAACAGTCATTGTGGACATATATGTGAGTGTTGTGGAAGAGAACATACTGTAAAATATGTCCTGCTAGAATCTTAACAAAGCCAATTTTTAGGAAAGGAAAAAGGATGAAACATAGTTGTATTGAGATATATCAAAATAGTTTAATTTGTTTCCAAATTTATACCCATTTTTTGGTGGATTTTGTATGATTTACTTTGTTTTATGTATTATTATGTAAGATGTCTTAATAGCAGTTCATTGCTGGCTTGCTGAAGCTGTTGCTTGGAATTTCTTATGTATTTTTCCATTGAGACTTACCCCTTGAACTTATGATAACATCTTTCACTTCTCATGATAAGAGATACTAAAATTTTAAATTGAGGTGGATACGAAATGTTATCTTTTCTTGTTCACTTACTTCTTTGTATGAGATCACAGTTATTTATAACCTAGAAAGATATCTTGATGGGGCCTGTTTATTGTTTTGTATATAGAATTTTCCTTATTCATTATAATATTTCTATTGCCATGCATCTTGAGGGAAGCTGTACAACATAATAAGTCAATAATCTCATGGGATAATGTTACTTGTATTTGTTTATTGTAGATGTTTTGTAGAGTCGCTTTGATTATATCTACATTCTGCAGAACAATAATGCTTATTTTGTGGTAGAAGCATGAAACTTAGATGCAACATATGTGTTATGAAGCTTGTTTCATAGTTGCATCAAGATGCTAGCAACTTACTGAAATTTATCTTTTTTTGCAGTCAATGTCATATGCAAAGTTAGCTGGACTTCATCCAATTTATGGGCTGTGTAAGTGATTTAAGATGTCTTGTGCAAGTTGAGATTCTCCCAAATAACCTTTTTATTAGGGCATGCTTGATGAAAATATGATGCTTAATGTTCCAGAGCAATAAAATGTACATTTAGTTTAAAGTAATAGCCATGTAAAGAAAATTATATTAGTATGAACTAGGATGAAACTCTCAAGAAAATATAGTTAACCATGCTTAGCACCCTTTCTAATGTGTGATTTTTTTGGTGGTTATACAGATTCTGGTTTTGTTCCTATATTTGCTTATGCAATATTTGGCTCCTCAAGGCAACTTGCCATTGGACCTGTGGCATTGGTTTCACTTTTGGTTTCTAATGTTTTGTCTCGTATTGTCGACCCCAGTGATGAATTGTATACAGAGCTTGCAATACTGTTAGCACTTATGGTTGGCATTTTGGAATGTGTAATGGGAATTCTCAGGTATTTTATGAAATAAGAGCAGGGTTTTATCAGAATGTGATGTTTGGTGATAATATTAAAACTTGAATGCCACATTAAAGCAATATTATATACAACTGAATTTTTTTTTTTGGTCCAATTAGAATAGAAATAGAAATTATCATCTGGAAACTGGCCTACAGGATGAAAACTTCAAGGTAGCCAACAAAAAAGTGCAAACTAAGTTTTTAATATAGGTCATGTAATGACTAATAGATATTCTTGGGTGTGTAGTTTGAAGTGAATTCTGAACATTTCTATATGTTAGGGACTGAAATTGAAATTTCATTAATGCCCACAAATGCCTAAAGCAGGTCAAAAGGATCGTATTACTGATTTTCTTGAGTTCATTTTCTGACTTAAGTTCTCCTGAAAATTCTGACGCGTGTATTCAACTACATTGTTTTAGGCTCGGATGGCTTATTCGTTTTATAAGCCACTCTGTCATTTCAGGCTTCACCACATCTTCAGCTATAGTTATTGCACTGTCACAGGCAAAATATTTCCTGGGATATAGTATCACACGAAGCAGTAAGATAATTCCACTTGCTGAAAGTATAATTGCTGGTGCTGACAAGGTATTTACTTATACATCCTTTATATTCCTTTTCATATATGGTAAAGGTACACTGGTCAAGCTCTAAGTCAATAATTATCTTATGCATAAATAATCATTTTAATTTATGGAAGGCAATAATTGAAGTTTTACTATTCCCATGTTCATTTCAAAGGATAGGTCAATTTCCTTGGTGTCTGCAGTCTAGTGATCCTTCTTCCCAACTGAGACACAGTGAATCTTCATTTTTTGCCAATAAATGCACAGCTTGAGATGAATGTGATAGGCATACAAATCTGACCACGATTGTATTTCACCTATTTTATCTTGTTGGACCATCTCTTTGCCATGCATTAAGCCTAGTTTAGTGAAAATGACTTTTCTTTCATAATATGATCAATATTCTCTGTAGATCCCCTTAATATTGTTTTCTTGCTTAGAAATGTCTGTTTTCACTTATTAAGTTGTTTAGTTATTTTTTCTCTGTTACAATGCTTATAAGAAACTGCTATTTATTTTGTCCTGTCAATTGTATGGAAACTTGGTTGTACTAACAAACAAGATTTTCATAAGCAGATCTATCAGCAGTGGTGACTGCCTTCTGTGTTCTGGTAAACCAACCGGCATGGTTCTATTTAATGTGAGAATTGCATTGGCTTTCATATGTCTGAGCTATAGTATACTGCTATTCTGCCATGAAGTAATAATGACCCTGTAACGGCAAAGGTCTGGACAAAGGTTTAATGCAGAGGATGTGGCTAGAGTAAGCAAAGAAACCGAGCAAGACCTTCACTGACACAGTGAAACAAAACTGTGTGAAGGGCGGGTCCTAAGTCACTTCAAATTAAGCTAGGCCTCAATAGAGTATATGGAAAATATCAATTAGTGTTTGAATTATGATTTCTAGAATTTTGGTAGATGCAGGATCCCAATCAAAGAAGGATATTCTACTAATTCTGTTTGGAACAATGTAAAATGCAAAATAAAATTAACAGAAGCAAAACACTTATCTGACCTCGAATGCTAGCTGATTTCTTTTCTTTTCTTTTTCTTTCGTAAATGATAAAGGGGATTAAAGTTTACAACTTTAAATTTTCCAAATTCCAAACGCTCATAAAATCAGTGCACAATCAATAATCACAAACCAAAAGTACAAAACTGAAATAAATTAGATTTGTAAAAATTCCTCAAGGATACCTTACTTCAAGGTTATCTTTTCTAAAGATAAACTCAAAAGTCCCACAGGGTGATAGACCACTATCCCCAATCTTGGAGTTCAATGGCCAAGTGATGGATAAAGGTAGGAAGGTGCTCATGTTCCGTGTATGTATGTCTAGCAGATCCTTGACAAAGCACTAACCAGTGTACCTGATTGGACAGTCCTAGAGCAGAGAGGAAGAGTAGGGTTGGAGGAAGATACAAGGCTTCCAAGGTGTGTCATTGATGCAAACTGAGAGATGAATTATTGGCTGCCCTAATATGTTCCAGGATTGAGCAAGAAGAAAAACATGAAAGTGTGATCCCGACATTGATCAAAAGAAGCCCTTCTAGTGTGTTGTATGGAACAAAACAATGAGAGCGTTGGCCGTTGTTGATCGTGAGTCACCGAGTGCTTGTAGAAAATTTCTCATGTCGAGTTTTTCTAGGGTTAACTTGTGACTTGCCGAAACGTGAGAAAAATTTGGTAAAAGATGCCCAAAAGCACCACAAAAACAGTACAAAAACTAGTATTTTTTGCTTTCCTTGTCGTGTGCCCTAAAACATGCCCTAAAATGTGACTGTAGACTAAAAAATGAGACTTTATACTGAAAAACATGCCCTAAAACGTGACTGGACTGAAAAACTTGACTGTATACTAAAAAATGTGTCCTAAAACGTGACTGTACAGTGAAAAACTTTCATTTTTTTGCCATGTATTTGTTTTAAGTTGCCAAAGTTTACTGAGTTATTACGGAGTTTTTAAATTTGGGGTTTGTTGTGTCTGAATTTGAGAACTATTGTGACATCTAATATGGGAGTCTAAGTCTTGACTCTTGGACTTCCATTGTTGGCTTCTAAGGTTGATTTCTAAGTTGTACTCTAATGTTAATGGCCTTGTTTGTACTCAGTTGCTTGTAATGAGCCATATTTGTAAGCTTTCTTCAATATAAAAAATATTTATTGATTAAATTAATTTAATATTATATAAATAAAATATTAAAAAACTAGATAGAAATAAAATAGATATATTATATATAATATAAAATTATGGATAAAAGCAAGCGGGTGGCTGAGACCCTTTATTGCAAATCATGTTCTATCTTTGACAACATCAAACATGATAGACATGAGAAAATGCCGAACAAAGGGTGATAATTGTAAAGAGTAAAAAGGATGTTGAAGTACCCTTTTTGATAGAAATGTGAAGATGAAGTGAAAGGGGAAAAACAAATTGTGCCCATTTATTCATGAGAAAGAAATTCTATATTAATAGTGCTTGTAGCAGCTTCGTAGGGAAAAATGATTTGGTAGCAGCTTTGTCAAATTTTGAATTAATCATTTTTGTGCTACAAGTTCCTTGTGGGATTGCTTGGATAAGTCCTGGGTATACCTATAGTGTACATAGGCTGTTTGGGTCATGCTCGAAGTGGACCTTCAAGGAACCAATCCTTGGACCTAGACAAGGACCTGTTCGGGCCGGGTAGATGGGCCTCTAGGGGTGAACTTGGTAACATAGCCCATTGGCAAACATGCACTAGAATTCTCACAACAATTATTAGTATATTACTAATTGAGAGAGTTATTACAACATGACCTCATGCAATACCTACAACCAAGACTAAAGAGGAGCTAGATTGGTCTATAGATTGGCTACCTAGGAGCAAAGATGTTGGGTCAGACGAGAGACAAGTACTAACCAAAGTGATGAAAACCATAAATAGGCCATAATTGATGATAAATGTGACTTACAATGCAAACATGATTATTAACACGTATAGGAAACATGTTGATAACCATAGGAACGAGAGATGGTTAGCAATGAACCCCAATGAACACACATGCACAAGAATTTTCACATATTTATTACTCACTGAGAGAGTGCTAAAAACTAATTTTTTATAAGTGGCATCCAATGAACTATCGAAATCACCTAGTGAGCATAGAGTGTTATCATGTGTAGATGTTTGGGGAGGGGGAAGCAATTAGGGGGCATTGTGGTAGCTTATAAAACTGGAGCAAATAGGAATAGTTTAGGTTGTACTTAGATCTACACGCCAAAGGCTTGAAAAAAGCCTCTATTGAAGTTGGGGTAAGCAAAAGTGAGTTAGCTCACACTCTGACATGCATCTTCAATCCCATTCACAAAGCTTCACTCGAGTTGATAGGCAATTCTAGAATGAATTGTAGCAAGTAGATGATAGACATGATGCCAAGATATCAAAATAGCACACTTGGTAGGACATTGGAACTAGAGGCACAAGTCCAGTATGTGAGTAAAACCCTTGGAGAGTTAGAGCAAATTGCATGGCCAGGCATATACCATAGTGGGCAAGGAGATATAGATGAAAAGATCCTTGAGGGCTATGTCTTGCCATGACTAGAATATCAAAGGGCACAATCTTACCAATGCTTGAGCATGCCCTTCTTGCCAAAGCATGTGTACAAAACTGCTAAAGGAAGAGGAATTGGAATCTAAGGATAAAAATATTTTGCAACCACATGGAGACCTTGAGATAGAGGCACAAACATAGTTTCTAAAAATGGCAAACAAAGAGCACGAGTTTCTATAAAGCTAGCATGCGAAGCACCATCATCAAGGCTATTGTGGGTGGGCAGTGTAGGTCACCTATTATACATAGTTGACGGAGATAGATCACAAGATCAAGTAATGAAAAGATGATGGGTTTTGTGGGAAAGAGTGACAAGGGTAGTAAGATCCCTTGCATCAAGACCAAATGCCATCATATGAAGTGAGTTTGCGAAAATGCACAAAGAGAGACGACATGGAATGCCAAACCAAACCACGAGTGTTAAGACACCACCAAGATGAAAGCCAGAGACTGTGGTATAGAAAGTAGGTTAGTGTACTATTGCCAATGGTGTCTAATTCATGTTCCTAGGGGAACATGAAGCCTTGAAGGAGGTCCAAGGCATTCAACAATGGGGTGAGTAAGGGAAGGGACTTGGTCTCAAGAGGGTATCCAAATCTGATTTCATGTGAAAGTATTTTGAGTATGGAGTTTTCTTTATTCCTACTTCAATTGCATTTGGCCAATCTTGTGAATGCCATTCATCCACCAACTTTCCTAGTCAGTTGCTTGTTAATACTATAAACATCACAAATTCTAGTGATTTCAAAGCTATTAGTGTGATGATCAAGTATATAATACAATTCCTCCAATTGTACTGCTCCATTTAAATCCATCAGGTAATGGAAGCATACCTGAATCCATGCGCATGTGGTTGAGTACGATGTCTGTCATGCTAACTTAGCTACAGTATTTCCTTGGAGCTATTTATGATTGCATCAAAAGGGAAGTGACACTTACCATGTGTAATGGCTGTTTTAGAGATCTCGTGTTTTTATACAAATTTTGCCCAAATTATTTATAAAATACTATATTTTGCAAATAAAATTTGTGGGTAACTATGTACAAATTTAAGGAAATAAGGAAATCACAACTCTTTCTTCGCTGTTTTTTTGCATTGAGGCACAACTAAGTTCAGCTATTTACCCTTTTAACGTGGTTCCTTTCTTTTACAAATTGCAATAATTTTTGGTTAGAAAAACTCTGCTTGTATAAATTATATTGTAAGAGCATGTTCACTGTTTCTATGCATGTGTAGTGTTACCCTCTTTGTAAATATTGCTCTTTAATATTGTTTCACTTTTGCAGTTTTCATGGCCTCCATTTTTGATGGGTTCCATCATGCTGTCAATCCTCCTAATAATGAAACATTTGGTAGGGATTATTGTTGTAAAATGCTCTCCTGACTTTGCTTAATTCGTTTTACATGATTTTACTTCTTTCTTGAAGATGTGCTAGCAATTGATTTTACTTCGTTTCCAGTTTCGTAGCTTGATTTAAATTGACTCCATAAGATAAGTTTGAGCAACTGTGTTTATGTAAATCTCTATCTTGATCTTATTTTCAGGGAAAAACAAGGAAATATCTTAGATTCTTGCGAGCAGCAGGACCTCTTACAGCAGTTATTTTAGGAACAGCAATTGTGAAAATTTTCCACCCAAAATCTATCAGTGTGGTAAGATTGTGGTTAAAAGTAAATATTATTGGGTTGGATAGATAAGAAATCTTATTTTGCCTGGTAAATTGGGAATCCGAGGTGAAACTAAAGTATTTACAAGCTATTAATTTGTCACCTTTCACTGATTATGTTATGAAAAGCTTTACCCAGAGTTTCTTGTCAAATATATTTTTTCTTTAGTTTGTAGTAGCATTAACTTAAAAAACTACAGGATTGTGATCTTATTGATTGCTACTAGTTTCAAATGGTTGCAAGAGTTGTACAAGAGTGATGCTTGATGTCTAGTGATTAAAAAACAATTTTATGTAAAAGTAGTAGTTGGATACAATTTGAGATAGAGTAAGGAGGTAAATCCTAAGTAAAATTTAGAAATTGGAAAAGAGAACATAGGAATTTTTTTTTGAAAAATGAGAGCTTTACAATTGCTAAAACTAGTGCTTGGTATAATGATAAAATAATGTATTGATATCTTTATTTAACCCCGCAAAGCAATGTAGGAGACATGTGACCATGTAAGAGAGATAATGACACTAAAGAGAGTCAAAATATATATACAGTTCACCCAATATACCAAATTATCTTAGCACAATTGATCAACATGATTGAAACTAGGCACAACCCTTATTTATACATATGAAATTATCTAGAATTAGTTGGTTATAATACACAACAACCTCTATTATACACAAGGTAGGTCTAGTGATTCTACAATACCAATATATACCCAAATAAACCCAAATCCAAAGATATCTAATCTTGTATCCAATTAGCTTTAACTAGAAATTATCCAAACTACACCACATGTTGGTTCCTCAAGGAGTTTGACTGGGAGGATTTACATCAAATTTGCAAATATGTAGTCACATCCTCCATTAACCCTAACTTGAAGGGCACAACAACAAACATTCCCCGTAAGAGTACCTTCCTTAAGCCACCTGGAACATTTCCATGATCCAAAGCTGCAAAATTCACTTTATGGAAGTTAGAGTTTTGTCCACAAACTTAGAGTTTTGTCATATCCCCTTTTTCGGATTAAAATAATTAATAATATTATTTAAGTTGGGCCCAATAATTTCTAATTTTAGGGGTGACTTAATAATATTATTATAATTAAAATAAAAGGTGTTTTAAAACACTACTATTAAAATAAATATAAAAAGTATTTTTAAATGCTAAAGAAATAAAATAAATAAAAGTATATTTAAATACTTTTGGAAATTTGGTCTCAAGAGCCCATTTTTGAGCACTATAAAAAGAGGCACCTAATTTCATTTGAGCAATCATTCAAGTTATCCTTTTTGCATCCAATTTTCAGATTTGAGCAGTTTGTTCAATCTAGGGCATCTAAGGACGAAAACCCTTGGTTTGTTTGTGGTTCGAGACGACGAAACCCTCTTGAATTCCACATTTGGGGATCAAGGACAAAAACCCTTATTTCCAATTTGAGTGATTCCACCTGGGAATCACAATTGTGCAACTACAGTTTTTTTGCAAGCAAATATTATCATTTTATTGCCTAAGCATATTCAAGGATTTAAATATTGATCTTCAGATTTTTGGTGAATTTTTGAGCATCATATTGAGCTGGATCTGAGTTGTTTCAGTCAACCTTGGCTGAGCACCACATTGGGAGGGAGAAATTCAATCATTTTGGATATTAGATCATTCATACCAGCTGCTGTTTGCATCATTTCAGTCATCATTCATCAGAAAAATAGAGAATAAAATCATATTTTGACATGTTGCCAATATTTCCTGGACAAATCTGATTTTTACCAGCATATTTTGACAATTTTGCAAGGTTTTCAAGGGCAGATCAGGCTTCACCAGCCAGCCGTACATCTTCAGCCAGCCGCCGTATCATCTAGAGTTTCAAGAAAATTCATAAAATATTACTTGTGGCAGTTTCCAACAGCAAGCAGGGGTTTCTAGCATTTTTTGACATTTTTGCAGCAGTTTGTGCTTCTATCCCAGATGGTACAGCTGTGAGCGATAAAACAAAATCAATAAAAAAATATTTTGTTGCTGTTTATCATCTCTGTACTTCTGATTAGCATTTGCAATAAAATAGAATAAAATTTTGAGGGTTTTATATTGTCAGAATTGAGCATTTTATCCACCTAGGGTTTATGGTTTGATGACATCAGCAAAATAAGGGTTTGAAAATTGTAATTAGGTTGTGTACTTGCAGTTTGGATTGATTTTGTTTCATAAAATTAGAAAAAAATATAAGAAAATATTCTATGTTTCCATTGGGGACATTACAATTTTGGATTGCCATGCCATTGTTCTTCTTCAAGTCACACTCATTGGATCAGGTACTCCAAACTTAAAGAATTAATGAAAGCATAAAAGGGCCTATTAGAGCATAAACATATCACTGTCGTCAAATGCCTTGCCATCTTATGCAGCGATGAGTCCATAAATCTCAGCAACCAGAGCATATCATTGAACTTCAAAGACTAGGATGCACACCGAATAATGTTCAGCCTAATTCCACTAGACCAGTTAGGGTTTCTGGGTTGATTTCAAGGCTTCCTTTGCCTCTGTATCACTTTCTTTTGGTGAGCTTGAAGCCCCTAGGCACTCCATGGAATAAACAAACCCCACTTGAGCCTGTCCCATCCTCTTCCGCTCTATCCCCCTTGCCTCTTCTCTCAGAATATTCCTACTCTTAAGCAAAAATCAATGGCAACATATCCATTACCCTTCACACTGAGGCGATAACCTAATGTGGGGAGAGAAATTTTAGCCATTTGGAATACATCAAACTAGCCAGCACCACTGGTGACTCTTAGAATATTTATAGTGAAGAATTGCTGATCTCGTATCACAAATCTTTTTGCACTGTGTTTGGGATCAATCCATTCACAGAGCTCATTGTATTGCAATAAATCTTCTTACTGAATTATTTCCTCACACCTGTGACTAGTCCAGCTATTGCCACCAACTCACTGTGGTCCGGATCTCTTATGAAGTTTGCACCTTTTGTGATTCAGGCCCTTGTCCTAGAGAGTTCTGCCAGCATCGCTCAGATCAAGGATCCAACAATGAATCTCACTGGAAATTCCAGCAAGCCAATAAATGTTACATTCCCTTTTGTTTGAACAATGAAATGTTAATTATGTTGTTAGTTGAGTACAACTGCTTTCATGTGAATGTGAAAATTATTCGTTGGAAAAATGTATATAATGACTTTTCTTTATATGCGAATATTTTCTTACTTATATGTGAAAATGGATTGTTGGAAATGATATAAATTATTGACCGTATCATGGAAATGATTTAACCTTTTTTACTTATCGAAGTGGTTGCAGGACAAAACAGGTGGCAAGGAAAAAGGGATATCAACAGGGAGAGGGTGATTACAGGAATTGAAAAACAATAATTAAGTCAAAAACCTAAGTCACCGTAGCCTTGGCCAAGGCACATGAGTATAAATATATATATATATATTTCTAGTGGTGAGAATGATTTATCTTTTATATTTATTAAATAAGTTATATAGTGTCTTACCTTGTGGAGCGCTTGGAGTGTATGAGCTGGTATTTTGTTTGTAACTCTTCTTTCTTTTCCACTCCGTTGGAGTGCAAGAGGGAACACTCCTTGCACTCAAACGTAGTGGAGGAGCGGTTATTTATTGGCGTCCATTCTTTCTTGGCATGCATTCACTACATTATCTTTGGAAGAAAGAAGCATTCGCACATGCTATTAAGCTTTATTTTTCATAAGAAAGAAGTCGCTGTTTGAAGGAGGAGGAGGTACTGAGTTGAAGCATCTCTGTTTGTGCATTGTCATAAGGGAAAAACCGCAAGTTGATTTTCATTTAACATTCTTCTGAGCTCCTTTTATCGACTTTCTTTGTGTTATTGTCGAGCGGCCGTAGAAATTATTGTTGCATATTTTAGTGGATAGTGCAGTCGCGGCTATCTCAACCTCGACACAGAAAGTCTTGTTCAGGCAAGATCATATATCTTTATTATAGCTCGTTTTGTCATAGTACTTGATGATCGAAGTAAATCGTATCATATTATCTCTCTTTGTTCATAGTTCTAAGTTTCTTGATCAGTTTTCAGAAATCTGTATATGCATTTCATTCTTCAAACTTTTTGAATTTGCTGAAGCTTAGATTCTCTTGATACTTAACTTATATATAATCATTTCTATTACTATAGCTCATGTATTATAGTTACACTGAAATACAGGACTGCGGTCCCTATATGAAAGAGTAAATTTTTGTCTATATACTTCTGTTCTGCATTTACCTTTGAAACTGAAAGTTGTCAAGTGAGTCATGTATGATATCCTTGCAAAAACTTGCAATCATAAACAAAAGGAGAAAAAAACACTGAGTTAATAAGAATGCCGAGTAAGGGTGAATGCTGACGACACAGTAGTGTCATATATATATATATCAGAACTCCTTGGCCAAGGTTACGATGCAGATTAGGCATCTGTCAGCGATCAAGTACCGGTTATACCACTGGTCAGAGTGATCTTTCCAGTTAGGAGTTACCTATAGGGAAGAGATCGATCAGGAGGTATAGGTCTTGACACTAGGCTCAGAGGCATATTGTTGTTAATTGATTTCTGTCATCACCCTCGTGAAGGGTCGGGTTTCTTCAGTAGTAGAAGCACGGGAGGCCAGTTGGTCTTGGTTAGGTGGTTAAAACCCTTGTTGATATTTCTTTTTCCAAAATCCAGAGGATGATCTATAAACAAAATCAGCAGGAAGCTATTCAAGTTGTACTTCTCTTAATCTCTTTTATTATTTGAATTTTGTTGAAGAAAGTTAGTTAATTTATTATCGGTTACATGTATTATGTTAGAAAGGATTATTTCAGTTGAAATTGAAAGTTAGTTGCAAACTTGAATTTTATTGCATAGATAGTTAGTTAATCTAGTTAATCTTTCTGCTGAAAGTCTGTTAATAGATAATTTTCTATTCTGTTAAATTAAAATGGGTGTAACATATGGTATCAGAGCTACCAGGTTCCACACTGAACTTTGGGGCTCATCATGCTTAGAACATTGAAAACAGTTATTAATGTCTCTTCAGGATGGTATTGATAAGAAAAACACCCCCGGAAAAAGGTTCGAGACCCTGTATCCATTCGACTATGGAAGATCAGACTATCTTATGATTACGCAAGTTGTTCACCTCCAGCAGATTCGGAGACGATAGTCGAAGCTCTGAAAAGACTTCAGAGGGAGAGAAGAAAATGGATAGTCTCTGGAAAAGAGAAAGTAAAGTCCCGCCATAATTGTAGAAATAAATAAGACCAAAACCAAAGACCAAACTAAACCGGAATTATCTGAGGGAGATTGAGTTCCAACTCATGGATATAAACTTATTCCATTTTTAGAGTTTAGTGATCAGGAGGAACCTATCACTGATAATGAAGATGATTCAGAAGACTGATCACAGAAAGTGATGATCATTTTGTATTGCAATAAATCTATCACAGGAAGTGATAGAAATTTTGTAATTATTAATAAATCAATCACTGGGAGTGAGTCTTTTTTTTATAAATAGATGGAAAATATTGTACCATTTGTACTTAATATGAGCTTCAAATGATTATTTTTTTGTGTGCAAAGGAAGATTCCTTAAATGCAGTGGGAAACTATTAAATGACAGTAACTCACAACCCAAAAACTAATTAAAAACTCTTAAAATTTCTTCAGGAACTTCATTGGAATGGAATATTCCGGAAATGAGTTCAGAGAAGATTAGAATAATGGCCCCATGGATAAATTGGATCAAATTCTAAATATGATGAAAATCACTGAGGACAAATTAGCCCACCTAGAGAGAATGGTAGAAGGGCAATCTGAGACAAGAGAAGGATCTGGAAACCATAGTGACCGGCATGAAGATAATTCGAAAACCTTAAGTTTAGGACTCAAGAGGAGCAGATTGGTTGATGAGTTAGCCAAGGATATGAAAAAGATAAAACCTCCTAAATTCAAAGGTTCTATTTCGGGAGACGCTGCGGAAGCATGGCTAACAGAAATGGAGAAGTACTTTGAACTTCGAGATTATTTTGATAACTCTAAAGCAGCATGGGCAGCTTACCAGTTGGCAGGAGAAGCTGCCACATGGTGGGGAAACAAAAGGGCTGAAATGGGATTGGCAGTAGCTGATGTGTCTTGGGAGCAATTTGTGAAGATATTCCGCCAAAGATGGCTGCCCCAGTTATTTTATGACCAAAAACTATTGGATTTTGAAAACCTCAGGCAGGGACCCCTAACTGACAATGAGTATTGGGAGAAATATACCCGACTACTCAAATATGTTCCACAGTACTTGTTGTGACCAAATCACACATTGCCCCATTGCAAATGGGGACCCCCTTTTTTTGAGCTCCTGTGCTTTGCATTTAGTTCTGGATGATATCTTAGGTTCGTTTCCTTTGCCAATCCAACAATAAGTCTCTCCTAGAAGATTTTTGCTTTATAACTGGAGGTCTCGTGCAGTAATGAAGAGTCTTGATCAATTTCCATCCAATTCATGAATATTGAGACCAACTCTGATGTATGTTTGAGATCCTGAAAATGACTAAGTCTGGTAGCCTGAAATCCTGAAATCTTGAAAAATTGACTAAGTCTGAAATCTGGTGGATCCTCCAAATTCTAGATTTTGCATGTTAAATCCGGTGGATTCGAGACCTATCTCAAACATCCTGAAAGGTATATTGAAAAATATTTATACTTAAATATATTTTTCAATGTACCTTTACCCTGAGAGACCCTGAAAAACGACTAACTACTCCAGAGGATCCAAAATCTTGATCCAGTGCGACGGGATATTAGAGTGGCGCAAAATCTTGATGAAGTGCGCTTTCAATTAGAGAACAAGATGATGATCTCTTGCGCCTAGGCTAATGCGGCCAAAAGAGGAAGGTGATTGGTTTCAAAATTCTAGTGATCATTCAAGAGGAGACTAAATTATTGAGGTGATGCGCTAAGAGATGAAGACTTCAAGCAAGTGATCTATTGTGCTAGGTTAATGATTAGTCAAGGAAGATCTCGAATTCCTTATCCCATGCGCCAGAAGGTAAATCATGTAGAAGAAGATCCTTAACATTGGATCTAGTGCGCCAAGAGTAAGGGAAAGGTTAGGCAAGAAGGTAAATCATGTAGAAGAAGATCCTTAACATTGGATCTAGTGCGCCAAAGAGTGAGGGAAAGGTTAAGCAAGAAATGAAGATTCAACAATCATGATTTAGCGTGCTCAATGCAGGAAGAAATCAGAAGTGTCAACTCATGCGACCAAGGTGAAGGTGATCCGCCAAGACTGATTTGGAAGAATATGACATGCATTTTAAAGATCTTGATCTCCTGATCCAATGCGCCAGCCCTTAGAGGATGTGGAAAGTTGATCCAAGGCACATATTTCAAGAAGAACGTAGATTGTTCATCCAATGCGCCAGTTTGTGTGAGATTTTTGAGAGGTCATTTAATGAGGTAAGAGGATTTAAAACCTCAATTTGCTGCGCCAGGGTTTAGAGGCAGATCTAAGGGGATTCAAAAGCTCGGAATCATGAAGTAATATGTCTAGAGCCTAGAGGGCTTATGAGTTGAAGATCAAGATTTCAAACTCCAATTCAAGGTGTTAACCTCAAGGGGATTCTAACATCTTCATCCAAAGCGCCCTTATAAAGGATGACTTTGGTGATTTTAGAAGGAGGATTCTAACATCTTCATCCGATGCGCCCATTCTAAAAGGAGAAGATCTAAAAGTCTAATCTAGTGCGCCAACCAGAGGAGATCCAAAAGTATTGTTTAATGTGCCCAAGGAAGGGGAGATTACAATGCTCAACTGCTATGCCTTCAAGATTTTTCCAGGATAGACTTGAATGTTATTGAAATTCGCACCAATTTAAATGCAAGGAAGTTTAAATTAAATGATTTGCACTTCATTTAATAGGGTCGGCCTAGGTAGTTAGGCAATTTTTAATGTTAGTTTTGTATTTATACCTACTATTGCCTTCATTTTCATCATCATCAAGGAGCGAATTCACTCTAGAGAGCAGAAAAAAGCTAATTCTTGTAAAGTGCAGATCTGATTTTATCAAAGTTAAGTTGGAATTTGATCAAATTCTGAAGGTATCAACTCAAGTCAGCCTATTAGGTAAGTCTGATCTGAGCATCTTTTTTTATTTCAGTTTGCATTTTTGAAAATTGTGCAAGTGTTGGTAAATTATAAGAAGATAAATGGATTTATGATGAATTCCTTGAGTCTAGATGATATTATTTTCTTGCAAAACTTTATATTACAAGGATAAAATCGGAAGTCTAATGCGTTAAGGAAGCTGAAGTAGGTTGTTGACCATTTATATTCGAGGTTGCTTATTCATGTCAAGTTTGTACGATCATGGCAATGACTTCAAAGGAGAGGCAAGCAAAGCTCCGCAGGGATGCTAATGGTAAAGTTCCGGAATTGAAGCTTGTTTCAAGCTGGACAAATGTAGGAGACACGAATATGGGCAACAACAACTTAGAAGACATCAAGTCCGTGCTTCAAGAGCCCAATGGGGGTAGTCTTGCTAGAGCCATCATGAGGAGTGGAGCTATTGAAGCTGCTTGTTTCCCACCAACTCTACCTTGTTCAGAGATGATCATTGAATGTGTTAAAGGGTATGACATAGATAATAGGCAAATTGTGGCCAAGGACGGAATAGTGTTAGCCTATTTGCAAAAAGAGGCAATCGGAGAGACCTTCAACATTCCAACTAATGACAGATGATCAGTATTTCTATACAGCAAGGTTGACAAGAATATGATGTTGATTCAAAGATGAAGTTGCAGGAGATGAAGAGGGAATGGATGGCTAATCCGTCTGTAAAGTTCAATACTAATAATCCTCCACAGTTTCACAAGTCAGACTTTCATCCTGAAATCGGATACTTGATCATGTTCCTCAACAGAGTGACGGGAATGCCACAATCCGCAACCTTTCAATCATGGATGTATTCTTTCATCAAACTGGTCCTCAAAGGGAAGATGATTGATTGGGCTGGACTTGTCAATCAGAGTATATATGAGTAGCTCATCAACTTTTCAAAGACTAAGTCATTCTATATGAGTTCTTATGTCGTCTATCTTCTAGCGTGGAATGAAGTCTATTCAAGTCTGACTAGAAAAGGAGAAGTTGGAATTGGGCCTAATAAGTACTTGTCGCATCAGTGTTACCCTCAGTTACATTTCAAGAATATCAATCATTATACAAGGTTCAATGATGCATTTGCTATGTTCATATTGAGGAAATTAAGAGGAGAGTTCCACAAAAGATTGTCAAATGCAGCAAGGGAGTTCATTACAGCATATGGACATTGGTATACTCAGCATGAAAGGTACACCTACATAAGGATCTAAGGTTTCACATCTTATCCATACAGGTTACCAAGATACCCAACTAACAGGATGGTGATGTTAGAAGTCTCAAGGCAACTCTTGGAACTCATCAGGTTGCAAAAGTTGAAGAAGAGAGGAGGGATCCAGTTTCCACTTCTTCTTGGGCAGAATCTAGAATGTCCATCATTAGCAGCAGCTGAATATTCTGAGACAGAGCTTCAGGGGTATCATTTGCAAACTCATGGCACCAAGAGCTTAATTTTGATCCTTTTCAAGTTTGCTGGAAATACAACAGGGAGTACAAGTATGTCATGCAGTTAGAAGACCATTGGGCCAGTGTAAAAGATGAAGATGATCTCCGAACACTCCAATGTTCAAGACTCACATGGGATTTAGTTAGAACATCCAAAGTATTTAGAATCCCGGATCAGTTCATAGAGGATGACACTCTGTTGTTAGATGAGTTTGAAAAGATAAAGGATTTACCTTATATAGTTGATTGGTCAAGGAGGGATGTAGCCGAAGAGGAGTTAATGGAGCCAGTCCTAGCTATGACGCAGGCATGTATAACTCAATTGCTACAAGAGATGGATGATGAAGCACAAGTTCCTACATACCACAAGATGGATGACAAAGAGTCAGAACAACATAGTGCACATAGTGGTCTTACCTTGTGGAGCGCTTGGAGTGTATGAGCTGGAATCTTGTTTGTAACTCTTATTTCTTTTCCACTCCGTTGGAGTGCAAGAGGGAACGCTCCTTCTTGCACTCAAACGTAGTGGAGGAGCGGTTACTTATTGGCTTCCATTCTTTCTTGGCATGCATTCACTACATTATCTTTGGAAGAAAGAAGCGTTCGCACATGCTATTAAGCTTTATTTTTCATAAGAAAGAAGTTGTTGTTTGAGGAAGAAGGAGGTACCGAGTTGAAGCATCTCTGTCTGTGCATTGTCATAAGGGAAAAACCGCAAGTTGATTTTCATTTAACATTCTTTTGAGATCCTTTTATCGACTCTGCTTTGTGTTATTGTCGAGCGGCCGTAGAAATTACTGTTGCATCATTCAGTGGATAGTGCAGTCGCGGCTATCTCAAACCCGACACAGAAAGTCTTGTTCAGGCAAGATCATATATCTTTATTATAGCTTGTTTTGTCATAGTACTTGATGATCGAAGTAAATCGTATCATACTATCTCTCTTTGTTCATAGTTCCGAGTTTCTTGATCAGTTTTCGGAAATCTGTATATGCATTTCATTCTTCGAACTTTTTGAATCTGCTGAAGCTTAGATTCTCTTGATACTTAACTTTTATATATATATAAGCATATATATATAATCATTTCTATTACTACAACTCATGTATTATAGTTACACTGAAATACAGGATTGCTGTCCCTATATGAAAGAGTAATTTCTGTCTATATACTTTTGTTCTGCATTTACCTTTGAAATTGAAAGTTGTCAAGTGAGTCATGTATGATATCCTTGCAAAAACTTGCATCATAAACAAAAGGAGAAGAAAACACTGAGTTAATAAGAATGCCGAGTAAGGGTGAATGCTGACGACACAGTAGCGTCATATATATATATATATCATAACTCTTTGGCCAAGGTTACGATGCAGATTAGGCATCTGTCAACGATCAAGTACCAGATATACCACTGATCAGAGTGATCTTTCTAGTTAGGAGGTACCTATAGGGAAAAGATCGATCAGGTGGTAGAGGTCTTGACACTAGGCTCAGAGGCATATTGTTGTTAATTGATTCCTGTCATCACCCTCATGAAGGGTCGGGTTTTTTCAGTAGAAGAAGCACGGGAGACTAGTTGGTCTTGGTTGGGTGGTTAAAACCCTTGTTGATATTTCTTTTTCCAAAATCCAGAGGAGGATCTACAAACAAAATCAGCAGGAAGCTATTCAAGTTGTACTTCTCTTAATCTCTCTTATTATTTGAATTTTGTTGAAGAAAGTTAGTTAATTTATTATCGGTTACATGTATTATGTTAGAAAGGATTTTTTCAGCTGAAATTGAAAGTTAGTTGCAAACTTGAATTTTATTGCATAGATAGTTAGTTAATCTAGTTAATCTTTCTGCTGAAAGTCTGTTAATAGATAATTTTCTATTCTGTTAAATTAAAATGGGTGTAACAATAAATTTGTTTTTAGTCAGAGCATTGCAGTAAATGAGGATATCAAAAGCCACTAAAGATCTGTAGGTGTACCTTTATGTGATCAGAAATATCAGTTTTTGACATTGTGTCAATCCATGCTCATTCATATCATATTCCATAGAAGATGGAATTAGTGGGACTGCTTGTACATAAAGATGTACTTTTTCCTTTTCCATTGAATAGTCTGGGAAGTCATTATCTTGTAGTTATTTTTTTTTAGTTGTTTTTGTCTAGCATTTAGCTTGTATAATAATGGATTTATCAGATCTTTTTCTATTAATCAAGTCGAAGATATGTGACAGCAAACTTTCCTATGTTACTTCGAAAGATGTCATCATGTATTCACATGACATGAGAGGAGCATTAGTAAGCCCAAAGTGTATGACCATCCGGTCAAAAAATCCAAATTAGTTTTGTAAGGCAATTTCTGTACATCGCTTGGTAGCATGAGATTGTGTTGTTAGCTTGGGCCTAAACCAATCTTTGTGATATATCGGGGCCCTTGCAGTTGATCGATAATGTTATGGATCCTTGGAAGAGGCTGCCTGTTTTTGACAATGATTCTATTGTACATACCTGCTATTCATATTCTTTCTCACGGATTAGCAATGTTGGGGCCCACAAGGAGAGGTGCTGGGCAAAATCTCGCCCTCCCTTATCAACAGTTTTGACGACTTATTCAAAATTTGAGGTCTCCATCATAGTAAAATAAGTAATCTGATTAGGAAGCAATGATAATAGAATTAGTTCAATGGAGTGTTGAACGGGTTAAGGAAGATTTGTAGGTTTCTAAAAGACATCAAAGTAATAATCCAATTTCTTTCGCTGATTTAAGTGGAAGATTTTTACAATTTAATGTTTTTTTGAGAGTTCACAGGACAAATTTCATGGTAGTGTTGGTTAATGTTACTATTGCATTGCCAGAGTAGGATCAATCTAATTAGTATTTGAACTCATAGGATTTCTTATCCTTCTGAAGATATATATGGTTGGTGTTAACCACCTTCTCTTAATGTACTACCTTTTACTATATCGGTTCAATGGGGCCAGTTTTAAATTTGCATTCAAGGCTTGGCCTTCTGATTGATCTCTATTGTGTTAATTCTTGTTGTTTTGATATGAAAACGAATCATCTCTTATAATTTTTTTTCGAATACCCGGGCCTTTCTTGGTGGGGGTGCTGCCCCTTTGGAACTTAGTAGGACTAAATCAAATTTGGTACAAACCAATTCATTTGACAATTTGCTTGCTTAATACCTTGATAACAAGGAATTTGTGTTTTCTGAATATTGTAGTGCTTACACTTTCTCATTGAATATGCATTGGTGTTTTAATTTGTGACTTTTGTGATAACACAAAACATAATAGTGTATGGGGAAATTCTCTCTTCAAATTCGTAGGGGAAGCTCCATGATTTAATCTACCCTAAAATCTAAAACAAAAACAAGCCTGCTAATATGAACATTGTACAATCTATTCTTTGGGGTTTTGCATAAGGATAAAATAAATAAACAAACTTGACCTTATCTATTTTGATCTTAGAGGTTAGAGCATGAGATTTTGAAGAACTTGTATCTCACCTATAAATTTTCTCAATTTATGACAGCTAAAATGTAGACAAGAATACTATCCAAGGATTAAAACAGAGATCCTTTGGAATCGTATCAACAATTTGATTTGAAAAAGAGAACATAACACATGGAATAGCAATGATCTGAAGAAGACAGATGAAGACAATTAATTGTTACTTAGACATTCAAAGTTGCTTTGTAACCATGAACACCGTAGTTACACAAAGTTAACATAGATCTTCCTTATTAATTAACTTCTTTGAACAATTACAACATGGAGTTTGAATGGAAATATTGGCAGCATAAGCAAGCTTCAATTTCTCATCCATTGTACACAAACACTTAAACAATTTAATATAACTTCGAATTTGAATGACAATTTTTTGCAACATAAGTTTGACATCAACTCTTCTTCTAACTCATGTGTAAATGACACATTTATAGCCTTTAGCTGCAGCTTCTTGAAGTTTCAAAAATAATAAAATAATTGCTTTGAAAGCAATTCTATCCTCATCCTTTCTGAAAATAATAAAATATTGATATGCTTCATCTTGGTCATGACTTTGAATGGAGGGCTTATATTCATCACTTTTTTCTTCTTTATTTTGTTGTATTTTCCTTCCAATCTTTGGTTGAGTGCATATACTAACTTGGGCACCACTTATCTTTTGTTTCTATCTTGTTTTGGCAAGAAAAACATGCTATTTTGGTATCCAAAAGAACTTAGGTGCCCAATTGCTTTAAAAAAAACTTGTTCTTAGCATCATCAAACATTCTAATTTGATTCTCATATGGGATTTGCTTATGTAGATGCCGATTTTGATACTTTGATTTTGTCGTTCATTGAGGATTTTCCCCGATGGACACCAAACTGGGGATTTGGACCATTTAATGCCAATGGTGCTCATTAAGGGGTTTCCTTGATGAACGCCAAATCAGGAATTCCATGCCTTGAACACCATAAACAAAAGTTGGCACTCATTAGGAGTTTTCCCCAATGGACACGAAAATTGAAGATTTTAAAATATGACGCCACAAATGAACAATGCATGAGCTCTAGGAGTGCTTTTTGATGAGTTTTTGAATGATTTTGTATAAACTTTTAATCTTTCATTAGAATTGCTCCATTTTCTATTCTCCAATGTTGCATCATAAAACCTCTGACTTTGACGAGTTTTCCATCAATTTACTACCTCTTGAAACCATTTTCACTCAATGAAGCTTGAATTTCTCCTATTGACCTTCTGCCATTGCCATCTACCACTTTTCATTGAAAAAATAGAAAAAGCTAAAAAACAACTTTCTAAAAATAGAAAGTTCTGATTTTCGTGCTTATCTCCTTAGTTTGGGACATTGAAAAAAAAGCAAAAAGCAACTTTTTCTAAAAATAGAAACTTTTAAAAAATAGAAAGTTCGATCTTTGGTATACACTGAAATTCCCTGTCTTGAATATTGGACCCTTCGAAGTGACACCTTTATGTTTGGAGGATGATCCTCATATATGATTTTCTCTCAATGTGTCAAAGAAGATTTGCCTTAGCCTCAATCCTTCCTGCTTGTGCCTGGTGTCTGTCATCATAGTATTTCTTTGAACTTCACCCTTTCTTTTCTTTGTTGGTGCTGGAACCTACATACATCGTTAGTAGACCAAGACAAACCAACACCTAAGGACTTAACCATTTTGGCAGGAAAGATAACATAGTTGACATTGATGTGACATTTGGCTATAGATATGATTAAACAAAAAGTTGTTTAGGGGTAGCAACTTTGGGTACCAACAATATGACAACTGTGAAAACAATAGGCATGCAATTCATTATCAACAATCACTCTAATTCGAACTGCTCTAATTCGAACTGAGAAATTTTAGAAGTCTGGGTCACACACATTTCACTCTTGGGATTTGCTAGTTGTGTAGATGCCAATTTTGTTTCCCTTGATCCTTCTCATCTCTACATCATACATTTTAGGTTTTTCATATTGCATTGAGACCTCGGTTTCCTTACCTCTGTGAAAAATCCTTTTAAATGCCTAAATGATTAAAAATATTGTTTAAAATGAGGAAGCTGTTGTAGAACTGTTTTCTTTTTTCTCTATATCTTCTTTACTCACTTATTAAGTGATGTAACAAATAATAAATGAAAGCATTCCACTAAAATGAATATTATGACCAAGAAAGATTGATAGCAAAATTTCATTGGAACGGAAGATTTGATTAAGGTAAGATCAGATTAATTCCAGATTGTGTGGAGATTCAACACGGGAAGGTTATCCTGCAAATCATATTAACAACAAACCTTATTTTACAGTATCAGTTTAAGGCAGAGGATGCCTGGGAAGTCTTCATTCTCATGCATCAGTAGAAAATCTGTAACTATGATCATAAAATCATTGACTTCGCAACTTACTGACATGAAAGATAAGATGAATGCTTTTACAAAGGAGCTCTTCAATGCATGAATGACTTTTGTAGTTCTTGTCCCCTATTCTTAACAATGCTTATTTTATAGAAGTAATTGCATAAGATATGTTGGTGACAGTGCATCTAGTTTTGATGTACTTAACCTGTTTATAAATTCTGATGGATAAATATCGAATTCATGATTTTGTAAAGTTGTTTCTGAACTTAGGTGGGTGGAATTCCTCAAGGTCTTCCAAGCTTCTCAGTCCCAAAGTGTTTCGATCATATAAAGGGGTTACTCACAACAGCCTTTCTTATTACAGGTGTGGCAATCTTGGTAAGTGAAAACAATTGGGTTATTTTCACATTTGCCTTTTGTTAAATGATTTTGGTACTTAATGCCTTTTGTTAAATGGTTTTGGTACTTATTGCCTTTTAATGTGTAATATTAAGATTAGTATTCTGTCCTCGTGTACATGTCTTTTGCTGTTTACCAGGAATCAGTAGGAATTGCCAAAGCTTTGGCAGCAAAGAATGGCTATGAGCTAGATTCAAATCAAGAAGTAAGGACTACAAGAGCCTTGAATGAAAAATGTAATTTTTTTTCTAAAATCCATTTCTTTTTGCCAGAGAGGTTTTGAACTTTTGATATGCTTGTAGCAATCTGTGGACTTTGGATGTTGTTAATCTTGTGGGATGGAGAACTTGGAGAATCTGCAGCAATAATCATGCAGAAATAGGCATTGAAGTTGTCTCATCTGTAAATTGTTTTAAAAAAAGAAATGTTTGGAAGTTAAATAATTTTGTGATATTTCATTGGTGGCGTTGCCTAAAATGAAAGAGAAATTTTTTATATTATTGAATGTAAATGACACTGACCTAGAGCTGGGATAAGAAAATGAGAACTATGGCAGTATCTCTAAAAGGAGTGGGTAAACAATACTGGCTCCGGATGTAGAGCAACACATTAATTATAAGGTGATACTCTGTTCTTTGTTGATGCCTCATCTTATTTGACATACGTTTATAAGCTAGCATGTATTTGAGTAGTTTATTCAGGATGTTCAAAAACAGATCCCTTGCTCATGATGATCGATAAAGGATCATAAAAATTAGTGTACATTGGACGAATCACTTTCAGAAGAACAGTGAAAACAATCTCCAATTCTGCATGGTGGTTTTCGATTGTGTGGGATGAATACATGCCGCGACTTTCAATCTGCATGCGGACATGACCCGGGTCAAATCCCTGCCACAGAAATGACCCTCGCTGTGCAAAGTGGAATTTAAAACAAAAAGATGACTTTTCAGCTTTTAGCTTTTGGAGGATCCTTCTAGTGCCCGAGAGGGATGTGCCAACACGAACAATGATTATAAATTGTCATGTCCCCGTTTCCGGCTTGAACACCAAATGGAACTTGG
Organism: Cunninghamia lanceolata; assembly: GCA_027924645.1. Taxonomy (NCBI): domain Eukaryota; kingdom Viridiplantae; phylum Streptophyta; class Pinopsida; order Cupressales; family Cupressaceae; genus Cunninghamia; species Cunninghamia lanceolata. The sequence goes on along the minus strand of BSBN01000245.1, from coordinate 2,885,954 downwards.
ATTAGCCTACTTCTCATTCCCGGAGGCTAATTCTAAATGATGAGGGAATGAATTGGTTTTTGACTAACTCAATCTTATTGTTTTGCAGGAACAAAGTCAGAAACTCAAAATTTGGCTAAGTCTGGAAGCCAAATTAGACTAAGGCATGACTCTTGGAGTCTAGGTGCCAATTTCACATCAAATTTCCCAAATGAGCACCTAGGGACAAAATAGGCCTCAATGACCTTCAATATGGAAGGCGCTGTAGTTATAGAAGTTGATTTCTCCGTCAGAAGTCTCATACCAAGCATATCACTTAAAGTAGTCAGGGTGCTTAGTGAGATAAGTGTTTTACTTCACCACAAAGACTACAAGTGTAAGCACCACATGTATGAAGGTGAATCTAATGCAAGGCACTAGTTTCCTCCTACACAGGCTTAAAAGTGCGCCTAAGATCAATTCCTAGAAGGCGCCTTAGCAAGAAAAGTCATTGGAAGGGTAAGAGTGCATCACCAAAGGTTAAAGATGGGGTTTAGAAGACATCCACTCAAGTGGAATCATTAAAGAAGACAAGTTCATGGATGAGGCGCAGCTTTGATAAAAAAAACTCCTCAAATATGCGCCTAAAGAGAAAATAAGCATCAAAACATCCGTCAAAATCAAGGCGCTAGCATTGAGGAAGATGTTATCACTTCCGGAAACCTCAGACCTTGCAAATAATGAGTAGAATTGGTTAAGTCACACACTAGGTGCAAATCCAATGTCAAATTCTCCAAATGTGCGCCTAGATGAAGAATGAAGTTAGGGAAGTGAGTTTGGACATTCTAATCAAGGCGCTCAACAAGGTATGTTGCATTGCTACTCTTAAGGATACCAACACATGAAGACTTGGTAAGATAAATCATCAAACACCCAAGGCGCAAATTCTCCTTTGCAACACCTAAGGCGCCAATCTACACCTTTTTCTACCCACAAATGCGCCTAAGTGAAGATGAGGACTAAAACAAGGTTTTAAATACTTTGGATATGGGCGCTTGGATAAAGAAGCATCAAAAGGTCTACAAACAAGTGTTTGAAAGTCTTGAATAGAGTAAAATATCATCACAAAGCTGTTAGGCGCAAATTCCCAGACAAATTGATAGAAAGTGCGCCTAGCTAGAGAGGAGACATCTTCAAGAGGTGCAATTGTTGGGCGCTCTCTCCAAAGGAGTCAATCCAACACTTAGAAGTTTCATCTGTTACATAAATTTGTGGAAAAGTGTCAAATCCATCTCTAGGCACCAAAACCACTGCAAATCCTCCAAATGTGCGCCTACCATGTAAGGTGATAAGCTGAGCATCCCAAATCATCAAATGATAGAGTATGGATCCAGAGGAGTTCAATTCATAAGGTGGTATCATCCAAGGATGAGGATTCATGACTTAGGCGCACTTCCTGATGAGATCCTCCAAATCTGGCGCCCAAGTTAGAAGAACCCTAAAAACTACGCCTAAGTGTTTCTAGAAGAAGATAAGGTAGTTACACTACTTGAATTCTCATTGGTCAGAGGGATAACATTGGGATTCGTGTCAGGGTCTTTGGGTAAGCTTACCAACTCAGGATGAGTTGTCAAGTGGAATTTTCTCCTAAATATGCTTCTTGGAAAACATGCCTTCATTGCCTTTGGAAGGCCTATAGAAGGAGAAGCTCTCTCATTCATTTGATCATCTTATCTTTTGGCAAATTTTCTCTCTGCAAAGCTTTATGCTTGTGATCTTGAGGCCTACGAGTTTCAAGTGTTGGGGTGATGCTCCCTCAACTGACAAGGTGATGCTCCCTTGTTGCTTTGTGAGGTGTTGACATCTAGTTGACATCATTAAGTTCAATTGAAGTGATCTACATCAACTAGTGAGATAGAACTAGGTGTGAAGAAGTTGAAAGCATTGTATACATCTAGGCTTCAAGGCCTTTTCTTGTAATCATTTGAATGAGATTGTATATTCATGCCATTGTGGGCAATCATCTGTTGTAATAAGACATTTGCATTGAGTTGAATCAAGTAATAATACAAGTACCCAATTTCAAGTTGATTCATGCAAGATTGCCTTTGTTATCTTTCATATGTGATGTTAAGTAGACTAAGTAGTTGAAGAGTTAAGTGCAAGTAAATTTGTCCAAGTAGGAAAAATTTTAGTTAGTACTAGTTGGGTATCTTAATAATAGAGCTGGAAAATAGTTTTTGATAGATGAGATAATGAGAATGGAGGGATGATGTGGATATTGAAAGTAGAATTCCAAATTGTAATTGTGCTTAGAAAGTTAGAAGCACAAGCAAACAAGTGTGTATGCAGCTAGTGGAATGATGGGCAGATTGCATTCCACAGTTTTAGTATTTTATTGAATGGAGCAAGGGAGAGATTGCATCCATATCTTTCAACATACTCATTGTAAGGGAAGTTCCAACATGAACAACGATTATAAATAGAGGTGGAAAGTAGTTTTTGATATATGAGAATGGAGGGGTGATATAGATATTGAAAGTAGAATTCCAAATTGTAATTGTGCTTAGAACTTAGAAGCATAGGCAAACAAGTGTGTATGCAGCTAGTGGAACAATAGGCAGATTGCATTCCACAGTTTTTGTATTTTATTGAATGGAGCAAGGGGCAGATTACATTCATATCTCTCAACATACTCATTGTACTAGCCGATTTCTTAATCCATTACGGTAGAAGTGCAGTTTCCACTACAAAAGTTGGTTTTCTAGTGTATCTTTGAGTTTTGGGATGAGGGGATGGGTTTCTAGGAACAAATTTTTCCAATTTTGGGCATGGCAGGATATATATACACCATAATTTACGCAAAATGTACAAAATTAAATAATGAATACAAAATTGAGAACACAATACAACAATTGATCAATGGTAATTGATAAGTGATAACTATAAGCTATAACAACTAAACAATGCTAATTGTTGAATCACACATCAAAATGTAATAATTTGAATATCAATGATCATAGTAGCAGAAAGTCTGAATCCATTACAAATAAGCTGAAAGTTCAAAGTACCAACTACAGGTGACAAGCATCAAAATGACAAAATCAAATTGCCAAACAAGATATCCATAGCTGTTATTGTCTGAGCAACAGGATCAAAAATCAGAGTCGTCATCATCTTCAACTGGATATCTGGGAAACTCCTCATCATTGGAACTGTTGGAAGGAACTGTATCATCATCCTGAAATGTGCTCCCAATGGCATCCAATCTCGTCTACACATCTTGCTTCTCATCAACTTGTTGTAGCTCCTTAGGCTCTACATCCCACCATGTCGGTGGGCTTTGCCTATTCTTAGGTGTCTTGTGATCCATGAGATGCAAGGCACTATGCATTGCAACAAGATTTTTTGCTCTCACAAAGGTAAGTCTATTCCTCTTTAGAGAATGGAGCTATATGTGGACTAGTTCCTCTTAGTGGCAGAGGAACTAGAAACATGTGAGAGAAGACAAATAGCAAGTGTGCACAATGATCCTAGTGGTAGATAGATTTGCCACCAACTAATTGGCTTGACCTGTGCCAAAGTGTGCCTGTTAATCCTTGTTGAAGACTTATAGCCATCTAGTTTTGTAAACTTAATGCACTCAACTCTAATTAGTGAAGTCTCCTCTTAAGTATACATGTTTTTGAAGGCCTTCATGAGGCCATTCCTCACATTGTGGTCACCAATGGGAAGAATTCTATCAAGTCTTTCCAGATGCCTTTTTGGATTAAAAGCTTATGCAACCTTGTGTAGAGGGGTGTTCAAATTCTCCCACCTTTTCTGGATGATGGAGTGAATATGCTCAGTGTATAACCGTAGGGTGGGGCCTCTCTCATGAATGGTAGTCTTCATTTGGGTATCCATGCTATCAATGCACTCGTAGATCTCCCAAGAGTCGGACTATTAGAATCCTCAAATCTGATGATGGTGAAAACATGCTATATAAAAGATGTGATGTATTTCACATTTGACCAAAAAGGATCATTGACCACCACAGTCTCCATCACTCTTTTCCCCTGCTCTATCTTTCACTCCTTCCACATGTTCCAATCCTATGTCATAATCATATTGCAATGGTTCTTGCAACTCAAGCATCTTCTTTAGTAGAATGAAATAGGAAGCAAATCGAGTCTCGATTGGCTTGAGAAATTCCTTCCTTGCAAAAGTCTGAAATAATGTCAATGAGGTGTGGTGGTTGCAAATGAACACGTGCGCCTCTCTTGCATTCGTCACCAGCTATTTCACCCACTCTATCTTTCCAATGTCTTTGAGTGCATTATTCATAGCATACACACATCAAGGGGTCCAATAGATGTGCTTGTAAGTAGATTGAATTAATCTACTTGCTGCTCTATAAACATATGCTGCATTAGTTATCACATGCACTACATTTTGAGGACCAACCTTCTTAATGGCTTCTCTAAGGATCTGAAACTGAAATTGAAACTAAAACTCAACATCTTTGTGTTTTCGTGAGCAATCAATTGCCCTCAAGAAGTATGGTCCATTAATGGATCGAACTATAATGTTGATTTGTGGACAGTGTCTAATATCTATCCATTCATCCATGATTATGGTGCAGCCATTTGTTATTCATTTGGCCTCCCTCTTCTTCATTAACGGGTTAACCTTGGAATGACATTTTTCCAAGAGAGTGGCTCTCAACCTAGTTTCACTAGAACTCACATAACCAGGACCAGCTTTGACTACCTTGTCAATAAGCTCCTTGTAGAAAGGAGATTGAGCAATATGGAAAGGAATGCCATTACCAAAATAGAAAATGGCAATAACCTCATTTGTAACCTCCCTTGCTTGCACATTGAACATATCTGTGATTGGGTTTGAGGATCATGGACTTGTAGCTTTTCATTCCCCCTTGATTCCATTGCACTCACTTCAAATGACATAAATGTTGATTTCCACTTTGAATTAGATACTTTCTTTGTATTGAGCAATGTTGCAAATTGGCACAAAGGAGTTTTCTTGTTAAATGGGCCTTTTGCATAAGGTGCCAACAGCTCGGAAGGGCAATCTAATTGCAATGCACTCCCAATTGAACTATTTGTGCCAATGGCTAGGGTTTGATTGCCCGTAGTTGATTCACCCCTAATATCATTATCCAAATCAGGATCATCATTGGCATTGAATGAATCCATCTTGACCCTAGAATGAATACAACAAAAAACAAAAAAAATAACAATATGAGTAAAAAAACCAACAAACTTTAAAATACATCTCAGCTAAAAACACAACAGATTTTGCTAGCAAAAAACAATAAAACACAATAGTGTTTGTAGTTGTACGCCAAAGACAACAAATTTGCAAGTTTGAAAAGGTGAAAAAAGTTTGAAGATTTGAACAAGTTAAAATTTGCAAGTTTGTAAGGGTTGTAGGTTTGAAAAACTTCAACATTACATATTTAAGTTTGTAACAATAGCATTAAAGGTTTGAAGAAAAAACAAGGGAACTTGAAAGCATTTGCAAGTGTTTCAACTTTAAAAGCAAAACAAAAAATGAAAGAAAAACGATAAAAACACATGGATACATTACATACCTTCTTCCTTCTCTTCCTTTTCATCTTCCTTCTTCCTCCTTTGTCCTTGTTCATTTTTCTTCACTTCTCTTCAACTTTTAGTTTGTTGAACTCTCTTCTTGTTTGTAAAACCCAAAAACTGAAAATGCAAATAGAAACAAAGAAATGATGGTGGGCTAGGGAAAATAGAGGTAAGCAATCTATTTTTTTAATGTTTGGAGGCCTTGTGATTTGCAACTGTTTAGGGTTTTTTAAAAAAATTGAAAAAGTGTTTTTTTGGTATGTTTAAATGTAACTATTCGCGAGAGACATTGGGACATAACAAGGATGCCCTGGCGTCCCCTTGGGGTTTCCTTCTAAGGGATGTTGTCCTTGGGGCGTCCCCAAAAACTCAAGAAAAAAACTTAGGAAAAAAACCAGGAGGGAGGGAGTGGGGGAAGGGCACAAGTAATAGGATGTTTTGATCCTGTCCCCCCATCCCCAAAATGTTCCCACTCAGAAATGACAAAAAAATGCGGGGATGTCTCTTGGGAATTGTGGGTTTTTTTCTCATTGAGGATTTCTAGGGTAAAAATAAGGTGTTCACTTTATTTTTCAGTCTTTCCTTCTCTTGATTGGCATTTAAATTATATTTAAGTAGCACGATACATATTTCTTGGTTTTTAATTTCTACAAGCATAGACTAGAAAAATTATGGATCGATTTGGTATTACAGTAGTTGTGAATCTTGTGGTTTTGTAAGGACATGTACAACGCCATGGCCAAGTTGTAAATATGTTATCTTTCATGGCAATGTTTTAATTGTAACATGTAATTTGCACCACTTGTTGTGTAGCCAGTAGGGAGGAACCTTTGTAATTGCTCCTAACCATGGTCTTCCCCCACAATCAAGCTCATTTAGCTTGCTACCCCATTTGCAAAATCTTTGGCAAGTGTTTTGCATTATGAATCATTCATTACAGAGCTCCCTAGTTGATTTATTTGCATTTAAGTGGTGTTTCCACAATGTATCAAATCATGTGATGATTGATCGAGATTTTATTTTTTTTTCAAATGCGCCTAGTAAACTTTTTAACGTGACCGGTGACGCTGGTGCGACACGCTCTCCGGCTCCACACAACGCTTTTTGCCCGGAGCTATGAACCGGTGAGGCCACAACAAGGGGGACCTCATCCCCAATAAAGAACACTTCAAACCCGCGAGCTCGTTGGCCCAGCGAAGGCGTAACGCCTGCGAGCTCGTTGGCCCAGCGGGGGTTTGAACTCTGGTGGCCACCACTACAACCGAGCGACTTAACCACCGAACCATGCCCTTATCGGCAATGATTGATCGAGATTCAATTGCATAGTTTCAAGTCAATTTTCATTTACCTATATTTTGTGAGTAATGGTTCACAAGAATTCATCTCTCAGGACCATGAATTGTCCACCTAGCACTCATTACATCTAGGTGATGCTCACAGGGGTGAAGCACTCAGACTTATTGGGAAGTCTCCAATCCTAGTACTACTTGGGCTCAATTGTGCTTGACCATGAATTTTCTGCCACAAGGAAGCCCACTTAGCTTGCTTGGGAATGCGATATTCCAAAATTTAGATTGGGATTGGATAGATAAGCAAAATGTGGCATTTCTTACACACCTAATTTAATTGCCCATCAACTAGTAATGCTTAATTCAATGATACTAATCTGAGACAAAAATGGCCATGCCACTATTTCATATTACATACACACATTTTTGTAATTATACATACATATATATATTACATGTATCCATATGTATATATGTATATATATACATGAATTCTTTCCAAACTTGCGAGTAAATTTGTAGGCCGAGTTACTCGCAGGCCAAATTCTGCAGACAAACTCACAAACTTCTTGCAAGTTACTTGGTGAGTCTTGCTTGCAATTGGCAAGGTTTTTTTGAGTTTTCTTTATAGACTCGGCCATCAAAAAAATTTTGTACACTCTTGATAAAATCCCTCATTTTTGTCATTTTTATCTTCAGCGATTAGGATCTTAGTGGCATGAATTGATTGTTGAGTGATTGAAAGCTTTTATCGATGGTTGGTTAAAACTTAAAAGCGATAAAATTATGAAATATGGCATTTGCTTCCCCTCAACCATATTGGGCGCTGTTGCTCCTAGACCCCTGCTTTGGTTTATAAAGAAAAACATAGAAATCATTTTGGGTTGTACGAAATGGAAAAGAAGAACTTTTGCCCTTTATTTGGCTTGGCCTTGAAATAACAAAAGAAGCATTTTTTTCCCTATTATTATGAATTTTCAATGGTTTTTTACTTTTTAATCTCCCAATTAAATCTCGAGTAATTGAATTCCATTTATACTTTTGGTTTGCAAAGTCAATTCCGATTTTGAGTAATGCTACTATGATCAAAATAGACTTATGTGTTCTCTAAATTCATTCTTTATGTATCTCATGCATTATTTAAGATTATTTTGTGTATTCATATAAATTTTTTTATTTTTGAGTTTTTGTTGACTCTCGAGTCCAAGTCAAAATTTTGGGCTGCTGAGTCTAAGTTTTCAAATATATATATATATAAGAAAAAACAATGGTTGGTTGTGGAATTGGGCATGGAACATCCTATACTAATAATAATTATAAGGTGTGTATATATATATATATATATATATACAACGGTTAGTTGTGGAATTGGGGATGGAACATCCCACACTAATAATAATTGTAAGACAGTGACAACTTATAAGGCATTACATGCTCGAAAGCTTTGCCAGCTTGGAAATAGGCTAGATGGTAAAAAGTGCAAAGCAGTGTATTTTGTAATAGTTATTGTTCTAACCCCATTCTAACCAATGTTTGGAGGTGCATGGGGCCCTTTACCTTGTGATTGTTCACCAATCTAAATGAGTTAAAAAAGGTCATGGGAAAATGATTACTCATGGAAATTGATTATCATAGAGAGGATTTAATGTAACAAGAGTTAAGATCCCATGAAAATTAAAAAACAATCTGAATATATACATACATGTGTACACAAACATCTATACATATAAACTAAGTTACTAGGTTCTGCAGCATTGCTCCCCATGCCCTTATGGGTTTGGGTAGGGTCCGGTATGCCTGGGGGTTTGCCCAAGGTCCGCCCCGGCACCCCAGGTTCCTTGCGCAGGGAACCCGGGGTGCCGGGGCAGACCCTGGGCGAACATGGGCTGCACATGGGAGGATTCGGGCATATGCAGGTGAAAGTCAACGAAAAAATGTCAAAGTGGTGTTGTTATCTAAGCGTTGAAAGCTCATTTTGCCATTGGTCGTCATTGTTTCTGCGTGAGAATTATTATTGTGGTTCGTTTCAAATGGTGGGGGGGAGTCGGACCCTGGGCGAACATGGGCTGCACATGGGAGGATTTGGTGTAATATCCCTGACGGATATTGGCTAAAATTTTGAATGCTCTGATTTGATTTTTCTGAATCTTGTAATTTTTCAATCAAACCCTAGGACAGAATTTTCTGATTTTCTATTTGCACCTTCAATTTGTCAACAACATGAATTATAGAATAGCCTAACTACTAGGAATGAGATACACCATACATTTCACATAAATGATCAACACAATCAGAACACTGCTGCCATGGATTCAGTTTGCTTCAGACTTCCATTACATCACATGTATGGCTTATCATAGCCAATTACAAATATCAGAGTGCTATTACGATACTGAAATGAAATGATGAATACATACCAGCTTCAATACTCAGATCTACTATGACGAAAGGCTTCAATGATGATGATTACAAATGTTTATTGACTGTTGCATACATCAGCCATGTCTGATTATTATCAGACTTAAATCAGACTTCTATACAAAGCAAAATGAGCATCAATATGCTTTCAAACCTTCACCAATCAATGCTAAAACAAAGAGATAAGACCAATATGATGTCCTATCATTCATTGGACCTTACAAATGCCCTAAATGAGTTCTGATATACTGCTGTGACAGAGATATGACTGCTGCAATAACCTTCGAAAGCCCAGATTGCATCAAAATACCAAAATAGTGCCACAAATATGCTTGCAAACTAAACACAAAATGGTACGGATCACTGTAGCGGCGGTACGGATTACTGTAGCAATCTTTAAAAAATCATTGAATCTCTAAAATCTTCAATTCCAGCCAATCAAGCATTCAAACCCTTCTTCAAAGATGCCAATTTAACCTTCAAAACCCTAGCTGGAATAATGCAGAAAATGTCTCCAATAAGCTCTAAATGGACTCCTGAATGAAGCCCACACTATGGCAATAATATCAGCTGGTATTGCACAGACTCAGAATTGCATAAACATTGAAGAGTTCTCGTTCTTCAATGGCTGATATGCAGAAACCCTTTGTCTCCTCCAGAAAACCACAAAAACAAATTCAAATGATGATTCAATAATGAATGATTTGCTTTTCCCAATACCTTATATATTGCACCTCAAATTCACTTTTAATTCATTTCATTCAATTTACTTTCATTTCCCTTTTAATTAAGTCCTTATGATATAATCTTATACTTAGGTGTACTTTTTCCATAAATTCATTAATGACTCATTGACTCAAAATGGCCCCACTTATAAAGTTAAATCATAACTTTATAATAAACCTTTTAATCATTTAAGTGGCTCCAAACTCAACATTGAATTATAAAGTTAAATGATAACTTTATAATATATCATTAATAAATACAATATCATTAATGCTACTTAAAATAATTATATCTCCTTAATTAAACATCATTTTCCAATTTCGTTTGAACCTGGGGTTTCACCATGGTACCCTCTATGCATCCAACCATCTTACCAAAAATAGCAGGGGTCCATCTCTATCAACCTCTGTTGGCTAAAAATAGCAAGAGCCTCCAATACAGGCCCAGAGACCTCTAAACAACCTTATCAGCAGTTGAAACTGGGGAACAACACTGAAATCACCACATGACCAGATACCCTGCTATAAATAGAAACTCAGGAAAGATGACTTACTATAAATAGTAAGTGTGTAGAACTGAGTCCAACGAAGGCCAAACCTAAACCCATACTGAGCTCTGATGGAGAAAACACACTGATCTCTGCCAAAAGGGACCCTCTAACCATTTGAGTTAGCCTACGAGGGCCAGTGATAGGCTAAACCATCTTAAAACAGGATCACGCTAAAAAGGGGACATTACATTTGGGCATATGCAGGTGAAAGTCAACGAAAAAACGTCAAAGAGGTGTTATCCAAATGTTGGAAGCTCATTTTGCCATTGGTCGTCACTGTTTTTGAGTGAGAATTATTATTGTGGTTCGTTTCAAATGGCGGGGGGAGATTATTTGCTTGAGAATTATTTTGCCCTAGTTGAGGGGACGTGCTATGTTCGGTTCAAATGGCAGTGTCCATTTTGTGCGTTTTTTTATTGAACTTTCATTTTGTATCGACATTTGACAAATCTCGAATTATTTAAATTTGCATTTTTGTGATTTATAATTTATAACTATATATATTTTATATAACTATAATTATAATTATAACAACTATAATTGTATGTATATATAACAATTTTATATATATATATATTTATAATTATAATTATACATAAAATTGTTATTATAATTATAGTTATATATATACAAATAAGCTCTTTGTAGCTCGAATTCGATGCCAAAACCTGCAAATAAGCTCTATAGTAAATCCTAGATGGATTCACCTCCCAAGTGGCATTGGGTTTTCGTCCAATCCACGAATTTCCTAGGGCTTTCGTCCTTAGAAATGGCTGAACTTGTTGTTGCAGCTCAAGGAAAATATCCAATATGCAAATGACAAAATACACAATGATGAAATGACCTCCCAAACACCACCTTTTATAACCTCCAAGAGGAGCATCCAAATTTGTAATATTTTATGTAATTTTCATGTTCACAAGAGGTGCGCCACAATTGGGATTAAAATATTAATTTTTATTTCACTTTTCCTTCTCCAAGTGGGACGTCCAACTTTGACATTAAAATAATGTTTTATTTTGTCATTTTATTATACTTTATTTTCCCCTTCTAAAAAAATGACTTTCCGTTCACCAAGCGTCAAGTGATTTTTACCAACTTTCCATTCTCCAAGTCACTTTAGCTACAACGGCTCAACAAATCATTCCCTCACCAAACGAATTAGCCTACGGGAATGGTGAATAGGCTAATCCCTCCATTGCTAGGTGATCACGCCAGAAATGGGGACATTACAAATTGTGCACAAATCGGCTATGCGCCAACAGGGGACATTACAGTATACATCTAGATAGTGTTTCCAAACGCTGTATTGCTCTCACCTTGCCCACATCAGGAGCTGGGTGATCAAAATGTTTGGGGTTTGCATTTGCATAATTCAAATATTGTAAAATTTCAAAAAAATAGTTTGGGGCATTACATGGTCTACATATACCTTTATCTAGTTTGTTAAGAGGAAAAAAAATCACCTCTAGGGGAGTGGAGAAGCTTGTTGTTGTACTGGTTCCATTGTGTAAATTCAACCATAATGCTTGCTCTATGGCAGTTTTTTTGCTATCCCTTGAAATACTTGTTCTTACTTGACCAGAGACTATTCTATTTTAGGAATGTGAGCAATTAGTGTGGCAGTTTTTGGTCTCGCCTCTATTTGCAAAACATGGTTGGCCATTCCTGTGTTAGACATCTTTTATTAGTTCTTTCATGGAGTTGACAATGGTGAGTGATTATTTCTCTTTACTTGAACTTCTTTGCTACAACTCCTCATTTCCTTCATCTATCAATCCCATATTCTAATGGTTTCTTGTGCTTGTTTGGTTTTACTCTTCACAATAGCAAAATCTAGGTATACAACTTCTTTTACTGATTCTTAGTCCGGACTGTGGATGCTACTTCAGTCCTTATTTACAAAATTAGCTTGTGTATGGTATGATCAATTATGATCATGGTAGTTTATTCGGCTGCAACTGGGCACATCTTCTTAAATCCTTGTTTTTGATGGTCTTTGCTTTAATACTTCCATTTTCCACATTTTTAGCATTTCATCATCCTGGGAATAAAGGATGAAACTATGTAATATTTGAAGAGAATGCCTATGTAGAAAGTAAGTTTCAAGATACATTATTTGGATAGAAACATGCTGATGCAATTGAAATGAATTAGGATTGATAGACATATCATGTAAGGATTTATTGATCTAGTTTTATTTTTTTGGAGGTTATCTAAAGAGGAGTTGTTGAGGGGTGAGTGATCAACAGAGATGCCAGTATTCTACAGCGATCAAAGACCCCTCCATACAAACTCGTTACTGACAGATAGTTTGATTGAAGAACAAATGGCAGAGCTTGCGTAACTAACAAGACAAGACTACCAAAGTTGCATGTATATTGAATAAAGGATGCAACCATGTAATATTTGAAGAAAATGCCTCTGTGGAAAACAAGTTTCAAGTTACATAGTTGGGATAGAGAGATCCAATTGACATGTAGTCTTCATAGATATATCATGTAAGGATTTATTGATCTATTTTTTAATCATGAGGAGGTTATCTAAAGAGTATTTGTTGAGGGGTGAGTGATCGATGGAGATGCCAATATTCTACAGTGATCAGAGAGCTGTACATAAAAACCTTTATTGGCAGATAGGTTAGTTGAAAAAAAACAGTGGAGTTTTGTTAACTAACAAGATAAGACTACCAAACTTGCATGTATATTTTAGTTGGATTGTTGAAAAATCATTTTCAGATCATAATCACCCTCTGTCCTTGTCATTTTCCCCAATTTTATCTGGTACATCTGGACGGTAAAAAGCTATTTCTGCACATAAATGGTAATCTACTTTTTCTAGGAATATAAATTGAGAGCTGAGGCCTTCATAGCTCACCTCACATCCCTTCACTTTCTCTTAGATACTTATCCCACTCTAGTGGCCAGGCAGTAGTTAAAACAGAGCAGCCATTAGTGTAGATATTGTAAGACTAATTTGTACAATTGCTTTTTTCTTACAATGGATAATTCAATTGTGGTAATGACACAATCAGAAATTTTTTACTTTGTGAATGGTTATTTTCATGCATTGGTGGTCTATTTGTTAATGTAACATTTATTTGAATGAAAATTCAAAGGTTAGCAGTCTTGATTTTCAAGAGTTAATATGTGGATTATTGAAATTCTGAGCAGTTATTTGGGCTTGGAGTAGCTAATGTTTGTGGATCCTTCTTTTCCTCATATCCTACCACTGGTAAGAACAATTGAATAATGTATGTACAGCAGAAAAATAAAAACTTGTTTCAGCTATCTATGCTAAATGCTGAAGTAGATGAGTATATAACTGACCAGTACCCTACCATGTTTGCAGGATCATTTTCTCGATCGGCTGTGAATCATGAAAGTGGTGCTAAAACAGGTTTATCTGGATTTATTATGGGAGTCATAGTTGTCTGCGCTCTTCAATTTTTGACACCACTATTTACAGATATACCTCAGGTGCATTGTTGTCCATACTGGATCAGCATAGTAGTTTTATAAATGATTTGTGTAGTTTGTTATTGTAATAGGTTTACATTTACTTTTATGTTTAATATGCTTATTATGTTTGTTTTTAAGATATTGAATAATGCCTTGAATACTAAAGTTGATATATATTTCTTGGGGCAGTGCACTCTGGCAGCAATTGTGATCTCAGCTGTGCTGGGTCTGGTATGTAGATTTCTATCTTGTGAATTTTCCATTGGTTCCTTTTGCAATGCGATTAAATACATACCTGTGATTTCAGATTGCTATAAATAATGATGCCATTTTAGAAAGCAAGGTTAACTAGCTAGACCATGATCGAGGGCAGATTTAAGTATATTTACAGAGAGCAACAAGTTAATAATAGAACTTAAGGGTGTTCAACATCATTTCTTTTGAAAGTAACACAACACATTTATGTGTTGGTTGACATATTGTGGGGAAAGAAACTAGAGGGTGAAAATTGCAAAGCAAAGTATTACATTCATCATTCTTCGTCCCTACCAACAAAACATGCTTAGACACACTTGTGTGTTAAGTGGGTTCCCTTGCCTTGTAATTATTACCAACATATGCTACAAAAAATGTCATTAGTGTAAATGAGTACTCATGGAGGTCATCTTGAGATGATTTAAACACATATTGGGTCAAATCCCACAAAAATTTAAATTCTAATATGGATTATTGTAAAATGTTAGGAGAAATAATTCAATGTTGAATTGTCTATGATCAAAAAAGGTTGTTTTGAGGAGTTTGTAACTAACAACCTTAATTGTTTCCCTTCTATTTATTGTCTTCGTTGGAAAACTTGGTGAATGAATTTAGAAAGGGGATGGGGTCGGCCCCTCTTCACCAGGGTTTGATTTTGTTCATCTTTAACTTTATAAGAACTAATAACCCCCTGATTCCACGACCCCCTAAGAAAAGTTGTAAAAAAGCTAGATTGGTTCTTGATTCCTCCTCTGAGACAAGCTCTAGTTTGCGTAGTAAGGACTCTATGCCTTTTTGAGGATAATTCTTGGGAGGTTGACATTGAGTCCAAGGAAATGGAGTCGGATTCTAATGATTCCCTCTCTTAAGAGTATGTGAATTTCGTTGAGAAAAAGAAGGGTGGTGTTGCCTTGGGTAAGGGTGGTGCTTACAAGACGGGTAAAAAAAGAATGAAGGCGTATGATTCTCAAGGGTCGGGTTTTGGGGAGTTTGTTTACACCTTGGAAAATAAGAGAACTGTTGCCAATGTGTGTATCCCTAAGAGGAAGGCGGGGGAAGGGTTTGGAATGTTTTCATGTCCCCTTTTCCAGGCAAAGATAATTAGAAGCACCTTACCCTATTATTTAATTTCCCGTAGGCTAAAGGGAAGGCATAAGGGAAATAAATTAAAAAATAAGTTAAGTTTGTCCTAGTCACTTATGATATAATTTTATAAAAAGACGACAAAGTTATTTTTAAAAGAGGGTTAATATGATGTTATTAGGACAGGGGGCCAAAAGTAATGTCTTATTAAAAGGACTTTCTAGACACTTCTAAAATAAAGTTTTGGAGGGAAGAGGAGAAAAAGAAAATAATATTAAATTCCCCTCAAAAAGTTATAAAAAGAGTTGGGCAAAGAGGTGGGTATCTATTGTATTGTGATCAAACCCCCATTTTTGAAATTGAACTCCCTGTTGGTTCCTTTTCTTGCAATCCCTCAATCCTCAGGCCTTTGCTACACTACCTAGACACAAGGATAAAAATAATCCAGACACAGAGAAGGAACCTATGGTCAAATTGAGGGTGAGGAAAAGCCAACGAATAGGAGGGTGGATAAACCTCCTCTACACTTTGACCCTTGCCAAGCTTGGGACGGTGCTCCCAGAGATCTTTGAGAGATGAAGAAAACAAATAGACAACAAGGAAGATCTCTAATCAATGCAACTAGGTTAAATGATGCGTTACTATATGATATATCAGTTCATAATCTTTGTAGATGCACTCATTTGTGGTATCTCACAACACCATTAACCCAGATAAATATAGTATGCACAGGTCCTCTAAAGCTTTGCATTAGCTGCAAGTTCACGTAGAATTTGACAAGATTTGTAATACTGGACTTTGTGCATAATGGAAGGACAAAAATAACTTACAGATAATTTATGGACACAACTAAGATGATTTTCATTTTAAGGTGTGTAGGGTCATCTTCACATGTAAGATTGGTGCTTAATCCTACAGCAACAGAGTCATACTTGGTCAAAAACCCATAATGATAAAGAAATCACGACATTCAACTGAGCCTAATTAACGAGGTTTTTGCCTTGCAAAAACATCATACCCTCAACAACCCTCCCACTCTTAAACTTTACATCCATTCTTAATTATCCATAACAAATTTCACATGCTCCACTTATCAGTTATGAAAGCATGCATACTTAATTGTTTTAAGCACGACACTTTTAATGTACTCCTTGAATACATACTAACAAAAACATGATATAGACAATAACAAATGTAAACCTAGGAATCCTTGAATTCCCTGAAACATTCAAATGATTATGGAGACAGGATGTAAAGATGTTAAACAGAAGTATGGTCTTATATTGATTTGTTGAAAACTTTACAGAGTCGTTACAGAAATTTTGTTCACAAATAAAACCTGTTCATACATTCATGTGAACAACCCAATGCATTACAGCAAAATGTACCCAGATTGACCCCAATACTTCAAACCCTGCCCGAAAGTATATTTTGGAACCAACCTCTGACAAAGTAAGGACTACATCCTTATATAGAAAAGATCACAAAGCAAAGCCCCTTTAGATGAGTGATATTTGTCACTTTACAACAACTTTACAAATAACCTTTTCATTTTCCAAATTATACCTTTGCACTCGAACACCTTGAGTGTTGCTTGTCATCCCTCATGCCATTAAGGGAGCGGCATAAAGACAACATACCTTTTAACTGCCAAACCCAGGGGGCTTTTCCAACTGAAATGAGGACCACTTCCTTCTGCTGCCCATAGTCACGAGATAAATGAATGTGTGACTTGATGAACATGCGTCGTGGGCTCGGGGGAAGAAGAAATGAGAGGATGGGGAGAGGCAACTACCTGCAATCTACAAGACAGACACACAAGCATCTATCCTATTGCTAGGATGACTCAAAACCCAATCCAGAGGACCTGCTGTGTGAGTCGCAAAGGAGGAGACTTATGTTGCAGTCAAGGAGGAGTGAAATCCCCAGACCCCTTTCTCCATCTCTTGGATATCCCAAATAGTGGAAAGAGTACCTGCCTTTGGGACAGTCCTTCTACAGATGAGGTTCTCGCGTCTGTTTTCAATGTGAAAGAGACGACTTTTACCCAAGCATTTGTGTCAGGCAGTAGGCTTTTACTTTTCTAGAACCCCCCATGCCTTTCATCAAAAGGGAGTTATGCTTTTCATCTTGTACTTACTAGGTCCTGCCATGTATTTGTAACAACCTAGCTGCTCTACCACCTCATCGGATATCTACAACAAAAAGGATTGCATTCTAATTGAAAGATTACCAAAAAATGGTTAATAGTAAAACTGATCACAAAACACAACCTCCATCCTTTTATAACCAAAACCACTTATGATTAGGCCCTTAATTATGCTCTAATCCAGCTTATCAGGAGTTGAAACTCAGTACCCACTCGCCAAAATATCATATCCATTTTGCAAGCATTCAGGAGATAAATACGACACGCTCAATTATGCCCCTTAGACGCCATAGTGTCACCTCACATCTAGCCCGGAATATACTTGAGCACCCAATTTAAAAAATCTTCATCGGATGGCCATGGATGCTCCAAGATCTTCGCCACTTTGTTCATGTGGGCTTGATATTTAGCATCCAACAGGGCATGACTGCTGCAAATGTCTATACGGCTATTATAGAGCACTTCCACATCAACCGTCACTCCTTAATGTTATCAAACGCCCTTCAAGAAAGGATGTACGACTTGCTATGGATTTAGGCGACCAGCTTAGAGCTGCAGGGCTCACTTAAAGAAGCATTGCAGATCATTACTATGCTGCGATAGGAATTAAAATTATCAGCAGCCTTAAAATGAAGCAATTCCCCTTAATATGGCAGACAAACAAAAAATTTATTAGAGTTTGTCTACAATTAGAGACAAAACAACATTCCTATTCTTGTACGGCAACCCCGAATAAAAGCTGATTTATTCATAAAGTTGATAAAAAGTTGATAGCAGACTGTTAGTAAACAGATTTGTCACCTAACTCTAAATGTGAATTTGCCCACAAAGGTGACACTATACCAACAGTTGAGTCAAACACAATTGTTATTCTGTGATTGCTCTATGCATTTGAAAAGGAGCAGCTTCCTTTGTAAGATAAAACTAACTAAACTGGGTATGCTTTTAACCTGAAAGTAGGAAAGGAGATTTTCCGGGACATAAACAAAACACTATAACTAAATACTGAAAGACAAATTTCAAAGAGAATATTAACAACTAATCTTTCTAAACATAGGAATGAAAGGCAACTGATGACAACGGAAAGAATCTTTTAAGAAACCAGTAGCGCATCAAATTTTGACATACGACAAAAGACACAAATGATGGTGTGTGTGTGTGTGTGTGTGTATATAGAAGCAGGTTATCAACAATCTATATGATGTAGATGTAAAATCTTTCTTTAGTAACCAAAGGTATTATAAATTCAACACAAATACATAATCAATGACACAACATGAAGAAAATGATTCAAAGTCCACTATTCTTCTATATTAATGGCTAGCAAAACTGAAGCTCAAAGTCTTTTCTGAAAGATTCTAAATCCTGTACATAATGCCCCACCTTACACCCAAAAAAAAAAGATCCCAAAATTGGTTTTCAAAAACCAATATATAGTTTCCACCTTTGAAACCAATCTTGCATGTAACGACTTCTTTAAAATAAAGTCGATAAAAAAAATAAACTTTACAAAAAATTATGAATAATAGTAAAGTTTAATTTAAAAAGTCCATGGGATTAATGCCAATGGAAGAAACAAATGCAAGTTGTGCGGGTGTATCCTCTGTTCTTTCATCTTCTCCTTTTTGCTTTTCTTGATTTTCTTTCTCGACCCGATCATCTTTCTCCTTGGTAGAAGTTTTCGCCTCTGTCGGATTCATCTTTGCCTTGTAATTTTTAACCTATTCATTGTTGGGGCAATAGCCTTCTCGTTGCGAACAATGATAATGCTTAGCCTAGCCTTGCACATAGCAATGGTATCATCTGCTTCTTTCAATTTCCTGTAGAAATCAGTGATCTCTTTTCTGAAGGATATGAGGAAAGATGATAGATGACAAAGCTTTTGAACAGTGCCACCATTGATGGTGTCTTTGTTACCCAATTCTTCTGTTATCAACTTTTTGAATTCCACCTTAACTGAATTGATGTCAATCGGATTTTCCTCTTTCTCATCCATAATATTAATCTAAAGCCATACAATTAGCTTTAAGATCCAATACTATTGAATTATATGTACTCAATGCTTTGTTTAATTCAGTTAATAATTGCTTGATAACTATAAGTCTCCACTCCACTGCATGAAGCCATTTAGCTGTCTCATTCTCCTCAGGTTTACTGAACACATTCTCAGACACAAGAGTGCTAGTATCAACTTTATTTATTTCTTGCAAATCCCTTAATACAATCATAAGTAAAGATTCATCTTTCTCATACAATGACACGGCCTCCTCAATATACAACAACCCCTCAATGAGCAATTTTTC
Source organism: Cunninghamia lanceolata (assembly GCA_027924645.1). Classification (NCBI taxonomy): domain Eukaryota; kingdom Viridiplantae; phylum Streptophyta; class Pinopsida; order Cupressales; family Cupressaceae; genus Cunninghamia; species Cunninghamia lanceolata. The sequence goes on along the minus strand of BSBN01000245.1, from coordinate 2,866,165 downwards.
TATCCACTCCTTTGTTGCCTTCCCAAAGGTTTGATATTTGCCGATTTAGTTGAATACTTCAGGAGCAATCCCTTTGGGTGTATCCATTGAAATGTTTAGAGGTTGGGAAGAAGTATCTATAATTGAATTGATGTAAGATGTGAGAACTGATACCTGTTCTTCAAGAAGTTCTCTCTCTTTTCTTTCCTCTTCTAACCTCTTAGTGATGATTTCAATAGACAATTTTGCATTATGTATATCCCCTTCAATGGTAGGAGGTCCCAGGTCAATCTTGCTAACATTAAAGTCAGCCACAGTGACATCTTCATTCTTATCAACCATGGGATCAGCAATCTCAACAACTTGATGGCCAGAGGAAGGATCAACCATCATCCTTGATACTCTCTGTGCTTTCCTAGGCTGATAATCAAGTTGCAACAACTTAGCCACAACATCATAACCAGGGTCTACCATCTTGGTATATTTCTTCTTTTACTAATGGTTTCCTTTAACCAAATGGGTGGAGGAAGGACTGGTTGAGCGTTAGCTGAAGTGTCAGGCACATCATCAGAGGCATTATCAACTGTATCATGCTGTTGTGGAGGTGGAGTATCTGAAGACATGGGAGTCTTACCATGAAGAATAGGGCCATATGAAGTTTCTTGACCCATTTTCTGGTCTCACTGTAAGACATTTTCAGTAGTTACCTTTGGTGCTCTTTTCACCTCTAATTTCTTCCTTGGTCTTCCACTATCTTGTTCACACCGTGTCTTCAGCTTTTCTCCTTTATCTGGGTGATTATCATCACCATCAGTCCCTTCCCCTGGGATTTCCCTAACTCCAATGACAAGTATATTTGCAGATGGCCCCAAGGAACTCTGCCCTACAGTTGCATCTTGTTCTTTTGTGGCATGTTCCCTCTGAGAAGATTCTCCTGAAGTGTGCGTAGTCATTTAAGAATCTAACCACCTTTGAGTCTTTTCCAACACAAAAGAAGATCTAGTGAATATATCGGCGATTTCCTTCTCTGACCATATTATTTTGGGTATAGGTTTTGATTTCACCACATAATAACCTTCATCTATCATATTTGAAAAATCATCCACAATACCAGAAAGATCCCAATCCAAATTGAATGCCTTCACCTGATCAACTGTAAGTCTCATCCAATCTCGCCTTATAACTTCATATTCATCAACACAATCCTCCCAATAATCCTCTAAATGAGGTTTGTGCTCAAGAGAGAGAGGAGCATACAAATTGTTCTTTACATAATTTTTACTGTCAAAATATGATCTTGGCACAAATAAATGGAAATGAAATTTTGAGAGGATTTTATTAATATTTCTTGCATCTTCATGAGTCTTGCAAGATAAATGAGTTAGTTTGATAGGGAAAGGATATCCCTTCTTATAATCATGATATTTCTTGCCTGCAACTGCCATTTGTTACACACCTCCAAAAGCACAAAATAGTCTAAAACATATCTAGGAAGTTTCTAAGGGGCTTGATCAAATCCTCCAATCCTGATGTAAAAGAACCTGTTGAATTGAATGTAAAAACTCCCAAACTATTAAAATACTATTTAGAATGTTTTATTAATGGTCAATAGTTTCTATTTCTGTATTTAGAGTGTTTCTAAATCCTTTGCTTTATTAGCTGGATATTATTTAGAAACATCTCCTTGTATTCTATATATTGAGCTTTGCTCATTTGTAAATATGATCAATCTGATTATTTACCATAATATGGTATCAGAGCAAAAATCGATTCGGAAACCTGTGTCTTGATTTTTGTCTTTTTTTGGTGCCTCTGGAATTTCCGTACGATGTACGGACGACGCCAGTTTGAGGACACGGTTTTTGAAAGGTCGTGTTTTTTCGCGGGTTCCTTGTATCGGATTCTCTGAAGTCGGATTTTTTTTGCTTGTGTCCGTGCCTGGACATCACGTTCTTTGTTTTGAGTCCCGTTTTTTTGGTCGCGGGCTATTTTTCATCAAGCGATTTTTCTGGTCACGGGCATTTTTTCAGCCTAGGATTTTCATCAATGTATTTTTGCAAATCGTGCTTTGTTTTGTTTTAAAAATCACGGATTCAACGGTTTCAGGAAGTAACAAGGGCGGAAAATTCAAAATCGTGTCTGGAAATTTCAAAATCGCAGATTTGCAGAGATTTAAAGAGGCGCATCTTTGCAAGGTCTTCCGTTGGTCATGGTTACTACAGTGTGGTCGCTGTTTGTTTGCAGATGTCTTTTTTTGTTGGCTGGCTTTGACCTTGATGGGCTACATGTGTGATCGCAATTTTTGGAGGCTTCTGTTTGGTAGAAATCTTCGGCGGTTTGAAGTCGTGGATCCTTCACGATTTTTTTTTCAAGCCGGAAGTCTGAGGTTACTTCTATACCTGGCCATCAGTCTTTGGTTTAAGGGTCGTGTTTTGATCCTTTGGTCGACGTTGTTCATTTTGTTTGGAGGTTGTGTTGTCTCTGGCGATTTCATCCTTGTCACAAGGATTACTTCATCAGTTGCAAGTTTTGTTTGGTCGTTAGTTGCTTCTGTGGTCGCGGATCAAGTTTTTTTTTGCTCTTGTTCGGTGCTTTCTGTATAGTGTTGGCAGCACAAAGTCGCCGTTTGAAGATTTATTTGGTCGCTGTTTTTGGCAAACCCTTGGCGGGTTCTGCGTTCTCTGCAAGCTCTTAATCGACGACTTTCGTGTTTGGCAATTTTTGCCTAGTCGCTACTTTTGACGAGTTTGGTCTTCCATGTCAAGCGCTCAACCTATTCTAGTTTCGGCCTTCGGTCACGTCAAGACCAAAGACCAACGTTCAACATTTGTTTTCGGCAGGCGGCCATTTTGATCAACTTCGGATTCCTTGGGATTTGTGTCTTAAAATCCGTGCTCGGGTTTTTCTGTCTCGGGATGTGTGCCAGGGTTCTTGACTCTGTATTGGGTTCTGTGCCCTCAATCTGCCTTTGTCTTTATGGTCAAGCGACCTGCAGATCTTGTCTCATTTAGGGGGCATCTTGGTGTAGTTGATAGATTGACCATTAAGGGGGGGTATTAAAATAAATTTAGATAGTTTATATTAATGGTCATCTATTGTAATATATTATATTGTTTCTAATTCTGTTTAGATTAGCTTTAATCTTTTTAGAAACATCTTTACTTTGTATATTTAGAAACATCCATTTGTAATCCTTTATATAGAGCTTTGCTCTATTTTGTAAATATATCATCCTGATTTAATCTTTACAGGACTTTCCTCGAGGAGGTTTACTCCTCTCTCAACCCCATACAAGGCAAGCTCCCTCACATGGAGAGCTCAAGCCAACAACCCATAAACCCAACACAACAACACAAGAAACACAAAAAGCTTTTCAAAAATACATGAAGTAATAATGCAATATAACAAGAGAGCTTGAAGCCTTGAGAGCCTACCTCTCAAGCTTCAAGTAGTGAAGATGATTGAGGAGGCCTCCCAAGAGCTTGCTTCAAGATCTCCTTAGCTCCAAAACCTTCTCCCCAAGCCAAAATACCTTCCAAAAATCCCAAACCAAAACCCAAAAAGAAGAACCCTTCTCACCTCAACAAGAGGGAGATAAATAGGTCTTAAAAAACATACCAACGAATGAGGAGGTGACACTTGTCACCTTCTCATCCACTCTCTCAAGCGCAACTCCCCACATGTGCTCTCACACGTGTGAGATATTGAGGAGTAGGGAGGTGACACTTGTCATCCTCTCATTCCTCCTCAAGAGCAAACCTCCCCACACTTCTCCTCACACATGTGTGAGACATGGGGAAGAGGGGAGTACTTGGGGTCCTCTTCCCAAAGGCTCTTACAATGTGTGCTCACACATGTGAGACCTTTGGGATTCTCCCAAGCCTTTACATGAACCTAGGGTTGTGTGATTGGGATGTGACAAGTCACCCAACCCTCATCCCAAAACCCTAATTCGTCACTTAACTCCCAAGGTCAAATAGAGTGGTCAAATATGAGTTAAAACTCATGATTTGAGGTCTATAAGGTACCCAACCCATAGGTACTTGACCTAGAACCTTTAAACACATGAAATAAACATAAAAAAGCTCAAAAATCAACATTTAAGTAGCCCCTAAAACCCATGAACGAAAATGGACACATGGATGACACTCATCATTCACCTCATCCTAAGTCAACCGTAGGAGACTCAAATAAAACCAAAATAAAGTAATAACACAATACATTCATGCTCAAACAACATATAACCTTTGTCCACCTTAAGGACTAGGTAAGCATCACGAGAATAATAACTGGGGTTACTTGTGAGACCTCTATTTTCCATTGGCCATGGAATTAACTTGCACACTTGCACACTTACACATCAATAGTCCAATGTATATCATAGCCCAAGCAACTCAAATTACACACACATGAAGTCGCACAAGTTCATATATTTCAATTAGGTCAATTCCATAAGACATGGTATAATTTACTATATTTTCAAATCAATTCTCTTTCAAATCGACATAGTCCTGATCATGCAAAACATAATTCAATATACTAATCCATTTACTCAATGTAGCTCATTCTTTAAATTCAATTGCATCATGAAATTTCAAGACCTTCATTATCATAGAAGAGCAAAATATAGCCCAAGCATGTATAGATACATCATCAGTAATATAACGACACATCTATCTACTTCAGTCGCAAAATATTGCCATCAAAAGTCAAATAGATGGGATCAACAACCTACAATAATATCCAATGTCAATCATAGAAATACAAAGATAATAGGTCTATCAAGTCGAATCAAGGAGTCTAACCAAGGTGGCCTCAGAACAATTCACTAAGGATCCTTTTCAAGAACAATCAAGTGATATTCAATCAATCTGAATTAAGGCATACATCTCCTACACAAACTCAAATCATACACAACTACCTTATAATTAGATCCACGACAATTCCATCTCATCTAAAGAACAGGGTTTCAATACCATATACCATATCCTAAGTCTAGGTGAAATAATACAATTAGGTCTAATAGTGCAACTAAACCAGTCACACAAGGGTGGGCCTCACATAGAATATACTAAAAATAGTGGGAGTTACACAAGGCCAATGAAGAATCCCACGCCCCATTATGGGCTGCCAATATTCCATAAAAAATAATAATATTTAATTGGCTCAATTTACCTACCAAGTTTGAAAAATATTAAATTGCTTGGAACAAAAATTAAATATTAAATTGAAATTATTTTCCCTAAGCCCATGGGAAATATGGAATGGGCTTTTTGGGTCTTCAAATTGAATTATTTAGAAAGGGGACATTACAACAATGAGTAGCGCAAGGAATCTAGAATAAAGATGGGTGGGTGCCTAACCATGAGAAGTCTACTTGTAACAATATAATTTGCTGCATTATTTGTAATTTCTGACCTTTGATTTGACATTTATGCTTGCATGTGTGAGGCAATAGTATTTTTTTATGATTTTGATTTTGAAAGATACATTTGTCCTTATATAAATGCACACCTTACAATGCAATTCTAGCTTTTTGAAAAATCAAACTTGTTTTTCTTTATATAGGTGCACCCTTGACAATGCAAATCAATCCTTATGACAAGTCAACCTCATTTTGTCTTATTAGGTGCGCACTTTGCAATGTAATCTGAATTTGAAATATAGAACTCGTTTATTTTTACATAAGTGTGCATTTGATAGTGTAAATCTGCCCTTTGAAAAATCAAACACATTTTCCTTTATAAGGTGTGCACCTCATAATGCATACTGTTTTTGTAAACTTGTTTGATCCTTCTCTATTCAGGGGCACATCTATACAAAGTCTTCATGTTTTTTTCAAATCAAACTCTTTCTTCATTTTAAGGTGAGCACTTCGTAGTGCAAATAATTCTTTGAAAAGTTAAACTCTCTCCACCTTATATAGGTGTGCATCTGTATGCATTCACAAACTTTTGACTTTGAATATATGTTCCTTCAATCAGGTGTACACTCATACATGTGATTTCTGAGTTTAGACTTCTAAGTTTGCTAAGTCTAACCCATTATCTAGCACGTGCCTTGCAATGGGAAATCATCTTTTAATTTGAAATGCCATTTCATTTTGTTGAGTGCGCACCTACCTATGTGATTTTGATCCTTAATACATAAGTCTGTTTTGCCTTATAAGGTGCATCTCTGACAATGCATTTCCTGAACTTGATTTTCCCTCACATAGGTGAGCACCTGATAATGCATTTCAGACTTAGAAAAACTGAAACTTCATTCCTTCATTGGAGTGTGCACATCTATAAATATTTTCAATTTCCAAATTTGAAAGAGATTGTTGCTTTAACAAGTGTGTGCCTAACAATGGAGATCAAGGTTTGGATATTGAAAACACTTATCTTCAATTAGCTGTGCACCTCTTAAAGAAACTAGCAGCCTTTATCCTTAAAACCTGCTCTCTCTTCATCTAGTGTGCATTCAACATTGGGGCTGCACATTTTGGCTTTGAAATTCACTGTCTTTGCCCTAAGGTACACACCTAACAGTGCTGTAGATGCAAATTTTGATTTGAAAGTGGGTGTGCTGCGTCAACAGGCATGTGTCTCTGTACTACGTGCACGGAAGTCTTAACCTATCTCTATATGGCACACTTTACTATGAAGGTCAGCAGATTTCTGTTTGTATCCTTGTTAAAGCACTCCATTATGACTTCCTATGCCTCAGTGAATTTCTCCATCACTCCTTCACTGATTAATCTTTGTTCTTTGCCTTGGTGGATATGAAAATCTTAGCTGTTGATCAAGATAGATACAAAGAGAAACAACAAAATGCAACACGAATCAACAGGACAAAACTTTGAAATATGACTGTTTATTTCAACAAAAAATAAAGATTTGACTTGAAATTTGACACATATGAAAAATCTCATATGGGTTTAACCGTGCAACAATGTTCATGTTTTCTTAAGGCATATTATTATATGTTGAGGGTTAGATGTGTCTTGGCCTTCTGTTTAGGTGCTTCAAAGGAAGCTTCCTGAATACTAAGCCTATACACATAACTCATTTTAGGTAATACTGTTTTTTCTAAGACAAAAGAGCCATGAACTGTAAAATGATAAAGAATCCATGATGGATCAATTCATAGTCAAATCACAAAAGCAAATCGGATTATCTAATTTAGTGGCTTGTAACATTATGTTTTTTGGCCTGACTAGGTGGAGGGAAAGTTTATGTAATATATTATCATTGTTTAGATTCTTTCCAATTTAACTTTTTTTTTAATTAGGAGGAATTTTTATCTATTTTTTTGGTGCAATAAAATTATATTTTTTCCTTAATAAAAATCAAGATTACATGGCTTGCCACTCCTTTTGGAGTTGTGTTGGACACTTCAATACTTGCTAATTTTTACCCAATTGAAAAAAGTAATAGTTTGTTTCATTTAATATGGTTACCTCCTTTAATCACTTTACTACATTTTTCAAATTATGGATGGAAAATCTGAAATTTGAATTATATCATGCTTTGCATTCCTGGTTTAATTTCCTATAATCAGTTTGCGACATTTTTCAAATTATAGATGTAATGCCCCCTCTTCGAAAACTCCATTCAAAGCAAAGGTTGCTGCTTGAAATGCCCATACGAAAATGTGGTCTAAAGGCTGTCAAGGCTGTGATGCCTGAGCAACATATGAAACTCCTTACGAACATAAGAAATATTAAGGAACGTGAAGAAAGGAAAGCGAATTATGCCTGTGACATCACATATTCAAGCAATTCAGAAGTTGGGTTTGACTATCTCAGTGACAACCTTGGTAACAGTACAGAGCAGCTTGTTATGAGATGGCCGAAGCCATTCAACTTTTCTATTGTTGATGAGGTTGACTCAATCCTTATTGATGAGGGCAGAAATCCTTTTCTGATTAGTGGTGAGGCCCCTAATGATGCTGCACGGTTTCTACTGGCTGCTCAGGAGCTGAGATCCTCGTGCGGGATTATCATTATAATGTGGAGCTCAAGGAGCATACAGTGGAGCTCATCGAGGAAGGCATAGCAACTGCAGAGCTAGCCCTTGACACAGATGACTTATGGGATGAAATGAATCCTTGGGCAAGTTGTGATAGGGCACAATTACTTGGCGCAATGTAATGCTGAGTGGATGGGACACATCCATTGGTTCCTGGGCATTTCTGTTGGCCTTATCCAAGGTGGCATGCGCCTTGAGGAAAGGAATCACCTAGGTAATTAAGGAAGCGCATAAGGAAAAGGAAATTAATGTTTTAAAAATGAAATTAAATGAAAATTAGTCTTAACCGATGGGTCAAAAGGCATGTGGAAAGGTTGTGTCTCATGAGGAGACAAGATATATAAGGGAGATCATTCAAGGAGGAAGAATTATCGAATATCAATTATGAAAACATAATATTTATTCCCTTGTGGACTACAAGCTATGGATTCATAAATTAAGGACGGAAACCCTTAACTTCTCCTATCAATGTTAGTGGACGAAAACCCCTAACTTAGGCAGAAATTAGAGACATTCATATAAAGAGTAATAGCTGCATATTGGAAGAAGAATTACAGCAGAACATAAATGATAAGTTTTATATGTTCAAATATACATCATAAGCTTTAAATCTGAATACTATAATCAAAATTACAGTTTTTAGATAAATTCATATTTATAATTAATTATGCAAATATTACTATGAGTTAGGGTTATTCATGTAAAGAAAAATAAGGAAGTCTAGAACGGGACATTACAATATATGGAAAATCTGAAATTTGAATTAACGCACTTCGCATTCCTGGGATAAAATTAAACGGAATTTGACATCCTTAGTTACTTTATGTTTGCCATTATAGAAGCTTGGTAAAACAAATATAATTTGGTATTTGTTACTTGAATAATAAATATGATATAAAATGAGGTCTGCATGATGCCTGTTATGTTTAATATGCACTCTTAAAATGAAATTGATTTTCTGAATTAACTACTTTTGGAACACATGTTTTTCAAATAATTTTAATGGTGTTTTTTTATGAAAATTGATATTATATCTCATAATGATAGATAGATTATGAAGAGGCTATCTTTCTTTGGCGAGTGGACAAAAGAGATTTCCTTCAATGGGTTACAACAAGTATCACCACTCTATTCCTTGGCATTGAGATTGGAGTTCTTGTTGGAGTAAGTATGAAACATTTATAAGTGTAAAATTAAACGTGCTTCATTATCTTGAGTGAAATATTATTTGCTTTTATTTTCTTTAGTGTTCCCAGGATTTGTTCATATACTAGTTTGTACCAATATTTAGATTGCCTTCCCATATGCATCATAATAGATTTTTTAGTCTGAAATTGATTTTACTAATTTATAAATCTTGTTCACATTTTTACTATGGTCAGAAAATAGTTTGCTGGTTTACGGCTTTTCCAAGATTACTAAATTCTTAGGTGTTTAAACTTCTTTGATGAGGTATCTTTATACCTTTGACAATCCAGTGTTGCTTGACTTACTGCACTCGTTGATTTTTTTCACTTTATTAGTAGGGTAAACATATGCTCACACCATAATAGGAACCTATCGATACTTACTAAGTTTATACAATAACAAATGACAAATTTGGAGAGAAAATTATCTTATTAAATACTGTACTAAATGATTGCACATAGGTTGGCCCAAGGTGGGCTGCTATGTATACTGCAATCTCTCATGCCAACCTTGCATTGAATATTTATATCATCACATATGTTTATAGTTGTTTAACCACCTAAGTACTAACAATAACATTAATTTTTGCATTGAGTATATGTAGTCATAGCCAATAGTCCATTCATATTTAATCCTTGTTGTGATGTGAAAGGCAATAACTCAAAGGCTTCTACATCATGGTATGTGCTTCACTCTTGATCCTAAAATATAAGAAGAAAATTATGTCTGCTTTGCACATATCCCATGGCATTTTGGTTATGTGAAGCACATCTCAAGCAAAGGATGATTTGTAATGCTTTCTTACCATTTACATACAAGAGTACTTTTATCTAATTTTGATGGGGAATCTCCATTAGAAAAGCTTGTTAAAGGTATGATTATGAGTTTGGATCATGTCTCTGGTTGCATTGATATGAGTCATATGACATTGAAACTATATTTGTGACAAAAGCATTAGAGAAATGTAAGAACCCTGTCTAATTCTGTCCTGAAATTAACCCTGCTGATTTGAATTTTCTGATTTGTTTTACTTTCAATTCACTTAGGTTTTCAAAATTTGTTTTCACCAATATGTTTGCAATGTAATGAAGATGGAAAGGTTGCAATATGACAAACAAAAACTACCAAAAGATGACTGAAAAATAATTATATCAGCTCACATATACATCCAAAATCAATGCAAACATAACAAAACATACCCGGATGGAAAGATTGGTTTCTTTATTGAAATGTAGTTGGCTGATTACAAAATGTAGAGGTCTGATATGAAAATCAGGGTTGTATAAACATGTAGATGATGCCCTAGGTTGACCAAATAGTCATACAAATGATCCTCCAATGAAGTAACATCAAATGCCAACTTATAGATGATGATTGTGATGGAAACTCAAGCCAAATGCCAATGAAGAAGTCTGGTCATGAAATCTGTAGCTGCTGTTATAAAATCAGACCTATAAAACCTAGCCAAAAACACCAAAATACTCCTCCAATGTGTAGCGCCTATGTGTAGAAGGGAAGCAATGACACCCTAGATGCAAGATTTGTCTTTGAACCTTCAATTCATGCCATAAAACCTTTCGATCTGAACCTGTTATATGAAAATCAGAAGTTTGAAACACAACTCAACAAACTCTAGGTTCATGCAAAGCTCAAAATTGCCCTCCAATTCCAAACGCCACAAATGCAAACTCTTGCCAATTGATTTATTGATGAAATATGTGCCAAAAACAATGCCAAATCTGAATATCAATCCTTCAATCTGCAAAATGCTTCAAACCCTAGCTGATGTAATGCATTCCAATCCAAACCCTAGCTGAAATGAAGCCATTATCTCCTCAAATACTTGCAAATAAGCTCAATGATGAATTCTAAGTGAATCCATCTCCCATAGTGAATTGGGTTTTCGTCCAAATCACTTTTATCCAAGGGTTTTCGTCCTTGAACACCGCTGAAAACTAGTTACAACCAAGAGAAACACTCTAAAATGCAAAAGCCAAATGATCAATGATATGAAAAATGATATCAATTCATGTCCTTCTATCCTCCTCAAGTTGGGCGACCCAATAAACCATAATTTCATGAATTTTCAAGTCCACCGCCATAATAAAATATTTTTATTGAAATTTCATTTAATAAATTTTCCTTATTTCTCCTTGGGCGGTGACTAGGAGAGAGAAAATAATATTTTATTTTCTTTTTATTTTTATTTTTCATCTTTTCTCTTAGGCGGCGATTTCATGAGGAAATAATAATAAAATATAATCTTTCACTTTCACTCTCCAACTTGTCCATTTTCCATCTTTAAGTTGTTTTTTCGTTTCTCCAATTTGGCCTCTCAAGTACTTTGCTGAATATTTTATTATTTTTGGCTAAATAAAAATAATATAAAAATACCATTAACCAAAAATATTATTAGTTAAACTATCATTCCTTTTTTCAAACTTCAATAACATTCATTTTTCCCACCTAACTCAACCAAGACATTCCCTTGTCAAGTGTATTAGCCTGTGAGAATGGTGAATAGGCTAATATCCATCTTGCTCAAAAAGGGGACATTACAAGAAAATTGAGGCAATCTAGGACCTTAAAGGAAAGCACCTGTAATGTGCCGCACCTGTTAATTCTTTGTTTAATCTTAATAGTTTTATTTTATTAATTTTTTGTGATCTTTCAGAACTAGATGGAAGATGCAGAAGGGTTTTTGTTTTGCATGTATTTGTTTTTGCCAGAAACAATAGGAAATGGAGCATACAAATGAAACCCAGAAAAAGTATGATAGATACAAGCAAAATAACAAAGACCCAGTTCGTATTATGCATCATAATGAATTATGGAGACATACCCATTTCAAGATTCTCAACTTCCTACCACTGTTGTACATGAACCAGCATACAAGGACAATAGAAAATCACTCCTAGGTGTCCAGATATGGAGTGGCTGTGCAAATGAAAGAATACAATAGAAACTAGAGACCAAGGCGTTCCTTATCCATGTGTGTTGAGGCCCCAATAAGCAGTTTAAACTCTCTCCGCTGCCCACGTCCCAGTTCTCTACTGTATGGCCAGGCTAAAGGTGTTACTTAGCAAAATGTGATGAAATCTGCCTCCTTAATGTCTGATATTCACCGCAGCTCCCTTATCTCTCCTACACGCTCAAGAATAAGTGATAACACAGAGCATAAACACCATAAATGAGTCCCTCCAGGTGGTACGACTGACCTGGGAAGGTACGGCTAGCTAGCATGTAACCCCAATCTCTACACAAATGTAAATACTAACTCAAATCTGCACTTCTACCGTTATCATCAGCTGTCCACCATTAATTTGCATAAGATGTAATCAATGTTTCCTCAAACCCTCAACCAATGAATCCCATTGAAGCTCAAATGCAAACATAGGATGTATTTGCCTCTATAGCACCCTTGGATGGTATTGCACACCTGCGGAATGCTGTCACTGTAGGAAGTTTTCATTTTCCAACAGCCCTTGGGTTTGAATCCCTTCCAAACCCTCCAAACTCTTGCAGAGCAAAAACCTAGCAAATATCAATATCAATGCATAACCAAATGAAGGCTCTTTTCCAACTTTTATTTCCCCAAGAGGGGTCGATGCTTTTGGGAGGGAAAATATTTTATTTTAAAGTCACTTCATGAGTCTCCAAGGTGGGCGCCCAACACCTTTTTAAGTGACTTTTTAATATTTCTTCATTTGTTTCACTTACTTTAATATTACTAAAGTCCCATATTAAATAATTTAATTAACTTTCGGACTTTAAAACGGAGGCCCAATCGTGCACGGAATCCAGTGATCTAGAGACTGTTGGAAAGGTCTCGCCAAGATGCATCTACTCCAATGCCGAAAATCCCGAAACGGCTCAAACCCTAATTTGCTAAAAATAGCAAGTCCGGGCCCAATGCAAACAAACCACCTCTAGAAGGTGCCAACTGGAGACCAAACTGAACCCAAGTCAACATCCACTCCTGATCAACTCATCCAAGTCACTGCCAACCATGGTTCCCTAACCAGGCTAGTTAGTCTACGGGAACTTGATAATAGACTAACTCTGTATAGAGAAAGGGGACATTACAGCACCGATGATGGAGAATATTAGAGGGTTTTAGGGATCTAACTTTGCATTGAGTTTTGGTGGACCACAATCCAACTCAAATTAATAAAGTTTGGAACTTTCAAGTTAGTTAAAGGTTTACGTGAAATTTTTTTGAATTCAGCAAGTAGCTAATAATTAGTTACAAAAGGTAGTTACTTCCATCTATCTCACTCAGATGAGAATAGAAGTACAAGATCTTTTTGCCTCCATTGTAAAAAAGAGAATACAATGTAGCTTGAAGGCTTATCCATCTGTGTGTTCCAAGAAAACTCATGCAATATCAATCAAAAGGAAGTGAATGGTATGTAGGTTTCCATGCTACATGGTGTCCTTAGTTTGTACTTTTTCTTATAGAGCTGCCTACTTTTTGTGAACAGTATTGGTTGGTTTAGAATATATTATTCATTTCCGTTCTCTTTTTCATTGTGGAATAAAGTTTTCTATTTGAATCAGATGATTTTTGGTATTTGTGAAGGAGCCATGCTCTTGCTCCATTGAGGACATCATTTGTTTTTAGTAGAGTTAGGGTTACATTAATTGCATTCAAGATGATACCTTATAGAAATTTGTTTGCTTGCTTTGTATGTATGTACATTGTTATGTGATTTCCATCATTGCACATTTTATTGCAGTTAGGTAGAAGGAATCCTCTGGTGTAAAGAGAGGGACGGTATAATATTGGGCATTATCCCTATAACCAATTTATCCCCAAGACAAATTTTAGGATACTCTTAACTCGAAGTGTTATGTATTGAGGTTAAGGGGAGTAGCTTGTATTGATGATAAGGATGTGGAGGTCCCATGAATGTGATTAAGAAGATGTACACAAGAGATGGGGCATCAAATTTTTGGAGAGATTGACTGAACTATGCATGTCTCAATGCTTCAAGTAGGAGGCTAGAGAGGATAGTCTTTGTTTCCCATAATAACCTTTTTCGGATGGTGGCAGCTATGTGACCGTTTGAATCCATCGCTATGGATGCTTCTGTTTTGTATCCTCTCTTAGTTTGCTAGTTCCTTTGCCACTAAAAAGAATTGGTCCACTCATAGCTTCACCCACTCTATCAAGATGAATGGTTTATCTCTTAAAACGAATCTAAATTACGTTGATATTCCAATGAACAAAACACTAGTTGATGAACTTGTTAGTTTTTTAATACACACCTTTTAGTGTGACACAAAACAGAATAGAGTGTACAATAAAACTATTTTTCAAATTAGAAGGGGAGGCTCTTAGTATACAAAACTTAACATAATCTGAACAATATGTACCTGCTATTTACAATTTGTACAATGTTTTTTGGGGTGGTTCATGCTCATGCCAAACAAAACTAAAGGTATGTCTCTTTGGATTCACCTAGGGAAAAAAAGGTAATATGCACTTCAACTCAAGGCAAAAGGTTTTTATGTTTTTGGACTGAATGAAGACCCTACAGCTACATGCTTACATTGTTCAGCTAAAGGTAGAGATTGAACAAGACAAGTTCACACAAGGATAAGATTGGTTTAAACAATACAAAAGATTTAGTAAATAAGAAGAGGGGAATGACATGCAAAGCTATCAGACCCACTTTACTGAGACCTACAATACAAAGCCTGCAGTTAATAGTTAAAAGTACTTTAATTTATCTCATGAACATACATCAAACATTACAAACTAAACACAATACTTACATTCAAAGCTACAACCACCTACCTAACAGCTAGTGTAATACAAAGCCTCTATTAATAGTTAAGTGATATTTGACTCATAAAAGCACATAAGACACATAATCCTTCAACCTCAATTAAGCAGCAAAATAAGCATACTAAATTCTATTGAATGAATAATGAATTCTGGACGATTAATTCTAAACCTCACACTAAGTACCAAAAACACTTATTTATAAGGTTTTATATGCGTTTGCATCAAAATAAATAAAAAACTCATTACTGCTTCTACCCTAAGAACAGGTTACTTGCATGCAGTGCAAACTTTATTACAAAACTTAATCCACTAAAACTAAATATGAGCTCAGGCAATCTTTAATTAGATTGTTGGTAAAGATTACTACAAACTAACACTAGAGCTTTCATCTCTTGCATGATAAGACCTTAAAAAATGGACTTCTAAAAATAGAGACCACTCAAAAAACACGTCGAGCTAAAATTATAGACAACTAAGAATAGCACAGGCTATAAATAGCTCCGGCTAAAAACTAGACTTTTAACAAGTGGCTCTATAGACTATTCTAATGATTTTGATGAAGCTTTTCTGTATTCTGTTCATGGTGGGTCCTTTGAAGATGTCTAAAATTCTAGTAATTCACTTTGATGCTGGACTCCAAAAACCTCTCTTCAGCAAACCCTAGCTGGAACCTACAACTTTGGAAGCTCTGGAAACTCTAACAATGCATGAAAATATCGTTCTCTAAACGCCATTATGATGACACTATGTATTTTGATCTCTGCCTTTTTGGTTAATGAACAGCCTGAAGATCTGTCATTGTTGAGACTAAAAACTTGCTCCTATGATGAATACATATGTGTTACAGAAAAATCTGATATCATATGCCCTACTGGAGGATGATAAAAATCTCACTGAAATGGTAACTAAGCTTTAGGCAATTTTCAGGAGAAGGAACAACTATGTGTTTAATTGTCAATATCTGAAATTTTTTCACAAAATCCTCTCTTGAAGTCCATTGCTAGTATGATGAAAGTCACCTTTGATTTGGATGGCATTGATCCTTATAGCGATTGGATAGGGTAGAATGAGGAGACCCTATTGTTAACTATAGACGAGATTCTTAATTTTGAGAAGCAAGCAATGGAGGATGTGGTTGCAGCAGAAGCAAGAGCTATTGGATTGTCATTGGATGACATTGATGAGGCAGAGGAGGAGTCATTGCCATCTAGCAGCAGGATGGAGGTTGAGCCAGAGCCACAAGTGTAGCCTTCTATGCCGAGCGAGGAGCCACAATCGAGTGCAAGGATTAGAACCTTTCCCCAATTTTTCTCTAGATTAGGGAAGAGGAAGATGTAAAATGTTGTAATATGCAATTTAATTATGATGATGATTTTCAAAGGCAATCATCATAAATTTATAATATAATCGTTGCCAACTAACTATTGTATTAGGATTCCGCATGATAATGCAATTTTGTACTCAATTTGTATTCAAATGAATCAAATCTAATAGAAAACACTTTTGTACTCATTTATAGACTCATTGGATACATTTTGTCATTGAATTTTGCAAAAACTTGTGTTTTTAGAGAAATTTAAGTAATTATTAAGTTACAGAGTTTTTTGCTGAGTTTTTGTGAGTCACAAATTTTGGGTCTGCTGAGTTTTTGCTGAGTCCGAGTCTGCGAACTATGGTCCCAACAAAACTTTATTGCCCCCTTTTCAAAGAACTTTTAAAGTGGATGCATGTGCACCCATGTGTAGGTTGTGCATATTTTGAAGCAATGTTGTATGGTTTGTTTATGCTATTATTGAAGCTTGAAGTGTAGACCCCTAACGTTGTGTGCTGTGATTGAGGAGTGTGCGCGTGGTTGCCTTGCATAGAATTGTGCAAAGCTGTTAGAATCAATGCTTGCATAGATGTGCGCAAAGCCATTTTGCTAGTCTCATTTATATGCAAAGAATCTTGGTGTTGTGTTGAGTGCACAAGGGAAGATTGCAACATGAGACAAGCTTATGATGAGTTGATGATAGGAGTGCGAGTTTCATGGCCCACGGATCAAGATGTATGCCTTTTACGCATGCTTTAAATTCAGCAATTATATAGCTTCACAATACAAGAATAGAGAAAAGACAAAATCTTAAATTAGGGTTCATGGTGAGAATGGAAGAGTCACCACTCATGGCAATGACCTGTGGCCTTCATGAAATTTGAAATGGATGGTCAAATAAGGACAATGTAATGTCCCCATTTTGAGCTTAAGTGTTTTAGTTGAGCTTGGTCATATGGAGGCTTGGAAAAGTGAATATTGCTATACCCTTGGAATTTGGAAAGTTGGTTTTCTAGTGGCTCAACTATTTTTTATTGATAAAACAAAGTTGGCAATTGACATTTGGTATTTTTGTAGTAATTATGGAAAAGTCAAAATTGATTTAAAAATTAGCCAAGGAGAAAAGCGACCCAATTGGAGGAAAAAGAAAATTAGAAAATATTGGGAAAATATGGGAAAAAATGGAAAATAAAAGAAAAGACAAAAATATAATATTTTATTAATTAAAATATTATATTATTTTCCCACAAGTGAAATAAAATAAAATATTAATATTTTATCTCTCCAAGTTGAAATAATAAAATAATATTATTTTATTATTTTTATTATTTTCCCATTCGGCCGTCCAAGTTGTGGAATTAAAAAGAAAATTAAATAAAAATACTTCATTATGGCGGTGGACTCCAAACATCATAAAAATGTTTTATTTGGGCGCCCAAGGGAAGGAAAATATGAGGAGGTGAATTGAGGTCATTTTCGTCATTGAATCATTGAGCATTTGGTATTTTCACTCTTTGGAGATTTTCTCTTGGCTGTAACAAAGTTTCAACAATATCTAAGGACGAAAACCCTTGGATTTGAGTGGTTTGGACGAAAACCCATCCCACTTTGGGAGATGGATTCACCTAGGATCTATTATTGAGCATATTGCAGGTTTTTGAGGAGATAAAGGCTTCAAATCAGCTAGGGTTTCAATGGAGTTTGCATGTTCAACTAGGGTTTGAAGACATCTTGCATATTTGAAGGCATACATATTCAGATTTGAAGGCATTTGGAGTGTGATTTCACTATTTGCTTTCATGGCCATGTTGTGTTGATGATTTTACATCTTTTAGAGGCTTCATTAGAGGTGGAATCAAATATTTTGCAATCACAAATTCATATCAGCCCGCTGTAACTTCATATCAGACAGATTGGTGCAATTGGTGCATTTCCAACCATGTTTTGATGTGGGTTTGTCATATTTTCATCATAGGAGGCTAGCGCTTCAATTTGGCATCATTGGGCTAGGGTTTGGTGGAATTTCCGACATCTTTTTGTGAGGGTTTGTGCATCAGATTTCATATCAGCACCTACAGGTTTTAAATCAGTCACTTCATCTTGGTTTTGGCTTCATTCCTTCATCCGGATTGATCCTTTCTAAGGCGGTCAGCATTGGATGACATCATTGCATTATTGTTGTATCATTGTTGGATGAATTGTTCATGATATGATCATATATGCATGCTTATGTAAGTCTGATATAAAAGTCAGACCTTCATCAGTTGTAATCAGCCAACATCTTTTCAATAAAGTGGCCAAGATTTCATCCGGGTATGTTCTTGATTTTTGGATGTATGTGTGAGGTATTTTACTTCATTTCAGTATTGTTTTGATATTATATTAATGCCATATTGCAACCTTTCAATCTACATATCGTATCAAACATGTTGGTGAAAACAAAACATCAAAACCCTAAGTGAAACTTCAAGAAAACAAATCAGAAAATTCAGGACAGCAAGCAAATTTTCAGTTCAGATCTAGACAGGGTTTTTACAGACAAACGTATTAGAAAACAGAAATTTCTTGTTAGAGTTATTTAATTCTGCCATCCTTACTTTTTGCAGTCATATCTGTTATCCCATTGCTCAAAATTCAAAGTTTGTATATATGTTAGAAAGCTTGGATTATGAACTGATCGATTTGGGTTGGTCTTAATAGAAGCAATATCCAATAGTCATGCCACCAAATTCCACTTCAAAGGGCCCCAAAAATGCAAAATACAAAAATGTAGAAAATTCCCCCAAAAAATAGATTGTCAGAATTCTGTCCAAATCCACCACTAGATGATCTGAGATGCTTTTTAGATAATGAAGGGAGGAGATCCTTAAAACATGCTCAAGATTCCATTTTCTTAGGCTTTTATCTCAAACTTGGTGTCAATGGGATTGATATTGATGGCCCAAATTCTTTATAGAAAATGACACCAACATGTAGTATAGAAAAGAAATATACACAACCAAACCAAAAATAAACATACAAGAATGTATAGAGGTAGCAGTTTGTTCATATCATAGTTTGAAAACTCGGACTTGGCAGCCCAAAAATTTTATTTGGACTTGGGATTCGGCAAAAACTCGACAAATAAAAAATTATATAAATACACAAAATAAACTTCAATAATGCATGAAATGCATAAAGAACGAATTTAAATAGCACGTAAGTCTATTTTTATCATAGCAGCATCACTTGAAATTGGGATTGACTTGAAAAACCAGAATTATAAATGGAATTCAATTACTTGGGAGACTAAAAAGCTTTGAAAAATTTATAAAATAGGGAAAAACATTGCTTTTGTTATTTCAAGCCAAATAAAGGAAAAAACTTTTCCATTTGATGCAGGCCAAAATAATTTTCATGTTTGGTTTTTTAAAACTAGAGCAAGTGTCTTGTAATGCCCAAAATTTTCATCGAGTACAAAACTCACAAAAGTGCAATCAACAATTTTTTTTGAACAAGCATCACCATAATAGCAATGTGACGTGCACTAGGTGACATTGCCATGTGCAATGCCACCTAGTTTTGATTATACGTGGAAGTATATGTCAACATAAGCTCAAGAAGGAAAAATAAACAAAGAGGAAGATACAGGTGACACACATCCCCATGCTCGAGAGCACCTTACAACTTTACATTATTTACATAACTTCTTTCCAAAATTCAAATGAATTCATGCCTACTTTACATCTACTCCAACATGCCTCCCTAAGGCCACATTAGGAGTTTCATGATTTCCATTTTTTTGCCAAATGACACTACAACACATTACTTACATAAATTGCACAAATTACATAAGTCTTCTTCCAAAGTTCCCATATACAAAAAAAAAACCACGAATAGAAGATTCTCCAAGTGGGTGAAGGGTGAGCTCCAAACTCCTCAAATGTAAGTGGGCCAATGAAAGAAGCTCACCTCCCAACCATACGATGGCCTCAACCGTTGACCCCATAGCTAGGAAGATTGCCCAAGAATCCATATATACACACACATGACCACAAAAGAAACAATTCTCAAGGGATGAAAGGCTCACAATGAACCAACCAACAGTTCACATAAGGGGGAGGAGAAGGGTACTTGCCATTGGAGAGCACAAGTTGCCAAGGTTACCTAACCAAGGTTACATAGAACCAAGTCACAATATTCTTTTGAAGGAACAATTAGAACTAAGTATGAATATGAAACATCTCAATAACAACCATCACATCATAACCCAACCACCATTCACCACATCCAAACCCCCTTATTCCTCGAAATCACCACACCCACATAAACACAAGTACCATAACCATGATTTCATTGCTTCACATTCACAAAAAATATTTCAACAAGATTTTAAGCCACTTATCTCTCCATACAAGTGCATAACAAGAACCATGTGCTCCCCAAGGTTTCCCACACCCAACTCTACCCCAATCATGGTGTCTAGGCAAACTACCCGAAGGGTGGCACCCAACATAGGCCCAAAATCAAATAAAAATGCTTCAAAAGACTCACAAACTTTCAAAATTTGAACTTTAAAAATGAAGAAGACATCTAGGTTTCCAAAAATCACATTTTCCTTTCAAAATCACAAGATACAAGGTAAAAGAATCATTATTCCTCTCACCAACAACACACAAGCATTCAAATTCATTCTTAGATTGCAAAACAAGCATCATTTCACAAAATAAAAACCAAGGTGAGAGTGGGGAGCCTACCTCCCAACTCTAGCTTGTCTCCAATGGTGGAAGAAGCACTTCGAAGTCCGCAAGCACACCAAGAACACACAAAGTCTTAACAATTCCCCCCCACAAGGTCTCACTCTCCAAAATCCTCCAACTCCAAATTGCACAAACGAAAAGCACGAGCCTTACCAAAGCTATAAAAAGGAGTATATAAAGGAGTACCATGTCACAGCAATAAACCCAATTGGAGGGAGCCACATGACACCTTCCCTTCCTGTTCACCAAACCTTCTTACAGTTGCCATTAATGGGCATGGCCAACCCATGTGTGGCTTCCTTTCCCAAAAGTATGGAGGAGTGGAGTTCAATCCTCCACTCAATCCAATAGAGATGGTCATTGGTTGACTTGGTGTACTCATAGTCAAGTCCCCATGCTCCCTTAATTGTTGCTCTCAACAAGAGCTCCAAAAGTACTCCCCAAATCTCATAAATCACTCCCACACCCCTTTCCAAGTACCCTACCCATAGGTATTTGGGTTGGCCCCCTCGAAATAACAATAACAATTAAAAACGACTATTTTCAACTCTTCTTAAAATGCCTAAAATAATGATTTCGGGTTTCACAATTAAAACCCACCAAAATTCGTTATAAAATAAACAGTATTCCAAACATTTAAAATAAATACCATAATACCTAAGGGGTCTCAACGCATAACATCACTTGGCTAACACAAAGGACTTGGATTTTTTAGACCATGGTGATTTAGCGTAATTGGTTTCACAATCGAATCTCACTACTCCATGTTTTGGAGCGAGATGGTGGGATGATCCCTGACAACCCTCCGGTGCCTCTCACTAGCCATATGCCATAACATCTTGCACACTCAATGTGCACATTAAATCTCATCATGGAAGATTGTAGCGGAGGCACCAAATATTAATTATACTATTCATCCCACACATATAATTAACTCATACATATGAGAAATCACTATTTATCAGCATGTGCAAACACATCAATGAACAAATCTCATATCATCAACATAGGTAAAATTAAACTATAATTTATAACAACTAAATTGCACCAATTAAACATTATAAACTTCATAGGTTTAAATTACACATTTAATTCTTGTAAATTCACTATTCACATTTCAACATAGGTTTGCTATTTTAAATAAATTATATTTAAATCTTGTATCTGCATTGGATTATGATATTCCGCTTGCTATAGTAATGGAAATTCATGATAAAATTAAACATTACCACTAATATAAAACATGAAACCAAAATATAATTATATATGATGAGCACACGGTGATACTGAGAGGGTGGGGGGGGGGGGGGGGGGTTGAATCAGTATATCACAATCTTTTACTTTTTCCAAACTTAACAATCACAACAACTACACATATGCAAGATCCAGTAATTAAGAACACAAAGAACACAAGATTTTACGTGGAAACCCCTTTGGGAGAAAACCACGACACAATATTGTTTATATATATCTTCTTTTGTAGGCACCAACCTACTTCTCTTACAATTCTTCTTTTGTGAGCACCAACCCACTGGAGACACCAATCCCCACTTGACAGAATTATAGGCACCAACCTACTGGAGGCTCCAACCCCCACACAAACTGAGCTCCATCCCAGCAAGAGGCTCCAACCTCTATTTGATAGGCTCCAACCTATTAATCCTTCAATGGCTGATATAGTTTACTTCTCCACAAGATCTTCCTCTCACAAAACTGTTTACACCTTTCACAAATCTGATCACACACTTCCTTCCCTTACAAATCTGATCACACACTTTACACAATGCTCTTTTCACAAATCTGATCTAACTTATGCACCAATTCCTTTCACAAACCTGATTACAATCATGCATAATCTTCCTTCAACATATGATAACAAATATGGCGTTGTCTTCATTCAAATTTTCTGCTCTCTAATGATTTATCATTTGTTCTTCTTTCAGCATATCAACATCCCCTTCATCTATTTAATATAAGTCTGATTTGCACTTCATTTTTCTGCCTTTTCTCTTTTCAAACTGATCTTCACATTAGATATATTTCATTTTAAATTGCTTACTTCCAAAAACCTCTTACTCTCTCCTTTTATAACTCTTCAAAGACACATCTTTTCACAATAAACACAACACTTCATGAACAAATCACACCTCTTCTCACACCTTTTCTTCATAAAGTTGCACCTCTTCTCATCTTAATTGCTGCTTGCCTTTTAAGGAATCGCATCACCTCTTAAATGAATTTGTATATCCTTAATAACATAATCTCCTTTGTTTTGGAATCACACAACTTTTGTTTTGAATAAAACAAAAAGCTTATTAATATGTATCGGCCTCCATAGAGATTGCCGACCATTAAACATGAACCATTTCTCATTGTCGGCTTTCTTAATAACTTTGTTTTATTTAAACTTTCAAATAATCTTTGGCGCCAATATGAGGAAATTGACTAGGTTTAAAGATAGTTGTTTAAATCTTTAATTTAAACAATAATAAATCAAACTCCTTCAAAAATATGATAATCGACTCCTTCAAACAGGTGATATCCTTGTAACCGATTTAGTCTTTGATCAATAAATGATTTCCTCCTTGTATGTTTGGTATCAACGACAATCTCTTTGACAATCTCGACCATACATCTTGCCATCAATCTTCGACAACTCTTCATTCTTCCTTTGACATCAACTACAACTTAAGTCACAAGGTTCGAATTCAAATTCGAGTTCGGCAACAATAAAATTCGGAAAAAATCTGGCAAGGAAAAAATTTCAAAAAAAATTGTCAAAATAGTTAACATTGCTAAATAGATGCCACATTTATAAATCATGATAAACTTTAAACCATAAGAAACATAATTAAAAAGATACTAATTTTATTTAAAAAACATAAAAATAAAAATATATTTTTTATATTTTAACTTAAAAAAATTAAATAAAATAATTACTAATTTTATTTTAAAAAACATATAAATAAAAATATATTAAATTTATATTTTAATTAAAAAAACAAATTAAAAAATACTAGTTTTATTTTAAAAATATAAAAATAAATATATATTTAATTTATATTTTAACTTTTAAAATAAAATAATTACTAATTTTATTATAAAAACATAAAAATGAAATATATTAAATGTATGTTTTAATTTTAAAAAACAAAATTCAAAAATACTAATTTTATTTTAAAAATATAAAAAATAAAAAATATATTAAATATGCATTTTAAGTTTTAACTTCAAAGTTTAAAAAACAAAACAAAAAAATCTGAATTATATTAAAAAAATTTAAAATTATAAAAGCTTAAAATATAAAATTTAATAGCTGCAAGAGGGATTCTCCAAAGTGAGTTTCAGGTGTAAAAATTAAAATAAAGTGAGTTTTAGGGATTCTCCGGAGACCGTTCTAGAGCTTCTCAACCCGTGCGAAAATTAAATATGCATTGAAGGGCTGTTGAAGCTTGTTCACTAGTGCAAATATAAGGTCGTGGGACGCCCTGGGAAAAAGGTCGGCACTCTCTCGCCCCTTTGATAGGCCGTCCATAAGCGGCGTGGGAAGCACTACCAAATGAATATCGATACCGCTGTTACAACTTCAACAATAGAGTCTTGCAAGTGGGATACGTTGGCGGGCATAGTGACATAACTGACGGTCAGACCTTGGGATGCAACCAGCCTTGAGAGGTCGAGGAGAGGGATGGAGTGACCTTTTGGAGCTATTCGTGAGGTGGGCATAGTCGCAGGAGGGATCCTCTGGTCTGCAAATCATCACTGAGCAATGAAAAAGGGGGCAAAAACCCTAAAAAACACTTTATAAAAATATATTTTATTGAAAAGAATAACCGTATGAATTTATGCTGATTTTCAACAATTTTTTTTAATTGTTTATAAGTTTGCCGGATTTCGATTTTCATGGCCAAAATTTGGCAAATGCTGTGACTTAGACTACAACATATTCCAACAATCTCCACAACGATCTCTTAGACGTTAATCTCGCAACCAATCTCGGTCTTATGTCTTTGACATTAGTGACACCACTGTTGTTCATGCTCCTTCTTGACATCAATGATAACATGTTCTTATACTCTCGTCTGTTTAGGACTATCTTCTTAATATCAATGACAACATGTGTATGCACTTTTGACATCAATGACGACCTTGTCTACTTTCGACATCAATGATAACCTTGTCCACTTTTGACATCAATGACAACATTTCTAACAATATGACACTAAGCAATACACATACAAGGGATGATTTGGGAAGAGGCTCTGAGGTTGGTTGAGGGAAACAATTGTTGCCCTCCATGATCAACCTCGTAGAGGTCTCTTCCACCCTAGTAGTGACATTATTGTGAATGCTTTGTTGCCTTGGTGACATCGGATTGAAGATTTCTGATATGCTTTTGTGTTTTTTGGTCTGATATAGGGCATATAGTTTGTTTGCAATTTTTGGTGTTGTCAAAAGTCTGGTTTTTGAAATTTGAATTTATGTCGCATGTATATTTTTTAGAGGTGTAATAATTGTGAATTTTTTTAAAGAAAAGAGCGGTGTATGCGAGTACACCACTTTGGGAATTGGGAGCCTCCGACCGATGCATTTACTACTCGGCCGTGAGAGTTTATGGCAAGTAATAATGGGGATGAAAATGAAGGGGATGGGGAAAAAAGACTTACATGGTGGCGTTGGAAGCGGACTATGCCAAGACTTTGTCGGAAGATGCTGGCTTCGAGGTGCAAGATGTATTTGGAGCCGACGGAGGAGATGCCACTGATAGAAGAGAGGCAGAGGAAGGAGGAAAAACGGAAAAAGGTAAGGCTTCTCCCATGCCCGACACGCTATGCAATAGCCCTAAAGAAGAAATGTTGAAAGCTGTAAGAAATGAAGAATATAGGTTAAATAATATTGCAGTTTTTTTTGCATGTTTAAATGTTGAGAGAATGCCTTCGAGGAAGTCTTTTGATAATTGGATTTTGTCTGTATGGGGAAAACATTAGGAATTTATGTATCATTCTATCGAATGATTCATAAAGGTCTATTTGTGATATTCTTAAGAAGTCATAGCATACAAAAAAGGGTGATAGATAAAAGTTTCTGGAACATGGGACAAACTGTGTTTAAAGCATTTCCTTGGGCTCTTGATACCTCACATAGCGAGGTCTTGTTTTGTTCCACACCAAGATGGATGGTGGTTAAAAATGTCCTAGCTCAGTTTTGGGCGTTTTTACCACAACTTCTTTAACCAACAGGAATATTTTGAAAATGGAAGAAACAAGGAATACCCTACCGCACATGGATGCGAGGGTTTTGATCTCCCTTAATACAGAGATTCAAATTCTGGAGGTTATTGAAATAAAAGTTGACAAAAAAATATACAAATGTGAAATAATGGGTTTGGGAAGGCTTAATGCCTGCTTCTTGTGTAAAATTGATGGGCACCAAAAAAGAGATTGTCCTATTTTAAATAAGGTACATTCATAGTAAGAAAAACAATCCTTCAACAAATGAGGAAAATGTTAGAAAAGAACCTAGTAAACAAGAAGGAAATACAAAGGAAGCTTGGGATGACCTAAAGAAAAACATGGAAAAAATGAAAAATAATATGGAAGTCACTCTAAATACTCTCAAGGTGTGTGATGAAAATAATAGCAATACTGGCAGCGAAAAACCTGTTTCGGTTGCCTCTTGTGATGAGACAACTATGGATAATAATGAAGCGGTGGAAAAAGAAGAAGAAACCATAAGCATCACAAACAATGAGAACATTGTTGGTGATGAGGAAATTGAATCAAATGATGGTGGTACCCCTGTTTTTGAAGAGCCTCTAACTGAGGATCTCTATAAAGAGGAGTCCACAACAATATACAAAGATGTTGAACACAAAGAAACAACAAAACAAATAGGGCACAAAAAAAATGCTCAAGAAATTGTTTTGGATAGATTGAAAGAACAAATAAAGGCAAAAAGAAATGCTCAGTTGGGAAATGTAAAGAAACCTACAGATAGGGAGAATAAAGCAGAAGTTGAGGGTTTAGAGGATGATTTACCAAGTGAGAATAATGGTGGGGTGAACAATAAAGAAGGGAGAATGATTCCATATAATGTAGAATTGATCATTGAAAGAAAAGGTGAAACTGAAAAACAGAGTAAAGAGGATGATAACAAAAAAGAAAGCAAGTTAGCAGAAATAATAGTTTCCAAAAACCAGGCAAAAAAGGAAAAGGTGAATTATTTTCCAAATGCTTTGATAGGATTCATAAAGCCTAAAAACCCGGACACCTAGATTTGATGAATATAAACTGTATAAGCTGGAACATAAGAGGATTAGAATCCCCAGATAGAAAATACATTATTAGGGAATTATGCAATAAAAAAAGAGGAATGGATTGCCTATTACTATAGGAGGTTAAGGTAGTAAGGTTTCAACTGGAAAATAATTTGAAATTTATTTGGAGAGATGCTACATGCTTCTTCTCAAATCACAACAAAAGGAAGGGTGGAAATGCAATCTTGGTTAATAAAAAATGGGCAAAATATTTTATTCAAAAAGGGTGCTCTCCTTGCAACAGGTGCCTCTGGATTGTAATTGAAAGAGAATATAAAATTTGGTATCTATTCAATATACTCTCCCCATGAATATAGAGAAATGATCGAAGTATGGAAATGGGTAACATCAGAATTGCCTAAAGTTCCATGGATTTTAGGAGGAGACTTTAATATGATTGAACATAAAGAGGATAAAAATGGGGGTTCCCCTTGGGAATGGAAAGGTAATGAACAATTCTTTTGGACTAGAATGAAAAAGTTGTTGAGATTATTTGATCCCTTGGAGGGTAACAAGAAAATCAACAAAAGTATCTGGTACACATGGTGCAATAGTCAACAAGAGAACAAGATAATTTATAGTAGACTTGATAGATTCTATGTAAATGAAAACTTCTTCATCTTTCAGAATAGGAAAGAGGCTAACTTTGTGTAGGTGTTACCCTATACATTGTTAGACCACCACCCTATAGAAGCTACTATCTTACTCAAAGATCACAATGCAGATAGAAGAATCAGAAGGAACAATGTGTTTAAACTCAACATAGAACTGCTTAAAGATAAAGATTGTTTGGATGGAGTAACTTCTCTTAGAAGTATATACAATATGTTGTCCCCCAATACTGTTGGGAATTAAGATGTCTCAACCTTGGTAATTCCTTGCATTTATTTATTGTAATGTATTTATTTATTTAGCCTATGTTGTAATTTTGTTGCACATTCTCTTTTGTCATTTAGTGTGAAGTGGCACGATGAGTTGTCACTCCACTTGTAGGATGACTAGGATGGTCAACTCACTCCATGTGGAGATAGGCGTCCCCTTTGTGTGGTAGAGGTTTTCTGCCATGTGTCGACATCTTGACTAGTGTGTAAGTGAATCTTGACCGAAACGATTATGACAGATTCCTATGACAGAATCTATGACGCGTAAGAGTCAGAAATAGAAGATCCTATGACAGGTGAAGGCAAGTGTCGAAGAGCATTTTTGAGGAAGGCATCTTTGGGCGCCCAAGGTGGGTTATGACATGTTGTAAGAGGAATATGCTATTTTTAGTCAGTGTATGACAAATTCTCTTACAACTATAAGTGTTGTCAGTATGACGGATTCTATGACGGCCGTAAGATGTGTAAGAGCATTTGTCATTGCCTATCTTGGGTTTAGGCGCCCATATTGGGATGGGGTGATGTGACAAGTGTCATGACTGTTGCAGTGTTGGACAAGTGTCCCTAGGCGTGGGTTTTGGGCCATGAGGCCAAGTTGGACGCCCATTCCAAGAAAGGTCCATTTTTGCCTTGTAACTTCTATTTAAACAAGTGCTTGGAGAGGAGATGTATTATGTGATTGATAGGTATTGTTATGCTACCAGATTGTCTCCAGATATGAGTGTCGAAGACTCTTGTAAAGACATGCATTGCAAGTGTGTTGTAAACTTCATTGTTTAGAGAATACATTGTGCAGGTTTTGGAGTGTGGGTTTTTTCATCCGTAAGGGTTTTCCCCACATTATATCTTGTCTCTCTCTCTCTTCTGTCTTACATTCTTGTGTTGTGTATTGCTGCAATATCTCTGTTGTTGGGTTAATAACAATGTAATTGTAAAGGTTACAAAGAATTTGCACACATCTCTC
The DNA here is from genome assembly GCA_027924645.1 of Cunninghamia lanceolata. Taxonomy (NCBI): domain Eukaryota; kingdom Viridiplantae; phylum Streptophyta; class Pinopsida; order Cupressales; family Cupressaceae; genus Cunninghamia; species Cunninghamia lanceolata. The sequence goes on along the minus strand of BSBN01000245.1, from coordinate 2,836,977 downwards.
CTCATTAGATTAGTGTAGGAAGCGATTTCCGCACACCTAGCTTCCTTTCAAATACAAGTGCAATTCAATATTGGAACAATTTGGTTAAAAATTGCAAAAATCTATTTCAAACTGTTGGTAAAAAATATGCTTTGGATTGGAGGAGAAATGAGTGTTTTCTCTAGGAAGAATTTCTTAAGGCTGAAGATAAGGTTCAAAAAGATCATAATAATCAAGAACTAATTCAGCTAGTAGGAGAAATAAAACATAAGCTCAGGAAATTTCAAACAAAAAAGAGCTCAAGGAGCTAGAGTAAGAGCAAGGATTAAATGGATTCAAGAAGGAGATAGAGGTTCCAAATTTTTTTTATTAACTTGCTAAAAATGAAAAATAGTAAAGAGGCAATTGGTCCAATAGTTGAAAATGAGATTAGTTTTCAGGAGAATGATGAAATCAAAGCAATTTTTAGAGCATTCTATAAGGTTCTCTTCATTGTTAAGGATGATAATCATGAATGCAGACAGGCTCAGGAGACGTGCAAAAAAAAATCATTCCAAATAAAGTAAGCCTAGAAATGTCAAATATGTTAAAATAAGATATCTCAAAAGAAGAGATAAAGAATGAGCTATATTGTCTATGGAAAATGGTAAGTCACTAGGAATTGATGGTTTGCTTGTAGAATTTTACAAGGCTACCATGTAAGAACCCTGTCTTATTCTGTCCCAAAAACTCAGTTTGAATGGATTGACATTTCGTCAAACACTTGGCATGAAAAGTGTCTAAGTTTTGATTCCTTAAGTCTGATATAAATTTCTGAGTGTTCTAATGCTGGTTTGAAAGATGTTTCAATGCCAAAACATAGACAATAACATAGAAATGACAGATAAATGATTGCATACTCATATATCAAGGAACCCACTTGCAAATATGCCTTTATTGATCATATAACAGGTCTGATTACACTCTGTATACACTTATGACAGGTCTGATATAGGTTATATCAGTTTATTACAATCAATAAAATATATCTCCATTTGATCAAATAACAATGTATGACATACCCGTGATCAATCCTTCATGAAGTATACAAGGTATTGCTGATATGATGATGATAGATACCCGAAATGGAATACAAAGTGGCTGCTACAGGACTGATGTCTGATATAGAATGCTGATGTGAAGTATGCAAACTGAAATAGCTCCAAACAATCCCACATACCTCCCTCAAGGGTAGCACACCAACCCTAGAAGGCTGTGATAGCTTTTGGGAGTGCACTTAGGGTTTCAACAAGCCTCAACAAGCCACGATCTGCCCTTAATATGCAAAACCCACGTTTGATATGTATTCCACAATGCCTCAAAATGGTGCGCCAAACATAATATTCAACACCCACGAAGATATGTGCCCAAATTGCCAAAAATGGTGGGAATTAAACATGAACCAACAATGATATATAATCTGATATGTCCTCACAAAGTCCATGATTTCACCATAGAATGATTCCTATGACAATACCCTGCAAACCCTAGGTGGCTAGCATCAAAATAGACTCCAAATCGCCATTACAAATTGATATTTGGTACAAATCTTCATCAATTTGGAGTTGTAACCCTAGCCACAATTTGCCAAACCCTAGCCGTGGATGGAAATGGAAGAAAAGTATCAAATAGACTTTCAAACTTTGATCAAAATGGCTTTAATCTGCAAATAGTCTTCAAACCCTAGCTGGTTATAATTTCTTCTCTTAAATAAGCTCAAATGCAGCTCCTGATGTGAAGCTACCAAATAATGCAGCCTTCAAGTGATATCTCACACCCTCAGGTAGCAATAACCATGAAGAACTTCGTTCTCCAAAGCCAATAAATCTGAAACCCTAGGTTTCCTTCTCCTCCAAGAGAAAAAGCTCTCCAAAGAACAAAGCCAAAATGTATAATGATCAAATGATGCTTTTTCCAAAAGCTTTTGGTGACTTATATACTCTCCCCAAAATAAGTTGATTTCCTCATGAGGCTTTTATAATCATTTAAATGATATTAAATGCTTTTTGATGTTGACTTTAGTATAAAGCATTAATTAGGATCCCACATGAAGTACATTTATTAATTGACTTTAAGTCATGGCCCCATTAACATAAAGTTAAAATATAACTTTATAATGCACTTTATAATTAATTATTAATAAAGTATTACTTTATTAATAATTAAAATGACATAACTCCATAAATACTTATTTTTCCATTCCGTCTGAACCTGGAAGTTAACCATTGTAACCACTGTGCATCCAACTGCCTTACTAAAAATAGTAAGGGTCCCTCTCAAACATCCACTGACTTACTATAAATAGTAAGTCCCTCAAAACGGAACCAGAAACCTCTGAATATCAATGCCTCAGAACATATGAAAGATCTGGAGAGATAAACATTGACAACTGCCCCCTGAAGAGCTCCATAATGCCCAAATTGGACCCTCTAATCCACCACACTAGCCTACGAGGGTCAAATGATAGGCTAACCCTTCAAACTCTGATGCTCATGAAAAAGGGGACATTACATACCATAGATTGGGTTGTAGATGATTTGCATAGATTGTATAAAAAGGCAGTTGAAAAAGGTTCACTAGGAAAGTAAATCAATAGCGGGATTATAAAATTGTTGCCTAAAGGAGACAAAAGTACCAAAAGGAATTGGAGGCCTATTACATTATAAAATGTTTCCTATAAAATCATAGCTAAAATATTAGCCTTAAGATTAACTGGCATTCTACCAAAGATTATTAACCATACTCGGACTGGATTCATCAAGGGAAGATACATCCCTGAGAATCTGATTACAAGTTGGGAGGCTATGCAATGGGCTAAAAGTATTGAATAGGATGTTGGAATCCTTCTATTGGACTTTGAGAAGACTTATGACAGGGTAGAATGGTCATTTGTTGTTTCCATACTGAATGCAATTGGGTTTCCTGAGCAAGATTGTAATATGGTAAAAATGTTGTTTCATGATGCCACTGCACAAGTTGATGTTAATGGCGACTTATCTGAACCTTTTGTGATGGAGAGATTTATCATGCAAGGGTGTCCACTAGCACCGACACTATTTGTTATTACATTAGAAGCACTATATTATTTGCTTAGAATTGATCTTATTGAAGGGAGAATGAAAGGTATTGTATTACTTAATGAAGACCAATTGCTAAATATATAGTTTTCTGATGATACAACCCTATTCCCTGCATTAGAAGAGGAAAACTTAAAAAATATGAACAAAAGACTGAATGTGATTTGTTTGGCCTAATGGGCAAAAATATCAAACTCTAAATCAATCCTTCTAGGTTGGAAGGATAAACCTCCCAAATGGGTTATGGACACTCCTTGGCAATGGGGGGGTCCACAAAACCATGTAAGATTCCTAGGAATTCCATTTGCTGTTAAGCCCTCTCTAGAAAGGATGTGGGAATGGATGGTTGCAAAAATTGAAAAAAAACTAAGGAATTGGAACAATCACTTCTTGTCTGTAGCTGGGAGAGTTCAAGTTTGTCAAATTTTTTTATTTGCCTACTCAATATACTATGCCTCTATGTGGCTATTCTCTTACTATTAAATGAACAATAATCAAAAGATTATTAGAGAATTCCTTTGGTTAGATGGTAAAGGAAAGAAAAAAGGCATGCAGTTAAATGAGAGTGGTGCTGTTTAGCAGAGAAAAATGAGGTATTGGGTTGAAAGACTTGATAACCCAGGGTGTAGCTTTGGCTACAAAATGGATCATCAAGTCAATTGAGGGAGAGGAGCCTTGGAAAGTTCTAGTTAGGAACAATATATTAAAAGCAATTCCAAAAAAAGCAAAACAATGGAAAAACTTGCATTTGCATGATATTATCTTTGGTAATTTTCAAATTAAACCCTCAGGTTCTGCAGTATTCTCCAGTATTTGGAGGGCATGGGAATCAGTTAAGAGCCTTGTTGTGAATAGGGAAGTTGTCAATAAAAGTAAGAATGAAATATATCGTTTCAGGTCCATATGGTGGAATTTGACTCACAAGGCAAAGCCACTGGCTCTGCTATAGGGTTGCTTTGCAATGAGTTGGAATAAAAAACGTGTAATGTGTTTCAATGATATATTTGGTAATAACTCTTTGAAAAGTTACTGGTTACAGTTGAAGACAAAATTTGGGATTCCTAAATCTCAAAGGAGAACATATTCTATTTTATGTAGATCTCTCAAAAATGTTCATGTACAAGTGAATATGAAAATGGATACAAAAGGTTTTAATAGATTTTTATGGAAGGATGGTACAAAATTTCTGAAAATAAAGCCAAATATTCTCTATAAATTGGTAACCAATTCCCAAGTGGTGTATGAGCATGTTAACACGGTCTGGAATGAGAACTTTCAGCATTCTGTTCTGTCTAAAACCTTCAAAATTTTTTGGTCGTAGTAAATAGAACCCCATAAAGAGTTGTTTTAGGTGGATGTTGCTATTGAAAAAGCTATTTGTTGGTTTTGATAATAGCTTGTGTTCTATTTGTAATGTTGTTGAAAGTTGTGAACATATTTTATTTGACTGCCCCTATGCAAAAACTGTGTGGTCCTGGTTCATGGGTAACATTAAAGAATGGAATACTAGGAATGGTGTGCCTTGGAATGAAATTTTATGTGGTTTTGTTAGTGGTTTGAAGGTTAAATCTAATTTGTTTTGGCTGTCCTTATCTACTAAAAATTTGTGGATGCTTTGGAAAAAAAGGAATGATGATCACTACCATGGCAAAAAGAGAAGCCTTACCGAGTCTATATGTAGACTCATAGTATCTAACATTGTTTAACAGTTAATGGTGACAATGGAGATCCCAATTGAAAGATTAATGCAAATAATTGATGAAGGTTCAGCACTGATCCTCAGATTAGATGTCAAATTTGTGGAGTTTTGGCTATATGACCTCAGGAGGGTTGATGAGGAATTCAAAAAAGAATATATAGACTTTCAGAACAAGTATTGCAAACAACACCAATATGAATTAAAAAGGGCCGAAGCAGTGAGAGATCTAGAAATAACATTTCAGAATTTTGGCAATGAAAACAACAGTATAAGAATTTCACCTCCAATTGGAACTTTTAAAGGTTGGGACTCCTTCAAGGCGAGTGACAATAGGGCATATATAGGTGAAGATAAAGCAGATGAAGAAAATGAATGGTAGGGTTCAGGATCTCCAATACTAGCGGTTCCTGATGATAAACAACAGGAGATAGAAAATCAAAAAGGAGAACCAGATGAGGAAGTGCAGGATTGATGCAGGAGCATCTGGGCGAATCGGCAATCCGACATCAACCAAAAACAGATTTGAGGTTTGGTTTTCAGTTTTGGTGTGTTTTGGTTTTCGTTTGGCATCTCATGGCTATTGGTGGGTGTGGCATGTCGAAATTTGCAAGTTTCAGTTTTGCTGTATTTTGGGTGTCGACGCACAATAGACAACCTTCACGAAAACAATTGTTCAGGTGAATCGGTGAAGTTTCGAGACAAGCCCTCTTATGAGCAGATTGTTGACTTCGTCCTAGATTTGTTGCCGAAGATTTCATAGTCATACGCCTTACAGTTTTGGAGATGTAATTGTTTTGCGACTTGTGTTGGCAGATTGGTGAAACTTTAAAATTTCGCATTTCGTGAAGTTTGAGGTAAAACGTTTTGGCGGAGGTCTTGGGAAGGTTCAGGCGCTAATCCCTGTCCATTTTGGCGAGGTTTCGAGCTTTTGGTGAAAAGTTATAACAAAAGTCGTTTTCAGCTTGGGCTTTCATTCTCGTACGTCTTGTCACAGTCATTTTGGAAGTGGCAAAGACATTCAATGAGAAAATATCAAACCATGATCAAGTTATATTCGGAAACTTGTGTATCTGTTGACCTTGGTGAAGTTCTTAAGTCTTGGCGTGAGCAATGGTAGTTTAGCGATGAGTCGATGCATTTTTATACATTTGTGTTGACGATGGTTTTGTTGATGACGATTTGGGATTTGCCGAATCTGGACTCCTTGACGAACTAGTTGAGGATTGTATTGAAAGGAGCTACATATGATCTACATCATATATCGTTATCAATACACTTCTAAAGAATGCCACGGAGGGATCTATGCACTTGCCAAGTCTTCATTTGAGGTCGATGCCATAAACTTTGATGTATATCACCATCTGAAGTAGTCGTGAGATTTAGAAAAGGAGGATTTAAACTTGTCAATTCCAACGTTGGTAAACCTGAAGACAAAAGGATCCCGCGTAAGTACAAGTGAAGAAGCTCATTATAAAATGAATATGGAAAGGACGCCGTAGTTTCTTTGGACAGTTTTTGATTTAATTAGCAAAAGGAAATTTGATTAATGTCTCTTGAGATTCCAAGAGGTGGAGACCAAGAAACATAGAGACTACATTTTCTTGATAGAGGCATGGCAAAATGAAAAGAAGGGCGGTTGATAGCATAGAGAGACCACTGTGAAACCTTTGTTGTCCATTTGTGAGGGAATGCGTGGCGGCCTGGGTAAAAGGAAAAATCAGGGAAAAAGAGGCGTATAGAAAGGGAGAAAACCACTATAAAAGCTACCAGGAAAAAGAACAAAAAGATAGGGACGCATAGAGGAGGCTGCCAGTAAAGAATAAAAGAAAAACAACAACAGAAGTGGTGTATAGAGGTATTCGATCTGGTGTGGGCAGGAAAGGGTTGGCCTTGGTAAAGGAAAGGCAGTCTTTGAAGAGAAGAGAGGAGCGTAGAGAGGGGTGGCCACCAAAGAATAGAAGAAAGAACAAATAACAGTCAAACAACAAGTTGATAGGGGGAAAGTAATTCACTGTCAACATAGAACCATAGAAGGAGAATGTTGAGCTGTACAGAAGAAGTGGATATCAGTGAGAAATGTGAGGAAAAGGCTTGAGAAATTGCAGAGAATAAGTCGCTGCCAGAGAGCAAAAGACCAGTGAAGAGGAGACAGGAGGAAGTGCGCATCAGATAGAGAAGGGTTGTTGAGGTAAATGGAATGTGAATCGGCCTCTAAAGGAAGGAACAAGGAGCAGAGCAGAGAGGAATTTGTAGAGTAGGAGGAAATTCTGTGAAAAGAACTCATCCCAGAGAGGGAAAATTTGAATTGATTGTAGTAGAAAAGCCATTGTATGCCAATGTTATTGCAAATGTAAATTTTGTTTTCTGAATTGAATAATGATTGAAGTCAAATTCTTGTTGCAATCTATATGTTCCGTTGTTTGGAAATTGAGCTGTGATTTGGCGAATTGTGTGAGTGTTGTGAGGGTGTGTTTTTGCAGAGAGGGGAGAACCCTCTTGCATTAAGGATTCAGAAATTGAGAAAGGAAAACATAGTGTCACCATAATTGAAGAATGAATTAGTAAAGGCAAAGCAAAATCAATTAGTCAGTGATGATGAACAATGTTTAATCTTTAGTATATGCTATAAATTTTGAAACAATTTCCTTGGTGTATTGTTATATAAACTATGTAAATGATGTAAGTACATCAAGAATGATATGGGATTTTGATGTTTATTTAGACTGGTGGGGATGGAGTGGCTTTCTTAGCCACTCATAATGTACATGTCTAAACTTTTTTGATATTGGTAATAGATCTTCAATTCAAAAATACATATACAAGATAAATAACTACCATCAAAGATCACACGAGTATCATCATAAGGTGCCTAGACAAATATATCAATGTATTAGGATACAAGTGTGGTAAGGTTTGCAAAAAAAAAGGGCCTTACATGTCTAAGGGCTAGTTTTCATAATTTTAACTGTTTTAACCAATCGTTGATAAATTCTTTCCGTCTCTCGACAATTAATTCATGTTGTTGACAAATTAATAGATGAGGACAAAAATGACAAAAAAACATAAAATACCAAGGTTTTATCAAGGGTCTACAAATTTTTTGGTCTTGTTGATAGAGAAAACCCACGAGTTTTATGAGAATCTCATTGAAAGACTTGTGAGATACTTGTTTCTCTGTGGGACTCAATGCTCAAATCTTTGGTGAGTTACTCGCCTTGCAGAAAAACTTGTGAGTTCCATGAGAATTTGCCGAGTTTCAAACTGTGGTTCATATAATGTAGCATATCTCCAAAATATAAATAACAATACAAACAAGAAGAATACATTGGAGAGCTCCTATAACATTTGTTAGGATATTTCTTGGAAATAAAGGCAAAAATCAATAAAATATCAGATCACTTTGAGGGGGTGACCTCCAAAAATCAGACTATGAGAATATGAATTTAATCTTGCAACTTATGATGGTTTGGAAGAGCCTTTCTCTTCCTTATTTATAGACATAATTAGGTAGGGACACACCCCTTCATCCTAATTAAGTCGGACTAAGGAATTAACTAGATTATAGACATTATGTTTCCACAACCTATTGCTAATGAATTGAAATACTTTTGGAAGAAACTATGTGAGCATTTTTTGAATAAATGTTTCATATCACACTTTAGTATGAAATTATATCACATTAGTATGAAATTATTTAGTATGAAATTATATCACATTAGTATGAAATTATTATTAATTTTCATCAATATTATGATTATCATTGATTTAAATTTATTATTGATTATATTAATTAATTCTAAGCTTTCTTCTCTAACTGGTTTCTCAATCCTTTGATTTTTGTTATTTCCATTTTTATTTTTGTGGTTTCACATTGTCTTGGTCCCTTGTCCCTCATTTCCCTCTGTATTGTTCTTCCTCTTTGTGTTTTTTAATGTTTTTATTTGTCTCTTCTTGGTTCTTGGTTTCCGTTCTTCCCTTGCCTCTCTCTTTTTAAATAACCAGCTCTGCAATCTAATTCACAAAATCCTCTTCTTCTTGATGATGGATCACTAAGTGTGATCTGAAATGTTGATTTCAACAAAACTCACGCAGTTTCTTCCATAATTAACTAGAGTTAATAAATGAAAATATTAAGGTTAAGCATGCCACAAGTGCTTAACCTTATTACACTTAGGAAGATAATGGGCATAGCATGTGTGCAAACACAAGTTTGAAGGCTCTTGAGAAGGTGTGCTGGTTGGACAGTGGTCGACACTCACCTCCCATCTCGGACTGAATTACTAACTCAACTAACCAATCAAAAACCAAATATGCTTGTACAAACATATAGTGGCTACATACATGCTAATGAATTATTGTTTTACATGAGTTCAATAAAACATGACAACTGTTGAGTAGGTTACACCAAAAATGGTGTCTATATGTGTAGCAACCAAAATTTTAGAATAAATCTAGAGCCTGGCTACTAACAACATATAGTTATTATTCTAAAAGGCAATTTCCAGATCAATCCGTGAAGCATACGTTGCCAAAGAGCAGTTTGCAAATCTTCAGAAAAAAATGTTATTACTAGAAAACTGAAAATTTTCCTAGGTTGGATTCGCTTCCATTTGACTTCCTTTAGAAAATCTAGAGGAAGGCTTGGCATTTTTTGTAACATTTGATGTTTAACTGTTGGGTACTAGAGTTTGAGGCTTGGTAGAAAGTTCACGACAGTTCAAGGTATCATTCCTTCAATATGGTGAGACAAGAGTTATCTAGAAAATACCCAACAATAAATCATCTCTTTCATTCACATGGAAGAATACTACTTTTCATGGAGCCCATAGTTGCTTGACTGGAAAGTAAGTATCCAAAGGCTTCAACCATGACAAAAAATTGTTGAAGTTGCACTTTGGTAAAATTAAAAACCATATTTATATCTTTGAATGTGAGAGGAGTTTGAATTTCTCAAATCTAAAACAACCTTTAGAATTTAGATATAGATAGCACCCTTCTATGATTGTAGATAGATCAGGAGGGCTGTTAAACTGTAAGGAAGAAATGACATTGACAACATGCTGAAATGTCTTGAAAATTTAGAAACATAGTTTAGCTCTTTCCATGTAATTGAAGTCTTAACTCTTTCAAACTAAACTGTTTTTCAAGAATAAATTGGATATTGATGTTATTTTTCACAATTTAATTATATGTCATATTAAAAATGTCAACTCTGGGTAAGTTTACACCACTTCCAAAATGGTGGTACATATGTTTTTCAAAACCCACAAGGCATTTTGAAGTAAAATGGGCGATTTTGAACACATACCTTTATTATCATGATAGCAAATAGAGGAGTAAATTTGCATGTATAAATAATAAAGCTAATCTGCAAAATTTTAATTTCTTAGCTATCACTAAATTCTTCTAATATTCATTATTGAATATTAGAAAATCAAATATTACCAAAGGATTTATGTTTCTCTTTGAGCTAGAATTTGTAACATTATCAATGTCAATAGAAATTCTAACCATTGATTCATATTTTTATCTTGTTAGGTTGGCATATCTCTTGCATTTGTAATACATGAGTCGGCTAATCCGCACATTGGTGAGTAAAAGAGTATGACCAATTGGTATAGGCCAATGCCTATATGTTGCACCTTCACTTTTTTGAATTCTCTATATTTTGCATCTTTGAATAGAAATGAGAAAGAAATGAAAACTCAGACAGTGAATTAGGACACTTGCACTTGGTAACAAAAGGGTAAGACTTGCATACCACTTGGGACAAATAGGAATACAAATCCTTGACAAAAATACTATTAGTTTACATTAACCTGCTAGGGCTTGAACTTAGGATCTTCCATTAACATGTTGGAGTGATATATCAATCTAAGCTACTAGCTCTTTTGTGATATGGAGTGTGGATTATTATTACAATATCCCCACTCCCAATCTCCCATCCTCCTACAGGCCAAAGTTTTTTGCTTAGGGTTCCTAGTCTGGCTCTTATATCATGTTCTTTTAGATAAACAAGCTAGGATTCAAACCTATGACATCCCATTAGCATGTTAAAGTGCTCTAACATTTAACTAGTAGCCTCTTTGGGGTTTGGAGTGTAGATTGTTCTTCCAACAAGTACAAGAGATGCTATTAGAGCCAAAAAGTTAGTAAGTGATAGAAAAATTCCTCTAAGAACAATAACAATGGCATTGATGAAAAACCTTTTAGAACAATACAATGCACTTCATCAGACCTGCAAAGGGCCTCTTGACGATACAATGGTAGGTCATTATATTCCACAATCTGTCCATCTGAACCTTGCAGTGATGTCATCAAGATGTCTAGAGGGGGAAATGTTCACTATGAACACAAATTTCTGATGTTGTAGCAATTGCCATCAAATTTTAATAGGCTTGGGCAAAGAGCAGATTCTCGAGAGTTATTGTACATGCTCAGGATTGCATGTTCTAATGAGAAATATATCTTTGATTGTAAAAGATACTGACCTAAGAATAAATGTAGAAAAGAGTGGTGTATTTGAGAAATGAAAAAGGAGGATGGTTGGTTCTCTACTTTAGACAATTTTTGACATCCTCACCAACCATATGTGTAAGAACCCTGACTTGTCTAAACTGAATTTTTTCCCTTGCTGGTCTGAAAATTTTTGATTTGTCTCTCCTGAATTTGGTTTAGAGTTTAGACATATGGTTTTCAATGATGTGTTTGAAATACAATGAAGATGGAAAGGTTGCAAATATACATTTAAACAACATGAAAAGATGATATTATTTAGCCAAACAACTCACACAAAGCAAAGGTGAACATACCCGGAATGAAATCTTGTAATCTTTATTGAAATAGATGGCTGATTACAAATGATGATGGCTGTAAGCTACATCAATCAAGTCTGATTTCAATCTCAGACATCCAAATACATTCAAAAGTGCTTAAATGCTGGTCTAAACCCTAGCCGCCTTAGGGAAGATGAAACCCTATGAAGAAATGATGCAATACCCAGCAAAGTATGAATGGTAAACCACCTGTAACAGCTGATCTGAGGTCTGATATGATTAAAAGTACAACTGTACCAGCTGATGCAAAACCTGTTAACAAATTCCAGCCAAGAAATGCCCAAAAGCTCCTCCAATATGAATCTCTAGGCCCTAGAAATGAAGCGATTTGACTTTAGAATGATTATAAACCCTTATACCTTCAATTTATGATAAACAAACCCTCCGATCTGAATCTGAAATGAATTTGAAGAGATCTATTGTAAAAATCAGAACACCAAATAATGCTTCCAAGCCACAAATTTGACTCCAAATGAAGGGCGATTCACCTAGAAACCCTTGTACAACCCCAATAAATGAAAATATAATCAATTTCTCCTCCGATCTGAATTATTCTTCCTTCAACCTGCATAAAAAGTCTTCAAACCCTAGCTGGAAATGAAATAACCATGAAACCCTAGCTGTTTGAAGCCAAATCTCCTCCAAATATCTGCAAATATGCTAAATGATGAACTCTAAGTGAATTCATCTGTCATGGTGGAATGAGTTTTCGTCCAAACCACTAAAATTCAAGGGTTTTCGTTCTTGAATTAAGCTGAAACACTTACAACCAAGAGAAAGCTCTAAAAATGCAAAAAGCCAAATAATCAAGATATGAAAAATGATGCCAAATGATGTCCTTTTATTTTTCTCAAGTTGGGCGACCCAACTAGCCATATTTTAATGAACTTTGGAGTCCACCGCCAATATCAAATATTTTTTATTATTTTCCTCCTTGGGCGGTGACGGCTAGGAGAGAAATAATATTTTATTATTTTTATTTTTCTTTTATTTTTTCCTCTCAATTTTGGTCGATTCACTTTATGGGAAAATATAATATTTTAATGATAAAAAATATCATATTTTATTTGCTTTTCCAACTTTCCCATTTTCTATCTTCAAGTCGTCCAACCTTTCAACTTTCAATCCTCCAATTTGGCCTTGGCTAAATATTAAATAATTTTTGGCTTTATAAAAATATTATAAAATATCACTAGCCAAAAATACAAGTGAAATAGAGTTAGTTGAGCCAACTTTCCGTTCTCCAAGCCTCCAAGGCTCTAGCACAACCACAAATCATTCCCTTACCACTAGAGTTACTACGGGAATGGTGAATAGGCTAACAAGCTCCTCCAAGGTGATCACTCTGAAATTGGGGACATTACAGTCCTCCCTTCCTAGGATTGGTTGTCCTCAAACAATCACAAATTAGGATGCTGCAAAATCTTATCTCCTTCCCAAGTGGCATCCTCCAATGGCAAGTCTCTCCATCTCACCAAATACTCTCTAATCACCCTGTTTCTCAACCTGCGCTCCCTCATGTCAAGGATAGAATTAAGAACCAATGTCAACATACCTTCCTCATCAAGTGGTGGAAGGTCTGGAGAAGAAACAACATACTATCCCAACGCCTTTTTGAGGCATGATACATAGAAGACATTATGAATCCTGCTACCTGCTAGCAAATCAAGCTCATATGCCACCTCTCCAGCTCTCCTCACAATCCTGTAGGGACCATAAAATCTAGGATTGAGTTTTTTTGCACCACTCTTCTTCAAAGTACTCTGTCTATAAGGCTGTAGGCGCAAAAATACTAAGTCACCGACATCAAATGTTCTCTCCACACGATGCCTATCAGCATACATCTTCTGCTGATTCTGTGCATGCTGAATATTATCCTCAAGTGTCGTAAGGATGTTCTGAGTATCCTGCATCAACTCCTTGGCTCTAGGAGCTCTACTATCATCAAAGGCTAAATCCATGAAAGATAATGCATCATATCCATAAAAAACCCTAAATGGTGACATGCCAATCAACATGCGGTAGGTGGTATTATAGCAATACTACCTAAATGTAACCACCTAATCTAAGCACATTGTTGCCTCGCATCATAATTGCGAAGATAACCCTCAACCCACTTATTCACTATCTCAGTTTGTCCATCTGTCTGAGGGTGATAACTAGTGCTCGGTGTCAAATCTGTACCAGCCAATCGGAATAGCTCTTGCCAAAATACATTGAGAAATCTGTTGTCCTGATCACTGACAATGATCTTTGGAAGGCCATGCAAACGCAACACCTCTCTAAAGAACAACTCTGCAAATTGCAGTGCTGAATGGTCTGATGAAATAGCATAGAAGTGTGCATATTTGGTTAACTTGTCAACAACCACATATATGCAATCTCTGCCTTGTACCTTTGGAAGACCTGTAATAAAATCCATAGATATACTCTCCCACTTTTGCTCTGGAATTGTAAAATACCCTTCTAGAAATGACTGAAATTTTTTGCCAATTTAGATAAGATTTCTTGCACACTTCAATTAAATAACATCACCAAATGAACAAGGAATTGTAGCATATCAAACCCACATCAACTTTGCATATATGAAACTAACAAATAAATGAAACATGAAATGTCAAGTGGTTGGAATTTATTTCAGTCCATGTCTGATTTTATATCAGACTTAATTACAAATCAATATGAAGCCCAAATACATCAAACTTTGCATACAAATATAGCCCAAAGCCTCTAGAATGATGATGGCTATCAAATGGACACAAAACAGTCTTGAAAAAGCTTCAATAAATTTTAGATATGAACTTTCTGTATGCTGATATGACTGCTGAAAATGAACTTTTAACCCAGCCAAGGGTTTACAATGAAATATCATGGAATATCTCCTCCAAATGCCTTCTATGGATGCATAGGAAGGTCTTCTATCAAGCACAACTCTTCAACCTTTAAACCCTTGATCAAATCCACCTAAAAAGCCCTAAAATTCCAATGTAAAGTCGTTATAAAAATTAGACCCTGTTGTTGCAAAATCAGACCCTGCAAAATATGAAAATACCATCCAAAACGTACTCCAAATTCACTAAACTACCTTGGTAGTCAATCCTCTACACCAAGAGCTTCAAATAGATATCAATATCACTTCCAAACTCTTCAAATAACCTACAAATTTAATCCAGTGATGAAATCTGTATGACAACATGTCACAAATTGTTATGGGATCATCACCACAACATTCAAGGGATCATCTCCTTGAAGAAAATAACTAGAAAATGCAATTTCCAGCTAAAATAGATAAAATGCAAAAGCTTACCATAAGATCAAAAGTTGCAAAATGAAGCTCAAGTCATTTATTTAAACTCCTCAAGCTTGGGCATCCATCCTCTTGGCAATTTTGGAATGCATTTTGAAATCTATCAATGAAAATCAAGGAATTGGAACAATATTGAATGATCTTCACCAAATATGCTTTCATTTAAAACAATCTTCAATTATTTTAAATGAATTTACTCCTCTATGGATCGATCCTCTTGGGCAAGGTGTTTGAACTCAAGCATTGAATTTTTTGATTTGCAATCATTTAAAATCCTCTTCATTGCTTAGGCAATTAGCTACATGCATTTAATTTTGTATTTGAAATGCATTTAAAAACCTTCTAACCTCCAACGAATTCTTTCCATGCTTGGGCGATTGCATTTGATATTAACATTTGCATTTAAAAACTTCTTTTCCTTAGCCGCCGCCACTTCATATATGGATGTTTGCATTTAAAATATCAAACAAAGCAATTTTAAATGCTTTTACCTCATAGCCGCCGCCGCTCCTTGCATGAGTATCATGCATTTAAAATGCTTACTAAACATTTTAAATGAGGTTGTTATTTGAACGCCTTCCTCAAGGCCGCGGGTACTTCCCTCAATGATGGCGAATGCACTATTCAATGTCTTCAAACTTTGGCGAATGGGATTTATCATTCCTCTATGCAAATCGAACACCTCAAACCTAGCCGTTGGCTCCAAAAGCAAGGCTCAAAACAAATAATATTAAATATCCTTCATGCATCGATCCATATACCTTGGTCTTTGAACTTGAATTGAGCCCATCTTTGACTTGTCAATATTCCTTCACCAATAGGTCCTACTTGCAACTATCCATATTTACATCATCTCCATACAAAATAGATTAGAGAAAATGTAATTAAAGATTTCATTTTCCCTCCTTATTTATCAAATTCAAATTCAAATTCAAATGAATGAAAATACAATCTTAATATTGCATTTTCCATATAGCTCAAATACATTAGTTAAGCTAACTTTCCAAATCTCCATGTGTAGAAGCCAACTCAACTAGCCAATTATTCCCTTACCAATGCATTAGCCTATGGGAATAGATGATAGGCTAACCAAATATCTCCATGTAACATCACTTCGGAATTGGGGACATGACAGTCCTCCCTTCCCGAGATTGCTTGTCCTCAAGCAATCGAAGATTGGGATGCTTTAAAATCTTCTCACCTTCCCATGTAGCATCCTCTAATGGCAAACTTCTCCAACGCACCAAATACTCCCTGATGATTCGGCTCCTCAATCTCCTCTCTCTCATGTCCACAATGCTATCTGGCTCAAGTATCAACATACCCTCTTCATCAAGAGGTGGAAGATCAATGGAAGAAACCACATGCTGACCCAATACCTTTTTGAGGCATGAAACATGAAAAACATTATGAATGCAGCTTCCTGGTGGTAGCTCCAACTCATATGCTACTTCTCCGACTCTCCTGATGATCCTGTAAGGCCCATAGAATCTTGGCTTGAGTTTTTCTGCACCACTTTTCTTCAATGAGCTTTGTCTGTATGGTTGTAAGCCATCTATCTCAAATGATCTCTCCACTGTATGTCTATCTGCATACATTTTCTGCTGATTTTGAGCATGCTGAATATTATCCTTAAGAACTCTAAGGATATCCTGTGTGTCCTGCATCATCTCCTTAGCTCTAGGAGCTCTACTATCATCAAAAGCCAAATCAACAAAAGATAATGCATCATACCCATATAGTGCCCGAAATGGAGTCATGCCAAAGGACATATGATAGGTGGTATTGTAACAATACTCACCAAGGTACAACCATCTCACCCAAGCACGCTGATGACTCGCAACATAATTGCGAAGATAACCCTCAACCCACTTATTCACAATCTCTGTCTGACCATCTGTTTGAGGATGATAACTAGTGCTTGGTGTCAACTTTGTACTTGTAAGTTGGAATAGCTCTCTCCAAAACATACCAATGAATCTATTATCCCGATCACTCACAATAGTCTTCGGTAGGCCATGCAAACGGAACACTTTTCTAAAGAATAACTTTGCAACCTGTAAAGCTGAATAATCCGCTGCAATAGAATAGAAATGTGCATATTTTGTTAATCTATCAACAACTACATATATGCAATCTCAACCATGTACCTTTGGAAGACCTGTGATAAAATCCATAGAGATACTCTCCCACTTCTGCTCAGGAATAGGCAATGGCTGAAGTAGACCGGCGGGAAAAGTCTGCTCAGACTTGTTCTACTGACAAATCAAACACTCCCTAATATGTTGTAGAACATCATCCTTAAAACCCTTCCAAGAGAATCTCTCACGAATCTGTCTATAGGTTTTGAAAAACCCTAGATGTCCTGCTAGAGGTGTGTCATGAACGACTCTCAAAATCTGCTGTTTGAGCTTTGACTCAGGTACCAAAAATAACCTGTCCTTATAATATATCACATCATCAATCACCTTGAACCTGTCATCCTGTATAATACCATCCATGATCTCGTATGCGAAAGTAGATTTGGAATACTCAACTAAAAGTTGAGATTTCCAATCAGCTGAAATTTCACTCAAGGAACAAATAGTAGGCCTCCTGGAAAGTGCATCAGCAACAATGTTCTTTCCTTTCACAAACTCAATATCAAAATCATATCTTTGTACCTTAGAGACCCATTTTTGTTGTCTCTCATTCAAATCCTTTTGTTCCAAGAAGTATTTCAGACTATTGTGGTCGGTCCTTACCACAAACTTAGCACCTACCAAGTACTGACGAAACTTAGCCAATGCATGCATAATGGCTAGCATCTCCTTGTCATAGGTGGAATATAGGCGTTCCACATCTCTCAACTTCCTGCTCTCATATGCAATGGGATGCCTATTCTGTATCAACACAGCCCCAATACCATCTCTTGATGCATCACACTCTAAAACAAAAGACTGTGTAAAATTTGGTAGTGCCAATACTGGAGTAGTACTCATAATCTCCTTGAGACGATCAAATGCTACTTGTGCTGTCTCTGACCATAAGAAAGCTCCCTTCTTAGTGAGATCTGTCAATGGTGCTGCCAATTGTGAAAAACGTCTAACAAACCTCTTGTAGTAGCTGCAAAGACCCAAGAAACCTCTCAACTCTGAAATGTTCCTTGGAATAGGCCACTCCTGAATAGCCTTGATCTTCTCATCCTGAACTCTCACTCCATCAGCACTAATCATATGCCCTAGATAAAGAATCTTCTTCATCCCAAAATCACACTTGGACATCTTGGCATACAATGACCGTAACTCCATGACTCCAAGTACCTCCTCAAGATGTTGGAGATGCTCCTCCCATGTCTTACTATAAATTAAAATATTATCAAAGAAAACCAACAAAAACTTACGCAACTGCTTGTTGAAAACATGATTCATACAAGACTGAAATGTAGCAGGTGCATTAGTAAGACCAAAGGGCATCACAAGGAACTCATAGTGTCCGTAGTGACATCTGAAAGCTGTCCTTGGAATGTCCTCACGAATACGAATCTGATGATAGCCTAAACGAAGATCAATCTTAGAAAGTACACTGACCCATATAACTCATCAAGCAACTCATCGATCCTGGGTATAGGATACCTGTTTTTGATTGTCCTCTTGTTCAAAGCTCTATAATCAGTACACATCCGCATAGTCCCATCCTTCTTTTTTACTAACACAACTGAAGAAGCAAAAGGACTAGATGATGGTCGAATGTGTCCCATATCTATCAACTCCTTAATAGTCTTTTCAATCTCAACCTTGAAGTGCCTAGGATGACGATATGGTGCAATGTTGATGGGTTTGGTTCCATCCTCTAACTCAATCACATGCTCAAATCCACGGTTTGGTGGTCTACTTGGAGGAATGTCACCAAATACCTTACTGTACTTATCCAATACTGATTGGATATCCACATGATACTCACCATTGGAAGAAGGCTTAGAAGTTATTTCAACTTGGGCTGCCCATGCAATATCATTGTGTCGAAACAAAGTCTCCATACGCCTAGCTGAAATGACCCTAGCATTACCATCTGATATGGCTCTCAAAATTACCTTCTTTCCATTATGCTTAAATTCTATCTCCATCTTCCTCAAATCTTGAATGTACCTGCTAATAGAATGCAACCATTGCATCCCTAGTACCACATCAATCCCTGAAAGTCCAACTATATAGAAATCATCTGTCAAAGTGTAATCACCCATCTGTATACTCAATTGTGGCACCCTCTTTTGACAATCCATGGTGAAATTATTAGCTACCACAACTGTGAATCCCTCAAAGTTTTCTGCGTGTAATCCACGTCTCAAGACCAAACCCTCATCAATAAAATTATGTGTAGCACCACTATCCACTAAACATGTAACCCTTTGTCCATTAATAACTTCTTTGATCCTGAATGCATGGTATTTAGGAACTCCTGAAATAGTAGCAATAGTGATGGGATTACTAATATCATTAGACTCTGGCTCCAAAATAAGCTGTCATCCTCATGGCATGAACCTGTATCATCCTGTGAATTTCTATCATCATCTGATAATACCTCAATGAGATGAGCTTTGCTTTTTCCAAGGCATCTATGTCCTGGCTACCATGGTTGCTTGCAAGAAGAGCATAGCTTCTTCCTTCTCAATTCATTTCTCTCTATTGCTGAAGGATTAGGCTTAGGCTGAAATGGTTTCCTCTGATTAGAACCTGTGCCTTTGTAGAAACTTTTCTTTGGAGTGAATGTAGGAGTAGTATCCAAATCAAGTGCTAAATCAATGGCCTCCTCAAGAGTAATTGGCTTGTGTACCTTAACCAAACCCTTAATCCTATCATTCAACCCTTCCACAAACAACACTGTGATCCTCCTATCTGACATATCAGGAACCATAACCGCAATCTTTTGGAATTCATTCACATAGGTCTCAACTCTACCTGTTTGTTTCAATTGTGCAAGCTCACGGTAGTAGACCTCTATATCTTTGCGATCAAACATGTTAATGAGTTTTTGAACAAACTCATCATATGAAGTAATCCTGTTGTGATGTTGTGAAACCAAACCATGATGCCACCACTCATATGCAAGACCCTCCAAATGCATAGTAGCAAAATGTATAGCCTTTTCTCCACTCATGGGTTTGAGTATAAGAAAGTTATCTAACTTATTTACCCATGCCCTAGCACTTAGTTTGCCACTACCATCAAAACTAGGAAGAGGAATTTTGTTCAATGCATCCTTGTATTCTTTTGGTTGTGTGGGTTGAGCCCTTCTTTGGCTTGGCCGATTCACTCTACCTTTTTGATCTCTTTTTTGACTCATGTAGTTATTGAAATTGATTCTATTCCTTACATGCTCAGGAAGTGAATCATACTCATCAACCAAAGATATAACATTCTCCTCAAATGGAACTTCTTCTCCTTCATCTTGTGGCTGTAC
Source organism: Cunninghamia lanceolata (assembly GCA_027924645.1). Lineage (NCBI taxonomy): Eukaryota > Viridiplantae > Streptophyta > Pinopsida > Cupressales > Cupressaceae > Cunninghamia > Cunninghamia lanceolata. The sequence continues at coordinate 2,816,601 of BSBN01000245.1, read as the reverse complement.
CTCTTTTTCTACATCTTCCCTAGGAAGGAAAATAGGCTGCATAGGTCTCTCAACTGTTGGTGTACTTGCCCTTTTAGCATGTGTTGGTGATCTTCCAGCTATACTAGCTGCATCTTGATTGTTTTCATTATCTGCATTGTTATTTCTGTTAGCCATCATAGCTTGAAACATTCTTTCAATATTTCCATTTGTTTGTCGCTGTTGTTCAGTTGCCTCACGTTGTTGAGCTGCCATCTCATGCTGATTATTGACCATATCTCTTAACATGTTATCAATTTCATCTTGTGGAATACCTTGCTTTCGATCACCCATTGTATTTGTTCTTCTTCTCCTATAATGATGAGGCAAAGGATCAATGTTGAAGCTCATAACCCATAGGCTGGCAGGGACTTGGCTCTGATACCACTGTAAAATACCCTTCTAGAAATGACTGAATTTTTTTGCCAATTTAGATAAGATTTCTTGCACACTTCAATTAAATAACATCACCAAATGAACAAGGAATTGTAGCATATCAAACCCACATCAACTTTGCATATATGAAACCAACAAATAAATGAAACATGAAATGTCAAGTGGCTGGAATTTATTTTAGTCCATGTCTGATTTTATATCAGACTTAATTACAAATCAATATGAAGCCCAAATACATCAAACTTTGCATACAAATATAGCCCAAAGCCTCTAGAATGATGATGGCTATCAAATGGACACAAAACAGTCTTGAAAAAGCTTCAATAAATTTTTGAGATGAACTTTCTGTATGCTGATATGACTGCTGAAAATGAACTTTTAACCCAGCCAAGGGTTTGCAATGAAATATCATGGAATATCTCCTCCAAATGCCTTCTATGGATGCATAGGAAGGTCTTCTATCAAGCACAACTCTTCAACCTTTAAACCCTTGATCAAATCCACCTAAAAAGCCCTGAAATTCCAATGTAAAGTCGCTGTTATAAAAATCAGACACTGCAAAATATGAAAATACCATCCAAAATGTACTCCAAATTCACTAAACTACCTTGGTAGTCAATCCTCTACACCAAGAGCTTCAAATAGATATCAATATCACTTCCAAACTCTTCAAATAACCTACAAATTTAATCCAATGATGAAATCTGTATGACAACATGTCACAAATTGTTATGGGATCATCACCACAACATTCAAGGGATCATCTCCTTGAAGAAAATAACTAGAAAATGCAATTTCCAGCGAAAATAGATAAAATGCAAAAGCTTACCATAAGATCAAAAGTTGCAAAATAAAGCTCAAGTCATCTATTCAAACTCCTCAAGCTTGGGCGTCCATCCTCTTAGCAATTTTGGAATGCATTTTGAAATCCATCAATGAAAATCAAGGAATTGGAACAATATTGAATGATCTTCACCAAATATGCTTTCATTTAAAACAATCTTCAATTATTTTAAATGAATTTACTCCTCCTCTATGGATCAGTCCTCTTGGGCAAGGCGTTTGAACTCAAGCATTGAATTTTTTTATTTGCAATCATTTAAAATCCTCTTCATTGCTTAGGCGATTAGCTACATGCATTTAATTTTGTATTTGAAATGCATTTAAAAACCTTCTAACCTCCAACGAATCCTTTCCATGCTTGGGCGATTGCATTTGATATTAACATTTGCATTTAAAAACTTCTTTTCCTTAGCCGTCGCCACTTCATACATGGATGTTTGCATTTAAAATATCAAACAAAGCAATTTTAAATGCTTTTACCTCATAGCCGCCGCCGCTCCTTGCATGAGTAACATGCATTTAAAATGCTTACTAAACATTTTAAATGAGGTTGTTATTTGAACGCCTTCCTCAAGGCCATGGGCACTTCCCTCAATGATGGCGAATGCACTATTCAATGTCTTCAAACTTTGGCGAATGGGATTTAACATTCCTCTATGCAAATCGAACACCTCAAACCTAGCCATTGGCTCCAAAAGCAAGGCTCAAAACAAATAATATTAAATATCCTTCATGCATCGATCCATATACCTTGGTCTTTGAACTTGAATTGGGCCCATCTTTGATTTGTCAATATTCCTACACCAATAGGTCCTACCTAGAGCTATCCATATTTACATCATCTTCATACAAAATAGATTGGAGAAAATATAATTAAAGATTTCATTTTCCCTCCTTATTTATCAAATTCAAATTCAAATTCAAATGAATGAAAATGCAATCTTAATATTGCATTTTCCATATATCTCAAATACACTAGTTAAGCTAACTTTCCAAATCTCCATGTGTAGAAGCCAACTCAACTAGCCAATTATTCCCTTACCAATGCATTAGCCTACAGGAATAGATGATAGGCTAACCAAATATCTCCATGTAACATCACTCCGGAATTGGGGACATGACAGGGATATGCAATGGCTGAAGTAGACCTACTGGGAAAGTATGCTCAGACTTGTATTGCTGACAAGTCAAACACTCTCTAACATGCTGCAACACATCATCCTTGAGACCTCTCCATGAGAATCTCTCTCTAATCTGCCTGTAGGTTTTGAAAAACCCTGGATGCCTTGCTAGAGGTGTGTCATGAATAGCTCTCAATATTTTCTGCTTAAGTTTTGATTTAGGTATCAAGTAAATCCTGTCCTTATAATATATCACATCATCTACTACCTTATATCTATCATCCTGAATCAAACCATCCATGGTCTCGCATGCAAATGTACTCTTGGAATACTCAACTAAAAGTTGAGATTTCTAATCAGTTGAAATCTCACTCAAAGAGCAAATAGTAGGCCTCCTGGAAAGTGCATCAACAACAATGTTCTTCTTACCCTTCACAAACTGGATGTCAAAATCATATGTCTATATCTTAGAGACCCATTTTTGTTGTCTCTCATTCAAATCCTTTTGCTTTAAGAATTATTTCAAGCTATTGTGGTCGGTCCTAACCACAAATTTCGCACCTACCAAGTACTGTTGAAACTTTGCCAACGCATGCATAATGGCAAGCATCTCCTTGTCATAGGTGAAATAAAGACTCAACATCCCTCAATTTCCTGCTCTCAAATGCAATGGGATGCCTATTCTGCATCAAAACAACTCCAATACCATAACCTGATGCATCACACTCAAATACGAAGGCCTATGTAAAATCTGGTAGTGCCAAAACTGGAGTAGTACTCATCACCTCCTTAAGTCTATCAAAAGTCATCTGAGCCTCATCTGACCAAAGGAATGCCCCTTTCTTAGTGAGATTTGTAAGTGGTGTTGCTAACTGTGAAAACCCTCTCACAAACCTCTTGTTATAGCTGCGTAAACCCAAGAAACCTCTCAATTGTGATATGTTCCTCGGAGTAGGCCAATCCTGGATAGCCTTGATCTTCTCCTCATGAACTCTAACCCCATCGGCACTAATCACATGCTCCAAATAAAGAATCTCCATCCCGAACTCACACTTGGAAGCCTTAGCATACAATGACTGTGCCTTCATAACAGCAAGTACCTCATCAACATGTCGAAGATGCTCCTCCCATGTCTTACTATATATCAAGATGTCATCAAAGAAAACCAATAGAAATTTATGCAACTGCTTATTGAACACATGATTCATGCAAGACTGACATGTAGCAAGTGCATTAGTAAGACCAAAGGGCATGACAAGAAACTCATAGTGTCCATAGTGACATCTGAATGTTGTCTTATGTATATCCTCCTCATGGACACAAATCTAATGATAGCTTGAACGAAGATCAATCTTAGAAAAATACACGGCCCCGTGTAGCTCATCAAGAAGCTCATCGATCCTGGGTATAGGGTACCTGTTTTTGATTGTCTTCTTGTTCAGTGCTCTATAATCAATACACATTCGCATAGTCACATCCTTCTTCACCAAAACAACAGAAGAAGCAAATGGACTAGATGAAGGCCGAATGTGTCCCATAACTATCAACTTGTTAATCGTCCACTCTATCTCCTCTTTGAAGTGCCTCGGATGATGATAAGGTGCAATATTGATGGGCTTGGTGCCCTCCTCTAACTCAATCACATGCTCAAATCCACGATTTGGTGGTCTACCTAGAGAAATATCACCAAACACCATATTGTGCTTATCCAATACTGATTGGATAACTACATGATACTGTGGACCATCGGAAGAAGATTTGGAAGGTACAAAAACATGGGCTGTCCATGCAACATCATCTTGACGAAATAAAGTCTCCATCCTCCTAGTTGATACAACCCTGGGTCCTCCATCAGAAAGTGCTCTCAACACAATCTTCTTCCAATCATGTATAAACTCCAACTCCATCTTTTGGAAATCCTGGATGTAGTGGCCAAGTGATTGTAACCACTGGACTCCTAAAACGATGTCTATCTCTCCAAGTCCAACCATGTAGAAATCATCAGTCAAAGTATAATAACCCATCTGAATGCTAAGCTGAGATACCTTCTTGTGACAACTCATGGTAAAACCATCTGTAGCTGTCACTATGAAACCTGCAAAGTCCTCAACCTGTAAACCATGCCTCATAACCGATCCCTCATCAATGAAATTATGTGTGTCTCCACTGTCAATCAAACAGGTGACTCACTGTTCCTTAAGGACTCCTCTCAACTAAAAGGGATGATACCTAGGTACTCTTGAGATAAATGCAATAGTAACTGATCCTGTAGCCCCTGTAGCACATGTATCATTAACCTCAAGCTCCAATTGAGGTTGCTGTTCCACATGATCAATATCACTATCTGAGCTAGTATCGTCATGAGTCTCACTCTCAACATCTGAAATAACCTCTATAAGATGTGCTTTGCCTTTCCCAAGGCATCTATGCCCTGGTTCCCATGGTTGCTTGCAAGAAAAGCATAGTTTCTTCCTTCTTAATTCACTCTTTACCTCGTTATACATAGGAGTAACGTTAGGCTGATTAAATTTTTTCTGATTAGAACTTGAGCCTTTGAAACATTTCTTTTGGGTTTGCAATGTTGTAGGAGTAGTGTCTAAGTCAAGTGCAAGCTCTATAATATCATCCAAAGTCTTAGGCTTATGAGCCTTCACCAATCCTCTCATTCTATCATTCAATCCCTCAACAAAGAGCATAGTAACTCTCCTCTCAGGCATTTTTGAAACCATGACAACAATCTTTTGGAACTCATTGACATAGAAATCTACTCTACCAATCTATTTTAGCTGAGCCAAATCCCTGTAGTAGATTTCCACATCTTTCCTGTCAAACCTGGTAATGAGCTTATGTGTAAACTCATCATATGAAGTGATCATGCTATGATGTTGTGAGACAAGTCCATGATGCCACCAATCATAGGCTAAACTCTCCAAATGCATAGTAGCAAATTGAATGGCCTTTTCTTTACTTATTGGCTTGAGTGTAGGAAAAGTATCAAGCTTATGTATCCAAGCCCTAGCACTTATTTTACCACTGTCATCAAAGTTAGGTAAAGGAACTGTAATGTGCCGTACCTGTTTGTATTTTTAAAAGATCTTTTTATGTGTTATTTTATTATTTGTGTGATCTTTCAGACTAGAGAGAAGAATGCAGAAGGGCTTTTCAGTTTTCCTCCAGATGTGTTGCTGGAGCATACATTATAGAGCATAGAGAGAAAACCCAGAAAATATACAACAGATATGAAGAAACTAACAGATACCCAGATAGTAAATGACCAATAAACAATTACTATCACATACCCATGTTTAAATTTATAACTTCAGTTTTGTGTTGTTGACAGACCAGCAAATGGGTATCACCGAATCACTCCAAAATCAACATTAAAGAAGGAATGAGATATACAATGCAAGTAGGGGTTGCTATGGCCTTGGACACCTTAGAAAGAATAGACTAAACTGCTGTAAGCACAAGAAATAGACCCCAGAAAGTACAGCAGCACTCTAGGCAAGGTGTACGGCCTCCTTGGGAAATGTATTGGCAATGAACAGACATAGAAGAGCCCTCCAAAATGTCTGAAACTAATCTACACAACCATTTAGGGCTAAGCGACCAATAGAAGGGAATATGGCAGCTTCAAACCATGTCAAATCTTCCCAAAAAGTGGTACGACCTCCATGAGGGATGTACGACTAGCAAGGGGAAAATATGCAGCAACAACCTCACTTCAAACTCTCCCAAAATCTGATGCCTCTCCTTCGATATCAGCTAAAAATCCCACTACAAAAGATGCAAGCAATAAACTCCGTAAACCCTAATCAAACGAACTTCCATTGAAGCACAAATAAGAATACTGGATGTATCCACTATAGAAGCACCTTTGGGTGGTATTGCACACCTGTAGAATGCTGCTACTCAGGGAGGTTTTCGTCTCCAAGAGCCTCAGGTTTGAATCTTCAAACCCTCACAATGAGAAACCCTAGTAGAGCTCACAAAGAGAAACTATCATATCATAGCATAATACAAATGAGCTTTCATTTCACCTTTTATTCTCCCTCCAAGATGGGCGTTAGGTTTAGGAGGGAATTTAGTCATTTCAAAACTTATTTTATTTCCCTAGGGGTGGGCGCCCAAGGTCATAACTTGTCTTATGTCTTCGTTTGCCCATTAAGTCACTTTTCCCTCAAATATTATAAAGTCCATATTAAATATAACATTAATAATCTTCGGACTTTAAAATAAATATGAAGATGGTGTCGGAATGAAATGATCTATAGCTCGTCGAAAAGCCCTCGACGAGACGAATCTGACCCCACTTTGAAAATCCCGAATCGACACTGAACCCGAACTTACTAAAAATAGTAACGACCAAGAGCAAACTGGGCCAAACTCGAGGGTGCCAACTGGATCCACTGAATGTGAACCACATCTCCATCACCGACAAATACCTCCAAGGCCAAACTAACCACAGTTCCCTAACCAAACTGCTAGTCCATGAGAACTCAATGATGGACTAACCATGTATCAAGAAGGGGACATTACAGTCCACCCTCCCCAAGATTGCTTGCCTCAAGCAATCTCAGATCAGGATGCTCTAGTATCTGCTCATTCTCCCAAGTAGCATCCTCAACTGGTAGGTTTTTCCATTTAAGTAGGTACTCCCTGATAATCCTCCTCCTTAAGTTATGTTCCCTGGTGTCAATTATTGCTTCGGGTACCAATATCAACTTCCCCTCTTCATCAAGAGGAGGCAACTCAGTTGATGGTGTCACATTATGCCCCAGTGCTTTCTTGAGGCGAGATACATGAAACACATTGTGTACCCTGCTACCTGTTGGAAGTTCCAACTCATAAGCCACTTCTCCAATCCTCTTGGAGATCCTGAAAGGTCCATAATACCGTGGCTTCAATTTCTCTGCTCCACTCTTCTTGAGAGTGGACTGCGCATAGGGTTGCAGCATGAGGTATACCATGTCACCAACCTCAAAGGATCGCTCAGTTCTCTGCTGATTTGCATACTGCTTCTGCTGATTCTGAGCCTTCTGTATATTCTTCTTCAAAGGCCTCATGATGCCTCGACTTTCCTTAAGAAGGCCTTTGGCCTTAGGCACTCTGCTATCACCAAACAAGAAATTAACAAAGCTCGGTGCCTCGTACCCGTGCAATACCATAAAGGGTGACATCTGAATGGACATATGATGAGTGGAATTGTAAGAGTCTCCCATGTGAAGCCACTTAATCCATGCCTTTTGCTGCCTTGAAACATAATTGCGGAGGTATCCTTCCACCCATTTATTAACTATCTTTGTCTGACCATCTGTCTGGGGGTGGTAACTCGTGCTGGGGGTGAGCTCTGTCCCTGTCAACCTGAAGAGCTCTTGCCAAAAATTACGGAGAAACCTGCTGTCCCTATCGCTGACAATGTTCCTTGGCAACCCATGAAGTCGGAATACCTCACGAAAGAACTCTGCAACCTGAGCTGCAGTGTAGGTGGTAGGGATGGCAAAGAAATGTGCATACTTTGTCAAGCTGTCCACTACCACGAAAATACAATCCCTGCCTTGGACTTTTGGCAAACCTGTGATAAAGTCCATGGAGATGCTATCCCACTTGCTCTTAGGAATGGGCAGGGGCTGCAGTAAACCACATGGAAATGAGTGCTCCTATTTGTTTTGCTGACATATTGGGCACTCTCACATACTGCATCACCTCAGTCTTGAGGCCCTTTTAGGTGAACCTCTCTCTGACCTGTTTATAAGTTTTGAAGTATCTTGGATGCCCTGCCATAAGCAAATTATGGAATGCCCTCAAAACTTTCTGTTTCATCTGTGAACCTGACACCAAGAAGATCCTGTCCTTGTAAATGATTAAATCATTTACCACTGTGTACTTGTCATCTTTTTTGGTGCCATCAATTATTCCAGTAGCCCAAGCATCCTTAGCATATTCAGCTGATATCATCTCCCTCCAATCATCTGCAATGGCACCTAGTGCACACAAATGGGGCCTCTTGGATAAAGCATCGACAACAACATTTTTCTTTCCTTTGACATAAACAATGTCAAAGTCGTAGGCCTGTAGCTTGCTGATCCACTTCTGTTGTCTTTCATTTAGATCCTTTTGCCTAAGGAAATGCTTCAAATTGTTGTGATCTGTCTTAACCACAAATTTGCTGCCCACAAGGTATTGTCTGAATTTAGCCAACTCATACATGATGGCTAACATCTCCTTGTCATAAATGTTGTAGCTGCGTTCCACACCCCTCAACTTTCTGCTCTCAAATGCTATGGGGTGCTTATTCTGCATAATTATCGCACCAATGCCTTCACCCGAGGCATCACACTGCAACTTGAAGGGTTTGCTGAAATCTGGTATAGCCAACACAGGACATGTACTCATAATCTGTTTGAATTTGTCAAAGCACTCCTGTGTACCCTCTTTCCAACTAAAAGCATCCTTACAAGTCAAATCTGTGAGGGGTGCAGCTGACTGAGAAAACCCCTTCACGAACCTGCGGTAAAACCCACAAAGACCAAGGAATCCCTTCAGCTGAGTGAGATTCTTTGGTGGAGGCCAGTCCACAATTGCCCGAATCTTCTTCGGGTCTACCTTCACGCTACCAGCACTAATCATATGACCCAAGTACAACAACTCGGTCATCCCAAATTCACACTGACATTTTTGCATAAAGTGACTCTCTCTAGAATGCTCAGCACAATCAATGTGTTTCAAGTTTTCTTCCCATGTCTTGCTGTAGATCAAAATATCATCAAAAAATATCAAAACAAACCTCCTCAACTGCTCACGGAAAACTCTGTTCATGCAAGACTGGAAGGTGGCCGGTGCATTTGTCAAACCGAATGGCATGACCAGAAACTCAAAGTGCCCATAGTGACACATGAATGCTGTCTTCTCCACATCCTCATCGCTGACCCGAATCTGATGATACCCGGATCTCAAGTCTATCTTGGAGAAGTAACAGGCCCCATGCAACTCATCAATCAACTCATCTATCCTGGGAATAGGGTACCTATTCTTAATTGTTTTCTTGTTGAGTTCTCTGTAATCAATACACATTCTAAGCGTCCCATCCTTTTTCTTCACTAGAACCACTGATGATGCAAATGGACTCTTTCTAGGTCTGATGTGACCCATCTCGAGAAGCTCTTTGATAGCTTTCTTAATTTCATCCTTATACCTCTTCATGTGCCTGTAAGGTGTAGTTATTACTACTTAGCACCCTCCAACTCAATAACGTGCTCAAAACCTCTATCAGGAGGTTTACCTGGTGGTATGTCACTAAACACCTTCGTGTGTTTAGTCAAGAGGGCTTGCATGTCATGGGGATACTCTTGCTTCTGCTGCTCTGAAGCTGCAGGTATCACCATCACCTCTGTTGCCCACTACACCTGATTATGGCGAATCAATCTCTCTATCCGCTTGAGAGACACAACTCTCAACCCACCATCTGAAATGCCCCTGAGCACATGTTGAACTCCGTTCACCTCAAACTTCATCTCCATCATCCTCAAGTTGAGAGTGAACTCACCTATCTCATGTAACCATTTCATACCCAGCACTACATCCATGTCACCCATGCTAACAACGTAGAACTCTGACTGGCAAGTGTAATTGTTTAGCTGGATGGTCAACTTGGGTATCCTCCTCATGCAAGTGAGTATGAAACCATTGGCTACCTTCACCTTAAACCCCTCGAACTCCTCTGTCTTCAGTGCCCTCTTTGCAACCAAGCCCTCATCTACGAAGTTATGAGTGGCACTTGTATCCAGCAATGTAATGCATCTCTGTCCACCCAACACTCCTCGGATCCTAAATGACCCTTCTCTCTGAATGCTAGAAATATGGGTTGTAGGGAGAGAAGTCTCCTCATCCTTATTTGATGCTTCAAATGCAACATCAGATCCTGAGTCACTATCTTTTGTATGCTGCTCTGAATGTGTCTCCGAATTCCACAGACTCATCTGCTAAAAAGTATTCGATCTGTTTTGCCTTTCCCTGGGCAGCAAACTTGTGCTAAGGATGCCAAGGCTCTCTGCAGTGAAAACAGAGTTTCTTCCTCCTGAGATCATTCAACTGGTCACTGTCTAATCTGGAAGAACTCTTATGTTGCTGTCTTGCATCTCTTTGGAAAGGTCTCCTGTCTCTCTCCTTATCTCTCCTATGCGGAAATCCCCTGGATTGAAACTTGTTTCTCCAAACAGAAGACTCCATAACACGGGCCTTCTTCATGGCCTCCTGTAATGATGCAGGGTCAAAGCCCTTAACCCAACCACAGAGTGGGTCTGACAATCCATCAATGAAAATGATAACCAATCTGCGCTCGGTAATATCTGGGACCATAACAGATAGGTCCTGAAACTCAGAAATATAGGAGTCAACCGAACCACTCTGCCTCAGCTGTGCCAACTCCTTAAACTATAACTCTGGGTCCTTCTTATCAAACCTGTCGATCAGTCTGGTTGTAAACTCCATGTATGAAGTAATCTGATCGTGACCTAGTGTGACCTTCCCGTTGCTCCACCACTTATGTGCTACTCCCTCCAAGGGCAAAGTTGCATAAGTAATGGCGTCCTCCTCAGGCATGGGACTAATCTGCAAGTAGTTGTCCAATTTCTGGACCCAAGCTCTAGCAGTGGTCCTACCCGATCCATCAAAGTAGGGAAGTGTCATTTTGCTCACCTTCTTTTGCAACTTCTGGTTCTGAGGTCTACCTCCCCTGCGAGGTCTATTCTTAATTTAAATGTCAGAGTACTCTGCAAAAGTCATCTCGGCTCTGAACTCTGCACTAGAAGCTCTTCAATCCCTCAGAATCTCATCCTGAAACTCAACCTGTGTGGGATCCTGGTCAGGAACTTGGTTCCTGGGAGCAAATGTAGGAATACCAGGTCTGTCACCTGCGGTAAACTGTGAAGCCCTCCTATGAGTTACCGAGGCCTCATCCTCATCATCTCTGAACCTGTGTCTGTCATCTTGGTTGCTGTCCCCATTATTCATGTTTCCCTAGTTCCTATCACCATTGTGTCTATTACCCACATTATGCATGTTCTTATCTCCCTCGTTAACTCTGTGTCTATCACCGTCATTGTTCCTATTCCTGTCACCTCCATTATACCTGTTCCTGTCACGGTGATTATTATTTTCCCTGTTATTTCTTCCATCTCGAGGTAATAATTGCTCGAGGGTATGTGCTATCTCTGCCTGTGACTCTCTCAACTCCTGTCGAGACTCCCTCAATTCTCTTTCTAAAGCCAACGAGCTCCTGGTGAGTACATTCAGGATCTCGCGCATGCTAGGTTCCTCACCTTCCCTGTCACCCATTTCCCCTGTAGGTTCTATCATTGGTGGTGATTCACCTGAAAAAGGGTCCATCCGCGAAACTTGGGAATCTTCCTCAGTAGCGGCAACCTTTATCTCTGACTCAAATGGATCTATTATGGGTACTGGATGCTCAGGTTCTTCTCTCTGTGGTACCTCTCTTTCTTGTGTTCTCTGTGTGTCTCATGTTCCTGGTCTTTGGTCTAAAATTATATTGGTCTATAGGCAGCATGTCTCATTTTCAACCTCTGCATGTCATGTTTAACCTCACATGATGGCAAAATACACTGCTCTGATACCACTGTAATGTGCCATACCTGTTTGTATTTTTAAAAGATCTTTTTATGTGTTATTTTATTATTTTTGTGTGATCTTTCAAACTAGAGAGAAGAATGTAGAAGGGGTTTTCAGTTTTCCTGCAGATGTGTTGCCGGAGCATACAATATAGAGCATAGAGAGAAAACCCAGAAAATATACAACAGATATGAAGAAACTAACAGATACCTAGATAGTAAAATGACCAATAAACAATTACTATCACATACCCATGTTTAAATTTGCAACTTCAGTTTTGTGCTGTTGACGGACCAGCAAATGGGTATCACCGAATCACTCCAAAATCAGCATTATAAGAAGGAATGAGATATACAATGCAAGTAGGGGCTCCTATGGCCTTGGACACCTCAAAAAGAATAGACTAAACTGCTGTAAGCACAAGAAATAGACCCCATAAAGTACAGCAGCACTCCAGGCAAGGTGTACGGCCTCCTTGGGAAATGTATCAGCAATGAACAGCCATAGAAGAACCCTCCAAAATGTCTGAAACTAATCTGCACAACCATTTAGGGCTAAGTGACCAATAGAAGGGAATATGGCAGCTTCAAACCATGTCAAATCTTCCCAAAAAGTGGTACGGCCTCCATGAGGGATGTACGACCAGCAAGGGGAAAATATGCAGCAGCAAACTCACTTCAAACTCTCCCAAAATCTGATGTCTCTCCTTCGATATCAGTTGAAAATCCCACTACAAAAGATGCAAGCAATAAACTCCATAAACTCTCATCAAACGAACTTCCATTGAAGCACAAATAGGAATACTGGATGTATCCACCATAGAAGCACCTTTGGGTGGTATTGCACACTTGTAGAATGCTGCTACTCAGGGAGGTTTTCGTCTCCAAGAGCCTCAGGTTCGAATCTTCAAACCCTCACAATGACAAACCCTAGTAGAGCTCACAAAGAGAAAATATCATATCATAGCATAATACAAATGAGCTTTTATTTCACCTTTTATTCTCCCTGCAAGATGGGTGTTGGGTTTAGGAGGGAATTTAGTCATTTCAAAACTTCTTTTATTTCCCTAGGGGTGGGCGCCCAAGGTCATTACTTGTCTTATGTCTTCATTTCCCATTAAGTCACTTTTCCCTCAAATATTATAAAGTCCATATTAAATATAACATTAATAATCTTCGGACTTTAAAATAAATATGAAGATGGTGTCGGAATGAAATGATCTATAGCTCGTCAGAAAGCCCTCGATGAGATGAATCTGACCCCACTCTGAAAATTCCGAACCGACATTGTACCCGAACTTACTAAAATAGTAAGTAACGACCAAGAGCAAACTGGGCCAAACCTGAGGGTGCCAACTGGATCCATTGAATGCGAACCACATCTCATCACCGACAAATACCTCCAAGGCCAAACTAACCACAGTTCGCTAACTAAACTGCTAGTCCACAGGAACTCAATGATGGACTAATCATGTATCAAGAAGGGGACATTACAGGAACTTTGTTCAATGCATCTTTGAATTCTTTGTGTTCCTTTTTAGGTCTTCTCTCTTTTTGGCTCTTCTTTTTTTCCTTTCTTTGATTCATGAATTGGTTCAAATTAAGGGTTGTCCTAACTTCGGCTGGAAGTATGCGGTACTCATCATATGCAGCCATGATATCATTGGTGAGATCCGTGACTTCTTCGTCTTCTTTGGATGAATGTTCTTCTCTTCTAGGTACAAAAGTAGAATGAAGAGGTCTATCTGAAACTGTTGTGGTTGCTCTTCCTATATTTGTAGCCTCTCTACCTGTGTTTGTAGCCACTCCACCTGCATTGCTATGTCTTCTACTACTCTCACTTCTTGACCTTCTTGAATGTGAATGCTCCGATTTCAATTGGCCAATGGCTGTGATCATGTAGTCCTGAAATAGCTGAAATTGTTGACCAAATGCTTGCACGAAATCCTCAAAATTAGGTTGTTCATGACCTCTAGGGCTACCACTTCTGCCTCTATCCATCCCTGTATGTGTACTTGCAGCTGGGTTAACTTCTTCTCCTTGCTGTCCCGACCTTCTCGTAAAGTAATACCTGTGTGGACCAACTTCTGGTGGCTGCATAACCCAATAGGTTGGCAAGATCCAAGCTTTGATACCACTGTAAGAACCCTGACTTGTCTAAACTCAATTTTTTCCCTTGTTGGTCTGAAAATTTCTGATTTGTCTCTCTTGAATTTGGTTTAGAGTTTTGACATATGGTTTTCAATGATGTGTTTGAAATACAATGAAGATGGAAAGGTCACGAATATACATTCAAACAACATGAAAAGATGATATTATTTAGCCAAACAAAAAGCAAAGGTGAACATACCCGGAATGAAAGCTTGTAATCTTTTTTGAAATAGATGGCTGATTACAAATGATGATGGCTGTAAGTTACATTAGTCAAGTCTGATTTCAATTTCAGACATCCAAATACATTAAAAAATGCTTAAATGTTGGTCCAAACCCTAGTTGCCTTAGGGAAGATGAAACCTTGTGAAGAAATGATGTAATACCCAGCAAAGTATGAATTGTAAACCACCTGTAACAGCTGATTTGAGGTCTGATATGACTGAAATTACATCTGTAGTAGCTGATGCAAAACTTGATAAAAAATTTCAGTCAAGAAATGCCCAAAATCTCCTCCAATATGAATCGCTAGGCCCTAGAAATGAAGCGATTTGACTTTAGAATGCTCATAGACCCTTATACCTTCAATTTATGATAAACAAACCCTCCAATCTGAGTCTGAAATGAATTTGCAGAGGTCTGTTGTAAAAATCAAAACACCAAATAATGCTTCCAAGCCACAAATTTGACTCCAAATGAAAGGTGATTCACTTCGAAACCCTTGTACAACCCCAATAGATGAAAATATAATCAATTTTGCCTTCGATCTGAATTATTCTTCCTTCACCCTACATAAAAAGTCTTCAAACCCTAGCTAGAAATGAAATCACCATGAAACCCTAGCTGTTTGAAGCCAAATCTCCTCCAAATACCTGTGAATATGCTCAATGATGAACTCTAAGTGAACTCATCTCTCATGGTGGAATGGGTTTTCCTCCAAACCACTAAAATTCAAGGGTTTTCGTCCTTGAATCAAGTTGAAACGCTGTTACAGCCAAGAGAAAGCTCTCAAAATGCAAAAAGCCAAATAACTAAGATATGAAAAATAATGTCCTTTCATTTTTCTCAAGTTGGGCGACCCAACTAGCCATATTTTAATGAACTTTGGAGTCCACCGCCAATATCAAATATTTTTTATTATTTTCCTCCTTGGGCGGCGGCGGCTAGGAGAGAGAAATAATATTTTATTATTTTTCTTTTTCTTTTATTTTTTCCTCTCAATTTTGGTCGATTCACTTTCTGGGAAGATATAATATTTTAATGATAAAAAAATATCATATTTTATTTGCTTTTCCAACTTTCCCATTTTCTATCTTCAAGTCGTCCAACCTTTCAACTTTCAATCCTCCAATTTGGCCTTGGCTAAATATTATATAATTTTTGTCTTTATAAAAATATTATAAAATATCACTAGCCAAAAATACAAGTGAAATAGAGTTAGTTGAGCCAACTTTCCGTTCCCCCAAGCCTCCAAGAGCTCAACCACAAATCATTTCCTTACCACTAGAGTTAGCCTACGGGAATGGTGAATAGGCTAACAAGCTCCTCCAAGGTGATCACTCCGGAAGTGGGGACATTACAATATGATACATAGTCCAGTGCTAAGCTTTGAGATATCTGGAATAATTCAATCATAGTTATGTATTAAAAACATCCAATAAAAAGTTGTAGGCATTGAGATGAATTGTTTCAGTGCTATAGACCAGATGCATAGTTTGCCTCCAGTGCTTCTACAGTCATTCATAAATGTTATTAATATTAATATTTTGTCCTTTGTGCTTTGTGGTACAGTTGTGGAGATTCAATCTTTAACATTCATCTATTTATATTTTGGGCTTGGTTGTTCTCTTGTATTTTTGATTAAAGCCATTAGTTCTTCCCGTGATATAAATGCATAATAGCATGTGCATATTCTCATACTGATTATGGTAGGTGCTGATGAGTATTCGTTGATGAAAGTTTAATTGAATTTAGATCGTATGCACTTTAATTCATATTTTAACTCCCCCCCACCCCAATCCCCTCAATTCATTGATCAACTAATGTAGGTAGGCCTCGTGGACATGGGGTTCAACTATAGAAAGTTGACCCAATGAATGAACACCCTGCCCACACTTGAACAGGAACTGAGTCTATCATATGCATATTAATGAGTAGTAATTGAGCAATGCCTGGGTGGGTACATTCAAACTATATCTTCTTAAATAGTTTGAAACTTTGTCAATAAGATGTTGCTGTGGTTTGCTGAAACATTTTCTGAAGTGGTTAATTATTTATGCAGCTGTCCTAGGTCGTCTGGCTGGTACTACAGTGTACAGAAACATCAAGCAGTATCCAGAAGCCTACATCTACCATGGGATTGTCATTGTTCGTATTGATGCACCTATTTATTTTGCAAATATAAGCTACATAAAAGACAGGTACAAATTTTACCTTATGGTTGAAAGTATTTTAGATTGAGATGCTCAATCATTCCAAACTGACTTAGATGTATAGTCGAGTTTCCTTTGTATTCTAAGGTGTACATAAATATAGTTGTGGTAGGATTAACATACGACTGTGGCTTAAAAGGGTAGTATTCTCAGAATTCTCTATTTTCTGATTTCTGTTAAAGCTTTGCATTAAAAAGAATTGTAATGCAACTTGGAATTATTTGACATGCTTGAGAAAATGATTGTTTCTTTGCCAGGCTACGAGAATATGAAGTGAGCTTTGATGGGACTGCAAAGCGTGGAGTTCAAGTCGAAAAAATATATTATGTTGTCATCGAGATGGCCCGTATGTATTCAAACTTTTAATGCTCTAGCTTTTCATTGTCTCGAATATGCCATTAAACATCGCTCTTTTTGGTATTTTTCGAATAACCTTAATATTGATGTTACTACTTTTACCTAGTTGTTCTACTAGTCATTTGTGGTTAAGAGGCGTTTTGGTTTATTCTTTCTGGAATTGGGACAAAAATAATAATTAATGCACAATACATATATATGTACAAGATGCAGACAGAAAATGTCAGTAAGGTATCCTGCCATGGACAAAAATGAATATTAGCTTGCCTTTTTATGTTATTTCAAGAGATACAAAATGTTTAATTTCTTTGAATCTCCCATATTGTCACCTACAAGTCCAACTTGTCTTTCAACGTCTAACAACCTAGGTTTTCACCCACAAGTAACCAGATTTTCTTAACATCCTACCAGTTTGATGGTCAATGACAAGTTTTTCCCATTTTAAAATAAGTTGACTATTTTCCACTTTTTTAGCATAATTTTGCACCTTTCGGTGAGAAAGAAAAACGGACAGCGTGTACAGTAGGACTGTTCTTCGAATTAGGAGGGGAAGCTCCCTCAACAAGAAAATTAAAAAGACGTTTACAAAATAACCTATCTTTTTGTTTCTCAAGGCACGAGCACAAGGCAATGAAGCTCTTCTGCAAGGCTATAAGATTTTCTAAAGCTTTTCAGAAGAAAATAACTAACTTTATCTTTTAAAACAATTTTGATTTCTTCAAGTAAATTCAGAGCATAAAGAAATCAGAAGAACAACTTGGAGGTTTTCAAAACAAAAGAACAAATACAACTCACAATAATTGCTCATGCACAAAGTCATGAACAATTTACATAACTCTTGACAACAATATAGATCTCTGAAACCATTATTTGTATTCTCATTAATCAAAAAGCAAGAATCAATAACAGTGCTTGAACAATAAAATGCGAGCAAAAAATAGTCTCAGCATTTACCATTGATAGTTTAAGTGTGTAGAATACACTTATTTATACCTAAAAAACAAAAGTGCAAGGAAATAAAAGGAAGAGTTAACTAACACTTTTCACTCTAGATCTAATTGTTGCATGGAAAGTATGCAAGCTTATTAGCAATTAAAACTAAAAGTATCTTGTCATGCAAATTTCAATTAACCAAACTTGCATGTTATTACACATTGAGTTCCAACTCAAAGATATTTTGCATGATTTCCAAAAATAAAATCTAAAAAATAAATTTAACTTTAGTTAACAAAGACAGTTCTCAAAATAGAAGTTGCTTTGGAAATCTCTCCTGCTGCCAAAAATAAATCCCTCCTGCAAAATGTGAAAAATAAGCCGAGTCTGAGAATTGAGATTTCTCTCAAATTCCTCAACTTTGGCTTCATCTGGTATGATCATGGACTCAAGGTGAACTATCTTCATTTGCAGGTCTATGGCAGCATCCTCTGTGATTTTCTCAAACACTTCAAAGTCTTTTTCAGCCTTGGCGCACCTTGATGCAATATCAACTAAGAGGTACATTTTGTCTACATGAGGATCACCACAAAACTTTTCGTGGATTAGCTGAATGAAATCCTCATGCAAATTATGAAGAAGGCAATTTACGCCTTCATCGCTGAAATACCTGCAAGGAATGTTTTGGACAAAATCAATGGCATATTTTTCAATGCCCAAAAGCTTTTCTTTCCATGTAGCCAACTCCATGGCTATACCCTTCGAGGTGAAACTTGTCACAAGTCTGTTTCTTTGACCTTGGAATATTCATGTTTGAGCAAGGATTTGGCCTCAATGGTGGCCGATGAATATTGCATGATGACTCGGAGGGGCTTGTTCTGATGACTTTTCTGCTTTGAAAATGGCCAATTTGGACTTTTGTGTGTTCGCTGCCTAAGAAAAACAAATTTTCTTTTTGCCGTCCAAAATTTAATTTTTGTGAAAAAATTAAAATTTTGCCCTTGGAAAATGAAATTTTGGAGTTGCACCCTCAAAGATTTTACAGATCTGAGCTCAAACTGATCTAGGATGATGGAAAATGCCTTTTGCCAAGGTGGGTATGTGTCGGAAATGAGAAATTTTGGACAAATAAGCCTCAAAAATCAATTTTATCTTGGCTGTAGGTGGTGATTTTGCCTTCGAAAAATCATGACCAACGGTGAAAATCCTTGAAAATTTGCCAAAAATGGCTTCCTGGGTTTGGACGTTGCCTTGGGAATATGAAGATGGACCCTGTGAAAGAAGAGAATGAAGGAAAAGAAGAATAGAAGTGATCGAAATGCCTTCTTTACTCTTTGCTGATCCGAAAAAGCTTCAAAAAGCTTGAAAAACCCTCAACAATGGCCGCGAGTGCAAGAAAGAGGCCCTCTAGTGGACAAATTTTTCTCTCAGAGTGAAAGAAAGATGTAGAATGATGCAAGGATAGATAATCTTTACCCTATGTGTGAAGATCCAATCCTCAAAGCCTTCAAATTCGCCTTATGCAAGCTTTCATCCGTCCATTAATGGCCGCCATGTGAGAGGTTCAGCTCCATGTACCATCTTCTTGTCAAGCAAATGATGAAAACTATGCCAAATGCCTTCTCTATGGTGAACACCCTCCTTCTAGGGTTTCATTCTCCAATTTTGACCTTGCTCTGCCTCTCCAACTTTGCACAAACAATGAATGAAATGAGAGAGGTGAAGGGGTGTATTTATAGGAATAAAACCCTCTCTCTCTCCTGGCACCAACCCTCTCTCTCCTCAACGCCAATTTTCATGCAAGCAAGTCTCCCTCAAAAAGGCGTGTGAATGATGCAATTTAGGTGCCTTTGGGAGGTGAAACAAAAGGTGTGAGAAATAGGCATTTTGAGCGCCTATTTTGGCATGGAAAATGGCGTGGCTTTTTGGCATTTTGAGCGCCATTCTTTGAGTGCTAAAAAGGCGTGAGTATCAAGGATTTTAGGCGCCTTTTTGGAGGGTGAGAAAAGGCGTGGGATTATGCCATTTTGAGCGCCTTTTTGGGGATCACAAAATGGCGTGAGTTTTAGCAAAAAATGGGCGCCATTTCTAGACAAGTAAAAAGGCGTGGGCTTTCTTGGATATGAGCGCCTTTTGAAGTTTGATTTTGAGTGTCTTGGTGGAAGTATATTTCAAAATATATTTAAGTATATGTTGAGCATATATTTTAAATATTTTGAAATATACTTCCAGGATGTTTGAGATAGGCCCTGGATCCATGGGATTTAACATGCAGATTCTAGATTTTTGAGGATCCACCAGATTTCAGGATCCCAGAACATTAGGTTTCAGGACACCAGACTTAGCCAATTTCAGGGCTCATAGTTATGATTCTTGACCTTGAAAAACTTTGAAGTTGGCCTTGACCATTTTAACGGAGATAGTTTGGATCACCATCAATTATCACTGCTTCTGGATCTTTTATGCCGTAACTTCTTCGTTTGATGACGGAATGTCTTGAAGTTTGGAAATCAGGCTCATATGATCTGAAACTCTCATTGAAGCTCTTCCTCCATGGATGATACTCAAAATGGTGCTCATTCAAGGCAAGAATGCCCAAAAATGCCTTAGAATTTTTTTTGAAATTGTGGAAAATTTCAAAATTTTCAAAATTGAATTTTGACTTGTCAAATGTATTTGCATTGCTTCCTTAGGTTCCTTTATGTCATTTTGGCTTCCAATTCACCACTTTGACCTCCTTTTTTTGATGTTCTTTCAATGCTCTGTGCCTGATTAGCTTGTCAGAATCTCTTTCATTCGGGCATTGGATCAATATCTTTCGATATAGCTTTGTACTTGCAGGGTTAGCGCATTAATGACAAGGCTACACGGTGCTTAGGAGGTATGTTTGGGCACATATACAAAAAATTTCGTATGGGTACAACACACTTTTGTGCATGAATGAAGTGATAGATGGATTGGTAAGTAGTCCTTTTTGAGTGCATGAGGTCATGGATTCAAATCTCAAGACTTTTTGCCAGTTGAAAAAATTCAAAATAAATCCCATGAAAATCCCATGTTATGTTTGTTATGTTCTGAGTTTAACCCAATGAAAAAGGAATTTTTTTATAGAAAGTTCCTCAAGAATGTTTTTGATCTGTAATTTAAGAATAATTGGCTATAAAAGGTTATCATCTAATATATTATGTCAATCAGACAAGAGGGTTTCAGTTAAAAATCTGAGAATACATAGTCCTAGATGATAGACCCGTGTTGGTATGTTGAGAGAGACTGAAATAATCAAGAAGAGAGGCCTCCAACATAAACAAAAAAAAACTAGTGTAACACAATGATGTCACATTGAAAGAAAGGTTTATATTCAAAAAGGTTATGAGTAGCCTCAAAGGAGCTTGTTTTTGTAACCACCATTATATAGATATCTACATTCTATTGTATCGACTTAAATCTTTGATAAAAAAATGGTTTATTTATGGGTTGTTTAATTGATAATTTCACATTGTAAGATTGCATATAATCATTCCACAGACTGGCAACAACAAGCTATGTTCTCCTTTAACTTTAAATGAGAATGAAGTCCTCTAGGCCACCCTTGTATCAAATAAGGAAAAATACTCTATAGTCATAAGCACTAGTTGTAACTATTATGAAAATTGAACACAAAATGATTACCAAGATATTCGATCATAAATTAAGGAGCGAAAGCATCCTTATATAAGATTACAAAGGCTTCATCCAAAGAGGATTAGAGCGACAACAAAAAAAAGCAAAAAGAACAAAGAATATTCCTAAAGTCTATCTTAAAAGCTAACTGACCATTATAATTAAAACATTACTTTAATACTCTCCCATAATGGTCAATCTATTAACTACACCAAGCTTATCCCGAAATTTGACAAATTTGTCATGATCAAAGACTTGGTAAGAATGTTTGCAGTTTGATCCTCAGAAGGACAATATTGCAACATAACCAATTCATCTTCAACAAGTTGTTTGATGAAGTGACAATGAAGTTCCACATGTTTGGTACGCTTGTGGAAGATTGGATTCTTGGCAAGTTTTAGCACCCCTTGATTGTCACAAAACAAGGGTGAAGGTGTTGCTTGAGGCATCTTCATGTTTGAAAGCATCCTTTTGAGCCACAATGCCTCACATGCTGCTTTAATAGCTCCTTGATATTTTGCTTCTATTGAGGATAGAGCTAGTACCTGCTGTTTCTTTTTGGTCCATGTGATTGCACTTGTGCCAAGGCTGAAAACATAACTATAAGTGGATTTTCTGTCATCCACAGAACCTGCCCAATCTGAATTTGTAAACCCAACTAACTTAGGATCTTTGTTTCTGCTGTACAGAACGCCAAAGTCAAGTGTCTCTTTCACATATCTCAACACCCTCTTCGTTCCAGTCTAATGTTCTACTTTGGGTGCTGTCATGAATCTAGAAATGAAACTCACAACATAGCTCAAATCAGGTCTAGTGGCTGTAAGATATATTAAGCTCCCCACTAGTTGCTTGTAAGCTAACTCATTGACTATCTTAGAGTCAGTTTTGGCTGAAAGTTTCAAACCTTTCTCCATAGGTATTGACGAGACTTTGCAATCTGTCATTCTGAGTTTGTCAAGCAAACTCTTGGCATATTTGGATTGTGAAACAAAAATGCTGCCATTGTTGGACATGTTCTCATTGATGTCAAGAAGGTATTCATTATTGTTATCATTGATGAGTAGACGAGAGTATAGGAATGGATGTCATTGATGTCAAAGAGATTGTTGTCATTGATGTCAAAGTCATTACAAAAGGATATTGTCATTGATGTATGAATGAGATTGTTGCAAATATTGTCATTGATATCAAAGAAGGCCGATTCTCTTAAATAGAAAGTGCCAAAGGTAAAAAATTTAAATTAAATATTTAAACTATAGTCAAATCTGGCCGACTCTCTCATTAGCACCAAAATAGAGTTTTAAATTTGAAAAAGAGAGTTTGTTAAGAGAGGCTGACCTCTCTATTTGTAGCGCTCCATATAAATTAAGACTTTGCCTTATTCAAAATATATGAAAGGATGCGATTCAATTTTAAGAAGTGGTGCGAATGCTTTAAGAAGAGATACGATTATGTTTGTGAAGGCTGTGATAACATTTGAGAGTGTTTTGAAGGTTTAACAAAAGGCTGCGACTCCTTGGGGAGCGATCTCCAAAGAGGGACAACACTATTAGATATGTCTTTTCATTCTTTCAAGAGGCTATAAAACGATATTTGTGATGAGTTTGAAACATGGCGAGAGTGTAGAGAACAAAGTGAATATCAAGGTAACACACTCAGATCTGCATGTGAAGATTCAAGAGGAAGAATTATAAGAGAGATATGTGCAGATATAAAAGAAGATCTAAAAGAGATAGAGGCGGAGATTTGGGTAGATATAAAAGGAAGACATTACCATATTTTGGATCAGTTTTGTGAAAAGAGACTGTATCTTTTGAATCAGATTTGAAAGGAAGAACATTGTGTGATTTGGATCAGATTTGTGAAGAAAATATATTGTGCGAGTTGTGATTAGATTTGTAGAAGATAGTGATCCAGATCCGTAGGTTGGTGCCTTAACGAGAGATTGGTGTCTCTTACTGAGTTGGTGCTCAGTTAGGGATTGGTGTTCACAAAATCTACAAGTGGGGATTGGTGCCTTCAGTGGGTTCGTGCTCACAAATCATACAAGAGGGGATTGGTGTCTCCTGTAGGTTGGAGCCTACAAAGATTGTAAAAGAGATTTATATATAAGCAATATTTTGCCGTGGTTTTCTCCCGTAAGGGTTTCCACGTAAATCTTGTGCCCTTGTGGTGCATCATTGATAGATCTTGTGTGATTAATATTGTTGTGGTTGTTCAGTTGTGAAAAAAGTAAAAGTTTGTATTATATTGATTCACCTCCGCCCCCCCTTCCCGCTCCCTCCCTCTCTCTCAGTATAATTGTGTGTTTTTCAATTGGTATCAGAGCGGGTTCCTTCGGAGAGAGCTTAAATGCTTGAAGGTTTATCTTAAAAGAACACATGGCCGGACATGATGGATATGGTTTTTCTTCAAATAGGGCACCATTGTTTGATGGATCCAACTATGCCTTTTGGAGCTTAAGAATGGAAACTTATCTAAATGCTCTAGGGTTTGACATATGACAATTCATTGAGAATGGTTATACTGCTCCAACAATTCCACCGATATAAGGATGGTAAGAAGGCTAGCGAAAATAATGCCAAAGCCAAGAATGCTATTTTATGTGGGTTGTCAGAATCAAAATTAGTAAAGGTAATGAGTTGCAAATCTACTAAAGATATATGGGATAAGTTGAAGAATATCTATAAAGGAGATGATAAAGTAAAAAAGGCAAAGCTTCAAACTCACAAGAGTAAATTCGAAAGTCTTAAGATGAAGGACGAAGAAGATATAGCTACCTATTTCCTTTGTATCGATGAGATTGTCGAGATTGTCGAGACCATCCAAGGTCTTGGAGAAGAAGTTAAAGAATCAAGCGTCGTACGAAAGATATTAAGATCTTTACTGCTAAGATTTGATGCAAAAGTATCGGCAATTGAAGAAATGAGGGATTTGGATAAATTAATAAAAGATGAGTTGCATGGGATACTTACCGCTTATGAAATGAGGACTGAAGAGAAATCTTCCAAAAGGGGAGCAGTGTTCAATGCATCCAAAAAGGGAAAGAATAAAGAACCAGAACCAAGTGACAATTCTGACAATGATACAGAAAAAAGAGGAAGCTAACTCTGTAAGGAGGCTGAAGAAAGGAACCAGAAAGTACAAAGGTAAATTGCCTCTTAAATGCTTCAATTGTGGAAAGGTAGGTCAATTTGCATCTCAATGTCCATAGAGTGATGAGGAAGAGGAGTATGATTCAAAGAAAGGTCACAAGACTTTTAAAAGAGATCACAATCAAGGCATGTTCAATAGAAAGAAGAGTTATTATGAAAATAACTAAATAAGAAAAGCTTCTACTCTAAGGAAGAAAGTTGCTCATCTGAAGAAGGTTACTCTGACAACGGTCAAGAAGAGTTTCTATTCATGGCGATAGAAACTAAAAATGAGGAGAGAGAAGAAATGGAGTCAAAAGAGTACGATGAGAATGTTGATGTGAACTTAGAAGAAGATGAATGTGATGAAATGGATGCAGGAGTTAATTTGGAAGGAGAACTGATCTATGCCCTAGGTGAGATCAAGAGGCTTAGAAAGAAGAATCATATACTACAGCTACACTTTCAAGAGAGCAACGAGTCTTATGTAGTGTTACTACAAAGCACTAAAGAATTTGAGAAGATAATTGCCTAGTTATCAAATCAATTCGAAGAGTAAAAAAGGATTGAGAAGGAGATAAGAATTCAGCTAAAGGAAAAGGAAGAGATTTGTGAAAGGTTAGAATCTGAAATTGCTTCTTTAAGAAAGGATTTTGAAAAGACAAGTGCCCAATTAAACCGATGTTTGAAAAATGAGAAGAGTACCGAAATGTTGGATGACATTATCAACTCTTAGAGGCAAGTTTTTGATAAACGTGGTCTTGACTATGAAAAGAGTCAAAGTTCAAAAACATCACAATCTTCAAATGAAGATAAATCAAAGGGTTATGCCAATGTTCTTAAAAGTTTCAACAAAAATGAAATCAGCAAGAAGGAGAATAAGAAGTTGGGCACATCTTTAGAAGCTAAGAATAACATATTCAGGAAGCCCCTTCCACCAAGGCAAGCACACATGGAAAGGTCATATCATTCTTTTTACGGTTATTGCTATTCTTGTAATAATTTTGACATAAAGCTATAGACTGTCAGACACATGCAAGAAAGGCTGGTTGGAACAATAGAAGGTCTTATGGGTTGGCAAGTAGAAATTGCAATATCATATGCTATAAATGCAACAACCTTGGGCATACAACACAATTCTGTAGATCTGGTTTTGTGGAGCATCCCAGACAATACAAGAAGGTGTATATACTTGGCATTTTATGTTTGCTAAAGATGACATCCAAATTTGGACAATGTTGCATAATTTGATTCATTGAAAGTAAATTAAGCTCCATTCTCGGCACATAGTACACATTGAGAAAAATTAAATTTTTCCCTCCAGAGGATATTTGCACATTCCCTTTGCCCAAAACTGTGTACTCACCACCACTGAAGATCACTGAATCAGAGCAAGCTGTGTACTTTGTGAACCAATCTTTCCTGTGGGAGAAATGACGTGATGCTCTTGAATCTATATACCATGCAGATGATTTAGACATATGCTGGTTGTTTTGTCATGTCCCGATATTAACGCATTGTTTAAATTAAAGATTTAAACATCATCATAAAAACGGTGAGGTTGTTTTCATGAAATAATCAAATTGAAAGATAGAAATAATTACTTGAATAATATTATATTTTAATATAATTAAAATATAATATATTTATACATGATAAATATAAATGTAACTATAATATACACAAAATATATATATATATATATATATATATATATATTAAATAATATAAATATTTTAATATAAAATATTTATCTCATAATAAATATGTATATTACAATATTCATAAATAAGAATCTATTAATGAATAAGAATATATTAATAAGCATATTATTAACATATACTGTATATAATATATATATATATATATATATATATATATATAAATAATATTTAGTATATACTATATATCTAATATATAAAATACATATATCCTATATCTTATAAATTGTAAAATGTTAGCATATACCTTATATGATTATAAGGCAAGCAAACTAAGACAATCGTAACAATAAAGGACCAGCAAACATCGAATATTATATGTGATTATATAATCTCATAAAGGAACCAATGCAAGGAAGAATATTATCGCTAATGATAAGGCAGCAAATATATTATTACCTTATATAATTAAGGCAATCACTAAACAGCAAACCAATTAATAAAAGCAAACTTTATGAAGGAAGGCGTCTATTGGTAAAGAAACCACCGGTCAAGGATATATAGAAGGAAACGGAGGCATTGTGGAGGGAGAGCAGATACCATGGAGAAAATAATCTAAACCATCATATCGTCAGCAATGATAGCATCGGAGGAACAACGATTATAGTATGGGGAAAAAGAGACATTTCACAGCAATACAAAGATATCAATCAACAATAGAATCCCACGTCATTTAATATCATCTATTCTTATCCTTCAAAGACAAAAGAAGGGGATTCCCAGCATCAATCAATCATATCTAGGCATGGACAATACATAGCACCTTGGTGTCATAATCCATCAATGTGATTATAGTGAATTAGCTTATTGAGGTGGTATTGCATTCATATATAGCAGCAATCATCAATCATAACAAGGAAGACGGATCTGAATAATAGCAGGTAAGCATCTTTATAATATTTTATTCCTCTTTGCCTGATGGAGAGCCGTACCAACACAGGTATGAAGAAAATGGTATTCCTGTTTCATTCTTGATAGCAATTATTATGTAGGTAGTCATATGCAATTGCTCATGATAATGTATTTGCATCGATTATGATAACTCTTAGTTATGAACAATCATATGCTGGTTCATCATAAATGTATTGATTATGATTTATGAGCAGCGATCATATGCTTGTTCTCATAAATGTATTCATCATAATAACTTTGATTTATGCACAACCATTCTTAGAAATATAATGTATGCATTTCATTATCCATGATAATATAATCATCATGAATAATGGAATATAGACAGTCATATAGAATGATCATTTATAACATGTCTAGTATGCAATAACTCAAATAATATATCTTGTATAAGGAATGTGATTTACCAACCTCATATGAGAGATAGGAAGGAAAAGTACCAAGAGGCCACATGGGTAATATTAAGGCCTTTGTCACATGAGGTATAAGGTACCCATGATGCAAAGGATGCTTATCACATAGAGGCCTTGTCACATGAGGTATAAGGTACCCATAGTGCAAGGATAGTGATATATAAGGCCTTGGTTACTTGATGTAAGGCATCATAAGAGTACTAAGAGGTCTCAAGAGGCCTTGACTCTAAGGTATTAAAGATATCATATTGAGTCTAAGGATAGAAATATTAGAGCCCCATAGTGGATAACGGTAACTCTCCTCCAATCTCCCATAAGATGTTAGTAAATGACAGATAAATAGATTGCAATGTGTATTGATGAAAATCATAGATCATGTGAAATGTCATGATAAGAATATGCAAGGCATATTGATGATGATCATGAAAGTAACATGTGAAATGTTAATGATATGCAAGGCATATGAATAGTGATCATAAGATTAACTTGTGAAATGAGAATGAAAGATAATGTGCATTGAAAGCAATCATAAGGTTAGCAATGATGATATGCATTGAAAGTAGCTATGAATTCATAATAGTGATATGCATAGAAAATGATTATAGATGAATTTGCATAGTAATGTATATTGGTAGCAATCAATGATGAATTGACAATTAATCATAGAAATGATAAAGCAATATTCTATATGTGAATTATATATATTGGCTTTAAATAAAAATGTACTAATGTTCTCTTGCTGCAAGTTGAAATTTGTGAACAAGGTTGGGAAATTTTGATTTGTGACAAGGGGCCATTACATGTTTGGCCATGAATGCTTAAAACGCTGACTCCTTTGAATGCTATGCGACATGAGCCTTTTGCTGAGGCCCTCCCTGGTTGGATTTTTGTTCAACTAACCTTTTTCTGCAACGCTTCTTCATATTTCCCATCTTACCACAATAATGACGTGACGTTTTTTAGATTCTTTGAAGTATCCTCATTGTTACCTTGTTCTTTCTTCTATGATCATTTGCTTTTGCTCGTCTTTGGTTGCAAATGCCTATTCTACACCCTGTGTCTCACTGCTACTACCAAACTGTTTCTTCCATCCGTCTTGCTGTAAGAGCTTATTGCACAACTCTTCAAACTTTAGATCAACAGTAGTAGAGGTGATATTGAGTGTTTCAATAAAATGCTCATAAGCATGTGATAAGATTTTCAGTGCGATTACCACCATATCCTCTTCTTCCATTTTTCGACCTATGGTTGACAACTTATCTCTGATGTCCTTGATCTTGAGTAAATGCTCTTGCAAGGACGCTTTCTCATCCATCATGATTGAAAATAGCATATTCTTCAAGAAGAGGGCCCTACCTTTATCTAAAGTCTCATGTAGTTCTCATAGATGCTTCCAAATTTTCGTTGAGGTCGTATCTGTTTGAACCTTCAGAATCATTTCATTACTCACTGATAATTTTATCAACATGATTGCTTCTTTGTCACATTCATCAAACTTGTCCTGGTCTTTACTCATAGTCGTTGGCCGGGTATCAATACCAAGGACAATCTTGTCAAGGCATCTGTACTCGAAAATCATCAACATTCGTTGCTTCCAGGTGTTAAACGTTGACTACCTTCCAACATGATGTTGGGTAAAGAGGCCATTTAACTTGTTCTTCCCTCCTGTAAGATGCAATTACGAAGTAAGACCAATAAATGCCTTTTGTTGGAATAAAATCCCTTGTCTAGAAACTCAAATTCTAACACAAAAAAATGTGCCCTAGCACCAATAAATTGACTAGTAGTAAAATTTCTTCCAAACCCTAGCTTAATAACGCTAGTTCAGAAAATTCCTTTCACAAAATAGTGTCCAACCCCAGCTTAAAAAAAATTGAAATTTCCTTAAAGAAATTCTAATAACCCCATGG
Organism: Cunninghamia lanceolata; assembly: GCA_027924645.1. Lineage (NCBI taxonomy): Eukaryota > Viridiplantae > Streptophyta > Pinopsida > Cupressales > Cupressaceae > Cunninghamia > Cunninghamia lanceolata. The sequence continues at coordinate 2,786,974 of BSBN01000245.1, read as the reverse complement.
CCTAGCTGTGGGTTTAAAACTAGTATATAAGAAAATACTGCTCAAAATAATTGGGAAAACTACTTGAAAAATTCGGGTTCAAACCCTAGTTGAACAAAAAACTTTGCAAATCGCGATTTTCAGGTAAAAATTGGTGCAATTTCATGCAAGAAAGTGATGTGATTTTCAGGTAAAAAATTCTCCATACACCTGTGATTTTCCAAACACAGTGCGTGATTTTGACAGAAGAAATCTGTGATGATATGCTTGTAACCTTGTCGCTTGTGATTTTAAAAGAAAACTAGTCATGATTTGTAAAAAAACACGATTTTATGTCTTGCAGGTGAACCTGCCCAAAAACTGTTTTTTAAAACACGATTATTACCAAAAATTAACCCATGATTTTGTAAAAAATTGCCAAAAAAAAACACTAATTTATGCCCTTGATGCGATTCTTTATGAATCCGTACGGACAATGCCTTTTGGCTCTTCATGATGCAACACAAACGATTCCACAGCTCGTCACTGCCGGCAGCAGTCCCTAGAATGACTCACTTTCACCTAAGTTGCAGGGTTCGCTTGATCCCTAGCCGGATCCAGGGGCGATCTGCACCGGGCTGTCCGGGTTTGAACCCGGGGTGCAAAAACAGCACCCGCGATGAACCCACAAAGCACCTGGCGTTAAAAACGCCAAAAATCAATTTTTATTTTTATTTTTTTAAACGTTTAAGTCACTTTTATGATTTTTTATTTCTTCTAAAAAGCAAAACTAACCCTAAAAACACATTAAAAGCACACTTTTTCAGTGAGTGCCGCGAGTGGCAGTGGTGTTGGTTGTGGTTCTTCAAATGATCCTGCTAATGTCTAAGATGATGATGATGATGTGGAGGATTTAGCAAATCCATATAATGATTGACATTTGTCATTTGACATTGAAACAATGAAAATTGATTGTTGAACATGATATTATTATTTTGAATCTTGTTATTGAACTTGAAGTTCGAGTTTTATGTTTTATGATGTTCAAGTTGATGGTGGTTTTGTTGATTATATGATGCTATGTGGTGTTCTACACTTTATTCTTGCATTTCTACACTTAATTCTTGCTTCTATGCTTAATTTTTTTGCATATATATAAACGAACCCAAAAACGAACCCAACCCCCCAAAAGAATTTTGGCCGAACCCGCGAACCTGAACCCGAACCCGCACCAGAACCGGCAACTTAGGCAGTGAGTATTACTTGGCATAATCTTCATCTAAAAATGCCTGATTTCAGCAAATCAGTCTTAACTTACAACAGGAGTTTTTACCAGCAAGGATCTTCATCACCTTTGAGCAGGTTTTTGATAGATTGAAGAAAGAAGTTACCATACAAAGCATCATCATTGCATTGGCATGTCTGAAAGAATTATACATTCCGAGTTCTCAAGGTTACGGATTTTGGTTAAGGGATAGATGCTGGAATTCACAGAAAGAAAGTATGTTTTCTTCATAGCAGCAAGGTACGAATAAGCAGCAAGGATTTCATTGACACCCAAAATATACAAGTCATATCAGCAGTGATCATAGTGCCTTATTATTCATTTACCATCCCCTTTTCACCAAAATTCTATAGCAATCTCTGTAAAAGAAAAGTAACGACTCCTGACTGTTGCAAGTTTTTCATCATTATCAGCAAGTGTTCAGATTTATACCAGCAAATTATCAGCAGACAAAATAGCAGTTTTTCAGTCTTTCACAGATGTTGGGGTTTGCTAAGAAAAAGTTTTCAGATTCAAATCTTCAAGAAGATTGTTGAGTTTCAAGGTACTTTTAGAGAGTTCCACCATGATCAAAATAGAGTAAAAGCTTCATTGGAATCTGTAGAGCCCCCTGTCCAGAAGTCTATTTTTAGCCTGTGATATTTTAGCTGTCACCACTTTCAAGGAGGAGTAAATTTTGAGATTTGCTATTTTTAGTCGGAGCTATTTATAATCCACACTATATTTAGCTTTTTCTAATTTTAGTCCGATGTGCTATTTTTAGCTCATCCATTTTTGGATCTCTTGTCATGTAAGAGATGTGAGTTCTAGAGTTAGTTTGTAGTAATCTCTTCCAGTAGTTTAATTGAAGATTGCTCGAGTTTAGATTTAGTTTTAGTGGATAGAATTTTGTAATAAAGATTGCATTGCATGCAATCAAGTTATTCTTAGAGTAGAAGTGCAGTTACCTTTATAGTTTATTTTCATGTAGATTTTTGTAAAACCTTATAAATAAGTGTCATTTACATTTAGATTTGTATTGGTAACTTTCATGCCTACTTGTTGCTGAAATTGCTATTCATTGAATATTGTTAATCCCAAATTCATTATTCATTCAATACAATTTAGTAATGCCTATCTTGCTTGTAAATTGCTATTGAGATGTTTTGTATTATTTGTTATATGCACTAGGGTAGATCAAATTGTTTTTAGTGAGTTTGCAAGCTTTGTATTGCATGTTTGTTTGAGTTGGAGATTGTGGTTTTGTACTAGTCCCTTAATTCATTTTTCAAAGCGTTCATGTCCTTACATTTAAACGTATTCAATCTTTATGTGTTCTTGCATTCTTAGTGTCTGCTTCCAGCTGAACAACATAAGTGTGTAGTGATCGTAGGGTTTTCTTTCAATCAAAAAACATAAAAACCTTTTGCCATGAGTATGCTATCTTTTTGCCCTAGGTGAATCCAAGAAGACACCTTTAGTTTTATTCAGCATGAATGTGAACCACCCTAGAAAACACTATACAAATTGTGAATAGCAAGTACATATTGTTATGTTAGTTTTTTGTTTACAGGGAGCTTCCCCTTATAATTTGAAGAGTAGTTTTACCACACATCTATTCTGTTTTGTGTTGCACTAAAAGATGTGAATTAAACGTAATATAATTGATGAGAGGAGTGTATGAGCCTCTCAATCTCCTTGTCATATGGGATGAGTGCTAAAAGGCAGGGTTATAGGATACGCCACCTCCCCTCCACAGGCATGCATACTTGAGTACCCGACACGGATTCGGGTACGTACAGTGCGGATATGACCTGGATATCGTACCCATTTGTGCCTTAAATTTTCCATTCCTCCAGCCACTCCGGATTCGTGAGGATTCGCGTTTTTTTAAAATTGCCCTGTATTCATTCAAAATGTTTAAAACACGGGTTCAAAAACAGGGGAAATTAATAAAAAATGCAACTAAAACCAGGCAACCGCAAAAATTAATAAAAAATGTGGGTTAAAATTAAGATGGTGTTGGCCAAACTAGACGAAGATCATTAAAAACATGGTTTTTTTCATATAAGCATTTGTGCAATCATGAGCATCGACTTGTGAATCTTCTTCTCCGACACAATTTTCAAGTTTTTAGTTTCTTTTTTAATTTTCCTCTAGTGTGACCTACAAGTTTCCACTTTCAGGTGTGTGAAAACTTTAAATTTTAAATTTTTTAGTTTATCAAATTTAAAATATTTATATTAAAAAATTTATATTTATATTTTGTCGTTATATATTATTTATATTAAATTATATTATTATTAAATTTAAATTATTTAAAATTATTTATTGTTAATTATATATACATTATTTATTAATTTTATGTGTGTGTGTGTGTGAGACGTATTTATTGTTATTTATATATACATTATTTATTAATTATATAGTGTGTGCGCGCGTGCGTGCGCCGTATCCATATTAGGGGTCTTGAAAAATAGCCGTATCCGAATCTGATACCGTATCCATGTCCATGCAACTCTGCTAAAAGATCCTTGAGTTGATCAAGCACATAAATGATCTCGACTAGTAGGTTGAGGGCCTTTATGAGTAAGTGATAACTAATTGCTCGATTGTTAGGACAAGAACCTATAGGTACCCAACCAACCTCATGAGGTCGAGGATTGGAAGGACCCTCTAGAAATTACATTCATTATGATGTATTTCTGTTTGATTTCTTTTTATCCCAGACATTTTTTGCTACAGCTATACAATGTTTTTCTATATATTATATTTTGGGGAATTGTAACAAGTGCAGATTATATTTTAATTACATGAATTGTTTCGATGTTAATATCTTTTTCAAGTCTTTTATTAGTTTGTTGATATTTTTGTACAATGTTATTAATTCATTAATGTTATTTGTTAACCATCATGGAATGAAGCAGAAGCTAATTGCATTCAGTGAATCAGTTAAATGTTGGTTTCTTGAACAGCATATAACAATAACATTTGTCATTCAATTAATAATGTTTTGTACAGCTGTCACCTATATTGACTCTAGTGCTGCTGAAGCCTTGAAGGAACTCTACCATGAGTACAAAACACGTGACATACAGGTGTAGTATATCATATTGCTGGCAAAGCACATTCCTCTATGATAACATAGAAACATGCAAAGGCTGTTGATTAAATGAAGTGTCTTTTTCTGGTTTATATCAAGGACAATGTTGTGTGGTATGTGGGACTAAAGACTATCTGGCAGAGCTGGCTTAAATGCTTTTCTCTCTTGCAATGAGTTTGAGGAATCTGAGTTAGGATAAAATAAACTAGCTTGATCTACTGGATTAAAGCTAAGACAAAAGTGGATAGATAAGATTGGATTTATTCTACATGTTTGTCTCAAATGCTTATTATTTGTCCTTTCTCTTAATATCTTAAGCATTTTCTAAGAGTAACTTTCTTTCTTGGCATTAACTATACAGATGGCTATCTCCAATCCTAACCAAGAAGTTATGTCAACGCTTGCCAAGTCTGGCGTCCTTGAACTCATAGGGAAGGAGTGGTATTTTGTGAGGGTCCACGATGCTGTTCAAGTTTGCCTTTCCCATATGCAGGGAAATGCTGAAAGATTAAAGAATTCCAGTGAAGAACTCGAACAGGATATTTTAAGAAAGCAAGGGAATACATTAAGATCAAAATCCCTATCTCAAAGGAAAGATTTTGAATATGCAAACATGGAAAGGCAACCACTTCTCAGTGAGAGAAATGAAGATTGAGAATCTGTGTTGTATTTTATGATAAATTCTTATTCATTCTGCAGTTTATCCAGTAAAACTGTTAATACGTTTTACAGAAGTTCCATTTTTATTACATGATTCTTTGTAGTTCATTATTTATTCTTATGAAGGCTGCACAATAGCCCTTTAGAATGCCAATGTACACATAATTGTTTATGATTTATTATTGGTTTGAATTTTTCTCCAAAAATAATTTAAGTTCTGTTTTCCTTAATGAAGTTGGCATCTCAAACATGTACATGCACGTCTTTGTGGATCCTACCTCTAGGAACATTTGAAATTGCTTCCATTTATAGTGATTTCAAAAGAGATTAACCAAAAAGATGTTTGCAATTTACAAAAGATGAAAATATCCTTGTTACTTAACCATTTCTTTATGATTTACAGAAAAATCATGTCGAAATAATGCAGGTGAAGTGAAAAGAATCATATGACAAAGATCGTTCTTGAGTGTTTTTCCTGCTAAAGACAAAGTATAAACCATCATAGAAGCAAAGACTAGTATACTTGAGAAGCTTGAAATTTGTTAAACTATTGTCATTAGTGGTTAATAATCAATCCCTTCTAATCACAAATTTAGTAAAATTTGTTCCAAGAAATTAGAGTTTGGAAAGTTACAAGTTGGGTTCAGAAATCAAAGACTTACCAAAGAGTTGCAGTGTGTTTGGTTAAGCTTAGCTAAGATTGTGTAGAGTTCAGTCCTCACTAGTTGTGGACCATGGAGACTTAGTGGTTAACATGCAATCCCTTCTAATCACAAATTCTATTCACTAATTTAGTAAAATTTGTTCCAAGGAATTAGAATTTGGAAAATTACAAGTTGGGTTCAGGAATCAGAGACTTACCAAAGAGTTGCAGTGGGATCGGTCAAGCTTAGCTAAGATTGTGTGGAGTTCAGTCCTCGCTAGTGGTGGACTATGTAGACAAGTGAAGTACCTTGCAGTTTGAGATAGCCCAAATGTTAGTTATGTAGATACCTTCGTACTCACACAATTTGATGATTTCCATTACTAAAATATAGATTCTATAGGAATAATAAGATTGCAACAAAAAAGGATTTGGAACGTGATATTTGTGTGGCCGTTCTTTCAACATTTGTAAAACCATTCTTTATGTAGTTAAAGTATAGAAAAGTAGCGAGTGTAGTCTTTAGGAGGAGTTCATAATATCTCGTCAGAGAGCTTGTAACACATTGGTCAAAACATCTTAGTTGCCTGCACCAAACATTTCAAAAATTTACATATTATTTTGTAACCGCTGAATATCCCCTATGCACTGGGATTTCACCACCTATTTCACAAAATACCCCAAGTTGCTTTCAATACCCTCAAACCCCTTAATCCACATGATTTCATAGGATTTGTGTGTTTTGCTTCAGGGTTTGATGCATGGAACCAACAAGTTTGCTTCCAATATTATTGAATGGACCTGCTAGTTCCTTAATAGCCAAAGAGATGACCTCACCCATGTGCTTCCTGTTGTGCTCACCCTTTTTCATCAAATTCCTATGGTCTGACATGGATCAGATGGTTTAAGTGAATGTTCTAAAGCCCCTATAGGAACAATGATATTACTTAACCCAAAACATGGAAGTTTTGTGTAGAATTGAGAAATTTTTATGGGTTTTTAGATCACCAAGTTCCAAACAATAAGCAACTGTGTCACTCGCAATCAGTTAACAATAAGGAACTAAATTTGGCATATCATTGGAAAATGCTGAAACTCGGTGTAGGTAAGGTAAAGCTACCTTTCAATGTGGTTGTGAAGTTTCATACGAAAGTTAAATCATTTGATGGGTCAATTAACGTTTACAAGATGACTGACAGCTGCAGTCCCATTATACAAAACACTTAAAAGTGACAGTCAAAAGTGACAAGGTCAGCCCATGCCAAACTCATCCAAATTGGACAAGACATATAATCCCTGGGTTTTACCAATGCAAAATTTTTCACCAATTGACGGTCTAAAGTGCATTAACACCATATGGGATTTCTTGCAATATCCCTCCATGCCCGTCCCCTTACATTGGTCTTGATACTCTTGCTGAAGACTTTTGGGGTGGAATTATGGATGATTTTGCGGGTAGCTCCTCCATCTGTTTGGAAATGGATGGGGGTCATATGCCAAAGGAAAGTATGAAGAATTGCTATAGGGTATTATGTAATTGTGTTAAATATTATAATAAACAATTCATCAATACAGATCTTGTGGTAATATTAAGATCTGTGTTGATGAATTGTTTATTGCAATACTTAAACACAATTACACAACACTTTATAACAATTCTTCATCCTTTACTTTGGCCTATGACTCTAATCTATTTCCAAACAGGTGGAGGAGCTACCTGCAGAATCACACATCATTCCATCCCAAAAGTGTTCAGTGAGTACCTCATGATCAACATAGGGGGATGGACATGGAGTGTTTGTCATGTCCCCATTTCTGGCATGATCACCAAATAGAAGACTGGGTTAGCCTATCTTCATTTCCGTAGGTTAATTCATCAAAACAAGGGAATATTTTGGCTCAACCAAGGCTTGGAAAATATAATGTTGTTCAGAGGCTTGGAGAATTCAACGTTGATTTACACAACTCAACTAATTTTCATTTCATTGGCGAAGTGGGAAAATGAATTAATGTAATTTTTACATTAATTAACAAAGGCAAAATATTGATTGGGCGAAACATCCGGAGAGTTTGAAAAATAAAAATAAAATAATATTATTATCAATTCAAGCGCCCACCTTGGAGGAAAATTAAATTAAATAATAATATTTTATTATTATTTAAGTGTGAGCGGCCAAGTGAAGGGAAAAAAAGGAAAATTAAATTAAATACTATTATTTAATTGAATCAGCCAATATGGGAGGACTAAAATATTATTTTATTCTTTCTAGAGGAGCGCTCACCTTGGGAGAATAAAACAATTAATAAAATAATGATATTTTGATTTTGGGTGCTCAACATTGGAATAAGAATAAATTATGTAACATACACTATTTCGGCTAGAGTTTTATGCCTTAGTTTTTTCGTTTTTTGATTGCTGCTAGGTTTTAGGGTTTATGTTTGTTTTTGCATTGATATCACAGAAATAGTGCATATAAATAAAACTCAGAAAATCTAAAGCATATATGAACAAAATAACGAAGACCCAGATTGTATTATGCCAAAACATGAATTACAAGAGCATACCCATTTGCCAGTTTGCAACTTCATACATCGTTGTAGTCAGGCAACAACATACATGAGAGAAATCACCCTAAATGCAGCAATAAAGGAGAAATCTCGAACTAGAAGCAATATGCATGAGTTCGATGGTCCAAATCGACCCAAACAGAGAGATGAATCTCCAAGATTAAGTCCCAAATAATGCCACACAATGGTACGACCCAAGCTGGAGTAGTATGCCCTGCTGTGAGCATTTACAAGTGAATAGCAGCTGCAACTTTGATCAAAATGCCTCTGTTCTAAAATGAATAACCCTGTGATGCATAGGCATCCAGTCTAACATGAAGAAACAACCCCAAAACTCTCAAATGAACTCCCTAAGAGGTATGACATGGTTTGCTATGGTATGACTAGTGTAAGGAATTGTATGGCCCAAAAATGAACAACAATACCAGCCTCTAATCACTATCAATCGGCCTTAATCTGCCCTTCCAATATATACTTTCGACTGCACACCAAAATCTGAACGATATATATCTATTCCATGCTCCAAAAACTTCACCAAATGAATCAAACTAAAGTTGTAATGTCCCCTTCTAGTGAGTCAAAATTCTTCTTAACCTTGCACACAATTTCGACTTGTAAAAGAGAACATTAGTAACCAATTCATCTTATAATATCAACATATTACAATTAGGGTTAATAACCATTTATAAATATCAATATCAAATTCATATACTTTTCACATTTCCTCTTAGGGTTAGTAATCTTATAATCATAATCCAACATTAAAGTTTATGCATTTCACATTCACATTTCTTTCACATAAAGTTTCCCATGATATACTTCGGGAGAGTCATCATCTAGCATGATCGTTAATCTACTCTACTTCACCCACCCCATATGAGTACGATTACGTTAAGGTGTTGGTGTAACCATCCCACCGTAGGCCCAAAGGCTTCATTGCAACATGCAGCAATTCTTCACCCTTTGGCTCAAGGGGCTTCATGCTACACGCGGCATTCCTCACCCTCTTTAGAGTCACCTAACGTTGGGCACATTTATTAAATTTACATAACCTTAGGCCCAAGGGCTTCACACTGCACGTGGTGTGCTTCGCCTCTTGGCTCAAGGGACTTCACACTACACGCGGTGTTCTTCATCCACTTGAGGGTCACCTAGGTCCATTAGTCTGCCCTTCCTTAACTCACCACCATACTCGTAGGGTGATAGAGAGATTAAGGGTGAGGCTATATATTCCTCTCCGAGTATATCATGGATTTATGAATCATAATCTATTAACTTATCATTACTATCTCGTGATCCATTGATTATCTTGTTCCTCTTTGGGAACATCATTTTGTGCTCTCTTTAATTGCCATTCACTTGGCATCGTATATTTTTCATTATTCAAATAATATGGGGATCATGAGATAGTACCATTGATTATCTTGTTCCTCTTTGGGAACATCATTTTGTACTCTCTTTAATTGCCATTCACTTGACATCGTATATTTTTCATTATTCAAATAATATTCCTTGCCATAAGCATTCTTAGGCTATTATAGGCACTTTCTTATTTATCATGAGTATTTCATATCGTTAGGAGTATTCTTATCTTTATCATAATATTCTCATTCTATGTTAACATTCCTTTAGATTTCATATGCATATTTGTTTTATAGCATTCTTATTCTATGCTAGCATTTCATTCTATATATATGCATATTCATTATATCTTATGTCAACTTCACATATCCATGGCATCATTCTATGTTAGTCATTAAATTTTTATTTCATGCCAATATTCTGATTCTATCATGCTAAACAAACCATTGATGATGAGCATTTCTATTCTGCTATGCTAACATTCATTATTGATTAGAATATTCATTATGAGATATTCATTTGTTGATGCACATACCTTTAGATGCTTGCTGTCCAATCAAATTGCTCTATGGCTATGGTCGATCTGCTGTAAGTGAGTGTCGTTGGATTCTCAATGATAATAAGAAATAGTATGATTGTTTGATTGCTAATGTATAGGATAGATCGCTCGTTACATATAGGATGTAATTCGTTGTTTAGTGCTGAAGGATAATCTAATGCAATTCGCTGAAATGATCTGGATCTGATTCGCTGATATATGAATGATCGGAATTGTGAATGAGAAGATACGATTGTGTTTTCAGATTGATGATTGTATGATCGAATGTTGCTAAATGATGATTGTATTCTGATTGTGTTTTTGAATTGTAATATTCTTCCAATCTGTGTTCAATGATGTTGATGAGCTGAGATGCCTCTATTGATGCCTACACTAATCGATATTAATAGATTGTGAGGGGTTGCTTTCTTGTTAAGGGACGCTGCTTCATATGATGATTGCCACTCTTCCAAATCTTAATCGCTTTACTTGCCTTTATTTTATAATCGGCGGTATTTCCTAATTTGATTCCTTTGTCTCTTTTAGCAAGCATTGCTTAATCGCTTCGTTGATAATTTTATTGTTAGTTGTTGTCATCGATTTGTTTGCTAAGACAAGTCGGTCTCTTTAACTAGCGATATTGTTAAGTTCCTTTGACCATTGATTGCCTTTGTGGGAGCTATTCTTTCCTGAGCGCTAGCATTTCCTTTGCAAAATTGGTGGCTCTTTACCCATTTCTTCTTGATCGCCTTTTACCAACCATTAGGTGTTGGCATCAATTATTTATCTTAGTTTGAGGTTGATTGTTATTTTCAATCGGTGCCTTTAGTTTATCCATGGAATCACATCACATATACTATTTGTTGTATTCGCCATTTCTCACGTGCTTTCCCTTATATGTTAAAAGGGTCAATTGCCACTTTATACTTTGCTTATTATAATATCTATTTACAAAGGTATATTTATATATAATATATATTATAAATCAGATTTAATAATATATTATATTATATTACTATCATGATTATAATGATATGTAAATTAATAATGTTTATAATACTTATTATATTCATATAATAATATTTAATTTATTAATATTTAAATCTATATTACTTAAATCGATTATAATATTCATATCTTTAATTTGAATACATAATCGATTCAATGGTAAATATATGGACATGACAAAAGCCCATATGAAGCTCCTAAATGAAGCCTCCAAAATCCTTCCTGATGCTATCTCCCAAGCATGAAGAAGGTGACTCTGAAGAGGGTTCTGTCTCAGCAGAATCAAACTCAAACCCTTGAAGCCAAGCTCCAAAGCAATGCACGACAATCCAATATTTTCCAAGTGAGTGAATGAATGAAATGAACTCTCTTTTTCCTTTTAACTCACATTCCCTCAACACCCAAGATGAGGAATAATTTATTAATTTTTATTATTTAATTGAGTCCCCATATCACTATGAGGGCGCCCATCTCCTAGCAATATAACTTTAAGTTATAACTTGCATTATGTAAGTGAAAGTCACTTTAGCCCTTATAAATATTATAAGTTAAATATTCAATTTAACTTATACATTGACAACTAATACTCCGGGCATCTCGAAACCATAAACCACATGCTAGGTACTCAGATCCTGCAGTGCTATAAATAGATAGTTGATCCACATTGCCCCGACCTGACTTACTATAAATAGTAAGTCCTAGTGAATTGGTCCAATTAGGCTCCCTAACCAAGCCATTAGCTTACAGAAGCCTGGTGATATGCTAATCTCATCAACTGATCATCTGGTAGTTCTTCTACTTCACCAGGTACTCCTTAATGATCCGTTTCCTGAGATTCCTCTCTCATGTGTCAATGATAGCCTCTGGTACCAGAATTAGCTTCGCCTCCTCATCCAATGTTGGAAGCTCAACTGAAGGAGCCACATTATGGCCAAGTGCTTTCTTAAGCCTGGAAACATGAAACACATTATGCACATGACTGTTTGCTGGTAGCTCAAGCTCATAAGCTACTTCCCCAACTCTTTTGGCTACTCTAAACGGACCATAAAACCTGGGTTTTAGTTTTTCTGCTCCACTCCTTTTTAGAGTGGAATGCCTGTAGGGTTGGAGTCTCAAGTACACCATGTCTCCAATCTCAAAACTCCTCTCTACCCAGTGTTGATCAGCATAGAGCTTCTGCTGATTTTGTGCCTGCTGCATATTCTCCTTGAGCTCTTTCATTATATCTTGGCTCTCCTATAATAAATCTTTTGCCTTTGGCACTTGACTATCACCAAGTAGCAAGTCTGTGAAGCAAGGGGCATCATACCCATATAAGGCCCTGTATGGAGTCATCCTGATAGACATGTGGTATGTCATGTTGTAACAGTACTCCCCCAGGTGCAACCATCTAATCTATGCCTTCTGTTGCCCTGACACAGTTTCAGAGATACCCTTCCACCCATTTGTTTACTATCTCTGTCTGGCCATCAGTCTGTGGGTGGTAGTTGGTGCTGGGAGTTAGTTCAGTGCCACACAACCTGAATGACTCTTGCCAAAATAAGCTCAGAAACTTACTGTCCCTGTCACTCACAATGCCATTGGGTATCCCATGTAGTCTGAATATCTCCCTAAAAAAGAGATCAACCACCTGTACTGTTGTATACGTCATTGAAATGGTGAAGAAATGTGCAAATTTGGTTAGTTTGTCGACCATCACATAGATACAATCCTTCCCTTGAACCTTAGGTAGCCCTGTGATAAAATCCATGGAGATATATTCCCACTTTTGGTTGGGAATTGGCAAAGGCCGCAATAACCCTGCTGGATAAGTATGTTCATTTTTATTTTGTTGACATATTGGGCACTCATGAACATACTTAAGGACTTCATTCTTAAGTCCTTTCCATGTAAATCTCTCCCGTACCTATCTGTATGTTTTGAAGAACCTGGGATGGCCAGCCATGGGTGTATAATGGAAAGTCCTTATAATTTTGTTTTTAAACTGAGACTTAGGCACCAGAAATATCCCGTCCTTATAGATGATCAAATCATTCACCACGGAATACCTGTCATCATGAATGGTACCCTCAATGACTCCTGCTGCCCAAGAGTCCTTAGCATACTTTGCTGAAATTGACTCTCTCCAATCAATAGATATTTCCCCAAGAAAACACAAGTGGGGTCTCTTGGATAAGGCATCTGCAACTACATTCTTCTTGCCCTTGACATACTTGATGTCGAAATCATAGGCTTGGAGCCTACTGACCCATTTCTGCTGTCGATCATTCAGATATTTTTGGTTCATAAAATATTTTATGCTATTATGATATGATGAACTTCCCACCAACCAGATAAGGTTTGAATTTGACCAATGCATGCATTATGGCCAACATCTCTCGGTCATATACTGAGTAGCTCTTCTCCACACCCCTAAGCTTCCTGCTCTTGAACGCAATTGGGTGTTTCTCTTGCATCAAAACTACCCCTATCCCCTCTCCTGAGGCATCACACTCCAACTCAAAGGGTTTGGAGAAGTCGGGGATTGCCAACACTGGGCAGGTAAACATCAAATGCTTAAAGTGATCAAAACACTGTTGTGCTACATCTGTCCACACAAAGGCTCCTTTCCTGGTCAAATCTGTCAATGGTGTTGCTGTCTGTGAGAAGCCTTTCACAAACCTCTTGTAAAATCCACACAATCCAAAAAACCCCTTAAGCTGGGTGAGGTTCGTCAGTGGAGGCCATTCAATGATTGCCTTGATTTTCTTTGGATAAACTCTCACACCATTTGCACTAATAATATGACCCAGATATAACAACTTTGTCATGCTGAAGTCACACTTGGACTCCTTGGCATAGAGGGACTCACTCTTGAGGATACTCAGAATCTCCTCCAAATGTCTCATGTGCTCTTCCCAAGTTCTGCTAAAAATCAAGATGTCATGAAAGAAGATTAATACAAACTTCCTTAGCTGCTTCCTGAAAATCTGGTTCATACAACTTTAGAAAGTAGCAGGGGCGTTGGTCAACCCAAACAGCATCACCAAGAACTCGAAGTGGCTGTAGTGACATCTGGAAGCTATTTTTTTTCTATGTCCTCTTCCCTCATCCGTATCTTGTGGTATCTCGACCTCAGATAGAAAAATAGCAAGCCCCGTGCAACTCATCTATTCAGGGAATCGGATGCCTATTTTTGATAGTTTTCTTGGTCAAGGCCCTATAGTCGATACACATCTTGATGGTCCCATCTTTCTTCTTAACCAACACGACTACTGATGCAAATGAGCTTTTGCTTGGTCGGATGTATCCCATCTCTAACAGTTCCTTGATGGTCTTCTCTATCTCATCCTTGAGCCTCTTAGGATGACGATAGGGAGTAGTGATCACGGGCTTAGACCCATCCTCGAGCTTAATGACATGCTCGATACCTCTGTTAGGTGGCACTCCTGGAGGTATACCACCAAACACTTTGTTGTGCTTGGCCGACTTCTATATATCAGGATGATAATTGCCCTTATGCTGCTGTGGAGACTCTGGCATAATTAGACACTCTGCTGCCCACTCTACCTAATCATGGCGTAACATTCTCTCCATCCTCTTGAGGGAGACTACTCGTAGTCCTCCATTTGACAATGCCTTGAGCACTATTTTCTTCCCATTGGATTCAAACTTCATTTCTATTTTCTTCAGGTTCATGGTGAACTCCCCAAGTGTCATCATCCAATGCATACCCAGTACCACATCTGTATCTCCTATGCCGACAACATAGAAATCATCCTTAAGCCCATATTCTCCCATCTGTATGGTCAACCCATAAATCTTTCTAGTGCAAGTGAGTTTGAAGCCGACAGCTACCATTACTTTGAACCCTTCAAACTCTTCTACCTTAAGTCCTCGCTTAGCCACCAACCCCTCATCAATAAAATTATGTGTTGCACCTGTATCAATCAGGGTGATGATGTGCTGACCCCCAAGGGCTCCTCTAACTCTGAAGGAACCAACTTTCTGGAAGCTATAAAGTTGTGCCAATGTTCCATCACTATCACTGCTATGCTGTGAGGCACTCTCATCTCCGTTATCTTCTCTGTCCGATGGCTGGTCCAATGCCTCTGAATGTGTCTCATCAGCTGAATAGTACTCTATTAACTTTGCCTTATTAAGGCACCTGTGTGAAGGATCCCATGGCTCCTTGCAGTGAAAGCAAAGTTTTTTCCTTCTGTACTCATTCAACTGATCATTGTTTAACTGGTTTGTTTTCTCCTTGGACTGACTTGTATCATTCTGGAAAGGTTTCCTGTCCTTATCCTTGTCCTTCCTATATGGGAATCCCTTTGACTAGAATATGCTTTTGGAAGATGAAGACTCTGTGTCTCTAGCCTTCTTCATTGCCTCATGGAGAGAAGGTGGGTTGAGGCCCTTAATCCAACCTCGCAATGGATCTATAAGCCCATCAATAAACAAAACCAACAATCTACACTCTGAGATATCTGTCACCAGTACTAACAATTTCTCAAACTTAGAGATATAACTCTCAACTGAACCCCACTGCCTGAGCTGTGTCAACTCCTTGAACTATAACTCGGGTCCTTATCAAATCTGTTTATGAGACGACCTGTAAACTCTGCATATGAAGTAATCCGGTCATGTCCCAATGTAATCTTCCCATGGTGCCACCACTCATGGGCAATACCATCCAAATGTAGATATGCATATGTGATGGCCTCCTCCTTTGGCATATGACTGAGCTGTAGGAAGATGTCAAGCTTTTGTACCGATGCTCTGGCTGTGGTCTTTCCCGAGCCATCGAAGTAAGGTATGTTTAGTTTGTTGACCTTCTTCTACAACTCTATGTTATGTTGTCTAGCACCCTTCGGTCTATGCTTCATCTGCAAATTTGAATATTCACGGAATGATATTTCAGCCCTGAACTCATCACTAGATGCATGCCAATCCTGAACTATCACATCCTGAAACTCCAACTGGGTAGGCTCTGGTTCAGCTGCATTGTTTCTGGGAGTGAAGGTGGGTATCCCCGGTCTATCATATGTTCTATAATGTGTACATGCTCTATTATTGACCGATGCTTCACCCTCATATCTCCTGGCCTCATCATGCCTATTTTCGTGTCCATCACCATTATTCATGCTGCAAATGTTCCTGTCATCGATGTGCCTATCACCATTATTGTTCTTGTTCCTATCATGGTTGTTATTATTATTACCAGGATTACCGAACACATGATTAGCCATCATCTGCATCAACTGGTTAAAGTTGTGTTGCATTTCTTTGTCCTCTGGCTAAATCATTTAAAATGTCACAGGTGCTAGGTTCTTCTCTGTCTCTATCCCCCATTACCTTTGCGGGAACAATAATTGTATCCGGTCCTGAAAAGGGGTCTATATGCTATGGAACGTCAAGATCTAGTTGCAACCTATTTCATCTAAGATAATACTGATCAGTTCCCGGCTGCATTACTTAACACTTGTTCTGCATGTTCCAAGTAACTACACAAGATGACAAGATCTTCTACTCTGATACCATTGTAACATACACTATTCCGTCTAGGGTTTTATGCCTTAGTTTTTTCATTTTCTGACTGCTACTAGGTTTTAGGGTTTATGTTTGTTTTTGCATTGATATCACATAATATAGTGCATCTAAAAAAACCCAAAAAATCTAAAGCATATATGAACAAAATAATGAAGACCTAGATTGTATTATGCCAAAACATGAATTACAAGAGCATACCCATTTTCCAGTTTGAAACTTCATACATCCACTGTAGCCAGGCCAACAATATACATGAGAGAAATCACCCTAAATGCATCAATAAAGGAGAAATCTTAGACTAGAAGCAATATGCACGAGTTCTATGGTCCAAATCGACCCAAACAGAGAGATGAATCTCCAAGATGAAGTCCCAAACAATGCCACACAATGGTACGACCCAAGCTGGAGTAGTATGGCCCACTGTGAGCATTTACAAGTGAATAGCAGCTACAACTTTGATCAAAATGCTTCTGTTCTCATATGAATATCCCTGTGATGCATAGGCATCCAGTCTAGGATGAAGAAATAGCCCCAAAACTCTCAAATGAACTCCCTAAAAGGTATGGTAGGGTCTATTGTAGTACGACCAACATAAGGATCTGTACGACCCAAAAATAAACAATAATACCAATGTCTAATCACTATCAATCAACCTTAATATGCCCTTCCAATATATACTCTCAGTTGCACACCAAAATCTGAATGATATATATCTATTAATCCATGCTCCAAAACTTCACCAAATGAATCAAACTAAAGCCCATATGAAGCTCCTTAATGAAGTCTCCGAAATCCTTCTTGATGCTATCTCCCAAGCATGAAGAAGGTGACTCTAAAGAGGGTTTCATCTCAGTAGAATCAAACTCAAACCCTTGAAGCCAAGCTCCAAAGCAATGCACGACAATCCAATATTTTCCAAGTGAGTGAATGAATGAAATGAACTCTCTTTTTCCTTTTACTCACCTTCCCTCAACGCCCAAGATGAGGAATAATTTATTAATTTTTATTATTTAATTGTGTCCCCATATCACCATGAGGGTGCCCATCTCCTAGCAATATAACTTTAAGTTATAACTTGCATTATGTAAGTGAAATCACTTAATAACTTAAAGTCACTTTAGCCCTTATAAATATTATAAGTTAAATATTCAATTTAACTTATACATCAACAACTAATACTCCAGGCATCTTGAAACCATAAACCACATGCTAGGTACTCCAATCCTGCAGTGTTATAAATAGAAAGTCGATCCACACTGCCCTGACCTGACTTACGATAAATAGTAAGTCCTAGTGAATTGGTCCAATTAGGCTCCCTAACCAAGGCATTAGCCTATGAAAGCCTGGTGATAGGCTAATCTCATCAAATGATCATCTGGGATAAATGGGGGACATTACAAATTAATAAAATAATATTATTTTATTAGTTTGGGCGGCTCTTTGGAGAGACAAAATAATAAAATAATTGATTGCTAGCCGATAAGGAGGGAAAAGTAAAATTCAAATCTTTAATTTGAATTGTCGGCCTCATCGAAGATTCAAGTATAAAAGAAGGCTTTGGAGCCTCATTTTGACATCACAAATCTTTTGGCAACTTTTACATTTATGCTTGGCAATTGTATTGCATGATCTTCCAAGGACGACAACCCTTGTGAAGTTGGTGTGTTGGATGAAAACCCAATCCAATCTTGGAGGTGGATTCATACAGAGTTCACATTTGCACTTCATTGGAGATTCAAAGAGTTGTTTGAGCTTCATCGAGTCATCATTCAAATATTTGGTTGGAGACCATTGTTGGAGCTGTCATTGAAGATCTTGTGGAAGGATTGTCGATAGATTGAAGACCATTGCATATCATTGAAGACTTGAAGATAGTTCATTCCTTGAGCGTCGAATTCATAGAGGATCATATTGTTTGTTTGGAGCACAGATTTGTTGGAGGTAAATTCATATTGGATCAATGCCTAGTTTGCATCCATACCCTAGCCGCCGAATTGATCCATGGAGGTGGCAATCTGTTGTGTGACATCATCTTGAAGGCAACGATCTCATTCTTGGTGAATTCACTTGAGTCTTGGAGGTCGTCGCCCTACATTGGAGGTTGTTTGACACTTGGAGGTATCTTTGATCAGGCAATTTGCATAACCATTGGCAATGCTTAGCATTAGAAGTAATTCACATTGCATTGTCATCATCTATTTATACATTTGAAGACTTCCTTGTTGGCCGATTTGGTTTGGAGAAGGTTTGCAACCTTGTATGTGATAGTTTTCATCATAATTGGTATGTTATCATTGCCCATTCACCTCTGATTTTGTAACAACAGTATGTGCTTTTTTCTTGGCTGTCATTTCAGCCATGAATGTGATGTAATTGAAGTTTTCATAAGGACTGTTGTGAAAAACTAGATCTGATTTAACTCCTCATCACTTGCTATCTATTTGTATATGTATTTCATGATGCCATAAGGTTGCAAAATCCATGCCTTGTTCTATGATCAATGTGTAAATGTTAGTTCATGTTTTTACGTTGGCAAAGCTATAATAGAAGAGTACAGAAATAAGAATCAAATTTTAGTCCTAGGGTTTCATTTCAAAATTGCAAGATTCAGAAAAATTGTAAGCAAACCTAGAACGGGACATGACAGTGGTATCAGAGCTTGGGTCTTGCCATCCTATTGGGTACATTGGGTAATTGATGAAAGTCAAGGCTTATTCCATTAGCATTCTTGTGTATGAGATTTGTAGTTAGATCCACCTTCATTGGTTGCAATTTGACTCAATCTTATCCAGGTGCTATGTGTGAAAAGTTTGACCTAGTCGGGTGTTAGTTGTTATGCAATCTTGCTCACAAGTCTACAAAAGAAGAGTTAATTAGGAAAGAGAACCAGAAGAGATCAATCCAAGTGTGGAAAACATGGATAGAGAGAGAAGAGGAAGCTCGCCAAGAGAGGACAAAAATATGGACAATATTTTGGAGGGACCTTGTTCAAACAAATGAGGCTTTGACACATATGATGCAGTGTATGACACAAGCCATGGGACACATGAGAGTTAACAGTACACCTACTCGAGAAGGTAGTGTGATTGGCACACCTCGAGTTGATAGAGCTCGTACTCCTGCAAACATTAGACCCATGAGGCCTACATTTCTTCCAAGTGAAGCAGAAGAAGAGGTTGTTGAGGATGAGTGGACACCACCAACGAACGAGGAGATGGTTGCTATGCATCAAGCATATAGAGCACTTCCAGCACTCATGAGGGAGGATCTTTCTTTTCAACAGTATTGGAATCAAAAGAAAAAAGGTGGAGAAATTAGAGGAGATCCGAGACCAAGGAGACAAGAGAAGCAACATCAAGAATATAAGGAAGCTTTGAACAAGGTCCCTCTACCAAATTTTGATGGGAGTGGAAAGATAAGTGCAAAAGCTTGGGTAAATAAGCTGGATACATTTCTTACCCTTAAGCTTATGCGGGAAGAAAAGACAATTCATCTTGCAACCATACATTTGGAAGGAGCAACATATGACTGGTGGCACTATGGACTTGTTATTCAAAACCATGGAATGATTCAATCATATGAAGAGTTCACAACTAAACTCATTGCTTGATTTGACAAGAAGGATGAAGAGGTATACTATAGGGAGTTGGCATAGCTGATATAGATTGGGCGTGTGAATGCCTACATTGATGAATTTTAGAAGATTGTAGTGATGGTTCCTGATATGACAGAGAGAAGAGTAATCATGTTATTCGTTGAAGGTTTGAATGATAAGTTGAGAGGTTTGGTAAAGGCTCACAAGCCTGACACTTTGGATGAAGCTATTCAGTTGGCACTTGATCTTAATACTACTCCTTCATCATTCCAACCACACAAGAAAACTTTTAAGGGCTCTAGTTCAAATCAGAAGAAGTTCAATCAACAGAAGTATCAACCTCCTAGGATGGATTAGAAAACAAATAATGAAATGAGGAGGAAGAAGCTTTACTTTTCTTGCAAGGAGCCATGGGAACCAAGACATAGATGTCTAGTCAAAGGCAAGGTACATCTCATAGAGGTCATTTCTGAGGATGAGAGTGAAGGTATTGAAGACACTAGCTCAGATGGTGATGTTGATCATGAGGAGTAGCAACCGCAGTTGGAGCTTGAGCCAAACATTGAAAATGACAAAGGACATGTAACCATTGCATCAATTTCAGGAGTACCGAAATATCATGCTTTGCAATTGAAAGGAGTTATCAATGGACAAAGGGCCACTTATTTGGTTGATAATGGAGAAACTCATAACTTCATAGATGAGGGCTTAGTCATGAAGAAAGGAGTAAGTTGAGGATTTTTAGGGATTCAATGTGACAGTTGCAGATGGCTTCACCATGAGTTGCACTAAGAAAGTATCTCATCTTGGCATTCAAATGAGAGACTACAAATTGACTGATGACTTCTATGTGTTAGGATTGGGAGAGATTGATGTTATTTTGGGCATCCAGTGGCTGCAGTCACTTGGTAGATATATACAAGATTTTCAGAAGATGGAACTTGAATTCATTCACGATGGGAAGAAGGTTGTGTTGAGACCACTTTCATATGGAGGCCCTAGAGTTGTGTCAACAAGGAGAATGGAAACATTGTTTAGACATAACAATGTTTCTTGGGCAGCACAATGTATAATATCATCCAAATCTTCTTCTGCTAGTCAGAAGTATCATGTGGATATATAGTTAGTGCTGGATAAGCATAGTATGGTGTTTAGAGAGATTCCTCCTGGTAGACCACCAAATCGTGGGTTTGAGCATGTCATTGAGTTGGAGGAGGGCTCCAATCCCATCATCACTACACCTTATCATCATCCATGACATTTCAAGGAGGAGATTGAAAAGATGATTAAGGAGTTGCTTGAGATGGGACACATTCGTCCTAGCTCTAGTCCATTTGCATCTTCAGTTGTGTTGGTGAAGAAGGATGGCACAATGAGGATGTGTATTGATTACAGAGCTCTGAATAAGAAGACAATCAAGAATAGATATCCCACTCCCAGGATCAATGAGTTGCTTGATGAATTACATGGGGCTGTGTATTTCTCTAAGATTGATCTTCGTTCAGGGTATCATTAAATCCGTGCCCGTGAAGAGGATATTCATATGACAAAATTCAGATGCCACTATGGACACTTTGCATTTTTGGTTATGCCATTTGGTTTAACCAACACACCTGCTACTTTCCAATCATGCATGAATCACATCTTTCGGAGGCAGTTGCGTAAGTTTGTGTTGGTGTTCTTTGATGACATTTTGATATACAATAAGACTTGGGAAGAACATCTTCAACATATTGATGGGGTATTGGGAATCATGGAGGCACAATCATTGTTTGCTAAGGTATCCAAAGGTGAGTTTGGTATGATAGAGATTCTCTATCTGGGGCATGTGATTGGAGTTGATGGAGTCAGAGTTCATCAGGAGAAGATATAGGCAATTCTGGATTGGCCACCACCATGGAACATTTTAGAGTTGAGAGGATTTCATGGTCTATGTTGCTACTACAGGAGCTTTGTAAGAGGATTTTCATAGTTGGCAGCACCTCTCACAGATCTCACCAAAAAGGGAGCATTTAGTTGGTCAGATGTGGCTTAGGTTGCTTTTGACAAACTCAAGAAGGTGATGAGTTCATGCCGAGTGTTGGCATTTCCAGATTTCACACAACCTTTTGTGTTGGAGTGTGACACATTAGGAGAAGGCATTGGTGTGGTGTTGATGCAGAATGGACATCCTATTGGTTTTGAGAGTAGGAAGTTGAGAGATGCAGAAAAACTCTATTCCACCTATGATAAGGAGATGCTCGCCATCATGCATGCATTGGTGAAGTTCAGGCAATATGTGGTGGGTAACCGATTTGTGGTTAGGATCGACCACAATAGTTTGAGGCATTTTCTATCACAAAAAAACTTGAATGAGAGACAATAGAAGTGGGTAAGCAAGATTCAGGCATATGACTTTGATATTGAGTATGTGAAGGGAAATAACAATGTGGTTACCAATGCTTTATCCAGGAGGCCTATTCTTTGTTCAATGTCAGAAATTTCAATAGATTGGAAGGATCATCTTTTGGTTGAGTATTCCAAGAATACCTTTGCTTGTGAGATCATGGATGACAAGATTCAGGATGATAGGTATAAGGTGATTTAGGATGTGATCTACTACAAGGATAGGATCTACTTGGTCCTTGAGTCGAAATTGAAGGAGAAAATTTTAAGGGCCAGTCATGATGTTCCACTTGCAGGGCATCCATGTTTCTTCAAAACCTACAGACATGTGAGAGAAATATTCTCATAGAAGGGTCTCAAGGATGATGTTTTGCAACATGTCAGATAATGTATGACTTGTCAGCAACACAAGCTAGAACATACCTCCCTCGCGGGATTGTTTCAACCATTGCCTATTCCAGAGCAAAGGTAGGAAGGTATTTCGATGAATTTCATCACTGGTTTACCAAGGGTTCAAGGAAGGGATTGCATATATGTTGTGGTGGACAGATTGACTAAGTATGCACATTTCTTTGCAATACCGACAGAGTATTCAACACTTCAGGTTGCAGAGCTATTTTTCAAAGAAGTGTTCAGGTTGCATGGACTTTCGAAGACCATTGTCAGTGATTAGGACAACAGGTTCCTTAGCATATTCTGGCAGGAGTTATTCTGAATGATAGGAACAAGGTTGGAAACAAGCATGAGCTACCACCCTTAGACAGATGTACAGACTGAGAATGTCAAGAAATGGGTTGAGGGATATCTTCGCAACTATGTTGCAGGGTAACAACGTGCTTGGATCAAGTGGTTGCACTTGGGTGAGTATTGCTACAATACCATCTATCAGATGTCAATTGACATGTCACCTTTCGAGGCTTTGTATAGTTATGATGCTCCATCATTGTTGGACTTGGCCTTGGAAAATTGTAGAGCTCCCAGAGCTAAGGAGTTGATGTAGGATAGTTAGGACATCCTTAAGGCACTTAAGGATAATATGCAACAGGCTCAGAATCAACATAAGATGTATCCAGATAGACATAGGATTGAGAGGACTTTTGAAGTTGGGGATTTGGTCTTCTTGCGCCTTCAACCATACAGACAATCGACATTGAAGAAGAGTGGTGCAGAGAAGTTGAAGCCAAGATTCTATGGTCCCTACAATATTCTGAGGAGAGTTGGTGAGGTAGCACATGAGCTTGAGTTGCCAGCAGAAAGCATGATTCATAATGTCTTTCATGTGTCATGCCTTAATAAGGCATTGGGACAAAAGGTTGTCTCTTCGCCTGATCTTCCACCTCTTAATGAAGAGGGTACATTGGTTTTGGTTCCTGATAGCATTTTGGAAACCAGGGAGTGACATTTGAGGAACAAAGTGATTCATGAACATTTGGTGAAATGGAAAGATTTGCCATTGGAAGATGCGACATGGGAAGGAGAACAAATTCTGTAGCATTTGAATTTGTTATTGCTTGAGGGCAAGCAATCTTAGGAAGGGAGGACTATCATGTCCCCATTTTTGGCATGATCACCAAACATAAGATTGAGTTAGCCTATCTTAATTCCCATAGGCTAATTCATCAAAACAAGGGAATATTCTAGCTGAGCTAAGGCTTGGAAAAGATATGTTGTTCAAAGGCTTGGAGAATGGAACGTTGGTTTACACAGCTCAACTAATTTGCATTGGCGAAGTGGAAGAATGAATTAATGTAATTTTTACATTAATTAACAAAGGCAAAATATTGATTGGGCGAAACATCTGGAGAGTTTGAAAAATAAAAAAATAATAATATTATTATCAATTCAAGCACCCACCTTGAAGGAAGAAAATTAAATAATAATATTTTATTATTATTTAAGTGTGAGCGGCCAAGTGAAGGAAAAAAAAAGAAAATTAAATTAAATAATATTATTTAATTGGATCGGCCAATATGGGAGGATTAAAATATTATTTTATTCTTTCTAGAGGAGCGCTCACCTTGGGAGAATAAAACAATTAATAAAATAATGATATTTTGATTTTGAGAGCTTAACATTGGAAGAAGAATAAATTAATAAAATAATATTATTTTAATAATTTGGGTGGCTCTTTAGAGAGACAAAATAATAATATAATTGATTGCTAGCCGACAAGGAGCGAAAAGTAAAATTCGAAACTTGAATTTGAATTGTCCCCTTCTTTGAAGACTCAAGTATAAAAGAAGGCTTTGGAGCCTCATTTCGAGATCACCAATCTTTTGGCAACTTTTGCATTTATGCTTGACAATTGTATTGCATGATCTTCCAAGGACGAAAATCCTTGTGGAGTTGGTGTGTTGGACGAAAACCCAATCAGGATTCATACGGAGTTCACATTTGCACTTCATTGGAGATTCAAATACTTTGTTTGAGCTTCATTGATTCATCATTCGAATATTTGGTGGGAGACAATTATTAGAGCTTTCATTGAAGATCTTGTGGAAGGATTGTTGATAGATTGAAGACCATTGCATATCATTGAAGACTTGAAGATAGTTCATTCCTTGAGTGCCGAATTCACAGAGGATCATATTGTTTGCTTGGAGCGCCGATTTGTTGGAGGGAAATTCAGATTGGATCAGCGCCTAGTTTGCATCCATAACCTAGCCGCCGAATTGACCCATGGAGGTGGTGATCTGCCGTGTGACATCATCTTGAAGGCAGTGATCTCATTCTTGGTGAATTCGCTTGAGTCTTGTAGGTCGTCGCCCTACATTGGAGGCTGTTTGACACTTGGAGGTATTTTTGATCAGGCCGTTTGCATAACCAGTGGCAGCGCTCAGCATTAGAAGCAATTCGCATTGCATTGCCATCAGCTATTTATACATTTGAAGACTTCCTTGTTGGTCGATCTGGTTTGGAGAAGGTTCGCAGCTTGTATGTGATAGTTTTCATCATAATTGGTATGTTATCATTGCACATACACCTCTGATTTTTTAACAGCAGTATATGCTTTGTACTTGGCTGTCATTTTAGCCATGAAGGTGATGTAATTGAAGTTTTCATAAGGCCTGTTGTGAACAACAAGATCTGATTTAACTCCTCATCACTTGCTATCTATTTGTATATGTATTTCATGATGCCATAAGGTTGCAAAATCCATGCCTTGTTCTATGATCAATTTGTAAATGTTAGTTCATGTTTTTACGTTGGCAAAGCTATAATAGAAGAGTACAGAAATAAGAATCATATTTCAGTCCTAGGGTTTCATTTCGAAATTGCAAGATTCAGAAAAATTGTAAGCAAACCTAGAACGGGACATGACAGTGTTATTGCAAGAAAACCCATGTAGAGTAATACTAAAGAAATAAATTGAATAGGATCCCTCCATCAAGCTCTTTTTGAATTCATCCATCGTGAGTAGTTTTTCTTTTTTTCTTGTCCATCTCTAGAACCCAATTTACAAATCTGTATGTAGAGGAGAAACCATAATAATCAAAGATTTCAACACAAATTCTTGGCATTATATTCTTGTAAATATATCTACTACCACCTCCAGTAATGATTACATCTTGTTTTGAATTATTGTAATGTCTATCAGGGCTTGGTGGAGCAGCAAGTTGGGCAACTAGCCCAGGTGGTTAATACAGATTGTGTGCTTTGTTAATACTGACAGCAAACATGATGCCTGTTATTGTAAATGTATTGAAATGAAAATCCGAAGGCTATTTAAAAAACATAAAAATGATGTTATTACTTATTAAGGTTGTTGGAGGGAATACGTAGTGCTGCTACTCATGGATATTCACACTTGTGAGGCATCTTAGTAGTTTGGTTTCTGTTTCTGGTTATTTTCCACCCATAAAATCTAGTGAAGACGACCTTTTCCTTCTTGTTAGTTCCTCATTTTATTAGCTATAGATGAATGGATTTGACACACAACTTTCCGAAGAGAAGTCGGGATTGCCCAATGATAGCTAATGCAATTATACAATAGACATGAGAAGTTACAAGTAAACGACAAATAATTAATGTCCTTAGATTGCCAAGAAAGAGGATGACAAGATGAACTGACAAATCCCCATTTTTTAAGGTTGTTTTGGGTCAATACTATATTCTTTATTGCCAAACTTGTTAACACCTTAGTATTGGGAAACACTGCAAAGTGCAAAGTGATTGTAGATGAGATCTGTTTGAACATGCCCTCTTTGGTTAGAAATCTGTAGGCCAACTTAAGTGAATAAGCTACAGAATTTACACCTTCCCAAATAAAACTATCCTTCGCCACGGTGGGATTTTGTGTCTACTCAGGAAAACCCACTTCTCACCTAAGCTTTGATGTTCGTTGTTAATTGTTTTCCAAGGTATGATATTTACATCATTGTGTCTTCTTTTTCCTAGTAGCCCCTGATCTTACTTCTCACAATTACGATCACAAATTTATTGAATCCAATAAAGAATCCGAAATTAGTAATTGGTCCCTCAATTAGCTAGAAGCCTCCCCAAATTTAAGCTTGTTAAATTTCACCACATCCCATTGGAGCTAGTCTAAATAACTCCTCTGCATGAATTTTAAGTATGAAGAATTGAGCCTTCAGGTATGTTAAGAATATTGAAGCTCCTTTTGCAATCCAAGATTTTAAGTTATTTTCAACAAAGAAAACTATTCCACAACTTAAGTTTATGTCTTAGAAGTCTCCAAACAACCTTTGCCTAGAGCGCCATATTCATAACAAGAAGACCAAACATGAACACCCACAAGAGTTGGATTGCAAACAAATTTAGAAGTTGCAAGGGGCATCTTTAACTTTTCCAAAGTGTCTTGCTCCAAATCTTCTTTGAGACAATGGTGATGTTTTCTCTAAGCATAGTTGGGGACATGTAGGATATATGTTTTCTCTAAGCAAAGTTGGGGATATGTAGGATATATGTTTTCTCTAAGCAAAGTTGGGGATATGTAGGATAAATAACAAAACGATTAGATATCTAGAGCATGCAAAATTGAATAGAGATTCTAAATTTTTATAGCTGAAGATAACTTATTACCTGGTCAAATCTCCAAGCAACCTATTAGTTTACCAGTCAAATCATTCTCTATGTGCTTTGCAATTAATAATAATAAAAATAGGATTTCAAGTACTTAAATAATTGTTTGAGATTGAAGTCAAGCTCTTAGTTGACATAGAGCTTAAGTGTGATTTGGAGTGCTTAAAAAGAAAATTTAGGTCTTTTGTTTGTTGACCAGACATACAATCATAGTCTCATGATTATTCAAGACTTGCTTAAAACTACATTCTTTGATCAGATAGTATCGTCCAAAAACAACTAGTGGGATCAAGGAAATATATCTTTCTCCCTTGGTTTGATCCAAAGACAAGCACCTTGGGTTTGGACTCACACCTATGTTAGGTAGAACCACATGTTTCACACTATTTTCTCCAACTGTAACACAAATTTCTAGCTTTCAAACATTAAACCTCCTACAAATAACATCATGAAATTTACACATCTTACGAATAACACTATAAAGCTCATTCTTAGTGATGTATACCACAAGTAACATCATCGACATGGTCTATGTTATTCGATGACACTCCACCTCAATCCATCAACCAAGGAAGATGAAACAATTAAAATGCAATCAATCTTTATCACCATCCATTATTGTAATTGATTGGAACATTACATTTTACCTCATCTAATTAACTCTACCAAAATGCACGTTGGATATTCACACATTTCATCATTTGTACATATTCTCCAAGTCAATTCAATCCTTATAATTTGAAGCATACAAATAACAGTCTTGAATTCCAAGTCCAACTATACTCTTATGTATTTATCCTATTTAAGAGGAATATAAGAGCTTTATATGGCTACTGTTGCCTTTATTTAATGTGTAGTGATGCTTCCATATTTGTTCATTTGTCTTGGTTGCATTTTCAACTTAATTCACAAATTATTTAAGTAGATTTGTCTCTTAGTTAATTTGTGGGTTGTCCTTTGTACAACACTAGGTCCAACATAGATCATCTATAAGAGCAAGATTTGATCACATGTCATCAATAGTTGGGTTCCACACCAATTTAGGGAATTGATATATTAGTAGCATTTAATCTAGCTATCCTATTACTTGGTTTCTATGAGTTCTATTTGTGTATGACTGATTTGCAATACTAGAAACAAGGTGTCCAACTTGATTTTGTTTTAGTCAAAGTAAAGATATATGATAATGTGATGAAATTTGTTTGAAAAAGTCCTAGTGTACATCTAGGAATATTTGGAAGAATAGAGAAAATAACATTTCTTCTTGTTTTAACACATTCACTTGAAGGACTAATGCACTCTGCTAGGGTTTTTAGATTTTCTAGGGTTTTGCTCTTCTGCTTTCTGTTTGCTACTTGGGGATGGAGGGTGCTACAATAAGCAGTACCTCTATTCCCCTACCCATCTTAGACACTGCCATTCCTGAAAACTTGAAAACAGTTCTAACGGGATAGGTGGAATCTCCTAAGAATGGACAGACAATGGTTTGTCACCAGAAAGAGATGGTTGAAGGGTCCTCTCTTGTGATTCCCGACAATGTAGTGGAAACGATTGTTGCTTCTATGGATCTTTCCTTGGTAGGTAAGTTTTTCTCTCTTCATCCCAGCATTGAGATGGTCTGCAAATGGGTCTCCAATCGCTCGCGTGTTAAAGGCAATGTGACTGTCGTGGGTATGGCACAAGGGCTATTCCTCTTTCGATTTACCAGCAAAGAAGACATGCTGGCTATCTTATCTGGATGACCATGGCTTTATGGTAAACATTCGCTTTCTTTGGGCTATTGGAAACTAGGGTTTGACCCTAGTACTAATCTCAATAAAACTACCCTAGTTTGGGTACGTCTGCCTAGCTTTCCCTTAGAATACTAGGATGAATCTATTTTTAGTTCTATTGCTAATACTTTTGGTAATTTTGTTACCCTTGATAATTCCACACGCACCAAATCCCGCTTTGTTTATGCAAGATTCTATGTTAACGTGGAAATCAATAAGACTCTACCCATGTTCATTGACATTTCCTCAAAATTTGGACTCTAGAGGCAGCCCATTTCATATGAGAATTCCATAGTTTACTGTAAAAAATGTAAGAGGAAGGGGCATCTTATCTCGCATTGTAAGTTCAAGAAAGCTGAGGAAAATATTAATAAGGAAATCGCTGTGGAGAATAAGGAGGTGACCTTGGTTAATGCTGAGCATTCAAAAGAAGATTCTGATCTTCACATTTCACAGAGTTATGATCAGGAGAAGGATTGGAACCTTCACTCTCAAGAGATTCCACAACCAACCCTGGAAGAAGGTGAGATTTTGAACCAAGTTAAGAATATTCAATTAGAGGGTGGTAATCTTGAAGGGCCCCAGATTAAATCTGATAAAGTTAAGGAGACCCAGATGTGTTTTGATTAAGTTGAGAAGGCACAGATGGAACATGATCAACCCAGATGTGTTTTGATTAAGTTGAGAAGGCACAGATGGAACATGATCAACTTGAGGAGACTCAGTTAGGTTATGATAGAGTTGAGGGGACCCAGATGGGTTTTGACAGAGTTGAGGAGACCTAGATGGGATTTGACAGAGTTGAGGAGACCCAACTAGGTTTTGATAGACTTGAGGAGACCCAGATAGGAGGTGACAAAGTTAAGGAAACCTAGATGAGTTTTGAAACAGAGGTAGAGTCACAGGTGGGTTTTGACAAAACTAAGGAGACCCAGATGGGTTTTGACAGAGTGATGGAGACTCAGGATGATGAGGTAAAGCTTGTGTCTTTACAATCTTTAGCCCAAAAGAAGTCTTACCCTTCTCCAGGGAAACTCACTTCGGGTTTTATCAAAGGAGGGCTATTTCCGCCTTCTCCAAAGAAGCAGTCTATAGCTTCTATGGGAATAGCTACTGCTTCATTGAGTGATCATGAAGAGTGGACATCTCAAAAGAAAAAGAGTCGTAAACCAAAAAAGTCTGCTGATGTTGGTTTAGATCCTTTGAAGGGGAGACCTTCATTGCGAGAAACTAGACAACAACAAGTAGCTAGGGAGATTGCCAGTGGAAAGTACAAGACACTGGAGAATCACTCCAGAATGTTATTTAAATGAAGATTCTTTCATGGAATATGAAGGGACTTAATAACCCCTCAAAACAATTTGAGGCCAAAAACTATATTTTTGATCACAAAGTGGATATTCTTTTACTCCAGGAAGTTAAAATGTCTAAAGAAGGTTTCAAATTGATTGTTGATAGGATTTCGCCAAATGCTTCCTTCTACATTAGTCTTGCTATCGGTGCCTCTGGGAGAATTGTGACTATGTGGAATGCTTCCCGATTTCATGGTAAACTTTCTTTCTTCAACAAAAATTGTTTGGTGATTGAATTCTCTTTGCCTTCCTTTCGATGGAGCTTGGTCAATGTTTATGCCCCTAATACTAGGGTCTTAAGGAAAAATCTTTGGGAGGATTTGGCTAAACAACTCTCTTCTTATCCTAATTCGTATTGGATGCTGGCGGGGGATTTTAATACCCCTCTTTATCCTTCTAAAAAGTCTGGGGGAATCTTGGACTACTCTGATAGTATGTTGGACTTTGCTGATTTGATTAATACTTTTGGGCTTATTGATATTGATTTAATGAACCAAAATTTTACTTGGACTAATAGGAGGAAAGGGGACCAAATGATCCAAGTGAAGCTTGATCGATTTCTTGTTTCCAATAATTGGCCAAACATTGCCTCCCTTAAATTGGCTGCTCTACCTAGGACTGTTTCTAATCACAATCCTCTCATTCTGGAATGGGCTAATCAAAAGAGAAAGGGTCCTTTTCCTTTTAGATTCGAGGCTATGTGGATTAAACATCATGATTTCAAGAATCTTCTTTCTAGTTGGTGGCAACTTCAGGTTGTGGGCACTCCTATGTTCAGACTTTTTAAAAAGTTGATGCATGTCAAGAGAGAAGTTTATGGTTGGAACAAATACAGTTTTGGAAACATTTTTTCTCAGAAAAAGATCTTATCCAATAAGATGGCAGATATTCAATATAAGATTGCTCAAGGTGATACTTCTAACATTTCTTTCCAATTAGAAAATAACTTAATTAGAGATTGGAAGAATTTAACGAATACAGAAGAGCTATTCTAGAAGCAAAAATCTAGAGTTCAATGGCTCAAAAAGGTGACCGTAATACTGCTTTCTTTCATGTTTCTACTTTAAAGCATAGAAAATCTAACTCTATTTCTAAAATAAGATTGGAGGATGGTAGTATGGTTACTAATGATGAGGAGATTGGGGATCATGCTGTCAGCTTTTTTCACAATTTACTGTCTGAAGAAGGACCAAGTGCTGATAACTCACATGTTGTGAATCAACTTCTGAACAATATCCCTTCTCTGATTTCTAAGGAAGATAATGCTGATATTTTAAAGCTTATTTCTAAGGAAGAGGTTTGTACGGTGGTCTTTTCTATGGGCCCTTTTAAAGCTTCGGGGCCGGATGGTTTCCCCCCCATTTTCTTCCAAGAATTTTGGGACATTGTTGGATATGATGTCACTGCTGTTGTCAAAGATTTTTTAAGAACTGGTAAACTTCTGAAACAACTCAATAATACTTTTATTTCCCTTGTTCCTAAGAAGCCCAACCCAGAGATGCTTGCTGACTTCAGGCCTATTAGTCTTTGTAATACTATTTATAAAATTTGTACCAAGCTTCTGGTGGTCATAATCCAACCTCTTCTTGATAAAATTATATCTCCCTCACAAAAGGGTTTTCTTCCTGGAAGATAGATCTTAGATGCTGTGATTACTACTCATGAAACTATCCACTTAATGGAAAAGAGTCGCATCCCAGGTATGGTTTTCAAACTTGACATCTCTAAAGCTTATGATAGGGTGTCATGGCAAATTTTATTTAAAGTCATTCAGAAGCTTGGGTTCAATGATAATGTTTCTCTTCTCATTAAGGAAGCTATTACTACTGTTAAATACTCAGTCCTTGTTAATGGAGTTCCAAGAGGTTTCTTTTCTCCTTCCAGGGGAATAAGACAAGGAGATGCCTTGTCCCCCTATCTTTGTATTATGATAGCTGAAGCTCTTGGTAAATCTTTTCACAGTAAGATCAACTCTAAAGATTTAACTGGGATTAAACCTGCTTCTTCTTTGTCTCCTATGTCTATCCAACAGTTTGTTGATGATACCATACTTTTTGGCATCTCCTCTATTTTAGAAGCTTCCAGATGGAAATCTTTACTGGATGATTATGCTATGGCTTCTGGTCAGCATATTAATTTTCAAAAAAGCAATGTTTTCTTTTTCAATACCCTAGGGGATCTCCAAAGAAAAATTATTAATATCCTTGGTTGTGTGGCTGCTATCCTTCCCTTAGTCTATCTTGGTCTCCCTTTGACTACTAAGGAAGTTTCTCTGGGTTTTTGGCACAATGTCCTTGAAAGAACTCAAAAGAAATTGTTGGGTTGGAAAGGAAAGCTTTTAAGTAGTGCGGGAAAATTACAACTTCTAAGGGCCTCTCTTCAGGGTATTCCTACCTACTTTTTATCCTTATTCAAAATGCCCAGATATTTGGTTGATAAACTGGAGAAAATACAGAGAACTTTCTTGGGGACTGGAATTGAAGAAAAAAAGAGAATTTCCTTGGTTAAATGGGAAAAGGTCTGCCTTCCTAAGACTCATGGTGGGCTTAACATTAGAACCATTCAAAATATGAATAAGGCTCTACTGTCTAAGATTGTTTGGAACTTCTTAAACAAAGATACAGATTGGGGACTTATTATAAAGGCTAAATACTTAAGGGATACTAACAGATATTCTTTCCTTAATAAGGAGGGCCTTCATCAAGGATCTATTATTTGGAATAAAATTATAAAAGTCAGAAGTCTTGTCAACAAGGGTATCAAATGGAAACTTGGTGATGGATCGCTTATAAATTTTTGGGAAGATCCTTGGTTGGGTGATGGTCCTCTTTCTAAATAGATGGGTGATGAAGCTATTAGTGTTCTTGCTAAACATTTTTTTGGCAATAAAGTCAGTCATTACATTCATCAAGATCATGGTGTTAGAAGTTGGAAAAATCTGCTGGACTGTTGTACCAATAATCAGAATCTCCTTCACAGGGCTAATAAAATACAACAAATTCTTCTTAATACCAAGATTCCTCTTTTCTCTAGAAATGATCAACTTTTTTGGGCTGCTGACAAAAAAGGTTTTTTTTTTCAGTTAAATCTGCTTACCATTTGCTGATCGAGGAGGAACTTAAGGATGATGTTTGGAGGAAGGTTTGGAATTGTAAACTCCTTCCAAAGGTTAAACTTTTTCTGGTGGACTGTTGTTCATAATAAAATCTTGACTCAGGACAATCTTCAACATAGGGGTATGCAATTGGTTAATAGATGTGTTTTGTGTTTGAAAGAAGAAGAATCCGTCTCTCATCTTATCCTGCATTGTGAATTTGCAACTAAGATATGGAGTAAAGTCTTTTTGAATTTTGGCTTACAATGGGTCTGCAACAAGGAGCTAAAAGATCTCATTCTTAATTGGATCCCTCCTCTATCCCATCCTTGGTTAGTTGAATTATGGACTCAATCTCTTCCTTTTGTTGCTTGGTTCCTTTGGAAAGAAAGAAATAATAGAATTTTTAGAGAAACTTTTAGAAATTCTTCACAGGTTTTCTATTCTTTTTGTAAGGTTCTCCTTGAAAATGTTTCTAATTCTAGCATCAAAATTGCCGATAAACCTCTTACTTAGCACGAAGTCCTTGTGGCTTCCAACTGGGGGATTGTGAATCAAATTTCAGCTTTTGATGATTCTAGACGCATTAAAAGATTAAACACTATTTGGACTCCCCCTGACCTTGGTTGGTTCAAATTAAATTTTGATGGAGCTGCTAAGTCTAATGGTAAGGCTAGTGGTGGAGTTATAATGAATGACAGAGGAGCTCTTATTGCTGCTTATGCTGGAGGAATTGGTAACCAAACTAATAATTTTGTTGAAGCCTTTTCTCTATTATGGGGTCTTAAGTTGGCTATATCTCTTGGTATCCACAAGCTTCATGTTCAGGGTGATTCCAAAATTATTATAGAGGCTGTTTCTAAAACTTCAGAGTGTGGATGACAACTTAAGGATATAGTGCTTGATATTCAAACCCTTTCACAGACTATTCCTGTCATTTCCTTCTCTCACATTAATAGAGAGGGTAACACTGTTGCTGACAGCTTGACAAATTATGGTCAGCAATTTCAAAATTGGCAATGTTGGCACCAAATCCATAATATCCCACGTCAGATTAGGGATATCATTCAAAAAGAACAAGTTACTATATGATGATTACTCATCATCTCACCTAGATTATCTACGTGGCCAGTTCTTTAATTCAGGGCATGCTGATTAGACACTCTAGTAATGATGAGAGTGAGCTTAGACAGATTTGCATGCGTGTGAAAGATAGCTGATTAATATGGAAAGATTACGTAAGGACCTCAGGTTATTGTCATAATGATTGCCCTAATTCTATTCGTGTCCTCTTTATTTCCGATTATACTCACAACACTGTGATCAAAGTCTCTTGATTTTCCCACTGCATTGATAGAAGTTTTCTGGAAAACAACTATGCCTTTTCCTTTTCTAGATTCATTCAGCTTCACTGGTTTTTCATAATGGGTGGCGACAGAATTCGAATTGAACCCAACAATTGTGGAGAATTTAAAGAGAATGCTTTGGTCTGGCATTATTGTAAAGAAGGAGGAGTCACCCCTTTCCTTGAATGTTTGAATGGACATGATGAAAACCTGTTTATTCAATTTGCTTAGTCTTAGGATAATTGCAAGGTGCAAATTGGGAATGTCAGTTTTGTGGTTTCTGAGAATGATATTGCTATGGCTATGGGTCTTTCTCCAAAGGGTACGAAGATCTAGAAAAAGTCTAGGGTTTCTGATGCTCAGAATCAAAAACTGTTTCTTGGTGAAGGAGAGGAGTTGGTGCCTTATCAGGGTGGTTTTGAGAGAGCTTGTCTTCCTGAACTGTGCGCTGACATGTGCTACATGGTGATGAAGTATTTCACCCTTGAGGGCCATTTTACCAGGTTTTATGACTATCATCTCCCTTTGTTAAATCATTTTAGAAGGAATGCCACTATTAGCTTCCCTTTCTACTTTCTTTCTTCTCTTGAGCACTCTATGCAACATGTTAAGAAGACTCTGCTAAAGAAGCCTGATGAGAAACCTATACCCTTAGATCAAGGGCTCATTCATAGATTATACCAGTTCCACTTAGCTCTTTCTCCTCCTTGCTCTCTTCAGCCCTCTAGTCAGGATACCCCTACTAGCTCTGTGAAAACTAGTCTTGCTACTCCTAAAAGGATTCCTGTAGGCGATCCTTGTTCTGGTACTTCCAAGTTTATGGCCAAGAGTGTTCAAAACCCTCCTTCCAGATTCAAATTGAAAGCTAAAAGACGTCTTGCAGATATTGACACGGAGTCTAACCCTTTGAAAGAAGATATTGGGGATTCTGGGACCCAGAATGAGTAGAATTAGGATAGGGAGGGACCCTCATGAAGTTTTAAAAAAGTTAAACTGGAGGGTAAGTATGCTATTGTTAGGCGGTCCGGTCATATTGCTGGAAAACGAGCTCCCAAGCTAAAACTGATTGACTATTCTGAAGCCTCTACCCATGAGGAGGAAGATCCCAAGAGTGATGTTCAGGAGCTTGATATTGAAGATTTTGGTGGTGAAGAAGAAATTGATGGGCAAGATTTTCCTATGGAGGCCTTTGATACCAAAGATAATATTGGGGTTCATAATTCTATCCCCATTGGTGACTGTGTGGATGTGGGTGATGTTACTACTCAGATGAAGGTGACTGATACTATTGATAACACTGGGGAAGATGCCCACGTTGTTCCCATTGTCGTGCCTGTTGATCCCGATCTGTTTCGAAAGGATGGTAATAATGCTCAAGAGGGTAGAGAGGAAGACAATATTGAGGAAGTTAATGATGCTAATGATCTATCTCAGCTAAAGGAGCGGGTGGAGTTCTTGGAAAAAGGGTCTTTTCTCTTGGCAATTTCATTACTAGCATGTTATGCAAGACTGCTATGGCTAATCTCTCTCTGCTGAGGGAACATGAGGTTCTCATTCATGGTGTTGATAATGACAGGGTCAAAGAATTTGACAAAATCCTAGAGTTTCTTTCTAAGGAAGAGGAGGATATCCCTTCCTAGTCTTTCTAATGCTTTCTGTTAGCTGGCTTTTTATTGTTAGTTCCTTTTTGCTGTATTTTGGCTATTTGTAAGTTGTCAGTGGCGGTTATGGCTCTTTTTGTTTTCTGAGCCTCTTTTGCCCTTTTTGGGTTCTATTTTGTAAGGGATCGGCCCCTGGTTTGCCACCTTTTAATATCAAAAACATTTCTTCTTGTTTTTGTGACCTAATACTTCATTTAGGTCTCACAACATAGATAGGAGCACTTGTTTCTTCTTTTTAGTAGCAAAGTCTGTTGAAGGTGCAAGCCAACTCTAACATGTTGGTGTTCCAAGGAAAAATTGACACCTAGAAATTAGATAAATGGATTTGAAAATTATAGGCATAATACACTGTCAAGTTAAAGGATATGGAAAAGATCACCTCCACAAAGTTATGGTGACGTCCATGTTGGAATAAGTTGTCATTGATGTCAAAGAGATCATTTGATATAATAAGAATGGTTCGTTATGAAGAGTGTGGTTTTAGAGATGTGATTGTTTAAATTAAAGATTTAAACAATGTGGAATTAGCATTAAAAAATGAATATGCTTTTAGTATGGGCCAACTTGTGTTTGGGAAGATAAGATTCAAATTTAAAATGAAATTCTTATAAATGGCTGACTCTATGAAGGTTGATTCCTTTTGAGGATCTAACATGGGCCGACTTCCCAATAAGAACTGACTGACCTCATTGTTAATAAGAACTAGCCGACTTCGAGAAGTCTTAAAGTGGCCGACCTTATAAGAAGTGCCAAACAAAAGGACTATAATATATAAAAGGTGGTGCTCTGATATAAGATGCAATGATGAAAGATAATAAAATAGGTATGATATGCATTAATAAAGCAATGACTTAATATAGTTATGTGCAACGATTTAGAAGATGTAATATGCAGCGATTAATATCATCTAAGTGGTGTAATTAGTTATGTGTGAAGTGCTACGATTAGGATTAAAGAGGCAACAGTTAATAAAAGGGCATTAATTATATTCAAAAAAGGGCAGTGATTATATTTGTTAAAGAAGGGATTTATTTTAAGAGGTGCATCTATTGTGAAAAGAGGTAATCTTTGTGGAAGGGTATGTCTCTTACCCTCTTTGAAGACATATAAAAGGTAAATGATTTGGATGTTTTAAAGCAAGCAAATTAGAGATATATTTTTGAGTAATAAGGAAGAGAAGGAGCAACACTATTAAGTGTAAATCTGATTTATATTAAGAAGATATATGTGTGATAAAGTGTGAAGATATATGTTAGTGATGTGAATTGATTATTTTCAGATTTGTGACGGAAGGGAAGTTGAGATTGGATCAAATTTGTGTGAAGGAATATATCATATCAGCCATTGAAGGATTAATAGGTTGGAGCCTATCAAAAGAGGTTGGAGCCTCTTGCTGGGTTGGAGCCTCCAATAGGTTGGTGCATATAATTCTGCCAAGTGGAGATTGGTGTATCTCGTGAATTGGAGCTCATTATTTGTATGTAAAGTAGGTTGGAGCCTACAAGAAAGAAGAAGAAGATCAATATAATATATAAGCAATATTTTATTTTGGTTTTCTCTCGTAAGGGTTTCCACGTAAAATCGTGTGTTCTTATTGTGTACTTAATTGCTAGATCTTGCATACGTGTAGTTGATGTTATTAATTGAGTTTGAAAAGTAAAAGATTGTTAGCTTCTGATTCACCCCCCTCTCAGTATCACTGTGTGCTCATCAATTGGTATTAGAGGGGGTTCCTTCGGAGATAGCCTAACAACTAGAAGGTAGATCTAAGAAGAGCACTCATGGCCAGACAAGAAAGTTATGGTTTCTTATCAAACATGGCACCATTGTTTGATGGAATGAATTATGCATTCTGGAGCATAAGAATGAAAACATATCTAAGTTTATTAGGGTATGACATCTGGCAATCTGTGGAAGATGGATATATTATACCCACAACTCGTCTTATGGACAAAGATGCTAAATGAGAAAGTGAACAATTCAAGAGCTATGAATGCCATATTATGTGGATTGATAGAGACTGAATTCGTAAAGGTGATGCATTGCAAAACTGCAAAGGAAATATGGAGCAAGTTAAAAAGCATATATGAGGGGATGACAAAGTGAAAAAGGCTAAGCTTCAAACTCACAAGGCAAGATTTGAAAGCCTCAAAATGAGAGAAGAAGAGAACATAACTAACTATTTTCTTCAAGTTGATGAAATTGTTAACACCATGGTGGCACTTGGTGAAATGATCAAGGAAGCAACTGTTGTATGAAAGATATTGAGATCTTTACCTATAAGGTTTGATTCTAAAATCTCTACAAGATCAAAGAAATAAAAGACATGGATAGATTGACCAAGGATGATTTGCACGACACTCTAACTGCCTATGAAATGAGGATCGAAGATAAACCCTCAAAGAGAGAGGCAGCTTTCCAAGTAACACAAAGAGGAAAGAACAAAATTTATGAATACAATAATGAACTTAGCAAAATTGATGAAGAAGAAGCTCACTTCATGAGGAGGATGAAGAAAGGCATAGGTAAGTATCCAGGTAAGTCTTCTTTAATTTGTTACAGTTTTGGAAAATTTGGACATTTTTCTTTGAAGTGTCCGTAAGGGAAGATGGAGAACAATGGCTATGATGAAAACTATAGTATGAACAAAGGAAGAGGTTATCAACCACCAAGGAAATTACAATCAAAATCAATTCGAGAGAAGTAATAACTTTCAAAGGCAAAAGAAGAGTATTTACTCAAATGAATATGATTATGGGATGGAAGAAAGTGATGACAAATTTTATGGTGATCAAGAAGAAATAATGTTCATTGCAATAGAGATTAAAGACGACAATCAAAATGAAGATAAAAAGGACATTGAAGAAGATGATGATGAGGTGGACCTTTTGGAAGAAATTCACCTTGCATATGAAGAGGTTCATTCCCTCAAAAGAATAAATTCAGATCTAAGATCAAAAGTTTAAGAAGAGATGGACTCCAAGGCTAAGGTTTCACAAGCCCTTGAAGAAGCTAAAAAAATGATTAAGGATATGAAAGTAGAATATGAGGAAGCAAATAAAATTGAGGAAGAAATCGAGAGAACAATTCGAGACCTGAAAGTTTGATGTGAAGAAGCAAAGAGGATTGAAGAAGTAATGAAAAATTAGATAAAAAAAAAGGAAGAAAATTGTGAGAAATTGGAAGCCGAGAGTGTGTCTCTAAGAAAGTGTTGGAAAAGACTGTAGCACAATTGAACCAAGAACTGAAGAATGTAAAAGTTCAAAAATTTTGGAGGAAATTCTTAATGCTCAAAAGCCCACATGTGACAAGAGTTGGATCGAATATGAAGAAGGACAAAGTTCAAAAAAGGATGAGCCGATTAAGGAAGAAAAGGAGGATCCAAAAACATATTCACAAGATGTACAAGGATCCAACAAAAATGAAGGGAATAAAAGAGAAGAAAATCAATGAGAAACTGTGAATAACACATTTAGACAATGTCTCCCACGAAGGCAGGTAAGTACAAATAGGTATTATCATTCTTTTTTGGCTATTGTTTCTTTTGCAATCATTTTGGGCATAAGGCAATAGATTGTAGATTGAATGCTAGAAATAATTATAGGCATAGAACTATGAATTATGGTACATATGCTAGAACTAACCCTGTAGGAAACAAGATGGGAAGACTAGTGATGATGAAAAGAAATGTCAATCCATTTGATCTGCTCATGGATCCAAATATAATATGCCACAAGTGCAACAATTTTGGACATCTGACGAAGTTGTGCAGAAGTAGTTTTGTGGAACATCCTAGACAAAACAAGAAGGTGGATATACTTGGCAAGCAAAAGGAATGATCTACACAGGTATGGAGAAGGAAACAAGAGAAGAAGGAAGAATTAATGCCCGTGCCTCATGAAGTATCACTACATCCTTAAGGAAGAATACGAGGTCAGGGAAAACTAACCATTGCATTAACTTAGCTTCATGGAGAAGACAATTCAAGATAGATCAACTAAAAGCATATTCTATATGAGCATTCCATTGTCATTGATCAAGAGGGAGAATTATTAGAGAAAAAGAAGATATAATTAGAAAAAATAAAGAGAGACTAAAGAATGGCTAGGCATACGACAAGACTATTGAGTTATGTTCTTGGGATGATGGAGGTTAAATATATGAGATGTGACCATAATCACCCAACAAAGTTTAGTTCAAAGCATGTATGACAAAACAATTGACAAATGATGCATGACAACATTTTTTTTGAAAGACAAGGTACAGTGGGAATGGTGACAATATAGTCATCAAAGGCATAAGAAGTATGACTCAATGAGAATGATATGATAATAACATACTACATACTAGAAATATTCCTTATAATGAAGTGAAGGAGAATTGATGTCAAGAAAAGAGAGAACCTAGAATGTTCGAGAGAATGAAAGAAGAAAGAAACCATGATAAAGATGTTTTGTAAGACTACACTTAATAAAATTTTTCAAAAACCTGACAAAAGGATGAGAATGATCCAAAGGAATCCTTGTTTGAAGAGCATGGTAGAGCACACACGCATGTATTGGGAAAAGCAAAAGAAATGGCTAGTAGCAAGTTGGATGTTTATGATGGTTATACTTATATTCAAGTCCATATTGATGTAATGATGCCACAGTGGATAGAGTTAAAATGGATATCCTTTTACCATTAATGAAAAGGGGGAAGAATTATAGAAAGGTTGAAAGATACAACTCCATGAACTTGAGAAAAATCAGAGATAGATGAAGATTTCTTATCATTGATGTTAAAAGGAAAGTTCAGAAAGAGAGAATTATAAAATGGAAGAATGATGCCATTAATGTTAAGTGGGAGCATGATAAACATGAGAAGATTCTTTGTGAAGAAATAACTTTCATTTTTGTAAGATGCATAGTGAATGATGGATAGAAAAACAAGTTCCTGATGCATTAAACCTGAGAAGATCATCCAAAGTATCTATTTGGACAACTATAAAGGAAGCATATCACCCAAACAACAAAGAGACAAAGGAGGAGAATTAGAGCAAAGGGAAGCTCGAGATAGGGGGAGCCTTACAGACATGAGGAGCATCACAGAAAAGAGAGAGAATCACATCATGAAGGAAAGAAGTATACAAAGTGTCCCTTTGCCATTGATGTGAAAGGGGGAGAGATAGAGTAAGGGGGAGCAATGAAAAGTTATAATTAGAATTCAGTTGCCATCAATGACAAAGGGGGAGATTGTTGTCCAGAATAATTTGTCATTGATGTCAAAGAGATCATTTGATATAATAAGAATGTCCTGTTACAATAAGGAGTTAACCATTACACTTTCCCATTGAAGAGCAAAAGCAAAGCAAATAAGAGTGTCTCTGTTACATGTTGGAAGAGTGTGGTTTTAGAGATGTGATTGTTTAAACTAAAGATTTAAACAATGTGGAATTAGCATTAAGAGATGAATATGCTTTTAGTATGGGCCGACTTATGTTTGGGAAGATAATATTCAAATTTAAAATGAAATTCTTATAAATGGCCGATTCTATGAAGGTCGACTCCTTTTGAGGATCTAACATGGGCTGACTTCCTAATAAGAACTAGCTGACCTCATTGTTAATAAGAATTGGCCAACCTTATAAGAAGTGCCAAACAAAAGGAATATAATATATAAAAGGTGGTGCGCTGATATAAGATGCAATGATGAAAGACAATAAAACAGGTGCGATCTGCATTAATAAAGAAACGACTTAATATAGTTATGTGCAACGATTTAGAAGATGTAGTATGCAACCATTAATATCATCTAAGTGGTGTGATTAGTTATGTGTGAAGTGTTGTGATTAGCATTAAAGAGGAAAAAATTAATAAAAGGGCAGTGATTATATTAAAAAAGGGGTAGCGATTAGATTTGTTAAAGAAGGGATTTATTTCAAGAGGTGCATCTATTGTGAAAAGAGGTAATCTTTGTGGAAGGGTATGTCTCTTACCCTAGATTTGAAGACATATAAAAGGTAAATGATTTGGATGTTTTAAAGCAAGTAAATTAGAGATATATTTCTGAGTAATAAGGAAGAGAAGGAATAGCACTATGAAGTGCAAATCTAATTTATATTAAGAAGATATATGTGTGATAAAGTATGAAGATATATGCTAGTGATGTGAATTGATTATTTTCAGATTTGTGAAGGAAGGGAAGTTGAGATTGGATCAGATTTGTGTGAAGGAGTATATCATTGTTACATCCCCAATTTTTGTCTTTCTATACTTTTACTTTTTACTTGGACATAAGTAAATTTATTATAATGTTTAGATTAATGAAAAGGAAAAACATGGATTATATTGAATGTCATTTATGAAATTGTGGGAAAGATTATGTTATTATCAATTTAATATTTTCATTATGAGATTTGAACTATTATTTGAATAATGATGCATTGATCATAATTTCTTTGGTAACAAGTTTGATACAGGTTGATAGGTTATTAGATGACTCTCGGAGAAAAGAGAGAGAGTATCTTTCTAGGAGAGAGATATAGACCTCGGGTTACGAGTGGTTTATTTGCCAAATCGAGTATAAGTGTTTAACGAAAATGTGAACCAATGTGTAGTAAGAGGTAAGACTTGTCTTGTCAGTTTACTTCTGAACCTAATCGACAGGTAGTCGATATTATTTACAAATCTTTCTAGTCGTAGCAAGTCATTTTAGTCGTTAATAACATTAACGACGTCGTTTGAGTTTGATTTGTGACTATTTACGTTAAACGTAAATATTACGACGTTATTGTCATAAAATGGTTGTCATATTATTACTACATCACTTGAGGTGTTTTAACCAATCCTTAACGTTCAGACTTTATCGTCAAGTTAAGATGATGTGTTTTTGTCGACGGATCGTGATGGGGAGACTAGCTCAACCCGATCATGTTATCTGTAATCCTTGTTTTAGTATTATCCTTTTATTGATTAAATCATAATAATCAAATAGAAATAATGATATGAAAAAAATATTTGATTTAGTCATATATATATATATATATATATATATATATATATATATATATATATATATATATATATATATATATATATATATATATATATATATATGGGTCGAATGAGGTAATACCTCATGATAATTATTATGGTTTTTAGTTGAGCAGCCTTAGACATCTATTGAGGAGTGCCTTAAATGTTAAAAACATGATGGATTGAATTACACATTAAAAGTAATCGATTGTTCAAAGTTAGTTTAGTGAGTTGGCGGCCTCTTATAAGAGGAGTGGTAGATAACTCAACTGCCATCACCGATCTCCTCAAATGATGCTTTCATCACCAACATTTGTTGATGATTGCATATTTATAGCTAGTGTTTGGAGTCAAACCATAAAGCAATACCATTGGAATTAAATGAGTTATGGACTGCTAAGAGTGGGAGCGAATGGAGAGGATGACTCATTATGAGTTTGTTTGAGCTCTTAAAGCCACGACTTAGCTAGTCATTGGCGCATCTTTTTGAGTGGATATGTGTTTGTTTTGCTGAAGTGGGGTGATCAATAGAAAAGAACTCACGGTGGGCAGTAAGGAAGTAGGTTAAAGAATAGTGGAGAACATGGTCATTGAGGAGGAACACATAAATTTTCTACCTGCCCATACATCTCTGTAAACTGTCGTTGTCAGGTAAATACTCCTACAAGTTATGTTTTATGAGACAAATATAATTTGAATGAATGTTTGTCTTGGACAATCGTTTAACTCAGTTTG
This sequence comes from Cunninghamia lanceolata, assembly GCA_027924645.1. Taxonomy (NCBI): domain Eukaryota; kingdom Viridiplantae; phylum Streptophyta; class Pinopsida; order Cupressales; family Cupressaceae; genus Cunninghamia; species Cunninghamia lanceolata. The sequence goes on along the minus strand of BSBN01000245.1, from coordinate 2,742,339 downwards.
GTTATCCTTTTAGTATTTTGTATAAACTATACAATGGAGATAAGATGTCTGTGTCACCTTGAATACTATCGATTCAACTTGAATGACTGAGTCGACGATGTATGTGTAAGTTTTAGTATAACCAGAGAAGCGTCGACTTAGCCTGAAAAGGCTGATGCAATCTTTGCAATGATATTTGTTTTGAATTATCATTTTGGGTCAATATTACATTTGTCATAAAATTGATATGTAGACCCTTTTATTGTTCGGGAAATAACGAACTTTCTTTGATAGAAATTGTTATAGTTTTCTAGTGTTTAGAAAATCCTGTCGCTCTGTTGGATGAGCAATCATTTTAAAATAAGTCGATTACTTTATCATAGGATAGATATGTATTAAACTCTCATCGAGATTAGTATAAATGGTATTAGTTTTAGAAAACTTACCAACCAAGTGTAATACGGGATAAAGTATTAATGGTGTCATTATTTTGAAACCAATCTTGTTTTAGTTCCCATACATTGTCTAAACGATATTTTCTCTAAAGAACCTAGATTCTTGGTGGTCTATGGTAACTATGGTATAACCTATTGAATGGTAGAAGAACTAGGGATAGTTAGATGAATGGGATAAAATGTCAAAAGATCTTCTCATGTCTATACTACTAATCTTGATGAGTATAGCCTATAGTAAACCATTATGTAGTAATAGACTATGTCTATATAGAAACAACTTTGTATAAAATCATATATGAGTATATATGTGGTGATGATCAATGGAATCATGTAGAGTTTAATTGAATAGGTATTCATATTGCTTTTGATAAGGAGTTAATATCTTAGCAAGATTATTGTATACCTAACTATGGTTGAGTTAAACCAAAGGTCGATTATGAACCTTAGCTTACAGAAATGAGATATGATAAATATAAAAATATTGTAATATTCAAGGGTTGTTTTAAAACCCTAGAGTCAAATATGAACCAAATGAATGGTTATATTATATAAACTTATTTAAGTCTAAAAGTATTATTATTATGACTCATAGCTTAAACTATTACATGATTAGGATGGATAAGAGTTTTAAAATTGCGAGAATATGGCAGTATCCAAGTCGAGTAGGGGTGGGTGAACACAACGACTATGTTCATTATGAATGATATTGATATTAAAAACTTCAGCCAAAGTAATGCATTTGTTTTCTACATGCATTGTTAGTTCACTGTATTCGGATTGCTTATCCTATCGAAAATCATTCTTAGCTAGAGGGTATCTAGGGTTGTATGGTTGATAGAGTTGAGTAGAATACAACACTATATACTTAGGAAAGGCAAATTACCACTGGTCACCTAAGGTCTATAGTCCTCATGAAGGGTAGGGCCACTTCCTATGTGGAAGATGTGTGGGAGAACGCCGGTTTGTGGTTGGAGGTAAATCACTAGAAAAATGCTCTCTCTCTCTCTCCAAGAAGGAAACATGCCAGGACTTGTGATAAAGATGTCAGATATTCAGAAGCAGTATTCAATCCAATATTGTATATGTAATGGATTTACATTTGTAAACATTGTAAATAAGAAAGACAATATGGTTTATTGTATCTTGTAAAAAGAAATCTTGTAATTGTAGTTACTTAATTATTTGTCAAAGAAAAGAAATTTTTTCTCTATCTCATTTTTACCTTGTTAATTTACTCTATGGTAAATTTCTAGTTTTACTATGTTTTTAGAACGTGGATGTTACATATGGTATCAGAGCTACCAGGTTCAGCACTAGGGCTCATTAGACCACTATGCTTGCCTGTAGTCAACATTATGCAGTTAGCTAATGTTTGAAAATTTCTATGCGAGGATGGTACATTTTAAGAAGATAGCAAGAAAGTCTTTTAATTTGAGTCAATATTTGCTTAAAGAAAAAAGAGAGCATGAGGCCATTATCAAAACCTTTGAGGGAACCAATGATGAGAGTGACATTTGGTTAAGTGATATGGAAAATCCAGTGACTGCCTTAACTCAAATCAAGCGAGTGAGAAGGGAGTACTTGAAAATAAGTAAAGATGAGGAAATAATTATAGTTAGACGAGATCCCCGCATACCCTCAACTATTGAGATCATAGAAGTTAGGTCCGATAGTGAGTCAGAAGGTTATATACCTCAAGATTATGTATCTAAAAATGAGTCTGAGGGATATACTCCTCTTGAGTATGACTTTTGAAGTCATTTCTTGTATAAAAGAAGAATACTCTTTACTTTTGAAATGAAATAAAAAAAGAGTTGTTTTTGTGCCAAACTATTGTTTAAATTGAGTATTATGTTTAGATTTAATGGGTTACATTATAATCTTGAACTAATGGACATCTCAATATTCTTAGGTGTGAGAAATCGATAAACATGGTGCGGACAAGAACTAACCAAGGAGAAAGTGAAGAGGAAAACCACCCGGTGCCAAATAATAAGCTGGACCAAATCATAACCATGCTTGAGGAAACCAAGAAAAGATTGGGTGATTTGGAAAAGAAGGTGGATGACAAAGGGAATACTGAGGGAGGAGGTGAAAACTCTCATGGTGAAAGTAGAGAAAATCATGAAGATCAAAGTAAGAGTACCGAACTTCATAAAGAGGCAAGGGATAGATTGACCAAGTGGAGCTCTGCAAGGATATGAAGAAGGTTGTTCCACAAAAAATTGATGGGATAGAAACTAGAGATGCTGCAGAAGCTTGGTTAACAGAGATGGAAATGTACTTTGAGATAAGAAATTGCTCAGAGGTGACCAAGGTAGTATGGGGAGCATTCCAACTGCAGGAGAAGCATCCACTTGGTGGATGAATAAAAAGATGGAATTGAATTTGAGCTCTCTAAGGGTAACTTGGGTTGAGTTTGTGGAACTCTTTCACAAGAGATGGTTACCACAACTCTATTTTGATCAGAAAGTGACTGATTTTTAGAATCTTCGACATGGAGATATGACAGTGGTGGAAAATGGAGAAAAATTCATTCGACTCTTGAAATATGTTCCACAATATCAAAAGGATGAGAGATTTAGGATCAAAAAATTCATCATGGGCTTAAATCCTCAAATTGGTGGTGAAGTGGATGTACATGGTCCCACAACAATGGATCAAGTGTACGAGAAGGTGATCAAGTAAGACCAAAAGCTAAAATCCATCTCGGCTTATTGTGATAGAAACCGCAAGAGGTTTAATGGAACTCCTAACAATCAATCCTACAAGAAAAGATATGAAAAGAGCTATGATAACAAGAGAAAAGATAAAGGACCTCAGAAGAACAAAGGTGGATCTGGTAATGAGAAGAAGAATGGCGACTATAAAAGAAATGAGGATAACAATGGGAAGACTTCAGATAAGAAAGGACCCATTGGAGGATGCTTTACTTGTGGGGGTGACCACTATGCAAATCGTTGCCCTAACAAGAATCAAAATGGTCAACAAAGAGGTACTGCACTACCTACTTAGCAAGAAGCATTCCAACAAAGGATTCATGCATCTCTCAACAATCGTCAAGAAAAGTATCAAATCACACCCATTGAGATGACAAGTACTTTGTTTGGAGTCCCTATATCTATTTTGATTGATACAGGAGCCACTGAAAACTTTGTTTCTCCTAGAATTTTGAGTAAATTTTCTAGAAAAGCTGGTTACATGTCCAAACCTTGGTCAGTAGAATATGCTAACCAATCTAAGGCTCAAGTAGAGAAATGTTTGTTTGAAGCCAAGATTGATCTCCCTAGTTTGTCAACTGAAGCAAATCTTTATGTAGCACCCCTAGGTTCCTATGATGTAATCCTAAGAATGAGTTGGTTATGGAAACATAGAGCTAAGGTTGACTATTTTTCAAAAATAGTTGAATGCTTAGATGATTTGGGAAATCTAACCCAATTCCAAGGTATTCAAAGAGAAGTTAAAATCAGAACTATCTCTGCCAAGCAATTAAAAAGGGCTAGAAGGAAAGGTGTTAGTTGTTTGCAATCAAAATGGAACTAGTGGAGGAAGGGGTAGAAAACCTTAGTTTATCTTTTGGAGAAAAGTATCGTTTTCTTTGGGAATTTTAAGATGTGTTTCCATGATTTCCTCCCAAGAGGATTTTTGATTTTGTTATTGACATTAAACCAGGATCTGAGCCTATATCAAAAGCACCCTACCATATGACAACAATGAAGTTAATGGAATTGAAAGCATAATTACAAGAATTGTTCGCAAAAGGTTTAATCAGACCCAGTGTTTCACCTTGGGGTGCTCCAATTATTTTTATTAAGAAGAAGGATGGAACCCTTCGATTGTGTATAGATTATCGTATGCTTAATAAAGCAATGGTAAAGAACAAATATCCTTTGCCACGTATTGATGATCTTTCTGATCAGATGCATGAAGCTGATGTGTTTTCAAAGATTGATTTATGATCAGGATATCATCAGTTAAGACTGAAGGATGAAGATATTCATAAGACATCTTTTAGAACCAGATATGGACACTATGAGTTCACAGTGTTGCCATTTGGTTTGACAAATGCACCTGCTACATTCATGAATCTCATGAATAGTATATTCAACTATATTTTGGACAAGTTTGTTTTAGTCTTCCTGGATGATATACTCATTTATTCTAAAAATGAAGAAGAACATCAACGGCACCTACAGATAGTTCTGCAAAGGTTAAGAGAACATAAGTGGTGTAGTGCACTTAGGACAATTTTAAGTCAATATTTGAAAAAATTTTAGTATTAGAGATTAAATGAAGTTTTGAAAAATACTGTAATAAAGCATTAAAAGGCATAGTCAGTTAGTGGAGGTTGATTTTAGTCATTTTTTGTAGTGGTCTACAGTTTTCTCAGTTATGACAGTCTAATTTTAGAAACAAAATAGTGTTTTTGTGAAAAAATAGTCTTTTATGAGAAATCAATCAGTTCTAGGCTATTTTTAGCCTATTCCCACGTTGGGAATCCATGTAATAGGGAGGTAAGGTTATAAACAAAAGAAAATGCATTGTAAAGGATGGAGTGAATGAGGAGTGGAAGTTGAAAAAAGCATTGTAAAGGAAAAATGAAATAAAAATACAAATTTTCTGCCTTTTAAGTATTTTTTTTGCTATTCTACAGCTTACACCATGTCTGTACAGTACTATTAGAGATCCTCATGCATAAAATGTTAAAAGGTATGGTCACATCCTTGTTTTAAAATAGGTTGGAGGAGATTTGAAGAAGTATGAAGCATCTCACAAATGATTTCTTGAGGACAATTTGCAGATTTCTATTTTTCTTGCTGTTAAAATGTCTAGTACTTAGACTATACTATATAGTCATAGATTCTAATGCATGTCACTAGTTGAAGGACTAATATACCTTCCATTTGGACCTAGTTGGAGCAATTTTGATTGAGAAATAAGTTTTTTATAATCATTTTCCTGAGAGTGGGTCTTAGAACTAGGTTTTTAGAGGTTTTTTGAGGGTTTTGCAAAATTGATGGGTTTCTAGCACCCCAATCCTACACCATGGATGAAAGGAATGAATTAGGTCTAGTTTACATTTATCTATAATGGGTTTGTGTGTAAGAGTAGAATATTGGAACAAAAAGGTGGATTTGTGTTCATATCACTATGTGTTGGGTTGTCCAAGCATGGGCAGAGTTTGTTTTTGAAAACAAGGTAGTTTGTGTGGTGGTTAGGACCTTGAAACTAGTTAAATTTATTAGTATAAAACATATCCAACACCTAGGAACAAGAATTTGTGGAGTGGGTTATCATTTTCATGCACTCGTGGAGTAGAAGGAGGCCTAATTTGGCTTAGGACAACAACAACAGTCCTAGTTTGACCCATATGTTGGTAAACAACTTGCCTTGCATGGAAGATATGTTGAAGAACAAGATAATGGGTACTCAAAAAGTTCATAACAGTCCTATTTGGAGGCATTCATCAAAAGTTATTGCACGACAGTCCCTTTAGGAGGGCTACAAGGAAGTTGGTTAAAGTGTGAAGGACAGGGTACTAGAAGGCACCTCTAGAGATTTTTGATGGTTTTGTGAGCTTGGGATAGTAAAAACTAGAAGGCCTAGGGTCCCTAGAAAGTTTGGAAAGGTTCCCATCTATATGAACCTAAAAAATGGGGTTGTTATGTAGTGTTGAAGCCATGGACAGTGAGAGGACAGTCATGTCCAGTTTGAAATTCAATGGAGTAGTTAGGTCCATAGAGGCCTGGTGTCATGGTTTCCCTATCATCCTTTTGCATCCTCTTCCACCTAACAATTTGTTTGTGACCCCTTGTCGTCTTGTGTTGGTCAGTTCTGCATCAAATTGGTATCAGAGCGCAGTTAGTAGGTCTGTGAAGTGTTGAGTTGAAGAGGCAATTTGTCAAGATGAATCCAAGAGTGAGAAACATGGCTCAAGAGATGAATGAGCTGAAGGAGAAGCATGCTAGAGAGTTGAGGGAGCTAAAGGAAAGAATGTCTACCCTAGAACAAAATCATAGAAGAGGAGTGGCTCTAGGTGAAGAGATTGAGTTTGAGGAAGAAGAAGAAGCTGAGTATGAAGATGTGGAAGAAGAGTTTGACCCTGAGGATTAGAGGATGGTAAAGTTGCTAAAGGAAGTAAAAGAAGACAAGCACAAGATAAAGATAGATGTGCGAAAGTTTGGAGGAAGCTTGAATGATGAAGAATTGCTAAATTGGATAACAGCATTGGACAACCATTTTGAGTGTGAAGAAGTTCCTGATGATCGGAAAGTGAAGATTGCAAAGACCAAGCTGACAGGTCATGCTTTGTTATGGTGGGATTATCAGCAGATAGAGCAGAGAAAGCAAGGAAAGACAAAAATTGTTTCATGGGACAAGATGGTAGCAAAAATCAAAGGTAAATTCTTGCCTAAAGGTTATGAAGTTCAAATGTTTAAAAAACTTTAAAGATTAAGACAAAAGGATATGGATGTTAAGACATACACTGGAGAGTTTTATAAGCTGAGTATAAGGTCTGCTCAAAATGAAAATGAAGTGCAAAAAGTTACTAGATATACTGGTGGTTTGAGATTTAACATGCAGGATGAACTAGTGTTGGCAAATCCTAGAAGTGTTGAAGACTATTATTAGATGGTAGTAAGAGTGGAAGAGAAGCTAAAAAGGAGACAAGATAAGTTAGCCAGAGGTAGAGGTAGCACATCTAGAGGCAGAGGATCCTTTCAAAACACAAAACAAGTCAGTGAGAGTCAAGAGGAGATGAACAAGGCACAAGGGAAAAGTGCAGATTTTAGAGGCAGAGGTTCTAGAGGAAGATTTGGTGGTGGAAGGAGTGCAAACACTTTTATGGGTAAGTCAATTGTCAAGAGTTTGGGCACCCAACATACAAGTGTCCTGAGAAGCAGTATTTTTCATGTGATGGTGAAAGGAAGAATGAGAGAAGGACTCAATTAGTCCAAGAAGAAGAATGTGGTTCTAGTTCCACAAAGTATGATGCTGAGACAGGGGAAACATTGCTGCTGAGAGAAAGAGCACTACTGAAGACCTCCAGGGAGAAGGAGCTGATTCAGAGGAGAGCAGTGTTTAAGACAGCTTGCAAAAGCAAGGACAAGGTATGTAAAGTGATAGTGGATTCTGGTTGTACTGATAATATGGTGGCTAGTGAGATGGTAGACAAACTGAAGTTGAAGAAAATACCTAGGGACACACCTTACAAAGTCTCTTGGGTAAGTGATCATCAGTCCATTTTAGTGACTGAGAAAGCATTAGTTGAGTTTAAGATTGGAGCATATGAGGATAAGGTCCTATGTGACATCCTACCAATGGATTGTTGTCATGTGATACTGGGAAGACCCTGGCAATTTGATAGGTTTGTAGTTTATGATGGGAGAGCTAATACCTTCACTATCAAGAAGGATGAGAAGACTTTTGTGCTACTACCATTAGAGGAGCAGTCAAGAATAGCAAATATGATCATGTTTGGAAAGAAGGAGCCAGTGATGTTTGAGGAGAGTAAAAACAAGGAGTGTGCAGCCTTTTCAAGGCATGAAGTTGTTAAAACAACAAAGAGTAAGTGTGAAGAAGAGTTGCAGCCAGTTGTGAGGACAAATATCTTCATGTGGAAGAAGGAGGTGACTGAAAATATGAAGTGTAAGAGTGTAGAGCCTGTGGAAAGGCAAGAAGTGAGTGAAGGAGTATTAGTAGGGACAATCATGTGCCCTGTAGTGAAGAGTAGAGATAAGAGACAACCAAGGGAAGTTGGTGCAATAGTTTGCAAAGTTTCTAAGACAGTAAACAAGTTGGATAAAGGTCTGACAGAGGTTGGTAAAGATACTGTGACAGTGAATAGTGGAAAGAAGAGTAGTATGAGACAATGGTGTGAGAAAGGAGCTGAGAAGGAAGTGTTAGAAATAGAGGTAAAGAAGAATGAAGTTGATAGAGTACTCTATCACAGAGTCAAACAAACTTCAAGGACAAGCAAAAGCAAAGATAACAAGGACAATGAAGGATCAAGGAACAAAGAAACTGATAAAGACAAACATGGAGGACGAAAACAACCAATGAAGGACAATTTGCAAGAATATTTCCAAGGGACTTGGAAAAGTTTCAAGCTAGGGTGAATGGTGCAGTGCACTTAGGACAATTTTAAGTCAATATTTGAAAAAAATTTAGTATTAGAGATTAAATGAAGTTTTGAAAAATATTGTAATAAAGCCTTAAAAGGCATAGTTAGTTAGTGGAGGTTGATTTTAGTCATTTTGTGTAGTGGTCTGCAGTTTTCTCAGTTATGACAGTCTAATTTTAGAAACAAAATAGTCTTTTTTGTGAAAAAACAATCTTTTATGAGAAATCAGTCAGTTCTAGGCTATTTTTAGCCTCTTCCCACATTGGGAATCCATGTAATAGGGAGGTAAGGTTATAAACAAAATAAAATGCATTGTAAAGGATGGAGTGAATGAGGAGTGGAAGTTGGAAAAAGCATTGTAAAGGAAAAATGAAATAAAAATATAGTTTTTCTGCCTTTTAACTATTTTTTTGCTGTTCTACAGCCTACACCATGTTCGTACAATACTATTAGAGATCCTCATGCATAAAATGTTGAAAGGCATGGTCACATCCTTGTTTTAAAATAGGTTGGAGGAGATTTGAAGAAGTATGAAGCATCTCACAAATGATTTCTTGAGGACAGTCTACAGATTTCTATTTTTCTTGTTGTTAAAACGTCCAGTACTTGACCGTACTATACAGTCATAGATTCTAATGCATGTCACTGGTTGAAGGACTAATATACCTTCCATTTGGACCTAGTTGGAGCAATTTTGATTGAGAAATAAGTTTTTTATAATCATTTTCCTGAGAGTGGGTCTTAGAACTAGGTTTTTAGAGGTTTTTTGAGGGTTTTCTAAAATTGATGGGTTTCTCGCACCCCAATCCTACAACATTGATGAAAAGGAATGAATTAGGTCTAGTTTACATGTATCTCTAATGGGTTTGTGTGTAAGAGCAGAAGATTGGAACAAAAAGGCAGATTTGTGTTCATATCACTATTTGTTGGGCTGTCCAAGCATGGGCAGAGTTTGTTTTTGAAAACAAGGTAGTTTGTGTGGTGGTTAGGACCTTGAAACTAGTTAAACTTATCAGTATACAACATCTCCAACACTTGGGAACAAGAATTTGTGGAGTGGGTTATCATTCTCATGCACTTGTGGAGTAGAAAGAGGCCTAATTTAGCTTAGGACAACAACAATAGTCCTAGTTTGACCCATATGTTGGTAAACAACCTACCTTGCATGGAAGATATGTCTAAGAATAAGATAATGGGTACTCAAAAAGCTCATAACAGTTCTGTTTGGAGGCCTGCATCAAAAGTTATTGCATGACAGTCCCTTTAGGAGGGCTACAAGGAAGTTGGTTAGAGTGTGAAGGATAGGGTACTAGAAGGCACCTCCAGAGCTTTTTGATGGTTTTGTGAGCTTGGGATAGTCAAACCTATAAGGCCTAGGTTCCCTAGAAGGTTTGGAAAGGTTCCAATCTATATGAACCAAAACAATGGGGTTGTTATGTAGTGTTGAAGCCATGGACATTTAGAGGACAGTCATGTCCAGTTTGAAATTCAATGGAGTAGTTAGGCCCATACAGGCCTAGTGTCATGGTTTCCCTATCACCCCTTTTGCATCCTCTTCCTCTTGACAAGTTGTTTGTGATCCCTTGTGGTCTTGTGTTGGTCAGTTCTGCATCAATAAGTTATATGGGAAACTGTCTAAGTGCACATTCTTCTAGAAGGAGATTCAATACCTAGGGCATATTATATCAGCTAATGGAATATCTATTGATCTTGCAAAAATCACAGCTATTCTGGATTGGCCTATACCAACAAATGTGCATGAGGTGCATAGTTTCATGGGCTTGGCAGGCTATTATAGAAAGTTTGTTCTAAATTTCTCTAGTATTGCTAGTCCAATCACTTCCCTACAGAGGAAAGGAAAGATATTTGAATGGATGGACAAATTTTAGGAAGCATTTGGTCTCTTAAAGGAAAATTTAACTACATCTCCAATCTTGAAAGTTCCTGACCCCGAAGGACAATTTGAGGTAGTTACAGATGCCTCGGGAGAAGGATTAGGAGGAGTGCTTATGCAAGATGGAAGAGTCATAACATATGAGTCAAGAAAATTAAAATCCTATGAGAAAAATTATGCACCGCATGATGTAGAATTGGCAGTAGTAACTCATGCCTTACAGATGTGGAGACATTATTTGTTGGGAAAGATTTTTGTACTTAAATCAGACCATCAAAGTCTTAAGTATATTTTCTCTCAACCACATTTGAATGCTCGACAAAGGAGATGGTTAGAATTGATATTTGACTATGACTTTGAGATAAATTACATCAAAGGAAAAGAGAATAGAGTAGCTGATGCTTTGAGTTTTAGAAGACATATAGCTTCTATTATTTCTATTAGTGGAAATTTCAAGGATTTGGTGTTGCAAAATTTGTCTAGTGATGAGTTTTATGAGTAGGTTAAGCAAGATCTGACAGATAATCCTAAAGATGTAAGGTATGATGGTTTTATGTTTGAGTCAGATGGACTATTGAGGTATAAAGATAGATTTTATGTTCCTGATTTAGCTGGATTAAGGGATCTAGTATGGAAGGAAGTTCATACTGCACTATATTTGGGACATCCAGGAGTGATCAAACTTCTAGCAGATGTTAAACCTCTTTATTTGTGGAAAGTAATGAAGAATGATGCTACAAGATTCGTAGCAAGCTATTTTGAATGTCAAAGGGTAAAAGTAGAGCATCAACACCTCGAAGGACTATTGTACCCACATGATGTGCTAGAGTGGAAATAGTAAATTATTAGCATGGATTTTGTTTAAGGTCTTCCTATGTCAAGGAATAGACATGATGCCATTTTAGTGGTGGTTGATAAACTCACAAAGGTAACACATTTCATACTAGGGAATTTGACTGATGGAGCACCTGTGTTAGCTCACAAATTTGTACAAGAGGTGTTTAGATTGCATGGCTTCCTTGAAAAGATTATCTTGGATAGAGATGCATGTGTAACGTCAAGGTTTTGGTAAACTTTATTTTCTGCGCTAGGGACTAAACTCAGTGTGAGTACAACTTACCATCCTGAAACTGATGGGCAAACTGAAAGAGTTAACCAAGTCTTGAAAGACTTGTTGCGTATGTATTACATGGATCAGCAATATAAGTAGGAAGAATACTTACCACTTATGGATTTTTCTTACAACAATTCCTATCATTCTGCTATTAAGATGGTGCCATTCGAAGCATTGTATGGAAGAAGATGTCGAACTCCTATAAGATGGGATAAGCTAGAGGATAGGATTAGCATCGGGCCAGAAATGCTAGCTGAAATGGAAGAGAAAGTTAAGCTGATCAGAAAAAGATTGACAGAAGCCAATGATAGGAAAAGGAGCTATGCGGATGCGAAACGTGTTCCAAGGCAATTCTCCATTGGAGAAAAAGTTATTTTAAGGGTTAAACCTTAGAAAAGTTCTATTAAGTTTGGGAAGTCTTCAAAGCTAACCCCTCAATATGTGGGACCCTTTGAAGTGCTTGAAGTAGTCAATCTGGTTGCCTACCGAATTGCTCTACCACTAGTCTTTTCTAGAATGCACAATGTTTTTCATGTGTATTATTTGAAGAAATATGTTGTAGGTAATAATCATATTTTGACTTTGAATTCTTTACAGATGCAAGACCAAGGGGTGGTCACGATTGGGCCACTCAAGGTGTTAGAAATGCACAAGCTCTGCTTGTGTAATAGAGAGGTCTTTCAATGCAAGGTCCAATGTGACCAATATGTTGAGGAAAATGCTACATGGGAGGATTACCATGATTTTTATCAAAAGTTTCCTCATTTATTTAATAATGTTATCAGTTGAAAACAATGAACATGCTTTTTAGTTACTTCTAAATACTTTATATCATCGAGGACGATGAATCTTTAGGGGAAGGATATGTTACATCCCCAATTTTTGTCTTTCTATACTCTTACTTTTTACTTGGAAATAAGTAAATTTATTATAATGTTTAGATTAATGACAAGGAAAAACATGGATTATATTGAATGTCATTTATGAAATTGTGGGAAAGATTATGTTATTATCAATTTAATATTTTCATTATGAGATTTGAACTGTTATTTGAATAATGATGCATTGATCATAATTTCTTTGGTAACAAGTTTGATACAGGTTGACAGGTTATCAGATGACTCTCAGAGAAAAGAGAGAGAGAGTATCTTTCGAGGAGAGAGATATAGACCTCAGGTTACGAGTGGTTTATTTGCCAAATCGAGTATAAGTGTTTAACAAAAATATGAACCAATGTGTCATAAGAGGTAAGCCTTGTCTTGTCAGTTTACTTCTGAACCTAATCAACATGTAGTTGATATTATTTACAAATCTTTCTAGTCGTAGTAAGTCATTTTAGTTGTTAATAACGTTAACGACATTGTTTGAGTTTGATTTGTGACTATTTACATTAAACGTAAATATTACGACATTATTGTCATAAAATGGTTGTCATATTATTACTAAGTCACTTGAGGTGTTTTAACCAACCCTTAATGTTAAGACTTTATCATCAAGTTAAGATGATGTGTTTTGTTGACTAATCGTGATGGGGAGACTAGCTCAACCCGATCACGTTATCTGTAATCCTTGTTTTAGTATTATCCTTTTATTGATTAAATCATAATAATCAAATAGAGATAATGATATGAAAATAATATTTAATTTAATCAAATATATATATATATATATATATATATATATATATATAGGTCGAATGAGGTAAGGTTACTTCATGATAATTATGATGGTTTTTAGTTGAGCAGCCTTAGGCATCTATTGAGGAGTGCCTTAAATGTTAAAAACACGATGGATCAAATTACTCATTAAGAGTAATTGATTGTTCAAAGTTAGTTTAGTGAGTTGGCGGCCTCTTATAAGAGGAGTGGCGGATAACTTAGCTGCCATCGCCAATCTCCTCAAATGATGCTTTCATAATCAACATTTGTCGATGATTGCATATTTATAGCTGGTTTTTGGAGTCAAACCATAAAGCAATACCATTGGAATTAAATGAGTTATGAACTGCTAAGAGTGAGAGCAAACATAGAGGATGACTCATTATGAGTCTGTTTGAGCTCTTAAAGCCACGACTTAGCTAGTCATTGGCACATCTTTTTGGGTGGATATGTTTTTGTTTTGCTGAGTTGGGGTGATCAGTAGAAAAGAACTCGCGGTGGGTAGTAAGGAAGTAGGTTAAAGAATAGTGGAGAATGTGGTCACTGGGGAGGAACACAGAAGTTTTCTACCTACCCATACATCTTTGTAAACCGTCATTGTTAGGTAAATACTCATGCAAGTTATGTTTTAATAGACAAAGATAATTTGAATGAATGCTTGTCTTGGACAATCATTTAACTCAGTTTGGTTATCCTTTTAGTATTTTGTGTAAACTATACAATGGAGATAAGTCATTTGCGTCACCTTGAATACTATCGATTCAACTTGAATGACTGAGTCGGCAGTGTATGTGTATGTTTTAGTATAACCAGAGAAGCGTCGACTTAGCCTGAAAAGGCCGATGCAAGCTTTGCAATGATATCTATTTTGAATTATCATTTTGGGTTGATATTACATCTGTCATAAAATTGATATGTAGACCCTTTTATTGTTCAGGAAATAATGAACTTTCTTTGATAGAAATTGTTATAGTTTTCTAGTGTTTAGAAAAACCAGTCGCTCTTTTGGATGAGCAATCATTTTAAAATAAGTCGATTACTTTATCATATGATAGATATGTATTAAACTCTCGTCAAGATTAGTATAAATGGTATTAGTTTTAGAAAACTTACCAACCAAGTGTAATACGGGATAAAGTATTAATGGTGTCATTATTTTGAAACCAATCTTGTTTTAGTTCCCATACATTGTCTAAACGATATTTTATCCAAAGAACCTAGATTCTTGGTGGTCTTTGGTAACTATGGTATAACCTATTGAATGGTAGAAGAACTAGAGATAGTTAGATGAATGGGATAAAATGTCAAAAGATCTTCTCATGTCTATACTAGTAATCTTGATGAGTATAACCTATAGTAAACCATTATGTAGTAATAGACTATGTCTATATAGAAACAACTTTGTATAAAATCATATATGAGTATATATGTGGTGATGATCAATGGCATCATGTAGAGTTTAATTGAATAGGTATTCATATTGCTTTTGATTAGGAGTTAATATTTTAGCAATATTATTGTATACCTAACTATGGTTGAGTTAAACCAAAGGTCAATTATGAACCTTAGCTTACAGAAATGGGATATGATAAATATAGAAATATTGTTTATTCGAGGGTTGTTTTAAAACCCTAGAGTCAAATATGAACCAAATGAATGGTTATGTTATATAGACTTATTTAAGTCTAAAAGTATTATGATTATGACTCATAGATTAAACTATTACATGATTAGGATGGATAAGTGTTTTAAAACTGTGAGCATATGACAGTATCCAAGTCAAGTAGGGGTTGGTGAACATAACGGCTACGTTCATTATGAACGATATTGATATTAGAAACTTTGGCCAAAGTAATGCATTTGTTTTTTGCATGCATTGTCGGTTCACTATATTTAGATTGCTCATCCTATTGGAAATCATACTTAGCTAGAGGGTATCTAGGGTTGTATGGTTGATAGAGTTGAGTAGAATACAACACTATGTACTCAGGAAAGGCAAATTACCACTGGTCACCTAAGGTCTATATTCCTCGTGAAGGGTAGGGCCACTTCCTATGTGGAAGATGCGTGGGAGACCGCCAGTTTGTGGTTGGAGGTAAATCACTGGAAAGATGCTCTCTCTCTCCAAGCAGGAAACATGCCAGGACTTGTGATAAAGATGTCAGATATTTAGAAGTAGTATTCAATCCAATATTGGATATGTAATGGATTTACATTTGTAAACATTGTAAATAAGAAAGACAATATGGTTTATTGTATCTTGTAAAAAGAAATCTTGTAATTGTAGTTACTTGATTATTTGTTGAATAAAAGAAAAAATTTCTCTATCTCATTTTTACCTTGTTAATTTACTCTATGGTAAATTTCTTGTTTTACTATGTTTTTAGAATGTGGATGTTACATATGGTATCAAAGCTACTAGGTTCAGCACTAGGGCTTATGAGACCACTATGCTTCCCTATAGTCAACATTATGCGGTTAGCTAATGTTTGAAAATTTCTGTGCCAGGATGGTACGTTTTAAGAAGACAACAAGAAATTTTGTTAATTCGAGTCAACATTTCCTTAAAGCAAAAAGAGAGCATGAGGCCATTATCAAAACCTTTGAGGGAACCAATGATGAGAGTGACATTTGGTTAAGTGATACAGAAACTCTAGTGACTGCCTTAACTCGAATCAAGCGAGTGAGAAGGGAGTACTTGGAAAGAGTTAAAGATGAGTAAATAATTGTGGTTAGACGATATCCCCGCATACCCTCAGTTTTTGAGATAATAGAAGTTAGGTCTGATAGCGAGTCATAGGGTTATATACCTCAAGATTATGTATCTGAAAATGAGTCTGAGGGATATACTCCTCTTGAGTATGACTTTTGAAGTCATTTCTTGTATAAAAGAAGAATACTCTTTACTTTTGAAATGAAATAAAAAAAAGAGTTGTTTTTGTGCCAAACTATTATTTAAATTGAGTATTATGTTTAGATTTAATGGGTTACATTATCATCTTGAACTAATGGACAACTCAATATTCTCAGGTGTGAGAAATCGATAAACATGGTGCGGACAAGAACAAACCAAGGAGAAAGTGAAGAGGAAAACTACCCAGCGCCAAATAATAAGCTGGACCAAATCATAACCATGCTTGAGGAAACTAAGAAAAGATTGGGTGATTTGTAAAAGGTGGATGACAAAGGGAATACTGAGGGAGGAGGTGAAAACTCTCATGGTGAAAGCGGAGAAAATCATGAAGATCAAAGTAAGAGTACCGAACCTCATAAAGAGGCAAGGGATAGATTGACCTTGGAGCTCTCCAAGGATATGAAGAAGGTTGTTCCACCAAAATTTGATGGGACAGAAACCAAAGATCCTGCAAAAGCTTGGTTAACAGAGATGGAAAAGTACTTCGAGATAAGAAATTACTCAGAGGTGACCAAGGAAGTATGGGGAGCATTCCAACTGGCAGGAGAAGCATCCACTTGGTGGATGAATAAAAAGATGGAATTGAATTTGAGCTCTCTAAGGGTAACTTGGGATGAGTTTGCAGAACTCTTTCGTAAGAGATGGTTACCAAAACTCTATTTTGATTAGAAACTGATTGATTTTCAGAATCTTCGACAAGGAGATATGACAATGGTGGAATATGGAGAAAAAATCACTCGACTCCTGAAATATGTTCCACAATATCAAAAGGATGAGAGATTCAGGATCATAAAATTCATCATGGAATTAAATGCTCAAATTGGTGGTGAAGTGGATGTACATGGTCCCACAACAATGGATCAAGTGTACGAGAAGGCGATCAAGCAAGAGCAAAAGCTGAAATCCGATAGAAACCGCAAGAGGTTTTATGGAACTCCTAACAATGAACCCTAGAAGAAAATATATGAAAAGAGCTGTGATAACAAGAGAAAAGATAAAGGACCTCAGAAGAACAAAGGTGGATCTGGTAATGAGAAGAAGAATGGCAACTACAAAAGAAATGAGGATAACAATGGGAAGACTTTAGATAAGAAAGGACCCATTGGGGGATGCTTTACTTGTGGGGGCGACCACTATGCAAATTGTTGCCATAACAAGAATCAAAATGGTCAACAAAGAGGTACTACACTACCTACTTAGCAAGAAGCATTCCAGAAAAGGATTCATGCATCTCTCAACAATCATCAAGCAGAGTATCAAATCACACCCATTGAGATGACAGGTACTTTGTTTGGAGTCCCTATATCTATTTTGATTGATACAGGAGCCATTGAAAACTTTGTTTCTCCTAGATTTTTGAGTAAATTTTCTAGAAAAGCTAGTTACATGTCCAAACCTTGGTCAGTACAATATGCTAACCAATCTAAGGCTCAGGTAGAACAATGTTTGTTTGAAGCCAAGATTGATCTCCCTAGTTTCTCAACTAAAGTAAATCTTTATGTAGCACCCCTAGGTTCCTATGATGTAATCCTAGGAATGAGTTGGCTATGGAAATATAGAGCTAAGGTTGACTATTTTTCAAAAATAGTTGAATGCTTAGATGATTTGGGAAATCTAACCTAATTCCAAGGGATTCAAAGAGAAGTTAAAATTAGAACTATCTCTGCCAAGAAATTAAAAAGGGCTAGAAGGAAAGGTTGTTAGTTGTTTGTAGTCAAAATGGAACTAGTAGAGGAAGGGGTAGAAAACCCTAGTTTATCTTTTGGAGAAAAGTATCCTTTTCTTCAGGAATTTCAGGATGTGTTTCCAGAAGAACTTCCAGGATTGCCTCCCAAGAGGGTTTTTGATTTTGCTATTGACATTAAACTAGGATCTGAGCCTATATCAAAAGCACCCTACTGTATGACAACAACGAAGTTAATGGAATTGAAAGCACAAGTACAAGAATTGTTGGCAAAAGGTTTAATTAGACCTAGTGTTTCACTTTGGAGTGCTCTGGTTATTTTTGTTAAGAAGAAGGATGGAACCCTTCGATTGTGTATAGATTATTGCATGCTTAATAAAGCAACGGTAAAGAACAAATATCCTTTGCCACGTATTGATGATCTTTTTGATTAGATGCGTGAAGCTGCTGTGTTTTCAAAGATTGATTTGCGATCAGGATATCATCAGTTAAGACTGAAGGATGAAGATATTCATAAGAAAACTTTTAGAACCAAATATGGACACTATGAGTTCATAGTGTTGCCATTTGGTTTTTCAAATGCACCTGTTGCATTCATGAATCTCATGAGTAGTATATTCAGCTATTGTTTGGACAATTTTGTTTTAGTCTTCCTAGATGATATACTCATTTATTCTAAGAATGAAGAAGAACATCAACGACACCTACAGATAGTTCTGCAAAGGTTAAGAGAACATAAGTTATATGGGAAACTGTCTAAGTGCACATTCTTCCAGAAGGAGATTCAATACCTTGGACATATTATATCAGCTAATGGAATATCTATCGATCCTGCAAAAATCATAGCTATTCTAGATTGGCCTGTACCAACAAATGTGCATGAGGTGTGTAGTTTCATGGGCCTGGCAGGCTATTATAGAAAGTTTGTTCTAAATTTCTCCAATATTGCTAGTCCAATCACTTCCCTGCAGAGGAAAGGAAAGAGATTTGAATGGATGGACAAATATCAGGAAGTATTTGATCTCTTAAAGGAAAAGTTAACTATAACTCCAATCTTGAAAGTTCCTGACCCCGAAGGACAATTTGAGGTAATTACAGATGCCTCGGGAGAAGGATTAGGAGTGCTCATGCAAGATGGAAGAGTCATAGTATATGAGTCAAGGAAATTACAATCCTATGAGAAACATTATGCACTGCATGATCTAGAATTGGTAGTAGTAACTCATGCCTTATAGATGTGGAGACATTATTTGTTGGGAAAGACTTTTGTACTTAAATTAGACCATGAAAGTCTTAAGTATATTTTCTCTCAACCACATTTGAATGCTCGACAAAGGAGATGGTTAGAATTGATATCTGACTATGACTTTGAGATAAATTACATAAAATGAAAAGAGAATAGAGTAGTTGATGCTTTGAGTCGTAGAAGACATATAGCTTCTATTATTTCTATTTGTGGAAATTTCAAGGATTTGGTGTTGTAAAATTTGTCTAGTGATGAGTTTAATGAGCAGGTTAAGCAGGCTCTGAAAGATAATCCTAAAGATCCAAGGTATGATGGTTTTCTATTTGATTCAGATGGACTATTGAGGTATAAAGATATATTTTATGTTCCTGATTCAGATGGATTAAGGGATCTAGTATGGAAGGAAGTTCATACTGCACTGTATTCGGGACATCCAGGAGTGACCAAACTTCTAGCGGATGTTAAACCTCTTTATTTCCAGAAAGGAATGAAGAATGATGCTGCAAGATTCGTAGCAAGCTATTTTGAATGTCAAAGGGTAAAAGCAGATCTCATCAACACCTCACAGGATTGTTGTACCCACAAGATGTGCCAAAGTGGAAATGGCAAGTTATTAGCATAGATTTTGTTTAAGTTCTTCCTATGTCAAGGAATAGACATGATGCCATTTTAGTCGTGGTTGATAAACTCACAAAGGAAGCCATGCAATCTAAACACCTCTTGCAAAAATTTGCAAGCTGTTTTGGCAATCTTTGTTTTCTGCGCTAGGGACTAAACTCAATGTGAGTACAACTTACCATCCTGAAACTGATGGACAAACTGAAAGAGTTAACCAAGTCTTGAAAGATTTGTTGCGTATGTATTGCATGGATTAGCAATATAAGTGGGAAGAATACTTACCACTTGTGGAATTTGCTTACAACAATTCCTATCATTCTGCTATTAAGATGGCACCATTCGAAGCATTGTATGGAAGAAGATGTCAAACTCCTATAAGCTGGGATAAGCTAGAGGATAGGATTAGGATTTAGCCAGAAATGCTAGCTGGAATGGAAGAGAAAGTTAAGCTGATCAGAAAAAGATTGGCAGAAGCCAATGATAGGAAAAAGAGCTATGCGGATGCGAAACGTGGTCCAAGGCAATTTTTCGTTGGAGAAAAAGTTCTTTTGAGAGTTAAACCTCAGAAAAGTTCTATTAAGTTTGGGAAGTCTTCAAAGGTAGCCCCTCGATATGTGAGACCTTTTGAAGTGCTTGAATTAGTCAATCTTGTTGCCTACCAAATTGCTCTACCACCAATCTTAGCTAGAATGCACAATGTTTTTCATGTGTCTTATTTGAAGAAATATGTTGTAGGTAATAATCATATTTTGACTTGGAATTCTTTACAGATACAAGATGCAGGGATGGTCACGATCGAGCCACTCAAGGTGTTAGAAATGCGCAAGCTCCGCTTACGTAACAGAGAGGTCTTGCAATGCAATGTCCAATGGGACCAATATGCTGAGGAAAATGCTACATTTGAGGATTACCATGATTTTTATTAAAAGTTTCCTCATTTATTTAATAATGTTATCAGTTGAAAACAATAAACATGCTTTTTAGTTACTTCTTAATACTTTATATCATCGAGGACGATGAATCTTTAGGGGAAGGATATGTTACATCCCTAATTTTTGTCTTGCTATACTTTTACTTTTTACTTGGACATAAGTAAATTTATCATAATGTTTAGATTAATGACAAGGAAAAACAAGGATTATATTGAATGTCATTTATGAAATTGTGGGAAAGATTATTTTATTATCAATTTAATAATTTCATTATGAGATTTGAACTGTTATTTGATAATGATGCACTGATCATAATTTCTTTGGTAACAAGTTTGCTACAGGTTGATAGGTTATCAGATGACTCTCAGAGAAAAGAGAGAGAGAGTATCTTTCTAGGAGAGAGATATAGACCTTAGGTTACGAGTGGTTTATTTGCCAAATTGAGTATAAGTGTTTAATGAAAATGTGAACCAATGTGTCATAAGAGGTAAGCCTTGTCTTGTCAGTTTACTTCTGAACCTAATCGATAGGTAGTTGATATTATTTACAAATATTTCTAGTCGTAGTAAGTCATTTTAGTAATTAATAACATTTACGACATCGTTTGAGTTTGATTTGTGACTATTTACGTTAAACGTAAATATTACGATGTTATTATCGTAAAATGGTTGTCATATTATTACTAAGTCACTTGAGGTGTTTTAACCAATCCTTAACGTTAAGACTTTATCGTCAAGTTAAGATGACATGTTTTTTCAACGGATCGTGATGGGGAGACTAGCTCAACCCGATCACGTTATCTGTAATCCTTGTTTTAGTATTATCCTTTTATTGATTAAATCATAATAATCAAATAGAGATAATGATATGAAAATAATATTTAATTTAATCATATATATATATATATATATATATGGGTCGAATGAGGTAATACCTCATGCTAATTATTATGGTTTTTATTTGAGTAGCCTTAGGCATCTATTGAGGAGTGCCTTAAATGTTAAAAACATGATGGATCAAATTACTCATTAAGAGTAATTGATTGTTCAAAGTTAGTTTAGTGAGTTGGTGGCCTCTTATAAGTGGAGTGGCGGATAACTCAGCTGCCATCGCCGATCTCCTCAAATGATGCTTTCATCATCAACATTTGTCAATGATTGCATATTTATAGCTGGTGTTTGGAGTCGAACCATAAAGCAATACCGTTGGAATTAAATGAGTTATGAATTGCTAAGAGTGGGAGCGAACAAAGAGGATGAATCGTTATGAGTCTGTTTGAGCTCTTAAAGCCACGACTTAGCTAGTCGTTGGCGCATCTTTTTGGGTGGATATGTTTTTGTTTTGCTGAGTTGGGGTGATCAGTAGAAAAGAACTCGCGGTGGGTAATAAGGAAGTAGGTTAGAGAATAGTGGAGAATGTGGTCATCGAGGAGGAACACATAAGTTTTCTACCTACCCATACATCTTTGTAAACCATCGTTGTCAGGTAAATACTCCTCCAAGTTATGTTTTATGAGACAAAGATAATTTGAATGAATGTTTGTCTTGGACAATCATTTAACTCAGTTTGGTTATCCTTTTAGTATTTTATGTAAACTATACAATGGAGATAAGCCGTCTGTGTCACCTCGAATACTATCGATTCAACTTGAATGACTGAGTCGACAATGTATGTGTAAGTTTTAGTATAACCAGAGAAGCGTTGACTTAGCCTGAAAAGGCCGATGCAAGCTTTGCAATGATATCTGTTTTGAATTATCATTTTGGGTCGATATTACATCTATCATAAAATTGATATGTAGACCCTTTTATTGTTCAGGAAATAACAAACTTTCTTTGATAGAAATTGTTATAGTTTTCTAGTGTTTAGAAAAACCAGTCACTCTATTGTATGAGCAATCTTTTAAAAATAAGTCGATTACTTTATCATAGGATAGATATGTATTAAACTCTCAACGAGATTACTATAAATGGTATTATTTTTAGAAAACTTACCAACCAAGTGTAATACAGGATAAAGTATTAATGGTGTCATTATTTTGAAACCAATCTTGTTTTAGTTCCCATACATTGTCTAAATGATATTTTATCCAAAGAACCTAGATTCTTGGTGGTCTATGGTAACTATGGTATAACCTATTGAATGGTAGAAGAACTAGGGATAGTTAGATGAACAGGATAAAATGTCAAAAGATCTTCTCATGTCTATACTAGTAATCTTGATGAGTATAGCCTATAGTAAACCATTATGTAGTAATAGACTATGTCTATATAGAAACAACTTTGCATAAAATCATATATGAGTATATATGTGGTGATGATCAATGGCATCACGTAGAGTTTAATTGAATAGGTATTCATATTGCTTTTGATTAGGAGTTAATATCTTAGCAAGATTATTGTATACCTAACTATGGTTGAGTTAAACCAAAGGTTGATTATGAACCTTAGCTTACAGAAATAAGATATGATAAATATAGAAATATTGTAATATTCGAGGGTTTTTTTAAAACCCTAGAGTCAAATATGAACCAAATGAATGTTTATGTTATATAGACTTATTTAAGTCTAAAAGTATTATTGTGAGAATACAACAGTATCCAAGTCGAGTAGGGGTGGGTGAACACAACGACTACATTCATTATGAATTATATTGATATTAAAAACATTGGCCAAAGTAATGCGTTTGTTTTCTGCATGCATTGTCAGTTCACTGTATTCAGATTGCTCATCCTATCAGAAATCATACTTAGCTAGAGGGTATCTAGGGTTGTATGGTTGATAGATTTGAGTAGAATACAACACTATGTACTTAGGAGAGGCAAATTACCACTGGTCACCTAAGGTCTATATTCCTCGTGAAGAGTAGGGCCACTTTCTATGTGGAAGATGTGTGGGAGACCATCGGTCTGTGGTTGGAGGTAAATCACTGGAAAGATGCTCTCTCTCTCCAAGAAGGAAACATGCCAAGACTTGTGATAAAGATGTCAGATATTCAGAAGCAGTATTCAATCCAATATTGTATATGTAATGGATTTACATATATAAACATTGTAAATAAGAATGACAATATGGTTTATTGTATCTTGTAAAAAGAAATCTTGTAATTGTAGTAACTTGATTATTTGTTGAATAAAAGAAAAATTTTCTCTATCTCATTTTTACCTTGTTAATTTACTCTATGGTAAATATTTGGTTTTACTATGTTTTTAGAATGTGGATGTTACAATCATATCAGCCACTGAAGGATTAATAGGTTGGAGCCTCTTGCTGGGTTGGAGCTCAGTTTGTGTGGGGGTTGGAGCCTCGAATAGGTTGGTGCCTATAATTCTGTCAAGTGGAGATTGGTGTATCCCGTGAGTTGGAGGTCACTATTTTTATGTAAAGTAGGTTGGAGCCTACAAGAAAGAAGAAGATCAATATAATATATAAGCACTATTCTGTCGTGGTTTTCTCCCGCAAGGGTTTCCATGTAAAATTGTGTGTTCTCATTGTGTACTTCATTTCTAGATCTTGCATATGTGTAGTTGATGTTATCAATTAAGTTTGAAAAGTAAAATATTGTTAGATACTAATTCACCCCCCCTCCCAATATCATTGTGTGCTCATCAGTCCAATTTGATGCTTTTTTTTCTGGAAGTCTTTCAATGTAATAAGAGAATAATTCAAACTCATTTACACATGTTCCAAGTTTATTGAGGCAACACATGCTAAAGACTATCCTCTCAAGACTACTATAATGTACATAGGAACCTTAGTTGTTGAGACTAAAGGACCAATCCATGCTAGAGTATACAAATGATTTCCTCAAACTCTATGCATGTTGGAATTTCCATGGATCATATCTTCAAGCACACTAGTGGTATTAATCATCATATACAAGTTACTCTATAGTTCCTACCATATGAAATGTTGGGGGAAGCCTATTGATGTGCAATTAAGATTGAGGAAAAAGACAAGAAAAAACACAAAGGTCTAGCTACATCCTCATGCATCTCACACCAAAAAAAACCTTAAAGAAATACTCAATTTTGCACAACATAACCACCTCAAACTGGGCAACCTTCATTGAATCTTTAGGTGATTATGCAACATAAAACTCTTTCCCCAAAGTAAGAAAAGATGAAAGGAAAAAAATTAGTTACAAGGTCAACATATAATGATTGAAAATACCATGTGTAGAAAACTCTACTCACATAAACTTTGTAACATGTAAATTAGGAAGAGAAAAACACTATATAAGAATCTCCAAACACTTGAACATCAATGCTCAACCAATACCAATTGATGCTGAAGAATGGGTTTGTCTTTTGGCAAAGGGACAACCAATCCATGTTATCAATAACTCTATAACTTAGAAAAATATCATCATGCATGACATTGCAAAATATCTATGCCTTGAAACAAAAGTACATCCTCAACCTTCCTTGCTTGGATGTTTTCAATATTGTAAAGAGTCAAAAGTAAATCATTTATGCACATATGAGTATGGAATCTCACTCCTTGTGAGATTCTCTTACTTTCAATGTAGCACAACTTGAAGTTTTTTGATGTTAATCTCAAACCATATATGTATCACTAAGATGCTACCTATAGAACTAAGCTACAATATTAATTTGTCAAGGTCAACAATTGTCTCTCATAGTCAAGAGCCCCCTTTGAAGACCAACATCTTATTGGTATTTGTGAAGCAATGCCAAAATTTCATCTCTCAACCCCAAAACATGTATTACTCATGATCTACCAAAGTTAGTGTAAAACATCATGAAACATAATCTTGAAACTCAATCCATTGAGTTTGCAACACAACAACTTGACCAATTGATATATCAATATAGATATATATCTTTGAAGAGTTTAAAATAATTACAATATATTGCTCCATCAAGCACCAAATTAATCTCATCATGAGAGCACAACTTCCAATTAATGTTCTCTATCATAGACTAATGCTTGCACCTTTAGGGGGTGCAATGGATGCATTGATAGGAACACTAACATTATGTATAGATACATGGTGTGGATGTGTATTTTAATCCACTTCTTCATTAAAAAGGCAAACATGTATAGTTTTGAGATGATATTTTTTGAATTGGTTAGTGAGAGAAGAAATCTGACTTTCTTAGATTTTGTTGTGTTGTGCCTTGCACACATGCCCCATTATTTGTATTATCAAAATGGGGATCCCCTCTTTTGACATGATCTTTTGAGTGAGTTTCTCAATGTCTTTTGGGTATTTCAGCTTGTTATGTGAGTGTTGGGTCCTGATTAATAAATTAGATTTGGGCATAGAGTTTTTGATGGCTTCTTTCAAGGATAATTGTATCTCTTTTATTCATGTCTTAATTGGTGAGGTTACATATTTTTGGTGTCAAGGTGGGTACATGCATGTAATATTTGGTACATATGGTCATGATTAAATGGACTTCAAATTTAAAATCACTCGTCTTCATGACCTTCCGTATTAAAGACTTAAGTTGCATTGATTAAGGTTCAATTCCATGCTCTTGGTTATATTGTGTCATTTAATATATTTTAGAGAATTTTATTGGTTTTATATATCTTAATGAGGTGATGGTTCAAAGTCAAAAGTGTTATCATTTCTAGAGGTTTAAGTTGGCTAAATCTATCTTTTTGGACCTTAAAATGATTTAAAAAATTGTCCTAAAATCCTTCAAATAATATTTGAATGACAAAATTAAATAATCAAGGAAGGAAAGGCACTTTGGTTTTAATTTTATATTATTTCTAGCTTAAATTTGATGGCATGCAAGATAAAAGAAAATAAATAGTAAGGAAAAATAAAAAAGGCAAAGATAACTCTAGCTAACTTTTCTTTTTGATTTTTGAGCCATTAGAATAGCTAAAATAATAATTTAAAAGTGCTTAACATCTCATTACAAGATATTACACGTGCATGCATAGAATAATGCTATTTGTAACTATTAATTACCTTTTTAAAAATAATTTTATTAAAAAACTTGCATAGGATGGAGAAAACAACTACTTTTTCCAGGTTTAAAATCATGGGTTGCCATCATTTTTTTTTTATTTCTCCATTTCCTTGTTTGGGTTTTATGAAAGCATTGATTCCATCCTAGGTATGCAGATCATGAAGTTTTTTGATAGGTTATGGACTGATTTTTCCAGGAAGGAATTTTTATTCATCCATTAAAGGCCAAGGTTTCAATTTTTTTATATGATTAATATTGCCATTTATCTCTCCATATTTTGTATAGCCTTGAAATGCATGTTGGATCTGATATATGATTATTTTATTTGTTTTTGTAGGTCAAAATATTCAGGGGTTTCATGTTAGAACTCTTTACACTCAGGATTTCAGGAAAATTAAATAAAAAAAAGAGAAAAATAGTAAACTATAGATTTAATGTGAGCATTTATTGGATTTTAATCAAGGGTTTTCTTTGTAGGGCTGCTAGTAAAATGTCAAGGATCTCTATTTGATCTGCATTCCATATATAGGAAGAGTTATTGATAAAAAATTCACCTCCTAGGGTTTGAAACAAATGAAGAAAATTCTTTCCAAAACTACCTTTTTTGATTGTCCTAAAACACCAACATGTATATGGTCATACAAGCCATGAAACCTTGAGAATAACCTTGTCATTGTCCAAGGGAATTGAAGGAGAAAGTTTTTAAGAATCCTATATGTAAAATCCAATCATTGTTTCACTTAAAATGATAAAAAATCAGTCCCAAAACTAAATTTTGATAACTCAGAAACCTTAGGATAGACATGATAAATTCAATTTCTAATATTTTTGACCTATATAATGGATTCAAAGGCCATTTTGGAAGTGGTATGAGGCTTGAGTAGGTAGTAAATATGGAAAGGTTAATAGGACACATGGAGAAACCAAAAAAATCAAGAGAAAAGCTCGAATTCGTGAAGTTGCCTATGTCAACAAATTTAACAAGCTATCCTTGACTGACCCATGAGCCAAAATGGATATATTTTGATTGATATTCACTGAGAATAGTTTATTTATGATTAATCTAATGCTGGAAATTATTGTTTGCAGGTCTAAGAGGCTGGAAACATGAGGAGATTAACTAGAGTTGTCATTGAAGCATGTAGATCTAGAGGCACCCTGCTGTCCCAGCCATGGAGAAATGTGATTTTCATGCCCAAGCCACTACTGTACCTACAAAATGAAGCCAATTTAATACCAAGGATGATGAAGACAAACCCGAAGAGCTGAGAAACAAGAAAAATCAGACCTAAGCTACTGTTGGTCATGCACATTTGGAGCCCAAAATGATGGAAAATGATAGAAACAATGCCATGCAGCTGTTGGAAGATGAATTGTGCCACCTTATACCTAATTTACAGGAAAAGATATGACTAATACAACCTTCCATGAGAGCCCAGCTTGTTGTTCCAAGTCTGAGATGGAGATTTGAGGTGGAAAAATGAAGGAAACATGAAGAATGAGGGCTGGAAATGTATTTTCTATGACAATATTGATAACCTACATGTGGATATTCATGTTAGCACATGAAAAATGAAGACCTATATCCACCTATGATGGAGAAAATAACTTTCTACAATTGCCTATAACTACAACAACTTGTCCTAGATGTAGTTGCATATATTAAATGCATTGGAGATGTAGTTACAAATATTAAATATTCTTAGCTTCCAAAAATTACTTTTTGTCATATTTGGAAAACTTAGTAACAAAGAATAAATAAAATATTACTTTTTGATACTAAGGGAAGCTTGTTGAGGAAGCTACATGGGATGAAGTGGAATATTCCTTGCCACTCAAATTGACTTTTGTGTTGGAGCATCAAATGTGAGCCATTGGATCAAATTGATAATAGCCATTGGATTTTAGGGTGAAAACTTAGTATGGAAAATTTGATTTGAATATGTATACAACTGAAACTCATTGTAAGAAGAGAGAAAATTGAGAATTGGTGAAGAACCAATTGGTTCTTGTTGGCATTTTGAGAAAACATACTTGAAAGCAATTGTACTATTGGGATTTGAGAGCAAATACATAGTATTTTTTGATTTTTCATGTTATTATCATGGTTTTCTCTACACCAAGTTTAGAAATTGTTGATGTTTTAAATCTTTTGAGCTTAATACAAGTTTACTTCATGGTTTCTAGTGGGTAAGTGCATGGAGTTGTGGGATCAAAAAGTCACCACTTGGCTTTTTGGTCCCATGCAAGGCAAAACGTGAGCGCGTTATAACATGCTTGTGTTTTGCAAAAGCAAAACTTAAAATAAAAACCCAAATTACAATAGGTCGTGGCTCATTTCTTCCTTTTGGCAAGCAAAAAACAAGTTTTAGAGCGTGAGCATGTTAGGAGGAATTAAGCAATTTCTAAGTGTAATCAACATTTTCACCATGCCACCTCACCAATCTTGCTCCCGAGGACATCGTGAATGAAATGTAGAGGGTGTAGCAGTCAAAGAAGTAGGGTTTGATTGATTTTTGTGAATTTGAAAATAAATTTTTACTTTTGCAATGTTTGATTGGTTTTTTATGTTGAATTTATAGTCAATGAGGCACCACAGAACACTAATCCAATAGAGGAAGTTGAAAACAACTCTAAATCTCTCGAAACCCTCAAAACCCCCCACATTCATGTCCTCACCATGAAAGAGACACACAGGAAAACTATTTAGGGCAAATTGAAGAAAACAAAATACATCTTGAAAGCCTAATTGAATGTTAAATAGTCCAAGTGCAAGCGCCGATCATAAGAGAGCCCTTACCAAGTCATTAGAGGTGATTGTTTCTCACATTGAATTGGTGACAAACCAAATCACTGAATGGAATGACTATAGGGAGAGGTGTCGGCAATACTATTGTGACAAATTGTCTTACAAACAAGTGAAGGACAAAAAATTACAAAATATGCATTATGTTCACATTTATCAATCCTAAAACTGGCCAAACACTAGAAGAGACTTGTAAACATTTCCTGATTCATTGGTGTGTGAACCAAGATATATCCAAAAACTTTTGGGATAGATGGTACATGGTCTTTGATGAGCATCCTTGTAATAACAATGAGGTGCCACAATATTTCTTGAGGAAACTCCATTGTGAGTTCGTCCTCAAGGAGATTCCTAATTAATTAGACATTAGAGAGTTGTAGGGTAGAGGTGGTGGCTTTGACCAAGATAGAGAGGGGGCACAATGAGACCAGAACTGCGTACCTAGACCCCTCATGAGGCCAACACGTGTCTCACTCCCTTCAACTTTGAAGGAGAGTGTTAAGGTGGAGACACTACATTCGTTGAGTTCTCTCATGTAGTATCTATCACAACACGATGATGATCTCACCCAGGTTGATGAGGGTGAGAGCAACAGGCATCATTTGTCCCCACATCTTTGCAGTTCATGTGGGAACTTGTGCTATTATGGGATGCATAACTCTCAGCAGGATTCTGCAACGCAGGGGTAGTAACTAGTGATGGACACATCCATATTGGATGATATTGTTCTCATAGATGATGTACTATAGCGTACATTTGGTATTGACTCCCAGGTAATATTTACAAGGTTCATCTTGATTTAATATATTTTTATTTGAAATTTGTAATTAATTTTATATGACTATCTATATTATAAGTCAAAATTAATGTATGTAATTGTCTGTGCTATGAAATTCTAGGGTCAGAGTCTTCATCCTGACTCTGTTAGCCATCCAGTGGCAAGTTATGAGAGGAGGTTGAGTCAGGAGGTATGTAATTTATCACATGATCATATATATAGTACATATATCAATGTTAATCTTATTTAGTGACAATTTGATAATTTTAACAGGGAGCTTCACCAGCACCTCAATGATTTCCTTGGTCCCCTGGATGCAAAACCACTTTTATCAAGCTAAATTTAACCATTTTTAATCATTATGCATTTAAATAATGTTATGTATCTATTTTGGTCAAATAACCTTGAACTCTATTTTTAGATGTTGAATATGGAGACTCCTCATCTTCGTTAGTTAGTGGAGGTAGGCATTGATGCACCTGTGTTGTCTACAAATCCTTTGACTGAGGTATGAGCAAGTAACATGTAAATGTCATTTTGTATTTTTTGTTTTATCTCACAAGAGGTTACAACTCCAACCCATCCAGCTACAGATGAAGAGAGGGAAAAGATGATCGAGAGTGATCATCAGCTAATGATAAGTAATCGATTACATATGCGATGTTATATATTTCATGTTTTCTATATTAATGTGCATATTGTTTGATTGTATTAATAGGTGGATCTGCAAAAATCTCAGTCAAGGAGGTCTAGTCGATGAGAGAGATAGGATGAGTCACTGTTTGACTCTCCATATTCATGGCCAAGCAAGGGCTGCCTTATTTGATAGAAGTTCATAGGAAACTAGATTTTGGGACTCTTTTTGTATGCCTAGATGGATTTGTATACATGGTTTTGTATGTTACTGATGTATATCTTTGTATATGCCTGGATGGCTTTATTTTTACATGCCTATATGGCTTTATATATAGACTAGATGTTATGTTCATGACATTATGTATATGATAGTTTACATTAAATATTTAATATGATGATCAATTATTGTTATAGGAGTTTGGTTTTACTTGTGCCAATTGCATTTGCTTGAAAGTTTATAAATCCTTTTCAAATAATCCATTTTGTGCATATCTTGCAATCATTGCATTCCATGAGACTGTGCATTTCTTTGAGGCATCATATCAAATAGTTCACATTCCTTGTCTATGCTTCCACACTTTACATACATTTCTACAAGGACAGCTACAAATACAACATGTGACAAAATTCCTATATCCTTTATGCTTTCATGGCTGTCCACACCGTGTTCTATAGATCCTATTTTGGCATAGGCAAAAAGGATGTTGGATAAGGTTGTGGAACTTGGTTTTAGAAGTGCAAAAATGATTATCAATAATCACAATAACAATATCGAAATATATTGAGATATATTGGAATATATGAAGATAATTTAAACATATATGCTTCTATGGTCCATACCCTAT
Source organism: Cunninghamia lanceolata (assembly GCA_027924645.1). Lineage (NCBI taxonomy): Eukaryota > Viridiplantae > Streptophyta > Pinopsida > Cupressales > Cupressaceae > Cunninghamia > Cunninghamia lanceolata. The sequence goes on along the minus strand of BSBN01000245.1, from coordinate 2,710,702 downwards.
TCCAAAGATCCTAATTTGGCACAGGTAGGGAGGATGCTTGAAAAGGTTATGGAATTTGATTTTACACACACCAATTGCATTTTCTTGAAAGTTTACAAATCCTTTTCAAAAAATCCATTTTCTTCATATCGTGCAGTCATTACATTCCATGAGATGACATCTCTTTGAGGTGTCATGCCAAACTATTCACATGCCTTGTCTATGCTTCCACACTTTGCATACATGTCTACAAGGGAAGATACAAATACAACATCTAACAAAATTCCTATATCCTTTATGCTTTGATGGTTGTCTATACCCTATTCTGAAGATCCCATTTTGGCATAGGCAAGGAGGAATGTGGATAAGGTTGTGGAATTTGGATTTACATCCGCCAATTACATTTGCTTGAAAGTTTCTAAAGCCTTTTTGAAAAAATCCATTTTGTACATTTCTTGCAATCATTACATTCCATGAGACAACATTTCTTTGAGGTATCATGTCAAATAGTTTATGTGCCTTGTCCATGCTTCCACACTTTACATACATGTATCCTAGGGCAGCTGGAACTACAACATCTGTCAAAATTCCCATATCCTTTATGCTCTGATGGATGTCCATACCTTGTTTTGAAGATCCCATATGGGCATAGACAAGGAGGATGTTGGCTAAGGTTGTGGAATTTGACTTTACACCCGCCAATTGAATTTTATTGAAAGTTTCTAAAGCATTTTCAACAAATCTATTTTGTGCATATCCTGCAATCATTGCATTCTATGAGATGGCATCACTTTGAGGTGTTCTGACAAATAGTTCAGATGCCTTGTCCATGCTTCCACATTTTGTATTCATGTCTCCGAGGGAAATTGAAACTACAACATATGACAAAAGTCCTATATCCTTCATGCTTTGATGAATGTCCATACCTTGTTCCAAAGATCTCATTTTTGTATAGGAAGGGAGGGTGTTGGAAAAGGTTGAGGAATTTGGCTTTACACCCACCAATTGAATTTGCTTGAAAGTTTCTAAATCCTTTTCAACAAATCCATTTTGTGCATATCCTGCAATCATTGCATTCCATGAGATGGCATCTCTTTGAGGTGTTTTGTCGAATAGTTCATATGCCTTGTCTATGCTTCCACATTTTGCATTCATGTTTCTGAGGGTAGTTACAACTACAACATATGAAAAAAATATTATATCCTTCATGATTTAATGGATGTCCATACCTTGTTCCTAAGATCTCATTTTGCCACAGGTAGGGAGGGTGCTGGCAAAGGTTGAAGAATTTGGCTTTACACCTACCAATTGCATTTTCTTGAAAGTTTCTAAAGCCTTTTCAACAAATCCATTCTATGCATATCCTGCAATCATTGCATTCCATTTTATGCACATTCATTGAGCTAAGTGTTGCTATATTACCTTTTGTGATTCACTATCACTATGTTTTCAATTTGATCAATGGTTGTAGGTTTGAAAATTGGTTGAGTAACCGATTGTCTTTGACAATTTTGTTATGGTTAAGTGCTTTATTTATTTATTTTGTTACTTCAATTCTTGATTGTCTCAATGTAATCATTATGAAATTTGGATTCACCTTGATGCTTCATTTATTTTTATGTTAAGGTTTAAGGAATATGACATGTTTTGAGCTCCTACACATGTGACATCATAATGATTATTTCTTAGCTAGATATCTTATATCTGAAATTAAAATTATGCTATGTTGTCAACATCTACTTAGGGGAGCAACCTGTCCTAAGTCTAGGGTTTCTAGACTATGTGAGTTAAAACCTATGTTAAGCCTATACAAAGGAATATTTGGGGCATCTAGACATAGTTTTTTACTAGTTTAAGCATTGGAAGCATAATGTGTTAAGAATGAGCATGTCTTTAGCAAGGGGTCCCTCTCATATGCATGATCTATGGTTTGGTCATGGTACAATGCACTATATTCTTAGGGTATCAATTAGTTGACTATATAATTTTTCCTTTGATGGTGTTACATTTTTTTATAAGAATCTAATCCTTTTCTTTGGTTTTGTGGCTTGGGTGAAAGATGGAGTACTAAGGAGAATGAATCTAATATTTGATGGTCAACATACCATTCATCAAATCTTGATGGAATTCCCCTCTTAATTTTTTTTAAATTCACATCAAGATGCTAATACTAGACATTAAGGGATTGGAATTAAAGAAGTTCTAGTATGTTTGTTATTGTTCATGTCACTTGTGATTTTCTTATATCTACATCATTGTGCCCCTTATAACTCTTCATTCAAGATTTATAAAGACACCTATACCATCCATATAAGACTACCCAAACAATGACAATACTGTAGCATATTTTGTTCTCTGATTTCCATTAGGGTGAAGTTGAAATCAAATTTTCTTCATAAGTTAACGGTGCTATGGTGAAATACCATGAATTAGTTTTAGGGAGAAAAGGGGGTAGTGGTTACCCTATAAATCCTCACATGCCATAATCATGCTATGAAAGTTTTCACTATCACTATGTCATGGTTAGTGATCATGTTATGAAAGAAGGAAGTGGTATGTAGATTTCTATTAGCATGAGGAAATCATACAAGAGTCTTTAGATCAATCTTCATGCTACATGATTGTCATAGGTGATAGATAAAAGGATGGACTATTATGAGGAGTTGCATGGGACTATCTCAAATTTATGAAACTTAATGTGTTTAGGATTGTCACCTTTGGATTACTGAGGTATTGTATTATTTGAATCATGAGAGATGGTGGATGAGTGTGTCTCCATAAAATTCATCTAAGGTAAAAGTAATTTAAGGTGGGCACCTTAGTGTTGTCCTATTATAAAATATGAGGAATGTTATGCATTCACAATACCGTAGGTTAGTTATATAGAGTTTTACATGTTTTGTTGTCCTATAATGATTGAGTTTTGCATGTTTCTAGTATATTACCATACTATTCCTAGGTTATTCTGCCCTTGAGAAGTCATTCCTAACTTTTGGATTAACATTTAAAACATCATAAGATGGGATTGAATGAAGAAGAGTTGATGTATGAGTAAGAGGAGATGCTAATAATTTCAAATACTATAATGAAGACTAAAAGCTAGTTAACAGTCTACTAGGATAGCCATAATGTTAAATATTGTCACTTTTGTGAACTTGTGACTATCATAAGAAATTGGTGCTTTGCTAAAACTAGAATAGTGGTGTCACTAAAATGTTAGCTATGGTCATAATATTATCATCACAAATTGCCAAGTATCCAGTACTCAAATCTAAATGGAGAAGTTATGAGGAGGTTAAGGTATATAAAAATATTAAGTCACATGTGTATGAGCAAGTATATATAGAGCTACAAGAAAGATTTCAGAGGTTGGTCACACGTGTAAGTGCCATTTTGAATAAGCCCTACTCTATTTGGCCTAAAGAAACCCTATTTTAGTGTATTTTTGAGAATTCTTGTGTTGGCTGAGTGATTCCTGCAAGGGAAGTGTTTAGACATGTTATATATGCCTATTTACACCTTCCCTATCAATATCAGGGTTTAAATCTACGCACAAGTCTCTATTGTTACATTACAGTCCCCAAAATAGGCCTAATTTGATTGTAACAACCTAGTATTTTCCTATTCAGTACAAAACAAACCTATCTCATTTTCACATATGTTTTACAAGGACCAAAAGGGTATCCAAATCAGGTCTCATATCTCCATTATCATGTGTATGAAGGAAGTTATGACATGAAAGGTCTCTAAGAAGGGCTACAAAATCCTAGGCTACTTACAAGGCAAGTACATGTTATACTAATCACAAAGATCTGCCCATGCATGGAAAAGGTTGGTATACTGAATTTAATCATACTTGAGTGTTTTCAAACCATGTGAATCTCTAAAAGTCTTCCAATCAAGATTTGGTCTTGTTTTAAGCCTAGAGTGAAGCTAGTGTGAGCTAGTGAGAACTTGAAATGCTTAGTTCATTGCATGAACATATCAAGTTGAGGTCATATGATGTAGTACAGATCTCTAGACAAGATCTATGTCATGAAGTTTAGGAGTCATGTGAATAGACAAGGCATGATAGGTTGCAAGTCTTCAAGGTACAGAGCCAAGTTGATGTGAGTATGGCTGAGCTAGGATGTCATCACTTCTCTATGCTTCCATACTTTGCATACATGTCTCCTAGGAAAATTGCAACTACATCATCTGTTAAAATTTATTTATCCTTTATGCTTTGATGGATGTCCATACTTTGTTCCGAAGATCCCATATGGACATAAACAAGGAGGATGCTGGTTAAGGTTATGGAATTTTGTTTTACACGTGCCAATTGCATTTTCTTGAAAGTTTATATATCCCTTACTTTCTCATGCTAATGGATAAACTATGTTTTCATCTTATAATGGATAATGGATGTGTACATGTTTGCTATCAATGATAATGGATGTGTGTGTTCTTTGTACAATTTTCAAGAAATGCGAGGGCTAAAGTTACATTGCCTCATAAACTTTACCTTCTTGTCCTTCATTATCTTCAAGTAGACTTATTTCCTCACACTCACCAGTTAGTGAGTGAAGTTAGCTACAATTTAGAATAGAAATTATGTAAATACATGTGATAACAACTCTCATATAGATCTTATGCAAATTTCTCATTACCTACGTTGACTACACATTTGTCTTTGTCTTGCAAAACGAGGAAGAGAGTAAGAGAAAGAGAGAGACACATTTGACATGATTCACATATCTTCATTTCACCTTCTATATGGTTTCTATGCTTTACATATCCTCATTTCACCTTTCTACATTTTCTTTACACCTACCACTTTGCATACATGTCTATTAGGGCAATTGCAACTCCAACATCTGACAAAATTGCCATATCCTTTATGCTTTGATGGATGTAATTAGAAAACATTGCATACCTAATGCAGTTGAATTTACTATGCCGATGCATCAGGGTGGGTGGGTGAATTCTAGGGGAGGTGTCTTGTCAGTGGCAAAGCCTCCTGGTCATTATCAGCTACATCGAACGTAGACAATCTCTCAAGAGCCCTAAGACAAAAAAAGTGTCAAACTTTGGACTGACTGTTCCGTCAAACCGTGACACCTAGGAACATCTTCTTTACATGTATAGGTGGATGTCAGGTCCACCTACAAATACCTACCTCAGTGTTTTTAAATCAATTTCATTTTCCTATGGTGGCAAGGAACGCATTGTTCCAAAATGCTTCAGTTTCATGCAGTGGAAAGGTACTAAGAGTGAGATTTTGCATTCCATAGCTCATGGGGATGAACCGACAGTGCCAATACATTGGGGTGGGTAGATAAATTCTAGGTGAGGTCTCGTTTTGTTCGCCAAGTGTCCTAGTCATCCAGGGCAGTAGGCTACTGGTAAAGTCACTTAAGATCCCTAAGAACAAAAAACTGCCAAACTTTGATGGAGCAGTTCTCAAAATTCATGGTAACAGGGAATGTTTTGTTCAGACCTACAAGTGCATGTGGGGTCCATCCACAATAACCTCTCTTGGTTTTGGTCAACTCTAAATTGTTTGACCATGCTGAAATCAAATGCATTCTTGCAAAATGCCTCAGTTTCATGCAGTGGAAAGGTGCCACGAGTGAAATTTTGTATTCCACAACTCGTGGGGCTGAATTGAATGTGCCAATGTGTCAGGGTTGGTGGGTAAATTCTAGGGGAGGTTTCATTTTGTGCACCAAGTGTCTCAGTCATTCAGGGCAGCAAGCTATCAACAAAGTCACTTAAGATCCTAAGAGCAAAAAACTACCAAACTTTGACTGAGTAGTTCTTGGAATTCATGGTAGCTGGGAATGTTTCATTCAGACCTAAAGGTGCATGTGGGGTCCATCAAAAATAAACTCTCTCAGTTTTGGTCAACTACAATCCATTTGACTGTGCTAAAATCAAATGCATTCTTGTAAAATGATTCAGTTTCATGCAGCACAACCTTGCCAGGTACTGTATTTTTGTTCTGCTTGTCGTGGGGATGAACTGAGTATACCAAAACATTAGGGTAGGTAAGAAAATGCTATGGAAGGTCTCTTTTCATGTGCCAAGTGTCCCAGTTATTCCAGGTTGTAAGCTACCGGTAAAGTCACTTTGTCAGTAGCTTACAACCTGGAATGACTAGGACACTTGGCACATGAAACGAGACTTCCCCTATCATTTACCCACCCACCTCAATACATTGGCATAGTCGGTTTGGCCCCACGACCTATGGAATGCAAAATTTCACTTCTAGCACCTTTCAACTTTGCCGGTAGCTTGCAACACAGAACAACTGAGACAGTTGGTGCACGAAATGAGACATCCCCTAGCATTTACCCACCCACCCCAATGTGTTGGCACAGTCAGTTCAGCCCCACAACCCGTGGAATGTAAACTTTCACTCCTAGCACCTTTCAAATTTGCTGGTAGCTTGCCACTTGGAATGATTGAGACATTGGGCGCATGAAACGAGACCTCCCCTAGCATTTACCCACTCACCCCAATGTGTTGATGCAGTTGGTTCAGCCCCATGACTTGTGGAATGCAAAATTTCACTCCTAGCACCTTTCAACTTTACTGATAGTTTGTAGCGTGGAGCGACTGAGACACTTGGCACATGAAATGAGACCTCCCCTAGCATTTGCCTGCCTACTCTGACATGTTGGTGCAATCAGTTTAGCCCCACGACCTATGGAATGCAAAATTTTACTCCTAGCACCTTTCAACTTTGTTGGTAGCTTGTAGCCCGAAATGACTGAGACACTTGGCGCATGAAATGATACCTCCCATAGAATTTACCCACCCACCCTGACATGTTGGCATAGTCAGTTCAGCCACATGAGCTATGGAATGAAAAATGTCACTCCTAGCACCTTTCCACTGCATGAAACTGAAGTATTTTGCAAGAATGCATTTATTTTTGGTATGGTAAAACGGATTGGAGTTGACCAAAACTGAGAGAGGTTATTGTGGACGGACCCCACATGCACTTGTAGGTCTAAACAAAACATTCGTAGCTTCCATGAATTCTAAAACTGCTTCGTCAAAGTTTGGTAGTTTTTTACTCTTAGGGATCTTAAGTGACTTTGCCGATAGCCTGCTGCCCCGAACGACTGGTACAATTGGTGCACAAAATGAGACCTCCCCTAGCATTTAACTACCCACCTCAATGCGTTGGTGCTTTTGGTTCCACCCCACGATCTATGAAATGCAAAATGTTACTCCTAGCACCTTTCCACTGCATGAAACTGAAGCATTTTGCAAGAATGCATTTGATTTCAGCATGGTCAAATGGATTGGAGTTGACTAAAACCAAGAGAGTTTATTGTGGATGGACCCCACATGCACCTGTAGGTCCAAACAGAACATTCCTAGTTGCCATGAATTCCAAGAACTACTTCGTCAAAGTTTGGCAATTTTTTGCTCTTAGGGATCTTAAGTGACTTTGTTGATAGCCTGCTGCCCTGAATGACTGCGACACTTGGCACACAAAATGAGGCATCCCATAGCATTTAACCACCCACCTCGATGTGTTGGTGTGGTCAGTTCAACCCCATGAGCTGTGGATTACAAAATGTCACTCCTAGCACCTTTCCACTGCATGAAACTAAAGCATTTTGGAACAATGCATTCCTTGCCACCATATGCAAATGAAATTGATTTAAAAAATACCGAGGTAGGTTTTTGTAGGTGGACCTGACATCCACTTGTAAATGCAAAGAAGATGTTCCTAGGTGTCATGGTTTGACAGAACAATCGGTCCAAAGTTTGACACCTTTTTTGTCTTAGGGCTCTTAAGAGACTGTCTTTGTCCAATGTAGCTGAGAATAACCAAGAGGCTTCACCACCAAAAATACATCTTCCCTAGCATTTACTCACCCACCCGGATGTGTTGGCACCATCCATCTGGCCCTAGGAGATGCCGAATGTAAAAATTCAATCCTAATACCTTTCTAGTAGATGAAAATTTAGTACTATAAAGGTGTTCTCACTTGATCCAATGTGTTGTAGGGCATCAATTAGGGCTACCCTTACCACTGCTATCAATTGTTAGAACCAAATGTGAAGAAACAAAAGAGGGTTTTTCATTAAAACTCATAGAACATCATTAAAAATCATTATGAAATAGTCACTAAAGGACATATCATCGTGAAATAATCATGAAAACCTACCTTACTTTCCTTCCAAAGGTAACTTCATAAGGATTATGCCTACCTCCATCATACTCAAATCTTGCACACAAATGCAATTGCACTATTTAGCTAAAATGAATACACTGATTCAATCTAATGAACCATACCTTTCTGTCAAAAATATAGAATGTGAAATGAGGATAGAAAAGAAAAATAACATACCTTTATGTCATTCCATTGATTCAATCTAATTAATCATCCGAGTTTGCTCTACTCTTTATTGTGTCGAGTATTGCCTCATGGTTAAACTAATGAACCTTCCACAAGGTCTTGTTCAATGGTCTACCCCCATATTTGATCAAATGAATGTTTGATGCCACAACAAGATTAGAATAATGAAGAATCTTCCTATGTGTGTCAAAGTCCTTGAACGACCACACATCAAACTTCTTCACTGGGTACCTTCTAAGCTATGTTCCAGTAACAATCACTGATCCTGTAGGGTACTCGATGTTTTCTCCATCTATAACAGGGGCATGTAATTTCTTTTTTTGTCTCAACATAATGAAACAAATAATAATATATTCCTTCTTCATTATCTTCAGCTACAATAACTGCATAAACATGCCCTACATTGTTATGTGCCCTACATTGTTATGTGCATTCAGTTCGATGAATATAGTCAATAATACAAAAAAACTACAAAATAAGATGGAATATTAAATTTTATTAAATTTGAATGCTAATAATACTTGGTTGAACTAGACCTAAAACATGGTCAAAGTCAAGTGATGATTCAATTTCTATGAGTTGTAGTGCTATTGGGACTCAATACATGTCAACCAAGCTTACGATCCTTGTAGACCATTCATCAACCCACTCCTTTGACTCACAATCATACCAAGCTTGATCTGTACATGAAGAACAAAAACATACCATTTACCACGTATGAATAATCCATGAACCTGTATTAGAGCTTCTAAAAGAGTGTAGCTCTAAAAGAGTGTAGCTCACTTGATCTTGTTAATATACAACAATCCTCATATTTTGCAATGTTAGTATCATCAACCAACCAAAAATATCTACAAACTATAGACTTACCTTCATTACCTGGACCCATTGTAGCATTACTCCATTTGATAATAGATCTTACATGTGTCAACTTTGCATTGTCTTTATACTTCAACTCTTATCGTGCCAATGCTCTTTTGATACATGCTTTGACACTATCATGCTCCCCATTTCCATGCCTAGCCTCACAAAAATTCCATATATGTCGAACACCATTCATCCTATGCATCCTACTCAACCAATAGAACATCCATGAGTTCTTGAATTGTGATGCACAATTATCTGACCATATGATATGCTCTTGCTAGCCAAATCACGGTAGAACATTTGAAAGAAGCCTTGCATGAACTCTATAGAATGTGTGCAATCATCACTGATATAAAAATGATACTCCCTCAAGATCTTCCTATCGTCCTCTATCCTATCATCTGCATGAATGAATGCTATATGCACAAAAATAGCAACCTGCATAGAGTTATAATACTACGATTGCACCTCATTCTGTGGTTGTAGTGTGTAGTTCTATGCAAAGTCAACAACCAAAATGATGGTACCAAGTGGAAACATGTCCTTGCATAACTTGAATTGCAAGTCCAACCATCAAGCTCTATGGGTATGCCTTGCATACTCGTAAACTATATTCTCTCAGAAAATAGAGATAAACTAATACACTGGAATCTTTTCAATGACCAATTCACACGTTTTTTCTTCTTTACCATCTTTTAGACTATATGCTGTTATCTTATATTTGCCAAAACTTACTAGTTCATTCCCAATTGCATGTGTGTTCTCCATATGTTCACAAATTGGCAAATGTTGCAACCCACCACAATGGTCACATGTGCCATCCAAGCATAAGTTCCTGTAGAATAATTGACCATCCACTCCTTGACATAAGATGCTCGATATGAAATCTCTTGAAGGTCTAGGTGGATACTTTATATTACACTCTTGCAAAACATCATTAGTATGCAAATCTACACATATATATCTATAAACATCATAATGATTAGAAAACTCAATATGTACTCTACAACAATAAGTTATGCTTGTGTGATTTATGTTGACATAAAAAGGCTTTACCATTTCAAAATACCTTTGACTAATTTTGATTTGAGGATACATCTCTTAAAATTTCTTGAAAAACTATGTTTGAGTCACATCCAAAATATGCTTTGGATGTGGCTCATGGTTTCGACAACCAATTATTCTTCTTACAACATCTCTTGCATTAGGAGAGACCCTTGTGTTATTTTTCCAAAATTCTTCAATGAGGGATCTCAAGGCTTAAAAAAAAACTTTATCTTTCTGTGATAGTCTCCCAGAGAATGCCCACAATTCATTGGTATTTGGATCCTCAACTCTTTCATGCATTCCAATGGCTCTCATTAGAGTTTTTCTACTTATTTTCAATGCTTCACTTGTCTTTCTAATGAGGCAAGCTTTCTTTGTTTGATGTCTTACTACTGTCGATGTAATGACATGTCATGTGATATTACTATCCTTGGTGCATGAGGTGGAGCCCACACTCTCATATGCACTCATTAAATTCTTTACAATTGATTTTTCACTTGAAGCATTTGATGTTTTTAGGCCAAGAATCTTCATAATGGGCCTAAATTTTAGATTTCTCATAAATTCAACAAATAGTTGACATCTTCTAGTTTCATTTAAGTTCTCAAAAAATGATTTCCATATCTTATTGGCGTATTTTTGGCAAGTACACTTGGGAATCTTATCCTGCATAGGATTTAAAACATTCTCATTTATATTAATTAGAAACTTAGGCTTTCTGTGCAAAATTCTAGGAGGTGTTTTCAATGGTAAAGTTGACTCAGTATTAGGAATTTATTCAATATTTACTTGCGATAGGATAGATGGTGTACCTTCAATTGGAGATGGAAAGGATGAAAAGCCTTGAAGTTGAGATGGAGAATATTGTGTACCTTCAACTTGACATGTGAATGATGGCGTGCCTCCAACTTGAGAAAAAAATTAAGATGTACCTCCAACTTGAGAAGAGAATGAAGATGTACCTTCAAATTGAACTGTGAAAGATGGAGTGCCTCCAATTTGAGAAGAGAATGATGGTGTACCTTCAACTTGACCTGTGAAATATGGAGTGCCTCCAACTTCAAGATTCAATTTCCTCATTGAATAGAGGTTTTGCATTTGTTGCATGTGTCACCAATTCCATCTCTCTCTTAGCTTGATTAGATAATTCATGTTCCTCTTGAATTGGTGGCATGTCTTCTTCTATGTTTGACAATTTCCTACTTTCGTGAAGTCGCCTCATTCTTTCTCTTTTCTTTTCATTCTCAGTTTCACGCTCTTTTGGAGTTAGACTCTTTGCTCATTTCCTTGACATGATGTTGATTTCTATATGCATCATGAATAAGAAATAGATAAATTAGTCCACCTTGGTACAATAGAGTAAAGTAATCTCATACACAAATATCAAAATATAATCATATAATTAAAGTGAATAAATGATTATAAATCTAAAAATTTATAGTTCCTAGGGTGGTCCAACCTGAAACATAAATATCACACACATGTCATATACTAGCAATCTTTTACAAATCAAGATTAAGCTAGGATAACATTCAAATTACAAGGCAAGATGACATATTCATACCATTCTTGTACTTCATGGAGTAACTAAAATTCATTGTTCAGATGATATTTAAGAATGTATCATAGCAATGCAAAGGAACTCTTCCAACACTTACAATGTCTTTTAGCTTTCTCTATATAGAAATCAACTTTTCCATACTAAGTTTTTAGCATTACATCAATGGCCAATATATGGTCAACATTTACAAATGGTGGTAGGCACAATCTCTAGGTTAATTTCACATTTTCTTAACATATCTTCTCAAACATTTTGCTTGATCTTGTCTTAGGTTATCTTTTAGTACTTTCTTCCTCTATCATATTTTTGTTAAAATAGTGTATGGAGTCCTAGATAGCAAAAAATTGAGATATAAACAAAAAAATGAAACACAAAGATTTTAATCAAGATCAATCAAAGATATGAAAACATGACAAGTTAGATTAAAGATGCAACATATTCATTCCTATTTAGGACAAATCCCTTCTCTAATTCCTCTCCCATTCCTAGTGAAATTGGTTGTGAAATTATAATCAAGTATCAAATTTAGTTTCTTTTTGTAGCTTCACTAAATTTGGTGTCTTTCTTTTGATCTTGACTGCTACTTCATGATGCATGACTCTTTCATTAAATCATGAAAAGGCTATGAACCCACCAATATCAATACTCTATCTTCCTTAACTATCTAATAACTCCTTGACAAGTCACTATCTATTCAAGACAAACTCATTGTGATTATAATTGTCCTAATAACTATGCCAATGACATGTATGGTTATCTTTTAGTTGATGACAATCTTCCCTACCATATGAATATGCTTTCAAGACCACCTAGATATGTTTATATAGTATCGTGGATATTTTTGCATGGATTTGAGATTAATTGACTTATCATTTAGTATTGATTGCCACATTGTGTATCAATTTCTATACTACCCATGGGTGAGAGGTCATAACTATTCCTAGGGTTGCATGATAGCTATTGCAGTATAATTTAGTCTTTAGGCTGATATGATAGTTCTTCCAAGTGAGTATGCTCAAGTGACAATCCTTATCTTGATCTTAGCATGCTGATAATTCATTGACTAACATGATTTCACTTAGTATCCTTCTAATTGTTTAGGTTAGTGCTTGAATTAGGATAATAGCAACATGTGATTGCACATCTACTCCATAGTGAAAGTGTTTCCATGGCCTTTCTCTAATTTGGGATTATCCTTGAATGTTGATAAGACTCCCTTCATAAATATATACCAATACTATCTTGATGATTTCCTTCTCATAGTGATATGGCTTGTTGTCATAGATTGTTATCTCAAATAAATATAAATTTTCATTTTCTCATGATAATTTAACTTGTCAAAATGATAATCCTCTCACTTCCCTCATGAATACCCTATAACATGAGATTTCATGATTTAACATAATCATAAAGTGAAGTAAATGAATACATAAATAACATATCTCTGATTTCAAGATTTGAGTTGCCTAATCCTCAAAAATTTGGCTTCAAAGTCCTCAAAAATTTGATCTTTTTGGCAAGTTCCTTCATATTCAATGTTGAATTCTATATAACTCTAATAAGATTAGTGAAAATTAAGAAAAAAACAAACATATATCATCAAATTCAATCTAAATACATGAAAATTAGCATTGAAACAATATGAAACATGAAACTATTAGTTTAAATAATCAAATTCTATCTAAAAACATCTAATTTACTTCTTCTATGTTGAAAAAGAAAAAAAAGATGGTGGATTAAGTAAACAATGATTGTCAAAATGTCAACACCATAAAAATGCATTTTCTTGTCTGATTGTGCATGAAAAGCAGGGAATAACAGAGCATGTGGGACTGAATCACTGATCCGACATGCTTTTTGTCCATTTTTTGGTTCACCAAAATGCACTCACATTATAACGTGAGAATGTTTTGTCAAGCATGGAAAGTTTAAGTGATTTCATACATGGAAAGTCTTAAGTGTTGTCATGCATGTAAAGTTATAAGTGTTTTAAGTGTATGGAAAGTGGGGAGGGAGGTATAGAGGTGAGAGAGAGAGAGGGTAGGAGGTATAGAGGGGAGGGAGAGGGTAGTGTTGAATGCACAAGACAACTGAGAGGGGGGGTGAATTAGTTGTATCAAAAATTTTAAACCCTCACAAACATAATCACATTCACATCAGTTCACTTAAACCCTTAATCTGTTATGAAGATTAACATGATAAATAAATAACACAAACTTAATCACATCATCACCATGCACAAGAGAACACCAAATTTTTACATGGAAAACCCTAAAAGGGAAAAACCATGGTGAAGATTAGCTCACAATATAAAGTAGTAGAAATACTAAATTACAAGAGGCTCACTACCAAAGGGCTCATAGCCCAGAGATCACTACTCATAGAAGAAAGAATGTAGATTGCAACAGGGCTCACTACCTAGAGGGTTAACCACCCAAAAGGCTCACTACCCTAAGGAGTCACTGTCTAAGTGGACTCACTACCCACTGAGATAGAAAGATAGAAGAGAAGAGGTGGCTCACTACCATGAACTGATATGATAGCATCTACCACATGCTTGAGTTTAGTTCCAATGAAGCACAACAAACATCACCTTTGCAGCCTCTCTAAAAATTGTAGATGACTTCTCCTCACTGCATTAGGTCTTCTACCACATGAAAGTCCTTACTACCTCTGATTCAAATTCACCACACAAACATTACCATCCTCACATGCCTGCACATACACATGAATCCTTTACACTTATTTATATCAACATCAACCTTGAAACATTCATCAAGGTCGGAAACACACTCTACAACCTTTGAAACAATCTCAAAGGTTAGAAAACATGCAAAATTTAAATTAGGTCTGGACCTAAACATTCCCATGGAGAAAAGGAATGAATGTAGAACACTTCATAGCTTAGCTCAGTCCTAAAACATCTGCGATTAGTGTTAACACCCAAGTCAACTAAACTTGTGTAAACACCAAGAACACTTAGGCATACACTTCCAAGAAAACAACCATAACTTGTGAACCAAGCACAAGTATTTAAAACAATTTGGAAACATCTACAAACAACATGAAATCACCTAGGAGCCAACAAATTCAGCTACAACAAATCTCACTTGAAGACAATTCACAGACTACTCACAACCAACATTGCCAAGCTCTGTTACTCAAGAAAACTACATTCTAAAGCACCAAATCAAAAGTACTTTGTGTTGGGTAAATATTTTGTCGTCAACTCGCTGATGGAAAAATGGTTATATCAACCACAGTGTGATGAGATCAATCTCTCCTCTCAGCAAGGGGAGGTTCCCTTACTATTTATTGAAACAAAACAAAACTACTTATTTACACTAGCTCTAACCATGTAGGGGGTGTGCTACATTCATCCTTTTCTCTTCTTTCAAAAAATATGTTTACAATATTTTATGGTAATATTCAATAATGCTTCTACACTTCTAATATTAACCTAAACAATAATCACCAATATTCTTGTAAGTTGAAGCACAAAGTCTTTCAACTCACTTCACAAAAAGATTCATGAACCAAATGAATAATCTCAACCACAAAGTCTTCAAAATATACCTAGAAAGATTTTAAAAGTAACCATATCACCAATTGGAGCACAAAGTATATCAACTAACAATACCACTGATCCACATGAATGTGATAGAAATCATAGCACAAATTCGACAAGTGCTCAACACAATTCATGTATAAAGTGAACAAATACAAGCTCAAAGTCTTTATAATCCTCCACCAAGAGACACTTTCAACATACATAGATTCAAGGAAATAATATAAAACAAAGTTTATATAATTTATCTTGAATGTCCTCCAATCATGATAACCAAACACCGCTTTATCCAATCAATCAACAAGAGAAATCGGCAAAAATGCCATATGTACATCCTCACTCATACAAATTCGATTCAACACAAAGTTTGATATCAAAATTCACCTTCTTTATTGATTGGAATTGATCATACAATTTAAACACAAAGTCTCAAAGTTGAGTCTCAATTTGGGTAGCACTTTGTTGCATAGGATTAAAGATAAAAAATTACAATTGAGGCCCTCTTTATTTATAGGGAGGAGCCTGGAGCAAAGATAGGAAAAATCTAACTACTTTGACTTATTCAAAAATAAGAGTCCTAATTGACTTGAGACTTCCTATGTTCCATATGTAATTACATTTTATCAAAATGCATATGGACATGTCTAAAACAAAATACAAATTGCATAAAACTAAAAAATTATACTAAGGCATGACTGTTGCTATTAACTCCCATTCCCATCTTTGAATCACTATGACTCAAAATCAACATGTTATCTTTGGCAAATGCATTCTTGGTTTTTCTTCCATCTCATCTACAAGTTTGGGCTTCTGAAAGCATGCAATAAAACCTAGGTCTTCTGATCCATTTACATCCACACACCTCTCATTTGCCCCATGAATAATGTGTGGTTTCAGAATCACCGGCTGCACTTTCCTCTTCATCATAGCATGAACACTCAACATCAGATCCAAATCCCAAAGGATCATTTTGGCAGAGTCAACATGTTCCATATGTTCCTCCTTTTGGTTATCACATTCTCTCTTTTCTGGTTCCAAAGAAGATTCATTCCCTACTTGCAATATGCAATCTGATTCTCGTCCTTCAACCTCTACATCTTTCCTTCCCCAATTGCCTTGATTTGAAACAAAATGTGTACTTTTGGCATCTGTAACATGAGAAGGTGAATTATAACTACTCAATCTCAATGCAGATGAGTCCACATCATTTGAACCCAGAAGATGTGAATTTGAAACACTTTCAAGTATCCATGTTACTCTTAACTTGAAAATTTTCAATTTTTATCCAACACATTTCTCCAATTTGATATTGGAAGCAACTAGAACCTATCTTGCTTTTGCAATTAAGAACTGAGGTAAAAACTTATTCAACAACTAATCACCCGGTAACATAGCTTCAATGCTATAAATGCTTCCCCCGAACGATTCACCAAAGACATGCTCAGCCCAACCAGTGAACCTTATTGAATGCAACAAATGCAATATAATTGGATAGATTCTGAAATGAATCACTAGTCCATACCACAATGTTGACCTCTCACTTGCCATCAAAAGAAGCCTTATAAAGTATACGACCAAGGGCTACAAATTGGTCAACAAGCACATCTGTTGCTGCAATTCCTAGTTCAACATAGAGCTTCCTCTAGGAAATAATTTCAACCCCTAAACTGTTCTCCTCAATGAGCTCAAACTCCCAGAAAAGAAAATAACTACAACAAGTATTCGTCCATTATTGAAGAGAATGTCACTCTTGTTGCAGAACGTTGCTGACCAATTACCTTCCCATTGTATTAGAGTTCCTTGGACAAA
This sequence comes from Cunninghamia lanceolata, assembly GCA_027924645.1. Taxonomy (NCBI): domain Eukaryota; kingdom Viridiplantae; phylum Streptophyta; class Pinopsida; order Cupressales; family Cupressaceae; genus Cunninghamia; species Cunninghamia lanceolata. The sequence continues at coordinate 2,693,508 of BSBN01000245.1, read as the reverse complement.
GCCTGTTTGAACCAAAGATAATTCCATGCACTTGAAATCACGTCTGCTTGATAAGTGTGCCAGAGTAGCAAATTTTACCATCTATACACTGTTGATAAAATCACTTTTCTATGTGGGCGATGAATTTTTCTGCCCATGCAAATGGGTAAATTTAAAAAAAATTGGTGTAATGCCGGTAATTTTTGCTGACCCTACACCAAATGGTAAACTTATGCACGTAATTTACCCTAAAATTAGTTCTGTTGAGATCCAGTGCATAGAAAATGCCTTCTTCATTGACCATGTCAACCGTGGCCCTATCTTCTTTTTGAATTTCCAATGAAAGTTATTAACGTTCTCCTTGGACTTCTGGAACTCAGGCATTGTCGGCGTATTCCGTTCGACCGACTTGGACATGGAGCTGAAACCCATACTACTTGACAAATACGATGATGCCATAGAAGAAGCAGGCGATGTGGGTGATGTGAGAATTAGCGGTGACCTCTTCTTGTACTTGCTACCGTTATTCTCCTTGAACGCTATTGCTTGTTACTGCCATCGCCCACCTCTTTTGCAACAATATGAACTAACTCAGGAAGACATCCATCAAAGTAAACAATTCTCGCTCCTATCCAAGCAGATGACAAGCTTGATGCATGAAGATCTTCTGGAATCATAGGAGGGCTTCCAGGTGAATGATAAATTATTGGTGTTGCTGCATCTATTACGGCTCTCTCTAAATGCCATAAAGTAAGAGCAGTAGCATCAGTAGTTGCTAAAGTGCTTGCACACCCCAAATTTGTTACTATAACAATCAACTCCATTGCTACTTGGCCAGTCTTAACTTGATATTCCTCTGTTCACTAGTTGCACCTGCTATTTGACTTCTTGTGTCTCTTACTAGTTCTGAAAGAAGTTTCCCCACCTGAAGTTTGCTTAGGATATGAGCAATTGTATCATCTTTGGCCAATACAAGGAGGGCAAGACATGCAAGTGCACGAATGAAGTCCAAATTATTTGGATTCAAAAGTGTGCGTAGATGAAGTAGATGCAGGAACACCTTGATCCTATTATTAGCCCGAAGGACTTCTCATGCCTGTCAATATCCTTATTCCATGTAAGAAGCAAGACTAGCACAACCTACTCCTGGACCCAATAATATTCTTTAGTTTCCAACCAGGGCATGCTGTGGGAGAAGATGTAGCTACCTGACTACTTCCTGGTAGAATACCTTGGGCAACTAACCCATTACGTTCACCATTATTATTTTGGTCACTATTCCAATCCTTGAATTCTTTCTTATCTGAACCATACACCCTCTTGTTAGTAACATCAAAAAAAAATCTAGATCCTCAAGCTACTTCTATAGCTTCACCTGCATTAGCTTCAGATGCCCTTTTTCAACCTTAAATATGCTGAGAAAATCTTATTGACCTTTTCTTAGGTCTCCGGGACCATGACCATTTTGAGCATATCCAGACTAGAACATGCATTAAGCGCACTAGAGATTGTAACATGATTTAATGTTACACCTTCCCACTGCATGTCATTGAGAAGATGCAAAGCTTCCAATCCATACCCATACTAAGCAACTTATGGTCTTTTCCAAACATGTTATGCCAACACAGGACATGACAAAACTAGCAATAGTAGATTGATTTGGCAAGCACATTCTCTAAATGATCTAAAAGTTCTTTTGCCTGGATGGAATAAAAATATGGGTCTGCATCACGATGATGCCAAACCAAAGCACTCTCCTGTAGATCCATCAGTAGTCTCAGTATACAATTTCATGATTGGCAAAGCAATATCTTTCCAACCAAAGTCTACACCCTGTACACAAGTTTTTGATTTTGCATCCCTAGTCCACCTTAGAAAATAACCATTCTCATTTTAGGAGAATTTGGACCTGATCCGTGTGTCTCATTTGATCTGGAACTCCCCCTGGTCTTTGTTTCCAGACTTTGAAACATAATCTGTTGGTTTGTAGGTACACTGTTCCACATCAAAATGATGCCACATGGGTTGACGTATTAGAGGCAAGTTAGTGAAAAACAACACCTTCTGCATATGAGGATATTGCTTTTGGTGTAGAAGCAGGAGAAATACCCGCTCCTGCAAGTAGGGAGAAACTTATAAACATGCACGAGCCGGTAAAAACACCGCTTGTACATGTTGGGGTAAGTATTTGCAAAGGTGTTTAGACGGTGTTATTTACTGCTCCTACAGATAGGGCACATGCGAAGTATCGATGTTGATGGTGAAAATCACCATTCGAACGGGAGAGTAGGAGCTCATGTATTGGTGATGCTTTTCGCCGCCTTCACATGGGATACAAAGTCTTTGTTTTAACATCAACTTTCACTGTTAAGATTTAAACAAAGGCATCAAAGACCTGGTGACAATCGCCACTTCCATAGGTAAATCAAAACAATGAAATAGGATCTAAAGATTTCAAATTGAAAACTAAGAAAATGAAAACCCTAAATTGCAAACCAAGTCAATTCAATCCAGACGCGCATCAGATGATGGATAAAGGTTTTCATGAACTCATACGGATAGGAAGTAAAGAACAAAGGCAAAAAAAAATCAAAAAAGGTTTTAAACATTACTAAAAAGCTTATATGAAAAAAAAGAAATTAACATGAAGTACATTAAATGCACTTGGAGTGAACTAATGATGATGCACTGGCGGTGAAAATCACCGCCGGTGCATATGCTAAAAGAAGCACAAAATATGGACGGGCAGTGATTTTCATCACCAGTGCATATGAATTAAAAACAAACAAACATGCATGGGCAGGTAAAAATACCGTCATTGCATATGACTTAAAAGCTTAAAACATGCACGGGCGGCAAAAAATACCGCCCCTACATGCATGTAAAAACATTCTAACTCCCCAAAAAAATTAAACACAAATGTTTACTTCATTTGTAGTTTAACTTGATGATACAAATTTTGAGATGCCAAAACAAAAGAGAGCTCAAATAAATTTTATCGGAGCTAGGGGACTACGCACAAGGACAAATGAATTTGCCTTGATTTGCATGGTTAGAGTTCTAGGCTACGAAACAGACAGGTTTTGTAGGGGTCATCCTACAAAAATGAGCGCAACTAATTTTGAGGATAACAACTGGCTCTAACTGGGGAGCTTCCTTCAATCACTCTTTGAAACGCTCAAAGGGAGAAGAATCCAATCTCTAAGTTGCTTCATCCATGCCATTGGGCTATAGAGTCAGGCGACACAAAACAAAAGACACAAAAAGACTAAAAATGAAAAAAAGAAAAATACAAACTGTACACATATACAAGTGAACTTATCTATTGCTTCACTTTGAGAAAAGATTCAGATGATGTCTACTGCGAAGTAGAAGAAAAATGTTCCTCTTTTTTTTTACTATTGAAAGAGTAACATTTCCCAGTATTTGCCATTTTGGGATCTTCTTCTGCATCCAGATTGAATTGCCCCAATTCTGCTGATGAATTTGGTCCCAACCATCGTCGCTGTTTGATAAAGTGATCTTGCTCATAAAAAATTTCTCCAGAAAAACCAATTCTTTGGAAATGTTATTTCCTTTCAGTTACAAAATCTCTTCACTTGAAGAGAATGATCCATCTATTTCCAAACCACCATTTGAAACACTATCTAATAACTTAGGATCTTCATTAGAGATCAAGAAGTAAGTATCCATATTAGAACACTCAAAGATAATCTGAGCTTTTGGATCCTCTAATTTCGTCACTGTGTACTTGGCCTCCCTTTCAGGATGAACCTTTTGCACAATACCCTTAATGGGTATTCTTGCCTCAGACATTTGAATCTTTGTCTCCTCAACATGATCTATGATACCAACAAGTTGATATGGACTTGCTACAGAAGATGAAAAACTCTCATCTTGAGGTTTTATATTGGGGGTACTGGTCTTAGGAACAGAGTGTTGGGTCTTTCTCTCTGAACCAGCAGAGGGTTTGCCAGTTCCAATGCACAAGCAGATTCGGCCAACAAATATAGGAGGTTGCGTGAGCTGCCTCCCCTTCACTTCTGGTTCTGCCGCACCAAGGGGGGTATCCCTATAGCTAAAGATTTAACTTTGACTCACCCAATAGAAATATTTAGCTTTACAATAAAGGCAGAATACTCTCATGTTTGGACCAAGATTTGTGTGATAAGTCACTAGGCTGGCAATGTTCTTGGACATATCTAACTAGTTAGGAATGAGAGTATGTAGGGGTCCTATTTCTACTCCTACAAACTAACAGGTTGAAGCTTTGAAAGGATTTGTATTCAATGTTTTGGATGCAAGATAGGGGGTTTTGGATCATAACTACTACACAAGGGCAGATCGGTGCCTATCTTAGGGCAAGGAGTCAACTAGACATATACAAGTGAATGATTTGCACTGGCATTCAAGTTTCAAGGGGCTGGATTGGTATTTGCCTTACAAACACCATCCAAGAATGAATATTTAGCTATCTCTACTTACAAATATCCCTGCTGCCATACAATCTTCTTCATACTTAACCTAAAACAGTTTAATCCACTCCTTGAATGGAGGTTAAAAGTTAAGCATGCAATATAGAAATCTATACCCTAGAATCTAAGTAACCCTTAGCAACCAGATTCAAAAGAAGGGATGCACACAACAAATGGAGACAAACAACTAAACACATGCAATAAAGCATTTTTCATATAAAAACAACATGAAACTGAACATATATGCAATGCGCATTAAAATGCAACTCATAAACTCACAAAAGAGACAGAACAACCAAGAAATGCTTTGTTTTTCGTTATTTCTCCAAATTTTTTTTTTCCCAAGTCTTCCACCCCCTGAAAAATGAGTAACACCGTTATGATATACCTAGAGCTGTAACTTAGCAATCAAGTACAGGGTCACTTCAAAATGCTTCCAGATACATCACACCATGAAAATGGTGCCTAAAACATTCAATGCTCTAGGCAGAAAAGGAAGGAAAAATAGGTGAAATCGGGGAACGTGTAGCCGACTGAAGATTTTCCCATTAAAAATGGTAGGTAGCTTGTCAATCCAGACTATGCCTCTACAAAATTTGCCATTAATGCCCAACCTATTGATTTTGGGATACAACAATGGTTCACGTGTTTCTAAAGCTTCTTCCTGCTTGAAAAGATGCAGTGAACACACATAAATTCCCCACTTTCTGAAAGTTTGAAATAGGCCATCGATTCATTTCCTCCCACCGAGATCTGCGGCTTCAATTTGATCGGGCAATCCAGTCACTAGCTTTGAAAAGTCATCGGCCAATGAAAACGTACCACGCAAGTGTCTTTTTGCTCCTTTGACTTTTTGCAGCGTCAAGATACATTTTACCTTTTTTGCCCATTTTTGCCTTTTCACCTTCAAATCTTTGTATATGCAGTTGTATATACATACAACTGCCCTTGGACACGTGGTAGCATCTGGTTAGATCTCTATCGCTAAGCATTTGCATCATCATCATCGATCCATTGTATTTTTTCTTTTGCATCTGTGGTTGTATATGGGATTGTATATGCATACAATCGCCACATACAAGAGTGGACCCCAAATCCTTATAAAACAAACTGAAATCGCATTCGGGTCCGGCTTGTATCTTCCCCTTTGTACATCTCCTTGTATATTGCACATACAATGCGCAATATACAACCCACAGACCCCAGCCACTTATCCGCCACAACAAACTTTTCATTCACGTCCGGGATTGTATGTGTGCCCTTTGTATCTTTCATTGTATATGCACATGCATACAATCGCGGGACATACAAGTGCGCAGGCCCCACCAGGTTCTGAAAACTGTTGACTTTGACTGCTCCCGCCTTGCATATTTCTTTGTATCACCCGTTGTATGTCCGATTGTATATTGGGAACATACAATCCCAATATACAACCACGGATTTCACCTGCTTCACAAATGCTATTAACTTCCCTGCCACGTCTGCCTTTGCACTCGTCCACTTGTATATTTACTTGTATATGCAGTTGTATGTATAACATACATCGTTGGATACAAGCAACCCGATATACAAAAGAATGCCTTTGACTTTTCAACTCTGCACTTGTATGCACCCGCCAGGCCCGATTTGATAACTTTTAGAATTTAGGATTGTATGTTTTGCATTGTATATCCTTTTGTATAAGTCACATACATACAACCCCCTTTGCACATACATGTGGGCCTGACCACCATTTCAACTTGATTTGAAAATCTTTGAAGTCCTCCATTGTATCTCACCCGTTGTATATCGAATATACAACACAATATACATGCAATCTTTTTTGATACAACTGCAGAATATTCCAGGAATCTGTGATATACATATAGATTTTTGCCTCCAGAATTGCACCCGAATGCCAAATACAAACCCGATATGCATATAATGATACATACAACCATTTTTCTCCATTTTGAAGCTGATTTAACTCCATTTTCAGGTTTGGCCTTGTATATATGCACCTGTGCATCAGATACAACAACCATATACAAAGATACATACATACAACTGCAAAGGCCAAGGGACTTAAGAATTTTTTGGGTTTAAATGAAAATGCTAGTGGATGCAAATGCTTGAAACCCAAACCCAGGTGGGCACCACCATTGGCTCTATCTCGGGGATGCATGCCTCTTGTAGGCATGGTGAGAACTCCAGATCTCTAGGATGCAGACTAGGTACTATATTCATTGGGCCACAGAGTCAAACGCTACACCAACCTGCATCACAAATCAAACTTTCAAAATTTACTTGGCGGCCCAGGGCCACCAAAAAGGAAAAACTAGAATTTTCCTTTGTCAAATACTTGATTTTCATCTGTTTTCTTCAAATGAAGCCTCAAAACATTTAACTGCCTGTAGCACCCATGGAAATATTCAATCTCATTATTAAGTGTGTTGCCGCCAATTTTAGCTCTTACTTCCTCAACAAATCTACAATACCCTTGATCTATTTCTGGTATGCCTGACTATAGATCACTTTCATCACTTGATGCCTCCAGATCATAAAAGATAAAAAGCTCATACAAAACAAATGAATCTATATATGAATTTTGCCCTTTATAAAATAAGAGCTCCTCTATATCAAACATGCAATATTCAGGCAAAAGCAACATCTCATAATCAAATTCATCTTTATAAACACTCATATATTCATCATGATTGCTCTCAACAATTTTATCATTAATGTCCACCTAGAATGTCTCAAGAGAAGGCATAAATAGCTCAGAATGCAACCCTTCATTAAAAGCTTCATAGTCACCCCTGCAACCAACACTATCCCCGTCTGTATCAACATGAACATCTGCAACTTGTCCATTCACATCTAAATAGTGACCCTATATTTCCTCTTCACCAATGCACTGATAATCAAAAGCAAATTTTTCAACCTCTGCACTGTAAAGGTAGTTAGAATTTTCAAGGAAACACTCATATTCAACATCCATATATATTTCATCATCTGGAAGGCTCACATATGCATCTAAATGCTGACAATCACTAACATATTCACTGTCGTCCCTTAAATTTGCATCTTCTATATTCAGAGTGAAGCTCTGCATATCCGCCTTGTACAAATAATCAGGAATAACTAGGATATACCTATTACTGCAAGACACAACCTCATGTATATCTTTCATTTGATCATTTGAAGGGCGTTTTACGTCTACAGACTTCTCTTCTAGAGGCTGATAACAATCTTTGTCTTCACCATTACAAGATGTGCAGCCTCCTGTATTTGTTGGCCGAATCTGCCTGTGCATTGGAACTGGCAAACCCTCTGTCAATTCAGAGAGAAAGACCCAACACAGAGGATGAAGTAAGAGTATCTAATTTACTTGTTTGTCACTAGACACATCTTGATGATCAGATTGATTCTGTGACAGTTTGAGAACAATGTAGGATTCACCAAAAGTAACTTCTTCTTGCCCCATCTCGTCTTCCAAGTTCAGGAACCCGATGGTAGAGTCGCCAGTTAACTGCTTTTCACTTTTCATGAAAAGATTAGCATCATCTTCTCCCTGATCATATTCTGATTGAAGAAGATGATCTTGCTCTGATTCATAATAGAAGATTGCTACATTCACAGGTGGTGCTTCCAAAGAAAGTATTCCTCGTTGTGGAGGAAACCTATTTTGATTTTGATCCATTGAAGCATTGCCTTGGTAATTCAAAGTATTTGGGAACGTCCTCCTTGGAATGTCCTTGTAGAGGGGAATGGACAAACTCTATGACATTTGTTTTTTCAGAGCTAACAGCTCATCAGCCAACTTTTGCACCATAGGATCCACGGTGCTGGTAGAAGGTAAAGTAAAAGAGGGCTGCTCATTAGGACTAATAGAATGCTTCTTCAACTTTCCCTCCAAGATCAAATCATCCTCCACTTCAACTGCCAAACTTTGAGCAATTGCAAGATCAACTGGTGCTGTTCTTTGTAAAAGAAAACTTACTTCTTGCAACTATGAATTGATGAAGAAGCATTTTAGGTTCTCAGCAGTAGGTTGAGCAACAGTTGGGATCTTATTCTTTCGCTTATTAAACTTTGCCACGAACTCACGCATGGGCTCAAGCGGTTCCTTTTTCATTTGAGTAAGTTGGGCCAACAAGGCGTAAGCATCTTCTGCTGGTTTGAATCTGGCTTCAAACTAGTTTCGAAGTGTATTCCATCCCGTGATAGTTCCTAATGCAAGATGATAGAAACAATCAGCTATGACACCTTGGAGTGTTTCTACAAACAGTCTCAGAAATATCTTCATACTTCACTATGAGAACACCGCATGTAATGTAGAAAACTACAATGTGATCATCTAGATGTTGTTTATCATCCCCATAGAACTTGGGAAAGTTCTTGCATGAACCCTGAGGTAGTTCATGCAAAGGTTGAGCCAATTTCAAAGGACCAAAAGCATGTCCCCATGGACCTTGGGCAGCCATACTCGGTAAAACTTTAGAGAAGATATAACAAAAACAAAAAAATATATTACAAAAAATGAGGCCGGTATGCTTCAACCAAAGGAGAGAAGCTCTTGGTTGCGCATTCGATCCCCAGTAGAGTCACCAAAAATTGTTGGGTGAATATTTTGTCATCAACTCACTAACGGAAAAATGGTTATTTCAACCACAGTGTGATGAGATAAATCTCTCCTCTCAGCAAGGGGAGGTTCCCTTCTTATTGTTTATCGAAACAAAACAAAACTACTTATTTGCACCAGCTCTAACCATGTAGGGGGTGTGTTACATTCATCCATTTCTCTTCTTTTAGAAAAGATGTTTACAATATTTTATGGTAATATTCAATAATGCTTCTACACTTCTAATATTAACCTAAACAATAATCACCAATATTCTTGTAAGTTGAAGCACAAAGTCTTTCAACTCACTTCACAAAAAGATTCATGAACCAAATGAATAATCTCAAGCACAAAGTCTTCAAAATATCCCCAGAAAGATTTTAAAAGTAACCGTATCACCAGTTGGAGCACAAAGTATATCAACTAACAATATCACTGATCCGTGCGAATGTGATAGAAAATCATGGCACAAAGTCGACAAGTGCTCAACATGATTCATGTACAAAGTGAACAAATACAAGCTCAAAGTCTTTGTAATCCTCCACCAAGAGACACTTTCAACATACATAGATTCAAGGAAATAATATAACACAAAGTTTATATAACTTATCTTGAATTTCCTCCAATCATGATAACCAAACACCGCTTTATCCAATCAATCAACAAGAGAAATCAACAAAAATGCCATATATACATCCTCACTCATACAAATTCGATTCAACACAAAGTTTGATATCAAAATTCACCTTCTTTATTGATTGGAATTGATCATACAATTTGAAAACAAAGTCTCAAAGTTGAGTCTCAATTTGGGTAGCACTTTATTATATAGGATTAAAGGTAAAAAATTACAATAGAGGCCCTCTTTATTTATAGGGAGGAGCCTGGAGCAAAGATAGGAAAAATCTAACTACTTTGACTTACTCAAAAATAAGAGTCCTAATTGACTTGGGACTTCCTATGTTCCATATGTAATTACATTTTATCAAAATGCATATGGACATGTCCAAAACAAAATACAAATTGCATAAAAACTACAAAATTATACTAAGGCATGACTGTTTCTATCAACTCCCATTCCCATCTTTGAATCACTATGACTCAAAATCAACATGTCATCTTTGGCAAATGCATTTCCTAGTTTTTCTTCCATCTCATCTACAAGTTTGGGCTTCTGAAAGCATGCAACAAAACCCAAGTCTTCTAATCCATTTACATCCACACACCTCTCATTTGCCCCATGAATAATGTGTGTGGTTTTAGAATCACCAGCTACACCTTCCTCTTCATCATAGCACGAACACTCAAAATTAGATACCAATCCCAAAGGATCATTTTGGCAGAGTCAACATGTTCTATATGTTCCTCCTTTTGGTTATCACATTCTCTCTTTTTTGGTTCCAAAGAAGATTCATTCCCTACTTGTAATATGCAATCTGATTCTCATCCTTCAACCTCTACATCTTTCCTTCCACAATTGCCTTGATTTGAAACAAAATGTGTGCTTTTGGCATCTGTAACCTGAGAAGGTGAATTATAACTACTCAATCTCAATGCAGATGAGTCCACATCATTTGAACCCAGAAGATGTGAATTTGAAACACTTTCAAGTATCCATGTTAATCTTAACTTGAAAATTTTCTTTTTTTATCCAACACATTTCTCCAATTCGACAAATAAAATATTGGCAGCAACTAGAACCTGTCTTGCTCTTGCAATTAAGATCCGAGGTAAAAACTGATTCAATAACTAATCACCCAGTAACATAGCTTCAATACTATAAACACTTCCCTCGAACCATTCACCAAAGACATGCTCAGCCAAACCAGTGAACCTTATTGAATGCAACAAATGCAATATAATTGGATAGATTCTGAAATGAATCACTAGTCCATACCACAATGTTGACCTCGCACTTGCCATCAAAAGAAGCCTTATAAAGTATACGACCAAGGGCTACAAATTGGTCAACAAGCACATCTGTTGCTGCAATTCCTAGTTCATCATATAGCTTCCTCTAGGCAGCAATTTCAACCCCTAAACTATTCTCCTCAATGAGTTCAAACTCCCAGAAAAGAAAATAACTACAACAAGTATTCGTCCATTATTGAAGAGAATGTCACTCTTGTGGTAGAACGTTGTTGACCAATTACCTTCCCATTGTATTAAAGTTCCTTGAACAAAGCCTGTTTGAACCAAAGATAATGCCATGCACTTGAAATCACGTTCGCTTGATAAGTGTGCTAGAGCAAAAAAATTTACCGTCTATACACTGTTGATAAAATCACTCTTCTGTGTGGGCAGAAAATTTTGCCTCCTATTCAAATGGGTAAATTTACAAAAAATTGGTGTAATGCTGGTAATTTTCACTGACCCTACACCAAATGGTAAACTTATGCACGTAATACCCTAAAATTAGTTCCGTTGAGATCCAGTGCATAGAAAATGCCTTCTTCATTGACCATGTGAACTGCGACCGTATCTTCTTTTTGAATTTCCCATGAAAGTGATAGTAAAGTTCTCCTTGGACTTCTGGAACTTAGGCATTGTTGGCGTATTCCATCTGGCTGACTTGGACATGGAGCTGAAACCCATACTACTTGACAAATACAATGATGCCATCGAAGAAGTAGGTGATGTGGGCGATGTAAGAATGAGTGGCGACATCTTCTTGTACTTGCTACCGTTATTCTCCTTGAACACTATCACTTGTTATTGCCATCGCCCACCTCTTTGGAAACAATATGAGCTAACTCAGGAAGATGTCCATCAAAGTACACAATTCTCGTTCTTGTCCAAATAGATGACAAGCTTGATGCAGGAAGATCTTTTGGAATCATAGGAGGGCTTCCAGGTGAATGATAAATTATTGGTGTTGGTACATCTATTACATATCTCTCTATATGCCATAAAGTAAGAGCAACAACATCAGCGGTTGCTAAAGTGCTTGCACACCCCGAATTTGTTACTATAACAATCAGCTCCATTACTACTTGGCTAGTCTCAGCTTGATATTCCTCTGTTCACCAGTTGCACCTGCTATTCGACTTCCTATGTCTCTTACTAGTTCTGAATGAAGTTTCCCCACCTGAAGTTTGGTTAGGATATGAGAAATTATATCATCTTTGGCCAAGACAAGGAGGACACGATATGCAAGTGCACGAATGAAGTCCAAATTATTTGGATTCAAAAGTGTTAGTAGATGAAGCAGATGTAGGAGCACCTTGATCCCATTATTAGCCCAAAGGACTTCTCATGCCTGTCAATATCCTTATTCCATGTAAGCAACAAGACTAGCACAAGCTACTCCTGGACCCAATGCTATTCTTTGGTTTCCAACCAGGGCATGATGTGGGAGAAGATGTAGCTACTTGACTACTTCCTGGCGGAATAACCTGGGCAGCTAACCCATTATGTTCACCATTATTATTCTTGTCACTATTCCAATCCTTGAATTCTTTCTTATCTGAACCATACACCCTCTTGTTAGTAACATCAAAAAAAAAAATTCTAGATCCTCAAGCTGCTTCTATAGCTTCACATGCATTAGCTTCAGATGCCCTTTTTCAACCTTAATTATGTCAAGAAAATCTTATTGACCTTTTCTCAGGTCTCCGAAACCATGACCACTTTGAGCATATCTAGACTAGAACATGCATTGAGAGCACTAGAGATTGTAACATGATTTAACGTTACACCTTCACATTGCATGTCATTGAGAAGATGCAAAGCTTCCAATCCATACCCATACTAAGCAAATTATGGTCTTTTCCAAACATGTTATGCCAACACAGGACATGACAAAAATGGCAATAGTAGACTGATTTGGCAAACACATTCTCCAAATGATATAAAAGTTCCTTTGCCTAGCTGGAACCAAAATATGGGTCTGCATCACGATGATGCCAAACCAAAGCACTCTCCTATAGATCCATCAGTAGTCTCAGTATACAATTTCATGACAGGTAACGCAATATCTTTCCAACCAAAGTTTGCACCCTGTACACAAGTTTCCCATTCTGCATCCCTAGTCAACCTTAGAAAATAACCATTCTCTTTTTAGGAGCATTTGGACCTAATTCGTGTGTCTCATCTAATCTGGAGCTCCCCCTGGTCTTTGTTTCCAAACTTTAGAACATAATCTATTGGTTTGTAGCTACATTGTTCCGCATCAAAATGATGCCACATGGGTTGACGTATTGGAGGTGAGTCAGCAAAAAACAACACCTTCTACATATGAGGATATTGCTTTTGGTGCAGAAGTGGTAGAAATACCTGCTCCTGCAAGTAGGGAGAAACTTATAAGCATGCATGAGCGGGTAAAAACACCGCTTGTACATGTTGGGGTAAGTATTTGCAAATGTGTTTAGGCAGTGTTATTTACTGCTCCTACACATAGGGCACATGTGAAGTATCAATGTTGACAGTGAAAATCACCATTCGAATGGGAGAGTAGGAGCTCATGTATTGGCGACACTTTTTGCCGCCTTCACATGGGATGCAAAGTCTTTTTTTTAACAACTTTCACCGTTTAGATTTAAACAAAGGCATCGAAGACCTGGCGACAATCGCCACTTCCATAGGTAAATCAAAACAATGAAACAGGATCTAAAGATTTCAAACTAAAAACTAAGAAAATGGAAACCCTAAAATGTAGACCAAGTCAATTCAATCCAGACACGTGTTGGATGATGGACAAAGGTTTTCATGAACTCAGACGGATAGGAAATAATGAACAAAGGCAAAAAATAATCGAAAAAGGTTTTAAAAATTAATAAAAAGCACATATGAAAAAAAAGAAATTAACATGAAGTACATTAAACGCACTTGGAGTGAACTAATGATGATGCACTAGTAGTGAAAATCACTGTTGGTGCATATGCTAAAAGAAGCACAAAACATGCATGGACGGTGATTTTCATCGCTAGTGCTTATGACTTAAAAACAAACAAACATGCATGGGCAGGTAAAAACACCGCCATTGCATGACTTAAAACCTTAAAACATGCACAGGCAGCAAAAAATACCGCCCCTACATGCATGTAAAAACATCCTAACTCCCCAAACAAAATTAAACACAAATGTTTACTTCATTTGCAGTTTAACTTGATGATACAAATTTCAAGATGCCAAAAGAAAAGAGAGCTCAAAGAAATTTGTTGGAGCTAGGGGCCTATGCACAAGGACAAATGAATTTGCCTTGATTTGCATGCTTAGAGTTCTAGGCTACGAAACAGATAGGTTTCGTAGGGGTCATCCTACAAAAATGAGCGCAACTAATTTTGAGGATAACACTTTGGACATATTATAGATATGAACCTTATTAACACTTATCTAAAAATGCAAGACCAAAAACCAAACTGCAGAGAAATGCGGAGCAAAATACTTTCTCCCAGTCACACTACAGACATTGCCAAGCACAATCTTCAAATTGGTGAACACAACTCTCAAACCATAGCATTCCAAAGCACCAAATTATAGATTTAGCATCTTCAACCATTTATCTAAAACATATCCAAACCTCACACTCCAGTCTTCAACATAGAAGAAATGCGGAGCAAAAACTCAGACAGTATCCTGTAAGCCAGAATACTTCTTCACAACTCTGTCTTCAGTAAATTTATCAAATTTTCTCAAAAGCACTTGGAAACCCAACAATAAGAACAATATACTGACATCATCAACACTTCTGCAAGCCATTCAAATCACCTTAATACAGTAACTCAATCAACCAACAACAACATCAGAAGATACAGTTGACACCAATGACAACACTGATTAGCACATACTTGCAACAATTATTTCATCATTTATTGCAGATCTTGGCTCTACCCTCCTAGGGCATGTACTCTTGGATCTCTAATCATTTTTGTAGTGGAGGTGGAAATACCAACATATGGTTTGACTAAGGTAAGCCCCTAAACACAACACAACCCTTTTCCTTCTTGTTTGTGTGCAGGTCACATCCAGAAGAATCAAATGACAAAAAGCTAGAGGAAGGAAGAAGGCTGACAGAAGAAGGCATCCGGATCTAAAGATCTTGCAAAACCCTAATCTAGGTTTAGGGCACCTAGCACCCTAGTACTTTTTCATTCCTAAACTCAAGTTCTAATTCTCCTCTACTCCCTGATCTTTGTTGTACTTTCAAAATCTCTGTATCTATTTTTGACAGTCATTTATTGGTTAATCTTACATAATTAGGGTTTAGGTTTTACCCTAGTTTGGTTGGTTGAATTTGGTTGACACTCCTTTATACAACAAAGGGACAAAACCCCTATAGTTTAGCTCTCCTTCACAAGTTAGAATCTAAACTCGGTTTGTGTTCCAATATTGATAGAAGAGGGTTTGATCTAGAGTTTAACCTTTTAGGCTAAGTCTCCCTTTTCCATCTAAGATTTTGGTGAACCCAACGTATCTTGCACCCTTGCATCCTTCTTCATCTAAATATAATGTGCTTTCTATCCTAAATCTGATTAGGATTTAGTTTATTCATCATTTTCATACTTACATACCTTGCTTTTTGCATCTGATCCATTGTTAGGGTTTACAAAAACCTTGCATTCCTTGAAAATCTAGCTAGTCTTGAACCCAAGGTTGTAGATTAGTGTGTTGTTATAGATCTTTGGGACAACAATTGGTAGATTAAATTGATTTCATTTTCTATACCTTATCTTTCCTTATGTTTAGAACATTCTTGCTGTATACGCCTAAAAATGACACGACTCGATCTAAATAAATATTTTTAATATTTATTTCATTCTAATTCTTCTATCAATAAATAAATAAATAAAATTATTTATTTAATTCATATTCTTCTAAGTAATTAAATATCAGAATATTTAATTACCTTTTCTAAAGTCAAAATTAAATAAAATCCTTTATTTAATTTAATTCTTCCAAATTTCTTCCAAACAATTAAATAATTCTTAGTTTGGGCCTGTGTCGAGATATGCATTAGGTGGTATACCACTGGGGTGCTAGTCTGTTGGCATGGGTATTATTGATGTCTTTTGATGGCTCAGTATTATTTGAACACAAGATCATTTGCGATAGGCCGCCAATGGAAGCCATGAGGTAAAGAGTTTTGTTGAGGTATTGTTCATCATTTTAGATCTTCTTTATTTCTATATTCCATTGAGTTATGGGTATTATTGATGTCTTTTGATATTCACGCATAATTTCCATTGACATTTTTGGCGCCCACCATGGGGTCCTACCCCGATTTAACCCAAAACTGAGTTTTCTGTGCAAAGGTTTCGTACGTAGGGGGATTCGGTGCATCTGATCAATTCTGTCGCGCATCTGAACTCTATTCTAGCGCATATGATCTTTCAGCGCATATACCTCCTATCGATGTGCATACACTTCTGTTATGACGCATATCATATTCTGGCGCATATGCTTTCTATTTTGGCACTTTTGCTTCCTATTTCTGTGCTTTTGATTTTTCTATGCTTTTGAGCTCTATTTCTACGCATTCAGGCTCTAAAACTGCACATTTGTTATGAGCAGTAGTTTTTAGGATATTTTCTGTATTTTTTACTAACATTGACACTTTTTCGTAGGAATATTTTCTCATCTGCTTGCAGGATTAGGAGCTGGTTTAGTCATTCTAGTTGCATTGTTAGAACACATCATCTTTTCTAATGGATAGTAATCTGGTGCTCATGTAAAATCACATCTAGTTCTAACTAGGAGGGAGTAACTTGAATCTTGTTGCATCAACAAATTGAATCTAGTCACAATGCTAGGAGGATAAAATTAAACCATTTATATCTTGCTTTTCAAAGTTAACAACTTGCGTGTGTGCCCAAGTAGATAACTCATCTAGTCTTTTTCATTTTTAACTAGGGGAAAAGAACAACTATTTTTTGTGTTTTTGGGAATGATACTAGGCCTATGCTCTCCCCTATCTTGGGTGACCAAAATGCCAGATGTATCATTTTCGCATGTGTTGAACCTTTAGAGAGGCCTGCCCTCAGATATCCTTCCGTCCTTGGGGAATGACCTTAAGTGGTAACAGGCTAAAGTCAAGCCCTACCGAGCCACTATAAATAAATTGTTTTTGGAGCAAAATCTTTAAGCAACGAGTGTTGCTGTGTTATACTGACAACTAACCTCCCCCAAAACCCTTCAAGGCGTAACCATTGAAGGCTGGGAGACTCCATAACAGAGAGTAACACTGCCGCACGTATAACCACTCGAATGGTTGCCCTTACTAGTCATTCTTTGTTTTAGTGGACTAAAATCCTTCTATTTGTTGACGCAAGAGGTGGGACCTTTGAAGCTGCCCCGATTCATGTGGTTCTTATTAGAGATAGCAGAGACAATCCTAAGGTTTGGTGGGGGTACGAGCCTTGGGAAACTCAGATCTTGGTATGCGTGAGAATTGTGTGCCATGGAGAGGAGATGGTGCTACCAAGATCCTGAAGCTATCCTCTTTGAATAGGCATAGCTAGGGGACTCAACAAATATTGTCTTTGCTAGCCTAGGATTGTACTTGTTTTGTGTCAAAAAGAGTCCAAAAATCACAAAAAAGATCAAACATCATGAAAACTTCTTTGTGTTTGCTGTGTTTTACTTGCCATAATTAATAAAATCAGATCAAGAACACCAACCTGCAACCAAGAAACTAAAAAACATCAAAAAACATGACAAAAATTACAAAAATAGTCAAGAAAACCAGAGTTGTGCCTCTGTCCTGCAGAGCTGTGCATATACCTCAACCTATCGCACATACATTCTGACTTGCACTGTGCATCTGTCACCTATTACTGTGCCTTTAAATTTTACCAGAACTGCGCTTTTGTCCTAATTTTTTGCGCATTTGTCCTCTGTTTCAGCGCATCTGTTCGTGCGCATCCCTGACAGTGAGTATTTCCGTACCTTTTTAGAGAAAATTTTCAAACTTTCTGGGTACCCATTTTAGCCTTATTCTAGTTTCAGAGATTAGATTTACCGTGCAGTCACCTTTTCCATCCATCTTCATAGCGTACCCTCTCTTTCGTTGGTTGTCTCATCCACTTTCTGCCAGGTCTTTATAAAACAAAATCAGAATTCCATATCAGATTAGTGCGGGACCCTTTTCAGATCATTTTCAGATTCAAGTAAACCTAGTAGGTCACAGAACTTCACTAGTGGTCTTTGTGCAAGACTAGTCTCTACACAGTAAATGAGTACCAGATACCCTTTCTTGTGGCTATCATCTTGTGTTGGCCAACTTGGAATCATTGATCAAAGAGTCCCTTATTCAAATCTCATCACAAATATCCTTTTCTCGACAATCTCCAACAACACCTTACCAAAATTTCTAGTTTCACCCCACCTCTTCCCAATGTCGCCTCGCATGGTTTTAACTAGATCTCAATACCAAAAACAACTTGAAATGGCCGGATCATCCAATTGCATTGTCACCCCTCACGATAGTGATGAGGAAATATCTCATGAGGATTACCAAGGAACCCTCCAAAATCAGAAATTTCAATGCATGCTAGAAAAAGTGCTCCACGAGGACCCTCACAAGTACTTTCTTTATCTCGCAAATCTAGGGCTTAAACTTCCCTTAGACTTTGATCTCAACAAACTAAAAGAAACTGTAGAGGAAACTCATGAAAATCACACTATTCAGGACAAAGGAAAGAAAGTCGTAGACCCAAACATACCTATGGAAGAGATGAGGAAACAAATCGAGGACCTAACACAACAAATGGTAGATCTCAAAGCAGGGCCGCCCACTAAAACTTATTCCTTGGAAGACATCGCACCGTATCCCTTTGACAAAAGCTTGAACATGGTACGCTTCCCCTTTCAGTTCGAAGTGCCTAAGTTTGAAAAATACAAAGGAAAAGGAGATCCTAGAGATCACATGAGGGAATTTAATGCTGTGTGCATGGAATTAGCTCACAACGAAACTTTCTTAATGAGACTATTCCCTAGATCTCTAGGTGGACAAGCCATGGAATGGTTCTCATGACTTACACCAGGTATCAAAACTTTTGATGAGTTAGTAAACAGGTTCGTCACACACTTCTCCTATAACATTGAACATGAAGTCTCTATGCTTGATCTATGCAATACAAAACAAAAAGGTGGTGAATATTTTGCCTCTTTCTTGCAAAGGTGGAGACAACTTGCTAGCAAATGCTCATATGACATACCTGAGAAGCAAATGATGGAGATGTTTGTCCACAACCTAAACCCCAATCTAAGTTACCAAATCCAAATTCAATGCCCTACCTCATTTTTGAAAGTCATTGAGATGAGACTATTTATTGGGAAAGCCATGATTGCCAAAGGGTAAATAAAGCTATACAAGGACACTCCTAACTCTAACTACACCATGGACAAGTCAAAATTTTGGACAAAAAACAAAAATGACGTCAATGATGGAGTAGTTAATGCCAAAGCGGCGGCTCCCAAACAACAACCAATCTTCACTCTCAAAGGAGAAGAAAACAATGCTACGTAAAACAAAATCTTCTCTCATGAGCCAAAGCCATGGTTCACTTCCAACCCTAGACAAAAATTCACACCACTAGTGGATTCCCAAGAATCTGCATAAAGAAAATTGTTGGCCAACAATGAGATCATTCTTCCACCAACTAGCGATTATGAACCTCAAATAAAACCTCACTACTAGAAAGATACAGATTTCTACGAATATCATAGAGGAAGAGGCCACATGACCAACAACTGTATCCATCTCAAACACGTCATTTAGTACATACTTGACCAAAATCAGGCAGGCACTCAACAACATACCTCTAACGAGACACATGTGGCATACAAGGATGCACTTCTCAATCACGACAGGCCATACAAAAACAACAAAATAACAACCATCACAGGCAGAACCAAAACAATGGAAACAACAATGCTAACTACACAAGCATGCCATTCAATTATACCATCAACTGCATATCATAACACATCCAACCAACAAACAGGGCCCAACAAAACCGATTGCAGCATCATCACCCGTAGTGGTAAAGTCACGATAAACACGCTTCCTCCGGGGTTGTCACCTTCTTCGTCTACATATAGTGTCATAGATCAACTTTGGAAAACTCTTGCCCACTCTTGCCCACATATCTATATTAGAGTTGTTGCATCTGTCTCCTTCCCACAAGGAAATTCTTGATAAAGCCCTAGTGGAAACAACTGTGCCCACGAACCTATCCTGAGAGAAGTTTCAAGCCATGGTAGGAAATCTAACCTCCTTAGGCACCATCTCATTTACCGAACAAGATGATCTCTTAGTGTCTTAGCCTCCTAACATGCACTTGCATATCATTGCATTCATTCATAGACACTGTATCAAAAGGGTTCTTATTGATGGAGGAGCCGGTTTAAATATTTACACGCTCAAGCTAGTTCTTACATTGGGGTTCTTTGAAGCTGCAGTGGATCCTAGGAAAAAGATCACCATTAAGGCCTATGATGAAGAGGAAATAACTACTAAAGGAATAGTGGTGTTACCAATACAGGTGGGACAAATGATAAAAGATGTTGTTTTCCAAGTCCTCGACAAGGAGCTAGCCTATAATATCCTCCTAGGTAGACCTTGGATTCATGCCATGCAAGCTGTGCCTTCTACCTACCACCAATGCATCAAATTTCCTCATGACAGAAAATAGATCACCATACAAGGTGATCCTGATCCCTTCCAACACTGCAACACTATTTGCACAAATCCTGATTGCATCATTCCCAACAATAGAGCTTCTACATCCTCCATCTCACAGCATGATTTTACCTCCGAAGCTTCCTCATCTAAGCCTAAAGAGCAGAAAATCATAATCAAAGAAATAGGGGTAGGGGAATACTCCATCGAGCACAGCCTCAACTTAACCAAACTGCCTCTATCTCCAAAATCCTTTGGGTGACCTACAACTTTTCCAAAGCCATCTGCTACTCCCAAAGCTCCCACAACTCCCTTTGTCAAATGGGGGACCCTATCAGATGAAACAGAAGAGAGAGATGTCTTATCATGGCTCTACACAGATGAAGATAATGCACAATAAGAACCACCTAAGCTCCCATCAGAAATCTATGGGCGTGGTGAGTCTATCCTACACAGAATGGGTTATGATGGACAAGGTCCCATTGGCCTAAGAAAAGAAGGAATAATAGAACCTATCCAACCCTCTTCATCCTCACTAGCAAGAAATACAAAAGGGTTGGGATACAAGGACAAAGGCAAAGCTAAAGCCAATGCTTGTTTTATGGAACATATTCATACCCTACAAGAGGACAGTGACACAGACTCTAATGAGTATGAGTGGGAGGAACTCACAAAGTACTCCTGTGAAGACAAAGGAGTTGATACCATTCAAACCTAAAGCCCCTACCGTGAGGGACAAGTGCTAATGCATAGATCATTAGAGTGGGATTTGCCAACTCCTGAGAGTACAACTTTCAAGGAAGGTCAGAGTTCCATCGCAATAAACAATCTGGAGGAAAGTACCATCTCAGATCCTATCCCTACCAATCTAAATCCTAACCATGTTTCCATTCAAACTATCAATGAATTAGATCTATCTTCTAATTCCCTTCCCCTTGTGCATCCTAAGCTCATCGACTAGGATTTACAAGGCACCCCACAACTAGACATGTTCCAAAATGATGATGCCTATATTGACTACATGGAACTTAGGGACCACCTACCTGCAAGAGATCATAAAGTTGGCTTCACAATTGAACTCAACACTGTGGCTTACTTTGGAGAGGGTGCCAAGCCTTCCAGTCCCAAAAACATAAAAATAAAAAATGGATCTAATGGTGATAACATTTCTGCGGCAGTATCAGATCCCAAAATAGTTAAAAGAAAGGATGCATCCGATGGTGAAAACACAATTGTGGCACCTGATGATGGAAGGCTTGAAACTCTCCCCACTGACATGTATCAGAAGAAGTCGTAGATTGTTGTGGACCCTACAGAACCTATCAACATTGGAACAAAGGATAATCCCAAGATCATTCACTTGCAAAATCTCTATCTCCACCAGAGAAGACCAAGTTTGTACCATTCTTCAAGAGAAAGCAAGTCAACTTTTCTTGGTCATACATAGATATGCCCGGGTTAGATCTAGATTTGATTCTACATCATCTTCCACTAGATCCAGGGGTAAAACCAGTCAAGCAGAAGCTTAGAAAGATGCATCCACACATTGCACTACTAGTGAAAGAGGAACTCAAGAAACTGCTGAATGTAGGGTTCATCAAGGCAATAGACTATCCAGAGTGGGTATCAAACATAGTGCCAGTATCCAAACCTAATGGTAGAGTTAGATTATGCAATGATTTCTGATATCTTAAGAAAGCTTGCCGCAAGGATAACTTTCCGTTGCCTAATATTGATATCATAGTTGACTTGATAGTAGGACACACCATGCTTTCTCTAATGGATGGCTTCTTCAGGTACAATCAAATCAGGATAGAACCAGAAGACCAACATAAAATAGCTTTCACTTGTCCATGGGGTACCTTCTACTAGAATGTCATGCCATTTGGGTTAAGGAACGCATGAGCAACATATCAAGGTGCTATAACCAATATCTTCCATGACATGATGCATGTAACAATGGAGGACTACGTAGATGATATCCTTGCAAAATCACTAACAAGAAAATCCCACCTAGATGTACTGGAGAAAGTTTTTCAAAGACTCGAACAATTCAAAGTCAGGTTAAATCTAAAGAAATGTGTGTTTGGAGTCACCTCCAACAAGCTCCTAGGCTTCATTGTATCATTAAATGGGATAGAAGTTGATCCTGCCAAAGTCAAGGCTATCATGGAAATGCCACCGCTAAAGAACATCCTCAACTGCGATCTCTACAGGGCAAGTTACAGGAAATCTGTTGGTTCATATCGCAACTAGTAGACAAGTGCCAACCTTTCAGTCATCTCTTACATAAAAACATTCCATTCAGATGGGATGAGAAGTGCGAAGAAGCATTTGACAAACTAAAGGAATATCTCATGAACCCTCCTATTCTAATGCCTCCTATCCAAGGTAAGCTGCTATTTTTTACATATTTGCTACACAGACAGCTCTAGGCGCCCTATTAGCACAACAGGATCATGAAGGCAAAGAAAGCGCTATCTACTATATCAGTCGCACATTGGTGGGCTACAAACTACAATATTATTAGATAGAAAGATCTTGTCTTGCTGTGGTTTTTGCTTCCTAAAAACTATGACATTACATGCTAGCACATTCAGTCAAGCTTATTACAAAGATAGATCCACTGAAATACCTATCAAGCAAAGCAACTCTCACAGGTCACCTAGCTAAATGGGTAATGCTGCTAAGCGAATATGACATTGAGTATGTAGAACGAAAGGCTATAAAAGATCAAATCATTACCGATCAGTTAGTAGAAGCACCATTACCAGATACCACACCAATGACATTCGAGTTTCTAGACGAAGCCATCTTTAGTATCACAACACACTCATGGAAACTCTACTTTGATGGATCCTATACAAACCATGGATTGGTGGCAGGAATCTTATTGGTCACTCCTCATGGTGACACCATACCTAAGTCTTATTGTCTATCATTCCCATGCACAAACAGTGTCCCAGAGTATGAATCCTTGGTCATTGGCCTCAAACTGGAAACAAAATGGAAAATCAAAGAGCTACATGTCTATAGCAACTCCCAATTGGTAATCAGTCAAGTCAATGATGACTTTTAGACCAAAGATGATAAGTTAATCCCATACAAGCGCATGGTCGATGACTTTAAAGAGTACTTTTTGATCATCTCCTTTGAGCAAATACCTCGCATTGAAAAAAAAGCAGCAGATGCTATGGCAACCATTTCCTCGCTCCTTGAAATCCCAGAGAATGAGTCACGGTATGAATTCTTAGTTGAAACAGTTATGCAACTAGCTTATGATCTTTCTGAAACCCACTCTATATGCCTATTAGTCAGATCTGATTCACCTTGGTATGGTAAGATTTACACTTACCTCAAGGATAACACCCTACCACCCGACTTGTCTTCTAACCAACACTAAACTTTCATTCACCAAACCTCTCGTTATACCATTATCGTTGACACCCTATACTGCTGAGGTCTGGATGGTAATTTTCTTTGATGTTTAGAACGAGAAGAATCTCAAACTGCCTTACGAGACGTACACAAAGGAATTTGCGGAACACACTCTAGTGGTCCTTCTTTAGCTAAGAAACTCATGCATTTGGGATACTATTGGCCAACCATGGAAACTGATTCATATCAATTTGTAAAGAGATGAAAGCAGTGCCAGATACATGGAAACCTGATACATGCACTAGCTCAAGAGTTACGACCTTTAATGATACCTTGGCCCTTTTGTTAATGGGGACTCAACCTTGTGGGAAAAATTCCCCTGCCATCATCCAATGACCATAGGTTCATAATAACTGCCACTGAATATTTTACCAAGTGGATTGAAGTCGTTCCCCTCACCAATGTCACAGGCAAACAGATTGCCTCATTCATCCTCAATTACCTCATCTGCAGATACAGAATTCCCTCATCCATTATCATGAATAATGGAAGACCATTCAAGAACCAGGATGTCCAAGAGCTTTGTGACAAATTCAAAATCCAACACCATTTCTCCACCCCATACTATCCACAAGGCAACGGCCAAGCATAAGCATCCAACAAAACAATTTTGAAAATCCTCAAGAAGACTGTCAATGATGCTGGCCATGATTGGCACATACAACTGAATCCCACTTTGTGGGCCTATCAAACGAGTATACGCACTCCCATAGGTGCTACCCCTTACACCCTTGTCTATGGATCAGAAGCCATTTTGCCTATCGAGGTCAAGTTACCATCCCTAAGGGTATCGTTAAAAAGTCTCATTACTGATGAAGACTATAGAGTTTCTAGATTGCAAGAGTTAGAACTATTGAAAGAGAAAAGGCAACAGGCCTTTAACCATCTCAAAGCATATCAATAGAGGATGTCTTGAAGCTACAATCACTAGGTCCGCCCAAGGGTCTTCAATGTTGGTGATCTAGTGCTTAAGGAAAATCCCCGCAATCAACAGGATCAAGAAAAGAAAGGTAAGTTTGAGCCCAACTGGCTATGTCCTTATCTCATCATTACTGCATATGGATTGGGGGTATATCAATTAGCAACATCAGAGGGTGAGCTATTCGATGACCCAATCAACAGCATGCATCTTCACCGGTTCTATACCCAAGAGAACCCCAATGTAAGGGGGGCAAAAATTCAAAAAAAAGCAAAAAAAAATCAAAAATTCAAAAAAGCAAAAAATCAAAAAATCAAAAAAGAAAAAAATTAGAAAAAAACAAAAAAATCAAAATAATAAAAAAACAACAAAAAATTATCCTTTGGTGAAAACCTAGCAAACATGCACCTTGGATAGGTACCATGATGAAAACCTGGCAAATAGGCGTCATGTGTACTTCTAACTTTCGTGCAAATAAAAACAAGTGGTGAAAACCTGGCAAACAGGTGCTACTTGTGATGAACCACCTTCTCCATCTTTGGGAAACCAATTACCCTGCATCCATTCTTCCTACCATCATTTCTCATCCAATCCATATTTGTTCCACAATAAAACACCTTATATAGCCTAACGATAACCTATCATGGCTTGATACTTTGTCTCTTTTGTCACCTTACCAGCTAAAGTCTTATCCAGTATCCTATCCATAGTGTCAGCCTAGCATTGTGTCGGTCATTGGTATCATAGGGTCAACCTCGAACTATGCTGCCTCTATGTCATCACGTAGGCAAGGCCATTTTCAATGCGCTCCCGAGGCTCCACCTTCCCATCCATCTCAGATCTTGTCATCTATCCTCTAGTCCATCCATGGTTCAAGTCCCTGAACTACGTTGCCTCTGCGTCATCACGTAGGCAAGGCCATTTAGCAATGCACCCCCGAGGCAGTAGGTTGGTCCCTTAGGGTCCGTTTTACCAAGCATGCATGCAAGCACAAGCAAAAACCCACTTCCAAAGCAAAAATCTCAGCACATAACATCAACCTATCCAATGCAAAACAAACAAGTACCTAAAACACTCAAACTGATTCTATCTAAATTATGGCAAGAATAACACATCTAAATGCAAGAATGTTTTGTGTTTGATTAGGTTAACTCATGGAGTCTTGATTTTTGTTATTATGTCTTCCTATGCTACTCAAGGATGCCAAAAGCTAGAGATGTTATGATGGGGGCATAATCATTTTCTTTGTTTGCTATTTGTGGATTAATCTTTAGTAATGTGAAACCTTGTCTAACGACATGATCGACAAAAGATCATCGAGGACTTCAAAGGTCTAACATGAACAAGAGCAATCCTTGTTTGTTGATACGCAAGAAATAATCACGTCATCTAGATTCAATTTTGACTAGATGCTTGTATTAACTTGCTAAATCAAAATCCATGTAAGTGATACTCAGGCCATCTCGGTTCACTTATACCTAGATGCTTGTATTTTCTTACAATATTTTAAAATGCCCAATGATGAAATAAGCACTTCAAAATACTTGCAAAATCAAGATGGCAAACCATTTCACATCCATATCGCATCCATTTGCATCCATATCCCATGCAATAAAAGATCCAAAATACAAAGTATCAATACAACTAAAAGCTTGTCAGTCCTTCTGTCGAATTTTTCTTCTATCAGTCAATCATTCTATCTATCATTGTGTCATTTATGTGTCGATTGAGTACATTTGGACATAGCAAAAAACATAGCATAAACTGCATACCATATCACATGAGATGGTCATTAACATGATTAAATCATTTGCATACATAATATCCTCCATATACATTTACATCATAACAGGGTATCGACAGAAAAATCAAAAACATAGATAAATCTCATCACATGAACTGCATAAACATATAGATACCATTTGCATTTACATATTAGGTGCATATCAGAAATCATCTTAAGTTTGCATTGGATCATAATCATATCAGAGTCATAGAATCAAAAGCAATGTGCATCCATCACATAGCATCATATGGACATAATAAACATGTGCATCACACATAAAACATCATAAAGATAGAGTGCATCCATGACATATAGCATAAACAACTACATATAGAGAACATCAATAGCTACATCATCATCATATAAATATCAAATAAAACATGTCCAAATGTACAAATATCAAAGTCCATCTCTGAGTCAATGTCATATACAGTGTATACATCACATAAATAATGATACATGTCTTGATACAAAAATGATACAAGTATATACATATCCAGCTATCTGAGCCATCAAAGAGTGTATGCATAACCCAAAAATCTATACAAATGCGAATGTGGGCTAGCCCTGCTGCCATGAACCATTGCTCCCTGCACTATCCTCCTGTCTGCCGGTCCCAGACTGCTGTTGGTCCCTCACCGAAGCTGCAGACCATGACCCCCTACTCTTTGAGAGGTACCTGCCACTGACTAGCTCCTAAAGCTAGGTGCCCTCTGATCTGCTCGTATTGCACCATGGTAAAGACCCCTATAATAATGAGTCTGGGCCTACACCCTCGATAGCTCCGCTTGTACCTGCGCAAGATGTGCCTGTGCCTGTTGTACCTGTGTCACCAAAAATGTAGTGGCCCCGTCTATCCCCAAGGCTACTAGGGCTGCATCTCTCTCCAGTCTTAGGCCTTGCACCCTCATCTCTGCTACATCTTGCACTGCGGCAACCCTAACTAAGACTCTGCATCTGACTCTCTCCGAGACTACTGCTCAGAGATGTGCCCTCAGCTATCGAATCTGACGCTGTAATCTACCAATGGCCTGCTACTACCAGCCAGATAGAGGAGCCTGAGGAGCCTACTGCTGGGCTACCTACTAGGGAACCTACTATGGTGGTGGCATCTATCCCTGCTGCCTAGTCTGATGACCAACCTGTACCTGTGGTGTAGCCTATGGCTACACTACCTGCTACTATTGGGAGGGACCCTCCCTAGCTCCAACTCCACTGTCTCTGTCTCCCTCTCCTGTCATCTCCTCCCTCATCTCCAACTCCACCACCACCTCCTCCTCCTCCATCTCCACCATCATCCCCATCCCCCTGTCCTCCTCTCCTCCTCCTCCGTCTCCCCCTCGTCCTACCTATCCCATCCTCGTCCTTTGAGTCCTCCTCATCCAAGTGAGGAACCAACTCTCCCAGCCCTGAATACCTTAGAAAATGATGTATTGTGAACCACTCCTCATAATCTTGAGTCATCCCTGCATCTATAATCTCTCTCCTCATTGGCCAAGAAACATAGTGTTGGGTGAATATTTTGTCACTTAGCTAACTAATGACAAAATGGTTATATCG
Organism: Cunninghamia lanceolata; assembly: GCA_027924645.1. NCBI lineage: Eukaryota > Viridiplantae > Streptophyta > Pinopsida > Cupressales > Cupressaceae > Cunninghamia > Cunninghamia lanceolata. Next base: position 2,665,125 of record BSBN01000245.1, on the reverse strand, counting down.
CCACAGCTATGATGAGACTGAGTCTCTTGTCTCACCAAGGGGAGGCTCCCTCTAGATAATGAGCTCTTTCTAACAAACAACTTTTAATACTTAAATAAACTAAAACTATTCGCGGGGTGTTTTCATCGCATCCTATTCTCTTTTTTCAGAATAGATGTTTCTCTCTCACAAAATAACAACTTCACAAAAGATGATATTTGATAATTCTTGAACTGAGACAAACCATAGAAATGCAAAGTTTTCTATCGTTTGGCTTATTTCTCACAAACAAACTTAATTGAATTCAAATGCAGCCCAAAGTTTCCACTTTCACTCAATACGATATAACTGACTTGAACACAACAGTTTATAGCACAAAGTCTCTAAACAATTTCGTTCCCACAAATACATACACACTCTGGCAATGAGAAAAATAGCACAAAGTCTATTCAACCAAAACAAGAACACTCCTCTCAAAGCTCAATAAACTCCATGATTCCAACAATGATTCAATATAATATAACACCAATGACATAAGAACATTGATATCATAAAACAATATGATTCAACTCAAAGTTTGATACTCAAATTGCCTTCTTATATTGATATTCACTTGAAAAATATGATAAACATAACAAGCTCAAAGTCTTGAAATGTTTTCCAATTTGGCAAAGTTTCTTTGCAATAGAAAAAAGATAAAATTTACAATAGAGACCCTCTTTATTTATAGGGAGGAGCCTAGAGCGAAAATAGGAAATTTACAACTACTTTGACTTATTCAACAAAAGAGTCCTATTTGACTTGGGACTTCCTTTGTCTCACATGTAATTACATTTTGGAAAATTACATGTGAAAATGTCCACAACAAAATTCAAATTACATATCATATACAAGAAAAATAAACTAAGGTACTAGCTTCCTCCGTCATTCTTCTTTAGAAAATTTTGGTACATAGCCTGTATGGCTGCCATCTCGCATGCATCTGGTTTTGCTATGTTTTCTAAGATGGTGCGGGCCCAGAGAATTGAATCTTTTACTACCTTTATTGCTTTTTCATGCTTGTCCAGATTGTCCTTCAAGTTCTCCAAAGTTGAATGTTGATCATATAGATTATCCATGGAAAGTACTGAGGCACTTCCTCCTCAAATTTTCTTTGGATCATCTCTTCAAAGGAACTTACCATCTCCTCTACTGAGAGAAATTTATGGTCTTCACCTGTGAGGGTGCATGGAAGTTCTTCTAGCCTATGTAGAAGCGTGACATCACTATCTTCACTGGCTTCTTGAGCTTAACATAGATCTTCAAGTAAACCCTTTATTATGTGGATGCGATGAACCAGAGTCTCATTGGTTTTAAGATATGATTCCCTGTTTGCAATGACCCCGATGGTGATCAGGTTCTTTATCTTAATCTTTTTCATATCTATCCATTCCTCCAAGCTCTCTTCTTGATCTTGTAGCTCTTGTGAGAGTAAGTCAACCAGGTTGTCTAGCTCAGCTTTAGCTTTATCCATCTTTATCATAATCTTGTTGCCCCTAAGCAAAATCAATCTATCCGATGTTTTCAATAGGTGGACACATGAAGATTTTGTCGAGGAATTCTGCATCTAGTCTCATGATTACATTCCCCTAAGAATCTGTGACAACTCTAGTGTCTCTGTTGTAATGGCTGGCTACTTGGAGAAGGAACTCAGGATTGTGTGTAGAAACTGGAAATGATGCAACCAAATGAATATTGCTGTCGATGATCTTTTGCATAGGTCTGGAAGGATTTGTCTATTTTGTCCTTTCCACAAATTCTACCATGTCCACATGTCCAATTTTCGTATCTCTGATTTCATCAATATTTGACTGCACTGCTGTCACCGGAAAGACACCTTGGTACTTATACTTCATGATTTTGGCCTTCGATGGAGATGGCTCTGACATTAGCTCTAGAGAGAACTCTGAGATTGATATTTACCATGAGCACTGGTTGAGAACTGTAAAAGGCCATGATCTCGCAGTTAGGGGAAAAATGGATAAATTGGGATAACCACGATTCGATGATCATGGATAGGAAAGCATGCGTTGAAGGGCTTGAGTGCACGCAAATAGAGGCAAGGGAGAAAGTGGGTTAACAGGCCTTGAAAGGTGAATTTTCCCAGTGTTGGAAAAAATTTAGGAAAAGATGCATGAGCAGTCAAAATGACTGCTCCTACATGAGGAAAAACTTGCATGTGTAAAGTCATGTGTTTTAGCCGCTAGTGTATGTGTTTGGGAAGAACATTCATTATCATGTAAAGTCGGTGAAAAATACCAACATTACATGTGTATTCTTTCTTGAAGAATGTTTTACATGTAAAAGTGGTCAAAACGACCGCCCTTACATCAGGGTATTTAGCAATTTGGAAGGCATGTGTATGGTGCTTTAGCGGAGAAAAACACTGACACTGCATGTAAGGGAGGGAATTGCAAGTGTTCGAGCTGGGGTTTCAACTGACTCTGTAAGTTTGGTATTTCAATCTTCTGTGTAAGGGCGAAGAAATTCACCGCCCAGACACCTTGTGTTTAGATAAACTTTAAAAGGCTTAAGCGGCAAAAATGCCGACTTCACATCTACTCGCAAGCTTATGGAATTGTTTGATCGGCAATTGTAGCCGTCATGACATCTTCTGAGCACCAGGACATCAATCCTCTCATGAGATGAAACTTGGCGAACACTCACAAGAAAATATCAGCCAAAGGGGTTTAAACAAAAATAGGGTTGTATGAATGACACAAAAAAGAAGAAAGACATAAAACATAAGATTTTGTTTTGACCAATATACAAACAGTATAAACCTTGAAGAACAAGGGTTTAATTACTTTAACAAGAAATGGAAAATTTGAATAAAGAAATAATAATGGCAAACACTTACCTATCAAAAAGAGGAAACCCTAGGTGTGCCAACTGCAACTTGAAATCTGATGTAATCCAAAAGTATGTGATCAAACAGTCGAAGAAGGGATACACAAATCGACTAGAAGGTTTTTGAATAAAAGAAATGATGAGAAACAATGGGTTAATCATATTAAAAAGGGTTGAAAGATGTAATCTTATTGCCAACATGAATGGCAATTAATGCCACTAGAGTTTGCGATCTTAAAGATCTTGCATAGGTGGTGATTTCAGCGACCTTACATGTGTTTCACAAAAATGCAAAAGTGGCAAAAACTGCCGACAATGCACATGCAACTTAAAACCTTTTTAAAGAGAACATGCAATGGCGGCAAAAAGTGCCGCTTGGGCATGTGGAAAAGAAAAACCATGTAAAAGTGGCAATTTTCTCTGCCATTACATAGGTAAATAAAAAGTTATGCAAAAGCGGTGAATTTGACTGACTTTGCATATAAAGACTCAAAATTTCACTAACACCACAAAAATGACCAAAATTGACATTTTGATCAATTTACGACTTAATTGATTTGCGCCAACTTCGAGGAATCGATTCGAGGGAATGTCACAAACTAGTTTAGGATGTCAAATGACTTTACACGGGACCAATAGAATCTTGTCTCGATTTGCAAACTTAGAGTGTAGATTATGAAACGGAAAAGTTTCGTAGGGGTTGTCTATAAAAATGAGCGTAGCTGATTTTGAGAACAACAGATGGCTCTAACTGGGGAACTTCTGTCGATTGAACTTTGAAATGATTGAAGGGAGAAGAATCTAGTATCTAAGTGCCTTCATCCATGCCATTGGGCTATAGAGTCAAGCTACCAAAAGAAAAAGACACTGAAGACTAAACAAAAACACAAAAATAAAAACACAAAAATATACAAATGTACAAATGAACTTATCTGATACTTCAAGGATTGAAGTGTTTTAGATGTTGCCCACTATGTGGCAGCAAGAATGGTGTTCCATCTTGATACTCCAGCAAGAAGCTATTTTCACCACAGAACTGATGAATGGTGAACAGCCCCCTCCACAAGGAATCAAATTTTCCATGCATTCCCTTTGGTTCTCTCCTCTTGTCCCATAAGACTTGATCTCCAATCTGAAACTCACGAGTCCTTGCTTTCTTGTCAAAGAGTTTCTTTACCTGACTTTGGTGCTCATCGATACGATCCACTACCATAGTTCACTATTTCTCAAGTTCAGTTAGGTACATAATCCTTTTATCAATAGAACTATCAAAAGTTCTATCTTCTATTGCCTTTGCCAACCTCAGTGCCAACAATTCCAAGGTAATTGCTATCTCCGCATTCAGACCATACAAAAGCTGAAATGGCAACATACCTATTACCCTTTTAGGGGTAATCCTATTTGCCCATAAAACATCAAACAATACTTTATGCCAGGTTCTTTGATTCTCATCCACCAGTTTCCTGATAATAGTAACCAGATTTTTATTACTTGATTCCGCCTGACCATTTCCTTGTGGATAATAGTCTGAAGAGTGGGAAAGAATGATCCCATACTCATAGAAAAAGTCAGTAATCTCATGGGAAGAGAAACAAGTAGCATTGTTTGCTACAATCCTGTTTGGAACTCCAAACTGGGAAATAATGTTTTCCTTGAGGAAATTACATACCACTTCAGAAGTAGCATACTTAATTGGGATGGCTTCCACCCACTTGGTAAAATAATCTGTCGCGGTGAGAACATAGTTGTGTCCTGTACTTGATGGTGGGTTCACAACGCGAATGAAGTCGATGCCCCATTGCTGAAAAGGTTCTTCAATCACCACCGGCTTGAGAGGTAATGTGGCCAACTTCGGTTTCCCAACAAACTGTTGACACAATTCACACCTATGCACCCAATTATACGCATCTTGAAATAGTGTGGGCCAATAGTATCTGGATAGTAGAATCTTGTGAGCCGTCACAGGTGCAGAAAAATGTCCTCCACAAGCCAAATTGTGGAAAGACTCCAGAAGTCTACTTTATTGCGCTTTATCCACGCAACGGAGAAATACCCCATCAAGGCTTCTTTTGTACAAACCATTGTCCCATAGGACATAGTTAGCAGCCTTCAACTTAATAGTTATTTTCTCCTTATAAGATAGATGTGTAGGAAACTCACCATAGGTAAGAAAATGAGTGACATTTGAATACCACTCATCAGTAGTAGTGACAAAAAGAACAATTGGCGTATCCTCAACTTCTTCATCATCCCCTGTCTCCTTTGGTACATTATCAGCGATCAATTGACACAAACCTCTACCACGCACAAGCTTAGTTAGTTTTATATCAAGATCAAATTCTTGGATCTTAGCAATCCAATTGCCTCTTTTTGTTCCAAACTCCTGTTGAGTCATAATAGACTTGACTGTTGTATTAGGCACTAAAACAATAGTATGTGAATTCAGAATATAGAACCTGAAATGCTTCACCGCTTTGACCTTAGCATAAGCATGCTTCTCCATATTCGAATATTTCAATTTATGAGCTTTGAGAGGACAACTCATAAATGATATAGGGGATTCCACACCTTCTTCATTCTGCTGAACCAGAATAGTTGAAAGTGTATGTTCTGAAGCATAGCTATAAACTATGAAATCTTTGGTATAGTTAGGACAAACAAGGACTGAAGCATGAGCAATAGCCCACTTGATATCCTCAAATGCCTCTTTGCCTTCTGCACTCCAACGGAAAGTAGCCTTACCCTTCATCATGTTGACGATGTGATGGGTTTTCTCTGCAAATTCAGGAATGAACCTTCGCAGAAAATTCACCTTTCTAAAGAAAGAATGGACTTCAGTCTTACTAACAGGTAGAGTAAGACTTTGAATGGATTTGACTCTTTCTGAGTCAATTTTAGTGCCTTCTCAGGATACAATGTGACTGAGAAGTTTACCTTCTGTAAGTCCAAAAACTGACTTCTTAGGGTTGAGAGAGATACCATTTTGTTGACATCATTCCAGTACTTGTCATAAATGGTATGCATGATCATGATGGTGTTTGGAGAAAATAGTCAAGTCATCAAGATACACCACGATGAACTTCCCCATCCCATCTCTGAAAGCAAGGTCCATTGCTCTCTGGAATGTGGCACCAGCATTGATTAGACCAAAAGGCATCTTGCGATATGTAAATGTGCCCCATGGTGTTGTGAAAGCAATTTTGAACTGATCTGCTTCATTGACCTCCACTTGATTATACCCTAAAAAACTGTCTAACATAGACAACATTTTTGAACTAGTTACTATTTACAACACTTGATCCATGATGGGTAGGGGGTAGTTATCTTTTAGGGAAGATTGGTTGAGATTCCTAAAATCAACACAGATACGGATTTCTCTGTTCTTCTTCCTTACAGGAACTATGTTTGCAATCCAAGTGGAATGATGAATTGGAAAGATAATCCTAGTATTCAACATCTTCTAAATCTTAGAAAGGATAGTACCTGATATTTTAGGGTTGTATTGCCTTTGTTTCTGCTTGTGAGGCAATGACCCAGCTTTGAGGGGAATTTCATGTTGAATTTCCTTTGGCCTGAAGGACTTCAGGTCATCATAGGAATACGCCAAGACATCAATGTAATGGCAAAGGAGTGTAATGAATTTGAACTTTTCATCGGCAGTGAAACATTTCCCAATGTTGACTATTTTGGGATCTGCCTCTGAACTCAAATTTACCTGCTCAAATTCCATAGAGGAACTTGAATCCTATTGTTGCTGCTGCTTGATATATCTGTCATGCTTATCAAATAGCTTTTCAAGGGAAACCAAACCTTTTGGAATCTTATTCCCTTTCAATTGAAGAAACTCTTCGCCGGTTTGTGAATCTATTTCAGAAACATATTCCCGTGGTGGAGACTCACTGCCTTCAAAATAGAGCTCATCAAAGCTATTCGTCTTTTCCAAGAAAGTAATGATTTGGTTATCACCATTGAACACCTGCCAATGGTCAGCATTATCAGGTACACTTGGTTGAAAGACCAGCTCAATAGTGTACTTGTTTCCTTAAAATCCTTATGGGGAACCATAAGGGTTGCAGAGATAGCTAATGAATCTGCACGATCATTAAACTCTCTTGGCACTGCAGAAATGTTGAAAACATCAAAACCTTCAATGCAATCCCATATGCGATTGTGATAGTGTCTCAATCTTTCATTCTTGGTTTGATACAAATTTCTCACTTGACGAACCACTAATTTAGCATCTCCTTGAGCATGAAAATTTTTAACACCCCTAACATGAGCAGCTTCCAATCTGAGTAACAATGACTCGTATTCGGCGGTGTTGTTGGTATTGTCGAATTGCAACTTGTATGAGAAAGGTAAGATATCACCTTGTGGAGATATCAAAACTGCTCTGGCTCCAGAACTGGTAGATGAACAACTGCCGTCAAATTCTAAGACCCAGACCTCATTAGAATTTGATTTTTTGGAATTTCTTTGACCAGAAGATTCTTCGTCATCAATGAGGGAAGAATCTGGCATTATTATACCTTCACTTGAACTTTCATCTAAAAACTCTTCTAATTCTCCATCTGAATTGTCTAAGTTATTACCTGATGAACTCTCATCTGATGAAAAAGAAACATCTTCGGTGGACAGGAAATAATTACCCATTCTTGAGGACTCAAACAAAATTTGAGCTTTGGGATTAGCTGTTTGGGTAACAATGTATTTTGCCTCTTTCTCAGGAAGCAACTTCTGCATGACACCTTTAATAGGTATCCTTGCTTCGGATAGATCCATATTGAGCTCACCATCCACATCTTTACAGAAATTACGCCCGAGCAAGATGCCATAAGAAGTTGGAACATCAGCTACTAGGACGGTCATTTTAATCCTCTTGTCTAAAAAGGTTGCAAATGCAAATTGGGCATCTTTGATTTGACCCAATAATGGTACTTGTTTATTTTCCATGGAGAAACATCTCCCAAAGGTCTTAGTTAAACTGAGGCCAAGGGAGTCTACAACTTTGGCAGGCATAACATTATCAGAGGCTGCAGAATCTATTATGCAATTACTCAAGTTATGACCATTTACCAATAAAGAAACATAGAAAGGTTCTATTTTTCCAGAGGTGACAAGTTGAATAGTGACAAGATTATTTTGAGTGGATTTGTTCTTTGAAGAATCATGAGCAACTTTTGGAAAATCTTGTCCCGTAGGGACAGTCTTGTTTTTGACGTATTTAGCTAACCTATCTAACTGTTCAGGATTAGCTTGTAAATACTCAACCTCAGACATTTGGATTTTGGTCTTCCTAGCATGATCTATTATATCAAATAACTGAAATGAACTAGAGACAGAGGAAGGGAATCCATCATTCTAAGTTTTATTAGGGTAGTACTAGTCTAAGGGACAGATGTAGAAGATACAGGATTGTTAGATGTACTTACTTGCTTATTGCCCACCGGGTCCTTTGGTTGAAAAGGCAACGGAGTTCCTTGTTTAGCAATTGAGATCACTGGTTGAGGTTTTTCTCTTGCTTTTCCCTTATCAACTTGCTGATTTGGCTGATTTTAGGACCTAGTAAACACAACATATGCTCCATCATACACTTCTCCTTCTTTTTCGGGTTCATCTTGGTAATTCAGAAAGCCAATGGTAGAGTCACCAGCTAATTCGTCTTCTCCTTCTGCAAAGAGATTAGCATCATTCTCTTGGTCCAACTCAGGTTGGAAAGAATGATCATGTTTGGCTTCATAATAGCCAACTGCTGAGTTGACTAGCGCTGCTTCAATGGCAAGCTTCCCCTATGTAGGTGGAAGATGATTTTGTTGCCCTTCATTTTTGGTAGCATTACCTTGATACGAATTGTTGGGAAATGTCCTCCTTGGTATATCCTGATAAGAAGGAGGAGTAGACATACCTTGGGACATTTGCCTTTTCAGAGCTAGCAATTCATTTGCTAACTTTTGCACCATAGGATCCATGGTGCTTGTGGAAGAATTCTCAGTAGAAGAGGGACCTTTATTTTTGTTAGAATCTCTCCTTATCTTACCAGCAAGGATAAGATCATCTTCCACTTCAATAGCCAAAATTTGAGCTGCAGGAAGATCTGCGGGACTGGCCTATCTCAATAGAAAACTTACCTCAGGAAGCTAAGTATTAATGAAGAAGCATTTGAGATTCTCCACCGTTGGTTGAGCGGTTGCAGGAATCCTATTTCTCAACTTATTGAACTTGGCAATGAAGTCTCGCATGGGTTCATGAGGCTCTTTCTTCATTTGTGTGAGCTAAGCCAATAAGGCATGTGCATCTTCTACAGGTTTGAACCTAGCCTCAAACTTGGTCTTGAGAGTGTTCCAATTGATTACAGTCTGAGCTTGAAAATGGTAAAACCAATCGGCAGCAGCACCTTGCAGTGTTTCCACAAAAAGTCTTACTGCCACATCTTCATGTTCAACACCTATTACACCACAGGCTATGTAGAAAGCTGCAATGTGTTCATCTGGATGAACTTTCCCATCACCATAGAACTTAGGAAAATTATTCCTCAAACTACAAGGTAGTTCCTTCAAAGGTGGAGTTAAATTCAAAGGACCAAAAGTGTTACCCCAAGGGCCTTGAGCTACCATGATGTGCTGATTAAAGGGTGGGATAACAAACCTTTGTGGAGTATGAATAGACAAAACTCTGCTAGTTCTAGAATTAGAAGCTTCACCTAGTATTGGAGACCTAGCATTGGTAGGAGGAAAATCCTAGTTCGTTGAAGTCGAGGTCATGGAGGCAAAAGACCAAAGTTATTTTGCTGCATCAACTCAAATACATGATCAATAATGCCTTGAGCTCTCTTGCTTCTTGTATACCATGAATCTGCCAGAATGTAGTATACTTAACAAAATTTTGAAAATTTTTGAAATAATGGAAAAGAACTGAAATGCTTCAACTTAGAGTGTGAGGCTTTAAGTTGCGCGTTCCTTCCCCAGTAGAGTCACCAAAAAACTATTGGGTGAATATTTTGTCACTTAGCTAACTAATGACAAAATGGTTATATCGCCACAGCTATGATGAGACTGAGTCTCTCCTCTCAGCAAGGGGAGGTTCCCTCTAGATAATGAGCTCTTTCTAACAAACAACTTTTAATACTTAAATAAACTAAAACTATTCTTGGGGTGTTTTCATTACATCCTATTCTCTTTTTTCAGAATAGATGTTTCTCTCTCACAAAATAACAACTTCACAAAAGATGATATTTGACAATTCTTGAACCGAGACAAACCATAGAAATGCAAAGTTTTCTATCGTTTGGCTTATTTCTCACAAACAAACTTAATTGAATTCAAATGCAGCCCAAAGTCTCCACTTTCACTCAATATGATATAACTGACTCGAACAAACAATTTACAACACAAACTCTCTAAACAATTTCGTTCCCACAAATACATACACACTCTCGCAATGAGAAAAATAGCACAAAGTCTATTCAACCAAAACAAGAACACTCCTCTCAAATCTCAATAAACTCCACGATTCCAACAATGATTCAATATAATATAACACCAATGACATAAGAACACTGATATCATAAAACAATATGATTCAACTCAAAGTTTGATACTCAAATTGCCTTCTTATATTGATATTCACTTGAAAAATATGATAAACATAAAAAGCTCAAAGTCTTGAAATGTTTTCTAATTTGGTAGAGTTTCTTTGCAATAGAAAAAAGATAAAATTTACAATAGTGGTCCTCTTTATTTATAGGGAGGAGCCTGGAGCGAAAATAGGAAATTTACAACTACTTTGACTTATTCAACAAAAGAGTCCTATTTGACTTGGGACTTCCTTTGTCTCACATGTAATTACATTTTGAAAAATTACACGTGAAAATGTCCACAACAAAATTCAAATTACATATCATATACAAGAAAAATAAACTAAGGCACTAGGTTCCTCCGTCATTCTTCTTTAGAAAATTTTGGTACATAGCCTGTATGGCTGCCATCTCGCATGCATCTAGTTTTGCTGTGTTTTCTGAGATGGTGCGGGCTCAGAGAATTGAGTCTTTTACCGCCTTTATTACCTTTTCATGCTTGTCTAGATTGTCCTTCAAGTTCTCCAAAGTTGAATGTTGATCATATAGATTATCCATGGAAAGTACTGAGGGCACTTCCTCTTCAAATTTTCTTTGGACCATCTCTTCAAAGGAACTTACCATCTCCTCTGCTAAGAGGAATTTATGGTCTTCACCTGTGAGGGTGCATGGAAGTTCTTCTAGCCTATGTAGAAGCATGACATCACTATCTTCACTGGCTTCTCGAGCTTGACATATATCTTCAAGTAAATCCTTTATTATGTGGATGTGATGAACCAGAGTGTCCTTGGTTTTAAGATATGATTCCCTATTTGCAATGACCCTGATGGTGATCAGGTTCTTTATCTTAATCTTTTTCATATCTATCCACTCCTCCAAGCTCTCTTCTTGATCTTGTAGCTCTTGTGAGAGTAAGTCAACCGGGTTGTCTAGCTCAGCTTTAGCTTTATCCATCTTTATCATAATCTTGTTGCCCCTGAGCAAAGTCAATCTGTCCAATGTTTTCAATAGGTGGACACATGAAGATTTTGTCAAGGAATTCTGCAACTAGTCTCATGATTACATTCTCCTGAGAATCTGTCAAAACTCTAGTGTCTCTGTTGTAATGGCTGGCTACCTGGAGAACGAACTCAGGATTGTGTGTAGAAACTGGAAATGATGCAACCAAATGAATATTGATGTCGATGATCTTTTGCATAGGTCTAGAAGGATTTGTTTGTTTTGTCCTTTCCACAAATTCTACCATGTCCACATGTCCAATTTTCGTATCTCTAATTTCATCAATATTTGACTGCACTGCTATCACCGGAAAGACACCTTGGTACTTATACTTCATGATTTTGGCCTTCGATGGAGATGGCTCTGACATTAGCTCTAGAGAGAACTCTGAGATTGATATTTACCACGAGCACTAGTTGAGAATTGCAAAAGGCCATGATCTCACAGTTTGGCGAAAAATGGATAAACTGGGATAACCGTGATTTGATGATCATGGACAGGAAAGCATGCGTTGAAGGGCTTGAGTGCATGCAAATAGAGGCAAGGGCGAAAGTCGGTTAACAGGCCTTGGAAGGTGAATTTTCCCAGTGTTGGAAAAAATTTAGGAAAAGATGCATGAGCAGTCAAAATGACCGCTCCTGCATGAGGAAAAACTTGCATGTGTAAAGTCGGGTGTTTTAGCCGCTAGTGCGTGTGTTTGGGAAGAACATTCATTATCATGTAAAGTCGGTGAAAAATACCAACATTACATGTGTATTCTTTCTTGAAGAATGTTTTACATGTAAAAGCAGTCAAAACGACCACCCTTACATCAAGGTATTTAGCAATTTGGAAGGCATGTGCATGGTGCTTTAGTGGCGAAAAACACCGACACTGCATGTAAGGGAGGGAATTGCAAGTGTTCGAGTGGGGGTTTCAACTGACTCTACAAGTTTGGTATTTCAATCTTCTGTGTAAGGGCGAAGAAATTCACCACCCATACACCTTGTGTTTAGATAAACTTTAAAAGGCTTAAGTGGCAAAAATGCTGACTTCACATCTGCTCGCAAGCTTATGGAATTGTTTGATCGGCAATTGTAGCCATCATGACATCTTGTGAGCACACGGACATCAATCCTCTCATGAGATGAAAACTTGGCGAAAACTCACAAGAAAATATCGGCCAAAGGGGTTTAAACAAAAATAGGGTTGTATGAATGACACAAAAAAGAAGAAAGACATAAAACTTAATATTTTGTTTTGAACAATATACAAACAGTATAAACCTTGAAGAACAAGAGTTTAATTACTTTAACAAGAAATGGAAAATTTGACTAAAGAAATAATAACGGCAAACACTTACCTATCAAAAGGAGGAAACCCTAGGTGTGCCAACTACAACTTGAAATCCGTTGTAAACCAAAAGCGCGCAATCAAACGGTCGAAGAAGGGATACACAAATTGACTAGAAGGTTTTTGAATAAAAGAAATGATGAGAAACAATGGGTTAATCATATTAAAAAGGGTTGAAAGACGTGATCTTACTGCCAACACGAGTGGCAATTAATGCCACTGGAGTTTGCGATCTTAAAGATCTTGCATAGGCGGCGATTTCGGTTGACCTTACATGTGTTTCACAAAAATGTAAAAGTGGCAAAAACCGCTGACAATGCACATGCAACTTAAAACCTTTTTAAAGAGAACATGCAATGGCGGCGAAAAGTGCTGCTCGGGCATGTGGAAAGAAAAAACCATGTAAATGCAGAAATTTTTGCCGCCATTACACAGGTAAACAAAAAGACATGCAAAAGCGGTGAATTTGACCGACTTTGCATATAAAGACTCAAAATTTCACTAACACCCCAAAAATGACTAAAATTGACATTTTGATCGGTTTACGACTTAATCAATTTGCACCAACTTTGAGGAATCGATTCAAGGGAATGTCGCAAACTAGTTTAGGATGTCAAATGACTTCACATGGGACCAAGATAATCTTGTCTTGATTTGCGAACTTAGAGTGTAGATTACAAAATGGACAAGTTTCGTAGGGGTTGTCTACAAAAACGAGCGTAGCTAATTTTGAGAACAACACATAGGGAGTCTGCTAGAACTCTTTTCGTGCCTCCTCATAGGAAGCAACTGGACCCCATATGAATCTCTCTACATGTGTCCTCGTGAATCGGGCCTATCCCTGGGGCATGCCCTATCTTCGACCAAACTATCTCCGCACCCTGCTAACAATCTATTTCTCTAGAATGTGCTGTGTCCTACCAATGAGCCACTGAATCTGAAAATAATATGGTAGCTCATCATCCTCGTCATCCCAGTGGTCGCACTCTAGGTAGGGGCGCCAGATAACTCTATCCACATTATCTAATGTGTGCCTCTAGTACTCAAGCTTCCCCAGCTTGTACTGGGAAATCACTCCTGCATATCCATAAATATAGGGCTCCCCCCTCTACCTAGAAAATACACATATCGGCCGGGTGATGGCAATGTGCTCCCATAGCTTGAACTATAGAAGTGAGACACCTGCCGATAGACTAGCACCCCTGTGGTATACCACCTGATGCATATCCCAATACAAGTGTGCTAAGACACATACACCCCATGCAAACTAGGTGCCCTCTATAATCATCTGCTCCATGATCTGTCCCCATCCAATCAAGAACCCATGCGACCTCCTATCGGGGCAGACAATGCCTCCGATCAGTCCAACCACTATCCCTAGGAAGTAGTTGTAATAGTCGTGAATATCTTGCCATGAGATAACCAGGGAATCTAGCTCTGGATCATCAAAAACTCACCTACACTCAGCTAGTCTTGCATCCTACCACGGATCATAGTCTACCAGCTCGCCCTATATCGGCAAGTGCATAATCCTGTAAACGTCCTCAAGTGTAATCACCATCTCACTAGTAGGTAGGTGAAAGGTCCCATCCTCACTATGAAATCGCTCCACAGCAGCAGTCAGCAAACTGAGGTTCGCGCGAACCTCAGGCATGAAAGAAACATAATCCAGACCCATAGCGCTGAGAGCCTCTCGACCTATCTCTGTTAACATATACCGTTGCAACAATGATAAGGGAAACTACTCCCGTGACATAAGAACATCCTGGATGTCCTACTGCAATCAAGCAAAGCAATGCGTCAACCAAATCTACATAACTACTCAAAATTATCTATAGTATCATATCATTTACTTAACATATCAAATTGATTAAAGCAACATACAACATCTCTTGACTAGATTCCTACAATCTCAGAGATTGCTTATCGATTGACGCATCGAACAAGATGCCAATCGAGTCAATTTTGTTAAGTAAATTGAATATCTCAAGCATATGCACTGAACCAGAATGTACATGTGCCACTTCTAGTAAATGCACTGACCCACACCGTATAAGCACTATCCCATATCAAAAGTGCAGCTTCTTAACGCATGCACTGACCCATACCGTATATGCGCAACACTTATGTATGCGCCGCTTCGCGTATCAAATGCACTTCTTAGTGCATGCGTCGACCCATACCGTATATGCGCAGACCTTGTATATGCACCATTTCATACCGTAAATCACTGAATAATATCATATGTGCGGTTTCAGAGCGCATATGCACCGAAATGTAGATCGATGCATCTATCCTAGTTAAACTTTGCCTAGCATTTATTGCACTAATAAATGACTTTAAGTGAGTTTTTTCAAACTACATACCGGTGGTCCTGCCTCAGCTGGCTGATCGAACCGTCGAACTCACTCAAAGTGGTGCTCCTCGCGTGGAATATCCATCTCTATGCTAACTACTTTGTGCTCTTGTGCTCTCCTAAGCTCTCAAGAACCAATCAACAAAGGGCAAGTGTGCAAATGACTTGTCTTGTGGTCCTAGCTCCTATATACAGAAATTATACCCTAACTGACTATGTGGTGACCATGACTATTTCCCAGGCCCGTTTCTTCCCATTTCTCCAGATCGTGATCCGTTTTTCTTCATTCTAGCCTATTTTTCACCTTCTTCTTTGTGAGATTGTCCGTCTCATGTCCTTCTCCCTTCTTCCCGTCCAATCTCCCGAGGGGGCATCGTATCGTCGTAACTTATACTAGGGGCAAACTGGGGCATGTATCATTATCAAAAAATTTTATTCTTTGAGGCAACATCATAAACTACATTGCATCAAAGAGGGGCAAAATGTATACGCCTAAAAATGACACGACTCGATCTAAATAAATATTTTTAATATTTATTTCATTCTAATTCTTCTATTAATAAATAAATAAACAAATTTATTTATTTGATTCATATTCTTCTAAGTAATTAAATATCAGAATATTTAATTACTTTTTCTAAAGTCAAAATTAAAT
The DNA here is from genome assembly GCA_027924645.1 of Cunninghamia lanceolata. NCBI lineage: Eukaryota > Viridiplantae > Streptophyta > Pinopsida > Cupressales > Cupressaceae > Cunninghamia > Cunninghamia lanceolata. The sequence continues at coordinate 2,649,342 of BSBN01000245.1, read as the reverse complement.
AAAATCCTTTATTTAATTTAATTCTTCCAAATTCTTCCAAACAATTAAATAATTCTTAATTATTTAATTAAGTCATTCTTCTTCTAAATTTAAATAAATCAATCAAATTTATTTAAATCCTCTCAGTCTCTAAAAATAAAATATAATAAAATATTTTATTTATTCTTCCACATCATACACAACAATTAAATAAATTTATTTATTTAATTTGATTTCTTATCTTCTAAATTCCTAGGAATCTTCCAAATCTTCTAAAAATAATACTTCCTCTCAATGCACACAAAATTAAATAATTTATTATTTAATTCCTCTCAAAACATGCAAAAGCAAATCATGAGTCAACTAATTGATTCCAAAAGTCCTGAAATAGAAAAAAAAGCTTTCTATTTTATGATAGCATATCTTATCTTCAATAAATAGAAAAATAGATGACTCAAAATAGCTTTTGTGTGACACTTGTCTTCTTTCTCTTCGCGTACATTCTCTCATTCTTTCTCAACCATTGATCTTAGTTATTCTCAACCATTGATCGTTTCTCTCATGAGTCTATAAATTGAACCCTCTTCTACCATTTCAAGGATCCAAGCTTTCAGTATCGTTACTTTGTAGGAATTCCATTCGCTTGCGATCAACTTGTTACCATATCACCATTACCATTGTTGTGAGGCTCATCTTCATTGCGATCAACTATCATGGCCATTCCCACTTGACATCTTGGAATAGCAAGGAGGTGCACCTTCTGAGGGCATATTCGAATACAAGATCATTTGCGATAGGCCGCCAATGGAAGCCATGAGGTAAAGAGTTTTGTTGAGGTATTGTTCATCATTTTAGATCTCCTTTATTTCTATATTCCATTGAGTTATGGGTATTATTGATGTCTTTTGATATTCACGCATAATTTCCCTTGACACTTGCATCTTGGCATTTGAAAATTTGAAAATCAAACATTTGATTTAGGTGTAGAAAAAGTATATTTGTCACATTGTCTACATGTCATAAGTATAGATCATCATAGCATGATATAAATTTCTGATTTTTCCATCAGATCTGATTGGTATTGCATTATTTACTCATTTCATAGTGGCATATTTTGCATTTGCACTTCTTCATTATTAAGGTTTTAAAAAATCTTGCATTTTTTAAAAGAAAACCTAGCTAGTCCTAAATCCTAGGGTTGTGATTAGTGACTTGTTTCAGATTTTTCTGATGTTATTTGGTTATTAAATCTGATTTTATATTACTTTAGAATATAATAGATATCTGCATCTTGTGTTAAAATTTGAAAGATAGAGCATTCTTGAATTGTTAGATGTAGGGTTTGATTTGACTATGAGCATTGTCTAAATCAAATTAAGCTTGAGTAGAGGTGAATTTTATCAAAAGGTTTATTGTTACATTATATGTGTTTACATTTGATCAAAAATGCAAAACATTGATTCATTTAAACAAAAAGTCAACCTCTTCTTTCATCACATCATTCATTTCTTCTTTGTGTACATCTTGCGTGTCACTAAAGCTTGTAAACAATTTATGAGTTTTGTGACCTGGTGTCCCGATTCTAACACCTTTGTGTGAAGAAGTCATCTAATTATGGGTTCTAATGCTTTGAATAACACCGATATCAACACACCAGAACCCCAATTCGTGAGTCCAATCACACAAGAGGGCCCATCACTTCTTCATGATATCCCTACTTCACATATCCCAGAAGCATCAACTTTTCATGAAACCATCGACATAGAAGACCTCGTGGCTCATGTTCCTGAAGCTCAAATTCAAAGATTAGACATTGAGTTGGCTAATTTTCAGCAATTTGTAATCTTGGAGCATATAGTGGAGGAGGCCATTCCTATTGTTGAGAGTCTAAGAAGTTTATTTCTTGAAGGAAAAGGACTCGAAGTCTTGTGTGGCCTAGCTCACATAGTGCACAATAACATTTTGTCTACATTTAGCTGCACAGAAATCATCACTAATGTGACTTATTCAAATCAAATAGGGACTCAAATGTTAGAATCCATACAAACACTCCTTATTCCTACATACACTTCTACTATTCTCACCACAACTACACAACCTAGTAATAGTGCTACCATATGTGTTGGGTTATCTACCAACAATCCTATTCGTCATTATAGTGCCATTCCCTTTAATTATCCAAGTACGAAACCTAGTGTCACCTTGCCTACAACAAATCAAACTAAGCCTAATATAACTTTCCAAAAAGCCAATCATACAATGTCGCAACCTATGGTTAGTCCTATTTATTCATACCAATCTCAACCTAGTTCACCTTCTGACCCTGTCATCAACCAACTTGTGCAAAATATGAATTCCATCCAACAACAGTTAGAAAACATAAACCAAAGTCCCTTGGAGCCTGATATGAAATGACATTATATTCACAACCCATTATCTTATCCAATCATAAGAGCTCAAATACCTGAGAAGTTTGAAACCCCTCGCTTCGAGAGTATAATGGGAAGGGAGACCCTAACAACCATACAACAACCTTTACAACTTTGTGTACTGATTTCTTTTTTGAAGATGAAATATTGGCTAAACTCTTTCCTAGGTCACTCAAAGACTTGGCCTTGGATTGGCTTTGCTCATTGCCTCCTAATTCAATCGCTTCTTTTTCACGATTAATCAACAAATGTCTTTGACACTTTCAAGCAAACATTGGATCTCAAGTTTCGTTGACCAATTTGGTCCATTGCAAGCAAGGAATAAAGGAGAAAGTAATTGATTTCATGGGACGTTATCAAGCCTTTTTTTCACAAATTCAATATTCTATTCTGGATGTTGATATACAAAGAATCTTCATTAGAAATTTACAACCTCACATCCGTGACAAAATCTTGTTGATGCGTTATGACTCTTTAACCAATCTTTGCATGAATTTATGTGATTATCAACTATCAGTTAGTCAGTATGATAATAATCACTCATCAGCTCCAGTTGGTCAATATGAAGCCTCATGCACTCATTCGTTCCAAAGACACAATTTTTTTTTATCAAAATCAATCCATATCATCAAATCACATTCAAAAACATGTAGTGACTACAACATCTTCTGCTTCAGCCCCATACAAACTAAAACAAAAAACTAGACAACTCACACCATTATTGGAATCTCTTTATTCCATAATGATGAAACTTTTGAAGAACAATCTCATCAAACTTCCACCCATTTGACCTCTTGATCCAAGAAACATACAATCATCTTCTTAAATTGATTTGAAGGCATTTTGTCAATTTCATTGCACCTTTGATCATGACACTAAAAGATGTGTGTGTCTTAAACATGAAGTTCAAGACCTCATTGATTCTAATGTCATCCAGGTTGCTAGCATAAAAAACAAAGGAAATAAATTAGCAGCTCCACCTAATCAAAACTTACAAATATTCACAGATCCATTTCCTCAACACCAAGCCAACATTGTGGATCGTTCTAAAGAAATGTAATATACTCATCAAGAAAAAGATTATGAAGGAGATATTTGTATGGTGGATGCTCGCCCTCATCAAGAGAGAGCAGAGATTGAACTAACTATATCTTTCACTTCTCATGATGATACTATTGAAGCTCCTGATGGACCTCTATACATCACCATTCAAATCAATGATAAACCCATAAGAGGTGCTATGATCGATCCTATTTGCATGGTAAATGTAGTAACTGAAGAGTTTCTCTACATGCATGGGTTACACCACAATTACTATGATGTATTGGAAATCATGATTAGAGCACATGATGGATCTATTCTTCCAAATCTTGGTGCCTTGATCCTTGCCATCAAGGTTGGGCCAAGAACCTTGGATGCTACTATTATTATTATTCCAACATCAGACTTATTTCACGTGAAGTTGGGTCACCCATGGCTCCACTCCATGAAGGAAGTCCCCTCTATGGTTCATAAGTGCTTAAAGTTTTCATTTGAGGGATGTATGCATGTTGCACATCATAGTGGGTACTAGCTCGTCGCTTGTCATAGACACTTTACACTTGACTACTTTTGGCAAAAATTAGTTAGAGTTGCTCAAACTGGAGAGGATCTATTCTTTTTATCATATCAAAAATATAAGGCACAAAAAATTGCTGAATTGTCACTTAGTAACATACCTTCTAGTGATGTCCCTGGACCCTCTCGATCAATGTTCTAAGGCTACAATGGTAGTTCCCTTGTCCCGTAAGTGGTGAATGAAGTTAAGCCTGGATCAAAGGTTCCTTCCCATCCCCGAGCGTCTGGTAGATATGTTGAGGTTCCCCCTTCACCATCCCTTCAAGGACAATGAGGCAACTGTCTAGCACAAAATAGACTTCCCCGCAATCACAATATTACTTTTGTCCCACCTACCTCTTCGGAGACTAGTGAAAATCAATCGATTGTGCATAAATTATTTCCTGACGTTTCTCAACTGCTTAAGGATGCTCAAGTACCTCCACCTATTTCACAAGTTGAGAAGGAAGAGTAACTTGCATTGAGTAACTCTCCCCCCGTGGTCTCTCAACCTTTGGTGGTTCCTCTCATTTCTCCTAATGTTCTTGAAACAAAGGAAGAAAAGGAACCCATGTTGGAAGATACTATGGTTCCCCTCACAAAAATCACAAACAAAACTAAATGAAAGAAGTGTCATCGTGTTATGACTCACCTCATTGTAGGAGGAGAGAATCTCCCTCCTCGCAAGCGTCATTCATCGACAGATGTGAAAGAGAAATCTACTAGTGCTTTATCACCTCTAGTAAGAGGTAGTGCTTCACAACCCACAACATAACCTATTGTGCTGTATTCCTGTTGCCCCAAAATTTGAACTAGAAAAATTCAAAATTTTTGGTGCATCCTCCTATTTGCCCTTGAACCTGCCAAATCATAAAAATAATTAAATTTGAAAATCTGTTAATGCTGGTATAAAATCCTCTTATGGGCATGTTCCTAACCCTATTCCAACCAATATGGTTAGTTTTTGTTATTAGAGGCAGGGGATACATTTGATATAATACCTTCAAGAGATGTGATCTTCTGAACTACAAAGATCATAGGATATGCACAAAATAAGTTTATCTTCAAGCAAATGCATTAGCAGGGTCTAGGCAGCGACGTATCTGTTGAAAGGGCTTTATAAAAAACTTTGATGCAAATGTTCCAGACCAAATTCTACAACCTTTGACAAGCATCCTCCAAGCCTATGCCCACAGAAGAACTCTCGAACAAGTTATGGATGACTATCCAAGCATGTTTGAAAATGAATCTCTGTCTGGATGTAATGTGCAGATGAAGAATGCTCTAAGAGACATTATAATGTTGCTTGGGAATACTCCAATAATGTTGAAAAGTGAATATCGGCTTATAGAAGAGTAGTTACAACAAAATAAGTTTGGTAATATCAAATTCTTGGCTTTCGAAGTACCTTCATGGACCTGCGCCATTCTCTCCTTATGGGCGGCTATCTAAGCATAACGCGAGGAGGATTTTGAAGGCATCTCAAGATTTGCCTGCACTCTTCAATTCTTTAGCCAAAATAAGAGCTTTCAAGGACACCATCCAAAATGTAATAGAATGAGGACTTTTAAATGCTCTGGCAATGTTGTCACTGCAATGCAACTCTTTCTGTCTATCAATTAGTGGAAAATGCATACGAGTGCATGGTCCTAGAAATGGAAGCTCTTTATGATATTTGTTTCAAAACGATACCTACTATTGGAGATCTTAACCATTTGATATCTACAACAATGAGCGAATGCACTTGTTATGAGTCTTCTTTCAAAAATTGCATATAACATCATGAAAACCCTCAATTACTAGATGTGCACAACGTGAATTTGTTGAAAGAGCTTTAGAAACTTTCAATCAAATGCAATTGGTAGGTAATGGCCAGATCCTGCGGGAGCATAGAAGAAATTGCAGCCTTGTTTCTAGAAGAAATATTTTTAATACATAGATCATGATCGCAGATTGTGCCACAGAATGGATTTGATGTTAAGGTTTTAAAAAATTTCAAGCTAATGCAATTGGTGTGTGTAAGGCAAATTCCACGACCCATGTCAGCATCCTCCGTAGGTCCGGGCCAATAGGAGACTTTCAAAAAGATTATGGACATCTATTGAAACATAATCAAATATAAGCTTCTGTTAGTCGTGAATGCTCTGGTAAATTTATATATAAAATGTGGAATCACAGTCCAAGTCACATGAATAGTTTGACAAAATTCCTCAGAGAAATGCAGTATCATAAAATGCAATGCTGGGTGTGATGCTAGTTTCCTTAATCTCTGCAATGTTTTCTCTACCTGTGCCAAGTTTAGAAAGTGTCCAAGTAGACAGGATATCCACAAAGCAAGAGTTATATTTAGAAATCCTAAGGTGAATAGATATTATCGGCATAGAAATCTAATAATTTTTGCCTGAACCCTTGCAATATATGTCAAAGAATTGGAAAGGCACATTAAAATCAATTGATACATGCCAAAGGGCCACAATCTATAAAAAGGAGGATATAACCTCTTTATGCCATGATCATAGGTTGTTCGTAGCATGGATGGATTGAAAAGCTGTAAGCTGTAGGTATCAAATTCGCTTATGGAATAGCAAGGTTCTAGTAAGATGCTTCACTCTTGTCATCAACATTGTTCAGAACTGGAATTGTGGCTTCTCTGAGGTTATTGAAAACTAGATCTATCATTGGAATTATGATCACTGCCTCATATAAATCAACTTTTGATAATGGTGTAAAAGTTACAGATCTAGGAGGTGGCACGTTGACCAAGATTGGGAACCATTTACCGAGGCCTTGGCAAATACTGTCAATCTAGAGGATATTGTACAAACAGTTAGAGAGTTTACGAGGAATGAAGGTGTATCATTCAAAGAAGCTAATGAAGTAATAGTGAAATATGGAGCTAGACTGGAGGATAGAGATCTTGTGTGGAGTACTATGTGAAATATGGTTATTTTTGTCCCGCTTTTACCAAAGCTGTTAAAACAATGAAAAATAGTGAAAAGGTTATGCAACATTGATTGTTGATATTGAGCTTGTGGAAATTACTAATGATAAGAAAGTGCTGAAGAAAATTCTTAGGCAAGGATGGCCATGAGCAACCAAATGATGGAGCATAGATAAAAGTTTGGGGTAGAATACAAAATGGAGTATTATGATAAATTGAAGAGATATGTGAAAACTGGGGCCCCATTGAAATCAAGAAATTGAAAATTCATTAGAAAGGATACCAAAAACCATCAAGAAAATGTTACTGGAACGAGAATAGGATTTCTTTTATAACTGATTTTTCAAGAATTAGTTACGAAGGTGAAAATGAGAGCCTTTAAAAACTCATCGAAGGCTATTGAATAGGGATCTTTTTCAGTTGGGGAACAGGGGAAGAGAGGAGAGTAGTTTTATTTATTTTTCAACACAGTTGCTGTAACAGAAGTTTGAGTCTATGAACTCATATTTTGTACTGGGGAAATAAGGGAAACTCTTTCTGAATCTTTGAATTTATTAATGTTTTCTCTGATTACAATGATCTCTATGTCTTTGTAAATTTTCTTCAATACATATTGTTTGTTATATCGAATTGTTTAGATTCTTATCTTTGAATCTGTGAATTCAAGTTAATTCATACATTGAAAGGGAATTTATTGTCTAGTCTTTTCTTTGTTCTCATTTCTGGGTGTGATATAAGTGAATTGTGTGTAATTCATGTTGCATTCATCTAATTCCAAATCAAACTTTCGCATCTATTTCCATGGTTATGGGTAGGTGTTAGTTTGCCTTTTCTGCTCTCTTTTTAAAAGCTCACCCAGTTTCTATTCATTGCAAATTATCCAAGGGCAACCGTGCCTTGTAAAACAAGCAGAGAGCACTTGCACATACCATTGCAAGTGAATCAACTATTGGTCAGGTTGTCATTCATGTGGGCAAAAAGGAGTATAAACTGAAGAGACAAATATGTAAACCAATAGATTTTTGGTGACTTTGTTGGGGATTCAAAATCGAAAGATCATTGCTCTTGTTTTCCCAAAAATTTAAAGGTACCTTCCCCAGGACAGAGGCTGGCAGCTCTACAAAATGAAATGTGTCCAGAAGCAATTTATTCCAGCAAAGATTCCTATCTAATTTCTTTTTCAGATTTGCATTATGGCATTGATTTCTTCCCAACCATGGGGAAATCATTTTGGACCTCTCTTCTTGTCACAATATTCACCATTGCCTGAAGGATTGTTGGTCATGATGTTAGTCATAAACAAGCATAGAATAAAAGTACACATTAACCTTTATTCATCTTGAAAGATATGATGAATTCAGAGAATTCATGATCCCAAGTCTCTGGTGATTAGGTCTTAATCTTCTGACGTTACTCAGAGGTTGATGTGTGTTGCTATTTCCATTTTGGGGCCTTACATAGAGTTCATCATCATGACGTTATTTCTGCAAAGATTCTTCACAGAGAGGTCATTTTACACAGTTATTTGATTCAATGATATAGTTATACTCAAATATTTGCATGATATTTATCAGTAATGCATGCTTTAGCTTCAAATATGCTAAATATTTCCACTTATCTACGAGATGTCCACATATTTGTATTATTTGCTTTAGATGTTCAGTTATTTGCAATTATGATAGTGAAATGTTCTAAAATTTAAAAGAAATTGAAAGAAATACTTCAAATTAAAGTTGAACCTTTAGCTTTTGAACCACATGCACATTAGATACAGTCATGAAGAGAAGAAAACCAAACCATATGTTCACCAAGACATTCCACAGCTAGATACAGTTGATGCTAACTTCAAAGGAATTTGTATGAAAGCAACATATGTAAGTAGACATGCACTCCAAGGGATGCAACAAATCACAACATAAATCCAGAATTCACACACCAATTACTCAAGATTTACTATGAATTGTAACCAAAACAGTCTTCTCATTCACTAAGTATGCAAAGATATAAATGTATATAAAAAGCTTTGAAATGAGCCTTGAATATTTCAGCAAACAAATTTCAATTAAGTTTCGAATATTCAAAATGAAGCATTCCTGTACCTTTTATAGAATAAGGTGAGGAATCCATTACAAAAAGATCAGCGATCTTGATTCATCTATGCATATCCACGGTCAATATTTCCTTTGACTACGTCAACCTTTACAAAATGGCACAAGTTGCCAGCTAGCAACTATCCAAAAAAACCTATTTTCACTAAGTATCCGATGCTGATATTCACTCTATGATGCATCATCATCTACTTTATCAGAGTCATGCTCTTCATCACCAGGTGCATCACTTCCTGAACTTTCATTATCATGATGATGATGACTGTGCATATGAGGTTGCATGATGCTCCAGACCTGTTCATATAATTGCACAATTTTATCTATTTCCCCGCAATCTTGAGTCTTTGCTTTGATCATGGCATGCTTGTGTGCCTCATATTTGTGTCTGCTGCTGTCCAGCTTGTTCTTCCTATCTTGCAGCATCTCATTGTAATTCTCCATCTTGACTTTGATTCTCATTATTTTATCTATGACTTCTTCTGTCAAGTGAACAAGTGGATCATCTGCTATTGATTGGAAGTTGCCGTGTAAAGCTTTGATGGCAAACTCTTCATCTTGATTTTCAACTTTCCCTTCCACTTTTCCTTCTAGTGTTTCTAATATTTCTGCCTCAACAGACATTAAATCATGCAACTTCATGCTGATATCTCTCAGCTTATTATTGCATCTTTTGAGTACTCCACATTCAAATTGAATGTCCTTATACCATATGTCAACCAACAAGACAGTATTACTATTTAGTACCTATTTATTGATGAGCAGCTGGGGATTTATCCTCCTTATTTCTCCCAGGATATTTAATACTTTTTCCAGTTGGTAAGACCTTTTTCCTATATGCATCTGCAATTTGTCTACCTTGGTCCTGGAGTTGCTGAGAGTATTCCATCTTTTTAAAGAAGCCTTTACTACTTCCTCCGCATCACCCAATGTGGATGACATCCATCTCCTTAGTACAGATGCCTCATGTTTCATGAGGTCTAATTTATTCACCTCCTCTTGGGAAATAGCAATCAATGGGACTGCATGTTCAGTTGAAGTATCTTCAGTATTGGTCAGCCTTCCTATGTAGGCATGCAACTAAGCAATGTGCTCTTTGTGTTGCTTATTTTTCTCTTTCTCTCTTTTCACCTTCTAAATTAAAGAATCAATAATATCCTTGCCCTCTTGACCCTCTTGGTCTTCATTGGCAAATCCTAAGTCCACTGTGCTGATCTGGAACTCATCTAAGGTAATTTTACCTTTTTCTTTTTCCACAGTAGGTACTGCAATCTGTGCAGTCCTCCTCCCAGTTGTTGGATCTCTTTTGATGGCCAAAGTCATTCTGGCCTTCCTCTTAGGTTTTATTATATTCTCAGAGAATAAGGTGGAGACATCAAATTCTTGAATTTCAAATTCTTCTTCTGCATTTACCTCTTTCTCCAACCATGGAGGTACCTGATCATGTTTCTCTACATCATCATGATGTTCACCTGTGTCTCCTATTTTTGTCAGCAGATGTGATGGAGAAGGTGATTTCCTTAATTCTTCTTCATGATGCTTGCTTTGATGTTGATCTTGTGGCACATCTTCCTGTAGAGGAACTTCTTTCTTCGGAGGAGCATCTTCCTGAGTTGGAGGATCTTGTGATGTATCTATATGCTGATCATGATGATCATGATCCTTTTCTGTCATTACCTCATCCTCCTTTGGCTTTTCCTCCTACTGAGGAACATTCTCAGTTGTGGATAATTGGGAAGTCTCCTTAAGTGCTGGTGCTGGTTCTGTAATCATAATTTTTTCTGCACCTGTGCTACTTATTTCTTGAACCTTGGTAGCAGGATCTTCTACCACATCTTTTTCATTAGCTTTCCTTTCCTAAACCTCCACTACAGCAGGTTCTGCTGATGCATCTTGTGCGCTTGGTTGGCTTATTGGTGCAGGAGCACCTCGATACATTTTAGGTTATGTCCAAAATATTACATTGTAAGGCCTTAGTGCCATGTCAAACCTTTAGTTGGCCGAGTAACGGCATAATATTGAAAGATTGCATATGTGTCAAGAAAAGATCTAAAGAATTGTAACCGAACAAGAAAGAAGTAGAATGTAACCGATTGGCAGGGTGGTTGAGGAACGGTTTCGCCATCCACTTTTTGTAACTGCCAATGTATGAATTTTTAAATAGTTATCTTTGTATTCGTAGAAAGGAGAGACAGAGTGAAAAGAAACTGTATGTACATTCTGAAATAGAAGGAATTTGTGGTCTGGTGCAATCACAGTGAATCTCGTTTGGGGTCATTCCACTGGAGGATTTCTTTGAAATCAGTGGAATGACCCCCGGTTGTTAGTTTATTTCAATTCATTGTTGAATTAGTAGTTTTTTTCTGTGTTGGTTGAATTGTTAGCTTTTCTGTGTTGTTCGGTTACGAATTGTTGTAGAGGAGGTTTTGTGTGTATACAACAAGTGTATATGACAAACAGTGTGTGTATATCACAATTTCATGTGAGGCAATTTTGTGGTTTTCCTGCATTTAGATATTAGGTTGTAGAAGGACAAAGAATAAATGTGCGAAGTCATCGGCTTAAGATAGCCTTAAGATAGCCCATCGGAGAACAAGAAATGTGTGTGGCTGAAGAAGCGAGTCCTGCCGATGACAAAGTTGGTATGTAGCCCGTCGGTGTGAGTAATGCCATTGGCATAGGAAAGTTAATTTGGACCGATGGAAGGAACTCTCACCGATCGGGGTGAGATTCGAGAAGTCTTGCCGATGGAAGGAGAAGGTTGAACCACCGGATTGAACCGGTTCAACGGTTCAATGAAAAGGTTCATCAGCATGAGAATTGTGTCAGCCGAAAGAAAGGAAGTTGCACCGACAATGGGTGTCTTGCCGAAGGGGGAAGGTTCACGCCAAGGGTTCAATGCAGTGGTTCAAGACGACGGTTCAAAGTAAAGGTTCAAGTTAATGGTTCAACAGTGTAGCCGAAGGAGGGAAGAGTGAAGGTGTATCGGCATGAGTTACATCATTGGCAGAAGGGAGAAAAGTGGCACCGACAGTAAGTGGTCTTGCCGATAGAGAAAGGCTCATCGGTGAGAGATGTGTTGTCGGGGGATGCAGAAAATGTGCTTCCGATGGCCCAAGTCTTATCGACAGCTATGTGTCAGGCTCATCGGAGTGAAAGAGACGTCAGTGGGAAATGTATGAGGGTCGCCGATAGTTAGGGTCTTGCCGATGGTAAGCCTATCAGCGTATTCCGCGGCGTTGGCAGAAGATTCAAGGAGCTCACCGATAGAATATTGTCTTGCCGATAGGCAGGCAGATGTGACCTTTGAGTTAGTCTTGCCGATGGACTATCAAGTGGCTATTATGTGAGCTTCAAGGGTTTTCCACCTGATTGTATGCTTGAAATGGTTTTCCTCCTCATCAAATTGGTATCAGAGCCAGTGAAAGCTCTGGGAATGTAAGTGAGAGATTGGTGTTTTGATGTGCTAATATTTGTGGTTGCAGATGCATGTCCACAAGCTGTAAGCAGGCAGATAAGAGATCTGTCATGGAACCATAGGAGATGGTTCAAGGGCCTGAGAAGAAGGTCCAGTGGGTGTCACCAAAAGTCCTGGGGAGAGAGGCAAGCGAGGACTCCTAGGTGAGGGACAGAAGTGTTGGTGTAGCATTGAGGTTGGACTTATAGCAGCATCTAGAGGAGCAGCCAGTCAAACTCCATTGATAGGAGTCACAGTTGGAAGATAAAGAAGAAGCAGAGGAGGTATCCAGACAGAGTTGAAGACATAAAGTGGCGTTGGTCATTTGCAGCAGACCACATAACTCTTGGGACAAGAGTTTCTTCATGCTGGGGAGTATGGTGCAGGAGCACCTCGATACATTTTAGGTTATGTCCAAAATATTACATTGTAAGGCCTTAGTGCCATGTCAAACCTTAGTTGGCCGAGTAACGGCATAATATTGAAAGATTGCATATGTGTCAAGAAAAGATCTAAAGAATTGTAACCGAACAAGAAAGAAGTAGAATGTAACCGATTGGCAGGGTGGTTGAGGAACGGTTTCGCCTTCCACTTTCTGTAACTGCCAATGTATGAATTTTTAAATAGTTATCTCTGTATTCGTAGAAAGGAGAGACAGAGTGAAAAGAAACTGTATGTACATTCTGAAATAGAAGGAATTTGTGTTCTGGTGCAATCACAGTGAATCTTGTTTGGGGTCATTCCACTGGAGGATTTCTCTGAAATCAGTGGATTGACCCCCGGTTGTTAGTTTATTTCAATTCATTGCTGAATTAGTAGTTTTTTTCTGTGTTGGTTGAATTGTTAGCTTTTCTGTGTTGTTCGGTTACGAATTGTTGTAGAGGAGGTTTTGTGTGTATACAGCAAGTGTATATGACAAACAGTGTGTGTATATCACAATTTCATGTGAGGCGATTTTGTGGTTTTCCTGCATTTAGATATCGGGTTGTAGAAGGACAAAGAATAAATGTGCGAAGTCATCAGCTTAAGATAGCCCATCGGAGAACAAGAAACGTGTGTGGCCGAAGAAGCAAGTCTTGCCAATGACAAAGTTGGTATGTAGCCCATCGGTGTGAGTAATGCCATCGGCATAGGAAAGTTAATTTGGACCGACGGAAGGAACTCTCACTGATCGGGGTGAGATTCGAGAAGTCTTGTCGATGGAAGGAGAAGGTTGAACCACCGGATTGAACCGGTTCAATGGTTCAATGAAAAGGTTCATCGGCATGAGAATTGTGTCGGTCGAAAGAAAGGAAGTTGCACCGACAATGGGTGTCTTGCCGAAGGGGGAAGGTTCACGCCAAGGGTTCAATGCAGTGGTTCAAGATGACGGTTCAAAGTAAAGGTTCAAGTTAATGGTTCAACAGTGTAGCCGAAGGAGGGAAGAGTGAAGGTGTATCGGCACGAGTTACATCATCGGTAGAAGGGAGAAAAGTGGCACCGACAGTAAGTGGTCTCGCCAATAGAGAAAGGCTCATCGGTGAGAGATGTGTTGTCGGGGGATGCAGAAAATGTGCTTCCGATGGCCCAAGTCTTACCGACAGCTATGTGTCAGGCTCATCAGAGTGAAAGAGACGTCGGTGGGAAATGTATGAGGGTCGCCGATAGTTAGGGTCTTGTCGATGGTAAGCCTATCGGCGTATTCCGCGGCGTCGGCAGAAGATTCAAGGAGCTCGTTGATAGAATATTGTCTTGCCGATAGGCAGGCAGATGTATATTTTGATGTGACCTTTGAGTTAGTCTTGCCGATGGACTCTCAAGTGGCTATTATGTGAGCTTTAAGGGTTTTCCACCTGTTTGTATGCTTGAAATGGTTTTCCTCCTCATCACTTATTTCTGAAGCATGGCCTTCTGGTTCTACCATCTTCACTTCTTCTGCAGGTTGCCCTTTGTCAGGTGATCCTGTTGGATGTTTAGGATTTACATCCTGTTTCTCTGTTATGTCTATCACCGCAGGATTTGTCACCTCTGTAATCAGTGTATCTAGTCCCATTTCTTGGGCTATCTACTCTAGGCTCTTTTCTTTCTCAGTTTCCACTTGCTTCATCTCCTCCAGTATAGTTTGAATTGGTGGAGTCTTGTGAGGGGTCATGTGCATACCTGCAGCAAGGGTTTCTATCTTTTGTGAAGCCACTTCCTGCACAACCTCATCATTAGACAAATTTATTGTCTCATCTAGTGAGATGTGACCTTCTGCTTGTGTCTGGGATGTTTCTTTCATCTTCTCTTTTGCGAGCTCGGTCTTAAACTTGACTATGGTAGGAAGTGGAACATTGTGCTGAAGTTCCCTATGTACTTCACTACCTACCCCTTGTAACAATGTAGGGGATTTTTTTATTTCACCTCTCATGGAGGTTCTTAGTTTCTTAGGTGGGGTAGACACCACCACCTGTGGAGCTCTTCTTTTTCTTTTTATTATCAAAGGAGCCTCTTCTTCTTTAGGCTCTTCCTCCATGAGGATATCCTCTTCATCATGTTTTCTTGAGGATTGACCCTCTTCTAGGGTCTCAGTAATTCTAGCCTCTGCTGTCTTACTCTTCTTGGACTTTCCTTTCCTTGTCCTTGGAGGGGATGCTGATCCTGATCCAGATCTTGATCCTGATGCTGCTGCCTCCTCAGCTACAAATACTACCCTTTCAATAATAACCCCTTTTGGTTCATTATCTACTTTCTTGCCCCTTGGGGGTCTTTTGCTCTGTTGTTGTGGTGGAGGGAGTCTATCTCCCTTAGACTTTCTCTTCTCATTCAGGAAGTCATCATACTCCCCATCGAGAATATCCTACCCCTTCTTCTTGTTGTCGACCGTAATGGCAACACCCTTCTTCTTCAATGCCCCTATCTGTTCATCAACCTAGGCTTGGGTTAGTTGTATGGTCCTGGAAATGAAGGGGTCCAAGGATATATCCTCCTATATGGTGAGGTTAGGTGTAGAGATGGTATCATTATATATTTTCTTCTGCTCATACTCATCTGCAATTATCCTGCCATCATCTTTCTTCAATTGTTAGGGAATGGGGATGCAATCAAAGGTTCTGATTTGATTCAAAGTTAGCCTTTGATATCTTCTTCTTCTTGCTTCTACTTCATCTTCAATGTCAGCCCAGAAGTCTTCTAGGTGCCTCTGATGAATAGGCTTTCCTATTATTTTCTGCATCCTACCGTAAGGATCATATGGTCTTGTTAGTGGAAAAGGCTGCAGTTTCATTTTATTCAAGGTGACCATCACCTTCTTTATATTCTCTGAATCAAGACACATGTACCAGCCAATGGTGACTGGAAACAAGATTGGTGGAAACTTCTTTGCATCTTTGTATGTTTTTATCATTGTGGAGCTCTGCCTGATGAACTCCATCAGTATCACTGCATCAGTGGGATACCTTGGCAGCATGAGGGGATTTCCTTCAAAACCCTCAATCCTCATGTAGGAAAAGGTGGCAAACTAAATATACCAGGCTCCATGCCTGTAAATTATCTCTTGAGCCTCCATGCTCAATCTCTTTGTTCTGTCCTCCTCCATGGTCCTCACCAGATGCATAGAGAATGTATCATTGACTAGTTTGTAGTCTTGGAGGTAATTGGCTCTTTGTAGCTGGGGATGATGATCCCAGATATGCACAGCATTGACTATTCCTATGACTTTCCCATTTGTAACCAGTGCATCAAATGTGCCTTTATAAGCACAAGAGTAAATAATGTATGATGTCATATAGAAAGCACAATTTGAACCTCCTAGGTTCATCAGCTGCTCATGCAGAGCATCACTTATTAGCTAGCCCCACAGTGGCTTGATATCTGAATATAAACACATCATTATTACACCATACATACAGTCTCTAAAACTACCAGCATCAGGCTGGCCTGTTACTCTGTTCAGTAGTGCAATCATATATTGATATTCATCAACAAAATCATATTTGAATAGATGCACAGGAAGTTTGGCTGCTACAAGATATGTACTGTTTTCAGTCCTCCATTGATACATATTCTTCCTGGCTTGTTTCTTGTTGTTTTCATATTCTTTCTCTGACTTTTTTAGGTCCACACTTTTAACCTTGCTGCCCAATGGCAATCCAAATGTCTTGGAAAGAACCTTGATGGATAGGTCAGCATATATTCTCCCATGGTTCATCACCTGCCTGGTCTCTGGATTGTAGTTCCTGGCACACTTGATAACTAGTTCCGGAGATTCCATGGAGAACAGAAAACTAGTGGCATTCCACATCCTGGATACGAAAACTGCATCCAGCATAGGACTCTTTTTATTCTCATCATTCAACCTGGCTGACCATGCTTCCAAATTAGTACTCCCCTGATGGGTATCTGTAATTGCGCCATATTTGAACAGGATGCCCCTCTGGGAGGAAAACATAGGCCTATCGAAGTCTGCTTGACACTTAACTAACCTCTTGTCAGCCATGGGTGCCTGCAATTAATAAAATCTTGTCTTACAATGGGTATACACATGCATGCATATTACAATTAACTTTACTAATCACCATGCCTACTGTATATGTTCAACATTACTTAATCATATGGATGCATAAACCAAAACTTCAGATTAACCACCCATACCTGACTATTATAGAAACAACAGGATGAGGTTTCATTTACTTACCTGGATATGCAAATTTTCTTTTATACCAGTGGACTTCTGACAATGCTCTTAATTTAGCTGATGATCACGCACTTCCTTCTATCTGTGAGCTCAATTCGTGCAACTATCACCTGTATGAGGATATGGAAGCTAGTGTTATGTAAAAATAACTTATCGCAAGGTAAATTTGAAATGACGATGAATATACCCTTTTAACGATGCACTTAGGGTAAAATTAGGGCAACCCTGACAGATTGGATTTTACTCATTAATTATCCGCACGAAAATGTAGGATCTCGCTAGGTGTTTCATCAGGTTTCGTGGTCAGCGGGAACCACCTACCATGTCTGCGCGCATTAAATGTTAATGGCGGCAATGGGAGCGGGGTGATATTTGCAAGACAGGATGATATTCAAATGATAGGAGGATGTTTGCAAATATCATCTCGAGTTTAATATGATCATCTTCCTTGAGAGGAAAAACTATCGTTGACAAGATCGGGTGACGAACGCACCCTTTGGTTATGTTTAGCACATCAGGAGGATATCTTGATATATTAGGCGATGTTTCAAAGATGATGATGACTAGACAAACTTACATGTCTCTCTTTCGAAATATCAGGATGACATCATCCTGATATTTGCTTAGTGTATCGGCAAGGCATCATGACATCATCATCATGTTATGGGAACAGGATCATGTTTATGAAATATCCTGCCGAGAGGTAAATGTGATGATGATGTCATCATCATATCGCTTCTTCATTTATTGGACTTGAATGACATCATCAGGATATTTGCTTAGGGGATACTTCACATCAGGAGGATATTATGAAATATCGGGTTACTTTGAAAAATATGATCCTTGCGAAATGCATAAGGCTATTGACGGGTAAAGGTTACTATCACCTAAAATTGACGTCCAGATATTCGGACCACATGATTTTATCAGGTGATATAATATATCGGGGTGACCTTTTATAATATGACTAATGTTACGAAATATGACCCTCCCCCTGGGAATATCAGGTTTGACTCAAACTTTGACCATTCATAACTTTCACATCTTGACGAATATCAGGGTGATGTAAAAGACAAATCTGCATGGAATTTAATGCTCTTTCTAAATATGAGGTTTCTGGAATAATATATTAAATTTGACGAACTGACCTCATGATGATCACTTACCCAGCCTTTTAATGCATGATGATTTGCATGACTTATTTTTACCAGACCGCCAGAAAGCACAAAACACAAGCCAAAAAGTTGGGTCCTTGTTTTGTCAAGTCAAAATGGGGCGTGTTGTGTAACCACACAACAAGAATCAAGAAAACATTTTCCAAAGTTTAGTGGAGAAGACTCTCAAGATGCTGAAGACCATATTCTAGCGTTCATAGTTGCTTGCGGTATTTTGGGGGTAAGCGAAGAAAATGTTTTTGTAAGATTGTTCATTGAATCTCTTATTAGAGATTTTGTGGACAGATTCAATCGGCTGCTCAAAAAAATTCCTGCACCCATTCAACCAGGTAAGCAACTTAAACTCTGCACTTTGATTTTTGCATTGCATCCATATGTTCAGTTTGAATTGAAATGGTATAAAGTAAATGATACTGAAATTGCTCAAGAAGAGGCAATAAAAATAGAAGATGATTTGATTTTAAATGGATTATGGACATCAAATCAGGTTGTAAACAGTTTGAGTAGTGAAACTATAGTGAAGCTTATCATACAAAAGCCAATTTCTCAGCCTATAGATTTCCAATATATGCAACCTCCTACCATTGAATGCTCTAATAGATCACTGTTTTTGATCAAAAACACTTTTGTAGAAGAAAGATAAGCAATGTGGGGATTAAACCTCATGCAGATAGAAGAGTTGAAGCTTATTATTTGCATTATAAGGAAGACAATGATAAATTTGCAAGTTTCCCACGTGATGTCAAAGATGAACCATCCTCTCATGGTGCACATTGTAAAGATGGTAGTGCAGATGATGCTATATTGCCCTTTTTATCTAATGCAGAAATGCAATCATTTACTTTTACCGGCAATAAAAACTAATTTGAGCATACACAACACATAGATGATATGTCAAATGTCTTTTCTCCTAATTGCATGCAAATTGAATATAAGGCCTTCACATTCCCTGAGCAAGATGAAATAGAAGTAGGGCTACAAGAAGAGGTTAGGAATGATTTTTCAGTTGAATATTTTTGTTTCAAAAATTTGGATGCTAGAATTTTTAAACAAGAATTGGTAGATGATGTTATGAATAGCCATAATAATTTCATCGAATGATTGAATATGATGAGCCTCATGTTGTTTTCATTCCAAACTAGTGTCTTTTAATGCATCTAAGGATGGGTTTTTATGTGGAGAAGAGGTCACCATGTCTGATTTGCAAGTTATAGTTGAAGATGATTTGATGAGTCATGAAACTGTTGAGTCAAATCCTATAGAGAAAGATAAGACTGTTCCAGTTGCGAGTGATTTTCAGCCTCATGAAAATATTGTTTGCAATTCAGATTTTCAGTCCAACCCACTTCTAATTCTGCATAAGGTTGATGATCAGTCTTCCAATGATTCAAGTGGCTATTTACAAAGATGGGATATCAATTTGTCTGATGTGGGGAATGATTATATACAGGAACATGTTGGGGTAATCACTTGCACATACATCATAAAAGAAGAGTCTTTGTCTCATATTTTTTGTGTGGGTTGTTTGATTCGAGGGCTAGTTTCTCCTTGCTTGCAAAATCAAATGCATTCTGATATTACACATGAGGTTATGTAGGCAGATGTTGGTAGTCATATGCTAGGCAATGCTGACATGAGTCTTCCAATTGAAGAAGCATACAATGAAGAGTGGATTTTTGAGCATCAAGTCACATCTAGAGGGTCTTTATGTGATGCCATTCTTATCATTTTGATCATGGTGGTCGATAGTTGGTAGTTGGTTGCTTGTGGGATTCTCATTCATCAACCATTATTTCGTAGAGGCTGCTATTTCTACCAGCCTATCAATAGATTTGCATGATATTTTTGGAGTCTCTGGAGGTACGGTCTTCCTGCCATGTACATATTAGTAGTTTTTGGTGTGTCGGTAGTGTAGTTTCTTTTCCTGTTTTGCCTTGTTTTTGGTTTGCTCTGGCTCTCTTTGTTCCCCGTGCTCTGTGACTCTATTGCCCCATGGATTTAAGCACTAGTCTATACTTGAGATTATGGGTTCCTTGCTTCATCCTTTTTAGTCCTCCTCCCCAATTAGAGCCTACTGTTGCCCCAAAATTTGAACTTAAAAAATTTTAAATTTTTGGTGCATCCTCCTATATGCCCCTGAACCTGCCGAATCACAAAAATAATTAAATTTTAAAATATGTTAATGGTGGTATAAAATCCTCTTATGGGAATGTTACTAACCCTATTCCAACCAATCTGGTTAGTTTTTGTACCAAAATATCTCATCGGTCATAAATTTTTAAATCTTTAATTTTCCCGCTGATGATTGGCAAGTTGGGTCAAAATTTAAGATCCTTGTTTCTGGAGGTCAAAATGTTTATGAGTTTTACTTGAAGGGGCCTAATTAATATTCTATCCAAATTTCATGAGAAAGTGAGTTCCTATCTACAAGTTACAGAGGTTTCCTTGAAAGTTGCAAAGTCTCAATTTCCAAGGGTTAAAAGATTTTTATTAAAAATATCTTTTATTTTCAAGGACATAAGTGATTTTTGGGGTGATTTTATTCACTTCCATGACAAAGTTGTAGATGACTTTATTAAAGTCATACTTATAAAATGTGGAAGAGTTTATGAAATGAGGATCTTTGTTGTCGCGGAGTCGGGAGATTTCACAACTCCCGAACTTCCAATAAAAGGTTAAGAAGTTATGAAAAGTCGTAACTACGTGACTTCTTTGTTATCAGAGGCAGGGAATACATTTGATATAATACCTTCGAGAGATACAATCTCCTGAACTACAAAGATCACATGATATTAATAAAATAAGTTTATCTTCAAGGAAATGCATTAGCATGGTCTAGGCAGTGGCGTATCTGTTGAAAGGGATTTAGAAAAAACTTCAATGCAAATGTTCTAGACCAAATTATACGAACTTTACCAAGCATCCTCTGAGCCTGTGCCCATAGAGGAACTCTCAAGCATGTTATGGATGACTATCCAAGCATGTTTGAAAATGAATCTCTATCTAGATGTAATGTGTAGATAAGGAATGCTCAAAGAGACATTATAATGTTGCCTGGGAATACTCCAATAATGTTGAACATTGAATATCAACTTATAGAAGAGTAGTTACAACGCAATGAGTTTGGTAATATCAAATGCTTGGCTTTTGAAGTACCTTCATGGACCTGCGCCATTCTCTCCTTACGGGCGGCTATCTAAGCATAATTCGAGGAGGATTTTGAAGGAGTCTCAAGATTTGCCTGCACTCTCAGACTCTTTGGCCAAAATAAGAGCTTTCAACGATACCATCCAAAATGTAATAGAAAGAGGACTTTTAAATGCCCTAGCAATGCCGTAACTGCAATGCAACTCTTTCTATCCATCAATTAGTGGAAATCGCATACGAGTGCAT
The DNA here is from genome assembly GCA_027924645.1 of Cunninghamia lanceolata. NCBI lineage: Eukaryota > Viridiplantae > Streptophyta > Pinopsida > Cupressales > Cupressaceae > Cunninghamia > Cunninghamia lanceolata. Next base: position 2,627,613 of record BSBN01000245.1, on the reverse strand, counting down.
GGTCCTGGAAATGGAAGCACTTTATGATATTTGTTTCAGAACAATACCTACTATTGGAGATCTTAACCATTTGATATCTGCAACAATGAGTGAATGCACTTGCTATGAGTCTTCTTCAAAAAAATGCATCTAACATCATGAAAAGCCTCAATTACAGGATGTGCATAATGTGAATTCGTTGAAAGAGCTTTAGAAACTTTCAATCAAATGTAATTGCTAGGTAACGACGAGATCCCGTGGGAGCATAGAAGAAATTGCGGCCTTGTTTCTAGAAGAAATAATATTTCTAATACATAGATCATGATCGCAGATTGTGCAACAAAATGGATTTGATGTTAAGGTTTTAAAAACTTTCAAGCTAATGCTATTGGCGTGTGTATGCCGAATTCCATGACCTGTGTCAGCATCCTCTGTAGGTCTGCGCTGATAGGAGACTTTCAAAATGATTATGGACATCTATTAAAACATAATCAAATATGAGCTTCTGTTAGTCGCAAATGCTCTAGTCAATTTATATATAAAATGTGGAGTCATAGTCCAAGTCACATGAATAGTTTGACAAAATGCCTCAAAGAAATGCAGTATCATAAATGCAATGGCAGGTGTGATGCTTGGTTTCTTAATCTCCACAATGGTTTCTCTACCCGTGCCAATTTTAGAAAGTGTCCAAGTAGATAGGATATCTGCAAAGAAGGAGTTATAGTTAGAAATCCTAAGGTGAATAGATATTATCGGCATAGAAATCCAATAATTTTTGCTCGAACCCTCACAATGTATGTCAAAGAATTGGAAAGGCACATTAAAATCAACTGATACATGCCAAAGGGTCACAATCTATAAAAAGGAGGATATAACCTCTTTATGTGGTGATCATAGGCTATTCATAGCATGGATGCATTGAAAAGCTATAAACCGTAGGTATCAAATTCGCTTATGGAACAACAAGGTTCTGGTCAGATGCTTCACTCTTGTCATCAACATTGTTCAGAACTGGAATTGTGGCTTCTCTGAGATTATTGAAAACTAGATCTATCATTGGACTTATGATCATTGCCTCACATAAATTAGATTTTGATAATGGTGTAAACATTATAGATCCAGGAGGTGGCATGTTGACCAGGATTGGGAACAATTTGCTAAGGCCTTGGCAAATGCTGTCAATCCAGAGGATATCATACAAACAGTTAGAGAGTTTATGAGGAATGAAGGTGTATCATTCAAAGAAGCTGAAGAAGTAATAGTGAAATATGAAGCTAGATTGGAGGATAGAAATCTTGTGTGGAGTACTATCTGAAAGATAGTTATTTTTGTCCCGCTTTTACCATAGTTGTTAAAACAATCAAAAAGAGTGAAAAGGTTATGCAACATTGATTGTTGATCTTGAGCTTGTGGAAATTAGTGATGATAAGAAAGTGTTGAAGAAAATTCTTAGGCAAGGAGATGGCCATGACCAACCAAATGATGGAGCATAGATAAAAGTTTGGGGTAGAATACAAAATGGAGTATTACAATAAATTGAAGAGATATGTGAAAAGTGTGGCCCCATTGAAATCAAGAAATTGAAAAGTCATTAGAAAGGATACCAAAAACCATCAAGAAAATGTTATGGGAATGAGAATAGGATTTGTTTTATAACTAATTTTTCAAGAATCAGTTACGAAAGTGAAAATGAGGGCCTTTAAAAGCTCATCGAAGGCTATTGAATAGAGATCTTTTTCAACTGGGGAATAGGGGAAGAGAGGAGAGCAGTTTTATTTTTTTTCAACACAGTTGCTATAATAGAAGTTTGAGTCTGTGAACTCATATTTTGTACTAGGGAAATGAGGGAAACTCTTTCTGAATCTTTGAATTTATTAATTTTTTCTCTGATTGCAATGATCTGTGTGTCTTTGTAAATTTTCTTCAATACATATTATTTGTTATATCGAATTGTGAAGATGCTTATCTTTGAATCTATTAATTCAAGTTAATTCATCCATTAAAAGTAAATTTACTGTCTAGTCTTTTTTTTTCTGTCATTTGTGGGTTTGAAATAAGTGAACTATGTGTCATTCATTTTGTATACATCTCATTCTAAATCAAACTTTCGCATCTATTTACATGGTTATGGGTAGGTGTTAGTCTGCCTTTTCTGCTTTCTGGTTAAAAGTACACCCAATTTCCATTTGTTGCAAATTATCCGAAGGCAGTTGTGCCTTGTAAAACAAGTAGAGAGTACTTGCACATACCATTGCAAGTTACTCAATTGTTGGTCAGGTTGTCTTTCATGTGGGCAAAAAGGAGTATAAACTGACGTGACAAATCTGTAAACCAATAGATTTTTGATAACTCTGTTGGGGATTTGAAATTGAAAGGTCATTGCTCTTGTTTTCTAAGAAATTTAAAGGTACCTTCCCCAAGACGGAGGTTGGCAGCTCTGCAAAATAAAATGTGTCCACAAGCAATTTATTCCAGCAAAGATTCCTGTCTAATTTATTGTTGAACAGATTTGCATTATGGTATTAATTTCTTCCCAACCATTGGGAAATCATTTTGGACCTCTCTTCTTGTCACAATATTCACCATTGCCTGAAGGATCAAGAAAACATTTTCCAAAGTTTAGTGGAAAAGACTCTCAAGATGCTGAAGACTATATTCTAGCATTCATAGTTGCCTGTGGTATTTTGGGGGTAAGCAAAGAAAATGTTTTCGTAAAATTGTTCATTGAATCTCTTATTGGGCCCACAATAGATTGGTTTTGTTATTTAGAGAATAAGTTTATTACTGATTGGGATTTATTGAAGACTAAGTTCTTGGCAAGGTATAAAGGCCCTGTTGATGAAGCTGCTTTGTTGAATCAATTTTTCAATATTCAAAAACAAGGAGGTGAATCTATTAGAGATTTTGTGGACAGATTCAACCAGTTTCTCCAAAAATTTCTTACACAAATTCAACTGAGTAAGCAACTCAAAATCTGCATTACATCCATATGTTCAGTTTGAATTGAAATGGCGTAAAGTAAATGATACTGAAATTGCTCAACAAGAGGCAATAAAAATAGAAGATGATTTGATTTTAAGTGGATTATGGACATCAAATCAGGTTGTAAATAGTTTGAGTAGTGAAACTATAAGGAAGCCTATCGTACAAAAGCTAATTTCTCAGCCTATAGATTTCCAATATATGCAACGTCCTACCGTTGAATTCTCTAATCTCACTATTTTTGATCAAAAACACTTTTGTAGAAGAAAGATAAGCAATGTGGGGATTAAACCTCATGTAGATAGAATAGTTGAAGCTTATTATTTGCATTATGAGGAAGACAATGATAAATTTGCAATTTTCCCACATGATGTTAAAGATGAACCATCCTCTCATGGTGCAAATTGTAAAGATGGTAGTGCAGATGATGCTATATTGTTCTTTTTATCTACTGCAGAAATGTAATCATTTACTTTAACCAACAATGAAACCAATTTGAGCATACACAACACACAAATGAAATGTCAAATGTCATTTCTCCTAATTGCATGCAAAATGAATATGAGACCTTCACATTCCCTAAGCAAGATGAAATGGAAGTATGGCTACAAGAAGAGGTTAGGAATGATTTTTCATTTGACTCTTTTCATTCTGAAAATTTGGATGCTCAAATTTTTAAACAACAATTGGTAGATGATGTTATGAACAACCATAATAATTTTGATCGAATGATTGAATATGATGAACCTCATGTTGTTTTCATTCTGAACTAGTGTCTTAATGCATTTGAGGCTGAGTTTTTATGTGGAGAAGAGGTCACCATGTCTGATTCGCAAGTTATAGTTGAAGATGATTTGATGAGTCATGAAATTGTTGAGTCAAATCCTATGGAGAAAGATAAGAGTGTTCCAGTTGGGAGTGATTTTCAGCCTCATGAAAATATTGTTTTCAATTCAAGTTTTTAGTCTAACCCACTTCCAATTCTGCATAAGGTTGATGATTGGTCTTCCAATGATTCAAGTGGCTGTTTACAAAGATGGGATATCAATTTGTCTGCTGTGGGGAATGATTATATGCAGGAACATGTTGGGGCAATCACTTCTGCATACATCATCAAAGAAGAGTCTTTGTCTCATAGTTTTTGTGTGGATTGTTTGATTCGAGGGCTAGTTTCTCCTTGCTTGCAAAATCAAATGCATTCTGATATTACACATGAGGTTATGCAGGCAGATGTTGGTAGTCATATGCTACGCAATGCTAACATGAGTCATCCAATTGAAGAAGCATAGAATGAAGAGTGGCTTTTTGAGCATCAAGTCACATCCAGAGGGTCTTTATTTGATGTCATTCTTATCATTCTGATCATGGTGGTCACTAGTTGGTAGCTGGTTGCTTGTGGGCTTCTCATTCATCAACCATTATTTCGCAAAGGCTGCTATTTCTTCCAGCCTACGAACAGATTTGCATAATCTCTTTAGAGTCTCTGGAGGTAGCTTCTGTTGGCAAGAGACACTATATGGATTCATGGTTGTTGTCATTGATGGCAACAAAGGTCATTCCACATATCCGCAAGTCATGATATATCTCTACCGGAAGTCAGATTGAAGATTGTTGTGGTCCGGTGAACAAGAACAGAGCATGTGGCAAGGTCCGACAGATTGGTCCGGATCTCTCAGAGGAAGTGTCTTGGCACAGTGCGGATCTGGGGAAGTCAAGAGGACTATCTTGAGTAGTATATACCAAGGATTTAGCCTCCGGAGATGGACAAGGAAAAAGATATGAATAGTTGAGTACCGGATTCCTGAGAGACAGTGAAAACAGAGGAAGAACTGACTGACTGAGTATCAAACTACTTTCCGGATGTGTTACAGATGATGATAAAGGTTGCGGAGGCATGAATCATGTTTGGCCGACATAATTGATGATATCTACAAGTATATGCTTGATCCGCATTGCTTGGTGAGCAAGGATTCAGCCGACAGAACTAAGTTTGTAAGAAACTAGACTGTTCCGGATGCCGACTAGAAAGATGATGAAATTACTTGTGCAGATATATATAGAGGATGGTTTTAGTTGTAAAGTGGGTGAATGTGTGAAAGGATATGCGAACAAGTCCAGAGTAGAGCAGAAGTAGCAAGAAAGATCCGGTATGTGAAAGGATAGCAGACTAAAGAACAGAGGAAAGATGAAGTGCAGCAGATCAGTATACTGAACTTAACCGGAACTGAACCCCAGCATATGCAGATGCTTCCAATCAGTTCAAGACTGTGATTCTTATCACTTTGTAAGACAGTGTGTCTTCTTGTAGGCAGTGAGCCTCTTGTGAGCAGTGTGCTCGGGCAGTGAGCCCTAATTGGCAAGTGCCATTTTTGTAATTTCCTATTCTTCTAACAGAGAATAATTCTTGGGTTAATCACCCCGTGGTTTTCTCCCTTAACAGGGTTTCCACGTCAAAAATACTGTGTCATGTGTTTCTTATTTCATGGTTAATGTTTTGTGTTTGATTTTATTAAAAGGAAAGTTCAATAAGGGAAATAATTAGGATAACTGATTCACCCCCCCCCTCTCAGTTATCAACAATTGGTATCAGAGCTAAGTTCCTCCTAATAGAGCCTAACAGCTTGAGGAAGATCTGGGATTTCAAATGGATGCATATGGTTTAAGGGAGCAACTCAAGACTGCCCTTGAGGATCTTGAACAGTCAAATTCTGAAGTCAGTGAATTAAAGGAAAGACTCAAACAGGCTGATGAATTCATGAGAGAATTAAAAGACAAATTAAGTCTCTCTATGAAAAAGAGAAAGGAGCTGCTTCAACAGTTGGCAAGACAAAGTGAAGAAAGCAATACAAGTGAGGAATTGACTGAGCAAACCAAGTTATGTGAAAAGTTATCAAAAGAAGTCATTGTGTTAAGACATGAAATGGAATCAGGAACTATAAAGTTTACTCAAGAGATTGAAGAAAAAAGAAAGGCTGAAGACAATCTAAGACAATCTCTTAAAGAAAAATCAGAAGAATGCCACCAGATGGACAGGATTATCAGACACCTTGAATCTGATCTTGAAGATTCCAAAGATAATGAAGGAAAACTTGAGGATCAAATTGCCTCTCTCAAAAGAGACCTTCAAACAGCAAATGAATATAAAGAGAAATTCAAGATAAGTTCTGCTCAACTTGAAGTTCTTCTTGGAAGTCAAAAGAGGACAGATGACAAGTATGGCTTGGGATATGAGAAAGGAGAAAGCTCCGGATCCGGTCAGAAGAATCTTGGATCAGAAAATCCAAGGAGCAGGCCTAGAAGACCTCCGGTAAGACAGCCAAATGCTCAAAGATATCCATCCTTCAATGGATACTGCCACAGCTGCAACCACTTTGGTCACAAAGCTAATCAGTGCAGAATGAGAATGAATCAGATTAATTCATCCTTCTCCGGACAGTGCTTCAACTGCAAAAGGTATGGACACAAATCCCATGAATGCAGAATTATGCAAGTAAACAAATCATTCAAAGGTAGATGCTTTACATGCAATAGAGTAGGTCATATGGCTAATCAATGCAGATCAAGGGGATATCAGTTAAATATGCAAAGAAATGTTATTTGCCAAATCTGCAATAGGTCCGGTCATAATGCTAAAGTCTGCAGAAACAAGAATCAGGACAAAAGAGGTCCGGTGTATAATCAGAATCAAGACAAGGGTAAACAAAAGATGAATGCGGATGAAGTTAGGAATCAGATGAGCAAGATTTGGGTGAAGAAAAGCTCAGAGAATGTAGAGGTTGGATCCGCACCAGATTCTGGTGCTGATATTTCTTCCGGAAATTAAAAAGTGAGCTCAGGCTCAGGGGGAGACTCAAAGAAGATTCTGTTCCCCCAGCCAAACAAGTTGTGCCGGATGTGGCACAAGATGCGGATTAAAGGGTTTGTAGATATAAGTCCTGAGATGCTTCAGTCAAGTTTTCAGAGGTCCGCATGGAGTTATGAAGAAGCTGTGTTCGATTAAGTTAGACCTGTTCAGGGAGGTGCTCCGGTATGATAAAGGATTACAAAAAGGTCCGGAGAGATCCGGAAGTGCACGATCTTGTCTTGCGGATTGGACAGAGTGTTTGGGATGTTCTTGTAATATGTTACCTAGATTTATTCATGATTTAAAGATCCGGATGATATTCAGTGATCAGGACTAATCCGGGATACTCCAAGCTGTCCAGACATGGTAAACCGGAATAATGCAGGTGAAGCATTTATTGCAGACAGATATTAGGGTTTGCGGAGCAATATAAGGGATTTCTCAAAAGTTATCTGCTCATTCTACACTTGAGAAGAAGCGAATAGTGGAGCTCTGCAACAAGGTTCATCAAGCACACCAAGGATCTCCTGCCGAAGCTATTGCATAAAGAAATCAATCCAACCACTCCGTGCAAACCGAAGGCGCATAAGGTATTCTTCGTTTTTCATTGCCTCACTGCAAATCTTTGAAGAATGGCTACTCCAAACATAGTTAAGATCTCTGATAGACCTCGCCCCTCATTCAAGAAACATCCCTACAAATCATTGGAGGTAGATCCACTAGGAGCCTTCTCTAGTGTTCCCCACGGAGTCTTACATACTGAAGATATTAGGGTTTACATACACGCAAACATTGAGGAATTTGGGGAATTCAAATTAAGAGACCTCTATCACAAGCAACTGATAGACAATGCTTTTGAGCTCAAACCAGAGTATAAGGGTATCCAGAAGAAACAATTTGAGCAATTCATTCATTTCCCTAGCTTTGAAGAAGATGAATGGGTCCGGTATGTACTGAGCAGGATGCATGACAACTTCCTTTGGCTAGATAGACCCTGCAAGATCACAAAAGAAGCAATTAGAGCAGTAACTGGTCTATACTCTTCCGGAGGGGTACCTATCCTCAAATCTGTCAAGAACAACGTTGTAACTGAGGCCACCGGATCAAAATATGATAAGAGGGCAATGACCATTGAAGATATTTCGGATCCGGATATCAAATATGCATCAATGATAATAGGATACAAGATCTATCACTCCAGCAGGGAGAATTCTGTATCCGGAACTGCAATATACACAGCATATGAAATGCTAAGAAAGAATGCAGATTATGATCTTTGTGAACTACTACTGAGCCAATTGATGGAAAATGTACAGAAAATCAAGAAAGACAAGAAGAACTCCTTTAAGTATGGTACTCTCATTGTATGTCTATTCTTTTACTTCATGAATGAGCTACCCGGAACAAGTGGATGGGTATGGCAGAATGACAAACCTGTTGCAGTCCAGATAAGAGACTATTTGCATGGACTTGGGGATGCAAAAGCGAGAAATACAGCTCTATGGGGATACTTCAAAAACTTTCAGAGCATGATGCAAGCAAGAGAGAGAATTCCCCAGTCACTCATTGAGAAATACAAGGACTCAGTATGTTTTATGGTTGACACTGATCAATGCCTAATGGAGGCAGTGGAGCCAAGGACTGTCTGGATCATGCCCATGGGGTATGAAGTTGATGAACAGATAGTAGAGCTGCATGTTCAACACATGCTAAGTCAGCCCAAAGATCCTAAGGCAGAAAGGTTTGGAACCTTTGAGGAGCTGAGCGTGAAACTACATGTAGAACTCAGGGAACCTGAGATTAAGAGAAAAGTGAGAAAAGAAGTAGAGCACATTGCTCAAGGCCTAGGCATCTCAAAAGAGGCACTTGATGCCAGCCGGGAAAAGAGGAAAAAGGCTGAGGAAGAAGAGAAAAGCAAAGAAAGTGCTCCGGTTGGAGCTCCCACCCGGACCAGATCAACAAAGAGATCTGCTCCTCCCTCAACCAAAAGTTCAAAACCGGAAGTCCAGGCATCTGGAAAGAGATCTAAGGCAAAAGCCACAAGGGCTTATGGAAGCCAAAAGGATGAAGAGGAGACAGAATCAGATGAAGGAGTAAGAGAAGTAAAGAAACAGAAAAAGAAAGGATCCGGTAAGCCCTCCACAGGCCAAGACAAGGAGGAAATGGCAGAGGTAACTGTTGAAAAGCCCACTCTGTCACTAGAGAGCATAATCAAGTCGGTCACGGTGGATGGAAACCTTCAACCAATGACTGAATCCTATGATGACTTCAGTGAGGCAGACCAAAAGACTCTGCAGGAAGCCACAGTTAAATATCTGAACACATACAATAAGGCTTTCATTGAGATCATATCTCTCATTCCTAAAAGCCTAGAGAAGGAAATGGAAGTAAGAAAGAATAATGCTCATGCCAAAGATCTTGAGATCCGGGAGCAGATAGCTATTCAGCTATATCCTCAAATTGATCCCAAGACAATGAACATGATCTTCAAGGACTGCAGAGATGAGTTCAGAAGTAAAGCCAGGATGAATCAGCTCATGCTTGGTGAGACTGACAAAGTGGCACAAGAGACAGAAGAGATCCTCCGGAAGGCCTTCAAAAGGTTCAATCTTCCTGTTGTAGAGGACTTAGGTGCAGAAACAGCTGCTGATTTGGAATCTTCTGTTCCGGATGAAGTGAGCCATGAACAGACAAGTGAGGACTTGGGACCCTCTGCTCCAGAAGAAGTGGCCCATGAACAAGCAAGCATCTCTCCTCCGGTTTCCCCTACAGTCTCCGGATCCAAAGAAGAAGAGCAATTGTAGGAGAAGGAAGCAGTGGTGACAGACAAAGAGGTTGACAGTTCTAAGACTGCAGAAGAAAAGAAACATCTGTCTCCGGCAAGAGACACTGCACAAACTGTTCAACAATTTTTGAGCAAAGAAACTCTAGAGATTGATGAACCGGAGCTTCTAAAAGGTCCATTTGATTTTGACTCTCTCTCTCCGGTACAAACAATGAAGATAGCTTCATTTGCAAATGCCAAGGCAAATGAAAAACTCCTGAAGTCTCATATGGAAGACTGTGAGTTGATAGAGGCTGCTTCCGGAGTACTTGTAAAGATCATGCCATCAATCCAGATAGATCCGACAGCCTCCACTTCCGGTAATCTAAAAACCTTAGTCAGCAGTATTGATACACATTTTAATTCTCTAGAAAAATCAGCTGAAGAAAAGGTCCGGAAGGAATTTTTGGATAAGAGATTTTCTGAAATTTTAGAATTAATCTCTACGGATAGGAAGATTGTAAGCATTGGAATAAAGAGCTTAGAAAATGCTCTTAAGGATGGCGGTGACATCTACAAATTTTGTATATCTTGGTCAAAGGCAACAGCTGCAATTGACAAGAAAATAAAAGAGGAACAGGACAAGCTTCAAAGCTTATCTCAAAGTTTTGATCCTCTCTCTTCCTCTATAATAAATCAAGAATGTCAGACTATTGCAGTCTTGAATGAAATAAAGAATCTTGAGAAGGAGAGGAAGAACATTACCAACCGGATGGGAGAACTTAGAAGGATTATAGTCCCTAAGTTGGAAACTATGCATGAGGCCATCAGTGATGCCCAGACCACCGCCCATACAAAAGATCCGACAGATCTCAGGCGGGCAGAAGCTTTTGCATTTTTGTTGAGTGGTCACATTTCAATCTTGGACAGAATGAAGCTAAGTTGGGCTACTGAAATGGTTCAACTGCAGACATCCTTTGCAGACATTCTGCAGTATATGTGAGTATGTAAATATGCGGCTATATATAGAAAATTTTTTGAAAATTTTGGTGTGCGGACCCTACCCTTTGCCATTGATGTCAAAGGGGGAGTGAGGAGCAGTGAAAAATGAGGAATCCAACTCAGGGGGAGTTCCGGAAATTGTATATAAAGACAGAGCATCAGCAAAGGGGGAGCATAGTGTAAACACTTAGTCATTTTTCACTAAGTGTTGCCATCAATGCCAAAGGGGGAGATTGTTGGCAAGAGACACTATATGGATTCATGGTTGTTGTCATTGATGGCAACAAAGGTCATTCCACATATCCGCAAGTCATGATATATCTCTACCGGAAGTCAGATTGAAGATTGTTGTGGTCCGGTGAACAAGAACAGAGCATGTGGCAAGGTCCGACAGATTGGTCCGGATCTCTCAGAGGAAGTGTCTTGGCACAGTGCGGATCTGGGGAAGTCAAGAGGACTATCTTGAGTAGTATATTCCAAGGATTTAGCCTCCGGAGATGGACAAGGAAAAAGATATGAATAGTTGAGTACCGGATTCCTGAGAGACAGTGAAAACAGAGGAAGAACTGACTGACTGAGTATCAAACTACTTTCCGGATGTGTTACAGATGATGATAAAGGTTGCGGAGGCATGAATCATGTTTGGCCGACATAATTGATGATATCTACAAGTATATGCTTGATCCGCATTGCTTGGTGAGCAAGGATTCAGCCGACAGAACTAAGTTTGTAAGAAACTAGACTGTTCCGGATGCCGACTAGAAAGATGATGAAATTACTTGTGCGGATATATATAGAGGATGGTTTTAGTTGTAAAGTGGGTGAATGTGTGAAAGGATATGCGAACAAGTCCAGAGTAGAGCAGAAGTAGCAAGAAAGATCCGGTATGTGAAAGGATAGCAGACTAAAGAACAGAGGAAAGATGAAGTGCAGCAGATCAGTATACTGAACTTAACCGGAACTGAACCCCAGCATATGCAGATGCTTCCAATCAGTTCAAGACTGTGATTCTTATCACTTTGTAAGACAGTGTGTCTTCTTGTAGGCAGTGAGCCTCTTGTGAGCAGTGTGCTCGGGCAGTGAGCCCTAATTGGCAAGTGCCATTTTTGTAATTTCCTATTCTTCTAACAGAGAATAATTCTTGGGTTAATCACCCCGTGGTTTTCTCCCTTAACAGGGTTTCCACGTCAAAAATACTGTGTCATGTGTTTCTTATTTCATGGTTAATGTTTTGTGTTTGATTTTATTAAAAGGAAAGTTCAATAAGGGAAATAATTAGGATAACTGATTCACCCCCCCCCTCTCAGTTATCAACAGCTTCTTCCTACCATGTACATATTAGGAGTTTTTGGTGTGCCGGTAGTGTAGTTTCTTTTCCTATTTTGCCTTGTTTTTGGTTTGCTCTGGCTCTCTTTGTTCCCTGTGCTCTGTGACTCTATTACCCCCATGGATTTAAACAGTGGTCTATACTTAAGATTATGGGTTCCTTGCTTCATCCTTTGCAGTCTTCATCCCCAAATAGAGCCTGTTGTTGCCCCAAAATTTGAACTTGAAAAATTTTAAATTTTTGGTGCATCCTCCTATATGCCCCTGAACCTGCCGAATCACAAAAATAATTAAATTTAAAAATCTATTAATGCTAGTATAAAATCCTCTTATGGGAATGTTCCTAACCCTCTTCCATCCAATCTGGTCATTTTTTGTACCAAAACAACTCATCGTTCACAAATTTTTAAACCTTCAATTTTCCCGCTGATGATTAGCAAGTTGGGTCAAAATTTAAGATCCTTCCCGCTGGAGGTCAAAATATTTCTGGGTTTTACTTGGAGGGATCTAATTATTATTTTATCCAAATTTCATGAGAGGGTGAGTTCCCAACTGCAAGTTACAAAGGTTTCTGTGAAAGTCACAAAGTCTCAATTTCCAAGGGTTAAAAGATTTTTATTAAAAATATCGTTTATTTTCGAGGACATAAGTGATTTTTGGGATGATTTTATTCACTTCCACGACAAAGTTGTAGATGACTTTATTAAAGTCATTTTTCTAAAAGGTGGAAGACTTTACGAAATGAGGCTCTTTGTTGTCATGGAGTAGGGAGATTTCACAACTCCCGAACTCCCAATAAAACGTTAAGAAGTTATGAAAAGTCATGACTATGTGACTTCTTTGTTATCAGAGGTAGGACATACATTTGATATAATACCTTTGAGAGATGCGATCTCCTAAACTACAAAGATCACATGATATGCACAAAATAAGTTTATCTTCAAGCAAATGCATTAGCAGGGTCTAGGCAGTGGGGTATCTATTGAAAGGGCTTTAAAAAAAACTTCGATGCAAATGTTCCAAACCAAATTCTATGACCTTTGCCAAGCATTCTCTGAGCCTGTGCCCACAGAAGAACTCTCGAGCAGGGTATGGACGACCATCCAAGCATTTTTGAAAATGAATCTCTGTCTGGATGTAATGAGCAGATGAAGAATGCTCAAAGAGATGTTATAATGTTGCATGGGAATACTCCAATAATGTTGATAAGGGAATATCAGCTTATAGAAGAGTAGTTACAACACAATAAGTTTGGTAATATCAAATGCTTGGCTTTTGAAGTACCTTCATGGACTTGCCCCATTCTCTCCTTATGGGTGGCTATCTAAGCATAATGCGAGGTAGATTTTGAAGGAGTCTCAAGATTTGCCTGCACTCTTAGACTCTTTGGCCGAAATAAGAGCTTTCAAGGACACCATCCAAAATGTAATAGAAAGAGGACTTTTAAATGCTCTGGCAATGCCGTCACTGCAATGCAACTCTTTCTATCCATCAATTAGTGGAAAATGCATACGAGTGCATGGTTCTAGAAATGGGAGCGCTTTATGATATTTGTTTCAGAACGATACCTTCTGTTGGAGATCTTAACCCTTTGATATCTGCAATAATGAGCAAATGCACTTGCTATGAATCTTCTTTAAAAAATTGCATATAACATCATGAAAAGCCTCGATTGCAGGATGTGTACAATGTGAATTTATTCAAAGAGCTTTTGAAACTTTCAATCAAATGCAATTGGCAGGTAATAACCAGATCCCGCGTGAGCATAGCAAAAATTGCGGCCTTGTTTCTAGAAGAAATAACATTTCTAATACATAGATCATGATCGCAGATTGTGTAATAGAATGGATTTGATGTTAAGGTTTTAAAAACTTTCAAGCTAATGCAATTGGCGTGTGTAAGCCAAATTCCACGACATATGTCAGCGTCCTCCATAGGTCTGCGCCGATAAGAGACTTTCAAAAAGATTATGGACATCTATTAAAACATAATCGAATATGAGCTTATATTAGTCAGGAATGCTCTGGTCAATTTATATATAAAATGTGGAGTCACAGTCCAAGTCAAATGAATAGTTTGATAAAATGCCTTAGAGAAATGCAGTATCATAAATGCAATGGCAGGTGTGACGCTAGTTTCCTTAATCTCCACAGTGTTTTCTCTACCCGTGCCAAGTTTAGAAAGTGTCCAAGTAGACATGATATCCATAAAGTAGGAGTTATATTTGAAATCCTAAGGTGAACAGATATTATCGGCATAAAAATCCAATAATTTTTTCCCGAACCCTCGCAATGTATGTCAAAGAATTGGAAAGGCACATTAAAATCAATTGATGCATGCCAAAGGGCCGCAATCTATAAAAAGGAGGATATAACCTCTTTATGCAGTGATCAGAGACTGTTCATAGCATGGATGCATTGAAAAGCTATAAGCCCTAGGTATCAAATTATCTTATGGAACAATAAGGTTCTGGTCAGATGCTTCACTCTTATCATCAAGATTGTTCAGAACTAGAATTGTGGCTTCTCGGAGGTTATTGAAAACTAGATCTGTCATTGGAGTTATGATCACTGCCTCACATAAATCAGCTTCTAATAATGGTGTAAAAGTTATAGATCCAGGAGGTGGCACGTTGACCAGGATTGGGAACCATTTGCTGAGGCCTTGGCAAATGCTGTCAATCCAGAGGATATTGTACAAATAGTTAGAGAGTTTATGAGGAATGAAGGTGTATCATTCAAAGAAGTTGATGAAGTAATAGTGAAATATGAAGCTAGACTGGAGAATAGAAATCTTGTTTGGAGTACTATGTGAAAGATGGTTATTTTTGTCCCGCTTTTGCCAAAACTATTAAAACAATGAAAAAGAGTGAAAAGGTTATGCAACATTGATTATTGATCTTGAGCTTGTGGAAATTAGTGATGATAAGAAAGTGCTGAAGAAAATTCTTAGGGAAGGAGATGGCCATGAGTGACCAAATGATGGAGCATAGATAAAAGTTTGGGGTAGAATACAAAATGGAGTATTACGATAAATTGAAGAGATATGTGAAAAGTGGGGCCCCATTGAAATCAAGAAATTGAAAAGTCATTAGAAAGGATACCAAAAACCATCAAGAAAATGTTATGAAAATGAGAATAGGATTTCTTTTATAATTGATTTTTCAAGAATCAGTTATAGAGGTGAAAATTAGGGCCTTTAAGAACTCATCGAAGGCTATTGGATAGGGATCTTTTTCAGCTGGGGAATAAGGGAAGAGAGGAGAGCAGTTTTATTTCTTTTTCAACACAGTTGCTGTAATAGAAGTTTGAGTCTGTGAACTCATATTTTGTACTGGGGAAATAACAAAAAACTCTTTCTGAATCTTTGAATTGATAAATGTTTTCTTTGATTGCAAGAATCTGTGTGTCTTTGTAAATTTTCTTCAATACATATTGTCTGTTATATCGAATTGTGTAGATGCTTATCTTTGAATATGTGAATTCAAGTTAATTCATCCATTTTTGGGTGTGAAGTAATTGAACTGTGTGTCATTCATTTTGCATTCATCTCATTCTAAATCAAACTTTCACATCTATTTCCATGGTTATGTGTAGGTGTTAGTCTACCTTTTTTGCTTTCTGGTTAAAAGCACACCCAGTTTCCATTTGTTGCAAATTATCTGAAGGCAGCTGTGCCTTGCAAAACAAGCAGAGAGCACTTGTACATACCATTGCAAGTGACTCAAATGCTGGTCAGGTTGTCTTTCATGTGGGCAAAAAGGAGTATAAACTGAAGTGACAAATCTATAAACCAATAGATTTTTGACGACTCTGCTGTGGATTTGAAATCGAAAGATCATCAAGCTCTTGTTTTCCTAGAAATTTAAAGGTACCTTCCCTTGGATGGAGGCTGGCGACTCTACAAAATGAAATGTGTCCAGAAGCAATTTATTCTAGCAAAGATTCCTATCTAATTTCTTTTTGAACAGATTTGCATTATGGCATTGATTTCTTCTCAACCATGGGAAAATCATTTTGGACCTCTCTTCTTGTCACAATATTCACCATTACCTGAAGGATCAAGAAAACATTTTCCAAAGTTCAGTGGAGAAGACTCTCAAGATGTTGAAGACCATATTCTAGCGTTCACAGTTGCCTGTGGTATTTTTGGGCTAAGCAAAGAAAATGTTTTTGTAAGATTAATTTACGCCTCATAAATATAATATATGCCTCATAATAATTTTAATAGGTAATTATTATTAATTTTCTACATATGCTATGTCTGATTTCCAATAGATATACATATGGAAAAATCCATAACTTTCAACATATTAATCCTTTTTTAAATCCAAAAGATGCATCACATTCTAGGCTTTATTGGGTATACATTAAAATTTAAAATTTTTGATTTTCAAATATTTTTGACCAAGTTAGGTTGGCTGGAAAATTAATTTTTAATATTTTAAAAAAGTCACAGTAAAAAATTCATAAATAATTATTTATTTACTTAAAAAATTTAAAAAAATATGCGTCACATCCGCTCATGTGTCCTCTACTTAAATCCAAATCATGGAGGAAAAATATTAAACTTTTCTCATACTTAGGCTGGCCGGAATGACACATACTTTTTACATTTTTCTAAAAATTTTAGTATTGCTCCATTGAAATATCCAATTTTCACCAAACTATTCTTAATTTTTTTTTAAAAAAGTAGTAGCCCATAAACTACATTCAATTTATTACAACTTTTATTACTATCTTATTTCTAGATTGTGTAGATAACTCATTCAATTTTTGACATGAATTTACTTAATTCTATTTTTCACATTTACATTGCCACTTAGGGGTAGTGTTTGGCCCATCATGATCCTGCACTAACTTTACTGTAATAGAAGTTTGAGTATGTGAACTCATATTTTGTACTAGGGTAATAACGGAAACTCTTTCTGAATCTTTGAATTTATTAATGTTTTCTCTGATTACAATGATCTCTGTGTCTTTGTGAATTTTCTTCAATACATATTGTCTATTATATCGAATTGTGTAGATGCTTATCTTTGAATCTGTGAATTCAAGTTAATTCATCCATTGAAAGGGAATTTACTATCCAATCTTTTCTTTGTTCTCATTTATGGGTGTGAAATAAGTGAACTGTGTGTCATTCATTTTGCATTCATCTCATTCTAAATCAAACTTTCACATCTATTTACATGGTTATGGGTAGGTGTTAGTCTGCCTTTTCTGCTTTCTGGTTAAAAGCATACCCAATTTCCATTCATTGCAAATTATCCGAAGGCAACTGCACCTTGTAAAACAAGCAAAGAGCACTTGCACATACCATTGCAAGCGACTCAACTATTGGTCAGGTTGTCTTTCATGTGGGTAAAAAGGAGTATAAACTGAAGCATGACAAATCTATAAATCAACAGATTTTTGGTGACTCTACTAGGGATTAGAAATCAAAAGATCATTGCTCTTGTTTTCCCAAAAATTTAAAGGTACCTTCCCCAGGATGAAGGCTGGCGGCTCTGCAAAATGAAACGTGTCTAGAAGCAATTTATTCCAGCAAAGATTCCTGTCTAATTTCTTTTTCAGATTTGCATTATGGCATTGATTTCTTCCCAACCATGGGGAAATCATTTTGGACCTCTCTTCTTGTCACAATATTCAGCATTGCTTGAAGGATCAAGAAAACATTTTCCAAAGTTCAGTGGAGAAAACTCTCAAGATGCTGAAGACCATATTCTAGCGTTCACAGTTACCTGTGGTATTTTGGGGGTAAGTGAATAAAATGTTTTAGTAAGATTGTTCATTGAATCTCTTATTAGAGATTTTGTGGACAGATTAAATCGAGTGCTTCAAAAAATTCCTATACCCATTCAACCGAGTAAGCAACTTAAACTTTGCACTTTGATTTCTGCATTGCATCCATATGTTCAGTTTGAATTGAAACATTGTAAAGTAAATGATACTGAAATTGCTCAACAAGAGGCAATAAAAATAGAAGATGATTTGATTTTAAGTGGATTATGGACATCAAATCAGGTTGTAAACAGTTTGAGTAGTGAAACTATAAGGAAGCCTATTGTACAAAAGCCAATTTCTCAGCCTATAGATTTCCAATATATGCAACCTCCTACCGTTGAATGCTCTAATCTCACTGTATTTGATCAAAACACTTTTGTAGAAGAAAGATAAGCAATGTGGGGATTAAACCTCATGCAGATAGAAGAGTTGAATCTTATTATTTGCATTATGAGGAAGACAATGATAAATTTACAAGTTTCCCACGTGATGTGAAAGATGAACCATCCTCTCATGGTGTAAATTGTAAAGATGGTGGTGCAGATGATGCTATATTGTCCTTTTTATCTACTGCAGAAATGCAATCATTTACATTTACCAGCAATGAAAACCAATTTGAGCATACACAACACATAGATGAAATGTCAAATGTCTTTTCTCCCAATTGCATGCAAATTGAATATGAGGCCTTCACATTCCTTGAGCAAGATGAAATGGAAGTACAGCTACAAGAAGAGGTCAGGAATGATTTTTCATTTGAATCTTTTCATTTTGAAAATTTGGATGCTCAAATTTTCAAACAAGAATTGGTAGATGATGTTATGAATAGCCATAATAATTTTTGATCGAATGATTGAATATGATGAGCCTCATGTTGTTTTCATTCCGAACTGGTGTCTTTTAATGCATCTGAGGATGGGTTTTGATGTGGAGAAGAGGTCACCATGTCTTATTCGCAAGTTATAGTTGAAGATGATTTGATGAGTCACGAAACTATTGAGTCAAATCCTGTAGAGAAAGATAAGATTGTTCTAGTTGGGAGTGATTTTTAGCCTCATGAAAATATTGTTTGCAATTCAGCTTTTTCAGTCTAACCCACTTCCAATTCTGCATAAGGTTGATGATTGGTCCTCCAATGATTCAAGTGGCTATTTTCAAAGATGGGATATCAATTTGTCTGTTGTGGGGAATGATTATATATAGGAACATGTTGGGGCAATCACTTGCACATACATCATAAAAGAAAAGTCTTTGTCTCAATTTTGTGTGGGTTGTCTGATTTGAGGGCTGGTTTCTCCTTGCTTGCAAAATCAAATGCATTCTGATATTACACATGAGGTTATGTAGGCAGATGTTGGTAGTCATATGCTGGGCAATGCTGACATGAGTCATCCAATTGAAGAAGTATAGAATGAAGAGTGGCTTTTTTAGCATCAAGTCACATCTAGAGGGTCTTTATGTGATGCTATTCTTATCATTCTAATCATGGTGGTTGCCAGTTGGCAGTTGGTTGCTTGCGGGCTTCTCATTCATGAACCATTATTTCGCAAAGGCTGCTATTTCTACCAGACTATCAACAGATTTGCATGATCTCTCTGGAGTCTCTGGAGGTAGTGTCTTCCTACCATGTACATATTAGGATTTTTGGTGTACTCGTAGTGTAGTTTCTTTTCCTGTTTTGCCTTGTTTTTGGTTTTCTTTGGCTCTCTCTGTTCCCTGTGCTCTGTGACTCTATTGCCCCATGGATTTAAGCACTAGTCTATACTTAAGATTATGGGTTCCTTGCTTCATCCTTTTCAGTCCTCGTCCCCAATTAGAGCTTGTTGTTGCCCCAAAATTTGAACTTGAAAAATTTAAAATTTTTGGTGCATCCTCCTATATGCCTCTAAACCTGCCGAATCACAAAAATAATTAAATTTGAAAATTTGTTAATGCTGGTATTAAATCCTCTTATGGGCATGTTCCTAACCCTATTCCAACCAATCTAGTTAGTTTTTGTACCAAAATATCTCATCATTCACAAAGTTTTAAACCTTTAATTTTCCCACTGATGATTGGCAAGTTGGGTCAAAATTTAAGATCCTTGTTACTGGAGGTCAAAATGTTTCTAGGTTTTACTCGAAGGGGCCTAATTATTATTCTTTCTAAATTTCATGAGAAAGTGAGTTTCCAGCTGCAAGTTACAAAGGTTTCCGTGAAAGTTGCAAAGTCTCAATTTCCAAGTGTTAAAAGATTTTTATTAAAAATATCTTTTATTTTTGAGAACATAAGTGATTTTTGGGGTGATTTTATTCACTTCCATGACAAATTTGTAGATGATCTTATTAAAGTCATATTTATAAAAGGTGGAAGACTTTATGAAATGAGGCTCTTTGTTGTCGCAGAGTCGAGAGATTTCTCAACTCCTGAACTCCCAATAAAATGTTAAGAAGTTATGAAAAGTAGCGACTATGTGACTTCTTTATTATCAGAGGCAGGGCATACATTTGATATAATACCTTCAAGAGATGTGATCTCCTGAACTACAAAGATCACATGATATGCACAAAATAAGTTTATCTTCAAGCAAATGCATTAGCAGGGTCTAGGCAGCGACATATCTATTGAAAGAGATTTAAAAAAAACTTCAATGCAAATGTTCCAGACCAAATTCTACGACCTTTGCCAAACATCCTCTAAGCCTGTGCCCACAAAAGAACTCTTGAGTAGGTTATGGACGATCATCCAAGCATGTTTGAAAATGAATCTTTGTCTAGATGTAATGTACAGATGAAGAATGCTCAAAGAGACGTTATAATGTTGCCTGGGAATACTCCAATAATGTTGAACAGTGAATATCATCTTCTATAAGAGTAGTTACAATGCAATAAGTTTGGTAATATCAAATGCTTGGCTTTTGAAGTACCTTCATGGACCTTCACCATTCTCTCCTTACAGGCGGCTATCTAAGCATAATGCAAGGAGGATTTTGAAGGCGTCTCAAGATTTGCCTACACTCTCGGACTCTTTGGCTGAAATAAGAGCTTTCAAGGACACCATCCAAAATGTAATAGAAAGAGGACTTTTAAATGCTCTGGCAATGTCGTCACTACAATGCAACTCTGTCTGTCCATCAATTAGTGGAAATCGCATACGAGTGCATGGTCCTGGATATGGAAGCGGGCAAGTGCAAAAAGATGGTGGGCCAAAAAGGGGTCTTAAGTGGCTGCTTTTTTCTAAAATTAGGAAATACTGGCCTTGGATGAGAAATTGAGCATAGTTATACTCAAAATTTGGAGATGCAACCAAAATAATGTTCGTGGTGCTTTGAGTCTACTTTCTAAACTACTAATTTTTTTGAAAATGGTATAGATTAAGGGGTTCAAAAGAGGGAGCCACAGAAATTGGTGTTGTTTCTGTCAAAAAAACATAACATAGCATGTTTTGTTGCTCCCTCAAAAGGTCAACTTTTTTTTGATATTTTTAAAATTGCTTCAGTGAGAAATTAGCTAACAACATGTAGTTTATGCCCAATTTTTCTGATAATTTTTTCATGAATATTTGATTTTTCTACTAATTTTCAAAGTGGGCACATCCTAAAAAATAGAATTTTGGCCGTGCTACCCCTATAAATTTTGAAAACTAATTGAAAATCATTTGTTTTAATATGTGTAGAATGAAGTCTAGTTTCTAAATATGTATTTTTTTTAAAATTTCAATGAATGGTTAATTTACAATGAAAAAAAGACCAAACAGTGGTTTTTGCCCAAAAACGGACACACAAACAAAAGAAATTAAAGATGAAAGGCTTAACATTGTCAAAATGTGAAAAAAATTACATCGTTAGATACTAAGAGAAAGCCTAACATTACCAAGGTGTTCGATTTGTTTGACCATAAAACATGTGCAAATCTGAGGGTTAACATGAATGAAATTATGTGAAATCCTATAGAATATGTAAAAACACGTCTATCGACATTGGGAAGGCACTCCAAGCCTTTGGGTTGGAAATCCAAAGAAAATCCCAAGCCTAAGGCTTGGGATTCCCAAAGCAAAACATAATGCACTCGTGTTATGTTTTGTTTTGCATTTTTTCCTTATTCACAAAAGTTTTCTCAATGTTTGTCATGTTTGACATAACGCGAGTGCATTATAACGCACCCGCATTATGTCCCCCTTGGATTTTTTTATGTTCAAGGTTATTAATCATGTATGTATGTATGTATGCCTATATGTATGTATGTATGTATGCATCTATGTATGCCTATATGTATGTATGTATGTTTAGTGTCGAGGGTAGAGATGGGGATGAGCCAGATAGGGGAGGAGAGGGGTGGATAAGGGTTGAGGGTTTAGGGATAGGATTTAGAGTTTAGGGATAAGGGATTAAAGTTTAGGACCTTGAGGGATTAGGGTTTAGGGGAGAGGCTTTAGGGATAGCGTTTAGGGTTGAGGGTTAAGTGATTAGTGTTAAGGTAGAGTGTTGAGGGTAGAGGGATTACGGATAAGGTTTAGGGTTGAATGTTTAGGGTTCAGGGATTAGGGTTTAAGGTATAGTGTTAAGGGTTGAGGGTTTAGGGATAGGGTTTAGGATTTAAGGTTTAAGTGTTGAGGGTTGAGAATTTAGGGATAGGGTTTATGGTTTAGGGATTAGGGTTTAGGGTTTAGGGATTAGGGTACCATAAATTATAATTAGGGATTAGGGTTTATGGTTTAGGGATTAGGGATTAGGGATTAGGGTTTAGGGTTAAGGGATTAGGGTTTAGGGTTTAGGGATGTACAATTAAGGGGTACCATAAATAAACTAGAATTTAGGTAGGGTTGGGAAAATTTTGTGAATCATCATGGGATAGAGATTGGAGATTTTGTTATGTTCAAGTACATATCCAAGTCATAATTTAAGGTTAAGATATTTCAAAGAATAGGGTGTGAAAAACATCAATGCTCTTCAGCTTATGAATACCAACATTGATACAGATAAAAGATGCCCTTCTTCTAACAAAGTATGCAGTTCAAGTCAACCGATGGGTAACAATTTGTTGAATGAGTTGGTTTAATGGCCGTGCCTCCTTCAAAGTTATGCTTGGGGACTTTACACAAAAACTGGTAACTCTATACATTATTTTTCATTCTTTTATTTCCTGTACACTGTTAAGAACTTGTAAAATCTAATTGTGTAATGTGTTTATGGCAGCGCATTCCTCCTGCATTTGTTTCATAGTTTATAGACAACATAGACGAACATATGGTGTTGCAAGGCCCAGGTGGGTAGGAGTGGGATGTGCAATTAGGGGGTACCATAAATAAACTAGAATATAGGCAGGGTTGGGAAAATTTTGTGAATCATCATCGGCTGGAGATTGGAGATTTTGTTGTGTTCAAGAACATATCCAAGTCATATTTTAAGGTTAAGATATTTCAAAGAACAGGGTGTGTGAAAAACATCAATGCTCTTCAGCTTATGAATACCAACATTGATACAGATAAAGCATGCCCTTCTTCTAACAGAGGATGCAGTTCAAGTCAACTCATCATGGGTTGGAGATTGGAGATTTTGTTACATGTTCAAGAACATATCCAAGTCATATTTTAAGGTTAAGATATTTCAAATAATAGGGTGTGTGAAAAACATCAATGCTCTTCAGCTTATGAATACCAACATTGATACAGATAAAGCATGCCCTTCTTCTAACAGAGGATGCAGTTCAAGTCAACTCATCATGGGCTGGAGATTGGAGATTTTGTTACATGTTCAAGTACATATCCAAGTCATATTTTAGGGTTAAGATATTTCAAAGAATAGGGTGTGTGAAAAATATCAATGCTCTTCAGCTTATGAATACCAACATTGATACAGATAAAAGATGCCCTTCTTCTAATAGAGGATGTAGTTCAAGTCAACTCATCATGGGATGGAGATTGGAGATATTGTTACATGTTCAAGTACATATCCAAGTCATATTTTAAGGTTAAGATATTTTAAAGAATAGGGTGTGTGAAAAACATCAATGCTCTTCAGCTTTTGAATACCAACATTGATACAGATAAAAGATGTCGTTCTTCTAAGAGAGGATGCAGTTCAAGTCAACTCATCATGGGCTGGAGATTGGAGATTTTGTTACATGTTCAAGTACATATCCAAGTCATATTTTAAGGTTAAGATATTTCAAAGAATAGGGTGTGTGAAAAACATCAATGCTCTTCAGTTTATGAATACCAACATTGATATAGATAAAAGATGCCCTTCTTCTAACAGAGGATGCAGTTCAAGTCAACTCATCATGGGCTAGAGATTGGAGATTTTGTTACATGTTCAAGTACATATCCAAGTCATATTTTAAGGTTAAGATATTTCAAAGAACAAGGTGTGTAAAAAACATGAATGCTCTTCAGCTTATGAATACCAACATTGATATAGATAAAAGATGTCGTTCTTCTAACAGAGGATGCAGTTCAAGTCAACTCATCATGGGTTGGAGATTGGAGATTTTTTTACATGTTCAAGTACATATCCTAGTAATTTTTAAGGTTAAGGTATTTCAAAGAACAAGGTATGTGAAAAACATCAATTCTCTTCAGCTTATGAATACCAACATTGATACAGATAAAATATGCCCTTCTTCTAACAAAGGATGCAGTTCAAGTCAACTCATCATGGGCTGGAGATTGGAGATTTTGTTACATGTTCAAGTACATATCCAAGTCATATTTTAAGGTTAAGATATTTCAAAGAACAGGGTGTGAAAAACATCAATGCTCTTCAACTTATGAATACCAACATTGATATAGATAAAAGATGCCCTTCTTCTAATAGAGGATGCAGTTCAAGTCAACTCATCATGGGATGGAGATTGGAGATTTTGTTACATGTTCAAGTACATATCCAAGTCATATTTTAAGGTTAAGATATTTCAAAGAACAGGGTGTGTGAAAAACATCAATGCTCTTTAGCTTATGAATACCAACATTGATACAGATAAAAGATGCCCTTCTTCTAACAAAGGATGTAGTTCAAGTCAACTCATCATGGGCTGGAGATTGGAGATTTTGTTACATGTTCAGGTACATATCCAAGTCATATTTTAAGGTTAATATATTTCAAAGAATAGGGTGTGTGAAAAACATCAATGCTCTTCAGCTTATGAATACCAACATTGATACAGATAAAAGATGCCCTTCTTCTAACAGAGGATGCAGTTCAAGTCAACTCATCATGGGATGGAGATTAGAGATTTTGTTACATGTTCAAGTACATATCCAAGTCATATTTTAAGGTTAAGATATTTCAAAGAAGATGGTGTGTGAAAAAAATTAATGCTCTTCAGCTTATGAATACCAACATTGATACAGATAAAATATGCCCTTCTTCTAACAAAGGATGCAGTTCAAGTCAACTCATCATGGGCTGGAGATTGGAGATTTTGTTACATGTTCAAGTACATATCCAAGTCATATTTTAAGGTTAAGATATTTCAAAGAACAGGGTGTGAAAAACATCAATGCTCTTCAACTTATGAATACCAACATTGATATAGATAAAAGATGCCCTTCTTCTAACAGAGGATGTAGTTCAAGTCAACTCATCATGGGTTGGAGATTGGAGATTTTGTTACATGTTCAAGTACATATCCAAGTAATTTTTTAAGGTTAAGGTATTTCAAAGAACAGGGTGTGTGAAAAACATCAATGCTCTTTAGCTTATGAATACCAACATTGATACAGATAAAATATGCCCTTCTTCTAACAGAGGATGCAGTTCAAGTTATACTTGGAGACTTTACACAAAAATTGGTAACTCTATACATTATTTTTCATTAATTTAGTTCCTTTACAGTGTTAAGAACTTGTGAAATCTAACTGTGTAATGTGTTTATGGCAGCACATTCCTCCTGCATTTGTTTCACAGTTTATAGACAACACAGACGAACATACGGTGTTGCAAGGCCCAGGTGGGCAGGAGTGGGATGTACAATTTTGGGTACCATAAATAAACTAGAATTTAGGCAAGGTTGGGAAAATTTTGTGAATCATCATGGGCTGGAGATTGGAGATTTCACCATTTTCAAGTACATATCCAAGTCATATTTTAAGGTTAAGATATTTCAAAGAACAGGGTGTGTGAAAAGTATCAATGCTCTTCAGCTTATGAATACCAACATTGATACAGATAAAAAATGCCGTTCTTCTAATAGAGGATGCAGTTCAAGTCAACCAATGGGTAACAAGTTGCTGATCGAATTGGTTTATGATGAAGAAAACAATGATGTTGTTGAAGCAATAGAAGAAAATCAAAATTGTAAGTCTAATTTAATTTATTTCAACTTTTAAAGCAGGCATTTGAATTGTAGCTTTACCTGGAGGATTGGTATAACAAAAACTTAATTATCTTACAAACCTTTCTTTGAAGAACCATGGACATTATGGACCCTATCATCTAGAAAAGCACATGACAGTGAACTCTGCTCCACCTTTCAAATCAGATATTTACCTTTTTATTCAATGAAAATGAAGTCACTAAATGTAAACAACCATGCATACTAGTAAGATCAAATTCTCTACCTTCTATTCTTATTACTCTTACTTTATTAAGAAAAGAGTGTCAAAAAGAATGGGTAAATAATTGTAAGCTAACATAAGGTAAAGCAGTTTTGTTATTACATTTTTTTGAGGGATCTCTAATAGTCTAATATAATGCAGTCTTCTATAATATGAACATTTGCATTTGTGTGAATGTAAGCTTTAATAGTAGAGTATTAAATCAATGCAATCGACTATTTATTGGGTTAAAATAACTTAGTTTTTGTAATGGTTTGGGAATGCAGGAGTTGCCAAAAATAGGTGAATGTCCTCTACTATTACCAAGAGAAAAAAGTTTAGTAGTTCTTGTGGATAGAGCCAGTAAACAATGGGAGATTATTTTCCATTTTCATAACAATATACCTGCCCTAAGTGCGGGGTGAGCATATTTTGTACACCATATTAATATCAAGGAGACCTTTGGATCTTTGACTAGGTGGACAACAAGAAACATAGATTTATGTTTAGAGTTCATATGGATTGAAAGATAAAATAAGGATCCTTTTGATTGATTTTTATGGCCAAAGTTGTTTATTTTATCTACTTGATGGTTTTAATTACACCCAGGTTATACATTGGGAGTAGATGTATGCACATTTTTATGGCCCTGATTTAAATTCAAGCAAATAGGTGGAGAGAGTATACTGATCTTTTAAAAAAATCTTAATAAAAAAATGTTCACTTAATGTTGACCAGGGGTTATGATTTCAACCATTCATTGCCCACTGTGGATGTACCCCAATGTAAAGCTTTCCTCGTAATGATCATCCTTCTAATTTCAACTATTAATTACTCACTGTGGATGTACCATACACAAAGCTTTTCTCATAGTGTGTACACCTATTGGCATAATGAACCCCAGATGGGCTAGAAAAATATGCCATATAACATTACTAAGACATTACATAAAACATAGTATGTTCAAGTACATATCCAAGTCATATTTTAAGGTTAAGATATTTCAAAGAATAGGGTGTGTGAAAAATATCAATGCAAGCTCTAGCTTATGAATACCAACATTGATACAAATAAAAGATGCCCTTCTTTTAATAGAGTATGTAGTTCAAGTCAACCAATGGGCAACAAGTTGCTGAATGAATTGGTTTCTGATGGGGAAAACAACAATGATGTTGAAGCAATGGAAGAAAATCAAAATTAGGGTTGAGGGTTGAGGGTTTAGGGTTTAAGGTTTAAGGGTTTAAGTGTATCTGGGGGTTGAGAGTTTAGGGTTTAAGGGTTTAAGGTTTGAGGGATTAAGGGTTGAGGGATTAGGGTTTAAGGAATAGTGTCGATGGTAGAGGGTTTAGAATAGGGTTTAGGGTTGAAGGTTTAAGGGTTGAGGGTTGAGCATTTAGGGTTGAGGGTAAATGGATTAGGGTTTAAGGTATAGTGTTGAGGGTAGAGGATTTAGGGATAGGGTTTAGGGTTTAAGGTTTAAGGGTTGAGGGTTGAGGCTTTAGGGATAGGGTTTAGTGTTTAGGGTTTAGGGTTAAGGGATTAGGGTTTAAGGTATAGTGTCAAGGGTAGAGGGTTTAGGGATAGGGTTTAGGGTTTAAGGTTTAAGGGTTGAAAGTTTAGGGATAGGGTTTAGGGTTTAAGGTTTAAGGGTTGACGGTTTAGGGATAAGGTTTAGGATTTAATGTTTAAGGGTTGAGGGTTGAGGCTTTAGGGATAGGATTTATGGTTTAGGGTTAAGTGATAGGGTTTAGGGTTAGGGTTTAGGGTTTAAGGTATAGTGTCAAGGGTTGAGCGATTAGGGTTCAACCCTCGACACTATACCTTAAACCCTAATCCCTCAACCCTAAACCCTAATCCCTCAACCCTTAAACCTTAAACCCTAAACCCTATCCCTAAACCCTCTACCCTTGACACTATACCTTAAACCCTAATACCTTAACCCTCATCCCTAAAGACTCAACCCTCATCGCTTAAACCTTCAACTCTAAACCCTATTCCTAAACCCTCTACCCTTGACACTATACCTTAAACCCTAATCCTTCAACCCTTAAACACTCGAACCTTAAACCCTTAATCCCTCAAACCTTAAACTCTTAAACCATAAACTCTCAACCCCTAGATACCCTTAAACCTTAAACCCTATATCCTATACACTTAACCTTGGACACTCAACCTTGAACATTATCCCTTAACCTTCAAACCTCTACCCTATACCATATACCCTCAACCCTACAGTTATGCCCTAAACCCTCAACCCTCATCCATATGCCTTATACCCTCAACCTTAAACCCTATGCCCTATATCTTAGACACTCAACCTTGAACATTATCCCTAAACTGTAAACTCTCAACCCTCTACCCTATACCCTCAACCATATACTTAAGTCCTAATCCATCAATCCTCAACCCTATACTTTAAACCCTGAAACCTACACCCACAAACCCTCATCCCTATACCCTATAACCTCAACCTTATACCCTCAATCCATATCATAAACCCTAAGTTCCCAATATCCTAAACCCTAATCCCCATACCTTACACACTTAATCTTATACACTCAACAAGCCAAATATTATCCCTCAACTATAACCCTCAACCTCCAACCCTCACCCCTCAACCCTCAACCCTCAACCCTCAACCCTCAATCCTCTGTAAAAAAGAAAAAAATGCAAAGAAAACAATAACGCGAGCGTGTTATGGATTTTTAAAAAGTTTGGCCACTTTTTGGCCCTCCATCTTTTTGCACCTGCTCAAGTGCTTTACGATATTTGTTTTAGAACGATACCTACTATTGGAGATCTTAACTAATTGATATCCACAACAATGAGTGAATGTACTTGCTATGAGTCTTCTTTGAAAAATTGCATATAACATCACAAAAAGCCTCAATTACAGGATGTGCACAACGTGAATTCGTTGAAAGAGACTTAGAAACTTTCAATCAAATGCAATTGGCAGGTAATGGCTAGATCCCACGGGAGCATAGAAGAAATTACGGCCTTGTTTCCAAAAGAAATAATATTTCTAATACATAAATCATTATCACAGATTGTGCAATAGAATGGATTTGATATTAAGGTTTTAAAGACTTTCAAGCTAATGTTATTGGTGTGTGTAAGCCAAATTCCATGACCTGTGTTAGCGTCCTCTGTAGGTCCACGCTGATAGGAGACTTTCAAAAAGATAATGGACATATATTAAAACATAATCAAATATGAGCTTTTGTTAGTCATGAATTCTCTGGTCAATTTATATATAAAATGTGGAGTCACAGTCCAAGTCACATGAATAGTTTGACAAAATGCCTTAGAGAAATACAGTATCATAAATGTCATGGCGGGTGTGCACTTGTTTCCTTAATCTCCATAGTGGTTTTTCTACCCATGCCAAGTTTAGAAAGTGTCCAAGTAGATAGGATATCTGCAAAGCAGGAGTTATATTTAGAAATCCTAAGGTGAACAGATATTATCAGCATAGAAATCCAACAATTTTTGCTCGAACCCTCATAATGTATGTCAAAGAATCAGAAAGGCACATTAAAGTCAATTGATATGTGCCAAAGGGCCACAATCTATAAAAAGGAGGATATAACCTCTTTATGCAGTGATCACAGGCTATTCATAGCATGGATGCATTGAAAAGCTATAAACCATAGGTATCAAATTTGCTTATGGAACAACAAGGTTCTAGTTAGATGTGTCACTCTTGTCATCAACATTGTTCAGAATTGGAATTGTGCCTTCTTTGAGGTTATTGAAAATTAGATCTATCATTGGACTTATGATCACTGCCTCACATAAATCAGTGTCTGATAATGGTGTAAAAGTTACAGATCCAGGAGGTGGCACGTTGACCAGGATTGGGAACCATTTGCTGAGGCCTTAGCAAATGCTGTCAATCCAGAGGATATCATAAAAAAAGTTAGAGAATTTATTATGAATGAAGGTGTATCATTCAAAGAAGCTAATGAAGTAACAGTGAAATATGAAGCTAGACTGGAGGATAGAAATCTTTTGTGGAGTACTATGGAAAAGATAGATATTTTTGTCTCGCTTTTGCCAAAGATGTTAAAACAATGAAAAAGAGTGAAAAGGTTATGCAACATTGATTGTTGACTTGAGCTTGTGGAAATTAGTGATGATAAGAAAGTGCTGAAGAAAATTCTTAGGCAAGGAGATGGCCATGAGTGACCAAATGATGGAGCATAGATAAAAGTTTGGCGTAGAATACAAAATGGAGTGTTACGATAAATTGAAGAGATATGTGAAAAGTGGGGCCCCATTGAAACCAAGAAATTGAAAAGTCATTAGAAAGGATACCAAAAACCATCAAGAAAATGTTACGGGAATGAGAATAGGATTTCTTTTATAACTGATTTTTCAAGAATCAGTTATGGAAGTGAAAATGAGGGCCTTTAAAAACTCATCAAAGGATATTGAATAGGGATCTTTTTGAGCTGGGGAATAGGGGAACAGAGGAGAGCAGTTTTATTTATTTTTCAGCACGGTTGCTGTAACAAAAGTTTGAGTCTGTGAACTCATATTTTGTACTAGGGAAATAAGGGAAACTCTTTCTGAATCTTTGAATTTATTAATGTTTTGTCTGATTGCAATGATCTGTGTGTCTTTGTAAATTTTCTTCAATACATATTATCTATTATATCAAATTGTGTAGATGCTTATCTTTGAATCTATGAATTCGAGATAATTCATCCATTGAAAGGGAATTTACTGTCTAGTCTTTTCTTTGTTCTCATTTGTGGGTTTGAAATAAGTGAATTGTGTGTCATTCATTTTGCATTCATCTCATTCTAAATTAAACTTTCGCATCTATTTCCATGGTTATGGGTAGGTGTTAGTCTGCCTTTTCTACTTTCTGGTTAAAAGCACACCCAGTTTCCATTCGTTGCAAATTATCCGAAGGCAGTTGCACCTTCTAAAACAAGCATAGAGTACTTGTACATACCATTGCAAGTGACTCAACTATTGGTCAAGTTATCTTTCATGTGGGCAACAAAGAGTATAAACTGAAGTAACAAATCTATAAACCAACAGATTTTTGGCGACTCTACTGCGGATTCGAAATCGAAAGATCGTTGTTCTTGTTTTCTCAAAAAATTAAAGGTACCTTCCCTAGGAAAGAGGTTGGCAGCTCTGCAAAATAAAACATGTCCACAAGCAATTTATTCTAGGAAAGATTCCTGTCTAATTTATTTTTGAACAAATTTGCATTATGGCATTGATTTTTTCCCAACCATGGGGAAATCATTTTGGACCTCTCTTCTTGTCACAATATTCACCATTACCTGAAGGATCAAGAAAACATTTTCCAAAGTTTAGTGGAGAAGAATCTCAAGATGCTGAAGACCATATTCTAGCATTCATAGTTGCCTACGGTATTTTGGGGGTAAGCAAAGAAAATGTTTTCGTAAGATTGTTCATTGAATCTCTTATTGGACCTACAATAGATTGTTTTTGTTATTTAGAGAATAAGTGTATTAGTGATTGGGATTTATTGAAGACTAAGTTCTTGGCAAGGTATAAAGGCCATGTTGATGAAGCTGCTTTGCTGAATCAATTTTTCAATATTCAAAAACAAGGAGGTGAAGCTATTGGAGATTTTGTCAACAGATTCAACCAGCTGCTCCGAAAAATTCCTGCACCCATTCAATCGAGTAAGCAACTTAAAATCTGCATTGCATCCATTTGTTCAGTGTGAATTGAAACAATGTAAAGTAAATGATACTGAAATTGCTCAACAAGAGGTAATGAAATAGAAGATGATTTGATTTTAAGTGGATTATGGACATCAAATTAGGTTGTAAACAGTTTGAGTAGTGAAACTATAAGGAAGCCTATCATACAAAAGCCAATTTCTCAGCCTATAGATTTCCAATATATGCAACCACCTACTGTTGAATGCTCTAATCTCACTATTTTTGATCAAAAACACTTTTGTAGAAGAAAGATAAGCAATGTGGGGATTAAACCTCATGCAGATAGAAGAGTTGAAGCTTATTATTTGCATTATGAGGAAGACAATGATAAATTTGCAAGTTTCCCATGTGATGTGAAAGATGAACCATCCTCTCATGGTGCAAATTGTGAAGATGGTAGTGCAGATGATGCTTTATTGTCCTTTTTATCTACTACAGAAATGTAATCATTTACTTTTACCAGCAATGAAAACCAATTTGAGCATACACAACACACAGATGAAATGTCAAATGCCATTTCTCCTAATTGCATTCAAAATGAATATGAAGCCTTCACATTCCCTGAGCAAGATGAAATAGAAGTATGGCTACAAGAAGAGGTTAGGAATGGTTTTTCATTTGAATCTTTTCGTTTTGAAAATTTGGATGCTCAAATTTTTAAACAAGAATTGGTAGATGACGTTATGAACAACCATAATAATTTTGGTCGAATGATTGAATATGATGAGCCTCATGTTGTTTTCATTGTGAACTGGTGTCTTAATGCATCTGAGGATGAGTTTTTATGTGGAGAAGAGGTCACCATGTCTGATTCGCAAGTTATAGTTGAAGATGATTTGATGAGTCTTGAAACTGTTGAGTCCAATCCTACAAAGAAAGATAAGAGTGTCCCAGTTGGGAGCGATTTTTAGCCTCATGAAAATATTGTTTGCAATTCAAGTTTTTAGTCTAACCCACTTCCAATTCTGCATAAGGTTGATGATTGGTCTTCCAATGATTCAAGTGGCTATTTTCAAAGATGGGATATCAATTTGTCTGCTGTGGGGAATGATTATATGCAAGAACATGTTGGGGCAATCACTTATGCATACATAATCAAAGAAGAGTCTTTGTCTCATATTTTTTGTGTTGGTTGTCTGATTCAAGGGCTGGTTTCTCCTTGCTTGCAAAATCAAATGCATTCTAATATTACACATGAGGTTATGTAGGCAGATGTTGGTAGTCATATGCTAGGCAATGCTGACATGAGTCATCCAATTGAAGAAGCATATAATGAAGAGTGGATTTTTGAGCATCAAGTCACATCCAGAGGGTCTTTATGTGATGCCATTCTTATCATTCTGATCATGGTGGTCGCTAGTTGGCAGCTGGTTGCTTGTGGGCTTCTCATTCATCAACCATTATTTTGCAGAGGTTGCTTTTTCTCCCAGCCTGCCAACAGATTTGCATTATCTCTTTGGAGTCTCTAGAGGTAGGGTCTTCCTACCATGTACATGTTAGGGGTTTTTGGTGTGCTAGTAGTGTAGTTTCTTTTCCTGTTTTAGCTTGTTTTTGGTTTGCTCTCTTTCTCTTTGTTCCACATGCTCTGTGATGCTATTGCCCCATGGATTTAAGCATTGGTCTATACTTGAGATTATGGGTTCCTTGTTTTGTCCTTTACAGTCCTCGCTCCCAATTAGAGCTTGTTGTTGCCCCAAAATTTAAACTTGAAAAATTTAAAATTTTTGGTGTATCCTCCTATATGCCCCTGAACCTGCCGAATCAGAAAAAATTAAATTTTAAAATATGTTAA
This sequence comes from Cunninghamia lanceolata, assembly GCA_027924645.1. Lineage (NCBI taxonomy): Eukaryota > Viridiplantae > Streptophyta > Pinopsida > Cupressales > Cupressaceae > Cunninghamia > Cunninghamia lanceolata. Next base: position 2,593,907 of record BSBN01000245.1, on the reverse strand, counting down.
TGCTGGTATAAAATCCTCTTATGGGCATGTTCCTAACCCTCTTCCAACCAATCTGGTTAGTTTTTGTACGAAAATATCTCATCATTCACAAATTTTTCAAGCTTCAATTTTCCCGCTGATGATTGGCAAGTTGGGTCAAAATTTAAGATCCTTGTTGCCGGAGGTTAAATTTTTTTTGTGTTTTACTCGGAGGGGTCTAATTATTATTTTGTTCAAATTTTGTGAGAAAGTGATTTCCCAACTGCAAGTTACAGAGGTTTTCGTGAAAGTTACAAAGTCTCAATTTCCAAGGGTTAAAAGATTTTTATTAAAAATATCTTTTCTTTTCGAGGTCATAAGTGATTTTTGGGGTGATTTTATTCACTTCCATGGCAAAGTTGTAGATGAATTTATTAAAGTCATTTTTATAAAAGGTGGAAGACTTTATGACATGAGGCTCTTTGTTGTCATGGATTAGGGAGATTTCACAACTCTCGAACTCCCAATAAAACGTTAAGAGGTTATGAAAAGTCGCGACTACATGACTTCTTTGTTATCGGAGGTAGGAAATACATTTGATATAATACCTTGGAGAGATGCAATCTCCTGAACTGCAAAGATCACATGATATGCACAAAATAAGTTTATCTTTAAACAAATGCATTACTAGGGTCTAGGCAGTGGGGTATCTATTGAAAGGGATTTAAAAAAAACTTCAATGCAAATATTCCAGACCAAATTCTATGACCTTTGCCAATCATTCTCTAAGCATGTGCCCATAGAAGAACTCTCAATCAGGGTATGGATGACCATCCAAGCATGTTTGAAAGTGAATCTCTGTCTAGATGTAATGTGTAGATGAAGAATGCTCAAAGAGACGTTATAATGTTGCCTGGGAATACTCCAATAACGTTGAATAGTGAATATCAGCTTATAGAAGAGTAGTTACAACACAATAAGTTTGGTAATATCAAATGCTTGGCTTTTGAAGTACCTTCATGGAATTGCGCCATTCTCTCCTTACGGGTGGCTCAGGATTTGCCTGCACTCTTAGACTCTTTGGCTGAAATAAGAGCTTTCAAGGACACCATCCAAAATGTAATAAAAAGAAGACTTTTAAATGCTCTGGCAATACTGTCACTGCAATGCAACTCTTTTTATCCATCAATTAGTGGAAAACACATACGAGTGCATGGTACTAGAAATGGAAGCGCTTTATGATATTTGTTTTAGAACAATACCTACTGTTGGAGATCTTAACCATTTGATATCTGCAACAATGAGCAAATGCACTTGCTATGAGTCTTCTTTGAAAAATTACATATAACATCATGAAAAGCCTCGATTGTAGGATGTACACAATGTGAATTTGTTGAAAGAGCTTTAGAAACTTTCAATCAAATGCAATTGGCAAGTAACAACCAGATCTCATGGGAGCATAGAAGAAATTGCGGCCTTGTTTCCAAAAAAAATAATATTTCTAATACATAGATCATGATCCCATATTGTGCAATAGAATGGATTTGATGTTAAGGTTTTAAAAACTTTCAAGCTAATGTGATTGGTGTGTGTAAGCCAGATTCCACGACCTATGTCAGCGTCCTCCGTAGGTCCGCGCTGATAGGAGACTTTCAAAAATTTTATGGACATCTATTAAAACATAATCGAATATGAGCTTCTATTAGTTGCAAATGCTCTGGTCAATTTAAATATAAAATGTGGAGTCACAGTCCAAGTCACATGAATAGTTTGACAAAATGCCTCAGAGAAATGTAGTATCATAAATGCAATGGCGGGTGTGACACTAGTTTCCTTAATCTCCACAGTGTTTTCTCTACCTGTGCCAAGTTTAGAAAGTGTCCAAGTAGACAGGATATCTGCAAAGTAGGAGTTATATTTAGAAATCCTAAGGTCAACAGATATTATCAGCATAGAAATCCAACAATTTTCTCTCGAACCCTCACAATGTATTTCAAAGAATTGGAAAGGCACATTAAAATCAATTGATACATGCTAAAGGGCCGCAATCTATAAAAAAGAGGATATAACCTCTTTATACGGTGATTAGAGGCTATTCATAGCATGGATGCATTGAAAAGCTATAAACCATAGGTATCAAATTATCTTATGGAACAATAAGGTTCTGCTTATATGCTTCACTCTTATCATCAACATTGTTAGAACTAGAATTGTGGCTTCTCTAAGGTTATTGAAAACTAGATCTGTCATTGGACTTATGATCACTGCCTGACACAAATCAGCTTCTGATAATGGTGTAAAACTTACAGATCCAAGAGGTGGCACATTGACCAGGATTGGGAACCATTTGCTGAGGCCTTGGCAAATACTGTCAATCCAGAGGATATTGCAAAAATAGTTAGAGAGTTTATGAGGAATGAAGGTGTATCATTCAAAAAAGCTGATGAAGTAACAGTGAAATATGAAGCTAGACTGGAGGATAGAAATCTTTGTGGAGTACTATGTGAAAGATGGTTATTTTTGTCCCGCTTTTGCCAAAGCTGTTAAAACAATGAAAAAGAGTGAAAAGGTTATGCAACATTGATTGTTGATCTTGAGCTTGTGGAAATTAGTGATTATAAGAAAGTGCTAAAGAAAATTCTTAGGCAAGGAGATGGCCATGAGCGACCAAATGATGGAGCATAGATAAAAGTTTGGGGTAGAATACAAAATGGAGTATTATGATAAATTGAATAGATATGTGAAAAGTGGGGCCCCATTGAAATCAAGAAATTGAAAAGTCATTAGAAAGGATACCAAAAACCATCAAGAAAACATTACGGGAATGAGAATAGGACTTCTTTTATAACAGATTTTTCAAGAATCAGTTACGGAGGTGAAAATGAGGGCCTTTAAAAATGCATCAAAGGCTATTGAATAGGGATGTTTTTTAGCTGGGGAACAGGGGAAGAGAGGAGAGCAGTTTTACTTCTTTTTCAACATAGTTGCTGTAATAGAAGTTTGAGTCTGTGAACTCATATTTTGTACTAGAGAAATGAGGGAAACTCTTTCTAAATCTTTGAATTTATTAATGTTTTCTCTGATTGCAATGATCTGTGTGTCTTTGTAACTTTTCTTCAATACATATTGTCTGTTACATCGAACTGTGTAGATGCTTATCTTTGAATCTGTGAATTCAAGTTAATTCATCCTTTGAAAGGGAATTTACTGTCCAATCTTTTCTTTGTTCTCATTTGTGGTGTGAAATAAGTGAACTATGTGTCATTGATATTGCATTCATCTCGTTCTAAATCAAACTTTTGCATCTATTTCCATGGTTATGGGTAGGTGTTAGTCTGCCTTTTCTGCTTTCTGGTTAAAAGCACACCCAGTTTCCATTTGTTGCAAATTATCCGAAGGCAATTGCGCCTTGGTAAACAAGTAGAGAGCACTTGCACATACCATTGCAAGTTACTCAACTGTTGGTCAGGTTGTCTTTCATGTGGGCAAAAAGGAGTATAAATTGAAGTGACAAATCTGTAAACCAACAGATTTTTGGTGACTCTGCTGGGGATTCGAAATCGAAAGATCATTGCTCTTGTTTTCCCAGAAATTTAAAGGTACCTTCCCTAGGACGGAGGCTAGCGGCTCTATAAAATGAAACGTGTCCGGAAGTAATTTATTCCAGAAAGATTTCTATCTAATTTCTTTTTGAACAGATTTACATTATGGTATTGATTTCTTCCAAACCATGGAGAAATCATTTTGGACCTCCCTTCTTGTCACAATATTCACAATTGCCTGAAGGATCAAGAAAATATTCTCCAAAGCTTAGTGGAGAAGACTCTCAAGATGCTGAAGACAATATTCTAGCATTCACAATTGACTATGCTATTTTGGGGGTAAGCGAAGAAAATGTTTTCGTAAGATTGTTCATTGAATCTCTTATTGGGCCTGCACCATATTGGTTTTGTTATTTAGAGAATAAGTGTATTACTGATTGGGATTCATTGAAGACTAAGTTCTTGGCAAGGTATAAAGGCCCTATTGCTGAAGTTGTTTTGCTGAATCAGTTTTTCAATATTAAAAAACAAGGATGTGAATCTATAAGAGATTTTGTGGACAGATGCAACTGGCTGCTTTGAAAAATTCCTGCACCCATTCAACTGAGTAAGCAATGTAAACTCTGCACTTTTATTTCTACATTGCATCCAGATGTTTAGTTTGAATTGAAACGGTGTAAAGTAAATGATACTGAAATTGCTCAACAAGAGGCAATAAAAATAGAAGATGATTTGATTTTAAGTGGATTATGTGTTGATAACTGAGAGGGGGGGTGAATCAGTTATCTTAATTATTTCTACTTTCTAAACTTTCTTATTAATTAGTGCACCATCAAAACATAACCATGAAATGGGAATACACATGACACAATATTTTTGACGTGGAAACCCTATTAAGGGAGAAAACCACGGGGTGATTAACCCAAGATTATATTCTCTGTTAGAAGAATAGAAATACAAAATGACACTTGCCAATTAGGGCTCACTGCCTGAGCACATTGCTCACAAGAGGCTCACTGCCTATAAGAGACTCACTGTCTATAAGATGTAAGAAGAATAACAAGATCTTTGAACTGAAGAGAAGCATCCACATATGCTGAGGTTCAGTTCCGGTTAGGCTCAATACACTGATCTGTTGCACTTCATCCTCCCTTTTCTTTTGTGCTGCTGTCCTTTCACATACTGGACCTTTCTTACTGCTTCCACTCTTCTCTTCTACTTTTCTTTGCACACATTCTACACAACACACTTTCTTCATCGAAATCCATCTGGTATATATATATCTGCACAAAAGATTTCATCCTCTTTCTAGTCGGCATCTAGAATAGTCAATATTTCCCAAACTCTAGTCTGTCAACTGAATCCTTGCTCCCCAAATGATGAGGATCAGAAAGAAACTTGTAGAAGTTATCTAATAAGTTGGCCAATCATGAATGATACCTTAGGAATCTTTATCACCATCAATATCTCATCCAGAATAACTTCTGATGCTCTGCCTGTTAGTTCTTCCTCTGTCTATTCTATCAAACCAGACCCCACTACTTGAATTCTTATATCTCTTTGCTCTTCCATCACCAGAGGCTCAATTCCTGGAATCTATCAGTTAAGGTATTCCTCTTGACTTCCCCAAGTCCACACTTTCCAAAGATACTTCCTCTAAGAGATCCGGACCTGACTGTTAGACCTTGCCACATACTCTGTTCTTGCTTACCGGACCACAACACTCTTCAATCTAACTTCTGGTATAGGCACACCATGTCCTGCGGATGTGTGGGATGAACTTTGTTGCCATCAATGACAACAATCATGAAGCTCCAATGTGTCTCTTGCCAACAATCTCCCCCTTTGGCATTGATGGCAACACTTAGTGAAAAATGACTAAGTGTTAAACTATACTCCCCCTTTGTTGATGCTCTCTTTTAATGTACATTTTACTGGAGCTCCCCCTTAGCTGGATTCCACATTTTTCACTATTCCTCACTCCCCCTTTGACATCAATGGCAAAGGGCAGGGACCGCACACCAAAATTGCCCAAAAAAAAAATCAACTATACTTAGCCGCATAAGTATATAGACAGGTTTTACTTACATATACTGTAATATGTCTGCAAATGTTGTCTTCAGCTGTACAACTTGTGTCGCCCAACTCTGCTTCATCCTATCCAAAATTGAGATATGACCACTCAGCAGGAATGCAAAAGCTTCTACCCTCTTGAGATCTATTGGATCACTGGTCTGAGCTATAGTCTGGGCATCTGATAGGGCCTCATGTATGGCCTCTAATTTGGGGATAATCATCCCTCTAAGCTCACCCATTCTGCTTATTATGTTCTTCCTCTCCTTCTTAAGCTTCTTAATCTCATTCATGATGACAATAGTTTGACATTCCTGATTTATTATAGAAGAGGAGAGAGAATCAAAATTTTGAGATAAATTAGTCAGTTTATCCTCTTGCTCTTTTACTTTCTTCTCAATATCCTTGGTCAGTTTAGGCCAGGATAAACAAAATTTGTAGATATCTCCACCATCTTTGAGAGTATTTTCCAAGCTCTTTATTCCAATATCCATAACTCTCCTATCATTTGTTACTATGCCTTGTAACTTTAAGAATCTCTTATCCAAAAACTCTTTCTGGACCTTCTCCTCAGCTGATTTGTCTAGAGATTCAAAATGTGTACTAACACTATTTACTAGAGATTTGAGATTACCGGATGAAGAGGCTGAGGGATCTTTTAGAAAAGATGGCATGATCTTCTCTAATACACTAGATGCAGTTTCTAAAAGCTTGTAGTCCTCCATGTGAGACTTCAGAAGTTTTTGTTTTGCCTTTGTTGAAGTAAAGGATGCTAGCTTCATGGTTTGAACCAGGGAGAGGGAGTCAAAATTGAATGGTCCTTGAAGAAGTTGTGGTTTGTCAAATTCCATCATCTCCTTGGTTAGGAATTCTTCGACTGCTTCTATTGTGTCTCTTACTGGTGACAGGGTTTTTTCCCCTTCTACATTCTTACCACTATCATCTGTGGTTGTTGGAGTTTTCTTTCCTTCTGAACCCTTATTATTGTCATCTTGTTTTTCCTTTTCCTCTGTTTCTTTTTCTTCTACTCTTACCTCTTCTTTAGATCCAGAGTCAGCAGTGGAAACCGGAGGAGAGATGTTTTCTTGCTCAAGGACCTCCTCTTCTGGAGCAGAGGAATTTAAGTCCTTACCTTTTTCTTCACCTGTCTCCTTTACCTCTTCTGCCACTATCTCAGTAGATTTGTCTTTGTCATCCATGGTAGGTGGTTCATCACTTATGTCCTCTACAATTGGAATGTTAAAGCTTTTGTAAGCATTCTAGAGGATCTCTTCTGTCTCTTTGGCTATTTTGTCAGTTTCACCGAGCATAAGTTGATTCATTCTAGCTTTGCTCTGGAACTCATCCTTGCAATCTTTGAAGATCATATTCATTTATTTTCGAGTGATTGAAGGAAAGAACTGAATAGCTATCTGTTCTCTAATCTCCAAGTCCTTAGCCTTGGCATTTTCTTTTCTCATTTCAAGTTCCTTTTCTAAACTTTTAGGAATTAGAGAAATGATTTCAATAAATGCTTTATTGTATACATTCAAATACTTAATTGTGGCTTCCTCCAAAATCTTTTTATCTGCATCATTGTATGCATCATAGAATTCTGTTATTGGTTGTAGGTTCCCGTACATAGTGACTGCCTTAACTACATCATCTAAGGACAGAGTGGGTCTTTCAACAAACTCTTCTGCCTCTACCTCCTTATCTTCACCGGATTCTTTCTTTTTCTTCTTCATCTTCTTTACCTCCTCATCTGACTCAGTCTCTTCTTCATCCTTTTGGCTTGTGTGAGACCTTGTTGCCTTTCTCTTGGTTCTCTTCTCTCCTTTTCCAGATGTCTGAGCTTCTGGTTTTGAATCTTTTTGACCCTTGGAGGTGGTAGGTGCAAAGATTTTGGTTGATCCAGTCCGGGAGGGGGTTTGCACCGGAGCACTTTCTTTTTCAGTTTCTTGCTTTTCTTTCTCCATTCTGTCCATTTTCTCTTTGTTGGCATTAAGTGCCTCTTTTGAGATTCCATACCTCTTGGCCAATTCTTCTACCTCTCTTCTCACCTTTCTCTTTATCTCCGGTTGTCTGAGCTCCACATGGATCTTTACACTCAACCCTTCAAATGTTCCAAATCTTTCTGCCTTGGGATCTTTGGGTTGACTAAGCATGTGTTGAACATGTAGCTCAACAATTTTCTCATCTACTTCACACTCCATGGGCATGATCTAGACTATCCTTGGTTCCACAGCCTCCATTAGGCACTGATCAGTTTCTACCATAAAGCAAACTATATCCTTATACTTTTCAACTAAAGACTTTGGAATTCTCTCCCTTGCTTGCATCATACTCTAAAAGTTCTTGAAATAACCCCACAGAGCTGTATTTCTTGCCTTAGCATTCCCAAGCCCATGCAGGTAGTCTCTGATTTGAATGGCAACAGGTCTATCATTTTGCCATACCCATCCACTGGATCTGGGCAGCTCATTCATAAAGTAGAAAAACAAACACAATATTAGTCCACCATACTTAAAAGAGTTCTTCTTGTCCTTCTTAATCTTCTGTAAGTTTTCCATCAGTTGGTTTAGAAGGAGTTCACAGAGGTCATAATCTACATTCTTTCTCAACATCTCATAAGCAGTATGCACAGAAGTTCCAGGTACTGAATTATCCTTGCTGGAGTGATATATCTTATAACCAACTATCATAGATGCAAACTTGATATCTGGATCAGAGATATCTTCTATGGTTAGTGCTCTCTTATCAAATTTTGATCTAGTAGTCTCACTCATAGTTTGGTTTTTGACAGATTTGAGAACTGGTATCCCTCCGGATGAGTGCAAGCCGGTTACTGCCCTAATTGCATCCTTAGTGATCTTAAATGGTCTATTCAACCATAAGAAGTTATCATGTACTCTGCTCAACACATACTGGACCCATTCATCCTCCTCAAAATAGGGGAAATGAATGTATTGACCAAAATGTTTATCTCGGATAGCCTGGTACTGTGGTTTGAGTTCAAAAGTATCATCTATTAACTGATTGTGATAGATGTCTGCTAGCTTGGATTCCCCAAAATCTTCAATGTTCGCATGAATGTAAACCCTAACGTCTTCTACATGCAAAATACCATGCGGAATGCTAGAAAAAGCACCTGAGGGATCCACTTCTAGAGATTTGTATGGGTGCTTCTTAAATTTAGGGTGTGGCCTATCAGAAATCTTCACCACATTCAGAGTAGTCATTTTCAAGAGATTTACAGAGAAATATTTAGCAACTAAAAATACCTTTTGCGCTTCTAGGGTTCGCTGAGTAAGCCGGATTAGTTTGCTGGAAGAATCGGCTTCAATGATTGATCTTTGAGAGTTTGAGACAAATTGTTGTAGAGCTCCTTTTCTTTACTTCTTGAGTGCAAATGTGTAAATGACGAATGAGTGAACTCTTTTATTTCTGAGAAAGCCCTAATTTCATACTGCAATAAATGCACAACCTAAGTCATTTTGGTTGCCTTATTCATCTTATTCTGAGATAGATCTTTTCCAAATCACTGAGATACACTTTGAGTTATTCTTGAAGAATAGTGATAATCTATCTTCCTTTCCTCAATCATTTGATCTATCTGCAGATCAAGATTCCATAATTTGAATCATGTCAGATTTAATTGTGAAAAACCTACTACTCACCGGATGACTGATGAACCGGATTAGTCTTCAACCTGTTCAAAATTTACTGCGGATCTTTCATTTCTTAACCAAACCTTATTTGGATATCCCTTTGTGAACCCTTTAATCTACAACTCTCCTTGTGCTAGATCCAACACCAATTAACTGGCTGAGGGAAAATGATTTTCTTTGTGTCTCCCCTTGAGCCAGAGCTCACTTTTTAATTTTCAGAAGGAATATCAGCACCAGATTCTGGTGCGGAACCATCCCCTACATTTTCTATACTTCTCTTCACCCAAATCTTGTTCATCTCACTTTTGACCTCATCCGCATTCACTTTTCCTTTTCCCTTGTCTTGATTCTGATTATGATGTACCGGACCTCTTTTGTCTGATTCTTGCTTCTACAGAATTTAGCAATATGACCAGATCTATTACAATTGTGACAAACAACATTTCTTTGCATATTTGATTGATGTCCTCTTGATCTACATTGACTAGCCATATGACCCATTCTATTGCATGCAAAGCATCTACCATTAAATGAATTGTTCATTTGCATATTTCTACATTCATGAGATTTGTGACCATACCTTTTGCAGTTGAAACATTGTCCGGAGAAGGATATATTAGTCTGATTCATTCTCTTTCTGCACTGATTAGCTTTATGACCAAAGCTATTGTAGTTGTGGTAGTATCCATTGAAGGATGGATATCTTTGAGCATTAGGCTGCCTTATCGGAGGTCTTCTAGGCCTGTTCCTTGGATTTTCTGGTCCAAAATTCTTCTGACCAGATCCAGAGCTTTCACCCTTCTCATATCCCAAGTGACACTTATCATCTACCCTCTTTTGGCTTTCAAGAAGAACTTCAAGTTGAGCAGAACTTATCTTGAATTTCTCTTTGTATTCATTTGTTGTTTGAAGATCCCTTTTAAGAGAGACAATATGATCCTCAAGCTTTTCTTCATTATCTTTAGCATCTTCAAGATCAGATTCAAGATGTCTGATTATTCTATCCATCTTGTGCCCGTCTTCTAATTTCTCCTTGAGAGATTGTCTTAGATCATCTTCAGTTTTTCTTTTTTCCTCAATTTCTTGTGTAAACTTCATAACTCCTGATTCCATTTCATGTCTTACCATAATGACCTCTTTTGATAACTTTTCACATAACTTGGTTTTCTCCTTCAAATCTCCATTTGTATCATTTGTTTCACCTTGACTTGCCAGTTGCTGAAGTAGCTCCTTTCTCTTTTTCATAGAGAGACTCAGTTTCTCTTTTAGTTCATTTATGAAATCATCGGCCTATTTGAGTCTTTCCTTCAATTCATTGACTTTAGAATTTGACTGCTCAAGATCATCTAGGGCAGACTTAAGTTGCTCCCTCATACCATACACATCCTTTTGAATTCCCAGATCTTCCTCAAGCTATTAGGCTCTGTTGGGATGAACTTGGCTCTGATACCAATTGTTGATAACTGAGAGGGGGGGTGAATCAGTTATCTTAATTATTTATGCTTTCTGAACTTTCTTATTAATTAGTGCAGCGTCAAAACATAACCATGAAATGTGAATACACATGACACAATATTTTTGACGTGGAAACCCTGTTAAGGGAGAAAACCACGGGGTGATTAACCCAAGATTATATTCTCTATTAGAAGGATAGAAATACAAAATGGCACTTGCCAATTAGGGCTCACTGCCTAAGCACATTGCTCACAAGAGGCTCACTGCCTATAAGAGACTCACTGTCTATAAGATGTAAGAAGAATAACAAGATCCTTGAACTGAAGAGAAGCATGCACATATGCTGAGGTTCAGTTCCAGTTAGGCTCAATACACTGATCTGGTGCACTTCATCCTCCCTTTTCTTTTGTGCTGCTATCCTTTCACATACCAGACATTTCTTACTGCTTCCACTCTTCTCTTCTGCTTTTCTTCACACACATTCTACACAACACACTTTCTTCATCAAAATCCATCTGGTATATATATCCGAACAAAGGATTCCATCCTCTTTCTAGTCGACATCCGGAATAGTCAATATTTCCTAAACTCTAGTCTGTCGGCTGAATCCTTGCTCCCCAAATGATGCGGATTAGAAAGAAACTTGTAGAAGTTATCTAATAAGTCAGCCAATCATGAATGATACCTTAGGAATCTTTATCACCATCAATTTCTCATCTGGAATAACTTCTGATGCTCTGCCTGTTAGTTCTTCCTCTGTCTGTTCTATCAAACCGGACCCCAATACTTGAATGCTTATATCTCTTTACTCTTCCATCACCAGAGGCTCAATTCCTGGAATCTATTAGTCAAGGTATTCCTCTTGACTTCCCCAAGTCTGCACTTTCCAAAGATACTTCCTCTGAGAGATTCGGACCTGACTGTTGAACCTTGCCACATACTCTGTTCTTGCTTACCGAACCACAACACTCTTCAATCTGACTTTTGGTATAGGCACACCATGTCCTACGGATGTGTGGGATGAACTTTGTTGCCATCAATGACAACAATCATGAAGCTCCAATGTGTCTCTTTCCAACATTATGGACATCAAATCAGGTTGTAAACAGTTTGAGTAGTGAAACTATAAGGAAGCCTATCATCCAAAAGCCAATTTCTCAGCCTATATATTTCCAATATATGCAACCTCCTACTGTTGAATGCTCTAATCTCACTGTTTTTTATCAAAAAAATTTTGTAGAAGAAAGATAAGCAATGTGGGGATTAAACCTCATGCAGATAGAAGAGTTGAAGCTTTTTATTTGCATTATGAGGAAGACAATGGTAAATTTGCAAGTTTCCCATGTGATGTGAATGATGAACCATCCTCTCATGGTGCAAATTGTAAATATGTTAGCGCAGATTATGCTATATTGTCCTTTTTATCTATTGCAGCAATGCAATCATTTAATTTTACCAGCAATGAAAACCAATTTGAGCATACATAGCACATAGATGAAATGTCAAATGTCTTTTCTCCTAATTGCATGCAAAATGAATACGAGGCCTTCACAATCCCTAAGCAAGATGAAACGGAAGTACGACTACAAGAAGAGGTTTGGAATGATTTTTCATTTGAATGTTTTCATTTTGAAAATTTGGATGCTCAAATTTTTAAACAAGAATTGGTAGATGATTTTATGAACAACCATAATAATTTTTATTGAATGATTGAATATGATGAGACTCATGTTGTTTTCATTCTGAACTGGTGTCGTAATGCATTTGAGGATGAGTTTTTATGTGGACAAGAGGTCACCATGTCTGATTCACAAGTTATAGTTGAAGATGATTTGATGAGTCATGAAACTATTGAGTCAAATCCTACGGAGAAAGATAAGAGTGTTCCAGTTGGGAGTGATTTTTAGCCTCATGAAAACATTGTTTGCAATTCAAATTTTTAGTCTAACCCACTTCCAATTCTGCATAAGGTTGATGATCTGTCTTCCAATGATTCAAGTGGCTGTTTTCAAATATGGGATATCAATTTGTCAGCTGTGGGGAATGATTATATGAAGGAACATGTTGGGGTAATCACTTCTGCATACATCATCAAAGAAGAGTCTTTGTCTCATAGTTTTTGTGTGGGTTGTCCGATTCGAGGGATGGTTTCTCCTGTCTTGCAAAATCAAATGCATTTTGATATTACACATGATGTTATGCAGGCAGATGTTGGTAGTCATATGATGGGTAATGCTGACATGAGTTGTCCAATTGAAGAAGCATACAATGAAGAGTGGCTTTTTAGCATCAAGTCACGTCTAGAGGGTCTTTATGTGATGTCATTCTTATCATTCTAATCATGGTGGTCGCCAGTTGGCAGCTGGTTGCTTGCGAGCTATCTCATTTATCAACCATTATTTCGTAGAGGTTACTATTTCAGCTAGCTTGCCAATGGATTTGCATGATCTCTTTGGAGTCTCTGGAGGTAGGGTCTTCCTGCCATGTACATATTAGGAGTTTTTGGTGTGCCAGTAGTGTAGTTTCTTTTCATGTTTTGCCTTGTTTTTGGTATGCTTTGGCTCTCTTTGTTCCCCATGCTCTGTGACTCCCATGGATTTAAGCATTGGTCTATACTTGTGATTATGGGTTCCTTGCTTCGTCCTTTGCAGTCCTCATCCCCAATTAGAGCCTGTTGTTGCACCAAAATTTGAACTTGAAAAATTTAAATTTTTTGGTGCATCCTCTTATATGCCCTTGAACCTACCGAATCACAAAAATAATTAAATTTGAAAATCTGTTAATGTTGGTATAAAATCCTCTTATGGGCATGTTCATAACCCTCTTCCAACCAATCTAGTTAGTTTTTGTACCAAAATATCTCATCGTTCGCAAATTTTTAAACCTTTAATTTTCCCGCTGATGATTGGCAAGTTGGGTCAAAATTTAAGATCCTTGCTGATGGAGGTCAAAATGTTTCTGGGTTTTACTTGGAGGGGTCTAATTATTATTATTTCAAAATTTTGTGAGAAAGTGAGTTTCCAACAGCAAGTTATAGAGGTTTCTGTGAAAGTTGTAAAGTCTCAATTTACAAGGGTTAAAAGATTTTTATTAAAAATATATTTTCTTTTCGAGGACATAAGTGATTTTTGGGGTGATTTTATTCACTTCCATGGAAAAGTTCCAGATGACTTTATTAAAGTCATATTTATAAAAGGTGGAAGACTTTATGAAATGAGGCTCTTTGTTGTTGTGGAGTTGGGAGATTTCACAACTCCCGAACCCCAAATAAAAGGTTAAGAAGTTATGAAAAGTCGCGACTATGCGATTTCTTTGTTATCAGAGACAGGACATACATTTGATATAATACCTTCGAGAGACGCGATCTCCTGAACTGCAAAGATCACATGATATGCACAAAATAAGTTTATATTCAAGTAAATGCATTAGTAGGGTCTAGGTAGCGACGTATCTATTGAAAGGGCTTTAAAAAAGACTTCGATGCAAATATTCCAGACCAAATTCTACGACCTTTGCCAAGTGTTTTCCAAGCCTGTGCCCGCAGAAGAACTCTGGAGTAGGTTATGGGTGACCATCCAAGCATGTTTGAAAGTGAATCTCTGTCTAGATGTAATGTGTAGATGAAGAATGCCCAAAGAGACATTATAATGTTTCCTGGGAATACTCCAATAATGTTGAACAATGAATATTGGCTTATAGAAGAGTATTTACAATGCAATAAGTTTGGTAAGATCAAATACTTGGATTTTGAAGTACCTTCATGGACCTGCACCATTCTCTCCTTACGGATGGCTATCTAAGCATAATGCGAGGAGGATTTTGAAGGCGTCTCAAGATTTGCCTGTACTCTCTGACTCTTTGGCTAAAATAAGAGATTTCAAGGACACCATCCAAAATTTAATAGAAAGAGGACTTTTAAATGCTCTGGCAATGCCATCTCTGTAATGCAACTCTTTCTATCCATCAATTAGTGGAAAATGCATATGAGTGCATGGTCCTAGAATGGAAGCGCTTTATGATATTTGTTTCAGAACGATACCTACTGTTGGAGATCTTAACCATTTGATATATGCAACAATGAGCGAATGCGCTTGTTGTGAGTTTTCTTTGAAAAATTGCATATAACATCATGAAAAGCCTCAATTGTAGGATGTGCACAATGTGAATTCATTGAAAAAGATTTAGAAACTTTCAATCAAATGCAATTGGCAAGTAACGGCCATATCCCACAGGAGCATAGAAGAAATTGCAGCCTTGTTTCTAGAAGAAATAATATTTCTAATACATAGATCATGATTGTAGATTGTGCAATAGAATGGATTTGATATTAAGGTTTTAAAAACTTTCAAGCTAATGTGATTGGCGTGTGTAAGCCAAATTCCACAACCTATGTCAACGTCCTCCGCAGTTCCGCGCCGAAAGGAGAATTTCAAAAAGATTATGGACATCTATTAAAACATAATCAAATATGAGCTTCTGTTAGTCACAAATGCTTTGGTAAATTTATATATAAAATGTGGAGTCACAGTCCAAGTCACATGAATAGTTTTACAAATTGCCTCAGAGAAATGCAGTATCATAAAATGTAATGGCGGGTGTGATGCTAGTTTCCTTAATCTCCACAATGTTTTCTCTACCTGTGCTAAGTTTAGAAAGTGTCCAAGTAGACATGATATCTACAAAGCAGGAGTTATATTTAGAAATCCTAAGGTGAATAGATATTATTGGCATAGAAATCCAACAATTTTTGCCCAAACCCTCGCAATGTATGTCAAAGAATTGGAAAGGCACATTAAAATCAATTGATACATGCCAAGGGGCCAGAGTCTATAAAAAGGAGGATATAACCTCTTTATGTGGTGATCATAGGCTGTTCATAGCATGGATGCATTGAAAAGCTATAAATCGTAGGTATCAAATTCGCTTATGGAATAACAAGGTTATGGTCAAATGCTTCACTCTTGTCATCAACATTGTTCAGAACTGGAATTGTGGCTTCTCTAAGGTTATTGAAAACTAGATCTATCATTGGACTTATGATCACTGCCTCACATAAATTAGCTTCTGATAATGGTGTAAAAGTTAAAGATCTAGGAGGTGGCATGTTGACCAGGATTGGGAACCATTTGCTGAGGCCTTGGCAAATGGTGTCAATCCAGAGGAAATTGTACAAATAGTTAGAGAGTTTATGGGGAATGAAGGTGTATCATTCAAAGAAGCTAATGACGTAACAGTGAAATATGAAGCTAGACTAGAGGATAGAAATCTTGTGTGGAGTACTATGTGAAAGATGGTTATTTTTGTCCCACTTTTGCCAAAGATGTTAAAGCAATGAAAAAGAGTGAAAATGTTATGCAACATTAATTGTTGATCTTGAGCTTTTGGAAATTACTGATGATAAGAAAGTGCCGAAAAAAATTCTCAAGCAAGGAGATGGCCATGAGTGACCAAATGATGGAGCATAGATAAAAGTTCGGGGTAGAATACAAAATGGAGTATATCACGATAAATTGAAGAGATATGTGAAAAGTGGGGCCCCATTGAAATCAAGAAATTGAAAAATCATTAGAAAGGATACCAAAAACCATCAAGAAAATGTTACGGGAATGAGAATAGGATTTCTTTTATAACTGATTTTTCAAGAAATAGTTATGGAGGTGAAAATGAGAGCCTTTAAAAACTCATCGAAGGCTATTGAATATGGATCTTTTTTCAGGTGGGGAACAGGGGAAGAGAGGAGAGAAGTTTTATTCTTTTTCAACATAGTTGCTGTAATAGAAGTTTGAGTCTATGAACTCATATTTTGTATTGGGGAAATAAGGGAAACTCTTTCTGAATCTTTGAATTTATTAATATTTTCTCTGATTGCAATGATCTGTCTGTCTTTGTAAAATTTTTCAATACATATTGTCTGTTATATTGAATTGTGTAGATGCTTATCTTTGAATCTATGAATTCAAGTTAATTCATCCATTGAAAAGGAATTTACTATCTAATCTTTTCTTTGTTCTCATTTGTGGGTGTGAAATAAGTGAACTGTGTGTCATTCATTTTGCATTCATCTCATTCTAAATCAAACTTTCACATCTATTTGCATGGTTATGGGTAGGTGTTAGTTTGCCTTTTCTGCTTTCTGGTTAAAAGCACACCCAGTTTCCATTCATTACAAATTATCTGAAGGCAGCTGCACCTTGTTAAACACGCAGAGAGCAATTACACATACCATTGCAAGTGACTCAATTGTTGGTCAGGTTGTCTTTCATGCATGGGAAAAAAGGAGTATAAACTAAAGTGACAAATCTGTAAACCAATAGTTTCAAAAGTGAATCAGAAGGTAACAACGATACAGGTATGGCTCTAGTACCTTACACTGCATCTTCTATAGTCCCTCTTGCATCTTGCCATCCATCCCTTTATGATGAGCAAGATTGGGGGGAGGATGATTTATTTTAGGTTGACTTGCAAGTGTGGCCTCTCTCTCTTATGTTATGATTACACATATTGTTACTCCCATATTGTGTTTCTTGATGTGCATTTTTGTTGTTAATCTCTCTTTGAATGACCCTTGATACCCTTGTTGGTACAAGGATACAAAGGGACCAAAATCCATTGTGATATTCTCTTTATTTGTATCATCATTCCTCTATATGTTGTAAGTTGCAATTTTTGTTATTTCCTTTGGCACGATGCAAGGCGTAGGATGATTTAGAATCCTTCCTTGTTAACCCAAGGTTTTATAGTTGTTTTCATATGATATTTCCTCCTTTGTCTCCATAGTTTTATTGACTGGCAGATGATGACAATTCCAAATATTTATAATTAAGAGACATCTCCTATTATACAACCATTCATATATTGATGCTAGTCAGGTAGTTCCCTTTGTGTTATTACTTTATATTATTCACTCTAATTTGTTATTACTTTTATGATTTGATTTATGTGGCACCTTGTTGCTATGCTCGACATCATACCATGACTACACAAGCTATTATGTATCATGCTTGCAGCATCACCTCAGTTTACCTTTTCTGGGGGAAACCCCTTGTTGCGATGTAGCTTTCGGGAACACATATCATGTAGGCATTTGATTCCAAAAATCTCTCATTCCTATTTTATATTACATTCTACCTTAAAGTAATTTCTCTTCATGGAAGTAAGCAATTACTTTAAGGTGGGGGCAGACATTGTGATATGCTCTTTTGATTATACACTTGATGATTATGTTTGACATGGAAATCACCTAGTGATTTGGTGGTCGTCACTAGCCCATGATGTTTTCATTTTGTTATTGGTCCATGAGCCACCTAGTATAATGAAGTTTGCTAGCCTATTTGCATTATGTGACTTGTCATGGTCACCTAGTAATTCAGCGGTCCTTACTAGTCCATGATCCATGAGAGCACTTCTCTTCACATGACCCCTAGCAACAGAGCAAGCTAGTGTTAGAGTCATCTTGCTTATGTGTTTGTTTCCATGTTTGTTTGTGTGAGATATTGTTTGAACTTGTATTCTCTTAATGATTCCATGTGTTTTGTGTGTATTCATCATGTTTTCCATGTGTATACTTTATGCCTTATGTGTATGCTTTATGTCAAGCATATATGCATTGTGTATGGCATGCATTACCTTTTGTGTATTGAGTGTCTCTTGCGTGTATTCCTTATATATGTGTTGATGGTTAAAATTGTGCGGGTTCCAACACCAACATGGGAAGTTTCAAGAATGTGGGACTTGCTACTTGAAACAACCTCCAGATTTTAAAGAAGTTGGCTCTTCCTATTTTAATGGGGGAATTGAGTAAAAGGGAAAGAGAAACAAGATTATAGATACAATAAAATAAGTAAATCGACACTATGGTGATGCGCCTGAGTAAAATGGATTCCTTCAATTTAGCATAGTGAACCAATTCTTAAGATACAACTATATTAAAGAGCAGATACTGCATGATTAATATAGCTGTATCTTAAGAATTGGTTCACTGTGCTAAATTGAAGGAATCCATTTTACTCAGGTGCATCGCCATAGTGTAGATTTACTTATTTTATTGTATCTGTAATCTTGTTTCTCTTTCCCTTATACTCAATTCCCCCATTAAAATAGGAAGAGCCAACTTATTTAAAATATAGAGGTTGTTTCAAGTAGCAAGTCCCACATTCTTGACACTTCCCATGTTGCTGTTGGAACCCGCATAATTTTAACCATCAATAGTTTTTGGCACACCCAGTGGAACCTTTCTTGAAGTCCTTATCAAGATCATATGAGCCAGAGAGTGACAAGGAGTTAGAGCTGTGGACCTACAACAAGAGCTCAGTCTGTTGCTAATCCAAGTATTCTATTACCACCATTAGTTACTACTCCAAGAAGAAGAGTGAATCAAATTGCAGTGACACAAGGAATAAATACGGGAGCACCTGTAGCCCCAAGGAATTATGCAAATTGGAACACTGGCAATCCTCTCATTCTTCCAGTACCACCAGCTACTTGGGATCCAATTCCAGTTAATGCTTTGAAGGCTTTACCTAAGTTCAGTGGAGAAGATTTCAAGACACTAGGGGAGCATCTTCAAGATGTGTCTGATGTGTGTGCAGTGCATGTTATTACCGAACAAAATGTAGCAATAAGATTGTTAGCAGCTTCTTTCAAAGGAAAGGCCCTGGACTGGTGGTGTAGGAGCACCAAGAGTTTGGCGCCATGCATATATTTTTGCATTTTTGGTGTGAAGTCCTTTTTGTTTTTCTAAGGGAAGGACCAAGACCATTGAATAAACAGGACCAATGTATGAGCCTAGTGTTGAACTATTGAACCTCATGCTGAAGGTTCAACGGGTTCATTTGGTTCAATGGTGTAAACAGGTTCATTATGGTTCAAAAGAGTGTTGTCCGATGGAGAAGCCTGGCATTGAACTGTTGAACCTCATGTTGGAGGTTCAACGAGTTCATTTGGTTCAATGGAGTGAATGTGCATTTGGTTCAATAGAGCACTATCCAAGGCAAGAACCTAGTGTTGAACCTCATGCTGGAGGTTCAACGGGTTCATTTGGTTCAATAAGATGGTAACCGACAGTGGCGGTGAGGAGAACCGGCGGTAGGGAGTCAACAGTTACATATGAGAAGACATCAGTGAGATGGGAGATTGGGAAACTCACTTAAAGTTAGGCTGACGAATCAAGTCTGGCTGAAAGGTGGAGTTTGTTGTTAGGCTGATTGATGTGAGGTGTGTTTATTGGGAGCTGAGGAGAATGTGCTACCAATGGTATGTATCACAACGAATGATTTACGAAGAAGTCAAAGGTGAAGTTGACCATTCATCGGAGAGAGTTGGTGCATCGGTAGGAGGAGTTTTAAGTTTGCTGATAGTGTGTGTTACCAATGGAGAATAATGAAATAGAGTTCCACCAAAGTAGTAAGTCTGGCCGATAGATTCATGTTGATGGTTCAATGCTATGTGTAGTCTAACCGTAAGAATTGTATGAACATGCAAAGACAAAATCCAGCCGTGGGGAGAACACAAAATAGTTAGTAAAGAAAACTAACTAAATGGATAGAAAACAAACCTAACTACCCAATAACTGAAAAGACAAAGAATATAAAAAGTTGTTTTTGCTTTGTAAATCAGTTTGGAAGTGTTGGAAGTTTTTGGGATGTAAGAAGGAGAACTCTCATAAATAAAATATTGTCAGTTTGATCTATGTGTGCATTTTCTATAGCATTCATGCATAATTCAATCTGAAGTACAGTAGTTAGTTTTATTTCTATTATTTTGTTTCTATTTGTACAAAATGTCTCTGTCTTGATGTTCTTGTAAATTCCTTTATACAGTCATGGAGGGTCATCAAGCAGAGATTTATTTTCTTGTTTTTCTTTTTGTCAAAATGGTTGAATTGTCAATGAGAGACAATAGAAACTTGTCCTAGGTGAGCTCTTCCATAGCCCGGCTAGGCATGCAAGTTGCAGTCTAAGAAGAGACAGGGGTGAAAATATAGTAGGAGGAATTGAGCACCAAGCAATTAGAACCCTAGACCCAGAGAGGAGGGCTAATAACGGGCTTAAGAAGGCTATAAGCCTTGGGAGTTAAGAATCTTGGAAACAGTGAGGACAAAGAAGAATGTCCTATACCAAGAAAGTAGTGTTTGTATTGAGAATAACAGACAAGTAGGCCTTTCACCTCTGTAATAGACTGTTTAGTTTGAGTTAGGCATTTTGGGTAAAAAAATGTCTAAGAGCACTTGAATTGGTAGGGAGACTTGGGGTATGACATAGGTCTTGAAGTGTTTCAAGCAAGATAGGTTTTCTAAGCCCATAGTCCTCCCCAACAAATTGGTATCAGAGCAAGTTAAAGATTTGGGCTATTCTTAGATTAGAATAGAAGAAGTTGTATGTCATCACCGAGTTCGAGTGAGTTTGTAGGTTCATCCAAAAAGATGGTGACTAACGTAGAATTGGCAAAGAAGGTTGATGAACAAGAAGAGGAGAATAGGTTCCTACAGGAAAGATTGGTAGAAATGGAAAGTAAACTGGGTGTAATGATGGAAAAGACTAAAGAAGTTAGTCAAAAAATTAAAAATTCTAAAGGTAAGGAAAAAGGTGTGTCTGTAGAAGATGAAGAGCCCACACCTGATCCTAAGATGGAAGAAGAACCTTTCTTGAAGGCCTTGAAAGCCATGAGTGGTAAGACATTGGAAGGAGTTCCTCTTTTTAGTGGAAAGATGGAACTTGATTTGGTTATGGAATGGATAGAAGGTATAGAAAATCACTTTGAATGCGATGGAGTGACTGAAGCACAAAAGGTGAAGGTGGCTAAATCAAGACTCAGAGGAGCTGCTTTGACATGGTGGAAATTTGTTCAAACTGAAAGAGAAAAAGACGGCAAGAAAACTATAGCTACTTGGAAAGGTATGGTGGCTAAAGTCAAAGAAGTCTACATGCCTGGAGATTATGAAGTCCAGTTGCACAAGAAATGACAAAATTTGAGACAAAGAGAATTAAATGTCAATGCATACACTGAGGAGTTTCAAAAACTATGCTTGAGGTCTAAGGTGATGAAGACGAAAATGTAAAAGTGGCAAGATATCTCAATGGTTTGAGGTGGAGTATTCAAGAAGAAATTAGCTTATTCAGCCCTCCAACAGTGCATCAAAGCTATTAGCTAGCACTCAAGGTAGAGGAGAAGAGCAAGAAGAAACAAGAGTCAAGCAGCAGATTAAGAGGAAGAGGTAGAGACATCAAAGGAAGAGGAAATTATGATGGTAGGAACACTGATCAAAGGCCCCAAAGAGAATCCAAACTCACAGAGCAGAGTGGAGAGACCAGTCGTAGAGGAAACTACTGAGGAAGGGGATCTAGCAGAGGAAGATCAGGAGGATCAGGCAGAGGATCCTATTTTGCCACTATGAAATGCTACAATTGTGGTCAATTAGGACATCCAACATATAGGTGTCCTGATAAGGGCACATCTTCTTTTCAAGGAGTTGATAAAAGAAATCATTATGTACAAGATGATGCTTCAAGCAGCAAATCACCTGAAGTCAGTCTAGCCTCAGAAGTGGGAGAGAACATCATGGTAAGGAGAACTTTGATCAAAGAACCGGTGAAAGCTGAACCAAGCCAAAGGAGAGGTTTATTCAGAATCAGATGCAAGATTATGAATAAGGTATGTCAAGTAATCATAGACTCAGGGTCTACTGATAACATAGTGTCTGATGAAGAGTTAGAAAATTAAATTTGTAAAGAATACCTCATTCAAATCCATATAGAGTCACATGGTTAAATAAAGGTCAGCATGTGATAGTCAATGAGTAAACTTGTGTAGAGTTTGGTATAGGTGGATACAAAGACAAGGTACTCTATGATATCCTACCCATGGATGCATGTCATCTCTTATTGGGCAGACCATGGTAGTATGACTGAAAGGCTACACATGATGGTGAGAAGAATGCATATTCTTTTCAAAAGATGGTGTCACCTATAAAATTTAGTCATTGGAAGATGAAGAAGCAGGTAAGACTAAAAGTCCTAATATCTTAATTGTGAGTGGTAAAGAGTTTTTGAGCACTCTTAAGGAGGATGGTATTGGTTATGCTATCATAGTGAAACCTAAGGAGGAGCCAAAAGACAAAAAGGTAGTGGTCCCAAAAGAGGTACAGACTATACTAGAATAGTATAAGGACATAATTAGTGAAGGAACACCAACAACACTACCTCCACAAAGAACTATTAGCCATCAGATAGACCTGATTCTAGAAGCATCTTTGCCTAACAAGGCTCCTTATAAAATGACTCCAAAACAACATAAGGAGATAGCCAGACAAGTACAAGAATTGATTAACCAGGGATTGATTAGGAAAAACATAAGTCCTTGTGCAGTGCCTACAGTGTTGGCACCAAAGAAAGGAGGAACATGGAGACTATGCACAGACTCCAGAGCTATCAATAAGATCACCATAAGGTATAGATTTCCAATTCCCAGAATTGAAGATCTTATGGACTGTTTAGGAGGGGCTAAATACTTCACCAAGATAGACCTAAAAAGTGGTTATCACCAGATCAGAATCAAGGAAGGTGATGAGTGGAAAACAACCTTCAAGACCACAGAAGGACTGTATGAATGGCTTGTTATGCCATTTGGTCTATCGAATGCTACCAGCACATTCATGAGACTCATGAATGAAGTCCTCATAGACTATATGGGTAAATTTGTAGTTGTTTATCTAGATGATATCTTAATTTTTAGTCAAGCTAAAGAAGAGCATCTTGAACATGTAAATATGGTTTTGAAAAAGTTACATGATGAACAACTAACCATAAATTTGGATAAGTGTGAATTCATGAAGTAGGAATTGGTATACCTTGGTTTTGTGTTGTCCAAAGGAGAAGTGAAGATGGACAAGTCAAAAGTAGAAGCCATATTGAATTGGCCTACTCCCAGAGCAGCAACTGAGGTGAGAAGTTTTCATGGCTTAGCTCAGTTTTATAGAAAATTCATAAAGAATTTCAGTGCTATTTGTGCACCCATGCTTGATACAATCAAAGGTGGGGTAAAAACAAAGTTTCAATGGACACAAGTAGTTGATAAGAGTTTTGAATTGTTGAAGAAAGAAGTAGCCACACAGCCAGTGTTAGTGCTGCCTAGTTTTGATAAGTTATTCACTTTAGAATGTGATGCTAGCAATATTTGAGTAGGTGTAGTACTCAGCCAAGAGAATAGACCAGTAGCCTTTTTTAGTGAGAGGCTAAATGAAGCAATGAGTAGATATTCTTCATAGGACTTGGAGCTCTATGTTCTAGTCCAGGCACTTAGAAAATGGAGGCATTATCTCCTACCTAAGGAATTTGTTGTATATACAGATAATCAAGCTTTGAGTTTTCTGAACTCACAGGATAAGTTGAGCCATAGGCATATCAAGTGGATATAGTACTTGCAGTCTTACACATTCACAATTAAGCATAAGAAGGGATAGCTCAACAAAGTAGTAGATGCTTTAAGCAGGAGGCTACTCACAGTACAAGAGGTGCAATTAAGAAGCATAGGAATGAAAGAGTTCATAGCCCTCTACAAGGAAGATGAAGATTTTGCTGAAGCATACAAGGTTTGTCAAGACTTTGAAAATCACTTTCATAGTGAATTTGCAAATTACACTTTGGAACAGGGATTGCTGTTCAAAGGTGGACATTTGTATGTACCAAAAGGATCCATGAGAGAAAATATCATACAGGAGAAGCATAATGGTAGTTTGAGTGGACATTTTGGTCTGAAAAAAATATTGGAGTTAGTCCAGAGGTTCTACTATTGGCCGAAGATGTACAAAGATGTCAGAAAGTATGTAGAGCAGTGTATCATCTGTCAGAAAGCTAAGGGAACTTATTCAAATGCAGGACTGTATCAGCCACTACTCATTCCTTCCAAACCATGGGACTGTGTAAGTATGGATTCTGTAGTTGGTCTACCAAAGACTAAGACTGGTTTTGATAGTATTTTTGTAGTTGTTGATAGATTTAGCAAGATGAGTCATTTCATTCCCTGTAAGGTGACTCATGATGCCAGTCATATAGCTCATTTGTTTTTCAAAGAGGTCATAAGGATTCATGGACTCCTAGCAAGCATCGTGTCTGATAGAGATGCTAAGTTCATGGGACATTTCTGGAAAACTCTATGGCAGAGGCTAGGAACAAATCTATCTTTTGGATCAGCCTATCATCCATAGACAGATGGCCAAATAGAAGTGGTGAATAGAACATTGGGCAACCTATTAAGGTGTTTGACAAAAGAATATGGATAGAGTTGGGATCAAGTCATTTATTAGGCATAATTTGCCTATAATGACAGTGTGAATAGAACTACTGGAAAAAGTCCATTTGAGATAGTGTATGGAATGCACCCTCGAGGTGTATGTGAACTCTGACATCTTGGAGACATGGAATATAGAAGTGGTCATGCAGAGGATTTTGCACAATCTATGAAGGAGATACATGAACAAGTAAAGAAGACAATGCAAGAAAATACCCAGAAAATCAAGGATAGGATAGATGCACATAGGAAGGATGTCCAGTTTGAAGTTGGCGATTTAGTCATGGTTCATTTGAACAAAGCCAAATTACAGAAAGGGATGCCAACTAAACTACAGATGAGACGGATTGGTCCTTGCAGAATTCTGAACAAGTATGGCAACAATGCCTACAGGATTAATTTGCCAGCAGACTTGGCAATTTCACCAGTGTTCAATGTTCAGGACCTGGTATCCTATAAAGGTCCTCATTTAATAGTAGGCGGATCTAGTTCAGAGACTGAACAGACAGTGAGTGATGTGACTTTGCCACCTACACTCAAACCACAGGCTGAGAGAATTCTAGATTCTCAAGTACAGAAATAGACTAGACATGGTGTGTACATGGAACATCTGATCAAGTGGAAACAGTTGCCTGAAGCTGAGGCTACGTGGGTTGCAGAGTCTGAGTTCAAGAAGCAGGGCATTGATTTTTCCTTGTTGTCACCAGAGGTGGCTTGACTTTTTCCACTCAAGGGGAGTATGGTGCAGGAGCACCAAGAGTTTGGTGCCATGTATATATTTTTGCATTTTTGGTGTGAAGTCCTTCTTGTTTTTCTAAGGGAAGGATCGGGACCGTTGAATAAACAGGACTGATGTATGAGCCTAGTGTTGAACCGTTGAACCTCATGCTAGAGGTTCAACGGGTTCATTTGGTTTAATGGTGTAAATGGGTTCATTATGGTTCAAAAGAGCACTATCTGATGGAGAAGCCTGGCGTTGAACCGTTGAACCTCATGTTGGAGGTTCAACGAGTTCATTTGGTTCAATGGAGTGAATGTGCATTTGGTTCAATAGAGCACTGTCCAAGGGAAGAACCTAGCATTGAACCGTTGAACCTCATGCTGGAGGTTCAACGGGTTCATTTGGTTCAATAAGATGGTAATCGACAGTGGCGGTGAGGAGAACTGGTGGTAGGGAGTCAACAGTTGCATATGAGAAGATATCGGTGAGATGGGAGATCGGGAAACTCACTTAAAGTTAGGCTGACAAATCAAGTCTGGCTGAAAGGTGGAGTTTGTTGTCAGACTGATCGATGTGAGGTGTGTTATCGAGAGCTGAGGAGAATGTGCTACCAATGGTATGTATCACAACGAAGGATTTATGAAGGAGTCAAAGGTGAAGTTGACCATTCATCAGAGAGAGTTGGTGCGTCGGTAGGAGGAGTTTTAAGTTTGCCGATAGTGTATGTGTTACCAATGGAGAATAATGAAATAGAGTTCCACTGAAGTAGTAAGTCTGGCCGATAGATTCATGCCGATGGTTCAATGCTATGTGTAGTCTAACCGTAAGAATTGTATGAACATGCAAAGATAAAATCCAGCCGCGGGGAGAACACAAAACAGTTAGTAAAGAAAACTAACCGAATGGACATAAAACAAACCTAACTGCTCAATAACTGAAAAGACGAAGAATATAAAAAGCTATTTTTGCTTTGTAAATCGGTTGGGAAGTGTTGGAAGTTTTTGGGATGTAAGAAGGAGAACTTTCATAAATAAAATATTGTCAGTTTGATCTATGTGTGCATTTTCTATAGCATTCGTGCATAATTCGATCTGAAGTACAGTAGTTAGTTTTATTTCTGTTATTTTGTTTCTATTTGTACAAAATGTCTCTGTCTTGATGTTCCTGCAATTCCTTTGTACAGTCATGGAGGGTCATCAAGTAGAGATTTCTTTTCTTGTTTTTCTTTTTGTGAAAATGGTTGAATTGTCAATGAGAGACAATAGAAACTTGTCCTAGGCGAACTCTTCCATAGCCCGGCTAGGCATGTAAGTTGCAATCTAAGAAGAGACAGGGGTGAAAATAGAGTAGGAGGAATTGAGCACCAAGCAATTAGAACCCTAGACCCAGAGAGGAGGGCTAATAATGGGCTCAAGAAGGCTATAAGCCTTGGGAGTTAAGAATCTTGGAAACAGTGAGGACAAAGAAGAATGTCCTATACCAAGAAAGTAGTGTCTATATTGAGAATAACAGACAAGTAGGCCTTTCACCTCTGTAATAGACTGTTTAGTTTGAGTCAGGCATTTTGGGTAAAAAAATGTCTAAGAGAAGTTGAATTGGTAGGGAGACTTGGGGTATGACATAGTTCTTGAAGTGTTTCAAGCAAGATAGGTTTTCTAAGCCCATAGTCCTCCCCATCAACTAGTATAGATCTTTGACTCCAAATACAATATCTACTTGGGATCAGCTTGGTGATGCTTTCTTTGCAAGATTCAGTGAGAAGGGTGACCAATCTTCCCTGTTGCAACAATTAATCACCATAAAGAGGGCACCACAAGAAGCCATAACCGATTTCAACACAAGGTTTCAAAAGACTTGGGACAGAATTCCTGCTGCAGCAAGACCACCATCAGGTATGGAAATTTTTTTCTACCTGAAAGCCTTCAATTCTGATATCAGTAATGATTCAATCCCCGGGAGGTCAGACTCTGCCAGAAGCATATGAGTTATCTGTTAAGGCTGAGAATAACCTAATTGATGCTGGAAAGTTGCCTCCAAGACCTCTTATGCCCATGTTCCTAGATATTTCAATTCCCTTGCCACAGGAGGTCCCTAATCCTACAGCTTCACCTGTGTCTATGTATACCTTCCCAACAGCCCAACAATTTGCTGTGCCAACACCCTCTACCCCTTCATTTGAAATAGATGACATGAAAAATATCCTCAGGACCTTTTCAAATGAGATAATTAATCTCAAAAGGCAACAAACTTCCTATCCAAAGCCTTCTTATCAAGGTTTCCAAGGAAACAGACCCCCTTATCAATCAAATCAATAACAAGGCCCTCAAAGGCAAAATAATCCTCAACCATCAAATCAGTTGGTCACAGTCCCCACACCTTTACAGATTGTCCCTCATAATCCTAATAGAGAGATAGTCCTAGGACAAAATAATTTTTTGGAAGATACCAATGTGTGGTGCTTCCCTTGCAACAATGCCCATATGCCCAGGGACTGTCCCAGAGGCAATTTGTAGTAAAAAATAGCAGAACAGAGAAGGGTTGAAGGATAAGTCCTGATGTCTAATGCTCCTCCATATCAGTAACCTGGTGTCCAAAATGTAGTAATGGTGGCTCAGATGCAGGGGATGTCTATTCAGCAAGAAGAAGAAATTGCCCTTGAGCATGCTTTATTTTCATGGATTGAAGATGAAGATTCAGTGTTCTTAAATGAAGCATCCACTTCCAAGAAACCCTTAGTATAGTTAGATTATTATACTAGATCAAAGAGAAGAATGGTGGAGTAGCCTGAAGCCATAAATAATGAGACTGCTAGAGTTCCTCCTTTCTAGAACCATTATAATCCAGTTTCAAGACAAGAAGTGCCCCAACTAGCTCAAAATCAAGCAGTCTCTGGTCAAATGCTAGAAAGAGCAAGGTATCCTTACTACCCAAAGATACAAACACTGGGACCTATGAATGTGGTAGAGAAGTTGAAAAAGACTCTAGTGCATGTGTCAATTTGGGATATGCTGGCTATTCCTGAGCAAAAGATGCTGTTGCAAGAAGCACTACAGAGCCAGGTGGGCTCTAAATCTTCCAGGACTAAGGAAGGAGGGGCTGATAAAAGAAAGATTCAATATAAAGACACCACCCAGTTGTAGACAATAGCTCTGTTGAACACTATGCTAGAGGTAGGTAAATCTAAGCTAGATCCATTTTATCTGACTTTAATAGTGGGAAAGAAACTACTGCATAACACAATGATAGATTCTGGAGCTAGTACTAAAATCATGCCAAAATAGATAGTAGATGCTTTAAAGATAAAATATGAGCCACTTACTAGAGGAGTCATGTAATTAGACGGGAAGTCTATCCAAACTATAGGGAGGATCAAACAACTCCCATTGCAGCTATATACCTACCCCAATATAACTATCAACCAGGATGTGGTAGTCATAGATATTCCCCCTGCCTTTGGTTTATGCCTATCCAGAGATTTCACAGCCAAAATAGGAGGATGCATGATGCAGAGCCACACAGCAAAAGCTTACAAATAGGGTGAAAAACCCATTAAACCCACCAAATAGCTAATACTATTTCCTATCGACAACACATCCATTATCAGCCACCTTCAAAATCCTCATACCGATCGCCACCCTCTTACCGATGAATTATCTCCCTTTCACCTACCAGCAGTATCATCATATTCAGTGAAGACAATTATCCTCCTGATGATCACTATTCACCTTACCGCCAAACTCTATCTGTAGCATCATGATCTTTGGCATCATCTACACCTTTTATCAGCAAGATATAAAATATCAGGTTCCTCCCATATATCCTGATGACGACAACTTCATGCACCTCTCTTCCGATGCTTACATCACCCTGATATTTGACCCACTTACATAACCAGCATCAGGATATAACTTATCGAGTCATATTGACACATCCTGATGGTGATACTCAACTTTATGCACACGATGAATATTCCACCAAATATTCCTCCTGTGATCCACTTAGTGTTAATCTCCTATCGCCAAAACACTTGTCGTCGACAGGATAAACCTTTATCAGGTGATATTTGGAATGTCCTGATGACGATGACGTCACATGCACTGTTACTTCCTCCTTTCTTTGGCAAATGTGACTTTGACTCACCGTTGACCTGTTTGATTGTACCTTCGCCTATGTGTCTATGATGTAGAGCCACACAGTAAAAGCTTACAAACAAGGTGAAAAACCCATTAAACCCACCAAATAGCTAACGCTATTTCCTATCGACAACACATCCATTATTGGCCACCTTCAAAATCCTCATACCGATCACCACCCTCTTACCAATGAATTATCTCCCTTTCACCTACCAACAGTATCATCATATTCGGTGAACACAATTATCCTCCTGATGATCACTATTCACCTTACCGCCAAACTCTATCTGTAGCATCATGATGTTCGGCATCATCTGCACCTTTTATCAGTAGGATATAAGATATCAGGTTCCTCCCATATATCTTGATGACAACAACTTCATGCACCTCTCTTCCAATGCTTACGTCACCCTGATATTCGACCCACTTACACAACCAGCATCAGGATATAACTTATCGGGTCATATTGACACATCCTGATGGTGATACTCAACTTTATGCACACGATGAATATTCCACCAAATATTCCTCCCACGATCCACTTAGTGTTAATCTCCTATCACCAAAACACTTGTCGTCGGTAGGATAAACCTTTATTGGGTGATATTTGGAATGTCCTGATGACGATGACGTCACATGCACTGTTACTTCCTCCTTTCTTTGGCAAATGTGACTTTGACTCACCGTTGACCTGTTTTATTGTACCTTCACCTGCATGTATGCTCCAGCATACAACAATGATATGCGGATGATGGAAACACACAAAATGATGATCCTGAAGATGATATATACAGGAAATATATCCAAACTATTTTATCCTGATGCCTTCAAAACAGGCATTCTCCATAAGTTTCAAGACCCGATCCAGATAGCGATATGCGCATAGATGCAAATGCGATATACATAGTCTGTAATGTCGCATGTGAATGCTATATATCCGTCAAATGTATATTTTTGACAAAACTCTCAAAACTTTATAGTTTCACATAGAAAGCATGTCGATCAGGCCAGATCATTTCCTGAGCAATTCTAGCTTAGAATTTATCCTTCTAAACCCTAGCACATGAGGATGCTAGGATAACTCATAGCGTGCTAATAATCGATCCCACGAACATGAAATGCATAAACAGAGAAACAAAAATGTAAACTAAACTATGATACATGCCCATTCCACCGATTCAGAGGATCAACCGGTGGAATGGTTGGATGAATCCATTTGCCTGTAACCAAAAAAAGAATCAATACATAGATAGCTTGTAAACCAGACAAATGAAACCAACGGGATCTCTTACTTTCAAATTAGAATTGCATACAGATCTCACAGTCCCACTGTGTTACAATGTCGCTACTTCTTCATAGAAACTAACAGTTATCAACTATTTGCTATCTCCTATCAATTCCTCTATCTCTAAAACAAAAAGAACTAGGGTATAAATAGCTGTGTTTTACGAGTACTACCAACTTGATTCCTAGCGGCTGGGAGACTTCCAAGCGGCTGGGAGAAGACATCTAAGACAACTAGCATAACAAACTTCTAACTACCAGTACATCCTCCTAGATCGATCTAAAACATAAGAATTGGTCCAATGGACCTTATTACATCAAGAAGTCAAACATACTATAAATAGACTTATGTTCTATTTTGCAGGGGTGCTCTTGCACCATACTCCCCAAAAGAAGAAATCTCAAGTCCACTTGAGATGAGAGTATATAGATCTACACCATGTTTTTGGATCTGCTCTTCAGTCATCCACATTGCTTCTGAATCAGGTTTTCCCTGCCAAGACATCAAATACTCCAAATAGTTTTTGTTCCATGTCTTCTTGATCATTCTTGTGTCCAAAACCTTCTGCAACTATGGTGAATCATGCTTTGGAATGTCATTAGCTACTATATCCTGTAGGAGTTCCTGTTCTTCATCTAGATTATGCTTGTATGGAGTCAAATCTCACACATTGAATATAGGCGATAAACCAAGATCTGGAGGAAGTTGGAGTTGATAAGCATTCTATCCATGCTTTCTCAAAATCTGACATGGTCCAATCTTCCTCTGCATGAGTTTAGTATATTTGCCCTTAGGAAGTCTTTCCTTCTTCAAATGAACCCATACGAATCTCCAACATCAAACTGTACATCCTTCTTCTTTCTATCAGCATATGCTTTATACTTCAAGGTAGTTTGTTGTAGCTGGGTCTTTACTTGATCATGAACCTCTTTTATAGCTTCTGCAAAAGCTTCTCCCTCTGCACTAACAGGGTCTGCTGTAGGTAGATCTCTCAATTCCAAAATTCCTCTTGGATGCATACCATACACTATCTGAAAAGGTGATTTCCCTGTACTCCTATTGACAGTATCATTATAGGAAAATTCAGCCTGAGATAGGATAGTATCCACTTTTCTCCATGCTGTTTTGTCAAACATCTGAGCAAATTCCCTAAGGAACGATTTACTACTTCTGTTTGTCCATCCGTTTGAGGATGATATGTGGATGAAAAGGACAAATTTGTGCCCAGTTTCTTCCAAAGGGTTCTCCAGAAATGACTGATAAACTTCACATCCCTATCTGACACTATGCTCAATGGCAATCCATGTATTTTGACAATTTCCTTGAAAAACAAATCTGTGATGTATGAAGCATCAGTAGTGGTTTTGCATGGCAAGAAATGTGTCATTTTGCTGAATCTGTCCACTACAACAAAAACACTATCAAATCCTTTCCATGTCCTTGGAAACCCAAGACAATATCCATACTTATGCTTTCCCATGGTCTGGAAGGAATTGGTAAAGGCTGATATAAACCTGCATTAGTTGATCTTCCTTTTGCTTTCTAACATATCACACATGTCTCTACAAACTTTCTGACATCTGATTGTAACTTAGGCCAATAATAATGTCTTCTGACAATATCAAGAGTCTTATCCAAACCAAAATGACCTGCCATAGCTCCACAATGTTTCTCTTTAATGATGTTCAACCTCATAGAACACCTTGGAATACACAACTGTCCACATTTGAATAGCAATCCATCTTGGATCAGAAATTCAGAGAATTCGGCATGATATTTATCTCCAAAAGAAGTACATACCTGATATATCTCTCCAAAATCTTCATCATTAGTGTACATGGTCTTCAATGATCAATTCCAACACTTTCTAACTGATTCTGGTTGACTGTTAGAGCTCTCCTGCTCAAGGCATCTACTACCTTATTCTTGACTCCTTTCTTATGCTTCAATGTAAAAGTAAAAGCTTGTAAAGTTTCTACCCATTTCATGTGTCTGTGGTTCAGCTTTTCCTGGCTGTTGATAAAACTTAAAGCTTGATTATCTGTGAATACTATGAATTCCTTTGGCATCAAGTAATGCCTCCATTTCTTGAGTGACTGGACTAAAGCATACATTTCCAAATCATATGATGAATACCTCTTTTTACCATCATTGAGCTTCTCACTGAAAAATGCAATTAGCCTTCCTTCTTGGCTGAGTACTACTCCAATGGCCATGTGACTGGCATCACATTCTACCTGAAAGATCTTGTGAAAGTCTGGAAGTGCAAGGACTGGCTGTTGTGCCACCTTTTTCTTCAATGTTTCAAAAGAATCATCTGCTTCCTTAGTCCAAGCAAATTTGCACTTCTGTCCTCCTTTTATAAGATCAAGCATGGGTGCACAAATATGACTAAACCCTCTTATAAACTTTCTGTAGAAGGTTGCTAGCCCATGGAAACTTCTGACATCATTCATAGTCCTTGGAGTTGGCCAAGACAATATGGTAGTTACCTTCTCCTTATCCATTTGCAACTTTCCTTATGAAATGACAAAACCCAAATATGTGATCTCCTCCTGCATGAACAAACACTTGTCCAAATTTATCATTAGCTACTCTTCAT
The DNA here is from genome assembly GCA_027924645.1 of Cunninghamia lanceolata. Classification (NCBI taxonomy): domain Eukaryota; kingdom Viridiplantae; phylum Streptophyta; class Pinopsida; order Cupressales; family Cupressaceae; genus Cunninghamia; species Cunninghamia lanceolata. The sequence continues at coordinate 2,560,205 of BSBN01000245.1, read as the reverse complement.
GTAACCTCTTGAGAATCAAATCTATATGTCTAAGATGTTCTTCCTTTGTGTTGCTGAAAATCAGAATGTCATCTAGATATACTATGACAAACTTTCCCATGAATTCTCTCAAAACCTCATTCATCAATCTCATAAAAGTACTAGGTGCATTAGACAACCCAAAAGGCATAACTTTCCACTCATACAACCCTTCATTGGTTTTGAATGCTGTTTTCCATTCATCTCCTGGCCTAATCCTGATCTGATGATAACCACTCTTCAAATCTATTTTTGTAAAATACTTAGCACCTCTCAAACAGTCAAGTAAATCCTCTATCCTAGGGATTGGAAACCTATACCTGACTGTGATCTTATTAATAGCCCTGGAATCTATGCAAAGCCTCCAAGTGCCTTCTTTCTTTGGTGCTAGTACAGTTGGTACTACACATGGACTTACACTTTTACCAATCAGACCTGTGTCTAACAATTCCTTAATTTGTCTTGCTACTTCTGCATTTTGTTCTGGAGTTAGCTTATATGTTGCTTTGTTTGGAAGTGTAGATCCTAGGATTAGATCTATGCAATGGCTGATATCTCTTACAAGTGGTAGGGATCATGGCATTCCATTAGAGATGATGCCTTTATATTTATCCAATAGCTCTTGGACAGCTGGGTCTATGAACCTCTGCTTCCTCTCTTTCTTGACTATTTGCTACTGTTCTTTATTCACTGTGAGACATGGAATTAGGGCATATGCAACTGCACCTTCTACTGCTACTTCTTTCATGAACTATTTTCCTTCCATCAGCATTACCTTCACCTTTTTTCCTTTTGATTTCTCCTCCTTCTCTGTCAATGGTAGTAACTCTGTCACCTTACCATCCTTGGTGATTGTATAGGTGTTTCTTACACCATCATGGCGTGCCTTCAAGTCATACTGCCATGGTCTACCAAATAAAAGATTGCAAGCATCCATTTTGGTAATGTCAAACAACAATGTATCTTTATATGCTCCAATCTGAAATTCTACCCAAGCCTGTTCTTCTACAATCGTCTGCTGACCTTGGGTAAGCCATGAGACCTTATATGGGGATGGGTGAGGCAATCTCCTAAGCTTAAGCTTTGTTACCATTTCATCAGATGCAAAATTTTCAGTAGAACCAGAATCAATTAAAACTTTACATGCCTTACCTCCTGCTTTGCAAATGGTTCTGAAAAGAGACTTTCTTTATGGGGGTTCTTTGTCAGGTACCTTCATGGTATTCATTATTCTTCTCATCATCAGAGATTCTCCACTCTGTGGATATCCATAATTGTCAGGAGCACTCACACTTTGAAAAGCATTAGAGCCTGTTGCACTTTGGCTATCAGGTTCTTGGATCAGATTCGTTCTCCTTTCTCCTGTTGAACTTGTTGCCTTTTCTAGACATCTGCTAGCTATATGGCCTTCTTTGTTACAGTTATAACATCTAATAGATCCTCTGCCCTGGGATCTTCCTCTGAAAGGTCTTCTGCCTCTGAAGTTTCCTTGCTGGTTGTAACTTTCTCTCTAGTTTTGGTTGTTATTTCCCTTGCTGTTGTCATGACTGGATTCTCCCTGATATCCATGTCCATGTCCTTTGCCTCTGAAAGGACTTCTTCCACCTCTTTGCTATTTTCCTCTTCCTCTATTGTTCTATTCTTGTCTTCTCTTTAACTTCTCTTCCACTTTCAATGCCAACTAAAAACATTTCTGAACTGTATCTGGATTATGCAGATTCAAATCTTCCTGAATGTTGAACCTCAATCCATTAAGGTATCTGGCTACCTTTTCTTCCTCACTCTCTTTTACCTTTGTCTTCACACAAAGTTTCATGAATTCCTTTGTATATGAGCTAACATCTAGCTCCTTCTGCTTCAGGTTTTGCTTCCTCTTGTGTAATTGGATACTGTAATCCAATGGAACATAGGCTTCCTTCACTAAAGCCATCATCTTCTTCCATGTAGTGACTCTATGCTTTCCTTCTTGTACTCTATCATCTTGGACAAAATTCCACCATGTCAATGTAGCTTCTTTCATCTTTGATTGGGCTATCTTCACTCTCTGTTGTTCTGGTATTTCCTCTATCTCGAAGAAATTGTTTAGGGAGTCTATCCACTCCATCATCGAATCAGGATCCATCTTTCCTGTAAACACTGGTAACTCTAGTTTCACATCCATGGTTCTCCTTTCTATGGCTTTGAGGGCGTTCAACAGTGGTCTCTGGTCTACAGGAACAACCTCCTCATTCCACCTAGGGATCTCTTCTTCTTCCCTATCTTCTCTACCAGAACCTACTCTGTCCCTCAACTTCTCCAATTCATCCTTCAATTCCTGATTCTGAGCCTTCACCGCTTTGCTCTCTGCAATTTGTTTCTTCACCAGCACAGCCAACTCAGTGTTGGTCATCCTTGCTGGAAACTCTGTTGTTCCTTCTTCATCCGACATCTTACTGTCTTCAAATCTTTTCCCGAAGATCCTTCCTTTGCTCTGATACCACTATGATGTAGAGCCACACAACAAAAGCTACAAATAGGGTGAAAAACCCATTAAACCCACCAAATAGCTAATACTATTTCCTATCGACAACACATCCATTATCAGCCACCTTCAAAATCCTCATACCGATCACCACCCTCTTACCGATGAATTATCTCCCTTTCACCTACTAGCAGTATCATCATATTCGGTGAACACAATTATCCTCCTGATGATCACTGTTCACCTTACCGCCAAACTCTATTTGTAGCATCATGATGTTCGGCATCATCTGCACCTTTTATTAGCAGGATATAAAATATCGGGTTCCTCCCATATATCCTGATGACGACAACTTCATGCACCTCTCTTCCGATGCTTACGTCACCCCGATATTTGACCCACTTACACAACCAGCATCAGGATATAACTTATCGGGTCATATTGACACATCCTGATGGTGATACTCAACTTTATGCACACAATGAATATTCCACCAAATATTCCTCCCGTGATCCACTTAGTGTTAATCTCCTATCGCCAAAACACTTGTCGTCAGCAGGACAAACCTTTATCGGGTGATATTTGGAATATCCTGATGACGATGACGTCACATGCACTGTTACTTCCTCCTTTCTTTGGAAAATGTGACTTTGACTCGCCGTTGACCCATTTGATTGTACCTTCACCTGCGTGTATGCTCCAGCATGCAACAAGTATATGCGAATGATGGAAAGACACGAAATGATGATCCTGAAGATGATATATACAGGAAATAGATATCCAAACTATTTTATCTTGATGCCTTCAAAACAGGCATTCTCCATAAGTTTCAAGACCCGATCCGGATAGCGATATGTGCATAGATGCAAATGCGATATACACAGTCTGTAATGTCGCATGCAAATTCTATATATCCATCAAATGTATATTTTTGACAAAACTCTCAGAACTTTATAGTTTCACATAGAAAGCATGTCGATCAGGCCAGATCATTTCCTGAGCAATTCTAGCTTAGAATTTATCCTTCTAAACCCTAGCACATGAGGATGCTAGGATAACTCATAGCATGCTAACAATTGATCCCATGAACATGAAATGCATAAACAGAGAAACAAAAATGTAAACTAAACTATGATACATGCCCATTCCACCGATTTAGAGGATCAACCAGTGGAATGGTTGGATGAATCCATTTGCCTGTAACTAAAAAGAGAATCAATACACAGATAGCTTGTAAACCAGACAAATGAAACCAATGGGATCTCTTACTTTCAAATTAGAATTGCATATAGATCTCACAGTCCCACTATGTTACAATGTCACTACTTCTTCACAGAAACTAATAGTTATCAACTATTCACTGTCTCCTATCAATTCCTCTGTCTCTAAAACAAAAAGAACTAGGGTATAAATAGATGTGTTTTATGAGTACTACCAACTCGACTCCCAGTGGCTAGGAGACTTCCAAGCGGTTGGGAGAAGACAGCTAAGACAACTGGCATAACAAACTTCTAACTACCAGCACATCCTCCTAGATCGATCTAAAACATAAGAATTGGTCCAATGGACCTTATTACATCAAGAAGTCAAACATACTATAAATAGACTTATGTTCTGTTTTGCAGGGGTGCTCCTGCACCAATGCATGTCACTAGATTGGTCACACCTAATCTTAAGAACCAAGTATGGCACAAAGATGAAGGTATTGTCTAAACCTCTGTCTAAAAACCATATCACTGATGAACCAACCCCAAAGATGGAAGCATCCCATGCCATGATGAATAAGGAAGAGAGAGTCTTTGTTGAAGAGCTAGGTGACTGGACTGAGCATGACCAACAAGAAGAGGAAAATAGTCAATTGATGACCATGATGCAAAGTGATCCTTATGGGAACTATGACTCCATCGGCTTGGGCACTTAAGTTATTTTTGAGGAGGATCAAGAAATTCCAAATCTAATGAGAAAAGAGGTATCTGAAAATGAAGAACCTGAAAGAAACTCTGAAATCTAGACTTTAAATTTTGATGGGGCTAGGAGCAAAAATAGTGCTAGAGCAGGGATTTTCCTCACTGCCCCAAATGGCGAGAAGATTTTAAGAGCTATACGCTTCCAGTTTGCTTGCACTAATAATGATGCCAAGTATGAATATTTAGCACATGGACTCATGTTGGCTAAGAAGAGAGGAATCAAGAATTTGGTAGTTAAAGGAGACTCAGAGTTAGTAGTAAAGAAAATTAGAGAGAAAGCTATAGCAAAGAATGTAAGAATGAGGTCCTACCATCACAGAATTTGGGATCTGATAGATGATTTTGATGCCTTCAACATTGAAGTTGTCCCCAGAACACAAAACACTGAGGCAAATAGAATGGCACAAATCGATTCTCAATTTGACCCACCAAGTGACCTACTTGTTAATAATGAGTCAGTTAAAGTTATAGTAAGACTAGCAATTCCAGACAATGATCAGAATTGGTAGGTCTTTGATAATGATCTTCAAGTACTCTTGTTTCTGCAGCAATCGGGAGAGTTTGCTGATCAGTTACAACCCAAGATCGAGGAAGCTTATGGTGATCAAATCATCCAACTGAAGTCAAATAAGCTCCCAAAAGGACTAATCACTCTAGAGAATCTATTTGACCCTGAAGATGCAAGCCTAGACAAAAGGAAGTTTGAGGAAAGTAAGGATGATTATTCCAAAATTCAGGTTAGCAAAGGAAGTTAAAAATAGGCAATGCTACTACCCAAGAGGAAAAGAATAATTTGATTTCTTTATGTAACAAGTATGATAGGGTAATTGCTTGGACCTATGGAGACCTTCATGGCTATAATAGAGACATCATCCAACATACCATAGAGCTTGTTGAAGGATCAAAACCAGTCCAATAGAAGCAAAGACCAGTGAATCCAAGAATCGAGCCACTGATGGTAGATGAACTACAAAAGCTTCTAGAATCAAAGATCAATTTTCCAATTAAACACTCAACCTAGGTGTCCAACCTAGTACCTGTAAGGAAAAAGAATGGTGACATAAGACTCTGTGTGGATTTCAGAGACCTGAATAAAGCATCATTAGAAGACCATTATCCCCTGCCTTCTATGGAACAAATTTTGTAAACTGTAGTAGGTTTAGAGAGGTTTTCCTTGCTTGATGGTTTCTTAGGATATAATTAGATTTGGTTGGCAGATGAAGACCAACACAAGACAACATTCACTACTAAGTGGGGAACATTTGCATATGCCAAGATGCCTTTTGGTCTCTTAAATGCTGGGGCTACCTTTCAGTGTGCCATGGATGTAGCTTTCAGGGATGTAATAAATAAGATTATTTTGATTTATCTGGATGATCTGACTATATTTACCAATGATTCCAAAGACCATTTTGGGCACCTGGAAGCGGTTTTCAAAAAATGTCAGGAGTTCAGGATCTCTTTAAATCCCAAGAAATACATCTTTGTTGCGCCTTAGGGTAAACTTTTGGGACACATAGTTTCAAAGGATGGGATTTCCATTAATCCAGAGAGAGTCACAGCTATCATGAATTTATCTTTACCAGTTAACAAAAAAGTAGTTCAGTCCTTTTTAGGAAAGATTAATTTTGTTAGCTGCTTTATATCTGATTTTGTAGGACTAATCAGGCCCATTACTCTGTTGCTAAAGAAATATTTGGTTTTCAAATGGACAACAGAAGGGAGGTAGGCTTTTGAATAATTCAAGAAAGCCATTTCAAGGGCACCAGTACTGAGAAACCTAGATTTCTCTAAGTCTTTTATAATGTATGTGTATGGAGGTGAATATAGTGTGGCTGCTGTTCTTACTCAGAAAGATGAGAAGGAGGAAGGGGAACACCCAATAGATTTCTTCTCCAGAACACTAAGGGAATATGAATCAAGATATAATTTTGTTGAGAAACAAGCCTATGCTATGGTAAACACCCTTAAGAAATTCAGACACTTAGTAATAGGAAATAATATTCTGATATTGATAGCCCAACCTAGTGTAAGGGAATATATCATGGAGGGTGAGATCACTGAAAAAGGGCCAATTGGATAACCAAGATCTTAGAATATGACGTGGAGGTAAGGCCTACCAAGTTGGTTAGAGGCAAATGACTATGTCAATATATGACCCAAGATAGAAAAATCAGTGTCAGAAGAAGTAAAAAATGAAAAGGTGTTGAGACTCCAGGAGGTTGACCAAGACTCTTGGGTCAGAGATAGAATATAGTTTATGAGGACTGGTGTGTTCCCAAATGAACTCTCTCCTGATAAGAAAAGGTACTATAGACAGCAAGGAGATCATTTTGTATTAATTGATCATGTTTTGTTCAGAAAGTACATTGATGGAATACTCTTAAGGTGTATAGAGAAGGATGAAGCTCAAAGAGTATTACATGAATTTCATCATGGGACCTCTGGAGGCCATTTTTTAGCAAAGACTACTAATTAAAGTGACACAAGCTAGATATTTCTAGCCTACTCTGTTTGTAGATTGCTATCAGATGGTTAAAGAATGTCAAGCTTGCCAGTTCTATACTAGAAAGAGGAGAAATGCAACAATGTCCTTAAGTCCCATAGTAGTGGATGAACCCTTTGCTCAATGGGGTTTAGATTTTATTGGCATGATCAATCTAGTGTCAAATATGGGACACAAGTGGATTCTTACTGCAATAGATTACTTTACAAGATGGAGTGAAGTGATACCACTCAAGGAAGCCACTGAAAAAGTGATCCTAGAATTTTTAGAAGGTATAACTTCTCGGTTTGGTCCTCCCCATACCATCATATCAGACAATGCTAGGGCATTTTTGGGGACTAAATTGTCTGTGTTTGCTTTAAGAAATGGGATATATTTGAAAACTTCTTCCAATTACTATCCACAAGGTAATGGTTTAGCAGAGACCACCAATAAGAACCTCATCAGCCTCATAAAAAGAATAGGAACTAATTATTAGAGAGAGTGGCACAAGTTACTTAACACAACACTATGGGCTGATAGAATCACACCAAAGCAAGTAACTAAAATGTCTCCCTATGAGTTGGTTTATGGCAAACCGGCAGTGATGCCACTAAGTATAGAGATTCCTACCTTACAGTTGTTGAAGTAGATGGAAATTGAGGAAAATGGCTCAATGCAAGTTAGACTTGCCGAATTGTTGGAAGTTCAAGAAAAGAGAGAAAAGGCACATGAATCAGTAATGAAGTATCAGCAGATGGTTAAGAATTAGTTTGACAAGAAATCTTCCAATCCAAAATTTGAGGTTGGGTCTCTGGTGCTGAAGTGGGATGAAAGAGCTGCCAAACTGGGTCGACACAACAAATTTGAATCATTATGGACAGGTCCTTATAAGATTCGTTCTTGTAAGCAACAAAATTCATTTGAGTTGGAGACTATGGATAGAGAACCTGAGGAGATTCTAGTAAATGGGATCTTTCTGAAACATTTTACCTAAGTCTGAGACTCAATATGTATGATAGTTAGCTGCTTTTATTCATTTCCCACTTTTTCTTGCTTTCCCACTTTTTCCTTTTTAAATAAGTGTTCTGAGAACATGTGTCAACAGCACAGAGGTCCCCTCTCTCTTAGCAATTACATTTATCGAGGTTGTTTGGTAGTTCCTTAAATTCCAAGAAGGTACACACTTTTTCATAAAGATAGCCACTCTTATAGCATATATGACACTCCATCCAATACAAATTTCAAAAAGATACGCTAACTATCTCTCAGTATTAGTGTCATTAATTGGATGGGATGTGTCATTTATTATTTCATAATGCCCCACTAAGCTAAATATTAGTCCCTTCCAGAGTTGCATTTGCAATTATCATTTTGTATTCCTAAGTTGTTGTTGCATCTAGGCTCTGCTCCTCACAAGCATTCAAGCTAGTGCAGTTTTCCTTCGCAATCCTTTCAATTTTCTATGCCAAGGTTTCTAAGCTACAATAGACATAGAGATGTCAGAGACACAATCACCACAGGAGGGACTCGGGATCTTTGAACCCACTGATAAGTTAATGAATAGAAAATCTTATGCTTCTGCACCTGCGCAGCCGAGGGAAAATTATCCAAGGACAAGGGTCCCTGAAACAGGGGTGAGTGTAGACCGAACTCAGGTGAAGGATTATGTTGATGGTATTTTTGATACACACATGGAGAAGAATACTAAGAATCTCTGGGAGGGAGCTCACCAGAGATGCCTCACCCGTGCAGCAAAGGGGCAATGGGAAACTTTTGGGAAATGAATATGGATGTCCCAGTTGGCACAGTTTCTAGTTCCTAATGTCCACTTATGCCCCGAATTGGTTGATTTGTGTGCAGAATTGTTTCACCCCCCATCACATTCTATTCAGCAAGGCCCATTCATGATTCAAAATACTCTTAAGGTAATTAGGGACATGCTGGCCTTACAGTATGATAGACCAACCACTTTTCCTAATGTTGCTAAACTGTAGGGCACATGGGCAAATGTAAGTAATAAGGTGAAGTTTTTGAATGCTGAAATGCATCTGGGTGAAGATAATACATAGTTACCTGCATTGCCCACTGGTCGTGCTCAATTCAGCTCTGACGTCCAAGATGCTCTTGCTATGTTGGCCTTTATCTTTGGCCAGAATGAAGACTATAGTTTATGACTGGCAGCTGGCGGTTATTTTCAGATTGAAAACCATAGACAAGTCCCAGGAGTACCGGCTGGATTTTTCAGAGCAAATTGCAGCGGCCATGATTAACCAGCTTACCAATTTCCAGACAAGGCGTGTGTTCATGTATTTTGCATATCTGTTCCATCTAATGTTGTATCAAAATTTTAATCTCTTCAAACAATATATGCCTTTGAATATGTATGACCCAGAGTCAGATAGTAGTAAGACTATTCCTATGTCTGCGTGGACCCATGTGTTCTATAATACCTCAGATCCATATGAATTTTCTGAGTGTTTTGTTACTCCCTCTTTTAGCCATTTAAGTCTCGAGCTTGTAGAACACATGATGAGATAGAGCATCAGGGGTCTTCTGACCAACTACCCAATACCTTGTGATTACTTCTTTGGGGCCCATACTACTGTAATTAGAGTCCATGGTTTTAGTGGAGAGCCTATTTTATTGCCCAAAGTCTTGACCCCTAGGGTCACATTTTTAGAGGTAGCTCTTCAAGTGTCTATTATAGACAATGACTATGGCCACAAGAAAAGGAAGAAAAAGATGTCTGATGTCCCTTGGACCTGAGGGAAAATAACAGTTGAAGTAAGGGGAACTAAGAGCCACCTACTGAGGAAATTAGCTACCTATGGTTTCTTAATCATAGAAGATAAATGGAAATATGACCCAGATAGTTTCCTAGCTTCCTGGATCATCAATAAAAAAGTTTCTGCCAAAGTAGTTCATGAGGGACACCCATTCTGGGAGGACAAAAGGTCCCCAAAAGAGGATGACCCAGCCTTCTATGTGGAATTAAGTGACTTGCCTTATGAGGGGCCTAGGTCTTGGGAAACTTTCTATGTGAAAGTGAAAGAATATGACCCTAAATTGAAGATGACTCATGGCTTGAGGAAGACATTGAAAAGAAAAGACTGGAGCTTGCATAAAAGATTGAGGCTTATTGGAAATATCACCAAGAAATCTTTGAAATTACCCACACATTTGGAAATGTTGAGACAAATGAGACATGGGAGTCAATTTGGGATGAATGGCATCCATCTCTTGTATCAAGTCCTGATACAAGCAGAATTCAGAAAGGTGATGAAGAAGCAGAAGAAGAAACAGAGGACACTCTTAGAATGTAGGAAACATGACAAGCATCTTCTGCTAACCCTAGATCTCCATGGCCTCAATCCCTTAGCACCCTTGAGAAATAGAAAGGAGTTGTATCATCACCATCTCTTGGGACCCATGTAGCTTTGGCATCTGGGGGTTCCAGAGAGGCACCTGTGCAACAACGAATTCTACTTGATGTAGAAGAAGAAGAAGATCCTGAGGAGGCATCTGATAGGCCTCAAAAGATAAGAAGGTTAATTTTTCCTAAGGAGGAAGAAGAAGAAGCATCCATGCCCCAATAACAGGAAGCTCTAGTCATTTCATCTATAGCTCAAGTAAGTACCTCTTCTCTCTTCTCACCTAAGACTGTTTCTTCTTACTTAGGAGTGGCATCCCCAAGTACCCAAGTTTCCATGTCTCCTGCCACTTCTGCTGCACCTTCACAAACTTTCACTCCATCTGTCAGTGCACCAGCCATGCCTTCATAGGCCATAAGCTTGCCATTGTTTTCTCCATCTGTGCCCAAGCAGGCCCCACCTCAAATTTACCCTAGTCAACAAATATCTGCTATTCCTTATGCCTTGCCGTAGGGTCATCCTTTTGCGGGAGGTTATATTGCACATCCTCCCACTTTCCAAGCCCAATCAGATATAACAAGAAAGGCTAGAGAGGATAGAATGGAAAAGAAAAGGAAGAAAGAGAACAAAAGCCTTGTTGTGGCTCATATGAAGTCACTCTTTGACCCTATTCAATAGTCTTTAACTGTGACACATTTGTCTCCAAATGTGGTTAAGCCAAATGAATAGATGCAGCCATAGGATTTTGTAATGAATGAAGTGGCCATGGATATGTCTCTTTTTAGATCACAGGACATGGTAGAGTTAATGAATGAGACTGCTACTATAGTTGCTACTGACTACCTAAAAGTGTCCAAAAAGATACAAAAGGTGGAAGCTGATCTAGCCCAAGAAAAGGTTAACAACAATTTAACCTAGGAGATACAATCTAAAATCAATGAAATTGATTCATTAAATAAATAGTTGCAGACTACTGTTTCATTACAAATTCATCAGACCACACAGGCACAAGTTACATCTTTGAAGGCTGAGTTGGCACAAGAGAAAGCTGATGTTACTGTTTTGAGGCAAGAAAAGGCCACTACAGAGAAGAGATATCAGGATAAGTTGCAAGAAGCAACACAATTACAACAAATGCTATTGAAAGAGAAAAATGTAAATAGTGCAACTAAGCACAGTTCATGGCTGAGCAATAGAAGACAAAACAACTAACAATTGAGTTGGCCAATAGACCACAGAATGTAGGGGTCTTAAATCTGGTTAAGGAGTTATATGTTTCAGTATGGAAAAGAATCTCTAAGGAGATTATTCAGATCAAGCCATCTCTCACTTTCTTATTGAATGCACATCAGCTATGTGAGAAATTAGAATCTTCTGTGCAGGCCACATTGTCCATTGTTTCATTAAGGGTTTTCGACTCAGCTTCTATTGCAAAAGCTATATGACACAATAGATGAAACATTATCTACAATGGGTATAAATGATAGGATGATTGCTGCTAAGAAGGTAAATGAGGTTTTGAGTTGCAATACTGCTGCAATGAATTGCAAAGAGCTCCTTGATATTGTGAAGGAAGGAGTTAGGAACATGAAGAAGCATATTGAGGATCTAGTGCAATTGGGTCTCCCTTCACCTTTCCCAGATAATAACACAGTACTGATGATAGATGAAATAAATCTCTGCTTTTGACGAAACAGAATGATCAGATAATTTTCCAATGTCTAAGTGATTCATCTACTGTGGCAGAGGTCAAAGCTGTGTTGGTGCCAATGGCTCAGTTGGAGTTTCAATTGAAAGATGTAGTCCAAATTTTGCAATTATTTTCACATAAAGATATAATCAATCTTGATTTTGCTTTTCAGGATTTGCAGAGTAGGCAAAGGCTATCAGATTCAGAATGGTCTATATATTAGACCGCATTGCAGAATCTATAATTAAGGTTTTCATATCTATGGCAGTATCATTTTTTTTTCTTTTGGGTTTCTTTTTAAGCAAGCTTAGAAGTCCTCGTAGTCGCCAATAACTGTAGAGTAAAACTCTACATTTTGTTTCAGCAGTGTTGCAATAATGTTACAATGGATAATATTTGTGACTATGTATGTTTCTGTGCATGGATCACGCCAAGTGTCTAAGCTATAGAAAAAGGAGAACAATATTAAGCTTTATTCAGAGATCGCCATGTGTTACTTCCTTTTATTTAGATGCAGCAGAGTGTGCCACGTAGTGGTAGCAGTTTCTTTTGTTTAAGTTTCATAGTGGTTGCGGGCTTTGCCACATGTCTACACTAGAGATAGTTTCTAAAAGTTTCTTTTTGTGGCTGCATGCTTGCGGAGGTTGCCGTGTGTCTTTTGAGTTTCCTCTGAAGGCCGCCGCATGTGTCTTCTTTTATTCGAAGCTTGTTAGTATCGATATATGTATGGTAGGCCAGAGTTTTAATGACACAGTTTCATACTTGTTGTGGAGAGCGCCACATGGCGTCAGCGGATGAGGTACTTCCTTTATTTCAATGCTCTTGGGATGAAGGCATTTTTTTTCTAGTTGCACCAGAGTGTGACAAGTTTCAGTCTCTGAGAGATCCTTCAGGGTCTTTTTTATAAGCTACTTGTTTTGCCGGAAGGCGCCACATGTCTAGTTTTGTTTCATGTGGAAGGTGCCATCTGTCTCAGTTTACTCCTCTGTGCAGATAGTAAGTGATATAAGTAGTTGGTCCCATATATTATTATTTCATTCTCTAAGTGTTCGGATGGTAACAGATGTCATAGCGGTAAGCTGCGTGAGTATAAAGATATAGTTTTAGCACTAAGGAGAGAGCAATAGGCGACGTTTTCCTGTGTGTTTTTTTTGAAGGTAAGGAGTAAGCGGAGGTTGCCATGTGTCATATTTTTGAAGTTTCATAAGCCTGTGGGTGTCGCCATGTGTCTTAACGGTGATACATTTAGAGTGCCACATACAATTGTTCCTCAGCCAATGAGCATGTAGGATATTACCGTTGCAGATTTAGGAAATCTCAATTGTCAAGGACTCTTAGTTAGCTCAAGTTTGATTTTACTATTAAAGATTCAGGTTGTTGCAAGGTGATTCTGGTCAAGTCTGTGGTTATAAATATGTTGCAATTGTAATTGATAAGGATCCAATTTTTTGATAAGTTTTATCAAGAATCTAATAGAGAATTCAAAAACTTTATTGTGACCAAATTGTATCATTTTCCTTAATTTTGTTATTTCTGATAAGAAGGTTAATATATCTGTGCATGTTACTATGCCTCTTATGCTGCTGGAATATTAATGAAAAGAACTTTGTTCTGTGCCTTCGTTGATATTATCTGTGTCTTTGCAAATTTTTCTGATTATAGCCTTTGACCGCATTCATTTACATCTATTTATATTAATAATGCAGTATCTACTCTTTAATACAATTGTATCTTAAGAATTGGTTCACTGTGCTAAATTGAAGGAATCCATTTTACTCAGGCACATCGCCATAGTGTAGATTTACTTATTTTATTGTATCTGTAATCTTGTTTCTCTTTCCCTTTTACTCAATTCCCCCATTAAAATAGGAAGAGCCAGCTTCTTTAAAATCTGGAGGTTGTTTCAAGTAGCAAGTCCCATGTTCTTGAAACTTCCCATGTTAGTGTTGGAACCCACGCAATTTTAACCATCAACAATATGTTTGTAGTACTCCATGCATGTGTGAATTATGTTACAATGCCTTGCATGTTTGCAACCTTATAATACTAATCTTGGGCCTACCAAGGTCCACAACTTGGTGGAATTCTTTAAGATTCTATGTTTTCATGTTGGAAATTTGTCTTAATCCCACTTTAGTGTGAGTTTGAATGTAAGTTAATACCCATGCTAAAGTGGGGGATAAATGTTATGGAGTAAAATGTTTACCCTTGCTAATTAGGACCTATTTTGACACCTTTTAGAACAATAAATCCAATAAAACAAACTTAGGACTGGTCTAAGCCCACCTTATTTGACACTCTTTAGAGTTTTGGGGGCTAAAGGACTAGGGTACATAGCACCCTAGCCCTGACCCTATTTTATGGTGTTAGCTTAGAACACCTCCTTGGCTTATTGTCGTCGCCCCCATTTGGTTTTATTCATTGTTGGTGAGCGGGAATGCATATATAAAGGAGTTTTGTTATTCATTTATCACCTATATGACTAATTGCTTGTGAAGAGAATGTGTGAATTTCTTTGATGAATTGATTTCCTATGCTCAAGTGTTCCTCAAGGTTGGAATAACTCTTTGTGTGGATGTTATGATGTTTATTTATAGGTCTTGAAGGAAGTTCAAGCCTCCATCTTCTATCTCCTTGTTGGTGCATGGTCTCGAGTCACCTACTCCAACAAGGGTTTCATATCTTGTGGTAATATTTATCATTTACATTCATTCTTTCATCATTTATTATAGATCTTGCCTCTTCCCTCCTAGGGTAAACACTCTTGGATCTCTAATCATTGTTGTAGTGGAGGTGAAAACACCAATAGAGGGTTTGACTAAGGCAAGCCCCTAAACACAACATAACCCTTTTCCTTCTTGTTTGTGTGCAGGTCACATCCGAAATAATCAAACAACAACAAGCTATAGGAAGGAAGAAGATTGACAGAAGAAGGCACCCAGATCTGAAGATTTGACAAAACCTTAATTTGGCTCTAGGGTGCCTAGCACCTTGGTAATTTGCATTCCTAAACTTAGGTTTTGATTCTCCTCTACTCCATGATCTCTTATGTACTTTCAAAATATTTGTATCTATTTCTGATAGTAATTTATTGGTCAATATTGCATAATTAGGGTTCAGGTCTTACCCTAGTTTGGCTGGTTGAATTTGGTTGACACTCCTTTATACAACAAAGGAACAAAACCCCTGTAGTTTGGCTCTCCTTCACAAGGTAGAAGATAAACTCGGTTTGTGTTCCAATGTTGATAGAAGAGGGTTTGATCTAGTTAAACTTTTTAGGCTAAGTCTCCCTTTTTCATCTAACATTATGATGGTACCCTATCAAGATGTAAACATTTAAAAAAGGCCACATATATTATCAATGAGGATCACACCAACATCAAAGGATTGTACAAGATTGTTTTAATCATAACAAAGCAATTATTTCAAGCAGGTCACTATTGGCATGTTATTACAATAGCATTTATATCAACTAAATCAAATAGATAGGAACATGGGAAGATTATCAATGCTATCCAATCAGTAAATTAGAAAAACAACAAATCAAAAAAATAAAAAATAAAAAAAATCAATTGTCTAATGGCGAAAACCATTTCATGGCTCCTTAAATAAGTAACATGATGAAAACCCATTTGTAGGATTCATTCCCCTAGCTCATGGGAAGTGGTATTTTCAAAATGGATTCAACTCTTTTAGGGTCCATGGAAATTCCCTTCTTTGAAATTATATGTTTTAGTATCCTCCCTTTTGTGACTCTAAAGACACACCTCTTTAAGTTTAGGGATATCCTATGCTTCCTAAACTTCTACAATACCTTCCTCAAATCTATAACATAATCCCTACACTTCTTGGAAAATACTACGGGGCTGTTAAGGTACATAATAATGCACTTCTTGATAAGGTCTTTGAAGGCTATATCCATAGATTTTTAACAAGTGGTACTCGGATCTATTATATCAAATGGCATTTTCTTGTATGCAAAGGTTCCCTATTTTGTAGTGAATGGGATCTTTATCCTATTGTCATGATCAACCATTATCTGCTTATAGGCCAAGTAGTCATCTAGAAAGGACATCATCTAGGATTTGTTTATATTCTGTAGAATCTCATCAAGAGAAGGTATTGGCTAGTTATTCTTTTTAGGGTCTTTGTTTAAATTTTATAAATATAGGTAGAGGTAGATTTCCACATTCTTCTTACATATTGGCATGAAATTTGAGAACTATGTATAATATGTGATAGGAAATATGATTTGGGTGGGCAATAATTTCTAGACTTCTTTAAGAAATCATTTATGAGCATATGATTTTTATGGAAATTCTTTGCATTAGATTTAAAAGGGATTATGGTAGTGATTATGGATGGGTCATATGTCTTTTGATCCTTATAGGTCCACATGATCAAATCTTTGTAGTCTTTGAGATCTTGGGTGATGCCTCTTATTTCTTCTATGGTGTATGCCTCCCCAATTAGAAAATTCTTAATATCTTTGATGTCTACAAGGTTTCATGGTATGACAAGTTTACCTTTAGGCGTAGCACTCATGATTCTATTGTACTAGTGATCCTCATAAAACTTGTGTTTAATTGAAACTATGCCCTTTGGAATTGCATTTGTCCTTAGATTTATGATTCTACCCTCACTCATCTCCACAATAGCTAGTCTTCTTCCTCGATGGTATGATATTCAAAAAATCCAAAAATTGTGATGAAATTAATAATTTACTTGTCATTGTCGGAAATGCTTTACATTATCTAGATTGGATGGGCAAGGGACTAACTCCATTAAAATTTTCTTCAATTTAAAATTCATGATAGTTTCTAAAGAGATAACGACAAATAATAATGAATAAGTCTATGATCCTTCTTGTGAGGGATATATTTAATGTTGAAAGCATCAAAATATTCAATTAGGTTCCAAATGTGGTTGTGATAACATGACAAACATTTGTCATGGAATGAACATTGAGCTCTTACTAGTTGGACCACCAATTTTAAGTCTTTGAATGACTGTAGATACTCAATCCTTTATTAAGAGTGAACTATAAGCTATGACCCAACACCTCAAAATTCAAACTATTATTATTGCAAGTGAATTGTAGTGTAAACACAACTCGATAAATTTTTCCCCATGGGTTGATCAACTCAACTCTAGCACCAACTCCTTGCTGAGATTTTGATTTGTCAAAATTTAGAGTCCACAAGTGATCTTTATTTATTCTTTAACTAATAGGTTATATAGAAGTCACATCCTTTGACTTTGCTTTCACCTTTGAAGCATAAATTCCTTGGTTAAGCTCTACATATAAGATTTCATTTGGCTTAAAATATATTTTATGATCAAATGTTTTATTCTTGACTCATGTTCAATTTGTAATTGATCTAGTAGACCTTGTTGAGGTAGCTACATGTGAGAAAAAATGGTTACCATGTAACCACTTAGTGTTTTAGACTAGTCATGGCTCAACAACATCCTTTATGCATCAACAATATCCATCACTTATATACAAATGTAATGTTGAATCCTTGGATATGATGCAAGATACATATGTGTATGATTCAATTCACCCATTACATGAACTTTAGTTTTATCCAATTGAACCACCTTTTGATTAGACTTGGAAGGAGTCAAACCTAATTTTGGTAGATTGAATAAGGCATCATGTTTTCAAAAGCACCTAAATTCATAAGATAATAATGTAAGTTCTTCCCAAAAATCCTTATCACCAGTAAAAAGGGAGGAGATTCTATTTTTTTTTAAACAAAGTTACATTAACATTATAAATCGTGCTAGTCTATTAATTTTCTTCATGACTAAATAAAGTTTCTAGTAATATTTCCTTTTGTTCTAAAAAATGGGCCATATCAAAGAAGAAAATATTCACTTTAGTTCTTTTAAGATCATATCCTCTATTTGGGGTGGTAGCAAGATAGTATTTCTTTATTGTGATGATTTTGTCCTCTTCAAAGGTGGTGCATCCATGGTCAATGGCAATCTTGCATCACCAAAAATATTTTAATTTTCAGTTTGGTTTTTTCAACAATGTTGGAGCTTTGAGAAAATCATATTTTAATTTGCAACAAATGTAATTTCCCTTAGGTGCAATTGTAAATGTAATTTTGGTGGGATTTGACTGATTTTTTCATAAGTGGGGCTGCCAAGAATCTTGGAATTGATTTCCAAGAGGTGGGGCCAGAAGCTTTGCATGTTGTTGCATGTCTGGGTCGTTATTATGAAACCCAGTCTCGGTAAAATGGGCATAAATTTCTCATATCTTATCAAAATTAAGAAATTAAAAATGTTCTGGAAATCTAGGAAGAAGAGGCACGAAAGCCAGAAACCATTTTAGAAAATCTTGAAAATTGAGGGAGAGATAACATGTTGGAAGTGACAGGTTGTTTGTTTGTGAATTTGTGGAGGTTGTTTTGAGAAACCAATAATGGTTTTCTTCTCATGCAATCGCTACATATTGAGGCTTGCTCATTTGGGAGAGGGGCTTTGGATGAAGATATTTGCATGGCTAGATGCTGCCAGTATGAGTCCAGATTGATGAAGACAAAAATTTGTTGCAAGTGTGGATTGTATCTCTTAGAAGCTCATATGCTTCCATATCTTGTAATGAAATTTCAGATTGAATAAATATTATTGTGCATATTTCTCTTCTTCTATTTTCTGTTCCATTTTATTTTTAGCCTTCTTTTAGAGACTTGTGAAGTGTTGTGTTACAGATTTGAAAGGGAGAGTAGCCTTCTACATCAATTGGTATCAGAGCTCAGAAGGTCTAGGAGAGAGAGTTTGGTTTTGTGTTTGTGTGTTTGTGCAGGTTGAAGAGAGAACCTGGTTGCCAAAAGACTAGGTAGAGGAAAATAGAAGAGACCTAGGTGAGGCAAAGACAAGAGGAAGCAAAGAGAGACTTGCTAGAGGAAAGATGGATTTGTTTAGAAGGTACTTGTAGGTTGGGGGTTTGCAAAAGAAGAAGCAAGAAGAAAAAGAGAGGAAGAGGAAAGAGGAAAAGAGGAGGCAAATAGAGGTTGAGAAATAGATAAGAGAACTGAGGCAAGCTATGGAAGAGATGGAAAAAGATATGGAAAGAATAGTTCAGGAGTTCCAGCAGTTGCAAAGTTGGCACTTATCAGTGAAGATGAAGGTTACATGGCCCATCAAGAAAATTGTCCAAAGAAGAAGAAGACAAACAAAGGCATCAACAATAGAGGAAGAACAAAAACAATCTTAGATAGAGGAAGAGGTAAGAAATGAAATAGTGAATACTATTTTGACATCAAGCATTGAAGAAGACAAAGTAGACACGGTTGTGGATGAGCCTTCATTTCATTTTCAGTTGTTTGAGTCTCAAGAGCAAGTTGAACAAGTAGAAGGGCATATTATTGTTAATGTTGCTAAAAAAGTTGATAATGGAGTTGCTGATAGGGTTGTTGTTATAGAGTTACAGACCAAGTTCTTGCAGTTGAATGTTGATGTTGTTATACTACTGGGATCACCAAAGGAGTGTGAGAAGCAAAGTAAAGAATCCATTATTGGTAATGGTACTAACCAACTTGTTTTTATGAATGAATTTGTCATTATTTAGGTGCAGGTATCCAAAGCAATAGATAAGAAGAAGTTATGTACATTTGACAGGCCTAAGCACATGAGCAAGAAGGTAGGAAAGACAAGAGTGAGAATGAAGTGGACATTACTTTGTTTCAAGAAATTTGAAATGCAAGACATCAGTTAGAGACTATCAAACATATTTTTCATGATGATAGTCCTTATTCAAGTGGACTTGAATTTTGTTTTCTCCGAGAGTATTCACGGTCAATGACAATCTTGCATCACCAAAAATATTTTAATTTTCAGTTGTTTAGTTTTTTCAATAATGTTGGAGCTTTGAAAAAATCATATTTTAATTTGCAACAAATGTAATTTCCTTTAGGTGCAATTGTAAATGTAATTTTGGTGGGATTTGACTGATTTTGTCATAAGTGGGGCTGCCAAGAATCTTGGAATTGATTTCCAAGAGGTGGGGTTAGAAGCTTTGCATGTTATTGCATGTCTGGGTCGTTATTATGAAACCCAGTCTTAGTAAAATTAGCATAACTTTCTCATATATTATCAAAATCAAGAAATTAAAAATGTTCTAGAAAGCTAGGAAGAAGAGGCACGAAACCCAAAAACTATTTTAGAAAATCTTGAAAATTAAGGGAGCGATGACAGGTTGGAAGTGACAGATTTTTTTGTGGATTTGTGGAGGTTGTTTTGAGAAACCAATAATGGTTTTCTTCTCACACATTGCTACATATTGAAGCTTTCTCATTTGGGAGAGGAGCTTTGGATGAAGATATTTGCACAGCTAGATGCTGCTAGTATGAGTCTAGATTGATAAAGACAAAAATTTGTTGCAAGTGTGGATTGTATCTCTCAGAAGCTCATATGCTTCCATATTTTGTAATGAAATTTCAGATTGAATAAATATTATTGTGCATATTTCTCTTCTTCTATTTTCTGTTCTATTTTATTTTCAGCCTTCTTTCATAGGCTTGTGAAGTGTTGTGTTGCAGATTTGAAAGGGATAGTATCCCTCTACGTCAATACAAAGTGGGTTATTGTTGGGATTAGGGCCAAGGGGAGTGTGCATGATGTTTAGTGGTATGGTAGTAGTCAATGGTTATTTTCCCTTACCTCATAGTGCATAATTACTACCTATTATGTGCCTATGGATACATATGATAATATAACGTATATGAGTTGATGGAGATACCAACATGTGGCACACATCCCTTAAGTTAGTTAGATTGGATCATGTGGACAACTTGTTTAATTAATTCTATATGAGGTAATGTGTAGGGTTACATGTGTTTAGTGGTTTACCCCTTCATTATGTTATTAGGCGTTCTATATAATGAAGGTGAAAATCATTGTAAAAGGACACATGAAGAGTATGTTATGTATTTGGGATCTCTTGCAAGAGATATAGTGTAGAGTGGCTTCTTCCAAAAGGAGTATTGTATAGTGTTTCCCTACATTAAGGGTTTATATACTTCTACATATATTGGATATTAGGGCATCCTAGGCCACAAAAATATCTTGTGTTGTGTGAAATATCTATTATACATTATCTTATTGTCAATATTGTATGTGTGGATCTTATCAAGTGGTATTAAGGCATTTATTTTATTCCCTTAACCTATAGTGTGCATCGAAATATGTGTAGTTGACTTGTGGCCCTAGCATAACCCTTAATTAAGTTATACAATCATTTATATAGTTTTATATAGGTAGTTAGGTCATCTTGGGTGGCATACATGGCATAATTATAGAATATATAGGAATTAGTGGCTAGTTATTATCATCATATTATGTATTTTGTTCTTATTGAAGACTATTAGAGGTAGCCCCCTTGAAGTGACATATTATTATTAGTTATTTGCAACATATTTCCCATTATATTCTTCTCTTGTGTAAGCTATTTAATTGCAAGTGGTATCAAGGAATGATCTTGGAACTCAAAAAGCAAGAAGTAAAGTGTTATTTTATTTATTTAGAAGGTTAAATTGTGAAGTGCATATCTCTTTGAATTTGGTAATTTTTTTCTATGTCCTTGATGGACTCTAATTTTTTTGTCCTTGATAAGAACATAATACATAATATGATGATAATAAACTAATCCATGGAATAAGTATGGTATATATGAGTTAGTGGTTAGTTTATTATCATCATATTATGTATTATGTTCTTATTGAAGATTGTTAGAGGGTAGCCCCATCAAAGTGGCTTACTCTTGGAGGTTACCCCCTTGAAGTGGCTTGTTATTATCAATTATTTGCAACATATATCCTATTATATTCTTCTTTTGTGAAAGTTATTTTATTACACTACCTTTCTAAAATTGTTGATAATTTCAGGATATCTTTATTATTCTCCTCACACTCATTATCTCTCTCCCTAGAGAATTCATACATTTCTAGAACTAAGGTAGTCCCAAAATTTATATTGGCTTGACTTGAGTTACTTTTGTTAGCAAGCACTATCTCAAGGTTATCCATCTATTTTTGTACTATGTTCATATCCAAGTAGAATTTGGGGAAATTTCTTTCACTAGGGCTAGCTATGTAATGGATCCTACACTAATTTTTTTTTGATACGTAATAACTTGCTTATATTGATATTCAAAAAATCTTTACAGAGTTTGATTCCCAAAAATGGCTATCTACAGCCAATCTTCATGACCACACAGGGTCAATATTATCAGATACCTCACAGGGTCTATTCCTTATACTCCTATAAAGCTTATACTTTTCTTGACCACGCAGGGTCTGAATCTACATCTTCTTCTTTATCAGACTTCTATATACTCAAAATGAAGCCATTGTAAGGCTTTCAGTATGCTTACAATATGCTGATTTAATATTGTATAAAACAAAAAACATGATATTCATTGACTTACTCTTTATCATACTCAAGCAGTTGGAGATTAAAGTTTTCCACCCATTCAAACCCTTCCTCTGAAGCCAACCCTAGGACCCTTTTGATGAAATTCACTATAATCCCTGCCATTTCTTTGGCCATCATTAGGTCCGGCCCTTTGAGGCCTAAAATAAATGGGTAGAGCTTCACAATCACATCTGGATCATTTAGAGATTCCATATCTCTCAGCCTTGGCATTCCAATGCCCAAACTCACTACTTCCAGTGTAATCCCTAAATCCCCCAAATGTTTAGGATAGAAGAGTCTTCTCATAATTTGTTCAATCGACTCCTTGTCAATTTCAAATTCCAATAGCATTGCCAGCACTCTAGAAGTGATGTCTATGTCAACCCGATACCTCTCTGCCTCCTCCATGAATTTCCTTCCAACAATCATCCTGATAGCCCCTACCATAAGTTCATCCGAATGACAAAGCAAGTGCTGGAGGCAGAGCGAAGTCACTAGACCAAGAAAATCCATCTGTCATTTAGAGCTAACCAGTCTTACTAGGGTTTCCATTCCCCCCCAGCGAATGGCTTCCGCTATAAAAATTACTATGAATCTAAATGGCATTTGAACTGATGGGAAATGAAAAAAAAAGATATTGTTTTGTAAACTCCTTAAAAAGAACTTGGAACATTCTCGAATTTCCCTAGCCAGCTAATATCCAACTTTTGATTGCTGTCTTTTAATCATGATTTCTTATGCGTGATTTCCACCTCTGCTAGCGTGCTCTAGCCTTGTCACCTATGTAGATGAGGTGGCAAGGCTCCTACCCATCCACCCATGATGAAGATCTCTTAGGTTCGATATGATATGCCTTTGTCATTATTATTACACTTCTTTAATTGTCATCCCATTAGCACCCAAATTAGACAAGCTATCTGCCTCTTTATTTCCTTCTTTGAATATATGATTGAATGTAATCCTTTCAAAGTCATCTAATATCTTTAATGCCACCTCTAACTTTACTTGAAGTCTCCAATTAATAATCTTTTTTGTTCTTAACCTGTTGATTACCAACAATGAATCTCCTTCGATGGCTAAATTTTTGATTTGCATTTCCTTACACAGTCCGAGACCTAAAATTAGAGCCTAAATTTCTACCTCATTATTCATTCCAGGTATAAGAGGAGTTGCTATTTTTCCCAACACTTCCCCTTTAGAGTTTCTAACTATACAACCTGCTCCTGATGGACCCGGGTTTCCTTTTGAAGCCCCATCAAAATTGAGTTTATGCCAACCTTCTTCCGGAGGAGACCAAACAGTATTTTTCCTAGCCTCCATTGTTGCTTGCCCTCCAGGCATAGTAATCTAAATAGGTTTGAGACTTGTCCATCTTTTTATCATTTCTGCATCCCACTCTGTAAAAGTTTGATTCTGCTGTCCTTGATCTGATATTCTTGAATTTATTGTTTCTACTATACTAGACTCTATTTTACTGAGCAATGAGAGGATTGGCATTTCTTTATCCTTAAAAATTCTCCTATTGCGTTCCTTCCACATTTCCCAAATTAAGATGGAAGGACCTGTAATCCATAAATCTCCAAACATAGCTTTCTATTTTAAAATCAGCCAAGCTGATAGCCATTCCATTAAGGACCTTGAAGGAGCAACATACCATCCTAATTTGTTCATCAACCAATACCACCCTTGTAATACAAAGGGACATTGAAGGAACAAATGATTACCATCTTCCTCTGCATCTTTACATAGAATACATCTTGAGGGACCTTCATATCCTAGTCTTCTTAATCTATCCATTGTGAGGGCTCTCCCTTGAACTGCTAGCCAAGTAAAGACCCCTGCTTTGGGAAGACATTTCTTGTTCCAACATAACTTTAAATGAATCTTACCATCCACCATATCTGCTACTTGAAGCAACTTATAACCTTCTTTAACTGTATACTATCCAGAAGGGGAAGTACACCATCTAAGAACATCCCTGCCTTCCCTGAAACAAATCTTTTGGTTTACCATAGCTTCTTCAAAGGCTTCCACTTCTCTAGCATTGAGACCTAAGTTTCTCACACTTTTCCATTTAGGAAAAATTAAATCTTCTTCTATCTGAAATGTAATATAGTCTCTTACTTTATCACCCCAAAGCTGTTTTGTAATCCTTGAAACTGGAGCTAATTCTTTTGATCTTTCTAGAGTTGGTCGACCTTCCCAAGAATCTTCCCAAAACTTCACATCTCTACCATTCCTGATTTCTGAAGAAAGATGATTGCTGATTAGACTCCTACAAATTTTGATAAAGTTCCAAATCATGGATCCATCTGGGAGTTCTCTTGAAGTGAATATGCTGTTATCTTCCTCATCTAAATATTTTTCTTTCAGCAGTTTGACCCATTTTAATTTTGGTTTGGCATATATCAACCAGGCTAATTTAGCTCCTAATGCCTTATTTTGCAGAAGGAGGTCTTTCACACCCGCCCCATCCTTTTCTTTTTGATCACATACCTTATTCCATTTTATGAGAGGGTACTTAAATTGATCTAAGGATCCTTGCCAAAAAAACTTCCTTAGCTTCTGTGTGAGGTCTTTGTTAGTCTTGCTGTCCAAAGGCAAACATGACATCACATATGTGGGAATAGCTGAAAGAACTAATTTTATCAGAGTTAATCTCCCAGCCCAAGACAACCATTTACATTTCCATGACTCCAACTTAGCTTTTATCCTTTCTAACAAAACATCCCATGTATTACCAGGATGAATCCCTTTAATCAAAGGCAATCCAAGGAATTTACATGGCAACAACCCTTTCTTGAAGTTTAAATTTCTTAGAATTGTTTCTTTCCTTCCTAGATGTGTGTTGAAGAAGAAAACCTCTGACTTGTCTTTACTTACTTCTTTCCCTAATGCCTTTGAATAAAGGTCCAACATTTCTCTATATCTTCTGGCTTCCCCTTCATTTTCTTTTCCAAAAAGAAGAGTATCATTAGCAAATTGTTGGTGAGTAAAACTTGTCATAGCTCTTGTTATTTGAATTCCTTCTATTTGTCCCTCTAAATTAGCCTTCACCAAAAATCTACCAAGAGCTTCTGCCATTATGATAAATAGAAATAGCAAGATTGGATCACTTTGCCCGAGCCCTCTGGAAACATTGAAGAAACCTTCTGGAGAACTATTAACAAGAACATAAAATTTTGGACCTTTTTTTTTAATAATGCACCTGGTAAACTTTTTAACGTGACCGACAACACTGGTGTGACACACCCTCTGGCTCCACGTGAATGCTTTTGCCCGAAGCAATGAACCAGTGAGGCCACAACATGGGGGCCTCATCCCCTAGCAAGAACACTTCAAACCCGCGAGCTTGTTGGCCCAACGAAGACTAAAGCCTTGCGAGCTTGTTGGCCCAGCGGGGGTTTGAACTCTGGTGGCCGCCACTACAACTGAGTGACTTAACTACCGAACCACGCCGTCATCAGCATAAAATTTTGGACTTGAAACCCATCAAAAATCCAATTTAGCCAAGGCTTGTTAAAACCAAAAGCTTCCATTATTTTAAAAAGGAATCTCCAATTTACTTTGTCATACACCTTGCGGATGTCCAATTTGATTAACATTGAAGGATGCTTGTTTTTTTGTATTGAATGAATAGCTTCCTGAGCTATTATGACTCCATCCAAAATTGACCTCCTTAGAACGAATCCCGTCTGCTCTTCTGCAATGAGGTCTGGAAGAATCTTTTTAATTCTATTGGCCACTACTTTTGATAAGATCTTGTAGATTGTATTGCAAAGAGAAATTAGCCTCTATTCTTCAAAGGATTCTGGTTTCTCATTTTTGGGTATCAAGGCTATAAAAGTATTGATCATCTCCTTAAGAATCTTGCCTGATCTTCTTGAGTCTTCAAAAGCTTCTGTTAATTCTTTCCCCACAATGCCCCAACATTTTTGAAAGAAAGCAACAGGGAATCCATCTGGCCTCGGTGCCTTGTCTGGAGCTAATTGAACCAAATCTTCCTTACTTTCTTCTTCTAAAAATTTACCATTCAACATCTGATTTTGCTCTTCTATTACCAATTTTGGAATGTTTTCTATGAATTTTTGTTGTGTTGACAAGACTGACCCTTCCTCATAATTAAGTAGATTCTGGAAATAGTTCACTGTTGCTTTATTGATTTCTGATGTCTTCTAGAACTCGGCCATCATTATCCTTTATTGTTGTTATCCTATTTATATTCCTTCTAACTTTAGTAGAATTATGAAAAAACTTCATATTTCTGTCTCCTTCTTTAAGCCAAATTTCTCAAGACTTTTGGTGCCAAAAAATTTCCTCTTTTGCAAGGATATCTTCCAATTTTCCCATTAAGAATTTTTCTTGAGTACAAGAGGAGTTGTCCATTCCTTCCCTTAATATTTTGTTGTTGAGGGTTTGCATATCCTCATCTATTTTCTTTTTAGATTCAAAAATGTTCTTAAAATGATCTTTATTCCACTATCTTAGGTTAGCTTTAATCAATTTTAGTTTAGTTGTGATGTTAAATAATCCCACCCCACCTGGATTGCAACTGTTCCACCATTCTTTAACCATGTCCATTAATGTTGGGTCCTTGAACCATATATTTTCAAATTTAAAGAGACATCTGGTTGGGTTTCTTTCTCCTGAGACTTCTAATAATATTGGGTAGTGATCTGATCCTGATTGAGCGAAGATTTTACTTTCTAGACTGAAGGGAAACTTGCTTAGGTTTGCTTTAAACAAATACCTGTCCAACTTCTTGGCAATATTAAAAAAACCAATTCGTCTATTTGTCCAAGTGAAGTTTCCATTTCCCAAATGAATATCTATCAATTCATTCCATTCCACAAACCTCTTGAAGTCCACTTGAGATTGCTATTTTCTTCCTTTCTCGCCCATTTTATCTTCGGCCTTAAGAATAACATTAAAATCTCCTCCCAATATGGTGAATTCCAATGGATTGTTTTCTAGAATAGGATCTAGTTCAGCCCAAAGCTCTCTTTTTTGCACATAAGAATTTGGACCGTATACATTTATTAGTAAAAAACTTAAATTTGAAGCTAAACTTCTTACCTTTGAAGCTATCCATCCCTTGCTCGAGGCAAAATCTTCAATCAGAGCTTCTTGTGGTCTCTATAGGGTTAAAATTCCTCTTGACGGGCCAGTTGCATTAACACTACAAGTTCTCCATTGCTTGAAACTTTTGGCCAAGATTTGATTTTCCTTCTCCTCCAACTTGGTTTCTTGCAGCAAACAAATGTCTAGTTTTTTAGTGTTTAGAAAGTGCCTTAGCAGGCATTTCTTGTTAGGGGCATTCATGCCCCTAACATTCCACGAAATAATTTTCATTGTTCTTCAGGAAGGGATCCTCCCTTCCCTACTTTCAATAAATCAAATAACTTCAACTGACCACTAGCTTCTCCATCCCACTTCAGTTTTTCCTTGTTCAAAATACATCCTCTAGATCTATGCTCCCCATAATCTAGAGAAGATCTAGAGGCCTCTTTCAATCCTAGGCCTAACTGCTCTGATCTTAAGGATACCGATCCAACTTTCTCTAGGATCACAACGGTAGAAGTTA
Organism: Cunninghamia lanceolata; assembly: GCA_027924645.1. Lineage (NCBI taxonomy): Eukaryota > Viridiplantae > Streptophyta > Pinopsida > Cupressales > Cupressaceae > Cunninghamia > Cunninghamia lanceolata. The sequence goes on along the minus strand of BSBN01000245.1, from coordinate 2,532,195 downwards.
ATTCTTCCTTCCTTTCTGGAAGGTCTAATTCCTTCTCTATTTCTTTCATCCAATCTTCATTCTCCTCTTCATCATCTTCCATGAGAATACCAGCCTTTGCTGCTTTCTCTATCTCAACCAACTCACTTCCCACTTCTATTAGGGAGTCATAATCCTCCATTAACATGTTTGGTTTAATTGCTGCTATTGTTTCTAAAATTTTATTGTTTAAACTCTGCTCCAAGGGTTCCTTCTCAGCCAGAAAATTAACCTCTTTCTCTAGCTTAGATATCACCTCGGAATCCAATTTGACTTCTTCGTCTTCCAAATCCCTTGGTTGGTCAAGAGGAGAAGCCCTTGGATTTGCTGACACTTCCTTCGCACTGTCTTTATTTGCTTTCTCCAATCCCTACTCAGGAATTTTTTCAGGATCGACTTCCTCCCAGATTTCAATATTTCCTTCTGGAAATACTTCTTTGCCCATAGCTTGTGGTCGATTAGATCTCCAGCCAATCGTTCCTCCCCAACTCCCTGAGGGTTTTGGATCTAACAATAAGGGCTGGTGCAAAATTCTCCAATCCGTGAAAATTTCAATTTTCCTCCAATGATCATCTTCTATATTGTTTTCTACACAAATCCTCACATAAGCTCCTTCCTTCTGATCCTGCCACTCTTCCGCATAGACAAATTTCCCAAGGTGATTTCTGATGCTTTCCAACACGGATTGATCCCAAAATTCAAGAGGAAGATTTGGCAGCCTATACCATTCTTGAACATATTTTAATTTATGATTGTTGGGGTTAAAACCAATTTTCCATTCACATAAATAAAAGCCAAACCCGTTCATGAGCCAAATTCCTTCCAAGATTTCTGCCCTAATTTCTTCCAAATGATAGATAACTATAAAGAAATTGTTTGATAAGGGTTTTAGCGATAATTCTTTTCCCCATTTATGTTGCCACCAATTCTTGAGTTCTTCCCAATCTAAATTGGCTCCAAACCATTTTCTGATAAGGCCCAGATTTTTCATTCATAGTATTGATGGTTCTAGGATTTTGGCTCCTAAGACCATGGTTTTCTTGTTTCCTTCTAGAACCCTAACTTTGTTAAAAAAGTTTCTCCTTTGATATTGGGTTTGATCCTTTCTCCAGTTATGATTATTTTGCTTTTTCTACCCTTGAGTGGAGAAGAAACCCTTTTGTCTGTTAAATGAAAAATTTCTTTTATGAGTTCTTACATAGTTTCTCTACGATTCAGCTACTATTTTTTCACGTAGGTTTTTTTGAGGGATTTCCTTTTGTATTTTTTCTACCCATCTTTCTAAGTTTTGACCTACCTTGGACAAATCATCCGCAACCTTAAAATCCTCTGCCTTTTTATTTCGTAAAAAAATCGTTTGTATTTTAATTTCGCGTATCCTACCCTGCTCTTTTTCGCTTTTGTCGCTCTGCATTTTTTATGGATCCTACACTAATTGGGAAAGGATAAGTCTACTAAATTAATCAATGTCTTGATAATTATTGGACTAATTTCATCTTTCAAATGGGGGATTGACACCACCATAATTTGAGTGCATATTCCATTGTCTTTTGGTTCTCTAGAAGTTAAAATTCCTACCTTGATAAACATTAGATTTGTGATTTAGTGTGACCCTTCTTTATAGATTTAGCATGTCATTGCTAAGGTTTTGAACCATTTTAGATGTTGTTTAGCTCAACATTTATGGTAGGTGACTAGTTTTGAGATTTGACTTATTAAACTTGGTATCATTATTATCAACTACTACATAGGTATTAAGATAAGTAGGAATAATATGTTGATTATTAATTGGGCCCACTTGGTTGAATGTATGATTCAAAGGGGCTTGAGTGCTAATTAGATTTAATTAAAAATATTTCCAAATTGTGCATGACCTTTTAAAAATGTAGGATGGGTTGTTAGACACTAGTTTGAGGCATCGTTTGATTCATTGGCCCAACATCAAGTTGAAAACTTAAGTTTGGTTTGGATAAGGGATTCCTAGTATCAGATTTAGGAGTGGTGTATGCTATATGGGAGATTGGTTTATAATTGGAACTTGGTTATACACACCTAGGTGTCCAAGTGAAGGTAGCGGCCTTGATTTGTAACCTTGAGGAATTAGTTGTCTTTCTACCATCATGGCCTCAATATATGCCTAGGATGAAGTGAGTGCGGGAACCTTACAAACATGGATGTTAATGGGTCTAGAGCCATGAGGTACAAATGAATATTCATGAGATTAGTTGGTGCATACACATCCACCAACTTAGTGTATAGTTTTTGAAAGTGAGCATTAAAAGGCTCATAATCTCATTGGGTTCTCTATAACAAGTAGCAAACTGGTGATATATGATTGTGGGGTCTATGGGTAGCTTGAAATGGTTGAGTAAATTAGTTTATAATCATCCCAAGAAGTTATAGATCTAGTAGGCAAGTTAAAATACTAGTTATAAGTAAATTCATTCTGTGTATGTGAACATCTAGAAAGCCACATCCTCATAATGAATTTAGGTCTATATGAGAACATATTTGTAAGCTTAAATATGCTCTTTGTTCATGTAGGATCCATTATAATGGAACTTTAGGATAAGGTAAATTATGATTGAGTCCTAACATGTATCTAGATGATTATTTCTTCATAACCAAAGTGATGGTGCTACCATGGGTTAAATTTAAGGTCTAATGACTTGATTTATGTGATGGTTGGAAAATGTATCAAATTGTTTAATGACCTTATGGTTCCTAAAAGGATTAATAAACTAATCTCAAGGATCAATATGTAGGTTGATAAAGAGGTTACTAGGTAGAAGAGGACCGTATCAACTTGAAGATAGTTACCTATGGATTGAAAATGATCAAATAACTCATGTTCGTTCTAAAAAGAGCTTAACCTTGTGAATAATGTTCTAGGTTCTAGCTTGAGGCCCTATTAACTCTAATATATTGGTTGGTCAAATGGCATGCCAACATCAAGAGTTGTTTTGGGAACCCCCTCTCTTGGAAGGAAACTAAATGATCTGACTAGGGCTTTGGTCACTAGGTCTTGGCTATGATAGGATAACTCAGAGGTTGATGTTACATTATTCACAAGGGGCCTTTCAAACCCAAGAAAGGATATCACATAAGATCATGTTAGAATACAATTTTAGATTGCGGAACAACATTCACCAAGTGAACATACAAAGAATAATGTTGATTCAGTTGTACACATTCAAGATGCTCGAAATTATGCAAGAAAAAGAAAATTAAATGACTAAATTAAACTAATCCTACACAACTTGATCACAAAAAAAAATGCAAAAGAGTAAAGGGTAAGAGAGAAATGAGTTTGTTTTTATCTCGAAGTAATGTCTGACTTAGCAAGGGAGATAAATCAATAAGAGTAACCAACCCTACCTTGATTAGCTACTCCACAACCAAGATTCCAAGATGGTGAAATCATGAAAGAACAACTTAATCAATGAGATCAACATAAAAATTCACCATATTACATGCATAAAATAAATGTACTAAATCTTAGAGATTCCAAATTCATCAAATATATGATGAAGCTCATGATGTATTGATTTTCCTTACTTTAGTAAATTATAAGACAATGTTTTATGGTATGGTAGTCTAGTTTGTAAAAATCATGACAAACAACATACTATCTTAGTTATATATAGACTAAAAACATATGAATACACATTGACACTATGATTTTCACCCTCTTTTGGAATGACAATAGCTTAATCTAAATAGAATCCCTAAGTCCAAGAGGCAGGAAGCCCCATCAGGATGGGTAGATTATAATCATCAATATCTTAGGAAAATCCAAAATGCTCAGTAAGTGCATAGAGTTGGAGGGCCAAAAAGTGGCAATTTTTTTTTTAAAACTAAATATGACATAATGCTAGCACATTATAATATGAGCATGTTATAATGTGCTTGATTTATAATTACCTTAAAACAAACATAGGTTTACACATTTTAAGACATTATTCTAAAAAATGCCATGATGAAACTGAACTCTCTCTTACCTTTCTAACCATGTAATTTTTTCTACAACTCAAATACAAAGTTTTTTATCTTCATTTTTTCCCAAAAACCCATGTATAACTTTTTATTGTCATTTGTGATTCACTCATCAAAATAAAAAAAAAATAATTTTTTATATTCTAGACTCCATTTATACACATTCAAGAAAAAATTTCAATTAGATTTTTAAAATCAAGGGAAGGCACACTCAAATTTCTATTTTTCAAGATGTGTCCACTTTGAAAATTAGTAAAAAAATACAATATTCATTAAAAAATAGTAAAAAAAATGGCATAAACTACATAATGTTAGAAAACTTTTAACTAAAAGGATTTACAAAATACTTTAAAAAAATTAACATTTTAGGGGAGCACACCTAATGATATGTTACCTTTTTTTGACAAAAATAAGACCACTTTGTGTGGTCCCCCTATTTTACCCTTTCAATCTCCACCATTTAAAACAAATAGTAGTCTAGAAACTAGATTCAAAGCACTACTAATATTTTTCTTATCACATCTTGAAATTTTGAGTGTGGATATCTTAAATTATTCATTAAAGATTAGTTTTTGTTGATTTGAATAAAAAAAAATGTGGTCCCTTTTGACCCATTTTGGCCCCCATTTCCATGCACATACTCTACTTTTGAGTACAAATTAACATTGAAACTTCTAGATCTTAACCTACTCCATTACAAATTGACACTAACAAAAATAACTAAAATTTAGAAAAGACCTCAAGGCCCACCCTAATACTACAAGACTCTACTACATTAAATTTGTAATGACCATCTCTTCTAGAAGAGAGGCCTTATTTTCTAAATGTGGTAGTAAGACATTCTCTTGGATCATGAACTAATTAAATGATGATAGGACTATATTACTCCTTCAATCCTTGAAATTCAAATTTGGGATGCAACTGCCAAGATTTTATTTATTGTATAGCTATTAATCAACCACCAACCATACAAACAAATCTACTAGATTCTGCTCCACAACTAAAACTACAATTTGAATGTTCAAGTTTTAGTTCAAACTCTAGGTAGCCAATAATTTCATGCCATAAATGATATGTATGCCATAAAGAAGTCTAAGTTGACATCAAATAGTCTTGGGAAAAAGGCCCAAATAAACATATGGTAGTCACATCATGGTCTCATTAAAATCCTAGATGAATTGTTAGAATTATTAAATTAATCGCATGCACATTGAAAATTTAATTCAAATATAAAAAATATCATTTTAAAAGAAATTTTGTTACATAATTACTTCTCTTAAATTTGGTCAAAAAGATCAAATATCTCTCCTTTCTAAACCTCTTTAATTTGGTCAAAAAGATCAAATGTCTCTCCTTCTTAAACCTCTCAAAATTTTTTACAATTATGTGTATGAAATCATGAAGAAATCTAAAATTAAGGAACTGATATTTAGCAAAATTTTCTACAACTATGTGTATGAAATCATGAAGAAATCTAAAATTAAAGAACTGATATTTAGCAAAATTTTCTACAATTATGTATATGAAATCATGAAGAAATCTAAAATTAAGGAACTGATATTTAGCATACTTAGCTTGCTTTATGAATGACATGGGTTGCATGGTTGGGCCTATAGGGACTTTTTTTATACTTGTAATTATGGAAAAATCACAAATTTGAGCCACTTAACTGTGCTTCAATTATGAGGCATACATACCCTACCTCCTGCAGGATTTGAACTTGTGACCTTTCTTTCAAGAGGGCAAGTTTTTCACCAACAGACCAACTCAAGTTGTATATTTTTAAGTTAGAGATGGGCTATCAATTTCTCCCATGCATATGTGGTAACACCAACGTAGAATATCAAAACACATATGAAGTAAGGTGGCAAACATAGTTTACCACTTGGGATAATAGAACTCAAAGATCAATGATGGAGATGGTTTGGGATCTAAATCTATGACTGGGGAAATGGCTTTAACATAGTTGCATGGGGATCAACCTCACCGTTTTACCACAAAACCAATGAGACAATCCCACATAACTAATAAATGTCAAGCATAAAGAATACTTCAAGCTCTAAAATAATAGGATAGGCTCATCAATGACTTTGATGTAGGGACATACGATAGAAGATGACTCACGCTCACCTTGAAGGTCCTAGGTAAGCACCCAGCTATATAAGTTTGGCAATTAACTGATTCACACAATTCCCAAATGTATGTAATTGATCGCCTATGTACACTTGCTATGTGAACCCGATGGTTAAAATGGGATCAAGATCAAACAACAACGAATAAGTGCATGACATTGGATAATGAGGGATAAAATGCAAATAGGATCAGTGTAATGAATAATAAGGCCATTTTATAATTGTTCTAATCACAAAGTGACATGTGGGTATAATCTAAAGGATCCTAGACTTCAGCTCAAGAGCACAAATGTGAACTCTTCCACTCAGAATATATAAGAGTCTTCGAATTTCTCAGTCTTTTTAGATGCAAAATACTTTTCCTTTCAGAAATAAGAGCCCAAGTATATTCAGTCTGTTGGTTTTTCTTCTGAATCAACATTAGGGTTTGCCAGTTCTCATGCATAGGCAGATTCAGCCAACTAATACAGGAGGTTGCATGAGCTGCCTCCCCTTCACTTCTGGTTCTGCCGCACCAAGGGGGGTATCCCTATAACTCAAGATGTAACCTTGACTAGCTATATGATAGAAAGATCTAACTTGACAACAACAGGTAGAAAACTCTCATGTATGGACCAAGATCTGCATGACAGATCACAAGGTAGGGCAACATTCTTAGACATATGTGTCTGGTTGGGTATGAGAGTATGCAGGGGTCCTAATCCTACTCCTATAGCTAACAGATGGAGGTGATGAAATGGGTGGACATAATGTCCTAGATGCAAGACAAGGGGTTTTGGATCATAACTACTAACCCAGGAGTAGACTAGTGCCTATCCATTGGGCAAGGAGTCAACTAGACGTATACAATAGATGGTTTGCAACTTTCACTCAAGTTTTAAGGGGTTGAATTGATGCTTGCCTTACAAACATCACCCAAGAATGGGTATCTAACTACCTCTACTTACAGATATCCCTGCTGACATGCAACCTTCCCCATGCTCAACCTAAAACAATTTAATCCACTCCTTGAATGGAAGTTACAGATCAAGCATGCAGTATCGATATCTATACCCTAGAATCTATGAAACCCTTAGCAACCAGATTCAAAAGGAGAATAACATGCAGCAAATGGAGACAAGCAGATAGACACATGCAATAAGCATTTCATATAACATTAACATTGAAACTAAAAAATATGTGCAAAATACACTCATGTTGCAACTCATAAACTCCAAAATGGGATAGAACAACCAGGATCATGCCCTGTTCTTTGTTATTTACACAAAAATGCCTCAGGCCTTCAACAACAACAAATGAGCAACACAGCCCTACTTATACAACAAGGAGGTGCTCAGCCTTAACCACTAGGCAAACTCAAAATTTGCCAGATACAGTACATTGAGAAAATGGCACTCATCGCATTGAATACAACAGGTAGGGGAGGAGACAGGGGAGGCCTCGAGCCTTGCACCACTGCCTGGAGATTCACATCTTCAGTCGGGTACTAGATCCATCCACACCATCGCCCATACCTCTACAACAACTGCCATTAATGGCGTACCAACTCGCGGCCTTGGGAAAAACATCATACTGTGCATCGCAAACCTTTCCTGCCAAAATGTATCATCTTGATAATTCAAATCATGTAGGATCTAATTATTCCACATGCACCCCGCGACAACCCTCTCATTACTTTATATACTAGGTCGTGAGCATATATGGTGTCGGTGATTTTGCTCCCGACGACACCTAGTTTAAGACTTCATCATCATCATCCTCCAGCATGATATCTGGATACTCAATATCACCTTGACGTCAGCACCACCTGCATGTGAAAAAATAACCTGATATTCACCCTCATCGGCACAACCTGATGCATCGAAGGAAGATCCTCTTGCTTAGCCGATACCAAATGTCTGGATGATGAACATCCTGATGACGTCACCATCATATCCTATTGACATCATCAGCATATCTACCTATCACGCACCCCTCATATCTGGATGACATCATCATCATATTTGCAACATCAGGGGATCTCCATAAAATGACTGATGTTAAAATATGACCCCCAGACCTTGATGACATCATCATCATGTCGGCATCAGGATGATATTCAGAAGATAACTAGATATTTGAAATATCACCCTGACACACAAATATCATGTTGCACTGTAGCTCCACTATAAGATCAGGGTGATATATGAATATGACGGATATTTGAAATGATCACCCCCCACTAGACAATGCATGAAGCCGACAGGCAGATATCTCCCTTCGGAAATATCATGATGTAGATAGGCAGAAAAGCGGATATCACCCTAACATAAGAATGATGTCAGCATCATCAAGGTGAGAAAACAAAAAACATGAAGTGATAAAACAACATCAGGATGATCTTAACAAAGATCACCTAATGTTTAAAAATGATGACCCCATAGAAGATCGGGTCATACTTAGGACTTTGCAGCAACATCATCAGGATGATCTTAACTAAGATCACTCGATGTTAAGATATCACCCCACGAGCAGAAGATCAGGATGGCAGAAAATATGATGATGACCCCCACGAGAAACAATAGGGTGATGACTAGAAACATGATGATGATGACCCCAAAGAAAATATGATGCTGCAATTGAAAAATGCTGAGGAGGCCCAGAGACTTAGAACATTTTTGGATTTTTTTGGGAAGGCGCTAGCACGATACCCCAAACATAAATTATTACTAACATAGGCTCCGTCTGGGGATGCATGCCTCTTGTAGGCATGGCGAGAACCTCAGATCTCTGGGATGCAAACCAGTCCTCTATCCATTGGGCACAGAGTCATGAAGCTACACCAATCTGCATCACCAAACACATTATTTTAAAAATAAACATGGTGGCCTAGGGCCACCAAAAAGGAAAAACTAGAATTTTCCTTTGTCAAACACCTGATTTTCTTTTGATTTCTTCAGATGAAGCCTAAAAGCATTTAACTGTCTGTAGCAAGCCCCTTGGCAATTATTTGTGCTACTGCTCATTTCTTTTTCTTCAACAAATCTACAACTAGCTTCATCAGCATACATTATTATCAGTTGTAGAATGTCATCATCATATGAGTCATTGATGTTGCTTGGAAAAATAACAGACTCACATGAAACAAATGAATCCACATCAGAATTTTGCCCTTCCTCAAAAAATAAGAGCTCCTCTGTATCAAACATGCAATATTCAGGCACAAGCAACATTTTATAGTCAAATTTATCTTTATAGACATGCAGATATTCATCATCACTGTGCTCAGCAATCATATCACTAAGGTCCACCTGAAATATCTCAAGAGAAGGCATAAAAAGCTTAGAGTGCAGCCCTTCATCAAAAGCTTTGTAGTTACCCATGCAATCAACATTACCCCCAACTGTATGAGCACACACATCTGTAACTTGCCCATTCACCTCTGAATAGTGACCCTGTCTTTCCTCTTCACCAATGCATTGATAATCAAAAACAAATTTTTCAGCTTTTGCATTGTGAAGATGGTCAGAATCTTCAAGGAAACATTCATATTCAGCATCCAAATATATTTCATCATCTGAAAGGCTCACATATGCATCTGAATGCTGACAGTCACTAACATATTCACTATCCCTTGAAGTAGTATCTTCTATATTCAGGGTGAAGCCTTGCATATCCACCTTATACAAATAATTAGGAATAACTGGGATATACCTATTGCTATAGGATGCAACCTCATGTATATCTTTCATTTCATCATCTGGAGAGCATCTTACATCTACAGGCTTTTCTTCTAGAGGCAGACAACAATCTTTGTCCACATCATTATAGGATGTGCCTACATTTTCTACAACATTTTCTTCATGTATGACATCATGGCTGCACACATTATTATGAAATATATTTCCCTCTGCAAGATCATCCTTTAATGAACATTATGGAAAAACAGAAAAACATTCACTTTGGTAACTATTTTTACAACTTGTAGCCATGAAACCTATTGGCATTCCATATTTCTCATTGTTTTCTATATCCATAGCAAATTGGAAAGCCTGGTGAAGTGTGACTAGTTCTTTATCTCTCAACAGATAACTTATTTCTTCATCAAATGCAGCCAAATAAATTGTCAAGCACAATGCATCATTAGGTCTCATATATTCAAGGATCTGCCTGAACAATTTAATAAATCTAAGATTAAAGGCTGGAACCAATTCCTCAACCTCCTTTTGGATGTTCATGAAATGTATGATCAATGAGGCCACATTAAACCTTTCACCAAATTGCCCTAGGAATGCAACTTCTAAATCTATCCATGAAGAAACTGAACAAACAGGCAGGTCTGAAAACCATATCCTAGCATCATCTTCTAATGACTGAACAAAGAGTCTCATTACTACATCTTCATCCTCTACCTCATAATCTTCTATTAAATTACAAAACCTTTGCAGATGTTTGTTTGCCGATTCAGAATCTGATCCACTATATTTTGGCAAACATTTCCTAATTTTATTCAGAATAATATTTGGGTAGCCATATATCCCTGTGAAATCTAGGGCTTTATATCTTTCAATAAAAAATGGTCTTCTCTGAGAGCACAACCAGGTTTGCTATTCTAAACTCATTATTTTTTGAAAAGATGGAATACCTAGAAATATGTTGCAGCACTGATAGGTTCAATCAACAGAGTTGCCACCTCTCACAGAGAGGACAAAATATCAACAAGGCACATGCATTTTCTGGATTCACCACGCCAACAGAGCACCACATGGTTACGTTTTTGATCTTGCTGCAACAACTTCACTGGAAACTAGATTTTCCAGCCTTCAAATCACTTGACTCTCTCTCTCCCTAGTAGAGTCGCCATTTTGTTGGTTTTTCTTCTGAATCAGCATCAGGGTTTTCCAGTTCTAATGCACAGGCAGATTCAGCCAACTAACACAGGAGGTTGCGTGAGCTACCTCCCCTTCACTTCTGTTTCTACCGTACCAAGGGGGGTATCCCTATAACTCAAGATGTAACCTTGACTAGCTCAATGATAGAAAGATCTAACTTGACAACAACAGGTAGAATACTCTCATGTATGGACCAAGATCTGCATGATAGATCACAAGGTGGGCAACATTCTTAGACATATGTGTCTGGTTGGGTATGAGAGTATGCAGGGGTCCTAATCCTACTCCTACAGCTAACAGATGGAGGTGATGAAATGGGTGGACATAATGTCTTGGATGCAAGACAAGGGGTTTTGGCTCATAACTACCGACCCAGGAGCAGACTGGTGCCTATCCATTGGGCAAGGAGTCAACTAGACATACACAATAGATGGTTTGCAACTTTCACTCAAGTTTTAGGGGGTTGAACTGATGCTTTCCTTACAAACATCACCCAAGAATGGGTATCTAACTGCCTCTACTTACAGATATCCCTGCTGACATGCAACCTTCCCCATGCTCAACCTAAAACAATTTAATCCACTCCTTGAATGGAAGTTACAGATCAAGCATGTAGTATAGATATCTATACCCTAGAATCTATGAAACCCTTAGCAACCAGATTCAAAAGAAGGATAATAACATGCAACAAATGGAGACAAGCAGATAGACACATGCAATAAGCATTTTTCATATAACATTAACATTGAAACTGAAAATATGTGCAAAATACACTCATGTTGCAACTCATAAACTCCAAAATGGGATAGAACAACCATGATCATGCCCTGTTCTTCGTTATTTACACAAAAATGCCTCAGGCCTTCAACGACAACAAATGAGCAACACAACCCTACTTATACAACAAGGAGGTGCTCAACCTTAACCACTAGGCAAACTCAAAATTTGCCAGATACAGTACATTGAGAAAATGGCGCTCATCGCATTGAATGCAGTAGGTAGGGGAGGAGACAGGGGAGGCCTCGAGCCTTGCGCCACTTCCTGGGGATTCACATCTTCAGTCAGGTACTAGATCCATCCACGCCATCGCCCATACCTTTGCAACAACTGCCATTAATGGCGTACCAACCTGCGGCCTTGGGAAAAACATCATACTATGCATCGCAAACCTTTCCTGCCAAAATGTATCATCCTGATAATTGAAATCATGCATGATCTAATTATTCCACATGCACCCTATGGTAACCCTCTCATTACTTTATATACTAGGTCGTGAGCATATATGGTGTCGATGATTTTGCTCCCAACGGCACCTAGTATAAGACTTCATCATCATCATCCTCCAGCATGATATCCGGATACTCAATATCACCCTGACATCAGCACCACCCGCATGTGAAAAAATCAACCTGATATTCACCCTCATCGGCACAACCTGATGCATCGGAGGAAGATCCTCCTGCTTAGCCGATACCAAATGTCTGGCTGATGAACATCCTGATGATGTCACTGTCATATCTTGCTGACATCATCAGCATATCTGCCTATCGTGCACCCCCTCATATCCGGATGATGTCATTGTCATATTCGCAACATTAGGGGATCTCCATAAAATGACTGATGTTAAAATATGACCCCCGGACCTTGATGATGTCACCATCATGTCGGCATCAGGATGATATTCGAAAGATAACTGGATATTTGAAATATCACCCTGACGCACAACTATCATGCTGCACTGTAGCTCCACTATAAGATCGGGGTGATATATGAATATGACGGATATTTGAAATGATCACCCCGCACTAGACAATGCATGAAGCCGACAGGCAGATATCTCCCTTTGGAAATATCATGATGCAGATAGACAGAAAAGTGGATATCACCCTGACATAAGAATGACGTCAGCATCATCAGGGTGAGAAAACAACAAACATGAAGTGATAAAACAACATCAGGATGATCTTAACAAAGATCACCTGATGTTTAAATATGATGACCCTGCAGAAGATCGGGTCATACTTACGACTTTACAGCAACATCATCAGGATGATCTTAACTAAGATCACCCAATGTTAAGATATCACCCCGCGGGCAGAAGATCAGGATGGTAGAAAATATGATGATGACCCCCACGAGAAACAATAGGGTGATGACTGGAAACATGATGATGATGACCTCCTCCTCGAAGAAAATATGATGCTGCAGTTGAAAAATGTTGAGGAGGCCCAGAGACTTAGAACATTTTTGGATTTTTTTGGGAAGGCACCAGCATGATACCCCAAACATAAATTATTACTAACACAGTCCACCAAGTAGTTTGAACATGAAATGGTTTAACCCATGGATGAAAGAAGGAAAGTGGATTAGAATTTATAATTAGGTCGAGTTTAAACTTTGAATTCAATTTGCTTGGTAAACATGAGAACTCTACTAGAGAGGATTTTATAAGCATCTTAGGTCCAAAAGAAAGGATGGATGTGACAATATTAAAAATATATGCACAAAATCCTACATAGAATTAGGTTTTAAAATGACTCCACAAGGGAATCCCAGATATGAAATAAGTTCAAACTTCAGATGCAAAGTCACTCAGTCAATTGTAATTTACTCGCTACCTTAGGTCTATCGAACATGATACGGGGTTGACATATAGCGTGAGGGCCCTGATAAAATTAGAAACAATTTTGCCTTAGGTCCGTAGGTTATCACAAGATTCATAGGAACAAATTTAAAACTATAAAAACCTCAGATTCACGAACAAATTAAATCAGAGTTAATGGTTGAATCAGGTCTAGAATTAAAGCTTTTCATTTTTAATGGATGTGGAGCTCTTAATTTAACTAGAATTACATAGGCTTCATATCTGTGGATGGTTAGGGCATGAAATAAGATTTATTTTCTAATGCAATGCCTCGAATTCTAATTCACAATCATAAAATATGCTCCAATGCTAATGAGGAAATAAAAAAGTATGTAAGAGAAAAAATTTCTGCACGTTATGTGGACAAAACAAGTGGGCAGAAAAAAAAACTTATTATATCAAAGAGTTTAACCCCACGGGAGATCATGAGGAAAAAGCCTACATAGGAGTGGATATTAAGTGGAAAGAGAAAATGCTAATAGCATAGCTAAGGACTGGCTCACATCATCTTAGATGTGAAATGGACAGATGGCTGATTCCTAAAGAGTAGGAAAAGAGAATATGCCTTTTTTGCAACAAACCTGGTGGAGATGAAACAACACTTCATCATGGAATGCCCAACATACAGTGACATTCATTCCAATTATGAAGACATATTGAAAATCGCCAATTTAAGCACTGTGTTCGAGGAGGCAAGACTAGGCAAAATTGCTAACCTCTTGATCAAACTATTGGCAAGAGACACATTGTGGCTTCATGATTGTTGTCATTGATGGCAACAAAGTTCATCCCACACATCCACAGGACATGGTGTGCCTATACCGGAAGTTAGATTGAAGAGTGTTGTGGTCCAGTAAGCAAGAACAGAGCATGTGGCAAGGTCTGACAGTCAGGTCCGGATCTCTCAGAGGAAGTATCTTAGTAAAGTGTGGACTTGGGGAAGTCAAGAGGTGTACCTTGACTGATACATTCTAGAGATTGAGCCTCCGGTGATGAAAGAGTGAAAAGATATGAGCACCTAAGTGTTGGGTTCCTGTTTGGCAGAATTGATAGAGGAAGAGCTAACCGGCAGAGCATCAGACCTTAATCCAGATAAGTTATTGGTAGTGATCAAGTTTCTTAAAGTATCATTCATGATTGGTCGACATGATTGATGACTTCTGTAAGCATCTCCTTGATACGCATCACTTGATAAGTAAGGATTCAGCCGATAGATCAGAGTTTAGGAAAATATTGACTATTCTGGATGCCGACTACAAAGGTGTTGAAATCATTGGTGCAGATATATATACCAGATGGATTTGGATGTGAAGGTGTGTGTTGTGTGTTGGTGTGTGCGAAGAAAAGTAGAAGAGCAGTATGGAAGCAGTAAGGCAGGTCTGGTATGTGAAAGGACAACAGCACAAAAGAAGAGAAAAAATGAAGTGTAGTAGATTAGTATACTGAGCCTAACCAGAACTGAACTCTAGCATATGTGGATGCTTCTCATCAGTTCAAATATCTTGTTACTCTCTTTATCTCTTGTAGGCAGTGAGCCTCTTGTGAGCAGTGTGCTTGGGTAGTGAGCCCTAATTGGCAAGTGCCATTTTGTATTTCTATTCTTCTAATAGAGAATACATTCTTAGGTTAATCACCCTGTGGTTTTCTCCCTTAACAAGGTTTCCACGTCAAAAATATTGTGTCATGTGTACTGAGTTTATTTTTGCTTTCATGTTCATTTAAGCTTATGTGTTTTGATACTGTACTAGTTGCTAAAGAAGAACAAAAAGTTAAATTAATTAAGATAACTGATTCACCCCCCCTCTCAGTTATCAACAATTGGTATCAGAGCCAAGTTCCTCCAAATAGAGCCTAACAGCTTGAGGAAGATCTGGGAATTCAAATGGATGTGTATGGTATGAGGGAACAACTTCAGTCTGCCCTAGATGATCTTGAGCAATCTAACTCTGAAGTCAATGAATTGAAGGAAAGACTCAAACAAGCTGATGATTTCATAAATGAACTAAAAGGGAAACTGAGTATCTCTATGAAAAAGAGAAATGATCTACTTCAACAATTGGCAAGTCAAGGTGAAGCCAATGATACAAATGAAGACCTAAAGGAGAAAACCAAGTTATGTGAAAAATTATCAAAAGAGATCATTATGGTAAGACATGAAATGGAATCAGGAGTTATAAAATTCACTCAAGAAATTGAAGAGAAAAGAAAAACTGAAGATGATCTAAGACAATCTCTCAAAGAGAAATTAGAAGACTACCACAAAATGGATAGAATAATCAAGGATCTAGAATCCGATCTTGAAGAAGCTAGAGATAATGAAGAACAACTTGAGAATCAGGTTAACACTCTTAAAAGGGATCTACAAAATTTCAAATAGCAAATGAATACAAAGAGAAATTCAAGATAAGCTCTGCTCAACTTGAAGTTCTTCTTCAAAGCCAAAAGAGGGTAGATGACAAGCAAGGCTTGGGGTATGAAAAAAGTGAAAGCTCTGGATCCGGTCAGAAGAACTCCAGATTAGAAAATCCAAGAAACAGGCCTAGAAGACCTCCGATAAGGTAACCAAATGCTCAAAGATATCCTTCCTTCAATGGATATTGCCATAATTGCAATAACTTTGGTCATAGAGCAAATTAGTGCAGAAAGAGAATGAATCAGACTAATTGATCCTTCTTCAGATAGTACTTCAACTGCAAAAGGTATGGTCACAAATCTCATGAATGTAGAAATATGCAAATGAACAACTCATTCAATGGTAGATGCTTTTCATGCAATAGAATGGGACATATGGCTAATCAATGCAGATTAAGAGGATATCAGTCAAAAATGCAAAGAAATGTTGTTTGCTACAATTGCAATAGATCCAGTCATATTGCCAAATTCTGTAGAAGCAAAAATTAGGATAAAAGGGGTCTGGTACATCATAATCAGAATCAAGACAAAGGAAAAGGAAAAGTGAATGCGGATGAGGTTCAAAGGGAGATGAACAAGATTTGGGTAAAGAGGAGTACAGAGAATGTTGAGGATGGATCCACACCAGAATCTGGTGCTGATATTCCTTCCAAAAATTAAAAAGATGAGCTCTGGCTCAGGGGGAGACACAAGGAAAAATATTTTCCCCCAGCCAGTTAATTGGTGCCTGAAATTGGCACAAGGAACATTGCAGATTAAAGGGTTCATAAAGGAACATCTAAATAAGGTTTGATAAAGAGATGGAAGATCCGCAAGTGGGTTTGAATAGGTTAATCTTCCAAGACCAATCCGGTTCAACAATCATCCGGTAAGAAGTAGGTTTATTCACATATAGATCCGATATGACTCAACTAAGGAATCTTGATCTGCGGATAGATGAAATGTTTGGGGAAAGGAAGATAGATTGTCAATCATCACCAAGAACAACTCTAAATGCTTCTTAGTGATCCAGAAAAGATTTTTCTCAGAACAAGGAGAACAAGGCAAATCAGAATGACTTGAGTTACGCATTTATTGCAATATGGAATTAGGGTTTGCAGAGAAATAGAAGGGTTCTCTTATTGAACATTTGCTCATTTTACATTCGAGAAGAAAAGAAAAGGAGCTTTGCAACAAAATACCTCAAGCTCATCAAAGATCAACTGCAGAAGTTGATCCATCTAGCAATCTGATCTGGTTCACATCGTGAACCCTAAAAGTGTAAAAGGTATTTTATGCTCTTGAAAATCTCTCTCTGAATCTTTAAGATGGCTACTCCAAATGTTGTGAAGATTTTTGATAGGACGCGCCCTAAATTTAAGAAACATCCCTACAAATCTCTAGAAGTGGATCCCTTAGGTGCATTTTCCAGCATTCCACATGGGGTTTTGCATATTGAAGACATTAGGGCATATGTTCATGCAAACATTGAAGACTTTGGGGAATCCAAGCTAGTAGACATCTATCACAATTAGTTAATAGATGACTCATTTGAACTCAAACCATAGTATAAGGCTATCCGGGACAAACATTTTGCACAATGCATTCATTTCCCCTATTTTGCTGAAGATGAATGGGTCTGGTATGTTCTAAGTAGAATTCATGATAGCTTCATATGGTTCACAAAGCCATTCAAGATAACCAAGGATGCCATTAGGGCAGTTACCGGATTGCACTCATCCGGTGGGATACCTGTTCTCAAATCTATCAAGAATCAGACAGTGAGTAAGGCAACCGGATCAAAATTTGACAAGAGAGCTATGACAATTGAAGATATCACTGATCCGGATATCAAATTTGCATCCATGATAATTGGTTACAAGATATATCACTCTAGCAGGGAAAATTCAGTACCCGGAATTGCAATTTATACAACTTATCAGATGCTAAAAGAAAACGCTGACTATGATCTTTGTGAACTTCTTCTAAGCCAACTATTGGAGAACCTTCAAAAGATCAAGAAGGACAAGAAGAACTCATTCAAGTACGGTGGGCTGATATTATGTTTATTCTTCTACTTCATGAATGAGCTTCCCAGATCCAGTGGTTGGGTATGGCAGAATAATAGACCTGTAGCCATTCAAATCAGAGACTATATACATGGGCTTGGTGATGCCAAGGCACAAAATATAGCACTCTGGGCTATTTCAAGAATTTTTAGAGTATGATGCAAGCAAGAGAGAGAATTCCTCAATATCTAGTTGAAAAGTATAAGGATACAGTATGCTTTATGGTAGAAACTGATCAGTGCCTAATGGAGGCTGTGGAGCCAAGGATAGTCTGGATCATGCCCATGGGGTATGAAGTAGATGAGAAAATTGTAGAGCTACATGTTCAAAACATGCTCAGTCAACCCAAGGATCCCAAGGCAGAAAGGTTTGGAACCTTTGAAGAGTTGAGTGTAAAGATTCATGTGGAACTTAGACAACCAGAGATAAAGAGAAAAGTGAGAAAAGAAGTAGAGAATGTTGCCAAGAGGTATGGCATATCAAAAGAGGCACTTGATGCCAATAGAGAGAAGATAGAAAGGGCAGAGAAAGAAAAAGAAAAAATAGAGAAAGAAGGTGCTCCAGTGGAAGTCTCCTCCCAGACCAGATCCTCTAAGACCTCTACACCTACCACTGCTAAGAGCTCAAAGGCATCAAAACTGGAAGCAAAATCATCTGGAAAAGGAGAGAAGAGAACTAAGATAAAGGCCACAAGATCTTATGCCAGCCAAAAGGATGAAGAAGAAACTGAATTTGATGAAGAGGTCAAGAAAATGAAGAAGAAGAAGAAAACATCCGGTGAACCCCCTACCGATCAAGACAAGAAGAGAAGGCAGAGGAATTTGTTGAAAAACCTACTCTCCGCATTGATGATGTAGTCAAGGCAGCTACTGTGGATGGAAATCTACAACTAATAACAGAATTCTATGATGAGTATAATGATGCAGATAAAAAGATTTTGGAGGAAGCCATAGTTAAGTACTTGAACATATACAATAAAGCATTTATTGAAATCATCTCTCTAATCCCCAAAAGTTTAGAGAAAGAACTTGAAATGAGGAAGAACAATGCCCAAGCAAAAGATCTAGAAATCCAGGAGCAGATTGCTATTCAGCTCTATCCGTCCATCACCCCAAAACAAATGAACATCATCTTTAAGGACTGCAAGGATGAGTTTTGAAGCAAAGATAGAATGAATCAACTTATGCTTGGAGAAACTGACAAAGTTGCAAAGGAAACAGAAGATATCCTCCGGAATGCCTTCAAAAGATTCAACCTTCCTGTCATAGAGGACTTAGGTGATGAAACCTTTGCCATGGATGACAAAGAAGAATCTACTGAGACAATGGCAGAAGAGGCAAAGGAGACTAGTGAAGAGAAGGCTAAGGACTTAGATTCCTCTGCTCTGGAAGAGGAAGTTCATGAAGAAGCAAACATCTCTCCTCCAGTTTCCCCTGCCGACTCCGGATCTAAAGGAGAAGAAAGAATAAAAGAAAAATCTATTCAAGGAGAACAAATAAAGGGAAGAGAAGAAGATCAAACAGAAAAAGTCACAGATGACAGTGGTAAGGTTGCAGAAGGGGAGAAAACTCTGTCTCCAGCAAGAGACACAGTAGAAGAAATCAGGGACTTCTTAACCAAAGAAATGATGGAATTTGATGAACCAGAACTGCTTCAAGGACCATTCAATTTTGATTCCCTCTCTCTAGTGCAAACCATGAAGCTAGCATCCTTCACTCAAGCAAAGGCAAAAGAAAAACTTCTGAAGTCTCACATGGAAGATTGTGAGCTCATAGAAGCTACATCTGGTGTATTGGAGAAGATTATGCCATCCTTCCAAAAGGATTCTTTGGCCTCCACATCCGGTAATCTAAAGTCTCTTGTAAATTCTATTCATACACATTTTGATTCCTTAGAGAAGTCAGCAGAAGAAAAGGTCCGGAAGGAGTTTTTGGGCAAAAGATTCTCCAAAGTACAGGGTCTAATAACAAATGATAGGAGAGTTTATGGATATTGGAATAAAGAGATTGGAAAATGCTCTTAAAGATGGTGGAGATATATATAAATTTTGTTTATCCTGGCCTAAAGTGACCAAGGATATTGAGAAGAAAGTAAAAGAGCAAGAGGATAAACTGTTAAGTTTATCTCAAAGTTTTGATCCTCTCTCCTCCTTCATAGTAAATCAAGAGTGTAAGACTATTGTAGTCATAGATGAAATAAAGAAGCTTGAGAAGGAGAAGGAAAATAGAATAAACAGGTTGAGTGAACTTAGAGGGATCATCATCCCCAAGTTAGAGGCCATGCATGAGGCCCTAACTGATGCTCAGGCCACAGCCCGGACCAATGATTCGATAGATCTTAAGAAGGCAGAAGCATTTGCATTCCTGTTGAGTGGTCACATCTCAATTTTGGGCAGGATGAAGCAGAGTTGGGCTACAGAAGTTATACAATTAAAGAATACTTTTGCAAACATATTTAAGTACATGTAAGTACTACTTGTATATACACTTATGTGAATATGTATAGAGTGTTTTTCTTGAAAATTTTGGTGTGCGGACCCTACCCTTTGCCATTGATGTCAAAGGGGGAGTGAGGAGCAGTGAAAAATGTGGAATCCAGCTAAGGGGGAGATTTGGTAAAGTGTACATTAGAATAGAGCATCAACCAAGGGGAAGTATAGTATAACACTTAGTTATTTTTCACTAAGTGTTGCCATCAATGCCGAAGGGGGAGATTGTTGGTAAGAGACACATTGTGGCTTCATGATTGTTGTCATTGATGGCAACAAAGTTCATCCTACACATTTGCAGGACATGGTGTGCCTATACCGGAAGTTAGATTGAAGAGTTTTGTGGTCCAGTAAGCAAGAACATAGCATGTGGCAAGGTCCAACAGTCAGGTCTGGATCTCTCAGAGGAAGTATCTTAGTAAAGTGTGGACTTGGGGAATTCAAGAGGTGTACCTTGACTGATACATTCCAGAGATTGAGCTTCCGATGATGAAAGAGTGAAAAGATATGAGCACCTAAGTGTTGGGTTCCTGTTTGGCAGAATTGACAGAGGAAGAACTGACCGACAGAGCATCAGACCTTAATCCAGATAAGTTATTAGTAGTGATCAAGTTTCTTAAAGTATCATTCATGATTGGCTAACATGATTGATGAATTCTATAAGCATCTCATTGATATGCATCACTTGATAAGTAAGGATTCAGCTGACATATCAGAGTTTAGGAAAATATTGACTATTCCAGATGCCGACTAGAAAGGTGTTGAAATCATTGGTGCGGATATATATACCAGATGAATTTGGATGTAAAGGTGTGTGTTGTGTGTTGGTGTGTGCGAATAAAAGTAGAAGAGCAGTGTGGAAGCAGTAAGGCAGGTCCGGTATGTGAAAGGACAGCAACACAAAAGAAGAGAAAGAATGAAGTGCAGTAGATCAGTATATTGAGCCTAACCGGAACTGAACTCTAGCATATGTGGATGCTTCTCATCAGTTCAAATATCTTGTTACTCTCTTTATCTCTTATAGGTAGTGAGCCTCTTGTGAGCAGTGTGCTTGGGCAGTGAGCCCTAATTGGCAAGTGCCATTTTGTATTTCTCTTCTTCTAACAGAGAATACATTCTTAGGTTAATCACCCCGTGGTTTTCTCCCTTAACAAGGTTTCCACATCAAAAATATTGTGTCATGTGTACTAAGTTTATTTTTGCTTTCATGTTCATTTAAGCTTATGTGTTTTGATACTGTACTAGTTGCTAAAGAAGAATAGAAAGTTAAATTAATTAAGATAACTGATTCACCCCCCCTCTCAGTTATCAACACAAACTTCATAGCAGAGGGTCTAATCTCAAGAAGAGATTGCAAACTTCTTAGACCAGGGATGTCCTATTTAAGGGGACTATGTGATGCTCTTAGTCCCATAGGTTTTTGTGGCCTCATGGATGTTATTAAAATATTTCATTCTTTCACTCATTCATTCAATCATTCTGAGTAAAAAAAAACATAGGATATTTGGTTGCAAGCGAACAAGAATTTGACACATGGTTATTAGATATTTGCATGGTACAAGATGAAGGATCAAGTGTGAAACCAAGAAGGGATTCAGGTGTGGTGTGTTTAAGTCAGACAAGGACACCATGGGCACCAACCAAGATGAAACCAAAGGTTCAAACATAATACATAGAGCTGAAGGGAAAAAATGGGAAGCTCATAGTCCTCAATAAACATCTCTAGTTAGGTATAAACTAGTCCATGAATAGTTGAGACAAGAATTGTAGGGGCAAACATGTAGGATCAATCCCAAGATGGATTGAAAACTTAGGTAAAATTAAACAGGGGTTCCATGATTTTTGAGGGAAATTAGGGTACATTGCACAAGCAACAATAAATGATGACTTTGTTAGAAAATGCTCCTGATCATTTTAAAACAAAAGGATTGCTTAAAGGACATAGAACGTAGTAATTAACATAATTAGACCTACTAAAATATTTTCATAATTGGGATAGTGTGAATTGAATTGAAATATGTCATGGAACACCACATCTAGCCATTTTTTGTGTAAATGGATTCATTACCTTTTCTAGATTCATGAGAATTAATTATTATGACAATGGGTCAAGCTAGTTCACCCATAAGCACGCATAGGTCTACTAAGCATGAGCATTTATACTAGTAGACATGTTGCTAAGTGCCTGGACATTGCTATGTTTCTAGCTAGGTATCTATAGCCCCAATGGATATATCCCTAGTTCTAGTCAAGGCATAGCTTTACTACTAGTCAATAATCTATAGCTCTACTAGAGTTACCTAAATCACTTGGAGAAATTGAATGTGCAAGATTTTATTTTCTTTTCTCAACTTCCTTCTTTTCATTCTTTTCATTTTCTTTATACTTTCATCTTTTCTTTTTGATATTTTCTTGCTTAGCTAAATTAGTAGGCAATGACGCCCATTGTTTGAGTTTAGTACCATTGTGGCACATTAGAAGGGAACGTTAGTGAAGAGTTTCACCTAACATGTAAGCTATAATAATAACATTCAAACAAATCTAGAAAATATTTTTACTTTCAATAATGAGCAGGGATTTTTTTAGTGGCGAATAGTTGAAATCGGGACCTCCATAAATGGTGAATAGTACAAGCTAAAAAGGAGACCGAATCACCAGGTTTTTACAAAAAAATAATTTCGTCTCAGTTAATTTGCGTATGCATTATTATCTTAAACTAATAAATTGAATAGATTCACCATGTAAATTATGCATCATTGGAACGAATTCGCTAGTAGTTTATAATGTAATTACAAATATTAATTATATTCGCTAGTATTATTATATTCATGTCATTAATCTTGGGGCAATATTTCCACTAATAATTAATTACCGTTTAATTTTAGGCATATTTTAGCTTTGAATAGGGCTTTTATTTGTTGCCATCGATTAGCTTTTTAATCAGATGGCTGGAGATCGATTGTGCGACCTATATGCGCGTACCTTTTAAAAGGATTGTTGAGGCCCAGAATTTGTTTTGGGCCACATGATTAAATATAGGTTGCAGATTTGATCTCCATCCATCCAATTAAAAAGCTAATTGATGGTAACAATTTCACTTTTCATTTAGTCTTATAAATGATAAGTGGGGGAAAGAAAAACTTGAAGCCAAATAAGTACACCAAAACAAGTCATAATAAAAGGTCCCAAGTGTAAGAAAAAGGAGAAAAAGAGAAAGAGAAAAAAAATAGATGTATAGATACATAGTCTATAGGGATTCTCAAAAACCATGGAACAAATCTAGGAGGATTCTCCTCCAAAAGATCACCTTCTTTGTAAAATATATCATCATTTTCTTCTTCTTTGGTTATAGTTTTTTCTTCTTCCTCACTTTTTCAATAACATGTGTTTCTGCAGGATTCCCTAAAGAACATGAAGAAGAAAAACAAGCACAAAAGACTGCAAATAATACAAAGCATGAAAATGTACGCAAAACATCAAATCCACCATTGAAAATCTTGGAGAAGTCGAGTACATGTAGGTGAGGAGAGGTAGTTAGTTAGTTGAGGAAAGGACTCCTCAAAACTAGCGTGAGTGGCTAGTTCAGTGAGAAACTTGATAACCCCTCTCCTAACAACCTAACAACCTTGAAACCTCAATGAGACATGTGTCAATGTTGTATAAAGGCACACCTAAGTAGGTTTATGCCTAAGTGTATATGAAATATATATACACTAACAATTTCATCTTGATAATATTTCATTCTTTTTACTAATACATTGTCAAGAGGTGGAACACTTAGTGTTTATTTTCTTTTTCATTTTTGTTGAATCTTTGAAGGTGGTTGTGTAGGAAGTTTTTTAAATTTTTATAAACACTTGTCTTTGGAACCCATATAGTATTGATCTTATCTTGAAATATTGGTTTTATACTATTTAGTGTTTATTTATCTTTGATGGGATGAATGATTATGACTAGCTTTCTTGATCCTCTTCCTATTTTCATTCTATCTATGCATATAATATTTTATGATATACTTCATCAAGATCTATTTCAACTTTATATTGAGGTTCTTTGAAGATGACATGTAGGTATCTTGTGTGAAATGACTCAACACTACAATAGGTTTGTATAAATTGTGTAACATTGTAACCACTCTCCCTTTATGAACATATTCTATACATTGATGTAGAACTAAATGTACCTGTTTAGTGGTAAAAAGAGGAAGATGGGGTTTTGGTTTATTTCAAGGGTTTATGTTAAATCCTCCTTTCACCACAAGATACAAGGACATTCAACTGAGTAGAGAACTCTACTATAGAACTCCTATCACTTGGAATAGAGGGGAAGATTGGAATTGTGTGAATTTGTTGTTCAATTAAGCCTGATTATGCTCAAAACCCTAATTTCATAAAATCGTAAACAAATAGATAAATCATAGAAAATGATCACACACAAAGATATAAAATGATGACCAAATACATACCAAATTTTGAAGTTTGGTGCATGGAAAAGTTGGGGACTAATAAGTGGGCACCCTAGTCCAGTGTACCTATTTTTGTCAGGATCTCTAAAGAATATCTGCATAACAAACACAATAACAAAATAATAATGCTCTGTAACAATGAATACTTTAAAAGCTCTCAAATCATAAGGATGCCAAAAGCTCACAATCATCTCCTCATTTACAAATGAATGCCTAAACATGCTTATAAATGCAACTAAACAACTTCCTGCCAATAAATTCATAATTGAAACTTGAGGTGTCGGCATAGGACCTAATAACAATCACATAACTAAAACATAAAATAGGTTCTGACCCAAAAAAAGGCAGGACTAGGGTGCGGGTGCCCAAGTCCTCCCCCTATTTCAGGCAAGATTCATCATAAGTACATCCCCTAGGTCCCATATGCCATAAAACTTAGGGGTTTCTTCACCGGAAGTCATCATTAACATGCAAGATGATTTAAATGCATTTTAAAGGACTCGAGAGCCAAACCTTAAGAGGGAAAATCCCCCAAGGGGACATTTTCTAACATAACATTTAACCCCCACTTTAATGTATGTATAAATGCAAGGTCAATACATGCATTAAAGTAAGGTCAACAAACACAACAAACACGCCAAACACATTGAAGACAGTAATAGGCACACAAAACATGGAGAAGACAATAATAGTCACACAAGACACGGAGAAGACAACATTGAAGACACGTAAAACATAGTGAATGTAGTGATAATTCCTTTTTTTAATTTTCTCATATACGAATGCAAATGTAAGTACAAGGAAAGTAAACACACAACCCATAATGAAGGAGGGACTCATCACCACCAATCTTTAGACTGCATATGGGGCAATAGACATGCAATACAAATCTCAAAGTGCAGGAGGGATGCATCACCACCAGTCTTTAGATTGCACTTGAAAACAAACATGGCATACAAATCCCAAAGCATAGGAGGGACTCATTGCCACCAGTCTTTAGACTATGCTTAGGAACAAACACGCCATATACACACACATGGAAGACATGGAGAAAACATGACAAACAAGCGATGGAAGAAACCTATTGCTAGGTTTGTAGCCATCTCAGGCACATTATAGGCATACACTGACAATTGCGCTTCACCACAAAAATCTCCGAAGACACGCTTAAGGGTCAGGATAATCTTAGATCCGCTCCCCGCCTGCTCGGAGGACTTTTTTTTTGAAAATGACAGGATTGTGCAA
This sequence comes from Cunninghamia lanceolata, assembly GCA_027924645.1. Classification (NCBI taxonomy): domain Eukaryota; kingdom Viridiplantae; phylum Streptophyta; class Pinopsida; order Cupressales; family Cupressaceae; genus Cunninghamia; species Cunninghamia lanceolata. The sequence goes on along the minus strand of BSBN01000245.1, from coordinate 2,505,876 downwards.
TATCGTCGAGAAATACACCATCCTTGCCTTTCATAGAAGGGCTTAAAATAAAAGGATATGCATGATATCCCACCTCCATAAAGGGCTTAATGATTGCAATATAGAAATAAAGATGTGCACTCACGTGGAGATAAAACATCTTACCTCTGTAAAGGGCTTACAAATACAATTTGTTAGTATCAAAATAATTAGACATGTTAACTTATATGCCTCCACCTTAAGGTGGTTACTGATATCAAGCACATTAAGGTAGTAAGAAAACACACATGGGAACAAGAGCTCTCACAAAGCCCATGCCCCCAAAAGGTAACATGTACTTTACAATCGCCTAATGTTCCAACAAACACATTCCTATAAGAAAAGAGGTTAGAAATCTTTCCATAAGATAATAACCACATCACATGATTAAAAGCAATGCATGCAAATTATTCACAATTAAATCCACCAGTCATTAGACTATGCTTGGGAACAAACATGCCATACACACACACATGGAAGACACGGAGAAAACATGACAAACAAGCGATGGAAGAAACCTATTGCTAGGTTCAAAGCTATCTCAAGCATATTACAGGCACACACCGATGATTGTGCTTTGCCACAACAATCACCAAAGACATGCTTAAGTGTTAGGATAGTCTCAGATCCGCTCCTCGCCTGCTCGGAGGACTTTTTTTCTTTTTGAAAATGATAGGATTGTGCAATCTCCTCGAGAAATACACCATCTCCACCATCCACAGAAGGGCTTAAAATAAAAGGATATGCATGATATCCCACCTTCGCAGAGGGCTTAATGATTGCAAATTTGAAATAAACATGTGCACTCACGCGGAGATAAAACATCCTACCTCCGCAGAGGGCTTACAAACATTCTTCGTTAGTATAAAAATCATCAGACAACTTACCTTATATGCCCCCACCTTAAGGTGGTTGATATTGTGTACTGATATCAAGAACGCTAAGGTAGGAAAAAAACATACAAGGGAACAAGAGCTCTAACAAAGCCCATGGCCCCAAAAGGTGACATGTACTCTACAATCACCTAATGTTCCCACAAACACATTCCTACAAGAAAAGAGGTTAGAAATCTTTCCATAAGATAATAACCACATCACATGATGAAAAGCAATGTATGCAAATTATTCACATCAAAAAGCCAAGGTTACAATATGGATTCAGAAACTGAGTATAACTGTGGGGCTATACTCCAAGATCTCAGAATTAAATGTAAACGAGGCGAGATTCAATGATGAACAAAGTGCACGGAGCAGTTGTATTGTTATAGTTTGTTAGTGCGATAAGACAACATCAGAATATCACACGGAGTGATTCTACTAGCCAAGCATTGGATAATATATATCAACCCCATCATCATGTATGGACTAGGTCCATTTTTTGATTTCTCAATAAAAGGACACTTGGTCCGTATCAGTATTATTTGTTTTCGTAATCCGCCAGCTAGATAGAACAACTAGAAGAAGGTAAACAATAAATTAGGAGAGGAGAACAAGTGCCTTAGGGACAATCATGTAGGAGGGTGCCTCCAAGTCACCAACCACAACGCTATGTCCTTAAGACATAACACACAACAATGAAAATACAGGAGAAGCAATATAGAAGAATAATGATACAAATAGAAGAAGGTCACAATAGATGCAGTCTCCTGATATCCTTGACCTTACAAGAGAATCAAGGGTCATCTTAGGAGGCCTAAACAACACATAACACATCATGGGGGGAACAAAACATAGAGGTAAAGGGTTAGAAATACTTACCTGATACAACACAATGCTAAAAAAACACACACACACACACATACATACATACATACATACATACATACATACATACATACATATACAGGAGGAGGCCACCCTTGAGAGCAACTATAATAGATGCTATAACGAGTGTGGCTTAGGGAGGGAGAAATACACTTATTCACTATCCTCTTAGGAGGTGGAAGAAGTGATTTATTTTGAGTGATCTCGACATCCATCCATAGGAGATTTAACATGAGAGACCTTTCCTCATCCACTAGTGCTGCATCTTTTGAAGAGAGAGCATAAGAATGAAGGGAAGGTAAGGTGTTGTGAGGATAATTGTTGGTGATTGTATCTCTAGTGGCATTCAAAGAATATGCAATCAAGTTTTTCACATCCTTAGTGATATCTAAGAGACCTAAACATTCAACCAAAGGAAGGGGATCAAGGGTCTTTACTTCCTTAGTGATGTCCAAAGTACTTGAATATTCAACTAAAGGAGGAAGATTGATAGTATGATACATAGAGGTTTCACGCACTATGATAGGGAGAGAGTTTTTATTGTTGTTAGATGAAATCTCATTGTCTACCCATGGAATATTCTTGGTTGGAGAGGCTTTTGTATTCACCAATGATTCATCTTGGCTAGATAGAGCATTGTAATAAAGAGGTGGTGGGAGTTCTTCATTCACTAATGCTTCATCTTGGCTAGAGAGAGCATTGGAATGAAGAGATGGTGGTATAATGTTAAGAGACATGTCAATGAAATTATCCTCTTGTATTGAAGTGTCCTCATAAGGAGGAACAACTTTGGGAGAGGGATTATAAGGTAAACCTAAGTTATCATCACATCTATTAGTAGTAGGAGGCATAGTGGAATGTCCAATAGAGATAAAGTCTTCCTCTAACATACTGAAGTCATCACTACTAAATGATGCAACATATTTATTATTATCTATAAATTTAGTGCACAAGGTCATCTAATATCAAGGGATATGTTCCCATGAGAGTTGTGAAACTATCAAAATCAGATATATAGAAAAGGATTTAATATGTGGAATACATAGAAATATTAACATCATAGATATATGCAATTTGTTTTAAGACTTGAGGATATTCATGAGTAAATTTGAAAAAATTATCAATGTTTATGATGTATGCAAACAATGCTTCCAAAGATGAATACCATGAAGTATCCATGATGAATACCAAGAAGTATCCATGATGAAAAGATTGAGGAAATCAGGTCTTTAAAAAGTAAAACTCACAAATTTCACAATCAATCATGTAAATAACAAGGCAAGATAACTGAGACGGTTTCACACCAAAGCACTTGTTTGAGGGAAACAAGTAGAAATAGACACAAAGTCCACAAAAAACAAAGTGGATAGGAGGAAAGAGTACAACAAAACAAGGCCCAATTGATGGTTTTAAATTTTTTGATCAAGAAAGTGTGAACAAAGTGTATAAACTCCTAATGTTGAAATACACAATGTGTGTTTTAAAAAATCTGCCAATTTTCACAAAAAGCTATGAAATGAAGCAAAATTTTGAGATTACCAGTGAATGTACGCTTGAATATGAGTGTAATATATGAAATTCAAGATGTACAATATGAATTCAAGATCATATTTCAAAATATTTTGATTATATGCAATGAAATGTATGCAAAACTATGTGTGCTTATGATCTAAAATGCTTGATTTTTTCAACTTTTTTCAATGCAAATGAGTGAAAGAAGAGGTGTTGTAAGGAAATTGATGAGGGGAAGAAAATAATATGTATAATATCAGTCCAATAAATCAACAATATCCTTCACAACACACATCTGATGCAATCTTATATGCCCAATAAGTCAAAATCTAGTGAAAATACACTAAAAACATGCAATTTTTCACCAATTTTTAATGCAAATCACTAACAGAAGAGGTGTTGTGAAACATTTAAAGAAGGGAAGAAAATAATATGCCTAATAACAGTCCAATTTTGAAATAATATATTTCACAACACGCCTGTAGTGTAGATCTAGAATGATGACAAGTCAAAACTTAGTGAAAATACACCTAAAATATGCAAATTTCACCAATTTTCAATGTAAACGCCTAATAGAAAGGGTGTTGTGAGGAATTTAAGGAGCTGAAGAAGATTATAACCCTAATAGCAGCCAATTAGTGCAGCAAAATCCTTCACAACATGCCTATGATGCAATTCTAGAGAGTTAATAAGGCCAAATCTAGTGAAAATGCAAGGTTTTCAAACCCTAGACATGAAATTTTGCAAGAAAGACACTATGATGAAACACTACAGATTAAAATAAGTCCTAAATGAGTGTTTAAAATAGTAGTAAAATATGAAACATGATTTTAACCACAAACCCTAGCTAATGCATAAACTAGGTTATATGAAAAATGCACAATTTCAAGCAATTTTTAACAATTTAATCATGAAAATGCTATGTAAATGAATGATGAATGATGAATTTATGTAATTTAAATTAGATCTGATGATAATAATAGAAATTAAATGAAATTAAATTTAAATTAATTCAAATTATTTGAAAATGCAAGCTAAAAATGCCAATTTTTCAAACTTTTTCAAATTTTTTCAAATTTTCAATTTTTTTTTGTAATTTTTCAAATGCAATAAGATGAAAATGAAATGAATGAATGAAATGAATGCAAGTCTAAAGTACAACACCCAACAAGGTAGAAAAATCCTTAAAACACGGGTTCACGAAAATGTTTGATGGTAAAAAGAGGAAAATGGGGTTTTAGTTTATTTCAAGGGTTTATGTTAAATCCTCCTTTCACCACAACATTCAAGGACATTCAACCAAGTAGAGAATTCTACTACAGATCTCTTGTCACTTGGAATAGAGGGGAATATTGGAATTGTGTGAATTTGTTGTTCAGTTAGGCCCAATTATACTCAAAACCCTAATTTCATAAAATCGTAAACAAATGGATAAATCATAGAAAATATTCGTACAAAGAGACATCAAATGATGACCAAATACATACTAGATTTTGAAGTTTAGTGCATGGAAAAGTCAGGGACTAATGAGTAGATAGCCTAGCCTAGTGTACCTATTTCTGTTGGGATCTCTAAAGAATGTCTGGAACACAATTCTATTGTCATAGAGATTTCACTACCTTGAAATCTAGAGGATTAATGAGTGGGTGCCCTAGTCCAAGCCCTAATTTTGTTCTTTGCTTTACACTTCTGATAGTCTATAATGCCTCCCTATAACTTCACTTCTTTCGCTTTCAAAACCTCTAACCTGCAATCACAGAAAAGTGCATTGGGGGTTGTGGTGTTTAGAGGCTTGCCTCAGTCAATCCCTGGAGAGAGATTCAAGTCTTTTGAACACTGTTGTCAGATAAAGAGTGCGTATCCTTGCGGGATAGAGGCAAAAACCAATTGATAAATGATTGAAAACACAAATGAATGTCACCTCGATGGTGTAGCTCACATGAACATGAAGATCCTTCACATCATGAGAAGATGAAAACTAATCTGCATAAAAAACACAATAACAAAACAATATTGCTCTGCACAACAATGAATACTTTGAAAGCTCTCAAATGATAAGGATGCCAAAAGCTCATAATCATCTTCTAGTTTACAAATGAATGCCTAAACATGCTTATATATGCAACTAAACAACTTCTCACCAAGAAATTCATAATTCAAACTTGAGGTGTCGACATAGGACCTAATAACGATCACATAACCGACACATAAAAATAGGTCCTGACCCAAAATAGGGCAGGACTAGGGTGCGGGCGCCCAAGTCCTTCACCCTATTTTAGGCAAGATTCATCATAAGTACATCCCCTAGGTCCCATTTTCCATAAAACTTAGGGGTTTCTTCATGCCGAAAGTCATCATTAACTTGCAAGATGATCTAAATGCATTCTAAAGGACCCGAGAGCTAAACCTTAAGAGGGAAAAGCCCCCAAGAGGACATTTTTTGACATAACATTTAGCCCCCACTTTAATGTATGTATAAACACAAGGTCAATACATGCATTAAAGTGAGGTCAACAAACACATCAAACACAACAAACACATTGAAGATAGTAACATGCACGCAAAACTTGGAGAAAATAGTAACAGTCATGCAAGACGTGAAGAAGACAACATTGAAGACACACAAAACACAGTGAATGCAGTGATTATTTCTTTTTTTGATTTTCTCACATATGAATGTAAATGCAAGTACAAGGAAAGTAAACACGCAACCCATAATGCAGGAGGGACTCATCACCACCAGTCTTTAGACTACATATGGGGCAACAGACATGCAATAAAAATCTCAAAGTGCAGGAGGGACTCATCAACACCAGCATTTAGATCACACTTGAGAACAAACATGACATACAAATCCCAAAGCATAGGAGGGACTCATTGGCACCAGCCTTTAGACCATTCTTGGGAACAAACATGTCATACACACACATGTGGAAGACACAGAGAAAACGTGGCAAACAAGTGATGAAAGAAACCTATTGCTAGGTTCTCATCCATCTTAGGCACATTATAGGCACACACCGATGATTGGACTTTGTTGCAAGTATGTGCCTAATCGGTGTTGTCATTGATGTCAACATATCTGTGTTTTCATTGGTGTCAATTGTGCTCTTATTTTGTTTCTTGATTGTAATAAGTGAGATGCTTTGTATTTATTTATGTAAGTGAGTTAGATATTGTGGATATTCAGAAAATTACCTCCTCAGGTAGAAACAGTGAGTTGCAGTAGAAACAGTCTATTACATACAGATGAATAGTCTAGAGGATTGCTCCACAATTCCTGTAGATTGAATATATTTGCCTGCAGATTGGAAGCTATTTAGAAGTCTGTCCAAAGAGGTTATATTACAATTTTGAGCCTCTGGTTTGAAGATTTGAGTGAGCTATGTTCACCAATGTGAAAATAGTTTTTTCTGTTTATTTGGTGGTGACAAGGTGACAGTATCTTTCTCCGCATTCCTCCACAATAATGAGTTATGATCTGTGGTTCTAGCGTTACATCTGGGATGATATTATGTGCCCTCAATTCTAATGGATCATGATCTGGTGGTCCACAATCTATCCTTTCCTTATGACAATGGCCGACAGTGTTGTTCTTGTGCTCTAGTTTGAAGAATCCTCTTGACAGAGTGGTTGGAGATTGTGTGGTTGTTCTCGGTGGTTACAATGTGCTTGTGGATGTCTCGTGATCATGTTCCTACCTTTGGACTAGTCCACAAAGAGAAAATAGGATCATGGATGAAGAATGTTCTTAGCAAACTTAGTGTTCTCACCAGTCTTGGCTGACTTAGTTAATTTCACTAATTGCAGAGATGCATTGAAGATTGTAGAAGGATGTCGTGGCGTGGAAGATTGAATTTCAGTCCTAGCTAAGGCATGACGTGATCCACATACATATTTACATCCTTTCCTTATCTAAATTTGTATTAGGTCCAGACCTATTTTATGTATGATTGTAATGCCGACCTTGGAGATTGTTCCAATGGTTGATGAATGTAATGCTGACCTTGGTGTACATTCCAAGGTTGATGTATTGTATAAAAGCATGTAATGTAGTTGCAAAAAATGCGTGTGTGCGAAAATGAAGAGATAGGTGCGAAGGTGTGAAGGAGTAGAGCAGAGAAGTTATATTGTGCTTCAAAGGAACTAAACCCAGGCATGGAGTAGATGCTACTTGATCAGTTCACCATTATTGGTAGTGAGCCACACTTTGGCAATGAGCAATTTGGGTAGTGAACTCTGTAGGTAGTGAGCCTCTATTTTTTGGTATTGTTATAACTCATATTTTGTGGGCTAACACCCACCATGGTTTTTCCCTTTTAGGGTTTTCCATGTAAAAATATGGTGTCTACTGTGTTGAATGTGTGATTGTGATTAAGTCTATGGTTTCATGTTTAAATTTGATTATCAGTAATTAAGTAGTTCATGGTTTATAAAGTTAAGTTTTTGTGACAACTGATTCACCCCCCCTCTCAGTTGTCCTGTATATTTCAAGAATTGGAATCAGAGCAAGTTCCTTGGAAGAAAGCCTAACCGCTTGAGGAAGATCCAGGATGTCTTTTAAAAAGGAAGCATCATAGTTTGATGGGACAAACTATGTTCTATGGAATGTATGAATGAAAATCCATCTCCTTTGTCTTGGTTATAGAGTATGGAAAGTTGTAGAATCAAAATATACCATGCCTCCAGATGGTTTGACAACTGAAGATGAAATTAAAGAATATGAGTTAAATATAAAAGCGAGAGATGCTCTATTGAGTGCTTTGACTAATACTGAATTGATAAAAGTCATGGACCTAGAAACTGCACATGAGATTTGGGAAAAGTTGAATAACTATATGAAGGAGATAATTTTGTAAAAGAAGCAAAACTACAGGGCCTGAAAGCAAAATATGAGAGCTTAAAGATGAATAAAGATGAAAACAATACTGCCTTCATGCAAAGGGTTGATGAACTTGTTAATGGAATAAAAGGAATGGGAGGAACCATTGGTGATAAGGAAGTTGTGATGAAAATTCTTAGGTCTCTACCAAAATCCTAGTCACAAGGTAGCTGCAATTGAAGAAATAATGACTATGAAATCTATTGACAGAGATTAGTTACTTGGAAAACTCATAGCCTTTGAGATGAGGGAGTTTGGTGATGCTCTGCCAAAAGTTGAAACTGCTTTCAAAGCTAGTACTTCAGAAAGGATCTCCAGAGCTGAGAAATACAAGGTGGATCTCGATGATGACTTTGATGAAATTGAAGCTAACTTTGTTGACAGGTTGCAAAGAGGTTCCAGTAAGTTCAACGGAAAATACCTTTCAAATGTTTCTCATGTGGTAAAGTAGGTCATTATGCTTCCAGATGTCCTGAAAGAATTGTAGGAAAAGATTTGAAAGCAGGCCTAGAGCTCCAAAGAAATGCTACTATGTTAGAGATTTTGATGATGAAGGTGCGACCAATGATGAATCTGATGATGCTAGTACTAGTGCAAATGAATGCTTGTTTACTACTATTAAAGAAGATCCTATGTCTACTAATTCTACTAGCTGTGTGAAAGAAGAAAAACTAGTGGAAGAAAGTGCTTTGGCTGTTTAGGTTGAGAAAGATAAGGATCAATGGATTATTGATAGTGGATTTTGACATCACATGACTAGTGACAAAAGTAAGTTTGTGAGTTTTGAAAAATATGATGGAGGACTGGTTAGGTTTGGTGGCAATGCAACTGGTAAGATTTGTGGCAAAGGATTATTTCATTTGATGGAAAGCATAATACTGACAATGTCCTATATGTGAAGGGTTTGAAGCATAATGTTTTGAGTGTTGGTCAGATGTGTGACAAAGGTTATGATATGAGATTCAAAGACAATGGGTGCAAGATTATAGAAAGCTCTGTAAATGTGATTGCTACAAGTAAGAAGACCAGAGATAACATTTATCAATTAAGAGGAACTAATGATTACTATATATTCACTCAAATAGATGAGAGTTGGTTGTGGCATAGAAGGATGTGTCATAAACTTTGATAATCTAGTAAAGATAAGTTCAAGTCAGACTGTGAGAGATTTACCAAAACTTGTGAAACCTTCCAACACCATTTGTAAGGAATGTCAGTTGGGAAAGCAGACAATAATCAATTTTAAGAGCAAAGAGCAATTTTCTACCGGCTTACTGGATCTAGTGCATACAGATCTTTGTGGTCCTATAAGAGTGAGAAGTCTACAAGGTAACATGCACTTCATGTTGCTTATTGATGATTATTCTAGAATGACTTGGGTTACTTTTCTAAGAGACAAATCAGAAGCCCTAGAGAAGTTCAAATCCTTCAAGGCAATGGTTGAGAATGAAATAGAATTGAAAATCAAATGCTTGAGGTCTAATAGAGGAGGTGAGTTCTCATCAAATGAATTCAACATTTTTTGTGAAGAGCAAGGAATAAAAAGACAATTGTCTACACCTAGGACTCCTCAGCAAAATGGAGTTGTGGAAAGAAAGAACAAGACAATTCAAGAGGTTGCTAGGACAATGTTGAAGGAAGTAGATTTGCCAGATGTCTTTTGGAAAGAAGCTATACATACTGCTGTCTACATCCAAAACAAAGTTCAAGTGAAAGGTAATGGTACTAAAACTCCCTATGAATTGTGGTATGGAAGAATTCCTACAGTAAAATATTTCAAAGTCTTTGGAAGCAAATACTATATTAGAAGAGATGAAGATCTAGGAAAGTTTGATGCAAGATGTGATGAAGGAATCTTCCTAGGATACTCTACCAAGAGTAAGGCCTACCGGTGTTACAATAAAAGGCTCAAAAAGATTGTTGAGAGTGCAAATGTGAAAGTGGATGAAGGCAAGGAAAGAATATCAGACTTGAGTTGCTATGAACCTGATGAACCTGTGACTATGATGAATGAAGAAAAAGTTGAGAAAGAAGATAGTGAGGGTGAAGAAGAGGCTCCAGAAAGTGTTAAGACTCCTAGGTATATAAGGATTAATCATTCTGAAGATCAGATTATAGGTGATAAAAACAAAGGTGTGCTGACAAGAAAAAGAGTTGCAGAAGAACAAGTGAATTACTGTTTACTTTCAAGGGTTGAACCAAAAACTGTAAATGAAGCCTACAATGATGAAAACTAGGTAAAAGAAATGAAGGAAGAACTAATGCAGATACAAAAGAATGAAATTTTGGAATTAGTTCCTAGACCTACTGCTAAAGATGTGATTGGAACCAAATGGGTCTTCATGAACAAGCTGAATGAAAATGGAGAATTTCTAAGAAACAAAGCAAGGCTTGTGTGCAAAGGATATTCTCAAATTGAAGGAATACATTTTCAGGAGACTTTTTCTCTAGTAGCTTAGATTGAAGCAATCAAAATGTTTTTAGCATTTGCAGCTCAGAAGGATTTCGGAGTATATCAGATGGATGTGAAGTCTGCATTTTTGAATGGTGAGTTAGAAGAGGAAGTCTACATTGAGCAACCAGAAGGATTCCAACTATCAAATCAAGGTGATATGGTATGCAGGTTGAAGAAAGCATTATATGGTCTAAAGCAATCTCCCAAGGCCTGGTATGCAAGGTTGGATAAGTACTTATTATAGTTAGGATTCAATAAAGGTATTGCTGACAGTAATCTCTATTTCAAGATTAATGGTGATCAATTTTTGATTGTTGAAGTCTTTGTTGATGATATCATCTTTAGAGGAAATGAAGGTATGTGTATGAAATTTGCTAGTGAAATGTAGAAAGAGTTTGAGATGTCTATGTTTGTGAGATGAAATTCTTTTTGGGTCTGCAAATCAATCAATCAGATAAAGGAACTTTTATATCTTAGTCTAAGTATGTGAAAGAGTTTTTAAAGAAGTTTGGGATGGAAGACTCTAAACTAATATGTACTCCCATGGTGATTGGCTACAAATTGAGTAAAACTAGTTAATCACCCAAGATTGATTAGAAAAAGTACAGATCCATGATTGGAGGATTGCTTTATCTAACTCAAACCAGACCTGAGATTATGCATGTAGTTTGTCTTGTTGCAAGATTTCAAGCTGATGCAAGAGAATCACATGTGATGGCAGTCAAGAGAATCCTAAGGTATTAAAAAGGCACTCCAAATCATGGCTTATGGTATCCAAAGGATAATGATTTCTCTCTTAGTGCTTATACAGATGTTGATTGGGCAGGAGATGCTGATGATAGGAAGAGAACAAGTGGAGGTGATTTATTTTTAGGTAATAGATTGGTTTCATGGATGAGAAAGAAACAAGATTCAATCTCTTTGTCAACTGCAAAAGTAGAATATATTACAACATGTTGTACTCAAGTGCTATGGATGAAGCAGACTTTGAGGGACATAAGAGTTGTATATGAAGACCAAATTGCAATCTTTTGTGACAACACAAGTGCTATAAATATTTCAAAGAATCCAACTTGATGCATTCAAGAACAAAGCATATATCTATAAGGTATCACTTTTTGAGAGAAAAGGTGATAGAGAATGAAGTAAAGTTGGAATATGTGTCCACAAAGGATTAGATTGTAGATATCTTCACCAAGCCTTTGCGTAAGGATACTTTTGAGTATCTTAGAGAAAAGTTAGGGGTCACTACCCCTCCTACTCTAGACTAAGATGCATGGGAATGCATCAGTCCAGTGGTGCCCAAAGTCTCACATCTTGATTTGGATTGATGTTTTGAGAGCTACCTCTCAGGGGGAGTAGCTAGATGTGTTGGTAACAACCTAATTAGATCAGAGTAGTATAATGCAAATATGTGCCCTTTGCCATTGATGTCAAAGGGGGAGAGAAATCATGTGAAAAACTCAGGGGAGAAAGAATGTAGATGTATAAAGAGAAAGGGGGAGAATCTTGTCTTGATGGTCTTTTCACTTTTTCACATCATATGTTGCCATCAATGACAAAGGGGAAGATTGTTGCAAGTATGTGCCTAATCATTGTCGTTATTGATGTCAACATATTTGTGTTGTCATTGGTTTCAATTGTACTCTTATTTTGTTTCTTGATTGTAATAAGTGAGATGCTTTGTATTTACTTATGTAAGTGAGTTAGATGTTGTGGATATTGAGAAAATTAGCTCCTTCGGTAGAAACAGTGAGTTGCAGTAGAAACAATGTATTACATACAGAAGAATAGTCCAGAGGATTGCTTCACAATTCCTATAGATTGAATATCTTTGCCTGCGGATTGGAAGCTATTTAGAAGTCTATCTGAAGAGGTTATATTACAAGTTTGAGCCTCTGGTATGAATATTTGAGTGAGCTATGTTCACCAGTGTGAAAACTATTTTTTCTATATATTTGGTGGTGACAAGGTGACAGTATTTTGCTCTGCATCCAGGTCCGCAATGACAAGTTATGATATGCGGTTCTAGTGTTAAGTCTTGGATGATATTATGTGCCCTCAACTCTAATGGATTGTGATCTAGTGGTTCGTAAGCTATCCTTTCCTTATGATAGTGGCCAACAGTGTTGTCCTTGTGCTCTGGTTTGAGGAATCCTCTTGACAGAGTGGTTGGAGATCATGTGGTTGTTCCCGATGGTTACAATGTGCCCGTGGATGTCTTCTGATCATGTTCCTACCTTTGGATTGGTCCACAAAGAGAAAATAGGATCGTGGATGAAGAATGTTCTTAGCAGACCTAGTGTTCTCACTAGTCTTGGCCGACTTGGTTTATTTCACTAATTGCAGAGATGCATTGAAGATTGTAGAAGCATGTTGTGGCGTGGAAGATTGAATTTGAGTCCTAGCTAAGGCATGGCGTGATCCACATACATCTTTACATATTTTCCTTAGCTAAATTTGTATTAGGTCTAGACCTATTTTATGTATCATTGTAATGCCAACCTTGGAGATTGTTCCAATGGTTGATGAATGTAATGCCGACCTTGATGTACATTCCAAGGTTGATGAATTGTACAAAAGCATGTAATGTAGTTGCAAAAAATGCACGTGTGTGTGAAAATGAAGAGATAGATGCAAAGGTGTGAAGGAGTAGAGCAGAGAAGTTATATTGTGCTTTAGAGGAACTGAACCCAGGCATGGAGTAGATGCTACTTGATCAGTTCACCATTATTGGCAGTGAGCCACCCTTTGGTAGTGAGTCATTCTTTGCAGTGAGCAATTTGGGCAGTGAGCCCTATAGGCAGTGATCCTCTATTTTTTGGTATTGTTATAACTCATATATTTTGTGGGCTAACACCCACCATGGTTTTTCCCTTTTAGGGTTTTCCATGTAAAATTTTGGTGTCTACTATGATGAATGTGTGATTGTGATTAAGTCTATGGTTTCATGCTTTAATGTTTAAATCTGATTATTGGTAATTAAGTAATTGATGGTTTATGAAGTTAAGTTTTTGTGACAACTGATTCACCCCCCTCTCAGTTGTCCTATATATTTCAATAGGTTTCGCCACAAGAATCACCGAAGACATGCTTAAGTGTTAGGATAGTCTCAGATCCGCTCCCTGCTTGCTCGGAGGACTTTTTTTTTGAAAATGACAAGGATTGTACAATCTCTTAGAGAAATAAGCCATCCCCACTTTCCACAAAAGGGCTTAAAATAATAGGATATGCACAATATCCCACCTCTGCAGAGGGCTTAATGATTGCAATATAGAAATAAATGTGTGTACTTGTGCGGAGATACAACATCCTGCCTTCGCAGAGGGCTTACAAACATTCTTTGTTAGTATCAAATACATCAGACAACTTACCTTATATGCCCCCACCTTAAGGTGGTTGATATCATTTACCAATATCAAGCATGTTAAGGTAGGAAGAAAACACACAAGGGAATAAGAGCTCTCACAAAGCCCATGCCCCCAGAAGGTGACATGTACTTAAGATCGCCCAATGTTCCCAAAAACACATTCCTACAAGAGAAGAGGTTAGAAATCTTTCTATAAGATAATAACCACATCACATGATGGAAAGCAATGCATGCAAATTATTCACATCAAAAAGTTAAGGTTACACTACGAATTCAGAAACTGAGTATAACCATGGGGCTATACTGCAAGATCTCATAATTGAATGTAAATGAGGTGAGATTCAATAATAAACAAAGTGCATGGAGTAGTTGTATTGTTATAGTTTGTTAGTGCAATAAGACAACATCAGAATATCCCACGGAGTGATTCTAGTAGCCAAGGATTGGATAATATATATCAACCCCATCATCATGTATGGACTAGGTCCATTTTATGATTTCTCTCTGAGGGGACACTTGGTCCATATTAGTATTATTTGTTTTCATCATCTGCCAGCTATATAGAACCACTAGAGGAAGGCAAACAATAAATCAAGAGAGGAGAACAAGTGCCTTAGGGACAATCACATAGGAGGGTGCCCCCAAGTCACCAACCGCAATGCTACGTCCTTAAGACACAACACACAACAATGAAAATAGAGGAGAAACAATATAAAAGAATGATGATACAAATAGAAGAATGTCACAATAGAGGTGGTCTCCTGGTATCCTTGACCTTACAAGAGAATCAAGGGTCATCCTAGGAGGCCTAAACAACACAACACATCACGGGAGGAACACAACACGGAGGTAAAGGGTTAGAAATAATTACCTGATACAACATAATGCTAAACACACACACACACACACACACACACACATATATATATAAATAGGAGGAGGCCACCCTTGAGAGAAACTATAATAGGTGCTACAACGAGTGTGGCTTAGGGGGGAGAAATACACTTATTCACTATCCTCTTAGGAGGTGGAAGAAGTGATTTGTTTTGAGTGATCTTGACATCCATTTGTAGGAGATTTAACATGAGAGACCTTTCCTCATCCACTAGTGCTACATCTTTTGAAGAGAGAGCATAAGAATGAAGGGAAGGTAAGGTGTTGTGAGGATAATTGTTGGTGATTGTATCTCTAGTGGTGTTCAAAGAATATGCAATCAATTTTTTCACATCCTTAGTGATATCTAAGGGGGACCTAAACATTCAACCAAAGGAAGGGGATAAAGGGTCTTTCCTTCCTTAGTGATGTCCAAAGTACTTGAATATTCAACTAAAGGAGGAAGATTGATAGTATGATCCATATAGGTTTCACGCACTATGATTGAGAGAGAGTTCTTATTATTGTTAGATGAATGCTTAGTGGGTAGTTCTTTTTTGGGGAGGCTTCTTTATTTGCCAATGCTTCATCTTGGCTATAGAGAGCATTGTAATAAAGAGGTGGGGGGAGCTCTTCATTCACTAATGCTTCATCTTGGCAAAGAGAGCATTGGAATGAAGAAATGGTGGTATAATGTTAAGAGATGTGTCAATGAAATTATCCTCTTGCATCGAAGTGTCCTCATAAGGAGGAACAACTTTGGGAGAGGGATCACAAGGTAAACCTAAGTTATATCATCACATGTATTAGAAATATGAGGCATAGTGGAATGTCCAGTAGAGATAAATTCATCTAGGGCTTCCTCTAACATCTAAAGTCATCACTACTAAATGATGCAACATATTTATTATTATCTATGAATTTAGTGCACAAGGTCATCTAATATCGAGGGATATGTTCCCATGAGAGTTGTGAAACTATCAAAATAAAATATATAGAAAAGGATTTCATATGTGGAACACAGAAATATTAACATCATAGATATATGGAATTTGTTTTAAGACTTGAGGATATTCATGAGTAAATTTGGAAAAATTATCAATGTCTATGATGTATGCAAACAATGCTTCCAAAGATGAATAAAAGAAGTATCCATGATGAAAATATTGAGGAAACCAGGTCTTTAAATAGTAAAACTCACAAATTTCACAATCAATCATGTAAATAACAAGGCAAGATAAGTGAGATGGTTTCACACCAAAGCACTCGTTTGAGGGAAACAGGTAGAAATACACATAAAGTCCACAAAAAACAAAGTGGATAGGAGGAAAGAGTACAACAAAAAAAGGTCCAATTGATGGTTTTACATGTTTTGATCAAGAAAGTGTGAACGAAGTGTATAAACACTTAATGTTGAAATACACAATGTGTGTTTTAACAAATTTGTTAATTTTCACAAAAAGCTATGAAATGAAGCAAAATTTTGAGATTACCAATGAATGTAGACTTGAATATGAGTACAATATATGCAATTAGATATGTATAGGATGAATGAAAGATTGGATTTCAAAATATTTTGATTATATGCAATGAAATGTATGCAAAACTATGTACGCTTATGATCTAAAATGCTTGATTTTTCTAACTTTTTTTGATACAAATGAGTGAAAGGAGAGGTGTTCTAAGGAAATTGATGAGGGAAAGAAAATAATATATCTAATATCAGTCCAATAAACCAAAAATATCCTTCACAACATACCTTTGATGCTATCCTATATGCCCAATAAGTCAAAATCTAGTGAAAATACACTAAAAACATTCAATTTTTCACCAACTTTTAATGTAAATCACTAACAGAAGAGGTGTTGTAAAAATTTCAAGAAGGCAAGAAAAAAATATGCCTAATAACAGTCCAATGATGTAATAATATGTTTCACAACATGCCTGTAGTGCAGATCTAGAGTGATGACAAGTTAAAACTTAGTGAAAATACACCTAAAATATGCAATTTTTCACAAATTTTCAATGTAAACACCTAATAGAAAGGGTGTTGTGAGTAATTTAAGTAGGGGAAGTAGATTATAATCCTGATAAAAGCTAGTTAGTGCAGCAAAATCGTTCACAACATGCCTATGATGCAATTCTAGAGAGACGATAAGGCCAAATCTAGTGAAAATGCAAGGTTTTCAAACCCTAGACATGAAATTTTACAAGAAAGACACTATGATGAAACACTATATTTATAAATCAATCCTAAATAAGTGTTTAAAACACTAGTAAAATCTGAAACAAGATTTTAACCATAAACCCTAGCTAATGCATAAATTAGGTTATATGAAAAATGCACAATTTCAAGCAATTTTTAACAATTTAATCATGAAAATGCTATGTAAATGAATGATGAATGATGAATTTATGTAATTTAAATCAGATCTAATGATAATCATAGAAATTAAATGAAATTAAATGCAAATTAATTTAAATTATTTGAAAATGCAAGCTAAAAATGCCAATTTTTTCAAATTGTTCCAATTTTACATTTTTTTTTGTAATTTTCAAATGAATGAATGAAATGAATTCAATTATGAAGTAGAACACTTTGTAAGGTGTGAAAATCGTTAAAACACAGGTTCACCAAAATGTTTACTGGTAAAAGAGGAAGATGGGGTTTTAGTTTATTTCAAGGGTTTATGTTAAATCCTCCTTTCACCACAACATTCAAGGACATTCAACCAAGTAGAGAACTCTACTACAGATCTCCTGTCACTTGGAATAGAGGGGATAATTGGAAGTGTGTTAATTTGTTGTTTAATTAAGCCCGATTATGCTCAAAACCCTAATTTCATAAAATCATAAAGAAACGGATAAATCACAGAAAATGATCGCACACAGAGATATCAAATGATGACCAAATACATACTAGATTCCAATGTTTGGTGCATAGAAAGGTTGGTGACTAATGAGCGGGCACTCTAGTCTAGTGTACCTATTTCTGTCAGGATCTCTGAAGAATGTCTACAACATAATTATGCTATCACAAAGATTTCACCGGCTCAGAATCTAGAGGACTAATGAGCGGGCACCCTGGTCCAAGCCCTAATTTTCTTCTTTGGTCTGCACTTTCACCAATCTATAATGCCTCCCTGCAACTCCACTTATTCTACTTTTGAAACCTATAACCTGTAATCATAGAAAAGTGGGTTGGTGGTTGTGGTGTTTAGAGGCTTGCCTCGATCAAGCCCCAGAGAGACATTCAAGTCTTTCGAACACCATTTTTAGATACAGAGTGTGATCCCTATAGGATAGAGGCAAAAACCAATTCATAAATGATTGAAAATGTAAATGAATGTCACCTCGATGGTGTAGCTCACATGAACATGAAGATCCTTCACATCATGAGAAGATGAAGCCAAATTTGAATAACAAACACAATAACAAAATAATACTGCTCTGCAACAATGAATACTTTGAAAGCTCTCAAATCATAAGGATGCCAAGAGCTCATAATCATCTTCTAGTTTACAAATGAATTTCTAAACATGCTTATATATGCAACTAAACAATTTCTAGCCAAGAAGTTCATAATTCAAACTTGAGGTGTCGGCATAGGACCTAATGACGATCACATAACCGACACATAAAAATAGGTCCTGACCCAAAATAGGGAAGTACTAGGGTGTAGGCGCCCAAGTCCTCCCCCCTATTTCACATAGGATTCATCATAAGTACACCCTGTTGATAACTGAGAGTGGGGGTGAATCAGTTATCCTAATTATTTCTGCTTTCTGAACTTTCTTATTAATTAATGCAGCATTAATTCAAATAAGCAAACATAACCATGAAATGGAAATACACATGACACAATATTTTTGACGTGGAAACCCTGTTAAGGGAGAAAACCACAGGGTGATTAACCCAAGATTGTATTCTCTGTTAGAAGAATGGAAATATAAAATGGCACTTGCTAATTAGGGCTCACTGCCCGAGCACACTGCTCACAAGAGACACACTGCCTACAAGAGACACACTGTCTACAATTTAGAATGAGTGTAATACAATACTTGAACTGATAAGGAGCATTAACATATGCTGGAGTTCAGTTCTGGTTAGGCTCAGTACACTGATCTGCTGCACTTCATCTTTCCTCTTCTTTTGTGCTGCTCTCCTTTCACATACCAGACCTTCCTTTCTGCTTTTACTTTGCTCTACTACTTTTCTTCACACATCACCAAAAACCATGACACCTCTCACAACTAAATCCATCTTGTATATATCTGCACAAGTGATTTCATCACCTTTCTATTTGGCATCTGGAATAGTCAATCTTTTCCACAAACTCTGATTTGTCAGCTGAATCCTTGCATACCAAGTAATGCTGATCAAGGATATACTTGTAGAAGTCATCAATCATGTCATCCAATCATAACGTATGCCTTAATAATCTTTACTATCATCAGTAACACATCCGGAATAATGTCTGATGTTCTGCCAGTCAGTTCTTCCTCTGTCCACACTGTTAATTAGGAACCTGACACTCAAGTATTCATATCTTTTTCTTCATCTATCACCGGAGGCTAAATCCTTGGAATCTATCAGTCAAGGTAGTCCTCTTGACTTCCCCAAATCTACACATCACCAAGATTCTTCCTCTAAGAGATCCGGACCTGACTGTTGGACCTCGCTACATGCTCTGTTCTTGCTTACCGGACCACAACATTCTTCACTCTGACTTCCGGTATAGACACACCATGTCCTGCGGATGTGTGGGATGAACTTTGTTGCCATCAATGACAACAATCATGAATCCATATAGTGTCTCTTGCCACCAGTCCCCCCATTTAGCATTGATGGCAACACTTAGTGAAAAATGACTAAGTGTTTACACTATGCTCCCCCTTGGCTGATGCTCTATTTTTATATACATTTTTTGGAGCTCCCCCTTAGTTGGATTCCTCATTTTTCACTGCTCTTCACTCCCCCTTTGACATCAATGGCAAAGGGTGGGGTCTGCACACCCAAAAGATTTCTCAAAAACACTTCTATACTTAGCCGCATAAGTATTTATACATGCTATACTCTACATAAACTGAAGAATGTCTGCAAAAGATGTCTTCAACTGGACAAATTCTATTGCCCAACTCTGCTTCATTCTAGCCAAAATTGCGATGTGACCACTCAATAGGAATGCATAAGCTTTTACCTTTTTCAGATCTGTCAGATCATTTGTTCTGGTTGTAGTTTGAGCATCACTTAAGGCCTCATGCATGGCCTCCAACTTAGGGATAATTATTCCTCTATGTTCATTCAACCTGCTGATTTTGTTTTCTTCTCTTCTTCAAGCTTTTTAATTTCATTCAAAACTACAATCGTCTGACATTCTTGATTTATTATGGATGTGGTAGTGGATCAAAATTTTAAGAAAGTTTTGTTAGTTTGTCTTCTTGTTCTTTCACTTTCTTCTCAATCTCCATTGTTGCTTTAGACCAGGATATACAAAATTTGTATACATCTCCTTGAGAGCATTTTCCAAGCTCTTTATCCCAATACCCATTACTCTCCTGTCATTTGCTATTAGCCCTTGCAACTCAGAGAATCTCTTATCCAAGAACTCTTTCCTAACCTTCTCCTTAGCTAATTTCTCTAGAGAATTGAAATGTGTATTAATACTATTAATCAGAGATTTGAGATTACCGGATGAGGAGGCTGATGGATCCTTTCGAAAAGATGGCATGATCTTTTCTAAAATGCCAGATGCAGCTTCTATTAGCTCACAATCTTCCATGTGAGACTTCAGGAGTTTTTCTTTTGCCTTTGCATTGGCAAATGAAGCTATCTTCATTGTTTGAACCGGGGAGAGAGAGTCAGAGTTAAATGGACCTTGAAGTAACTCCGGTTCATCAATCTCCAACATTTCTTTTGTCAAGAAGTCCTTAACAGTTTCTGTAGTGTTTCTTGCCGAAGACAGAGATTTCTTCTCTTCTGCACTGTCACTTATGTTCTTCTCATCTTGACTTTCTTCTCTTCCTTTCGCTTCTTCTTCTTTCTCCTCTATTCTTTCTTCTCCTTTAGATCCAAAGACTGTAGGGGAAACCAGAGGAGAGATATTTGTTTGTTCATGAGCCACCTCTTTAGGAGTAGAGGATTCTAGGTCCTTATCCTTTTTTGCACCGGTGTCCATGACTTCTTCTGCCATTTTCTCAGTCGATTCTTCTCCAACACTTGTGGCCGAGGGATCAGCACCCAAGTCCTCTATGACAGGAATATTGAATTTTTTAAAGGCACTCTAGAGGATCTCTTTTGTTTCCTTGGCTACCTTGTCAGTCTCACCAAGCATGCGCTGATTCATTCTAGCTTTGCTCCCGAATTCATCCTTACAGTCTTTGAAGATCATATTCATTTGCTTTGAATCAATTGAAGGATATAGCTGAATGGCTATCTGTTCCCAGATTTCAATATCCTTTTCCCTAGCATTATTCTTTCTTATCTCTAATTCCTTCTCTAAGCTTTTAGGAATGAGAGATATGATTTCAATAAAAGCCTTATTATATATATTAAGATACTTAACAGTAGATTCCTGCAAGATCTTCTAGTCAGCTTCATTATAATCATCATAGAATTTGGCCATTGGTTGGAGATTTCCATCCACAGTGATTGATTTGATGACATCATCTAAAGATAGAGTAGGCCTTTCAATGAATTCTTCTATCATCTCTTCCTTGTCTTTACCGGTAGAGGGTTCACCAGATCCTTCCTTCTTCTGCTTCTTCATTTTCTCTATCTCCTCATCTGATTCAATTTCTTCTTCATCCTTTTGGCTTGCATAGGATATCGTTGCCTTTTTCTTTGTTCTCTTCTTTGCTTTACCAGATGATTTTGCTTCCAGTTTTGATGTTTTTGAGCTCTTGTCAGTGGTAGGAGCAGACCTCTTAGAGGATCTTGTCTGGGTGGGGGCTTCTACCGGACCACTTTCCTTTTCAGCACCTTCCTTCTCTTTCTCTGCTCTTTCCATCTTCTCTCTATTTGCATTAAGTGCCTCCTTGGATATTCCAAATCTCTTAGCAACTTCTTCAACTTCCCTTCTCACTTTCCTTTTTGTCTCTGGTTGTCTAAGTTCCACATGAATTTTTACACTTAGCTCTTCAAAGGTTCCAAATCTTTCTGCCTTTGGATCCTTTGGCTGACTTAGCATGTGTTGAACATGCAGCTCCACAATTTGTTCATCAACTTCATACCCCATAGGCATGATCTAGACTATCCTTGGCTCTGCTGCCTCCATTAGGCATTGATCAGTGTCTACCATGAAGCACACTGTATCTTTATATTTTTCAACCAATGATTTTGGGATTCTTTCTCTGATTTGCATAGTATTTGGGAATTTCTTAAAGTACCCCCACAGAGTTGTATTCCTTGCCTTGGTATCCCCAAGTTCATGCAAGTAATCTCTGATTTGAATTGCTACCAGTTTGTTATTTTGCCATACCCATCCATTGGATCCGAGCAACTCATTCATGAAGTAGAAAAATAAACACAATATTAGTCCACCATATTTAAAGGAGTTCTTCTTGTCCTTTTTGATCTTTTGTATGTTCTCCATCAATTGACTTAGAAGAAGTTCATAGAGATCATATTCTGCATTCTTTCTCAGCATCTCATAGGCAGTATACACTGTAATTTCAGACACTAAATTCTCCCTACTAGAATGATATATCTTATACCCTATTATCATAGATGCAAACTTGATATTTGGGTCCGTGATATCTTCAATGGTCATTGCCCTCTTATTAAATTTTGATTTGGTGGCCTCAGTTATAGTTTGGTTTTTGACAGATTTGAGGACAAGTATCCCTCTAGATGAGTGCAGACCGGTTACTACCCTAATTTCATCTTTGGTGATCTTAAATGGTCTATTCAACCATAAGAAATTGTCATGCACTTTGCTCAACACATACCGGACCCATTCATCCTCTTCAAAACAGGGGAAATGAATGTATTGTGCAAAATGCTTATCCCGGATGGCTTTATACTGAGGTTTGATCTCAAAAGAATCATCTATTAACTACTTGTGATAGATATCCATTAACTTTGATTCTTTGAATTCTTCAATGCTTGCGTGAATGTAAACCCTAATATCTTCTGTATGCAAGACACCATGCGAAACACTGGAAAAAGCTCCTAGGGGATCTACTTCCAAGGATTTGTAGGGATGTTTCTTGAATTTGGGGTGAGGCCTATCAGTGATCTTCACAATATTTAGAGTAGACATCTTTTAAAAAGATTTAAAGAGAAGAACGGAAAATACCTTTTGCGTCTTTCAGTTTAACAGAGTTAGCCAGATCAATTTCTAGATGAATTAACTTTTGCAAATGATTTTTGATGAGTTTGAGGAATTTTGTTGTAGAGCCTTCTCTTTTCGTTTCTTCTTGAATGTAGAATGAACAAATGCTTAATGAGAAAATCCTTATATTGCTCAGCAAACCCTAATGTTAAGTTGCAATAAATGCTCAACCTAAGTCATTCTGGTTTGCCTTATTCAGATGACTTGAAGAACCAGATCAATCTTGATCTTAAACATCTTGCGGATCTTCAAAATCTTAACCATAGTTTATTTGGATATTTCTCTTATGAACCCTTTAATCCGCAACTCTTCTTGTGCTAGTTCTGGCACCAATTGACTAGCTAGGGGAACAAAGTTTTCTTTGTGTCTCCCCCTGAGCCAGAGCTCACTTTTTAATTTTCGGAAGGAATATCAGCACCAGAGTCTGGTGCGGACCCATCCCCTACATTCTCTGTACTTTTGTTCACCCAAATCTTGTTCATCTCCCTTTGAACTTCATCCACATTCACTTTTCATTTTCCCTTAGCTTGATTCTGATTAGGATGTACCGGACCTCTTTTGTTCTGATTCTTCCTTCTACAGAATTTTGCAATATGACCGGATCTATTGCAAATTTGGCAAATAACATTTATTTGCATATTTGATTGATATCCTCTTGATCTGCATTGATTAGCCATATGACCTATTCTATTGCATTCAAAGCATCTACCATTGAATGATTTGTTCATTTGCATATTTCTGCATTCATGAGATTTGTGACCATACCTTTTGTAGTTGAAACACTGTCCGGAGAAGGATGAATTAGTCTGATTCATTCTCTTTCTGCACTAATTATCTTTATGACCAAAGTTATTGCAGTTGTGGCAGTATCCATTGAAGGATGGATATCTTTGAGCATTAGGTTGCCTTATCGAAGGTCTTCTAGGCCTGTTCCTTGGATTTTCTGATCCTAAATTCTTTTGACCAGATCCGGAGCTTTCTCCTTTCTCATATCCCAAACCATACTTGTCATCTACCCTCTTTTGACTTTCAAGAAGAACTTCAAGTTGAGCAGAATTTATCTTGAATTTATCTTTATATTCATTTGCTGTTTGAAGATCCCTTTTAAGAGAGACAATTTGATCCTCAAGTTTTTCTTCATTATCTTTAGCATCTTCAAGATTAGATTCAAGGTGTCTGATTATTCTATCCATCTTGTGGCAGTCTTCTGATTTCTCCTTGAGAGATTGTCTTAGATCATCTTCAGTTTTTCTTTTCTCTTCAATTTCTTGGGTAAACTTCATAACTCCTGATTCCATCTCATGTCTTACCATGATGATCTCTTTTGATAACTTTTCACACAATTTGGTTTTCTCCTTCAGATCTCCATTTGTATCATTGGCTTCACCTTGACTTGCCAATTGCTGAAGGTGCTCTTTTCTCTTTTTCATAGAGAGACTCAGTTTCCCTTTTAGTTCATTTATGAAATCATCAGCCTGTTGGAGTCTTTCCTTCAATTCATTGACTTTAGAATTTGACTACTCAAGATCATCAAGGGTAGTCTTGAGTTGCTCCCTTATACCATATACATCCATTTGAATTCCCAGATCTTCCTCAAGCTGTTAGGCTCTGTTAGGAGGAACTTGGCTCTGATACCAATTGTTGATAACTGAGAGGGGGGGTGAATCAGTTATCCTAATTATTTCTACTTTCTGAACTTTCTTATTAATCAATGCAGCATTAATTCAAATAAGCAAACATAACCATGAAATGGAAATACACATGACACAATATTTTTGACGTGGAAACCCTGTTAAGGGAGAAAACCACAGGGTGATTAACCCAAGATTGTATTCTCTGTTAGAAGAATGGAAATATAAAATGGCACTTGCCAATTAGGGCTTACTGCTCGAGCACACTGCTCACAAGAGACACAGTACCTATAAGAGACACACTGTCTATAATTTATAATGAGTGTAATACAATACTTGAACTGATAAGGAGCATCAACATATGCTAGAGTTTAGTTCTGGTTAGGCTCAATACACTACTCTGCTGCACTTCATCTTTCCTCTTCTTTTGTGCTACTCTCCTTTCACATACCGAACCTTCCTTTCTGCTTTTACTCTGCTCTACTGCTTTTCTTCACACATCACCAAAAACCATGACACCTCTCACAACTAAATCCATCTTGTATATATATCTGCACAAGTGATTTCATCACCTTTCTAGTCGGCATCTGGAATAGTCAATCTTTTCCACAAACTCTGATCTGTCGGCTGAATCCTTGCATACCAAGTAATGCAGATCAAGGATATACTTGTAGAAGTTATCAATCATGTCAGCCAATCATAACTTATGCCTTAATAATCTTTACTATCATTAGTAACACATCCAGAATAATGTCTGATGTTCTGCCAGTCAGTTCTTCCTTTGTCCACACTGTCAATCAGGAACTCGACACTCAAGTATTCATATCTTTTTCTTCATCTATCACCGGAGACTAAATCCTTGGAATCTATCAGTCAAGGTAGTCCTCTTGACTTCCCCAAATCCGCACATCACCAAGATACTTCCTCTGAGAGATCTAGACCTGACTGTCGGACCTCGCCACATGCTCTGTTCTTGCTTACCAGACCACAACATTCTTCACTCTGACTTCTGGTATAGACACACGATGTCCTGCGGATGTGTGGGATGAACTTTGTTGCCATCAATGATAACAATCATGAATCCATATAGTCTCTCTTGCCAACACATCCCCTAGGTCCCATTTGCCATAAAACTTAGGGGTTTCTTCACTGGAAGTCATCATTAACATGCAAGATGATCTAAATGCATTCTAAAGGACCCAGGAGCTAAACCTTAAGAGGGGAAAGCCCCAAGGGAACATTTTCTAGCATAACAGTACCACTTTCAAATGTTCTAGCTAAGGTCTACCAAGTAGTATAGAGAATCTATTAGAAAAAGGAATAGCATGTCATAACATTTACATTTCTTTGGGTCTTACTCTATGTGGTAATATAGTACAAACCAATGTATGAGTTAAAAGTCCATTTGCCATTTTAAAAGAAACTCTAGAATGAGCATATGAATTGGGATTCATATGATTTGAAACTATAACTCCTTTGTGCATATTTTATATTGATTCATAGGATCAATCTGAATACCACCAATGGCATGATCATTTATCTCTCCTAACACATTCAATGGACCATATGACTATTATTTGATATTTTCCTAATTAGAAAATATGATCAATGGAGCAGGAGGAGAGTAAGAAGTTGTGTCTTGAGAATTCATTGTTCCCACAAAAGCATCCATATATGATGTATCTTGTGAATCAAAATAATTCTCACTAAAAGTATCATGTTCCATAGCCATAGAATCTTTTGTCTCAACATTGTTATTGTGGCTAGGAAATTGATTTGTCTACATTTGCAAATTTTGGTGGAAGGTTCTATGACATGATTTACTTGATCATTAACCCACTTAATTTGGATCACATGTTGTTATCTATGAAATCTTGTATCTTATGTTTCAAGCCCATGCATTATTGAGTATGATTCATTTTTCTATCTATGATAAATATAAGAAGCCTACTCGTTATAGTTCTTTGAAAGAACCTTAGTAGGATCCAATGGACAAATAGGGGTTCAAGAGTAATCAATTTAGAGCCTAATAAATGTTAAGGTAATGTATCCAAATATTCCTATAGCTTTATAAACTTTCTAGGGGAATTTTGTTTAAAAGAAGGAAAACTAATTGTAGCAACTTGATTAATGGTTTCCTTCTTGTCCTTGCAATCATTGCCATTATAAAAAGATGTAGATTTTTTAAATTTAAAAGGATATGAAGAAGTATTGGGAGTTGATGATACATATTTGAATACTCTTCTTGTAAGAACAACAGATTCAATAGTTTTGGGATATGCACAAACATCCATAAAGGACATGAATGTATTGAGGTAAACACTATCAAAAATTGGTTTTAAGGATCACTTATAAAGATAATTTATAGTTCTAAATCATGTGAGGGATGATACAATTTGGAACATAAGGATTTAAACCATATGTAAAACATTGGTTCCTTCATTAAGTCCTTTGGCACACTCAAATAGGTTGGAAATAATAACTTGAAGGCCTATGGTAGCTTTTAATTGGTTTAAAAATACCATGCTCAAATAAAAAAATAAATGTATAGACCCACAATGCAATGAGAAGAACCATTCAATAGCATAGTCTTTCAATGTTTTAGGAAAAATTTTAGCCAAAATCATATCCTCATTCCATCCTCACACACAAAGTCCAAGCATACAACAATGAAGCAACACAAATGTGAATTAGGGTCATATTTTCCATCATCTATTGGAAAAAGAGGTGCCACAAAACTAATGGCTATAGGATATGTTACAATTCTTCATTATCTTTCCCCAATACATGATATCAACTTTTTTCAACTATAGAATAAGTCATGGTAACTAAAAAAGATTTGGTGCCACTAGGATGGGTGTATGTAGGAGCTATAGAATAATTCACAACAGAAGATTGGGTATGATTTATGTCATAATATGTGGCTCATGAGAAATGAGATGGTGCATGAAAATGGATGAGATTATGTAATGAGGTGTATGTATAGACATGTAATATGATGTGGCTACTGTAGTGGGAGGAGTAATGATGCTAGTCAAAGGAGTAGCAGGATAAGTAGATATAAAAATTAGCATTTGAGATGTTTTAATGGGAGGGGATTAAAATTATGAGGTAGGACATATTGGGGAAAAGAGTCATGAGATGTCCAACAAGGGTAGAGGAAGGCATGACCATGGATTGAAGAGGGAGAATAGATGAACTAGTTAAGGAGCTAGGGGAAATGAAAAGAGTCATGAGATAGAACAAGGGTAGAGGAAGGCATGACAATGGATTAAAGAGGGAGAATAGATGAACTAGTTAAAGAGCTAGGGGAAATAGCCTTATCACCATGGTTTGTAAGATATCTAACCCAAATGATTTGTTGATGAATAAATTATGGAGCATATCCCCTAAGTATGTAGGATTTTTAGCATTGGCTAAGCCAACAAGTTCTTGTGCAAATTCTTATTGTGCACATGTTCCTCATTATCATAATCTTCACTTTTGTTCCCATTGACGTTAGTAGCCACATTTCTCATTGGAACATTGTTAAGAATACTATTCTCACTAGATTGAATCATGTGTGGATTCAAGTGAATAAACCTTAATAAAAGTGGATGAGAGGGAAAACATTTTGGGATACAAATAGCTCTCAAAATCCTAAAGGAGAAAAATGAACAAAGATGACCTAGGGGCTGATAAAAATTAAAAAATAATTAATAATCTGAACTAAAATAAATGTAGAATGAAAATCCTTGTGAAATATACAAAGCCAATTTTTTTCACTTTTCCAATTACAACAAGCAGAGCAATACACAATTGTTGAAGTTAGCAATTAAACCAAACGATGCGGAATTCAACTCTAACCAAGAATGTACACCAGGATGGCGTGATCATATGGTCAGAGGATCTCTATGCAATGCTAATAAAGGAACTCTAACCAAGAATGCGCCGGATGTCGACGAGCATATGGTCAGAGGGTCTTGATGCAATGCTGATATAAAGAACTCTAACCAAGAATGCGCCTGATGATGACGAGCATATGGTCAGAGGATCCCTACCAACTATTATGCTGAAATAACTTGATGTCAAGAATGTGCTTTCCAACCCGAAGTGGAATTGGAGCTACCATATGACAGAGATGCAAAGTATTATAAAGCAAATATGAGAAGAAGTATGAAGTGCTAACAGTACTACTGTTCAGCTTACAATAATTAGAGACTTCCAACCCAACTCAAATGATAGAAGTTAGCAAACTAAAATGACGGATCAACAACTTTGAAAAACCAAACCATCAACTTAAAACCCTACAAAAATGCCCACACCTCACTCATTTCTCAACTAAATGACCTCAAATCTGATGCAATGCACTCCTATGACAATGGCAACCAAGCTACACACTATAAACCACTCTTAAACCCAAGTATTTATTTAGCATGCTTTCTAATGCACTCCAAAGAGGGGCAGCCTAGCAAGAAGGGTGATTTCCTTCTATAAAATTAGATTCTTCATAATAAATTCTGTAAATTGGCACAATGGGGCACCCAACATAAACAAAGGGAAATATGAAATACCCAGAACAAACGCCTTTTTTATTTTTAGATTTATGAATGAAACTACAGATTCAGCCTTGTTATCAGTAACTCCAAAAAATGACATAAAATGCAAATAACTGAACTACAAACAAAACTCAAGATACAATGCAAACCTCACTACAAAATCACTACTATTAGCAAACCTCTCCCTAGGTGCTATCTCTCAAGCACGAAGTGAGCCCAGGCTAGGAGGCATTCATTCCTCGAAGCAGTCCCAAAACCATTACGGCAGCATAACATTATCAAGATTTCGGATGCCCAAATGAGAGCACTCTTCCTCCTTTTATACTTTTCCAACTGGGAGTCTCTAAAATCCTCTTGCATATGGGATAAAACATAAGAGGGAAAATAATATAATCCTCTTCAATTCTTTTTCAACCTCAACCTTAAAGTCCCCTCTTTTAAAACAACATTAATATTAAATAATAATATTTAATTTACGGACTTTAAAATGGAGGCCAAGATGATGTCAGAAATCAATGATCTATAGCTCGTTGGAAAGGTCTTGACAAGACGAATCCAACCCCACTCTCAAAATCCTGTTCTGGTGCCAATCCTGAACTTACTAAAAATAGCCGTAACCAATAGGGACTAAGGAGAACAAACCCGGAAAGAAATTGCCAACCAAACCACAATCCACGAACAAAAGCAACCACTAAAACATGAAACCCCAATTTCAACCTCCAAGTAGCCTACGGGTCTCTGGAATAGGCCAACGGTCAACTGTAAAAGATCAATCTAGAAAACGGGACATTACAGTCCGCCCTTCCCAAGATTGCTTGTCCTCAAGCAATTGTAAGCCTGGATGCTGCAGAATCTCATCATTCTCCCAAGTAGCATCCTCCATAGGCAAGTTCTTCCACTTCACCAAATACTCTCTGATAGTTCTTTTCCTCAAGGAACGCTCCCTGGAATCAAGAATCTCTTCTGGAATCAAAACTAACTGTCCTTCTTCATCCAAGGGTGGCATCTGTGATGAAACAACAACATTGTGTCCAAGTGCCTTCTTGAGGCGAGACACGTGGAATACATTGTGCACTCTGCTATCCGAAGGTAGCTCCAACTCATAAGCTACTACCCCCACCTTCCTAGTGACCTTGAACGGCCCATAAAAATGTGGTTTAAGCTTCTCAGCTCCACTTTTCTTGAGAGTGGACTGTCTATAAGGTTGTAGTCAAAGATAAACCATATCTCCAACTTCAAAAGAGCGCTCAACATGTTGTTGATCAGCATACATCTTCTACTGATTCTGTGCAATCTGTAGATTGTTCTTCAATGAGTTCAAGATATCTTGACTCTGCTGTAACAAATCTTTGGCCTAAGGGGCTTTGCTATCACCAAACACCAAATCAGCAAAGCTAGGAGCCTCATAACCATAAAGAGCCATGAAAGGTGTCATCCTTATTGACATGTGAAAAGTAGAATTATAACAATACTCGCCCATGTGAAGCCACTTCACCCAAGCTCTTTGTTGCTCCGAAACATAGTTTCTCAGGTAACCTTCTAACCACTTGTTCACTATCTCTGTCTGCCCATCGGTTTGAGGGTGATAACTAGTGCTTGGAGTAAGCACTATACCACTCATTCTGAAAACCTCTTGCTAAAAAGTGCTTAGGAACTTGCTGTCCCTATCACTCACAATATTTTTTGGCAACCCATGTAATCTAAACACCTCATGAAAAAATAAATCTGCAAATTGGGCTACTGAAAAAGAGCTGGCAATGGCGAAGAAGTGAGCAAATTTTGTTAATCTATCCACTACAACATAGATACAGTCTTTACCTTGAACCTTGGGCAACCCTGTGATGAAGTCCATTGATATGCTTTCCCATTTTTGATTGGGAATGGGAAGAGGTTGCAGAAGACCAGCTAGTAAAGTATGCTCATTCTTGTTCATCTGACAAGTGGGACACTCCTGAATGTAACGTTGAACCTCCCCTTTCATCCCTTTCCAAGAAAATCTTTCCCTAATCTGCCTATATGTCTTGAAGAACCCTTGATGACCAGCAAGTGGAATGTCATGAAAGGTCAACAAAATCTTCTTTTTGAGCTTAGAATCAGCCACCACAAAGATTCTACCCTTGTAGTGTATCAGCCCTTCGACCACTTTGTACCTTTCGTCAAGAAAAGTACCCTCAATGATGCTGGTTGCAAACTAATTTTTGGCATAATTAGCAAGCAACATGTCCCTCCAATCAGCTATAAGCTCACACAATGAGCTCAAATGAGGTCTCCTAGAAAGAGCATCAGCCACAATATTATTTTTTCCTTTGACATATTCGATGTCAAAATTGTAAGCTTGAAGCTTACTCACCCACTTTTGTTGCCTCTCGTTCAAATCTTTTTGATGCATGAAGTGCTTGAGGCTATTGTGATCAGTCTTGACCACAAACTTGCTCCCCACCAAGTACTGTCTGAACTTAGCTAATGCATGCATAATGGAAAGCATCTCCTTGTCGTAGATGGAGTAGGTCCTTTCAACACCTCTTAATTTTCTGCTTTCAAACACAATGGGATGTTTGTCTTGCATCAAAACAGCCCCAACTTCTTCACCAAATGCATTCCACTGTAGCTTGAATGGCTTGGAGAAGTCTGGGATAGCTAAAACTGGACAAGAGCTCATGATCCCCTTAAATTTATCAAAAGTAGTTTGAGCCTTTTCTGACCAACAAAAAGCACCCTTTTTCGTGAGGTCAGTAAGAGGAGCAGCATTCTGAGAGTAGCCCTTCACATATCTTTTGTAAAATCCACAAAGACCCAAAAATCCTTTCAGATGAGTCAAATTCTTAGGAGGTGGCCAATCAACAATTGCCTTGATCTTTTCAGGATCAACCTTCACTCCTTCAGCACTGATTATATGGCCAAGGTAAAGTAACTCCTTCATTCCAAATTCACATTTGGATTCTTTGGCAAACAAACTCTCTGATTCCAGGATGCTAAGCACTTCCTCCAAGTGCTTGAGATGTTCTTTCCATGTCTTGCTGTAGATCAGGATATCATCAAAAAATATCAATACAAACTTCCTCAACTGCTTCTGAAAGATTTTGTTCATACATGACTGGAAGGTAGCAGGAGCATTAGTCAACCCAAATGGCATGACTAGAAACTTGAAGTGGCCATAGTGACATCTAAATGCTGTCTTCTCAACATCGGATCCTCTCATCCAAATCTGGTAATAACCTGATCTCAAATCGATCTTTGAAAAGAACTTGGCTCCATGTAGCTCATCAATGAGCTCATCTATCCTCGGGATGGGATATCAATTTTTGATAGTGCTTTGATTCAAAGCACGATAGTCCACACACATGCGGATGGTACCATCCTTCTTCTTCACCAGGACAACTGCCAAAGCAAAGGGGCTCTTGCTTGGACGAATGAAGCCCATCTCCAAGAGTTCCCAAATGTTTTTCTCAATCTCGTCCTTTTGCTTCTTAGGATACTGATAAGGAGTTGTAATAACTAGTTTAGCTCCTTCCTTGAGCTCTATGACATGCTCCGAACCTCGATCAGGAGGTGGTCTAGGAGGTAAATCAGCAAACACCTTGCTCTTCTTTTTGAGTAAAGACTGAATATCAGGAGGGTAGTCTCTCTTTGTTTCAACCAGACTAGCAGGAAGAATCATACACTCTACAGCCCACTCAACTTGATCATGATGAATCAACCTCGCCATCCTCTTGAATGACACAATCCGAGGACCACCATTGGACATTCCTCTTATCACTACATTCTTCCCTTCGGATTGAAACTTGAGCTCCATGGTTTGTAGATTTAGAGTGATCTCCCCGAGTGAACGCAACCATTGAACGCCTAGGACAGCATCCATATCTCCAATTTTGACTACATAGAAGTCATCCTTGACCTCATAGTTTCCCACTTGCATGGTCATGTTTGAGATCTTCTTGGTGCAGGTGATGTGAAAACCATCAGCAACCATAACCTTGAAGCCTTCAAACTCTTCTATTTGCAGCCCCTTCTTTGCCACCATAGCTTCGTCAATGAAGTTATGCGTTGCTCCAGTGTCAATCAAAGCAACTATGCGTTGCCTCTTAATCATCCCTCGAACTTTGAAGGATTCATTCCTTTGAAAGCTTGAAAGTTGAGCCAAAGTGCCTCCACTTCCCTTTTCATCTTCGGATTCCTCTGGGACTTTTTCCACTTCACTGTCTTCAGAATCAGACTGCTGGTCTGACAAATTAGAATTACTTTCTTTAGCTGAATAGTATTCAATTTGATGAAATTTGCCTCCTTTTGGGCAAACATGATCTTGGGCCATTTTTCTCTACACCGGAAACATAACCCTTTTCTTCTGAGTTCATTAAGTGTCTCAGGATCCAACCTTGTGACATGAGGTTGATGTTGTTTGAACTCCTTATGCTGAGGTCTTTTTCCTTTATCTCTTTTGTGAAATGATGGCTTGGGTTGAAACTTTTCTTTAGGAGCATCCCACTCCATGTTTCTTGCCTTCTTCATTGCCTCTTGTAGAGAGGGTGGATCAAAAGCTTTAATCCAACCCTTGAGTGGCTCCGTCAATCCTTCACTGAATAGGATCACCAAGCACCTCTCAGTGACTCCTGTGACCATGACTGAAAGCCTTTGAAACTCAGCTATGTAGGCATCAACTGTACCATATTGGTTAAGTTGTGCCAATTCTCTGAAATGCACTTCTGGATCTTTTTTCTCAAATCTCTTTATGAGCTTATTGGTAAACTCATCATAGGTAGTGATAGACCGATGACCCAAGGTGACTAGACCATGGTACCACCACTCGTGCGCCACCCCATCCAGGTGTAGTGTCGCGAACTTAATCGCCTCCTCCTCCTCCATGGGTCTGAGAGCTAGATAGTTGTCTAACTTCTGTATCCAGGCTCTGGCTGAACTATTGTCACTCCCATCAAAATGTGGAAGCATAACCTTGTTGATAGCTTGATGCAAATCCCCATGAACTATTGTCCTCCTTTGTTCATAATGTCTTCCTTGTCCTCTATCCTTCCTTTTATGATCCATAAAATCATTATAAGACATATCCGCCTTAATTTCATCAGGTAGAGAATCATACTCAGCGCGGCCGAGTCTCAACTGTTCAACAAAGGACACATTTTCTTCTAGATCAAGATGAGGTTTTACTGGTGCCATGAAAGTGGGTTTGAATGGCCTGGAAAAAATGTATGTGCTATTTGAAGCAGGCTGAGCAGCATGTCCATTATGCTGGTTGGTGGCACTGTGTTCTCCACTATGTCCTGAATTGTTTAGTGGAGGTTGGTTCTGACCCATTCTCCCCATCATGAGAGATATCATATCCATTAAGGTATCCATCTTCCTCTCGAACCTCTTTGCTGGACTTAATGATCTTTCTCTTCCTTTCCCACTATCATCTCTGTTACTTCCCGACGTCCTCTCATTATCCCCCATTTCTCCTTCAGGAGAAGACTCACAATTGGCTCTTAATACCTCTGAAGCTGTCTGACCTTCTGGGGCTTGATGCCAATGAAACTGACTGGTAGCCTTCTTGTATTCTCTTGCTAAGTACCTCTGTTCTCTGTCACTCATAGAAGGTTTGTTTTCACAGGATGGCAGGATGCGTGGCTCTGATACCACTAAAATATACCAAGCCAATTTTTTTCACTTTTCTAATTACAACAAGCAGAGCAATACACAATCGTTGAAGTTAGCAATTGAACCAAACGATGCGGAATTCAACTCTAACCAAGAATGTACACCAGGATGGCGTGATCATATGGTCAGAGGATCTCTATGCAATGCTGATAAAGGAACTCTAACCAAGAATGCGTTGGATGTCGATGAGCATATGGTCAGAGGGTCTTGATGCAATGCTGATATAAAGAACTCTAACTAAGAATGCACCTGATGATGATGAGCATATGGTCAGAGGATCCCTACCAACTATTATGCTGAAATAACTCAACGTCAAGAATGTGCTTTCCAACCCGAAGTGGAATTGGAGCTACCATATGACGGAGATGCAAAGTATTATAAAGCAAATATGAGAAGAAGTATGAAGTGCTGACAGTACTATTGTTCAGCTTACAATAATTAGAGACCTCCAACCCAACTCAAATGATAGAAGTTAGCAAACTGAAATGACGGATCAACAACTTTGAAAAACCAAACCATCAACTTAAAACCCTACAAAAATGCTCACACCTCACTCATTTCTCAACTAAATGACCTCAAATCTGATGCAATGCACTCCTATGACAATGGCAACCAAGCTACACACTATAAACCACTCTTAAACCCAAGTATTTATTTAGCATGCTTTCTAATGCACTCCAAAGAGGGGCGGCCTGGCAAGAAGGGCGATTTCCTTCTAGAAAATCAGATTCTTCATAATAAATTCTGTAAATTGGCACAATGGAGCGCCCAACATAAATAAAGGGAAATATGAAATACCCAGAACAAATGCCTTTTTATTTTCAGATTTATGAATGAAACTACAGATTCAGCCTTGTTATTAGCAACTCCAAAAAATGACATAAAATGCAAATAACTAAACTACAAACAGAACTCAAGCTACAATGCAAACCTCACTACAAAATCACTACTATCAGCAAACCTCTCCCTAGGTACTATCTCTCAAGCACAAAGTGAGCCCTGGCTAGGAGGCATTCATTCCTCGAAGCAGTCCCAAAACCATTACGGCAGCATAACATTATCAAGATTTCGGATGCCCAAATGAGAGCACTCTTCCTCTTTTATACTTTTCCAACTGGGAGTCTCTAAAAGCCTCTTGCATATGGGATAAAACATGAGAGGGAAAATAATATAATCCTCTTCAATTCTTTTTCAACCTCAACCTTAAAGTCCCCTCTTTTAAAACAACATTAATATTAAATAATAATATTTAATTTACAGACTTTAAAACGGAGGCCAAGATGATGTCAGAAATCAATGATCTATAGCTCGTTGGAAAGGTATTGACAAGACGAATCCAACCCCACTCTCAAAATCCTATTCTGGTGCCAATCCTGAACTTACTAAAAATAGCCGTAACCAACAGGGACTAAGGAGAACAAACCCGGAAAGAAACTGCCAACCAAACCACAATCCACGAACAAAAGCAACCACTAAAACATGAAACCCCAATTTCAACCTCCAAGTAGCCTACGGGTCTCTGGAATAGGCCAACGGTCAACTGTAAAAGATCAATCTAGAAAACGGGACATTACACCTTGAGGCCAATGTAAGGGTGGGTAGGGTGAGTAAAATATACACATATCAATGGACCACAAAACCATAAATAAAGATATAGATATGAAGTAAAATAGAGTGGAGAATATAAACCTAACAAGATCTAAAACATTATAAGAAGTGACTAGGAAAACATGGATTTGAAACCCTAAAAGAATGACAATACCTAAGGTAAAACTCTAGGTAGCTAAAAGTAGATGGGTTAACCAAAATGTAAGGGAATACAATCCATTTTACATTAACTAGATTAACTAAATAAATGAAATAAATAATCACACAATTATCCTATATTTAATTAAGTAGTTGGGTCAATCTAAATCGAAATACTATTTTACAAAATAAATACCATGGATAGGGTAATTAGATTTAAGACAATGATGGAAAATTAATGTTGATGTCATGTAAAAATCTAGTCTCCAAGACCTACAAAAATGAATGCTCCTAGTTTTTTTAATGTCTTTGGTTCTATTCATAGTCCCAAAAATCTTTGTGGATCAAATCTGAGCCTCTTGGGATCAAGCTCAAGCATTATGAGAATGATCTATTGTGTAAAAATAGATTGTAACTCACATGATAAACTTCGCAAAATGTGTACTCCTAAAAATTGCTTTGCCCTAATCTCTAGTGTTTGAATGCTTGTAAGGATGGTTGTATTTAAAAGTACCTTTGAAGAAGTTTCTAGATCAAAAGGGTCATGTTCTCCCAGGTCAACCCCATTTTTGGATTAGCTTAATGGATTTCAACAAATGATCACAAACAACATGCACATACTTTTAGATGGCCTATGTGATTCCAATGGATACTATGATTCCATTTAAGCTCTCAATAGAAATGCTCTTACAATAAATGCTCTTTATTCTAAATATTCTCTTAATTTTATCCTTATGATCTTACATGAATTAATTGCACATTGAATGTCTTTAAATATGAAGACAACAATAAATTGCAAAACCATGTGTCAAATTAGCTAATAATGACTAGTGCAAAGGAACAAACTTTGAAATTCAAATTAGAAAAAAAAAAAAATTAAAGTCAATCTTGAATCAAAAATAGTGTTGAGTTCAAGGTAGAGCTTGAATGTATGAATATAAATGCAAATTTAAACTAATAAATAACATATAACTAACTAATCTATAGAAATATGTGCAATTATAGATTGAATAAAATTAAATACATTAAAATAGATATAAATAAATGTGAAATCAAAAATCAAATTTACTATAAGTCTGTACTACTTATCTATACATAATATTAAGTCATCTCATCAAAATGGACCTAAAACTGGACCTAAAATTAAATGGAAATTGACATGGATATATGGTAATTTCACCATTACACTTTGAAGCGTCACAAAATAAATGCATCCTAATAAGCCCTACATAGAATATTTGCTTTTACTATGGCCATTATGGTGAGAAATGATTGAAAGTATATAAACATTATTATGCACTCTTTTGTACCACTCACTGTTTTCTAGAGACCTTAAATTTGAGAGGTTACTGAGAAAGCTTAAATTACCTACCGTACTATATAACAAAATTTTGCAATATAAGTAGTTCTTTATTCCCAACATTGCAAAAATATTGCTTGTATTCACTGTTTAGGAAGGGGAAAACAAATCATTTTGAGAATATGCTTGAAATCAAAATAAAGAAAAAAAAAAATAGAACTAGAATGTTATAACTCAATTATATATGTAAAACAGATTGATTCTTACCAAGCTCGGATAATGACAAATCATCTAGAAAATAAGGTGGATTTTGTAGCTACGGATCCTTCCGAAAGCATTCCAACAAATCAAACCACATGAAATGATTAGATTCTAACTCCAAACGCTACAGCTTGTTTATTTAAATCATTATAAACTGTTGCCGGATGGGTCATCCCATAAGCTCGTGTAGTTCCATGTTGTAGGCAGATAATGGATTATTAGGAGATACATCTGGACTGCGGTTTCGCTTAATCAATTGCCAAAGTGTCTGGTTAAGTTTGAAGTCGTTCTTGAAGCTATGTGTATCCAACACCTACAATGCATGTCAACAAATACACAATAATCCTTTGTTAAGAATTAATTAACCCTAAAAGCTGTTTTCAACTGTACTACCTTACCAAAAAAATAAAAATAAAAATATTGCTACCTTACAATGGACGGTGTGGAAGACCATTCCATCAGATGCAAAAGAGGCTGCAGTAAGTATTCGAAGGCCTTGTTCTTCAACAGCAAGCAGAAGCTCAGACAACACCATCTGTTCTTTCAAGGTGTTTGTTGTGACCATTACTTCATAGCCCACATGGTTTACGTTGACTAGAGGAAATGCCTCATACTCAGAGAATGATATCACTTTGTTTTCTTTCTTGTAAGAGTAGTGCTTCCCCTCATTCATCTTCATCTTCATTTCATCTCTTTTCTTTACAAGCTCATTCACTTTCTCCTGCAGATGGCTGATATAGTCTGTGGCTTCTGACAGCCGATCAGCAATTGAAGTACGGCCCTGTATCATAGTCCATTGATACAGTTTGGCTAATCCAATTAGTGATTCTGTTTATATTCCAGTAATCTCCAAACGTACATTCGTATTTGTTAGATTTTTCTTTTAGCAATCAATAAGTCTGCGAAATCTTTAAAATTTGAATTTTCGATTTTCTATAAACACAATAGTTCTATTATAAGAAATTAATTGTTCACAAATATTTTTCTGAAGTACCAATTTAGTTATCACTTATGCACAAAAATAATAAATATTCTATTTTAAAATAGACAAAATACCTTCAACTATTAAATTGAGTGGATCTTAATGTTGGAAATTTAATTTAATCCAGAGTCAGACCATTTACTCCACCTATGCTCACAGATATTTTTGGGGATCTCCTTTCTACTGCCCTACCAACTTTCTTTAATGTTGTTTTGTTTTGTTTGACACAGTTAATTGCAGATAGGTGATTTTGAAGCTTGTGAGTGAAAGGGAAAAGAGAATCCAGCATGCACCTTACATCATCCTATATTTTACTTAAACGGATATTCAATAACTTGATGCAAGCACATACTACTATGTCCTTAAAGTGTAAATAGACAATTGATTTCCCATAACTACATGTAAATTAGCACTTAACATGAAAGAAGAAGAAAATAGAGAAGAAACACAATATAAGTGGGGAAAACCTTTTGGGTAAAAAATCCCACACTCCAAAAGATTGAACCAATGTATTAATCTGCAACAGCAATGTTACAACACACTTAAAAAAGGCTCAAAGCCTTAACATGGAGATTTACATCTTACTTCTGTGGAGGAAAGTTGACAACATAACCCTGCATAAAACTCTCCTCACAAATGACTCTTCAAGCATTCAATTTATAAGAGTTCCAATACAAGAAACCACCAAAATGGAAACTCAAAACCATGAGTTACAATACTTAGTTATGGAGAATCAAATCCACCATAATATAGAAAGTTACTCAAATCATAATTGACTCTCCAAATATGGCACTCCATTTTTGGCTCCTAAAATCATGCTTTTGCAATCTCCCAAAATCATGCTTGTCAAGTTTCCAATGGTAATTTCTTTTTTCATGCTCTTTCCATTTTAGCAACTCTTACACATTACAAGTTGTCATAGTTGCATTTAGCAACTTCCATGACACTAAGTGAAAATAAATAAATTGCCAAAATACAAACTACAAGTGACACACAGTGCCACTCCAATTGGGATGCCCAAAATATGTGCATGCTTAATAAATTCAAATAAATAAATATTTCAAATATTAGAACTTGCAAGGTGTATGACACACCTAATCCCAATAGTGAGTGAGCAGGAAAGTTTTTGATGAAAACAAGAAAACATAAAAAGAATGAATGAAAATATAATGTGAGCACCTCTTGAAAGGGACTACAACTACACCCAAATAGATCCAAATAGAGAGCAATTAATAGTTTTTTAGGTGAAGACAAAAATAGAGTTGTAGCTTTATAGTTTGTAATTTTTGGATGTAAAATATATTGAATAGAAATAGAAATCTCTATTTGTGTGTTTTTTTGTATTCTCTCTACTTCATTTTCTTCTCTCTCTCTCTCAAGTGGTATTAGAGCTATACCACCTTTAGATTGGTATCCGAGCTAGAGCCCTAATTTTTTGGGGGTTTTAACAGTTTTCCCCTAGATTTAAAATAATAGCCGGAGGTGATGGTAAGAGTTGGTAGTAGCCACCAATAGTTAATGGATAAAACTATGATGTCTAGGCAAAGAAGATGAAGATAATAATGGTAACAAATGATTTGTGGGAGCTTGTGGTTAATGGATTCAAAGATGTGATTGACCAAACACACTATGCAACATTGACAAATACCTAAAAGACTGAACTGAAGGAAAGCACAAGGAAAGATGCAAAATCCCTATCTTTGATAGAGGCAACATTGTCAGAAGCCATATTTCCTTGAGTAGTAGTAGCTAACTACTCAAAGGAAGATTGGGAGATTCTTAGAAACTCCTACAAATGGACTGACAAGATAAGGTTTGTCAAACTCTAGCTACTATGAAGAGATTTTGAAACCCTTCAAATGAAAGATGGAGAGTTTATTTCAGACTTCCATA
This sequence comes from Cunninghamia lanceolata, assembly GCA_027924645.1. NCBI lineage: Eukaryota > Viridiplantae > Streptophyta > Pinopsida > Cupressales > Cupressaceae > Cunninghamia > Cunninghamia lanceolata. The sequence continues at coordinate 2,464,668 of BSBN01000245.1, read as the reverse complement.
CAAGGATAGCCACCTTGATAAATGAGTTAAGAGTTAATGGTGAAGCTATAGAAGAGCAAAAAGATTATTAAAAAATTCCTTAGGAGTCTACCCTTGAGATTTGACCTAATTGTCATAGCAATCAAAGAGGCTAAACACCTCTTAAAGATGATGGTTGATGAGTTGATGGGTTCACTACAAACCCATGCGTAGTAGTTGAATAGATCTGCTCCTTCCCTAGAGCAAGCCTTCAAGGCTCAAAGCAATGTGAGAGGTGCTGCAAGTATGTGCCTAATCAGTGTTGTCATTGGTTTCAACTGTGCTCTTGCTTTGTTGAGGATATTGAGAAATTTAGCCCCTTCAGTGATAACAAATGTGTTGTAGTAGAAACAATGCATTACATGTAGAAGAACAGTCCAGAAGAATGCTCCGCATTTCCTATAGAATAAGTATATTTACCTGCGGATTGGAATTTATTTAGAAGCCTGTCTAAAGATGTTATATTCTGAGTTTGAACCTCTGGTATGAAGAATTGAGTGAGTTATGTTCACTAGAGTGAAAACAACTTTTTTTGTATGTTTGGTGGTGACTCGAAGAAAGTGTTTTGCTTTGCATTCCTCCACATTGAAGTATTTTGGGTTCAGTTCTAGAATTAAGTCAGCGATGATGTTAAGTGCCTTCAAATGCAATGGTTTGTGATTTGGTGATCCGCAAGCTATCTTTTACTCATGACAGTGGCTGATAGTGTTGTTTTTACTCCGGTTTGAAGAATCTTATTGTTAGAGTGATTAGAGATCGTGTGGTTGTTCCTAGTGATTACAATGTGCTTGTGGATGTCTCTTGATCATGCTCCTACATTTGGATTGGTCTGTAAGGTGTAATTTAGATCATGCATGAAGCGTGTTCTTGAAAATACTTGTGTTAACATCAGTCTTGGCTGACTTGGTTGAATTCATCATCTATGGAGATGCATCAAAGATTGTGATAGCATGTTGTAGTGTGGAAGATTGTGTTTGAGTCCCTACTAAGGTGCGGTGTGATCCACATTCATTTTTTTTCTTTGTAAATCTGTTTAGGTCCAGACCTATTATTATGTAAATATGTTTGCCAACCTTGGAGATTGTTCCAACATTTGATGATTGTAATTCCAACCTTGATGATCATTCCAAGGTTGATGGTGTGTATAAATACATGTAATTGAGTCATGAAAATGAGTCTAAGTGCGAAGATGCAAAGATAAAGAAAAGTAAGGTAGCAAAGCAGAGCAGAGGTGTTTGTGCTTCAATGGAATTGAACCTTCGCATGAAGGAGATGTTTTTATCTTAGTTCAACCTTTTGGTAGTGAGCCTTCTTTTGGTAGTGTGCCATCCATAGGCAGTGAGCCTTTCTTTACAGTGAGCCTCTATTTTTTAGTATTGATATAACTTATATATTTCTGTGGGCTAACACCCACAGTGGTTTTTCTATTTTAGGGGTTTCCACTTAAAAATTTGGTGTCTCCTGTGTTGTTTATGCTTTTGTGTTGAGCTTCTTATTTGATGCTTTCATGGTTATATTTGAATATAATTAATTGATAAGTTGATGATTATATTTGGTTAAAAGTTGTAGGACAACTGATTCACCCCCCCTCTTAGTTGTCCGGTGTAGTTCAACAATTGGTATCAAAGCCAAGTTCCTCTAAAGAAATCCTAACATCTTGAGGAAGATCCAGGATGTCTTATAAGAAGGAAGCTCTGCATTTTGATGGGACAAATTATGCTCTTTGGAAGGTACAAATGAAAAGCCGTCTTCTTTGTCTTGGGTATAAAGTATGGAAGGCTGCATAAACAAAATATACAATGCCTCCAAATGGTTTGACGACTGCAGATGAAATCAAAGAATATGAGGTGGATGTCAAAGAAAAGGATGCTTTTCTAAGTTCCTTAAATGAGTCAGTGTTGACAAAAGTTGTGGACCTTGAATCTGCAAATGAGGTATGGGAGAAGCTGAAAAATATGTATGAAGGAGATGATTCTATAAAAGAAGCCAAGATACAAAGCTTGAAAGTGAAATATGAGGGTTTGAAGATGAAAACATAACAACCTTTATGCAAAGAGTTGATGAACTTGTCAGTGGAATAAAGTGTATGGTAGGAACTTTCGGTGATAAGGAAGTTGTGATGAAAATTCTCAGATCACTACCAAAGTCATATAGTCACAAGGTACCTGCAATTGAAGGATTCATAACTTTGGAAACTATTGATAGAGATCAGTTACTTGGAAATATTATAGCCTTTGAGATGAGAGAATTTGGTGATGCCCTGCCTAAAGTTGAATCAACTTTTAAAGCCAGTACTTCAGCAGAGATCTCTAGAGCTGAGAAATACAAGGTGGATGATGACTTTGATGAAATTGAAGCTAACTTTGTTGACATGCTACAAAGAGGCTCCAATAAGTTCAAAGGTAAATTACCTTTCAAATGTTTCTCTTGTGGTAAAGTAGATCATTATGCTTCCAGATGTCCTAAAAGATTGAAAGAAATAAGAAGAAATATGAGAGCATGCTTAGAGTTCCAAAGAAATGCTACTATGTAGAGATTTTGATGATGAAGGGGTGACTAATGATGAATCTAATGATGCTAGTACTAGTACAAATGAATGCCTGTTTATTTCTATTAAAGAAGATCCCGTGTCTCTAATTCTGCTAGCTGTGTGAAGGATTAAAAACTAGTGGAAGAAAGTGCTTTGGCTATTTAGGTTGAGAAAGATAAGGATGAATGTATTATTGATAGTGGATGCTCAAATCACATAATTGGTGACAAAAGTAAGTTTGCTAGCTTGGAAAAGTATGATGGAGGACTGGTTAGGTTTGGAGATAATGCAACTGTACGATTTGTGGAAAAGGTGTTGCAAGTATGAGGTGAACCAGTGTTGTCATTGATGTCAACATACTCATATTGCATTGACAAGAAGGATTTGATGAGCAGTGTGCTGAGGATATTGAGAAAATTAGCCTCAGTCAGGAACAGTGAAGAACAGTGATGAGAAGAAGGCAAATTTATTGTATAGATGTGAACTGGAGGATGCGGATTAAAGGGTTTGTAGATATGAGTCTTGAGATGCTTCAGTTAAGATTTCAGAGGTCCGCATGAAGATCTGAAGGAGTTGTGGCTGTTGGTATGGAACCAGTTCCGGCAAGTGCTCAGAGGTGATAGAGGATCACAGAAAGGTCCGGTGAGGTCCGGAATTGTACAATCCTAATTTGTGGATTGGAAGGAGTGTTTGGGATGTCCTTGTGATGTGTCATCTCAAGTTGTGTATGATTTTGAGGTCTGGAAGTGCCTTTTGCATTGTGACAGTGGCGACAGACTGTGTTCTTGAAGTTCCGGATGAGGAAGAGAAGAGATTCCAGTATGTAGAGAAAGTGCGGATGTACCTGGTCATTTAGTCTGGCTTGTGAAGGTTCTTGGATCATGATGAGGTTGTGTTGTTGGTCCGCATTGATGGTAGAGCCCAGAATTGAAGTTATTCTTCCGAATGAAGTTCTTGTTCCAACTAGCTGACCGGATGAGTTGTTCATCCTGTGAATGTTCTTGTGATGGCCGACCGGATGTGTTATTCATCTTGCAGATATTCTTATGGTTGATTGCTGACTTAGATGATTGTTCCTAAGTTGATGTCTTGTATAAATAAAGGTTTGTGAGTTCATTTAGTAGTGTGGATTGTGTGAATGAGTGTGGTGTAGCAAAGAGAAGTGCGAAAGGCAGAGCAGGGGTTTTGGGCTTAAATGGAACTGATCCGGACATAGTAGAGATGTCATTCTCCAGTTCAAGATTATGATTCTTATCACTTTGTAGACAGTGTGTCTCCTTGTAGGCAGTGGGCCTCTTTGTGAGCAGTGTGCTCAGGCAGTGAGCCCTAATTGGCAAGTGCCATTCTTTTTCTTATTCTTCTAATATAGAATAATCCTTGGGTTAATCACCCGTGGTTTTTCCCTTAACCGGGTTTTCCACGTCAAAATCTTGGTGTTCAATGTGTTGATGTTTATCTGCTCTTATGTTTGTGCATTATGCTTTCATGGATGATTAATTGATATACTGTTAACTAACAAGAAGAATCAAGTATTTAAAGAGAAGCAGGTTTTTATACAACTGATTCACCCCCCCCTTAGTTGTATGCCCTAGATCCAATAATTGGTATCAGAGCTAGGTTCCTCTGAAAGGAGCTTAACCGCTTGAGGAGATCCAGGATGTCATCATACAAGAAGGATAGTCCAAAGTTTGATGGAACCAACTTCACTCTCTGGAAAGGTCGCATGAAATGTCACTTGGAATGTATGGGAAAAGCATACTTGGCCATGGTCTCAAAACCATATATACCTCCACAAGGTGGTCCTACAACTTTGAATGAAATCACAGATGCTGAAAACAATCTGTGGACCAAGGAAGCTCTGCTAAGCCCATTAAACGACTCAGATCTCTCAAATGTTATCGACCTACCAACTGCATATGAGATCCTGACTAAATTGGAACTTTTGTATGAAGGAGATGAGTTTGTCAAAAGTGCAAGGTTGCAAAGTCTGAAAGGGAAATTTGAAAGATTGAAGATGAGAGATGATGAAAACATCACTACATTTATGCCAAGAGTGAATGAGCTAGTATGTGGAATTAGAAATGCTGGTGGAACTCTGGATGAAAATGAGATTGTTTGCAAAATCCTCAGATCCCTTCCTACTGCCTACAAAATCAAGGTTGCTGCCATTGATGAATTCAGAGCCCACACAACTATCACAAGAGAACAATTGGCTAGCAAACTAGCTGCATTTGAAATGACCGAGTTTGGAGATGATCCTCCCAAGACTGAATCTGCTTTCAAAGCCAGTGCCTATGTGAAAGGCAAACAGAGATTTGATTCGGGTGAAAACTCTTCAAGGAAGATGTCATGGTATGATCAAGCAAGAAGAGACATGGAAGAAGAAGAAGCAGAAACAACTCAACTTGAAGCCCTCATTGCAAAGAGACTGCCAAGAGGATCCGGTAAGTATGAAGGAAAACTACCCTTTAAGTCCTTTAACTGCAATAAGATTGGTCATTTTGCTTCAAGACGTTTGGAAAGATCTGCAAGGACTAATACTAACAGACAAAGTTTTCAAAAGAACTGCTATTATGTTCATGAAGAAGATGACAATGAAGGAGTAACAGATGATGAATCAGAACTAGGAAGCAAATCCGGAAATGAATGGGTGTTTATTGCCATCAAGGAAGAAGATTCAGTACTCTCTGAATCTGTCAATCACAAGGTTGTGGAAAAAGCTTTGGCTGCTCAAGTGGAAGAAAAGGATGATTGGGTTATTGACAGTGGATGTTCTCACCATATGACTAGTGACAAGGATAAGTTCTTGGATTTGGAAAGGTATGAAGGAGGAATGGTAAAATTTGGTGACAATTCTGCTGGCAGAATCAGAGGTAGGGGAACTATTTCCTTTGATGGAAAGAGCAAAACAGGTAATGTACTATATGTTGAAGGATTGAAGCACAATCTTCTCAGTGTTGGTCAGTTAGTAGACAAAGGCTATGATCTCCGGTTCAAGAATGGAAAATGCAGAATCTTTACAAGTTCCAGAACTGAAATTGCATCTGGTACTTAGACAAAAGGTAATATCTTTCATCTGGTTGGCTCAAATAAAAGTTGTCTATTTGTTCAAATTGATCAGCGTTGGTTATGGCATAGAAGAATGTGTCATGTAAATTTTGATAACATCATCAAGATAAGCAATACTCAGGCTGTAAGAGATCTTCCAAAATTGATGAAACCTACAAATAGTTTGTGCAAAGAATGTCAGCTAGGTAAACAGAGCAGAGTCTCTTTCAAAAGCAAAGATCAGTCCTCTACCAGATTTTTGGAATTAGTACATACTGATCTCTGTGGTTCGACAAGAATCAAGAGTCTACAAGGTGATAGATATTTCATGTTGCTAATTGATGACCATTCCCGGATGATGTGGGTTACCTTCCTAAAGGAGAAATCAGAAGCCCTTGAGAAGTTCAAAATCTTCAAAGCTATGGTAGAGAATCAAACCGGATTGAAGTTGAAGTGTCTAAGGTATGATAGAGGTGGTGAATTTACATCTGGTGAGTTCATTGACTTTTGTGAGAAGCAGGGTATAAGAAGACAGTTGTCTGCTCCTAGGACTCCACAGCAGAATGGAGTAGTTGAGAGAAAGAACTGGACCATCCAGGAAGCTGTCAGGACAATGATGTTGGAAGCAAATGTTCCTCAAATATTTTAGAAAGAAGCTATCAGCACTGCAGTCTACACTCTCAATCGAGTTCAAATCAGAAACAACACTGGTAAGACCCCTTATGAACTCTAGTTTGGCATCACTCCTACTGTGAAATATTTCAGAGTATTTGGTAGCAAGTGTTATATTAAAAGAGATGAAGATCTAGGAAAGTTTGATGCTAGAAGTGATGAAGGAATTTTCTTGGGTTACTCCACTCAAAGCAAAGCATACTGGTGTTACAATAAGAGATTGAGGAAGATGATAGAAAGCACTAATGTGAAAGTTGATGAAGGAATTGAGAAGCCTTCAAGGTTTTATGAGTTTGATGAGGATGACCAAGATGGTGTTCAAGTTCAAGGAGCTCAATCCTCTCCGGTAAGTCAGAATCAGCCTGATCCGGTAAATCAGGAAGAAGAGATAGGTCTGAATGAGCCTGATCAAGAAGCAGCAATACAGAATGCTCCCAAAATTCTAAGGTATGTAATATAGAACCACTCTGAAGATCAGATCATAGGTGACAGAAACAAAGGTGTGCAAACTAGAAGGAATGTTGCTTAAAATCAGGATGAATGTTGTCTGATTTCAAAGATTGAACCCAAAACAATAAATGAAGCTTGCAATGATGAAAACTGGACCAAAGCAATGGAAGATGAATTGATGCAAATTGAGAGAAATCATACTTGGGATCTTGTTCCCAGACCTAGAGACAGGAATGTGATTGGAACCAAATGGGTTTTCCGGAACAAACTAAATGAAGCTGGTGAAGTAATCAGAAACAAAGCTAGATTAGTCTGCAAAGGCTACTCTCAAATAGAAGGAATTGATTTTGAAGAAACCTTTGCTCCGGTGGCAAGAATTGAAGCAGTCAGATTACTCCTTGCATTTGCTGCCTTCAAAGACTTCAAGATATATCAGATGGATGTCAAGTCTGCCTTTCTAAATGGTGATCTGGAAGAAGAAGTTTACATTGAACAACTGGATGGATTTCAATTGTCTGATAATGATGATATGGTCTACAAGTTGAAGAAAACTTTGTATGGATTAAAGCAAGCCCCAAGAGCATGGTATGAAAGGTTGGATAAGCATCTTGTGCAAATTGGATTCAACAAAGGTACTGCTGACAGCAACTTATATTTCAAAATTGATCATGAAAACATTTTGATTGTTGAAGTGTTTGTGGATGATATCATTTTTGGAGGAAGAGATAGTATGTGCAAAACTTTTGCAAATTAGATGAAAAGTGAGTTTGAAATGTCTATGCTTGGTGAAATGAATTTCTTCTTGGGTCTGCAAATTACTCAAACAAAGAAAGGGATCTTTATTTCTCAAACCAAATATGTGAAAGAATTGTCGAGAAAATTTGGTATGGAAGATTCAAAGCCAATGAACACTCCCATGGCAACCGGATGTAAGTTGAGCAAAGATGATGACTCCCCAAAGGTAGATCAGACAAAGTATAGATCAATGATTGGTGGATTGTTGTATCTCACTCAGACTAGACCAAATATAATGCAGGCTGTTGGTCTTGTGGCAAGATTCCAGGCTGATCCTAGAGAATCTCATGTTATGGCAATCAAAAGAATTTTTAGGTACTTGAAAGGAACAGTTGAGTATGGTCTATGGTACCCTAGAGATCCAAATTTCTCTCTTCATGCTTACACAGATGCAGATTGGGCAGGAGATGTGGATGACCGGAAGAGCACCAGTGGTGGAACATTCTTTCTGGGGAAGAGATTGATTTCTTGGCTAAGCAAGAAACAAGATGCAATATCTCTGTCCACAACTGAAGCAGAATACATTACAGCAGCAGGTAGTTGCACTCAAATCTTATGGATGAAGCAGATGCTAAGAGACATTAAAGTTGAATATGAGGAGCCTATCACAATTTTTTGTGATAATTCAAGTGCAATTAATATTTCTAAGAATCTGGTATTGCACTCTAAGACTAAGCACATATCTATCAAGTTTCACTTTTTGAGAGAACAAGTGAACAAGGAAGAAGTCAGGTTGGAGTATGTTCCTTCCAAGGATCAGATTACAGATATTTTTACTAAACCTCTTCCCAAGGACTCTTTTGAATATCTCCGGGAGAAGTTAGGGGTCATGGCCCCTTCGGTAATGAACTAAGATGCACTGATGTGCATCAGTCCGGTGGATATCACAGTCATATCTTGTGATCTAGACTGATGATGGGGAGCTGCTACTAACGGGGAGCAGCTGATATGATTCTGATGTGTTAGAATTGCAAGTATGAGCCCTTTTCCATTGATGTCAAAGGGGGAGAGAAGACATGTGAAAAACAAGTGGCTGATGATCAAAGGGGGAGCAGTAAATGAGGAGAAGACATGTTGTTGATAGGGGGAGCTGTGACAGAAAGGAGAAGTTCTTGTCTTGATGGTTTTTCACATCATATGTTGCCATCAATGACAAAGGGGGAGATTGTTGCAAGTATGAGGTGAACCAGTGTTGTCATTGATGTCAACATACTCATATTGCATTGACAAGAAGGATTCGATGAGCAGTGTGCTGAGGATATTGAGAAAATTAGCCTCAGTCAGGAACAGTGATGAGAAGAAGGCAAATGTATTGTATAGATGCAAACCGGAGGATGTAGATTAAAGGGTTTGTAGATATGAGTCTTGAGATGCTTCAGTTAAGATTTCAGAGGTCCGCATGAAGATCTGAAGGAGTTGTGGCTGTCAGTATGGAACTGGTTCCGGCAAGTGCTCAGAGGTGACAGAGGATCACAGAAAGGTCCGGTGAGGTCTGGAATTGTACAATCCTAATCTGCAGATTGGAAGGACTGTTTGGGATGTCCTTGTGATGTGTCATCTCGAGTTATGTATGATTTTGAGGTCTGGAAGTACCTTTTGCATTGTGACAGTGGCGACAGACTGTGTTCTTGAAGTTTCAGATGAGGAAGAGAAGAGATTCCAGTATGTAGAGAAAGTGCGGATGTACCTGGTCATTCAGGCAGGCTTGTGAAGGTTCTTGGATCATGATGAGGTTGTGTTGTTGGTCCACATTGATGGTAGAGCCCGGAATTGAAGTTATTCTTCCAAATGAAGTTCTTATTCCGACTAGCCGACCGGATGAGTTGTTCATCCTGCAAATGTTCTTGTGATGGCCAACCGGATGTGTTATTCATCTTGCGGATATTCTTATGGTTGATTGCCGACTTAGATGATTGTTCCTAAGTTGATGTCTTGTATAAATAAAGGTTTGTGAGTTTATTTAGCAGTGTGGATTGTGTGAATGAGTGTGGTGTAGCGAAGAGAAGTGCGAAAGGCAGAGCAGGGGTTTTGGGCTTAAATGGAACTGATCTGAACATAGTAGAGATGTCATTCTCCAGTTCAAGATTGTGATTCTTATCACTTTGTAGATAGTGTGTCTCCTTGTAGGCAGTGGGCCTCTTTGTGAGCAGTGTGCTTGGGCAGTGAGCCCTAATTGGCAAGTTGCATTCTTTTTCTTATTCTTCTAACAGAGAATAATCCTTGGGTTAATCACCCCGTGGTTTTTCCCTTAACCGGGTTTTCCATGTCAAAATCTTGGTGTTCAATGTGTTGATGTTTATCTGCTCTTATGTTTGTGCATTATGCTTTCATGGATGATTAATTGATATACTGTTAACTAACAAGAAGAATCAAGTATTTAAAGAGAAGCCAGTTTTTATACAACTGATTCACCCCCCCACTCTCAGTTGTATGCCCTAGATCCAACAAAAGGATCTATTTCATTTGATGGAAAGCATAATACTGACAATGTTCTATATGTGAAGGGTTTGAAGAATAATCTTTTGAGTGTTGGTCAGATGTGTGACAAAGGATGTTGATTGCTAGGAACACTAAGAGGGGGGTGAATCAGTGTTCTAAAAATCTTTTGATGCACTTTAACTTTCAACCATTTTCCAAAATTAATTAAACAAAGGCACAACATGCATATGAGCAGCAACCATAAAAGCATGACATAGGGACACCAAGATTTTTACGTGGAAAACCCAAAATGGGAAAAATCATAGAGAGGATTAGCTCTCAAATATATATTGCAATCTTTATAATTAATGATATTTAGGCTTGGTCACTCCATGGGCCTAGAACATGCTGTCTCACTGCCATGAAGAACAACTAGGTCTAGCAGGATCACTGCCTCAACCCTAAACATAGAAAGATTACAATAAGGGTTGTTAAGCCCTAATGGAGGCTCATTGCCAGGCTCACTGCCTTGAAGAAGAAGGCTCACTACCAAGTAAAAAGAAAATTGCACATGAAAACTGAATACTGCATAAGCATCTGTCACTATGCCATAATGCAGTCATTTAGGAGATGAATTCTGAATCCCAAGTTTTATCACTGAGCTAATCTTCTAACTCTTCTCTGCTATTTGCATGCTCGCATCACACACACCCAACGACTCACCTCATGACTAAAATTCATTACCTTTATGTATCCACATCATGATTTGATCCACAATCAGGTCAGCATCCAGGAAATGAAACATGTACATAGAAAGATGTAGCTTGTCAGCTTAATCCAATGCACTATATGTTGTGCAGACCCAAATCTTTAGTCAAATGTGTTCATGTAGGTCATCTTTAATCACTCAATCACTTGCATAGATCCTTCAAACACTATTTCTTCTCCACACAATGATTTATCACACTAGTCGGCCTGTTCCTTAAGAACATGCTTAATAGGTTCATTTGTTGACTTACAACTTTTATTACTGATCTCAAAACACCTCCAAAATCATATCAAGGACTCTTCATACATTCCCAAACTTACCCTCAGAACCACAAGGCATGATATCATCTTGCGGAGAAATAAGGACCATCAGAACTCAGACTCTATCTCTGTCAAACACTATGTCGATACTTAGCATCTTGCAACTATCTTTTCGTTGGACTTTAGATCTCCCAACTTTGGAATTAGACACTTTATATAAGTGTTTACAATACCTCAAAACCGTATAACAAAATGCTCACCTGTGGAGGAACGCAGATCGTTACACTATGCCCTATTCACTGTGTTTGTTATACCTCCGTTCACATGGACTTAGATATTTCTTCTAAGTGAGTTTCGGAGGAAGTCAAGATTTAATCTTGGGACAATGATGCCACCAAACAATTACTAACATCATTCCTGAACTACATTACCAGATCATCATCTGCAGAGACATACAGACCCACTTACTATCCTCTACTTTGTATGTGCCCATACTTAGCCTTTTTCTGTCACCCGGACCTGAAATCTAATAAGTCCTTCTAGAGAAATGTCTTCTTTTCATGCTAATGAAACTTCTAAGCCTTGTTTCCATCAATGACAACATACAAGTCTATACCTGAGCAGTGTCTCTTGCTAACAATCTCCTCCTTTGGCATTGATGGCAACACTTAGTGAAAAATGCTTGACTTCTCTCTCTTACTATATACACTTCATTCTCCTACTCCCCCTGAGATGTTTACCCCATTTTCAGTGATCTTCTTCTCCCCCTTTGACATCAATGGCAAAGGGTGTGATCCGAAACCAAAATTTGTCAAAATTTCAAAAAATTTATGTACTTTGCTGCATATTTACAAGTACAATATTCATCTTGATTTGTTACTGAAGGAAAAATGTCACTATAGATAGTCTTTTTAAGAGCTATCTCTCCGTTCCATCTCTTCCTTGCAGTTTCTAGGATATGGATGTGGCCGTTCATCAGAACAACTAGCTTCTCTACCCTTTGCATATCTGATGGTGTATCAACTAGTGCAAGTGATTTCATGGCTTCATCTGCTAGATTCGTCATGGAGTCAATTTTTAGACTTATTAGTCCCCTTATCTAGCACAACCTATCTCTGATTTCTCCCCTTTTCTTCATCAGAGTGCTTAAATCACTGTGAATGCTTGCAATTTGAGCTTCTTTGGCATTTATTGACTCAACTGCCAGATTATATGTCTAAGAGATATTAAGCAGTTTGAGTTCCAACACTTTGGTTTTATCTTCTAATTCCTTTGTGATTTTTGGCCAAGATAGGCAAAATTTATAAACTTTACAGGCTTCTTCAATGACACTTTGTATACTTTTTATCACATTTTCTAATGTAGTTTTATCTTTTGTTAACATAGCCTTTAACTCAATCAATCTCTTTTCATCAAACTCTTTCCTAACTTTTGCTTTTGTAGATTTTTCAAAAGACTCAAAATGTGTACTTATAGAGTCTAATAGCCCTTTGAGATGATCAGCGAAAGATAGTGAGGTGTCCTTTTGAACAAATGGCATCATCTTTTCCAGAACACTGGATGCATCATTGATCAAATTACTATCTTGGTCATGAGATTTCAACATTTCTTTTTGTACCTTGGCCTGAATAATAGATACTAGCTTAAATTTTTGTACAGGTGATAATGAGGCCAAGTCGATTGGTCCTTAAAGGAGTTCAAACTCATTTGTAGTTTGTTGTTTTCTAGAACCAACTGAGACATCTGTAGTGTCTCTTGCTATCTCAGATGTTTCTTCCTGACTCCGTTCCGGAGGGTTCATGTCCATATTTTCTTGTTGATCTGAGTTTTGCTCTAGTGTAGGGCTTTTCTCAGCTTGATCAAGTTCTTGATTATCAAATTTGATCTTCTCATCAGTTTTCTCCTTGCTTTCTAGACTTGTTTCAACTTTATCCTTTTCAGCTATGTCTTGATCATTGGTAGCAGGGGTTTGATCAGATTCTTCCTTTTGCTCTTCTGATACTTTGTCTTTTACCAGAGGATTTGTGTTAGTTTGGTCCAAGCCTTGATCCATGCTAACTTTTGGAATAGAAGTGTCATTTCCAACATTTGTATCATTGTCATAGATGGTAGGAATATTATTTTTCTTCAATGTAGCCAAAGTGATCTCCTCTGTTTCTTTGACCACCTTATCAATTTATCCCAACATTAATGAGTTCATTCTTCCCTTGGTTCTAAAAGCATTTTTAATTTCTTTTGAGATTTTGGCCTTCTCCTAAGGAGTGATTCCCGGACATAATCATATCAATGAGTGTTCTCTCAGCTCAACATCGTTTTCCATAGCTCTTTCTTTTCTTGTGCTCATTATGATACCCAGGCTGTGTGGAAGATCAGTAATAATTTCAATCATAGCCTTATTGTAGATGTTTAGATATTCTACAACAATAGTCTCAATGATCCTCTTGTTTGGATCATTGTTTTCATCATAAAACTGAGCAATGGGTTTCAGATTGCCATCCACTGTTATGGCTTCGAGAACATCTTCAAGGCTTATATTTGCTTGCTCTATTTGAGGCTCATCTTTCTTTAACCTTTTCCCAGATCTACTCTTACCGGAGGGTTCTTTTTGCTAGTTTCTATGGCCTCAGTCTTCATCTTCTTTACTTCCTCATCTGACTCTGTAGCTTCTTCATCAACCGCTATACTTACATGCATTCTCTTGGCCTTAGTCTTCTTTCTTTTGGAACTAGTGGTAGGTGTTTTTTAAACTTTGGTTGAGGTTGCATGGTAATATCAACAACTTGCGGTGACACCATCTCAGAATTTTAACAAATTCACAAGTAGGGTTTAGACGAAGGTACCTTGTTTCGCTGGATTAGGGTTTCCTTTTTCTAGAAATCTCCAAGCTCTTTAGATTTTTGTTGCCGTTAATCAAAGTCTACTCCAATCTCTCTAAAGACTTGATAGCTTCAAGTGCAAAGTGATTTTGAGACCAAACAAGTTTATATTTATCCTCTGCGAAGCTTGACCTAGTTATCATTAAATGCTTACTCCCAAAAAGCTGTCAAAACCCTTCATTATAGAACATAGTCGATTAGGATTGCTCCGCAATATGCCGCATTGACCCTTTTTCTTCTAGTTTTTCTCTTAAGAGCTTTGTCACATCAGATTCCATCATACACCTTCATGCCTGATTCTGGCATCCACTTTCTAGCTGGGGGTTTTGAATTTTCAACACTGCTCCCCCTGAGCTAGAGCCTCCAATTTACCTCCTGTAGGAAGTATCTGCATTAGATTCTGGTGCAAATCTATCCTCTTCTTTGATTACTTTTTTCTTGACCCAGATCTTATCCATTTCCTACTTGGTTTCAATCGGATCAATCTTTGCTTTTCCCTTATCATTCCTCTACTCTATTTTTCTTTCTTCAACATAGTAATTTCTCTTCGCATTCTTGCTTCTATAGAATTTTGCATCATGTCTAGATTTGTTGCAATTGAAGCACACTGCATTCTTTTAACCTTGATTCCTTTTATTGACTGGATTTGATCTACATTGATTAGCCATATGTCCAAATCTATTCCATGCAAAACACTTTCCATTGAATGATTGATTGTTCCGTATATTTTAAAAAACATATCTCACTGAACTTCTACATTCATTTGATCTATGTCCTATTTTATAGCATGCATTGCACCTAATAGAATTCTGACTCACTTTTCTTCTGTACACAACTGCTCTATGACAAGTTTTATTGCAAGTGAAGCATTAACCTTTGAAGAATCCATTGTTGAAATTTTTCTTGATCTGATTTCTACATTCATTTGCTCTATGACCAATTTTCTTGCAATTGAAACACTGACCAGAGAATGATGGAACCTTTTGATTTATTCTTCTCTTACACTGACTAGCCTTATGACCAAACTTATTTCATGAATTATAATAACCATTGAAAGATGGGTACCTTTGAGCATTTGGTTGTTTGACTGGAGGTCTTCTAGGTCTTCTTCTCTGATTTCAAAACTGGTTTCCTCTGTTTGCTTTAATTCAGTGTTGGCTTGACTAGATTTTGAACTTCCCCTTTCTCAAATCCCAATCCTTGCTTATCATTAGCACTCTTCTGGCTAGCAATCATTTCACCAAGATTTACAGTACTTAACTTGAATTTTTCTTCAAATCTTCTAGCCTTTTCCAGATCTATTTTTAGACTTACAATTTCTTTTTCAAGTTTTGCACAATCTTCTGATCTATTCTTCATAATTAGATTCAGACCATCTTCTACTTTTGTTCTTTCTATAACTTCTACTTCCAATCCATTTAGGGCTTCATTTGCTGATATCAGTTGATCATTAACTTATTTGTATTTGTCTTTGAATTTATTGACTTGCTCTTTTAGCTTTCAGATGCATTCATCATCTTGTTACAAATTTTCTTTTAGATCCTTGACTTCTGCTTCATAATTTTCAAGATCCATAAGAGCTGCTTCTAGTTGCTTGTTGCTTTTATAATTTCCAAGTCTTCTTACTGCCATGATCGCACTATCCCAGATCTTCCTTAAGCCATTAGACTTTTTCCAAGGAACTTGGATCTGATACCAATTGTTGATTGTTAGGAACACTGAGAGGGGGGTGAATCAGTGTTCTAAAAATATTTTGATGCACTTTAACTTTCAACCATTTTCCAAAATTAATTAAACAAAGGCACAACATGCATATGAGTAGCAACCATAAAAGCATGACACAGGGACAACAAGATTTTTACGTGGAAAACCCAAAATAGGAAAAACCATGGAGAGGATTAGCTCTCAAATATATATTACAATCTTTATAAATAATGATGTTCAGGCTTGGTCATGCCATGGGACTGGAACATGCTGGCTCACTGCCATGAAGAACGACTAGGTCTAGCAGGATCACTATCTCAACCCTAAACCTAGCAAGATTACAATAAGGGCTATTAAACCCTAATGGAGGCTCACTACTTTGAAGAAGAAGGCTCACTACCACGTACATAAAAAATTGCACATGAAAACTAAAAATTTGCATAAGCATCTGGCACTATGCCAGAGTGCAGTCATTTAAGAGTTGAATTTTGAATCCCAAGTCTTCATCACTATTGATCTTCTAACTCTACTATGATATTTGTATGCTCGTATCACACATACCCAACCACTCACCTCACAACTGAAATTAATCACCTTTATATATCTACGTCATGATTTGATCCACAATTAGGTCAGCATCTAGGAAATGAAATGTGTACATAGAAAGATGTAGCTTGTCAGCTTAATCCAATACACTATATGTTGTGCAGACCCAAATCTTCAGTCAAACATGTTCATATATGTCATCTTTAATCACTCAATCACTTGCATAGATCCTTCAAACACTGTTTCTTCTCCGCATCACACTAGTTGGCCTATTCCTTAAGAACATGCTTAACAAGTTCATCTGTTGACTTACAACTTTTACTATGGATCTCAAAACACCTCCAAAATCATATCAAGAACTCTTCATACATTCCCAAACTTACCCTTAGAACTGCAAGACATGATATCATCTTACGGAGAAATGCAAACGATCAGAACTCAGACTCTGTCTTTGTCAAACACTATGTTGATACTTAGTAGCTTGCAACTATCTTTCTGGTGGACTTCAGATCTCCCAACTCTAGAATCAGACACTTCATATAAGTTTTTACAATACCTCAAAACCGTATAACAAAATGCTCACCTGTGGAGGAATGCGGATCGTTACACTGTGCCCTGTTCATTGTCTCTGCTATACCTCTATTTACACGAGCTTAGATATTTCTTCTAAGTGACTTCTAGAGCATGACATCACCAAACAATTACTAACATCATTCCTGAACCGCATTACCAGATCATCATCTACGGAGACATATAGACCCACTTACTATCCTCTACTCTATATGTGCCCATACTTACCCTTTTTATGTCAACCGGACCTGAAATCCAATGTCCTTCCTGAGAAATGTCTTCTTTTCATGTTGATGAAACTTCTAAGCCTTGTTGCCATCAATGACAACATACAAGTCTATACCTAAGCAGTGTCTCTTGCCAATAAAGGATATGATCTAAGATTCAAAGATAATGGGTGCAAGATCATGGAAAGTTCCAGAACTGTGATTGCTATTGGTAAGAAGACAACAGGTAACATCTATCAATTGAGAGGAACTAATGATTATTGTTTATTGGCTCAGGAAGATGAAATTTAGTTATGGCATAGAAGGATGTGTCATATAAACTTTGATAATCTGGTAAAGATAAGTTCTGGTCAGGTTGTGAGAGATTTACCAAAACTTGTAAAACCATCCAACACAATCTGCAAGGAATGTCAGTTAGGGAAGGAGACAAGAACAAGATTCAAGAACAAAGAGTAATTCTCTTCTAGTTTGCTGGATCTAGTGCATATATATCTTTGTGGTCCTAAAATGGTGAGAATTCTACAAGGTGACAGGTACTTCATGTTGCTTATTGACGAGTACTCTAGAACGACTTGGGTTACTTTTCTAAGAGATAAATCAGAAGCCCTAAAGAAGTTCAAATCTTTCAAGGCAATGGTTGAGAATGAAATAGAGTTGAAGATCAAATGCTTGAGGTCTGATAGAGGAGGTAAGTTCACATCAAATGAATTCAATATTTTCTATGAAGAACATGGGATAAAGAGACAACTGTCTGCACCTAGGATTACTTAGCAGAATGGAGTTGTGGAAAGGAAAAATAGGATAGTTCAAGAGGCTGCAAGGACTATGATAAAGGAAGCAGATTTGTCAGAAGTATTTTGGAAAGAGGATATTCATATAGTTGTTTACATCCAAAATAGAGTTCAAGTGAAAGGTAGTGGTACTCAAACTCCTTATGAATTATGATATGGAAAAATTCCTACAATAAAATATTTCAAAATCTTTGGAAGCAAATGCTATATCAGGAGAGATGAAGATCTAGGAAAGTTTGATGCAAGGTGTGATGAAGGAATCTTTCTTGGATACTCTACCAAGAGTAAAGCTTACCGGTGCTACAACAAAAGGCTCAAAAAGATTGTTGAGAGTGTAAATGTGAAGGTAGATAAAGGCAAGGAAAGAATATCAGACCTGAGTTGTTATGAATGAGATGAACATGTGACTATAATAAATGAAGAGAAATATAAGAAAAAAGATAGTCAGGATGAAGAAGAGGCTCCAGAAAGTGTTGTCAAGACTCCCAGGTATGTAAGGTTCAATCATTCTGAAGATCAGATTATAGGTGACAAGAACAAAGGTGTGTTAACACAAAGAAGATCTGTAGAGGAACAAGTCAATTACTATTTGCTTTCAAAGATTGAACCAAAAACTGTGAATGAAGCATGCAATGATGAAAATTGGGTAAAGGTAATGGAGGAAGAACTATTGCAAATACAAAAGAATGAAACTTGGGAATTAGTTCCTAGACCTACTGACAAAAATGTTATTGGAACTAAATGGGGCTTCAGGAACAAGCTAAATGAAAATAGAGAAGTCATAAGGAATAAAGCAAGACTTGTATGCAAAGGATATTCTCAAATTGAAGGGATAGATTTTGAAGAAACCTTTGCCCTAGTAGCTTAGATTGAAGCAATCAGAATGTTTCTGGTGTTTACAACTCACAAATATTTTAAGGCATATTAGATGGATGTAAAATCTACCTTCCTAAATGGTGAATTAGAAGAGGAAGTATACATTAAGCAACCGAAGGGATTCCAATTGTCAAATCAAGGTGATATGGTATGTAGGTTGAAGAAAGCTTTGTATGGACTCAAACAAGCTCCTAGAGCCTAGTATGCAAGGTTAGATAGGTATTTATTACAATTGGGATTTAGTAAAGGTACTACAGATAGCAATATGTACTTCAAAATCAATGATGATCAGATCTTGATTGTTGAGGTCTTTGTTGATGACATTATATTTGGAGGAAATGAAGGTATGTCCATAAGGTTTGCCAGTGAGATGAAAAGTGAATTTGAAATGTCCATGTTTGGTGAAATGAATTTCTTTTTGGGTCTACAAATTAATCAATCAAATAAAGGAATCTTCATATCTCAGTCTAAGTATGTGAAAGAGTTGTTGAAGAAGTTTGGGATGGAAGACTCTAAATTGGTATGTATTCCCATGGTGACTGGTTGCAAGTTGAGTAAAACTAATAAATCACCTAAGGCCGATCAGAAAAAAATATAGATCCATGATTGGATGATTGCTTTATCTAACTCAAACCAGACCTGATATTATGCATGCAGTTTGTCTTGTTGCAAGGTTTCAAGATGATCTAAGAGAATCACATGTGATGGCAGTGAAGAGAATCCTGAGGTATTTGAAAGGTACTCTAGATTATGGCTTATGGTATCCAAAGGACAATGATTTCACTCTCAGTGCTTATACAGATGCAGATTGGGCCAAAGATGTTAATGACAAAAACAGTACAAGTGGAGGTGCCTTCTTCTTGGGTAATAGATTGGTCTCATGGTTGAGCAAGAAACAAGATTCAATATCTTTGTCAACTGCAAAAGCAGAGTATATTGCAGCAGCATGTTCTTGCACTCAAGTATTATGGATGAAGCAGACTTTGAAGGATATAAGAGTTGTGTATGAAGATCCAATTGGAATATTTTGTGACAATATAAGTTCCATAAACATTTCAAAGAATCCAGTGACGCACTCAAGAACAAAGCACATATCAATAAGGTATCACTTTTTGAGAGAGAAGGTGACAGAGAATGAAGTAAAGATGGAATATGTGTCCACAAAGGATCAGATTATAGACATTTTCACTAAGCCTCTGCCTAAAGATACCTTTGAGTATCTCACAGAAAAGTTAGGGGTCATTACCCCTCCTGTCCTAAACTAAGATGCATAGGAATGCATCAATCTAGTGGAGCTCAAAGTACCATTCTTTGATCTGGATTGATGTTATGAAGGCTACCTCTTAGGGGGAGTAGATAAATGTTTCTAATAAAGTAAATGGATTAGAGTAGCAACATGCAAGTATGTTCCCTTTGCCATTGATGTCAAAGGGGGAGATAAATCATGTGAAAAACTTAGGGGGAGAAAGAATGCAGATGTGTAAAGAGAAAGAGGGAGAATTTTGTCTTGGTGGTCTTTTTAGTCTTTCACAATCATATGTTGCCATCAATGACAAAGGGGGAGATTGTTGCAAGTATGTGCCTAATCGATGTTACCATTGATGTCAACATATCTGTGTTGTCATTGGTGTCAACTGTGCTCTTACTTTGTTGAGGATATTGAAAAAATTAGACCCTCCGGTGATAACAAATGTGTTGCAGTAGAAACAGTGCATTACATGTAGAAGAACAGTCCAGAAGAATGATCCACATTTCCTATAGAATAAATATATTTATCTGTGGATTGGAATTTACTTAGAATCCTATTTGAAGATGTTATATTCTGAGTTTGAGCCTCTGTGGTGTAGGAGCACCCCTTCAACAAGCCAAATATACCTCTGAGGGAGAAGACTAAGGTTTTAATATGTTGTTATATTTTATGCATTTCTATGTTTGTTCATGTTGTCATGTAGTATTTGTGTTGTGATTTCATGTTTGTAATAAATACCCCACCATGTGAACTAGTGTCACAAATTTGGCATCCTGATAAGCCAATTTGGACATCTTGGACATTTGGGGTATGTGGATGATTAAATCAAATGTGTCGTGTTATTAGGTGTTTTGTTGTCTTGTGCTAAACATGTGTTGTGTGATTAGTTAGTGTTTTGGCTTATAATCTTGGTTAAGAAAAATCCAAACTGAAGAGTTTGTAACCAAACAAGCAGAGGTGGTTGAGGAACGGTTCGCCTTCCACCTTCTGTAACTATCAATGTATGAATCTTTGTAATCGGTCTGTGTTTGTTGGGAGAAATAGAGAGATGAAGTTTGAGTGAAGAAATAGAAATTCTGTCTGTTTGTGTTTACAAATTCTGGTTTATGTGTAAATTCTCTATGTATCGAATTGTTCTGCGTATATTCTCTGTATCAAATTGTTTTGTACATAATCTAGTTTTCTGTTATCAAGATGCAAGATTGAAACCATTCCACTGGTGGATTTCTTTGAAATTAGTGGAATGGACTTTGTACATAGTTTTCTATTTTGTTTTCTTTTTGTTCGTGGTCATGGCAGAACAGAACTGAGGATCTAACCTATGGAAGAGCTGTCGCAGTAGGGAGCCTAGCATCTCTATGTGCTAGGGTTCAACGGAATAGAGACTGTGAGGTTGATTGCAAAGGATTCCATCGATGAGATTTCTATTAGTGGAGAAGTACAGAATAATCAGGCCGACGAGAATCGTTTGGCCGATAGGAGTTTGGATGTTTGGTATTGGTGTAACCATGGAATGAGTCTCGCCGAACAAGACTCTAGTTGATCTTCAGAGTGACTTAAGCGTTGGGGTGAAGCATATCGGGGGAACTAATAGTATATGTTTTGCAGGTGGTTGAACCAATTCAAAGGTTCAACAGGTTTAATTGGTTCATCAGAGTAAGTGGTGCATCTCTCGAAGGAATTCTAGGTTGGCCGATAGTAGTAAGTGTTACCGATAGTTGAACCAATGGTTGAACCGGTTCAACGGGTTCATCGAGATACAAAGGTTCATTTGATTCGCCAGTTCATCAAGGTGTAAATGGGTTCAAGAGGTTCAAACGGTTCAACCGATAGTTACCGACAGCATTAAGTCTGGGTGATGGAAGTATGTTGAACCGATAGTTGAAGGTTCAATGGTTGATGTGGTTCCACAGTTCAGTTAGTTCAAGTGGTTCAAAGGTTCAACCACAGTAATAGTTTAGTATTTTTGATCTGTTTTCACCGCTTCATTGCGCGCTTTGCATCAAGTGGTATCAGAGCTAAAGGAGTGTTCTTTGGGTAGAAGAAGAAGACAAGATGTTAGATGAAGAGGGGTCACAAGAGTACCTAGCAAAGATGACCAATGCTGAGTTGGCTATCTTAGTGAAGAAGCAAATGGTAGAGAGCAGAGCAGCTTGAGCTCATAATCAGGCCTTGAAAGAAGAGTTAGAGAAGTTGAGGGACAGAGTAGAGAAGGGAGAAGAAGATTCTAGTGAGCGAGAAGACAGGGATGAAGAGGAGATCCCTAGGCAAGAAGAGATAGAGGTTCCTGAAAACCAGAGACCCTTACTCAATGTCCTCAAATCCATGGAGAGAAGGACCATGGATATGAAACTAGACCTGCCAGTGTTTGCAGGAAAAATGGATCCTG
The DNA here is from genome assembly GCA_027924645.1 of Cunninghamia lanceolata. Lineage (NCBI taxonomy): Eukaryota > Viridiplantae > Streptophyta > Pinopsida > Cupressales > Cupressaceae > Cunninghamia > Cunninghamia lanceolata. The sequence continues at coordinate 2,442,480 of BSBN01000245.1, read as the reverse complement.
ATTCAGTGATGGAGTGGATAGACTCCTTGAATAACTTCTTTGAGACTGAGGAGATACTAGACCACCAAAGGGTGAAGATGGCCCATTCCAAAAATGAAAGGGGCTACACTAACTTGGTGGAATTTCATCCAATATGACAGGGTGAAAGAGGGAAAGAGCGGAGTTGCTACTTGGAAGAAGATGATGGCTTTAGTGAAGGAGGCTTATGTTCCATTGGATTACAACATCCAATTACATAAGAGGAAACAAAACTTGAAGCAGAAGGAGTTAGATGTTAGTTCATACACAGAAGAGTTCATGAAACTATGTGTCAAGACAAAGGTAAAGGAGGGTGAGGAAGAGAAGGTGGAAAGGTACCTCAATGGATTGAGGTTTGCCATCCAAGAAGACATAAATCTACATAACCCAGAGATAGTCCAAAAGTGCTACCAATTGGCACTCAAAGTGGAAGAGAAATTAAAGAGAAGACAACAGAAGAATAGTAGAGAAAGAGGGAGATAGTAAAGAGGGGGAAGAAGTCCTTTAAGAGGCAGAGGAAATGGATTTGGACACTAAGGTGAATCAAATCAAGAGAACAACAAAGGAGACAACAGTCAAAATCAAGGGGGAAGTTACAATCAAAGAGGAAACTTTAGGGGTAGAAGACCACCATTTAGAGGGAGATTTCAGGGCAGAGGACCTCTCAGATGTTACAATTGCAATCAAGAAGGCCACATAGCCAGCAGATGTCCAGAAAAGGCAACAAGTTCAATGGGAGAAAAGAGGATAAATTTGATCCAAGAATCTGATTGTCAAAGTGTGACAAGCTCAAACACTTTTCAAAGTATGAATGCTCCTAACAGTTATGGATATCCTAAGAAAGGAGAATCTTTGATGATTAGGAGAGCAATGACCACCATGAAGGTGCCTGACAAAGAACCCCCTCAAAGGAAGTCTCTCTTCAGAACTACTTGTAGGGCTGGAGGAAAGGTATGTAAAATTTTGATTGACTCCAGATCCACTAAAAATTTTGTGTCATTTGAAATGGTAGAAAAGCTTAAGCTTAGAAAATTGCCACATCCTTGCCCATACAAGGTCTCACGGCTCACCCAAGGTCAGCAAACAGTTGTGGAAGAGTAGGCTTGGGTGGAATTTCAAATTGGACCGTACAAGAACAAATTATTGTTTGACATTGCACAGATGGATGCTTGCCATCTCCTATTTGGAAGACCATGGCAACATGACTTGAAATCACACCATGATGGAGTTAGAAACACATATTCAATCACCAAGGATGGTAAGGTGATAGTGTTACTACCATTGGTAGAGAATGAGGTGGAATAAAAGGGGAATGAAGTTAAGGTGATGATGGTAGAAGGCAAACAATTCATGAAAGAGATAGTAGAAGAAGGTGCAGTTGCATATGCTCTAATTCCATGCCTAAAGATGAACAAGGAGCAGTAGTAGGAAGTCAAAGGAGAGAAGAGGTAAAGGTTCATAGATCCGGCTGTCCAAAAACTATTGGACAAGTACAAAGGCATCATCTCTGATGGAATGCCAAGGTCCCTACCACCTATAAGGGACATTAGTCATTGCATAGATCTGATCCCAGGATCTACACTTCCAAACAAGGTAACATACAAGCTTACCCCAGAACAGAATGCAGAGGTAGCAAGGCAGATTGAGGAGTTGTTGGAGACAGACCTAATTGGCAAGGGTTTAAGCCCATGTGCAGTACCAGCTATCCTAGCACCAAAGAAGGAAGGCACTTGGAGACTTTGTACTGATTCAAGGGCTATCAACAAGATAACAATCAGGTATAGGTTCCCAATCCCTAGGATAGAAGATTTTCTTGATTGCTTAGGGGGTACTAAATATTTCACAAAAATAGATCTAAAGAGTGGCTATCATTAGATTAGGATTAGGCCAGGAGATGAATGGAAAATTGCATTTAAGACCAATGAGGGATTATATGAGTGGAAGGTCATGCCTTTTGGTTTGTACAACACCCCTAGTACCTTTATGAGGTTGATGAATGAGGTCTTGAGGGAATTCATAGGGAAATTTGTCATAGTATATCTAGATGACATCCTGATTTTTAGTAATACAAGGGAAGAACACCTCAAACATATAGACTTGGTCCTCAAAAGGTAACATGAAGAGTAGCTAATGATCAACTTAGACAAGTGTTTGTTCATGTAGGAGGAGATCATCTACTTGGGTTTTGTCATCTCACATGGCAAACTAAAAATGGATCAAGAGAAGGTAAGTGCCATATTGTCTTGGCCAACTCCTAGAACCATGAATGATGTTAGAAGTTTCCATGGGTTAGAAACCTTCTATAGGAAGTTTATAAAGGGGTTTAGTCATGTTTGTACACCCATGCTTGACACCATAAAAGCAGGACATAAGTGCAGATTCACTTGGACAAAGGAGGCAGATGATTCATTTGAAACATTGAAGAAGAAGGTGGCAGAGTAGCCAGTTCTTGCACTTCCTGACTTCAACAAGATTTTTCAAGTAGAATGTGATGCGAGCCACATGGCAATTTGGATGATTGAAGATCAGATCACAAACAATGCTGCAAACTTTCAAACTCTGATCTCAAGTGGGCTTGAGATCTCTTCTCTCGGGGAGTATGGTGCAGGAGCACCTCTTCAACAAGCCAAATATACCTTTGAGGGTGAAGACTAAGGTTTTAATATGTTGTTATGTTTTATGCATTTCTATGTTTGTTCATGTTGTCATGTAGTATTTGTGTTGTGATTTCATGTTCGTGATAAAGACCTCGCCATGTGAACCAGTGTCACAAATTTGGCATCCTGATAAGCCAATTTGGACATCTTGGACATTTGGGGTATGTGGATGATTAAATCAAATGTGTCGTGTTGTTAGGTGTTTTGTTGTCTTGTGCTAAACATGTGTCATGTGATTAGTTAGTGCTTTGGCTTATAATCTTGGTTAAGCAAAATCTAAATTGAAGAGTTTGTAACCAAACAGGCAGAGGTGGTTGAGGAATGGTTCGCCTTCCACCTTCTGTAACTATCAATGTATGAATCTTTATAATCGGTCTGTGTTCGTTGGGAGAAATAGAGAGATGAAGTTTGAGTGAAGAAATAGAAATTCTATCAGTTTGTGTTTACAAATTCTGGGTTCTGTGTAAATTCTTTGTGTATCAAACTGTTCTATACATAATCTAGTTTTCTGTTGTCGAGATGCAAGATTGAAACCATTCCACTGGTGGATTTCTTTGAAATTAGTGGAATGGACTTTGTACATAGTTTTCTCTTTTGTTTTCTTTTTGTTTGTGGTCATGGCAGAACGGAACTGAGGATCTGACCTATGGAAGAGCTGTCCCAGTAGGGAGCCTAGCATCTCTATGTGCTAGGGTTTGACAGAATAGAGACTCTGAGGTTGATTGCAAAGGAGTCCATTAGTGAGATTTCTATTAGCGAAGAAGCAGAGAATAATCAGGTTGATGAGCATCGTTTGGCCAATAGGAGTTTGGATGTTTGGTATCAGTGTAACCATGGAATGAGTCTCACCGAACAAGACTCTCATTGATCTTTGGAGTGACTTAAGCTTTGGGGTGAAACATATCAAGGGAACCGATAGTATATGTTTGCAGGTGGTTGAACCAATTCAAAGGTTCAACAAGTTTAATTGGTTCATCAAAGTAAGTGGTACATCTATTAAACTTGTTGAACCAATTAAACCTATTGAACCTTTGAATTGGTTGGCTGATAATAGTAAGTGTTGCCGATAGTTGAACCGATGGTTGAACCAGTTCAATGGTTCAACGGGTTCATTGAGATACAAAGGTTCATTTGATTCGCTAGTTCAACAAGGTGTAAATGGGTTCAAGAGGTTCAAACAGTTCAACCGATAGTTGCCGATAGCATTAAGTCTAGGTGATGGAAGTATGTTGAACTGATAGTTGAAGGTTCAATGGTTCATGTGGTTCCATAGTTCATGTGGTTCAACAGTTTAGTTAGTTCAAGTGGTTCGAAGGTTCAACCACAGTAATAGTTCAGTATTTTTGATCTTTTTTCACCGCTTCATTACGCGCTTTGCATCACTCTGGTATGAAGAATTGAGTGAGTTATGTTCACCAGAGTGAAAACAACTTTTTCTGTATGTTTGGTGGTGACTGGGAGAAAGTGTTTTACTCCACATTCCTTCGCATTGAAGTATTTTGGTCTGCGGTTCTGGAATTAAGTCAGTGATGATGTTAAGTGCCTTCAAATGCAATGGTTCATGATTTGGTGGTCCGCAAGCTATCTTTTACTCGTGATAGTGACTGACAGTGTTGTTCCTATACTCCAGTTTGAAGAATCTTATTGTTAGAGTGATTAGAGATTATGCAGTTGTTCCTGGTGATTATAATGTGCTTGTAGATGTATCCTAATCATGCTCCTACATTCAGATTGGTCCTCAAGGTGTAATTTAGATCATGCATGAAGCGTGTTCTTCAAAATACTTGTGTTAACATCAGTCTTGGCTGACCTGGTTGAATTCATCATCCGCAGAGATGCATCGAAGATTGTGATAGTGTGTTGTAGCATGGAAGATTTTGTTTGAGTCCCTGCTAAGGCGCGGTGTGATTCACATTCATTTCTTTTCTTTGTAAATCTATTTTGGTCTAGACCTATTATGATGTAACGTATGTTTGCTGACCTTGGAGATTGTTCCAACGATTGATGATTGTAATGCCGACCTTGATGATCATTCCAAGGTTGATGAAGTGTATAAATACTTGTAATTGAGTCTTGAAAATGAATCCAAGTGCGAAGATGTGAAGATAAAGGAAAGTAAGGTAGTAGAGCAGAGTAGAGGTGTTTGTGCTTCAATGGAATTAAACCTTGGCATGAAGTAGATGTTGTTATCTCAGTTCAGCATTTTGGTAGTGAGCCTTCTTTTAGATTTGAGCCTCCCTTTGGCAGTTAGCCATCCATAGATAGTAAGCCTTTCTTTGGAGTGAGCAATTTGGGTAGTGAGCCTCTATTTTTTGGTGTTGATATAACTTATATATTTTTGTGGGCTAACACCCACCGTGATTTTTCCCTTTTAGGCTTTTCCACTTAAAAATCTGGTGTCTCCTATGTTGTTTATTCTTTTGTGTTGACCTTCTCATTTGATACTTTCATGGTTATATCTGAATATAAGCAATTGATAAGTTGATGATTATATTTGGTTAAAAGTTTTAGGACAACTGATTCACCCCCCACTATCAGTTTTCTGGTGCAGTTAAACAAGAGGTAGGGGAAGAGGAAGAAACTATAGAGGTAAAGGTCAAAGGGGTAGATAAAGAGGCTACTCTAGTAGAGCAAGCTCAAACAACAAAGAGGAAGCAAGCATCTCATAGCTAGACTTCCAAGAGAAGAAAAAGGGTAGCAACTCAAATCAAAGGTATGATGAAAGTAATGTACAATGCTATTATTGTCATAAGTATGGTAATTTTACAAGTGAATATAGGAAGAGGCAACATGACCAAGGGAAGGAAAGTGCTAGTGTAGCCAATAAAAACATAGCTGAAAATTAACACCCCTCAAACATGTTCATTGTGTGTAACATTTCTAAGTAGAGAAACACTAAAGTTTGGTATTTGGACAACACTTGTAGCAACCACATGAGTGGAAATACAAACCTATTTTCTTCCATTGACAAGAAAATCAAACTCTGAGATTAATATGGGGAACAATGAAAACGTTCCGGTCATGGGAAGAGGCACAATCATCATTCAAACGATGCATGTTAATAAATGAACAATCTAGGATGTCTATTATGCCCTAGGCATAAAACACAACCTTTTGAGTATAATCTTTGACAAGGATGGTAGTCACAAAAAGATTGCAGCAATCCAAAAAACAAGAAATAGAATGTTTCCACTTATACAAATTGAGTCTCTGATACTATTTGGAGCTGCACCTTCAAAGCACATTAAGACTTTGGAGCACTACAAAGTCAACCAAACAACATATACAACAGTGGCTCTATAGTTAGCCTTCAAGATAGTCATTAAAGGCCCATCCAAACTTTGGAATCTAAGGTATGGGCACTCAGTTTATTTCGATTGAAATCTTTTGTCCAGGAAAGACATGGTTAGGGGGCTACCAACAATAGTAGATTATCATAGGAAATGTGAGGCTTGCATCTTAGGAAAGTAGCATAGGCAACCCTTACAATCAAGGTAATCTAGGAGGGCAAAAACACCATTGTAGTTGGTGTACTTAGATTTATGTGGCTCCATGAAAAATCCCACTATATCCTAGAATGAATACTTCATGACCTTCATAGATGACTATAATAGGAAGACGAGTTTATGTTTTGAAGAATAAATTTGAAGAATTTGAAAAATTTAAAGTGTTTAAGGCCTTAGCCAAGAAACAAAGTGGTCATTTCATAAAGGTCCTCATAATAGATAGAGGGGGAGAGTATATCTCTAAAGAATTTCTAATTTTTTTGCAAGAATGAAGGCATTAAGAAACAATTCATAGCTAGTACACTTCATAGAAAAATGAAGTTGTTGAGAGGAAAGATGGAACCATCCAAGAGATGGTTGCAAGCATGCTTAAGGACAATGGGCTATCAAAAGAATTTTGGGCTGAGGTTGTAGCAACATCAGTATACCTATTGAATAGAAGTCCCACAAAGGTTGTACATGATAAAATTCCACAAGAAGTGTGGACAAACAAAAATGGAGCATGGATCACATAAAAATCTTTGGGTGTGTGGCATATGCATTCGCGTCAAAGGAGAAGAGGAAAAAAAATGATGACAAAGGAGAAAAGTGTATCTTCATTGGGTACAACAAAGAATCCAAAGCATACAATTGTATAACCCTATTACCAAGAAGTTTGTGACTAGCATGGATGTTGAATTCATTGAGAATGAATCTGTTGGCAAGAGACACTTCTAGGCATGATAGGTGTTGTCATTGATGGCAAATAAGATCATCCCAATCATCCGCATAACACAATTTGTTCACACTAGAAGTTAGAATCAGAATGTGTCTAAGTTCAGGCAATCAGGAACATAGCAGGTGACAGGGTCTGGTATCTTGGTCTAGATCTATACGGTGGAAAGTCATGGTCTACTATGGATCTAAGGTAGGTATAAGCATTAGTTTCATCCTCCAGAGATGAAGGACTCAAAAGATATCAACTTCTGAGTATCGGGTTTTAGTTTGACAAAACAGACAGAAGAAGAACTGGCCGACCCTGTGAATGATCCTATTTCCAGATGTATAGAAGTTGTCTATTGGGTAATTGGTGATGATAAAAAGTGATAGCCGACATGATTGATGTTTCACAAGTGCAAGTTTTAATTCACATCTCATATTATGTATGGATCTATCCGACAGAGCATAGTACTTTACAAAGTTCTAAATGTTCTTGAAGCCGACTGGTAAAATGATTGTAGATCATGTTGCGGATATATATATCTGATGCAATTGGATGATTGTGGTGAGTGTACGAATAAGGTAATCGTGAGAAGAGAAGAAAATATAAGGAGAGAATGAAGATAGAGTAGTAAGAAGAGCAAGTAAAGATGAAATGTGTAAGATCAATTTTTGCACTTAACTGGGACTGAAACTCGTGCATGAGTAGATGCTATTTATCAGTTCAAAATCTCTGTTATTCTCTTGTAATCTCTCTGTAGGTAGTAAGCCTCTAATTGAGCAATGAGCTCTAGGCAGTGAGCCTGAATGCATGTGCATTCTCATTTGTAAAATACTTTTAAGAGGGTATTAATTTTTGTGGGTTAACCCCCATCGTGGTTTTTCCCTTAACCGGGTTTCCACGTCAAAAATCTTGGTGTCAAGTGTGTTATTGATTAATGCTGAAATGTTTATATCATTAATTTGATTATAAGTTGTAAAGGAAGATCAATGGTAGAAAAGATTAAAATATGTGACAACTGATTCACCCCCCCTCTTAGTTGTCTAGACCTAAACCAACAATTGGTATCAGAGTGAGGTTCCTTTTGGAAAGTTTAACAACTTAAGAGAGATTTGGGAAATGGATGAATATAACCTTCAAGGGAAACTAAATCTTTCCCTAGATGATCTTGAGCAGTCCAAGGTAGAAGTCCAAGAGCTACAAGATAACCTCAAAAAGGCTGAAAACTTCATTGAGATTTTAAAAGAAAAATTGAGAAAACATAATGCAAAAGGAAAGGAGCAACCTCTTCAACTAGAAGACAAGACCTTGAAATAAAAGACAAAGGAATGTGAAAAGTTAGCTAAATAAGTTATTATCTTAAAACATGAGATGGAAACTGGGGTAATGAGACTGACCAAGGAAACTGAAGATAGGAAGAAAACTGAAGAAGAAATGAAGCAAAATCTAAAGGAGAGAACTAAAGAATGCTGCAAATTGGATGGAATAGCCCGTCTCGTAGAATCAAATCTATAAGAAAGAAAAAACAATGAGAGAAAACTCAAGAGACAGATTATCACTCTCAGACATGACCTAGAAATTGCCAATGAGTATAAGGAGAAGTTCAAGATAAGCTCAGCTAAACTTGAAGCACTAATTGAAGAACATAAAAAGGATGATGACAAGCATGATATTAGATATGAGAAAGGTGAAAGATCTGGATCCGGACAAAGAAATTTTCAACCAAGCAATAAAAAAATAGAACTAGAAAACCTTTGGTAAGACAACCTAATGCTCAAAGATATCCATCATTCAATGGAAATTGTTTCAATTGCAATAAATTTGGTCATAAATCTACTCAGTACAGAAGTAGAGTGAATCAAAATGGTCTATCCTTCTCCGGTCAATGGTTCAAGTGTAAGAGGTATGGTCATAGATCAAATGAATGCAGAAGTATGATAATGAATAATGATAACAATAGAGGAATTGGCAATTCTTTCAATTGTTACTATTTTTCTTGCAATGGGTTTGGACACATGGCCAATCAATGCAGATCAAAAGGAAATCAAGTTCATAAGAAAGGAAATGTTGTGTGCTTTACTTGCAATAAATCTGGTCATATTGCAAGATTCTGCAAAAGTAGGAACAATGGAAGAAGAGGCCTGGTAAACAGAAAACTGGATGAATAGGGACAAGACAAAGGCAAAAGAAAAATTGATGTGAATGAGATATGGAGTGAAATGAACAAGATCTAGGTAAAGAAAGATACAATAAACAACGATGATGAGTCCGCACCAGAATCAAGTGCTGACAATTCCTCCAGGAATTAAGTGAGGAACTCTGGCTCAGGGGGAGCTGCTTTGAACATCAAAATCCCCCTATCGGTAAGTGGGTGCCTGAATCTGGCACAATAAAAGAGAATATTTTGAATTGGTCCAAAACCTTTGGAAGGATTTTTGGAAGGAAAAATGTTGATATGAAATCTTGCAGAGTGATTCATGAAGAACTATCAAAAACAAAGTAACCGGATATAATTAGGGAAACACATTTATTACAATGTCAAATTAGGTTTTGCAAAAGATAAAAGGTCACTTGGTCACTCATTTGAATCACCTTGCATTCGAAGGAAACAAGAAGAAGAGCATTTGAGCTACAAATCCAAAGACTGAGGTAAAGAGTGAATTCAACCGGCAGCTGATCAACCCTAACCTCGTGAAAGAAAAAGGTACCTCTCTGTAAAGCTTTGAATCTGAAATATGTTGAAATGGCTACTCCTCATGTTGTTGACATTACTGAAAGGCCTCGACCCAAATTTAAGAAGTATCCTCATAAATCAATTGAAGTCGACCCCTTAGGAGCTTTTTCAAGTGTTCCGTATGGTGTGCTGTATGTAGAAGACATTAGGGTTTATATTCATGCAAATATAGATGAGTTTGGAGATTTAAGGTATGTAGACTTGTTTGAGAAACAACTCATGGATGAAAATCATGAACTTAAACCTGAGTTTAAGGCACTACAGGATAAACACTTTATTAGATTATGGGGTTTCCAATATTTGATGAGGATGAATGGGTCTGATACGTTTTGAGTCAGATGCATGATGAATTCATTTGGTTGTTAAAACCATTCAAGATTACCAAGGATGCTATTAGAAATGTAACTGGCTTAAACTCAACCAAAGGATTGCCCATGCTGAAGGCCATGAAAAACCAGACAGTGACTAATGTTACCGGTGTTAAGTTTGATAGAAGGGCAATGACCATTAATGATGTTATAGAACCGAATGTCAAATTCACCTCGGTGGTGATTGGGTACAAGATCTACCACTCAAGCAGAGAAAATTCTGTGTCTAGAATAGCCATATATGTTGCATACAAGATGCTAAAAGAAAACAGTCATTATGACTTGTGTGAATTACTATAGAATCAATTGATTGAAAATTTAAACAAAATCAAGAAAGATAAGAAAAACACTTTCAAGTATGGTACATTGGTTCTATGTTTGTTCTTTCACTTTATGAATGAGGTACCTAGGGTAAAAGGTGTGTACTGGACTAAGGATGAGCCAGTTGCCATTTAGATTAGAGATCATCTTCGCAACATTGGTGATTTCAAAGCTCAAAAAATTGCAATATGGGGTTACTTCAAGAATTTTCAGAGTATGATGCACTTAAGGGAAAGAATCCCTAAATCAATTGTTGAGAAGTACAAAAATGATATATGCTTCATGGTTGATACTGATCAGTGTCTGATGGAAGCAGTGGAACCCAGAACTACTTGGATCATGCCCATGGGGTATGAAGTAGATGAAAAAATCCTAAATATGTATGCTTAACATCTTCTAAGCAAGCCCAAACACATAATGGCTGAAAGATTCAAAACTTATGAGGAGCTGAATTTAAAAATGCATACTAAATTCAGAGAACCTGAAACTGATAGGAAAGTAAGAAAAGAAGTTGAGTAGTTAGCTGAAAATCTGGGCCTAACTACGGAGGCTGTGAGGAAACATAGAGAAAGAACTGAAAAGGCTGAGAAAGAGAAACAAGATAAGAAACCAACAGATGCTCTGGTGAAACTCTCTTCCACTTCAAGAACTACTAGGAGCTCTGCTACTGCCCCTGTTCCTTCCAAGAATTCAAAAATGGAAGCGAAATCATCTAGAAAATGGGAAAAAAGGAAGAAAACAAAAGCAAGCCGGACCTATGAAAGCATAAGAGAAGAAAAAGATACAAATTTTGACATTGAAATCAAGGAAATAAAGGCCACAGGAACAAAAGCTGCAAAAGTAACCAAAGAAGAATCCTCCGGAAGCAAAAGGGCTAGTTAAAGGAAAAAGACAAAAGCATATGAGGAATATGTTGAGAAGCCCACACTTTCCCTAGAGGATGTGATAAAGTCAGTCACAATAGATGGAAATCTAAAACCCCTGATTGAATTCTATGATCAATACAGTGATGTGGATAAAAGGGTATTGGAAGAAGCAACTGTTAGATATCTCAACATCTACAACAAGGCAATGATTGAGATAAATTTTGAGTTGCCATAAAGTTTGGCAAATATTTTAGAATTCAAAAAAGAAAATGCCAAGAGCAAGGACATGGAAATCAGGGAACATGAGCTAATAAATTTGTGTCCTCAGATTTCACCAAATCAAATAGATATGATTTTCAAGGAAGTCAAAGATGAATTTAGAAGAAAAAGGATAATGAACAAACTCATGCTTGGAGAAATAAGTGAAATCATTAAAGAAAATCAAGAAATTCTTTTGAAAGCATTGAAAAAGCACAATTTTCCCATAGTCATAGAAGAAGTTCTGGATTGTGAAGAAGAGAACATCATTGAACAACAATCTAAGTTGGGTGAAGCCTCTATTCCAGAAGTGGAACAAGTAAATCAGGATGATACAAAAATGATGGATAAAGTAGTTGATGCAAGAAATGCTCCTAATTCACCTGACCCATCAGGAAAAGAAGATAATATTACTACTTCACAGAGCACTCCGGATCAGATAGAAAGTGGTGAACAAACAGAAAAGGGTCCCTTTGTAGAGAACACAAAGAAAAGTAATGCAAAGAAAGAGGAAGAAAAAGGAAAGAAAGATAATGCAGAAGAAGATGGTGCAAATGATGAAGAACCTAAAGCAGATACTGAGAAATCTGATGAACCAAAGGATGGTTCAAAAAATGTTGCAAGAGACACTGCAGATGCAGTGAAAAGTCTTCTTGAAAAAGAAATGATTGAGATTGATGAGCCTGAACTACTCCGAGGTCTAGACAATCTAGATGCTCTCTCTCCAATTCAATTAATGAAAATTGCATCATTCACCCAAGTAAAGGATAGAGAAGAGATGTTAAAGTTCCACATGGAGGACAATGAGCTACTGGGCCTTGCAACCAGGATTTTGGAGAAGTTAATGCCTTCCTACCAAAAGAGTCCATCTGATTCCCCATCTGGACATTTGAAAAATCTTGTAAGTTTTGTAAATACTCATTTTGTATCCTTTAAAAAATCTGCAGAGGCAAAGGTCCGGAAAGAGTTTCTGGATAAGAAATTTAGTGAAGTATAGAATCTAACCAGAAATGATAGGATGAATCTTGGCATTAGAATAAGGAGTATTCAAAATGCTTTGAATGATGGAAGAGATATGTACAAATTCTGTCTAGCATGGCCCAAAATTAGTGAGGATATTGAGAAGAAGATAAAGGAACAAGAACTGAAATTGTCAAGTCTGTCCAATAATTTTGATCCTCTAACCATTTCATCCATGAGTCAGGAATGTCAAGTAATTAGCTTGACTAATGAGATAAAGAGACTTGTCAAAGAGAAAAGCAACATTATGAAAGAATGTGTGAGCTCCGGGGATTGATTGCCCCTAAGTTAGAGATAATGTATAATACCCTATCTAAAGCTTAGACTACAGTTTAGACTAGTGATCCATCAGATCTGTCAAAGGTAGAAGCATATTCATTTTTGTTAAGTGGGCACATCTCTATTTTGGATGGAATGAAGAGAACCTGGGCCTCTGAACTTGTGCAAATAAAAACCATCTTTGCAGACATTCTCAAGTTCATGTAAATAGAACTTAATGATTAGTTGTACATATGTGGTCCTATATACAAATTTTAAAAAAATTTTGGCTTGCGGACCCCACCCTTTGCCATTGATGTCAAAGGGGGAGTGAAGATCAATGAAAAATGAGGAATCTAGCTAAGGGGGAATACCGAAAAGCAGTGTGAACAACAGTATGAAGCACAAACTAAGGGGGAGCTTTTCCAACACTTAGTCATTTTTCACTAAGTGTTGCTATCAATGCCAAAGGGGGAGATTGTTGGCGAGAGACACTACTAGGCATGATAGGTGTTGTCGTTGATGGCAACTAAGATCATCCCAATCATCCACATAACACAATCTGTTTACACCGGAAGTCAAAATCAGAATGTGTCTAAGTTTAGGCAGTCAGGAACAGAGTAGGTGACAAGGTCTGGTATCTTGGTCCAGATCTATCCAGTGGAAAGGCATGGTTGCTATGGATCTAAGGTAGTTGTAAGCATTAGTTTTGTCCTCCGTAGATGAAGGACTCAAAACATATCAGCTTCTAAGTATCAGGTTTTAGTTTGACAGAATAGATAGAAGAAGAACTGGCCGACCCTGTCAATGATCCTATTTCCAGATGTATAGAAGTTGTCTATTGGGCAATTGATGATGATGAATAGTGACAGCTGACATGATTGATGTTTCACAAGTGCAAGTTTTAATCCACATCTCATATTATGTATGGATCTAGCCAACAGAGTAGAGTACTTTACAAAGTTCTAAATGTTCTTGAAGTTGACTGGTAAAATGATTGTAGATCATGTTGCAGATATATATATCCGATGGAATTGGATGATTGTGGTGAGTGTGTGAATAAGGTAATCGTGAGAAGAGTAGAAAATCTAAGGAGCGAATAAAGATAGAGCAGTAAGAAGAGAAAGTAAAGATGACATGTGTAAGATCAGTTTTTGCACTTATCTGGGACTGAAACTCTTGCATGAGTAGATGCTATTTATCAGTTCAAAATTTCTGTTATTCTCTTGTAATCTCTCTGTAGGCAGTGAGCCTCTAATTGAGCAGTGAGCTCTGGACAGTAAGCCCGAATGCATATGTATTCTCATTTGTAAAATACTTTTAATAGGGTATTAATTTTTGTGGGTTAACCCCCACCGTGTTTTTTACCTTAACCAGGTTTCCACATCAAAAATCTTGGTGTCAAGTGTGTTATATATGTTTTTGCTCATGTGGTATTGATTAATGATGAAATGTTTATATCATTAATTTGATTATAAGTTGTAAAGGAAGATCAATGGTAGAAAAAATTAAAATATGTGACAATTGATTCAACCCCCCCTCTTAGTTGTCCGAACCTAAACCAATAGAATCATGAGATGGCATGGTTGACACCTCCATGGGCATCTCAATAATGTTGTTCGTAGATGATGAAGAAGGTGGAAATGAAGAAGGAATTCCTAGCAATCAAATCGAAACAAATTTAGAATCATCTCTAAAGCACTCTAGAACTAGCTCTAGAGGTCTTCAGAACCATCCCTAGAGCAATTTAGAATCAAACAATTTTAGAATGTAGCTACATAATCAACTCTAGAGTACTCCAAAGTCAAGAATAAATAGCTCTACAAATAGTTTAGATCCTATGCCTGCTTCTCAAATGTCGAGAAAGATAAGGAGCGTGAGGGGATATTTATGAAAACACAAGGTATGATGATTTTAATAAAAGTCTAAAATTTAATTTATTTTCTCATGGTGATCCAACATATTTTGAAGGTGTGAAAGAAGAAAAATGGTGTAAGGCCATGGATGAGAAGTTGGATGCAATAGAAAGAAATGAAACCTCAGAGCTAACTAATTTAGCCAAGGGTAAATGAGTGATTGGAGTTAAGTGGGTCTACAAGACTAAGAACACTACTGATGGCAAGATTGAAAGGCATAAAACAAGGCTTGATGTTAACAGATATAAATAGTATCTCACAAGAGATTATGATGAGACATATGTACCATTTGCAAGGTTGGAAACAATGTGGGCAGTCTTAGCAAAGTAGCCCAACACAAGTGGATAGTATATTAAATGGATTTGAAGTCTTCCCTCTTGAATGGAGTAATCAAAGAAGAACTATATGATAAAAAACCACTTGGTTATGGAGTCCCAATATGAGAAGATAAAGTATATAGGTTGAAGAAAGACCTCTATGAGTTCAATAAAGTACCTCGGGCTTGGTATAGTAAAATTGATTCATATCTGTTGAGTAATCTATTCAGGAAAAGCAACAGTGATCCCACACTCTACATCAAAGAATCTCATGGTGATATTTTAATTACTATTTTGTATGTAGATGATTTGAATTTCATAGGAAATAGTGACCTCTTCACTGTTGACATCAAAGAGATAATGAAAAGAGAATTTGAGATGATAGAATTAGGTATGTTGAAATATTTCCTTGGTATTGAGGTACAACAATTAGATCATGGAATATTCATTTCACAAACTAACTATGCCAAATAGATCTTGAAGAGGTTTAGAATTTTGAATGGCAAGCCTTCACCAAGACCAACAACTACAGGTCTAAAATTGAGCAAAGAGGACAACAACAATGAAGTAAACCCAACCCTATATAAAAGCATGGTTATAAGTCTAATACATATTTGACTCTTACAAGGCCTGATTTAATGTATGTAATAATTCTAATTTCTAGGTTCATGGAGACACCTATGGACACACACTGGCAAGAAGGAAAGAGAATCCTGAGATATGTTAATGGCACCAAGAGATATGACATTTTATATATCATATCTAGTGAGTTTGTACTGGTTGGTTACATGGATAATGATTGGGTAGGTAGTGTATATGACATGAAGATCACATTAGCATATGTGTTCCACATGGCGCTAGGACCAATTTCATGGGTATCCAAAAAGTAGCCCATAGTTTCTCTCTCCATACAATAGAAGCTAAATATATAATAGCAAATACAGTCGCATGTCAAGCTATTTGTCTTAGAAAAATCCTAGTAGACTTGAATGAGGAACAAGAATATGGTACAACCATATATTGTGACAATGTCTCCTCAATAGACTTGACAAAGAATCCATTCTTCCATGGATGAAGCAAACACATTGAAATCTATTATCATTTCATAAGGGAGCTAGTAGAGCATTGACAGATTGAACTATAGTTTTGTATATCTGAGAAACATCTTGTTGATATTATTACTAAGGAACTATCAAAAGAGTTCTTTGAATGCCTAAGAGAAAACTTGGGCATTATGGATAGCTCCATAAATTACCTCTGAATAACTCTAAATAAGAGGCTCATAAATTAGCTCTAGAAAACATCTCTAAAAAATAGCTACAAGAATCTCCAAAGATATAGAATGATTATCTTTATGCATGATATTTGACTCTAGATTAAGGGAGAGTCTTAGAATTTTAATTTGGAGTCAAACCATTTATTCCACCTACTTGTTAGAGATATTTTTGATCTCCTTTCTACCGCCCTACCAAATTTATTTAATGTTGTTTTGTTTGGTTTGACATAGTTAATGTAGGTAGGTGAGTTTGAAGATTGTGAGTGATTGGAAATCTTTTTGGTGAATACAAGAAAAGAAAAAAGGAAGCAATGAGAATTTAGAATTTGAGCATGAATAGTAGAACAGAGCGGAGAAAAGGTTGCAACAGTAATAAAGAAGAGTGGTGAAGCTCTAGAAGAGAGATTATTGTAGGCATATAATAGATAGCTCTAGATAGCATGAAACTTTAGAAAGTGAAAGAAGCTCCAAACAGAATAAAACTTCCAGAAAGGGACTGCAATAGCATCCAGATAGCTCTAGATAGAGAGTAATTAATAGTTTTTTAAGTGAAGAGAAAAACATAGTTCTAGCTCTATATTGTATAATTTGTTGATGTAAAATATTTTGAATAGAAATATTAATTTGTATTTGTGTTTTTTTTGTCTTCTCTCTTTGTGGTTTGTTTCTTTTCTTTGTCAAGTGGTATTAGAGCTATACTGCCTTCAGTTTACCCATAGGTATCTCTAAAATATTTAATTATAAAATATTGTAATCTTTTTATTATACATATTACTCTATATTTATCTTAAACAAATCTATGTAAAAAATGGAGAGATATCATTCTCTAGGTGGCTATTTTTCATTGGATTTGCGATTTATCAAAATTTTCTATTTTTTTTATATATAAATTTTTTTTATTAATGTTTTGATTAGGATAGGTTTGTTTTGAAGGCACCATACACCCTTTACAAAATTATAGTCAAAACATAGCCAACAAGCTGTAATGAGGACCAAACAGCCACCAAGTAATGAAATAGAGAAAAAGGAGTACAAAAACAACAAAAAAACAAGAGAAGATCATAGCAACCAAGGGCCAAATGCCTATAGATTATGAATCATTTCTACTGCTTCTAGCTCCATAGTCAGGAAACCTTCCTTAGATCACCAGATTTCCACTCTCACCCTTAATAGTATTGTCGCGGGTGTTATATCTTTTTCTCTATTAGGTAGTAAGACTACCACCCTTATTCCCCTATTTTGAGCCTTCCCCAACCCCTTCTTGATTAAGCTAGCCTTCAACTCCTTAACCTCTCCTTTAAGCAATAGTACTCTGACATTCAACTTATCCTTCTCCGTATTTAAAGCTAGGATCTCTTTCGTGGCATTCTAATACTTAAGGGATAGCTTTTCCTCTTCCTCTAGAGCCAAAATTTTCCCATCATACTTCTAATCTATGGAGAAAATTCTAATGTTTAGGTGGTTAATCTTCATAAAGAACCATTCAGACAACCAGTGACGAATCTTCATTTCCTACACAATTCCTTCCAATTGTTCCACTAACTGATTAAGAACATGATTGGCTTCCTCTAAAGTGGTACTATCACATTCATTAACTTAGTTTTCTCCATAAGGACATTATGGAACAAACTAGCGATACTGGGGAAGTGAGTCCCAACCAATGGCTCCCCTCACACTTTAACCTTACCTTTTTTTTACCTTTTTTGTCTTTCGCTTCACCATCCCCCAACTCCACATAGTCAAGATCTTTATCCTTCTATTCATCATAGACATCAATAGTGGTATCTTCTTCCTCTAAGCTACTAGTAGGCAAACCTTGTCATAACTATCCTCAGCCATACTAGATGACTCAATATCAATGCATTTCCATTTTTGAGGATGGACTAAGTTTAATTCTAGGGTGAGTTCTTTTCCAATGGTTAACTAGGAGAAAAAGAAGGCCCACATGTGTAGGGTAATTTCCCACCCCTCATGAATTCTTTCATCACCACATCCAAAGAAGAAAGAAGATAGAAGGGAATGGAGATTTTATTATGGAAATGAAAGTGATTGAATATAGTGAGATGTTATGTGAATAGGGTAGTGAATCTACCTTCTAAGGTTATGTACCTCATAATAGTGATGGTCACAGTGTGGTAGGGCTCTTTAATAGAAGAAACTATGAAAGTAGTTTGGTAGCACTCTAGCTTTGTCTAATTCCACATGAAAATCTTCTTAGCTTCTTCCCCCATTTTTCTATTCTTAAATATGTTTCTCCCTTCGATCTCTAGCCCCATGGCTTCTTCAATTAGTTCTTTAGAGATGACTATCTCCATGCCCCCAATTTTACATCCCTGCTACACCATTTGTGGGAAAATTTTGATGCCATGTTAATATCATAACAATTAACCCATTCCATGAATGACAGTAAGCCACTAGCCTTCAAGATTTGCCAAGATTTGTGATTTTTTTAAAACTTTTAACAAGAGATAGTCTCGATCCTATTTCTATTGTTGCCCATGATCTTAGAAAGAAATGGGACCCTCTTAATACTGGTCTTTAAGGGACAACTGCAAACCTTCTTGTTCACCTAGTTATTTTCCAAACCCTCAAACTCTTGATAGGAAAAGGGAAATCTAGTAGTATTTATATCATAATCCTCATGCACAACTCACACATGTTTCACCATTATCATTGCATCCAGTAGTGGCTTCTCATACTCTCACCATGCGTGCGAAAGAGGGGTCTTTACAAGTGATGATTAGGATAATAATCATCACTAAACATGAGATGAAAATTTCAACCATCACTATCATGTTTATCTATCAACAAGGATTTGATAGGGTAATTCCTCCTATCCACTCTTATCACCTCTTGACATCACACCCTTATTAGCCAGTAGGTCAGTGACTCTATTAGCCTCTCTAAAACAATATTGGATATTACTACATTAAAGAGAATCAAGAAAGTAAACATTTAGTCCTGTATGAGGCTTTAGATGGTTTACCTTGGCTTTTCTTTCTTGTTGAGGCAATTGATAATGTTGAGGGAGTCCCATTCTATAACACAATTAGAGATTCCCTCGTCTTTGATCGATTTCAATCCATGGAATGTCACAGCTACTTCCTCATAGTGATTAGTTTGCACCCCAAGGAACATCGTAAAAGCTCCTCTAATATTCCCATTCTAGCCCTAAATCACCCTTCCATATACCAAAGGTCCAGGATTACCCTTAGAGGCCCTATCAAAGTTTAATTTGCACCAATTCATTAGGGATGATACTATTTGATGTCCTTTCTATCTTTTCTCCCACTTCTAAATTGTATAGAGATATCAATCATGTTCAAAGACCCTAAACTTCCCTTGATGAGACGCTTGGTCCTCACAAGCACATAGATGATCAAACAAATACATCGGATCTTAATAAGCATAATGATAATAAATATCCTATTACTCCTTCACCATCTCAAATTGATCTCAGTTCAAATCCACCATCATATCCTATTGGTCTTACTACCTTCCTTCATGAGTGTTCTTCCCTAGGAGAGCATCAACCATTGTCCACCACCTCACCTTCTTCATCCAATAGGGGACTCATGTCTTGTATCCTAAAACATAAGCATCCCATTACACATCATATATTCCAAAAAATGAATTATCAAGGTAAAGGATTAGGCCTTCATGAGCAAGGTAACTTGGAACCCATCCATGTCAAAGTCTTTCCAAAACCGTATGGTATTTTTTATATATCTCAAGGAAGTCCATCCAAAGATGTTGCTACCACATCCCCACCTCCTAAATCCATTTCTTCCAAGCCCAAGCTAGGTGTATCCTATCATACCCATAAAACATATGTTGACATCCCTCCTCCATCATCCTACAAACCCAAAAAGTATGTGACCATCCATCTTCCTCCATCCACTTTACCTCCACTTCTTCCAAATCGTAACATCCCTCCATCCACTTTTCCTCCACTCCTTCCAACTCCTAATATTCCCATCCTCAAATCCCCTTATCACTTTAGCCACAAATCAATTAATCCCTCCATTAATACATCTCATTCGTATAAATCCCCTACAATTCCTAATCATGATCAACAAATGCACACATCGACTAAACATGAAGCTATCACAAACACCCCCATTGGATTCAAAAATAAAAATTTCAATGCCTCCACCCATAAAGGAAAAAATCCTAATAATCCTCATGCCACATGGTAGCAATGCAAAGAATCAAAGCAAAATCAAAACTCAAAAAGGCTACCCAAGTCCACATCTCAAAAAGATAATTTCAAAATCAAAATGGTTTGGATCCCCAAGCAAAAAGAACCTAATTCAAATGGAGCATCCACACTCCTCAAATACCAAACATCTCTCCCCATCACAAAATCTTAAAATTCATAAGTCCATTTGGGTCCCTAAAGGCCTAGATAGGCAAACCCCTAAGAGAACATCTCCATTAATCCCAAATCCCCCTTCCAATAAAAAGCTTCAAACTCCAATTCAATGTGTGCAACTATTGGTCTTGGTTCCCTTCCATTCCACAACATTCCCACATACCTCCATCACCCCGTCTTCTATCTACTATCCCACTTATCTCTTCCATCATATCCCTATGGTCCATGCTTTTACATAAGTCTTCCTATCTATCTCTTTATCTCCATCTTAATCCACTATCCTTCCATCATTGTCCACATCATAAGCCACTATCCCCTATCCATCCTTGCATGAACCTTTCATAATCCACATCAAAATCCACTATCCACTTAATCTATCTCTCATGCAATCCCCTACCAACATCTATGAGCATAATGACATTTGACATAGTCTATGTGAGTGACTTCTATCAATCATGGGACATTACCATTGTGTTATGGGAACACAATCTTGAGTCCATACCTATACCATCCAACTATCCCTTACAAAAAAAAATCAAAATGGTAAAGATAAATCCTTCGTCCAATGGTGAAAACCTTTTTTATGGCACCTTGGATAAGTACCATGATGAAAACCTGGAAAACAAGCATCATGTGTAGATGATTGTCTATGTGCTTTACACTTGGGGGCATGTTGTCGCATCTATCCCATCTCCTATCCTATCCTATCATTTTTCATCCTATCTTGCCATCCTTACCCATTATATCTATCATACCTTCCTCATTGCACCATCCATCTTCCCTTACTCTTTTTGATCTTGATGAGGGAAGGGGAAAAATGTTGAAAATGCCTTTGACACCTCTTGTCATACCCCAATTTTCACCCATCCATTTCTAAACATATCCTCCATAAATCCATCTACTACTAAGTCCATTCATCCCTTCCAAGCATTATCCATATCATGTATGCTAATAAGCATCACCTCGCCAAATCCCAAGGCATAATATCTAGAGTGGGGGCATGTTATTCCTATGCGATGTAGTCCTTGGAGATCACATATTAGGCTTCCTCCTTCCATCTATCATATATCTCCCATCCATTATCCTTATCTCGCCAATCCTTATATCCATCCATACTCATACCTTTATACTCTTGTCCATCCTTTTATCTATCCAAATCCTACATTTATCCTATGACACATCCTTTTTATCCACCCATCCAATTCTAAATTTACCCCATTATCAATCTTTTTAATTCTACTTTCATCCTATCATCCTATCCTCTTATCCATCCATCTAATCCTTTTATCCATCCCATCCATTATTGCTCATCCGCATCCTATCATCATCCTTTCCTTTTCGTTTGGTTTTCCCTTGTCATTGGCATCTATACAAAGGCTATCCACACTCAATCCAATACTAAACATCCAAAACAAACCAAAAATCCAAAAAAATTAAAACATTTGAAAATACAAAAAAATCAAATATCCAACAAAACCCAAGCAATAAAAATCAAATCAATCACATCAATCAAATCATCAATTCACATCAATTCTCCAATCATCAAATCAATTCATTCATAAAATCAATCCAACTCACTCAATTCATCGAGTCTCCATCAATCCATCAACTTAGTCAATCAAATCAATCAAATCATTCCAAGCAACAATGATCTAAATGCAAGTCATCCTTAACCCATACCAATCTTGTCAACCAATCTAGCCAAATTATCCAATCACATCCATGGTCTTGTTCCTAGCCTTGTTGTAATCCTGATCGATCATCATCATCATCATCAATGGTATATATCATTCCCAATCCTAGTGTTGTTCTCAGGATATATTGTTCTTATATCAACAACACAATCCTCGCATTGTTCTTGGAATAAATCGTTCCCACATCAACAATGCTATCAATCAATCATATCAATTGTCTTATACAGGATGTTGTACTCTCAAAACTAGACTAGGGATCTTATACGAGGTGTTTCATTTCCTGAAACCAGACACTATCAATCATCAATCAATTCAATCGATCATTAGTTTTTACTTGACAGGGGCAATCAACTTGTTTGTTTTTGAATCATTTGTGCATGCTTTGCTTGTCTTGTTTATGTGTGTTATATCAATGTTGTTTTGCATTTGTATCTATCCTTGCAACATACCTGCCACTTTCTCATCATGGTCTTTCATATCAAGGTGGCTTAGGCATATGTTTGCTACTAACTTTTTGTCTTTTCCGCATTTGACACATCGTCACCTTGGTCCTTATATCATGGTGCATAATGTCAGGTGCTATATCAAACATCAGGTTGCTCAAACTCAATCAGCATAACTCTATGCCCTTCCCTTCATTTCCTTTTTCAAGAGCATATCCTCTTGAGGGGGCATCATCTACCAATCCTTCATTTTTTATGAGCCCTATTATCCTTCATTTTTATGAGCCCCATTCTACCCAAAATCCGAATCTAAAACCTACTTTTTAATCTTCTTTGAAACAAGATTGCTTCGCAACATCTTCTCAAACAGGGGCAAAATGTAGACATCTAAAATTGACCATTGATCAATTCCCTATGTCCTCCCTTCACATGAAATTCAATTAATTAAATTTCCCTTAATCCCTAATCTACCCTTAATCCTAAGATTTAATTAATTTTAATTAATTAATTAAATCTTTCCACTTTTACTCCCTCCCGTAAAAATAAATTAAAATTGACAAATTTAATTTATTATTTACAAACCTAAAAGCCTAAATCAAAACCTATTCGTAACAAATTGAAAATAATCCAAAACCCGTTAGTTACCTACTTTACCGTTCAACCAACCGTTTAACCATCCTCAAACCACTTCTACCCAAACTTTATAAAAACCTATTTCATTTTCATTTACCGCTCCCTGTAGAAATTACATCAAAGTTATGCTAAAATTTTGACCAACCACATTTTAAATACTTTAGTAACATTTATATTTATCTAGTTTTCAATAATTTATCTTTAGCTTTTGATGGTGCATAAGATATGAATTTTTAGGGTTTGCAATGGTTTAGATTCCTTTTCAATGAAATTTATATCTCCTGCAACAAATGGTGAACCTGACGTGAATACCTCTCTCTAATCATTCGTTTGCAAGTATTTTTGTGGTTTGAAAACTTCTAGGTGTTAGTGCATTTCAGGAATACATCTCAGGTTGTCTTCACACGAGCCTGGTTGTGGTATTTGAAAGAAATGGTAACGATCTAAATTTCAATGGTTACATATCATACCCATTTCTTTTAGGAAGCAGATTCCATTGATGCTATGCTGGGAAAATTATTTCACAGGTTGAAATATATTCACCCAGCTTTTATATTTGAACATTAATAGTGTCTTGGAAAATGGGTCTCACACTGTAAAAAGAATCCTCGTCAGAAAACTTTCTAAACTCGTTGGCTATTCCTATCAGCGTATTTCTTGAATTTTCTGCCGTAAGCAAATCTTTCCAAACTCGTAGGTTGTTCCTATCGTTATATTCTTCTGGACCTCTTATGTGTGCAAGTACTAGTTAGGTACTATTAAAAATCTTATTTATATGTGAACGTTATAAGTGCTCAGAATTGTCTTTTCCAGAATCATCTCATGTTGCAAAAAGATTCATGGTGCAAAAATTGGTTAAACTAGTTGTTGGTTCCTACGGTGTATTTCTTCAAACTCCTTTGAGTGCAAAAAGTTAGTTTCAAACAACTGTCCTCATTGGTGTATTCCTGAGCCTTCTATGGGCACTCGTGCCAGTTAATTTGAAATGTTCTTATCACCTTATTCTTTGAATCTTCTACGGGTGCAAACGCTGTAAAACTCTCTAAACTCATCTAGCATATCCCTATAGGTGCAAGTGCTAGTTCCTTATGATTTATATCTGAATATTATAGAGCTAGGAAAATTGTCTCACACTGTAAGAACATTCACGCCGGAATTTTTTTGAAATTCGTTCGTTGTGTTAGCGTCAATTTCTCTGTCATTTACTCTCCTTAAACTCTAAGCTAACTAATGCTAATGTGTTACCGAAGGATTACTCTGCAGTTCCTCTTTTTCACCGTCTTCATGCAAATTAGGATGGTTAACAGCAGTTGAACTCTACTTTCACTGCACTTTTCACTGCATTTTCTCTTTTGCTGCGGTTGGTTTAGTTTTTGTAACATTGGTTAACACTTCTTTTACATCAAGGAATATAGTATTACACAGTTGTGCTCTGTTTTTCTGAAGCTCTGTTTTTATTTTTTCTGTATGCAAATCTCTGTTTATTTTTTCTGGTTGATCTATGCAGCTGTAGCTACAAATTTCACATGGTATTAGAGCCAGGCCCAGGCTAGGAGCCCCAAGCACACGAGAGGTGTGGCTTAAGGGGGGGTGTTGGTGTTGGAAATAAGCCACACCCGGACCGACGATGAACTGGTCCAAGAGGGGCCAGTAGCTCAGTGGTAGAGCACTCCAGTAGCAAATGGAAGGTCCTGGGTTCGAGTCCTAGCTGGTCCATGTCTCAACATGGTATCTGTTGGTGTTGGAAATAAGCCACACCCGGACCGACGATGAACTGGTCCAAGAGGGGCCAGTAGCTCAGTGGTAGAGCACTCCAGCAGCAAATGGAAGGTCCTAGGTTCGAGTCCTAGCTGGTCCATGTCTCAACATGGTATCAGAGCCTTGGTGCCAGAAAGAAGAAGTACAGTATTTTTTTTGCAGATATAGAAGATCAGAGCTAAAAAATGGAATGTTCACCCTTTGCCATTCTCACACCATACAATTATTTTGATTGGAAGCCAAAAATTCTACTTCAGCTCAGAAGTAGAGGCCTCTATCAGATAGTTATGAATACAGAGGTTGAACCCAATCCAGCAGTTGAAAAATCTAAATACTTCAACCGCATGGATGAAGCATTTGGTCTGCTGTGCTTATCCATCTCTCTAGAATTGTTGTTTCATGTTGAGGCATGTACAACTCCAAACCAAGTTTGGAATACATTGGAGACTCTTTTTGGAAAGCAAGATGAAATGCGGGGTCATATCCTTGAAAATGAGCTCAACTCATTAGATCCAAGGAGTTTTGATAATATTCAAGATTTCTTCACAAAGTTCAAGGCATTATTGCTTCAGCTCAAAGGATGTGGAATTGACAAATCCAAGGACGAAAGTAAATTAATCCTTGCTATTCTATCAAAGTTGGGTCCAGAATATGCAGTATTTGTCTCTGCTTTCCACATAGTTAGGCTCACAACAGGAGCAACTTGGAAGATGCCCACACTGGATACCTTCATTGAGTCTCTAGTACATGAGCAGGATAAGCTAATAAAGATGGGCACATTGAAGAATTCCAAAGCTCATGCACTTGTTGTGCATACAAGTGGGAAGAACAATTCCAAATCCAACCAGCAATTCAAAGGCAAAGGGAAGAAGGATTCATATCCAAGAAAGGAAGGCAATCCCAAACCTCCAGATGGATCTACAGGCTCAAAAGAAAAGAAGGACAAAAAGGGCCAATCAAAGTGCAGCTATTGCAACCGTGGGTACCATCCAGAATCATTATGCATGAAGAAGACCATTGATCTCATGGCTCAGACACTTCAACAGCATAATCTTGGTAGCCTTATCCCTGAGAGTGCCAAGAAGAAGCAGGAAGAAAAAGCACCTGAAACAAGAGACAATGCTCATGCATTGATTGCTATTCATTCTTCTTCAGATGCATGGATCATAGACTCTGGAGCTTCACACCACATGGCAGCCACAAAAGATGATCTTTCTTCTTTGAAACCATATTCTGGTTCTTCTATTCTCATGGGAGATGGTTCTCCTGTAGAGGCAACTGGAATAGGAAGGGTAGAGGTTGGAATTGGAAGTTTTGAGAATGTCTTACATATTCCAAAGCTTTCTGTTAATCTTCTTTCTGTGTATCAAATGACACATACTAGAACCGGTAGGAGAGTTGAATTCACCCCTGATTCGGTGACCATATTTGACATGCAAGACAACTCCAAAATTGCTGTTGGTAAGGCAAATCATCAATCTCATCTATACACTTTTTCTGATTTTGTTGCTAAATCAGATTCTACTTTACTTCTAACACATGCAAATGATGAAAGTAGAATTTGGCATGAAAGATTTGGTCATTTAAATTTTAGATACATGCAGCAACTTAACAAACAGGGAATGGTTAAAGGCTTGCCAGCCATAGAATTTTCTGATGGAGTCTGTGAAGCTTGTGCTCTTGGAAAGCATCCACAAGAAAAGTTTCCCAAAGGGATTGCATGGAGAGCCTCTTCTCCTTTAGAGCTTGTTCACAGTGATCTTATGGGTCCATTTCTTGAACCTTCCATGAGCAAAGCCAGATATGTGCTAACATTCATTGATGATTGCACAAGATTCACATGGGTGTATTTTCTCAAATTCAAATCTGAGGTGTTTGACAATCTTAAGATTTTCAAAGCCCTTGCAGAGAAGCAGTCTGGGAAAATGATCAAGATCCTCCGCACAGATAATGGGGGGGAGTATGTCAACAATGATGTCCAACATCTTTGTGATGAAGTAGGAATACAGTTGCAGAACACAGTTCCTTACACTCCACAGCAGAATGGGGTAGCTGAGAGGAAGAACCGATCTTTGAAAGAGATGGCCAGTTGCATGTTGCATGCTAGGTCCCTTCCCTCAAAATTGTGGGCTGAAGCAATCAACTGTGCTTCATACATACAAAACAGATCTCCTCACAAATCTGTTACAGGAAAAACTCCTTTTGAAGCATGGAGTGGTATGCAACCAGAAGTCACACATTTTCGTATTTTTGGATCCCGTTCATGGGCTCGCATTCCTACAGATAAAAGGAAGGCTTTGGATCCTCAAAGCAAAGAATGCATCTTTGTTGGATATCCAGATGGTGTGAGAGGTTATAGATTGCTAGATCTTTCTACAGAAACACTCTTCATTGAGAGAAGTGTCTATTTTGATGAAAGTCCCATGCAAGCATCTCGGGAGCAACATGCCACCACTTCTGTACTTCCTCCTCTTACAGATCTCAAGGATGATGCATGTAATCACATTGATCTTATTTCAGATATTTCTGAATCTGATTCAGAGGAACATGGGCATGCATGTGCTGATCCAAATCCAATCCTTGATTTGGATTCCAGTGATGATTCAGTATCCCCTGTGGAAAATCAAAAAACAAGGAGCTTAGCTGATATATATGAAGTCCCTCATGCACTCACAGCTACTGAGCCCATCATGCCGATGCATGCCTATGTGGTTCTAGCATCTGACCCTCAGACTTATGCAGAAGCTACAGGGAATCCACTTTGGGAAGCAGCCATGGATGAGGAGTACAACTCCCTCATTGCAAACCAAACTTGGGATTTGGTTCCACTTCCTTCCAATCGCAAGCTTGTCAGATGTAAGTGGGTCTATAGGACAAAGAAATCAGCAGATGGACATGTGAGTAGATACAAAGCACGATTGGTCGCCAAAGGTTTTCAGCAAGTTCATGGCATTGACTATGATGAGACTTTTGCTCCAGTGGCAAAAATGGACTCCATTCGATTGGCTCTTGCCATTGCAGCATCAAGAAGGTGGGAGGTTCATCACATGGATGTGAAGAATGCATTTCTTCACGGTGATCTCAAGGAGGAGATCTACATGGAGCAGCCACAAGGGTATGTACAAAATTCCTCATTGGTATGTAGACTCAAGAAGTCACTCTATGGCCTCAAGCAGGCACCTTGAGCTTGGTATGCTAAAATGGATTCTTATCTTCTGTCTCAAAATTTCATACGATGCAAATCTGATCCAAATGTTTATATGCTGAGAACATCTGACTCTTTGTTGCTCATAGTACTCTATGTAGATGATCTACTAATAACAGGTGATTCACCCACAGCCATTGCTGCAATTAAAACTGCTTTGCATGACAAATTTTCTATGACAGACATGGGTCTCCTACATTTTTTTCTTGGCCTTGAAATTAGTCAGAATCAATCAGGAATCACAGTTGCTCAATCCAAGTATGCACGAGATCTCTTGGTTCGGTTTCACATGACTGACTGCAAGCCAGCTGCCACACCTTTCCTATCGGGTGTCAAGCTTGAGGATGGCAAGGATACGCCATTGGTTGATTGCACACACTATCGTCAGCTCGTGGGGAGTCTTCTTTATCTTACTCACTGTCATCCAGATCTCTCATATGCAGTGGGGGTTGTTTCTAGATACATGCAAGAGCCGCATGAGCTCCATTGGAAGGCTGCCAAGCGTATACTTCGATATGTCCATGGAACCATTTGCTATGGGATTCATTATTCAGCAGGTTGTGTTTTGGATCTCATTGGCTACACTGATTCTGACTGGGCTGGTGATAACATTGATCGCAAGTCCACTTCAGGATATGTACTTAGTTTGGGATCAGGCCCCATTAGTTGGTCAAGTAAGAAGCAATCTACCATTGCTTTATCGTCAACAGAGGCTGAATATAGAGGTGCAGTCAACACTACCATTCAAGCTATTTGGCTGCAACACTTCCTAACTGAGCTTGGTATCCTCTTTCATCGTCCGACTGTCATTTGGTGTGACAATCAGAGTACATTGAAGGTTTGCAGAGATCCCATACAGCGGCAGCGAACCAAGCACATCGAGATCCACATGCACTTCATCCGTGAATTGATACATGATGGAGTCATCGACTTGCAGTACTGTGCCACTTCTGACCAGATTGCCGACATCTTCACGAAGACATTCACTGAGCAAAAGTTTCATTTTCTACGAGACCTTCTTGGGGTGAAGAACACTGCAACACAGTAGCTGCCATGCACTATTACTGTATTTTTTGAGGGGGGGTTTTGTTCCCACAGGGTTTTCCCTCTTTCCTCCTTTTTTTCTTTTCTCCTTAATTAGCTTAAGGGGGGGTGTTAGCGTCAATTTCTCCGTCATTTACTCTCCTTAAACTCTAAGCTAACTAATGCTAATGTGTTACCGAAGGATTACTCTGCAGTTCCTCTTTTTCACCGTCTTCATGCAAATTAGGATGGTTAACAGCAGTTGAACTCTGCTTTCACTGCACTTTTCACCGCATTTTCTCTTTTGCTGCGGTTGGTTTAGTTTTTGTAACATTGGTTAACACTTCTTTTACATCAAGGAATATAGTATTACACAGTTGTGCTCTGTTTTTCTGAAGCTCTGTTTTTATTTTTTCTGTATGCAAATCTCTGTTTATTTTTTCTGGTTGATCTATGCAGCTGTAGCTACAAATTTCACACGTTGCCCCTATTGGCGTAATCTTTGATCCTCCTGTGGATGTCAATAAGAAAATTGCCTCACACCGTAGCAGGAAAATCTACTGAACTTGTCGATTCTTCCTATTGGTGTATTTCTTGAACTTTCTATTGGTATAAGTTCTAAAATTTCTTAAAAATTTATCCATATCAATGTCTTGTAGTTGGATTTCATAATGCGCAACAGTTCCATTGTTAGTCCCTGCCGTAGGCAGGGTAACTGTTGTTTTTGCCTCCATCCTATTAATCTGCCTCGGCACCTGTGCGCTGGTAAAAAATTAAAACTTTTTCTAATGTTTTTTTTTTCTTGGTAATTTTATGCAGGGAAATTTCTATCACTTGATTTTTTTGATTGGCTGACTCCATTTTAGCCCATTGGTATTAATTTTTATGATTGTTAAAATCTTGGTAAATTAGGCTGATTGAAGATTTGATAGTTTGTAATGTTTTTCCTGATACGGCAGGGTAACTGTTGTTTTTGCCTCCATCCTATTAATCTGCCTCGGCACCTGTGCGCTGGTAAAAAAATTAAAACTTTTTCTAATGTTTTTTTTTTCTTGGTAATTTTATGCAGGGAAATTTCTCACTTGATTTTTTGATTGGCTGACTCCATTTTAGCCCATTGGTATTAATTTTTATGATTGTTAAAATCTTGGTAAATTAGGCTGATTGAAGATTTGATAGTTTGTAATGTTTTTCCTGATTTTTTTGAAAGCTGACGCTTGTGCTTAATGACAGATGTTTCCTCCACATGGCAACAGAGGTATATACGTGTTGCTTTGCAATGCTCCAAGTTTTTTAAGGTTTACCGCCTTATTCTTGACATCCCTCTTTGCAGCGCTGGGAACCCATACAGTTCCTTTGTTTGCTAGAATAGTTACTTCGCAGATTTCTTTCCTTTATTCAGTAAGCAGTGGCACAAACCTTGTACATGAACATTTGAGCAGTGTCCTGAATAAAATCTTTCCTTCGAACATCATATGCATGGGACACTTGAATCTATACACAGTTCTGTAGGGTGTCTCCTATAAGGGGACGGACTTGAATTGAAAAGAGGTTCCATTTACTGTGTTTATTATCTATGGTATCTCTGTGCACTTACTTTTTAACATTTTTGTTGTAAAAATTGGTGAGGCTTAAGGCTCAAATCCAACCCACAGATTAGAATGCCCAAGTTCAAAGTTTGGCCATGTCAAAATTCTTCAACAAAGGATACACATCAATCACTGGAAGCCAGATATGAAGGTAGTTCAGCGATTACAACTAATCCTAGGAGAAATCACCCCAGCTTTGCAATGGTAAAAGCTTAAGTCTCACCTCTGTGTGCCTTACTGCTTCGACCCAACTAGCCATCAACCTGTCAGTAAGAGCTTCTTGTCTCTGATGAAGTTAAAAAGTATTTACAATATCATACCGGTAAATTTTTCATCAACATCTATTCCATATGGCGATGGTTGCAACTTTAATATGTGATTAGCGAGTAATTTTATAGTGATTGATCCCAATGTCAACCCGCAGGCAAGGTCTACTTAGTTGAGCATTATGCTAAAGAGAACTGATTTCATCTCTTATCCTTTGCTTATTTCATGAATCAAATGAATATATATGTCACTGCATGCATGGAATGATGAATTATCCACATCTCTGGAAAATGCATATTCTGATCATTCCACCATTTCCAGCATAAGAGCAAACGGTTTCAATTTATAGCACTAAGGTCTTAAATTAATGTCTTACCATAATACAAATTCACATGGCAGTTTCACTTCAAATGTCTTGGTCTTTGTCTGCTTATGAATTCTTTTTTTGGGTTTTCTCATGGTGCTCTGACTTGTGTTTACATATGCAGTTTTATTTGACAGGGCCTAACCTCTGTATTTATCTTCCCCCTAAGGCAATCAATGTTAAAGTTATGGTGGTTTTACCAAGTTGCTGTCCTATTGGTTCAATAAATCAAAAAGAATATTATACGTGTTTAAACACCCAGTTTGCTGCTTGGAACTTTAACAAACTCAAGCGTTACCTTCCTGTCCATAAGCTATAAAAACTCTAGAATTTCAAGGTTCTTTCTTTCAAATTCTCTGCTCCAACTCCCTTGCCACTGCTATTGTATATGGTTATTGAGAATCTGAAAAGGCAATTATTAGTGAATGCATTATTGCAGCCTCTAAAACTTCAAACTATTTACAACTCCATTTATTCAACAGACCTGTCAGTTTGGAGCTATGTTACCAGAAACGCGACGGGAACGCCGCGTTTCCGTTGTGGACGGGCGAAACGCCGTTTCCATAGCCAACGGCCGTTTCTTCGGTTTCCTTTCCGTTTCTTCTGGTTGCTCATAACCTTCGCTGAATAATTTTTTATAATGTTATTTTTTATTAGTTTCCACCCACGTTAACACTTTCTGCAACGCGATATTATATTCTCTGTACACCGGAGATCTCTATCATGTATGGATTATTGTCTTATACGGTAGGCTAGTCTACATAGAGTATATAGATCAGCGTTTTAACCAATAAACAGACAAGAATTTTTTTTTTTAAAATGAAAGCTTAAAGCAAACAGCGATATAATATTTAAGTTTCTAAAGTGCAATCTTCAAAGTAATTAGCTTTGTTTCTTTTCTAACATTAAAAAATAAAAGCATAGCTTTTAATTTTTTTTTTTAAATAAAAAAAGAGTTTTTATAATGTTATTTATTGATTATGAAAAGTAGTTTTGTTTTTTTTCAACACAAATTTTATTAAAAAATAAATACATGGCTTTTAAAATATTTTTTTCCCATTTATATATGTATATCCAAAATTTTGAAAAAGTATATGTATATCCGTTTCTTATACGCAACCTCTAAATATCCCGTTTCTCATTTCTGGTAACATAGGTTTGGAGAAGGGCCAAAAACAAATCATTAATGAGGAGCGGGTCACACAAACCCTACGGATGTTGATCACAAAGGAGCATAAACCTGCACCTGATTAGTTTTTTTTTTGGGTCATTAAGATACTACCTTGGACCTGGCAATGTAGTGACTCAGTTTTTTTCACACAAATGTTTAATAATTTAATTTGTTTTCTCCACAAATGTTGCAATTAAATCTTTCCTGATATAGGAATAGACAGAATAATTAAAAATTACATGTAACAACAGAAGAGCAGCAACAACAAGCAGCTAATATAATTAATTTGTGGCTATAATTAAATCCTAACAAATGACTTTTCTTGTTGAGTATCCAGCTCCAGGTTAAATTCTTAAGAAAATGATTCTTTAGGTCAGAACCTAGGTAGCATGCCTCGTGGGTTTGTGAGATCCCCTTGTGGGAAGAAGGGTACTTTTGGTCTTTATCATACATTGTTCAAATTTTGTAGTCATTGGTTTGAAACTCATGACCAAGTTTGGGAGTAGACCAGGCCTTGTCCATCCACCCACACCGGTTCAGCCCAGCCAGGCATGCTATGAGTGACAGAATCTAGTAGCCCATGCCTTCATTGCTTTCAACAGCTACTCGCAAAAGATCAGAACATAATTAGGCTTACGAGCCACTGTTTTTTTTGTTCCGATTATGCCAGACTTGTCACAAACTTGCACTCACCAATGTCATTAACATGGGGAGCATGCACTACGAATCATTATCATGGCCATTGGTATGCCTCGCTGCTAGACAATGGCCAGCCAAACAAGGCTCTATCCTGATTACAAGGATGGTTCAGTTACTCTTTATATCCTCTGTTAAATGGCTGGTAAACAATTCAGTGGGGTGCAATTTGTGCTAGTTTCTAAATATAGGGAACACATTATGTAAACATACTATTTTAGTTTGTTTATTCCATCTCAGAAGTTATAGAGTAGCTGTCTGATGAAGCAATGCCCCTTTTATAATGTATAAATAATAATATGGTATTTAGGACTTTGATCTCCTAACAAATTTATATTTATGTTTTTTGTTTATAGTTTCAACACTTGTGTGTGCTTAAAACTTCAATTGAATTTGTCTATACTTAATTAGCATAGATGTTTTGGATTGAAATATGATTCTTTAAAGTTGTCAAATTGTTCTGCATATTTATATTGGAAAGCAGTTTTTTTACTGTGGCAGCATTTTGTTTGTTGATGTCAATGTGTAGTTAATCTGAGTTTTGGCTTTTGTTTGTATTATTAAAAAGTTATAAGATGATGTGTATGTAATAGTTCTTGCTACAAGATCAGGTCCATGCTGTATTTTATTGTTAATTCCCTGTTGTGTGCTACAGGTTTTGATATGTGAATATGCAGTGTGTGGAGAAATTGTTATGCATGCTCAGGTATTTGTAACCTCAATTTTGATTTTGCCATTTCTACCACTCTGGCTTCTTCCTTACCAGAGTTGTCATGTATTTATAGTTCCTGATGTATATACCACATGTTTACTGTTGTACAGCTTTCTGCTTGATTATTATTGTTTATTTGGCACCTAAATAGTTTTAGAATTGTGCAAAGACAACAGTCTGTGCAGACAGTTTTATCGGACATCCTTTTGCTTTTTTTGTTCATTTATTACCCTGGGTTCAGTGATGTCTGAAGTGCAAATGAACTCGCATCTGAATGTCCTGCAAGGATTAAATATTCGTTTTTTGTAGTGGTCTAGGAAATGATAGTGAACATAGAGAGGAAGATCCTGTAACAAGTTCCATGCATATAAAGTTCCTTTTTGAGTTTGACTTCATAAGAATACTAGTATAGGTTCAGTAATGTATTGTTTGTATTCTTCTTAGCAGAGGTAAAATGCTTCACAAGGCTGCAAACCCCTTTCTACAGTTCCATTTAATAAATTTATATTTTCATATGATACTAAATTTTTCCCAACCCATTCAACAACACCATATTTTTGTTGTGTGTTATGTTTGGATTCGTTCTTCGTTCTTAACTTATTTTATGCAAATTTTATTCAGCTAGAAAAGCTTCGCATTAAGCTGTATGGATTCACATGAGTTAGGATTAGTTGATTTTGTTACCTTTCTTATCAAGGCTATTTCCTAACTCATCAACTAATCCTAATGCTTGGATTAGTTGATTTATGTGTAGCATAAAGATCCAAGCATAAGTGCTGAGTATCCCACAAAGATATATATTTGTGAAACAAAAAATTCCTAACGAAAAAGCCACTCTTTACTCATTCTTTGTCTAATATGGGGATTGTAGCATATAGTGTATGTATGTATTCAGACTTTTCTTCACAAACTACTACTACTACTATCAGTTGATGATTTTTGGTTTCTCTTGTTGCGTTCCCCCACTTGATAGTGACTGCTGTGCCATCATACATTGTTTGTCCTCTTTGTAATCAAGTTCTGTTTACTTACATGGTCATTTATGCCATATACAGTTCTGGAACCATCTTAGCTATGAGTAGTTTTGCTACAGCTTACAAAAGAACTTAAACCACACTATAATCAATGATTATCCGTGATTTGTCTTTAGCAATTTATTGGTCTTTCAGAATGGTAAATTGTTGAAAGGCAACTGGATATGAAGTTATAAACAGGGCCTTCAGATGACAATGGAAGTATTCAGAGCTCATCTCAATGAAGGCATTTATTAGTGCAGGAAACTCTTGTTCAATAAGGGGGTATAGACATTATTTAGGATTCAGTTTTGATGTAAAATGAATGAATAGTCTTCAGCACTGGAACAAAATGAAGAGGACAAAGAACACAAGGATTTGAGCAATCAAATAAAATACTATCTTCAGGACATACCTCAAGGTCATTTTTTTAATTATCTCTGAGACTTAGCTACAGATATTCAGGTTTTAACATTAGTCTTAGAGGGTGGTAGTTTCAGTGCCAACAATACCGTTGGCTTTTCTTGCCTGAACTTTGTTGTATGTGTGGGGCAATGCTGTTCTTAGTTCTTCGTTGCATAATTTTCACTTCTCAGTTCCTGGCGTTATTTTCACCTGTGATATATTAGTCCTGCTTTGATATCCGTACAAGTAAAAAAATTTATGATTTTCCTAAAGTCTAACTTTTTCAAAGAATTTTGAAGAGTGAAAATTCATAAAAACTGATTTAGTGATTGGCTCCGGGCTATTTAAGCCCATTGGTATTGAATTTTTTATTTGTTATGCTTATTATGCTCGTCAGCCAGCAAACTTTGGTTATATCAGTGCCTATTACTTTTCCTTCCTACAACAATGTAAAATGTTATACATAGATTAAATTAATTCTATACAGATGAGTTTTGCGTTTTTGTTTTTCTCGCTTATTTTCAGATCACTAAAGCCCTTAAACTCATCTCACAAGGCCTGCAATCGAACACGTGTCTCTTACTATATTTAATTGCAACACTGATGGAGAAAGGGCTTTTCTAATTCATGTATTGCTTTCTTACATTCCATACCAAGCATTAGATAGATACATAGCGTATGACTATAATAATTTTTTTTAAAAAGAGCACAATTAAAGTGAGTTGAATGATTTATCTAAACCTAATAGACAAATACCAAGGATGCATTAGATTTGTTTAAATCTGAATTTTTTATGAAGTTTTAAAATGTGATTGCTAATGTTTTTTTCCAGACACTTGGCACATAGAACAGGGCAAAAGCTGTGTGATGTGGCATTCTCCAGGTTCCACATTTTGCAAGCATGCCATAGACACATTGATGATTCTGTAATAGTAACAGCAGGGGCAACGCACAAACATTTGTAGATTTTGTTGAGTGATTTTGTTGGAGATAGCAAACATTGTGGGCTTTCTTCACACAAGATCATATCAAGTGCCCAACCATTATTGCCTCTGAGATCAATACAAGCTCATCTCTATAACAACTTTGCATGTAGTTTTTAAATAGATCTTGTTGATTCAACTGCATAATAACTTTTGAATTATTGTGGTAGGCAGAAGAAGAGGGCTGTCCAGTGCTGTAACGCCTGAAGGCCAGTCGAAGTCTTTTTTTGATCACCATCGGTACTTATTGTCAGGTTTAGTTCTCCTAAATGCGGGCATTGGAGGTACAAGATGTTTTTCTTTTGCTTTCTTGTTCAATTGTATTAATCTTTTATTTTTATAATTTAGGGTTTGGCACTGAGATTGTGGAGGTAGGAGGTATTTTTTTTCTTTGCTTTCTTGTTAGATTAATTTGCCGTATAAAAAACAAATTAGGGTTTGGCTCTCAGACTCTGGGCAATTGCTCTTTTTATTATTTCTTTGTAACTAAAGGTTTGGCACTTGGACTGTGGGTAATTGCACTTTTTGTTTCTTTCTAATTTAAGGTTTGGCACTCAGTCCGTGGGCTGTCTGACAACGTTTTGAAGTGATGGACTATGGGTAGTGTTAACATTTGTGATTAGAACATGCTATATGTACTTTCAGTGCACCCTATTTTCAATACTTCACAACGATCTGTGTATCTTTTTATTTAGATTTGTTGCCAACTATGGATTTGAACATGATTCGCTCTCATACAAATGCATCCCCTTAAAAACAGCCAAGATAGGTATTGTGCAGGTCATGCGTGGCATTTTGTAAAACAGTTCACGTGCCTTGTCTATGCTTCCACATTTTGTATACATGCTTCCTTGCTGAGTTGCAAACAATCTTTCTTCTCACCAGGCAAAAGTCTTTACTCCCTTGAAAAGACAGAGAAAAGCGAAGCAAAAGGGAGAAAAATAATTTATTTGCAGGAACAAGCTTAGAATAACTTTTGTGGATTGACAACGCCTTCGCTGTTCAATTTGACAGATCAACAGAAGACTCAAAAATCTGAGGGCTTTCAGTGATTGAATTTCAGATGAGTTTTTTGGTCTTTTTTTTGGAGTTTCAATTGACAGGGGAGCTTTATTCTGGTGAGGTTTGCGGCTTTAAAGTGTAATTTGAATTTTTCCCAACGAATAGATTTGTTGTGTTTCTAATGTTTTGCTCTGGTTTTCAGGTAGGCACATGCAAACACAATTGTTAATAGTTTTATGGCACGTAACATGTCAGTTGGCTTCCCTAGGACAAATGATGGGATATTTTGTAAAACTTATCTGCAGATGGTAAGTCTAGTCTGTGAATCCCCTAAAAGCAGCCTTATGAATCCCCTGTTTTGTCTCCCACAATGTTGGGTGTTCTATTCTCTGTAAATTCTGCAAATGTACAATAAATTAATGTCCAATGCAGGGCAGATAAGCTTCGGTAATATATCTGAAGATTGTTGCAGTTGCCCAGAATAGTGAAGTCTTGAATTGAAGGGCACCTTGGTTATTTCGCACACAATGCCTGCAATGAAGTTCAGAAACAATAAAATAAGTAATTAGGTTTGTACAATAAAGTGAAATGACATTGATGGGTGTTGATAATGATTTCCAGGTTGAGAGTGAAAACCTAAATAATCCAAATCATTGTGAGATACCCACCAGTGTTGCACAGAGATATTATGAATTCATGGCAAATTCATGTTGTACCCACATGTGCCAGGTATGAAATCCCTAAATGGCACGCTATGTCTACGGCTTGATATTCCTCATAACAAATTTGCTGGCATGGACGGTTCTATACTATAGCCATAATGTATTATCAGAGCTGGAGTGTAAGTCTATAATATATTTCTACACTTCTCAAATCCCTTGGATTGCATTCTAGTTAAAGAAAAGGTTCTTCAAAGTTTTAAGGGTTCCCACGCTTGGTGTCCTCTGATAACAACAGAATACATACAGCATATGGGACCTCCCTAAACACCTGTTTGTGCTTAGATATGGGGAAGCACACATCTTATCCCCTCGTGGCTCCAACCTATGCCTCTCTCCAAGCACAAACTCTTCATAGTTAGGCCCTCTCCTAAGTTTGGTTTTTCTAATTATAGAAAAGTGTGATGAAATTAATGTAGTTTATATATTATAATAAAGAAAAGTTACTTTTGTATCATTCTCTGTCTATTGTTTATAATTTGCAATATAACTTGAAATTTGTTATCTTCTAATTGCTTTGACAATGTGCATGCCCTTCAGTCAGTGGAATAGGCATTGGACTGGCAGAAAGAATATAACATTAACTTATAGTTTGAGTTCAAGTATTGTTTGTATTTTGGCAAAAGCACGAGGCATGAGTTCATTCATTAGTTCCATGAAATGACGCATTATTTGCATATAACTACACCTGACCTTTGAAATTCTTGCACATTGATAATAAAAAGTGCACACCATGTTAGCTGAATTTGGTCTTGTTTTGATATGCATTTGATGTTTTGGGTATGACACCCATTGTCAATAATGGGTATCGAATACAGGCAAGCATCATATAAAAATCAAATCTAGTGTTGTACCGTCATAAACTAAATTGGATGGGGACATTTTTTTATAACTGTTTGTGTTATGATCAGAGAGTTTGAAGCCCAAAGCGACTGTCAGTAAACATATAAGACATTCTGGAAGAGTTGGATTTCTAGTAAGTTGCAATGTGTATTGTCTTAGCCTGGATTTGTAAAAGGTGACTTGCTTGTTGTATATGCTTTTTAATTCTGCATGAACAGTTAATTAAATCAGGTGACAAACTTATTGAATGAGATATACACAAAGAATGCTGATAAGGACATGGTGGCTGATTGAAACAAAGAACTGGATTTGTAAAAGGTGACTTGCTTGTTGTATATGCTTTTTAATTCTGCATGAACAGTTAATTAAATCAGGTGACAAACTTATTGAATGAGATATACACAAAGAATGCTGATAAGGACATGGTGGCTGATTGAAACAAAGAAATTGGTTACAACTAGACTTGAAACTGAATAGCTTTATCTAAGTAAAATTTGAACTGTATTCATCACATGGTAGTTTCTTTCTTTTATTTATTTCTTTCTTTTAGGCAGGGACTGCAGCTGCAAGGCAGCCCTTGTTTAAATTGTTTCTTGTTTGAAGTGATCAAGGTTTTAAAAAGCTAAGATCTTGAAACCTTTTCTCACAGAAAGAAGACAAGATTAAATGCTAGACTTGAAAACTGGAGTAAGGTTTAATGCAGGCGTTCTAATATTTCGTGTTTGATGTTCTACAAAGTGGTTACAGTACTAATGCTTACGTTGTTAATGGGTTGTAGTTCAGTTTTTGACTATATGGAATATTTGAATTCGTTGGAAAGGTAATTCGACGAACTACACAATGGAATAGACCATTTTGTTAGAAACATCTTGAATTTTCAAGTATAATCATTTGAAATTCAAGCTTTTGGTTTTGAATCATCAAACATCATTTTTCTCATAGTGCCATTTAACATTTTGTGTGGACTTTTGAATGATCCTTAAATTTGTCTTACATCTTTACTCCTGTCAAAGACACAACATTTTGCAAAGTACAAATGCATTTGTTGCAGGAGATATAAATTTCATTGAAAAGGAATTTAAACCATTGCAAACCCTAGAAATTCATATCTAATGCACCATAAAAAGCTAATGATAAACTATTGAAAACTAGATAAATATAAATGTTACCGAAGTATTTAAAATGTGGTTGCTCAAAATTTTAGCATAACTCTGATGTAATTTCTCAGGGTGTCGTAAATGAAAATGAGGTTTTTATAAAGTTTGGGTAGAAGTGCTTGGAGGATGGTTAAACAAATGAAAATGAAATAGGTTTTTATAAAGTTTGGGTAGAAGTGCTTGGAGGATGGTTAAACAGTTGATTGAATGGTAAAGTAGGTAATTAACGGGTTTTGGATTATTTTCAATTTGTTATTTACGGGAGGGAGTAAAAGTTGAAAGATTTAATTAATTAATTAAATGTTAGGATTAAGGGTAGGTTAGGGATTAAGGGAAATTTAATTAATTATAATTAATTAAATTTCATGTGAAGGGAGGACTTAGGGAATTGATCAATGGTCAATTTTAGATGTCTACACATTCATCACTTGATCATCTTGTACTTTCTCATTGTGAGTGGAGCTTGGAGTTTGGAGTTTGTCTTAGTTTGCTTGTTGTGGAGATATTAAGTGTTGGGGATTTATGCCCCTATTACAATGGATTGACATAATGAAGTAACAAATTTTGAAGATCATATATTAAATTAACAATCAACATGTATCAAATCTAGTGAATCAACACATATAAAAGTAATGGAACAATATGCAGTTACAAGGTTACACAAGACAAAGAATTTTTTTGGGGAAACCCTTATGGGAGAAAACCTCGACAAAAAAATTGGAATTGTAATATTTAAAGGTTGAGCCCACAATTGTATTATTTAAAGGTTAAACCCACAATGTGTGTCCCACTTGTGGGACATCTTGATTTTTTCTTGAAATCACATAGTTTTTAGAAAAAAAATGATTTAAACCTAGAGGGGTTCCATCTAAGGGGGTTTCATTGAAGGGGGTTATATCAAACCCTCTCATATAAAACCCCCTTGGATAAAACCCCCTAGGCTTATCAAAATACTAACAAAAAATTGTTTTGATCAAATGAGGTCATTTGGAAATTCCATTTTGTTGGTATGTAGCCCTTTATTTTTTCTCTAATATTTATTTCAATATTTTTTAATAATGAATGTAGGTCCATTATGAGAAAACAATGACCTCTATTCAAGATACTAGGAGAAATAACAAATATTGTTAGAAAAAATTAAAAAATGCTCTGCACTCCACTTAGATGTCCTTGTTTGAAAGAATTTTTGTTAGTACTAATTTACATAAAAATTCCACAACTCATTAATTTACATCATCCTTAAGTTCTTGACCATTTCTCCCCTATAATCAACATTGATTCAATACAATATTGTCTTTAGGAAACTTTTTACAGAGTCTCAATCTAGAACATACCCTTATTTTGCAATCTCTCAAGTGTTTACATACCAAAAATGTACACAAATGTCTTTAATGTCTATGTAATGAATTCATAACCTTGAGTAACCTTGGTGCATTCACACAAACTATTATCTATAGATGTATTTATAGAATACCAACTATCCAACTATATAACTAATTCATAAAATACCAAGAATCATGTAACTATATACTATGTGTATGTGACATCAGCATACCACACATACCACCAAGTATGATCTCTTCACGTGGATAAGTTCCTTACAATTTTTTTTGTTTCCACACACTACAAAACAAAAATTACATCCTTTACATTGTCAATATTGGTATGTTTCTAGTATAGTCATTAGTACCTAGCTTCTTGCTTGTAGTAGCTCATACAAACATAACTTCACTCCAAATTGTTTGTGGTACCTTGTGTCATTCTCCATGACATTAAACCTAGCCCTCAAATCATGCCACATGTTCACCAATTATATTGCAAGTGCTCCTATATAACTGATCATGCTCCACCAAACACAAAACTCATATGTAGTTGTCAGTACTTCATATAGATGACTTGTGATTGTTGTCATAGCACCACCACATGTGAACTAACATATATGATGCATCACAAGAATTGTAACACCCTTTAATAAATGTAAATCACTATGTTTTCTATATTACAATACCTAAAAACTCACCACATTCCACTGCAATGAAGACTGTAGATACACTCTTCCTACCAAGAGTCTCCGAGGTGAATATCACCTAAGTCCCAACATTAAGGACCATGTAGTAGGACATTTGACTGTTATTTATTTTTGGATCAGGCTCATGGGGATAGCAACAACAATCGGTTATTGTTGCAAAAGAAGGATGCATCTTGTATAGTGTCTTCTTGGTTGAGACTATTGATCTCCATGTTAAGGCTTGAAGCCTAATCTTATATTATAACTATTTTTGTTGCTAGAAATATATTAGCTTTTGTGGTGTAGAGGCTAGTTTTTTCTAAAAGGCTTTTCCCAAGGCATCTCTCTCTCATGGTTGTTCTATCTTTCATTATTTCTATGTGTGGTTTATGTCAGAATGCTACTAGAATTTATAGATCAATGATATCATTGTGACATCTTTTCTCATAGGGTTAATGTAGTAAACTAGCTATATTTCCTGTTATTTGATATCCATTTAATATTAGAAATTATTTATGTTTTTGGTACTTGTAGTTCTTATTTCCTTTCATTTCATATCAAAGCCTAGTATAAGGTTGAAAGAGAGGAAGTTTTCCTTGTAACATGATATTAATCTTTGTTTAGATAAGAGTTGGTTGTAGTTGATATTTTTTTGGGATAGTTATGGTGAGTACTTTTAGAATGGAGGTAAAGAGGATCAAAGGAACACAATTTGATCTTCAATGTTGGAGATGGAGGATTTGTTTGATCATGATAGGACTGCAAATCATGTTGTTAGTTTCTATGGAGTTGGTCATGTGGTGGCTTGAAGCTCATGTTATCATTGTGGATGATTTCTTGGTTACACAAAGGTTGTGGAGTTGGTCATGTGGTGCATTAGAAGCTTCTATAATATCCCCTAGATTCTTACCTATGTAGAAGTTGTGGAGTTGGTCATATGATTCCTTGGAAGCTCCTAGACAACTTGGTTCTTCTACTTGCATGTACTTGATGAAGTAGTTGGTCATGTGATGGTTTTAAGTTAGAGCTCCTAGATGCACATACTTGATGGAGGTTGTGGATTTGGTCATTTGGTGATCTTAAGATCTTAGACAACCCCTTGGCCCTTTTGGATGTTTATACTTTTGTGTTGTAGATTCATGGTGTTTAGATCTACTGGTTATAAATTTGTGATATTTCATAATTCTAATAGTGAATCACTAGTCTAACAATTTGGAGGTTATTTGAATGTGTTAATGGATTCAAATTTGTATAGATGCCTTTGGCATATATGGTTTGGGAAAGTTTTACATTTTACCAAACCCTATGATTTGTAAACCTATAGAAGATTATTTTTTAGATTTCAATTCTTGAAGGTTATTTGAATGAAGATAATTTTAGATTCACATGAATGGTTTCAAGCATGGTTAGAGGCTTGTTTATTAGTCTCTAGTTCCTAATGTATAGTTATCTTGGAGCTATGGATTTTTGGAAATTAAATCTAAGGTTGTTTTGGATTTAATGTTTGTGCCATGGGAAGAATCTACATGGTGCCTCATTCCTATTATCACCAATATAGGTTTGAATCTACATGTTTTGGTGGATCCAATTTATAATATTTTGAGATTTGTAACTTTTGTGGTTTACTTTCCTTTTAGTAGGAGCACTATCCATGGTTTTATATCACCATTGTGGAGGCTGCATGTGTGTAGTATATGGTTGTGGGTTCCATATTTTCTACCTACATGTTGTACTGAGAACTTGAGAGTGGATCTATAGAGTGTTGATGATGTCACGTGTATACAACAAGGAACTCTGCTATGATAGTGGTGGAGGTAATTTGCTTGTAGTTTGAGCATCTTAGTTTTCTTTTGTAGACTATTTGGATGCCATGGAATTGCATATGCTATTTTGTTTGCCTTTGGCCATCATGAAACATTGGCATGTTGAGTAGAAAAGAGGTAGGGAGATGGACTATCGAGAATGTCTTTCATAGAAAATACAAGTAGAAGGAAGAGATATATTTAGGTTTTGAAGACATGAACTATGTTTTCATAAGATGTTTTAGATCTAATCATGGCTAGTGTGAGGTTTTGTGCAAGTACATAGTTGTTTGTGAGATTATATTCTAGGTTGAAGATGGTGAACCTTATGCCATGGGAATATTCTTTGCATGGATGGAGTTTTTAGCATGAAATGGTTGTGTTTGTTAGTTTATCATAGAGATATCACAATGTCATGGGTATCTCTAGAACCCTCTAAGTGTGAGATTTAGAAGTGATATGGTTTTGTTAGTTTCACAAATGTTTTGGTAGCAAGGACAAGTATTATTGTGCCATGATGGAATTTGCATTACTAATTGTCTAGAGTTTTAGCATGATAAGGTTGCTTATGAGTACATGTATTGGTTTGAGACATATGATATTTTGATGTGAAGATCTAAATCATGGAGCCTTAGGGAGTTCCTAAACTCTATACTAGTCACATAATGGAAGCATTGGCCATGATTTGGAGATATTTTGCTAGTGTTGAGTACAATGATCATTGTTTAGATAAAGATG
Organism: Cunninghamia lanceolata; assembly: GCA_027924645.1. Lineage (NCBI taxonomy): Eukaryota > Viridiplantae > Streptophyta > Pinopsida > Cupressales > Cupressaceae > Cunninghamia > Cunninghamia lanceolata. The sequence continues at coordinate 2,397,665 of BSBN01000245.1, read as the reverse complement.
CTCTTGAATATTATGGTATTGTGGTAGATTTTTATTAGGCATGAGATGATTAATAGTGTACATGGTATTTCTATACAAATTGAGGTGAGAGTAGAGATCTCTTGGGTAATGGAGGTTGAGTGTTGGAATGGGATGAGTCTCCTGATGAGGTTTCAGTAAGCAAATTGATGAGACTACACCTAGGGCTATACATGAGTTTAGTGCATTGACCTCATGAAGAGATTGTTTAGAGAGAAAGTTAGAGTGGCTCAAAGGATTGTAGGAAGAGGAATGATCACATAGTCCACTCTCAAGGAGGTCTACTTGATAGGGAATGCAACTTGATAGGTATATCCCACCTAGTTTTCAAATGCATTCTATCATTTTTCTTTGTCTCTTATAGGTCTTGAATTGTGTATTTCATTTTAAAGACAAGTTTGAGGAGTATATGGCATGGCTACTATATATGGGTTGAGTCTTTGGTTTTTGAAGTGAATGGTAAGATCTTCTTTCTAGTCGAGAAGTTTACATATTTCAAATTTTTTGATTTGTTGATGTTGTGTTTGACCTGAGGGTTGAATGGTTAGATGTATAGAGATTTTATTAATTTGAGAATTTGGATTGATGAGATATATAGTACATAGCTATAGAATTTTTTTGGTGTTCAAAGCACATGGTTTGTATCATCCATTCGCATGAGGTGAGATAGCTAATATGAGCCACTAGACTAGAAATTGGCCAAGTAGTGGGAGTCCTAAGAAGATATGTGTATCTATGTTGGACAATGAGTATTTGTAATGAAACAACTTGAACAATAGAAGAATATAATAAGAAATATGCTGCAAATACTTGATAATAATATGCCACTTTGAGGGAGCAAACTCCTAATCCACTTTGAGGGGGATACCTCCAATAGTCTTCAATAAGAACACAATACCCAATATGATGATAATAACTAACCTGTACCTCCTATATATACCATACTTATGCCATGGATGCCACCCAGGCTGACCTAACTACCTATATAAAACTATATTAATGATTTTATAACTTATATAAGAGTGAAGGTATCCACAAGATGACTACTCATAACCACATACACATTATAGAATTAGGGGTGTAGCATGCCCCCCACCTTTACAAAAGTTTTGTCCTCAACATTGATCAATTGTGGTAGCTTCTTCATAACATCTCCATGTTCCCATGTTGTAACTTTGACTAGAAAGTATTTCCATATAATGAAGTACTAATTTGGAATTGGCGATGTCCTTAGCTTCTTCATGTGTGTCTGAAAAATTAACTTCACCTCCAAGATGTGTCTTCCCTCTACATATAGCTCTTGATGGTGATGAATGTGTTCTTCCATTTCTCTAAAATTTTAGTGTGCCTTCAAGGAAGAGGTGAGGAATGGTAGATGGTACCCTAACATTGGTTTAATAGCTTGATTAGGAACTTCTTTAGGGAATAATGATTTTTGAAATGCTCCAAGTAGTGATAATTCAAGGAAAGATGTTATGGTTTTGATGTCTTCTCCTTCTTTTTCTTTTTCTTCTTCTTCTTTTGCTTCTTCTTCTTCTTCTACTACTTCTTCTTGCATATTCTTCATTTGTAACAAGTTTTAAGATCTCCTTTGTAGTAAGGAATACATGTTCTTGGATAATTCCTCAATTTCCAACTTCACTAATGAAATATTCTCCTCCACCTTGGTCATTTTCACATGCAAATCCTTAGTATAAGTCTCCCCAATTTGTATATCTTAATTCTCTAGAGATTTTTCAAGTGTTACAAGATTATTTTTTCCTCTTATGGTAGGACCCTCCATGATTGGGAAAAACTAATTTTGTAATAAATCACACAAAAGAAGTTCAATTAATCTAAAATTTTTATTGTAACTTACTAGGGCCTAGATCTCACTTCCGAAAAACAATCTCCAACAAATTGGATAATTTGTAGCCTTGGAAGCGAAATTGGTGGAAACCCTAATTTTGTAATAAGTCATGTAATTCTTCTCCAATTTCTCTAAAATCTAGACTACAAAATCTCCAATATATCCTTGAAAAACCCTTTAAAATCTTGAAAATATTCACCAAAATGCGAGAGATATGTGCTTCCAAAAATTACCTCCAAAATTGAAAAAAATTGCCTTATTTTTTTCCTTCACAGTGCCAAGATCATGCTTTGATACCACTTGTAATGAAACAAATTGCATAATAGAAGAATATAACAATAAATATGCTGCAAATACTTGATAATACTATGCCACTTCGAGGGGGATACCTCCAATAGTCTTCAATAAGAACACAATACTCAATATGATGATAATAACTAAACTCTACCTCCTATATATACCATACTTATGCCATGGATGCCACCCAAGCCAACCTAACTACCTATATAAAACTATATTAATGATTATATAACTTAAATAAGAGTTAAGGTAGCCACAAGCTTACTACTCATAACCATATACACACTATAGGATAAGGGGTGTAGCTATATTGGACTCTACTGAAGAGGGTCTTGGGGTATCTTTGAGATAGATCTATGAATTCAAATTTTTACTTTCAAGGATATAGTGTTAAGGAAAATAGATATACATGATTTTATGGGAAAAAGATGTTGATAATAGATGGTTTACCCAAAATTATTTGATCACGCTATTTGGTAGTACAATTAGTTAGATGACCAATGGATAATTTGTGATTGTTCTTTCAACTATAATTTTAGAGGTAAAGTCTCTGGTAGCTATTTGCACCAGTTAGGAGGATATTTGGCTTGAAGAAGTGTGTTCAAATATTAGGTTAGAAGTCAAATAGGTTTAAGTTGTTTCTTTAAAGAATTAGTTACCTAAATCTATAGATAAAATTAAAACACAAAAAATCAACTTAAATTACATAACTAAATAGAGTGTTTTATGCTATCTAAATGCATTTCACCAAAATAGAAACTACATTCATTCCATATATGGGAATACTATACTTCACTTTTGAAATAATGAAATGGGAAATACATAAATAGAATCTAGAAAATGAGTTGAGAAATAGAAACCTAGAGTGAGCAATAATCTGGGAAATAACTCAAAAAGTGATTACCATATAGATGTTATTGTAGTTACTTGATGACATTGCACCTATTATAGCATATAATCACATTGTGGTCTTCTACACACAAAGACACTAAGTGTGTAAAAAATGATGAAAATATGAAAAACGGAAATAACTTGCACACAACCGAGGATAGGAAACAATAATAGAAACATATTAATATATAAAAATAATCCAAACTTTTCATCACAAAAATAAATTATGAAAAAAAAAAAATTTAAGTAATTAAAATGTGATGAGAGAGAGAGAGAGAGATATGAAACCTATACTGTGATAAGATCACAAAAATTCTTGTAGCTAAAATAGAAGAAATAGGGGTGATTGCTTGGGTGCTTTCCAAAATGGTCAAACTCAAAATTTCTCTTTCAACCTCCATGAGTAGTTAAATCAGAAATTGATTCAAAATAGAGTGTGATCTTAACCTACATGTATCTAGGCCTAAGAGCAACATTTAAAATACAATAAGATGTGTAATATGAGAAAAGTAACAATTGGTTTATTACTATCCTAATGCATGTATAGGGAAGAATGGAAGATGGAGCGCGATATCTATAAATGTCAATAAGAACTTTAAAATGATGTCAAAAAGATTATAGATGGGGGATTTTATATTGGTTGTCCAATAAAGTGGAGAGCATAATAAAAACCTCAAGGCTATCCAAAAATACTTTTAACTTAACAAATAGAAGTATGTTCATTAATATATACCAATATCACATAAATGGGATATATAAGGAGAACTAGAAATAAACAAACAAAAGTATCATGAAACTCATGAATAGAAGAGGTTTCAATATGGGTGAAGAGAAGTTGTTTCTCAAGAAAGTATTTCTCCCAAAAGAAATATAACAAGCGATGATGAAGAATAATGTCCCAAAGGAATGCTACAGATTTCAACACCTTGTGCAATAATAAAAAAATAATTCTTCAAAACACAAGATCACTATGAGATTAGCATTTAACTAGGGTGTTGTAGTAAAACCAAGAGCATGAAAAAATACTATAAACCATGTGGAAATCCAATAGCATAGTTAGCCAAAAATGTATGAGATGTTGTTTAAGAGGATGTTCTACTTATTTTCCAATTCACCTTCATCTAAGTTCTATTCCTAGTAAAGGAGTTCAGAATATTGTTTGAATTAGATCGAAGGAAGTGAAAATTCACTATTTTGTCTATTAAGCAATACTTGTACTACTATATTGTTTCAAGATAAACGTAGAATTGTGTAGACATATGCACAAGTGCATTTTGCTCTTATAAGATTTAAACAAAGTTATAAAATGGTTATAATGGATAAAATAAACAAAAAAAAAATTAAAGAACACTCAAAAAAAGAACATTAACCACACAAAAACATAAAAAAACATGGTATCTATACTAAGGAAGAGGCTAAAGATGGACTAAAAAAAGTCCTAGAAACATACTACAGGAATCGCTGCTAAAACATGTCTATTCAAAAGATTATGTGTATTCATTCATTTCTCTTTAATGTACCTATGAACAAAATCTAAAGGAACACTCCCTTGGATTAGAAAATCCTAGAGAAGGAGGAATTACCCTTTTGCATGACTTGGTCCATTGGTGTCCATAACTAATCATAAGCTACAAGGTATCCATCATGAGTTAGCATTTCTTGGAGCTAGAGTGTGACATGCTTCTAGGTTTTTGGGAGTTTGCAACTTTGAGAGCCAACAAATGGCACTATTTATAGAGATGATTTAAAGACTCTCATCATTTGGAGTCCTAGTCTATGTTCATATCAACACTTGGGGTTCATTTCTTGATCATTGCAAGGACTACTTTCTCTTCCTAGGTGAAGAGTGGTGGCTCTATTAATTTAACCTACTGAAAGACCTTATTAAAAGCTTAAGTATGGAGAGAAGAACACATTCAAGAGGCCATAAAGAACATTAAGATACATCTCTACATGCAAATAAGTAGAAAGCCACTTAGAAAGAAAAAATACAAGTAACTCTACTTATCATTCTTCTCAAGAGAATGAAGCTAGTACTTCTGGTATGGATGGAATATTTGTAGATTTGAGAGATCAAAATTAGTATAAATAGCTACTGATTCAATTGACAATATGGTTATAACTATTGGGTCAGCCCACAATACTGTGTCCCACTTTTTGGCCAAAGTGGGACATTGAAATCAACATTTTTAACCAAATCTTCACTTTGTGTCACCTATAGAAGCTAAACCATTAAGAATTCAAAGGTGATGTGAACTAGTGATTTGTGAGATTTTGTGTGTAGACTCTAAATATATTTAAAAAAGAATAGAAATAAATTGTGAATTTTTTTACGTAATTTTTAATAACTTGTTTTTATAGTAAACAACATTTTTAAAAAGTGACATTTATGTCATAATGCATAAATCTTTTTATAGAAAGGATCAAATTCTATATATATATATATATATATATATATATATATATATATATATATATATATGTAACACCAATATCTAGGGCATGGATTTTTTTCATAATTTTTTGTTGCATTTTTTTTTTTATTTAATTTTTGAAGTGAGATTAATTATAATTTGGACACAGGTTTATGTCATAATGCATAACTTGTTTTGTATGTATCAAAATTTAATTTTGTTTTTTTTGTTGAACCAAGGACATCAATACCTAGGGTACAAATATTTTTTAGAAATTTTTTTCTCTATTTTTTTTCTGCTTGTGTGGAATAGAGATCTTGTTGTTCAGTGAAAAATATATGTTCACTAGAAAATGGAAAATACATATAATAACCAAATTAAATTATTCAAAATTATACTTTTTGGAAAGTGTATACAAAGGGCTACATAATTAAAAAATATAATTTATAAATGACTTCATTTGACTACCCCAAAAGTGAAGCAAAGTTGGTTTTTATAAGCATTTTGATAGGTGCAGAGGAGACTCCATTGAGGGTTTAATTTAAGACTAGGAGGGTTCTATCCAAGGGGGTTTTATATAAGGGGGTTTTATCTAACTCATTTCATTTAAACCCATTTAGATGGAACCCCTCAAGGCTTAAATCATTATTTTTTCTAAATAATATGTGATTTTAGGCAAAAATCAAGATGTTCCATAAGTGGGATACAATATTGTGGGACAACCCTACTAGAAGGACTCAAAACATTAATTGCAATGTCTAGAGACAAATGCATAGAAGGAGGGGAGGTAGGGAACCATCCCATGATGAGAATGTTGAAGATCTAGGTATGTCTAATCCTAATGTCAAAATCCCACATACTAGCTCACATCCTACTTCCCCTTCCCATGAACATGAGATTGCCTTCCATGATGCATCTAAGCCCATTATACCAATAATGACCATGCAAAAAAAAATGTAGATGAGTTAGATTTGATTGAACATCTTAGAGAAAATCATAAAATAAATTTAGGAACAAATAGAGTTGTAGCAACTCAACTTTATCAACAAGATCAAGTACAAGCCTAATTAGCTCAAGTTGTACAACACAATCAAAATCAAGGATATCATATTCTCAACTAGACTTTGCATTATGAAAAACATGGGCAATAGTTGAACAACCCATAGAATACAAGAGTTTTTTTTAGAAGACAAACACAAAGGTTCTCACCTACTAGGTATCCTCCTAATTATCTCAATCCAATACCTAATCGTATTAGAAGCAAAATTTCAAAGTTTGAATGCAACAATGCTATCTTATAAAATAGTACCTTAAACATTTCATCAACATTATGGATGAATATGAGTTTGATGATGAGGATTTCATAATGGAACTATTTGTGGAGCCCATAGAAGAGAGTGAAAATGAGTGGTATAAGAATTTATTGATGCTAGAATTCACTCATGGGAAGAATTCATTAGAGTTTTTAGGTTGTAATATTGGGATAAAATGTCTGCAATTTATGATTTTATTGCCACAAGAAAAGGTATAAATTAAACTATGGTGGACTTCAATAATAGGTTAATCATGACCATAATGAAGGTACCACCAAATTTGAGACCTAATGAATCCATGTGCTTGGTACTTTACTATGGTGCATTTGATGCTAAGCTTGGATGTTATCTTAGGGACAAGAACCCACAAATGAACTAAGGGAAGTTTATTCCATGGAAGTGATCATAGAAAGAAACATGAGAGAAATAGGAAAGCATAACATGAAAACTAATGTCAAGATCTCCCAACTTGATAAAGGTGCTTCAAGTAAGCCTCTCACAATTGATGACAAGTTAGATAAGCTTATGGGTGCCAAGAAGGACTTATTATAAAGGGTTGAAAGGAATGGGAAAGGACTACCTCTTAATAATATTGCAACCCACTTCAATGATGATTAATTTCTAATAATAGACCATATAGTATTGACTGGTCTAAAAGGCCCAGTCAAAAAGATAGACAAGTGGTTTAGAAATAAGGGAATCAAAAGCTTCAAGACAAAGAGACTCCAAATCCATTTAGAAGGGGCCAAGAAAATATGCAAGAGGATCTACCTTAGTGTGAAGCTTGCTATCTCCCTCATGAACCACTAAAATATGTTGTTGCAATTACCATTATGAAGGAAGATGAATTCCCAAATGATGATGGTTGCTTGAAGTATTATGAAGACCATAAGGTTGATCAATTTAACACATGTGGGTATGAGGATGTAAATGATAGGTCAAAATAAAGGAATTCCTTTTACTTATGATGAACCTTTTTAGTATGATCATATTGATGCTTCTAATGAATATGAGATACCACCCCATGATTTAGTACACCTCAAGGAGCTTATGAAGAAGAGGTATAAGATGGATAAACATTATAATGATGAAATCAAAGATCTCACTAAGGTTGTTGTCAAGCAAGTGTAGGGTGGTTATTAGTTGAGAAACATGCAACTTTGTGCTATAAATGATGTTAGTGCAACTATTAATCCTATTGTTCATATCCTTAATGCAGATACAAGTAATCAAAAGATATTTTGAGGTCAAAGATACTAATCTTACAATGAATGTGGTTGAGAAAAGAAGGTCTCCCATGCAAAATCCACTTGTATAGAATAATTTTGTCCCTAAAACTAAGAAGACAAAGGTACTAGTAGTTAGTACTAGAGTTCCTAAGAGAGAGGATACAAATTCCAAACTAGATGAAGCCAACAATGGACAAAAACAAAGGTAATGTGTTATCAAAGATAAGGCCAATATCACTAGTAGAAAAGGCATAAACCTTGGTATCCAAATTATGCCTTTCATCCTTGATGTACATGATATTACCATATCCAGATATACCCCTTTTACATGCTATGTTCCCATTGACATGACCCTTGTCCTAAGCCAAATCAAATTCCAAGTTCCTCTAAGTGAGATTTTTAGAATTCCTAAGCTTAAGGATAAAGTTGTCATAAATCACTATTCCTACCACACTTGACTAGCTTGCAAGCTCCTCTAATGACCCTAAAGTTGATACAAATGTTTAAGAGATACTTGAAGTTTACCTTTCCACAACTCTAGTGCGAATTACTACAAATGTTGATCCTTTTTACATTTCTTTAGTAATCAAGTGATGGTTAGTGCACCATTTTATGCTTTCCTTAAGTGCCTCAAGTAATGTCATGCCACTTGAAGTCATAAATGAATATGACTAAAATTTTCTCAGTTCTATGGTAAGTGCTATGCAATAGACTTAAGTGAATGCGATTGGAATTGTGAATGAGGTAGAGGTGTAACTAGCTACACACCCTATTAAGTCTTTTCTAATGGATGATATTATTATGCATTGTCCTATTAAGTGGGGTATGTTATTGTTAAGAAAGTGGGATACATTAATTGGGTGTAGTATTCAAATAGACTTGTCTTATGCTACAATTCCCTTACATAGAAAGGATGTCCAGATTTACAGAGAGAAGAAGATGCTCCACATAATAGAAGATCCTAATAAAGTTGATAATGAGATACTCTACATGAAAATTTTTGATATTAGTAAAAATGGGGATATAGGGCCCAAACCCTTTAATAAGATAGCCAAGAAGGTAGATGAGAAGAGTCTCACAAGAGATGAGTCTGAAAACCATTACAAATAATGACCAGCAAAACTAGCAAAAAAAAACACCAACATAGAAATAGCTATGAAACAAACATAGGAAAAACATAAAGAAGCTACTGGTCTACCATCTATTGTCGACCACTAGCTACTTTCCATTCTCTGTTCAAGAACTCCAGCTTGTTAATTAAGGTAACTTCCTCAAAGTTCTTCACCTCAGCCTTAGCTTTTCCCTTCTCTTCCAATACTCTTTCTCTAGTTCTCTTAGTTGGGCCTTCCTAATACTCTCCTTGTCTCTTAGCTCAACCTTCCTACTATTCTCCCTTTCTTTTTCAAGATTAGATTGCAAAAAATACAAACTAGTTACAAATTTTTTAATGGTCTCCCTACTAAGGGAAACAACTTCTAGCAGGTTTTTCTTAATGACATCTTAGTTTTACCTTAACTAAGAGATGCTATGTTCTAGATCTTCCCACTTATTAAAGGTGTTAGCAAATTTTTTCACTTCCTCCCATATATCCTCATGCATATCTTCACCTTTCCATTGTTTATTTTGATTGAAAGCTTCTCTTTCTATCTCTTGAATTTTGTTTTTTGTGATGTGTAGTTGGGATAATTGCCACTTCATAACATTATTGTGTAGGAGTAAACTCTTCTGGAGTTTACTCACCTTTTCCACCAATGATATGCAATTGTTACACTTGCCAATTAGGGTTTCACCCCCAAGGTTAGGGGACTTAGCAACTAGAGAGGGAGTGGGATTTGGATCAATAGAAGGCTTGGTGTCGACAATAGGGGTGGGGTTAGTAATGGTCTCTACACGAGGTTGGGCTTGGGACAGGTCTAATCTTTTTTAGGTCTATACTTAGGGTGAATGGTGCGGATAGGTTTTGAAGGGCCTAGAGGGTAGGGAGAGGGGACAAAGCCTAATGTACTAGCTTCCATAAAACTTTAACCCTTATCTAGGGCTTTGGGAGGTTGAGTTGGGGAGCTAGCAGAAGGGGTGTAATCCTTTTGAGCTAGGGACACTATGATTTTCACCATTGAGGTGGTGGCTTGCCTATCCATAACAACAACTTTTGGTTTCTTCTTAGATGGGTCTAGGGGGATTGAATGTGGGGGCACCAAGAAATGGTTATAGATTCTATGGATGAGGGGGGGCATGTTTTTGGCCAATTAGAATTTGTATAAGTAGTATATCAACCCTTGATGTAGTGGTAGCTCTTTATCCCCTAAAAGGACTTTCAAAGCACATAATCTTCCTTGGAAAGAACTAAAAATCCAAAATGCAAAGTTCATTTTTATACTGTACTTGAGGTTTTTTAACATTGGAAACAAGTAGGAGTAAAATTGTTTGCACCTACCTTCCAATGTGATGTATTGCATGAGGACTTCAACAACTATCTTTCAACAACTTGGGTCCTTTACATGAAAGTTGAACCTAATAATAAAATTGGCTATTGTGATAATAATGCTAATAGTCATAATGATCCCAATTTTATCTCTCAACCAACTAGTTATGAGAATGATGATCTATGGACCATGTACTTTGATGGAGCATGTTATAAGGAGGGTAATGGTGTAGGTGTTGTCCTTGTATCTCCCAATGGAATCCATTTTAGGTTTTCTTTTAAGTTGACATTCCAATGTACAAACAATGTCGTTGAGAATGATGCCTTAATGTTGGGTTTGAATGTCACATTGGATCACAAGATAAAATGCTTGAAGGTATATGGTGATTCTGAGTTGGTTGTGTCTCAAATCAAAGGTTCATATGTTTCTAAAGATAAAAGGCTAAACATGTACATGAATTTAGCTGGGACAACATTAAATTGTTTGATGCATTTTCTATCCAATGGATTGATTTATTAGAAAAAATCTAAACCAATGCTCTTAGTGATTGGGTCTCTCCCCTTTGCAATCATAGTGTTGAAGTCCTCACAATGCCACCTATACCTAATAGCATCTAAAATTAGGAGGTGTTTGATGATGATCAACAAATATATAGGTTCTTCAATTACATGGATGTGCTTGAAAAGTAATTAATTGATTGGGAACCTATGGTGGAAAAGGAAAATGGTAAGGAGACACTCTTTGGGGTTGATGTCATCCAACTCTTGAGAGAAACATTATCCCTAGAGAACTTGTAGCACTTGAGAGAACATATGATAGTGTTGATTCCTACAAGACTAGAAGCAAAAAAGTGAGTGATGCTAAGGTAGAAAGTGTAAACCATGGGACTAAGGGATCCCATAAAATGATTTATATTGTCATGAATTTGAAGCTAACAAAAAAATAAATGTTGATCGCATTGTTAAGAAGGTTCAAGAAATGCTTTGCATGGTCATATGATGAGTTAAAGGCCTATAGGGAAGATTTTTTTTAGCATATCATTCCCCCATAGCTTGATGGAAATCCATTTAGCTAGAAAAAAAGGCCTAAAAACCCAAATGCAAAAGGAATTGATGAAGTTGAAAGGTGGTGGTATTATCAAGTCAATTAGGCATTCCTCTTGGGTGCCTAATCTTGTCCCAATGAGAAAGAAGAATGGAGACATAAGGTTGTGTCTGGATTTCAAAGATAATTATCCATTTATAAGTATAGGCCACCTACTATAAATATTGACTAGGGAAGAACTTATGTCTATGATAGATGGGTTTTCAAGGTATAACCAAGTGGTTGTCAAGGAGTTTGAGCAATAGAAAATAATATTTACCACTACTTGGGGAACCTATGTATATGTGAGAATGTCACTTGGCCTTAAGAATGAAGGGGATACATTCCAAAGTGCAATGGATGTTGCCTTTGTTGGTTTGATTGATGAGATTATGGCGGTATACCAAGATGACCTCATATCTTACTCCAAAGTCTAGAATGACCATTGAAAACATTTAGAGCTGATCTTCAAGAGATGTATAGAATATGGGATCTCATTAAATCCAAAAATGTGTATACTTAGTGTAGAAGAAGGAAATATTCTTAGGAATACTATGTCCATGGATAGGGTGAGGATTGATCCTATAAGAGGGAAAATAATAGACCTCATCCCTTAGCACACAAAATTAAGGGAGTGTAATCTTTCTTTGGGAAATCAACTTTGTAAGGAGGTTTGTGCCCAATTTTTTTGAGAAGACAAAGACCATTTTCAAGATGCTTAATAAGGGACAAAGGACTAGATGGGATAACAAGCCAAGCAATTCATTCAAAGAAATCAAATAAACCCTCAAGCATGCACCAGTTTTGGCTAGTCCTAATTATGCAAGGTCTTTTAGATTTGCTCTATTGCCTCTTTCCACACCATAGTTATTGTCTTATTAAAAAGGAACATGGAAGCTTATGAATAGGGTAAGTGCATCGAAATGGGGGACAAAAAGGGGGTTAAAAGTGGTCACCCTTTTTTTTTGAAATCAAGTAAAGCTAAACTTGGACAAGTAATTCAAGATGTGTACACTCAAAATTTAAAGGTATGATTAAAAAAAAATTGTAGTACTCCAAATATAGTTTCTAAACTAAATATTTTTAAAAATTGTTAAGGTTAAGGGGGTTAAATGCTAAGTGTTGTTGGTGTAAATGGTTTTTACCATTTATCATGCTTAAGTTTACTTAGGCATAATAATGCATTTAATAATATGGGTGGTTTTTTCCTGTATTGGGTAGTTGTTCACCTATCACATATTTCATGCCTTTAAAAGGCTTGTATACTATGTAATTTATCATCTCATTCAATATTTTCATCTCTGGAGAAATAGCCTTGTGTTGTTTCTCTCATCTGTGAAGATTTATTTGTAGGTTGTGATCTTGGGCTCGGTGGTTGACACCAACATGGTATCAAAGCCTTTAACCTGTGCTTTCTTCCGCCATTGATAGTTTTCATCGGAGTTGTTTTGAGATCATTAATTTTATTGTAGAGATCCTAGGCCAAGAGTGATGCAGGAGCATCCCTGGTTCAAGAGAAATCTTGCATCAACCAAAAACATTTGCATTTCAGTTTGTTTGCATTACAATTTGTTTCTTTCATTTTCCAGTGTAGTCCAGTCAGTAGCAGTTTCTGTATTTTGGTCCGCATTCTACCGCAGTTGCATTTTAGATCTTGCGGAGCTAGACTTAACACCTAGACTCATTCATCTACATCATATCCAAAAATTTAGAGCATTTGGATCAGTTACTAGAAAATTATCGCTATCTGAAGACCGACTATTTTCTCAAAACAGAGCATCTTGACAACCTCAGACACATCAACTGAAGGAGAAGACTTACGGAGCATTCCTCAACTTGTGGAGCCTAACGACACATCATTCAATGTTCTTTGGTTGGTGGCTGACATTCCTTGAGATCTGTACATCATTCTGTTAATTTGTGGAGGTGTTCTACATGATTAGGTCTGACCTATCCATGTACACACGTTAGAACTCTTCATTGGAGTTTGTGATCTTCCTTGGCTGACGCGAAGGAATCTTATGATTCAGAGATGATATATATTGATGTAATAGATCCTTAAGAAAGTAGTTATCAAGTTCATGATAATAGTGATAGTTGATAGTTTAGATTTTGTGCGGGGGAACTTCAAAGGTATATCTTGTGCATATTCTGATATTCTAAAATTAGGCCTTTGAGCCCTAGTTGTAAGCCCTCATGATGCCAGCTAGATTGTATTTGAATTCTATAATATACTGAATGACTGAATATGCATCTGTGTCATATCTTTGAGTTCGTTCCATTGTGTTTACTCTTCCTGTGCGGTCTAGACAGTTCATTCTGTGAACCCTCCTACAGTGACTACACCAAGTGGTATCAAAGCAAAAGTTTGAATCTTTGGGAGTGAATCGAGTGATGTTGGCAAAGAAATTCTATAAGATCATGTTGTAGACAGATCACTAAATTGAGGTAGATTACTTGTGTCACAACCGATCATCGATTGTGAGGCAGTTGTCACCTTGTAGCTCGATTGCCGAACTTGAGGCAGTTTGCACTTGATCCTAGGATGAATGCCACCGAGGAGAGTTGCTATTGTTGGAAAAATGGATGGTAGAATGGATGAGATGATGGAAGTGATGAAAACAATGAGAATTCAATTGGGTGCTATTGAAGAAGATAGGCGAAGAGGATTGACACCTAGACCTAATGTTGAAAGTGATGATGAAGAGGAATTTTAATCAGTTGAACAAATTGGCGAAACCCTAGGAGGTGATGAAAAAGAAGAATTAGATCAAGTAAAGATGTTGCGAGCTATTTTAAAGATAGGAAAGAGACCAAGAGTTGATGTACAAAAATATATTGGTAATTTGAACCTTGAAGAGTTGATCGACTGGATAAATGACATGGAAGAATACTTTGAGTATGAACAAGTTGACGATCTAGAGAAGGTAAAATTTGCAAAGATGAAGTTGAAAGGACATGCTGCTATATGGTGTAAAGAAGTTCAGTTGGATAGAAATAGAAGAGGGAAAGAAAAGATTACAAAATGGGATAGGATGGTGACAAAAATGAAGAATCAATTCATACCTGCTGACTATGAGTTGGAGCTACTGAAAAGATTGCAAAACCTGAGACAAAAGGAGAAATTTGTGAAGGAGTATACTGAAGAATTCCATAAGATGATCATAAGGATAGGACATAGTGAAGCAATCAAGGAGAAAGTGGCTAGATACATCAATGGATTGAGATTGAACATTCAAGAGGTGCTAAGTTTAGTAAGGATGACATCTCTGGAGAAAGCATATCAGTTCACCCTAAAAGTTGAAGAGAAGTTGAACAAGAGACATGATCAGAGACATAGAGGTAGAGGAGGTAAATTTAAAAGAGGTATAACATTTTCTGAAGGAGATAGATCACATTCGAAGCAGAACAAGTTTGACAACACATTCAAGGAGGACAGAGATAGAAATACATACTGGAGCAATGACAGAAATTTTTATCACAAGGGTAATTACAATTCATACCGGAATGAAGGATATAGAAGAGAGGGAAGAGGATTCAATAAGAAAACATTCAGAGACACTTGTTTCAAGTGTGGAGGTGAAGGACATAGAGCATTTGAGTGTAATCAGGGTAGTACAAGCAAGAAGATAGAGAACAGTGGAAGAGCATCCTATGTTGAAGAAGAACCTGTTGGATCACCTAGTTCAGTTGGTAAACCAAAGAAAGGAGAATCACTTGTAATGAGGAGAGCACTATTCCAAGTTGAGAAAAATGAGGAACCACCACAGAGGAAGAGTTTGTTCGGAACCAGATGCAAATCAAGAGGTAAGTGTTGTAAAGTTGTAATTGATAGTGGTAGTTCTGATAATCTAGTTTCAGAGGAGATGGTGACTAATTTGAAGTTGGAAAGGTTGAAACACCCTAAGCCCTATTGGATAGCATGGATTCAGGATGATCATAAGGTACAGGTGAGTGAATAATGTTTGGTGAAATTTCATATTGGATCTTATCATGATGAAGTATTGTGTGATATTATGCCTATGAATGTTTGTCATATCTTGTTGGGTAGACCTTGGCAGTATGATAGAAATGCTATACATGATGGGAGAAAGAATACATACACTATAACATCAAATGGGAAAAGAATTACTTTGATTCCTTTGGAAGATGATCCTAAAAGTGAAGTATGTAGAAATGCTAGAATCTGTTTGGTAGATGGAAGAAAATTTCTGGATGGTTTGAGACATGAGAATATGTGTTATGCTTTGATTCCTAAGAAGCCTGAAACATTGAAGAAGGAGACTGAAAAATCACAAGTAGAGGAAATAAGAGAGTTGTTGATAGAGTATGAAGACATTATATCAGATAATGTACCTGAAGGATTACCACCTATCAGGAGTATCAGTCATCACATGGATCTTATACCGGGGGCTAGTTTGCCTAACAAAGTAGCACATAGAATGATGCCGACAGAAAATGAAGAAATGAATAGACAGATACAGGAATTGTTGAGGAAAGTTTTGATCAGAGAAAGTTTGAGTCCTTGTGTAGTACTTGCAGTGTTATCACCAAAGAAAGATAGAGAATGGATAATGTGTATTGACTCTAGAGCAATAAACAAGATCATAGTTAAGTATAGATTTCCTTTACCTAAGATAGATGATATCATGGATTGTTTGAGTGGAGCAAGATATTTCAGAAAGATAGATTTGAAGAGTGGATACCATCAGATCAGAATTAGAGAAGGAGATGAATGGAAAACTACTTTTAAGACAAATGAAGGACTGTTTGAGTGGTTAGTAATGCCTTTTGGATTGACAAATGCACCAAGTACTTTCATGAGATTGATGAATGAAGTCTTAAAGAAATTCTTGGGTAATTTTGTGATTGTATACTTGGATGATATTCTAATTTTCAGTAAGACAAAAGAAAAATATTTGTGGCACCTTAGACAAGTTTTGCAGAGACTGAGAGAAGAGAAATTGCTGATAAACATCAAGAAGTGTAGTTTCATGAAAGAGGAATTGGTAGATTTGAGATTTGTGATTTCTACAGAAGGATTAAAGATGGACCCCAAGAAAGTGAGAGAAATTGTTGAATGGCCTACACTGGCAAGCATTGGTGAGGTTAGATCTTTTCATCGATTAGCTAGTTACTACCAAAAGTTCATCAAAAATTTCAATTCAGTTTGTAACCCTATGATAGAGACAATGAGAGGTGACAGGAAATAATTTAAGTGGACATCAAGAGTAGATAAAAGTTTTAAATTGTTGAAGCAAAAGGTGATAGAGCAACCTGTTTTGGCATTACCAGATTTCAATAAGGTATTTCAAGTAGATTGTGATGCAAGTGGGAGTGCAATTGGAGTAGTATTAAGTCAAGAAGGTAGACCTGTAGCATATTTTAGTGAGAAGTTGAATGATGCAAGGAGAAGATATTCAGTTTATGATCAAGAGTTCTACACTATAATACAAGCCTTAAAAAAGTGGAGACATTATTTGTTGCCTAAGGAGTTTGTGTTGTATACAGATCGTCAAGCTTTACAATATTTAAACAGTCAAAGAATGTTGAATCAGAGACATATGAGATGGGTAGAATTCATGTAGATTTATACATTTGTGTTGAAGCATAGGAGTGGCAAATCAAACAAAGTTGTAGATGCATTAAGTAGGAGAAGAAACTTGTTGACATAGATAAGAATTGAAGTATTGGGTTTTGATAAATTGAAGAACATGTATGAGGGAGACACTAATTTTGTAGAACCTTGGAAGGCATGCAAGGACCCTGTTGTAACAGATAAGAGTAAGTGGTTGGATTATTTTATTCAAGAAGATATGTTGTTCAGAGGAAATCAGTTATGCATACCTAGAAGTTCAATGAGATAATTTGATCAAGGAGAAACATGGTGGTGGATTGGCAGGACATTTTGGCATTGATAAGATAGTGGCATTGGTGAGTGAAAACTATTTTTGGCCTCAAATACATAAGGATGTTAGGAAATTTGTGCAAAGTTGTAGAGTTTGTCAAGTTGCAAAAGGGAGTAGTCAGAATACTAGATTGTATAAACCTTTGACAATACCAGAGAGACCTTGGCAAGACATAAGCATGGATTTTGTAATGGGATTGCCTAGGACACAGAGAGGACATGATTCAATATTTGTAGTTGTGGACAGATTTTCAAAGATGGCTCATTTCATACCTTGTAAGAAGACAACTAATGCAATGCATGTAGAAGACCTATTTTTCAAGGATATTGTGAGATTACATCGATTACCTAAGAGTATAATATTAGACAAAGATGCTAAATTTCTTGGATACTTTTGGAGGACACTTTGGAAGAAGATGAAGATAGATTTGAAGTTTAGTTCAACATTCCATCCATAGATTGATAGACAGATAGAGGTAGTGAATAGGAGTTTGAGAAACTTGTTGAGATGTTTGGTTGGAGAAAAGGTAGGAAGTTGGGACTTGATTATTTCACAAGCAGAGTTTGCATATAATAATTTGGTAAATAAGAGTACCAGAAGAACACCTTTTGAGATTGTTACTGGAGTGAATCCTAGAGGAGTGACAAAACTAAGAGACATGGGTACGGAAGAAAAGAGAAGTGTAGAAGAAGAAGAATTTGTAGATCACATGAAGACAGTGCATAATCAGGTTAAGCAACATTTGGAAGACATGAACAACAAATATAAGGAAAATGTAGATGAGAAGAGAAGACATAAAGAATTTGCAGTTAGAGATGAAGTGATGGTGTACTTGAGAAAAGAAAGATTTCCTATTGGAACATATAACAAGTTGAAGATGAAGAAGTTTGGACCTTGTAAGATACTCAGAAAATTTGATTCAGGAAAAGCATATGAAGTTGGACTACCAGAGACATTAGGCATATCACATATTTTCAACATTGTAGACCTATATCAATATCATGAAGTAGAGTTCAGTGATAGCATGACAGAGGACTTGAAGAAGTAGTTACCACAACAAGCACCGAAGAAGATTGAAGACATTTTGGACAGCAGAGTTGGACATAGCACCAGAGGAAGACAATACAAAGAATACCTTCTGAAGTGTAAAGGTAGACCAGAAGAAGATTCATCATGGATTTGCCAGGCTGAGGTGGACCATCTTGTTTCTTCCCTAGCCCCAGCAAAGTGAGGGACTCACTTTTTTTCAATAACACCAGATGTCTGATGCAAGAGCATCCCTAGTTCAAGAGCAATCTTGCATCAACCAAAAACATTTGCATTTCAGTTTGTTTGCATTACAGTTTGTTTCTTTCATTTTCTAGTGCTGTCCAATCAGTAGCAGTTTCTGTATTTTGGTCCGCATTCTACCACAGTTGCATTTCAGATCTTGTGGAGCTAGACATAACACCTAGACTCATTCATCTACATCATTTCCAAAATTTAGAGCATTTGGATCAGTTACTGGAAAGTTATCACTATCTGAAGACCAACTATTTTCTTTGAATAGAGCATCCTGACAGCCTCAGACACATTAGTTGAAAGAGAAGACTTGTGGAGCATTCCTCAACTTACATTTCACATCTTGCAAAGCTAGACTTAGCATCTAAATTCATTCATCTACATCATATCCAGAACTCAGAGCATTTGGATCAGTTGCCAAAAAGTTATCGCTATCAGAAGACTGACTATTTTCTTAAAACAGAGCATCCTGACAGTCTCATACATTCAACTAAAGTAGAAGACTTGTGGAGCATTCCTTGACTTATGGAGCCTAATGACACATCATTCAATGATCTTTGGTTCATGGATGACCTTCCCCAAGATCTGCATATCATTCCATTCATTTGTAGAAGTATTCTATGCATTTAGGTCTGACCTATCTGTGCACACACGTTATAGCTCTTCATTGGAGTTTGTGATCTTCCTTGGCCAACATGGAGGAATCTTTTGTACTGGAGATGATATATAAGGATGTAGATCCCTAGGAAAGTAGTTAGCGATTGATTCATAATCCTTAGTTCAAATTTTGTGTGAAGGACTTCAAAGCTATATCTTGAGCATATTCTGATATTTTTTAATCAGGCATGTGAGCCCTAATTATAATCCCACATGTTGCTAGCCAATCTGTATTTGAATTCTATGATATACTGAATGACCGAATCTACATTTGTTTCGTATCTTTGAGTTGTTTCCATTGTGTTTACTCTTACTGCACGGTCCGAAGAGTTTTCATCGGAGTTGTTTTGAGATCATTGATTTTATCACAGCACTCCTAGGCCAAGAGATATCTGGAGGATGTTATTGCTCCACTCTTTGGCAATGGCACTACAACATATCTAGATGTTTTGGGTGTGATTTGCATTTTTGTGAGGAGGCGTTCACACATTAGAGGCAGTGATTCAAAATTGGAGGCTGTGATTCTCATTCAAGGGACTCGATCTTCTGCTCATAGGCCCGATCTCTCAATCATTGACGTCCTTTGCAATCTGAATTCAGGCCCGTGCCTTCATAGTTCGCAGTTTTTTGTGATAATTTGTTGTTATTTTGTGAATACTCCCACACATTTGGAGGGTATGTACATAGTTCCATCTCAAAAGCCGCATCACTCCAAATTGAAGAGTGCATATTCATTTCAAGCGCACATCCACATGTGAGAGGTGCAAATCCTTTCTTGGGTAGAGTTTGGATGACTGACGTGTAGATCCTCATGTGAAAGGTGTAGACTCATTTCAGAGAGATTAGACTGCAGATTTTATCACCATATACTAATTGCTGAAGGCGCAAATTCTCATGTGCAACACAACAGTTTGATGTGGGCATCAATAAACTTTGTTTGCAAACTTTAATATCTCTAAAGTTCTACAATGAAATATTTATCTAGGGTTTTGGTGGTGGGCCCATGTGCATTGTGTTTGGATTTCCATTTGAATCTTTAATCCCACATCTACCTCGTAGAAGTAAACTTGAGGCTTTATATATCCAACACTTCTATAATGCTTGTGAAGAACTCATAGAGGCTCATGGATAGAGTGGAGTGCTTGCTTGGTAACTCGGATCTGGTGTAGATTGTTGTTGGTCGGCACAATTACCATCATCACCTTTGGAGGTTTCTACATATGGAAGGTACTATTTTTATGATTTTTGGAAGAATCATAGTTATAATGGGTGTCTCTTTAGAGAAAGGGAACTATGATCAATGAAGTGAATTCATCCTCACTTATCTTAGTGAGCACAATCTATTACCGTATCTCTATAATGATGTTCCTATTCTTGACACACCTGGTGGGTATATTATTTGGAAAGGCTATAGGGCTAGAGTCTTTAGAGTTATTTTTGAGCATCTAACTGATGACTTTTTGGAGTCTCTTGTTCATTTTGAGTGCCCTTATGCTCTTTGGACTTACATTCGAGAATCATATGGAGATCATGATCCTCCGCCATCTCTCAATGACCTTGTTTCCAATACCAATGTGCCTTGTTATTCATCAGAGAAGATAAACCATGCTTGTGATCCTTTGGAGGTTTTTGAGACTTCAGATGAGGTTGTAGTTGCTTCAGAGGTTCTTGATTCTTTGTTAGAGATAGTTGATCCACCTTCATTAAGTACTTCCATCATTCCTAAGCAACAAGATTATCATTGTTTTCTTGATTGGAATTTGTATTTGCCAGACATTGGTTCACTATTCATGGAATCTCACATTTCAGACTTGGAAGACACATTTGAGGGATTGCTTTTCCTATTTGATGATAGTTGTGGTACAACTGTTGTCACTCCATCTCTATTTTTGGAGAATGTTCAAGATCAGTTTATAGTGGTACCTTGTTTGTCAACTTCTATTGTGATTGGGCATGTTCCTGATTGGTTCGTGGCATCATTTTCCAAGGTCTTGGTGACACATGAGCATATTTTAGAGATATTTTCTCCTACATTTGGATTTCACTTGCTAATTCCTATCCAAAATGGGAAGCATATCTACATTTGTACCTGGTTTTGTTTCTTCCAAAAGGAAGACAAGTTGTTTGTTGACATTGGATCATGTTTTGTCTTCAGGCACTTACCATTTTTGCATGTGATTACACATTGTGGGGGTACTACATAGTCTCTCTTTCCCTCTTATGGGGGGGTCATTGATTGTATATACATGATGTATGTAGTCCTTGGGGGGTGTGATGCAGGAGCATCTGGGTGGACTGGCAATCAGCATCACCCAAAAATATTTTCAGGTTTGGTTTTTAGTTTTGTTTTGGTTTAGTGGTCATTGGCATCTCTTAGCATTATAGAACTTCAAATTTGGCACAAAATTGCAAGAATCAAACTTCCGCCAGTTAACAGTTTCAACACGCTGCAGGTAGTTTTGTAAAATTTATTCCCAAAAATCTAGAAATGCTAGAGTAAAATCCTTTTGCATGGGCATTCTTGGAGGTAACATTTTAAATATACAAAAAGAATCAAAGTTATATCTTTAACCATTTGGGAGAAATTAATGCCAGAAATTTGTCTTTAAAGCCAAAAGTGTGTCACCAGTTTATGAAAATTTTAAAATTTTATAATTCTGGAAGGTTGGAATGAAATCCTTTTATGGAGGACCTGATGGGGTCATAACACACCTTTGGGAAAATTTTTAGGCAAAATGAAGAACTTTCAGTCTTTTTGCCTGCCTGCACCCGATTCCGCACACTTAGAGCATCATTTTGGTTATTTGATTTGGCTGGGCATTAAGGAAAGTTTAACAACTAATATTCAACTTTTAATTCATTCTTTTTAATTATGTTTTCCTTTAGAAGCCAAAGAAGGCCTTTGAAATTAATTGAGGGCAAATTTTCTACTTTGAGCATCCAAAATAAGAGGATTTAGACATTAAAAAAAAAACTACCAAGAAGGTGCCTAAGTCTCTTTTAAAAGGGAATTAAATAAAAGAATATGAGTGAAACGTCTCTCGACATATAATAGGAGTTGAAAGGGCATTGAAAATGGTGGGAGTTTAAACCTTGGTAAAGATGGAAAGCCACTTCTATTTGGCTGGTCTTTGTGTGAATAAAAGTTGGGGAAGATGGAAAGCCAAGCATAGCTGATTGTGGAAGTGTTTAAAAGAGAATTTGATTGCTGATTTGAAATAGATTTCTCGGAGGGAGATTGGGAGATCTCAACCCATGAGAGGGGCTTATGAAGCAGATAAAAATGCTATGAGAGTGTGAGGGAAAGAAAGGAGTTGTCTATAGAGTTATTCTGTAGAGTTAAGAGGCCATGAGAGGCCATGAATGTGGATGTAAAAAACATTTTTTGTTGTAGATTCATATATTTTTTGAAAGTGTAATGTAATGAGTTATTGAGTTGAATAAAATATAGAAATTTGTGTTTACAATCTGTATTTTGTTTTGTAGAATTCATTTGCAGTAGCAAGAAGGAGTACCTCTTGCATCAGGGTGTTATTGAGTCCTCCATCCATGCATCTTGTTTTTCTTTTCTCTCTTTTGGAGAGGGGTTTTTTCTGGGGTTTTTTCCACAGATTTT
The DNA here is from genome assembly GCA_027924645.1 of Cunninghamia lanceolata. Lineage (NCBI taxonomy): Eukaryota > Viridiplantae > Streptophyta > Pinopsida > Cupressales > Cupressaceae > Cunninghamia > Cunninghamia lanceolata. The sequence goes on along the minus strand of BSBN01000245.1, from coordinate 2,374,682 downwards.
TTCTCCTTTTCTCCATTTGTGAGAGATTTATTTTTTGCATTGTAAATGGGTACCTAACATGGTTGTGTAGCTGGGACCCATATTGCATCTTGCTCATATTTCATAATAATCTCCCTAAGTTGCACTTAAGGGGGTGTGTTGGAGTAAATGGTTTTTACCATTTATCATGCTTAAGTTTACTTAGGCATAATAATGCATTTAATAATTCAAGTGTTTTTTTTTCACATATCAGGTAGTTGTTCACTTGTCACATATTTCATGCCTTTAAAAGGCTTGTAAACTATGTAATTTATCATCTCATTCAATATTTTCATCTCTGGTGAAATAGCCTTGTGTTGCTTCTCTCATCTGTGAAGATTTATTTGCAGGTTGTGATCCTGGGCTTGGTGGTTGACACCAACAAGTGCACACAAAAGTGTTCCTATTTTTATCACTAAAATATAACATAGTATCTAGTGTGTGCACCCTATTTTTTTCTACATTAGGTATTTTTAAAAATAAGTTGGTGGAAATATAGCCAAGAGAGAGTACTAAAAGTTGTAAATTTTTTATTGAATATTTTTTTTCTATGATTTTTCAAAGTGAATGCATCCTAAAAATTACATCACTAAGCATGCATGTCATATAACTTACACAAAACAAAATGAAAATGTATTTTTTTGGATGTGTATAGAATGAAGCATAGAATAATCCTATATTTTTTTTCTAAATTTTGATAAGTGGTTCATAAGTTATAAAAAAATCAATACATATGTAATGGAGGAATATGAAGACACTCTTCAAAGAAAATAAAAATAAATATCTTAACTTATTCAAAATATTAAAAAAATTGTATGGATACAAAGATAAGAAGTGGCTCTTTATTTTGGTGTTGGTTTCATAAAGTTTTATTGCAAAACATGTAAACTTGATGCCGTTGAAGTTTGAATTCAAGCTATTCTATGTTAAAAATATGAATTTAGGAGCCACAAGAGATGTCCAACCCTTAGGCTTGCAAATCCAAGCCTAAATGGGTGGGCAATAAAAAATTGAATTCAAGGCATTAAAAATGTGTATGCACTAAAACATGTATGCATTACGTTTTTCATAATGTGCACACATTTTTTTTTTAAATCTCAAGGTTGCCACTAATTTGTCCCCAATTTCCATGCACTTACTGTTGAACACTCTGAATACTGAGAGGGGGGTGAATCAGTATTCTTTGAAACCACTTAATTATTTAAACATTCATTTCACATAGCATGTTTAACAGGCACTAAGAATGGAAATCATGAAATCAACCATTAAAGCATGTCACACATGAACACTAGATTTTTATGTGGAAAACCCAAAAAGGGAAAAACCACGGTGAGAATTACCTCACAACATATATTAATAAAGAAACCAGTTAAGGTTGATACAATTGGTGGACTCGCTGCCCAAGAATGCTCACTGCCAAAGGACTCACTATCTTGAAAAGAAAGAGATAGAAGAAGGGGATGGATTACTACCAAAATGAACTACTAACAATGCATTTGACTAATGCTGAAGATACAGTTTCACTGAAGCTTAGAATACTGACTTTACACAATTCATCTTCACCACAAACTCAACTTGTCTATCTCTACATCAGACTTTGCTTACCTCCACGCACTATATCTCTTCGTACTAACACACCCACACAAGAATTCAATCTTGTTTAAATACTGCAATCAACCAAATCATTTATTAGGTCGGCATGAGTATGTACACTATGATTCCTTAACCTGTTGGCCACAAAATCAACTCCATATGCTTTATGGAGAGAACCAAAGCATGTAGAACATTCATATAGGTTGGAACAACCTATAATTACTCCCATGACATTATTTCATACATGTCATATCTTCGTACACCATTAACACCTTTAGGTCAGCTTCACTAGTAAAGCAGTAATAATATGAACTAACTGTTAGTTCATAATTCAACATGTAGACCACCAAAATGCTCACCATTTGAATCATACACACCTATGACATTCGTAAACTCTTCCTCAAAATTGCATGGCAAGATATTCATCTACGGTGCAATCCAGTGCATTACAATCTATCACTAGCACTGACATTACACTGTCATCATAGAGTCTGGTACTCAATCAACTCTATCTTTCACTCTAGAGGACTTCAAGACCTAGATCTTTGGATTTAGACTCCTTTGGTATTCATCATCATTACTTTACAACTGTAGAGCAAAACTATTTATAGCGGATAAGTGTAGACTAAAATATTGTGACCCTATCTTAGGTTCTAGTCAGTAAATGCCTTAGGGAAATCTTCAACGTATTATACCTGGTTGCGGAGCAACAACAAGAAGGCATATCATACTTGGATGTATTCTTCATCATACTACACTTGGTATCTTCTCTGGATCAATACTTGGGATATCATACTTAACTAGACCAACATAATTGTACTTGTATACCTTACTAAACTTCTCCGGACCAACACAATTGTGCCTTTAACCTTTGTTGCCATCAATGACAACACTACTTATTTCCATCCTTATCATTCTCTACATCATCATGCTTATGTTTCCAACAATCTCCCCCTTTGTCATCAGTGACAAAGGAACTACATGTATATCTACAAGTCAAGATTTCTCCCCCTATCTCAAAACTAATCTTGCTTTATTATATACATACTCCCCCTTACTATTTTATTTCTATACATTAAAATATCAAAAAATGTTTTTCTTCTATTCTTTTGCATATGTACAAGAAATCAGAATCTGAGACTTACTGGTTAGTGGGAAAAATATCCTTATATATGTTCTTCAATTGTGTTACAACAGAGTCCCAATGTATCTTGGCAAAGTTGAGTGTTTGGATTTACCCATTGATCTGTAAGAGCAAGTCTTCTGCATTTTCCACTGATGTTGGAGCAGCTGTCATCTTCCCAACCTTATCTATTTCCCTTAATAATCCTGTTAGTGTAGCCATTTTAAAGTTAACTATCTCTCTTAGCTGACTCATCTAATCTTTGATTGATTCTCTTTGACTCTATAATTTCTTTATGATAGCATGATTCTTTTCTATTTTGGCCATTAGATTTCCATTATTATCCTTCAAGGGATCATATGTTCTAGAGATGTTTATTATTTGTGTTTCCAGGCCATCAATCTTATCTCGTATTTCCTTTCTAGATGTAGGCCAGGATAGATAAAATTGATACATCACATTTGCATCACTCAGAGTATTTTGAATACTCTTTACACTCACTTGCAATAAGCTATGTACCTTGGAGCACTTTTCTGATAAGTCTATCAGTCTCTTATTGCTTATTTCTTTCATTACTTTATTTTTAGCTACCTTTTCTAAGGAGTCAAAATGACTACTAACTGACCCCATTAGTTGCTTCACTTCTTGTGTATGAGTCAAAGAAGCATCTCTCTTAGCATTTGGCAGCATCTTCTCAAAAAATTTCATTGCTTCTTCTAGAAGCTCATTACCCTCAACGTGAGATTGAAGTATCTCCTCTTCGACGATGGCTTGAAAGATATTACCTAGTTACAACTTCTTGAGAGGAGAGATTTTGGACAAATTAATTTGTACATCCACAGATGACCATTGAAATAGTTGTGGTGAGGCCATAGTCTTGACTTGCCTTTGTTGGGCCAAAAATTCCCTGATGGATTCTACAGGAGAGACTCTAGAACATTCACCTTTTGTATTCTTTTTCTCTACTTTTGAAATAGAGACCATGTGTGAGCCAGTGATCTATGGAGGACAAATTTCCTCACGTTTCTCTTCATCTTCTTTGTTTTCTAGAGGAGCAAAGACATTAGTAACTTTTGCTTGTTCATTATCACTCTGTTATCCTTTCTCTTCATCTTTCTTCTCTTCTGGAATCTCCTTCATCTCTTCAACATTCTCTACATTTTCTGAAGGCAAATTCACAACATTCTATTCTTCTGCAATAGTTTACTAAGGAGGAGATGGCACATTTTGTTCTGTCAAGGTATCTTGTTCCGTGCTTGTTGCTATAATCTCTTCATTTTTCTCCAAGATGTCATCAGCCTTTTCTCTTCCCTCCTAAGAATATTCTTCTATTACATCAATTTTCATCTACTTCAAGATATCTGTAGTTATTCTTAAGGTCTCCTTTTCCAACCTTTCTATTTCATCTTTATCATTTGACATCAAGGTATTCAACCTTCTTTTTGTCCTAAACTCCTTGGCTAACCTCTGTATAACCTTGTTCTTTTCGTGCTAAAAAATTGTGGGACAAAATTTCTCAAGAGCCTTCTTTCTTATCTCAAAATCTTTATTCATGGATTCATCTCTTTTCTTAGTTAGAACACTAGCAAGAATATTAGGCAACTTATTAATAATTTCAATTAGAGAAACATTAAAGGCATCCATGTACATGATAATTTTTGTTTCAATGATTGCCTAGTCATTTAAGGATCTTTCATTATACATCTCTGCAACTTCTTTCAAAGTATCATATTTTGTTATTACATTGATTGTAGCTTCAATTTGTAGAGGAGGAAGATTGGATTTTTTTGACTTCTTTTGTTTTCCCTTTTCCTTTGTAGCTTCATTGTCTTTTCTCTTCTTTTCCTTTCCTTTTCCTTTTGAAGATTGACCTTCTTCACCATATTTCTCTTCTCTTTTCTGAAATATGAAACCTTCCTTTTCTTTCTTAATGTCTTCTTCTTCATCTATCACAATGTCAATCTTTGTTCTTTTGACTTGTGTCTCTTCACTAGAGACAAGAGGCTCTCTCTTCTTCCAGACTAATTTGGGTCCTTCCTCTTCTCCTCTTCTTCCTCAATATCATCATGGCTTGTACACTTTTCTCTAGTTGCCTTTTCCTTTACCCTTCTCTTCTTAGAAGACTGATGTTGTAAAGAAGCACTGAATGCTTCATTCTTCTCTTGGATGGCTATAGGTGGTGCTGCTATAGTAGTTTTCTTCTTATCAATCCTTATAGTTTGCACAACTGGAGGGGATTTCTTCTTTACTAGAGGACTAGCAGTTGGTTTCCTCTTTTCTTCAACAGAGGGCGTAGTCTTGGAGGACTTTTGGATAGCAGGAGGGGTGGTAGCTATCCTACCAGATCTTTTTATGCTTCCTAAACCTCCTATAACACTTGATTCTCCCTTAGCCTTTTCTCTTGCCTATTGCACCTGTTCCTTTGAGATGCCCCTTTCCTCCACATTCTTATCAACCATCTTCTCAACCTTTTTCTTTATCTATGGTTTACTCTTCTCCATATACACCTCCACAAATTTTTCTTCAAAGGTGTCATATCTTGCTTTAGTGGTATCTTTTAGACTCTTAAAAAAAATGTTAGCCAAACTAGTAATTTCATGTTCATTGATTTTATATCCCAATGCATGGATCCATATTGTCCTTGGTTCTACTACTTCCATCATACACTCATCTATTGATACTAGGAAAGTGATGTTATTTTGATACTTTTCTACCATTTTCCTAGGAATCTTATCTCTTTTATACATCTTCTTTTGGAAACGTGCAAAGAAGGCAACAAGGGCATCATCTTGTGCCTTTGCATCACCAAGACTTCTCATAAAGTCTGCAATTTGATGAGCTACGGGTCTTCCTTGTAACCATCTCACATTTTTAGTTCCGAGAAGTTCCTTTAGGAAATAAAAGAGTAAACACACAACTAGGGTTCTATACTTAAATGCATATTTATTCTCCTTGGTTTTCTTCAAGTTCTCCATCAATTGTTGTCTTAATAGTTCACAAAGATCATAGTCCATTCCTTTTTCAACCATTTCATATGCCACATTGATTATGGTGGTAGATACAAAGTTTTCTTTGTTTGTGAAGTAGATTTTATAACTAATCACTATTGTTGCATATCTCACAGCTGGATTTCTGATGGGATTTATAGCTAGAGATCTCTTATCATATGTTGCACCTGTTAGTTCCATTACAACCTCATTCTTGATCGATTTTAATACAAGAATAGGTCTAGTGGAGCATAGACCTGTAACCTCTCTAATGACCTCTTTTGTTATCATTCAAGGCATGTCAATCCAAACAAACTTATAATGAATTTTACTTAATTCCATCCTAACCCATTTGTGATAAAAACAAAAATTCAGAAACCATTACCATACATCAAGCTTCTTTGCGACTAGGTTTTGGTATTCTTATTTTAGTGCAAAATCATCTCCAATAAGTTCTTTCATCCACATATCTCCTAGCTTATTATGATGATATTCTTCCATCTTTCCATGAATATAAATCCTTTATTGACAAAACCCCATATGGAACATGTGAAAATGCACCTAATGGGTTGTCTTCTAAGGATTTTGCATGATATTTCTTGAATCTAGATTGTGGCTTCTTAGTAACCTCTATTACCTTCAGTGTACGCCATTTTCAAATGAATTCAAATTGCTTTCAAATAAGGTTCTCTGTAAAACTAGGGCAAAATAGAGATTGTAAATACCTTTTCTAGGGTTTGAAAGCACTGAATCTCAAATCACCTTGATCACTCCTTCGTTGCTCTGCTCCTTCTCAAATGCATTTTGTAAATGAATTTGTCTAAGTGGAAGCACTTTACAACCCTTCAAAGCTGACCTAATTTCACATTAAATGTTTCAAACAATAAAGTTGGAAACCATTCATCTGTATGTATAGTCATTTTTTGATTCTCTGTAAACTTTTGCATTATCATATTTTATTCTGCAATCTTCACCAATAGATCAAGCATGTTGATCTACATCTTATATTTTCATGTTGAAGCATCAACACCATTTTCTTTGGCAGGGGATGGAATATTTCCATTAAAGCTTCCCCTGAGTCAAAGCCCTCAACTTAGTTTCTAGAGGAAGCATCTACGCTAGAGACTAGCACAGCCCCATCGTTCAACTTATTTTTTTCTTTCCTTTTCCAGACCTTGTCTATTTCTTTCTTTATCTCTACCAGATCCACATTCTTCGCTGAATCACTCCTCTTTACTGGATTAACCTTCACATTCTTACTTCTACAAAATCTAGCAATATGACCTAATTTGTTGCATTCATAACATTTGACATTTTGAACAACCTTACTTCGATTAATTCTGGATCTACATTGATTAGCCTTATGCCCAAATTTGTTGCATGTATAATAGTAATCATTGAAAGATGAAACCATCATAACTTTATTATAATTCCTCATCATTTGATTTTTGCATTCACTAGCTTTATGACCAAATCTTTGGCATGTAAAACACTAATCAGAGAATGGTTGAACATTTTGATTCACCTTACTTCTGCATTCCACATCCTTGTGTCCAAACTTGTTGAAAGAATAGAAACAACCAAAATACCTTTGTTCAACAGGTTATTTGATAGATGTCTTCTTGAAGTTTTTCTTTTGGATCCGTACTTGTCTATTATTCTTCCTCTTGTCTTGAGTCTTCTTTTGTCCATTGTTTTTCTTTTCTTTTGAATTTTCACCTTTTTCAAACTCTATACCTTCTTTATCCTTAGGAGTCTTTTGATTTGCAATCATTTCATCAAGCAGTATGGAGCTCTTCTTGAATTTTTGCCTTTTCAAGTTTTGTCTTTAAGACCACTATTTCTTGTTCAAGCCTTAAGCATTCTTCAGATTTGCCTTTCAGTTTTTCATTTAGGCAATTCTTCAATTCTTTTTCCTTCTTTAATTTGTATTTTCAGACTAGTGATTGTCTCATTTGATTGATTGATCTATTCATTTACTTCCTTGTATCTTTCTTTGAATTTCTTGTTTTGTTCCCTCAACTTTTTGATGCATTCATTTGTTTCCTTAACATTCTCTTCCAGATCTTGTTCTTACATTGAACTTTTTCAAGTTCCTCAAGAGCTAATTTAAGTTCTCCATTCATGTCAACTATGCAGTCTTCTTCAGTAAATTCAATAGTAGGGAATTCTTCTGGAGGAGTATGATATCGCCTAGGAGCCAAGTGTTCACACCTCAAGATCTTCCTCAAGAATTTAAGCTTCTTCCAAGGAACCAAGATTTGATACCAATTGATGAACACCCGTAATACTGAGAGGTGGGGTGAATCAGTATTCTTTGAAACTAATTGATAATTTAAACATTCATTTCACATAGCATGTTTAACTTGCATTAAGAAAGGAAAGTATGAAATCAACCATTAAAGCATGTCACACATGAACACTAGACTTTTACGTGAAAAACCCAAAAAGGGAAAAACCATGGTGAGGATTAGCTCACAATATACATTAATAAAGCAACTAGTTAAGGTTGATACAATTGGTGGACTCACTATCCAAGAATGCTCACTACAGGTGGCTCACTGCTAAAGGACTCACTGTCCTAAAAAGAAAGAGATAGAAGAAGGGGATGGCTCACTACCAAAATGAACTGCTAATAATACATCTAGCTAATGCTAAAGATACAGCTCCATTGAAGCTCAGAATACTGACTTTACACACTTCATCTTCACCACACACTCAACTTGTCTCTCTGCATCAAAATTCACTTACCTCCATGCACTATATCTCTTCACACTAACACACCCACATAAGAATTCAATCTTGTTTAAATACCCCAATCAACAAAATCATTAATTAGGTCGGCATGAGTATGTACACTATGATTCCTTAACCTGTCAGCTCAAAACACAACTCCATATCCTCTATGGAGAGAACCAAAGCATGTAGCACATTTGTATAGGTCAGCACAACCTATAATTACTCCCATGACATTATTTCATACATGTCATAGCTTCACACAACATTAACACCTTTAGGTCAACTTCACTGGTGAAGCAACAATAGCATGAACTAACTGTTAGTTCATAATTCAACATGTGGACCACCAAAATTCTCATCTTTTGAATCATACACACCTCTAACATCCATAACCTCTTCCTCAAAACTGCATGGCAAGATATTCATCTGCAGTGGAATGCGGAGCATTCCAATCTATCACTGGCACTGACATTACACTATCATCACAGAGTCTGGTACTCTATCAACTCTATCTTTCACTCTGAAGGACTTCAATACCTAGACCTTTGGATTTAGACTCCTTTGGTATTCATCATCATTACTTTACAACTGCAGAGAAAAACTCTTTATAGCGGAGAAATGTGGACTGAAATATTGTGACCCTATCTTAGGTTCTAGTTAGTAAATGCCTTAGAGGAATCTTCAACATATTATACTTGGCTATGGAGCACCAACAAGAAGGCATATCATACTTGGATGTATTCTTCATCATACTACACTTGGTAGATTCTATGGATCAATACTTGTGATATCATACTTAACTAGACCAACACAACTGTGCCTTTGACCTTTGTTTCTATCAATGACAACACTACCTATTACCATGCTTATCATTCTCTACATCATCATGCTTATGTTGCTAGTACTTACCCAATAGCCTATTGCTTTCTTTAGCAAGTCTTTACAAGGTGAAAAATTAAAATACTCAATCATGGACTAGCAAAGCTATGAACTTATCAATTTGTCAAAAATTTTAGACCCTATCTATTTGGGGAAAAGGTTGTTTCTTTTGTGCCATATACAGTTGTATGAAATATCATCACTCAACAAGAGTTTTTTAGCAAAAGGCCTAGATGGATCAACAAGATCCAATAATTTGACATTAAGTTCTAAACAATAAAGATAGTGAGGATCCAAGGTTTGACCAAGCTCATTTTAAACAATGGGGCATTGATTTCAGAAGTGAGATTATTGAGAAATCAAGCAATGTCTATAAATGGATCCTTGTGGCAACTAAGTACTTTATCAAGTGGGTTGAGGCCACCCCTACTAGGAATTTGACAACAAAAGTGGTGATTGAATCTTTGTTGTCCAATGAGATGACAAAGTTTGGGACATCTATAAGAATAATTGTTGATAATTCCATGTGCTTTAGGGCCCATGAGTTTTCATATTTGTGTTCTAAGTATGGGATTAATTTGACATACTCTTCCCCTTATTATCCCCAAGGAAATGGACATCTAAATATAGAAACAAGAGCATAGTAAAGATAATTAAGAGGACACTTGAGTTGAACAAGAAGAGATGGGATGACAATTGTTGTCTTTGTTGATAGAATCACATATAAGAAATCCATTGGAAGAATCTTCTTTGAGATAGTCAATGGGAAGAGGCCATGTTACCTATCAGCATAGAGTTACAATCTTACAAGTTTCTACAATAGGTAGAAGCTCAAGAAAATGATATAATATCTCACAGAATTTATGAGCGCACTAAACATTATTATCTAAGAATGGTTGCACATGATATAAATTTAATACAACAACAAAGCCTAAAACATATCTTTGACAAGAAGGCTATCTAATGGTGTTTTTGAGTAGGATACATAGTCCTTATGTGGAATGAAAGATTAGACAATAAGGGGAAACATGGAAAATTTGAGGTTCTTTGGGTTGGACCCTATGATATTATAGATAGGTGTGGCAAAGGAATATTTTGTCTTTACTAATGGAGTTGTCAATTTATGGCTGGAACAACTAAAGTGCTATTTCTCTTGATGACCAAGGTACTCTCATTTCTTATGCATACTTTGTTCCCTTTTGTTTCTCTTGTGCAATCATTTTTGATGTTACATAGATGATGAAGATTGTGTTCCCTTTCTTTTTTGTGTGTCTTGTGTGGTTTTGTAGTTTATTTTATGTCTGTCCTACTATTCCAAGTGTGCTTTATGGTCTACATCTAGAGATATTTCTAGGCTTTTGATTGCATCCACTTGTGATACATGTCCCCAACTAGAGCCAAATGTTGGCCCAACTTTTAGTTTTCCACTTTTGATATGCAAGTGTGCTTTGGTGTTGTGTCTACCTTGGTTTGAGATTTACTTCCAAAACTAACATCTACTATTTGAGCTTTTTGTTCTTGGTCTAGCGTTTGCCTATTCATATGTTGCTTGTGGAATCTTGTTTCATCTATGCTTTAGATATTCAACTTTGTTCTAAGAATTTCCTTAGTATACCGAAGTGTTTTCCACATTTTGGAGTTTGTCCACTTGTACGTCTATTCATGTTGATGTGGTTTCCTTGTACTCATTCTTGTATCCACACTTTTGGTGTCAAATCCCATATCCCCATAGCCTTTGTGTCATGTATTAGTGCTATGTTTATTTATCTATGCCTATCAGTGTCTAAGGTCTTTGATTCTAGCTCCAAGGCTTCCCCATGGTGGTTTATACATGTGTCAACCAATCCTATCTCAAACCCTAAGTTTTCTCTACCCTGCCATAAGAAAAATTTGTAGCTTTGTTATTAAATTAATTCATATTTCTTACCTACCAAATGCCTATGCACTTTTTTTAATCATTCATTGAGATGTCCCAGTTGGTGGTAATTTAACCTAACTAATGTGTGTAATTCCTCTTCATTACCACTATTACTCTAACTAGTCACACTCACTACTTGGCACCCATTCACTACTGGCCCCTATGCCTAAGCCCTTGGTCACCTCATGTCCAAATATATAGTTTTATTCTCCAAATCCTATGCCACTACATGTCACTACCTCATTGGTAGTGCAAAGTGGCTAATCCTTTAGCATGCAACTTCACTTCACTATCCAAGCTTCTACCATTAAATCTTCTCCCTCCATTCTATCAACCATTAGATCATATGCCACATGCTTGTCCTTTAGGATTTAGTGTAGTGCCCTTTCCACTTGGTGCCAAGGTAGTGTTTATCTTTACTATGGCACATTCCTATTAGCCCATGTGTATCCTTCTACCAACTATCAATGGGCAGAACTATCAATTACGGAAGATGCAGATGGAGGATTATCTCTATTAGAAGGATTTATGGAGGCCAATGGAAGGAATAGCCAAGAAATTGGCAGCAATGACTGATGAGGACTGCAATCTTCTAGATAGAAAGGCACTGGGAACCATTCAGTTGTGCCTGGCACCATCCATGGTGTTCAATATAATAGAAGCGATGACAACAAGTGAACTGATGAAAGCTTTGGCTAAATTGTATGAAAAACCCTCAGCCTCAAATAAGGTATTTCTCATGAAGCGTTTGTTTAATCTGAAAAAGATTGAAGGTGGATCTACGACAGATCATTTAAATGAGTTTAAATGAGTTTAATACAATTACCAGTCAGTTAACTTCTATAAAAGTGAAATTTGATGAAGAGGTGAGGGCTCTCTTGGTTTTATGTTCTTTGCCAGAAAGTTGGACTAGCTTGGTAATGGTTGTAAGTAAATTTGTCTTTGGTTCAAACACTTTAAAATTTGATGATGTTGTTGGTGTTATCCTTAGCAAGGAAATGTGATGGAAAAGCTCAGGAGGGTCCACATCATGTAGTGTTTTGAATACAGAAAGTAGGGGTAGATCAAAGGAAAGAGGAAAAGGTTTTGGAGGTCATGGGAAGTCACGGGGAAAATCAAAGGACAAGAGGTCCCAATCTAGAGGAAAAAAAGATTGTTGGTACTATGGGAAACCAGGTCATCTGAAGAAAGATTGCTAGTCTTGGAAGACTAAAGAAGGAGACAAACAAGAAGGCAATAAGGAGGCAAATGTGGTAAGTAATAAATTTGAAGATGATGCTTTGATTCTTTCCCTAGATAATGTTGATGATTCATGGGTTTTAGAATTAGGGGCCTCATTTCATGTTATGCCCCATAGAAGTTATTTACTTGATTATGTCCAAGGGGATTTTGGGCTGGTTTATTTGGGAGATAACGAACCCTATCAGATTGTTGGAAAGGGAAGAATCAAGATTAAGTTGCAGAATGGGAATCATTGGCTACTATAAGAGGTAAGGCACATTCCAAGGCTGATTAGAAATTTAATTTTAGCAGGGTAGCTAGCTAATAAAGGTTGCATTGTTACATTTATTGATAAAAATTGGAATTTTTCAAGAGGTGCCTTAATAGTAGCAAAAGGTGTGAAAGTAGGCACCTTATATCTTTGTACAGGTCATAATGTTCCTTCTACTTTAGCTATTGTAGAGAAAAAACAAACAGGTTTAGGAATAGTTGCTGCAGGTTCGTAGGGAGAGACTGAAACAGTTGCTACAGGTCATACTGAAAAAGATATGTACACAAGGAAAAACACAACTTACAACCAATGACATGAGGGCACAAACACATTTGAGAAGGTATGGTTGTAACAAAAATTTGATAAAAAATGTTTGTCAAACCCTACAAAGAAGATCCATGGCACAAGGCCATGTACAAACTATTAAATACCATTTGCCTCTACCAAAGGAAAGTTGAATAAAGGAGATATTCTCCTTCAAACTAAAAATATACTCACAACCTAGTTACAACAAATGATATATCTTGCATGCATGCATCAATTTGTGAAAAATGCCCAAGAAGTGAAGGCTAACTCCACCATAAGATTTACTATTGCAAGGCAACCGTAAATAGTAGGTGTTTGACCCATGCCATACCTCAATACTACACATGTCATGCATCTTCATAATAGAATAGGATGATGTACTAAAATCCATGTTAGCATCAATACATATGGATGATGGTAAACACCCACCATCAATAGTCGTAGCATTAATATTTATAATAACCTCTTCATGTGAACTAAGGGGAAAGGAGAACAATTCCAATTCACATGGAAAAGAAAAATATAGCTGAATACAACCTTGGTTAGCACAAGGAAGAAAATTATCTTTCATTCCAAAATAGAATCCCTCAAGCTCAGGTACACCATCAAGTTGGGCTACAACATGCTAATCTTCATCTTCACTAGAGTACTATAGCTCAACATCACTTTCACCTATATACTATAACCACATAAAGGATCCTAATTCAAGAACACCATCATCATCCATAGCCTTAAAAACTTGACTTTCATCACAAAGGAAATATTCATAGTCACAAGTGTTCTCATAAAACTCTTAGACAATAGGTGGCCAACATACATCACTTTCACATGTGTTGATATACTTTTCAATGTATGAATCATAAGCATGATTCAAGTCATAATTTAAACCATCAACACAAATTTTGACATAATGAGACACTTTAAGTAAAGAACCAAATTCTTCGAATTATTTCCCTATTTCAAGCTCATTATGGTAACATGTAGAGATGTGTCATATTCACTGCTAAAATTGGACTAATAACACATTTCTTATTCTTCCTTAATCATTATAATAGCATGCCATTGTGGCCCACTAGAAGCACAATTTGCATGGGGAAACAATAAATCTTGTGCCAAAGAAATCGGTTCTCTTATGCATCCAAATGATTGAACCATCTTCACAACTATCAAGGGCAAGGTCTTCAAACTAAAAATTATTGCTTGCACTAACATTTATCTCAACAATGTTGTGACTAAGTGCAGGCACATCCATGTCATCCTCATAAAAACAAATATATGCAAAAAGGTCAGTACCAATTGCCTCGTCATCATTAAAACGAACAATGTAGGGTAATATATCAAACATGAAACTAGTTTCTTTCTCATCCTTGATATCACATACATGTACACACTCCACATAATCAGTTTAATGAATTGATCCATTTGACTACTCATTTTTGCACACACCTTCTTCTTTGTCCATCTTTCTACCACAAATTGTAGGGTCACATACCTCAACCTCAAGTTGAGAGTTAACTCGCATATCAACACTATCATCTCTAGAAAGTGACTCATCCAATTGAGGGTAAGTGTATACACTATTTTCATCATCTGCATTGTTGTCATATGATGCACTGCCACCAATTTTTTCCCTCTCAAGTTCACACTCAACCTGATCTAATGTTGTATCCATTTGCTTACTACTCATAAGAACTTCTTCATCACTAGAAACTATTGCAAGTATGAGGTGAGCCTGTGTTGTCATTGATGTCAACATACTCATATTGCATTGACAAGAAGGATTGGATGAGCTGTGTGCTGAGGACATTGAGAAAATTAGCCTTAGTCAGGAACAGTGAAGAACAGTGATGAGAAGAAGGCAAATGTATTGTATAGGTTGAGAACCAGAGGATGTGGATTAAAGGGTTTGTAGATATGAGTCTTGAGATGCTTCAGTTAAGATTTCAGAGGTCCGCATGAAGATCTGAAGGAGTTGTGGCTGTCGGTGTAGAACCGGTTCTGGCAAGTATTCAGAGGTGACAGAGGATCACAAAAAGGTCCGGTGAGGTCCGGAATTGTATTATCCTAATCTGCGGATTGGAAGGAAGTGTTTGGGATGTCCTTGTGATGTGTCATCCTGATTTGTGTATGATTTGGAGGTCTGGAAGTACCTTTTGCATTATGACAGAGGCGACAGACTGTGTTCTTGAAGTTCCGGATGAGGAAGACAAGAGATTCCAGTAAGTAAAGGAAGTGCGGATGTATCCGGTCGTTCAGGCAGGCTTGTGAAGGTTTTTTTTTTCTTTTGGATCATGTTGAGGTTGTGTTGTTGGTCCGCATTGATAGTAAAGCCCGGAATTGAAGTTATTCTTCCGGATGAAGTTCTTGCTCTGTTTAGCCGACCGAATGAGTTGTTCATCCTGCGAATGTTCTTATGGTGGCCGACCGGATGTGTTATTCATCTTGCGGATACTCTTATGGTTGTTTGCCGACTTAGATGTTTGTTCCTAAGTCGATGTCTTGTATAAAGAACGGTTTGTGAGTTCATTTCGACATGTGGATTGTGTGGATGAGTGTGGCATAGCAAAGAGAAGTGCGAAAGGCAGAGCAGAGGTTTTTGGGCTTAAATGGAACTGATCCGGACATGGTAGAGATGTCATTCTCCAGTTCAAGACTGTGATTTTTATCACTTTGTAGACAGTGTGTCTCCTTGTAGGCAGTGGGCCTCTTTGTGAGCAGTGTGCTCGGGCAGTGAGCCCTAATTGGCATGTGCCATTCATTCTTCTTTATTCTTCTAACAGAGAATAATTCTTGGGTTAATCACCCCGTGGTTTTTCCCTTAACCGGGTTTTCCACGTCAAAATCTTGGTGTTCAATGTGTTGATATTTATCTGCTCTTGTGTTTATGTATTATGCTTTCATGGATGATTAATTGATATGCTGCCAACTAACAACAAAGAATCAAGTGTTTGAAAGAAAAAGAAGTTTTATACAACTGATTCACCCCCCCCTCTCAGTTGTATGCCCTAGATCCAACAATTGGTATCAGAGCCAAGTTCCTCTGAAAGGAGCTTAACCGCTTGAGGAGATCCAGGATGTCGTCATACAAGAAGGATAGTCCGAAGTTCGATGGAACCAACTTCACTCTCTGGAAAGGTCGCATGAAGTGTCACTTGGAATGTATGGGAAAAGCATACTTGGCTATGGTTTCAAAACCATATGTACCTCCACAAGGTGGTCCGACAACTCTGAATGAAATCACAGAAGCTGAAAACAATCTGCGGACCAAGGAAGCTCTTCTAAGCGCATTGAATGACTCAAATCTCTCAAATGTTATTGACCTACCAACTGCATATGAGATCCTGACTAAACTGGAACTTCTGTATGAAGGAGATGAGTTTGTCAAAAGTGCAAGGTTGCAAAGTCTGAAAGGGAAATTTGAAAGATTGAAGATGAGAGATGATGAAAACATCACTACCTTTATGCCAAGAGTGAATGAGCTGGTATGTGGAATTAGAAATGCTGGTGGAACTCTAGATGAAAATGAGATTGTCTGCAAAATCCTAAGATCCCTTCCTGCTGCCTACAAAATCAAGGTTGCTGCCATTGATGAATTCAGAGCCCACACCACTGTCACAAGAGAACAACTGGCTGGCAAACTAGCTGCATTTGAAATGATCAAGTTTGGAGATGATCCTCCCAAGATTGAATTTGCTTTTAAAGCCAGTGCCTATGTGAAAGGCAAACAGAGATTTGATCCGGGAGAAAACTCATCAAGGAAAATGTCATGGTATGATCAAGCAAGAAGAGACATGGAAGAAGAAGAAGCAGAAACAGCTCAACTTGAAGCCCTCATTGCAAAGAGACTGCCAAGAGGATCCGGTAAGTTTGAAGGAAAACTACCCTTTAAGTGTTTCAACTGCAATAAGATTGGTCATTTTGCTTCAAGATGTCCGGAAAGATCTGCAAGGTCTAATACTAACAGACAAAGGTTTCAAAAGAATTGCTATTATGTTCATGAAGAAGATGACAATGAAGGAGTAACAGATGATGAATCAGAACTAGGAAGCAAATCCGGAAATGAGTGGGTGTTTATTGCCATCAAGGAAGAAGATTCAATACTCTCTGAATCTGTCAATCACAAAGTTGTTGAAAAAGCTTTGGCTGCTCAAGTGGAAGAAAAGGATGATTGGGTTATTGACATTGGATGTTCTCACCATATGACTGGTGACAAGAATAAGTTCTTGAATTTGGAAAGGTATGAAGGAGGAATGGTAAAGTTTGTTGACAATTCTGCTGGCAGAATCAGAGGCAGGGGAACTATTTCCTTTGATGGAAAGAGCAAAACAAGTAACGTACTATATGTTGAAGGATTGAAGCACAATCTTCTCAGTGTTGGTCAGTTAGTGGACAAAGGCTATGATCTCCGGTTCAAGAATGGAAAATGCAGAATCTTTACAAGCTCCGGAACTGAAATTGCATCCGGTACTCAGACAAAAGGTAATATCTTTCATCTGGTTGGTTCAAATAAAAGTTGTTTGTTTGTTCAAATTGATCAGAGTTGGTTATGGCATAGAAGAATGTGTCATGTAAATTTTGATAACATCATCAAGATAAGCAATACTCAGGCTGTAAGAGTTCTTCCAAAATTGATGAAACCCACAAATAGTTTGTGCAAAGAATGTCAGCTAGGTAAACAAAGCAGAGTCTCTTTCAAAAGCCAAGATCAGTCTTCTACCGGATTGTTGGAATTAGTACATACTGATCTCTGTGGTCCAACAAGAATCAAGAGTCTGCAAGGTGATAGATATTTCATGTTGTTAATTGATGATCATTCCCGGATGATGTGGGTTACCTTTCTAAAAGAAAAATCAGAAGCATTTGAGAAGTTCAAAATCTTCAAAGCTATGGTAGAGAATCAAACCGGATTGAAACTAAAGTGTCTAGGGTCTGATAGAGGTGGTGAATTTACATCTGGTGAGTTCATTGACTTTTGTGAGAAGCAGGGTATAAGGAAACAGTTGTCTGCTCCTAGGACTCCACAGCAGAATGGAGTAGTTGAGAGAAAGAACTGGACCATCCAGGAAGCTGCCAGGACAATGATGTTGGAAGCAAATGTTCCTCAAATGTTTTGGAAAGAAGCTATCAGCACTGCAGTCTACACTCTCAATCGAGTTCAAATCAGAAACAACACTGGTAAGACCCCCTATGAACTCTGGTTTGGCATCACTCCTACTGTGAAATATTTCAGAGTATTTGGTAGCAAGTGTTATATTAAAAGAGATGAAGATCTAGGAAAGTTTGATGCTAGAAGTGATGAAGGAATTTTCTTGGGGTACTCCACTCAAAGCAAAGCATACCGGTGTTACAATAAGAGATTGAGGAAGATGATAGAAAGCACCAATGTGAAAGTTGATGAAGGAATTCAGAAGCCTTCAAGATTTTATGAGTTTGATGAAGATGACCAAGACAGTGTTCAAGGAACTCAATCCTCTCCGGTGAGATAGAGTCAGCCTGATCCGGTAAATCAGGAAGAAGAGATGGGTTTGAATGAGCCTGATCAAGAAACAGCAGTGCAGGATACTCCCAAAATTCCAAGGTATGTAAGACTGAACCACTCTGAAGATCAGATCATAGGTGACAGAAGCAAAGGTGTACAAACTAGAAGGAATGTTGCTCAAAATCAGGATGAATGTTGTTTGATTTCAAAGATTGAACCTAAAACAATAAATGAAGCCTGTAATGATGAAAACTGGACCAAAGCAATGGAAGATGAACTGATGCAAATTGAGAAAAATCATACTTGGGATCTTGTTCCCAAACCTAGAGACAAGAATGTAATTAGAACCAAGTGGGTCTTCCGGAACAAACTAAATGAAGCTGGTGAAGTAATCAGAAACAAAGCTAGATTGGTCTGCAAAGGGTACTCTCAAATAGAAGGAATTGACTTTGAAGAGACTTTTGCTCCGGTGGCAAGAATTGAAGCAGTCAGATTACTTCTTGCATTTGCTGCCTTCAAAGACTTCAAGGTATATCAGATGGATGTCAAGTCTGCTTTCCTAAATGGTGATCTGGAAGAAGAAGTTTACATTGAACAACTGGATGGATTTCAATTGTTTGATAATGATGATATGGTCTGCAAGTTGAAGAAAGCATTGTATGGACTAAAGCAAGCCCCAAGAGCATGGTATGAAAGGTTGGATAAGCATCTTGTGTAGATTGGATTCAACAAAGGTACTGCTGACAGTAACTTATATTTCAAAATTGATCATGAAAACATTTTGATTGTTGAAGTGTTTGTGGATGATATCATTTTTGGAGGAAGAGATAGTATGTGCAAAACTTTTGCAAATCAGATGAAAAGTGAGTTTGAAATGTCTATGCTTGGTGAAATGAATTTCTTCTTGGGTCTGCAAATTACTCAAACAAAGAAAGGAATCTTCATTTCTCAGACCAAATATGTGAAAGAATTGTTAAGGAAATTTGGTATGGAAGATTCAAAACCAATGAACACTCCCATGGCAACCGGATGTAAGTTGAGCAAAGATGATGACTCCCCAAAGGCAGATCAGACAAAGTATAGATCAATGATTGGTGGATTGTTGTATCTCACTCAGACTAGACCAGATATAATGCAGGCTATTGGTCTTGTGGCAAGATTCCAGGCTGATCCTAGAGAATCTCATGTTATGGCAATCAAAAGAATTTTTAGGTACTTGAAAGGAACAGTTGAGTATGGTCTATGGTACCCTAGAGATCTAGATTTCTCTCTTCATGCTTACACAGATGCAGATTGGGCAGGAGATGTGGATGACTGGAAGAGCACTAGTGGTGGAGCATTCTTTTTGGGGAAGAGATTGGTTTCTTGGTTAAGCAAGAAACAAGATGCAATATCTCTGTCTACAACTGAAGCAGAATACATTGCAGCAGCAGGTAGTTGCACTCAAATCTTATGGATGAAGCAGATGCTAAGAGACATTAAAGTTGAATATGAGGAGCCTATCACAATTTTCTGTGATAATTCAAGTGTAATTAATATTTCTAAGAATCCAGTATTGCATTCTAAGACTAAGCACATATCTATCAAGTTTCACTTCTTGAGAGAACAAGTGAACAAGGAAGAAGTCAGATTGGAGTATGTTCCCTCCAAGGATTAGATTGCAGATATCTTTACTAAACCTCTTCCCAAGGACTCTTTTGAATATCTCCGGGAGAAGTTAGGGGTCATGGCCCCTCCGGTGATGAACTAGGATGCACTGATGTGCATCAGTCCGGTGGATATCACAGTCATATCTTGTGATCCGGATTGATGATGGGGAGCTGCAACTAAGGGGGAGCAGCTGGTATGATTCTGATGTATGAGAATTGCAAGTATGAGCCCTTTGCCATTGATGTCAAAGGGGGAGAGAAGACATGTGAAAAACAAGTGGTTGATGATCAAAGGGGGAGCAGTAAAGGAAGAGAAGACATGTGAAAAGTTGTTGTTGATAGGGGGAGCTGTGACAGAAAGGAGAAGTTCTTGTCTTGATGGTTTTTCACATCATATGTTGCCATCAATGACAAAGGGGGAGATTGTTGCAAGTATGAGGTGAGCCTGTGTTGTCATTGATGTCAACATACTCATATTGCATTGACAAGAAGGATTGGATGAGCTGTGTGCTGAGGACATTGAGAAAATTAGCCTCAGTCAGGAACAGTGAAGAACAGTGATGAGAAGAAGGCAAATGTATTGTATAGGTTGAGAACCGGAGGATGTGGATTAAAGGGTTTGTAGATATGAGTCTTGAGATGCTTCAGTTAAGATTTCAGAGGTTCGCATGAAGATCTGAAGGAGTTGTGGCTGTCGGTGTAGAACCGGTTCCGGCAAGTATTCAGAGGTGACAGAGGATCACAAAAAGGTTCGGTGAGGTCCGGAATTGTATTATCCTAATCTGCGGATTGGAAGGAAGTGTTTGGGATGTCCTTGTGATGTGTCATCCTGATTTGTGTATGATTTGGAGGTCCAGAAGTACCTTTTGCATTATGACAAAGGCGACAGACTGTGTTCTTGAAGTTTCGGATGAGGAAGACAAGAGATTCCAGTAAGTAAAGGAAGTGCGGATGTATCCGGTCGTTCAGGCAGGCTTGTGAAGGTTTTTTTTTTTTTTTTGGATCATGTTGAGGTTGTGTTGTTGGTCCGCATTGATAGTAAAGCCCAGAATTGAAGTTATTCTTCCGGATGAAGTTCTTGCTCTGTTTAGCCGACCGGATGAGTTGTTCATCCTGCGAATGTTCTTATGGTGGCCGACTGGATGTGTTATTCATCTTGCAGATACTCTTATGGTTGTTTGCCGACTTAGATGTTTGTTCCTAAGTCGATGTCTTGTATAAAGAACGGTTTGTGAGTTCATTTCGACGTGTGGATTGTGTGGATGAGTGTGGCATAGCGAAGAGAAGTGCGAAAGGCAGAGCAGAGGTTTTTGGGCTTAAATGGAACTGATCCGGACATGGTAGAGATGTCATTCTCCAGTTCAAGACTGTGATTTTTATCACTTTGTAGACAGTGTGTCTCCTTGTAGGCAGTGGGCCTCTTTGTGAGCAGTGTGCTCGGGCAGTGAGCCCTAATTGGCACGTGCCATTCATTCTTCTTTATTCTTCTAACAGAGAATAATTCTTGGGTTAATCACCCCGTGGTTTTTCCCTTAACTGGGTTTTCCACGTCAAAATCTTGGTGTTTAATGTGTTGATATTTATCTGCTCTTGTGTTTATGTATTATGCTTTCATGGATGATTAATTGATATGCTGCCAACTAACAACGAAGAATCAAGTGTTTGAAAGAAAAAGAAGTTTTATACAACTGATTCACCCCCCCTCTCAGTTGTATGCCCTAGATCCAACAGAAACACTTGCACATGAGGACAACAATTTTATAATTTAATTATTCCTCATTCATTCAAGGTAGTTAAGGCATTGGTGAGCTTTTGATAGACTTGTGAGCTTAAAATCCTCTTGCATTAAACTCAAACCAACCTTACAGGCATCAAAAAACATATCAATGCACTTAGGTGTATTAGATCTAGAAACATTTGGGACTTTGGAAATAGAAACAACAAACTTGTGGCTAAAGTCCTTGCTAGACTTACCCTCCTGCCTTTTGATATATACTAATTCCTTGACAAGAGAAGCATGGTCTAGATTACGTAGAAATTCTTCATCAAAGCTAGCCACAAGGTCTTTCCAAGATGCAAAATATTCTTGGAAAAAACTGTCAAACCATATCCTTGCCCTTCTGCATAGAAACCTAACAAAGAATATGATCCACATGTCCTCATCTTCAAACTAAACTTTTTCCATAAATTCTAAAAATGCATCAACATGTGTGTCCCCTTCATGAACATGATACTCATCAAATCTAGGCATTTGGTTTAAGACCGTATATATCATGGCTTGCATTTCATAATCAATCGAAGAGAGATCTAGCTATTTGTAATTGGTGTCTAGGGGAATGATAGGGGACTGAACAAATTGAATTTTATTGGCAATATTGTGTTCAATGGATTGCAACCTAGACTCAAGCAACCTAATTTGATTTTCAATTTATTTATGATACATAGCAAGTTAATTTTGCTTATGTATGGATGTTTGTAGGTTTATGCATGTGTTTGTATAAGGTGCATGGCTACTAGAATAGCATGGATAAACATCACTAGAGTGTTCTAGGTCCTCTTCTTCATCATGGTATCTAGGAATTGAAAAAAAAAAAAGAACATGCAAACGAAGGAGTGGATCCTAGATGATCATTATCAAATAAAGGATCCATGACTAGAACATACTACCATGCAAGGAAAACAACTAAGGTCTTATAACTTATGTGTATCTTTATCATGGAAGAAACTTTGTCTTAGAGGGAGGAGGAAAAATCTTGTGTACCTTTTTACTAACTTCTATGAGCTTGAGATGTGTTATTGAAACACCAATGACAAATAGGTTTCAACAACAATCAAACTTCCTTCATGATAGTAGATTTTTCGCCTCTTTCAAAATAGGGATACCTTGAATCACATCTAATCTCCAAGGCAACAAACTAGTCTAGGTTTAGATCACCAATAGAATCCTAAATTAACTTCAACCCATTATTGCCTCCCCAACAAAGGTATCATTCTATTAGCATAACTTGATAACTTGCCAAACTAGCACACAAATGAAATGCAAACCTTCTTCATTGAATAACTAGTTTCTTCAAGATGAGATGTAGATCAAAACTTACCTAGCAATGGTGCCATTTTTGGGTGTAAGTTGATGGGATTCCAACTTAAAACACCAAAAAACTGACATGGTTATAAAATTTCTTTCAAATTACTAGATTCTTCAAGATGAAAGAAAAAATAAATCATCCTTTACAATGACAGCATTATGTTGGGTCCTGAAATTGCTACTCACAGTCCTAGAGGAATCAATCCACTTCAAAGCTAGGGAACTATCATTTTGAAGGTGAATTAATAAACTCATCAATAGAATATGAGTGATTAAAGGCCAATTGCTGAGAGTGGATATTCTTTCCTTAAATTTGAGCTCAATTAGACTCAGGAGGGTGCTCCTAGAGGTATCCTTAATACAAAATGATTACAATAGAAGATGAATAAACTAAAATTATTATAGTTGTATCCAATGTAAACCTGACCCCAAAGATTATCACTGAGTCATAGAATGCCCAACATCACATAAATCCTCTTATTAAGCTTATGAAGGAAATATTGCACAAATACAAGATGAAGGTATACACAATATGATTCTTGAAGATAATCACTATTGAAGTTCACTAAAGATGTTTCCTTGTTTGAATCTCTGAATCATGAGATGCATATGAACTCATAACCTACTCTTAAACTACTGGTGAAATATATATTTTTTATAAGATTATGATTGATCATGGATCTCCAAGATAATGTATATCCATATGGTTACAGAGTCCAAGGTGTAAAGAGAAACAAACAAACTTGTAGATCACAAATGAAATAGATCTATGGATAAACATACATCAAAATGTGATATCAAATAAATGATCATACTTAAGAATCCATCATCATACAATAAAAATCCATGTTTAATTAAGAAATGACCATTACAAATGTTTTGAAATGACTTAGAAAGATATCGCATTCATGAAATAATAAATTACACTCATAGCAATAAATGTGGCAAGAAGAACCATGTGACCATATTTGAATATTCCCCTAAAGATTTATAGACTACCATGGAGACATTCATTCATTGATTTCATTTCCATATCAAACCCCTTCTTGTGATTTACAAAATATGCTAGCTCTATTTACAAATTAAAATTTTCAAGAATTAAAACCCTAGATGACCTTAGACACTTGCAGGCATGTAGAATATAAGAAATTATCAACCCTTTGAATGTCAAACAACTACATATTTATAGCATTTCAAAATTTGCCTCTTGGTTGTGCATCATGAAATTGACATACTTTAGTGGATCATGGCATTGAATGCAAACTAAGTAGATTTTCATTAAATCTACATATTAGGATTTTTCACACTCAAAATGAATAGATTGGAGCTTGCATGAAGACAATTAGTAGCTGAAAATCCAACCACAACATTCATGGTGACCATACCTCCCTCATAATCCACCATTGAAATCAACAACTATAATTGTGCCCTTGAGATGAGAGATGTTATTTGGGTGGGAAAAAATCTTTTGAGAAGTTACAGGGATCAAATTAGGTCATTAATGGTTACCCAGGAAGTTGTTGAAGCATTATGGAGTGTATCAGAGAAGTTTTAAAAATTTGCAAGGTTTTGATTCGAGTCAGGGCATGAAGAAGTTTAGAAGAAATGAGAAGTTTTACAAATGGATGAAATGAGTGAGTGATAGATGTTGGGACCTCCTGGATTGAATAAACATGAGGAAAGGTTGTGGAATAGGATGTTGGGACTAGATACATGAACACATCCAAAAGTCAATAGGAATTCTGCATGTAAGAAGGAAATGGATAATCAAGCTAAGGGAAAGTTGTGGAAGCCCAACATGGAATGGGAGGTTAGAAGTAGAAATTTTATGTGCATGATGTCTGGAAGAATTCTGCTAACAAAGGAAATGGAAGTGCAAAGATGTAGGAATCTCATGTAGGATTGGAGGTTAGGACATGATACAATCATATCCAGAAATCTATGGAAAATCCACACAAATGAGGAAGGTGATAGGTTAGAACAAGGGAAATTTATGATAAATAAATATGGAACCAAATGTGGGAAGTGGAGGGACCAAGAGGAGGAAGTTCATATGTTGAAGGGTTTCCAACAAAAGGGGTTATGAGGAATGCAAAGAAAATAGGGAGGACCCAAGGTGGAAATGTCTAGTAGGTATGGGAATTTCTACAAAATAGAAAGGAAGGAATTTGGAATAAAAGTGGGTGAACCAAGATTTGAAGAAAAAGGCAAGGGGATGAAAGTAATAGATATTAGAGATCAAAGTTTGGGGAAATGGGTGGAGTTAAAAATATAAATGGCCCAATAAGGTTCTACGAAACATTTATGTGGGGAAGGAGGTGAGGACCAAATGGGTGATGAAGGGGAAATGTTTGGTAGTCCACCAAAAGTCTACAAATCCACAAAAAAACAATAGAAAACAACTTAAAACTTCCCAAACTTGGAAATTTCTTAGATTTTTGCAACTTCAACACATGATAGGAACATGGGGTTGGCAACAAACAACATCAAGGGAAAATTCGACCAAGGGAGTTCTCATTGGTGGATTTCTTAGATCGGTTATAAATGATGGGAAAAATAGGTCTAAGGAAACAAAGGGGCACCAAACTTTGATTTTTTGCAAATTTTGAGACACATGAAACTGGACTTGAATAATTACCATGCTTAGATTATGAGTGTCTCCTTATATAACTAATAGAATTTTAGGAATGTAAATAATTCTCTTAACCAGACTTGCTAGTTTGGGTGTTGTAGCTAATTAGTTGGTCAACATGATGAGTATAAAATTCTTGTAAAGACTTTGAAAGGTATATTTTCAGTTCAATACATGAAGTTTATCTATTTATCTAAGGATTGGTGAAGTAGATTCTAATCTTTGTGCTATAATCCCTTTTGTGTTTTATCTTTTATTTGTAGAGCCTAGCTTATGGGTACAAATGTAAATGCATGGTACATATTATTGTCTTCTCTTGTGTGATACTACCTTGGATTGCATGTAATTTACTTAATTTTTGGGATCCAACTTTGTGGCTCATGCATGATCAAGGCACAAATCTACAATAGGTCTGACCTTTCATCATAACAACACATACATTGAACAAAACATAAAATATTTTTTAGTTCCATTAGTGTTAATTTGTTCTTTTAGTATTGAATATCTCATGTCTCTAATCTTACCCAAGTACCATCCTTAGAGAGATATGCTTTGTCACCTGATTTGTGTAGCTATATGAAGAGTAGTTTTATCTTAAGAGACATCATGAGGGATGCAATTTGACACATCTAAGGTCTCATACATGGTTTGAACTTCTACTCAATAGAGATTTTAATTCTTGGCTAAGATATATAAGCACATGGATTCTTAGTGATAGATATTGGAGTTTTTTGGTGCAAGGGGTATGGTTTATTCCCAAGATATGGTGTTTTTCTTAATTTCTCTTTAATTGTCCTATAAAAAAATCTCAAGGAACATACACTTTGGGTTAGTAGAGCCTAAATAAGTAGGAAGAGTTACCCTTCCTCATGACTCAAGGTCCATTATTTTACCTACCTAATCTTAAGATACAAGTTATCCATCTTGAGTTAGTATCCCTTGAAGCTAGGGTGTGACTTTCCTTTTGGGTTTTGGGAGTCTACAACTTTGAGAGACAACACAATCCACAAACATACAAAAGCAAAATAAAAAAAATAGGTTAGTTATATTTTCTAGTGTATTATGTTGCTTCTAGAAAATTAATGGGCACAATTCTAGTGTGATCTATTGTCAAGAAAGTGTGGATATGATTCTTGGTCTAGCATTCTCTATTGTTAGGAACCATATAAAAGTATCATAAATCACATGTACTAGTGTGCTCCATTTCTAGGTGATCTGTGTACACCCATACAATACCAAGGATTACATGTACTAGCATACTCTATTACTAGGTAATCCTAATAAGGTTGGATGTCCATGCATTCTCTATACTTGGAACAACATGCTAGTGATGCTCTAGAACCATGCCAAAAGTGTGCAAATGATGGATGTGGATATATGCCCCCTTTAAAATAATTGCATAAATCAAGTGCGTGTAATTGATTTTAAGGTAGAAAAGGGAAATAAAAAGACTT
This sequence comes from Cunninghamia lanceolata, assembly GCA_027924645.1. Lineage (NCBI taxonomy): Eukaryota > Viridiplantae > Streptophyta > Pinopsida > Cupressales > Cupressaceae > Cunninghamia > Cunninghamia lanceolata. The sequence goes on along the minus strand of BSBN01000245.1, from coordinate 2,347,328 downwards.
AAGAAACATACATAATAGATTGTGTGTGCATAGGGTCAATAATATTTTAGCCCTAGAAATAGATAAAATAGATAAATGTTGCCAATACTAAAATGCAGTGGTACACCTAAAATCATTTCTAAAGCATGACATAAAAGGGATCCTGTAAGGCAATATCACATGTATCATAGCAACATAAGAAAGAGCACATGAAGTGATTTGTATGCATTGGGAATAGTATATTTTTGTAATTTGTCATAAATATGGAAATAAATTATTGTTATTCCCTAAGGCAAATATAACTATAATCACAAAGGAAGAATGTATGTGACAAACATAGATGAAATTTAAGTCAAAATTGTTTCCAATTGGGTCAACATGATTCTATTTGGACATCAACAGAATACTCTACATCATCCCCATATAAACTAAGGAAAGAGAAAAAGAGAAAGAGTCACATGATTGTCTTAAAAAATTTGTGTCAACATTCAAATGATATCTAAATATATCAATACTTTTCAACATCCACAAAACTTGTGCAGAATAATAAAACAAATACTCTATATAAGTAGAAGACCTAGTAGACAAATAAAATAAAGGCACAACATGGTGTTCCTTCAATATCCATGTACTTACAAGAGTACAATGGGTCCTCTAGGGGGAACTAACATATACATACACATACACAAGTACAAAATACAAACACACTAACATATAACAAGAAATCACAAATATAATCTAAACATGAACACACACATTTATATACATGTAGAATATAGTAAAAGTGCTTACTCATCAAACTCTTCATCCAACAAATAATCACCATGCCAATCATGATCATTAAGTGACTCCATTTTATCAACTCATGTAGGAGTTAAAAGAGGCAACATGGTAGAGATAATGGCAAAAAGAGAATGTTGGCATTCTGGAGATGTAGAAGGGTCATCATCCTCTAGAATACTTGGAAGATGTGAGATGGTTAATGAATGCATGGATATTATTGAAAGAGAGGTAATATCTTCATTTGAGATAAAGAGATACCAATCATTTGAATAGGATACTTGCTTAGGTGAAGATGAATCCACATGCCTAGAATCCATAAGAATGTCAATAATGATTATGGTGCCTAGATTAGAGGACTATGGAGGAGAATCTATGGAATCCCTTAGGGATGTTGGGGATGTTGAAGTATCCAAAGAACTCATGATCTTTGGTTGTGGTTGGTGATGAGGTGGGGTGGGGTAATGTTCAATTTTACATTTGGTTGATAATGAAGGAGGGAGAATAATGTTGAGGATAGATGGCTTAACAATATTAGGAAAAGAGGGTGATGGACATAGGTGAGTGGAATGAAAGTAGTAAAAATAGAGCTAGGAATGACACTGATGTTTGGGAGGTTTACTATCCTTGGGAACAAAGGGATGTTTAGTGCTTGTGGGATGATGGGAGGAAAGGAGGATTGGACAAAGAAAACCTCAATTGTCTTTAATTTTTTATTATTTGTTTGTTCATGAGGGTTTTCTTTAGATTAAGGTTGAGCGAGAGGTTAGGAAGTAGTTTGGTTGGGGTGGGTAGGAGGTCTAGGAGGAGGGTAGCATTTAGATTAGATTTGGGAATTATGTGGAAACATGTCTATAACCTTTTTCTTTTTCTTATCCTTAAGTTGTCAAGGTTTAGGGGGAGTCCTAGGATTATATGGGGAAGAAGAATTGGGAATGTGTGGTGATGGAAAAATAGGAGGGAGAGGCTATGGAGTAGCAGGAGTGGTCCACCTAGTAGCATAAGACTGATAAAGATAAATAGCATGTCATTATACCATCTAATTAGGGTGGATGGGGTGGGAAAAAATAATTGAGGGAAATTTTCCCAAGACATAAATGGGTTGATATCAACTATGAGGAATAGTGATGATAATGCTATCATGATGAAATTTTAGGCATTGATGAATAATAGAAGAAATGGCCTATAACACATTGAGCCAAGGATGGCCCAAGAGAATGTGATACTTATTAGATGTGGGAATAACATGACATAAAACCTTGAGAATCTTGGTCGAACTTATGTGGAGAGAATAATGGAACCAAGAGTGGGTATGGACATTCCATTATGTGTGCACAAGGAAATATCAAACAAAGAGTATGAATATCATTGAAGATGATCTTGATATATAAATGTTTATTAGTAACAACATTAAAATTACTCATGGGGTCCACCAAAATGCTTGGAACATGATTCTAGTTTATAAGCCCCTCTATGTATAAAGGACCATGATAGTCATTAGTAGGCATCTTGCTAGGGGACAAAGTAAGGATAAGTGTAGGAGAAGAGTAAGGAATGGAAGAAGAAGGACCAACCTCTTTAGCACCTATAACTTGTGAAAATGACACAATTTTAGAGGGAGGATATTTATCAAGCATACAAGTGTCATGGGTAGAGTTAGAAGTTAGGACAATATATGTGATCACAAAGTCTATGTAATTGGTGGTAGAATGTTAGGGAAATGGGTTGGTAATGATTTGTAGATTTTGGTTTGCAGGGGAAACTAATTGGTCACCCCAATTATTTACACCCATGACATGGATGATGTTAGAATTTATTAGATCCTATATATCATGCCACAAGTGCATGCACCTCTCAGTTTCATGATCAAAGACATAGTGATATTGGCAAAATGATTTAGGATCATATAATTTTGGAAGGGAAATGTTGGTATGTAGAGTTCAAATGGGTGGAAGTTGAACAAGGTTTTGGGAGAGGAGTTGATGGAAAATAGAATGAAGTAGGTTAGTAAGCTTACTGAATTATCTAAATTATGCTATGGGTACAAGGATAGGACTAGAGCTGAAGAGTGCGACATTATAGTATCAATTTCGTTAATAGTAGGGGTAGGTGGATTGTTCTTACTAGAAAATAAATTGTTGTTCTTTTTATATTTAAGAGAATATGACATAGAGGGGACTATAAAGGTGTCATTGGTCAGTGAGGTAGCTAAAGAAATTGCCTCAAAGTAGCTAAAGAAAGTGCCTCAAAGTAGTACAAAAATGTGGGAAAGAAGAATTTTCATTAGAAGAATCTTATCATGAATTTCCTTTGTAATATCTATAATGAAGTTGAACATTGGAGTCTATAACCTGGGGTAAGAAATTTGAGATAAAAATTATTGGTGTTTTAGAATGAAGCTTGTAAATTTTTTTTTGGGACCTTGTTGATATTGGAAAATATTAGTGAGGCTCACTTGTAGGATAATATTAACCTAGAAGTGTTGTAGGAAGAGGTGAACCAACTCATGAAATGAGAGAATCGAATGGTCTAGTAAAGAATAAAAATATTCCAACATGATCTCTTTAAGAGAACAAGGAAATAGTTTAGCTATAAGTTCATTGTTAAAGAAGAAATTTCTATTGGAGGTTGTGGAAGCCAATATAGAAGTTTGTGGGTCCTGTTTACCATTGTATTTGTTAGATCGGGAGACAATAAAATGTAGAGGAAAGGTTTGGAAAGTATTTCTAAAGAGAGTGGTTTAGGATAGAATTGTATAGTAATCATAGGCTGAGATGATAAAGAAACACTGGTCAATTATTTTTGGATAGTCCCCATATTTTGTATAATTTGATTAATGATGGTATCATTTGTATGGAGACTTGATGTAGTGGTAATAGTAGCAATAGCAGTAAAGGGATATGAAGGTACACACTAACTAGGAATAAATGATTGAGTCGAATAGGTGAAGGGGAGGGGCTAGGAAGGTGGGACATAACCATATGTAGAGATAGCATTAGTAGGAAACCCATAGCTAGTAATACATGATTGAGTTGAATAGGTGAAGGGGAGGGGCTAGGAAGGTGGGACATAACCATATGTAGAGATAACATTAGTAAAAAACCCATGGCTATGGTGACAATAAGAGGCTCTCATGTGAGGGGGAGGAATGATGGATGTGGGAATTGTTGTGGTACTATAGATGTGGGCTCTAGGGTTGGGCATGGATATAAAAAAATTGTATATTGGATAAATAGGAATTGGTCTCATTGAAATGATCAAGGGTATCTTGGGAAAGAGGCATGGTGGCTAATAATGTGCCCTATGGCTTGAAAATTTTCTAAATCATCAAGTTTATTATCAAGGATATTTCTTAAAGCATCAATGATGAGATTGGTTGTGGCAAGGGTTGCTTCATTAATAATAGTGGGAATTTGTAAATATGCAAGGTTTTTATTGATACAGTCAATTTTATCATGATTATTGGAGTCTAAAGATCCCTCATGGTCAAACTTCTCTTCCCCCATGGCAGATAGCTCCTTAGGAGTATTAAGAAAAGGGGGAAGAGTAGAGGGCATGCCATAGAGATAAGTTGACAATAACATAATACTTGTGGAAGAAGTCATAGTGGGATTTAGACAAGAACTATGATGAATAGTAATTAAAGAAGATCCTATACATGTAGTAAAACTCATAAATTGACACAAAAATAAATATTAACACATCAAAAATAGAATTTGTTTTACTAGAAGTATACGTGGTCAACCAAAATGAAATAGGTCTAAGTTGTTTCTTTGAACACTCAACTATCTAAATCTTTAGATAGAATTAAAAATATAGAAATGCAACTTAAAGAACATAGAGTATTTTATCCTATCTAAATATATTTTTTGTAGATAGAAACTATGTTCATTTCCTAGATGAAAATACTATGCTTTACTTTTGAAACAATAAAAATAAGAAATAAAGAAATAGAATCTAGAAAAGGAGTTGACATATAGAAAAACTTATTGCATGAAAGCACACCTATGATAGTGTCCAATTGCATTGTGGTACTCCACAAAATAGAGGTATGAAGTCCATACAACAAGATGAGAAATTTAAAAATTAGATATAACCTGCATACAACTAAGGATAGGGAACAATAACAAAAACATAGTAATATAGTGAAATGATCTAAATTATTCAAATCAAAAGACAATGATATATGGAAAAAATAATTAAATAATTGAAACATGATGAGATCAAGAGAGATACAAATACATATGAGAAGATTATCAAAATTCCTATAGCTGAAACAAAAGAAATGGAGGAGATTTCTAGGGAGCTTTCTGTTAGAATCCGTAAAATAGATTATAACCCAGAATCAATTGAAGGAGTTAGAATCATAGACTGTAAATGCAAAAGCAATTGAAACAGCATAACAATGATACCAAGAGATTGATGTGAAATGCTCAAATGGAAAAATAGCATCAGATACCTATCTCCAATATAGAATGGAATTACAAGCTAGGTAGCATGCTTATATAGACCAGGGAGAGGGAGGAGGTGGAAACACTGGCCAATGAGGAGCAACCATCTATCGGACTAAAGATAGAAAAGTATCTTACCAAGATAGCTAATGGATGCTCACATGTAGGAAGGTGACACCTCATAATCCTCACCCAATAAAACATGCTTTATTAACATAACCAAGCTTAAATAAACATGTAGGAAAAACCTTATAAAAAGGCATAAAAAACCTACACTAACACTTTCCAATATGGTCAAACCATTAAATTGGTCTTTCAACTTAAAATTTGGAATAAAGCATGTTCTCTTAACTAATGTGTATCTAGGCCTAAGAATAACACTTAAAACAAATTAACATGTGTATTGTTAGAACAATAAAAAATGTGTTTATTACTATCCTAATGTGCATACGAATAATAATGAGAGATGGAGTGGGATATTTGGAAATCCCAATAGGATGTTTAAAAGAATGTCAAAAAAGAGTTTTGGATATGAGATTTTATATTTTCTATCTAAGACAAGTGGAGAGCACAAAAAAAAGCCTCAAGGTGATCCTAAACACTTTTAACTTAACAAATAGAAGTATGTTCAAGAATATATAGGTCATTGTCACATAAATTAGAAATGAAATGAATAGCTAGAAGTATATGGTGAACTAGAAATAAATAAACACTAGTATCACCTTATCATGAAACTCATGAAGACAAGAGGTTTCAAGATGGGTGAAGAGAAGGTATTGTTTCTCAAAAAAGTATTTCTACTAGAAGAAATCCAACAACCGATAATGAAGAAGAATGTCCAAAAAGAGTCTTGCAAACTTCAAAACCTTGTGAAATAATTAAAAATAATAATTTTTCAAAACACAAGCTCACTATGATGTTAGCATAACCAATGTGTTGTAGTAAAACCAAGAGCATGAGAAAATCTTGTAAATTGTGTAGAAATTCAAGAGCATAACTAGTAAAAAATGTATAAGATATTGTTCAAGAAAATGCTTTTTAATTCACTCTCATCTAATTTCTATTCATGATAACGGAGTTAGGGAACCTTTTTTAAATCTAATCAAAGATATGTAAATAGTAATTAAAAAATCAAGGGAAGTCAAAAAGTCACTATTTTGGGTATTAAACAACACTTGTATGTGTTGGATCTAGGGCATACAACTGAGAGGGGGGGGTGAATCAGTTGTATAAAACTTCTTCTCATTCAAACACTTAACTCACTGTTGTTAGTTAGCAGCATATCAAATAATCATCCATGGAAGCATAATACATAAACTTAAGAGCAGATAAGCATCAACACATTGAACACCAAGATTTTGACGTGGAAAACCCGGTTAAGGGAAAAACCACGGGGTGATTAACCCAAGAATTATTCTCTGTTAGAAGAATAAAGAAAAATGAATGGCACATGCCAATAAGGGCTCACTGCCCGAGCACACTGCTCACAAAGAGGCCCACTGCCTACAAGGAGACACACTGTCTACAAAGTGATGAAAATCACAGTCTTGAACTGGAGAATGACATCTCTACCATGTCCGGATCAGTTCCAATTAAGCCCAACAATCTCTGCTCTGCCTTTCGCACGTTTCTTCGCTATACCATACTCATCCTCACACCTCCCACTGAAATGAACTCACAAACCGTTATTTATACAAGACATCGACTTAGGAACAAACATCTAAGTCAGCAAACAACCATAGGAGTATCCGCAAGATGAATAACACATCCGGTCGGCCATCACAAGAACATTCGCAGGATGAACAACTCATCCGGTCGGCTACACAGAGCAAGAACTTCATCCGGAAGAATAACTTCAATTCCGGGCTCTACCATCAATGCGGACCAACAACACAACCTAAACATGATCCAAGAACCTTCACAAGCCTGTCTGAATGTCCGGATACATCCGCACTTCCTCTGCTTACTGGGATCTCTTGTCTTCCTCATCCGGAACTTCAAGAACACAGTCTGTCGCCACTGTCATAATGCAAGAGCTACTTCCGGACCTTCAAATCATACACAAATCAGGATGACACATCACAAGGACATCCTAAACACTCCTTCCAATCCACAGATTAGGGTAATACAATTCTGGACCTCACCGGACCTTTTAGTGATCCTCTGTCACCTCCGGATACTTGCCAGACCCGGTTCTATACCGGCAGCCACAACTCCTTCAGATCTTCATGTGGACCTCTGAAATCTTATCTGTAGCATCTCAAGACTCATATCTACTAACCCTTTAATCCGCGTCCTCCGGTTCTCATCCTATACAGTACATTTACCTTCTTCTCATCACTGTTCTTCACTGTTCCTGACTGAGGCTAATTTTCTCAGTATCCTCAGCACACAGCTCATCAAATCCTTCTTATCAATGCAATATGAGTATGTTGACATCAATGACAACACTGGATCACCTCATACTTACAACAATCTCCCCCTTTGTCATTGATGGCAACATATGATGTGAAAAACCATTAAGACAAGAACTTCAACTTTTCATATGTCTTCTCTTCCTTTACTGCTCCCCCTTTGATCATCAACCACTTGTTTTTCACATGTCTTCTCTCCCCCTTTGACATCAATGGCAAAGGGCTCATACTTGCAATTCTCATGCATCAGAATCATACCAGCTGCTCCCCCTTAGTTGCAGCTCCCCATTAGTCCGGATCACAAGATATGACTGTGATAGCCACCGGACTGATGCACATCAGTGCATCTTAGTTCATCACCGGAGGGGCCATGACCCCTAAGTTTTCCCGGAGATATTCAAAAGAGTCCTTGGGAAGGGGTTTTGTAAAGATATCTGCAATCTGATCCTTGGAGGAAACATACTCCAATCTGACTTCTTCCTTGTTTACTTGTTCTCTCAAAAAGTGAAATTTGATAGATATGTGCTTAGTCTTAGAATGCAATACCAGATTCTTGGAAATATTAATTGCACTTGAATTATCACAGAAGATTGTGATAGGCTCCTCATATTCAACTTTGATGTCTCTTAGCATCTGCTTCATCCATAAGATTTGAGTGCAACTACCTGCTGCTGCAATGTATTCTGCTTCAGTTGTAGACAGAGATATTGCATCTTGTTTCTTGCTTAGCCAAGAAACCAATCTCTTCCCCAAAAAGAATGCTCCACCACTAGTGCTCTTCCGGTCATCCACATCTCCTGCCCAATCTGCATCTGTGTAAGCATGAAGAGAGAAATCCGGATCTCTAGGATACCATAGACCATACTCAACTGTTCCTTTCAAGTATCTAAAAATTCTTTTGATTGCCATAACATGAGATTCTCTAGGATCAGCCTGGAATCTTGCCACAAGACCAACAGCCTGCATTATATCTGGTCTAGTTTGAGTGAGATACAACAATCCACCAATCATTGATCTATACTTTGTCTGATCTACCTTTGGAGAATCATCATCTTTACTTAACTTACATCTGGTTGCCATAGGAGTGTTCATAGGCTTTGAGTCTTCCATACCAAATTTCTTTAACAATTCTTTCACATATTTGGTCTGAGAAATGAAGATCCCTTCTTTTGTTTGAGTAATTTGCAGACCCAAGAAGAAATTCATTTCACCAAGCATAGACATTTCAAACTCACTTTTCATCTGATTTGCAAAAGTTTTGCACATACTATCTCTTCCTCCAAAAATGATATCATCCACAAACACTTCAACAATCAGAATGTTTTCATGATCAATTTTGAAATATAAGTTACTGTCAGCAGTACCTTTGTTGAATCCAATCTGCACAAGATGCTTATCCAACCTTTCATACCATGCTCTTGGGGCTTGCTTCAATCCATACAAAGCTTTCTTCAACTTGCAGACCATATCATTATTATCAGACAATTGAAATCCATCCGGTTGTTCAATGTAGACTTCTTCTTCCAAATCACCATTTAGGAAGGCAGACTTGACATCCATCTGATATACCTTGAAGTCTTTGAAGGCAGCAAATGCAAGAAGTAATCTGACTGCTTCAATTCTTGCTACCGGAGCAAAAGTCTCTTCAAAGTCAATTCCTTCTATTTGAGAGTAGCCTTTGCAGACCAATCTAGCTTTGTTTCTGATTACTTCACCAGCTTCATTTAGTTTGTTCCGGAAGACCCACTTGGTTCCAATTACATTCCTGTCTCTAGGTCTGGGAACAAGATCCCAAGTATGATTTTTCTCAATTTGCATCAATTCATCTTCCATTGCTTTGGTCCAGTTTTCATCATTGCAGGCTTCATTTATTGTTTTAGGTTCAATCTTTGAAATCAGACAACATTCATTCTACTTTTGAGCAATATTCCTTCTAGTTTGTACACCTTTTCTTCTGTCACCTATGATCTGATCTTCAGAGTGATTCAGTCTTACATACCTTGGAATTTTGGGAGTATCCAGCACTGTTGTTTCTTGATCAGGCTCATTCAAACCTATCTCTTCTTCCTGATTTACCGGATCAGGCTGACTCTGTCTCACCGGAGAGGATTGAGGTCCTTGAACACTGTCTTGGTCATCTTCATCAAACTCATAAAATCTTGAAGGCTTCTCAATTCCTTCATCAACCTTTACATTGGTGCTTTCTATCATCTTCCTCAATCTCTTATTGTAACACCGGTATGCTTTGCTTTGAGTGGAGTAGCCCAAGAAAATTCCTTCATCACTTCTAGCATCAAACTTTCCTAGATCTTCATCTCTTTTAATATAACACTTGCTACCAAATACTCTGAAATATTTCACAGTAGGAGTGATGCCAAACCAGAGTTCATAGGGGGTCTTATCAGTGTTGTTTCTGATTTGAACTCGATTGAGAGTGTAGACTGCAGTGCTGATAGCTTCTTTCCAAAACATTTGAGGAACATTTGCTTCCAACATCATTGTCCTAGCAGCTTCCTGGATGGTCCGGTTCTTTCTCTCAACTACTCCATTCTGCTGTGGAGTCTTAGGAGCAGACAACTGTCTCCTTATACCCTGTTTCTCACAAAAGTCAATGAATTCACCAGATGTAAATTCACCACCTCTATCAGACCTTAGACACTTTAGTTTCAATCCGGTTTGATTCTCCACCATAGCTTTGAAGATTTTGAACTTCTCAAAAGCTTCTGATTTTTCTTTTAGAAAGGTAACCCACATCATCCGGGAATGATCATCAATTAACAACATGAAATATCTATCACCTTGCAGACTCTTGATTCTTGTCGGACCACATAGATCAGTATGTACTAATTCCAATAATCCGGTAGAAGACTGATCTTTGCTTTTAAAAGAGACTCTGCTTTGTTTGCCTAACTGACATTCTTTACACACACTATTTGTAGGTTTTATCAACTTTGGAAGATCTCTCACAGCCTGAGTATTGCTTATTTTGATGATGTTATCAAAATTTACATGACACATTCTTCTATGCCATAACCAACTCTGATCAATTTGAACAAACAAACAACTTTTATTTGAACCAACCAGATGAAAGATGTTACCTCTTGTCTGAGTACCGGATGCAATTTCAGTTCCGGAGCTTGTAAAGATTCTGCATTTTCCATTCTTGAACCGGAGATCATAGCCTTTGTCCACTAACTGACCAACACTGAGAAGATTGTGCTTCAATCCTTCAACATACAGTACATTTCCTGTTTTGCTCTTACCATCAAAGGAAATAGTTCCCCTACCTCTGATTCTGCCAGCAGAATTGTCACCAAACTTTACCATTCCTCCTTCATATCTTTCCAAGTCTAAGAACTTATTCTTGTCACCAGTCATATGGTGAGAACATCCACTGTCAATAACCCAATCATCCTTTTCTTCCACTTGAGCAGCCAAGGCTTTTTCAACAACTTTGTGATTAACAGATTCAGAGAGCAAGGAATCTTCTTCCTTGATGGCTATAAACACCCACTCATTTCCGGATTTGCTTCCTGGTTCTGATTCATCATCTGTTACTCCTTCATTGTCATCTTCTTCATGAACATAATAGCAATTCTTTTGAAACCTTTGTCTGTGAGTATTAGATCTTGCAGATCTCTCCGGACATCTTGAGGCAAAATGACCAATCTTATTGCAGTTGAAACACTTAAAGGGTAGTTTTCCTTCATACTTACCGGATCCTCTTGGCAGTCTCTTTGCAATGAGGGCTTCAAGTTGAGCTGTTTCTGCTTCTTCTTCTTCCATGTCTCTTCTTGCTTGATCATACCATGACATTTTCTTTGATGAGTTTTCACCCGGATCAAATCTCTGTTTGCCTTTCACATAGGCACTGGCTTTGAAAGCAGATTCAGTCTTGGGAGGATCATCTCCAAACTCGGTCATTTCAAATGCAGCTAGTTTGCCAGCCAGTTGTTCTCTTGTGACAGTTGTGTGGGCTCTGAATTCATCAATGGCAGCAACTTTGATTTTGTAGGCAGCAGGAAGGGATCTTAGGATTTTGCAGACAATCTCATTTTCATCTAAAGTTCCACCAGCATTTCTGATTCCACATACCAACTCATTTACTCTTGGCATAAAGGTAGTGATGTTTTCATCATCTCTCATTTTCAATCTTTCAAATTTCCCTTTCAGACTTTGCAACCTTGCACTTTTGACAAACTCATCTCCTTCATACAGAAGTTCCAGTTTAGTTAGGATCTCATATGCAGTGGGTAGGTCAATGACATTCGAGAGATCTGAGTCATTCAATGCACTTAGAAGAGCTTCCTTGGTCCGCAGATTGTTTTCAGCTTCTGTGATTTCATTCAGAGTTGTCGGACCACCTTGTGGAGGTACATATGGTTTTGAAATCATACCCAGGTATGCTTTTCCCATGCATTCCAAGTGACACTTCATGCGACCTTTCCAGACAGTGAAGTTGGTTCCATCGAACTTCGGACTATCCTTCTTGTATGACGACATCCTGGATCTCCTCAAGCGGTTAAGCTCTTGTCAGAGGAACTTGGCTCTGATACCAATTGTTGGATCTAGGGCATACAACTGAGAGGGGGGGTGAATTAGTTGTATAAAACTTCTTCTCATTCAAACACTTAACTCACTGTTGTTAGTTAGCAGCATATCAAATAATCATCCATGGAAGCATAATACATAAACTTAAGAGCAGATAAGCATCAACACATTGAACACCAATATTTTGACGTGGAAAACCCGGTTAAGGGAAAAACCACGGGGTGATTAACCCAAGAATTATTCTCTGTTAGAAGAATAAAGAAAAATGAATGGCACATGCCAATAAGGGCTCACTGCCCGAGCACACTGCTCACAAAGAGGCCCACTGCCTACAAGGAGACACACTGTCTACAAAGTGATGAAAATCACAGTCTTGAACTGGAGAATGACATCTCTACCATGTCCGGATCAGTTCCAATTAAGCCCAACAATCTCTGCTCTGCCTTTCGCACGTTTCTTCGCTATACCATACTCATCCTCACACCTCCCACTGAAATGAACTCACAAACCTTTATTTATACAAGACATCGACTTAGGAACAAACATCTAAGTCAGCAAACAACCATAGGAGTATCCGCAAGATGAATAACACATCCGGTCGGCCATCACAAGAACATTCGCAGGATGAACAACTCATCCGGTCGGCTACACAGAGCAAGAACTTCATCCGGAAGAATAACTTCAATTCTGGGCTCTACCATCAATGCGGACCAACAACACAACCTAAACATGATCCAAGAACCTTCACAAGCCTGTCTGAATGTCCGGATACATCCGCACTTCCTCTGCTTACTGGGATCTCTTGTCTTCCTCATCCGGAACTTCAAGAACACAGTCTGTCGCCACTGTCATAATGCAAGAGCTACTTCCGGACCTTCAAATCATACACAAATCAGGATGACACATCACAAGGACATCCTAAACACTCCTTCCAATCCGCAGATTAGGGTAATACAATTCCGGACCTCACCGGACCTTTTAGTGATCCTCTGTCACCTCCGGATACTTGCCGGACCCGGTTCTATACCGGCAGCCACAACTCCTTCAGATCTTCATGCGGACCTTTTAAATCTTATCTGTAGCATCTCAAGACTCATATCTACTAACCCTTTAATCCGCGTCCTCCGGTTCTCATCCTATACAGTACATTTACCTTCTTCTCATCACTGTTCTTCACTGTTCCTGACTGAGGCTAATTTTCTCAGTATCCTCAGCACACAGCTCATCAAATCCTTCTTATCAATGCAATATGAGTATGTTGACATCAATGACAACACTGGATCACCTCATACTTACAACAGTATGGTTGTACTATTTCAAGATGAAAGCACAATTGTGTAGACATCTACACAAGTGCATTTTAATCTTAGAAGATTCAAACAAAAAATGTTATAAAATAGTTGTACAAAAGATAAAATAAATATAAAAATGTTAAAGAACTCTCAACAAAAGAACATTAACTACACAAAAACACAAAAAACATGGCATCTAGACTAAGGAAGAGGCTAAGGATAGGCTAAAATTAGTCCTCAAAATATACTATGGGAATTGACACTAAAAATGGTACAATTTGTAGTGTCAAAATTGCAAAGTATGTAATTTTTGACATTACATGAAGTAGGATTGAATATAATGTAAAAGTCTCACTAGCATGACAAACAACCCTACTTTTCACATGTGATCAAATTACATTGATGTGTGGTTATGGATGTTGAAGTTACATTGGTGAAGCTTGTGAAAATATATAAGTGTGGATGATGCAAGATAGATATATAGAGATGTTTTCCACCTTGTAAAAAGCTTGTCTATGGTTGGTCCTTTACATGTTTGGACCCTTATATAATGCATACAACAAGTGTGAGGATGTTGGGTAGATGGTTTGCACCTTGCCTATTAATGTTTTATATTTTGTAACAGGTGAATATTTCCTTAGGGGAGCTTGTACTTGACATTGAAAATGTATTTAATGTGGGTAGCACATTGGGGATCATGGTTTAGTGAATAGATGGTCTATTAGGCTCATTAGATGAATGCATTTAATATTTTTAGTTAATTGTAAAATCATTCAATATTATAAAAATATTTAATGCTTGAGGCATATGTTACAAGACAACTTGGTTTGGGGGAACAAAGGGGCCACCAACAATAATCTTGAGCACTGATTATTTGTGCATCAAGTGCATTGAATATTTTTTGGGGGCATTAAATAATGGTGCTAATTGTGGCTAGGAAGCTTCTACTTGGTTTCCTCTTTCTTGTTTCTCTATTACCTAGAAATAGGAGGCTTGGGATGAAGTCATTCATTATTTAATCATCTTGTACTTACTCATAGTAAGTAGAGCTTATTGATAACTAAGCTCTGATACCAATCTAATGACCTTGCATTGATAATAGTTTGATGGAATGAGTTGAGGCCCAAGAGTGTGTGAAACAACAATAAAAGATAAAATATTGTTGTAAATAGATAATAAAACACACACACACACAAGAGAATATACCCAAAACATAGATTTTAATTGATGAAAATGGTGCAACATAAAGGCACTCTTTTTCCTTTTTCTCTTCATCATCATCTATTGTGTTACAAGGACATATATATATTATGTGTAATTTATACATGACTTGCACTCCAAGTTTATAACTTGACTTTGATATATGACATGAGATATACGCTTGACTTATATTTCAAGATTCTAACTTGATTTGACATGCCTTGTACTCTTGACTTGTGATTCAAACTTCTAACTTGACTTGGCATGACTTGTACTCTTAACATTGATATATTTATGTAAAGAAAACTTAATGGGCAAGAATACATTTCTAACACTCTCCTTAATCTTGGCTTGAGCATTACTATGCATTTGATCTCAAATTGGTGACTTAGAGATTTTTTTCAATCTTTCAAAATCTTCTTTTGATAAATCTTTTTTAAATATGTCCACAAATTGATCTACTAGCCTACAAGTCTCTAAAAATATTTCACCATTATTAACTAGTTATTTGATGAAGTGACATATTGTATCAATATGCTTACCACTTTTATGAAAAACATGGTTTTTTGATAAAACTATTATTGAGTTACTGTCACAAAATATTTTTGTTGGTCATTCTTTCTCTTGTTTCAAATTTGATAGAATTCTTCTCATCCATACTACTTGACATGTTGTTGATGTAGCTACTACATATTCTTCTTTTGCTATAAAAATAGTTATAATGGGTTATTTTTAAGAATCCCATGACCTTTCTCCTAAACCAAGATGAAAGATATATCAAAAGCTACTCCTATCATTAATGCTCCCTACTAAATCACTATCCATATAACCATTTAACTCAAATTAATTATATGTGGAATATAAAATATCATGATTTTTAGTTCCATTGAATATCTCAATATATTTTCTCTAGCTTGTGAGTGAGAATCCTTTGGTGACTCCATGAACCTTGAAATTAAACTTACTACATACATGATACAAAGTCTTGTATCTATCAGATGCATCAAACTACCATCAAGTCTTTTGTATAAAGTTAGATCTACATTATAGCCCTTATCTTCTTTGCTCAATTTTAATCCTACATGGTAATTGGTGTTATTCTTGGCTTGCAATTCATCATTCTAACCTCTTCAAGATATTATTGGAATATTTTAATTGACAAATAAAAATTATATCATTTTTTTGACTCACTTGAATTCTTAGAAAATATCTCATCAATCCCAAATTAGTCATCTCAAACTCATTTTGCATTGTTGATTTGAACAAGTCAATTGATAAATCTCCTCTAAATATTAAATCATAAACATATAAGCACACAATCAAAATTAACATTGATCATTCATTTTGATGTATAGTGTTGGTTCATTCTTTCTTTTGATAAAGTTGTTCTTCAAAGAATAAAAATCAATCCTATTACACAAATCTCTTGGAAGTTGAATGAGTCCATACAAGGGTTTCCTCAATCTATAAACTTTGTGTTCTTGACCCAAAATTTCATATCTTGGTGGCTACTATGCATAAACTTATTCTAGGATATCATTCAAAAATGTATATTTGGCATCCATTTGATAGAATTTCCATTTATGTTGAGAAACTATTGCTAAGATAACTCTAACTATATATCTAGTCTCACCACTAGGGAAAAAGTCTCATTTTAATTGATTCTAGGTTGTTGCGAAAAACTTTTTGCAACCAACTTTGCTTTTATGATTTTCAACATTTCCATTTGCATTGAATTTGGTATTATAGACCCACTTCACACCAATTACATCTTTTCCTATTAAGGGATTTACAAGATCCCATGTATGAGTTTTCTCTATAGCATCAATTTCATGACTTTCAATTAGTTTTCATTCCCAATTACTTCCTTAAAACATACTAGATCAAATTTAGTAAATAATGAAAAATTAGAAATAAAATCATCATCATGAGTACTTTGGGTTACCTCATAAATTTTCCTTAAGCTTGTCATCTTCTCTTGTATTAAAGAGGGAGTTGAAATGATCCTTCTTCTTAAACTTGGTGGAATGGAAGAAAATGTAACATGGTTGCTACTAGAATTTGAAGGTTGTTTTTGAGTTGCTACTTGCTATGTGTGGCTAGTTTTGATTTGTAACATTATCATTAAATTATTTTATCTCAAACTATTGTTGCTATTGTAAATTTTCTCTCCAAATCCATTCCTCATCTTTAAGAAATTATACATCTCTACTGATTAGGACTTGTTTTGATTATTGGGTTATATAATTTATATGCCTTTGGTTGTTGGGTGATAGCAAAATAGAGTGTCCCACGTTTTGGCCTAAGTGGGTTGCTGAAAATTAACATTTTTTTTAACTGATTATAGGGAACAATTAAGGATAATGTAAACTAATGAGTGTAGAATTTTCTATGTAGATTCAAGTTATTTTTTATTAAATAAGTTATTTGTTATTAATTTTTGAATTAGTAATAACAAAAATGTTAGACCTATATTATTTTATAATGCATTTCTCTTAGCATATATATCAATTTTTTTTTTCTTTTTTCATTGAATAAAGAACATATATGTGGAGTGTAGTGCATTTTTTCATATTTTTCTAAAAATCTTTGTTGTTTTTCCTAGTGTCTTGAATAGAGGTCATTGTTTTTTTTGTTAAAGACCTACATTCATTATAAATAAAATTTAAAATATAATGTTAAAGAAAACATACTACATATTATAATTTTTGTAAAGGTAATACTAAGGGCTACATACTTAGAAAATGAAATTTCCAAATGACTTCATTTGATCTCCCAAAATATGAAGTAAATTTTCCTTTTTGTCAGCATTTTGATAGGTGAGGAGGAGACTTTGTTAAGGGTTTGATTTAATACTAGGGGGTTCTATTCAAGGAGATTTGATCTAAGGGGGTTTGATCTAAACCCCTTCAATCAAACCCCCTTAGATGGAACCCCTCTAGGTTTAAATCATTATTTTTTCTAAAAAACATGTGATTTCAAGAAAAAAGCAACTCACTATATCTCACAAAAATACATTTTTCTCCTTAATCATCTAACTTCTTTATCTCTTCATCAAGAATATGTGCATATGAAATGCACCAAAAAAATCTCAAATGAGAAATATTATGTTTCTTCTTACTCCATGCTTCTTGTGGTACTTTATATCGTTTACACTCTTTATAGGGAAACAATTCAAAAATGAACTTGAGCTATAGATTCAACACAAAATTCACTTGGTAAATGTTTTTCTTTCATCATACTTCTTTCCATCTCCATTATTTCTATATTCTTCCTTTTGGAAACAACATTTAGTTGTGGTGTATACCTTGCAATGAATTATTTCTTGATTCCATTTATTTCACAAAACAATAGAAATTCATTAGGCACATATTCTCCTCCTATATTTATTTAGCACTTTTATGAAATGTCCACTTTTCTTCTCAATAAAAATTTAAATTGTTGAAATATTCAAAGGAATTCTAATTTGTATTTCAAGAACACCCATGTTTTACTATTGAAATCACCAATGGAGGTTATGAAGTACCTACTATTCCCAATTGAAGAAGTTTGCATTGGTCCATGTAAATCTAAATGCACAATTTCAATTGGAGCCCTTGCTCTATATGACCTACCAATAGAAAATGCTTCTCTATGTTGTTTCCCAAGAATATAACCCTCACAAGTTATATTGGGTTGTTCTATAAAGGGTAATCCTTTCACCATATTCTTTTTATATAATAAATTAATCCCATTAGAACTTAAATGCCCAAATCTCAAATGCCACAATCATGATTGATCCTTTATAGTGGCTTTAAGGAAAACATACAATCTATTTTGTATCTTTAATGGAAACATTATATTACATGTCATTGAAACTTTTACAATCATATTGTTACTTCTATTTCTATCTAAAATCACACATGTTCCATTTTCAAAATAAACCCTATAACCCTTCTCTACTAATTACCCAATACTAATTAGGTTATGTTTAAGACCCAAAACATAATACACATCTATAATGTGTTTCTTTTCTCCTTGTTTTGTTCTAATATTTATGCTTCCTTTACCGATGACAACTACTTTGTTATCATTCCCTAATTTGGTTTTAGATTGAATTAATTCATCAATTTTAGAAAACATCTATATTTCCTATCATATGATTACTACAACCACTATCTAAGTACCAAACATCTTTTGTACTTTCATTAGTAACATTACAAGCAATGATCATGGAACCATGTTCTTAATTTTCATTTTCTCGTAAAAAATTTACACTTTGCTTATTATGATCGTATATCTTCTTCTCACATTCATAACTATAATGACTATATTGTTTGCAATAATGGCATTGGATGCTTGATTTATCATACCTTTAATTATTTCCTTGTGTATAGTTGTTGCTTCTTCATCTTCCACTTGTTTCATGGTAGTTCAAATTAATTCTTCCTCCATTATAATTATTTGTCCTCTAGGTCTTGCAAATTGTTTTTCTCCTCTACCTTAGTTACTTCCTTTGCTTCTTTCAAAGCTTACAGATGCTCCTTATTGAAATTTTCCTCTTTTTACTTTGTCCTTGAATGATACTCATAATTTGAATGCTTGTTCTAGGGAGGGATTTACTATCTGATTCAATCTTTGCTCAAGGGTTTGTAGGGACCCCTTAATTCTTCCATTGATAATTGTGATAGATCCTTTGATTCTTTAGTAGTAATAACAATGGGGTCAAACTTTGCTATTAAACTCCTCAATATCTTCTCCATTATTCTTTTTCATAAATATTTTCTCTATTCATTCTAATTTTATTGACAACACCCATTGCATGGGTAAATAAATTGTGCATGGATTTAGAATCTCTTATTTACAAATTTTTAAATTCCTTTCTCAACATTTGCAATCTCACTAACTTCACTTTGATAGTATCTCAATAAGAATTTTATAGGGTCTCCCATGTTTGGTTTGAGTTAGTTGTTATTACAATCCTTGGAAAGATAAACTCATCAATTACTTGTGTTATGATGAATAGGGTCTTTAATGCTCCTTGTGATTTTCAGTCAATAAATCCTTCTAAGCTTGAGTGAGAGCATTATATGTTACTTGATCTAGGAGCTCTAGATACATCTTTCTACCATGTCCCAAATATCTTGTGATCCAAATAGAATCTTCATCTATATACTCTATATTCATAATACTTTCCATTGAAACATGGAAGTGACAGTTGTGTCAGATTGCTACCAACATTGGCCATTGCAATTCAACTCTAAGAAGTTCAAATCCTTTGCTTGACAACTTGGCTCTTATACCATATTGATAACTTTTGTCTAATATTAATCTGATGGCCTTGCTCTTATGCCACTTTGATAGAACAAGTAGAGGCCCAAGAGTATGGAACAACAACAAAAGCTAATATATTGTTGTATATAGATAATAATGCACACATAAGAAAATATACACAAAATAAAGATTTTTATAGATAAAAATGCTACAACATGTAGACATTCTTTTTTTTCTTTTCATCATCATCTATTGTGTTACAAGGATGTATATATAATATGTGTTATATGCACAACTTGCACTCCAAGTTTTTAACTTGATTTGACTATATGACATGACATGTATTCTTGACTTGTACTTCAAGCTTCTAACTTGACTTGCACTCCAAGTCTTTAACTTAATTTGACATGCCTTATACTCTTGACAAAATTCGTTCTTTAAGCTTCTAACTTGACTTGACATGACTTGTACTCTTGACATTAATGCATTTGTACAAAGAAAACTTGAGGGGTAAGATTACATTTCTAACACTTAGAGCTTAAAGCTTGGCATCGATTGCTTGTTGATGAGATCTTGAGGAGCATGGAGATAACAACAACTTACTATTGTAGAAGATCACACCTTGTATAGTTTCTTGTTGGTTGATAGTGTTGATTTCTATGTTAAGGCTGAGAACTCGATATTGTATTGTGATTATTTTTTTTTGTTAGAAATACATTGATATCAATATTTTAGAGGTTAAGTTTTTTGTAAAAAGGTTTTCCCATGGTATATTAGTGTCTCTCTTTTGTGCAGTTATTCTATCTTTCATTCTTGTTATTTAGTTTATGCCAGAATGTTGCTAAAATTATAGATCAGCAATACCACTATGACATGCTTTCTCATAAGATTAATGCAAAATAGTTTCAATATTATGATTAATGTAAAACCCTGTTTATATTTCCTTACATTTAATACCCATTTAGTATCAGAATTTGTCTTTAATTTTGGTACTAGTAGTGTAGATTTCCTTTCACCTAAGCTATAATAATTTTTTTTTTTCACTAAACTATAAGAAAAGATTTCTTCACATAATATTCCATCACGCTACAGCTGTATTTTTTTAAAACTAAGTGATCTAGTTACTAGTTGTTCTTTCTGTGATGTCTGCAAGTAAAATAGAAACCACAAGCAAGACGGATTGAAATTGGTTTATTTAGGTTTTGAGACGACGCCCAGAATTTAAATCCAAGCCCACACAATGTCGTTAAACAGTCAGGATGTATTATATTAAGAGAAAAAAATCGATTTCTACAATAAGTACTGAAGATTTTATAACTGTAAAAACAATTCCGAAACAAAGTTTTGAAGTAAACTTATTAGTCTACACCATGTTTACTCAACAGATGCAAACAAAGACAGTTGAAGAGAATTGTTATATTTGCATTCTACACAAAATTACACATTTAACACCAGAGATATTCTGTGGTTTCTTTGAAAGTGGTATAGTTTCCATTCTTATCAATATCGCATGATAAGAAAGAAATCCCAAGATTAGAGCTACCTACAATTCTTTAAACTCTTTAAAATGGATACAGCTACCTACAATATTATAAACATCGAAAGTTTGAGGGGTAAAAGATTTACTATCTTAAAAACATTAGAGCTTAAAAAACTGCATACCCTGTTATCTTTTGCTGGCAATAAGGCTGTGAGCTGTGAATAGCGAAATTTCATGTCCTTTCTCCTCTGCCTTTCTATTTCTTTGTGAAGGCATCGCTTATCCACATCTTCACTTGTTTTCGAGGGTTGAGCAGGAGCAGCACACAAATCCTCATTAAATAACTGCGGCGTATGATTATATTCTCCGATCTGTAGGCGAGGGAAAAATGAGGAAGATGCCCAAGGAAAACCATTCATTTTCCTTTACAACACAGAGCACAAGGAAATGCTAAAAACACTAGGGAGAAGTAAAAAACGAGTCGAGCGACAGATTAATTTTCCGAATCTTTAGCAGCTTTTTTATTTCGTGTGTGAATACTTGCAAATGGCCAGGTGAGGCGCCTACAGACATATTTGGACTGATTTGATGTCGCTTCAAAGTGGCAGCTGGGAACAAATAAGAAAAAGCAGGTCTAAATAGTTCTCCCGGGTCAAACGAAATAATTGGGCTGCAAAAGTTAGCAATACCACTAAGACACCTGTGCATAGCATTAAAGAGTTTTCCCTATCTAATCAACATTCGGATGCATCTCCGAGACCTTTTGCAACTTGGACGAACGTGCTTGATTGACGTTCCAACAACGGACGACAGACAAGCCACTAAATACACAGTGTTCACCATCAATAGAAAATTTGCGTTTAGCGGTGCCCACTTCCACCTAGAAGCAATTTTCAAAACATATGGCCTTTTATATTGTAAAGGTGAAAATTGCATGAACTGCACTTTTCTTTTTCGTTTTGAAGGCACTTTCCATTCGGTTCTTCCTTAATTCAAGGTCCCCACTTTTACAAAAGGACAATAGGACAAAAGAGAATGGATTTTAAGGAAGGAATCAACACAAACAACTTAAATAAAAAATAAGACAAATAACAAGATAAACATCAGCAATTAAGGGCAAGAATATAACACAAGGTGCCAATAGTGGGGGCCACCTAGGCCTTAGGAGAACTGGCCATGCTCCGGAGACTAGACACTGCATGTCTTTCTTTAGGAATAAGGTGCAACTTAGCTGACATAGAGTCAAAATTAGCATTAGAGTCTTCAGTAGTACTCTTTCCCTTTTTTGATTTTATCCTATCTTTGTCTTTTTGTAGGAGGTTTAGGCTATTATTAACACATTTGAGATTGTCCTTGCTTAATTTGATCATGTTACACATGGAATCTTCCAGGTCTCTAAACTTCCCTTTCAAAGCAAGCAAACCCTCTTGAAGAACAACAATCTTCTTTTCATTTATGTAGCATATATTACAGGGATCCCCATACTTTCCCTTAACACTCACCTCTGCCTTGTTTTTATTTTACTAGGTGTTAGAATCAAGGATATTCTTAGTAGCATCTATTTCTCCCCTTCCTCCCTTCTTATTGACCAACTTTTTCTCTTTGCAATTTGTATCTTTAACTTTTTTACTCTAGGTTTTCTTCTCTCCCTTGGAGGTAATAGAGGAGTCCTTGGGAGGCGTAGACTTGGAGCTATCCTAACTTAGTGACGCAAGAGCATCCGGGTCCACAATCAATCCCGCATTAACCAAAAACATTTTCAGTTTAATTTTGGTAAAGTTTGGAGCTATTATGGTTATGTTTTTGGTAGGTTCGAAAGTTCTAGGTGTTAGATTCAGGGCACACAACTGAGAGGGGGGATGAATCAGTTGTATGAAACTTTCTCCTTTTTATATGAACTTAACTCCACATTGTTAATTAGTAGCATAATAGAAGATCAACAATGAAAGCACAATGTAACAAATCAAGAGTACAAACACATCAACACATGAGACACCAAGATTTTGACGTGGAAAACCCGGTTAAGGGAAAAACCACGGGGTGATTAACCCAAGAAAGTATTCTCTGTTAGAAGAATAGAAATAATAAAATGGCACATGCCAATTAGGGTTCACTGCCCAAGCACACTGCTCACTGCCTACAAGAGACACACTGTCTACAAAAGAATAAGTATCACGTACTTGAACTAGTAAATAGCATCTTCACCATGCTTGAGTCAGTTCCATTTAAGCTCAAACCTTCTGCTCTGCCTTTCGCTCTTCTCTTCGCTACCACACGCTCATCTCCACAAGTACCCACTGAAATGACTTCGCAATCCCTTATTTATACATGACATTGACTTAGGAACAAACATCTAAGTCAGCAACTACCTACAAAAGCATCCGCAAGACGTGTAATCCATCTGGTCGGCCAGTCACAGAAGGAACACCATCATCCAGAAGTTGTTCTTCATTTCTGGGACCCCAATTCTAATGCAGACCATAAACACAAACTGAGCATGATCCAAGGACTTCCACAAACTTGCCTGAAACACAAAGAACATCCGCACTTCCTCTACTTACTGAAATCCTTCTCTCTTTCATCCAGAACCTCAAGAACAGAGTTTGCCATTACTGTCACAAAGGAATAGATACTTGTGGATCTTCAAACCACGAACTGAATGAGTTGACACACCACACAGACTTCCCCAACACTTCCTCAAATCCGTAGAGTGGGATAATGCATTACTGGACCTCACCGGACCTATCTGTGTCACTCTGTCACCTTTGGACACTTGCCGGAGCCAGTTCTACTTGAGTGACCATAACTTCTTCAGATCTTCATGCGGACCTCTAAAAAATTTACTGGAACAACTCAAGACTTATACCTACAAACCATTTAAACCGCATCCTCTTATCAGCACCCTATCATGGACTTTTACCCTGTTGTTATCAATGTTCTTCACTGTTCTTGACTGAGACTAATTTTCTCAATATCCTTAGCACACAGCTCATCCAATCCTTCTTATTAATGCAACATGAGTATGTTGACATCAATGACAACACCGGTTAAACCTATACTTGCAACAATCTCCCCCTTTGTCATTGATGGCAACATATGATGTGAAAAACCATCAAGACAAGAACTTCTCCTTACTGTCACAACTCCTCATATCAACAACAACTATTCACATGTCTTCTCTTCCTGTACTGCTCCCCCTTTGATCATCAACCACTTGTTTTTCACATGTCTTCTCTCCCCCTTTGACATCAATGGCAAAGGGCTCATACTTGCAACTTCATAATCACACCTGTTGCTCCCCCTGAGTAGCAGCTCCCCATCATCAATTCAGATCACAAGATATGACTGTGATATCCACCGGACTGATGTGCATCAGTGCATCCTAGTTGATCACCGGAGGGGTAATAACCCCTAACTTCTCCCTGAGATACTCAAAAGAGTCCTTAGGAAGAGGTTTAGTAAAGATATCTGCAATCTGATCCTTGGAGGGCACATACTCCAATTTGACTTCATCCTTGTTCACTTGCTCTCTCAGAAAGTGAAACTTGATAGATATATGCTTAGTCTTAGAATGCAACACTGGATTCTTAGAAATATTTATTGCACTTGAATTATTATAGAAAATTGTGATAGGCTCCTCATATTCTACTTTAATATCTCTTAGCATTTGCTTCATCCACAAAACTTGAGTGCAACTACCTGCTGCTGCAATGTATTCTGCTTTAGTTGTAGACATAGATATTGCCTCTTGTTTCTTGCTTAGCCAAGAAACCAATCTTTTTCCCAAAAAGAATGCTCCACCACTGGTACTCTTTCGGTCATCCACATCTCCTACCCAATCTGCATCTGTATATGCATGAAGAGAGAAATCATGATCTCTTGGATATCACAAACCATACTCAATTGTTCCTTTTAGATACCTAAAAATTCTTTTGATTGCCATGACATGAGATTATCTAGGATCAGCCTGGAATCTCGCAACAAGACCAATAGCCTGCATTATATCTGGTCTAGTTTGAGTGAGATACAGTAATCCTCCAATCATTGATCTTTACATTGTCTGGTCTACCTTAGGAGAGTCATCATCTTTGCTCAACTTACATCTGGTTGCCATAGGAGTATGCATTGGCTTTGAATCTTCCATTCCAAATTTCCTCAACAATTCTTTCACATATTTTGTTTGGGAAATAAAGATTCCTTTCTTTGTTTGAGTAATTTGCAGACCCAAGAAGAAATTCATTTCACCAAGCATTGACATCTCAAACTCACTTTTCATTTGAGTTGCAAAGGTTTTACGCATATTGTCTCTTCCTCCAAAGATGATATCATCAACAAATACTTCAACAATCAAAATGTTTTCATGATCAATTTTGAAATATAAGTTACTGTCAGCAGTACCTTTGTTGAAGCTAATCTTCAAGAGATGTTTGTCCAATCTTTCATACCATGCCCTTGGGGCTTGCTTTAGTCCATACAGTGCCTTCTTCAACTTGCAGACCATTTCACCATGCTCAAATAATTGAAATCCATCCGGTTGTTCAATGTACACTTCTTCTTCTAAATCACCATTCAAGAAGGCAGACTTGACATCCATCTGATACACTTTGAAGTCTTTGAAGGCAGCAAATGCAAGAAATAATCTGACTGCTTCAATTCTTTCCACTGGAGCAAAAGTTTCTTCAAAGTCAACTCCTTCTATTTGAGAGTAACCTTTGCAAACTAATCTGACCTTATTTCTGATCACTTCACAGGCTTCATTCAATTTGTTTCGGAAGACCCATTTGGTTCCAATCACATTTTTTTTTCTAGGTCTGGGAATAAGATCCCAAGTGTGATTCTTCTCAATTTGCATCAGTTCTTCCTCCATTGCCTTAGTCCAGTTTTCATTATTGTAGGCTTCATTTACTATCTTAGGTTCAATCTTTGAAATTAGACAATACTCATTTGAATTTTGAGCAATTCTCCTCCTTGTTTGCACTCCTTTGCTTTTGTCACCTATGATTTGATCTTCAGAGTGGTTTAGAGTTACATACCTTGGAACTTTGGGAGTTTCTTGTACCTCTAACTCTTGATCAATCTCATTGAGACTTATCTCTTCTTCCTATCTTACCGGATCAACTTGACTTTGTTTCTCAGAAGAGGCTTGGATACTTTGAATCTGAACACCATTCTGATAATCTTCATCATACTCATGAATTCTTGAGGGTCTTTCAACTTCTTCATCAACCTTCACATTTACACTTTCTACAATCTTTCTCAGTCTCTTGTTGTAATAACGGTATGCTTTGCTTTGAGTAGAGTAACCCAAGAATATTCCTTCATGACTTCTAGCATCAAACTTTCCCAGATCTTCATCCCTTTTAATGTAACATCTGCTACCAAAAACTCTGAAGTATCTCACAGTGGGAGTCATGCCAAACCAGATTTCATAAGGAGTCTTACCGGTATAGTTTCTAATTTGAACTCGATTGAGAGTGTAGACTATAGTGCTGACAACTTGTCTCCAATAGATCTGAGGAACATTTGCTTCCATCATCATGGTCCTAGATGCTTCTTGGATGGTCTAGTTCTTTCTCTCAACAACTCCATTGTGCTGTGGAGTTCTAGGGGCAGACAACTGTCTCTTTATTCCATGTTTCTCACAGAAGTCTATGAACTCACAGGATGTGAATTCTCCACCTCTATCAAACCTTAGACATTTTAATTTTAATCCGGTCTCATTTTCCACCATAGCCTTGAATATTTTGAATTTCTCAAGAGCTTTTGATTTCTCTTTCAGAAAGGTTACCCACATCATCCGGGAATAGTCATCAATTAGCAGCATGAAGTATCTATCACCTTGCATGCTCCTGATTCTTGCCGGACCACATAAGTTAGTATGAACCAAGTCTAATAATCCGGTAGAAGATTGTTCCTTGCTTTTGAATGAGATTCTGCTTTGTTTTCCCAACTGACATTCTTTGCACAAACTATTTGTAGGTTTTACCTGTTGATAACTGAGAGGGGGGGTGAATCAGTTATCCTAATTATTTCCCTTATTGAACTTTTCTTTTAATTGAAGCAGCATAAAATCAAACACAAAACATTAACCATGAAATAAGAAACACATGACACAGTATTTTTGACGTGGAAACCCTGTTAAGGGAGAAAACCACGGGGTGATTAACCCAAGAATTATTCTCTGTTAGAAGAATAGAAAATTACAAAAATGGCACTTGCCAATTAGGGCTCACTGCCCGAGCACACTGCTCACAAGAGGCCCACTGCCTACAAGAAGACACACTGTCTACAAAGTGATGATAATCACAGTCTTGAACTGATTGGAAGCATCTGCATATGCTGGAGTTCAGTTCCGGTTAGGCTCAGTACACTGATCTGCTGCACTTCATCTTTCCTCTGTTCTTTGTTCTGCTATCTTTCACATACCGGATTCTTTTTGCTACCTTTGCTCTTTCTCTGGACTTATTCGCATATCTCTCCACACCCACACAACACTTCACAACTAAATCCATCCTCTATATATATCCGCACAAGTAGTTTCATCACCTTTCTAGTCGGCATCCGGAACAGTCTTAGTTTCTTACAAACTCTCATTCTGTCGGCTGAATCCTTCCTCACCAAGCAATGCGGATCAAGCATATACTTGTAGATATCATTAATCATGTCGGCCAAACATGATTCATGCCTTCACAACCTCTGTCATCAACAGTAACCCATCCGGAAAGCAGTCTGATACTCTGTCAGTCAGTTCTTCCTCTATTTTCACTGTCTCTCAGGAATCCGGTACTTAACCATTCATATCTTTTTCCTTGTCCATCACCGGAGGCTAAATCCTTGGAATATACTACTAAAGGTAGTCCTCTTGACTTCCCCAAATCCGCACTGCACCAAGACACTTCCTCTGAGAGGTCCGGACCAATCTGTCGGACCTTGCCACATGCTCTGTTCTTCTTCACCGAACCACAACTTTCTTTATTCTGACTTCCGGTAGAGACACATCATGACTTGCGGATATGTGGGATGACCTTTGTTGCCATCAATGACAACAACCATGAATCCATATAGTGTCTCTTGCCAACAATCTCCCCCTTTGGCATTGATGGCAACACTTAGTGAAAAATGACTAAGTGTTTTCACTATGCTCCCCCTTTGCTGATGCTCTGTCTTTATATACAATTTCTGGAACTCCCCCTTAGTTGGATTCCTCATTTTTCACTGCTCCTCACTCCCCCTTTGACATCAATGGCAAAGGGTAGGGTCCGCATATCAAAATTTTCAAAAATTTCTTATACTTAGCCGCATATTTACATACTCACATATATTGAAGAATGTCTGCAAAGGATGTCTGTAATTGAATCATTTCGGTAGCCCAACTTTGCTTCATTCTGTCCAAAATTGAAATGTGACCACTTAACAAAAATGCAAACGCTTCTGCCCGCTTGAGATCTGTCAGATCTTTTGTTTGGGCGGTGGTCCTAGCATCACTGATGGCCTCATGCATGGTTTCCAACTTAGGGATTATAATCCTTCTAAGTTCTCCCATCCGGTTGGTGATGTTCTTCCTTTCCTTCTCAAGATTCTTTATTTCGTTCAAGACTGCAATAGTCTGACATTCTTGATTTATTATAGAGGAAGAGAGAGGATCAAAACTTTGAGATAAGCTTTGTAGCTTATCCTGTTCCTCTTTTATTTTCTTGTCAAATGCTGCTGTTGCCTTTGACCAGGATATACAAAATTTGTAGATATCACCGCCATCCTTAAGAGCATTCTCTAAGCTCTTTATTCCAATGCTTACAATCTTTTTGTCTTTAGAGATTAATTCTAATATTTCTGAAAATCTCTTATCCAAAAATTCCTTCCGGACCTTTTCTTCAGCTGATTTTTCTAAAGAATCAAAATGTGTATCAACACTGCTGACTAAGGTTTTTAGATTACCGGAAGTGGAGGCTGTCGGATCTATCTGGATTGATGGCATGATCTTCACAAGTACTCCGGAAGCAGCCTCTATCAACTCACAGTCTTCCATATGAGACTTCAGGAGCTTTTCATTTGCCTTGGCATTTGCAAATGAAGCTATCTTCATTGTTTGTACCGGAGAGAGAGAGTCAAAATCAAATGGGCCTTTTAGAAGCTCCGGTTCATCAATCTCTAGAGTTTCTTTGCTCAAAAATTGTTGAACAGTTTGTGCAGTGTCTCTTGCCGGAGACAGATGTTTCTTCTCTTCTGCAGTCTTAGAACTGTCAACCTCTTTGTCCTTCACCACTGCTTCCTTCTCCTGTAATTGCTCTTCTTCTTTGGATCCGGAGACTGTAGGGGAAACCGGAGGAGAGATGCTAACTTGTTCATGGGCCGCTTCTTCTGGAGCAGAGGGTCCCAAGTCCTCACTTGTCTGTTCAGGGCTCACTTCTTCCGGAACAGAAGATTCCAGATCAACAGCTGTTTCTGCACCTAAGTCCTCTACAACAGGAAGATTGAACCTTTTGAAGGCCTTCCGGAGGATCTCTTCTGTTTCTTGAACCACTTTGTCAGTCTCACCAAGCATGAGTTGATTCATCCTGGCTTTGCTTCTGAACTCATCTTTGCAGTCCTTGAAGATAATGTTCATTGTCTTGGGATCAATTTGAGGATATAGCTGAATAGCTATCTGCTCCCGGATCTCAAGATCTTTGGCATGAGCATTATTCTTTCTTACTTCCATTTCCTTCTCTAGGCTCTTAGGAATGAGAGATATGATCTCAATGAAAGCCTTATTGTATATGTTCAGATATTTAACTGTGGCTTCCTGCAGAGTCTTTTGGTCTGCCTCACTGAAGTCATCATAGGATTCAGTCATTGGTTGAAGGTTTCCATCCACCGTGACCGACTTGATTATGCTCTCTAGTGACAGAGTGGGCTTTTCAACAGTTACCTCTGCCATTTCCTCCTTGTCTTGGCCTGTGGAGGGCTTACCGGATCCTTTCTTTTTCTGTTTCTTTACTTCTCTTACTCCCTCATCTGATTCTGTTTCCTCTTCATCCTTTTGGCTTCCATAAGCCCTTGTGGCTTTTGCCTTTGATCTCTTACCGGATGCCTGGACTTCCGGTTTTGAACTTTTGGTTGAGGGAGGTGCAGATCTCTTTGTTGATCTAGTCCGGGTGGGAGCTCCAACCGGAGCACTTTCTTTGCTTTTCTCTTCTTCCTCGGCCTTCCTCCTCTTTTCCCGGCTGGCATCAAGTGCCTCCTTTGAGATACCTAGGCCTTGAGCAATGTGCTCTACTTCTTTTCTTACCTTTCTTTTAATCTCAGGTTCCCTGAGTTCTACATGTATTTTTACATTCAGCTCCTCAAAGGTTCCAAACCTTTCTGCCTTAGGATCTTTGGGCTGACTTAGCATGTGTTGAACATGCAGCTCCACTATCTGTTCATCAACTTCATACCCCATGGGCATGATCCAGACAGTCCTTGGCTCCACTGCCTCCATTAGGCACTGATCAGTGTCAACCATAAAGCACACTGAGTCCTTGTATTTCTCAATGAGAGATTGAGGAATTCTCTCTCTTGCTTGCATCATGCTCTGAAAGTTTTTGAAGTAACCCCATAGAGCTGAATTTCTCGCTTTTGCATCCCCAAGTCCATGCAAGTAGTCTCTTATCTGGACTGCAACAGGTTTGTCATTCTGCCATACCCATCCACTTGTTCCGGGTAGCTCATTCATGAAATAGAAGAATAGACATACAATAAGAGTACCATATTTAAAGGAATTCTTCTTATCCTTCTTGATTTTCTGTATGTTTTCCATTAATTGGCTTAGTAGTAGTTCGCAGAGATCATATTCTACATTCTTTCTTAACATTTCATAAGCAGTGTATATTGCAGTTCCGGATACAGAATTCTCCCTGCTGGAGTGGTAGATCTTGTATCCTATTATCATTGATGCATATTTGATATCCGGATCGGAGATGTCTTCAATGGTCATTGCCCTTTTGTCAAATTTTGATCCGGTGGCCTCAGTTACAATGTTGTTCTTGACAGATTTGAGGATAGGTACTCCTCCGGAGGAGTATAGGCCAGTTACTGCTCTAATTGCCTCTTTTGTGATCTTGCAGGGTCTATCTAGCCATAGAAAGTTGTCATGCATCCTGCTCAGTACATATCGGACCCATTCATCCTCTTCAAAACAGGGGAAATGAATAAATTGCTCAAATTGTTTCTTCTGAATATCCTTATACTCTGGTTTGAGCTCAAAAGCATTGTCAATCAGCTGCTTGTGATAGAGGTCTCTTAGTTTGAATTCCCCAAATTCCTCAATGTTTGCATGTATGTAAACCCTAATGTCTTCGGTGTGTAAAACTCCGTGAGGAACACTAGAGAAGGCTCCTAGTGGGTCAACCTCCAATGATTTGTAGGGATGTTTCTTGAATGAGGGGCGAGGTCTATCGGAGATCTTAACTATGTTTGGAGTAGCCATTCTTCAAAGATTTGCAGTGAGGTAATGAAAAACGGAGAATACCTTATGCGCCTTCGGTTTGCACGGAGTGGTTGGATTGATTTCTTTATCCAATAGCTTCGGCAGGAGATCCTTGGTGTGCTTGAAGAACCTTGTTGCAGAGCTCCACTTTTCGCTTCTTCTCGAGTGCAGAATGAACAAATGACCTTTGAGAAATCCCTTAAATTGCTCCGCGAACCCTAATACCTGTCTGCAATAAATGCTTCACCTACATCATTCCGGTTTGCCTTGTCTGGATAGCTTGGAGTATCCCGGATTAGTCCTGATCTGTGGATATCATCCGGATCTTTCAATCATGAATAAATCGAGGTGGCATATTACAAGATCATCTCAAACACTCTGTCCAATCCGCAGAACAAGATAGTGCATTTCCGGATCTTTCCGGACCTTTTTGTAATCCTTTATCATACCGGAGCATTTCCCTGAACAGGTCTTATTTGATCGATCATAGCTTCTTCATAACTCCATGCGGACCTCTGAAAACTTGACTGAAGTATCTCAAGACTCATATCTACAAACCCTTTGATCCGCATCTTGTGCCACATCCGGCACCACTTGTTTGGCTGGGGGAACAAGATTTTCTTTGAGTCTCCCCCTGAGCCAGAGCTCACTTTTAATTTCTGGAAGAAATATCAGCACCAGAGTCTGGTGCGGATCCAACCTCTACATTCTCTGAACTTTTCTTCACCCAAATCTTGCTCATCTGATTCCTAACCTCATCCGCATTCATCTTTTGTTTACCCTTGTCTTGATTTTGATTATACACCGGACCTCTTTTGTCCTGATTCTTGTTTCTGCAGATTTTAGCATTATGACCGGACCTATTGCAGATTTGGCAAATAACATTTCTTTGCATATTTGACTGATATCCTCTTGATCTGCATTGATTTGCCATATGACCTATTCTATTGCATGTGAAGCATCTACCTTTGAATGATTTGTTTACTTGCATAATTCTGCATTCATGGGATTTGTGTCCATACCTTTTGCAGTTGAAGCACTGTCCGGAGAAGGATGAATTATTCTGATTCATTCTCATTCTGCACTGATTAGCTTTGTGACCAAAGTGGTTGCAGTTGTGGCAGTATCCATTGAAGGATGGATATCTTTGAGCATTTGGCTGTCTTACCGGAGGTCTTCTAGGCCTGTTCCTTGGATTTTCTGATCCAAGATTCTTCTGACCGGATCCGGAGCTTTCTCCTTTCTCATATCCCAAGCCATACTTGTCATCTGTCCTCTTTTGACTTCCAAGAAGAACTTCAAGTTGAGCAGAACTTATCTTGAATTTCTCTTTATATTCATTTGCTGTTTGAAGGTCTCTTTTGAGAGAGGCAATTTGATCCTCAAGTTTTCTTTCATTATCTTTGGCATCTTCAAGATCAGATTCAAGGTGTCTGATAATCCTGTCCATCTGGTGGCATTCTTCTGATTTTTCTTTAAGTGATTGTCTTAGATTGTCTTCAGCCTTTCTTTTTTCTTCAATCTCTTGAGTAAACTTTATAGTTCCTGATTCCATTTCATGTCTTAACATAATGACTTCTTTTGATAACTTTTCACATAACTTGGTTTGCTCAGTCAATTCCTCATTTGTATTGCTTTCTTCACTTTGTCTTGCCAACTGTTGAAGCAGCTCCTTTCTCTTTTTCATAGAGAGACTTAATTTGTCTTTTAGTTCTCTCATGAATTCATCAGCCTGTTTGAGTCTTTCCTTTAATTCACTGACTTCAGAATTTGACTGTTCAAGATCCTCAAGGGCAGTCTTGAGTTGCTCCCTTAAACCATATGCATCCATTTGAAATCCCAGATCTTCCTCAAGCTGTTAGGCTCTATTAGGAGGAACTTAGCTCTGATACCAATTGTTGATAACTGAGAGGGGGGGTGAATCAGTTATCCTAATTATTTCCCTTATTGAACTTTTCTTTTAATTGAAGCAGCATAAAATCAAACACAAAACATTAACCATGAAATAAGAAACACATGACACAGTATTTTTGACGTGGAAACCCTGTTAAGGGAGAAAACCACGGGGTGATTAACCCAAGAATTATTCTCTGTTAGAAGAATAGAAAATTACAAAAATGGCACTTGCCAATTAGGGCTCACTGCCCGAGCACACTGCTCACAAGAGGCCCACTGCCTACAAGAAGACACACTGTCTACAAAGTGATGATAATCACAGTCTTGAACTGATTGGAAGCATCTGCATATGCTGGAGTTCAGTTCCGGTTAGGCTCAGTACACTGATCTGCTGCACTTCATCTTTCCTCTGTTCTTTGTTCTGCTATCTTTCACATACCGGATTCTTTTTGCTACCTTTGCTCTTTCTCTGGACTTATTCGCATATCTCTCCACACCCACACAACACTTCACAACTAAATCCATCCTCTATATATATCCGCACAAGTAGTTTCATCACCTTTCTAGTCGGCATCCGGAACAGTCTTAGTTTCTTACAAACTCTCATTCTGTCGGCTGAATCCTTCCTCACCAAGCAATGCGGATCAAGCATATACTTGTAGATATCATTAATCATGTCGGCCAAACATGATTCATGCCTTCACAACCTCTGTCATCAACAGTAACCCATCCGGAAAGCAGTCTGATACTCTGTCAGTCAGTTCTTCCTCTGTTTTCACTGTCTCTCAGGAATCCGGTACTTAACCATTCATATCTTTTTCCTTGTCCATCACCGGAGGCTAAATCCTTGGAATATACTACTAAAGGTAGTCCTCTTGACTTCCCCAAATCCGCACTGCACCAAGACACTTCCTCTGAGAGGTCCGGACCAATCTGTCGGACCTTGCCACATGCTCTGTTCTTCTTCACCGGACCACAACTTTCTTTATTCTGACTTCCGGTAGAGACACATCATGACTTGCGGATATGTGGGATGACCTTTGTTGCCATCAATGACAACAACCATGAATCCATATAGTGTCTCTTGCCAACATTACCAATTTTGGAAGGTCTCTTATAGCCTGAGTATTGCTTATCTTGATGATATTATCAAAGTTCACATGACACATTCTTCTATGCCATAACCAACTCTGATCAACTTGAACAAATAAACAACTTCTACCAGTGCCAGCCAAGTGAAAAATGTTACCTTTTGTTTGGGTACCAGATACAATCTCTGTTCCAAAACTTTCAAAGATCTTGCATTTTCTATTCTTGAATCTGAGATCATAGCCTTTGTCCACTAGCTATCCAACACTGAGAAGATTGTGCTTTAATCCTTCAACATACAGTACATTACCAGTTTTGTTCTTTCCATCAAGAGAAATAATTCCTCTACCTCTGATTCTGCCAATAGAATTATCTCCAAACTTTACAATTCCTCCTTCATACTTTTCCAAATTTAAGAACTTATTCTTGTCACCTGTCATATGGTGAGAGCATCCACTATCAATGACCCAATCATCCTTTGCTTCAACTTGAGCAGCCAGAGCTTTTTCTTCAACTTCATCATTGACAGATACAGAGGATATTAGTTCCTCTTCTTTGATGGCAATAAACACCCATTCATTACTGGATTTGTTTCCTGTCTCTGATTCATCATCTGTTACTCCTTCATTATCATCTTCTTCATGAACATAGTAACAATTCTTTTGAAATCTTGATCTGTTAGGATTTGGTCTTGAAAATCTTTCCAGACATTTTGAGGCAAAATGACCAATTTTATTGCAGTTAAAACACTTGAAAGGTAATTTCCCTTCAAACTTACCGGATCCTCTTGGCAGTCTTTTTGCAATAAGAGCTTCAAGATGAGTAGTTTCAACTTCTTCTTCTTCCAAATCTTTTCTTACTTTTTCATACTATGATAGGTTTCTTGAAGAGTTTTCTCCCAAATCAAACCTTTGTTTCCCTTTTACAGAGGCACTGACTTTGAATGTAGATTCAGTCTTTGGAGGATCATCTCCAAACTTGGCCATTTCAAAAGCAGCCAACTTACCAACCAATTGATCTCTTGTGACTGTTGTGTGAGCTCTGAATTCTTCAATTGCAAAAGCCTTGATTTTATACGAAGTAGGAAGGGATCTGAGAACTTTGCCAACTATCTCTTCTTCACTTAGGATTCCACCTACATTTCTAATTCCACAAACCAGCTCATTCACTCTTGGCATAAAGGAGGTAATATTTTCATCATCTCTCATCTTTAGTTTTTTAAATTTTCCTTTTAGACTTTGTAACCTTACACATTTAACAAACTGATCTCCTTCATGCAAAAGTTCTAGTTTATTCCAAATCTCAAAGGCAGTTGGTAGATCAATAACATTTGAGAGCTCTAAGTCAGATAATGCACTTAGGAGAGCTTCTTTGGTCTATAGATTGTTTTCAGCATTTGTGATTTCATTTAGGGTTGTCGGACTACCCTGTGGAGGTATATATGCTTTTGTAACCATGGACCAGTATGCAAATCCCATACACTGTAAGTGACATTTCATGCGACCTTTCCACAGAGTAAAGTTGGTTCCATCAAACTTCAGACTATCCTTCTTGTAATATGACATCCTGGATCTCCTCAAGCGGTTAAGCTCCTTTTAGAGGAACTTGGCTCTGATACCAATTGTTAGATTCAAGGCACACAACTGAGATGGGGGGAGGTGAATCAGTTGTATGAAACTTTCTCCTTTTTATATGAACTTAACTCCACATTGTTAATTAGCAGCATAATAAAAGATCAACCGTGAAAGCACAATGTAACAAATCAAGAGTAGAAACACATCAACACATGAGACACCAAGATTTTGACGTGGAAAACCTGGTTAAGGGAAAAACCATGGGGTGATTAACCCAAGAAAGTATTCTTTGTTAGAAGAATAGAAAGAATAAAATGGCATATGCCAATTAGGGCTCACTGCCTGAGCACACTGCTCACAAGATGCTCACTGCCTACATGAGACACACTGTCTACAAAAGAATAAGTATCACATACTTGAACTGGTAAATAGCACCTTCACCATGCTTGAGTCAGTTCCATTTAAGCTCAGACCTTTTGCTCTGTCTTTCGCTCTTCTCTTCACTACCACACGCTCATCTCCACAAGTACCCACTGAAATGACTTCATAATCCCTTATTTATACATGACATTAACTTAGGAACAAACATCTAAGTCGGCAACTACCTACAAAAGCATCCACAAGACGTGTAATCCATCCGGTCGGCCAGTCACAAAAGGATCACCATCATCCAGAAGTTGTTCTTCATTTTCAGGACCCCAATTCTAATGCGGACCATAAACATGAACTGAGCATGATCCAAGGACTTCCACAAACTTGCCTGAAACACAAAGAACATCCGCACTTCCTCTACTTACTGAAATCCTTCTCTCCTTCATCCAGAACCTCAAGAACACAGTCTGCCATTACTATCACAAAGGAATAGGTACTTACGGACCTTCAAACCACGAATCGAACAAGTTGACACACCACTCAGACTTCTCCAACACTTCCTCAAATCTGCAAAGTGGGATAATGCATTACCGGACCTCACCGGACCTATTTGTGTCACTCTGTCACCTTTGGACACTTGCCGGAGCTAGTTCTACTTGAGTGACCATAACTTCTTCAGATCTTCATGTAGACCTCTGAAAAATTTACTGGAACAACTCAAGACTTTTATCTACAAATCCTTTAAACTGCATCCTCTTATTAGCACGCTATCGTGGACTTTTACCTTGTTGTTATCACTATTCTTCACTGTTCCTGATTGAGACTAATTTTCTCAATATCCTCAGCACAAAGCTCATCCAATCCTTCTTATTAATGCAACATGAGTATGTTGACATCAATGACAACACCGGTTAAAACCATACTTGCAACACTAGGACCTATCGATTTGTAGAAAACTCCTTTTCATTTATCATTTTTGACAACTTTAGATGTTTGTAAACTATACTTTTCACCGAAAAGCACTTTAGAAAAACCAAGGGTCTGCAATCATCAATTCACTACAAGGAAGTGGCTCTTTCTTTCCTTTTCAGTAAACTCTTAGGTTTGCAAACTTCTTATTTCACCAAAATGCCAAGTTTGCAAGTTCACATTTGCACCAATTCACTGAAAAAAGCTAAGGCTTGGTTCAGAGTTTTATTGAAGTACTAAAAAGTCATTTTGAACACAAGGTTCTAGAGTTCAAAAGTTCATCGAATTGTTGATTTACCAAAAATTTTGTACTTTCGGTAAAAGTTGAAATTTTCAAGTTCATCATTTGGTGCCAAAGGAGAGATGTTTCGACAAAATTTCAAGTTCATGAACCAAGTGTTTTGCCAAAACAAGTTCACATGTTTTAAAAACCTCTAAATCACTGAAGTCAAAGAGCTATTGATGAAGAGTTCAATGGTTCTGCAAGTTGTTGATTCATCGAAGGGAGAGTTAAGAAGTTCTAAAATTTGTCGACTTACAAAAAGGGCTTTACAAAGAAAGAAGTTCTTAATTTTATGAGTTTGTCAATTTGTCGATTTGTTGAAAAAGACTTTGTAAGAGGCAAGGTTCGGGAGTCCGTGAGTTCGTCGATTCTCTAAATCACCGAAAGACATTTGTAAGTGAAGTTCTAAAGTGAAATGGTTCGTTGATTCATCGATAAATATTGCAAAAGAAGAATTCAGGTGTTCCATCTAACTGTTTAGTTCTATAACTGCTGGAGACAGTTATAAAAAGGAGGTGGATATATTTTGTTGGAGGTTCATTGTTGGCCAAGGAGGCGATCTTGGTAGTTTTTGAAGAGGAGCAAGGGGTGACTTTGGAGAAAGAAAGCATTGTAAAAGAAGATTCGCCTAGTTGAAGTGTATAGTTTTTCTTCCTAAATGCTACTACAATGAATGTAAATATGATATATATGAATAAAATTTAGATTATTGTTATTTGTTTTATGAGTTTGTGCTTTCATTGTGTTGGGTTGGCTGTGTGACTGGGCAGTTTGATAAGACTCCCTAGTCATGACTACTTCAAATGGTATTAAAGCAGGTTTGTAGGCTAGGGTGTGTTGAGGTAAGAGGTGTGAGAAATTTTTGTAATTGCATAGAGTCAAGATAGTTAAATTTGTGTGAGACATGTTGGCTGTCCTCCAACAGAGATAAAAGATGGGTAGAAGGTGTACAAACTTCATCTACATGTGAAAGTGGGTAGAGGGGGTTTTGAGAGGTGCATCTTCTAGAATTTCTGTTGGGTAGAGGATAGTTGTGTGTGTGAGTTTTTTTGTAGGTATGAAAGATGACCTATAGCTGCAGAGAGCATAGGCTCTATATTTTTTGTGAGTTGATGTGTGCTTGAAGGTGTGTGTGTGTGTGTGTGTGTGTGTGTGTGTGTGTGTGTGTGCAGGTTGCAAAAATTGTAGGTTGTAAGGTTATATGTGTGTGAAGATGGCAAAGAGGAAGAGTATGAGTTTGGCCTTGGGTAAGGCTTTAAAATTTTCATTTATTGTGAGGAGAGAAAGAATGTTAGAAGAAAAGAGTTGGAAGAGATTTCAAACTAAGTGTGCAGAGATATCTAGGAGATTAGATGCCTTGTAGGAGAATAGAACAAAACCAAAGAGAAAAGAAGAGAAGATCAGAGAAGCTGACTCCTATGATTTTTCTAATGCTATTTTGTTTGTAGGTGGAAGAAAAGATGAAGTAGAGTGTTCTATAGATAGCACTAAAGAAGAAATCCTCATGCAAGAGGAAGAAGAAGGAAAAGAGGAGATTACAATAGTAGGAGCATGTATTTTGGTAGGCATAGGAGAAGTGGTCAAGATTGAAGCTACAGCAGAGGTTGAAGATGAGATTGAGAATGCAGTAGCAATTATGAATCCTTTGGAGGATGTAAATGTTAGATTCAGGATAGACAACTGAGAGGGGGGGTGAATTAGTTGTTCAAAAATTTCTTCCAATTAATCACTTAAATCCTTCTTGTAATTTAGCAGCATAATAATAAATCAATCATGGAAAACATAATGCAACAATTTAAGAGCACAAACACATTAACACATATGATGCCAAGATTTCAACACGGAAAACCTTATTAAGGGAAAAACCACGGGGTGACTAGCCCAAGATTGTATTCTCTGTTAAAAGAATAAGAAGAACAAAATGGCACATGCCAATTAGGGCTCATTGCCTGAGCACACTACTCACAAGAGGCCCACTGCCTATAGGAGACACACTATCTACAGAATAATAAATATTACATACTTGAACTGAAGAATAACATCTTCACCATGCTTGAGTCAGTTCCATTTAAGCCCAATACTTCTACTCTACTCTACTCTACCACACACTCATCTCCACAAGATACCTTTGAAATGACTTCACAACCTCTTATTTATACAAGACATTTGACTTTAGGATAATCATCCAAGATGGCATACATTACAGAGCAAATACATAAATACAACATGACTAATTACAAAAAAACTTCACGCGGATCAACACACTATCGGGCACACAGATCTGAGACTTCAATCTTCCTTTAGGAACACACCATTCTTCACAAAACATCTTCAAAATCATCCGCAGGATGTGTAACTCATCCGGTTGGCCAAAATTAGGAAGAACATCATCATCCAGAAGTAATTCTTCAATTACGAGCTCAATCTTCAATGTGGATCACCAACACAAACTATACACAATCCAAAGACCTCCACAAGCTTGCCTGAATCACCAATAACATCCACACTACTTATACTTACTGAAATCATTCTCTCCTTCATTCAGAACCTCAAGAACATAGTCTGTCATTACTATTATATTGGAATAGATGCTTGCAGACCTCCAGACCACGAACCAATACAGTTGTCAATTCACATTGACTTCCTAAACACTCCACCAAATCCGCAGAATAAGATATTGCATTTCTGGATCTCATCGAACCTATCTGTGTCAATCTGTCACCTCTAAACATCTGCCCAAACTAGTTTTACTCAAGTGGCCATAACTTCTTTTAGATCTTCATGCAGACCTCTCAAATCTTTACTAGATCATATTAAGACACATATCTACAAACCCTTTGATGTGCATCCTCTGATCTTCATCTTAGCTGGGATATTTACCTCACTATCTTCACTGTTCTTCTTTGTTCCTGATAGGACTAATTTTCTCAATATCCTCAGCATACAACTCATCCAATCCTCATCATCAATGCGACAGGAGTATATTGACATCAGTGACAACACTGATTAGGCCCATACTTGCAACAATCTCCCCCTTTGTCATTGATGGCAACATATGATGTGAAAAACTATTTTAATCCTCTAGACAAGAACTTCTCCTCACTAACTGACATAAC
Organism: Cunninghamia lanceolata; assembly: GCA_027924645.1. Lineage (NCBI taxonomy): Eukaryota > Viridiplantae > Streptophyta > Pinopsida > Cupressales > Cupressaceae > Cunninghamia > Cunninghamia lanceolata. The sequence goes on along the minus strand of BSBN01000245.1, from coordinate 2,306,182 downwards.
TCCCCCTATCACCAATAACAATTCACCTGTCTTCTCTTCCTTTACTACTCCCCCTTTGATTAGCAACCACTTTTTATTTTTCACATGTTTTCTCTCCCCCTTTGACATCAATGGAAAAGAGCACATACTTGCATCACTTCAGAATCATACCAGCTACTCCCCCTGAGTGGCAGCTTCCCATCATCAATCTGCACCACAAGATATGACTGTGAGATCCATTAGACTGATGCACATCATTGCACCTTATTTTAGAACCGGAGGGGTAATAACCCCTAACTTCTCCCTGAGATACTCAAAAGAGTCCTTAGGTAGAGGTTTAGTAAAAATATCTACAATCTGATCCTTGGAGGGCACAAACTCCAATCTGACTTCATTCTTGGTCACCTACTCTCTTAGAAAATAAAACTTGATGGATATATGTTTTGTCTTTGAATGCAACACAGGATTTTTTGATATATTTATTGCACTTGAATTATCACAGAAAATTGTGATAGGTTCTTCATACTCCACTCTGATGTCTCTTAGCACTTGCTTCATCCACAATACTTGAGTGCAACTACCTACTGCTACAATATATTCTACTTCTGCAGTGGACAGAGATATTGCCTCTTGTTTCTTGCTCAACCAAGAAACCAATCTTTTCCCCAAAAAGAATGCTCCACCATTGGTACTCTTCTAGTCATCCACATCTCCTGCCCAATCCGCATCTATCTATGCATGAAGAGAGAAAACATGATCTCTAGGATACCACAAACCATACTCAACTATACCTTTTAGATATCTAAGAATCCTCTTGATTGCCATGACATGAGATTCTCTAGGATCAGCTTGGAATCTAGCAACAAGACCAACAACATTCATAATGTCAGATCTAGTTTGAGTGAGATACAATAATCCTCCAATCATTGACCTGTACTTTTTCTGATCAGCCTTAGGAGAGTCATCATCTTTGCTCAATTTACATCTAGTTGCCATGGGAGTACTCATTGGTTTTGAGTCTTCCATCCCATATTTCTTCAACAGTTCTTTCACATATTTGGTCCGTGACATGAAGATTCCTTTCTTTGTTTGAATGATTTGCAGACCTAAGAAGAAATTCATTTCCCCAAACATGGACATCTCAAATTCACTTTTCATTTGATTTGCAAAAGTTTTGCACATACCATCTCTTCCTCCAAAAGTGATATCATTAACAAACACTTCAACAATTAAGATATTTTCATGATCAATTTTGAAGTACAAGTTACTATCAGCAGTACCTTTGTTGAAACCAATCTTCAAAAGATGCTTATCCAATCTTTTATACCAAGTTGTTGGGGCTTGTTTGAGTCCATACAGTGCTTTCTTTAACTTGCAGACCATATCACCATGATCAGACATTTGAAATCCATCTGGTTGCTCAATGTATACTTCTTCTTCCAAGTCACCATTCAGGAAGGCAGACTTGACATCCATCTGATATACTTTGAAGTCCTTAAAGGCAACAAAGGCAAGAAATAATCTGCCTGCTTCAATTCTTGCCACTGGAGAAAAAGTTTCTTCAAAATCAACTCCTTCTACTTGGGAATAACCCTTGCAGACCAATCTGGCTTTGTTTCTAACTACTCCACCATCCTCATTTATTTTATTTCAGAAGACCCATTTGGTTCTAATCACATTCTTATTTTTAGGTCTGGGAATAAGATCCCAAGTGTGATTTTTCTCAATTTGCTTCAGCTCTTCCTCCATTGCTTTAGTCCATCTTTCATCATTACATGCTTCATTTACTGACTTTGGTTCAATCTTTGAAATTGGACAATACTCTTCTAAGTCTTGAGCAATCTTTCTTCTTGTTTGAACACCTTTTCTTTTATCAGCTATGATTTGATCTTTAGAGTGATTCAGTCTTACATACCTGGGAATTTTGGGAATTTCTTACACTTTTGTTTCTTGAATAGGTTCATTCAAACTAATCTCTTCTATCTGATTCATCGGATCAGTCTGGATCTAAATTTCAGAAGGGGCTTGGATTCCTTGGACCAAAACATCATTCTGATCATCTTCATCATATTCATAAAACCTTGAGGGTTTTTCAATACCTTCATCAACCTTCACATTTGTACTTTCTATAATCTTTCTCAATCTCTTGTTGTAACACTGGTATGCGTTGCTTTGAGTAGAATAACCCAAGAATATTCCTTCATCACTTCTAGCATCAAATTTGCCTAGATCTTCATCTCTTTTAATGTAACATTTTCTACCAAAGATTCTAAAATACTTCACAGTGGGAGTGATGCCAAACCAGAGTTCATAAGGAGTCTTACCAGTATTGCTTCTGATTTGTACTTGATTAAGAGTATAGACTGCAGTGCTAACCATTTCTCTCCAGTAGATCTAAGGAACATTTGCTTCCATCATCATGGTTCTAGATTCTTCTTGGATGGTTCAGTTCTTTCTCTCCACTACTTCATTCTACTATGGAGTCCTTGGAGTAGACAGTTGTCTTTTTATCCCATGTTTCTCACATAATTCTATGAACACATCAGATGTGAATTCTCCACCTCTATTAGACCTTAGACATTTTATGTTTAATCCAATTTCATTTTCTACCATAGCCTTGAATATTTTGAATTTCTCAAGAGCCTCAGATTTCTCTTTTAGAAAAGTCACCCACATCATCCGCAAGTGATAATCAATTAATAACATGAAGTATCTATCACCTTTCACACTCCTGATTCTTGTTGGACCACACAGATCAGTATGAGCTAAGTCCAATAATCTGGTAGAAGATTGTTCCTTACTTTTGAATGAGACTCTTCTTTGCTTACTCAACTGACATTCTTTGCACAAACTATTAGTAGGCTTCACCAGTCTTGGAAGATCTCTTACAACCTGCATGTTTCTTATCTTGATGATATTATCAAAATTTACATGACACATTCTCCTATGCCATATCCAACTCTTATCAATTTGAACAAATAAACAACTTTTTCCAGTACCAACCAAGTGGAAGATATTACCTTTTGTTTGAGTACCAGATGCAATCTTTGTTTCGGAACTTTCAAAGATCTTACATTTTGCATTTTTGAATTGGAGATCATAGCCTTTGTCCAGCAACTGTCCAACACTGAGAAGATTGTGCTTCAGACCTTCAAAATACAGTACATTACTTGTTTTGTTCTTTCCATCAAAAGAAATAGTTCCTCTACCTCTGATTCTGCCAGCAGAATTATCACCAAATTTTACCACTCCTCCTTCATATCTTTCCAAATCTATGAACTTATTTTTGTCACCTGTCATATGGTGGGAGCATCCACTATCAATGACCCAATCATCCTTTTCTTCAACTTGGGCAGCCAGAGCTCTTTCTACCATTTTATGATTGACAGATTCAGAGGGCATTGAATCTTCTTCCTTGATGGCAATAAACACCCAGTCACTTCTAGATTTGTTTCTTGTCTCTGATTCATCATATGTTACTCCTTCATGATCATCATCTTCATGAACATAGTAACATTTCTTTTGGAATCTTGATCTATTTGGATTTGCTCTTGAAAATCTTTCCAGACATCTTGAGGCAAATTGACCAATGTTATTGCAGTTAAAACATTTGAAGGGCAATTTTCCTTCATACTTATCGGATCCTCTTGGCAGTCTTTTTGCAATAAGGGCTTCAAGTTGAGCAGCTTCTACTTCATCTTCTTCCAGATCTTTTCTTGTTTTTTCATACCATGATAGTTTCTTTGAAGAGTTCTCTCCCAAATCAAACTTTTGTTTTCCTTTTATAGAGGCACTAGCTTTGAAAGCAGATTCAATCTTGGGGGGTGCATCTCCAAACTTGGCCAATTCAAATGAATCTAATTTACCAACCAATTGATCTCTTGTGATATTTGAAAAAGATTTGAATTCTTCAATAGCAGCAACCTTGTACTTGTAAGAATTAGGAAGGGATCTGAGAACTTTGGCAACAATCTCATCTTCATCCAAGATTCCACCAGCACATCTAATGCCACAAACAAGCTCATATACTCTTGGCATAAATGTAGTGATATTTTCATCTTCTCTCATCTTTAGGTTTTCAAATTTTTCTTTTAGACTCTATAGCTTGGCACATTTAACATACTTGTCTCCTTCATGCAGAAATTCCAATTTTTGCCAAATCTCATATGCAGTTTTTAGATCAATAACATTTGTTAGCTCTAAATCAGATAAGGCACTTAGAAGAGCTTCTTTAGTCTGTAGATTGTTTTCAGCATCTCTCATTTCATCTACGGTACTTGGACCATTCTGTGGAGGAACATACTTCTTTGAAGCCATGATCCAATACTTCATTCCCATACATTGCAAGTGACATTCCATGTGACTTTTCAAAAGAGTAAAATTGGTTCCATCAAACCTCAGACTATCCTTCTTATAGGATGACATCGTGGATCTCCTCAAGTGGTTAAGCTCTTTTAGAGGAACTTAGCTCTCATACCAATTGTTAGATTCAGGATAGACAACTGAGAGGGGGGATGAATCAGTTGTTCAAAACTTTCTTTCAATTAATCACTTAAATCCTTCTTATAATTTAGCAACATAATAATAAACCAATCATGCAAAACATAATGCAACAATTCAAGAGCAGAAACACATTAACACATGATACCAAGATTTTAACATGGAAAAACCAGTTAAGGGAAAAACCACGGGGTGACTAACCCAAGATTGTATTCTTTGTTAAAATAATAGGAAGAACAAAATGACACATGCCAATTAGGGCTCACTACCCAAGCACACTGCTCACAAGAGGCCCACTACCTACAGGAGACACATTGTCTACAGAATAATAAATATTATATACTTGAACTAAAGAATAGCATCTTCACCATGCTTGGATCAGTTCCGTTTAAGCTCAATACTTCTGCTCAGTCTTTCACTCTACTCCTCTCTACCACACACTCATCTCCACATGATACCTTTGAAATGACTTCACAACCTCTTATTTATACAAGACATTTGACTTTAGGATAATCATCCAAGTTGGCATACATTACAGAGAAAATACAAATATACAACATGACTAATTACAAAAAGACCTCATGCAGATCAACACACTATCAGCCACATAGATCTAAGACTTCAATCTTCCTTTAGGAACATGCCATTCTTCATAGAACATCTTCAAAATCATCCGGTCAGCCAAACTTAGGAAGAACATCATCATCCGGAAGTAATTCTTCAATTACGAGCTCAATCTTCAATGTAGATCTCACCAACATGAACTGGACATAATCCAAAGACCTCCACAAGCCTGCCTGAATCACTGATAACATCCACACTACTTTTGCTTACTAAAATCATTCTCTCCTTCATCCAGAACCTCAAGAACACAGTCAGTCATTACTACCATATTAGAATGGATGCTTGCAGACCTCCAAACCATGAACCATATGAGTTGTCAATTCACATTGACTTCCTAAACACTCCACCAAATCTGCAGAACAAGATATTACATTTCTGGATCTCACCAGACCTATATGTGTCACTCTGTCACCTTTGAACATCTGCTAGAACCGGTTTTACTCAAGTGGCCATAACTCCTTCAGATCTTCATGCAGACCTCTCAAATCTTTACTGGATCATCTTAAGACGCATATCTACAAACCCTTTGATGTGCATCCTCTAATCTTCATCTTGGCTAGGATCTTTACCTCTCTATTTTCACTATTCTTCTCTGTTCCTAATAGGACTAATTTTCTCAATATCCTCAGCATACAACTCATCCAATTCTCATCATCAATGCAATAGGAGTATGTTGATATCAATGACAACCTTGGTTAGGCCCATACTTGCAATAGTAAAAATATTGATAGGAGGAGATGAGGATAGAGGATATGTTACAGTAGATGGTGATGAAGAAAATGTTATAGCAACAATAGAAAAAGAGGTAATATTTAATTTTTTAAAATTATGTGATGATAAAGACGATTCTACTTCACATGTAAATGGCATGGTTAGAGAGGAAGGATATGAGGAAGTTGAAGAGTGTGAAGAAGGATGTGAAGAGGAAGTGCAAATGGAAATATTCAATTTCCATGATGTTATTAGTGCAGAATTTTATGCAGGTGTTGTAGTGGATGGTGTAGATGAGAAGGAGTGGGACGAGGGATTTTGGTGGAGGAAGGCAGACTATGGTGGGTTGAATCCCATGAGAGAGAAGATAGAAAAGAACATTTGGAGGAGGAGGTTGGTTTATGGTGGATCAAATTCCATGAGGGGAAAGAGGAGTGAAAAATGTTCTTGGTGGAGTTGGGGGGTACTTGTCCCAACCAGATGCTGGAAGAGGCAAAGGAAAAAGTTTTCTAATGAACATTTATAGGGATGGAGTTCACTGCAGATTATTCACAGTCTAAAAGGGTGGTTCTACCATTCAACTCTATTTTGTGAGCCCATGCTCACAAACTTCTTACTCAGCGTGTTTGATGCAGGAGCATCTAGGTCCACAAGCAATCCCACATCAAGAAAAAATATTTTTAGTTTAATTTTGGTAAAGTTTGGAGCTATTATGGTTAAGTTTTAAGTAGGTTTGAAAGTTCTAGAACCTACCGATTTGCTGAAAACTCCCTTTCGCTTAGCCTTTTCATTAACTTTGGAAGTTTGCGAACTATACTTTTCATCGAAAAGCATTTCGGCAAAAACCAAAAGTTTGTGAACTCATCAATTCACCGAAAGGAAGTGGCTATTTCTTTCCTTTTCAAGAAACTCTCAGGTTTGAAAAATTCTTATTTCACTGAAAAGCCAATTTTGTAAGTTTGCATTTAGACCAATTCATTGAAAGAAGCTAAGGCTTGGTTCAAAGTTTCATTAAAGTGCCAAAAAGTAATTGTGAACACAAGGTTCTAAAGTTCAAGAGTTCACCAAATTGTTGATTTATCCAAAAGTTTGTACTTTCGATAAAAGTTGAAATTTTCAAACATCAATTGGTACCGAAGGAAATGTGTTTCAGTGAAATTTCAAGTTTGTGAATGAAGTGTTCTTTTGAAACAAGTTCATAGGTTTTAAAAACCTATGAATCACCGAAGACAAAGAGCTATTTATGAAGAGTTCAAAAGTTCTACAAGTTGCTAATTATCAAAGGGAGAGTTCAGAGGTCCTAAAATCTACCAAATTACTGAAAGGGATTTACAAAGAAAGAAGTTCTTAAGTTCATGAGATCATCGATTTCTTGATTCATCGAAAAGGACTTTGTAAGAGGCAAGGTTTGGGAGTTCGTGAGTTCATTGATTCTCTGAATCATCAAAAGGCATTTGTAAGTGAAGTTTTAAAGTTCAAAGGTCTACCAATTCACTGATAAATCTTGCAAAATAGAAATTCAAGCATTCCATCTGACCATTCAGTTCTATAACTACTAGAGAAGGTTTAACTTCCATAGAAAATATTTTTATTTCCTCATTCTAGAAGTATAAAAGGGAGGTGGATGCATTCTATTGGGGGGTTCAGTAGTGTCCAAGGAGGAGATCTTGTTAGTTTTTGAAGTGGAACAGAGGTAACTTTGGAGAAAGAAAGCATTATATAAAAGAAGAGTCACCTAGTTGAAGTGTATAGTTTTTATTCTTGAATGTTGCTGCAATGAATGTAAATATGATATATATATATATATATATATATATATATATATATATATATATATATATATATAAAGTTTAGATTGTTGTCATTTTTTTAATGAGTTTATGATTTTAAAGAAAACCACTTTTAGATATATGAAGAATATTTTTAGAAACTTAATCTGGGTTGAGTTTGGTCCATTATTTTAGAGAGAAGACCAAGTATCAATACTTTGATTTATTTATTTTAATTAGGTGAGGACTCTTTAGAAAGTCAATGAATTTTTGGCTAAGTTTTAAAAATTGCCATCTTCCTTAGATTTTCTTCTCTATTTCCCCCCTTAATATAGCTCTTAAAAAACAAGAACATAGATAATTTCCACCCAAACCTTTTCACTTAGCTTTTCTTTTCCTTTAAAAACTCTATTATTTCAATCTAACCATTTTTGAAATGATCATATTAGGGACCATCTACCATAAATCTTATCAATAATGCTCTATCAAAGAAGTAGAATACACTGAACTAGTATTAATGAATCTAGAAAAAATTCTAGATTCTTTTAGCATAGTTTTTTTGCTAGATAACTTGAGTTAGGCACTTAGGGGATGCAAAAATTAGAGTGTTAAGCCTAGATTGCTAGTAACCCTACATTCACTAGATCTATCTAAAAGAGATTATCTACCCAAAAGTTATCATCTTGAAACACATTTTGGACCATTCGAACAACAAGCACCAATGGTCAATGAAGATTCGACTAGATCGATACTGAAGCAAGAAAATCCAAGTATTGAAGCCGTCTCAAAGAGAGGAGTGTTGTATAGATGGTTGTCACTGATGTAGTTGTGTGGTTTTCATTGATGCCAACACTAATGAGCATTGGACATATGTTACCTAAGTTTGTCATTGATGTGATTATGTGGTTGTCCTTGATGTCAACACTACACTATGCTTGGATGCTGATGATATACTATGTTGATGGTGTGCTAGTAGTAGTTACTGATGCTCATTGTTGGATGTCATGCCTTGATTAATGTCAAGTAAAGTTGTATTGAGCATGCTTGTGGTCAATAGAGATGATTTCATGATGATATATTAAGATGGGAATTAGAAGCATTAAGATGAATGATGATATATTAAGATGGGAATTAGAAGATATGTTGAGGTTGAGAAGATGTTGTTGATGAGCTGTACCATTTTTAATGCTCTTTCCTAATGATCCTAAGAAAGTATGAGTTGATACAAGAAGGTTCTGGCCTCTAGATGTTGGTGAAGATTTCTACTACAGGAAGTTGCCTGGAAGACTACTTAGTAAAATGCTCTGCATTGCTTCGCATTTGAAGATATGGTCATGCGGCTCAGGAATTAAGTTCAATATTCTATAAAGGTACTAAATCCAAAGTTTCAAATCATTTGCTCCTTGGTAGTGTAAGTTACAGGTGACAAACTTCTGGTATGTGCTCTAGCAGAGTGAGGTGATGATAAAGGATTATTGGAATGCTTTGTATTCCTCTGCAGTGATAGCTATGGCTATACAATTTTGAGGATATGTTTAGAATAGTCTATGAGTGCAGCCATATGAGTTTTAGGACTTTTGGTGGTCCACAAGTTTAATTTTCAAATGATAATGAGCTACAGATAGTTCTGGATGCCTTACTATTCCCAAGTCCCATGATTGAAGGTGTGCGTCACAAAGTCTTTGTTGTGCAGAGTTCAAGGAGTGTTTGAAGATGTTGTATGGGTTAGGCTAACTCATCTGGAAGAATTTTATGAAGATCTTTCTTGTTTCCAGTACCACACAAATTTTACAAGTTAGTTTGTGAAGAATTGTTATTGTTGAGGACGACTGAGGAATCTTGATGATGTAAGCCACAAAGTTGTTGCTGTGTGGAGTTCAAGGAGCATTTGGAGATGGTGTATAGGTCTCGTTGACTCATCTGGAAGAAGAAAATAAAATGTTATATCATTCATGAGTACCTCTAAGATTGTAATGATTGATGTGCTACAAGCTTCATGTGTTCTTGCTTAAGGGTGACCTATTTCAAATGAGTGTGACGTACATATGTTATTCTTTGAAGGATGATGTTGTGAAGGATGTTTAGGACTAGGCTAAGCATGTGATTGGGGTCTACAAGACATGTTTCCCTTCTTGGAGTGGTTTGTAGTGCATGTTAGGGTTTTCCCTCTACATGTTTCATCTTTGGTCGACTTGTAAATATTAGTATTCTTGTTGTATTGGTCGAATTATAATGTAATCAATGCAATATCATGTATATATTGTAAACCTAGTTGATCTAGGTGAGGTATGATTGCAAAGATGAGAATATGAGATGTGAAGAGAAGAACATGAATATGATATGTATTATGATGTACGACTGAAGGAGAAAGAGCAGAAGCAATAAGGGCTATCCTAATTCATCTTGAAGACATTTTTCAGATAGGAGGGAAGTAAAGAGTGTGCCTAACTGATTCAATCATCAAAAGAGGAGTGAAGCAGAAAAAGTGCAATCATCAAAGATGTGAGCTTCAATGTCAATTTTCAGGCAGTAAAAAGACTCTAATACTATAATCATTTCTGAGTTAATTCTTAGTTCAGGGAGTAGTAGCTTCCTTGGGTTGTAGCCCTAAAACAAAGTTGTAATTTTGAGCTTCATATATAATGAGTTAATCCTCACCATGGTTTTCCCATTTTGGGGTTTTCCACATATATCTATTGTTATGTGTTGATGTGCATTGTGTTGATCTTTCATGTTTATGTTAATGCTCTAATGTTTAAGTATTAATCTACTCTAAAGGATTTGAAGTTTGTTTGGATACCGATTCACACCCCTCACAGTATCTTAGCATGTTCAACAATTCGTATCAGAGCCAAGATACTCACAAGAAGCTTAATTACCTAAGGAAGGTCTAGGATAGTCCATAATGGATTTCACAAGGCACGTATGTTTGATGGAACAAATTATTCCTTCTAGAAGCTAAGGATGGAAAACTATTTATCTTCTCTAGGGTATGGTATTTGGAAATCTATCAAGAAAGGCTACACTACTCCTGCTAGTGATCCTACAGATGCAAATGAGATTAAGTTGTATGAGAACAATGCCATGGAAAAGAGTGCTATCATGAGTGGGCTAGCTGATTCAGAACTTGTGAAGGTAATGAGATGCAAATCTGCTCAAGATGTCTAGAATAAACTTAGCAACATTTATGAAGGAGACAACAAAGTGAAGCAGACCAAGATGTAAATATTCAAGAGAAAATTTGAGACCATAAGCATGTCAGAAGAGGAAGACATTGTTTGTTACATGCTCCAGGTAGATGAAATAGTTAATGGCATCAGAGGACTTGGTGGAGAAGTGAAAGAAGGTGAGATTGTGAAGAAGGTTCTAAGATCTCTCCCTAAATCCTACTGTCATAAGGTTTCTGCTATTGAGGAAACTTAGGATTTGGATAAATATATAGTAGATCAATTGTTTGGCTCTCTCACAACCTTTGAAATGATAAAAGTTGACAAAGTTGCTCCAAAGAAAGAAGCAACAATCAAAGCAAGTAAGAAGACAAAAGATGAAGCTGCTGATCATGATGATGATTTTCATGAGTTAGAGGCAAAATTTGTAAAAGCATTGAAGAGGGGAACAGACAAATATAAAGGTAAGTTACCTTTCAAATGTTTCAATTGTGGGAATGTTAGGAATTGCATGCAGAAGATATCAATTAAATGTAGATAAAGATTAAACAGATAAATAAAAATACACAAAAATAAAACAGTGAGAGACAATTTTAACGTGGTTCACCCAAACTTGGCCTACATCCACCAACAGAGAGTCCAATATTATTATCCAGCAAATTGAACCGATTACAACCAGCAATCCTTGCAACTCAATACTGCTGCAAATGCTACAATACAATATCAATGGAAACCCTAATGCTTAGCCATTTTATCAAGACTTATGTCAGTTACAAAATAGGGTTTTTTTATGTCAGCCAATAGAAAAATAACTCCTGATGCCTTTATAAAATAATAGGCTCTACCCTCTTGCACTCCCCCATTAAATATTTTGGGGGGAAACTGCGCCGATAAAAGTGGGGAAAATTTAACCTCTGAGCTGATTAGGCTCCATATAACAATAGGAAAAATTGGTCATTTTTCTTGTAAATGTCCTTTTAAAGAATCAAAAGGCAGTAACAAAAGAGAGAAGCCCGAAAGAAATCTGCATTCCATGGAGAGCAACTATTCTTTAGAAGATGAGGATCGTGATGATTCAAATGATGAAACACTTTTCATGGCCTTGAATGTTGGTGACAAAAAGGATAATAATTGACAATGTGAAAAGTCTGATACCTTGCAAGATAATGAAAAATCAATGGTAGTATGGACTACCTTTCATGAAAAATAAGAAGCCAAGGCTTGGGTAATTGATAGTGGCCACTCTAACCACATGACTAGTGACAAGGAGAAGTTTATCATATTTAAGAAGTGGAATGGTGGAGATGTTAAGTTTGGTGGTAATGAGTCAGCATAAATCTATGGAAAGGGTGCTATAACTATTGATGGGAAGAACATGAATGATGATGTTCATTATGTCAAAGGGCTAAAGAGTAACATTCTCAATGTCTATTAGATGTGCAGTAAAGGATACAATCTTACTTTTCATTTCAAAGGATGTGAAATTAGGAAGCCCTGGAGTTTGAAAAATTAGTTGCAGAAGGTATCAAGACATATGGATATATCTATCATCTAAAGGAGGTAAATGGGTGAACTTGCTTATTGGCTCAATCTAGTGAGTTTTGGATGTGGCACAAGTGAATGTGACACATAAACTTTGACAATATGGTAAAGATCGGCTCTATTCATGTGGTGAGAGATATGCCTAAGATAACCAAGCCTGCAACACATTATGCAAGGAATGTCAAATGGGAAAGAAGACTAAGACAAATTTCAAGAGCAAGGAGTTTTCTTCTACAATGGCTCTGGAGCTAATTCATACTGACCTATGTGCCCCTATAAGAATAAAGAGTCAACAAATTCACTACAACAGAATAGGCCATTAGCACCTAAAATAGCACCAAATTTTAGTGCAATTGACCTAAAAAATTGGACACTTTGTCTGGCACAAAACTCAGTTCAATTTTGCATGCTTACTTCTACGCCAGATTTAGTGCTAACTTTTGTGCTCAATTTAGCACCGACTTTTGCACTGACTTTAGTGTCAGAAAGCAATAGCCACATTTAGCGCTAGATTTAGCACCGGATTTGACACCCAATTTAGCTTCTGATTTTGCTTCTGGTTTGGCTTCCAAGTTTGCTTCTTGTTTTGCTTCCAGTGTTGCTTCTGATTTTGCTTCCAATTTAGCACTAGATTTGGCACCCAATTTGGCTTCCAATTTTGCTTTCAGTTTTGCTTCTTGTGTTTCTTCTAGGTTTGCTTCAGGTTTTGCTTCTAGGTTTGCTTCTAGTTTTGCTTCCAATTTCGCTTCGCATTTTGCTTCCAGATTTGCTTCCAATTTAGCACCGGATTTGGCATCTAATTTGGCTTCCAGTTTGGCTTTCAATTTCACTTCTTGTGTTGCTTCCAATTTTGCTTCTAGTTTCACTTTTGGTTTTGCTTCAATTTTTGCTTCCCATTTTCCTTCCAAATTTGCTTCCAATTTAGTGTCGAATTTGGCTTCCACTTTGGCTTCCAATTTTGCTTCTAGTTTGTCTTCTTGTGTTTCTTTAACTTTTGCTTCTAGTTTTTCTTCCGATTTGGCTTCCAGGTTTGCTTCTAATATTGCTTTCAATTTTTCTTCGGGTTTTGCTTCTAGATTCACTTCCGTTTTTGCTTCCAAGTTTGCTTCCAATTTTGCTTCCAATTTAGTGCTAGATTTGGCAACCAATTTAGCTTCTAGTTTTGCTTCCATGTCTGCTCCCATTTTTGCTTCTAGTTTTGCTCTTATTCGTGCTTCGTATTTTGCTTCTTGTATGGCATCTAAAATAGCTTCTTTTTTGGCTTCCTAATTGACGCCAAGTTTTGCTTCCATTATGACCTCCTTTGTTGCTTTGGGTTTTGCTTCCAATTTAACAAGATAATTATATAAAAAAACAAGATAATTATTATAAAATAACAAGATAATTATTATAACATGATCATCATCTATAATTAAAACAAGTGAGTCAAATATCTATAATTTAATTGAATTTTACAACATCCATCATGCAATAAATTAAAATCATCATACGTAATAAATATCCATCCAAAAATCTTTGGCCACTTTCAATATATATAAATTGACAAGTCAATACTAATAATATCATCATCACATATAACTAAAACAAGTGAAAGTCAAATATGCCAGTAGATCAATAACATGTCAAAATGATACATGTCCAACAGTTGACATAAGTCAAAATGATACATGTATAAATGATATAAGTAAAAATGATAAATTATGCAACTCAAAATGATACAAGTCAAGATGATACATGTCCAAATGATATAAGTCAAATTGATACATGTGAAAATGATACAACTCAATAATATGGAACTACAGGCCATGAAAATGATACATATGATAGTAACCATGAAAAGATGCATCATAACGATATATCAACAATGATCCATGATGCAGTCTATATGATCATGAATGTCACTGGCTACTACCAACAACTGCATCATCATCATCATCACCATCGTGATCATGATCATGATCATGATCATCATCGTCATTGGCCTCGTTGTCTTCTGTATCTACATCATCATCATCCTCTACCATGTGATCTATACTAGAGCTAATATATTCTAGATCTATATCATCAGGATCATCTTCATCTTCTGGAAGACCCGTGTTCTACAAAAAAAACATTGAAAATGAAAAGTTATTATTTATTTCATGTAATAATTTATTTTTCTGTTATATGTCTAATATTCCAACATATGAAATGAAACCATAATCATATTACATCATATCAAAGTGCACATACCATAATAAAATTTCAAAAAAGTTATAGCTAATATGTCATTCCAATGATGTAAAACATGCAACAATTCTAATAAACGTTACTACAGATCATAAAAAAATTTGTTATACAATTTAACTATCAACTGTAAATTCTATTACATAACCTTAAGTGCCACAAATTGTGTGGTCAATGTATGTTCTTTTTTACTATTAATCTAATAACCTGCATTAGACATAAACATTAAAGAGTTTTTAAGTAGCAGTTGATTAAATTCTCTTGCATGTCATTAATGAATGCACAATTTTTTTTCAATAATTATTTATCTTAAGGTTCATAAGTGACCTTAAGATCAAGGTCTAATAGTTGTTCCATGGGGCATGTTTAACAAACCAAATACAATTGTCAAATTTTCACCATGGTGGTAGAGAAATAATTCTTTTTCCCATGCTTCCACAACATTAAGTAAATTCTTGAATCTGGAAAATACTTGCGGCCTTCATCTTCCAAGCCAATTTCTCCAACTTTGCATAGGTCTCCTTTATCTATGGATGTGATATGGCTCATACACAAAAAAGCATGTACCATTTTATGCCCTTCAATCCAACTGCATCTAGGCATTTTTTAATTCCTCTATCTTTCATCAATCTCCTTACCTCACCACACCTGCCCACTTGTGGATAGATGTTTGAGAGAACATAAGTTGTGCAGCATTTTTAGGATCCAAATCAAAAGCCAGTGTTGTTGTAAATACTCCTAAGCCTATATTCATATGTGATCTACAGGCACCAAGAAAACACATGCATACAACTACCACATATTTAATAGGTATCTCAATGATAAAGTTTAGGGTGTCTTCAAGATAGCCAGCAATGGCAAGGAGGTCAACCATGCATGTAAACAGAGAGGCCCTAGTTAGCAGGTTATATGGGGAGAAGGATGCTTCTCATTTTCAAGAATCTAAAGTCTGATTGCTACATATGCTGCTTAAAGAAGGGCCAATTTTAAACTAGGTAGTTATTTTTTCACTCACTTTGTACAATGAAATGATGAGAGTCGAGTCTCCTTATATCACTGTAGGTTTGCATATAGTAACCTCCAATACAATAACACCATACAATGCACACTTAACTTTATGGTATCTTAGCCCAAACATGATGTTACAGAAATCTGAAGGTACCTCCTACAAAAGATGTCATGCCATAGACCAGGTACCATTGTACAGTATATATCACATCTATAGTAACAAATTCCTTCCAAATGTAGGGCTACAATCTATGATTAACATGCATAGACCTTTCTAGTGTTTACAAGATAATTCCTTAGTCAACACCATACTAGTGTCCACAAGATGTTGCCACAATTAAAATAAGAAATTAATGCTACTTTGCAAACAATAAGCAAGCCTTCAGAGAGCTTAAAGTTTCCATTTACATCCATGCACAATAACTTAAACAAGCCTTAGGATTTTATGGACAATGAAACAGAAGGTCCTATATTCCATTTATGAGTCCTCTATCCAAATGGTGCAATGATCACAAGTACATAATATCTACTATTCTATGGGTAGTGTTCAGACATTCAAACATAGGAAAGTCCATACTAAGATAAATTTGTTCACAAACAGTCTCCAATTTAATAAATACTAGTTTAAAATCACATTTCTAAGTTAGTGTAAGTCATTACAATGAACTCAAAGGTCATTCTCATCAAATGAATGCCTTCACAATAGACTGTTCTAGTTATAAATACAATACAACTATTGCAATGTTACACAACTGTATGCAATTGACAAAACTCATTCTTTCCAAGAGTCAACTGGTAATCAAATAATCATGTAGTGTTGTTTCAACATTGTATTCCATTGTGGCTTTAGTAATGCAAACCTCATAACCTTGGAGGGAGTGTTGGGGGGCAAGTTGACCTAAACCAAGGATCCAAAACCATCCCAAAAGCCCACCTAGGAGTGGCATTATTAATCCCAAGAAGACCTCGCATCTACAATTGAAAGAGTGGACATTTATAGGTGAAATACCAACACCATTAGGGTTTACAACCATGTCAATAAAGATAACCATGAACCAGGCCAAGTCTCCTCAAGACTCATGGTATGTTGCAATGATAGCATTCTAGTAATTCTAGACAGGGTTTGAAACTCCACCTCAAATGGTGACCAAATTAATGTATCTTCCTTCATGATAGAAATCCAAAACATAGTAACCAATAGTTTGCCATAGTTCGTAAGTCCCATGATCTTAAGTCTGAACTCTCACAGTTAACAATATTTTCCTCATCCAAACCCTTTAGCATAGGCTTTCACAAGACCACATACAGTTACACAAGTTAAATGAAATGTTTCACCTGTGTAAATGAAATGTTTCACCAAAATGGTTAGTGTAATTTTACAAGAATTGATGACAAGGTGCTTTACTTCAAAGAAAGGTTAGCTTAGTTGAACAAGACCAGTTGGCGATTTGAATCTTAGTCTCCAACCAAAACAGCAAGACACTTAGCCATCATGATGAGCACACCCAAAGTCTCCCTTCCTCTAAATCACTTATAGTCAAACCATCAACCTTCCTTCCTCGACCCCAAGGAAAAAAGAAGAATTCCCCCCCAAAATGGTTCCCCACTCCTTCCTTTTCTCCTCCACATACCTCAAAACCAAGCACATTAAAGACTAGTACTTCCCAAAGCTATTATGGCAGAGGAGAGTTAATGCCTACTACTAATGATGGCTCCTTCTCAACAAAAAAAATGTGCATATTAAAATTTAAATGTCCACTATTATATTTCAAAGGTTTGAAATATAACCAATAACATAACTGTAATGCATGCCGCCCTTTAAGTCTTATAATAAAAAGGTTAGGAAACAAAGACTTGAGATAAACCCTTTGGTTTGTTCACTTAGGAGACCACCTGAAAAATCAATGATAACTACATCCAAATGATCAACAAGAATGACAAGTGACCTATGAATAACAATCCACTTGAGTCAAAAAGACAAGAAGACCAATAGAAACCAAACACAACAAACAGAGTACAACTATAACTATTTCTCTCAAGTATCACTCTATAACATCTTCAAAGATTATTGAAACTCAACACAAGAAATGCAAATTGACATATTAACACAACAATATCCAACTAAGTTATTGAAAATCAACTATTGATACCTTGTTCTCCATCCAGATTACAAAATTGGTCCACTTTTTGCTTTGTAACATTTCCTTTTTAAATTGCGTTGGTTGTCGGCCATATTTCTCCACCTGTCAAAACATGGCACATGGACTAGTTAAACTAATTAATATCCAATCATTTACTTTTTCCTAGGAAATAAAAAAATATCATTTAACATATTAAATATACTTACAAATGTACAGATCAAGGCCTGTAAAC
Organism: Cunninghamia lanceolata; assembly: GCA_027924645.1. NCBI lineage: Eukaryota > Viridiplantae > Streptophyta > Pinopsida > Cupressales > Cupressaceae > Cunninghamia > Cunninghamia lanceolata. The sequence continues at coordinate 2,288,283 of BSBN01000245.1, read as the reverse complement.
CTTTTTGGCCACTATGATGAGTAGCCTTGGAGGCCTTGACCTAAAACATATACTAATTTAATTTAATTATGCACAAATAAAATTTAAAAATCATTTAATAAATTTGATATAATCCTATGAGAAAATTCAAATACCTGCATACTCTCCTCACCGGACTTCCTTTGTGCATTAGACTTCTCATATGCTTTTACAAGCTCTTTCCATACTTTGAGACTTACATCAATTGGACTTTTTTTGAGCCTTTGCTCAGGAGGGATTTTTTTATCTTTTTTGTTTGGTTGCACCAAAATCTCTTGCACTTTTGAGACATTCGTAGCTTTATTTTCTTTATAGACCAACCTATGCCAAATTTAGTCTCCATGTCTTGGATAACTACTTTTTGCAGGTGCATGGGTATCTTTGAGAATGGCAAATGTAGACGGTCTTTGAACCGTTGAAGGCATGATTCCTTCAACCTATTCACAAACATTTTTCTAGCATCTTTCATTCGAACTTCCCCTAAAACCACATCGTATTCTATCTTAGTATCGTAGCTACCAATGCAAGATGCAAAACATGGCATGGTGGTTGAAGAAGTCTGTGTCCCAGGAGTGGCTGGGACATTGGAAGCCTCTACTCCCTGTTCCACATTCTTAGAGGTTACTGTTACTGATTTCCTCCTGGATCTTTTGCCCAATCCATGACTAGTTGGGGAATCAATTGATTCCCTTTGACACTGTTGATTTGGTTACAATGTTTTAGGGGCTTTACTAGATCATTTTTCTATGTATCTAGCAAGCATTGTCAAGTCAACACCATCCAATTTGTTCACTGCCTCTACCTAGAATATGGAAGCCAATGCCTCTTTATCTTTGTTAGTCTCATGTCCCTATATATATATAATAAATTTCTTCTTTTAAATTTAGAAATATAAAACTAAATACTAAAAATCAAAGAAACAATGGAAGCATTTACAAATCTATAAATTGAAAGTGAATTACCTGATTGTAGCCAAAGTTTGCTCCCTTCCCTCTATTGCTTGACATTTTGAGGTGACCTAGGGCAAATTATTTTCATCCAGTCTATGGAGGCAATCATAGCTAGGTATGAATTAACAATGTGCTTGACCAATCGTAGCTAAAAACAAATATGTAGCCAAAAATAAATCTTAACAGCTTGTATTTTGGTATGATGTACAAAGAGACCTTATTCGACAGGCCTTCCAAAAATAGTAAATGCAAGTTATACTGCAAGCAAGGATAATTAACAACATTACTATTCAAATTTACCCTAAAGCGTGAGTATAACATCTTAGAAAAACTTTCTTTGAGCTCAAAATTATATCAAACTCTATAAAAACCTAGGTCAAGATTTAATTGCTCAACAATTGGAACTTACTTGCTAAAAGGCAGATGAACAAGCTTGATTGAGTGGTTGAGGTAGCTAGAAACCCCAAATTTAGCAGCTAGCTAAAGCAATTTTTTATCTTTTGGATGTCATAGAAACTTTTCAGTAACTTTCTATTTTCAACATAATAAAGTTGTCGCTTCGTAGGAAACCTAAAATAGAGGTAGAGTACACTGTGTTGTGGGCTTAAATGTATTAACTTATTTGTGTTTTTTTCAAGTGTGGTATGTTTTAATGTTGGCGTGAATTTTTTTTGGATTCATTAGTCAGTGCTAAAGTCAGCATCTCTAATGCCGACTTTTGTGCCAACTTTCAGCCCTAAATGTAATCTCTTTGGGATACCAAAAATGGCATGTAGTGCACCTAATTTAGTGCCATCCTAAGCAAACATCTCCATTGCACCCTACACCACCTCTGCATCACAAGCTTTAATGTTTATGGGGATGTGTACAACCATTGGTTATGGTTCCCTTCCATTCCACAATAAATCTATCATCATTCATCCACTATCCTACATACCCTCCACATACCATCCCTATGGTCCATACTTTGGCATAAGTCCAACATAATCCACATCATAATCCACTATTTTCCCTACATAATCCACATCATAATCCACTTTTCTCCCCTCTAGAATCCACGTCATAATCCACTATTTGCCTAGTCCATTTGTCTTCCATATATCCCTTACCAACATTGATGAGGGCACTTGACATGGTCCATGCACGAGGAAATCATTCTCTAATGGGACTATAGCCTTTCAGTGCACTGTAATGCAACCTTCAACCCTCAACCCTAAACACTATACCTTAAACCCTAATCCCTCCACCCTAGTCTGTCAACTGTAAATGCTTTCCCTAAAGCCTGAAGCCTTAACCCTTAAACCTTAAACCCTAAACCCTATCCATAAACCCTCAACCCTAAACACTATACTTTAAACTCTAATCCCTCAACACTAAACCCTAAACCCTCAACCCTAAACATTATACCTTAAACTCCAATCCCTCAACACTAAACCCTAATCCCTTAACCCTAAACCCTAATCCCTTATCGCTAAACCTTAAACCCTATCCCTAAAGCTTCAACCCTCAACACTTGAACCTTAAATCCTAAACCCTATCCCTAAAACCTCAACCCTAAATAGTACTATAACTTAAACCCTAATCCCTCAACTCTAAACTCTAATCCCTACACCCTCAACCTTAAACCCTCCACCCTAAACCCTAAACCCTCAACCCTCAACCCTCAACACTATACCTTAAATCCTAATCCCTCAACCCTCAACCCTCAACCCTAATCTTAAAGCTAAACTTAAAGCTTCCACTCATTCCACCATCCCCAAGGGATCCAAAAATGCAAAATTAGATGTCTCTACTGATAAAGGCAAACATCCTAAGGGTCGTTATGCCTTAGGACATAAAAACAAAGAGTCAAAGAAAAATCAATCCAAAAAGTTATCCAAGCCCATACCTCCACAAGCAAAGTCCAAAACCAAAAAGGTATGGGTACCTAAGCAAAAAGAAATCAAGTTAAATGAGGCATCTACCTCTGAAAAATCCCAACCATGTACACTGATCTCAAATTCCCATTCCACTCAAAAGTGTCAAAACATTCCATCCCACAAGTGAAACAAAAGTAAAATGCCTAAGTCTATGTGGGTTCCTAAAGCCCTTCATCATCCATCTCCTAAGAAAACATCTCCATTGTACCCTACACCACCTTCGCATCACAAGCTTCAACATTTATGGGGATGTGTGCAACCATTGGTTATGGTTCCCTTCCATTTCACAATAAATCTACCATCATTCATCCACTATGCTACATACCCTCCACATACCATCCCTGTGGTCCATGCTTTGGCATAAGTCTGACATAATCCACATCCTAATCCACTATTTTCCCTACATAATCCACATCATAATCTACTTTTCTCCCCTCTAGAATCCACGTCATAGTCCACTATTTGCCTAATCCATTTGTCTTCCATGTATCCCTTATCAACATCGATGAGGGCACTCGACATGGTCCATGCGCGAGGACAGCATTCTCTAATGGGACTATAACCTTCCAGTGCCGCGTAACACAACCTTCAATCCTCAACCCTAAACACTATACCTTAAACCCTAATCCCTCCACCCTAATTTGTCAATCGTAAATGCTATCCCAAAACCCTGGAGCCTCAAGACATAAACCTAAAACCCTAAACCCTCAACCCTAAACACTATACCTTAAACTCTAATCCCTCAACACTAAACCCTAAACCCTCAACCCTAAACACTATACCTTAAACTCTAATCCCTCAACTCTAAACCCTAATCCCTCAACCCTAAACCCTTATCCCTTATCGCTAAACCTTAAACCCTATCCCTAAAGCCTCAACCCTCAACACTTGAACCTTAAATCCTAAACCCTGTCCCTAAACCCTCAACCCTAAACAATACTATGCCTTAAACCCTAATCCCTCAACTCTAAACCTTAATCCCTAGACCCTCACCCCTAAACCCTCAACCCTCAACCCTCAACACTATACCTTAAACCCTAATCCCTCAACCCTAATCTTAAATCTAAACTTAAAAGCTTCCACTCATTCCACCATCCCCAAGGGATACATACATGCAAAATTAGATGCCTCTACTGATAAAGACAAATATCCTAAGGGTCATCATGCCTCAGGACATAAAAACAAAGAGTCAAAGAAAAATCAATCCAAAAAGTTATCCAAGCCCATAGCTCCACAAGCAAACTCCAAAACCAAAATGGTATGGGTACCTAAGCAACAAGAAATCAAGTTAAATGAGGCATCTACCTCTAAAAAATCCCAACCATCTACTCCCATTCCACTCAAAAGTGTCAAAACATTCCATCCCAAAAGCAAAACAAAAGTAATAAAATGCCTAAGTCTATGTGGGTTCCTAAAGCCCTTCATCATCCATCTCCTAAGAAAACATCTCCATTGCACCCTACACCACCTCCACATCACAAGCTTCAATGTTTATGGTGATGTGTGCAACCATTGGTTATGGTTCCCTTCCATTCCACAATAAATCTACCATCATTCGTCCACTATCCTACATACCCTCCACATACCATCCCTATGGTCCATGCTTTGGCATAAGTCCAACATAATCCACATCTTAATCCACTATTTTCCCTACATAATCCATGTCATAATAAACTTTTCTCCCTTCTAGAATCCACATCATAATCCACTATTTTCCTAATCTATTTGTCTTCGATGTATCCCTTACCAACATCAACGAGGGCACTTGACATGGTCCATACGCGAGGACATCATTCTCTAATGGGACTATAACCTTTTAGTGTAGCGTAATGCAACCTTCAACCCTCAACCCTAAACACTATACCTTAAACCCTAATCTGTCCACCCTAATTTGTCAACTGTAAATGCTATCCCTAAAGCCTGAAGCCTCAACCCTTAAACCTCAAACCCTAAACCCTATCCCTAAACCCTCAACTCTAAACACTATACCTTAAACTTTAATCCCTCAACACTAAACCCTAAACCCTCAACCCTAAACATTATACCTTAAACTCTAATCCCTCAACACTAAACCCTAATCCCTCAACCCTAAACCCTAATCCCTTATTGCTAAACCTTAAACCCTATCCCTAAATCCTCAACCCTAAAGAGTACTATGCCTTAAACCCTAATCCCTCAACTCTAAACCCTAATCCCTAGACCCTAAAACCTCAACCCTAAACCCTCAACCCTCAACAATATACCTTAAACCCTAATCCCTCAACCCTCAACTCTCAACCCTAATCTTAAAGATAAACTTAAAGGTTCCACTCATTCCACCATCCCTAAGGGATCCAAAAATGCAAAATTAGATGCCTCTACTGATAAAGCCAAACATCCTAAGGGTCGTCATACCTCAGGACATAAAAATAAAGAGTCAAAGAAAAATCAATCCAAAAAGTTATCCAAGCCCATACCTCCACAAGCAAAGTCCAAAACCAAAATGGTATGGGTACCTAAGCAACAAGAATCAAGTTAAATGAGGCATCTACCTCTTAAAAATCCCAACCATCTACTCCCATCTCAAATTCCCATTCCGCTCAAAAGTGTGAAAACATTCCATCCAACAAGAAAAATGAAAGTAATAAAATGTCTAAGTCTATGTGGGTACCTAAAGCCCTTCATCATCCATCTCCAAAGCAAACATCTCCATTGCACCCTACACCACTTCCGCATCACAAGCTTCAACATTTATGGGGATGTGTGCAACCATTGGTTATGGTTCCCTTCCATTCCACAATAAATCTACCATCATTCATCCACTATCATACATACCCTCCACATACCATCCCTATGGTCCATGCTTTGGCATAAGTCTGACATAATCCACATCCTAATCCACTATTTTCCCTACATAATCCATGTCATAATCCACTATTTTCCTAATCCATTTGTCTTTCTTGTATCCCTTACCAACATCGATGAGGGCATTCGACATGGTCCATGCGTGAGGATATCATTCTCTAATGGGACTATAACCTTTCAGTGCAGCGTAATGCAAGCTTCAATCCTCAACCCTAAACACTATACCTTAAACCCTAATCCCTCCACCCTAATCCGTCAATCCTAAATGCTATCCCTAAAGTATGAAGCCTCAACCCGTAAACCTCAAACCCTAAACACTATCCCTAAATCCTCAACCCTAGACACTATACCTTAAACTCTAATCCCTCAACACTAAACCCTAAACCCTCAACCCTAAACATTATACCTTAAAATATAATCCCTCAACACTAATCCCTAATCTCTCATTCCTAAACCCTAATCACTTATCGCTAAACCTTAAACCCTATCCCTAAGCCCTCAACCCTAAATAGTACTATATCTTAAACCCTAATCCCTCAACTCTAAACCCTAAACCCTAAACCCTCAACCCTCAACACTATACCTTAAACCCTAATTCGTCAACCCTCAACCCTAATCTTAAAGATAAACTTAAAGCTGTTGGAAACAAGGTAGATAGTTGAGGGGAGGTTGAATCAGTTATCTTAAATAATTTAACTTTTTGTTCTTCTTTAACAATTAGTGCAGTATCAAAACATATAAGCATACATAACCATGAGAGCAGAAAAGAAATCAACACACATGAGACAAGGATTGTTACGTGAAAAACCTTGTTAAGGGAAAAACCATGGGGTGACTAACCCAATATTGTATTCTCTATTAAAAGAATAGAAGTACAATATGACACTTGCCAATTAGGGCTCACTGCCCAAGCACACTCCTCACAAGAGGCTCACTACCTATAAGAGACTCACTGTCTACAAGGTATATAGAAAGTAACCAGGTGTTTGAACTGATTAGAGGTATCCACATATGCTGAGGTTCAGTTCCGGTTAGGCTCAATAGACTGATCTACTGCACTTCATTCTTCCTCTACTTAGTTCTACTATTCTGTCACATACCGGATTTGTATGGCTACTTCCACATTGCTCTCTGCCTTTCTTCACACATACTATCACACCACACATACCTTCACATAGAAATCCATCTGGTATATATATCCGTACAAAGGGTTTCAACATCTTTCTAGTTATCATGAGGAATACTCAAGATTTTGCCAAACTCTGGTCTGTTGGCTAAATCCATGCTTACTAAGTGATGCGTATCAAAAAGATAGTTATAGGAGTCATTAATCATGTCGGCCAACCATGAATGATCCCTCAAAAAACTTGATCACCATCAATATCTTATTCGGATTACGGTCTAATGCTCTATCGGCCAGTTCTTCCTCAATCTACTCTGCCAAAGAGGAACCCAACACTTAGGTGCTCATATCTTTTCATTCTTTCATCACTAGAGGCTCAATCTCTAGAATGTAGTAGTCATGGTACTCCTCTTGACTTCCCCAAGTCTGCACTTTGCTAAGATACATCCTCTGAGAGATCTAAACCTGAATGTCAGACCTTGTTGCATGCTCTGTTCTTGCTCACCGGACCAAAACACTCTTCAATCTAACTTTCGGTATAGATATACCATGTGCTACAGATGTGTTGAATGGACTTTGTTGCCATCAATGACAACACTCATGAAGCCACACAGTGTCTCTTGCCAACAATCTCCCCCTTTGGCATTGATGGTAAAACTTAGTGAAAAATGACTAAGTGTCATAATAAACTCCCCCTTGGCTGATGCTCTGTCTTATGTACACTTTTACCAGAGCTCCCCCTTAGCAGGATTCCACATTTTTCACTACTCCTCACTCGCCCTTTGACATCAATGGCAAAGGGTGAAATCTGCACACCAAAATTTGCAAAATTAGCCTATACATAGCCGCATATATACAAGTTATACTTACATAAACTTAAGTATATCTGCAAAAGAATTCTTCAACTGTACAACTTCTGTTGCCCAACTCTGCTTCATCCTGTCCAAAATTGATACATGGCCACTTAACAAAAATGCAAAAGCTTCTGCCCTTTTTAAGTTTGATGGATCACTAGTCCGAGGTGTGGTCTAAGCATCAGTTAGGGCCTCATGCATTGCCTCTAACTTAGGGATAATTATCCCTCTTAGTTCACTTAGCCTACTTACTCTATTCTTCTTCTCCTTTTCAAGCCTCTTTATTTCATTAATAGTGGCAATAGTCTAACACTCTTGATTTATTATGGAAGAGGTGAGAGGATCAAAATTTTGAGATAAACTTGACAGTTTACTCTCTTGTTCTTCCACCTTCTTGGCAATGTCTACTATCACTGTGGACCAAGATAGACAAAATTTGTATAAATCTCTGCCATCTTTAAGAGTATTTCCTAGTCTCTTTATCACAATATCTAGATTTCTCCTATCATTTGCTATAAGTCCCTGTACTTCAGAGAATCTCTTTCCCAAAAACTCTTTCCAGACTTTCTATTCTACTAACTTCTCTAAAGAATCAAAATGTGTGCTAATAGAATTAACAAGAGATTTCAAGTTACTAGATGAAGAGGTTGAAATATCCTTCTGGAAGGATGGCATGATCTTCTCCAACACACTAGATGCAATCTCTATCAGCTCACAGTCTTCCATGTGAGACTTCAGAAGTTTTTCTTTTGCTTTGGCATGAGCAAAAGATGCTACCTTCATTGTCTGGACCGGAGAGAGAGAGTCAAAATTGCGTGGTCCTTGAAATAGCTCCGGTTCATCTAATTCCATCATTTCCTTGGTCAAGAAATCTTTAACTACTTCTGCAGTGTCTCTTGCTGGAGACAGAGTCTTCTTTTCTTTTCCCACTTCAGAATTGTCATCTAGGATCTTATCTGTTTGATCTTCTTCTCTTCCCTTTACCTCTTCTCCTTGAATAATTTTCTCTTCTTTTCTTTCTTCTCCTTTAGTTTTGGAGTCTGCAGGGGGATCTGGACGAGAGATGTTTACTTCTTCATGGACTTCCTCTTCTAGAACAGAGGAATCCAAGTCCTTAGTCTTCTCCTCACTTATCTCCTTTGACTCTTCTACAATTTTCTCAGTAGAATCTTCCTTTGATGCACTTGATCCTTCGACATCCATGGCAGAAGGTTCATCACTTATGTCCTCTATAATAGGAAGATTGAATCTTTTATATGCATTTCGGAGGATGTCTTCAGTCTCTTTTGACACCTGATCAGTCTCTCTAAGCATAAGCTTGTTCAGTCTGGCTTTGCTTCGGAACTCATCCTTGCAATCTTTGAAGATCATGTTCATTTGTTTTGGAGTGATGGAAGGATAGAGCTGAATAGCTATCTATTCCCAAATCTCTAGGTCCTTTTCCTTAGCATTGTTTTTTCTCATTTCAAGTTCCTTGTCTAGGCTTTTAGGAATTAGAGATATGATTCCAATGAATGCTTTATTATAGATGTTTAGATACCTGACTGTAGCATCTTGCAAGATCTTCTGGTCAGTTTCACTACATTCATCATAGAGTTCTGTCATTGGTTGTGTTGGTGCCTGCTACTGGTTCAAGTTTCCAACATTCATTTGCAGGCCCTTCATAAAAATCCAAAAAATTTTAAGCCCCTTGGCCTCTTGAGTTACATGCATATATCTTTGTATATACATCCTTGTTTGTATGTATTTGAATGTGCAAGCACAAATGTACATTGGCGGGCTTGAAAGAAGTTCAATCGACCTCAAAAAAGTGCAAAAAATGATTGTATGCATCTTTGTATGCATATCGGGCTTGTATGTGCAATTCTAGGTGAAAATTTGTATGTACATTGCAGGCATATTCCATCACAGATTCCATGCTTGTATGTAAGGGTTTGCATGTATGTTTGATATACAATGGCAAGCATACATGCAAGTCATTATGCAAAGGAAAAGATGCAAGTCAATATGCATCGGATTACAATTAAACATGCAAAGATGAATGTATATCGAGTTGTATATCGCGGATATACAAGGAAGACATATAAGGGTCAACAGACAATGGCAAAGATACAAGGGTCTTATACAATTCGCAACATGCAAGGAAAAGATGCAAGGTGAAATGTATATCAAATATACAAAGCAAATGTACATTAGAGGCAATATACAAAGGGAAATATACAAGCAAGTAGATGCAGGGAAGACGCAACCAACGAGTTAACTACATTTATGAAGAAGGTGGGGTCCGCGCATTGTATATTGGGATTATATGTTCCCAATATACAATTGAACATACAACAGGAAGATACAAAGAAATATACAAGTGGGTATGGCAAAGTCAAAGTTTCAGAACCTGGTGGGGCCCACGTTGTTGTATGTTCTATGGGTTGTATGTGTGTACGATATACAAGGCACACATACAAGGCCCAGACAGGAAAGGAGAACATGTTATGGTGGATAAGTGGTTGGGGTTCGTGGCTTGTATATTGCATTTGTATATGCGATATACAATGAAAGATACAAGAAAGGAGATGCAAGCCGGACCCGATGGTGCTTTCAAATTTGTTCATAATATTTTGGGTCCGCAGTTGGTTGTATGTATATTGCACATTGTATGTGCAATATACAAGAGGGTGTTACATACAAGGCCTGGACCCGATTGCAGTTTCAAATTATTTTATGAAGATTTGGGGTCCACCTTGTATGTAAGTGGTTGAATGTATGTGCATTTGCATATACAAGGATTTAAAGGTGAAAATAGAAAAATGGAAGAGGGAAAAGTCAGCGATGGAAAAAAGGGCACTTATGTGGCACAATTTAATTGGTTAGTGACTTTTCAACATGTTTTGAGGTCACAAATCTTGGTGAAGAGGAAGGAATCAACGACCCTGATTTAAAAGCTTCATAGGAGGGATTTCCTTGTATGTGTAGCGGCATTTCAGGTGGGAAGAACCTTAGAGCACGCAGTTGCTACATCCTACGGGTAGGTTGACCATTAATGGCAAGAAGTGCAGAGATATGGTCGATATGATAGGCCAGCTACCATATTTGATGAGAAAATCTTTAGTTGAGTGCTCACATCTCAAACCCACCTGCCCTTTTCCTCTTCCTCTCATGGTTGCATTCAATGTTTTTTACACCATTCAGAAGGTGCAATGTATCTAGTAGAATTTTGAAAGACCCTGTTATTAATGCTGAGTACACGTTCTTGCTATATAGTGAACTGTGTTACTCATTTTTTGGTTGTTGAAAACTTGGGCATTTTTTGGAGAAAATAATGAAGATCAAAGCCTTTTTTGGCTGTTCTATCTCTGTTGGAGTTTATGAGTTGCATATGTGGTGTATATTGCACACATGTTCAGTTTCATTGTTGTTCTATATGAAAAATGCATTGTTGCATGTGTTTAGTCATTTGTCTCCATTGATGTATGTATCGCTTCTTCTGAATATGGTTGCTAAGGGTTCCTCAGATTCTAGAATATAGACTTTCTGTATTGCATGCTTGATTTGTAACTTCCATTCAAGGAGTGGATTAAACTATTTTAGGTTAAGTATGAAGAAGAATGTATGCCAGCAAGGATATTCATAAGTAGAGATAGCTAAATACTCATTCTTGGGTGGTGTTTATAAGGCAAATACCAGTCTTAGCCCCTTGAAACTTGAATGCCAAGTGTAAATCATTCATTTGTATACGTCTAGTTGACTCCTTTCCCTGAGATAGGCACCAGTCTGCTCCATGTGTAGTAGTTATGATCCAAAAACCCTTGTCTTACATCTAAAACATAAATACAAACCATTTCATACTTCCAACCTATTAGTTTGTAGGAGTAGGAATAGGAGCCCTGCATACTCTCATCCTCAACTAGTTAGATATGTCCAAGAACACTACCAACCTTGTGATTTGTCACACAAATCTTGGTCCAAACATGAGAGTATTTTGCCTCTTGTTGTAAAGCTAAATCTTTCTGTCATTGGGCGAGTCAAAGTTAAATCTTTAGCTATAGGTGTGAGGACCGCCCTTTTTACTTCTGTTGTTATGACTATTTACATTACTGTTATTGTTACTTTTTATGGTTGTGGGATAGCTGTTCCCGGAATTGTCAAACTATTAAACTTTATTATGATTTCGGAAAAACTAATTGGGTGATGTTTGGATAAGTTTACATTTCAGAAAAAAATTAATTAGGTGATGATGGAAAATTGTAATATGATTTCATTTATGTTAATTAGTACTCTGTCATGATAATGCATGTTTTTAAGTTGCTTCGGCTATGATGATTTTATGTGGTTACTGATCTTGTAATTTAGTGTGCAGGAATTACTAATCGAACCACAGATTTCGGAGATCATTCCGCACCTCGTTATTTGTTATTCCCTATTAAGCCGATCTGGTTCCACGAGGAACCAAGATCTCTTTGTGTTTGAGGTGATGATGTAATGTGGTCTTTTGTATGGTCGGGTGGGTTAGGTTACCCTCATGTAACATTATTTTATAATTTGTGTTGTAAAAAAAAGATTGAATTTGAATTTCCTTATTTTATTTAAATTTATGAGGCCTTTTCTTGTGCTTTACCTTGACCAGGGGTGTCTTGTATGGGTTAAAGTTGACCTTGGCATGGGTAACCCTTGAGTAACCTCCATCTAGTCATCTTAACTTCCCCCTGAAGTTAAGTGACAAAAATTGGGGTATGGAGGGGACATGATGGGTTGTACCAACACCCAACCCATCCCCTCTACAATCCCCAAGGTAAGAGATGACTACAAGCCCATCCATTATTGAAGGATTGACTTGAAGTCACCCCCTCCATTAGTGAGATTCCCCCATGTGAAGTGGGGCCACCCATGTGAAGGAGGGAAGAAGAGGCATGGGTCACCTGTCTTTTACTCCTTTAACTCCTTTTATTTCTCCCATGCGAAAGAGAAATGACAGGAGGAAAGGGATAAGGAGTACTCTAGGGATGGGTGAGTGACATAAGCCACCAGGACAGAATAGTGGTTTTGGGGAAGGGTGAGGGGGTGACAAGTGTCACCTCCCCATTCCTCGAAACTGAAAAGAAATGGGGTTATTTGTTTCCAATTTTGAAAGGGGAGGGAGTTAGTTGAATTGTGGGGAAACTTTCATTCTGTTTTAAAAAAAAATAGAAAAGTTAGCTTGCAGGAGAGAGAAGGGAGAGGGAGTTGGTGGCTAAGGTTGGAAGAGAACTCTGTGGGCTCTGCAACAGCTTCATTCCAGGAGGGCTTTGTAAGGTTGGTTTGATTTTTACCTTTGCTGAATGTGTATGTAAATTGTGTGAATTTGTGTTTAGATTTATTTTCTGTGGGGTTTGTTGTCGGGTTGTTTGACAGAGCTTCTCCCACTTGGGAGAAATGCTCATCAAGTTTTGGGTAGGGGAGGAGAGATCCTCCTCGGGTGCATACCTGTTTCCATCTTTTGGGTTGTTGAAAGCCTTGAGGGCATGTATCTGTGACTGTATCTTTGACTTGAGAGTCAAATACAGATTTCTTAAAAATTTGTGATCAAACTTGGTTTGAGGCCAAGAGAAATTGTATTGGTTAACTTATCTGTCAGGGTGACACTCTGGAGTCGAGTGTGTCCACTCTCCTGCCCATTATGAAACTCACTGTAGTTGAGTTTCCGTGTTGTGTAAATGACCCACGGGTGTTTGTGTGCTTTGGGATTGTTGTTGTTACTGTTGTGAAGTGGAGTGTTTGAGTTACCCAGGTGTGAGTATGGTCTCCCTAGCTTGGGGGTGACCCTCTTGCGGGTCTACGGAAGGGAGGAGAGCTAGATGAGTGGTGTTTTCTTCTTTGTTTGTCTTTGATACGTAGGTTTTCTCTTGGAGCTTCTGGTTGCCTTGGGAGGAGTTATATTTATGAAGAAACATTTATTCTTCCTTGTCATGAGAATTAGGCCAGGTTCATTTCATAAGAGTTGAAGAGAGAGCACCTCTCTTGATTTTATTGTAATTTATTGTTACCCTGGGAGTGAAGGAATTCATCTCCCTGATCTTGTTATTGATAGACTTTTTCTTGGTTGTCACAAGCTATCAGTTGTATATTGTTTGGGAGAAGGAAGTTCATATCTGGGAAGTTAGTTGTTGTATCCATGGTTTAAAATTTATTCTCTTGCTATTTATAGTGGAAGAGTTAACTTTTCTGTAATATGAATGTGGTAAACAAATATCTTCAATTTTCAAGTTTGTTGCTTTGTAAACCTTTTTAAATAGAAATTTCATTACTTATTTGCAATCTAATCTGAGTTTATATATGTCATTATAAGTATAGAACTGCTAAATTAGTTGAAAGGTCAGTTTCTAATGGATAAGTTAGTTTTAAATGATTAAGTTTTCTCCTTCATAAGTAATGGAGTTAGTTATTTTGTGAGTTTTGAAGAAAATCTATTATATAAGTACTTCTGTTTGTCCTAAAAGTTAAAATGGACATGTATTAATTGCCTAAATATACTGATTAAAACTTCATTTTTCTTAAGTGTATATATATATATATATATATATATATATATATATATATATATAGAATCTTATTTAATTAATACTTGATCTTTTTAACTGACTACAAGAAAATGAATAAGGTATTTAATTTGAGAAAATTATGAAATATATATATACATACATATATATATATAACAGTTGTTATTAATTATCATTTTGACAGAATAATAGAAAACTGAATAAATTGTTTTATTAAGAGACTGAAATATAAATCTATATATAAATATATATATATATATAAATATATATATATATATATATATAAATATATTATTGATATTATATATCATCGAAAAGCACTAAAGTTTATGACTGTCGAAATTGTGAAATCGCTGTGTAAAAACATAGCCGAAGCTTCATATTGGGCGGTGGGGAGAAATCCCCACCGCAGTATCTATCTAATAAACAGAGGTGTGGGGAGGGGCGGAGCCCCACCCACACCCCACATCGTGGGATGTGGGTGGGGCTCCGCCCCTCCCCACATCCCCCCTTTCCTTTGAACCCCCACGGGGCCACAGCTCTGCGCGGCTGACCTCTGTCTCCTCTGTTGGCTGCGGCCACCGCCGCCCCATCTCCTCCGCTGGCTGTGTAGCTAAAACAAAACAAAAACAAATGTTAGGGCTTTTGGCCCTAACATATAAGTTGGTTCTATTTTGAAATGAAATACATTATAGTTGCCATATATATAGACATATATAGATACTATATATGTCTATGTATATAGCAATATATAATGAAATAATATATATATATATATATATATATATATATATATATATATATATATATATATATATATATATATATATATATATATATATATATATATATATATATAAAGGGATTACGTGGAGTTTGTTAAACAAATTTAAAAGAACAAGTTCGTCAACTACATATACAGTAATATATATATATATATATATATATATATATATATATATATATATATATATATATATATATATATATATATATATATATAGGAGTAGTTCTATGAGCCATTTTATTGGGCCCTCATTTAAAATCTTGACAAAATGTGACACAGTAATATACAAAAAAAAATAAAACAAAAAAAAATATATATTTTCACAGTTAGGTTTTCTTAAGTGTTGAACAAAACAACCAAAGAATTTATGTTTCCATGATCAGGGTTTTATAAAGTGGAGAGCCTCCTACATGTATTAACAACAGTAAATGATTTACAATAAGAGTATTAATAATACTGATTAGTAATAATAACAACAGTAATTATAGATAAGAGAAAATAAAATTATAATTTAATGAGAGCATAAAGGAATATACTGTGTTACCCGGAAAGAGTTTCTCAGAAGTTTCCACTATCAACGCGATTCAATACCAGGAAAATGAAGAGGAAAATTACACGTCACCTTACTTAAAAGATCACTGGAAATAAACTTAAGAAGCCATCACAGACATTCCATGTGAGGCCATTTTAATCTCAACTGTAGTAAACGTCCACATAAGTAAACCTGTAAGAGAGTCAGAAGAAGAAAAACTAACATTGGAAAACACAAAGGAGAAAATGTGCGACATTTCCCACATGGGATAAGAGAACTAAGTTGATGGACCCTTCCACTAAAATTTACATACGTAGAGGAGGAACCTAGATAGGAGAAGATTAGGAGACCGAGTCCAGCGAAGTAGTAAACCAGCCTATGTGACCTAGACCATCCGGAAGTTAGGTTTAATATCAACAATAGCTGCAGTGATAACCCTGATTGATGTAAATCATGAAGAAAGGCCCAGATATACATAAAGAAAGCATAGAAAACGAAAGAGAAAGAGACTGAAATATAAGCAAACTAAATTATCAGAGAAATAGTTAAGGTAAGTGCGATAAAAATACAATCAAAATTAAGACCCAGAGAAAAGGGAAGAGAGAGCAAACAAACCGCCTCGTTGAGAATGCTAAGTCGTAGGAGGAGTATGTTTCAGGAAGCAAGAGAGGAGACAGACAACCGTGCCTTGCTGAAAATTGACTAAATAGGGAGATCACAAGTCAGTTTAGTTGGAACAAGGCATCGTGGGAAGTTGTTAATCTATCAGCGAACCACGTGCGTAAAATAGTGTTGAGTAATTCCCACTAACGCCGTAAGGCGTTATGCTGCCAGAATTTGCCGAGATTTAGATTTAGGAACCTTGGTAATCTCACTCTTGCAATGACGTTAACGGCATCATAGAGACCCTCTTGTTGGTCTGTTTGCGTCTGGTCGCACGCAATTGTACTTCTATCCCGCCGAAAACTGTAGTGTTTTTCGCCATGAGAGAACACCGCCGAGCATGCTTACGCATGCGAGGGGGTTTTTAGGGCAATGTGAGAAAAGTTTTTCATATATCTGTGTCATAACCACATGACAGATGTGGCTATGACACGTGTGATGTGTGTTGTGACCACAAGGCAAATGTGGGCACGACAATAGGGATACCCCCCTTGGTGCGGAAGAACCAGAAGTGAAGGGGACACAACTCATGCAACCTCTTGTATTTGTTGGCCAAATCTACTTGTGCATTGGAACCGGCAAACCCTTTTCTGATTCAAACATCAATAGCAGGTTGCAGATTTCCATCCACAGTGACTGCCTTGATGACATCATCAATGGAGAGAGTAGGCCTTTCAACAAATTCTTTTGCCTTTTCTTCTGTATGTTTACCAGCAGAGGTTTCCATGGATGTTTTCTTTTTCTTCTTCATTTTCTTGACATCCTCATCAGTCTCTGTCTCTTCATCATCCTTTTGACTTATGTATGACCTTGTGGCCCTTGTCTTTGTTTTCTTTTCTCCTTTTCCAGATGTCTTTGCTTCCAATTTTGAGGCTTTTGGGAACTTAGTAGTGGCAGGTGCAGAGCTCTTTGGAGATCTAGTCTAGGAGGGGGCTTGCATCAGAGCACTTTCTTTTTCTCCTTCTTGCCTTTCTTTCTCTGCCCTTTCTACCTTCTCTCTGTTGGCATCAACTACCTCCTTTGATATCCCATATCTCTTGGCAACTTCTTCTACTTCCCTTCTCACTTTTCTCTTTATCTCAGGCTGTCTTAGTTCAACATGAACTTTTACACTCAACTCTTGGAAGGTTCCAAACCTTTCTGCCTTAGGGTCCTTTGGTTGACTTAGCAGGTGTTGAACATGTAGCTCTAGAATTTTCTCATCTACCTCATAGCCCATTGGCATAATCCAAACTATTCTAGGTTCCACTACCTCCATTAGGCATTGATTAGTGTCTACCATGAAGCACACTGTATCCTTGTAATTTTCAACTAGAGATTGGGGGATTCTCTCTCTGGCCTACATCATGCCTTGGAAGTTTTTGAAGTAACCCCATAGTGTTGTACTTTGTGCGTTGGCATCACCAAGCCCATACATATAATCTCTGATTTGTATGGCAACTGATTTATCATTCTGCCATACCCAGCCACTTGATCCAAGTAGATCATTCATAAAGTAAAAGAATAAACACAGTATTAACCCACCATACTTGAATGAGTTCTTCTTGTCCTTCTTGATCTTTTGTAGGTTTTCTAGTAGTTGGCTCAGGAGAAGCTCGCATAGATCATAGTCTGCATTTTCCTTAGCATCTAATATGCAGTGTATACAATAGTTCCAGATACTGAATTCTCGTGCTAGAGTGGTATATTTTGTAGCCAATGATCATAGAGGCAAATTTGATATCTGGATCTATGATATCTTCTATTGTCATTGCTCTCTTGTCAAACTTTGATCTGGTAGCCTCACTTACTGTCTGATTCTTGATAGATTTGAGAGCAGGCAACCCACCAGATGAGTGCAATTTGGTTACTGCCCTAATGGCATCTTTTGTGATCTTAAATGGCCTCATCAACCACATGAAGTTGTCATGCATTCTGCTCAGAACATACCAGACCCATTCATCTTCTACAAAATAGGGGAAATGGATGCAATGTCCAAAATTCTTATCTCAGATGGCCTTGTATTGGGGTTAAGTTCAAATGATTCATCTATTAATTCCTTGTGGTAGATATCCATCAGGTTGGATTCTCCATATTCCTTAATGTTGGTGTGAATGTATACCCTAACATCTTCTACGTGCAGAACCCCATGCAGAATGCTAGAGAATACGCCTAGGGGATCAACTTCTAGCGATTTGTAAGGATGTTTCTTGAATTTAGGGCACGGTGTATCAGTGATCTTAACAAAATTTGGAGTAGCCATCTTTCAAAAGATTCAGAGAGAGATATTCAAGAGCATAATTACCTTTTACGCTTCTAGGGTTCACGATA
Organism: Cunninghamia lanceolata; assembly: GCA_027924645.1. Taxonomy (NCBI): domain Eukaryota; kingdom Viridiplantae; phylum Streptophyta; class Pinopsida; order Cupressales; family Cupressaceae; genus Cunninghamia; species Cunninghamia lanceolata. Next base: position 2,269,753 of record BSBN01000245.1, on the reverse strand, counting down.
GGAGCCGAAAAGATTGCTCATTGAATTGAATTTTGCGGTTGATCCTTGAGAGGGTTGAAGCAATCTTGTTGCAGAGCTCTTTCTTTCTTTTTCTCAAATGCAAATGTGCAAATGATGAACAAAAGAACCCCTTTATTTTTGTGCAAACCCTAATTCCATTTTCCAATAAATGCACAACTTAAGTCATTCTAGTTGTCTTGTTCTCCTTGTCTTGAGAGAGATCTTTCTAGATCATTGAGATGCACTTAGAGTTATTCTCGGTGATTATTGACAATCTATCTTCCTTCCTCCAATCTTTCCATTTATCTATAGATCAAGATATTTTAATTTTTGAATCATACCGGATCTAACTGTGAAAATCCTACTTTTACTGGATGATTGTTAAACCAGATCAATCTTGGATGATTAACCTCTTCAAAACTCCTTGCGGATCTTTTATATTTTTACCAAGGGTTATTTAGATATCTCTTTGAGAACTCTTCAATCCTCAACACTCCATGTGCCAAATTTTAGGCACCAATTGACTGGCTTAGGGAAATTATTTTCTTTTGTGACTCCCCTTGAGCCAGAGCTCATCTATTTAGTTTACAAAAGGAATATCAGCACCAGATTCTGGTGCGGATCCATCCCCAAAATTTTTTGTACTTCTCTTCACCGAAATCTTGTTCATTTTCCTTTAAATTTCATCTGCATTCACTTTTCTTTTCCTTTGTCTTGATTTTGGTATGATGCACCGGACCCTTTTATCCTAATTCTTACTTCTGTAGAATTTGGCAACATGACCGGATCTATTGCAATTGTAGAAAACAACATTTCTTTGCATATTTGACTGGTATCCTCTTGATCTACATTGATTAGCGATATGTCCCATTATATTACATGCAAAGCATCTACCATTGAATGAATTGTTTATTTGCACATTTCTACATTCATGAGATTTGTGACCATACCTTTTGTAGTTAAAACACTGTCCAGAGATGGATGAGTTAGTCTGATTCATTCTTCTTCTGCACTGATTTGCTTTATGACCGAAGTTATTGCAATTGTAGCAGTATCCATTGAAGGATGGATATCTTTGAGCATTTGGTTGTCTTATCGGAGGTCTTCTAGGTCTATTCCTTGGATGTCCTAATCCAAAGTTTTTTGATCAGATCTGGAGCTTTCACCTTTCTCATACCCCAAGCCATGCTTGTCATCTACCTTCTTTTGGATTTCAAGAAGAACTTCAAGTTGAGCAGAGCTTATATTGAATTTCTCTTTGTATTCATTTGTAGTTTAAAGATCCCTTTTAAGAGTGTCTATTTGATTCTCAAGTTGTTCTTCATTATCTCTAGCTTCTTCAAGATCAGATTCCAGATGCCTGATTATTCTATCCATTTTGTGGCAGTCTTCTGACTTCTCCTTGAGAGATTGTTTTAGATTATCTTCAATTTTCCTTTTCTCTTCAATTTCTTGGGTGAATTTCATAACCCCTGATTCCATTTCATGTCTTACCATAATGACCTCTTTTGATAGCCTCTCACATAACTTGTTTTCTCATTCAGATCTTCATTAGTATCATTGGCTTCACTTTGACTTGCTAATTGTTGAAGTAGTTCCTTTCTTTTCTTCCTAAGATACTTAGTTTTTCTTTGAGTTTATTTATGAAATCATCAGCTTGTTTGAGTCATTCCCTCAGGTTATTGATTTTAGAGTGAGATTGCTCAAGATCATCTAGGGTAGACTCAAGTGTTCCCTCATACCATACATATCCATTAAGATTCCTACATCTTCCTCAAGCTATTAGGCTCCATTAGAGGAACTTGGCTCTGATACCAATTGTTGGAACAAGGTAGATAATTGAGGGGGGGTGAATTAGTTATCTTAAATAATTTAACTTTTTGTTCTTCTTTAACAATTAGTGCAGTATCAAAACATATAAGCATACATAACCATGAGAGCAGAAAGAAATCAACACACATGACACGAGGATTTTTACGTGGAAAAACCCTATTAGGGAAAAACTACGGGGTGACTAACCCAAGATTGTATTCTCAGTTAAAAGAATAGAAGTACAATATGGCACTTTGCAATTAGGGTTCACTGCCCGAGCACACTACTCACAAGAGGCTCACTGCCTACAAGAGACTCACTGCCTACAAGAGACTCACTATCTACAAGGTGTATAGAAAGTAACCAGGTGTTTGAACTGATCAGAGGCATCCACATATGCTAAGGTTTAGTTCTGGTTAGGCTCAATATACTGATCTGTTGCACTTCATTCTTCCTCTGCTTAGTGCTGTTGTTCTGTCACATACCAGATTTGTATAGCTACTTCCACACTGCTCTATGCTTTTCTTTGTACATACTATCACACCACACACACCTTCACATCAAAATCCATCTGGTATATATATATATTTGCATAAAGGGTTTCAACATCTTTCTAGTTGGCATACAGAATACTCAAGAATTTCAAAAGATTTAGTCTATCGGCTGAATCCATGCTTACTAAGTGATGCATATAAAAAAGATAGTAATAGGAGTCATCAATCATGTTGGCCAACCATGAATGATCCCTCAAGAAACTTGATCACCATCAATATCTCATCCAGATTAAGGTTTGATGCTTTGCCAGTCAGTTCTTCCTCAGTCTACTCTACCAAATAAGAACCCAACACTTAGGTGCTCATATCTTTTCATTCTTTCATCACTGGAGGCTCAATCTTTGGAATGTAGCAGTCATGGTACTCCTCTTGACTTCTCCAAGTCCACACTTTGCTGAGATACATCCTCTAAGAGATCTGAACCTAATTTTTGGAACTTGCTGCATGCTCTATTCTTGCTTACCAGACCAAAACACTCTTCAATTTGACATCCGATATAGACATACCATGTGCTGTGGATGTGTGGAATGGACTTTGTTTCCATCAATGACAACACTCATGAACCCACACAGTGTCTCTTACCAACAAAAGATTCCACTCATTTCACCATCCCCAAGGGATCCATAAATGTAAAATTAGATGCGTCTACTGATAAATCCAAACATCCTAAGGGTCGTCATACCCTAGGACATAAAAATAAGAGTTAAAGAAAATCAATCCAAAAAGTTATCCAAGCCCATACCTCCAGAAGAAAATTCCAAAACCAAAATGGTACGGGTACCTAAGCAATAAGAAATCAAGTTAAATGAAGCATCTACCTCTAAAAAAATTCCAACCAACTACTTCCATCTCAGATTCCCATTCTACTCAAAAGTGTCAAAACATTCCATCCCACAAGAAAAACAAAAGTAATAAAACACCTATGTCTATGTGGGTTCCTAAATCCCTTCATCAACCATTTACTAAGCAAACATCTCCATTGCACCCTACACCACCTCCACATCACAAGCTTCAATGTTTATGGGGATGTGTGCAACCATTGCTTATGGTTCCCTTCCATTTTGCAATAAATCTACATCATCCACTATCCTACATACCATCCACATACCATCCCTATGGTCCATGCTTTAGCATAAGACTGACATAATCCACATCATAATCCACTATTTTCCCTATATAATCCATGTCATAACCGACTTTTCTCTCCTCTAGAATCCATGTCATAATCCACTATCTACCTAATCCATTTGTCTTCCATGTATCCCTTACCAACATTGATGAGGGCACTTGACATGGTCCATGCGCGAGGACATCATTCTCTAATGGGACTATAACCTTTCAATGCAACCTAACGCAACCTTCAACCCTCAACCCTAAATGCAATACCTTAAACCCTAATCCCTCCACCCTAATCCCTCAACCGTAAATGCTATCCCTAAAGCTCGAAGCCTCAACCCTTAAACCTTGAACCCTCAACCCTAAACACTATACCTTCAAATCTAATCCCTCAACATTAAACCCTAAACCCTCAACCCTAAACACTATACCTTAAACTCTAATCCCTCAACATTTGAACCTTAAATCCTAAACCCTATCCCTAAACCCTCAACCCTAAATAGTATTAAGCCTTAAACCCTAATCCCTCAACTCTAAACCCTAATCCCTAAACCCTCAACTCTAAACCCTCAACCCTAAACCCTAAACCGTCAACCCTCAACACTATACCTTAAACCCTAATCCCTAAACCCTCAACCCTCAACCCTAATCTTAAAGCTAAACTTAAAACTTCCACTCATTCCACCATCACCAAGGGATCCATAAATACAAAATTAGATGCCTCTATTGATAAAGCCAAACATCTTAAGGGTCATCATGCCTCAGGACATAAAAACAAAGAGTAAAAGAAAAATCAATCCAAAAAGTTATCCAAGTCCATACCTCCATAAGAAAAGTCCAAAACCAAAATGGTATGGGTACCTAAGCAACAAGAAATCAAGTTAAATGAGGCATCTACTCCCATCTCAAATTCCCATTCCACTCAAAAGTGTCAAAACATTCCATCCCACAAGAAAAATAGAAGTAATAAAATGCCTAAGTCTATGTGGGTTCCTAAATCCCTTCATCATCCATATCCTAAGCAAACATCTTTATTATACCCTACACCACTTCTACATCACAAGATTCAACATTTCTAGGGATGTGTGCAACCATTGGTTATGGTTCCCTTCCATTCCACAATAAATCTACCATCATTCATCCACTATCATACATACCCTCCACATACCATCCCTATGGTCCATGATTTGGCATAAGTCTGACATAATGCACATCATAATCCACTATTTTCTCTACATAGTCCACATCATAATCCACTATCTACCTAATCCATTTGCCTTCCATGTATCCCTTACCAACATCGATGAGGGTACTCGACATGGTCCATGCGTGAGGACATCATTCTCTAATGGAACTATAACCTTTCAGTGCAGTGTAATGCAACCTTCAACCCTCAACCTTAAACACTATACCTTAAACCCTAATCCCTCAACCGTAAATGCTATCCCTAAAGCCTTAAGCCTCAACCCTAAACCCTATCCCTAAACCCTCAACCCTAAATACTATACCTTAAACTCTAATCCCTCAACACTAAACCCTAAACCCTCAACCCTAAACACTATACCTTAAACACTAATCCCTCAACACTAAACCCTAATCCCTTATTGCTAAACCTTAAACCCTATCCCTAAAGCCTCAACCCTCAACACTTGAACCTTAAATCCTAAACCCTATCCCTAAACCCTCAACCCTAAGTAGTATTATGCCTTAAACCCTAATCCCTCAACTCTAAACCCTAATCCTTAAACTCTAAACCCTAAACCCTTAACCCTAAACCCTAAACCCCAAACCCTCAACCCTCAACACTATACCTTAAACCTTAATCCCTTAACCCTCAACCCTCAACCATAATCTTAAAGCTAAACTTAAAGCTTCCACCATGCCAAAGGGATCTAGAAATGCAAAATTAGATGCCTCTACTGATAAAGCCAAACATCGTAAGGGTCATCATGCCTCAAGATTTAAAAACAAAGAGTCAAAGAAAAATCACTCCTAAAAGTTATCCAAGCCCATACCTCCACAAGAAAAGTTCAAAAGCAAAATGATATGGTTACCTAAGCAACAAGAAATCATGTTAAATGAGGCATCTACCTCTATAAAATCTCAACCAGCTACTCCCATCTCGAATTCCCATTCTGCTCAAAAGTGTCAAAACATTCCATCCCACAAGGAAAACAAATGTAATAAAATGCCTAAGTCTATGTGGGTTCTTAAAGCCCTTCATCATCCATATTCTAAGTAAACATCTCCATTGCACCCTACACCACCTCCACATCACAAGCTTTAACGTTTATCGCAATGTGTGCAACCATTGGTTATGGTTCCCTTCCATTCCGTAATAAATCTACCATCATTCATCCACTATCCTACATACCCTCCACGTACCATCCCTATGGTCTGTGCTTTGGCATAAGTCTGACATAATCCACTTTTCTCCCCTCTAGAATCCACATCATAATCCAATATCTGCCTAATCCATTTGCCTTCCATGTATCGCTTACCAACATCAATGAGTGCACTCGACATGGTCCATGCATGAGGATATCATTCTCTAATAGGTTTAGGCTTGAGGGATTAAGGTTTAGGGTTTAGAGATTAGGGTTTAAGGTATAATGTTGAGGGTTGAGGGTTTAGGGATAGGGTTTAGGGTTGAGGGATTAGGGTTTAGGGTTGACAAAATAGGGTTGAGGGCTTAGGAATAGGGATAGTGTTTAGGGTTTAGGGATGAGGGATTAGGGTTCAGGGTTGAGGGATTAGGTTTGAGGGCTGAGGGTTGAGGGATTAGGGTTTAGGGATATGGTTTAGGGTTTAGGGTCAAGGGATTATGGTTTAAGGTATAGTGTTGAGGGTTTAGGGTTGAGAGATTAGGGTTTAGAGTTAACGGATTAGGGTTTGACATTAAGGGTTGAGGGTTGAGGGATAGGGTTGAGGGTCAAGGGATTAGGGTTAAAGTAGAGTGTCGAGGGTATAGGGATTATGGTTTAAGGTATAGTGTTGAGGGTTTAGGGTTGATGGATTAGGGTTTAGGGTTGACAGATTAGGGTTTGACGTTGAGGGTTGAGGATTGAGGTCGGTTGAGGGTTTAGGGATAGGATTGAGGGTCGAGGGATTAGGGTTAAAGTAGAGTGTCGAGGGTATAGGGATTAGGGATAGGTTTTAGGGTTCAAGGTTTAAGGATTGAGGGTTGAGGCTTTAGGGTTGAGGGTTAAGGGATTAGGGTTTAAGATATAGTGTTAAGGGTCAATGTTTTAGGGATAGGTTTTAGGGTTTAAGGTTTAAGGGTTGAGGGATAGGGTTGAGGGTTTAGGGATAAGGAATTAGGATTTAGGGTATAGTGTTGAGGGTTGAGGGTTTAGGAATAGGGATAGCATTTAGGGTTTAGGGATGAGGGATAGGGTTTAGTGTTGAAGGTTTAAGGATGAGGGTTGAGGATTTAAGGCTAAGGGTTAAGGTATTAGGGTTTAAGATATAGTGTCGAGGGTTGAGGTTTTAGGGTTTAAGGTTTAAGGTTTGAGGGTTGAGGGATAGGGTTGAGGGTTTAGGGATAAGGGATTAGGGTTTAAAGTATAGTGTTGAGGGTTCAGGGTTTAGGAATAAGGATAGCATTTAGGGTTTAGGGATGAGGGATTAGGGTTGAGGGTTAAGGGATTAGGGTTGAGGGTTGAGGGTTGAGGGTCAAGGGATTAGGGTTTAGGGATAGGGTTTAGTGTTTAGGGTTGAGGGATTAGGGTTTAAGGTATAGTATCTGCCTAACCCATTTGCCTTCCATGTTATAATTAGTTATCAAAAGTCATGTCTCTTTGTAATGGGTTTGTAGCTTGTTGCCTCTTGCATATAAGAGAGACCAAGACTCAAGAGAAGAAAGGAGGGTAGTAGTGCTTTCTGAAGCATTTTAGGGGACTTAGTAAGAAGATAGATTGTACCCATCCCACTCATCCACTTTCATGTTCTAAAAACTTTGCAATTAATATATATATTATGAAGTAGTATTATGGAGAAGATTGTACTTAAATGGTAACCTTTTTTCAGTGTACAACTATTGTGTTAATTTTCATGTTTATATGCTGTTGTACTGTCTCCAAAGTGATTGAAAAAAGATACAAATGATTTGATGATGATGATGATGATGATGCTTGTAATTTGGATGATGTGGATGCTTGTAATTTTCTCATACTATAATGAAAACCTTTTTCTTACAATTTTACAAATTAAATGAGAAGAAATCTATCAAATTATGCTAATACAAGAATAATGAACTTACCAGTGAAAGTCATCTTAAATCATAAATAAATAAATAAATTTTGCTTATTTTATATCCATGACTCCTCTTGTTTTTCCATAATAAATCATGTTATTACCATTCATAAATTCATCTTTGCCTTTTACCGTGATACTGCTATCACATTGTCTAGCCTTCATAATACCCATGCCATACCTCCTTACCATAGAACATTCTCAAAAGGACCGCGGTATGATGGTGAGAATAGTTAATACTCACCATACCACTATGCACACTATACCACTATACCTTGGGGGGGCAAAACATAGCCCGTGGTAGAATGGTATCCAAGCCGTTGGGTTATTTAAAGCATACTAATCACACCAACATCAAAATATGAAGATTGAAGCTCAACATGAAGATTTGATGGTGAGAATAGTTAATACTATACACTACACACTATACCGCTATACCTCAGGGGGCCAAAACATAGCTCATGGTAGAATGGTAACCAAGCTGTTGGGTTATTCAAAGCATACTAATCACATCAACATCAAAATATGAAGATTGAAGCTCAACATGAAGATTTGAATCGTGCAAATTTATGAACCAGAAGTAAATGCATGTTGAAATACATGAAACAAATTAAGATTTCTCACTCATAGTAGCAGAAGACAAGTTACATAGGAGCTTAAGTCACGGGAGTAAAGAGAATTCTACAAGGTGATTTTATCAGGTAAGCTATGCTCATCATTTCTTGTGAATTTCATAAAATGGCACCTAAAAAGACTGACACAGAAGCCAGGAAGGATGAAGCCAAAACTAGTAAATCTTCATTGCAATCCCCTCTGCTTTCATTTTTGCCTAGCTCAATTGATAAAGGTTCTAAAATGGTTTTTAGAGACTTAGCTCAAGGCTTTAGGGACCCCTATATACCGTTGTCAGGATGGAACCTCTACTGCTACTTCTATATAAAAAGGAATGACCAAGAACCAGCATCAAACCCATGGGCCCTAGATTTGGATAAATTGAGTGTTCCCAACATCTTCATTGATGTTGAGTTGATTAAAGCCCTTGCCCACAATTACCATGCCCCAACCAAAACTGTGAGACTTCCAAATGGTGAGTGCTTAGTGGATATCAATAGAGATGCCATTATCAAATGTTTCAACCTTAATAAACAAGCTATAACAGAGGTGAACTTAGAGAAACTTGAGCAAGAATATAAGAGGTTGAGGAAAACATATTGAAGTGATGTGCTCCCCTTACACATGAAGAGGGGTGATGGTAATAGATGTCTCTCTATTCCTTCTTCCAAAATGGAACATTTCCATGTTTCTAAAATTCAAATTTATTTCAAGAATACCTATTATGTGTTGTGTCAAGTTTTGGGGATAGATGCAGAGGAGAAAATGCAAATAGGGTTGATGAGAATGGCTATGATAATTCAACATTTTGAGTCAAATATAGAATTTGATTTTACATCTATAATTGAATATTAATTACATGAAGGTTTGTTACAAGTTAGAGAAGCCAAGGCCCCTATTACTTTCAGAAGATATTCTTTATTGTGTCAATTATGCATCAAAATGAAATGAAGTCGAATACAAGGATGGAATTATGTACACAAGAAAGAGGAGTCAGACTCCCTGTACAAAATTGGTGCTGCATTTCAGATAGTAGGTGTACAAAAGGTGATTTTGTAGTATTTTGAGATAATTTTGCTGTCAGATTGATTACTGCTCTTGGTTACCCAACACCAAGAATGCCTGAGTCATTGATGAAGGTAATGAGGCATGTGTAGTATGGGCCAAACCAAGGCTATACTCATAATTATGCTAATTGGTTCCTTATGCCACAACACACTATTATCAGAGTATATGGGTGCAACCAAGCACCACACATTTCACCTAAGTTTTTACTTGCAAAAGTGTGTTTCTTAGAGTTTATGTGGTAGATGCTCTGGATGGAACATGACTTGATGAGAAATCAGAGGAAAGGCACATTTTTGCCTAACTTGACTATGTTTGAAGAGCTGGCCATTGGGTCAGATATGCTTGAAGAAGTGCAGAGCTTTATAAGGGTCAATTACTCCCTTAAACGTGGAACAAAAAGAGTATGTGACCCAGAGGGTCACATCAATATGATTAGAAGAACACTATTGACAAAGAAGGCTATTTCACATGAATTTGATTCTAGGGAGGATGTTATAAGAAATTTGGTGTAGCTTGCTGATGTAATACAGGCTAGAAAAAGGTAGGATGTAATGATGAGGTGGGAAAATTAGAAGAAGGAAAAAGATAGAAAATTCAAAGGCTTTTTTTGCAGGTGAGCCCAATCTTATAAAAAGAATGCAAATGATTTTGAATAAATTTGATGAATTCTACAAAATGGCCCAAGATGAGGGACTCATTCCATTGCCCACAAACATCCACATCTTAGATATCACCTCCATCACCTACAAATCCATCCCCTCCATCTCCCACTCATGAGCCATAGGCTAAAAAATGGAAGATAGATCCATTAGTGGAATATGATTCAAGTGATGATGAAGAACAAGAAGAAGTCTTGGCCTTGACTGAACTGAAAGAGGAAGCAGAACAACAAAAAGGTCAAAAGCCTCATGATCCAAAGGTCAGGCTGTCAGAGGAGGGAATTGGTGAGATTTAAGAGGATGAGAGGGTAGTGGCCTCTCTGAGATTCATAGAGGATGATAATTTTATACACAACAATGAGTTCAGAGATTTTTGGATCAAAATGAAAATGAAAGAATTTGATGAAAAGTTGAAGATTAATCTTATAGGAGCTGATGAGTCAAAATAGGCTGAGATCCAGGCTTGGACATTTGCATAAATGAAAATGAAAGAATTTGATGAAAAGTTGAAGATTAATCTTATAGGAGCTGATGAGTCAAAATAGGCTGAGACCAGGCTTGTACATTTGTAGAATTGAATATTGATAATATTAATGTCACTCCCTAGGAGGCAAGATAAATGGTGTTGAAAAGTGATATGTTGATTATACCAGGGATGGAGTTGTCCAAAATATTTCTTTTAGATAAAATCAGAGCACAAGATGACCCTATGTTAGTTGCAGGATTTGATTCAGAGGAAGGTGTCTCAGGAGTAGGGTATAACCCTACTACCCAAAGACTTTCCCTATGGACAAAGCAGAAGAACACTAGGAAGCCTCAGCTCCTTGATGTAGTACAAGAAATGAGGGGGTCAACCATGATTAGAACTATTAGAGACACAACTCCTACTGAAGCTACCACCATAACTATGCATTCTGCAATGTTCACCAAAGATGTGGTACAAAACATGGAAAAGAAAATTAATGAATATGAGAAAAGGTTAAAGCTATCTAATGATGAGGTGAACAAATTATTCATTGAGAATAGAAATATGAAACAATAGTTGCAACAAGCCACCATAGTAAAGGGAGATGAATTAATTGTCTATCACCCACCAGTCCATATAGAGGATCCCCAAATCTAACAAATGAAAGAGGAAATTGATAAGCTAGAAAAGCATAATGAGGAAGATGTCAAAAATCACATCATAGAGGTCCTGAGTAGGATATTAAAACATAGAGTTGATATATTGAAAGATAAAATAAATGGAGTACATGAACAATTTAGCAATCTGATCAAAGCTCTAGAACACATAAATACTAATTCTTCCATTCTTGAAAATCTTCAAAAGAGATTGCAACCTACCTTCCACACACTGAATACTTTATGCAAAGCCACACAGAGAGATCTAGATGCCCATCAATGATCAAGCCTACACGAGAAATGGTAAAAAGCATAATTGACAAGTATCAGTATTTGGTAGATACAAAAAGGAAGGTGGAAGGTAAGAGGAGTACATTTGACTCCATCAAATGTCATTTCAGCCCATCAATCCTCAAAGATGATAACCAATTGAAGGGTGTAGATGAAAGGAGAGAAGAGTTTGATCAAATGATTCTTAAATGATTGGCACATGTATAGAATGATGGGGAAATTAAACTCACTGATTTCCATACTCTGCTCAATGAAACTATTGCATTAGACAATGGATACACAAAGTTTGTGGTGGACATCAAGAACCTCTTTGACAACAGATGGAAAAGCCATCTTATGGGCTTTGCAGCCACATAGGAATTTAAGTGGCCTAGTGATCTAAAAATAAGTGAATGGCAAGAAACATATTTAGATTCTGAAGAGGATTGAATGTGAAGAGGAGATACCACATCAGAAAATAGAATGCCTTGCTCAGGCCTTGAATGGTCACGGGTTTCTATTCGGTGAATAACGGATTGGTCTTTTCTAATTAAAAATATTTTGTTAAGTTTAAAAGTATTTTCTTAACAGTTATGTATTTTCTATTGTAACGGGTCAGAATCTTGTTTGCCTCTCCTATAAAAAGAGAGACCAAGACCTGATAACAAGATATAGGGGGAAGAGAGGAGCTAGTAGTGGTAGATAGTAGAAAAAGTTCCATAATATTTACAAACTCAAAGACCATGTTGCAAGCATAATTTTGAAGAAGTTAATGGAAAATCTCTGATTCTGTAGTGCCATATTGGTATCATATGTTTGTTAAAGTTATTCAATTATTTGGTTGTCTCCATTTTAGTGCTTCCTTATTATTTAAATTGATATATCACAATTGCCCACCATATAAAAATTTATGATGGTTTCCTCTACTATAGGTTCTAGTATTGACTCTTGTCACAGCTACCTGCCATATAAAAATTTATGATGGTTTGATTCAACTGGTTTGGACTCTTTTTAACCTTAGATTATGTGTTCAGATTCGGTCAAAACTTAGTGAAGACTAGGCAATTAAATATAGAGATTTTTAAGGATTTAAAATCGGTTTCATGCATCCTTTATTAAATAAATTTTAAAGACACAATAAACTAATCTAATAGAAGCTACTAAGATCAAGTATAAAAGAAACAACATTTTTAGATATATGAATATTGTCAAAGTGTTTTAGGAATATAAAACTTATCAATTATAATATCCATGGCATAAAAAAAAAATTATAATATGGGATCATGAATTATGGTAGAAAGAAGTTTGAATAATTTTTTAGATATATAAATATTGTCAAAGTGTTTTAGGAATATAAAACTTATCAATTATGATATCCATGGCATCAAAAACAAAAATTATAATATGGAATCATGAATTATGGTAGAAAGAAGTTTGTATCATTTAGTCTAAAATTGCTATCTCTTTGTAGAGCCATATGTTTGTATCTCTGCTAGGGCCATAGGAGCATTACTTAGAATAAATATTGACTTAGGAAACTAGAAGAATAAATGTAATTCAAATATTTGGGATTTAATTGGAAAAAAAGTCAAAAATTAAAAAAAAATGTTGTTTTTCCATCTAGCGTGGTTCAACATGTTTTTTTATTTTTTCTTTTTAAAACTAGAGTGAGGTATAAAGGCAATGCTATTGACCAAAGGTGGACCAATAGTTTCTCAGCATGCTTTTTGTTAAGGTGTCTAATAGTTCCCAAAACAAAGGTGGACCAATAGTTGTTCATTAAGTCATGTTTTGTTGGTGTGCTAATGTGGCATCACATAATTGGTTGTTTTTAAATCTAAAGGGCACATTTCATTCAATTATAGGTACTTATTGTCAACACTAACAACCCTAAAGTTACAACTACTAGTGCTAAAGTTTTAAAAATATTGAGCCTTAAGTCCACAAACACTATCATAGCTATTGGAACATGCTCAGCAATTGGGTCCTCTCCCCTATGTTACTTTTAGTGATACCGAGAGCCTCATTGAAGATATCCCAAAAATCTTACCAACATTGTTTTCAGATCATAGTAATAGGGGAGTATTAATTGGATCAGTAAGAAGAACCACATAATTAGGGTTGGCATTCCATCTCCAAGTTGATATCATCTACTATTCTTGTTTGATTTATTCAATTGCTTCCTTCAAGTAGGGATTAAAGATCCTTTTGATAAATTACAAGTAACCTAGTTGTGTTAGTTAGATTATTAAGAAAAGTCTGTCAATTATTTCCTTGCACGGTTATATAAGTTATTAACCAATATTAGTGTGCCAAACAGTTAGAATTACTACCAAATATAAGCCACTTATCTCAAATTTTCATTTGACTCCATTTACCCAACAAGGCATTGGTCTCACCCATTTCATTTTACTTAAAACTCAAGGATTCAAACCATCTCATTGTGATTTTTTAATTGTGAATGCAAAAACTCAAATCAATTCACTATACCTATAAATTGGTTATACAAGGATTCAAATCAGTTCACTATATTTGCCAATGGGAATGCAAGGATACAAATCATTTGCATATAACAACTAGAAGGCTTACACAATTAAGGGCTAATGTAGAAAGGTTAGAGGATAAATGCAAACATATAGGAAATTTATATAATATGTCAGGACAAATTTGCTGGTCATGTGTGGTTATCTTGATTGGTTCCTTTTAACCTCTTCGTGCATAGCTGTTATGTGACTATTGTCATTGTTGTGTATTATAGGATCCAGAGGAGGCAATGGAGAGAGGACGTGGATGGCATAGAACTACTAAATCGCAGAGAGGAAAGTGGGTGGAAATAGATATGACAACTGAATCTGTAGATACAATAGAGGTAAGAAGAGAAAGCAACCTCAACCAAAGGAGGAAGGTGTTTATGAATTCACAAATGCTACAACATAGAGGAGATAAAGTCATTTTTTTGTCCATGAGGCCTCTGAGGTCAAACTTCTTGGTTGAAAATGCACAAGAATGGTGATTAAATGTGATTCTATGATTGTGGGAAAAGTTTCAAAATTAGGATGGCCAAAACATGATATGAATATGTCACATATATGACTAAAGTGAGGTTTTGTGTTGGATAGCATATTCATTAAAATGATATAATTGGTTTACTAAACATTATTTACTATGTTGTGTATTATAGGGGCCAAATGAGGTCATGGAAACAGATCGTGTCATATCAAATGAGGATGCAATGGATGAAGCGGGACATCAGGTACTCAAATTTTGACTTAGGAAAAAATGATCTGATGGCATTTTGTGATACGTCCATCTTTTTTCACAGTATTATTGAAATTTATAATGTATTATCCAATCTTGACATAAATTAATGCATGTTGTTGATTATTTTAGATGGAGATTGGAGCAAATGCAAAGCCTGGGCATTCAACTAGCAAAAGAAAAAGATATGTATGTGGATGTGGACCTAAAACTATTAAATCATGTAGATGATAGTGGGTGGAAGAGGATATGAAAATGGATCTTGTAGACACAACAAATTATTGCACTAAACAAGAGGTTGGTCAGGACTATAGTACATGGGATGAATACTTTGAGAAAATTGTTGTTTGTGGATGTTTTGTATGTCGTGGAAAGAAACAATTCAAATGAGCGATTGTGCAAATACATTACATAAATGATGAGCTTGCAGTCAATGGTATGCCTCCTAAAATCGATTCAAATCCAATAGGAATTATGGTAAGGAATTTTCCAATTTGATATAAATAACATGTATACTTCATTTAAATATTGTTTTATATTATTTAAATAACTAATTTTTTTCTTAATGGATACTTGCAGGGTAAAGTTCTTGGTTTAAAGTTTCTTGGATCACCAACTTCCAGCCTAGAGGACAATGATCATTCATCAGATGATACATCTAAAAAAAATATGTGCCAATATACCAGTTCTAAAGATGAGGAATTGATGAAAATAAGTAACAAAACAAGAACCAGTTTAAAGATGCATAATTTGCTTAAAGACAAGGGGAAGGTGGAATACATACCCTATGAGAATGAATATGATGGAGATGATGACTTGCCCCTGAGTTTGAGATCAATTTACAAAGAGACATTTGATTGTCGACTATATTGCGCTTGGCCTAGTGATCAACAACTACCTAAAGTGTACGAAGTGTTTCAATTTTGGGGATACAGCTACATGATACGACCTTCCAATATTCATAGAGCGAATCTAGGCCTCTTTATCATCCAAAATGTACATGTTTGATCTAAACATAGAAATAATTCAGAACAAACCACTGGGAGATTAATGCCATATTATGGTCCATCATATTACAGTGGTGAATGGAGAGGTTTAGCAGAATATAAGCCTAGCATGTCAGCATATGGTCTAAATTCAAATATGTATACACATCATCTCCAATTGGAAAGTGGAAAAGAAATGAATAGAGGTCATCTTATGTATATAGATGGACGTGCATACACACACAAAAATATTGCAAGCTTTATAAATAGTAGTAAGGGAATGGACCCTAATGTAAGACCAAATTGTCAATTTGTTGAGGTTATAAATGATAAAGATGGAGATATGGAAAGAGAGGTTGCTAGATTGATAATGGTTGAGGCTTTTATTGACCTTACCATTGGGGATGAGTTATGGATTGATTACCCCTTCTTAAAATGCACTCCTATGTGAAAGAAAAGGGAAGAACAAGGTCTCCCTAAGGATGTTCTTAAGGGTAGAAAACCAAAGAATAATAAATGAGTGTGGAATGATGTTTTATAAACTATGTTGTCAAAATTGTGTTTTCTTTAAATTATTGTATAAAAAAGGTAGTCTATAAAATAATGTTCCATTATTCAATTGATGTATATATGTTCATACAATTTATATTTTTATTTTTTAAGCCATATTTGATTATATTTCTTTGAAATTGATACATTTTGAATTTAGTGCAATTGTTTCCAAACATTAAATAATGCTTGTGTTTGTTGATAGGTAGAAGATGTTAATGAAACACATACTAATACCCAAGATCCAACTGGGTTATTAAGGTTTGGACAGGATGATCCAAATCATCCTTTAAACCATACTAGGCAAAAAAGAGCAACATTGAAGAGAATACTAGCAGCTAAGAAATTTGAGCTGCTGATGAGATCTGCATACACTAATGACATGCTAGCTAGCCTTAATGATGATGATCATGATAGTGAAAATACAGTGCATGAAGAAGGATTGAATGGAATGCTTACACGTTTCTTTGGGGATGGAAACAATGATGATAATAATGATCATATGGTTGATAGTAATGATTATAGCAGGGGTAATTGCCACCAATGTAATGTTGATGATAACAACCTGAAAGACTCCATAAAGCAAGCAACGAAGACACCTGTGTTCAAATCAGGTACAAGTAGAACTTCAAAAGTGGCATGCACATTAATATTATTAGAAATCAAGTCACTATTTGGTTGGTCAGACAAAGAATTCACTACCCTACTAAAGTGAGATGAAATCCATTTCTTACTTTGCATTGTCAATTGGTGTACATAATTCATAAACATTCATCAACTTCATTTTTATTTCTTTAAGGGGAATTTAAAACCATATATTGTATATAAACAGTCCTACTATAGATTGACATATGAAACATGTTCATCATAAGTCAAACATTCAATTGATTTAATCTCTGGCAATCTTATAGGGCACTAAAAACTAAAATATTCCCTAAAGATTATGTGTTGCCATCAACTTGTAGAGAGGCGTGTCTACTATTAGTTGAGTTGGGGATTGAATATAAGCAAATTCATTCATGTAAAAATGATTACATTTTATACAGAGATGAATATGAAAACAAGGTAGAATGCCCTGTATGTAAAGAGAAGAGATATCGTACAGATGTACAAGGTCCTACAGTTCTAAAGAAGGTTTTACGTCACATGCCAATTATACCTAGACTTAAACGAATGTTTCGTTGCAAGTTACTTGCACAATTGATGGACTGGCATGCAAAAAATGGGAGTAAAGATGGATTCATGTGAATTTCAGCCGACTCCAAAGTAATGAAACACATAGAGGAAAAATGGCCAAGAAAATTCAAAGATGAACCTCGTAGTATTAGGTTTGGTCTTGCAATTGATGGAGTGTGCCCATTTTCTTTCCTAAGCTCAAATTATAGTGTTTGGCCAGTCGGATTGATAGTATACAATATTCCCCCATGGATGAATGTTAGAAAGGAGTACCTTATGCTGACTCTCATTGTTCTAGGAAAACATCAAGTTAAAAACATGGATGTTTATCTTGCACCTTTTATTGATGAGATGCAACTGCTATGGAAAGGCATAATAATGTATGACATATCACATCCCCCATCAAATAGGTCCTTCATGTTGTATGGTGTGCTATGTTGGACTATTGATGATTTTCTAGGACTTGGTGTTTGTTCTAGTAAGATAAAATATTTACGTATTTCCACTCATAATTTATTTCCATCCCAACTTTCATACTTAGTTTTATACTATTTTTTTGATATTATTAACATTACTTATTGAATTGTAGGGCTTCAAACAAAGGGGATATTTGCATGTCCAAGATGTGCAGAACAATTTCAAGGGTGATATTCTAAAGATCTACATAAATTTATTTACACAAACAATAGGGTTTTTCTACCACTAAATCATAAGTTTAGAAATCACCTGAAGAATCAATTTGATGTAAAAGTTGAAAATAGAGGCCCTCCCATGATTATAGGTCCAGGTGATTGGCTTAAGAAGTATGAAGATGCTGCATTGAAAGCTTGGGAGGATTTTTTTGATTAGGGTGATTCAATTGAAGAACCAGAACAAGTTGTAGTTAATATGCCAGAAGGAATGAAATGGAAATCCATATTTTATGAGCTCCCTTACTGGAAGGATCTATTAATATCTCACCTATTAGATCCTATGCACATCTTCAAAAATGTCCTAGATTCTATATTTTGACATATGTCAGGCAAAAAGAAGGACACCTTGTCTTTGAGGAGAGATATTTCTCTTTTGTGTACCAAAATTAATAGAAAACATTTGTGGCCAAATAGGGAAAATGAAACATATGCAAAAGCTCCATGGATTTTGAAAAAAAAAGAGCTAGACCAACTAAAAAATGCCATCCATTCAATAAGGACACCTACTAGCTATGGGTCATCATTGGCTAAAGCTTTTATAGTTGATGGACATATCACAGGATTTAAAACACATGATTTTCATAATTTTATGATGGTATTTTATATCATCATTCAATATTTACTACTAACATTGATTAACTACTAAATATATTTTGATATTTTGTTGTGTGAGAAAAAATTACTAATCATCTTTCATAAATGTGTTTGATAGCATCTCATGCCATTGGCAATTAGGGGGGATTCTTGTCTTACAGTTAACTTAAGAAATGCCATAAATCAATTGTCAGCATTTGCAAGGTATGTGGTTATATGAAATGTTCATGTGTGAGAGACATAGAGATATTATATTGCATTTTAATTTTTGACTAAAGGTTCATACTAATTTACTATTCTTATATTAGGTGGGTGACCTCCAAGGAGATCCACGAATGTGAAGTGCCAAAATGGAAGAAGGAAATTGTAGAAATTGTATGTGTATTTGAGAAGGATCTCCCTACAAGTTTCATGGACCTACAAGTCCATTTACTTATACACCTAGTTGATGACATTGAATTGGCGGGTGTTGTATCAATGAGGTAGATGTTTTTCTTTGAGAGGTATATGAAAACTCTAAAAAGATATGTCTGACAAAAGGCACATCCAGAGGGTTGCATGGCTGAAGGGTATGTATTGAATGAAGCATTTTTCTTCCTGTGTGAATTCCTTGGTAAGGATTTTGAAGATGGGCCACACTTTTGTGATGAAGAACGAGCATCAGATATTATTGATGGAGAAAAACCACAATCTAATGGTATTCAAGTAGAAATTAGTAAGCAAATTCATGATCAATGTGGTTGTTTTTCTTGCAATCATTAATTGACTCTATAATTTATTTGTCAAATTAACATGACATTTGGAGTTTGAAATAAACATGTTGACATGTAATAGGTGTAGACTAAAGTGCTATACTTGACAAGTTCATTTTGTACCACATGGACTTTATGAACAAATGGATCGATATGTATGATAAAAAGAGAGAAGTGTTAGAAGCAAGGAGACAGTTTAAGAGATCGAACCCAAATAATACTCCACTTCCCACTGATCTTCTAGGGGAATGGGGTAAATATTGCACACTAGAATGGGTTACTGAACAAATTCAAAATCAAATAGAAGATGTAGGTATAGATTCAAACATAACAGAAGACGAAATCAACATGTCTAGAGGATGTGAAAGAAAGGTATAGTTGGAATTTTACAAAATGTTGTTTCCTTATAGTTTTGACACTATTAAATATTTTCATATTTGTCATTATATTTGTTTCACTGAAATAAATGGTCTTTCACATGCAAGGAAATATCCAGCAATGTGGTCATATGGTCGACATTATCGTGTAGAAAGTGTAGATATAAAGAGACAATCCTTCGATTGTGGCATCATGGTTGACTTCAAGCAATCCAGTCAATCAAGCTCAAAAGATAAGAATATAATTGAAGGGAATCTACAATATGTTGGGAAAATACAAGAAATTATTGAGTTGGATTTCCGCTCTTTTAAATGTTGTGTTTTTAAGTGTAGATGGTATGAAGCATTTGAGAGGACATGAAGACATGATACCCATAGTGGATTGTTTTCTATAGATTCCTCATGTTTCCTACCAGAGGATAAGGAGCCTTATGTTGGCCAATTCATTGTGAGCAGGTATTTTTTTAACTCAAACAAGAAGTGGTAGTGATCATAAATGTATTAATTCATAGTTTATTGCCAATATATACATGTGTTTATTAATCAATAAAAATTTTATACAGTACATCTAATATATGTATGTCATTCATGTGTAGGTATTTTTCTATGAAGATATTTTGGACCCGAAATGGATATTTGTCATACATAATGATCCAAGATTAAGGCATGTATTTGACGATGCATTAGTGGATATTGAACAAAACAATGATGACCAACAAAATGAGAGAGAGGGATTAGAGAACATAGAAGAAATTGCCATCCATGATGATGTTGAAGATGGTTATGTTCAGGCACAAGAAGACAACAATCCAGAGTTAG
This sequence comes from Cunninghamia lanceolata, assembly GCA_027924645.1. NCBI lineage: Eukaryota > Viridiplantae > Streptophyta > Pinopsida > Cupressales > Cupressaceae > Cunninghamia > Cunninghamia lanceolata. The sequence continues at coordinate 2,249,083 of BSBN01000245.1, read as the reverse complement.
ATGATGCTATGGAAGACAACAATATTGATGGTATAGAAAAATGATGATCCAAATACATCTAGTAACAATATAGATGGTCTACAGTCAAATTTTAATGATGATGAAGATGATGCAGGTCAAGATGAGGATGATGGTAATATTAAATACTTGAAAGAACATATGAACATTAACAATGATACACTTGATGACATTGTAGAAAACAATAATGTTAATGACCAAGACTTCTAAATTTTTAGAATTATTTGCAATCCATGTTTAAAAAAGGATGATTCTTATGGCCTAAACTTTGTAATGCTTCAATAATATTATTTGTGTCGATACAAATTATCTATTGTGATATCCTTAAATTGTTCAATCTTTGGTATGAATCATTGGTAGAAAAATTAGGATTACTTGGATGCTTCTTCCATTCATTTTGTATCAACATATGTTCATGAAGACACAAAAGTTAATAAAATATTAATGCACGTAACTCACAATTATTTAAATAAGAAGCTTTGTTAACTTTATTATTTTTAAATAGTTTCCATTTTTATGTTGAACATTTTTTTGAATATGTAACTAAAAACATCCATAATAAATGCTTTACTACATCAGCATATTCATTCACATAAGCATAGTATTGAGGCTCAATAGCTAATATTCATTCAAATATAAGAAGAAATAAGTATGGCAAACATAATAAAAATACATAATGATAACACAGTCATAGAGTTACACTAGTGCTTTTTCATAGGTAGTGTTCTTAATAAATCCATGTTAATGATTCCCAAGGTGGTGTCGAAACTAAGAGGGGTGTAGAGTCCAAGCTTCCTATTTCCAATATTTTTCAATGCTACAAAGAATGAGAGACTTGATGTAGTTCTCAATTTGCACATATGTGAGGCCACTAGAAGTGTTGTTCAAGTGTTGCTAGTGTTTTAGTAATGTTGAAGTGTTGAGTTATTTTGGAATAGTATGCTTCCTACATGAGTCTCTAGTGTGGTGTGGTGTCTAAAACATAGAGACACTTGAGCTTGTAGAGAAGCTTGTTAGACATGTAAAATTCACCAACCTATTTGCCTTGTAAGAGCTTGGTGTAGTTCTATGCAAAGTACATGTCTGGTGGGTAGAGAGGTTCCCAGTCAAAGAAGCTATGACCACATGAGTCCAACATTGTGGTTAGTGCATGAACTAGCTATTAGCTTAGGTAGTCAAATACCTTTTTGTCTTTTCCCTTCTCATGATTGCAGCTATCTATATGGAATTGTTGTAGACATTTCATCTATTTCATGTGGTGCACATTTTCCAATTTGTTTTGAGTTTGCAAGAATTGGAGTGGCTTGTGATCAAAGTGGATGATTAGACCTCCTTTCCCAAGATGTAGTGAGATCATTGCTTGATGGCTTGCATGATGCTATACAACTCCTTTACATAGGTGGAATAGCATTGAACTATGTCATTTAAGTCATAGAGTGGTATAAAAATCTCTAACTACATATTTCCTCTCAGAGGATTCCAAACCTCTGACGTTCCAACTGAAACATCTCAAACAATCTGTTAGGTCACAAAAATGTAGGTTGTTAACCCTAAGAGGTTGCCAATCTCTTTTGACATTTTTGGATAAAGACATGGGGTAGATATGGCTAAACCCCCTTCACTTTAGGCTCTGCTAGACCTAGGTCTTGAAAGATATTGCAAATTTTTGTGTAACCTTCATAGTGGCAAATGCGTGTGAAGTAGATGTAAGGGTTGGAATGTATTTCTAAGGTTAAGGTTTGCAAATATGAATAGGGTATGAAGATTAATAGTAAATTGGACCAATGTTTTATCTATTGGGCAAATAAATCAGGGGTCAATGGTGTAATGTATCTTTATATTAACTTAACTTAGATTGTTAGGCAATTATGTAAATCTGTATCTTGTGCAGATGTGCAAGAATGTTGAGGTACAATATTCTTCTTATAAATCCCAATGAAATTTCCTCAAATTGCTATGACCTAGAAAAAGGATTTTAATTCTAACAGGAAGGAAACCAACTAGAATAGATTGTTCAAAGGATTTTAACCTTGGGTAAAGACCAATAAACACTGACTACTCAACTAGATTTAAATCAACTTCCTCATAAACCAATCACATAGATCATATAGTAACAGCAAATGTATATTGAAAAATTAATGATATCCTTGATAAATTAAATTAAACAACTTGACAAACCACTTTGGAGAAAATCATGCAACTCATAAATATTAACATCAACACGACAATTGAACATCATATTTGGATCGACCAACTAACTCTAATTATTTTTATTAATTTAGCAATTCATACTGGTTTGAAAACATAGATAGATGGAAATGGATTCTTCGAATATTGCTTTTATATTAAATATATGTCTCTAAAATAGATTGGATGATCTCCTTCATAGTAGCCTTGGTATCCTATTTTATAGGATGCAAACAAGATTTAGGCCTGAAACATTGTACCTTTTCATAATAACATCTTTTGATAACTAATGCATAATTAACAAACATAAATGAAGATAAAAGCATATGCAGTGTTCTGATTCTAGCTCCATTAATCTCCATAGAGTGACTCATGACTCAAAGGCCTAGCAAGGTCGTCCTCATCTCCATAATATAGATTGATACACCTACATTGCTTGACAAAATTGTACTCCTTTTGCTTGATCACAGCACTCTGGCTACAAATGGATTTATTTGACCGATATGGTCAATGTACACTTGATCATCACATGGGTCAGTCTCAAGTAAATTGCTCATTGTTGATTCCAGAGTAAATATCTTTCCCAGACATGTATAAGGATTCTCTATCATCCTTTCCTCATTATTTACATTTTCAAGTAATGGTGGCAGTAACTGACCCAGTTCATTCCTTCAAGTGTCCTTATCTTTTAGGTTGCCCTCATCATTGAAGAAGTTGGGAAATGTCAAATCAATACATTGAACAAAATCTTTCAAATCTGCTATCAATATACCATTAAATCACTCATGTTCTTTCATCAATTCATTATATCGTTTGAGCACTTGTTCCTCAGTGCTAGCTTTAGAATTCAACCCTTCCTTTATTACCGACATTTTGAGGTGTAGTATTTTATGCTCTTGGTATAATTGATGTGTTTTATTGTGCAAATCCCAAACCTTGTCGCTATTTTTCATCATGTGGCCAAACCTACTTTGAATCAATTTAGAGGCCATACTATATTTGATAGTTTTCAATTCAGTTTCTAGCTGGTCACTTTTCTTTTGATTCTTTTCTAACTTATACTTCCAATAATTCACATCTGCCAAGGCCTTTATTATCCTTTGATCACCTTCTAGGTATGATGCGTAGTTGCTAGATGAAGGCAACTTGTCTCTGTGCAAATCAATCTCTTGTCTCAACATAGCATTTTCTTTCTTATATATATTATTATCTTTCATTAATTTCTCAATTTGTGCTTTAGTAAACCTTGCAACATTAACACAACAATAACTATGCTGAGGCTATGGCTCTTATTTGGGGAATTAAATTGGCTATATCCTTTGGTATTAGGAATTTGGATATCCAGGGAGATTCAAAAATGGTCATTGATGCCGTTACCAATGTGTCGAATGTTGGCATTCAGTTGTAAGACATTATTAGGGATATACAGCTTCTCTTGCAGAGGATCACTAATGTGAATATTTCACATATTTACTGTGAGGGCAATGGAGTTGCAGATGCCTATGCCGAACTTGGACAATGGTATTCAAATTGGAGGGTTTGGTGCCAATTTGATCATATCCCTTTAAATCTTAAGACCCTCATTCTTAAGGACGTGCCCGGGTCTTGATGAGTCAGATGTGTTGGAAAGACAGCTCATATTGTCAGTTCCTTGGGAGGGGGTTGACGTGTCTCTTGAAGTATGAGTCCTTTCGTACCTTCTCTACTGTCAACTCCACTCCCTTCTCTCATAAGGTGAGTAGACGGCCGGATCCTCATGGTGTGTGCCGGGTAATTATGGTTAAGCATGGGATTGGCATTTGCAAGGCTTCCCATATTTATGATAATGTGTGCGATGTTATTACCTACATTATTAGCCTCGCTCATGTTAGTAATTCTTCTATAAATATGACTGAGGATATTTGGGGTCTCTATGACATGCACTGTAATTCTGCCATGGGAGGAGATAGAATTAGAACTGAACCCGTCTCATGCTGTGAATTCAAAGACAATCTGGAGGTTTGGAATTATTGCAAAGAGGGCGGGATTAGCCCCTATTTGGAGAGGCTTAATGGGTATAATGAAACTATTTCTGAACAATTTGCGTGGTATTGGCAGAACAGATGGGTTTTGATGGGTGGAATCAGCTTTGAAGTTTCTGAATGCGTGATCGCTATGGCCACTGGTATGTCTACTCAGGGTTTGAAGCTGCAGAGGAAAACTAAAATTGTGGACCTTTCCAGCTAGAAGCTCTTTCTTGGAGATGGCGAAGAATTAGTCCCTTACCAGGGAGGATTTGACAGAGCCAAGTTGCGTGAGCCGTGGGATGCTATGTGTTTTCTCCTCATGAAGTATTTCACCCTGGAGGGGCACTTCACCAGGTTTTATAACTATCATCTCCCCCTTTTAAATCATTTTCATCGCAATGCTCAAATTAGCTTTCTATTTTATCTGCTTTCTTCCCTTGAGCATTCTGTCCTTAGGGTTAGGGAAAAACTGGCTAAAAACCCTGCTATGAATCCTATCCCTCTTCATCAGGGCCTTATTCTTTGTCTTTATAATCATCATCTTGCCCTTGAACCCTCTAAATCCATTCAAACTAATAATGGGGAAGGGGAACCCTCCTCTAACCCTAAGGATATTCCTGATGTTGATGAACCCGGGCCCTCCCCTGTTCCTATCAAGACTAAAGAAGTTTCTTTTTGCACTCCTGAGGAAATTCCTATTGATACTCCAGGCCCTACTGTCAATATGAAGGGTAAAAAGAGGAAGATTGATGGCGATATAAGTACTAGGAAGGCTGTGGTTGGAACCCCTAAAACTCTTGGTAGGACCCCGGTGGGCCAGAGAAGCTAGTCTAATTCTTCTGTGAAGGTTTGTAGGGATGGTCTTTCCTCTAGAGTTCGGCAGTTAGGGCGTATTGCTGGCAAACTGGCTCCTCAAGCAAAGCTCATTGACTACTCTGAGAGCGGTTCGGATGAATCCACCTGGAGGGAAGACGACAGGGATATGGAGATTTAGGACATATCTGGTGATGATGAAGGCAAGCAGGAGATACATGATATGGGGGCTACCACTGAGGATGTTGCTGACTCTGCTGGAAATGCTGACAAAGCGGGTGAGATGTTCGTGGAAGAGGCTGAGGATGCTATGGATATTGATGATGGTCTGGGGGCTGAACTTGTGGGCCTACATGGTCGCATTGTGAAGTTGGAACAGAATCTCTCCATTGTACTTAGGACCTCTATTCTCCTCAACCTCTCTGTGCTGAAGAATCTAGGGGTGACTGCCAATGCTGACAATGACGATCTTGCTAAGAATGTGGATGATATTATTAAATCTATGGTCTAGTAAGGAGAGATGTTGCCTCCTTAGTTTTTGTTGTTATACTGCTGATACTCTGTTACTCTATTTTTATGATATTAGGTTATAGTAGCTGGTTTTGCTAGTTATGCTGGGAAATCTGTATTTGATGTATCTGCTATATCTGGTTTAAGGCATTGTTTGTGTTTGCTACCTTTTTGGCCTCTCTATTTTTTGTAAGGGTTCGGCCCCTTGTTTAGCCACCTTATGTTATCAAAAACATTAACATTTAAATTAGTAGTGTCCATATGATCTGTATCCTCAATCCTTTGTATCAACAGGCTACCAAAAGCTTTATTAGGATCATTAATGATATGTGGTCACTTATTTGGAGGATACAACGCTCATATAAGCAATGCTCTTTTATCAACGTCATACCCTAATCCTCTTCTGATATCATCCATTTCCTCTATGTTGAGTTTCAACTTCTTATCTTGATTTCTATTGAAAGAATCAAATACAATGGCCGAAGCCATGTCCCACCTAGGATTCAAAATCACACCTGCTTCTTGTAACAAGGTCCTTCCCCTTTCTGGAGTCATTATCTCCAATTCATTGTTGATCTCCTTCTGAAACTTAGACAACACCTCATCCTGTATGTCAGGAGTGATATCTTTCATTCTCTTCCTACCTTGTTTGCCCTTGTATTCATATAAGAAGGCTTTAAACTCAGGTGTTTTGATGAAATCATCATCTGATATGAATTTACTGTTGGCCAAGTGCCTTATGTCTTCTGATAGATTATTTGGTGCTTCCATAGTGACAGCTTCTCTATTTTCAGGTAGTTCATACCCCTCAATGGTTGGGTCATAACTTTGCACCCCTTCTTCAAACTCTCCCTCTTCTTCTGCAATGTTTGTGTCTGTAGAGAAACTTATATCTGGTGTGGGTTGAGGTGACAAGTGACCTAGGGGTACTTCATACTTAGCCTGTACATCTTTAATCTATTTTCCTTTATTGTTAAATACATGAAGGGGAACATTATTGATCAGTTCTAGTGAATGTTTAATCACAGTGTCCAGTCTTTTGATAGGATCATCAATATTCTAGAAAAATCTGGTGTAGGTGGGGTTTTGGGATACCCTCCAAGCCTATGCTAACATGGTTTTATTGTACAAACTTCTTCTTTCTGCTGCTATAGTTTCATCACAATTTCTGATTAAATCTTCATCAACAAATAGGACATGATCATATCCCTTTAACTTCTACTTTATTTTTACACTGTTTATGAAGTGTTCCAGATCAAAATTTCCTCTTGCATTTCCAAAAGGTAATATGAATTATTCTAATTTACTATAAATTAATTGATAACCTTTGTCAAAAAGTACTGTGAAATCTCCAAAGCATAAAAGCCCAGACATAAATGATTGTTTACACTGATTCTTGAGATGCATGAAGTCTAAGGAAACCAATTGCCTAACAATTTCTAAGTATGCAACTCAATCTGGGCATGACTTTGGTAGTAGGAAGGGTGGCCCTTCATATCTGAATACTCTTATCATAGTGCCATATCTGAAAACATACCAATTGCCCCAATTATGGCTAAACTTTCCCTCTTCGTGTCTATCTTTTGGTCTCAAAAACTTCTATATTTCTAATGAAAAATTGTGGTTGCAAGGATGTCCAAACTATTTGAATATTGGTTTCACAAAAAAACTCTTCAAAGTCTAAATAATGGGATCTATCACATCTTCTATCCCAAATAGAAGTCCACATTTGCATATGTTTTATATCTCCATTGATGTCTAGGTCTCTTACCCTGAGACTTCTATCCCATAAGCCCATACATTGTCCTTCATATAATACCATATGCAAAAATAAAGAATAATATCTAAATTTACTTCCTCCATTCTTAATAGACATTAAATCATTTTTTATATTATATGCTAGGTATTTAGCATAATCAAAATACCACACATCATGACTCTATATGTCCACAGTTAGGACCATGGGTGCAATTTCCATGAACATGGAGGCCTCTATTCCCAATATCTAGAAGGCAGAGTAATATGTATTTTTGAAATAATCTTCAAACAATTCAGTTGAGTAGGGTGGATCTACACCCTCTAAAAATACCCTAAGTTGGTTATTGTCACCACGAGGCCTGTGTAAGGATAACTTCCATCTCTTATAATTGCTACTCATATTGTGATACTCAACCAACAAATCCTTGATTTTGAATTTCTTGTCTAAACTTGTGTCTAACTGAAACACTATGGCTATATAGTCTCTAGTAATGGGGAAGAAACCAGTCCCATCATTGAATTCAACATAACAATTCTTAGGGTTGAATTTCTCTACAAAAAACTTCAACAACTCGACATTTACAAACACATTCAGGACTACCAATTTACCCAAGTTTAGCCACCATGGGTTTGAAATGGGTTTATGCCTGTGCATTTTTCTATAATGGGAGATAAAGAGATCATACCCTATGATTGGTCTCCATATATTCCCAATATCCTTGTATAAATCTTTAAATTTCTCAACATGTGGGTTTAGATGGGCATTTCTTCTAGATTTCTGTCTTGACCTTGGACATTGGTCTAATAAATCTCGGTTTAGATGCCTATCCTTAGTTTTTTGTCTTTTACTCTTTGGGTTCTGAATTGTTTCTTCCATATTCTATCACTATGTCTAGATTTCAATTATGTGATTTATAAACAGAGACTAATTTATAAAGTGCATTCAGGAAGTACAAGAATGGTTCCACCGTGGGAGTCCAATCGGCATTTGGAACAAGTCAAAAATCCATGAAAAGATGAAAGGCTTAACATTGGGAAGCAGATGATGGTTTTATTCAAATTCCAAAAGTTCTAACCTGCAATCAACATGATGAAGGCTATTCAATTAAACCAAATGTAAGGATAAATATCAATGCGTAAATTAAACACACACACATGTTAGGAAAGTAATATGATTTGATTACAGATATCACAAAACTGGGGATACAGTAAAATGTACCATTTATAACCACCAACTTTGAACACCTTACTTTGGAGCCATGCAAATTACAGGAAAAACTCAATTTCAAGACAACTCATAAAATTTTCACTGATAGATTGTCTCTAAATCATATTAATCATGAGAATAAAAGTGAATGTAAGAACAATTTGTTTATTTCCCTACAAAATCTCTAGAATGAAGAACTGGTAACTAAAGAAAAAGCCAAGGATTAGATTTTAGAAGCCGAGAATGCACAATTGACAACAACCTTGAGAGAATTGAAGGAACAATTATCTTTCTATAATGGGTTGATATTAACCAATGGTTTTAAAGGTCAGGGTTAGCTGTAAACATGATGTTGTTTTTGTTTTTTCCTTTTTTCGAAAAAGGTTGCTAAACGTTTCAATTCTGTCATTCAACACAAAACCCTGAAGGGCAGATTATGGTTATACGCAGGCACAATCTTAATCTTTTGCACTTGCATCCATAGAAGGCTCAAGGACATAACAATAAAAACAACTGATGAGTTTAGAAAATTTATGTCTGTCTAGCTTCAGGTGGTTTTATAGTGGGAAGTATAGCTACTGCCGCCACCTGTCCGCAGGATGTTGCAAAAAAAAGGCTTGGAAACAAATAGAGAAAGATCCAATGAAAGCAATGAAAACTACTATGAAACAAATTTTGGTGAATGTTTGGAGGTTAGCAATCTCAAGGATTTTGATGAATGAAAACTACTTACTTGACAAATTACTTATTCATCCATGCCTTGCACTTGTGCTTTGCAACACCCTCCGAATTCCCATTCAACAATCTTAACTCAGTGCAATCAATGGCATCTGTGCAATCAATTATCATCGAAGGGAATTTTTTTTTTGAAAACAGAGCGTTAGATTGCTAGCTTTATGTCTTGTCACTTTATTTTGAGGTGATGTGTTTTGTAATCTCATTTATTGTTCAAGATTTCAGTATGACCCTAACTGGTGTTACTTGGATAATATGAGTCTCCTCGAACATGAAATCACCCTTTTGATATTTTAATTTCTTTTCGTCGCCTTTTTGGAGAGACCCCAAAAACCCTCTCTTCGACACAGTAGAGTTTCTTCGGAATACCCTTTACATTATCTTTTCATTGGCAAGACCCCTTCTATCAGTGAGACTCTAAACCATATCACTTTGATATCTTGAATCCCTTCTATCAGTGAGACTCTAAACGATATCACTTTGATATCTCGAATCCCTTTTCTATTTGACTTTTGGGGTATCGATGAGGCTGCTAAATGACTCTTGCTGATATCCCATATCTCTTTGAATTGCTAATTTGGGCACTAAAGTCAGCTCTAATTTAGGTGTAATTTGGTGCCTAATTTAGCACCTACTTGTTCTGATAGGCAAAAATACCAAAAAAAAGTGCCTACTTGTTTTGATCACCACCTTTATGTCTTGTCACTTTATTTCGATGTGATGTGTTTTGCAATCTCATTTATTGTTTGGGATTTTGGTATGACACTAACTAGTGTTACTTCAATAATATGAGTCTCCTCGAACAAGAAATCACCCTTTTGATATTTTAATTTCTTTTTGTCACCCTTTCAGATAGACCCCAAAACCCTCTCTTCAACACAATAGAGTTTCTTTGAAATACACTTTACATTATCTTTTCATCAGTGAGACCCCTTATATCGGTGAGACTCTAAACCATATCACTTTGATATCCCAAATCCTTAAAGGCTATCGATATTTTCGTTTGATCATTGTGACACGTTTTGGTGTCACGCCGAATTGCCTTATCTGTTCGACTTTCGGGGTATCGATGAGATTGCTGAATTTTTTGGTGTATGACACTAAAGTCAGCACTATTTTAGTCATTATAATTGGTGCTACAGTCAGTGCTAACGTTGGTGCTAAAGTGGGCTCTAATTTAGGCACAATTTGGTGCCTAATTTAGCACCTACTTGTTCTGATCAGTGCAAAAAATGCCAAAAAATGCACCATCCCGATAAATAGTGCTGACTTTTTCAAAAAAATGGAGAAAAATACATTAAAATAGTGGGTGGAAGCAAAAAATAGAGCAAAAAAAGGAGCTAATCACAAGGATTTGTTGTAGTGAGTGAAATGTACTTTATGTTGCTTATTGATGATTACTCTAAAATGACTTGGGTTACTTTCTTAAGAAAAAAATTAGAGGCCTTCGATAAGTTTAAGATTTTCAAAACAATAGTTGAGAATGAAATGGATGCTAAGATCAAATGCTTGAGGTCTGATAGACGACGTGAGTTTACTTCAAATGAATTTGAAAAGTTTTGTGGAGATCATTGTATTAGGAGACATCTGTCTACTCCTAGGACCCCTTAGCAGAATGAGGTAGTGGAAAGGAAGAATAAGACTATGCACTAGATGGCTAGAGAAATGTTGAAAGATGCAGATCTGCCTGATATGTACTAAAAGGAAGTAGTTCATACTGTTGTCTATTTGATTAATAGAGTACAACTAAGGGTCAATATCTAGAACTAAGACCCCTTATGAGCTATGGTAGGGAGGACCTCCCACTATCAGATATTTTAATATCTTTGGTAGCAAGTTCTATATTAGAAGAGATGAAGAAGACCTAGGAAAGTTTGATTCAAGAAGTGATTAAGGGATCTTTCTTGGTTACTCAACTAGAAGCAAGGCCTATAGATGTCACAACAAGAGATTGGGAAAGATGATTGAAAGCATACATGTCAAGGTAGATTAAGACTTGTATTAGATCTCAGAAGAACTAGAAGACTATGGATCTGATATACCTCACTGCATTGAAGAAGAAGAAGAAGAGAAGGAAGAAAAGGAACAAGAATTAGAGTAGATCCCTAAGAGTCCAGCAAAGTATGTTCAAAGGAACCATTCAATAGATCAGATCATTGGAGATAAGAATGAAGGTGTGTAGACCAGGAGAAGGTTTGCAAAGGTAAGTGAGCAAGTGAATTTGTGTTTACAATCAAAGGTATCTAGCCCAAAACCTTTTTTTATGATGGATGGTTGAAGGCAATGGAAGAAGAGTTGAATTAGATAGAGAAGAATTAGACATGGGAATTGGTTCCCAGACCAGACAATAAGAATGTTATAGGACCAAAGTGGGTGTTCCAGAACAAACTGAATGAAGATGGTGAAGTTGTAAGGAACAAAAAAAGATCTGTGTGTAAGGGCTATTCTCAAGTTGAAGTCATTGATTTTGAGGAGACTTTTGCTCTAGTAGCTAGGATGGAGGCAATAAGGATGTTTCTTGCCCTTGCTACTCACAAGAACTTCAAGGTTTATCAAATAGATGTCAAGTCAACATTTTTGAATTGTGATCTAGAGGAAGAGGTCTACATTGAGCAACCTAATGGTTTTGAGTTATCAGAAGATCTGGTCATGGTGTGCAAACTTAAAAAGGATTTGTATGGACTCAAGAAAGATCTTAGAGCTTGGTATGCTAGGTTGGATAAGTACTTATTTTAGAAAGGCTTCAAGAAAGGTACCATAGATAGTAATCTTTACATTAAGGAAGAAGGAGACATGATTTTGATAGTTGTAGTATATGTTGATGACATTATCTTTGGTGGAGATGATGATATGTGTAATAAGTTTTTAGAGGAGATACAAAAGGAGTTTGAGATGTCTATGATTGGTGATATGTCTTTCTTCCTTGGACTTCAAATTGTTTAGCTAGATGATGGTATTTTTTTCTCAGGCTAAATATGTTAGAGAGATGTTGGAGAAATTTTGTATGGAAGATTCCAAACTAGTAGGTACTCCTATGGTTATTGGTTGTCACCTGAGAAAGAATGATGAGTTACTAAGGTTGATCAGACTCTTTATAGATCCATGATTGGAGGATTATTGTACTTGACTACTTCTAGACCTAATATTATGCATGCAGCATGTGTGGTTGCCACATATCAAGCTAATCCTAAGCAAACTCATGAGAAGGTAGTGAAAAGAATATTTAGATACTTAAAGGGAACTACAGATTATGGTTTATGGCATCCAAGAGGTAATGATTTTGATTTGAGTGCTTACAATGGTGCTAATTGGGCTAGTTGTGTGAATGATAGAAGAAGTACAAGTGGTGGTGGATTCTTTTTAGGAAGCAGATTGGTTTCATAGAACAATAAGAAAGAATATTTAGTATCCATATCAATTGCAGAAGCAGAGTATATTGCAGCAACATCCTGTTGTACACAAGTGTTGTGGATGAAGCAAACATTGGAGGATATCAAGATACTATATGATGAGCCTATTTGATGCAGAGGTAACAACACAAAGGACCACAAAGTGATCAAATTCATGGTTTTATTTATTTTCTCCTAGTCTAGATAGTTTGTCCCTTAGTCAATTTTTTGGTATAATGGTCTCATTAATGAGAGACATGGTAGATTTTAGTTTAAAATATTGTAATAAAGCCTTAAAAGGCATAGTCAGTTAGTGGAGTTTTATTTTAGTCATTTGGTGTAGTGGTCTGCGGTTTAGTAAAGTTACAATAGTCTGTTATTAGAAAATCAGTCTTTTTGAAAAAAAATAGTTAGTTTGGCTATTCTTAGCCTTTTCCTACAATAGGAAACTTTGTAAAAAGGATATAGATGTGGTGGATGCATGTTAAGGAGGGGTGGTGATCAAATTTTGGAGGAGAAAAAAAGTTTGAATGAAGAAAATGAAAAAAATTTAGTTTGCTGTCCACATATGACTGTTCTTGATTTTTTCTGCTATTTCTTAGTCTATTGCAGACCATACAATGAGTTTTTGAAGAATATTTATGCCATGAAACCTATTGGATGTACTATAGGGGCGTGATAACTAACCAATGCCATTGGTTTGAGGTGATTTTGTTCATTTTTGTGAAAGTTATCACATGTTTTTTTAAAAACTACCCAAAACCCTATTTTTTACTGCAATAGTCCTGTTACCGTCCATTGCATGCCTTTGTACGGATAGATATAGGGACAAGCCATATATTTATGGAAAGAGGGTTGAGATACCTTTCCAATGAATCTAGTCTGAGGTCTTGATTCAGTTTTTAGAAGGAGATTGCATTTTTTCTAAGACTGCATGTGTCATATCAGCAAACCATTGATTTGGGGCTTTTAGAGAGTTTTGTTGTTTTCCCACTCCATATTTCTATGTTAGAACCCCAAAATGGGTGGGATGAGCTTATGATGTTGTACTTTCTAATGGGTTTTGTATGCAGGAGCAGAAGACAAGTGAAAGTTGGAGTTTGGGGCTATGGAGGCCTCTTTGTGTCATTTTAAGGAAAACTAGTGTTGGAGGAGTGAAGATTTGAGCATAAAATGAGTGGAAATGAACTTAGACCCACAAAACCTTCATAATATTTCTATTTATATCTTAATTCATTCTTTGGAATAGGAGTGAGGAGTTTGGGCTTGAGTTAGTGAGTACTTCCTTTGCAAAATAGCCCTAATTAGGCCTCTTGAGAAATCGGTACAGTCAAGATTTGAGTGTTGTATTCCAAAACAACCTTATGTGCATGTTTAGTATGTTGAAGGGTAAGATAATGGGTATCCAAAAAGCCCATAACAGTTTCTATAGGAGGTCTGAGTCAAACGTTATTGCATTACAGTCCTAAAAAGAGGGCTACAAGGAAGTGAGTGGGTTTGTGAAGGAAGTGGTACAAGGATGTACCCTCAGTGCATGTTGTGAGCTTTTTGAGCTTGGCATAGTCAAACCTAGTTAGTCTAGGGTCCCTAGAAGGTTTGGAAAGGTCCCCATATGTTTGAACCTATAAATGGTGATATTGTGTTGTGCTGTAACAATGGAGAGTAAGTGGACAGTCTTGTCCTGTTTGGTGTCAAGTGTTGCTATTTGGTCCACTGAAACCTAGATGAGTTGTTTCCCTTACCATCCCCTTTATCCTCTTCCTCCTGTGTTATTAGTTTGATCCCTTTGTGGTCCTTTGTGTTGTTACCTCTGCATCACTATTCCTATCTTGTGTGATAATACTAGTGCTATCAATATTTCAAGGAATCCAGTGATGGATTCTAGAATCAAGCATATATCAATCAGGTATCACTTTTTGAGAGAGAAGGTTGCAGATAAGGAAGTGAACTTGGAATATGTTCCAACAAATGATCAAACTGTAGATATTTTCACAAAGGCTCTTGCAAAGGACACTTTTTAGTATCTCTGACAGAGGTTAAGGGTAATTACCCCTCCTTATTGCTAGATGTATAGTGGTACATTTGTCGAGGGGGAGTAATTCAGGCTATATCTTTTTCCTGGATTGATGATGGGAACCTTTTAGGGGGAGCAAGTAGTGGTTGTTGCTGACAGGAGAAGGTTGAAACAAAGAGTTTTGTGACCTAAGAGGAAGAAGAAGTTGCCCTTTGTCCTTGATGTCAAAGGGGGAGAATGAGTAGGTGTGTGTTACCATCAATGCCAAAGGAGGAGATTGTTACACATATGGCTATCACTGATGTAGTTGTGTGGCTGTCATTGATGTCAACACTAATGAGCATTGCACATATGTTACCTAAATTTGTCACTAAAGTGGTTGTGTGGTTGTCCTTGATGTCAACACTACACTATGCTTGGATTCTTATGATATACTATGTTGATGGTGTGCTAGTAGTGGTTGTTGATGTTCATGGTTGGATGCCATGCCTTGATTAATGTCAAGTAAAGTTGTATTGAGCATGTTTGTGGTTAGCAGAGATGATTTCATGATGTTATATTAAGATGGGAATTAGAAGCATTAAGATGAATGATGATATATTAAGATGGAAATTAGAAGTTATGCCAAGGTTTAGATATTTTTGATGACCTGTAGCATGTTTAGTGCTCTTTCCTGATGATCCTAAGAAAGTATGAGTTGGTACAAGAATGTTCTGGCCTGTGGATGAAGATTTCTACTGAAGGAAGTTGCCTAGAAGACTACTTAGTAAAATGCTCTGCATTTGAAGATATGGTCATGTGGCTCAGAAGTTAAGTTCATTATGTTGTAAAGGTTCTAAATACAAAGTTTCACATTGTGATTAGGAAAATCAAATAAAAGGTAAAATACAAACTAAATGCATAACAAAACAAAGAGTTATACCTAGACATGAAAACCCAATCTCATCAAAGGGGAGAGGAGCTTTACACCCAAGAGCTCCCAAGATATACCTTAGATAAGTAAAAAGATGTGAAATGCTCTATCCTAATTGCAACTCACAATGCTAGCTCAATGGACATTTTGGAATGATAACATTATATGAAAATTAGATCCCCAAATGGCTTGGGAGAGGTTCTATTTATAGAGATTTTGGAAAGATTTTGATCCAAGGGTGGAGATTGGTTTGGAAGATCAATGGTGGAGGATAAAAGTGATGTGGAGGGCCTAGATTAGATCTTGGAGGAATCGAGGGCTAGGAATAAATGTGAATCTTTTATTCATTTTGGCAAAAGGGTGAATTAAATTGAGTATGGGTGAGATGGAATATTTATGAATTAAAGATTCATATGGGGAATGTAAAATGAATTAAAATTTCATTTAGAGATAAGTGGAGATAAATGAGGTATGGGGGTGTAAGAGGAATTAATTGTGATGTGGGATATATTTAAATAAACAAATTGACTTATGTGGATATATTTTAATTTTTTATTTGGAGGATGTGGGGAAGGGTGTTAAGCTGGATTTGACCATCTTAATGAGAGGTTCAAGATTAATTAAATAGGGTTATATTTAATTAATCCTAGGGCTAGGATAAGGTAGGCTAGGGTAGGCAATTAAATAATAGCTATTTAATTACCTAGGGCAGGGATAGGTCAATTAGTAGGTTGAATTAATTAATTAAACATGATTTAGCTAATTAATTGGATTTAGTGAGGAGAAGGAAATTGACCAAATAAATATTGCATATTTATTAAATCAAATGGCTAAGGTTTGAACTATTAAATTAATAGAATTAATTCAATTGTTGGGGATAAAATGATGAAAAATTAGGCGATGAAGGGATAATTAATTAAATAAAATTTATTTAATTGATTAGAAGGGAAATTGGTATGTTTAGGGATGTCAGGAGTCAGTTTGAGGGTAAAAAATATTTTTAGCTGTCTACATTTGCCCCTCTTTGACGTGGCATCAGGACCTAGGAGGAAAGTGGCGTCAGGTTGAAGAAAATATGCCCCAGCTGCCGGGAAGAAATAAGATGGGTGAGGGATGCCCCCTCAAGAGGTCGACGGAAAAAATAAAATTTTTAAGGTGACTTCTCAAAAAGATGCGATGGGAGTAAAAGCTGGATAGAGGACAGAAAAAGAAGATAACAAGAAGAAAAATAGAGGAAAAAGGTTGTGATCTGCACCCTGGAGGGGAAAAAGAGTGAGCAGAAGGATGACATGGCCTACTATATTAAGATAAGTGGGCCCTAAGAGTGCCACATTTGCACACATTGACCTCTTGAGAAGAAGAAGTGAAGGAGAGATGATAGAGCGCAACCCCCAGTTCCCGCGACTTTGACACATTTCTGAGTGGTTCCAATCATTTGGCCGGGCACCAGAGGCTGGACCCTAGGTAGGGCCTAACCTTGACTTTGTAATTTTTTAATTTTGTCGCATTTTTTGGTTCAGGAAATGGGTTTGGGAATTGGTGGTGCTATCACGAGGTCATGCAACGCTAAAAGAACGCGGATTAGTGCCATCCTCTAGATTGGCGCTATCCTCTAGGGTAGATTAGAGGTGGATTGTTGCCATGTTTTTAGCATTTTAGCACTATCTTCTATAGTAGCGCAATGTGAGGAAGACTTAGGGTTTTAGCGTTTTAGAACCAAATGAGTGGTAGGGTAGCGCTATGTTGTATACTAGCGCTATTTGAGGAAGTGGCACTATATTATGTTTTAGCACTATAGAGAGGATCAACGCAATATTTAGAATATGTGCGATTGGAAGAATTGGCACTATTCCTTAGATTAGTGCCAAGTGATGGGGTGGTGCCATTTGTTAAAATGGCGCTAAGTGTATTATGTAGTAGCACTATGTATGCAAGTGGCGCAATGTATGTTGCGCAGTGGCGCTATTATCTATAATAGCACCATGAGAAGAAATAGTAGCGCTATTTGTAAAATGGCGCGAAGCATGGTTTGTTTTGGTGCCAAATGATTTTGGCATTCAACATTAGGAGAAAGGGGGTGATTTGGAAAAAGGATAGGTAGATTTTTAGACCAAAAAGTTGTGGATGCAGGATTTGAGTTCATTTATAGTGTCCTCGCTAGAGTGACGCGTGCCATCTGTGATGGCGCTATTCGATCAGTTTGATGATGCCACTCGGGCCAGGCTGGCTAGGTTGGGGTTATTGATAGTGGAGTCGATACCAGTTCTATGAGCTCATAGATCTCTAATGACAATAGTAGTGGAGCGATACTGTCTGGAGACGCACATTTTTTCTTCCGACTGGGGAGTCACTATCACGCTTGAGGATGTTTATTGCATCCTCAAGCTACCTATTCACTGCCGACGGGTGAGATATGACATGAGGAGGGGATGAAGGGTCCTGATCAGAGTATTTGGCCAGGATCATATTATTTTATCAGTAGATGGGAGGGAGATGAGTTATGAGGGTACATTGGTGGTGGGTACAGATCCCTTTGCCTTATTCTTGTGTGCATTGATTGGTGGTGTGGTGATGCCTGATAGGAGGGGCAGGGGATTTCTAGTTGGATGGGAGGAGGTGATCGAGGGGATGATTTGACATGAGACCATGTATGCTTGGGGGCCAATGATGTTAGCGCAGCTTTGTCATGAGATGCACACAGTTGTCTATCATTATGATGGAGCTCTATCAGACGGGGTTACTCTTCTGCATGTGTGGATTTGGGAGCATATCACAGTCACTTGGCCGAGATGTGGGTACTATCGCCATCCATTTGAGGCCTTTGTGTTCTTATATCAGGATGCTGAGTACACCTATGCTAGATAGGTTCTTTATTGGAGGCAGATGTTAGATGATATCATTCAGGTGACCTGGCGACCATACATCAGAGTAGAGCCATGGCCAGATGATAATGTACACATGCCATTTACGTTCCAGCAGCAGTATCTAATAGGTTGAGGAGACCACATGATAGACATGTATCTACTGTTGCGAGTGATGCGATAGTTTGGATTGCAGCAGGATACTCTGCAGCAGATGGCTATCCTTGCGCGGACCCATCGAGATGCGTGCTTTTGGCCTACAGCCATACAGCCCCAGGTCGCTCTGGATGATTTTTTGGCTTTGCATCCATTGCAGTGGGATTGGTAGAGCACGGTCAGGGATGTAGGCACTACTCCTGCATATGATATATGGTGGCAGATGTGGAGATCGACATGGTTCACTAATCTGATAGAGGAGGTAGTCCCTGCGGAGGAGGCGGCGAGATCAAGGATGAAGATTCTGAGGATGATGGGGATGATGACTCTGATGGGGATGATTTATTGGAGGAGGGTGAGGAGATCATTGCAGATTATCTCATGGAGATTGGAGGGGATGGAGAGGAGGAGGTTCAGAGGGATGGTTAGCTGATGGATGTGCTGGCAGTGGTGGTAGCTGGACAGGTGCCCTAGCAGCAGGTGAGACAGCAGGCACCTGTACAGCAAGTGCCTATTGAGCAAGTGTAGATTGGGGTGGTGCGGTGACATAGAGGGCCTCGACAGCATGGAGGATAGCTGAGGGTGGACAGGGGGGTCTACCCCCACCACAAGTAGCGCAGTAGTAGGCTATTGTAGCAAGGCCGCAGGCAGAGGCAGTAGGCAGAGGCAGGCCCTTCAGGGGTAGGTGGAGAGGCTGATGTTCGAGGGCTCACACCTCGTCGGTAGCCTCAGGGTGAGGAGGAGGAGATTGAGACCCTGCGGGCATAGGTAGCCAGCCTACAGGAGGCTTTAGAGAGCCAGGAGGTAGAGTTGGTTCATTTGTGGGGGACAGTGGCCTTATTGGATAGGTTAGATGGACAGGTGGCTGCATTGCAGGCACAACTAGCCCAAGCTCAGGGTGACATAGTGATTTTAACTAGAGAGCATGATGCAGCACTTACTAAGGAACGATGAGCAGAGGCTACGGTGGGTAGCCTGTAGGCTTCAGGTACTGGTATGGCCCCTATTTTGGCATTGATGCAGACACAGTTGTCCCAGGCACAGGCACAACTATTAGAGGCCAAAGGATGGATGGACTATTATCGGGCGCTATATCATGCGGCAGTGCCTGCAGAGCAGCGTGCGCTGAGTTATAGTTAGGTTAGTGGATCATGGGCATCTAGATCACATAGATCTAGATCAGTTTAGTCTACCCAGTAGATGATGGGTCCTCCCTCACATGTGCCCCAATAGGTTCCACAGGTACAAGTACAGTCACAGCCGTAGCCACCACCTCAGCCACCGGTAGGACCATAGCCACCACTAAAGTCAGGATCCCCGACTCCATTAGAGAGAGGGTCCTCTAGGTGATAGTGTATCATTTTAGCCCTTAGAGGCATTATATCAAGATATTATATTTTTTTATGTGTATATATGAGCGATGTACCTTTTTTGCGATGATGATATATGATATAATGTTGTTTGATGGCCTACTTTTTTATATATAATGCTCTTTATATGATTATGATGATGCTTATAGATGCAGGATGCTTTATGGATTATATGCTATGGATGTGCTGTGTTTATGCAATGTGTGATTTTGATGTTATGGATGTGCCTATTGATGTATTATGATGGATGTAATGATGGTTTATTTATTTTGATATATGCATGGTTTGTGATTTATAGATGATTATGTGTAATGCAAATAAATGTTCAGGTTAATAAACATTTATTATGGATGTAAGGCAATGGAAATGTATGTTTATCTCAATAAACCTATATTATGTATGGGAAGTGTGGATATGGAACTAGATGATTATAAAATGCAGCTAAATGATTATGGCTTGTGATTATGCAATGTAATTGAATGATTTATGTTATGCAAGTAAATGTAACTAAATGTTTATGAGATGATATATGGAATGCAATGTGATGATTAATGATTTTAAAATGCACCTATGTGATTACACACTAAATGATTATGATATGGACACTAAATGACTCTAAAATGTACCTAATGAAATGTAAATTAAATGATATATGACATGGAAACCAAATGACTCTAAAATGCACTTAATGAAATGCAAATTAAATGATATATAATATGCAAATTACAGGATTCTAAAATGAACCTAATGAGATGATATGCAACTAAAAGATTCTAAAATGAACCTAATGAAATGCAAGTTAATTGATTATGATATTGGGATGCAAACTAGGTGATAGGGTGAGATGGTTAAGTCTTGATACACGTGATGTTCTTTGTTGGACCCTGGGTAGTGGGGTTGGTGGATAGGGGAATAGGGTCGGTGGACGGGGTATGGGTATGATTAGCTACGGCTAGATTGGGGGGGGGGGTGTGGGATGGTTAGATGAGGGAGTTGCTAGGTCATGAAACACCATGTCATTGAAGGGGAAGAATTTGATTGGGTTCGGGATGGATTGAGTGAGGATACGTTGGAAGAAAGGGATTAGTGAGGGGATTTGATAGGGTGGGGGGGTATGGTAGGTGATTATTAAATCTAGGCCTAGATGGTATAGTTGATTATAGATTAGGATGATGATTTGAGCTAGTAATAGTAGTTGCATAACATTAGTTGAGAGCATTTCTTAGTTTACTATAGCAATCTAGGATACAATTCACAAAGGTATGAAATGACCTAGGTGATGATATATATCCGATGATTGCATGGACTAGACCTGTAAACAAAAGGTTGATTTCATGTGTGCCCAATGTAATATAATCTTGCCTAGCTTAGGAAGGGGACTCATAGCGATGAGTGCCAATAGTACATATAAGGTTTTGGTGCCTGTATATGTAAATCAAGTACATCATGCTAGAACCAACCCAGGCTTCAAGATATGAATACTGTTCTTGGAGTAATGAAACTAACCCACAAGCACAACATACATAAATAATGACCGTGTCTATTCTAGGTGTTGTTCGCCACTAGCCATGATATAATGAGATCATGGTAGCTTTGGAAATGACCTAGAGTGAGACAAAAAAGATAAAAATCAATAATCAACAAGACCAATGAAAAGATACAAATAGCTTGTGTGTGCTCTTGCCAAGATACGTGATGATAGGATGATAGATTCTTGTCCATTGTGGGAAAGATATATCCTAGGATGCAAATCGGTTGGATTTTGTTGTATAATTTTTGAAAGGTGGGTAAAAGGACAGTCTGGCCATGTGTAGGATTGTAGTTGGTATGTTGATTGATGATTTGTGCATTAGGGACCATGCTTCAAGTGTATACTTAGAGTGTTTATCATAAATTCTGTCTAGCAAGCTTAGTTAATGGGGACCATCCAAACAGGTTGGATGGGTGCATCTTATGTACCTGAGTACTGGAAACTTCCTTCGTATTCCAGACTACCTACATACCCTGTGTCCACGAGATCAAGGTAAGTTGAAGATGCGGGCGAAATGAATATGTAGTTCTGGTATGGCTTGTTGATGTGGGAATGGTTCAGGATGGATGTGATGGTGAGGATTGATGGATGGGAGAGATTGATGTGTGAGGGTGATATTGTATTGTTTTTGGATTTTTTTTATTTTCAGCTGTACAAAAGGGAGCTTTACAAGAATCCTCGTTCCATGAGTTGGGCTTGGGTGGGATAATGCAGGATGGGCCATAGGACTTGACATTTCAGAATTCCAAGCCATGGGATGTGTGCTATATGGAGTGTTGTGATGGAAAGAGGACTTATTAGATGGTAGAGCCGGCCACTACACATGGTGCCTGAAATAGGTTTTCACCATGGTACTTATCCAATATGTCACCAAAGTGATTTTCACCATTGGAAGTTTCTTATTGCACTCGGGTTTTTTTTTCTTGATTTTTTGATTTTTTGGTTTTTTTGATTTTGTTATTTTTTTTTTATTGGGATACTTGATGGGTTATGCGTAGTATTTCTTCAGATGTAGAATGTTCATAGGCTCATCCAGAGGCTAGCCCTTAGGTGTTGTAAGCTGGTATGCTCCTGATCCATAGCTAGTTGTGATAACATATGGTCCTAACCAATTGGGTTCAAACTTTCCTTTCTTAGGGTGCTCCTACAAGTTTTTCTGATTCTCCATAAGGACAAGGTCACCTAATTCAAATTTTTGGTTTCTGATTCCCTTGTTATAGCTTCTCCTGAGGTGATTTTAATAGGCCTGCAGGTCGTTCAATGCATTCAGATGTTTCTCATCCAATAATTCTAGCTGATGCAACCTTGTGACTCGGTATTTCTCATCAATGATTATGTTTTGCAGGGATACTCTTAAGGATGGGATCTTGACCTCAATAGGTAAAATGGCTTTGGATCCAAAGACTAGGGAAAATGGAGTGGCTCCCGTGGGAGTACGGACGCTTGTACGATAGGCCTATAGAGCAGGGTTGAGTTGGAGGTGCCAGTCATGGCCAACTTCATTGACTGTCTTCTTTAGAATGTGGAGGATGGTTTTATTTGAAGGTAATATGGGGTGGAGAAGTGATGTTTGATTTAAAATTTTTTGCACAAAGTGTGAACTTCTTGGTTCTTGAATGGATTTCCATTGTCGATGACAATGGAATGAGGGATACCATAGTGACAGATGATGTAATGGAGGATAAACTTGGATATCTAGATTCTAGTGGTGAAGGTGAGTGGTATTGCTTCCACCCACTTAGTGAAGTATTCAGTAGTTGTGATGATGAACTTCTAGCCATTGGATGATGGTGGATGGATTTTCCCTATGAGGTTGAGTCCCCATTGTGAAAAAGGCCACGGCATCGTGATGGGTTTTAATTCCTGTGTTGGTGCATGAATGAGATCTCCATGCTATTGGCATGGTAGGCATTACTTGATAAACTGGTAGGAGTCTCGTTCCATGGTTGGTCAATAGTATCCAGTCCTCAGGATCTTTTTAGAAAGAGCAGGTCCACTTGAATGTGCCCCACAGATCCTAGCATGTACCTCTTGTAAGGCCACTTCAGCTTCCCTAGAGTCTAAACATCGCAAAAGTGTGCCCTCAAGACTCCTTTTGTATAGGGTATCTCCTACAAGGGCGAAGTGGGAGGCTTGGTGGATAAAATATTTTCGTTGTGAGGTGGATAGGTTAGGAGGGATGATGTTATCATGGAGATATAAGTAGGTTTCTTGATACCATGGGGATAGGGGACCAATGACTTCGCACACTAGCTCTGATTGAGGAACATCATATGTTGGGATAAGGAGCTCTTCTATCAGGAATTCACACCTCTTTCTATCTTTCTTCATGTCAACCAGGGATACGATGGTGGCCATGGCGTCTGTAGCTTTGTTGTTGAGACTTGGGATTTGTTCAAAGTGGATGTCATCAAAATAGTCTCTGAAGTCATCGACCATCTTTTTGTAAGGCAGGAGTTTATCATCTTTGTTCTTGTACTCATTGTTTACCTGTCGGATGACTAGTTGAGAGTCTCCATACACTGTCAGCTTCTTAATTTTCTATTTGATTGCCATTTGGAGACCTGTGATAAGGGCCTCGTACTATGCCACATTGTTGGTAAATGGAAATGTGATTTTGAATGACTTGGGGATTGTATCACCTTGAGGGGTAACAAACAGGATGCCCACCCCCGAGCTTCTATGTGTGTATGATCCATTGAAGTACATTTTCAATGTTTCTGTTGCCGGTGTGATGTTCAAGATGGCTTCGTCAGGGAATTCTACCAGTGTCGGATGTTCTATAGGAATGGGTGCTTCAACCAGCTGATTAGCGATAACCTATCCTTTGATGGCTTTTCTCTTAGTGTATTCAATGTCAAATTCAGTGAGAATCATGACCCATTTTGCCATTCTCCCAATAAGAGAAGTTCTATTTAGCAGATATTTCAATGGATCGATCATGGCGATGAGCTTGGTTTTATGATTGAGCATGTAGTGTCTTAGTTTTTGTGAAGTAAAGACTAGGGCTAGACATGCTCATTCAATTGGCATATAGTTGAGCTCATAGGATATTAGAGTGCGGCTGATGTAATAGATGGCTTTTTCTTTTCCTTGCTCATCGTGTTGTGCTAACAAGGCTCCAATAGCTATCTCTATTGCTGAGATATATAATAGGATGGGTTCTCCTTGCCTTGGTGGAGTTAGAACAGGGGGACTAGTGAGGTATTCTTTTAGCTAATCAAAGGTAGCCTGACACTGATTGATTCAGACAAAAGTTGTATCTTTTCTAAGTACGTGCTGGAATGGCTGACATTTATCGGCCAGTTGAGCAATGAACCGATGAATAGATTGGAGTTTTCCTTGTAGACTTCTTAGCTACTTTAGTGTTTTTAGAGGAGGCATTTTAGTGATGACCTTGACCTTTGCGGGATCTACCTCGATTCCTCTTCTGGATACTATCTATCCCAAAAGTTTTCTGGAGGTTACCCCAAAGACACATTTCTTTGGATTGAGGTAGACATTGTATTATTCTAATCAGTCAAAGATTTTTGCCAATACATCTAGGTGTTCTTCCCGTGTCTTTGATTTCCCTAGCTAATCATCCACATAGTCTTCCATGATGTGGTGGAAAAGATCATGGAAGATGACAATCATGGGTCTTTGATACGTGGCTCCAACATTATTTAGGCTGAATGACATTACCACCCAGCAGTGTGTCCCCATGGACATATGAAGGCTTTCTTATGTTGGTCCTCTTCTACGATACAGATTTGGTTGTACCCTAAAAAGTCATCCATTAGGGATAGCATCTCGTGTCCTGCTGTGAGATCCACTATCATGTCAATGTTAGGCAATGGGAAATCATCCTTTGGGTAGGCTTTGTTGAGGTCTCGGAAGTCAGTATAGCAACGGATTCGACCATCAAGTTTGGCTATAGGTACTAAGTTGGAAACTCATTCAGGATAATCAATTGGACGAATGAACGCAACATCAAGTAGTTTCTTTAGCTCTACTTTGACTAAGAGGGCCACCTGAGGGTTCAATTTTCAGAGCTTTTGCTTCACTAGTTTTGCATCAGGGCATACTGCAAGATGATGAACGACCAAAGCGGGATCAAGCCCTAGCATGTCTGCATAGGTCCATGCAAAATTGTGATTTCTACATTTGAAGAATGCTAAGAAGTTTTCTTGTTCTACTGTGGTGAGAGATTCTGCCTTGAAAGTGATTTTTGGCTCTTCTTCAATTCCTAGATTCATCTCTTGGGCTGGCTCTACCAAGATGGGTGACCTGTCTCGATAAACCTTGTCTATCTCAGGAAGGCCCATGCTTCCATCTCCTAGCGCCTCGTGGAGGTTTTCACCAAGAGATACGTCTTTTATTTTTACTTTTTTGGGATCTGACACTACTGCAGAACAGTTTTCACCATAGGATCCATGTTTGATTTTTATATTTTTATGACTAGAAGCAGGGGTTGTCTCCCTGAAATAGGCATGCATATCAAGTTCCATGATGTATCATGCTCTGTGATCTCCCAAGGGGAAGTGATCTCTAACCCCCACCATTTCAACGATGGCCTCATCATTTGGTGCTACGTTAAAGACAGGAGGTCCCCGTTGGTCCTAGTCTATGAGGTTGGGGTATACAAGTGGTAAGTCATTAGATGATGAGGCTAGGGTGGTAACTATGTATATGGTGTATATAGATGAGTCAAATAAATTGGCAAAGTCACTAAAGGAGTCTTGATGGCCCATTTCATTGATATTGTCGACTTCAAGGGAGACTGTAACGACCTCAGCTAAGATACATTCACCGGTAGTGAGGATACGTTGTCTTTGACCATATCCTAACCCTTGAGTATAGGGATTTCTTGTCAATTGGACTGGTTCCACAATCCCCTGTTCATAAAGGCCGATACCACCTTGTCCTTTACAACCCATGTTTTTGACAATTTTGGACCCTTTACCATAGATTTCTGTTGGTATGGTACGAGCTTCTTGCTCAGATTCTTTGTCCTTATATAGCCAGGATGAGATATCTTTGAGCACGTCTTGATCTAGGAGATGTTTCTTTTCAAAGATGGGTGATGGTTTACACTTGATGACTATTGTGTTGGCTTCTTCTGTCTTTGGGATGCCAAACGTTTTAGGATTGGGTAATGTGCCCACACAAAAAGTACCATGCAGGTCATATTCCCCACATCCCATGTCACTGAGCTTGATCTTGACCTCAGGCGGTGGTGGTGTTTGGGATGAAGTGGTGGCAATGTTGGCCGGGTCGATGTATTAGGTGGAAGTTGTTGGATTGGCTTTGGTGGTAGCTTTGTTGTATGGATAGAAGGTGTGGTCATGGCCTTGCAAGAAACTGCAGTATTAGAAGGGGTGGGGGTCAGCATAGATGGTTACCTCCATGCCGTTGTGAGGGAACTTGAGGCACTGATGGAATGTAGATGGGACCACTTGCATGGCATGGATCCATGGTCAGCCGAGAAGAATGTTGTAGGGGAGGTCAAGATCAAGGACCTAACATTTTGTTTCCAGTATTTTCTGTCCCACTTGAATAAGGAGCTTGATGGTGCCTTCAGATAGCTGTTCGATGTCATCATACCCTTTGATTGTGATGCACTCACTAGTGTCTACAACCACATCTGAGTATCCCAAGTGTTTTAATAATTTAAGAGTGCATATGTTTAGGCCAGAGCCACCATCTATTAAGACTCTTTTGATGATGTGCTTGTGGATACGGACTTCGATGTGTAAGGCGTCATTGTGTAAGTGTTCAGAAGTGGGAAGATCCTTTTCAGAAAATGTGAGATGTTGAGGTACGGCGATATGTCCTACCATGGCTTGGAATTGGGTCACATTCAAGTTGGTAGAAACTTGAGTTTCCAAGAGTGCTTTGTCAAGGACGTCTTTGTGAAGAGGTGATGTGCGGAGCAACTCAAGCATGGATATTTGTGTAGGAGTCTTTCCTAGATGCTCTAGGAGGTTGTATTGATTGGTAGGTGATGGACATGTGGTTGGACGAGGGGGTAGGGAATCTGATCTGGATGCAGGCGTTTGTTTAGTGGTAGGGGCTATGCGGATGGATACACGGCCACGACGAGTTGCAACAACACAATCGAGTGCTTGTGCCTGAATGGTGATTGTGTTGACATGGTGAGATGATGGCTCTATCCACCCTATGATAGAGTCATAGGATGCGGGTGGTGGGGTGACGTTGTATGTTTGATTGGATGAAGAGGCTTTATTATGGTTGGGTAGTGGATCTTTGTAAGCTCCGAGATTGGTGTTTGGTGATGGTTGGGTGCTTTGATCAAGGCTGACTTGATTTTGATCTATGAGATCTTGGATGCAATGCTCTAGTTTCATGCAGTCAGTAGTTTTGTGGCCCACAATGCAGTGGTAGTCACAATAATCATTTTCATTGTACCACATGGCTTTGAGCTCATTCTCTTAATAGGCTCTAACAGGTGGAAGCGTTATCAAACCTTTCTTGAGACATCTGTCAAGGATGTCCTCGATGGATTCCCCTAAGGGTGTAAATTGCCTTCGAGGTTTGTTTTGTTTATTTTGGCCCCTTGGGTTATTTACATTGGTAGTATAGGTATGTGCAGGTGTTTGATTTTGTACATGTTGGATGGATTTCACATCCGTGATGCCATCGTTCAAAGTGTTCTTATTCTTCCCCCAATAGTGTGGCTTGTCATTTGATTGCGTGTTGGCATTGTTGTTTATATTGGGGGTGTTGATATGGAGTTTGTTGTTGTTGTTGTTGTTGTTGTTGGATTTGTAGTCATACAATTTGATGGACCCCTTGGCGATGAGGGCCCGTTCAATGGTAGTACCTTTGTCGATGACTTCTTCAAAGGTAGACGCACAAAGGATTTGTAAATGGAACCCTATTTCCTAATTAAGGTTGGTCACAAACATGGTGACGAGTTGTTTTTCAGGAATTGGCCAAGGGAGTTTGCTTCCTAAGCTTCTCCACCTTTGAAAGAAGGAAACGAAGGATTCTCCACTTTTTTGTTTTGTGTTGCAAAGGTCTGTCATAGATATTTCATGTTTGAAGTTATAGGAGAAATGGTTTACAAATTTTTCCGCAAGCTCAGGGAAAGACCTAATGCCTAGGGGAAGATGTGCGAACCATTTAGCAGCTTGACCACCAAGGCTTCTTGGGAATAGTCTCATTAGATAGGTATCATTGTTTGAGACTTCCAAGAAAGCAAGGTAAAACTCCCTAAGATGATCCCTAGGGTCTCTCTTTTCCTTGTATTTGTCAAATTTGGGTGTTTCAAAATTCTTGGGGAAAGGGGGCATGTACAATGTCTGATCAAATGGATAGGGACAGATATCCTCAAAGGAATAGTGTTTGTTCTTGCCCCCAGTTTGCATGTCATCTACCTTTTGGATCAAGGCCTATACAATGGTTGTGAAATCCTGTGTTGGTTGTGGTTGGGGTGTGTAGGTTTGTTGATGGATGAGGTGTTGGAGATTGGGTGGTATTTGATGTTGGAGGTTTTGGGAGGTCATGTTTTGATATTGTGGGGTGGTGTTTTGATTGAGTTGTGCAAGATGTTGTTGATGGGCATAGAGTTGTTGGAGAATATGTGGAGGTATTTGAGGGTTGGAGTTATGTTGTGTTGATGAGGCTATGGGGTTTTGTAGGTACGTGAGATTGGACTGATTGACATTAGATGGGTTGATGTTGGATGGGTTGGTCGTGTTGTAAGGTGGTTGTGAATAGAATTATCTTATGTAAGCTATGGTTTGAGGGTTGAGTGGAGGCACTTGTATGTGTGAGGTTCCCTTGGATGCCTAAGGTGATTTGTGGAATAGAAGAGGTTACGTTAGTTGTGATAGTGGATGTGGTGATGGGTTGGGAAGTGGTAGGATTGGAGACACTTGTGGGAATTGTAGATGTGGTAGCATTAGAGCTTGTGGTGGTGGTAGATACGGTGGGAGTTGATGTTTGTGGGATGAAAGGTTGGGTGTTTGATGTAGATGGTTGGGAGGATATGGTAGGATTGATATTAGAGGTGGATGGTTGGCATGAGGTCGTGGGTGGTTGAGCACCAATTTTGAGGAGATAATCAAGATATTTGTTTGGATCTGACTTAAGGATTTTATCAAGTAGGTTCATGCTATTGGCATCTTGTGTAAATCTCAAGACATCTAGATCATCTTGGGACATGGTGGGTGGTGGTGGTGGTTACAAGAAATGGAAGGGGTTTTCATTGGGATTTGAAAGACTGTATGTAGATTATGTGTTTGGTTGATGGGTATGTTGTTGTTGTTGGTGTTAGGCATTCCTATGCCCTGATATTGTCTAGATTCTGCCATTTCTTGATTCTTTTTGTGTTGTGATCTAGTTATGGGCATGCACATGTATGGATTTGATTTGGGAGATGGAGTGAAATGGGGATGGAGACCTTAGAGAATTTGGATTAAATTGTTGGACCCAAAGATGGATGTAGTAGTGAGATGTAGTAGTGATGAAGGATCGATAAGTCTTCAAAAAGAAGTTAATCTAAGGGGGATAAGAATGAACGGTAGTGTGATTTTTCTTGCATAATTTTGGACCAAAAGGTAGATGATGGATGATGTTTGCTTGAGGATGGTTTGATGGAAGAGATTTTGATGTTTGATTTTGATGTTTGATGTGAGAGATTAGGATGATGTTTTTCAAAAAGATTTTGATGGTCAACAAATTGAGCTTTGGTAAGATCTAGATTTGTGTCGTACGAATGGATGTTTCTCTTTGTTTGGGGTAGACTAATGACCTTACACAAAGAAGGACGATTATTTCACTTGAAAGGTTGACTAGTGACTCTCCAAGCAAAATATGATGTGAATGATGAAATCTAGATCTAGCTTTAGCTCAAAGGGGTGACAAGTTTTTTTTGGTTGATGATTTTTTGATGGGTGTTTTGATTTGGAAGATTTTGGATATGTTTTTGATGAGAGAGGAGAAAAGATCTTGGAATGATTTCTTGTGATAAGGATATCTGTTTGGTCCAAAAGGTATGCAAAGATTAATGAGGATAAATGGATATGAAATTTAGTGGATTATGATATAGCAAAGGGTCCAACAATGATAGTGATTGATTCTCTAAGGTCAAAGTGAAGGTACGATTTGGAAAATTTGAGGAGAAAATGGATGGGGTACTGACAGTTTTTTGGAAGGTGAATATAGACTATGGCATAGCAGATGCTGAAGATCACAATGGAATTCGTCTTAGTCTCAGGCAAGTCAATCTGCAAATAGTGCCAATCCACAGGTGAAATGGTGCCAAAAGCAGACAGCGATGGCGCTGAAACAGGGCAGTGTTGGTCAAGGCCCTAGAAAAGATAGATTTTGATCACAAATTTAGATTTATTTTGATTGAAGTTTAATCAAATGATTCTCATTATCTCTTGGCAAGTTGTTTGAAAACAATTTTAAGCACAATAACACACAATAACCAAGATTTTTTTTTGTTTGAGAGAAGACATGTGATTTTGTTTAAACAAGCACTTTGCACAACCTAAGGTGAAGATGTCATAGTATTTGTTGAATCCCCTAGCTATGCCTATTCAAAGCGAGTAGCTCCAGGATCTTGGTAGCACCGGCTCCTCCTTACAATTGCATGCACTTCTCACACACACCAAGATCCAGGTTTCCACGAAGGCTTGTCCCTCACCAAACCTTAGGATTGTCCCTGCTACCTCAACTAAGAACTGTATGAATTGGGGCCACTTCAAAGGTTTCCCTTCTGCATCAACAAATAGAAGGTTTTTGGCTTGCTAAAACAAAGGTTCGTAGTAGGTGCTTTCGTTTAGGTGGTTATACATGTGGCAGTGCTACTCTCTATTATGGAGTCTCCCAACCTCCAAGGGTTATGCCTTGGAGGGTTTTGGGGGAGGTTAGTTGTTGGTATAACACAACACCTGTTGTTTATGACTTTTGTCACAAACACCTTATTTTATATAGTGGCTTGAAAAAGAATGGCTTTAGCTTGTTGCTGCTTGGGTCGTTCCCACCTTTTGAAGTGGGCTGGCAGGCCCTCTAAGGATTAACAAAACCAACACAACCAAAAAAATACTTTTGATCCCCAAGATCATACAAAGATGCGAGGGGATAGCATACGTATTCTTTGTGCTTGCATCACACTAAACATGGTTCATTTTAGTTCTTTGGATTATGTTGGGGGTGATTTATGCAAGTGTTGTGAGAAGCTTTTGATTCCCAAGGTCAACAATGGTGTGAGGGAAGAGCATACACTTTTCATGCTACAAACAAAATCATGAAAACACTTCACACAAATTTTGATTTGTTTCCTTGTTTATATGAGTGAAGGATGCAGATTGTTGTTCTTTTTAATCCAATGAGTTCATTGATGCACTTGTGGTTCCTTTTAAAGCCCAAAACTGAAATGTTTTGATAGAGTTGTTCGCACACACTTGTGAATTTTAGAACACTAAATTCAAATGTTTGTTCTAAACTAAGGCACACACACACAAAGATTTGTTTGTTGGTTGTTAATCAAATTTTATTGCACCAAATCAAAATGTTGTTTAAGCTAACATGCAAGGGTTCTTTTTAATTCCCAAATTGAAGTTTTTACTAAACTAAAGATAAACACTCTGCAAAAACTTGTTAGTGTCCGCAGAATGATATTGATGACCTGCAAACAACTTGTTAGTCTCTGCACAGAATGCAAAGTTAGTCTCTAAAAATAGTGCTACAACAGACACCTAATGGTGCCACTATGGACAACAATGGCGCTACTGTCAGAATCCAACAAAAGACTTGACACTCTAGACAAATGGCGCTGATTTACAATACAGATAGCACTGATTAAACAAATAGCACTAGTAAATCATACAGACTGCGACAAAATAAGATATAGTGCTATTACAACACACAGAAGGTGCCATAAATGAAAATAGCGCTAATATGACATGTAGAAAGCGTTGAAACAAACAATAGTGCTAATAATACTTTAACAATGTGCCATTGTGCATACAGTTGAAGGGTTTGGTCACAGTTACAAATAGCACCAATCTGGGGTCCGATAGTGCTAATACGAGCTTGAACATGTCTGTCCTACAAAATAGAGGTGTTCCTAGCCAGAATAGAGGGTCAAACTGCACAAACCAAGAGCTTATTAGTCCTATTAGTCCAATGAACGGAAAACAAGGCAAGACAAATGCCAAAAAAAATATGCTTTTGTTCTTTTAAGAAAATTTTGGCATAACCTCCCCTTGTTCATTCAAGATTCCTGCAAAAACAGAGAGCAACTAGATAGGAAAGAAAATAGTAGGAAGATCATTGATAAAACAGATATGTAAGTGAGTTGTAAAAGAGAAATTGCTTCGTCGGATAGCGCTAAAATAGTAAATAGTGCCAAAATGCGCCAAAGATAGCGCCACTGTGCTAAGTAGATAGCGTCGGTCCTACAAAATCATGTCTCAAGCACAAAAACTCATAAGGAAATATTAGATTTGGACCTTGTGGGTCCCACCGGGTGTGCCAATGTGATTAGAAAAATCAAATCAAAGGTAAAATACAAACTAAATGCATAACAAAACAAAGAGTTATACCTAGACATGAAAACCCAATCTCATCAAAGGGGAGAGGAGCTTTGCACCCAAGAGCTCCCAAGATATACCCTAGATAAGTAAAATGATGTAAAATGCTCTATCCTAATTGCAACTCACAATGCTAGCTCAATGGACATTTTGGCATGATAACATTACATTAAAATTGGATCCTCAAATGGCTTGGGAGAGGTTCTATTTATAGAGATTTTGGGGAGATTTTGATCCAAGGGTGGAGATTGGTTTGGAAGATCAATGGTGGAGGATAAAAGTGATGTGGAGGGCCTAGATTAGATCTCAGAGGAATGGAGGGCTAGGAATAAATGTGAATCTTTTATTCATTTTGGGAAAAGGGTGAATTAAATGAGTATGGGTGAGATGGAATATTTATGAATTAAAGATTCATATGGGGAATGTAAAATGAATTAAAAATTTATTTAGAGATAAGTGGAGATAAATGAGGTATGGGGGTGTAAGAGGAATTAATTGTGATGTGGGATATATTTAAATAAAAAATTGACTTATGTGGATATATTTCAATTTTTTATTTGGAGGATGTGGGGAAGGGTGTTAAGCTAGATTTGACCATCTTAATGAGAGGTTCAAAATTAATTAAATAGGGTTATATTTAATTAATCCTAGGACTAGGATGAGGTAGGCTAGGGTAGGTAATTAAATAATAGCTATTTAATTACCTAGGGTAGGGATAGGTCAATTAGTAGGTTGAATTAATTAGTTAAACATGATTTAGCTAATTAATTGGATTTAGTGAGGAGAGGGAAATTGACCAAATAAATATTGCATATTTATTATATCAAATGGCTAAGGTTTGAAATATTGAATTAATAGAATTAATTCAATTGTTGGGGATAAAATGATGACAAATTAGGCAATGAAGGGATAATTACTTAAATAAAAATTTAATTAATTGATTGGAAGGGAAATTGGTATGTTCAGGGATGTCCAGAGTCAGTTTGATGGTAAAAGACATTTTTAGGTATCTACACAAATCATTTTCTCCTTTGCAGTGGAAGTTACAAGTGACAGAGTTCTGATGTATGCTTTGGCAAAGTGAGGTGATAATAAAGTATTGTTGAAATGCTCCGCATTTCTCCGCAGTGATAGATATGGCTGTGCAATTTTAAGGATATGTTTAGAGTAGTGTATGAGTGCATCCATATGAGTTTCAGGAGTTTTGGTGGTCTGCAAGTTTAATTTTCAAATGACAGTGAGCTATAGATAGTTTTGGATGCCTGATTGTTCCCAGGTCACATGATTGAAAGTGTGCGGCTCAAAGTCTTTGTTGTATAGATTTCAAAGAGTGTTTGAAGATGTTGTATGGGTCAGGTTGACTCATCTAGAAGAATTTCATGAAGATCTTTCTTATTTCTAGTATTGCACAAAGTTTTCAAGTCACTTTGTAAAGAGTTGTTATTGTTGAGGACAACTGAGGAATGTTGATGATGTGCACCACAAAGTTTTTGTGCAGAATTCAATGAGTGTTTGGAGATGGCTTAAAGGTCCTACCAACTCATTTGGAAGAAGAAAAATAAATGTTAAATTATTGTTCATGAGTACTGCCTGTTGGCAGGTGGCGACTGATCAAGAAAGTACTGTACACTAGCCATGTATCCTCGCCGGGGTTCGGGGGCGGTAGCCCCTGAGAAAATTTTTTTTAGGGCCGACTTAAAAAATCCTATTTTTTTTTTATGACTGACATAAGAAAACCCTAATTTTTGTAACTGACAAAAAGGCTTGATAAAAAGCGGCCAAGGGTTAGGGTTTGAGTATTGTATTGTAGCATTTGCAGCGGTATTGAGTTGCAGGGATTGCTGATTGTAATCAGTTTGATTTACTGGATAATAATATTGGACTCTCTGTTTGGTGGATGTAGCCTGAGTTTGGGTGAACCACGTTAAATCTTGTCTCTCGCTGTTATTAATTCTATGTATTTCTATTTCTCTGTTTAATCTATATTTGCATTTAATTGATATCTTTTGCTGGCTAACCCTAACAAGTGGTATCAGAGCGGGTTGTGTTCGATTATCGTCTGCAGGAAAGTCTCACGGTTGAGTGGGAGCAATGGTGGACGAGGGTAAAATGAAGGTTGATAAATTCAATGGGCAGAACTATCAGTTATGGAAGATGCAGATGGAAGATTACCTCTATCAAAAGGATTTATGGAGGCCGTTGGAAGGAGTAGCCAAGAAACTGGCAACAATGTCTGATGAGGATTGGAATCTTCTTGATAGAAAGGCATTGGGAACCATTCAATTGTGCCTGGCACCGTCGGTGGCATTCAATATAACAGAAGCGAAGACAACAGATGGTCTGATGAAAGCTTTGGCTAAATTGTATGAAAAACCCTCAGCCTCAAATAAGGTATTTCTCATGAAGCAGTTGTTTAATTTGAAAATGGTTGAAGGTGGATCTGTGATAGGTCATTTAAATGAATTTAATATGATTGTCAGTAAATTGACTTCTGTAAATGTAAAATTTGATGAAGAAGTTAGAGCTCTCTTGATATTATGTTCATTGCCTGAAAGTTGGGATAGTTTGGTAATGGCGGTTAGTAACTCTGTTTCTGGTTCAAATACCCTAAAATTTGATGATGTTGTTGGTGTTATTCTGAGTGAGGAAATTCGTAAGAAAAGCTCAGGTGGATTCAAATCAGGTAGTGTTTTGAACACAGAAAGCAGGGGTAGATCAAAGGAGAGAGGAAAAGGTTCTGGAGGTCATGGGAAGTCACGAGGAAAATCAAAGGACAAAAGATCCCAAACTAGAGGATAGAAGGATTGCTGGTACTATGGAAAACCAGGTCATCTGAAGAAAGATTGCTGGTCTCAGAAAAATAAAGAAGGAGACAAACAAGAAGGCAATAAGGAAGCAAATGTGGTAAGCAATAAGTCTGAAGATGATGCTTTGATTCTTTCCCTAGATAATACTGATGATTCATAGGTTTTAGATTCAGGGGCCTCATTTCATGCTACGCCCCATAGAAGTTATTTCCTTGATTATGTCCAAGGGGATTTTGGGCTGGTTTATTTGGGAGATAATGAACCCTGTCAGATTGTTGGAAAGGGAAGAATCAAGATTAAGTTGCAGAATGGGAATCATTGGCTACTACAAGAGGTGAGGCATGTTCCAAGGCTCAGTAAGAATTTAATTTCAGCAGGGCAGCTAACTGAACAAGGTTGCACTGTTACATTTACTGATAAAAATTAGAAGGTTTCAAAAGGTGCCTTAGTAGTAGCAAAAGGTGTAAAAGTAGGCACCTTATATCTTTGTACAGGTCATACTGTTCCTTCTACTTTAGATTTTATAGAGGAAAAACAAACAGGTTTAGGAACAGTTGCTACAGGTTTGCAGGAAGAGATTGGAAAAGTTGCTGCAGGTTCTGAAACAACACTGTGGCATAACAGACTTGGGCATATGAGTGAAAAAGGTATGAAGGTACTTCATTCTAAGAAAGTTTTACCAGGCCTGAAATATATTAATATGGATTTCTGTGAAAGTTGTGTGTATGGAAAACAAAAGAGAGTCAGTTTTCTCAAAGATGGGAAGCAAAAGAAAAATGAAAAGTTGGAGCTTGTGCATACAGATGTATGGGGACCAGCTCAGGTATCTTCTTTTGGTGGCTCTCGATATTATGTTACATTCATAGATGATGCAACTAGGAAGGTCTGGATTTATTTCCTTAGATAGAAATCTGATGTATTTGAAACATTTAAGAAATGGAAAAGCTTGGTTGAAAATGAGACAGGTAAAAGATTAAAATGTCTCAGATCTGATAATGGCGGTGAGTATTGCAGCAAAGAATT
Source organism: Cunninghamia lanceolata (assembly GCA_027924645.1). NCBI lineage: Eukaryota > Viridiplantae > Streptophyta > Pinopsida > Cupressales > Cupressaceae > Cunninghamia > Cunninghamia lanceolata. The sequence continues at coordinate 2,212,233 of BSBN01000245.1, read as the reverse complement.
TGAAGACTATTGTTCCTTTAATGGAATTCGTAGGCAGAAAACGGTTCCAGGGACTCCACAGGAAAATGGAGTGGCTAAACGCATGAATAGGACAATAATGGAGCGTGCAAGGACCATGAGATTGCATGCTGGACTGCCTTTAAACATGTGGGAAGAGGCTGTCAACACTGCTATATATTTAATTAACAGAGGTCCTTCAGTTCCTTTGGGCTGTGGTATTCCAGAGGAAGCATGGACTGGCAAGAAGGTGAGTTATTCTTTTCTGAAAACCTTTGGCTGTGAAGCATTTGCACATATAGATTCTAAAAATAGAACCAAGCTGGATGCAAAATCAAAAAAATGTACCTTCGTTGGATATGGCATTGATGAATTTGGTTATAGGCTTTGGGATTTTGAAAATCAAAAAATTGTGAGAAGCAGGGATGTTATATTCAATGAGAAGGTGTTGTACAAAGATCAGTTGCAGCAGCATGAGAAGAAAGAAAAGGATTATGTGGTGCTGGATGATATTCCAAATAGTGATGTTCCAGTGGCTCCTCATGCTCTGCAACAGCAACCAGAAATACCACAAACTCCAGTGAATGTTAGACGGTCAACAAGGATAAGTAGACCTCCTGAAAGGTTTTCTCCCTCTTTGTATTCTATTTTGTTAACAGATGCTAGTGAACCAGAAGGGTATGATGAAGCTATGCAGGTGAATACACAAGTTCAGTGGGAGCTTGCCATGCAAGAAGAAATGGACTCCTTGCTGAAAAATCAGACTTGGGAATTATGTAAGTTACCTGTAGGTAAAAAGACTTTACCAAACAAATGGGTTTACAGGCTGAAAGAGGAAGATGGAGGTAAGAAATGATTTAAGGCCAGGTTAGTTGTAAAAGGATTTGCACAGAAACAGGGCATTGATTTTGATGAGATATTTTCTCTGGTTGTCAAGATGACTTCTATTTGTACTGTTTTAAGTATTGTGGCTACTGAAGATTTGCATTTGGAACAGCTAGATGTGAAAACTACCTTTCTCCATGGTGATTTGGAGGAGGAGATATACATGGCACAACTACAGGGATTTGAGGTCAAAGGTAAGGAGAAACAAGTGTGCAGATTGAAGAAAAGCTTGTATGGCCTAAAACAAGCACCTCGGCAATGGTATTTGAAATTTGATAGTTTTATGGTTGAGCAAGGCCACAGTAGGTGTAATTCTGACCATTGTGTTTATTTTAAGAGGTTGGATAATGACAGCTACATCATTTTATGTTTATATGTTGATGACATGCTTGTAGCTGGGTCTAACATGGATCACATCAGAGAGTTAAAACATCAGTTATCACAGTCATTTGATATGAAGGATTTGGGGGCAGCAAAACAAATCCTTGGTATGAAAATTTGTAGAGATAGGAAGAACAAAAAATTGACTCTATCTCAGGCTGCTTATGTTGAAAAGGTGTTGCAGAGATTCCATAGGGAGAATGCCAAAGCTGTCAGTACACCTTTGCCTAGTCATTTGAAATTGACTAAGGAGATGTGTCCAAAGACACAAGAGGAGGAAGAGAAAATGTCCAAGATACCCTATGCTTCAGCTGTAGGAAGTCTAATGTATGCCATGGTATGCACAAGACCGGATATTGCACATGCTGTCGGAGTCGTTAGTAGGTATATGCGTCATCCCGGATTTGAGCATTGGAATGCGGTCAAATGGATTCTTAGATATTTGAGAGGTACATCTAATAAACACTTATGTTTTGGGGGCTCTAATACTGATTTAGCAGGTTATGTAGACTCAGATTTGGCAGGGGATATTGATACCAGGCGGAGTACTACAGGTTATGTCTTTACTGTAGGTGGAACATCAATGAGTTGGATTTCTAGGTTGCAAACGGTGGTTGCTTTATCCACCACAGAGGTAGAATATGTCGCTGCAACAGAGGCAAGCAAGGAGATGATATGGATACAATCTTTCATGGAAGAATTGGGTAAACAATAGGCTAACAGTTCTTTGTATACAGACAGTCAGAGTGCCATACATCTTGCAAAGAATTCTTCCTTGCATTCAAAGACCAAACACATACGGTTGAGGTATCACTTTATTCGGTCGGTGTTAGATAATGGACAGTTAAGGCTGGAAAAGATACATACAGATGAAAATCCAGCAGATATGTTTACAAAGGCAGCGACAAGGGAGAAGCTGAGCTCCTCTTCAGCTTTGATTGGTCTTCTAGACTGAACACAATAAAAATTGAACAGTAGAGTCCAGGGTGCTTATTTCCAGTGGGAGCTGCATGCGCAGCAGTGTTGTCCCGGATCAGTCTCCAAGTGGGAGATTGTTTTGGTGTGGAGCCTGATCAGTCTCCAAGTGGGAGATTGTTGGTAGGTGGCGACTGATCAGGAAAGTATTGTACACTAGCCATTTTTTTAGGGTCGACTTAAAAAAATCCTAGGGCCGACTTAAAAAATCCTATTTTTTTTATGACTGACTTAAGAAAACCCTAATTTTTGTAACCGACAAAAAGGCTTGATAAAAAGTGGCCAAGGGTTAGGGTTTGAGTATTGTATTGTAGCATTTGCAGCGGTATTGAGTTGCAGGGATTACTGATTGTAATCAGTTTGATTTACTGGATAATAATATTGGACTCTCTGTTTGGTGGATGTAGCCTGAGTTTGGGTGAACCACGTTAAATCTTGTCTCTCGCTGTTATTAATTCTATGTATTTCCATTTCTCTGTTTAATCTTTATTTGCATTTAATTGATATCTTCTGCCAGCTAACCCTAACACCGCCAAGATTGTAATGACCAATGTGCTACAAGCTTCATGTGTTCTTGCTTAAGGGCGCCCTATTTCAATTGAATGTGACGTGTGGATGTTACTCTTTGAAGGATGATGTTGTAAAGGATGTTTAGGACTAGGCTAAGCATGTGATTGGGGTTTGTAGGGCATGTTTCCCTTCATGGAGTGGTGTGTAGTTCATGTTAGGGCTTTCCCTCTACATGTTTCATCTCTAGCTGACTTGTAAATTGTAATATTCTTGTTGTTTTAGCTGACTTGTAACGTGTTGGCCCCATTCTACTACCCAAATTCAAACTTTTCGTACATCAAACCTTCCGTCAAGTTGTTCTTTTTGGTTACAATTTACTGATTTCATGCTTCTCATGTCAATCATGTCGATAACTTGTTAACAAGATGTTATACATTGTCTTGTTCATTTTCTCTCTGTCCATTGAAACTTTGAGTAGCAATATTACGCCAAGTCAAAAATGGCTTAGTAATATTATTTTGCGTCAACTTTTATTTTTCACAAAGTTCACATCAGTTTTTCTGCAAACTATGCGTCGGCTTTCATTTCCCTCAAACCTTGCATCAGTTTTTATTTTTTGCCAAGTTTATGTTAACTTTTGGATTTTGCTAAGTTCACGTGTACTTTCACTTATGGCTAACCAAATCCAAGGTAGGATTTTATAAGTTTTAAATAAAGAAGGATTTCACTTGTACTTTCAGCGAAGTGAGTTTCCATTCCATGTACACTAAACTCTCCTATGATCAAGCAAATCTTCTTTTTCTTCTCACGTGCAATGTGAAATGTGGCCATTGATAGATAAAGAAATTCAAGTCTCATTGGTGAATAAGTAAAGCCACTCTTTGCATGTAGAATGTGGAGCCGTAAAAAAGGGGCATGCAAACAGTTTGAAAAGTTAGTTAAAACCAATGAAAGATGCACAAGGAATATCAAGCAATTTGATTGTAATGTCACAACATTTATATGGCACAATCATATCTTCAATAATGTTTGAGTTGCAATATGTGTCAGAGGAGAGTATGGGCATCTATCAAAGTGTAATCTCAAGTAGATTTTTGCCAAGATAAAACCATGGGTTCGTTGAAAATGTTTTACAAACTTTTAAGCAAATGCAAATGGCAAGTGTAAAACTAAAACTCCAAACCTTTTGCCAACATTCCTCTCTGCCGTGCTAATCTAGTATATATATTATAGTTCAAAATGTTCTAGTGGACATTGGTGTAGAATGTGGAAGGTGAGACAAGGCGCACAAATTATTTGGTAGATCACTGAGAAAAGACTTGTCATGTCGTGGAACACAATAGTTGTTGGCTTCCTCCCATCTCATGGCTAAATTTGTGAGAATAGCAACATCCATCAAAGCATAATAAGAGACTGCATTGTTTGGTATTATAAGTGGAAATATTGTGTAAGTAATGTATGCAAAACGTGAAAGCATTAGAAGATATGGGCACATGAACTATTTTACAAATGCCACAAAGAAATATGGTCTCATGGATTGTTAGGAATGTCGTTGATTGCAATGGTTGTAGGGTATTCACAAAATAGATGTGTTGGAAAGTTTTCAAAACCTCCGGCAAAAACACAAGTTGGCAAGTGTAAAGCCAAGATTTACAACCTTGGACAACATCCTCGCGGCTTGTTTTTGAGGCAAATATATAGACATCCATCAAAGCATGATTTAATGGGAGATTTTGAATAGAGTATGGTGATCAATCCTAAAATAAAAGGATGGAAAATTTTCAAGTAAGATATATATATATATGCAAACCTTGGAAGCATAGACAATGCACAAACTGTTTTACGGTTAGCCTCCAAGAGATGATATCTCATGGTATGCAATGATGGCATGATACATACAAAATGAATTTGTTCAAAAGAGTTTAAAAACTTTCAAGGAAATGCAATGGAACATGGTGTAAAATAAATTGTGAGAAGTCTTTTTGATAAATGTCATTCAAAGGAAGAGTTCACCAATGCCATAGATGACGAGGGAATAACTACTCTTCATTGGGCATGTCGTGAAGCTAATGTTAGCAATTTTGAAATGGTTCCTTAATACGGCGGAAAACTGGATGTTCTAGACAATAAAGGACGCTTGCCTCTCCACTATGCAGTTAACCGTCTCAATGAAGATATTGTCACAAAAGGTATTGTCAATGTGCTGATTGGTAGAGGCATCAGTGATACAATGTAGAGTCAAGATGTCTCTAAACTTAACCCAAAGAAGGTGGAAATGGGTTTTGGAAAGACCATTCAAACTATTGGGTTGCTAGCACATTTGAAGGGAGAAGGATTGCATGGACCTTTTCTAGTAGTTGCTCCACTTTCTACCCTTTCAAATTGGGTGAAGAAATTCAATAGATTTGTTCCAAGCATGGATGCACTCCTTTATCATGGATCATAGAAGGAACATGCCGAACTAAGGAGAAAGCATATGCCCAAAACAATGGATCCAAACCCAACATTTCCTGTTGTCATCACATCTTATGAGGTTGCTATGTTTGATCGCAAGTTTTAAGTCAATACAAGTGGACATACCTGGTGGTTGATGAGGGACATCGATTGAAGAATCATGAATACAAATTGTTGAGGGAACTGAAGTTATTATCTACTAGAAATACACTGCTCCTGACTGGCACTCCTTTGAATAATAACTTGGCAGAACTTTGGTCCTTGCTAATTTCATCTTGCCTCAAATTTTCACATCCATTCACAAGTTTGAATCATGGTTTAATCTATTTGGGAGGCATATTAATGGAACACCATGGGAAGAAATTGATAAAAAAAGAAGGGTCCAAGTAATCACAAAGCTTCATGCAATTCTCAGACCCTTTCTTCTGAGAAGGCTAAAAGAAGATGTGGAGAAAGATCTTCCTCTAAAAAAGGAAATAATATTATATACATGAATGACTAAACATCAGAAAGAAATCCAAGAGCGTATAATAAACAAAACTCTTATTCCATATCTACATGAGAAGTCAGTAAATAGAACAAGAGCTCATAAAATGAATCTGGAGAATATGATGGTTCAAATGCACAAAAATTTCAACCATCCTGAGCTACTGTAGTCACAGTTTGAGATATCTTTTGACTATCCTCCAGTGAATGAATTGATGGAACAATGTGGCAAATTTTAGCTTCTAGACAGACTTCTAAAACGTTTGAAAGCTAGAGGACATAAAGTTCTTGTATTTTCTCAATGGACTAGAGTGCTAGACCTACTGAAGTACTGTTTGAGTGAGATGGGCCATGAGATGTGTCGCATTGATGGAAGAGATAAACTAGCTGATAGGCAAATTACCACATGTGAAAATATTGGTCATTGGGGGATATGTGGTTGTTGGTTAATAAGAATGAACCACATGACCCATAATCATTAAAGTACATCTTCATTAACAATTCATTGAGCTAAGAACAGGTGAGACACCACTAATATGTCATATAAGCACAATGTGAAACTCATTGATATGCTACCAGAATAGAGATATATGTGATCAAGATAAGTCTATTGAGCTCACCACCGTGAAAGGCAACACATGGTGAAGAAAGATTTATTGTCAAATCCACATAAATTTCCAAGATGATAAAGCACCTGCAAAGGAAACATGTGGGTCCATAAATGATGTCATAATGAGAAATGTGGCACCAAGCCATTATTCCATGTAGAGCTTAGTTGTTAAATTGACACCCATACACCAAAGAAATGAATCCATGCACATGACATATGCCACACAATAGTGAGTTGGAAGTTGCTACCATGAAGAGGAAGGAACCAAGAAGGTTGGGAGATGATTAGACGGTGTTCACGTAGGGAGGGGAGATCTAATGAGTATCACTTTGTGCACAAAATAAAATTGTGCAAAGGATGTTTAGTTGCTATGTACTACCAATGGGTCATGACAAGACAACTTCAAGGCCAAGATGTGAGAAATGTCACTATCAAACTTGGTTATATTTGATATAATTGAGACCTCTTGTTGAGATGTAAATTCGATGATGATTTGTTGATACAAAGTGGTGAAATCATAATATTGACCTCTTCAAAAAGCTTAATCTTATGGAGTTATTTTCTCGCCTAGCTATTATCAGAGTGGGAAAATGTGCAACTATTCTCTTCATCCAAGCTTTGTATGTGCGAACACAGGAGTCTAAGATTCATGTATTCTAAAATTCAGAGGGTTTGTCAAGATCTGACAAGGTCTAATTGTCAAAAATGAGCAGATGAAGATAGAAAGGACTTATCAAAGTTCATAAATCACAATTTGCAAGTGTTAAGTTACCTTTTTGGAAAAGTGACTTTTGTCACTTGTTGTAATTCACAAGTTAGAAAATGAAGTTTAGTTCCAAAAAAATTGGTGTAAAATATAACCAAAAATAAGGTTCATTATATTTTTGTATTTCAAAAAGGTAGTTACTAGGTAGTTGTGAGGTAGTTACAAAGTGGTTACTAGGTGGTTATGGGAAAAAGCCTATAAATATGAGGCTATTTCATATGTAAAGGGGGCGACTCTTTTGAGAGAACTCTTAGAAAAAGGGGAAACTTTGGAGAAATTTTTAGAGATATTTTGAAAATCTTTTATGTTTACACTATGTACAAAAAGGATTTTGGAATTGTATAATTTCAAAGATAATGAAAAATGTAGTTTAGTTCATGTGCTCTAAATGTGTTCTTATGTTATCATTACTAATTTCTCGTATGTTGAATTGGTAATCCCTTTTATGCACATGTGTAATACATTGATTATTTGTGTGGTTGATGTAATGAAACACACCCATCTCCTGGTATCTTATTTTGGATGTGCTTGTATGACCTATCTCTTCTTATGTTGAGGTTTATTGTACTCCTTTGATCATCATTGCACATTTCAACCTATTTGGTAATAACCCCTTTTGTAATCATTATTAGTTGTGGAATCTCAATTGGTTTTCATATGTCTACTGTTGGGGTTTCTGTTAGTCATCTTTTCCTAGTTTTGTGTTTTCTCCTTTATATACTTTCAGGTTAAAAGTACACAAAAATACCAAAAACCCAATCATACAAGGGAGCTGCCCCTCTCAAATGCAGAGGAAAGCTAATAATTCAATAACAGCTTCTCCAACTTTTAGGACAATTTAGTCACCACTCTAAGGGAAACGAGTCATTTTCAAAGGTTATTTCGCGGTGACAAATCTGTTTACCAACAGATTTTTGGCGAATGTACTAGGAATATGAGTTGAAGTATCAGTGCACTTAGTTCCTCAGAAATATAAAGATGTCTCCCCTAGAATGGAGGTTGGTGACTCTGTGAAGTTGAGATAGCCACTGCTATTATTTTCAAACTCACAGCATGGCATCAAATCGATCTCAACCATGGGGAACCCATATTGGCCCATTAGCCTTGGCTCAGTACACACCTTTGCCTACAAGATCACTAAAGCACTTTCCAAAGTTCACAGGAGAGAACTCACATAATCCTGAAGATCACATTCTATCATTCATAGTTGCTTGTGGAATTCTGGGAGTTAATGAAGAAGATGTCTTTGTGTGGTTGTTTGTTGAAAGCATCATTGGACTTGCTACAGAATGGTTTCAACATTTGAAAGATGGATGCATTAAAAAATGGGAAAACTTGAAGGAAAAGTTTCTTGCAAGATTCAAAATTATAGTTGATGTAAGTGAACTTTTATCTCAGTTTTTCTAGATCCAGAAGAGAGAGGATGAACCTATAAGGGATTTTATCGAATGATTCAACAAATCTTTAAAGAAAATCCCTCAAGCAAATCGACCAAGTGAAGAAAATTAGTTGTGTATCTTCATCAATTCATTGCACCTCGAAGTCAAATTCATCTTGAAGCGAGATAAGGTACGAAATTTGGAAATTGCACAAAAAGAAGCTATTGAGATTGAAGATGACTTGATTCTGTCTAGATTATTGAAAGAAAAAGATATTAAAAGATGTATTCTAGAGGTTTCAAGAAATGAGTCAACAAAGAGGTCTTGCATGGAAAACCATAATTATCAACTAGAAGAGCATGCCTATACACAATTTAATCTCAATACAAAAAGAGTAAAGTTAATGCCTCCTTTAGGTGGTTGTATGAATCTTACAGTGTTAGGTGAAAAAGACTTGCTTGAAGATGATTCAATCCCCTCAGCAACCAAACCTTATGCTACACAAAATGCTAAGTGCACCATTTATCTATTGAGGATAGTGACGATGATTTGAAAATTTCTCTTGAAGATCAAAGAGTTAATACTTTTTCTGTCCCTTGGGGTAATGTTAGTAATCACTACACTCAGTTAGAAAATGTAGTAACTAGTTCAACTTTGGTAACAATGACTATTGAACCATTACTCACCAACCCAAGTGATAAAGAAGTAAGCAAAAATGATCAGCTATTAGTATCTTTTTCTTCTCCAGAGACTGAAGCCTTTACCTTTGAAAGTAGTGAGAGAGATTCAATGAACATTTTGGTGGAGACAAAAATTGAAGATCAACACGCAAATGGAGAAAACACAAATGCATCATCAAGTAATACTTTTCAAACTTGTATGTAGCCTGAGTATGAAGCTTTCAAATTTCTTGAAGGAATTGACACAGAAGAATCAATGCAACAATATATCAGTGAACAATTTGAGGGTAGAAGATACGAAGATGAACTAATGAGCATCCTAGTTCCAATGCATGTACATGGAGCATTCAAGGTTTGGAATAATCCTCTTTTTGAATCTGCTAGTCATGGAGATGCCTTTGTATCAGATATAGCGAGTTCATTTTCTATTCCTTCCAATATTGATGTTGTAGAAGAGGAATACATACACACACCTGGTAATTGTTCTAATTCCAAACAAGTGGAAAGAATAGATGAAAATCTTAAGAATTGTAATAAGAGCAATATGAGTAGTCATGAAGGGTTAAGGAATAATCAGATTGATAAATATACTTAGTTCCATAATGTTTTCATCCCAAGTTGGTGCTTAGAAATTTCTGATGATGATTTCTTATGTGGAAAAGGAGTCATTGTTTCCCCTTTGCAATTTAAAGAAGAGGATACTCTACAAGATAGAGAATTGTCGTCAGTAAACCATGAAATGCCTAAGCCAACCATTGCAAATAAAGATGGTGTTATTTTATCTGAAGCTGATTCAGTGTTCATTGAGGTTGTTGCCTATAAGTTTGTTTCAATGGATGTTGATTTTGATCAGGATTTGCAGGAAGCGCATATAGCTCAAGATTGGTCCTTCTTTGATTCTAGTGATCATGAGTACACTCAAAGATTGAATATTCGTGCATTTGATGCAATACAAGAAGATATAGTTGATGACATGCAAGGTGATGTGATCCAACATGCTTAAGAGGTTTATAACGAGGAATGGCTATTTGGGTGTCATATATTACTCAGAGAGTTTTTGAATGCCATTATTTTTAAATCCATCATCATATTAGTCACAAGGTGGCAATTAGGTTTACAGGTGCTCCTTGATTATCATCCATTCTCTCACAAAGGTGCATACTTTTCTCGGCCTATCAATGGGTTCACGTGATCTTTGCCAAGCAATTTGAGGTAGGAGTCACCTACCATTTACATAGGTTAACTAGGCGTCTTGGTTGTGCCTATCTTGTTTTAGTTTTTGTTGGTTTTTTTCTTTTTCTTTGTCTCTGTGTGTCTTTGTCATTTGTCCCTTTGTCTCATTTGAGTCTCCTTGTTCTCCTTGTACATCATGTTATCTCCTGACTCTATTTTCCCAATGGATAAGGCACTGGTCACTTCCAGAAGTCTGGGTTCTTCCTACATCCTTCACAGTCCTTTTCCCCAGTTAGAGCCAGCTGTTGGCCCCATTCTACTACCCAAATTCAAACATTCTGTCAAGTTGTTCTTTTCGGTTACAATTTGCTGATGTCATGCTTCTCATGTCAATCATGTCGATAACTTGTTAACAAGATATCATACATTGTCTTGTTCATTTTCTCTCTCTCCATTGAAACTTTGAATAGCAACATTACGCCAAGTAAAAAATGGCTTAGTAATATTATTTTGCGTCAACTTTTATTTTTCTCAAAGTTCACATCAGTTTTTCTGCAAACTATGCGTCAGCTTTCATTTCCCTCAAACCTTGCGTTAGTTTTTATTTTTTGCCAAGTTTACATTAACTTTTGGATTTTGCTAAGTTCACGTGTACTTTCACTTATGGCTAACCAAAGCCAAGGCATGATTTTATATGTTTTAAATAAAGAAGGATTTCACTTGTACTTCTGACGAAGTGAGATTCCATTACCATGTCCACTAAACTCTCCTATGATCAAGCAAATCTTCTTTTTCTTCTCACGTGCAATGTGAAATGTGGCCATTGACAGATAAAGAAGTTCAAGTCTCATTGGTGAATAAGTAAAGCCACTCCATGCATGTAGAATGTGGAGCCATAAAAAAAGGGCATGCAAATGGTTTGAAAAGTTAGTTAAAACCAATGAAAGATGCACAAGGAATATCAAGCAATTTGATTGTAATGTCAGAACATTTCTATGGCACAATCATATCTTCAATAATGTTTGAGTTGCAATATGTGTCAGAGGAGAGTATGGGCATCTATCAAAGTGTAATCTCAAGTAGATTTCTTCCAAGATAAACCATGGGTTCGTTGAAAAGGTTTTACAAACTTTTAAGAAAATGTAAATGGCAAGTGTAAAACTAAAACTCCAAACCTTTTGCCAACATTCCTCTCTACCGCACTGATCTGGTATATATATTATAGTTCAAAATGTTCTGGTGGACATCGGTGTAGAATGTGGAAGGCGAGACAGGGTGCACAAACTATTTGGTAGATCACCAACAAAAGACTTGTCATGTCATGGAATGCAATAGTTGTTGGCTTCCTCCCATCTCATGGCTAAATTTGTGAGAATATCAACATCCATCAAAACATAATAAAAGCATGCATTGTCTGGTATTATAGGTGGAAATACTCTATTAGTAATGTATGCAAAACATGAAAGCATTAGTAGATATGGGCACATGAACTATTTTACAAATGCCACAAAGAAATCTGGTCTCATGGATTGTTAGGAATGTCACTGATTGCAATGGTTGTAGGGTATTCACAAAATAGATGTGTTGAAAAGTTTTCAAAACCTCTGGGAAAAAACACAAGTTGGCAAGTGTAAAGCCAAGATTTACAACCTTGGATAGCATCCTCATGGCTTGTTTTGGAGGTAGATATATAGACATCCATCAAAGCATGATGTAATGGGAGATTTTGAATAGAGTATGGTGATCAATCATAAAATAAAAGGATGCAGGATTTTTAAGTCAGATATTAAAGGTTGAAGTGCCCCGATATATATATATATATATATATATATATATATATATATATATATATATATATATATATATATATATATATATATATATATATATATATATATATGCAAACTGTGGAAGCATAGACAGCACACAAATTGTTGTACAGTCGACCTCCAAGAGATGATATCTCATGGTATTCAATGATGGCATGATACGTACAAAATGAATTTGTTCAAAAGAGTTTAAAAACTTTCAATGAAATGCAATGGAACGTGGTGTAAAATAAATTGTGAGAAGTATTTTTGATAAATGTCTTTCAAAGGAAGAGTTGGCCAATGCCGCAGATGATGAGGGAACAACTACTCTTCATTGGGCATGTCATGAAGCTAATGTTAGCATTTTTGAAATGGTTCCTCAATACAGGGGAAAATTGGATGTTCTAGACAATAAAGGACGCTCACCTCTCCACTATGCAGTTAACCGTCTCAATGAAGATATTGTCACAGAAGGTATTGTCGATGTGCTGATTGGCAGAGGCATCAATGATATAGTGCATAGTCAAGATGTCTCTAAACTTAACCCAAAGAAGGTGGAAATGGGTCTTGGAAAGACCGTTCAAACTATTGGTTTGCTAGCACATATGAAGGGAGAAGGATTGCATGGACCTTTTCTAGTAGTTGCTCCACTTTCTACCCTTTCAAATTGGGTGAAGGAATTCAATAGATTTGTTCCAAGCACGAATGCACTCCTTTATCATGGATCATAGAAGGAACATGCTGAAATAAGGAGAAAGCATATGCCCAAAACAATGGATCCAAACCCAACATTACCTATTATCATCACATCTTATGAGGTTGCTATGTTGCAGGTTTTAAAGTCAATACAAGTGGACATACCTAGTGGTTGATGAGGGACATCGATTGAAGAATCATGAATTCAAAATTTTGAGGGAACTGAAGTTATTATCTACTAGAAATACGTTGCTCTTGACTGGCACTCCTTTGCAGAATAACTTGGCAGAACTTTGGTCCTTGCTAAATTTCATCTTGCCTCAAATTTTCACATCCATTCATGAGTTTGAATCATAGTTTAATCTCTCTGGGATGTATATTAATGGAACACCACAGGAAGAAATTGATAAAAAAACAAGGGTCCAAGTAATCACAAAGCTTCATGCAATTCTTAGACCCTTTCTTCTAAGAAGGCTAAAAGAAGATGTGGAGAAAGATCTTCCTCTGAAAAAGGAAATAATATTATATGCATGAATGACTAAACATTAGAAAGAAATCCAAGAGCATATAATAAACAAAAATCTTATTGCATATCTACATAAGAAGTCAGTAAATGGAACAAGAGCTCATAAAGTGAATCTAGAGAAAATGAGGGTTCAAGTGCGCAAAAATTTCAACCATCCTGATCTACTGCAGTCACAGTTTGAGATATCTTTTGACTATCCTCCAGTGAATGAATTGATGGAACAAGGTGACAAATTTCAGCTTCTAGACGGACTTCTAAAACATTTGAATGCTAGAGGACATAAAGTTCTTGTATTTTCTCAATGGACTAAAGTGCTAGACCTATTGAAGTATTGTTTGAGTGAGATGGGCAATGAGATGTGTTGCATTGATGGAAGAGTTAAATTGGCTGATAGGCAAAGTACCCTATGTGAAAATATTGGTCGTTGGGGGATATTTGGTTGTTGGTTAAGAAGAATGAACCACATGACCCATAATCATTAAAGCACATCTTCATTAAAAATTCATTGAGCTAAGAACAAGTGAGACCCCACTAATATGTCATATAAGAACAATGTGAAACTCATTGATATGCTACCAAAATAGAGATATATGTGATCAAGATAAGTCTGTTGAGCTCACCATCGCGAAAGGCAACACATGGTGAACAAAGATTTATTGTCAAATCCACATAAATTTCCAAGATGATAAAGCACCTACAAAGGAAACATGTGGGCCCATAAATGATGTCATAATGAGAAATGTGGCACCAAGCCATTATTCCATGTAGAGCTCAATTGTCAAATTGATACCCATACACCAAAGAAATGAATCCATGCATGTGACATATGCCACACAATAGTGAGTTGGAAGTGGCTACCATGAAGAGGAAGGAACCAAGAAGGTTGGGAGATGATTAGATGGTGTGCATGTAGGGAGGGGAGATCCAATGAGTATCACTTTGTGCACAAAATAAAATTGTGCAAAGGATGTTTAGTTGCTATGTGCTACCAATGGGTCATGACAAGACAACTTCAGGGCCTAGATGTGAGAAACGTCAATATCAAACTTGGTTATATTGGGTATAATTGAGACCTCTTGTTGAGATGTAAATTCAATGATGATTTGTTGATACAAAGTGGTGAAATCATAATATTGACCTCTTCAAAAAGCTTAATCTTATGGAGTTATTTTCTCACCTAGATATGATCAGAGTGGGAAAATGTGCAACTGTTCTCTTCATCCAAGCTTTGTATGTGCGAACACAAGAGTCTAAGATTTAGGTATTCTGAGATTCAGAGGATTTGTCAAGATCCGGCAAGGTTTACTTGTCAAAAATGAGCAGATGAAGATAGAAAGGACTTAGCGAAGTTCATAACTCACAATTTGCAAGTGTTAAGTTACCTTTTTGGAAAAGTGACTTTTGTCACTTGTTGTAATTCACAAGTTAGTAAATGAAGTTTATTTCCAAAAAATTTGGTGTAAAATATAAGCAAAAATAAGGTTCATTATATTTTTGTATTTCAAAAAGGTAGTTACTAGGTAGTTGTGAGGTAGTTACAAAGTGGTTACTAGGTGGTTATGGGAAAAAGCCTATAAATATGAGGCTATTTCACATGTAAAGGGGGGAACTCTTTTGAGAGAACTCTTAGAAAAAGGGGAAACTCTAGAGAAATTTTCAGAGATATTTTGAAAATCTTTTATGTTTACATTATGTACAAAAAGGATTTTGGAATTGTATAATTTCAAAGATAATGAAAAATGTAGTGTAGTTCGTGTGCTCTAAATGTGTTCTTATGTTATCATTACTAATTTCTTGTATGTTGAATTGGTAATCCCTTTTATGCACATGTGTAATACATTAATTATCTGTGTTATTGATGTAATGAAACACACCCATCTCCTGGTATCTTGTTTTGGATGTGCTTGTATGACCTATCTCTTCTTATGTTGGGGTTTATTGTACTCCTTTCATCATCATTGCACATTTCAACCTATTTGGTAATAACCCCTTTTATAATCATTATTAGTTGTGGAATCTCAATTTGTTTTCGTATGTCTATTGTTGGGGTTTCTGTTAGTCATCTTTTTCTAGTTTTATGTTTTCTCCTTTATGTACTTTTAGGTTAAAAGTACAAATAAAACGCAGAGGAAAGCTAATAATTCAATAACAGCTTCTCCAATTGTTGGGACAATTTAGTCACCACTCTAAGGGCAACGAGTCATTTTTGAAGGTTATATCGTGGTGACAAATCTATTTACCAACATAATGTAATCAATGCAGTATCATGTATATATTGTAATCATAGTTGATCTACATGAGGTACGATTGTAAAGATGAGAATATGAGATGTGAAGAGTAGAACATGAATATCATATGCGTTATGATGTGCGACTAAAGGAGAAAGAGTAGAAGAAATAAGGGATGTCCTGATTCATCTTGAAGACATTTTTTAGACCTAAGGGAAGTAAATAGTGTGCCTAATTGATTCAATCATTAAAAGAGGAATGAAGAGGAAGAAGTACAATCATCAAAGGTGTGAGCTTTAATGTCAATTTTCAGGTAGTAGAAGGACTGTTATACTATAATCATTTCTGAGTTCATTCCCAGTTCAGGGAGTAGTTTCCTCCTTGGGTTGTAGCTCTAAAATAAAGTATTTAGGGAGTTGTAGCTTCCTTGGGAGTGACCCTAAAAGAATGTCTTCAGGGAGGAGCACCTTCCTTGGGTTGTAAGCCTAAAACAAAGTCAATAGGGAGTAGTAGCTTCTTGGGGTTATAGCCCTAAAACAAAGTTGTAATTTTTGAGCTTTATATATTTTGAGTTAATTCTTGCCATGGTTTTTCCCCTTTTGGGATTTTCCATGTATATCTGGTGTTATGTGTTGATGTGAATTGTGTTAATCTTTCATTTTTACATTAATGCTATAATGTTTAAGTATTAATTTGCTTTGGAGGATTTGAAGTTTGTTTGGATACTAAATCAGCCCCCCCTCTCAGCATCATGGTGTGTTCAACAAAGAGTTGTAAAGCTAGTAAATTTAACTAAAGAATATATTATATATATATTATAGAGCATACATTCAATAACTTCCATTGACATGATAACTAGAGCAAAGACCAAAAACGGCTTCAGCTAGGAAAGAAACTCAATTCAACTAGAGACCAACTAAAAGAGATCTAACAACTACCCAAAATTATAAATATGACACAATATCATTGTTTGGAGGAGGAGGGAAGTGGTATTTTCAAAATAGATTCAAGTCTTTTAGGGTCCATGGATATCCACTTCTTTGAAATTATATGATTGAACTCGTATCCCCCCTTTTGTGACTCTAAAGACAATCTTCTTCAAGTTTATGGATATCCTATGATTCCTACACTTCTAGAACACCTTCCTCAGATTTGTAATATAACCCCTACACTTCTTGGAAAATACTATGAGGTTGTCAAGGTACATAATGATACACTTCTTAATAAGGTCTTTGAAGGAAATATCCATGGTTTTTTGACAAGTGGTGCTAGGATTTATTAGATCAAATGGAATTTGCTTCTATGCAAAGGATCCCTACTTTGTAGTGAATGCAATCTTTAGCCTATCCTCATGATCAACCATTATTTTCTTATAGCCCAAGTAGTCATCTAGAAAGGACATCATTGAGGAGTTGTTTATAAAGTATAGAATCTCATGAAAAGAAGGTATTGGCTAGTTATCCTTTCTAAAGGATTTGTTTAAATCATAAAAATATAGGTAGAGGTAGATTTCCCATTCTTATTACATACTGGCACCAAATTTGAGACCCATGTAGAGTATGTGATAGGAAAAATGATTTGGGTGGATAGTAGTTTCTAGACTTCTTTGAATATCAACTACTCTAAGAGAGTATTTAAGAGCCTATGATTTTGATGGAAATGCTTTTCATCAAGTTAAAGATGGATTGTGTGAGGGATTATGGATGGTTTGTATGTCTTTTGATCCTTATAGCTCCACATGATCAAATTTACGTAGTCTTTGAGATCTTGGGTGATGTCTCTTATTTTTTTCTTTAGTTCATGCCTCCCTAATTAGAACATTCTTAGGATCTTACGTCTACAAGGTTGCATGGTTCGACAAGTTTACCTTTAGGTGTAGCACCCTTGATCTTATTCTACTAGTGATCCTCATCATAAGAGTCAACTATAAGCTAAGAACCAACAACTCAAAATTGACGCTATTATTATTTCAAGTGAATTGCAGTCTAAACACAACTAGATAACTTTTCCCCATGGGTTGATCAAATCAACTCTAACACCAACTCCTTGCCAAGATTTTGATTCATCCAAATTTAGGGTCCACAAGTGATCATTAGTTGTTCTTAAACTAATATGTTCTATAGAAGTCACATCCTTTGACTTTACTTTCACCTTTGAAGCATTAATTCTTTTGTCAAGCTCTACATACAAGATTTCATTTGGATTACTATATTCTATGATCAAATGTTTTATTCTTGGCTCATGTTCAATTTGTATTTGATCTAGTAGACCCTACTAAGGTAGCTTCATGTGAGAATAATTAGTCACCATGTAACCACTTAGTGTCTTTGAATAGTCGTGGCTCAACAACATATTTTGAGAGTTCCAACATCCTTGGAGATAGGGTGTTAATTTTGTAAATTTATTCATAAGGAATGAATGTTCAACTGACAACAATTTTTATTGAATTATTGATACTGGTAACAATGTATCATGTATTGTGGTATTTATATTGTTATGGTGATAGTAACAATCTATGGTAAATAGTAATAGTAATAATGTGAGTTTTACCTTGGGAAGATAACAGGTAAAAGTGGGATGCCTAAGTCCATTTTTGTCTTATGGAAAGGTGTAAGAGCATCTGTTATTATTAGTCTCTTACATGTTGTAAGGAATCAAATAATTTTGGAATTGTCTATTAATAGCAAATTATGACAACCTATAAGAGGTTTTAATTAAGGCTATTTTTGGCCTATTTGAGAGATTCCTAAAGGTGGGCATTATTTTTCCCAAGATGGTGTTGGCAAGAGACACTTCTAGGAATGATAGGTGTTATCATTGATGGCAACTAAGATCATCCCAATCATCCACATAACACAATTTGTTCACACCAGAAGTTAGAATCAGAATTTATCTAAGTCCGGGCAGTTAGGAACAAAGCAGGTGACAGGGTCTGGTATCTTGGTCCAGATCTCTCTGGTGGAAAGGCATGGTTTGCTGTAGATCTGAGGTAGTTGTAAGCATTGACAAGACATTCTAAATCCATAGTCTCATCCTCTAGAGATGAAGGACTCAAAATATATTAGCTTCTGAGTATCAGGTTTTAGTTCAACAGAACAAATAGAAGAAGAACAGGCCGGCCTTGTGAATGATCCTATTTCTGGATGTATGGAAGTTGTCTATTGAGAAATTGGTGATGATAAGTAGTGATAAACAACATGATTGATGATTTACAAGTGCAATTTTCAATCCACATCTCATATTATGTATGAATCTAGCCGACAGAGCATAGTACTCTACAAAGTTCTAAATGTTCTTGAAGCCGACTAGTAAAATGATTGTAGATCATGTTGCGCATATATATATCTGATGGAACTAGATGATTTTGGTGTGTGTGTGTGTGTGTGTGCGAATAACGTGTAATTGTGCGAAGAGCAGAAAATTTAAGGAGCGATGAAATGTGTAAGATTAGTTTTTGCACCTAACTGGAACTGAAACTCTTGCATGAGTAGATGCTATTTATCAGTACAGTGAGCCTCTAATTGAGCAATGAGCTCTAGGAAGTGATCCTGAATGCATGTACATTCTCATTTGTAAAAGTACTTTTAACAAGGTATTAATTTTTGTGGGTTAACCCAGATCATAGTTTTTCCCTTAATCGGGTTTCCACATCAAAAATATTGGTGTCAAGTGTACTATGTATGTTTCTGCTCATGTTATTGATTTATGCTGAAATGTTCACATCATTGATTTGATTATAAGTTGTAAAGGTTGATTAAGAAAAAGAAATTGTTAAATTGTGTGACAACTGATTCACCCCCCCTTTCAATTGTCCAGACCTAATTCAACAATTGGTATCAAAGTGAGGTTCCTTACAAGAATCTTAACATTTTGAGGAAAGATCTTGGAAGGAGTTTTCACTGGGTTCACTCAAAGATCAACTTCAGCTGGCTCTAAAAGATCTTGATCAGTCCAAAGTAGAAATATCTAATCTGAAAGATGAAATCAAGGATGTTGATGATACCATTGAAATATTAAAAGATAAATTAAAGAAGTCTTTGGGAAGGAATAAGGAGCTACTTCTAGAAGTATCTAGTTTAACTGAAGAAAATGACATGAATGAAGCCTTGGAAGAAAAGTCAAAGGAGTGTGAGAAGCTATCAAAAGAAGTTGTTCTAAATTTGGGGCAATGAGATTTACCAAAGAAATTGAGCAAAGGAAGAAGACTAAAGAAGATTTGAATCAAAATCTAAGAGAAAGAACTAATGAATGCTACAGATTGGATAGTATTGATGGTCATCTAAAATCTGATCTACAAGAAAGTAAAGACAATGCAAGAGATCTTGAAAGACAAATTGTCATTGTTAGACATGATCTAGAAGTTGCAAATGAATACAAGGAGAAGTTCAAGATAAGTTCAACTAAACTTGAAGCAATACATGAGGGTCAGAAAAGGGCTGAAGACAAGCATGGTCTTGGATATGAGAAAGGTAAAAGCTCTAGATCTAGACAAAGAAACTTTCAACCAAGGAATGGGACAAACAAACCTAGAAGACCTTCGATAAGTAGCCTAATGCTCAAAGGTATCTATTTTTCAATGGAAATTGTTTCAAGTGCAATACATTTGGTCATAAAGCCACTCAATGTAGAAGTAGAGTAAATCAAAATAATCCATCCTTCTCTAAACAATGCTTCAATTGTAAGAGGTATGGTCATAAATCCAATGAATGTAGAAGTATAATAATCAATTACTCATCAAATAGAGGAAATAGGAATTCTTTCAATGGTAAATGCTTTGCGTGCAATAGATTTGGACATATGGCCAATTAGTGCAAAGCAAGAGGAAATCAATCAAATGGGCAAAGAAATGTTGTGTGCTTCCATTGTAACCGATCCAGTCATTTTGTAAGATTCTGTAGAGAGAAGGACTAATGAAGGAAGAGGTCTGGTGAACATTAAATTGGATGAGCAGAGACAAGATAAAGGCAAAAGAAAAATTGAAGAGAATGAGATCTAGAATGAAACAAGTGAGACATGGGTCAAGAAAGCAATTGTGAACCATAGTGATGGGTTTGCACCGGAATCCAGTCCAGATAATTCCTTAGGGAATTAAATTAGGAGCTCTGGCTTAGGGGGAGATGCAATAAAAATTAAAATCCCCCATCTAGTAAGTAAGTTCCTAAATCTGGCACAGTGAGAAAAGAGATCTTGGATTGTTTCAGATCATTTGGAAGGATTTCCAGAAGAAAATAAGTGGATATGGAAAATTGTGGAATAATTCATGAGAAATTGTTCAACAAACAGAGTAACCAGATGTACTAGGGCAGATCATTTATTACAAAGACAAATTAAGTGATGTGGAACATAAAAGGGTCATTCATTCCCCAGTCAGGTCACTTTGCATTAGAAGAAAGTAAGAAGTAAAGGAGTGAACGAGCTCTAAGATGAGAATTCTCATGAATTGAAGTGCGAAGAGGATCCTCAAGCAAAACCCTAACCTGTGGAACAAGGTATTTCTATTTTCTGTGAAACCTCTTGAATTCTTAGTCTCTACAAATGGCTACACCTTTAGTTTTTTATGTCAATAAAAGGCCTTGTCCTGAATTTAAGAAGCATCCTTACAAATATGTTGAAGTCAAACCGCTAGGTGCTTTTTGGGGTGTTCCATATGGGGTTTTACATGTTGAAGACATTAGGGCATACATTCACCATAACATGGGTGAATTTGGAAACTTGAAACTCTTGGATTTGCTCAACAACTACTTAATTGATGATAGTCATAAATTGAAACTGGAATACAAAGCCCTAGAAAGTAAACACTTTCTACAAGTCATTAGGTTTCTGATATTTGATGAAAATGAATGGGTTGGGTATGTATTGAGCTAAATACATAATGAGTTCATGTGGATATTGAAACCATTTAATATTACAAAGGATGTTATCAAGACTATAACTGGGTTAAATTCCTCCAGCAGATTACCCATGCTAAAAGCCGTGAAAAACTAGATAGTGACTGAAGCTACCAGTGCCAATTTTGACAAAAGAGCAATGACCATCAATAAAATCATAGAACTTGATGTTAAATTTTCCTCCATGGTGATTGTGTACAAGATTTACCATTCTAGTAGGGAAAATTATGTCTCCAGAACTGTAATATATGCAGCCTATCAAATAGTAAAGGAGAATGTTGATTATGATCTTTGTGAACTACTATAGAATCAATTGGTTGAGAATCCAAGCAAAATAAAGAAAGATAGGAAAAATACATTCAAATATGGTTCCTTGATTATATATTTGTTCTTCTATTTTATGAATGAAGTACCTAGAATTCAAGGTACGCATTGGACAACTGACAGGCCTGTAGCATGGCAAATAAGAGATCACATTCTCAGTCTTGGTGACTCCTAAGCCCAAAAGACTGCCATTTGGGGCTACTTCAAAAAATTTCAAAGTTTAATGCAAGCAAGGGAGAGAATACATAAAACAATTGTGAAAAAGTATGAAAATGACATATGTTTCATGGTTCACACAGATCAGTGCTTGATGGAAGCTGTAGAACCAAGGATAGTTTGGATAATGCCTATGGGTTATGAGGTGGATAAAAAAGTTTTGGATATGTATGCTCAACATCTTCTGAGCACACTTAAAGATACCTCTATGGAAAGGTTTGGAACTTACAAGGAACTGAGTCTAAAATTACATGTGGAACTTAGATAGCTAGAGACCAAGAGGAAAGTGCAGAGGCAAGTCGAAAAGTATGCTGAGAGCATTGGCCTAACCAAGGAAGCAGTGAAACAAAACAATGAAAGAATTGAGAAGGATAAAAAAGAAAAATAGGACAAGAAACAAGAAGATGCTCTAGTGGAACCATCCATCACTTCAAGGACTACTAGAAGCTATAATGCTGCTTCTATTCCTTCTAAAACTGTGAAACCAGAAGTCAGACCATCTGGTGAAGTAAGTAAGAGAAATAAAACAAAAGCCACAAGAACGAGTGTGGGCACAAAAGATGATGAGGAGACAAAGACAGATGAAGAAGTCAAAGAAATAAAATTCAAGAAAGCCAGAACTTCAAAGACTTCTGAAGACTAGCCTTCCGGAAGCATTAAGACAGGTAAAAGGCAAGTACCTGGTAAGGTCGCTATGACTATTGATGAAATTGTTAAAACAATCATTGTTCATGGAAATTTAAAGCCTATAAGAGTTTACTATGATAATTTTGATCGAGCAAATAAGAAAATTTTGGAAGATGCCATTATCATATATTTAAACAAATTCAATAAAGCCCTATTGGAAATTTTACAAGAACTTCCTAAGGGTTTAAGGAAAGCACTGGAAATGAGGAAAGAAATAACCAAGGCTAAGGTTCTAGAACTCAGAGAGTATGTCCTTTCTACTTTGTGTCCTGTAATGACTAGAAAAGAAGCAAATAAAATCCTCAGAGAAATTAAAGAAAAATTTAGAAGCAAGGTTCGGATGAACAAGCTGATGCTTGGTAAAACTGAGGAAATTGTAAAAGAAATAGAGGAAATTTTGAGAAAGGCCGTAGACAAGGATAAATATTATATTATTTCAGAGAAACAATTTGAAGAAGACAATTCTCTAGTTTCAGAACTAGAAGCTCTAGAAGAAGAGATTAACAAGATAATTCATGACCAAGGTGTTAATTCAGATCCTCTGGAGTTAATCTATGAAGAGACTAATGTTGGATTTGATTCATCAAATCTGAATGTTGGAGAAGTTCAGGAAAAGAACATCACTAAGCAGCAATCTGAGTTTGGTGAAGCCTCTGTTCCAAAAGAGGAACAAGTCAGTCAGAAGGACATAGAAATGATAGACAAAATAATTGATGCAGAAGAAACTCTTCCACGTAATCTTTCCAGAAAAGAAGAGGATATTCCTGCCATACAGACCCCTCTGGATCAGGCAGTGAGTGGTGAAGACAGAGAAAAGATTTCACATGCAAGTGATACAAGAAATGATAAAGCAGAGGAAGAGAAGGAAGAAAACCAAGAAGACAAAGCAAAAGAAGATGGTGCAAATGTTGAAGCACCTAAAATAGATGCTAAAAATTTTGATGAACAAATGAATGATTCAAAAAATGTTGCAAGAAACACTGCATATGCAGTAAAAAGTCTTCTTGAAAAGGAGATAATTGAGCTTGATGAGCTTGGACTACTCCAAAGTCTAACCAATCCAGATGCTCTCTCTCCCATTCAATTGATGAAAATAGCATCTTTCACCCAAGTAAAGGACAGAGAAAATTTGTTAAAGTCCCATATGGAGGATAATGAGCTACTGGGGCTTGCAATGGGGATTTTGGAGAAGTTAATGCCTTCCTACCAGAAGAGTCCATCTATTTCCCCCTCCAGACATCTAAAAAATCTGGTAAGTTCTGTAAATACTCATTTTGAATTCTTTGAAAAATCTGCAGAGGCAAAGGTCTGGAAAGAATTTCTGGATAAGAACTTTAGTGAAGTACAGAATCTAATAGGAAATGATAGGATGATACTCGGCATTAGCATAAGGAGTATTAAGAATGATTTAATTAATGGAAGAGATATGTACAAATTCTGTCTATCATGGCCTAAAATTAGTAAGGATATTGAGAAGAAGATAAAGGAGCAAGAACATAAATTGTCAAATCTTTTTCAAATTTTTGATCCCCTAACAATTTCACCTATAAGTTAGGAATGTCAAGTAATTAGCTTGATAGATGAGATAAAGAGGATTGGTAAAGAAAAAAGTAACATTATGAAGAGAATGTGTGAGCTCTGGGAATTGATTGCTCCCAAGTTAGAAACCATGTTTAGTGCCTTATCAGAAGATTGGACTGCACTTCAAACAAGTAATCCTTCAGATCTGACAAAGGCAAAAGCATATGCATTTTTGCTGAGTGGACACATCTCAATTTTGGATGGAATAAAGGGAACTTGGGCCTCTAAACTTGTGCAATTGAAAAACAATTTTGCAGATATTCTCAAGTTCATGTGTATAGAAATTAATTATTAGTTGTACATATGCTGTCCTATATACAATTTTTTTGAGAATCTTGGCTTGTGGACCCCACCCTTTAGGGGAGTAAAGATCAGTGAAAAATGAGGAATCCATCTAAGGGGGAATCCCGGAAAGAAGTGTGAACAACAGTATGGAGCACAAGCTAAGGGGGAGCTATTCCAACACTTAGTCATTTTTCACTAAGTGTTGCCATCAATGCCAAAGGGGGAGATTGTTGGCAAGAGGCACAGCTAGGCATGATAGGTGTTGTCATTGATGGCAACTAAGATCATCCCAATCATCAACATAACACAATTTGTTCACACCAGAAGTCAGAATCATAATTTATTTAAGTTCAGGCAGTCAGGAACAAAGCAGGTGACAGGTCTAGTATCTTGGTCTGAATCTCTTTAGTGAAAATGCATGGTTTGTTGCGGATCTGAGGTAGTTGTAAGCATTGACAAGACATTCTAAATCTAGAGTCTCGTCCTCCAGAGACGAAGGACTCAAAAGATATTAGCTTCTGAGTAGTGGGTTTCAATTCAACAGAACAAACAGAAGAAGAACATTCCAACCTTGTGAATGATCTATTTCTGGATGTATAGAAGTTATCTATTGGGCAAATGGTGATAATAATTAGTGATAGCCAACATGATTGATGATTTACAAGTGCAAGTTTTAATCCGCATCTCATATTATGTATGAATCTAGCCGACAGAGCAGAGTACTCTACTAAGTTCTAAATGTTCTTGAAGCCGACTAGTAAAATGATTGTAGATCATGTTATATATATATATGATGGAATTGGATGATTTTGGTGTGTGTGTGTCTGAATAAGGTGTAACTATGCAAAGCACAAAAAATCTAAGGAGAGAATGAAGGCAAAGCAATAATAAGAACAAGTAAAGATGAAATGTGTAAGATCAGTTTTTACACTTAAGTGGAACTGAAACTCTTGCATGAGCAGATGCTATTTATCAATTCAAAATCTCTATTATTCTCTTGTAATCTTTCTGTAGGCAGTGAGCTCTGGCCAGTGAGCCCGAATGCATGTGCATTCTCATTTGTAAAAGTACTTTTAACAGGGTATCAATTTTTGTGGGTTAACCCTCACCATGGTTTTTCCCTTAACCGGGTTTCCATGTTAAAAATCTTAGTATCAAGTGTACTATTTATATTTTTGCTCATCTATTATTGATTTATGTTGAAATGTTCACATCATTGATTTGATTATAAGTTGTAAAGGAAGATTAAGAAAAATAAATTGTTAAATTGTGTGACAACTGATTCACCCCCCCTCTCAGTTGTCTGGACCTAGTTCAACAATTGGGTGCAACTCTCCATGTACTCATAAAAAATGCTTGTAATGTATATGAAATAGAATCATATTGTGTGGGGGTTTGAGTAGGGAAGAGAAGAGAAAGAGCAATGTTAAATAGAACACTCAAAGAGTAGGTTGGAAGTTGCAAGTTATCTCTTACATTTCTAACAATGTAATATTTTCTATAATTCAGATAGATTAAGGTTTTGATCTTCAATTAATTTTTCTAATGTCTTCATTTTTTGCCAAAAACACATGTATAGATTCTTTAGTGTCATTTGTGATTCACTCATCAAAATTAAAAAATATATATTTTTATATTCTAAACTATATTTATGCACATTCAAGAAAAAATATTTTCAATTAGTTTTTTCCAAATTAAGGGGATGCACGTTGCGTTTTCTATTTTTTAGGATTTGTCCACTTTGAAAATTAGTAAAAATTGCTCTATTTATTAAAAATGTAATAAAAAAGAATGGCATAAACTACACAATGTTAGCTAACTTTCCACTAAAGGGATTTATGAAATGTTTTTTAAAAGTTAACATTTTAGGGGGAGCACACCTAATGTTATGTTACATTTGTTTTGACAAAAATAAGACCACTTTGTTTTCTCCCCTTATTTGATCCTCTTAATTTACACCATTTTCAAAACAATAGTAGTCTAGAAACTAGATTTGAAGCACTACTAATCTTGTTATTATCACATGTTGAAATTTTGAGTGTGGGTATCTTTAATTATTCATTGAAGATTAGTTTTTGTTGATTTAAGAGAAAAAGGGTGGCCACTTTTGACCCCTTTTAGCCCCCCATTTCCATGCACATTCTCTACTTTCAGTTATAGATCAACACTAAAACTTCTAGATCCCAGTCTACAAATCAACACTAACAAAAAGAGTTGAAATTTGGAAAAGACCTTAAGGCCCACCTTAATTTACTAGAGGACTCTGCTACATTAAATTTGTAATGACCACCTCTTCTAAAAGAGGGCTTATTTTCTAAATGTAGTATTAAGATATTCTCTTGGATTAGGAACTAATTAAATGATGATGGGACTATATTATTCCTTCAATCCTTGAAATTCAAATTGGGTATGCAACTGACAAGATTTTATTTACTATCTAGCTACTAATCAACCACCAACCATACAAACAAATCTACTAGATTCTACTCCACATCTAAAACTACAATTTGAATGTTCAAATTTCAACACAACCTTTGGGTAGCCAATAATTTCAATCCATAAATGATATGTATACAACAAGGAAGTCTGTTGACATCGAATAGTCTTGGGAAAAGGTCAAAATAAGCATATGGTAGTCACATCAGGGTCTCATTAAAATCATGCATGTGAAGGAGCAGTATCAATCTCCAAATAAATTATTAGAATTATTAAATTATTCACATACACATCTAAAATTTAGTTAGAATATGAAGAGATGATCATTTTTAAAGATTACCAATTACTTCTCCTTTTAAACCTTTTTAATTTGGTCAAAAATATGAAATGTCTCTCCTTTATAAACCTCTTGAAATTTCTACACTTATGTATTGAAATCATGATATAAATCTAAAATTAAGGAACTGATATTATACTTAGCTTGCTTTCTTGCAAGACATGGGTTGCATGGTTGGGCTTCAGGGACTTTTGCTATACCAATAGTTATGGAAAAATCATATACCAAAATGGGTGAAAAACCAAGTTTTAAGTTAGAGATGGGCTGTCAATTTCTATTGATCACCGTGCATATGTGGTAACACTAAGAGAGAACATCAAAACACATATAAGGCGAGGTGGCAAACATAGTTTCCCACTTGGGACAACCGACCTCAAATATCAATGGGGGAAGATGGTTTGGGATCTAAATCTATGGCTTTGGGACATGGCGTTAACATAGTTACATGGGGATAGCCGTTTTGCCACAAAACCAATGACACAATCCCACATAACTCTCAAACATCAAGCATAAAGAATAACTCAAGCTCTAAAATAATAGGATGGGCCTACACCAATTACATCACCATAGGGACATACGGTTATATGACTCACGCTGACGTTGAAAGGCCTAGGTAAGCACCCAGTTGTACAGGTTTGGCTATAGAGTGATTGACACAACCCCCCAAAGTGTATGTAATCGATCCCCTATGTACACTCGCTATGCGAACCCGATGGTTAAATGGGATCAAGATCAAACAACAATGAATAAGTGCATAAGATTGGAAAATGACGGATAAAATGCAAGGAGGATCAGTGTATTGGATAACAAGGCCATTTTATTATTGGTCCAATCACAAACTGACTTGTGGGTATAATGTAAAGGATCCTGGACTTGAGACCAACAGCACAAATGTGACTAATTTCTCGGTCTGTTTAGATGCAAAGTATTTTCCCTTTCAGAAACAAGAGCCCAAGTATATTCAGTCCACCGAGTAGTTTGAACATGAAATAGTTTAACCCATGGATGCAAGAAGGAAACTGGATTAGAATTTATAATTAGATCGAGTCTAAACTTTGAATTCAATTCGCTTGGTGAACATGAGAACGCTACTAGAGAGGATTTTATAACCATCTCTGGTCCAAAAGAAAGGATGGATGCGACAATATTAAAATTATATACACAAAATCCCACTTAGAATTAAATTCAAACTTTGGATGCAAGGCCACTCATACGGGGTTAACGTACAGCGTGAGGTCCCTGATAAAATCAGAAACACTTTTGCCTTGGGTCCGCATGATAACACAAGATTCATGGGCACAAATTTAAACTATGAAAAAGTCAGATTCGCGAGTAAATTAAATCAGAGTTAACGGCTGACTCAGGTCTAGAATTCAAGCTTTTCGTTTTAACGGATGTGGAGCTCTCAATTTAACTAGAAATACATTGGCTTCATATCTGTGGATAGTTAGGGTATGAAACAAGATTCATTTTCTAGTGCAATGCCCCCATACGAATTCTAATTC
Organism: Cunninghamia lanceolata; assembly: GCA_027924645.1. Lineage (NCBI taxonomy): Eukaryota > Viridiplantae > Streptophyta > Pinopsida > Cupressales > Cupressaceae > Cunninghamia > Cunninghamia lanceolata. The sequence goes on along the minus strand of BSBN01000245.1, from coordinate 2,183,417 downwards.
ACAATCATTCTGAGTCTAAAAAAATATAGGACATTTGGTTCGAAGCGAACAAGATTTTGACACGACTATTCGATATTTGCATGGTGCAAGGTGAAGGATTAAGTGTGAAACCAAGAAGGGCTTCAGGTGTGGTTTGTTTAAGTCAGACAAAGACACCATGGTTACAACCGATATGAAGTGGAAATGATGGGAAGCTCACGAGCCTCAATAAACATCTCTAGTTAGTTACAAACTAGGCAATGTATAGTTGAAACAAGAATTATAGGGGCAAACATGTAGGATCCAGCCCAAGATGCACTGAAAACTTAGGCAAAATTAAACAAGAGTTCTATGATTTTTGAGGGAAATTAGGGTATGTTGCATAAGTGAAAACAAATGATGACTCTGTTGTAAAATGCTCTTGACCATTTCAAATTAAAAGGACTATTTAGAGGACCTAGAACCTAGCAATTAACATAATTAAGGGAGAGGGGTCATGGTGCAGGAGCACCTAAGATAATACCTTGGAGCAAGAAGACAAAAATGACCATGGAAGGAACCTATGGAACAAATCAAGTCAAATGGAATAGCCTAAAACCAATAATGAAATATTTTAATGGTCAAGATGATGTAATGTTTAAATGTCTTGAGGGTCCTGGTAAGGACCCTAGGACCAAAAATGATGTAAGTTGGGCCAATAGTGCCCCTAGAGTCAAATAGAGGTGTCTAAGATCAATAAAAAGGTTTAATGAACCTAAATAAATTCAAACATGATAAATAAATAAGGTAGAAGTTCATTAAATAAGGCAGAAATTCGTTAAACCAAAGTTCAGAAATTCAAATTTCTGAATTATGCATTTTGGAGGGAAAGTCAATTTGAGTAGTTTCTTGGTGGTTAAACCAACTCCAACTGGTGGGGATTGGTTAAGGAAGCTGGATAGAACTTATGTAAGCATTCCAAGGCATTGGATGCACGGACAAGTACCTTGGAGGGAGTTTAGAGGTGCACAAATTGAATAAAAAATAGAATTTTCTAATTTTTTCTGTAAATCTGCTGTTGCAGGCCGTACCATTTCTTTGTACGGAACTGTTTTGATCTGAAACCAATTGGATGTGGTAGGGGATTGAGTTAACTTTCATTTGCAATTGGTTTGAGGTTTTTATAGTGAATTTTGAGGGAGATATCACGTTTTTTCCGGAACTGCCTGTTTGACTGTGAAAACAGGGATTTTGAGGGTTTGCAATGCATTTTTGGACCTTTCCATGAATGTAGGATTCTGATTCTCATGGAATAGGTCTTTATTAACATGTAACATATGTTTCTAACCCTGACAAAGCAGGAGGAGTGTAAATGGGAGAGGTGATCACCATTTGAAGTCAAGGATTGCTTGTGGAAGAGCATTGAAATGGTGGCATGGTTATAGCAGCCGGAGATCCGTCTTAACAAGGTAACCTTTTTATGTTTGGTACTGTCTAATATGATCATAGAGATGGTGTTAGACTTTTGAATGAGGTCTGGAAGTGATTGGAAGTGGGAGATCTAGGAAGCCCTAGGTTTTAGGCCCTAGATATGAGGTTTTTTGTATTTGAACATCTAAATGAGCAAACCTCCTGATAAGACCTGGAAAATACTTGGTTTTGAACCCTTTCCTAAGACTTTTTTTAGGTTTGAAGTGTGTGGGACAAGTTTGTCATAAGGTTCCTTTGTAAAATGGTCAATTTAGGCCTTGTAGGAAGGCAGCAGGGTGTTAGGACAGTCACATTTCGTCCAAAACAATAGTAGGTGAGTTTGAGATATGTTTTAGAACTCAATAGAGGGTATCCAAATCAGTTATTTGTTTCAAGAGTGTTTTGGGAAAGTTTGGAGAAAAGTACAGTTTAGTCGCTGAACAAGACTACAAGGATTAGGCCTGTTTAAGGGGAATTGTCAAGAATCTATCACATTGGTTTGTGAAACCTTTGGAACCTTGTTGGTTGGGGTAGGTTGAGACCCTAGAATGTGCTAGAAGTCATCTGAGAAGTTGGAATCCAAACTTGAGCCCTTTGGTGGAGTTTAGGACACGAGGAAGGCTAGAGAAGTCTTATTGGTTGAAGCCCACAAACTATTGAAACCTTTTGATCTTGTTAGATTATCTTTGGAGACCTAACACCTCTACATCATAGTGGTATCAGAGCAGCAAGTAGGTCCTTGAGGGAGTGGTAGGATCTTGTGAAACAATAAGGGTTTGTGAAAGTGTGAATATGGCTCCTAAAAATCAAATGGCTAGGGAGAACAATGAATTGAGAGAAGCCTTAGAGGCAAGAGAAAAAGAGTTGAAGGATAGAAAAGAACAAGATGCTGCAAGGGAAAGAAAGTTAAGACAAGTGAGAAGGGAGAATGCATCAATCTTGGCAAGGTTGGAAGCATTGGAAAAGAATTCTAGAGGGGATGAACAAGATGATCAAGAAGGAGATGATGGAGGACCTGAGAAGGTAGATGAGAACACTCCTGATGATGAGTTGGATGTGGAAGAAAGGAGATTTATGAGATTGCTTAAGGCAGTCCAAGGAAGTGGAACAAAGGCAAACATAGAGTTACCTATCTATCAAGGGAAGATGGATAGTGAAGAGCTATTAGGGTGGATAGATGCCCTTGAAAATTTTTTTGAGTATGAGGAGATGAGTGATGAGAAGAAGATTAAATTTGCAAAAACAAAGTTGAGAGGGACAGCACTTACATGGTGGAGTAGTGTGCAAATAGAAAGAGTGGCTAGAGGTGGAACAAGAATCACTTCTTGGGGTAGGATGAAGGATATGATGAAGGATCAATTTCTTCCATCCGATTACTCCATTCAAACAAAGAGGATGAGGCAGAATTTGAAACAAAAGGACATGGATGTTATGTCTTATACTGAGCAATTTCATAAGCTTAGTATTAGAGGAGGATTGGAAGATGAAGAAGAGAAAGTGGCAAGATACCTTAATGGGCTTAGGTATAACTTGCAAGATGAGATTGGTTTGACAATACCAAAATCATTTGGAGAATGTTTTCAGTTAGCCATCAGGGCTGAAGAAAGGGTGAAGAGGAAGCAAGAAAGACAAGGAGGTAGTGGAAGAGGATATAGAGGTAGGGGCAGACCTACTAATGAAGGAAGCAGCAATGAGAAAGGCAAAGAGTTTTCTGCAGATCAGAGAGGTGGATATAGAGGTGGAGGTAGGTTTGGATCAGGTAGAGGAGTATTCACAGGTAGGTGTTATCATTGCAATGAAGTGGGACACACATCTTTCAAATGTCCTAAGAGAGATGATGCTGATAAGAACAAGGAGAGAAGAGTTCATTTGGCACAAGAAGAGGAAAAGAAAGAAGACCAAGAACCAGCACCAGCCTATCCAGTTACAGATGGAGAATTGCTCATGGTAGATAAAGGCAAAATGCAGCAAGCACCACAGGTATCCATTTTCAAAACTAATTGTTTAAGCCACGGAAAAATATGCAAGTTGATTATAGATTCAGGTTCACATGATAATTTAGTCTCTTGGGATATGGTGCACAAGTTGGGATTGAAAACATTTGATCATCCTAGTCCTTACAAAGCCACTTGGGTAAGTCAAGAACAGCAAGTAAGGGTTAATCAGAGGGCATATGTTGATTTTTCTATTGGTCCATATCATGATTCTATTTTATGTGATGTTATTTCAATGACATGTGGGCATATAATTTTGGGTAGACCATGGCAGCATTTGAGAAAGATAGTTCATGATGGTTATACTAATAACTATTTGGTGCACAAAGATGGTAAATTGTTTAGACTAATCCCTTTACCTTGTGGAGACAAGAAGGAACATGTTACAATCTGTTTTGGAGAGAAATTGAAGTTGGATGTGCAGGTTAGACAGCAGGAACAGTTGCAGCAAAAGAAGGTTTATAACAGTCCTAAAGAGCAGCAAATTTGGGACTTGAGTTGCATCAATATTGGGGCCATTGAATGCCCTATAGGGAGGCAGGAAAAGGAAGGTAGACAGCAGGTCTTACAGAGAAGAACAAATCAGATGGAGAAGGCAAAAGTATTACAACAGCAGAGTCCTAGGCAAGGACACCAAGACATGTTTTATAATCCTAACATTGTTTGTAAGAGCCATGCAGGTGGAAGAAGAAGAAGAACAACCCTTGGAGAGTTTATGTTTCCTGTCACAAATCAGAGGAACACTTCAAAAAGATTGCAAGAGGTTTGGAGTAGATCACATAACTCTTGGGACAAGAGTTTTTTTTATCATGCTGGGGAGTATGGTGCAGGAGCACGTAAGATAATACCTTGGAGCAAGAAGACAAAAATGACCATGGAAGGAACCTATGGAACAAATCAAGTCAAATGGAATAGCCTAAAACCAATAATGACATATTTTAATGGTCAAGATGATGTAATGTTTAAATGTCTTGAGGGTCCTGGTAAGGACCCTAGGACCAAAAATGATGTAAGTTGGGCCAATAGTGCCCCTAGAGTCAAATAGAGGTGTCTAAGATCAATAAGAAGGTTTAATGAACCTAAATAAATTCAAACATGATAAATAAATAAGGTAGAAGTTCATTAAATAAGGCAGAAATTCGTTAAACCAAAGTTCAGAAATTCAAATTTCTGAATTATGCATTTTGGAGGGAAAGTCAATTTGAGTAGTTTCTTGGTGGTTAAACCAACTCCAACTGGTGGGGATTGGTTAAGGAAGTTGGATAGAACTTATGTAAGCATTCCAAGGCATTGGATGCATGGACAAGTACCTTGGAGGGAGTTTAGAGGTGCAAAAATTGAATAAAAAACAGAATTTTCTGATTTTTTCTGTAAATCTGCTGTTGCAGGCCGTACCATTTCTTTGTACGGAACTGTTTTGATCTGAAACTAATTGGATGTGGTAGGGGATTGAGTTAACTTTCATTTGCAATTGGTTTGAGGTTTTTATAGTGAATTTTGAGGGAGATATCACGTTTTTTCCGGAACTGCCTGTTTGACTGTGAAAACAGGGATTTTGAGGGTTTGCAATGCATTTTTGGACCTTTCCATGAATGTAGGATTCTGATTCTCATGGAATAGGTCTTTATTAACATGTAACATATGTTTCTAACCCTGACAAAGCAGGAGGAGTGTAAATGGGAGAGGTGATCACCATTTGAAGTCAAGGATTGCTTGTGGAAGAGCATTGAAATGGTGGCATGGTTATAGCAGCCGGAGATCCGTCTTAACAAGGTAACCTTTTTATGTTTGGTACTGTCTAATATGATCATAGAGATGGTGTTAGACCTTTGAATGAGGTCTGGAAGTGATTGGAAGTGGGAGATCTAGGAAGCCCTAGGTTTTAGGCCCTAGATATGAGGTTTTTTGTATTTGAACATCTAAATGAGAAAACCTCCTGATAAGACCTGGAAAATACTTGGTTTTGAACCCTTTCCTAAGACTGTTTTTAGGTTTGAAGTGTGTGGGACAAGTTTGTCATAGGGTTCCTTTGTAAAATGGTCAATTTAGGCCTTGTAGGAAGGCAGCAGGGTGTTAGGACAGTCACATTTCGTCCAAAACAACAGTAGGTGAGTTTGAGATATGTTTTAGAACTCAATAGAGGGTATCCAAATCAGTCATTTGTTTCAAGAGTGTTTTGGGAAAGTTTGGAGAAAAGTACAGTTTAGTCGCTGAACAAGACTACAAGGATTAGGCCTGTTTAAGGGGAATTGTCAAGAATCTATCACATTGGTTTGTGAAACCTTTGGAACCTTGTTGGTTGGGGTAGGTTGAGACCCTAGAATGTGCTAGAAGTCATCTGAGAAGTTGGAATCCAAACTTGAGCCCTTTGGTGGAGTTTAGGACACGAGGAAGGCTAGAGAAGTCTTATTGGTTGAAGCCCACAAACTATTGAAACCTTTTGATCTTGTTAGATTATCTTTGGAGACCTAACACCTCTGCATCAGGTTAGTTGCCACCCATGTCCCAATAACCGCTATGTTTTTAATCACTTGACCCCCTAATTAAATTCTTAAAAAGAACCAATACATGTAAAATACCAACCAAATAAATTAACACAAATGCACCAATACATGTTCACAACATTTGTACATGTTCACAAATGCACCAATACATTTGTAAATTAACCAATGAAATTAAGACAAGTGTACAAATGTGATGGCGAGCGGTTACCGGCACATCGGTGCGGATGTATGGGGCGACATGTTGAAATGACCATTTTTCGACCCATGTGCACATAGCGTGTCCTATAGGGAAATGTATAAGTGCCCAGAAGCTGAAAGAATAGCTTTAAGCTCTTCGGTCGCATACGGAAAAACCCAAAAAAAATCATCGAAATTTGATATGTCTAGCTATGTGCTTGAGGTGTGCGAAGTTAGGGTGGGCTGCTACTAGCCCCTCTCCCTTACACATGTTAAAATATTTAAATAACTGGAACAATGTGAATTGAATTGAAATATATCATGGAACACCACTTCTAGCTAGTGTGTTTGTAAATGGATTCTTTACCTTTTTTCTAGAATGATGAGAATTAATTATTATAACAAAGGGTCAAGCTAGTTCACCCATAAGCACACATAGGTCTACTGAGCATGCACATTTATACTAGTAGATATGTTGCTAAGTGCTTGAACATTGCTATATTTTATACTAGTAGATATGTTGCTAAGTGCATGAACATTGCTATATTGCTAACTAGGTATCTGTAGCCCCAATGGAGATATTTTCTTGGTGAAGCCATAGCTCTACTAATAGTCAAGAATCTATAACTCTAGTAGAGTTACCTAAATCACTTGAAGAAATTGAAAGTGCATGATTTTCTTTTCTTTTCTGAACTTCCATCTTATCTTTCTTTTTTATTTTCTTTATACTTTCATTTTTTCTTTATGATATTTTCCTTCTTAGCTCAATTAGTAGGCAATGACACCCATTGTTTGGGTTTAAGACCATTGTGGCACATTAGAAGGGAACATTAGTGAAGAGTTTCACCTAATGTGTAAGCTATAATAATAGCATTCAAACAAATCTAGAAAATATTTTTACTATGAATAGTGAGAGGCTATCAATAGTTTTAAAAGTACCATTTAACTTATCCCACATGTTCTAACCATGAAGACACTTCAATTGAGTATGATTATACTAATTACCAATTCCTATTTTCCTTAATAGAACCTTTCTTCCTAAAAGTTGAAGAACACTTGACCAAGTAGAGGAACTAGCCAACCACTTGCAAATAGTCAAAATCAACCATGGAAACATAAGGGAATCCTAAAATTTGCCAAGTGCATGAAGGACACAAAGAAAAACAACACCATGGCAATGATAAGAAGATGAATCAACATGCATAATGAAACACCAAACACAAAAACTATTTATAGGGATACACTGGAAAAATTCAAACTAAGCTAGACACAAATTTATTTAGATTAGAGGATTTCCTCTATTCATTGACATATGTCACATTCAAATGTGCATTTTCTGATGAACTTGAAGATATTGGATGCATAGTACATCTTGAATTTAAGTTTTTTTTTTTTGGTTTAAAGGTGTTAAAACACCCAGACTCTATTAAAAAAGAAATCATAATTACATACGTCCATGCGAGGAATAAACCAGGAATTAAACATCTGGTATCAAAATTTACAAAATTTAAAAAAAAACGCCTGCAAAACAGAAGAGGAGGTCAGGAGATGAATAGAGCCGAATAAACAACAGACAGGGACAAATCAAAACCAACAAAAGATTACTCCGAGTTGGAGTTATGGTGCTCCTAAGGAGGAGGCAGCGGGAACGATGGTGCAAGATCAGGAGCGTGATGACGCAAGAACTGAATAGCGTTGAAGACCTCCTTCGCCCTATATACCAGACCAAACCAAATCAAGTGTGTAGTGATCTTGAGTCAAATCAAAAATATTTGAAGTGAAGGTGGCAACGATCTCTGAACCTTTGATTTGCCTATCCTTCGACTGAAACAAATAGTACCCTAGCACACAGCGAACTGCAAACTCCACACTATCACACTCGACCTCAAAGATCTGGCACAGAAAATTACTGTTCAAAGCACCCTAATAAATAGGTTCACCATCCACTTGAGGGAGGAACATGCGAATGTTTGGAGTCCATGGAGCCATTGAAAAGCAGAAGAGAAAGGATAATGGAGACGCCAACAACCAAAGAGAAAATGTGATAAAAGGCATGCCAGAGAGAGATCTTTTTATAAGCCAAGGCTAGAATGGCTCCTAATCAATGCGCATGATGGGGGACGTACACCCAGAAACCAAGGAGCCCCCATGGCTGGAACGTGGAGGCAGAAATAAGTGCGCCTAACATTAGCCGTAAGGCCATGTTAAAAACTGCAAGCCAATATTCCCAAGAATAAATGTTGCCACAGTGAGGAGATCCCAAAGATGACGTTGAAGAAAGAAGGATGAGATTTCCGTGCGATCCTCTATGAGAGTCAATTAATAGAAGACACGGCGTCCAATGGCTAGAAGCAAGACGCCTGTGAGAAGTAACACGCCAACTACTACACTATCAATCGCACCTTGGTGTGCAATGGGTACGCCGAGGAGCTGTGGAAGTTCAATCGCCGTGTCTTTAAGTGAATGATGATTTTCTTGTATACATATGGTTCATGTCGTTTTTGTTTTCTTGAGTGTTATGAAGTTTACTTGCATTCATTAGTCAGGTTCTAGGTATACTATATATAAGTTCAATATTCCTATGGCCCATTTTACATGAGTACAAGCTCAATATCTATCCAATTCAAGTAACCATCTCCCAAAAGTATTTACATAGGATGGATGTCTAGCAAAGCATTTGATGGATAACAAAATGGAGTGCTCTATTAAATGTCCTATAAGAGAAACAATAAAGATTGCACAAGGAATTGAAAAGAGAATATATTTTCATAGGATCGTCTCTGTTGGCCTATAATAAACTATCAACCATTGATCTCTCAAAATAGCTCATTACATCTTTGGATCATTGGTATGAAATGACCAATTGAAAGTAACCCTCCCTTTTCTCCATTGTTGGATCATTCACATGAAAAGTACCATTTCATGAGTCTCTCTCTCTCTCTCTCTCTCTCTCTATATATATATATATATCACTTATCTCTATATTTAGAACATGATTACTATGAAACCCATCACAAGAAACCATTTTAGAAGATAAATCTCAAAGAAAGTATGTCTTCCAAAGGTTTGTCTATAGAAAATAAAGATATAATTTTATGTTTGCCACACCATGTTAAAGGATTGGTTGGATTTGGAGTTCCATATCACCTTATGGGTCGGTAGTGTAAGCTTAAAGAGTTCGAGCAAGGCCCACCATACTTTTACATTGAATATGTGTATACTATGCCAAAGGGTGTATGGGAAAACCATATCCTTATTTATGTATGATGTTGAACTAATTTTTGTGGATTTAAAGTACTTTTTAATTTCAAGTAGAAACCATGGCTACATGCATAAACTTCCTGTGAATATTTTTTTTTAGATTTAACCTTTACCATCCATGACAATTGAAGAGACATTTCCTAAAACAAAAAATCATTGGCCATTATGAGATTATAAAACTAAGTTTAACTGCATAAACATAGTGGAAAAAGGTGTTTTGTTGTGTGATAGACTTGGGGCTATGGTCAAGCATTCTAATGGAAAACCCTACATTATAGATTAGGCTATGGTATGGGTTGTTCCAGATCATCTAGCTCCATTGGAGCCTCATGAAATGACACTTTTACAAAAAATAGAGAGAAAGAAAAAGAGGAATAGAGAAAGAGAGATAGAGTAGGAGTGAGAGATAGAGATAAGAGATATAAAGGGAGAGAGAGATAAAAGAAAAGAGTGTGGATTTCGATCATTCATTTCATACCAACAATCCAAAGATGAATGTGTCCATTGGGAACTACAATTAGGGAAACACGTCATTTGCTTAAGGACATAATAATTCACCTTAAAGACCTTTTTAGTGTACCCATTGCACACTAAAGTGTAGCTATCTCTAACAGTAACATCTTTAGATTGTTGGCATGAAATGATCAATTGAAAGTCACTCTCTTTTCTCCATCATTGGATCATTTGCATAAAAGTAGCATTTCATGAGGCTCTAGTGGAGCTATATAATCTAGACCAACCCACACCAAGCTCCATGATCTTTAATGTAGTACTAACCTCCAATCTGGAATGCTCATTACATGTGTCATCTTTTGATTGTTGGCATGAAATGATTGACAAAAGGTAGTCTATCTCACTATTCTTCTCTATCTCTATCAATCCCCCTCTCTATATCTCTATGTCCCTCTCTATTTCTCTCTCATAAATGTCTACGAGCACTTGCAACTACAACATCATACATGTCTTTTGCTCTTTGGTGAACACTTCAACCGATTATAAATTTCAAATATGACCAATTCGGATAATTATTTAATATAATATTAAATTATAAATTTGTATATATCTTCTCTTGAGTCATCTCCTTGTCTCCCTATCCCTTTCTCTATCTCGCTATATTTCCCTCTCTATCTCTATCTCTATCTCTTCCTCGCTCTCCCCCTATATCTCTCCCCCTCTATCTCTCTATCTTTATTTCTCCTTGTACATCTCCCCTTATCTATCTATGTATCTAACTCGTTATCCCTCCCTCTCTTTATCTCTATCTCTTTCTATGTCTCACTCTCCCTTTCCCTATCTCTCCTCTCTCTATCTCTTCCTATATCTATTTCTCCCTCTTTCTCTCTTTCCCCCTCTCCTTCTACCTTCCCCTTAACATTTAAATCCTAAATGTGAACCCAGAACCCTAAGTATTCACACTAAGGCACTAAAAAGAAATCAATAAATCTTAACATTAAACATTACAAACAAAAAACTAGAAACTGATACATGGAAGATGGGTAGACAGACCATCAAAAATATCTCTCTTTATCCATTCATCTCTCTATCAACATCCCTCCCTCTCTATATCTTTATCTCTCCCTATCTCTCTCTCTCTCCCACACCCCCCCCCCTCTCTCTCTCTCTCTCTCTCTCTCTCTCCCTTTCAATTTGCCCCTTATTGCTCATAGTTTAATCATGTGTTCTTGTCTCATTAATTCTAGACAAAAGTGTATCATTATTAATATATAATTAGATTAAATCATTTTCTCAAAATAAAAACATAACTAATTGGTAATTGGCACAAGCATACAAATTTTTTACATTGTAACTTTGGTGAAATTGTTAATACCATGTAATTAAGAAAATAATAATAATTGAAAAAATCAAAGCACTACCCTTTCTTTTGAGATTTTATAAAATAAGAAGAAAAAAATGATGAGTATACCATAAATTGTTGTTGAAAAGAAAACATGTCGTAATCAATATTTACGCTTCTTAAAAGAGTGAATCAATCAAAAGAGGCTCAAATAACTTCTACACGGATGATATAGAGGAATAAATCTACACCTTACAATGTTAATTAAATTTCCTAGAAGCGGGCACTAAGAGGGGACCTATATTGACATTGATTCAAAGATGTGTATCATGGCCTTGAACCCACAGGAATGACGTACAAGCTAACCACATCAACCGTAAATTTGAAGTTAACCAGAGCCTCTTTAAACAAAACCACGGGAGACGAAAAAAGTATTGAATATATACCCACCCGAACGGTAACCTGGAGGATGCCTCTTCAGTGTCCAATTCCAATGTACATGATGCACATTTTCAACTTAATTGATCATTTAACATTTCTAGAAAAAATATAGAGATGATTTATTCGAATTACTTATAGCAAATTGATTCTATGAATAATGAGATCCACTGCGGTTTAATGGTCAAATGCAATTTTTTTTAGTTTTTAGTTTTTAATTTATACTTCACAACTATTGTTTAAATTAACATCTCAGTCAATTGATATTAATACTTAATTCTTAATAGCAATAATTTAAAAATTACAAAGTCGGCATTGATAAATGATCTCTTTCCTCGTAGACGGTTCATCTGCCTCCATTTAGGTTATCTCGGAAGCTTTGAACATCAAATGACAAAGCCTCACTGTGTGGGTATGGCTTCGTCATTTCATTTGTCTACTCCTTGTTTGCTTCTTCATCCACTATGAGAGAAACAAATTCTTCTTCATTTTGCGTTGCATCAGAATTCAACCACGCGTGCGGCCTTGTCCACGGGAGATGAAAGCCGATCCTAATCACAAATACAAAGAAGAAGTTGAATTAAAAAACCAGTCCACACAAGTGCTGGCCTTAATTCTTCTTCTTCTTCTTCCTCAGGGTAGGGAAGTTTAATTCCCGTATGCTCCGCTTCCCACAGATAACAAAAGGATGGCACTTTAATTTGTAGCCCCGCCAGGCCTTGCACGCCACACAAGAAAAAGTAGAAGCGATAAGAAAAAATGTAGAACCTCCCGTCGAAATTAATACCGCTCAAACCTGGTTAAGTAAAGAAGACGACGCCCAACTGTAACGCGAGTTAGTTTGAAGTTTACCACAAAAGCATCCGGTCAGTGGTTCGCATGTTATTGGCCAGTCATATCCTACCGCATCATCAGACGGTCGGTCACTACATCATCATGCTCAGCAGCCCACTATATTTTGTTAGCCAGACTGTAGTTACGGTCACTTCCGGTGAAAAAGGACTACGTGGACGTCTTCCGTAGCAGAATTTCTCGCCTGTGTGGCGTCTCTTACCGGCACCGTGTCATCGCCGGATGTGTATGATTTTTATTTCCATTCATCACGTCATCATTCCGTGCCGGCGGTGTCTGTCGGTGCGAGGCTCTTGAACTACCTCCTTCATTGCCGGCCTTTCTTCCCCTCCACGCTCAGACAATCTTAAACCGAGCAATCCACGGGAGACGAAAAAAATGACGAGCCAAACTGTCAAATTAACTCAGCGAATTAACCCCGCGAAATCGGACGAACATAAAGCTTTCAATCGTCTTGCACGGCTTTGGTATAATGGAATCGGACAAACATAAAGCTTTCAATCGTCTTGCATGGCTATGGTATAATGGAGACATTTGATCTTCAAAAGTAGGTCTCATTCTCACAAAGGGAATGCCTTCGGCGTAATAAAAATAAAAATAACGTTGGGATCACAAGTCTCTCCAAGATCTTGAATTTAAGTTGCATTTATCACTTCAACTTACAAGTAAACTTATAAATCACATATATAATCTAATATAAATTTAATTTACAAAGTGCTACATTTTCCTAGAATGGGATTCCCATGAAGGACGTGACCCTACACTAACTTCTATTTTCTAATTGACACATAAAACGAGTGTACTAGTCATGCTCCATCAAAATATTTAGATATACCAATGACATAGTATATTGGTCCATCTCATTGTATTAGCCAATCACTATTTACTATTCCACATTTTCATAGGTGTGGTTAACTCTCACATAGAGTATGAGAGGCTATATGAAATTATGCATTGGAACATACAACATTGGATGGTGTTGATAATCCACATGGTCTTTAGGATCATGACATGCATTCAACGGTGTCTAGTGACATTAGCTATGAGCAGTATTTTTGGTAGATTAGTAGTTTCACACAATCTATAATAATCTTGAGGTGTCTTAGCAACCCATATGTATTGGAGTGTGAACCTAAGTTGCATGAAAAATTGACTTCTTTAAGCTTAGAGCTAGGTAATGAGGGGTATCCATTCTACCAAATTTGTCTAGGCCACAATATTGTCTTTATCTCTTATGTATTTCACATCATGGGGGATTGAATGTCTGTGGATGGCATAATCAAGGAACATATCGTCATCCTCACCAATAATAGAGAATCACATGAAATATTAATGAAAGCATAAATAATAAAATTGAAAATGACATACAACTTAGGATGTACTTAAGTGGGGGAAAACAAAACTTGAAGCCAAATAAGAACACCAAAAATTAGTCATAATAAAAAATACCCAAGTATAAGGAATATATATATATATATATATATATATATATATATATATATATATATATATATATATATATATCATTTTATTCTTCTTTGATTATAGTTTTTGTTTCTTCATCAGTTTTTCAATAACATGTGTTTTATCTTGATAATATTTTTTGTCCTTTTCTATTACATTGTCAAAAGGTGGAACACTTAGCGTTTATTTTCTGTCATTTTTGTTGTATCTTTAAAGGTGTTGTACAACACTTGTCTTTGTAACCCATATAGTGTTGATCTTAGCTTCAAATATTGGTTTTATACTATTGAGTCTTTATTTATCTTTGATGGGATGAATGATTATGACTTGTTTTCTTGATCCTTTTTCTATTTTTAGTCTTTCTATGCATATAATAATTTATGATATACATCACAAATATCTACTTCAACTTCATTTAGTGGTTGTTCAAAGATGACATGTAACCATCTTGTGTGAAGTAACTCAACTCTACAATGGGTTTGTATAAATTGCGTAACATTGTAACGACTCTCCCTTCATGAACATATTTTATACATTGATGTAGAACTAAAGGTACCACTTTCAAGTGTTTTAGCTACTATCAAGTAGTATAGATAATCTATTAGAAAAAGGAATAACACGTCATAAAATTTACACTTGTTTTGGTCCAAATCTATGTGGTAATATAATACAAGCCAATGTATGAGTCAAAAATCCATTTGCCATTTTAAGAGAAACTCCAAAATGGGTGTATGAATCAGGATTGAAATGCTTTGAAATTATTAACTCCTTTGTGCATATGTTATATTGATTCATAGGATCAATAAGAATATCACCAATGGCAAGATCATTTATCTCTCCTAACACATTGAATGGACTATATGACTATTATTTGATATTTCCTCATTAGAAAGTATTATCGATGGAGTGGGAGGAGACTAAGAAGATATGCCTTGGGAATTCATTCTTCCAAAAAAATCATCCACATGCGACGTATCTTGTGAATCAAAATGATTCTCACTAAAAGTATCATGTTTCATAGTCATAGCATCTTGTGTCTCAACATTGTTATCATGGCCATGAAATTGATTTACAAGTCTACATTTGTAAGTTTTGGTGGGAGGCTCTATGACATTATTTCCTTCATCATTAAGCCACTTAATTCAGATCACATGTTGTTATCTATGAAATCTTGTATCTTATGTTTCAAGCCCATGCATTATTGAGTATGATTCCCTTTTTATCTATGATAAATATATGAAGCGTTTTCATTTCAATTCTTTGGAAGCATCTTAGCAGGATCTAATGGATAAATAGGGGTTGAAGAGTAATCAAATAAGAGACCAATAAGCATTGAGGTACATTATCTAAAGATTCCTACAATTTTATAAACTTTCTAGGGGAATTTTGTTAAAAAGAAGGAAAACTAGTTGTAGCAACATGATTAATAGTTTCCTTTCTTGTCCATGTAATCATTGCCCATATAAAAAGATGTAGCCATTTTTAAATTTAAAAGGATATGAAATAGTATTGGGAGTTGATGATACATATTCAAGAATAATTTCTTGTAAGAAAATTAGATTCAATAGTTTTGAGACATGCACAAACATCCATAAAAGACTTAAAACTATTAAGGTAAAAACTATAAACAATTGGCTTTGAGGATGCCCTAATAAAGATATTTTACAGTTCCAAATCATGTAAGGGATGACACAATTTGGAATATAAGTATTGAATATTGTAAATGAGCCACACTTAGACTGACAATGGACTAGCCACAAGGGGCTAGTAGCTCAGTTGGTAGAGCACTCCAACAACAAATGGAAGGTCCTAGGTTTCAGTTGTTGCTCTTATGAACTAGCTAGAACTTGAACCTAGTACCTTCTATTTGTTGTTAAAGTGCTCTACCAACTAACCTACTGTCCCCTTTTAGGACTTGAACCTAGTCCACCTTCCATTTGCTGCTGAAGTGCTCTACCAACTAAGCTACTATCCCCTTCTGACTAGTCCATCATTGGTCTAGGTGTGGCTCATTCCCAACATTCTCCCTTAAGCCACACAATAGGTACTTGCAGCTCCTAGTTTGGCTTTCATACCAACTATTGAGTTGTTTCTCATAAGGACCAACTAGGACTTAAACCTAGGACCTTCCATTTACTCATGGAGTGCTCTACCAACTGATCTACTAACCCCTTGGGGCCAGTCCATCATCAGTTTGGACGTGTCTTAGTTCCAACATTGAAACCATATGTCAATTGTTGGTTCCTTCATTAGGTCCTTAGGCACACTCAAATAGATTGGAAACAATAACTTTAAGGCCCATGGAAGATTTTAATTATTTTAAAAATACCTTGGTCAAATAAGAAAATAAATGTATAGACCCATAATGAAATGTGATGAACCATTCAGTAGCATAGTCTTTTAATGTTTTAGGAAAATTTTTAGCCAAAAGCATATCCTCATTCAATCCTCACACACAAAGTCTAAGCATGCAACATTAAAGAAACACAGATGCATATTAGGCTCGCATTTTCCATCATACATTGAATAAAAAGGTGCCACAAAACCAATGGTTATAAGATGTGTGACAATTTCAAATGTCAATAGTTGCTGCATTTCTAGCTTGAATGAATTCTTCATCATCTTGCCCCCATACATGCTATTACGTAATCTTAAACTATATAACAATCCATGGTAACTAAAAAAGATTGGGTGCCACTAGGATGGGTATATGTAGGAGATATAGAATAAGTCATAGGAGAAGATTGGGTATGGCTTATGTAAGGATATGTGGAATGAGGAATGAGATGGGGCATGAAAATGGATGAGGTTATGTAATGAGGTGTATGTATAGGCATGGAATAGGATGTGCCTATGGTTGTAGTAGTGGGAGGAGAAATGATGCTAATCAAAGGAATAGAAGGATAAGTAGATACAAAAATTAGCATTTAAGAAGTTTTTATGAGAGGGGACTAAAATTATGAGGTAGGCCATATTGGGGAAAAAATCATGACATGGAACAAGGGTAGAGGAAGACATGGCCATGGATTGAAGAGGGAAGATAGATATAGTAGTCAAAGAGTTAGGCCCAAAACAACCTTATCACCAATGGTTTGTAAGATCTCCAACCCAAATAATTTGTTGATGAATAAATTTTGGATCATATCGATTAACTAGATCTAGGGTTTTTAGCATTAGCTAAGTCAAAAATCTTTTGTCCAAATTCTTGTAGTCCTACATGTTCCTCATGATCATAATCTTAAATTTTATTCCCAATGACATTAGTAGCCACATTGCTCATTAGAACATTGTTGAGAACACCATTCTCACTAGATTGAATCATGCATGGATTCAAGTGAAGACACCTTCATAAATGTGGGTGAGAGGGAAAACATTTTGGGATACAAATAGCTCTCAAAATCCTAAAGGAGAAAAATGAACAAATATGACCTAGGGGTTGACAAAAATAAAATAAAAATAGTTAATAATCAGAACTAAAATAAATGTTAAATGAAAATCCTTGAGGCCAATCTAAGGGTGGGTAGGGTGAGTAAACTATAGGCATATCAATAAGCCACATAACCATAAATAAAGATATAGCTATGAAGTGAAATAGAGTAGAGAATATAAACCTTAACAAGATCTAAAAGATTATAGGAAGTGACTAGGAAAACATGCCTTTGAGATTGTAAAAGAATGATAAAACCTAAGGTAAAATGGTAGGTAGTGTAAAAGTAGATGGGTTCACCAAAATGTAAGTGAATACAATCCATTTTATATAACTCTATGTTAATTAAATAAATGCAATAAATAATCACACAATTAACCTAGATTGATGCAGGAGCATCCCTGGTTCAAGAGAAATCTTGCATGAACCAAAAATATTTGCATTTTAGTTTGTTTCTTTTCATTTTCCAGTTCAGTTCAGACAGTTCAGTCAGTAGCAGTTTCTATATTTTGGTCTGCATTCTGCCGCAGTTGCATTTCAGACCTTGTAGAGTTGGACCTAGCATATAGAGACATTCATGCACAACATATCTAGAATTTTGAGCATTTGGATTAGGTACCAGAAAGATATTACTATCAGAAGATCGACTGTTTTCTCATAAAAGAGCACCCTGACAGTCTCAAACAAATTAGCTGAAGGAGAAGACTTGCAAAGCATTTCACTACATGCAAAGCAAGCTAACATATCTTGTGATGTTGTTTTGTTCATGGCCAAAATTCCTAACATCTGCACGCAATTCTATTCATTCGTGAAGGAGTTCTTTGCAAATAGGTCTGACCTATCCGTGTACACACATTACAGCTCTTCATTGGAGTTTGTGACCTTCCTTAGCTGATGCAGAGGAATCTTATGATCTGGACACGATATATAATAATGTAATAGACACCTAGGAAAGTAGTCATTGATTGTTAGGATAATTTAGAAGATCGATAGTTCGAATTCTTATGAAGGAGCTTCAAAGCTTTATCTTGCGCATATTTTGTAATTAGGCCTGTGAGCCCTAATTGTACAAGCCCGCATGTTTTTGACTGATCTGTATTTGAATTCTATGATATACTAAATGACTGAATCTACATTTATTTCATATCTTTGAGTCATTTCCGTTGTGTTTACTCTTGTTGCACAGTCTGGACAATTCATTCTATGAAACCTTCTAACGTGACTACACCAATTGGTATCAGAGTGAAAGTTTAAATCTTCGAGAGTGAAGTGAGAAAAATTGGTGAAGGAATTTCGTAAGATCCTGTTGTGGACAGATCACCGATCTGAGCCAAGTTATTCATGTCCAAACTGATTGTCGATTGTGAGGCAATTGTCACCTTGTAGCCCAATCACTGAATTTGAGGTAGTTTGCACTTGATCCTAGGAAGAATTCCATCGAGGAGAGTCTCTGTTGTCAGAACAATGGCTAGTAAGATGGATGAGATGATAAAAATGATGAAAATAATGAGAATTCGATTAGATGCTGTTGAGGAAGATAGGTGAAGAAGGTTGACACCGAGACCTAATATTGAAAGTGATGATGAAGAGGAATTTCAATATGTTGAACAAATTGGTGAAACCTTAGGAGGTGATGAAGAAGAAGAATTGAAGATCAGGTCAAGATGTTGCAAGCTATTTCAAAGATTGGAAAGAGACCTAGAGTTGATGTACCTAATTAAAATGGTAATTTAAACCCTAAAGAGTTGATTGACTGGATAAATGACATGGAAGAATACTTTGAATATGAAGAAGTTGAAGACTTGGAGAAGGTGAAATTTGCAAAGGCAAAGTTGAAAGGACAAGCTGCTATATGGTGGAAAGAAGTTCAGTTGAATAGAAACAGAAGAGGAAAAGAAAACATTACAAAGTGGGATAGAATGGTGACAAAATTGAAGAATTAGTTTATACCTGCTAACTATGAGTTGGAATTATTGAAGAGATTGCAAAACCTAAAACAAAAGGAGAAATATGTGGAGTATACTAAAGAATTTCATAAGATGATCATAAGGATAGGACAGTGAAGAAAGAAAGGAGAAAGTGGCTAGATACATCAATGGATTGAGGTTGAACATTCAAGAAGAACTAAGCTTGGTAAGGATGATATCTTTGGAGGAAGCATATCAATTTGCCCTAAAAGTTGAAGAGAAGTTGAACAAGAGACATGATCAGAGACAAAGAGGTAGAGGAGGTAAATTTCAAAGAGGTGGAACATTTTCCAGAGCAGAGAGATCATTTGCAGAGAAGAACAGACAAGAGAACACATTTAAGAAGGAGGACAGAGATAACAATGCATACCGCAAAGATGACAGAAATTTCTACCACAAAGGGAACCCTAGTCTGTATCAGAATGAAGGATACATAAGAGAAGGAAGAGGACCTGATAGGAGAACATTTAGATGAACCTGTTTCAAGTGTGGAGGTGAAGGACATAGAGCATTTGAATGTAATTAGGGGAGTACAAGCAAGAGAACAGAGAATAGTTGAAGAGCAGCCTATGTGGAAGAAGAACCTATTGGATCACCTAGTTTAGTTGGTAAACCTAAGAAAGGAGAATCACTTGTAATGAGGAGACAACTATTTTAAGTAGAGATAAATTAGGAACCACCATAGAGGAAAAGTTTGTTCAAAACCAAATGCAAATCAGGAGGTAAATGTTGTAAAATTGTTATTGATAGTGGTATAGTTCAGATAACCTAGTTTTAGAGGAGATTGTGACTAAGTTGAAGTTGGAAATATTGAAACACCCTAAGCCCTATTAGATAGCATGGATTCATGATGATCATAAGGTACTGGTGAGTGAACAATGTTTGGTGAAATTTCATATTGGATCTTATCACGATGAAGTCTTGTGTGATATTATGCCTATAGATGTTTATCATATTTTGTTGGGTAGACCTTGGTAGTATGATAGAAAAGCTATACATGATGGGAGAAAGAATACATACACTATAACAACAAATGGAAAGAGAATTACTTTGATTCCTTTGGAGGATGATCCTAAGAGTGAAGATGTGGGAATGCTAGAATTTGTTTGGTAGATGGAAGAAAATTTTTGGATGGTTTGAGACATGAGAATATGTGTTATGCTTTGATCCCTAAGAATCTTGAAACATTGAAGGAGAATGAAAAAGTACAATTAGAGGAGATAAAAGAGTTGCTGACATAGTATGGAGACATCATATCAGATAATGTACCTGAAGAATTGCCACCAATCAGGAGTATCAATCATCACATGGATCTTATACCATGATCTAGTTTGCCTAACAAAGCAACACATAGAATGACACTGACAGAAAATGAAGAATTGAATTGAAAGATACAGGAGTTGTTGAGGAAAGGTTTGATTAGAGAAAGTTTGAGTCCTTGTACAGTACCTGCAGTGTTAGCACTGAAGAAAGATGGAGAATGGAGAATGTGTATAGACTCTAGAGCAATAAACAAGATCATAGTTATGTATAGATTTCCTTTACCTAGGATGGATGATATTATAGATTGTTTGGGTGGAGCAAGATATTTCACAAAGATAGATTTTAAGAGTGGATACCATCATATCATATCAGAGAAGGAGATGAATGGAAGAATGCTTTTAAGGAAAATGAAGGATTGTATGAGTGGTTAGTAATTCCTTTTGGATTGACAAATGCACATAGTACTTTCATGAGATTGATGAATGAAGTTCTGAAGAGATTCTTGGGTAAGTTTGTTATTGTATATCTGGATGACATTTTGATTTTGAGTAAGACAAAAGAGGAAGATTTGCAGCACCTGAGACAAGTTTTGCAAAGACTGAGAGAGGAGAAATTGCTGATAATCATCAACAAATGCAGTTTCATGAACGAAGAACTAGTATATGTGGGATTTGTGATTTCTGTAGAAGGATTGAAGATGGACCCTAAGAAAGTGAGAGCAATTATTGAATGGCCTACACCGGAGAGCATTAGAGAGGTCAGATCATTTCATGGATTAGCTAGTTTCTACCAGAAGTTCGTAAAAAATTTTAGTTTAGTTTGTAACCCAATGACAAAGACAATGAGAGGTGACAGAAAAATTTTAAGTGGACATTAGGAGTAGATAAATTTTTTGAATTGTTGAAGCATAAAGTGACAGAGCAACCTATTTTGGCATTACCAGATTTCAATAAGGTATTTCAACTGGATTGTGATGCAAGCAGGAATGCAATTGGAGTAGTGTTAACTCAAGAAGGTAGACCAATAGCATATTTTAGTGAGAACTTGAATGATGGAAAGAGAACATATTCAGTTTATGACCAGGAGTTCTATGCCATAATTCAAGCCCTGAAGAAGTGGAGACATTACTTTTTGCCTAAGAAGTTTGTGTTGTATACAGATCATCAATCTTCATAATATTTGAATAGTCAAGGTAAGTTGAATCAGAGACATATAAGATGGGTAGAGTTCATGCAAAGTTATACATTTGTGTTGAACCATAGGAGTGGAAAATCAAACAAAGTTACAGATGCATTGAGTAGGAGAATAAACTTGCTGACAGAGATGAGAGTTGCAGTGATATGATTTGATGAATTGAAGAATATGTATGAGGGAGAAACTAATTTTGTCAATCCTTGCAAAGCATGCAAGGAACCTTTTGTGATAGATAGGAGTAAGTGGTTGGATTATTTCATTTAGGAGGATATGTTGTTCAGAGGAAATCAACTCTGCATACCTAGAAGTTCCATGCGAGATAATTTGATCAAAGAAAAACATAGTGGTGGATTGGAAGACATTTTGGCATTGATAAGATAATGGATTTGGTGAGAGAATTACTTTTCACCCTAGATACATAAGGATGTTAGGAGATTTGTGTAGAATTGTAGAGTTTGTCAAGTTGCAAAAGGGAGTAGTCAGAATACTAGATTGTATAAACCTTTGATAGTACCTGAGAGACCTTGGGAAGACATAAGTATAGATTTTGTAATAGGATTTCCTAAGATACAATGAGGACATGATTCAATATTTGTAGTGGTGAACATATTTTCAAAGATGACACATTTCATACCTTGTAAGAAGACAACTAATGTAGTGCATGCAGTTGACCTATTTTTCAAGGAGATTCTGAGATTGCATAGATTACCTAAGAATATAGTTTCAGATAGAGATACAAAGTTTGTTGGATACTTTTGGAAGACACTTTGAAAGAAGATGAAGATAGATTTGAAGTTTGGTTCAACATTTCATCCACAGACTGATGGACAGACAGAGGTAGTGAATAGAAGTTTGGGAAATTTGTTGAGATGTTTGGTTGGAGAAAAGACAGGAAGTTGAAATTTGATTCTTTCACAAGTAGAGTTTGCATATAATAATTCAGTGAATAGGAGTACCAACAGAACACATTTTTAGATTGTTACTAGAGTAAACCCTAGAGGAGTTGTAGAGTTGAGAGATATCCGTACGGAAGAAAAGAGAAGTGTAGAAGCAGAAGAATTTGTAGAACATATGGAGACAGTGCATAATCAGGTGAAGAAGCATTTGGAGGATATGAACAAAAAATATAAGGAGCAAGCAGATGAGAAGAGAGGACACAAGGAATCTTCAGTTGGAGATGAAGTGATGGTATACTTAAGAAAAAAAAGATTTCCAAAACTAGAACATATAAAAAGTTGAAGATGAAGAAGTTTGGACCTTGTAGGATACTTAGGAAGTTTGATTCAGGAAATGCATATGAAGTGGAATTACCAGAGACATTGGGTTTATCACCTATTTGAGGATTGTAGACCTATATCAGTATCATGAAGCTGAGTTCAGTACTAACCACAACAAGCACCGGAGCAGATTGAAAACATTTTGGACAGCAGAGTCAGATGCAGCACTAGAGAAAGATAGTACAAAGAATATCTTGTGAAGTGGAAAGGCAGACCAGAAGAAGATTCATCATGGATTTCTCAGGCTAAGGTGGACCGTCTTAGTTTTCCTCTAGCCACAATAAAGTGAGGGACTCACTTTTTTCAATGACCCCAGATGTCTGATGTAGGAGCATCCCTAGTTGAAGAGCAATCTTGCATCAACCAAAAACATTTGCATTTTAGTTTGTTTCTTTACATTTTTCAGTTCAGTTCAGATAGTTCAGTCAGTAGCAGTTTCTATATTTTGGTCTACATTCTGCCATAGTTGCATTACAGACTTCGTGGAGCTAGACTTAGAATGTAGAGACATTCATGGACAACATATCTAGAATTTAGAGAATTTGGATCAGGTACCAAAAAGATATCGCTATCAGAAGATCGACTGTTTTCTCAGAATAGAGCACCATGACAATTTCAGAAAAATCAACTGAAGGAGAAGACTTGCTGAGCATTTCACTACATGTGGAGCAAGCTGACATATCTTGTGATGTTGTTTGGGTCATGGCTGACCTTCCCTAAGATCTGCACATGATTCTATTCATTCGTGAAGGCATTCTTTGGAAATAGGCATGACCTATCAGTGTACACACGTTACAACTCTTCATTGGAGTTTGTGACCTTCCTTGGTCGACGCGGAGGAATCTTATGATTCAGACATGATATATAATGATGTAATAGACACCTAGGAAAGTAGTCATTGATTGTTAGGATAATTTAGAAGACTGATAGTTTGAATTCTTGCGAAGGAGCTTCAAAGTTTTATCTTAGTCATATTCTGTAATCAAGTCTGTGAGCCCTAATTGTTAGCCTACATGTTGCTGACCAATTTGTATTTGAATTCTATGATATATTGAATGATTGAATCTGCATTTATTTCATATCTTTGAGTAATTTTCGTTGTGTTTACTCTTGTTGCATGGTCTGCATAGTTCATTCTGTAACCCTCATACCGTGACTGCACCATAGATTTATTTAAGGAGTTCCATTAATCTAAATTGAAATACTACTTTAAAAACTAAATACAATGGATAGCGTAATTATATTTGGGACAAAGATGAAAAATTAATGTTGATATCATGTAGACTATAGCTTCCAAGACCTAGAAAAATGAATGCTCCTAGTTTCTTGAATATCTTTGGTTCTGAATAGTTCCAAAAATCTTTATGGATCAAATCTGAGCCTCTTGGGATCAAGCTCGAGTATTGTGAGAATGATCTATTATGTAGAACTAGACTATAACTCGCATGATAAAATTGGTAGAATGTGGACTCCTAAAAATTTCTTTGCCCTAATCTCTAGTGTTTAAATGCTTGTAAGGATGGTGGTATTTAAAAATATCTTTGTGGAAGTTGCTAGATCAAATGGGCCATGTTCTCCTAGGTCAACCCCCTTATTGGATCAGCTTTATGACTTTCAACAAATGCTCACAAACAACACACACATACTTGTAGATGGACTATTTGATTCCAATGAATACTAGTATTCCATTTAAGCTCTCAAAAGAAATTCTCTTACAATAAATGTTCTTTATTCTAGATATTCTCTTGATTTTTTCCTTATGATATTGTATGAATTACAAGTACATTAAATGCCTTTAAATACCAAGACAACAATAAATTGTAAGAACACATGTCAAGTTGGCTAATAATTACTACTGAAAAGGGGTAGCAACTTTGGAATTCAAATAAAAAAAATTCCAGGTCATGGAGTTTGAGGTAGAGCTTGAATATGTGAATATAAATGCAAATATAAGCTAATAAATTATGTAACTAACTAATGTATAAGAATATATGCTAAAATAAAGATTGGATAAAGTTGAATACATTAAAATAAATATTAATAAATGTAAAGCAAAAAAAACTTAATATAAGAATGTACTACTTATTTATACATAATTATATTAAGTCATTTCATCAAAATGGACCTAAAACTAAATGGAAATTAACATGGATATACACTCGTTTCATCATTATAATTGGTAGGGTCACAAAATAAACACATCCTAATAAGCCCTACATAGAATATTCTCTTTTACTATGTATCCATTATGGTGAGAAATGAATGAAAGTATACTAGTATACCTATATTTAAAAAATATATGTAAAGTACGTGGAGAGATATCCTTCTGGAAGCACCTATTTCCACCTATGTGTAGTAAATTGATTAAAAAAACAGTGAAACCTTTTTAACTCCCATGCCACACTACCGTCATGCATTGAATTTATTTTATTAAATATATTTAGAGTACGCTATCCTTCTCAAGGCACCTATTTCCACCTATGTGTAGTAAATTGATAAAAAAAAATAGCAAAACCTTTTTAACTCCTATGCCACTACAAGCCATGTATAGAATTTGATTTGATTTGATTTGATTTATTCTCCCATGCCACCACCACCATGCATTGAATTTGATTTGATTTGATTTGATTTATTTTCTATTTTTTTAAAAAAAATTGTTTACTGGTTAAAGGAATCAGAATCTTTTAGCCCTTTTAGCCCTTGCTGTGAGTGTAGAACACCTCTCGACATAATAAATATTATGTACTCTTTTGTATCACTCACTGTTTTCTAGACCTTAAACTTGAGAGGTTACTGATAAAGCTTAAATTACCTACCGTACTATATAACAAAAAAAAATTCAATATAATTAGTTCCTTATTCCTAACATTGCAAAAATATTACTTGTATTCACTGTTTAGGAAGGGAAAAAAATAATTTTGAGAATATGATTGAAATCAAAATAAATATATATATATTTTTTTGAACTATATTATTATAATTCAATTATATAGGTAAAACAGATTGATTCTTACAATGCTCGGATAATGACAAATCATCTAGAAAATAAGATGGATTTTGTAGCTACGGATCCTTCCGAAAGCATTCCAACAATTCAAATCACATAAATTGATTGGAATCTAACTCCAAACGCTAAAGCTTGTTTATTTAAATCATTATAAACTGTTGCTAGGTGGGTCATCCCATAAGCTCGTGTAGTTCCATGTTGTAGGTAGATCATGGATTATTAGGAGATACATCTGGACTGCGGTTTCGCTTAATCAATTGCCAAAGTGTCTGCTTAAGTTTGAAGTCGTTCTTGAAGCTCTGTGTATCCAATACCTACAATGCATGTCAACACATACACAATAAACCTTTGCTTAGAATTAATTAACCCTAAAAGCTTTTTTTAGCTCTAATATTATAGATTGCTACCTTACAATGGACGGTGTGGTAGACCTTTCCATCAGATGCAAAAGACACTGCAGTAAGTATTCGAAGGCCTTGTTCTTCAATAGTAAGCAGAAGCTCGGACAACACCATCTGTTCTTTGAAGGTGTTTGTTGTGATCATTACTCCTGAACCCACATGGTTTACATTGATTCGAGGAAATGGCTCACACTCAGAGAGTGATATCACATTGTCTTCTTTCTTGTAACAGTAGTTCTTCCCCTCATTCATCTTCATCTTCATCTTCAATTCATCTCTTTTCTTTGCAAGTTGATTCATTTTCTCCTGCAGGTGGCTGATATATTCTGTGGCTTCTGACAGCTGATCAGCATTTGAAGTACGGCCCTGTATCATAGTACATTGAAAAGTTTGGCTAATCCAATAAGTGATTCTGTTTATATTCCAGTAATCTCCAAGCGTACATTCGTACTTGTTAGATGTTTTCTTTTAGCAATCAATAAGTCTGCGCTTAATCTTTAACCCTGTTCAAACAATTTTCACATCTTCAAATTTGAATTTTTCATTTTCTATAAACACAATACTTAGTTCTATTATAAGAATTTAATTGTTCACAAATATTTTTCTGAAGTACCAATTTACTTATCACTTACACACAAAAATGATAAATATCCTATTTTAAAATAGAAAAAAAATACCTTTAACTATTAAATTGAGTGCATCTTAAAAAGGTTGGAAAGAGCTCTATAAATTGGTGGGAAAGGAGAACTAGGTTTAGCCATAGGTATTTCTAAAATATTTAATTATAAAAGATTACAATATTTTTTTATTATATATAAGGGAGAGGGGCCAGTAGCTGCCCACCCTAAGTTCGTGCAAATTTCGACGATTTTTTTTTGGTTTTTCCCTATGCAACTGAAGAGTTTAAAGCTATTTTTCAGCTTCTGGGCACTTATACATTTCCCTATAGGACGTGTTATGTGCACATGGGTCGAAAAATGGTCATTTCAACATGTTGCCCCATACATCCGCACCGATGTGCAGGTAACCGCTCGCCATCACATTTGTACACTTGTCTTAATTTCATTGGTTAATTTACAAATGTATTGGTGCATACGTGAACATGTATTGGTGCATTTGTGAACATGTATTGGGGCATTTGTGAACATGTATTGGGGCATTTGTGTTAATTTATTAGGTTGGTATTTTACATGTATTGGTTCTTTTTAAAAATTTAATTGAGAGGTCAAGTGATTAAAAACATAGTGGTTATTGGGGCATGGGCGGCAACTGGCTCCTCTCCCTTATTACTAGTATATTTATCTTAGATAAATCTATCTAAAAAATAGAGAAATATCATTTTCAAAATGATTATTTTTCATTGGATTTGTGATATATATTATTTTTTCATTATTTTGATATATGAATTATTGGCCATTAATTTTATTTTTATCTTTATTAATTTTAAATAAAAAGATTTATTTATTTACTTTATATTTTATTTGTATTTAAAAGAGGATGTTAAAATAATGTCAATAGATTTTTTTTGCATCATGACTCAGATGCTTCTATCTCCTCTTACCATTGTAGTTTGAGACTCTTAAGGTAATTAGTAGGTTGGAATTGTTAATTTCATATTATAGGATTTATAAATATTTGTAATATCTTTAATAAATGGTAATTTGATTTTTTGATATAAGATTATTATTAGTATTAGAGAAAATCTAATTTTAGTGTTGGAATGGTATTATACATTTTGTATATTAAAATATTTTATTATTTGTAATTGGACAATATATATGTAAGATTTGGCTATGGAGATAGCCACCCAAGATCTAGAGGCCTAATGGAAAGCACAAATAAAATAAAAGATCAATATAACAAGAATAAACTATATTTCTATCAAATAATACATATACAACAATATACAACCATCACTCTCCCATTACAATATGATATGACATACCTTTCTTATAAAGGCAAGGTTGAGAGATAATATGTTGTAGTCATATGACAAGTGTCTTAATCATATGACATGAGACAACTAGAGGATAAGAAAACTATCAACAACCAGAGACAACTATCAACATCTAGAAACAACTAGAATGCTTACTAAGTCAACTTGACATGTGAACATGTGTGAATAGACTCTAACTAATAACTAGTTAGATAATGTGCTTTATTCACACTACATGGGGAAATCAGATAGAAAATACCCATGTTCACATCAACATCCCCCTTAACTGCAACTTGGGGAGAAGTAAACAAATGTAAAGATGTAATGGTGGGTCTCGACTACTAGGCTATGTTAAGTACCCATATACAAACAATTTCTTACAAATGGAAAAAAAGAGAAAGACCTATAGGAAAAACCTCTCTCCAAAAGAGAGAAAACATGAAAAATACTCTCTATAGTATGAGAAGAACAAAACCCCATGTGAGGAAAAAGTTTGCCCATAAGAGAGAAGAAGAGAGACCAAGTAGCCCCCCTCAATGTCGAGTCTCCCGCACTGATCGTAGATGCTCGACAATGAATGCTGAAGATGATCCGTGATCTCCGAACAACATTCCTCCCCTTAGGAAGAAACAAGACCAAGAATGTATGTAGGATTTCTTCCCATTCCAGAAAGAAATATAAAGGAAGAAAACTCAAAACATATGAAATCTCTAAACTCTGCTCAGCCGTTTCCATGTCGATGCCGAAAGATGCCACTATCAAATAAGACGTCCTTGGCCTACATGAAGAAGGTGAAAATCTAGGATCTAGTGGAAACAAATGTAGAACATGATCCAAAGACAAAGAAGATGACTCTAAATATTGCTCAAGGTACTCCAATTCAATGCCAAACCGTGACATGTGAAGAGGAGAAGAAAGAACAAGAGGGTATGAAGGTTCCCTCATCACATTCGAAGAAGATGATGCAACTCTATGAGTTAACATCAAAGAAGAGATGAATATCCTCAATGGTGTCCTCCAAGTCTTCAAGATGGGACTCACAAAATAAATTTACAATTCCTTGCAAGTACTCATCCCAAGTAACAAAATCTAGAAGTCTATGAATGTCTTGCTGCATTGAATCACTTTGAACCATGGATGTAGGAACATTGAACTCAGTAGATGCAACAAGTTATGGAGGAGATGGAATGTCAACACATGCCTCTAGAACCTTAGTCGATGAACGAACACCAAGATTCAATTGACCATACTACATCTCCTCAAAAGTTTCCACTTGAGGGTGAACATTAACCAAAAGAACAATAGTAGAAAAATGTGAGAAGGTGTACACTTGAGAGTGATGATCTACCTCCCTAATTACAACTATATCTCTGCTATGCAAATCCAGAATAATCACATAATCACATGTGAACTACACTTTTTCCTAATCCACCATGTATAATCTAATAGATAGAAAGGATATTGGTTGACAATGAAGTCAGACAAAGGACATCATTGAATGATCCTTCATCCATATCAATTGATCTCTTCCCACAAAAACTCATAGATGTCTTGCCAGCCATCAGGATCTATGGTGATAAATAATATGAAGAGAACATACTCTGTGATGAAGCCATATGATGTAAAGCTCCAAAATCAAGAATCTATCTTCCTAACTTGAAATTTGTAACTGCAACAAGTGCTTGTCCCTTTTGTCTCTCTAACTTTGAAGATGAAGGAGAATATGATGAACCCCCTGACATAGTTGAAGGTGTATTGACTTGAGTCTTCTTAGGAATGTGCTTCAACTCATCAATCTATTTGATATAACATTTATGTTCATCATGCCCCAATTTCTTGCAATATGCACACTTAGGCTTCTTCTTCTTAGGTGAATCACCTTGAGAATTTGATTGATTGTTGGTGGCTTATTCTTTTTCTTCTTCTATTTCTTTTCAAGATTACTAGACCCCTTCTCACTTTGTGGTTGACTAGCCACCAAAGCTTGTGACTTAGATGGCTTGAGAATGCCCATTGTGATTAACTTTGCCTATTCAAGCATCAACATTTATGAAAATGAATCAAATGATGGTATAGTGTAGACCTTTCCCATAGTCAATAGATGAGTGTGAAAAGTAGAAACAAATGTTGCATATTCAAAAACAAGCTTGCCTAACACATTGAGGACCAATTGTGCATCCTTCTTATCAATACCACATTCTTTGAGTTGTGCCCTTAGTTCATTAAATTTTGTTTCATAGTCTTGGATATTGTCAAAAACATTTAGATCTAGACTAGTGAGATCATTATCAATTTTTTATATCCTCTAACCTCATCAGTTTGACCATAGAATTGTGCAAGTTTGTCGCAAGCCTCCTTAGGTGTAGTACACTTATCAATATGATAAAGAAGGTCAAGTGAAACAAATGTACTTAAATATCCAAGTGCCTTAGAATTGTTAATGATCCATTCCATCCTTGCTTTATCATCCTTTAGTTCTGGTTCATGATCTATGATTCAAGGTGAATAACCCTTACTCATTAATGCTTTCCATGCATTTGATTTCCATGTTGCATAGTTATATGGAGTCAAATGAGGGAAATTTGGATAACCCTGTTGAATATCAGGAACACTGAGTGGGGGGGGGGGGTGAATTGGTGTTCTATAATTTTTTTAACCATTTCCAAGAATAAATTGAACAAGAGCACAACATGCAAATGAATAACAACCATATTAGGATGACACATGGACACCAAGATTGTTACGTGGAAAACCCAAAGAGGGAAAAACTATGGAGAGAATTAGCTCTCAAATATATATTGCAATCTTAACAAATAATGATGTTCAGGCTTGGTCACTCCATAGGCTTGGAACATGCTAGCTCACTACCATGAAGTATAACTAGGTTTAGTAGGCTCACTACCTCAACCCTAAACCTAGCAAGATTACAATAAGGGCTATTAAACCCTTAGGGCTATTAAATCCTTAGGGCTATTAAACCCTATTGGAGGCTCCCTACCAAGCTCACTGCCTTGATGAAGAAGGGTTACTATCAAGTAGAAATCAAATTGCACATGAAAACTAATTACTGCATAAGCATTTATCACTATGCCAGGGTCAAGTCATTTGTGAACTGAATTCTGAATCCCAAGTCTTCATTATCACTGATCTGTGTCAGTGCTTTGCTATTCACATATTCACATCCATCCACACACCTCAACTTATCATTTCAACTGAAATCCATTGCTCTTATATATCCACATCATGATTTGATCCATAATCAGGTCGGGATCCAAGAAGTGAAACGTGTACATAGAAAGATGTAGCTAGTCGACACAATCCAATGCATTATATGTTATGTAGACCCAAATCTTTGCCTAAATGTGTTCATATAGGTCATCTCTAATCATTAAATCACTCAAATAGATCCTTCACACACTATCTCTTCTCCGCACAATGTTTTATCATACTAGTCAGCCTGTTCCTTAAGAGCATGCTTAACAGGTTCATCTGTACACTTACAATTTTTACTGCGGATCACAAAATACTTCCAGAATCATATCAAGGACTCTTTACAAATTCCCAACCTTACCCTAAAAACTACAAGGCATGATATCATCTTGTGGGGAAATGCAGACAATCAGAACTCACACTCTGTCTCTATCAAACTCTATTAAACACTATACCGATACTTAGCAACTTGTAGCTATCTTTCTAGTGGACCTCAGATCTTGCAAATTTGGAATTAGACACTTCATACAAGTGTTTAGAACACCTTAAAACCGCATAACAAAATACTTAGCTACGGAGGAATGCAGACCATTACAATGTGCCCTGCTCACTATCTCTGCTATGCCTTTGTTCATTCAAACTTAGATAATTCTTCCAAATGACTTCCGGAAGAAGTCAAGACTTAATCTTTGGAGCATAACACCTCTAAAAAGTTACTAACATCATATATGAACCGCATTACTAGATCATTATCTGCAAAAGCATACTGACCCACTAACTGTCCTTTACTCTATAAATACCCATACTTAGTCACTTCTGCCAACCAGACTTGAAATCCAATACGTCCTTCTGGAGTTATCTCTTCCTGTCATGGTGATAAGATCTCTGAGCCTTGTTTCCATCAATGACAACATACAAGTCCATGTTGGAGCAATGTCTCTTGCCAACAATCTCCCCCTTTGGCATTGATGGCAACACTTAGTGAAAAATGCTTTACTGCTCCCCCTTACTATATACACTTCTTCTACTCCCCCTAAGATGTTTATCAATTTTTCACCGATCTTCTTCTCCCCCTTTGACATTAATGGCAAAATGTGTTATTTGGAACCAAAAATTTGTCAAAATTTTAAAAAAATTATGTACTTTGCCGCATATTTTACAAGTACAATCTTCATCTTAGTTTGTGACTGAAGACAAAGTGTCACTATAGATAGTCTTTATAAGATCTATCTCTCCGTTCCATCTATTTCTTGCACTTTCTAGGATATGGACGTGGCCGTTCATCAGAAAAACTAGCTTCTCTGCCCTTTGCATATCTGAGGGTGTATCAACTAGTGTGAGTGATTTCATGGCTTCATCTTCCATATTGGTCATGGAGTCAATTTTTGGACTTATCAGTCCCCTTAGCTGGCACAACCTATCTCTAATTTCTCCCCTTTTCTTCATCAGAGTGCTTAAATCACTATGAATGTTTGCAACTTGAGCTTCTTTGACATTTATTAACTCAACTACCAGATTATATGTCTTGGAGATATTCAGCAGTTTGAGTTCCAAATCATTGGTTTTATCTTCTAATTCCTTTGTAACTTTTGGCCAAGATAGGCAAAATTTATAAACTTTACAAGCTTCTTCAATGGCACTTTGTATGCCTTATATCACATTTTCTAATGTAGTTTTATCTTTTGCTAACATAGCCTTTAACTCAATCAATCTCTTTTCACCAAATTCTTTTTTAACTTTTGCTTCTGTAGATTTTGTACAAGACTCAAAATGTGTACTTATAGTGTCTAATAGCCCTTTGAGATGCTTAATGGAAGATAGTGAGGTGTCCTTTTGAATAGTTGGTATTATCTTTTCTAGAACGCTGAATGCATCATTGATCAATTTACTGTCTTGGTCATGAGATTTCAGTATGTCTTCCTGTGCCTTGGCCTGAACAATAGATACTAGCTTGAATTTTTGTACAGGTGATAACGAAGCCAAGTTGATTGGTCCTTGAATAAGTTCAGACTCATCTGCAACTTGTTGTTTGTCAGAACCAACTGAGACATCTACAGTGTCTCTTGCTCTCTCATACACTTCTTCTTGACTTCGATCCGGAGGGTCCATGTCCATATTTTCTTGTTGATCTTTGTTTTATTCTGGTGTAGGACTCCTTGTCTATTCCCTATTCTCTTCATCCTCAACCTATTGCTCAGAAGATAGATGCATTTTAGTTTTGCCTTGATCTAGCATATTCAATGTGTTCAAGTCAGGGACTTGATTACTCTATTCCAATCCTTGATCTTGGCTTGTTTGTGGCAGAGATGTGTCTTCATCTTTTGTTTCCTCATTGTCATAGATAGTAGAAATATTGTATTTCTTTAGTATTTCCAAAATGATCTCCTATGTTTCCTTGACAACTTTGTCAGTTTCTCCTATCATCAGTGCATTCATTCTTTTCATTGATCTGAACTCATTGTTAAGTGCTTTGGAGATTTTGGCCTTGTCTTCTAAAGTAGTATCCAGACATAATTTTATCAATGTGTGTTCTCTGAGCTCAATATCCTTAGCCATAGCAGTTTCCTTTCTGACTGATAGAATACTATCTAAGGTATCTGGGAGATCAACAATGATCTCCATGAGAGCTCTACTATATATGTTCAGATATTCTATGATAGCTTCTTGCAAAATCCTTTTGTCAATATCATTGTAATCATCATAAAATTCAGCCATAGGTTTCAAATTTCCATCAACAGTGATAGACTTTAGTACATCTTCAAATGTTAATGTGGCGGGAGACACATCTACCTTCTATCTTTTGCTAGGTTTCTTCTTTTTAGAGGCTTTAGTAGTCTTAGTTTTCATTTTCTTGATATTTTCATCAAACTCAGTCTCTTCTTCATTTTTTTCACTTATACTTACATACATTCTTCTACCTTTCATTTTCTATCTCTTTGCTCCTCTGTCAATTGGCTTCTTTGTAGAATCCTTTATGCTAGTAGATGTGGGACAGGAAGAGAAGGCAGAGCTTCTGGTAGACCTCTTTATTTCTTGATGTTTTTCCTTTTATTTAGGTTCATCTAGAACCTTAACTCTTTCACTTCCTTTCTTTTCCTTTGCTTCCCTTTCTGTTTGGCCTTTTTCCCTTGTTTCTTTGACTTGTTCCTTAGTGAATCCATGTTTTATGGCTTTTTCTCTATACTTTGTGAATCCACTTTTATTTTGATCATGTCCTTGGTATACCCAAGTGTTGTCCACATTTTGGAGTTCTTCCACTTGTGGTTGTGTTTGTACTGATATGGTTTCCTTGTGATCATGCTTATATACACACTGTTGATGTCAAGTTCCATATGCCCATGGAATTTGTGGTGTGTCTCAATGTTTTGGTTGTTTCTTTACATCTAGTAGTTTCTATCTAGGTATGTGATACTAACTCCAAGCTTTCCCCATGATGATCTATAAATATGCCTACAAGTCCTAGCTCAAACCCTAATTTTTCTTTACTCTTCCATAAGCCAAATTCATATTTCTTACTCAAAAAAGGCTTTCATACTTTTCTAATTACTTGTTAACCTATGCTAGTAGATGATGAGTTAACTTAAAGCATATGTGTGTAATTCATCTATGCTATTGCAACCACTCTATCTAGTCAAAGTCACCACTTATCACCTATTGCCTCACCAGTCCCTATGATCAAACTTTTTTTAACCTTATGTCCAACACTTGCATCATGATTCCAAGCCCTTACTATTGTGTGTCACTATCTCATTCTCAATTACTTCCTTAAAACATACTAGATCAACTTCAGTATATAATACACAATTAGAACTCAAATCATCATCATAAGTACATTGGGATACCTCATAAATTTCCCTTAAGCTTCCTAGATATTTTTTAGTATTGAAGAGGGAGTTTAAATTACCCTTCTTCTTATACTTGGTAGAATGGAAGAAGATGGAACATGGCTTTTACTAGAATTTGACGGTTGATTTGAGTTGCTACTTTCTATGTGTGGCTAATTTTTATTTGTAACATTATCATTGAAGTATTTTATCTCAAAATATTATTACTATTGTAAATTTTCACTCCAAATCCATTCCTCATCTTTAAGAAATTCTACATCTCTATTGATTGGGACTTGTTTTGATGACTGGTTTATATAATTTATATGTCTTTGATTTCTCACTATATCCCACAATAATACATCTTTCTCCTTTGTCATCTAGCTTATTTCTCTTTCCATCAAGAATATGTGCATATGAAATGTATCAAAAAACATCTCAAATGAGAAACACTATGTTTATTCTTACTCCAGGCTTCTTGTGGTACTTTATCTTTTATACTCTTTATAGGGAAACAATTCAAAACTATAGAAGCTATATCTTGAACACAAAACTCATTTGGTAAATGTTTTTCTTTCATTAGACTCCTTCAAGCCATATCCATAATTGTTCTATTTTTCTTTTTGGAAACACCATTTAGTTGTGGTGTATACTTTATAGTGAATTATTTCTTGATTCCATTTATTTCATAAAACAATCATTAGACACATTTTCCCCTCTATTTATTCTTAACATGTTTATGAAATGTCCACTTTTCTTCTCAATAAAAACTTTAAATTATTGAAATATTCCAGAGACTTCTAATTTCTATTTCAAGATCACCACGATTCTCTATTGAAATCACACTGAAGGTTATGGAATACCTACTATTCCCAATTGAAGGAGTTTGGATTGGTCCACATAGGTCTAAATGCATAATTTCAAGTGGATCCCTTGCTTTATATGACCTACCAATAGGAAATGCTTCACTATGTTATTTCCCAAGAATACAACCCTCAAAAGTTTAATTGGGTTTCTCTACAAATGGTAACCTTTTCACCATGTTCTTTTCATATAATAAATTAAGCCCACTAAATCTTAAATGCCCAAATCTAAAATACCACAACCGTGATTTATCCTTTATAGTGGCTTTAAGGACGAAAAATAATCTATGTTGTATCTTCAATGGAAACATTATATTACTTATCATTGATAATCATGCAATCATATTGTTACTTCCATTTCTATCTGAAATCACACATGTTCCATTTTCAAAATAAACCCTATAGCACTTTTGTACTAACTACCTAATACTAATTAGGTAATGTTTAAGACTTGAAACATAATACAAATCTATACCGTGTTTCTTTTCTCCTTGTTTTATTCTAGTATTTATGCTTCATTTACCCATGACAATTGCTTTGTTATCATTCCCTAATTTAAGTTTAGATTGAACTAATTCATTAATTTAGAAAGAAATGTCTCTCTATTTCCATCATATGATTATTACAGTGACTATCTAAATACTGACCATCTTTTGTACTTTCTTTAGTACCATTAGAAGCAATTGACATGGAACCATGATCTTCATTTTCATTTGCTCTTGAAAAATTTACACTTTTCTTATTATGATTATACATCTTCTTCCTACAGTCACAACTATAATGACTACAGTTTTTGCAATAATGGCATTGAATGGGGAGCTTACTAACCCCTTTCCTCTTCAAAGATATATTAGCTAAGGGTACCCCATCGCACATACATTATTTTTAATAGTAGAAGATGGCTTGAATTATATTTTGAGAAAAAAATTGATCAGCTATCCCATCAATGGTATTAGACTTCCTAACAATGAAAATTTCTTGAATGCCCAGTTTATTGATGACACTACTCTTTATTTGGAAACGAAGAAAGATAACTTTTGTCATTTGTTCAAGAGATTGAACATATTTTGTAGAGCATCTGAGGCTAAGATATATGATAGTTAATCCATAATATTAAGCTGGCAGAAAGACCCCCTCTGAAAGATATATGATAGTTAATCCACAATATTAAGTTGGCAATGGGGGGTCGAATACAATTATTAAATATTTGGGTATACCATTTTCTATTGATCCTTAATTGAAGGATATGTGGGTATGGATGTTCCTTAAGGTTGAGAAAAAACATCAAAAGTGGTAGAATCATCTATTGTCCTCAGCAGGGAGAATTTAGATCACTCAGAATGTCTTGGCTTCTTATACAATTTATTACTCATCTACTTGGTTGTTTGGCAGTGCATAGTTTGAAAAAATTTAGAAAACTCTCAAGGACTTCCCTTGGTCAGATAGAAAAGGCATGTTGTGAATTGGGCTTGGTGTTGCCTTCTTGAATCTAGAGGGAGATTGGGGTTGAATAATTCAAAAATCCAAGGGATTACTTTGGTAGTTAAGTGGATTTTGAAGGCTTTTGATGGCTCTGAGCCATGGAAAATCTTGATCAAGAAAAATATTACTCTTTCTAGACCAAAAATGGTATAAATTAGACTTGCTTGCATGCTCATGACTTGATGTTCTATAAGTTTTATGTGAGCCTATTTTGGTCCAAAGTGTTAAGTAGTATTTGGAGGGTTTGGGAGAATGTAAAATACTTGATCGGGAATAGCAATGTTTTTTGTAGATTTAAACAAAAAATTGTCTCTTTTAGATCTATTTGGTGGAATCTTGATTGGAATAACAAACATCCATCTCTTACTCAGGGTTGTTCTATAAATTTTTGGGACTCTAAAAGTATCTCTAGTTTTAAAGATATTTTTACTAAGGGCACAGTTAAAGATTGGGATAGTCTTAGAACAGAGTTTTAAATTCCTTTTAATCAAAAGAGAAGCTATTTAGTCTTTAAAAGAGCCTTGAATAATGTGAAATTCCTCATCTCTCGCATGATGATATTAGAAATTTTGATGAACTTTAGTTGGCCTAATGGAACAACCTTTGATTAGATGTTTGCAAAGAAAATTTATACCATTCTTGTTGATACAAGGGAAATAATTGATTGGCTTAATATGAATTGGAACCTTGATTGGTATAAAGCTAAGTGGACATGTGTTTTAAAAAATATTTGGTCTTATAATGTTGATCCCAAAAAAGTATTTTTGAGATGGCTTGTTTTGTTGAAAAAGATTACTATTAATGTTGAGTTAGCCTCTATTGGCATTCATGCTAGAATGTGCTCCCTATGTAATAAGTTAGAAACTATTGAGCATCTTTTTTTAATGTTAGTATGCTTTTCATATTTGGTCCTCTTTACTTGGTAATAGGTTGGGCTAGGCTAAGAAGGATGTCTTTACTTGGTTTGAAATTTTATTTGGTTATGTCAAAGTTTTTTCTGTTCAACTTAATGAATTCTCACTTGTTTTTACCAATGAATTACTATGGTATGTCTACTAAAAAAGGAAAAACCTTATAGAGACTCAATGTGAGCTCACACTTAGTGGAATTATTTTGCAAGTCTCTATGGTGTTCAAGATTCCAAAGGAGAGGTTCTTTGTTTTGCTTGAGGAAGGACTCACTATTGTGTACAAAAAGGAGGTGAGAAAAGCCCACTTTTGGCCTTAGGGAGGGATCAACTTCAATAAGGAAAAGATGAAGAAGTTATATGAATACTTTAAGAAGCAGAACATCACTAAACCTAAGAAGAGGAAGAGAACAAAACCTACTGTGAAGAACAAATTTAAACCAATAGTCAAAGATTTAGACTGTTACATCCCCAATTTTTGTCTTTCTATACTTTTACCTTTTACTTGGACATAAGTAAATTTATTATGATCTTTAGATTAATGACAAGGAAAGAAATTGATTATATTGAATGCCATTTATGAAATTATGGAAATGATTATGTTATTATCGATTTAATATTTGCATTATGAGATTTGATCTATTATTTGAATAATGATGCACTGATCATAATTTGTTTGGTAACGAGTTTGATACAGGATTACAGGTTATTAGATGACTCTCAGAGAAAAGAGAGAGAGAGTATCTTTCCAGGAGAGAGATATAGACCTCAGGTTATGAGTGGTTTATTTGCCAAATCGAGTATAAGTGTTTAACGAAAATGTGAACCAATGTGTCGTAAGAGGTAAGTCTTGTCTTGTTAGTTTACTTCTAAACCTAATCGACAGGTAGTCGATATTATTTACAAATCCTTCTAAGTCGTAGTAACTCGTCTTAGTTGTTAATAACATTAACAACGTCATTTGAAGTGTGATTTGTGACTATTTACGTTTAACGTAAATATTACGATGTTATTGTTGTAAAATGGTTGTCTTATTATTATTAAGTCCCCCTGAGGTGTTATAAATGATTCTTAACATTAAGACATTTTCATCGAGTTAAGAAGACGTGAATATTGTTGACGGATTGTGATGGGGAGACAAGCTCAACCCAATCACAATATCCGTAATCTTTTGTTTAATTATTATCTTTTTATTTGATTAAACCATAACTATCTAATTGAGGTGATGTTATGTCAATCATATTTGACATAATCAAATAAGAATATGCTTATGTGTCGAGTGAGGATAATACCTCATAATAAGTCAATATTGTTATAATAGCTTGCAAATAGGAGAGCCTTCAATAATAGTAGTAGTGAGTCGAATAACTTATTGGTGATCATTAAATAATTAGCAATAGTTAAGAGATGTGTCAGCCTCTTCCAAAAGAGAAGGTCTGTGGTATTAACTACCACTATCGACGAGCCCATGGGATGGTTATCTCCCATCGACATGTGTAAACCTTGCATTAAAATTGGATTTAGTTAGAACCAAATTGAACATGGACTGTTTTGAATTCAATTAAGTTGCAACTGAAATGAGTGGAAGTGAGGAGTAAGGTGACTCTATAGGAGTCATGCCTAATCCCTTATTAAACGATGTAGTTGAGGCATCATGCAGCAAAGATGAATAAGGAGAAACTTGTGTGAAGTTTAGGGATACACAAAGGAGAAATTGTGGCTGAGAGGAGATACACAGCTAGAGGTGTCGATTGTAGAGCTCTATTAGCAAGTATTGCCAACTTAAGACCGTTGACTTATAGGTATTCCTCAGTTCTATATCTTAATAACAATGATGAAATCATATGATTCATTTAGGATGTCCATCGTTGTGTTTTTGGGCAGTCATATGAGAATGCTAGTGAGGTATATCCTCTGGTATTCATTGTGTTTACTATTAAAAAGATATTAGTGTTGATCACAGGATAATGCAGATAGCATTATTAGTAAACCATTTAGATCTATTTCTGAAACGATTAGGCATCGAATGCATTTTATATGGCTGATACTTGGTAATACAAGTGAACACTATGTTATAGTATTCTGAATCGACTATTTTCTTATAGATATCTAAATGATAATCATATCAAATCATAGTATGGAGGATAAACGATCATTATAGCAGGAGATTGTCTTAGTTGATGTTTGTTTTGAAAAATAGTTTACTTATTGAATAAGTTTGTAGAAACCAATGATATGTTCATGAGATAATCATATATTAGACTCTTGAATTTTATTAGTATTGATTTAACTTGAATAGTTATATTCATAGCCTTGAGTTGTATAGTTTAGAACTTGAGTCGAGGTAATGTAATTTCAAAAACATTTCCTTGTTAAGTTTCTATACATGTTGAAAATGATATCTTATCCCAAGAAACTTAGATTCTTAGTGTTCTATGGTAATTTTGGTATAATCTATTGAATGGTAGAAGAACCAGGATTAGTAGATAAACAAGATAAATGTCCAAAGATCTTCTTAATATCTATACTTGTAATCTTGATGAGTTTACCTATAGTAAACCATTACGGGAAATAGGCTAAGTCTATATAGAAACACCCTTGAATAAAATCATATATGAGTATATATATATATATATATATATATATATATATATATATATATATATATATATATATATATATATATATATATATATATATATATATATATATATATATATGAATTAGTGGTTAATGACATCACATAGAGGTAATTTGAAAGGTAATCATATTCCTTTGAATAGAAGTTAATATCTTCACAAGAATTATAGCATTCTTAGCCATGAAAGAGATAAACCAAAAATTGATTATGAACCTAGTCTTACAGGAATGATATATATATTGAAATATCGTAATATCTAATGGGTTGTTATAAAAACCCTAGAGTTGATTATGAACCCAAAGAATGGTTATATCTTTTAGACTTATCTAGTTCAAGAAAAATTTTATCATGACAAGATGATTAAAACATTACGTAAATATAGTCGGTGGGAATATCTGCAAGAATACAATAGTATCCAAGTCGAGTAGGGGTGGGTGAACATAATGACTATGTTCATTATGAACAATATTGTTATAAGAAAACTTTGGCCAAAGTAATGCATTTGTTTTTTGCATACATCGTCAGTTCATTGTATCCGGATTGCTCATCCTATCGGAAATCATACTTAGCTAGAGGGTATTCAGGGTTGTATGGTTGATAGAGTTGAGTAGGATACAACACTATGTACTCGGGAAAGGCAAATTACCACTGGTCACCTAAGGTCTATATTCCTCATGAAAGGTAGGGCCACTTCGTATGTGGAAGATGTGTGGGAGATCGTCGGTCTGTGGATGGAGGTAAATCACTAGAAAGATACACCCTCTCCAAGCAGGAAACATGCTAGGACTTGTGATAAAGATGTCAGATATTCAGAAGCGGTATTTATTCCAAAATTTGTATATGTAATTGATTTACATTTGTAAACATTGTAATTGAGAAAGACAATATGGTTTATTGTATTTTGTAAAGAGAAATCTTGTAATTGTAGTTACTTGATTATATGTTGAATAAAAGAAAAAAATTCTCTATCTCATTTTTACCTTGTTGATTTACTCTATGGTAAATTTCTGGTTTTAATATGTTTTTAGAACTTGGATGTTACATATGGTATCAAAGCTACCAGGTTCAACACTAGGGCTTATAAGATGACTATGCTTGCCTGTAGTCAACATTATGTGTTTAGCTAATGTTTAAAAATTTCTGTACCAGGATGGTACATCTTAAGAAGATAGAAAGAAGGTCTATTAATTTGAGTCAACATTTCCTTAAAGAAAAAAGAGAATGTGAGGCCATTATCAAAACCTTTGAGGGAACTAATGATGAGAGTGACATTTGGTTAAGTGATACTGAAACTCTAGTGACTGCCTTAACTTGAATCAAGCGAGTGAGAAGGGAAAACATGGAAAGAGTTAAGATCACTGCCAAAATCATACAGTATATGTTAGATGAGGAAACAACTATGGTTAGGCAAGATCCCCGCATACCCCCAACTATTGAGATCATAGAAGTTAGGTCCAATAGTGAGTCAGAGGATTATATACCTTGAGATTATGTATCTGAAAATGAGTCTAAAGGATATACTCCTCTTGAGCATGAGTTTTGAAATCATTTCTTGTATAAAAGAAGAATACTCTTTACTTTTGAAATGAAAAAAAAAAGAGTTATTTTTGTGCCAAAATATTATTTAAATTGAGTTTATTATGTTTAGATTTAATGGGATGCATTATAATCTTGAACTAATGGACAACTTAATATTCTTAGGTGTGATAAATCAATAAGCATGGTTCAGACAAGAACTAACCAAGGAGAAAGTGAAGAAGAAAACCACCCACCAAATAATAAGCTAGACCAAATCATAACCATTCTTTAGGAAACCAAGAAAAGATTGGGTGATTTGGAAAAGGTGGATGATAAAGGGAATACTGAGGGAGGAGGTGAAAACTCTCATGGTGAAAGTAGAGAAAATCATGAAGATCAAAGCAAGAGTGTGGAACCTCATAAAGAGGCAAGGGATAGATTGACCTCGGAGCTCTCAAAGGATATGAAGAAGGTTACTCCACCAAAATTCGATGGGACAAAGACCGGAGATGCTGCTGAAGCTTGGTTAATAGAGATGGAAAAATATTTTGAGACAAGAAATTGCTCGGAGGTGACCAAGGCAGTATGGGGAGCATTCCAATTGGCAGGAGAAGCATCCACTTGGTGGATGAATAAGAAGATGGAATTGAATTTAATCTCTCTAAGGGTAACCTGGGATGAGTTCATGGAACTCTTTCACAAGATATGGTTACCACAACTCTATTTTGATCAGAAACTGACTGACTTTCAGAATCTTCGACAAGGAGATATGACAGTGGTGGAATATGGAGAAAAATTCACTCGACTCCTGAAATATGTTCCACAATATCAAAAGGATGAGAGAATTAGGATTAGAAAATTCATCATGGGCTTATATGCTCAAATTGGTGGTGAAGTGGACGTGCATGGTCCCACAACAATGGATCAAGTGTATGAGAAGGCGATCAAGCAACAACAAAAATTGAAATCCATCTCAGCTTATCATGATAGAAGCTGTAAGGGGTTTAATGGAACTCCTAACAATCAACTATACAAGAAAAGATATGAAAAGAGATATGATAACAAGAGAAAAGATATAGGACCTCAGAAGAACAAGGGTGGATCTGGTAATGAGAAGAAGAACGACAACTACAAAAGAAATGAGGATAATAGTGGTAAGACATCAGATAAGAAAGGACCCATTGGAGGATGCTTTACTTGTGGGGCAACCATTATGCAAATCGTTGCCCTAACAAGAATCAAAATGGACAACAAAGAGGTACTGCACTACCTACTCAGCAAGAAGCATTCCAGCAAAGGATTCATGTAGCTCTCGACAATCGTCAAGCAGAGTATCAAATCACACCCATTGAGATGATAGGTATTTTGTTTGGAGTCCCTATATCTATTTTGATTTATATAGGAGCCATTGAAAACTTTGTTTCTCCTAGAATTTTGAATAAATTTCCTAGAAAAGCTGGGTACATGTCTAAACCTTGTCAATAGAATATGCTAATCAATCTAAGGCTTAGGTAGAGCAATGTTTGTTTGAAGCCAAGATTGATCTCGCTAGTTTCTCAACTGAAGTAAACCTGTATGTAGCTCCCCTAGGTTCCTATGATGTAATCCTAGGAATGAGTTGGTTATGGAAGCATAGAGCTAAGGTAGACTATTTTTCAAAAATAGTTGAGTGCTTAGATGATTTGCGAAATCAAACCCAATTCCAAGGGATTCAAAGAGAAGTTAAAATCAAACCTATCTCTGCCAAGCAATTGAAAAGGGATAGAAGGAAAGGTTTTTAGTTGTTTGCAGTCAAAATGGAACAAGTGGAGGATGGGATAGAAAACCCTAGTTCATCTTTTAGAGAAAAGTGTCCTTTTCTTTGGGAATTTTAGGATGTGTTTCCAGAAGAACTTCCAGGATTGCCTCCCAAGAGGGTTTTGATTTTGCAATTGACATTAAACCATGATCTAATCCTATATCAAAAGCATCCTACCATATGACAACTACGAAGTTAATGGAATTGAAAGTACAATTACAAGAATTGTTGGCAAAAGGTTTGATCATGCCCAGTGT
The DNA here is from genome assembly GCA_027924645.1 of Cunninghamia lanceolata. NCBI lineage: Eukaryota > Viridiplantae > Streptophyta > Pinopsida > Cupressales > Cupressaceae > Cunninghamia > Cunninghamia lanceolata. The sequence continues at coordinate 2,138,532 of BSBN01000245.1, read as the reverse complement.
TTCACCTTGGGGTGCTCCAGTTATTTTTGTTAAGAAGGATGGAACCCTTCAATTGTGTATAGATTATTGTATGCTTAATAAAGCAATGGTAAAGAACAAATATCCTTTGCCACGTATTGATGATCTTTTTGATTAGATGCGTGAAGCTATTGTGGTTTCAAAGATTTATTTACGATTAGGATATCATCAGTTAAGACTGAAGGATGAAGATATTCATAAGACTACTTTTAGAACTAGGTATGGACACTATGAGTTCACAGTGTTGCCATTTGGTTCGACGAATGCACCTATTGCATTCATGAATCTCATGACTAGTATATTCAGAGATTGTTTGGACAAGTTTGTTTTAGTCTTCTTGGATGATATACTCATTTATTCTAAGAATGAAGAAGAATATCAATGTCACCTGCAAACAGTTCTGCAAAGGTCAAGAGAACATAAGTTATATGGGAAACTGTCAAAGTATACATTCTTCATGAAGGAAATTCAATACCTAGGGCTTATTATATCAACTAATGGAATATCTGTTGATCCTGCATAAATCATAGCTATTCTGGATTGGCCTGTACCAAAAAATGTGCATGAGGTGAGTAGTTTCATGGGCCTGGCAGGCTATTATAGAAAGTTTGTTCTAAATTTCTCCAGTATTGCTAGTCCAATCACTTCCCCGTAGAAGAAATGAAAGAGTTTTGAATGGACAAACAAATGTTAGGATGCATTTGATCTATTAAAGGAAAAGTTAACTACATATCCAATCTTGAAAGTTCCTAACCCTGAAGGAAAAATTGAGGTAATTACAGATGCCTCGGGACAAGGATTAGGAGGAGTGCTTATGTAAGATGGAAGAGTTATAACATATGAGTCAAGGAAATTGAAATCCTATGAGAAAAATTATGCACCACATGATCTAGAATTGGCAGCAGTAACTCATGCCTTGCAGATGTAGAGGTACTATTTGTTGGGGAAGACTTTTATTCTTAATTCAGACCATCAAAGTCTAAAGTATATTTTCTCTCAACCGCATTTGAATGCTCAATAAAGGACATGGTTAGAATTGATATCTAACTATGACTTTGAGATAAACTACATAAAAGGAAAAGAGAATAGAGTACCCGATGCTTTGAGTTGTAGAAGACATATAGCTTCTATTGTTTCTATTCATGGAAAATTTAAGGATTTGGTGTTGCAAAATTTGTCTAGTGATGAGTTTTATGAGCAGATTAAGTAAGCTCTAAAAAATTATCCTAGAGATCCAAGGTATGATGGTTTTCTGTTTGAGTCAGATTGACTATTGAGGTATAAAGATAGAATTTATGTTCTTGATTCAGCTGGATTGAGGGATCTAGTATGGAAAGAAGTTCATAGTACACCATATTCTGGACAGCTAGGAGTAACCAAACTTCTAGCAGATGTTAAACCTCTTTATTTCTGGAAAGGAATGAAGAATGATGCTGCAATATTTGTAACAAGCTATTTAGAATGTTAAAAGGTAAAAGCAGAGCATCAACACCCTGCAGGATTGTTGTACCCACATGATGTGCTAGAGTGGAAATGGCAAGTTATTAGCATGGATTTCGTTCAAGGTATTCCTATGTACAGGAATAAACATGATGCCATTTTAGTGGTGGTTAATAAACTCACAAAGGTAGCACATTCATACTAGGGAATTTCATTGATGGAGCACCTGTGCTAGCTCGCAAATTTATGCAAGATGTGTTTAGATTGCATGGCTTCCCTGAAAAGATTATTTTGGATAGAGATGTGCATGCAACGTCAAGGTTTTGGCAAACTTTATTTTCTGCACTAGGGACTAAACTCAACATGAGTAAAGCTTACCATCCTAAAATTCATGGGCAAACTGAGAGGGTTAACCAAGTCTTGGAAGACTTGTTGTGAATGTATTGCATGGATCAGCAATATAAGTGGGAAGAATACTTACCACTTGTGGAATTTTCTTACAAAAGTTCCTATCATTCCGCTATTAAGATGGCACCATTCAAAGCATTGTATGGAAGAAGATGTCGAACTCCTATAAGCAGGTATAAGCTAGAAGATAGGATTAGCATTGGACTAGAAATGCTAGCTGAAATGGAAGTGAAAGTTAAGTTGATTAGAAAAAGATTGGCAGAAGCCAATGATAGGCAAAAGAGCTATGCGGATGCAAAGCGTGTTCTGAGGCAATTCTTTGTTGGAGAAAAAGTTCTTTTGAGGGTCAAACCTCAAAAAAGTTTTGTTAAGTTTGGGAAGTCTTCTAAGCTAGCCCCTCGATATGTGGGACCCTTTTAAGTGCTTGAAGTAATCAATCCAGTTGCCTACACAATTGCTCTACCACCAGCCTTATCTAGAATGCACAATGTTTTTCATGTGTCTTATTTGAAGAAATATATTGCAGGTAATAATCATATTTTGACATGGAATTCTTTGCAAATGCAAGACCTAGGGGTGGTCACGATCGAGCTACTCAAGGTGTTAGAAACACGCAAGCTCCACTTGTGTAACAGAGAGGTCTTGCAATGCAAGGTCCAATAGGACCAATATGCTTAGGAAAAGGCTACATGGGAGGATTACCATGAATTTAATCAAAATTTTCCTCATTTATTTAATGATGTTACCAGTTGAAAACAATGATCTTGCTTTTCAGTTACTTTTTAATACTTTATATCATTGAGGATGATGAATCTTTAGGGGAAGGATATGTTACATCCCTAATTTTTGTCTTTCTATACTTTCACTTTTTACTTGGACATAAGTAAATTTATTATGATGTTTAGATTAATGACAAGGAAAGAAATGGATTATATTGAATGTAATTTATGAAATTATGGAAATGATTATGCTATTATCAATTTAATATTTGCAATATGAGATTTGATCTATTATTTGAATAATGATGCACTAATCATAATTTGTTTGGTAACTAGTTTGATATAGGATTACAGGTTATCAGATGACTCTAGGAGAAAAGAGAGAGAGAGAGAAAGAGTATCTTTCCAAGAGAGAGATATGGACCTCAGGTTATGAGTGGTTTATTTGCTAGATCGAGTATAAGTGTTTAACAAAAATGTGAACCAATGTGTCGTAAGAGGTAAGTCTTGTCTTGGCAGTTTACTTCTGAACCTAATCAATAGGTAGTCGATATTATTTACAAATCTTTCTAAATTGTAGTAAGTCATCTTAGTTGTTAATAACGTTAGCTACATCATTTGAAGTGTGATTTGTGACTATTTATGTTTAATGTAAATATTACGACGTTATTGTCATAAAATTGTTGTCTTATTATTATTAAGTCCCCTTGAGGTCATATAAATTATTCTTAATGTTAAGAAGTTTTCATCGAGTTAAGAAGACGTGAATATTGTTGACGGATTGTGATGGGGAGAAAAGGTCAACCCAATCACAATATTTGTAATCCTTTGTTTAAATATTATCTTCTTATTTGATTAAACCATAACTATCTAATTGAGGTGATGTTATGTGAATCATATTTGACACAATCAAATAAGAATATGCTTATGTGTCGAGTGAGGATAATACCTCATAATAAGTTAATATTGTTATACTAGCTTGCAAATAGGAGAGCCTTCAATAATAGTAGTAGTGACTTGAATCACTTATTGGGGATCATTAAATAATTATCAATAGTTAAGAGATGTGTCGGCCTCTTCCAAAAGAGAAGGACTGCGGTATTAACTACCACTATCGATGAGCCCATGGGATGGTTATCTCCCATTGACGTGTGTAAACTTTGCATTAAACTTGGCTTCAGTTAGAACCAAATCGAACATGGACTATTATGCATGCAATTAAGTTGCAACTGAAACAAGTGAAAGTAAGGAGTTAGGCAACTCTATAGGAGTCTTCCCTGAGCCTTTATTAAATGACAGTTGAGTCGTGAGGTAGCAGAGAGGAATAAGGAGAAACTTGTGTGAAGTTTAGGGATACGCATAGGAGAAATCATGGCTGAGAGGATATACATAGCTAGAGGCATTGACTGTTGAGTTCTATCAGCAAGTATTGCCAACTCTAAGATTGTCGACTAATAGGTATTCCTTAGTTCTTTATGTTCATAACAATGGGGAAATCATATGATTCTTTTAGGATGTCCATCATTGTGTTTTTGGATAGTCATATGAGAATGCCAATGAGGTATATCCTCCGGTATTCATTGTGATTACTGTTGAAAAGATATTAGTGTTGATCATGGGGTAATGTAGATAGCATTATTAGTAAACCATATAGATCTATTTCTCAATTGATTAGGCATTGAATGCATTTAATATGGCTGATACTTGGTAATACAAGGGAACACTATGTTATAGTATTCTAAATCGACTATTTTCTTATAGATATCTAAATGATAATCATATCAAATCATAGTATGGAGGATAAATGATCATCATCGCAAGAGGTTGTCTTAGTTGATGTTTGTTTTGAAAAACATTTTACTTATTGAATAAGTTTGTAGAAACCAATGATATGTTCATGAGATAATCATATATTAGACTCTTGAATTTTATTAGTATTGATTTAACTTGAATAGTTATATTCATAGCCTCGAGTCGTATGGTTTAGACCTTGAGTCGGGGTAATGTTATTTCAAAAGCATTTCCTTGTTAAGTTTCTATACATGTTGAAAACGATATCTTAACCCAAGAAACTTAGATTCTTAGTGTTCTATAGTAATTTTGGTATAATCTATTGAATGGTTGAAGAACCAGGATTAGTAGATAAATGGGATAAATCTCCAAAGATCTTCTTAATATCTATACTTGTAATCTTGATGAGTTTATAGTAAACCATTATGGGAAATACACTAAGTCTATATAGAAACAGCCTTCAATAAAATCATATATGAGTTATATATATGAAGTGATGGTTAATGACATCACATAGAGGTAATTTGAAAGGTAATCATATTCCTTTGAATAGAAGTTAATATCTTCACAAGAATTATAGCATTCTTGGCCATGAAAGAGATAAACCAAAGGGTCGATTATGAACCTAGTCTTACAGGAATTATATATATATATATATTGAAATATTGTAGTATCCAATGGGTTGTTATAAAAACCCTAGAGTCGATTACGAACCCAACGAATGGTTATGTGTTTTAGACTTATCTAATTCAAGAAAACTTTTATCATGACAAGATGATTAAAACATTACATAAATATAGTCGGTGGGAATATTTGCAAGAATATGACAATATCCAAGTCAAGTAGGGGTGGGTGAACACAACGACTACGTTCATTATGAATGATATTATTATAAAAAAACTTTGGCCAAAGTAATGCATTTGTTTTCTGCATGCATTGTCGGTTCACTATATCAGGATTGCTCATCCTATCAGAAATCATACTTAGCTAGAGGGTATCTAGGGTTTTATGGTTGATAGAGTTGAGTAGGATACAACACTATGTACTTGGGAAAGGTAAATTACCAGTAGTCACCTAAGGTCTATATTCCTCGTGAAGGGTAGGGCCACTTCCTATGTGGAAGATGTGTGGGAGACTGTCGGTTTGTGGATGGAGGTAAATCACTAGAAAGATACTCTCTCTCGAAGAAGGAAACATGCCAGAACTTGTGATAAAGATGTCAGATATTCAGAAGTAGTATTTATTCCAAAATTTGTATATGTAATTGATTTACATTTGTAAACATTGTAATTGAGAAAGACAATATGGTTTATTGTATTTTGTAAAGAGAAATCTTGTAATTGTAGTTACTTGAATATATGTTGAATAAAAGAAAATTTTTCTCTATCTCATTTTTACCTTGTTGATTTACTCTATGGTAAATTTCTAGTTTTACTATGTTTTTAGAACTTGGATGTTACATAGACCTAGAGGATGAGGTTGATCCACCTATTGGTACTTTTGGGTGTGATCAGTTTGAGTACAACAATAATTAGAGATGCTACTAGGAGCAGTGATAGGATATGTCTTGGTTCTATTATGTGTTTTTTGGATACTATGTTATATATATACTGTTGATAATGTCTTGTTATTTTGAGCTAGTATTTTATGGAGTAGTTTCTCCTTATATTGTAATAAGTTATTTTTGTGAATGATTTGTAATATAAAAAATCATGACATTGGCTGCTTGATTTATCGTATCTTTAATAGCTTCCATGTGTATATTTGCTGCTTCTTCCACTTCCACTTGTTTCATGGTAGTTGAAATTGTTTCTTCCTTTATTATAATTATTGGTCCTATAAGTATTACAAATTCTCTTCCTCCTCTACCATAGTTACGTCCTTCGCTTCTTTCTAAGATTAGAAATGGTGCTTGTTAAAATTCTCCTCTTTTTCCTTTGTCCTTGAATGATATTTATATTTTGAATGCTTGTTTTAGAGAGATATTTTCCATCTAATTCAATCTTTTCTTAGGGTTTTGTAAGGAACCCATTAAATTTTCTTCGATCGATGATTGTGATATATCCTATGATATATTTATAGAAATAACAATGGGGTCAAACCTTGCTGGTAAACTCCTCATTATCTTTTCTATTCATTCTAATTTGATTAACAACACCTGTTATGTGGGTAAATAAATTGTTGATAGATTAAGAATCTCTCATTTACGAATTTTTGAACTCCCTTCTCGACATTTTCAATCTCACTAGCTTTACTTTGCTTACATACCTCAATAAGGATTTTGTATGGTCTCACATGCTTGATTTGAGTTAATTGTTACTGCAATCCTTCTCATCTTGAGAGAGAGAATTATATGACACTTGATCTAGGTGCACTAGATACCTCTTTTCTACAAAGTCGCAAAGATCTTGTGATCCAAATTAATTCTCCATCTGTATACTCTATATTCATAATACTTTCCATTGAAACATGGAAGTGACAATTGTGTGAGATTACTACCCACATTGGCCATTGCAATTAAACTTGAAGAATTTAAAATCCTTTGCTTGACAACTTAACTCTTATACCATTTTTATAACATTTCTCTGATATTAATCAAATGACCTTGCTTTAGTACCACTTTGATGGAAGAAGTAGAGGCCCAAGATTATGGAGCAACAACAAAATCTTAAAAATTATTGTATATATATAATAAAGCACACATAAGAAAATATAAACAAAACAAAAAAAATTATTGATAAAAATGCTACAACACAAAAGACACTCTTTTTTCCTTTTAATCATCATTTATTGTGTTACAAGGATATATGTAATATGTACAATCTATGCATGATTTTCACTCCAATTTTCTAACTTGAGTTGACTATATGACATGCCGTGTATTCTTTACTTGTACTTCAAGCTTCTAACTTGACTCGCACTCCAAGTCTTTAACTTAACTTGACATGCCTTGTTCTCTTGACATAACTTGTGCTTTAAACTTCTAACTTGACTTGACTTGTACTCTTGATATTAATGCATTTGTACAAAGAAAACTTGATGTGCAAGATTACATTTCTAATATTTAAAGTTTAAAAATTTGATTTGATTACTTTCTACGGGGATCTTGTGAAGCATAGAGTGAGACCTTTGGATCTCATTTGTTCTTGGATCAGTTTCATGGAGATAGTTGTTGGAAAAGTAATACAAAAAACTACTTCATTTAATGAAAATGACTCTTATTTTTGATTATTTTTTCCTTTCCCTTGCCTCTATCCTATAATCAAAATGTAGTCAAGTCAAATTTAAAAAGCATTTTTTTTATTGTGTGTTGAGAAAAGCAAGAAGATAGAATGTTCTAATTTAATTGGCATGTAAGAGCAATAGCTTTGTTTTAAGAAGATAACATATATGCTCTATTTTCTGTGTAAACTTTTTCTCCCATGTGTAATCGACTTGTTGTTTTGAATTAAAATGTATGAGAGTATACTCTATCAGAAAATATATGAAAAGAACAACTCTATTATACTGATGTTTTCATAATATATATAATCTATTTTTGTGTGTGTGTAAAGAACTTTGTTTTGGGTTGTAGTTCCATTGTGTGAGACTCCTTCCTACTCTATTTTTTTTTCTTTTGTCTCCTTCATCTAGTATTAGAGCCAAGTTATCAAAAAATGAGGTCATTACATCCAATAATGGAAAAATCAAACACAAGCTTGAAAAATTCTCTAATTCCTTAGTTCAATGGAAAAAAATATGATTAAATTGGTCAATCGCAATGAAATCTTTGTTCAATTGTCAAGATTTATGGGAGGTTGTAGAGAATGGGTTTACTAAACATATAGATGCAGTAGCATATAGTGCTCTATTTCAAGAAAAAAAGGATTTACTAAGGATTTACTAAGGGATACATGAGAGTATCTATCCAAGGGTTGCAGTAGCAACAAGGTTAAAACAAGCATGGGATATCCTCCAAACTACATATCAAGGAATGACCAAGGAAAAAATTGCTAAGTTGTAAATGTTAAGAAGAGATTTTGAAACCATGTATATGTAGGAATTTGAATAACTAGATTCATTTTTCACTCAAGTTATTCAATTAGTTAATCAAATGAAATCTCATGGTGAGACCTTTGAAGATAGGAGAATAGTTGAAAATATTCTAAGGATCTTACCCACAAGGTTTGAATCCATTGTTGTGGCCATAGAAGAGATAAAAAATCTCTGACAATTCTCTATGGATGGGATTCATGCATCCCCAATTTCTCATGAGTACAGGCTAATCCAATCACCAAGCTCATCTATGGAGCATGCCTTCAAATTAAAAGTTTCACTAAGTCATGGTGGAGGTAGAGGAAGATCCAACTTCAAAGGTAGAGGAAGAAATTCATTAGAGGTGGAAGAAATAATCCAAAAAATTCAAGTGGAAGAGGCAACAACCAAAACTTAAGTCAAATTCAATCTCATGGTTAAAGGTGTGACAAATCTCAAGTTCAACGTCTTTACTACAAAAAGTATGGCCATTATTCAAAAGAATGTAGGAAAAACAATTTGATTTAGTAAAAAAAATGTAAACTTTACAAGAGAAAATCAATTGCACAAGAAAATCAAAAGGATGTATGGTTTTTAGATTTAGAATGTAGCAACCACATGACAAGAAATCAAGAAATGTTTTCTAGTTTGGATGAAATAGTAAAATCAGATATTACATTGGGTAGTGACAACAAAGTATCAGTTATGGGAAAATGAAATATTAATATTGTAACTAAGCAGGGGGAATTTTTTATCTCAAATGTTTATTTTGTTCCTAGTCTAAAACATAATTTTATGAGAGTTGGATAGCTTGTTGAAAAGGGGTATAGAGTATTTTTCAAAAATAGAGAATATGTAATTTTGGACAAATTTCCAAGTCTAAATCAGTTCATAGAAAAAGTCCAAATGATCAAGAACAAAATGTTTCCCTTAAGGTTGAAACCAGATTTAAAGGTGGAATTTTCTCAAGCACACCACTCAATGAATTGACAAGTGAATCCAAAAAAAACTACAAAAGTCAATCAAACAATCTTTCAGGACGAAAAAATATCATAATAGGCTTTGGCATCTATGATTTGGACACCTTAATTTTGGTGGTCTAAACTTTCTACATAGGAAAATCATGGTAAAAGTTTTGCCACTAATAGAAAAACTAGATAGAGTATGTGAAGGGTGTACTTTTGGAAAGAAACATAGAGATGCATTCCCAACAGGCAAGTCAATTAGAGGAAAGGAAGAATTAGAGATCATCCATTGAGATTTGTGTGGGCCAATGCAGAGACCTTCAATTGGTGGACATTTCTATTTCTTAACATTCATTGATGAATACACCAAAAAAATATGGGTTTATTTTCTAAAGCATAAGAATGAAGTGTTTGAGTTTTTCATCAGTTCATATCCCTTGTTGAGAAGCAAAGTGGAAATTACATCAAAGCATTAAAATAATAAATAGAGGTGGTGAATACATCTGAAATGACTTTCTAATCTTTTTCAAGGATCATATAATTCACAAGAAATTTACTACTAGGTACACACCTTAGCAGAATGAATGGTGTAGTAGAAACAAAGAATAGACCAATCATGGACATGGCTAAGATTATGATGAAATAGAAACATTTATCATAAGAGTATTGGGCTGAGGCCATAGCATGTCTACGCTACATAATGAATAGTTGCCCAACTAAGAGTGTGAAGAACACAATTTTAGAAGAAGCATGGAGTGGAAGAAAATTTAGTGTGGCACATATGAGAGTATTTGGTTGTGTTGCATATGCACATGTCCCAGATGAATTGAGAAAGAAATTGGATAGCAAGGGAGAATCTATGGGATATCGTTAGGACACCAAATCTTACAAATTGTATAATCCTATAATTGGAAAAGTGATGATCAATAGAGACGTGCAATCCATAGAAGAAGACACATGGGATGAAAGTTTGGAGACAACAATGAGTGTTGTAGAAAATTTACCTCAAGAGGATAAAGACGTATTAACTCTGTCAAGTACTCCTATTCTAACTCCTTCCACACAAACTCAAGCTCAACTAACTGGTCTACAAGTGACACCATTAAGTAGAAGGATAGCCTCACACATTTAGACAAGTACTCCCTCAAGTGAACAACAATAAATACCACAAGGTACACATGTGAAGCTACACTACCTACAATAGACATTCTTAGTGCAGGACCATCATGTCCAAATTCTTTAGGTTCTACCTCAAGTGATATGTCAAATCCAACATTGGCAAGCTTAAGGAGACAAAAAAAAAGAATTATAAGGGACATTTATGATCAAAATGAAGGTGAAAACCATGGTGGTTTGATTTCTCTTTTCACATTATTTTCACAAGTAGATGATCCAGTTCACTTTGAGGATGCAATTAAAGATGAAAAATGGGTCCCACATGCCATGGACGAAGAAATTGATGCTATAGAAGAGAATCATACATGGGACTTAGTGAATGTTTTAAAAGGAAAGGATGTGATAGGAGTAAAGTTGGTCTACAATACCATGTTAAGTGCAAAAGTTGATATGCAAAAGCATAAGGCAAGGCTTGTAGCTAAGGGTTATTCACATCATCTTGGAGTTGATTAAAATGAGACATTTACTTTAGTAGCCCATTTGGACACAGCGAGAACAATACTAGCAATAGCATCTCAAAACAAGTGGCATTTATATCAAATGGATGTAAAATCAGGATTCCTAAAAGGTTTCTTAGAAGAAGTATATGTGGATAAGCCACCAAGATATGAGATCTTAGGCCATGAAAACAAAGTCTACAAACTCAAGAAAGCTCTCTATAGATTTAAACAAGCTTCTAGACCATGGTATAACATAATTGATTCTCATTTCTTATAAATGTCTTTAATAGGTGAAGCAACATGCCTACATTGTACACAAAGATGAATTAACAAGGTAAAATTTTAATTGTATGTTTGTATGTTGATGACTTGATATTTAGAAGTGACTTATCAATTGATTTGTTCAAAGGAGCCATGAAAAAGGAATTTAAAATGACTAATTTGGGTTTCATGAAATATTTTCTTGGCATTGAGGTGAATCGAAAAAAAAATGGTATATTCATCTCACAAGCTAAATACATGCAAATGCTATTTTGAAAATGTTCAATATGGTAAATTACAAATTTGCACCAACACCAATTCTAACAGGATTGAAACTAAGCAAGGATGAGAAGGGATCCAATGTTGATCCAACATTGTATAAAGGACTTGTTTGTAGTCTCATGAATCTAACAACCACAAGGATGAATATAATGTATGTATAAAGTCTTATTTCAAGGTTCATGAAATCTCCAAAAGATTCTCATTGGCATGTAAGAAAAAGAATCTTAAGACATGTAGTGGAGCAACAAATTATGGAATTAAGTATTCATTTAGTCAAATGAGTTTAAACTCATAGGATGCACATATAATGATTATACTGGTAACATTGATGACTAAAAGGGCACATCTAGTTATGTCTTTCATTTCAAAACAGGTGCAATATCATGGGCATCCAAGAAACAACCCTTTGTCAATCTTTCATTTGGTGAAGTAGAGTATGTAGCAACAACAAGAGCATCATGTCATGAAGTTTGGATCAGAAGAGTGTTGAAATATTTGAGGCATGAACAAAAAGAAGTAACAAAGATTTATTGTGACAATAATTCAACAATAGCACTATCCAAGAATCTTGTATTTCACAAGAAAAGGAAGCATATTGACATTAGATACTATTTAATCAAAGAGTTGATCGACAATGGAGAGATATATTTGAAATTTGCAGGTTTGAAGATTAGTATACAGACATTTTCACCAAGCCATTGGGAAAAGAAATCTTTGAGCATCTAAGAGATTGTTTGGGAATCCAAGATGGCAATAGTTGTGAATATGAGGAATGTTGGAAATATAATCCTAACATCTGCTTCATTTAATGAACCTGACTCTTGTTTTTTACTATTTTTTCCTTTCCCCTACCTCCATCCTATTTTCGTTAATTTCTGCATGGATGTTGTCTTGAAAGTATGGCCTATCTTCTCTAGTGTATGCAAGAAGATAGGATGTTGTCTATAATCAAAATGTAGTCAAGTCAATTTTAAAAAGTGTTGTTTTTCTTGTGTGCTAAGCGAAGCAAGAAAGTAGAATTCTCTATTTTAATTGGTATCTAAGAGCATCAGCTCTATTTTAAGAAGATAATATATATTCTCTAGTTTTCTATGTAAAATATTTTTCTGTATGTAATCAGCATGCTGTTTTGAGTTAAAAGATATGAGAGTATACTCTATCTGAAAATATTAGAAAAGAGCAGCAGCTCTATTATAGTGATGTTTTCTATTATATTGATGTTGTCAAAATTTATATAATCTCTTTTTGTGTGTGTCAAAAGAGCTTTGTTTTGAGTTATAGTTTCATCATGTGAGACTCCTTCCTCCTCTATTTTTTTTTGCTTTTGTCTCCTTCAATAGAAACAACTATTTATTGTTGTAGAAGAACATATCTTGTATGATTTTTTCTTGGTTGATAGTGTTGATTTCTATGTTAAGGCTTACAACCTGACATTGTATTGTTATTATTTTTGTTGTTGGAAATACATTCATGTCAGTACTTTAGAGGTTGAGTTATTTGTAAAAGGTTTTTCCCATGGTATATCAGTGTCTCTCTCTTTTGTGTAGTTGTACCATCTTTCATTCTTGTTATGTGTGGTTTATGCTAAAATGCTACTAAAATTACAGGTCAATGATACTACTATGACATATTTTCTCATAAGATTAATGTGAAATATTTTTTGTATTATGGTTGCCGATAAGGGCGTGGTTTGGTGGTTAAGTCGCTTGGTTGTAGTGGCGGCCACCAGAGTTCAAACCCCCGTTGGGCCAAGGAGCTCGCAGGCTTTACGCCTTCGCTGGGCCAACGAGCTCGCGTGTTTGAAGTGTTCTTGCTATGGGATGAGGTCCCCCGTGTTGTGACCTCACCGGTTCATTCCTCCAGATAGAAGCATTCGCGTGGAGCCGGAGGGCGTGCCGCACCGGTGTTGCCGGTCACGTTATAAAGTTTACTAGGCACATTAGCTTTAAAAAAAAAAAAAATTGATATTATAGTTAACATAAAAACCTGTTTATATTTCCTTACATTTAATACCCATTTAGTCTCAGAATTTGTCTCTAAATTTGGTACTAGTGTTGATTTCCTTTCACCTAAGCTCTAATAAAATTCTTTTTCACTAAGCTATAAGAAAAGATTTCTTCACATAATATTCCACCACGCTAGAGCTGCATTTTAAAAAAAATTAAGTGATCCCGTTACTAGTTGTTCTTTCTGTGATGTCTGCAAGTAAAATAGAAACCACAACCAAGACAAGTTGAAATTGCTCTTTTTAGTTAATGAGATGACGCTCGTTATTTAAATCCAAGCCCACACAATGTCGTTAAACATTCAGGATGTATTATATTAAGAGAAAAATATTGATTTCTACAATAAGTGAAGATTTTATAACTGTAAAAACAAAATTTTAAACTAAACTTATTAGTCTACACCATGTTTACTCATCAGATGCAAACAAAGACAGTTGAAGAGATTGTTGTATTTGCATTCTACACAAAATTACAAATTCAAAGCCATAGATAATCTGTGGTAGCTTGGAAAAGTGGTATAGTTTCCATTCTTATCAATATAGCATGATAGGAAAGAAATCCCAACATTAGTCATCCCTAAACTCTTTAAAACGGATCCAGCTACCTACAATATTAGAAACATCGAATGTTTGGGGGTTAAAAGATTTATTATTCTTAAAACATTAGAGCTTAAAAAACTGCATACCTTATTATCTTTTGGTGGCAATAAGGCTGTGAGCTGTGAATAGAGAGATTGCATGTCCTTTCTCCTCTCCCTTTCTTTCATTCTGTGAAGCCATTGCTTATCCACGCCTTCACTTGTTTTCGAGGGTTGACCAGGAACAGCCCACAAATCCTCATTAAATAACTGTGGCGTATGATTATACTCTCCGTTCTGTAGGCAAAGCGAAAATGAAGGAAAACAATTCATTTTCCTTCACAACGCACAGCACAGGGAAATGCCAAAAATAGTAGGGAGAAAATTAACGAGTGGAGCGATGGATTAATGTTCACCATCTTTAGCAGCTTTTTAAAGTGTGTGTGAGAGAGAATAATTTCAAATGTACATATTTCGACTGATTTGATGTCGCCTAAGAAAAAGCTGGACTAAAATTTTTATTTTAGAGACAAATGTTTTCCCGGGTCAAAACGAAATGAATGGGCTGCAAAAGTTACAAATAAAAGTAAGACACCTGTGCGTAGTATTGAAGAGTTTTCGCTATCTAATCTACATTCAAATCCATGTGCTAGTTTTTTTTGCATATTGCACGAACCGACAGACAAGCCATTAAAGACACAGGGTCTACCATCAATAGGAAGGCGGGACCCACTTCCACCGACCAGCAGTTATACGACATATGGCCCTTACAATTGTAAAGGGGAAAATTGCATACACTGTACTTTTCCTTGTCGTTTTGAAGGCAGCGGTTATTCCTTGATTCAATTGTTCTTTTTCAACGATTCTTTCTTATCTATTTATTTGTTGTTATCAAAAGTATTTTCATGTGGCATGTGGTATAGCATTTGTATCAACATTCTTGGCATATTCTTGGCATATTACATGAGAGTGAAATATTTTGTATCTTTTACAAAGTTGTGGAATGAGTATTTTAGGAGTTTGACAAAAGGAAGAAATATTCCTTGTTATTTGTAATCTTCTTTGGCCACATCAAGATTTTTATTGCAAGTCCAAACATCCAGATACATTGTGTTTGTAGATACATATGAATCTCAATCAATAGGTATAGAGCGACAAATCAAAGTTCATTGTTGTGTACGACTCAAATATATAATTTGTTAATTTGGTCTAGGTCTTTCCACAATTCAACCTACTTTAAAATATTTCATTCAACATTCAATGCATCTAAGAATAGGAGTCTTTAACGTATAGTCTAAAAGTTATGATCAAAATAGTGGAATGTAACTATTTATTGACCATTGAAATTTGTCGAGTACTTTTAATTCTTTTAATTTTTTACTTTTCTAATTTTTGTCACATGATTTGTTGAGCTCTAAATTATGTTAATTGGATTGTATTTATTATCATATTCTTTAAGCCTAATTTTAGTAAATAATTTATTTCATTTCTTTACATTTTGATGAAAACATTCAAACCCTTCTAGATTTATTCTATGGTTTTGACCTCTTTAATTTTTTGATTGTTTTTTTTATTGTAATACTTTCATTTTAGATTTGATTGGGGTTCTGGATCCACCCTCCCTTTTTTCTTCTTTGATCTAGACTTTCATTTTTTCACACCTCTTTGATCTTTACCCTACCACCTTTGCATTTAGACTTTACTATAAAATTTTAGATTTAATTGTTTCCATTTTTTAATTTCACATCATGAAACTCTCTTTGTGCTTTGGTGATGATTATGCTCATTGATCTCATGTTGATGTCATGGATTGAGAGTATATTTTTATGTTGATTACTCTTCTTATACCCTTTCTAGGGTTCGTTATTAGGGGTATTTTTCATGATGCCTATATGTTTTCTAACCCTAACTAGTTTGTGCACTATAATGTTACACATCTATGTACTTTGGTGCATGCATCTTTCCTTTACTTAATCTTAGATCTCTTACTATGTATGTGCAATCTTGCACTTTATCATATATGGTATGCTAATCCATGTTTATTCTATATGGCCTAGGATGATCATCCCAGGGTGTTCTTCATTGCTTTAATTTTTTAGAGATAATGCCAACTGATGCCCTAAGGAGTTAGCCATGCCTTTTGTGATGTTATTTCTTTTGATTCTACTCTCTCCTCTCATGATGACGAATATATGATGAGCTTTATGTGATGAGATTATACCTTCCCTAGTTATTCACGAAGTTGTTGAGCCTTGTAATACTAACCTCATTTCTATACCCCTAGATTCATGTTTTCTTGGTGATCCATCTTGTGAGGAGTCTAGTGATAGTGGTTTCTATAAGCTTCCTTTTACACATGTGATGATGTTGTGCCTTATGATTATAGTACTCTTCCATATCATGATTGTACATTGCATTGTGAATTGTTACATGATTATGGTGTCCGTAATGATGAAAATTATTTTTCATCTCATATTTATTCTCTAGATAATTAAGATAATTCATTAGTTTATCCTTCATTACATAATGGCATTTGTGCTCTTAGTGAGGAAATATTGTAGGATGATTTTAATGGTTCTAGTGATGCCTCGTTTCTTGGAAAGTCATCCTTACTCTCTAACTATGAGCATTTCGATGATCATATCTTGTTAGTAAGTGAATTTAGGATTAACTTGAGGAATAGAGAATTACATTGGTTTGATTCCCTATCTCTTTTATTAATTGTGGTGTTGGAACAAGAGTTTATAGCATATTTTTATTTCTCTAGCATGCTTGAAAATAGTTTGGTCTTTTATCTAGTGTTCCTATTTACACATTTTTTGATCCTTGTTTATCCTCTTCATTTAAAGTCGATATGGCTAATATTATTTATACTCCTGTAATCCACCTTTAAATTTATTGTTAATGGGACACTTGATTTCTCTCTAACTCTAGTTTCATTCCATATGGCACCTACTTTAATATAGAGTTATCATGCATTAAGTCATACGTGTCTAAGGATAGCGAGGGGTCAAAATGTTATATCTAATTAGCTAGTTGTTCTCTCTAGCACTATGGTTTTGCCTCCTCCACCTAATATTACATATAAGACATTTAAGGAATATGATATTATTGATTAGTTACAAAATAAAATCTAATCCATCTCTTTGGGTTTTAGTATGTGCATCACCTCTTTATAAAGAGGTAGTGTGGCGATCTTTAGAAAAGATAGAACTAAATTCTAATACTTCAACGTCCATAAATAGTGACTTCTTTGATTACATCTATTAGATCCCATCCCTACTATGATATTTCAGCTAATGATGTTGATTTATCACCTAAATCAATTATTAATAAGTGTTTACCTTTTCGTATTATGGTAAAATATGTCCATATCAACATCAAAAATGATTTGATGGATAATGGCTATAGTTTGAACATCTATAGTGAAGACTATTTAAAACATTTAAGTGTGGATGCAGTAAAAATTAAAAAATACATCTTACTACTAAGGGTTTTATTATATAGTGGAAGACAATCCATGGGGATTAATTGCCTCCTTATTAAAAATTGACCATTCACTATCAATTCCTTATTCCTTGTTATGTTTGGAAGATTATCATAAAATATGTTACTAGGTCACCCATAGATTCATGCTCAGGGGGTTATGCCACATAAGGTTGTAAATTCTACGTATATATTAATAAGCAAGGCCAAATAGATTTTGATCCTCATCCATATTATCATTTCTAGATGGTTGATTAACCTAAATTTCTTAAATAAAACCAAACTACAAAAATGATACCCATAAAAGAAGAAGAGAAACAAGAAACAAAGCACAAGATTTCCCATATGATGAAAGTGCTTGGATTAGTGATGATTGGGGTACATTAGATTTACAACTTGTGGTATGAGAGAATACAAGTTTGATCTAAAACCTCATAATATGTCATCCCTCTAAATGGACACATCTATATATGGTTGACCACCTCCTCCAAATCTAGTAATGATAAAGAAAAGAATAACTTGTGTGTGTGTGTGATAGTGATGTAGCAATCATGATACTTACATTCTTAGTTTCTTTGCTCCTCCTATAGCATTAGACAAATTATATGGTCTCAGATACAAAAAAATGTGCACAAAGGGAAAGGACATAGTCAATATGAATAGGACATGATTGATGAAACAATCTTACCACATCAGTGGCCCGACAATAGTGTTTCCCACTTGTGGGATGGGACACAAAAAATGTTTTGAAAGGAAAAAATCATTGAACACCTTCAAATGAAGGTAAAATGCTTTCCATGTGTAAATAGGCTTCAAATGAGGGAGGTAGGGGAAGGGTTAAAATGAAGGATGTTCATTTGAAGGTCTCTATACTACCCTTCCCCTTCTATTCACATAGTTTTTAAAATAAAATTTTACTTTAATGCAAGGTTCGACCATCAAATGGAGTCACCATGACATGAGATTTTGTAGGATCATAGACTTTAGAGTAAGCTTCCCTAAAAGTATATTTTTTATATATTTTATTTAATTATTATATTTATTTTGATTTTCTAGTGAACATAGGTCTTTTATGAAACATACATGTCTTTATTCGATGCACATGGAAAAACTAAAAAACGTAGAAAAAATTTCTAAAAAATACATTCCCTTTGTATTAATGTCCTTGTTTCAAAAAAAAAAAATGCATTATCGCATAATATTACTCTAAATTATAATTAATTTGAATTAAAAAAAATTAATAATAAATAAAATATATATCAAAAAATTACAAAAGTATGCATGTCCTCGATATCAGTGTTAATGATATATGTTTAATAAATTATTAATTTATCTTATTTATTAGGAGTTATGCATTATGGCATAATATCACTCATTAAAAATAATATAAAGTATAAACAAAAAGTTATAAAGAAATGTTTTAAAATTTAGACAAATTTTTTAAAATATATATATTTAAAATTTACACACAAAATATAAAAAATCACTAGTTCTCATCATCTTCAAATTCTTAAAAGTTTGCTTGCTATAAGTGATAAAAAGTGAAAATTTGATTTAAAGTATTGATTTTAGTGTCCCACTTAGGCCAAAAAGAAGGACACACTATTGTTGGATCACCCACATAGTAAATAAAACAAAGACCTTGGCTATATACTTGAAGATCATGCAAGATGGTTAGATTAATGAAAAAGGAAATGAAAGGAACTTGTATTATATGTAATTTATACAAATTTGAGCTTCCCATGATACCTCTCTGGCATTATTAACTATAGATATTGGGTGGAAACATAAATCCCTATCCCACTTGTGATACATGTATTGATTTAACAATTTATGTAAAATAGTATGTTAGACACAAGGAAGATTAGATTAAGCTCATTATAGATGGAATTCTTGACATGTATATGTGTGTTGCTTAAGCATTCTATGACGTACTCTTTTCCCTCCAAGCCACATGAAAGGATTTCATTATACACAAACTAATGATTTAGATCATCTTGTTCATGACCAAACAAAGCCATCATGACATAAAATTTTGCAAGAATGTAGCACTTATATATATATATATATATATATATATATATATATATATATATATATATATATATATATATATATATATATATATATATATATATATATATATATATATAAACTAAATGTGCAAGCACCTGAAATATATTAATACAAGTATATAAACGTAATTACAGAACCAACTCATTATAAGGTAAGAGTTGAACTAGATTGTACAAAAAAGGGCAGCTAAAACCCAGCATAAAGCATGAACAACTCCATATCTAGTCTAAAATGGACTAATCCGGCAAGAAGGAAACCACTAGAGATAAAACATAAGCTACTATTAATAGTTATTAGAAAAAGAGGCTATACCATCCTTAGATTTAACAATGAGTAGATAACCATTAAACAAAAAACTGATATCCAAGAGGTATGAGACAATCAAAATCTAGGCTGCTCATTTATGTCAATGCCAGGATGATCTTGTTCATCCTTTATAGTAAGATCTTCATCATAATTGTCATTACCATCATTCGATGGAGGATAGTGAGGTTCAAGAAGTGGCATAACCCCATCAAATACTTCCTAAGACTGAATCGCCACCTCGTCCCCTATCTTCCTTTGATGAGAATTTAGAGCATTGTGGATAGTGACATGAAAGGTATTATAAATACCACCTTCAATAGAAGAGTATACATAGTGAATGGTAGAAATTTTTTGAATATCTGAGAGTTTGAATAAACCCCAAATTTTGAGATGACGACAGTTGAAAAAATCATAATTTTCTAGGGCATTAGTAAAACTTTCCTTAGAAATGAGATAATCCTATACATATGAGAATGCTAGCCTTTTAACAAGATCATCATCTTTAATGATATCCATTAGATTAGAAACAAAGCAAGAAGTCAACAGAGAATAGTGGATCATCCTCACCACTTCATCAAGGATTTGTCGACCAATAATTGAATGGATGGCCTCTTCTTCTGGCTAAGACCAAAATTTAAAAACCTTGGCTAGCATATCCAAATCAATCCCACCCGAAATTGGATACTTCCAGTTGAGAATTAGCAATAACATCGTCATGTTGATCTGCACCTCCATTATCACAAGGTCACAAACACAAAATGACAAGAAAGCTCAACCTGGCTAGAATTTAATGAAGGCGGAGGCAAAGAGTAATGATGAAACTGTTTGCAGACACAAGGGGAGTTAATGATGGAATTAAACATGCAACCCTTGAATTAGATGGCTGAGTAAAGAGCTGGCAAGAAAGCAAATCTTGTGCATGTGAAGGATCAATTCTAGCTATTGGGTGATGTAGAACATCTCTCAAGAATGAAGATCAATCACATCCAAATCTGATGCTTGTACTTTCTAAAAAAGTTAATCCAAATCAGAAAAAAAGAGTCCTAGCTTGGCAGAAACATATGGTGCCTGGCACATCAGTTCCTCTATCAATAGAAATTAAGAAAGCAAAGACCCCCAGAAGAGTGAACCTGCAAGAAGACAAAAAAGTTAGCAAACAATTAGGCTTTAATCATCTCATTGGACAAGATGGTAAAATCCTTTTGGAAGTATTTAATGGAAATTGGATTCCATTCTTTGATTTGAACCTGTTGATCTCACCCCAAATTAGCCATGGCATCTACAAGATTATTCTCTTCTCTGAAAGTATAATTAACTTTATGCGAATCAAAATCTAAAAGAAGAAGGCAACTCTCTTGAATTATATAATCAATTTTCCAATTGTTTGGTCTTTGGCCCTAAATCTTCTTCTAAAATGCATTAAGAAGGATCATTGAATCAACTTCAATCTAAAGCTTATTAACATTACATCTTTTATCTAATTTAAGACCATCCATTAGAGCATAAGCTTTTGCCTCATTATTAGTGCAAACTGTTGACCCATTTAACTCTGTCTAAGTCCAATAGTTCATCTTGAAAATCTTCTTGAAATGCTTTGGAATATAGCCCTATAGGCCCTAAATCCTTTAAATTCTAGTGCTCTACCTTCTAAAAATCCCTAAAATTCCACATGGAGAATCCTTACAAAAAACCTAGAAAAACTCAGAAATCTTTAGCCTTCAAAGTATGCCTTTGTAGAGTTCTCCATCTTTACACTTAGTTGTTTTGGTATGGATATCTGGACCTTAGTTAATATTTGGATATTATTTTAATATCCAAACCTTAGCTAAGTTATGGATCCTTGTCAATATTCAGATCTTAGTTAATATCTAGATATTTTCTTAATAACCAGACCTTAACTAATATCCTAATATTTCCTGAATGTTTGGACCTTAGTCGATATCTAGATCCTTCTCAACATCCAGATATCTCCTAATGTTTGGATCCTTGGCGAATGCCCTGATGACATCATCTAGATCCTTTCCAAAGAAGTGCCTTATGACGATGACATCATGAGGACATTCCGGCATGGATATTTAACAAGTCTTAATATCCTGACCCTCCAAATATGCAGTGACGTCATCAGGATATAGACATTAGTTTCACTGTGGACACAAAGAAGCATCTGGATATTAAGCTAATATCTGGATATGAAGTTAAGATATAGCCATTGGGTATTCGTGCGGATGACAAGTTGAATAATTGCTAAAGGCAAAATTGATGGGTGCATCCGAATATTGAGATTTTGAGGCTTAATTGTTCGGTCGAGCTATATCATTCAGATATTTTCAAACATGCAGACCTTGTGGATATTCATGGACATCCATATGCCCATTGACTATAACTTTGACCGCGAATATCTTCTTCATCCTGAGGAATTTCTACATGATCCAAAAGGCAAAATTACTTAGATTTTTGCCCTCTTTCATTTGGCAAGTTTTTCAAGGAAAATCTGCACTTTGAAATTTTGATCCAAAATTCATGATCCGGATATGGATATGCATATCCAAATATTAGGATAGGTTGCCGATTGGTAGGTGTACTCCACATTTAATTCTATAGTAAGAGCCAAAGGAGGTTGGATGGAATAGTGCAGCTCTTCAATGTTGAAGTACAATTGTAGCTACATTTCAAAATTTTAGGTACATGACAGGACTCTTTTGCATTCCCTCTTAAATGCATCTGTCAGTCATGTGTGCAAGCATCCATTTGTAGAGATAACAGGTTTCCTAGAGGTATGGGTTCTGCTCTAGTTGCAAGAGGTTTTTGATCAGTGAATTAAATGGGGTATGGGTTGTCCTAGTTGTAGAGAGGAGGATTGATATAAATTCTATGGTCTTGTAATCTTAGCAAGGGCAAATTTTTCTAGGTTGTTATGCTGCATAATTTTTTTGTAGTCTGACCTTGTAATGCAATTATAGGAATCACTCGAATCTGATACATTGTGCCTGCAACTAGGCCTTTGATGTCTTCTATTTTGACTCAACCATGAATGTAACTGATTATTTTGTGTCTATTCTTTGCTACAATTTGTTTTTCTCTATAATGGTCAATTGATCTTCATGATCAATACACTTCTAATATTTTTCCTCTCTTGTGTTCTATCTTTGTGTTTTATATGGAATTATAATCTATCTTGTGAGTAAAATGACTCCTTTATAGGTTAGGATTTCTCTTCCAAAACCTCTGCCAGGATTGCAAGTCTGTGTGAGTTCTTTAGAGTTGAGATCATTGTTGTATTGATTCAAATTAGCTACTACACATTAAATTTGGTGCCATCACCTTTCCCCTTTCTACTTCCTTCTATCCCTTTTCCTTGGCATGCATTAGCACTAGTTTTAGTTAATTTCTCTAAGCTTTAGGCTTAGAATGAGGAACCGGCCTTCTCTAGAGGTCTGATTTCATATTGCAAGATCCCACACCTTGAGATCATTCCCATTGTGTCACTAGAATGCTTGGATTCTCTCCAAGTTAGGTGTAATTCTATGTGACAATAGTTTCTGGCATGCCTGGTCGGACCCTCTGCTCTGAGAGAGAGCTGGACTAAGGATTTGGTGCCATTCTTGGTTCATTTTCTACTGTGAAAGTGTTTAATAGGCATCAGGTGACTCTACTAACCTAGTTTCTACACAATCTTTCAACATTCCATGCCTAGAGTGTAGGCAAGGTCTTCTTCTAGAGGTACTTTCCAATTCATAAAACTCTCTTTTACTGATAGAAGAAGAAGAAATAGAGTGTCTAGATCCCTTGTGAGAGAAAGTAGAAGTGACAATTCATCCCACTCAAGGGCTCGTTCTACTCCCCTCCTGTCAATTTTCATGTTAGGTTTAAATATTTAGGAAGAACCTTACGCATACCTATAATCAACCTAAATATCCCTAATATGGCTAGAAATCTCCCATTTAATGAATCCCATGTGGATAGTCCTCTAGACGTCACACCGTATGATGACATCCCTACTTCAACCTTAAAGGCTATTCCATTTTTTACTGGTGAGAACTCTACTGCCCCTGTAGAACACATTAAAGACATTGCTAGTGACTGTTCAGTCCACCATGTCACTGCTGACAATGTGGTGGTGAGATTGTTGCATTCTTCATTCAAGGGAAAGGCCTTGTAGTGGTACAAAGGTCTCCAAGAAAATTCCATCCACAATTGGGATGAGTTGGGCACAAAACTGTGCTAACACTTTGAAGGTAGGAGTGATCGCTTGTCACTAATGGAACAACTAGCTACAATCAAGAGAGCACCCCATGAATACATGGTGGACTTCAACTACCGATTTTAGAAAACATGGGATATAATTCCCTTGTTAGTGAAGCCCTCTTTGAACACAACATTCATCTATTACTTAAGGTCTTTGAATCTAGATATTGTTGTCATGATTCAGTCCATGGGTGGGACTGTATTACCTGGTGCTTATGGCACATCAATAAGAGTAGAAAATTGCCTAATTTAGGTAGGAAAGATTACTCCAAGGCCACCAATGCCTCTATCTTTAGAGGCCCATCTTATGCAGCATATTTTGGTACTAATTCCTATTGTCTCTTCTGCTACTCCTCTAATCACCCCTTTCAATTGAACCACTAGAAGATAAAGATGCTAAGATAAGGAAGTTGACTAATCAATTAGTGCTAGATATGAGATAGAATGCACAATCAAATAGGCCTTATCAACCCTCCAACCAGACATATAACCCTTCAATAAGGGTTATCAACAAAAAATGCCACCATACCAAGGTAACATGCAAAGGCAAGAGCAACCTAGTTATATAAGACTGTTAAATGCTGTTAACCCTAATGCAACAAGCACCCCTGGACCCCTTGTGCCAATTGAAAACAACCTAGCCCAAGATGGTAACTGGTGTTATCCTTGCAATCAGCCACATGACCAAAACTTGTTACCACCAATCAGGGAATGGTTGGAGGTCAAGAACAAATGCAACATAATGCTACCTTGATGAACTAGACCACTGATGACTATTGTGGTGTCAATCAAGGCATTGGCCCCATAGAATTCAATACCAGAGCAAAAACAAGAGCTACTGAAGATACATCAGTGCCAGTAGTTGCTCGTACTCCCATACCTAATGTGTCTCTAGCCGTCATAGCAAAGGAGAAAGTTCCCAAAGTTCCTTCAAAGGAAGTAGATTAGACTATTGTAAAGGTAGATTCAATGCCAGTAGTGCCACTCCAATCCAATTAGCAATCAAAGGGTGATTCAGTTGTCACTAAAACATCACAAAAGTGTGGTCAAATACCCTTTAGTATTTTGGATCAGTTGAAGAAGATAAATTTAAATATCTCTATGAGGGATGCTTTTCTAATTCTAGCTCAAAGGAATCTTCTCCAAGAGGCCCTAACAGAGTTCAATTAGCCTAATGTGGAGTTGATAAAAGAAAAGACAATTGTTCCAACAAATCTATACCAGCCAGAGGAAGAAGAAAGCACAAACAAAACTAGTAAACCCCCTCCATTTTATGTCTCCTTAATCATAGGTGATAAATTGTTGCACAATTGTATGATAGACTCTGGGGTGGGTACTTCTATCATGCAAAAAAACATTATTGATAGGTTGGGTGTTAAGTATGAGCTTGTGAATAAGGGTGTAGTTAAATTAGATGGTACTACTATGAAGACAATAAGGGTTATGAAAGGTTTGGAACTCACCCTGCATGCATGCCCTAGTTGTTCTATTTCACAAGATATATCAGTCATAGATCTCCCTTCTTAGTGATGCAGCACACAACATACACTCAATACCATTTTGCCATTAATCATGTGAGAGCCAAAGATTTGAAGACTAGAACATAAAAAAATTCTATTCATCAACCTTGCTGCTACAATGAGAGAAAACTCTCTTATATACAAGAAAACAAAAAAATTACCTTTTTTGGCAGATTTCGATAATTGTCAGATTTTGCCATTTTAGGTAATTTTACAGTCATATCTTGAGAATCCAGTTTTTTCCCAAAAGCATCCTAAAACTAAGGTAGGATGAAATGCCAACTAATATTCTAAATTTGAAACATGAGTTTCAATTTATTGCAAAAGCAACTTTTTAAAAATTTAGAAAAAAACACTAATTTACCATTTTGAGGGCCAAGATGAAAGTTTCAAGCCTCAAAAAAGTGCCAAGATGAGGTCCAACTGACTAGGGTGGGTTGGGAAACCACTGGCCACCTCATAACGCATCCACATGTAAAATTTCTTAGAAAACCCACATCTGAGTCAAAAGTTATGACCTCCGAAAGTCCCCGCATCACTTAGTTTGGCATATGCGTATCCAGAGATTTCACTACTAAAATAGGTGGGTACTTATCTTTTGATTGGTCCCACATGTTGTTTAGGACTAGATATGGCACCAAAGTGACCATTAGGGCTGAGCCTATTGCAAATGACCATATGGAACCCTACTCTCCCAAACCAACCAACTTGAATTGTACGATCCATGAGTTAGAAGAGGATGACAATGGTAGGCATTAGGTTGCAACCCCTATGGAGGATATACTGGACATATTGCTAGATGAGTGGGAAAATTGTTTTCATTTTAACCCCCTGACAACACAAAGAATACAGGGTTGAGTACTTATTGTATCCATGAGGAGGATGCTACTATCCCCAATCTTGAAAAAGAAAAGTTATACCCAAGTGGGATGTGGCAAATGTACTTTGATGGCTCTAGAAGCAAGAGTGGAGTAGCTATTAGGGTTGTACTGATTTCACCCCAAAAAGGAAAGTTATTTCTCTTCATTTAGATTACAGTTTAGCTGTACTAACAATGTAGCTAAGTATGAAGCTTTGATTCAAGGCATACAACTGACACAAAAAAGAGGAATAAAGATTCTATAGTATTTGGTGATAGTGAACTAGTTGTCCACCAAATCAGAAAACTAAGTGCTTCAAAGAATGACTTGTTGAAGTCATACAAGCATAGTGTTTGGGACCTAATTGAAGACTTTGATTCCTTCAACATTCAGGTAGTTACCAGGTAGAAAAATAAAGATGCTGATAGACTGGCCACAATTGGTGCTCAGTTTGACATTCCTCAGAATATCAAGAAGATTTCAGATCAGCATTATTAGTAAACCATTTAGATCTATTTCTCAAATGATTAGGCATTGAATGCATTTAATATCACTGATACTTGGTAATACAAGTGAACACTATGTTATAGTATTCTAAATCGACTATTTTCTTATAGATATCTAAATGATAATCATATCAAATCATAGTATGGAGGATAAATGATCATCATTGCAAGTGGTTGTCTTAGTTGATGTTTGTTTTGAAAAACATTTTACTTATTGAATAAGTTTGTAGAAACCAATGATATGTTCATGAGATAATCATATATTAGACTCTTGAATTTTATTAGTATTGATTTAACTTGAATAGTTATATTCATAGCCTTGAGTCGTATAGTTTAGACCTTGAGTCGGGGTAATGTTATTTCAAAAGCCTTTCCTTGTTAAGTTTCTATACATGTTGAAAATGATATCTTAACCCAAGAAACTTAGATTCTATAGTAATTTTGGTATAATCTATTGAATGGTAGAAGAACCAGGATTAGTAGATAAATGGGATAAATGTCCAAAGATTTTCTTAATATCTATACTTGTAATCTTGATGAGTTTATAGTAAACCATTATGGGAAATACACTAAGTCTATATAGAAACAACCTTCAATAAAATCATATATGAGTTATATATATGAAGTGATGCTTAATGACATCACATAGAGGTAATTTGAAATGTAATCATATTCCTTTGAATAGAAGTTAATATCTTCACAAGAATTATAGCATTCTTAGCCATGAAAGAGATAAACCAAAGGTCAATTATGAACCTAGTCTTACAGGAATGATATATATATATATCATAATATCCAATGGGTTGTTATAAAAACCCTAGAGTCGATTATGAACCCAACGAATGGTTTTGTGTTTTAGACTTATCTAATTCAAAAAAGCTTTTATCATGACAAGATGATTAAAACATTACATAAATATAGTCGATGGGAATATCTGCAAGAATATGACAATATCCAAGTCGAGTAGGCGTGGGTGAACACAACGACTACGTTCATTATGAACGATATTGTTATAAAAAAACTTTAGCCAAAGTAATGCATTTGTTTTCTGCATGCATTGTTGGTTCACTGTATCAGGATTGCTCATCCTATCGGAAATCATACTTAGCTAGAGGGTATCTAGGGTTTTACAGTTGATAGAGTTGAGTAGGATACAACACTATGTACTTGGGAAAGGTAAATCACCAGTAGTCACCTAAGGTCTATATTCCTCGTGAAGGGTAGGGCCAGGGCCACTCCTATGTGGAAGATGTGTGGGAGATTGTCGGTTTGTGGATGGAGGTAAATCATTGGAAATATACTCTCTCTCCAAGCAGGAAACATGCCAGGACTTGTGATAAAGATGTCAGATATTCAGAAGTAGTATTTATTCCAAAATTTGTATATGTAATTGATTTACATTTGTAAACATTGTAATTGAGAAAGACAATATGGTTTATTGTATTTTGTAAAGAGAAATCTTGTAATTGTAGTTACTTGAATATATGTTGAATAAAAGAAAATTTTTCTCTATCTCATTTTTACCTTGTTGATTTACTCTATGGTAAATTTCTAGTTTTACTATGTTTTTAGAACTTGGATGTTACATAGACCTAGAGGATGAGGTTGATCCACATATTGGTACTTTTGGGTGTGATCAGTTTGAGTACAACAATAATTAGAGATGCTACTAGGAGCAGTGATAGGATATGTCTTGGTTCTATTATGTGTTTTTGGATACTGTCATATATATACTGTTGATAATGTCTTGTTATTTTGAGCTAGTATTTTATGGAGTAGTTTCTCCTTATATTGTAATAAGTTATTTTTGTGAATGATTTGTAATATAAAAAATTATGACATTGGCTGCTTGATTTATCGTATCTTTAATAGCTTCCATGTGTATATTTGTTGCTTCTTCCACTTCCACTTGTTTCATGGTAGTTGAAATTGTTTCTTCCTTCATTATAATTATTGGTCCTATAAGTCTTACAAATTCTCTTCCTCCTCTACCATAGTTACATCCTTTCCTTCTTTCTAAGATTAGAAATGGTGCTTGTTAAAATTATCCTCTTTTTCCTTTGTCCTTGAAAGATATTTATATTTTGAATGCTTGTTTTAGAGAGATATTTTCTATCTAATTCAATCTTTTATTAGGGTTTTGTAAGGAACCCATTAAATTTTCTTCGATCGATGATTGTGATATATCCTATGATATATTTATAGAAATAATAATGGGGTCAAACCTTGCTGGTAAACTCCTCATTATCTTTTCTATTCATTCTAATTTGATTAACAACACTCGTTACATGGATAAATAAATTGTTAATAGATTAAGAATCTCTCATTTACAAATTTTTGAACTCCCTTCTTGACATTTTCAATCTCACTAGCTTTACTTTGCTTACATACCTCAATAAGGATTTTGTATGGTCTCTGATGCTTGATTTGAGTTAGTTGTTACTGCAATCCTTCTCATCTTGAGAGAGAGAATTATATGACACTTGATCTAGGGGCACTAGATATCTCTTTTCTACCAAGTCCCAAAGATCTTGTGATCCAAATTAATTCTGCATCTGTATACTCTATATTCATAATACTTTCCATTGAAACATGGAAGTGACAATTGTGTGAGATTACTATCCACATTGGCCATTGCAATTCAACTTGAAGAAGTTAAAATCCTTTGCTTGACAACTTAACTCTTATACCATTTTTATAACATTGCTCTGATATTAATCAAATGACCTTGCTTTAGTACCACTTTGATGGAAGAAGTAGAGGCCCGAGATTATGGAGCAACAACAAAATCTTAAAAATTATTGTATATATATAATAAAGCACACATTAGAAAATATAAACAAAACAAAAAAAAATTATTGATAAAAATGCTACAACACAAAAGACACTCTTTTCTCCTTTTAATCATCATTTCTTGTGTTACAAGGATATATATAATATGTACAATCTATGCATGATTTTCACTCCAAGTTTCTAACTTGAGTTGACTATATGACATGCCATGTATTCTTTACTTGTACTTCAATCTTCTAAATTGACTCGTACTCCAAGTCTTTAACTTAATTTGACATGCCTTGTTCTCTTGACATAACTTTTGCTTTAAACTTCTAAGTTGACTTGACTTGTACTCTTGATATTAATGCATTTGTACAAAGAAAACTTGATGTGCAAGATTACATTTCTAATACTTAGAGTTTAAAGATTTGATTTGATTACTTTCTACAGAGATCTTGTGGAGCATAGAGTGAGACCTTTGGATCTCATTTGTTCTTGGATCAGTTTCATGGAGATAGCTGTTGGAAAAGTAATACAAACAACTACTTAATTTTAAAAAAATGACTCTTATTTTTTATTATTTTTTTCCTTTCCCTTGCCTCTATCCTATAATCAAAATGTAGTCAAGTCAAATTTAAAAAGCATTTCTTTTTATTGTGTGTTGAGAAAAGCAAGAAGATAGAATGTTCTAATTTAATTGGCATGTAAGAGCAATAGCTTTGTTTTAAGAAGATAACATATATGCTCTATTTTCTGTGTAAACTTTTTTTCCTATGTGTAATCGACTTGTTGTTTTGAATTAAAATGTATGAGAGTATACTCTATCAAAAAATATATGAAAAAAACAACTCTATTATACTGATGTTTTCATAATATATATAATCTATTTTTGTGTGTGTGAAAAGAACTTTGTTTTGGGTTGTAGTTCCATTGTGTGAGACTCCTTCCTACTCTATTTTTTTCT
The DNA here is from genome assembly GCA_027924645.1 of Cunninghamia lanceolata. Taxonomy (NCBI): domain Eukaryota; kingdom Viridiplantae; phylum Streptophyta; class Pinopsida; order Cupressales; family Cupressaceae; genus Cunninghamia; species Cunninghamia lanceolata. Next base: position 2,107,697 of record BSBN01000245.1, on the reverse strand, counting down.
TTTGTCTCCTTCATCTAGTATTAGAGCCAAGTTATCAAAAAACAAGGTCATTACATCCAATAATGGAAAAATCAAACACAAGCTTGAAAAATTCTCTAATTCCTTAGTTCAATGGAAAAAAATATAATTAAATTGGTCAATCATAATGAAATCTTTGTTCAATTGTCAAGATTTATGGGAGGTTGTAGAGAATGGGTTTACTAAACATATAGATGCAGTAGCATACAATGCTCTATTTCAAGAAAAGAAGGATTTACTAAGGATTTACTAAGGGATACTTGAGAGTATTTATCCAAGGGTTACAGTAGCAACAAGGTTGAAACAAGAATGGGATATCCTCCAAACTACATATCAAGGAATGACCAAGGTAAAAATTGCTAAGTTGTAAATGTTAAGAAGACATTTTGAAACCATGTATATGTTGGAATTTGAATAACTAGATTCATTTTTCACTCAAGTTATTCAATTAGTTAATCAAATTAAATCTCATGGTGAGACCTTTGAAGATAGGAGAATAGTTGAAAATATTCTAAGGATCTTACCCACAAGGTTTGAATCCATTGTTGTGGCCATAGAAGAGACAAAAAATCTCTGACAATTCTCTATGTATGGGATTTATGCATCCCTAATTTCTCATGCGTATAGGCTAAGCCAATCACCAAGCTCATCTATGGAGCATGCCTTCAAATTAGAAGTTTCACTAAGTCATGGTGGAGGTAGAGAAAGATCCAACTTCAAAGGTAGAGGAAGAAATTCATTAGAGGTGGAAGAAATAATCCAAAAAATTCAAGTGGAAGAGGCAACAACCAAAACTTAAGTCAAATTCAATCTCATGGCTAAAGGTGTGACAAATCTCAAGTTCAATGTCTTTACTGCAAAAAGTATGGCCATTATTCAAAAGAATGTAGGAAAAACAATTTGATTTAGTAAACAAAATGTAAACTTTACAAGAGAAAATCAAAATTAGACTAGTATGCTTTTTAGCATACAATGTTGCACAAGAAAATCAAAAGGATATATGGTTTTTAGATTTAGAATGTAGCAACCACATGACAAGAAATCAAGAAATGTTTTCTAGTTTGGATGAAATAGTAAAATCAGATGTTACATTGGGTAGTGACAACAAAGTATCAGTTATGGGAAAATGAAATATTAATATTGTAACTAAGCAGGGGGAATTTTTTTATCTCAAATGTTTATTTTGTTCCTAGTCTAAAACATAATTTTATGAGAGTTGGATAGCTTATTGAAAAGGGGTATAGAGTATTTTTCAAAAATAGAGAATATGTAATTTTGGACAAATTTCTAAGTCTAAAACAGTTCATAGAAAAAGTCCAAATGATCAACAACAAAATGTTTCCCTTAAGGTTGAAACCAGATTTAAGGGTGGAATTTTCTCAAGCACACCCCTCAATGAATCGACAAGTGAATCCAAAAAAAACTACAAAAGTCAATCAAGCAATCTTTTAGGATGAAAAAATATCATAATAGGATTTGGCATCTATGATTTGGACACCTTAATTTTGGTGATCTAAACTTTCTACATAGGAAAATCATGGTAAAAGGTTTGCCACTAATAGAAAAACTAGATAGAGTATGTGAAGGGTGTACTTTTGGAAAGAAACATAGAGATGCATTCCCAACAGGCAAGTCAATTAGAGGAAAGGAAGAATTAGAGATCATCCATTGAAATTTGTGTGGGCCAATGCAGAGACCTTCAATTGATGGACATTTCTATTTCTTAACATTCATTGATGAATACACCAAAAAAACATGTGTTTATTTTCTAAAACATAAGAATGAAGTGTTGGAGTTTTTCATCGGTTCAAATCTCTTGTTGAGAAGCAAAGTGGAAATTACATCAAAGCATTAAAATAATAAATAGAGGTGGTGAATACATCTGAAATGAATTTCTAATCTTTTTCAAGGATCATATAATTCACAAGAAATTTACTACTAGGTACACACCTTAGCAGAATGAATGGTGTAGTAGAAACAAAGAATAGACCAATCATGGACATGGCTAGGATTATGATGAAATAGAAACATTTATCATAAGAGTATTGGGCTGAGGCCATAGCATGTCTACGCTACATAATGAATAGTTGCCCAACTAAGAGTGTGAAGAACACAATTTTAGAAGAAGCATGGAGTGGAAGAAAATTTAGTGTGGCACATATGAGAGTATTTGGTTGTGTTGCATATGCACATGTCCCAGATGAATTGAGAAAGAAATTGGATAGCAAAGGAGAAAAATGCATATCTATGGGATATCGTTAGGACACCAAATCTTACAAGTTGTATAATCCTATAATTGGAAAAGTGATGATCAATAGAGACGTGCAGTCCATAGAAGAAGACACATGGGATGAAAGTTTGGAGACAACAATGAGTGTTGTAGAAAATTTACCTCAAGAGGATAAAGATGTATTAACTCCGTCAAGTACTCCTATTCTAACTCCTTCCACACAAACTCAAGCTCAACTAACTGGTCTACAAGTGACACCATTAAGTAGAAGGATAGCCTCACACATTTAGACAAGTACTCCCTCAAGTGAACAACAATAAATACCACAAGGTACACATGTGAAGCTACACTACCTACAATAGACATTCTTAGTGCAGGACCATCATGTCCAAATTCTTTAGGTTCTACCTCAAGTGATATGTCAAATCCAACATTGGCAAGCTTAAGGAGACAAAAAACAAGAATTATAAGGGACATTTATGATCAAAATGAAGGTGAAAACCATGGTGGTTTGATTTCCCTTTTCACATTATTTTCACAAGTAGATGATCCAGTTCACTTTGAGGATGTAATTAAAGATGAAAAATGGGTCCCACATGCCATGGATGAAGAAATTGATGCTATAGAAAAGAATCATACATGGGACTTAGTGAATGTTCTAAAAGGAATGGATGTGATAGGAGTAAAGTTGGTCTACAATACCATGTTAAGTGCAAAAGTTGATATGCAAAAGTATAAGGCAAGGCTTGTAGCTAAGGGTTATTCACATCAGCTTGGAGTTGATTAAAATGAGACATTTACTCTAGTAGCCCATTTGGACACAATGAGAACAATACTAGCAATAGCATCTCAAAACAAGTGGCATTTATATCAAATGGATGTAAAATCAGGATTCCTAAAAGGTTTCTTAGAAGAAGTATATGTGGATAAGCCACTAAGATATTAGATCTTAGGCCATGAAAACAAAGTCTACAAACTCAAGAGAGCTCTCTATAGATTTAAACAAGCTCCTAGACCATGGTATAACATAATTGATTCTCATTTCTTATAAAATGTCCTTAATCGATGAAGCAACAAGCCTACATTGTACACAAAGATGAATTAACAAGGTAAAATTTTAATTATATGTTTGTATGTTGATGACTTGATATTTAGAAGTGACTTATCAATTGATTTGTTCAAAGGAGCCATGAAAAAGGAATTTAAAATGACTAATTTGGGTTTCATGAAATATTTTCTTGGCATTGAGGTGAATCGAAAAAAAAATGGTATATTCATCTCACAAGCTAAATACCTGCAAATGCTATTTTGAAAATGTTCAATATGGTAAATTACAAATTTGCACCAACACCAATTCTAACAGGATTGAAACTAAGCAAGGATGACAAGGGATCCAATGTTGATCCAACATTGTATAAAAGACTTGTTGGTAGTCTCATGAATCTAACAAGCACAAGGATGAATATAATGTATGTATTAAGTCTTATTTCAAGGTTCATGAGATCTCCAAAAGATTCTCATTGGCATGTAAGAAAAAGAATCTTAAGACATGTGAGTGGAACAACAAATTATGGAATTAAGTACTCATTTAGTCAAATGGGTTTAAACTCATAGGATGCACATATAATGATTATACAGGTAACATTGCTGACTAAAAGGGCACATCTAGTTATGTCTTTCATTTCAAAACAGGTGCAATATCATGGGCATCCAAGAAACAACCTATTGTCACTCTTTCATTTGGTGAAGTAGAGTATGTAGCAACAACAAGAGCATCATGTCATGAAGTTTGGATCAGAAGAGTGTTGAAATATTTGAGGCATGAACAAAAAGAAGTAACAAAGATTTATTGTGACAATAATTCAACAATAGCACTATCCAAGAATCTTGTATTTCACAAGAAAAGGAAGCATATTGACATTAGATACTATTTCATCAAAGAGTTGATCAACAATGGAGAGATATATTTGAAATTTGCAGGTTTGAAGATTAGTATACAGACATTTTCACCAAGCCATTGGGAAAAGAAATCTTTGAGCATCTAAGAGATTGTTTGGGAATCCAAGATGGCAACAGTTGTGAATATGAGGAATGTTGGAAATATAATCCTAACAGCTGCGTCATTTAATGAACATGACTCTTGTTTTTTACTATTTTTTCCTTTCCCCTACCTCCATCCTATTTTCGTTAATTTCTGCATGGATGTTGTCTTGAAAGTATGACCTATCTTCTCCAGTGTATGGAAAAAGATAGGATGTTGTCTATAATCAAAATGTAGTCAAGTCAATTTTAAAAAGTGTTGTTTTTCTTGTGTGCTAAGCGAAGCAAGAAAGTAGAATTCTCTATTTTAATTGGTATTTAAGAGCATCAGCGCTATTTTAAGAAGATAATATATATTCTCTAGTTTTCTATGTAAAATATTTTTCTGTATGTAATTAGCATGCTATTTTGAGTTAAAAGATATGAGAGTATACTCTATCTGAAAATATAAGAAAAGAGCAGCAACTCTATTATAGTGATGTTTTCTATTATATTGATGTTGTCAAAATTTATATAATCTCTTTTTGTGTGTGTCAAAAGAGCTTTGTTTTGAGTTATAGTTCCATTGTGTGAGACTCCTTCCTCTATTTTTTTTCTTTTGTCTTGTTCAATAGCAACAACTATTTATTGTTGTAGAAGAACATATCTTGTATGATTTTTTTCTTGGTTGATAGTGTTGATTTCTATGTTAAGGCTTACAACCTGACATTGTATTGTTATTATTTTTGTTGTTGGAAATACATTCATGTCAGTACTTTAGAGGTTGAGTTCTTTGTAAAAGGTTTTTCCCATGGTATATCAGTGTCTCTCTCTTTTGTGCAGTTGTACCATCTTTCATTCTTGTTATGTGTGGTTTATGCTAGAATGCTGCTAAAATTACAGGTCAATGATACTACTATGACATATTTTCTCATAAGATTAATGTGAAATATTTTTGGTATTATGGTTGCCGATAAGGGTGTGGTTTGGTGGTTAAGTCACTTGGTTGTAGTGGCGGCCACCAGAGTTCAAACCCCCGTTGGGCCAATGAGCTCACAGGCTTTACACCTTCGTTGGGCCAACGAGCTCGAGGGTTTGAAGTGTTCTTGCTAGGGGATGAGGTCCCCCGTGTTGTGACCTCACCAGTTCATTGCTCCAGACAAAAGCATTCGCGTGGAGCTGGAGGGCGTGTCGCACCGGTGCTGCCGATCACGTTAAAAAGTTTACTAGGCGCATTATCTTTAAAAAAAATAAAATTTGGTATTATAGTTAACATAAAAACCTGTTTATATTTCCTTACATTTAATACCCATTTAGTCTCAGAATTTGTCTCTAAATTTGGTACTAGTGTAGATTTCCTTTCACCTAAGCTCTAATAAAATTCTTTTTCACTAAGCTATAAGAAAAGATTTCTTCACATAATATTCCACCACGCTACAGCTGCATTTTTAAAAAAATTAAGTGATCCAATTACTAGTTGTTCTTTCTGTGATGTCTGCAAGTAAAATAGAAACCACAACCAAGACAAGTTGAAATTGCTCTTTTTAGTTAATGAGATGATGCTCGTTATTTAAATCCAAGCCCACACAATGTCGTTAAACATTCAGGATGTATTATATTAAGAGAAAAATATTGATTTCTACAATAAGTGAAGATTTTATAACTGTAAAAACAAAATTTTAAACTAAACTTATTAGTCTACACCATGTTTACTCATCAGATGCAAACAAAGACAGTTGAAGAGATTGTTGTATTTGCATTCTACACAAAATTACAAATTCAAAGCCATAGATAATCTGTGGTAGCTTGGAAAAGTGGTATAGTTTCCATTCTTATCAATATAGCATGATAGGAAAGAAATCCCAACATTAGTCATCCCTAAACTCTTTAAAACGGATCCAGCTACCTACAATATTAGAAACATCGAATGTTTGGGGGTTAAAAGATTTATTATTCTTAAAACATTAGAGCTTAAAAAATTGCATACCTTATTATCTTTTGGTGGCAATAAGGCTGTGAGCTGTGAATAGAGAGATTGCATGTCCTTTCTCCTCTCCCTTTCTTTCATTCTGTGAAGCCATTGCTTATCCACGCCTTCACTTGTTTTCGAGGGTTGATCAGGAACAGCCCACAAATCCTCATTAAATAACTGTGGCGTATGATTATACTCTCCGTTCTGTAGGCAAGGGGAAAATGAAGGAAAACAATTCATTTTCCTTCACAACGCACAGCACAGGGAAATGCCAAAAACAGTAGGGAGAAAATTAACGAGTGGAGCGATGGATTAATGTTCACCATCTTTAGCAGCTTTTTAAAATGTGTGTGAGAGAGAATAATTTCAAATGTACATATTTCGACTGATTTGATGTCGCCTAAGAAAAAGGTGGACTAAAATTTTTATTTTAGAGACAAATGTTTTCCCGGGTCAAAACGAAATGAATGGGCTGCAAAAGTTACCAATAAAAGTAAGACACCTGTGCGTAATATTGAAGAGTTTTCGCTATCTAATCTACATCCAAATCCATGTGCTAGTTTTTTTTTGCATATTGCACGAACAGACAGACAATCCACTAAATACACAGGGTCTACGATCAATAGGAAGGCGGGACCCACTTCAACCGACCAGCAGTTATACGACATATGGCCCTTACAATTGTAAAGGGGAAAATTGCATACACTACACTTTTCCTTGTCGTTTTGAAGGCACTTTTGAGTCGGTCATTCCTTGATTCAATTGTTCTTTTTCAACGATTCTTTCTTATTTATTTATTTGTTGTTATCAAAAGTATTTTCATGTGGCATGTGGCATAGCATCTGTATCAACATTCTTGGCATATTACATGAGAATGAAATATTTTATATCTTTTACAAAGTTGTGGAATGAGTATTTTAGGAGGTTGACAAAAGGAAGAAATATTCCTTGTTATTTGTAATCTTCTTTGGCCACATCAAGATTTTTATTGCAAGTCCAAACTTCCAGATACATTGTGTTTGTAGATACATATGAGTCTCAATCAATAGGTATAGAGCGACAAATCAAAGTTCATTGTTGTGTACGACTCAAATATATAATTTGTTAATTTGGTCTAGGTCTTTCTACAATTCAACCTACTTTAAAATATTTCATTCAACATTCAATGCATCTAAGAATAGGAGTCTTTAACGTATAGTCTAAAAGTTATGATCAAAATACTGGAATGTAACTATTTATTGACCATTGAAATTTGTCGAGTACTTTTAATTCTTTTAATTTTTACTTTTCTAATTTTTGTCACATGATTTGTTGAGCTCTAAATTATGTAAATTGGATTGTATTTCTTATCATATTCTTTAAGCCTAATTTTAGTAAATAATTTATTTCATTTCTTTACATTTTGATGAAAACATTCAAAACCCTCTAGATTTATTCTATGGTTTTGACCTCTTTCATTTGTTGATTGTTTTTTTTATTGTAATACTTTCATTTTAGATTTGATTGGGGTTTTGGATCCACCCTCCCTTTTTTCTTCATTGATCTAGACTTTCATTTTTTCACACCACTTTGATCTTTACCCTACCACCTTTGCATTTAGACTTTACTATAAATTTTTAGATTTAATTGTTTCCATTTTTTAATTTCACATCATGAAACTCTCTTTGTGCTTTGGTGATGATTATACTCATTGATCTCATGTTGATGTCATGGATTGAGAGTATATTTTTATGTTGATTACTCTTCTTATACCCTTTCTAGGGTTCGTTATTAGGGGTATTTTTCATGATGCCTATATGTTTTCTAACCCTAACTAGTTTGTGCACTATAATGTTACACATCTATGTACTTTGGTGCATGCATCTTTCCTTTACTTAATCTTAGATCTCTTACTATGTATGTGCAATCTTGCACTTTATCATATATGGTATGCTAATCCATGTTTATTCTATATGGCCTGGGATGATCATCCCAGGTTGTTCTTCATTGCTTTAATTTTTTAGAGATAATGCCAACTGATGCCCTAAGGAGTTAGCCATGTCTTTTGTGATGTTATTTCTTTTGATTCTACTCTCTCCTCTCATGATGACGAATATATGATGAGCTTTATGTGATGAGATTATACCTTCCCTAGTTATTCACGAAGTTGTTGAGACTTGTAATACTAACTTCATTTCTATATCCCTAGATTCATGTTTTCTTGGTGATGCATCTTGTGAGGAGTCTAGTGATAATGGTTTCTATGAGCTTCCTTTTACACATGTGATGATGTTGTGCCTTATGATTATAGTACTCTTCCATATCATGATTCTACGTTGCATTGTGAATTGTTACATGATTATGGTGTCCATAATGATGAAAATTATTTTTCATCTCATATTTATTCTCTAGATAATTGAGATAATTCATTGGTTTATCCTTCATTACATAATGGCATTTGTGCTCTTAGTGAGGAAATATTGTAGGATGATTTTAATGGTTCTAGTGATGCCTCATTTCTTGGAAAGTCATCCTTACTCTCTAACTATGAGCATTTTGATGATCATATCCTATTAGTAAGAGAATTTAGGATTAACTTGAGGAATAGAGAATTACATTGGTTTGATTCCCTATCTCTTTTATTTTATTTATGGTGTTGGAACAAGAGTTTATAGCCTATTTTTATTTTTCTAGCATGATTGAAAATAGTTTGGTCTTTTATCTAGTGTTCGTATTTACACATTTTTTGATCCTTGTTTATCCTCTTCATTTAAAGTCGATATGCCTAATATTATTTATACTCCTGTAATCCACTTTTAAATTTATTGTTAATGGGACACTTGATTTCTCTCTGACTCTAGTTACATTCCATATGGCACCTACTTTAATATAGAGTTATCATGCATTAAGTCATACGTGTCTAAGGATAGCGAGGGGTCAAAATGTTATTTCTAACTAGCTAGTTGTTCTCTCTAGCACTATGGTATTGCCTCCTCCACCTAATATTACATATAAGACATTTAAGGAATATGATATTATTGATTAGTTACAAAATAAAATCTAATCCATCTCTTTGGGTTTTAGTATGTGCATCACCTCTTTATAAATAGGTAGTGTGGCAATCTTTAGAAAAGATAGAACTAAATTCTAATACTTCAACCTGCATGAATAGTGACTTCTTTGATTACATCTATTAGATCCCATCCCTACTATGATATTTTAGCTAATGATGTTGATTTATCACCTAAATCAATTATTAATAAGTGTTTACCTTTTCGTATTATGGTAAAATATGTCCATATCAACATCAAAAATGATTTGATGGATAATGGCTCTAGTTTGAACATCTATAGTGAAAACTATTTAAAACATTTAAGTGTGGATGTAGTAAAAATTAAAAATTACATCTTACTACTAAGGGTTTTATTATATAGTGGAAGACAATCCATGGGGATTAATTGCCTCCTTATTAAAAATTGACCATGCACTATCAATTCCTCATTCCTTCTTATGTTTGGAAGATTATCATAAAATATGTTACTAGGTCACCCATAGATTCATGCTCAGAGGGTTATGCCACATAAGGTTGTAAATTCTACTTATATAGTAATAAGCAAGGCCAAATAGATTTTGATCCTCATCCATATTATCATTTCTAGATGGTTGATTAACCTAAAGTTCTTAAATAAAACCAAACTACAAAAATGATACCCACAAAAGAAGAAGAGAAACAAGAAACAAAGCACAAGATTTCCCAAATGATGAATGTGCTTGGATTAGTGATGATTGGGGTACATTAGATTTACAACTTGTGGTATGAGAGAATACAAGTTTGGTCTAAAACCTCATAATATGTCATCCCTCTAAATGGACACATCTATATATGGTTGACCACCTCCTCTAAATCTAGTGATGATAAAGAAAAGAATAACTTGTGTGTGTGTGATAGTGATGTAGCGGTCATGATACTTACATTCTTAGTTTCTTTGCTCCTCCTATAGCATTAGACAAATTATATGGTCTCAGATACAAAAAAATGTGCACAAAGGGAAAGGACATAGTCATTATGAATAGGACATGATTGAAGAAACAATCTTACCACATCGGTGGCCCCACAATAGTGTTTCCCACTTGTGGGATGGGACACAAAAAATGTTTTGAAAGGAAAAAATCACTAAACACCTTCAAATGAAGGTAAAATGCTTTCCATGTGTAAATCGGCTTCAAATGAGGGAGGTAGGGGAAGGGTTAAAATGAAGGATATTTATTTGAATGTCTCTATGCTACCCTTCCCCTTCTATTCACATAGTTTTTAAAATAAAATTTTACTTTAATGCAAGGTTCGACCATCAAATGGAGTCACCATGACATGAGATTTTGTAGGATCATAGACTTTAGAGTAAGCTTTCCTAAAAGTATATTTTTTATATATTTTATTTAATTATTATATTTATTTTGATTTTCTAGCGAACATAGGTCTTTTACAAAACATACATGTCTTTATTTGATGCACATGGAAAAACTAAAAAATGTAGAAAAAATTTCTAAAAAATGCATTCCCTTTGTATTAATGTCCTTGTTTCAAAAAAATAAAATGCATTATCGCATAATATTAATCTAAATTATAATTAATTTGAATTAAAAAAATTAATAATAAATAAAATATATAGCAAAAATTTACAAAAGTATGCATGTCCTAGATATCAGTGTTAATGATATATGTTTAATAAATTATTAATTTATCTTATTTATTAGGAGTTATGCATTATGGCATAATATCACTCATTAAAAATAATATAAAGTATAAAAAAAAAGTTATAAAGAAATGTTTTAAAATTTAGACAATTTTTTTAAAATATATATATTTAAAATTTACACACAAAATATAAAAAATCACTAGTTCTCATCATCTTCAAATTCTTAAAAGTTTGCTTGCTATAAGTGATAAAAAGTGAAAATTTGATTTAAAGTATTGATTTTAGTGTCCCACTTAGGCCAAAAAGTAGGACACACTATTGTTGGATCACCCACATAGTAAAGAAAACAAAGACCTTGGCTATATACTTGAAGATCATGGAAGATGGTTAGATTAATGAAAAAGGAAATGAAAGGAACTTGTATTATATGTAATTTATACAAATTTGAGCTTCCCATGATACCTCTCTGGCATTATTAACTATAGATATTGGGTGGAACATAAATCCCTATCCCACTTGTGATACATGTATTGATTTAACAATTTATGTAAAATAGTGTGTTAGACACAAGGAAGATTAGATTAAGCTCATTATAGATGGAATTCTTGACATGTATATGTGTGTTCCTTAAACATTCTATGACGTACTCTTTTCCCTCCAAGCCACATGAAAGGATTTCATTATAAACAAACTAATGATTTAGATCATCTTGTTCATCACCAAACAAAGCCATCATGACATAAAATTTTGCAAGAATGTAGCACTTAGAAATATATATATATATATAAAATAAATGTGCAAGCACCTAAAATTTAATACAAGTATATAAACGTAATTACAGAAGCAACTCATTATAAGGTAAGAGTTGAACTAGATTGTACAAAAAAGGGCATCTAAAACCTAGCATAAAGCATGAACAACTCCATATCCAGTCTAAAATGGACTAATTCGGCAAGAAGGAAACCATTAGAGATAAAACCTAAGCTACTATTAATAGTTATTAGAAAAAGAGGCTATACCATCCTTAGATTTAAGAATGAGTAGATAACCATTAAACAAAAAACTGATATCCAAGAGGTATGAGACAATTAAAATCTAGGCTGCTCATTTATGTCAATGCCAGGATGATCTTGTTCATCCTTTGTAGTAAGATCTTCATCATAATTGTCATTACCATCATTCGATGGAGGATAGTGAGGTTGAAGAAGTGGCATAACCCCATCAAATACTTCCTGAGACTGAATCACCACCTTGTCCCCTATCTTCCTTTGATGAGAATTTAAAGCATTGTGGATAGTGACATGAAAGGTATTATAAATACCATCTTTAATAGAGGAGTATACACAGTGAATGGTAGAAATTTTTTGAATATTTGAGAGTTTGAATAAACCCCAAATTTTGGCATGATGACAGTTGAAAAAATCATAATTTTTTAGGGCATTAGTAAAACTTTCCTTAGAAATGAGATAATCCTATACATATGAGAATGCTAGCCTTTTCACAAGACCGTTGTCTTTAATGATATCCATTAGATTAGAAACAAAGCAAGAAGTCAATGGAGAATAGTAGATCATCCTCACCACTTCATCAAGGATTTGTCGAGCAATAATTGAATGGATGGCCTCTTCTTCTGGCTAAGACCAAAATTTAAAAACCTTGGCTAGCATATCCAAATCAAACCCACTCGAAATTGGATGCTTCCAGTTGAGAATTAGCAACAACATCGTCATGTTGATCTGCACCTCCATTATCACAAGGTCACAAACACAAAATGACAAGAAAGCTCAACCTGGCTAGAATTTAATGAAGGTGGAGGCAAAGAGTAATGATGAAACTGTTTGTAGACACAAGGGGAGTTAATGATGGAATTAAACATGCAACCCTTGAATCAGATGGCTGAGTAAAGAGCTGGCAAGAAAGCAAATCTTGTGCATGCGAAGGATGAATTCTAGCTATTGGGTGATGTAGAACATCTCTCAAGAATGAAGATCAATCACATCCAAATCTGATGCTTGTACTTTCTAAATAAGTTAATCCAAATAAAAAAAAAAGAGTCCCAGCTTCACAAAAACATATCATGTCTGCCACATCAGTTCCTCTATCAGTAGAAATTAAGAAAGCAAAGACCCCCAGAAGAGTGAACTTGCAAGAAGACAAAAAAGTTAGCAAACAATTAGGCTTTAATCATCTCATTGGACAAGATGGTAAAATCCTTTTGGAAGTATTTAATGGAAATTGGATTCTATTCTTTGATCTGAACCTGTTGATCTCACCCCAAATTAGCCAAGGCATCTACAAGATTATTTTCTTCTCTGAAAGTATAATTAACTTTATGCGAATCAAAATCTAAAAGAAGAAGGCAACTCTCTTGAATTATATAATCAATTTTCCAATTGTTTGGTCTTTGGCCCTAAATCTTCTTCTAAAATGCATTAAGAAGGATCATTGAATCAACTTCAATCTAAAGTTTATTAAAATTACATCTTTTATCGAATTTAAGACCATCCATTAGAGCATAAGCTTCTGCCTCATTATTAGTGCAAACTGTTGACCCATTTAACTCTATCTGAGTCCAATAGTTCATCTTGAAAATCTTCTTGAAATGCTTTGGAATATAGCCCTATAGGCCCTAAATCCTTTAAATTCTAGTGCTCTACCTTCTAAAAATCCCTAAAATTCCACATGGAGAATCCTTACAAAAAACCTAGAAAAACTCAGAAATCTTTAGCCTTCAAAGTATGCCTTTGTAGAGTTCTCCATCTTTACACTTGGTTGTTTTGGTATGGATATCTGGACCTTAGTTAATATTTGGAAATTATTTTAATATCCAAACCTTAGCTAAGTTATGGATCCTTGTCAATATTCAGATCTTAGTTAATATCTAGATATTTTCTTAATAACCAGACCTTAACTAATATCCTAATATTTCCTGAATGTTTGGACCTTAGTCGATATCTAGATCCTTCTCAACATCCATATATCTCCTAATGTTTGGATCCTTGGCGAATGCCTTGATGACATCATCTAGATCCTTTCCAAAGAAGTGCCTTATGACGATGACATCATGAGGACATTCTGGCATGGATATTTAACAAGTTTTAATATCCTGACCCTCCAAATATGCAGTGACGTCATCAGGATATAGACATTAGTTTCACTGTGGACACAAAGAAGCATCTAGATATTAAGCTAATATCTGGATATGAAGTTAAGATCTAGCCATTGGGTATTCATGCGGATGACAAGTTGAATAACTGCTAAAGGCAAAATTGAGGGGTGCATCCGAATATTGAGATTTTGAGGCTTAAGTGTTCGGTCGAGCTATATCATTCAGATATTTTCAAACATGCAGACCTTGTGGATATTCATGGACATCCATATGCCCATTGACTATAACTTTGACTGCGAATATCTTCTTCATCCTGAGGAATTTCTACATGATCCAAAAGGCAAAATTACTTAGATTTTTGCCCTCTTTCATTTGGCAAATTTTTCAAGGAAAATTTGCACTTTGAAAATTTGATCCAAAATTCATGATCCAGATATGGATATGCATATCCGAATATTAGGATAGGTTGCCGATTGGTAGGTGTACTCCACATTCAATTCTATAGTAAGAGCCAAAGGAAGTTGGATGGAATAGTGTAGCTCTTCAATGCTGAAGTACAATTGTAGCTACATTTTAGAATTTTAGGTACATGACAGGGCTCTTTTGCATTCCCTCTTAAATGCATCTGTCAGTCATGTGTGCAAGCATCCATTTGTAGAGATCACAGGCTTCCTAGAGGTATGGGTTCTACTCCAGTTGCAAGAGGTTTCTAGTCAGTGAATTAAATGGGGTATGGGCTGTCCTAGCTGTAGAGAGGAGAATTGATATAAATTCTATGGTCTTGTAATCTTAGCAAGGGCAAATTTTTCTGGGTTGTTATGCTGCATAATTTTTTTGTAGTTTGACCTTGTAATGCAATTACAGGAATCACTAGAATCTGATACATTGTGCCTGCAACTAGGCCTTTGATGTCTTCTATTTTGACTCAACCATGAATGTAACTGATTATTTTGTGTCTATTCTTTGCTACGATTTGTTTTTCTCTATAATGGTCAATTGACCTTCATGATCAATACACTTCTAATATTTTTCCTCTCTTGTGTTCTATCTTTGTTTTTTATATGGAATTATAATCTATCTTGTGAGTAAAATGACTCCTTTATAGGTTAGGATTTCTCTTCCAAAACCTCTGCCAGGATTGCAAGTCTGTGTGAGTTCTTTAGAGTTGAGATCATTGTTGTATTGATTCAAATTAGCTACTACACATTAAATCTGGTGCCATCACCTTTCCCCTTTCTACTTCCTTCTATACCTTTTCCTTGGCATGCATTAGCACTAGTTTTAGTCAATTTCTCTAAGCTTTAGGCTTAGAATGAGGAACTGGCCTTCTCTGGAGGTCTGATCTCATATTGCAAGACCCCACACCTTGAGATCATTCCCATTGTGTCACTCGAATGGTTGGATTCTTTCCAAGTTAGGTGTAATTCTATGTGACAATAGTTTCTGGCACGCCTGGTCGGGCCCTCTACTCTGCGAGAGAGCTGGACCAAGGATTTGGTGCCAATCTTGGTTCATTTGCTACTGTGAGAGTGTTCAATAGGCATCAGGTGACTCTACTAACCTAGTTTCTACACAATCTTTCAACATTCCATGCCTAGAGTACAGACAAGGTCTTCTTCTAGAGGTACTTTCCAATTCATAAAACTCTCTTTTACTGATAGAAGAAGAAGAAATAGAGTGTCTAGATCCCTTGTGAGAGAAAGTAGAAGTGACAATTCATCCCACTCAAGGGCTCGTTCTACTCCCCTCCTGTCAATTTTCATGTTAGGTTTCATTATTTAGGAAGAACCTTACGCATACCTATAATCAACCTAAATATCCCTAATATGGCTAGAAATCTCCCATTTAATGCATCCCATGTGGATAGTCCTCTAGACATCGCACCGTATGATGTCATCCCTACTTCAACCTTAAAGGCTATTCCATTTTTTACTGGTGAGAACTCTACTACCCTTGTAGAACACATTCAAGACATTGCTAGTGTCTGTTTAGTCCACCATGTCACTGCTGACAATGTGGTGATGAGATTGTTGGCTTCTTCATTCAAGGGAAAGGCCTTGTAGTGGTACAAAGGTCTCCAAGAAAATTGCATCCACAATTGGGATGAGTTGGGCACAAAACTGTGCTAACACTTTGAAGGCAGGAGTGATCACTTGTCACTAATGGAACAACTAGCTACAATCAAGAGAGCACCCCATGAATATATGGTGGACTTCAACTACCGATTTTAGAAAACATGGGATATAATTCCCTTGTTAGTGAAGCCCTCTCTGAACACAACATTCATCTATTACTTAAGGTCTTTGAATCCAGATATTGTTGTCATGATTCAGTCCATGGGTGGGACTGTATTACCTGGTGCTTATGGCACATCAATAAGAGCAGAAAATTGCCTAATTCAGGTAGGAAAGATTACTCCAAGGCCACCAATGCCTCTATCTTTAGAGGCCCATGTTATGCAGCCTATTGTGGTACTAATTCCTATTGTCTCTTCTGCTACTCGTCTAATCACCCCTTTCAATTGAACCACCAGAAGATAAAGATGCTAAGATAAGGAAGTTGACTAATCAATTGGTGCTAGATATGAGATAGAATACACAATCAAATAGGCCTTATCAACCCTCCAACCAGACATATCAACCCTTCAATAAGGGTTATCAACAAAAAATGCCACCATACCAAGGTAACATGCAAAGGCAAGAGCAACCTAGTTATATAAGACTGTTAAATACTGTTAACCCTAATGCAACAAGCACCGCTGGACCCCTTGTGCCAATTGAAAACAACTAGCCCAAGATGGTAATTGGTGTTATCCTTGCAATCAGCCACATTACCAAAACTTGTTACCACCAATTAGGGAATGGTTGGAGGTCAAGAACAAATGCAACATAATGCTACCTTGATGAATTAGACCACTGATGACTATTGTGGTGTCAATCAAGGCATTGGCCCATAGAATTCAATACTAGAGCAAAAATAAGAGCTACTGAAGATACATCAGTGCCAGTAGTTGCTTGTACTCCCATACCTGATGTGTCTCCAGCCGTTATAGCAAAGGAGAAAGTTCCCAAAGTTCCTTCAAAGGAAGTAGATCAGACTATTGTAAAGGTAGATTCAATGCCAGTAGTGCCACTCCAATCCAATTAGCAATCAATGGGTGATTCAGTTGTCACTAAAACATCACAAAAGTGTGGTCAAATACCCTTTAGTATTGTGGATCAGTTGAAGAAGACAAATTTAAATATCTCTATGTGGGATGCTTTTCTAATTCCAGCTTAAAGGAATCTTCTGCAAGAGGCCCTAACAGAGTTCAGTTAGCCTAATGTGGAGTTGATAAAAGAAAAGACAATTGTTCCAACAAATCTATACCAGCCAAAGGAAGAAGAAAGCACAAACAAAACTAGTAAGCTCCCTGCATTTTATGTCTCCTTAATCATAGGTGATAAATTGTTGCACAATTGTATGATAGACTCTGGGGTGGGTACTTCTATCATGCAAAAAAACATTGTTGATAAGTTGGGTGTTAAGTATGAGCTTGTGAATAAGGGTGTAGTGAAATTAGATGGTACTACTATGAAGACAATAAGGGTTATGAAAGGTTTGGAACTCACCCTACATGCATGCCCTAGTTGTTCTGTTTCACAAGATATATCAGTCATAGATCTCCCTTCTTAGTGATGCAGCACATAACATACACACAATACCATATTGCTATTAATCATGTGAGAGCCAAAGATTTGAAGACTAGAAAATAAAAAAATTCTATTCATCAACCTTGCTGCTACAATGAGAGAAAACTCTCTTATATCCAAGAAAACAAAACAAACAAAAAAATTACCTTTTTTGGCAGATTTCGATAATTGTCAGATTTTGCCATTTTAGGTAATTTTACAATCATATCTTGAGAATCCCGTTTTTTCCCAAAAGCATCCTAAAACTAAGGTAGGATGAAATGCCAACTAATATTCTAAATTTGAAACATGAGTTTCAATTTATTACAAAAGCAACTTTTTAAAAATTTAGAAAAAAACACTAATTTACCATTTTGAGGGCCAAGATGAAAGTTTCAAGCCTCAAAAAAGTGCCAAGATGAGGTCCAACCGACTAGGGTGGGTTGGGAAACCACTGACCACCTCATAATGCATCCACATGTAAAATTTCTTAGAAAACCCACATCTGAGTCAAAAGTTATGACTTCCGGAAGTCCCCGCATCACTTAGTTTGGCATATGTGTATCCAGAGATTTCACTACTAAAATAGGTGGGTACTTATCTTTTGATTGGTCCCACATGTTGTTTAGGACTAGATATGGCACCAAAGTGACCATTAGGGCTAAGCCTATTACAAATGACCATATAGAACCCTACTCTCCCAAACCAACCAACTTGAATTGTACGATCCATGAGTTAGAAGAGGATGACAATGGTAGGCATTAGGTTGCAACTGCTATGGAGGATATACCGAACATATTGCTGGATGAGTGGGAAAATTGTTTTCATTTTAACCCCCCTGACAACACAAAGAATATAGGGTTGAGTACTTATTGTATCCATGAGGAGGATGCTACTATCCCCAATCTTGAAAAAGAAAAGTTATACCCAAGTGGGATGTGGCAGATGTACTTTGATGGCTCTAGAAGCAAGAGTGGAGCAGCTGTTGGGGTAGTACTGATTTCACCCCAAAAAGGAAATTTATTTCTCTTCATTTAGATTACAGTTTAGCTGTACTAACAATGTAGCTGAGTATGAAGCTTTGATTCAAGGCATACAACTGACACAAAAAAGAGGAATAAAGATTCTATAGTATTTGGTGATAGTGAACTAGTTGTCCACCAAATCAGAAAACTAATTGCTTCAAAGAATGAGTTGTTGAAGTCATACAAGCATAGTGTTTGGGACCTAAATGAAGACTTTGATTCCTTCAACATTCAGGTAGTTACCAGGTAGAAAAATAAAGATGCTGATAGATTGGCCACAATTGGTGCTCAGTTTGACATTCCTCAGAATATCAAGAAGATTTCAGATCAGCATTATTAGTAAACCATTTAGATCTATTTCTCAAATGATTAGGCATTGAATGCATTTAATATTGCTGATACTTGGTAATACAAGTGAACACTATGTTATAGTATCCTAACTCGACTATTTTCTTATAGATATCTAAATGATAATCATATCAAATCATAGTATGGAGGATAAATGATCATCATCACAAGAGGTTGTCTTAGTTGATGTTTGTTTTGAAAAACATTTTACTTATTGAATAATTTTGTAGAAACCAATGATATGTTCATGAGATAATCATATATTAGACTCTTGAATTTTATTAGTATTGATTTAACTTGAATAGTTATATTCATAGCCTTGAGTCGTATAGTTTAGACCTTGAGTTAGGGTAATGTTATTTCAAAAGCATTTCCTTGTTAAGTTTCTATACATGTTGAAAACGATATCTTAACCCAAGAAACTTAGATTCTTAGTGTTCTATAGTAATTTTGGTATAATCTATTGAATGGTAGAAGAACTAGGATTAGTAGATAAATGGGATAAATGTCCAAAGATCTTCTTAATATCTATACTTGTAATCTTGATGAGTTTATAGTAAACCATTATGGGAAATACACTAAGTCTATATAGAAACAACCTTCAATAAAATCATATATGAGTTATATATATGAAGTGATGGTTAATGACATCACATAGAGGTAATTTGAAAGGTAATCATATTTCTTTGAATAGAAGTTAATATCTTCACAAGAATTATAGCATTCTTAGCCATGAAAGAGATAAACCAAAGGTTGATTATGAACCTAGTCTTACAGGAATGATATATATATATATATATATATATATATATATATATATATATATATATATATATATATATATATATATATATATATATATATATATATATATATATATATATATATATATCGTAATATCCAATGGGTTGTTATAAAAACCCTAGAGTCGATTATGAACCCAATGAATGGTTATGTGTTTTAGACTTATCTAATTCAAGAAAACTTTTATCATGACAAGATGATTAAAACATTACATAAATATAGTTGATGGGAATATCTACAAGAATATGACAATATCCAAGTCGAGTGGGCGTGGGTGAACACAACTACGTTCATTATGAATGATATTGTTATAAAAAAACTTTAGCCAAAGTAATGCATTTGTTTTCTGCATGCATTGTCGGTTCACTGTATCAGGATTGCTCATCCTATCAAAAATCATACTTAGCTAGAGGGTATCTAGGGTTTTATGGTTGATAGAGTTGAGTAGGATACAACACTATGTACTTGGGAAAGGTAAATCACCAGTATTCACATAAGGTCTATATTCCTCCTGAAGGGTAGGGCCACTTCCTATGTGGAAGATGTGTGGGAGACTGTCGGTTTGTGGATGGAGGTAAATCATTGGAAATATACTCTCTCTCCAAGAAGGAAACATGCCAGGACTTGTGATAAAGATGTCAGATATTTAGAAGTAGTATTTATTCCAAAATTTGTATATGTAATTGATTTACATTTGTAAACATTGTAATTGAGAAAGACAATATGGTTTATTGTATTTTGTCAAGAGAAATCTTGTAATTGTAGTTACTTGAATATATGTTGAATAAAAAAAAAAAATTCTCTATCTCATTTTTACCTTGTTGATTTACTCTATGGTAAATTTCTAGTTTTACTATGTTTTTAGAACTTGGATGTTACATAGACCTAGAGGATGAGGTTGATCCACCTATTGGTACTTTTGGGTGTGATCAGTTTGAGTACAACAATAATTAGAGATGCTACTAGGAGCAGTGATAGGATATGTCTTGGTTCTATTATGTGTTTTTTGGATACTATGTCATATATATAGTGTTGATAATGTCTTGTTTTTTTGAGCTAGTATTTTATGGAGTAGTTTCTCCTTATATTGTAAGAAGTTATTTTTGCGAATGATTTGTAATATAAAAAATTATGACATTGGCTACTTGATTTATCATATCTTTAATAGCTTCCATCTGTATATTTGTTGCTTCTTCCACTTCCACTTGTTTCATGGTAGTTGAAATTGTTTCTTCCTTCATTATAATTATTGGTCCTATAAGTCTTACAAATTCTCTTCCTCCTCTACCATAGTTACATCCTTTCCTTCTTTCTAAGATTAGAAATGGCGCTTGTTAAAATTCTCCTCTTTTTCCTTCGTCCTTGAAAGATATTTATATTTTGAATGCTTGTTTTAGAGAGATATTTTCTATCTAATTCAATCTTTTCTTAGGGTTTTGTAAGGAACCCATTAAATTCTCTTCGATCGATGATTGTGATATATCCTATGATATATTTATAGAAATAACAATGGGGTCAAACCTGGCTGGTAAACTCCTCATTATCTTTTCTATTCATTCTAATTTGATTAACAACACCCGTTACGTGGGTAAATAAATTGTTGATAGATTAAGAATCTCTCATTTACAAATTTTTGAACTCCCTTCTCGACATTTTCAATCTCACTAGCTTTACTTTGCTTACATACCTCAATAAGAATTTTGTATGGTCTCCCATGCTTGATTTGAGTTAGTTGTTACTGCAATCCTTCTCATCTTGAGAGAGAGAATTATATAACACTTGATCTAGGGGCACTAGATATCTCTTTTCTACCAAGTCCCAAAGATCTTGTGATCCAAATTAATTCTCCATTTGTATACTCTATATTCATAATACTTTCCATTGAAACATGGAAGTGACAATTGTGTGAGATTACTATCCACATTGGCCATTGCAATTCAACTTGAAGAAGTTAAAATCCTTTTCTTGACAACTTAACTCTTATACCATTTTTATAACATTGCTCTGATATTAATCAAATGACCTTGCTTTAGTACCACTTTGATGGAAGAAGTAGAGGCCCGAGATTATGGAGCAACACCAAAATCTTAAAAATTATTGTATATATATAATAAAGCACACATTAGAAAATATAAACAAAACAAAAAAAATTATTGATAAAAATGCTACAACACAAAAGACACTCTTTTTTCCTTTTAATCATCATTTATTGTGTTACAAGGATATATATAATATGTACAATCTATGCATGATTTTCACTCCAAGTTTCTAACTTGAGTTGACTATATGACATGCCATGTATTCTTTACTTGTACTTCAAGCTTCTAACTTGACTCGCACTCCAAGTCTTTAACTTAATTTGACATGCCTTGTTCTCTTGACATAACTTGTGCTTTAAACTTCTAAGTTGACTTCACTTGTACTCTTGATATTAATGCATTTGTACAAAGAAAACTTGATGTGCAAGATTACATTTCTAATACTTAGAGTTTAAAGATTTGATTTGATTACTTTCTACGGAGATCTTGTGGAGCATAGAGTGAGACCTTTGGATCTCATTTGTTCTTGGATCAGTTTCATGGAGATAGCTGTTGGAAAAGTAATACAAACAACTACTTCATTCAATGAAAATGACTTATTTTTTATTATTTTTTCCTTTCCCTTGCCTCTATCCTATAATCAAAATGTAGTCAAGTCAAATTTAAAAAGCATTTTTTTATTGTGTGTTGAGAAAAGCAAGAAGATAGAATGTTCTAATTTAATTGGCATGTAAGAGCAATAGCTTTGTTTTAAGAAGACAACATATATTCTCTATTTTCTGTGTAAACTTTTTTTCCTATGTGTAATCGACTTGTTGTTTTGAATTAAAATGTATGAGAGTATACTCTATCAGAAAATATATAAAAAAAACAAATCTATTATACTGATGTTTTCATAATATATATAATCTATTTTTGTGTGTGTGAAAAGAACTTTGTTTTGGTTTATAGTTCCATTGAGTGAGACTCCTTCCTACTCTATTTTTTTTCTTTTGTCTCCTTCATCTAGTATTAGAGCCAAGTTATAAAAAAATGAGGTCATTACATCCAATAATGGAAAAATCAAACACAAGCTTGAAGAATTCTCTAATTCCTTAGTTCAATGGAAAAAAATATGATTAAATTGGTCAATCACAATGAAACTTTTGTTCAATTGTCAAGATTTATGGGAGGTTGTAGAGAATGGGTTTACTAAACATATAGATGCAGTAGCATACAATGCTCTATTTCAAGAAAAGAAGGATTTACTAAGGGATACTTGAGAGTATTTATCCAAGGGTTACAGTAGCAACAAGGTTAAAACAAGCATGGGATATCCTCCAAACTACATATCAAGGAATGACCAAGGTAAAAATTGCTAAGTTGTAAATGTTAAGAAGAGATTTTGAAACCATGTATATGTTGGAATTTGAATAACTAGATTCATTTTTCACTCATGTTATTCAATTAGTTAATCAAATGTTCAATCTCATGGTGAGACCTTTGAAGATAGGAGAATAGTTGAAAATATTCTAAGGATCTTACCCACAAGGTTTGAATCCATTGTTGTGGCCATAGAAGAGACAAAAAATCTCTGACAATTCTCTATGGATGGGATTCATGCATCCCCAGTTTCTCATGAGTATAGGCTAAGCCAATCACCAAGCTCATCTATGGAGCATGCCTTCAAATTAGAAGTTTCACTAAGTCATGGTGGAGGTAGAGGAAGATCCAACTTCAAAGGTAGAGGAATAAATTCATTAGAGATGGAAGAAATAATCCAAAAAATTCAAGTGGAAGAGGCAACAACCAAAACTTAAGTCAAATTCAATCTCATGGCTAAAGGTGTGACAAATCTCAAGTTCAATGTCTTTATTGCAAAAAGTATGGCCATTATTCAAAAGAATGTAGGAAAAACAATTTGATTTAGTAAACAAAATGTAAACTTTACAAGAGAAAATCAAAATTAGACTAGTATGTTTTTTAGCATACAATGTTGCACAAGAAAATCAAAAGGATGTATGGTTTTTAGATTTAGAATGTAGAAACCACATGACAAGAAATCAAGAAATGTTTTCTAGTTTGGATGAAATAGTAAAATCAGATGTTACATTGGGTAGTGACAACAAAGTATCAGTTATGGGAAAATGAAATATTAATATTGTAAGTAAGCAAGGGGAATTTTTTATCTCAAATGTTTATTTTGTTCCTAGTCTAAAACATAATATTATGAGAGTTGGATAGCTTGTTGAAAAGGGGTATAGAGTATTTTTCAAAAATAGAGAATATGTAATTTTGGACAAATTTCCAAGTCTAAATCAGTTCATAGAAAAAGTCCAAATGATCAACAACTAAATGTTTCCCTTAAGGTTGAAACCAGATTTAAGGGTGGAATTTTCTCAAGCACACCCCTCAATGAATCGACAAGTGAATCCAAAAAAAACTACAAAAGTCAATCAAACAATCTTTCAGGATGAAAAAATATCATAATAGGCTTTGGCATCTATGATTTGGACACCTTAAGTTTGGTGATCTAAACTTTCTACATAGGAAAATCATGGTAAAAGGTTTGCCACTAATAGAAAAACTAGATAGAGTATGTGAAGGGTGTACTTTTGGAAAGAAACATAGAGATGCATTCCCAACAGGCAAGTGAATTAGAGGAAAGGCAGAATTAGAGATCATCCATTGAGATTTGTGTGGGCCAATGCAGAGACCTTCAATTGATGGACATTTCTATTTCTTAACATTCGTTGATGAATACACCAAAAAAACATGTGTTTATTTTCTAAAACATAAGAATGAAGTGTTTGAGTTTCTCATCGGTTCAAATCTCTTGTTGAGAAGCAAAGTGGAAATTACATCAAAGCATTAAAATAATAAATAGAGGTGGTGAATACATCTCTAATGACTTTCTAATCTTTTTCAAGGATCATATAATTCACAAGAAATTTACTACTAGGTACACACCTTAGCAGAATGAATGGTGTAGTAGAAACAAAGAATAGACCAATCATGGACATGGCTAGGATTATGATGAAATAGAAATATTTATGATAAGAGTATTGGGCTGAGGCCATAGCATGTCTACACTACATAATGAATAGTTGCCCAACTTAGAGTGTGAAGAACACAATTTTAGAAGAAGCATGGAGTGGAAGAAAATTTAGTGTGGCACATATGAGAGTATTTGGTTGTGTTGCATATGCACATGTCCCAGATGAATTGAGAAAGAAATTGGATAGAAAGGGAGAAAAATGCATATCTATGGGATATCGTTAGGACACCAAATCTTACAAGTTGTATAATCCTATAATTTGAAAAGTGATGATCAATAGAGACATGCAGTCCATAGAAGAAGAGACATGGGATGAAAGTTTGGAGACAACAATGAGTGTTGTAGAAAATTTACCTCAAGAGGATAAAGACGTATTAACTCCATCAAGTACTCCTATTCTAACTCCTTCCACACAAACTCAAGCTCAACTAACTAGTCTACAAGTGACACCATTAAGTAGAAGGATAGCCTCACACATTTAGACAAGTACTCCCTCAAGTGAACAACAATAAATACCACAAGGTACACATGTGAAGCTACACTACCTACAATAGACATTCTTAGTGCAGGACCATCATGTCCAAATTCTTTAGGTTCTACCTCAAGTGATATGTCAAATCCAACATTGGCAAGCTTAAGGAGACAAAAAACAAGAATTATAAGGGATATTTATGATCAAAATGAAGGTGAAAACCATGGTGGTTTGATTTCTCTTTTCACATTATTTTCACAAGTAGATGATCCAGTTCACTTTGAGGATGTAATTAAAGATGAAAAATGGGTCCCACATGCCATGGATGAAGAAATTGATGCTATAGAAAAGAATCATACATGGGACTTAGTGAATGTTCTAAAAGGAATGGATGTGATAGGAGTAAAGTTGGTCTACAATACCATGTTAAGTGCAAAAGTTGATATGCAAAAGCATAAGGCAAGGCTTGTAGCTAAGGGTTATTCACATCAGCTTGGAGTTGATTAAAATGAGACATTTGCTCTAGTAGCCCATTTGGACATAGTGAGAACAATACTAGCAATAGCATCTCAAAACAAGTGGCATTTATATCACATGGATGTAAAATTAGGATTCCTAAAAGGTTTCTTAGAAGAAGTATATGTGGATAAGCCACCAAGATATGAGATCTTAGGCCATGAAAACAAAGTCTACAAACTCAAGAAAGCTCACTATAGATTTAAACAAGCTCCTAGACCATGGTATAACATAATTGATTCTCATTTCTTATAAAATGTCTTTAATAGGTGAAGCACCAAGCCTACATTGTACACAAAGATGAATTAACAAGGTAAAATTTTAATTGTATGTTTGTATGTTGATGACTTGATATTTAGAAGTGACTTATCAATTGATTTGTTCAAAGGAGCCATGAAAAAGGAATTTAAAATGACTAATTTGGGTTTCATGAAATATTTTCTTGGCATTGAGGTGAATGAAAAAAAATGGTATATTCATCTCACAAGCTAAATACATGCAAATGCTATTTTGAAAATGTTCAATATGGTAAATTACAAATTTGCACCAACACCAATTCTAATAGGATTGAAACTAAGCAAGGATGACAAGGGATCCAATGTTGATCCAACATTGTATAAAAGACTTGTTGGTAGTCTCATGAATCTAACAACCACAAGGATGAATATAATGTATGTATTAAGTCTTATTTCAAGGTTCATGAAATCTCCAAAAGATTCTCATTGGCATGTAAGAAAAAGAATCTTAAGACATGTGAGTGGAACAACAAATTATGGAATTAAGTATTCATTTAGTCAAATGAGTTTAAACTCATAGGATGCACATATAATGATTATACAGGTAACATTGATGACTAGAAGGGCACATCTAGTTATGTCTTTCATTTCAAAACAGGTGCAATATCATGGGCATCCAAGAAACAACCCATTGTCACTCTTTCATTTGGTGAAGTAGAGTATGTAGCAACAACAAGAGCATCATGTCATGAAGTTTGGATCAGAAGAGTGTTGAAATATTTGAGGCATGAACAAAAAGAAGTAACAAAGATTTATTGTGACAATAATTCAACAATAGCACTATCCAAGAATCTTGTATTTCACAAGAAAAGGAAGCATATTGACATTAGATACTATTTCATCAAATAGTTGATCAACAATGGAGAGATATATTTGAAATTTGCATGTTTGAAGATTAGTATACAGACATTTTCACCAAGCCATTGGGAAAAGAAATCTTTGAGCATCTAAGAGATTGTTTGGGAATCCAAGATGGCAATAGTTGTGAATATGAGGAATGTTGGAAATATAATCCTAAGATCTGCGTCATTTAATGAACATGACTCTTGTTTTTTACTATTTTTTCCTTTCCCCTACCTCCATCCTATTTTCGTTAATTTCTACATGGATGTTATCTTGAAAGTATGGCCTATCTTCTCCAGTGTATGGAAAAAGATAGGATGTTGTCTATAATCAAAATGTAGTCAAGTCAATTTTAAAAAGTGTTGTTTTTCTTGTGTGCTAAGCGAAGCAAGAAAGTAGAATTCTCTATTTTAATTGGTATTTAAGAGCATCAGCGCTATTTTAAGAAGATAATATATATTCTCTAGTTTTCTATGTAAAATATTTTTCTGTATGTAATTAGCATGCTGTTTTGAGTTAAAAGATATGAGAGTATACTCTATCTGAAAATATAAGAAAAGAGTAGCAACTCTATTATAGTGATGTTTTCTATTATATTGATGTTGTCAAAATTTATATAATCTCTTTTTGTGTGTGTCAAAAGAGCTTTGTTTTGAGTTATAGTTCCATTGTGTGAGACTCCTTCCTCTATTTTTTTTCTTTTGTCTTGTTCAATAGCAACAACTATTTATTGTTGTAGAAGAACATATCTTGTATGATTTTTTCTTGGTTGATAGTGTTGATTTCTATGTTAAGGCTTACAACCTGACATTGTATTGTTATTATTTTTGTTGTTGGAAATACATTCATGTCAGTACTTTAGAGGTTGAGTTCTTTGTAAAAGGTTTTTTCCATGGTATATTAGTGTCTCTCTCTTTTGTGCAGTTGTACCATCTTTCATTCTTGTTATGTGTGGTTTATGCTAGAATGCTACTAAAATTACAGGTCAATGATACTACTATGACATATTTTCTCATAAGATTAATGTGAAATATTTTTGGTATTATGGTTGCCGATAAGGGCGTGGTTTGGTGGTTAAGTTGCTTGGTTGTAGTGGCGGCCACCAGAGTTCAAACCCCCACTGGGCCAATGAGCTCGCAGGCTTTACGCTTTCGCTGGGCCAATGAGCTCATGGGTTTGAAGTGTTCTTGCTAGGGGATGAGGTCCCCCGTGTTGTGACCTCACCGGTTCACCATCTTTAGTAGCTTTTTAAAGTGTGTGTGAGAGAGAATAAATTCAAATGTACATATTTCGACTGATTTGATGTCGCCTAGGAAAAAGCTAGACTAAAATTTTTATTTTAGAGACAAATGTTTTCCCGGGTCAAAACAAAATGAATGGGCTGCATAAGTTACCAATAAAAGTAAGACACCTATGCGTAGTATTGAAGAGTTTTTGCTATCTAATCTACATTCAAATCCATGTGCTAGTTTTTTTTGCATATTGCTCGAATAGACAGACAAGCCACTAAAGACACAGGGTCTACCATCAATAGGAAGGTGGGACCCACTTCCACCGACCAGCAGTTATACGACATATGGCCCTTACAATTGTAAAGGGGAAAATTGCATACACTACACTTTTCCTTGTCATTTTGAAGGCACTTTTGAGTCAGTTATTCCTTGATTCAATTGTTCTTTTTCAACGATTCTTTCTTATTTATTTATTTGTTGTTATCAAAAGTATTTTCATGTGGCATGTGGCATAGCATTTGTATCAACATTCTTGGCATATTACATGAGAGTGAAATATTTTATATCTTTTACAAAGTTGTGGAATGAATATTTTAGGAGGTTGACAAAAGGAAGAAATATTCCTTGTTATTTGTAATCTTCTTTGGCCACATCAAGATTTTTATTGCAAGTCCAAACATCCAGATACATTGTGTTTGTAGATACATATGAATCTCAATCAATAGGTATAGAGCGACAAATCAAAGTTCATTGTTTTGTATGACTCAAATATATAATTTGTTAATTTGGTCTAGGTCTTTCCACAATTCAACCTACTTTAAAATATTTCATTCAACATTCAATGCATCTAAGAATAGGAGTCTTTAACGTATAGTCTAAAAGTTATGATCAAAATAGTGGAATGTAACTATTTATTGACCATTGGAAGTTGTCGAGTACTTTTAATTCTTTTAATTTTTTACTTTTCTAATTTTTGTCAAATGATTTGTTGAGCTCTAAATTACGTTAATTGGATTGTATTTATTATCATATTCTTTAAGCCTAATTTTAGTAAATAATTTATTTCATTTCTTTACATTTTGATGAAAACATTCAAACTCCTCTAGATTTATTCTATGGTTTTGACCTCTTTAATTTTTTGATTGTTTTTTTTATTGTAATACTTTCATTTTAGATTTGATTGGGGTTTTGGATCCACCCTCCCTTTTTTCTTCTTTGATCTAGACTTTCATTTTTTCACACCTCTTTGATCTTTACCCTACCACCTTTGCATTTAGACTTTACTAAAAAAATTTAGATTTAATTGTTTCCATTTTTTTATTTCACATCATGAAACTCTCTTTGTGCTTTGGTGATGATTATGCTCATTGATCTCATGTTGATGTCATGGATTGAGAGTATATTTTTATGTTGATTACTCTTCTTATACCCTTTCTACAGTTTGTTATTAGGGGTGTTTTTCATGATGCCTGTATGTTTTCTAACCCTAACTAGTTTGTGCACTATGATGTTTACACATCTATGTACTTTGGTGCATGCATCTTTTCTTTACTTAATCTTAGATCTCTTACTATGTATGTGCAATCTTGCACTTTATCATATATGGTATGCTAATCCATGTTTATTCTATATGGCCTAGGATGATCCTCCCTTGTTCTTCATTGCTTTAATTTTTTAGAGATAATGCCAACTGATGCCCTAAGCAGTTAGCCATGTCTTTTGTGATGTTATTTCTTTTGATTCTACTCTCTCCTCTCATGATGATGAATATATGATGAGCTTTATGTGATGAGATTATACCTTCCCTAGTTATTCACAAAGTTGTTGAACCTTGTAATACTAACCTCATTTCTATACCCCTAGATTCATGTTTTCTTGGTGATCCATCTTGTGAGGAGTGTACTGATAGTGGTTTCTATGAGCTACCTTTTACACATGTGATGATGTTGTGCCTTATGATTATAGTCCTCTTCCATATCATGATTCTACGTTGCATTGTGAATTGTTACATGATTATGGTGTCCGTAATGATGAAAATTATTTTTCATCTCATATTTATTCTCTAGATAATTGAGATAATTCATTGCTTTATCCTTCATTACATAATGACATCTGTGCTCTTAGTGAGGAAATATTGTAGGATGATTTTAATGGTTCTAGTGATGCATCATTTCTTGGAAAGTCATCCTTAATCTCTAACTATGAGCATTTCAATGATCATATCTTGTTAGTACGCGAATTTAAGATTAACTTGAGGAATAGAGAATTACATTGGTTTGATTCCCTATCTCTTTTATTTTATTTATGGTGTTGGCACAAGAGTTTAAAGCCTATTTTTATTTCTCTAGCATGCTTGAAAATAGTTTGGTCTTTTATCTAGTGTTCCTATTTACACATCTTTTGATCCTTGTTTATCCTCTTCATTTAAAGTCGATATGGCTAATATTATTTATAGTCCTATAATCCACCTTTAAATTTATTGTTAATGGGACACTTGGTTTCTCTCTAACTCTAGTTACATTCCATATGGCACCTACTTTAATATAGAGTTATCATGCATTAAGTCATATGTGTCTAAGGATAGCTAGGGGTCAAAATGTTACATCTAATTAGCTAGTTGTTCTCTCTAGCACTATGGTATTGCCTCCTCCACCTAATATTACATATAAGACATTTGAGAAATATGATATTATTGATTAGTTACAAAATAAAATCTAATCCATCTCTTTGGGTTTTAGTATGTGCATCACCTCTTTATAAAGAGGTAGTGTGGCGATCTTTAGAAAAGATAGAAGTAAATTATAATACTTCAACCTCCATGAATAGTGACTTCTTTGATTACATCTATTAGATCCCATCCCTACTATGATATTTTAGTTGATGATGTTGATTTATCACCTAAATCAATTATTAATAAGTGTTTACCTTTTCGTATTATGGTAAAATATGTCCATATCAACATCAAAAATGATTTGATGGATAATGGCTCTAGTTTGAACATCTATAGTGAAGACTATTTAAAACATTTAAGTGTGGATGTAGTAAAAATTAAAAAAATAGATCTTACTACTAAGGGTTTTATTATATAGTGAAGACAATCTATGGGGATTAATTGCCTCCTTATTAAAAATTGACCATTCACTATCAATTCCTCATTCCTTGTTATGTTTGGAAGATTATCATAAAATATGTTACTAGGTCACCCATAGATTCATGCTCAGGGGGTTATGCCACATAAGGTTGTAAACTCTACTTATATAGTAATAAGCAAGGCCAAATAGATTTTGACCCTCATCCATATTATCATTTCTAGATGGTTGATTAATCTAATGTTCTTCTTAAATAAAGCCAAACTACAAAAATGATACCCACAAAAGAAGAAGAGAAACAAGAAACAAAACACAAGATTTCCCAAATGATGAAAGTGCTTGGATTAGTGATGATTGGGGTGCATTAGATTTACAACTTGTGGTATGAGAGAATACAAGTTTGATCTGAAACCTCATAATATGTCATCCCTCTAAATGGACACATCTATATATGGTTGACCACCTCCTCCAAATCTAGTGATTATAAAGAAAAGAATAACTTGTGTGTGTGTGTGTGTGATAGTGATGTAGCAGTCATGATACTTACATTCTTAGTTTCTTTGCTCCTCCTATAGAATTAGACAAATTATATGGTCTCAGATACAAAAAAATGCGCACAAAGGGAAAGGAAATAGTAAATATGAGTATGACATGATTGAAGAAATAATCTTACCACATCGGTGATCCCACAATAGTGTTTTTCCACTTGTGGGATGGGACACAAAATGTTTTGGAAGGAAAAAATCATTGAACACCTTCAAATGAAGGTAAAATGCTTTCCATGTGTAAATAAGCTTCAAATGAGGGGGGTGGGGGAAGGGTTAAAATGAAGGATGTTAATTTGAAGGCCTCTATGCTACCCTTCCCCTTCTATTCACATAGTTTTTAAAATAAAATTTTACTTTAATGCAAGGTTCGACCATGAAATGGAGTCACCATGACATGAGATTTTGTAGGATCGTAGAATTTAGAGTAAGCTTTCCTAAAAGTATAATTTTTTTATATATTTTATTTAATTATTATATTTATTTTGATTTTCTAGTGAACATGGGTCTTTTACGAAACATACATGTCTTTATTCGATGCACATGGAAAAACTAAAAACTGTAGAAAAAAATTCTAAAAAATACATTCCCTTTGTATTAATGTCCTTGTTTAAAAAAAATAAAATGCATTAGCGCATAATATTACTCTAAATTATAATTAATTTGAATTAAAAAATTAATAATAAATAAAATATATAGCAAAAAATTACAAAAGTATGCATGTTCTAGATATCAGTGTTAATGATATATGTTTAATAAATTATTAGTTTATGTTATTTATTAAGAGTTATGCATTATGGCATAATATCACTCATTAAAAATAATATAAAGTATAAAAAACAAGTTATAAATAAATGTTTTAAAATTTAGACAAATTTTTAAAAAAATATATATTTAAAATTTACACACAAAATATAAAAAATCACTACTTCTCATCATCTTCAAATTCTTAAAAGTTTGCTTGCTATAAGTAATAAAAAGTGAATTTGATTTAAAGTATTGATTTTAGGGTCCCACTTAGGCCAAAAAGTAGGACACACTATTGTTGGATCACTCACATAGTAAAGAAAACAAAGACCTTGGCTATATACTTGAAGATCATGCAAGATGGTTAGATTAATGAAAAAAGAAATGAAAGGAACTTGCATTATCTGTAATTTATACAACTTTAAGCTTCCCATGATACCTCTGTAGCATTATTAACTAAAGATATTGGGTGGAAACATAAATCCCTATCCCACTTGTGATACATGTATTGATATAACAATTTATGTAAAATAGTATGTTAGACACAAGGAAGATTAGATTAAGCTCATTATAGATGGAATTCTTGACATGTATATGTGTGTTCTTTAAACATTCTATGACGTACTCTTTTTCCTCCAAGCCACATGAAAGGATTTCGTTATACACAAACTAATGATTTAGATCATCTTGTTCATGACCAAACAAAGCCATCATAACATAAAATTTTGCAAGAATGTAGCACTTATATATATATATATATATATATATATATATATATATATATATATATATATATATATATATATATAAACTAAATGTGCAAGCACCCGAAATATATTAATACAAGTATATAAACGTAATTACAGAAGCAACTCATTATAAGGTAAGAGTTGAACCAGATTGTACAAAAAAGGGCATCTAAAACCCATCATAAAGCATGAACAACTCCATATCTAGTCTAAAATGGACTAATCCAGCAAGAAGGAAACCACCAAAGATAAAACCTAAGCCACTAGTAATAGTTATTAGAAAAAGAGGCTATACCATCCTCAAATTTAACAATGAGTAAATAACCATTAAACAAAAAACTGATATCCAAGAGGTATGAGACAATCAAAATCTAGGCTGCTCATTTATGTCAATGCTAGGATGATCTTGTTCATCCTTTGTAGCAAGATCTTCATCATAATTGTCATTACCATCATTCGATGGGGGATAGTGAGGTTGAAGAAGCGGCATAACCCCATCAAATACTTCCTAAGACTGAATCACCACCTCGTCCCCTATCTCCCTTTGATGAGAAATCGGAGCATTGTGGACAGTGACATGAAAGGTATTATAAATACCATCTTTAATAGAGGAGTATACACAATGAATGCTAGAAATTTTTTGAATATCTGAGAATTTGAATAAACCCCAAATTTTGAATGACAACAGTTGAAAAAATCATAATTTTCTAGGGCATTAGTAAAACTTTCCTTAGAAATGAGATAATCCTATATATATGAGAATGCTAGCCTTTTCACAAGATCATCATCTTGAATGATATCCATTAGATTAGAAACAAAGCAAGAAGTCACCTGAGAATAGTAGATCATCCTCAACACTTCATCCAGGATTTGTTGACCAATAATTGAATGGATGGCCTCTTCTTCTAGCTGAGACCAAAATTTGAAAACCTTGGCTAGCATATCCAAATCAAACCCACCCAAAATTGGATACTTCCACTTGAGAATCATCAACAACATCATCATGTTGATCTGCACCTCCATTATCACAAGGTCACAAACACAAAATGACAAGAAAGCTCAACCTGGCT
Organism: Cunninghamia lanceolata; assembly: GCA_027924645.1. Classification (NCBI taxonomy): domain Eukaryota; kingdom Viridiplantae; phylum Streptophyta; class Pinopsida; order Cupressales; family Cupressaceae; genus Cunninghamia; species Cunninghamia lanceolata. Next base: position 2,073,190 of record BSBN01000245.1, on the reverse strand, counting down.
AGAATTTAATGAAGGTGGAGGCAAAGAGTAATGATGAAATTGTTTGCAGACACAAGGGGAATTAATGATGGAATTAAACTTGCAACCCTTGAATCAGATGGCTGAGTAAAGAGCTAGCAAGAAAGGAAATCTTGAGCATGTGAAGGATCAATTCTAGTTGTTGGGTGATGTAGAACATCTCTCGAGAATGAAGATCAATCACATCTAAATCTAATGCTTGTACTTTCTAAATAAGTTAATCCAAATAAAAAAAAAGAGTTCCAGCTTGGCAAAAACTATGGTGTTTGCCATATTAATTCCTCTATCAGTAGAAATTAAGAAAGCAAAGACCTCTAGAAGAGTGAACCTATAAGAAGACAATAAAGTTAGCAAACAATTAGGCTTTAATCATCTCATTAGACAAGATGGTAAAATCCTTTTGGAAGTCTTTAATGTAATTTGGATTCCATTCTCTGATCTGAACCTGTTGATCTCACCCCAAATTGGCCAAGGCATCTGCAAGATTATTCTCTTCTCTGAAAGTATAATTAACTTTATACGAGTCAAAATATGAAAGAAGAAGGCAACTCTCTTGAATTATATAATCAATTTTCCAATTGTTTAGTCTTTGGCCCTGAATCTTCTAAAATGCATTAAGAAGGATCATTGAATCACCTTCAATCTAAAGCTTATTAACATTACATCTTTTATCTAATTTAAGACCATCCCTTAGAGCATAAGCTTCTGCCTCATTATTAGTGCAAACTGTTGACCCATTTTACTCTACCTGAGTCCAATAGTTGATCTTGAAAATCTTCTTGAAATTCTTTGGAATATAGCCTTGTAGGCCCTAAATCCTTCAAATTCTAGTGCTCTACCTTGTAAAAATCCCTTAAATTCCACATGGAGAATCCTTACAAAAAACCCAGAAAAACTCAGAAATCTTGAGCCTTCAAAGTATGCCTTTGCAGAGTTCTCCATCTTTATACTTGGTTATTTTAGTATGGATATCTGATGCCTGGATATTTAGACCTTAATTAATATTTGGACATTATTTTAATATCCATACCTTAGCTAAGTTCTGGATCCTTGTTGATATTTAGATCTTAGTTAATATCTAGATATTATCTTAATAACTAGTCCTTAACTAAGATCCTGGTATTTCCTGAATGTTTAGACCTTAGTCGATATCTGGATCCTTCTCAACATCTAGATATCTCCTAATGTTCAGATCCTTGGTGAATGCCCTGATGACATCATCTGGATCCTTTCCAAAGAAGTACCTTATGACGATGACATCATGAGAACATTCAGGCATGGATATTTGGCAAGTTTTAATATCCTGACCCTCCAAATATGCAGTGATGTCATCAGGATATAGACATTAGTTTCACAGTGGACACAAAGAAGCATCTAGATATTAAGCTAATATATGGATATCAAGTTAAGATCAAGCCATTGGGTATTCATGTGGATGACGACCTGAATAACCGCTGAGGAAAAATTAACAGGTGCATTCGGATATCAAGATTTTGAGGCTTAAGTGTTTAGTCGAGCTCTATCATTCAGATATTTTCAAATGTGCAAACCTTGTGGATATTCATGAATATCCATATGCCCATTGACTACAACTTTGACTGCGAATATCTTCTTCATCTTGGGGAGTCTCTACATGATCCAAAAGGCAAAATTACTTAGATTTTTGCCCTCTTTCATTTGGCCAATTTTTCAAGGAAAATCTACACTTTGAAAAGTTGATCCAAAATTCATGATCTGGATATGGATATGCATATTAGAATATTAGGATAGGTTTTCGATTGGTAGGTGTACTCCACATTCAATTCTATAGCTAGAGCCAAAGGAGGTTGGATGGAATAGTGCAGCTCTTCAATGCTGAAGTACAATTGTAGCTACATTTCATAATTTTAGGTGCATGATAGGACTCTTTTACATTCCCTCTTAAATGCATATGTCAATCATGTGTGCAAGCATCCATTTGTAGAGATCACAGGTTTACTAGAGGTATGGGTTCTGCTCTAGTTGCAAGAGGTTTATGATCAATGAATTGAATGGGGTATGGGTTGTCCTAGATCCCCATGACTAGTTTCAACATTAACTGTAGAGAGGAGGATTGATATAAATTCTATGGTCTTGTAATCTTAGTGAGGGGGATTTTTCTGGGTTGTTATGCTGCATATAATTTTTTGTAGTCTAACCTTGTAATGCAATTGTAGGAATCACTAGAATCTGATACATTGTGCCTACAGCGATTCCTTTGATGTCTTCTATTTTGACTCAACCATGAATGTAATTGTTTATTTTGTGTCTATTCTTTGCTACAATTTGTTTTTCTCTGTAATGGTCAATTGACCTTCATGATCAATACATTTCTAATATTTTTCCTCTCTTGTGTTCTGTCTCTGTGTTTTATATGAAATTATAATCTATCTTGTACATAAAATGACTCCTTTATAGGTTAGGATTTCTATTCCAAAACCTCTACTGGGATTGCAAGTCTGTGCGATTTCTTTAGAGTCGAGATCATTGTTGTGTTGATTCAAATCAGCTACTACACATTAAATATGGTGCCATCACCTTTTCCCTTTCTGCTTCCTTCTATCCCTTTTCCTTGGCATGTATTAGCACTAGGTTTAGTCAATTTCTCTAAGCTTTAGGCTTAGAATGAGGAACCAACCTTCTTTGGAGGTCTGATCTCATATTGCAAGATCCCACACCTTGAGATCATTCCCATTGTGTCACTAGAATGCTTGGATTCTCTCCAAGTTAGGTGTAATTTTATGTGACAATAGTTTTTGGCATGCTTGGTTGGACCCTCTGCTCTGAGTGAGATCTGGACTAAGGATTCGGTGCCATTATTGGTTCATTTGCTACTATGAAAGTGTTCAATAGGCATCAGGTGACTCTACTGACCTAGTTTCTACACAATCTTTCAAAATTCCATGCCTAGAGTGCAGACGATGTCTTCTTCTAGAGGTACTTTTGAATTCATAAAACTCTCTTTTGTTGATAGAAGAAGAAGAAATGGAGTGTCTAGATCCCCTGTGAAAGAAAGTAGAAGTAACAATTCATCCCACTCAAGGGCTCGTTCTACTCCCCTCTTGTCAATTTTGACGTTAGGTTTTAATATTTAGGAAGAACCTTACGCATACCTATAATCAACCTAAATATCGCTAATATGGCTAGAAATCTCCCATTTAATGCATCCCATGGGGATAGTCCTCTAGACATCGCATAGTATGATGACATCCCTACTTCAACCTTAAAGGCTATTCCATTTTTTACTGGTGAGAACTCTACTACCCCTGTAGAACACATTCAAGAGATTGCCAGTGTCCGTTCAGTCCACTATGTCACTGCTGACAATGTGGCGCTGAGATTGTTGGCTTCTACATTCAAGGGAAAGGCCATGTAGTGGTACAAAGGTCTCCAAGAAAATTCCATCCACAATTGGGATAAGTTGGGCACATAACTGTGCTAACACTTTGAAGGCAGGAGTGATCACCTGTCGCTAATGGAACAACTAGCTACGATCAAGAGAGCACCCCATGAATATATGGTGGACTTCAACTATTGATTTTAGAAAACATGGGATATAATTCCCTTGTTAGTGAAGCCCTCTCTGAACACAACATTCATGTATTACTTAAGGTCTTTAAATCCAGATATTATTGTCATGATTTAGTCCATGGGTGGGACTGTATTACCTGATGCTTATGACACATCAATAAGAGAAAAAAATTACCTAATTTAGGTAGGAAAGATTGCTTCAAGGCCACCAATACCTCTATCTTTAGAGGCTTGTGTTATGGAGGCTATTGTGGTACCAATTCCCATTGTCCCTTCTATTGCTCCTCTAATCACCCCTTTCAATTGAACCACCAGAAGATAAAGATGCCAAGATAAGGAAGTTGATTAATCAATTGGTGCTATTTATGAGATAGAATGCATAATCAAATAGGCCTTATCAACCCTCCAACCAGACATATCAACCCTTTAATAAGGGTTATCAACAAAACATACCACCATACCAAGGTAACATGCAAAGGCAAGGGCATCCTAGTTATATAAGACCATTAAATACCATTAACCCTAATGTAACAAGCACCCCTAGACCCCTTGTGCCAATTCAAAACAACCTAGCCCAAGATGGTAACTGGTGTTATCCTTGCAATCATCCACATGACCAAAACTTGTGCCAGAATGGACAATTCAGTCATGCCTTGACAGTGTAAGAGTAGCCCACAACTTCAGAGCAACAAGTTACCACCAATCATGGAATGGTTGGAGGTCAAGAACAAATGGAACATAATGCTACCTTCATGAATTGGACCACTGATGACTATTGTGGTGTCAATCAAGGTGTTGGCCCCATAGAATTCAATACCAGAGCAAAAACAAGAGCTACTAAAGATACATCAGTGCCAGTAGTTGCCTGTACTCCCATACCTAATGTGTCTCTAGCCGTTATAGCGAAGGAGAAAATGCCCAAAGTTCCTTCAAAGGAAGTAGATTAGACTATTGTAAAGGTAGATTCAACGCCAGTAGTGTCACTCCAATCCAATTAGCAATCAAAGGGTGATTCAGTTGTCACTAAAATGTCACAAAAGTGTAGTCAAATACCCTTTAGTATTGTGGATCATTTGAAGAAGACAAATTTAAATGTCTCTATGTGGGATGCTTTTCTAATTCTAGCTCAAAGGAATCTTCTCCAAGAGGCCTTAACAGAGTTCATCTAGCTTAATGTGGAGTTGATAAAAGAAAAGACAATTGTTCCAACAAATCTATGCTAGCCAAAAGAGGAAGAAAGAACAAAAAAAACTAGTAAGCCCCCTCTATTTTATGTCTCCTTAATCATAGGTGATAAATTGTTGCACAATTGTATGATAGACTTTGGGGTGGGTACTTCTATCATGCAAAAAAACATTGCTGATAGGTTGGGTGTTAAGTATGAGCTTATGAATAAGGGTGTAGTGAAATTATATGGTACTACTGTGAAGACAATAGGGGTTATGAAAGGTTTGGAACTCACCTTGCATGCATACCCTAGTTGTTCTGTTTCACAAGATATATCAGTCATAGACCTCCCTTCTTAGTGATGCAGCACACAACATACACTCAATACAATTTTGCCATTAATCATGTGGGAGCCAAAGATTTGAAGACTGGAACATAAAAAACTTCTATTCATCAACCCTGCTACTACAATGAGAGAAAACTCTCTTATATCCAAGAAAACAAAAAAGACAAAAAATATGTTTTTTGGCAGATTTCGACAATTGTCAAATTTTACCATTTTAGGTAATTTTACAATCATATCTTGAGAATCTAGTTGTTTCCCAAAATATTCCTAAAACTAAGGTAGGATGAAATGCCAACTAATATTCTAAATTTGAAACATGAGTTTCAATTTATTACAAAAGCAACTTTTTAAAAATTTAGAAAAAAACACTAATTTGCCATTTTAAGGGCCAAGATGAAAGTTTCAAACCTTGAAAAAGTGCCAAGATGAGGTCCAACTGACGAGGGTGGGTTGGGAAACCACTGGCCACCTCATAACGTATCCGAGTCAAAAGTTATGACCCCTGGAAGTCCCTACATCACTTAGTTTGGCATATGCTTATCTAGAGATTCCACTACTAAAATAGGTGGGTACTTATCTTTTGATTGGTCCCACATGTTGTTTACGACTAGATATGGCACCAAAGTGACTATTAGGGCCGAGGCTATTGCAAATGACCGTATAGAACCTACTCTTCCAACCCAACCAACATGAATTGTACGATCCATGAGTTAGAAGAGGATGACAACGGTAGGCATTAGGTTGCAACCCCTGTGGAGGAAATACTGGACATACTACTAGATGAGTGGGCAAATTGTTTTCATTTTAACTCCCCTAACAACACAAAGAATACATGGTTGAGTACTTATTATATCCATGAGGAGGCTATTACTATCCCCAATCTTGAAAAAGAAAAGTTATACCCAAGTGGGATGTGGTAGATGTACTTTGATAGCTCCAGAAGCAAGAATGAAGCAAGTGCCGGGGTTGTACTGATTTCACCCCAAAAAGGAAAGTTATTTCTATTCATTTAGATTGTATTTTAACTATACTAACAATGTAGCTGAGTGTGAAGGTTTGATTTAAGGCAAACATCTGGCACAAAAAAGAGGAATAAAGATTCTATAGTATTTGGTGACAATGAACTAGTTGTCCACCAAATCAAAAAATTAAGTGCTTCAAAGAATGACTTGTTGAAGTCATACAAGCATAGCATTTGGGACCTAATTGAAGACTTTGATGCCTTCAATATTCAGGTAGTTCCTAGGTAGAAAAATAAAGATGTAATAGACTGGTCATAATTGGTGCTCAATTTGAAATTCCTTAAAATATCAAGAAGATTTTAGATCAGCATGTAAAAGTTGTTGTGAGGCCTGTTATGCCTAATAATGTGATAAGCTAGTAGGTATTTGAAAGTGATCAGCAAATTGTGAACTTTTTGCAAGATGAGGCAGCGTTTGTTGCTAAAAGACAACCAATGTTGTAAGAGCAATATGGTGACTAGGTGATCCAACTGAAGACCAACAAGTTGCCCACAAGACTGATCACCTTGGAAAGCATATTTGGTGCTGATGATCAACCAAAGAAGGAGAAAATGAACATGATAGTAAGAAAAGAGGATTATGAAGAGGTAGATATTGCACAAGGCAGATTCCTAAAACATGGCAAGGTATGTAGTCAAGTTGAGAGGCAGGGATTCATTAAGATTTGTAATAAATTTAATGATTTGATAGCTTCGGATTATAGAGATTTAAGATGCTTTGATCCTAGTTTAATCCAACATACTATTGACCTAGACCCTAATACAAAGCCTGCCTACCAAAAACAAAGGCCAGTCAATCCAAAAATAGAACCATTAATGAGAAAAGAGCTATCCAAACTCATAGAGGCTAAGATCATTTATCCCATTAAGCATTCCTCTTGGGTAGCCAACTTAGTTCCAGTTAGGAAGAAGAACGGGGAAATTAGATTATATGTGGACTTTAGGGATTTGAACAAGGCCTCACTTAAGGATCACTATACACTCCCTTCCATGGAGTAGATTTTACAAACATTAGTAGGTGTTGAAAGGTTTTCACTACTAGATGGCTACTTGGGCTACAATCAGATTCCTGTGAAAGAATCAAATCATTACAAAACAACCTTTAGCACCAAGTGGGGTACCTTGGCTTATCAAAATATGCATTTTGGATTGACAAATGCTGTGTAACATCTGCATTCTAAAAACACAATAATATAGAGAACTTACCAAGGAATAATTTCATCAAGGTAAAAATGAGAGAGAAATTTTTTCTTTTATTCAACATAAAATCAAGTAACAACAAATTGCAAAATTCTCTTACATAATATAAATATGACATATTATCTTTCTCAATTACAAGTATTTACATAAGTATTTCAATTACATAAACAAGTTTGGAATAATTACTACTTTTGAATATCTGACATCTTTATCACAAGCCTTGGCATGTTTTCTGCTAGAGAAAGAGACCATCTTTCAAGTGTTTTACCTCCATCCATAGACCGGCAGTCTCCCACACATCTTCCACATAGGAAGTGGCCCTACCCTTCATGAGGAATATAGACCAAAGGTGACCAGTGGTAATTTCCCTTCCCAAGTACATAGTGTTGTATCCTACACAACTCTATCAACCATACAACCCTAGATACCCTCTAGCTAAGTATGATTTCTGATAGGTTATGCAATCTAGATACAATGAACTGATAATGTATGCAGAAAATGAATGCATTACTTTGGCCAAAGTTTTAATATCAATAACATTTGAAATGAACGTGGTTAAAATGTTCACCCACCCCTACTTGACTTGGATACTAGTGTATTCTTACAGTTTATCCTCACCAACTATGTTTAGGTAAATGGTTTTAACATCTTTCATGAAAATAGTCTACTCAACTTAGATGAGTTCATATGACATAACTAATCATTTGTTTTCATATTCAACTCTAGGGTCTTTATTACAACCTTTAATCATCTGATATAACCATATTTCATAACTTATAAGACCAAGGTTTAAAAATGACCTCTGGGTCAACTCAATCAAGATTAAGAATAATATGGCACTAGGAAGGTTATTACCTCCTACACAATGGAGTTTGATTTCCTGTTATCATCCTATTGTAATAACACAGATAATCACCATAGTTTAGATTATATACATATAATTTTCCATACTATGCAATATTCAAGTTTAGTCTTCTCTATTCTTACATAATGATTTACAAAAATATTATACTCATCAAGATTATTATAATAGGTAATAAATATGGTCCTATGGTACTTATTTCATTTACCAAACTACTCCTAGTTTCCCATCACTCCACTAGATATAAGATAGTTTTCCAAATATTTAAGAATCTAAGTGTTGAATATAAATCATTTGATATAAAATTATACATAGGATAATTCAATCGATATCAACTTAACTTGTTGATTGGTCATGTTACTCATATCCAAAGAGTAAACATATCTAAGTATCATTTTGTACTAAGCAACACCGAATGTCTTTGCATGATTTTAAAACTATAATATCATAGTTGATCAAAAACATGTCATTCCTATACATTATCCACATACAGACTAATAAGAACCTTATCAGTCATGCAAACGATAATGATCTCACTAGCAATACAAAGTAATTTGACATCATAACAGTTGTATACATTTCGTATGTTTTCAACTCAAAGAGCTCCAACTTTAGAATTCATCAATAAAGGATGCATTGGCCATTCAAAGGCCCATTCAATTCTTTTGGTTTCCTTATCAGTGAATGAGGCAGTTTAAAATCATTACAGTCTATCAAATCAACAATTTTATCAAAATAGACATCGTAGTTTTTAATTATCAACACATCGATTCAAATGGTTTTCCTATCTGGCAATTTCGATAGTCTATAATCATGTCACCACAATAGTTATCATTTGAATGGCAATTTGATTCATCAATGAAAATAAACATACAATGCAGAAATGATAACCTGGTAGCGATGACTCTATAGGAATTGATTAGTGTTTGCAGGCAACGACTCCCTTAGACACCTTAGGCCGATGTAAAACTCATTCACAAGATGTTTTCTATCTCGTTACCTATAGCAAAACTTTCCCAGCATAACACACTCTGACCCCCTCGACTCTCATAGAGTCATTCCTTATAGACTTCCCACCACGACTCCTAAAGAGTCATTTACTCATTACTCCCCATGATTTAGTAGTTAGAGACAAAATGAATTCTCAAATAGTCCATGTACTGTTTCAATTACAACTAAAACCACATAAGATGCAATATCTTACACATGTCAATGGAGAGATGTTCTACGGAAGGAGTAAAATGAATGTGGTTTGTAAGACCACAAACTCTTCTCAATAGAGGCTGACATATCAATAATAAAATAGTTCAATCATTTAATGATCACTTAGAGTGGTTCAATCCATCACTTGAGATAAAGAAAAGCATTCCTATATACAAGCCTATGGTTGCTCCATGATTGAGCAAGCATTAATAACTATGAGGTATTAACCTCAAATCAATGCATACATATATATGTTTATATTTAAGTATGGTTTAATATGACATCAATCCTTTTTGATCATTTATGATTGATCAATGTATGATAATAATAATAAGTTTAAAGGCTTACGAATAATGTGAAAGGGTTGAGCATGTCTCCCCTTCATAGTCCTTCATTAAATCATGTCAACTTGACTTGATGAGATCATAATATGACATTTAATGTGAACAATAAAACTTTATATTACTCAAGGATACTAACACAACAATTTTGCGACAATGACGACGTAATATTTAAGTTAATTGTAAATGGACACCATTCTACTCAGAAGATGTCATTTCTTTACAAATGACATTGTCGACATACAAATGACTTGCCCCGAAAAGAAACAAAAGATATCAACTACTTGTCGATTAGATCCAAAAGTATACTTGACAAAACATGACTTACCTCTATCAATACTGGTTCATGTTTTTGTTAAACACTCATACTCAATTTAGCAAATAATCACTCGTAACCCAAGGTCTATATTTCTCTCCTTGAAAGATACACTCTCTCTTTTCTCTGAGAGTCATCCGAAATTTGTAATCCTATATAAATCTTGAAATCAACAAATTACGATCAATGCATCATTATTCAAATAATAAACCAAATTCACATAATGCAATTATTAAATCGATATAACATATTCATTTCCATAATTCCATAAATGACATTCAATAGAATTTATATCTTCCCTTAATATTCATCTGAACATCAAAATGGATTTACTTATGTCCAAGTAAAAGTAAAAAGTATTAGCAAGAAAAAAATTGGGGATGTAACATCTCCTTCCCCTAAAGATTCATCGTCCTTGATGATATAAAGTATCAAAATGTATCTAAAATGCAAGTTCATTGTTTTCAAATGGTAAAAGTATTAAATAAATGAGGAAACTTCTGATAAAATTTATGGTAGTCCTCCCATGTAGCATTTTCCTCAACATATTGGTCCCATTGGACCTTGCATTGCAAGACCTCTCTGTTACGCAAGCAGAGATTGTGTGTTTCCAACACTCTGAGTGGCTCGATCGTGATGACCCCTGGGTCTTGCATCTGTAAAGAATTCAAATTTAAAATATGATTATCACCTATAATGTATTTCTTTAGATAAGAAACATGAAAAACATTATGCATTCTATACAAAGCTAGTGGTAGAGCAATTCTGTAAGCAATTGAATTGACCACTTCGATTACTTCAAAGGGTCCCACATATCGAGGAGCTAGTTTAGAAGACTTCCCAAACTTAGTAAACTTTTCTGAGGTTTGATTCTCAAGAGAACTCTCTCTTCAACAAAGAATTGTCTTGGTACATGCTTGGCATCCGCATAACTCTTTTGTCTATCATTAGCTTTTGCTAATCTTTTTCTGATCATTTTAACCTTTTCTTCCATTTCAGCTAGCAATTCTGGTCTGATGCTAATCCTATCTTCTAGCTTATCCTAGCTTATAGGAGTTCAACATCTTCTTCCATACAATGCTTCAAATGGCGCCATCTTAATATTAGAATGATAGGAATTGTTGTAAGCAAATTCCACAAGTGGTAAATATTCTTCCCACTTATATTGCTGATCCATGCAATACATTCACAACAAATTTTTCAAAACTTGGTTAACTCTCTCAGTTTGCCCATCGGTTTCAGGATGATAAGTTGTACTCACATTGAGCTTAGTCCATAGTACAGATAACAAAGTTTGCCAAAACCTTGATGTTATACGCACATCTCTATTTGAGATAATCTTTTTAGGGAAGCCATGTAATCTAAACACTTCTTGTACAAATTTGTGAGCTAACACTAGTGCTCCATCAAAAATATCCCTAGTATCAAATGTGCTACCTTCATGAATTTATCAATCACAACAAAAATGGCATCATGTCTATTCCTAGACATAGGAAGACCTTGGACAAAGTCCATACTTATAACTTGCCATTTCCACTCTGGTACATCATGTGGTTACAACAATCCTGCTGGGTGTTGATGTTCTACTTTTACCCTCTGGCATTCTAAGCAACTTGCTACAAATCTTACAGCATCATTCTTCATTCCCTTCCAAAAGTAAAGAGGTTTTACATCCACTAAAAGTTTGGTCACTCCTGGATGTCCGAAATATGGTGCAGTATGAACTTCTTTCCAAACTAGATCCCTTAATCTAGCTAAATTAGGAATTTACATTCTACCTCTAAACCTCAATAGTCCATCTCACTCAAATATAAACCCATCATACCTTGGGTCTCTAGGATTATCTTCCAGAGCCTACTTAACCTGCTCATAATATTCATCACCAGACAAATTTGGTAGCACTAAATCCTTGAATTTCCACGAATAGATACAATAGAAGATATATGTCTTCTACAACTCAAAGCATCAACTACTCTTCTCTCTTTTCCTTTGATGTAGTTTATCTCAAATTCATAGTCAGATATAAATTCTAACCATCTCCTTTGTGTTAGATTTAGGGCAGACAACTAAGAAGGGGGGGTGAATCAGTTGTCCAAAAACTTTCTTCTTTCAACACTTGCATTCACTTAGCATTAACAATAAATCAATCATGAAAACTTAATGTAATTAACCAAGAGCAGAAACATATCTACACATGAGACACAAAAATTTTGATGTGGAAAACCTGGTTAAGGGAAAAACCACGGGGTGACTAACCCAATATATTATTCTTTGTTAGAAGAATAGAAAGAATAAGATGGTACATGCCAATTAGGGCTCACTGCCTGAGCACACTCCTCACAAGAGGTTCACTGCCTACAAGAGACACACTGTCTACAATAAATGAGTATTACATACTTGAACGGGTAAATATCATCGTCACCATGCTTGAATCAGTTCCATTAAAGCCCAAATCCTTCTTCTCTTCCTTTCGCTCTTCTCCTCGCTACCACACACTCATCTCCACAATTACACACTTGAAATGACTTCGCAAACCTTTATTTATACACGACATCAACTTAGGAACAAACATCTAAGCCGGCAAGCAACCACAAGAACATTTGCAAGGTGTATAATTCATCCGATCGGCCAGTCATAGAAAGAACACCTTCATCCGAAAGTATTTCTTCAATCTCGGGCTCCAATTCTAATGCAGACCATCAACATGAACTGAACATAATCCAAGGACCTTCACAAGCTTTCCTAAATCACCAGGAACATCCGCACTTCCTCAACTTACTGAAATCCTTCTCTCCTACATCCAGAACCTCAAGAACACAGTCTGTTATCACTGTCACAAAGGAGTAGGTTCTTCCGGACCTTCAAACCATAAACTGATCTACTTGACACTTCACAAGGACATCCTAAACACTTCCTCAAATCTGCAGAGTGGGATAATGCATTACCAAACCTTACCGAACCTATCTGTCTCACTCTGTCCCCACTGAGCACTTGTTAGAACTGGTTCTACTTGACCGACCATAACTTCTTCAGATCTTCATGCGGATCCCTGAAAACTTGACTAGAGCATCTCAAGACTTATATCTACAAACCCTTTAAATCGCATCCTCTGATCCTCAACCTATCTTGGACTTTTACCTTGTTATCATCACTGTTCTTCACTGTTCTTGATTGAGACTAATTTTCTCAATATCCTCATCACACAGCTCATCCAATCCTTCTCATTAATGTAACCAAAGTATGTTGACATCAATGACAACACTGGTTCAACCCATACTTGCAACAATCTCCCCCTTTGTCATTGATGGCAACATATTATGTGAAAAACCATCAAGACAAGAACTTCTCCTTACTGCCATAGCTCCCCCTATCAACAACAACTATTCACATATCTTCTCTTCCTGTACTACTCCCCCTTTGATCATCAACCACTTGTTTTTCACATGTCTTCTCTCCCCCTTTGACATCAATGGCAAAGGGCCCATACTTGCAACTTTATAATCACACCTACTACTCCCCCTGAGTAGCAGCTCCCCAACACCAATCCAGACCACAAGATATGACTGTGATATCCACTAGACTGATGCACATTAGTGGATCCTAGTTCATCACCAGAGGGGCAATAACCCCTAACTTCTCCCTGAGATACTCAAAAGAGTCCTTGGGAAGAGGTTTAGTAAAGATATCTGCAATCTGATCCTTGGAGGGCACATACTCCAATCTGACTTCATCCTTGTTCACTTGCTCTCTCAGAAAGTGAAACTTGATAGATATGTGCTTGGTCTTAGAATGCAACACCAGATTCTTAGAAATATTTATTGCACTTGAATTATCATAGAAAATTGTGATAGGCTCCTCATATTCTACTTTAATGTCTCTTAGCATCTGCTTCATCCATAAGATTTGAGTGCAACTACCTGCTGCTGCAATGTATTATGCTTTAGTTGTAGACAGAGATATTGCCTCTTGTTTCTTGCTTAGCCAAGAAACCAATCTTTTTCCCAAAAAGAATGCTCCACCACTGGTAGTCTTTCGGTCATCCACATCTCCTGCCCAATCTGCATCTGTATATGCATGAAGAGAGAAATCATGATCTCTAGGATACCATAGACCATACTCAATTGTCCCCTTTAGATATCTAAAAATCCTCTTGATTGCCATAACATGAGATTCTCTAGGATCAGCTTGGAATCTAGCAACAAGACCAATATCCTACATAATATCTAGTCTAGTTTGAGTGAGATACAACAGTCCTCTAATCATTGACCTATATTTTGTCTAATCAACCTTGGGAGAGTCGTCATCTTTGCTCAACTTGCATCTGGTTTCCATTGGAGTGTTCATTGGCTTTGAGTCTTCCATCCCAAATTTCCTCAACAATTCTTTCACATATTTTGACTAAGAGATGAAGATTCCTTTCTTTGTTTGAGTAATTTGTAGACCCAAAAAGAAATTCATTTCTCCAAGTATTGACATCTCAAACTCACTTTTCATTTGACTTGCAAAAGTTTTACACATATTGTCTCTTCCTCCAAAAATGATATCATCAACAAATACTTCAACAATTAAGATATTTTCATGATCAATTTTGAAATACAAATTAATGTCGGCAGTACCCTTATTGAAACCAATCTTCAAGAGATGCTTATCAAATTTTTCATACCAGGCTCTTGGGGCTTGCTTCAGTCCATACAGTGCCTTTTTTAATTTACAGACCATGTCATTATGATCAGACAATTGAAATCCATCCGGCTGCTCAATATACACTTCTTCTTCCAAATTACCATTTAGGAAGGTAGATTTGACATCCATCTGATACACCTTGAAATCCTTGAAGGCAACAAATGCAAGAAATAATTTGATTGCTTCAATTCTTGCCACAAGAGCAAAAGTTTCTCCAAAATCAACTCCTTCTATTTGAGAGTAACCTTTGCAAACTAATCTAGCCTTGTTTCTGATTACTTCATCGGCTTCATTCAATTTGTTCCAGAAGACCATTTGGTTCCAATCACATTTTTGTTTCTTGGTCTGGGAACAAGATCCCAAGTGTGATTCTTCTCAATTTGCATCAGTTCTTCCTCCATTGCCTTAATCCAGTTTTCATCATTGTAGGCTTCATTTACTGTCTTAGGTTTAATCTTTGAAATTAGACAATACTCATCTAAAATTTGAGCAATTCTCCTCCTTGTTTGCACCCCTTTGCTTTTGTCACCTATGATCTGATCTTCAGAGTGGTTTAGAGTTACATACCTTGGAATTTTATGAGTCTCTTGCACTTCTAACTCTTGATCAGTCTCATTGAGACTTATCTCTTCTTCCTGTCTTACCAGATCAACTTGACTTTGTTTCTTAGAAGAGACTTGGATACCTTGAATCTGAACACCATTTTGATCATCTTCATCATGTTCAAGAATTCTTGAGGGCCTTTCAATTTCTTCATCAACCTTCACATTTATACTTTCTATAATCTTTCTTAGTCTCTTGTTGTAACACCGATATGCTTTGCTTTGAGTAGAATAACCCAAGAATATTCCTTCATCACTTCTAGCATCAAACTTTCCTAGATATTCATCCCTTTTAATGTAACATCTGCTACCAAAAAATCTGAAGTATCTTATAGTGGGAGTAATGCCAAACCAGAGTTCATAAGGAGTCTTACTAGTATAGTTTCTAATTCAAACTTAGTTGAGAGTGTAGACTGCAGTGCTGACAGCTTCTCTCCAATAGATCTAAGGAACATTTGCTTCCATCATCATGGTCCTAGATGCTTCCTGGATGGTCCAGTTCTTTCTCTCAACAACTCCATTCTGTTGTGGAGTTCTAGGGGCAGACAGCTATCTCTTTATTCCATGTTTCTCAGAAAAGTTTATGAACTCACCGGATGTGAATTCTCCACCTCTATCAAACCTCAGACACTTTAATTTTAATCCAATCTCATTTTCCACCATAGCCTTGAATATTTTAAATTTCTCAAGAGCTTCTAATTTCTCTTTCAGAAAGGTTACCCACATCATCTGGGAATAGTCATCAATTAGCAACATGAAGTATCTATCACCTTGCACACTCCTGATTCTTGCCATACCACATAAGTCAGCGTGAACCAAGTCTAATAATCCGGTAGAAGATTGTTCCTTGCTTTTGAATGAGATACTGCTTTGTTTTCCCAATTGACATTCTTTGTACAAACTATTTGTAGGTTTTACCAATCTTGGAAGATCTCTTACAGCCTGAGTATTACTTATCTTGATGATATTATCAAAGTTCACATGACACATTCTTCTATGCCATAACCAACTCTAATCAATTTGAACAAATAAGCAACTTTTACCAGTACTAGCTAAGTGAAAGATGTTACCTTTTGTTTGGGTACCAGATGCAATCTCTATTCCAGAACTTTCAAAGATTTTGCACTTTCCATTCTTGAATCTGAGATCATATCCTTTGTCCACCAACTATCACACATTGAGAAGATTGTGTTTCAATCCTTCAACATATAATACATTACCAGTTTTGTTCTTTCCATCAAAAGAAATAGTTCCTCAACCTCTGATTATACCTGCAGAGTTATCACCAAACTTTACCACTCCTCCTTCATACCTTTCCAAACTATGAACTTGTTTTTGTCACCTGTCATGTGGTGAGAGCAGCCACTGTCAATGACCCAATCATCATTTTCTTCAACTTGGGCAGCCAGGGCTTTATGATTTACGGATTCAGAGGGTATTGGATCTTCTTCCTTGATGGCAATGAACACCTAGTCACTTCTAGATTTGTCTTCTTTCTTTGATTCATCATCTGTTACTCCTTCATCATCTCCTTCATGAGCATAGTAACAATTCTTTTGGAATCTTAGTCTATTACTGTTTGGCCTAGAAAATCTTTCCGGACACCTTGATGCAAAATGACCAATCTTATTGTAGTTAAAACACTTGAAAGGCAATTTTCCCTCATACTTATCAGATCCTCTTGGTAGTCTTTTTGCAATAAGAGCTTCAAGATGAGCAGTTTCAACTTCTTCTTCTTCCAAGTCTTTTCTTGTATTTTCATACCATGATGATTTCCTTGAAGAGTTTTCTCCTAGATCAAACCTTTGGTTTCCTTTTACAAACGCACTTGCTTTGAATGCAGATTCAGTCTTTGGAGGATCATCTCCAAACTTGGCCATTTCAAAAGTAGCTAGCTTACTAACCAATTGATCCCTTGTGATTGTTGTGTGAGCTCTGAATTCTTTGATTGCAAAAGCTTTGATTTTATAAGACTCAGGAAGGGATCTGAGAACTTTGCCAACAATCTCATCTTCACTCAGGGTTCCACCTGCATTCTGATTCCACAAACTAGCTCATTCACTCTTGGCATAAAAGAGGTAATATTTTCATCATTTCTCATTTTTAGTCTTTAAAATTTTCTCTTTTAGACTCTGTAATCTTGCACATTTAACAAACTGGTCTCCTTCATGCAAAAGTTCCAATTTCTTCCAAATCTCAAGGGCAGTTGGTAGATGAATAACATTAGAGAGTTTTGAGTTAGATAATGCACTTAAAAGAGCCTCTTTGGTCTGCAGATTATTTCAGCATCTGTGATTTCATTTAGGGTTGTCGAACCACCCTGTGGAGGTACATAAGCCTTTGTCACCATCGACCAGTATACAAATCCCATGCACTGCAAGTGACATTCTATGTGACTTTTCCAAAGAGCAAAGTTAGTTCCATAGAACTTTAGACTATCCTTCTTGTAGGACGACATCTTGGATCTCCTCAAGTGGTTAAGCTCCTTTTAGAGGAACTTGGCTCTGATACCAATTGTTAGATTTAGGGCAGACAACTGAGAGGGGGATGAATCAGTTGTCCAAAAACTTTCCTCTTTCAACACTTGCATTCACTTAGCATTAACAATAAATCAATCATGAAAACTTAATGTAATTAACCAAGAGCAGAAACACATCTACACATGAGACACCAAGATTTTGATGTGGAAAACCTGGTTAAGGGAAAAACCACGGGGTGACTAAAAAGATATTATTCTCTGTTAGAAGAATATAAAGAATAAGATGGCACATGCCAATTAGGGCTCACTGCCTGAGCACACTGCTCACAAGAGGCTCACTACCTACAAGAGACACACTTTCTACAATAAATGAGTATTACATACTTGAACTAGTAAATAGCATCGTCACCATGCTTGAATCAGTTCCATTAAAGCCCAAATCCTTCTTCTCTTCCTTTCACTCTTCTCCTTACTACCACACACTCATCTCCATAATTACACACTTGAAATGACTTCGCAAACCTTTATTTATACATGAAATCAACTTAGGAATAAACATCTAAGTTGACAAGCAACCACAAGAACATTTGCAAGGTGTATAATTCATCTGGTCAGCCAATCATAGAAAGAACACCTTCATTTGGAAGTATTTCTTCAATTTTGGGCTCCAATTCTAATGCGGACCATCAACATGAACTGAACATAATCCAAGGACCTTCACAATCTTTCCTAAATCACCAGGAACATCCGTACTTCCTCTACTTACTAAAATCCTTCTCTCCTACATCTGAAACCTCAAGAACATAGTTTGTTATCACTGTCACAAAGGAATAGGTTCTTCTAGACCTTCAAACCACAAACTGATCTACTTCACACTTCACAAGGATGTCCTAAACACTTCTTCAAATCTGTAGAGTGGGATAATGCGTTACTGGACCTTACCGGACCTATCTGTCTCACTCTGTCACCACTGAGCACTTGTCAAAACCGGTTCTACTTGAGCGACCATAACTTCTTCAAATCTTCATGCGGATCCCTGAAAACTTGACTGGAGCATCTCAAGACTTATATCTACAAACCCTTTAAACTGCATCCTCTGATCCTCAACCTATCTTGGACTTTTACCTTTTTATCATCATTCTTCTTCACTATTCCTGCTTGAGACTAATTTTCTCAATATCCTTAGCACACAGCTCATCCAACCTTCTTATTAATGCAACATGAGTATGTTGACATCAATGACAACACCGGTTCAACCCATACTTGCAACACTTTGTTGAGCATTTAGATGTGGTTGAGAGAAAGTATACCTAAGACTTTGATGGTCTCACTTAAGTACAAAGGTTTTCCCCAACAAATAGTGCCTCCACATTTGTAAAGCATCAGTAACTATTGCCAATTCCAGATCATGAGGTGCATAATTCTTCTCATAGGATTTCAATTTCCTTGACTCATGCTATAACTCTCCCATCTTGCAGAAGCACTCCTCCTAATCCTTCTCTCGAGGCATCTATAATTACCTCAAATTGTCCTTCAGGGTCAAGAACTTTCAAAATTGGAGCTGATGTTAACTTTTCCTTTAAGGGATCAAATGCCTCCTGACATTTTCCTGTCCATTCAAATCACATTCCTTTCCTTTGTAGGGAAGTGATTGGACTAGCAATACTGGAGAAATTTAGAACAAACTTTTTATAATAGCTAGCCAGTCCCATGAAACTATGCACTTCATGTACATTTGTGGGTATAGACCACTCCAGAATAGTTGTGATTTTTGCAAGATCAACAGATATTCCATTTGCATGTATAAATGTCTTAGATATTGAATCTCCTTCTGGAAGAATGTACACTTTGAAAAATTTCCATATAACTTATGTTCCCTTAACCATTGCAAAACCAATTACAAATGCTAATGATGTTCTTCTTCATTCTTAGAGTAAATGAGTATATCATCCAGAAAGACTAGAACAAACTTGTCTAAATGATCTCTGAATACACTATTCATAAGGTTCATGAATGCAACAGGGGCATTCATCAAACCAAATGGCAACACTATGAACTCATAGTGCCCATATCTGGTTCTAAAAGTTGTCTTATGAATATCTTCATCTTTCAATCTTAACTGATGATATCCCAATCACAAATCAATCTTTGAAAATATAGTAGCTCCTTGCATTTGATCAAAGAGATCATCAAAATGTAAAAAAGGATATTTTTCTTTACCATTGCTTTATTAAGAATATGATAATCTATACATAACCGAAGGGTTCCATCCTTCTTAACAAAAATAACTAGAGCGCCCCATGGTGAATCACTGGGTCTGATCAAACCTTTTGCCAACAATTCTTGTAATTGGGCTTTCAATTCTATTAACTCCATAGTTGTCATATGGTAGGGTGATTTTGATATAGGCTCAAATCCTAGTTTAATATCAATTACAAAATCAAAAACCCTCTTGGGAGGCAGTCCTGGAAGTTCTTCTAGAAACACATCCTAAAAATCCCCAAGGAAGGGATGCTTTTCTCCAAAAGATGAACTAGGGCTTTCTAACCCTTCCTCCACTTGTTCCATTTTAATTACAAACAATTGACAACCTTTTCTTCTAGCCCTTTTCAATTGCTTAGTAGAGATAGGTCTAATGTTAACTTCTCTTTGAATCCCTTGGAATTAGGTCCGATTTCCCAAGTCATCTAAGCATTCAACCATTTTTGAAAAATAGTCAACTTTAGCTCTATGCTTCCACAACCAACTTATTCCTAGGATTACATCATAGGAACCTAAGGGAGCTACATACACATTTACTTCTAAGTAATTTCTTATCTCGAAATATTTTACCATTTCTGTTAACCAAGATTTTGTTAGATCTCCAATCACCTTTCCATCAAATTTTGGTGGAGTGACCTTCTCCATATCCTTAGAGAGTTCTGAGGTCAGTCTATCCCTTACCTCATTATGAGGTTTCGTACTCTTACTTTGATCTTCATGATTCTCTCCACTTTCTCCATGAGAGTTTTCACCTCCTCCCTCAGAATTCCATTTATCATCCACCTTTTCCAAATCACCCAGTCTTTTCTTGGTTTCCTCAAGCATGGTTATGATTTGGTCCAATTTATTATTTGGTGGGTGGTTTTCCTCTTCACTTCCTCCTTGGTTAGTTCTTGTCTAAACCATGTTTATCATTTTTCTCACACCTGAGAATATTGAGTTGTCTATTAGTTCATGATTATAATAAATCCCATTAAATCAAATCATAATAAACTCAAATCAAACAATAGTTTGGTACAAAAATAATTTTTTTATTTATTTCATCTCAAGAGTACAGAATATTCTTCATTTATACAAGAAATGACTTCAAAAGTTGTGCTCAAGAGGAATATATCCTTCAGATTCATTTTCAGATACATAATCTTGAGGTATATAACCTTATGACTCACTATCAAACCTAACTTTTATGATCTCAACAAGTGGGGGTATGCGGGGATCTTGCCTAACCATAGTTGTATCCTCATCTGACATATATTCTATGATTCTAGTAGTGATCTTAACTCTTTCAATGTTTTCCTTTCTCGCTTGATTTGAGTTAAGGCATTCGTAAGGATTTTAGTATCACTTAACCATATGTCACTCTCATCATTAGTTCCATCAAAATTTTTGATAATGGCTTCACATTCTCTTTTTGCCTTAAAGAAACGTTAACTCGTATTAACTGACTTTCTCATTGTCTTCTTAAGACGTACCATCTATTGGCAAGAGACACTTCTCTGCATGACAAGTGTTGTCATTGATAGCAACTAAGTCTATCTTACACATTTGCATTACAGGATTTGTTCATATCGGAAGTCAGAGTGAGGATTTGTCTAAGTCTA
This sequence comes from Cunninghamia lanceolata, assembly GCA_027924645.1. Classification (NCBI taxonomy): domain Eukaryota; kingdom Viridiplantae; phylum Streptophyta; class Pinopsida; order Cupressales; family Cupressaceae; genus Cunninghamia; species Cunninghamia lanceolata. The sequence goes on along the minus strand of BSBN01000245.1, from coordinate 2,051,540 downwards.
GATGTTAGGAATAGAGCATGTGACAAGGTCTGGTATCTTAGTCTGGATCTCTCTAGTGGTTAATCACAGATTACTATAGATCTAAGGGAGTGATAAGGATTGTCAAGAAAATATAAATCTAGAATCTTCGCCTCTAGTGATGAAGGATTCAATAGTTATAAGTGTTTGAGTATCGGGTTCCAGTTAGTCAATACAGTCAAAAGAAGAATAGACCAACCTATCATTTGATCTTGGTCCAAATACAGAAAAGTTGTTGGATAAGCAATTAGTGATAATCAGTGGTATTGGCAGACATGATTAATGATCTAAAACACAAGTTTCTGGTCCGTGTTGTTGTGTATGGATTTAGCTGACAGATTAGAGTTTCTAATAAAAGTTCTAAGTTTCCTTGAAGCCAACTACAGTTGATTGAATCTCTTGATGCAGATATATATAGCCAATGGATTCAAAGTGTTTTGGTGCAATTGAAATGCTATGATGGAGTAAGTGCAAAAAAGGTAGATTAAAGTAAGAAAGAGAAGAGATCTAAGGTTTGGATTATGGAAGAGTAGTAAATAGGATAGAATAAAGATGAAGTGTATAAGATCAGTATTCTGTGCTTAACCGAAACTGAATTCTTGCATTGGTAGATTCTATTCATCAGTTCAAACAATCTGTAATCTCTTTGTAATCATTCTTGTAGGTAGTGAGCCTCCCTTGAGCAGTGAGTTCTAGGCAGTGAGCTTGAAGGCATGTGTCTTTCCCTTTTGTAATACTTTTAACAAGGTATAATATTTGTGGGCTAACCCCCACCATGGTTTTTCCCTTCATTGGGTTTCCATGTCAAAAATCTTGGTGTCAAGTGTCTTATTTATGTTTCTTCTCATGTGTTATTAATTCTTTCTTTTCATGATTATATCATTAATCTGCTAAGAAGTAGTAAAGAAGAATTAACTGTAGTAAGCATTAAAGTTTTATAACAATTGATTCACCCCCCCTCTCAGTTGTCAGCCCTAATTCCAACAATTGGTATTAGAGCCAAGCTCCTTGGAAGAAGCTTAACAGCTTGAGGAAGATTTGGGAAGATATTAAAATGGATTCATACAATCTCAAGGAACAACTTAAACTTACTTTAGAAGATCTTGATTAGTCCAGAGCTAACATCAAGGAACTACAAGAGAACTTTAAAGGTGCTGAAGACTTCATTGAGACCCTAAAAGAAAAACTAAGCAAATCAAATGGAAAAAGGAAGGAGCTACTTCTTCAAGTAGGAAATCAGAATGAAGATAAAGACAAGGATGAAGCCCTAAAAGAGAAGACAAAGGAATGTGAGAAGTTAGCTAAAGAAGTTGTTGTACTAAAACATGAGATGGAATCTGGGGTGGTGAGATTAACCAAATAAATTGAGGAAAGAAAAAAGAGTAAAGAAGACCCGAAACAAACTTTGAAAGAAAGAACAAAACAATATTACAAATTGGACAAAATTGCTAGCCATCTAGAGTATGATCTACATGAAAATAAAGACAATGAAAAAGAACTTGAAAGGAAAATTGTCATTCTCAAACATGACCTAGAAGTTGCAAATGAATATAAAGAGAAATTCAAGATAAGCTCAGCTAAACTTGAGGTGTTGCTTGATAGTCAGAAGAAGGGAGATGATAAGCATGGTCTAGGATTTGAGAAAGGTGAAAGCTCTGGATCCAGTCAAAGAAATCTTGGTGCAAGAAATCCAAGAAGGAGTCCTAGAAGACCTCCAGTAAGACAACTCAATGCTCAAAGGTATCCATCCTTCAATGGCAGTCGTTTCAAGTGCAATAAATTTGGTCATAGAGCTATTCAATGCAGAAGTAGAGTGAATGAAAGTAGTCCATCCTTCTCTAGCCAGTGCTTCCATTGTAAGAGGTATGGTCATAGATCAAATGAATGTAGAAGTATGATAATGAATAACTCTAACAATAGAGGAAATGACAATTCTTTCAATGGAAAATGCTTTGCATGCAATAGATTTGGACATATGGCTAATCAGTGTAGATCAAGATGAAATCAAACAAATGGGCAAATAAATGTTGTATGCTTTAGTTGTAATTGATCCGATCATTTTGCAAGATTCTATAGAAGCAGGAATAATGAAAGAAGAGGTTCCCTAAATAGAAAACCATATGAGCAGAGTCAAGACAAAGGCAAGGGCAAAATTGATGTAAATGAGATTTAGATAGAAATGAACAAAATATGGGTGAAGAAAGATTCAAACAATGAAGGTAATGGATCTGCACCAGAATCCAGTGCTAATAAATCCTCTAGGAATTGAGTCAGGAGCTCTAGCTCATGGGGAGCTATTTTGAAAATCAAATTCCCCTAGCCAGTAAGTGAGTGCCTAAAAGTGGCACAATGAATGAAGTTAATAAGGGCTATTGTAGATCTATTAAAGCTAATTTTGGAAGAAAAGAAGCTAATGTGACAAATTGCAAAGCAATTGAAGATCAATTATATACAAAATAGTGTAATTGGATGTGTTAGGGTAGAACATTTATTACAATGAAGAATTGGGTTTTGTAGAGGATAAAAGGTCATTCATTCAAGCATTTGGATCACTTTGCATTTGAAGATAACAAGCAAAAGAGTACCTGAGCTAAGATTTCAAGGATTTGAGGTGTAACTAGTGAATTCATTTGCTAACCCTAACCTTGTGAAGGAAAAGGTATTTTTTGTGAAACTTTGAACTTGTGATCTTTTGCAATGGCTACACCATTGGTTGTTGATATTACTGAAAGGCCTCGACCCAAATTTAAGAAGCATCCACACAAATCAGTAGATGTCAACCCATTAGGTGCATTTTCAAGTGCTCCATATGGTGTATTACATGTTGAGGATATTAGGGCCTACATTCATGCTAGCATAGATGAATTTGGATACTCAAAGCTTGTAGATTTGTTTAAGAATCATCTGAGGGATAAAATTTACAGTCTTAAACCTGATTATAAGGCACTGCACAATAAACATTTCATTCAAATTATATGGTTCCCATGCTTCATTGAAGATTAATGGGTCCAGTATGTCCTAAGTCGTATGCATGATGAGTTTATGTGGATAATGCAACCTTTTGTTGATGTATAAAATTGTGCAGGTTCTTACAGAAACATGGGAAGTTTCAAGAATGTGGGACTTTGACACTTGAAACAACCTCCAGATATTACAGAAGTCAGATCTTCCTATTTTAATTGAGGTTTTGAGTAAAGGGAAGAGGAAGAAACAAGATTACATATACAATGCAATAAAATCTAAATCTATGGCAATGCGCCTGAATAAAATATATTTCCTTAACTAACATAGTGATTAAATTCTCAAGATTCAGCTATATTAAAGAGCAAATGTTACATGATCAATATAGACAAATAATAAAATGAATTAAAAGATCAAAGGCTAAATTCATAAAATTAATATAGAGACATAGATAATATCACCAATGGCATAGAATAGAGCTCCTTTCATTGACAATTCAACAAATACAAAAGGCATAGAGACATGCATAGGTATAACAACTTCCTTATCAAAAAAATCTAAACAAAGTAAAAATGATATATTTGATCACAACAAGATCTCTAAATTCTCTAATTAATTCTAATAGTTAAAATATCCTCCTCTATATATAGCTACAAATTTGACTCAAGATCGTCACTAACTACCAGGATCATAATGGCTGAAACATAACTGGGACTCGAATTGCCACTTGAATCGACACTAAGAATCTCTTCAATTCTACAACCACCTTTTCCTACATGCTCATTGGATGAGCAATGAAAAATGTGGCACTGTAACTCTTACTCCCATTGCAACATGTGGCATCACCTAAAACTACTCAAATGGCCCCAAAATATACCATGCGGCAACCTCCGTAAATAGCTTCACTTCCATGCCTTTCAAAAAGGACATACAAAATAGTGCCACTTGTCAACATCTGCTAACACCCAAAAATTGATATGCAGTAGCCTCCAAGAAACAAAACTGAGACACTTGGCATACTCTGCCGATCTTAAAGCCTCTTTACCTTTATCCCTAAGCATCTCTGGTAATGACACTTGTCACCTTCTGCACTATTAAGAAGCTATAACATTTATCTTGGGGACCCACCATATGTTTATCAGCCTTTTCAAAAGGAGACATAACATTGTGACACATGGTACACATGTACCACTTAAAGCAATAATAGAAACGTGGCGCTCTTCGACAATATTTAAAACTTGATAAAAGAGTCTTTGGGAGCCCCGCAAAGACAACACTTGTCACTCTTCGCTTCAACTTGAAACTTGATAAAATAAATATGTGGCGACAACTAGTAGCTTCAACAATGAAAAAAGAGTTAGCCTTCGCAAACAACACGTGGAGATCTCCACATAAAACTAAAACTGTGTCAAAATAACCCTTGGGCCCACCATATGTTTCTTAGTGCCCAGAACTTAATAAAAGGGGAACACGTGGCAGCATCTGCTACAACAACAAAAGGACACATGGTGACATCTGCTACAAGATGAAACTTGAGAAACTTTTACCAAAGCTGTCAGGTAGCGACACATGGTTCATTCCATGCTCAAGAAATAATTTGAAACACTGGGACTGCGAAGCATAAAGAGGCATATGTAGAAAGACACAGAACACTTAGAAACTGTAGAAACAAATGTAGAAATTGGCACAATACTGAGAAACTAGAAACAATGAGACACAACTAATATAAAATGTAACGTAGAGTTACTCTACAATTCTTGGTGACTATAAGGACTTCAGGACCTACTCAGAAAGAACTCCAGAATCAACAAGATTTCAAAATTGTACTACCATTGTAAAAGAATCATAGCTTCTGTAATGTGGCCTGATAAATAGACCATTCTAAATCTGATAACCCCTGTCTACTTTGCAAATATTGAAATGCAAAATCTAAATTAATGATGTCTCTATGAGAAAAAGACTACAAAATTTACACCATAGCATGTAACTAGAATTTAAGTTGAGCCATTGGAACCAGTACTGCTTCTACCTCTTTCACAGTGGAGGAATCACTCAGACCCTAAAAAATAGCTTGGTCATTCTACGTAGTAAGCAAAAGAGCCTTTATAGCATTAGTCATTAACACCATACTGTCATCAGGAAAAGAGGAGGGTAACCCTAATTGGACCAGTCCTTCAATGTGTCTTTTCATATCTTTTACACCCTCTTTGACTTTATCCAAAAGTTCTTTACAATTCATGGCAGTAGAATTACAACTTAAGACTTCATTTACCCTTTTGGCAGCAACCATTCTATCACAGTTTACACCAACTGTAGACAGGGTCTCATCAGATGTGTCATAAAGCTTCTGTAACAGGAGTTGTGAGTTTGAAACTCTCAATGAAACAATATACAATGTTGCCTCAACAGAAGACTCTACCTTCTCACAAAGTTGTTGGGCATTTAGCAGAGAGGTGAGGGATGTCTTAAGTTAAATAATCTCCTTAGAGATTCTTCCCCATGCAGATGTATAAAGCTCTTTTACCATATTTAAAACTCCTACATTTTGTGGCCTTTATGCCAACTCAATTGTCAACTGCTTTGTCTTTTCTTTCTCAGCCATAAATTGGGCTTGAGCTGCACTACTTAGATTTTTCTCCTTTGAAAGGGCATATTGTAATTGTGATGCCTCTTGGAACTTGTCTTGATACTTCCTTTCTACAGTAGCCTTCTCATGTCTTAGTATAGTAACAAATTTCTCTTGTGGTAACTCAACTTTCAAGGCTGCAACTTGAACATGTGCTACTTGATGAATCTATAGAGAAACAATAAACTATAAATCTTTGTTTAAAGTGTCAATTTCTTTCACCTTGGCTTGTATCTTTGAAGTCAAGCTACTATTAGTAGCTTTCTCTTGTGCCAAATTAGCCTCAACCTTCTTCAATCTTTTGGACACCTTCAAGTAATCAGTGGCAACTACTGAAGTAGTTTCATTCATTAATTCTACTTTGTCCTGTGGCCTGAAAAGAGATAGATCCATAGCCACTGCATTCATTGAATAGTCATGTGGCTGCATTTTCTCATTAGGTTTGATCACATTAGGAGCCAAATGTGTAACAGTCAAAGAATTTTGAATAGTATCAAATAAAGATTTGATGTGAGCTACAGTAGGGCTCTTATTCTCTTTCTTTCTTTTCTTCTCCATTTGAGCCTCTCTTGCTTTTGTTGTCGTGTCGTCTTGTGCTTGAAAAGAAGGAGGTGAGGCAATGTGCCCACTCGCAAACGTATAACCTTGGGGTAGGCCATAAGGAATGGTAGTCATTTGTTGGCTAGGACCAAATTGTGGCAAAGCCTGCTCGGGAATGGATGGGGAAAATGGAGGTAAGGAAATGGCCTATGATGACATGACCGGTGAACTGGCAATTTGGAAAAAAGTATGCAAAAGCACAACAGAAGTGGCAGAAGATATGGAAAAGTGGGTCAATTGGGTCACCACCCCTAAATGAGAAGAAATAGGGGGAAAAGAGAGAAGAAGTATCTACCTAAGCGACCGATGAGTTGATAGGAGCTTGTTGTTGCTGTGGCACCAATACTTCTTCTTCTGTATCATCTTCTTCTAATACCAACCTAGGTATTTTCTTCCAACGCCTATTTGATGCCTCCTTCAAGTCTTCTTCATCAATATTGATTAATGTTTGTTACAAAGGAACCACTCTGAGACCCCCAAATGCCATAGTTGTTTGGGTCTTGAGAGGTGGCGATGATACAATCTCCTTTTGTTTCTATAAGGCACTAAGAGATGGAGGCCATTGGGCTTTAGGAGTTGAAGTTGATGCTTGCCCTATCTATTGAACATACTGCTCCTTCTCTGCTCTTTCTTCTATTTCTATTGCTTCTGGAGAGTCTCTTGGAATATTACTCATGTCAGGACTAGAAATTGGGGTCATATGAAAATCATCCCATACAGTTTCCCATTCCTCATCAGTCTCAACATTCCCAAAAGTATGAGTAATTTCAAATATCTCTTGTTTGTATTTGCAATAAGCTGCAATTTTCTCTGCACTCCAATCTTTCTTCTTCAAGGTAGCTTTGAGGCCTGCAGTCATTGACTTCTTAGGATCATATTCTTGCATCTTCCTATAAAAGGTTTCCCATGGCCAGGGACCTTAATCTAGCAAGTTTTTTAATTCAACATAAATTGGAGGATCATCTTGCTTAGGTGATCTTCTCTTCTCCCAAAAGGGGTGTTTCTTGTGAATAAATTTTATAGAAACATTATTACTGACAATCCAAGAAGCTAAGAAACTATCGGGATCACATTTCCACTTATCTTCAACTATCAAGAAACCATAAGTAACCAACTTCCTCAATAGAAGATTTTCAGTCTCCCTTCGCTCAATTATTATTTTCTCTCGGGTCTAAGGAACATCATAGATTTTCTTCTTTTTCTTCTTATATCCAAAATCATTATCAATGACAGATATTTGTCAAGGCACTTCTAAAAAGGTAACCCTAGGAGTCAAAACCTTTGGGAGCAAGATAGGCTCTCTAGTAAATCCATGAAGTCTTATAATAGTTGTATGGGCTCCAAAGAAATAGTCACAGGGAACTTTCAGATTCAATAAGAAACCCCTGAGCCCTTCTGTCATTCTATTTTCTATAGGTTCAGAACTTAACTGACAAAAAGTGGGTGCAACAAAACACTCTACAAATTCATATGGGTTTGAGGTGTCTAACAGAACATGGGTCCATGAGGACACCAGAATTGTTCTATTACTACCAGACTTAGGGTCATACATATTTAAAGGCATGTATTGCTGAAGGAGACCAAAATTTTGATATAGCATTAAATGAAACAGGTATGCTGAGTACTTGAAAACATGATCCTGAGAAAAGTTTGCGAGCTGGTCCACCATAGCTGCAGAGATTTGTTCTACAAAGTCAAGATGGTACTCCTAAGACTTGTCTATAGTATTAAGCCTAAAAAGCACTGCAAGGTGCCAATCATGCACTATCGAGTCATCATATTGACCAAAGATAAAAGCTAGCATAGCAAGGGCATGTTGAATGTCAAAACTAAATTGAGCTTGACCTGTAGGCAGTGAAGGGAACTAGGTATTTTCATTTCCTAGAAGCATTTTAGCATTTAGAAACTTCACCTTACTGTGGATATTTCCCCATGTGGCTTATAACTTAGGAATAGTAGAAAATGTGGCTATCTTGTCATTCTATAAAGCCAGCATATCTTGAATTGCTTTGGGGGGTTATATGGACCATGAAAGGGCCCCATTGAATAGAAGCAGATGGGGGATGAAATGATTCTACACATAGGTCAGTCGATTCTGGATACAGGTGGACATTAGGAACTACAAACTATGCTAATTGGGACATCCATAGTCTCATCCCAAAAGTCTCTGATTGCCCTTTTGATGCATGGATGAGACACCTTTGGTGAGCTCCATCCTGAAGAGTCTTAGTGTTCTTCTGCATGCGTGTGTCAAAAATGCCATCTGCATAGTCTACTACCTGTGTTGAGTATAAACTCACCCCTGTTTCTAGGACCCTTGTCCTTGGATAGCTTGCTTTCGGCTGTGCTGGTGCAGACGCATATGATTTGCTGCTTATTAATTTATCAAATTGTTCAAAGAGGCCCAACCCTTCCTATGGCGATTGTGGCGCTGACATTTTATGTATTTCTTGTAAAAGCCTTGGAAACTCTTGATACAGAAAGAAGAAACTAGAACTATAAACAAACCTAAAATTAGCTAGATTTGCAAGCAAGGAAAGACACTTAGATGCAGAAAGTAGAGCTCAGAGAATACATAATGAAAATAGAAAATTCAAGAAACTAAGGGACTCAAAACTTAGGTCAGTGAGGCATAATGAAACAATTAATGACACATTACATCTTATTAATGGCATTAATGCCAAAAGATAGTTAGTGTCTCTTTTGAAAAAAATCTATATTGAACGGAGTGTCAGATCTGTATTAAAAGTGGTGATCTTCTGAGAAGATAAGTACCCTTTCTTGAAGTTTAAGGAACCGCTAGAATGGCCTTCATAAATGTGATTGCTAATGAAAGAGACCTCTGTGTTGCGGACATGTGTTCTCAGAACACTTATTTAAAAGGGAAAAAGTAGGAAAGCAAGACAAAAGTGGGAAAAGAAATAAAGGCACCTAACTAACTATGATACATAGTGAGTTTCAAGACTTAGGTAAAATGTTTCAAGAAGATCCCATTTATAGGAATCTCTTCATGCTCTCTATCCATAGTCTCTAACTCAAATGCATTTTGCAGCTTATAGGATCAAATCTTAAAAGGTCCTATCCATAATGAATCAAACTTACTATGTTGGCCTAGTTTAGTAGCTCTCTCATTTGAGAACAAGTGACCCAACATCAAAATTTGGATTGGAGGTCTTCCTATCAAACCAATTCTTCACAATCTATTGATGCTTTATCAATGACTCATGTGCATTTTCTCTCTTCTCCTGAACCTCTAGTAACATGGCAAGTCTGACTTGCATCGAGCCACTTTCCTCTATCTCTGATTGTTTCAACAACTATAAGGAAGGAACTTCTATACTTAATGGCATCACTGCATGCTTACCATAGACTAACTCATATGGAGACACCTTAGTCACTTGTTTTGGTGTGATTCTATCTACCCATAGTGCAGCATTGAGAGATTTGTGCCAGTCCCTCTAATGTTCAGCTCCCATTCTCTTTATGAGTCTAATCAAATTTTTATTGGTAGACTTCACAGGCCATTGCCTTATGGATAGTAATTAGAAGAAGTCTTCAGATATATTCCATTTTCAAATGCAAACTCTAACAGTTTAGTTCCTAAAAATGCCTTAGCATTGTCTGATATGATAGTGATCAGAGGGCCAAACCAGGTAGTTATCCCTTCTAGAAACTCTAAGATTACTTTTTTAGTAGCTTCCTTGAGTGGCATTGCTTCACTCCACCTTGTAAAGTAATCTATTGTAGTGAGGATCCACTTGTGCCCTATACTTGACACTGGATTGATCATGCCAATAAAATCTAAACCCCACTAAGCAAAGGGTTCTTCCACTATTATGGGGCTCAAAGGCAATGCAACATTTCTTCTTCTTCCAGAATAAAACTGACAAGCCTAACATTCTTTGACCAGCTGACAGAAATCTAAAAATAATGTTGGCCAAAAGTAACTAGCTTTTTTCACTTTAATTGTAGTAGTTGTTGATAAAAAGTGTCCCCCTGATGTTCCATGATGAAACTCATGCAATATCTTTTGGGCTTCATTCCTCTCTACGCATCTTAATAGTATTTCATCAATATTCTTTCTAAACAAAACATGATCAATCAATACAAAATGCACTCTCTATTGCCTATAGTATCTTTTCTTATTAGGGGAGAGTTCATTTGGGAAAATATCAGTTCTCATGAATTGTATTCTATCACTTACCCAAGAATCTTGGTGAACTTCTTGGAGTCTCAACATTGTTTCTACTTCTATTTCTTCAATCATTGACTCTTCTATGTCTTGAGTAATATATTGGCAAAGTCCCTTTCCCCTAGCCAATTTGGTAGGCCTTACCTCTACATCATATTCTAAGATTTTAGTTATCCAATTGGCTCTCTTTTCAGTAATCTCACCCTCCATGATATATTCCTTTACACTCGAGTGGGCTACTAATATTAGGATCTTATTCCCTATCACTAAGAGCTTGAATTTCTTAAGAGCTTTTACCATTGCATAAGATTATTTCTCAACAAAATTGTACCTTGATTCATACTCCCTGATTGTTTTGGAAAAGAATGCAATTGGATGTTCTCCTTCTTCTTTATCATCTTTCTAGGTTAGATCAACTCCCACACTATGTTCACCTTCATATACATACATTATAAAGGGCTTAGAGAAATCTAGATCTCTCAGTACTGGTGCAGTGGAAATAACTTTCTTTACTTCTTCAAAATCTTGTATCCCTTTAGCAGTCCATTTGAAAACTAAATCCCCCTTCAACAGTAGAGTAATAGGTCTAACTAGTCCTGCAAAATTAGATATAAAGCAACTGACAAAATTGATCTTACCCAAAAAGGACTGAACTGCCTTCTTGTTGACTAGCAAAGATGGATTTAGTATAGCTATGACCCGCTCTGGATCAATGGAGATTCCATCTTTTGAAACAATGTGTCCTAGTAGCTTCCCTTGGGGCAAAACAAAAATACATTTCTTAGGATTTAGGGAGATCCCAAACTCCTGACATTTCTGGAAAATAGCTTCTAGGTGCTCAAAGTGATCTTTAGCATCTTTGGTAAATAAGATCATCTAAATAGATCAGAATGATCTTGTTTATATGGTCTCCAAATGCTATGTCCATGGCACACTGAAAAGTAGCTCCAGCATTTGAAAGATCAAATGGCATTTTGGCATATCCGAAGGTTCCCCACTTTGTAGTGAATGTTGTCTTATGTTGGCCTTCATCAATCAACTAGATCTGATTGTATCCTTAAAAACCATCAAGCAAGGAAAACCTTTCTAATCTAGCTACTATTTTCAAAATTTCTTCCATGGATGGCAAGGGGTAATGATCTTTCAATGATGCTTTATTTAGGTCTCTCAAGTCTATGCAGAGCCTAATGTCTCCATTCTTTTTCCTTACTAGCACCAAGTTAGACACCCAAGTTGAGTGTTTAATTGGGAAAATAATCATAGATTCTAAAAGCTTTTGCATTTCATCTACCATTAAAGGCTCAATTCTAGGATTCATTGGTCTTTGTTTCTTAGTGTCTAGAACTTAATAAAAGGGGAACACGCAACAACATCTGCTACAACAACAAAAGGACACATGGTGACATTTGCTACAAGTTGAAACTTGAGAAACTTTTACCAAATCTATTGGGTAGCGACACGTGGTTCATTCCGTGCTCAAGAAACAATTTGAAACATTGGGACTGCGAAGCATAAAGAGACATACATAGAAACATACAGAAACACACAGAACACTTAGAAACTGCATAAACAAATGCAAAAACTAGCATGATACTGAGAAACTAGAAACAATGAGCAGCAACTAATATAAAATGAAACGTAGAGTTAGACTCTACACCTTTCAAAATCACGAAGGATGCCATCAAGGCCGTGATAGGCTTAAACTCATCTGGTGGACTACCAATGTTGAAGGCTATAAAGAATCAAACTATGATTGATGCTACCGGTTCAAGATTTGACAAAAGGGCAATGACTATCAATGATATTATTGATCTGGATATTAAGTTTGCTTCAATGGTGATTAGATACAAAATTTATCATTCCAGTAGGGAAAATTCTGCATCTGGTACAACTATCTATGCAACTTATTAGATGTTGAGAGAAAATGTTGACTATGACTTATGTGAGTTGTTGCAAAACTAGCTAATGGAAAATCTGAATAAGGTAAAGAAGGGTAAGAAGAACACCTTCAAGTATAGTACACTTGTCTTATGTCTGTTCTTCTATTTCATGAACGAGTTACTTGGCAAGAAAAGCATGTGTTGGACCAGTGACAAACTTGTTGCTATTCAGATAATAGAGCACTTGAATAGTATTAGAGATTCCAATGCTCAAAGGACATCTCTCTAGGGATTTTTCAAGACTTTTCAGAGCATGATGCATTCAAGGGAGATAATTCCTTCTTCTATATTTGAAAAATACAAGGATACAATATGTTTTATGGTAGATACAGATCAGTGGTTAACAGAAGCTATTGAACCAAGAAAGGTATGGATTATGCCTATGGGTTATGAAGTTAATGAGCAAGTATTAGAAGGTATGCTCAACATCTTTTGAGTAAATCAAAGGATACCATAGTTGAAAGATTTGGAACGTATAAAGAGCTAAGTTTGAAATTACATGTTGAGTTCAGAAAACCAGAAATAAAAAAGAAAGCTTAGAAGCAAGTAGAGATGTATGCTGAAAGTATTGGCATAACTAAGGAAACTAAGGTAGAACATAGAAAGGATAGAAAAAGATGAGAAGGAGAAGTAGGATAAGAAACAAGAAAGTGCTCTGAAAGTCTCCTCTAGCTAGCCTAGAAAAACTAGAAGCTCTGTTACTATCTCTGTTCCCCCAATACCTACCAAATCTGAGAAATCAGAAGACAAATCATCCAGAAGAGAAGAGATAAGGGTGAAAACTAAGGCCTCTTGGACATATAAAAACATGAAGAATGATGAAGAAGAAACTGACTCTGATGTTGAAGTCAAAGAATTAAAGACATCAGGTACAAAAGCAGCCAAGGTGTCTAAGGAGAAGCCCTCCAAAAGCAAAAGAACAAGCAAGAGGCAAAAGACTGAAGCATATGTTGAAAAGCCTACTCTCTATGTGGATGACATCATCAAATCAATCACTATAGATGGTAACTTAAGGCTAATGCCTAAATTCGTTGATCATTATAGTGATGCTGATAAGAGGGTTCTAGAAGAAGCAACTGTCAAATATTTAAACATCTACAATAAGGCTTTGATTGAAATAACTTCTCAAATTCCAAAAAGTCTTGTAGATATTCTAGAGTTAAGAAAAGATAATGCAAAAGGTAAATACATGGAGATTAGGGAGCATGTGTTGATAAATTTGTGCCCTCAGATTACTCCAGATCAGATAAACATGATATTCAAAGAAGTGAAGGATGACTTCAGGAGTAAGAAGAGAATGAATAAACTCATGCTTGGTGAAACGAATGAGATAGTCAAAGATACTCAGGAGATTCTTCTGAATGCACTGAAAAGACATAATCTCCCTATTGTTGAAAAATAGATTAATGATGGGATTGACTCCTCAATTTTGGATGTTGAAGAATTGAAGATTAATGAACAACAAACTCAGTTAGATGACTCCTCTGTTCCAGAAGGGGAAGCAATAAACAAGGAAGATGTTAAAATGACAGATGAAACTAATGATATAGGAGGTATTCAAACTCCTCTGGATCAATCTTGCGAAGAAGATATAGAGATGAATGTTGAAGCAGATGATCAAACTAAAGATGACTCATTGAAGAATAAAGAGCATGAAGTAGAAGAAGGGAAAGGGCCAAGAAGCATAAAAGACCATGAAGAGAAATGAAAATGAAGAAGAAATTGCAAAGATTGATGAAGAGCCCAAGCAAGACAATCTAGTTGACAGTACCGGTAAGGATCAAATAGATACATCATCATTTTGGACAAGAGACACTGTAAAAGCAATGAAGGAAATTTTGGAAAGAGACAAACAATTGAAGAAGATCGGGACATTATACAAGGTCCAATAAATTTTGATACCTTATCTCCGGTGCAAAAGATAAAGTTGGCCACCATTGCTCAAGCTAAAACCATAGAAGACATTTTTAAGTCTCACATAGAAGACAGTGAGCTACTTGGCCTAGCATTAGGAATTTTGGAGATGATCATGCCCACTTTTCAGAAGGATTCTTCAGCATCTCCATCTGGCCAATTGAAAAATCTAATAAACTTGGTAAGTTCTCATTTTGAATCTCTAGAGAAGTCTACAGAGGTCAAAGTCCAAAATGAATTCAATGATAAAAGATCTGATGCTCTAAAAGGGTTGATTGGAGTAGATACAATAGTGCTAGATGCCAATATAAAGAGTATTCAAAATGCTCTTATAGATGGAGGGAATGTATATAAATTTTGTTTGTCTTTTCCTAAAGCTATAGAGGATACTGAAATAAAAATAAAGAAGTCTAAGGAAAAACTATCAAGTGTATCCCAATCTTTTGATCCTGTGATAGTATCAGTGATGGGTCAAGAATGTCAAACAATCAGCCTGATTGAAGATATAAATAAATTGACAAAAGGAAAGGAGAGCATAGAGACTAGAATGAGTGAGCTCTAGAGATTAATTACTCCCAAGATGGAAGCAATGTTTAATGCTCTGACTGAAGCCCAAGTTGTAGCTCAGTCAAGTGATCCCATTGATCTGTGAATGATAGAGTCACAAGTATTTATTTTTAGTGGTCACATATCAATCTTGAATACTATAAAGAAGAGCTAGGATAGAGAGCTAGCACAATTGAAGAACATTTTTGGAGATGTATTGAAGTATATGTAAATAGGACTAAAGAATTGTCTGTACATATGCAGCCTGGTATACAAAATTTTTGTGAAAATTTTTATTTGAGGAACCTACCCTTTGCCATTGATGTCAAAGGGGGAGTGAAAGAGCAATGAAAAATGAGGAATCCAGAAAAGGGGGAGCTTTGGATAATAGTGAAAAGCACAAGTGTACATAAAAAGGGGGAGTTGTTCCGACACTTAGTCATTTTTCACTAAGTGTTGCCATCGATGCCAAAGGGGGAGATTGTTAGCAAGAGACACTTCTCTGCATGATAGGTGTTGTCATTGATGGCAACTAAGTCTATCCTACACATCCCCATTACATGATTTGTTCATACCGGAAGTTAGAGTGAGGATTTGTCTATGTCTGGATGTTAGGAACAGAGCATGTGACATGGTCTGGTATCTTAGTCTGGATCTCGCCGGTGGTTAATCATAGATTGCTTTGGATCTAAGGGAGTGATAAGGACTATTGGGACAATATAAATCTAGAATCTTAGCCTTCGGTGATGAAGGATTCAAAAGTTATAAGCATCTGAGTATCAGGTTCTAGTTAGTCAGTATAGTCAAAAGAAGAACAGACCAACCTGGGATTTGATCTTGGTCTAGATGCAAAAAAGTTGTTGGATAAGAAATTAGTGATAATCAGTGGTATTGGCCAACATGATTGATGATCTAAAACATGAGTTTTTGGTCCATGTTGTTGTTTGTGTATGGATTTAGCTGACAGATCAGAGTTTGTAATAAAAGTTCTAAGTTTCCTTGAAGTTGACTGCAGTTGATTGAATCTCTTGATGCGGATATATATAGCTGATGGATTCAAAGTGTTTTGGTGCAATTGAAATGTGATGATGGAGTAAGTGTAAAAAAGGTAGATTAAAGTGCGAAAGAGAAGAGATCTAAGGTTCAGATTATGGCAGAGCAGTAAACAAGATAAAATAAAGATGAAGTGTAGAAGATCAGTATTGTGTGCTTAACTAGAACTGAATTCTTGCATTAGCAGATGTTATTCATTAGTTCAATCAATATGTAATCTCTTTGTAATCATTCTTGTAGGCAGTGAGCTTCTCTTGAGGAGTGAGCTCTAGGTAGTGAGCCCGAAGGCATGTGCCTTCCCCTTTTGTAATACTTTTAACAGGGTATAATCTTTGTGGGCTAACCCCCACCATGGTGTTTCCCTTAACTGAGTTTCCACGTCAAAAATCTTGGTGTCAAGTGCATGTTATTTATGTTTCTGCTCATGTGTTATTGATTCTTGCTTTTCATGATTATATCATTAATCTATTAAGAAGTGGTAAAGAAGAATTAACTACAACAAGCATTAAAGTTTTATAACAACTGATTCAACCCCCCCCTCTCAATTGTCAACCTTATTTCCAACACCATTTTGGCATAGAAATTTTCAAACATTAGCTAATCACATAATGTTGACTACCGATAAGGATAGTGGTCTCATAAGCCCTAGTGCTGAAATTCGTAGCTCTGATACCATATGTAACATCCACGTTCTAAAAATGCAATAATATAGAGAAGCTACCAAGGAATCATTTCATCAAGATAAAAATGAGAGAATTTTTTTCTTTTATTTAACATAAAATCAAGTAACAACAAATTGCAAGATTCTCTTACATAATACAAATATGACATATTGTCTTTCTCAATTACAAGTATTTGCATAAGTATTTCAATTACATAAACACGTTTCGAATAATTACTACTTCTAAATATCTGACATCTTTATCACAAGCCTTGGCATGTTTTCTAGGAGAGAGAGAGAGACTCTTTCAAGTGTTTTACCTCCTTCCACAAACCGGTGGTCTCCCACACATCTTCCTCATAGGAAGTGGCCCTACCTTTCATGAGGAATATAGACCAAAGGTGACCAGTGGTAATTTACCTTCCCAAGTACATAGTGTTGTATCCTACACAACTCTATCAAACATACAACCCTAGATACCCTCTAGCTAAGTATGATTTCTGATAGGTTATGCCATCTAGATATAGTGAACCAACAATGCATGCAAAAAACAAATTCATTACTTTGGCCAAAGTTTTAATATCAATAACGTTTGAAATGAACATGGTCAAAATGTTCGCCCACCCCTACTTGACTTAGATACTGTCATATTCTTGCAGTTTATCCTCACCATGTTTATGTAAATGGTTTTAACATATTTCATGACAATAGTCTACTCAACTTAGAGGAGTTCATATGACATAACTGATAATTTGTTTTCATATTCGACTCTAGGGTCTTTATTACAACCTTTAATCATCTGATATAACCATACCTCATAACTTATAAGACTAAGGTTTAAAAATGGCCTATGGGTCAACTCAATCAAGATTGAGAATAATATGGCACTAGGAAAGGTATTACCTCCTACACAATGGATTTTGATTTCCTTTTGTCATCCTATTGCAATAACATAGATAATCACCATAGTTTAGATTATATACATATATAAGTTTCCATACTATGCAATATTCAAGTTTAGTCTTCTCTATTCTTACATAATGATTTACAACAATATTATACTCATCAAGATTATTATAATAGGTAATAAATATGGTCCTATGGTACTTATTTCATTTACCAAATTATTCCTAGTTTCCCATCACTCGACTAGATATAAGATAGTTTTCCAAATATTTAAGAATCTAAGTGTTCAATATAAATCGTTTGATATAAAACTATACATAGGATAATTCAATCAGTATCAAGTTAACTTGTTGATTGGTCATGTTACTCATATCCAAAGAGTAAACATATCTAAGTATCATTTTGTACTAAGCAACACCAAATGTCTTTGCATGATTTTAAAACTATAATATCATAGTTGATCAATGACATGTCATTCCTATACATTATGATGACGGGTTCAAGTCTTTAAGGCTCAAGATAGCCACATACAGACTAATAAGAACCTTATCAGTCATGTAAATGATAATGATCCCAAAGAGCTCTAACTTTAGAATTCATCAATAAAGGATGCATTGGTCATTAAAAGGCCCAGTTGATGCTTCTAGTTTCCTATTAGTGAATGAGGTAGTTTAAAATCATTACAAACTATCAAATCAACGATTTTATCAAAATAGACATCGTAGTTTTTAATTATCAACACATCAATTCAAATGGTCTTCCTATCTAGAAATTTTGATAGTCTATAATCATGTTACCACAATAGTTATCATTTGAATGGCAGTTTGATTCATCAATGAAAACAAACATACTATGCAGAAATGATAACCTGGCAGTGATGACTCTACAAGAATTGATTAGCGTTTGTAGGTAGCAACTCCCTTAGAGACCTTAGGCTGACATAAAAGTCCTTCACAAGATGCTTTCTATCCTATTACCTGCAACGAAACTTTCCCAGCATAACACACCTCGACCCCCTCGACTCTCATAGAGTTGTTCCTTATAGACTTTCCACCACGACTCCTAAAGAGTCAATTACTCATTACTCCCCATGATTTAGCAGTTAGAGACAAAATGAATTCTTAGATAGTACACGTACTGTTTCAATTACAACTGAAACCACATAAGTTGCAATGTCTTACACATGTTGATGGGGAGATGTTCTATGCATGGAGTAGAATGAATGTGGTTTGTAACACCACAAACTCTTCTCAATAGAGGCTGACATATCAATAATAACACAGTTCAATCATTTAATGATCACTTAGAGTGGTTTGATCCATCACTTGAGATAAAGGAAAGTGTTCCTATATACAAGCCTAAGGCTACTCCATGATTAAGAAAGCATTCATAACTATGAGGTATTAACCTCAAATCAATGCATACATATATATGTTTATATTTAAGTATGGTTTAACATGACATCAACCCTTCTTGATCATTTATGCTTGATGAATGTATGATAATAATAATAAGTCGAAAGGCTTACGAATAATGTGAAAGGGTCGAGCTTGTCTCCCCTTCACAGTCCTTTGTTAAATCATGTCAACTTGACTTGATGAGATCATCATATGACGTTTAATGTCAACAATAAAACTTTATATGACTTAAGGATATTAACACAACAATTTTGTGACAATGATGATGTAATATTTACGTTAATTGTAAATAGACACTGTTCTACTCAGAAGATGTCATTTCTTTACAAACGACATTGTTGACACACAAACGACTTTCCCTGAAAAGAAACAGATGATATCGACTACTTGTCGATTAGATCCAAAAGTATACTTGATAGAACATGACTTACCTCTATCAATACCAGTTCACATTTTTGTTAAACACTCATACTTGTTTTGGAAAATAATGACTCGTAACCCAAGGTCTATATTTCTCTCCTTAAAAGACACTCTCTCTCTTTTCTCTAAGAGTCATCCGAAACTTGTAATCCTATATAAAACTTGAAATCAATAGATTATGATCAGTGCATCATTATTCAAATAATAAATCAAATTCACATAATGCAATTATTGAATCAATATAACATATTCATTTCCATAATTCTATAAATGACATTTAATAGAATCTATATTTTCCCTTGATATTCATCTAAACATTAAAATGGATTTTACTTATGTCCAAGTAAAAGTAAAAAGTATTAGCAAGACAAAAATTGGGGATGTAACATGCTAGAGCAACTTTTCAGAGAGCAATGGATCTAGCCTTCAAAAGCCTAATCAAAGATATTGTTCTAGTGTATCTTGATGATTTGACCATGTATTCTAAGCATGCAGCTAACCATTTGGTTCATTTGACAAAAGCTTTTGAAAGATGCAGGGAATATGGGATATCATTGAATCCAAAATATTGTGTATTTACTGTTCTAGAGGGAAAACTACTAGGGCATGTGGTTTCCAAGGAAGGATTGGACATTGATCCATAAAGAGCAAGTGCCATTTTGGCTCTTCCTCTTCCTAGTCATAATAAAGGTTTGAAAAGTTTCTTGGGTAAGATCAACTTTGTCAGGAGGTTCATACCTAACTTTGCTTCCATAAAAAAATCCCTCACAACCATGTTAAAAAGAATGATTATTTCACTTGGTCCAAGGAAGGTAGAGATAGTTTTGAATCCATCAAGTAGGATATTGCTCAAGCCCCTATGCTAGTAAACCCTAGTTATGAAAAATATTTTATTCTTTATGCCTTTGGAGGCAAGGAGGGTATATTAGCTATCTTGACACAACAAAATGAGAAGTTAGAATAACCAATCGCCTTCTTCAACCACCCTCTCAAAAAATATGAACTAAGGTATGATTTTATAGAAAAACATGCATTTTATATAGTGAAGGCCCTAAAAATGTTTAGACATATGCTTTCTAGTAGAAACATTCAGTTGATGGTGAACCACCCTGGTGTGAAAGAATTCCTCATGAGCAGAGATATCAATGAAAAGAGACCCAGGTGGATCACAAAGCTAACAAAGTATGATATCAACATCAACATTACTAGGCTAGCTCATGGCAAAGGTCTATGTGAACAAATGGCAACAGACATCAAGGGAAAAGTGGATGTTGTATACGTCCAGGGATAGGTACAACCAGTTGAGCCTCATACTCCAACCGACTGGTATCATGACATGGTCACATTTGTACAGTCGGGAAGATGTCCATATGGATTAGATCAAGCTAAAAGAAGGTATTTTAGACTCCAATCCATCCCTTAAATTATTTTTGATGGTGTCTTATTTAGAAGATAAATCAATGGAGTTCCTCTTAGGTGTATTATTGATAATCAGACCTCTAGAGTCTTAGAAGAATTTCATAGTGGCCCTGTTGGTGGCCATTATTCTCCAAGGACAACTACAATTAAAATCTTGAGGGCCAGTTACTACTGGCCTAGTCTCTTTAGCGATGCACTTAGATGGATAAGAAAATGCAAAGAATGTGGATTATTTTCTAGAAAGAAGAGGCTGACAATTCTTCTTCATCCAATCCAAATAGATCAGGCTTTTGTTCAATGGGGTTTAGACTTCATTGGATTAATTAATCAACCTTCTAGTGCTTGCCATAAGTGGATTCTCATAGCCACTGAATCTTATTTCACTAGGTGGATAGAGGCAATTGCATTAAGGGACACCATAGAAGCATCCATTGTGGACTTTGTTGAGGGTATAGCTACAAGGTTTGGTGTGCCATCTACCATCATATTTGATAATACCAAGGCCATTAGAGGGACCAAAGTTAGTGAATGGGCAGCGCATTATGGAGTTTACATGAAGACATCATCAAATTACTACCCACAAGGAAACAATTTGGTTGAATCCACTAATAAAAACCTGATTAGAATCATCATGAAGACAGTGGAGGATAATCAAAGAACCTGACACTCTAGGTTAAAGATTGCTCTTTAGGCTGCTATAATCACTCTTAAAAGAGCCACAAGTAATTCCCCTTTGATTTTGGTGTATGGGAGAGAGGCAAGGGTTCCTTTATCATTAGAATTACCTTCTCTTGAGCTAGTGTAGCAGCTAGAAATAATGGAAAATGATGCCATGACAATTAGACTTGTAAAGCTGTTGGAACTTGAAGAGAAGAAGAATACTACCATGAGGACCCTTGAACACCATCAAGTTCAAGTTAACAAAACTTTTGATAAAAATTCTATTGATAGAACATTCAACGAGGGAGATATAGTGCCAAAATGGGATGCAGATAAGGCTAAGCCTGGGAGACATTCAAAGTTTGATGCAATGTGGAGTGGCCCCTATACTATTACCAGTTGCAAGCAAGCTAACACATTTCAACTTTCTAGGCTGAATGGAGAGGTTCTGTCAATCCTAGTCAATGGGACTCCAAAACACTGAGTGGGGGGGTGAATTAGTATTCTATTGAAAATTAACACAATTTTAAATATCACAATTATTGTTTCCCAAAGACACTTAAATGTATTTCAAACCAAAGAACACAAGCAGTAATACCAAGATACATACTCATCAACGACATTACATGAGACATGTATGCAAAAAATATAACACAAGGATTTCAGTGGGAAACCCAAAAATGGAAAAAACCACTATGAAAGAGTATTATATTAGGCCTCACTAGCCAAGAATACCTCACATAGCAAATGTATGCCTCACATAGCAATTTGTGCCTCACATAGCAATTTGTGCCTCACATAGAAATTTGTGCCTCACATAGCAATTTGTTTGTAGGATCACCCACTCCCTCTACTCCATACAAAAATATAATTACAAATACAGAGGGTTACTCTATTTCTCTGCAATGGACTATTCTTATCAAATGTTTCAATTCTGCATCTTCCCTAATACACATCCAACACCACTTTTATCAGTACAAGTAAAACTCATCAAGACAAACCAAAACTCCAAGGTTTTCTTCTATAGACAAAACATATTCAACTCTTGTGCACACTGTAATTTATTCACACATAGTTTCTCTTATAACAAAACTCCTATGTCACTCCTTATGCATATTGAAATTGTAGGTTACTTCATGTTTGAACCTCTTTAAAATCAATAGCTCATATTAGAATGTAAGAATTATGTATATGGTCTCATAGACATCATTGTTAGGAACTCAAAACATGAACCAAACCTCTAAAAACATCACTCGGAGCCTTTTATGAAATTCCCTGGCCCTCAAGGTTGTTACAGAACTAGAACAGTGGCAGTTAGGGCTCATTTAAGGAGCTACTCATCAAAGTTAAAGGGAGAAAGGATCTATTGACATTCAAAAATAGTTTAAATGTGCTTTATTGATCTCCATTAGGTTCTCACATAACTACTATTGATTTTGTCTTCCCGCTTGAGCACTTAACATCCACCATTGCGCCTAGTAACACCTAGTTGATGGGGTCGGTCTCACTATGACCGAGAACCCCTTAGGTTATGACTTAACTAAGTCATGACCTATTATAGCAGGTCAATTGAATTTTATAACAAAAAGTATCATTTCAATGATGACTAGGCTTTTAGAATGCTTAGGGTTTTAACTTTTTCACTTAGGGTTTTTGATTGCACTAGGATCTCTTCACAAAGTATCAACTCTAAACATTTTCAAGATCTCAATAAATTGAATACCATTGCACCTAAATTCTTATACTTATTGCAAAAATATACTGTACAACTTTTCAATCTTCAACAAGTGAATATAATGCAAAGGCATCATCTTTAAACATTATTGACATCAATAATTAACAAGTCACTTGCATCTGAGATACAATAATTACTTGATCATTTTCTTCTCATGAACACCATACCACCATGAAGTGACTTCTAAGCATGAATACTATTAATGATCCTTGTCCAAACAACATGTCATTACCAAGAGTCTTGAAGTATATGAATGAAGACCAAACTCCTAAAAATCAAGCAAGAACACCATGTGAACTCCTGAAGCAAGAACACCATATGAACTCTTGAAGCAAGAAGCGAAAACACCACACCATAACACACTCTATCACAATGATGACAACTACCCAACTCACTTAACTCTACTAATACATTCTCCTAATGATGTGCATCTCAAATCAACTCAATCCATCTTTGACATCAATGACAAACATCACAACAATCTCCCCCTTTGTCACTGATGGAAAAACACACCACTCCATTTGATCTCTCCCACTTTAACATCAAATGACAAAGGAATGACATCATACCTCCTATTTAAATGAAGCTCCCCTTGTCCTATAACTCCATCTATGAAACTATCAATTCATCCACATACTATTACTATACATATTGCAGACCATTGGCATATACATTGTACCCATATCACCATCTACTCAAAAACACAACCCACTGTATCTGCTCATCTCCCCCATTGACATCAATGACAAAGGGAAGAAGCATAAGATTTTAGCATAGCACAGAAGTATAAACAAAGAATCTCCCCTTGAAACAAGACATTTGAACTAATAAATTAGGTAATAGAGGAGAAGGGCAAGACACCCAACCTTTGTCTTAAACATTCAAAAACTTCTTTTGCCAAAGGCTTGGTAAAGATGTCTACAATCTATTCTATAGTGGAAATATAACTTAATGTAATTGTATTAGATAACACTTGGTCCCTCGAGAAGTGATATCTAATGTCAATGTGCTTTGTTCTTGAGTGCATAACTAGATTTTTGGAGATACTAATTACACTAGTGTTATCACATAAGATGGAAACTGACTTAGGAACTTGTACCTTCATGCCAGAAAGATGTTTAGTCATCCAAATAACCTATGTAGTGCAAGAAGAAGTAGCAATATATTATGCGTCTGCTGTGGACATAGATACTGAATCTTGTTTTTTTCTATGACATGCCACAAGTCTATCTCCTAAGAAGAAGGTTGCTCCACTAGTACTTTTCCTATCATCAAGGCACCCTACCCAATCAACATCAGTATAGGCAGTTAAAGTAAAATCATCATGTCTATGGTACCATAAACCATAATCCAATGTTCCCTGAAAATATCTAAAGATTCTCTTGATTGCA
The DNA here is from genome assembly GCA_027924645.1 of Cunninghamia lanceolata. Classification (NCBI taxonomy): domain Eukaryota; kingdom Viridiplantae; phylum Streptophyta; class Pinopsida; order Cupressales; family Cupressaceae; genus Cunninghamia; species Cunninghamia lanceolata. Next base: position 2,027,080 of record BSBN01000245.1, on the reverse strand, counting down.
TTTACATGAGATTCTTTAGGAGAGGACTAAAACCTTGCAACTAAACATACTGTTTGCATGATATCAGGCCTAGAAGCTATTAGAAAAAGTAGGTTGCCTATCATTGATCTATATTTTGTTTCATCAGCATTAGGGGAATCATCAAAATTATTCAACTTATAGCTTGTTACCATTGGTGTCCCAACCGGTTTACATTCATCCATATGAAACCCCTTAAGAATCTCTCTTGCATACTTAGTTTGAGACAAAAATATACCTTTTTCAAGTTGAGAGATCTGTAAACCAAGAGAGTAGGATAACTCTCCTAGCTTGGACATCTCAAATTATGATTGCATAAGGTTAGAAAACATTTTGCACATATCATCATTATTGAATCCAAATATAATATCATCCACATAAACCTCAACAACAAGAACATCATCACCTTGTATCTTAACATAAAGATTGTTGTCCTCACCTCTTTTAGTAAAGCCCTGTGCCAACAAATACTTATCTAATTGAGAGTACCAAGCTCTAGGAATGTGTTTCAAACCATATAAATCCTTTTTCAGTCTATATACATAATGAGGACTTCTTTCACATGTGAAACCTCTACGCTGTTCCATATAGACTTCATCATCAAGATACCCATTAAGAAAGGTTGTCTTAACATCCATTTGGTATATTTTAAAATTCTTATAAATTGAAAAAGATAAGAATATTCTAATACTTTCAAGCCTTGCTATAGGTGTAAAAGTTTCATCAAAATCTTCACCTTCAACCTAAGAATATCCTTTGCAAACTAGTCTAGTTTTGTTTCTTACAATTTTACCATTCTCATCTAACTTATTTCTAAAAACCCACTTTGCACCAATAACGTTCTTACTTTAAGGCCTAGGAACTAGTTCCCATGTTTTATTCTTTTCTATTGAACTTAGTTCTTCCTTCATGGCATTAACTCAACATACATCTTGACTAGCTTCAGTATAGTTTTTAGGCTCTAATTCTGAAAACAAATAAAATCTACTTGTTCACCTGATTTTGTAGCCCTCCTTCCAGATTGAACTCTTGCTTCTTTGTTGCAGATTATTTGTTCTTGTAGATGACCCTTGAGAAGAGTCTTGAAGGGTGTTTTGAATGTAGTATTTAATGGTTCACTTGTTATTTTTTCTTCTTCTTCAATGACTTCTTCTTTGACTTAAAGTTCTGATTCAGATTCTTCTCCACCATTTTCAGTATTATTTTTGTCAATTTGTAACTCATCCTCAACCTATAAATTCTCATCATCATGCAACTTCTCATCAACCTTTACTTGGGTACTTTGAACAATTCTTTTTAGCCTTTTGTTATAACACTTATATGCCTTACTATGAGTGGAATAACCAAGAAAAATACCCTCATCACATCTTGACTCAAAAATGCTCAAACTTTATTGTCAGTATGAAATGCAACTTGAACAAACATAGATTTTCCAATATTCTCCATTATCTTTGGCCTCCAAACCTTATCTTTCTTCACATTAGACTTTAAAATTCTATTATTCTTCTTAGGAGTAGCATAGTGTTTCTTATTTTGCCTACCAACAATATGTCTGCAATGCTTACCAAAGTGACCAAAATTGTTGCATTTAAAGCATCTTAAGTTATATAACCTATCAAAAAAATTTCATAGCCAAACCTTGAACATCTTCTTAGGGCAATTTTAGAATTATTAGCCTTATGCTCAAACTGATTGCAGTAGAAGCAATAATGAACAAAGTATGAATTAAATCTGAATGGAATTCTTTTACTAGCAAAAGATGAATTGAACCTGTTGATTTAACCTTTTTCATGTAGGTTAGGATCTGCATTCTTGGATAAATATTTATGATCAGATTTTGATGATGAAAACATTGATTTGTTGCCTTGTGAATTTGAACTTTGTCCTACTTAAAATCCTAAACTAGGCTTATCATTATAACCCCTTTGCTTACCCAAAAAAACTTCTACTTTGTTGGTTCTTTCATACTTTTCCAATTTCTTTCTTAATTCTACAATTTCAACCTCTAAAATTTGACAATCTTCAATCTTGGATGTCAACTCTATCTTGGTCACTTCCTTAATTCTATTTTTCTCCTCAAGTTGTATCTTCAAATCAAAGACTAATTGCTCTGCAGCTTTAATCTTGTTGATCATATTTTCCTTTTCTTTCAAAGCTTGATCTTTTTGTATGCAAGCCTCCCTTTTTAACCTCTTAATTTCCTTAAGGGCACAACGTAATTCATCCTCAAGTTCAACCTCTATCATTTTTGATTCACTATCCATCTCATAGACAAAATTTTGATCTTCATTAGACTTTTCTATTGCCATTGTATTCCTAGAACCAAGTCCAACCCAAGTTGATTAAACTTTAGCAAGGAACCTAGCTCTGATACCACTTGTCAAAATACTCTAGAACATTGACAGGTTTGGGGGGGGGGGGGGGTTGAATCAATTTTCTATTGAAAATTAACACAATTTTAAATATCACAATTATTGTTTCACAATGACACTTAAGTGTATTTCAAACCAAAGAACACAAGTAGTAACACCAAGATACATATTCATTAACAACATTACAGGAGACACATATGCAAAACACATAATACAAGGATTTGAGTGGAAAACCCAAAAAGGGAAAAACCACTATGAACGAGTATTATATTAGGCCTCACTAGCCAAAACTGCCTCACATAGCAAATTATGACTCACATAGTAATTTGTGCCTTGCATAGCAATTTGTGCCTTGCATAGCAATTTGTGCCTTGCATAGCAATTTGTTTGTAGGATCACCCACTCCCTCTACTCCATATAGAAAGATAATTATAAATATAGAGGGTTACTCAATTTCTCTACAATACACTATTCTTATCAAATATGAACCAAACCCTCCAAAAACATCACTCAGAGCCTTTTATGAAATTCCTTGACTCTCAAGGTCGTTAGTACAGAACTAGAACAGTGGTAGTTAGGGCTCATTTAAGGAGCTACCCATCAAAGTTAAATGGAGAAAGAATATGTTGACATTAAAAAATAGTTTAAATGTGCTTCATTGATCTTCATTTGGCACCCTAATAACTACCATTGATTTTGTCTTCTTGCCCAAGCACATAGCTTCCACCATTGCACCTGGTAAGACCTAGTCGATGGGGCTAGTCTCACTATGACCGAGAACCCCTTAGGTTATGACTTAAGTGAGTCATGATCTATTATAGTAGGTCAATTGAATTTTATAACAAAAAGTATCATTTCAATGATGACTAGGCTTTTAGAATACTTAGGGTTTTAACTTTTTCACTTAGGGTTTTTTATTGCACTAGGATCTCTTCACAAATTATCAACTCAACATTTTCAAGATCTCAATAAACTGAATACCATTGCACCTAATTTCTTATACTTACTACAAAAATATATTGTGCAACTTTTCAACCTTCAAAAAGTGAATATAATGCAAATGCATCATCTTTAAACATTATTGACATCAATAATTAATAGGTCACTTGCATCTGAGACACAATAATTACTTGATCATCTACTTCTCATGAACGCCATACCACCATGAAGTGACTTCTGAGCATGAATACTATTAATGATCCTTATCCAAACATCATGTCATTACCAAGAGTCTTGAAGCATATGAATGAAGACCAAACTCCTAAAAATCATCAAGCAAGAATACCATGTGAACACCATGTGAACTCCTAAAGCAAGAACACCATGTGAACTCTTGAAGCAATAAGAAAAAACACCACACCATAAGACACTCTGTCACAATGAAGACAACTCACCAACTCACTCAACTCTACCAATACTTTCTCCTGATGATGTGCATCTCAAATCAACTCAATCTAGCTTTGACATCGATGACAAACATCACAACATCGGATTCATCTCAAACCTTTCTTTTAGCATGGTTGTGAGACCTTGTAAATAGGTTAGATGTTTGCTTCCAATAAGTGCCTCTACACTCTGTTGTATTCTCATTAGGAAGAAACATGCTTGGTTTCTTTTGTTTTGTCTTGGTGGCATGCTCAGTTATCGACTCCCTTGTTCTTGTTTCAGTCCTCTTTTGACCCCATGCCCAATGAATGTTTAAGGCCAATAGTCTTTTGTTTAGCAAGTAAACATCCCTGTGAGTCACCAGAATGTTGACCCATTTTACTTTGCCTAAGTCCAATAGTTCATCTTGAAAATCTCCTTGAACTGATTTGGAATATTTCCCTACATGCCCTAAATCCTTCAAATCTTAGTGCTCTACCTTGCAAAAATCCCTACAAATTCATTTGGAGAATCCTTACAAAATACCCAGAAATACCCAAAAATCATTGGCCTTGAAAGTATGCCTTTACAGAGTTCTCCATCTTCATACTTGGTTGTTTTGGTATGGATATCTAATGTCTGGATATCCAGACCTTAGTTAATATCTAGATATTATTTTAATATTTGGACCTTAGCTAAGTTCTAGATCCTTGTCGATATTAGGATATTAGTTAATATCTGGATATTATCTTAATATCCATACGTTAACTAAGATCCTAATATTTCTTGAATGTTTGGATCTTAGTCTATATATGGATCCTTCTCAACATCTGAATCTCCTAATGTCTGGATCCTTGGTGAATGTCCTGATGACATCATCTAGATCCTTTCTAAAGAAGTACGTTATGATGATGACATCATTAGGACATTCCAACATGGATATTTGGCAAGTGTCAATATCCAGACCTTCCCAATATGTAGTGATGTTATCACGATGTAGATGTCCATTTCATGGTGGAGACAAAGATGAATCTGGATAGTAAGCTAATATTTGGATATAAAGTTAACATCCATACATCGGGCATTCATACAGATGACGACCCAAATAACCATTGAGGCAAAATTGACGGGTGCATCCAGATATCAAGATTTTGAGGCTTAAATGTTCGGTTAGGCTATATCATCCAGATATTTGCAAACATGCAAACCTTGTGGATATTCATGGATATCCATATGCCTATTGATCGCAACTTTGACCATGAATATCTTCTTCATCCTGAGGAATTTCTATGTGATCCAAAAGGTAAAATTACATAGATTTTTGTCCTCTTTCATTTGGCAGGTTTTTCAAGGAAAATCTACACTTTGAAAATTTGATCCAAAATTCATGATCCGGATATGGATATGCATATTTAGATATCAAGTTATGTTATCGATTGGTAGGTGTACTCCACATTCAATTGTACAGTTAGAGCCGAAGGAGGTTGGATGGAATAGTGCATTTGTTCAATGTTGAAGTACAATTGTAGCTACATTTTAGATTTTTAGGTACATGGGAGGAATCTTTTGCATTCCCTCTTGAATACATTTGTCAGTCATGCGTGTAAGCATCCATTTGTAGAGATCACAGGTTTTCTAGAGGTATGAGTTCTGCTCCAATTGCAGGAGGTTTCTCATCAGTGAATTGAATGGGGTATGGGTTATCTTGGATCCCCATGACCAGTTTTAGCATTGACTGCAGAGAGGAGGATTGATATAAATTCTATGGTCTTGTAATCTTAGTGAGGGGGGATTTTTCTAGGCTGTTATGCTACAAATTTTTTTGAAGTCTGACCTTGTAATGCAATTATAGGAATCACTAGAATCTAATACATTGTGCCTATAGCTAGGCATCCTTTGATGTCTTCTATTTTGATTCAACCATGAATGTAATTGATTTTTTTGTGTCTATTCTTTGCTACAATATATTTTTCTCTGTAATGGTCAATTGACCTTCATGATCAATACACTTCTAATATTTTTCCTCTCTTGTGTTTTGTCTCCATATTTTATCTAAAATTATAATCTATCTTGTGAGTAAAATGGCTCCTTTATAGGTTAGGATTTCTCTTCTAGAACCTCTTTCAGGATTGCAAGTCTGTGTGAGTTCTTTAGAATCAAGATCATTATTGTGTTGATTCAGATCAACTACTACACATTAAATCTAGTGCCATCAACTTTTCCCTCAAATGCATTAGCACTAGGTTTAGTCAATTTCTCTAAGCTTTAGGCTTAGAATGCGAAACCAACCTTCTCTAGAGGTCTGATCTCATATTGCAAGGTCCCACACCTTGAGATCATTCCCATTGGGTCATTAGAATGCTTGGATTCTCTCCAAGCCAAGTACAATTCTATGTGACAACACAAACCCCCAACTTAATAGATTGAGTTGTTATCATTTCCCCCTTGCAATTTCAAAGAACACATCTAGCACTAGATAGCCCTAGATTTCCCCTAAAAGCACCATCAAAATTCATCTTGATAAAATCAACAGTTTGAGGAATCCATTTGATCAAAGATCTATCCCTTTTACCCTGAAGTTGAAAACACCCAACAGGTGGAAGTTTCAAAGAGTGCCATTTAGAAAGAATAGAAGAATCCCATGAAGTAAATTGAAGTGAGATAAAATTGGCTTTGAATATTTTTGCCAATAGAACTCCTTAAATGGATTTCTCAATATGGACCAAGATTTCAGAAATAGATGATCTTTGATTCTGAAAGATTCTCCTATTCCTTTCAAGCCATAAAGACCAGATAAGAATGGAAGGGGAAGTGATCCAGAGAGAAGACAAGGTGGAGTATTTATATAATATAGGCCAACTATATGAAAAAGTGAAAGGAGGGTATTAGAGTGAAGAGAATACTAGTGTAATTTAGAGAACAACCAATTCTAACAATGTGAAGCAAACAAACAATTTAATAAGAGGTTATCAGTAGTCTCTTTTGTTTCATCATAAAGAGGACACTTGAAGACATAAGTAATAACCAGTTTAGTTAGCCTTTGACTTGGGAGAATCATGTTTTTTAGAGCCATCCAAGTAAAAGCCCCTACCTTAGGAAGACACAGAATTCCAATAGAAAAGGGAAGGCCAATTGTCTACTTCCAAGAATTTATTATTAAAAGTGATAGCTTTGTAACCCTACTTAACTGAATAATGACCTGACTTTGATGGAGGCCAAATCAATTCATCCATTCTTGAAGAAAAGTTAATCCTTCTTTTATCTAGTTCAGCTTTCATTGTAGCCTTGAGATGCTGAGGAAAAGGATGACTACCCAGATCTTTCCAACCTTTAAAGGTATTATCATTATGAAAATCAAAATAATCCTTGACTTTATCCCTTCATAACTGCTTAAGATGATTTTTAATATGAGAAAAAGATGGAAAAAGAGTGGGTGGAGGATGACCATTCGAAGAATCTTCATAAAAATAAGCTTTTTCTATGTTATGAATCACCTAGGAGAGGTGAGGTAGAATGACTTCTCTATAGTTAATAATGAATTTCCACATTTTAGAACATTCTGGAGGATTGGAAATGGTGAAGATTCTATTTGACGAGTTATCCAAATATTTATTTTGCATGATCTTGCACCATTTGAGGTGTGAATGGGCAAACAACTTCTAAGTCAACTTTGCACCCAAAGCCAAGTTGTGTGCCCCTAAATTTGGGATACCTATTCCTCCTTTATCTTTAGAAATACTAACTTTTTCCCAAGCCCCAAGAGCAAGTTTACCATCTTTTTTTGAAGGACCCTTCCAAAGAAAAGATTTAAGACTTTTCTCAACATCATGTAGGATACCTTTTGGAATCTTTAGGACTAACATCATATACACATGCACTATAGAAAGAACTGATTTGATCAAGGTAACCCTACCCACAAGGGTCAACCATCTCCCTTTCCAAGAAGCACATTTTTTTTCTAAATATTAGCAAGACATTTCATCCATAACTCATTTTAATTGCTCCAGAGAAGAAATGGATACCAAGATATTGACAAGGAAGGGCCTCTTCCTTGAAACCAAGGATGTCAATGATTCTAGATTGAGTAACCAAATTATGATTGAGAATAAAAAAAGATTTAGAAGCGTTGATTCATTGACATGAGACATTATAGTATTGATCCAACTCTTTCTTGATGATTTTACCCTCCTTGACTGAGGGATAACCAAAAATCAAGGTGTCATCTACAAAGAAAGCATGCAAAATATTGAACAAGATGTCAGGGGTAGAGATGCCTTTCCAAAGCCTTTGAGAATTTTGAAAAGAAATAGATCTACCCAAAGCTTCAACAATTATAATAAAATGAAAAGGAGAGAGAGGATCACCTTATCTAACTCCTTGAGATGAATTGAAAAAACAAGAGGGGTGGTCATTTACCAACACTGAAAAATGCACTCCTAATAAACAAGACAAGATCCATTTACAAAATTTTGAGGAAAAGCCAAACTTGGAAAGAACTTGTAGAAAAAGTCTCCATGAGACTTTATCATAAGCCTTCACCATATCTAACTTGATCACCATGGCTAGAAGTTTGTAATGATGGATAGAATGAAGGACCTCAAGTGCAACCAATGCTCCCTCTATTTTTTTTGTCCCCAGCACAAAGCCACCTTGTTCTTTTGAAATAATCTTGGGAATAATAAGGGACAATCTCAAAGTAAATTATTTTGTAAAAATCTTATACAAAGTATTACAAAGAGAAATAGGCCAGAGGTTAGCAAAAGTACAAGGATTATGAATCTTAGGAATCAAGGCAATGAAAGTAGCATTAATCTCCCTTACGATTGTTCTATTACAATATGATTCCTCTAGATCCAGCCATATGTCTCTGCCAATAAATTCCCAGCTCTTTTGAAAAGATAATGGTGAGAACCCATTAGGACCATCAATTTTTTTTTATTAAAAAAATCAAAGACCTCTATTTGACAAACATGGAAAAATAGGAAGCAATGATCTTTTTTGAAAAATAAGAATGCCCTTTACATTGATGTTCTTATTTCAACAAAATAATAATAATTAATTTAAGTATATATGAAAAGAGATATGCATTATAAGAAAATAAGTATCTAAATTAATAGTTGTTCTCATGTAAAAAATCAATAATAAACAAAATATCCAACCAAAAATAAAAATAATATGTGTTCCCTAGATATTAGCATTAGTAATCTATGTTTAAAAATAATGAAGAGATTTTATTTTGAGCTCAAGTTATGCATTATAGAAAAATATTATTCATTAATTAGTGTTAGTGTAGGTTTTTATTTCCTAGTTGGGTTATTTATTTTTCCCTATATTCCTAGGTTTTTCCTACACTTCTATTAATCTCGCTTAGGTTAATAAAGCATGTTTATTAGGTGAGTGGTTGCGAGTGTCACCTTCCTACATGTGAGCATCCATTAGCTATCTTGGGAAGATACTTTTCTACCTTTAGTCTGATAGATGGTTGCTCATCATTGGTTGGTGTTGCCACCTCCTCCCTCTCCCTGGTCTATATAAGCATGCTACCTGGCTTCTATTTGGTATCTTTTGCTTTTGCGTCCTTTTAATGTTATTTTGCTTCTAGCATTTGTATTACTCTCTTAGAGACTAACTCTGTGTTTCTATTTTGATTTCATATCATTTGCATTCATAGTTTAGATATCTATTCTTTGCACTAGTTTTCTAGGTTAATAATCTTTTTAGATTCTAACATGGTATCAGAGCCTTGTTATGTGTAAGAATAGATTTTAGTTTCCTTATTTGAGAGATTCATGGGGGGGGGAGATAATAAATCTTATTACAGTTTTTTAAAAAACCCAGTATGCTATTCTCTTGCATCTTCGAATGATCTTGAGAATCAGAAAATTTGGATGGAAACTTTTTTTAATCTCTGGGGTTTGCACATGTGTTTTATGAAATCTAGATGATTGCAACATTTCTAGTTATACTGGTAGCATTTTCAGCTATTCCAATGCATCCAGGAGGCTTGAGAAAGTCAGATTTAGCTTTCGTTTCACCGAAATCAGAGATAATCATACACAGTTGTGGAACTACGGTTTCAAGCTTAAATCTGACAACCAACTTGCATATTTGGTGTTTTCAATCAATATTATAGGTTCCAGCATGCCTTTTTTTGTCTTAGATAGCTGATTTAGCCTTTGCATATCATTTTTTGGTTGTTGGGCTCATTTTTTGTTGCTAAAGGCATCTTGTTTACATTAGAACTACATCTTCTGTACATCAGCAAGAAAAATGCCTTATGGGTTTTGTTTGCAGCATAGAAAAACCATCTGGGTATCTTTTAGTTTTTGCATGAAGTTTGTATATTTTGTAGAATTGAACTCAGAAAGCTACAACAGTATCCCTCTCCGTTGGCAAATGTAGTTGTGAAGGTAGTTTTCAAATGCTCTGTTCTTGCTCATACGGACTCTGTTTCCCTTGGAATGTTTTTTAATTTTATCTATTTTTTCATTCTCTATGCACTATTGCAAACATTTTTTTATTTTGATACAAAGATTTTTTAGAAATTGTAGATTCTCAGTCATGACACTACATAGTTTTCATTTTGGAAACTTTAGAGGATCATAACTTTCACATACGACCTCGTATCAAGGTGATTCTTTTTTTGAAAGTGCATATTTTTTTGAGTAGATTGCAATGGTTCTGTTTATTTCCTTGGGGTATTCTGCCAAAGTTGTATTTTCAGCATATGCTCTTCGTGAGGGTTTTGTAATGTATTGAAATCAAGACCACTTAGTATTTCTTGCTAGTTACAGTTGTAAATGCACTAATATAAAGTGTCAAATCATATTTTCTTGGGGGGTTCTTTGATTGAGTGAAAAGGGGGTTGTCTTGGTTGGGTTCTCTTCTTTTCGACATTTCTTCTCTGCATCTCTTCATCATGGATGAAACAAATGTGCCCATCCTAACTCTATACAATTACTTTGAGTGGAAATCACGCATGAGAATTCACTTAAGGAAATATAGATTAAATAGAATAACTATGAGACTTGAAATTGAACCTGCTAAAGATGAAGATAAGCCTAAATGGTTTAACAAATGTGATGAGGCATATGGAACATTGTGTTTGTCTATTTCTCCTGATTTGCTCTTTCACATTGTGTCTTTGAATACACCAAATGAAATCTGGACAAAGCTAGAAAAACTATTTGGCACACAAGATCCAATGAGTGGTCATATGTTGGAAAATGAACTAATTAGTTTAAGTCCAGGCAATTTCAACATGATCCAGGATTTCTTCACTAAATTGAAAACACTAAGGCTACAGTTAAAATAATGTGGAATTAAAAAGAAAGATGAACAATTGATTCTTAGTTTTCTCTCTAAGCTAAGTTTAGAATATTCTGTGTTTGTTTCTACTTTCTATGCTACTAAGGTGCACTTGGTATTCAATTCACCATGCCATCTTTAGATGATTTTGCTGTCAATCTCACTCGGGAACATGACAAGCTAATCCAGATGGGTACTCTTAAGTCCTCTAAGTCACATGCCTTGGCTACCAACCAAGGCACAAAAGAACAGAAAGGACAAAGTAGTAACAACAATAGTAAGGATAAGAAACAAAAAAATAGCAAGGAGGAGAAAGATCAGATAATGGTTGCTTCAAAAGCAACTAATGAGACCCAATCTTCCAAGGGTGACAAGCCTAAGAAAGAGAGGGTCCAATGTGCCTATTGTAAAAGACATGGTCATGATGAACATAAATGTCTAAAGAAACAAATAGATCACTTGACACACATTCTTGAGAAGAATAATATCAGTGTTCCTAAGTCTGTCAAACAAAGTTCTAATGAGGGGTCTAACAAGGCAAAAGAAAATAAGGGGAAAGGAAAGGGCAAGGCCCTTGTTGTAGTTGCTTCTTCACCATCCACTTGGGTTCTTGATTCGAGTGCTTCGCACCACATGGCTTCATCTAAGGAAGAACTTGCATCTTTGGAGCCATGTACTATGCCTTCTATTTTGATGGGTGATAACACTCCTGTTGAAGTATGTGGGAGAGGGTCTGTTGATGTGGGGAATGGCACATTCCATGATGTTCTTTGTGTGCCCTCATTACCAACTAATCTCCTATCGGTATACTAGAACACTCACACAAGTTCAGGCAAGCGGGTTGAGTGCACTCCTGATTCAGTGGAGATTCGTGAGTTGTACAGTTGTTCTATAGTTGCAGTTGGGAGAGAAGATCATTAGTCACAGCTCTATCTAATTTATCACTGTGTTCCTGATCCTCCTTCGACTATTTTGCTCACTCATTCTAATGATGTGAGTAGATTATGGCATGAGTAGTTTGGACATCTTAACTTCCACTACTTACAATAGCTCAACTAGCAGAGCATGGTCACAGGGTTGCCTTTAGTTTAGTTTTCAAGTGGTGTTTGCCAAGGTTGCATTCTCGGTAAGCATCCTAAGGAAAAGTTTGACAAAGGTAAGGCATGGAGAGCTTCACAAATACTAAAGTTAGTTCATAGTGATTTGGCTAGTCTATTTCAGCATCCTTCTTTCAGCAGGGCTAGATATGTCCTCACATTCATTGATGACTTTTCTCGATATACTTGGGTGTATTTTCTCAAATAGAAGTTAGAGGTATTTGATCATTTTTAGGACTTCAAAACTTTTGTAGAGAAGCTATCCAAGAAAACCATCAAAGTTTTGCACACTGACAATGGTGATGAGTATGTCAACCATCGGTTTGAGAGGTTTTGCACTTCAAAGGGGATTGATTTGCAGCATTCAATTCCATACAATCCTCTACGATATGGTGTTACAAAATGGAAGAATAGGTCCTTGAAGGAAATGGTGAACTACATGATTCACTCTAGATCTCTTGCACCACAATATTGGGTAGAGGCTATTAACTATGCTTGTTATATCCAGAACCATGTTCCTCACTGAGCCTTGAAGGGAGTCACTCCTTTTGAAGCTTGGAGTGTTCAGAAACCATCAGTTAAGCACTTTCAAGATTTTGATTCTCCTACATAGGCCCACATTCCTATAGAGAAATGTAAGGCCTTGGATCCACATAGCATACCTTGCATATTTGTAGGTTATCCTGATGGTGTGAAGGGTTATTGGTTGCTCCACCCTACTACACATGAGTTGTTCATTAAGAGGAGTGTTCAGTTTGAAGAGGGCTCTTCAAGCTCGCTTTCAATTACTTATACAACTCCTACTTTGACATTGGAGTCACTTGGGATACATGAAAGATCTTCAGATGAGTTAGATTCACCTGAGTAGTCTTCTACCTCCACTTATGATGTAGAGAATGATTCAGAGGACTCACCTCTTTCCTCTCCTAGTCATCATTCATAGGTTGATGATTCTCCTCCAGATTCTCCATCTTCTAGATTGACTACCTTGAGTCGAAGTAGGCTTACAGTTAGCCACATGAAACCTTGAGAGAAAATCTAGAGCATACTTGGACTGTGTCAATCTGGAGTCAAACTTGAGGCTCAGTGTTCTTCTCCACTTGTTGATGGCACTTTTTACTGACAACTTGTTAGGAGTCTCATTTATCCAACTCATACAAGACCTAACATTTCATATGCTGTAAGCATGGTCTCTTGATTCATGCAGGAGCCTCATGAGCTGCACTAGAAAGTAGACAAGTGGATCCTTCGCTACATTCAAGGTACTCATAGTTTTGGGATTCACTATGTAGTGGGCATTGAGCTTGACTTGGTGGGCTACATTGATTCAGATTGGGCATGCGATTCTTAGGATTGCAAGTCTACTTCAGGTTATAGCTTCTCACTTGGTTCAAGTCATGTTTGTTGGTCGAGCAAGAAGCAGTCTGCTATTGCTCTATCTTCTACTGAGGCTGAGTATCGAGGGGTTGTGAATGCAGCCACTAAGGCCATTTGGCTTCCAAATCTTCTCATTGAGTTTGGTATCCAGATCAGATGACCATCAGTCATATTTTGTGACAACCAGAGTGCTATTCAAATCTCATGAAATCTGGTCAATCATCAGTGGACCAAACACATAGAGGTCCACATGCACTACATCTGGGAACTCATCCAAGGCTATGTCATCGACCTTCACTACTGTCTAACTTCTGAGTAGGTTACTGATATCTTCACCAAACCCTTCACTAAGAGCAAGTTCCTTCATTTGCAAGCTTTGCTGGGGGTGCAGGATGCTTCATCTTCTAGGGGGTTTCTTCCTCTCACTCAGAGTCCTGACTCTCTCTACTTTTGGGGGGGGTCCCTTCTCTCTCTCTTTGGGGGGAAATTTTATGTACATGAGTACCTCATCATGCTTGATTTGCCAGGACCCATTTCTACATCCACCTAAGCTTCACTTATGTGGGGTGCTAGTGTAGGTTTTTATTTCCTAGTTGGGTTATTTATTTTTCCCTATATTCCTAGGTTTTTCCTACACTTCTATTAATCTCACTTAGGTTAATAAAGCATGTCTTATTAGGTGAGTGGTAGCGAGGTGTCACCTTCCTACATGTGAGCATCCCTTAGCTATCTTGGGAAAATACTTTGCTATCTTTAGTCCGATAGATGGTTGCTCCTCATTGGTCGGTGTTGTCACCTCCTCCCTCTCCCTGGTCTATATAAGCATGCTACCTAGCTTGTATTTGGTATCTTTTTCTTTTGCATCCTCTTAATGCTATTTTGTTTCTAGCATTTGCATTACTCTCTTGGAGACTAACTTTGTGTTGCTATTTTGATTTCATATCATTTGCATTCATAGTTTAGATATCTATTCTTTGCACTAGTTTTCTAGGTTAATACTCTTTTCATATTCTAACAATTAGTACTATATAGTTTAAGAAACACTTTATTAACAAATGTTTAAATCATTAAATAAATTATTTTTAACATTTTTTAAAAATTAGAAATAAAATTTGCATAAAACATTTTACAAATCATTAATTTATATTATCTTCAAATTAGTTATGGTTTTCTTGCTATAATTGAGAGAAAATAGAAATTAAAAAAAATGTTGATTTGTCTAGTCTACTTAAGCCAAAAAGTCAGACACAACTTTATGCTATCATCGAATTACAACAATTCATGATTCAATCACATGTGGTTTAGTTCATTCAACTATATATAGGAATTTTTTGATTAGTTTTATTGCTTAGTCATGATTCATCTTATAGTGATTCCATTGTTATTTGCAACATTCTTTGATTCATTATTACATACATAAGCATTTCTTATCATTAGTGTTATTTTATTTGTATAATAATACAAGTCAACAAGGAACGCATTAGATCACATATAAATATCAAAATTAATACATGTCATGAGATATAAATTAGAACAATTCTATTGCATATATCAATTAATCAATAGCATCAATATAATAATAGAAATAACAAATAGATCTCAAGTGGAGGGTGATGGACTTGTGATCTCCTCTCCTATCTAACTCCTAATAGATCTATTCCTATTAAGAGAGTATGTCTTGGATTTATAATATAGTAAGGGAATCTTCCAGTTTTGTGCCCTATTATGCTACCTCTTTCTGACCTATCTAGTGGTGTGCAATAAATAATATTACATTTCATAATGATCTAAATTAGTCATGTGACATGTGGTATTAATATTTTGACAAATCTTTTTCCATTATTTGCTTTTTCCAAAATAGAGTATAGATCCCCTATTGTTACATATCAATTACCTTTTGATGGTACATTGATACAATGTATTTATAAGGGTATTTCATGATAGTGTTTATTTTTATGAGCATAGCCTTCCTATAATTATTTTCATTTTTATGCTTACACACATTTTGAGTGTATTTTATAGGTACACATCTAGGATATGAGATCAAATTGAAGGGGTATATTCTTCATTTTCATTACCAAAATTATACTTTCATGATGATATACTAATTTTATTATCCATATGATCCTACTGATTATAATTACCATTCTTGACTACATGTTTCACTAACATGATCTATTTTTCTAATAATTGTAGGGTCTTCCAGGATTACTGTTCTTATATATTATACTTTTATGCCTATTGTTGATTGTTTCTATTTCTACTAGCCATGATGGTATCTTATAATAAAATGGTTTATGTGGCCATTTACATTTTTATGACACTTATACGGCTAAAAATTTGTTGGTGCTTATTAAATATTTTATCTAGCATTAATGGTTATGCCCCTTTATATCCTTGTTTGAAGGAAACATTAAGAGAACTTTGCTACCTACAATTATATGTGCTTTCATGAGATCATATCTTATTATCTTCTTTATGGTGTCACATGATACTATCCTTACATTCTTATATGATTATTGAGCTTTTCAATGTTTACATCATTTTACATATATTTCTACTCTCTTCAAAATTTATTTCAATATTTAGATACAACTAATTAGTGCAGGCATACATGGTCACTAATGACTCTTTCATGAATATAGTTATAGGCAATTATCTTATGATAATTTAATTTTAGGTGAAACAATTCTACTAGAATTGCCACAAGCAATACCTTATCAATTTCTATGAGCAATATCTTATAACAAACCCTTAGTGGTACATTATAGATACCCTTTAGCAGTACTTTAGTTCCATTGTGGTAAAGATATATTATATCATATACCCCTTGGAAATACCTTGCTAGGTGTCTTTAGGTAGTATCTTATATTAAATTTTGTTCATACATAACTTTCAATTATGTTTATGCTTAGTTTTAGAATTCTTAACAAATATATTAGCAATGCCAACCTAAAAGGGAATGGCATCCTTAGTAATGTTTCTCTAATACTAGTAAAATAGTGTGTTATGATACAATTGAGATGGTGTCCAAAAAATTATCCCACAATTGCATATCGAAACCCCTAGCATTAGAATGCTTCAAGCCTCTTAAATATAAGAAAATATATTTTCTTTCAACTATGGTGGCTAGCATTCCCTCTTTCTTTCCTAAAAACACATTAAAAATCCCTAAATTTTAGTAAAAGAATTAAAATTAATCATTTACCATAAAACCATATTGATGGACAACAATCTAGTGAAAAATAAAAATTCAAGAAAACACAATTAGTCATTTTAAAATCCCCCCAAAAAATCTTAGTTACCCTAAAATTAGACAAAACTCACATAAAAATTTGGTGTAGCAATCAAAAAATGATAATAAAGAAAATTATGACTAACCATAAAAGGGATGCAACTAATGACATCACATCAATAGAGAAAAAGAGGTCTTGATCACTATGTTGTAAGGACTAACACAACAAATCTCATTACTTCACCATATGTAGTGAGATTTGTAACATTGGTCATGATAATCCTCCACCTCTTCATTGGCTTGACCTATCATCCTATACACTCAATGCACACATTAAATATCATCATGATAAATTCTCCAACCAATGCATTAGAATATCCAATTATGATATTTATCAACACTAGTGTGTACAATAATGGAAAAAAAATTTATATCACAAGCATGAATGAAATCAACTACAATTTTATCTAGTTATATTTCCTCATAAGAATTCTACAAATAACTTTTATTTAAATTATGTATTTAATTCTCAATTTGCACTATTCAAGTTGACACAAGTTTAATATTGTAACTAGGTTTAATTTAATGCCCCACCAACAATTCAATACACTTTTATCTCACTTTTAAATCATAACCATTCAATTTTAAAATACTCAATTCAATATAATATTAAAGTCATATATAATTGTCTATCTCATACTTAGGTTAGAGGTGAAGTTAAATGAACATTGATCACTATCAATTAATCACCTATAGATTAAAAAACCCATTCATGTTAGCTTTTGTAATAATATTACATCTCTACAAGTTTTTAGTCCTCATAATAAGTCAACAATCACTAACTTAAAAATGATCACATTCACATATCCAATACACTCATGCATATGCAAACTAGTAACACAATCATTAATACCATTAAAGGGTTTGATATTTGACATCAAGCACACATTAGGTTTAACAAGAAAAACACCATGGATTATTAAAATATGTCTCATAATATGTTTAGAGATTAATCATGTCATGGCACTCATCAACACAAGGGTCATGAGAAACTAGGTTTGAACTAAGGCTACAACATTGTTGGCCCTTATAATGATTACATTCTTGTAATGGAAAATTACTTACAATATATTATCGAATAATATACCAGGTAAGTAAGGATTATGAAATCATGAAGAAACACCTTATTTTTCATAAAAACATAAACCAACACCAAGAAAATGTCACCAAAGTTGATCTTCACAGCCACCTAATAACAACATCTCTAACACCTAATGTAGAGAGACAAGAATGCAATGGAAAAATTTGGTAGCTTCTAGCTAATACAAACCCTCGAGGTTTCACAGAATAAACCAATGGCATAGACCATGACTTTTAGGGTGCTTATAAACACCCCTAATTTCATTTCTATGCCTCAAATTATATTTTGGATACCCCATCTACATACATCATGGTATAATTAAAATACCTCCCTATTTTCATCAAGCATCTTATGTACCTATTTTTTGGTTACATTTTTCTATTAAGACTTATTATTTCTACCCTATAACCCAATGGAATTGCCCACATCCACATTTGAATCAAACTAGTTTTGATTACCATCCTATACATTAAAGCCTCAATAGAGAAAAAATAGATGGGCTATAAATATATCATCTTGTAGAAATCATTGATTTAAAAGCACTTATACATCTCAACACCCAAACCTTTGCCATGCCAACTCTAGTAGTGAATCCTCCAATAAAAAAATATTTCAATTATAGAATACATATTAATATAAATTATAGTGGAAAGGTTTTAGAGATACTTGGTGATTTCCTTGGGTAGGGTTGTGGCACTACCAAAAGGTGTACAATAATTAGTTTTAGGAGATTTGGTTAGGATTATACTAAAAATACATGACCTTGGTGTGACTATTGCTTCCTTTGTTAACTACATTAGAATTGGGATTAGAAGTAGGTGGCCTTGAGATTATGAGGCTTTGACACAATACAAGGCTTTATTGTGTAGGAAAAGACAATTTCATGGCCTTACAAAGACCATCATAGTGAATGGCATTTCCGTTGATTAACCTATGCAAAGTCATTTGTAGGTAATTTATAATGTTGGGAATTTAAAATGTTGGAGTCTATTAATCTCACTTAGGATAGGGCTATTTTTAGTCTTTTGGATTTTGTACTTTTCTATTTCAGCACATGCCAGGACTAGGAGTCTGAGTGCTTTAATTAGCACGTCTATGTTTAGAACAAGTGTCTAGGGTCACTTATCTTGAGTTAAGTAGTTGCATGCCTCTCTTTAGGCCACTATCATTCTCAAGCTTGCTTTCCTATTTCTGGCATGTCTATTCTTAGGAGACTTGTTCCTATATGTACTTCTTCATGTGAGCTAATTCATTATCTCATTATTTCTTTGCATATTGCTTTGTTTTAGTATTGCAGGAGTGTGCAATTGTTAAGCTCTCTTGACTCATGCCAGTACTCACATCCTTCCATTTGATCCTCATTTCTAACATGATATCAGAGCAAGTTTGGTAAGGTTATGAATCTGGTAATTTGTATTATCAAATATTTTGAACATAACATTCAAATTTGTGATCTTCAAAGTTCAATTTGGAAGGCTTCTCCTTTTTTGGTTCATTGGATTCTTGTTGTGACAAGAAGATCCCACACAAAACCATTGTTGGTCAAGGGCATCTCTATCCTGTAGGAGTGAAGTCTCACCTTTTCTCATCACATGCATGAGATAGGAGCACCCACGCACACCATACAACCAGTTGAACCAACGCTCATCTTCCAACAAAAAAATGTATTTCTTTAGTGCAGAGGATGGTCTTTTTGTAGGGTAGGTATTTTTTTGTGTGAAGAGGACATTTTTTTATAGGGAAGGTTTTTATTTCTATATCAGATTCATGCTGGAGTCTGTCATGAGAAAGGAGGTTATTTATGAGGTTTGGTAGTGCCCGACAAGTTCAAAACACACAACCTAGCCTCTACCCTAGCCATACATGACCTCACAAAGGAAAAACATAGGCCATTAGAAGATTTTAGCCTCCTAGAAGGGAAAACACAACATTAAAATCTTGTTTTTCACTCAAAAGCATCTTTGAGAAGTAGATCGCTCCTCAAATCTACCAAATTGACCCTAGAACTACATTCTTTGACTAGATTTTTCTTCAAAATTGTAGATATTTGCCGAATCTCACCTAGTTAGGGCTCATTTTTGCTCTATGTAGTCAAATTTGTGCCCTAAACATTTTAATTTGGGGCTTTTGTAGCTAAAAAGCTATATTTAAATTTAATTTAAAAAGCTTTTTTTGCAAAATAAAAAATTCTACCCCTTGTAAAGTTTATTTAATCCAAATATTTTTTGGCAAATTAAACTAAAAGTGCATTTAATCATATAATAGGCAACTTTTTACCCACACACTACTTATAAAGTGCCAAAACTAGTGGTGTGTTGAAAATAATTAGAGGGCATCTTATTGGGTTTTGTTGTCCCTTTCTTTTATGTATTTCTTGCAACATGGAGTCTAATCAATCGATTTCTCCATTAACCCCATTTACTTATCATGACTTGAAATCTAAAATTCATCTCATGTTAAATAACAAAGGGTTATACAAGGTTACAATAAGCACTGAAATGGAACCATCTGATGACGATGCTAAAGTTAAATGATTTAACAAGTGTGATCAAGCCTTCAGTTGTCTATGTCTTGACATCTCTCCATAGCTCCTCTTTCATGTGGAATCTTTGTCAACTCCCAATGATGTATGGTTCACCCTCGAGAAGCTCTTTGGGAAGGTAGACAATATGAGAGCTCATGAACTAGAAAATGAGCTAATCAGTTTGAGTCTGAGAACATTTAACACATTAGAAGAATTTTTCACCAAGTTTAAATCTATTAGGTCGTAGTTAAAAGAATATGGAATTGATAAAAAAAATGGCCAACTAGTTCTCTCAATTATCTCCAAATTAGGTCCTGAATACTCTGTATTCGTGTCTACATTCTATTCCACCAAGAGAGCTCTTGAAGCCACTTAGAAAATGTCATCTCTAGATGACTTCATTGTTGACTTAACTAGAGAGCAAGACAAGTTAATCCACATGGGCACTATGAAGTCCTCAAAACCTCAAGCCCTATTAGCTAGAAATGGTAAACAACAACATGCTTCAAGCATCAAAGGAAAGAAAAAAAACACTTAAAAGGATAAAGAGACAAAAAAGAATAGAAACCTAAGACCTTGAAGAGTCACACAAAAACTTCATCCAATCAAGGGCAACCTAAAAGATACAAATTGAAGTGTGCCTACTATAAGAAGACTAGGCATGATGAGCACAAGTGTATGAAGAAGAAGGTTGATCACCTCACTCATCTCCTAGAGAAGAACAACATGGGTGTACCTAAATCCTTCAAAGAGTCCTCATCAACCTAGGAAACTTATAAGTCAAAAGGTAAAGAGAAATTCAAGGGCAAGGCTCTTGTTGCAATTGCATCTTTAGCATCTTCATGGATCATTGACTCTAGTGTCTCGCACCATATGGGTTCTTCACAGGTTGAGTTCACTTCCTTAGAACCCTATAGCATGTGCACCATTACCTTAGGTTATGACACTCTAGCAATAGTTATTGGTGTTGCAAGTATGGGCCTAACTGGTGTTTTTATTGATGTCAACATACTCTTGTTGCATTGATGACAAGGATTGGATGAATTGTGTGCTAAGGATACTGAGAAAATTAGTCCTATCAGAAATAGAGAAGAACAGTGAAACTCTATGAACTGAAGATCCCAGATATATGAAGATCAGAGAATGCACATAAAAGGGTTTGTAGATATGTGTATGAAGATGATCCAGTCACAATTTGAGAGGTCTACATGAAAATGTAGAGGAGTTATGGTCATGAGAGTAAAACCAATTTTGGTAACTGTTCAGAGGTGACAGAGTGACACAAATAGGTCTAGTGAGATCTAGAAATACAATATCATGTTCTACAGATTTGGTGGCATGTTTGGGAGGCTAATGTGAATTGACAACTCAATTGGTTCATGGTTTGGAGGTCCACAAGCAATCTTTCTAATTTGACAGTGATGACTGACTATGTTCTGGAGGTTTTAGATGAAGATGCGAAAGATTATAGTAAGAAAAAGTGGTGCAAATATTCTTAGTGATTCAAGCAAGCTTGTGGGAGTCTCTAGATTGTGTTCAATTCATGTTTGCGGTCTACATTGAAGATTGAGCTTGTAATTGAATAAATTTACCTTCAAGTGATGGTTTTCTACCTAGTCTTAGTTGACCGGATGATTTGTACACATTGTGGATGATCTTGAAGATGTTTTGTGAAGCATGGTGTGTTTCTCTAAGAGGATTGAAGTCCCAGCTATGTGTGGCCTATTAGATTCAGGACATACAACTAAGAGTGGGGTGAATCAGTTGTCCAAAACTTTCTTCCAATTAAACACTTAAATCCACTTTGTAATTCAGCAACATAATAATAAATCAATCATGGAAATACAATGCATTAAATCAAAAGCAGAAACACATTAACACATGAGACACCAAGATTTTGATGTGGAAAACCTGGTTAAGGGAAAAACCACGAGGTGATTAACCCAAGATTGTATTCTTTGTTAGAAGAATAGAAGGAACCAAATGGCACATGCCAATTAGGGCTCACTACCCGAGCACACTGCTCACAAGAGGCTCACTCCCTATAGGAGACACAGTGTCTACAAAATAATAAGTATTACATACTTGAACTAAAGAATAGCATCTTCACCATGCTTGAGTTAGTTCCATTTAAGCCCAAAACTTTTGCTCTGCCTTTCACTCTTCTCCTCTCCACCACATTCTCATCTCCACAAGATACATTTGAAATGACTTTACAATTCCTTATTTATACAAGATATCAACTTAGGAATAATCATCTAAGTCAACAAACATTACAGAGCAAATACATAAATACATCATGACTAAATACAAAAGACTTAACACGGATCAACACACTATTGGCCACATAGATCTGAGACTTCAATCTTCTTCTAGGAGCACACCAATCTTCACATAGCATCTTCAAGATCATTCGTAGGATGTGCAACTCATTCGGTTGGCCAGACTTAGGAAGAACACCATCATCCATAAGTAATTCTTCAATTGTGAGCTCAAACTCCAATACAAACCACCAATATGAACTGGACACAATCCAAGGACCTCCACAAGCTTGCCTGAATCACCAAGAACATCCACACTACATCTTCTTATTGAAATCCTTATCTCCTTCATCCAGAACCTCAAGAACATAGTCTATCATCACTTTCACAATGGAATAGATGCTTGCATACCTCCAGACCGCAAAACAATTGAGTTATCAGTTCACATTGACTTCCTAAACACTTCACCAAATCCACAGAGTAAGATGTTGCATTTCCGGAGCTCACCAAACCTTTCTGTAACACTTTGTCACCTCTGAATTTTTGCTAGAAATGGTTTCACTTAAGTGACCATAACATCTTCAGATATTCATATGGACCTCTAAAATCTTTATTGGATCATCTTAAGACACATATCTGCAAACCCTTTTAAGCGCATCCTTTGATCTTCATCTTATCTTGGATCTTTACCTCACTATCTTCACTATTCTTCTCTGTTCCTGATATAACTAATTTTCTCAATATCCTCAAAATATAGTTTAGCCAGTCCTTATCATTAATGCAACAGGAGTATGTTGACATCAATGACAACACCGGTTAGGCCCATACTTGCAACAATCTCCCCCTTTGTCATTGATGACAACATATGATGTGAAAAACTGTTTTAACCATCAAGACAAGAACTTTTCTTTACTGACAAAACTCCCCTTATCAACAACAACCATTCACATGCCTTCTCTTCCTTTATTGCTCCCCATTTGATTAGCAACCACTTGTTTCTCACATGTCTTCTCTCCCCCTTTGACATCAATGGCAAAGGGCACATACTTGCAACTTCAACACTTCAGAATCATACCAGCTGTTCCCCCTGAGTAGCAGCTCCCCATCATAAATTTGGACCACAAGATATGGCTATGATATCCATTAGATTGATGTACATTAGTGCACCTTAATTCAGAATCAGAGGGGTAATAACCCCTAACTTCTCCCTAAGATACTCAAAAGAGTCCTTAGGTAGAGGTTTAGTAAAAATATCTGCAATTTGATCCTTGGAAGGCATAAACTCCAATTTGACTTCATTCTTGTTCACTTGCTCTCTCAAAAAGTGAAACTTGATGGATATATGTTTAGTCTTTGAGTGCAACACTGGATTCTTAGATATATTTATTGCACTTGAATTATCACAGAAGATTGTGATAGGTTCTTCATACTCTATTCTAATATCTCTTAGCATTTGTTTCATCCATAAAACTTGAGTGCAGCTACCTGCTGCTACAATATATTCTGCTTCTATAGTGGATAGAGATATTGCCTCTTGTTTCTTGTTTAGCCAAGAAACCAATCTCTTCCAGAAAAAGAATGCTCCACCACTTGTACTCTTTCAGTCATCCACATCTCCTGCCCAATCTGCATCTGTATATGCGTGAAGAGAGAAATCATGATCTCTAGGATACCATAGACCATACTCAACTGTCCCTTTTAGATATCTAAAAATCCTCTTGATTGCCATGACATGAGATTCTCTAGGATCAGCTCAGAATCTAGCTACAAGACCAACAACATTCATAATGTCAAGTCTAGTTTGAGTGAGATACAACAATCCTCCAATCATTGACCTGAACTTTTTCTGATCAGCCTTGGGAGAATCATCATCTTTGCTCAACTTACATCCAGTTGCCATGGGAATACTCATTGGCTTTGAGTCTTCCATACCAAATTTCTTCAACAATTCTTTCACATATTTTGTCTGAGAAATGAAGATTCCTTTCTTTGTTTGAATAATTTGTAGACCCAAGAAGAAATTCAATTCCCCAAGCATGGACATCTCAAATTCACTTTTCATTTGATTTGCAAAAGTTTTGCACATACTATCTCTTCCTCCAAAAATGATATCATCAATAAACATTTCAACAAACAAGATGTTTTCATGATCAATTTTGAAATATAAATTACTGTCAGCAGTATCTTTGTTGAAACCAATCTTCAAAAGATGCTTATCTAGTCTTTCATACCAGGCTCTTGGGGCTTGCTTGAGTCCATACAATGCTTTCTTTAACTTGTAGACCATATCACCATGATCAGACAATTGAAATCCATCTGGTTGCTCAATGTATACTTCTTCTTCCAAGTCTCCATTCAGAAAGGCAGACTTGACATCCATCTAATATACTTTGAAGCCCTTGAAGGTGGCAAAAGCAATAAATAATTTGACTGCTTCAATTCTTTCCACCAGAGCAAAAGTTTCTTCAAAATCAACTCCTTCTACTTGGGAGTAACCCTTGTAGACCAATTTGGCTTTGTTTCTGACTACTTCACCTTTTTCAATCAGTTTATTTTGAAAGACCCATTTGGTTCTAATCACATTCTTGTTTTTAGGTCTAGGAACAAGATCCCATGTGTGATTCTTCTCAATTTGTATTAGCTCTTCCTCCATTGCTTTAGTCCATTTTTCATCATTGCAAACTTCATTCACTATCTTAGGTTCAATTTTTGAAATCAGACAATACTCTTCTGAATCTTGAGCAATCTTTCTTCTTGTTTGTACCCCTTTGCTTTTATCACCTATGATTTGATCCTTAGAGTGATTCAGTCTTACATACCTAGGAACTTTGGGAGTTTCTTGCATTTTTGATTCTTGAACATGCTCATTCAAACTCATCTCTTCTACCTGATTTACCAGATCAGTCTGAATCTAAATTTCAGAAGGGGCTTGGACTCCTTGAATCGGAACATCATTCTGATTATCTTCATCATATTTGTAAAACCTTGAGGGTTTTTCAATCCCTTCATCAACCTTCACATTTGTATTTTCTATAATCTTTCTCAATCTCTTGTTATAACACTAGTATGCTTTGCTTTGAGTAGAATAACCCAAGAATATCCCTTCATCACTTCTAGCATCAAAATTTCTTAGATCTTCATCTCTTTTAATGTAACATTTGCTACCAAAGACTCTGAAATACTTCACAATAGGAGTGATGCCAAACCAGAGTTCATATGGAGTCTTACCGGTATTGCTTCTGATTTGAACTCGATTAAGAGTGTAGACTGCAGTGCTTACAGCTTCTCTCCAGTAGATCTGAGGAACATTTGCTTCAAACATCATGGTTCTAGATGCTTCTTAGATGGTCTGATTCTTTCTTTCCACTACTCCATTTTGCTGTGGAGTCCTAGGAGTAGACAATTGTCTTCTTATTCCATGCTTTTCATAGAATTCTATGAACTCACCAGATATGAATTCTCCACCTCTATCAGACCTCAGACATTTTATGCTCAATCCGGTTTCATTCTCCACCATAGCCTTGAATATCTTGAATTTCTCAAGAGCCTCTGATTTCTCCTTCAAAAAATTTACCCACATCATCCAGGAATAGTCATTAATTAATAGCATGAAGTATCTATCACCTTGTACACTTCTGATTCTTGTCAGACCACATAAATTAGTATGAAGTAAGTCCAATAATCTGGTAGAAGACAGTTCTTTACTTTTGAATGTGACTCTGCTATGCTTACCTGACATTCTTTGCACAAGCTATTAGTAGGTTTCACAAGTCTTGAAAGATTTCTTACAGCCTGAGTGTTTCTTATCTTGATAATAATATCAAAATTTAAATGACACATTCTCCTATGCCACAACCAACTCTGATCAATTTGAACAAATAAGCAACTTTTACCAGTACCAACCAAGTGGAAGATTTTACCTTGAGTTTGATTACCAGATGCAATCTCTGTTCTGGAGCTTTTAAAGATCTTGCATTTTTTGTTTTTGAATCAGGGATCATAGCCTTTGTCCACCAATTGTCCAACACTAAGAAGATTGTGCTTCAATCCTTTGACATACATTATATTACTAGTTTTGTTCTTTTCATCAAAAGAAATAGTTTCTCTAACTTTGATTCTACCAACAGAATTATCACCAAATTTTACCACTCCTCCTTCATACCTTTCCAAATCTATGAACTTATTTTTGTCACCTATCATATGGTGGGAGCATCCACTATCAATGACCCAATCATCCTTTTCTTCAACTTGGGCAGCTAGAGCTCTTTCTACAACTTTATGATTGACAGATTCAAAGGGCATCAGATCTTCTTTCTTGATGGTAATAAACACCTAGTCACTTCTAGATTTATTTCATGTTTCTGATTGATCATCTGTTACTCCTTCATTATCATCATCTTCATGAACATAGTAACAATTCTTCTGGAACCTTGATCTATTAGGGTTTGGCCTTGAAAATCTTTTGAGACACCTTGAGGTAAAATGACCAATCTTATTGCAGTTAAAACACTTAAAAGGCAATTTCCCTTCATACTTACCAGATCCTCTTGGCAGTCCTTTTGCAATAAGGGCTTCAAGTTGAGCAGCTTCTGCTTCATCTTCTTCTAGGTCTTTTCTTGCTTTTTCATACCATGATAGTTTCCTTGAAGAGTTCTCCCCCAGATGAAACCTTTGTTTTCCTTTCACAGAGGCACTAGCTTTGAATGCGGATTTAGTCTTGGGAGGGGCATCTCCAAACTCAGTCAATTCAAATGTAGCCAATTTACCAACCAATTGATCTCTTGTGACACCTAAATGAGCTCTGAATTCTTCAATGGCAGCAACCTTGTATTTGTAAGAATCAGGAAGGGATCTGAGAACTTTTCCAACAATCTCATCTTCATCCAAGACTCCATTAGCACATCTAATGCCACACACAAGCTCATTTACTCTGGGCATAAATGTAGTGATATTTTCATCTTCTCTCATCTTCAGTTTTTTGAATTTTCCTTTCAAACTTTGTAGCTTGGCACATTTCACATACTTGTCTCCTTCATGCAGAAGTTCCAATTTATGCCAAATCTCATATGCAATTTTTAGATCAACAACATTTTTCAGTCCTGAATAAGATAAGGCACTTAGAAGAGCTTCTTTAGCCCACAAATTGTTTTCAACATCTCTCATTTCATCTATGGTGTGTGGACCATTCTATGGGGATCATACTTCTTTGAATCCATAATCCAATACTATATTCCCATACATTGTAGGTGGCATTCCATGCAACTTTTCCAAAGAGTGTAATTGGTTCCATCAAACCTCAGACTATCCTTCTTGTATGATGACATCCTGGATCTCCTTAAGCGGTTAAGCTCTTTGAGAGGAACTCAACTCTGATACCAATTGTTAGATTCAAGATAGACAACTAAGAGGGGGGTGAATTAATTGTCCAAAACTTTCTTTTAATTAAACACTTAAATCCACTTTGTAATCCAGTAGCATAATAATAAATCAATCATGGAAATACAATGCATTAAATCAAGAGCAGAAACACATTAACACATGAGACACCAAGATTTTGATGTGGAAAACCTGGTTAAGGGAAAAAATGTGGGGTGATTAACCCAAGATTGTATTCTCTATTAGAAGAATAGAACGAACCAAATGGCACATGCCAATTAGGGTTCATTGCCTGAGCACACTACTCACAAGAGGCTCACTGCCTACAAGAGACACACTGTCTACAGAATAATAAGTATTACATACTTGAACTGAAGAATAGTATCTTCACCATGTTTGAGTTAGTTCCATTTAAGCCCAAGACTTTTTCTCTGCCTTTCACTCTTCTCCTCTCTACCACACTCTCATTGCCACAAGATACATTTGAAATGACTTTACAATTCCTTATTTATACAAGACATCAACTTAGGAATAATCATCTAAGTCGGTAAATATTACAAAGCAAATACATAAATACATCATGACTAATTACAAAAGACTTCACACAGATCAACACACTATTAGCCACATAGATCTGAGATTTCAATCTTCTTCTAGGAGCATGCCAATCTTCACATAACATCTTCAAGATCATCTGTAGGATGTGTAACTCATCCGGTCAGCCAGACTTAGGAAGAACACCATCATCCCAAAGTAATTCTTTAATTGCAAGCTCAAACTCCAATGCGGACCACCAACATGAACTAGACACAATCCAAAGACCTCCACAAGCTTGCCTAAATCACCAACAACATCCACACTACATCTTCTTACTGAAATCCTTATCTCCTTCATCCGGAACCTCAAGAACACAGTTTGTCATCACTTTTACAATGGAATAGATGCTTGCGGACCTCTAGACCATGAACCAAATGAGTTGTGAGTTCACATTGACTTCCTAAACACTTCACCAAATCTGTAGAGTAAGATGTTGCATTTCCAGAGCTCACCGGACCTTTCTATAACACTCTGTCACCTCTGAACTTCTACCAGAGCCAGTTTCACTTAAGTGACCATAACTTCTTCATATGTTCATGCGGACCTCTAAAATGTTTACTGGATCATCTTAAGACACATATCTGCAAACCCTTTTAAGCGCATCCTCTAATTTTCATCTTATCTTGGATCTTTACCTCACTATCTTCACTGTTCTTCTCTATTCCTGATATGACTAATTTACTCAATATCCTCAGCAAACAGTTTAGCTAATCCTTATCATTAATGCAACAAGAGTATGTTGGCATCAATGACAACACCGGTTAGGCCCATACTTGTAACATGGCTAATTGTGTAGTGTTGTGCATGAAGTTTTTGTAATAAGTCAAGTTGTATTTTTGTAATTGCTCTATAATAAAATAAGTGTATGTTGTGGTGACTTTGATGATCATTCCAAAGTCAATGTCATGTATAAATAAGAATTGCAAAGTCATTCAAATGTATCCTTGGTTATGATGAGAAGGTGATAGTGAAGAGGAACGAAAAGCAGAGTAGAGGTATTGAGCTTAAATGGAACTAACTCAAGCATAGTGAAGATGCTAATCTCCAGTTCAAGTATGTAATACTCATATTCTTCTATAGATAGTGTGTCTTCTATAGGCAATGGGCCTCTTGTGAGTAGTGTGCTTGGGCAATGAGCCCTAACTGGCAAGTGCCATTTTACTCTTCTTATTCTTTAATAGAGAATACAATCTTGGGTTAGTCACCCTATGGTTTTTCCCTTAATTGGGTTTTCCATGTTAAAATATTGGTGTTATATGTGTTGAATTTGTTTATGCTCTTGAATTATTGCATTATACTTTCATGATTGAATCATTGATATGCTATTGAAATATAAGGTTTTAAAGTAAATAAGGAACAAGATTTTGGTGACAACTGATTCACCCCCCCTCTAAGTTGTCTATCCTAAATCCAACAATTGGTATCAGAGATAAGTTCCTCTAAAATAAGCTTAACCGATTGAGGAGATCCAGGATGCCATCCTACAAGAAGGACAGTCCAAGATTTGATGGAACAAACTACACTCTTTGGAAGAGCCACATGGAATGTCACTTACAATGCATGGAAAATCAGTATTGGAACATAACGACAACTAAATATGTTCCCCCAAAGAATGGTCCAACAACTATGGATAAAGTCAGAGATGTAGACAATAATATTCGAGCTAAAGAAGCCCTACGGAGTGCCTTGACTGATTCAGAGATGACAAATGTTATGGATTTGAAAACTGCTTATGAAATTTGGACAAAGATGGAAAATATTTATGAAGGAGACAAATATGTTAAGTGTGCCAAGTTGTAAAGTCTGAAAGGAAAGTTTAAAAACTTGAAGATAAAATATCACTTCATATATGTCAAAAGTAAATGAGCTTGTATGTGGCATTAGATGTGTTGGTGGAATATTGGATGAAGATGAGATTATTACCAAAGTTCTCAGATCTCTACCTTTTGCTTACAAACACAAAGCTGTTGCTATTGAGGAAATCATATCTTTAACAACTATTACAAGGGATCAATTGGTTGGTAAGATATCCGCATTTCAGTTGGCTGAGTTTAGTGATGCACTTCCCAAGACTGAATCTACATTCAAAGCTAGTGCCTTTACAAAAGGCAAACAGAGATATGATCCAGAAGAAAGTTCCTCAAGGAAATCGACATGGTATGATAAAGCAAGGAAAGATCTAGAAGAAGATGAGTTAGAAGCTGAACAACTTGAAGCCCTTATTGCAAAGAGACTCCCAAGAGGATCTGGTAAGTATGAAGGAAAATTACCTTTCAAATGCTTTGTCTACAATAAGATTAGTCATTTTGCCTCAAGATGTCCAAAAAGGTCTTCAAGGCCAAACCCTAATAGATCAAGGTTTTAGAAGAAATGTTATTATGTTCAAGAAGATAATGATGAAGGAGTAACAGATGATGAATTTGAGATAGGAAACAAACCCAGAAGTGACTGGGTGTTTATTGCCATCAAAGAAGAAGATCCAATGCCTATTGAATCTACTAATCATAAGATGATAGAAAGTGCTTTGGCTACTCAGGCTGAAGAAAAGGATGAATGGGTTATTGACAATGGATGCTCTCACCATATGACTGGTGACAAGAGTAAGTTCTTAAGCTTGGAAAGTTATGAAGGTGGAGTTGTAAAGTTTGGAGATAATTATGCTGGCAGAATTAAAGGCAGAGGAACCATTTCTTTTGATGGAAAGAATAAAACCAGTGATGTTCTATATGTTGAAGGTCTGAAGCATAATCTTCTTAGCGTTGGATAGTTGGTGGACAAAGGCTATGATCTCTGAATCAAAAATGGAAAATGCAAGATCTTTGAAAGCTCTAGAACTGAGATTGCATCTAGTACATAAAAAAAGGTAACATCTTTCACTTGGTTGGTACTGGCAAAAGTTGCTTATTTGTTAAAATTGATCAAAGTTGGTTGTGGCATAGGAGAATGTGTCATGTGAATTTTGATAATATCATCAAGATAAGCAACACTCAGGTTGTAAGATATCTTCCAAGACTGGTGAAACCTACTAACAGTTTGTGCAAAGAATGTTAGCTGGGTAAGTAGAACAGAGGTACATTCAAAAGTAAAGAACAATCTTTAACCAGATTGTTAGATTTGGTGCACACTAAACTCTATGGTCCGGCACGAATCAGGAGTCTACAAGGAGATAGGTATTTCATGTTGTTGATTGAGGACCACTCCCAGATGATGTGGGTGACTTTCTTGAAAGAGAAATCCGAATCACTTGAGAAGTTCAAAATATTCAAGGCTATGGTAGAAAATGAAAATGGCATAAACATAAAATGCCTCAGGTCTGATAGAGGTGGAGAATTCACATCTGGTGAGTTCATATCATTCTGTAAGAAACATGGGATAAAGAGACAGTTATCTGCTCTAAGGACTCCACATCAGAATGGAGTAGTGGAGAGAAAGAGCTGGAACATCTAGGAAGCATCTAGGACCATGATGATGGAAGCAAATGTTCCTTAGATCTATTGGAGAGAAGCTATAAGCACTACTATCTATACTCTTAATCATGTACAAATCAGAGGCAATACTGGTAAGACCCCTTATGAACTTTAGTTTGGCATCACTCCTACTATGAAGTATTTCAGAGTCTTTGGTAGTAAATGCTATATAAAAAGAGATGA
Organism: Cunninghamia lanceolata; assembly: GCA_027924645.1. Lineage (NCBI taxonomy): Eukaryota > Viridiplantae > Streptophyta > Pinopsida > Cupressales > Cupressaceae > Cunninghamia > Cunninghamia lanceolata. The sequence continues at coordinate 1,994,759 of BSBN01000245.1, read as the reverse complement.
AGACCATGGCAAGTTTGATGCTAGAAGTGATGAAGGAATATTCTTGGGGTATTCTACTCAAAGTAAAGCATACATGTGTTATAACAAGAGATTGAGAAAGATTGTAGAAAGTACAAATGTGAAGGTTGATGAAGGCATGGAAAGTCCCTCAAGGTATTATGAGTATAAAGAAAATGATCAGAATGATGTCTCAGACCAAGGAGAACAAGTCCCAACTCCAGTTCAGATTCAGATTGATCTAGAGAATCCTAAAATACAAGAAGAAGAGACAAGTTTGGATGAACCTGTCCAAGAATTAGAAGTGTAAGAAAATCCCAAAACTCCCAGGTATGTAAGACTGAATCATTCTGAAGATTAGATCATAGGAGATAGAAAAAAATGTGTTCAAACAAGAAGAAAAATTGCTCAATATTCAATGAAGTATTGTTTGATTTCAAAGATTGAACCAAAAATAGTAAGTGAAGCATGCAATGATGAAAGTTGGGTTAAAGCAATGGAAGAAGAATTGATGCAGATTGAAAAGAATCACACTTGGGATCTTGTTCCCAAACCTAAGGACAAAAATGTGATGGGACTAAGTGGGTCTTCCAGAATAAACTGAATGAAGATGGTGAAGTAGTAAGAAACAAAGCCAGATTAGTCTATAAGGGTTATTCTCAAGTAGAAGGAGTTGACTTTGAAGAAATTTTTTCTCTGATGGCAAGAATTGAAGCAGTTAGATTATTTCTTGCCTTTGCTTCCCTTAGAGATTTCAAGGTATATCAGATGGATGTCAAGTCTGCTTTCTTAAATGGTGATTTGGAAGAAGAGGTATACATTGAGCAACTGGATGGATTTCAATTGTCTGATCATGGAGATATGGTCTACAAGTTGAAAAAGGCATTGTATGGACTCAAACAAGCCCCAAGATCCTAGTATGAAAGATTGGTTTCAACAAAGGTACTACTGACAGTAATCTGTATTTTAAGATTGATCATGAAAATATACTAATTGTTGAGGTATTTGTTGATGATATCATTTTTGGAGGGAAAGATAGTATGTGCAAGACTTTTGCAAATCCAATGCAAAGTGAATTTGAGATGTCTATGTTTGTGGAAATAAATTTCTTCTTGGGTCTACAAATCACTCAATCAAAGAAAGGAATCTTCATATCACAGACCAAATATGTGAATGAATTGTTGAAGAAATTTGGGATGGAAGATTCAAAGCCAATGAATACTCCCATGGCAATTAGATGTAAGATAAGTAAAGATGATGAATCTCCTAAGGTTGATAAAAAAAAATATAGTTTAATGATTGGAGGATTGCTCTACCCTACTCAAACTAGGTCTGATATTATGAATGTTGTTGGTCTTGTTGCTAGATTCCAAGATGATCCTAGAGAGTCTCATGTCATGGAAATCAAGAGAATTCTTAGATATCTGAAGGGAATAGTTGAGTATGGATTATGGTATCCTAAGGATCATGATTTCTTTCTTCATGCATATACAGATGTTGATTGGGTAGGAGATGTGGATGATCAGAAGAGTACTAGTGGTGGTACATTCTTTTTGAGAAAAAGATTGGTTTCTTGGCTAAGCAAGAAACAAGAGGCAATATCTCTGTCCACTGCAGAAGTAGAGTATATTGCAGCAGTAGGCAGTTGCACTCAAGTATTGTGGATGAAGCAAATTCTAAGAGATATTAGAGTGGAGTATGAAGAACCTATCACAATCTTATGTGATAATTCAAGTGCAATAAACATATCAAAAAATCCCATGTATTCAAAGACAAAACATATATCCATCAAGTTCCACTTTTTGAGAGAGTAGGTGAACAAGAATGAAGTCAGATTGGAGTTTGTGCCCTCAAAGGATCAGATTGCAGACATTTTTACTAAACCTCTACCTAAGGACTCTTTTGAGTATCTCAGGGAGAAGTTAGGGGTTATTACCCCTCCAGTTCTGAATTAAGGTGCACTGATATGCATTAGTCTAGTGGATCCTATAGTCATATCTTGTGATCTAGATTGATGTTAGGAGGCTACTACTTAGGGGGAGAAGTCAGTGTGATTTTGGAGTGTGAGAAGTGGTTGCAAGTATGTGCCCTTTTCCATTGATGTCAAAGGGGGAGAGAAGACATGTGAAAAACAAAAAGTGGTTGCTAATCAAAAGGGGAGCAGTAAAGGAAGAGAAGACATGTGAATGGTTGTTGTTGATAGGGGGAGCTATGTCAGTTAGTGAGGAGAAGTTCTTGTCTTGATGGTTAAAACAATTTTTCACATTATATGTTGCCATCAATGACAAAGGGGGAGATTGTTGCAAGTATGGGCCTAACGGGTGTTGTCATTGATGTCAACATACTCCTGTTGCATTGATGACAAGGGTTGGATGAGTTGTGTGCTGAGGATATTGAGAAATTAGTCCTATTAGAAATAGAGAAGAATAGTGAATATAGTGAAGCTCTATGAAGTGATCCTAGATAGATGAAGATTAAAGAATGTGCATCAAAGGGTTTGTAGATATGTGTCTTAAGATGATCCATTCAAGATTTGAGAGGTCCGCATGAAAATGTGGAGTTATGGCCATGAAAGTAAAACTGGTTCTGGTAACTATTTAGAGGTGACAGAGTGACACAAATAGGTCCGTTGAGATATAGAAATACAATATCATGTTCTGTGGATTTGGTGGCATGTTTGGGAGGCTAATGTGAATTGACAACTCAATTGGTTCATGGTTTAGAGGTCCACAAGTAATCCTTCTAATTTGACAATGATGACCAACTATGTTCTTGAGGTTTTGGATGAAGATGTGAATGATTACAGTAAGTAGAAGTGGTGCAGATGTTCTTGGTGATTGAAGCAAGCTTGTGGGGATCTCTAGATTGTGTCTAGTTTGTGTTGGTAGTCAACATTGAAGATTGAGCTCGTAATTGAATATTTACCTTCAGGTGATTGTGTTCTTCATAGTGTTGTCCGACTAGATGATTGGCACATGTTGTGGATGATCTTGAAGATGTTTTGTGAAGCATGGTGTGTTCCTCTAAGAAGATTGAAGTCCTAGCTATGTGTGGCTGATAGTGTAGTGATGTGCATGAAGTTTTTGTAATAAGTCAAATTGTATTTTTGTAATTGCTCTATAATAAAATAAGTGTACATGTTGTGCCGACTTTGATGATCATTCCAAAGTCAATGTCATGTATAAATAAGAATTGTGAAGTCATTCAAATGTATAATTGGTTATGATGAGAAGGTGATAGTGAAGAGGAGTGAAAAGTAGAGCAGAGGTATTGAGCTTACATGGAACTGACTCAAGCATAGTGAAGATGCTAATCTCCAATTCAAGTATGTAATACTCATATTCTTCTATAGACAGTTCATCTCCTATAGGTAGTGGGCCTCTTGTGAGCAGTGTGCTCGGGTAGTGAGCCCTAACTAACAAGTGACATTTTATTCTTCTTATTCTTTTAATAGAGAATACAATCTTGGGTTTGTCACCCCATGGTTTTTCCCTTAACTAGGCTTTCCACATTAAAATCTTGGTGTTATATGTGTTGAATTTGTTTCTACTCTTGAATTATTGCATTATGCTTTCATGATTGAATCATTGATATGCTATTGAAATATAAGAAGGTTTTAAAGTAAATAAGGAACATGATTTTGGTGACAACTAATTCACCCCCCCTCTTAGTTGTCTGTCCTAAATCCAATAGTTGGGAGAGGATTTGTTGAAGTTGAGGGAGGGACATTCACTAATGTTCTCAATGTACCTTCACTTTTAGCTAATCTCTTATCCGTGTACCAGATCACTCACATAGGCAAGGGCATGGATTACAGTTTACACCAGATTTAGTTGAGATTAGAGAGTTGCACAACAACAACTTAGTAGTATTAGAAAGGGTAGATCACCAAGCCAGGTTGTATACCTTCTCACATTTTTCCCTTGATGTTTCTCCCATTGCATTTCTTACTCATCCAGATTGGGTTAGCAAACTATGGCATGAGTAGTTTGGTCATCTCAACTACCACTATCTTGAGCAGCTTAGATAACATGTTATGGTTATAGGATTTCCTAGAGTCAGATTCTCTAATAGTCTTTGTGAGGGATGTTCCCTTGTGAAGCATCCTGAATAAATATTTGACAAAGGCAAATCATGGAGAGCGACACAAATCTTGGAGCTTATTCACAATGATATATCTCCAGGGCTTTTTCCCATCGATCTTCTAGTAAGGCTAGATATGTCCTCACCTTCATATATGACTTCTCTAGGTACACGTGGGTCTACTTCCTTCAGTAGAAGTCCAATGTCTTCAACCACTTTTGATATTTGAAGGGTCTTGTTGAGAAATAATCAGGGAAGATAATCCAGTTTCTTCCAATAGATAATGGAGGAGAGTATGTTAACAATAGGTTTGAGTAGTTTTGCACAACAAACAGAATAAGCTTGTAGCATACAGTTCCTTATACTCCTCAATAGAATGGAGTTGTAGAATGTAAGAATAGAACATTCAAAGAGATGGAAAATTTCATGATACACTCCAAGAACCTTACACCATAGTCCTAGGTAGAAGTGTTATGTCAAAAAAAGTAACCTTGGGGATTTGTCATATTAAGGTTTAGCTCCCGGGTCTTGTAATCGCATTTAGAGCATCTTGCATGTTATTTCTGACTCCTAATGAGAAAACCCTTGGGCCTTGTGACAAATAGGACCTAGGGGGCTGCATTTTAATAAATTCTAAGCAAAAATGGTAGGGTGGACTTGGGCGCTAGCACCCTAGTCCAATCCTATTTTGAGTCTGCCCTAATTTCAAATGTTAGTTTAGTGACTGTTATTTGGGTCCTATGTCAACATCCAAAGTTTGAATTATGAAATTCTTAGTGGGAATCTTTGTAGTTACATATAAAAGCATGATTAGTTTTCATTTGCAAACTAGATGGACCTTTTGATTGACAAGCTTATGTGAAAGTGATTCAAGGAATTCATTATGTTGTAGAGCGGTACATTGTTGTTATTGTGTTTGTATTTGCAGATTTGGCATCCATCTCCTTATGGCATGAAGAGCATCTTCCTTCCATAAGATCTTCACTATAAGGTGATATCAATTCTATTTTCAATCATTTATCATTTGGATTTTTGCCCCTAACATGCTGCGATACGCACTCTCATCTGACAACAGTGTTTGGAAGACTTGAATATCTCTTTGGGGCTTGACCGAGGCAAGCCTCTAAACACCACAACCTCCTCTCACACTCCTTTTGATTGCAGGTTACTGGTGTCAAGTCCCGTGGAGTGGAGTTGGAGGGAAGGTTAGTAGACATAGAGGATTTGGGATTTGGATAGAAGCAGGTCACTGGTGCTTTTCCTAGATTAGGGCTCTAGTCTCTGTGTCCTCTACATTGGAATTTCTAGAAACTGAAGTTGTAGTGTAGATTAGTGTCACAAGGATCTCAGGATCCCTAAAAGAAATTCATACCTTAGACTTGGGTGCGAGTCCCTGTGTCGTCGAATTCTCTGCCTTCTAAACTTTGAAAAATAGTAAGTTAAGTATCTCTATCCTTTGTTCTAGTCTGAAAGGATTTGCTATAATTTGATAATTAGCTTACTAATTTGCATAATTAGGGTTTCTAAGCATAATTAAGAATTAGATAGAGATATTGTTTGACACTTCCAAGAGTCCATAGCTTCCCAAGTGGCTTCCCAACATGATAGGTGATTTCTCTTGCTTAGTGGAGATTCAACTCAGTTGATAAGCCCTTGGAATGTTTGTTGGGAAAGGAGGATTACACGTAAACCCTTAAAACAAACTACCCCTCATTTTCCACACAAAACATTTTGGTGAACCCATTTTTTTTAAAAATTTTGGCACCTTGCTGAGTGTTGTTTGATAGATTTGCATTCATTCATCTTATTGCATTCAAAAAATTACAAAAAAATTGAAATTTTTTAAAAAATTAGCATTTTAGACTTGCATTTTAGCATAATTTGAAATATTTGGCATTCAATTTCATTAAATTTCTATAATTTCAGTAGATCTGATTTAATTTGCAGAAATTTATCATTTAGAATACATTTGCATTGCATTTGCATGCTTATTTTGATAAAAATTGGTTGAAATTGTGCACTTTCCATTAAAACCTAGTTTTTCATTAACTAGGGTTTGTAGTCAAAATCTTGTTTCATATTTTACTACCATTTTAAAACACTCATTAGGACTGATTTCTAATATTAGTGTTTCATAATAGTGGTCTTCTTACAAAATCTCATGCCTAGGGTTTGAAAACCTTATATTTTCACTAGATTTAGACCTTATTGTCTCTCTAGATTTGCACCATAGGCATGTTATAAGGTATTTTTCTGTATTAATTGGATTTTTTTAGGGTTGTTATCTTCTTCCCCTCCTCATATTCCTTACAACACCCTTTCTACTAGGCCTTTACATTGAAAAATTGTGAAAATTTGCATATTTTGACTATATTTTCACTAGGGTTTGACCTTGAGTGGCACTACAAGCATGTTGTGTCATATTTTTTGGCATTAGGTGGCTGCTATTACTGTTATAATTTTCTTTCCATCATCATTTTCCTCACAACACCCTTTTTCATACTCTTTTGCATTGAGATTTGGTGCAAAATTGCATATTTTGGGCCTATTTTCACCAGGTTTTGACTTATCATCACTCTAGAGTTGCTTCAAAAGTGTGTTGTAAAAGATATTACTGCATAATTGTAATGTTATTAGGCATATTATTTTCTATCCCTCTTGAAAATTTTCACATCACCTTTTCTCCTAGTGTTTTGCATTGAAAAAAGTGAAAAATCAAGCATTTTTAGGTCATTTTCATACATACTTTTGCATTTGTTCTTGCATAAGTTTTGAAAACCTTTTGAAATATGATCTAGAACTCATTTGAGAACATATACATGGATTTTCAATACAACAATAATGCTAGGCTTCCTCCTATGCTGCATTTGAAAAGACAAGCCCCTGAACTTGAAATAACATTTACACCTCATGACAAAGAAATGGTAGATATTGAAGGGATTCTTTACATTATAGTGAAAATAATGGAAATACCTATGCATGGAACACTCATAGACCCTAATTGCATGACAAATGTGGTTATAGAAGAGTACCTTCTTAAACATGATTTGGCACAAAACTATAATGGCCTGTCGGATTTGAGAATTAAAATGCATAATGGATCTTTGATGAAAACATTTGAATTGGTAAAACTATTAGTCTTGGTTTATGAAAAATTTGTGGATCAGTTATTTGATGTCATCCCCTTATCCAACCTCTTTCATGTAAAACTAGGACACCCATGGCTTAGGACTATGAATGTCATCCCTTCAACTATTCATAAATGCCTAAAATTCCCTTTACATGGAGAGATCCATATTGTCCGTCGTAGCTCATACCAACCTCTAGCTAAGAGAAAGAATTTCACCCTTGATTAATTTTGGCTACAACTTGAAACAAAACCTGAGCCACAAAGAGACTAATCTTTCTTAAACTACAGACGATACAAAGCAAAACAACTAGCTAGAGTGGCTAGGCCTCCTTTACAAACATTGAGGGATGAACAACATGTGTTTGAGGATCCCCTTAGAGTAAAAAAAAAATGAACACAATACTACTATGGATATGATGATATACTTGGTGTGATAGATGTGGATAAGGAAAAGTTTCATAAGTCACCTCATCCATGGAGAGATGGTATCTACGCTGAGGTTCATCCTCCAACATCCTTACAAGGATCGGGAGGTTTTCATCGACAACAAAACATTCCACCGAGACCAATGAAATTTGAACATGGTGCTTCCTCCTCTAATGTACAAAATCCTATAGAAAACCATAATTATGCCTTTGAAGAATTAAGTACTAAAACAAGAAGGAATAGAGAAGCAAAAGAAAGGAGGAGGAGAAGACAAGATTTTTCCCAATGACTTACTGCACAACAAGAATACATCCAACCTAACATTGAAACAAGCATAGAAAACCTCAACATTGAAGACTTGGAAGATAAGAAAAAAATTTGGGCTATGGCACCTTACACACCTCTTCCCTTTAACATCCAAGATTGGGAAGAGGATGATTTTCTCGATGAAAACCCTTAGTGTGGTTGTCCCTATAGGTAAGTATTTCTAACCCTTTACCTCCATGATGTGTTTCCCCAATGATGTGCTATATGTTGTTTAGGCCTCCTAGGATGACCCTTGATACTCTTGTAAGGGCAAGGACACTAGGAGACCACCTTTGTTGTGACCCTTCTTCTATTTGTATCATCATTCTTCTATATGCCTTCTCCTCTATTTTCATTGTCGTGTGTTGTGTCTTACTGACATAGCGTTGTGGTTGGTGACTTGGGGGTACCATCCTACATGACTATCCCTAAGGCACTTGTTTCTCCTCTCTTGCTTTATTGTTTCCCTTCCTCTAGTAGTTCTATCTAGCAGGCAGATGATGAAAAACATTTTATACTAATGTGGACCTAGTGTCCCTTTATGAAGAAATCAAAAAATGGATCTAGTCCATACATCTCGATGGGGTTGTTATATATTATCCAATGCTTGGCTAGTAATAGAATCATTCCATGTGATCTTGATGGTGTCTTATCGCACTTACAAAACATAACAATATTGCTGATCCATGCACTTTGTCAATCTTGAATCTTGTATTCCTTAGTTCTCTATGTGATTGATCATATGTATTGTTGTTTATCATGATTATATGGACACTAACACTTTTCTTGCAGGAATGTGTTTGTGGGAACATTTGGCGATCGTAAAGTACATGTCAACTCTGGGGGGCATGGGCTTTGTGAGAGCTCGTGTTCCCTTGTGTATTTTCTTCCTACCTTAACGTGCTTGATATAAGTACACGACATCAACCAACTTAAGGTGGGGGCATATATAAGGTAAGTTGTCTATTGTAGATGTTAGCAATATGTGTTTGTGAATCTTGAATCTATTGCAATCACTTAAACCCTCTACGGAGGCAGGATATCATTCATATCCTTTTTCACTTAAACCCTCTATGGAGGAGGGATATCGTGCATATCCTTTTTATCTTAAGCCTTCCATGTGAGGTGGGCATGGTGTATTTTTTAAGGAGAGTACACAATCCTATCATTTTCAAAACTCCTCTGTGGAGGTGGGGAGTGGTTCTGTGACTAACTCAACCCTTAAGCATGTCTTTAGTGATTGTTGTGGTGAAGCCCAATCATCGGTGTGTGCCTATAATGTGCCTAAAATAGTGATGAACCTACCAATAGGTACACTCCATCGTTTGTCTACCATGTTTTCTCCATGTCTTCCAAGTGTGTGTGTATTGCGTGTTTGTTCCCAAGCATAGTCTAAAGATTAGTGGCGATGAGTCCCTCCTATGCTTTAGGATTTGTTCGGCATGTTTGATTTGTATGGCATGTTTGTTCTCCAGTGCAGTCTAAAGACTGGTGGTAACAAGTCCCTCCTGTACTTTGAGATTTGTTTTGCATGTTTATTGCCCCATGTGCAATCTAAATACTAGTGGTGATGAGTCCCTTTTGCATTATGGGTGGTGTGTTTACTTTTCATGTCTTTGCATTTTGCATTTCATATATATGAGAAAATGAAAAAGGAAAGAAAATCATTATTGTCTTCACTGCATTCACTATATTCACTATGTTTTGCATGTCTTCAATGTTGTCTTCTCCATGTTTTGTGTGACTATAACTATCTTTTCTATGTTTTACATGCCTGTTATTGTCTTCAATGTGTTTAGCATGTCTTATATGTGCTTGGTGTGTTTGTTGTGTTTGTTGACCATATTTTAATGCATGTATTGGGCTTGTGTTTATACATACATTAAAGTGGGGGCTAAATGTTATGTAAGAAAAAAGTAACCTTGGGGGCTTTTTCCTATTAAGGTTTAGCTCCCGGGTCTTGTAATTGCATTTAGAGCATCTTGCATGTTTTTTCTCACTCCTAATGAGAAAACCCTTGGGTCTTGTGACAAATAGGACCTAGGGGTTGCACTTTAATGAATTATGAGCAAAAATGGCAGGGTGGACTTGGGCACTAGCGCCCTAGTCTAGCCCTATTTTGGGTTTGCCCTAATTTCAAATGTCAGTTTAGTGACTATTATTTGGGTCCTATGTTGACATCTGAAGTCTGAATTACAAAATTCTTAGTGGTAATCTTTGTAGTTGCATATATAAGCATGATTAGGTTTCATTTACAAACTAGATGGACCTTTTGGTTGACAAGCTTATGTGAAAGTGATTCAGGGCATTCATTGTGTTGGAGAGCAGTACTTTGTTGTTATTGTGTTTGTATTTGTAGATTTGGCATCCATCTCCCTATGGCATGAAGAGAATCTTCCTTCCATGAGATCTTCACTACAAGGTGATATCAATTGTGTTTTCAATCATTTATCATTTAGATTTTTGCCCCTATCCTGTCAGGATACACACTCTCATTTGACAATGGTGTTTGAAAGACTTGATTGTCTCTCTAGGGCTCGATTGAGGTAAGCCTCTAAACACCACAATCCCCTCTAACACTCCTTGTGATTTCAGGTTATAAGTGTCGAGTCCCGTGGAGTGGAATTGTAGGGAAGGTTAGCAAACATAGAGGATTCAAGATCTGGAGAGAAGCAGGACACTAGTGCTTTTCCTAGACTAGGGCGCTAGTCCCTATCTCCACATTGAAATTTCTAGAAACTGAAGTTGCATTGTAGATTAGTGTCGGAAGGAGCTCAAGAACCATCAAAGAAATTGGTACCTTGGACTTGGGCATGAGTCCCCAAATTCTCCACCTTCTGAACTTCAAAAAATAATAAGTATTTCTGTCCTTTGTTCCAGTCTGAAAGGATTTGCTGTAATTTGATAATTTGCTTACTGGTTTGCATAATTAGGGTTTCTAAGAATAATTAAGCATTAGATAGAGACATTGTTTGACACATCCAAGAGTCCACAACTTTCCAAGTGGCTACCCAACATGATAGGTGATTGCTCTTGCTTAGTGGAGATTCAACTTAGTCGATAAGCCCTTGGAATGTTTGTTGGGAAAGGAGGATTACACATAAACCCTTAAAGTCTACTACCTCTCATTTTCCACACAAAATAGAAGAAATAAACTATGCATGTTACTTTCAGAATAAGGTTCCTCATAAAGCCTTGAAGGGTGTCACACCCTTTGAAGCTTGGAAAGGAAGGAAACCTTCAGTTGAGCACTTCAAGGTCTTCAGATCCCTATCTATGGCATGAATACCTTCACAGAATCGTAAGACAATGAAACCTTAGTCCAAACCTTGCATCTTTGTAGGGTATCTAGAAGATGTGAAAGGTTATTGTCTCCTACATCGGATCACACATGAAATATTCGTCAAGAGGAGTGTTAAGTTCCAAGATTTGCATTGAATCTTGACTTGACATTCCTCCTTTCTTTGCGGAGTCATTCAACTTTGATGATACATATTTTGATGGCTCAGACCATCCACAACCGATTCCTAAGATAGAGATTCCTTCTTCCAGTTTTGACAGTGAGGACCATTATGGGGTTTCATCCTCATCCTCTTATGGGCTTGCTTTGGAGGTTGATCTCTTGGAACCCAAATCACTCACATCACAACCCCTTTGGGCAAGGCAAACACTTTAGAGTGCAGGGAAATGGGAGGGAATATAGTAGATGGGAGATGTACATGATCAAATAAAAAATATGGGCCACATTCTTACTTTGCCTTAGCCCTTGATCCATAGACCTTTAGAGAGGCTTCAAGCATACTTGAGTGGGATGATGCTATGAATGAGGAATATGATTCCTTAATGAAAAATCACACTTGGTATTTGACACCTCTTCGTAAGGGAAGAAAAATGGTTCCATACAGATGGATCTATTGGACCAAGTACGCAATAAATGGGGAAGTTGATAAGTACAAGGCATGTTTGGTAGCTAAAGGTTTTCACAAGTTACTAGTACTGACTACACAGATACCTTTGCACCCATGGGAAAGATGACTTCTATACGACTCACACTTGCTATTGCCATAGTACATGGTTGGGAAGTGCACCAGATGAATGTGAAGAGTATTTTTCATCATAGAGACCTTGAGGAGGAGATCTACATGGAACAACCACCAGGGTTTTTTCATAATTCCTCCTTAGTATGTAGACTTAGGAAATCTCTCTATGGCCTCAAAAAAGCCCCTTAGGCTTGGTATGTGAAGATGGATTCCTTCCTCCTTTGTTCAAGTTTCATTAGGTGCCACTTAGATCCCAACATTTATCTTCTACAATAGGATGATTCATTGTTGATACTGGTACTTTATGTTGATGATCTTTTGATCATTGGGAGCTCTACCTCAGCTATTATAGTAGTGAAGACAACTCTTCAAGATAGGTTTGACATCACGGAATTGGGCTTACTACATTAATTCCTTAGCATTGAGATTTCATAGATAGACTCAGGGATTACTTTAGAATAGCCTAAGTACACTCTTGATCTTCTTTCTTAGTTTCACATGACTAACTACAAGCCATCCTCTACTCCTTTCCTATCTAGAGTTAAGCTTGAGGATGATTGTTCTACAATATTGGTCAATGCTACCTTGTATCTACAATTAGTTGGTAGTCTCATCTATTTTACCCACACCAGGCCAGATATTTCATATGCAGTTGGCATGGTTTCAAGATTCATGTAGGAGCCTTATGAGCTGGATTGGAAAGAAACTAAGAGGATACTTCACTACCTTTAGGAGACTCTTAGGTTTGGGATTCATTACATATATGGCATTGAGGCTAACGTAGTTAGATATCTAGAATTAGATTGGGCTGGTGATACTCAGAATCACAAGTCCACCTGATGTTATAGTTTCTCTCTTGGTCCTAGTCTTATCAGTTGATCTAGCAAGATGTAGAGTGCTATTGCTTTATCATCCAATGAGGTAGAATAGATGGGATCTATTAATGCAACTACTAAGGCTCTTTGGAATCAAGGTATTCTCACTGTGTTTAGTATTCCATTCTAACAACCCACAGCCATCTATTGTGACAACTGGAACACCACTCAGATATGCAGGAATCTATTCCAACATCAATGGACCAAGCATATTGAGATTCATATGCATATCATTCAAGAGCTTATTCATGTAGAGATCATTGAATTAGTATTTTTCTAGTCATCAGAGTAGGTTGCTGACATCTTCACCAAACCTTTCAATAAGATCAAGTTCATTCATCTACAAGCTCTTATATTGGAGTGCAGTGCACTTCATTAGCATCATCATGCTCTGGGGGGGCTTTCTAGCCTCTTCTCTTTTGTTTTCTATCTTTTGGGGGTGAGTTTTTTTCCCATGTAGTTGTCTCCTTTTCTTTGTTTTATGAGAGATTGCATCACATTGCATTATACTTGGGTACCTAATAAGGCCTAGTTGTCGAGACCCACTTCATTTCCTCACCTAAGATTTGCTTAAGAGGGGGTGTTGGTGCATATGAATCTCACTTAGGATAGGGATATTTTTAGTCTTTTGGCTTTTGTGCTTTTCTATTTTGGCACATAATAGGACTAGGAGTCTTAGTGCTTTAATTAGCATGTCTATGTTTAGAAAAGGTGTCTAGGGTCACTTATTTTAAGTTAAGTAGTTTCATGCCTATCTTTAGGCCACTACTATTCTCAAGCTTGGTTTCCTATCTCTAGCATGTCTATTCTTAGGATTCTTGTGCCTATATATACTTTTTCATGTGAGATAATTCATTATCTTTTTATTGCTTTGTTTTGGTATTGGAGGAGTGTGTGATTGTTAAGCTCTCATGACCCATGCCAGTACTCACATCCTTCCATTCAATCCTTATTTCCAACATTGAATGAAACTTTTAAGCACCATAGATCCCTTCTACACAAGCTTCCCAACCCCCAATACCCACCCATATCACATTAGTTAAATTATCCTTTTTCCTTCTAAAAAGTAAATATTGGGTTGCATTTTAGTTATTTAAAAAGCCTCAATATGCATGCACATGATAAGGTATTTCTCTAAGGTGAATGCCCTAGTATATAATCCTCCTTCACATTCTTCAATTATTAAATCTAATGATTTGAATTCTTTAAAAAATCCTTATGCACACTAATTACACTTGAATTATTGTCAAAGTGAAATGAGAGAAAATAATACAATTTAAGATGTCACCATGTGTCTAAAGAAAGAAAAAAGAGGACCATTTTGTTTTAAAAGTCACCTATTCCCTAAGTCCCAACCAAGAATTAGGATGCATGTTGTATTATTTACTTAAAGGCTAGATTAATTCACACTTGAGTCGGCTAAAAATATTCCTTTTGAAGTCACCTCCCAAAAGCAATGTGAGAACTCATCAACAAAGGAAGAACAGAGATATTACACCTACTCCTAAAAACATATAAGCTTCCAATTAGGACAAAATGCTTAATGATTACTATTGATGATGTGAAGAGAGCAACCTTCAATGACAACTTTCATACAACCAAGGTAAGATGTCATCAAAATAATATATACTTTAAGAAATGACCTCTTGAAAATTCTATATAAACATTGACAAATCCACTATAAAGAAGCATAATATTATAGGTGATTCTTTCTTATTGGAAATCAAATTTTAGGGTGGGTGGCAATATTCTTTCCTTGTACCATTTTGTTTTATAATTTAATGACTATTTTTTTATTAATGCATAACTTTTATAGTGATCCAACATCTAAATTTTCTATCAATATATACCTTTTAAATAAAGATGTTGAAATTGGACAAGTATAGAAAATGAAAAATATCCCTTCATAAATTAAGAAGATTAGGGCCAAATTTTTTATATACAATTGCATGATATGTCTCTATCTTAGAGATCTAGAATTTCTAATTCAAGGTGTTTCTATTTCAAGATTAATGAAAATCTATCAAATAGGAGTGAATTTAATAGTTATGAGGAACCAAAAAATAACAAAAATTGTAAGATAGAAATGTTAAAAGTAGCCAAATTCTTAGTACCCTCTTTCATGGCATCTAAAAGAGTTGTAAGACCCACCAAACCTTGCATACACATATTGGTTTTAACACTAGCAAATCTAGATGCAACTAAAAAGAGGGATAAATCAACAACATGGTTTCAAAAGGAAATATATTTTTTTGCAGGTTCTTTAGTGCCCAAAAGAGAAGAGGCTATATGTTGAAACATAGTTCCCATAAAAATTATTGATTCAACTATTAATGGCACCCAAAATGAAGAGTTAAATCTCTCGATCTTCATGGATAAGTAGAAGGAAGAGGGTAACAACAATGGCACCCATGTGAGATGTTTAAAGGCCAACATTATGGTACCTAAAAAATCTTGAGGACAATAGCCATGGAATCCCAAGAAGATGCATGAAATGCCATTTCATAGTCACAATAATATGGTGGAAGTGATCATATTGTCATCCCAAATGGGAAGGACAAGCCTTAGCAATGGAAACACATGATGAGAAAACTACAACATCGTTAGTGGTGTTCTACAATGTGGATTAATACTATTAAAATAGTTCTATTTGTGCCCAAAATTTCCAGTTCCCAAAATGCTTTGTTCTGCTAAAAAAACCTAGAAAATCCATCAAATTTCCCCACCTTTGCCTTTGAAATTCAAAAACCCTTATTTAAATCTGATTTGAGATAGCTTTTTAGGGGTTTTATGTGAGAATATGGTAAGTAAAATCCTTCCCCTTGTGTTGGTTTTCTTAGAAAAAGTTGGCTCATTTGGGTGCTCTATTGGCAAATTGACAAATTTACGAACTGGCAAACTAGTTCACTAGATCAAAAATTTGTCAATTCACCAATATAGATAATTGGTGGTTGATCCATGTTGTTCAAGGTAGAAAAATGAAGTTAAAGAGGCCTTTGTCAGAAATTTCTTGAGTTTGCGAACTCGAGAGTTCATTGATGGTAGGATTCACCGATAGAGAGGAGGCCAAGTTTGCCAATAAGGAAAACACATGTGCAAGAATTAACTAAGGCAAAGGGTAGAAAAGGGCCATGCTGGGGAATTGACAAAAAGCTAAACTAGAGAAAGCTTCAAATATTTGCAAGTTTTCTGATAGGGCAAATTGGTCGACAAGGCTAAGAGTGATGCTTCCTAAATTGGTTCAAAGAAGATGAAAGTTGCTGACAAGGGCAAAAAAGGCTAGTTTTGATAAAGTAAGAATCGGCAATAAGGCGAAGAAGGAACCAAAAGCATGGTAGTTCATGAAAACAATTTTTTTGACAACTAATGAGGAAAGAAGGCAAAGTTTGGCAAATTAAAGATTTTCCAATAAAAGGCAAAAATTGTCGAAGTTTGAAAATAATTTAATTTCCCTACTAAAGAGATAGAGAGAGAGTTTGGAAAATTAAATATTTACCAATAAGGACAAGCACGACCTAGTTCTAAAAAGTCAAATTTTGCCAACTGAGGAGAAATTTTCCAATAGAAAAGAAAAGGATAAAGCAAGTATGAGACGATGATAGACGAAGTTTGAAAAAGATGAGAATTACCAATAAAGGAAGATAGAGGCAAAAAGATGCAAAACAACCAAGTTCAAGAAAATAAAACTTTGCTGATAAGGAAAAAGAAGAATCTGAAGACAGAGACAAGGCCAAGTTTGGAAAAGTCACAGTTTGTTGATAAAGGGAGATTAAGGTGGCAAAAGAGAAGTATGTGAGAAAGAAGAAAGGCATATAAGATAGGGGAAATGTGCCCAGTACAAAAGAGGATTGTGTAGGCTGACATTTACTCAGAAATTAATGATTTTACAAAGTTGTAACATGCAAGAGGTTGACATAGTGATATTTTTCAATGCATGGGTACACTTGGAAGACAAAGCAAATATGTGAGATGTTGCAGATGGTGCACAATGGGTGCATGCAACCTTTTTCTATCAGTTTGTAGATTTATCAAGGTGTGGGCTTTCTATCCAAACGTGTAGATCTTCTGATAGAGACCATGCACCACATTCAATATAGCATGGGTTGCTTCTTGACTAGTTTTCCAATGCCTAGGGCTGTATAGTATGAACTCATTGCCATATATACATGAAATGAAGATGTTTTGAGGGTTGGTCACTGAGCTAATTGTCTAGTCTGGGAGTGCCTAAGGAGTATTATGTAGCATCAAAACACATTCTGTCTAGTTTGTTAGTGAAGGGATGTATTTAGTATAGTGTAGGAAGGCTATGTAATGTAGATTTGAATGTAATGGTATGTCTCCATAGCAGTTTGTAGTGATTTTGATAAATATATAATCGCAGTTGTATATTTTCCCTTGTCACATTTGTTGGTATGATTGTAACAAATTTTCGCATATGTATGATAGCATCTGAGTTAATACAAGGCTTTGTATTTTCCATTCTTTCATTGCATATGAATCATTGCAGTTCTCTTTTCAATTATTAAGTATGTCCATTATATGAGGATCTATTAGAGTCATATATGTGAATGTATGTCTCATTCTTTTGATCCTATGCTATGTATTTTCTTTCCTCCTTGCATTCTATGACTTTGTTGCCCAATGGAGTAGGCACTTGTCCATATTGGAGAGGGACCAATCATTCTTTAAAATAAAACAAATCATTCACCTGTGGTTTAGGGGAAAAAACCATCTTTCCTATGCATGTACATTCACACAGTTGAATAAGCAATATAGGAGTCTTATAATAGCTAGTTGTTCATAGTTCAGTGATAAATTTGGGGCTAAGAAAGTGATTTGGGTTTGGTTGTTAATATTTTTAGTTTTTCATATGGTTTGATGTCAATACCTACTTAGGTATACCCCTTAGAATATCCCTCCAGAGTTTAAGTTGAGTTCAAAGAGCAGAGGAGTCTACCCACTCCTGTTAGTTGGTCAATATTACTCAAAATTGGTTGATAAACCTCTTCCCATCACCCTGATGATAGTCCCTAGCCTAGGTGATTTAGGAATGTTTTAGAGTTTTATGTTGCCATTATTTTGGGTCCCAACAGATTGGCGTAATTACCAGGAAGGATTTGAAAGGATGAAGAATTTGGAGACCCCTATAACAACTATTGTTGGGTGTAGTTTGGTGGTGTGTATAAGTTTGGTAGCTCATCAAATTATGCCAACAAATTGGCACCATTTCTGAGGAAGATTTGAAAGGACAAAGAATTTGAAGACCTTTGTAACAACCGTTGCCGAGTGCAGTTTCTTGCTGTGTAATTTTGGTAATCCATCAACTTACACCAACAATTTGACACCATTATTGGGGAGGATTTGAAAGGATGAAGAATTTGAAGACTCTTGTAATAACCATAGTTAAGTGCAGTTTGTTGTTATGTGAAAGTTTGGAATCCTACCAACTTACGCCAACAGATTAGTGCCATTGCTACAGATAGTTATTGTTGTATTGGAAAGATTTGAAGACTCTATTGGTGAGCCATGAACCCAGAATCAGTTTTGTAGCCTTGAAGTTTGTCGTACTTCAAGGGATTTCCTCATTCAGTGAGGTGGCAACTCTGCTATCAAAAGGAAACAAAGTATTGTTGTTATGCATGTTTTAAGGAGACCATAGTTGGTTAAGGTACACATTTATCTTCTATCCTTGACCATGGTTTCTTTCTCAGTAAAGGAGCATGTTATTTCTTCTCCTTTTTCCTGCACATGTGGTTTGTAGTTAATCATGGCCAATTGGTATGAACATGGATACCCTAGGGAGGCTCCTTCATGTGCATCTTCTTATGTCATTGACCCTAGGAATTATATGGCTTTTAACCATCTAGATAATACATTTTTTGATCATAGCCATGCCAATCTTACAAACCCAGACTTTTTTGTACCCTTGCATAATAGAAATGAGTCCACTAGGTTACAGTATGAAATTGAAAAAAAGAATTAGTTGCTTGAGTCTTTGATGTAGCAATAAAAAGAGTTAGAAATCCAAATCAGGCAATATCAATCCAGGCCATAGTATAATGCCCCTCCTATTGTTCCTAGTTGCTTTTTTCCTTGACCTCCCCTATTGCAAATGAAAATACATATAGACAACTTGACCTCTCATGGGTCAATTATGAGAAGCAATCCATGCCTTAAAAAAATTATTATCAGATGTCTTTATTTGATGGGTGTGAGATTTATGATGTGAAGGTGCATATTGAGGCATTTTCAGACTTCATGGACAAATTTTAGTTGGAAGATGAAGATATGTGGATGAGACTTTTTGTTAGATCTCTATGTGGAGTAGCATGGAAGTGGTTGGTTAGTTTCCATGACCAGCATTTTGCTTCTTGGGATCAATTGGTGGCTACATTTAAATGTTATGCAAATGGTCTAGACCCTATTTTTCTTGTCCAAGAACAAGAAGATATTAGAAGGCAAGAAGGAGATTCTAGCATGAAGCTCAGCCATAGATTTACAGTGGCCTTGTCTCATATGCCATAAAATTTTAGACCTGATCTTCCTATTTGTATTGACATGTATCTGTGGGCTTATTATGCTACTTTAAGCCCAGTTTCTATACAAGAGGAATTCAATCTAGTGGGTATGCAATAGGCATACCTATTGATTGATTATGTTGATAGAGTTAAAAGGGATATGATTGCAAAATCTCTATCCCCAAATACAGAGGTAGCTGATAATGAATAGGTTGTAGATAGCAGGGATGTGAATGTTTCAAGTGATCTAGAAATAGTGTCAAGCAATGATTGTGTATGCAGAAGGGTAGAAGAAGATGCTGGTACAGTATATGATAGAAATTTAGATGAAAATGGTAGTGACTACACATACCCTCAATTGGATTAGTCATTAATAGATGATGAAGATGAGAAAATCAATAATGATTTCCAATCTAGTGATGAAATTTATGACCCTGCTACTTGTTGTAGTATTGTAGACTGTGTGGAAGGTATGTATGCAAGTGAAAATTTGAATGATTTAGCTCTTGTAGTTGATTATATGGAGCATACATGCACTGATAAAGCAAATAATGATGGAGATATGAGCATAAGGGATAATTCCCTGTATGAATAACATGCAAGTCTATCAAGTAGTATAATGTATGATTATCATCGGTGGATGGATAATCCTCTTTTTGAAGATGACTTTGAGTTCAGTGAATTTGATCTGTCAGCTTTGGAAGTGGGGATTTTTATGCTATATGACATGGTTGACTGTGGACACCAAGTGGATAGAGAGGGATATATACAAAATGATCTTAAGGGTGAACAAGAGATTGGTATCTTATTTAGTGTGTTGCCCTTAGTTGTCCTTGATGATGACATTATGGTCATTGACACTTGTTTGCATAAGGATGATGTGGATTATGCTTTAGTCGGACATCATGAAGGCACTACTACAACTACAAATGATTTTGAGGTAACAGTTCCCACAATGAAGACTATGTCAGAAATGATTTTCTAGAGCTTTGTATGGGGTAGTTATCTCTTGTTGATGTGGATCATGTTGAGGGCACATTTTCAGGCTCATTGGCTAGGCCTGATAACATTTAGGTTGGATTTTCTAGTGTGGGTCAAGTTGTTGATCTGCAGGGTGAAGAGGAGAAAATTATAAGTAATTTTTTTAACAGTAGTTTTTACACCATAGTGTGTGCCAAGGAATCCAAAATATAGAGGCAATTTCAATATTTTGAGTCTTCACTTGAAGCACCTCAAATTTCTGATTTACATGCTAATGATGTAGATTTAAATATGAATCACACCTTTGATTTAGTCATGCAAGAATACATTAGCATCTGTAGTGTAGTTGAGCCACAAGAATTCAAATAGTCAGATGACATAGCCCAACTTGAGACCACACCGGGGCTAGATACATTTTAGCTTAATATTTTTCTTGATGCTGATATTTATGCAAACCTAGAAATGAATCATGCTAACATGAAAGTTGAAGGTGAATATTTCTATTTGAGTCAGCATGATGATGAGTCGTATTATTTATGGTTGTCATGCCCTGGTGATAATTATTTCTAGTTTCAACATGATAATATGAATGTCTACAGTTTGTATGTGTATGTATTCATAAGATTTTTATTGTTGATGTTGGGTGATCAGTGCAACAAATGACTAAGGGAGATCGGCTCCTTCAATAGGCTTGTCTTTGACAGAGGCAAGTAGATTCATCAATTTTACTAAGTTGGGGTGTCCTACAGTGTCCTAAATTTTTGTTGCAGTTATTTTTGACTGTGCATTATTTTGTAAACACATTTTGTGTTTTGTCCCTTTGTGTGTTTTGTGTTTTAATCTTCATAAAGATATTCTGTGGTTATTTTTGTGCCATACAATTTTTCCACACTTTCTCAACTAAAGCCAGTGTCAGTGCCCAAAATTACCAGTTCCCAAAATGCTTCATTCTACCCTAAAAAATCTAGATAATCCATCAAATTTCCCCACCTTTACCTTTGAAATTTAAAACCCCTCATTTAAATCTAAGTAGAGATAGTTTTTTATAGGTTTTATTCTAGAATATGCTAAGTAAAATCCTTCCCCTTGTGTTGGTTTTCTTCCTTAGAAAAAATGACTCATTTGGGTGCTATATCAGCAAATCGATGAATTTGCAAACTGGAGAACTAGTTTGTGAGTTCAAAAATTCATCAATTCACTGATATAGCAACTAGGTGGGCAATCCATGTTGTTCAAGGTAGAAAAAGGAAGTTAAAGATGCCTTTGTCAATGATTTCTTGAGTTCGCGAACTCGAGAGTTCATCGATGGTAAGATTCGCCGACAAAGAGGGGGCCAAGTTTGTTGAAAAAGAAAGTTAACAAAAAGTGAACTTTGCTTATAAGGAAAACACATGTTCAAGAATTGACCTAGGTAAAGGGTAGAAAAGGGTCATGTCAGGGAATCGACGAAAAGATGAACTAGAGAAAGGATCAGATTTTTGCAAGTTTGTTGATAGGGCAAATTGGCTGACAAGGCTAAGAGTGATACTTCTTGCATTGGTTTGAAGAAGATGAAAGTTGTTAACAAGGGTGGTAAAGGCTAGTTTTGATAAAGTAAGAATCGGTGACCGTAATGTGAAGAAGGAGCTAAAAGCATGGTAGTTCATGAAAATGATTTTTCACCAACTAATGAGGAAAGAAGACAAAGTTTGGCAAATTAAAGATTTTCTAATAATGACAAGCACAACCTAGTTCTAAAAAGTTAAATTTTACCGACTGAGGAGAAATTTGCTGATAGAAAAGAAAATGATAAAGCAAGTACGAGACAACAATAGAAGAAGTTTGAAAAAGATGAAAATGATCGATAAAGGAAGATAGAGGCAAAAAGAGGAAAAATCAGCCAAGTTCAAGAAAATAAAACTTTGATGATAAAGCAAAAGAAGAAGTTGAAGACAGAGACCAGGTCAAGTTTGAAAAAATCATAGTTTGCCAATAAACGAAGATTGAGGTGGTAAAAGAGAATTTCATGAGAAAGAAGAAAGGCTGATAAGATAGGGGAAATATGCCCAGTACAGAAGAGGATTGTGGAGGCTGACCTGTACTTAGAAATTAATAATTTTACAAAGCTGTAGCATTCAATGGTTGATATAGTGTTATTCTTCAACGCATGGGTACACTTGGAAGAAAAAGTAGATATGTCATATGTTGTAGATGGCACACAAGGGGTGCATGCAATCTTCTGCTTTTAGTTTACAAAGTTGTTAGGGTGTGGGCTTTCTATCCAAACATGTAGATCTTCTGACATAGGCCATGCGCCATGTTCAATAAAACATGGGTTGCTTGTTGATTGGTTTTCCAAT
This sequence comes from Cunninghamia lanceolata, assembly GCA_027924645.1. Classification (NCBI taxonomy): domain Eukaryota; kingdom Viridiplantae; phylum Streptophyta; class Pinopsida; order Cupressales; family Cupressaceae; genus Cunninghamia; species Cunninghamia lanceolata. The sequence goes on along the minus strand of BSBN01000245.1, from coordinate 1,972,064 downwards.
GCCCAAGGCTTCATAGTATGAACTCATTTCTATATATACATGAAATGAAGATATTTTGAGGGTTGCTCATTGAGCCAATTGTCTAGTTTGGGAGTAGCTAAGGAGCATTCTCTGGCATCAAAACACATTCTACCTAGCTTTTTAGTGAAGGGACGTATTCAACATAGTGTAGGAAGGTAGTGTAATGTAGATTTGAATGTAATGGTATGTCTCCACAGGAGTTTGTAGTGATTTTGGTAAATATATAATCGCATTTGTATGTTTTTCCTTGCCACATTTTCTTGTATGATCTAGTACGAGATGTTTGGAGATGTGTGACAACATCTAAGTTAATACAAGGCTTTGTATTTACCATTCTTTTGTTGCATATGAATCATTGTAGTTCTCTTTTGGATTATTAAGCATGTCCATTATATGAGGATCTATTAGAGTCATAAATGTGAATGTATGTCTAGTTCTATTGATCCTATGATGTGTATTTTGTTTCCTCCTTGCATTATATGACTCTGTTGCCCAATGGAATAGGCATCGGTCCATATTGGAGAGGGACCAATCACTCTTTAAAATCAAACAAATCATTCACCTATGGTTTATGGTAATAAACCATCTTTCCTGTGCATGTACATTCACACATTTTAATCAGCTATATAGGGGTCTTATAACAGCCAATTGTTCTTAGTTTAGTGACAGATTTGGGGTTAAGAAAGGGATTTGGGTTTGGTTGTTAATATTTTTAGTTGTTCATATGGTTTGATGTCAATACCTACTTAGGTATACCCCTTGGAATATCCCTCAAGAGTTTAATTTAAGCTCAAAGAGCATAGGAGTCTACCCACTCCTATTAGTTGGCCAGGATTACCCAAAATTTGTTGATTAACCTCTTTCTCTCATCCCGATGACTGTCCCTAGTCTAGGTGATTTAGGAATGTTTTAGAGTTTTGTGTTGTTATTTTGGGTCCCAACAGATTAGTGTTGTTACTGGGGAGGATTTCAAAGGATGAAGAATTTGAAGACCCCTGTAACAAACGTTGCCAGATGCAATTTGCTTGTGTGTGTAATTTTGACATCCCATCAGCTTACGCCAATAGTTTTGCATGATTGCTAGGGAGGATTTGAAAGGACAAAGAATTTGAAGACCCCTATAATAGCCATTGCTAGGTGCATTTTTTGTGTGTGTAAGTTTGGCAGCTCGTCAACGTATGCCAACAGATTGGTGATGCTGCTAGGGAGGATTTGAAAGGATGAAGAATATGAAGACCCCTATAACAACTATTGTCGAGCGTAGTTTTTTGTTGTGTGTTAGTTTGGCAGCCCGTCAACTTAAACCAACAGATTGGAGCCATTATCAAGGATAGTTATTGCTGGGTTAGAAATATTTGAAGACTCTATTAGCGAGCCATGAATCTAGAATCCATTTTGCAATATTGAAGATTGTCACTCTTTAAGGGATTTCCTCATTTAGTGAGGTGGCAACTCTATTGTCAAAAGAAAACAAAGTGTTGCTATTGTGTATGTTTCAAGGAGACTATAGCTAGTTATGTTACATATTTTTCTTCCTCCCTTGACCATGTTTTCTTTCTCAGTAAAGGAGCATGTTATTTGTTCTCCTTCTTCCTACACATGTCGTTTGTGGTCAGTCATGACCAATTGGTATAAATATGGATACCCTAGGGAGGCTCCTTCTTCTGCATCTTCTTATGTTGTAGACCCTAGGAATTATATGGTTTTTGACCATTCAGATAATACATTTTCTGATCATAGCCATGCCAATTTTACAAACCTAAACTTTTTTGCACCCTTGCGTAATACAAATGATTCCACTAGGCTGCTATATGAAATTGAAAAAGAAAAGTAGTTGCTTGATTCTTTGATGCAATAAGAAAAAGAGTTAGAAATCCAAATTAGGTAACATCAATCCAGGATATAGTATAATCCCCCTCCTATTGTTCCTAGTTGCTCTTTTCCTCAGCCTCCTCCTATTGCAATGAAAATACATACAGACAGCTTGACCTCTCATGGGTCAATTATGGCCAACAATCCATGCCTAAAAAGAGTTATTATCAAATGTCTTTATTTGATGGGTGTGAGATTTATGATGGGAAGGCACACATTGAGGCATTTTCAGACTTCATGGACAAATTTCAATTTGAGATGAAGATATGTTGATGAAATGTTTTATTAGATCTTTATGTGGAGTAGCATGGAAGTGGTTGGTTAGTTTCCCTTATCAGCATTTTGCTTTATGGGATCAATTGGTGGCTGCATTTGAAGATTATACAAATGGTCTATACCCTATTTTTCTTTTCCAAGAACTAGAAGAAATCAGAAGGCAAGAAGGAGAGTCTAGCATGGAGCACAACTGCAAATTTGCAATGGCCTTGTCTCACATCCCAAAAAATTTTAGACCTAATCTTCCTATTTGTATTGACATATACTGTAGGCTAATGATGCTACTTTAAGCCCAATATCTATATGTGAGGAATTCAATCTAGTGGGTATTCAATAGGCATACCTATTCATTGAATATGTTGGTAGAGTTAAAAGGGATATGATTGCAAAATCTCTATCCCCAAATACAGAGGTAGCTAATAATGAACAGGTTGTTATAGGCTGGTATGTCTCCACAAGATGGATAATAATCTATTTTCTCTAGCATGTAAAGTGAGATGGATAATAATCATCCTAACAATCCTCCCCTTCTTTTCTAGCTTTACCTATCATTTTTACACTCAAAGTGCACATGAAATCTTAACATATAAATTATAGCTAAAGTCTTAAGATATTTGGTTATGCTATTCATTATCACTAGTATGTATAACAATGTAAATGAATTATATATCATGATCATGGATAAAATCAATTATACTTGTATCTAGTTATATTGCAGCATAAAAGTGCTAAAAATGTTTTATTTAATTATATATTTTAATCCTTGAATTTCACTATTCATGCCAACACAAGTTTAAATATGTAATTAGGTTTAATTCTATCCCTCAACAAGATTTCAATACACTTTTATATCAATCCACTTTATCATATTTTAAAACTATATTGATTTCATTAAAAATTACTTGATTAAATATAATTATAAAATCACATATAACTAGCTAGGTCATACTTAGGTTATAAACAATACTTTATCAAATCAACATTGTGCACTATCAATCAATTACCTATTGATTAAACAATAATTCATATTAAATTATGTAATAATATTAAATTACATAATGAATCAACAACCACTAGCATACACATGACCACATTTACATCTCCAATACTATCATACATATAAAAATTGGGAACACAACCATTAATACCATCAAAAGGTTTAGTCATTGACATCAAGCATACCTCAAGTTTAATAAGCACAAAACCATGGATGATTATAATATGTCTCATAAAAAATTTAATGATTAATCATACCATGGTTAAAATCACTCATCAACAAATGAGTCATGAATCACAAGGGTCCAACTAAGGCCACTACATCATTAGAAGTTACAATGACTACATCCTTATAATGGAAAATTGGTTCCAACTAGTTGTTGAATACTCTCTCATGTAAGTAAAGATCATGATGACATGAGGACCTACCTTACTTTTCCTTAAAAACATAAACCCACACCAATATAATGTCACCAAAGCTCAGCTTCATAGCCACCTACTAGCATAGCCCTTAGTGCCTATTGTAGAAAGACAAAAAATGCATTAAAAAACTTTGGTAGGTTCCAACTAAAATAATTATCCTTCACATGCTTTAGAAATTAAAGCTCAAGATATGAATATATTTAAACATTAGATACTCCATAAAATCACACTTACTCACACCAATCCAACTTGAGCCATTGTCAAAGTGAAATAAGAGCAAATGGTAGAATTTAGGATGCCATCACATGGCTCAGCTAAGAAAAAAGGGACTACTTGGTGGATTAAAAGATCAAATTTCGTTAATTCCCAACAAATAATTAGGATGCATGATGTATAACATGGTCACAGGATCTAAATTCACACCTGGGTTGGCTAAAAATATCATTGTCAAATTATCCTCCCAAAATTAATGTGAAAAAAATGTCATAAAGGAAGAATAAAGAGCTTGTGCCTACTTTTGATAAGACAAAATGGAGCGTGTGTGTGGGAGCTTTGTGTAGTCCTGCAACCTATAGCAGGTTGCAGTTTGTTCTCTATTGTATGCATTTTTTCTTTGCAGATCGAGCTCTATGGGGTTGTTTTCAGCAAGGGGTGGGGTTTTTTTAGCTTTCAAGGGGTTTTTTTCTTGAGTGTGTGTGTTGTTTGGTGCAGGTGTGGGGTGCGAGGGCTTGAGGGGATTTTCTAATGGCAGGGTCTATTCCTTTTGGTGAGACATCATGGGATGTTGTTATGGAAGAGGTTGGTGACGGGTTTCCTCATCCATCCCTGCTTGATGTTGGAGTTTTTAGCACTAGTGCTTTGAAATTGCACAAGATAAAAGGATGCTTGGAAAGAGCTCAAGTTCATCCAAAGCTGGTGATTCAAATAGAGGTGGTAGCCAAGGACTTGGAGTATTATAGAAAACATGTTTTAATCTACAAATTTATGGGATTGAGGGTTTCAATGCCTTTTTTAGAACCCTAGATTTGCAAGTCATGGAATCCAGAAGGTGACTTTGAAATCTTGCTAGCTACGAATAACTTCTTTCTGGTGGTTTTTTCGTGTATATCTGATCGTAACAAGGTTTTTGAGGAAGGGCCCTACTTTTCTAATCAAGTTGGCCTTTTCATGAAGGCTTGGCATGCAGGCTTTAACTCGGTAGAGGAGTTTCCCTCGAAGGTGCTAGTGTGGGTTCATTTTCCTCAGTTGCCATTGGAATGTTGGAGACAAGACATTCTACAATCAATTGTGTTGCTACTGGGGAAGCCTATTGGCCCGTTGCAGCAAACTCCAGAGAAGTGATTTTTTTCCTATGCCCGAGTCTGTGTGGACATTGATCTGAGCTAGCCTTTGCCAGATTCTATTGATCTGACTCTTGGGTCTAGCTCCTAGACTCAATAGTTAGACTATGAGACTTTACCTTTCAGGTACTGACTGTGCCATGAGTATGGCCATCTTCAAAGGAGGTGCCCTCGTGCCTTGGATGTTGGTAGTTCAGATAATGTGAAGGCTCCATCTAATCCAAGGGCAGAAAAGGGTAAAGCACCCATGCAGGGGTGGTACCAGATAAATATGGCTTTGTGCCAGTTAAGGCATGAAACAAGAATTAGGGTTAGAAGAGGACTCTCCAAAATTGTCAAGAGGAGGAGACTTTTAACAAGTTTGAGGCTTTGGATGAATTAGTCCATGAGGAGGGGTTTTTTCTAACATGCATGTTGAATCTTCTTCTTTAGTTGATCATAATTTTGAGTCTTTGCCTGTCACTACCTTGGTCCTAGTTCCTATGGTGGCTTCTGGGGTGGTGATGGATTCAGTTGCTCCTCCCCCCGATGCTAGGTTTGGGGACTCTTGTGGTTTGGTGGAAACCCCCTGGCCTCTTCAAATGAAAGGGTGAGTTTAGCCAGTGGACTGGGTTTGGAAGACTCTATTAAGAAAAAAACCCTCTCTTCTTCTCCTACTCTAGGTCTACAGTAAAAATCCCTAAAAAAGTGTGCTCCTGATAAGCCCCAGAAGGTAGGGAGGGAGAATAATCTGGAGAAAGTTAAGATGGCTGGAGAGACATTGGTGGAATTTGGGTCGGTGAAGACATTGGATACTCACTTCTCTCACCCTTCATGATGATTGTGTTATCATGGAATGTAAGGGGTATGAATAGCATCCCTAGACAAAAGGGTATTCGGGACTTGGTTAGTGCTCATTCTCAGGATGTAGTTTTCCTCCAGGAGATAAAGTTATCTGTGGATGGTATGATGTAGTGTGTTTCTAAGTTTTGGAATAGAGGGTTTTTCTAGTGTGTGGGTGCACAAGGCAGCTCAGGGGGTCTTGCTTTCCTCTGGGATCCTTGGTGAATTTCTCTTGTTTGGTGGATCTCTAGTAGATTTTCCATTTCTCTAGTTGCAATTAGTTTAGAGACAGGGGAAAGAATTCTTCTTTCTAACATTTATGCTTTGATGAATGTCCCTGGTAAGACTCTCGTGTGGTCTCATATCAATCTTCTAAGATCATTGGATCCTTTCCTCCCTTGGATTATGGCAAGTGACTTCAATGCAATTGCCTCCCTCGAGGAGAAAAGGGGGTGTGTCTCGTTTGGACCCCTCTTCTGATCTTCTAAGGGATAATTTAGCTTAGCTTTGGCTTATGGATATCAAACCTTTGAATGGTATGTTTACTTTGAATAATAGGAGGCTTGGGGATGATGCAATTTCTGAATGGTTAGATAGGGTTCTTATTTCCTATTTTTGGTTGGGTGACGAGTGGCTATCAAGTTCTAAAATTTTAGATTGGCGAGGATTAGACCATTGGCTGATCAAATTCTCTACCTGTTTGGCTGGTGGTCCTAAGAAACAAATTTTTAGATTTCATCTTACGTGGCTTAGGGAGGAGAGTCTTCTTGACTTGGTTTCTAGATGGTGGACTAAAGGATGACCTACTTTTGGTAAAACTATGTACTCATTTGTGAAGAGGCTTCAATATGTGAAGTATAAATTGAAACATTGGAATAAGTATCAGTTTGGCAATGTGTTTCAACTGAAAAGAGTTTCCTAGGAGTGCTTAGATTCTATTACCAGGCAGATTCAAGATCAGGGTCTGGATGCGAATTTAAGCAGGCTTGAGGTTAGTGGAGTTAAAGACCTCAAGGAATGGGAGCTTTGTGAAGAAATTTTTTGGAAACAGAAGGCTCATGTTGATTGGCTTCAGGAAGGGGACAGGAATACTTCCTTCTTTCATAAATCGGTGAAGTCTTGAAGACAAGGTAACTTTATCTCTTCTCTTCACTCTCCTGAGGGTTCTGTTCTTTCTTGCTCTTCGGGGATCTCCAGTGATGTGGTTCATTTTTTCTCTGTTCTCTTTACTGAAGATACCCCACCTACTAGTGAGGAGGATGCTTCTATCCTGGCTTGTATTCCCTCTCTGGTGACTATGGATATGAATGCTTCTCTTCTTAAACCTATTTGTTTGAAAGAGTTGGAGGATGTGGTGTTTCAGTTGAAAAAAGGGAAGGCTCCTGGTCCTGATGGGTTCCCAACTGAGTTCTTTCAGGAACTTTGGGAAGTCATCAATCTTGATCTATTGGAGGTAGTGCAGGAGTCTTTTAGGAATAAGAAAATGTTGCAAGCCATGAATGCCATGTTTCTTTCTCTTATCCCAAAATGCAAGGGTGCCAATTCTCTGGATCTTTTTCAACTAATTGCTTTGTGCAATGTGGTATATAAAATCATTACAAAGCTAATTGCTGAATGTTTAAAGCCATGTTTGGATAAGTTGATCTCAGAGGAACAAGGGGGATTTATTGCAGGTAGACAGATTTTGGATAGAGTAGTTATTGTAGCTGAGACTATTCACTCTATGGCCTCTTCTAAGAAAATGGCTATGTTTATAAAGTTGGACATGGCTAAAGATTATGATGGAGTTAACTAGGGATTTTTGATCAAAATTCTTAGAGCCTTTAGGTTCAGTTGTGAGTGGATTGATTGGGTCATGAGCTATGTGAGGACTTCCTCATTTTTTGTTCTCATAAATGGGGAGTCTTTGGATCTGTTTCATGCTTCTAGAGGTCTTCGACAGGGGGGGCTCTTATCCCCATATTTGTTCATCTTGATGGTTGAAGGCTTGGGGAGATTCATTAAGTCTCGTGTTATGGATGGGCTCTTTCAGGGATGGAAATGGAGGAATTCTCTTCCTCCTTAAACTCATCTTTAGTTTGTGGATGATACGGGTTTGATGGGTGTTGCTAAGGTGGCTGAAGTGGTTGCATTGCGTCAGATTTTGGATTGTTACCTTGCTACCTCAGGTTAAAGAATTAATGAAAGTAAGTCTTGCATTTATTTATTTAATACACCCAGTCTTATTCAACAACATATTGCCAGGATCTTAAGGTTTCAGGTGGGGAAACTTCCCTTTATATACCTTGGCATCCCTTTGGATGCGCACCCACTTCCCAAGTGTTTTTAGTAGGATGTGATGGATAAATTTTGTGGGCTAGTTGTCACTGGACCTATAGATGGTTATCTATGGCTGGAAGAGTTACTCTGTTGAAGTTCGTGGTGTAGGCCCTTGCTTTATACAGGTGCTTTGTGTTGATTGCTCCCTCAAGTCTCATCAAAGATTTTGAGGGCCTCTGTTAGTAGTTTTTTTTGGTCAGGTAATCTCCTTTCGAAGAAGTGGGGCTTAATTAAGTGGGAAATTGTTTGTTGGCCAAAGCAAGATGGTGGTCTGGGTTTGCGTAGGATAGACTTGAATGGATAGGCTTTGGCTGCTAAGCTATACTAGAGATGGTGTTCATATCAGCATTAGTATTGGGTCAGGATCCTTACCTTCAAGTACCTTGGGGAGGTGGAGGGCGCTGAGGTGCCTCGTTTTATTCTTTCAAGGAGAGGTTCTATGATTTGGGATACTCTCAAGAGGGGGGTTGTGCTAGTGAAACAAGGCCTATTTTGGATCTACAATAGAGGTTCTGATGCTCTTTTTTGGCATGACTCCTGGGATGGCTTCCCGCCTATCCTCTCTTCATACTCTCACTTGGGGGATTTATGTAGGATTTTTGTTCAGGCTAGTTGGAGTAGAGTGATGGATTTCAAAGGCCCTCAGGCTTTGGGGCAGACTATTGTTTAGTAGTGGAAGGATATGCAAGAATGGCCCATAGGTGGATCTTTGGAGGATAGGAGGGAGTTGTCCTCCATTTTGGCTGATAGAGTCTATTGTTCTCTTCTAGAGAGGGATGTGCTAGCTTAGGGTCCGGATACAAAAGGGAAGTTCACTATTGCTTCAGGTATCATGTTTTGGACAGATAGGCCTGGGGTAGTGTTGAGGTTCCTTGGTGGAAAAATATTTGGAATAAATTTTCTTGGCCAAAATGCAATTTCTTTTCTTGGCTGGTGGTTTATGGCAGATGTTTAACTTGGGATAACCTCTGTAAGTGTGGCTTCCAAGGTCCTTCATTATGTTTCTTATGCCTAAAATATGTTGAGACTATTTCACATCTTTTCTTCTAGTGCCCTTTTGCTAGGACTATTTGGCATTTTTGGTGGGGGGCCTGGAATTTGCAGTACAGGCACCCTTCTTCTCTGGAGGAGTTTTGGTGGAACTTTGGGCCCATTTTGGTGAGGACTTTGTTTTTACACATAGCATGGCCGATTGGCCCTAGTATGATTATATGGCACATCTAGTTGGAGCATAACCGCAGGGTCTTTCTAGATAAGAAGTTGCTGGTGGGTCAAGTTTGGTCTCGCATTCTTGGGGCTTTGCACAAGACCTTGTATGCTAAATGTGATATGTCAGCCCTGGTGGATCCTAGTGATACTAGAGTGATTCATAATCTAGGGATTCTTATTGGGGGTCCTGGAAGGCCCAAGATTGGGCAGAGGAGGTGTTCTAGAATGAAGGTTTCTAGGGAAGGGCATTAGCTGCCCCTTCTGACTGAAGTCTTAAAAATCAATACTGATGGGTTTGAAAGGGGTAACCCTAGGCATGCTGGCATTGGTGGGGTAGGCAGAGATAGTTTTGGGGTGGTTGTGTTTTTCTTCTTGGAATATAGGGGGTTGCACTCTAATAATCTTATTGAGGCCTTAGCTATTCTTTTGTCTTTGAAGAAGGCATATGCCATTGGCTATAATAAGATTATCTGCAAGTTAGATTCTTAGGTGGTGATAGACTTGATAAATAGAAGGCAGTTTGATGATGTTTGTTGGTAGCTTGTGGTGGTGGCTAAGCAAATCACCAGTCTTGGAGAATCATTTGATTCTATCACCTTCTCTCATATCGCTCAGGAATGGAATAAGGTGGCTAATCGGTTGGTCAAATGGGCTTCTGAGAAGAATGGGACCTGGTTGGTGGATGATTGGGATAGTTTACTTGGGGATCTTGCTCAGGATTTGGTGGATTTGGTCACAGAGGATGTGGGATGTTGCATGACCACTTCTTAATTTCTTGTTTGTTGTCTCTAGTCCCATTTGGGCCTCTTGCTACTTTTATGCTTTGTACTTCTCTCTTTGATTAATAAAGTTTTTACCCTCTTTTATTAAAAAAAAAGGTTGTGCCTACTTTTGAAAACATTGATGTTTCCAATTAGGAGAAAATAATTTATGAAGGCTTTTGATGATGTTAAGAGAGTCACTTTCAATCACAACTTTCTTAAAACCAAGGGAAGATGCTAACAAAATTATAGCAACCACAACCTCTCACTCTACTTCATTATTCATTTGACAACCAAGGAAAAGGGAACCACACTCCCTTTCTCATGTTTAAGCACCACATCTATACTAGCAAGACCCAAATCACCCTTAGATTCTCCTTCAAATTTGATCTTCAAAAATCCTTCTAAGGGTCCAAATAAAACTAGATTTTTCTAATACACAACTTAACTCTTACCCATTAATAAGGGGAAATTAACCACACTATTTTGTATTTAGTTATTTAATTTATCCAATGAATAAGCTACTATAAAGATTTCAAAAAAATAATGTGCATTTTTTAAAGAATCCTATTTTATAGCATTAATTAGTTTTTTTAATTTTATTAGTGATCCTTATTTTCTTTCATACACACATACACACATACACACATACACACATACACACATACATACATACATACATACATACATACATACATACATATATATATCTATATATATATATATATATATATATATATATATATATATATATATATATATATATATATATATATATATTCAAATAGACCATTAATACAAGATTCAAAATGGCCATCACAAGCCAAGGAAACTCACCATCACTCTACGCCATATAAATAAGATGAAGAAGCTTATATTTTCTAAGTAAAAGAATTGTAGATCAAGGATTAGACAAATCTCACACTAATAGATGCATAAGGAAAAAATAAATTTGGATAAGGTCTAGATATTGAAAAGGTCATGGGAGAAAATATAGCAATACTTATTCCAAAAAAAATAGTCAAAAAAATCTAGGCTAAAATTAAGGGGTCTCTTTCCAAATCAAAGTGATTCTTTGATTGTAGAAAATTTGATTATGATAAAGATAAAAAAAGGAAGAAGAGATGTGAGAAGAAATAAAAGAACCAACTTTCAAATCTAATAGAAAAAGTTGAAAATCCCAAATCATTAATTAAATAATATCACACTCCAAGTTCCAAAAGCCATGCTCCAATAGTCAAATATAAACAATAAGCATTGTATAGATTTATTTTCTTTGTTTTCCCTTATGATTTTTTGATATTCTTCAAATTGTTGGTGGATAGAGGTGAATATAGACAATGCTACAACATAAACAATTTCTATTGTTTAAAGATTAAATGATACAAGATGCCTCAATATATAGAGGTATTTACAATACAATATCGGTACACCTCATTTAATAGTTTTCCCTTCTAGAAACTTCATAACTAATCTTGCATTATCTAGAAAATATATAGTTTTCCTTATTCTAGAATTTTGCATTTACACTTTTGCCCTTTTATATAATTACATGCAGATACAATAATTGATAACTAAATAGTAGGAGAAATTACTAGAATATTCCACCACTCCCCCTTAATTTCTACTAGACTAATTGCTTCAGCATCTACAATACCCAAATTTCATCTTAGATATTCAAAATTCTTCTTAGCTAATGCCTTTGTGAATATGTCTACTAGCTAGTCTTCAAATCTACAAAACTCCAAGTACATTTATCACTTGTTCACTTGCTCTCTAATGAAATTGTACCTAGTATCAATGTGATTTCTCCTCTTGTGGAAAACATGATTCTTGGATAATGCATTTACTAACTTATTATCACAAAATATTAGAGTTGAATATTCTTGAACATGCATTAAATCTAACAATACTCAATGCATCCCAAATTCTTGACATGCTACTGATGTTGCTACCACATGTACTTTGCTTTAGTTGATGAAATTGTCAGTATAGGCTGCTTCTTTGATGCCCATGAGATTACACCTAATTTAAAGTGAAAACATATCTAGTCTAAATACTTTTCCTGCCATTTATGGTTCTTGTACAAAATCATTGTCAATATAGCCAATCAAATCAAAATCATTAGTTGTGGAGTATAGTATTCCATATCCTATTGTTCCTACTACATATCTTGATTCTTTTCCCAACTTGCCAATGTGAGTCATTTGGTGACTCCATAAATCTTGAAATTAGACTATCACAATACATTATATCAGGCCTTGTGGCTATGAGATACATCAAACTTTTAATATGTCTTTTGAATATTGTTGGATCAACATCAGATGCCATGTCTTATTTTTCAAGTTTAGTTCCTATTGCAATTGGAGTTAATGGTAGACTAAAATTAAACATCTTGGATCTCCTTAACACAATCTTGACATACTTAGATTGATAAATGAAAATCACACTATCTAATTAAACAACTTTAGTGCCTAAATAATGTTTCATAAATCATAAATTTGTCATTTCAAACTCTTTCTTCATATCTATTTTGAACATGTCTATAGACAAATCTCTAGTAAATACTAAATCATCTACATATAAAAATACAATCAAAATATGACCTTGCTTGTTGATCTTTGTATACAATGTGAGCTCACTATTACTTCTATTGAATCCATTACTAATAATGTATGAATCAGTTAACCTATACCATGCTCTTAGTGCTTGTTTGAGACCATAAAGAGATTTCTTCAATCTACATACCTTGTCTTCATGCCCATGTACTTCATATCTTGGTGGTTGTTGCACATAGACCTCTTCCTCTAGAAAACCATTCTGGAATGTTGGTTTGACATCGAACTAGCAAATTCTCTAACTATTTTTGTATTGTAATGGCTAATACCATTCTAATTGCATCAATACTTTCTATTCATTTGCATTTAAATTGGTCTTATAGAACCATTTGAATCCTATACAATCATTTTCTTTAGGTAGATCTACTAGCGCCCATTTTTCATTTATTTTAATGGAATCCATCTCTTCATCCATATCCTTGACCCAATGTTATTCCTTGATGACTTCCTCAAAATATACAATATCATGTAAGAATATAAATAAAAATTTGAATGTAAATCTAGATTTGTTTCTCCTTTATCATAAATATCTTCCAAACTTCTATTTTTCATATCTATATACCTTGAACTTAATGAGGCAAGTGTGGGATCAGATTCATCACTTGTGAGTTGGGAGTAGAATGGATTGATGATTCAAGTATTGTACAAAATTCCTTGGTTTTTTCAATTATCTTGAATTATTTGCTTAAGGATTTCTTGTTGGAGTACCTATTACTGCTTGTTGACTAGCCTAACTATCTTATACACCTTTTTGTTTTGATTCTTCTTTATTTTGAGGTATTGGTACTACAACTATGATTGATCTATCAATACTTCCATCTGATTCTTCTTCTTCCTTAAAATTAACATCTCTACTAATGATTACCTTCTTGGTAATGGGATTGTATAGCTTGTAAGCTTTTGACTACTCATAGTAACCAATGAAGATACATTTTTCACCTTTATCATCAAATTTTCTTCTTGTTTATTCTGGCACATGAGCATATGCAAGACACTGGAAAATCCTTAAGAGAGATACACTATGATTATTTCCATTCCATGCTTCCTATGGAATTCTTTCTTTGATACTCTTTATAGGAAATCTATTTGGAATATATATTGTACAAACTAAATTGCTTCTACCCAGTATTCATTAAGCAAGTACTTGGCTTTTAATATGCTCCTAGCCATATCCATTATTGTTTGATTCTTCCTCTCTATGACACCACTTTGTTGTGGTATACACTTTGTAGTAAACTACTTAATTTGTTGATATCTACAAATATCTAAAAATTCATTTGACTTGTATTCACCACCTTTATCTGACTTGAGTACCTTGATGTATTAGTCACTTTATTTCTCAACCATTTCTTTGGAACCATTGAATATTATAAGGGCTTTAGACTCCTTCTTGATAAAATAAATCTATGTTTTCCTACAAAAATCATCAATAAAAGATAAAAAATAAATACTTCCACTTAATGATCGAGTCTACATTAGAACATGTAAATCAGTGTGCCCAAGCTCTAATGGTACCCATTCTCTATAAGACTCTCCTATTGGAAAACTTTCCCTATGTTATTTTGTCAGAATACAACTCTCACATGAACTTACTAGCTCTTCTTGTTGGTAATCCTTTCATCATCTACTTCTTTTACAATAAACTCAATCCTCCAAAATGAAGGTGTGCATACCTTAAATTCTATATCCATGTCTAATCTAAATAGGTTTCCTTGAAATTTACTTTGGGTGCTTCTTGAACTATATTTTCACTGTTGATTCAAAGTGGGATCATTCAATTCCTTAGAATCTCAACTTTTGCAATCAACCGACCACTAGGAAGTCTATCTAGTATGATACAAACATTATCCTCAAGATTAATCTATTAACCTTTATGTATAAGTTGTCTAATACTTATAAGATTATGCTTAAATACAAGCCCAAAATAAACATTTGGAATATAGCTTATTTCACCATGCTTTGTAAAATCATTGATTACACCTTTATCCATAACAATCACTTAATTATCATTAATAAAATTAACTTTAGACTTCACAAAACTATCTAAGCTTGTAAACAAATCTCTATTTCCTATCATATGATTACTACATCCACTATTTAAAAACCAAATATCACTAGAGATCTCATGAGAAACATGACATAAATTGAATAATGACTCTAAATTTGTAATGTAGAAAAAGTGACGCTTTCACTTTGTACACTACATTCATATGGGGACCAAAGTAAAGAATATTGATTAACATAAAATTGAAATATAAAATTGACAAACTGAATGTAGAATAATAAATAGTAGGGAAAGAGAAACCTAACACCAAAAGATGGGGCAAAATGTCCAGGAGGCTACAATGTTGCTAGGATGTCTGTGCGGCATGCTAGAGTCTTGGTAGCAATAAAACTCAAAAAGGCCATACAATATGGATTTGTATAAACTTGTAGCAACACCCAATGTGCAAGTGTAACTGAAATGACTTCCTAAAAATCACTTTTAACACAAAATACACATAAATGAATCATTTAACATGAAGAAGAGAATAGTTTTTCATAGCCTACACAATGCACAAACTAGAAAAAATGTTTGGTTGTTTTAGGGGTTTGCCTCATTCAAACCCTAGTTTTGGTTTTCCAACCTCCACGAAATAGAAAATGAAATAAAATAGAAAAATCTAGTGTGTTCTCTTATTCTACGCACACCTAGGAATTTAGAGAAGAGATAATAAAATAAAACTATAAGTATTATCCCTGGTCTATGGGGAAATATCCTACTGTGTGTGAAATCAAGAAGGTGGTGGTTTACACCAAGATCTTGCCAAATAGAAACATAGAATAAAATGATAAATAAGGTTTGCAATATTATTCAAAATGAAAGAAAGAACAATATTACAAGCATAATCATTCATGGCAAAGAGAGAGTGAACTCTTTGGAGGAGTCAATCAAAGTGTAGCAATGTGGCTCTTTGAAAGAGCTTTAAAATGGAGTCATTTAAACATCATGTAGCTTCAGCAAGCTCAACAATGGAGGTTCTTGTACATCCAAAACACTTCCAGGAGAGCTAGATTGAAAGAAATTGAGAGAGATGCAAAATTAGTTTTTGCATAAGTGTTTAGGGAAGATAAAGGGTCAAATTTGAACATTGGAAGCATTTCTCTGACAACCAAATGTTACAGTAGGTGATAGCTGACAGTTGGGTGGGAAAAACATTCTTTTTAATTTTGGGGGATTTCAAGATGTTGTTGTGTTGTGAGGACATCCTAGAAATGCTATAGTGTCCTACAAGAATTGCATGAAATTTAACATGTGTTCCCGAGTTAGCGAGAAGAATTAGAATCAAGTAATGAATTTTGGCAATCTAGTGAAGGAAAAAGGCTAAGGCTAGGCTTAAATGATCCCTACAACATGCTAGGGACACATTTGGACACTAAAGAAAGCCCAAAACATAGTGTGAAATTTTAAGGGTATGCAATTTTCTATGCTACTTTTAGCCCCCACTTTAGTGATATGATGACACTAGATGATAAGCTATGCTAAAGTACATAAATGAAATATTGAAAGTGAATACATCACAAAAGGATACCCAAAAGGATATTGTAGAGGATGCAGATCTCTTCAAGTAGAGAAACCAAGCCCCTAGACTGAGAACCTACAAAATAAATATGTTAGAAAACAAAAACCTACAATACAATAGAGTTAGAAGGCATAAACTTGCAAAACCAATATGTCAAAACATCACATACATATATATAAATAACACATACATAGAAGAGAAAAAAAATATTAAGCAAAGAAAAATTTTGAGTCAGAAAAGCAAAGGAGACCTTAATGTGAAAGATTGTCTCAATTACCATGTGTTGTCCCCAAAATACAATGAAAACAAATAAAACCAAAAAATAGAGGAATTTTTAAATGTAGATAGAAGAATATAATGATTTGATCGATTGCATCAAGGAGAGAATGTTTAAAAATAGATAGGGAAGTAATCAATATGAATAAAGAAGAGCACATGACTTAGGCACTAGCTTGCTCTGTCAGTAGGGGTCATGTAAATCACAATACTATCATGGATCATGGGCTAGCAAGTTGTGTTATGCTAGGTGATTATGAGTGTAAAAAGGTAGGTCATATGAAACACATAGACTAGAAAGCTACATTAAGCTAGGTGGCTCATAGACTGCATGGATCACAAACTAGCAAGTTCCACTGTGCCAGGTGATCATGAAATATCAATGCCTTGGGAAATGTATAAAAGACCAATGCCTTGGGGAATGTATAAAAAACCAATGCCTTGGGGAATGTATAAAAATCCAATGCCTTAGGGAGTGTATCAAACACCACTGCCTCAGGGAACATAGAAAAAACCAAAACCACAGGGGGTGAATGCTTTAGGGAGAATTAAATAAACAACACTACAAGGGGGAAAATTAATATGCAACACCTCAGGGGGTCAATTGGTAAGCTACACTTCAAGGGGTGTGAATAAATCAGGGTGCATGTATGGATGCTCATGTGAGGAGAATATATGCCCCCCTTAAAATATTAGCATGTATAATATGCATATATTTTAAGGTAATGATAAAGGGAAGAAAGAGGAGGGAAGATCCTTAGAAGGGATGCACACCCCTAGAAGAAGTTGTCTCTGCCTCCCCAGAAGAGGGTGAGGACAACCATGAAAAAGAATATTGTGTTGGTATTAAAATAAAGTATTCTTGCATGTGAGATTGTACCACCAAGAATGGAAACAAGTAAACAAAAAAGCTATAGGTGCCACATAGTGGGTAGCAACACAATAGTTTCATGAGAAAATATAGGAATAAGAATCATGAACTAGAAGAGGTGAACTAAATGTCACTTGTCAGGTAGAGAAGGGATAAGTTCTTTATCAAATGGAAGAGTGAGAGCTTCTATGTCAATAAAATGTATTTTTTTCTCAAATCTTGGCATTCAATGGTGGAATGGCCAAGCACTTGATGATATGCACCAAACGGAGGTGTTTATTGAATGTGTTGTGGAAAATTCTTACATTTAGGAGGAGGAAGAGTGATCAAGTGGGATTTTAGAAGCCTCAAAAAGATGCACTCTTGTTTAGAAAGAATAGATGGAGTAGGAAGTAACCTTCTTTGTTGTGGAGAAAGGTTTGATTTCTTAAAAGAAGAAGTCATAGAGACATCAAACAATGCAAGAGGGGATGCAGACAAAGGAGAAGGCCAATAACCTAAACCCATTATATATTTTAAGTGTGGTGTAATTTCCACATGGAACTTATCTCCTTGTACCATACACCCTAGACCATTTCCATTGTATCCAAGCCTGTAACTGGTCTTCAAATTAGAAAGAGGAGAATAAACATCACTAGCCCTATCAATTTAAGAAGTGTATGCACATGTTTGAGAAGAAGTAGTACTAGTCTTCACATGAGAAGGAGGATTGATTATAATACAAGAATTTAGTTAATTGTTAAATGTAGGAATGTCCAAGTGAGAAGGGTTAACCTTATATTCACTAGGCCCATGGTGGTGTAGTCTAAGGAGCCCCAATCATCACCAAGCCATGCATTTAAGGATTAATGAACACCATTGTCAACTTCTTGAGTAGGAGTTGAGTATGGGGAATCATCTTTGACAGAAGATGAACAAATGAGATTCTGGAGGCTTAGAGAAGTAGCAAGCTAAATTACAAAATCCACTTGCTAATAATACTACATAGGATCTAGACCAGCTTTAATCATGTATGTTTTGTTTTCAAAGATGAATTTTATTGAAGCATGTAAGGTAGAGGGTACCACACCCATAACATGGATCCATGGTCTACCAAGAAGGAGATTGTAGGATAAGATTGCACACATGACATGCACCAGGATAGGCAAGGTCACTAGGCCCAATTCAATTAGAGGCATGATTATTCCTAGTGTTTGTCCACCAAAATTGTCAAACCCATGGATGGAAAGAGTAGAAGGGGAGAGCAAAGATGTATTTATATTAATATGGTTCAATAGGTCTATGTCGCAAACATTACGACCATAACAATTATCAATAAGGGTGTGTTTCACTCTGAAATTATTAATTCTTAAAATGATGAGCAGAGGATCATTTTTATATTTTACCTCCAAGGAAGGTAGTTCATATTTTTGAAACAAAATATCAGTAGTAATTGTGTAAATATAATCAAGAAAAGCAGCTACATCATTCGACCTAGCAAAGGATGCAATAGGGATTTCTATAGGGCATCCTAGAGCATATTGTGATATGTTGGTGTAATTTTAATGAGCTACCAAAGAGATATCTTGGCAAAGTAGCACAGAGTAGCTCGATAATATTATACTCCAATAGTCTTTTGAGTAAGTTGGGGAGTCGAAGGAAGAATAGGATGTGGAGGAGGAATGGAAATAGGGACAAGAGTAACTTGCTTCTTTTACCAAGTATTATATGTGTGGGCTAATGCATGGTAGTGAGGAGCTACAAAACACATTTAGAGTTATGGACTTTGCAACTTCTCTCAAGGAATTCAAAGGTTGATGTCTGTTTGAAGCACTTGGAACTATGATTATAGGATGAGAAGGTAAGGGCATATCAAGAGCCATATGAACACTAATTTTAAGAATGAAAGAAAGATTTTGAACATTAATGCACTTATTCAACATCCCCATAGCAGGTGGGATGAGTCTATTAAGAATGATGGAATTAACACCAATTTCTCCTTGGGAAATACATGATGTAGGATAAGATATAGAATTAATATGCTCAACATCTATGTTTGGGGGATCCAATGTGAGATGAGACTCTTCATTTGCTAATGCTTCATCTCTAGAAGGGAGAGCATTGGAATGAAGGGAAGGTAGGGTAAGTAGGAGAGGTATTTGGAGAGGGATCAAGGAAAAGGAGTAACATAGGAAAAGATAAATCACTTTCACATTCTTGTAAGAGAACCTCTTGGAACTTCTTAACAAAAGTAGAAAGTGATGGAAGAAAATAAAAGAAATTCATCTAGAGATTAGAAGGAGAATGTTAGGAAGAAAATGTTTTTAGTGTTAAAGAGGCAGGTTCACCAAAATGTAATGTATAAAAAGTGATGCTTTCACTTTCTACACTACATTCATATGGGGGCTGAAGTAAACAATACTGATTAACATGAAATTAAAATATAAAATCAATAAATTCAATGCAAAATAGTAAATACCAAGGAAAGAGAAAGCTGACACCAAAAGATGGGGCAAAGTGTCCAAGACACTACAACATTGGTAGAACATAGATGTGTGGTGTGCTGGAGTCTTGGTAGTAATAAAACTCAAAAGGACCATTTAGTACAACTTTGTATCAACCTGTAGCAACACCCAATGTGCATGAGTAACTAAAATGACTTCCTAGAAATGAAATTTAACCCAAAATATGCATAAATGAGTCATTTAAAATAAAGAAGAGAATAAATTATAGATAAGGGAATAGAGAGAAAGCTCTCATGCATTTGATCTCTTTTCACAACCTGCACAATGCACGAACCAAAAAAATTGTTGGGTTGTTTTAGGGGTTTGCCTCAGCCGAAACCCCATGCTCTTATCCTATGTGCATCTAGTAATTTAGAGTAGTGACAATAAAACAAATCTATAAGTATTGTCCTTGGTCTAGGAGGAAATATCCTTGTGTGTGTGAAATCAAGCAAGTGGTGATCTACACAAAGATGTTTACATATAGAAACATAGAAGCAAATGATAAATAAGATCCACAATATTATTCAAAATGAAAGCAAGAACAATATTAACAACACAATTGTCGAAGAAGAGAGAATGAACTCTTTGGAGGAGTCAATAAAAGTGTAGCAATGTGGTTCTATGAAAAAGCTTTAGAATGGAGTTATTTCAATAGCATGCATCTTCAGCAAGCTCAATAATGGAGGTTCTTGTAAAACCAAAACATTTCCAAGAGAGATAGATTGAAAGAGATTGAGAGAGAGATCCAAAATTAGTTTTTGCATAAGGGTTAAGGGGAGCTAAAGGGTCAAATTCAAACGTTGGAAGTGTTTCTCTAACAACCAAGCATTACAGTAGGCAACAACTGGCAACTAGGTGGGAAAATAACATTCTTTTTAATTTTTAGGACTTTTGGGATGTTATTGTGCCACAAGGTTGTCCTAGCAACGTTGTAGTGTCTTACAAAAATTGCATGGAATTTAACATGTGTTCTTGAGTCAATGAGAAGAATTAGAATCAAGTAATGAATTTTGACAATATGGTGAAGGAAAAAGGCTAAGGCTAAGGCAAGGCTCAAATGATCCCTACAACATGGTAAGGGAATGGACACTAAAACAAGCCAAAAGCATAGTGTGAAACTACAAGGGTATGCAATTTTCTATGCTATAGAATTGCTTTCAGTTATATTTGAAAAATTTACATTTTGTTTGCCCACATTTGCTTGTTTTTTCCAACATTCATATGCATAATGACCAATTTTTTTCTATTAATATCACTTACTATTAGACTTGTCATACCTCTCAGATTGTTGATTATTGTTGTGCCCTTTGGAACTATAAGAATTGAAATTCTAATTTGTCCTTCCACCTTGATCTCGACTATTCCTTCCATCTCTTTGATAATTTTTTCTACCTCTACCTATAAATCTTGACCTTCCTCTTCCTTTGTCGAATGAAACATATGATTTAAATGTATTATCCAAAGAAAAATTATTGTTTCCATTTATTTAGATTTATTGGATAATAAAGATCCCATCAACTTATCTATAGATAGCTATGTTAGATTTTTAGGCTCTTCAATTGCAACAACAATAGCATCAAACTTACTAGGTAGAATTTGAAGAATTTGCTCTACTATCTTTTGATTATTAATCTCTTCTCCATGTGATCTAATTTGATTAACAATATTTATAACTTGACTCAAAGACTAGTCTATAGGCTCTAAATCTTCCATTTACAAATTTCCAAAATTTCTCCTAAGAGACTATAATTTAGCCACTTTTACTTTAGTTGTAACCTGATAAGTAGTTTCTAAGATATCACATGCCCTCTTAGATGTTGTTGTTGTTGCAACCCTATGAAAAATAGACTTATCCCTTTCTTGTTGAATTAAAACTATGGCTTTTGCATCCTTTTTTCTATTTTCTCCAAGTTCATCTTTTTGAGTTTGTTTCAAAGCTTGATAGGTTGCTTGATCTTGTGTTTCTACAAATTCATTTTCTACTAAATCCCAAAATTCATGTGAACAAAATAAATTATTCATTTTAATTGAGCATAAATCATAGTTATTACCCATGAATATGCGAATTTGGGGTTGAGCAAGATTACTACTCATTGTCATGCCTATGAATTGATCTCCTACAACGAATCAATTCTAGGATATTGTATATAGTGGTCAATTTTAGCGACTTCACATGCCTTCACTATTCCTTTGGTTGCAATATCACTTCTTTGGGAATGGATTAGTTCTTCTTTAGATTATATTGTTGCAAGTATGTGCTATCAGTGTTGTCATTGATGTCAACAAGCTTGTGTTGTCATTGGTGTCAGTTGTTTCAACTAGTTGAGCAGAGATGAGGTTGTTGCAATAGTATGAGTTGTTTGGTTGAGATGCTTTGCTAATGATGATTTGATTGCTTTGTAGAGGTGCTGAAGATGTTGAGAATATATTTTTCTTGGTTGGTTTCCAAGTGCTTTTGAGAAAATTTGATTAATAAAGGAAACAATGTGATGAAGTGGCATTTTGGTTTACAGAGTAGTGTTCCAGTTTTTGCTCTGCATTTCCTCTATGTTGAAGATTTGTCTTTGTGGTTTGGATATGTTGTTCAGAGATGTTCATAGATGTTATATTCTAAATTTGGTGCTCCAGTTAGTTGTGAAGAGGAAGTTGTACTCACTAGTGTGTGGATTGTGTTTCTGAGTCTTGCAGAGGTGTCTCAGAGAAACTATTTTTCTTCGCATTTCTCCACAAATTTGTTTCTAGCCTTGTGGTTATGGAAGTGTGCTTATAAGGCTCATATCTTTCTTTTGTTGAATTTGTTCATTGTTTGGTTCTCTAGAAGTTGATTTCTAAATATACAATGCATGATAGAGATAGTTAAGTATACTAAACAAATAAGATAAGACTATATGGTAGGTGAAAGCTGTTACAGAGGAATTTGCTAAATTTCAAGATGTTTTAGGATGCTTGTGGAATATTCTTGATTGTGTTGAAGCCTTTTATGTGGTCTGAAAGTCATCTTTGGGTTTGAGGAAGCATGTACTTAAAAGTTTATTATGTTAACATAGGTTTGGCCAACCTTGGGTGTTTACACTAATTGCGGAGCTAATTCAGTGATTGTAGTAGCATGGAATGACATGCTTTGATGAATTTGGATCTGAGGTAAGGTGTGTTGTGGTCCACCTTCATTCCTTTCCACCTCAGGAATATTTTGGGTCCAACCTAATTTGAATTTGTGAAACTAAGGTACTTTGCTGACCTTGGAGAATGTTTTCAAGGTTAATGATGGTATAAATAAGTGTCAAGGGATCATGATCATGTGTGCACATGATGGATGTGATGTGAGTAACTATGTGGTTGAATGTGTGGTGTAGTACAAGACTTCATGTATTAGATTACTGGATGCAGTGAGCAGAAGGTGTCTACTATTCTTTAGTGATGCTGCAAAGGTGATGTTGGTATTGTGATGAATATTGGTTCTATATTTTGAGCTTCATTGGAATGGTACTCCATGCATATCTTAGGTAAAATTATAACAGTTCAAATCATGGCAATGAGCAACTTCTTCTATCTCTTTCTTTCTGGGAAGTGAACCCTTTGGCAGTGATCCTTTTGTAGTTCGATGTTGGTACTACTTTATATTGTAAGCTAATCCTCTCCATGTTTTTTCCCTTCTTGGGTTCTCCACATAATTCTGGTGTTCTCTTATGTTTGATGTTGATTTGATTCAGTTTCTATTATTTGTTTTTCATGCTTAATCATCATAATAGTCTAAGGGTTAATTGAATCTATGCCGATCTAAATGTGTGTGAGGGTTTTGAAATTTCAAGATACAATTGATTAATCCCCCTCTCATTTGTGTTGTGCATTCAACAATTGGTATCCAAGAAAGGTTCCTTGGAAGGGAGCTTAACCAATTAAGGTAGATGCAGTATGGCACACAAGAAGGATGTTCCCCAGTTTGATGGATCTGACTATGCTTTCTAGAAAATAGGAATGGAAGGTTATCTGATTTCTCTTGGATATGACATTTGGAAGTTTACAGTGACTAAATATACAATACCTGATAATGGTTCGAGCACTACAAATGAGGTAAAGGCCTATGAAACTGATGGTAAATAAAGGTATGCTATTTTAATTGGTCTTTCTAATTTTGAATTGGTGAAAGTCATGGATCTAAAAATTTCTAATGAAATCTAGAAAAAAAGTTAGAAAGTATTCATGAAGGCGATGATAAGGTCAAGCAAGCTAAAATGCAAAATTTAAAGCTCATGTTGGAGACCATGCAAATGTCTAAAGATGAAAACATTACAAGCTACTTGTAAAGGGTGGATGAAGTTATTAATGACATCAAGGGTCTTGGTGGAAAGGTGGGTTAAAAAGAAGTGGTATTGAAGGTACTCAAAACTCTTATCAAAGCTTACAGTCATAAGGTTTATCCTATTGAAGAATTACAAAATCTGAATTAGTTTACCAAAGATTAGTTGCTTGGCATCTTAACTACTTTTGAAATAAGAGAATTGGTACAAGTAGTGCAAAGGCTAAGATAGTCTTCAAGGATGGCAAATATAAGAAGACTATGAAATTAGATTAGGAGGATTCATATGATTTGGAAGATAATTTTGTGAGAAGAATTAAATTAGGTATTGGTAAGTACACTGGTAAGTTGCCTTTTAAATGTTTCATTTATGGCAAGATAGGTTATTATACTTCAAGATGTCTGAAAAGAATTTTGAGGAGCAAGAATAGGGAGAACAAAAGTAGAGTGCCTAAGAAAATATACTATGTTAGATAAGATGCAAGTATATCTAATGATGAATCTGATTATGAGAATGATGAGGATAATGAATGTCTATTCATAGATTTAAGAGATGATATTGTTTCTACTATCTCTAGGAAATGTGTGAAGGAAAAGGCTCCAGAGGTAGGTCTTAATGTTGAAAGCACTTTAATATCTGCTTTTCATACTACACAGGAAAAGAATTATTGGGTTATTGAAGGTGGATGATCAAATTCATGCTGGAGCATCCTTGGTTCAAGAGAAACCTTGTGTCAACCAAAAATATTTGCATTCTAGTTTGTTTCTTTTCATTTTCTAGTTCAGTACAACTAGTTTAGTCAGTAGCAGTTTTTGTATTTTGGTCTGCATTCTACCATAGTTGCACTTGAAATCTTGTAGATCTAGACTTAGCATCTAAATTCATTCATTCACATCATATCCAAAATTCAAAGCATTTGGATTTGGTACCGGTAAGAAATCACTATCAAAAGATCGATTATTTTCTTAGAATAGAGCATCCTAATAGTTTTAGACAATCAGCTAAAGGAGAAGACTTGTAGAGTATTTCATGACTCATGGAACTAAATTGCACATCATTCAATGTTCTATGGTTCATGGCCGACCTTCCCTAAGATCTATACATCATTCTATGTAGTTGGGATCGAGTTCCATTCGATTAGGTCTAACCTATCCATGTAGACACATTATAGCTCTTCATTAGATTTTGTGATCTTCCTTGGCTGACACGGAGGAATCATATGTTCCGAGAGATAATATAAAAAGATGTAATAGATACCTAGGAAATTAGTTAGCATAATTTTACAAGGTGATAGTTTGAATTCTTTACAAAGGAGCTTTAAAGCTATATCTTGTGCATATTTTGATATTCTGTAATCAGGCCTATGAGCCCTAATTGTAAGGCCGCATATTGCCATCCAATCTGTATTTGAATTCTATGATATATTGAATGAGTGAATCTACATTTGTTTAATATCTTCGAGTTGTTTCCATTGTGTTTACTCTTGTTGTACGGTCTAAACTATTCTCTTTGAGGACCCTCCTAATAGTGATTGCCCCAAGTGGTATCAGAGTGAAAGTTCAAATCTTTGGGAGGGAATTGCGTGAAGTGGTGAAGGAATTTCATAAGATCTTGCTATGAATAGATCACTAAATCTAAGGTAGGTTACTAGTGTTGCAACTGATCTCTAATTGTGAGGCAGTTGTCACCTTGTAGCTTGATCGCTGAATTTGAGGTAGTTACACTTGATCCTAGGAAAAGATGTCACCGAGGAGAATCCCAGTTGTTGGGACAATGGATAGAAGAATGGATGAGATGATGGAAATGATGAAAACCATGCAAATTAGACTAGATGCTATTGAAGAAGATAGAAGAAAAGGACTAAGCCCTAGAATTAATATTGAGAGTGATGATGAAGAATTTCAATCTGTGAATCAAACTGAAGAAACCCTAGGATGTGAAGAAGAAGAAGAATTAGATCAATTCAAGATGTTGTGAGCTATTTCAAAGATTGGGAAAAGACCTAGAATTGATGTACCAAACTATATTGGCAATTTGAACCCTGAAGAGTTGATTGAATGGATAAATGACATAGAAGAATACTTGGAATATGAAGAAGTTGAAGATCTAGAGAAGGTGAAATTTGTAAAGACAAAGTTAAAAGGACATGCTTCTATATGGTGGAAAGAAGTTTAGTTGGATATGAATAGAAGAGGAAAATAAAATATTACATAATGGGATAGGATGCTGACAAAATTGAAGAATTAGTTTATACCTACTGACTATGAGTTAGAATTGTTGAAGAGATTGCAAAACATGAGACAAATAGAGAAATACGTGAAGGAGTATACTAAAGAATTTCACAAGATGATCACAAGGAGAGGACATAGAGAAGCAAGCAAGGAGAAAGTGGATAGATACATCAATGGACTAAGATTGAACATTCAAGAAGAACTCAGTTTGGTAAGGATGACTACATTGGAAGAGGCATACCAGTTTGCCCTAAAGGTTGAGGAAAAGTTGAATAAGAGGCATGATCAGAAACAGAAAGGCAGAAGAGGTAAGTTTTAGAGAGGTAGAACATTTTCTAGAGGAGAGAGATCATATGCGGAGAAGAATAGACAAGAGAGCACATTCAAGGAGGACAAAGATAACAATGCATACCAGAGAGATGACAAAAATTTCCACTATAGAGGAAACCCTAGTCCATACAAGAGTGAAGGATAGAAAAGAGAAGGAAGAGGACCTAATAGGAGGACATTCAAAGGAACTTGTTTCAAATGTGGAGGTGAAGGACATAGACCATTTCAATCTAATCAAGGGAGTACAAGCAAGAGAACAGAGAATAGTGGAAGAGTAGCCTATGTGGAAGAACCTGTTGGATCCCCTAGTTCAATTAGTAAACCTGCGAATGAAAAATCACTTGTGATGAGGAGAGCACTATTTCAAGTAGAGACAAATGAGGAACCACCATAGAGGAAAAGATTGTTCAGAACCAGATGCAAATTAGGAGGTAAATGTTGTAAAGTTGTAATTGATAGTGGTAGTTCTAATAACCTAGTTTCAAAAGGGATGGTGACTAAGTTGAAGTTAGAAAGATTGAAACACCCTAAGCCCTATCATATATCATGGATTTAGGATGATCATAAGGTACTGGTGAGTGAGCAATATTTGGTGAAATTTCATATTGGATCTTATCATAATGAAGTTTTGTGTGATATTATGCCTATGGATGTATGTCATATTTTGATGGGTAGACCTTGGCAGTATGACATGAAAGCTATACATGATGGGTGAAAGAATACATACACTATAACATCAAATGGAAAGATAATTACTTTGATTCCTTTAGAAGATGATCCTAAGAGTGAAGTATGTGGAAATGCTAGAATCTGTTTGGTGGATGGAAGAAAATTTTTGGATGGTTTGAGACATGGGAATATGTGTTATGCTTTGATCCCTAAGAATCTTGAAACCTTGAAGAAGGAGATAGAAGAATCACAACCAGAGGAGATAAATGAGCTCTATGCCATAATTCAAGCCTTGAAGAAGTGGAGACATTACTTATTGCCTAAGGATTTTTTGTTGTATACAGATCATCAAGCTTTGCAATATTTGAACAGTTAAGGAAAGTTGAATCAGAGACATATGAGATGGGTATAGTTCATGCAGAGTTATACTTTTGTGTTGAAGCATAGGAGTGGAAAATCAAACAAAGTTGTAGGTGCATTGAGTTGGAGAAGGAACTTGTTGACAAAGATGAGAGTTGAAATATTGGGATTTAATGAATTGAAACATATGTATGAAGAAGATCTTGATTTTGTAGAACCTTGGCAATCATGTAAGGAACCTGTTGTGATAGATAGGGGTAAGTGGTTGGACTATTTTATTCATAAAGATATGTTTTTTAGAGGAAATCAGTTGTACATACCCAGGAGTTCCATGAGAGATAATTTGATTAAAGAAAAGCACAGTGGTGGATTGGCAGAACATTTTGGTATTGATAAAATAGTGGCTTTGGTAAGTGAAAATTACTTTTGGCCTCAGATACAAAAGGATGTTAAGAAGTTTGTGTAGAGTTGTAGAATTTTTCAAGTTGCAAAAGGGAGTAGTCAGAATACCAGATTGTATAAACCTTTGTCAATACTGGAGAGACCTTGGGAAGACATAAGTATGGATTTTGTAATGGGATTGCTTAAGACATAGAGAGGATATGATTCAATATTTGTAGTGGTGGACTGACTTTCAAACATGGAATAGTTCATACCTTGTAAAAAGAGAAATGATGCAATGCATGTAGCTGACCTATTTTTCAAGGAGATTGTGAGATTGCATGGATTACCTATGAGCATAATTTTAGACAGAGACACAAGATTTCTTGGATACTTTTGGAAGACACTTCGAAAGAAGATGAAGATAGATTTGAAGTTTAGTTTAGCATTTCATCCACAGACTGGTGGACAGACAAAGGTAGTGAATAGGAGTTTGGGAAACTTGTTGAGATGTTTGGTTGGAGAGAAGGCAATAAGTTGGGATTTGATTCTTTCACAAGAAGAGTTTACATACAATAATTCAGTGAATAGGAGTACTAGAAGAACACCTTTTGAGATTGTTACTATAGTAAACCCTAGATTGGTGACATAGTTGAGAGAGATCAGCATGGAAGAGAAGAGGAGTGCATAAGTAGAAGAATTTGTAGACCATATGGAGACAGTCCACAATCAGGTGAAGAAGCATTTGGAGGAGATGGACAAGAAGTATGAGGAGAAGGAAAATGAGAAAAGGAAACACAAAGAATTTGCAGTTGGAGATGAAGTGATGGTATACTTGAGAAAAGAAAGATTTCCAATTGGGACATATAACAAGTTGAATATGAAGAAGTTTGGACCATGCAAGTTTCTTAGAAAGTTTGATTCAAGAAATGCATATGAAGTGAAGTTACTGGAGACATTGGGTATATCACCTAGTTTCAACATTGCAGACCTATATTAATATCATGACGTAGAGTTCAATGATAGTATTGAAGAAGACTTGAAGAAGTAGTTACTACAACAAGCACCAGAGTAGATTGAAGACATTTTGGGCAGCATAGTTTGACACACCACCAGAGGAAGGAAATACAAAGAATACCTTGTGAAGTGGAAAGGTAGACTAGAAGAATTTTCATCATGGATTTCTCATGCTGAGGTGGACCATCTTGGTTTTCCTCCTACCCCAACAAAGTGAGGGACTCACTTTTTCAATAACCCTGAATGTCTGATGTAGGAGCATCCCTGGATTAAGAGAAATTTTGCATCAACCAAAAACATTTGCCTTTTAGTTTGTTTGCATTTCAATTTGTTTCTATTTATTTTCTAATTCAGTACAACTAGTTCAGTCACTAGCAGTTTCTGTAATTTGGTCTGCATTCTACTGCAGTTGCATTTCAAATCTTACAGAGTTGGACTTATCATCTAGATTCATTCATGCACATTATATCCAAAATTCAAAGCATTTAGATCAGCTACCAGTAAGATATCACTATCAGAAGATCAACTATTTTCTCATAACAGAGCATCCTTACAGTTTCAAACAATTAGCTAAAGGAGAAGACTTCTAGAGCTAAATTGCACATCATTCAATGTTGTATGGTTCGTGACCGACCTTCCCTAAGATCTGCACATCATTTAATGCAATTGGGATCGAGTGCTATTCATTTAGGTCTGACCTATCCATGTACACATGTTAAAACTCTTCATTGGAGTTTGTAATGATCCTTGGCTGATGTGGAGGAATCTTCTGTTTTGGAGATGATATATATTGATGTAATAGATGCCTAGGAAAGTAGTTAGCATAATTTTACAAGGTGATAGTTTCAATTCTTTGTGAAGGAGCTTCAAAGTTATATCTTGTGCATATTCTGATATTTTGTAATTAGGCCTTTAAACCCTAATTGTAAGCCTACATGTTGCTAGCCAATCTGTATTTCAATTCTATGATATATTGAATGACTAAATTTGTATTGAAAAATATGGAGGCATAGTTAGATTTGGTGATGATACAACTACTAAGATATGTGGAAGAGACTCAATTAGTTTTGATGGAAAGCATAATATTGATGATGTTCTTTATGTTAATGCTTTAAAGCATAACCTCTTGAGTGTTGGACAAATGTGTTGCAAAGGATACAATCTTATGTTTTAGTATGGTTGTTGTGAGATTAGAAAAGATTGTAGAATTGTAATAGTTGCTAGAAAGAGGATAGATGGAAATATTTATCAAATCAAAGGTGGTGATGGTTATTGCTTCATGAATCAGATTAGTGAGAGTTGGCTATGGCATAGGAGATTGTGTCACATCAATTTTGATAGCCTAGTAAGAATTAGTTCTGCTCAAGCTATGAGAGACTTGCCAAATATTACAAAGTCTATCAATGTTATTTGTAAGGAAAGTCAAATTTGAAAGAAAGCAAGAAGTAGTTTCAAAGTCAAGGATCAATCTTCTATTGGATTGTTGGAATTAGTACATATAGATCTTTTTGGTCCTACCAAGGTAAGGAGTTTTCAAGGTGATAGGTATTTCATGTTACCAATTGATGATTATTCTAGAATGACATGGGTTACTTTTCTCAAAGAAAAATCTAAAGCCCTAGATAAGTTCAAAGCATTCAAAGTCATAGTTGAGAATGAAATTGATATGAGAATTAAATATTTGAGGTCTGACAGAGGTGGAGAGTTCACCTCCAATGAATTTAACATATTTTATGAGAATCATGGAATAAAGAGGCACTTATCTAGAGGTCTACTGGAGAGAAGTAATTCATACTTCTATTTACATACTAAATAGATTGCAAGCAAAGGAAAACAATACTAAGACACCTTATGAGCTATGTATGGAAGGATTCCTACTGGTAAGTACTTCAGAGTGTTTGGAAGAAAATGTTATATCAGAAGGGATGAAGACAACCTAGGAAAGTTTGATGCAAGGTCTGATGAAGGTATCTTCCTTGGGTATTCTACTAAAAGTAAAGCTTACTAGTGCTACAACAAGAAGTTAAGTTCAGGATTGTTGAGAGTGCAAATGTCAAAGTTGATGAAGATCTACAAAAGAGTTTAGCAGTTAATTCATATGAATCAGATTTAGATAAGTCCACTTGTAGAGAAGAAGAAAATACTGATGAAAAGGAAGTACAAACTGAAGAAGAAGAAGCTCTAGAAAAGACTCCTAAAACTTCTGAGTGTGTGCGGAAGCATCATTCTAAAGATCAAATCATTGGTGACAAGAACAAAGGTGTGCTGACAAGAAGGAAAATTGTTGAAGAACAAGTAAATCTATGTTTACTCTCTAAAGTTGAACCTAAAACAGTGACTAAAGCATGCAAGGATGAGTGTTGGATTAAGGCTATGGAAGAAGGATTAATACAGATTGAAAAGAATCAGACTTGGGAACTTGTCCCAAGACCAGAAAATAATAATGTGATTGGAACTAAGTGGGTATTTCAAAACAAACTAAATGAGAATGGAGAAGTGGTAGGAAACAAGGCAAGACTTGTGTGCAAAGGTTACTAACAAGTAGAAGGAATAGACTGTGACAAAACTTATGCTCTGGTGGCATGAATGGAGGCTATTAGGATGTCTTTGGCTTTTGCAGCACATAAGGATTTCAAGGTATATCAAGTAGATCTGAAGTCTACTTTTCTAAATGGTGAATTGGAAGAAGTCTATGTAGAACAACTGGATGGATTTCAGTTGTTAGATAAACTAGATATGGTTAATAGATTGAAGAAGGCACTGTATAGATTGAAGCAAGCCCCCAGAGCTTGGTATACAAGGTAGACAAGTATTTATTGAAGCAATGTTTCAGTAAAGGTTCTACAGACAGTAATTTGTACATCAAAGTAGGTAAAGATCAAATTTTGATTGTTGAAGTATATGTGGATGATATAATCTATAGAGGAAATGAAGGTATGTGTAAGAGCTTTGCAAATGAGATGCAAAACAAATTTGAGATGTCAATGTGTGGAGAAATCAACTTCTTCCTTGGGATACAAATCAATTAGACAGATAAAGGTATAGTCATTTCATAATCAAAGTATGTCAAGGAAATGTTAAAAAAGTTTGGAATGGAAGATTCTAAACTAGTATGTACCCCTATGAAAACTAGTTGCAGGCTGAGCAAAAATGATGAATCTCCTCAAGTTGATCAGAGTAGGTATAGGTCAATGATTGGAGGATTGTTATACTTAACTACTACTAGACTAGATATTATGCATGCAATTTGTCTTGTTGCTAGATTTCAAGAAGATCCAGAGTGTCAGATGTTGTAGTAGTAAAAAGGATATTTAGATATTTAAGGGGAACTCTGGATCATGGATTGTGGTATCCAAAGGCTACTAACTTTTCTATGAGCACTTATACAGATGCATATTGGGTTAGATGTGTAGATGATAGGAAAAGTACAAGTGGTGGTGCATTCTTTCTTGGAGATAGAGTGGTGTGATGGCTAAGAAGCAAGATTCACTATCTCTATCTACTGTAGAGGTAGAATATATTGTAGCAGCATCTTGCTGCACCCAAGTGTTGTGGATGAAGGAAACTTTGAAGGATATCAGTGTTGTATGTGATGAGCCAATTCCTATCTTTTATGATAATACCAATGCTATTAACATTTCAAAGAATCTAGTGATTGTGGTGATGCTCACAACATGCCCCATTTTACCTCTTAGCAAAATGAGGACCTCTACTATGGCTATTGCTTTTTTCTTGTGTGTGGTCTTGCTTGGTGGTAAAGGGAAAGAGGTAAGTGTTACAAGCCATGGTGAAAATATTTAGCATTAACTACTAAGAGAGAATAGAGGTGAATTCTTTGTTAAAAATGAGTAAAGGTTGCTTTTTGAACTAGTAAAAAATTCCCCAATATTTTAAGGGATATATGTGTTTTGGTACAATGCATTATAAAAGGGGTTTGTATGTTGCATATACAAAGTCATTTGTATGTGAGGTCATTGTATAAGTCATGTCGAGTACAATCAGGTTTTGTATCATGGTATTTTGTATGCACATGCTTAATGTTTGTATCCTTTATATACAAGTTGGACCCAATAGGTTTTCAGAAGTGGAATTAACAAAGTGTAAAGTTCGCATTGTATGTTAGTTTGTATGTATGTTCAATCTACGCGCAAACAATATGCAAGGCAATATACATTCATAGACCTAAGGAAGATATAAAATATAGTTCATTAAGGTGAGAAAAAGGTATGTCCCGTAGTTTGTATGTTTGTATCTTTAAGTTTTTGCATCTTTAATATACATACAAGTGCAGATTCCAAAAGTTAGTTAAATTTGATGTAGGCGATGCATTGTATCTTAGCTTTTTTGAGTAAGTATGCATTCACTGAGTATACATGTATGGATTTGTAAGGATTATGCAATACAATTAATAAAAGTAAAAAGTCTGAAATGGTTGTATAAGGGTTTGCATGTATAACGGATTGTATCTAAGTGTAGATACATTTATGTTTTGAAGAAGATACAAGTGGGTAAGTAAGGTGGGGCTTGCAGTAGTTATCTCACGGTTGTATGTTGAATATAAAAATGGATATACAAATAGATATGCAAGAGGAGATACAAAGGAATGAAAAGGTGAGATTCAACACGGATTTCAAAAGAAATAAAATGAGGTTATTTCTTTGTATGTATGAAAGATTGTATATTAACGACATACAATTCTGATATACAAAGAAATGAAAGACACTATTGGGAATTTAAAGGTAAAAGGGGTTTGTATGGGTTGCATTTGTATAATTTTCTATATTTATTTTATATACATTGTGACATAAAAATGAAAAGATACAAAGTTGAACATAATGTAAAATGTAACATTATTTAAAACCCGTTGCATGTTTAGGCTTATATATTGATGGCATACAAAGTGACATACAAACAGCGATATATAAGGAGATATACAAAAATGATATGTATGCAAAGGGTAGACTAATGGATACAATGTTCAAAATTAAAGGGTTGAAAGAGAAAGACAAAGTCATATGTGCATTGAATGCAACAATTAATGCTGGACTAACACTGAAATGATGAAATTTAATGTGTTAGGGTAAATAAAGAGTTGTTTTTCTTTAAGAATTGCATTGTTAAAACTAAAATTGCAGAGAAAAGAACTATTACACAAATAACAGATATAATGTTCAAAATTAAAGGGTTGAAATAGAAAGCCAAAGTCGTATGTGCATTGAATGTAGCAATTAATGCTGAACTAACATTGAAATGATGAAATTTAACATGTTAGGGTAAATAAAGAGTTGTTTTTTCTTTCAGAATTGCATTGTTAAAACTAAAATTGTAGAGAAAAGAACTGTTGCACAAATTGAATAGAAAATTCATTGCAGGATGAAATTTCATAATGGAAAAGATTGAAAATGGTAAATTGGGTCAATGATGTTATAGTTGAGTTGTCACAGATATAGGTATGTTTCTTAAATGTCGTTGCAATGCAGTTAATTATAAAATATGAATTAGTTAGAGTAATTTCATTTGAAAATGCAAGTTAGTGATAAATTACTGTATCTGATTAGGAAATTGGCTGATTATTTTTAATGACCTGAAATCTAAAGCATAAAAGACAAAAAAGGGATTAGGGTAAATGTAAAACATAGAAATTCATGATAAAACCCTAATTAAAAGAAGTAAAAACAACAAGTTAAAAATGCATTTTTTCATAGGATGGCCCCAAAATAGAAGAAAGTGGATATAGGGGGTGAAGAAAAGGTGAAAAAAAGAAAGAAATCCACACAAAGAAATGAAAAAAGAGGAGTTACCAGTGCACATATGTTATCCTTCATTAATTAGTACAAGCAGAGGAGGAACAAATACAAGCATAGGAAACTATGATGTTGATGATGTTTTGCAGAAGATTATAATAGTAGATGCTACACCTGACATGAAGTGTATCTGGGAAAAAGGATTATATAGATCTATAGGTTTTTCGTTAGCCATGGAGGCTAAGGACTTAGTTCTAGAATCTATACATAAATATGATCTAGCTACCAGAAGAGTTATACATAAAGACAAGGTCATTGCAGACTTATCTACAGAAGGGATCACAAGAAAATTTGGTTTGGAAATACAAGAAGAAATGATGGACATTGATATTGACCAATATACAGAGGATTTCAATAACAATGAAATGGATTGTAGAAGTAGAATCTTCTATAGTTGGTATAACATAGAGAATAAATCGAAGGCTATAGCAAGAGTGCATAAGAACCTGCACATAATAGATTTCAAAGAAGAAATACATCTGACAATAACAATATTGAGTAGACTAGTACGTTTACAAGATGCAACTAAATGTGAACCCTAGATGTTCATTGTCATTTAATTCATGAGGGAGGCAAAGAAAGAACAAGGACAAATTCACTGGGCTAAGGCTATTAGCATAGCCATATGGAAACAAGCAATGTTGAGGAAATAGAAGATGATGCCATTTTATTTGTCCTCATATGTATTAGACTCATGTGCATCTATGATTCATCCATATATAATTGGAATTGACAGAGGGACCATGGGGAATGGCCCAGATCAAAAACTTGTCTATGACCATTATCTAGATCTATAGGAGGATAATGCACTAAGAAAGTATGCTTTAGTAAATGATGTATTCTATACATACATGGTGAGGGTTTTGAGAGGAGAACAAGATAAGATGTTATCTAAGGATGTAGAGGATACAATTGGATTGTACAGTTCTTGGTACATTCAATTCCAGAATTTCACATATATTAGAACTAAGGGTTTTGGAGGAAAACCATTTATGTTGCCTAGATATCCATCCAATAAATTAATTGTATTAGAAATCTCAAGGAAAAATTTTAATGCTTTCAAAATGTATAAGAAGAAGTATGGAAGAGGAAACCTCAATCTCCCTTGGGCAATTAGTAGGTATTCCTACTACAGTGAAGAGGTGGCTAGATACTCAGAGAAGGAATTGAGATATTATGGATTTGAGGAATTTGAACTAGCAAGGCGGTTTGATCCTTTTCATAGGATCCAAAGAACCATTGATCCCAAGTTCAAACATGAAGTGCACATTGAGGATTACTAGTTATATTGCAACGATGACAGAGAAGTAAGGAAAAGAGCACACAAAAGGCTGATAGTAGAACAAATGAAAACTATGGGGGAAATCTATGTGCCTCCAGAATTTAAGGATGATAATGAATTGTTGCATCATAGCTATAAGAGTACCAAGCTTGTTCCTATTGGAGAGCCTAATTGGTCACAACCATGGAATACATCTTTGGACGCATTGTCCAAACCTGTCATTTTATTTTCCAAGACATCGTTGAAGAATAAAACAGAAGAGCTTAAAGTTAAGGGGATTGAGCCCACATTTCCAAATAAAGGTAAGAAGAGAGTGAAGGAGCAACAAGATGAGCTCCAATGTTTCAATGAGAAGAAGAGAAAAATTGTAGAAGCAAAGATTATTGAAAAGGATAAGAATGCCACTCTAATGGATCCATATGCCTTAGGGGTGATGGTGGTAGTATCATCAAGCACGTTTATAGAAGCAAAGTCATTTGGTCATGGCACCAATGCAGAGCTAGCCCAGGATGCTAAAGGGTCAACATGATAGAAAATCATGAAGGCAATAGCAGTGGAAACATGAAATGGAGAAACATCAAAACAAAGTGATGTTATAGGTGCACAACAAATAGGTGCCAAATTGAGTGGCATACCTATAAGGCTACATCAGAAGAAAAAAGACAAACATATGCAAAGGCTAAAATAGAATTGGCTGAAGAAAAGCTACAAGATTCAAGATTGCATGAAGCCAAACAAGTAAGGGAGACTGTCAATGTTGAAGAAAACAGCAATGATAGTGAGATCAGGGAGGTAGATCTCAAGACAAGAAAAGAAATTGGTATGGATAAAGAGCAATCAAGTGAATATTCTAGAGAAGAAGAAGAGAAAAATACTTAGATAGATATGGAGATTGAACAAGGTTCAAATTCTGAAGGAGAAAATGTACAAGATAAAGCAGAGGTAATAGATCCTTTTCATATATTAGTGTCACCTGAAATCATAAAAGAAGTGCAAGATGTAGCAAATTGAATAGAGGAATTTTAGAAAGAGGACACACTTGAAAAGGTTGTGAAGAAAAAAATAGCCCAAGCTAAGAAGAAAACTGAGATAAGTGCTTCTGGTGCTAATGTGTTAGGTATTTTGAATATGTATGATAAGAATAGTGAAGAAAAAAAGAATATAGAGAGTAAGCATGAAAATAAGAAAGATACAGAGGAACCTAAAAAGAGCACAGGTTCACCTTCACAAATAGAACAAACAAATATGTTTGAGAAAGTGTAGGAACAAGTTGAAACATTAGGAGAATCAATGGAAACATTAGATAAGCCTGAGGAAAGCAAGGATAACACAGAAAATGTTGTTGAAGGTAATATTGAACATGAGAAACAAAAACAAGGTATGGATATAGAAGGTATAGAGCAAAAGGATAAGGAAGAAGAAGAACAAAAAGAGTCTTCAGAGGAAAAGAATTCAGAGGAAGGTGATGAAGAGGAAGGAGATACTGAAATGGAGGAAGATGATAATAAGGGTGAGTCCAGACAGTAGAATGATCCACTTGTCCTAGAACAAGGCCCTTAACCTCATCCCCCTCCACAACAACAACAGTAACAAGAACAAGCATAAATAGAGAAGCCTCAAGAGGAGGTAATCAATGAAGAAAAGGCTGCAGAAATTGCAAAAGAGGCTCCAACCTAGTTAGGTTTGAAAGTCAGAAGAGAAAAGGTAGAGGTATAATTGGTACCTATAGATATCAAAAGTCTCTAAACTGGCCATACCAAAGAAAGACAGGTCCAAAGGAGAAAAAATAATAGAAGATTATAAAATACTTAATATAGATCTTGGCCATAGGACAAGGGAATAGCATATACATGACTGGGAGGACATTCATCAGGCCACTACAAAGATATTGAAGAAAGATAAGGATAAATATGAATACCTGAAGGGACACATTGTCCAACTGTAGCAGTTTATCAAAGGGATGTGTGATTCCAGTGCCAATATACTAGAAATACCTAATGAAATGACAATGCTATCAAGGGAAGAGGTAAAAGAGATGGGAAATAAGAAAATTGAAGCCAACATTTTTTAGAAATGGCTCAAAGGCTTGATATAGAAAGGAGAAGAAGCAACAAGGTAGGCAGCAACTGGTTGGGAGATAGCTTTGGCAAAGAAGAACAAATGCAATGTTATTACATAGCTGCCTATTCAGAAAAGAAGAATGCAAATAAAAAATAAGGCAACTTGGTGAAATAGAAGACAGAGTAGAAGAACTAATAATCGAAGGAGCCCTTACTACTCAAATGGTCAATCAGTTGCCACAGGCCAAATTAGAAGTGAAATAGGAAGAAGAAATTCTCAGAAATTGCATAATAAATACCAGAGACCTCGAGGAAGTCGTGGATAGCATGATAAAGGTACCCATGAAGATGATAGAAAAACTCATTAGGCATGAATTCCTAGAAGTACCTGCATATGGAGTGGAAAAGGCTGTGAAATAATTCAAAGCAATATTTTCACCATGTTTAGAGAACCCCACAACACATCTTAGCACAGAACTGATTGACTCAATGATGGAAATAGGTACTAAGATTAGAAAATACTAGAAAAGAATTAAGGATTTGGAGACAAAAGAGAAGAAATTGCAAGATGGAGTCAGAGCACAGGAATTCACATGGGCCAAAAGCCAAGAGGATGACCATGTTGTCATAAAAGGAGTAATAAGTAATTTTGCAAAATACCTAAAGGAATAGAGAAATACTAGAAATAGAATATGTTCAAGAAGAATGCAAGTGGAGGGTATCAGCAATCAAAGTCAACAAATAAGAAGAGGTCAACGGGTATCTTTATTTTGAAAAGATTCCAAGGGCATCCTTTGAGGCAAACAAAGATACCATAAAGATATTTTGGGAAACAGTTAAGAATGGATGCACACCATTGATTTGGAAAGTTTGAATGCTAACCATTGATTGAGTTTTGTAACCATAGCAGTATGAAGCTTCAAACTCTATATAAGAATCTCTACTACTTGTAACATATTACACAAGGATTTTAGAATTATAGCTTGCACTTATAATTTGTCAGAGTGTTTGAAAAGAGAAGATATTTCTTTTAGTTTAGAAAAGGAGGTCGCCTATGTCTGCATCAAGGAGTATGTGGAATGTCTGGTCTCCTTAGTGTATTTGTAAAACATCTGTAAGTTTTCTAGTAA
Organism: Cunninghamia lanceolata; assembly: GCA_027924645.1. Classification (NCBI taxonomy): domain Eukaryota; kingdom Viridiplantae; phylum Streptophyta; class Pinopsida; order Cupressales; family Cupressaceae; genus Cunninghamia; species Cunninghamia lanceolata. The sequence continues at coordinate 1,932,649 of BSBN01000245.1, read as the reverse complement.
TTTGATTAATGAAGCAAAGGTCATTCTTACATTGTAAATCTTATATGACTTTGTGCTTTGAATACAAGTAAACTTGGAATTTTGCATCTATTACAGAGTGTTTTCTGACTCTTATTGGTATCTGAAGTATTATTCTTTGAAAACTTGCAATCTCTGGTGTATGTCATGAAAATGTTTAGGACTTTACATTTGAAGATTTAAATGTGTTGATTTGATCAATTTATTGTATTCTTTAGGATGTGAGTAATAGAACATTTAAATCCTATAGTGAAGTGATACTTAGTTTGAGTTTCTCTAACTTTTCTCTAACAACTGAAAATAATTAGCCTAAATGTAGAAATCTGAAGAAAATTGTCTTGCATTCGAATAAAGAATGAGGAATTACATTGATATTTGGCAATTTTCATATTAATATGAAAGACAAAGTTTATTTTGTAGAAATTCATACAAAGCTTTGTAGTACAATAGTGAATTTATGCAAAAGAATGAATACTTTGTTGATATTTGCAACAATTTGCATAGTTTGAGTCCAGTAAGTCAATGATTATCTTAATTCACATAAGGCCCCTTAAATATTACAGTTTCACACCAACCTGCTAAATTGTCCACAAGGTCAAGACCTAACCATACAAAAACTTGAGATTAAGAATTCTTAGTTAATTCTTCATATCTTTCAAGATAGCTAAGGTTCATTTTGTGAATTTTAACTTTTGTTATGAATGTGTGAAAACAATCATCAACAATTTTTGGATTTGAATTGAGGTAGGATTTGAGCAAAATTGGTTCATAATAGTGGTTGAGTGACCAGGTCTAGGTCTAGTTCAGAAGACATCTTTGTGCAATTACCTAATAGAAAACAAAATAAAGGTCCTTTGACCTGGAATCCTAGAATATCACACATAGGAGGTTCATTAGGAACTCCTCCTAGATCACCTTTCAATATACATAATATTGTAAGTCCTGACAGTTCTTCGTTTAGATCTCTGAATCTTGGTTTGGGACCTCCCAGAAGTCCTAGTCCTCCTAGAGGTCCCAACCCTCCCTTAAATACAAGTCCACCTAGAGGTCCTAGTCCACCTCGAGGTCCAATAATGGTACATTTCAATATCAATTCCCCTATAACATTCAATGATTATCAAGAAATGCCAAAGAATCCTAAAAAGATCTATCCTAAATATCAATTGCATCAAGATTCAGAAGATCATATTAGGATATTCAAGGAGGCATGTTGTAGAGCTAGGTTAGAATATGAGGATGTTGTGTGTAGGTTGTTCCATTATGATAAAGAGCATCTAGGACAGCAGAAGCATGTTTATAACTTCACATGCAATAACTCTTCAAGTTCACTGTCTTCTATGACAGAGGTCAAACTTCACACCATGAAGGGCTTCAATACAATACTAACTTGTTCTTGACTATACACAATGAGGGAACTTTAGGTTACTTGTCTTAGGACACTCAACTCCATCTAAGACTCCAACTAACCCACTGTGTAGGGTCTGCAGGACAACAAACTTTCCTATGTTTTTCATAGACAGTCACAACCTCACTGCTCCATGAGAAGGACAGTCACACTAACTTCCTTGGGATGATCTCCCTCACAAACTCATTCTTATTCAACATGCCCAACTCTATGACACACCAAACACCTAATGTCACCATTGACAAAATAGTAACATATCAGACACATGTAATGTCTTCCTTGACAAACATGACAAACAAACTTAGTTGTTGCTGTCCTTCTTTGAGTTCCTAACCATGGTTCTACAGGGTCATTCACATGCCCAAACTCACCCTACACCATCCTCCTATCTTTGCAACCTTCACAAGACCTTTCTCTAACTATCATACAACCCATTCCATTGAGTAGGACAAACAATGGTCAATGGAATGAGGAGAAATCCATCGGATTGTCAAAAGAAGCCCTAAACTAGGTTTTCAAACTTACTTTCAAACAAAGGAGAAGTGCAAAGATATACAAGGGTGTCAAGAGCCCAAACAAATTGCAAATGATAGGTAACTCAACAACCTAAACAACCATTAGAAACACCATTCACCCCCAGGCAGTACAGATACGGATTTCTCAGGAAAACAGTGAATTATTAATGGAGACAACAATTTCTAAAAGATAGTTTGTGAGAAACAAATGATATCTTCCCTGTAGATCATTGTCAAGACTCCAAACTATGCTCAAATCTAAGCTATCACCTCCTACTTTCCATCCAATATGCAAATAGACTATGATAAATCCATACAGGAGTACAGTATGGCAGGAAACAACAGAAAAATAGAAAAAACACAGAAAAATAGGAAAAAAAAGTGGTTTCTTTTCTTTTATTTCACTTTCCCCAGATCTCTCCTTACAAAACAATCCTCCTTGGCTTCAAATAATCCTCACACAATGCATGAAGTCATTTGGGGTCCAAAAACTGCCCAAACCATCGAGTTCTTATTTCTTAACTGCAGCACTAGATGACAGTTTTATAAACTATCCTCTCTTGGATTGTATTTTCTATTTTTATGGTTTAATAATGCTTTTTAACATGTAGTTAACCTATGACAAGGTGTTAACATCCTTCCAACCTTTGACATGCCTCTATAGGCTTACAAACATGAAGACTAAAATGACTTCCCTTACAAACATTAAAACTTAAATGACTCCCAATGACTGCCTTTTTGCCACAAGACTATCCTTCTTAGGACTGATAACATAACAATAGTAGATTCTAGCTATTTGGACATTGTCCATTACAAATATGGCTTTCAAACCTCATTACAACATTTAATGGTCTCAAGGACCTTATTTAAACAAAATAAACTAGTTATAAATCAAGTAAAATCTAGACATCTTGGTGCTCCTGCACCATACTCCCCGGCATAATGAAAACTCTTGTCCCAAGAGTTATGGGATCTGCTCCATCCATTCTTCCATCTTGTTGGAATGGTCCTCTGACTAGTGACAGGAAACATGAACTCTCCAAGAGTTATCTTCCTCCTCCAACCTGCATGGCTCTTGTAAACAGTGTTAGAACCATAAAACTTGTTTTGGTGTCCTTGTCCAGGACCTTGCTACTGCAATGCCTTTGTTCTTCCCAATTGGAGGTTCTAATTTGTTCCCCCCTATACTATCTGTTGTTTTCCTTCCTTCTTCTTCCTCTTTATAGGGCAATCAATGTCTCCAACCTTGACATAACTCAAGTCCCAAGCCTGCTGTTCTTTATCACTGTCTTCCACCTTCTTATGTTGCAACTATTCCTGTTGTTTGCTATCATCCTTAACCTGCACATTCAACTACAATTTCTCTCCAAAACAAATGGTAACATGTTCCTTCTTGTCTTCACAAGGTAAAGGCATCAGTTTGAACTTCTTACCATCTTTGTGCACCACATAGTTATTACTATAACTATCATGAATAGTCCTTCTCAAGTGTTGCCATGGCCTACCCGAAATTATATGCCCACATGTCATTGGAATAACATCACACAAAACATAGTCCTGATATGGACCAATTGTAAAATCAACATATGCCTTCTTACTAACCCTTACTTGCTGCTCTTGACTCACCCAAGTGACATTGTAAGGACTAGGATGATCAAAATTTTTCAATCCCAATTTATTCCCCATTTCCCAAGAAACTAGATTATCATGAGAACCTGAATCTACAATCAACTTGCATATCTTTCCATCGCTTAAACAATTAGTTCTGAAAATAGATACTTGTGGTGGTTGCTGCATCTTGCCTTTTTCCACCATGAGCATTTCTCCAACCATTATTGGAGAGGTTGACAACATTTCCAGTTCTTTTGTCTTCTCCTCCTCTTGTGCCAAGTGAACTCTTCTATCCTTGGTCTTATCAACATCATCCTTCTTAGGACATTTGAAAGATGTGTGTCCCACTTCATTGCAGTGATAACATCTACCTGTAAACACTCCTCTACCTGATCGAAATCTACCGCCACCTCTATATCCACCTCTTTGATCTGCAGAAATCTCCTTACCCTTCTCATTGCTATTCTGAACTTCATTAGTAGGTCTGCCCCTACCTCTGTATCCTCTTCCACTACCTCCTTGTCTTTCTTGCTTCCTCTTTACCCTCTCTTCAGCCCTGATGGCCAACTGAAAACACTCTCCAACTGACTTTGGTACTGTCAAACCAATCTCATCTTGCAAGTTATACCTAAGCCCATTAAGGTACCTTGCCACTTTCTCTTCTTCATCTTCCAATCCTCCTCTAATACTAAGCTTATGAAATTGCTCAGTATAGGACATAACATCCATGTCCTTCTATTTTAGATTCTACCTCATCCTCTTTGTCTAAATGGAGTAATAAGATGGAAGGAATTGGTCCTTCATCATATCCTTCATCCTACCCCAAGAAGTGATTCTTGATGCACCTCTAGCCATTCTTTCTGTCTGCACACTACTCCACCATGTAAGTGTTGTTCCTCTCAATTTTGTTTTTGCAAACTTGATCTTCTTCTCATCACTCGTCTCCTCATACTCAAAAATTTTCAAGGGCATCTATCCACCCTAATACCTCTTCACTATCCATCTTCCCTTGATAGATAGGTAACTCTATGTTTGCCTTTGTTCCACTACCTTGGACTGCCTTCAGAAATCTCACAAACTTCTTCTCTTCAGCATCCAACTCATCCTCAGGAGGATTCTCATCTACCTCCTCATCTCCTTCTTACTCATTTTGTCCATCCTTTCTAGGATTCTTTTCTAATGCTTCCAATCTAGCCAAGATTGATGCATTCTCCCTTCTCACTTGCCTCAACTCTCTTTCCCTTGCAACATCCTACTCCCTTCTGTCCCTCAACTCTTTTTCTCTAGCCTATAAGGCTTCCCTCAACTCATTGTTCTCCCTAGCCATTTGATTCTTAGGAGGCATCCTTGCAACTCTCACAAACTCTTACTTTTTCACAAGATCCTTTACTCCCTCAAGGGCCTACTAGTGGCTCTGATACCACAAATGATGTAGAGCATCTAGGACAGTAGAAGCATGTTCATAACTTCACATGTGATAACTCTTCAAGTTCATTGTCTTCTATGACAGAGGTCAAACTTCACACCATGAAGGGCTTCAATACAATACTAACTTGTTCTTGACTATACACAATGAGGGAAATTCTAGATACTTGTCTCGGGACACTCAACTCCATCTAAGACTCCAACTAACCCACTGTGCAGGGTCTGCAGGATAGCAAACTTTCCTATGTTTTTCATAGATAGTCACAATCTCACTGCTCCATGAGAAGGACAGTCACACTAACTTCCTTGGGATGATCTCCCTCACAAACTCATTCTTATTCAACATGCCCAACTCTATGACACACCAAACACCTAATGTCACCATTGACAAAATAGTAACATATCAAACACATGTAATGTCTTCCTTGACAAACATGACAAACAAACTTAGTTGTTGCTGTCCTTCTTTGAGTTCCTAACCATGGTTCTATAGGGTCATTCACATGCCCAAACTCACCCTACACCATCCTCCTATCTTTGCAACCTTCACAAGACCTTTCTCTAACTATCATACAACCCATTCCATTGAGTAGGACAAACAATGGTCAATGGAATGAGGAGAAATCCATCGGATTGTCAAAAGAAGCCCTAAACTAGGTTTTCAAACTTACTTTCAAACAAAGGAGAAGTGCAAAGATATACAAGGGTGTCAAGAGCCCAAACAAATTGCAAATGATAGGTAACTCAACAACCTAAACAACCATTACAAACACCATTCACCCCCAGGCCGTACAGGTACAGATTTCTCAGGAAAACAACGAATTATTAATGGAAACAACAATTTCTAAAAGATAGTTTGTGAGAAACAAATGATATCTTCCCTCTAGATCATTGTCAAGACTCCAAACTATGCTCAAATCCAAGCCATCACCTCCTACTTTCCATCCAATATGCAAATGGACTATGATAAATCAGTACAGGAGTACAGTACGCCAGGAAATAGTAGAAAAACAGAAAAAACACAGAAAAATAGGAAAAAAATAGTGGTTTCTTTTCTTTTATTTCACTTTCCCCAGATGTCTCCTTTCAAAACAATCCTCCTTGGCTTCAAATAAGCCTCACACAATGCATGAAGTCATTTGGGGTCCAAAAACTACCCAAACCTTCGATTTCTTATTGTTTCTTAGCTGCAACACTAGATGACAGTTTTAGAAACTGTCCTCTCTTGGACTGTATTTTCTATTTTTATGGTTTAATAATGCTTTTTAACATGTAGTTAACCTATTACAAGGTGTTAAAATCCTTCCAACCTTTGACATGCCTCTATAGGCTTACAAACATGAAGACTAAAATGACTTTCCTTACAAACATTAAAACTTAAATGACTCCCTATGACTGCCTTTTTGCCACAAGACTGTCCTTCGTAGGACTAATAACATAACAATAGTAGATTCTAGCTATTTGGACATTGTCCATTACAAATATGGCTTTCAAACCTCATTACAACATTTAATGGTCTCAAGGACCTTATTTAAACAAAACAAACTACTTATAAATCAAGTAAAATCTAGACATCTTGGTGCTCCTACACCACATTACACCTTCAATGAGTAGGCTTCTAAGTAGTATGTCAACTTGCCAAATGGTTATGTTTCTTCTTGGGAACTCATGGAGTAGGCATTCTTGTCTAGGTTTAGAGGACCAGTTGATCCTTCTACCTTATACCATAAATTGGCAGTAATTAAAAGAGGTGAAGGAGAGCTCATTGACAATTTCAATGATAGGTTTCAGAAAGATTTCTCTATGTTAGTTTCTCCTTATATAGTAACTCTTGAATCCCTATTAGCCATGTATTATGTAACTTTAGATCCATTGACTACTATGTTTGTCAAGAGAAAAGTTGATATAGATACTATATCAAAAGCTTATAAAGAAGCAGTTGCTGTAAACCAGGAGATGAGACAAACCACATACAATCCATTTCTAAATGTAGGAAGTCTTCGGATGCAAAATCAAGCACATCCATGGAATGGAGTTCCCATGTACCATACTCCATTGTTAAATCTAATTCCTAGATGTACACCAGTGTATAATCCTTCCCCTATCTATGCTATAGTTCCTTATACTGGTAATAATAACAATAACAATCAAACTAATGGTTAGTCTTTCTTCCAACCTCCTTAGGATACTTTTGTTGCAAAGGCACAAGACAATAGAGAGGAAATAAAAGAAATTACTACACACTTAATAAGATTGACCACTGAGATTACACAATTGAGAAATGAAAATTTCTATGGTAGAAATACTCAGTGATATAGTCAAAACCAGAGCTAGAATTATAGCCAGGGTCAGGGTTTGAATCATAATCAGAATTACAACCAAGGAAAAAATCACAATCAGGGATAGGGAATGTAAAATAGAGGACATGCTAGAGATAACAAGGCTTGGGGTAATAACAATAGAAATCATAATCAACCTAAGCCACCTAGGACATGGAACACAGGACCAAATAACGGTACTCTAGCATCTCCATTTGAGAGTCTAGATAATCAGGAAGTAAAACAACCAGCCATAATTCAAATGGCTAATGTGGCACTAAAAAATTGGTGTAGAATTCACAATACAAGTGCACATGCTGAGCTAGATTGCCCTCAATTTCATCTTGTGGCTAGCATTTTCAAGGTTGATGTACAAGCTCCCACATCTGAAATTCTCATTCCCAAGGGTAATGAAATAGTACCCTCAGGATTTGAGTCTGCTTTAGTTTTAGAAACTTTCACCTTTGCAACTAGAGAGAAAGAGGATTAGATATTAGAAGATGAACCTTGCTGTTGTGAAAGTTATGTCCTGAATCAGCCTTAGTATTGAATTCTTTTTTGTTTCCCTTTGAGACTCAAAATGAAGTGTTATGTGAAATAGAGGAGGTGCAAGCTTTTCAACAGTCTAACAAAAATCATACTTATAATCTAAGAAGTAACATTGAGCCTGGAGGTCCTTTCACTACCTCCACTCCTCCTAACAATTTCAATACTCCTCCAGATCAGCATGCCAGTAATAACCCTACAGTATTAAAAGCTAATCATCATGGGATTAGTGGGACAGTAGCATCAAAAGTCCAAACAAGAAAAATAGAATCTATGGAAATAGTGAAGTTAATGAACTATTTGTCTAAAGAAATAAGGAAAATTAAGGTGAGTGTACCTTTATAAGAGTTATTGAAAAGTCCAGGGGTACGGTCTACTTTCATGAAATCTTTAGACACATTTGTAACAAAGGAAACTTTTGTTGATAATGATGTTCATGGTAAAGAGGCACAATCTAAAGACAAAAGTAAGAAAACTAAACAACCTTCCAACACTAATGTGGTCATGTATGCAGATAAGAGGGAAGCTCCTCCTTTCTTATTAACCATTAGGATGTTGGGAAAGAATATACATAATTTTATGGTAGATTCTAGTGCATCAGCCAATGTAATGCCTTTGGGGATATGCAAAACTTTAGGGCTAACTCTGACCAAATCTGCTAAGGTTGTGACTCAACTAGATAAGACTGAGGTTAATGTAATAGGTGAATTAATGCACATTCAAATGTAGTTGGCTTATGTTCCTAGAGTGAGTTAGTTTATTGATATTCAAGTAGTTGATATACCTATTAATTATGGCATGTCATTGAGTAGGGACTGGTCTAAAACATTAAATGGATATATGGCCACTAATTTCTCACACATGTGGTTACCTTGGAGAGGTGTCCCAAACCAGATTAGGATAGAAGCTAAGCCTAGAATGAAACTCGTGATTACATAGTACAATAGAACGAATGAGATATTATATGCCTCTGTTGAACCAGGTGTTTATAGAGTAACCAACAAAGGGGTAAAAATTGAAGAAATTTTGATGTTGAAATTTAAGGAAAAGCCTATCAGTAAAGAAACAGTGGTGTACATTGAGTCTGATTCCAATTCTTCTGATGAAAAGGACAATGTAGTAAGTAATTTTGGCCAGATCATAAGGCAAGAAATAGAAAAGTGCATTGAACAAAAATTTTTAGTTTAGTGCAAGTTGTACAAAAGTATGTGTAGAGTCTATAATAAATGTCATCCTAAAGAGAACTGTGGGATGTGCAGAGACATTATAGAATATCAATATGGAAAGTGCATGAAGAGGATAGAACTGTAAGAAGGAAAAGTCAATCCTGAGAAACTTGAGTTGTATTTTCATGATAACATAAATGTACCAATTGAAGATTTGAAAGAAGAAACAAGAAAGAAAAGTGTCAATTATTCTGATTTATGAGTTGAAAATGCAAATGTACATGTGAGTTAGAATGAAGCACCCAGAGCAAAATAAAATATAGATCAAGTGGGGAATGCCAAAGTGAAATGTCAAAAGAATAAAAGTGGCATGTGGACACTAAAATGTGATGGATCTAAGTCTAAACAAGGTGCATGGGCCGGTGTTGAACTTATAGATCCCAGTGGTAAGTCATTTTTAGCAGCATATAGGCTAAAATTTCCTTCTACTAATAATGTAGCAAAATATGAAGCCTTGATTTATGGACTTGTTATGGCTATCAAGTAGAAGGTAAGAATGATCAGAATTTTTTTCTAACTCTAAGTTATTGATCAGCCAAGTTAGAAAATTGTATCCATGCAATTATAAGAAAATGGTGTGTTATAGGTATAGAGTATAGGATTTAATTGATTCAATTGATGCCTTTAACATAAAACATATCCCTAGATAACTGAATTAGAGACTAGATTGATTAGCAATTGTTGCTAGCACTTTAAAGCCTTTAACATTGTTATGTCTAAAATGATTTGCTGTGGAATTAGTGAATGTCCCAAGTGTACTAGATAACACTACTCATTTTTAGGTATTCGAAGAGGATCAAAAAATTGTAGACTTTCTTACCTGTAATGAAGTATTTGTAGCTCAAATCATTGATGAGTAGGAAAGGCCTGATGTGTCTTGGGATGAAGAAGACATAATAAACTTGAAGAGCAATTTCTTACCCAAGGGGGTGATTGAGTTGGAAAATATTTTTGACTTTGATGAGGTAGTTAGACAGAGGGATTTTCCCAAGACTAAAGAGGGTAAATGTGATCCCTTTAACCTAGGAATAGAGCAAAGTCCACAAAATGTGTTGATTGGAAATGCTTGCTTTGAGAAGTTAAGAAAAGAAATTGTGGATGTTTTGAAAGAATATAAGCATGTAATAGCATCAACATATGAAGATTTGAAGACTTATCATACATCCATCATAACTCATCTGATACCTTTGAAACTAGAAGTTAACCCATTTAGGCAAAGAATGCTATTTTGGAGCCTTTAATCTTTGAGGAAGTCAAAAAATTGTTGTCTACTAGAATAATTTTCCCAGTAAGACATTCAACTTGGGTAGCTGACTTAGTACCCATGAGAAAGAAAAGGGGAGACATTAGATTGTGTGTTGACTTCAGAAACCTAAACAAGCCATCTGAGAAATATAATTATCTATTACCTCTAATAGATGAAGTACTGCAAGCAGTAAATGGAGCCAGGATGATGTCTTTTTTGGATGGATTTTCAGGATATAACCAGGTTTTGGTTGATAAGGAAGATAGGTTGAAGACTAGATTTACCTGTAAGTGGGGTAATTATGCATATAGAAGAATGCCTTTTGGTTTGATCAATGCAGGTGCCACTTTTCAATGAGCCATGGACATTGTGTGCCATGGATTGTCAGGTAAGTGCATTGTTATTTATATGGATTACTTAACCATGTACTCTAATCATGTGTCAACTCATGTAGAGGATTTGAGGAGAGTGCTTAAGAGATGTGAAAGGTATGGAATCTCTATCAATCCTAAAAAGTGTTCATTTGGCATGAAAAAAGGAAAATTATTAGGACATGTCATCTCTGAAAATGGAATATCAATTGATCTAGATAGAGTAGAAGGAATAAGAAAATTGCAATTACCTAATAGTAAGAAAGAATTAAAGTCTTTCTTTGGTAAGATTAACTTTGTCAGAAAGTTTATTACATGGTTTACATAGATTGTGCAGCCATTAAAAGAAATGCTCAAGAAGGATGCAAAGATAGAATGGACACCAATAGCCAAGGCCACGTTTGAAGATATTAAGGAGGCCATTTTTTATGCTCCTATGTTAGCAAGTCCAAATTATACCAAGCCATTCTACATATATTCTTTTGTGTCTACCCATTCAGTTGTAGCTGCCTTGACACAAGAGGGAGAAGATAATGAGGAAAAACCCATAGACTTCATGAGTGCACCTTTGAAGGATGCACAATTAAAATATTTAAACATAGAGAGGCAAGCATTTGCATTAGTAAGAGTAGTAAAAAAGTCCAGACATAACATATTACGAAGCCAAGTTAAACCCATAGTACCAGATGCAGTAGTGAAAATGTTTCTGATGCAAAATGAGCCTGGAGAGAAAAGGGCCAGATAGATTATAATATTGTAAGAATTTGATATGGAGATCATTCCCATGAAACTAGTTTGAGGACAAGCATTAGTATAGACCATAGCCAACACATATCCAAATTTGGTGAAGCAACAATATGTATTAAACTCTAATGATGCATCACAGTGGTACAATGATTTGAACACATTTATGATATCAGGTAAATATCCAAGTAAGATGAAGTCCTCTTAGAGAAGAGCCTAGAAGATTAAAGCACAAAGGTACATGGTACAAGGTGGTTTTTGTTCAAAAAGAACCATGAAGATATATATATTTAAGGTGTTTGAATATAATAGAGGTGGATAAGGTGTTGTCAGAGTTACATGATAAGTACGAAACCGCTCATGGTTCTCATTTGGCTACTATGCATAATATTTTAGGAGTTAGATACTATTGGCCATCAATGTTTAAGGATATAGAGAGTCATTCGAAGTTGTCACACTTGTTAGACTACAGTAGACAAGGGAAGGAATCAGGCTAATCCATTACAGCTAGTCATTGAGTCTAGGTCATTTGCATAGTGGGGCATAGATTTCATTGGAGTCATAAATCCTCCATCATCTGCTTGACATAACTTTATATTGTCAGTGACAAACTATTGTACAAGGTGGACAAAAGCCATGTGTTGTAAGTTGTCTACTACTGAGGTGGTTGTTAAATTTCTTGAAGAAAACATCATAACAAGGTTTGGAGCTCCATATTCACTGGTATGTGATAATGGCCTTGCATTTTCTTCTCTCAAATTTTCTAAATGGGCATTTGAATATGGAATAGTTTTAAAGTTTTCTTCAAATTATTATCCTCAGTGTAATGGTTTAGCTAAGTCTACTTACAAGATTTTGTTGGATATAATCAAGAAACTAATTGTAAAAAATTCAAAAGAATGGAACACATTGTTAAAATATGTGTTGTGGGTAGATAGGACTAAGGCTAAGTCTGCCTTGGGCAATGTACCTTATCACCTAGTTTATGGGACTGATCCCATACTTCCATTGAATTTAAGAATACCTATCTAGAAATTTGTTAATGAGTATCTAGGCTTTGATGATCATAGAGAAGCTAGATTAGTACAGATGTTACAATTGGATGAAAAGAGAGATCCAACCATAGATAAATTTTCTAAGCATCAAGTTGTGGTCAAAAGGTGGTTTGACAAAAGAGCAAGGATCAAAACATTTAGAATATCAGATCTTGTGCAGTGTTGGGATAAAGCACATGAAAAGAAAGGAAGTCATGAAAAATTTGACAAATTGTGGTTAGGTCCACTACAAGTCATAGAGATAATAGGAGACAACACTTTTAGGCTCAAGACTTTGACTGAAGAAGATGTGCCATTACATGTTAATGGCCAACATTTGAAACATTACTTCCAAGCTTGAGATGGCAGTGTCTATCCTATTATGTATCATATTGTAAACAATGTATAGGGTTTGTTTTTGTTTTGTTTTGTTTTTTTTGTTTGGTTGGTTGGTTTGTTGTGTTTCCTTGATTGGGATGTTTGTTTTGATTTAAGGGATGTAGGAGTAGATTAAAAACCATTGAAAGCAATAGAAAATCCAAAGCATTCAAGTTAATCATTTGAAACTTATGCATAACTTGTTGTGACTTTCATGAATGTAGAAAGTAGTTTGACTAGTAAAATTTTGTATTCAATAGTTGTGGGTTGAGTATTCAAGGAAGGTTTCTCATGAAGACACACCTAAAATCCTTGGGTTTGTTGAACATATCAGTGTAGGTGTTAAATGAAAAATCAGAGGTCACCCTTTCTACCATTACAATTCTCAGCTTAATTTCAGCAAGTGATCATACCTTGCATCATGAATTTACAATGATAATATCTTATGATTCTTATGTTACACAGAGTTGAAAAATATAAATAAATAAAATGGATTTTAAGGAAAATCTAGATTAAGTCATCTAAGTAACTCTACCGGGGCTATAGACACTTGCTGGCAGTGGGGCTCTACTTAGGAGAATTGTAACGATAACCTTGTTGGGGCTATGAACATGTGCTGGCAGTAAGGCTCTATCCGGTTGGCTATAAGGGAATGACATCAACTATGTAGTTTGACACTAGTCACTAGTTTATTCAACTCAATTTTAAGATGAGGATTATTAATCACGTGCACACAATTAAACTCAATTGAAAGATTCATGTGTTGGCAAGAGACACTATATGGATTCATGAATGTTGCCATTGAATGTTGCCATTGATGGCAACAAAGGTTATCCCACACATATGCAAGACATGATGAGTCTCTACTAGAAGTCAGATTGAAGAAGTGTTATGATCTGGTAAGCAAGAACAGAGTAGTCAGCAAGGTCCGACAGTCAGGTCTGGATCTCTCAGAGGAAATATTTCAGTAAAGTACAGATTTGGTGAAGTCAAGAGGAGTACCTTGACTAATAGATTCCAAGGATTTAGCCTCTAGTGATGAAAGGGTGAAGAGATATGAGCACTTGAGTGTTGGGTTCCTATTTGACAGAGTGGACAGAGGAAGAACTGTACTAGCAGAGTGTCCGACCCAAATCCGGAAGAGATATTGCTAATGACTAAGTTTCTTGAGGTATCATTCATGATTGGCCGACATGATTGAAGACTTCTACAAACATATTATTGATCCGCATTACTTGGTATGCAAGGATTTAGCCGACAGACCAGAGTTTGAGATAATATTGACTATTCCGGATGCCGACTAGAAATGTGTTGAAATCACTTGTACGGATATATATACAAGATGGATTTAGATCTGAAAGTGTGTGTGGTACAGTTTTGGAAGTACAAATAAAAGTAGAAGAATAGGATAAAAGGTAGAAAATAGATTCGGAATGTAAGAGGACAGCAACACTTAAGGAGAGTAAGAATGAAGTACAGCAGATTAGTCTATTGAGCTTAACCGGAACTAAACTTCAACATGTGTGGTGCCTCTCATCAGTTCAAGTTTTCTTCTTGCAGATAGTAAGTCTTTTGTAGGTAGTGAGCCTCATGTGAGCAGTGTGCTCGGGTAGTGAGCCTTAATTGGCAAGTGCCATTTTGTTCTATCTATTCTTCTAACAGAGAATAATATCTTGGGTTAATCACCCCGTGGTTTTTTCCCTCAACATGGTTTCCACATCAAAATCATTGTGTCATGTGTATTGGTGTTATTTCCATTTCATGATTATGCTTGCTTATTTAATCTGATGTTACATTAACTGTTAAGAAAGCATAGAAAGTTGAATTATTAGGATAACTGATTCACCCCCCTCTCAGTTATCAACAATTGGTATCGGAGCCAAGTTCCTCCCAATACAGCCTAATAGCTTGAGGAAGATCTGGGAATTCAAATGGATGTGTATGATATGAGGGAGCAACTTAAGTCTACCCTTGATGATCTTAAGCAGTCAAATTCTGAAGTTAATGAATTAAAGGAAAGACTAAAACAGGCTGCTAATTTCATAAAAGAACTAAAAGAGAAACTGAGTCTCTCTATGAAAAAGAGAAAGGAGCTACTTCAGCAATTGACAAGTCAAGGTGAAGCAAATGATACAAGTGGAGATCTAAAAGAGAAAACCAAGTTATGTGAAAAGTTATCAAAAGAAATCATCATGATAAGACATGAAACGGAATCAGGAGTTATGAAGTTTACCCAAGAAATTGAAGAGAGAAGAAAATCTGAAGATCACCTAAGACAATGTCTCAAAGAAAAATTAGAAGATTGCCACAAGATGGATACAATAATCAGACATCTCGAATCTGAGCTTGAAGATGCTAAAGATAATGAAGAAAAACTTAAGGATCAAATTGTCTCTCTTAAAAAGGATCTTCAAACAACAAATGAATACAAAGAGAAATTCAAGATAAGCTCTGCTCAACTTGAAGTTCTCCTTGAAAGCCAAAAGAGGGTAGATGACAAGTGTGGCATGGGATATGAAAAAGGTGAAAGCTCCGGATCCGGTCAGAAAAATTTTGGATCAGAAAATACAAGGAACAGGCCTAGAAGACTTTCGGTAAGGCAGCCTAATGCCCAAAGATATCCATCCTTCAATGAATACTGCCACAACTATAATAACTTTGGTCATAAAGCTAATCAGTGTAGAAAGAGAATGAATCAGACTAATACATCCTTCTCTGGATAGTGTTTCAACTGCAAAAGGTATGTTTAGAAATCTCATGAATGTAGTAATATACAAATGAACAATTCATTCAATGGTAGATGCTTTGCATGCAATAGAATGGGTCATATGGCTAATCAATGCAGATCAAGAGGATATCAATCAAATACGCAAAGAAATGTTGTTTGCCAATTTGCAATAGATTCGATCATATTGCTGAATTCTGTAGAAGTAAGAATTAGGACAAAAGAGGTTTGGTACATCATAATCAGAATCAAGACAAGGGAAAACAAAAAGTGAATGCAGATGAAGTTCAAAGTGAGATGAACAAGATTTGGGTAAAGAAAAGTATAGAGAATGTAGGGGATGGATCTGCACCAGACTCTGGTGCTGATATTCCTTCTGAAAATTATAAAGTGAGCTCTGGGTCAGGAGGAGACACAAAGAAAACCATTTTCCCCCAGCCAGTCAATTGGTGCCGGAACTGGCACAAGGAGAGTTACGGATTAAAGGGTTCATAAGAGAAACATCTAAATAAACTATGGTTAATATTTGGAAGATCCACAAGATGTTTAGATCAAGATTGATCCAGTTCTTCAAGTCATCTGAATAAGGCAAACCAGAATGACTTAGGTCAAGCATTTATTGCAACTTGGTTTTAGGGTTTGTGGAATAATATAAGGGTTCTTCTTATTAAACATTTGCTCATTCTGCATTTAAGAAGAAGAAAAGAGGTGCTCTACAACAAATTTCCTCAAGCTCATCAAAGATCATTTGTAGAAGTCAATTCATCTAGAAATCGATCTGGCTCCCTCCGTGAAACCTAAAGGTACAAAAGGTATTTTCCGTTCTTAAATATCTCTCTACAAATCTTTTGAAAAGATGTCTACTCTAAATATTGTGAAGATCACTGATAGGCCTCGCTCCAAATTCAAGAAACATCCCTACAAATCCTTGGAAGTAGATCCCCTAGGAGCATTTTCCAGTGTTCCATATGGTGACTTGCATATAGAAGATATTAGGGTTTACATTCATGCAAACATTGAAGAAATCAGAGAGTTCAAATTAAGGGATATCTACCACAAACAACTATTAGATGATTCATTTGAGCTCAAACCCTAATACAAGGCCCTCCGAGAGAAGCACTTTGCACAATGCATACATTTCCCCTGTTTTGCTGAGGATGAATGGGTCAGGTATATTTTGAGCAGGATACATGACAATTTCATATGGTTAAATGGACCATTGAAGATCACAAAATATGCCATTAGGGTAGTTACCAGATTGCACTCATCTGGTGGAATTCCTATTCTTAAATCTATCAAGAATCAAACTGTGAGTGAGGCTACCGGATCAAAGTTTGACAAAAGAGCAATGACAGTAAATGACATCATTGATCTGGATGTCAAGTTTGCCTCCATGATCATTGGATACAAGATATATCATTCTAGCAGGGAGAATTCAGTACCTGGAATGGCCATCTACACTACTTATGAAATGCTAAGAAAGGATGCAGACTACGATCTTTGTCAGCTCCTTTTAAACCAACTCTTGGAGAATCTGCAGAAAATAAAGAAAGATAAAAAGAGTTCATTCAAGTATGGTGGATTGATATCATGCTTATTCTTCTACTTTATGAATGAGCTTCCCAGATCTAGTGGTTGGGTGTGGGAGAATGATAGACCAGTAGCTATCCAAATCAGGGATTATTTGCATGGACTTGGTGACAACAAAGTACAAAATACAGCCCTCTGGGGTTTCTTCAAAAACATCCAAAACATGATGCAAGTTAGAGAGAGAATTCCTCAATCTCTAGTTGAAAAGTATAAAGACACTGTATGTTTTATGGTAAAGACTGATCAATGCCTAATGGATGCAGTGCAACCAAGAACAGTGTGGATCATGCCAATGGGGTATGAGGTAGATGAGAAAATTGCAGAACTGCATGTTCAACACATGCTAAGTCAACCAAGTGATTCCAAGGCAGAAAGGTTTGGAACCTTTGAAGAACTTAGTGTGAAGATCCATGTTGAGTTAAGGCAACCGGAGATGAAGAGAAAGGTAAGAAAATAAGTAGAGAATATTGCAAAAGACTTTGGCATCTCAAAAGAGGCACTTGCTACAAATAGAGAAAAGATGGAAAGAGCAGAGAAAGAAAAGAAAGAGGTAGAAAAGGAAAGTACTCCAGTAGAATCTTCCACCCGGACCAGATCATCAAAGAAATCTACACCTGCCATTGCTAAAAGCTCAAGGGCATCAAAACCGGAAGCAAGATCATCTGACAAAGGAGAGAAGAGAACTAAGACAAAAGCCACAAGATCTTATGCTAATCAAGAAGATGAAGAGGAGACTGAATCTGATGAAGAAGTCAAGAAAATGAAGAAACAGAAGAAATCATTCAGTGAACCCTCTACCGGTCAAGGTGACGAAGAAAAGGAAGAGGAATTTGTTGAAAAACACACTCTTCACATTGATGACATCATCAAATCAGTTACAATGGATGGAAATCTTCAGCCAATGGTTGAATTCTATGATGATTATGGAGAAGCTGATCAGAAGATATTGCAAGATGCCACAGTCTGGTATCTAAACATCTACAACAAAGCATTCATTAATATTATATCTTTGATCCCCAAAAGCTTTGAGAAGGAACTTGAAATAAGGAAGAACAATGCCTAAGCCAAAGATCTAGAAATTCGGGAGCAGATAGCTATTCAGCTCTATCCTTCAATCACTCAGAAACAAATGAATATGATCTTCAAAGATTGCAAGGATGAGTTCTAGAGCAAAGCTAGAATGAATTAGCTCATGCTTGGAGAAACTAATAAAGTAGCAAATGAAACAAAAGAGATCCTCCTGAATGCCTTCAAAAGATTCAATCTTTCAGTTATAGAGGATTTAGGTGTTAATCCATTGGCCACAAGTGTTGAAGAAGGATCTACTGAGGCAATGACAAAAGAGGTAGTGGACACCGGTGAAGATAAGGGCTTGGAATCCTCTGCTCCAGAAGAGGTGGCCCATGAACAAACAATCACTCCTCTGGTTTCCCCTGCTAACTCCAAATCCAAAGGAGAAGAAAGAATAGAGGAGAAAGAAAAAGAAGTGAAGGAAAAATAAGATGATAGCTCTAAGACTGCAGGAGAGAAGAAGAATCTATCTTCGGCAAGAGACACTGCAGAAATTGTCAAAGAATTCCTAAACAAAGAGACAATGGAGATTGATGAACCGAAACTTCTATGAGGACCATTTGATTTTGATTCTCTTTCTCTGGTACAAACAATGAAGATAGGTTCATTTGCTAATGCAAAGGCCAACAAAAAACTCTTGAAATCTCACATGGAAGACTGTGAGCTTATAGAAGCTGCATCTGGTGTGCTTGAAAAGATCATGCCATCTTTTCAGAAGGATCCCTCAGCCTCCCCATCTGGTAATCTCAAATCTCTAGTCAATAGTGTTAGCACACATTTTGATTCCCTAGAGAAGTCAGCAGAAGATAAGGTCTAGAAGGAATTCTTGGCAAAAAGATTATCAGAGGTACAAGGGCTAATAACAAATGATAGGAGGAATATGAATATTGGGATAAAAAGCTTAGAAAATGCCCTTTAAGATGGTGGGGAAGTATACAAATTTTGTTTATCATGGTCCAAAGTAACATTGGATATTGAGAAGAGAGTGAAAGAATAGGAGGACAAACTAACAAATCTATCTAAGAATTGTGATCCTCTCTCATCCTCCATAATAGATCAAGAATGTCAAACTATTGCAGTCTTGAATGAAATCAAGAAGCTTGAGAAGGAAAAGAAAAATAGAATAAATAGGTTGGGTGAACTTAGAGGGATAGTTATCCCTAAGTTAGAGGCCATGCATGAGGCCATAAAAAAAACTCAGACCATAGCCCAGACTAGTGATCTGATAGATCTAAAAAGGGCAAACGCGTTTGCATTCTTGTTGAGTGGTCACATCTCAATTTTGGATAGGATGAAGCAAAGTTGGGCAACAGAATTTGTCCAATTGATGACAACTTTTGCAGACATACTTCAGTATATGTAAGTATGTTATATGTATATACTTATGCGGCTAAGTATAGTTGAAATTTTGAAAAAAATTTATGTACGGACCCTACCCTTTGCCATTGATGTCAAAGGGAGAGTGATGAGCAGTGAAAAATGAGGAATCTAGCTAAGGGGGAGCTCCAAAAAATATACATAGAGACAGAGCATCATCCAAGGGGGAGTATAGTGTGACACTTAGTCATTTTTCACTAAGTGTTGCCATCAATGCCAAAGGGGGAGATTGTTGGCAAGAGACACTATATGGATTCATGAATGTTGTCATTGATGGAAACAAAGGTTATCCCACACATCCACAAGACATGATGAGTCTCTACAGGAAGTTAGATTGAAGAAGTATTATGATCTGGTAAGCAAGAACAGAGCAGTTAGCAAGGTCTGACAGTCAGGTCCGGATCTCTCAGAGGAAGTATTTTAGTAAAGTGCAGATTTGGTGAAGTCAAGAGGAGTACCTTGACTAATAGATTCCAAGGATTTAGCCTCCGGTGATGAAAGGGTGAAGAGATATGAGCACTTGAGTGTTGGGTTCCTATTTGACAGAGTGGATAGAGGAAGAATTGTATCGGCAGAGTGTTAGACCCAAATCCGAAAGAGATATTGCTAATGACTAAGTTTCTTGAGGTATCATTCATGAATGGCTGACATGATTGAAGACTTCTACAAACATATTCTTGATCCGCATTACTTGGTATGCAAGGATTCAGCTGACAGAATAGAGTTTGAGATAATATTGACTATTCCGGATGCTGACTAGAAAAGTGTTGAAATCACTTGTGCGGATATATATACAAGATGGATTTAGATGTGAAAGTGTGTGTGGTAGGGTTTTGGAAGTGTGAATAAAAGTAGAAGAATAGGATAAAAGGAAGAAAACATATTTAGAATGTAAGAGGAAAGTAGCACTTAAGGAGAGTAAGAATGAAGTGCAGCAGATCAGTCTATTGAGCTTAACTGAAACTGAACTTCAGCATGTGTGGATGCCTCTCATCAGTTCAAGTTTTCTTCTTATAGACAATAAGTATTTTGTAGGCAGTGAGCCTCATGTGAGAAGTGTGCTCGGGCAATGAGCCTTAATTGGAAAGTGCCATTTTGTTCTATCTATTCTTCTAATAGAGAATAATATCTTGGGTTAATCACCCTGTGGTTTTTTCCCTTAACAGGGTTTTCACGTCAAAATCATTGTGTCATGTGTATTGGTGTTATTTCCATTTCATGATTATGCTTTCTTATTTAATCTGATGTTGCATTAACTGTTACAAAAGCACAGAAAGTTGAATTATTAGGATAACTAATTCACCGCCCCTCTCAGTTATCAACATCATGTACCTTATTGAATACATTGAGTCTCAAGTTAAATAATGGTTTGCAGAAAAGAAAGTTAGAAGTTATGAATTTATTTCACTTAGTTTTCTTTAATGGTTTAAATTTATTTGTTTTGTTTGGTTGCTAGTTGTTGTGATGCTCATAACACACCCCATTTTACCTCTTAGCAAAATGAGGACCCCTGTTCTGGTTGTTGCTTTTTACTTGTGTGTGGTCTTGCTTGGTGGTAAAGGGAAAGAGGTAAGTGTTACAAGCCATGGTGAAAATTGAAAAGTTTTAGCATTAATTACTTGGAGAGAGTAGAGGTGAATTCTTTGTTAAAAATGAGTAAAGGTTGCTTTTTGAACCAGTAAATTTTTTTCCAATATTCTAAGGTATATATGTGTTTTGGCAAAATGCATTATAAAAGGGGTGTGTATGTGAGGTCATTGTACAAGTCATGTCAAGTACAATCAGGTTTTGTATCATGGTATTTTGTATGCATATGCTTAATGTTTGTATCCTTTGTATACAAGTCAAACTTGATAGGTTTCCAGAAGTGGAATTAATAAAGTGTCAAGTTCACATTCTATGTTGGTTTGTACGTATGTTCAATCTTAGCGCAAATAATATGCAAGGCGATATACATTCATGGACCCAAGGTAGATATAAAATATAGTTCATTAAGGTGAGAAAAAGGTACGTCCTGGAGTTTGTATATTTCATTTTTTTGCATTTTTAACATACATAAAAGTGTGGATTCCAAAAGTTAGTTAAATCTGATGTAGGTGATGCATTGTATCTTATCTTTTTCGAGTAAGTATGCATTCGCTGAGTATACATGTATGGATCTATAAGGATCATGCAATACGATTAATAAAAGTAAAAAGTTTGAAATGGTTGTATAAGGGTTTGCATGTATAAGGGATTGTATCTAAGTGTAGATACATTTATGTTTTGAAGAAGATACAAGTGGGTAAGTTAGGTGGGGCCCGAAGTAGTTATCTCGAGGTTTTATGTTGAATATACAAATGGATATACAAACAGATATACAAGCAGAGATACAAAGGAATGAAAAGGTGAGTTTCAATGCAGATTTCAAAAGAAATGAAATGAGGTTATTTCTTTGTATGTATGAAAGATTGTATATTAACGACATACAATCCCGATATACAAAGAAATGAAAGACATCGTCAGGAATTAAAAGGTAAAAGGGGTTTGTATGGGTCACATTTGTATAATTATTTGTATTTATTTTATATACATTGCAACATACAAACAAAAAGATACAAAGTTGAACACAACATAAGAGGTAACATTGTTTATAACCCATTGCATGTTTAGGCTTGTATATTGATGGCATACAAAGTGACATACAAAAAGTGATATACACGGAGACATACAAAAATGATATGTATGCAAAGGGTAGACTAATAGATATAATGTTCAAAATTAAAGGGTTGAAATAGAATGCTGAAGTTGTATGTGCATTGAATGCAGAAATTAATGCCAAACTAACACTGAAACGATGAAATTTAATGTGTTAGGGTAAATAAAGAGTTGTTTTTCTTTCAGAATTACATTGTTAAAACTAAAATTGTAGAGAAAAGAACTGTTGCACAAATTGAACATAAAATTCATTGTGCGACAAAAATTCATGACAGAAAAGCTTGAAAAAGGTAAATTGGGTCAACAATGTTATAGTTGAGCTATCACAGATACATGTATGTTTCTTAAACACCATTACAATGTAGTTAATTATAAAATATGAATTAGTTAGAGTAATTTCATTTGAAAATGCAAGTCAGTGATAAATTACTATATCCAATTAGCAAATTGGCTGTTTGTTTTAAATGACCTAAAATTTAAAGCGTAAAAGACAAAAAAAGGGATTAGGGTAAATGTAAAACGTAGAAATTCATCGTAAAACCCTACGTAAAAGAAGTAAAAAAAACAAGTTAAAAATGTGTTTTTTCATAGGATGGCCCCGAAACAAAAGAAAGTGGATATAGGGGGTGAAGAAAAGGTGAAAAAAGAAAGAAAGACAAGCAAAGAAATGGAAAAAGTGGAGTTACCAGTGCACAGAGGTTATTCTTCATTAATTAGTACAAGCGGAGTAGTAATAGATACACGCATAGGAAACTATGATGGTGATGATGTTTTGCGGAAGAATACAATAGTAGATGCTACACCTGACATGAAGTGTATCTGGGAATGAGGATTATACAGAGCTGTAGGTTTTCTGCTAGCCATGGAGGCTAAGGACTTAGTTCTTGAATGTATAAATAAATATGATCTAGCTACCAGGAGGGTTATACATGAAGACATGATCATTGCAGACTTATCTACAGAAGGTATCATGAGAACATTTCGTCTAGAAATACAAGAAGAAATGGACATTGATATTGACCAATATACAAAGGTTTTCAATAACAATGAAAGGGATTGTAGAAGAAGAATATTCTATAGTTGGTATAATGCAGAGAATAAACCCAAGGCTATAGCAAGAGTGCATAAGAACTTGCATAGAATAGATTTCAAAGAAGAAATACATCTGATGATAACAATGTTGAGTAGACTGGTAGGTTTACGAGATGCAACTAAATGTGAACCCTGGATGTTCACTGTCATTCAATTCATGAGGGAGGCAAAAAAAGAACAAGGACAAATTCATTGGGCTAAGACTATTAGCACGACCATATGGAAACAAGCAGTGTTGAGGAAACAAAAAATGATACCATTTTATTTGTCCTCATATGTATTATACTCATGTGCATCTATGATTCAACCATATATAATTAGAATTGACAGAATTGGGACCATGGGGAATGGCCTAGATCAAAAACTTGTCTATGACCATTATCCAGATCTCTAGGAGGATAATGCACTAAGAAAGTAGGCTTTAGTAAATGATGTATTCTATACATACATGGTGAGGGTTTTGAGAGGAGAACAAGATAAGAGGTTATCTAAGGATGCAGAGGATACAATTGGATTGCACAGTTCCTGGTACATTCAATTCCAGAATTTCACATATATTAGAACTGAGGGTTTTGAAAGAAAACCATTTATGCTGCCTAGATATCCATCCAATAAATTAATTGTATTTGAATTCTCAAGGCAAAATTTGAATCTTTCAAAATGTATAAGAAGAAGTATGGAAGAGGAAACCTTAATCTCCCTTGGGCAATTGGTAGGTATTCCTACTACAGTGAAGAGATGGCTAGATACTTAGAGAAGGAATTAATATATTATGGATTTGAGGAATTTGAACTAGCAAGGTGGTTTGATCCTTTTCATAGGATCCAAAGAACCATTGATCCCAAGTTCAAACATCAAGTGCACATTGATGATTACTGGTTATATTGCAACGATGACAGAGAAGTAAGGAAAAGAGCACACAAAAGGATGACAGTAGAACTAATAAAAACTATGGGGGAAATCTATGTGCCTCTAGAAATTAAGGATGAGAATGAATTGTTGCATCATAGCTATAAGAGTGCCAGGCTTGTTCCTATTGGAGAGCCTGATTTGTCACAATCATGGAATACATATTTGGACACATTGTCCAAACCTGCCATTTTATTTTTCAAAACATGGTTGAGGAATAAAATAGAGGAGCTTAAAGTTAAGGGGATTGAGCCCACATTTCCAAAGAAAGGTAAGAAGAGAGTGAAGGAGAAACAAGATGAGCTCCAATGTTTCTATGAGAAGAAGAGAAAATTATAGAAGCAAAGATTATTGAAAAGGATAAGAATGCCACTCTAATGGATCCATATCCCTTAGGGGTGATAGTGGAAATATCATCAGGCATGTTTATAGAAGCAGCGTCATCTAGTCATGGCATCAGTGCAGAGCTGGCTGAGGCTGCTAAAGGGTCAACAGGACAAAAAATCATGAAGGCAATAGTAGTGAAAACGTCAAAAGGAGAATCATCAAAACAAAGTGATGTTATAGGTGCATAGAAAATAGGTGCCAAATTGAGTGGCGTGCCTAGTCAGGCTACATCAAAAGAAAAAAGAAAAACATATGCAAAGGTTAAAATAGAATTGGATGAAGAAAATCTACAAGAGTCAAGATTACATGAAGCCAAACAAGTAAGGGAGACTATCAATGTTGAAGACAACAACAATGATAGTGAGGTTAGGGAGGTAGATCCCAAGACAAGAAAAGAAACTGGTATGAATGAAGAGCAATCAAGTGAATACTCTAGAGAAGAAGAAGAGCATAATACTCAGATAGATATGGAGATTGAACAAGGTTCACAATCTGAAGGAAAAAATGTACAAGATAAAGCAGAGGCAATATATCCTTTTGGTATATTAGTGTCACCTGAAATCATTAAAGAAGTGCAAGATGTAGCACACCAAATAGAGGAATTCAAGAAAGAGGACACACCTAAAAAGGTTGTGAAGCAAAAAATAGCCCAGGCTAAGAAGGAAATAGAGATAAGTGCTTCTTGTGCTAATGTGCTAGGTATTTTGAATATGTATGATGAGAATAGTGAAGAAGAAAAGAATATAGAGGAAGAAAAGAATATAGAGAGTAAGCATGAAAATTAGAAAGATATAGATGAACCTAAAAAGAGTACAGCTTCACCTTCACAAATAGAACAAACAAACATGATTGAGAAAGTGCAGGAACAAGTTGAAACAGTAGGAGAATCAATGGAAACATCAGATAAGCCAGATGAAATAAAGGATAACACAAAAAATGTTGTTGAAGGTAATAGTAAACATGAGAAACAAAAAGAAGGTATGGATATAGTGTTGATAATTGAACTGATAAGGAGCATCAACATATGCTGGGGTTCAGTTCCGGTTAGGCTCAGTACACTGATCTGCTGAACTTCATCTTTCCACTTCTTTTATGCTGCTCTTCTTTCACATACCAAATCTTCCTTTCTACTTTTACTCAGGTCTATTGCTTTTCTTCGCACATTACACACAACCACACATCACCTCATAACTAAAACCATCTTATATATATGCAAAAGTGATTTTATCATCTTTCTAGTCGGCATCTGGAACAGTTAATAATTTCCTCAAACTCTGATCTGTCGGCTGAATCCTTGCACACCAAATAATGCGGATCAATCATATACTTGTAGAAGTCATCAATTATATTAGCCAAACATAACTTATGCCTTAAGAACCTTTTCCATCATCAGTAACACATCCAGAATAATGTCTGATGTTCTGCCAGTCAGTTCTTCCTCTGTTCACACTGTCACTTGGGAACCCGACACTCAAGCATTCATATCTCTTTATTCTTTCCACACTAGAGGTTGAAACCCTATAATCTATCAGTCAAGATACTCCTCTTGACTTCCCCAAATCTACACTTCACTGAGATACTTCTACTGAGAGATCTGGACCATCTGAACCTGTCTGCCGGACCTTACTGACTGCTCTGTTCTTGCTTACCAAACCTCAACACTTCTTCAATCTAACTTTCGATGAGGACCTATCATGTCTTGCGGATGTGTGGGATAACCTTTGTTGCCATCAATGACAACATTCATGAGTCCATATAGTGTCTCTTGCCAAGAATCTCCCCCTTTGGCATTGATGGCAACACTTAGTGAAAAATGACTAAATGTCACACTATACTCCCCCTTGGCTGATGCTCTATCTCTATGTACATTTGCCAAAGCTCCCCCTTAGTTGGATTCCTCATTTTTCACTGCTCCTCACTCCCCCTTTGACATCAATGGCAAAGGGTAGGGTCCGCACATCAAAATTTTCAAAATTTTAAGTATACTTGTCTGCATAAGTATAGACATATGGCATACTTACATATACTGAAGTATGTCTGCAAAAGTTGTTTTTATTTGAAGGAATTCTGTAGCCCAACTTTGCTTCATTCTATCCAAAATTGATATATGACCGCTCAATAGGAATGCAAATGCATTTGCCATTTTTAGATCTATTGGATCATTGGTCTGGGTTGTGATTTGAGCTTCGTTTATGGCCTCATGCATGGCCTCTAACTTAGGGACAATTATCCCTCTAAGTTCACTCAACCTACTGATTCTGTTTTTCTTTTCTTTTTCAAGCTTCTTAATTTCATTCAAAACTACAACTGTTTGACATTCTTGATTTATTATGGATGTAGTAAGTGGATCAAAAATTTGAGAAAGTTTTATCAGTTTATCCTCTTGTTCTTTCATTTTCTTCTCAATCTCCACTGTTGTTTTGGACCAGGATATACAAAATTTATATACATCACCTCCATCCTTAAGGGAATTTTCTAAATTTTTTATCCCAATACCCATAACTCTTCTATCATTTGAAATTATCTCTTGCAACTCAAAGAATCTCTTATCCAAAAACTCTTTCCTAACCTTCTCCTTAGCTAATTTCTCTAGAGAATCAAAATGTGTGCTAACACTATTGACTAGAGTTTTGAGATTACTGGAAGAGGAGGCTGTGGGATCCTTCTAAAAAGATGGCATGATATTTTCCAATACTTCAGATGCTACCTCTATAAGCTCACAGTCTTCCATGTGAGATTTCAGTAGTTTCTCTTTGACCTTCGCATTTGCAAATGAAGCTATTTTCATTGTTTGCACCAGAGATAGAGAGTCAAAATCTAATGGCCCTTTTAGTAGTTCCAGTTCATCAATCTCCATAGTTGCTTTTGTCAAAAAGTCCTTGACTGATTCTGCAGTGTCTCTTACCGGAGACAGATTCTTCTTTTCTTCTGCAGTCACAGAACTGTCTTTTGGAGCTTTCTCCCCTTCCACAACCTTTGTACTGATATCTTCTTTTCCCTTCACCTCTGCTTCTTTCTCTTTTATTCTTTCTTCTCCTTTGGATCCGAAGTCAACAGGGGAAACCAGAGGAGTGATGTTAGTCTATTCATGGGCCATCTCTTCCAGAGCAGAGGATTCCAAGTCCTTAGTTGTTTCTGCACTGGTATTCATTACCTCTTCTGTCATTTTCTCAGAAGATTCTTCTGCAACACTTGTGGTCGAGGGGTCAATACCCAAGTCCTCTATAATAAGAAGATTAAATCTTTTGAAGGCTTTCTGAAGGATCTCTTCTGTGTCCTTGGCTACCTTGTCAGTCTCACCAAGCATAAGTTGATTCATCCTTGCTTTGCTCCTGAACTCATCCTTACAATCTTTGAATACCATATTCATTGTCTTGGGATCGATTGAAGGATATAGCTGAATTGCTATCTGTTCCTGGATTTCTAGGTCTTTGGCTTGGGCATTGTTCTTTCTTGTTTCTAGTTCCTTCTCCAAGCTTTTAGGGACTAGAGATATAATTTCAATAAATGCTTTGTTGTAGATATTTAGGTATCTAACCATGGCATCTTGCAATATTTTTTTATCTGCTTCACCATAATCATCATAGAAATCAACCATTGGCTAAAGATTTCCATCCACTGTGACTGATTTGATTATATCATCAATGTGAAGAGTGGGTTTTTCAACATATTCCTTTGTCTTCTCTTCTTCCTTCTGTCTGGTAGAGGGTTCACCGGATGTTTTCTTCTTTTTCTTTATTTTCCTGATTTCTTCATCAGATTCAGTCTCCTCTTCATCCCTTTGACTAGCATAAGCTCTTGTAGCTTTTGTCTTTGTTCTTTTCTCTCCTTTGCTAGATGATTGTGCTTCCAGTTCTGATGTTCTTGAGCCTTTGGCAGTGGTAGGTGCAAATCTCTTTGATGATTTGGTCCGGGTGGAAGGTTTTTCTGGAACACTTTCCTCATTTTTCTTTTCTACCTTCTTCTTCTCTTCCTGAACCCTTTCCATCTTTTTCCTGTTGGCATCAAGTGCCTCCTTTGAGATGCCAAAGCCTTTGGCAACATCTTCTACTTCTTTTCTCACTTTCCTCTTGATCTCTGGCTGCCTTAGCTCTGTATGAATTTTCACACTTAGTTCTTCAAAGGTTCCAAATCTTTCTACTTTTGGGTCCTTTGGCTGACTGAGCACGTGTTGAACATGTAGCTCTACAATTTGTTCATTAGCTTCATACCCCATAGGCATGATCTAGACTATCCTTGGCTCTACTGCCTCCATTAGGCATTGATTAGTGTCTACCATGAAGCACACTGTATCCTTGTATTTCTCAACTACTGATTTGGGGATTCTTTCTCTGATTTGCATTGTATTTTGAAAGTGCTTGAAGTAACCCCATAGAGCTATATTCTTTGTCTTAGCATCCCCAAGTTCATGCAAGTAATCTCTGATCTGAATTGCTACCAATTTGTAATTTTGCAATACCCATCCATTTGATCCAGGCAGCTCATTCATGAAGTAGAAAAATAAACATAATATCAGTCCACCATATTTAAAGGAGTTCTTCTTGTCCTTTTTGATCTTCTGTATGTTTTCAATTAATTGGCTCAAAAGTTCACAGAGATCATATTCTACATTCTTTCTTAGCATCTCATAGGCAGTATATACTGCAGTTCTGGATACTGAATTCTCCCTACTGGAGTGATATATCTTGTATCCTATTATCATAGATGCAAACTTGATATCTAGGTCAGTAATATCTTCAATGGTCATTGCCCTCTTATCAAATTTTGATCCAGTGGCCTCAGTTACAATGTTGTTTTTGACAGATTTGAGGATAGGTATTCCTCTGGAGGATTGTAAACCAGTTACTGCCCTAATTGCCTCCTTGGTAATTTTGCAAGGTCTGTTCAGCCATAGAAAGTTGTCATGTACCCTACTCAACACATACTGGACCCATTCATCTTCTTCAAAGCAGGGGAAATGAATGAACTGATCAAAATGTTTCTCATGGATGCCCTTATATTCTGGTTTAAGCTCTAAAGTATCGTCTATCAATTGTTTGTGCTAGATATCTCTTAGTTTGAATTCCCCAAACTCTTCAATATTTGCATGTATGTAAACCCTAATATCTTCGTGTGCAAAACACCATGTGGAACACTAGAGAATGCTCCTAGGGGATCTACCTCCAATGATTTGTATGGATGTTTCTTAAATTCAGGGTGGGGCCTATCAGAGATCTTTACTATATTCAGAGTATCCATCATCAAGAATTCTACTGAGAAATATCAAGAACGGAGAATACCTTTTTACGCTGTTTAAGGCAAATGATGAAATCTGAATTGATTTGAAAAAATCATCTTGATCTTTGGGGGAATTTTGTTGCAGAGCTCCTTTTCTCTTTTTCCTCGAATGTGAATGTGCAAATGATGACCAAGAGAGATCTTATATTTCTGTACAAAAACCCTAATTCCTTGTTGCAATAAATGCATACCTTAAGTTGTTCCAATTGCTCTATTTTCCTTATTTAGAGAAAGAGAAGCTTTTCTAGATCATTGTGATACCTATATGATTGTTGTTAGTGATGAGTCATAATGTCTACTTATTCTTTTGATCATCCCATATGTCCATAAAACAAGATGTTTTATTTTGAATTCATACCGGATCCAACTTGTGAAAAACCTATTTTATCGGAAGACTACTTTCCCGGATCAATTCTGGAAGGATTTGATTCTTCAAATCTTCTTTTGGATTTCTCAAATATTTACCATACCCCTTTTAGATGTTTCTCTTATTAGCCCTTTTAATCCACAACTCTCCTTGTGCCAGTTCCAGCACCAATTGACTGGCTGGGGGAACAAGGTTTTCTTTGTGTCTCCCCCTGAGCCAGAGCTCACTTTTTAATTTCTAGAAGGAATATCAGCACCAGAGTCTGGTGCAGATCCATCCCCTATATTCTTTGTACTTTTCTTCACCCAAATCTTGTTCATCTCCCTTTGAACTTCATCTGCATTCATTTTCTATTTTCCTTTATCTTGATTCTGATTATGATATACCAGACCTCTTTTGTCTTGATACTTGCTTCTATAGAATTTTGCAATATGACCGGATCTATTGCAAATTTCGCAAACAACATTTCTTTGCATGTTTGATTGATATCTTCTTGATCTGCATTGATTAGACATATGACCCATTCTATTGCATGCAAAGCATCTACCATTAAATGAGTTGTTTATTTGCATATTTTTGCATTCATGAGATTTGTGTCCATACCTTTTACAGTTGAAACATTGTCCAGAGAAGGATGTATTAGTCTAATTCATTCTCTTTCTGCACTGATTAGCTTTATGACTAAAGTTATTGCAGTTGTGGCAGTATCCATTGAAGGATGGATATCTTTGAGCATTAGGCTGCCTTACTGGAGGTCTTCTAGACCTGTTCCTTGGATTTTCTGATCCAAAATTCTTCTGACCAAATCTAGAGCTTTCTCCTTTCTCATATCCCAAACCACACTTGTCATCTACCCCTTTTTGACTTTCAAGGAGAACTTCAAGTTGAGCAAAACTTATCTTGAATTTCTCTTTATATTTATTTGCTGTTTGAAGATCCCTTTTAAGAGAGTCAATTTGATCCTCAAGTTTTTCTTCATTATCTTTAGCATCTTCAAGATCATATTCAAGATGTCTGATGATTCTATCCATCTTGTGGCAATCTTTTGATTTCTCCTTGAGGGATTGTCTTAGATCATCTTCAATTTTTCTTTTCTCTTCAACCTCTTGGGTAAACTTCATAACTCCTGACTCCATTTCATGTCTTACCATACTGATTTCTTTTGATAACTTTTCACATAACTTGGTTTTCTCCTTCAGATCTTCATTTGTATCATTGGCTTCACCTTGACTTGCCAATCGCTGATGTAACTCCTTTCTCTTTTTCATAGAGAGACTTAATTTGTCTTTTAGTTTTGTCATGAAATCATCAGCCTATTTGAGTCTTTCCTTTAACTCATTGACTTCAGAGTTTGACTGCTCAAGATCATCAAGGGTAGTCTTGAGTTGCTCCCTTAACCCATATACATCCATTTGAATTTCCAGATCTTCCTCAAGCTATTAGACTCTGTTAGGAGGAACTTGGCTCTGATACCAATTGTTGATAATTGAACTGATAAGGAGCATCAACATATGCTAGGGTTCAGTTCCGGTTAGGCTCAGTACACTGATCTGCTGCACTTCATCTTTCCACTTCTTTTATGTTGCTCTCCTTTCACATACCGAATCTTCCTTTCTGCTTTTACTCGGGTCTATTTCTTTTCTTCACACATTACACACAACCACACATCACCTCATAACTAAAACCATCTTATATATATGCAAAAGTGATTTCATCATCTTTCTAGTCAGCATCTAGAATAGTTAATAATTTCCTCAAACTCTAATCTGTTGGCTGAATCCTTACACCCCAAGTAATGCGGATCAATCATATACTTGTAGAAGTCATCAATTATGTCAGCCAAATATAAATTATGCCTTAAGAACCTTTTCCATCATTAGTAACTCATCGAGAATAATATCTAATGTTCTGCCAGTCAGTTCTTCCTCTATTCACACTGTCACTGGGGAACCTGACACTCAAGCATTCATATCTCTTTATTCTTTCCACACCGGAGGCTGAAACCCTAGAATCTATCAATCAAGATACTCCTCTTGACTTCCCCAAATTCATACTTCTACTGAGAGATCCAGACCATCCGGACCTATCTGTCAGACCTAACTGACTGCTCTGTTCTTGCTTACCGGCCCTCAACACTTCTTTAATCTAACTTCTGGTGAGGACCTATCATGTCTTGTGGATGTGTGGGATAACCTTTGTTGCCATCAATGACAACATTCATGAGTCCATATAGTGTCTCTTTGCAACATATAGAAGGTACTGAGAAAAAGGATAAGAAAGAAGAAGAACAAAAAGAGTCTTCAGAGGAAAAGAATTCAGAGGAAGGTGATGAAGAGGGAGGAGATACTGAAATGGAAGAAGATGATAATGAGGGTGAGTCCAGACAGTAGAATGATCAAATTGTCCCAAAACAAGGCCCTCAACCTTAGCTCCCTCCACAACAATAGCAGCAACAAGAACAAGCAGAAATAGAGAACCCTTAAGAGGAGGTAATCAATCAAGAAAAGGCTACAGAAATTGCAAAAGAGGCTCCAGCCTGGTTAAGTTTGGAAGTCAAAAGAGAAAAGGTAGAGGTACAATTGGTACCTATAGATATCAAAAGTTTATTAGGTGGTTCCACACCATAGAAAGAGAAGAGGAAAGATAGAACCATGTCAGTAATCAAGAGAGGTCCTTCTAGATCTAGAATGTTGAATCTGGCTATACCACAAAAAGACAAGTCCAAAGGAGAAATAACAATAGAAGATTATAAAATACTTAATATAGATCTTGGCCATAGGACAAGGGAACAACATATACATGAGTGGGAGGACATGCCTTAGGACACTGCAGAGATATTGAAGAAAGATAAGGATAAACATGAATACCTGAAGGGACACATTGTCCAACTGCAGCAGTTTATCAAAGGGATGTGTGATCCCAGTACCAATATACTGGAATTACCTAATGAAATGACAATGCTATCAAGGGAAGAGGTAAAAGAGATGGGAAATAAGAAATTTGAAGCCAACATTTTTGAGAAATGGCAGGCAGTGCCAATATACTAGAATTACCTAATGAAATGACAATGCTATCAAGGGAAGAGGTAAAATAGATGGCAAATAAGAAAATTGAAGCCAACATTTTTGAGAAATGGCTCAAAGGATTGATACATAAAGGAGAAGAAGCAACAAGGCAAGAGACAACTAGTTGGGAGATAGCTTTGGCATAGAAGAACAAATGCAATGTTATATTACACAGCTGCTAGTTCAGAAAAGAAGAATGCAAATAAAAAATAAGGCAACTTGGTGAAATAGAAGACAGAGTAGAAGAACTAATAATCGAAGGAGCCCTTACTCCTCAAATGGTCAATTAGTTGCCACAAGTCAAATTGGAACTGAAATATGAAGAAGAAATTCTCAAAAATTACATAATAAATACCAGAGACCTACAGGAGGTCATGGATAGCATGATAAAGGTACACATGAAGATGATAGAAAAACTCATTGGGCATGAATGCCTAGAAGTACCTACATATGGAGTGGAAAAGGCTGTGAAAGAATTCAAAGCAATATTTTCACCATGTTTAGAGAACCCCACAGCACATCTTAGCACAGAAATGATTGACTCAATGATGCAAATGGGTGCTAAGATCAGGAAATACCAGGAAAAAATTAAGGATTTGGAGACAAAAGAGAAGAAATTGCAAGATGGAGTCAGAGCATAGGAATTCACATGGGCCAAAAGCTAAGAGGGTGACTATGCTTTCATAAAAGGAGTAATAGGTAATTTTGTAGAATACCTAAAGGAATAGAGAAATATTAGAAATAGAATATGTTAAGTGAAAATGCAAGTGGAGGGTTTCAGCGATCAAAGTCAACAAATAAAAAGAAGTCAACGGGTATCTTTTTTTTGAAAAGATTCCAAGGGCATCCTTTGAGGTGAACAAAGATACCATAAAGATATATTGGAAAATGGTTAAGAACGGATGCACACCATTGATCTGGAAAGTTTGAATGCTAACTGTTGATTGAGTTTTGTAATCGTAGCAGTATGAATCTTCAAACTCTATATAAGAAGCTCTGCTACTTGTAACATATTACACAGGGATTTTAGAATTGTAGTTTGCACTTATAATTTGTCAGAGTATTTGAATAGAAAATATATTTATTTTAGTTTAGGAAAGGAGGTCACCTATGTCTGCATCAAGTTGTACGTGGAATGTCTGCTCTCCTTAGTGTATTTGTAAAAATGTCTGTAAGTTTTCTAGTAATGTTATTAATGAAACAAAGGTCATTCTTACATTGTAAATCTTATATGACTTTGTGCTTTGAATATAAGTAAACTTGGAATTATGCATCTATTACAGAGTGTTTTTTGACTCTTACTGGTATCTGAAGTATTATTCTTTGAAAGCTTGCAATCTCTGGTGTATGTTCATGAAAATGTTCAGGACTTTACATTTGAAGATTTAAATATGTTAATTTGATCAATTTACTGTATTCTTTAGGACATGAGTAATGGAACATTTAAATCCTGTAATGAAATGATACTTAGTTTGAGTTTCTCTAACTTTTCTTTAACAACTAAAAATAATTAGCCTAAATGTAGAAATCTGAAGAAAATTGTCTTGCATTCGAATAAAGAATGAGGAATTACATTGATATTTGGCAATTTTCATATTAATTTGAAAGACAAAGTTTGTTTCATAGAAATTCATACAAAGCTTTGTAGTACAATAGTGAATTTATGCAAAAGAATGAATACTTTGTTGATATTTGCAACAATTTGCATAGTTTGAGTCCTATGTCACTGATTATCTTAAGTCACGTAACGCCCCTTGAATATTACAGTTTCACATCAACCTGCTGAATTGTCCACAAGGTCAAGACTTGACCATACAGAAACTTGAGATTAAGAATTCTTAGTTAATTCTTCATATCTTTCCAGACAACTAAGGTTCATTTTGTGAATTTTAACTTTTGTTATGAATGTGTAAAAACAATCATCAATAGTGATGCACTCAAAGACAAAATATATCTCAATCTGGTATAACTTTTTGAGAGAGAAGGTTGTAGAGAATGAAGTGAAGCTTGATCATGTGCCTACAAAGGATCAAGTTGCTAACATATTCACTAAGGCTCTTCCGAAGGATACATTTTACTATCTCTGGGAGAAGTTAGGAGTTATTGCCCCTCCTTCTTTGCACTAGATGCATAAGGAGATATATCAGTTGAGTGGTTTCCAACATCCATTCTTTAATCTAGATTGATGTTGAAGCACTCGAGGGGAGTAGGTAGTGGTCATGATGATTGTTATAGTAAGGGTGAGTAATTTCTAATGTTTGGTTGCTTCTAAGGGGGAGTATGGAGAATAGTAAAAGAAATAATGTTGTAGAGGGATTTTGAGTAGATACAAATTTGAATAGTTGAGAGAGGTGTAGACCTTTTCCATTGACATCAAAGGGGGAGAGAGAACAGTGTGAAAAGGGAAAGAGTTAGTTGTTATGAAGAGAGTAGCAAGTTAAGGGGGAAAAAGAAGTCATCTTTGGGTTTAAGGAAGTGTGTACTTAAAAGTTTATTGTGTTAACATTGGTTTGGCCAACCTTGGGTGTTTACACTAATTGCGAAGCTGATTTGGTGATTGTAGTAGCATGGAGTGGCATGCTTTGATGAATTTGGATCTGAGCTAAGGTGTATTGTGGTCTGCCTTCATTCCTTTCCAGCATGGGAATGTTTTAGGTCCAACCTAATTTGAATTTGTGAAACTAAGGTGCTTTGCCTACCTTAGAGAATGCTTTCAAGGTTGATGATGGTATAAATAAGTGTCAAGGGATCATGATCATGTGTACACATGATGGATCTGATGTGAGTAATAGTGTGGTTGAATGTGTGGTGTAGTACAAGCCTTCATGTGTTAGATTATTGGATGCAGTGAGTAGAATGTGTCTATTATTCTTCAGTGATGCTGTAAAGGTGATGTTGGTATTGTGGTGAATATTGGTTCTATATTTTGAGCTTCATTGGAACTATACTCCTTGCATATGTCAAATGTAATTATAATAGTTCAAATCTTGGCAATGAGCCTTTTGTAATTTGGTGTTGATACTACTTTATATGGTGAGGTAATCCTCACCGTGGTTTTTCCCTTCTTGGTTTTTCCATGTAAATCCTTGTGGTTGATGTTGGTTTGATTCAATTTCTATTATTTTATTTTCGTGCTTAATCATCATAATAGTCTAAGGGTTAATTGAATCTATGTGGATCTAAATGTGTGTGAGGGTTTTGAAATTTTAGGCTACAATTGATTCACCCCCCTCTCAGTTGTCTTGTGTACTCAACATATATTTCCTTAGATCGAATGTGAAACACAAAATTAGAGATTCCCTTTGACTATGGCTTCCTTGGGTAGTGTAGCTCAAGAGATACTTGGCATGTTTTATCTTGGGTACTTATCCCTTTTTTAAATGTTTAAAACCTATGAAAAACTTTGGATGATTATTTCTTGCTAGTCTTATGTAAATCTATAACTTCCTTTTGGCATATTCTCCTCCAATTAGACCTTCCTATATTTACATCTACAATCTACCTTCTAACTTGTTGATGGCATTCTTTGGTAGTTCTTGGCATTAAATTTGGGGTAACTTATGGACTGTGGCAAATCTTTGCAATTCACTTGGTAGCTCCTCTATTGCAACTTATACTTTTCTTCTAGGCATCTTGGGATGTAGTGACCTCCTTTGATTTTCTTCAATTATAAGTACTCCTTTCTATGGGAATATTTCCTTTAGGATTTCTTTTGCAACATTTTTCTTTGACCTTTTTGACTACTTTGTATTTTGCAATCTTCCACTTTTGATAGTCACAACTTCTCCATGCCTTTATCTTTTTGGTAGTGATCTTTAATAGTTGTAATCTACAAACATATGTAGCCACTCTAGATTGGCTCTTCTTGACTATGTTCAAACCCTAAATCTTTAGACTAGAGCTGCTCTCTACAAACAAGATGAATCATGCACTCTAATAGCACTCTAATGGTGGATAGATGTGAATTTAGACAATGCTACAACATTAAAAAATTCTATTGCTTGATGATAAAATGATACAAGATGCCTCAATATATAGAGGTCTTTATAATAAAATACTAGCACACCTCATTTGAAATTTTTTTCCTTTTGGAAACTTCCTAACTAATCTTACCTTATCCAGAAACTTACTAGTTTGCCTTATTCTAGAATTTTACATAATTTACAATTTTTCCTTTTTATTTAATTATACAAATAAAATAATTAATAACTAAATGGAAGGAGAAACTACTAGAATATTGCAACACAAATAATGAAATATTTCCAAAATTAAAAAAGGAAAATAGATCTTGGTAGTTATTATGCAAGCTCGAATTAGCTAACAAATTTGTTGCTTTAATACCTTCATGATGGATATGAATCAATTTGAAATTATTCATCTTGCTAAGAAGATCCATTACTTTAAAAAGAGATTGCTTAGTACCCGGGAATTTAAACAATTAATGATTCACTTATATTGTCCTTCAATTAATATAATTTGAACCTAGGCTTGGACTCCTAACTTTAGGTCAATAATCAGACCTTCCATTATTGCAATACTATTAGTATTGAAAATTGGAAAATAAGTTACCAATCCAATAACCACATCTGTATGATTTTAAAGAAGAATACCATTTCTAGATATATCAATATTATTTTTAAAAGCTCCATCAATATTTAGTGTGTCCATTATTTTGTGGGAGAAGACCAAGTATCAATATTGTTTTCTTTATTAGGTGAGGCGTCTTTAGAAAGTCAATGTATTTTTGGCTATGTTTTAATAATTTTGATCTTTCTTAGATTTTCTTCTCTATTCCCCCCTTAAATTGGCTCTTACAAAAACAAGAACAGATAGATAATTTCCACCCAAACCTTTTTAATTAGCTTTTATTCTCCTTTAAAAATTCTATTATTTCATTCTGACCATAATTTTCAAATGATCATACTAGGGACCATCTATCATAAATCTTGTAAATAATGCTCTATTAAAGAAGTAGAATACACATAACTAGTATTAAAAGAATCTAGAACAAAATTCAATTTTTTAGCGTTATTTTTTTTCTAGATAACCTGGCTTAGGCACCAAGGAGCTACAAAAATTGTAGTGTTAAGCTCAGATTATTGGTAACATTATATTCACTAGATCTACTTGAAATTGATTATCTACCTAAAATTTATCATTTAGAAAAAGCTTTGGACCATTCAAACAACAAACACCAATGGTCGATGAGGATTCGACTAGACTAATACTGATGGAGGCAAATCCAAGTATTGAAGCCATCTAAAAACTTCCATTGAGAGGAGCTATAAACATGGTAAAATAAACTAAAGAATATATTATCTATACTATAAAGCATACATTTAACAAAATCCATTGACATGATATCTAGAAAAGACCCAAAATGGCTCCGACTAGGAAAAGAAGCCCAATTCAACTAGAGACCAACTAAAAGAGACCCAATAGCTACCCAAATTTACACATAGGACTCTATCATTGTCTAGAGGAGACAAATTACAATGGCCTCCATGCCCTAATACCAGTATTAAGTAACATCAAATAGAGCATGTCTAGGAAGAATAGGGGGAGTGAGGAAAATTACCTCAACCTCACCAAGCTCCCATAAGCATTTGTACATTTCTTGTAATTGTCCATTTATGAGGCAAAGAGACCTTAACTAAGCCATCTGAATCCCCATGATCATAGAAATAGAAAAAAAATAATACCATTAGTAGGTAGAGATACCTTGAGACCCTTAGCAATCTCCTCGATAGCTCATTACATATGAACATGTCTCTGCTTGATGGCATGAGGGTGGTCCAAAGAGTAGTTAAAATAAACCTCTCCTTGGTCCAAAACATCTTCAATGTTGCTATCGAGAAGGAATGATTCAACCACCATAGATAGCTTAGGTATACAACTTAAAGATTGTGTCATGTTGAAAACATTCTTTTTGCCCCTTGTATATCTTGGATCAAACAAAAGATTGGTCATAGCCACATATATACCCACACATGGCTCCTCGTCAACCTCATTAGCTACCTCCCATATTTTGAGAACCCATATTTAGATTAGCTTTAGATTTTTTATTTTTTTTTTCCTTGAGGAAGGCTATGAAATCATTGACTATAGCTTCTTTAGAGACCCTTGGCTCTCACTATTTTACCTTCCTTGTGTCTACCATCTCCTTTCTCTTTCCGTTAATAGAAGACTCTAGTGCACATGCCTTGCCTTGCCTATACATTGATGTGGATGCCATTATCTTCAAATGGACTAAACTTGCCACCATATAAGAATATCAAATTGCCTTACCAATTCCACTCTACTTAAATATCATCTATTTCAATGATCAAATAGTCAATAGTAATTTTACATCTCATTCACAATAAAAAGTGGTAATATTTGTCCTATTTTTAGTGGTCAAAAATAACCTTTGACTATTGAGGCAACATATGAGGCAAATAGACCTTGACTAAGCCATCTAAATCCTCATGATCATAGAAATTAAAAAAATTGAATAGCATTAGTAGGTAGAGATACCTTGAGACTCTTAGCAATCGCCTTGATAGCTCACTACATATGAACATGTCTCTACTTGATGGCATGAAGGTGGTCCAAAGAGTCATTAAAATAAACCTCTTTGATGCTAAACATCTTCAATGTTGCTATCAAGAAGAAATGATTTAGCCACCATATATAACATTGGTGCACAACTTAAAGATTGTACCATGTTGAAAACATTCTTTTCCCCCTTTGTATGCTCTACATCCAAAAAAGATTGGTCATAGCCACATATATCTGCACACATGGCTCCCCGTTAGCCTCTTTAGATAACTTCCATATTTTGAGTACCCACATTCAGATTAGATTTAGATTTTTTGGTCTTTGCTTGAGGGAGGCTATGCAATCATTGACCATAGTTTCTCTAAAGACCCTTGGCTATCACTATTTTACCTTGTGTCTACCCTCTCCTTGCTCTTTCCCTTAATAGAAGACCTCGGTGTGGACTTCTTGCCTCATCTATGTTGGAGCACAACACCACTGAGAGGGGGCGGTGAATCAATGGTATGCAAGACTTAGTGACCTTCAAATTTGAATTTCAAAACTTTGATGTAGAAAAAAAAACAATTCCCATTGACTGTAGATGACATCATGAAAGATTTGGAGAATTAAACAGATTGATCAAAATCAAGAATGCATCAACTCAATAGTGAGACTGAAAAATAATGACTCATTCATGCACAGTATTATTGTTTCAGATAGTGATAGGAGTATAGTATGAGTTCAAATAGATCATAGTAAATAAACTGACTTTAACACAAATGACACATGATCAGTAAATAGACAGGAGAATCAAACTCATCAATGATAAATCATAACATAGATAATTTCCTGAGTGGAAATCCCCTGGCATAAAACCACTTGAAAATGCCTCACTAGCTTATAAAAGAATCTCACTGATTACAGGCCTCACTAGCTTACAACATTGCCTCACTGGCATATAACATTGCCTCATTGGCTTACAACATTCATTCCATTAAATCAAGTAAAATTCATACAGAGGGACACTCTGTTTCACTTGAGAACATATACTGTCAACAATGTATGTGCAGGACACACAAACAACACTTGCACAAACATCATTTACATTATATCTTTATATTCATTCAGAAACCTTCAACAGTTGACAGTTTCAAACTAAAAAAAAACAATCGACAGTTTTGCAACTGTCACCTTCAATAGAATATACAATATGGTTGCTTTTTGTCATAGTTAAAAAGACTGTTAGAAAAAGATGTGACATGAACTATTGCCCACAAGGAACCCTTAGGGTTACAAACTTCCTTCAAAAACATTTCATTCGAAGAAATAATTCTGAAACAGTTATAATTGAAAAAGTTACATTTCCATCATAAAGCCTTGAGAATCATTTTACTCAGATGAATAAAGTAAGTTGCTCTATCGTGAAAACCCCTGTTGAGTATAAGAAAATACACAAACATTTACTGCATATGGGTTAAACCCTAACCCGTTACAAAAGCAAGAAAAATATAAGGGATCTTCAAGAAACCTAGTGGCAGAAGAGATAAATCGAAATATATGTAAGAATGCCCCTGTTTTAAAAACCCTTAAGCCAAAAAAAAAATCCAAACCCAACAATTAACTGGTGACTATATTTCACACTCAGCCAAATACATGATAAGCTGGTTATAAAGAATGGAAAGAATAGCACCTGGTATGACAACACTACAGAAGAAGGTCAAGAGAAGGTTACCAAAAAAAATGTTGTCAGATTCGCACATCACTTCCACTAGCAAACCTGTTGTTTGTTCCATAAATTGTCGTGATAATGCTCAGAAACAAAAGTTAAACACCACACTGCAATGATCAACTAAAATATCAAGAGGTTTCATGATAATGAATGGAGAAATAGTCAAAACCTACGCTGTGCAAAGCAATGATTAAATGAAGTGCCTGAAATCAAAGAAACAATCCCCTTTTTGATACCTTTAACTGGCTGTTCTAGTTTGCCCTAAAGAGGGCTTGAAAAGATGAAAGAGAGATGACCTTTTGGACCAGTAAACAACCTTGCAACCGGTGTTGAATAAAATACATTAGAGAGTATCATTTACGCACAATATTAATCTTTTCCAGTTATGCGGCGCATATTATTATGTGCAACTTTACCACTTATGCAATGCAAATGTTACCAAGTCAATAGGTCAAAAAGCTGACTAGCTGCCAAAAACTAACTGCCAAGTGTGACATCAAACATGTTACCACCGTTGACATCACTACCAACCAAAATATTGCTGACTAGGTTTAACAAAACTCCCCCTTTGGAATTGATGTCAAACCTTACCATTCCAACACAAATATCAAAAATAATATCAAATTTCAAACTCAGATACAAGTATCAACTCCTCAGATGCAAGAGTCTACTAATGCCAGATACCATCAAGAGTCTACCAATGTGAGATATCAATAATAGTGCCAGATTAGAGCAGCATCTTTCCAGTTCCCAAAGTCATTAGAGAAATACCAGGTTCAAAAAGGAGATACCTTAGATATACCAATACTCACCAATAGAGATACCAAAAAGAGATACCTCAGATATACTAACAAAAAGAGATATCGCAGATATACCAATACCACAGAGTACTCCAAATAGAGATACCACTAAAGGGCAGTGCCAAATAGAGATACCACTACCACTGAGTATATCACTGAGTACTCACCAATACCACTAAAAGACAGTGTTCTCTCCCCCTTTTGACAACAAGGCCAAAGGTAGAAAGAAGAAAACCTATACAAGTGATCAGAATCCCAATCCAAAAATTAGAAGAAACTGTTAGAAACAAGATGGCCAAAAAGACAACGAAGATAATATGAATCCGAAAAGCAATAGAGAGAACATGTCGACTGTCAAGATCTTCAGATAGCAACAATTGAAGAGATAAATATCATGGCAGGCATCACCACTATCAAATAGTCCAAGAGGAACAACTAAAACAAGATATATAGAAGCAGAAACACAAAAAAATGATTGTCTCATGAAGAAGAGTGATCAACAGGACATAGAAATATCCAAGCATCTCCCCCTGAGTCCAAAAATGTCACTATTTATTCACTGTGATACAATACTGTCACCATGAAAATGCATGACATCACTGTCAAGACTAACATGTTACTATCATAACTAAACAAGTAGAGAACAACCCACTATTGTCATACTGTTTAATGCCCTAACAAACTGATCAAGATATAACACTGTTACTATTGTAATACAGTAACTATTACATAGCATCATCTCCAAACAGTCATCATAAAATTGTTTACCCAAAAACATCACTGTCATCATAGCAGCACCATATGTAGCAAAGATAAACAACTGAGGATGCTAATAGAAATAACATTGTCACTAAAAGCCAAGCTCCCCCTGAGGATGATCTCAGTAATACTAAACATTGTGTGCAAGCAAGTATGTGTGGGGTCAACAAACACCATCAAATAACGTGATCTAGAGATTAAAGAGCATATGTATCATAGACTTAAAGGAAGAAATGTCATTTACATATCAAACCATGTCTTGTCTTGATATTAGCACTGTTACCACAAATCATTGTAACATTGACATAGGCCCATCACAATGCACCCACTAGACTTTGCATTTCTATCCTTAAGTATGTAGATGACAAATTTGTCATCTAAAGGTGTCCACCATCTCATCATGAAAAGAACCTGTACCTACTTTGTTCACTGTACTGTCAGCAAAAAGACCATTGTTATTGCAAATCATATCATACCATTGTCATTGCACAAAATCACTATCATTGTATGCTTATTTAGCAACACTCTAACTAGAGAGAATCTATACTCCCTTGAATAGTACTGTCACCCAACACAAAGGAACTGAACAGTGATACAAATCATTGTCATTCAGATATATTGCAAAAGATAAACAAGCACTGCCACTTACCCTTGAGAAAAATACTAAAAACAAGCAACATATC
Source organism: Cunninghamia lanceolata (assembly GCA_027924645.1). Classification (NCBI taxonomy): domain Eukaryota; kingdom Viridiplantae; phylum Streptophyta; class Pinopsida; order Cupressales; family Cupressaceae; genus Cunninghamia; species Cunninghamia lanceolata. The sequence continues at coordinate 1,888,765 of BSBN01000245.1, read as the reverse complement.
ACTGTCTTCAGAATTAGACATAGGAAATGTTCTTTTATTAGATCTCAGCAAAAAAGTAATATCAAACCATCTTCATCCATCATTGAAACTCAGTCACAACAAATGTAAATGCTTCTACTTTGTACCACACATGAGATTGCACTCAGATACAGTCAAAGAATATTGTCTAAAAGAGTGTTCTACAACTTCATCCACCTCCAATATCCTTAAAGAAGAAAGAAAATCAAGGCAATGAAAAATTTGTTTGTCATCAACCACTTCCAAGATTTTTAGATACTAATCATATTGACCATGATGAAAAAAAGAACAAAGTTTGAATCAATAATAACCAATCACTGTTATATCCAAAAAAACACTATCAGAGCTCAAACTACTACCATAGTTAGAGCATGCAGAACATGAAACAAAGATAACTGATCAAAGCATGACCAACCAATCTATCCTACATATTTGCCATATTTTGCAAATATGATTACTAGGGCATTAACCATCAATGTTGTCCCCTTTTGTGAATAAGGAAATATCACTATTCTCAATGACTAATCATGTCTCAAACAACACACCATACTTAACTATATACCTTAAAAACTGCATATGCCTTGTCTGTCCTTCACTATCAGACATCATCATTGTTATACTGATCATGATCCAGAAACTGAATTGCACTATGTTTTTGACATTAAATTACTTCCCATATCTATGAGCATAAAAAAAAACTAGGACTATTACCATCATCAAGCTATGAGTCAAAAAAATCACTAATATGACTTATAATTAACTTGACAGAAGCAAGAACAATAACCTCAAGAACATCTTGTCATCAGTCAAACTGAAACTGTACCATTTACAAGATACACTGAACATTGTCAGGGATCATTGAGCATTGACAATCAGCATCATAGGTCTGAGTGAAACCACCAGTATATACCAATCACTTGTTTCAACTAATTTGCAACCAATCCAAAAACACATTATCCTTTACCACAACTGTTCAAGCATCAGATAAGCAAGAATACTATGCAAGAGTCCATTGTCACACAATAGTTATCATTGATTACCTCTGAGGCTGAAAAATGTTGACTAAAGGTAGATATCTAAGATAAATACTTAGAAAGCAAGAGTTACCTTAAAAGTACTGGTAAAAAGAGCACTGTCACTGTCAATCACAAAATTCACTGTCAGAACTATCATGAAAGTGTAGTTCACTATACGTACACACTATCACTTTATACTTGAAATACCTTTGCACTACAATTGTCTCTAGCTGCACCTTTCAGTTACAAATTACTCCCTTGATGTTATTCAAATTACAAGTCAAAGACTATCTTGATCTGCCATCAGCAATTGTCATACTCATCAACTGTCACTATCTCATGATTGAGACAAGTATACATAGCACTGATTATCTCAAAACAATAATATTGCCATATTTCTTAAAATTGAGCATGAGTCATAACATACTATCATCTCCATCAAAGATACCAAGGTGAGGCTATGAATAAAAATCAAGAAGTTCTTAAACTATGATATCCTGATGTTCAGACACAAATCATGATGAACACATGAACATCCTGAAGATGAGAAAAACTTTGATTTTTTTCTCTTGTCCTTTGACTTTAAGATCCTTTGTAGCATGTGGAGATATCAATACTGCAAACCATAATCAGAAGTAACAATATCTCATGAAGATTTAATCACAGAATTAGACAGGAACCACCCATATGCAGTTAACTTTGGTATTTATGTAACAACAACCACCCTTTACTATGAATAAGCATCATGGATAGCACAACATGGAATCAATAAATCACTTCTTGATCTTCTCTAGGGGATGTAGGGTAAAACACTAATCTGCTCCCCCTATCTCCAAGCTCCTACTTATTTAGGATTATGTGAGCTATTCACTGGGTCACTGGCATTTTCTACACTTTGTTTTCTCCTCGAAACTAATATAGGTTCTTTCTTTTGCTTGTCCAAAGTGCTTACCTTTTCGTTATCTCTAATTGATCTCACAGGATTACTCCAGCAATATTGTGGTGTATGTCCAACCTTGTTGCACCTGTAACATATGATATTGCCAGAAGAATAATAATGTCTGTTTCTTGAGTTTCTATAATCATATCTTGCATGCATCTAGCAGTCTCTTCTCATATGTCCATCCTAATTGTAGCTATAGCAAACAACATTGTAGTTTTGATTTGACAAATCATAATAACTACAATCCCTAGCTCTATGACCATACTTATGACAGACATAGAAATAACCATGAAACTGAGAATAGTTATACCTGACAGAATGATATCGCTTGATAGATAAAGGTCTAGAAAAATTGTTAGTTCTTCTTCTTCGAATATCAGCAGTCTTATCCTTTTCTCTCTTCTTGTCGTCATAAAAAATAGTAGAATGATAATTTAGATCTATCTTTTGCCTAGGAGTCTGCCTAACCTTGAAACTCTTCCTATTTGCTGTTGCAAAAACTATTTCCTTTTTAACTTCATCTTTAACACCAGAGCTTTCCCCTTTTTCATATCCTAAGCCAAAATGATCCTTGTAGTTTTTTTTACTATTCAATATTTCATCTAAAGCATTTGTGCCTTTTACAAACTTCTTTATTTTGACAACATCCAGACTATTATTTAGATTGACAACTTCACTTTCAAGTCTCAGACATTCAATTCTTGTCACCTCAAGATCAGAATTTGTTACATCTTTTATTCTTTTTGCTTCCTGAATTTTAGTTTTTAGATTAAAAATTAATTTATCGGATTCATTAACATGACTTTTTAATTCTGCAATCTGATTTCTGGCATTTTTAAACTCTAAAGAAGATTTTTTCAAAATCTGAACATACCTTGTTCTTGAATTCTATCTCTTGTTGAAGTTGCTCTTCTAATCTCTTATTCTCCTTTCTAAGTTCCTTGATTGTATCCAAGGCACACATGAGTTCTTCTTTTAAATTAGTCTCACAATCCTGTTCATAATCATATTCATCCACAAATAGATCTTCTTCTTCATCATCAAATTCAACTACAAAATCATTAAATTCATGTCTACTCACATTCACATTGTCATGATTCTAAACTGCAGGACTGATTTCTTTATGACACTTTGTATCTATATTCATGGTTGACTCATGCAACAATCCATTCCTGGACTTGACAAAGACTTGTTTTTCAATTTTATGATTAGCATTTATCTTTTCTCTACTCAAGGCCTTATTCCTATTCTTTTTACCCATTGTACTCCACTTCTAGGAACCCTTAAGTTGGTTAGGCTTCTTCCAAGGGTTTGGCTCTGATACCAATTGTTGGAGCACAACACCACTAAGAGGGGGGATGAATCAGTGGTATGCAAGACTTAGTGACCTTCAAATTTATATTTCAAAACTTTGATGTAGAAAAAAAAATTCCCATTGACTGTAGATGACATCATGAAAGATTTGGAGAATTAAACAAATTGATCAAAATCAAGAATGCATCAACTCAATATTGAGACTGAAAAATAATGACTCATTCGTGCATAGTATTATTGTTTCAGATAGTGATAGTAGTATAGTATGAGTTCAAATAGATCATGTAGTAAATAAACTGACTTTAAGACAAATGACATATGATCAGTAAATAGACAGGAGAATCAAACACATCAATGATAAATCATAACACATATAATTTCCTGAATGGAAAGCCCCTGGCATAAAACCACTCAAAAATGCCTCACTAGCTTATAAAAGAATCTCACTGATTACTGGCCTCGCTGGCTTACAACATTGCCTCACTAGCATATAACATTGCCTCACTGGCATATAAAAGAATCTCACTGATTACAGGCCTCACTGGCTTACAACATTCATTCCATTGAATCAAGTAAAATTCATACAGAGGGACAGTCTGTTTCACTTGAGAACATATACTGTCAACAATGTATGTGCAGGACACACAAACAACACTTGCACAAACATCATTTACATTAGATCTTTATATTCATTTAGAAACCTTCAACAGTTGACAGTTTCAAACTAAAAAAAAACAATCGACAGTTTTGCAACTGTCACCTTCAATAGAATATTAAATATGGTTGCTTTTTGTCATAGTTAAAAAGACTGTTAGAAAAAGATGTGACATGAACTATTGCCCACAAGGAACCCTTAGGGTTACAAACTTCCTTCAAAAACATTTCATTCGAAGAAATAATTCTGAAACAGTTATAATTGAAAAAGTTACATTTCCATCATAAAGCCTTGAGAATCATTTTACTCAGATGAATAAAGTAAGTTGCTCTATCGTGAAAACCCCTGTTGAGTATAAGAAAATGCACAAACATTTACTGCATATGGGTTAAACCCTAACCCGTTACAAAAGCAAGAAAAATATAAGGGATCTTCAAGAAACCTAGTGGCAGAAGAGATAAATCAAAATATATGCAAGAATGCCCCTGTTTTAAAAACCCTTAAGCCAAAAAAAAAATCCAAACCCAACGATTAACTGGTGACTATATTTCACACTCAGCCAAATACATGACAAGATGGTTATAAAGAATGGAAAGAATAGCACCTGGTATGACAATGCTACAGAAGAAGGTCAAGAGAAGGTTACCAAAAAAAATGCAGTCAGATTCGCACATCACTTCCACTAGCAAACATGTTGTTTGTTCCATAAACTATCATGATAATACTCAGAAACAAAATTCAAATGCCACACTACAATGATCAACTGAAATATCAAGAGGTTTCATGATAATGAATGGAGAAATAGTCAAACCCTATACTGTGCAAAGCAATGATCAAATGAAGTGCCTGAAATCGAAGAAACAATCGCCTTTTTGATACCTTTAACTGGCTATTCCAGTTTGCCCTAAAGAGGGCTTGAAAAGATAAAAGAGAGATGACCTTTTGGAGCAGTAAACAACCTTGCAACTGGTGCTGAATAAAATACATTAGAGAGTATCATTTACTTACAATATTAATCTTTACCACTTATGCGACGCATATTATTATGCACAACTTTACCACTTATGCAATGCAAATGTTACCAAGACAGTAGGTTGAAAAGCTGACTAGCTGCCAAAAACCAACTACCAAGTGTGACATCAAACATGTTACCACCATTGACATCACTACCAACCAAAATATTGCCGACAAGGGTTAACAAAACTCCCCCTTTGGCATTGATGTCAAACCTTACCATTCCAACACAAATATCAAAAACAATATCAAATTTCAAACTCAGATACAAGTATCAACTCCTCAGATGCAAGAGTCTACTAATGCCAAATACCATCAAGAGTCTACCAATGCCAGATATCAATAATAGTGCTAGATTAGAGTAGCATCTTTCCAGTTCCCAAATTCATTAGAGAAATACCAGGTTCAAAAAGGAGATACCTTAGATATACCAATACTCACCAATGTCACCAATAGAGATACCAAAAAGAGATACCTCATATATACCAACAAAAAGAGATACTGCAGATATACCAACACCACTGAGTACTCCAAATAGAGATACCATTGAAAGACAGTGCCAAATAGAGATACCACTACCACTGAAAGACAGTGTTCTCTTCCCCTTTTGACAATAAGGACAAAGGTAGAAAGAAGAAAACCTGTACAAGTGATCAGAATCCCACTCCAAAAATCACAAAAAACCGTTAGAAACAAGATGGCAAAAAAGACAACGAAGATAATATGAATCTAAAAAGCAATAGAGAGAACATGCCGACTGTCAAGATCTTCAGATATCAACAATTGAAGAGATAAATATCATGGCAGGCATCACCACTGTTAAATAGTCCAAGAGGAACAACTGAAACAAGATATATAGAAGCAGAAACACAAAAAAAAATGACTCTCATGAAGAAGAGTGATCAACAAGACACAGAAATATCCAAGCATCTCCACCTGAGTCCAAAAATGTCACTGTTTATTCACTGTGATACAATACTGTCACCATGAAAATGCATAACATCACTGTCAAGACTAACATTGTACTATCATAACTGAACAAGCAGAGAACAACCCACTATTGTCATACTGTTTAATGCCCTGTCAAGCTGATCAAGATATAACAATGTTACTATTGTAATATAGTAAGTATTACACAGCATCATCTCCAAACGTTCATCACAAAATTGTTTACCCAAAAACATCACTGTCATCATAGTAGCACCATATGTAGCAAAGATAAACAATTGAGGATGCTAATAGAAATAACATTGTCACTAAAAGCCAAGCTCCCCCTAAAGATGATCTCAGTAATACTAAACACTGTGTGCAAGCAAGTATGTGTGGGGTCAACAAACACCATCAAATAACATGATCTAGAGATTAAAGAGCATATGTATCATAGACTTAAAGGAAGAAATGTCATTTGCATATCAAACCATGTCTCGTCTTGATATTAGCATTGTTACCACAAATCATTGTAACATTGACATAGGCCCATCACAATGCACCCACTAGACTTTGCATTTGCTATCCTTAAGTATGTAGATGACAAATTTGTCATCTAAAGGTCTCCACCATCTCGTCATGAAAAGAACTTGTACCTACTTTGTTCACTGTACTATAGGCAAAAAGACCATTGTTATTGCAAATCATGTCATACCATTGTCATTGCACAAAATCACTGTCACTCTATGCTTATTTAGCAACACTCTAACCAGAGAGAATCTATACTCCCTTGAATAGTACTATCACGCAACACAGAGGAACTGAATAGTGATACAAATCATTGTCATTCAGATACATTACAAAAGATAAACAAGAACTGCCACTTACCCTTGAGAAAAATACTAAAAACAAGCAACATATCACTGTCTTCAGAATCAGACATAGGAAATGTTCTTTTATTAGATCTCAACAAAAAAGTACTATCAAACCATCTTCATCCATCATTGAAACTCAGTCACAACAAATGTAAATGCTTCTACTTTGTACCACACATGAGACTGCACTCAGATGCAGTCAAAGAATATTGTCTAAAAGAGTGTTCTACAACTTCATCCACCTCCAATATCCTTGAAGAAGAAAGAAAATCAAGGCAATGAAAAATCTGTTTGTCATCAACCACTTCCAAGAACTTTAGATACTAATCATATTGACCATGATGAAACAAAAGAACAAAGTTTGAATCAATAATGACCAATCACTGTTATATCCAAAAAATTACTGTCAGAGCTCAAACTAATGCCATAGTCAGAGCATGTAGAACATGAAACAAAGATAACTGATCAAAGCATGACCAATCAATTTGTCCTACATATTTGCCATATTTTGCAAATATGATTACCAGGGCATTAACCATCAATGCTGTCCCCTTTTGTGAATAAGGAAATATCACTATTCTCAATGACTAATCCTATCCCAAACAACAGACCATACTTAACTATATACCTTATAAAGTGCATATGCCTTGTCTGTCCTTCACTATCAGACATCATCATTGTTATACTAATCATGATCCAGAAACTAAATTGCACTATGTTTTTGACATTAAATTACTCCCCATATCTATGAGCATCAAAACAAACTAGGACTATTTCCATCATCAGGTTGTGAGTCAAAAACATCACTAATATGACTTATAATTAACTTGACAGAAGCAAGAACAATAACCTCAAGAACATCCTGTCATCAGTCAAATTGAAACTATACCATCTACAAGATACACTGAACATTGTCAGGGATCATTGAGCATTGACAATCAATATGATAGGTCTGAGTGAAAGCACCAATATATACCAATCACTTGTTTCAACTAATTTGCAACCAATCCAAAAACACATTATCCTTTACCACAACTATTTAAGCATCAAATAAGAAAGAATACTATGCAAGAGTCCATTGTCACACAATAGTTATCATTGATTACATCTGAGGCTAAAAAATGTTGACTAAAGGTAGATATCTAAGATAAATACTTAGAAAGCAAGAGTTACCTTAAAAGTACTGGTAAAAAGAGCACTGTCAGAACTATCATGAAAGTGTAGTTCACTGCACGTACTCGCTATCACTTTATAATTGAAATACCTTTGCACTACAATTGTCTCTAACTACACCTTTTAGTTACAAATTACTCCCCTGATGTTATTCAGATTGCAAGTCAAAGACTATCCTGATCTGCCATCAGCAATTGTCATACTCATCAACTATCACTATCTCATGATTGAGACATGTATACATAGCACTGATTATCACAAAACAATAATATTGCAATATTTCTCAAAATTGAGCATGAGTCATAACATACTGTCAACTCCATCAAAGATACCAAGATGAGGCTATGAATAAAACTCAAGAAGTTCTTAAACTATGATATCATGATGTTCAGACACAAATCATGATGAACACATGAACATCCTGAAGATGGTAAAAACTTTGATTTTCTTTTTTTCTCTTCTCCTTTGACTTTAAGAACCATTGTAGCACGTGGAGATATCAATACTGCAGACCATAATCAGAAGTAACAATATCTCATGAAGATTTAATCACAGAATCAGACAGGAACCACCCATATGTAGTTAACTTTAGTATTTATGTAACAACAACCACCCTTTACTATGAATAAGCATCATGGATAGCACAACATGGAATCAATAAATCACTTCTTGATCTTCTCTAGGGCATGTAGGGTAAAACACTAATCTGCTCCCCTTATCTCCAAGCTCCTACTTATTTAGGATTTTGTGAGCTATGCACTGGGTCACTGGCATTTTCTACACTTTTTTTTCTCCTCCAAACTAATATAGGTTCTTTCTTTTGCTTGTCCAAAGTGCTTACCTTTTCGTTATCTCTAATTGATCTCACAGGATTACTCCAGCAATATTGTGATGTATGTCTAACCTTGTTGCACCTGTGACATATGATATTGCCAGAAGAATAATAGTGTCTATTTCTTGAGTTTCTATAATCATATCTTGCATGCATCCAGTAGTCTCTTCTCATATGTCCATCCTTATTGTAGTTATAGCAAACAACATTGTAGTTTTGATTTGACAAATCATAATAACTACAATCCCTAGCTCTATGACCATACTTATGACAGACATAGCAATAACCATGAAACTGAGAATAGTTATACTTGACCGAATGATATCGCCTGATAGATAATGGTCTAGAAAAACTGTTAGTTCTTGTTCTTCCAATATCAGCAGTCTTATCCTTTTCTCTCTTCTTGTCGTCATCAGAAATAGTAGAATGATAATTTAGATCTATCTTCTGCCTAGGAGTCTGCCTAACCTTGAAACTCTTCCTATCTGCTATTGCAAAAACTATTTCCTTTTTAACTTCATTTTTAACACTAGAGCTTTCCCCTTTTTCATAGCCTAAGCCAAAATGATCCTTGTAGTTTTTTTGACTATTCCATATTTCATCTAAAGCATTTGTGCCTTTTACAAACTTCTTTATTTTGACAACATCTAGACTATTCTTTAGATTGACAACTTCACTTTCAAGTCTCAAACATTCAATTCTTTTCACCTCAAGATCAGAATTTGTTACATCTTTTATTCTTTTTGCTTCCTCAATTTTAGTTTTTAGATTAAAAATCAATTTATCAGATTCATTAACATGACTTTTTAATTCTGCAATATGTTTTCTGGCATTTTTAAACTCTAAAGAAGTTTTTTTCAAAATCTAAACATACCTTGTTCTTGAATTCTATCTCTGTTGAAGTTGCTCTTCTAATCTCTTATTCTCCTTTCTAAGTTCCTTGATTGTATCCAAGGCACACATGAGTTCTTCTTTTAAATTAGTCTCACAATCCTATTCATAATCATATTCATCCACAAATAGACCTTCTTCTTCATCATCAAATTCAACTACAAAATCATTAAATTCATGTCTACTCACATTCACATTGTCATGATTCTTAACTGCACGACTGATTTCTTTAGGACACTTTGTATCTATATTCATAGTTGACTCATGCAACAATCCATTGCTAGACTTGACTGAGACTTATTTTTCAATTTTATTATCATCATTTATCTTTTCTCTACTCAAGGCCTTATTCCTATTCTTTTTACCCATTGTACTCCACTTCCAGGAATCCTTAAGTTGGTTAGACTTCTTCCAAGGGTCTGGCTCTTATACCGATTGTTGGAGCACAACACCACTGAGAGGGGGGGGTGAATCAGTGGTATGCAAGGCTTAGTGACCTTCAAATTTGTATTTTAAAACTTTGATGCAGAAAAAAAACAATTCCCATTGACTATAGATGACATCATGAAAGATTTGGAGAATTAAACAGATTGATCAAAATCAAGAATGCATCAACTCAATATTGAGACTAAAAAATAATGACTCATTCATGCACAGTATTATTGTTTTAGATAGTGATAGGAGTATAGTATGAGTTCAAATAGATCATAGTAAATAAACTGACTTTAAGACAAATGACACATGATCAGTAAATAGACAGGAGAATCAAACTCATCAATGATAAATCATAACATAGATAATTTCCTGAATGGAAAGCCCCTGGCATAAAACCACTCGAAAATGCCTCACTGGCTTATAAAAGAATCTCATTGATTACAGGCCTCACTAGCTTACAACATTGCCTCACTAGCATATAACATTGCCTCACTGGCATATAAAAGAATGTCACTGATTACAGGCCTCACTGGCTTAAAACATTCATTCCATTGAATCAAGTAAAATTCATACAGAGGAACACTCTGTTTCATTTGAGAACATATACTATCAAAAATGTATGTGTAGGACACATAAACAACACTTGCACAAACATCATTTACATTATATCTTTATATTCATTCAGAAACCTTCAACTGTTGATAGTTTCAAACTAAAAAAAAATAATCGACAGTTTTGCAACTGTCACCTTCAACAGAATATACAATATGCTTGGTTTTTGTCATAGTTAAAAAGACTGTTTGAAAAAGATGTGACATGAACTGTTGCCCACATGGAACCCTTAGGGTTACAAACTTCCCTCAAAAATATTTCATTTGAAGAAATAATTCTGAAACAATTATAACTGAAAAAGTTGCATTTCCATCATAAAGCCTTGAGAATCATTTTACTTAGATGAATAAAGTAAGTTGTTCTATCGTGAAAACCCCTGTTGAATATAAGAAAATACACAAACATTTACTGCATATGGGTTAAACCCTAACCTGTTACAAAAGCAAGAAGAATATAAGGGATCTTCAAGAAACCTGGCAGCAGAAGAGATAAATCGAAATATATGCAAGAATGCCCCTGTTTTAAAAACCCTTAAGCCAAAAAAAAATCCAAACCCAATGATTAACTGGTGACTATATTTCACACTCAGCAAAATACATGATAAGCTGGTTATAAAGAATGGAAAGAATAGCACCTAGTATGACAACACTGCAGAAGAAGGTCAAGAGAAGGTTACCAAAAAAAATGCAGTCAGATTCGCACATCACTTCCATTGGCAAACCTATTGTTTGTTCCATAAACTATCATGATAATGCTCAGAAACAAAATTCAAATGCCACACTGCAATGATCATCTGAAATATCAAGAGGTTTCATGATAATGAGCAGAGAAATAGTCAAATCCTATGCTGTACAAAGCAATGATCAAATGAAGTGCCTGAAATCGAAAAAGCAATCCCCTTTTTGCTACCTTTAACTGGCTGTTCCAATTTGCCCTAAAGAGGGCTTAAAAAGATAAAAGAGAGATGACCTTTTGGACTAGTAAACAACCTTGCAACCAGTGGTAAATAAAATACATTAGAGAGTATCATTTACTTACAATATTAATCTTTGCCACTTATGTGATGCATATTATTATGCACAACTTTACCACTTATGCAATGCAAATGTTACCAAGACAATAGGTTGAAAAGCTGACTACCTGCCAAAAACCAACTGCCAAGTGTGACATCAAACATGTTACTGCCGTTGACATCACTACCAACCAAAATATTGCCGACTGGGGTTAACAAAACTCCCCCTTTGGCATTGATGTCAAACCTTACCATTCCAACACAAATATCAAAAACAATATCAGATTTCAAACTCAAATACAAGTATCAACTCCTTAGATGCAAGAGTCTACTAATGCCTGATACCATCAAGAGTCTACCAATGCTAGATATCAATAATAGTGCCAGATTAGAGCAGCATCTTTCCAGTTCCCAAATTCATTAGAGAAATACCAAGTTCAAAAAGGAGATACCTTAGATATACCAATACTCACCAATACTCACCAATGTCACCAATAGAGATACCAAAAAGAGATACCTGAGATATATGAACAAAAAGAGATACCGCAGATATACCAATACCACTAAGTACTCCAAATAGAGATACCACTGCAAGACAATGCCAAATAGAGATACCACTACCACTGAAAGATAGTGTTCTCCCCCTTTTGACAACAAGGACAAAGGTAGAAAGAAGAAAACCTGTACAAGTGATCAGAATCCTAATCCAAAAATCACAAGAAACCATTAGAAACAAGATGGCCAAAAAGGCAACGAAGATAATATGAATCCAAAAAGCAATAGAGAGAACATGCCGACTGTCAAGATCTTTAGATAGCAACAACTGAAGAGATAAATATAATGGCAAGCATCACCACTGTTAAATAGTCCAATAGGAACAACTGAAACAAGATATATAGAAGCAGAAACACAAAAAAAAATGACTATCTCATGAAGAAGAGTGATCAACAAGACATAGAAATATCCAAGCATCTCCCCTTGAGTCCAAAAATGTCACTGTTTATTCACTGTGATACAATACTATCACCATGAAAATGCATGACATCACTGTCAAGACTAACATGGTACTGTCATAACTGAACAAGCAGAGAACAACCCACTACTGTCATACTATTTAATGCTCTATCAAGCTAATCAAGATATAACACTGTTACTATTGTAATACAGTAAGTATTACACAGCATCATCTCTAAACGTTCATCATAAAATTGTTTACCCAAAAACATCACTGTCATCATAGCAGCACCATATGTAGCAAAGACAAACAATTGAGGATGCTAATAGAAATAACATTGTCACTAAAAGCCAAGCTCCCCCTGAGGATGATCTCAGTAATACTAAACACTGTGTGCAAGCAAGTATGTGTGGGGTCAACAAACACCATCAAATAACGTGATCTAGAGATTAAAGAGCATATGTATCATAGACTTAAAGGAAGAAATGTCATTTACATATCAAACCATGTCTTATCTTGATATTAGCACTGTAACCACAAATCATTGTAACATTGACATAGGACCATCACAATGCACCCAGTAGACTTTGCATTTGCTATCTTTAAGTATGTAGATGACAAATTTGTCATCTAAAGGTGTCCACCATCTCGTCATGAAAAGAACCTGTACCTACTTTGTTCATTGTACTATCAGCAAAAAGACCATTGTTATTGCAAATCATATCATACCATTGTCATTGCACAATATCACTATCACTGTATGCTTATTTAGGAACACTCTAACTAGAGAGAATCTATACTCCCTTGAATAGTACTGTCACCCAACATAGAGGAACTAAACAGTGATACAAATCATTGTCATTCAGATATATTGCAAAAGATAAACAATCACTGCCACTTACCCTTGAGAAAAATACTAAAAACAAGCAACATATCACTGTCTTTAGAATCAGACATAGGAAATGTTCTTTTATTAGATCTCAGCAAAAAAGTACTATCAAACGATCTTCATCCATCATTGAAACTTAGTCACAACTAATGTAAATGCTTCTACTTTGTACCACACATGAGACTGCACTCAGATACAGTCAAAGAATATTGTCTAAAAGAGTGTTCTACAACTTCATCCACCTCCAATATCCTTGAAGAAGAAAGAAAATCAAGGCAATGAAAAATCTGTTTGTCATCAACCACTTCCAAGAACTTTAGATACTAATCATATTGACCATGATGAAACAAAAGAACAAAGTTTGAATCAATAATGACCAATCATTGTTATATCCAAAAAATCATTGTCAGAGCTCAAACTACTGCCACAGTCAGAGCGTGCAAAACATGAAACAAAGATAACTGATCAAAGCATGACCAATCAATCTGTCCTACATATTTGACATATTTTGCAAATATGATTACCATGGCATTAACCATCAATGCTGCACTCTTTTGTGAATAAGGAATTATCACTATTCTCAATGAGTAATCGTGTCCCAAACAACACACCATACTTAACTATATACCTTATAAATTGTATATGCCTTGTCTGTCCTTCACTATCAAACATCATCATTGTTATACTGATCATATCCAGAAACTGAATTGCACTATGTTTTTTACATTAAATTACTCCCCATATCTATGAGCATCAAAACAAACTAGGACTATTTCCATCATCAGGGTGTGAGCCAAAAACATCACTAATATGACTTATAATTAACTTGACAGAAGCAAGAACAATAACCTCAAGAACATCTTGTCATCAGTCAAACTGAAACTATACCATTTACAAGATACACTGAACATTGGCAGGGATCATTGAGCATTGACAATCAATATGATAGGTCTGAGTGAAACCACCAATATATACCAATCACTTGTTTCAACTAATTTGCAACCAATCTAAAAACACATTATCCTTTACAACAATTGTTCAAGCATCAGATAAGCAAGAATACTATGCAAGAGTCCGTTGTCACACAATAGTTATCATTGATTACATCTGAGGCTAAAAAATGTTGACTAAAGGCATATATCTAAGATAAATACTTAGAAAGCAAGAGTTACCTTAAAAGTATTGGTAAAAAGAGCACTGTCACTGTTAACCACAAAATTCACTGTTAGAACTATCATGAAAGTGTAGTTCACTGCACGTACTCACTATCACTTTATAATTGAAATACCTTTGCACTACAATTGTCTCTAACTGCACCTTTCAGTTACAAATTACTCCCCTAATGTTATTCAGATTGCAAGTCAAAGACTATCCTGATCTGCCATCAGCAATTCTCTTACTCATCAACTGTCACTATCTCATGATTGAGACAAGTATACATAGCATTGATTATCACAAAACAATAATATTGACATATTTCTTAAAATTGAGCATGAGTCATAACATATTGTGAACTCCATCAAAGATACCAAGGTGAGTCTATGAATAAAACTCAAGAAGTTCTTAAACTATGATATCCTGATGTTTAGACACAAATCATGATGAACACATGAACATCCTAAAGATGATAAAAACTTTGATTTTTTTTTCTCTTCTCCTTTTACTTTAAGAACCTTTGTAGCACATGGAGATATCAATATTGTAGACCATAATCAGAAGTAACAATATCTCATTAAGATTTAATCATAGAATCGGACAGGAACCACCCATATGCAGTTAACTTTGGTATTTATGTAACAACAACCACCCTTTACTATGAGTAAGCATCATGGATAGCACAACATGGAATCAATAAATCACTTCTTGATCTTCTCTAGGGGCTGAAGGGTAAAACACTAATCTTCTCCCCCTATCTCCAAGCTCCTACTTATTTAGGATTTTGTGAG
The DNA here is from genome assembly GCA_027924645.1 of Cunninghamia lanceolata. Classification (NCBI taxonomy): domain Eukaryota; kingdom Viridiplantae; phylum Streptophyta; class Pinopsida; order Cupressales; family Cupressaceae; genus Cunninghamia; species Cunninghamia lanceolata. The sequence continues at coordinate 1,873,258 of BSBN01000245.1, read as the reverse complement.
CTATGCACTGGGTCACTGGCATTTTCTACACTATGTTGTCTTCTCCAAACTAATATAGGTTCTTTCTTTTGCTTGTCCAAAGTGCTTACCTTTTCATTATCTCTAATTGATCTCACAGGATTCCTCCAGAAATATTGTGATGTATGTCCAACCTTGTTGCACCTGTAACATATGATATTGCTAGAAGAATAATAATGTTTGTTTCTTGAGTTTCTATAATCATATCTTGCATGCATCCAATAGTCTTTTCTCATATGTCCATCCTTATTACAGTTATAGCAAACAACATTGTAGTTTTGATTTGACAAATCATAATAACTACAATCCCTAGCTCTATGACCATACTTATGACAGACATAGCAATAACCATGAAACTGAGAATAGTTATACCTAACCGAATGATATTGCCTGATAGATAAAGGTCTAGAAAAACTGTTAGTTCTTCTTCTTCCAATATCAGTAGTCTTATCCTTTTCTCTCTTCTTGTCATCATCAAAAATAGTAGAATGATAATTTAGATCTATCTTCTGCCTAGGAGTCTGCCTAACCTTGAAACTCTTCCTATCTGCTATTGCAAAAACTATTTCCTTTTTAACTTCATCTTTAACACCAGAGCTTTCCCCTTTCTCATATCCTAAGCCAAAATGATCCTTGTAGTATTTTTAACTATTCAATATTTCATCTAAAGCATTTGTGCCTTTTACAAACTTCTTTATTTTGACAACATCCAGACTACTCTTTAGATTGACAACTTCACTTTCAAGTCTCAGACATTCAATTCTTTTCACCTCAAGATCAGAATTTGTTACATCTTTTATTCTTTTTGCTTCCTCAATTTTAGTTTTTAGATTAAAAATCAATTTATCAGATTCATTAACATGACTTTTTAATTCTGCAATCTGATTTCTGGCATTTTTAAACTCTAAAGAAGTTTTTTTTAAATCTGAACATACCTTGTTCTTGAATTCTATCTCTTGTTGAAGTTGCTCTTCTAATATCTTATTCTCCTTTCTAAGTTCCTTGATTGTATCCAAGGCACACATGAGTTCTTTTAAATTAGTCTCACAATCCTGTTCATAATCATATTCATCCACAAATAGATCTTCTTCTTCATCATCAAATTCAACTACAAAATCATTAAATTCTTGTCTACACACATTCACATTGTCATGATTCTTAACTGTAGGACTGCTTTCTTTATGACACTTTGTATCTATATTCATGGTTGACTCATGCAACAATCCATTGCTAGACTTGACTGAGACTTGTTTTTCAATTTTATGATCAACATTTATCTTTTCTCTACTCAAGGCCTTATTCCTATTCTTTTTACCCATTGTACTCCACTTCCAGGAATCCTTAAGTTGGTTAGACTTTTTCCAAGGGTCTGGCTCTGCTACCAATTGTTGGAGCACAACACCACTAAGAGGGGGGGTGAATCAATGGTATGCAAGACTTAGTGACCTTCAAATTTGTATTTTAAAACTTTGATGCAAAAAAAAAAACAATTCCCATTGACGGTAGATGACATCATGAAAGATTTAGAGAATTAAATAGATTGATCAAAATCAAGAATGCATCAACTCAATATTGAGACTAAAAAATAATGACTCATTCGTGCACAGTAGTATTGTTTCAGATAGTGATAGGAGTATAGTATGAGTTCAAATAGATCATAGTAAATAAACTAACTTTAAGATAAATGACACATGATCAGTAAATAGACAGGAGAATCAAACTCATCAATGATAAATCATAACACAGATAATTTCTTGAGTGGAAAGCCCCTGGCATAAAACCACTCGAAAATACCTCACTGGCTTATAAAAGAATCTCACTGATTACAGGCCTCACTGGTTTACAACATTGCCTTACTGGCATATAACATTGCCTCATTGGGATATAAAAGAATCTCACTGATTACAGGCCTCACTGGCTTACAACATTCATTCCATTGAATCAAATAAAATTCATACAGAGGGACACTCTATTTCACTTGAGAACATATACTATCAACAATGTATGTGCAGGACACACAAACAACACTTGCACAAACATCATTTACATTATATCTTTATATTCATTTAGAAACCTTCAATTGTTGACAGTTTCAAACAAAAAAAACCAATCGACAGTTTTGCAACTGTCACCTTCAACAGAATATACGATATGGTTGCTTTTTGTCATAGTTAAAAAGACTGTTTGAAAGAGATGTGACATGAATTGTTGCCCACGAGGAACCCTTAGGGTTATAAACTTCCTTCAAAAACATTTCATTCGAAGAAATAATTTCGAAACAGTTATAACTGAAAAAGTTGCATTTCCATCATAAAGCCTTGAGAATCGTTTTACTCAGATGAATAAAGTAAGTTGCTCTATCGTGAAAACCCCTGTTGAGTATAAGAAAATACACAAACATTTACTGCATATGGGTTAAACCCTAACCCATTACAAAAGCAAGAAGAATATAAGGGATCTTCAAGAAACTTGGCGGCATAAGAGATAAATCGAAATATATGCAAGAATGCTCCTATTTTAAAAACCCTTAAGCCAAAAAAAAAAATCCAAACCCAATGATTAACTGGTGACTATATTTCACACTCAACCAAATACATGATAAGCTGGTTATAAAGAATGGAAAGAATAGCACCTGGTATGACAATGCTGCAGAAGAAGGTCAAGAGAAGGTTACCAAAAAAAATGCAGTCAGTTTCGCACATCATTTCCACTGGCAAACCTGTTGTTTGTTCCCTAAACTGTCATGATAATGCTCAGAAACAAAAGTCAAACGCCACACTGCAATGATCAACTGAAATATCAAGAGGTTACATGATAATGAACGAAGAAATAGTCAAACCCTACGCTGTGCAAAGCAATGATCAAATGAAGTGACTGAAATCAAAGAAACAATCCCCTTTTTGATACCTTTAACTGGCTGTTCCAGTTTGCCCTAAAGAGGGCTTGAAAAGATAAAAGAGAGATGACCTTTTGGACCAGTAAACAACCTTGCAACTGGTGCTGAATAAAATACATTAGAGAGTATCATTTACGCACAATATTAATCTTTACCACTTATGCGGCACATATTATTATGCACAACTTTACCACTTATGCAATGCAAATGTTACCAAGTCAACAGGTCAAAAAGCTGACTAGCTGCCAAAAACCAACTACCAAGTGTGACATCAAACATGTTACCATCGTTGACATCACTGCCAACCAAAATATTGCCGACTGAGGTTAACAACCTATGCCTCGATGTGGATGCCATTATCTTTAAATGGACTAAACCTGCCACCATACAAGGATATCAAATTGCCTTACCAATCCCACTCTACTTAAATATCATCCATTTCAATGGTCAAATAGTCAATATCAATTTTACATCTCATTCACAACAAAATGTGGTAAATATTTGTCCCACTTTTAGTGGTCAAATTTAACCTTTGACTATTGAAGTGGATGATATTTAAGAATATACCAATCCTACAGCTGTAGTGATAAGACGGGTTGCTGCCACCTTGAACGATGAAGTATGAGTATTCATATCATAACAACTATCTCACCCGTGCCATTATGATTATATTCGTGATTGCAATCTATACCCGTTCCAATTCACATCCCACTGTCATGTTAGTAGTTTTGTCAATCCTTTCTGATGAAAGACCTCACCTCCCACGGGGTATTGTCCTCCCAATACTTTTGGGAACAACCTTCTCCCTCAATCTGGCCAACACCTTTGTTGGCAGCCCAGTCTGCCACTGAATTGTCAGCTCTCCTGATGTGGTTGAAGGATAAGCTCTCAAAAGACTTTATCAACATTCTTAACCTCCAACAGAATGGAGGATTCTTTTAGCACAGTTACATAAAAAGAAGAAGATTACTAGTTTCTTAGAGAGGAAATCTACTAAGACCATTAAGTCCTTTCTTTGATGTTGATCCAACTAAGAATTTTCTTATATCAATTCATCGCTAAGATCTTTAGTCTATGAAGATATGTTACAATAATGGAATTTTCTTGACCGTTTGGAAGCTTTATTACACTAGAAACATGGCCAGAGTTAAATGGAGCGATTGTATAAACAATATTGATACCCTTATATTTTACTGTGGCATTAAAGATGTGATCTGTGAAGAGCTGATAGTATTTCAATAAAAAAAGTAAATAAAATATTAAAATAGTGGAAATTATTGGAGGGAAGAGATTGGGAGCATTATAGTGGCTTTTCATCGACTAATAAATTCAGATTTGTGGGGACGGAAGCCATCATATTCCGCTTACAAATGTCGTTTTCAATATAGCAGGTGGAGCACAGAGATTTGATTCATAATTCTTAAACAGTTCGGTCTACAGCGATAAATTAACCAGGAAGTCCTATTGGCCAAGTTGATTTGGATTCATTTTACAAAGTGTCCTCAAGATACCAGGTGGAGCACAGATATTTAATTCATATTTCTTAAAGAGTTCGGCCTACATCAATAAAGTAAACAGAGGTCCTACCGACCAAGTTAATTTGAATTAATTTTTATGTCTTGGTGTCTCGTTCAGATGATTACGACATTATGAAAACCAGCACCCAGATGGTTGATCATGCATGTCTTAATCAGTTATTAAATGGGAAGGCTGTATAAATCAGATAAAATTCTTTGATCAATGATTATTTTTGTAAGAAAAGTCATGGAGACTCAAGTGGGGAAGGAGCAAGCAAATGCTGGCTAGGATAGACCTTTAATGTCTTTTCCACAAACGGCAAATCTTCCATCTATGTGGGATATGAGTACATTCCTTTTCTTAAGTACACAATTATTAATTCCTGCCTTTGGCAGGGATATTAATGGTATTGTAAATATTCAATGCATATATAATAGATAATAGATAAGTACCATGTTGGCACTATCTTATACTCACCATTTATGAAAACAAGGTTTTGTAGGTACAACTATACTACAAACATGGACCAGGATATTAATGGTATTGTAAATATTCAATGCATATATAATAGATAAGTACCATGTTGGCACTATCTTATACTCACCATTTATGGAAACAAGGCTTTGAAGGTACATCTATACTAACTATGCTACAAACATGGACCAGGATATTAATGGCATTGTAAATATTCAATGCATATATAATAGATAAGTATCATGTTGGCACTATCTTATAATAGATAAGTATCATGTTGGCACTATCTTATACTCACCATTTATGGAAACAAGGTACAACTATACTACAAACATGGACTAGGATATTAATGGTATTGTAAATATTCAATGCATATATAATAGATAAGTACCATGTTGGCACTATCTTATACTCACCATTTATGGAAACAATGCTTTGAAGGTACAACTATACTACAAACATGGACCAGCTAGGACTTGAACCTAGGACCTTCCATTCGTTGTGAGAGTGCTCTACCACTCCCTCTTGGACCAGTCCATCGTCAGTCCAAGTGTGGCTTATTTCCAACACCTATAGTGAGATTTTGATTTAGACGGATGGGAAAAATATTTTTGAATTGGTTACCCAATTTCAAAATTTATGGGTGGAAGAGGGATTGTTTTATAATATTTTAGTTTTATTTGCAGCATTTAAGGTTTAACTTAACATCTAGATAAATTCTCCTAATGTTTGCTATTTCCATGTTTAAATTTTTATTTTTATTTTTAACTCTAGATTCTGTTGTTTTATATATTTTTAGATTTAGTTTAAGTAAACATGTAATTTTTTTACTCTAAATTTATCTTCCAATTTTTAAGGTTTAATATATTAATTATTAATTAATATTTAGATAATAGTTTAAATATAATAAATATTGTTTAAATAAAATATTATATATTAATGATAATTATTCAATATATTATATGTTTAATAATATAATATACTTAGTTTGCATTAGTTTAAAGATTTAGTACCAAAAGCATTTAGATTGAGGAATTTGAAAGTTTGACAATCAATTTTGTTAAAATAGATTGCATGTTTGTTTACATATTTAGTTTATACAATTATGTTAATAAAGTTATATGGTTTACGAATTAAAAATTTTTCACAAAATTTATTTTTAACACTAAAACCTTGGAAATTAAATTTAATCCCTAAACCCTTAACGTTGAACCCTCCATCATAAACCTAAACTCTAAACCCTAAACACTAAACACTAATCTCTATACCCTAAACACTAATCATTAATTTAAATGTTTTTGCTACTAAATCTTTAATAACGTAAACTCTAAACCCTAAACACTAATCTCTATACCCTAAACACTAATCATTAATTTAAATGCTTTTGCTACTAAATTTTAAACTTATTAAGTCCAACTTCTTTTGCTACTATAAAATAAATTTGAATAATTTAATTAGAATAATTGAATTATTCATAAAATTTATTATCAATTTCAATTATTCATTTTATCCAATTATTCTAATTCATTTTATTCAATTACATGTTATGCTCTTTAATTATTCTACCTACAATGTCATTTTAATTATGTTAATAAAGTTAAAATGGTTTATGAATTAAAATGTTATTCTATCTCTATCTAAAATGTTATTCTATGTACAATGTCATTTTAATTATGTTAATGATGGTATGTTCTTTAATTATTCTATCTACAATGTCATTCATTGTAAACCAATTACAATGTCATTCATTTTATTCAACATTACAATGGCAGAAACCTTACGTGGTCTCTTGTTAGAGAGTAGTCGTCCTGCCTAATGAATTAAAATTTAGAAGCCTTCAAAATTTTAGTATGATTATTAAATGGCTGATAAGTATAGAACTTCCAAAATAATAATATTTGAAAGTTTTTTATGGATGACTCGTATATATATATTCATAACTATTTGAAAAATTTTGAGGCAATATTTTTTATTATTTGATTTATAAGGTTATCTTATTTTAATTAATTTTCATTATAGTAAGAAAATTTAGAGAAAATATATCTCTTTAGTAATCCATAATAGAATTGGAATACTATTTGAAAATATTTTAAATAGGTTTCTCTAGTTTATGACTTATAGGAATATTTACTTATCAAGGTGCAAGTTATAAATCAGCATTGAAAAATACTTAAGTTGCATTGCAATACATTTTGATTAACTTTACCATCTTAATAAGTTTTGAAATTGTTGGCATTGTTGTATTTTTTGTGCTAACAATATATCCAATAGACTTTGAGCTTTTTAAAGAGATATATTGCAATGTTAATCCATGTTAGAGTAAATTGCATTTATGCTTAAGTTTACTTGGGCATTAATTTTGCATTTATTTAGTTGGGTGGTTTTTTCCCATGTGGGTAGTTTTCCAACCCATCACCTTTTTTCATGTCTTTATAAGGCACTCTATACATTATGTATTTCATAGCATCTCAACACATTTTTCTCTTCTAGTGAAATAGCTTTTGCTTCTCTCACTTCTCGTGAAGGTGTTTTGTTGTAGATGGTGCTCTTGGGAGGTGGATGACACCAACATGGTATCAAAGTAAACCATTTTGCAAATCCTTCATTGAGAGCTTTCATCAGAGAGTTTTGAGATTGACTATTTGCTACAGTTGTTTCAACATTTGAAATTTATTAAATTTCAAAGTTGTTGTATTACCGATTGTTCTCCATTCTCCTGTTATTTGTGAATGCAATTGAATATCATTTGTGTTGTTATGTTTTGGTGTGATTTGTTTTTTTGTGAGGAGGTGTTCACACATTGGAGGCAGTGATTCAAAATTAGAGGTCGCGTTTATCCGTTCATTGAATAGTCTGAATCTGGGCATGATAACCCTTGTGTAGAGGCCATGATTCTCATTCCAGTGGCCATCATTTTCTATCATTTTGTTCTATATGTGCCATGATAAAAAGCATACATCATACATCTAATCATCCATCTATACATCCATAATTATACATAAAATACTTACTCATACACAAATCATCTACATACATAACATCTATCTTAAGAATCACATTATTATTATCCTAAAATACAATACCCATCATATCCATGTCATTATGCATCATAACTATAACAGCATCATCATCACTACATAACATCGTAAAGGCATCATGTCATACATCATAGTGAATCCATAAATACATCTTATAGTATCATCATATAAGAATAACAACATCCATATCATACATCTCATCAATAAATGTTATTTTAAGAGTGGGATTTAACAGTTTCCTTCATAGGCACTAGTTGTTTGTGAAATAATAGTGTAACAATTTGTTCTTAGTTTTTCCATGCCATATATGTATATGTGTTAGATATAGTCATGCATGTGGTGAACTACATCAATCATGTTGGGTCCTTTTTACCAATCAATGAAATCAAAATGTGTATACATGTTTTCAAGTGAGTAGAGGGACACCATGTGTCTATAGGTGGAAAAATTGTGGTAAGAAATTAAAGCCTAAAATTCAAAAGGTTAAATTAAGTGAAGGCACAAATTGTAAGAGGATAAAAAGTGGCATCTTAAACATATAAAACTATATTAAATTAAATGTGAGGTGGGTTATAAAATGTTAATTTATAGTAAACTAAAATATGCAATTGATAAACTAAATTCAAAACTTTAAATGACAAAGAGAAAGGAACCTAGCACTAGAGGATGAACCTCACTATCTCAGATGTTATCATGATGCATAGACATCCATGTGATGTGTTGTCATCCAAATTTAGTACTGTCATCCCTGAATATAGGAGAACTCAAGTTAGGGAAAATAAAAGAAACAAACCATGGGATATGAGATGATATGGAAATGAAGTTATACTAATTGAAAATAAATGAAATAATGAAATGACAAGAGAAAGGAAGAAGGAGATGAAGAGAAAAAAACAAAACCTATGTGTGGTTGTATCTCTAAGATAAGAAAAATATATGAAACTACTTGGGAGCTTGCCAAGAATGGTCAATCCCCAAGTTTAGTCTTTCGGTCTCCACGAGTAGTCAAATAGAAAAGAAATTGCAATAATGTGTACTCTTATCCTAGGTACATCTAGGACTAAGAACAACAAATTTAAATAAAGCTATGAATATGAAATTATAGGTCTACAAGGATTGATAAACTAGTGTGTGCATGAGATTGGATAAAGGGTGGTGATGGTCACAAAAAGATTTTCCAATATAAATTTAGAAGTAAATGATAAAGAGAGATACAATATTATTAAATTTCAAGAATAAGAGGTTACTAAAATGGTGATTCTAGTATGTAGTAGAGGAGAGAAGTAAGAAAATGTAATTGTAAACAAAAATCAAGTAGCATGTGGCTTTTGAAATCTTTATTAATGGAGGTATCTTCAGCCAAGCATAGCTAAGAGTGTTGGCATAATAGTTATAGTAACAATGGTATTACATTGTTAATTACAATGTTGCAGTTATAAAGTTGTTATACAATTATGTGAACTACATCGATGGTTATGAGAACAGCATCATCCTTGTATAAATCCACTGCATTGTATCATTTAAAATCGATCAATAAAGAGGTCACTGCCCCTTCATATGGTATCAGAGTGACTTCTTTCTCTGTGTCTATGCAATAAAGAAAGCTTACGCATAATCCATCTAAGAAGCATGTGGCATTGTTTGAAATTGTGTCAGATTTGTCCTCATCCTATCCAAGAGCCGTCATAAGGAGTCACATATTTGATTGCCACAAGATAGTGATTTCGAGGTATAGTTTTATTTCAAATGAGACTGTCAAGCACAGTGGTTAGGTATGTCTCTTTAGGCAGGTCAATGGCGATTAGTAGTTCTAACAAGATGTTTCATTCTCATGAGCCTGGGATGAATATAAATTTTTTTATGTGTTAATTTTCTTAATGCAAAGATTTGGAGATTTAAGGAGTTTGATATATTATAATATGTCTTGAAGAATGACATCATTCAATTGTTGTGGGTGCAACAAATTCAAAATTTCTTTAATCAATATGCTATTTGAAGGATGGTAGTTACATGCTTGTATTTAATGTTGAAGATTGGTGTCAAGTATTGCTGGTTTGTTTGATGTCTAAGTTCGAAGGAGGAAAGCATATGTAGATTTGCATTACAAACTATTCAGAGTTTTATTTACAAAGGCATTCGAAGCAGCTGAAGACCATTGGAAATCTCTTGCCTGAAAGAGAGGTTTGTGAAGTGTGGTTAATGAGGTAATAAAGTGCCTTTCTACGTCGAGGAGAAGGCGTTCAATCTATAAAGCTTGTTGAAGGATCTGTGGAAGGTGTCGTGTGAGAGAAGGGGTTTGTTAAAGGTGCCAAAGTTTGAAAACCCCATGGCCACCACATAGGAAGAGCAGAGCTGCGTAGGAAGCCACAACATAGCAAGAGAGTAGCACTGCACAGGAAGAGAAGAGCAAAGAAGCAATAAGAAACTATGATGACACTACATCTACTCATTGCCATGTAAGCCTTGATTCATGTGGCATCATAAGTTTTCTAAAGTTTGATGATTTAGAAATTATTCATTGCTAAGTCCCATAGAATAAGTTTAAGGTGCAAATTTGTTTCATTCTATGCTCTTGTAATCTCCATAGCAGCTTTCCATTGCCTTTGAGTTTTCTTAAGTGATGGAAAAATGTGGTCTTTCTCATAAAAAGTTCATGGTCTATTGCTTGATGTACATAGGAGATGTTGTACCCAAGGATCATTTTGTTGCCTCTATTAAGATTAAGAGGGTCATTTATTTTGTGGGTGCTTGGTTTAAGTATGGTATCAATTATCAACCCCCAACTGTGGTTCCTAGAGGGGATCTTACCAAGGTTCATTGGGTAGTTAGTATAATATCTAACTCCAAAAGTGTTGTTGAAGTCTTCTTTCACATTGATCACAAGTTTAATCTCATGTATGTCAACCATGATTTCGTGAACTAGTATGTTGATGAGGGTATGGAACAAGGAGAGTTATCAAGAGACCATGAAGATGAGGATTCATCAAATGATGAAGCTTTTATTAATGACTCTTCTAGTGGTGTTAGTAATAAATTAGTACTATAAAACTTCAAATTGGAGGCAGGCAGCATCGGAGGATGGAGGAATTTTTCATCATCTCAAGTTAGCTTCTCTCTTTGAGATGATGCTTTTCATGAGAAGCATTTTTGGCTTTAATTTTTTTTTCCTTGTTATTGCTAACAGATTTGAAGAATATATGTTTTGTCAAGATTATGTTCTGGAGACAGGTTTGGGATTTGGTGTTGAGCTCAATATGGATTGTTGTCAAGCGAGCTTTAGAGTATATAATCAAGAATTATACCCTTTCATGATCACTAGACAATGATAGAGATCTGTCATATCTCTTAGGGATTGTTGTCGAATAATTCAAGATTGTGATTTGAGAGTTCAGGACTGAGAGCTCAAGAACACAGCTCAAAGCTACACCTTTCTGAGGGTCAAGAGACAACTTGATGGAGCCCCACTTGGTTCAGGATTTGTTCTTTTAGGAAAAGATATTCTATAAAATATGTATTCATATTATGTAATCAACTTTGTTAAGTATATTAGCATTCAGGGTGGTCCCTTGATACTATTGCAGGAACAATGTAATAAGGGGTGGAATGTTGGCATAATAGTTATAGTAACAATGGTATTACATTGTTAATTACAATGTTGTAGTTATAAAGTTGTTATACAGTTATGTGAACTACATCGATGAAATGTATTGATAGTTATGAGAACTGCATCATCCTTGGATAAATCCATTGCATTGTATCAATTTAAATCAATCAATAAAGAGGTTACTGCCCCTTCAAATAGAAGGATAAGAAAAAGATTGCATGGGACAGATTCAAAGGTTTCTTTTGAATGAACTATATGTGGAAGCTAAAGGGTCAAATTCAAATGCAAAAGGCATTTTTTTGATAGCTAGGTGTTACAATAGTTGATATCAATTAGTTGAGATGGAATAAAAAACATTTAAATTTAAAAAAATCATGAGGTGCTATCATGTTATGTGGATATACATGCAGCACACTCGCATCTAGGAGAAATCACTCAAAATTTAACATGTGATCTCAAGTCAGTGAGAAGAATTAGAATGTGATGTAGAATATTGACAATCTAGTGAAGGAAAAGGCCAAGGATAGGCTAAAATGATGCCTAAAACATGTTAAATGGAACAAACTCTAAAATTAGAATAATTTGTAGTGTCAAAATTATAGGGTATGCAATTTTTGTCATTACACCCATGATTATTCAATGTGAAAGACAATGAAACTTAGGTTGTGTAAGCAATTTTTTTACTATAATAAAATTGAAGGAGAAAGAACATTTATTACCATTTGGAAGGAAATTCTTTAGGTAGTTGGTGTAGTAGAACAATGATAGAGTTGGATTCACACGGATGAAATTTGATCTCATTCAAGTCATGTATTACAAATTGAGGGTAGCTATGAATTTATATGTGGTAGGATAGAGCACTGCTCTTTTGCTTAAACTATGATTTTAATCAAGATCCCTATATTCTCAAATGAAATTTATCTCACTAATGTGGTGTCCTAGGAAAATCAAGGTTCAAATTTATTACAAACATGATTCATTATAGATCTAAAGGTTAATTCTTGAAAAAATATAGGGAATGATTGTGTTCAAATGTACTTTGCTATGAGTGGCACGTGTTTCATGTGATTAAAGTTGTAGGGACTAAAATTCTTCTAGTTGTGTGATTTTCTTGGCCTATCATGAATTCAATGTCTAAATAAGGTATTTGTCTAAATAAGGTATTTGTTGCATCAAGTTGAGACCTAATTAGATTAAGATTTTATAGCTAGGCACACATGATTGGAATAGGTGTCAAGATCTCAAAGTTTCTAGGGAAATTTCCATGAGCTATATATCTAACTTCATTCAATGAAGTGAGGTCTAGTAAAACTAGGGAAACTTCCATGAGCTATATATCTAACTTCATTCAATGAAGTGAGATCTAGTAAAATTTGTATTGCTATAAGATTTTGTGTGTTCTTTATTCTAAGTTAGCTCTAGGGTGTCAAATATGAATATCAAACTCAATTTTTCTGGTATTTGCATGTGTTGAATATATTTGAAAAGATTATTTAATGTAGAAATTTCTTCATAGCCAAGCATCTCTATGTTCTACTTGAAATATTTCAGACTTATGAATGTTTGTCTTTGATGCTACATTTGATAGCATGATTATTACATGTGAATAGTTAATGCTCATAGAGATTGCAAAACTATCTCAAAGTATTTTGACATGTTTTTTTTTAATTTAATTTAATTTATTTGGAAATTTAGGCATCATATTTTAATTTAATTTATAAGAAAATAGGCCTATGATCGACACACTTGTTTGTATCTAAATTTCATGTTTAACTCTGTCAACCACAAGATCAAGGCACTAAGATTCAGTTGTTATTTCATTCAACACACCCAGAATTATATCAAATACTTGTTCCTTTTATAATTTTTCATAGTCTTAGTTGTCCTACTAGTTGTGTATAAGTCTCGAACCTAGCTGCAAGAGTGTGTTGGAGTTGCTTAAAGAGAGGAGGAAGGAGAAGAAGCCAATATCTTTGTTTGAGAAGGCAGAACATTGGCAACAAATGAAATTCTAGTAAACTGAGATTTGCTCAACTCTTTGGAGGATTCCCGAAGGTGTTGGAAGACAATAGTCTCCTTCACCTTGTCAAGAGGCTTTGAAATTGAAGGACTAATATTCTTTTGTTCTGCCCCTTTTAGAAGGGATTTTTATCCAATTGGTTCGAATATTCTTCTGGTTTCCCACTGTAGTCAATCATTTTGAGGATATGCTTGGAATTAAAAATAAAGAATTAAAAAATTCTATAACTAGATTGTCATAACTCACTTAATATGCTTGGAATTAAACATATAGAATTAAAAAATCTATAATTAGATTGCTATAACTCACTTTTATTTGCAAAAGATGTTGATTCTTACCGTGCTTGGATATTGACCAGTCATCTAGAAAATAGGGAGGATTTTGTAGCTATGGATCGTTCCAAAAACATTCCAACAATGCAAACCACAAAAAGCAATGATTAGATTTTAACTCCAAATGTTACATCTTTTTATTTAAGTAATTGTTAACTGTTTGCGGATTGATCATCCCATAAGCTCCTCCTTTAGTGTAGTCCTGTGCTGTGAGCAGATCATAGATTTACTCCTGGAGTACGCTTTTGTTCAATCAATTTCCAAAGTGTCTGCTTAAGTTTGAGGTCGCTATTGAAGCTCTGTGTATCTGACACCTACCATGCATATCAATAAATACACAATTGTCATTTGCTTAGAATTAATTAACACTAAAAGTGTTTTTAGCTGTGATACTATAGATTGCTACCTTACAATGGACGGTGTGGAAGACTTTTCCATCAGAGGCAAAAGATACTGCAGTAAGTATTCGAAGGCCTTGTTCTTCAACTGCAAGCAGAAGTTCAGACAACAGCATCTGTTCTTTAAAGGTGTTTGTTGTGATCTCTACTCGTGAACCCACATGGTTTACATTCACTAGAGGAAATGCCTCAAACTCAGAGAATGATATCACATTGTCTTCTTTCTTATAACAGTAGTGCTTCCCCTCATTCATCTTCATCTTCATTTCATCTCTTTTTTTTGCAAGCTCATTCACTTTATCCTGCAGATGGTTGATATAATCTGTGGCTTCTGACAACCGATCGGCAACTGAAGTATGGCCCTGTATCGTAGTCCATTGAAAATTTTGGCTAATCAAACAAGTGATGCTGTTTTTTGGTAATCTCCAAACATACATTCGTTTTTTGTCAGATTTTTCTTTAAGCAATCAATAAATCTGCGCTTAATCTTTAACACTGATCAAAGAAATTTTACATATTCAAATTTACATAATCCATTTTTTATAAACAGAATAGTTCTGTTGTAAGAATTTAATTGTCTACGTTAAATAATCATTTTATTTTAAAATAGAAAAAATACCTTTTTAACTATTAAATTTAGTGCAGGTTAAAAAGACGGGGAAGAAGCTCTATAAATTGGTCAGAATGGATGATTAGGTTTACCCATTGGTATTTGGAAAATATTTAATTATTAAAGAGTGTAACTAAAGAAAAAGTAGTTCAATATAATAGAAGTATTATATACAGTCTGAAGCAGTAAAGAATTGGAAAGCAGAGACTAATATTATTTTCACCTATCAAACTCTTTCTGATCAACATAGAATAACTTTTCACTATTACAAAAATTTAACGGTTCTCCAATATTATAATCCATAATGTATTTCTCTATAAATAAGCACATCAAAATAGTTTTATACATTATATAAAATTATAAAAAAAATAAACATGACTATGAAAATAGAAAAAACCTAAAATAACACCCTAAAAATTTACTAACATGAAAAAAATACTTATCCAACAAATTGGAATTATCAATATCAGGATACCATATATTATAAAACATGGAAAATATACAATACTTATCCAACATATTATGAATTATAAACATTTATAATATCTTTAATAAAAAATAATTTGATCTTTTCATCAAGTTCAACATTAATATCAGTGCAAATCTAATTCAAAAAAAATAATTCACATAATATTCCACAATTCGGTAGCTGCATTTATAAAAACTAAGTGATCCAATTTCTGGTGGTTCTTCTGTGACGTTTGTAAGTTAAATAGAAACTGTATACAAGATTGGTTGAAATTGGTTTATTTTGGTTATGATATGGAGTTAGCAATGTCAATTTTGGCCAATAAAAATAGGATAAATATTTATCACTTTTTATTGTGAATGAGGTTTAAAATTACTGTTGAGTGATTGATCATTGAAATGGATAACATTTAAGTAGAGTACACACAATATAGTTAAACATTTAAGAGAAAAATGTGGTTTCTCCAAATAGTGGGGATTTTATAATTGTAGAAGCGACTCTATGACTCACAATTTTTAGAGTAAACTTATTATTCATCACTACTTTTAGTTGATTCAAACAGATGCACACAGAGACACTTGAAGAGAATTGTTCTATTTACGCTACACAACATCACAAATTCAACACTAGATATAATCTGTGGTTGCTTGAAAACTGGTTGATTTTCTATTCTTATCAATATAGCATAATAAGAAAGAAATCCCAACATTAGTCCTTTGAAATCGATCCATCTACCTACAAACTTATAACCATCAAAAGTTTGAGGATCTAAAGATCTGTTATCTTAAAAACATTAGAATTGAAAAAACTGCATACCCCATTATCTTTTCCTGGCAATAAAGATATGAGCTGTGAATAGAGGGATTTCATGTCCTTTCTCCTCTGCCTTTCTATTACTTTGTGACGCGATTGCTTATCCACGTCTTCACTTGTTTTCGAGGGTTGAGCAGGAGCAGCACACAAATCCTCATTAAATAACAGCGGCGAAAGATTATACTCTCCGCTCTGTAGGCAGGGGGAATCTGAGGAAGTCACCCAATGAAATCCATTCATTTTCCTATACAACACGGCACAAGGAAATGCTCAAAAACACTACCCAAGAATTAAAAAACAGACGGGAGCTGAGAGACGCGCATTAATTTTCCGGATGTCTAGCATTTCTTTTAATGTGAATGATTTCAAAGCGCTGGGTGAGGCTAGCTGTCAACAAATAGGAAAAAGCTTCTCTAGATAATCTATTTTAGAGACAATATTTTCCCGGGTCAAACGATCCGATCAGGGTGGAAAAGGTATGAACAAAAATAAGACACCTGTGCGTGACGTTAAAAGATTATCTGCTGTTTTATCGAAATTCGTTCCATCTGCTAGATGTTTTGGAGGAATAACACTGCCAACTTGCACGAACGTGCTTATGAACATGTTCCAACGAGCGGGGACTACCGACAACCCATCATATACACGTTCTCTGCACCGGCAATAGCTTTGGTGGGACCCACTCCTACCTACAAGCAATTTGTAAACTTGACCTTTATTCTAGGGTTTTGCCCTCGTGTTTTTTTTTTTTTTTTTTTCCATTTTTGGAATCACTATGCCTTCATTTCATATTTGATTAGGGTTTTGGATCCATCTTTCTTTGTGCTTCATTGATCAATTTTGATTAGGGTTTGAATTTTTTATTCTTTGGCACCTCTTTGATTTTACCTTCACACCTTTTGTATTATTAGAGTTGATTGTTTCTCAGTTGTTGTTTGTGTGCTTTGATGAGGGTTAGATGATGTCATAGGTAATGATTGTATTTTCATGTTGATTACTCTTGACATATTTTGCTTAGGGTTTCTTGTTAGGGGTATATGTTTTCGAACTTTATTTAGGATGTGCACTATAATTAAATTACATATTCATGTCCTTTGATGAATATCTTGCATTTACATGATCTCTTACTATGTATGTGCAATCTCACATTTTCTCATGCTATGATATTGTAGACACCTAAAATTGACCGTGTCCTTTCGATAACTCCTAACCTCACTTTCAACATCTTGTGACACCTTGTCGACATCACCTTGTGTCGTCTTGCGATGCCTTAATCCTTATGTCCACCTTTATTCCAAGTTAATTAAAGAAATCATATTTATTTAATTAACTTATCCTTATTATTTAATCAGTTATCCTAGACACATGTCACTATCCTCACCACTCCACAAATAAAATCAAATTTAAAATTCCTCCACTAGAGGACAAATACCAAAGTCAAACCTACAACTTAATCTCCACCCTCCATTCATCTTTTAATCTTGACCCTTCACACATAAGGATGCCCTAGAAATCCTTATCAAACCCTAATCCAAGCCCTAATTTCTCTCATTCAACCCTCATGCGACACTTGTCACATGACTACAACTCCAATCCAAACCCTAATCCTCAATCAGTCTTAACCATTGATCTAAACTTTCAATCCTAACCCTTCATCATTTTATCAACTATCTATAAATTATCTAAGCCAAAAGGGAGCACACTAGATAGTACTCTTATGCTGTCCAAATATCCTCTCATCCCCTCTATTTCCATTAGCTTATGCTTAGTGAGAGCAATCTACATTATATCTTGATCATGGAGTATAACTAGAATGCGTTGGGTGCATGCATTCTCCACTCTATCATGGAGACTAGAATGGAGTGATGTTTTAAAGGTATAACTTGTCATTTGTATTTTCCTTTTATGTTTCTAACATCATCTTAATTTTACCCTCTTCATTTGGCACGCTTGTCAAGACTCACGTCCCTAAACTAATCTTGTTGTAGAAGAAATTCTATTCTTTTACATGTCCAGGTTATGGATTAGCACTTCTAGCTACGGACTAATGCTTTTGCTTGCAGGTTAGTGTCTCTGAGCCTTCTATCATTGCATATGAACCTTCTGTCAGCGTATTTGCAACATGCTCCAGTGCCTATGCTCCTTGCATTAGCACCTATGCTCCACAGAATAGCATCCATGCTCCTTACATCAGCACGTTTGCTTCCTGACTTAGCATTTGTGCCTCTATTTGGATTCTTTTAGGGATTTTCTTATGATTTTATGATTAACACTCAGCTCCAACCCTATGGATGTCCTAACACCTAGTTTTTTGTTTGATTTTGGGCCTAACAGCGAGTTTTTGTAGATCTTGGAGACTATTTTTACATCATTTTTGACATGTCTATAGATTGGCATCTTTGTAGCCTAGACTGGTGCCTTTGCAGTCTAGAAGGACACCTGTGCAAGCCAAAATGGTGCCTCTGCTATCTGGAGTAGCTCTTTTGTCTTTTTTTTTTATAAAGAAAAAAGGTGCAAAGCACCCATATGAAATTTATTAATAAAAGGCAGTTTATACATAGAAAAGACTAGATCAGGTAGAGGTAGACACAAGGGCCATCAATTGGTTGCCCATGGTAGCGAAGGCCATAAGTCCATACGGACATACAATTAGCAATTAACATGAGTTTTTCAGATCTCTATTTTTGCTTCAATTTTCAGGGTTTTTCTCTAGGGTGGATGACATACTTACCCCTATCATTCACATATAACATTGTTGATGATCCAACACCTATCATTTCATATCTAATTCTATTTATTGATTGTTGGATTAACACTAAGTTTTTACAGGTCCTAGAGACTATTTTTTTGTGTTATTTTTGACTTGTCTATAGATTGGTGCCTTTGCAGCCCAAATGGGCCCCTCTACTGCCTAGAATGGTGCCTCTACAACCTAGGATGGCACATCCATAGCCTAGAATGGTGACTCTTCTCTTTGAATTACCTCTCTTGTCACTAGCTTAAAAATCCATGTTTATGGTTTAGTTTTTCAGAGTTTTTCTAAGGTTTGATAACATGTTGACCTCAATCACTCAAATCTAACCTTGTTGATGCTCCAACGCTTAATCTTTTAGTAGATTTATCACCTCTACTAACTTTTGAAAGGTTTGGGAATCGTCTTTTTGGTTGATTTTGAGGTATTTGCAGGTTTACCACCTGGGAAACCTAGAATAGTACCTCTATTGCATAGAATAGCACCTCTGCTACACAAAGTGGCACCTTTGTAGCCTAGAATTGTGCCATTGCTTCCCAAGATGGTGCCTAAGGAACCTAGAATAGTGCCTTTACTTTCTAGTTCAAAATAGTTATATAATATTGTTGTTTTATCGCCTCTGTTGTTTTTGTTAGCATATGTGCTATCTATTTTAGCACTTTTGTTGCCTATTGTAGCACTTGTGATAGCTCTTATAACACCTCTAAGGCTTTTATTAGTGCTTTTGACTAATTTCAATCTCTTTTTATCTATGGCACTAACCTGATTTATGCAACTCTTATCTGATTATCTAAGGCATCTATCTAAAACTACTAACATTTGTTTGTAGCCCCACTATCAACGAGATCTCTTTTCTACTAGTTTAGTTGCATCTAATTAGATTAGTGGGAACAAAACTTGTTTTCCATGTTTCTAGGATCTTGATTGGACATATGCTCTCCCCTCGCACCCTTGGCTAACCTTGGGGATCAAAAGTCCATCATTATCCTTTTTGTTTATCATTTCTAATCCTAAGGTCCACTTGAATGCCTATGCTCTCCCCTTGTGCTTCGTGTGAACTTGGGAATCAAAAGCACCAAGTGTAATCTTCCTCTTTAGAAGGCCTGCTAGGGGATTACATCATCCCTATGGATAACCTCAACTACATGTATTGATAGGATATACCAAAGGGGGGAGGAGGAAACTTGTACCAATCTAGCCACATAGTCATTGGCATAGCCTTGGGGCTTAGAGTGATTTTAGAGACAAGCTGAAGTGGCATTAACTTGATTGCTCTTGTAGCATGCCTTCAATATGCTAGTGTGCATGGTTTGTCCCCCACATACCTAGAGTATATCAGGGACTCCCTTCGAGAGCATGTACATCCTAGCTTAAGACCATTAACCATTTTCTAGTGTGGTGCAAGGGATGTAGACTGCCCCCAAAAGTTACTCACCATTGTACCTCCTTGAAGTAGAGATAGAAGTCTTCTTTGGGTAAGGAATAAAAGCCTCTAAGGAAAGGAATATCGGTTGCAACACCATTATCCCTATCTATCCACTCAAGGTGAAGTGTTCCTAGTTAGGTAAGAACACACATATATGTATTCTATTATGTGGGCCCACATTATGAATCAAACCCACTTGAATAATCTAGGGTGTTGGTGTGTATTGCACATGTGTTCATTTTCATTAGCCCAATCCAATCCATCCTTTGCAATCCCATGCAAATGTGTGTAAAATCCTTTTATTTGAAAGTGGCCTAAAAGTCAATCTCTAAGCCATCCTTAATCACCCATCTCAATCCTCATCCAAATCATCCATTTTCCTAAACCAAATCCAAATATTCCATTTTCCCATTAATCCACACTATCCTAATCCAATTTCATCCCATTCCACCTTATCTCAATCCAATTCCTCCTAATCACACATCCAATTATCCAATTCCATCCTAATCATTATCCTGGTCATCCAAAGAAATCCCCCATCAAAACTATCAATTTTACAAGCCCATTTTTCAAAACATTTTCAGTCTAGGTCTTCGCCAAACATTGTTGAACCCCCCTTTTATCAAATCCCATCAATTGAGCTTAATTAATCCCCATCTTTATGCTTAGTCCCCATCTTTGATCTTAATCCAATATCCATTGTCTTCTTAATACATATCCTAATCTATTTATACAA
This sequence comes from Cunninghamia lanceolata, assembly GCA_027924645.1. Taxonomy (NCBI): domain Eukaryota; kingdom Viridiplantae; phylum Streptophyta; class Pinopsida; order Cupressales; family Cupressaceae; genus Cunninghamia; species Cunninghamia lanceolata. Next base: position 1,852,154 of record BSBN01000245.1, on the reverse strand, counting down.
TCTTAGTCACCTCATAATCCTCTTATCCTCCTAATTGCTCGTTCAATTATCCAATTTTATCCTAATCATTATCCTAGTCATCCAAATCATTCTCCTAATCCATCATCATTGGACCCTAATCCCAATCAATTTGATAGGTCAAGACAAGGTCCTAATCCTAATCCATTATCCACCTCATCCATTTCCCAATCATTATTATCCTAATCACTTCAATCCAATTAAGCTTATCCCAATTCTATTATTTTAGTGTAATTAAGTCTATCATAATCCACTTCGGCATTAATCATAATGCATCTTCATCATCCAATCCTAATCCATTCCATCCCTAATCTTAATCCAAACCATCTCTCTAATAATCCCTAATCATCCTAATTATCATCCTAATTATTCTTATCCATCTCATTCTAATCCTATCACATATCCTAATCATCTCAATCCATCCCAATCCTAATCCATATCAATCTTAGATCATACCTCATATCCACTTCATCCTCCTAATCATCTATCGTATCCATCTCATCTCCTAATTCTCTTACACATCATCCATAGTCATCATAATCGTTCATCCTTATCCATATCATTATCATCCAATCATCTTATCACTTTCCAATCCTAATTGAATATCCACCTTATCCATAATGATCCACATCAACATCCTAACCACCTATCCTATTCATTTCCCTATCATCCAACTTATCCAAATCATATCTCACCCATCATGTCTTATTCATCCATTCTATCTACTTACCATCCTTAATCGAATCCATCATCATCATGTCAATCCAATTCCCTTATCCACTTCATCACATTTCATCCAATCCTAATCTAATCCATTTATCCCTCATCCAACATCAATCACCCATCATCCATTATCCATTCCAATCAAACAATCCAACCCCTAATCCTTAATCAACAAATTATCATTTGAAAATCAAAAATTGGTTAAGGACTTAGTCTCCTTCATACTCCTTCAACCTTTCATCCAAATCCCAATCATAATTATCCTAGCCTTAATCCATCATCATCCATTTTCAATCCAATCCAAATCAAACATCAAGACCTTAAGTTGATCATCATTATCATCTAGTATAAACTTGCTTAAGATAATTAGTCTATCTTAAATATAGTAATCCAATCTCATCAACTTCAAATCCAATCAATCCTCTTTCTTAAGATCATTAGTCTATCTTAAGTATAGGAGTCCAATCTTATCAAAAATAAATCCAATCAACCCTCTTTCTTAAGCTCGTTAGTTTACCTTAAGCATAGAGAATCATCATCATCCTTTAATCACATCAAATCAATTTAAGGTCTTGACATTTGATTCCCAGTCATCCATCATCATGGCCACCATGGATCCTTATGTAGCAATACAAGTAATAAAAAGAGTAAAACATATCTATGAGGGCTTTGATACTATCACTAAGGAAAAATATAGGAATACGATCCATGATAACCCCCTTGTACATCTCATCAATGGGGATTTTCATAATCCTATCACTTCACATCACAATCCCCAAACACCAACCTAAACCCAAATTTTCAAGTCATGCATCCATACCTAAACATGCAAGCATTGGTTAGCACAAGTCATGTCCATATACCCAATGATATACCATGTGACAAGGGAAATCAAGTCCATATCTACCAACATATATCCCTCCATCCATGTCCCAACAACCATTTTCCTACATGTGAATACCTCACCTTTCAATCCATCAATCATTTTTATCCCTCCACTACAATACCCCTCCAGTCCTATTACCCTTAAACTCCCTTAGCCTACATACCTCCAAATCCATCAATCCCTATTGTCCATCCACCATCTAATCCACCATATAATCCATCAACCAAAGAATCCATGAAGGATCTTCTCCAAAGACTGTTTGCAAAAACAAAAAACAAAAGAAAAACTATGGAGTCTCCCAAATACACTCATTCAATGTCACCCCCCTCTAGTACAAACATGCCCAAACCCACTAACCATGAACAAGAACCTTCAAATACTATGCATATCTCTCCAATGTTTATCCACTGTGTAATCCAACAAATATCATTGAACCTACCAAGGAGCCTTCAATCCCCATGACTATCCCTCTAATACCATCCTCTAATCTAGCACCTATCAAGCCTTTTGAATAACCTCCAGAAACATCATGTATTCAAGATCCATCATAAAACCATGTTTTTGTGCCTATCCAAGAGTCTTCCACTTGCACCCAAAACTAAGAGCAACGTCAAGAACTAAATCCAAAGCATTTCGAAACATCAACCCTTCTCAAAATCAAGATCAAAACCTCCCCATTAATCCTATCCAACCCCATATTTCATTATCCATGATATTCTTCTCTATGATGACCACGATCCTATCCATGAGAAAGAAACACCCACCATTCTTATCCATCCTGCAAATAGTCCTATCCTTCACCCAACAACATACACCTCACATGATGAGACTCTTGTACCATAAGAAAGCATAGACAATCAAGTAGACATCTTGGATCCTATCATCTCACATCCTCTTGAGCATAATGAAAGTCAAGATCCAAGCAACCCAAATTCATCTCCCATTAATCATCCATCATCCCATATCAACCCTATCCCAAATCCATCATCCTATCACTTTTTTCTCTATACCTTCATCTGTGGTGGTTCTCTCATAGGAAAGGAACAAAATTTATGAACCACCCCATCCTCCCTCACCTAATAATGCGCTTGTCTCTTGTTTCCAAAACAACCAGTATCCCATTACACATTGTATGCTCAAAAACATGACTTGTATCAAGGTAAAGGCTTAGGCCTATATGAACAAGGTATCTTGGATCCCATCCATGTCATAATCCATCCACGCATGTAGGGCCTTGGCTATACATTTCAAGGCAAACAATCTAAAGATTTGGATATCACCCACAAGCCTCCTAGATCTTCTTTTTTCCAATCCCAAATCTAATGCATCCCATCACACCTCTGTATCATATGTTGCCATCCCCCTCCCATCATCATATACTTGTCAAAGGCATGTGACAATACATCTCCCTCCATCCACTCTAGCCCCACTTCTCCTAACACCTACTACCACCATCCTTAAATCCCCTCATCCCTCCATCCAAAATCGTGATCCCCTAAAATTCCTAACCATGACCACAAAAGCACACATTGTCCAACTGTGTAGCTATAACACCACCCATATGATTCCAAAATAAAAATTTGGATGCATCCAAACATAAAGCAAAAAATCCACAAAATCCTAAAGAATATCATTGCATAGCATATTGCTATCCAAACTCATAACAAAATCTATCTAAAAGGCTACACAAGCCCACACCCACAAAAGCAAGAAAAAAAGTAGTGTGGGTTCCCAAGCAAAAATATTAAATCCAAATGAAGCATCTAAATCCCACTTCACCCCTATAGCACAAAAACCTCACCCCCATCAAAGAATCCCACAAATCATAAGTATGTTTTGGTCCCTAAATCCCCAAATTGGCAATCCCTAGTGTTACCCACACCACATCCAAAATATAAGCTTCAGAATACATCATAGTGTGTGTGACCGTTGGTCTTGGTTACCCTGCACGACATGACAATTTGACATACATCCATCCCCCCATCTTATATCCCCTATCCCACATATCTCCCTCATCAGATCCGTATGGTCCATACTTTTGAATAATCCACATCATAATCAACTGTTCTCCATCCCTCCATAATCCACTACCCTCCATCTTCATATTTTACAATCATCTACCAACATCCATGCATATAATGCCAATTGACATTGTCCAGGTATGCCATCCATCCAAAATGGGACAAACACACGCTTGAGTCCCCATCTTATACAAAAAGCATAAAAATACCAAAAAAATAGTAAAGAGAAAAAATGGTCTAATGGTGAAAACCACCTCTTGTGGCACATTGGCCAAGTACCATGATGAAAACCTAGAAAACATGCATCATGTGTAATCCTTCTTCCACCCATTGGTGTGTTACACTTGGGGGCAAGTTGTCTCATTTATACCCACATATCTCTTTCATCCCATCATGGCATATCTTAGCATCCCCATCCATTACCCATCCACTATGTTGTTGTCCTTATCCTATTTTCATCCCACATTCCCTTCTTACATCCCTTTCTAAGCATGATTTGGACACTTTTGGCATACATCCCTTTCTAAGCACATCCTCTAGACATCCACCCATCCCTTACAAGTAGTCTCCCATCATACATTCTACTATGCATTATCACATAAAATACTAAGCATCATACCTAGAGTGGGGCATATGGTTCCTATGCGACATAGACTTTGGAGATCATCTTGAACCTCTCCATCCATCTATCATGTATTATAATATCCTATCCATTATCACCATGTATCCATCCATCTATAATAAATCTCTTAGCCACCATCTTCTATCACCATTCCATCCACCCAATCCTATAACATTATTCCAATCCTACCTTCAACCTCATCTCTAGACTTGGTCTTCCCTCGCCATTGGTATATAGCACCTAGGCTATCCTTATGCAACCCAATGCAACCTTCTCTATTTATGCAAAATATCCCAAAAATTCAAAAAAAGAAAAATATCCTAAAATCTAATAAAATAAAATAAATCCTAAAAGTCCAAAAAAAATCAAACATCTAAAAATCCAAGAAATAAATCCAAATGTAAGGATTAGCCTCTTTGCAAAAGGATGTTTTATGCAATTTACTTATATACTCAAAAAGCAACTATATTTCCTGATAGGATCTTACTACTGGGTATGAACATTATTTCATAAGCAATGCATTAGCCATGATTTTGTTTTTAAATGAATATTATAAGGCAGCCTTTATTTAGCCTCTACCCATAATTGCAGAGGCTAGTATTTATTAATATAACATGTAATTTAAGACTGATAAAAGGCAAAATGGATGGAAGACGGTCCTATGTTTTTCTCTTAAAGGGTATTGGATGATGCATATTACAGAGCTTCAGTGGCAAAAAATGCTTAGGGGATCTACATGGAGTAGAACATTATTTCATAACCAATGCATTAGCCATGATTTTGTTTTTAAATGAATATTATAAGGCAGCCTTTATTTAGCCTCTACCCATAGTTGCAGAGGCTAGTATTTATTAATATAACATGTAATTTAAGACTGATAAAAGGCAAGTTACTAGGAGATTGAGAATTGTCTAACTGCAATTACAGACAACCAGGAAAACTCATGCCATAAATTGTAGAACTCTCATTCCCCTTTGAAAATTGTATTGTTCATTAATATAAATTCTTTAGTGCCATTTTGAAAACTTAATAGTACTTTCCAAATCGTAGGCTTCCAATATGATGAACAGAGCATAAAGACCCCCCTGATATATCTTGGTTAAGATTACACTTCAGAATGTAGAATTTTGCATTGAACTCATATGTTTTTAGCGTGCTGTTAATATGGATAATGGCTGGCAGTATTAATCTGTTTCATGCTATGCATTATATCATTTTACATTATATTATGCATTTGCATTTTGCTGGGCATGCCATCAGTTTTTGGACCTTAAGTAATTGTTGATTGTGTTAAGACTCAACTTAAACACCTGGGATTCCAACTAACAAGATTTGCAGTCTTTATTTTTTAGGTTTAAACTTCAAACCAATACAAGTTCATTCCATAAGAGGCAGATATGTATGCATGTGCACTACTTTTATATGCAGGTCTGATCAGGTAATTCCTGGGTTTGACTGCTCTGCTGTGTGGCAAATCAAAGTTGCATGGGAAAATTCCTGGTCTGTGATTACTCTTGTTCTTTTGCCTAGTAAGGCTACCATACTTTGTCCTTATCATGGGTTTCGTTGAAGAGAAACATCTAATGACATTTAGATATTAGATTTTTTCCTTAGAGAAGTCTATGACCTTCAATTGACATAGAAACCTAGACAGAAGTAACACTTCCTTTGAGATCACAAGCCTAAGCTAGAAACACACCTGACTGATTAAAGAGTAGGATTGCTGCTGAGGATGAATTGACATCATGCTTTAAACTTGTATGGTATAAGTGGAGTAGAAGTTGTGAGCTGCTTGAGTTTGTTATTTTAAAAAGCATATTGGTTAACTGTTCAAATGGCAGTATGGAATTCAGTTAAATCTTCAAAATTTTAGGCAAACTCATCAGCATTAGTCATATCAATTTCTACCTGCTACATTAACCTGGTAGATATTTAAAGTTTCAAGTGGCAAAATTTGATCTAATTACTATTTTGAACTTGATTGAACATGTTTTAGTCAATTTCGTTAGATTTAAACTAGTCTTTGTTTCAAAGTCCCTCTGTTCGACTCTATGTGTTTGTTTTTAAATATTTATATTTCTATATTACAAAATTAATTGCCTGTATGTCCCACTTTACAAATAATCTGTGCACAATTACTTTCATTTATTGTTTTAAATTTAATTTTCATAATGTTGACCCAATTCATTGAAAACAAATTTGTAGACAATTGAATCTGTGCTCCTGTCTCCTGTAAGAACTATGCGAAGAACACCAAAGACAACATGGATACAGTTTTCAATCCAACAAAATTGCTTTCAAAACAATACCCTTTCAATTAGGTTGCACCTTTAGGCAGGGACTCCAGCTGCAGCGCAGCCCTTGTTACACTAGAAACATGGCCAGAGTTAAATGGAGCGATTGTATAAACAATATTGATACTCTTATATTTTACTGTGGCATTAAAGATGTGATCTGTGAAGAGCTGATAGTATTTCAAAAAAAAAAAGTAAATAAAATATTAAAATAGTGGAAATTATTGGAGGGAAGAGATTGGGAGCATTATAGTGGCTTTTCATCTACTAATAAATTCAGATTTGTGGGAACGGAAGCCATCATATTCCGCTTACAAATGTCCTTTTCAATATAGCAGGTGGAGCACAGAGATTTGATTCATAATTCTTAATCAGTTCGGTCTACAGCGATAAATTAACCAGGAAGTCCTATCGGCCAAGTTGATTTGGATTCATTTTACAAAGTGTCCTCAAGATACCAGGTGGAGCACACTTATTTAAGTCCTACCGACCAAGTTAATTTGAATTAATTTTTCTGTCTTGGTGTCTCGTTCAGATGATTACGACATTATGAAAACCAGCACCCAGATGGTTGATCATTCATGTCTTAATCAGTTATTAAATGGGAAGGCTGTATAAATCAGATAAAATTCTTTGATCAATGATTATTTTTGTAAGAAAAAAGTCATGGAGACTCAAGTGGGGAAGGAGCAAGCAAATGCTGGCTAGGATAGACCTTTAGGTCTTTTCCATAAATGGCAAATCTTCCATCTATGTGGGATATGAATACATTCCTTTCCTTAAGTACACAACTATTAGTTCTTGCCTTTGGTAGGAATACTAATGCATTCATCTACGCAACTAATTCAATTTAGTTGACCAATCAGCATTGAGTATTAGTAAAATCTCTAAAGTTAAAACTTAATTTGATTTAATAAATACAATTTATCTATTGTGCTATTAACAAAAGAGGGGTAAAAATTTATTAAAACGAGAAAAAGTACAAAGCAAGAAAGTTACAAAGCCCTATCAAGCTCCACTAAGTGAGCCAAATGTTGAGACAGATCCGGGGGTAAACCACCACGGTCCATCAAATTGCAATCGTGAATATGTTCAGAAGCCCATTTAGCCAAACAATCAGCAACACTATTCCATTCTCTAGGAATATGAGTAAAAGTAACATATTCCAACGAAGCACAGAGGTTAAGGATCTGGTCCACAATCAAAGCCAAATGCCAACTGACATTATTTGAATGCCTCCTATTCAACAAGTTCACCACAACCTGGGAATCAGACTCACAAATGATCCTTCGCCACCCCAATTGACTCCCACGCTCCACAGCAGTTAAAATTGCCTGAGCCTCCATAAGATTATTAGTATGGAGACCCTAATACACTGAGAAAATACACTGAACCTCTCCCAAGTTGTCTCGACCAACACCATCGATTCCAGCATGACCAGGGTTTCCGCGAGAAGAGCCATCCATGTTGATTTTTAGAAAACCCTGAGGTGGAGGGGACCATCTCCCCTCTCTATTCACCTTCGGGGTGGGATGTCTACATCTGTTGCGCATGAGCTGGCGGTGCGGAGGCGGAAGATGTAGACGATGACAACAACCAACATCACAAGGGTCCACCGATGCCGTAAGATCACACTTAGCTGCAATAGTTTCACCCAAAGAATGTAGAATTTTCCACCACAAACGAGGGGCCACCAACATCACCTCCTGAAAAATCTGACGATTCCGCTCCAACCAAAGGTTCCATAAAATAAAGGAAGGGCCAATAGCCCAAGCAGCCTGAAGGAAGGCAGTAGAAACAGGGGCCTTGCCCCACCGGTCCACAAACTCAACCAAGGAGGAGACATGCCAGCAGGGCATATTCCACACCCTCCACCAAAAATGCCAAATCTCCCTAGCATAGGGACATTGGAAGAAGAGATGAGAGACACTCTCCTCATAGAGATGACACATCACACACATAGAAGGGCCTTGGAGACCCCGCTTACACAAATTATCCCAGGTAAGGCAGCGGTTTTGAGCAACTAGCCACAAGAAAAAATTGCACTTGGGCCACGACAGCTTGTGCCAGACATGCTTCCACCAAGGGACCTCAATGGCCCCAAACAACTGCTTACCAAGTTGCTTATAGCCAGCAGCCACAGAGTACTTCTCGGATAAATTAGGACCATCCCAAGCCAAGACATCGGGCCCCTTCAAAGAATTACAAGCACGGGAAGCTAAAAGCTGAGCAAGCTCACACCTATCCACCTCAGCCCCCCCAGGAGGCCACTCAGAGGGAAGCTTCCAACGAAACCTTACCGCCGAACCACAATGTTGTGCACACTTATAATGCTCAACGGTATCCCAGCCAGCCGTAGTAAAAACCGCAGAGAGAGACTGGAGATGAGGAAGAGAAGAGAGAATAGGAGGGTGGCCATCCCAAGAATCTAACCAAAAAAGAGTCTGTGACCCCGAATGGCAAATCCAAAAAAGAGCACGCTTAATCAACTGAGCCCCAGCTTTTAAGGTATGCCAAATCATAGACCCACTCCCCTCTAGAGGATAGCGCGGGACATCACAAGAAGCAACACCCCTAAGATATTTATGGGTGAGAATACGGGCCCATAACTGATGCTGATTAGTACACCAACGCCAGTAAAGCTTAGCAGCAAGAGCTTGCCCATTCCAAATAGTAGAGCGTAACCCAAGACCACCCTCCTGCTTTGGTCTACACACAGAATCCCACTTAACAAGGCTCCACTTAGAAGAAAGTAAGTTACCACTCCAAAGGAATTGACGAGAGAGGGCATCAAAATCCCTAAGGAAATACAAAGGGGCCACTTGAACAAAACATCTGTAAATAGGAAGGGCCTGGATAACCGACTTGAGAAGAGTCACTCTAGCAGCCGTAGATAGCCACCGATGAGTCCAATGAGTCACCTTCCGCCTTAGTTTGTCAAGCAGCATCTACCAGGAGGACCTAGGCTAACGCCCAACAGCCAGAGGAATACCCAAATAGACAAAGGGAAGAGACCCAATTTGAAACTGCAAAATAGCAGCAATCCTCCATTGGATAGCCTGAGGCGTATTAAAAAAGAAAATAGAAGACTTTTGCTCATTTACTTTCTGACCCGAAGCAGCAAGGTAAATATCCAGCGCTTGCCTAAAAGATTCAGCTTCTCGAATACGAGCCAACCCCATAAGAGAAGTGTCATCCACAAACTGGAGATGGGAAGTCGTTGGCAGGCCCAAGCCCCACTGCCAACCATGAATCAAGCCTTGAGAGACCTTACCTTTAAGAAACTGACTCAGCCCCTCCGCCATAATGATAAACAGATAAGGAGAGAGCGGGTCCCCCTGCCGAAGGCCCCTAGTAGCACCAAAAGGCTCTGAAGGGTCACCATTCACAATAACTGAAAAAGAAGGGGAAGTAACACAGCTCAAAGTCCAACTCACCCAATCTGGAGAAAAACCAATGGCCAACATAATCTTCTAAAGAAAACTCCATTTAACTCTGTCATAAGCTTTGGCCATATCCAACTTGATGAACATAGCCCGTTCTGAAGAAGTCGCCATGGAATGAATGACCTCAGAGGCTACAACCACCCCATCCAGAATTTGCTGACCTGCCACAAAGCCACCTTGCTCCTCTAAAATGACAACGGGCAGGCATTGTTTAAGCCTCTCAGCGATCAATTTCGTAATGATCTTGTACACCACATTACAGAGCGCAATAGGTCTAAAGAGTTCAAGCCTATTAGCACCTTCCTTTTTAGGAATGAGAACCAAAAAAGTAGCATTCAGGGCCCGAAGCATCTGCTTACTATGCAGAGACTCCCGAACGACCTCCAACAAATCCAGCTTCACAATATCCCAAAACACCTGGAAGAATTCAACTGGAAAGCCATCAGGGCCAGGAGCTTTCCCCTTATTCATCCCAAACACAGCATCCTCTACTTCAGACAAGGAAATTGGACGAGTAAGAGAAGCATTCAAATCATTAGAGATCAAAGAAGGAATGCCTGCAAGGATCATATTCTCATCAGCCTTAGCAGGAGTCGAGTCTTCAATAAAAAGAGCAGAATAAAATTGATGAGCCTCTCTAGACAAAGCCTGCTGTGAGGAAATCGAAAGACCCTCAGAGTTAACAAGAGAAGAAATATAACACTTATTCCGACGAGCTTGCACAGAATGGTGGAAGAAAGCAGTATTCCTGTCACCCTCTTGAAGCCAATCAATCCGTGCCTTTTGTTTCCAGAAAATCTCCTCACGGAGCTCCCACTCCTCCACCAATTTCAGAGCCTGGGACTCAGAATGTCCCAGAGCCTCCGAAAATCCCAAATCTCGAATTTGACGAGTAATAACAGCAAGATGATCCTGCGCTTCCCTTTTCTTGGCCCGCAGATTGCCAAAACACGATCGATTCCATCGCTTGAGATGATACTTGATGAATTGCAGCTTCTTAACAAGACAATACATATATAATAGATAAGTACCATGTTGGCACTATCTTGTACTCACCATTAATGGAAACAAGGCTTTCAGCGTACAACTATACTACAAACCAGTTCAAAAGTAACCCCTTATTGATAAACCCTTCCCCGCATAATCTGTCCGGCTTTGTCGTAATACAATAAATACATGAATGAGTTGTAAGCACCTATCGCCAAATTTTGATTTAGACGGACGGGAAAAATATTTTTGAATTGGTTACCCAATTTAGGAATTTATGGGCGGAAGACGGATTGTTTTATAATATTTTAGTTTTATTTGCAACATTTAAGGTTTAACTTACCATCTAGATAAATTTTTCTAATGTTTTCTATTTCCACGTTTATATTTTTATTTTTTACTCTAGATTCTCTTGTTTTATATATTTTTATATAATGTTTAGATTTAGTTTAAGTAAACATGTAATTTTTTTACTCTAAATTTATCTTCCAAATTTTAAGGTTTAATATATTAATTATTAATTAATATTCTTTAATAATTATTAGATAATAGTTTAAATATAATAAATATTGTTTAAATAAAATATTGTGTATTAATGATAATTATTCAATGTCTTATATATATAATAATATAATATATTTAGTTTGCATTAGTTTAAAGATTTAGTACCAAAAGCATTTAGATTAAGGAATTTGAAAGTTTGACAATCAATTTTGTTAAAATAGATTACATGTTTGTTTACATATTTAGTTTATACAATTATGTTAATAAAGTTAAATAGTTTACGAATTAAAATTTTTCCACAAAATTCATTTTTAACACTAAAACCTTGAAAATTAAATTTAATCCCTAAACCCTCAACGTTGAACCCTCCATCATAAACCTAAACTCTAAACGCTATACACTAAACACTAATCTCTATACCCTAAACACTAGTCATTAATCTAAATGCTTTTGCTACTAAATCTACTATAAAATGAATTTGAATAATGTAATTAGAATAATTGAATTATTTATAAAATTTATTATCAATTTCAATTATTCATTTCATTCAATTATTCTAATTCATTTTATTCAATTACATGGTATGTTCTTTAATTATTCTACCTACAATGTCATTTTAATTATGTTAATAAAGTTAAAATGGTTTATGAATTAAAATGTTATTCTATCTACAATGTAATTGTTATGTTAATAACAATGTTATTCTATCTACAATGTCATTTTAATTATGTTAATGATGGTATGTTCTAATTATTCTATCTACAATGTCATTCATTGTAAACCAATTACAATGTCATTCATTTTATTCAACATTATAATGGTAGGAACCTAATGCAATGTGTCTCTTGTTAGAGAGTAGTCATCCTGCTCAATGAATTAAAATTTAGAAGCCTTCAAAATTTTAGTATGATTATTAAATAGTTGATAAGTATAGAACTTCCAAAATAATAATATTTGAAAGTTTTTTTTATGGATGACTAGTATATATATTCATAACTATTTGAAAAGTTTTGAGGCAATATTTTTTATTGTTTGATTGATAAGGTTATCTTATTTTAATTAATTTTCATTATAGTAAGAAGATTTAGAGAAAATATATCTCTTTAGTAATCCATATTAGAATTGGAATACTGTTTGAAAACATTTTAAATAGGTTTCTTTAGTTTATGACTTATAGGAATATTTACTTATCAAGGTGCAAGTTATAAATCTGCATTGAAAAATACTTAAGTTGCATTGCAATATATTTTGGGTAACTTTACCATCTTAATAAGTTTTGAAATTGTTGGCATTGTTATACTTTTTTGTGCCAACAATATATCCAAGCTTTTTAAAGAGATGGTATTTCAATGTTAAATCATGTTAGAGTAAGCATTTATGCTTAAGTTTACTTAGGCATTAGTTTTGCATTTATTTAGTTGGGTGGTTTTTTCCCATGTGGGTAGTTTTCCCACCCATCACCTTTTTTCATGAATTTTTTTCTTCTGGTGAAATAGCTTTTGCTTCTCTCACTTCTCGTAAAGGTGTTTTGTTGCAGATGGTGCTCCTGGGAGGTGGTATTGGTGAATGCAATTGAATATCATTTGTGGTGTTATGTTTGGGTGTGATTTGTTTTTTGTGAGGAGGTGTTCACACATTGGAGACAGTGATTCAAAATTAGAGGTCACGTTTATCCATTAATTGAATAGTCTGAATCTAGGCGTGATAACCCTTGTGTAGAGGCCGTGATTCTCATTCCAGTGGCCATCATTTTCTATAATTTTCTTCTATATGTGCCATGATAAAAATCATACATCATACATCTAATCATCCATCTATGCATCCATAATTATACATAAAACATTTACTCATACACAAATCATCCGCATACGTAACATCTATCTTAAGAATCACATTATTATTATCCTAAAATGCAATATCCATCATATCCATGTTATTATGCATCATAACTATAATAGCATCATCATCACTACATAACATCGTAAAGGCATCATGTCATACATCATAGTGAATCCATAAATACATCTCATAGTATCATCATATAAGGATAACATCATCCATATCATACATCTCATCAATAAATATTATTTTAAGAGTGGGATTTATTAGTTTCCTTCATAGGCACTAGTTGTTTGTCAAATAATAGTGTAATAATTTGTTCTTAGTTCTTCCATGTCATATATGTATATGTGTTATATATAGTCATGCATGTGGTGAACTACATCAATCATGTTGGGTCCTTTTTACCAATCAATGAAATCAAAATGTGTATGCATGTTTTCAAGTGAATAGAGGGACACCATGTGTCTATAGGTGGAAAATTTGTGGTAAGAAATTAAAGCCTAAAATTCAAAAGGTTAAATCGAGTGAAGGAACAAATTGTAAAAGGATAAAAAGTGTCATCTTTAACATATAAAACTATATTAAATTAAATGTGAGGTGGGTTATAAAATGCTAATTTATAGTAAACTAAAATATACAATTGATAAACTAAATTCAAAACTATAAATAACAAAGAGAAAGGAACCTAGCACTAGAGGATGAACCTCACTATCTCATATGTTATCATGATGCACAGACATCCATGTGATGTATTGTCATCCAAATTTAGTACTGTCATCCCTGAATATAGGAGAACTCAAGTTAGGGAAAATAAAAGAAACAGACCATGGGATATGAGATGATATGGAAATGAAGTTATACTAACTAAAAATAAATGAAATAATGAAATGACAAGAGAAAGGAAGAAGGAGATGAAGAGGAAAAAAAAAAAAACTATGTGTGGTTGTAGTCTTTCAAATACTTGTAGCTCTAAGATAAGAAAAATATATGAAACTACTTGGGAGCTTGCCAAGAATGGTCAATCCCCAAGTTTGGTCTTTCGATCTCCATAGGTAGTCAAATAGAAAAGAGATTGCAATAATGTGTACTCTTATACTAGGTGCATCTAGGACTAAGAATGACAAATTTAAATAAAGCTATGAATATGAAATTATAGGTCTACACGGATTTATAAACTAGTGTGTGCATGAGATTGGATAAAGGGTGGTGATGGTCACAAAAAGATTTTCCAATATAAATGTAGAAGTAAATGATAAAGAAGAGATACAATATTATTAAATTTCAAGAATAAGAGGTTACTAAAATGGTGATACTAGTATGTTGTAGAGGAGAGAAGGGAGAAAATGTAATTGTAAACAAAAATCAAGTAGCATGTAGCTTTTGAAAGCTTTATTAATGGAGGTATCTTCAGCCAAGCATAGCTAAGAGTGTTGGCATAATAGTTATAGTAACAATGGTATTACATTGTTAATTACAATGTTGCAGTTATAAAGTTGTTATACAATTATGTGAACTGCATCATCCTTGTATAAATCCACTACATTGTATCATTTAAAATTGATCAATAAAGAGGTTACTGCCGCTTCATATGGTATCAGAGCGACTTCTTTCTCTGTGCCTATGCAATGAAGAAATCTTGTGCATAATCCATATGAGAAGCATGTGGCACTATTTGAAATTGTGCCAGATTTGTCCTCATCCTATCCAAGAGCCGCCATAAAGAGTCACATATTTGATTGCCACAAGATAGTGATTTCGAGGTATAGTTTTATTTCAAAAGAGACTATCAAGCATAATGGTTAGTTATGTCTCTTTAGGAAGGTCAATGGCAATTAGTAGTTCTAACATGATGTTTCATTCTTGTGAGCCTAGGATGAATATAATTTTTTTTTATGTGTTGATTTTCTTAAGGCAAAGATTTGGAGATTTAAGGAGTTCAGTATATTGTAATATGTCTTGAAGAATGACATCGTTCAATTGTTGTGGGTGCAACAAATTCAAATTTTCTTTAATCAATATGTTATTTGAAGGATGGTAGTTACGTACCTGTAAATGTTGAAGATTGGTGTTGAGTATTCCCAGTTCGTTTGAAGTCTAAGTTTGGAGGAAAGCATATACAGATTTGCATTACAAACTATTTGGAGTTTTATTTCCAAATGCATTTGAAGCAGTTGAAGACCATTGGAAATCTCTTGCCTGAAAGAGAGGTTTGTGAAGTGTGGTTAATGAGGTAATAAAGTGCCTTTCTACGTCGAGGAGAAGGTGTTCAATCTATAAAGCTTGTTGAAGGATCTATGGAAGGTGTCATGTAAGAAAAGGGGTCTGTTGAAGGTGCCAAAGTTTGAAAACCCCATGGCCACCAGGTAGGAAGAGTAGAGATGCGCAGGAAGAGAAGAGTACAGAAGCAATAAGAAACTATGATGACACTGCATCTACTCATTGCCATGTAAGCCTTGATTCCTGTGGCATCGTAAGTTTTTTAAAGTTTAATGATTTAGAAGTTGTTCATTGCTAAGTCTGCTAGAATAAGTTTAAGGTGCAAATTTGTTTCATTCTATGCTCTTGTAATCTCCATAGAGAAGGCCTATCATGAGCAACTTTCTATTGCCTTTGAGTTTTCTTCAGTGATGGAAAAACGTGGTCTTTGTCATAAAAAGTTCATGGTCTATTGTTTGATGTACAGAGGAGATGTTGTACCCAAGGATCATTTCATTGCCTCTATTAAGATTAAGAGGGTCATTTATTTTGTGGGTGCTTGGTTTAAGTATGGTATCAATTATCAACCCCCAACTGTGGCTCCTAGAGGGGATCTTGCCAAGGTTCATTGGGTAGTTAGTATAATATCTAACTCCACAAGTGTTGTTGAGGTCTTCTTTCACATTGATCACAAGTTTAATCTCATGTATGTCAAGCATACGTTTGTGAACTAGTATGTTGATGAGGGTACGGAACAAGGAGAGTTATTAAGAGACCATGAAGATGAGGATTCATCAAATGATGAAGCTTTTATTAATGACTCTTCTAGTGGTGTTAATAATGCATTAGTACTATAAAACTTCAAATTGGAGGTAGGTGGCATTAGAGGATGGAGGAATTTTTCATCATCTCAAGTTAGCTTCTCACTTTGAGATGATGCTTTGCATGAGAAGCATTTTTGGCTTTAGTTTTTTTTTTGTTTTTTCCATGTTATTGCTGATAGATTTGAAGAATACATGTTTTGTGAAGATTATGTTCTAGAGATAGGTTTGGGATTTGGCAATATGGATTGTTGTCAAGAGAGCTTCAGAGTATATGATCAAGAATTATACCCTTTTGCGGTCACTAGACAATGATAGAGATCTATCGTATCTCTTAGGGATTGTTGCCAAATAATTCAAGACTCTGTGATTTGAGAGTTCGGGATTGAGAGCTCAAGAACACAGCTCGAAGCTACACCTTTACAAGGGTCAAGAGACAACTTGATGGAGCCCCACTTGGTTCAGGATTTGTTCCTTTAAGAAAAGATCTTCTATAAAATATGTATTCATATTATGTAATCAGCTTTGTTGAGTATATTAGCATTCAGGGGGTCCCTTGGTACTATTGTAGGAACAATGTAATAAGGGGTGGAATGTTGGCATAATAGTTATAGTAACAATGGTATTACATTGTTAATTACAATGTTGCAGTTATAAAGTTGTTATGCAGTTATGTGAACTACATTGTCCTTGTATAAATCCACTGCATTGTATCAATTTAAATCGATCAATAAAGAGGTTACTACCCCTTCAAAGAGAAGGATAAGGAAAAGATTGCATCGGATAGATTCAAAGGTTTCTTTTGAATGAACTATATGTGGAAGCTAAAGGGTCAAATTCAAATGCAAAAGGCATTTTTTTGATAGCCAGGTGTTACAGTAGTTGATATCAATTAGTTGGGATGGAATAACAAACATTTAAATTTAAAAAAATCGTGAGGTGCTATCATGTTATGTGAATATAAATGCAGCACACTTGCATCCAGGAGAAATCACTCAAAATTTAACAAGTGATCTTAGGTCAGTGAGAAGAATTAGAATGTGATGTAGAAAATTGACAATCTAGTGAAGGAAAAGGCCAACAATAGGCTAAAATGATGCCTAAAACATGTTAAATGGAACAAACACTAAAATCAGAATAATTTCTAGTGTCAAAATTATAGGGTATGCAATTTTTGTCATTACACCCATGATTATTCAATGTGAAAGACAATGAAACTTAGGTTGTCTAAGCAATTTTTTTACTATAATAAAATTGAAGGAGAAAGAACATTTATTACCATTTGGAAGGAAATTCTTTAGGTAGGGTGTAGTAGAACAATGATAGAGTTGGATTCACATGGATGAAATTTGATCTCATTCCAGTCATGTATTACAAATTGAGGGTAGCTATGAATTTATATGTGGTAGGATAGAGCACTGCTCTTTTGCTTAATCAATGATTTTAATCAAGATCCCTATGTTCTCAAATGAAATTTATCTCACTAATGTGGTGTTCTAGGAAAATCAAGGTTCAAATTTATTACAAACATGATTCATTATAGATCTAAAGGTTAATTCTTGAAAAAATATAGGGAATGCTTGTGTTCAAATGTACTTTACTATGGGTGGCACGCGTTTCATGTGATTAAAGTTGTAGGGACTAAAATTCTTCTAGTTGTGTGATTTTCTTGGCCTATCATGAATTCAATGTCTAAATAAGGTATTTGTTGCATCAAGTTGAGACCTAATTAGATTAAGATTTTATAGCTAGGCACACATGATTGGAATAGGTGTCAAGATCTCAAAGTTTCTACGGAAACTTCCATGAGCTATATATCTAACTTGATTCAATGAAGTGAGGTCTAGTAAAATTAGTATTGCTATAAGATTTTGTGTGTTCTCTATTCTAAGTTAGCTCTAGGGTGTCAAATATGAATATCAAACTCAATTCTTCTGGTATTTTCATGTGTTGAATATATTTGAAAAGATTATTTAATGTAGAAATCTCTTCATAGCCAAACATCTCTATGTTCTACTTGAAATATTTCAGACTTATGAATGCTTGTCTTTAATGCTACATTTGATAGAATGTTTATTACATGTGAATAGTTAATGCTCATAGAGATTGTAAAACTATCTCAAAGTATTTTGACATGTTTCTTTTTTAATTTAATTTTATTTATTTGGAAATTTAGGCATCATATTTTAAGTGAATATGTATTTTTCTCCGTAACTTTAATTTATAAGAAAATAGGCCTATGATCGACACACTTGTTTGTATCTAAATTTCATGTTTAACTCTGTCAACCACAAGATCAAGGCACTAAGATTCAGTTGCTATTTCATTCAACACACCCAGAATTAAATCAAATACTTGTTCCTTTTGTAATTTTTCATAGTCTTAGTTGTCCTACTAGTTGTTTATAAGTCCCGAACCTAGCTGCAAGAGTGTGTTGGAGTTGCTTAAAGAGAGGAGGAAGGAGAAGAAGCCAATATCTTTGTTTGAGAAGACAGAACATTGGCAACAAATGAAATTCTAGTAAACTGAGATTTACTCAACTCTTTGGAGGATTCCCGAAGGTGTTGGAAGACAATAGTCTCCTTCACCTTGTCAAGAGGCTTTGAAATTGAAGGACTAATATTCTTTTGTTCTGCCCCTTTTATAAGGGATTTTTATCCCATTGGTTCGAATATTCTTCTGGTTTCCCACTGTAGTCAATCATTTTGAGGATATGCTTGGAATTAAAAATAAACAATTAAAAAATTCTATAACTAGATTGTGATAACTCACTCAATATGCTTGGAATTAAACATATAGAATTAAAAATCTATAATTAGATTGCTATAACTCACTTTTATTTGCAAAAGATGTTGATTCTTACCGTGCTTGGATATTGACAAGTCATCTACAAAATAGGAAGGATTTTGTAGCTATGGATCGTTCCAAAAACATTCCAACAATGCAAACCACAAAAAGCAATGATTAGATTTTAACTCCAAATGTTACATCTTTTTATTTAAGTAATTGTTAACTGCTTGCGGATTGATCATCCCGTAAGCTCCTCCTTTAGTGTAGTCCTGTGTTGTGAGCAGATCATAGATTTACTCCTGGAGTGCGCTTTTGCTCAATCAATTTCCAAAGTGTCTGCTTAAGTTTGAGGTCGCTATTGAAGCTCTGTGTATCTGAGACCTACCATGCATATCAATAAATACACAATTGTCATTTGCTTAGAATTAATTAACACTAAAAGTGTTTTTAGCTGTGATACTATAGATTGCTACCTTACAATGGACGGTGTGGAAGACTTTTCCATCAGAGGCAAAAGATACTGCAGTAAGTATTCGAAGGCCTTGTTCTTCAACTGCAAGCAGAAGCTCAGACAACAGCATCTGTTCTTTAAAGGTGTTTGTTGTGATCTCTACTCGTGAACCCACATGGTTTACATTCACTAGAGGAAATGCCTCAAACTCAGAGAATGATATCACATTGTCTTCTTTCTTATAACAGTAGTGCTTCCCCTCATTCATCTTCATCTTCATTTCATCTCTTGTTTTTGCGAGCTCATTCACTTTATCCTGCAGATGGTTGATATAATCTGTGGCTTCTGACAACCGATCGGCAATTGAAGTATGGCCCTGTATCATAGTCCATTGAAAATTTTAGCTAATCAAATAAGTGATGCTGTTTTTTGGTAATCTCCAAACATACATTCGTTATTTGTCAGATTTTTCTTTAAGCAATCAATAAATCTGCGCTTAATCTTTAACACTGATCAAAGAAATTTCACATATTCAAATTTGCATAATCCATTTTTTATAAACAGAATAGTTCTATTGTAAGAATTTAATTGTCTACATTAAATAATCATTTTATTTTAAAATAGAAAAAATACCTTTTTAACTATTAAATTTAGTGCAGGTTAAAAAGACGGGGAAGAAGCTCTATAAATTGGTCAGAATGAATGATTAGGTTTACCCATTGGTATTTGGAAAATATTTAATTATTAAAGAGTGTAACTAAAGAAAAAGTAGTTCAATATAATAGAAGTATTATATACAGTCTGAAGCAGTAAAGAATTGGAAAGCAGAGACTAATATTATTTTCACCTATCAAACTCTTTCTGATCAACATAGTATAACTTTTCACTATTACAAAAATTTAACGGTTCTCCAATATTATAATCCATAATGTATTTCTCTATAAATAAGCACATCAAAATAGTTTTCTACATTATATAAAATTATAAAAAAAATAAATATGACTGTGAAAATAGAAAAAACCTAAAATAACACCCTAAAAATTTACTAACATGAAAAAAATACTTATCCAACAAATTGAAATTATCAATATCAGGATACCATATACTATAAAACATGGAAAATATACAATACTTATCCAACATATTATGAATTATAAACATTTATAATATCTTTAATAAAAAATAATTTGATCTTTTCATCAAGTTCAACATTAATATCAGTGCAAATCTAATTCAAAAAAAATAATTCACATAATATTCCACAATTCGGTAGCTGCATTTATAAAAACTAAGTGATTCAATTTCTGGTGGTTCTTCTGTGACGTTTGTAAGTCAAATAGAAACTGTATACAAGATTGGTTGAAATTGGTTTATTTTGGTTATGACATGGAGTTAGCAATGTCAATTTTGGCCAATAAAAATAGGATAAATATTTATCACTTTTTATTGTGAATGAGGTTTAAAATTACTGTTGAGTGTTTGATCATTGAAATGGATAACATTTAAGTAGAGTACACACAATATAGTTAAACATTTAAGAGAAAAATGTGGTTTCTCCAAATAGTGGGGATTTTATAATTGTAGAAGCGATTCTATGACTCACAATTTTTAGAGTAAACTTATTATTCATCACTACTTTTAGTTGATTCAAACAGATGCACACAGAGACACTTGAAGAGAATTGTTCTATTTACGCTACACAACATCACAAATTCAACACTAGATATAATCTGTGGTTGCTTGAAAACTGGTTGATTTTCTATTCTTATCAATATAGCATAATAAGAAAGAAATCTCAACATTAGTCCTTTGAAATCGATCCATCTACCTACAATCTTATAACCATCAAAAGTTTGAGGATCTAAAGATCTGTTATCTTAAAAACATTAGAATTGAAAAAACTGCATACCCCATTATCTTTTCCTGGCAATAAAGATATGAGCTGTGAATAGAGGGATTTCATGTCCTTTCTCCTCTGCCTTTCTATTACTTTGTGACGCGATTGCTTATCCACGTCTTCACTTGTTTTCGAGGGTTGAGCAGGAGCAGCACACAAATCCTCATTAAATAACAGCGGCGAAAGATTATACTCTCCGCTCTGTGGGCAGGGGGAATCTGAGGAAGACACCCAATGAAATCCATTCATTTTCCTATACAACACGGCACAAGGAAATGCTAAAAAACACTACCCAAGAATTAAAAAACAGACGGAGCTGAGAGACGCGCATTAATTTTCCGGATGTCTAGCATTTCTTTTAATGTGAATGATTTCAAAGCGCTGGGTGAGGCTAGCTGTCAACAAATAAGAAAAAGATTCTCTAGATAATCTATTTTATAGACAATGTTTCCCCGGGTCAAACGATCCGATCAGGGTAGAAAAGGTCTGAACAAAAATAAGACACCTGTGCGTGACGTTAAAAGAATATCTGCTGTTTTATCGATATTCGTTCCATCTGCTAGATGTTTTGGAGTAATAATACTGCCAACTTGGACGAACGTGCTTTATGAACACGTTCCAACGAGCGGGGACTACCGACAACCCATCAAATACACGTTCTCTGCACCGGCAATAGGCTTGGTGGGACCCACTTCTACCTACAAAGAATTTGAAAACTTGACCTTTATTCTAGGGTTTTGCCCTCGTGTTTTTTTTTTTTTCATTTTTCGAATCACTATGCCTTCATTTCATATTTGATTAGGGTTTTGGGTCCATCTTTCTTTGTGCTTCATTGATCAATTTTGATTAGGGTTTGAATTTTTATTCTTTGGCACCTCTTTGATTTTACCTTCACACCTTTTGGATTATTAGAGTTGACTGTTTCTCAGTTGTTGTTTGTGTGCTTTGATGATGGTTAGATGATGTCACATTTGTGTGCTTTGATGATGGTTAGATGATGTCACAGGGAATGATTGTACTTTCATGTTGATTACTCTTGACATATCTCACTTAGGGTTTCTTGTTAGGGGTATATGTTTTCTAACTTTATTTAGGATGTGCACTATAATTAAATTACATATTCATGTCCTTTGATGAATATCTTGCATTTACATGATCTCTTATTATGTATGTGCAATCTCACATTTTCTCATGCTATGATATTGTAGACACCTAAAATTGACCGTGTCCTTTTGACAACACCTAACCTCACTTTTGACATCTTGTGACACTTTGTCGACATCACCTTGTGTCGTCTTGCGATGCCTTAATCCTTATGTCCACCTTTATTCCAAGTTAATTAAAGAAATCATATTTATTTAATTAACGTATCCTTATTATTTAATCAGTTATCCTAGACACATGTCACTATCCTCACCACTCCGCAAATAAAATCAAATTTAAAATTCCTCCACTAGAGGACAAAAACCAAAGTCAAACCTACAACTTAATCTCCACCCTCCATTCATCTTTTAATCTTGACCCTTCACACATAAGGATGCCCTAGAAATCCTTATCAAACCCTAATCCAAGCCCTAATTCCTCTCATTCAACCCTCATGTGACACTTGTCACATGACTACAACTCCAATCCAAACCCTAATCCTCAATTACTCCTAGCCATTGATCTAAACTTTCAATCCTAACCCTTCATCATTTTATCAACTATCTATAAATTATCTAAGCCAAAAGGGAGCACACTGGATAGTACTCTTATGCTGTCCAGATATCCTCTCATCCCCTCTATTTCCATTAGCTTATGCTTAGTGAGAGCAATCTACATTATATCTTGATCATGGAGTATAACTAGAATGCGTTGGGTGCATGCATTCTCCACTCTATCATGGAGACTAGAATGGAGTGATGTTTTAAAGGTATAACTTGTCATTTGTATTTTCCTTTTATATTTCTAACATCATCTTAATTTTACCCTCTTCATTTGGCACGCTTGTCAAGACCCACGTCCCTGAACTAATCTTGTTGTGGAAGAAATTCTATTCTTTTACATGTCCAGGTTACGGATTAGCACTTCTGGCTACAGACTAATGCTTTTGCTTGCAGGTTAGTACCTCTGAGCCTTCTGTCATTGCATATGAACCTTCTGTTAGCATATTTGCAACATGCTCCAGTGCCTATGCTCCTTGCATTAGCACCTATGCTCCACAGAATAGCACCCATGCTCCTTACATCAGCACATTTACTTCCTGACTCAGCATTTGTGCCTCTATTTGGATTCTTTTAGGGATTTTCTCATGATTTTATGATTAACACTCAACTCCAACCCTATGGATGTCCTAACACCTAGTTTTTTGTTTGATTTTGGACCTGACATCGAGTTTTTGCAGATCTTGGAGACTATTTTTACATCATTTTTGACATGTGTATAGATTGGCATCTCTGTAGCCTAGACTGGTGCCTCTGCAGTCTAGAAGGACACCTCTGCAACCCAAAATGGTGCCTTTGCAGCCCAAAATGGTGCCTCTGCTCTCTAGAGTAGCTCTTTTGTCATTTTTTTTATAAAGAAAAAAGGTGCAAAGCACCCATATGAAATTTATTAATAAAAGGCAGAAGATACATAGAAAAGACTAGATCAGGCATAGGTAGACACAAAGGCCATCAATTGGTTGCCCATGGTAGCGAAGGCCATAAGTCCATACAGACGTACAATTAGCAATTAACATGAGTTTTTCAAATATCTATTTCTACTTCAATTTTCAGGGTTTTTCTCTAGGGTGGATGACATATTTACCCCTATCATTCACATCTAACATTGTTGATGCTCCAACACCTATCATTTCATATCTAATTCTATTTATTGATTGTTGGATTAACACTAAGTTTTTACAGGTCCTAGAGACTATTTTTTTATGTTATTTTTGACTTGTCTGTAGATTGGTGCCTCTTCAATCCAGATGGGCCCCTCTACTACCTAGAATGGTGCCTCTACAACCTAGGATGGCACATCTATAGCCTAGAATGGTACCTCTTCTCTTTGAATTACCTCTCTTGTCACTAGCTTAAAAATCCATGTTTATGTTTTAGTTTTTCAGAGTTTTTCTAAGGTTTGATGACATGTTGACCTCAATCACTCAGATCTAACCTTGTTGATGCTCCAACGCTTAATCTTTTGGTAGATTTATCACCTCTACTAACTTTTTGAAAGGTTTGGGAATCATCTTTTTGGTTGATTTTGAGGTATTTGTAGGTTTACCACCTGGGAAACCTAGAATAGTACCTCTATTGCATAGAATAGCACCTCTACTACACAAAGTGGCACCTTTGTAGCCTAGAATTGTGTCATTGCTTCCCAAGATGGTGCCTAAGCAACCTAGAATAGTGCCTTTACTTTCTAGTTCAAAATAGTTATATAATATTGTTGTTTTAGCGCCTCTGTTGTTTTTGTTAGCATATGTGCTATCTATTTTAGCACTTTTGTTGCCTATTGTAGCACCTGTGATAGCTCTTATAACACCTCTAAGGCTTTTATTAGTGCTTTTGTCTTATTTCAATCTATTTTTATCTATGGCACTAACCTGATTTATGCAACTCTTATCTGATTATCCAAGGCATCTATCTAAAACTACTAACATTTGTTTGTAGCCCCACTATCAACGAGATCTCTTTTCTACTAGTTTAGTTGCATCTAATTAGATTAGTGGGAACAAAACTTGTTTTCCATGTTTCTAGGATCTTGATTGGACATATTCTCTCCCCTCGCACCCTTGGTTGATCTTGGGGATAAAAAGTCCATCATTATCCTTTTTGTTTATCATTTCTAATCCTAAGGTCCACTTGAATGCGTATGCTCTCCCCTTGTGCCTCGTGTGAACTTGGGAATCAAAAGCACCAAGTGTAATCTTCCTCTTTAGGAGGCCTGCTAGGGGATTACATCATCCCTATGGATAACCTCAACTACATGTATCGATAGGGTATACCAAAGGGGGGAGGAGGAAACTTGTACCCCAATCTAGCCACATAGTCATTGGCATAGCCTTGGGGCCTAGAGTGATTTCAGAGACAAGGTGAAGTGGCATAACTTGATTGCTCTTGTCGCATGCCTTCAATATGCTAGTGTTCATGGTTTGTCCCCCACATACCTAGTGTATATCAGGGACTCCCTTCGAGAGCATGTACATCCTAGCTTAAGACCACTAACCATTTTCTAGTGTGGTGCAAGGGATGCAGAATGCCCCCTAAAGTTACTCACCATTGTACCTCCTTGAAGCAGAGATAGAAGTCTTCTTTGGGTAAGAAATAAAAGCCTCTAAGGAAAAGAATATTGGTTGCAACACCCTTATCCCTATCTATCCAATCAAGGTGAAGTGTTCCTAGCTAGGTAAGAACACATATATGTATTCTATTATGTGGGCCCACACTATGAATCAAACCCACTTGAATAATCTAGGGTGTTGGTGTGTATTGCACATGTGTTCATTTTCATTAGCCCAATCCAATCCATCCTTTGCAAACCCATGCATATGTGTGTAAAATCCTTTTATTTGAAAGTGGCCTAAAAGTCAATCTCTAAGCCATCCTTAATCACCCATCTCAATCCTCATCCAAATCATCCATTTTCCTAATCCAAATCCCAATATTCCATTTTCCCATTAATCCACACTATCCTAATCCAATTTCATCCCAATCCACCTTATCTCAATCCAATTCCTCCTAATCATGCATCCAATTATCCAATTACATCCTAATCATTATCCTAGTCATCCAAAGAAATCCCCCATCAAAACTATCAATTTTACAAGCCCATTTTTCAAAACATTTTCAGTCTAGGTCTTCTCCAAACATTGTTGAACCCCCCTTTTATCAAATCCCATCAATTGAGCTTAATTAATCCCCATCTTTAAGCTTAGTCCGCATCATTGATCTTAATCCAATATCCATTGTCTTCTTAATACATATCCTAATCTATTTATCCAATCTTCATCACCTCATAATCCTCTTATCTTCCTAATTGCTCATTCAATTATCCAATTTCATCCTAATCATTATCTTAGTCATCCAAATCATTCTCCTAATCCATCATCATTGGACCCTAATCCCAATCAATTTGATAGGTCAAGACAAGGTCCTAATCCTAATCCATTATCCACCTCATCCATTTCCCAATCATTATTATCCTAATCACTTCAATCCAATTAAGCTTATCCCAATTCTATTATTTGTCTATCATAATCCACTTGGTCATTAATCATAATACATCTTCATCATCAAATCCTAATCCATTCCATCCCTAATCTTAATCCAAACCATCTCTCTAATAATCCCTAATCATACTAATTATCATCCTAATTATTCTTATCCATCTCATTCTAATTCTATCACATATCCTAATCATCTTAATCCATCCCAATCCTAATCCATATCAATCTTAGATCATACCTCATATCCACTTCATCCTCCTAATCATCTATCTTATCCATCTCATCTCCTAATTCTCTTACATATCATCCATAGCCATCATAATCGTTCATCCTTATCCATATCATTATCATCCACTCATCTTATCACTTTCCAATCCTAATTGAATATCCACCTTATCCATAATGATCTACATCAACATCCTAACCACCTATCCTATTCATTTCCCTATCTTCCAACTTATCCAAATCATATCTCACCCATCATGTCCTATTCATCCATTATATCTACTTACCATCCTTAATCCAATCCATCATCATCATGTTAATCCAATTCCCTTATCCACTTCATGACATTTCATCCAATCCTAATCTAATCCATTTATCCCTCATCCAACATCAATCACCCATCATCCATTATCCATTCCAATCAAACAATCCAACCCCTAATCCTTAATCAACAAATTATCATTTGAAAATAAAAAATTGGTTAAGGACTTAGTCTCCTTCATACTCCTTCAACCTTTCATCCAAATCCTAGTCATAATTATCCTAGCCTTAATCTATCATCATCCATTTTCAATCCAATCCAAATCAAACATCAAGACCTTAAGTTGATCATCATTATCATCTAGTCTAAACTTGCTTAAGATAATTAGTCTATCTTAAATATAGTAATCCAATATCATCAACATCAAATCCAATCAATCCTCTTTCTCAAGATCATTAGTCTATCTTAAGTATAGGAGTCCAATCTTATAAAAAATAAATCCAATCAACCCTCTTTCTTAAGCTTGTTAGTTTACCTTAAGCATAGAGAATCATCATCATCCTTTAATCACATCAAATCAATTTAAGGTCTTGACATTTGATTCCCAGTCATCCATCATCATGACCACCATGGATCCTTATGTAGCAATACAAGAAATAAAAAGAGTAAAACATATCTATGAGGGCTTTGATCCTATTACTAAGGAAAAATATAGGAATACGATCCATGATAACCCCCTTGTACATCTCATCAATGGGGATTTTCATAATCCTATCACTTCACATCACAATCCCCAAACACCAACCTAAACCAAAATTTTCAAGTCATCCATCCATACCTAAACATGCAAGCATTGGTTAGCACAAGTCATGTCCATATACCCAATGATATACCATGTGACAAGGGAAATCAAGTCCATATCTACCTACATATATCCCTCCATCCATGTCCCAACAACCATTTTCCTACATGTGAATACCTCATCTTTCAATCCATCAATCACTTTTATCCCTCCACTACAATACCTCTCCAGTCCTATTACCCTTAACCTCACTTAGCCTACATACCTCCAAATCCATCAATCCCTATTGTCCATCCACCATCTAATCCACCATCTAATCCACCAACCAAAGAATCCATGAAGGATCTTCTCCAAAGACTGTTTGCAAAAACAAAAAACAAAAGAAAAACTATGGAGTCTCCCAAATACACTCATTCAATGTCACCCCCCTCTAGTACAAGCATGCCCAAACCCACTAACCATGAACAAGAACCTTCAAATACTATGCATATCTCTCCAATGTTTATCCACTGTGTAATCTAACAAATATCATTGAACCTACCAAGGAGCCTTCAATCCCCATGACTATCCCTCTAATACCATCCTCTAATCTAGCACCTATCAAGCCTCTTGAATAACCTCCAAAAAGATCATGTATTCAAGATCCATCATATAACCATGTTTTTGAGCCTATCCAAGAGTCTTCCACTTGCATCCAAAACTAAGAGCAATGTCAAGAACTAAATCCAAAGCATCTAGAAACATCAAACCTTCTCAAAATCAAGATCAAAGCCTCCCCATTAATCCTATCCAAGCCCCATATTTCATTATCCATGATATTCTTCTCTATGATGACCACGATCCTATCCATGAGAAAGAAACACCCACCATTCTTATCCATCCTGCACATAGTCCTATCCTTCACCCAACAACATACACCTCACATGATGAGACTCTTGTACCATAAGAAAGCATAGACAATCAAGTAAACATCTTGGATCCTATCATCCCACATCCTCTTGAGCATAATGAAAGTCAAGATCCAAGCAACCCAAATCCATCTCCCATTAATCATCCATCATCCCATATCAACCCTGTCCCAAATCCATCATCCTATCACTTTTTTCTCTATACCTTCATCTGTGGTGGTTCTCTCATAGGAAAGGAACAGAATTTATGAACCACCCCATCCTCCCTCACCTCATAATGCACTTGTCTCTTGTTTTCAAAACAACTAGAATCCTATTACACATTGTATGCTGAAAAACATGACTTGTATCAAGGTAAAGGCTTAGGCCTATATGAACAAGGTATCTTGGATCCCATCCATGTCATAATCCATCCACGCATGTAGGGCCTTGGCTATACATTTCAAGGCAAACAATCTAAAGATTTTGATATCACCCACAAGCCTCCTAGATCTTCTTTTTTCCAATCCCAAATCTAATGCATCCCATCACACCTCTGTATCATATGTTGCCATCCCCCTTCCATCATCATATACATGTCAAAGGCATGTGAGAATACATCTCCCTCCATCCACTCTACCCCCACTTCTCCTAACACCTACTACCACCATCCTTAAATCCCCTCATCCCTCCATCCAAAATCGTGATCCCCTAAAATTCCTAACCATGACCACAAAAGCACACATCATCCAACTGTGTAGCTATAACACCACCCATAGGATTCCAAAAGAAAAATTTGGATGCATCCAAACATAAAGCAAAAAATCCACAAAATCCTAAAGAATATCATGCCATAGCATATTGCTATCCAAACTCATAACAAAATCTATCTAAAAGGCTACACAAGCCCACACCCCCAAAAGCAAGAAAAAAAGTAGTGTGGGTCCCCAAGCAAAAATATTAAATCCAAATGAAGCATCTAAATCCCACTTCACCCCTATAGCACAAAAACCTCACCCCCATCAAAGAATCCCACAAATCATAAGTATGTTTTGGTCCCTAAATCCCCAAATTGGCAATCCCTAGTGTTCCCCACACCACATCCAAAATATAAGCTTCCCAATACATCATAGTGTGCGTGACCGTTGGTCTTGGTTACCCTCCATGACATGACAATTCGACATACATCCATCCCCCCATCTTATATCCCCTATCCCACATATCTCCCTCATCAGACCCGTATGGTCCATACTTTTGAATAATCCACATCATAATCAACCGTCCTCCATCCCTCCATAATCCACTACCCTCCATCTTCATATTTTACAATCATCTACCAACATCCATGCATATAATGCCAATCGACATGGTCCAGGTATGCCATCCATCCAAAATGGGACAAACACACGCTTGAGTCCCCATCTTATACAAAAAGCATAAAAATACCAAAAAAAATAGTAAAGAGAAAAAATGGTCTAATGGTGAAAACCACCTCTTGTGGCACATTGGCCAAGTACCATGATGAAAACCTAGAAAACATGCATCATGTATAATCCTTCTTCCACCCATTGGTGTGTTACACTTGGGGGCAAGTTGTCTCATTTATACCCACATATCACTTTCATCCCATCATTGCATATCCTAGCATCCCCGTCCATTACCCATCCACTATGTTGTTGTCCTTATCCTATTTTCATCCCATATTCCCTTCCTACATCCCTTTCTAAGCATGATTTAGACACTTTTGGCATACATCCCTTTCTAAGCACAATATCTAAAACATGATTTGGACATTTTTTAGCATACATCCCTTTCTAAGCACATCCTCCAGACATCCACCCATCCCTTACAAGTAGTCTCCCATCATACATTCTAATATGCATTATCACATAAAATCCTAAGCATCATACTTAGAGTGGGGCATATGGTTCCTATGCGACATAGACTTTGGAGATCATCTTGAACCCCTCCATCCATCTATCATGTATTATAATATCGTATCCATTATCACCATGTATAGATCCATCTATAATAAATCTCTTAGCCACCATCTTCTATCACCATTCCATCCACCCAATCCTATCACATTATTCCAATCCTACCTTCAACCTCATCTCTAGACTTGGTCTTCCCTCGTCATTGGTATATAGCACCTAGGCTATCCTCATGCAACCCAATGCAACCTTCTCTTTTTATGCAAAATATCCCAAAAATTCAAAAAAAGCAAAATATCCTAAAATCTAATAAAATAAAATAAATCCTAAAAGTCCAAAAAAAATCAAACATCCAAAAATCCAAGAAATAAATCCAAATGCAAGTCATCTTTAATCCATGCGCATCTCACCAAGCAATCTATCCAAACATCCCAAAAGTATCCAATAGTTTTGTTTCCAATGTTGCTAGAATCTTGTCCATCATTTCGTCAAACCCAATCAATTCTTGCTTAGGAATGCAAGGCTATATTAAGAATAGAAATTATCTATCCATCCTAGTTCCTCATCGGTTTTTAGCTTCACATTTACAACATTGTTTTTCATCTTTCATGCATGCCTACTTGCTTGTGTGTGCTATCATTTCATCTTGCATTTGTATAGTATTTTGCATGTTTATTGGATCTAATATTCATATCTTGTGTGTTGGACTAAGCTTTTTGCATTACATTCATCCTTTGCATCTAAGGATTATACCTTATACATTGCACTAGAACTTCAATACTCTAAGATTATTTCCTCACATGTCTAGACAAGGTTGAGTTACATTGGGCGTAAGAACACCCCTTTGTTTGTATCGATTCCTTTCAGCATACTATCACCATGACATCATGGTCTGCCATATCATGGTGCCCAATGACATATGTTTTCTTGTGACCTCACCAGGTTGTCTCATCACAATATCCATCAAGGTTGTCAAACACCTTGTGTTGTGCTAGGGTATCCATCCTTATGCACGAGACACATCATCACCCTAGTCCCTATACCTTGGTGCATAAAGTCTAGTACTATATCAAAATTTAGATTGCTCTAAATTTATTACAACATAATGCCCCCTTCATCCCTTATCCCTCATCCTTCCTAACCAACTCATTTCATCTATTTCAAGAGCACATCCATGTTCTTGCAACCTGCCTATCCTATTCATGGGGCATCACCTCTGCCATCATCACTAAGCCTAACCCTATTCTTCTAAACCAAAGTTGTCTTCTATCCAATCCAACACTATGTTTTAAACTTCTTTGAAATAATGT
This sequence comes from Cunninghamia lanceolata, assembly GCA_027924645.1. Lineage (NCBI taxonomy): Eukaryota > Viridiplantae > Streptophyta > Pinopsida > Cupressales > Cupressaceae > Cunninghamia > Cunninghamia lanceolata. The sequence continues at coordinate 1,820,042 of BSBN01000245.1, read as the reverse complement.
TACTTAGTCGCAACACCATTTCAAAGAGTAGAAAAATGTAGACACCTTAAATTTACCATGTCCTTTTGACACCACCTAACCTCACTTTCGACATCTTTTCAACATCACCTTGTGTTGTCTTGTGATGCCTTAAACCTTATGTCCACCTTTATCCCAAGTTTTTTTTTTGCTTCGTAAGAGAGATTTTATTAAAATAATAATAGAAAAAATAACAAATGATTGCCACGTAGCAAAGAAGATGCTAAGAGCAATAGAATCCTCCAGGAGAACAAAGGAAGAAAGAAGAGAACTAAAGAAACCTACAGAAGAATAAACATCTGAAACAAGTTTTTAGAAAAGTTACAAGGATACTCCAGAAGAGAAAACAAAGCCCAGGCGCCAAAAAGCCTATGCCCTTTGAGTGTTTCGAAAAAGAAGTGCATCCAAGGTTTGCTAAGAGCTAGCTTCCACTACTTCTAAACCTTCAATGTGAATCTTTTCAGTATCAAACTTCCTCCCAACCTTTCATTTTGAGCCACAATCAGGTTTGAGTTTGCCACTTAAAGACTGATGAATCCCAAGTTTCAAAGGCGGATCCAGAGTGAAATCATCATAGCATTCATGAATTTGCTCTTCCAAGTCCTCCATGAAAGGGAAAGTGCCATCAGAATCAGAGTCATCCTCCTCCATCCTAGAAGGAGAATCAGGTGGGCTCTCACGAACAAGGACAATTGAAAGAAATAAGGGATCTGCTGGTTGTTCCAAAATTGGCCTTGGCTCCTGGGTTGGTTAGAAAAACTTACCATGATTCCTCCAAATGAAATCAAAATCCATATCACCTCTTTTTTTAACCCACTTCAAGCAAACATTCCTTGCCCTAGCCAAACGGTGGAGAGAGCAAGCATCAATTATGTGACCAAGCTTATTGCAGCGGAAGCAATGATAAGGTAAACCCTCATAGTTTAAGAACTGAGTCTAGACACCATGAGAAGAATGGATCTGGATAGAATGAGAAAGGGGTTTAGATATATCCACCATTGTGTAAACCCTATAGAATCTATGATCCAAAGCCACCAAATCTAAATCAAGCTTGACAAAAGACCCCACCTGGTTGATCATATTGCTAAGTAGATCCACATTGTGAAGAACCGGAGGCAAATTGTAAAGCCTGATCCAAATAGGAATAAGAGTAATCTTCGCTATAGCTGGGTCAAATAAAGGCGACCAAGGAGAAATAAAGAGACTAGAGTTGCTAAAAAACCAAGGTCTTTTCTGCAAAACAAAGTTACAGTCCTCCACAGAACAAAAGGTTATCAGGAAAAAACTAAAGTCCAAAGATTCAATGACAGGGAGAGATAGATTACTCTAGGTGCATTTGATCCAATCAAGAACTGAAGCCACTAAAGGATGTCTATGCATGCATCTCAAAACCACATAATGGTTACCGCAGTCCTCAGTGATTATAGTAATACAACCATCTGAAATGCAAAAATCTGACGGTTCATCGGAGAAAGAAATAACTGAATCCCCAAAAGAAAAGCGAGCACCGCCAGATTGAGAGCCATTATCTGATTTCAGGGGAGGGGGGATTAGAAGAAACTGGAGAGCTAGGCGGATCATGGTTTACTAGTTTAGCATGTTCACGATAATAATCAGAGCATACATGAAATGGATTAGCCCTACTTTTGCACCCATCAACTAGGGCGAAAGGCTTGGCTCCAGTAGAAACCCCCACATCATTCATAGCAAGACGATAGAAGGTATAGGGAGCATCCACATTCTCCACAATAGATTTCCCCAAAGGAGCAATAGCTAGGGTTTTCTTGGGGGGACTAGAACGCTCCAGGGAGGCGCCAGAACGGAGGGCGTACTTATGCCTCCCATAAACAAGTCATTGTCTACCCCTACCCCAAGCATTGGCCACTGATTTGCGTAACCTCTTGGCATCGCACTGAATCTACTCACCCTCGCCACATCCAGGGTGCACGTCTGCACTGGTCTCGCACATCCTTCCTTTATCTTAAGTTAATAATTCATATTTATTTAATTAACTTATCCCTTTATCTAGTAGCATCAAATAAATAAATAAATTCCCCTTTATTTATTTAATTTAACCTCTCAAGCCTTCATATCCCTATGTTAATTAAATAAACTTCATTTATTTCATTAACATCCCTTCCACTAACTTTTCCAATAGCTAGATTAATTAAATAAAAAATTATTTAATTAATCTTACATCCATCTAATCCCATCCCCATAACTAATTAAGTAATATTTATTATTTAATTAGTTGTCCTATACACATGTCACTATCCTCACCACTCCACAAATAAAACCAAATTTAAAATTCATCTACTAGAGGACAAAAATCAAAGTCAAACCTACAACTTGGTGTATTTTAAGCTTGCTTAGGAGTGCATATTTAGGAGTCTATGTTTAGCCTTGATCTATACTAAGAATAGTCAAGGCTAAACATACTCCTAAATGTCTTAGTCGATTATGTGCTATATGTACGACGTCTTGTAAGCTAATTCATAATCCCATATTTTGCATTCTTATTGTCCATTGTTTGCAATACTTGTTTTCTTACAAGTTGAGAATGCTCTTATTTGTCTTGAGTGGCTTGAATCGACACTCACATTCACTCATTGTTCCTTTTTTCTACATGGCATCAAAGCCTTGCTAGTTAGATGAATGCTAGTCTAGTTAATTACATACTCTTATTTGTTTAACTCTTGTAGAGCGTATGACAACTTGACTTTCACAGCTCAACCAAGTGCTATCATTCGTCCAGTTGATATTGTTCAATCTTACATGCTGTTGGTGCCTAAATATGTATATGCAGACCCCTTCCATAAAATTCAAAAAATTCTATCTCTTTCAGCCGCTGTAGTTGAAAAAAAGCAAAAATCAGTTAGATGCATTTCTGAATGCATATCATGTTGCATATACAAAGGGGGAATCTTTCGTAGATTCCCAGAATATTCCCAGTTTGTATATTGGGTTGCATGTAAAGGTGAAAGGGCAAATGTATGTCTGATATACAAAGAAAAAATATGCAAAAGGTTGTCGCTAGATGAATGTATGTTGGCGGCAGCAAACAAAAGGATGCATTGGCAGCAATATACAAATTGGCACATACGAGACAAGTTAAAAGCTGGGGCGCTCCACTTGTATATTTGCAGTTGTATGTTTGGACATACATTGAAATATACAATCTAAATATGCAAGCCGGGATTTGAAGGAATATGCAGTCCAGTTGATAATGGTTGGAATCTGTGGATTGCATGTATGTTGCACTTGTATATGCAACATACAAGCCAATATACAAAACAAAGGCATACATTCCAGACCTGAAGGAAAAGTCAAAGTTGGCATATAAAGCACTAGCATCCATGGCTTGCATGTATGTGTGCTTGTATATGCTGGTATACAAGGCGACAGATGCAATGATTGATATACATTTCGGGCCCGAATTTGAAATTAAATGCAGTGAATAAGTGTCTGAGGTCCGGCTTTTATATAAGGTGCTTGTATATATGGTGATTGTATATCCTTTTGCATATACAAAGGATTTGAGAGGCTGTTGTATATGCATTCTTTCTTGCATATACAAAGGGGCGAAAAAGGCAAAATTGTGAAAGGGAAAAGTTAGCGATGGAGACTCAAAGTGCCTACGTGGCACGATATCACAGGGTTGCGACTTTTCAAGGTGTTTTGAGCCGTTTATTTCAGCGATGGAAGATGATTGACGGCTATGTTTTAATTCGTAGTTGAGAGGGGATTTTTTTTACATCTACAGTCATGCTTTGAGTGGGAAAACTTCAGTGGCGCGCTGCTTGCAGATTTCAGTGGTAGCTGTGAGTTGGTATGCCATTAATGGCAGGATTGCAAACAGGTATGGGCTGAAGGGACATGTCAGCTACCACCTTCAAGTGGAAAATCTTCTAGCGGTAGCACAGGGCTTGAGTTCAACTACTCCTCGCCCTTCTCCTGTTTCTTCCCGTTTTGTCTCCACCTGCATTGATTGTTTTGAGCACCAATCTGAGGATCTATTGTATCTGGCAAATTTTTTATTTTGCCTGTAACTTATTGCTGAGTACATGGTCTTGGTATAAAAGCCAAACTGTGTTACTCATTGTTGTTGTTGAAGACTTGGGCAATTTTGGGGGAAAAATAACGAAATACAGAGCATTTTCCTATCTGCTTTATCTCTGAGGAGTTTATGAGTTGCATCTGAGTGTATCTTGCACATATGTTTAGTTTCTTGTCATTATATATGAAAAATACATTGTTGCATGTATTTTATCTGTTTGTCTCCATTTGTTGCATGCAATTTCTTTTTTTGAATCTAGTTGCTAAGGGTTTCTCAGATTCTTGGGTATAGATTTCCGTATCACATGCCTAATCTCTAACTTCCATTCAAGGAGTGGATTGAATGTTTTAGGTGAAGTATGGAGAAGATTGTCTATCAACTGGAATATTTGTAAGTAGAGACAGTTGAATACTTATCCTTGGGTGGTATTTGTAAGGCAAAAACCAGTCCTAACCCCTTGAAACTCGAATGACAGTTGCAAGCCATTCTTATGTATATGTCTAGTTGACTCCGTTGCCCTGAGATAGGCATCGGTCTGCTTCTGGATTAGTAGTTATGATCCAAAGCCCCTGTCTTGCATCCAAACCATCAAATTTAAACCATCCAAAACCTGTTAGTTGTAGGAGTAGGATTAGGAGCCCCTGCATACTCTCATCCATAACCAGACACATATGTCCAAGAATATTGCTAAACTTGTGATTTGTCACACAAATCTTGGTCCACACATGAGAGTATTCTGCCTATTATCACAAAGATAAATCTTTCTATCATAGGGCAAGTCAATGTTACATCTTTAGCAAATAGGGACACCCCCCTTGGTGCGGCAGAACCAGAAGTGAAGGGGAGGCAGCTCACACAACCTCCTATATTTGTTGGCCAAATCTTCCTGTGCATTGGAACTGGCAAACCCACTGTTGATTTAGAAATAAATACCAACAGATGGTGACTCTGCTAGGGAGAAAGAGAGTCAAGTGATTTGAAGGTTGGAAAATCTAGTTTCCAGTGAAGTTGTTGCAGCAAGATCAAAAAAGTAAACATGTGGTGTTCTGCTGGTGTGATGAATCCATAAAATATAAGTGCCTTGTTGATATATTGTCCTCTCTGTGAGAGGTGGCAACTCTGTTGATTGAACCTATCCAATGCTGCAACATATTTCTAGGTATTCCATCTTTTAAAAATGATGAGTTTAGAACAAAAAACCTGGTTGTGTTCTCAAAGGAAACCATTTTTTATTCAAAGATATAGAGCCCTAAATTTTAAAGGAATATGTGGTTACCCAAATGCTATTCCCAATAAAATTAGAAAATGTTTGCCAAAATATAGTGGATCAGATTCTGAATCAGCAAACAAACACCTACAAAAATTTTGTAATTTAATAGAAGATTATGAGGGAGAGGATGAAGATGTAGTGATGAGACTCTTTGTTCAGTCATTAGAGGATGATGCTAGGGTTTGGTTTTTAGACCTGCCTGTATGTTCAGTTTCTTCATGGATAGATTTAGAAATTGCATTCCTAGAGTAGTTTGGTGAAAGGTTTGATTTAGCCTCATTGATCATACATTTCATGAATATTCAAAAGGAAGATGAGGAGTTGCTTCCAGCCTTTAACCTTAGATTTATTAAGTTGCTCAAGCAGATCCCTGAATATATGAGACATAATAATGCATTTTGCTTGAAAATTTATTTGGCTGCATTTGATGAAGAAGTGAGTTATTTATTGAGAGATAAAGAACCAGTCACACTTCAACGGGCTTACCAATTTGCTATGGATATTGAAAACAATGAGAAATATGGAATGCTAGTAGGTTTCATGGCTACAAGTTGTCAAAATAGTTAACAAAGTGAATGTATTTCTGCTTTTCCACAATGTTCATTAAAGGATGATTTTGTAGAGGGAAATATATTTCAAAATAATGTGTGCAGCCATGATGTGATGCATGAAGAAAATGTTGTAGAAAATATAGGCATATCCTATAATGATGAAAACAAAAACTGTTACCAGCCTTTAGATAAGGAGCTTGTAGACACAAAATGCCTTTCAAGTGATAAAATGAAAGACATCCATGAGGTTGTGTCCTGCAGCAATATGCATATCCCAGCTATTCCTAATTATTTGTATAAGGTGGATATGCAGAGCTTCACTTTGAATATAGAAGATGCTGCTTCAAGGGATGGTAGTGAATACATTAGTGATTGTCAGCATTCAGATGCATATGTGAGCCTTTCAGATGATAAAATATATATGGATGTTGAATATGAGTGTTTCCTTGAAGATTCTGACCACCTTCACAGTGCAGAGGTTGAAAATTTTGATTTTGATTATCAAGGCATTGGTGAAGAGGAAAAACAATGTCACTATTCAGAGGTGAATGGACAGGTTGCAGATGTGTGTGCTCATACAGTTGGGAATAGTGCTGGTTGCAAGGGTGACTATGAAGCTTTCGGTGTAGGGCTACATTACGAGTTATTTCTGCCTTCTTTAGAGACATTCCAGGTGGACATTGATGAAGAGATTGTTGAGCACAGTAATGATGAATAGCTGAATGAATATAAAAGTAAATTTGATTATGAGATGTTGCTTGCGCTTGAATACTATTTATTCAATTCAGAGGAGCTTTTATTTTTTGAAGAAGGGCAAAATTCTGATGTGGATTCATTTGTTTCATATGAGTCTGTTAGTTTTCCAAGGAACATCAGTGACTCATATGATGATGACAGTCTACTGTTGAGAATGGTAGATGCTTATGAATTTTGTTGTAGACTTGTTGAAAGAGAAAGGAGCAGCAGCACAAGTAATTGCAATGCGAGGTGCTGCAAATAGTTAAATGCTTTCAGGCTTCATTTGAATACATCAAAAGAAAATAAGGTTTTTGACAAAGGAAAATTCTGGTCTTTCCTTTTTGGTGGCCATGGGCCGCCAAGTAAATTTTAATAAATGTGTTTTTTGATACAGGTTGGTATGTGTTTGACTCTGTTGCCCAATGGATAAGGATTGGTCTGCATCCTAGAGTTCTATGATTCTCTCCATGCCTGCAAGAGGCATGTGTCCCCAGACAGAGCCTGTGTTGGTGCCTAAATATGTATATGCAGGCCCCTTCCATAAAATTCAAAAAATTCTATCTCTTTTGGCCTCTGCAGTTGAAAAAATGCAAAAATCAGTTAGATGCATTTTTGAATGCATATCAGGTTGCATATACAAAGGGGGAATCTTTCGCAGATTCCCAGAATATTTCTGGTTTGTATATCGGGTTGCATGTAAAGGTGCAAGGGCAAATGTATGTCTGATATACAAAGAAAAAATATGCAAAAGGTTGTCGCTAGATGAATGTATGTTGGTGGTAGCAAACAAAAGGATGCATTGGTAGCAATATACAAATTGGCACATACAAGACAAGTTAAAAGCTGGGGCGCGCCGCTTGTATATTTGCGATTGTATGTTTGGGCATACATTCAAATATACATTCTAAATATGCAAGCCAGAATTTGAAGGAATATGCAGTCCAGTTGGTAATGGTTGGAATCCATGGATTGCATGTATGTTGCACTTGTAAATGCAACATACAAGCCAATATACAAAACAAAGGCATACATTCCGGACCTGAAGGAAAAGTCAAAGTTGGCAGATAAAGCACTGGCACCTGCAGCTTGCATGTATGTGTGCTTGTATATGCTGGTATACAAGGCGACAGATCCAATGATTGATATACATTTCAGGCCTGAAGGAGAAATTAAATGCAGTGAATAAGTGTCTGAGGTCTGGCTTGTATATAAGGTGCTTGTATATATGGTGATTGTATATGGTTTTGCATATATAAAGGATTTGAGAGGCGGTTGTATATGCATTCTTTCTTGCATATACAGAGGGGCGAAAAAGGCATAATTGTGAAAGGGAAAAGTTAGTGATGGAGGCTCAATGTGCCTACGTGGCACGATATCACGGGGTCACGGGGTCGCGACTTTTCAAGGTGTTTTGAGCCATTTATTTTAGTGATGGAAGATGATCGGTGGCTATGTTTTAATTCGCAGCTAAGAGGGGATTTTTTTTGCATCTACAGTCATGTTTTGAGTGGGAAAACTTCAATGGCGTGCTGTTGCAGATTTCAACGGTAGCTGCGAGTTGGTATGCCATTAATGGCAGGATTGCAAATAGGTATGGGCCGAAGGGACATGTCAGCTACCACCTTCAAGTGGAAAATCTTCTAGTAGCGGCACAGGGCTTGAGTTCGACTACTCCTCGCCCTTCTCCTGTTTCTTCATGTTTTGTCTCCACCTGCATTGATTGTTTTGAGGGCCAATTTGAGGATGCATTGTATCTGGCAAATTTTTTATTTTACCTGTAACTTATTGCTAAGTACATGGTCTTGGTATAAAAGCCAAATTGTGTTACTCATTGTTGTTGTTGAAGACTTGGGCAATTTTGGGGGAAAAATAACGAAATACAAAGCATTTTCCTGTCTACTTTATCTCTGAGGAGTTTATGAGTTGCATCTAAGTGTATCTTGCACATATGTTCAGTTTCTTGTCATTATATATGAAAAATGCATTGTTGCATGTATGTTATTTATTTGTCTGCATTTGTTGCATGCAATTTCTTCTTTTGAATCTAGTTGCTAAGGGTTTCTCAGATTCTTGGGTATAGATTTCTATATCACATGCCTAATCTCTAACTTCCATTCAAGGAGTGGATTAAATCATTTTAGGTTAAGTATGGAGAAGATTGTCTATCAAATGGGATATTTGTAAGTAGAGACAGTTGAATACTTATCCTTGGGTGGTATTTGTAAGGCAAACACCAGTCCTAACCCCTTGGAACTCAAATGACAGTTGCAAGCCATTCTTATGTATATGTCTAGTTGACTCCGTTGCCCTAAGATAGGCACCGGTCTGCTTCTGGATTAGTAGTTATGATCCAAAGCCCCTGTCTTGCATCCAAACCATCAAATTTAAACCATCCAAAACCCGTTAGTTGTAGGAGTAGGATTAGGAGCCCCTGCATACTCTCATCCATAACCAGACACATATGTCCAAGAATATTGCTAACTTTGTGATTTGTCACACAAATCTTGGTCCACACATGAGAGTATTCTTCCTATTATCACAGAGCTAAATCTTTCTATCATTGGGCAAGTCAATGTTACATCTTTAGCAAATAGGGACACCCCCGTTGGTGCGGCAGAACTAGAAGTGAAGGGGAGGCAGCTCATGCAACCTCCTGTATTAGTTGGCCGAATCTGTCTATGCATTGGAACTGACAAATCCACTACTGATTCGGAAATAAATACCAACACATGGTATCAGAGCAAGATTGTGTAGATGTTTGTTTGAATTCTGTGAGATCTTGATAGTGTTGCTAAAGGATGAAATTCAAGGAGGTTGTGGGATCCCTCCTCTATTGCTCCTTGTAGTAATTGAAGGTGTTTAGTAAGGTCATTAATCCTACCTGAGGCATAATATCATATAGAAAAGCTTGGAGGAGCTTTTCTTTCTTGTGGAGGTGTCTTTTTTGGACTAAGCTAATTTTAGCCTCCACCCTCTAAATTTGGAGATAGTTTTTAAAAATTGTTAGTGCCAAATGTAAGCAAATTCTTGTAAAATATAACTTTAGAGTGCCAAAAAATTGAAGTGAGTTTGTAAAAGGCTAAGTATTAGGGTACGATTTGAATCAATCCACTTAGACCTAATGCACTACATGATAAAGTGCCAAATTTAGGGGGGAATCAAATTTTGAATCAAGGGGGGTAGCATTTGTGTTGTGTCTTGTACACTTCCACACTTTCTTCCATATTTTTAGTATGGAGAATTACACACCATTTTGTAATCATGAACTAAGATAAAGTTCCATTTTGGAGGGTTCATCATGGATTCTGGAATTTATTTCCATACTTCTATAGTTAGGCTTACTTTAGATAACTATTGTCTTGGAAACAAGGGATAAATAGTCATTGTCTTGAACATGATCTATTGCTCTATCTCCTTGGACTTGTTCCTAATCCAAGTGACTATAAACAAAAGAATAAATGGTTTTACAAAAGGACATGGTGTACAGACTAATAGGTCTTACTATTTTTGCAGACATTTTACATCATATAGGCCACACTGAGTGCCCTTTCACTGCTTGGACCATCATCCAACAACTATATGGAGACTTTAGATCGTCTGAAAGTTATGTTTTTATGGATAACTAGGCTCTTGTGGATGATAGTGAGACTCCTATTTCCCCATCTTGTGTGGGAAAATCCTCATGGGATGATCAATCTATTTGGTTTACATATATTGATACCCCATCTACATTGGAGGATATTCCATATCCTACAATACCTATTTCTACTTCAGAGTCTAGTGTTGCTTCTTTGAGAGCTTCCAATGATTCTCTACAATAGGGTCATTTATGTCTTCTGGATTCACCTCATTGGGACATATTTCTACCAGACATATCTTTCTTGTTTGTAGAGTATCATATTTTGGATTTTGATGACAACATTGAGGACATATGTCTTCTCTTTGATGATAGTTATCTTGCACTTGCTACTACTATAGAGTTTAGAGAGGCTTCACCATGGGCTTCCAGTGATTCTTCATAGGATATCTCATGGGATTTGTATTGTAGCCATATGGCATGGATTGACATTCCACATATCCTTACATTACTTCTTTAGATCTTGCTCTTCATCAGTTTTCACATGATTTTGAGAGGTCACTTGTTTTAGTTAGGCTCGGGACTCTTGATTTGATTGTGACTTATTTCGACATCAATATGGAGATATTTGAGAAATGTTCTGAGACAAGATACATCATGAGACTTACCACCTCACCTTGCTTCTTTGACTTGGAGTTAATTCAACATTCACCATTAGTGTTGTTTCTTCCTAAGGGGAGAAATATCATTTGCATCATCACAGTGAGAGCGACATGGTTTCAGGATTGGTGCAAAGTTATCATCTTCATGGACACTTCCTAGTCCTCTTCTTTTATCTTTTTCTCTCTCTTTGGAGGGGAGTTTCTTCCCACGTGGTTTTCTCTATTTCTCCTTTTTTATGAGAGATTACATTGCATTACATTGTATATGGGTGCCTTATCAAGCCTAGTTGCTTGGACCCATCTTCATTTGGCCCACCTAAGATATGCTTAAGGGGGTGTGTTGGTGTATATTAAGCTTTGTTAGGAGTGCATATTTAGGAGTCTATGTTTAGCCTTGAGCTATACTTGATATGCCTAGATTAGCTTTGTCTAAGTTAAATGGTTGATTTTCCTATTCTTGGAGCACCACTATTCTTAGTGATCTTTTCCTATTATTGGCTTGACTATTCTTAGTCGATTATACCCTATATATACTACATCTTGTAAGCTAATTCATAATCCCATATTTTGCATTTCTGTTGTCCATTGTTTGCAATACTTGTTTTCTTCCACGTTGAGCATGCTCTTGTTTGTCTCAAGTGATTTGAATTGATACTTGCATTCACTCAATGTTCCTATATACTACATCTTGTAAGCTAATTCATAATCTCATATTTTGCATTCTTATTGTCCATTGTTTACAATACTTGTTTTCTTATAGGTTGAGTGTGCTCCTATTTGTCTCAAGTGGCTTCAATCAATACTTTCATTGACTCAATGTTCCTAATTTCTATACAACTTAATCTCCACCCTCCATTCATCTTTTAATCTTGACCCTTCACACATAAGGATGCCCTAGAAATCCTTATCAAACCCTAATCCAAGCCCTAATTCCTCCCATTCAACCCTCATGTCACACTTGTCACATGACTAAAACTCCAATCCAAACCCTAATCCTTGATTAGTCCTATCCATTGATCTAAACTTTTAATCCTAACCCTTCATATTTTTATCAACTATCTATAAATTGAACTGATGTAGGACCATCCTAGGATAAAAGCAAGAAGTTGGGTCCACATGTAGGGGAAGTCGCGCGGGCAAAAAAAATTCCCGACATGAACGGGGACCTGTTTTAAAGAAATGGGTACCATTTTAGGAATGGGCACCTAACCTAAATGGGTACCCATTTACTAAATGAGTACCCATTTAGTAATGGGTGCCCAAGCCTAAATGGGTACCCGTTAGTAAATGGGCACGTGTTATAGAATAGGTACCCATTTCTAAACGGGTACCCATTTTGAAAATGTATATAATTTTTTAAAAAAGCCGCTGCAGGCTCATTTTCTTCAGTAGGGCGACAGGGACAGTGACGTATAAGAATGGGTATGCGTTGTTGAAGCACCTGCTATCACAAATCTAGTATGTTTTTTGCCTTCTCACCTCCTCCCGCCACTTCGTCAATTCTAAAGACCTCCAGGTTGGTTTCTTTCTTGTTTTTTATGCATTTTTTTATGATTGTAGGTTTAAATTGAAAAATTAGGGTTTAAGTAAAATTATGCTATGTATGTTTTGATAAACGCTAAAAATATGTTATTATAAACCCTAAAACACTAAGCATAACTATAAACCCTAGAAGGTTGATCAATAAATAATTATAAACCCTAAACTTGTGATCAATAATCAATTATAAACCCTAAAACTGTGATCAATAAACAACTATAAACACTAAAACTATGAACTTGATAAACCCTAGAAAACTAAACTATAAGCCCTAAAACTATGAACTTGGTAAACCCTAGAAAACTAAACTATAAACCCTAAAAATATGAACTTGATAAACCCTAAAACTAAACTATAAACCTTAAAACTTGAGACACACTACCTATTACATCCCAACCATGACTTGTTATAGAAACAATAAGTAACATATCTCATAAGGATGAAAATAACATGATCTATGCACAGATAATCAATGATCAGTAACTTATAATCTATTTCTTCATTAAACTTTTTCCATTCCCTACTGCCATTAGCATTTATCCAGTAATTAGCCACCAAACTACCATATCTCTTTGTCATAACTTCTTGTAACCTAGCACAAGGATGACCAACATTCAAAGGAGAACTTAAGATCTAACTTGGTCTTCCAAAAACTTGGAAATAGTATAAGGATATAGGGGTTCATTTGTTTTGGATTCATTATTCACTTGCATGTTTGGAGTTAGAGAGCTAGAATAGAAGATGAAAAGTTGAAGATAGTATTGTGTTTGAGTTAGATTTATTGTTTTAGAAATAATATTTTAAGATTTGAAATGCTTTTTAGAGATTGTATAAGGGGAATGTCGTGTTTGGAGAAAGAATAAAGAACTTTGTTCAAATCTTCTTTTAGATTTAGATCTCAAAGTGTTGAGGTAATATTCTTTGTTTCAGGTGATACAAATAAATTACCATAAAATAAGCCCTTAATGAAAGTTACCATAACTTTTAAATACTTTCAATGTTTACAACATCTAGCCCTAATAGATATAGGAGTGCTTACAACTCAACTCTTGATAGGGTGAGATGATAACCATGCATAGGTATTTTGATGGAAATGCTCTCTATGTGGTTTATGGATGCCATATTATCCTCTTGAAGTACCTCAATCCTTAAAGCCATCACCAAGCATTCTTAGAACCTTGTTCATACTTGAAAGTACCCATTCTAAAACAACACAAGTAAGGCTTGAGCACTATGAGACATCAGAAACAACACTCCTTAGTCCTCCTTTAATATGAATATTCCAAGGTCATGATGTCCACAAAAATGATATGTTTTCCCTCATGTATCTCATCGAACCCTTTCCTTTCAACAATGACCCTTGTCTTGCATATGACAACCCCTTATCAATGGAACTAACTTCACCAGTTATGGGAGTCATCTAAATGAGAATGTTTATATATGACAACATTATGGGTGAGATAGTCCATTGGCACATAATAAAAAAAGATCATGACCACACTCCCTCATGTCTACAAATGGTGTTGAGGCATGATATATAATTATAGAAAATCTCCTAACTCAGTTCACAATCCTCAAACCTTCCAAATAGCTACCTTGGTATGACTTGTATAGGGTTCCATGGATACTTAATCAGCAAAATTTCATGGATTTCCTAAAGGCAGTCAAATTTCAAGCTATTCAAATCACCTTATCAAAACCTTATCCTCTAGAAACCATGACCATCTCTAGCCTAACCTTTTGACTGTTCTCATGATAACCTTTCTTTTCATTCACTCCTAGGGTTTTTTCCTTAAATATACAGTATAATAGTGACCTCTGTTGGTATAGTAGTGAGTGATATTTCTATGATGCATAATAACATCACTGATCCAACAACAATACCCTACTGTCCAATGGTTGATAGATGCATGAAATAAATTTACTCATCTACAACAGACCCTAATAGTTTTCCACTCCTATACTTATTTTTTGCTCATAAGTTTCATTAATTCAGCTACATGTCAAATTCATATAGGCATGCACCTTCTCTTCTTTGCATGTTCATTTTCTTTATCCTCTTGTGCACTTCATCTTCCACATTGTCCTACTTATTCAATGTCATTTTACACAACTTCCTTTCTATGGTCCCTTCATTCTTGGTTCTGAATGCCTCTTCACCTCTTAAGTGTGGTCACTCTCAACCTTGGACTCTCTTACTTTCCTTAGAGTTGTGGTTGCACTTCTTATACATATTCATTTTTCTCTCATGTTCTAGCCACTGTGCCTTTCTATCTTTGGGCTCAAGAATCTACCTAACTATCTATGGTTCATTATATCTTTATAACTATCTCATGACCAATTATTCAAATGGTTCAACACTTGCTTCTACTCATCTGTATGTTAGGACTATCTTTCTCCACCCTACTCTTTCCTTTGCATCATGCCCTAGGGAAGCTTGTGCATGCCTTCTATGTGCTCCATTCTTCAAGGCACCTTTGTTTTCCTTAGCCACCCATCCCCAACTAGATTTTCACCTTACACTCTCTTCTTCTATGTGCACCTTCCTCTAGTGCCCCTTAATTTTTGCACTCTTGTTCTCTCCCCTTATCCCTCAATTATGGTTAGCCCACTTCAACCTAGGATACTCTTGCATCATGAAGGAATGTGAGATTAACCAATTTATGTGAGGAAAAATAGTGAATCACATAAATATCCTAGGGTAGATTAATTAAACAACAATAAACAAAGAACCCTATAATGTAGAGTTGGGGGTGATAATTGATAATGTAATAAATAGTACAATTGATGTAGAAATTAAATGAATAAAATAAGTTTACTTAGCTATGGATTTTTTATTATGATAGGTGTCACAAACTGATTTGTTAATGTCTAAGAAATTCAAGACTTGTCAAATGACTATTGTAGAAGTAAAATATTGATTGTACAATTATATGATTCAATTTCATGAGTGTAGAAATAAACTTGAGGTTGTAGACATGAACTTCTATGATTTTGGGCCTCTATAATATTTTGACCTCTACATATATGACTTGTAATAGCTGACTAGTAACATTTATGAACATTATTCACAAGTTTGCTAAGTAGGGACTTCTCCCTTGGTCAAACCCCTAGGTGGGTAGATTTAATATCAATGAACAAAGATTGAAGATTGTAGGTAGTCATGCAATATGCTCCTAGGATTTTGATGCTTGATATTGATGTAATAAGACTACTATATATGCACTATACATCACCCTAGCATGTAATTTGAAATAATTCATACTTTAGTTAGTTTATAACAACAGGTAAGAAATGGAAACATGGATAAATTTTAGAAATTTAAATTTTGACGTTTATGGTTTATATCTGTACACATCTCTTGAGTCAAATGTAGTAAAAACATAGTACTCTCCACAATCAGGTCCATATTTTTCTTGACTAGTTGAACTTGTACATAATTTTGGGGTATTAAGCTTTCTATTCATGGATATTTTAAACTTACATTTCCAGATATTAGATTAAGTTTATTTCTAGATATTTATTTGTAAGTTTTCAATATATGGATATATTTGTAAGTAAATTTGTAAGTTTTTGATGCGGATATATTTGGAAATGTAGGTGACATGGATCCAATGGAAGACCAAGGGGTGGATGAATTTTTAATAGATGAAATTATTTTACAAAACTCCCCACCCCATCCACCTAAAATCCCCCACGCACTCCACCTCCAAATCCCCCACCCACTCCACCTCCAAACCCCCCACCCCCTCCACCTAATCAAGCTAAATTGTGACAAAGCATTAATGAAAATATTAATGCAATTGAGGAAAACATTAATTTAATTAATAATCAGCCTCACTTGATGCCTCCACATGTAGTACGGTTTGCATCTTCAATGTAAACCATTATTGATTCTATTAGGTCTATTGATGCAGACCTAGATACATTCTGTCGTTGGCAAGAGGAGAGGAGGGAATTCTATGTGGATGGTCTTTCATATATAGACATCCTTGATCTTCACATTACCAAACAAACATTAGCCCCATTTTTTGTTCACCCCACAACTAATCAACCTATACTTGCAAGAAAAAAAAGAATACCAATTAAGTGGTGTAGGCATGAGGCGATCTCGAGACATTTTTGGGAGTGGTGGTGGATGGTGTTTGATCACCCACCACATGCTAATTTTGAGGTACCACTATATTTTTTGAGAAAATTATGGGTGGTGTTTCAATTGGGTCGAAAACCCAATTATTTTGATATTAGACCATTCCAAGGTATTGGTGGTGGCATGCCACAACACACGGTAGGGGCACAAATTGATCCCAATTGACCTATTCCTGCTGCTCCTATAGGTGCTCCTTTTTTGCCCACGATTCCTGCACCCATTCAGCATGAGGCAGTGTTGTCGACATTAGGGGCATTGAGTAGACTCTTGGGTAATCTCACCAAACAATATGCCCACATGGCAACTAAATTCAGTGGTGGAGAGCATCATGGAGGAGTCGATGCATCTCATCATAGAGCCTCACACATGTCAGGGGCACATTTGTGTCAAAATTGCAATCAACCATGTTATGGTCCTGCTCCTACATCCACATCAAATGTAACTATAGGAGATGTGGAGTCATACTTGGATCTACTATATTCGAATGATCATCCTACACAGGTACATGGAGGTTGAACATTTTATTTTGTTTCAAGTGCTTAATTTGAACGTATCAAAATTTATATTTAATCATGATTTAAATATATATTGTGAACTATTTGGTGTAGATCTCAAGTTGCTCCAGGGCCTCAGCATGATTTGATACACTAAGTTTTGCATCAGTAGCTATATAGATCGGCATACCTTACGAGGTAAACCAATATATATTAACCCTAAACCATATACATGTCTAGTATGTGAAACAAGTGTATAATTAAATTTAACTCTAATATACATGTATGTGAAACATTTTTGTTGCAGCGAGGAGGTCACATGGCAGTTTCCATGTTTGACCAACCACCTGAAGGTGTTACTTGCAGTGTTCCTCCATCATCATCTATTATTCCTGAGTATTCCCTAGTGTGTGTTTTCAAAATTGTACTAAATTTCCACTTTACTTTTTTGAGTTTATATAAATTTATATATGCCCATATATGTAAGTGCAGGATGACAAGAGTGCCATTAGGATAGCGACTGGTCAGGATACTGATCAGGGACAATTTCATGAGTCATCCACATATTTTTAGGTCCTAAACTTTGCTAAATTTTCTAAGTCTTTATATTCTATATAATATGGTTACATGTTTCGGTAAATATTCTAGCCTAGATTTCAAACTTGCTTTATTTGAATATCTAGGTATTAGCAACTCAGACTTTTGGTCTAGAAGCTAAAACAACTATACCACATAGACAACAAAATGTGGGAGTAGATGATCATGATCACACGGTAATTTATGCAAACTTTAAAACCTAGATTTAAATATTTAATTTCATATTTTTATAAATTAAATCAAGTTTGGATGCTAACCCAATTCTTGAGTTCTAAATATTTAAATATCTAGGAATTAGCAGCTGAGACTTTTGGTTCAGGACCAACAGCTATACGATCACCTGGACAACAAAATCTGGGAGGAGATGTCCAACATCATACGGTAATTTTTGCATACATTAGTCTATATTTAAATATTTCTAATATGAGTATTTTATAAATTAAATTAAATGAAATTAAATTAAATGAAATTATGAAATTTGAATTTCATATGCACATGTATGTGTCATGTTTTTAAAAAAAATTATCTGATTTCAAGTTTCTTTCTCTTATGTACATCATGAGGCAGATCCATCTATTTCACGAGGAAGAAAGAGGCCTCTTTCAGATTTGAAGTTGAGTGATGATCATAGGACATAGATATTTATTTCATGGACTTTTAAATGCATTGTTTTATATATATATACCACCAGGACTATGACTATATATGTTGAACTTGATATTTCATGGACTTAGAGATATTTCAGTATTTCATGAACTATGATTTGTATTTAATATTTATATGCTGACTATGAGTAGATGTCTTAGTACATTTCATGGGTCCTACCTATATTTTAGTATTTCATGGACTTATCTATAGATCTACATGTGTATATATATTATTGAATATATGCTTGTACATTTTAGTATGTTAGATCTAGTATGTTTATGCTTTATTGTTCACTTCTAGATTATATTATCGAGACATGTTAGAATATCTAATACATTTTTAAATTTAAAATGAAAAACAATGTGTTTAAAATAGTTCTAGTATGCATGAATATCCATGTATTTTTCTATGTATGGTTTAGACATACATGAGGATGTACCTAATGATATATTCATGATGATAATAATACACTTCTCAAACCAATCAAATTTAAAATTCAATACATAAGATAAGCCTACATATATGGTAAATTTTAGAATAATTTTTAAAACACAATCTTCAATTACCTTAACTCTTATAGATAAAAGAAAGATAAACTTTGGGCATAAGTTCATGAGCATGCAACTCCCTCACTTGATGAGGCTAACTATATGAAAGTAAATGGTGAAGGTTTTCATAATGGTCACCAATAAATTGGTCTTATTCACTATAACACACCCTACATGTTGAAGTTACACAAAAATAAATGAGAAACCAAGTGATACAACATCTAAAGTAGTACTTTTAGATCATAACATTTGGTATACCTACATCCCACTCTTGTTCATGTGAGTACACTTCATCATAACGTAGATAAAACCCATTGAGAGAATTGGTTTTAATAGTGACATATATTTTGAGTATATTATAGACACACCTGATGGGGGATGACTTCATTGCTTCCTTATCCTCATCTATATTTCTTATCACTTGCCATTTTTGGTTCTTTCACTTTTCCTTAGTGGTGCATGCTAGAACACAAATAACTTGAACATGTGTTGTGTTGTTCATGTCACTTATTCTTTGTGTTTCATATCATTTCTAATTTATTCTTTTATTATGCATATGTGTTGTGATCCTCCTTCCTTATTCATCCATTTACCTTGTGTGTCCTTACACTATGGCTTCTTATTTATCCCATGTTTGTTGTGTTTATCGATTCTCATTTTCACCTTCTATATTTGGACTCATGCTTTTTTTCCCCACTTCAAGGGCATCTTTTTTAAATTGCTCTTATGATTAGTAACTATGCTTTCTTATGTGTCATGTTTAGCTCCTACGTACCCAAATATTAATATAAAACCATAGACATTGAGGCCCATTTTTCCTATGTGCTAATGTGCATGAAAATCCAATGGAACAATAAAAATAAATAAGGATCAATTCAATGTGGGCCCAAAGAGGCCAAAGGAAAGATGCATGTTGCCTCAATTTGCCCCTAATCATAATCATCTTAAAATAAAAATAAAAATGCAGGAGTTCACAATACAATACAAAGACTTAGGCATGAAGCAAATATTTTAAGGGTTTCACATGTGTTAATCTAACTAAGATAGACTACCAAAGATGTTGAATATGATAACATAGGGGTTTGATATGAACATTACAACTAGGGGAAATCATACGAGAAGCTTATATACAAATGAATATTTTAAAGTGATAATAAACAATGCCATTAAGCAACTACTGTGGGCAACAAATCATATTTAGAACCAAAATTAAAGAAGCGAACCTTTTGAATTTTCAAGAGTGGATCACAAATTCAAAAAGAATTAGAGCATGTTGTGCAAGCCATAACAAGTTAGGATTCAATACACCATTAGAAGAAACCATCATTTAGAGTAATGTCATAAAGGATATACATGGAAAATGGGGCATCCAGTAATTTATGATGTAAGATGGGATATTACATGTATTCGTAGTTTCATCTACAAGTAATTATCTAGTAAGTTCTTTCCTAGCTATATGTGCATCATGTGATTAAAATCTCGTTGGTATTTCATGATCCGCAATATGAGAATCTTAAAATATTTCATTTTCATTAGTATCCATGTTAGGGTTTAGATGAGAATGCCTTTGCAAAGGAAGATTAGGGTTTCAAGTAGATTGTGGCATAATAAACACAATATGGCTACTATAGAGATTAGGAGAAAAATAATAATCCATTTTACATAGAAATATCATAAAAAGAGTCTCAAATTTAAAAATATAGATTAAGAGAAAAATAATAATGAACCAATAGCCCCACTATACATAGAGCTCAAAAAATTATGCAATTTGAATTTGAAAGAATATATTGAAGACACAAAATATCAAGATACAATGCAACTATAGTGCTCATGATGAAACATATGAGTATTTATACAATTAGCTCATTGGTCCATTATTAGTTTGACAAGACCAAAAAATTGATCTAGCATTTACAAGTTGATGAAATTTTGTAGTGGTAATCATGGAAAAATCTACTTGTTGGGTACACCTGCAAAAAATAATGAATGTACAAGTAAATGAGAATGAAAGAATATATATACCAAAAACACAAAACATTGATGCAATATGTAACTAGATAACACAAAGGATGGCTTAAGGGGATGTAAGGGGATAGCTTAAGGGGAGCTAAGAGGATAGCTTAAGGGGATATATAAGAGGATGGCTTTAGGGGATGTAAAAGGATGGCTTAAGGGGAGGTGTAAACAAGTCAATTTACAAATTAAATAAAATAAAGCCTGATGGCTTAAGGAGAGGTAAGAGGATGGCTTAAGGGGAGCTAAGAGGATGTCTTAAGGGGATACATAGGAGGATGGCTTTAGGGGATGTAAGAGGATGGCTTAAGGGGAGATGTACATGAGTCAATTTACAAATTAAATAAGATAGAACCTAATGGCTTAAGGGGATGTAAGAGGATGGCTTAAGGGGGCCTAAGAGGATGTCTTAAGGGGATACGTAAGAGGAAGGCTTAAGGGGAGATGTACACGAGTCAATTTACAAATTAAATAAGATAAAACCTGATGGCTTAAGGGGATGTAAGAGGATGGCTTAAGGGGACCTAAGAGGATATATTAAGGGGATACATAAGAGGATGGAATAAGGAGAGATGTACATAAGTCAATTTACAAATTAAATAAGATAAAACTTGATGGCTTAAGGGGATGTAAGAGGATGCCAAAATTACCTAATGCGTTCACATTTTAGTTGAAGAATAGAAAATTGACCTCACATATTTGTATGGTGAAAACTTCTTTTGACAATCATCTAAATATCTACTTGTAGGGTACACCTGCAAAAATAATGTTCAAATGTACAAGTAAATCAACTATATATTTACATGAGTCGATACAAATTTTAAGATAAAAGGAATAATATAGAAGGTGAAATGAGAATGAAAGAATATATTCTAAAAACATAAAACATTGATGCAATATGTAAGTAGATAACATGTTGAATATGAAATATACAAGTATATATACAATTACCTAATGCATTCACATTTTAGTTGAAGAATGGAAAATTGACCTCACATATTTGTATGGTGAAAATTTTGTTTGACAATCATCCAAATATCTACTTGTAGGGTACACCTACAAAAATAATGTTAAAATGTACAAGTAAATCAACAATATATTTACATGAGTCGATACAAATTTTAAGATAAAGGGAATAATATAGAAGGTAAAATGAGAATGAAAGAATATATACTAAAAACACAAAGTTACATTGATGCAATATGTAACTAGATAACATGTTAAATATGAAATATACAAGTATATATACAATTACCTAATGCTTTCACATTTTAGTTGAAGAATACAAAATTGACCTCACATATTTGTATGGTGAAAACTTCTATTGGAAATGATCAAAATATCTACTTGTAGGGTACACATGCAAAAATAATGTTCAAATATACAAGTACAAATTAACTATATATTTACATGAGTCAATACAAATTTTACTATAAAGGGAATAATATAGAAGGTGAAATGAGAACAAAAGAATATATACCAAAAACATGAAACATACCTAGAAAATTATTCTATTGTACCATCTGCATCTGAGTCTTTTTTTGTAATGCATCTATAATTGACTCATGTTCTTCCATAGAAAGTGTCCATAACTATTTATTAAATGGTTTCCCTTGATATCTGACTAGTTTTATATTTGTTGCCACAAGCAAATGTGAGTAGTGTATGATCTTCTTATGTGTTTCATAATCTTCAAATGCAGGTAAACCATTCCTTTTTATTAGATATTTTCGTAGCCAGGTGCCAACAACAACCACATAACCTATTAGATACTTAGAGTTATCATCATCTTCTCTAGGATGTAACAAATTTTATTTTGTCTCAACACATCGAGCCAACCAATACTTGGTTTCCTCTTCATTTCCCTCAGGTGCAATAATAGCATACACATGTCCTGTAAAAAAAAATTATTTAATTCAATAAAGTGTGTCATACATATCTAAATCACATAAATATGTACATGCATACATATATAATTAATTATATAGATTAAAAAAATGTAATAAAAAATTGTAATAAAAAATATTGAAAATTAAAGTACCTTCTTGTACAAGGTCTGAAACACAATCATAGTCATCTGATGCAAATATTTGACTATCATCTTCAATTGTTTTTTCAAGTTGATAATGTGTTTCTATAGGTGTCAAGGATCTTTGTTTCCATTCTTCAACCCATTTTGTATTTTCACATTCTCCCCAATCACCTGTAATACAAAATTGACAAAAACATGCAAGCTCCCTAGTCCATATAGTCCATGTGCTTGCATTTGAACTCTTAAATAAATACCATTTTGTTGATCTAGTTATTATCTCACAATCAAGTTGAGTATGAATATTCTCTTCTTCAACTAACCAAAAGAATCATTGAATTGTAGAGTTCTCACTTGATCCCGTAGATAATTTTTCATTACACCAATCCATAATTGCACGTGCATCTCTAAATTTTGCTGCATCATCAAATTTTAGTTGCTCTCTAGAAAGAGCTCTTTTTACATATGCTCTAGCTCCATTATGTTCTCCTTTACCATGTCCAGCTTCAAAAAAACTCCACATATGTTGGATATTGTTTGCTTTGTTCTCCCTACATAGAAAATAAAACATTCTTGCATTTTTAATGCCCTATACAATTATTTGACCATATGAAATGTTGTGTCATTTGGATTTCTCTTTCTTTTAAAATTTCATAAATATTTTTGAAACAATATTGCACAAAATCTGAAGAGTGCAACCGGTTATCACTCAAATAGAAATGATACTCCCTCAAAAGTTTTCTATTATTTTCTATACTATCATCTGCATGTATGTATACAATATGAACAAAGATGGCCACCTGCACTGAATTATAATACTGAGATTAAATTTCTTCTTGTGGAGCAAGAGTATAGTTTTCTACAAATTCAACCACTGATAGGATAGTTCCAATTGGAAATATGTTTCTACATGTACTAAATTGTCCATCAAGCCATTGAGCATATTGGGAGTGTTTGACATATTTGGATATAATATTATCTTTAAATTCTTTGATGAATGCATGCACACAAATTTTTTCTGTGACTAATTCACAACGCTTTCTAAATTTTCCATCCTTTAAAGAATATTCAATATTCTTGAATCTTTTGACATCCACTAATTGTTGTCTAAATTCATGTGAAATATTTTCATGCATACATTCTCCTAACAATAAGAAGTTGCCACATCTATTGCATTGTCCAGAAATACATGCTTTTGAATAAAATAAGTTTCCATTAGATGTCTCACAAAACAAACTTGATACAAACTCCTTAATTGTTTGAGGTGGCATATTAATATGACATTCCTGAAAGTTTTGTTAGTATGCAAAGTAGAACGTATATATTGAAAAGCATCATAATAATAATGAAATTGAACATGAGTTTTACAACAACAAGAGATACGTTGTTTATTAATTTTCACATAGCAAGGTTTACATTTCTTGAAAGACCTTTGACTTATAGTAATATTAAATAGTACTAACACTAAATCATCTAAGAATTTTTTATACAATTCAGTTTGAATCATGTCTAATAGATGTTTTGGATGAGGATCACGAATTTTGGACCCCACTCTTAATTTTAAAATATCTCTAACATTAGATAATACCCTTGTATTATCATGCCAATATTTTTTAATTAAAGATTTAATTTCACTATTTAATTTCATGTCATACCTTGGGAGTCTACCACTAAAACTCCAACATTGGTTAATTAGATCATTTTCAATAGATTCTCTTCTCTTTGTTTCTCTTCTCAAAGTTTTAGGATTTATATTTAGAAATTCACTAGTCTTACTTATCATTCTTTTATTTGAAAATGATTTATTGACTAAAGCAGTTGTTAAGCTCTTTGTGATGCATTGCTATCTTTAGTTTGACTCTTTTTATCAATAGAATCAATAGCATTAGCAACACTAGATAAAACTTGTTTAATTGATTCATCTTTCTTTTTAGGTTTTACAAAAATGCCTAACGTTTTCATTACTTTTCGCAATTTCCACATTTTTATCAATTACATCATGAGTTGACATTGAAATCCAAGAGTTTTTCTATAAAAAAATATTCTATATAATCTATTTGCATGGGTTCTCATTTGTCTCCAAGAAATCTTACCAAGAAGATTATCCAAGACATTTCTTCCAATTTAAAAAAAAAACATTTTCATTTTCACTCATATAAGGGATTTCATTCTCATTTCCTCTTTCCATATTTTCAGTAGTATAATTGAGCTCATCATTGGTATATCCAGCTTCATTTAATAAACCAATTCGATCAATATCAGCAATAGGTGGGTTTGAAGACATACTTGGATTTGTTTCTATAGTCATATTTTCTATATCATTGAAACTTGGCTTCGAAGACATACTTGGATTTGTTTGTATAGTCACATTTCTATATCATTGAAAGTTGGGTTTGAAGACATACATGCATTTGTTTCTATAGTTACATTTTCTTCCAAATTCACCATTTCCACATTTTCATTATCTACATTCATCCCATCATTTGTAGTCTCTTGAATGTCTTTCTCTTCAATAGTCATGGAACTAGATGCTTCAATATTCATCTCTTGAATCCTTCTTCTTCTATCTCTTTGCCTTTTTGCTTCCTTCTCTCTATTTGCTTCAATTTTTTGAGGTGTCATGACCCTCCTTTGTTTTTTTTTTTTGACATTGATTTGATCCCATGATTACCAAACCCTCTTGATAAAATAACAAATGATATTTAATCTAATTTTAGATTGATGTACTTTGAAATTTTGAAGTACAACTAGATGTAGATCCTTTGTTGCATAGATTTTGAACTAAAAGTAGATGTAAAAAACCCAAACCCTCTTTTTTTATTCCTCTTGAAAATAGATCCTGCACTTGATTCCATCTGAAAATTGTTCATATGATTGATTCTTTTCAAAATCTGAATAGAATATGATATGCCAAGAGATTTCACAAGACACCTGTACGTAAAAAAATGCAGAAAATGTCACTGTCGGCCCGTACATCAGAATTGCAAGTTACAAGGATACAGTCATAGTATGTTTTTCCCTAATGATGGGAAATAACGAATATAAAATAAATGGGTACTCATGTTAAAATGGGTACCCATTCTTAAACATAACGGGTACCCGTTCTTAAAAATAACAGATACCCATTTTATAACAGGTACTCGTTTTAGAACAAGTACTCGTTCTAAAAAATTTGAAATGGCCGACTGCCTTTTCCCTTGCCTTTGGTTTGGTTTTAGGCTCAAGAAAGGCATGGGTAGCTGACCTTGAGCCTTGGACCTACAATTTTTTTTCTAAGTACAGAACAAGAGGAAAGACTAGGTTTACATATATGGCTGACGACATTTTTTTCTGAATTTTTTTACGAAATTAAAACCCATTACAGATGATAGTGTCTAGTTTTCAAATATGTAATTTTTTTTATTGGACTTGTTTTTCTATTTATTATTTATTTTATGAGCAAACTGGTTTAAAAACTTGAAATGACAGGTGTTTGTATTTTTTAATAACTTTTAATTTTTAAAGTTTTTTGAAAAAAAATTATATGTCATCATCTACACATCATTCTGTACACAATGAAAAAAATATCATTTTATGATTAGTTTTGCTCAATTATGTTGGCCGTACATGAGGGTTTTCGAAAACAATAATTAGGGCCAATAAAAAATTAATAAAAAAAATATTTGGAAAAAAATTTCTTCATCAAACTTCACTGTACTACACATCTTTCCCCAAAAGGATTTAGAAAAATACTTTTATTTAGGTCAAATTATGTTGGTCGTACACGTGCATGGTATGATAAAAAAATGACTTTTAAATAGTGGTTTTTAGAAATGCCTATTGAAAATCAATTTGTATCATCTGGGTATTAAAATAAATTACATATTCGGAAACTAGACTCCGAGTACTACATTTCATATTGCTAACTTTTCTTAAGATTCAATCTTTAAGTGCCTCAAATGTTTAGGTCAAATGTGACAAATTTTGAAAATCAAGGAAAACACTTGGACCGAACTTCTTGAACTGACCCCCTAGGTTACAGAGCAATCTTGCATCAGCCAAAAATACTTGCATTCTTTTCATTTCTTTTCATTCTAGTTGTAGTTTAGTAATTTACAGTTCATCATTTTCTACTGTATTTTGCCACATTTTGATATCAAAGATCACGAATCAAGATTTATCTTCTATGCCATGTTAGCTACATCATATTCAAATCTCAGGAGATTTGGATTTGTCTACAGAAATTTATCGCTATCAAAAGATCATCAAGTTTCATAGAGTAGAGCATTCAGGTAGTCAGTTAAGAGGAGAAGATTTGTGGAGCACTCTCGTGATTTGCAGAGCCTAATGAAACATCATACATGACAAATAAGGACTAGATAGATCTTCGTTGAGGTCCACACCAAGTTTCATTAATTTCCAAAGCAATACCATATGTTTTAAGCCGACCTACATGCTTCTACACTCTACCTCCTTTGTTGAAGTTTGTAACCTCTTGTGGCCAACATGAAGGATCAATTAAGCTTGAAGATGATATATATGGATCTCTTAGATGCATTAGGAAGTCAATTAGTAATTATGATAGTTTAGATAGAGATTTTTTTTATGGGATGGCACTTCAATGCCCTATCTGTCATATCTATTGTAACCTAAAAAGAAGGCTTGTGAGCCCTTTGATTGTAGCCCGCATGTTGCCGGCATATAAGAATTTTGATTATATGATATATTGAGTATTTGAATCTTCCATTGCATTCTATAATTATGTTGTTTCCATTGTGTTTACTCTAGTTGCATGGTTTAGACAACCCATTGTTTGGACCCTCCATCCATGACTACACCAAGTGATATCAAAGCGAAGTTTTGAATCCTTTAAGAAGTGAAGGCATTCTAGAAGATCTTGTGGTGAATAGATCACTGACCTAACGTAGTCTACTTGTGTTTTTCAATAGAGTGTCGATTGTGAGGTAGTTGCTACCCTATAGTCAGATTGATGAATTGAGGTAGTTGCACTAGATCCTAGGAAGAGATGCAGCCAAGGAGGATTCTTGCTATGGCCAATGTTGCTAGAAGAATGGAAGAAATGATTGAGATGATGAGGACAATGAAGGTTAGATTGGATGCTGTAGAAGAAGATAGAAGAATAGGACTAAACCCTATACATGAAGATGAATGTGATGATGATGGATTTCAAGCTACTAACCAGAATGAATAAGCCCTAGAAGAAGAAGAATTAGATTAGGTGAAGATGTTGAAAGCTATTTCTAAGATTGGTAAAAGACCTAGAGTGGAAGTATCAAACTATACTGGAAATTGGAATCCTGAGGAATTGATTGACTGGATAAATGACTTGGAGGAATATTTTGAATATGAGGAAATTGAAGATCTGGAGAGAGTAAGAATTGAAAAAACTAAGTTGAAAGGACATGCTTCTATTTGGTGGAAATAAGTTCAGTTTGATAGAAATAGGAGAGGAAAAGAGAAGATCATAAAATGGGATAGAATGGTGACAAAATAAAGAATCAATTTATACATGCTGACTATGAGTTGGAATTGTTGAAGAGATTACAAAACCTAAGGCAAAAGGAGAAATCCATGAAGACGTATACTGAAGAATTTCATATGATGATCATAAGGACTAGACATAGTGAAGCAAGCAAGGAGAAAGTGGCAAGATACATAAACGGATTGAGGATAAACATTCAAGAACTAAGTTTGGCAAGGATGACAACAATAGAAGAAGCATATCAGTTTTCCCTTAAATTTGAAGACAAGTTAAATAAGAGGCATGAGAAAAGGCAGACAGGTAGAGGAGGCAAATTTTAAAGAATCAGAACATATTCCAAAGAAGAAAGACCTTATGCAAAGCAAAATAAGGAAAGTAGCCCATACAAGAAGGAAGACAGAGATAACAAATCATACCAGAGAGACGATAGGAGTTTCTACCATAATAGCATAGGAAGCCATAATTCTTACTGTAATGAAGGATACAAGAGAAATGAAAGAGGGTTTGATGAAAGAAAGTTTAGAGAAACATGTTTTAAAGTGTGGAAGTGAAGGACACAGAGTATTTGAATGTCATCAAGGAAGTACATGCAAGAGGACAAAGAACAATGCAAGAACATCTTATGTGGAGGAAGAACCTATTGGATCACCTAGTTTAATTGGAAAACTAGAGAAAGGGGAATCATTAGTCATGAGAAAAGCATTATTTCAAGTAAAGAAAATTGAGGAACCATCGCAAAGGAAAAGTTTGTTCTAGACCAGATGCAAATCAGGAGCTAAATGTTGTAAAGTGATTATTGATAGTGGTAGTACTGATAATTTGGTTTCAGAGGAGATTGTGACAAAGCTGAACATGGAAAGATTGAAACACCCTAATCCCTATGAGATACCATGGATTCAATATGAACTGGTGCAGGAGCACCTACCTGACAGCTGGTCTTGATAAGGCAGTTAGTAGTTTTAGGTCTTGTTTATGTTTCCAAGAAGGTCTGTTAAGACCAAATGCATGTAATAAGGTCACGCTGATCATGATAAGATCATGCTGACCATGCTTTTGCTATTTTTAGTTAGTTGGTTATAACAGCTGTCATGATGTATGATCGGTTGGATCTCCCAGCCGCCTGGAGAGTTCCCAGCCGCTTGGAGTCGGGTCAGTAGTACTCGTAGGATAATCTATTTAAGCATGAGATCGGTTGATATTGCATATACAGACAGATATCATCGATCGAGCTAGGTTGCACAGAGTGAGACAGAGAGAGAGAGACTGATCATTGTAATTACATCTTGTGAAATCAAATAAAGAGATCCTGTTTGTGTTCTTGCTCTGGTTGGATTCCTTTGTGTAATCGATTTGCTGGTTTGAGAGGTTTTCATGGATTTACTGATCCGTTCCACCGGTTGATCCGTCTGATCGGTGGAATGGCGATGTATAGTAGGTTAGGTTGTAGTTTGTTTGTTTGCATGCAGGTGTGCAGGATCGCGGTCGACAGATGTTGAAGACCCTAGCATGGGTATGTGCTAGGTCGAGTTGATAAGTTCGAGTTGGAAGATCACCCTGAGGTTGGATCGGGTCATCCCTGGAGGATCGGCGAACTGAAATTTCGCTAAGGCTGGAAATTGGTCAAGACGGCATCATCAGGATATTTCTGCAAATATCCTGCAGTCGGGTTAGGCATCGTCATCCAGACAAGTGGAGGAGATGAGCATGAAGTTGTCGATTGCATGAAGTGCAAGTGTGTCGGGGTGATCATCATCTGGAGGAGCCGAGGAGGAGCGTATCGGCATCAGGATCATCTCTCGGGAGAGCCCATCATCCGCATATCGCTAACAGATGCGGGAGTGAAAGTTCAGTTTTTTTGACTAAGTGTTGAAGAGGTCATCAGGATATTGGGTGACATCATCGTCATCAGGATATGACGTCATCGTCATCAGGATATTGAGATATCCCCCTACGCGAGTTTATCCTGCTGTCGTTAAGTGCTTAGGTATCGGCGGAAGTCCGTGGCAGAAGGTTGTATTAACATCATTAGGAGGTTTCGAGAGAACCGGATAAACCACATCATGATGCTATTGCTTGTGTCGTCGGCTAGCGGAGCATCGAAGGGAAGGTGCTGAAGGTGATCATCATCAGGATATTTGGAGCAACCGGATATTGGATATCCTGCTGACGAATAGAGTGTTGCATATCATGATGATGCCGATGGAGCTTGGCGCCCGATGAACAGTGCAACAGGAGGATGTTTGCGCCCGTTGAATATCATGATGATGATGATAGGCGACAGGCGGAGGAGGTGAATAGTAGTCGGCAAGAGGACAATTGCGATCGTCCGAAATATGATGATGCTGTTGGTGTTTTTAGGAAATATGATGATGATGCGGACAGTGTAAAGCGGAATATGATGATGATGGCGAAGATGATGATGATGAGGTTGGGCTGCAGACATCCATGCTATATGCGAAGGTTATAGTGTGGGTGCCTCTGCTTCATAGTGGTATCAGAGCTCAGCAAAAGGTCTGGGCTGTTGTGTGTTGATTCTGTCACTGAAAGGGCAGAGGTAGAGTTGAATTGTGTGTTGTGTGTTGATTGAGAGGTTGACAAAATGCCTCCGAAAGGTAGTGGTACTGCAAGGGAATTGCAGGAAATGAAGGAGAAACATGCTAGAGAGATGAGGAAGATGAAGGAGCTTGCTGAAGCACTTCAAACCAGGCTGACAGCCCTGGAAAAGAACAAAAAGAGGGAAGTGGAAGACAGTGAGTCTGAAGAAGATGAAGATACTGTTGAAGAGTATGAAGAGGTAGCTGAAGATCTGGATGCTGAAGACCAGAGACTGGCAAAACTGTTAAAGGCAGTGCAGAGTGAAAAACCTAAGGTAAAGGTTGATGTTACCAAGTATACTGGAAGCTTGAATGAAGATGAGTTGTTAGATTGGATTGCTGCACTTGATAATCACTTTGAATGTGAAGATGTTGCTGAGGATCAGAAGGTAAAGATTGCAAAGACCAAGTTAGGAGGTCATGCTTTGGTATGGTGGGATTATGTACAATCCGAGAGAAGGAAACAAGGGAAGTCTAAGATCACTTCATGGGATAAGATGGTAGCAAGGATCAAGGGTAAATTCTTGCCAAGGGATTATGAAATCCAGATGTTTAAGAAGCTGCAATTTTTAAAGCAGAAAGACAGGGATGTGAAAGCATATACTGAGGAATTTTATCTGTTAAGTATGAGATCTAGTCATCATGAGAATGAGGTAGAAAAGGTGGCTAGGTACTTGGCTGGTTTGATATTTAACATACAGGATGAGTTAGTTTTAGCTAACCCTAAGAATGTGGAGGATTGTTATCAAATGGCAATCAGGATTGAAGAAAAGATGAATAGAGGACATGATAAGTCCATGAGAGGAAGAGGAAACCATAGGGGAAGAGGAGCAGCCCCTGCACAAAAGCAGACAAATGAGGGTCAAGAAGACACTGGTAAAGGACAGGGACAGTCTGATTTCAGAGGTGGATGGAAAGGTAATAGAGGAAGATTTGGAGGTGGTAGAGGTTCTACTACATTCTCAGGAAAGTGTTACACCTATGGTGAGTTTGGTCATCCATCTTTCAAATGTCCAGAAAACAAAGGTTCATCATCCAGAAATGATAGAACTAGTGACAAGAGAGTACAACTTGTGCAAGAAGAGAAAGTAGAAGAAAGTGCACAGAGTTCAAACAGAGATCCTGAGAATTGTGGATATCCAGAGAGTGGAGAATCATTGATGTTAAGGAGAATTAGTTTGCAGGCATCAAAGGATATGATGCAAAGAAGAGCTCTTTTCAAGACCACATGTAAGAGCAAAGGTAAGGTATGTAAAGTTGTCATTGACACTGGTTCAACAGACAACATGGTATCCCAGGAAATGGTGGATAAACTGAAGCTGGAAAGGATTCCACATCCACACCCTTACAAGACATCTTGGGTGAGTGATAGTCAATCACTTTTTGTCTCTGAACAGGCATATGTGGATTTCCAGATTGGAGCATATCATGATAGAATTTTGTGTGATATTTTGCCTATGGAATGTTGTCACCTACTGTTGGGTAGACCATGGCAATTTGACAGAAGGGTACTGTATGATGGGTATGCTAATACCTACACCATCAAGAAGGATGGGAAGATTATTAAATTGATGCCATTGCAGGCAAAAGCTGCAGTACAGAAGGCAGCCCAAATCATTTTAATGGGAAAGAAGGAATTTGTGCAGATGCCTAGAGGAACAGGCATGAAGGCAGATAAGGATACTGCAGGGAAAGGAGTTGTTACAGACAACAAGCTAAAGAACGTTTCAGTTGTGCCTGACAGAGGTCAGCAGCAGGTGCAGAAACAGGTTTGCACACAGCAATCAGTTGAAAGTATTGACAAGGATGTTGTCATAGTTGGGACTATTGCTTGTCCTATAAAGATTAACAGGAAGATAGAGTTGAACATTTCAGAAGTTCAAGAGGCAGTTCAGACAGAGGTTCTGGTCAGACAACCTGCCAAACACAGGGTATGTGAGAGAAAGGCCTACATCAACAGGCATGAGGATTTACTTGCCAGAAAGTAAGTTACAGTGCAGAAGTCTTGGAGAAGCCAGGAGACAGCAGCAGACAAAGCTGGAACAGGGCAGAACATTGCACAGGCAAAGTGTAAAGGTGGAGGACTTCCACATACTAAACTCATGGGACATGAGTTCTTTTCTGTTGGGGAGTATGGTGCAGGAGCACCTACCTGACAGCTGGTCTTGATAAGGCAGTTAGTAGTTTTAGGTCTTGTTTATGTTTCCAAGAAGGTCTGTTAAGACCAAATGCATGTAATAAGGTCACGCTGATCATGATAAGATCATGCTGACCATGCTTTTGCTATTTTTAGTTAGTTGGTTATAACAGCTGTCATGATGTATGATCGGTTGGATCTCCCAGCCGCCTGGAGAGTTCCCAGCCGCTTGGAGTCGGGTCAGTAGTACTCGTAGGATAATCTATTTAAGCATGAGATCGGTTGATATTGCATATACAGACAGATATCATCGATCGAGCTAGGTTGCACAGAGTGAGACAGAGAGAGAGAGACTGATCATTGTAATTACATCTTGTGAAATCAAATAAAGAGATCCTGTTTGTGTTCTTGCTCTGGTTGGATTCCTTTGTGTAATCGATTTGCTGGTTTGAGAGGTTTTCATGGATTTACTGATCCGTTCCACCGGTTGATCCGTCTGATCGGTGGAATGGCGATGTATAGTAGGTTAGGTTGTAGTTTGTTTGTTTGCATGCAGGTGTGCAGGATCGCGGTCGACAGATGTTGAAGACCCTAGCATGGGTATGTGCTAGGTCGAGTTGATAAGTTCGAGTTGGAAGATCACCCTGAGGTTGGATCGGGTCATCCCTGGAGGATCGGCGAAGTGAAATTTCGCTAAGGCTGGAAATTGGTCAAGACGGCATCATCAGGATATTTCTGCAAATATCCTGCAGTCGGGTTAGGCATCGTCATCCAGACAAGTGGAGGAGATGAGCATGAAGTTGTCGATTGCATGAAGTGCAAGTGTGTTGGGGTGATCATCGTCTGGAGGAGCCGAGGAGGAGCGTATCGGCATCAGGATCATCTCTCGGGAGAGCCCATCATCCGCATATCGCTAACAGATGCGGGAGTGAAAGTTCAGTTTTTTTGACTAAGTGTTGAAGAGGTCATCAGGATATTGGGTGACGTCATCGTCATCAGGATATGACGTCATCGTCATCAGGATATTGAGATATCCCCCTACGCGAGTTTATCCTGCTGTCGTTAAGTGCTTAGGTATCGGCGGAAGTCCGTGGCAGAAGGTTGTATTAACATCATCAGGAGGTTTCGAGAGAACCGGATAAACCACATCATGATGCTGTTGCTTGTGTCGTCGGCTAGCGGAGCATCGAAGGGAAGGTGCTGAAGGTGATCGTCATCAGGATATTTGGAGCAACCGGATATTGGATATCCTGCTGACGAATAGAGTGTTGCATATCATGATGATGCCGATGGAGCTTGGCGCCCGATGAACAGTGCAACAGGAGGATGTTTGCGCCCGTTGAATATCATGATGATGATGATAGGCGACAGGCGGAGGAGGTGAATAGTAGTCGGCAGGAGGACAATTGCGATCGTCCGAAATATGATGATGCTGTTGGTTTTTTTAGGAAATATGATGATGATGCAGACAGTGTAAAGCGGAATATGATGATGATGGCGAAGATGATGATGATGAGGTTGGGCTGCAGACATCCATGCTATATGCGAAGGTTATAGTGTGGGTGCCTCTGCTTCATGAACACAAGGTACTGGTGAGTGAACAATGTTTGGTGAAATTTCATTTAGGATCTTATGTTGATGAGGTATTGTGTGATATTATGCCAATGGATGTATGTCATATATTGTTGGGGAGACCATGGCAGTATGATAGAAAGGTTATACATGATGGAAGGAAGAATACTTATACTATAACATCAAATGGGAAGAAACATATCATGGTACCTTTGGAAGATGAACCTAAAAGTGAAGTATGTGGGAATGCTAGAATCTGTTTGGTGGATGGAATGAAATTTTTGGATGGATTCAGACATGAGAATACATGTTTTAGTTTGATTCCTAAGAAGTGTGGAACCCTAAATGTAGAGACTATTACCAGGAAAGAAGAAGAACCACCACTAGAGGAAATAACTAAATTGTTGATAGAGTACCAAGACATCATAACAAATAATGTGCCTAAAGGATTGCCACCAATCTAGAGTATCAGTCATCATATGGACCTTATACTTGGAGCTAGTTTTCCTAAAAAAGTAGCACACTGGATGACACTAGTAGAGAATGTAGAGCTAAATAGATAGATACATGAGCTATTGAGGAAAGGATTGATCAAAAAATATTTAAGCCCATGTGCAGTAAGAGAATGCAGAGCTGAATAGATAGATACATGAGCTATTGAGGAAAGGATTGATCAAAAAACATTTAAGCCCATGTGCAGTATCTGTAGTACTAGCACTTAAGAAAGATGGAGAATGACGTGTAGTGACTATAGAGAAATCGATAAGATCACAGTTAATTATAGATTTCCATTGCCAAGGATGGATGACATTATGGATTGTTTGCGTGGAGAAAAATATTTCACAAAGATAGACTTGAAGAGTGGATACCATTGAATTAGGATCAAAGAAGGGGATGAGTGGAAGACTGTATTTAAGACAAATGAAGGATTGTATGAATGGTTAGTGATGCGTTTTGGACTAACTAATGCACCGAGTACTTTCATGAGGTTGATGAATGAGATTTTGAACAAATTCTTGGGTAAGTTTGTTATTGTATACTTGGATGATATTCTGATATTCAGTAAGACAAAGAAGGAACAAGTATTACAGAGGTTGAGAGAAGAGAAATTGCTAATAAACATCAAGAAATGTAGTTTCATGAAGGAAGAATTGGTATATTGGGGATTTGTGATTTCTTTAGAAGGATTGAAAATGAACCCTGAGAAAGTTAGGGCAATTGATGAATGGTGGATCCAAAGAATAAACTGTCCAAACCATGTAGCTAGAGTAAACACAACGGAAATAATACAATTATAGAATGCAATGGAAGATTAAAATACTCAATATATTGGATAATAAAAATGTTTATATGCCAGCAACATGTGGGATATAATAAAAGGGCTCATAGGCCTGCTTTCTAGGTTGCAATAGATATGAAAGATAGGGCATTGAAGTGTCTTCCTAGAATAGAATTCTCTATCTAAACTATCATAATTACTAATTGACTTCCTAGTGCATCTAAGAAATCTATGTATATCATCTTCAAGCTTAATTGATCCTCTGTGTCAGCCACAGGAGGTTATAAACTCCAACGAAGGAGGTAGTGTGTAGAAGCATGTAGGGTGGCCTACAACATATGGTATTTCTCCACAAATGAAAAAAACTTTGTGTGAACCTCTAGGAAGATCTATCTAGTCCTTATTTTCCATGTATGATGTTTCATTAGGCTGGACAAGTCATAGGAGTGCTCTGCAAACCTTCTCCTCTCAATTGACTACCTAAATGCTCTACTCTATGAAAGCTAATGATCCTCTGATAGCGATAACTTTTTGTAGACAAATCCAAATCTTCTAAAATCTGAATATGATGTAGTCAACATGGCATGGAATATAAATCCTACTCCATGCACTCTGATATGAAAATATGACAAAATGCGGTAGAAAATGTTGAAATGTAAATTACTAAACTGCAACTGGAATGAAAAGAAATGAAAAGAATGCAAGTATTTTTAGAATGCAAGATTGCTCTTCAACCTGGGATGCTCCTGCATCATGAACCCTCATCTAATCGAAAAGAGAGGTCACTGGATAGTACTCTTATGTTGTCTAAATATCCTCTCATCCTCTCCATTTCTACTAGCTTATGCTTAGTGAGAGCAATATACATTATATCTTGATCATGGAGTATAGCTCGAATGCATTAGGTGTATGCATTCTCCACTCTATCATGGAGGCTAAAATGGAGTGAAGTTTTGAAGGTATAACTTGTCATTTGTGTTTTCCTTTATGTTTCTAACATCAACTCCATTTTACCTTTTTTAGATGTGTTAGTTCATGTTTATTCCATATAGATAAGGATGATCTCTCCTTGTTCTTCATTACTTTACGTTTTTAGTGGTCATGCATTGGGTTACTATAGGGAGACAACCATACCTTTGTGTGATGTTACTTTTTTGATGCCTCTCCTTCTTCTAAGATGATGAGATGTATGATTATGTTTTATGTGATGAGATTCTACCTTCCTAAGTTATTCATAATGTTCTTGAACCTTGTGATGTTATTCTCATTTATATATCCATATCGTCATGCTCTCTTGGTGATCTATCATATGAGTCTAGAAATAGTGGTGTTTTGGAGCTACCTATTTACATGCATGATGATGTTATGCCTTAAATGATGATCTAATGCTTTTTCATCTCATGATTCTACATTGTATTGTGAATCATTATGTGATGTTGTTGTCCCTTATGATAACCTCATGTTAATTATATAGCTAGTCATGATGATTCATAGCTTTATCCTACATCACATAATGGCATTTGTACTCTTATTGAACAATTATTGCAAGATGAATTTAATGGTTCTAGTGATGCCTTATTTCATGTCAAGTCATTCTTTCTTGCTAATTATGAGTATTTAGATGACGATGTCTTGTTGATAAGTAAGTTTAGACTTACCTTGAGGGATATAGCTTTAGATTGGTTTTATTCATTCTATCTATGTTATTATTTAATTTATGGTATTGGCACTTGATTTTTTAGCCTATTTTTCTTTCCCTAACATGCCTGAGGATAGCTTGGACTTCTTCAATGTTCCTTTTGACATATCTTGTGTTCATTTTCTATGATCTTCATTTGAACTTCATATGATTGATATTATTTATACTCCTATGGCACCTAAATTTAGTGTTGAGGAGACACCCAGTTTCCCTCAAACCTAGCTTCTACGTTCCATATAGTATCCAATTTATAGATTTATGATATATATTATGTCATAACTATCAAAGGATGGTTAAGGGTCAAAATATTATGTGTAATCAATGAATTATTTCCTCTAGCACTTTGATGCTACCTCCCTCACCTAAAATTATATCCAATTCATCCAAAGAATATGATACTATTGATCAATTATGAAATACACAAGCTAAGATCTATCTCTTTTTGATCTAGTATACATGTATCACCTCTATATAAAGTGGTCATAATGAAATGAGATTTACAAAAGATGCAAGTACATCCTGACATGTCTCTATAGGTAGTTGATCATACTATAAATCATCTCATCATTAACCAAATAAAAGTATATATTTCTTCTTAAATAAATCAGTTTTAAAGAGGACTTGTCTATGGTTTGAAAGGTTTTAGCTAAAACTTCAAATAAACTCCTTATTTAGATGACACACTTAGTGCCATGCATGAGTTTATTTAGATAGTGCATGTTCACCTCTAGATGAACATTATTTTTTCAGTAGACTAAAGAATAAGTCAATTTTATCTCAAGTTGGAGTGACAAAAAGATTTCCTAAAAAGGACAAAGTGAAGAGAAATAGTTAAAAAACCAGTGTCAATAAAACATGATATCTCCCTCATTTTCAATAAAATTTATAATTTAAAGATGATCTGGAAATCAGAAAATGAGGTGCATGAAACCCAAAAGGATTTTGAGACAAATCGTAAAAATAAATTAATGGTTTGTGATAGAAGTTGACTAAAGTAAAACTGGTGTGGAAGGAGTAAAAAAACTAGTTCTAGTAAAATGACCATATCTCTCTTCTTTCCTAATGAAATTTATATTTTCAAAATGATTCAAAAAGATGAAATTGAGGGGAACAAAGCCCAAAAACATTTTTTTGGATATTTATCAAAATGAAGGAGAAGTTTGTGATAGAAAATGGATATCATAAATGTGGCTGAGACTAGAGGAAACAACTATAGTTTTCTCCCCAAAAATAGGATCTCAAGGGATCCACATTTTTGTTGGATTGATTAAGCACATTAGGAATAAGTATTCTATGAATACATTGTAATCAATCAAGCATAGGGAGGAGAATAAAAAAATAGAGTTTCTTTTTGTATGAATCAAGTTGATTTCAGAAAATAACATAGTTCAATGTTCTACAACAGTAGTGTAATTTTATTTCACCTTATTCCATAGGGGAGTACAGACCTGCTCAGCATGAGGAAGAAGGTTAATTGTTGTAGTTTCACTTAGTTTTTTTTTTTCAATAGTTTTTCCATTCCCTATTAATTTACGTTTCCACAATTTCCCTTTGAAATCTTCTAGGATAGATTTGATTCAATCATTTTCATTTACCAACTCTTAGATTAAATTTGATTGCAGAAATTAAACCTTAGTTTCTTTCATGCATTGTTGTCAATTGCTTTTGTAGAATGGTCTGCCACTTAAATTATTCCTCCTTCCCTCTTGCATACAACTATGGACACTGCTCTGAATTGACATTTATTAAAATTAAATGATGAGGGCTGCAGTGACCCTCGCCATTTTTGGCACTATTGCTAGGAATAGGTGTCATTAGGGAATTGCTATTGATTTGGTGATAGTAGGTCAAAAAGGAAAAATTAGTTGGGCATTATTTTTAGGTTTATTATTTTGAACTTCTAATTTTCAGCATAGGTAGATAAAATAAGTTCCTCAAGAGAGATCTGTATGCCAAAACCCCCCAAACAAATCCATCTAAATGATAAGGTTCCTGCATGCAACAAAGATGAAAGACCTTGTTCTTTATTTTTAGCTCTTGTGCAACCTCTTTAACTAGAGAACTATGACTCCTAGTCCTACCAAGGAAAAATTTATTGAAGAAGGAGACATTGGTGGCCTATTGCTTGCAATAGGTAATGAGTACAATACAAAAATCTTGTCTCCCTTGGAGGAGATTGTATGGCAGAGTATTATTTGGATGCCTTCAATGTCCAAGGAGG
Organism: Cunninghamia lanceolata; assembly: GCA_027924645.1. Lineage (NCBI taxonomy): Eukaryota > Viridiplantae > Streptophyta > Pinopsida > Cupressales > Cupressaceae > Cunninghamia > Cunninghamia lanceolata. Next base: position 1,780,167 of record BSBN01000245.1, on the reverse strand, counting down.
GCTTCTCGATCAGATATTTGAAGAACAATAAGGAGTTGCCTCTAATCATACATGGACTAGAATATGAGGAGGGGTTTGAAGATCTCTCCAATCAGCCCATTAGCAACAAGGAGTTGCCTCTAATCCTGCATGCACTAGAATGTAAGGAAGGGTTGCAAGATCTCTCCAATCAATAGATGCATGTACTAGAATCAGAAATTATGGACAAGACTATGATTTCAAAGGAAGGTGAAGCATCAAAGTTCAAATTTTTAGTCATCTTATTCTCATGTTTTTCCTTTTCTTTCAAACATTTGAAAGCATGGATCCATATTTTGAGAAAAGGAAGTTATTTTCCACAACCAGTTAATGGTTTTGTGTAACCTATCTCTACATCACTTTAAGTAGAGTAGGTTAGGGTAGGTTTCTTTTCTACAAATAAGTGATTTTCACATGTTATTCTCTCTTCTATAAAGTTGTAAATATGCACTTTTCTATACAAGTTGTTTGTCCCAAGAACTCTTGTAGATATTTTGGCATTTGAAGGCATCCTAGATGATTAGTTATTTCAAATTTGGGCTCTAGGTCCAGCAGTGGAAATTAAATAATATGGAAACAATGACAACAAAGAAGCAACCTGAGGTATTTATCCTAACCTTTTGTTTTTTTTAATTTAGTTATAAACGTTACAAAAATCCACTTTTGATCCAAATCCCTGAAATAGCCACCTATTTGCATCTTCCAATCATTTACATTAAGAAGTGGCCAAAAGTATTTTTTTTATGTGGACCAACATAGGATTTTCTCTAGATTATTAGAATCTAGAAATATTAATAACCTAGGAAACTAGTGCAAATGAATAGATATTGAACTATGAAAGCAAATGATTCAAGATCAAAATAATAATATAGATTTAGTATCCACGAGAGTAATGAAAATGTTACAAACATAATAGCATTATGAGGAAGCAAAAGAAAAAGATGTCTAATACAAGCTATGTAGCATGTTTCTATAGAAAAGGGAGGGGGTGGAGGTGTCAATATCTACCAATAGGAAGCAACCATCTATCCGACTAAATAGATAAAAGTATCTTCCTAAGATAGCTAATGAATGCTCACTTGTAGAAAGGTGATACCTCATAACCCACTTACCTAATTAAACATTCTTTATTAAGCTAAGAAAGGTTAATAAAAGGTGTAGGAAAAACCTAGGAATAAATAGAAAATAAATAACCCAACTAGGAAATAAAAACCTACACTAACACCCCCTTTAAGCATAGCTTAGGTGGATGAAAAGATGGGTCTCGGTGAATCAAGCTTGTTGATGAGGTACCCATGTGCATAAAATTCCCGCAAAAGAGAAGCCCCCTAAGAAAGAGAGAATAGCCCCCCAAATAGAGACAGAAGAGACCCCCTAGAGTAGAGAGAGTCAGGACTCTGAGTGAGAGGAAGAAACCCCTAAAAGATGAAGCCTCCTACACACCTAGCAATGCTTGCAAATGAAGGAACTTGCTCTCAGTGAGGATATGGTGAAGATATGAGCAACCTTCTTGGAATTCAAATAGTAGTAAAGGTTGACGATGCAACCATGGATGTGCTTCAATATGTAGTGCATGTGGACCTCAATATGTTTGGTCCATTCCGTGAGATCTTAATGGCACTCTAGTTGTCACAAAATATGATTGGTGGTCATCTGATCTAGATACCAAACTTAGTGAGAAGATTCTGAAGCTAGATGGCCTCAATGGTGACACTCACAACCATTGATACTCAGCCTTAGTAGAAGATAGAGCAATATCATACTGCTTCTTCCTCAACCAACAAATAGGACGTGAACTAAGTGAGAAGTTGTAACCTGAAGTAGACTTGCAATGTTGAGAATCGCTTACCCAATTTGAATCTGTGTAGCCCACTAAGTCAAGATCAATGCTTGCTACATAGTGAATCCCAAAACCATGAGTACCCTAATTATAGTAAAGGATCCACTTAGCTACTTTCTAGTGCAGCTCATGGGGCTCCTGCAAGAATCAAGAGACCATGCCTATAGCATATGAAATGTTAGGTCTCTTATGAGTTAGATAAATGAGATTCCCAACAAGCTATCAGTACAAAGTGCCATCAACAAATGGTGAAGAAAACTCAAGCTCAAGTTTGACTCCAGAAAGGAAGGGAGTTAGAGCAGGCTTATAGTTAGCCATATGAAACCGCGAGAGAAAATCCAAAGCATACTTGGACTATGTGATGGTGATCCTAGAAGTAGACTAGTAGATCTCAATCTTGAGAAAGTAATGCAACAAGCCCAAGTCGATCATCAATAACTTATCATGAAGAGTAGATTTGACTACCCCAATGACAGATAAAGAACTCCCTGTGATTAGCAAGTCATCAACATATAGAACCAAAACTAGGAGAGAATCATCCTACTACAAAATGTAGACATTGGAATCAGAATGACATTGAGTGAATCCAACTATTAGAAGGAAGGAATCCATCTTGGCATACCAAGCTTGGGGAGCCTATTTGAAGCTATAGAGAGACTTCCAAAGATGACACACAAGTGAAGAAACTTGAACGAACCCCTATGTGTTGGTGGTGGTTTTAACACACAACAACATAGATATGATTGCTGGGATCACACCTCTCTTGAAAAGTATTCTACCCTAGGTAAGACTACTCCAAGGATAATACATCTAGGTCTTAGCATATTTGAAATGTCTTAGTTGGATGTACTGTCTATTACTACAAGGGGTCTTACATGTAATGTGAGAGATTTGACAGGTTAAGACAGCGATACATGCAAACCCTTATAAATTTTTAGTTGATATCTCTGTGTAAATTGCTACTGAAATATAATTCTAACTGGTTGATAAGAAAATGCAAAAGGGGATAGGGTTTAGAGAGATCCTAAGTGACATCCACAAAATAAAGATCGTTGTAGGTAGACAAACATTTAGAACTTAAACCAATTTTCTATTTTACCAAGCTAAAACATTGGTACAGTGCTGCAGAAAATAGTGCTATCTTCTATGGATTCTTTAGATTTTTAGATTACATACATTCATCAAATACCCAAACATTGGCATGATTTAACTATAGTAATGCAATTGAACTAAGCTTAGTTTAATAGCCTAGGCTAACTATACACAGCTACTCACAATCAACAAACAACTAATAGTATGGACTAGAATGTTCATCAAATACCTTTAACAGATCAATAGCATTTTCAAAGCATGACTTAACTAATGCAGATCAAGATGTGAACCATGAAACCAAATTGACAATACAAGAGACAAATTCCTAGAAAACCTACAATAACTTGCTTTGCATTAATCAGAAATTTGGTAGAGTGTCAACAATTCAGCATCAAGAGTCTTACAAATGAGAGAATGATGGCCCTTTATATAGGAGCAGTGCCATACTGAGTTTTTGAATGTACGGTGGAGATTGATTCAACAATGATGACCCAAATTTAATAACATTAAATACATTTATGACAGCATTTTGCATTCTAAGATTACAATCTGTCCTATAGAAAAAGGATGAGAAATGACCTCTAGATACATAGAACTTGGACAAATAGAGTACCCATTTGGCTATACATATAGAAAAGTCACATGACCTTCTAAATATAGCATTATTCACAAGTGATAGAATTTACATTTTCAAATTCAAAAATTCGTCATTTTATGCATATTTTTCTAAGTCTATCTTGTCTTCTTCAGCTTTCTATTGATGTAAGCCACCCAAGTTGCTAATGCTGGACTTATATCTGAGGGATCTGGATCTTTACCATAATTTTCTATAAATTTGATATTTTCCTAGCCCCAGTAGTATTGAGTGTAGACGTCCTCTACTATTCTTCTGCTTTTCTAAAATGTGATGAAGGAAGCCCGAAGACTACTGACTTTCTTCAATTTTCCTAGCACATTCAATGTGGACTCCCCATGAATAGCTTGGTATAGTTTATCCTTGCAGTGTTGCGTATCCCATGGAGCAAGATCATCAAAACCAGAATCCAAACATTCTCAAAAAATATCATTTATTTCATAAATTATAGAGTACTTGTTCATTTGACTCTCCATGCAATTCTTTGACTTTGTCAAGGATTTCCTTCTTCAATTTCATTTGTTGATACCACTCTATAGATTTGTGCAACCTCTCTACTGAAAGAATATTTTCTGATAGCAAAACCTAGTTAGGTAGCTTTCTGATTGCTTGTACTCTTAGGTGTTGGGAATTAAGGTGTCTCAACCTTGGTAATTCTTTGCATTTGTAATGTTTGTATTTATTATTTAATTGTCTATGTTGTAAATATTTGGAAAATCCATATTGTCATGTTGTGGGATGTGGCACAGTGATGTGTCAATCTTACATGGATTATGACAACTCGTATTTTTGTCCTCACATGAGGAGATAGGTGTCCCACTTAGTTGTAGGAATATTCTGCCATGTGTCGGCATCCTCCATGTTGTGTAAGGAATGTTTGACCGAAATGGTTATGACGGATTCCTATGACGAATCTATGACATGTAAGAGTCAGAAATAGAAGGTTGTAAGACAGGTTATGACATGTGTCATGAAGCATCTTTGAATAAGGCATATTTGGGTGTCCCAAGGTGGAATATGACATGTTTTAAGAGAATATGATATTTATAGCATGTGTATGACAGATTCTCTTACAACTATGAGTTGTAACCGCTATTACAGATTCTATGTCGGTCGTGTCGTAAGAGCATCTGTCATAGCCCATTTTGGAAATAGGTGACCCCTTTGGGATGGAAGCTATGGACAAGTGTCAAGCACATTCTAAAATGTTGACCAAATGTCCTTGGGCGTGGGTTTTGGTCCATGAAGCCATGTTGGATGCCCATTCCAAGAAAGGTCCAATATTGCCTTATATTTCTTATTTAAACAGGTGCTTGGAGATGGAGTTTGTATCACAAGTTTATAGGTACTATTATGCTACCGGATTGACTCCAGAAATGAGTGTCAAAGACCATTGAAGCTTGCATTACAAGTGTATTGTAAACATTCTTTCAGATTTGTTAATACATTGTGAAGATTTCTGAGTGGAGTTTTTCACCTGATAAGGGTTTTCCCCATTATAAATCTTTGTCTCTCTTCTTCTGTCTACTTTCTAGTTCTTGTGTTTTTCTACAATACCTCATGTTAATGGTTTAACATTGCTGTAATAGTTAGGATAAATCTAAATTTGCATAACCCTCTACTTAATAGATTAGTGTAGGAAGCGATTTCTGCACACCTAGCTTCCTTTTAGTTGGTATCAGAGCTTGATCACCTTTGGTCCTAGTTGTTGGGTAGGGATTTTTTGAGCTAATCTTAGGTTGAGTGGGAGTCTGTACAAAACATTCTATATCTTATTGTAGTAAGGAGATGGCAGGCACATTAGGAAGGTTTGAAGTAGAGAAGTTCAATGGCAGTAATTTCAAGCTATGGAAGCTCAAGATGGAAGACATGTTAGTTGACTGAGACCTTTGGGATAGTGTGAATAGAACTAAACTAGCTACAATATCACAAGCTGACTGGGATCTCAAGGATCAGAAGGCTAAGGGTCTCATAAGACTTAGTCTTGCTGATTTTGTGTTGTTAAATGTCCATGAGGAGACTACTGCAAAACTCCTTTGGAAGAAGTTAGGGGATATGTATCAAGCCAAATCCCTAGTTAATAAACTTTTTCTAAGAAAGAAGTTGTATTCTCTTCGAATGGAGGATGGAGGATCTGTTGCTGAACATATGAATGCTTTCAACATGCTGGTTGCACAATTGACATCTATTGGTGTAAATATGGAGGAGGAGGATCAGTGTATGACCCTGCTTTGTTCTCTGCTGGACTCATGGGATCATCTTGTCATGGTAATCAGAAGCACCACATCCACATTCAAAATGGAAGAAGTGGTTTCATCTCTATTGTCTGAAGAGATGTCGAGAAAGTCTTCTGAGGCAGCCAAGGAGGCCCTTACAGTTCGTGGAAGACCCAAGGAGAAATGGAAGAAGAAGGACAAGAAAGCTAAGAAGGGTAGATCCAAATCCCATGGGAGATCCAAATCTCCTGGAAAGTCCAAGGCTCTTTGTTGGAACTATGGCAACATCGGGCATTTCTGAAAGGAATGCAAAGAGGAGAAGAAGAAAAAGAAGAAAGCTCCTGATTTAGATTCTGACAGGTCACAAGATGACGGTGATGCTTTCATCGTAGCCCTGGCAACCCATGCATCAGATGATGTGTGGTTAATCGACTCTAATGCATCATTCCACATGACCTCGCATAGAAACTAGTTCACTAAGTATGAGGAGTTTGATGGTGGAAAGGTGTATCTGGGTGACGACTCTCATCTAAAGATTGTTGGTTGTAGAATAGTCTCTATTCAATTCCCTGATGGTTAAGTGAAGGGGATCTCTGGGGTTATGCACATCCCAGGGTTTGCACAGAACTTGCTTTCTGTAAGTAGTTTGAATGATGTAGGTGTGCAAGTTATCTTTTCAAAAGAAGGATGGAAGATGACTAGAGGATCTATGGTGCTTACTAAGGGTACTAGGAGAGGTACTCTGTTTCAGCTGGAGGCATGCATTTCACAATGCAATAGTTCTTTTGACTCAAGGAAGAGGGCAGCAGTCACTTCATCCCCACCATCTGAATGACTAGTGAAGAAATCTATTGTTTCTAGTCTTGATGGTTGTAATCGTGCATTTGGAAGTTAAACATCCTGCAGAAAAGACAATGTTATGGCATAAGAGATTTGGCCACATTGGTGAGAAGGGTCTGCATACCCTAAAAAATAAGAACCTCGTTGAGGGGTTAGATGATTGTAATCTTGAGTTTGACTTTTACGAACATTGCATTTATGGAAAACAAAACCATGTTCAGTTTTACTCAAGTTCACATAAGTCTTCTAGTGTGTTGGACCTTATTCATTCTGATGTGTTTGGTCCTGTTAATGTTCCTTCATTATCAAAATCTGAATACTTTGTATCTAGTATAGATCATTACAATAGAATGACATGGATTTATTTTCTTAGAAGCAAATCTGAAGTCTATAGCAAGTTTAAGGAGTTTAAAGCCTTTGATGAAAATTAGACTGGTAAAAAGATTAAATGTTTGAGAACTAACAATAGTGGTGAGTTCTATTCTATAGAATTTGATAAGTATTAGAAGGAACTTGGGATTGAAAGGCATAAGACAACTCCATGCACCCCACAGAAAAATGGAGTTGCAAAGAGGATGAATAGGACACTGATGGAGAAGGCTAGGAGTATGCTTAGTGGAGTTGGTCTAGAAGAAAAGTTTTGGGTTGAAGCTATTGCCATTGCTTGCTATCTAGTAAATAGATCTCCTACATTAGCTCTAGTTGGAAAGACACCCATGGAGGTGTGGTCTGGTAGAAAGCCTTCAGTAAGGCATCTTCGTGTTTTTGGTTGTAAGGCATATGCACATGTGCCTAGGGATAAGCGGTCAAAGTTAGAGAACAAAGTTGTTAAGTGTATCTTCATCGGCTATAGTGTTGGTGTGAAAGGATACAAGCTTTGGGACCTTGTGGTTGAAAAAGTGTTGTATAGCAGAAGTGTCATCTTCAGAGAGCTTACACCTTCTTCCACTATTTTGCATTTAGAAGAAAAAGAAAAGAAAGAGGATGTTGTTCAGTTTCCTCTCACCCTTGAGAAGACTGAACAGAAAGACAATGTTGGACCTGATGATGAGGAGAGTTCCAGCAGCTCTGAAAGCTTAGATGAAGAAGTTGAACCTCAACCTCAGCTCTTGAGGAGGTCTACACGGATAAGAAAGCAACTAAAAGGTTTGGTTTTACATTGCTTGATTCTAGTTATGCTTATACTTTGCTTACTAATAGTGATGAACCTAGAACTGTACCAGAGGCTTTGGATATGAAGGATGCAAGTTCCTGGAAGGAGACCATAGAGGAAGAAATGGCTTGTTTGGAAAAGAATCAAACTTGGGACTTGGTGCCTTTGCCTCCTAGATGGAAACTTGTTGGGTGCAAATGGGTGTTCAAGAATAAAATTGGTGCAGATGGCAGTGTTGAGAAGTATAAGGCCAGATTGGTTGCAAAGGGGTATTCACAAGTTGAGGGTATAGATTATAGTGTGATCTTCTCTCCCATTGTAAAGCTGACATCCATTTGATTCATGTTGTCACTCATAGTAGCTTATGACTTGGAGGTAGAATAGATGGATGTGAAGACAACTTTCCTTCATGGTGACTTGGAGGAAGAAATCTACATGTCACAGCCAGAGCATTACATGGTGAAAGGTAAAGAAAATTTGGTTTGCAAACTTAAAAATTCTTTGTATGGTCTGAAGCAATCCCCTAGGAGATGGTACTTGAAGTTTGATGCCTTTGTGTTGTCAATTGGATTTGTGAGATCAAAATCAGATTACTGTGTGGATTATAAATTTGATGGTGATCGTATTCTCATTATTGTACTATATGTTGATCATATGCTGCTCATTGGGAAGGGTAAGAATATGATTTCTAATTTTAAATCTTAGTTGTTAGCTTAGTTTGAAATGAAAGATTTAGGGGCAGCCATGTACATTCTAGGAATGGAAATCAGAAGAGACAGAACCATCATAAAACTTTGGTTAAGCCAGAGTAAGTATGTGAAGACTATGTTAGACGGATTCAGCATGAAAGATTGTAGAGCATTGTGTGTTCCCGTTTCCTTGGGGACAAAGTTGTCTGTTGAGGATTGTCCAAAATCTCCTAGTGAGCTAGAGTACATGAGAAGAGTACCTTATGCTAGTGCTACTGGTAGTTTGATGTATGCTATGGTCTACACAAGACCAGACATTGCCCAAGCAGTGGGAGTCCTTAGTCGATTTATGGCTAATCCTGCACGGGTTCATTGGGATGCAGTTAAGTGAGTGTTCAGATATTTGAGGGGTACTTATGAGTATTCCATTTTCTATCATGGTAATGTTTCAAGACCTCTGCATTCTATTGATATTCATGGATTTGTGGATTTAGATTGGGTAGGTGACATTGACAGCAGGAGATCCACCAGTGCTTATGTGTTTACACTGTTTGGTGGTGCTATTAGTTGGATGAGTAAGTGACAACCTGTTGTTGCTTTGTCCATGATAGAAGCTAAGTACATGGCAGCAACTCACACTTGTAAGGAAGCCATTTGGCTTAAAAGATTGTGTTCTGATATTGGTATTGATCCAGGTTAGATCATGATCAGTTGTGATAGTCAGAGTGCAATTTGCCTTGCAAAGAATCCAACTTTCTGTGCTAGAACCAAGCACATTGATGTTTAGTTTCACTTTATGAGAGACATGGTTGAGAATGGAAAGGTAAATTTGGAGAAGGTAGATACTTCGAAGAATGTTGTAGATGCATTGATGAAACTAGTGAGCATAGAGAAGTTCAGATGGTGTTCAGAGTCTATGAGCCTCTCGGCCTATAGCAGTTAAATCCTATTTTTCTATTGGCTCTTACAAGGTGTTTGACAAGTGGGAGAATGTTGGGAATTAAGGTGTCTCAACCTTGGTATTTCTCTGCATTTGTAATGTTTGTATTTATTATTTAATTGCCTATGTTGTAAATATTTGGAAAATCCATATTGTCATGTTGTGGGATGTGGCACAGTGATGTGTCAATCCTACATGGATTATGACAACTTGTATTTTTATCCTCACATGAGGAAATAGGCATCCCACTTAGTGGTAGGAATATTCTACCATGTGTCGGCATCCTTCATGTTGTGTAAGGAATGTTTGACCGAAACAGTTATGATGGATTCCTATGATGAATCTATGACATGTAAGAGTCAAAAATAGAAGGTTGTAAGATAGGCGATGACATGTGTCATGAAGCATCTTTGAATAAGGAATATTTGGGTTCCCCAAGGTGGAATATGACATGTTTTAAGAGAATATACTATTTATAGCATGTGTATGATAGATTCTTTTGCAGCTGTAAGTTGTAACCGCTATGACAGATTCTACGACGGTCGTAAGTGTCGTAAGAGCATCTGTCATAGCCCATTTTGGAAATAGGCGACCCCTTTGGGATGGGAGCTATGGACAAGTGTCAGGCACATTCTACAATGTTGAGCAAGTGTCCTTAGGTGTGGTTTTTGGTCCATGAAGCCATGTTGGATGCCCATTCCAAGAAAGGTCTAATATTGCCTTGTATTTCCTATTTGAACAGGTGCTTGGAGATGGAGTTTGTATCATAGGTTTACAGGTACTGTTATGCTACCAGATTGACTCCAAAAATGAGAGTCAAAGATCATTGAAGCTTGCATTGCAAGTGTATTGTAAACATTCTTTCAGATTTATTAATACATTGTGCAGGTTTCTAAGTGTGGGGTTTTTCACCCGATAAGGGTTTTCCCCATTGTAAATCTTTGTCTCTCTTCTTCTGTCTACTTTCTAGTTCTTGTGTTTTGTTGCAATACCTGATGTTAATGGTTTAACATTGCTATAAGAGTTTAGATAAATCTAAATTTGCATAGCCCTCTCCTCAATAGATTAGTGTAGGAAGCAATTTCCGCACACCTAGCTTCCTTTCATTAGGAACATATAGGAGTAATATTCTTCATATGGCTCACATTCCTCATGCAATTCATCCCATCCTTCCTTCAACAATCTGAAGTCCTTATGCAACTTGATAGCAAAATCAATTGCTTCACAGTCATCACTATATACTTTATTAAACCATTCTTACATTCTGGCAGAATTGTTTTTTGATGGCATTGAATTTGGCCAACTCTTCCTTTGATGGCAAGGCTGAAGTTACTGTCAATTCCCCTTCTGAATTCAATGGCCTCATTAGAGACCTTATGAAGGCTCTTAACTCTAGATTTTGCTTCCTCTATTCTTGTTTAGTCATTTCATCCTTATTCAGCTGCTCCATTATTGAGGACACTGATCCTATGAAGCCATCAATTCTTTGTTTCCTTGATCTGGGATCCAAGTTTATAGTAGAGACGATATAATTTTCAGCCCTTACTTCTATTCTATCCATTTCAGTAGGAGGGATAGCAACCTCCACTATTCTTGGCCCTGATGCATCTTTGTATATTCATGATTGAATCTTTGCCTTTTTTTGCTTCTTGGGATTTTTCTACTAGAACTAGTAGTGCACCCAAATCCAACTGCATCATCTCCACCCTAGGTTCCTTGTCTATGAGTCTCTGTTGGAAAGAATTTGGTACAGTGGAAGAAATTTCAAGAGTGTTATCATGAGCATCTTCCTTGTCAATTGATTCATCATGAATTTCTTCTTCTTCTTCTGATAACTTATCATCCTCCTTTTTATCTGTATCATGCCTAAGGTTCTACAGATTTTCTACTACTGCTTGTTGGGCAATCTGTAAAACCTTTTATGTACTTTTTTCACCATCTGGGCTTTCATGTATTTCAATTATCTCAACCTCTGTAGAAGGTGAAATAGGAGGTTCATCAGACACTTCTATTATTTTTGCCTTCTCTTGGGATTCAATTTATTCTAACACCTTCTCAATTCAGGGTAGTGTAGTTACAACCAAAGGGATGGAGTCTTATGCACTAGATGGGGCCAAAGAATTGGTGGCCAAAGACAATGAATGCACACCAAATGAAGATAAATTAACATATGTTAAATTAGAAAATGGAGTGAACCCCAAAGGAGGTGGGATAGGAGAGGTACGCAATGTTGTAGAAATAACAATTGGTGAAGCAATGGAGAAGGAAGGTATAGCGGAAGATGGTGAAAGTATGGAAGAAATAGGTGGTAGGGAGAAGGAGGTAGAGAATGAGACAAAACAAATTGAAGGCATGGATGTGGTGGAATAGGAGGAAATGATGAGGCAATTATGGGAGAAGTGGGGCCACTCGAGCTACTTGAGTCAATTGCCAATGAGTATGAGGCTGTGGAAATTGTGGCTGCTGGTGGAGAAGAAAATGAGGTAGTTTGTTGAATAGCTATGGCAGTAGTTGCACTTGCAGTAGGAGGACAGAGTGGGGTAGCTTTTGTGGTTAGAGCAGTGGGAGGTGAAGAGGTTACATGAATGTTTGTGTCCTCTAATGCTACAATAGTAGAGTTTTTTATAGTGATACCAGTTGTTTTGACTTTCAGCTATTTGGTCTTAGATCCTTCACCCAGCCCACTTGGCATGTCCTTCCTCTTAGATGCCCTTGTCCTGGTGGCAGGGGGCATATATTTCTTCTTAGTTTTTGGAACAACTTTCTTTTCCTTCCCTTTCTTTGCCAAAGGTATATGCTCCTCACTATCAGATTTGTTTGATGGTTCCTTAACTTGCTCTACATCATTTGACACTTCTATGGGGGTGTCTTCCTTATCTCCATATTCTTTTTCAGCGTCAAGTGTTGTATAAGTGAGTTGTACTCCTTGTCTCTCCAATGCTGCAACTTGATTTCTTACCCATATTTTACTCAACCTTATTGGTTCTTTCATTACTGCATCGAAAGAGCTTTCCTCTGCATTAGCCCAGTTGGGTAGAGGGATAGGTTGTTGATATTGGGATTCCCAAGGTCATTTATGCACTACATCATCATCATCATTCAACTGATCTGGGGCCTCTATTATATAAACTTTCCTTATGAACCCAAGGGACAACCTTGAGTGAGTTCTTTTCAACACATCATGGTCATCCATGTAGTTAGCCAGAAAATCTTCCAAGTGCATCTTGTGGAATAGCCTTTTGCTCACATATTTCTACATTATTCTTTGCACATCAAAATGATCTCTCTTTGTATAGAAATGAAGGTTAAGTAACTGCAGCTCCTTGTCAGAATGTTCAGCTGCTCCAAGAGAGACACATGCATAATTACCTCTACCCAATAGGATTGGAAACTTGACATTTTGTTCTGTGGAGATGTTTTAGTTTTTCTATCCAAGTGATCAGCTATCTTGACAACTCCAGAAGCACCACCTTATCTGTTGGGTACTGAGGTAGCCTATATGGTAGACCAGTGAAGCCTTGGATTCTCAAGTAGGTGAATTTCTAAAACTGGATGTACCATCTCCCATATTGCATAATTTCATTCATTTCTTTGGGAGATATCCTAAGAGTTGTGGTACCTTGAAGTAATCTAGTGATATACATTGTGAATGCATCATTCACCCTTTTATAATGAATGAGGGATTGGGACAAGACCAATTGATCATAACATTCATACACTTTGACTTGGTGTTCACCATTGCCAACTTCTCCAATTTTAGACAGCCCAACATATTCATTCCTCCTGGCCAATGAATATACCACATAGGAGGTCCACTTGAATGTCTGATTTTCTCTAAAATTTACAAATGCCTCATGCATGTTATTACTCTATATCTGATCTCAATGAAATTTAGTTCCTTTACTAATTATCTCTTCAATCATAATGAACATCCGTCCTTCAAAAGTTGATGCTTTGGCCAATCCACATACTCTACTAAGCAGGGTTACTAAGTCTCCAATCTCATCATGGAAATCACTTCTGTATAGGGTCTGGGGGAGTTTGAAGATAGTAGATCTTTTTCTCTTCATCCAATGATCATTTATATGTTTTTTTCATGTATCCAAATCTTTCTTAAATGTTGCCTCTGCACCTATTTTATCTGGTATGGTTAACACTGGATACCATGGGATACCAAAGGTCTCTACTATGTATGGTGTACTCAAGTTTGCTTGTACTTCTCCACTAGGCATTTGTATGGTTCTGGTCAGTGGATTGTACCAATTAGCACAGGCCACTATTAATTTTGCACATTGAGCTAAGGTAGGGAAGGCAGCAGCCTCTGAAATCCCACTATCCTTTATCTTCTTGGCCATTAGAGTTGAATTGGGTCCAAATATTTTGGTTATGAAGTCATCTAGGTTAGTGTGACCTAGATCAGTGTCCCCTATATTTTTCCATCCTAAGGAGATGTACTTCATGGCTTGAACCCTTGCAGTTATTTAACCTGCATGACCAGATCTTATAAGTCATTGTTGCATTGGGGTTTTGATTCCTAAGTCTAGTTTAGATAAGCCATAAACTTGTTTAACTAAGCTACTGACTCAAGGTTCTCATAACATGCAATTACTACCACGTCTTTGAAATTTGAATACAGAAGTAAAAACTTGGAGACTTAAATTATTTACACTACCTATCACATGGCATAAGTAAATAAAAGAGCATTTGAAATCCACTAACCATGCAATAAATGCTTGAAAATTTAAATGAAAACATGTAAATCATGATACAATCACTTGTGATCATTCATTTTACCTTAACTGATCATTCCAACTTGAAAAGATTGAAGAAAAACATCATAAAAAGTACTTTGCATGGTTTTTGGAGGTCTTGGACCTGTCTGATAGAAAAGCACAAATTTTTCAGGGTACCAACTTTGCACAGGATTTGGGTTTGTCTAACCTGGCACTAGATTTGGGTTCATCTGACCTAGCGTGGTTTTTAGTTATGACTGACTTGGATGGATCTTGGAGGTTGGTGAGGAGTCATTTTGGCACAAGTTGGAAAGAATGGATTTTAGCACTAGATGGTCCATTGTGCTCCTATGCGGGTTTTGGAGACAATAGACTTGGCACAGTTTTTATGGGTGACTGACTAAAAGTCGGTAGAGGGACATTCTACGTTGGTCAGTGAAGTGGAGTTTTAGTGCAAGACAAAGGTTTTTCCATCAGTGGGGATTTTAGTGTTCAGGGACTTTCCAGAGATTTTGGTGGTGTCTGACCAAAGTTGGAGAAGGCAAGTTATTGCGCTAAGTCGATGGATCTAGATTTTAGTGCTAAGCAAAGTTTGAGTCTTGGCAGAATTTTTTGGGGTTTCTGACTGACTTCATTCCCTAAGGTTGGTTAAGAGCACTTTTAGTGCAAAGTCTGTGAAGAAGGATTATAGTGCAAAAGGTTTCAATTTTCCTCTTGATTTTGGAGATGAGTTCGCCTGCCGACTGACTCAAATTTGAACAACATTTCCAGAGGTTAGGTAGTGGTATTTTTAGTGCAACTGAATCAAAACCTTAAAAGGAACCTTGGGCAAATTTTTTGAATGATCTATCAAGTATGGAAAAATGCATTTCATCAACCAGTTTTGGCTATTTTATGATGCCCTAGGGTTTTGAATAGGGTTTTGTTTTTATTTGAACTATTCAATCACTATATTATTCAACCGTTGTGTGCATAGAACTAAACCCTTAAATTATCTCTCATGAATTCTAAACCAAGAGTATATAAATCCCTATGCAAAACCCTAATCAAACTTTGATATGAACCTTAGCAACTTAACTGATGGGGAAAGAGCACCAACCTGGTGTTGAGTGTAGCCGTGAAGCGATAAAATATGCAGATGATGAAGTTCCTATTGCTTGAATTCATAGTCAATCTGTCGATGGTCTGCTTCTTGATCCATTTGCAGAGCTCCTTGATTGATTTCTTTAGTGTAAATGAGCTCAAATGCGGGCTAAAGCCACTTTTATTCCCTTATTTTGATCACAATTAATGCAGGGGGAACGACATGGTTCTCGGTACACTGTAGAGTTTTACTTTAGGGTTTGTGCAACATAATGACATCATAGACTTAGTGGGGATTTGGGAGACTACAGACTTAGTTGGTAATGGTGGTTTTTGGTGTGGGGTCAAATCCTTACCTTTTCAGCACTTTATGCGGGTTTAAGCACCTTTGGACTTGGCACGAGATTTGTGGTCAACCAACCTAGGCAGTAGCATTGGTTTTCAACGCGAAGTTGATAAGCTTAAGTTTTGGCATTTTGGTTGGTTGGATTCAGTTCTAGCGCCGAGGTCGGTAAGTAATATTTTTAGCGCAAAGGTCTGTCAAGGCCTTTTTTTAGTGCAAAAGGCAATTTAGACTTTGTTTCTGGTGTAATGGTGACTTGACCTAGACCCTTAGGAAACTTAGCAATACATTATTGACTCTTCTCATGAAAGAGGCAACTTTGGTCATCAAATAGAGCTATTTAGGCATATGCAGTGAATACTTTAGGAATCACTTAACTAACCTAACATTCTAAGCCAAAATTTAAAAGAGGGGGTCCCTATTGGTGAAATGGGGTGTGTGTGTAAGGCACAACAAATGATGACTCTACTAGGGAAATGCTCCAGAATAGTTCAAAGACAAACTTTAGTTTCAAACATAGAACCTCTGTGTTTCTGACATATTAAATAAGAGAACATGATATCTTATGAATGAAGCAGAACTTAATAACCAGATGCGACCATCCACGTCCTAAAAACCTAAGTGTGTGCAATTGTGTTAATTCCCATCCCTTAGCAACTAAGCTCATCTCAGATCCTTTACATTAAGATACATGCTTAGTACACACCTTATGAACTACCTAGACATTACCCCATTGCCAGTGAGCATCTATAGCCCTGGCAATTTTGTCTCAAAATTCTACTCAAGTAGAGCCCTACTACTGGTCAGTCATCCATAGCTCCGGTAGAGTTTACTTGATTGTCCATCTAACTGGGTTATAGTGTGTGATTGTGATTTTGCATTTCTTTTCTTTTCATACTTTTAATACTTCATTAAGATTAGATTTAGTAGAGTACAATGCAGTATCACTACCCTTGTAATGCATGCCTTTTGACAGCACTAGTTACGTTGATAACTTAGCTAGCTGGGTGTCGACTCTCGATGGCGGCAAAGGTGGACCTTAGGTTTTTCACTTTAATGCAAGCTCACTAAGGCTTCCTTAGGTACCTCAGGATTACTTAAGAGTGTGAAAGGTATATGGTTAGAAAATACTTCATGTGCACCAACTAATGATTCCTTTCCAATGAACATACATCATACTCCCTGGTGTAACAATAGAACCCATGGGAGGACCTAAGGCAAAATTTTAGCTTCTCAAAGAAATATTCCAAATTATTTACCTATCAAAGGACCACTTGCAAGTCTACGTGACTGCAACCACATTAAAAAAATGAGGATTCCCACAAAGAAAACGCAGTGGGCAAAAGAAAAACATGAAAGGATAGCTAAACTAAGCAAAAAACAAACCTAACAACTACAAAAAGCAAAGTAGAAAACAAAAACTAACCAAATAGCAACCTAACCTAACCAAAATAGACAAACAACCTAACTATGTACACTACAAGAAGGCACAGATGCCTCCTAAGCCTGGAAGTAGTGCTTTAGAAACTGCCCATTGATAGGCAATGGGAGCTCCTCACTAGTAAGGCTCTTCAGTCTATACATGTTGTCACCAAGGATTTCATAAATCTGGTATGGGCCTAACCAAATCTTGTCAAACTTACCATCTTCTCCCTTCTTCTCATGGGCTTTGTCCCAATACAAGACTAAA
Source organism: Cunninghamia lanceolata (assembly GCA_027924645.1). Taxonomy (NCBI): domain Eukaryota; kingdom Viridiplantae; phylum Streptophyta; class Pinopsida; order Cupressales; family Cupressaceae; genus Cunninghamia; species Cunninghamia lanceolata. The sequence continues at coordinate 1,762,896 of BSBN01000245.1, read as the reverse complement.
TCAGAAATGCGGAAGGCCTTAACCTTAGCCCTCTTGTCAAATCATCATTTTACTACACCCTAATGTTTGGTGAAGTTCTCTATAGCAGCATCATGTTTTTCTTCTAAGTGCAGCAATTGGGCTAAGCAGGATGACAAATGGTCATTTGGTTCAAGGAAATCTTGCATAAATTGCAGCACAGGGATCCTTAGATGGATGGGAAAGATAGGCTTAATACTATAAACTAAGTCATAAGGTGATGTTCCCAATGCAACCTTATGTCTGATTCTATCGGCCCATAAAGCAAATCTAAGCTGAGCATGCCAATCTTTGGGATTCTTGTCTAGTAGTTCCTTGATGACCTCAAGAAAGTTTTTGTTTGTTGATTTAGCTACTCCATTCCCTTGGGGGTAGTAGTTAGATAAAAATTTTAGAATAATGCCATAGTCAAATGCCCAATTAGAAAAATGTAGTGAAGAAAAGGCAGTGCCATTATCACATACCAATGAAAAAGGACAGCCAAACTGAAAGGAAGCTAGGTGTGCGGAAAACGCTTCCTACACTAATCTAATGAGGAGAGGGCTATGCAAATTAAACTTTATCCTAACTATTACAGTAATGTTAAACCATTAACATGAGATATTACAACAAAACACAAGAACCAGAAAGAAGACAGAAGAGAGAGACAAGATATACGTGGGGAAAACCCTTACGGGTAAAAAACCCCACACTCCAAAACACAGCTCAAATGTATTACAGTAAATAATAACAGATTACAATATAGTTTCAGAGCCAATGCTCTTTCAAGAGTCTTCAAATGTCGAATCTGGAGATATTCCGGCAGCATAATAGTACTTGTACCAAAGTTCTTTATCTCCCATCCAAGTGCCTGTTTGTATAGAGTTTACAAGGCAAATATGGAACCTTCTAGAGATGGGCATCCATCTTGGACTCATGCCCCAAAACCCACGCCTAAAGACACTTGTCCAATATCCCATCCCAAAGTAGGTGCTTGGTCCCAAGATAGGTTATGACAGATGCTCTTACACACCTTATAGTTGTCAGAGAATCTGTCATACACTGACTAAAAATATGATATTCCTCTTACATGTCATAACCTCTCTTGACTGCCCAAAAATGCCTTTCTCTCGTGCAGAGATACTCACCAACACTTGTCATTAATTAAAAATCATTGTCCCTAGACCCTGCAAGGGGCTACGCCCCTTGACCCCATCTTGGGGGCGCTATCCCCAAACCCCCATTAATTATTTAAGAGGGAAATCGCGGCTGCCAAAGTCACCAAAATTTATCCTCCTGCATATACACAAGGTGCTGACTATGCCAACTCAACATGGGATAAATAAATACAACATTAGGAATTTGCAAAGGTTGAGACACCTTAATTCCCAACACAAACATGGTAATGATATACCTTTCAACAAATTTAATGACTACCTCTGTGGTACATTGCTTCCATGCTATAGCTTCAGACCATCGAGTATAGTAATCAGTAGCGGTCAGACTATGCCTATGGCCCATAGGGGAAGGTGGGTTGATCATACCAATAAAGTCGAGCCCCCATTGTGCAAATGGTCGTACCTCCAAAATTGGCTATAGAGGCATAGCAGAATTTCGTTCTCTTGTTGCAGTTGTCTAACATGTGTGACATGCCCTTACATGTGAATGTGCATCTTTAAACAAAGTGGACCAATAATACCCTTCTCAAAGGATCTGATTGGCATTTGAATGAGCTAACCCATGGATTTTTCTAAACTTCTCATGAAAATTTGTCAAGACTTGTGTTACCTCAGTTTTATCTAGGCACCTCAAGTAAATCCTGTTGCAGAGCCCGCAACAAAGTGGTGAAAACAGATTAAAATTTTGGAACTATTGCTGTGGTTGAACTTTTGAACCACTTGAATCCTCAGTTCATTGAACCCATGAACCCATCGAACCAAATGAACCCCTTGAATCTTTTGAGTCGGGTGAACTCATTGAACCAAACAGACTAAATGAACCGTTGAACCTCCAACTATCGGTTCAGTGTACTTCCATCGCATAGTCTTAACACTGTCGATAGCTCTCAGTTGAACTGCTGAACTGTTGAACCATTGAACCAGTTCAACCATCGGTTCAACTATCGACAACCCTTATTACTATCAGTGATGAACCCGCTGCATCCATTGAACCGTTGAACTGGTTCAATCGTTCAGTTCAACTATCGGCATACATGTTCTTTGGCCAACTCTAAAGTTCTCCCACCAATATCCACTTACTCTGATGAACCAAAGAACCTATTGAACCTTTGAACCTTGAATTGATTCAACCGTTGGTTCAACCTAATGTTTTCAACCTGATACTCTCAACTTCAAACATGCACTATTTAACCTTTTATCACTGGTCACCCAATGAATCTTCATACACTTTGACCACTACAGTCGGTTGACACTTGTATTCTAAGAAGGTGAACTTCCAACACACTCTCCACAAAATGTATATTCGCATACAATTGTGATATACATAGGAAATATACCTCCAATGAATTTACACCAAAATCTAATGCCGAGGACATCCTCTGCAACCAAACTCGCAGTCTATAGTCTATTGATTCCTAGCACATAGAGATGCTAGGCTCTCTACTGTGACAACTCTTCTAGAAATTGGATCCCCTGTTCCATTCCACCAGAAATACAAACAAAAAGAAAACAAAATAGAAAACTATGTACAGAATCCATTCCACTAATTTCAAAGAAATCCACCTATGGAATGGTTTCAATCTTGCATCTCGACAATAGAAAATTAAACTATGTAATGAACAATTTGATATAGAGAGTATACACAGAACAGTTCGATACATAGAGATTTTACACAGCACCCAAAATTTGTAAACACAAACTGACAGAAACTCTATTTCTTCAATTCAACTTCATCCTCACACTCCTCTTCCAAAAATGTGTTTTACCTCTCCCCATTCAATTCCAACCAGAACACAAGAAGTTGGAGTCGTTACAACTTCCAACCGGAATACCAAAAATCACACGACACATGTTTCCATGCGACATGATTTAAACATATTAATAAGACATCTAAACACAACACACTTGATTTAAACATCCACATACCCCAATTGCCCAAGATGTTCAAATTGGCTTATCTGGACACCAAATTTGTAACATTGGTTCACATGATGGGGTTTTTATTACAAACATGAAATCACAACACAAGTTCTACAGGACAACATGACCAAACATAGAAATGCATAAAATATGATAACATATTAATACCTTAGTCTTCTCCCTCAGATGTATATTTGGCTTGTTGAAGGGGTGCTCCTGCACCAGATCCCTTCATGTTTTTTCTTATACAAAACTAATCCCTTGATCATGTAGCTTTTACTTTTTAATCTGAGTGCTCTCCTCTGAACTGAATTTAGTTGAGGTGGGCAACATTGATTGAGAAGATAGAATACAATGTCTCCATACCACTAGTCCTTAGAGATGCCTTCGAACATATACTGCTAAGAAACTAAGCCAGGACCGACTTCTGCCATTGTTTTTGTCAATGCTTGTCCTCATACCAACTTCATAGGCTATATTTCTATGCCAAATTCTTGTAGAATGGTGACCCATTTACCTCTTCATTGACCTACATCACTCTACATTAACAATGCCTTGACTGCTGCATATGGTACTATTGCAATCATGTGACTTCTTAAGATGTAATGATGAAACTTTTTCACTGCCCTGACCAAGGCGTATGCTTGCTTCTCCACATTTAGATACCTGAGCTCTACATCCTTTAATGGAGTGCTCATAAAAGCAACGGGCCTTTCATCATCAATGGCCCTTTTCTGTGTCAACATTGTTGCACAAATATGTTCTGAGGTGAAGGGGTAAATACAAAATGGTAATGTGTAATTAGGACTCACCAACACTGGGGCATTAGCTATTGCTTGTTTGATTTTGGCGAACCCATCCTTAGCTTCTAGAGTCCATTCTATCTTGGCGTCTTGCTTCAACATGGCATTTAGTGGATGAACAATTTTAGTGAACCAAATGATAAATTTGCAGACAAAATTAATCTTACCAAAATATGATTTCAGCTCCTTGTTGCTAGCTGGGGGCTGTATCTTAAGGATTGTTTGGACTTGGTCAGGGTCAATCAATATACCTTGCTCAGAAATTACGTGTCCTAGCAATTTTCCTTTAGTTACCCCAAAAATAGACTTTTTAGGATTGAGCGAGACCCATAATCTTTACATCACTGCAAGATCCTTCTCAGTTCTACCACATGATCTTCTCTTTTCTTCAAGAACACAGTAAGATCGTCCATATAAATGATGATGCATTTCCTGACTAGCCCCTTGAAAGCTATATCCATCGCACGCTGGAACGTGGTACCAATGTTAATCAATCTGAAAGGCATCAAACGGTATGCATAAATTCCCTATTTTCCTATAAAGGATGTCTTTATCTTGTCCTCATACTCAACCATTACTTAGTTGTAACCTGAATAACCATCTAGGAAAGACATCATTTGTGAACCATTAACTATTTGTAGCACTTCATCCAATGACGACAATGGATAGTTATCCTTCTCTGAGGCCCTATTCAAATTTCAAAAGTAGATGCATAGCCTGATTTCTCCATTTTTCTTTCACACTAGTACCAAATTTGCTACCCAAGAGGAATGTCTAATAGGAAAAATAATTTTGGCAAATAGCAATTTCTGCACTTCTTTGAAAATTAGATGTTCTAACAAAGCATTCATTGGTTGTTGCCTTTGTCTAAAAGACTTTGCCCCTGGCTTGAGCGGTATCATGTGGGTGATGATTATTCATAACTCCATGCTATCACTTTGTGATAATCTCTTAACGCATGAATAATTCTTGCTCTCTCTTCCTCTGTGCTAGCTTTTCCAATAAACACATTTTTTACTTCTTCAAATATCCCCAAGTTGTAAGGTTCACATTGTGCACCAGGGGATTATCCCTATTTCTTCTAGACTCCAAGCTTATCTAACTCAAATAATCACTCCAACTCCACCATTCCTTGAGGAATGGTGTTTGACTTCAAGTTGAGGACCCCTTCTAAGTCTATTTCAGCTGGTTCCATCTCTTCTTCATCTATTATTTGTGTAGAAAAAACATCTGACAAAGTGAGAAAGTCGATTATGTATCTATCATCCTCAAATACCTAAAAATTTGTGATGTTATCTGGTACTGAGGGAGTTGAGATAAACTCTATGGTGAACTTTTTCAAGCTTGACATAGATGTTGGTTCCAGTGAACTAGCTATCTGTGCTAAGGCATCACCAACATGATTTGTCTTCATGGGATCAACTGAATATTGAATCCCTCGAAACACTTGATCAAATCCCATACGTGGTTTTGATATCTATTTAACCTCTTGTCATTGCAGGAGTACTACTTTCTCACTTGTTTGACAACTAATTCTATATCACCAAATACTTGAATAACCCTAACCTTTTTCTAAAGTGCCACGAACCATCCTTGCACCAAAGCTTCATATTTTGTCACATTATTCCTACAAGGGAATTGTAAATGGTGTGCTACCGAATATGAACTCCAAATGGGGCTAATCAATTCAAAACTACCCTAGATCCTTGCCTACCCCTGGATCCATCAAATATTAACATCCAGAGGTGAAAATCGTCATTGTTATTCTATTTTTCTTGTCGCTTTTCCTTTGATTGGATTTCTTGATCAACCTTCTTCATAACAACCTGATCTTCTTTTGGGATTATGGGAATCTTGAAACATTTTTGTACTTGTTCTATTGCCTCTTGACAGAGCAAACACGTAAATTTAGAATGGGATGCATCATGAATACAACACTAGTTTGGTAGTAACAATTCATCCATCTGCACTTGCTTTCCAACGACTGGCTGGTCACTCATGAACTTAGCCATGAAATCTTGGAATCCTTCAAATATTCTGGGCTCATCATCATCTAATTGTACATATACTTCTATACTTTCTTGATATTTTATAAGCGGAGGATTAAGAAATTTGCTATAGCTCAGCATAAGTATCTCTTTTACCTGATCAACATGGGGAAGATAGACCCCCAAATCCACTTTTAAAAACAAAATCTCATTGGTCTAATTATATTGGGTCATCATATGCTTCATTTTTAGCTCTCTTTCAATGTGGATCTAATTCACCAGTCCCTTCCATGGCAGCCACATATGAGAAAAGTCCATCGCCATGTAAGCATTCAAAGTCCTAGACCAATCTCTACTTAATAGCATGCCATACTGATTCAGAATATCAACTACTTGGATCTCTATGTATTGTTGCACCCTAGGATCAGAGGCCAATTGCATATGTATTTTGTTTAACTCACCTACCACATTTACTTCAGTCTTGTCTAACTGCGTGACCTTCCTAAAGGATTTCATTGGAGTGGACCCAATATTTTACATATTAATAGAGGCATCACATTAGTGGAAGCTCCCGAGTCTACCAAACAATTATAAAAGTTCTTCCTGAATATTCTGAGAGTCAAAAGGAAAGGAGGACTTTCTCTTTTATCCTTATACAAGGTGACCTTTTCCTCAGCATCTGTCACATGGACTCTATCTTTCCTTTATCTAAACTATCTTTTAGTGGGGTCTCCTTTTGGGAAGGATCTACTTTAGTACTTGTCCCCATGTCCTGAAAGAAAACTATCCTAATTTATGACACTTTCAGTAATTCAAAGATAGACAAACTCAATTTCATCTTCTTAAGCTCATTCGCAACATATTGCCCCATCTTTGCTATTTCAGACCTTTGGGAACTTTCAATTGTAGCTCCTTGATGCATTGACTAAGGTGTAGCCTTTAGAGGTTCAGGATTGTTGGAGGCCTTTGGGTCAGGTGGGATTTTGTAATTATTAGGAGGAATTGAAGAGGTGAAAGGACCCTTGGGCTTGCTACTTCTCAAGTTGTATGGAGTCTTATTATATTGTTGATAAGCATGTACTTCACACTCCTCTTCTTCTAGCTAATTGTCATCTTGGAAAGGGAATGTATAACTATTAAGTACAAGAGTAGTGTCATACCCCTGAGAAAGGACGAGTTCATATCTAGTTAGAGGATTTCCTTTTGCTTTCATGTTCTAAATGTCCATCTGAAACATACCAGATGCTACTTGAAATTCTGGACAGTCCAACTTAGAGTGAGCATTTGTATTGTACAATCTAGGCCATGAAGACAACACTGCTTCAACCAACATCACTTGGCCAAGGGGCAGTTATCAACATTTTGATTTTCTAAAGGCAATAGAAATCCACATTTATTAGACCTAGTATTCCAGGTCTGGTTCTGTCACTGGAAATTTTGATACTGAGAATGGTTTTAATTTTGATATTCATTCTGATTCTAATTTCTCTGCTGCAAATAAGCATTCTAATTTCTTAGATGAGCAACTTCTACAATGAGATTTTTCATTTGTTCTGCTAGTTCCCTGATGTCATCTCTGTCATCTCTTTCCTTAGTTGCTTCAGCAGACTGGAGAAAAGGCATTTGAGCTGGATGTAATTCAGCTATAGGATTTCCTGGGTGGACCACTAAGGCTTGTGTTATAATAGGGGCATGGATAGGATTCTTAATAGGGGTATGGTTAGCTAGATCTTGGTTGATCATTGGTATTTGATTCGGCATCTCTATGGGACCCTTGTGGTTCAATGGGCCTATTGCTATCTACCCCAGTTGAGTGTTCACTATGACAGCCTTAGTATATGCTTGGGCTAGGGATGCAGGAGGCAAGTTAGCTCTTCACAAAAACAAGGATGTAAGCCTATCCAAGGCTACATAGTAGATGGGTAGGGTTGCAACTTGACCTATAGCATAAGGAGACTGCAAACAACTGAAAGCCCTTTGGAACCAGTTATTGAAAGAACTTATCAACTCACCTTCAGCCTTACAAATTTTAATAAAGGATCTATACAGTTCTATTGGGGTGGTAGGCATCCTAAAGTGATTAATAAATGCAGTTTTCAAAGCTCACCATGAGGTTATGGATGCTATATGGAGGTTGAAAAACTAGTAGTAGGCTTCATCTTGCCATGAGTAAGGGAACAACTTGCAGACCACATCCTCATATTGTATTTGGTGCATGAACATATTACCTTCAAAGATTTTAATGTGTTCATCGGTAGTTCTATCTGGATCATTCATGCGAAACTTGGAGCAGAACTTGTTGGGGTTCTTGGGCATGTCATGATAATTATTGAACTGGAATGGGGACTGTTTATTAGTAGTGAAGAAAGCCATGACTAGAGGATTGATTGGGGATACAACTAGGTTTCTTGGGGCTAATTGAGCCCTCGGTGCTCTAGGTATTCCCTGATCCATTCTAGTCCTTCTGAACTCTGTCAAAGACAACAGCTCCTCTCTAGCTAAGCTAGACATGGTGTGTCTCTATCTGGTCCCTAGACTTGCTGATTGTGTGGAGGGGATTATAACTTGGTGGCCCTCCTTCTAGCACAAATTCTGTTGATGGTGGTTTTAGCACACAACAATGCAGACATGATTGTTGGGATTACACCTCTGTTGAAAAGTATCCTACCCTAGGTAAGACTACTCCAAGGATAATATAGCTAGGTCTTAGCGTGCTCGAAATGTCTCAGTTGGATGAACTAGCTATTACTACAAGGGGTCTTACATGCAATGTGATAGATTTGACAGGTTAAGATAGTGATACATGCAAACCCTTATAACTTTTTAGCTGATATTTCTATGTAAATTACTGCTGAAATCTAATTCTAACAACTGATTGATAAGAAAATGCAAAAGGGGATTTGTTTAGAGAGATCCTAAGTGACATTCACAAAGTAAAGATCATTGTAGGTAAACAAACATTTAGAAATTAAACCAATTTTCTATTTTACCAAGCTAAAACTTTGCTACAGTGCTGTAGAAAATAGTGTTATCTTTTATGGATTCTTCAAATTTTTTGATTACATACATTCGTCAAATACCTAAACATTGGCATGATTTAACTACAATAATGCAATTGAACTAAGCTCAGTTTAATAGCCCAGACTAACTATGCATAGCTACTCACAATCAACAAGCAACTAATAGTATGGACTAGAATGTTCATCAAATACCTTTAACAAATCAATAGCATTTGCAAAGCATGACTTAACTAATGCAGATCAAGATGTGAACCATGAAACCAAATTGACAATACAAGAGACAAATTCCTAGAAAACCTACAGTAACTTGCTTTGCATTAATTAGAAATTCAGCAGAGTGTCAACAATTCAACATCAAGAGTCTTACAAATGAGAGAATGATGGTCCTTTATATAGGAGAGGTGCCACACTAAGTATTTGAATGTATGGTGGAGATTGTCTCAACATCAATGGCCCAGATTTAGCAACATTACATACATTTATGACAACATTTTGCATTTCCATATTACAATTTGTCCTATAGGTAAAAGATGAAAGATACATTAAACATGGACAAATAGAGTACCCATTTGGCTACGCATATAGAAAAGTCAATTTTCAAAGCATAATAAAGACAAAATAGTGTCACATGACCTTCTAAATATAGCATTATTCACAAGTGATGGGATTTACATTTTCAAATTCAAATTATTCATCATTTAATGCATCTTCATCTAAGTCTATCTTGTCTTCTTCAGCTTTCTTATTGACGTAGGCCACCCAAGCTGCTAATGTTGGATTTATATCCAAGGGATCTAGTTCTTTAACATAATTTGCTCTGAATTTGAGATTTTCCTAGCCCCAGTAGTATTGAGTGTACATGTCCTCTAATATTCTTCTGCTTTTCTATAATGTGATGAAGGAAGCCCGAAGACTACTAACATTCTCCAATTTTCCTACCACATTCAATGTGGACTCCCCATGAATAGCTTGGTATAATTTATCCTTGTAGTGTTGCGCATCCCATGAAGCAAGATCATCAAAATCAAGATCCAAACATTCTCAGAAAATATCATTTATTCCATAAATTATAGAGAGAGCTTGTTCATTTGCCTCTCCACGCAATTCTTTGACTTTGTTGAGGATTTCCTTCTTCAATTTCATCTGTTGATACTACTCTAAAGATTTGTGCAGCCTCTTTGCTGAAAGAATATTTTCTGATAGCAAAACTTGGTTAGGCAACTTTTTGATTGCTTGTACTCTCGAGAACATATGGGAGTAATATTCTTCATATGGCTCACATTCCTCGTCTAATTCATCCCATCCTTCTTTCATCAATATAAAGTCCTTATGCAACTTGACAGCAAAATCAATTGCTTCACAGCCATCACTATATACTTTATTAAACTATTCCTACATTCTGGTAGAGTTTGTTTTGATGTCATTGAATTTGGCCAATGCTCCCTTTGATGGTAGGGCTAAATTTACTATCAGTTCCCCTTTTGAATTCAATGGCCTCATTAGAGACCTTATCCAGGCTCTCAACTCCTCATTTTGCTTCCTCAATTCTTGTTTAGTCATTTCATCCTTATTCAACTGCTCCATTATTGAGGACACTAATCTTATGAAGTTATCAATTCTTTGTTTCCTTAATCTGGGGCCCAAGTTTATAGTAGAGATAATATAATCTTCAACCCTTACTTCTGTTTTGTCCATACCAACAAGAGGGACATCAACCTCTGCTATCCTTGACCCTGATGTATCTTTGTATATTCATGATTGAATCTTTACCTTTTTTGATTCTTGGGATTTTCTTCTTGAGCCAGTAGTGCGCCTAAATCCAACTGCATCATCTCCACCCTAGTTTCCTTTTTTGTGAGTCTCTGTTGGAGCCAATTTGGTGTAGTGGAAGAAATTTCAAGAGTGTTATCATGAGCATCTTCCTTGTCAATTGATTCATCATGAATTTCTTCTTCTTCTAATAACTTATCATCCTCCTTTTCATTTGTATCATGCCCAAGGTTCTGGATATTTTTTACTACTGCCTGTTGGGCAATCTGTAAAACCTTTTTTGTAGTTTCTTCACCATCTGGGCTTTCATGTATTTCAATTATCTCAACCTCTATAGAAGGTGCAAGAGGAGGTTCATCGAACACTTCTATTATTTTCTCCTTCTCTTAGGATTCAATTTTTTCTAACACCTTCTCAATTCCTGGTAATGCATGGACAACTAGAGGGATGGAGTCTTGTACACTAGATGGGACCAAAGAATTGGTGGCCAAATCTAGTGAATGTGTGGCAAATGAAGATAAATTGACATATGTTAAATTAGCAAATTGAGTGAACCCCAAAAGAGGTGGGATAGGAGAGGTAGGCAATGTTGTAGAAATTACAATGGGTGAAGCAATGGAGAAGGAAGGTATAGTGGAAGATGGCAAAAGTATGGAAGAAATAGGTGGTAGGGAGAAGGAGGTAGAGAATGAGATAGAATAAATGGAAGGCATGGATGTGGTGGAGATAGGAGGAAATGATGAGGTAATGATGGGAGAATTGGGGCCACTCAAGCTACTTGAGTCAATTGCCAATGAGCATGAGGCTATAGAAATTGTGGCTACTCATGGAGAAGAAACAAAGGTAGTTTGTTGAACACCTATGGTAGTAGTTACAATTGGAGCAGCATGAGAGAGTGGCGTAGCTTTTATGGTTGGAGCAGCAGGAGGTGAAGATGTTATAGGAAAGTTTGTGTCCTCTGATGCTGCAATAGTAGAGGTTTTTATAGTGATACCACTTGTTTCAACTTTCATCTTTTTGGTCTTAGATCCTTCTCCCACCCCACTTGGCATGTCCTTCCTCTTAGATTCCCTTGTCCTAGTGGCAGGGGGCATATTTTTCTTCTTAGTTTTTGGAATAGCTTTCTTTGCCTTCCCTTTCTCTGACAAAGGAATATGCTCCTCACTATCAGATTTGTTTGATGGTTCTTGAACTTGCTCTACATCATTTGCCACTTCTATGGGGGTGTCTTCCTCATCTCTAGATTCTTTTTCAGCTTCAAGTGCTGTGTAAGTGAGTTGCACTCCTTGTCTCTCCAATGTCATGACTTGCTTTATTACCCATATTTTACTCAACCTTATTGGTTCTTTCATTATTGCATCCAAAGAGTTTTCCTCTGCATTGGCCCAGTTGGGTAGAGGGACAGGTTGTTGATATTGGGCTTCCCAAGGTCCTTTCGACAACACATCATCATCATAATTCAGTTGATCTGGGGCCTCTATTATATGAAATTTCCTTATGAACCCAAGGGATAGCCTTGAGTGAGTTCTTTTCAACACATCATAGTCATCCACGCAGTTAGCCCAAAAATCTTCAAGGTGCATCTTGTGGAATAGCCTTTTGCTCACATATTTCTCCATTATTCTTTGTGGGTCAAAATGATCTCTCTTTGTATAGAAATGAATGTTAAGCAACCAAAGCTCCTTGTCAGAATGTTTAGCTGCTCCAAGAGAGACACATGCATAATTACCTCTACCCAATAGGATTGGAAACTTGACATTCATTTTGTGGAGATGTTTTAGTTTTTCTGCAGAAGTGATCAGCTGTCTTGATAACTCTAGAAGAACCACCTTATCTGTTGAGTATGGAGGTATCCTATATGGTAGACCAGTGAAGCCTTGGATTCTCAAGTAGGTGAATTTCTAAAATTGGATGTACCATCTCCCATATTACATAATTTCATTCATTGCTTTGGGAGATATCCTAAGAGCTGTGGTACCTTGAAGTAATGTAGTGATATAAATTGTGAATGCATCATTCACCCTCTTATAATGAATGAGGGATTAGGACAACACCAATTGATCATAACATTCATACACTTTGGCCTGGTGTTCACCATTGCCAACTTCTCTAATTTTGGTCAGCCCAACATATTCATTCCTCCTAGCTAATGAATATACCACATAAGAGGTCCACCTGAGTGTCTGCGTTTCTCTAAAATTTACAAATGCCTCATGCATTTTATTACTTGATATCTGAGCCTAGTGAAATTTACTAATTATCTCCTCAATCATCTTGAACATCCATCCTTCAAAAGTTGATGATGTGGCCAATCCATATACTCTGCTAAGTAGGGTTACTAAGTCTCCAATCTCATCATGGAAATCACTTCTGTATAGGGTCTGTGGGAGTTTCATGATAGTAGATCTTTTGCTCTTCATCCAATGATCATTCATATGCTTTTTGCATGTATCGAAATCTTCCTTAAATGTTGCCTCTGCACCTATTTTATCCAATACGATTAACAATGGATACCATGGGATACCAAAGGTATCTGCTATGGATGGTGTACTCAAGTCTGCAAGTACTTCTCCATTAGGAATTTGTATGGTTCTTGTCAATGGATCGTATCTATCAACATAGGCCACTATCAGTGCTGCACATTGAGCTAAGGTAGGGAAGGTAACAACCTCTGCAATCCCACTATCCATTATCTTTTTTGGCCATTAGAGTTGAATTGGGTCCAAATATTCTGGTTCTAAAGTCATCTAAGTCAATGTGACCTAGATCGGTGTCCCCTATGTTTTTCCATCCTGAGGAGATCATAGTTTCAGGAGGGATGCCTTTAAACTCATACTTCATGGCTTGAGCCCTTGTAGTCATTTATCCTTCATGACCGGACCTTATAAGTGATGGTTGCATTGGGGCTTTGATTCCTAAGTCTAGTTTAGATAAGCCATAAACTTGTTTATCTAAGCTACTAAGTCAAGGTTTTCATAACATGCAATTACTACCAAGTCTTTGAAATTTGAATGCAGAAGTAAAAACTTGCATACTTAAATGATTTACACTACTTATCACAAAGCATAAGTAAATAAAAGAGAATTTGAAATCCAATAGCCATGCATTAAATGCTTCAAATTTTAAATGAAAACATGTAAATCATGATACAATCACTTCTAATCATACATTTTACCTTAACTAATCATTTGAACTTGAAAAGATTGAAGAAAAACATCATAAAAAGCACTTTGCATAGGTTTTGGAGGCCCTGAACCTGTCTAAAAGAAAACCATAGCTATTTGAGGTTACCGACTTTATGCAGGATTTGGGTTTGGGATATGATAGGCTTCTCAGTGTGCTGCAGAGTTTTACTTTAGGGTTTGCATGAAATAATGACATCACAAACTTACCGGGGATTTGGGAGACTATAGACTCAGTTGGTAATAGTGGTTTTTGGCACGGGGTCAAATCCTAACCTTTTCAGTGCTTTGCGTGGGTTTAAGTACCTTTTGACTTGGCATGAGATTTGGGGTCGATCGACCTATGCGGTAGCAGTGGTTTTCAGTGTGAAGTCAATAAGCTTAAGTTTTGGTACTTTGGTCGGTTGGATTCAGTTCTAGCGCTAAGGTCGGTAAGTAAGGTTTTTAGCACAAAGGTTTGTCAAGGCCTTTTTTAGCACAAAAGGTAATTTAGACTTGGTTTCTGGTGTAATGGTGACTTTACCTAGACCCTTAGGAAACTTAGCAACACATTATTGACTCTTCTCATGAAAAAGGCAACTTTGATCATCAAATGGAGTTGTTTGGGCATATGCAATGAAGACTTCAAGAACTGCTTAACTAACCTGACACTTTAAGCCAAAATTCAAAATAGGAGGTCCCTATTGGCAAAATGGGGCATGTGTGCAAGGCACAACACTATGGCTGCTTGATATAGATCTCCTCTTGAAGGTCACTATGAAGAAAAGCACTCTTCACATCCATCTAGTGTACTTCCCAATGATTGGATACAACAATGAGAAGAGCAAGTCAGATGGAGTTCATCTGGAAACTGGAACAAAAGTCTCAGAGTAGACAATCCCAAGAACCTAGGAGAATCCTTTGGTGACCAGGTGAACCTTATGCTTATCAATTGACCCATCTACTACAAATTTTGTCTAATAGATCCACTTACATTGAATATGTTTTCTTCCCATAGGAAGAGGGATAAGATCCCAAGTGTGGTTCCTCATCAGGGTACTATACTCCTCATCCATAGTTGTATCCCACTCAGGAATACAAGAAGCCTCTTGAATGGATTGTGGATCAGAGGTAGTAGGAATGAAGACATGTGGATCATCCTAGAATTATGAATGAGTCTGCTTGGTGTCTAATGAATCCCCAACCCAATCATCTAAAGACTACAAGGTTTGTCTAGCCCAAATTGGACCAGATGTGAGTGAATGAGGAGGAGAATCATCACCCTCTAAATGATGACTAGGAGAGGAAGGAGGTGAATCCTCTAAATCTCTCTCAACATCAGAAGTTGAGGTAGAAGACTCCTCATTATCAAGAATCTGCTCATGTGAATCTAACTCATTAGAAGATCTATCATGTAGCCCAGGTGACTCCAATGTCAAAGTACAAGGAGGTGAAGAAGTGTTAGGAGTTGAGCTCGAAGAGCCCTCCTCAAACTGAACACTCCTCTCAACGAACAACTCGTGTGTAGTAGGGTGGAGCAACCGATAACCTTCACACCATCAGGATAGCCTACAAATATACAAGGTCTACTTTATGGATCCAAGGCCTTGTGTTTCTTTGTAGGAATGTGGGCCCATGTAGGAGAACCAAAAGATTGAAAGTTCTTAATTGATGGTTTTCGACCACTCCAAGATTTAAAAGGAGTGATTCTATTCAAGTCTTTGTGAGGAACATATTTATGGCTATAACAAGCACAATTAATGGCCTCTGCCCAATACTTTGGTGCAAGAGATCTAGAGGGTATCATCCAATTCACCATTTCCTTCAAGGACCTATTCTTCTATTCTGCAACACTGTTCTGCTGAGGATTGTATGGAACACAGTGCCATAAATCAATGCTTAGTGAAGTGCAAAACCTCTCAAAATGAGGGTTGACATATTCACCACCATTGTCAGTGTGCAAAACTTTGATGGCTTTCTAGATTGCTTCTCTAAAAAAGTCTCAAAGTCTTGAAAGTGATCAAATACTTCAGACTTCTATTTGAGAAAGTACACCCAAATATAGTGAGAAAACTCATCAATGACATGTTAGAACATATTTGTCTTTGTTGAAGGATGGATGAGGAAATGGTCCAACCAAATCACTGTGAACTAACTCTAGTAGATTTGTGAAGCTCTCCATCCCTTACCTTTGTCAAATTTTTCCTTAGGATGCTTACCAAGAATGCAACCTTGGCAAACACCACCTAAAAATTAAATTGAAGACAACCTTGTGACCATGCCCTACTGGTTGAGCTGCTACAAGTAGCAGTAGTTAAGATGGTCAAACTACTCATTCCATAACTTACATCATTAGAATGGGTGAGCAAAATAGTCGATGGAGGATTAGGAATAAAGTGAGAAAATAGATAGAGCTATGACTGATGATATGCTCTCCCAACTACAACTATAGAACCACTATGCAACTAACGAATCTCTACTGAATTAGGAGTGAACTTAACTTGCTTTCCTGAACCTATGTGAGTGATCTGATATACTGATAGGAGATTAGTTAATAATTAGGGCACACAAAGAAAATCATGGAATGTTCCATCCCCCAAATCAATAGATGCTCTCCCACACACCTCAACAGGCATGTCATCACCCACCAAAATAGAAGGCATAGTACATGGCTCCAAAGATGCAAGTTTATCCTCAGATGAAGCCATGTGGTGTGAAGCACATGAATCAAGAACCCAAGTGGATTTTTGTGAAGCAACTGCTACAAGGGCCTTGCCCTTTCCATTACCCTTGTTTTCTTTTGCCTTGCTAGAATCCTCATTTGAATTATGTTTGAGAGACTCGGGAACTCTATTATTATTCTTCTCAAGAATGTGTGTCAAGTGATCAATTTGTTTCTTCAGACACTTATGTTCATCATGACCAAGTCTTTTACAATAGGTACATTGGACCTTCTCTTTCTTAGGCTTGTCACCTCTAGAAGATTGGGTCTCATTAGTTTCTTTTAAAGAAATTGGTGTCCAATCCTTCTTCTCCTTGCTATTCTTTTATTTCTTATCCTTATTGTTACTACTTTTTCCTTTCCATTCTTTTGTACCTTCATTGTTAGCCAGGGCATGTGACTTAGAGGATTTAAGAGTGCTCATCTGGATTACCTTATCCTTCTCCCATGAGAGAGAGATAGCAAAATCATCCACAAATGGAATAGTGAATTGTGTCTCAAGTGCACTCTTAGTAGCATAGAAGGAAGAAACAAATACAAAATATTCTAAATTTATCTTAGAGAGTATATACCATGAATTAGTTGTTTATCTTTCTTTACAATTCCACATTGTATTAACTGGAGCCTTAGTGATTACAATTTGGTGAAAAAATCTTGAATTGTGTTGAAATTGCTTGGACTTAAACTAATTAGTTCATTTTCTAACATATGACCCCTCATTAAATCTAGTGTGCCAAATAGTGTTTCTAGCTTCAAGTCCAAATTTCATTTGGTGAATTCAAAGACTCAATTTGAAAGAGCAAATCAAGAGAAATAAACAAACACAATGTTCCATTGGCCTCATCACATTTGTTAAATGACTTAGGCTTATCTTCATCTTTAGCATGTTTAGTTTCAAGTCCCATTGTTATCCTATGTAATCCAGCTTTCCTTAAGTAGATTGTCATGCGTGATTTCCACTCAAGGTAGTTGTAAGGAGTTAAGATGGGTATTGTTGTTTGATCCATGATGAAGAAATGCAGAAAAGAAGTGATGAAAAGAAGAGAACACAAACAAGACAACCACCCTTTTCACTCAATCAAAGAACCCCCTAGCAAAGATAATTTGTCACTTTATCATTAGTGTGTTTACAATTGCCACTAGCAAGAAATACTCAGTGGTCTTGATCTCAATGCTTTATGAAATCCTCCCAAATTTGGTGTATGCTGAAAGTACAATACTAGAATTGAGCCAAGCGAAACTAACAACACCACTGTAATATACTAAAAAAATCATCCACTTTCAAAAAAAGAATTGCCTTGATATGAGGTCGTATGTCAAATTTTTGAGTCTTCAAAGTTCCAAAAAAAGGAACTGTGCACTGTCACCTATGAGAATCTACAATTTTTGGGAAATCAATGCATCCAAATCAAGAATCGTTTGCACCACTATGAAAAGCACAGAAAAATAACCAAAATAAAAAAAAATCTCAAAAATTGGAGATCATGAGCCCAAGTTATAGCCTTCATAAGTTGGTCTTCAAAAAATAAAACTCCATCAGAGAGGGGGTCTGTTTGCAAAAAACAACCTGCTGCCAAATTTGGTAGAATCACTGGTAAATTTGGTATCCTACCAACTGTAGAGGCTCTACCAAACAAGTCAACTAAGACTTAAAATAAAGGATCTCTAGCTAAATTTAACTATAACTAAATATAACAATCATTGCCAAATATGACTATAAGTCCAATTTGGCATAGAAGCCAAAATATTCTTCATTGAGGTCAAGGCAAGAAAGGCCAAGAAAGTCAAAGTAGAGCCCAAGTTTTAAAAAATATAGGGATTAAAAAACAAAACCCTACTTCCTTTTTAATGTATATAGGGAGAACAAAAACATTTGTAGGAAATACAATTTTTTGAAAATACGCTTGCTCTGAAATGCATGTTGGGGGGTTGAAATGGCGTTCTAAATTTTTTTTTTTGCATTTTCTTATTCCTGGCACTGAAAGTGGTCATCCAATATGTCAAAAATAATTTGTGAAGCCTTATGGACATAATGAAATAGTCCTTTTGGCCTAAAAATGCTTAGATTGAAAGTTGCCTTCCAGATCTGAGCCTAAAAACTTGATTCCACAACTATGTCAAATGATCTCTAAATTTGATGAAATGAAAGCATAATCTAACTTTCTTGAGCCTCTTGGATGCATTGGAATAGCCAAAAATGATGGCAATATAACCGGAAACACTGCAATCACCCAAATCTTATAAAATAGATACGCAAAAGCTAGAGGTTAAAATGTTTCTGTCAAACTTTTCTTATTCTCTAGATCATCTAAAGATATAAGAGATCATACTAGATTTTTGGAAAAACTTCAATAAGCTTATTAGCCCCTCCAAATCTCTCAAATAAGGAAACTAAAATCTATTCTTGCACATAGAAAATCTCTGATACTATGTTAGAATCTAAAAAGATTAATAACCTAGAAAACTAGTGCAAACAAATAGATATTAAACTATAAAAGTAAATGATTCAAAATCAAAATAATGACACAGAGTTAGTCTCCATTAGAGTAATTGAAATTCTAGAAGAAGAATAGCATTATGAGGATGCAAAAGCAAAAGATGCCTAATACAAGCTACGTAGCATGTTTATATAGAAAAAGGGAGAGGGTTGAGGTGGCAATATCAACCAATATGAAGCAACCATCTATCAGACTAAATATAGTTAACTATCTTCCCAAAATAGCTAATTGATGCTCACTTGTAGGAATATGACACCTCATAACCTACTCACCTAATTAAACATGTATGCTTTATTAACCTAATCAAGATTAATAAAAGGTGAAGGAAAAAACTAGGAATAAAAGGAAAATAAATAACCCAACTAGGAAATAAAAACCCACACTAACATAGAAAAACTATAGAACTTAAAATAAAAAAAAACTAAAGAGGTTTTTAGTTCTCTTAGCCTTATAATGAAAAACCTCTCTCCATTTTTACACAACAACAAGAATTAAAAAATCCCCATTTGAAATTTTCAATAGCATGAAGCCTAAAAAAATGACCAAATTTTTAAAATGCTTGAAATCAAATTCTGAAAGAGGTTTTTGTTCTTCTTATAAAAAACCACTCCCTGTTTCTATACACCAACAATGGTTAAGGAGATATAAGTGTTTTAAGTTCTTAGCTCTTTGTAGAAATTTTAGATGGAGGAAAAAGAAAGTATCTTATAAAATACAGTTAACTATCTTCCCAAAATAGCTAATTGATGCTCACTTGTAGGAATATGACACCTCATAATCTACTCACCTAATTAAACATGTATTCTTTATTAACCTAATCAAGATTAATAAAAGGTGTAGGAAAAAACTAGGAATAAAGGGAAAATAAATAACCCAACTAGGAAATAAAAACCCACACTAACATAGAAAAACTATAGAACTTAAAATAAAAAAAAACTAAAGAGGTTTTTAGTTCTCTTAGCCTTATAATGAAAAACCTCTCTCCATTTTTACACAACAACAAGAATTAAAAAATCCCCATTTGAAATTTTCAGTAGCATGAAGCCTAAAAAAATGACCAAATTTTTAAAATGCTTGAAATCAAATTCTGAAAGAGGTTTTTGTTCTTCTCATAAAAAACCACTCCCTGTTTCTATACACCAACAATGGTTAAGGAGATATAAGTGTTTTAAGTTCTTATCTCTATGTAGAAATTTTAGATGGAGGAAAAAGAAAGTATCTTGTAAAAGGTCCTGAAAGAACTTAAGTGTGGGGCATATTATGGAGCCATTATTTTCTCATGTAAACCTAAAAGTAACACCCTTTTCCCCTTCTTCATTCATTATTCTTAAAGTGGTTTGTATGTAATTTAAGGATTTATAACTTAATTAAAAGTAGAATGTAGGATAATGCTTGTTTTATTCATTGAGAGTTGTTTTTAAAATGTTTTTATGTTCTAATGTTGTTTAGAAACATTGATTTTTAAGGAAGGTTTTCAAAATTTCAACAAAACATGGTTGATACAGTTGTTATTCAGCATAAAAGTTATTATCAAAACAACTCTAGAGCTAAAACAACTCCAGAGATCAAAACAAACTCTGAAGCTAAAAAAAAACTCTAGATATCAAAACAATAACTCCAGAGCTAAAAACAACAACTCTAGAGATTAGAACAACTCTGGAGATCAAAGAAACAACTCTAGAGCTAAAAATAGTAAATCTGAAGATCAGAACAGTAGCTCTGGAGATCACTAGAACAACAATGCCAGAGATCAGTAGAACAACAATGCTAGAGATTAGTAGAACAATAGCTCTAGAGATCCACAGTAGTGTATCAGCTCTAGAGATCAGCAGAATAGTAGCTTTGGAGATCAGTAGAATAACATCTTTAGAGATCAGTAGGACAACAACTCTGGAGATTAGCAGAGTAACAACTCTGAAGTAGCTGCAATAATAGAAGAAATTGGCTCCATAAGCTCACTATGAAGTGTAGGAGGACTTGCAATATCTTAAGTGTGGGGGAGATGATGTGGTGTAGTCACTGTAGGAGGGTTTATAGAATGAACTATCCAGACTACGTAGCAAGAGCAAACACAACGGAAACAACTCATAGAAATAAAGAAAATGCAGATTTAGTCATTCAATATATCATAGAATTTAAATAGAGATTGGCCGGCAACATACGGGCTTACAATTAGGGTTCACAGGCCTAACTACATACATGTGCAAGATAAAGCTTTGAAGCTCCTTCACACAAAATTGAGCTATCAATTACCACTATGTGAACTACTACCTTCCTAAGGATATATTACATCAATACATATCTAATCCGGACCAATAGATTCATCTGCATCAGCCAAGGAAGATCACAAACTCCAATGAAGAGTTGTAATGTGTACACATAGATAGGTTAGACCTAAATGCATAGAACACTTCTGGTAAATGCATGGAATGAAGTGCGGATCTCCAAGGAAGGTCAGCCATGAACTAAAGTTTATTGAATGATGTGTCATTAGGCTCCAAAGATCAAGAAATGCTTCCGCAAGTTTCTCCTTCAGCTGGTTGCTTGTGAATAACCCAGTGCTTTGCTCTGAGAAATGACCAACTTCTGATAGTGATATCTTTCTAGTATTGAAGTCTAGATCTTTGAATTCTAGATATGATGTAAATGAATGAATGTAGATACCAAATCCAGCTCCACAAGATCTAAAATGCAATTGTGGTGAAATGCTGGACCAAAAGCAGAAACTACTTTTGACTGAACTGAATTGGAAAATGAAAAGAAACAAATTGAACTACAAACAAACTAAAATACAAATGTTTTTGGTTGATGTAAGATTTCTCTTAAACCAGGGATGCTCCTGCATCAAACATCTAGGGTTATTGAAAAAGTGAGTCCTTCACTTTGCTGGGGCTAGGGGAGAACCAAGACGGTCCACCTCAACTTGAGAAATCCATGATGAATCTTCTCCTAGTCTGCTTTTCCACTTCACAAGGTATTCTTTGTATTTTTTACCTCTAGTGTTGCATCCAACTCTGTTGTTTAGAATGTCTTCAATCTGCTTTGGTGCTTGTTGTGGTAACTGCTTCTTCAAGTCTTCTTCCATGATGTCATTGAACTCTGCTTCATGATACTGATATAGGTTTGTAATGTTGAAAATAGGTGATATACCCAATTGATGAAATACAAGGTGGCAGGAACTTAGTTTTACAAATTTTTACAAACTTATGCTCTTGATTGGCTTAACAAACTCTCACAATGACCCTTCAAAACTAGGTTATTTCAGACCAGTTTTAGAAAAATAGGGATATCTCCCTCCAAACTCAATGAAATTGAACCAAATAAAAAGCCCATTTGATTTAAGAATACCCTATAAAATGGGTTTCAACCATTCATATAGAAAGTATTCTAGGAGGCTGTACCATGCTCTACAATAGCATTGTTACCCTAGATGAGGGTTTTTGGTAGTTTAAAATAGTTTTTACAAAAATGGCTGTAACTTTTGCAAAACTAGATAAAAATTTATAAAATTAGAATCAAATGAAAGGTGATTCAAATACCTTTCCACAAAATCCAATATTATGTTATTTGGAGGCTATATGGGGCCGTACCATCCTCAGGAACATCAAAATTTTAGGAAAAATATACAAAAAAATAAATTTTATTGATTGTTTTATCACCATTCTCCTTCCACCACACCTTTGGTTGTTGAAGGCCTATTTACATATATAGAGGGACTCTCAATTAGTCACAAATGAATTCTATTCTTTGTGAACATTGGGAATCCTCTTAATTACCTATTTGTTAAGTTAACATAGAAGTTTCTTCATTTATCTTGCATTATTTGACCTTGTTTTGACAACAACCCTAAACTATGATTTTAAACACATATGGGATTGGTCATTGTGACCTTATTACAAGAGTCTTGGTCTATTATGACTTTATTTACATGAAAAATGACACAAAAAGCCTTAAACCCTAATAATAGACTTTAGTTTGACACTTTTTCCATAAAAGAGAATATTGGGTGCTCTTACACCATGCTCCTGGCCATGAAAATCTTCCAAGTCCCTTGGAAGTCTTCTACTTTTTGACCTACAAATAATCCCTTGATCTTAAATGCTTTGATGGTCCTCCTTGTTCTTGTAACTGTTCCAACTTGATTCCATCTTTACCTTTGGCTTGAACTTGTCCATGCAAATTAGTCTTCCCCCTGTCTTACCACTTGAAATCAGATTCTTCATGCTTTTATGCACTTTAATTTTTATCCCAGTAACTTGTCCTTCTCCTTGTACTTTGTACCCTGGCTAATATCCCATCAAGGCTGCAATCATGAAATGATAGATGCTCTCTTTAACCTTATGACTTTGCCATGTAACTATGCCTTCTTCACTCTCAATGTCCTTCAAGTCCTCTACTCCCTCAAGGAGTTCTTCCTTAATTTTCTCTGTCTCGTCAGATTTACAAACCTCTGGAATGGTAGAGTGTAACTATCCTTTATCCTCTCTTGAAAACAATGAATAAAGTATTTCCCCAACCACCATACTATCATGCATCTTCAACTCCTCTTGAGTCTTCATAAGGAACTCTTTCTTCCACTCTGCTGTGATAACATCCTCTTGTTTGGGAATGACTGCAATGTCCATATCTTCTTCTTCATCTTCCTTTGCTTGTTCACTACCTTTTTCCATCAAAGGTTCTTGTGGCTTCACATTTGGTTCTAATGCATTCATTTGTCTTTTCTTTTGCATCATCCTTTGAATAGGCCACACAACCTTCCTCTTTACCTTCAAGTGCCAACTTGTCATTTGGTTAATCCTTTTCTCTATCTTCATCAAGAACTCCTGGAACTCCAAATCTTGTTTCTTTATGTCTTGTTTCAGGGATGCTACCTCTTTCTCAAACTCTTCTTGCCTCAACTTCTCCTCTTTCCTCTTTTCTCTTTTTCTTCTTGTTTCTTCTTCCTTTGTGAACCCTCTACCTACAAAAGTCTTCTCAGCAAATCCATCTTATTCTCTACTCAAGCAAACTTCTCCTTGCTTCTCAACTTCTCTCAACTTTCTTACCTTCAAAAGATCTAATCCCTGAAGCTCTGATACCACTTTGTTGCAATCCAAGGTGGAAAAAACTTGGTTTTACAAAATTTTACAAACTTATGCTCTTGATTAGCTTCACAAACTCTCACAGTGACCCTTCAAAACTAGGTTATTTCAGACTAGTTTTAGAAAAAATAAGGATGTCTCCCTCCAAAATCAATGAAATTGAACCAAATAAAAAACTAATTTAATTTAAGAATGCCCTATAAAATGGGTTTCAACCATTTATATAGAAAGTATTCCAGGAGGCTGTACCAAGCTCTGCAACAAGATTATTACCCTAGATGAGGGTTTTTGGCAGTTTAAAATAGTTTTTACAAAAATGGCTGTAACTTTTGTAAACTCAATAAAAAATTATAAAATTAGAATAAAATGAAAGGTTATTCAAATACCTTTCCAAAAAATTAAATATTATGTCATTTGGACACTATATGGGGCCGTACTATCCTCAGGAACATCAAAATTTTAAGAAAAATATACAAAAAAATAATTTGTATTCATTGTTTTATCAGCATTCTCCTTCCACCACACCTTTGTTTGTTGAAGGCCTATTTACATATATAGGAGGACTCTTAATTAGTCACAACTGAATTCCATGCTTTGTGACCATTGGGAAACCTCTTAATTACCTATTTGTTAACATAGAAGTTTCTTTATTTATCTTGCATTATTTGACCTTGTTTTGACAACAACCCTAAACTATGATTTTAAACACATATGGGATTGGTCATTGTGACCTTATTACAAGAGTCTTGCTCTATTATGACCTTATTTACATGCAAAATGACACAAAACCCTTAAATCCTAATAAAAGGCTTTAGTTTGACACTTTTGCCATAAAAGAGAATATTGGGTACTCCTGCACCACCAATGTCTCTAGTAACTCTACTTCATATGCATTTCCTAAATCAAATTTCTTGAGTATCTTACAAGGTCCAAACTTCTTCATCTTCAACTTGTTATATGTCCCAACTGGAAATCTTTCCTTTCTCAAGTACACCATCATTCCATCTGCAACTTCAAATTCTTGATGTCTTCTATACTCATCAGCCTTCTCTTTGTACTTACTATTCATATTCTCCAAATGCTTCTTCACCTAATTATACATTGTCTTCATATGGTCTACAAATTTTTGCAATATGCCAAATTGTTGCAAACAAAAATCATGGGCTCCAAACAATTCAGTGGCTCCTTGTAAAGAGATTCACGATCAAACAAGCACAAATCACTCAAATAGAGGCAAAATCTTGCTCAAAACTTAGCCACACAAGTGAAAGGGGAAGGGTCAATACAAGTGAGGAAGAGTTTGGAGGAGTGGAAAGCAATTGCAGTGTAGAAAGCAACAAAAAGGGGCAAAAAATTTTCATCAAAAAAATTTCTCTCTATTGAGTTTGAAATATTTTCTACTAATGAGGGTGGACAATTATATCCACATGAGAGAAATGGACATGAAAGAAACCCTTTTCTCTCCAACGGGTGACATCATCAGGAAGCAAAAATGGAAGATATATCAGACATATACCAATGCCAGAGACTAGAAGATTAATCTTAGATTGTCTAACAAAATCACAGACTTTAGCTTTAATTCCTTTTTCAGGATAGAAAGTGGAGATCTTAATGTCAGTAAATTTAAAATTTCCTTGATCATCTACAACATGTTCATTTCCATCTTGAAAATAATTATGTAACACTTCAGAGAGGGTAGAGCTAACATTCATTGATCTTCTAAGTGCCATTAGTGAGATAATAACTTATTGGTGATCTTTCACGATATTCCTTGCTCCTTTGGTTGGTTTATTTCCCTTCACACAGTGCTATCCTTAGGCCTAACACAGGTCTTACTATGACTTCCACAGGTACTACAACATGCTACTAGAAAAACTTGAAGAAATACAACTCACATAAGACAAATATTCAATCAACTAAAACCATGGCTCTGATACCAATTTAAAGCGAAATTATATTTATCTCAAGATAGGATTACAAAATAAGAATTAGAGTAATAACTGATATGGATTATTACACTTTAAGATCTCACTAAACAATTTCTAATTGTTCATATTGCATTGAAGAGCATACTCTTGTAATACCTAAGACTTTTCTAAGACTCTAGACCAGCTCCTAAATTTTTTCCCGATGCCTTAAAATGAGACATGAGACCTTTATTTATAGGAACGAGTGGACTTCAAAACTCTAAATTAACCTACAAATCTGACCATACATTATTGACATGTAGCAGGCACTATTTGAGAGGACAACTGTTAGGTAGTCATGTTTGTAAGCACTAACAATAGTGAGAAGAAATAAAGACAATCACATTAAACACACGGTATACGAGGATGGCCTTCTTTACACCCAAAAGGAGATATGGGGATTTTTCTTTTTCAAACAGGGTAGCATCCTGTTGTCGGCATCATAACAAGGCTGACATCATGGCACTAACAAGCCCATGTGCTAGCTAAAAACTGTTGGAGGCAACAGTGTCTTTGGTAAAGGTCTAAAAATAATCTCTAAATCATCAGACCTCTGGTGAAAGGTATAAACAACCTTTTCAATTTCTTCTGGGAAGGCTAAATCCATTTTTGCTCTTGCAACAACAATTGCAGGTTCAAGTGAAGGTTCCATATCTTCAATTACTGCTTTGGCAAACCAATTATGCTTCAAAGGATAATACTCCACTCTAGGAATACAGTAGTATTAAGGTCTTACAAGATATCCCGATGGTCCGATCATGCCTTCTTCAACTGCCCAAGAAAAATTTCCTTGGATATAATTGAAAAACTCTTTCATATCTTGTAATATCTTGTCATTATATCCCAAGAAAATATCTACATAATCTTCAAACTCAGTTTGTAAGATAGTGATGCTGTTAATAAAACCAAATTTGGCAATCTTCAACAAATACTTTTTATTCCTTATAGTCTAGTTCATAGACGGTAAAGACGTAATGCATATATCCATAGTGATTCCATTTCTGAGAGAAAAAGCAATACTTGCTTCTTCAAGTCCAAATGTTTGGAGGAATTCAAATTGTTCATCTAGACTAAGAATTCCTTTGTCAAAATTTTCTGTGATCATATTCCTCAAGTCCTGCAACCATTTATTCAGAAAATGAACATGAAGTATGGGAGTGATTATCTCTGGAGGCAACTGAGGAACCCATATGGTTTGTCGATCTTCATCTGTACTTTCAAAAGCTTCTACACCATCTTTCCTCAGAAGTGTTCCCCCTGGTTCTATCAACATGCAAACAGGCTCTGCTAATTTTGACATTTCTCTAGTGAGAGTATCTGCCAGAGGATTATTGTCACCTTGAATCCATTCTATGTCAAAATCATAACTGATGAAGTCTAGATACCACCTTGCAATTCTTCCATGTGCAATATCTTTATCAAGTTTCTTCCTTAGTAGGGATCTCATAGGCTGGCTATCTGTCCTCACAATGAAATGAGTAGGTTTCAAAAGGATCTTGAATTTCTGAATGCCTTTCTTTACAACAAGAATTTCTTTCTCATATATAGTATATCTGCATTCAGTGTCAGTAAAAGTACTAGATCTATAGCCGCAAATTTGAGTTCCTTTCTGTGGAATTTCCTGTATAAGAACAGCACCCCAAACATCATCAGATGCATCAGTATATAGAACCAAAGGAAAATTTTCTCTAGGCAAATGGAGTGTAGGAAGATATTGGCATTTCTACTTGATCTTCTGTATGATTTCTGCTTGACAAGTAGTATGCTTTAATTAGGTTGTAGCTATGTGCATGCTAGGATTTAATTCAGATTTGTAAAGAATTTGCAAAGTTAGGATATATATATGTATATATATATGTATATATATCCCTGCTTCTGGGACACGGGTCTTGACCTCTTCCTAATTCTCCCTATGCAATTGGTTTCTAGAGATTTGTTTCTTATGATTTGTTTGCTATTGTTTCATTGTGTTGGTGGGGTTCACTATTGTGAATGTTTTGTTGTGCTTTGGTTGAACCAATGAAATATTTATTTGTCTGACTAATAATGTCAATAGAAATCTAACATGTAAACCATAATAAAAAATCATAGCATAAGAATTAAACCCTAAAAGTCTACAAAACAGGATCAATAGTCCCAAATGTCCACATACCAAAGGTATGCAGAATAATAAGCCCCTTAATTCAAAACCTTAGCTAGGGTGGCGAAAAACCATATGGTCCATTAGTGCAACCAATCTAGTTGTACAAGGGCGGTCCTCACATCCTCCTCCCCTAGAGGTAAACTTCCTCCTGGAAGTTAACACGAGAGTGTCATAGAGTATCCCACACTGTCTTCATATGGTCTGCAAATTCCTCTGCCTCTGCACTTCTCTTTTCTTCCATGTTGATATCTCTAAATTCTGCCACTCCTCTAGGATTCACTCTAGTAACAATCTCAAAAGGTGTTCTTCCAGTACTCCTATTCACTGAATTATTATATGCAAACTCTACTTGTGAAAGAATCAAATCCCAACTTCCTGCCTTCTCTCCAACCAAACATCTCAACAAGTTTCCCAAACTCCTCTTCACTACCTGTGTCTGTCCATCTGTCTATGGATGAAAAGTTGAACTAAACTTCAAGTCTGTCTTCATCTTCTTCCAAAGTGTCCTCCAAAAGTATCCAACAAACTTTGTATCTCTGTCTGAAACTATACTCTTAGGTAATCCATGTAATCTTACAATCTCCTTGAAAAATAGGTCTGCTACATGCACTGCAAATTAGTTGTCTTCTTACAAGGTATGAAATGAGCCATCTTTGAAAATTTGTCAACCACTACAAATATTGAATCATGTCCTCTCTGTGTCTTAGGCAATCCCATCACAAAATCCATGCTTATGTCTTCCCAAGGTCTCTTTGGTATTGTCAAAGGTTTATACAATCCAGTGTTCTGACTACTCCCTTTTGCAACTTGACAAACTTTACAACTCTACACAAATCTCTAAACATCCTTATGTATATGAGACCAAAAGTAGTTTTCACTCACCAAAGCTATTGTCTTAACAATGCCAAAATATCCTACCAATCCACCACTATGCTTTTCCTTGATCAAATTGTCTCTCATTGAACTTCTAGGTATGCACAATTGACTTCCTTTGAACAACATATCTTCTTGAATGAAATAGTCCAACCACTTACTTCTATCCATCACAATAGGTTCCTTACATGTTTTCCAAGGTTCTGCAAAATCAGTGTCTCCCTCATACATGTTCTTCAACTCATCAAAACCCAACACTTCAACTCTCATCTCTGTCAAAAAGTTTCTTCTCCTACTCAATGCATCAGTAGATTTATTTGATTTTCCACTCCTATGCTTCAATAGAAAAGTATAACTCTGCATGAACTCTACCCATCTCATATGTCTCTGATTCAACTTTCCTTGACTGTTCAAATATTGCAAAGCTTGATGATCTATATACAACACAAACTCCTTAGGCAAGAAACAATGTCTCCACTTCTTCAAGGCTTGAATTATGGCATAGAACTCTTGATCATAAACTGAATATCTTCTCCTTGCATCATTCAATTTCTCACTGAAATAAGCTACAAGTCTACCTTCTTAACTTAATACTGCTCCATTTGCATTACTACTTGCATCACAATCAACTTGAAATACCTTATTGAAATCTGGTAATGCCAAAACATGTTGCTTTGTCACTTTCTACTTCAACAACTCAAAACTTTTATCTCCTCCATATGTCCATTTAAAATCCTTTCTGTCACCTCTCATTATCTCTATCATAGGGTTACAAACTGAACTAAAATTTCTGATGAATTTCTGGTAGAAACTAGCCAATCCATGAAATGATCTAACCTCTCCAATGCTCTCCAGTGTAGGCCATTCAACAATTGCTCTCACTTTCTCTGGGTCCATCTTCAATCCTTCCGCAGAAATCACAAATCCCAAATATACCAATTGTTCCTTCATGAAACTACACTTCTTGATGTTTATCAGCAACTTCCCTTCTCTCAACCTTTGCAAAACTTGTCTAATATGCCACAAATGTTCCTCTTTTGTCTTAGTAAAAATGAGAATGTCATCAAAGTACACAATAACAAACTTGCCCAAGAATTTCTTCAAGACTTCATTCATCAATCTCATGAAAGTACTCGGTGCATTTGTCAATCCAAAAGGCATCACCAACCATTCAGAAAATCCTTCATTTGTCTTAAAAGTAGTCTTCCATTCATCCCCTTCTCTGATTCTGATTTGATGGTATCCACTTTCCAAATCTATCTTTGTGAAATATCTTGCTCTACTCAAACAATCCATGATATCATCCATCCTAGGTAAAGGAAATCTATACTTATCTGTGATCTTGTTTATTGCTCTAGAATCCTTACACATTCTCCATTCTCCATCCTTCTTAGGTGCCAATACTGTAGGTACTACACAAGGACTCAAACTTTCTCTGATCAAACCTTTCCTCAACAATTCTTGTATCTATCTATTCAATTCTTTATTCTTTGTCAGTGTTGCTTTGTTAGGCAAACTTGCTCTCAGTATAAGATCCATGTGATGACTGATACTCCTTATAGGTGGTAATCCTTTAGGTACATTATCTAATATGATGTCTTCATACTTTGTTAGCAACTCTTTTATCTCCTCTGGTTGTGATTCTTTAGTCTCCTTCTTCAATGCTTCAGGCTTCTTAGGAATCAAGGCATAACACATATTCTCATGTCTCAAACCATCCAGAAATTTTCTTCCATCTACCAAATAGATTCTAGTATTCCCACATACTTCATTCTTAGGACCATCCTCCAAAGGAATCAAAGTAGTTCTCTTTCCATTTGTTGTTATAGTATATGTATTCTTTCTCCCATCATGTATAGCTTTTCTATCATACTACCAAGGTCTACCCAACAAGATATGACAAACATCCATAGGCATAATATCACACAAGACTTCATCATGATAAGATCTAATATGAAATTTCACCAAACATTGTTCACTCACCAGTACCTTATGATCATCCTGAATCCATGCTATATGATAGGGCTTAGGGTGTTTCAATCTTTCCAACTTTAGCTTAGTCACCATCTCCTTTGAAACTAGGTTATTTGAACTACCACTATCAATCACAAATTTACAACACTTACCTCTTGATTTGCATCTAGTTCTAAACAGACTCTTCCTTTGTGGTGGTTCCTCATTTATCTTTGCTTGAAATAGTGCTCTCCTTATCACCAGTGATTCTCCTTTCTCTAGTTTACCAACTAAGCAGAGATCAGTTAGATCAACATGTTCTTCTTCAACATAGGCTATTCTTCCACTATTTTCTGTCCTCTTACTTGTACTACCCTGATTACATTCAAATGCTCTATGTCCTCACCTCCACACTTGAAATAAGTACCTTTGAATGTTCTCTTATGAAATCCTCTTCCTTCTCTTCTATATTCTTCATTCTGGTATGCACTAGGGTTTCCTTTGTGGTAAAAATTTCTGTCATCTCTCTGATAAGCACTATTATTTCTGTCCTCCTTCTTGAATCCATTGTCAAACTTGTTCTACTTTGGATATGATCTGTCTCCTCCAAAATAAGTCCTACCTCTCTGAAATTTACCTCCTCTACCTCTCTACCTCTAATCATGTCTTTTATTCAGCTTCTCTTCAACTTTCAGGGAAAACTGATATGCTTCTTCCAAAGATGTCATCCTTACCAAGCTTAGTTCCTCTTGAATGTTCAATCTTAGTCCACTAATGTATCTAGCCACTTTCTCATTGCTTTCTTCATTATGTCCTATTCATATGATGATCTTATGGAATTCTTCAGTGTACTCTTTCACTGATTTCTCCTTCTTCCTCAAGTTTTGCAATCTTTTCAACAGCTCCAACTCATAGTCAACAGGTATAAATTGGTTCTTCAACTTTGTTACCATCCTATCCCATTTTGTAATCTTTTCTTTTCCTCTTCTATTTTTTTCCAATAGAACTTATTTCCACCATATGTCAACATGTCCTTTCAACTTTGTCTTTACAAATTTCACCTTCTCTAGATCTTCAATCTCTTCATATTCAAAGTATTCTTCCATATTATTTATCCAGTAAATCAATTCTTTAGGTTTCAAATTACCAATATAATTCGGCACATCAACTCTAGGTCTCTTTCCAATCTTTGAAATAGCTCACAACATCTTTACTTGATTTGAATCTTCCTCTTCATCACCTTCTAGGGTTTCACCAGTTTGTTCAGCAGATGGAAATTCTTCCTCATCATCACTTCAACATTAGGTCTCAGTTTCAATCATCTTCACCTATCTTCTTCAATAGCATCCAAATGGATTCACATTGTTATCATCATCCTCATCATCTCATCCATTCTACTAGCCATTATTCCAACTGTAGTAACTCTCCTTGGCGGCATTCTTCCTAGGATCAAGTGCAAACTACCTCAAGTTTGGTGATCGGGCTACAAGGTGACAACTGCTTCACAATCAGCAATCGGTTGCAACACAAGTAACCTGCCTCAATTCAGTGATCTATCCACAACAAGATCTTATAGAATTCTCTCGCCAACATCACTCAATTGACTCCCAAAGATTCAAACTTTCATTCTGATACCACTTGGTGTAGTCACGATAGGAGGGTTCACAGAATGAACTATCTGGACCCTGTAGCAAGCATAAACACAAAAGAAACAACTCAAAGAAATAAAGCAAATGTAGATTCATTCATTCAATATATCATAGAATTCAAATAGAGATAGGCCACCAACATGCGAAATTATAATTAGGGCTCATAGGCCTGATTACATACATGCGAAAGATAAAGCTTTGAAGTTCCTTTGTAGAAAATTGAACTATCAATTATCACTATGTGAAATACTACCTTCCTAAGGATCTATTACATCAATATATATCTTATCTAGACCAACAGATTCCTCCGCGTCGGCCAGGGAAGATCACAAACTCCAATGAAGAGCTATAATGTGTACAAACAGATAGGTCAGACCTAAATGCATAGAACACTTCTTGGTAAATGCATGGAATGAAGTATGGATCTCCAAGGAAGGTCATCCATGAACCAAATTTTATTGAATGATGTGTCATTAGGCTCGAAAGATCAAGAAATGTGTTCTCAAGTTTCTCCTTCAGCTGGTTGACAGTGAATATCAAGGTGCTCTGCTCTGAGAAACGACCAACTTCTGATAGTGATATCTTTCTGGTATTGAAGTGCGGATCTCTAAATTCTAGATATGATGTAAATGAATGAATGTAGATACCAAATCCAACTCCACAAGATCTGAAATGCAACTATGGTGAAATGCCAGACCAAAAGTAGAAACTGCTTCTGATTGAACTACCCGAGCTGAACTAGAAAATGAAAAGAAACAAACTGAAATGCAAATGTTATTGGTTGATGCAAGATTGTTCTTGAACCAGGGATGCTCCTGCATCATAATGAGACCATAAATTGTCTTATCATTAGCCAAATAAAAGTATATATTTCTTCTTAAATAGATCAATTTTAAAGAGGAGTTGTGTATGGTTTGAAAGGTTTTTAGCTAAAACATCAAATAGACTCCTTATTTAGATAGCACAATTAGTGCCATGCATGATTTTATTTAGATAGTGCATGTTCACCTCTAGATCACCATTATTTTATCAATAGATTGAAGAATAAGTCAATTTTCACTCAAGTTGGAGTGCCAAAAAGATTTCCTAAAAAGGACAATGTGTAGAGAAAAAGTCAAAACCCCAATCTTAGTAAACAATAGATATCTCCCTCATTTCTCAATGAAATATATAATTTCAGAATAATTTGGAAAGTTGAACATGATGTGCATAGAAAACTAGTAGTTTGAAACAAATCATAAAAATAAATCAGCAGTTCATGACAAAAGTTGATTGAAGTAAAACTGGCATGGAAGGAGTAAAAAAATAGTTTTGGTAAAATGGCCATATATCTCTTGTTTCTTAATGAAAATTAGATTTTTAAACTGATTTGGAAAGATAGAAATGAAGAGAACAAAACCCATAAACCATTTCGAGAGATTTATCAAAATGAAGGAGTAATACATGAAATAAAATGATTGTCATAAATGTGGCCGAGATTGAAGGAAACAACTATAGTTTTCTCCCCAAACATAGGATCTCAGATCCAAATTTTTGGTGGATTGATTTAGCACATTAGGAATAAGTATTCTGTGAATACATTGTAATCAATCAATCATAGGGAGGGGAAGGAAAAAATAGGGTTTCTTTTTCCATGAATCAAGTTGTTTTTAGAAAATAATATAGTTCAACATTTTGCAGTAGTAGTGTAATTTTCTTTCTCTTTATTCCAAAGAGGTGTAATGGCCTACTCTATTGAACACACATATATACTGAGAGAAGATGAATTGGGATATATTCAAATTCTTTCCTTTTAAATGCATTCAATCCAAAATAAACATTTTAAACCAAATGAAGCATAAGAGCACATACACACATGACACCAGATTTATGTGGAAACTAAAGATGGGAAAAACCATGGTGAGTAAGCTGCTTGGATCTACTATCCAAATCCAGCCTCACAAACAAAAATGAAGTATACAATAAGTTTAATGGGTACCAACCTAAAGGAGAGACAAATGCCTTGTTTTATGAGCTCCCACTCAAAGGAAGCTTCAACTCCCTGATACAAAGTTTTATGTGCTACAACTCAAAGGAAGAAATAACTCCCTAAAGTACTACAACACTTACAAAATGAGGCTCCAACATCTGCTTTGAAACTTTTAATTGATTCTGATAGATTAATCACCTCTGCAACATTAGTTTTGTTAACACTTTGACATCCCTAACATATTCCGATTACTTAACACCTTTGCACTATCATCTCTACTATCATCTTGATTATTTGACTAATTCTGATTGCTCAAACACCTTTGCCAAAACTAACTCTATTGTGGGTTATACATTATAGCTAACATAGTTACTTTTTTGTCTTCTAGATTATGTTATATTCTTTGTCTCAAACATACTCACACACTATTAAATGTAACAATCTTTAGTCCTTCATATATATCCTTTGTGCACCTTCTAAACATCATATTTGTCAGCCTTAAGGTAACGTATATCATGAAATGTGTGTTAGGGTTAGCCAATAGAAGATATCAATTAAATGCAAATAAAGATTAAACAGATGAATGAAAATACACATAAATAATAACAGCGAGAGACAAGTTCTAATTTGGTTCACCCAAACTCGGGCTACATCCACCAATAGAGAGTCTAATTTATTATCCAATAAATCAAACTAATTACAACTAGGAATCCCTGCAGCTCAATACCACTGCAAATGCTACAATACATCAATGAAAACCCTAACCCTTAGCCATTTTTATAATGACTTTTGTCAGTTACAAAATAGGGTTTTTTATGTCAGCCAATGAAAAATAACTCCTGACGCCTTAATAAAATAATTAAAACCATGTGAGGTTTTGGGGATGTTGCCCCCAAGTGCCCATAGGAGCATTGCCCCTCGACCCCGCCCTATATTGTGACAGGGAGTGCGTCAGGGGCACTGCCTCTAGACCCCGCAAGGGGCGCTACCCCTAGACCTCGTCTTGGGGGTGTTGCCCCCAAACCCCTGCAAGAGGCGCTGCCCCTTGACCCTGTAGGAATTTGGGGGCAAACCATGCCAATAAAAGTGGGGTTAATTTAACCTCTGAGTCTGATTAGGCTTCATATAATAACAACTTGTAACCAACCTTACTTGTTGGCTCCCAAATCATCTACGATAATGTAGGAGTGAAATCTTGTTATGCAGTTCATACCAAAGGATCTACTATACCCATTTTACTTCCTCCCAAAATTTCTTTCTGGTGCATACTTCCATACAAATGGTACAAGCATTCAAATATACCATGTTAGCTCTACAGACACTTATCATTTCATACATCAGCTCCAGACCCTATGTAGTATTGGAGAAGTGAAATATCATCAAAAGGTTCATACCATGAACATTATGTGACTTGAAAACGTTCTCATAGACTCCTCTTTTTGGTTCATGCTTCTGCTTGCTGACTCAAGTAATCTTACTTTAATGTCAATATCCTTTACACTATCTAATCACACTGTCTTAACTTAGAACATTGAAAAACACACTTGCGGTACTTTATATCCTTTGAAACTTGAGTATGTTATTCTTGTTTCTTTGTTTTACATAATCTCCAAACTTCCAAGTCATATATGAAAATGCAGTGGAATGTGGTAGCATTCTGTATCATCTCTATAGTCTTACACTATGACAACATGTTGTGTGGTTACACAACACGCCCCATTTTGCCTTAGCAAAACAGGGACCCAAATTTTGCTAGCTTGTTCCCTTTGCTTTTGTGCTCTGGGTGGTAATGGTAAAAGCAACATTAGTCAGTATGCATATGCCTAAAGTTAGGTATATTTGTGATCTTGAAGTCTGAACCAAATATCAAAGTCTAAATCAGTCCTCAGAAAGCTTACCATGTGAAAGAGCTTAAAATTCTAGGCAGGTTTGCTTTTTACATCACCCTAAAATTCGGCCAAATAAGGAAGTTATGTGTGGTCAAAGTCTAGTCAAACCTGACATTCTAAATATCAGGGTCATATTTCTTAATATGATTGATATTCATAAATATCACCCTACTTTGAAAATCCACTATATGCAT
Source organism: Cunninghamia lanceolata (assembly GCA_027924645.1). Taxonomy (NCBI): domain Eukaryota; kingdom Viridiplantae; phylum Streptophyta; class Pinopsida; order Cupressales; family Cupressaceae; genus Cunninghamia; species Cunninghamia lanceolata. The sequence goes on along the minus strand of BSBN01000245.1, from coordinate 1,726,121 downwards.
ATTTGTATGTGCACGTCAAATTTATACTTGAGGGTCATCTGCCTGTCAAAATACTCACATATTCAATGGGAGTCACATTAACTAAATATAACTGATATTTCCTAACATGACGGTGACGTTATTTTGACCCCTAATATACAAAAAGCTAAACATGACCATGACATCATCTTATTCGAAGGGTGATATTCCAATATCAGGGTCATATTTCTTAAACACCCTGATTTCATTCGGCATGACCATGACATCATCTTTCAACAAAGGCCCGTCTATGATGGTGACGTCACCATCATATCCCATTCAATAAGGGGGGTCATATTTGTTAATATACCTCATATTAACCAATGTGCATACTCGAACCTGACAGAATTCATAGTTTGAATAAAATGTAGGCTTCGAAACATACATTACATATAGCATACAAGGCGGAACTTAAAAAAGATTAAAATTGGGTAAATCTGTTGTATGTATATCCAGAGATACAAGTGATGGTATACAACCGGTAGATTTCAGCCCGATGTACAAGTGCTGGACACCAAATGAAATTTAAATACAGAAAAGGTCTTTGTGTTTTGTGCTTGCATGATCATAATGTATATACCCGATATGCAAGTCGATAATATACAATGAGCGGATTCGAATAGAAATTTAAAAACAGTGAATGTGTTGTATGTTCGGTATGCCTGCATGATCATAATATGCAACCCGATATATACAAAATGCGATTTCAAAAAGAAGTTAAAATACAGAAAATTCCTTGCATATTTTAGCGTTTGTATGTATATAACATACAACCCAATGTATACAATGATTCAGAACCCGATATACAAAGAAAAGGGTGGGAAAATAAAGTGATAGATTTTGAAACTATTTTTAGAGCCCGATAGCATATTTTTGGTCAACAATGGTTGACCCAGTCATTTTAACGATGTATATGCATTTAAGTAGGCGATTGTTCACAGATTCAGAACTCGATATCTGTGTTTACAAATTCTAAGCTTGATTTAAATGTTTATTTTCCTGCTGGTTATTAAATGAAGTTGATGATGTTTTTTCTGTTTATTGCAGGATGTTGGAGCTGTTTGGACCCGAACTAAAAATTGCAGAGTTGCACATAGAGGCAGCATGAACCAGAACTGAGGAGGATATTGTCACATGCTATGAGCTAGCTGGAAGGTGGACTAAATCAAAGATACTGGAATATTCTATGCCAGCTGTACAATTGCCAACTAGCAAAGCACTTGCTGTTCATCTGGACCGTTGGTTGTTGTTTTCTGGCCTTTGTTCTATAAAAGGGCCAAAACTTGTCCAAATTTAAAAAAGAGAGAATATCTGGCAAAATAAGGCTAATTACTGTAGAATTAGGAGGAGATCAGATTATCGAGAATAATGAGGACTGAATTGTTGAAATATCAAGGTTCTTTCTTTAGATCACTGTAAATGTACTTGTTCTTAAGCATACTTAATGGAGATGAAACTTTAGATTACATCCTAATTATAAACATTACGTAATCTTCAAGTTGATTTCTGGATATGTAATGGTGAATGTTGTGTTCAACTGGAAGTGCTTTCATTTTATTACATGTTGTTGTCAACTTTTCCTTTGAAGATTTGCACTGGATCATGTGGATTTGTGGAATGTCCTAGTGAAATATGATTCTAGTTTTCTTCTCTTCATTGCTGTATGGGAACATGTATGTGGATCAGTGATCTCAGTCAAGTAATTTTGGGAATCTCATTCTCTAACCCTTTTTCTCATTTTAATTTTAGTGAATCACTTTCATAACTGCAAATCATGATAAATAATAGGCAGAACATAGAAATATGCTGACATCTCGTAGATAACTGAATATCATTAGCATATTTGAGCTAAATGCATGTAGTGTTAAGAATATCATGCAAATATCAACCTATAGGCACATTATTTGAGTAAATTCATAGTGTAGAGGTAGAATTGTTGGAGATTTATGTAGGACATACATAAAGGATAGGATATTTGGAGGAATAATGATGAAATTTATAGAAATTATTGAAGAACGTAAGGCCCTTGAATGGAAAACAACAACACACATCAACCACTGAGTAACGTCAGTAGATTATGAACTAATCCACGGAGACTTGGGATCATGAATTCTTTGAGTTCATCGTATCTTTCAAGATGAGTAAAGGTTGTTGTGTACCTTTTATTCTATGTTTGCTTATGACTAACATCATTATCAACACAACATTGTTTTCATTCTACTCAGTCCAGATGTCTTTGTGGTAGTCCATATGCTATGAAACTTGGATCACACATACCTTATAGTTATATATAGCTATCCTACAAACCGTGAGGTCATATCTTTATCTGCGGTAGGATGTGGTACAATCTCCTATGCTTTGGTAGTACAATTCCCTGTGCCTTTGACATTTTTGATAATTTAGACAATTTCATTCATATCTCATGCAATGCTTTACATTAAGTGATAACATATGTAAAAATGCTAAATGCATGACTTCATATTATTAATGCATGACATCAATCACTTTGACAACCTTCACCTATCCATGAACTTGAGAAGATAAGGTACAATTATGTACAGATGATACTGATCCATAACAACATGTTCATGTTTTTCACATCACAATTCCTATGATCAACACTCCTTTGACAACATAAGAAACATGCTCAACCCGAGGAAGAAGGTTAACTATTGTACTTTCATTTATTAGTTTGTTTTCCAATAGTTTTTCCATTCCCTATTTATTTGCATTTTTAAAATTTCCCTTTGAAAGCTTCTAGGATAGATTTGATTCTAGCATTTCCATTTACCAGCTCTTAGATTAAATTTGATTGTAGCAGTTTAATCTTAGTTTGTTTCATGCATTGTTGTCAATTCCTTTTGTAGAAAGGGATGCCACTCAAATTATTCCTCCTTTCCTCTTGCATACAGCCATGGACACCACCCTGGATTGACATTTATTAAAATTAAATGATGAGGACTGCAACGACCCTCATTAGTAGTGACTTCTTTGATTACATCCATCAGGGAACAACTTTTAAACCATAATATTTCATTTGATCATGTTGAATATCCCATATAAATTAATTGTTAATGAGCATTTACCTTTTCATATTGTGGTAAAATTTGGGCATATCAAAATCAAGCATGCTTTTGTGATAATGGCTCTAGTTTGAACATCTATTGTTAGGACTATTTAAAACGTCTGAATGTTGATACAAAAAATTAAAAAATCAAATCTTACCATTAAGAGTTTTAATAATACTAATAGACAATCCATATGCATTATTCATCGCCTTGTCTGAATTAAAACACTCACTATCAATTCCCAATTCGATGTTATGCTTGGGAAATCAGCACATAATATGTTACTAGGTCACCAATGGATTCATGCTATAGGGGTTTGTATAGTTTAATTATAATAAGAAGAGATGCAACCATATAGATGTTGATCCTTATCTATGCAGTCATTGTCAAATGGTTGATCAACCTAAAATTGTTATTTCATAAAACTAATCAACAAAAGAGATACCTAAACAAGAGGAAGAGAAACAAGAAGATCCTCAAGAAGAAGATCCCTAGTATGATTAAAGTGCTTAGATTTGTGAGAGGGACATTATATTTACACCTTGTGGTATTGGAGAATACAAGTTTGATCATAAACATTTATAATATGTCATCACTCTATATGCAAGGATCCATATATGGTTGATCACCTCCTTCAAACTTAGTAAGGATAATGAAACTATACAATCAACTTGTGTGTGTAACAATGATGTAGAGAGTGATACTTCTACTCCTATAATCTCTACTCCAATATCATTGGATATAAATTATATGGTCTTCCAAGATGAAAAATTATGCAAGTCCTTGGATATAAAGGGAAAGGACTTCGTCAATATGAGGAGGGCATGCTTGAACTAATTGTATTATGATGTAATAAATTAAACAAATGCCTTAGCTATGTACCTATAGATCTTAGAAGACTATTAGAAGAGTGGAAAAGGAAAGGAAAGGAAAGGAATTGATACTCTCTATGATTTTTTTCCACAATACCTCTTTTGTATAATTACTTATAGATATTATAATAGTTTATGATTTATTCATAGGTGGTTCATTTCATTCAACTATACATGATTTTGTGACTGCTTTTATAAGTTTACATGGTTTATCTGATAGTGATTCTATTATTATTTATAGCCTCATTATTCTATATTTTGTAGATGGGAATTTCTCATCATTAGTGTTACATTATTTGTATAAGCATACAAGAAGATATAAAAGCATTTAAGAGTACATATAAATTTTTGATCATACACCTCATGAGATAAGATTTAAAATAGTTCTACAGAATATTCCAAATGATCGAGAGCATGAGTACAATAGCACAATTACCAAATACTTTTCAAGTATAGTGTGGTGGCCTCAATGGCCCCTCTCATGTCTAGATCCTAATAGATCTAGTCCTACTATAAGAGTGTCTTTGAACTAGAATATAGTAAAGGAATATTCTACTTTTGTGCCCAATTGTGCTAAATATTTTTGACCTAACTAATGGAATACAACACATGATATTACATTTTATGATGGTTTACATTATTGACACTGCATGTGTCATTGATAAATTTTAATGGATTTATTACAGTGGTTACTTTTGCAAAACAATGTAATGTCTCCTATTATTACATGTACCACTTTCTTTTGATGGTACTTTCATATAATACATTTACATAGGGCATTTCATACTAATAATGTTTATTATCATGAGAAAATTCTTTCTATATTTATTATTGTATTATAGAAAATTCCATACCCTTGAAATTCCACATTCCATTTTGACTCAATTTGGTGTCCACAATTGTAGCATGTTTCTAGGGAAACTTAATGTAAAACCTTGGCCTATTTTAGCCATCACCAAGGTTTGCAAAAATTCATAGTGGATACTTATATATCTTAATTTTGTGAGAAAACGTGAAATTTGAGTGAATATTCCTAAGAAACAAGTGTAACGCAAGGACATCTCCATGACATGTTGCATCTTGAATATTTTAAAATGTTGATCCTCCCACCTTATCTTTAGAATCTATTAGTGGTAATGCTCAACCAATAGTGAAACGATCCCTATAGTGTACCTGACCCTTCTTGATTCCCTCTCTCCATGCAAAATGCAAGTTTGAGAAAAAAAAGAAGCTCTCTTAGCTCACTTGACTTTAGCTTGGCTATCTCTCAAATGCTCTAAAAATTCACAATAGATTTTAAAAATTGGCTCTTTGGTCTCTCATAAAAAATATTTGGTTATTTTGGTGCTCTTAGAGATTGCGATACCTCCATTTTTATCTGTGGCACTACATTTCTAGCTTGTGCATTTTAGAGGCTCTCTTCTAGCACTTTGAATCTATTCATTTATTATCTAGCCTTCAAGGAGCTTGTACCCTTCTCCATTACTCCAAGGACATAGTAACATTGTTTCATTGAAGAGAAATAGTGTTATTCCTGTTGCAAGGTGTGCGCCCTTAGTCTCCTTGTGTTGTGCAGTGCAACGCTTGGGTTCGTGACAAGGCCTAACCACCTCTCATGGATTCATTAACTCTGGTGATTATATTAGGCATTAACAAGTCGATCTTTTGGTACAATGACAACCATCTTTCCAACAATTTGTATCGGATCTTGGGTCACATGTTTGAACCCCTCGCTTGCACTGGGGGGATTATTGGAAGGTATGTACCCTTGGTCTCCTTGTGTTGTGCAGTGTAGTGCTTGGGTTCATGAAAAGGCTTAACTACCTCCCGTGGATTTATTAACTCTGGCGATTGTATCATGCATTAACAGGTCAATCTTTTGGTGCAATGATAACCGTCTTTCTAGCAATTCCTAGTTTTTATTTAATATATGTTGTTTAATTTGCATTTGAAAAATTATGGTGTAGACCACCACCATTGTTTTTCCATTCACACAATAGAGTATTTTCTCCAAGTAGACTAGGGATAATACTCCTATTTTTATTTACTTTGTCACTATTATTTATTTCCTAGATGCACTTAGGAAATAGGAGCACACACTCTCAATTTTCTTAAAATGGGTAGCCATGGAAGTCAAATGACTGAAATAGGGGCTTAAATGAGGTAAGCTCCCAAGTAGCCCCAAATATTTTTCCTATTATGTGGTGTGCAGGTTGGAGAAGTAGAAGATTCAAACACACAAGACTTTGTTTATCTCTCCTCTTCCCTTGTCAATTGATTTATTTCATTATATTTAAATTATATATGTTGTTTTGTTGATTTCTTAGTATACATGAATACTCAGTACTCATTTTGTACTTGTACACAGATCAGATGAAGTTACAAAACCAAGATTGAATTGTACAATATGGATTTTTAGGGTTTTATAGTTGTCTAGATGATAGCATTCCATACAAACATCCCAATGATGTTCTGGTGTCCTAGGCCAAGACATTCTCCCTTTGGCGTTAGGTTGCCATATTTATTGTATCTCTAGTTCTACATTTATTTCTATGATTTGGGTTTGAGATTTCAATTAATTAATGTCTTTCCACTATGATTTATTGTTCTTGCTCTTGAGATTGATTTAATTTCTTAGTATAGAACTAAGTAAGATCCTATTAGAGTTGTTATACTGTTCCTAATTAGATAGTAGTAGAATACTACTTAAGGCTAGTTTGATCTTCATGTAAGATTTGAATTTGTTTCTAATTAGATTATCATGTTAGTCTTTTATTAGATTCAATTTTTGGACTTACATTTTGGTGAACTCAACTGCATTTACTTACATCTCCCTTCTTCTAATAAACTATTTTTTGTTTGGTAGAAATTAGAATCTAATCATGTCATATCTCTTTCTCCAAGCTTTCATCGCTTTTAACAACCCTTTTAGTAGAAAAGACTTTGATATAATTGATGAAGTTCTCGATGAATTCATCCATATCAATTCTTTCTCTTCAAAATAAAAGAAAATTCCTTCTCAACAAATGATCAACATAATTTACATTTCTATTTCTACACAAGAACCTAAGAAACCAAAAAATGTGGTGCATCCTCATCCCGAAACACAACAATCTTCTAACTTAGTGATCTCTATTCGAGGTGTTCTAGATATGCGTCAACCTTCAAATTACCTAATGAAAATAGAAAAATCTATAATACTAAATGTGTCAGGATCCCCTCATTACCATGTGGTGGGCCACACCTATAATACTCAGTAGAGTATTGTACTACTCCTACTATGATTTCTCTCTGGGAGCTCATTCAAACTTCACCAATATATCATGGTATTCTCTAGGTAGTATTAAACACACTGGGAAACTAAGAGGAGGGGGGGTGAATCAGTATCTAAACAAACTTCAAATCCTCCAGAGCAGATTAAAACTTAAGCATTATAGCATCAACATAAACATGAAAGATCAACACAATGCACATCAACACATAACACCAGATATACATGGAAAACCCAAGAAGGGAAAAACCATGGTGAGGATTAATTCACAATATATGAAGCTTAAAATTACAACTTTGTTTTACGGCTACAACCCAAGGAAGCTACTACTCCCAACTAACTTTGTTTTGGGGATACAACCCAAGGAAGCTACTACTCCTTAAAAATTTTTCTTTAGGGTCACTCCCAAGGTAGCTACAAGTCCCTACTAACTTTATTTTAGGGCTACAATGCAAGGAAGCTACCACTCCCTAAACTAGGAATGAACTTAATAAAGATTACAGCATGACAATCCTTCTACTATCTGAAACTGACAATGAAACTCACACCTTTGATGATTACAATTCTTCCTTTTCATACTTCTTCTGATAATTGAATCAGTTAGGCACACGCTTCACTTCCCTCCTATCACAAAAATATCTTCAAGATGAATCAAGACAACTCTTATTACTTCTTCTCATTCTCCTTTAGTCGCACATCATAATGCATATAATATTCATATTCTGTTGTTCATATACTCCCATTCACAATCATGCCTCACCTAGATTAACTAGGTTTATAATATATACATGACATTAGATTGATTACAATACAAGTTGGCCAATACAACAAGAATATTACAATTTAGAAGTCGGCCAGAGATCACATTACATGAAACATGCATAGGGCAAGCCCCATCATGGACTACATACTACTCCAGGAAGAGACACACACTTTGTAGATCCCAATACATGCTTATCCCTCTCCTAAACTTCCTTCATAGCAACATCCTTCAAAGAATAACTTCCAAACTCTTCACAAATTTCAATTAGGTCGCCCTTAATCAAGAACACATAAAGCTTGTAGCACAATGGTCATTTCAACTTGGCGGTACTCAGGAAAGATCGAACATTGTTTGAACTTCTTTGAGATGAGTTGGTAGGACCTATACACTATCTCCAAACACTTCTTAAACTTCGCATAGAAAGAACTTTATGGCACACACCTTTAACCTTCTTCAATCAGCCAGGCAGAAGCATAGCCTTGAGATATCATCATGTCGGACCTCAGCTAATTTTGGAGAGAGAATAAAAATCCCTTGCGATGCAACTAGAGATAACACAAGATCATCAGGACTATCTTCCATTAGTCAATGTACCATTTCATTCCACAACAAGTTGGCGTACATCATCGGCATATGTCCTAAGAACAACTAGGCATCTGAAACTATCTATATCACAACTATCATTTGAAAACTAAACTTGTGGACCTCTAAACCACTTGAAACACATATGGATACACTCATGCACAACTCTAAACATACCCTCAAAACCATATGAGCAAATCTTCATTTGCAGAGCAATGCAGAGTATGGACCAAAACTCAATTACTTGTAAATTTCATTACGGAGGAGAAAATGATCTGAAACTTTGGATTTATCACCTTTATAGCATACCAAACTTAACTTCTGAACTGCATGACCATATCTTCAAATGCAAAGGAATGTAGAGGAATCCAAAGTATTTTACTAGATAACCTTCTAGGCAGCTTCCTACAACAACAACCTTCACCAACATCCAGAGGCCAAAACTTTCTTATAGCAACTCATACTCTCTTAGGATCATCAAGAAGAATCATATAACATGTTGTAGCTAACCAACAACATCTTCTCATTCTCAAAATAGCTTCTCATTCCCATCTTAATATATCATCATTCATCTTTATTCTTCTAATTCCCATCTTAATATTTCATCATGAAATCATCTTTGCCGACCGCAAACATGCTCAATACACCTTGTCCTGATATTAATCAGGACATGACATCCAACTATGAACATCAACAACCCACTATGAACATCAGGAACATCACTGAATATCTGTAACCCTGAACATCAACATCATCACTATATTTTACTGCATCTCTGTTACCACATTAGTATATTGTTCACATCAACCACATTAGACAACCATAAGGAGAGTGCAAACAATACTCAGAGTGTTGACATCAATGACAACATATATTGCCAACAATCTCCCCCTTTGTTATTGATGGCAACACAAACTCCCCCTTAGATGTCTATTTCTCTCTCTCCCCCTTTGACATCAAGGATAAAGGGGAATTGTTTCTCTCCCTTAGGGCATAGAATCTCCCCCTAAGGTGCACATTTCCTTAAGTTACTCCTCCTTTGATGTTCAAAAATTCTCTTGAAGTAACTTACAAACTCCCCCTATCAGCAACAACCACTACCTTCTCCCCATGAGAGGTAGCCACCATCAGTCCAAGAAAAATATATAGCATGAACTCCCCTTGGACAAATGAACCACTGTGCATCTAGCAAGAAGATGCATCTAGAAAGAAGGAGGGGCAATTACCCCTAACTTCTATCAGAGATACTCAAAAGTATCCTTTGCAAGAGCCTTTGTGAAAATATCTACAATATGATCCTTTGTTGGAACATATTCCAACTTCACTTACTTTTCTACAACCTTCTCTCTCAAAAAGTGATATTTGATTGATATATGCTTGGTTCTAGAATGCATCATTGGATTCTTCGAAATGTTTATAGGACTTGTATTATCACACAAAATAGGCATGGGCTTAACATATAGTACCTTGATATCCTCCAAGGTTTGGTTCATCCACAAAACGTATGTGCAATAGGATGTTTCTGCAATATACTCTACTTCTATAGTTGATAAAATCACTAAATCTTATTTCTTGCTCTACCAAGAAACCAATCATTTTCTTAAGAAGAATGCAACACCACTTGTACTTCTTCTATCATCAACATAGCCAGCCCAATCAACATCAACATAGACACTTAGATCAAGGTAATTACCTCTGGGATACCATAATCCATAATCTAAAGTTCCCTTCAAGTATTTGAATATTATTCTCATTGCCTTCTCATGTGTTTTCTTAGGATTAGCTTGATATCTGGAAACCACACATATTGCATGCATAATATCAGGTCTAGAATCAGTCAAGTACAACAATCCTCCAATCATATGTCTATATAGAGTCTGATCAACATCCAAAGACTCATCATTCTTTCTCAAGTGATGACCAGTAACCATAGGAGTGCTTACTAGTTTGGAGTCTTCCATACCAAACTTCTTCAACATCTCTTTAACATACTTATCTTGAGAAATGAAGATACCATCACCTAGCTGAGCAATTTGAAGTCCAAGGAAGAAAGACATCTCACCAATCATAAACATCTCAAACTCTTTATGCATCTCCTCTGCAAACCTCTTACACATCATCATCTCCACCAAAGATGATGTCATCAACATATATTGCAACTATCAATATCATATCTCCTTCTTCCTTGATGTAAAGATTACTATCTATGGTACCTTTCTTGAATCCTTACTGAAGTAAGTACTTATCCAACCTAGCATACCAAGCCCTAGGTGCTTGCTTTAGACCATACAAATCTTTCTTGAGTCTCCAAACCATGTCCAGATCTTTTGATATCTGGAAACCATCTGGTTGCTCAATGTAAAGTTCTTCCTCTAGATCACCATTCAAAAATGTTGACTTGACATCCATCTGATAAACCTTGAAGTTCTTATGAGTAACAATGGCAAGAAACATCCTAATTGCCTCCATCCTAGCTACTAGAGAAAAATTTTCCTCAAAATCAATGCCTTCAACTTGAGAGTAGCCCTTACACACCAATCTTACTTTGTTCCTCACAACTTCACCATCTTCATTCATCTTGTTCTGGAAGACCCACTTTGTTCCTATGACATTATTATTTGTTGGTCTAGCAACCAATTCCCATGTTTAATTCTTCTCTATCTAATTCACTTCTTCTTCCAAATTGCCTTCAACCATCCATCATCTTTGCTAGCATCAGCAAAGGTTTTGGGTTCTACCTTTGACAGTAGACATAGATTTACTTGCTCACTTGTTTTTGTAAACCTTCTCTTGGTGGGCACACCTTCATTCTTATTTCGAATGATCTGATCTACTGAATGGTTCTTATGAACATACTTTTTTGGCATCTTAGGGATCTTCTCTAGTGCATGTTCCTTCTCTTCTTTCTCTTCTTCTTCTTCAATAAGGGGAAATATATCAGATCTATAGTCATTTGATTCTTGTCAAAATTGGTACAAGTCTTTATCCACCTTGACATTTGTGCTTTCAGTCATCTTTCCCAATCTCTTGTTGTAGCATCTATAGGCCTTACTTCTAGTTGAGTAACCAAGAAAGATCCATTCATCACTTCTTGAATCAAACTATCTTAGCTCTTCTTCATCTCTTTTGATATAGCATTCGCTACCAAAGATCCTCAAGTATCTAACAGTGGGAGGTATTCCATAACATAGCTCATAAGGGGTCTTAGTGATATTGACCCTCAGTTGTACTCTATTAATCAGATAGACAATAGTGTGAACTACTTCCTTCAAGTACATGTCAGACAGATCTACATCTCTCAACATTTCCCTAGCCATCTCTTGCACAATCCTAGTCTTCCTTTAAACTACCCCATTTTGTTGAGGGATCTTAGGAGATGATAGATCTCTCATAATACCATGATCTACACAAAACTTTTCAAATTCATTTAAAGTAAACTGACCTACTCTATCAGATCTCAAACACTTGATCTTAGCATCCATCTCATTCTCAACTATAGATTTAAAAATCTTAAACTTATCAAGGGCTTCTGATTCTCTCTTAAGAAAGTAACCCAAATCATTCTAGAATAATCATCAATAAGAAACATGAAATACCTTTCACCTTGTTTATTCTTTATCTTTGTAGAGACACATAGGTCCATGTTGATCAGCTCCAATTGCATTGAAGAAGAACATTCCTTGCTCTTGAAATTTGTCTTTGTTTGCTTTCCAATTTGACATTCATTACATAATGTGTTTGCAAGCTTGGTTATCTTGGGCATATCTCTCACCACATGAATAGAGCTAATATTTACCATATTATCAAAGTTGATGTGTCTCATTCTCTTGTGCCACAACCAACACTCACTAGATTGGGCCAATAATCAACTTCTTCAATTTACTTCCTTTAGATGATAAATATCTCCATATGTCTTGATGCCTTTTGCAACTAATTTTCTGGACCCTACCTTTCCGATTTGACATATGTTGGCATGAAAATTAAGATTATATCCTTTACTGCACATCTAACTAACACCGAGAAGGTTATGTTTTAGCCCTTTAACATAGGGGACACCTCAGTCATGTTCTTCCCATCAATAGTTATAACACCCTTTCCACATCTTTGTGCTGACTAATCACCATGAAACTTAATAGCTCCACCATTGCACTTCTCAAAGTTGATAAAATTCTCCTTGTCACCAGTCATGTGGTTGGAGTAGCCACTATTAATTACCTAAGTATTGGCTTCTTCTTTTTCATGAAAGGCAGTCCATACAACCATTGATTTTTCATTGTCTTGATCATTTTGCAAGGTATTAGACTTTTCACAATTCCCAAAATCATCCTTTTTGTCACCAACATTCAAGGCCATGAAAAGAGTTTCATCATTTGAATCATCATGGTCCTCATCTTCTAAAGAACAACTTCTCTCTATGGAATATAGGCTTCTTTGTAACTTATCTCTCTTGTTACTACCCCTTGATTCTTTAAAAGGGCATTTACAAGCAAAATGACCAATTTCCCCATAATTGAAATATTTGAAAGGTAAATTACCTTTGTATTTTCTAGTGCCCTTATTCAATCTTCTTACAAAGTTTTCCTCTACCTCATGAAGGTCATCATCTTGATCAACTGCTTTATCTTGTCTTCTTACTTGCAATGAATGTTTCTTCCTTATTTGGACTACCTTTGTCAAATTCTCTCATTTCAAAGATTGTGAGAAAGCCAAACAATAGAACTACTATATATGTATCCAAATCCCAAGTCTCCTCAATAGTAGATACCTTATGACTATAGGATTTATGAAGAGTTCTCAATACCTTATTTACAATCTCATCTTCTTTTACTGTTACACCATGACATGTGATGCCATTAACTATTTCATCCACTTAGAGCATATAACTGGCAATGTCTTCATCTTCTATCATCCTCATGGTCTCAAATTTTCTCTTAAAGATTTGCATCTTGGCTTGCTTCACTTTACTATATCCTTCATCAATGCTTTCAAGTTTTACTTAAACATCCTTGGTAGATTTGCAACTCATTACCTTTAGAAGTTTTGAATCAGTTAGCCCACTCATGATAGCACTCTTTTCCTTGGCATTGTTATCATACAACCTAATCTCATCAACATCTGTAGGCTTAGAAGCAGGATTAGTGTAACCCTATTGGAGTATAGGACCACTGAGAGGGTGAGGGATGAATCGGTGGTCTATAAACAATCAAACTTTTACACCTTTTAATCCACTTGACTAAAAGTGTAGAGAGAAATAAGACACTTCAAACATAAATAAATTGAATGTTGAGAAAATACATTGATATGAATAAGAGAAAGAACCTTGAACAAGAATGAGATATCAAATGTAATTTGAGAGACAATCAAAAGAACCCATGACACAAAAGTTATGAGTGGAAAACACTTATAGGTATAAAAAACCACTCTTGAAAATTCACTTCATTAAGCCTCGCTAGAAAAACAAAACCTCACTAGTTACATTTAGTGTCTTACTTACAAAGCCTCACTGGAAAGAATAATATGCCTCACTGGCAACATACTATGCCTCAATGGAAACATAATATGCCTCACTGGAAACATACATCACTTTCAAATTTGAATGGAAATAAATATACAAAAGGACACTCTGTTTCACTGCATAAGATTTCTCTAGAACTCTGGTTTGAATAGAAACAAAAACATGAGGATAATATACTGCTTCAATTTCACACACTAGTACATCAATGTCTACAAGAAGTTTTGTCTTCAAAAACATGTTTAGTTTCAACTCTGTCTATACTTTAAATGCACTATTGTATCATCCTTTGAAGATCATGATATTGTAGATACAACATACCTTTACCCTCATAAACCCTACTCTGCAGATGTGAATTTAAGTCTTTTGTTTATATGCACATCCATCACTATCACATCAACAAATCTCCCACTGTCTTATCTCATTTTACACTGTTGTGGCATCACCTTGTAGAGATCTCTGTCCTCAACATAAAAAACCTTAAAAAAAAAATTCCCAACGCTCATACGATTCCTCAAATTGAATTTGTTGGCCCTCGGTGAAGAAGAAACAGCTAACTCCAAAATAGTTAGGGCACAGTTGGAGCAACTACCCATCTAAATAAACTTCAAAGAATAGCCATTATATTTTAAACATAGTTTTAAATCCAAACCCTAGATTTTATTTCGCACCCCGCATCATATTGAATGTGAGCCCTCAATAGTAAATTGGTGCTCAATGTACAAGAGTTACCGGTGACCCTCAGGAAAGAGGGCCAATAAAGCAACGAGTTTAAATCCTCACATAGTAACTTAAGTTACTGATGACCCGCACTATCCAGTCACTAAGAAAACAAAGAAAAAAGTGACTTCATTATGTGATGGTTAACATGAGGGTAAAACCTTAGGTTTTAGGACCTAGTTTATAATTAGGGTTTTCTTAGTAATGTTTAGGGTTTTTCAAATCTATAGCTTGATCAAGGATTGAAGAATCTATATCATAAACCAATCCTAAAAATGGATGAATAAGATGTGATTATCATATAAATGTGTGACCACCATACATTTCACTAGTCCAACAATCTTCAACACAATGTTCCACCAACAATATCTAACATAATACATCACAAACTCCTGTGAAAGAACAACACACTATCATACCAAATTATGAAGAAGGTGAACAAAGACAATCTAAGATCCATGTCCTACCTTGTTGTCCTTTACTGCCTTGCTATGATGGCATGAACTTGAATGACAACTGACATCGTAACATTGATCATGAAGCAACAATGACAAACCTATGACTAAGCAACAAATGAAATAATCCAACTCCTCAACTCCTCCTCAACTCTTAAAGCAAGAACATTATCTTAAAATAAGCATGGGAATTCCAATCAAAGTAACTCCAATGAAAGCTTGTCAACATCAACTAAGATCAAGCATACATGAAGAATTCTAACACACAATGATCCTGACCCAACTCACACTCAAAACTTTAGCTCATTGAATCATTCTCCTTCTAAAAGATACTACACTTGTCTATAATATACAAGCATCTCAACACAAGGATCATAACTGTATATCACATCAACAACAAACACATCCTTTAGTCTTTGTTCCCCATGAAGCATGAACATGATATGAACACCTTAACTAAGAAGCACCTTCCTGAAACTCATCAATAAACATCAAACCATCATAGGAGGGCTTCCTAGTCAATAATAAACCACTTTTGACATCAATGACAAACAACATTCAATAAACCCTTATTAACAGCTTGCCACACACCAAACCCTAGAGAAGATAGATAGTTTTCCATCCGTAGCTTCTAAAAGGTTTAATTTGTTCCATCAAACATAGGAGCCTTATGAGATCCATTATGAGCCATCCCAGACATTCCTCAAGTGGTTAAGCTTCTTCTATGTAACTTGGCTCTGATACTAATTATTGAACACACTAGGATACTAAGAGGGGGGGTGAATCAATATCTAAACGAACTTCAAATCCTCTAGAGCATATTAAAAACTTAAGCATTACAACATCAACATAAACATGAAAGATCAATACAATCCACATCAACACAACACCATATATACATGGAAAACCCAAGAAGGGAAAAACCACAGTGTGGATTAACTCACAATATGTGAAGCTCAAAATTACAACTTTGTTTTAGGGCTACAACCCAAGGAAGCTACTACTCCATAAAAATATTGTTTTAAGGTCACTCCAAAGGAAGCTACAACTCCATGTTGACTTTGTTTAAGGGCTACAACCCAAGGAAACAACTACTCCGTGAACTGAGAATAAACTTAGTAAAGATTACAGCATGACAGTCCTTCTACTGTCTGAAACTGACGATGAAGCTCACACCTTTGACAAATGCAATTCTACATTTTCATAGTTCTTATGATGATTGGATCAATTAGGCACACTCTTAACTTCCATCCTATCACAAAAATATCTTCAAGATGAATCAGGATAGCCCTTGTTACTTTTTCTCTTTCTCCTTTAGTTGCATGTCATAATGCATATAATATTCATATTCTTCTCTTCACAAACTCACATTCACAATCATGCCTCACCTAGGTCAACTAGGTTTACAAAATATACATGATATTACATTCAATATTACATTACAAGTCAGCAAATACAACAAGAATATTACAATTTAGAAGTTAGCCAGAGATCACACTACATAAAACATGCATAGGGCAAGCCCCATCATGAACTATACATTAATCCAGTAAGAGACACATGCTTTGTGGATCCCAACACATGCTTATCTTGGTCCTAAACATCCTTCATTGCAACATCCTTCAAATAATAGCATCTGTACACTTCATAACTTTGAATTAGGTCACCCTTAAGCAAGAACACATGAAGCTTGTAGGACAATGGTCATTTCAACTAGGCGATACTCGTGAAAGATTAAACATTGCTTCCACTTCTTCTAGATGAGTCAAAAAGACCTATACACTATCTCCAAACACTTCTTGAACTTTGCACAGTAATAACTTTGTGGCACACACCTTCAACCTTCTTCAGTCAGCTAGGCAGTGGTATAGCTTCGTAATATCATCATTCTGAACCTCAGCCAGTTCTAGAGAGTAGAAAAACACCTTGTGGAGAAATTGGAGACAACACAAGATCATCAAGACCATCTTCCATCAATCAATGTACCATTTCATGCCACGATAATTTGGCACACATCATTAGCATATGTCTTGAGAACAACTAGGCATTTAGAACAATCTGTATCACAACTATCATTTGAAAACTAAACTTTCAGACCTCCAAACCACCTGAAACACATATGGATGCACTCATACACATCTCTAAACATATCCTCAAAATTGCATGAGCAAATCTTCATTTGCGAAGGAATGTAGAGTATTTCAATTAGCGTTCATCAATAGTTTACTCTGCCAGAGCACAAACCGGAACTCAATTACTTGTAACTTTCACTGCAGAGGAGAAAATGATCGAAACCTTGGATTTAAAATCTTTACAACATACTAAACTTAACTTCTAAACCGCATGGCCATATCTTCAAATGTGGAGGAATGTGGAGCATTTACCAGACAACCTTTTATGTAGCTTCTTGCAACAACAACCTTAACCAACATCCAGAGGCTAGAAGTTTCATATAGAAACTCATACTCTCTTAAGATAATTAGGAAGGATCATATAACATGTTGTCAGCCATCAAAAACATCTTCTTATCCTCAGCATAGCTTCTAATTCCCATCTTAATATATAACCATTCATCTTTATGCTTATTATTCAAATATTAATATTTCATCATGAAATCATCTCTACTAACCACAAACATGCTCAATACACCTTGTGTTGACATTAGTAAGGGCATGACATCCAACCATGAACATCAACAACCCACTATGAACATCATGAAGACTACTAAATATCAACAACCCTAAACATCAGCATCATCACTATATTTCACATCTTTGTTACCACATTAGTATATCATTCACATCAACCACATCGAGAAACCATAAGGAGAGTATGGACGATACTCAGAGTGTTGACATCAATGAAAACACATATTGCCAACAGGAAGCCCTATGGAAGATCCTAGTCACATCTTATGTCTGATCAAATGATGTAGCTAGCTTATTGGATTGCATTTATATAAATTATCCTAATATTATATTCCAAAAATATGAATTACCTTCTTTGGAAGTGCAAAAACAAAATGATACTCTTCTAATTATTATTGGAATCAATTCTTTTGGATTCAAGTGTACTCTTATTGATAATGGTTCAGGTCTCAATGTTTGTGGTGTAGACCTGTTAAACTATATTAATATTAATATATCTTGCATCTCCCCTAATAATCTTTCTATCTATGGCTTCAATAACTTTAGTAGAGAAACATTGGGCACAATCACATTGCAGATTGAATTGGGCCTTGTCACTTCATTTACACTAATTCATTACATGCCCAATGCATTATGTTATAATGTACCTCTTAGTAGACCATGGATCTAGTGGAACCCTCCATTATTTTTCTTGTTCATTGGTCTAAAACCATTACAAATAAATGAGTTCATGCCACAAAGCTTAAACCCTTGAACTTTTGAAGGGTTTACATTATAATTTTAAAGTGATTTGTGATAGTCGGCTACCTCAAGTTTAAGTTATGACAAAATTTCCATATTTTAATTCACAACCGACACCATAAGCCTAGTCATCAACCTTTCTAGTGCATCAAATATTTCTTAAGACTGATATGTTGTCCTTCAAATATTAATAGATGGATGTCGCAACATCGTAGATTCCAGATCTATTACATTTGTCAGAGCTGCGTTAATACAATGACCGTTGATTTTGAGTTGGCAAGCCTAAGGTCTTGCCTGGTGATTCAGCTACTATGTACTTGTTCCTTAGTGGATCACAGTAGCGCACTACGAAGAGGTGCCATGGAATATTCCTTGTACTATTGTGACGGTGAGCCAGTAGGAAGGTGGAACTAGTTATGTCTTGAAAGAATTGAAGCAAGCACCTAGCGACCATCGTAGGGGTGGTAGTGTGGGTCCCTTTCGGGCTTGTGTTGTTGCAATAAAGCAACACATGGTAAGATCATAATTCTCCTTCTAATTAAGTTAATCGCTAATTGGATAATGACTTTTTAAATGGTTGAGGTGGATTTTCTTTCTTCATCTCAACTCACCTATATTGTTTTGATCAACGGACCAAATT
Organism: Cunninghamia lanceolata; assembly: GCA_027924645.1. NCBI lineage: Eukaryota > Viridiplantae > Streptophyta > Pinopsida > Cupressales > Cupressaceae > Cunninghamia > Cunninghamia lanceolata. Next base: position 1,706,831 of record BSBN01000245.1, on the reverse strand, counting down.
CAAATTTGAGATTTTTTCTTGTAAAAAATCTAGTTGTATGGCACAACAAAATTCTAGATTGTGATTGACAAATGACACACCTCATTACCAGATCCTGGTCATTAGGCAGATTATAGAAACTAAGCCAGGCATGTGTCATCTGTGCAAAAATGTGTTCATAGTCAGGATTTGGTAACCCATGACTGCCTTGCACCTCCAATTGCTGCTTTGAAGGTTGTGATGTGATCTATAGGTATTCCCATATATGAATTCAAGAATTCAAAGCTCACAGACACCTGGAATGGAATTATGGTGCTTGTTGGAGAAAGGAAATTACTCAGGCAAAGGGCCTCCTTCCATTTCTTCTATAAATAGAAGCATTTTCATAACTATTCACATCAGTTATCATCATAGGTATTGTGGAGAGTGTTTCTTCCTTACTATTGATATTCTTTATTTCCTAAAATGGTAGGCTCTTGTTCTCTTCATTGCAGACTCGCTCAATTTGAATTAAGGAAGGAGTGAGTGTTGTCCAAGCGATGGGAGGTATTGGAAAAAGTAGGAGATTTTGGCTTCAGTAGCCTTGTTGCTTTCATAGAACTATAGATGAATAATATATTTCTGATGAGGAAGGGCAATGGTTGGCTAGAAACTCCAATTGCATGAAGATACTTGGTGGGGGTGGAACAACTGGGTGAAATTTCACTAGCCTCGGCCAAAACTAGAACCCATATGCATAGGTAGAGAGGCATCATTGTGTCCTCTCACCTTCCCTCTTCTTGATGGCACTCATCAAATATTCATTTGGAAGAGGGGAAGGCTATCATGTTTGGGTGGCCCAATCAAAGGTGGAAGATTTGGGCTCTATGCACAGAGTCAAAGAAGTCTTGACCTAAATAAGGGTGACATTTGCGGCATCACCTTCTCAAAAGTGGTCTTAACCACATTTTTCTCTAATTGTTGGTAGTCTTCTCAATAGTCTCAGGGTACCTAACAATTAGTAGCTAGATATTGAAATATGGTGAGTCATGTTGCCTTCCTAGCAGCCTATAATCTAAGTCTAAAAATGGGAGAAAATAGGGCACATTTTTCTTGACTTTATTGGGAAATTTTAAGTCTTCCAAAATATTCTTATAATCTAGAATATTGTTGTCAAAGGACCAACTTTTCATGAAGGAATTGTTCAAAGGAGCTTGTTTCAAAACTATCCAATTGAAAAAAGGGATACAAACTCTTGAGTCACAAACATTAAATAGGAATTAAAGGATGTAATAAAATAGTGTGTTGGTTAGTCATAGTCTGACATTGTTAATTTTCCTTTATATAAGGGTATGTAACATTGTAATAGGGGGACTAGAGAAAACAAAAAAGAAAAGAAGTTGATAGATATAGAGAAATAATAGGGGATTCTGGATTTTGGATACAAGGTATCCACTTATTTGGGGAGTGATCTTCTGTAGGAGGAAGTGACTAAATCTTAGGACTGCATGAGCAAGTTTAGTTTTGTAAATGAATAACTTTATGTATGGTATTCTCTCTTCTTAGGTTACAATATATGAATAACACTAAAAGTGTGTGTTTCTTGCAATTGTCTCCTTGAATGTATGCATCTCTTTTTTGAATGAAGGAATCAAGGGTTTTAGATTTCATCTACAAACATTTGATGTATTTAATGCCTTGTTTACTACTTCTATTCAAGGAATGGATTAAATATGTTTTGAACAAGATATAGGGAGTGATGTATTACATTAGGGATTGTTGAAGAAGAGTTGTAGGAAAAATGTTTTCTTGGCTCTATCATTGTAAGGTAGTGATATAAATATACCCTCTGAGATTGAAGTCTTTAATGTCAGAAGAAAATATTTGTAATGATGAATCTAACTTTGTTGCCCTGATAAAGCACCAATCTGGGGTTTACTTGCCCAAAGATCCAAAGAATAAAGAAGTTTTGAAAAGAAAAATCATTTGAAACATTTTTGAAGTTTTTTTTAGGTCTTGCATGTTCTCAAATTTAAATAGTGAAGATAAACCAAGAATATTACCAATCTAGGTTTATTCTTACACATCTTGATATAAATATTTGAGAACATACCTACTTGGCATAGTGAAAGAAAAACTTGTTGATTGTAAAATAAAGGACACCCCATAGGTTTGGCAAGGCTTGAAGTGTAGGGAGCTAAGTGAAAGGTAATCTCCCACTCTATTGGCTAGGTCTCCATTGAAATTGATCATAAGAAGTGGAAAACCTTTAGAGTTTGATGTGTGTAGATTTAGGAATGAACAAGATCCATGCCATGGGTGTGGTTCTTTCTACCTTGCATGGATAGATTAAATTTGTTCATGAAAATAGGACTTACACACTAAAATTTGATCTAGATCCTATGTAGTATTGTCAAAAAATAGATTCTGTGACTCAACCTAATACTTCTGCTACACTTCAAAATATTATTCCTTCTTCTTTTGCCAAAGATGGTTCCCCAGCCTCAACCCCTACTCAAGAGGTTGACCATCATGTTGACAAATATCTAAATGCATGTCCAAGTGATGATTATAGTTCATTAGACTTCACACCATCCTTTATTGAAGAGTATAAACTTGACCCATCTCATTTTGACATTCCAACATAATCTTCAAATTATGTATTCTTAAATAAGTCCTCTACATTAACAAAGACTTCATCTGAGCTTCTCCTAAAGATTCGTGTGACTATAATTCTTACATTAATTATGCTACTAATGGTGATCCTCTATCCTTTAAGGAGATGCAATCCCATTATGGCTATGGCTTTCATATTCTCACTACTATCAGTTATAAAGGTAACATATGTGGTAAAAAGGAACAAGGTATTAAGGTCCCTTTAGAGTCTAATCTATATTACTATTCTATGGGTCTTGGATATCATCCTATATGACCCTCTAAAGCCTCTTACTAGGAATATCTTGATGTCAATATGATTTCTAATTATTCAAGTTCTCATTCTCTTCCTCTAGTATATCTTAAACTTATATCACAGGATTTTGATTCATCTAATCTTCCTCCGATCGATTCCTTCTCTACTAATGAAGCCCTTGCTATGTTTCTAGTCATTTATGAGCATATTTTGGTATATCATCATGATCATGGATTCCCCTTTTGTTTGCATGTGCAAGCAAATTTTGGGGAATCCATTGATTTGTCAAATGATATTCCCTCATTTCTAGATAACTATCAAGGATATTATTCATCTGTCCCTTAAGACCATAGTACTCTCCTTGTTTGAGATACTATTGATGTCTTGATGGATCCTCAAAATAATGATAAATTCATATAAATTAGCCAATGCATGTCCTCGAAAGAGCGACAAACTCATTCAACTTTTTTACATGAATTTCTTGAACTATTTTTCTAGTCATTTGAGGATATGCCTGGTATTGACCTAAATGTTGTGGTCCATAACATAGCACATTATATCCCGATGCTCAACCCATAAAGCAAAAGATTCACAAAATGAATCCCAATGTTGCCTTAATAGTCAAGTCTAAGATATAGAAGCTCTTACAAGCTAGCTTTATCCACCACATTAAGTATTCACCTTAGATCTTAAATATTATTGTTGTCACTAAACCCAAAAACTGTATTAGAGTATGTATTGATTTTCATGATCTTAATAAAGAATCCTTAAAGGATGAGTTTCCTCTACTAAATATCAACATGATAGTTGATTCAACTGCTAGTCATGTTTTACTTTCCTTCATGGATTGATTTTCTAGTTATAGTCAAAGTCTCATCAGCCTTGAGGATTAGTATAAGACTTCTTTTACTTTCCATTGGGGCAATTTTTGTTATGTGGTGATGTTATTTGGTCTGAAGAATGATAGCACAACTTATCAATGCACTATGACCCTAATATTTCATGACTTTATTTACAAAATTCTAGAATTCTATGTCGATGCCATCTTGACCAAGTTAGTATTGTGCCATGATCACATACATAATCTTTGTCGTATCTTTGAGAATATTCACCTCTACAATATGTGACTAAACCCTCATGAGTGTGTCTTTGGAGTTGACTCTAGAAAACTATTGGGGTTTATAGTCTTGCATCATGGAATTTAGGTGGATACCAATAAAATTGATGCTATTGTGAATATGCGACCTCTGGAAAACATTTCTCAACTTCATATATTACAAGGAAAAATTCAATCTATTCACTTATTTATTTGATAACTTGTAGATTGAATCCTTCCTTTCACACATATTCCAAAAAAGAATGTCCATTTTGGCTAGGATAGTAATTTCTAGAAATCCTTTGATGATTTTAAGTGCCACTAGGCCAATCCTCTTATTTTGATATCATCCATAACTAGACATCCTTTTCTTCTCTACACTTCTTCTTCATCTCATGCTTTAGCAACTTTATTAGCCCAACATGACAATGAAGGTAAGGCACATGTACATTATATCAGATGAACCTTACTAGATTATGAAACCCATTATTCTATTCTAGAGAAACAATGTCTAACTCTCGTCTTCATGACACATAAGATTAGACATTATCTTCTCCATGTTGAAACACATGTTATTGAATTAAGTTTTATCCTCTCAAGCATCTCTTTTCTAAAGCAGATCTATCTAGTCATTTAGCTTTAAATAGGTTATGTTTCTTATTGAGTTTGACCTAAAATTTGTCTCCCAAAAGGCAATTAAAGGGCAAGTTGTAGCTGACCATTTAGCCAAGGTGCCTTCTCCTTTCTCTATCCCTAATCAAGACTACTTCCTTGATGATCATATACTCTCTTTAGATTATGATCATCAATGGGAACTATTCTTCGATAGATCTATGTGTCGAACTGGCTCTAGAGTTGGTGTTGTAGTAATTCCTTCTTTTGGAATGTTTATTCAACTTTCATTCCATCAAAACTTCCTATATACTAATAATATTTCTGAATACGAATCCCTTATCGTTGTCTTATGTGTTACTTTTTCTCTTTCTATCAAATCTATTCATATCTATGGTGATTCAAAATTGATCATAAATCAAGTCACTAGATCTTTTTAGGCTAAGAAAGATAAGTTATCTTAGTACTGAGATTAGCTTTATCACTACTAGATTAGTTTGCTTCTTTCACTATTGATACCATTGCATGCAAAGATAATCATCACGTGGATGCAATGGAAAACAATACTTCCCTTGTACCCATTGATGATTTTACAAATGAGTATCACTTCAAATTCATACTCTTTCTTTTCCTGCTATTGTTGATAATTCTTCCTTCAAATCCCTCTTTTGTTACAATATTGATTCTAAGGAATGGTACTCCCATATATTTAATTATTTTTGTGATTGTACCTTCCCAAATGGTTCTTCTAAAATCTCTAGAACACGTATTTGTAACCTTACAATGTGTTATATTATTCTTTCTAATTTTATATATTGAAGAGCCTACAATGGTCTTCTCCTACGTTTCTTAACTAAGGCAAAAATTCTCATTTCCCTTGAAGAGGCCCATTTAGGTGCCAATGGGGGCATTTTGGTGGATCGGCCTTAGTTCAAAAGTTTCTCTGAATGGGTTACTATTTCAAACAAGCATGGAACATGATTCCTTTGACTTTCTTAAAAAGTTCCCTTAGTGTCAACAACATAGCAACTTGATCCAAGCTCTTGTGTAGGAACTTTAGGCCTAAGTAGCACCTTGGCCATTTTCTTTTTGGGCTTTGGATATCATTAAGAAAATGTATCTTCCTTCTTCCAATGGTCATGCATTCATCATTATAACTACTATAGATTATTTCATGAAATTGGTCAAAGTTGTTCCACTTCGACCCATGACTCCTAAAGTTATATGTCATTTTCTTCTCGATCACATAATTTCTCACTTCATACTTCCTTCTGTCTTTGTTTTTGACAATAGTACTCCATCTAAGAACAAGGATGTGAAGCAATTCCTTGATAAATTCCATATTCAACAATGCTTCTCTACACCATACTATCCACAATGTAATGGTGAAGCAAAAGCTTCTAAAATTACTATTGAACAATTTCTTCATAAGATAGTCAACAAACATGGTAAAGATTAGCATACAAATCTCTCCTATGCATTATGGGCCTATTGCATGAGTATTCATATGGATATAGGAACTACTCTATATAATATCATCTATGGTGTCGATGCTATTATGCCTTTAGAGTTGGAAATTCCTTCTTTCTGAATTTCCTTCTAAGGCTCATCACTATTAGGATCACTCAACTCTATATCAATGATAGTAAGATGGGGATGATCCCCTAGTCTCATTGCATTGTGATGTGAGTGTACATAAGTAGGCACAGTTGTAGGAACACCCTACACCTATCTAAACTGCCTCATCACATGATTAGGGTAGATGGGCATTATGATGCAATCAAGATGACTAATTAATAGCTAATGCCTTTGCATCATCAATAACTACCATGTCTTCCTTTTCCATGCATTCATCCCCCTGTAGGGTTGCCAGATAACGTTTGTGCTCTACAGTCGATCAAATGTTTGTCTCTAATATAAAAGATCATCGAACTGTCATGTCCTCCTCAGCCCATAGGCATGGAATCATGGCTCAATCTAGGTGATATTTGTGGGTACCCTGACTAACCATGTACATCTAATGTGCTCGAATGTTCATACTTGGAGCAGTGTGCAAGTCATAAGGCTCTAGCTCTCGTAGTGGATGTATCCTCCCAAATCATGGTATAAGTGAGCGAGCATGCTCTAACTCCACAAAAACATTGTTTTATACTCCTCCATCACCTTGATGGTATGGATGAGGCCACCATGTAGCTTTGTACCTCATCCATCTTGTGCTACACAAAGGGCGATGGTAGCGATGACAATGTGATGGACTAGTGCGACATTGCCCCCTCCTCTAGCCACCTCACATGTATGTTCCATGAGGTATCTACAAAGATGATTCACCCAAGGTAATGCATGTGTCCATCTAAGATATATGCCTCTGATCTCTACTCTACAATTGTTATGGCTTAACCTTGAATAGGTAGCCATAGGATCCTAAACATATCCTCTAAGGTGACGATCATCTCTCTTGTTGAAAGATTAAAGACAAAGGTGTCTACATCCCACCTCTCCATCAATGCCATCAACATGCAATCATGATATTACATCTCAGACATCATGTATACCCAATAAACTCTGACTGTGCATAGAAGAGTGGAATCCTCTAATTTTAGCACACTATGTTGGTCTTTCAATAGTGTGAAAATCATCCCTCCTATGTGCTCTTGAATCATTAGAGGGTACTACAATCACCATACAAAATTATATTATCTTTACATTAAAATTCATCTCTTTTTCATCTCAAAAATATAGAGTTTTCCCTAATTCCTTAGGATGCAAGCACCCTTAGACACTAGCATGTCCCTAGGACCCTAGTGCCGTTCTTGTATGCTAGTGCATCCAAAGGATGCAAGAGCACTGATTGGATGCTAGCATGATTGGTGGACTCTAATGCCCAAATGGGATGCCATCGCTCCCCTAGGCCCCATTTTGTGTGAGTAATGAGAAAAAACTAGCTGAAATGTGAAATTTTCATAGCTCTATGGTGACTCCCTACTTGATGTGCTACCTGAGGGCATCTAGTCATGGTGATTGGAAAGCTTGTCTATCTGGTATCTTTCCTCTAAAAATTTTCTTAGGTGCTCAAAAATCACTCAATATGTTAATTTAAAATGAATAGTAAAAAGAGATTTTTTTTACTATTTATAGAAAATTTTCAAATGTTCTGTAGCACCTTCACACTAGAACCTTCATAACTTGGGCTTGTAAACTCTGATTTTCAAGCTTTTTGTTACATTGGAATCCTGGTCACGCCCTTTTTCTTTCCATATGCATCCCACTTGGGTATTATTCCATTTAATAACCTTGTAAAGTTCATATTCATCACCATTGCAAAAAATTTCAAAGAGGTGGATTTTTCTCCTTATTTTTGCCCTTTTTATTAGTCGGCATAAACATAGGGGGCATATCTCCACCCTTATTTTTATTTTTCTAAAATTTTTCTCTTGACATTATTTTCTCAATGTTTAAAAATTTAGCTATTTTAGCCTTGATTTATGAACTAATGCATTCTTGGTTTTACAGGATTATTGGATTTCAAACAAAATGATTTTGCACACTTGTGGTACCTAACACTGTGGTTTTGTAGATTCCTCGCTTGCGGGCATCATTCTTCCACCTAGTGAATTTTGTAGCCTCTATATTATCCTTTTGGGTATTCTTTTCATGCTTATTTATTTGCAGCATTTCATTTTTGTACTATAGCATAGCTTATCACCTAGTGTCATCATCTCGCCAAAATGGGGGAAAATGTAGCATAAAAACTTATGTACCCTAATAATTGTACATTGCAGCATCTCTTCAATGTTCTTTCCCATAGCATGTTTCTATGGCCACCTAGCCTAAAACTTTGGCCTGTTTTACCCATCACCAATGTTTGCCAAAATTCATTGTGGATATTTATTTATCTTAACTTTTTGAGAACACATGTGAAATTTGAGAAAATATTCCTAGGATGCTTGTGCTATGTGAGGATGTCTCAGTGACATGCTGGCATCCTGAATATTCTATAATTTTAAAATGTTGATTCCCCTACATTCTCTTTGGAATCCGTTAGTGGTAACACTCAAGTAGGAATGGGTGACCCCTACAGCATACCTGACCCTTCTAGATTTCCTCTCTTCATGTAAAATTCAAGTTTGAGAAAAAAGATCTCTAAACTCACTTGACTTTTTCTTGGCTATCTCTCACATGCTAAAAAAAATACACAACAGATTTTGAACATTAGCTATATAGTCTCTGATAAGAAGGATTTCATGATTTTTGTGCTCTTGGAGATTGTGGAACCTCCATTTTTATCTTTCTATGACTACATTTGTAGCTTGTGCACCATAGAGTCTCTTTTATAGGGATTTGAAGCTATTCACTTTAGATCTGGCATTCAAGGATCTAGTAGCCTCTTCCATTACTCCAAGGACTTGGTAACATTGTTTCATTAAAGAGAAATAGTGTTATTTCTGGGTTTTATTTAATATATGTTGTTTCACTTGCATTTTAGCAAACTTCTAGTGTAGACCACCACCCTTGTTTTTCCATTAACACACTAGAGTATTTTCTCCTTGTAGACTAGGGATAATACTCTTAGTTTTATTAACTTTGTCACTATTGTTTATTCACCAGACACACTTAGGAAATATGAGCACATACTCTCATTTTTAGGTTTTTCAAGGTGGTTTCCCATGGAGTTCAAAAGACCAAAATAGGGGCTTGACCAAGGTAAGCTTCCAAGTAGTCCCAAAATTTTTTCATGTTTTGTGGTGTGCAGGTTAGAGAAGTAGAAGATTCCAACACACGAGAGTTTGTTTATTCCTCCCCTTCCCTTGTTAATTAATTTTTTTCATTATATTTAGATTAAAGGTGTTATTTTATTGATTTCTTAGTATACTTGAATGTTTGGTACTCATTTTGGTTTTGTACATAGATCAAAAGAAGTTATAAAAACCAAAATAGATTGTACAATTTAGATTTTTAGATTTTATTATTGTCTAGGTGACAGTGCATGGCATAGATGTCCCCATGATGCACTAGTGTCCTTGGCCAAGACCTTCTCCCTTCAGTTCGAAGCTCCCTTCTTTATCATATCTCTAGTTCTACATTTATTTATGTGATTTGGGTTCTAAATTTCTAGAAATTATAGTTTTTCCATTGTGCTTTATTGTTCTTCGTCTTGAGATTGATTTAATTTCTTAGTATAGAACTGAGTATGATCTTATTAGAGTTTTTTTACTCTTTGTGATTGGATAGTAGCGGAATACTCCTCTTTGAGGCTAGTTTGATCTTCATGTAATAGATGAATTTGTTTCTAATTAGATTATCTCATTAATCTTTTATTAGATTCAAATTTTAGACTTTACAATTATCATTATAAATACTTATAATGTTTTTGAGTGCAATTTATAAGTACACATCATACTAGGTATTGAGCTCAAATTGAAGGGGTATATTCTTTGTGGTCATTAACCACAATTATGCAATCCTGATGATGTTCTTATATGACTATCCATAGGTTCTTTCTAATTAACATTCAAATTCTTGACTACATATTTCACTAACATGATCTATTTTTTAATTATTTCAAGATTGCCATGCTTGCATCTTATTTTTTTTATGCCTAATATTTCTCATTCCCAATTTTACTAACCATGATGGTATCTTCTAATAGCATGGATTATGAGGATTTCAACATTTCCTAATACTTATCATGATGATACATCACATTTGTTGGTGCTTATAATATATTTTATCTAGCATTCATGGTTACACAAATTTATAGACCTACTTGGAGACAACATTGAGGGCACTATTTTTCCTACCATTATATACATTTTTTCATTATCTCATATCTTAGTATCTTCTTTATGGTGTCACATGATGCTATCTTTGCATTCCTATATGATTATTGATCATTCCAAATTTTACATAATTTTACACATATTTTCTAATCTCCTCAAAATTATTTTCATTCTTTACATATAACTAATTGGAAGGGATATACGAGGTCACTAACATCCCTTTCATGTATATAGTTACAAGTGACCATCTAATGATTATTTATGATGGAAGCATGCTACTCCATCTTCAATGAGTAGTACATTGTCAATTTCTATTAGCACTATCCTACAAGTACTACCCCTTTGCAATACAAGTTACCCTTTGGCAATAACTTACATTTTCCATTGTAGTGGATTTATGTTATACCAACTACTACTTAGTAGTATATTGCTAGATACCTTAAGGTGGTATCATATATTTCATTTTTATCATAGATAGTACAATAATGTTTATACTTATATTTATTCTCTGTTTTAGAATTATTAACATATGTCATTCATTGTATCTTTTTTTTTGTGCTTGTAGGTTTTTAGGTGGAGTGTTTATTCTGAGGAAGTGTGCATAATCAATGTCCATATCCATATCATTTTTAACAGTGCTTAAATAAATTTAATTTTATATTTACAACTTAATTTTACCTTGGCATGCATCCTCATAGGTCACATGCAAATCAAAGTGGCGACAAACTATAACTTAGTGAAAACTATATGCCTTGCATTTTCCCCCTTCATTTTGGCTCACTTTGACTTAGTTATTCCTTATGAAATGACAAATTTACAAGTGGCATGTTTTTTAATAATATTTGGAACATAACCTAAATCTTACTATTTTCCATCTATAATCATTCGTAGGAATTTGTTTTGATGCTTAGTTTTCACCATTTCTAGCTTAGATTTAAGTAAATAATTTCTCAAACTAACATAGGTCATTTCTATTATTTATATAAGTGAATTTAATTTTTCAATTTGATAATTTAAAATTTGTGCCCACTTATTTCCCTAAGTATAGCTATCATGTGTTGACATGAACCGTGAAACATTTTACTTGCATATTTGGAGTGGTATTCATGGGCTAACCTAACTCAGTAAAACATCTAAAATCTAGAGCACATTGAGAACATTTCTTGCACACATTAAGGGTCATCAAAATTATTTTGATATGACCTCATCATTTGCATCATCGTTCTAGGGCATACTACAAAATTGAATGTTTTTCAATCATTTACAAAGCGATGGATTCAATATCTTGGGAGTTTGGTAAAGGGTAGAAATATTCACTATGATTTACAAACTCATTTTTCTACACCAAAGTTTTTATTGTAGCTCTAGACATATCAACACATCTTTGTTTGTATAGATGAGTTTTAGTAAATAGATTAAAATCTATGGGTCAAAGTTTATTTTCATGTGGGATTTAGATCTATAACTTATAGATATGATAGAGTTATTTCTATAATTTGTTGATTCAACCTAGCAAATTTTGAGAGTGAGCTAGTTTTTATTCTTCATTGTAATTCCAATGAATTCAAAAATAATAGATTCTTAGTTATGGTTCAAAAGTTGTCATCAAAACAATGAAAAGATATTTATCAATGACCAAAATCAATTAAATACTTTTACTTCTTTTAATTTTTAGTTTTCTAATTTTTGTCACATGATCTTTCATAGATTTAAATTAGATCAATTGGATTATATTTCATTTCATATTTCTTAAACCTAATTTTAGTAAAGAACTTGTTTTTTTTTTTTTTAATATTTGCATAATCTTTATACAATTTTCATTACACTTCATGGTAATAAAAGGCAAGTTACAAACGAAAAAACAAAGTTCCCACTAAAAATTAAAACAATATAATATTTTATTTTATTTCAAAGTTACGAGTTATGCACACAAATTAGACTAATAGTTATAAAATTTTCTTTTAAAAACTATTAGTTTCTTATCAAAAATTGGTTAAAATACATTTACATTCTTAAACATTCCTTAATAGACTAAGTAGTATTTTTATATATTAAATATAGGATAAAGTATCACAAAATACATTAAAAACTCATATAATATGATGGTAGAAAACTACTACAATAAAAAACCAAAACAAGAATCTTAATAGGCATCAAGCTAAATGGGTAGTATACATGCACCCAAAAACATAACAAAAAAGGAGAAAAATAATAGAAAGGTTTAGAGGTCAAATTATACCACCATAGGGCACTTGGTGTTGTGCCTAGCCAAGGTGGAAAGATAATTGATAGTGGCTTGGGCATTACATAGGCAATGGAATTAGCATCGTTTACCTAACCTTACTAATAGAGAGTGTAATTGATACAACTCAATTAATTAGATTCTTGAGAATTCTTGTTGATCTTGTTAGTCTTGTTTTCCTATCTCCTTGAAGAGCATAGATACAAGTTTGTAGACTCTCAACTTCCTGTTCTAATTCTTTGTTCATTTTCAATTAATAATCCATGAAACTACCTAAATTTAGCATCTAAAGAGCAAGATTAGAGTGGAGTAATTTCATTTTAAATTCATGAGGATAAATGAACGACAAATATACCCATACAATATTATTAGAAAGTTTGAGACCTTAAAATGTGGATTTCCATGACTAGTTATGAGAGAATAGGGCTAATGGAGTAGTCTTAAGGGAGATCCAAATTCCAATAGCATTTTGGAAAAAACTAAATAGAGTTTTTAACAATTCTTTTGTATATGAAAAGGACAAGTGGAATAGGGCTAGAGGAATCTAAGAGAGGAACGCACTAGGATTTTGATATGAAGGCATTTTTAAGTAGTGAGTTGTGATTGAGCATCAACCTTGGGTTTCCACAAGTGGAGGATAAACTTCCTGCAACAGAAGCAATAAAGTTTGTAATTCCACCTAGAAATAAGTCTATTGGAAATTGGATGGAAGGGAAGGAGTCTTTTATAGATTAACTTAAGAAGGAACAATTGGATACTGTGAGCTTGCACCCACCCCCAGTCCTTTAGGAAATTCCATTAATAGAATACAAAGACTTTAAGAGTAAGGGAGTAAGGTGAAATACCTTGAAACATATAATATCATGCCTATTACAAAAGTTGAGATTGAACTCTTGTTTAAGATGGGGCCAAGGTTTGCATTGTAGTCAAGGAAGGTTCCAAAGGTCCTTGAACACCTAAATTCCCTTTTTGAAAAGCTAATTTCCTTTTATCATAATTATAGTTCCCAAATGAATCTCATTCACTTGAATTAATCTATTCCACTAAATAGAAGAGGTGGAGCAACTTAGACCATGCTTGAGAGATTGCTCATGCCAAGTTAATTATCATGACATAGTCTACCGAGCTTTCCATATGTTATTGAAAGGGGTCTACATCCTTGAAATTTGAAGACTGAGGAAAAAAGAATCATGTTTCTCCATTTCATTTCACTCCTAGGATTGCTAGCAATAGTTATTTAAGTCTTGTTTTTGACAAGTGTTTCCATGGAGCTTGTTGGTTCTAAAACTACACACCCATAAACCTAAAGATTGAACCTCAAAACCTAGACCTATAGATAAAATCAATCTAAGATGGCGAAGTAGGATTATGATCAAAATGTAGATAATTATGGACTAATACTAAGAGAGGGTGGGTGTTTTTCACTTTAGGCTTTGCTAGACCTAGGAGAGTGTCCCTAGGAGTTTGAGAGGAACATTACCTTTACCTTAAATTATTAAAATAGAGTAATCTCCAAGATTTATTGTCCCTTTATGCCCTTTAAACAAGAAGAAAGTTCCCTTTCACTTGTCTTGCAACACTTGAATTCATATATCATATTTCTTTTTCATTCTTCTCTATATTATGGTCTATGGCATGACTTGGATAACTTCATCATCAATGTAGAGAGGGAAGGACCCACACCACACTTGTTTTTAGCCCAACGACCTTCAATAAAGATAACAATCCTTCGTGTGAGTCCACTAAGAAATCCACCAACTCATAATCCCTCTCCAAAGACTCTAGAACTTTGAAATAATGAGCGCTCTCAATATCCTCCTCCATTAAACAAAAATACTCTAGACGTTACGAGAGTCCTCGAGATGGGATAAAAGAACAATTCCCATATGATGAAATGCCATCCACAAAAAGCAGCAAAATATGGAAATTTGACAAGCACATGGCAGACACGTATGGGCTCAAATAGAAAAGGGTGAGCATATAAAAAATAATTACTAAAGAATGGACTATCAATCAGTGTCAAGCAAAGAATTTTGCGAAGTAATCTCTGCCAACAGCAGCATGCACCAGATCAAAAAGGTCCTTATTTTATAACATTGATTATTTTTTAATTTTATAAGCGACCCCCTTATTTTATTTCACAGAAGCAGTACATAATTTTTATATATCCATCACTAAAATCCATACTCTGAAGAAAGGTTACAATAATGAAACTTTCCTGACCATTCGGAAGCTTTATTACAATAAAAAAGATGGCTACACTTAAATGGAGGGATTGAATAACAATATTGGTATCCTTATATTTTACTGCGGCAGTAAAGATGTGATGTGAAAAACTGACTATATTTCACAAGAAAAGCAAAGAAAATATTAAAATCCTAAAAATTATAGGAGTCGAGATTATGAGAATTGTAGCGGCTTCTTACTTACCGATAAATTGAGAATTGTGCGGATCCCGCTTATAGAAACGTCCTTTCAAGTTATCAGTTGGAGCGCAGAGATTTGATTCATCTTAAAGAGTTTGGTCCACCGCAATAAAATATCAGGTGAAGCACAGAGATTTTATTCATAATTCATAAAGAGTTTGGTCCACCGCAATAAAATAACCATTGGTAGCAGAAAGTCCTTTCGGCCCACTTGATTTCGTGTAACTTTTCTGTCTTTGAGTGTCTCGTTCAGATGATTACGACACTGTGAAAACCAGCACTCACATGGTTGACTACGTATGTTTTAATATATTTTTAAATATGAAGGCTGTATAAATCAAATTAAATTATCAGTTAATGGGTTTTTGGTTAGTGGGTGAAGTTGAATGGTTCTCAATGAGTCCATTAGAAAATCAAGTTTTGTTCAGTGCAAGGCCCCAACATCATAAAGGATGAGGCTGGGATCCTGCCCTAGGTGACTTTGGTCAAATGGATATCCCCCAGTCCTTTACCTTCACCTGAAGAGGTTTCAGCTTAAGACCTGTGCTCCCATATTGTTGCCCTATATGATTCTATGTGTTTGATATAAAACTCTCGAACAATAAATAAAATTATCTGATCAATGATTAAGTTCCTTTAGAAATGCCCTCGAAAGTAAAGTGGAGAAGGAGGAAGTAAATGTTGCACAATTAATAAGGGTAGTCATCCACTTTGAAAATAAATTTGGAAGCGTTCCAAATTTTAGCATGCTCATCTAAATTATATAAATATCCAAGTTAACATGGTAAAGATTGGCATATAAAACTCTCTTATGCATTATGGGCCTATTGCATGAGTATTCGTATGGCTATAGGAACTACTCCGTATAATCTCATCTATGGTGCCAATGCTATTATGCCTTTAGAGTTGGAAATTCCTTCTTTTTGAATTTCCTTCTAAGGCTCATCGCTATTAGGATCACTTAGCTCTACATCCACGATAGTAGGATGGGGATGATTCACTTGTCTCACTACATTCTGATGTGAGTGTACATAAGTAGGCATAGTTGCGGGAACACCCTACACCTATGTGAACTGCCTCATCACACGATCAGGGTAGAAGGGCACTATGATGCGAACAAGATGACTGAATAATAGCTAATGCCTTTGCATCCTCGACAACTTTCATGTCTTCACTATCCAAGCATTCATCCCCCTATAGGGCCGCCAGATAACGTCTATGCTCTACAACCGATCAAATGTTCGTCTCTATTATAAAAGATCACCGAACTGCCATGTCCTCCTCAGCCCATAGGTATGGGATCATGGCTCAATCTAGGTGATCATTTTGGGTACCCCCGTGCTAGCCATGTACACCTAATGTGCTCAAATGCTCATACCTTGAGCAGCGTACAAGTCATAAGGCTCTAGCTCTCATAGTGGACATGTATCATTCCAAATCATGGTATAAGTGAGTGAGCATGCTCCAACCCCACAAAAAATAATTTGCTACTCTTCCATCACCTTGATGGTATGGATGAGGCCACCATGTAGCTGTGCACATCACCCATCTTGTGCTATACAAAGGGCGATGAGAGTGATGAGCATGTGATGGACTAGTGGGATGCTATTCCTGCTCTAGCCACCTCATATGTATGTTCCATGAGGTATCCCCAATGATGGTTTGACCAAGGCAATACATGTGTCCATCCAAGATATATGCCTCTGATGATTACTCTACAATTGCAGCGACTTGACCTTGAATCAGTAGCCATATAGGATCCTAAACATATCCTCTAAGGTGATGATCATGTCTCTCTTGTCAAAAGATGAAAGACAAACGCATCTACATCCCACCTCTCTATCAATGCTAATATCATGCTATTATGATATCACATCTCAACAATCATGTATACCCAATAAACTCTAACTATGCATAGAAGTGCAGCATCCTCTAATATTAGCATGCTCTATCGGTCTCTCAACAATGTGAAAATAATCCCTCCTATGTGCTCTTGCATTAGAGGGTACTACAATCACCAAACAAAAATCATATTAGCTTTACATTAAAATTCATCACTTTTTCATGTCAAAAATATAGAATTTTCTCTGTGTCCTTAGGATGCTAGTACCCTTAGACACTAGCGTGTCCCTAGGACCCTAGTGCCCTTCTTGTACGCTAGCGCATCCAAAGGATGCAAGTACCCTGATTGGATGCCGGCATGATTGGTGAACTCTAGTGCCCAAATGGGATGCCATCGCTCCCTGCAAGCCCCATTTGTTTTGTAAAATGAGGAAAAACTTGCTGAAATGTGAAATTTTTCATAGCTCTCACATGGCAACTCCTTGCTCGATGCGCTACTAAGAGCATCCAGTCATAGTGATCAAAAAGCTCATCTACATGGCATCTTTCCTCAAAAAGTTTTCTCATGCGCTAAAAAATTACTCAATATGTTAATTTAAAATGAATAGTAAAAAGTGAATTTCTTTTACTATTTATAGAAAATTTTCAAATGTTCTGCAACACCTTCACACTAAAACCTTCATATTTTAAACTCTGATTTTCATACCGTTTGTTGCATTGGAATCTTGGTTCCGCTCTCTTTCTTTCCATATGCATCTCACTTGGGTATTGTTCCATGTAATAAACTTGTAAAGTACATATTCATCACCATTACAAAATAATTCAATGAGGTGGATTTTTCTCCTTGTTTTTGCCCTTTTTACTAGTTGGCATAAACACAGGGAGTATGTCTCCACCTTTTTTTTTTCATTTTGCCAATAAATTTCTCTTGACATTATTTTCTCAATGTTTTAAAATTTGGCTATTTTAGCCTTGATTTTTGAACTAACACATTCTTGGTTTTATAGGATTATTGGCTTTCTAACAAAGTGATTTTGTACACTTGTGGTACCTGACACTATGGTTTTGTAGATTCCTCTCCCACAGGCATCATTCTTCCACTTGGTGAGTTTTGTAGCCTCTACAATATCCTTTTGGGTATTCTTTTCATGGTTATTTATTTTCAGCATTTCATTTTTGTACTTTAGCATATCTTATTACCTAGTGTCATCAGCCTACTAAAGTGGGGGAAAAATGTAGCATAAAAATTATGTACCCTCATAATTTCATGTTGTGCTTTGAATCTCTTTGTTGTTCTTTCCCATAGCATGTTGCTAGAGCCACTTAACCTAAAACCTTGGCCTATTTTACCCATCATCAAGGTTTTCCAAAATTCATAGTGGATATTTATTTATCTTCATTTTTTGAGAACACGTGTGAAATTTGAGAAAATATTTCTAGGATGCAAGTGTTATGTGTGGATGTATCAGTGACGTGTTGGCATCCTGAATATTCTAAAATTTTAAAATGTTGATTGTCCTACCTTCTCTTTGGAAAATGTTAGTGGTAACACTCAAGTAGTAGTGAGATGACCCCTATAGCATAACAGACCCTTCTAGATTTCCTCTATCCATGCAAATTTCAAGTTTGAGAAAAAAAAAGCTCTCTTGGCTCACTTGATGTTTTCTTGGCTCTATCTCACATGCTCAAAAAAAATACACAACAGATATTGAACTATGGCTCTTTAGTGTCTCACAACAACATTTCAAGCTTGTGCATTGTAGAGGCTCTTTTCTACATCTTTGTAGCTATTCATTTCAGATCTAGCCTTCAAGGAGCTTGTAGCCTCCGCCATTACTCCAAGGACTTGGTAACATTGTTTCATTGAAGAGAAATAGTGTTATTCCTAGCTTTTCTTTAATATATGATATTTCATTTACATTTTAGCAAACTTCTAGTGTAGACCACCATCTTTGTTTTTCCATTTGCACACTAGAGTATTTTCTCCCTATAGACTAGGGATAATACTCCAAGTTTTATTAACTTTGTCACTATTGTTTATTTCCTAGACACACTTAGGACATAGGAGCACACACTCTCATTTTTAGTATTTTCAAAGTGGTCGCCAATGGAGTTCAAAAGACAAAAATAGGGGATAGACTAAGGCAACCTTCCAAGTAGTCCCAAAAAAATTTCATGTTCTACGGGCTGGAGGTTAGAAAAGTAGAAGATTCAAACACATGGGAGTTTGTTTATTTCTCCTCTTCCCTTGTCAATTAAATTTTTCATTATATTTAGATTAAATGTGTTGTGTTATTGATTTCTTAGTATACATGGATGTTGGGTAGTCATTCTAGTTTTGTACACAGATAAGATGAAGTTACAAAACCTAAATTGGATTGTACATTATAGATTTTTATATTTTATTATTGTCTAAATGACAATGCACCGCACAGATGTCTCCATAATACGCTAGTGTCCTTGACCAAGACCTCTCTTCAGTGCCAGGCTCCCTTGTTTTTTGTAGATTTCATTCTACATTTATTTATGTTATTTGGGTTCCAAATTTCTAGAAATTATAGTTTTTCCATTGTGCTTTATTGTTCTTGCTCTTGAGATTGATTTAATTTCCTAGTATAGAACTAAGTAAGATCTTATTAGAGTTATTTTGCTCTTCGTGATTGGATAGTAGTGGAATACTCATCTTTGAGGATAGTTTGATCGTCATGTAATAGATGAATTTTTTTCTAATTAGATTATCTCCTTAGTCTTTTAATAGATTCAAAATTTAGACTTTACAATTATCATTATCAATACTTTTTTTTTGATTCGTAATAGTAATACTATATTAAAAGATATCAAAAAGTTACAGTTTCATCAGCGTTTCCATGGCTGGCAGACCAAGTCTATCTATCAACCTATTCGAACTAAGAGAAAAGGAAAGTAGACCACGCAGGGTCATAGCTATTAACAACCAGAGGAGATTATCACTATCTTAGAATATCCTAGCTTTGCTCCTACTATACAAAATGAAGCAAAGGAGACAAATAGTTTCTAATTACTGTCATACTCTGCTAATTTCTTGCTAAAGTCCTCCATCCATTGGAAGCCATCGACCTCCTCCAGACCCAGAACCCTTTTGATGAAGCCCACTGCCACCACCGCCTGGTGCTTTAGCAACACCAGATCGAAGCCTCTGATGTCCAGGATGAAAGGGAAGATCTTGATCACTACGCCGGGGTCATCAAGGAGTCTCCAGTCTTTTGGATGCGGGATTCCTATCCCAGGGCTGGCCACCTGCAGTGACATCTCCAAATCCCCTAAATACTCTGGATTGAAGATGCCCTTCATTATGGAATCGGCCTCTATTTTACCCATCCCCAATTCAAGTAGCATAGCTAAGACCCGTGAAGAGATATCTGTATCAACCCGATAGCGTTCATCGTTCTCCATGAAAGCTTTGCCTAGTAACATCTTCACTGCCCCCACCATTAAGTCATCTGACCTGCGAAGCATTCTCTACAGTCGAAGGTCGGTGATGACGTTGACGAAGGCCATTTGCCTCTTCCTGTTGGTTAATCTAACTGGAGTATCCATCCCCCCATAGCGAATGGACTTTGCTAAGACTATGGCTACAAAATGTGAAGGCATTTGGCACTGAACGAAGAGGAGAATGCAATATGGAAACACCGCCTGTGATAATATCCTTTCCAAACTACCTGAAGCTTCTCGAAACCCAAACTAGGGAAGGATTTCCAACTAATGCTGAGCTTGGCACTAAATGAAATGAATGCCAATGTCCCTTCTGCTCATGCCGACTGCTCTCCCTTCCCACTCATGATTACCTACTCTACTGTCTCAGCCTTGCCACCCCTACTGAGGTGGCAAGGCTCCCACCTAGCCTCCCACTATCATTATCAATACTTATAATCCTTTTGACTGCATTTTATAAGTACACATCATACTAGGTATTGAGCTAAAATTGAAGGGGTATATCCTTTGTGGTCATTACCACAATTATGCAATCATGATTATATTCTTATATGACTATCCATAGGTTCCTACAAATTAAGATTCAAATTCTTGATTACATATTTTAGTAACATGATTGATTTTTTAATTATTTCAAGATTTCCATACTTGCATCTTATGTTTTTACGCCTAATGTTTCTCATTCCCATTTTTACTAACCATGATGGCATCTTCTAATATCATGGTTTATGAGGATTTTAACATTTCTTAATGCTTATCATGATGATACATCACATTTTTTGGTGCCTACAATATATTTTATCTAGCATTCATGGCTACACAAATTTATAGACCTATTTGGAGACAACATTGAGGGCACTATTATTCCTACCATTATATATATTTTCATTAGCTCATATCTTAGTATCTTATTTATGGTGTCACATGATGCTATCTTTACATTCCTATATGACTATTGAGCATTCCAAAGTTTAAATAAATTTACACATATTTTCTAATCTCCTCCAAATTATTTGCATTCTTACATGTAATTAATTGGAAGGGATATACAAGGTCACTAGCATCCTTTTCGTGTATATAGTTACAAGTGACCATCTAATGATTATTTATGATGGAACCATGCTACTCCATCTTCAATGAGTATTACATTATCAATTTCTATTAGCACTATCCTACAACTACTACCGCTTTGTAATACTAGTTACCCTTTGGCAATAAATTACTTCCATTGTGGTGGATTTATATTAAATCAACTTCTACTTAGCAGTATATTGCTAGATACCTTAAGATGGGATCATATATTTCATTTTTATCATAGATATTACAATTATGTTTATACTTATATTTATGCTCATTTTCAGAATTCTTAACATATGTCATTCATTGTATCTTTTTTTCTATGTGTGTAGGTTTTTAGGTGGAGTGTTTCTTGTAAGGAAGTGTGCATAATCAATGTCCATAGCCATATAAATTTTATGAGTGCTTAAATAAATTTAATTTTATATTTTCAACTTAATTTTACTTTCGCATACATCCTCATAGTAGGTCACATGCAAGTCAAAATGGGGAGAAACTATAACTTAGTGAAAATTGCATGCCTTGCACTTTTACCCTTCATTTTGGCTCACTTTGACTTAGTTATTCCTTATGCAATGACAAATTTACAAGTAGCATGTTGTTTTATAAGAGTTGGAACATAACCTAAATCTTACTATTCTCCATCTACACTCATTCCTAGTAATTGGTTTTGACGCTTAGTTTTCACCATTTATAGCTTAGGTCTAACCACATAATTTCTCAAACTAACCTAGGTCATTTCTATTATTTATATAAGTGAATTTAATTTATGAATTTCATAATTTAAGATTTGTGCCCACTACTTCCCCTGTCTATAGCTATCATGTATTGACATGAACCATGAAACAATTTACTTGTACCTTTGGAGTGGTATTTAAGGACTAACCTAATTCAGCCAAACATCTAAAATCTAGAGCACATTGAGAACATCTCTTGCAAACATCAAGGGTGATCAAAAGTATTTTTATATGATGTCATCATTTGCATCACCATTCTAGGGCATACTACAAAATTGAGTGTTTTTTTCAATCATTTACAAAGTGATGGATTTAATATCTTGGGAGTTTGGAAAAGGGTAGAAATATTCACTATCATTTACAAACTCTTTTTCCTACACCCAAGTTTTTATTTTAGGTCTAGACATATTAACACATGTTTGTTTGTATAGATGAGTTTTAGTGAATAGATTAAAATCTATGAGTTAAAGTTTATTTTCATGTAGGATTTAGATCTATAATTTGTGGATTCAACCTAGCAAATTTTGAGAGTGAGCTAGTTTATATTCTTTGTTTTACTTCCAATGAATTCAAGAATAAGAGATTCTTAGTTATGGTTCAAAAATTGTCATGAAAATAATGGAAATATATTTATCAATTGCAAAATTTAATTAAATACTTTTACTTATTTTAGCTTTTAGTTTTCTAATTTTTGTCACATGATCTTTCATAGATTTAAATTAGATTAATTGTATTATATTTCTTTTGATATTTCTTAAACTTAATTTTAGTAAACAAGTTGTATTATTTATTTTTAACATTGTTAGTGTAAATTAAGCTCACTTGAGTATGACTATATTTAGTTGTGCATTCCTTAATTGGGCACATGCTATGATTAGGTGTTCTTGTGATTTTATTAGAATGTATATGATGAGCTAGGTGTCTAGATTGGCTTATCCTATGTTAAGTAGTTACATGCCTATCATTGGGCCACTACTATTCTTAGGCATGCTTTTCCTATTTAGGCATGTCTATTCTTTGAGATTGGATTCCTATATGTACTTGATCATTGAGCTAATTCATTCATCCAATTTTTGCTTTACATATTGCTTATGTATTTGACAGTGTTGAGTGTGTGATTGTTTGATCTCTTGTGACTCCTTGTGCTCGTACTCGCAATCTTCCATGATCGATCCTAATTTCCACATGGTATTAGAGCGGGAATGGGTCAGGTTACAAGTTAGGCAAAGCTTGCATTGTTGAAATCTTTATCACAACATATACTTTGCATGGCAAATCTCTGTTTCTAAGGTAGTTGAAGGCATTTTTTTCTATAGAGGCTTTTTGTAGCATCGTGCAAGTAGCTGATGGCTTTTTCCACCACTGAGAAGGTTGATTTATTCTCAAGGCATGTGATACCCCTATGCAAGGTGATGAGATTCTTGGTTTATGCATGGAGGGCCTTCAACAAAGCCTGTAGCCTATTTGAAAGGCATGCAGGGTCTTCAAGAAACCCATGACCTGTTTAAAAGGAATTCATGGCCTTCAAAAATGTTGCATCTTATTTACAAGGCATGCAAGGCCTTCAAAAACCTATGACCTATCTACATTGCACCTTCATTCATCTTTGAGCCAGCCTTTGCACCAAATCCACCACAAAACCTAACAAAATCACACCTCCACATATGCAAAATCGACTACAGATAGTTTTATTTTGCAGCCTCTGCTAAAACACACCTAGATTGCCGCAATAGGTCAAATGCCCAAAACAAAAAGGTGCATAAATCCATTTTTATTTGTGTTTTTTTTCTTGTGAGTGTAGATTTTTTAATCTAGGGCACGTTTCTGCCCTATTCACCTTAAATTATCCTTATTTATTTTGGGATTTTCTTTTTTTACTAAAATGGCTATACTTAAATTTAATTTTAAAAAAACTTTGTTTTCCTCTCTGTAAAGTTTATTTTTGTCTGAATCTTATGTTTGGAAAATTAAACTACAAAGTGCATTTAAATTGTGTCATAGGCAAGTTTTTGCCTTCAAACTACTTATAAAGTGTCGAAAGTGAGGAGGGTATTCAAAATAATGACAGCGTGTCTTATTGGGTTGTGTTGTCTTCTTTTCTTTCGCATTTACTTGCAACATGGAGTCTAATAAATCTACTTCTCTATTAACCCCATTTACTTATCATAATAGGAAATCTAAAATTCAACTCATGTTAAAGAACAAATGGTTATACAGGGTTACAATGGGCCCTAAAATAGAACCATCTGATGATCAAGCTAAAGTTAAATGGTTTAACAAGTGTGATCAAGACTTTTTTTGTCTAGTCTTAGCATCTCTCCTAAAATACTCTTTCATGTAGAATCTTTGTCAGCTCTGAACAACATATGACTCACCCTTGAGAGGCTCTTTCGGAAGGTGGATGAGATGAAAGCTCATGAATTAGAAAATGAGTTAATCAGTTTGAGTCTGAGTACATTTAACACATTAGAAGACTTTTTTCACCAAGTTTAAATCTATCAGGTTGTAGTTAAAGGAATGTGGAATTGACAAAAAAATGACCAACTAGTTCTCTTAATTCTCTCCAAACTAGGTCCTCAATACTCTATATTTGTGTCTACATTCTATTTCACCAAGAGAGCTCTTGGAGCTACTTGGAAAATGCCATCTCTAGATGACTTAATTACCGATCTAACTAGAGAGCAAGACAAGTTAATCCACATGGGCACTATGATGTCCTAAAAACCTCAAGCCCTAGTAGCTAGAAATGGTAAACATGAATAGGATTCAAGCATCAAAGGAGAGAAACAAAACACTCAGAAGGATCAAGAGACAAAGAAAGAACAAAAAGACAAAACATTTAAAGTCACACAGAAACTTCATCCAAATAAGGGCAACCTAAAAAGGACAAAGTAAAGTGTGCCTACTATAACAAGAAAATGAATGATGAGCATAAGTGTATGAAGAAGAAGATTGATTACCTCACTCATCTCTTAGAGAAGAACAACATAGGTGTACCTAAATCCTTCAAAGAGTCCTCATCAACCCAAGAAAATTCTAAGTCAAAAGGTAAAGAGAGATTCAAGGGAAAGGCTCTTGTTGGAGTTGGCTCATCATCATCTTCATGGATCATTGACTCTGGTGCCTTGCACTATATGGGTTCTTCACAGGTTGAGCTCACTTCCTTAGAACCCCACAACATGTCCACCATTACCCTAGGTGATGATACTCCAGCAGCAGTTGTTGGGAGAGGGTCTATTGAAATTGAGGGGGGGACATTCACTAATGTTCTTAGAATATCTTCACTTTCAGCTAATCTCTTATATGCATGTACCAGCTCACTCACATAGGCTAGGGAATGAGAGTACAATTTACATCAAATTTAGTTAAGATCAGAGAGTTACACAATAGCAACTTAGTAGCATTGGGAAGGGAAAATCACCAAGCTAGGTTCTATACCTTCTCATACTTTTCCCCTAATGTTTCTCCCACCACATTTCTTATTGATTCTAATGGGGTTAGCAAAGTATGGCATGAGAAATTTGGCCATCCCAACTACCTTTATATTGATAAGCTTAGACAACATGATATGGTTACATGATTACCTAGAGTCAGATTCTCTAAGTGTCTTTGTGAGGGATGTGCCCTTGAAAAGAATCCTAAAGAGAAATTTGACAAAGGCAAATAATGAAGAGAGACACAGATCTTGGATCTTGTTCACAGCAATGTATCTAGGGATTTTCCCCATCCATCTTTCACTAAGGATATATATGTCCTTACCTTCATAGATGACCTCTCTAGGTACACATGGGTCTACTTCATTTGGCAGAAGTCTTAAGCCTTCAACCGATTCAAATATTTCAAGGATCTTGTTGAAAAACAAACAGGGAAGGTCATCAACGTTATTTGAATAAATAATGGAGGAGAGTATGTTAATAATAGTTTTGAGTAGTTTTGCATAGGAGAGAGAATAAACTTGTAGCATACAGTTCCTTATACTCCTCAGTAAAATGGATTTGTAGAATGTAAGAATAGAACCTTGAAAGAGATGGAAAATTGCATGATACACTCCAAGAACCTTACACCACTGTACCAGGTAGAAGAAATCAACTATGCATGTTACATTCAAAACAAAGTTCCTCACAAAGTCGTAAAGGGAATCACACCTTTTAAAGCTTGGAAAGGAAGGACACCTTCAGTTGAGAACTTCAGAATCTTAGGATCCCCAGCTATGGCATGAATACCTTCTCAGAACCACAAGGCAATGGAATCTCAGTCCAAATCTTGCATCTTTGTAGGATATCCAAAAGGTGTGAAAGGTTATCGTCTCCTACAACTGACTACTCATGAGTTTTTCACTGAGAGGAGTGTTAAGTTCCAGGAAAGTCCCACTGACTCTTCACTTGACATTCCTTTATCCTTCATGGACTCATTTGACTTTGATGATACATCTTCTGATGACTCAGACCATGCACGACTAATTCCTAAGATAGAGATTCCTTCTTCTAGTTCTAATAGTGAGGACCATGATGGGTTTTGTCCTCATCCTATTATGGGACTGCTTTGGAGGTTGATCTCTTGACACTTGATTCACCCATATCACAACTCCTTTGGGCAAGGTAGACACTTTAGATTCTAGGGACATGGGTAGGGAATCCAGTAGATGGGAGAGGTACATGGTCAGATTATCAAAGTGGGCCACATGCTTACTTTTCATCAACCTCTGATCCACAAACCTTCAGAGAGGCTTCAGGCATACCTGAGTGGGATGATGCTATGAATGAGGAATATGATTCCTTAATGAGAAATCACACTTGGGATTTGACGCCTCTTCCTAAGGGAAGAATGATGGTTTGATGCCGATGGATCTATCAGACCAAGTATGTAGTTGATGGGTCAGTTGATAAGTACAAGGTATGTTTGGTAGTTAATGGGTTATCACAAGTTGTGGGTATTGACTATGTAGAGACCTTTGCACCTATGTCCAAGATGAATTCGTTATGACTCACACTTGCTATTACTGCAACACATGGTTGGAAAGTGCACCAAATGGATGGGAAGAGTGATTTTCTTCATGGAGACCTTGAGGAGGAGATCTACATGGAACAACTACTAAGGTATCTTTAGGATTCTTCCTTAGTATGTAGACTTAGGAAATCTCTCTATGGCCTAAAACAATCCCTTCAACTTGGTATGCCAAGATGGATTCCTTCCTCTTATCTTTAGGTTTTACTAGGTGCCACTTAGATCCCAACATTTATCTTCTGTGACAGGATGATTCATTACTAATATTGGTACTTTATGTTGATAATCTTTTGATCACTTGGAGATATACATCAGCTATTGAAGCAATGAAGATAGCTCTTCATGATAGGTTTGACCTAGACTTAGGGTTACTACATTACTTTCTTGGTATTGAGATTTCACTAACAGACTCTAGGATCACTTTAGCATAGCCTAAGTACACTCTTGATCTTCTTTCCTGGTTTCACATGACTGACTGTAAATCATCCACTACTCCTTTTCTATCTAGAGTTAAGCTTGAGGCTGATCGTGCTACACCATTGGTCTATGCACCCTTGAATCAACAACTAGTTAGCAATCTCATCTATGACCCATACCAGGCCAAATATTTCATATGTAGTTGGCATGGTTTCAAGATTCATGTAGGAGCCTCATGAGATCCACTCGAAAAAAGCTAAGAGGATGCTTCACTACCTTCAAGGGACTCTCAGCTTTGGGATTCATGACACATATGGAACTGAGGTTAAATTAGTTGGATATACATATTCAGATTGGGCTAGTGATACTTAGAATTGCAAGTCGACTTCTGGTTATAGTTTCCCACTTATTTCTGGTCCTATCAGTTGGTCTAGAAAAAAGTAGAATGCTATTGCTTTATCATCCATAGAGGCAAAGTACAGTGGAGCTGTTAATGGAGCTAATGAGGCTCTATGGATTTAGGGCATTCTCACTAAGTTTGGCATTCCATTTTGACTACCCACAATCATCTATTGTGACAACCATAGCACCATTTAGATATGCAGCAATCTAGTCCAACATTAGTGGACCAAGCACATTGAGATTCATATGCATTTAATTCAAGAGCTTATTCATGCAAAGATCATTGACTTAGTCTTTTGCCAGTCATTGGAGTAGGTTACTGACATCTTCACCAAACCCTTCAATGAGAGCAAGCTTATTCATTTGTGAGCTCTGCTTGGGGTACGGTCCACTTCATCAGCAACATCATCCTCCGGGGGGTTTTCTAGCTTCTCCACTTTCTTTTTTCTCTATTTTGGGGGTAGTTTTTCCCATGAGTTTTTCACCCTTTCTCCACTTTATGAGAGATTGCACTGTATTGCACTATACATGGGTAGCTGATCGGGCCTAGTTACTGAGAGCTATCTTCACTTCCTCACCTAAGATTTTCTTAACGAGTGTGTTAGCATAAATTAAGCTCACTCAGGTATGACCATATTTAGTTGTGCATTCCTTAATTGGGCACATGCTAATATTAGGTGAAATCTTGTACTTTTATTAACACGTCTATTATTGGCTAGGTGTCTAGTTTAGCTTATCCTAAGTTAAGTAGTTAAATGTCTATCTTTGGGTCACTACTATTCTTAGGCTTGGTCTTCCTATTCAAGTACATCTATTCTTATAGAATATATACTTAATCATTGAGCTTATTCATTCATCTAGTTTTTCTTTGCATATTGCTTATGTCTTTGACAATGTTGAGTGTATGATTGTTTGATGTCTCCTGAATCCTTGTGCCGGTACTCACAATCTTCCACAATAGATCCTAATTTCCACAAATATTTACATAATCTTTATACAAATTTCATTACACTTCATAGTAATAAAGGGCAAGTTAGCAAGAAAAAAACAAAGTTCCCACTAACAATTGAAACAATATAATATTATTTTATTTTGAAGTTATGAGTTATGCTTACACAAATTAGACTATTATTTTATAAATGTAGGACACCATACAAATATTGCTCTACAAGTTTAGTTATAAAATTTTATTTTAAAAACTATTATTTTCTTATTAAAAATTGGTTAAAATATTTTTAGATTCTTAAACATTCCTTAATAGCCTAGGTAGTATTTTTTATATATTAAATATAGGCTAAAGTATCACAAAATACATTTAAAACACATATAATAGGATGGTAGAAAACTACTACACCAACAAACAACCAAAGAAAGAATCTTCATATACATCAAGATAAATGGGTAGTATACATGCACCCCAAAACATAACCAAAAAGGAGAAAAATAATAAAAACATTTAGAGGTCAAATTATACCACCTTAGGGCACTTGGTGTTGTGCCTAGCCAAGTTGGAAAGGCAATTGATAGTGGCTTGGACATTGTGTAGGTAATGAAATTATCATCATTTATCTAACCTTACTAATGGAGAGTGTAATTGATAGAGCTCAATTAATTAGATTCTTGAGAATTGTTGTTGATCTTGTTAGTCTTGTTTTCCTATCTCCTTGAAGAGCATGGATACAAATTTGTAGACTCTTGACTTCTTGTTCTAGTTCTTCATTTATTTTCAATTAATAAAATACGAAACTAGCTAAATTTAGCATCTAAAGAATGAGATTAGAGTGAAGTAATTTGATAAACATATTCCATGGCAGCCATCTCATCATCTATGTTATCTTCTGTCACTTTTTGTTCACTATACCTATTATGCTCTTTCATATACTCCTTGTGGAAGCTTGGATCTACCTTTATGTAGTCATGGGGCCAGAATTATGTTGTCTTTATGTCTACCCTATAGACTGTTGCCTCTCCTTCATCCAAAAGCCTCAAGAATCTTTCTGTGGGGATCTTTAGTGTTGCAGTTGCCTGTTGACAAATAAACCAAGTTGTGAGTCTTACAAAAGACCCAGCATGCATTCTTTCCATTCCTTGATACACACTTTCATTCCTTGCCTTCCATAAAGACCACCAAACCTCAGTAGTAGACAAAAACCAGAATTGATTAGCATTTACATCAGCATTTTTTTTATTGGTAAATCATTGCTAAGGGACAACACCCTTTATATTAATTTTCAAAAAAGACTACACTATGAGTTTAGTATGATGGTCCAACCCATTACAACATTTTTCTATTTGATTCCTCTTTTTGAACTTCTACCCACCCACCAAACACTTAGACAACTTTGGACTATGCTTCCTACAACCAAGAGGGCCTATTACATACAACTATTGATTCCATAGTTACAAAAATGGAAATTGTATTGCACTATTGACCCCTTACCATTTATAGTTGATATGAAAAAAGAGACAAAAAAGTCACCATCCAAAAACCTTCACTATCCTAGATATTAGTCTTCATCTTCCTCTCGAGCATGACGTATGGCTAGAGCACCAGCAATCATATGGCATTCAATTCCACAGGCATGATGAGTTGGGTTGTTACCTATCTCCTCAATGTCTCTACCATCATTCTCTGCCCACTCCTCACCTTCTCCTAGACCCCAATCCTCCTCATCCCTGATTTTACCTTCCAATTCTAGCCCTTCTGCTTCCAAATATTCCTTCACCCAACTTGCTCTAGACAGCATTTACATCAACATTAATAACATACCCACATAGTATATTGGTTTTGGTAATAGATAATGCAGACAAATTACCTTTTCAAAACTTTTTAAAAAGGCTCCAAATTTGCTTAGCAAACACCCAGTCAAAGAAAACATGATCACAGTCTTCAGGCATATTACAATAAAGACACAAGAGACTTTTTGACCCTATTGCCAGCCTTTTTAATAACAGTAACCATCAAAAGAATTTTTTTGGTTCAATAACATTAGACCATATAACAGACATTGTTTTAGACAACTCATTAAGTTCAAGCTTGACCTTCCATGCAAAATTAATGTGTCCAAATATTCATTATTTTCAATCAACAAATTGTAAACCTTCTTTAGAATCATTTTATCAAGAACTGTACCATCTTTCCATTGGATTTCCTTCCAATTGTCTCATTTAAAGGTCAAGTTCTATTGCATATATCCTTGCAAGGCTCTGTTTAGTACTGCATAAGTTCTCTTTTGTGTTTCTAGGATGCTATATTTCATCCTTATTTGGTATCAAATTTTCAAAGAGTTATTGTGTATGATATTATCAAATGAGCCAATTCCCATTTTAAACCACCTTTTTGTTAAACAACCCTGAAGCCGAGCTAATGATTTGTCATTTTGTTTTAGATTCCACCAAATGGATATGGACATATAGATAACTTTCTTACTATATAGTCAATGGCTTCTCTATTTTCAATGAGGGGTTTTATGATCTCCCAGGACTTCCAGATTGAAGCAAACATGGTAGATCCTAAGGGCTTAATTTTAAAGTCCACTAGCACAATGTCAAACTAACTTAGGCCTCACCAATCTTTTGCTTTCAGGGGCATTGTATTTCTTAGATTATTAGAAGCTAATACTTTCCAAGGCTCAGACCCCTCTAAGCATCTAATGATCCACTTTGCCACTAGAGTAGCACCTTGGATCTTTAGATCTTTTAGCCCAAGTCCACTCGTTTTCCTACTCGGGCAACACCATTCCCATGCAACTGCATGTTTTTTTAATTTTCCTTACCATCCAAACACATAAATTCTCTAATCCATTTGTATAATATTAATTTGATAACTCGCAAGCAACCACGAGGAAGCATAGTAAATAGGATAAGGAGCTAGAATATTTTGACACACTTGCACCCTTCTTGCCATTGTTAAGTATTGTTTATCCCACATATTCAATTTTTTATTGATTTTATTATGCATGTAGTCCCACATTTCCTTCAAGGAGGGGTTAACAAAGAATGGGATTCAAAGAAATCTCACCAACCTATTAGCATCCCCCCACTTCCAATGATTAACATCTAACCACAGGGGAGGACAGTCATCTCAACCTAACAACACAAACTTTGCATGAGACACCTGGCCCCTGTAGCCTTACAAAAGATCATCAATCTCTTCTCAAAATTTAACAAATTCTCCTCTTCTAGAATGGGAAATAGTGTTATGTCATTAGCAAACTATACATTCAACAATGAATCATTATTAGGAAGTTGTATCCCTTTAAGGTCTTCATTTATCAATTTGGTTCTCAAGATATAAAATAGTGCTTCAGAAGAGATAACAAACAATGTAGGGGCAAGGGGGAAACCCTATCTTATAGATCTTTCTAGTTTAAAAGAGTTATAAAGTGATCCATTTATGTCAATTTGTACAGTGTCATCCATGAATAACATTCTAACCATGTTATAGTATTCTTTCAGAAAGCCTAATGCTTCTAGCATCACAAATAAAAAAGACCATTCAATTCTGTCATAACCTTTTTCAAAGTCTAATAGTAAAATCCCTCTATTTTTTCCACTTTTCTTTGCCCAATCAAATGCTTCCCAACTTGTGATCAAGTTTTCCAACGTGTACCTCCCTTTTATAAATCCGGTTTGTGTAGGATTGATAATAACTGGCAAAATGTTAATAAGTCTCATGGCTAAGACTTTATACCAAAAGAAGGACTCATTTCCTTTCTAGCTCCATTTGAGACCCCCTTTCTTGTCTTCCTTCAGCTCTATCATATTAAAGTCCCCCCTATAATCTAAGTTATCTTTGGTAGGTTATCATCCATCCATTTCCATAGTTCTTCTTTGCAGTAGTACGCATTCGAAGCATACATAGAGCAGACTCCAAATTTATTCCCTTATTTAAAATTATCCACAAACACCTATTGTAGGGAGACAGGCCCTTTTGGACAAAAAGTTTGGACCACATCTTATCCATCAATATTGTTATCCTTCCTTTATCTCTCTCATGATTAGTGAAGAAGAATTCAACATCCTTCCAAATAAATCTTAGGTTATTTTCTAGTCTGAATCCTATGGTCTTCACCTCTTGAAGCATTAGGAGGTTCAGATTCTTTCTCTTATTACAAAAATCTCTCACTAAGTATTTCCTATCAAGAGATTCTAGGCCTTTTATGTTCCAGGTGTAGCAATTCATTTTTTATTTGAATCAGGGGGATTCATTTTCTTTTTTTACAAAGCTTATTAAAGTATTTTGGCACTTTCTCTCCTTTTTTATTTTCTTCTTTAGTATTATTGGAGTTTTCTTACATATTTCCTTTTTCTCTTTTCTTCTATTTTAGTCAGGATTAGGGAGACAATCGAGCTTTTCAGACTTTCCTCATTTCTATTGAGGCCAACAATACTAGTATCCACTGACATTGTGCTAGGAGCCTCAAAATTGGGTTCCCCAGGATCTATCATGTATGTTTGCTTCCTCACCTTAATTGATATACTATCATCATTAATTTTTCTTTCCAACTCTTTCTTTTGTGACCTTAATTTTTCCAGTGGCATTTCCTAAGCATTTTTATTAGACTTTCTTTTTTATCTTCTTCTTTTCTAGCTTCTTCTGCCTTGCCTAGGGGGACAACAGGTACGATAGGCAAGAAAGGGCCACTGATGAAGTGGGTTTTGAGAATAAATCTCCTAGTATTTCTAGTCCAAGTGCAACTACCCCCTCTAGTTTTATTTGCGAGGCAACTAGTGGAAATATACCTATACCCTCAAATGTTAATGAAAAAAGAGTGAAGTAATTGCATTTTAAATTCATGAGGATAAATGAAATAGAAATATACCATAAAATATTATTAGAAAGTTCGAGACATTAAAATGTAGATTTCCATGACTAGTTATGAGAGAATATGGCTAATGGACTAGTCTTAAGGGAAATCCATCTTCCAATAGCATTTTGGAAAAACTAAATAAAGTGTTTAACAATTCTTTCTTACATGAAAAGGACAAGTGGGATAGGGCTAGAGGAATCTAAGAGAGGAACTCACTAGGATTTTGATATGAAGGCATTTTTAAGTAGTGAGTCGTGATTGAGCATCAGCCTTGGGTTTCCACAAGTGGAGGATAAACTTCCTCCAATAGAATAAATAATGTATATAATTCCACCTAGAAATAAGTCTATTGGAAATTGTATAGAAGGGAAGGAGTCTTTTATAGATTAACTTAAGAGGGAAAATTGGATACTGTGAGCTTGCACCCACCCCTAGTCCTTTAGGAAATTACATTAATAGAATACAAAGACCTTAAGAGTGAGGGAGGAAGGTGAAACACCTTGAATCTTATAATTTATCATACCTATTACAAATGTTGAGATTGAAATCTTGTCTGCATTGTAGTCAAGGAAGGTCCAAAACACCCTTGAACAACTAAATTCCCTTTTTGACAAGCTGTTTTCATTTGATCCTAATTATAGTGCCCAAATGAATCTCATTCACTTGAATTAATCTATTCCACTAGATAGAAGAGGAGGAGCAACATAGACCATGCTTGAGAGATTGGTCATGCCAAGTTAATTATCATGACATAGTCTACCAAGCTTTCCATATGCTATTGAAAGGGGTCTACATCCTTGAAATTTGAAGAATGAGGAAAAAACAATCATGTTTCTCCATTTCATCTCCTTGCTAGGATAGCTAAAAATAGTTATTTAAATCTTGTTTTTGACAAGTGTTTCCAAGGAGCTTGTTGGTTGTCAAAACTACACACCCATAAACTCAAAACCTAGACCTAGGGATAGAATCAATCTAAGATGGTGTAGTAGGGTTATGATCAAAATGTAGGTAATTGTAGACTAATACTAAGAGAGGGTGGCTCTTCTTCACTTTAGGCTTTGCTAGATCTAGGAGAGTGTTCCTAGGGGTTTAAGAGGAACATTACCTTTAAATTAAATTATTAAAATAAAGTTATCTCCAACGTTTATTGTCCCTTTATGCCCTTTAAACAAGAAGAAAGTTCCCTTTCACTTGTCTTGCAACACTTGAAGTCATGTACAATATTTATTTTTGATTCTTCTCTATATTACGGTTTATGCCATGACTTGGATGACTTCATTATGAATGTTGGAGCATTTGAAACCATCATTTTCATTGTTATTATCATCACCATTCTTAACACAATTTCTTCAAGGTCTTTAGTTTTTGCATCATCCACATCCTTTTCATTTTCCTCTCTTTAACTTGTAAGGCTATTATACAAACATTATTTAGTGTCTTGAGATGTACTACAAATGTATATGTATTTAGTGGAAAATAATAATATATCTAATTATCACATAATTGTTAGTACGATTTTGTAATCTAGTACCAGAAAATAATGTACTTAATTTTCACATTATTCTTATGTAATTATTAACTTAATTATGACTTTAACTACATTATTATGTAATTATGTGTTAATCAACAATATAGGTCAAATTCTCACATTATTTTGGATAACAACCAACTTAATTAGTACATTAATGACTTAATTGTGCATGTACTTATGTAATCTAATGTAAATGAATATTTTAATTTATTTTAATATAAAATCAAGTGATCATCAAAATCAAGAGACCACTTATTTAAAGTTAAAGCTAATGACCCCCAAAACCGCCAAGAATCTAGTGTCTTTCCAACATCCTCAAGAATATAAAAAATGAAAGCAGTCCATCCTCTAACTAAAATGTGAAATTATGGAGAGTAACCTAGTATTGGCCTTGGAACCGAGAGATCCAAAGAACTAAATTATTCTCAAATATTGTCCTCCCCATAAAAGATCTAGTCAAAGCTATGTTAGCCAATTCCAAAACATGATCCATTTTCACATCCTCACCTAGGACAAGTTTCTCCCTATTTTGTGTTTCCTAATACATTCGTGGTCTTTCCTCCCATAAACAACTTTAGAAGAATCCACAAGCCTCTCTCAAGTCAAATTAAGAGGGGCCTGAGAGCCCTCAAGTAGAGTATTTTGTAGATCCTCGACACATGGAACCTCAACATTTGTAAACTCAAAAGAAACCACTATTAACAACCACTCAAAACTTATTACCTTTAGCATCTATAGATCCCTAACACCTCAATCATCAATACCAAGTTCTCCTAATCCAATCCCCAAGAGATAAGATGAAGGAGAAAAAGACCTAGGGATCAGCATCATCTCAAGGCTAGTAGAGAGGAAAGAACCCACACCACAATTGTTTTTAGCCCAACGACCTTCAATAAAGCTAACAATCCTAACAATCCTTCAGATGAGTCCACTAAGAAATCCACCAACTCATAATCCCTCTCCAAAGACTCTAGAACTTTGAAACAATGAGCTCTATCAATATCCTCCTCCATGAAAAAAAACAAAAGAACAACACCCATATGCTGAAATGCCGTCCAAAAAAAGGAGCAAAATATGGAATTTTGACAAGCATATAGCAGACACGTATGGGCTCAAATAGAAAAGGGTGAGCATATAAAAAATAAGTACTAAAGAATGGACTAACAACCAATGAAAGCAAAGAATTTTAAGTAGTACTCTCCCGACAGCATGCACCAGACCAAAAAGGTCCTTATTTTATAACATTGATTGGTTTTTTTATTTTATAAGGACCCTTATTTTATTTTACAGAATCAGTACATAAGTTTTTATATATCCATCACTAAAATCCATACTCTGAAGAAAGGTTACAATAATGGAACTTTCCTGACCATTCGGAAGATTTATTACAATAAATAAGATCGCTACAGTCAAATGGAGGGATTGAATAACAATATTGATACCCTTATATTTTACTGCGGAAGTAAACATGTGATGTGAAAAACTGACTGTATTTCACAAGAAAAGCAAAGAAAATATTAAAATAGTGGAAATAATAGGAGTCAAGAGATTAGGAGAAGTGTAGCGGCTATTTATCTACCGATAAATTGAGAATTGTGGGGACGGGAGCCAGCGGCTTATAGAAACGTCCTTTCAAGTTATCAGGTGGAGCGCAGAGATTTGATTCATCTTAAAGAGTTTGGTCCACCGCAATAAAATATAAGGTGGAGCGCAGAGATTTGATTCATCTTAAAGAGTTTGGTCCACCGCAATAAATTATCAGGTGGAGCACAGAGATTTGATTCATAATTCATACAGAGTTTTGTCTACCGCAATAAAATATCAGGTGGAGCACAAAGATTCGATTCATAATTCATAGAGTTTGGTTTACCGCAATAAGATAACCATTGATGGCAGGAAGTCCTTTCGGCCAACTTGATTTCGATTAACTTTTCTGTCTTGGGTGTCTCGTCCAGATGATTAGGACACTGTGAAAACTAGCACTCAGATGGTTGACTACGTATGTTTTAATTAATTTTTAAATGTGAAAGCCTGTATAAATAAAAAAAATATTATCAGTTAATGGGCTTTTTGTTGGTAGGTGAAGTTGAATGGTTTTCAATGAGCTTTTGATTGGTAGGTGAAGTTGAATGGTTCTCAATGAGTCCACCAGAGATCAAGTTATATTGAATGTAAGGCCCCAACACCATAATGGATGAGGCTGGGATCCTACCCTAGGTGACTTTGGTCGAATGGATATCCCCCAATTCTTCAGCTTGAGGCTTGTGCTCCCATATAGTTGCTTGATATGTTTCCTTTAGAAATGCCCTGAAAACTAAAGTGGAGGAGGAGGAAGTAAATGTTGCACAATTAATAAGGGTAGTCATCCACTTTGGAAACAAATTTGAAAGCCTTCCAAATTTAGATTGGCATACAAATCTCTCTAATGAATTATGGGCCTATTGCATGAGTATTCCTATGGCTATAGGAACTAATCCATATAATCTCATCTATGGTGCCGATGCTACTATACGTTTAGAGTTGGAAATTTCTTCTTTCCAAATTTCCTTCTAAGGCTCATTGCAGGTATTAGGATCACTCATCTCCACATCCATGATATTAGGATGGGATGATCCCCTGGTCTCACTACATTGTGATGTGAGCGTATGTAAGTAGGCAGAGTTGTAAGAACACCCTACACCTATCAGAACTACCTCATCACACGATCAGGGTAGAAGGGCACTATGATCCACTCGAGATGACTGAATAATAGCTAATGCCTTTGCATCCTCAACAACTTTCATGTCTTCTCTATCCAAGCGTTCATCCCCCTGTAGAGCTGCTAGATAATGTATGTGCTCTACAAACAATTGAATGTCTCTCTCTAATATAAAAGATCACTGAACTGCCATGTCTTGCTCAGCCCATAGGCATGGGATCATGGCTCAATCTAGATGATCGTTGTGGGTACCCCACTAGCCATCTACACCTAATGAGCTCAAATGCTTATACCTAGAGTAGTGTGCAAGCCATAAGGGTCTGGCTCTGGTAGTGGATGTATCATCCCAAATCATGGTATAAGTGAGTGAGCATGCTCTGACCCCACAAAAACCTTGTTTGCTACTCCTCCATCACCTTGATGGTATGGATGAGGCCACCATGTAGTTGTGCACCTCATCCATCTTGTGCTATACAAAGGGCAATGGTAGCGATGAGCATGTGATAGACTAGTGGGACGTTGCCCCCTGCTCTAGCCACCTCATATGTATGTTCCATGAGGTATCCCCAAGGATGGTTCGATCAAGGCAATAAATGTTTCCATCGAAGATATATGCCTCTGATCTCTACTCTACAATTGCTACAGATTGACATCGAATTGGTAGCCATCGGATCCTTAAAATACCCTCTAAGGTGATGATCATCTCTCTCATCAAAAGATGAATGACAAAGGTGTCTACATCCCACCTCTCCATCAATGCCATCAACATGTGATCATGATATCACATCTCAAGCATCTTGTATACCCAATAAACTCACATATGATCATGATATCACATGCGTAGAAGTGCAGCATCCTCTAATGTTTGCACACTCTATTGATCTCTCAACAGTGTGAAAATCATCCCTTTTATGCACTCTTGAATCATTAGAGGGTATTACAATCACGAAACAAAAATTATATTAGCTTTACATTAAAATTCATCACAAAAATATAGAATTTTATTGAAGTCCTTAGGATGCTAGCACCCTTAGACAGTAGGGTGACCCTAGGACCCTAGTTCCCTTCTTGTATGCTAGTGCATCCAAAGGATGCAAGCATACTAATTGGATTCCAACATCATCGGTGGACTCTAGTGCCCAAATGGGATGCCATCGCTCCTCGCGGGGGGCCCCATTTGGTGTGAAAAATGAAAAAAAATTTGCTAAAATGTGAAATTTTTCATAGCTCTCACATGTCAACTCCCTGCTCCATGTGCTTCCTAAGGGCATCCATTCATGGTGATTGGAAAGCTCATCTGCATGGCATCTTTCCTCAAAAAGTTTGGTTAGGAGCTCAAAAATTACTCAATATGTTAATTTAAAATGAATAGTAAAAAGTGATTTTTTTACTATCTATAGAAAATTTTCAAATATTCTACAGCACCTTCACACTAAACCTTCATAATTTGGGCCTTTAAACTCCAATTTTCATGTCGTTTATTGTGTTGGAATCAAGGTTCCACCCTCTTTCTTTCCATATGCATCCTTTTTGGGTATTATTCCATTCAATAAACTTGTAAAGCGCATATTCATCACCATTAGAAAAATTTTCAATGAGGCGAATTTTTCATATCTGCACCCTTATTTTCATTTTGCCAAAACTTTTCCCTTCACATTATTTTCTCATTGTTTTAAAATTTATCTATATAAGCCTTGATTTTTGAACTAATGCATTCTCGGTTTTGCAGGATTATTGGCTTTCTAACAAAGTGATTTTGCACACTTGTGGTACCTAACACTGTAGTTTTGCAAATTCCTCACTTGTGGGCATCATTCTTCCACTTGGTGAGTTTTGTAGCCTTTATAGTATCCTTTCGGGTATCCTTTCCATGCTTATGTGTTTTCAGCATTTCATTTCTATACTTTAGCATAGCTTATCACCTAGTGTCCCCAGCCCACTAAAGTGGGGGAAAAATGTAGCGTAAAAAATTATGTACCCTCATATTTCATGTTGCATTTTGAATCTCTTTGGTGTTTCTAGGGCCACTTAACCTAAAACCTTGGCCTATTTTACCCATGGCCATGGTTTACCAAAATCCATAGTTGATATTTATTTATCTTAATTTTGTGAGAACACGTGTGAAATTTG
Organism: Cunninghamia lanceolata; assembly: GCA_027924645.1. Lineage (NCBI taxonomy): Eukaryota > Viridiplantae > Streptophyta > Pinopsida > Cupressales > Cupressaceae > Cunninghamia > Cunninghamia lanceolata. The sequence continues at coordinate 1,666,687 of BSBN01000245.1, read as the reverse complement.
AGAAAATATTCCTAGGATGTGAGTGTTATGTGTGGATGTCACAATGATGTGCTAGCGTCCTGAATATTCTAAAACTTTAAAATGTTGATTCTCTTACCTTCTCTTTTGAATCTGCTAGCAACAAGAAGACCCCTATAGCATACCCAACCCTTCTAGATTTCCTCTATCCATGCAAAATAATTCAAATTTGAGAAAAAAGAATCTCTCTTAGCTCAGTTGACTTTTTCTTGGCTCTCTCTCACATGATCTAAAAAAATACACAATAGATTTTGAACATTGGCTCTTTAGTCTCTCATAAGAAATATTTGGTGATTTGGGTGCTCTTGGAGATTGTGGCACCTTCATTTTTATCATTGTGGGACTACATTTGTAGTTTGTGCATTGTAGAGGCTCTTTTTAAGGGCTTTGGAGCTATTCATTTCAGATCTGGCCTTCAAGGAGCTTGTAGCCTCCTCCATTACTCCAAGGATGTGATAACATTTCTTCATTTAAGATAAATAGTGTTGTTCCTAGTTTTTATTTAATATATGTTGTTTCATTTGAATTTTAGCGAACTTCCAGTGTAGATAACCACCCTTGTTTTTCCATTCGCAAACTAGAGTATTTTCTCTCTGTAGACTAGGGATAATACTCCTAGTTTCATTAAATTTGTCACTATTGTTTATTTCCCAGACACACTTAAGAAATAGGAGCACACACTCTCATTTTTAGTTTTCACAAAGTGGTTTCCCATGAATTTTGAAAGACCAAAATAGGGGCTTGACCGACGCAAGCTTCCAAGTAGTCCCAAACATTTTTCATGTTCTTGTGGTGTGCAGGTTAGAGAAGTAGAAGATTTAAACACATGAGTTTGTTTATTTCTCTTCTTCTCTTGTCAATTAATTTTTTCATTATATTTAGATTCAATGTGTTGTTTTATTGATTTCTTAGTATACTTGGATGTTGGGTACTCATTCCTCTTTTGTACATAGATCATATGAAGCTACAAAACCCAAATTAGATTGTACAACATAGATTTTTAGATTTTATTATTGTCTAGATGACAACGCACCGCATAGATTTCCCCGTGATGCACTAGTGTCCTTGGCCAAGACCTTCTCCCTTCAGTGCCAGGCTCCCTTATTTATTGTATCTTTGGTTCTACATTTATTTATGTGATTTGGGTTCCAAATTTCTAGAAATTATAGTTTTTCCCTTGTGCTTTTTTGTTCTTTCTCCTGAAATTGATTTAATTTCTTAGTATAGAACTGAGTAATCTCTTATTAGAGTTTTTTTTCTCTTCGTGATTGGATAGTAGCGGAATACTCCTCTTTGAGTCTAGTTTAATCTTCATGTAATAGATGAATTTTTTTCTAATTGGATTATCTCATTAGTCTTTTATTAGATTCAAATTTTAGACTTTACGATTATCATTATCATACTTATAATCCTTTTGAGTGCATTTTATTATTACACATCATACTAGGTATTGAGCTGAAATTGAATGGGTATATTCTTTGTGGTTATTACCACAATTATACAATCATTATTATCTTATTATATGACTATCCATAGGTTCTTACTAATTAAGATTCAAATTATTGATTACATATTTCACTAACATGATCTATTTTTTTATTATTTCAAGATTTCCATGCTTGCATCTTATGTTTTTATGCCTAATGTTTCTCATTCCCATTTTTTACTAACCATGATGGCATCTTCTAATAGCATGGTTTATGAGGATTTCAACATTTCCTAATGCTTATCATGATGATACATCACATTTTTTGGTGCTTACAATATATTCTATCTAGCATTCACGGCTAAACAAATTTATAGACCTATTTGGAGACAACATTGAGGGCACTATTTTTCCTAGATCATTATATACATATTTTCATTTAGATCATTATATACATATTTTCATTAGATCATATCTTAATATCTTATTTATGGTGTCACATGATGCTATCTTTACATTCCTATATGAATATTGAGCATTCCAAAGTTTACATAAATTTACACATATTTTCTAATCTCCTTCAAATTATTTGCATTCTTTACACGTAACTAATTCGAAGGGATATATGAGCTTACTAGAATCCCTTTCATGTATATAATTACAAGTGACCATCTAATGATTATTTATGATGGAACCATGCTACTCCATCTTCAATGAGTAGTACATTATCAATTTCTATTAGCACTATCCTACAACTACTACCCCTTTGCAATACAAGTTACCCTTTGGCAATAACTTACTTCCATTGTGGTGGATTTATATTATATCAACTAATACTTAGTAGTATATTTTTATATACCTTAAGGTGGTATCATATGTTTAATTTTTATCATAGATAGTACAATTATGTTTATACTTAATTTTTTTCTCATTTCTAGAATTCTTAACATATGTCATTCATTGTATCTTTTTATTCTATGCTTGTAAGTTTTTAGGTGGAGCGTTTATTGTGAGGAAGTTTGAATAATCAATGTCCATATCCATATCATTTTTATGAGTTGTTAAATAAATTTAATTTGATATTTGCAACTTAATTTTACTTTGGCATGCATCCTCATACTAGGTCACATGCAAGTCAAAGTGGGGACAAAATATAACTTAGTGAAAATTGAATGCCTTGCACTTTTACCCTTCATTTTGGCCCACTTTGACAAAGTTATTCCTTATGTAATGACAAATTTACAGGTGGCATGGTGTTTTAGAAGAGTTGGAACATAACCTAAATCTTAATATTCTCCATCTATACTCATTCCTAGGACATGGTTTTGACCCTTAGTTTTCACCATTTCTATCTTAGGTTTAAATACATAATTTCTCAAACTAACCTAGGTCATTTCTATTATTTATATAAGTGAATTTATGGTTTCAATTTCATAATTTAACATTTGTGCCCACTTCTTTCCCTATCTATAGCTATCATGTGTTGACATAAACCATGAAACATTTTACTTGCACCTTTGGAGTCATATTCAAGGACTAACCTAATTCAATCAAACATCCAAAATCTAGAGCACGTTGAGAACATCTCTTGCTCACATCAAGGGTCATCAATAGTATTTTGATATGTCCTCATCATTTGCATCACCATTCTAGGGCATACTACATAATCAATTGTTGTTTTCAATCATTTATACAAAGTGATGGATTCAATATCTTGGGAGTTTGGTAAAGGATAGAAATATTCACTATCATTTACAAACTCTTTTTCCTACACCAAATTTTTTTATTGTAGGTCTAGACATTTCAACACATCTTTGTTTGTATAGATGAATTTTAGTGAATAGATTAAAATCAAAGGGTCAAAGTTTATTTTCATGTAGGATTTATATCTATAATTTATACATACAATAGAGTTATTTGTATAATTTGTGGATTCAACCTAGCAAATTTTGAGAGTGAGGTAGTTTATATTCTTTGTTCTAATTCCAATTAATCCAAGAATAAGAGATTCTTAGTTATGGTTCAAAAGTTGTAATCAAAACAATAAAAATATATTTATCAATAACCAAAATCAATTAAATAATTTTACTTGTTTTAATTTTTACTTTTATAATTTTTGTCATGTGATCTTTCATAGATTTAAATTAGATTAATTGGATTATATTTCTTTTCATATTTTTTAAGCCTACTTTTAGTAAAGAGCTTGTATTATTTACTTTTAATATTTGCATAATCTTAATACAAATTTCATTACACTTCATAGTAATAAAAGGCAAGCTACCAAGGAAAAAACAAAGTTCCCACTAAAAATTAAAACAATATAATATTTTAATTTATTTTGAAGTTATGAGTTATGCACACAAATTAGACTAATATTTTATCAATCTAGGACAACATACAAATATTGCTCTACAAGTTTAGTTATAAAATTTTCTTTTAAAAACTATTATTTGCTTATCAAAAATTGGTAAAAATATTTTTACATTCTTAAACATTCCTTAATAGCCTAAGTAGTAGTTTTTATATATTAAATATAGGCTACTAAATACATTTAAAAACACATATAATAGGATGGTATAAGACTACTACACCAACAAACAACCAAAACAAGAATCTTAATATACATCAAGCTAAATGGGTAGTATACATGCACCCCAAAACATAACCAAAAAGAAGAAAAAAATTGAAAGGGTTAGAGATCAAATTATACCACCATAGGGTACTTGGTGTCGTGCCTAGCCAAGTTGGAAAGACAACTGATAGTGCCTTGGACATTACGCACATAATGGATTTGTTAGAAATGAAGGTGCAAACCACACAACAAAAATCTGATTCAAACCTTATTATCCTCTAAACAATGTAGAATCAATGGAGATTGCAACAAAAATCCAAACCCATTACACAGAAATAACATGCACTAAGAACTGAACACATAACACAATATGTAATGTGGAGAAAACCCTTTTGGGTAAAAAACTCCACCAAGAAAATAGGCTCCAAGTTGTATTATCTTCAACTATGAGATTACAATACATGCACTTCCTCTCTCCTTCAGTCTTCAATCCAGCGCCGCCCATTACTCTCCAATCTTAATAAAAATGTAGTCTAACAAATATCCTTATAAAAGGGGATTGCCTTCTAGGGCAAGATAACCAACAAAATATCAACTGTCAGATTTGTGACCTAATGACGAACGGTCCAAATTCACAATGATAAAATATAAATAAAATGAGGTTTTGGGCGTGTTGCCCCCGAATCCCTGCCAGGGCATGCAGCCCCTGGACCCCCCACTGGGGGGATGATCCCCCCAAACCCCTTGCCGGGGGGAAACCCCCATGTGACCCCCCATCACAAACGAATGAGCGTCGTGTATTAGATATAAACATACTGCTAAAACAAGATCACTGTTGGTGAAACCTTTCATCCCTTACGTGTGACTTACAAACAATATTAGGAGTAATTAATTACATAAGATTTACAAGGTTGATGGCACCTTAATCCTAACATTCTCCCACTTGACATCATACATTGTAAATACCCATAGGAAAACCATAAAATAATCAGGCACTAGAAGCAAGGCCCATGGCCTCTCTACACGAAACAAATTTCTCTATGCTCACAAGCTTGGTCAAAGCATTTACAACATTCTTTTGTGTGTCTACCTTCTTCAACTCAATTTATCCATTTGCAACCATTCCTCAAACAAAGTGATAATGTACATCAACATTCTTAGTCTAAGCATGATACATAGGATTCTTAGCCAAACATATAGCACTCCAGCTATCACAACCAATCTGAATGATCTTGCAATCAAATCTAATACATGTACACAGTCTCCTCAACCAAATAGCATCCTTAGAGACATGAGTAGAAGCCATATACTCTGCTTCTTTGGTGGACAAAGCATGTATGGGCTGCCTCTTACTCATCCAACTCATTTCTCCTCCAAATAGAGTAAACACATAGCCACTAGTGGACCTTCGACTATCCAAATCACCTACCCAATCTGCATCAACAAAACCCTGTACGTCTAATAATTTATCAACACTATCAGTACCAGAATAAACCAAACAATAATTAGGAGTACCCACAAGATACTTAATATTGGGAATTAAGGTGTCTCAACCTTGATAAATTCCTTGTATTATTTCATTGTATTTATTTATTTATTGCCTATTTTAAAATCAGGATGCAAATCCTATGTTGTCATCTTGTGGGAGTTGGCACAGTGATGTGTCATCCTACATGGAAGATGACCACATGTAAATTTGTCCTCACATGAGGAGATAGGCATCCCACTTAGTGGTAGGAATATTTTTCCATGTGTTAGCATCTTGGATAGTGTGTAAGGGAATATTGACCAAAACGGTCATGACAGATTCCTATGATAGTTCTATGATGCATAAGAGTCGTAAATGGAAGATTCTATGATAAGTGAAGACATGTGTCAAGAAGCATCTTTGGAAAAGGCATCTTTGGGCACCCCAAGTAGGGTTATGACAAGTTGTAAGAGAATATGCTATTTATAGCTTGTTTATGATAGATTCTCTTACAGCTCTAAGATATGTTAGTATGATGGATTCTATGACAGTCGTAAGAGTCGTAAGAGCATCTCTCATTTCCCAACATGGGAATAGGTGACCTCTTTGGGATGGGGTGACTTGACAAGTGTTAGGAACATCCTACAGTGTTGAACAAGTGTCCATAGGTGTGGGTTTTCAACCATGGGGCCATGATGGAAGCCCATCTCAAGATAGAGCCATTTTTGCCTTGTATTTTTTATATAAATAGGTGCTTTGGAGAGGAGATGTTATTATGTGATTGATAGGTACTATTATGCTACCAGATTGTCTCTAGATATGAGTGTCTAAGACTCCTGCAAGAGCATTAGCTCTGTAACTGTATTCTAAACCTCATTGTTAGGATAATACATTTGAGTTGTGTTTTGGAATGTGGGGTTTTTCACCCATAAGGGTTTTCCCCACATATATCTTGTCTCTCTCTTCTTCTGTCTTACATTCTTGTGTATGTGTTTTCTCTAATATCTCTGTTGTTGGGTTAACATTGTTTTAACTATAAAGATTAAAACAAAAATGCACTAATCTCTCCTCATTAGATTAATGTACGAAGCAATTTCTGCACACCTAGCTTCCTTTCACTTAAGCACCCTCTTCTCATAATTCCAATGCTGTCTACCAAGGTTAGACATAAATCTAATCAAAACTCCTACTATTTGGGCAATATCTCACATAGTTCAAACTAGTGCATACATCAAACTCCCTATAGCAAGTTAGCATATGACACATTAGACATATCCTCAAAATCATCCTCATTCTTTAGACACACATCTAATGAAAGCTTAGTGCCAATGGGTAAAGGAAATCTAACTGGGTTATAGTCCTGCATACTGAATCTCTACAAAATGGTATTCACATACTTACTTTGTGACAACCAAATATTTTTGTTACCTCTATCCCTCCTGATCTGCATACCTAGAATATGCGTGGCAGCTCAAAGATACTTCATATCAAATGCACCTGAAAGTTGAGCTTTAAGGTCACTAATCATACCCTTAGTATTGCTAAAAAAAAATATGTCATCAACATACAATGCAATGATATGTATAGAATCATCAATACAGTGAATGTACACACAATGATCCTCCTCACTCCTATCAAAACCCAATTTAAATACAAATGAATCAAACTTTTGATACCACATCCTGGGGGACTATTTCAAACCATAGAGAGACTTATTGAACCTGCAAACCCAATGTTCTTTTCCTTTTACCTCAAAATGTGAGGCCTACTTTTTCATTCCCTTATATTGACTATTTATTTTATTGTTGGTGATACATTTAGACTTATGGGACTTTTGATCCCGAATTTCCAGATTATTAGACTTTATGTTGTATGTGTATTTGTTATGCTTAGCATGTTTACGATGTGTTTAGACTTGGATATTGATTCACGGATGATGCTAGACATATGGTTTATATTATGATGTTATTGGGAAACTATTCATGTGATGTTAGTTAGAAAATTGTTATGTGATTCAATCTTGGGAATGGATGTTTGAAATACAGAATTTAGAATCTAATTGTAATGTGACTTCCTTGATACTTATATCAACATGTGATTTTGTATGTGAGTGTATGTTTCAATTTGCTTCGGCTATTATATACATGTGGAATTAACATTTCATTTGAGTGCGCAGATATTTCTAACGAAGCCACAGAAATTCAGAGACCATCCCACACACTATATTGTTTTCCCTTGTGAAGCCGATCTAGTTCCAAGAGGAACCACTATCATCTGTGTATTGTATGATGAATTTTCGTAATGTTTGCATATGGTATCCTTTGGGCTAGGTCTACCCATTTTCAATTGATTGTATTATGGTGTTGTAAATGTGGAAAGTTTATTTGACTTAATTTTTGTTTTAATTTCTTTTGGGACCTCTTTTCATGTGATTTTCTACATCATAAGGTACTAAATTTGAGTTAAACTTGACCCTGGGTTGTACCCCTAGGGTCTAGGGGTCATTTGGGCTTGTGTAACCCTAGGTAAACTTCCATTTGGTCACTTTAACTTCACCCTAAAGTAAAGTGACGAAAATGGAAGCTTGGGAGGGAGAGGATGAGTGGGTCAAACACTCAACCTCTTCCTTTCCTCTTCCCTAGGTTGGGGGAGTCTCCAAGACCTCTTAATTGTGGAGGACTTTACTCCAAGTCTCTCCCACAATTGGTGAAGGTACTTTGGAATTGTGTGGTCCCTTTTAGGAGGAGAGGATTGGGACACATGTGGCACCCACTCCGTCTTAAGCTCCACTTTTCTCTCCCACATGTTTTAGAGAGGACAAGTGGAAGGGAGAGAGAATTGGTGGATGGTTGAGTCACATGTGTCACCACCCATTCCAAGGGTCTTGCTTGTAGTTGGGAGGAGTGAGGAAGTGACATGTGTCACCTCCCCATTCCTCAAAGCTCTTGAGAAGAGCTTATTTTAATCCCTCTTGGGGAGAGGGATGGGGTTGTTGAATTTTTGGCAATTTTTTTTTATATTTTAATTACTTTGGGGAAAAGTTGGAGGAAATTTGGTAGCTCAATTTGGAGGAGTTGGAGAAGATCTACTCAACCATCTACCAATTGGGATTTTTAAGGTAGGTTTCAAGGTTAAGGCCTTCCCTTATGCATTCTATTTGCTATGTGTGAGTTCTATTTTTGAGTTTTTACTTGTTGTTGTGGGGAAAAATTGTATGGGTGTTGCAAGAGCTGCTCCTACTTGCAAGAAGATGCTCAACAAGTGTGGGGTGGGGGAGGAGTGAACCTTCTTGGGGTCATTTCCTTGATTTTGTGGAGTTGTAGCCTTGAGGGCAATATGTGAATATGCACAATATGTGAAATGGCTTGAGAGCTAAATGGAAGCTTTGTGAAAGTATGTTTAAAAGTGTTGGCTTAAGGCCTTGAGAGGTATTTGTGTTGGGATGTTTTAGGAGTGCCACTCTTGAGTTGAGTGTTGCCCACTCCCCTACCCCGTTGAACTCATCCTGAGTGAGTTCTTGTGTTGTGTTAGCCATGGAAGTAATTTTGTGTTTGGTTGTTGAATGCATTGTTGTGTTGTGGTTTGAGTTTTCTAGTCTGAGGATGACCTCCCTAGCTTGGGGGTGACCCACTAGCGGGTCTATGGTAGGGAGGAGAGCAAGTTGTTGTGGCTTCTTTCCCCTTTTTGTGTTATTGCAGGATATTGGGAGCTTTATGAAGTTGAAAAAAATTATCATTGTTCTTGAGAGTTGTTTTCCTATTTCCTTTTAGCTCTTGAGAGAGAGTATGGGCAAGTTAGGATTTTGTATCATTTGTTAGTTTTCAAAGAGGAGAAAATTGTTCCCTCTCTCTTGTTGTAAAAGTATATTTTTTACTTGTGTGTATAAGCTATTTACATTTGAAATAGAAATTTTAAATTTGCTGATTTTAATGCTTATCATTCAAAAAAAAAAAAATAGTGTTGGAGGAAAAATATAGTCTTATTGCTTTTTCTCTTGAATGTTATTTTTCAAAAAAAAAGGGGCAAAATGTTTACTAACTTATCTTTGTAGAATACAATGAAAATCTATACATTTGATTTACTTATGAGAAAGGAATTTAGATGTTGTTGTTAATGTGATGGAAAGAAATAAATGCCTTGCTTTCAAAAAAGGAAAATAAATAAATTTCTTGAAGGGTTGTTATGTGAAAATATGTTCTTGTATGTTAAAAAAAAAATTTTCATTGGCTCTATATAAATCTGTTTTAGAAAGCAAATATATTTCTTTGGAGTTATTATATTTTAAAAAAAAAAAACTCAGAGATTTAAATCAACATATATATAGTAGAATTACAGTTGTATATATATATTGGAATGTATATGTGTTTATATATATATTTTTAAAATTTGACATTCTTTATATTACTGTGTTAGAACAAAAAAAAAATGAGAGACTATACTGTGTATACAACAATATATATATATATATATATATATATTTTTAAAATTTGACATTCTTTATATTACTATGTTAGAACAAAAAAAATGAGAGACTATACTATGTATACAACAGTATATATATATATATATATATACATAACTTAATAAAAAATAAACAAAATAAAAAAATGCTGAGTGTTGAGAAGGGACTGCATTTTTGCAGTCGCAGTTTTGTGTTATAGAGAATAAAATGAGATATTTGGTGAGGGGGGTTCGAACCCTCCCACCGTTGTGTTTTCTTTGTATATGGGTGTGGGGAGGGGGGCGGAGCCCCCACCCACACCCCACTATATGGGATGTGGGTGGGGGCTCCACCCCTCTCCCCACACTCCCACTTTCCCTCCCCTACGGGCTTCTCCCCTCCCTTGCCTGGAATCCTTGCCGCCGTGGTCTCCACTGACCGACGCCCCTGTTACCTCTATCTGCCATTCCAAAACTACCGCCGACCCTTAAACCTGCGGACTCCCTGTGGATCGACCCACCTCCACCACACCACAATTCTCACACCATCTCTGTCAATGTTGTTGCTGCCTACACACAGCGCCGCTCCTCCTACCTAGGGCTTTAACAAATATATATATATATATATATATATATATATATATATATATATATATATATCCAAAGCATAAACAATACACACACACACACATATATATACCATCATATGCATTTCATGAATGGCCTCCATTAAACCTACAAACGCAACCCAAAACAAAATGAGAGAAGAGAGGACAAAAACAAACAAAAGGAAAAGAAAATGAGATTGGAGAAAATAGGCTTAGGGTTCTTTTCGCCATAACGAAATTGTTATTTTATTGAGGGAATTTTAAGGCTTACATTTAAAAGTGTGATTTTTTTTTATTTCCCACACTTTCATTATTTCTATTTCTTTTGTTTTAAAATTTAATTTTAGAATGGGATTTTGTGATTAATATAAAATGGGAATCTTTATTTCATTTGGAAATGAACTATTTATTTTGATAGTGGCATGGTAATATTTAGAATAGTTTATGACTAGTGGGAATTTATCGTTAATTAATTTAAATTCGGTTATTGAAGGGGGATTTTTAGTTGTTTAATTTAATAATTACACCAATTTAGATATTGAGATGTATTATTTTAAACAATCGGGTTAAACCTTTAATTATAAAACCCAATTTTGAAGAGGTTAATAAATAACTAGAATGCTATTAACTTAATATTCCTTTTTAATTATATCTAGAGTGATTTTATTAATTTAATAAAGACATAGTTCAAACCAACTTGGAAACCTAGTAAACTGATTAGATGAAGTTAGTATAACATGTTTCCGTAATTTGATCTACCAAGAAATTGGGAATAATGCAAAGGATGCAGTGATAACTCTGATTGATAAAAAAATGTGAAGAAGAACAAATTGGTCGAGCTTTGTTGAAAAATGTTTAAATTATAAAAACCGTGAAGAAGAACAAATTGATCAAGATTTGTTGAAATATGTACTATTACTCTATTTAATTGATCTTCCAATTTAGCTAGTGTGACATAGTTAATTTAGAACTAAATCAGTAAACTTTCGATCAAAATTAGTTTTAGTATAATAAACCCTAATCACGCCTGTGAGGCATTATGCTACCGGATTTTTTCAAAATTTAGCGTTTAGCTAGGTTAGTAAAATTTAACCTTGTTTAGGATTGTATTATTATTTTTACTGACTATCGACATAGATTTTTGTATTAAATTATATCTTTCTCATGCACTTGAATTTGGCTTTTGATTTTGACTTACATCAAAATCCCATCATTCACATAGGTTAACTTAGGGTTTCAATCGTTGATCATAACCCTATTGGTGACGTTATCTACGTCACATGGACCCCCTAGTTGGCCTTCATTGCGAATGGTATGCGCAAGTGAATGCATTACCCCACATTCAACTGTCATGTTTACGCTTTATGCATAACGCCACCGAACACGCTTACGCATGTGAGGGGGTTTCTAGGGAAGTGTGGTAAAATTTTTGATACTTCGTGTCATGACCACATGACAAATGTGGACATGACACGTGTGATGCATGTCATGACCGCATGGGAAATGTGGGCATGATATTTGGTATCAGAGCCCAAATTTAAACACTAGGCTTATTTGGGCACGTTACTTATTATGCATCTTTGATTAATTAGTGCCTACCTTGTTTTGTATGATGCCTCCCCGATGAATTTGGCGAGCATGATCACGTAAAACTGCGTCCACCAAGGTGCACAATGATTCCTCTATAGAGGGTCAGGTACCCGCAGCCTTATCATATCAACCAGTACCGCAGGCACCACTAGGACTTGATATAGGACCTCAGATTTTACAGACGTTACAGGCAATGTTAGAGAGGCTACTGCTAGTTGTACCAGCACCACGTAACAAGCCTCACGTTGATCCATGAGAGGAGCCACGTGAGGAGCCGTGTGCTGAGTTGCAAGTTGAACCACGTGTAGAGCCCCGCGTTGATCTGCAAGAGGTGCCATGTGTGGAGCCTTTTGTAGAGATACCAGATACTACTGTGGAGGAGGTAGGGTCAACTTACAAATCATGCAGTAGGAGTCCTCCATGACATGCGAGACGAGATGAGACTGTGAGGGTTGAGCAGGTACATCATGGACCTTATGAGTATGGTATGGATGAGCTGGTCATAGGACACAAAGACAGAGGAGATCCCATCAGAGACCTACTTAGGCTTAATCCACCTACCTTCGCAAGAGCTACAGAGGGCATCGAGGATGAGTCTTAGCTCATCAGTCTAGACAGATGCTTTGCGTTGCGACCTTATGGGAGCAACACGAAAGCACACATGGCAGTACACCTCCTGAGAGATACAACAACTACTTGGTGGCGCACTGAGGAGTGCAAGCACTGGTTATCATTAGACACACTCACATGGGACACATTCATAGAGCGCTTTAATGCACATTACTTGTTAGACCATTATAGACAGCATCGGATAGATGAGTTCCATGACTTACAGCAGAGAGGACTCACAATTGCATAGTATGAGAGTCGATTTATTGAGCTTTCACATTATGCAGAGTATCTCCACAATGAGAAAGTTCTGGTGCACAAATTCATCAGAGGTTTGAATCAGGGGATAGCAAGACCAGTGCATATGGTAGACCCCTAGACTATGAGTGAGGTTGTAGAGAAGGCTTATATTACAGAGGAGATTCAGGGATGAGAGCAGAATTTGCGCCCACAGTTTTAGGACCATAATCATCAGCAGTAGAAAAACTTTTGTAGACCACCACCACCACCACAAAGAGGAGGATTTAGTTCTCCATCATTACCTCCTAGGCCTCCATAGTAGCAGCAGTAGCATCAACATAGGTCTAGACCCCAGCAGAGGGCACAAGGAGGACTGAATTGTGGTTGGAAGCAGCAGGTCCCGCATAGGGATCAGAGATAGCAGGGACCATCTTTGGGACCCATGAGGTCACAACAGTCGTATAGAGGTTCACATGGGTCCACAGGACGGACTGGATAGCAGTAGGGTGTTAGGACTCAGTCAGGGCAGATACAGGCTAGGGGCCCATGTTATGTTTGTGGTGGGGCAGGACATTTGGCCAGAGAGTGTTCGCAGGGCTTTACAACATGGGGACAACACCATTCAGGAGGGTCAGAGTAGACTATAGGGGATGTGGGCAAGTCCCATCGCATGTTTACAACGGTTGATAACCGTTAGGCTAACTATCAGGCATCCATGATTGAGACATCAAGTATGATCAGGGGTGCCCCCATCTCTAATCTTTTTGACTTTGCAACTACCAGTTCTTTTCTGTCTACATTATTAGTGGAGCGTTGCAGGCTGGTGACTTCTAGGCAGGACATTAGGTGGGAGGTTGAGTTGGCCTCTAGGGCCAGGATGTCAGTAGATACCTTGGTTCAGGTTTATGAGATTTCTTTGGGATCCTTCACTACATTTTGTGACCTTAGAGTTATGCCATTAGGATTCTACGGTGTGGTTTTAGGTATGGACTGGGTTGCGGCTCATAGAGCCAAGATGGATTGTCACCGAAGGGCAATTAGCTGCTTAGATGATCATGGTTCACCGGTTGAGATAGTGGGCATTCAAAAGCCCACGACAGTTAGTATGATTTCAACTCAATAGCTTAAGCACTGCATGCAAAAGTGATGTTAGATGTTCTCTATCATAGTTAGTGATAGATCAGAAGACGAGCCTGAGGCATCACTAGATGATCACCCTATCTTGAGAGAGTTTGTCGATGTGTTTCTACTAGAATTACCAGGTATGCCTCCATGCAGAGAGGTAGATTTCCACATTGATCTAGTGCCAGGTGTAGAGATAATGTCTCATGCACCCTACAAGATGACTACACATGAGCTCACAGAGCTCAAACTGCAGTAGAGGAGCTACTTGAGAAGGGGCACATCTGATCTAGCATTTCACCATGGGGCGCACCGGTTATCTTTGTAAAGAAAAAGGATGGGTCTCTTCACTTATGCATGGACTATAGGTAGTTGAATAAGGGGACGGTGAAGAACTATTATCCTCTACCTAGGATTGATGACCTTTTTGACCAGATGCAGGGAGCCAAAGTGTTCTCAAAAATTGATCTAAAATCTGGGTATCACCAATTGCACATCACAAAGGTAGATATTCATAATACTACTTTCTAAACTAGATATGGCCACTACGAGTTCACAGTGGTACCCTTCGATTTGACAAACACCCCTGCAGTGTTCATGAGTCTCATGAATGGGGTGTTCCACACTTACTTGGATCGGTTCGTGATCATTTTTCTTGACAATATTTTGATCTATTCGCAGACCGAGGAGGAGCATGTGGATCATTTGTGTCAAGTTTTGTAGTGCTTGCGAGAGCAACAGCTTTATGGCAACTTGGTGAAGTGTGCCTTCTTCAAGACAGAGGTACAGTACTTGGGGCACATCTTATCAGGCGATGGCATCTCCATAGATCCATTGAAGATTAGAGCTATTAGAGATTGGCCAGCACCCACCAGTGTGACAGAGGTCAGGAGTTTCATGGGACTAACTGGTTACTACCGTAGATTTGTAGAAGGCTTTTCCAGGATAGCACACCCCATCACTTCCCTTCAGTGGAAAGGGAAGAGTTTCACTTGGACCGAGCAATGCGAGAGGGCCTTTGGGGTCCTCAAGGGGGCATCTTATCAGCGCTCCCATCTTAGCGGTTCCAGATCCTACAGAGGATTTTGTAGTTTGCACAAATGCATCACTTGAGGGTTTGGGAGTCGTGCTTATGCAGGGTGCTAGAGCGATTGCATATGAGTCGCATAAGCTCAAGACACACGATTTAGAGCTCTTAGCAGTGGTGCATTCTCTTGTTCATTAGAGACACTTTCTTTTGGGTCGTCACTTTAAACATCATTTGAATCACTATAGTTTGTAGTATATTTTCACAAGGCCAAATTTGATCACCCGCCAGTAGTGTTGGATGGAGTTTCTATGCGAGTATGACTTTGATGTCCACTACATCAAAGGGAAGGAGAATGTGGTCGTTGATGCCTTGAGTCAGAGGCACCATGAGATCCTGACCTTAACCTTGAGTGTGGACTTGAGAGAGCGCATCATTCAGCATCTGCCTGAGGACAAGTGGTTTCTTGAGGTGTAGCAGGAGATCTAGAAACAAAGGGCCCTTAAGGGCAAATTTGTAGGATATTCCCTTGAGTCAGATGGTTTTCTTAGACATCGACAATGTGTCTATGTACCCTGTGCGGGTGACCTTCATGCAGTGGTTCTTTTAGAGGCTCATAGAGCACCTTATGTAGCACACCCAGGGTGAAGAAGATGCATGCCGACTTGCGACAGTTATACCATTGGATAGGTATGAAATGAGATATTGTAGAATATGTTTCTCATTGCCCTAAGTGCCAGAGGGTCAAGGCTGAACATCAGCATCTAGCAGGACTTTTATACCCTCATAAAATACTTGAGTGGAAATGGGACACCATTTCCATGGACATCATTGTTGGTCTTCCTATGTCATCATGCTGCCATGATGCCATCATGGTGATAGTTGACAAGTTGACCAAGGTGGCGCATTTCTCACCTATATGCACGATGTACAATGCACCATCTGTGGTGAGAGTATTCTTGGATCAAATTGTTAGATTACATGGGGTACCTCACCGTATCATTTCTGATAGAGATTTAGTATTCACTTCAGCCTTTTGCAGAGCCTTATAGCAGGTGTTGGGCACACAACTCAACTTCAGTTTCGCTTATCATCCTGAGATCGATGGATAGATAGAGAGAGTTAATTAGGTTCTGGAGGATATGCTCTGTATGTATGTCATGGATCATTAGAGTAGATGGGAGGAGTACATGTATCTAGTTGAGTTTGCCTACAATAATGGGCATCATAGCTCATTGGGTATGCCTCCTTTTCAGGCCTTGTACAGTAGACCTTGCAGGACACATTTGAGTTGGGACCATATTGAGGACAGGGTTGCAATAGGGCCAGAGTTGGTTTAGGATATGGAGTAGTAGGTGACTTTGATTAGGTAGAGACTTTAGAAGGCATAGGATTGACAAAAGAAGTATGGCGATACTAAGATGGTATATCAGAGCTTCTCAGTTGGGGATAGAGTATTCTTGAGAGTGCGACCACACAAGAGTCCAATCCGTTATGGAAGGGGCTCTAAGATCGCACCTCATTTTTTTGGACCTTTTGAGATCTTGGAGTGGATAGGACCCATAGCCTATCATCTAGCCTTGCCAGCTAGCCTGTCACTTATCCATGATATTTTTCATGTTTCAGTTTTACGATGTTACATATCTGAGAGGTAGATGGTCAACTGGCTTTGGAGCTAATTTACATATTGGCTCATCAGATGTTGGGCCATCAAGGTCAAGACCTAGACCAGGTCAGAGTCTAGTGGGACATGTACGATGAGGTCACAGCGACATGGGAGGATGCAACGAGATTAAGGGCCCTTTATTCTCACCTCTTTAATGACATCCAGGAGGAAGTATAGTCTTAGGGGGGAGGATGTAAGGCCTACTTTTTCATTCCCTTATATTGACTATTTATTTTACTGTTGGTGATACATTTTGACTTATGGGACTGTTGATCCCAAATTTCTCGACTATTAGACTTTATATTGTATGTGTATTTATTATGCTTAGCATGTTTACGATGTATTTAGACCTACATATTGATTCACTATTGATGTTAGACATATGGTTTATATTATGATGTTATTGGGAAACTATTCATGTGATGTTAGATAGAAAATTGTTATGTGATTTAATCTTGGGAATGGATGTTTGAAATGCACAATTTAGAATCTAATTGTAATGTGACTTCCTTAATGCTTATATGAACATGTGATGTTGTATGCGAGTGTATGTTTCAATTTGCTTCGGCTATTATAGACATGTGGAATTAACATTTCATTTGAGTGTGCAAGTATTTCTAGCAAAGCCACAGAAATTTAGAGATCATCCCACACACTATATTGTTTTCCCTTGTGAAGCCGATCTAGTTCCAAGAGGAACCAAGATCATCTGTGTATTACATGATGAATTTTCCTAATGTTTGCATATGGTATCCTTTGGGCTAGGTCTACCCTTTTTCAGTTGATTGTAATATGGTGTTGTAAATGTGTAATATTTATTTGACTCAATTTTTGTTTTAATTTTTTTTGGGACCCCTTTTCATGTGATTTTCTACATCCTAAGGTGCTAACTTGACCCTAGGTTGTACCCCTAGGGTCTAGGGGTCATTTGGGCTTGTGTAACCCTAGGTAAACTTCCATTTGGTCACTTTAACTTCATCCTGAAGTAAAATGACGAAAATGGAAGCTTGGGAGGGAGAGGATGAGTGGTTCAAACACTCAACCTCTTCCTTTCCTCTTCCCTAGGTTGGGGGAGTCTCCAAGACCCCTTAATTGTGGAGGAATTTACTCCAAGTCTCTCCCACAATTGGTGAGGGTACTTTGGAGTTGTGTGGTCCCTCTTAGGAGGAGAGGATTGAGGCACATGTGGCACCCACTCCCTCTTAAGCTCCACTTTTCTCTCCCACATGTTTTAGAGAGGACAAGTGGAAAGGAGAGAGACTTGGTGGATGGCTGAGTGACATGTGTCACCACCCATTCCAAGGGCCTTTCTTGTAGTTGGGAGGAGTGAGGAGGTGAGATGTGTCACCTCCCCATTCCTCAAAGCTCTTAAGAAGAGCTTATTTTAATCCCTCTTGGGGAGTGGGATGGGGTTGTTGAATTTTTGGCAATTTTTTTTTTATTTTAATTACTTTGGGAAAAAGTTGGAGGAAATTTGGTGGCTCAATTTGGAGGAGTTGAGAAGCTCTACTCAACCATCTACCAATTGGGATTTTTAAGGTAGGTTTCAAGGCTAAGGCCTTCCCTTATGCATTTTATTTGCTATGTGTGAGTTCTATTTTTGAGTTTTTACTTGTTGTGGGGAAAAATTGTATGGGTGTTGTAAGAGCCTCTCCTACTTGGGAGAAGATGCTCAAAAAGTGTGGGATGGGGGAGGAGTGAACCTCCTCAGGGTCATTTCCTTGATTTTGTGGAGTTGTAGCCTTGAGGGCAATATGTGAATATGCGCAATCTGTGAAATAGCTTGAGAGCCAAATGGAAGCTTTGTGAAACTATGTTTAAAAGTATTGGCTTGAGCCCTTGAGAGGTATTTGTATTGGGATGTTTTAGGAGTGGCACTCTTCAGTTGAGTGCTGTCCACTCCCCTACCCCATTGAACTCATCCTGAGTGAGTTCTTGTGTTGTGTTAGCCATGGAAGTAATTTTGTGTTTTGTTGTTGAATGCATTGTTGTGTTGTGGTTTGAGTTTCCTAGTGTGAGGATGACCTCCCTAGCTTGGGGGTGACCCACTAGTGGGTCTATGGTAGGGAGGAGAGAAAGTTGTTGTGGCTTCTTTCCCCTTTTTGTGTTATTGCAAGATATTGGGAGCTTTATGAAGTTGAAGAAAATTATGATTGTTCTTAAGAGTTGTTATCCTATTTCCTTTTAGCTCTTGAGAGAGAGCATGGCCAAGTTAGGATTTTCTATCATTTGTTAGTTTTCAAAGAGGAGAACATTGTTCCCTCTCTCTTGTTGCAAAGGTATATTTTTTACTTGTGTGTATAAGCTATTTACATTTGAAATAGAAATTTTAAATTTGCTGATTTTAATGCTTATCATTAAAAAAAAAAAATAGTGTTGGAGGAAAAATATAGTCTTATTGCTTTTTCTCTTGGATGTTATTTAAAAAAAAAAAAAAGTGGGAAAATGTTTACTAATTTATCTTTGTAGAATACAATGAAAATCTATACAGTTGATTTACTTATGATAAAGGAATTTAGATGTTGTTGTTAATATGGTGGAAAGAAATAAATGCCTTTCTTTCAAAAAAGGAAAATAAATAAATTTCTTGAAGGGTTGTTATGTGAAAATATGTTCTTATATGTTACAAAAAAAATTTCATTGGCTCTATATAAATCTATTTTAGAAAGCAAATATATTTCTTTGGAGTTATTGTATTTTAAAAAAATAAATAAATCTGAGAGATTTAAATCAACATATATATAGTAGAATTACCATTGTATATATATATATAGGAATGTATATGTGTTTATATATATTTAAAATTTGACATTCTTTATATTACTGTGTTAGAAGAAAAAAAAATGATATACAACAGTGTATATATATATATTTCTTTTGTTATATTTTATTATAAAATAAACTATGGTTTGCTGTATATATATATATATATATATAATAATAATAAATAAAACTTAATAAAAATAAAAAAATAAAAAAAATGCTTAGTGTTGAGAAGGGACTGTGTTTTTGCAGTCGCAGTTTTGTGTTATAGAGAATAAAATGAGATATTTGGTGGGGGGGTTTGAACTCCCCCACTTCCCTGGTTTCTTTATATATGGGTGTGGCCCACACCCACATCCCATTGTATGGGATGTGGGTGGGGGCTCCGTCCCCCTCCCCACACTCCCACTTCCCCTCCCCTATGAGATTCTCCCCTCCATTGCCTGGAATCCCTGCAACCATGGTGTCTGCTGACCAATGCCCCTGTTACCTCTATCCGCCATTCCAAAACTGCCACCGGCCCTTAAACTTGTGGCCTCCCTATGGATCGACCCACCTCCGCCACACCACTGTTCTCACACCATCTCCGCCGATGCCATCACTGCCTCCACACATCGCTACTCCTCATGCCTAGGGCTTTAACATATATATATATATATATATATTAAAAAAAATCTAGAGCATAAACAATATACACATTAATATATATATGCTATCATATGCATTTCATGTATGGCCTCCATTAAACCTGTGAACCCAACCCAAAATAAAATGAGAGAAGAGAGGAGAAAAACAAACAAAAGGAAAAGAAATTGAGAGTGGAGAAAATAGGGTTAGGGTTCTTTTGGCCATAAGGAAATTGTTATTTTATTGAGGAGATTTTAGGGCTTACATTTAAAAGTGTCCTTATTTTTTTTATTTCCCACACTTTCATTATTTCTATTCCTTTTGTTTTAAAATTTAATTTTAGAATGGGATTTTGTGATTAATATAAAATGGGAATCTTTATTTCATTTGGAAATGAACTATTTATTTTGATAGTGGCATGGTAATATTTAGAATAGTTTATGACTAGTGGGAATTTATCGTTAATTAATTTAAATTCGATTATTGAAGGGGGATTTTTAATTGTTTAATTTAATAATTACACCAATTTAAATATTGAGATGTATTATTTTAAACAATCGGGTTAAACCTTTAATTATAAAACCCAATTTCGACGAGGTTAATAAATAACTAGAATGCTATTAATTTAATAATCCTTTTTAATTATATCTAGAGCGATTTTATTAATTTAATAAAGACATAGTTCAAACCAACTTGAAAACCTAGTAAATTGATTAGATGAAGTTAGTATAACATGTTTCCGTAATCTGATCTACCAAGAAATTAGGAATAATGCAAAGGATGCAGTGATAACTCTGATTGATAGAAAACGTGAAGAAGAACAAATTGATTGAGCTTTGTTAAAAAATGTTTAAATTGTAGAAAACGTGAAGAAGAACAAATTGATCGAGCTTTGTTGAAAAATGTTTTAAATTATAGAAAACGTGAAGAAGAACAAATTGATCGAGCTTTGTTGAAAAATGTACCATTACTCTATTTAACTAATCTTCCAATTTAGCTAGTGTGACATAGGTAATTTAGAACTAAATCACTAAACTTTTGATCAAAATTAGTTTTAGTATAATAAACCCTAATCATGACCGTGAGGTGTTATGTTGCTGGATTTTTCTAGAATTTATGGTTTAGCTAGGTTAGTGAAATTTAACCTTGTTTAGGATTGTATTATTATTTTTGCCAACTATCGACATAGATTTTTGTATTAAATTATATCTTTCTCATGTAGTTGAATTTGGCTTTTAATTTTGACTTACGTCAAAATCTCATCATTCACATAAGTTAACTTAGAGTTTCAATCGTTGATCCTAACCCTATTGGTGACGTTATCCATGTCGCATCGACCCCCTAGTTGGCCTTCATTGTGAATGCTATGCACAAGTGAATGCATTTGTTGAAAACAAGGTAGATAACTGAGAGGGGGGGTGAATCAGTTATCTTTAATAATTTAATTTTTTCTTCTTCTTTAACAATTAGTGCAGCATCAAAACATATAAGCATGCATAACCATGAAAGCAGAAATAAAATCAATACACAACACAATGATTTTGACGTGGAAAACCCTGTTAAGGGAAAAAACATGGGGTGACTAACCGAAGATTATATTCTCTATTAAAAGAATAAGTACAAAATGGCACTTGCCAATTAGGGCTCACTGCCCGAGCACACTGCCACAAGAGGTTCACTGCCTACAATAGACTCACTATCTACAAGGTATATAGAATGTAACTAGGTGTTTGAACTGATCAGAGGCATCCACATATGCTAAGGTTTAGTTCCGGTTAGGCTCAATATACTGATCTGCAGCAGTTCATTCTTCCTTTGCTTAGTGTTGTTATGTCACATACCAGACTTGTATAGTTGCTTCCACATTGCTCTCTACTTTTCTTCGCACAATCTATCACACACACACCTTCATACTAAAATCCATCTGGTATATATATCCACACCAAGGATCTCAACATCTTTCTAGTTAGCATCCGAAATACTTAAGATTTTCCCAACACATTGATCTGTTGGCTGAATCCATGCTTACTATGTGATGTGTATCAAGAATATAGATATAAAAGTCATCAATCATGTCAGCCAACCATGAATGATCCCTTAAGAAGCTTGATCACCATCAATTTCTCATCCGGATTAAGGTCTAATGCTCTACCGGTTAGTTCTTCCTAAGTCTACTCTACCTATTAGGGACCCAACACTTAGATGCTCATATCTTTTCACTCTTTCATCACTGGAGGCTCAATCTATAGAATGTAGTAGTAATGGTACTCTTCTTGACTTCCCCAAGTTTGTACTTTGCTGAGATACATGCTTTGAGAGATCCACACCTAATTGTTGAACCTTGCTGCATGCTTTGTTCTTGCTCACCAGACCAAAGCACTCTTCAGTCTGACTTCCGGTAAAGACCTATTATGTGCTGCAGACATGTGGGATAAACATTTTTGCCATCAATGACAACAATAATGAAGCCACACAGTGTCTGTTGCCAACAATCTCCCCCTTTGGCATTGATGGCAACACTTAGTGAAAAATGACTAAGTGTTATAACAGGCTCCCCCTTGGCTGATACTCTATCTTATGTATACTTTTACTGGAGGTCCCCCTTAGCTAGATTCCACATTTTTCACTACTCCTCACTCTTCCTTTGACATCAATGTCAAAGGGTGAAACCTACACACCAAAATTTGCAAAGAAAAATAACATGTACATTACCAGATAAGTATATATACATGTACTTACATATACTTAAGGATATCTGCAAAAGTGGTTTTCAACTGGACAAATTCTACTGACCAACTCTGCTTCATCCTGTCCAAAATTGAGATGTGACCAATTATCAAAAATGCAAAAGCTTCTACCCTTTTTGAGTCTGTCGGATTACTGGTCCAGGTTGTTGTCTAAGCATCAATTAGGGCCTCATGCATGGCCTCTAACTTAGGGATAATTATCCCTCTAAGTTCGCTCATTCTACTTATTTTGTTCTTCTTCTCCTTCTCAAGCCTCTTTATTTCATTAATAGTAGCAATAGTCTGACACTCTTGATTTATTATGGATGAGGTGAGAGGATCAAAATTTTGAGATAAACTTGACAATTTACTCTCTTGTTCTTCCACCTTTTTGGCAATGTCTACTATCACTGTGGACCAAGATAGACAAAATTTGTATAAATCTCTGCCATCTTTAAGAGCATTTTCTAGGCTCTTTATCCCAATATCCAGATTTCTCCTATCATTTGCTATAAGTCCCTATACTTCAAAGAATCTCTTTCCCAAAAACTCTTTCCGAACTTTCTCTTCTACTGATTTCTCTAATGAATCAAAATGTGTGCTAATAGAATTAACAAGAGATTTCAAGTTACCAGATGAAGAGGCTGAGGATCCTTCTAGAAGGATGGCATAATCTTCTCCAACACACCAGATGCAATCTCTATCAGCTCACAGTCTTCCATGTGAGACTTCAGAAGCTTTTCTTTTTCTTTAGCTTGAGCAAAAGATGCTACCTTCATTGTCTGGACCGGAGAGAGAGAGTCAAAATTGAGTGGTCCATGGAATAGCTCTAGTTCATCTAATTCCATCATTTCTTTAGTCAGGAAGTCTTTAATTGCTTCTGCAGTGTCTCTTGCCAAAGATGGAGTCTTCTTTCCTTCTGCAGCCTCAGAACTGTAACCTGGGGTCTTCTCTGATTGATCTTCTTTTCTTACCTTTACCTCTTCTTCTTGACTGATTTTCTCTTCTTTTCTTTCTTCTCCTTCAATTCCAGAGTTTGCTGGGGGATCCGAAAGAGAGATGTTTACTTCTTCATGGACTTCCTCTTCTAGAATAGAGGAATCCAAGTCCTTAGTCTTCTCTTCACCTGTCTCCTTTGACTCTTCTACAATTTTGTTAGTAGAATCTTCCTTTGATGCACTTAATCCTTTGACATCCATGGCAGAAGGTTCATCACTTATGTCCTCTATAATAGGAAGATTGAATCTTTTATATGCATTCTAGAAGATGTCTTCAGTCTCTTTTGCCACCTAATCAGTCTCTCTAAATATAAGCCTGTTCATTCTAGCTTTTCTCCGGAACTCATCCTTGCAATCCTTGAAGATCATGTTCATTTGTTTTGGAGTGATGGAAGGATAGAGCTGAATAGCTATCTGTTCCTGGATCTCTAGATCCTTTTCCTTGGCATTGTCTTTTCTAAGTTCAAGTACTTTATCTAAACTCTTGGGGATTAGAGAGATGATTTCAATGAATGCTTTATTATATATGTTTAAGTATTGAATTGTAGCTTCTTCTAA
Organism: Cunninghamia lanceolata; assembly: GCA_027924645.1. NCBI lineage: Eukaryota > Viridiplantae > Streptophyta > Pinopsida > Cupressales > Cupressaceae > Cunninghamia > Cunninghamia lanceolata. Next base: position 1,642,229 of record BSBN01000245.1, on the reverse strand, counting down.
GATCCTTTTGTCTGTGTCACTATACTCATCATAGAATTTTGTCATTGGTTGTAGATTCCCATCCACAATAACTACCTTGATGACATCATCAATGGAGAGTGTAGGTCTTTCAACAAATTCTTCTGCTTCTTCTTCTTTGTTTTTGCTGGCAGATGATTCTATAGAAGTTTTATTTTTCTTCTTCATTTTCTTAACCTCCTCATTTGTCTCTATCTCTTCATCATCCTTGTGGCTTATGTATGACCTTGTGGCCTTTGTCTTTGTTCTCTTCTCTCCTTTTCTGGATATCTTTGCTTCCAATTTTGAGGCTTTTGAGCTCTTAGAGGTGGTAGGTGCAGAGCTCTTTGAGGATCTAGTCCGGGAGGGGGCTTATACTAGAACACTTTCTTTTTCTTCTTCTTGTCTCTCTTTTTCTGCTCTTTCTACCTTCTCTCTATTGGCATCAACTGCCTCCTTTGATATGCCATATTTCTTGGAAATTTCCTCTACTTCCTTCCTGACTTTTCTCTTTATTTTAGGTTGCCTTAGTTCAACATGAATTTTCACACTCAATTCTTGAAAGGTGCCAAACCTTTCAGCCTCAGGGTCCTTAGGCTGACTTAGGACGTGTTGGACATGTAGTTCTAGAATTTTCTCATCCACCTCATAGCCCATTGGCATAATCCAGACTATTCTAAGCTCTACTGCCTCCATTAAGCATTGATCAGTGTTTACCATAAAACACACTGTATCATCATATTTTTCAACTAATGTCTGAGGAATTCTTTCTCTGGCCTACATCATACCTTGGAAATTCTTGTAATATCCCCAAAGAGCTATGCTTTGAGCCTTGGCATCACCAAGCCCATACATATAGTCTCTGATTTGTATGGCCACAGGTCTGTCATTTTTTCATACCCAACCAATGGATCTGGGTAGCTCATTCATATAGTAAAAGAATAGACATAGTATCAAGCCACCGTACTTAAATGAATTCTTCTTGTCCTTCTTTATTTTCTATAAATTCTCTAATAGTTGGTTCAAGAGAAGCTCACAAAGATCATAGTCAACATTTTTACTTAGTATTTCATATGCAGTATATATAGCAGTTCCAGATACTGAATTCTCCCTACTGGAGTGATAGATTTTGTAACCAATTATCATAGAGGCAAATTTGATATCTGGATCTATGATGTCTTCTATTGTCATTGCCCTCTTGTCAAATTTTGATCTGGTAGCCTCACTTACAGTTTGGTTTTTGACTGATTTGAGAGTAGGTAACTCACCAGATGAGTGCAATCCGGTTACCGCCCTAATGGCATCTTTTGTGATCTTAAATGGCCTCATCAACCACATGAATTTGTCATGCATTTTGCTCAGAACATACCAGACCCATTCATCTTCTACAAAACAGGGGAAATGGATGCAATGTTCAAAATGCTTATCTCAGATGGCCTTGTATTGAGGTTTAATTTCAAATGTTTCGTCTATTAATTCCTTGTGATAGATATCCATCAGCTTGGATTCCCAAATTCCTCAATGTTGGCGTGAATGTATACCCTAACATCTTCTACATGTAGAACCCCATGCGGAATGATAGAGAATGCACCTAGGGGATCGACTTCTAGGGATTTGTAAGGATGTTTCTTGAACTTAGGGTGCGGCCTATCAGTGATATTAACAACATTTGGAGTAACCATCTTTCAAAAGATTCAGAGGGAGATATTCAAGAGTGGAAATACCTTTTTACGCTTCTAGGGTTCACGATAAGAGCCAAAAAGATCGCTGGTTGAATCAAATTCTGCAGTTGATCCTTGAGAGGGTTGAAGAAATCTTGTTGTAGAGCTATTTCTTTCTTCTTCTCGAATGCAAATGTGCAAATGATGAACAAAAGAACCCTTTTATTTCTATGCAAACCCTAATTCCATATTGCAATAAATACACAACTTAAGTCATTCTGTTTGCCTTGTTCTCCTTGTTCTAAGAGAGATCCTTCCGGATCACTGAGATGCACTTAGAATGACAACTTACAATGTATCTCCCTTCGTTGAATCATCCTATTTATCCGCAGATCAAGGTATTTCAATTTTGAATCATACTGGATCTAATTGTGAAAATCCTGCTTTTAACAGATGACTATCAAACTAGATCAATTTTGGATGATTAGCCTCTTCAACCTTCTTGCAGATCTTTTATATTTTTACCAATGGTTATTTAGATATCTCTTTGAGAACTCTTCAATCCACTACACTCCATGTGCCAATTTAGGCACCAATTGACTGGCTGTGGGAAATTGTTTTCTTTTGTGACTCCCCCTGAGCCAGAGCTCATCTATTTAGTTTTTGGAAGGAATATCAGCACCAGATTCTGGTGCGGATCCATCCCCAACATTTTCTATACTTCTCTTCACCCAAATCTTGTTCATCTCCCTTTGAACTTCATCCACATTCACTTTTCCTTTTCCTTTGTCTTGATTTTGATTATGATGCACCGGACCCCTTTTATCCTAATTCTTACTTCTGAAGAATTTAATAGTATGATTGGATCTATTGCAATTGTAGCAAGATATATTTCTTTGCATATTTGACTAATATCCTCTTGATCTACATTGATTAGCCATATGTCTCATTCTATTGCATGCAAAGCATCTACCATTGAATGAATTGTTTATTTGCATATTTCTACATTCACGAGATTTGTGACCATACCTTTTGCAGTTAAAACACTGTCCGGAGAGGGATGAATTAGTCTGATTCATTCTTCTTCTACACTGATTTGCTTTATGACCAAAGTTATTGCAATTGTGGCAATATCCATTGAAGGATGAATATCTTTGAGCATATGGTTGTCTTACTAGAGGTCTTCTAGGCCTGTACCTTGGATTTCCTGATCCAGAGTTCTTCTGACCAGATCTAGAGCTTTCACCTTTCTCATATCCCAAGACATGCTTGTCATCTACCCTCTTTTGGCTTTCAAGAAGAACTTCAAGTTGAGAAGGACTTATCTTGAATTTTTCTTTGTATTCATTTGTTGTTTGAAGATCCCTTTTAAGAGTGTCTATCCAATTTTTAAGTTGTTCTCCATTATCTCTAGCTTCTTCAAGATTAGATTCCAGATGTCTGATTATTCTATCCATTTTGTGGCAGTCTTCTAACTTCTCCTTGAGAGATTGTCTTAGATTATCTTCCATTTTTCTTTTCTCTTCAATTTTTTGGGGGAATTTCATAACCCCTTATTCCATTTCATGTCTTACCATAATGACCTCTTTTGATAGCTTCTCACATAACTTGTTTTTCTCATCTAGATCTTCATTAGTATCATTGGCTTCACTTTGACTTGCTAATTATTGAAGAAGTCCCTTTCTCTTTTTCACAGAGATAATTAGTTTTTCTTTTAGTTCATTTATGAAGTCATCAGCTTGTTTGAGTCTTTCCCTTAGGTTATTGACTTCAGAGTGAGATTGCTCAAGATCATCTAGGGAAGACTGAAGTTGTTCCCTCATACCATACATATCCATTGAGATTCCTAGATCTTCCTCAAGTTGTTAGTCTCTATTTGGAGGACCTTGGCTCTGATACCAATTCTTGAAAACAAGGTAGATAACTAAGAGGAGAGGTGAATTAGTTATCTTAAATAATTTAACTTTTTGTTCTTCTTTAAAAATTAATGCAGCATCAAAACATATAAACATGCATAACCATGAAAGCAGAAATAAAGTTAATACACATAACACAATGATTTTGACATGGAAAACCCTGTTAAGGGAAAAACCACAGGGTGACTAACCCAAGATTGTATTCTCTATTAAAAGAATAAAAAGTACAAAATGACACTTGCCAATTAGGGCTCGCTGCCCGAGCACACTGCTCACAAGAGGCTCACTACCTATAATAGACTCACTGTCTACAAGGTATATAGAATGTAACCAGGTGTTTGAACTAATTAGAGGCATCCACATATGCTGAGGTTCAGTTCTAGTTAGGCTCAATATACTGATCTGCAACACTTCATTCTTCCTTTGATTAGTGTTGTTGTTCTATCATATACCAGACTTGTATAGCTGTTTCCACACTGCTCTATGCTTTTCTTCGCACACTCTATCACACACACACACCTTCATACCAAAATCCATCTGGTATAAATATCCACATAAAGCATCTCAACATCTTTCTAGTCGGCATCAGAATATTTAATAATTTCCCAACACACTGGTATGTTGGTTGAATCCATGCTTACCATGTGATGCATATCAAGGATATAGATATAAAAGTCATCAATCATGTCGACCAACCATGAATGATTCCTTAAGAAGCTTGATCACCACTAATTTCTCATCTGGTTTAAGGTCTGATGCTTTGCCGGTCAGTTCTTCCTAAGTCTACTCTGCTTGTCAGGGACCCAACACTTAGATGCTCATATCTTTTCACTCTTTCATCACCAGAGGCTCAATCTCTAGAATGTAATAGTAATGGTACTCTTCTTGACTTCCCTAAGTCTGCACTTTGCTGAGATACATCCTTTGAGAGATCTGGACCTGATTGTCAGACCTTGCTGCATGCTCTATTCTTTCTCACCAGACCCAAACACTCTTTAGTTTGACTTTCGGTAAAGACCTATTATGTGTTGCAGATGTGTGGGATAAACTTTGTTGCCATCAATGACAACAATAATGAAGCCACATAGTGTCTCTTGCTAACAGCATTACCCCACATTTAACTATTGTGTTTACGCCTTATGCGTAACACCACCGAGCATGCTTATGCATGCGAGAGGTTTCTAGGGAAGCGTGATAAATTTTTTATATTTCATGTCATGACCACATGACAAATGTGGACATAACACATGTGATGCATGTCGTGACCGCATGGGAAATGTGGGCATGACACAAAACCTATAGGTTGTTGCATATAAACTTCTTCCTCAAGATCTCCATGCAAGAACATGGTCTTAACATCCATTTTCTCGATCTCCCAATCATAAGTCATAGCAATGGATAAAAGAAATCTAATAGAAGTCAATTTAGTAACAGGAGAGAAAATTTCACCAAAATCAACTCCCTCTCTCTAGGAGTAGCCCTTGGCTACCAGTCTAGCCTTGTACTTCTGTAATGAACCATCTACTCCAAACTTCTTCTTGAAGACCCACTTACAAACTATGGCCTTTCTTCCTTTGTGCCAATGAACAAGATCCCAAGTGTTACAAGAGTCTAAAGCCATCATATCCTCCTGGATGGGTAAGTGCCAAGACTCACTATCATCTACAAGAATAGCTTCCTTGTAGGATCTAGGCTCATTGTATGTACTAAATAAAGAAAATATACAACAAAAATCTAGTGGGCTATACCTATCAACTGGATTCCATTGTCTTGTGGATCTCCTCAAGGGTAGAGTAAGAGTCTCAGCTTGTTCTTCTGTATGATCATCTACACCAACTTCTTCTGTAACAATAGATTCATCTTCATCAAAACTACTCAAATCTTCTTCTTCACCCCCAATCCATCATTGTGTTCTTCTTGAGGTGCATCTTGATGCTTTAAATAAAAGTTCACTCTATTTACCTTTTCTTCTTTTTTCTTTTGGCTGCTCATGTTTAGAAATAGCTCTAAGTTCCCTAAAAATAACATCTCTAAAATAGATAATCTTACGGGTTAGTGGATTCCAAAGCTCATAACCTTTTGACATTATCACCATATCTAATGAATGTACACTTTTTAGCTTTTGAATCCAATTTAGATCACTTTTCCTTAGGCACATGAACAAAAAACTCATAGCATAAGGTGTCGAATCAAGAGCCTTACAAGGAGATCTGTTAATCAAGTAGAAAGCAGTACACATAGCTTTTGCCCAAAAGATTTATCCAACTATGCATCACTGAACATACTTCTAGCTCTTTCCATGATTATTTGGTTCATCCTTTCTAAAATACCATTTTGCTGTGGTGTATACAGAGTTGTCTTTTGTCTGATAATACCTGCATGCTTGCAAAACTCATCAAATTCCTTAGAGCAATATTCCCTTCCATTGTCGGATCTTAATATTTTCATCTTCAATCCCGATTGGTTTTCAACTAAGACTTTAAAACCTTAAACTTAGAGAAAACTTCATATTTATGTTTCATAAAATAAATCCATGTAAATCTAGATACATCATCAATGAAGGTGACAAAATAATGAGATTTTCTGATAGAATCATTATCCATAGGTCCAAACATATATGTATGAATTATTTTTAACTTCTCTTTTGCTCTATTACTTCCTAAAGGAAATGATTTTCTATTTTGTTTACCATACACACAATGCTCATAGAAATCAAAGTGCTCATCAGAATAGGAGAAACCATCCAACAAATTTTTATACTTGACAGTTTTCAAAATATTATTACTAGTGTGGCCCAATCTACAGTACCACAACATACATGTATTTTCAATACTAGCCTCAGATAAATAAGAGGCATTACAAACTATAGTGGCTTCAAGCTTAAACAAGTTTCCCAATCTCTTCCCCTTCGCTACCACCAAGTTCCCTCTCACCAATCTGTAGCCATGCTTGTCAAATGTTACATGCATTCCCAAATCATTCAACTTTGAAACTAAAATCAGATTTCTAGCTAATCCAAGAACATGCAAAACACCAGGAAGGGTTTTAATCCTCCCATCATTGAAACACAACAATACCTTGCCTTTCCCAACTATCAGATATGTAGAGTTATCCCCAAGGTATATATCACCTCCATCATACTCGTCGTATGTGGAATACTATTCCTTATGTGGGGTCATATGAAATGAGCATCCTGAGTTAACCAACCAGTGATCATTAGAAACAACATTACATGTAGAAAATAAAATATCTTCATCTGCATTTGAGGACTTATCTGAAGCTCTCTCCCATTGTTTATTTGGGTTTTTGCACTCCTTTTTCACATGTCCCCTTTTACCACAGTTCCAACACTTAACTTTGTTGTTCTTCCCAGGAGTCTTACATCAGCCCTTGGACTTGTCCTTAGCCCCTTTCTGATCTCCTTTTGGTCCTCTTTACATAGACCTTCCCTTGACACTGAGAGCATCCCTTGAACTATCTAAACTTTTCTTCCTCAATTCATCTGACAGTACAACTGAAACAAGAGCATCCAACTTCAGATCTGTGAGGTTAGAAGTGATAGCCAAAATAACATTCTCCCATGACTCAGGCAAAGCACAAAGAAGCAATATATATTTATCTTCCTCATTCACCTCCACATGTATAGATGCTAGTTGACTCAATAACAAATTAAATGAAGTTTAATACTCTGCATCTGATTCACCCTCTTTCATTTTCATGGAAAATAACTTACGCTTTAAATAAAGTTTATTTACCATACTCTTGGCTTCGTAGATCTTATCCAGATGCTTCCACAAGCTATGTGCAGACTTCTCACCTGCAATATTAAGCAAAATAGAATCTGCAAGATATAGCTGGATTGTACCTCATGCATTTTTATCCAGTCTTTCCCACTCATCAGAAGCAACATCATTGAGTTTCTTCTCTTTCATAATAGCCAGCCAGTGGTTTCTTTCTTCTAGCAAATCATTGATTTTCAGCTTCCACAATTCGTACCCTATGCTATTGAACTTTTTAATGTCCAACTGAGAGGTAGAAGAAATAGTGGATGAATCCATGATATCTATAGAAGATCTGCAAATAAAAAACAACAAATTCTCCCACTACAACTAAAAAAGCTTCACACTACCACCCAAGAATCAAAACTGGCCAGCCTCTGATACCAAATGTTAGAAATGAATGTGCAAACCACATAACAGAAATCTAATTCCAACCTTATTATCCTCTAAACAATGTAGAATCAATGGAGATTACAACATAAATCAAAACCCATTACATAGAAATAACATGCAGTAAGAATTGAACACATAAAATAATATGTAATGTGGAGAAAACCCTTTCATGTAAAAAACTCCACCAAGAAAAGAGGCTCTTGTTGAATGCAAAGAATACTGAGAGGGGGGTAAATTAGTATTATTAAAACCTTTTCATTTACACATTCATTAATCCACTTACCAAATTCAATAACATGAAAGTAAAGTAAACATGGGAAGAGTAGCCACAAATTAATAACACAGACACCAGGATTTTACATGGAAAACCCAAAAAGGGAAAAACCATGGTGACTGTTAGCTCACAATATATTATGATAGCAATATTGAATTACATGAAGGCTCGCTACTTTAGGGATCACTATCCAAGAAGTGCTCACTACCAGAAAGATAGAAGAGAAGATAGAAGAAGGATTGGTTCACTGCCAAGAGAGGACTACTATAGGTGCATCTACAAAACACTAAAGTACAGTAACAATATGCTCAGTATATAGATTCAAATGACTTCATACTGTCTACCCTACTTTACTACTCTAGTTTACATATACTCCTATTTTCTACCCTTATTGTCTTTTTCTACTCCTCAAACTACCTTAGATTATACACATATCAAATTCACACACTATCCACACATCTCCCTCTCTCCAACAATGAAATCCATCAAATATATATATTGACAATAAGATTCATCTCACAATCAAGTCAGCAACCCAGACATGAAACATGTATATAAGTGTTGTACCTTGTCAACTTGATCTTTTGCTCAAACAGGAATGCGGACCCAAACAAACATACAATAGTCTTCATATAGGTTGGCATCAATCATTCAAGTACTTGAATTTAATTCTTCAAATAATGTATCTTCTCTGCATATAGATCTAGCTTGCCTATCAGCCTATCCCTTAAGCACACACTAGACCAATTGATTTGTCAAATCATGATTTCCACTGCAGACCATATGAGACTTTAGAAATCACATCTAACATTCATCATTGACCTTTTAATATACCTTCAGATCCACAGGACATAATAGTCCTTTATAGAAAAATGCAGATCTTGGAATTGTTGCTTTGTCATAGTGAAATACTGTCAACCTAGAAGGTGATAAAGAACAACTTGTAGAATGTGATCAAACAAACTTTAGAAGCTATAACTCCAGATTCAAGGAGTCATGATGTGTATCTTAGCTACCTTAGAACTGTAAGACAAAATATGCAATAGTACAGGAATGCAGACCCTTTTACTTTGGTACTATGCACTGTTCCTGACATGACTATGTTCACTCAGACTTAGATATTTTACCATACGACTTCCAGAGGAAGTTAGGACATAAATACTGGAATGTGTGATCACTAGGTAGCTATGAAAAACATACCTAAATTGCATACAAATGCCTTTAACTGTAGAGGCATACTATCTCAAACATTGTCACTTACTTGGTATAATGTATACTACCCATACTTAGTCATTTGTTCTTCCAAAGTAAAGTCTCTTTGCCATGCTGGTAGAAACCTTTTGCCTTGTTGCCATCAATGAAAATACTCAACATTAATTAGAGTAGTGTCCTTTGCTAACAATCTCCCCCTTTGCTATTGATGGCAACACTTTGTGAAAAAAATGCATCTACTCCCCCTTCCTATATGCACTCTATTTTTCTTTCTTCTCCCCCTTAGGTGTTTGCCCATTTTTCACTAGTTTTCTTCTCCCCCTTTGACGTCAATGGCAAAGGTGTATGTGTAGATATCAAAATTGAACCAAATTTTCAAGATTGTCAAATTGTTTGAAACATATGTATAGGTACAATTTATCAAATTAGTTAGTTGCATGTGAAAGGATATAATTGTACATAATCTTTAATTGTGTTAACTCTCCAACCCACCTATTTTTAGCATTGTTCAAAACATGGATGTTCTCATTTAGTTGGAATACTAGATCTTCTACCCTTTATACACTAATAGGCACGTCAATTATTTCTTAAACCCTTAAGACTTCTATAGCTAGACTTGTCATGAATTGAATTTTGGGACTTATCATCCTTCTCAACTGGCACATTTTGTTTTTCATTTCTTCCTATCTATTGAGCAAATTACTTATGTTGTTTTGAGTATTTACAACTTGTATTTCCATGCTACTAATAGAGTCAATTGCTTTATCAAAGGTCTTAGAAATATTTGTTAGTTAAAGCTCCATGCTTTTGACCTTTTCTTGTATCTCCTTAGTGGTCTTAGGCCATGACAAACAAAATTTATATATATCATAGGCTTCACTGATTGCATTCTCCTTATTCTTGATACTATTTTCTAACAGAATTCTGTCATTGTCCAACTTGGTTTTTAACTCTACTAATCTTAATGCTGGCAGACTTTTCAAAGGATTCAAAATGAGTACTTACAAAATTTATTATTCCTTTGAGTTGATCAGTTGATGATACTAATGTATCTCTTGAGTATGAGGGTATCAACTTCTCCAGAATACTAGATGTTTCATCAATGAGCTCATTGTCTTGTATATGTGACTTCAACATTTCTTCCTGAGCCTTAGCTTGGACAATTGATACCAATTTGAATTTCTACATAGGGGACATTGAATTCAAATTTATTGGTCCCTGCAAAAATTTAGGCTCATCCAAGACTTGTTTTCTTCTTTCCAAGAATTCCTTGATAGACTGTAAAGTGTTTATTGATATACTAGAGACTTCTTCTTCTATGTTTTGTTCCAAAGGATCTAAATCCATGATATCACTTACATCATTCTTTTGTTTCGATGCAGAGTTTTCTTCAGCTTGTTCCTCAATCATTTCCTTGTTTGTTTGATCATTAGTTTGCTGTTCCAGAGGAATACTTGTTTCAGATTGATCCTTAACAACAATATCTGAACCAGTAGCAGGGGCTGGATCTTCTTTCTCCTTTAGTTGTTTATTACTTTTGTCTAATCCTTTATCCATGTTCACCTCGGGAATAGACGTACCAACTTCAACATTTGTTTCTCCTCTATCATATATAGTTCGAAGATGATATTCCCTTAACACTCTCAAAGTAATGTCCTTAGTATCCTTCACTACTTTCTCAATGTCATCTAACATGAGAGTATTCATTCTTTTCTTTGTTCTGAATTCCTTGCTGAGCACTTTGGAGATTTTTGTTTTCTCTTCGGGAGTTATCTCTAGACATAACATTATCAGTGTATGCTCTTTGAGTTTAATGTCCTTTGTCACAGTAGCTTCTTTTCTTGTAGTCATGATACTACCCAAGTTGTCTGGGAGATCAGTAATTATCTCAATAAGGGCTTTGTTGTAGATGTCCAAGTATCTGATGATAGCAATCTCAATGATCCTTTTGTTTGGATCATTATACTCATCATACAGTTGAGGTATGGGTTTCAAATTTCCATCAATTGTTATGGATTTTAGGATGTCTTCAAGACTTATAGTGTCTTCTACTATCTAAGACTTATCTTGCCTTGGCCTATTCTCAGTTTTACCCTTACCAAAGGATTTCTTCTTGCTACTCCCAAAGGCTTTGGTTGCCTCAGTTTTCATTTTCTTCACTTCTCCATCTGACTATGTCTCTTCCTCAACTGCTCCTATACTGACATACATTCTATGATCTTTGGTTTTATGTCTTTTGAAACCTTTGTCATTGGGCTTCTTGGTGGGTACTTCTACACTAACATATGTGGTCACATCGGAGGTTTTTGATGTAGTTCTTGTAGAGATTGAACATCTTGTCCTTTTCCTTGTTACAATAGATTCCTCTACCTTTGCCTTAGACTCTTCTAGAGCATTGACCAATTCTTTTTCTTTCTTCTCTTCTGTAGCCCTTTCTTCTTGTGCCTCTTTTTGTACATTATGAACTTTTGGAGATTTATTAACTTCCTTCAGTTTTGGCAACTTCTTCTTTTTGATCCCTATGCTCTGGGCATAATCCTCCACCAATTTCCTCATCTTTTTCTAGGTTTCTGGTTTCCTTAGTTCAACATGGACTTTTACAAATAATTCTCCATAAGTGCCAAATCTTGGCTCAGAGATATCCCTTGGTTTGCTTAACATAAGCTTGGCATAACCATCTAACACATCTGCATCTACTTTATACCCCATTGGCATAATCCAAACTATTCTAGGCTCAACAGCCTCCATCATACATTGATCTTTATTGACCATGAAACATATGTCATTTTTATATCTCTCAACAATTGATTTAGGTATCCTTTGTCTAGAATGCATATCTTTTTGAAAATTCTTAAAATAGCCCCATAGAGCTGTATTCTATGCATCTTTGTTTCCTATGCTCCTCAGGTGATTTCTAATTTGAGTTGCAATTGGTTGACTCCTAGACCAGATCAACTTCATTCCTGGTAATTCTTGCATAAAATAGAAAAATAAGCACATTATTAATGTACCAAATTTGAAGGGTTACTTTCTTTCTTTTGTCTTCTTTAGATTCTCCATTAGTTGTCGGAGCAATTCACAAAGATCATAGTCTTTATTTTCCTCAATCATCTCATAGGTTGTGTATATACTGGTACCTAAGACATAGTTCTCTCGATTTAAAAAGTAGATTTTGTAGCCAATTACCATACATGCAAACCTTACTGCATGGTCTTTAATGTCGTTGATTGTTAAAGCCCTTTTGTCAAATTTGGCTCCGGTGGCCATCATCACTGTGTCATTTTTCACATCTTTTAGCACAGGTACAATTCCGGTAGAATTCAATCTGCTAACGGCCCTTATCGCATCCTTTGTGATCATAAATTGTTTTTCCAACCACATGAATTCATCTTGTATCCTACTTAAAACACACAAGACCCATTCATCTTCCGCAAATGTTGGAAATTCTATGTACTAAATGAATTTCTTCTCACTTAGCACCTTATATTCTTCATTTAGATCAAAATTACCATGACTTAGATGCTTCAAATAGAGATCGTCAAATGTATTGTTACCAAATTCTTCTAGAGCAACATGAATGTATGCCCTAACATCTTCCGCATGCATTACACCAAACGAAATTTCTGAAAATGCACCATTAGGATCAACCTCTATTGATTTGTATGGATGTTTCTTAATTTCATCCATGGTCTCTCCGTGATGTTGACTACTTTAGGAGATGCCATCTTTACAAAGATTTATAGTAGGGTTTTGAATCTGAAAAATACCTCTTTTTGTCAAATTAGGGTTTTTCTTGATCTTACCTTGAGTTGCTTTTGAAATCACTGTAGTTGCTTGGAATTTCGCTTCAGTTCACCTTAGACACTTGAGAGCTTGAATGTAAAATGAATTATTTGCTGAATGAACTCCTTTTTAATCCTTTTTTTTGTCTTGACTTAATCATCATAAATGCTATCTCTAAAAAGTTGTCAAACCTTTCTTTGTTGAGTTCAATTGATTAGGATTGCTCTACAATGTTCCACGATTGATTCTTTTGTTCTGGAATTTCTTTTAAAAGATTTTTCATATGAATCTTTACATCATATGTTCATGCCAAATCCTGGCACTAACTATTTGGTGAGGGGGTTTGTATTTTCAATAGAAGTCCCCTTGAGCCAAAGCTCCCAATTTACTTCCCAGATGAAGTATCTGCAATAGATACTGGTGCAGATCCATCCCTGATATTATTAACATCCTTCTTAATTCAGACCATGATCATTTCCTTCTTGATCTCCACTGGATCAACATTGTTTTTACCTTTATCTTCTTTCTATTATGTTTTCATCTTCTCTGTAGGATAGTTTCTTTTCTCAATCATGCTTCTATAGAATTTTGCAATATGCCCAAACTTATTGCAACTATAGCATACCACATTCATCAGTCCTTGATTCCTTCTATTAATTGAATCCATTCTTGATCTACATTGGTTAGCCATATGTCCAAATCTATTGCATGCAAATCACTTTCCATTGAAAGATTAAGTATTAGTTAAAACCATTCCTAACTAGACTTCTACATTCGTTTGATCTATGACCAATTTTCTTGTAATTGAAACATTGACTAGGGAATAAAGGAATGTTGTTCTGATTTATTCTATTCCTACACTGAGTAGCCTTGTGACCAAACTTATTACAATTAAAACAATAGCCATTGAAATATGGGTACCTTTGAGCATTTGGTTGTCTGACCAGACGTCTTCTAGGTCTTCTTCTCTAATTCTAGATCTGGTTGTATTTGTTTTGCTTAAACATAGTGTTTGCTTCGCTTGATTTTGAACTTTCTCCTTTTTCAAATCCCAAGCCTTGCTTGTCATCTGGACTCTTCTAACTTTTAATTAGTTCCTCAAGCTTTGCAGAGCTTATTTTGAACTTTTCTTCATATCTCTTACCCTTCTCTAAATCTGAATCCAGGCTCACAACTTATTTTTCAAGTTTAGCACATTCTTCTAACTTGCTTTTTATCTATAGATTTAGATCTTCTTCTACTTTAGCTCTTTCTACAACTTCCACTTTCAAATCATCCAAGGCTTCATTGGCTAATATGAATTGTTCACTAACCTCCTTGTATTTTTCTTTAAAATTTTTGACTTGTTCTTTTAGCTCTAGAATGCATTCATTACCTTCTTGTATGTTATCCTTCAAATCCATGATTTAAGCTTCAAATTTTTCAAGATCTTCAAGAGAAGCTTGTAATTCATCATTGCTTTCATATGAGGCTTGAAGAGAAGTGAAATATCTTCTATATGCCATGTGTGCACCTTCCTAGATCTTTCTCAAGTTGTTAAGCTTCTTCCAAGGAACCTTTCTCTGATACCAATTGTTGAATGCAAAAAGTACTGAGAGGGGGGCAAATCAGTATTCTTAAAACCTTTTCATTTACACATTCATTAATCCACTTACCAAATTCAATAACATTAAAGCAAAGTAAACATGAGAAGAGCAGCCACAAATTCATAACACATAGACACCAGGATTTTATGTGGAAAACCCAAAAAGAGAAAAACCATGGTGAGTGTTAGCTCACAATATATTATGATAGCAATACTGAATTACATGAAGGCTCACTGCCTTAGGGCTCATTGTCTAAGGACTTACTATCCAAGAAGTGCTCACTGCAAAAAGGCTCACTACTAGAAAGATAGAAGAGAAGATAGAATTAAGGATTGGATCACTACCAAGAGAGGGCTGCTCTAGGTGCATCTACAAAATGTTGAAGTGCAGTACCAATACGCTCAGTATACAAATTCAAAGGACTTCATACTGTTTGCCCTACTTTATTGCTCTACTTTACATATACTCTTGTTTTCTGCCCTTATTATCCTTTTCTGCTCTACAAACTACCTTAGATTATACACATATTGAATTCACACACTATCGACACATCTCCCTCTCTCCAACACTGAAATCCATTGAATATATATCCACAATAAGATTCATCTCAAAATCAGGTTGGCAACCCAGACATGAAACATGTATATAAGTGTTGTACTTTGTCAGCTTGATCTTTTGCTCAAACAAGAATGTGGACCCAAAAAAACATACAATAGTCTTCATATAGGTCGGTATCAATCATTCAACTACTTGAATTTAATTCTTCAAACAATGTATGTTCTCTGCATATAGATCTAGCTTCCCTGTCGGCCTATCCCTTAAGAAGACACTAGACCAATTGAACTGTTACATCATGATTTCCACTACAGACCATATGAGACTTTAGAAATCATATCCAACATTCATCATTGAACTTTTAACATACCTTTAGATCCATAGGACATAATAGTCCTTGGTAGAAAAATGTGAATCTTGGAACTATTGCTCTGTGACAGTGAAATACTATCAACCTGGAAGCTGATAAAGAACAACTTGTAGAATGTGATCAAACAAACTTTAGAAGCTATAACTCTGGATTCAGGGAGTGATGATGTGTATCTTAGCTACCTTAGAACCACAAGATAAAATATACAATAGTAGAGGAATGTAGACCCTTTTACTCTGGTGCTATGCATTGTTCCTGACTTGACTTTGTTCACCCAAACTTAGATATTTTACCATATCACTTCTGGAGGAAGTCAGGACTTAAACACTGGAATGTGTGATCACTAGGTAGCTATGAACAACATACCTAAACTGCATACAAATGTCTTTAACTGTAGAGGCATACCATCTCAAACATTGTCACTTACTTGGTATAATGTATACTATCCATACTTAATCATTTGTTCTTCCAGAGTAAAGTCTCTTTTCCATGATGGTAGAAACCCTTTGCCTTGTTTCCCTCAATGACAACATTCAACATTGATTAGAGCAATGTCCCTTGCCAACATGTCCAAGTTGTATTATCTTTAAATATGAGATTACAATACATGCACTTCCTCTCTCCTTTAGTATTCAATCCAGTGCTGCTTGTTACTCTCCAATCTTAATAAAAATGTAGTACAAATATCCTTATAAAAGGGGGTTGCCTTCTAGGGCAAGATAACTGACAAAATATCGATTGTCAGATTTGTGACCTAATGATGAATGGTCCAGATTCATAATGGTAAAATATAAATAAAATGAGGTTTTGGGGGTGCTACGCCCAAACCCCCTCTAGGGCACATGGCCCCCAGACCCCCTACCAAGGGGATGATCCCCCCGGACCCCTCGCAAGGGGGAAACTACCCTGATACCCCTGTCACAGATGAATGAGCATCATGTAGCAGATATAAATATACGGCTAAAACAAGATCATTGTTGGTGAAACCTTTCATCCCTTATGGGTGATTTACAAACAATATTAAGAGTTATTAATTACATAGGATTTACAAGGTTGATGGCACCTTAATCCTAACATGAATTAGCATTGTTTATCTAACCTTACTAATGGAGAGTGTAATTGATAGAGCTTAGTAATTATATTGTTGAGAATTCTTATTGAACTTGTTAGTCTTGTTTTCCTATCTCCTTAAAGAGTATGGGTACAGGTTTGTAGACTCTTGACTTCTTTTTCTAGTTCTTTGTTCATTTTCAATTAATAATCCATGAAATTGGCTAATGTTAGGATCTAAAGAGCAATATTAGAGTGGTGTAATTTCATTTTAAATTCATGAGGATAAATGAATGAGAAATATACCCATATAATATTATTAGAAAGTTTGAGACCCTAAAATGTAGATTTCCATGACTAGTTATGAGAGAATAGGGCTAACAGAGTAGTCTTAACGGAGATCCATCTTGCAATAGCATTTTGGAAAAACTAAATAGTGTTTAACAATTATTTCTCAAATGAAAATGACATGTGGGATATGGCTAGAAGAATCTAAGAGAGGAACCCACTAGGATTTTCATGTGAAGGCATTTTTAAGTAGTGAGTTGTGATTGAGCATCCACCTTGGGTTTCCACAAGTGGAGGATAAACTTCCTCCAATAGGAGCAATAAACTTTATAATTCTACCTGGAAAAAAATCTATTCGAAATTGGATGGAAGGGAAGGAGTCTTTTATAGATTAACTTAAGAGGGAATAATTGGATATTGTGTGCTTGTACCCACCCCCAGTCCTTTAGGAAATTACATTAATAGAATATACAGACCTTAAGAGTGTTAGGATGGTGAAAGATCTTGAATCTTATAATATCATACCTATTACAAATGTTGAGATTCAACTCTTGTTTAACATCGGGCCAAGGTTTGCAGTGTAGTCAAGGAAGGTCCCAAAGGTTCTTGAACACCTAAATTCCCTTTTTGAAAAGCTATTTTCCTTTGATCCTCTTTATAGTGCCCAAATGAATCTCATTCACTTGAATTAATCTATTCCAATGGATAGAAGAGGTGGAGCAACTTAGACCATACTTGAGAGATTGGTCATGCCAAGTTAATTATCATGACATAGTCTACAAAAATTTCCATATGCTATTGAAAGGGGTCTACATCCTTGAAATTTGAAGAATGAGGAAAAAAGAATCACATTTCTCCATTTCATCTCACTCCTAAGATTGCTAGCAATAGTTATTTAATTCTTGTTTTTGACAAGTGTTTCCAAGGAGCTTCTTGCTTCTCAAAACTACACACCCATAAACCAAAAGATTGAACCTCAAAACCTAGACCTAGGGATTAAATCAATCTAAGGTTGTGAAGTATGGTTATGATCAAAATGTAGGTAATTATGGACTAATACTAAGAGAGGGTGGCTCTTCTTCACTTTAGGCTTTTCTAGACCAAGGAGAGTGTTCCTATGTTCTTGATAGGAACATTACCTTTACCTTAAATTATTAAAATAGAGTTATCTCCAAGGTTTATTGTCTCTTCATGCCCTTTAAACAAGAAGAAAGTTCCCTTTCACTTGTCTTACAACACCTAAATTCATGTACAATATTTCATTTTCATTCTTCTCTATATTATGGTCTATGCCATGACTTGAATGACTTCATCATCAATGTTGGAGTATTTGAAACCATCATTCTCATTGTTATTAGCATCACCATTCTTAACATAATTTCTTCAAGGTCTCTAGTTTTTGCATCATCCACATCCAATTCAATTTCCTCTCTTTAACTTGTAAAGCTCTTATATCAACATTATTTAGTGTCTTGAGATCTACTACAAATATATATGTATTTAGTGCAAAATAATAATATATCTAATTATCACATTATTGTGTATGATTTATTATCACATAATTGTGAATATGATTATGTAATTTAGTGCCAGAAAATAATTTACTTAATTGTCACATTATTCTTATGTAATTATTAACTTTATTATGACTTTAACTACATTATTATGTAATTATGTGTTAATGAACAATATAGGTCAAATTGTGATGACACCATACTATTTGGGGTGGCCACAGTTGATGAAGCTAGAGTCATCAAAGACACTATCAACTTGTATTGTGCAACATTAGGGTAGGAAGTTAACCCCTGCAAATCAAAGGTCTTCCTCTTCCACATAGATTCAGAGGTACAAAAAAGCATTCTCAAAATTCTCAATTTTAGAATTGACACTTTGTGTAATAGCTACCTAGGATTTATGATGTTTAAAGGCACTAATAAGTTAGAACTATGGCTCAAAATGCTTCAAAATATTTAGAAAAAGATTAGTTTTTGGAAAGGGAAATGGCTCTCTTTATAAGGAATAATAACTATGATCAAAGCAATACTAGAAGTGGTTCCAATTTATATGTTTTGATCTCTCAAAGTGCCTGAAGGTGTAATCAAGAATGTGGAGAAATCTCTTAGACAATTCTTATGACAACGAATGGCCAACAAAAGGAAGATACATATTATGGCTTGGGAAAAGGTATGTCAACCAAAGAATAATGGTGGGGTAGGCATCCTTAACTAAAAAATCCAAAATCAAACATTGGGAGGCAAACTAGATTGGAAAATGTATGCTAAGCCTGAGGCAAAGATGGGTTAGGCTAATGTGAGCTAAGCATTTGGTTAATAGGGAAAGGGAGAGAATTTTTTCTATAAAAGATTCTCTCAAAGGACCAAGTATGTGGAATTTCATTATCAACAGTCGAGACTTCATAAGTCTTTATATAACATGGATCGTCCATGATGGTAGTAAGGCAGATTTTTGAGATGATTCATGGAATGGATGCTCAAAAATCTCTACTAGAATGGACCTGAATGAGGCTAGGATCTTTCTTAAACAAAATTGGGGATCAAAGGTTAAGGACTACTAGGATCAAGATCAACATTCTTCTCAGGGAGAAATTAGTTGGAGGAGCTTCTCAAACTATAAATTTCCTTTGAACCAAAAGACAATTCTCCAAGGGATTCTCACGAATAGAAAGGTCTTCATCTCCAACATAACTAATGAGTTATTTTGGACAAGGGATCCTTCAGGAAAGTATTCAGTCAAACAATGGTATAGGTGCCTATCAAACTTAGCCAAATAAGATTGGCCACATAAGCTGTGTTGGAATGCCCATACTCTTCCAAAATCTGGAGAATTCTCATGGTTAGCAATTAATAATAGAATTTTAACTTGGGACAGACTACATAAATTTGGTATAACCTCCAATATCAGGTGTGTCCTATGTGGTGAACATCAGGAGAATATAAATCATTTACTTCTTCATTTCCCTTTTAGCCTCTCATGTTGGAACTGGTGCATGAGGAAACTCAATTGGAATGACGCCAACCCAATTCCTTGTTGGATCTGTTTAAGAGTTGGCCAGTACTTCACCAAGAATCCACATTTGGTTGTCTCTGGTATGTTTATCTGTCTATGCTCATTTGGGGTCTCTAGAAAGAGAGAAACTTTAGAATCTTTAGAAAGACAAAGTAACCTTTAGAAAAGGTGATTGATGATATATCCATGGCAATATCAGAGATAGTCAATGTAAGAGTAAGAGACAACCTCTCCTCCAATGCCAGATTTACCAATTGGGATAGTCTAATTCTCAATGAATGGAACCAGTTAAAGCTTCTAGGACATCAAGAAAAATGTATAGTTTCCTCCACTAAGGCATTGAGAGTTGTAGTATCATATCCCAAAGAGCCATTCCTAAAATTAAACTTCAATGGCACCTGTAAAGTGAATCTGGGTCCATCAGGTGTTAGTTGTATCATTAGGGATCCTGAAGGCAAATTTGTGGAAACATAGGCAATTAAAATCCCTTCAGGTACTAATAAACAAGCAGAAGTATTAGCTCTAGTCTCTGGTGTCAAATTGGCTATATCTCACAAGGTGGAATATTTGGATTGAAGGTGATTCCTTGATTATTATAAATGCCTTCAAAAAAAGGAAAGCCCTCAACTGAAAGATAGATTACATTTTGAAATAGGCAATTGAGCTTCTAATGATGTTAGAAAACTTCTAGATAAGCCACTACTACATGGAAGGTAATAAGGTGGTGGATCTTCTTGCCAACATGGCAATTAACCAAGGGTTGTCATGTTCAACCTTTAAATCCCTTCATGATAGGGGGCCAGTATGTCTAGGACATTTATTAGCGAAAGATACACTAGTTTCATTGGCCATGATCTCTTAATGTAGTAATATCTATAATAAATCTCAAGCCAGACAGGTATATGTAGGATCAATGTCTCCTCAAAGTTGTCTTATCATAAGGACTGTTGAATTATTTTTTGCTTGAAGGAAAAGTAAACTCCCACAAGTGATCATTAATTCCTTGTTGGGCTTCATAGCCTCTTTTCAGATAATTCCTAGATTTCATGTGACATGACTTCTCCTTACAGACAAGGACACTTTTGGGAGATTTCAGGTAGCTTCATGTTAGAGAAAAGTATCTAGGAGTATCTGCAAACAAAGAGAAAAACATTCATGAATGAGAGAAGCAACACAAGGAGAATCTATTTCAGCAGGAGTGAATAATATACATTGGGTGTGAGATATATTACAATGTACAAACCTAGATATAAATAGTCAAGTGAAAATGAGGTACAAGAACAACCAACCACAACTACCTCAATGACAAAAATAATATTAGCCTAAGTAAAAACTTAAGCCTACTCTAACACCCCCTTTAAGTGCAACTTAAGGAGATTATTATGTAATATGAGGTGCAAAATGGGTCCCAACAACAAGGCCATGTTACGTACCCATGTACAACTACAATGCAATGAAATGCAATCTCTCACAACTAGAGAAAAGGAGAAAAACCATGTGGGAGAAAACTCTTATCTAAAAGAGAGAAAAATAGAAAATGTTCAAAAGCAAAAAGTGAAAGGAAGGAGGACTCCTCAAGACTCCCCAAGGATAACTTGCTTCATGCTAACATCGATCACAACAAAAGATAGCGAGGAGATGCCAAAGGTTTAGTGAATATGTCTACAACCTACTGCTCCATAGGCAAATACTCCAAACTGAGAACACACTCCTGAATGAGCTACCTAATGAAGTGCATGTGGATCTCAATATACTTAGTGCATTGATGCTCCATAGGGTTGCAATAAATATGAATGGAACTCTGATTATCACACCAAAGAGTAGTGGGATGATCAATAGGAAAACCAAACTCAACCATCAACTATTGAAGCTAAAGAATCGCATGACTAGCGAAGACTGCTCCTCAATACTCAACCTCAGTTGATGATAATGCAATAGCAGTTTGTTTCTTGCAAGACCAAGCAATCAGACTAGAACCAAGAAAATAGACAAAGCTAGAAGTGGACTTTCGATCATTAACATCATCATCCCAATCTAAGTTAGTGAAGCCCACAATCTTAGTAGCTCTTGATGTATAGTGAATGCCAAACTATTTAGTGCTCTGAATGTATCACAAGATACATTTGGCCACCTTCTAATGACTCTCATGAGGATCTTGAGAGAAATGGGAGATGCAAAGGAAATATCAGGATGACTATATGTCAACTATATAAGGTTACCAACCAACTGCCAATACAAGGTAGCATCAACTGATAGTGTAGTGCAAGTGGTAGAAAACACAACACGTAACTAAAAAGGAGTAGGGCATGGCTTGCAGTTAGCCATCCCAAATCTCTGAAGAAAATCAAGAGCATACTTCTTCTGAAAGATAGAAATACTGGTAGAGGACTGATGAATTTGAAGACCAAGGAAGTAATGCAATAGACCAAGGTCAGTCATATCAAAACAATCAATCAAAGCTCCTTGAGTATCCTTAATCATGATAGGAGAATTCCTTGTGATAATCAAGCCATCCACAAAAAGAATAGGAATTAGAAGATCCCCCAAGTCTTTGAATATAAACTGTAAGTTCAGATTGACATCTAGTGAATCTAGAAGCAAGTAGAAAACTATCCATCTTCTCATACCAAGCTCGAAGGGCTTGTTTGAGACCATACAATGAATGCCTCAACTTACAAACAAGTGAAGGGTCCTGCACAAAGCCTAGTGGTTGCTCCATTTAGATCTCCTCCTAAAGATCACCATGTAGGAAAGAACTCTTCACATCCATTTGATACACTGGACAACCCTTAGATGCAACAATAGAAAGTACAAGATGAACAGAATCCATCTTGGCTATAGGATCAAAAGTCTCAGAATAGTTAATACCTTCAACCTAAGATAAACCCTTAGCTACTAGACAAGCCTTATACTTATCAATAGAAGCATCAACTACATACTTGATGCAGGAGCATCCCTAGTTCAAGAGCAATCTTGTATCAACCAAAAACATTTACATTTCAGTTTGTTTGTAGTTCAGTTTGTTTCTTTTCATTTTCCAGTTTAGTTCAGGTAGTTCAGTCAGTAGCAATTTCTGTATTTTGGTCTGCATTCTACCATAGATGCATTTCACATCTTGTGGATCTAGACTTAGCATCTAGATTCATTCATCTACATCATAGTCAAAATTTAGAGCATTGGGATTAGTTACCCGAAAGATATCACTATCAGAAGATCGATTATTTTCTGAGAATAAAACATCCCGACAATCTCTGATAATCAGCTAAAGGAGAATACTTGCAGAGCATTCCTCAACTTATGGAGCCTCATGACACATCATTCAATGATATTTGGTTCATGGCCAATCTTCCCCAAGATCTATACATCATTCCATTCATTTCTAGAGGAACTCTTCATGATTAGGTCCAACCTATCCGTGTACACACGTTACAGCTCTTCATTGGAGTTTGTGATCTTCCTTGGCTGATGCGGAGGAATCTTTTGTACTGGAGATAATTTATATTGATGTAATAGATCCTTAGGAAAGCAGTTCTCATGATTTATAAGATCGATAGTTTACATTCTTAGTGAAGCGACTTCAAAGCTATGTATTGTGCATATTCCAATATTTTGTAATCATGCCTTTAAGCCCTAATTGTAAGCCTGCATGTTGCCGGCTAGATTGTATTTGAATTCTATGGTATACTGAATGATTGAATCTATATTTGTTTCATATCTTGAGTTGTTTCCATTGTGTTTACTCTTGCTGCACGATCTAGACAGTTCATTCTATGAACCCTCCTACCGTGACTGCACCAAGTGGTATCAGAGAGAAAGTTTGAATCTTTGGGAATGAATTGAGCAAAGCTGGCGAAGGAATTCTGTAAGTTCTAGCTATGGATAGATCATTGAATTGAGGTAGGTTACTTATATCACAATTGATCACTGATTGTGAGGCAGTTGTCACCTTGTAGCTCGATCACCAAACTTGAGGCAATTTGTATTTGATCCTAGGAAGAATACCATTAAGGAGAGTTGCTAGTGTTGGAACAATGGCTGGTAGAATGGATGAAATGATGGAAATGATGAAAACAATGTGAATTCGATTAGATGTTGTTGAAGAAGATAGGTAAAGAGGATTGACACTGAGACCTAATGTTGAAACTGATGATCAAGAAGAATTCCAACCTGTTGAACAAATTGGTGAAACCCTAGGAGGTTATGAAGAAGAAGAATCAGATCAAGTCAAGATGTTGTGAGATATTTCAAGGATTGGAAAGAGACCTAGAGTTGATGTACTGAACTATACTGGTAATTTGAACCCTGAAGAGTTGATCGACTAGATAAATGACATGGAAGAATACTTTGAACATGAAGAAATTGGATATCTGAAGAAGGTGAAATTTGCAAAGACAGTTGAAAGGATGTGCTGCTATATGGTGGAAAGAAGTTTAGTTGGGTAGAAATAGAAGAGGAAAGGAAAAGATTACAAAGTGGGATAGAATGGTGACAAAATTGAATAATCAAATCATACTTGCTAACTATGAGTTAGAACTATTGAAAAGATTGCAAAACCGGAGACAAAAGGAGAAATCTATGAAGGAGTATACTGAAGAATTTCATAAGATGATCATAAGGATAGGACATAGTGAAAAAAGCAAGGAGAAAGTGGCTAGATACATTAATGGACTGAGATTGAGTGTTCATGAAGAACTAAGTCTAGTGAGAATGACATCTCTAGAAGAAGCATATCAGTTTATCCTAAAAGTTGAAGAGAAGTTGAACAAGAGGCATGATCAGAGACAGAGAGGTAAAGGAGGTAGATTTTAGAGATGAAAAACATTTTCTAGAGGAGACAGGTCACATCCGGAGTAGAACAAGCTTGACAGCCCACCTACGAAGGATTACAGAGATAATAGTACATACCAGAGAGACGATAGAAACTTCTACTAGAGAGGAAACCCTAGTGCATACCAGAATGAAGGTAATAGAAGAGAGGGAAGAGGATTTGATAAGAGAACACTGAGAGGCACGTGTTTCAAGTATGGAGGTGAAGGACATAGAGCATTTGAATGTAATCAAGGGAGTACAAGCAAGAGGTTAGAGAACAGTGGAAGAGAAGCTTATGTTGAAGAAGAACCTGTTGGGTCACCGAGTTCAGTTGGTAAACCAGAGAAAGGAGAATCACTTGTGATGAGGAGAGCACTATTTCAAGTAGAGACAAATGAGGAACCATCATAGAAGAAGAGTTTGTTCAGGACAAGATGCAAATCAGGAGGTAAATGTTGTAAAGGTGTAATTGATAGTGGTAGTTAAGATAACTTAGTTTCAGAGGAGATGGTGACCAAGCTAAAGTTGGAAAGATTAAAACATCCTAAGCCCTATTAGATAGCATGGATTTAGGATAATCATAAGGTACTGGTGAGTGAACAATGTTTGGTGAAATTTCATATTGGATCTTATCATGATGAATTCTTGTGTGATATTATGCCTATGGATGTATGTCATATTTTGTTGGGTAGACCTTGGCAGTATGATAGAAAAGATATACATGATGGGAGAAAGAATACATACACTATAACATTGAATGGAAAGAGAATTACTTTGATTCCTTTGGAGGATGATTCTAAGAGTGAAGTATGTGGGAATGCTAGAATCTATTTGGTAGATGGAAAAAAATTTCTGGGTGGTTTAAAACATGAGAATATGTGTTATGCTTTGATTCCTAAGAAGCCTGAAGCATGGAAGTAGTATGAAGAATCACAACTGGAGGACATAAGAGAGTTGTTGAGAGAGCATGAAGACATCATATCAGATAATGTGCCTGAAGGATTACCACCTATAAGGAGTATCAGTCATCACATGGATCTTATACTAGGAGCTAGTTTGCCTAATAAAGCACTACATAGAATGACACTGGTAGAGAATGAAGAATTGAATAGACAGATACAAGAATTGTTGAGGAAATGTTTGATCACAAAAAGTTTGAGTCCTTGTGCAGTACCTGTAGTGTTAGCACCAAAGAAATATGGAGAATGGAGAATGTGTACTAACTCTACAGTAATCAACAAGATCACAATCAAGTATAGATTTCCTTTACCTAGGATGGATGATATCATGGATTGTTTGAGTGGAGCAAGATATTTCACAAAGATAGACTTGAAGAGTGGATACCATCATATCAGAATCAGAGAAGGTGATGAATGGAAGACTGCTTTTAAGACAAATGAAGGATTGTATGAGTGGTTAGTGACAAATGTACTAAATACTTTCATGAGATTGATGAATGAAGTCTGGAAGAAATTCTTGGGTAAGTTTGTTATTGTATATTTAGATGACATTCTAATTTTCAATAAGACAAAAGAATAACATTTGTGCCATATTAGACAAGTTTTACAGAGGTTGAAAGAAGATAAATTGCTTATCAACATCAAATCATGTAGTTTCATGAAGGAAGAACTAGTGTATTTGGGATTTGTGATTTTTGTGGAAGGGTTAAAGATGGACCCTAAGAAGGTAAGAGCAATTGTTGAATGGCTTACACTGGAGAGCATTGGATAGGTTAGATCATTTCATGGATAGGCTAGTTTCTACCGGAAGTTCATCAGAAAGTTTAGTTTAGTTTGTAACCCTATGACAGAGACAATGAGAGGTGACAGGAAACACTTTAAGTGGACATCAGGAGAAGATAAAAGTTTTGAACTGAAGCAAAAGGTGACAGAGCAACCTGTGTTGGCATTACCAGATTTCACTAAGGTATTTCAAGTTGATTATGATGCAAGTGGAAATGCAATTGGAGATGTGTTAAGTCAAGAAGGTAGACATGTAGCATATTTTAGTGAGAAGTTGAACGATGGAAGGAGAAGATATTCAGTTTATGATCAAGAGTTCTATGCCATAATTCAAGCCTTAAAGAAGTGGAGACATTACTTGTTGCCTAAGGAATTTATGTTTTATACAGATCATCAAGCTTTACAATATCTGAACAGTCAAGGTAAGTTGAATCAGAGACATATGAGATGGGTGGAGTTCATGTAGAGTTATACCTTCCTGTTAAAGCATAGGAATTTGGAAAATCAAACAAAGTTGCTAATGCATTGAGTAGGAGAAGAAACTTGCTAACAAAGATGAGAGTTGAAGTGTTGGGATTTGATGACTTGAAGAACATGTATGAGGGAGACACTAATTTTGTAGACCATTAAAAAGCATGTAAGGAACCTATTGTGAAAGATAGGAGTAAATGGTTGGACTATTTCATTAAGGAAGATATGTTGTTCAGAGGAAATCAATTGTGCATACCTAAGAGATTGTGAGATTGCATGGATTACCTAAGAGCCTAGTTTCAGATAGAGACACAAGATTTCTTGGATATTTTTGGAAGACACTTTGGAAGAAGATGAAGATAGATTTGAAGTTTAGTTTAGTAATTCATCCATAGACTGATGGACAGATAGAGGTAGTGAATAGGATTTTGGGAAACTTTTTGAGATGTTTGGTTGGAGAGAAAGCAAGAAGTTGGAATTTAATTCTTTCACAAGCAGAATTTGCATACAATAATTTAGTAAAAAGGAGTACCAGAAGAACACCTTTTGAGATTGTTATGGTAGTGAATCCTAGAGGAGTGATAGAACTGAGAGACATGGGTATAGAAGAAAAGAGAAGTACAAAAGCAGAAGAATTTGCAGATCACATGGGGACAATACATAATTAGATTAGGAAACATTTGGAAGATATGAATAGCAAATATAAGGAGAAAGTAGATGAGAAGAGAAGACAAAGAATTTACAGTAGGAGATGAAGTAATCATGTACTTGAGAAAATAGAGATTTCCAGTTGGGACATATAATAAGTTGAAGATGAAGAAATTTGGACCTTGTAGCATTCTCACGAAATTTGATTTAGGAAATACACATGAAGTAGAGTTACTAGAGACATTGGGTATATCACCTATTTTCAACATTGTAGACTAATACCAGTATCATGAAGTAGAGTTCAGTGACAGTATGGCAGAGGACTTGAAGAAGGCACCAGAATAGGTTGAAGACATTTTGAAGAGCAGAGTTGGATGCAACACTAGAGGAAGACAATATAGAGAATACCTTGTGAAGTGGAAAGGCAGACCAAAAGAAGATTCATCATGGATTTCTCAGGTGGAGGTGGACCGTCTTGGTTCTTCCCCAACCCTAGCAAAGTGAGGGACTCACATGTTTTCAATCACCCGTGATGTTTGATGTAGGAGCATTAATGGGTCAAGAGCAATCTTGCATCAACTAAAAACATTTGCATTTTAGTTTGATTCTTTTCATTTTCTAGTTCAGTTTAGGTAGTTCAGTCAGTAGCAGTTTCTGTATTTTGGTCCACATTCTACCTCAGTTGCATTTCACATCTTATGGAGCTAGACTTAGCATCTAGATTCATTCATCTACATCATAGTCAGAATTTAGAGCATTTGGATCAGTTACCGGAAAGATATCACTATCAGAAGATCAACTTTTTCTCAGAACAGAACATCCTGATAATCTCTGATAATCAGCTAAAGGAGAAGACTTACAGAGCATTCTTTGACTTATGGAGCCTAATGACACATCGTTCAATGATATTTGGTTCATGGCCAACCTTCCCTCAGATCTACACATCATTCCATTCATTTGCAGAGAAACTCTTCATGATTAGGTTTGACTTATCCGTGTACACACATTACAACTCTTCATTGGAGTTTTTGATCTTCCTTAGCTGACATGAAGGAATCTTTTGTACCGAAGATGATATATATTGATGTAATAGATCCTTAAGAAAGTAGTTCTCATGATTTAGAAGATCAATAGTTTACATTCTTCATTTAGGAAGGGACTTGAAAGCTATATCTTGTGCATATTCCAATATTCTGTAATCAAGCCTTTGATCCCTAATTGTAAGTCTGCATGTTGCCAGCCAGATTGTATTTGAATTATATGGTATACTGAATAACTAAATCTACATTTGTTTCATATCTTAAGTTGTTTCCGTTGTGTTTACTCTTGTTGCATGGTTTGGATAGTTCGTTCTGTGAACCCTCCCACCATGACTGCACCAATACTTTGTATGATACACCCACTTGTATCAAACCAACTTTCTTCCCTTAGGAAGAGGAACTGAATCCCAAGTATGATTCTTCATTAAAGAAGAATACTCCTCAATCATAGCACTTTCCCATTCTGGAACACCTGAAGCATCTGAAAACTTCTGAGGATCAGTAGAAATTGCATGACTCAAAATACTGATACTTGAAGTTCAGAAATGAGTGCAGCATGTAGTTGTGGCATCACTTGCAAGAGAACCGACATCCTCAAGAAGTGTACGAGCCCATAATAGCATTGTGGGTGCATTTGGAGGATGAGATGGAGAAATGTCAACAACAAGATCAATACCATCATTAGGAACATCATCATCATCATCTACAGGAAGCAAAATATCATCTAAAGAAGATGTGGGAAGACGAGAGGAAGGGGCCAGTGGTAGAGAATATTTTAGATTGGAAGACTCATCAAAATGAACATAACAATGAAAATGTACCTCTCGAGTGATAGGATCAAACAACTGATAACCCTTCACATCCTCACAATAGCCAACAAAAATGAACTGCTGACTTTTCTTCTATGTTGCTTTGCAACTCCCATTTGGAATGAATGTCAATGCATCACTACTAAATTCTCTAAAAGAGGACACCTTGGGCTTGACATGAGACCAATCCTCCTCGAGAGTCATGTTCTGCACTACCTTGTGAGGCATATGGTTCTAAATGTAGTTGGCAAAATTGACAGCCTTTGACCAAAATGCTGGAGCCATGGATCGAGACTGAAGCATACAATTGGCCATCTCTCATAAGGTTCTATTCTTCTGCTCAATCACATCATTTTACTGAGGAGTGTATGGAACTATGAGATGATGAAGAATACCTCAAGCACAACAAAAATCCTAAAATGCCTGATTGACATATTCTCTCCCATTATCTATTCAAATCTTCTGAAGGGACTGTCGTGACTGCTTCTCCACAAATGCAAGGAAGGTCATGAAAAATCAAAGAACCTCATCCTTGTACTTTAAAAGTACACCCATGTGCATTGAGGCAAGTCATCAATAAAGGTGAGCACATAATTAGCCCCTGAAAATGAAGGAGTTGGGAATGACATAAGATCACTATGCACCAACTTGAGGAGTGTCGAAGCATGTGTGGCCATACTTTTTGGAAAAGGATCCCTATGATGTTTGCCAAGAACACAACTTTGACAAACTCCATCAAAAGAAGAGATCTTAGGTAGGCCAATCACCAAATTCTGTATGCTCATCTATTGAAGATATCTATAATTTAGGTGCCCAAACCATTCGTACCAAAGCTTGCTCACTAAAACTGAATGAGCAATAAGGGATGATCCTGATGAAGACTCAAATCCATCAAACCTATACAAACGAGCCACATCATCAACTATAGCAACAACCTTATTAGGATCCTGCAACTCTCGAATAGTCACATAAGTGGGAGAAAACTCAACTACCTTCCCATCACTATGATGACAAATCTGATAGATAGAAAGTAGATTTTGTGAAATATCAGGAACGAAAAAAACATCATCAATGCAACCATCTTGCATCTTAACTAAGCTTGTTCCTATAACTAGAATATGTGAAGAATGCCCAACCGCAATATGAGAAGTACTATAAGAGGAAATAGAATCAAGAAGATCCTTAGCATGAGTCATATGATGTGAAGCACTAGAATCAAGAATCTAACTACTATTAGTAGGGGATGAAGCCCTTGCTGTGAGAGCTTTCCCTTTTCCCAAGGAAGAAGAATTAGACATGGAAATATTGTGTTTCCTCATAGCTTCTTCCAATGCTGCTAACCTCTCAAAACAATATGCATCATTATGCCCTGGCTTTCCACAAAAGGAACAATTTTCCTCCTTCTCCTTAGACTTAGAGGATGACTCCCTGGAGTTAGGAGGAGGAGGAGGAGGATTAGTCTTCTAATCATTCTTCGCCTTAGGTTTGGAGGGAGGCTCACCACCTTCAAATGAATCTGTCTTGGGCTTCTTCTTGTCCTTAACTTTGCCCTTGGAAGATTGAGCCATAAAAGCATGACTCTTAGGAAAAGCATCCATTTGAATCAACTTGGCCTGCTCCCTAGTCAATCGATCATAGAATTCCTCAAATGAAGGCATCTTATGATCTTTTCCCATAGCATCCATGGTATAATAGAAGGTAGAGGCAAACACTTGAAAATGACCTCTCAACTTAGACAAGATCAAGAAAATACACTCCTTATCATTTTTGGCATGACCACATCCTTTCAATTACATCAAAATCAATTTGAACTGGGCAAGTAAATTTTGAATAGTGGGGAAGGCATTTGGAGAGAGAGAAAGAGAGAGAGGTGAGATTAGCTTCAAGTTGCAAGATCTTGAACTGAATGACTTTATCATACAACTTAGCAAGCTTATCCCACACTTCTTTAGGTGTCTTACACTTCGCAATGTGAAACAACAAATTATTAGACACATGGAGACCTATGAGTCCTGTAGCCTCATCCATTTTGTTTCTATGAACAAATTACTCAAATGTTTTTGTGAACTCAGATTGACCAGCATCTAACATTTGCCAAGGACCCCTAGATTGCAATAATTGTGATATCTTGAGCTTCCATGTGTGATAGTTGTGTGGAGTGAGCAATTCAATCCTTGGGTCAGACATGATAAACAAAGGAACACAAAGGGATCAAAATGCAGTATACACCCCACTAGAATGAATGAAAACTAAATTTACAATTCCCAACACCAATTTTGCCAAATAACTTAAACAACTTGCAACTTCAAGCTATTTAAACTATAAAAAAATTGCAAAATTTTAGAAAATACCTCATCCACAGTAGCTTCAGCAAAATATGAAGAGGCAAAAAAATAGGGCCACTTGAGCCACATCACCAACCACCAAGCACCAAGGTTTGATTCGCACAAGCACCACCACAAGTCTCCATGCGAGAGTTAGACTCTCCATAACCTCGTGAGACTTGCTCAAAACAAAGGAAGGGAATGAAAGGCTATTTGAATAGCCAAAAAAGGCTCTACACCACCAATGTGGGATAAATATTCCAGCAAACAGCTCAACTCCGTGTCCAAACAAGCCCACCACATAACAACCCTAAATAAATATTTATTCAAGATTTTGCAGATACTAGTCTGCTCATCAAAATATATCAATGCTGCGTAATGGTGCTTGAATGCCACCATTTATGCTAAGATCATAGGTGTAAAAGAGGAGAAAGGGCCTACTTCTGGCATGACAAGAGGCTAATGGCACCTCTAGAAGAGCCTCAATTTTGGTGTGAAAATAGCCTCATCACCTGCAAGAGGGAGGATTGTTGTAGCCAGGAAAGGGTATAACCATGCTAACGTCCTTCCACCACTCGCATTTGATTTGCAAATCCACTGCTAATGTGTGTAGGGCCTGCATAGGAGGGAGGCAGAATGTGACGCACGACCTCCTTTACTTGGACTACAATGCCTTCATTTGGAAATTTGTGAGGCATCTCTACCTGCAAGTGAAAGAGGTAGTAATCACTCCCACCAAGAAAACTCCACTAAATAATTGATCTCAAACTCTAATGAAAACTCTCAGCATGGAAGGTGGTTGTAGAAGATGGCCTCTAATACCATGTTAGAGCAAAGCATTTAGGAGCATCTACAAACCAAGAGAAAAACCTCCATGAATGAGAGAAGCAACACAATGAGAATCTATTTCACTAGGAGTGAAGAATATACATTGGGCATGAGATATATTACAATGTACAAACCCAGATATAAATAGCCTAGTCAAAACGAGGTGCGGGAACAACCAACCCTAACTACCTCAACGGTAAAAATAATATTAGCCTAAGTAAAAACTTAAGCCTACTCTAACACTTCATCTGTGTGCTTTTATTATTGAGGTCTCATCCATTACAGGTTACAGATGGGCTTCTAAGTTGTCCTTAGTTCAGTTGAATGATGGGCTTTCTCTCTGCTACCATATCATCATTTTTGTACCCCTCTGCACGCGTAAGTCTTGACTCTTGTGGTATAGTAATGTATATTAGTTTAAATTTGTTTCCTTTAAATCCTTCCAAAGCCTCCCATTCCTCATTTCTGTCAAGCTTTTTATTTCTCTTTTGCTTCCTTCCTTAATTTATCATTCCAAATGGCTCTTTGGGAACTGAATATGCATGTGTTTCTTCCCCCTCTTGATGGAGAAGGTCTACATATCATGGCACCATGAACACCATTTATTTGAGGGAGATATTTGAAATTGACTATGATAATGTAGAATTTACAATCCAGTGTGTGCAAGCATATTTTCTCTTCTAGCCTAAGAATAGGCAAGTAAAAGGCTCTAAGATCACCTCGACCTTCATTTCCAATATCTTCAAAATCTCACAAGACCATGAATATACTTATGTGATTGGCTTCAGTTTAGTGTACTCTTCCTATTTCAATTCAGAAAGATGGCAAATTGTATTGGCGGTATATGATTTTTAGGAAGGCACAACTCCTATCAGAGAAAATTTTGACAGGCTTCTCCTTCAAATGTCCCACCATGCAGCATGTGTGTATACAACTTTATAGATGGGTCTTCAAGTGGATTGTGTTAATTTCTTCAATAGAGCTCTTAATGCCCATCATTTCCAACATCCAGAAGGGCTAGCAGACAAGGCTAAAGAAGTTTTCAATGTCATTTGCTTTCTACAGCATCATGCTCTAGATGTTGCTATAGGTCCCTTGTAGGCTCTAGGCACCCCATCCTTCAACCTTCCCTTCGCCATGCCGCCACCGAAGGAACATCATGGCTCTAATTCAATGATGCAGGAGCATCCAGTGGTGTAAGGGCAATCTTGCATCACCCAAAAAGAAGTTAATTCAAAATCATTGTAGTTGTTTTCATTTCTTTCCATAATTAGTGTTTTTGGTTCCATAATATCCAGAATAATAATGTAGGACTTTCAGTTTTTCCAAAACTGCTAAAAATAGCGACCTACCTATTTTGGAAAGTGTACCTGCTATTTTTAGAAAGTTTGCATTTGGGCACATAACGAAGCAAAAACTTCTAGAAAGTTACATAATGGAAATATAAGACCTTTGGCGAAGGAATCAGGAAAAGACCATTTGTGAGCTGAAAGATATTAAAGTTTTTGTTTTCTGAAAAGCCCCTAAAAATTTTTATAATGAGATATGAGGCACTAAAACTTCCCATAACATCCCAAAAAGTTGACATAAATCCATTTACGTATTTCTGGCATGATAGTTCACATTGCGAGCTTTCTGGCGCTTAAAACGATTCGTCAATCGGACACCCGAATCAAAAGTTATGCTTCCTAGAAGTTGACCTACTTTTGGAGGGAATTGTCAATTTCAAAATTTAGCTAGAAGCCACCAAAAAGTGCTATTTATGACTATTTTGGGAACCCTGCGCAGTAGTAGAGTCAAGGGGGCTAGTGTGGAGTCAAGAATAGGTGGGAAAATAGAAACCCTAGCTGATTTGGGGTTACAGAAGGCTGAAGATTCTAGAGTCTTGAGGTTGGGAAGGCTGTAATGTGTTGCAGCTAGTAGAGGATTTATCCTCTGATTGTAATTGAGCTTCTGTAATGTAATGAGTTGCCCAGTTCAATAAAAGAAAGTTCTATTTGCTGTGTTCAATATCTGTTATTGTGTGTTTTGTGATTTACCCCCTCCATCATTCAAACTAGGGGGCCTATATGTTATTGTGTGTTTGTTTTGCTACTGGGTGCTTATGTTCTTGTTTTATTTGTCTTCTCTTCCATTGGTCGGCGGGCTCCACATTACGTGTGGTTTAGTTTTAAGCTCTGCAACTATGTATAGAACCAAATGATGCATTCCTAGTCTTTTTTATCACTTGTAATTTTGTAATTACTCTTATCTAGTATAGTATAGGTGCTCCATTACCTTTCTTTGGAAAAGTAATAAGTCAAATTGTCACATTATTTTGGATATAATTACCAACTTAATTATGACATTAATGACTTTATTGTGCATGTACTTATTTATTCTAGTGTAAACGAATAATTTAATTTATTTTAATATAAAATCAAGTGAGCATCAAAAGCGGGAGACAACTTATTTTAAGTTAAAGCTCATGACTACCAAAACCACCAATAATTTAGTTTCTTTCCAACATCCTCGACAATATAAAAAATGAAAGTAATCCATCCTTTAACTAAAATGTGAAATAATGGAGCATAACCTAGTATTGGCCTTGGAACCGAGAGATCCAAAGAGCTAAATTATTTTCAAATATTGTCCTCCCCAAAAAGGAACTAATCAAAGCTATGTTAGCCAATTCCAAAACATGAGCCATCTTCACATCCTCACCTAGGACAAGTTTGACTCTATTTTGTGTTTCCTAATACATTCTTGGCCTTTCCTCCCACAAACAACTTTAGAAGAATCCACAAGCCTCTCTAAAGTCAAATTAAGTGGGGCCTTAGAACCCCTAAGTAGAGTATTTTGTAGATCCTCAACACATGGAACCTAAACATTTGTAAAATTAAAAGAACAACTTGAATCTCTCATGAATACCACTATCCATAAGAGTCCCTTTAAATAAGACCACTATCATCAATACCAAGTTCTCCTACTCCAATCCCCAAGAGCTAAGGGGAAGGAGAAAAAGACCTAGGGATCAGAATCCTCTCGAGGCTAGTAGAGAGGAAAGGACCCACACCACAATTATTTTTAGCCCAACGACCTTCAATGAAGATAACAATCCCTCATGTGAGTCCACTAAGAAATCCACCAACTCATAATCCCTCTCCAAAGACTATAGAACTTTGAAACAATGAGCTCTCTCAATATCCTCCTCCATTAAAACAAAAATACTCTAGATGTTACGAGAGTCCTCGAGATGGTATAAAGAACAACTCCCATATGATGAAATGCCGTCCACTAAAAGGAGCAAAATATGGAATTTTGACAAGCATATAGCAGACACGTATGGGCTCAAATATAAAAGGGTGAGCATATAAAAAACAATTTCTAAAGAATGGACTATCAATCAATGTTCAAGCAAAGAATTTTGAGAATTAACCTCTCTCGACAGCATGCACCAGACCAAAAAGGTCCCTGTTTTATAACATTGATTGGTTTTTTTAATTTTATAAACAACCCTTATTTTTTTTCACAGAATCAGTACATAAATTTTTTATTCCATCACTAAAATCCAAATGCATACTCTGAAGAAAGGTTACAATAATGAGACTTTCCTGACCATTCGGAAGATTTATTACAATAAAAAAGATGGCTACATTGAAATGGAGGGATTGAATAACAATATTGATATCCTTATATTTTACTGCGGCAGTAAAGATGTGATGTGAAAAACTGACTGTATTTCACAAGAATAAAAATATTTTAAAAGTGGAAATTATTGGAGTCAAGAGATAAGGAGAATTGTATCGGCTTTTTATTTACCGATAATTTGGGAATTGTGGGGACGGGAGCCAACTTATCCCACTTATAAAAACGTCCTTTCAAATTATGAGGTGGAGCACAGAGATTTGATTCATCTTGAAGAGTTTGGTCCACCGCAATAAAATGTCAGGTGGAGCACAGAGATTTGATTCATAATTCATAGAGTTTGGTCTACCGCAATAAACTAACCATTGATAGCAGGAAGTCCTTTCGGCCAACTCGATTTCGTTTAACTTTTCTGTCTTTGGGTGTCTCATCCAGATGATTACGACACTGTGAAAACCAGCACTCATATGGTTGACTACTTATGTTTTAATTAATTTTTAAATGTGAAGATGTATAAATCATATAAAATTATAGTTAATGGGCTTTTGGTTGGTGGGTGAAGTGGAATGGTTCTCAATGAGTCCATCAGAGATCAAGTTTTGTTGAGTGCAAGGCCCCAACACCATAAAGGATGAGAATGAGATCCTACCCTAAGTGACTTTGGTCGAATGGCTATCCCCCAATCCTTCGCTTTCAGCTTGAAGAGGTTTCAGCCTAAAGTTTGTGCTTCCATATAGTTGACTGATATGATTCTATGGGTTTGATATAATTTAACTCTCTTTGAAACTAAAGTGGAGGAGGAAGTAAATATTGCACAATTAATAAGGGTAGTCATCCACATTGAAAACAAATTTGGAAGCCTTCCAAATTTTAGCATGGTCATCTAAATTATATAAATATCCAAGTTAATAAATGAAGTATTTTGATTAATTTTTATCTATTTAAACAAGTACAAAAATAATTGTTAAAATTGATAAAGAGGGATAGATATTTTTAGCTTTACATATTGTGCAGAATATTCTATTGCAATATGCACTTTTTTATCTGTCTCGACAATATGTTATAAGAAGATTTTGAGATACTAAAAAATAAATAGAGTTATGTCTGGGGTTAAAATTTCGATAGACAAAAATAAATAGTGTTATGTCTGGGGTTAAAATCACACGAGTAACCTTGGTCCACTCATAATCTTCAACCTTTTATGTGGCCCTAAACTTGCAATAGAAACACCAAACTCTTTGTCTTATTTCTTTGTAAACATATTCACATGTGAATATATGGACTGAGTGGTGCTTAAAAGAATCGATTGGACTTTTTGTTAAGTGGTAGAATCTACAACTTGTTTTAATTATGGTTAGGTCATATGTACCAATTTAACAATGTTTGAAAAAGATCAAGTACATGACACTCAAAATGCAAATGCCTATGTATCTTATGGGCCCTAAACTTGCAATAGAAGCACCAAACTCCTTGTCTCATTTCTTCGTAAACATGTTCAGATGTGAATATCCGGATTGAGTGGTGCTTAAAAGAATCGATTAGACTTATTGTTAAGTGGGAGAATGTACAACTTGTTTTAATCACAGTTAGGTCATATGTACCAATTTAACAATGTTTGAAAAAGATCAAATACATGACACTCAAAATGCAATGCATATGTATTTGTGCCTATGAATGTAAATGTTTATGTAATGATTGGTTATAATGCTTAATTGAAAGCTAAAAAAATGATATGATCTCTCTATATCTATGAGATGATCCAAAATGTCATAGGCCTTTGTCCTTTTATATAACACCCTAGCGTTCAAATGTTAATATTTTGCACAAGAATCGATAGATAACATCTAGTTGGGGTCAAATCAGCTTGGGCCCTTAATTAATTCAAAATTTGAAAATACGGGTCAAGGTCACCATAGCAATCTTGATCTAGGATTTGGGTCACCCAAGTATTCTTGACCTAAGATTAAGGGCTAGTTCTATACCACTAGGAAATGGACACTCAAGTTGAGTTCAAGTACAAGCTAAAACCCAACTCTTGCACAATTGAACACTAGGCTATTGCATTAGGGATGAAGAGTGAAATTGAGTTCAAGATGACCAAGGAAAAGTTTTAATGATGCACTTTTCACCACCTACATTTTTCTCCAACATTGCATCTGAGCTACCATGAATCGCGCATGTTAAAATAAGTAAGCAATTAACATAAAAGTAGATGAAAAGAACATTCATAAAGGATATAGGTATGGACAATGTTTCATTTGTTCTTCATGTGAAGATAGTTTCATCTTCAAACATGCATGCATTAAAATCCTTCAATAACATCTAACAAAAGTAATAAAATGAGAACAAATAATAACTACATAACAATGTCAACAATCAATTTGTAAATAAAATGGGTGTAGGCCTCTTAATAGTCATGCTATAACTCTAAAGAGAAAGAGTACCAGGTTCTTGAAGAACCATTATAACTAGTAAAGAAGGTGGTGTAGGATCTTTAAATGAACCATTATAACCATACTCCAAATGAAGAAATATGGTGTAGGACTTCCAACAAGTCACTATAACCATACAAGATTAGTGTATCTAAAAGATATAATGCCCACTGAGTTCATTACTTACACATATCTTAGCTATATAAATTCTTCTATGTGGCGCATTTCATATTGTGCATGACTCATTTAATATTGCATGTCTCAGCTACTTTGTAAGCCTTTATATAATAAACTCCTTCCCTCTCCTCATATTGGTTTATTGGGGCTTTGCATATTCTATGCTATATTGAGTATGGTTAGCAAATAATGAGTGTTGCTTCTTATTTCTCCATCTAGTATCAAAGCCAAATTCTTTTAAAGAGGCTTCCATTTTGTTTGAAGAATCTACTATTGAGAATGAGTGTGTTTTTCCTCAAAGATGTGTATTGAAGTATATAGAGTGTAATGTACCTAAGGTATAGTATTATAGTGCATTAGGTAGTAATAAATAATATACTGGTGTGCATGTTCTATGTAAGTCATCCCACTAGTTAGTTAGAATAAAGTATTTATCCCGCATGTATGGGTAAGTGGTAGCTAGTTGAGTAGTATATAATAAGGGCAAGAGACTTGTATGTGGATGTGAACAATATTGCATGCATTTGGATCTCATATTGAGATATAGTGTTGATTGGCTTACTTCCAATATGGAGCATTGTATGGTGTTGCCCTACCTCAAGGTTTTGATCTATTTTATGAATGCATTTGAGTATATCTATTATTGAGTTGTGAGATCTCTCTTATATTTCTGGGTATTTCTATTGTTTTCTATTGAGATTTATAACATTTGGTATCAAAGCTCCTTCCATGGAGAATGTTAAGAAAAATTATTATGTTGATTTCTTAATTTAGAGATGAATTGCATGTGGAGGGTTGTATTCCCCACATAGGTCTTTGAAAAAGATGAATCTATATTCATTGGAAGGAGGACTTTAAGAGCCTTCTTCTAAAAAGTAGTCATATTAAATATCTAAATTAATATGAAGAGATATGGTAATCTAAAGATGACCCTAAATTTATGATTTTGGGGTAATTTCATGGAAATGAGTACAAATTAGTGGTCAACCTTGAGAGTTTCACTAAAATATGTTTGTGTTATCAAAGGCATAATATGTATGCATTTTTATGCCTTAAATTCAAAAAAATCTAATCCTAACCATTTAGGCTTGGATTTCTTAGCCTAGGGGCAAAACATCTCTTTTAACTCCTAAATTTGTACTTTTAACATAAAACTTGACTTCAATTCAAACTTGAACCTCATCAAGTTTACACGTTTTGCAATGAAATTTTACAAAACCACCACCAAAATAATGAACTTTACTTCTTACCTTTCTAGCCATACATTTTTTTTAATATTTTTTAAACTTGTAGATATATTACTAATAAAATAGATGAGTACAATTAATGGCTAAAAGGGCCACTCCATAAAAATATACAGTCGATAATATATTGCTTCATAGTACAACTATTACAAGTTAATATCCCATAATCAAAACTGATATACAAAAACTATAGCTTTCTATATAAGCATAATTTTAGTCTATTATAACCATCTAATCATCATTTTCCTATTGCTCTCTGATAGTCTCTAGTATGTTT
The DNA here is from genome assembly GCA_027924645.1 of Cunninghamia lanceolata. NCBI lineage: Eukaryota > Viridiplantae > Streptophyta > Pinopsida > Cupressales > Cupressaceae > Cunninghamia > Cunninghamia lanceolata. The sequence goes on along the minus strand of BSBN01000245.1, from coordinate 1,601,910 downwards.
TTTTCCTTTTTAGTATAATGGTCTACTTGGCCTAGGTCCATGTGATCAATTACCCTCATTGATGCCCTTTGCTGCTAATAATCTTGAATCCTTCCCTCTCTGCTCAATTATCCTCTATTATCACCGCTCTTGAAAGAATCTCATTCCTTAAAATTCTCTATTGGCAGAGAGTTCCTCAACATGTTGTTGTCTATATTAAAGTTATGACAAGTGACTTCCATATGTCTGGTGTCTTCCTCTGACCTATCCTCAACCAGAAGAAGATTGTTGTACATCTAATTTTTCATATACTCTTTGTATAAGCTTGGATCTACCTTCATGTACTTGTGGGGCCAAAATTCTATTGTCTGGACATCAGATTTGAATACCATTGTGGACCCTTCATCCACTATCTTCATGAACCTATCTAATGGAACTTTCAATGTTGCAATCACTTGTTCACACATAGAGTTAAAGGTGAGCCTAAAAAATGACTCGGTAGGGACCCTCTCCCTTCCCTAGTATACATATTCATTCCTAGCCTTCGATGATGACCACAAGATCTCAGTAGAAAATAAAAGACAAAACAAAATAGCATTGGTATCTAATTTACTAACAAAACTACATATAATATCTACTTTTCTTATACTATTTTTAAAAGACCAACCTTCTATCTTTCCCATAAAGAATCCCCAAACTTCACATGCAAACTTACAATAAAAACACATGATCACAAGTCTCATATTGGTTGCAAAAAGAACATAATTTACTGTCATATCCTAAGGCTAGTCTTTTAAGAATTAACAACCACCTAAAACAACTCTTTTTATGTTCAAGAACTTTTGACCATGTGACATAAAGGGATTTAGACAACAACTTATGTTCTAAATTGACATTCCAAGAAAAGTTAACGTGCCCATATACCACTTGAGAATCCGTCATTAATTCATATAATCTTTTAGGTTTCATCTTCAAAAATTATGTTCCATCCATCCACTTTATGATAACCAACTCATCATTGTTCACAACTACAAACTAAGATAAATCTCCTCTATTGGAATTACAAAGGGTTGTATACATTCTTCTCTATGACCTAGGTATTCCATATTCTAACTTTATTTGGATCCAAATTGTCAAAGAATTGTTCACAAGGATATCATTAAATGTATTAATACCTAATTTACACCATTTCTTAGTAGAACAACCTTGAAGAAGGGCTAATAGTTTGCCTTTATGCCTTCAGTTCTACCATAATGATCTACCACCCTGCATACTTTTGCTATTACTATCAATAGCATCTCTATTCTTGATGAAGGGTTTCACAATCTCCCAAGATTTCCAAATAGTGGAGAAAACATCAGACCCTAAGGGGTTAACTTTAAAATCTCCTAAAATAATGTCTTGAATGTTTAGACACTTCCAATCTTTATCTTTCTTAGGAACTTCTCTTCGCAAGTTGTTCTTTAATAGTATTTTCCATGGTTCATTCCCTACCAAAGCCTTAACAACCCACTTTGCAACTAGAGTTACACCTTGGATTTTTAAGTCTTTAAGCCTTGACCCCCCAATACCTTTACCCAAACAACACCAACTCCTAGACACAACATGTATTTTCTTTCTTCCTTTACCATCAGACCACAAAAAGTCTCTTATCCTCTTCTAAATATCATTAATTTTATAGCTTGCAAACAACCACATAGAAGCATAGTAGATGGAATAATCTTATAGGATTATTTGAAATACTTGCAATCTTCCTACCAAAAAATGGTACTATTTATTCCACATCCCTAACTTCTTATCTATTTTTCATATATCCAGTCCCACATTCTTCCTAAAGATGGGTTCACAAAAAATGGTATGCCAAGAAACCTAACTTGCTTATTTGCATCCCCCCATTTAAATCTATTGGGCTCAAACCAATTTAGTGGATTAGCATTCCAACTTAACAAGATAGATTTGGAGAAAGATATCTTTGCACCTAAGGCCTATAAAAATAAATTCAATCTATTTTCCAAATTTCTTAAATTATCTTTTTCCAAGACAGGAAATAAAGCAATGTCATCAACAAATTGTATATTTAGCAATATGTCCTTATTTTGAAGAACAATACCTTTTACCTCCCCTTCAATTAGTTCTTACCTCAAGAGATAGTATAGAGCCTCAGAAGCTATTACAAATAAGGCATGTGTTAGAGGATAGCCTTCCCTTATAGACCTTTCCATTATGAAGGATTTAGATAAAGACCCATTTATATCAATTTGAACTGAAGCATTCTGAGACAACATTGTTACCATTCTATAATATTGGTCTAGAAAGCCTAATGTTTCCAACATCATTATCACAAAAGACTATTCTATTCTGTCATAGGATTTTTCAAAGTCTAGCAGAAGTATACCTATGTGTTGTCTTGAGCACTTTGCCCATTCCATGACTTCCTAGCTTGTTATTAGATTTTCTAAAATGTATCTCCCTTTGATAACCTAGTTTTCTAATATTTTGAATAAGTTAAGGTATTTATTTTTATTTTCTTTCAAAGAGTGTTTTGATATTCCTCCAATACATATATATTGATTTTTTTTTATAACATTTGACTTGCTTATCCAAATTTGAGAAAAAAATAAGATTCATATACGCTTCATTCTATACACATTTAATAAAAAAGTATCTTCAATTAGTTTTGTGCAAGTTATGCGACACACATGCTTAGTGATGTAATTTTCAAGATGCATCCACTTCAAAATAACACAAAAAAATATTCAATAAAAATATACAACTTGTAGCACTCACTCTTGGATATATTTCCACCAATTAGTTTTTTAAAATTCTTAATGTAGCAAAAAAATATGGGGGTGCACACTAGACACTATCTTATATTTTAGTGATAGAAACATGAATCCTGCACTCAACATTTCACCTCCTTAACCTTAACCATTTTTAAAAATCTTTAGTATTTTCGAAACTAGATTTAGATTACTATAATTCTTGTTCTTATCATATCTATAAATTTTGAGTTTACACATCTTGAATTACTCATCCAAGTTTATCTTTAGTTGATTTTAGAAAAAAGTGGCTATTTTCATGTAGTTACCCTTTGTAAAAATATTTGATGCATGAATTTTTAAACTAAATTCATATCTTGAAATCCAAGTGATTAAATCACATTCTATTTTTTCCAAGTGGATAGAGATATTTAAATATACTTTTCTATGTTATTTTCTTCTCACATCTATGTAAGAAACATAGATTTCTTGACAAAAATATTTTTTTGAACCCTAGTGTTCTGACCCTTGACAAAATGCCCATATCTTATCACAGAAACTAGTGACCCTCTTTGCCTTCTTGATTTTTTCCCATTATGGCACTTCAACTTTTGAATTAGTTGGATTTTTTGCTTATTTGTTCTTAGGATGGATAAAATGTCATAAAGGATAATTTGAAGTGTTTAACCGTTTTTTTTTAAATAAAAATATTTAAATATTAAAGGGGTTTTATTTTATTGAAAGTTACAAATTGGGCTTAATTTATAGTTAAAAAGTTGAAACCAAGTCTAAACTCTAGTTTACAACTCTACCATGTGCACAATTGTTTTTGGGTGGACACTATTTTTAGTAGTGGTGTTTCATTTTGTCACCCCTTTGACTCCTTTTGAGGATTTATTTACCATTTTCACCTATGCAAGTTGGGTCTCCTAAAGTAATTTCACTAAGTAGGATTGAGATCATCTTTTAGGTTGGTTGGCATAATTCCTTTTTCTATGATTAAATTTTTTTATCCCATTCTTGGGTAGGGTTGTGTTGCAAGTTCATGTATTTTCATCTATTCCAATTTATTCAAGGACTTGCATCTTGAACATGTGTTTTGGACTAAACAATTGATTTTTTTATCATTTTTTGATGGTTTCCTTGGTTGATTTTGAGAATTTGACATGATTTAGTGAAAACTTGGTTTGGTTTTTGGATTACCAATTTTTTTTGTAGTTTGCAAGTTTTTACATACTAAAAATCTATTGTGAAGTCTAGCTAGGGTTCACACCTTACTTGTAATTTGAAACTTTTTTTAAACTAGATATGAGTCCTCAACTCTTGCTACAATTCCCATTCCTAAAACATTTTGTAGTTTGTAATTTTTGTAAACTACAATTGGAGTCTAAAGTCTAGTTGTAGTTCAAAAACATAGTTTTTTTGCAGTTTGGAAGGTAATGTGCACTCCAAACTAGACGTGAACTCTAGATAGAAATTACTATTCACTTGAAATTTATAGTTTTTTGTAAACTATAGCCAAAGTTTGAACACCAATCATCGTTTAAAGTTTGCATGCATTTTACAATTATAGTTTGCAAGTTACTATGCATTGAAAACTAGATGTGAATGCTAGCCAACAATCATAGTTCACTTGAAATTTGTATCTTTTTTTCAAATTGCAATGAAAGTTCAAACATTGGCTAAAGTTTGTAGTTTGCATTCATTTTGTAGTCGTAGCCATTGTTTGAAATTGTAAATTGAACCCGAACTCCACTTTGCAATTTGTATTTTCCTTGCAAAATCTAAAACTCTCCCAAATGGTTCTAAATGCATAATTTATTATGGGGAAAGGATTTTTAATCATTTTTTTCATCATGCAAACCTATAAGTGGATACAATTTGTTGATTTTTGACTATTCTTGCATTAATTTCATCTTCTAAAATAATTATTTATTCTTAGTACTAAGGCAGATCCAGTTGTGCTAGGAACACTAATCAAGAAAGTCTTCACCCATGAGAATGAAATCTGAGTACAAAGGTGTAGTACCACGTTAAAGGTTAATAACTGAACTCAACAACATTTTGATATAGATTTTTAGAATGTAGAACTATATGACTTTTAGAAAAGGTTCCTACAAAGGAAAAAGACCAAGAAGTTACAAAAATATCAAGTTGAGTGGCCTCATTGCGACCACATTCTTTCTAGTTTTAGTTCAATCTCTATATCTTGTGTTGACATGGACATGATTTTATAATAAGAAAGATAGGGTAGTTAGAATGACTGATGAGAAGTTCATCATGCAAATTCAACTACCTTACATTGAATAAATGTTGAATATTCTAGTTAGGAGGTCTTTGTTAGAATAACCATAGATTCTTCTAGAGAGTATTTTGAGGCCCACACTAACTAATGCATAGAAGTCATAGGTGTTAGAGTTGGCTATGAAGGTAGTTACCCAATATCTAGGATCTTCAATGAAAGCACAAGAGAGATCCAAAATGAGAGATAATTATATTCTATCAAATAATGTAAATTACATATGTAAATGATATGTCTTTCTTATAAAGGCAAGGTTGAGAGGTAGGACTAAATAGGATGATGACAAGTGTCTTAATCCTATGACATGAGACAAAGTTATAAGTTAAGATCACATGTGTACCAGAGACTACTAGAAAAATTCCTAGAGTCCTAAGTCAAATTAACATGTGAACATGTATGAATAAGTCCTAACTAATGACTAGCTAGATAATGTGCCTTGTTCATAATACTAAATGGAAATTAGATAGGGAATACCCTTGTTCACACCAACATTACCACTTAGGTGTAACTTAGGGAGAATGAAAAACATGTAAATGATGCAATGTGGGTCTTGGCTACAAGGTCATGTTAGGTACCTATCTACAACATAATCTCTCACAATTGGAGTAAAGGAGAAAAACCCATAGGAAAAAAAACCCTCTCCAAAAGAGAGAAAACATGAAAGTGAAAGGAGGACTCAACATGATCCATCAAGGACTACTTCTATCACCAATATACAACTGATTAACCCTCATAAGAGAGAAAGAATGAAATGATAGATCCAACCACAAAGAAGTATCTCATGTTCCAATGAAAGCTCGAAGACAAAATACAATCCATTTCTTGCAAACAACATTTATCCCCTTGGGAAGAAGCAAATCCAATGGTGGATGTAGAAGCAACTCCTGCAATCTTGATGAAAAGGGAATCCAAATCAATATGTGTTTTTCATAATACAACTCTTGTGTGCTCATGATGGAAAAATTGTCTTCTCCAAATCAGGAATGTAATGCCTAATCAAAGAAGGAATACTAGAAAAGGAAGGATAGTGAACTACATTTGAAAACACTGAAGATGTGATGACAACAATGTCATCAAAGAGGAGAGTTAACCCCTCAAATGTGTCCTACAATTATGAAATGTGAGACTCCACAAACAAAGATGCAACATCTAATAAATAGGAATCCCAATAAGGTGGATCAAGAAGACTAAAATGATCCTACTACAAAGTATCATGGGAATCTCTCAAAGAAGAAACTCTAAACTTTGAAGTAGCAACAAGTGATCATGGAGTAGAGATCTTGATACAAGGAGAAGGAGAAGAAAATGAAGTTTCTATGTCATCACAACATTCAAGACCTACTAGATAGTTAAGCTCCTATTTTGTATCATCCTCAAAGGGTATATTATCTACATCATCAATGGTGTGAGGCAATCCATTGCAATATCATCTTGAAATGGAGAGATATGTCGGTCTTCATAGATCTCCCAAATCTTAGTCCAAAGTGTGCATGGACATCCAATGTCTGATATAGACCACAGTGTCATAATCAACACAAGAACATTTGATCAATCGTACATTATGATCATTAATATTTGCCCATCCATTTTTTTTCTAAGGTGTATTTCATTCACGTATGAGTCCATAAGATAAGACAAAAGATTGAGCCACCTACAATGTGTGAGGATTCCTTTTTCCTAAAACTCATAATTATCCTTTTTCAAATTTATCATAGAAGGATGAATAGAAAAACCCATGATATCTCCTCAAATGAATAAAGATCAACAACTCATGATATTACCCCAAAATTTCACTCAATCATGAGAAACCCCATAAAAAAATATGATCATGGCACTTTATACTTAGTTAAATTAAATTTGCCACTAGCCAAAATAACAAAGTGGTCATTGATTTTGGTACAATGCAAATGCCAAAATTAGGCTATAACTAAAAGTATAATTTTTTGCTTAAAATTGGATCAAAATGATTATAGATTTGTTAAGTAAATGAAAAATTATACACTTTCAAAAAAATTTCACCAAAAAATTTAACGATATGAGCCCAAATGGAGCCTTGGAAGTTCTCAAAAATGAGAACTGCTCAACAACAATGATGAATATCTACAACTTTTGGAAAAATTAGATACCAAAATTAAAATCTAACTGCTCCACTATGAATATTATAAAATTTTGGTCCAAATTAAAGAAAATTTTGTGAAGAAAGGAGAAAAAATGATTGACATACATGCCTCCAAAGTTTATCTATTGAAACCAAAACGCAGCTAGAGAGGGGGGCCAAATTTGAAAAAAAATGGATGACGTTAGCTTGCAAAATATGTTTTTCCTTGACAAAATATTCTTCAATGTCACCAAGAAGATGATATCACTAGATGGAAAGATGATGTAAGTAGGTTGCCACATATGGATGATGTTAGTAGTCAAAATGTTGATGCAAGAAGATTGTTGAACACACAGAAGTACTAAGAGGCAGGGTGAATCAATACTTAATAAAATTACCTAATTTTCTACATCATTCAAAAAAATGTGACCATTCAAACCATGGGAAATGTAGGAACACAACAACACACAACCATAGCACTAGATTTACGTGGAAAACCCAAGAAGGGAATAACCACAGTGAAAAAGTTGCTTGGATCTACTATCCAAATCTAGCCTCACAAATAAAGATAAAATAGGATTACAATATTATTTATGGGCTACAACCCAAAGGAAGCTGCAACTCCTTGATCAATTTACACAATTACAAAGCATATTACTATGTTCTTCATGTAACTCAAAGCGCTAATCACTTTAGCCTCTGCACTACTTTCTATCTTTCTTAAAACAACAATACAGATCTCCACAACATCAAAAACATATTCAAGAATGAAATGAAGTAAGGTATGTAGAAACACTTCCTACACTGATTTACTGAGGAAAGAATTATGCAAAATTTAACTTTTACAGTTATAGGTTATTAGATGCACATTAATAGAAAAGGTAATAACAACATCCAAATGCAACTACAAGACCCACAACACAAGATATGCGTGTGGAAAACCCTTTTAGGTAAAACACCCCACACTCCAAAACCTGCATAATGTATTATCAAATCAAAAGATGATTACAACACACTTGCAATGCAAGTTCTTTAAGGAGTACACACTATCGATTCTCATTCGCATCCTGTGACCTTTCACATCCTCTAGCTGCTTATTTATCAAGCATCTTTGTCAGTTATCCAATGTTGGTTTATCCATGTCAACCAGTAACAAAATAATTGCCAACTCCTTTATTAAATATAGGGCATTTTTTTGCTTTAGGGGCGTTGCCCCCGAGCCCCCAACAACCCCCACTAATTACTTTCAAGGGAAACTATGGCTGACAAAGTCACCAAAATTTACAATGTACTGACTATGGGATCCTACAACATAGTGCTAAATAAATAAATACAACATTAGGAACTTGAAAAGGTTGAGACACCTTAATTCCCAACAAAGAATTCTTCTTTATCATTATAAAGCTCACAATATCCTCTACATCTGTACCATATTACATGAACTGATCCTTGGCACTTTTCATCATCATGTCTACTTTTGTTGAAAGTATATTCACACATTGTTGATTCTAGATTCAATAACTTGACACACACTCCCTTTCAACAACTTTGATTCTTTATATATATCCTCTGGAAGCTTCAAAGTCTTTCTCTTTGGTCAGCCAAAAAGAAGCGAGTAGCATGAAGCGTGTAGTGGCCATATCAGTCGGCTCCCAAACATACGTGATAGATAAGTTCCCAATGTGGTACAAGAAAAAGGAAAAATTAGGTCCTTTCCTTCCTTAACACACCCTTCCAGGTTGGTACACATACGTTACACTCAACAAAATCTTCATTATGCACCAAGTCAGCACCTCAGCAACTACCCATCCTAGTATTTGATTCCAGACCCAATGTGGTACCAATGAAGATAGAATTACATCATGCAGACCACTTGCTAACCATTATATGACTTGTATACCATGTTCCTATATAATTTTCTTGTTATCTCAAGATGTTTCATTTTGGTACAGACACTAGGTCTTTGATGTTGGTGTTCTTAGCAACTTTTGCTTGCTCAATCTTAAGATAAGGCAATGAAACCAAAACTTGCGATGAACACAAACACTTGAAACTTGATTACCACATACCTCTTAGGCATGTGAACTTGTTATTCAATCAGAAAGGCCAATTGCCATCATGTGGTGTACTATGGTACCATTTAACTCTCTTCTTCTATTCACACCATTTAGCACCAAGACATGTCTTCATTCATTTAACTCTAAAAAAGCATCTATGGTACAAATTATTTCTTGAAACTTGAAACATACATCCTTGTTACTCATATCAACCTATTCTTCGAGCCACAACTCCATTTCTTCATTCGCATGGAAGTGCAAAGCATCCTCCTGCACTCTATGACTATACTTTCCTTGTTTCTTTACTATCTTCATTCTTTTGTCTCCCAAACACTTTGCGGTAAGAATTGTGATCTCAAATTTGACACACTCACACCTGAGGGTAATACTCATCCATCTATCTTATCCACAAGCTTATATATCTAGATGTAGTAGAGTGTGGTACATTCTTTCAAGCCTGTAACATATTTCCTAACATATAATATACTTAACTAATTCTTCTTTAAATTTTGCAACTTTATCCATTAGGTGTCAATAATTATGAATTCATGTTTTCATCAAGTAGCAACACAACTAACCATGGTCTTCAAACATAAGTTTATTAGGAATGTTAACTTACATATAAGCTTTAGTAGATAAGGTATGACAGTGTACAAATGTTGTTGATCCATTTCCTTTATAGTTCCCTAGCCATCATTCTAAGTCTGCTCTTCTAGGTACGTCCACACATATTCATCTCATCATGCTTATTTGGCTATCTTCATTGATCATCATACTTCTCATCATACCACTGCAATCTCCTTGTCATCTCATGTGCCATTTTTTCATACTACAACACATCATACCACTGTTGACATCAATGACAACCTATATGCAAAAATCTCCCCCTTTGACATCAATGGCAAAGGACTAATGGTCTTTTTAAAAAATAAGTAAGCTCCCCCTAACTAAATATTTCCTATCACCTTTTATCAATCAACTCCCCCTAAGTGATGGTTTTTATCTCTTCAAAACCAGTGTAGCAAAATTGTTCTTCCAAATTCTATGTACAGTGTGCCTTATATCAAAATATCAATGCATGTTCTTATTTTATTCACCACATATATACAAACTTCAAAAATTGTCATGCCGTCTAAAAGTTTGTTCATGTGGAAGGTAGAATATTCTTGTAAACTACCTTTAACTAGAAAAGGGTTGAGTCCTAGTTCTTCTTTCTAGAGGAAAGGATGTGAGATTAACTCTCAAACTAAATATACAAGTCTTCTGCATCTTATAAAGTGGCTAATGTTTCAACTTTTGAGCCACTTTTTCTACTTTAGTCAGGATACTGGTTAAGGCTTCTAATTTCATGTCCACAACCTTTCTCAGCTAACCTGTTTCTCCCATTATTTTCTCTCTCTGTTTCAGGACATGACTTAGTTGATTGTGTAGATTTTCAATTTGAGCCCTGACGGCTCCATCTCTATTCTTTAGTGGGTCATACACATTGGCTACTTGAGTTAATTATGACTCAGTGTAGTCAACTTGATTATTTATGTTCTTTGTGGTCGTAGGCCAGTTCAAACAAAATTGGTATAAGACTTTGACTTCCTCAATGCTCTTTTGAATATTTTTCAAATGTTCTTATAGATGGTTGTGTGCCTTTGCACACTTGTCAGACATTTCAGCCAACCTTTTGCTATTTATTTTCTCTATTATCCTTTTCTCATCCTGCTTTCCTAGGTCAGAGTAATGAGTCTTGAAATACTCCAACATGTATTTCATTTGTTTAGTAGGAGGCAAGGTGGGGTCTCTCTTCCCTCAAGTGATTCCTCTTGCAATATTTTTATTATCTCTTCTAACACTTTAGCCCCTTCAACTTGTTGCTGCAAGATTTCTTGTGTAGCAGAGGATTGAAGAAAATCTCCTAGCTATAACTTGTGAAGTGGAGATATACTAGACAAGTTAACTTGTCCATCTAAATCTAGGAAACTGCAACAGCTATGGAGTAACCACTAGTTGAATCTATATCTTCTGAGCAAGAAACTCCTTGATAGAGTCAACCGAAGAGGAGGAGGATGGTATGTCTTGTTCCTTTTCTACATTCTCCTCTAAATCATTATTTGTTTGTTCCTCTTCTTTTTCAAATTTATTTTGTTTCTCTATATTCTTCAGAGGTTGATTAGCAAGTCCAATATTATGGTCTGGAGAAATGTTTTCTTCTTCATAATCCTCTAGTTCTTGATCTTTTGCAACTTGCTTTCCTTTCTCCACTTGAAAATTTTGATGCGCAGTGATTTGCAGAGAAGATGCCGTCAAATGAGGTGGTGATGGAGGAGAAACTTGTGATTGTTCCACATTCTTAGTTCATGTTAATTCACTTACAATTTTCTCCATCACAACCTTTGTTTCCATTTGAATTTTCTCTTTTTCACTTTCGTTCATTCCCATACATGTATCTACTCATTGTTTTGTCCTCAGTTCTTGGGCTTGATTTTGGTCCAGCTTGTCTTTTTCTTCCTATTATATAGATGATCTAGCCTTCTCAAGAGCTTGTTGTCTCATCTCATTATTCATTTTAATGGCTTGTTCTCTTTTCTACCTTAAGGCCTAAGTTAGGCTTTCTGGTACCTTCTTGATCACATCAATCATGGGTAAGTTATATTTGAGCATTTATTTGATCATTGCCTTTTCAATTGTCTTTTGATCCTTAAGAGGAACATCAGGATATAGTTCATCAGTGTCTTTTAACAACCTATGTTGTTCAATTCCATTGAATACTGCTTCTAGTTGAAGAGGACCTTCTATGGATGCCAGTAGAGGATTTTGTTTAGATTTCTTACTCTTTCTTATTAGCTTAGAGGTCTCCTCACCTTCTTCTTCTTCTTCTTCTTCTTCTTCAATCACAACACCCTTTACCTTCTTCCTCTTGGCTTGCACTTTAGGTCTTGCATGCTTCTTATCCTTTTACCCTTTTCCTATGCTTGGGTTTCTGAAGCAATTCTTCTTCTGGTAGATCCCTTTTGTACTGATCCAAAAGGAATGACACATTTTTACCTGTAGAGGTAGCTCTGCTAGTTCTCCTAAGGTTTTGTGCAGTAGATGGAGCAATAGGACCATGATGAATCTCCTTATAAGGAGTCTTTGAAGTTCTTCCAGATGAGATGCCCCACATGTCATACAATTTAGGCTTATTTTTCTCTAGGTGTTCTTCTACATACTTCTTATGTATTTTATTCATGATTTCATCATAGGTTCTAAGCCTTTTAGCATTGGTATTTATGGGTTTGTTGAGAAGAACGTTGGCATAAACTTTCATTTCTTCTTCAAAGACTTCATCTGGAAGTCTAGGAATCCATGCAGTTCTAGGTTCAATTGCCTCCATGTAGGTGTAATCTTTTTCAACCAAGAATATAATCTTCTCCCTATATTGTTGTATAGAGTGGTAGGGAATTCCTTCTCTAAAATGCATGTTGGTTTGAAGGGTTTTGAAGAAACCCCAGTACATTGTTTTATAGTGATTTAGATCACTAAACCCCCTTACATGACTCTTGATTTGAGCTACTACTGGATTGTGCTCTTGCGATATTTTCCCACTAAATCCAAGTAATTAATTTAAGAAATAGAAAGTAATACATATCATCTATGTGCCATACCTGAAAACGTAACCAGTTTCCTTTGTCCTTCTTATATTCTCCATAAGTTGTTCTCTCATAACTTCACAAAGGTCAAAATATTTTGATTCTTTGACCATTTGATACGTAGTACAAATAGCAGTACTAGTTATAGAACCTTCTCTATTTGTGAAGTAAACTTTATATGTAATTCCCATGGCTACATATCAAATGTCTGCATCAGTGATGTCATTCATAGTCAATGTTCTTTTATCAAACCTTGCCCCGATCAGCTCAATGACCTTTTCATTTTTGACTGCCTTCATCATTGGTACATAACTAATGGAACATAACCCAATGACAACCTTAATTACATCTTTGGTTATTTGGTACAACTTTTCTAGATATATGAATTCATTATGAATCTTTCTTAATATGAATCTGATCCACTCGTGCTAATCACAAAAGTTAGGGTAATATTTCCTGATATCTAGATGTTTTGACACTACATTTGTATATTTGAGTTCGTAGATGACTTCATCATCTAGACGTTGATTCCTGACCTCCTCAAATTTCACATGATTGATTTCATCTATCTTTGAGTGAACATAAATTCTAACATTCTCTTTATATACAACATAAGTTGGTATATGGGAAAATGCCCCTTTAATATCAACCTTTCTAGCCTTAAATGAGCATTTCTTGTATTTAGGTCTAGATTTTTCAGAAACATCGACCAGTTGTGGTTTTTCCATCACAATTTTTTGAAATATAGTAACTAGGGTTTTAGAAGGTAGTAGTTTGATAAATACCTTTTGTGTGAACCCTTAGATTTTGTCTTCAGCTCAGATTTTTCCAATGCCTTCATAGAATTCTTCTCATCTTAGATCTAGGGGTAAATACTTGGTAAAGGTATAAGTATCCTACATTTACCCTAAATATCCATAATTAATGCTCCTTCATTTGGTAGGTACATTGTTGCAGGATTGTCCTGCGAACTCACATAGACTCAAGGATTCTCCACAAACCTCCACATTAAGTTGTTCTACTCCAAACAATTGGGAAAAGGATATTATCTCATCATATTAGTGTCCTCTCCAATTATTTTCATTCATCTTGATTGTGTGAGTGGCTTTATTTTGCAAATTCCACAACTTCCAAAAGGGGGAAATAAAGAGTATATCATGATTAGCTCCCCCTGACCCTATGTTTTATCTCCATTTGCAATAGAGTTCTCTACACTAGGTAGAGACACACATTCCTCATTCTTTTCATTATTTTGTTCTATCTTTCTTCTCAATATCCTTGTCATTTCCTTCTTCTGCTAAGTTACAATTTCCTCAGTCTTTTTGTGTTGAACAAATGGTTTCTTAGTGTCATTCATACAGAATCTTGCCTTATGTCCTAGATTGTTACACTTGAAAAAAACAATATTGTGTCTGGGAGTCATACTATTTCTCCTTACCTTGGTTCTGCACTCAACAACCTTATGACCAAACATATTGCATGAATGACAATACCCATAGAAGGAATGTGTGATCACTACATCATATCTTGTAGGCACAAATGAATTTTTCTTTATGTGGTCATTTCTTCTTGCCATGGTTCTACAATCAATAGCCCTATGACCAAATTTGTAGCAAGATTAATAGTAACCATTAAAGGATTGAAAGAACCTAGGATAGGTATCCTATTTAGAAGGAGACTTATTGAGACCTTCCTTCACACTTATGAAATCATTGTTTGTCTCCTACACCTCTTCTTTAGATTCTTTAGAACATGATTCTCCCTTCTAACTTTCAAAAATGATCTTTTCAATTCCAAAGAAGTCTTCAAGCACATCAATCTTTGATTTCTGACCTTTCATAAATCCAATGTCATCCTTGTTCTTAAGTGGTCTTTGACAACTGATTATTTCATCCAGGATGTTGCTACTTTTTTGAAGTTTTAGACCTCTATCTATTTGTTCTTTTTCTTTTTCCAATTCTTTCTTTAGAGAGACAACTTCTTCTTCAAGCTTGGAGCATTCAACTGATTTGTCATTAACTTTAAGTTTAGGTAATCTGTAACCTTCTTGATTTCTTCAATTTGAACTTTGAATTTTGTAATTGTATCCTTTGATTTGGTGAGCCTGATATTGTAGTCTTTATTCTCACTTCTTGCAACATCCAAATCTTCTAGGGCAGAAATGAGTTCTCCTTTATAATCAACTACACAATCTTCTAGAATGCAGATTGTTGTATTTATATAACCTTTTTGAGGATTCCTCCCAATGAACCTTACCTCTATTCCCACGTGTTCCACGCCAAGATCTACCTCTATTGTTAGGTTACATCCAAGGAACTTGTCTCTAATACCAATTGTTGAACACAAAAAAGTACTGAGAGGGGGGGGTGAATCTATATTTAATCAAATTACCTAATTTTCTATAGCATTCAAACAAATGTGACTATTCAAACCATGAGAAATGCATGAACACAACAACACACAACCATAAAAAAAAATTTACATGGAAAACCCAAGAAGGGAAAAACCATGGTGAGCAAGTTGCTTGGATCTTCTATCCACATCCAGCCTCACAAATAAAGATAAAGTAGGATTACAATATTATTTATGGGCTACAACTTAAAGGAAGTTGTAAATCCTTGATTAGTTTACACAAGCACAAAGCATATTACTATGATCTTCATGTAACTCAAAGTGCTGATCACTTTTGCCTCTGCACTACTTTCTATCTTTCTTAAAACAACAATACATATATCCACAACATCAAAAACATATTGAGTAATTCTTCTTTATCATTGCAAATCTCACAATATCTTTTTGCATATGTATTCATATTACATGAACTGTTTCTTGGCACTTTTCATCATCATGTCTACTTTTGTTGAAAGTATATTCGCACAAAGTTGATTCTAGATTCAATAACTTGACACACACTCCCTTTCAACAACTTTGATTCTTTATATATCCTTTGGAAGCTTCAAATTCATTCTCTTTGGTCAGCCAGAAAGAATTGTGTAGCATGAAGCACGTAGTGACCATATTAGTTAGCTCCCAAACATATGTGGTAGATAAGTTACCAATGTGGTACAAGCACAAGGCATAATTAGATCCTTTCCTACCTTAACACACCCTTCTAGGCTAGCACACATACGTTACACTCAACAAAATCTTCATTATGCACCGAGTTGCCACCTCAACAACTACCCATCCTTGTATTTGATTCCAAACCCAATGCGATACCAAAGAAGATAGAATTACATCATGAGGACCACTTGCTAACAATTAAGTGACTTGTAAATCATTCCTATATTCTATTGTTTTTATCTCAAGATGTTTCATTTTGGTGCAGACACTACATCTTTGATGTTGGTGTCCTTAGCAACTTCTACTTGCTCAGTCTTAAGATAAGGCAATGAAACCAAAGCTTGTGGTGAACACAATCACTTGAAACTTGATTACCACATACCTCCTAGTCATAAGAACTTGTTATTCAATCAGCAAGGCCAATTGTCATTGTGTGGTGTACTATAGTACCATTGAACTCTCTTCTTCTATTCACACCATTCAGCACCAAGACATGTCTTCATACATTTAACTCTAAAAAAGAATCTGTGGTACAAATTATTTATTGAAACATACATCCTTGTTACTCATATCAACCTATTCTTCAAGCTGCAACTCCATATCTTTATCCATAGAGAAGTGCAGAGCATCCTCCTATCGCTCTGTTTCTGTACTTGGCGTCTTTCTTTACTATCTTCATTCTTCTGTCTCCCAAACACTTTGCAGTAAGAATTGTGATCTCAAATTTGAAGCACTGACACCATAGAGTAATATGTATCCATCTATCCTATCCATAGGCTTATATCTCTAGATGTGGTAGAGTTTGGTACATTCTTTCAAGCCTATAACATCTTTCTTGACATATACTATACTTAACCAATTCTTCTTCAAATTTTGCAACTTTATCCATTAGGTGTCAATTATTATGAATGCATGCCTTCATCATGTAGCAACACAACTAACCATGGTCTTCAAACATAAGTTTATTATGAATGTTAACTTACATATAAGGTATGACATTGATTTCCTTCACAATTCCTTGACCATCATTCTCAGCCTACTCTTGTGAGTACCTTCGCCCATATTCATCTCATGATGCTTATTTGGCTATCTTCATTGATTATCATACTACTACATTATCCTTGTCATCTCATGTACTATTCTTTCATACCACAACACTTCATTCCATTGTTGACATTAATGGAAACCTATATGCAACAAAGATATCTTGGTGGAATATTCTTGTATTCAACTGAATATTCTCCAGAGATTCCAATACTACCATTTATTTTTAGAAAACTACCTAAAAATTAAAAAAACCACTATTTGGAAGTTCAAAACTACTGATCTTTATGTAGGAACTACTTTTTGGGTGATCATAGGTGGTTTCAATGAACTATAGATTATTTTAGGTGTCTATTGAGTAGTTTAAGCATTGTTGATAGTTTTACAACAACGATAGAGGTATGGAGGGGCTACTGAGGGGGGCCATACCACATGGTGCCCCCATGCTAATTCATGGGTACCCCAGGTACCCTATGTATGCCTACAGATTGTGTGGGTTTTGTAATGCCTACATAATAATGTACGTCTAGTAAAAAACAACACAAAAAGAATTGTAAAATTCACAAATAAATGTTTTGACTAGAGAATGAAACTTTTATCCAATGGATAATAACCAACTCCAAGATTTTGATGATGCGAGTGATAATGATTGTGAAGATTCTAACTATGTAGGGAACATTCTCTGTAATTCATATGATCAAGGAGGGCAAGATGTTTTTCTGATGGCTCAAGGAAAAAGTGTCTAATTTGGAAGAATTGACTATCTATACTTATGTTTTTGGGCCTTTTAGATGCAATGGTAGGGTCATATTTGACCCAAAATGCTCCAAAAGTGTAGCTACCTTATGGATTTTGAAACCATCTCCCAACTTGAAACCCTTGCAAATCTTGCCTCTAATGCCTAATTTAGACAAATCAAGAGGCTAAACTAACTTTTTGTGGACACCCAGAAATCAATGGTGAGCTCATGTTTACACCAAGAGGAAACCCTCATGAATCTAGTATTTCTATCAAGTTTTTCTAATTCTCTCAGTAATCATATGATACAAGAGAAGAGCATACTCGACTTTTAAAGATATACAATGATTTTCATCCTAGATCTCTCAAAAAATGACTAACATAAAGTAATCATACTAGCTCTAGTACCACATAAGATTTTGCTATGAAGGTAGCCACTCAAGATATAACAGCTTCAATGAAAGCACAAGAGAGATCCCAAATGAGAGAATAATTTTATTCTATTAATGAATGCAAATTACATATGTACATGGTATGCCTCACTTATAAATGAAAGGTTGAGAGGTAGGACTAAGTAGGATGATGACAAGTGTCTTAATCCTATGACATGAGATAACTATATGATAAGATCACATGTGTACTAGAAACTACTAGAAAGATTCCTAGAGCCCTAAGTCAACTTAACAGCTAAACATGTGTGAATAGGTCCTAACTAATGAATAGTTAGATAATGTGCATTGTTCACACTATAAAGGGGAAAATGGATAGGAAATATCCCTATTCACAACGTCATCAGTAAGAATTGGTTAGCCAGGATGAGAGCAACAATCTCTAGGTTTCCAAAGAGGCAATTCCCTAGTGAGTTTAAAGAAAAGATAAATAATACAATTACTCTCTTAGGTTAGGTTGTAGGGTCTCATATTGCTAAAGAATTTCATTCATGGATGTTTTAGTTTATTTCAAAAGTTATTTCTCAAAAAGAGTTGATTGGTTAGGGAACCCTTATAAGTGACAACCTCCACAAGAAGAAAGAAGTCATTCAGTGCAAAAAATTCTACATGACTTCATATCTAGTGAATGTATTAATGAAAAGATAGCTTCTCATTGGACTAGAATAAATTAGCATCTTGATTTTAGGATGACAATTGGTGTATCAATATTATCCTCAGTTGGAGATGAGACAAAGGATCAAGCACTTTAGAAGGGTGAATGATTCTTTTATATTTTATATTATAATAATCCTTGAGAATGATAGGGGAAAGAGGATGTCTCTAGAAGATATGGAGTATATTTACAAATGAGAAACTAGTAATAGCATTTTGCCACTTTTACCTATATTAGGATTGTAGGTTTCATAGGAGTTCCATTAAAACTCCTAGATTATGTCAATGATTGAATAACTTTGTTGGAAGTATGTAGACAATGTACTAAAGTTCATAAGCTTTGTGCTAAAAAGAAGGTGAAGCGTGTCCCTTTCCCACTATTAATGAAAACATATACATGTCCAAAAACATAGACATCTAGAAATGTAGATGAGGGATTCACTTTTAAGAGTAAGGCTTAGTGAAGCAAGAATTTATTTCAACCCCAGGTGTGCATGGAAGGGCTGAAGTTCACCATCATGCATAAGCCCCATCTTGAGGACTAGAAGGTGAATTGTGCTAATAATATAAAGGTTTGTAAGGGGTCTTATTCATGCATGAATATACTACAAATTAAAATTTATTAAATAGTTGTGGTACGTCAAGGATTGCAAGACAATAGTGAAGTTCTAGATCCTTCCTATGAGGCAAGAAAGGTATTTGATGATCAAGATAATTTAAGATCATGGAAGCTAGAACCTCCTCAATGATCATAAGAAGTAAAAGATAGCTTGAGTAGACATTAAAGAATTTTCAAGAGGCAAGTCATCTTATTATAAGCTAATTGTAGTTAGAGATGAATCTAAGAGGAGCAAGAGTGGGAACATAAGAGGCTAATAATAAAAAGGAAGTCACCTAAGTTGAAATTTTCATGTTCAAGTATTAATCAACAGGAACAAGGGTATGTTGATATATTGTCATTGATGTCAAAGTTTGATGTCAAAGGAGCTTTTTAGAGTGTCTCTGGCAAAGGAGAACTGCATAGAAGAAAAAGGTTCTAAGGCAAAAAGCAAGAAAATATACTAAGGCATTAGTTTTTCCCTTAGTCGGTAAAAAGTTTAGTTTGAAAATTGGCAAGTTTGTTGGTTCTGATCTTTGCCAATTCACTGATAGAAGAAAAGGGAAGTATTCTTGTTAAAGACTTTGAAGACGGAAAAATTCTAAGTCTCAACCACAATGTTTAGTTTGAAAGTTTTGAAATTTTTTGATTCACTGACAATGAAGGGAGTGTAGAAAGAAGAGGCATTGGAAAGAGGAGCTCAAATGACTTAGTTGGCAAAAAGTTGGTTTTGCAAACTAAGTTTGAATGTTTGGCATTTCACCGATTCACCGACTAGGTGACAAAGAGCTCAAAGAGTGAGTTTGTGGTTTGGTGCTTTTTCTAATAAAGAGAAAGGTTGTTAGGAAGGCCTCAAAAAAAGTTTAGCTAACGAAGGGCTTTGTTTGTTCACAATAAGGTTCACCGTTGGATGACTTTGCTGATAGAGACAAAAGGAGATAAAAGGAGAGTTCGTAAAATATGATTTTCGTCAATAAAGGAGACTGAGACTGAAGTTCAAAGAAAGTGAAAGTCGTCGATAAAGGGTTGAAAATCAAAGTTTGAATAAAGTGAAAATTGACGATAAAGGGTTAAAAGCTAATGTCTGAGAATTGACAAATTCATCGATAGAAGAGGATAATGAAATAAATAAAATGTTTTAACAGCTATATTTTTTGCATGAAACATGGATGCTTATTTAGCGGTTAAAGACTAATAGAGGATGTATGGTGATGATAGTCTAAACAACAGAAAAGATGGATTTTTGCATGCATGAGGATATTTATAGAACTATGACTATAACAACAAAAAGAAAAATTTATTACATGTGTAGAGATACATAGAGAGTTTTTTTTCTTTGGACATGTAAAAGTGGAAGTGCAGAAAAAAATTGGAGTTTTTAACATGCATAAAAACTAGAGTGCAGATATGCAGATGATGGAATACATACAAAAGGGAACATATATAAAAGTGATTGTAATAGAAAAAGATATATGAGATGAATTAATGAATGCGTGAGTAGAATTTAGTGTAGAGAGAGATTAGGTGACTAGAGTCAGAGGAGAAGACTATGTATGAATTGAAAAGATGCATTTGAGGTTGTTGAAGAACCAAATGGCTGCATACTTGAATATGTAAAGATTTAGTGAGGTTGGTGCCTCCTATGGACTAGGTGTTGGAATTAGATCAGACAACTGAGAGGGGGGGTGAATTAGTTGTCCCATAAATTAACCTTTTTCTTCTTTTAAACTTCTTTATCAACTTTCAATTAGATTAGTGATGTAAACATTAAAGCATGAATTAATAATACATGAGTAAAAGAAAATCAAACACACATAACACCAGAATTTTTATGTGGAAACCCGATTAAGGGAAAACCACAGTGGGGGTTAACCCACAAGATTTGTACCCTGTTAAAAGTACTTGAAAGAAATGAAAAGGCACTTGCCTTAGGGCTCACTACCCAGAGCTCATTTCTCAAGGAGGCGTACTACCTACAGGAAGCTCATTGCCAACAAGAATTTATGTTTAATACAAGAACAATGAACTGTGAAATAACATATTCTTTATGCCTGGTTCAGTTCCTTTGAAAGCTCACAAGGCTTTTGCTCTGTCCCAAACACTTCTTCACCATCTCTTCATACCTTACTGCTCTTGGTCCTCTGCTCCTCCTCTTCTCTACTCTGCCTTTGTACCTTTCTTAGGATCTTATCATTTTCACACAAGGACAACTCTACACAATTCATTCACAAGTATTTATATGCTTCATCAACCTTGGAATGAACATCAAGGTTGGCACTACAACCATGTGAATTACTATGTTGTCAGCCAAACATAACTGATACTTGAATCTTCTTCCAACAACATGCCATGTTCCAAAGAATTGCTCTTAGATCATCTACAACATGCTTGAAACATCTGGTCAGCCAAGACTGGGAAGAACAACAATACCAAGAAGAAAATCTACCTATAAGCTCAAACTTCAATGTGGACCTCCAACATAGCAGTCATACGATCCAGAGACCTCCACAAGCATATTAAATTCAACAAAAACATCCGCACTCCTCCAAATCACTAGAATCACTTACATTTTCATCTGGAAGCTCAAGAATATTGTCTGCCATGATTGTCACACAAGAAAGATTACTTGCGGACCTCCAAACCATGAACCACTTGAGTTTATGATACACACTAACTTCCCAAACAAGTCTCTAGATCTGCAAATCATAATATTTCAATGCGGAGCAATCCAAACCAATTTACTATCACTCTGTCTCTTCTGAACAACTACCAAAACCTGGTTCTACTCAGATGGCCATAGCTTCTTCAAATCTTCATGCGGACCTCTCAAATCTTAAGTGGAGCTACTTTAGACAATCCTCTACATAGCCATATGGTCCACATACACTTATCTTTATTAATTTTCTCAATATCCTCAACATTCCAGTCTTCTAAACAGGGAATAAAATGGAATACAGTTGACACCAATGGCAACAAGGATATGTTGACATCAATGACAACACCGATTAGACACATATTTACAACATATGATATGAAAAATTGATTCAACCATCAAGACAAGAACTTCTCCTTCTTTCCCTTATCACTTCTACAACTACTTTCTTCATTGCTCCCCCTTTCATTAGCAACTAGTTTTTCACATGACTTATCTCCCCCTTTGACATCAATGGAAAAGGGCACATATTTTCAATCTTTTCTCCCCTTTTTTTGTTTTAGACTGATCTCCAGAATTTGCATACTAACTACTCTTGATTAGTATCTCCTTAACACCAATCTGGATCACAAGATATGACTGTGAATTCCACCGAACTGATGCACCCTAGTGCATCTTAGTTCTAAGCAGGAGGGCTAATAACCCCTAACTTCTCTTTGAGATACTCAAAAGTATCCTTAGGTAGAGCCTTGGTGAATATATCTGCAATCTGATCCTTTGAAGAAACAAACTCTAGTTTTGACTTCATTGTCATTTACTTTTTCTCTCAAGAAATGAAACTTGATGGATATGTGTTTTATTTTTGAATGCAACACTGGATTCTTGGAGATGTTTATTACACTTGAATTATCACAAAAGATTGTAATAGGCTCCTCAAATACCACTCTAATATCCTTCAACATTTGCTTCATCCACAAAACTTGAGTGTAATTACTTGCTGCTGCTATGTACTCTACCTATGCAGTAGACAGAGATATTGCCTCTTGCTTTTTGCTCAACCAAGAAGAATGCACCACCACTAGTATTTTTCCTATCATCCACATCTTCTGCCCAATCAGCATCAGTAAATGCATGAAGAGTGAAGTCATTGAACTTTGGATACTACAAGCCATAGTCAAGTGTCCCTCTAAGATATCTAAAAATAATCTTGACTGCTAATACATGGGATTCTCTAGGATCAGCTTGAAATCTAGCAACAAGTCCAACTTCATTCAGGACATTAGGTCTAGTTTGAGTTAGATAGAATGGTCCCCCAATCATTGATCTTACCTTTTCTGATATGCCTTAGGTGAGTTATCATCTTTACTCAACTTGCATCTGGTTACCATAGGAGTACTTACTGGTTTTGAGTCCTCCATTCCAAACTTTTTCAACAATTCCCTCACATATTTAGACTAAGATATGAAGATACCTTTATCTGACTAAGTGATTTGCAGAGCTAAGAAGAAATCTCACCAAACATGGACATTTTGAATTCACTTTGCATCTAATCAGCAAATTTCTTACACATGCTTCCATTTCCACCAAAAATGATATCATCAACAAATACCTCAACAATTGATATGTGCTCATGATCAATCTTGAAATAAAGATTACTACCAGTAGTGCCTTTGCTAAATCCTATTTTTAATAGATACTTATCCAATCTTGCATACCAGGCTCTTGGGGCTTGTTTAAGTCCATACAAATCTTTTCTCAGTCTGCAGACCATATCTTCTTGATCAGACAACTGGAATCCTTTCGATTGATCAATGTAGACTTCTTCTTCTAGCTCTCCATTTAGGAATATTGACTTGACATTCATTTGGTATAAATTGAAATCTTTGAAAGCAACAAATGCAAGAAATAATCTGACTGTTTCTATTCTTGCTATTAGAGAAAAAGTTTCTTCAAAATCAATTCCTTCCACTTGAGAGTATCATTTGCATACCAGCCTTGCTTTGTTTCTAACAACTTCACCATCTTCATTTAGTTTATTCCAGAAGACCCATTTAGTTCCAATCACATTTTTGTCCTTTGCTCTAGAAATAAGATCCCAAGTGTGATTCTTTTCAATTTGCATTAATTCTTCTTCCATTGCTTTTATCCAGTTTTCATCATTGTAGGCTTCACTTATTGATTTTGGTTCAATCTTTGAAATCAAACAAATCTCTTCTTGATCTTTAGCTATTCTTCACCTAGTTCAAACACCTTTATTTCTATCTCCTATGATCTGATCTTTAGGATGATTCATCTTTATATACTTGGAAGTTTTGGGATTTTCTTGAACTTATATTTCTTGAACTTGTTCCTCAACTTCTATATTATGCTCTTGAGTCACTAGATTTTCCAAATCAATCTGGATCTAGGTTTGAACTTGCCTTCCTTGACTTTGACTTTCATCTTGATCATCTGATTCATATCCACAAGACCTAGAATGTCCTTTTCTTTCATCAACTCTAACATTTGCACTTTCAACAATTTTTTTCAATCTCTTGTTAAAGGCACCAGTATGCCTTGCTTTCAGTAGAGTAACCCAAAAATATTCCTTCATCACTTCTTGTATCTAACTTTCCTAGATCCTCATCTCTTTTGATATAACATTTACTACCAAAAACTCTAAAATATCTCACAGCAGGGGGATGACCAAACCATAGTTCATAAGGTGTCTTACCAAAATTGCCTTTGATATACACCCAGTTAAGAGTGTAGATAACAATACTCACAACCTGGTGCAGGGCACCTAGGAGCAGTCTGACACCTCAAGCATTTTTTATGCATTTTGATAAGCTATGTTTTGTTTTGATTGTATGTGTGGTAATAAGGCTTTAGCCATGTTTGTATGGTCCCTTTTGTGTGGTCAAGATGATTGAGGTGACCCTATAAACCTCAATCATGCTTAGTCCACTTGGATTCTTATTGTGCCAATTAGGCCTAGAAGGTCTAAGGATTGGTTTTTGAGTTTTTTTTGGTTGTTTTAATGTTTTAGTATGTTGGAAGGAGTGTGTTGATCATTTGGACTCCATTGGACAAGCTAAACAAATCAACCTCCTTGTGTTAATGCAAAACACCATAGTTGTCAAAGGTGTTATGTGTTGGGTCGGTTCAAAAACCACTTTGGGCAGTTAAATGCTGTTGTAGAAGTTGGAAACCAACTTGGATGGGTTAATATGGTGGATATCTGACTCCAGTACGAGGGAGGAAGTTTTTGTACGGAATTTGGGCACAAAATTCAAGAAAATTGACTATTTTTCGCTATTTCTCTTGCTGTGTACGGACTGTACAGACTTTTCATGTGTGAAAATGATATTTTTCTGAAATCTCTTGGAGTCAGGGTTCCAATACAACTAGTTTGAGGTCTTGAAGTGGTCAGAGTCAAAAGTTATTGAATTTTCTTTCAAAACTGGTCTAGAAACCCTGTTTTCTAGGGCAGTCCCACAAATTTGGCCCTAGAATGCATTTCCACCGATGAAATTTCATGCCACTTGGTGAAATGTAGGCTAGGGGTGTATACTACTTGATTCCAAAAGCATTTTCTGAGAAAATACAGTTTACTATTTTTAATGTGATGCCCTAGGTCAAATATCTCTATGTATTTGACTGAATTTATGCAATTTATTGTTGTATTTGACAAAACCCTAAGAGGATGAGTGAATGAATGGTGGATTTGTGTTGTTTGGGGATGGTAGAGTCATTCCAAGTTCCTGCCCCTGACCTATGCACCCAATTTTGAGCACTTGCTTTGTAACCTAGCCTAAATTGATCAATTAGGCCTAGAGACCTAGTAGGCGTTCTGGATTGCTGGAGTAGAGTTGGAGCAGGAGATTTGGAGGTTTGTTAGGGTCCCTGAAAGGTGTTCAATTCCATCATTTGTTTGCCTAGACCTTTGGGATTTTGTCAAGTTTTGTTGAGAAAACCTAGTTTGGAGGGCTAGTAGCCTTACTAGTCAAGGTATACGTTGAAGAGTTTTGGGAAGTTGGAGATCAAACCAACTGCATAGAAGGTGTTTGTTGATCTGTATTAAGGTGTTGGAGAAGCCTTAGGGGTTGGACAATAGTCTGGACATCAAATCCTTCATATGCCTTGTATGTGCCTTTGGTTGGTTGGTTGGTTGAAGGCTAGTTGAAGTGGGTGAGTGAACAAAGGACAATAGAGTAAACCTTTGTGTGTTGCTTCCCTTGTGCCACTCTACATCAGGTGGTATTAGAGCCATCAAAGAGATGGGAGATAGAGAAGAAGAGGAGGAAATTCCTTCAAAGGTGACAAATGCCGAATTGGCAAAGATAGTGAGAGAGCAAGCAGCCAAGAACAAAAGGATGGAGGTTGAGATAGAAAAGTTGAAGAAAGACAAAGACAAGAAGAAGAAGTCAGAAGTCATCTTAGATTCAGATGAAGAGGATCAAGATGAGGAAGAAGAAGTGCCTATGGAAGAGCCACAAGGAGGCATGTCAGAGAGACAATTCCTAGATGCACTTGGAAAGTTGAGTAGGAAGGACACTAAGGCAGACTTACTTATGTTTCTTGGTAAGATGAATCCAGAGGAGTGCCTTGATTGGATTGAGGCAATGGAGAACTATTTTGAATGTGAAGAAGTGGCAGAAAATCAGAAAGTGAAGATTGCCAAATCAAGAATGAAAGGGCTAGCCTTGAGTTGGTGGAATTTTATTCAAAATGAGAGGATAGAAGATGATAGGAATCCTATCTCTACATGGAGGAAGATGGTACTTGAAATCAAGAAGCAATTTGTCCCTGAGGATTATGAGGTCAACTTGAACAAGAAGTTACACAACTTGAGACAAAAGGACATGGACGTGAGCACCTACACAGAGGAGTTTCACAAGATGACATTGAAAGCCAAGATGCCTGAGAATGAAAAACAGAAGCTTGCAAGGTATCTTAATGGCCTCAAGTTCTCCATTCAAGATGAATTAACTCTCTTTAACCCGGAGACAGTCCATAACTGTTTTCAAATGGCACTGAGGATTGAGGATAAGCAGAGAAGAAAAGGGGATTTTGGTAGCAGCAGCAGAGGCAGAGGAAATCAGAATTTTAGGGGCAGGGGCAGATTTCAAAACAAAGATAATTTCTCTAGATTCCAAGGTGGCAGATCACAAGAAGGCAGCCAAGGGCAGGCTGATAAAAACAGTGCTGATAAGGGTCAGTTTAGGGGCAGAGGTAATGGCAGAGGAAGAAGTGGGGGTAGAGGTCCCAATGTGTTTACTGGAAGGTGTTTCTCTTGTAATCAGATTGGACATCAGTCCTTTAGGTGCCCGGAGAAGATGGGAAACACTGCTGTAAATCAGAAAGAAAGAAGAGTACAACTCCTTCAAGAAGAGGACTGTCAAAGCACCACAAGTTACCAAACAGCCTCGTCCAAGTCTGCATCTCCTGAGAGTGGAGAATGCATCATGTTTAATAGATCCCTCATCATGCCAGCCACCAAGGAGCAGCCCCAAAGAAACAACTTGTTCAGAACCACTTGCAAGGTGAAAGGAAAAGTTTGCAAGGTAATAGTAGATTCAGGTTCTTCTGAAAATTTGGCTTCTAATGAAATGGTGACTAAGTTAGGATTGGAAAGAATGCCTCATCCTAACCCCTATAGAGTCTTTTGGCTAACCAAGGAACAACAAATTGTGGTGAAAGAGCAATGTTGGGTTGAATTCAAGATAGGTGAATATCATGATAAGGTTCTTTGTGAGATAGTGGATATGGATGCATGCCACCTTCTTCTTGGAAGGCCTTGGCAACATGACACAAGTGCCCAACATGATGGTAAGAACAATGTGATTCATTTGTCCAAGAATGGTGAAAAGTTTACAATGACTCCTTTGATTGATGATTGCAAAGAGAAAGTCATTTCTAGTTCAGTTATGTTGGTAGGTGAAAAAGAGTTTTTGGCTAACCTCAAGGAAGAGAAAGTGCCATGTTTTGCAGTAGTCATCAAGCCCAAGGATGTGAATCCCAAGAAGGTCAAAGTGCAGCAACCTCTTAGGAGGATTGGACCAAAGGAAGTGGAAGAACTATTGGAGAAGTTTCAGGATGTGATAGCCGATGAAGGCAAGGATGCCCTTCCACCAAAGAGGGAGATTAGTCATTGCATTGATCTCATCCCTGGATCCACCCTACCAAACCAAGCAGCCTACAAGTTGACTCCAGAGCAAAATGTTGAAGTGGCAAGACAAATCCAAGACTTGTTGGATAGAGGGCTTATCAGGAGGAGTATTAGCCCATGTATAGTACCTGCAGTGCTTGCACCTAAGAAGGAAGGAACATGGAGACTATGCACTGATTCCAGGGCCATCAACAAGATTACTATCAGGTATAGATTTCCAATGCCTAGAATAGAAGATTTAATGGATTACTTGGGTAGTGCTAAGTATTTTACCAAGATAGATCTAAAAAGTGGTTATCACCAAATCAGGATAAGGGAAGGGGATGAGTGGAAAACCGCCTTCAAAACCAATGAAGGACTATTTGAATGGGTTGTCATGCCTTTTGGCTTGTCAAATGCACCAAGCACCTTCATGAGATTGATGAATGAAGTGCTAAAACCTTTCCTTAACAAGTTTATTGTTGTATATTTGGATGATATACTGATTTTTAGTGACAGCAAGGAAGACCACATAAGGCATATCCATCAAGTACTCAGGAGGCTTCAAGAGGAGAAGTTGAGAATCAATCTTGACAAATGTGTCTTCCTACAAGAAGAGTTGATATTTTTGGGGTTTGTCATCTCCAAGGGCAGCCTAAAAATGGATCCAAGTAAGGTTGCAGCCATTCTTAATTGGCCAACACCTACAACAGCCTCAGAGGTAAGGAGTTTCCATGGTTTATGCAGCTTTTATAGAAAGTTCATTAGAGGGTTTAGTGGCATTTGTGCTCCACTTGTTGACACCATAAAAGGGGGCAAGAAATGTGTGTTTTTATGGACAAATGAGGCCAACCAAGCCTTTGAACTGTTAAAGAAAAAAATATCAGAAAAACCGGTCCTTGTTCTTCCTGATTTTGACAAGGTCTTTGTGGTAGAATGTGATGCAAGTAAGAGGGCTGTTGGGGGAGTCCTAAGTCAAGATGGGAGGCCTATAGCATTCTTTAGTGAGAAGTTAAATGAGGCAAAACAAAACTACTCCACCTATGATCTAGAGTTATATGCCATGGTTCAGTCATTGAGGAAATGGAGACACTACTTATTGCCAAAGGAATTTATAGTTTTTACTGACAACCATGCATTAAGCTTCTTGAATAGGCAGCAAAAGTTGAATCACAGACATGTCAAGTGGATGGAGTACATCCAAGCATACACCTTCTCCATAAAACACAAGAAAGGAGTGGCCAATAAGGTAGCTGATGCCTTAAGTAGGAGAAATCTTGTTGTGTAAACTATTCAGTTGGAAAGTACAGGTATTCATGCCATTAAAGATCAGTATACAGCAGATGAAGACTTCAAAGAGCCATACCTATCTTGCAAGGCCATGACAGGAAGGTATAATACTGATTTTTCTGATTTTTTGTTGCAAGATGGATATCTTTTCAAGGGTAGCATGTTGTGTATCCCAAGAGGATCTGTTAGAGAGAATATAATCAGGGAAAAGCATTGTGGCAGCATGTTAGGTCACTTTGGTATTGATAAGACCCTAGAATTGGTTAGGAGGTACTATTTTTGGCCAAAATTGCCAACCGATGTAAGGAAGTTTGTTGAAACTTGGCAAATTTGCCAAAGAGCAAAGGGGCATACATTAAATGCAGGTTTATACACTCCTCTACCTATTCCTTCAAAGCCTTGGGATTCCATAAGTATGGACTTTGTACTTGGTTTGCCTAGGACAAAGAATGGACATGACAGCATTTTTGTGGTTGTAGATAGGTTCTCAAAAATGGCTCACTTCATCCCATGTAGAACCACACATGATGCCTCACACATAGCAGGTCTTTTCTTCAAGGAAATAGTCAGGTTACATGGTTTACCTTTGTCCATAATCTCAGACAGAGACCCCAAGTTCATTGGACACTTCTGGAGGACACTGTGGAAGAGACTAGGTACAATTTTGTCCTTATCATCTGCCTATCACCCTCAATCTGATGGACAAACAGAGGTGATTAATAGGTCACTTGGCAACCTCCTAAGATGCCTAACCAAGGAGCAGGGTGCTAGTTGGGATTCAATTTTGGCTCAGGCAGAGTTCTCATACAATGACACTGTCAATCGAAGCACCGGCATGTCTCCTTTCCAAATTGTTTATGGAACTTACCCAAGGGGTATTTTGGAACTAAGGGAGGTTAAAGGACTGGAAAACAGTAGTGCCTTGGCTGAAGACTTCGTTCAAGTCATGAAAGATGTCCATGAACAAGTACAACAGAAATTGCTGTCCACTTCTCAGAAATATAAACAATTTGCTGACAGAAAAAGAAGGGATTTGCAGTTCAAGGAAGGTGATTTAGTAATGGTTCATCTGAAGAAGGAGAGGCTCCCTGTAGGTAAACACACTAAGCTACTCATGAAGAAGATTGGGCCTTGTGAAGTGCTCAAGAAATGTGGAGAAAATGCCTACAAAATCAGACTTCCGGATAGCATTGCTTTGTCTCCAATTTTTAATGTTTCAGACCTTTACCCCTATAAAGGATCTAATCCTTAGACTGTTGTTGAAGAAGAGAAAACTGATCACACACTCCAGGAACTCATTCCTTCATCTCCAAATCAGATTGAGTGCATTTTGGACAAGAGGATTGCAAAACAAACTAGAAGGCACACCTATCATGACTATTTGGTGAAGTGGCTAAACAAACCTCAGGAGGATGCCACTTGGATGAGCAGGGTAGACATTGAGAAGGCAGGTTTCACATTTGATAGCATTCCAACTCAAGAGACTTGAGTTCTGTTTGACAGTGGGTGTATGGTGCAGGGCACCTAGGAGCAGTCTGACACCTCAAGCATTTTTTATGCATTTTGATAAGCTATGTTTTGTTTTGATTGTATGTGTGGTAATAAGGCTTTAGCCATGTTTGTATGGTCCCTTTTGTGTGGTCAAGATGATTGAGGTGACCCTATAAACCTCAATCATGCTTAGTCCACTTGGATTCTTGTTGTGCCAATTAGGCCTAGAAGGTCTAAGGATTGGTTTTCGAGTTTTTTTTGGTTGTTTTAATGTTTTAGTATGTTGGAAGGAGTGTGTTGATCATTTGGACTCCATTGGACAAGCTAAACAAATCAACCTCCTTGTGTTAATGCAAAACACCATAGTTGTCAAAGGTGTTATGTGTTGGGTCGGTTCAAAAACCACTTTGGGCAGTTAAATGCTGTTGTAGAAGTTGGAAACCAACTTGGATGGGTTAATATGGTGGATATCTGACTCCAGTATGAGGGAGGAAGTTTTTGTACGGAATTTGGGCACAAAATTCAAGAAAACTGACTATTTTTCACTATTTTTCTTGCTGTGTACGGACTGTACGGACTTTTCATGTGTGCAAATGATATTTTTCTGAAATCTCTTGGAGTCAGGGTTCCAATGCAACTAGTTTGAGGTCTTGAAGTGGTCAGAGTCAAAAGTTATTGAATTTTCTTTCAAAACTGGTCTAGAAACCCTGTTTTCTAGGGCAGTCCCACAAATTTGGCCCTAGAATGCATTTCCACCGATGAAATTTCATGCCACTCGGTGAAATGCAGGCTAGGGGTGTATACTACTTGATTCTAAAAGCATTTTCTGAGAAAATACAGTTTACTATTTTTAATGTGATGCCCTAGGTCAAATATCTCTATGTATTTGACTGAATTTATGCAATTTATTGTTGTATTTGACAAAACCCTAAGAGGATGAGTGAATGAATGGTGGATTTGTGTTGTTTGGGGATTGTAGAGTCATTCCAAGTTCCTGCCCCTGACCTATGCACCCAATTTTGAGCACTTGCTTTGTAACCTAGCCTAAATTGATCAATTAGGCCTAGAGACCTAGTAGGCGTTCTGGATTGCTGGAGTAGAGTTGGAGCAGGAGATTTGGAGGTTTGTTAGGGTCCCATGAAAGGTGTTCAATTCCATCATTTGTTTTCCTAGACCTTTGGGATTTTGTCAAGTTTTGTTGAGAAAACCTAGTTTGGAGGGCTAGTAGCCTTACTAGTCAAGGTATAGGTTGAAGAGTTTTGGGAAGTTGGAGATCAAACCAACTGCATAGAAGGTGTTTGCTGATCTCTATTAAGGTGTTGGAGAAGCCTTAGGGGTTGGACAATAGTCTGGACATCAAATCCTTCATATGCCTTGTATGTGCCTTTGGTTGGTTGGTTGGTTGAAGGCTAGTTGAAGTGGGTGAGTGAACAAAGGACAATAGAGTAAACCTTTTTGTGTTGCTTCCCTTGTGCCACTCTGCATCACAACCTCTCTCCAATAGACTTGTGGAACATTGTCTTCCATCATCATCATCCTACTAGCTTCTTGAATGGTTTGGTTCTTTCTTTCCACAACTCCATTCTACTGAGGAGTCCCAAGAGTAGATAACTGTCTTTTTATTCCATGCTTTTCACAGAATGAATCAAACTCACCAGAGGTAAACTCTCCACCTCTGTCAGATCTTAGACGCTTTATTTTCATGCCAATCTTATTCTCCACCATAACCTTGAACACTTTGAATTTGTCAAGAGCTTCTAATTTTTCTTTTAGGAAGGTTACCCACATCATCCTGGAGTAATCATCAATCAACAACATAAAATATGTCTCCTTGCACACTCCAGGGCCACATAGATTAGTATGCACAAGTTCTAGTAGTCCACTTGAAAATTGTTCTTTACTCTTGAATGAAGTTTTGTTCTATTTACCCAATTGACATTCTCTACACATGCTATCAGGTTTCATAAGTTTTGGAAGATCTTTCATAGCCTGAGTAGAACTTATCTTGACAATGTTATCAAAATTCACATGACACATTCTTCTATGCCATAACCAACTCTAATCAATCTGAGCAATTAGGCAACTCTTACCAAAACTACTTAAATGAAAGATGTTACCTCTAGTTTGAGTACAGATGCAATTTCAATTCCATATCTTTCCAAGATTCTGCATTTTCCATCCTTGAATCTGAGGTCATAACCCTTGTCAACCAACTGTCAAACACTGAGAAGATTATGCTTTAGTCCTTCCACATAGAGAACATCATTAGTGTTATTCTTACCATCAAAAAAGATGGATCCTCTGCCACTGATTCTATGAGTTGAGTTGTCTCCAAATTTCACAATTCCACCTTCATATTTTTCAAAGCTTACAAACTTACTTTTATCACTAGTCATATGATGAGAGCATCCACTATCAATCACCCATTCATCCTTTTCAACAACTTGAGTAGCTAAGGCACTTTCCACATTTACACACTTAGCAGATTTAGTAGACACTGGATCTTCTTCTTTGATAGCAATGAATGCCCAGTCACCTTCAGTAGAACCTCCATGATCAAATTCATCATCTGTAACTCCTTCTCCAGCTTCTTAGACATAGTAACATTTCTTCTAACCTTTATATCTGTTAGGGTTTGGCTTTGAAAATTTCTCCAGCCATCTTGAGGCAAAATGACCAATCTTATTACAAGCAAAACATTTGAATGGAAGCTTTCCTTCATACTTACTAGATCCTCTTGGTATTCTTTTGGCAATAAGAGCTTCAAATTCTACAGACTCAATTTCATCATCTTTAAGATCCTTCCTTGCCTTAGTAAATCTATTTGATCTTTCTGAAGAGCTTTCACCTGGATCATATCTTTGTTTTCCATATACACTAGCCTTAAATGCATATTCAGACTTAGGAAGAGAATCACCAAACTCACTCATTTCAAATGCTAAGAGATTACCAACTAACTGATCCCTTGTAACAGTTGTCACTGTCCTGATCTCTTCAATGGTAGCAGCTTTATGCTTGTATGCTGCAGGTAAGGATCTGAGCACTTTGGCAACAATCTCTGATTCTTCCAATACTCCTCCAACATTCATGATACTGGTCACAAGTTCATTCACTTTCTACATGTAGGAAGTAATGTTTTCATCTTCACTCATTACCAACCTTTCATATTTACCCTTCAGGCTCTGTAGCTTGGCACATTTGACATATTGTAACTTTCATATAGATTTTCCAAATTTTTCCAGATTTCATGGGTAGTTTTCAAACGCAGGACATTTGCCAATTCTGTATCAGTTAGGGCATTCAATAATTCTTCTTTAGCTCGAATATTGCATTCATCTTCCTTAAGTTCATCTAGAGTTGTAGGTCCATTCTTCATAATCTTATACTCATTCTTAGTTATCAACCAAAAGGCATCACCCATACATTCTGAATGACATTGCATGCATACCTTCCAGAGGGAGTAATTTGTTCCATCAAATCTTGGACTTTCCTTCTTGTAAGTCAACATCTTGGATCTCCTCAAGCCATTAAGATTCCTTTAGAGGAATTGGCTCTGATACCAATTGTTGGAATTAGACCAGACAACTAAGAGGGGGGGTGAATCAGTTGTCCCATAAATTAACCTTTTTCTTCTTTTAAACTTCTTTATCAACTTTCAATTAGATTAGTGATGTAAACATTAAAGCATGAATTAATAACACATGAGCAGAAGCAAATTGAACACACATAACACAAGAATTTTTACGTGGAAACCCGGTTAAGGGAAAACCATGGTGGGGGTTAACCCACAAGATTTGTACCCTGTTAAAAGTACTTGAAAGAAATGAAAAGGTACTTTCCTTAGGGCTCACTTCCCAAAGCTCACTGCTCAAGGAGGCTCACTACCTATAGGAGGCTCACTTCCTACAAGAATTTATGTTTAATACAGGAAGAATGAACTATGAAATAGCATCTTATTTATGCCTAGTTTAGTTCCTTTGAAATCTCACAAGACTTCTACTCTACCCCAAACACTTCTTCACCATCTCTTCATACCTTGCTACTCTTTTTCCTCTACTCCTCCTATTCTCTAGTCTACCTTTGTACCTTTCTGAGGATTTTATCATTTTAGCACAAGGACAACTTTCCATAATTCATTCACAAGTATTTATACACTTCATCAATCTTAGAATGAACATCAAGGTCGGCACTATAACCATGTGAATTACTATGATGTCGGCCAAACATAACTAAGACTTGAATCTACTTCCAACAACATGCCATGATCCAAAGAATTGCTCTTAGATCATCCGCAACACGCTTGAAACATCTGGTTAGCCAAGACTGGGAAGAACAACAATACCAAGAAGAAAATCTTTACCAACAAGCTCAAACTTCATTATAGACCTCCAACATAGCAGTCATACGATCTAGAGACCTCCACAAGCACATTAAATTCAACAAAAACATCTGTACTCCTCCAAATCACTAGAATTACTTGCATCTTCATCTGGAACCTCAAGAACACTGTTTGCCATGACTGTCATACTAGAAAGATTACTTGCGGACCTCCAAACCACAAACCACTTGAGTTTATGATACACACTGACTTCCCAAACAAGCCTCTAGATCCGTGGATCATAATATTTTAATACGGAGCAATCCAGACCAATTTACTATCACTTTGTCTCTTCTGAACAACTGCGAAAACCTGGTTCTACTCAGATGGCCATAGCTTCTTCAAATCTTCATGCAGACCTCCCAAATCTTAAGTGGAGCTACTTTAGACAATCCTCTACATAGCCATATGTCCTGCATACATTTATCTTTATTAATTTTCTCAATATGCTCAACATTCTAGTCTTCTAAACATGCAACAAAATGGAATACGGTTGACACCAATGGCAACAAGGATATGTTGACATCAATGACAACACCAATTAAACACATATATTTGCAACACTAGGTTGATGCTTAGATTAGGGGATTGTAGTCTCCTTAGAGTTGGTGCTCTTAAATCAGAGGTTTGGTGACTCCTTAGAGTTGGTGCTCTTAAACATTGTAATCAATGGTTTCATTTGTGAGGCTGGATTAGGACGATAGATCCTAGCAGCATTTTCTCACCATGGTTTTTCCCATATTTGGTTTTCCATGTATAGTTGGTGTTCATGTGTGGATGATTTCTTTTTGTTGATGTTATTGCACTAAAAGTTTATTTGATCTACATTCTAGAGGCTTGAAGTTTTAAGTTTTATTAATCTTTTGTTTCACCCCCCTCTTAGTAGATTTCTTATGTTCTAACAATTGGTATCATAGTAGGTTCCTTGGAAGAAGCATAATAGATAAAGGTTGATATGGGAGATTGAACACATGGCCAGTCAAGAAGGATCTCACTCAAACAAAGCACCATTGTTTGATGGAATGAATTATGCATTTTAAAGTATAAGGATGGAAACCTACCTAACTTCAATAGGGTTCGATGTATGCCAATATGTTAATGATGGTTATACTACTCCTGCAACTTCTCCAACATACCAAGTGGGTAAGAAAGAATGTGAGAATAATGCTAATGCTAAGAATGCAATTCCATCTCGATTAGCTAACTCTAAATTTGTGAAAGTAATGCAATGCAAGTCTACCAAAGAAATCTGGGATAAGCTTCAGAGCATCTATGAAGGAGATACAAATGTGAAACAAGCCAAACTACAAACCTTTAAAGGAAGATTTGAAAGCCTGAAAATGAGAGAGGAAGAAAATATTGTTGATTACCTGCTTAGAGTTGATGAAGGTGTGAATGCTATGAGAGGACTAGATGAAGAAGTAAAAGAGCTAGTGATTGTTTAGAAGGTACTTAGATCTTTACCTTCTAGGTATGATTCTAATGTGTCTACTATAGAAGAAGCAAAAGATCTTAATAAGATAATTGTTGATAAGCTACATGGTATTTTTACATCCTATGAAATGAGGACAGGTGGTACTGAGATTTCAATGAAAGAAGCTACATTTGAGGCATCAAAGAAGGCAAAAAATGGAGAGCTTGAATCTGAGACAGATGAAGAAGAGGCCAATTTTGTAAGAAGATTGAAGGGAGGATCTGGGAAGCACAAAGGTAAGTTACCATTCAAGTGTTTTAATTATGGAAAGGTTGGTCACTTTGTGCTAAATGTCCTTTTAAAGGAAAAGATAAAAGTGATGGATTTGATAGTAAGAAAAGTAACAAGCAGTTCTATCCAAAGAAGACAAATTTTAGAAGAAAAAGAAAAGTCTTTACATAAAAGGTGACAATGATTCCCCTGAAGAAGGCCCCATTTCAATAGACAACAATAAAGGTGTTTCTAAGGCTAAAGGAAATGAATTCATGTTTATGACAGTGGAGACTACTGATAAAGATCAGAACAATACTGATGTGGAAGACCTTGAGAATGAAGAAGGAGAAGTAGAATTGGACGGAGAGCTAGTATGTGCTTTAGAAGAGATTGAAAAACTTAGGAAAAAAAACTCTAAACTAAAGATGTAACTTCAAGAAGATATGGTGTCTAAGAAGCTTATTGAATCAGAAGAGATGATTGTTGAATGAAAGACACAAGTAGAAGAAGCCAAAAGAATAGAAGAATTTAGTAAATATGAGTTGAAGGCAAAGTCTAAAGAATTTGTAAAGTTTGAATCGAAAGTTGTTTCCCTGAGAAAGGAATTAGAGAAGGATAAGGATAAGATTGTAAGTCTAAAATTTGATAAGAGTAGTAGCATGCTTGATGAGATGATTAGCAGTCAGAGATTTCCAAAGAACAAGACTAGATTAGGTTTTGAAGAAGGGCAACATTCAAAATCTAGTGGTCCTCCAAAAAAATACTGAAGAGAAGAAGCAAAAGAAGGAAGATGATGGCTTCACAAAAGTTAGAGATCTAAAGGAGAAAAAATACAAAGGTCCCCCTCCTGCAAGATATTCTGGCATGATCATATTTTCCCAATCCTTTTATGGCTATTGTTATTCATGTAATCAATATGGTCATAGGGTTGATACTTGTAGAATTGTTCCTAGGAGAAGAACTAGTTTTATTGGCAAAAATTATTTTGCACCTTTAGGAGATTTTAGAGTAGTTTGTTACAAATACAATATCTTTGGTCATATTACAAAATTCTGTAGAACAAACTTTGTAAAAACTGACAAACAAGAAAGAAAGGAGAATGTTCCTCCTAAGGAGGATAATGCATCAGACTCTCTTGTGAGTAAGGAGAAGGAAACTAAGAAAGTCTAGAAGAAGAAGAAGAAGAAGGATGATTAGAAGAAAGAAGAATCTTTGATAGTGTAGACAAAATTTCAGGCAAAGAGATAGAATCCATGGTTGATAGACAGTGGCTATTCTAGTCACATGACAGGAGACAAAAGTAAGTTTTTAAGCCTACAAGAATGGAATGGAGGCTTACTTAAGTTTGGTGATAATACATCTATAAGGATCTATGGTAAAGGAACACTTAGTATTGATGGAAAAAACTAAGACTCACAATGTCTACCATGTGGAAGGACTAAAGCACAATTTGTTGAGTGTAAGTTAGATGTGTGATAATGGATATAATCTAACCTTTAATGGAAAAGGTTGTGAGATCAAGAAAGGAAGTTCTAGTAAGTTAGTTGCCGAAGCAAGTAGAATAGAAAATAACCTTTACAATCTTAAGGGGATTCAAGGTAGAGATTTCTTGATGGGATAGATTGATGAAAGTTGGTTGTGGCACAAAAGATTGGGACACATCAATTTTGACAAGCTTGTGAAGGTAATTTCAAAAAATGTAGTTAGGCACATGGCTAATATCACCAAGCCAGCAAATATAATTTGTAAGGAATGTCAGCATGGGAAATAGACAAGGTCTAGTTTCAAAACAAAAGAACTCTAATTAAAGACTCTTGGAGTTAGTTCATACAGACCTATGTGGTCCAACCAAGACACAAGGACTAAAAGGTGAGAGATATTTCATGTTATTAGTTGATGATTTCTTAAGAATGACATGGGTAACCTTTCTTAAGGATAAATCAGAAGCCTTTGATAGATTTAAGACGTTTAGGTCTATGGTTGAGATGGAGAGTGGTCTAACAGTCAAATGTCTAAGATCAAATAGAGGTGGAGAATTCACCTCCAATGAGTTTGTAGAATACTATGAAAGTCATGACATAAAAAGGTAGTATCCCACCCCTAGAACACCACAATAGAATGGCATTTGGAAAGGAAAAATAGAATAGTAAAAGAAATGGAAAGAACAATGCTAAATGAGGCAAAATTACTTGATATTTACTAGAGAGAGGTAGTACACAGCTTCGTGTATACTTTGAATAGAGTGCAACTAAGGATAAATGCTAATAAGATGCCATATGAATTATGGCATGGCAGATCTGCAATAGTCAAATATTTTAGGGTGTTTGGTAGCAAATGCTTCATCAGAAGAGATGAATATGGCTTTGCAAGATTTGATTCTAGATGTGATGAAGACATTTTTCTGGGATATTCTAGTAGATCCAAATCATATAAGTGTTATAATAAGCAAATGCATAAAATTGTAGAAAGCACTAACGTCAAGGTAGATGAGGACTAGCCATATCTAACTCATAATAAAGATAATTGCTCAGAAGAAGAAGTAGATGCTACTGGTCATTGAAGAAGAACATGAGAGGTTAACTAGTAAGGCACCTGCTAGGTATGTACAGAAAGAACATCCCGAATAGCAGATAATCAAAGACAAAAATGAAGGAGTGCAAACTAGAAGAAAACTTGTTAGGGCAAATGAACAAGTAAATTTCTCATTGCTCTAAGATTGAACCTAAAACATTTACTGATGTTAATGAGGATGAAGGATGGATCAATCTTATGGAAGGTGAGCTCAATCAGATTGAGAAAAATAAAACTTGGGAATTGGTTCCAAGACCTATAGATAAGAATCTGATAAGCACAAAATGGGTATTTAAAAACAAGCTAAATGAGGATGGAGAAGTCATGAGGAACAAAGAACAATTGGTTTGTAAAGGATATGCATGATGGTGATAGTTTGTCATTGATGTCAAAAGGTATTGAAAGAGTTGTGTAAATGTGCATCTTCACAAAGTATCATCAGGACTGCAGGTCATTTCAGGATCACTTGAGGATCACTTGCACTATTGACATAGGTTGGTCTGAATCTTGACTTTCATAGTTGAACATCAATCAGGAGTTGCATAAGTGTATTGATAATGTTCATACAAGAGTTGTTGTTACAAGTGATGATGATGCAGGATTGTTGTTACAAATCAAAAGATCTTTGTGGTATCATTACAGATGGATAGGAGCAATTCAAAGGTTGTGTCTTCATTAAGTTGTGGCTTCAAAAGATGGTTATGATGATCAGGTTCAAGCTGTTTGGTATCAATATTATGTTGGTAGATTACATCATGCATCATACTTGTGATGTGAATAAAAATCTCAGATAGAATGTTCAAGTCTCCAAGAATGTGTCTTGTAATAATCAATTACAAGAGGTGTTGTGATCTCATTGCATACAACCCCAAATTAATTCATTAGTCTATGCAAAATCATATCTTATTGAGTCTAAGACTCATATCTTCTCATCTATCCTGTTTAAGGTTTGTGTTAAAAGGAGACTAAGGGGTCAAAATTCCTAAATGATGCTTATTAAAGCCTTTCATGATTAAGCCTTTATTTCCTATTATCCTATTTGTGCTCTTTTCATTCTATTATGTAGTTGACCTATGTTCATAGGTCATTTCATTAATAATTACCCACTAGAGGGCTTCTTAAACATACAACTACCGGCCACATTATCTATCCTAACCTCTAGTTGCGGTTTCATTCTTATACGGGGTTTAGTTTGAAGTTTTGAAGACCACTAAAGCTGTTTTTAAAAGAGCACCGAATATCTTTCTTAGGAAAAGGTATCTATGTGTTAAGAAATGGAATGCTTTGAAAAAGCTTTGAAAATATTTATATTGTTAGAGGAAACCCGATCCCCAAGCCTTTTATGGCTTTAAATTTTTTTTAGAAACTTTCTCTAATTTCTAAAGTGGTCGGCCCATATCTTTTTAGACTTTTTAAAAATGGAGTTTTTTTTTAATTTTAAAAAGAAAGCTATTAATTTCTTTTTAAAGGTGATAAGTTTTTTTTTTAAATTAGAAATTTTTAAGAGATGTTTCTAAGGAGATTTTTTTTGAAGGTAAATATTGATGGAGAATTGGAGATGTTTTTTTTGCAAAAATATCTTGAAGACATTGGCTAGGATTTTTTTTTGAAGAAGTTCTTTGCAGAGAAAATGAGATTTATTGAAGAGGATAATGAAAAATTTGTTTGAAGAAATTTGCAAGGGTTTTGTATTTTGGAGAATATGAAACATCATGCAGGGATTGAAATGAGAAGGTGAAAATATTTATACAGAGGAATATGAAAAATCTTTTGCAGGTGAATCAATTTGTGAAGGCTCTTCATTTTTGACATGATCATGCAATGAAGATGAAAGTGAATGCACAAAGGAATTTGAAGAGTTATTGTTTTATTTTTGACAGGGGCAAAATGATTGAATTTAATTGAAGTTGTTTTTGGAGATATGTTGTTGTTAAATGTTTTATGCAGGGATAATATTGAATACAGAAATTGTCCAAATTGAAATGTCAAAGAATATGAAGGATCATGTACAGAGAAGAGGAAGATCAAAAGATTTTTTTTAATGCATAGAATTGACGGGAAGATATTTTGTTTTAAATATAGAGAAGAGAATATGAAGGGTTTTTAGAAAGTGCATTGTGATGGGTTGTGAAAGATATTCAGATATTATTTAATGACATTATAGATGCTTTGATTACAATGTTGTGTGGATTAACAAGATGAGGTGAGTGATGTTGTGCAGATCTATGATGAACTGACAGGGATCAAATACAGATATAGAGATTGACAAGGTGATCAGAAAGACAATATGCAATAGCAATGATAATCAGGTGCATTGATTGTATGACTGGTAAGGCAGAGATGAAACATACAGAGAAAAGTAGTGTTGTTGAGCATATCTGGATGAAGAATTGATTTTTGAATAGAATGGCCATTTGACAGACACATGAGAGAAAATAAATGTTCTGTATTGAAATAGAGAAACCCTCTGAATTTGTGTTTTCAGTTTGTTCTGTAATTGGGGTTGGTGCTCCTTGAAGCTGGTGCTTCTAAACAGTATGCCAGTGAGGCTTGTGGGTCAGTGAGACCTCAATAGTCAGTGAGACATAATATTCAGCCACTGAGGCTTTGTAAGATGTTTTCAAAGTTAAGCCAGTGAGGCACTTCATGAGTGGTTTTTCTACCCAAAGAGGGTTTTCCACTCCAGTAATTCTTGTGTTGCTTCTATGTGTGTTCTTGCTTCTATGTTAAGATTTATCTCTATGTGGTACTGCTCATAATTTTTACTATCAAACTTGTACATAGTTTATTGATGACTTTCTCTTTCTGAGTCTTGTAAATCAAAAGTTATAATAAGTTGCAAAAATCTACTCAACACTGATTCACCCCCCCTCTCAGTGTTGTCCGAACTCCTACAATGCATAGGTTGAAGGCATAGATTTTGAAGAAACACTTGCCCCTGT
Source organism: Cunninghamia lanceolata (assembly GCA_027924645.1). Taxonomy (NCBI): domain Eukaryota; kingdom Viridiplantae; phylum Streptophyta; class Pinopsida; order Cupressales; family Cupressaceae; genus Cunninghamia; species Cunninghamia lanceolata. Next base: position 1,559,407 of record BSBN01000245.1, on the reverse strand, counting down.
AGCAAGATTGGAAGCCATTAGGATGTTTTTGGCATTCTCTATTTATAAGAACTTCATGGTTTACCAAATGGATGTTAAATCTACATTCTTGAATGAGAACCTTAATGAAGAGGTCTATATTGAGCAACCTTGAGGGTTTCAACTATCAGAGAAAGAATATTATGTGTGTAGACTGAAAAAGGCTTTGTATGGTCTGAAAAATCCCCTAGGGTTTGGTAGTCTAAGCTAGATACTTACCTCTAGCAACAAGGATTCATAAAAGGATGTGCAAATAGAAATTTGTACTTCAAATTAGAAGTTGTTCACATATTGATTGTTGTTGTATATGTTGACGGCATTACTTTTAGTGGTAGTGATGACAGGATGTGCAAAGAGTTTGTTGATCTGATGTAGAAAGGGTTTGAAATGTCCATGCTTGGAGAACTTTATTTATTTCTTGGTTTACAAATATCACAATTAGACCAATGTATATTTATATCTCAAACCAAGTATGCAAAGGAAATGCTCAAAAAGTTCAAAATGGAAGACTATAAGCCTGTGAGTACCCCCATGATGATAGGATGCAAGTTGAGCAAGAATGATGTCTCACCTGATATAGATCAGATGATGTATAGATCTATGATAGTTAGATTACTACACCTAACTACATTTACACTAGATATCATGCAAGTAGTATGCATGGTTGCTAGATTTCAAGCTACTCCTAAGGAATCTCATGTCCAATCTGTGAAGAGAATTTTTAAATACCTGAAAGGTACTATGGATTATGGATTATGGTACCCTCAAAATAATGATTTTACTTTGACAACATACACAAATGTTGATTGGGTAGGAAGTATAGATGACAAGAGAAGCACCAGTGGTGGAGCTTTCTTCCTTGGTAATAGGTTAGTATCATGGCTTAGCAAAAGGTAGGAATCAGTCACATTGTCCACTACTGAGGTAGAATATGTTACTATTGTTTCATGTTGTACACAAGTTTTATGAATGAAGGAGACTCTCAATGACATAAAGGTAGAGTTTAAAGATCCTATTTACATTCTTTGTGATAATACAAGTGCAATCAATATCTCAAAGAATCCTGTAATGCACTCAAGAACAAAGCACATCTCCATTAAATATCATTTCTTGAGGGAAAGGTTGCAGATCCGGAAGTAAAGTTGGAGTATGTCCCCGCACAAGATTAGATTATGGACATCTTCATGATGCCACTTGCTAAGGATTCTTTTTAATATCTTAGGTGGAAGATAAAATTTATTGCTTATTCTTCTCACAAGTAGAAGTGCAGTTGTATCAACTATCCAGGGTGAGCAACTCAAGGCATATCTTTCATCCTTGTTTTGGATAGTGACTACCTTTAAAGGGGAGCAGGTAGGTAGATGGTAGTTTGTTCTTAGTAAGGAGGTTGTTTATCTCCATTTTCCATTGATGACAAAGGGGGAGAGGAATATTAAGGTGCAGCAACACTAGAGCAATTAATGAAGAAGTATTAGAGAAGCACTAGGAACAACATTTTTTTGCATGAGTGTTTAAAAAGGGGAAGATTGTTGATATATTATGATTGATGTCAAAGTTGGATGTCAAAGGAGTTTGTTAGAGTGTCTCTCGCAAAGTAGAAGTGCATAGAAGTATAAGGTTCTAAGGAAAAAGGGCAGGAATATATACTAAGGCATTAGTTTTACCCTTAGTCAGTAAAAAGTTTAGTTTGAAAACTACCAAGTTTACCAGTTTTGATCTTTACTAATTCTTCAATAGAACTAAAGGGAAACATTCTTGTTAGAGACTTTGAAGAGGGAAAATGTCTAAGTCTCGGCCACAACATTTAGTTCAAAAGTTCTGAAATCTGTCGATTCACTGACAACGAAGGGAGCATGAAAGGAAGAGGCGTTGGAAAGAGGAGCTCAAACAACTTAGTTGGCAAAAAATTGTTTTTCCAAACTAAGTTCAAAAGTTTGGCATTTCCTTGATTTGCCAACTAGGCAACAATGAGCTCAAAGAATGAGTTCATGCTTTGGTGTTGTTGTTGATAAAGAGAAAGGTTGTTAACAAGGCCTCAAGAAAAAGTTTAGTTGACAAAGTGCTTCATTTTTTACGAGGTTTGTCGTTGGATGTGTTAGGTCTCAAAAATGCAAGTTACTAATCCTAAGAGGATGCCAGGCTCTATATTTGGATTTGCAACGTTTTTGAACTAACTTGACGAAATCAACCTTCAAGGTTTGATGATTTCCTACACTTTAGGTCCTGCTACACCTAGGTGGGTAAACCTTGAAATATTAAAGCAGTCTGAGTGTGGATGAATGGACTAACTAGGTCTATCTACAATGGCATAGGATGTAGGATAGATGACAAAGCTGACTAATTAATTCTATGTGTAATGTTTAATAAGTGATTGGCAGAAATTGTATAAGCAATATCAAAAAAGGTTTTAATTAATGAGTTGAATGAGACCAGTGCCTTGTTGGGTAACAGAGTCAATTTGAAGGACTAAGAACAGTAGTTTCTAAATGGTAATAATTCTAGATATTTGGCACAGTTCTGGTTTATAGCTTGTATAAACGTGCAAGTAAATGACTAACAGACTCTTCTTGATAATCCAACCAAATAAAATCAGATATCTTATAATTCACCAGAAGGTATTTTAATCCTTACTTGAAGGAACCAAATGAAATGAAAAGACAAGATTAACAGATAATATTTTACTGGAGACAGTGTGTCAATCCTAATTATATGGCTCTACTTAGTAATCCCAACTTACTATTTCCAGGCTACTGTGAATGAATCAGAAGGGTTTAATTCCTTAGGATGGACACCAACCGAATTAATCACACAGATACAGCGAATGTGTATTGACAGATTAAATATATACTTGATATCTTAATCTGAATAACAGGGAAATGCAGAAATGGAGACAGCCACACGATTGAATAATTTCAACAAATAACTGATACCAAAGTAGAAATACTGAATCAGAGAACTTCAAATTTCTTCCTCAAAATAAAATATGCAACACGGTCATTTTGGAATATTATGTATATGTATATATGAATACTTCTACTGCTGATGATTTTTCAGCATAGATTGTTTGAACTTATATAGATATTTTCATGAAGAGATACAACTCTTCAATAAGTCTCTTGGGATTTTAACAAACAATAATTACATAATCTTAATTAGGCTCTGTTTAGCCATAAATAGACTTTTGTTAAATGATCCAAGTACTCCTGCGCACGGTGAGAATCAGTAAGCTCGACTGCACTCCTGGTGATTATATCGAGGGTGACCATTTCCTCCAGTTGCTTGCAAACTTCTGTAGATACAGAGGCTTTATCTTTTAGAGCTCCTGTGGCTTTGTGCAATATAACTTGACAATCAACAGTCCACTCTTCTTTGCTCTTTACCTCTCCATTATCTTTGAATATCCTGGGCACCCCTGCGTCTGATGCATCAGTCCCTTCCTTAGCATCAGCTTTGAGTTTATCGTAATAATTCTGGTGCCTTTTGAGCAATGCTCTTGCATCAGAGATATCTGTGCTATCAGGGGTACCTCTGTTTTGCAACTCGATCACCTTTTCTTGTATCCTCTGATCAAGCCTCTCATGTTCTTTGACTGCTTTATGATTTTCTGAGTAGTTATCCCAAAACTGGTTTAACCACCGTACCATGTTTGCATACCTGCTCTGCAGTATTGTAACAAATGCATCTATTTGAATTTGTTTGGCTTGATCATGGGATATCTCTTGACTACTTTGTGAGCTCTCACCTTGAGTTATTCTTTTCGTAGATTGCCCAAAGGTGCTCTTAACAGCATCCTTCAAGTAGTCATTCTCCTTTGTTAATCTTTCACAATTCAACTTATAAGCATCCCTTTCCTTGATTAACATCTGAGCTTGTGCTTTATTCAATTTTGCAACATTGATACCAATGTCTGCAGTAATTATGGGGTCAGTCTCACCTGCTCTAAAAGTCATGACATGGCCAAAAGTTTTTTCAGTGTCTATGATGGCCGTCTTCTTATGGGGAGGATACAATGCCCATATCATTAAAGAATTTTCATCATTATTGTATCTCGTTCCCATATAGACTTCATTAACTCCTTCTGGAGTAAGCTTATACTTATCATCAGCATTATTCAAAAAACTATCAAAAACCAGAGCAGAATTTAAATCCAAGCCGGGAAAAATCATAACCCCTGCATCTTTAAGCAGCTGTCTGCCTCTGCTTGGTGTCATGTCCTGCATTTCCTTGTCCACTGTCTCCTTTAACATCTCTAATAACTGTTTTTCATTGTCAGCAGAAACATTATCTACTGACTCTCTAATTTCCTTTCCTTTGTATTTATACAGGAATGATTTAAATTCCTTTGAATGAATGAATGTATCATCTGACACAAAAGAATCATAAGCCTTTTGGCGTGGATCTTCATCAGCAGACCCCTCCTCATCATGTATCACAACTGGAGGCTGATATTGTTGCATTTTTCTTTTAGACATTTCTATTGTCTTATCTTGTGGCTGTTCAGTCAATTCTTCCTCTTCAGAGGATACCACTTCAACTTCTGCCAACTGCTTTTTCTTTTCATTCAAATCTCTGTTATATTTCTCCACCACCAAGTCGACTTCAGCCTCTTCCAAATTTCTAATGACATCATCATGTGGATAATGTATGTGCATGTATCCACTGAGATTTTGTTTTCTTCTTGCATAGTCAATGAAACCCTCAGGGTCAAACCCTTTCCTCACCTCAGCAGTCACCATGTTATAATGCATTAGTTTATCCAAAATGAGATTGTATCCTTCTTTTGAAACCACAGTAAAATCTCCAAAACACAAAGTACTAGGCATGAATGATTGTTTATCATGCGAACTTAGATGCATGACATTGGAACAATGCATTTGCCTAATTATTTCCAAATATGCAATCCTGTCAGGGACAGTTTTAGGCAATATAAATGGAGCATCCTCAAAACCATACACTCTGATCATAGTGGCATCTTCAAAACAATACCAATCTCCCCAATTATGAGTAACAGTAGGGGGGCCACCAAAATCTTTGGGTCTAAGGAATCTTTTTATTTCATTTGAAATTGAATATTCACAGGGGTGGTTGAAATACCTATATAGCACTTTAACACAATGCTCTTCAAATTGAGCATAGCTGGAGTTAGCATACCTGCTATCCCAGATTCGGGTCCACATTTGTACAAGTATCTTCTCCCCTTTCTTATCCGCAGCAACAACTTGAAACTCATTTGGCCACAATCCTACTTCCTGGCCATAGTATAAGACCATATGCATGAGCATCGAGTAATGCTCAAAAGAGCATGCTGGAGCATTGTTTCTTATTGCAGATAGACCAGAGTCTATTCTAGTAGCAACATAGGAGGCATAATCAAATTGTCTGGCATTGTGACATTGAATATCAGAGGTTATGACCATTAGAGGAATAGTCATGAACTCAGGGACCTCTGAGCCAAGGACTTGGCCTACAGAATAGTAAGTATATTGAATGTATGGTTCAAAAATGGATACATGAAAGGGAGGGCCATCATTCTCAGTCAAGGGTATCACTTCTCCTTCAATCCTGGGTCTATGTATGGGTAACCTCCATCCATTGTAGGTTGTATCCATTCTCCAGTATTCTTTATCCAAATCTTCATAAACAACAGGGACAGTGCACAAATCATCCAAATCATACACCTCACAAATAGCATTTTTTGATAGGTGTACAATTGGTTCTCCTTGAGGGTTGCAGATAGCTTTCAGGCCTGAATTGTAATGCCTGGCCAACAGTTGCAGGAGTTCTACATTCAAGAATACATTAGGTACAACCAGTTTGCCTAAATTCATGTGCCATGGGTTTGACACAGGGGCATTTCTAAATCTTCTGTTGTAGTGGAATCTGAAGAGTTCATATCCCCTAATTGGGGTCCAAATATCTCCCAGGCGCTTATGTTTGTCTTCCAATTTTTCTACTTCTGCCCTGAGTTGGGCAGACCTCCTGGCCTTGGGAGCTGACCCAGGCAACTGATCAATCAAGTCCTGATTTAGTTTCCTGTCTTTCACTTTTTCTTCAGGGGTTTGATCAGTTTTTTGCTTCTTTGGTTTACTGGTTTCCCCTTGTGATTTTCTTCCTTTTCCTTTCCCCGAAGTTTCCATTTTTTGAAAAATTTGGCAGGAAATTCAAATACAGGTAATATAGTGGTTTGTGTATGTGTACCTGTTGCTCGATGGCTGGAATTGGAAGCCTTTGCTTTTGCCCTGAGAATTCTTCTGTATTCTGCTCTCGGACGGTTTTTTTTTTTGCAATTATAATGATCGTATGAACTTTGTAGCCGTTTTGTATTAATTATCTGATCAATTCAATGTTCATCGCTGTGAAGTGTCACATCGCCATAACTCTTCCTATCGGCGTGCTTTTTGAAATGTCTGGACAACCTCACCCCTTTTTTATGGCGCGGACAGTCAATCGGCGTGACCCCTCAATTGTATCCCCGACGCCATGTAGTATATTTCAAGTGGGTGCGACCATCGGCATGATTTCCTTTATCGCCAAGGGTTTTAGATCTCTCCGCGATATGGCAAGTCCCACCGATATACTTTTCTTATCGAGAAGATTGAGACCATCGGGATACTAAAATTATGTCTCCCCGATCTTTATTGTCTTACCGATAGTCTCTTCATGTATGAACTTTTATCTTTATCGGAATGACATTCTCTATTGGGATAGCTTTCTCAAGATATCCCGATCCCAATCATCTCCCCGATACCCTTTATCACATCCTTCATCGGGCAAAGTTTAGTAAAGTGTCACCGATATTTTTTGATCGCCGTGACTTATGAATCGGCAAGACTTGTTTCTTTTGTTCCGATATGTCAAGCTATCCCGATGAAGATGCATCACTGTGAGTCTTGCCGATAACTTTCTTATCGCCAGGACTCTTGATCGTCGGAGACTTACTTGTTTTCTATTCTGATGGTTCATTTCTCACCGATGACTATTGCTTTGTTACCCTCGCATGCTGTTCGGTGAAACTCTTGCCGAAAGTACTTCATCGGTATGATATATACCGTCGGGGCAACTTCTAAAAGATCATCCGATAGATATTTGTCATACCGATCGGCATGACCACTTGCCTTTCTTGCCGATGTAAAGTCATCGGTGTTGCTTACTCCATCGGTGAGCTCCATAATTCTTCTTCCGATCTCTATTTTCACGCCGATGGTTGTTTTCAAACAATTCCTTGTGTATCGGTGTAAGCCACACGACCTCTTGCCGATGGATTGATTTTGATGATATTTGACACTGTTCATCCCTAGACATTTTATGAGATACAAAAAATTTTATATTGTGGTCCTTTTGGGATATTCCTTAGGGTTTATTCAAATATGATGGAGTAAGGAAATAGTAAAATTTTGAAAATTTTACTGTGCTAACAGTGGCTCTGTCTGGGATGTATACTCCCTGTGAGTATACAAGGATCCAGATCTCCTGGGGAAGTAGACCACATCTTTTATTATTTTGGGGTGAGGTTTTATGGAACTGGAAAAAAGAAAGGAACAAATGATGGGGAGGGGGAATGATTCCTAGACTACTGTGAATGGAATAAAATATTTTTGAGAATTATTTGAATGTTGTCCATGCACTGGCAACACTCAATTCTCTTTGTACATGTTTATGAAAAGAACTGCTTCAAGTATTGCCCATGTACTGGCAATTCCTGCTCCTCTCCTGACATATTCTGTACATAGTAAGAATCATCACCTCCCTTGCCAGTGATAACAAAAGGACCCAACCACAGGGCTTCAAATTTTCCATGTTTTCCCTTGTCTTGACATCTTGCATTCCACATTAGTACCAGATCATTTATTTCAAACTTTCTTTCTTTGGTCTTTTTGTCAAAGAGATATTTTACCTGTGATTGTAATTTAATATTCTGTTTCTGAGCCATTCTTCTTGTTTCATCAAGCTCTGCCAATTGTTCCAACCTTTCCTCCATTGGTTCAGGGATATTCAAGTCTTCCTGGAGAATGAATTTGTATACTGGTATAAGATTTTCTAATGGTAATCTTGCTTGGGTTCCATATACCAATTCATAAGGGGATCTCCCAATTGCCCTTTTTATAGTAATCCTGTCAGCCCATACTGCCATTCTTAATTTTGAATCCCAAGCCTTTTTATTTCTATCCAACATTCTTTTTATGATTTTCAACAGACTCTTATTACTTGATTCAGCTTGTCCATTGGCTTGTGGATGGTAAGGAGCAGCATAAGAAACAGTGATACCATGTGTGCTGCAAAAACCTTTGAATTCATCAGATCTAAAGCACATCCCATTATCAGTAATCAGTCTTACAGGAGTACCAAATCTGCATATAATGTTATCCATTAGAAAATTTATCACAACTTTACTAGTAGCCTGTCTGGTTGGGATTGCTTCCACCCATTTTGTAAAGTAATCAGTAGCTACTAAAATCCATCGGTGCCCCCCACTTGATTTCTCTGAAATTTCACCTATAAAATCAATACCCCACTGATAAAATGGAGCCTCAACTTGCATAGGTTTTAAAGGTAGTGCTCCATGATACTTTAACTTCCCTGAGAACTTTTGGCATGCTTCACATTTTCTAGTGTACTGGTATGAATCGTTAAAGACTTTAGGCCAATAGTACCCTGCCCTCAAAATTTTGTGGGCTGTAGTTTTTGCTGAGAAATGTCCTCCGCACATGCCTTCATGCAATTCCTTCATAATATGTTTTGATTGATATTCATCCAAACATAATAGTAGAACCCCATCTCTATTTTTCCAATAGAGATCTCCACCAATGAGTACATATTTTGAAGCTTGTAGTTTGAGTGTCCTTCTTTTGTTATCATCATATCCTTCAGGACTCTTCATATGTGTTAGATAATATACTATATCAGTATACCATGGAGTACGTTCAATACTGGTACTTGCATCAATATTACATATATGGGAAGCTTCTAGATTATTTTCAGTCATCAATTTGGCAAGACCCTGTCCTCTTACTAATTTAGTGATTTGGATTTCAATGTTGAATTCCTGAATCCTATTGATCCACCTACATCTCCTACCCGTGACCTCAGTTTGAATCAGTACATCCTTGACTGCAGCATTAGGAACATATGCTATGATTTTAGCCCCTACCAAATATGGTCTAAAGTTTTTTACTGCTTTTACCAATGCATATGCCTGTTTTTCAATAATGTCATATTTCAACTCTGCATTCTGAAGGGACTTGCTAAAGAAAGAGATTGGCTGTTCATATCCATCATTGTTTTTCTGCAACAACACTGCTGCCACTGTATGATAGGAAGCAAATGAAAAAAGTTGGAAAGGTTTGCCGAAGTCAGGGGATATTAAGACTGGAGCTTGTTTGATGGCCTCCTTAATGTTATCAAATGCTTCCATTGCTTCTGTTGTCCATTTCATATCTGAGTTCTTCTTCAGCATTCTTGATATAGGACAAATAATCTCTGCGAAATTTGGTATAAATCTTCTGACAAAATTTATCTGACCAAAAAATGATTGTATAGCTTTTACATTTTTTGGAATAGGGACCTGATCAATTGCTTCCACCCTTTCAGGATCTATTTTAACTCCTTCCTTCGAGACTATATGGCCAAGCAATTTTCCTTCTGTTACTGCAAATTGGCATTTTTTAGGATTCAATGATATTCCATATTCTAGGGCTTTGACAAATATCTGTTCTAGATGTGTGCAATGATCTTCAGCCTTTTTTGAATATGCTGTTAAATCGTCTTGATAGACTATCATAATCTTATTGATCAATTCAGCAAAAGCTACATCCATCGCTCTTTGAAATGTTGCCCCAGCATTAGTTAATCCAAATGGCATTCTCAAGTATACATATGTTCCCCACGGAGTGGTGAATGCGGTCTTAAATTGTTCAGACTCCTTAACCTTTACCTGATTGTAGCCGGAGAAACCATCCATCATGGATAGTAATTCACATCCAGTAACTTTCTGTAATATCGCCTCCATATTGGGAAGAGGATAATTATCTTTGAGAGAAGATTTATTCAGGTTTCTGAAATCCACACACAGTCTAATGTCACCAATCTTTTTCCTGACAGGTACTAAGTTTGAGACCCAGGAAGAATGTCTAATAGGCTTGATTATAGCTCCATCCCTTAACTTTGTAAGTTCCTCCAGCATTTTCGGGGCCAATGTAGGATTAATCGGCCTTTGTTTCTGTCTGAATGGTTTTGCATCTGGTTTGAGTGGTATCTCATGTTGAAATAGATCCTCTCTATATGCCTTTAAGTCATCATATGACCAAGCAAACACATGCCTATATTTCTTAAGTAGATTGATAATTCTACTTCTAATTTTTTGGTCAAGATTCCTCCCAATATATACATTTTTTGGGGTTGTCTGAGTCCCCAAGTTCACTTCCTCAAGATTCTCAGGTATCACTGGTGTTTCTTTCTTCTTGTATCTATCATGCCCATCAAATGCTTTTTCTAATGCAATAAGCCCTTTGGGTATCTTATCCGTCTTCAGTTGAACCACTTCTTGGCCAAATAGGGTTTCTTTCCCATCGTGTTCCTCCACAAATGCACTGAAATCAATTTCTTGATTTTCATAATAATCAGCACAATGTAAGAAATTGATTATATCAGCATCACTGTCAAACACCTGCCAGTTCTGTATATTATCAGGGATGGTAGGTCTAGTTTTAAATTCTACTTCTGTGATCCCTCCTAATGTTAGATCATCTCTCTTTAATGCAATGTTTGCTAAAAAGTCTGCCATGATGTTTTTAGACCTATCAACCCAGCTGATTGAAAAAGCATCAAATAATTCAACACTATCCCAAACTGCATTTCTGTACTGTCTTAATCTTTTATTCTTAGATAAATATTTTTCTCTTACTTGGGAGATGACCAATTCAGAATCACCATAGACAGCCAACTTTTTTATTTTGTATTTGGTGGCTATGTCTAAGCCAATGAGTAGGGCTTCATACTCAGCTACGTTATTGGTGCATTCAAATGTCAGTAAGAAAGAGTATTTGAATGTTTTACCCCCTGGTGAGATAAAAACTACTCCGGCCCCATTTCCTATCTTGCTGCATGCACCATCGAAATACATTTTCCACAAATCATTTTCTCTTTTCATAGATTCAGTGTGTATTGGGTCAGTGTTATGCAATTCTGGGGTAGTTTCTCCAACTTTGAAAACCCCTAAATCCGTGTCACAAAAGAAATTCCCCTGATGCCGGTCCATTCTTTCTATAATATTGTCATACCTTGGTTCTCTGCACAACTTGATTTCCTTGTCACCTACTGGTATGGTGGCATACGATAGATCTAATTGAACATTGCCTCCTGCCATTGCAGTCCACTGCCTTGATAACAGCATTCCATAATACGGTGGGATATCAACCACAGTGATGTCAATGTTATATGTTGCCTCAGGATATGAAGCAAGTTTTATTTCTACATCTTTCATAATACCAACTACTGGAATAGATCTGTTATCCATTGCATAACATTGGCCATACGTAGTATCAACCCACATCCCTAATTCTTTCATCACTGCTATAGGCATGATATTCATAGCAGCACCTGAATCAATCATACAATTCCTGACTATTCTGTTCTTGATTACTAGTGTAGTATAGAATGGATCTACCTGTGAGGGATTTTTTGTAAGTGTGTCACCAAGGTATACCTCAGGCATCTTAAAATTTTCTTGATGCACATTATTTGTTGTTTTTTCAAACCCTTTATGTTTTGGATTAGGTGTATCAGAAATCATCTTGACGACTGTACTCCTATATTTATCTATTTTCATCATCTCTAAGAGTGGGACTGATATCTTCACCTGAGACACTGCCTGTGCAATGTCAAAAGAAGGGGTTATGATATGGTCATTCTTTTCTGTTTTTGTATTCTCTTTTTCTATATTTTCTTTCATTTTATTTTTATCCCCTTTTTCTGGTTCTTTAGGTGATGATTTTGTATTATTCCCTTTGTTATTCTGGTCTTTTATGAATACACTCCCAGGAGTTCCTTGCCCAGTATTTGTTGTTCTATTCCTTAAGTTATAAGTGTTTCGAGCTTGAGCCACTGCAGCTACTGTGAGAGCTTCTTTTTCATCCTCAGTAGGTTTTCTCCATTGACCATATGGTTTATTGTCATAAATGTCTTCCTGGTCTGAGAATACTTGCTGTTCTCCCATGTTAACATGATATTTTTGGTTCCCTACATCATACTCATACCCTTCTTCCTCTGAAGAAGAATAATCTTTTGTTACCACACATGGTGTATCCTGCATCATATTAATGGTGTGATTATCTCTATTATAGTTATATAGCATTTCCTCTTGCTGTATTGATTTAGCTACCTCACAGTATTCAGGTGAATGTGGCAAGTTACATACAGAACACCAAGGTTTATTTTCTTCCATATGTGCCATGTTTCTCTTCAATGGATCAGGAGTATCCTTTCCATATGGCTGCTTTCTGTTGTTGTCAATAGGTCTTCCATCCTTCCAATTTGTATTGTAAGGCATATCATGTAACCTAGGTCTATCCTGCCTATGCTGACCCTCTGGTTTAATCTGTTGAGCATTTGGATTCTGAAGATTTCTATGATTTTCCCTTTTACTGACCATTCCTGCAGCTTTTCTATTATTTTCAATAGTTATGGCTATTTTCTGTGCTTCAGCCAACGTTGCAGGACACCGGTTTCTGAGTTCATATCCTGTTTTGGGGTCAAATGCCTTCATATAGATACTCAGTGCTGCCTGGTCAGATAACTTGGCTCCATGTGGTACCTTATTATGTAACTTGGAAAACTTCAGGTTGAAATCAAATACTGATTCATTTTGATACTTCTGTATACTTATTAGTTCATGTAAGGCAAACTCAGGAGCGTATTGGTTACCATACTGATCCTTAAACTGGTTATGGAAATCAGTCATTGAATTGATTGATGCATCGGGCAAGCTATTAAACCAATCTCTGGCATCTTCAGTGAGGGACATCATAAATAACCTCATTCTAATGTCTTCCCTGTCCATACCTATATCCTGTACAAAAGCATTAAAACTTCTGATATGATCTTCTGCAGATACTGCATTGTTTCCAGTAAACTTGGGAACCATGTTTCTCCAAGTACTATCCATAGGATATGGATATAACTGATATCCAGTTAAATCAAATTGACTGCATATATTAGCAAGGTTTTGGGGAGGAAAATTGAGATGTGGTGGATTGGGATAGTAATTATATCCACCTGGTGGCTGATGATATGCATATTGTTGATGTTGGTTCATATGGGGATTTATGTGTTGATTTTGTGGCCTATAATATTGTTGACCAGGGGGTGGGTAATTATTTGCCATATGTAGGGATGCATTACTTATGGGAGGTGGTCTAGGAATTTGGGGAATAGTGTTCTGATGACTTCCAGAAGCATGTGAGTTTTGAGCACTATTTGTATTTTGTTGTGTATTCCTTGAAATATTCCCTCTATGCGGGGGTACATATTTAGGGGGAGCTGTTTTGGTTTTATTCCTCCTCTGTTGAATTTCTTGCTGCAATAACTCCTTCTCCTCTTGTATTTTGTACCTTTCGAGTTCCTTCCTAAGCATGAGTATTTCCTGTTTCTCATCACTCATGTCTTGATTATTTATTTCCTGATATTCTGGATTGTCATTCATTCCCTGATTTGATAATTCATATCCTATCTCTTCTCCCTGGTTAAACGAGACCTTGAAATCATGTTCAGCTTGGTTCCTATCAATATCCCTCATGACCTTTGCATCATGATCCCGCTGTTCTTGAGGAGTGGGTCTGTACCTTGCCAAAATATCATCAGTTGCTCCACTGAGGTTTTCGTTTGAATCATGCAGAGGTGTGAATTTATTGTGAATTGCAATATTTTGTTCTGAATCATTCTCCTGGATGTCTAGACTATTATCTTGGTGGGAATATTTTGGATTCATATTTCTTTTGGAGATGTTTCTAAGTGGTGGAGATGACTGCAAGTTTCTGCCTTCCATCTTGGATCTCCTACCATCCATTTGAAATGATTGTAACTAGAGTCGCCACCTATTGAATAGGAAAAGTTTATATTTTTATCTGTAAGGTTCTTTGTCACCAGCAGAGTTACCAAAAAGAAATTTTAAATGACTCTATGAAAGAAAGGATTAAATTCTAAGGTCTTTTTACTAATTCCCCAGCGGAGTCGCCAATTTGTTAGGTCTCAAAAATGCAAGTTACTAATCCTAAGAGGATGCCAGGCTCTATATTTGGATTTGCAACGTTTTTGAACTAACTTGACGAAATCAACCTTCAAGGTTTGATGATTTCCTACACTTTAGGTCCTGCTACACCTAGGTGGGTAAACCTTGAAATATTAAAGCAGTCTGAGTGTGGATGAATGGACTAACTAGGTCTATCTACAATGGCATAGGATGTAGGATAGATGACAAAGCTGACTAATTAATTCTATGTGTAATGTTTAATAAGTGATTGGCAGAAATTGTATAAGCAATATCAAAAAAGGTTTTAATTAATGAGTTGAATGAGACCAGTGCCTTGTTGGGTAACAGAGTCAATTTGAAGGACTAAGAACAGTAGTTTCTAAATGGTAATAATTCTAGATATTTGGCACAGTTCTGGTTTATAGCTTGTATAAACGTGCAAGTAAATGACTAACAGACTCTTCTTGATAATCCAACCAAATAAAATCAGATATCTTATAATTCACCAGAAGGTATTTTAATCCTTACTTGAAGGAACCAAATGAAATGAAAAGACAAGATTAACAGATAATATTTTACTGGAGACAGTGTGTCAATCCTAATTATATGGCTCTACTTAGTAATCCCAACTTACTATTTCCAGGCTACTGTGAATGAATCAGAAGGGTTTAATTCCTTAGGATGGACACCAACCGAATTAATCACACAGATACAGCGAATGTGTATTGACAGATTAAATATATACTTGATATCTTAATCTGAATAACAGGGAAATGCAGAAATGGAGACAGCCACACGATTGAATAATTTCAACAAATAACTGATACCAAAGTAGAAATACTGAATCAGAGAACTTCAAATTTCTTCCTCAAAATAAAATATGCAACACGGTCATTTTGGAATATTATGTATATGTATATATGAATACTTCTACTGCTGATGATTTTTCAGCATAGATTGTTTGAACTTATATAGATATTTTCATGAAGAGATACAACTCTTCAATAAGTCTCTTGGGATTTTAACAAACAATAATTACATAATCTTAATTAGGCTCTGTTTAGCCATAAATAGACTTTTGTTAAATGATCCAAGTACTCCTGCGCACG
Organism: Cunninghamia lanceolata; assembly: GCA_027924645.1. NCBI lineage: Eukaryota > Viridiplantae > Streptophyta > Pinopsida > Cupressales > Cupressaceae > Cunninghamia > Cunninghamia lanceolata. Next base: position 1,544,038 of record BSBN01000245.1, on the reverse strand, counting down.
GTGAGAATCAGTAAGCTCGACTGCACTCCTGGTGATTATATCGAGGGTGACCATTTCCTCCAGTTGCTTGCAAACTTCTGTAGATACAGAGGCTTTATCTTTTAGAGCTCCTGTGGCTTTGTGCAATATAACTTGACAATCAACAGTCCACTCTTCTTTGCTCTTTACCTCTCCATTATCTTTGAATATCCTGGGCACCCCTGCGTCTAATGCATCAGTCCCTTCCTTAGCATCAGCTTTGAGTTTATCGTAATAATTCTGGTGCCTTTTGAGCAATGCTCTTGCATCAGAGATATCTGTGCTATCAGGGGTACCTCTGTTTTGCAACTCGATCACCTTTTCTTGTATCCTCTGATCAAGCCTCTCATGTTCTTTGACTGCTTTATGATTTTCCGAGTAGTTATCCCAAAACTGGTTTAACCACCGTACCATGTTTGCATACCTGCTCTGCAGTATTGTAACAAATGCATCTATTTGAATTTGTTTGGCTTGATCATGGGATATCTCTTGACTACTTTGTGAGCTCTCACCTTGAGTTATTCTTTTCGTAGATTGCCCAAAGGTGCTCTTAACAGCGTCCTTCAAGTAGTCATTCTCCTTTGTTAATCTTTCACAATTCAGCTTATAAGCATCCCTTTCCTTGATTAACATCTGAGCTTGTGCTTTATTCAATTTTGCAACATTGATACCAATGTCTGCAGTAATTATGGGGTCAGTCTCACCTGCTCTAAAAGTCATGACATGGCCAAAAGTTTTTTCAGTGTCTATGATGGCCGTCTTCTTATGGGGAGGATACAATGCCCATATCATTAAAGAATTTTCATCACTATTGTATCTCGTTCCCGTATAGACTTCATTAACTCCTTCTGGAGTAAGCTTATACTTATCATCAGCATTATTCAAAAAACTATCAAAAACCAGAGCAGAATTTAAATCCAAGCCGGGAAAAATCATAACCCCTGCATCTTTAAGCCGCTGTCTGCCTCTGCTTGGTGTCATGTCCTGCATTTCCTTGTCCACTGTCTCCTTTAACATCTCTAATAACTGTTTTTCATTGTCAGCAGAAACATTATCTACTGACTCTCTAATTTCCTTTCCTTTGTATTTATACAGGAATGATTTAAATTCCTTTGAATGAATGAATGTATCATCTGACACAAAAGAATCATAAGCCTTTTGGCGTGGATCTTCATCAGCAGACCCCTCCTCATCATGTATCACAACTGGAGGCTGATATTGTTGCATTTTTCTTTTAGACATTTCTATTGTCTTATCTTGTGGCTGTTCAGTCAATTCTTCCTCTTCAGAGGATACCACTTCAACTTCTGCCAACTGCTTTTTCTTTTCATTCAAATCTCTGTTATATTTCTCCACCACCAAGTCGACTTCAGCCTCTTCCAAATTTCTAATGACATCATCATGTGGATAATGTATGTGCATGTATCCACTGAGATTTTGTTTTCTTCTTGCATAGTCAATGAAACCCTCAGGGTCAAACCCTTTCCTCACCTCAGCAGTCACCATGTTATAATGCATTAGTTTATCCAAAATGAGATTGTATCCTTCTTTTGAAACCACAGTAAAATCTCCAAAACACAAAGTACTAGGCATGAATGATTGTTTATCATGAGAACTTAGATGCATGACATTGGAACAATGCATTTGCCTAATTATTTCCAAATATGCAATCCTGTCAGGGACAGTTTTAGGCAATATAAATGGAGCATCCTCAAAACCATACACTCTGATCATAGTGGCATCTTCAAAACAATACCAATCTCCCCAATTATGAGTAACAGTAGGGGGGCCACCAAAATCTTTGGGTCTGAGGAATCTTTTTATTTCATTTGAAATTGAATATTCACAGGGGTGGTTGAAATACCTATATAGCACTTTAACACAATGCTCTTCAAATTGAGCATAGCTGGAGTTAGCATACCTGCTATCCCAGATTCGGGTCCACATTTGTACAGGTATCTTCTCCCCTTTCTTATCCGCAGCAACAACTTGAAACTCATTTGGCCACAATCCTACTTCCTGGCCATAGTATAAGACCATATGCATGAGCATCGAGTAATGCTCAAAAGAGCATGCTGGAGCATTGTTTCTTATTGCAGATAGACCAGAGTCTATTCTAGTAGCAACATAGGAGGCATAATCAAATTGTCTGGCATTGTGACATTGACTATCAGAGGTTATGACCATTAGAGGAATAGTCATGAACTCAGGGACCTCTGAGCCAAGGACTTGGCCTACAGAATAGTAAGTATATTGAATGTATGGTTCAAAAATGGATACATGAAAGGGAGGGCCATCATTCTCAGTCAAGGGTATCACTTCTCCTTCAATCCTGGGTCTATGTATGGGTAACCTCCATCCATTGTAGGTTGTATCCATTCTCCAGTATTCTTTATCCAAATCTTCATAAACAACAGGGACAGTGCACAAATCATCCAAATCATACACCTCACAAATAGCATTTTTTGATAGGTGTACAATTGGTTCTCCTTGAGGGTTGCAGATAGCTTTCAGGCCTGAATTGTAATGCCTGGCCAATAGTTGCAGGAGTTCTACATTCAAGAATACATTAGGTACAACCAGTTTGCCTAAATTCATGTGCCATGGGTTTGACACAGGGGCATTTCTAAATCTTCTGTTGTAGTGGAATCTGAAGAGTTCATATCCCCTAATTGGGGTCCAAATATCTCCCAGGCGCTTATGTTTGTCTTCCAATTTTTCTACTTCTGCCCTGAGTTGGGCAGACCTCCTGGCCTTGGGAGCTGACCCAGGCAACTGATCAATCAAGTCCTGATTTAGTTTCCTGTCTTTCACTTTTTCTTCAGGGGTTTGATCAGTTTTTTGCTTCTTTGGTTTACTGGTTTCCCCTTGTGATTTTCTTCCTTTTCCTTTCCCCGAAGTTTCCATTTTTTGAAAAATTTGGCAGGAAATTCAAATACAGGTAATATAGTGGTTTGTGTATGTGTACCTGTCGCTCGATGGCTGGAATTGGAAGCCTTTGCTTTTGCCCTGAGAATTCTTCTGTATTCTGCTCTCGGACGGTTTTTTTTTTTGCAATTATAATGATCGTATGAACTTTGTAGCCGTTTTGTATTAATTATCTGATCAATTCAATGTTCATCGCTGTGAAGTGTCACATCGCCATAACTCTTCCTATCGGCGTGCTTTTTGAAATGTCTGGACGACCTCACCCCTTTTTTATGGCGCGGACAGTCAATCGGCGTGACCCCTCAATTGTATCCCCGACGCCATGTAGTATATTTCAAGTGGGTGCGACCATCGGCATGATTTCCTTTATTGCCAAGGGTTTTAGATCTCTCCGCGATATGGCAAGTCCCACCGATATACTTTGCTTATCGGGAAGATTGAGACCATCGGGATACTAAAATTATGTCTCCCCGATCTTTATTGTCTTACCGATAGTCTCTTCATGTATGAACTTTTATCTTTATCGGAATGACATTCTCTATCGGGATAGCTTTCTCAAGATATCCCGATCCCAATCATCTCCCCGATACCCTTTATCACATCCTTCATCGGGCAAAGTTTAGTAAAGTGTCACCGATATTTTTTGATCGCCGTGACTTATGAATCGGCAAGACTTGTTTCTTTTGTTCCGATATGTCAAGCTATCCCGATGAAGATGCATCGCTGTGAGTCTTGCCGATAACTTTCTTATCGCCAGGACTCTTGATCGTCGGAGACTTACTTGTTTTCTATTCCGATGGTTCATTTCTCACCGATGACTATTGCTTTGTTACCCTCGCATGCTGTTCGGTGAAACTCTTGCCGAAAGTACTTCATCGGTATGATATATACCGTCGGGGCAACTTCTAAAAGATCATCCGATAGATATTTGTCATACCGATCGGCATGACCACTTGCCTTTCTTGCCAATGTAAAGTCATCGGTGTTGCTTACTCCATCGGTGAGCTCCATAATTCTTCTTCCGATCTCTATTTTCACGCCGAAGGTTGTTTTCAAACAATTCCTTGTGTATCGGTGTAAGCCACACGACCTCTTGCCGATGGATTGATTTTGATGATATTTGACACTGTTCATCCCTAGACATTTTATGAGATACAAAAAATTTTATATTGTGGTCCTTTTGGGATATTCCTTAGGGTTTATTCAAATATGATGGAGTAAGGAAATAGTAAAATTTTGAAAATTTTACTGTGCTAACAGGATGAATTTGCCAATAGAGACAAAAGGAGATAAAAGGAGAGTTTGTAAAATATGATTTTTTCCAATAAAGGAATAAGAGACTGAAGTTCAAAGTAAGTGAAAATCACTAATAAAGGGTTGAAAATTGAAGTTTGAACAAGCTGAAAATCATTGATAAAGGGTTAAAAGTTGAAGTTTGAGAAATGATAAATTCATCGATAGAAGAGGACATTGAAGGCACAAGACAACTGAGAGGGGGGTGAATTAGTTGTGTCAAAAAATTTAACTTCTCTTAAACAAAATCACATTCACATTCACTTACTTTAACCCCTTAATATGTTATGAAGATTAAACATGAAATGTAGAATCAAAACTTAAACACATCAACACCATACACACATGAACACCAAATTTTTACATGGAAAACCCTAAAAGGGAAAAACCACGGTGAATGTTAGCTCACAATATAATGTAGTAACAATACCAAATAACAAAAGAGGCTCATTGCCTAGGGCTCACTGCAAAAAGGCTCACTGCCAAATGGTGGCTCACTGCCAAGAGGGGTGGCTCACTACCATGAACTGATATGATAGCATGTACAACATGCCTGAGTTTAGTTCCAATGAAGCGCAATACATATCACCTTCGCTTCCTTACAACACAAACATTTTCATCTTCACATCTTCACATCCACAGTCTTTACACACAAATTCATTACATTTATTTATACCAATCATCAACCATGGAACATACATCAAGGTCAGCAATACAATCTACAACCTTTGGAACATTCTCCAAGGTCAGAAAACATACATAATTCAAAATAGGTCTGGACCTGTTTAGGGTAAAATTGGATTTTGTTAATATTCTAGTTTTTAGATGTTTAAATATGCCTCTCCACTAAACATTGAAGGATCTAAGGTCGAGTGGCAAGCACTATCATACTCTAGGTCACTTGCAGATGTAGGGAAACTTGGATTAGGGAATTTAATTATTAATTTTCCTTCTCTTATGCCTAATTAACCATTAAAACCCTAATTATGCAAATACGACAACAAATTGATGAAGGATAGAAAAAATCTCTTACAGACATGAGTAAAATACCAAATCACATAATACCTATTTTTAGGGTTCCGAGGTGGAATAGTCAGGGACTAAGGTGCAGGCACCCAAGTCCAAGGTACCTGCTTTTTCATGGAATCTGAACCTCCTTCCGACACTGATCAACCATGTAACTTCTATTTCCTAAGATCTATCTACGGAGGGCACTGGAGCAAATTCCCAAATCCTAGAAGTTCTCCTATGTCTAACTTTTCTTCAAATCTTGAATCCTTGACACCTATAACCTACAATCACAAGACTTGGTTTGGGGGTTGTGGTGTTTAGAGGCTTGCCTCAGTCAAGCCCTGGAGGACACTTAAGTCTATGAACACCATTGTCAGACAAAGAGTGCATGCCCTTGTGAGGCAGAGGCAAAAACCAAAGGAATCAATGATGAAAACATAATATAATGTCACCTTGTAGTGAAGATATCATGGGAAGAAGATGCTCTTCATTCCATGATGAAGTGGATGCTCAAATCTGCAAACAAATACATAAACAACACAAGTCTTCTCTTGTAACACAATGAAAGCCTTAAATCACCTTAAGAAGACAATAGCTTGCTAGTAATTATTTAGTTTACAAATGATGCCTAAACATGCTTTTTATATGCAACTACAAGCACTCCTGCCAAGATTTCAAAATTCAAAACTTACCATCTCAACAAAAGGACCAAATAACGGTCACAAACTAACACTCAAAAATTAGGGCTGCCCCAAAATAGGGCAGGACTAGGTCACGAGCGCCCAAGTCCTCCCCCCTATTTTGGGTAGGGTACAGCTCAAGGGGTCCACCTAGGTCCAATTTGCCATGAAACCTAGGCCTCATTCCATCGGGATGCCAAAATATGAACTAAGATGTCCTAAATGCATGCTAAAGACCTGTGAGCTAAACCTTATGAGGGAAAAGCCCCGAAGGGGACATTTTCTGATGTTACATTTAGCCCCCACTTTAATGTATGTATAAACACGAGGCCAATACATGCATTAAAGTAAGGTCACAAACACAACAAACATGCCAAGCATGGAGAAGACACGCCAATCACATAGGAGATAGTAACAGGCATGCAAAACATAGAGAAGAAAGTTACAATCACTCAGAACATGGAGAATATAGTCAATGCATAGAAGACACATTAATGCATGGAAGATAGAAATGATATCTTTTCTTTTCTTTTTCGCATATACATGAAATGCAAATGCAAGTACTGGAAAGTAAACAAACCTCCCATAATACAGGATGCACTACCTTAGGGTATGGTTCTCTGTAAATATGGGGCAACACACATGCAAGACATGCAAAACCTTCCAAAATGAAGGAAGCACTACCTGAGGGCGCTGGTCTCTGTATATGGGGAAACAAACATGCCACACAAAACAAGCACGCCAAAACACACACACTCGAAGACATAGAGAAAACATGGCAGACAAGTGATGGAGTGTACCTATTTCTAGGTCCAACACCATCTTAGGTACTTACAGGCACACACTGATGATTGGGCTTCGGCACAACAATCATTGAAAACATGCTTAAGGGTTGAGTTAGTCACAAATCTATTCCCCACCTCCGTAGAGGACTTTTGAAAATGACAGGATGATGCAATCGACTCCAAGAAATACACCATCCCTACCTCCACATAGGGCTTAAGATAAAAAGGATATATGCGATATCCCACCTCCACAGAGGGCTTACATGATTGATTGATTGATTGCAAACAAACTTGAGATGCACGATGCACTACTCTAGGGCACAAGTCTTTGCATCTGAGATCAAACACATTGCTAGCATCTATAACAAACAACTTACCTTATATATGTCCCCACCTTAAGGTGGTTGATATCAAGCATCGATATCAAGCATGTTAAGGTAGGAAGAAAACACACAAGGGAACACCGATTTCACAAATCTTATGCCCCCCGTAGGTGACATGTACTTTACGATCACCAAATGTTCCCACAAACACATCCCTGCAAGGAACATGTTAGTGTCTACAACATCATGATAAACAACAACATCAATGCATATGAAATCTAAGGTATGCAAGATTCAAGGTAGACAAAGTGCACAGAGTAGCAGTATTGTTATGATTTGTAAATGAGATAGAACACCATCATTATCATCACTACGCAGAAAGTATGAGTGCTTCCACTAGCCAAGCATCGGATAAGATATACAACCCCATCATCATATTAGGAACTAAGTCCATTTTTTTATTGCTCTTGAAAGGGACACTAGGTCCGCATCAATATAAATGTTTTATGTCATCTGCCCGCTAGGTGGAAACACTAGATGAAGGGAAACAATAAATCAGAGAGGAGAAACAAGTGTCTTAGGGACAATCACGTAGGAGGGTGCCACCAAGTCACCAACTGCAACGTTATGTCCATAAGACACAACACAACAATGAAATCAGAGAGAGAGGCAATATAGAAGAATGATGAAATAAATAGAAGAAGGTTACAATAGAGGTGGTCTCCTAGTATCTCAAACCTTACAGGAGAATCTGAGGTCATCCCATGAGGCCTAAACAACACATAACACATCACAGGGGAAGCACATCATGAGAGAGATAAAGGGTTAGAGATACTTACCTGGTAGCACCATCGTTAAGAACATACATATCTGGGATATTTAATATGTTGTTTTGATCTTGTTGAATTATCCTCAACCATAAAGGGATGTCATTTCCTTAAAAGATGGTGAAGCCTACCAGGTATCATAATTTGTAGTGTAAGTGAGGGTATTGTTTTTATTCTCAACCAAGGAGACTTTGTTTTTCTCAGATGTTTCAAAAGATTGTTTAGATGAGATCGATGCGACTTTTGATGTGTCAGGTTTATTAAATTTGTATTCCCCTATACTACAAGGATTAAAATCCAATGAACCCCAATCATCACCAACAAGTGCATTTGATTGTTGAGAGTCTTGTACAACATTATTCATGGCTAGAGGCATTGATGAACTAGCTTGTAAAGTGTTTAAGATCATATGATTGTAAACTAGTTTTTGTTTTTCAATGTGTAAGAAGTTATCTGGTTTAGGATCAACATGAATAGTATGAAGTTTATCTTTGAATATAAATTTGATTGAATGATGCAAGGTGGAAGGAACTACCCCCAATGCATGAATCCAAGGTCTACCAAGAATCATGTTATAAGATAAAGAACAAGGCATGACATGAATCAGAGTAGGCGCAAGCACCGGTCCTACTTATATAGGTATAGTTATAGTGCCCATGGATTATCATCCAACATTGTCAAATCCACAAATGTTAATGCCATTTGGTTTGATTTGTGATGTGTCAGCTTTGATTTTGTCTAGTAGGTCAATGCTACAAACATTAAGAGTCAATCTATTGTTAATCATAACTCATTTTACCAATGTTCTATTTATTATGACAGAGATCATAAGTGGATCATATTGGTTTTGAACTTCAATTGACGGTAATTCCTGTGGTTGAAAAAGAATATCTATTTTTGTTGCATGCAAACTATCCAATACAAGTACTACATCATTCAACTTAATAGCAGTTTGCACAATCACCTTTTGTAAAGCTTCTTGGAGCATTCCATGGTATGTAGGTGATGTTTGTATTAAATCCCAAAGAGAGATCTTAGCTAGAGTAGTGTGAAGTTGTTCGATAAGATCATACTCTTGACCACTTTTATGAGTAAGATGAGGTGGTAGAGGGAGCATCAGTTGAGAACATGGAAGAGAGATAGGCACATGTAGTGCTTTCTTACTTTGCTTATTATTACGGGTGTTATATGTATGAACAATCACATTTTGTACACCCTGATTTCCTTGAGTGATTTTCTTTGCATAATCATAGATGTGATCTGAGGGTCTACCTTGAACAATAATCACTGGCTTTAAGTAAGAGGGTGCACTAGGTGCCCCTCAGATGATCATCTTAGGAAGATTGCTACAAAGTTTATTAATCAATATTGAATCAACACTGTTTCCCTCTTGGTTGCACCTAACATCCATCCCTAAAGTATTTAATGTGAGAGACCTTTTCTCATCCACTAATGCTACATCTTGGTCAGGGAGAGCAATGGGATGAGAGTGCAGTACATCATCATCATCATACTCTATGGTAGAAAAAGGCTTTTCACTCTCATCTTTCGCATGAGTATTTCTAGAGATGAATTTGGTTAAATCTTCTAATATCAAAGGATGTGTTCCTATGAATAGTGTGAAACTATTAAAATTATGTGTATAACAAAGTAATTTCAGCTCATATGTAGAACATATAGAAGCATCAATACCACTTGCAGAAGCTATGTGCTCTAGAACATGAGGATTCTCATTAGTGAAATTAGAGAAATTTTCAAAATCTAGGATATACTCATGCAAAGATTTCAGAGATGAATAACATGAAGATGCCATAATGCAATGCAAAATCTGATTTTAACAATTTTCCAATAATATGCAAAAGACAAGTGCAAACTATGTCTAAAAAAGATCTTTAAATGCTTGATTTTTTGTACTTTTTCAATGTAAATATATGAAAGCAAAGGATGATATAAGGATTTCAGTCAAGGGCAGCCAGTTATATGTCTGATATCAGTCCAAAATAGAAAAAGTATCCTTCCCAACACACTCTTGATGCAAATCAAAGATAATGCCAAGTCAAAATATAGTGAAAATATGTCAAAATAGACACTTTTTTCACCAAAACTCAATGCAAAGGAGCATAACAAAGTGTTTTGTGAGGAAAATGATGATGGAAAGCAAATAATATCAGTAATAACAGCCACTTGGTTGCAATATATCCAACACAACACTCTTTTAGCGCCACTTAAGGTCAAACCCTAGTCAAAATATAGCAAAAATAGGCAATTTTTCACGGTTTTTCAACTCCAAGACCTAGAAAAGGAGTTGTTGTAATGAATTTAAGGAGGCACAAAAAATAATATCAACAATATTAGTCACCTAAATCCATAAAATTGATCACAACACACTTGGAGTGCAAACTAGGTCAAACCCTAGGGCTAAAATAGTCAAAATGTGTAGTTTTTTGCCAAAATTTCAATACAAGAGCCTGTTAAAAGGGTGTTGTGAAGATTTTTAGGAGGGTCACAAAATGATTACCCTGATAATATCCAATTAATGCAAAAATATCCTTCACAACATGCCTATGTTGCAAGTTTATAAAGTCAATAAGGCCAATTTTAGTGAAAATTGTTGTTTTTGAAGCCCTAGGTTTGAGATCTTAGGATAAAATGCTATGAGGATGTTTTGAAGTCTGATTTATGATAGAAATTAAATAATCTCAAATCTGAAAATGATTTTCAAGGTTAAACATGCAAAATGCCCATGCAAATTTAATGAAAATGAATCAAAATTCTTAGTTTTTTGTTAAAACATTCTATGCAAAAATGCAAATATTTTGAATCTAAATGCAAATTCACACTGAAATGAAAGACTACAACCAAATTAAAATTTTAATGAGCCTCTAATATCAGTAGAAAAAGCTGATAAAAGATTTTGCTTACAAACCCTAGATTTTAGAATTACTAGGTTATAATATTGTCAAAATTTCCACAAAACCCTAGCAATTAAATGATGAAAATGCTATGTAACTTTCTAATTTTTTGGATTTTTCTATAGTTTATATCAGATTTGATGCAAAATCATGAATTAGGAAAATTTAGGAAGAACTGATGCAATTTAGTAATCCCAACAATGCAATTTTTTTGTATTTTTCCAAGTTTTCATTTTTTTCAAAATTTTCTCAATGCAATAAAATGAATAACCAAATGAATGAATGAAATCAATCCTAATTTGAATACAAACACTTAGCAAGTTGCAATTTAAGTCCAAAAACATGGGTTCACCAAAATGTTTAGGGTAAAATTGGATTTTGTTAATATTCTAGTTTTTAGATGTTTAAATCTGCCTCTCCACTAAACATTCAAGGATCTAGGCTTGCAGATGTAGGGAAACTTTGATTAGGGAATTTAATTATTAATTTTCCTTCTCTTATGCCCAATTAACCATTAAAACCTTAATTTTGTAAATACAGCAACAAATTGATGAAAGACAAAAAATCTCTTGCAGACAGGAATAAAATACCAAATCATAAAATACCTATTTTCAGGGTTCTAAGGTGGAACAATCGGGGAACTTCTATTCCCCAAGATCTATCTGGTAAGGACACTGAAACAAATGCCCATGTCCTAGAAGTGCTCCTGTGTCTGACTTTTCTTTAGATCCTGAATCCTTGATACCTGCCAAGCCTTCCTACAACTCCACTTTTTTTAGATGCGACACCTGTAACTTGCAATCACAAGACTTGGTTTGGGGGTTGTGGTATTTAGAGGCTTGCCTCAGTCAAGCCTTGGAGGACACTTAAGTTTTTGAACACCGTTGTCAGAAAAAGAGTGTGTGCCCTTGTGAGGTAGAGGCAAAAACCAAAGGAATCAATGATGAAAACACAATATAATGTCACCTTGTAGTGAAGATATCATGGGAGGAAGATACTCTTCATTCCATGATGAAATGGATGCTCAAATCTGCAAACAAATACATAAACCACACAAGTCTGCTCTTGCCACACATTGAAAGCCTTGAATCACCTTGAGAACACAATAGCTTACCAGTAATCATCTAGTTTACAAATGAATGCCTAAACATGCTTTTTATATGCAACTACAAGCACTCCTGCTAAGATTTCAAAAATCAAAACTTACCTTGTCGGCAAAAGGACCAAATAATGGTCACAAATCGACACCCAGAAATTAGGGCTGCCCCAAAATAGGACAGGACTAGGGCTGAATGCCCAAGTCCTCCCCCCCTATTTTGGGTAGGGTATAGCTCAAGGGGTCCACCTAGGTCCAATTTGCCATGAAACCTAGGCCTCATTCCATCGGGATGCCAAAATATGAACTAAGATGTCCTAAATGCATGCTAAACACTTGAGAGCTAAACCTTATGAGGGAAAAGCCCCCAAGGGGACATTTTCCAATGTTACAGGACCTAAACAAACGTGTGGAGCAAATGAATGAAAGAAGAACACTTTATGGCTTAGCTCAGACCAAATACATCTTCACATGCTTCAACACACTTCTACAATCCATGAAACTATTGGAAAGAGACACTACTTAGGTATAGACTTGTATGTTGTCATTGATGGCTACAAGGCTTAGAAGTTTCATCAACATGAAAAGAAGATTTTTCTCTGAAAGTACTTATTGGATTTCAGGTCCAATTGACAGAAAAGGCTAAGTATGGGCACATACAAAGTAGAGGATAGTAAGTGGGTCAGTATGTCTCTGCAGATGATGATCTACTAATGTAGTTTAGGAATGATGTTAGTAATTGTTTGGTAGTGTCATGCTCCAGAGATTAAATCTTGACTTCCTCCAGAAGTCACTTAGAAGAAATACCTAAGTCCATGTGAATAGAGGTATAGTAGAGACAGTGAATAGGGCACAATGTAAAGATCCGCATTCCTCCACAGGTGAGCATTTTGTTATACAGTTTCAAGGTATTGTAAACACTTATATGAAGTGTCTAGTTCTAGAGTTGGGAGATCTGAAGTCCACTAGAAAGATAGTTGCAAACTGCTAAGTATCGACATAGTGTTTGATAGAGACAGAGTCTGAGTTTTGATGGTCCGTATTTCTCCGCAAGATGATATCATGCCTTGTGGTTCTGATGGTAAGTTTGGGAATGTATGAAGAGTCCTTGATATGATTTTGGAGGTGTTTTGAGATCCACAATAAAAGTTGTAAGTCAGTAGATGAACCTGTTAAGCATGTTCTTAAGGAACACGCCGACCGGTGTGATAAATCATTGTGCGGAGAAGAAATAGTATTTTAAGATCTATGTAAGTGATTGAGTGATTAGAGCTGACCTATATGAACATGTTTGACCAAAGATTTGGGTCTGCACAACATATAGTGCATTGGATTAAGCCGACAAGCTACATCTTTCTATGTACACGTTTCATTTCCTAGATGTCGAACTCATTGTGGATCAAATCATGATACGGATATATAAAGGTGATGAATTTTAGTCATGAGTGGGGTTGTTTGATGTGAGTGATGCAAGCATGCAAATAGCAAAGAAAAGTTAGAAGATCAATAGTGATGAAGACTTGGGATTCAAAATTCAGTTGCTAAAAGACTACACTCTAGCATAGTAACAAATGCTTATGTAGTATTCAATTTTCCTGTGCAATTTTCTTTGTACTTGGTAGTGATCCTTTCTTCTTCAAGGAAGTGAGCCTGGTAGTGTGCCTCCATTAGGGTTTAACAACCCTTAGAGTTTAATAGCCCTTATTGTAATCTTGCTAGGTTTAGGGTTGAGGTAGTGAGCCTACTAGACCTAGTTGTTTTTCATGGTAGTGAGCCAACATGTTCCAGGACCATGGAGTGACCAAGCCTAAACATCATTATTTGTAAAGATTGCAATATATATTTGAGAGCTAGTCCTCTTCATGATTTTTCCCATTTTGGGTTTTCCATGTAAAAATCTTGGTGTTTATGTGTCATGCTTTTATGGTTGCTATTCATATGTATGTTATGCCTTTATTTAATTAATTTTGGAAAATGGTTGAAAGTTAAAGTGCATCAAAAGATTTTTAGAACACTGATTCACCCCCCTCTCAGTGTTCCTGACACTCAACAATTGGTATCAGAGCCAAGTTCCTTGGAAAAAGTCTAATGGCTTAAGGAAGATCTGGGATAGTGTGATCATGGCAGTAAGAAGACTTGGAAATTAAGAAAGCAACAAGCAACTAGAAGCAGCTCTTATGGATCTTGAAAATTCTAAAGCAAAAGTCAAGGAACTAAAATAAAATTTTGTCATGCCCACATTTTCCATGTGGTCACAACACGCGTCACACATGTCATAGCCACATCTGTCATGTGGTTATGACACGAACTATCAAAAATTTTCTCATGCAACCCTAGAAACCCCCTCACATGCATAAGCATGCTCGGTGGTGTACGCTCAAGGCGAAAACACTACAGTTGTCGGCGGGGTACAAGTACAATTGCGTGCAACCAGACACAAGCAGTCCAACAAGGGGATCTCCTTGATGCAGTTAACGTCGCTACAAAGTTTATATTCTCGAAGTCCCTAACCCTAATTCTTGACAGATTTTGACAGCATAACGCCTTACAGCGTAAGTAGGAATTACTCAACACTATACCACTTACAGGGTTCCCTGATAGATTAACAACTTCCCACGATGCCTTGTTCCTACTAAACTGACTCGTGATCTCTCTATGGGGTTATTTTTCAGCAAAGCACATTTGTCTGCCTTCTTTCTCGTTTCCTGAAATATACTCCTACTTCGAACTTAGCATTCTCAACAAGACAGTTCGTTTGCCCTCTCTTCCGGTTCTCTGGATCTTAATTTTGATTGTATTTCTATCGCGCTCACCTTAACTATTTCTCTGATGTTTTCGTTTGTTTATATTTCAGTCTCTCTCTTTTGGGTCTCTTCATTTTCTTTATGTTTATCCTGTTCGTTTTTTCATATTCTACATCAATCAGAGTTATCACTGTATCTATTTTAATATTGTTCCTAACTTCCAGATTTCCCAAATCACACAAGCCGGTTTACTACTTCGCTGGACTCGGTCTCCTGTTTTTCTCCGATCTAGGATTCACCGTGTATTAATTAATCTTGTTCCTAAGCAAATTTAGCGGAAGGATCCATCAACTTAGTTCTCTTATCCCATGTGGGAAATGCCGCGCATTTTCTCTTCTGTGTTTTCCAATGTTAGTTTTTCTTCTTCTTACTCTCTTGCAGGCTTTCTTCTCTGGACGTTTACTAACTACAGTTGAGATTAAAATGGCCTCACATGGAATGTCTGTGATGGCTTCTTAAGTTTATTTCCAGTGACCTTTTAAACAAGGTGACGCATAATTTTCCTCTTCATTTTCCTGGTTATTAAATTTCGTTGATAGTTAAACTTCCGAGAAACTCTTCTCTGAATGTTATAATATATTTCGTTATGCTCCCTTTAAGTTATAATTTTATAATCTCTTACTATCATAAAGAGAAAACGGCCTCTGTGAAAGTCTTAATAATTAAATAATATAAGTATGTATCGATATATTTATATGTATATATAAGATTATATATATATATATATATATATATACACACACACACATATATATTCAATTATATTTCTCTTATTTATAATTACTGTAATTATAATTACTATTGTTATTATTACTATTATTTCTTATTAATACTATTATTGCATTTGTTAGTTTATTTTATTAAGTTATTTAAATATTATTACTATTTTTTTTTTATTTCAATTGTTATTATTTATTTATTTTTATTTATTTATGTTAGTTTTTTTTAACATCTCAATCTCATATAGTATTAGGGCTATAGCCCTTTTGTTTTGTTCTGTTTGTTTTAAAACAACAACCACATCTCCCATCGAAACCCTAACCTCTTTGTATGGGTTTTTTTTTTTGTTTTAGTGAAAGCAGAGATAAGTGGAAGCGGCGACATCCATGGCTAAGGGCGCAGTGGCCATGGAGAGGCCGACGCAGAGGTGGGGTGCGGAATGTGGCCACGGTGGTGTGGAGCACGGAGTTTAGGGCCGCGCAAGAGGTAGGTTATGGCGGAAGGGACCGGCCACACCGTGAAGCGGACAGAGTGTTCACAGGTGGAAGGGTTAAGGGTAGGCCACGGTGCTGGGTATATATGGGGGGTGTGGGGTGGGGCGGAGCCCCCACCCACACCCCACGTAGTGGGATGTGGGTGGGGGCTCCGCCCCTCCCCACACCCAATAAGCTCCGACGTGGGTGGTGGGAAGGTTCCAACCCTTCCCACCACCACTTCACATTATTCCTATTGTATGCTATGTAAAACACAGCGACCAAGCTGCGATTCATGTATTTTATTTCTTTATATATTTTTTTTAAAATAAAATCTCTCTCTGTCATTTTAATAAAAACCTCCAATATCATGATAAATATATATATATAATCTCAAACTTATTCCTTCTTTAAATAAAAAATAAATAAAATAAAATAAATTAAAATACAGAGAGTTAGAATATTAAAGCTAAAATACAGAGAATTAAAATATTATTCTCAACTTTTTTTTTTATAGAGAAATTTAACACACAGAAATTACAATAATAAAGCTAAACTACAGAGAAGTAGAATAGCAAGACTATTAATTATAACTCTATTTAACAATCATTTTAATAATTTCCTTTCATGGTAACTTCATAAACACAGAGAAATGAAAGCAAAAAAAAACAATTTTATCTTGTAATTATATTTTCAATTATTAATTTAACATTTCAACTAACAGACATTTAAAATCACCTTTTGATTAAAACCAGAAATTTGTTTTAAATGCAGAGAATGGATTATAACTAAATTTTACTACCATCCATAATTTTCTTAGTATGCAATCTTCTGACTTAATACAGATAATGTAAAACCAGAGATTTAGTAAAGTCTACTTAAATGTGATTTAATACAAAATCATATACAGATCAAATTTCATTGGCTCACATCTGGAAAGGTTACGGCTAATCCACAACTCATATAAAATTACTGCTTTATTGATATTTATCTTCAAAAATAAAATCAATTTACAATTTCTAACAAGGCTATCTAACTGAAAATTTATTCTTTTCTTCCATTCAAAACTATAAATGAATTATATCATTTTTTATCCAAAACAATAACAAATTTCAATACGAAAGATAACTTCATTCGTTTGTCTATCAATACAAGTTTCATCACCAGGTCTATTATGATTGAAAAATTATACATAATAACAAAGGGAAAAATTTCCCTCTTTCCCCATACAATAAATTATACAACTTCAGAGGAAGAGAATCCCTCCATGATGGACTTAAACAGGATGTAGTTCAATGAACCAAACTCTTTCTATAGCAAGGAGGAAATTCTTCCTTCCCTAAATACCGCACTTCTCCAATTCCAACCTTGAGCTTAAAAAGGAAACATATGTATCAAAGACAAACAAAGAAGAAAACACCACTCATATAGCTCTCCTCCCTTCCGTAGACCTACAAGAAGGTCACCCCTGAGCTAGGGAGACCATACTCACACCTGGGTAACTCAAGCAATCCACTTCACAACAGGGAACAACAACAAACCCAAAGCACACAAACACCCGTGGGTAAATTACACAACACGAAAACTCAACAACAGTGAGCTTCATAAGGGGCAGGAGAGTGGACACACTCGACTCCAGAGTGTCACCCTTACAGAGATTATAACCAACACAATTCTCTTGGCCTCAAACCAAGTTTGATCACAAAATTTCCCAAGAAATATGTATTTGACTCTCAAGCCAAAGAACCGGTCACAAATACAAGCCCTCAAGGCTTTCAACATCCCAAAAGAAGAAAACAGGTGTGCACTCAAGGAGGATCACTCCTCCCCTACCCCAAACTTGATGAGCATTTCTCCCAAGTGGGAGAAGCTCTGTCAACAACCCGACAACAGATCCCACAGAAACAAATCTAAAACACAAACAAATAAACACCTTTCACACAATTTTTCATACAACATTCAGATATACGAAAGAAAGGTAAAACCAAACCAACCTTACAAGCCCTTCTGGAATGAAACTGTTGTAGAGCTCCACTGAGATCTCTTCCAACCTTAGCCACCAACTCCCTCTTCCTTTCCTCACCTCAAGCTAACTTTCCTATTCTGGCAATGAAAATAAAACTCTCCAAAAATATCAACTAACTCCCCTCCCTTCCAAAAATAGAATTCAAATAACCCAAAACCCTCTAGTTTAGAGGAATGGGGAGGTGACACTTGTCACCTCCTCACCCTTCCCAAAACCACTATTATGTCCCAAGGGATGAGTGTTGGCTTATGTCACTCACCCATCCCTAGAGTACTCCTTATCCCTCTCCTCATGTCATTTCTCTTATGCATGGGAGAAATAAAAGGAGTTAAAGGAGGAAAAGACAGGTGACCCATGCCTCTTCTCCCTTCCTTCAACATGGATGACCCCACAGCACATGGGGAATCTCACTAATGGTGAGGGTGACTTCAAGTCAATCCCTCTATAATGGATGGGTTTGTAGTCATCTCTTACCTTGGGGATTGAAGAGGGATGGGTTGGGTGTTAGTACAACCCATCATGTCCCCCCATGCCTCCAATTTTCGCCACTTAACTTCACGGGGTAGTTAAGATGACTTGATGGAGGTTACCCAAGGGTTACCCATGCCAAATGGGGCCCTGGACCCATGGGGTATAACCCAGGGTCAACTTTAACCCATTTTGGACAACCATGGTCAAGGTAAAGCACAAGAAAAGGCCTCCAAGATTTAAATAGAAGAAAAGAAATTCAAATTCAATCTTTTTACAACACAAATCATAAGTCAGTGTTACAAGAGGGTAGACCAACCCATTCGACCTTATGAAAGACCACATTACGACACCATATCAAACACAGAGTGATCTTGGTTCCTTGTGGAACCAGATCGGCTTAACAGGGAATAACAATAACAAGGTGCGGAATGATCTCCGAAATCTGTGGTTTGATTAGTAAATTCCTGCACACTAAATTGCAAGATTAGTTTCACATATAATCATCATAGCTGAAGCAACTTAAAAACATGCATTATCCTGACATAGTTCTAAATAGTATAAATGAAATCATATTACAATTTTCCATCATCACCTAATTAACTTTTCTGAAATGTAAACTTATCCAAACATCACTTAATTAGTTTTTCCGTAAACAAAATAAAGTTTAATAGTTTGACAAATCTGGGAACTACTATCCCACACATATAAAAAGTATCAATAACAGTAATGTAAATAGTCACAAGAACAGAAGTAAAAAGGTGGTCCTCACAAATTTGAAACAAGCTAATGAATGCATCTCAAAGCTAAAAGAGCAAGTCAAGAAATTCAAAGACAAATACAAAGAAGTTAATGATCAACTTATATTAGCAAATGAAGCCATCAATGAATTGGAAGTAGAAGTTATAGAAAGAACAAAACCAGAAGATGATATAAATCTAATTATGAAGAATAGATCGAAAGATTGTGCAAAACTTGAAAAAGAAATTATAAGTCTAAAAACAAATCTGGAAAAGGCCAGAAGCTTTGAAGAAAAATTCAAGTTAAGTACTACAAAGCTTGATGAAATGATAGCTAGCTAGAAGAGTGCTGATGATAAGCAAGGATTGGGATTTGAGAAAGGGGAAAGTTCAAAATCTAGTCAAGAAAACACTAAATTAAAGCAAAACAGAGGAAACCAGTTCAGAAATTAGAGAAGAAGACCTAGAAGACCTCCAGTCAGACAACCAAATGCTCAAAGGTACCCATATTTCAATGGTTATTGTCATTCATGTAATAAGTTTAGTCATAAGGCTACTCAGTGTAGGAGTAGAATAAATCAAAAGGTTCCATCATTCTCTGGTCAGTGTTTCAATTGCAAGAAAATTAGTCATAGAGCAAATGAATGTGGAAATCAAATCAAGAAAAAATTCAACAATGGATTCTTCAAAGGTAAATGCTTCACTTGAAATAAAATTGGTCATAGAGTAGTTGTGTGTAGAAGTAAAGTGAGTCAGGATTCTATCAAGTGCAATGCATGCTATAAAATGGGACATAGATCAAATGAATGCAGAAGTTTGGTAAGAGATGTTTTTTAAAATTAAAGGAATAGTCAATCATTCAATGGAAAGTGTTTTGCATGCAATAGATTTGGACATATAGCTAACCAACATAGATCAAATCCAATCAATAAAAGGAATCAAGGTCAAAAGAATGTGATGTGCTTCAATTGCAACAAATTTGGTCGTGATGCAAAATTCTGCAGAAGCAAGAATGCGAAGAGAAATTACTATGCTAAAGAAAGAAAAATAGAGTAAAGGAATGATAAGGGAAAAGAAAAGATTGATCTAGTTGAAACCAAGAAAGAAGTAATCAAAGAATAGGATTGATCTACACCAGAATTTGATGCAGATACTTCTTACGAGAGGTAAATTGGAGGCTCTAGCTCAGGGGGAGCAGTGTTCAAAATTCAAAACTCCCAACCAGAAAGTGGGTACCAGAATCACGCATGAAGGTGTATGATGGAATCTGATGTGACAAAGCTCTTAAAAGAAAAACCAAAAGAAAAAGGTTTAGTGTGGCTTATTGCGGAGCAACCCTAATCAACTGTGTTCTACAGTGAAGGGTTTTGACAACTTTTTTGGGAGTAAACATTTAATGACAACTAGGTCAAGCTAAGTGGAGGATAAAAGGAAACTTGTTTGGTCTCAAAGTCACTTTGCACTCAAAGATATCAAGTATTTAGAGAGATTGGAGTAGACTTTGATTAACGACAATGAAAATCTGAAGAGCTTGGAGATTTCCAGAAAAAGGAAACCCTAATTCGGTGAAACAAGGTACTTTTGTCCAAAGCCTACTTGTGAATTTGTTATAATTCTGAGATGCCGTCACCACAAGTTGTTGATATTACCATATGACCTTGACCAAAGTTCAAGAAACACCCATTCAAATTAGCCAAAGTTGATCAGTTGCATTTTCAAATATTCCTCACGGAGTCATGCATGCAAAGGATGTTAGGGCATATATTCATGTTGTGCTAGAAGAATTTGGTGATAGAAGGTTTACTGATCTCTACACGAAACACTTGAGTAATGAGAATCTTGATCTAAAGATTAAATATCAGGTATTGGAAGAAATGAAATTCATTTAGTACTTGGATTTCCCAACATTTATGGAGAATGAATGGGTCCGGTATGTGTTAAGCAGAATTCATGATGAATTCATATGGCTTGAGAGACATTTCAAGATTACAAAAGATGCTATTAGGGTAGTCACTAAATTATGTTCTACTAGATCAGTACCACTATTGAAAGTCGTGAAGAATGATATAGTAATGGCAACTACCATAGCAAAATTTGATAAGAGAGCATTGACAATAAATGATATTGAGGATCATGCTATTAGATTTGCCTCAATGGCGCTAGGATACAAAGTTTATTTTACCAATCGGGAAAACTTTGTTTTAGGCATGACCATATACAAAGCCTATCAAATGATTAAGGAAAATGTTGACTATGACATCTATGAATTGCTCCAACAAAAAGTAATGGATAATGTGAAGAAGACAAAAGAAGGTAAATATCCCTTCAAATTTGGCACAATGATCATGTGTCTATTTTTCTATTTTATGCAAGAGTTACCTGGTATGAAGAACCTTTTCTAGACCAATGATAAACTTGTTGTAGTCCAAATTAGAAATTTGTTGAGTAGCATAGGCACCATTGATGCATAGAATATAGACCTATAGGGTTATTTCAAGAACTTTCAAAGATCAATGCAAGCCAGAGAAAGAATTCCCACAACAATTGTTGAAAAATACAAGGATACAATCTGCTTCATTGTGACAAAAGTTCAATGTTTGATGGAGGCCATTGAGCCCAGAACCATCTGGGTTATACCTATGGGATTTGAGGTAGATGGATTTGTACTAGAAAACTATGCCAAATATATGTTAAGTAAACCCAAAGACTCCAAGGAAGAAAGATTTGGGACTTATAACGAATTGCATGCTAAAATTCATATGGAGGTAAGAAAACCTGAAATCTCTAGGAAAATGAGGAAAGTGGCAGAAGAATTTGCCATAAAACATGGATTCACAAAAGAAGAAGTGGCAAAAGTAAGGGAAAAGGCAAATGCCTTTAAGGAAACAAAAGAAAAGAGAAAAGGTGAATCATTTGGAGCTATGAAAGAATCCAAAAGTGAGCTAGAAAGGCTAGAAAAGTCAAAAAGAAAAACTAGAGCCTCCACCTCTGCAGAAGCCACATCCACTCCCTCTGGTTCCACGCCATCTGCAAATGTGGAAACACCTACCACCAATTCCAAAAGAAAGAAGACTAAGGCCAAGAGAATGCATGTAAGTATAGCTATTGATGAAGAAGCTACAAAGTTAGATGAGGAAGTAAAGAAGATGAAGACTAAGGCCACAGAAACTAGCAAAAAGAAACCCTCCAGTAAGAGTAGATCTAGGAAAAGGTTAAAGCAAGATGAACCTCAAACAAAGGAAGAAACTATAAGCCTTGAAGATGTTCTCAAAGCCATAATAGTGGATGGCAATCTGAAACCCATTGCTTAGTTGTATGATGAATACAATGATCCAGACAAGAGGATCATTGAGACTGCTATTGTAGAATATCTAAACATCTACAGTAAGGCTCTGATTGAAATCATTATTGATCTTCTACACAGTCTGGGTAACATAATGAACACAAGAAAAGAAACATGTATGGCAAAAGATGTTGAGCTAAGAGAACACTCATTAATACGATTATGTCTATGAATCACTCCAAAAGAAAAGGCCAAAATCTCAAAAGAAATTAAAATTTCTTTCATAACCAAGAGAAGAATGAACTCATTAATGTTGGGAGAAATTGATAAGGTGGTTAAAGAAACATAGGAGATCACTTTGGCTGCATTGAAGAAAAACAATATTCCTACCATCTATGACAATGATACAAATGTTGGAAATGACACATCTCTTCCGGAAGTTAGCATGGATCAAGGCTTGGAACAAATTGATACACATCCTCCTATAAAAGATAGAATATTAGAAGAGAAAAAGGAAGAATCTGATCAAACCCCTACTGCCAATGATCAAGACATAGCTGAAAAGGATAAAGCTGAAACAAATCTAAAAAGCAAGGAGAAAACTGATGAGAAAATCAAAGTTGATAATCAAGAACTTGATCAAGATGAGAAAAGCCCTACAAACTGTAGAGACTCCTTCAAGGACCAATTGACTTGGCCTCATTATCAACTATACAAAAATTCAAGCTAGTATCTATTGTTTAGGCCAAGGCACAAGAAGAAATGTTGAAATCTCATGACCAAGACAGTAAATTGATCAATGATGCATCCAGCATTCTAGAAAAGATGATGCCACCTCACTGTCTTCCGTTGATCATCTCAAAGGGCTATTAGACTCTGTAAGTACACATTTTGAATCTTTTAAAAAATCTATAGAAGAAAAAGTTAGGAAAGAGTTCGATGAAAAGAGATTGATTGAGTTAAAGGCTATGTTAACAAAAGATAAAACTATAATAGAAAATGTGATAAAAAGTGCCATTGATGAAGCTTGTAAAGTTTATAAATTTTGCCTATCTTGGCCAAAAATTACAAGGGAATTAGAAGATAAAACCAAAGTGTTGGAACTCAAACTACTTAATATCTCTGAGACATATAATTTAGCAGTTGAGTCAATAAATGCCAAAGAATCTCAAGTTGCAAGCATTCACAGTGATTTAAGCACTCTGATGAAGAAAAGGGGAGAAATCAGAGATAGGTTGTGCTAGCTAAGGGGACTAATAAGTATAAAAATTGACTCCATGACCAATCTGGTAGATGAAGCCATGAAATCACTTGCACTAGTTGATACACCATCAGATGTGTAGAGGGTAGAGAAGCTAGTTTTTCTGATGAATGGCCATGTCCATATCCTAGAAAGTGCAAGCAAGAGATGGAATGGAGAGATAGCTCTAATAAAGACTATCTATAGTGACATTTTTCCTTCAGTAAAAAATAAAGATGAAGATTGTACTTGTAAATATGTGGCAGAGTACATAAATTTTTTGAAATTTTGACAAATTTTAGTTTTGGATCACACCCTTTGCCATTAATGTCAAAGGGGGAGAAGAAGAGAACATCAGTGAAAAATGGGGTAAACATCTCAGGGGGAGTAGGAGAATGATGTGTATATAGTAAGAGAAAGCAGTCAAGCATTTTTCACTAAGTGTTGCCATCAATGCCAAAAGGGGAGATTCTTGGCAAGATACACTACTTAGGTATAGACTTGTATGTTGTCATTGATGGAAACAAGGCTTAGAAGTTTCATCAACATCAAAAGAAGACTTTTCTCTGGAAGGACTTATTGGATTTTAGGTTTGGTTGACAAAAAAAGGCTAAGTATGGGCACATATAGAGTAGAGGATAGTAAGTGGGTTAGTATGTCTCCGCAGATGATGAACTGGTAATGCGGTTCAGGAATGATGTTAGTAATTGTTTGGTGGTGTCATTCTCCAGAGATTAAATCTTGACTTCCTCCGGAAGTCACTTAGAAGAAATATCTAAGTCTGTGTGAATAGCGGTATAGCAAAGATAGTGAATAGGGCACATTATAACGATCCGCATTCCTCCACAGGTGAGCATTTTGTTATACAATTTTGAGGTATTGTAAACACTTATATGAAGTGTCTAATTCTAGAGTTGGGAGATCTAAAGTCCATTGGAAAGATAGTTGCAAGCTACTAAGTATCAGCATAGTGTTTGATAGAGACAGAGTCTGAGTTTTGATGGTCCACATTTCTCCGCAAAATGATATCATGCCTTACGGTTCTAAGGGTAAGTTTGGGAATGTATGAGGAGTCCTTGATATGATTTTGGAGGTGTTTTGAGATCTGCAGTAAAAGTTGTAAGTTAGTAGATGAACCTGTTAAGCATGTTCTTAAGGAACAGGCTGATCGAGGTGATAAATCATTGTGCAGAGAAGAAATAGTATTTGAAGGATCTATTTAAGTGATTGAGTGATTAGAGCTAACCTATATGAACATGTTTGACTGAAGATTTGGGTCCACAGAACATATAGTTCATTGGATTAAGCAGACAAGCTACATCTTTCTATGTACACATTTTATTTCCTGGATGCCGACCTGATTGTGGATCAAATCATGATATAGATATATAAAGGTGATAAATTTTAGTTGTGAGTGGGGTTGTTGGATGTGAGTTATGTGAGCATGCAAATAGTAGAGCAGAGTTAGAAGATCAGCAATGATGAAGACTTGGGATTCAGAATTCAGTTGCTAAATGACTGCACTCTAGCATAGTGACAGATGCTTATGTAGTATTTAGTTTTCATGCACAATTTTCTTTGTACTTGGAAGTGGGCCTTTCTTCTTTAATGTAGTGAGCATGACAGTGAGCCTCCATTAGGGTTTAATAGCCATGAAGGTTTAACAACCCTTATTGTAATCTTGCTAGGTTTAGGGTTGAGGCAATGAGCCTACTAGACCTAGTTGTTTTTCATGGTAGTGAGCTAGCATGTTCTAGGCCCATGGAGTGACCAAGCCTGAACATCATTATTTGTAAACATTGCAATATATATTTGGGAGCTAATCCTCTCTGTGGTTTTTCCCATTTTGGGTTTTCCACGTAAAAATCTTGGTGTCCATGTGTCATGCTTATATGGTTGCTATTCATATGCATGTTGTGCCTTTGTTTAATTAATTTTAGAAAATGGTTTCAAGTTAAAGTGCATCAAAATATTTTTTAAACATTGATTTACCCCCCTCTGAGTGTTCCTGACACTCAACAGAAACACATCCGTAAAGATTGTTAGCACCCAAGTCGGCCAAACTAGTGCAAACACCAAGAATACTTAGGCACACGCTTCCAAGAACTCAATCATAGCTTGTGGATCAAGCACAAGCCTTCAACACAATTTGGAGACATCCATGAGCAACATAAAATCACCTAGGAGTTAACAAATCTAATTACAACAAGTTTCACTTGAAGACAACAAATCTCACTTGAAGACAACTTACAATCAACACTGTTAAGTTCTGCTACTCAATAACTTGCTTTCTGGAGTGCCAAATCACAAATACTTTGGAATGAAGATAGCTAAGGACCTTATAAACATATGTCTAGAACCACATCACCTAAAACCAATCTGCAAAGAAATGCAGAGCAAAACACTTTCTCCCAGACACTTTTGCACAACTCAGAAACTCTGTCAAATACAGTCTTCAAACTAGTGAACACAACTTCTACTGTACAATGATCTAGACCACCAAATTCTAGATTTAGAACCTTCAAATACTTCTCTAAAACATATTCAAATCTCATCCTTCAGTCTTTAGTATAGATGAAATGCAGAGCAAAAACTCAGATAGTATCCTGCAAGCCAGAATACTCTGCAACACATTATTTCCTCTTAGAGAGCAATTTTTCTCAAAAGTGTAGACACCTAAAAATATCCAACACCTTGTCATTAGCATGTTTTGTCCTAGGTACCCATATCATCACTTATAGTTAAATAAATCTTATTTATTTGACTAATTCCATGTATTCCCTTTCAATCCCATAATCCCTTCTTCTATAATTAAATAATTTTTTATTTTTTTATCTTTCCACATCACAATCCAAAATTAATTAAATAAATTAAATATTTATTTAAAATAAAATCCTAAAAATATCTTCTTGCTTTCCTTCTAAAATTGCAACTCATGCATTTCTAATTAATTTATTTAATTATATATTTCATCTATTATTCCTCTCATCTTTTTAGAATTATTTCCTTTAAAGCAAAAAAAAAAATCAAATCTCCATCTTTTTAAATCCTATCTTATCTCCTTTCATTTTCTCTTTTAATAAAAAATCAAATCAAATCTTATCTTATCAAATCTTCTTTCGTCCACATCAAAAATCTCATTTTCTTCCCCTCTCCATAATTAATTAAATAAATTCTATTTATTTAATTAATTTCCTTATTCCTCTATTTTCCATCAAATGATTAAATAATTTTAAATTATTTAATTATTGCATCCTTCTTCTAAAAATAAATAAAATTAAATATTTTATTTATTTATTCATTATGCACATAAATTAAATAAATTTTATTTATTTAATTTATATTTCATCCACTCTTATCTATATCATTTTCTTCTAAAAATGTGCAAGTGGGCCCCTTTGTCCATAAAATAACAAAGAGTCAAAATGGAAGATTTAATAAATTATAAAAATCAACTATCCTCATCACTTAAATCTCAAAATAGAAAAAAACATTCTATCTTGGAAAGGAATCTTATCTTTATCAGCAACCCAGTGAATCTTTCTAAATAAGCAGCCTTTTGTGTGACACTTATCTTGTTTCTATCTGCACACATTCTCTCAAATCTTCTCCACCATTGATCTTCTTATTTCTTCTACACCGTTGATCTTCTCTCTCATAAGTCTATAAATTAAACCCTTTTTCTCCATTTCATAGATACATGATTTCAAGTAATCTTACTCTATAGAATCCATAGTGCACCTTTGGCACCCACACCTTCTCATAGCCTATATCCACCATTTTTATTGCATTGAAGCTCATATTTATTGCAAGAAGTATCCTAGCCATCTCTCCATTGTCATCTGGAAGAACAAAGAAAGGAAGTAAGCTTCTTGAGGGCTACATTCATCACATAAAAATCGATTGGGATTAGGCAAACAATGGAAGCTGTGAGGTAACAAGATTGCAAGGTTTGTTCTTTTGTTTTAAAGCTTTGTTATTTGCAAGTTTCATTATGTTATTTGGTTTGATATTCATTATTGAAATTATCCACTTTTCCCCTTAACATTTCTGGTGCCCACCATGGGGCCCTTGCCCCAAATCTAATCCAAAACTGAGTTTTTGAGTGATAGGTTCCGTACAAGGTTTCGTACAAGTTCATTCTGCGCATCTGAATAGTTCTAGCATGCATATGACCTTTGTTTCGGTGCATACAGTTCTTCAGCACATCTGACCCCAGAAGCTATGCATCTGCCATTTCTTATGGCGCATAAGTTATTCCTACGCATTTACTCTTCTATTCTATGCTTATAACCTCTATTTCTGTGCTTCCATAATTCCTACGCTTCTGAGCACTGTTTCTGCGCATTCAGGCTCTGAAGCTGTGCATTTGTCCTAAATAGGAAATTTAGAGTATTACTTGTGGTTTCTACTAACGCTAACACTTGTTTTGTAGGACTATATTTCTCATCTACTTGCAAAGATAGGAGCTAGTTTAGTCATATAGCTACACCTATTAGCTCATCATAGATTTAATTAGAGGGGAAAGTAAAATGATGTTCATACAAATCTCACATAGTTCTAATTAGGAGGGTTATAACTGAATCATTTCTATCTTGCATATCATTGGATCTTTTCTATATTGCTATCTTTCAAGGTTAAACACATTGCTATCTTGCTAAAATTGAACCATTGCTATCTTGTTAAGCACTTCAAAGTTAACAATCATGTGTGTGCCTGAGTAGTTTAGTGCATCTAGTTTTTTTCATTTTAAATAGGTGGAAAGAACTAATGTCTTTTATGTTTTTGGAATGAAATTAGGCATATGCTCTCCCCTATCTTGGGTGATCAGAATGCCAGACATGTCATTTTGCATGTGTTGAACCTTTAGAGGAGCCTGCTCTTGGATACTCGTCCATCCAAGTAGGAATGACCCTAAGTGGTAACATGCTAAAGTCAAGCCTTGCCAAGCCACTCTAAATAAATTGTGTTTGGAGCAAAAGCTTCAAACAATGAGTGAAGTTGTGTTATACAAATAGCCAACCTCCCCCAAAACCCTCCAAGGCATAACCCTTATAGGTTGGGAGACTCCACAACAAAGAGTAGTGCTGCCGCATGTATAACCACTCAAAAAGCTGCCCTCATTACACATCCTTTGTTTTAATGGCCCAAAAGTCTTCTATTTGTTGGCACAAAAGGTGGGACCCTGATTCATGTGGTTCTTAGTAGAGATAACAGGGATAATCCTAAGGTTCAGTCGGGGTACGAACCTTGGGAAACCCAGATCTTGGTATGCGTGAGAAGTGTGTGCCGTGAAGAGGAGCCAGTGCTACCAAGATCCTGAAGCTATGTACTTTGAATATGCATAGCTAGGGGATTCAACAAATATTGTCATTTCTAACCTAGGATTCTACTTATTTTTGTGTCAAAAAGAGTCCAAAATTTTTTTAAAAAAAATTCAAAAACCATGAAATCATTTTGTGTTTGCCATGTCTTCTTGCTAAAATTGATAAAATCATATCCAAAAGACCAACCTGCAACCAAAAAAAATGAAAAATGTGCCAAAAAAATTGCAAAAAGCATTCAAAGAAACTAGAGTTGTTCATATACACTCTGAAGCTGCACATCCATCTCAACCCACTCTGCATTTGTACCAACTTCCTGTGCATTTGAGAACTATTCTTGTGCATTTACCTCAACTTACTGCACATATAACTTATGTTTTAGCAGCTGCACATCCAAGACAGTGAGTCTTTCCCAGTCTTTCAAGAGAATGTTTTCAACCTTCTTGGGTACCCATTCCAGTCTTGAGTTACTTTCTGTGGAGATGACAAACCAATCAAAATATATTGCTCAAAAACTCCAATACCTAGAATTATAAATAAACTTAGGTCCCTCACCCCAAGATTGTATAGCAATTGCTCAAGAACTCCAAGTTGTACGACAAAAATTGGAAATCTTACAAGCTAAACATGTTAGTACTAGCTACACCTCGCACCAAAATCATACATTCTTTTCCCATCTTAATGATACTATTGACAAGGTAAGCACCACCTCAAGTCGTAAATCATATACCACCTCGTCTACTAGACCTCCTTCACCATCTCCCCAAGCACTTAGCCCAGAGTATATTAATCCTACTCCTAGCTCAAATCTACCTGAAGAATCCCATGATGATTGGCTCCAAAGACTATTCTACAAGCCTAAAAGAGAAATAAAAGCTATGGAGAACTCCAAATCCATCCATTCATTGCCTCACTCCTCTACACCTATGAAAGATGTGATCCATGGACTACTAGTAGAGAGTCAACCATATCCCCAAAATCTTGTCCTTGACCTTACAAAAGATGCTTCCAATAACATGTCAAATCCTACAACCCCTTCATGTGATCCTCAACCCTTGAGCTTATCTAAGAATGTCCTACCATAAACCCAAGTCAAGAGCTATTGTACTTCATGTCAATAACCCTTGAGAACATGTCAAGCCTATCCAAGAGCTATCCACTTCCATTCAAACAACCCAAGAGTTATGTCAAGAGCACAAGTTAGAGCATGTGGAAACATTAAGCCCTAGTCCAAGTCAAGAACAAATCACTTTTATTTATTCCACCTATTCATAACATGTATCTTCTCCATGATCAAGATGATACCCATAATGATGAACCTATCCATGAACCACTTGATCCTATACATGAGAAAGAGATCCAATCCCAACCCATCCATAACCTATATCTTTTCCATGATCAAGATATTCCCTATGAAGATGATGTCCATGAACAACTTGATCCCATACCCATCCATGAGCAAGAAACCTCCATTACTCCTATCCATATTCCACCTAGTCCTATCCATGATCCAACAACTTCCACTTCCCTTGATGAGACACTAGCCTTCCAAGTGCACATAGATGATCAAACTGATAACTTGGATCCTAGTGAACATAATGATAATCAAAATCCTAACGATTCTCCTCCATCCATTATCGACCATGTTACAAATCTGTTATCATATCCCCTTGGTCTCACTACCTTCATGCATGAATGTTCTTCCTTAGAACACCAACAACCATTGTCTACCTCTTCACCTTCCTCATCCAATAATGAACTCATGTCTAGTGTTCCACCTATACATAAACCCATGGTCCCCCGCATACTCTAGAATATGAACTATCAAGGTAAAGGCTTAAGCCTTCATGAACGTGGTATTTTGGAACCTATCCATGTAAAAGTTCATCCACCTTCATATGGCCTTGGATACATACCCCAAGGTAAACAATCTCAAGATGTTGGTACTTCCTTGACTCCTCCTATATCCACCACTTTCCATCACAAATCCTATCATATCTCCAAAACATATGTTTCCATTCCACCTCCATCTTCCTATAATTGTCAAAAGCATGTGACCATACACCTTCCACCATCCAATCTACCTCCGCTACTTCCAACTCCTAAAACCCCTCCATGCATTTTACCACCACTTGTTCCAACACCTTATCCATCCATCTATATACCCTCTAAAAATCCCAATCATGGCCAACAAATGCACATGTTATCTAAACAAAGAGATTCCACCAACAACACTTCCACCACACCTTGGGGATTCAACGGTAAAAATTTGGATGCCTCCACCTCTCAAGTCAAAAATCCTAAGAGTCCTCATGACCTAGGATACAAAAGCCAAGAATCAAAGAATTATCCATATCAAAAGCTGCATACACCCACACACCTTAAAGCAAAAATGAAAAAAGTGTGGGTCCCCAAGCAACAAGTCATTTCCTCAAAAGCTACTCAAAAGCTGCATATACCCAATCCCATACCTTCACAAGTAAAGTCTAAAATCAAAATAGTTTGGGTACCTAAGCAAAAAGCCATCAAGTTAAATGAGGCATCCACCTCTCAAAAATCCCATTTCATCCAAAAGTCTCAAAATATTCCATCCCACATGACAAACAAAAATCAAAAGTATACTAAGTCTATGTGGGTCCCTAAATTCCTACATCATTCATCCACCAAGCAAAAATCTCCATTACTTCCTACACCGCCTTCCCATCATATGTTTCAATGTTTATCATGGTATGTGCAACCATTGGTAATGATTCCCTTCCATCCCATGACATTTCCACATGCCTCCATCTCCCCTTCCTTCCACTATTAAACCTACATATCTTCCCCATCCTTTTCCTATAGTCCATGCTTTTGCATAAGCCTTCCCTCCATCCTTGCATAAGTCCTACACAATCCACTATTTCACCTTCCATAATCTGCTATCTACCTTCTCCATCTCACTTTCATGCAATCCCCTACCAACATCTATGAGAACACTTAACATAGTCCATGTGACAACATCTATCTAGTGGTAGTATCACCTTTCATGGAGCCAGGCACTTGAAGCCCTTTCGTCCATATCCACCTTCTCAAAATCCAAAAAAAAAAAAAATCAAAAAAGTAAAGAAAAATCCTTTCGTCCAATGGTGAAAATTTTGCAAATAGGTGCCTTGGATAATTACCATGATGAAAACTTGGTAAATAGGTGTCATGTGTAAGTTGATCTTCTACGTCACCTACACTTGGGGGCACCTTATCTCATCAGGCTATCACTCTTCTCCTATTAGTTTTCTTTCATACCATTTGCTATCCTATCCTTCTATCCATGGCATACCTATACTATCTAGTCTATCCATTCTAATCATCCATTCCTCTATTTTCTTGATCTTGATGAAGATTGGGGGCACAATGTTGATAAATGTTTTAGATGTCTCTTGACATACCTTATCCCTCCAAACCATGCAAATCCTTCATTATCCTCTCATCCTCCTATCATCATAAGCATTGTCACAAAAAATCCTAAGTATTCCACCTACAATGGGGCACATTATTCTTATGCAACATAGTCCTTAGAGATCACATCCTTGATTCCTTCTACCTAAACCATCTGTATCCACTGTAACCCATCCATCTACCTATCCATGGTGTTTCCTTCTCATCAGTATCTAGCATTAAGGCTATCTATAATGTCATATTAACCTCTCAGGGCTTGATACTATATCTCTTTTGTTGTCTTATCAACTAAGGTCTTATCCAATATCCTATCCACAGTGTCAGCCTAGCATAGCGTCTGTCATCAGTATCATAGGGTCAACCCCAAACAACGTTGCCTCTATGTCATCACATAGGCAAGGCCATTATCAATGCACCCTCGAGGCTTCCTGTCTATCGCATATCTTGTCATCTTTCCTCTAGTCCATTCGTGTCCATAGTCCAAGTCCTGAAGTACATTGCCTCTGTGTCATCACGTAGGCAAGGCCATTGTCAATGTGCCCCCGAGGCACTAGGTCAGTCCCTTAGGGTCTGTCTCCCCAATACGGATTGTGAAACCTTTCACTAGATGGAAGTGCATGCAACAAAGCCTACTTTCAAACATATGTCTTGACACAAGGCATCAACCTCTCCAAAGAAAAACAAACAAGGACCAAAACACATTAAAATGATTTTATCTATATTATGGCATGAAAGCACATCTAATGCAAGAATGTTTTGTGAAAAAGTTAAGTTACAGAGTCTTGATTTTCATTATTATGTCTTCCTATGCTACTCGAGGATGTCAAAGGCTAGAGATGCTATGATGGGGGCATAATCATTTTTCTTTGTCTGTTGCTTGTGGATTAATCTTTAGTAGTGTGACAACTTTTGTCTAGTGACATGATCAGCAAAAAGATCAATGAGGACTTCTGAAGTCTAAACATGAAAAGGGGCAATCCTTGTCTGTTGTAATGCAAGTGATACTCAAGTCATCTAGATTCAATTTTGACTAGATGCTTGTATTAATATGCTATATCAAAATCCATGTAAGTAATACTCAGGTCATCTCAGTTTAATTATACCTAGATGCTTGTATTTTCTTGAAAGGAAGCTAAGTGTGCAGAAATCGCTTCCTACACTAATCTAATGAGGGGAGAGCTATACAAATTCAAATTAATCCTTACAATAATAGCAACATAGAACATTTAATAGAGATATTGTAGAAATATACATGAACTAGAAAGAAGACAAAAGAAGAGAGACAAAGATTTACAATGGTGAAAACCCTTATTGGGTGAAAAACCCCACACTCAGAAACATGCACAGTGTATTAACAAATCTAAAAGTTGTTTACAATACACTTGCAATACAAACTTCAATGGTCTTTGACACTCATGTCTAGAGTCAATCCAGCAGCATAATAGTACCTGTAAAACCTGTAATACATTTTCTCCTCCAAGCACCTGTTTATATAGAATATACAAGGCAATATTGGTCCTATCTTGAGATGGGTGTCCAACTTGGCCTCATGGCCCATAACCCATGCCTAAGGACACTTGGTCAAAATTGTAGAATGTGCCTGATACTTGTCCATAGCTCCCATCCCAAAGAGGTTGCCTATTTCTAAAATGGGCTATGACAGATGCTCTTACGACACTTACGACCATCATAGAATCTGTCATAGCGGTTACAACTTATAGTTGTAAGAGAATCTATCATACACAGGCTATAAATAGCATATTCTCTTACAACATGTCATAGTTCACCTTGAGGTGCCCAAATATGCTTCTTTCAAAGATGCTTCATGACACATGTCTTCACCTATCTTACAACCTTCTATTTCTGACTCTTACATGTCATAACTTCGTCATAGGAATCTGTCATAACTGTTTCAGTCAAGATTCCCTTACACAACATCTAAGATGTTGACACATGGTAAAATTCTCCTACCACTAAGTGGGATGCCTATGTCCTCATGTGAGGACAAAATTATAAGTTGTCATCTTCCATGTAAGATGATACATCACTGTGCCACATCCCACAACATGACAATATGGAATTTACAATTATTTACAACATAGGAAATGAATTAATAAATACAAACATAAATAATGCAAGGAATTACCAAGGTTGAGACACCTTAATTCCTAATATTCTCCCACTTTTAAAACACCTTGTAAGAGCCAATAGAATAACAAGATTTAACTGTTATAGGCCGAGAGGCCCGTAGACTCCGAACACCATCTAAACTTCTATGTGCTCACTGGCTTCATCAATGCATCTACAACATTCCTCAAAGTATCTACCTTCTCCAAGTTTACCTTCCCATCCTCTACCATGTCTTGTACGAAGTCAAACTGAACATCAATATGCTTTGTTCTGGCATGGAAAGTTGGATTCTTCACAAGGCAAATCACTCTCTAACTATCACAACTGATCGTGATCTGATGTGCATCAATACCAATATCTGAACACAATCTCTTAAGCCAAATGGTTTCCTTACAAGCATGAGTTGCTACCATGTATTCAGCTTCTGTCATAGACAAAGTAACCACAAGTTGTTGCTTACTCATCCAACTAATAGCACCACCAAACAATGTAAACACATAAGCACTGGTGGATCTCCTGATGTCAATGTCACTTGCCCGATCTGAATCCACAAATCCAAAAATATTAACATAATGCGGAGGTCCTGTAACATTACCATGATAGCATATGGAATACTTAGAAGTACCCCTCAAATATATGAACACTTGCTTAATTGCACCCCAATGAACCTGTCCAAGATTAGCCATAAATCAACCAAGGACTCCCACTACTTGGGCAATGTCTAGTCTTGTATAGACCATAGCATACATCAAACTGCAAACAGCACTAGCATAAGGTACTCGGCCATGTCCTCCACCTCACTAGGATATTTTGGACAATCCTCAATAGACAACTTTGTCCCCAAAGAAATAGGAACACACAATGGTCTACAATCTACCATGCTGAACCTATCCAACATAGTCTTCACATACTTACTCTGGCTTAACCAAAGTTTTCTATTGGTTCTATCTCTTCTAATTTCCATTCCTAGAATGTACTTGACTGCCCCTAAATCTTTCATTTCAAATTGTCATGACAACTGAGATTTGAAATCAGAAATCATACTCTTACCCTTCCCAATGAGTAACATATCATCAACACACAGTGCAACAATGAGAATACGATCACCATCAAACTTAAAATACACACAGTGATCTGATTTTGATCTCACAAATCCATGATGTTCAGTTTCACTTCATGCGAGACATGGTAGAGGATGGGAAGGTAAACTTGGAGAAGGTAGATACTTTGAAGAATGTTGTAGATGCATTGATGAAGCCAGTGAGCATAGAGAAGTTTAGATGGTGTTCGGAGTCTATGGGCCTCTCAGCCTATAGCAGTTAAATCATGTTATTCTATTGGATCTTACAAGGTGTTTTAAAAGTGGGAGAATGTTTGGAATTAAGGTGCATCAAAATTCAAGTACCATCTCCTAGGAGACTACTTCAAACCATACAAAGACTTCTTTAATTTGCAAACCAAATTTTCTTTACCTTTTACCATGTAATGCTCTGGCTGTGACATGTAGATTTCTTCCTCAAGTCACCATGAAGGAAAGCTATCTTCACATCCATCTATTCTACCTCTAAGTCATAAGCTAATGCAAGAGACAACAGGAATCGAATGGATATCAGCTTTGCAATGGGAGAGAATATCTCACCATAATCTATACCCTCCACTTGTGAATACCCCTTCGCAACCAGTCTGGCCTTATACTTCTCAACACTACCATCTACACCAAATTTCTTCTTGAACACCCATTTGCATCCAACAGGTTTCCGTCCAGGAGGCAAAGGCACCAAGTCCCAAGTTTGATTCTTTTCCAAATAGACCATCTCATCCTCCATGGCCCTCTTCCAGGAACCTACATCTTTCATTTCCATAGCCTCTGATATAGTTCTAGGTTCATCACTGTTAGTAACCAAAGCATAAGCACAACTAGAATCAACCAATGTAAAACCAAACCTTTTAGGTAGCTTTCTTATCTGTGTAGACCTCCTCAAGGGCTGAGGTTAAGGTTTAGCTTCTTCATTTGAGCTTTCAGAACTGTAAGAGCTCTCCTCATCATCAGGTCCAACATTATCTTTTTGCTCAGTCTTCTTAGGGGTAGCAAGAAACTAAACAACATCCTCTTTCTTTTCTTTTTCTTATGGCTGTAAAATAGTGGAAGAAGGTGTAAGCTCTCTGAAGATGACACTTCTTCTATACAACACTTTTTTAGCCACAGGATCCCAAAGCTTGTAACCTTTCACACCGACACCATAGCCAATGAAGATACACTTAACAGCCTTGTTCTCCAACTTTGACTACTTCTCCCTAGGCACAAGTGCATATGCCTCAACCAAAAACATGAAGATTCCTTATTAAAGGCTTTCTACCAGACCACACCTCCATGGGTGTCTTTCTAGCAAGAGCTGATGTAGGAGATCTATTTACCAAATAGTAAGCAATGGCAATAGCTTTAGCCCAAAACTTTTGTTCTAGGCTAGCTCCACTAAGCATACTCCTAGCCTTCTCCATCAGTGTCTTGTTCATCCTCTCTACAACTCAATTTTGCTATGTGGTGTATGGAGTTGTCTTATATCTTTCAATCCCAAGTTCCTTGCAATATTTATTGAATTCTATAGAACAAAACTCACCACCATTGTCAGTTCTCAAACATTTAATCTTTTTACTAGTCTGATTTTTAGCAAAGGCTTTAAACTCCTTAAACTTACTATAGACTTCATATTTGCTTCTAAGAAAATAAATCCATGTCCTTTTACTGTAATCATCTATGAAAGATAAAAAATATACAAATTTTGATAATGAAGGAACATTAACAAGATCAAACACATCAGAATGAATAAGGTCCAACACACCAGAAGACTTATGAGAACTCGAATAAAACTGAACATGGTTTTGTTTCCCATATATGCAATGTTCGTAAAAGTCAAACTCAAGATTACAATCATCTAACCCCTCAACAAGGTTCTTATTCTTTAGGGTATGCAAACCCTTCTCACCAATGTGGCCAAATCTCTTATGCCATAACATTTTCTTTTCAGTAGGAAATTTAACTTCCAATGCACAGTTACAACCGTTAGAACTAGATACAACAAATTTCTTTCCTTCTCATTTAGATGGTGGGGATGAATTGACTGCTGCCATCTTCCTTGAGTCAGAAGAACTATTGCATTGTGAAATGCATGCTTCCAGTTGAAATAGAGTACCTTCCTAGTACGCTTAGCAAGCACCATAGCTCCTCTAGTCATCTTGCATCCTTCTTTTGAAAAGACAACCTGCACACCTGCATCATTCAACATACTTACAAAAAGCAGGTTCTATGCTAAGCCTGGGATGTTCATAACCCCAGAGATCCCCTTCACTCGTCCATCAGGGAATCGAATAGAGAGAAACAATCTTTAGATGAGAGTCATCACCCAAATACACCTTTCCACCATCGAACTTCTCATACTTGGTAAACCAATCTCGATGTGAGGTCATGTGAAATGATGTACTAGAGTCAATTAGCCACACATCATCAGATGCATGGGTTGCCAGGGCTGCGATGAATGCATCACCATCATCTTGTGACTTGTCAGAATCTGAATCAAGAGCTTTCTTCTTCCTTTTCTCCTCCTCCTTGCATTCCTTTCAAAAATGCCCAATTTTGCCACAGTTCCAACAGAGAGCCTTGGATTTTCTAGGAGATTTGAAACTCCCATGGGATTTGGATCTACCCTTCTTAGCTTTCTTGTCCTTCTTTTTCCCTTTCTCCTTGGGTTTTCCACAGACTACAAGAGCCTCTTTGGCTGCCTCAAAAGACTTTCTCTACATCTCTTCAGATGATAGCGAAGAAACCACTTCATCCATTTTGAATGTGGATGTGGTGCTTCCAATAGCCATGACAAGATGACCCCACGAATCTGATAGAGAACAAAGCAGGGTCATACATTGATCCTCCTCCTCCATCTTCACACCAACGGTTGTTAATTGTGCAACCAGCATGTTACAAGCATTCATATGTTTGGTAACAGATCCTCCATCCTCCATTCAAAGAGAATACAACTTCTTTCTTAGAAAAAGTTTGTTAGCCAGGGATTTGGCTTGATACACATCTCCCAACTTCTTCCAAAGCAAGCTTGCAATAGCCTCCTCATGGACATTTAACAAAATAGAATCAGAAAGACTAAATCTTATGAGACCCTTAGCCTTCTGATCTTTGAGATCCCAATCAGCTTGTGACATTGCAGCTGGTTTAGTTCCACTAATAGTTTTCTAAAGGTCTCAGTCTACAAGCATGTCTTCCATCTTGAGCTTCCACAGCTCAAAATTAGTGCCATTGAATTTCTCCATCTCTATCCTTCTGGATGTGCTTTCCATCTCCTTGCTGCAATAAGATTCAAAATACCATGCACAAACCCCCACTCAACTTAAGATTAGCTCAAAAAACCCCCACCCAACAACTAGGACCAAAGGTGATCAAGCTCTGATACCAACTGAAAGGAAGCTAGGTGTGCAAAAATTACTTCCTACACTAATCTAATGACAGGAGAGCTATACAAATTCAAATTAATCCTTACAATAATAGTAACATAGAACATCTAACAGAGATATTGCAGCAATACACATGAATTAGAAAGAAGACAAAAGAAGAGAGACAAAGATTTACAGTGGGGAAAACCCTTATTGGGTGAAAAACCCCACACTCAGAAACCTACACAATGTATTAACAAATCTGAAAGTTGTTTACAATACACTTGCAATGCAAGCTTCAGTGGTCTTTGACACTCATGTCTAGCATCAATCTGGTAGCATAATAGTACTTGTAAAACCTGTAATACAT
Organism: Cunninghamia lanceolata; assembly: GCA_027924645.1. Classification (NCBI taxonomy): domain Eukaryota; kingdom Viridiplantae; phylum Streptophyta; class Pinopsida; order Cupressales; family Cupressaceae; genus Cunninghamia; species Cunninghamia lanceolata. The sequence goes on along the minus strand of BSBN01000245.1, from coordinate 1,504,718 downwards.
TTTCTCCTCTAAGCACCTATTTATATAGAATATACAAGGCAATATTGGTCCTATCTTGAGATGGGCGTCCAACTTGGCCTCATGGCCCAAACCCCATGCCTAAGGACACTTGGTCAACATTGTAGAATGTGCCTAACACTTGTCCATGGCTCCCATCCCAAAGAGGTCACCTATTTCCAAAATAGACTATGACGAATACTCTTACGACACTTATGACCGTCATAGAATCTGTCATAGTGGTTACATCTTATAGTTGTAAGAGAATCTGTCATACACAAGCTATAAATAGCATATTCTCTTACATGTCATAGTCCACCTTGGGGCGCCCAAATATGCCTTTTTCAAATATGCTTCATGACACATGTCTTCACCTATCTTACAACCTTCTATTTCTGACTCTTACATGTCATAACTTTGTCGTGGGAATTTGTCATAAGCGTTTCGGTCAAGATTCCATTACACGACATCCAAGATGCTGACACATGGTAAAATTCTCCTACCACTAAGTGGGATGCCTATCTCATCATGTGAGAACAAAATTACAAGTTGCCATCTTCCATATAGGATGACACATCATCATGCCACATCCCACAACATGACAATATGGAATTTACAACTATTTATAACATAGGCAATGAATTAATAAATACAAACATAAATAATGCAAGGAATTACCAAGGTTGAGACACCTTAATTCCCAACATTTCTTATAACTTAATAAATACTCATTGATGAAAAAAGCACTTCAAAATACTTGCAATATCAAGATGACAAATATCCATATCCATACCATATCCGATTGCATTTCATGTCCGTATCCATATCATATCCATTTACATCCATATCCCATGCAATAAAAATTCTATGTAGAGTATCAATGTTTACGAAAGCTTGTGATTCCTTCTGTCAAATCATTCTTCTATCAATTAAATTTCTATCTATCATTGTATCTCTTGTCAACAGTTCTAGATGTCAATCCAAGCAATGATCCAAAATGTAGGTCCATCCTTAATCCATACCAATCAAGTCAAGTCAAATGATCCATTCACAATCAGTGGTCTTGATCCTTATCTAGTTGTAAACCAGCTCAATCAATTATAATCAACCGATTGTCTTATACAAGATGTTGCATTGTTGAAATCAGACCAACACATGCATCTTACATGACATGTTTCATTTCCTGAAACCAGATAATATCCTATCATGTTGCTCTAGGGATCTATCGTTCCCAGCCATGACAACACTGTCATCTATCAATATCTATTAATCATTGGTTTACAGCTAGACAGGGGCAATACCTTGTTTGTTCTTGTATCATTTGTGCATACTTGCTTGCTTTCTTGTGTTTATTATCATTTTATCTTGCATCACATATCATTTGGTTCTTTCTTCATCTCACCTTAACATGTTTTTCACCTTTTTCATCGTGAGATTGTCTGTCTCACGTCCCTTCTGGCTTCTTCGCATCCAATCTCCTAAGGGGGCATCCTCATCCTATCTTTCCATTACCATCTTTTTTCCTTTATCAATACCTTAGCTTCTTTGAAATGATGTTACTCGACACAAATTTTATCATCTTGAACATCATCTCAAAGAGGGGCAAAATGTAGACACCTAAAAATGTCCAACACCTTGCCATTAGCATGTTTTACCCTAAGTACCCATATCATCACCTAATTAGTTAAATAAATCTTATTTATTTGACTGATTCCATTTATTCCCTTTCAATCCCATAATCCCTTCTTCTATAATTAAATAAATTTTTATTTAATTATTCATGTCCAATCCTCTCTAATTAAATAATTATTTTTAATTATTTAATTAGTCATTTATCCATTTTACTATAATTAAATAAATTTTTATTTATTTAATTAATAAAATCCTAAAAATATCTTCTTGCTTTCTTTTGAAAATTGCAACTCATGCATATCTAATTAATTTATTTAATTAGATATTTCATCTATTATTCCTCTCATCTTTTTAAGATTTATTTCCTTTAAAGCAAAAAAAAAATCAAATCTCTTTCTATCTTTTTAAATCCTATCTTATCTCCTTTCATTTCCTCTTTTAACAAAAAATCAAATCAAATCTTCTTCCCTCCACATCAAAAATCTCATTTTCTTCTCCTCTCCATAATTAATTAAATAAATTCTATTTATTTAATTAATTTCCTTATTCTTCTATTTTCCATCAAATGATTAAATAATTTTAAATTATTTAATTATTGCATCCTTCTTCTAAAAGTAAATAAAATTAAATATTTTATTTATTTATTCATTATGCACATAAATTAAATAAATTTTATCTATTTAATTTATATTTCATCCACTCTTATCTATATCATTTTCTTCTAAAAATATGCAAGTGGGCCCCTTTGTCCATAAAATAGCAAAGAGTCAAAATGGAAGATTTAATAAATTATAAAAATCGACTATCCTCATCACTTAAATCTCAAAATAGAAAAAAACATTCTTACTTGGAAAGGAATCTTATCTTTATTAGCAACCCACCTAATCTTTCTAAATAAGAAGCCTTTTGTGTGACACTTGTCTTCTTTCTATCCACACACATTCTCTCAAATCTTCTCCACCACTGATCTTCTTATTTCTTCTACACCATTGATCTTCTCTCTCACAAGTCTATAAAATGAACCCTCTTCCTCCATTTCATAGATACATTCTTTCAAGTAAACTTACTTTGTAGAATCCATAGCACGCCTTTGGCACCCACACCTTCTCATAGCCTATATCCACCATTTTTATTGCATTGAAGCTCATATTCATTGCAAGAAGTATTCTAGCCATCTCTCCATCGTCATCTTGAAGAACAAAGCAAGGAAGTGAGCTTCCTGAGGGCTACATTCATCACATAAAGATCGATTGGGATTAGGCAAACAATGGAAGCCATGAGGTAAAAAGGTTGCAAGGTTTGTTCTTTTATTTTAAAGTTTTGTTATTTGCAAGTTTCATTGTGTTATTGGGTTTGATATTCATTATTGATATTATCCACTTTTTCCCTTAACAAAAAGTACTTGGAAACTCAACATGATGAACATATTCTTATTATCTTCAACACTTATACAACACAATACAAAGAAACTAACTCATCACAATCAAGTAACAAAGCAAGAGCACAATTGACATTAATGACAACACAAACATGTTAACATCAATGACAACACCGATTACCACATACTTGCAACAATCTCCCCCTTTGTCATTGATAGAAACGTATGATGTGAAAAAATGAGCAACATGTTCCACCATCAAAACACAACTCTGCATCAGAACTCCCCCTTTCTCTTTAGACATTTGAACTCTCTCTGATTACTGAATGCTTTCTCTTTCTCTAAGTTTTTTGCATGAAGTCTCTCCCCCTTTGACATCAATGGAAAAGGGCAACACATCTCTTTCTACTGCACATACTTGCACTTGTTATTAACTACCCTAAATTCTTCCTTCAAACTGCAACATTCTCTAGTATCACTACCTGCTCCCCCTAAGAAGTAGCCTCCATCATCAGTCAAGAAAAGAATGACTCCTCAATCACACTGGAATGATGCACTTCCTTATGCATCTAGTTCAACAAAGGAGGGGCAATAACCCCTAACTTTTCTCAAAGATACTCAAATGTGTCCTTAGGAAGAGCTTTAGTGAATATGTCAGCAACCTGATCTTTTGTAGGCACATACTTAAGCTTTACTTCTTTCTTTACAACATTCTCCCTGAGAAAATGATAGCTGATAGAAATATACTTTGTCCTTGAATGCATCACTGGGTTCTTTGAAATGTTAATGGCACTAGTGTTATCACGGAAACTAGGAAATAGATGCTCATACTCAACTTTGATATCTTTTAGAGTTTGTCTCATCCATAGAACTTGTGTGCAACATGATGCTGCTGCAATGTATTCTCCCTCAATAGTAGATAAGGATACTAAATCTTGCTTCTTGCTTTGTCGAGACACAACTTGATGCAAAGTGGCCAGTAGAAGCTTACAAATAGGGGTAAAAAACCCATGAAAACCCACAATACAATAGAACAAAGCTCAAATAGCTTAGAAAACCTCTTCACAAGGTTCAAACAATACCAAAGTATATTCTTCCCTTCCATCGACAAAACATGCATTATCGGCCACCTTCAAAATCTTTATACCGATCGCCACCCTCTTACCAATGAAGAATCTCCTTTTCGCCTATCGGCGAGACTTCCACTATCGGCAAACTCCTAGAGTCTTTTGCCGATCTCTATTGTCTCCCCGATACTACCAATGCCAGGTTCCACCGTCAGCCAGACTATGACTATCGACGACACCTTTAACTTCTCCACTGATGGTATATCTCATGCCAATATACTCTTTGTCAGTACACACATTGCTTAATCATTGGTGGGACACCATAACACCGACAGACTTCATACTTGTTATCCTGATACTCCTTTCAAATTATGCAAACCCTAATATGCGACTGCGGGATACTCATAAAATATTCACCACATACATTTGACATATACGCATAAAATGCACGATTCCTCCCCTACAACCATTTTAACCGAACAACACATGGAAAATGCAAAAACCTACAAAATAGAAATAAAACTCAATGATATGGAGGTCATTCCACTAATTTCAAAGAAATCCACTAGTGGAATGACCCCGAACGATATCCCTTGCGATTACACCAGAACACAAACTTCTTTTATTTCTTCACAGAATTAATTTACAATCTTTCTCATCTATCTCTATTCTCCCTCTTCTGAGATCAATCAGATCTCACATATTTATCCCCTCACGGGGTAGTACAGAAAATGACTCCCAGCGGCTGGGAGATGTAACCACCTAACCAACTTAACAGCTATCTAACAAACTATCCTAAAAATAGCAAAGCACGGTCAATTCAGACCTTATTATATTTAATGTCTGTTTAGGACTTCATTGAAAACATAAAAATAACTTTAAGATAGCTAATGCCTCATGAAGGCTCCTGTAGATTGGGTGCCTCCGCACCATACTACCCAAGTTGAAAAAACTCTTGTCCCAAGAGTTATGTGGTCTGCTATGAACAACTTCATTATGTCTTCAACCCTGACGTGATGCCTCCGTTGTTTCCTCTTTATCCTCCAACTGTGACTCCTATCAATGGAGTTTGACTGACTACCTCCAAATTGCACCTCTATCATCCAAAGTCCACTTCTCCCTGCTACACCAACACTCTTGTCCCTCACCTGGGAGTCCACTCTTGCCTCTCTCCCCAAGACTTTTGGTGACAACCAATGGACCATCTTCTTTGGGCCTCTTGACAGACCTTCCTATCCGTCTACTGTAGCTAGTGAACTTGTAACTGCTCATCCCAAAATCCTGGTGTAGATTGCCTCCTTCAGCACTCTATCTACATGCTCAGAATCTTCTGAGCTCTGATACCAATCTGATGCAAAGTGGCCAGTAGAAGCTTACAAATAGGGGTGAAAAACCCATGAAAACCAACGATACAACGGAACTAAGCTCAAATAGCTTAGAAAACCTCTTCGCAAGGTTCAAATGATACCAAAGTATATTCTTCTCTTCCATCTGCAAAACATGCATTATCGGCCACCTTCAAAATCTTTAGACCGATCGCCACCCTCTTACCAATGAAGAATCTCCTTTTCGCCTATCGGCAGGACTTCCACTATCGGTGAACTCCTAGAGTCTTTTCCCGATCTCTATTGTCTCCCCAATACTACCAATGCCGGTTTCCACCATCAACCAGACTATGACTATCGGTGACACTTTAACTTCTCCACCGATGGCATATCTCATGTCGATATACTCTTCATCGGTACACACATTATTTAATCATTAGTGGGACACCATAACGCCGGTAGACTTCATACTTGTTATCTCGATACTCCTTTCAAATTATACAAACCCTAATATACGACTACGGGATACTCATAAAATATTCACCACATACATTTGACATATACGCATAAAATGCATGATTCCTCCCCTGCAACCATTTTAACTGAACAACACATGGAAAATGCAAAAACTATAGAACAGAAATAAAACTCAATGATACAGAGGTCATTCCACTGATTTCAAAGAAATCCACCAGTGGAATGACCCTGAACGATATCCCTTGCGATTACACCAGAACACAAACTTCTTTTATTTCTTCATAGAATTGATTTGCAATCTTTCTCATCTATCTCTGTTCTCCCTCTCCTGAGATTGATCAGATCTCACATATTTATCCCCTCATGGGCTAGTATAGAAAATGACTCCCAGTGACTAGGAGATGTAACTACCTAACCAACTTAATAGCTGTCTAACAAACTATCCTAAAAATAGTAAAGCACGGTCAATTTAGACCTTATTACATTTAATGTCCATTTAGGTGATGAAGGGGGTAAATCACAAAACACACAATAACCAATATTAAACACAGCAAATAGAACTTTCTTTTATTGATCTGGGAAACTCATTACATTACAGAAGCTTAATTACAATCAGAGGAATCAGTCCTCTATAGGCTGCAACACACTATAGCTACCATCACCAGGCTCTAGAATCTTCCACCTTCTGTAACCCCCAAATCAACTAGGGTTTCTGTTTTCCTGCCTATTCTTGACTCTACACTTGCCCCCTTAACTCTCCTACCGCCCAGGGTTCCCAAAAATGGTTATTAATAGCCTTTTTGGCGGCCAACAATCTAATTTTAAATTTTGCATCTCCTTCCAAAATTAGGTCAACTTCTGGGAGCCATAACTTTTGATTCGGGACTCCGATTGACGAACTGTTTTATGCGTCAGAAAGCTCGCAGAGTGCTCTACGTGCTAAGAACTAGTTCTGCTAGTTCCGGCCATTTTCAGGCCCGTACGGGGCCGTTTAGTGCCTCAAACCTGAGTTTGAATAATTTTCAAGCATTTTTTAGGAAACAAAAACTTTAATATCTTTCAGCTCACAAATGATCTTCATGTGATTCCTTCACCAAAGGTCTTATATTTCCATTATGTAACTTCTTGTAAATTTTGACTTCATTCCATGGCCAAATGCAAACTTTCTAAAAATAGCAATTTGGGAAAACTGAAAGTTCTACATTATTATTCAAGCGATTATGGGACTAGAACCACAGATTTTGAGAAGAAATGGGTGGAACATCAACAATTTTGAAACACATTTTTTTTTTGGGTGATGCGAGATTACCCTTACACCACTGGATGCTCCTGCATCAGACACCCAGGGTAATTTGAGAAGTGACCTTGTCACATCTCAGGTGTTTGTGTGAGGAAAACCCAAATGGTCAACCTCTGCCTTAGACAACCAAGAAGAATCTTGAATAGGCCTTCCTTTCCATTTCACTAGATATTCTTCATATTGTCTGTTTTGAGTACTCCTTCCCACACGGCTATCCAAGATCTCTTCTATCTCCTCTATTGAAGTAGATGCTAGAATACTCCACTGCACTTCTGTTGGTCCATCCTTTGTTCCACCTTCATGATATTCTGTTAAATTAGCAATGTTGAAAACAAGGGAAATGTTGATCCCACTCAGCAACTCTACCTCATATGCATTTCTAGAATCATGCTTCTTTAGGATTCTGCATGGTCCAAATTTCTTCATTTTTAATTTATGGTATGTTCCAATAGGGAACCTTTCTTTTCTCAAGTGAACCATGACTTCATCTCCCACCTGGAACTCCTTATACCTCCTTTTTTGATCTGCCTTAGCCTTGCATTGAGTAGTCATCTTATTAATGTGCTTTCTCACCTCTTCATGCAAATTCTTCATATGTTCTGCAAAGTCTTCATCCTCGGCACTTGTCTTTTCTCCCTTATCCAGATTCCTTAACTCTGAAGCATTTCTTGGACTATTGCCATATACAATCTAGAATGGTGATTCACTAGTACTCCTATTGACACAATTGTTGTAAGCAAATTCTGCCTATGGTAAAATCAAATCCCATCCCTTGGGCTTATCTCCTACCAAGCATTGTAGTAGGTTACCCAAACTCCTATTCACCACTTCAGTTTGTCCATCAGTCTGTGGATGGTGTGCAGAACTAAACTTCAAGTCTGTCTTCAACTTCTTCCGCAATGTCCTCCAGAAATAACCAACAAACTTGGTATCTCGGTCTGAAACTATGCTTTTTGGTAGACCATCTAGTCTCACCACTTCCCTGAAAAATAACTCTACAATATGAACAACATCATTAGTCTTCTTACAAGGAATAAAATGTGCCACTTTTGAGAATATGTCCACCACCACAAAAATAGAATCATGTCCTCTGTGTGTCCTTGGTAAACCAAGAACAAAATCCATACTGATATCATCCCAGGGCTTCTCTGGTATAGGTAATGGTTGATACAACCCTATATTCTGACTTGTTCCTTTTGCCATCTGACATACTCTGCAACTTTGCACAAACTTCCTCACATCTTGCTGCAACTATGGCCAATAATAATTTTCACCAACAATTGAAATGGTCTTATCTCGACCAAAGTGTCTAGCCAATCCTCCACTATGCTTCTCTTTAATCAGGTTCTCTCTCATGGAACTCCTCAAAATGCACAACTGGCTTCCTCTAAACAACATGCCATCTTGGATTATGAAATCCAACCATCTTGTCCTATCTAAAGTAACAGGCTCCAGACAAGCTTTCCAAGCCTCTGTAAAATCTAGATCTTTAGGATACAAACTTTTGAGCTCATCGAACCCAACAACCTCTATCTTCATTTCTGTCAACAAATTTTGCCTTTTGCTCAAGGCATCTGCAACTCTGTTGGACTTCCCACTCCTGTGCTTCAAAACAAAGGTATAACTCTGCAAAAACTCAACCCATTTTAAGTGCCTTTGGTTCAACTTTCCTTGACTATTAAGATACTGTAAAGCCTGATGATCAGTATATAAAACAAACTCCTTTGGCAACAAATAATGTCTCCTTTTCTTCAAAGCCTGAACTATTGCATAAAACTCCTGATCATAAATAGAATACTTTTTCTTGGCATCATTAAGCTTCTTACTAAAATAGGCAATGGGCTTACCTTCTTGGCTCAAAACGACTCCTATACCACTACCACTAGCATCACAATCTACCTGAAATACTTTATTAAAATTTGGAAGTGCCAAAACAGGTTGTTCTACCACTTTCTGTTTCAATGTATCAAAGCTCTTGTCTGCTCCTTTAGTCCATCTAAACTCTTTTCTATCCCCTGTCATTGTCTCAGTTAGGGGTGCACAAATGCTATTGAAACTCCTAATAAACTTTCTATAAAAACTTGCTAAACCATGAAAAGATCTTACCTCTATGACACTCCTTGGCATAGGCCATTCAATGATAGCCCTTACTTTTTCTGGGTCCATCTTAAGACCTTCTTCTGAGACAACAAATCCCACGTACACCAACTCCTTTGCAAAACTACATTTCTTCAGATTAATCAACAACTTCTCATCCCTCGGCTTCTCTAGAACTCTTCTGATATGCATCAGATGCTCATCCCAAGTTTTACTGAAAAATAAAAATATCATCCAAACAAACAATAACAAAACTTCCTAAAAATTCTTTCAGTACCTCATTCATGAGCCACATGAATGTGCTCGGTGCATTGGTTAGCCCAAATGGCATGACTAACCACTCATACAAACCTTCCTTTGTCATGAAGGTTGTCTTCCATTCATCTCCTTCTCTGATACGGATCTGGTGATACCCACTCTTCAGGTCAATTTTTGTGAAGTACTTGGCTCCACTCAAATAGTCCATGATGTCATCCATTCTTGGCAATGGAAATCTATACTTGATCGTTATCTTATTGATGGCTCGAGAGTCTGTACACATCCTCCATTCTCCATCTTTCTTTGGTGCTAGTACTGCAGGTACCGCACATGGACTTAGGCTCTCCCTTATCAGTCCCTTCCTCAACAACTCCTGAACTTGTCTGTTCAGCTCTTCATTCTCTGCAAGGGTCATTCTATGGGCTACCTTGTTTGGCAAACTGGCTCCTGGTATCAAATCTATTTGATGACTTATCTTCCTTACTGGTGGTAAACCTTCTAGTACATTATCAGAGATAATGTCCTGGAACTCTTCCAACATATCTAAAACTTCTGCTAGTACATCTTCACATTTCTCTTGACTAATCTTAGGAATCAATGCAAAGCAATGACGCTCATGCTTCATACCCTCCAAAAATTTCCTACCATCTACCAAGCAAATTCTAGCAGTACTACATACCTTTTCTTCCACCTCCTTCAAGGACTTCAATTTATGATGAACTCCATCTTTTGTTAGGGAATATGTGTTTGCATGGCCGTCATGGACAGCACTCCTATCATACTGCCACAGCCTTCCCAACAGCATATGACATACATCTATCGGTATGATATCACATAGTACCTCATCATGGTAGTCCCCAATCTTGAACTTCACTAAACACTGCTCCTTGACCAAAGCTCTATGGTCTTTCTGCAACCATGCAATCTGATATGGATGCGGATGCTTTCTTCTTGTCAACTTCAACTTGTCAACCATCTCTTCTGAAACCAGATTATCAGTGCTTCCACTATCAATAATAATATCACAACACTTACCTTCACATTTGCACCTTGTGTGGAATAAACGCTTCCTCTGATTTGGTTCTTTCTCCTCATTCAACAAGGTTCTTCTGACAACTAGGGTTTCTCCCCTTTCAGCATCTTCAGAATGCTCAGATTGTGCATCTTCATCTACATGTGCAACTCGTGCATTACCTTCAGGTCTCCTATTCATCCTTCCTTGATGTTGTGGACACTCATATGCTCGATGCCCTTCTTCTCCACATTGGAAACAGGTTCCTCTGAAACCTCCTCTTCCAAGTCCTTGCCCAAGTCTACCTCTTCCTCTTCCTCTTTGCTCACCATTGTTTTGGTCACGAGGATGGTAGGTGTTATCTCCTCTCTAATTTCGACTGGTGCCAGCTTCTTCACTTTTCTTTGCATCTTCATTTCGGCCCCCATAGGGTCTTCCACCAGTCCTTCCGCCTTGACCTCTTCCCCTTTGCTTGCTGTCAAATCTTTTATTCAGCTTCTCTTCCACCTTCAAGGAAAATTGGTATGCATCTTCTATGGTGGTCATTCTGACCAAGCTCAGCTCCTCTTGATAACTCAACCTCAACCCATTAATGTAACAGGCTACCTTTTCCTTGTTGGGCTCTGCATGGCCTATCTTGATAGTAATCTTATAAAACTCTTATGTATACTCCTTAACAGACTTGTTACCTTGCTTTAGTCCTTGCAGCTTCTTCAACAACTCCATCTCATAGTCCACAAGAATGAACTGCTTCTTCAATTTCTCCACCATCTGATCCCATCTGGTGATCTTTCCTCTTCCTCTTCTGTTCCTCTCTAATTGGACCTCCTTCCACCAAATACTGGCATGGCCCTTCAACTTTGTTTTTGCAAACTTGACCTGATCTGGGTCCTCCACATCTTCATACTCGAAATACTCCTTCATGTCATTGATCCAATCAATGAGCTGTTCTGGATTCAAATCTCCAGAATATGTAGAAACTTTGATTGTGGGCCTCTTTCCAATCTTTGAAATGGCCCTCAACAACCTAACCTCTGCAGGATCTCCTACAGCTTCTTGTTCTTCGTCAGATAGCTCCTCTTCGGCTTCATCTTCGCTTTCTTCTCTTGTTCTCAGATCAAACCCTCTTCGCAGCTCCTCTTGCAATGCATCAATTTGCCTTTGTAGGGCTCTAAAACCCTCTTCTATCAAAGCATTCCTCCCAACATGATTTCTTCATGGAGGCATCTTGGTCTCTGCAGCAAACCCACAACCTTAGGTCCTAGTGCAAAACTGCCTCACGGTCGGCGATCTGTCTACACACTCAAGAACCCTTGCTCTGATACCACTTGATGAAGGGGGTAAATCACAAAACACACAATAACCAATATTAAACACAGCAAATAGAACTTTCTTTTATTGATCTGGGCAACTCATTACATTACAGAAGCTTAATTACAATCAGAGGAATTAGTCCTCTACAGGCTGCAACACACTACAGCTACCATCACCAGGCTCTGGAATCTTCCACCTCCTGTAACCCCCAAATTAGCTAGGGTTTATATTTTCCCACCTATTCTTGACTCTACCCTTGCCCCCTTAACTCTCCTACCGCCCAGGGTTCCCAAAAATGGTTATTAATAGCCTTTTTGGTGGCCAACAACCTAATTTCAAATTTTGTATCTCCCTCCAAAAATAGGTCAACTTCCGGGAGCCATAACTTTTGATTCGAGACTCTGATTGACGAACCATTTTATGCGTCAGAAAGCTCACGAAGTGCTCTATGTGCTAAGAACTAGATCTACTGGTTCTGGCCATTTTCAGGCCCATACGGGGCCGTTTAGTGCCTCAAACCTGAGTTTGAATAATTTTCAGGCATTTTTTGGGAAATGGAAACTTTAATATCTTTCAGCTTGCAAATGATCTTCATGTGATTCCTTCGCCAAAGGTCTTATATTTCCATTATGTAACTTCCTATAAATTTTGACTTCATCCCGTGCCCAAATGCAAACTGTCTAAAAATAGCAGTTTACTATTTTTAGCAGTTTGGGAAAACTGAAAGTTCTATATTATTATTCAGGCTATTATGGGACCAGAACCATAGATTTTGAGAAGAAATGGGTAGAACATCAACAATTTTGAATTTTTTTTGGGTGATGCAAGATTGCCCTTACACCACTGGATGCTCTTGCATCATTAGGACTTCAATGAAAACATAAAAACAACTTTAAGACAGCTAATGCCTCATGAAGGCTCCTGTAGATTGGGTGCCTCCGCACCACAACTCTATCTCCAAGATAGAACACATCACCACTTGTACTTTTCTTGTCATCTACACATCCGTCCCAATCTGCATCTGTGCATGCACTTAGGTTGAAGTCATTATTCTTGGGATACCACAAACCATAATATCCTTGTTTCAAGTACCTGAATATCCTCTTTATTGCCATAACATGTGACTCTTTAGGATCTACCTAAAATTTGGCCACAAGACAAACTACATGCATGATATCAGGTCTGGTAGTATTTAGGTATAGAAATCCTCCAATCATAGACCTATACTTGCTTTGATCATCCTTAGGGGATTCATCATCTTTTCTCATCTTACAACCAGTTGTCATGGGATTACAGAATAATTCAGATTATTCCATTCCAAACTTCTTTAACAACTCCTTGACATACTTTGATTGTAAAATGAAAATGCCTTTATCTGTATGAGTAATTTGTAGCCCAAGGAAATAGTTCATCTCACCACACATTGACATCTCAAATTCTTTTTGCATCTCATCAGTAAAGTTCTTACACATACCTTCCTTTCCACCAAATATTATATCATCCACATAGACCTTAATAATTAGAATTTGATCTTTGCTTACCTTGATATACAAATTACTATCTACAGACCCTTTACTAAATCCCTGCTACAACAAATACCTATCTAATATTACATACCAAGCTCTCGGAGCTTGCTTCAGTCAATACAATGCCTTCTTCAATCTGCATACCATGTCTAGTTTGTCTAATAACTAAAATCCATCTGGTCGCTCTTTATATACTTCATCTTCCAACTCACTATTCAGAAAAGTAGACTTCATATCCATCTCATATACTTTGAAATCTTTATGTCCTGCATAGGCCAGAAACTATCTAATGGCTTCTAGTCTTGCCACTGGAGCAAAAATTTCTTCATAATCTATTCCTTCCACTTGAGAGTAGCCTTTTCATACAAGTCTAGCTTTGTTTCTTACCACTTCTCCAATCTCATTCAACTTATTCCTAAAAACCCACTTAGTTCTAATCATATTCTTATCTACAGGCCTAGGGACAAGTTCCCAAGTCTTGTTCTTTTTAATTTGTATCAATTATTCTTCCATTGCCTTGACCCAATGTTCATATTTCAATGCTTCAGAGACTATCTTAGGTTAAACCTTTCAAATCAAGAAGAGATTTATATTTCTTCTATAGCACCTTTTCTTGTCAAGACTTCTTTCGTCTTGTCACCAATGATTTGATCTTCAGAATGATTTCTTTGCACATACTTGGGGGTTTTAGGAATTATTTCCAAAGCTTCTTGTTCTTCAACTTAAGCTTCTTCTTCTAGAATAGCTTGCACTTCAATATGAACTTCCTTGTCTTTTTCTTCAATTTTCTCTGTATCAGTAGATCCATCTAACTTGTATCCATTCAACTTTGAGTTTTTCTAAATATCTTCATCTACCTTCACATTTGCACTTTCAATAATCTTCCTCAATATTTTGTTATAACACCAGTAAGCTTTCCTTTTAGTGGAGTACCTGAGAAATATGCCTTCATCAAATCTAGCATCAAATTATCCCAACTCTTCATCTCTTTTGATATAGCATTTACTTCCAAACACTTTGAAATACTTGACAGTAGGAGTTCTTCCATACGACAACTCATGATACAGGAGCATCCCTAATTCAAGACCAATCTTGCATCAACCAAAAATATTTGCATTTCAATTTGTTTATAGTTTAGTTTTTTTCCTTTCATTTCTCAGTTTAGTTTAGGTAGTTAAGTCAGTAGCAGTTTCTATATTTTGGTCTGCATTCTACCACAGTGGCATCTCAGATCTTGTAGAGATGAACATAGAACTTGCATTCATTCATCCACATCTTATCTAGAATTCATAGCATTTGGTCAAGGTATTAGAAAGATATCACTATCAGAAGATCGATTGTTTTCTCAGAACAAAACATCCTGACAACCTCTGATAATCAGCCAAAGGAGAAGACTTGTGGAGCATTCCTTGACTTGTGGAGCCTAATGACACATCATTCATTGATCTTTGGTTCATGGCCAACCTTCCTTGATATCCACACATCATTCCATTCATTTGTGGAGGAGTTCTACTCATTTAGGGTAAACCTACTCATGTACACACGTTACATCTCTTCATTGAAGTTTGTGATCTCTCTTGGCTGACATGGAGAAATCTTTTGTACTAGATATGATATATAATGATGTAATAAATCCCTAGGAAAGGAAGTGATATGCAGAGTGATAGTTTGATAGTCTAGAATCTTTGCGAAGGAGCTTCAAAGCCATAACTTGTGCATATTTTGATATTCTATAGTCAAGCCTTCGAGCCCTAATTGTAAACCTGCATGTTGCCAGCCAATTTGTATTTGAATTCCATGATATACTAAATGATTGAATCTACATTTGTTTCATATCTTTGAGTTGTTTCCATTGTGTTTACTCTTGCTGCACGGTTTGGTTAATTCATTCTTTGAACCCTTCTACCGTGACTCCACTAAGTGGTATTAGAAAAAAAGTTTGAATCTTTGGGAGCAAATTGAGTAAAGTGGGCAAAGATCTTGCTATTGATAGATCGCTGATATGAGGCAAGTTACTTGTGTTGCAACTGATCACTGATTGTGAGGCAGTGGTGTAGGAGCACCTTCTCTATGGTGCATGTCATGTTTTGTATTTGTTTTCAATAAGGCTTTTTAAGACACATCATGTTTGTAATAAGGTCTTCATGTCAATTTGGTCATTAGACCTATGTAGACCATGCTTGGTCAAGTTGGATGTAATCACACAATGAAAACATGTGGTTTTCTTGTGTTAGGGGAGAAACCAACAGCTAACTATTTTCAAATCAGTTTTGCACGGTCGGAGGAATGTAACTAATGTTCCAATCCTTTTATAGGTGAAGGAGTTGGATGTAATTATCCAGGAGAAGCATGCATGAATGAAGATTTGGACTCTTGGTGTGTTGAAACATTGTTCTTTCTGAGTGTTTTCTGTAACAGTCATTCTATACAGATAGTTGTTCATTTGAAACTAATTGGAGATGTACATGCATTGAAGTGGTTTCCATTTGATAGTAGTCTGGTGTGTAGAAGTGTTGTAGTTTGTGAGTTTTTGTTCTTTCTGTAGAGATTGGTTTGAAAACCTAGAAACTAGGGTTCTGTGAATAAATGGACTGTATCTCCTTTGTCCACTAAATTCAAGATTCTCATGTTCAGTGTGATGGAGGAATACAGTGTGCATTTTGTGTTTTCTGTCGACACCCAGGGATCCATGGAGTTTGGGCCTGAGTTGACTAGGCATCTCTATGTGACTAGTCATAGAAACAATAGGAGAAGTGCTATTGTGGAGTGACCAAATTGATGGTGATCAAGTGTATGCATAGTATCTTAGACTCCTTCCATGCTGTTGAGTCTTTTTTTCCATTTCTGGATTGGTGTCTGTGTAGTCGCAAAGTTATAGAGTCACCATCGGTGTAACATAAACCTTAGAGAAGCTTTTGAAAGTTACATCGATTAACAGTGTCAGACCGATAAGAGTTGTATCAGTGAAGAACGAAGGATGACTCACCGAAGAACTTACATTGGTGCAAGTTTTGTATCAGTTCACCAAATGTATATTGTGGATGCATATCGCAATTGTATGTTGAGAATGTATCTTGAGATTGTATGTTGAGAATGTACAATTCATTGGATACAAATGATGACTGGCTGTAACGGTGCAATAGAATGTATGATGAGAATGCACATTTCATTGGATACAAAAGGTGACTGGTCATAACGGTGAAATAAGGGTAAAGAAACATCAAGTCCACTAGTAATCACAAGTCAAGCAAAGCATATACAAGTTGGTATATCAGTGTATCGGAAGGACATATAAGGAGGTCGTCGATGATTGAAGTCTAACCGATAGAGTCACGACTAACCGCTATGGTTAAGGCTAGTGGAAAGCTAACCACCATCAGGTATCTGCAAGAGGTTTGGAGATGCTGCCAATAGAGGGAGTCTCACTGAAGGCTAAGTGGAGTTGACTATTGGGGAGAGTTGGTAGATCAGTCAGAGAAGTTGAAAGGTGGTCGACGAAATATGTTTGGCTGACAAGAGTAGGTCTCCAAGACATAGGCCACACTCATGCCGATCAGTTTAGTTGATCAATTTGAACACTCCATTGAGCACTCTGCATCATATTGGTATAAGAGCCAATATTTGAATTGGAGCAGTGTATGTTAGACATGGAGATAGAAACTGAGGCTAGCACAATGCCTCCCAAGTCTATGAGCAAAGAAGCCATCAAGAAGATCGTAGAGGAGATGCTTGAAGAAAGGTTGAAAGAAGAGAGGCCCAAGGGCAAGAGTAAAGAGGATGGAAGTGCTTCTAATACAGAAGAAGAAGAAGAGGCAGAGGAGAGCCCTCAAGATCAAGGTATGTCTGTAGACCAAAAGGCATTCTTGAAAGCACTCAAAGGTGCTCATGGAGATAGTGGTGATCCAAAGATGGATGTTCCTACATTCAATGGGAAACTAGATGGAGATGCCCTCATGGATTGGATTGAAGCCATGTGTAACTATTTTGACTTCAAGGAGTATAGTGATAGCAAGAAAGTCAAGTTTGCTAGGACTAGATTGAGAGGTTCTGCCCTAGTTTGGTGGAACTATACACAATGTGAAAGAGAGAAGGTTGAAAAGAACCCTATCACTAAATGGAGTAGAATGGTGGCCATGCTAAGAGACAAGTTTATGCCATCTGATTATGAGTTGCAGACCATCAGGAAGTTTAATCATTTCAGACAAAAGGATATGGATGTGGCTACATATACTGAAGAATTTCATAGATTAAGCATAAGAGCCAATCACAAGGAGGAGGAGAAAGAGATGGTGGCTAGATATCTCGATGGCTTGAGGTATAACATACAAGATGAATTCAGTATGCTGGTTCCTAAAATAGTGGATGAGTGTTTTCAATTAGCCTCTAGGGCAGAAGAGAAATTGAAAAGAAAGGGTGATCAAAACACTAGAGGAAGAGGTGGCAGAAATATTAGGGGAAGAGGCAGTTTTGGTAGAGAATAGTCAAGTAGAAATGAAAACTCAAGTCAACTAGAGTCTCATTTTAATGCAGACCATAGAGGTGGTGGTTTCAGAGTTTGGAGAAGACCTAATGGCAGAGGTAGAGGAGGTGGTGCAGGCAGAGGACCCAGAGTTTTCACTGGTAGATGCTATGGCTGCAATTAGGTAGGCCATAACATGAGCAAATGCCCTGAGAAGGCAACTAGTTCCCATGATGGTGGAAGAAGGAATCAGTTGTTGAAAGATGAGGATTGCCAAAGTGTGAATTCACCCATTAGCAGTGTTGCACTAGTCCTTGAAGGAGAGAGGATGATGATCAAGAAAACCTTGATGAAAATGCCATTGAAACAAGAGCCCCCACAAAGGAAGACTCTCTTCAGAACCCAAGGTATAGGTTTGTAAAATCATTGTTGATTTAGGTTCTACTGAGAATGTAGTGTCTACTAAAATGGTAGAGAAATGTAAATTGAAAAGGTTGTCCCATGCTAGTCCTCATAAGATCTCTTGGTTGAATAAGAATCAAAATTACATGATAGAAGAACAAACCTAAGTTGAGTTTGAGATAGGTGATTATAAGGACAAGGTACTATGTCAGATTATCCCTATGGATGCTTGTCACCTTCTTCTTGGATGTCCATGGTAGTATGATGTGAAGGCACAACATGATGGTGAGAAGAACACATACCTCATCACCAAGAATGGAAGGAAATTTAGGATGGATCCTATGCAAGAGCAAATTAGAGAGAAGAGTAATGACACCAATGTCATGATGGTTAGTGGCAAAGAGTTCTTATACCTCATGAAGGAGAAGGATACCCAAGGGTATGCCTTGATAATGAAGCCTAAAGATGAATAAAGACAACGAGACAAAAAGTGGAAAGAGATTCCACTAGAAGTACAACAATTGTTGGATAAGTACCAAGATCTTGTGGTAGAGGATACTCCTAACTCCTTACCACCCATGAGAGATATAAGTCACAAATTGACTTGATTCCAAGTGCCACATTGCCCAATAAGTTTGCCTATAAATTGACACCACAGCAAAATGAAGAGGTGAGTAGACAAATTCAAGAACTCTTAGAGAAAGGATTGATTAGAAAGAGTCTTAGTCCATGTGCAGTCCCTAGTGTACTTGCTCCAAAAAAAGATGGGAAGTGGAGACTGTGTATGGATTCAAGGGCCATAAATAAGATCACAATAAGGTATAGATTCCCTATGCCAAGGATTCAGGATCTTTTGGACTATCTTGGAGGGTCATGTTACTATTCAAAGATTAATTTGAAATTTGGTTATCATCAAATCAGAATTAGGCAGGGAGATGAGTGGAAGACTGCCTTCAAGACAAATGAAGGTCTCTATGAGTGGCTTGTCATGCCATTCAGCCTTAGCAATGGTCCAAGCACATTCATGCATTTGATGAATGAGGTACTTGTTGAATTCATTAGCAAATTTGTAATTGTTTATCTTGATGACATACTTGTTTTCAGCAAGATGAAAGAAGAACATCTAAAGCATCTTGGACAAGTGATGAAGAAGTTGCATGAGAATAAGTTGATGATCAACTTGGATAAGAGTGAGTTCATGAAAACTAAACTTGTGTACTTAGGTTTTGTGATTTCTAATGGTTGTTTGAAGATGGACCCCACAAAGGTTGAGGCCATTCTCAGTTGGCCTACTCCTAAGACAGTGGGAGATGTTAGAAGTTTCCATGGCTTGGCAACTTTTTATAGGAAGTTCATTAGAGGATTCAGTCACATAAGTGTTCCTATTCTCAACACCATCAAGGGTGGAATAAAGTGTAAATTTCAATGGACAAAGCAAGCAGATGATAGCTTTGAATTGTTAAAGAAGAAAGTGGCTAAATTACCTACATTGGTGCTCCCAAATTTTGATAAAGTTTTTGTAGTGGAATGTGATGCAAGTCAGCAAGCAATAGGTGCTATTCTCAATCAAGATGGACATCTAGTGGCCTTTTTTTCAGAGAAGTTGAATGAGGCTAAACAAAGGTATTCTACCTATGACCTAGAGCTTTATGCAATGGTGCAAGCTCTCAAAAAATGGAGACACTATTTGTTTCCCAAAGAGTTCATTGTTTTTACTGATAACCGTGCTCTTAGCTTCCTAAATAGTTAGGAAAAGTTGAATCATATGCATGTTAAGTGGATGGAACAATTACAGGCCTATACCTTCACTATTAAGCATAAAAAGGGTGTTACCAACAAAGTGGCTGATGCTTTAAGTAGAAGGATGCTTGTCATATAGGAAGTACAGATGGAAAGCATGGGGATAGATTGTTTGAAGGAGTTATACAAGGAAGATACAGATTTCAAAGCTGCTTATGAAGTTTGTGCCAGTTTGGCTAACACTTTTCATGGTGAATATTCAGATTTTGTGTTGCAGGAAGGTCTCCTATTTAAAGGCAGTTTGCTATGTGTTCCTAAATGTTCAATGAGGGATAACATCATCAAAGAGAAGCACAATGAACCTTAGGAGGAGATTTTGGGTTGGACAAGACTTTGGAACAGGTCACTAGATTCTACTATTGGCCAAAAGTACAGTCAAATGTAAGGAGATATGTTGCAAGTTGTACCATATGTCAAAAGGCCAAAGGTATATCTTCTAATGCTAGTTTGTACCAACCCCTCCCTATTCCCAAAAGGCCTTGTGAGAGCATTAGTATGGATTTTGTACTTGGTCTTCCTAAGACAGCAAGGGGTGTAGATAGTGTTTTTGTCATTGTGGACAGATTTAGTAAGATGACTCATTTTGTGCCATGCAAATGCACAAATGATGCAACTCACATTGCTGGTCTCTTTTTTAGAGAAGTGGTCTAAATACATGGTTTGTGCCTTTCAATTGTCACTAATAGAGACTCAAGTTTGTTGGTCATTTGTGGAGGACCTTATGGAGAAAATTAGGAACACAATTGTCTTTCTCATGAGCCTACCATCCCCAAACTGATGGTTAGACTGACATTCTTAACAGGTCCTTAGGAAACCTACTAAGATGCCTTATCAAACAGCATGGGTTGGCATGGGACTTGGTGATCAGTCAAGCTGAGTATGCTTACAATAATTCAGTGAATAGAAGTACTGGGAAAAATCCATTTGAAATTGTTTATGGTTTCCATCCAAGAGGACCACTTGAACTCAAAGATCTACAAGCCTAGGATAAGAGGAGTTCTCTAGGAGAAGATTTTACTACCACCATGAAGGCAGTTCATGATCAAGTCAAAGTTTAGTTGGAAAAGGCAATCTCCAAATACAAGGACAGAGCAGATCTCAAAAGGAGAGATGTACAATTCTATTAGATTTAGGGCAAACAACTAAGAGGGGGGGTGAATCAGTTGTACAAAAACTTCCTTCCAATTAAACACTTAACTTCACATTGTAATTTAGCAGCATAATGATAAATCAATCATGGAAACATAATGCAATGAATCAAGAGCAGAAACACATTAACACATAAGACACCAAGATTTTGACATGGAAAACCTGGTTAAGGGAAAAACCATGGGGTGATTAACCCAAGATTGTATTCTCTATTAGAAGAATAGAAAGAACAAATGGCACATGCCAATTAGGGCTCACTGCCTGAGCACATGACTTTACAATCCCTTATTTATACAAGACATCGACTTAGGAATAATCATCTAAGTCGGCAAACAACTACAAGAGCATCCACCGGATGTGTAACTCATCCGGTCGGCCAGTCTCAAGAAGAACACCATCATCCAGAAGTAGTTCTTCAATTGCGAGGTCCAACTCCAATGCGGACCACCAACACAAATTGGTCATGATCTAAGGATCTCCACAAGCTTTCTTAAATCACCAAGAACATCCACACTTCATCTGCTTACTGAAATTCTTCTATCCTTCAATGGAACTTCAAGAACACAGTCTGTCATCACTGTCACAAAAGAATAGATGCTTACAGACCTTCAAACCATGAACCAATCAAGTTGACACTTCATAAAGACTTCCTCAACACTTCCTCAGATTTGCAAAACAAAATACTACATTTCTGGATCTCACCGGACCTATCTGTATTACTCTGTCACCATTGAACATCTGTCGGAACCAGTTTTACTTGAGCAGCCACAACTTCTTCCTATCTTCATGTAGACCTTTGAAATCTCTACTGGACCACCTTAAGACACATATCTAAAAACCCTTTAAACTACATCCTCTGATCGTCATCCTATCTTGGATTTTTACCTTACTATCATCACTGTTCTTCACTATTCCTGATTGAGACTAATTTTCTCAATATCCTCAGCACACAGCTCATCCAATCCTTATCATTAATGCAACAAAAGTATGTTGACATCAATGACAACACCTGTTAGGCCCATACTTGCAACAATCTCCCCCTTTGTCATTGATGGCAACATATGATGTGAAAAACTATTTTAAGCATCAAGACAAGAGCTTCTCCTCATTAACACAACTCCCCCTATCAGCAACAACCATTCACATGTCTTCTCTCCCTTTACTATCCCCCTTTGATCAGCAACCAGTTGTTTTTTACATGTCTTCTCTCCCCCTTTGACATCAATGGCAAAGGGCACATACTTACAATTCCACCACTTCAGAATCATACCTATTGCTCCCTTGAGTAGAAGCTCCCCATCATCAATCTAGACCACAAGATGTGACTGTGATATCCATTGGACTGATGCACAATAGTGCACCTTAGTTCATCACCAGAGGGGCAATAACCCCTAACTTCTCCCTGAGATACTCAAAAGAGTCCTTAGGTAGAGGTTTAGTAAAGATGTCTGCAATCTGATCCTTGGAATGCACAAACTCCAATCTGACTTCATTCTTGTTCACTTGCTCTCTCAAAAAGTGAAACTTGATGGATATGCGTTTAGTATTTGAATGCAACACCGGATTCTTAGATATATTTATTGCACTTGAATTATCACAGAAGATTGTGATAGGTTCCTCGTACTCCACTTTGATACCTCTTAGCATTTACTTCATCCACAAAACTTGAGTACAACTACCTGCCGTTGCAATATATTCTACTTCAGTTGTGGACAAAGATATTGCCTCTTGTTTCTTGCTTACCCAAGAAACCAATCTCTTCCCCAAAAAGAATGCTCCACCACTGGTACTCTTTCAGTCATCCACATCTCCTGCCCAATACACATCTATATATGCATGAAAAGAAAAATCATCATCTCTAGGATACCACAGACCATACTCAAGTATCCCTTTTAGATATCTAAAAATCCTCTTGATTGCCATGACATGAGATTCTCTAGGATCAGCCTAGAATCTAGCAATAAGACCAATAGCCTGCATAATGTCTGGTCTAGTTTGAGTGAGATACAACAGTCCTCCAATCATTGACTTATACTTTGTCTGATCAGCCTTAGGAGAGTCATCATTTTTTCTTAATTTACATCTAGTTGCCATGGGAGTATTCATTGGTTTTGAGTCTTCCATCCCAAATTTCTTCAACAATTCTTTCACATATTTGGTCTATGAAATGAAGATTCCTTTCTTTGTTTGAGTGATTTACAAACCCAAGAAGAAATTCACTTCACCAAGCATGGACATCTCAAACTCACTTTTTATTTGATTTGCAAAGGTTTTACACATACTATATCTTCCTCCAAAAATTATATCATCAATAAACACTTCAACAATCAAGATGTTTTCATGATCAATTTTGAAATATAAATTATTGTCAGCAGTAGCTTTGTTGAAACCAATCTTCAAAAGATGCTTATCTAATCTTTCATACCAGGCTCTTGGGGCTTGCTTTAGTCCATACAATGCTTTCTTCAACTTGCAGACCATATCACCATGATCAAATAATTGAAATCCATCTGGTTGCTCTATGTACACTTCTTCTTCCAAATCACCATTTAGGAAGGTAGACTTGACATCCATCTGATATACCTTAAAATCCTTGAAGGCAGCAAAGGCAAGAATTAATCTGACAGCTTCAATTCTTGCCACTGGAGCAAAACTTTCTTCAAAATCAACTCCTATTTGAGAGTAACCCTTGCAGACCAATCTGGCTTTATTTCTTATTACTTCACCAACTTCATTCAGTTTGTTCTAGAAGACCCTTTTTGTTCCAATCGCATTCTTGTTTCTAAGTCTAGGAATAAGATCCCAAGTGTGATTTTTCTCAATTTGCATTAGCTCTTCCTCCATTGCTTTAGTCTCGTTTTCATCATTGCAAACTTGATTCATTGTCTTAGGTTCGATCTTTGAAATTAGACAATACTCTTCTGAGTCTTGAGAAAATTTCCTTCTTGTTTGTACTCCTTTGCTTTTATCACCTATGATCTGATCTTCAGAGTGGTTCAGTCTTACATACCTAGGAACTTTGGGAAATTCTTCCACTTCTGATTCTTGATCAGGCTCATTGAAACTCATCTCTTCTTCTTGATTTAATGGATTAGTTTGGATCTGACTTACAGAGGAGGCTTGAGCTCCTTGAATTAGAACACCATTTTGATCATCTTCATCATATTCATAAAACCTTGAGGTTTTTTCAATTCCCTCATCAACCTTCACATTTATACTTTCTATCATCTTTCTCAGTCTCTTGCTATAACACCGGTATGCTTTGCTTTGAGTAGAGTAACCCAAGAATATTCCTTCATCACTTCTAGCATAAAACTTTCCTAGATCTTCATCTCTTTTAATGTAACATTTGCTACCAAAAACTCTGAAATACTTCACAGTAGGAGTGATGCCAAACCAAAGTTCATAGGGAGTCTTACCGGTATTACTTCTTATTTGAACTTGATTGAGAGTATAGACTGCAGTGCTGATAGCTTCTCTCCAGTTCTTCCTCTCAACTACTCCATTCTAATATGGAGTCCTAGGAGTAGACAGCTGTCTCTTAATTCCATGTTTCTCACATAAATCTATGAACTCACCGGGTGTGAATTCTCCATCTCTATCAGATCTCAGACATTCCAATTTTAATCCGGTTTCATTCTCTACCATAGCCTTGAATATTTTGAATTTCTTAAGAGCTTCTGATTTCTCTTTCAGAAAGGTTACCCACATCATCTGGGAATAGTCATCAATTAGTAAGATGAAATATCTATCTCCTTGCACACTCTTGATTCTTGCAAGTCCACAAAGATCAGTATGAACTAAGTCCAATAATTCAGAGGAGGATTGTTCCTTGCTTTTGAATGAGACTCTACTTTGTTTTCCCAACTGGCATTCCTTGTACAAACTATTTGTAGGCTTCACCAATTTTGGAAGATCTCTTATAGCCTGAGTATTGCTTATCTTGATGATATTATCAAAATTCACATGACACATTCTCCTATGCCATAACCAACTCTGATCAACTTGAACAAATAAACAATTTTTACCAGTACCAACTAAATGGAAGATGCTACCTTTTGTTTGGGTACCGGATGCAATCTCTATTCTGAAACTCTCAAAGATCTTGCATTTCCCATTCTTGAATTTGAGATCATAACCTTTGCCCACCAACTGTCCAACACTGAGAAGATTGTGCTTCAATCCTTCAACATACAGTACATTACCAATTTTTTTCTTTCCATCAAAAGAAATAGTTCCTCTACCTCTGATTCTACCAGCAGAATTATCATCAAATTTTACCACTCCTCCTTCATACCTTTCTAAATCTATGAACTTACTTTTGTCACCTGTCATATGGTGAGAGCATCCACTGTCAATGACCCAATCATCCTTTCCTTCAACTTGGGCAGCTAGAGCTCTTTCTACAACTTTATGATTGATAGATTTAGAGGGCATTGGATCTTCTTCTTTAATGGCAATGAACACCCAGTCACTTCCAGATTTGTCTCATGTCTATGATTCATCATCTGTTACTCCTTCATTATCATCTTACTCATGAACATAGTAACATTTCTTTTGGAACCTTGATCTATTAGGATTTGGCCTTGAAAATCTTTCCAAACACTTTGAGGCAAAATGACCAATCTTATTGCAGTTAAAACACTTAAAAGACAATTTTCCTTCATACTTACCGGATCTTCTTGGTAGTCTTTTTGCAATAAGGGCTTCAAGTTGAGTAGTTTTTGTTTCCTCTTCTTCTAGGTCTTTTCTTTCCTTTTCATACCATGAGAGTTTCCTTGAAGAGTTCTCTCCCAGATCAAACCTTTGTTTACCTTTCATAGAGACACTGGCTTTGAATGTAGATTCAGCCTTAGGAGGGGCATCTCCAAAATCACTCATTTCAAATGAAACCAATTGATCTCTTGTGACAGTTGTATGGGCTCTGAATTCTTCAATGGCAGCAACCTTGATTTTGTAAGAAGTAGGAACAAATTTGAGAATTTTTCCAACAATCTCATTTTCATCTAAGACTCCACCAGCATTTCTAATTCCACAAACAAGCTCATTTACTCTTGGCATAGAAGTAGTGATATTTTCATCTTCTCTCATCTTTAGATTTTCAAATTTTCCTTTCAAACTCTATAACCTTGTACATTTAACATACTTGTCTCCTTCATGCAGAAGTTCTAGTTTTTCCTAGATCTCAAAAGTAGTTGGTAGGTCAATAACATTTGAAAGCTCTGAATCAGATAATGCACTTAGAAGAGCTTCTATAGTCCGTAGATTATTTTTAGCATCTGTGATTTCATTTGGGGTTTTCGAACCATTATGTGGAGGTGTATACTTTGTTGTAACCAAGGTCCAGTACGCCATTCCCATACATTGCAAGTGACATTTCATGTGACCTTTCCAAAGATTAAAATTGGTTCCATCAAACTTTGAACTATCCTTCTTGTAAGACATCATTCTAGATCTCCTCAAGTGGTTAAGCTCCTTTTAGAGGAACTTTGCTATGATACCAATTGTTAGATTTAGGGCAAACAACTGAGAGGGGGGTGAATTAGTTGTACAAAAACTTCCTTCCAATTAAACACTTAACTTCACTTTGTAATTTAGCAACATAATGATAAATCAATCATGGAAACATAATGCAATGAATCAAGAGCATAAACACATTAACACATGAGACACCAAGATTTTGACGTGGAAAACCCAATTAAGGGAAAAACCACGGGGTGATTAACCCAAGATTGTATTCTCTGTTAGAAGAATAGAAAGAACAAATGGCACATGCCAATTAGGGCTCACTACCTGAGCACACTACTCACAAGAGGCCCACTACCTACAAGAGACACATTGTCTACAAAGAAATAAGTATCACATACTTTGAACTAAAAAATGGCATCTTCACCATGCATGAATCAGTTCCATTGAAGCCCAATACTTCTACTCTGCCTTTCACTCTCCTCCTTGCTACCACACACTCATCTCCACAAAGACACTCTTAGAAATGACTTTACAATTCCTTATTTATACAAGACATCAACTTAGGGATAATCATCTAAGTCAGCAAACAACTACAAGAGCATCCACCAGATGTGTAACTCATCCGGTCGGCCAATCTCAAGAAGAACACCATCATCCGGAAGTAGTTCTTCAATTGCAAGCTCCAACTCCAATGCAGACCACCAACACAAACTAGAAATGATCTAAGGATCTCCACAAGCTTTCCTAAATCACCAAGAACATCCACACTTCATATGCTTACTGAAATTCTTCTCTCCTTCAACCAGAACTTCAAGAACACAGTCTGTCATCACTGTCACAAAAGAATAGATGCTTGCGGACCTTCAAACGATGAACCAATCAAGTTGACACTTCATAAAGAATTCCTCAACACTTCCTCAAATTTGCAGAACAAGATACTGCATTTCTGGATCTCACCGGACCTATCTGTATTACTCTGTCACCACTGAACATCTACTAGAACTAGTTTTACTTGAGCGGCCACAACTTCTTCCTATCTTCATGCAGACCTCTAAAATCTCTACTAGACCACCTTAAGACACATATCTAAAAACCCTTTAAACTGCATCCTCTGATCCTCATCCTATATTAGATTTTTACCTTACTGTCATCATTGTTCTTCACTGTTCCTAATTGCGACTAATTTTCTCAATATCCTCAGCACATAGTTCATCCAATCCTTATCATTAATGCAACAGGAGTATGTTGAAATAAATGACAACACCAGTTAGGCTCATACTTGCAACACAATTCAAGGTGGGAGATTTGGTGATGGCTTATCTAAGGAAAGATTGCCTAAAAGACAACCAACCAAACCGCTAATGAAGAAAATAGGACCATGCAAGGTAGTGCATAAGTTTGGTTCAAATGCTTATAAAATAGAATTGCCATCTGGACTTGGTATTTCTCCCATATTCAATGTTTCAGAGCTATTTCCATTCAAACCTCCATTGAATACTGAAGATGGATTAGATGTTGTGATTGAAGATGAAGATAGGGTCAGAGATCTACCTCCAAGTAAGCCTTTACAGTTGGAATGCATCTTAGATTCCAAAATTGTCAAAAAGACAAGGAAAGGTGTGTACAAGGAGTACTTGGTCAAGTGGCAGGATCTTCCTGATTTAGAAGCTACCTGGATGACTAAGGCAGACATTTTGAAGCATGGGAAGACACTCCAATAGTTAGCAACTCAAGGGACTTGAGTTTTCCCTACAGGGGGAGTATGGTGCAAGAGCACCTTCTCTATGGTGCATATCATGTTTTGTTTTTGTTTTTAATAAGTCTTTTTAAGCCACATCATGTTTGTAATAAGGTCTTCATGTCAATTTGGTCATTGGACCTATGTAGACCATGTTTGGTCAAGTTGGATGTAATCACACAATGAAAACATGTGGTTTTCTTGTGTTAGGGGAGAAACCAACGGCTAACTGTTTTCAAATTAGTTTTGCATGCTTGGAGGAATGTAACTAATGTTCCAAGCCTTCTATGGGTGAAGGAGTTGGATATAATTGTTGGGGAGAAGCATGCATGAATGAAGATTTGGATTCTTGATGTGTTGAAACATTGTTCTTTCTAAGTATTTTCTGTAACAATCATTCTATACGGATAGTTGTTCATTTGAAACTGATTGGAGATGTTTAGGCATTGAAGTAGTTTCCATTTGATAGTAGTCTGGTGTGTAGAAGTGTTACAGTTTGTGAGTTTTTGTTCTTTCTGTAGAGACTGGTTTGAAAACCTAGAAACTAGGGTTCTGTGAATAAATGGACTGTATCTCCTATGTCCACTGAATTCAAGATTCTCATGTTCAGTATGATGGAGGAATACAGTGTACATTTTGTGTTTTCTATTGTTTTGTGTCAACACCCAGGGATCCATGAAGTTTGGCCCTGAGTTGACTAGGCATCTCTATGTGACTAGTCACAGGAACAATAGGAGAAATACTGTTGTGGAGTGACCAAATTGATGGTGATCAAGTGTTTGCAGAGTATTTTAGAATCCTTCCATGTTGTCAAGTCTTTGTTTCCATTTTTGAATTGGTGTCTATGTAGTCACAAAGTTACAGAGTCACCATTAGCATAACATAACCCTCAAAGAAGCTTTTGAAAGTTACATCAATTAAGGGTGTTAGACCGATAACAGTTGTATCGACGAAGGATGAAGGATGACTCACCAAAGAACATACATTGGTGCAAGTTTTGTATCGGTTCGTCGAATGTATATTGTGGATGCATATTGCAATTGTATGTTGAGAATGTACATTTCATTGGATACAAATGATGATTGGCTATAACGGTGGAATAGAATGTATGTTGAGAATGCACATTTCATTAGATACAAAAAGGTGACTAGTCGTAACGGTGAAATAGGGGTAAAGAAACATTAAGTCCACTGGTAATCACAAGTCAAGCAAAGCATATACAAGTTGGTATATCAGCATATCAGAAGGACATACAAGGAGGTCACCAATGATTGAAGTCTAACTGACAAAGTCACATCAAACTGCTACAGTTAAGGCTAGTGGAAAGGTAAATGCCATCGGGTATCGGCAGGAGGTTTGGAGATGCTGCCGATAGAGGGAGTCTCACTAAATGCTAAGTGGAGTTGACTATCAGGGAGAGTTGGTAGATCGGTTAGAGAAGTTGAAAGGTGATTGACGGAATATGTTTGGCTGACAAGAGTAGGTCACCAAGACATAGGCCACACTCACACTAATCAGTTTAGTTGATCAATTTGAACACTTCCACTGAGTGCTTTGCATCAGGCAGTTGTCACCTTGTAGCCTAGTCACTAAACTTGAGGTAGTTTGCACTTGATCTAAGGAAGAATGCCACCGAGGAGAATCCCTACTATTGGAACAATGGCTAGTAGACTGAATGAGATAATGGAATTGATGAAAAATATGAGAATTCGATTGGACACTGTCAAGGAAGATAGGAAAAGAGGATTGATGCCTAGACCTAATGTTGAAAGTGATGATGAAGAGGAATTTCAGTCTATTGAACAAATTGGTGAAACCCCAGGAGGTGATGAAGAAGAATCATATCAAGTAAAGATGTTGTGAGCTATTTCAAAGATTGGGAAGAGACCTAGAGTTGATGTACTGAACTATACTAGCAATTTTAACCTTGAAGTGTTGATCAACTAGATAAATGATGTGGAGGAATACTTTGAATATGAAGAAGTTGAAGATCCGGAGAAGGTGAAATTTAAAATGACCAAGTTGAAAGGACATGTTGCTATATGGTGGAAAGAAGTTCAGTTTGGTAGAAATAGAAGATGAAAAAAAGAGATTACAAAATGGGATAGGATGGTGACAAAATTGAAGAATCAGATTATACCTGCTGGCTATGAGTTGGAACTATAGAAAAGATTGCAAAACCTGAGACAAAAGGAGAAATCTATGAAGGAGTATACTAAAGAATTTCATAAGATGATCATAAGGACATGACATAGTGAAGAAAGAAAGGAGAAAGTTTCTAGATACATCAATGGATTGAGATTAAACATTCAAGAAGAACTAAGTTTGGTAAGGATGACATCTTTGGATGAAGCATATCAGTTTATCCTGAAATTTGAAGAGAAGCTAAACAAGAGGCATGATCAAAGGCAGACAAGAAGAGGAGGTAAATTCTAAAGAGGTAGAACATTTTCTAGAGGAGATAGATCACATCTGGAGTAGAACAAGTTTGACATCCCATTTAAGAAGGATGACAGGGATAGCAATGCTTACCAGAGCAATGACAGAAATATTCATCATAGATGAAATTATAATTCATACCGGAATGAAGGATACATAAGAGAGGGAAGAGGACTTGATAAGAGAACATTCAGAGGCACTTGTTTCAAGTGTGGAGGTGAAGGACATTGAGCATTTAGATGTAACAAGGGGAGTACAAGTAAGAGGACAGAGAACAATGGAAGAGTAGCCTATGTGGAAGAACCTGTTGGATCACCTAGTTCAGTTGGCAAACCTGAGAAAGGAGAATCGCTTGTGATGAGGAGAGAACTAATTCAAGCATAAACAAATGAGGAACCACCGCAGAGGAAGAGTTTGTTCAGAACAAGATGCAAATCGAGAGGTGAATGTTGTAAAGTTGTAATTGATAGTGGTAGTCTAGATAACCTAGTTTTAGAGGAGATGGTGACTAAGCTAAAGTTGGAAAGATTGACCCATCAGATAGCATGGATTCAGGATGATCATAGGGTACTGGTGAGTGAGCAATGTTTGGTGAAATTTCATATTGGATCTTATCATGATGAAGTCTTGTGTGATATTATGCCTATGGATGTATGTCATATTTTTTTGGGTAGATCTTGGCAGTATGATAGAAAAGCAATACATGATGTGAAAAAGAATACATACACTATAATAGCAAATGGAAAGAGAATTACTTTGATCCCTTTGGAAGATGATCCTAAGAATGAAGTATGTGTGAATGCTAGAATTTATTTGGTAGATGGAAGAAAATTTCTAGATGGTTTGAGACATGAGAATATGTGTTATGCTTTGATTCCTAAGAAGCCTGGAACATTGAAGAAGGAGAATAAAGAAGTACAACCAAAGGAGATAAAAGAGTTGCTGACAAAGTATGAAGACATCATATCAGATAATGTACCTAAAGGATTACCACCAATCAGGAGTATCAGCCATCACATGGATATCATGCCAAGAGCTAGTTTTCCTAACAAAGAAGCACATAGAATGACACCAATAGAAAATGAAAAATTGAATAGACAGATACAAGAATTGTTGAGGAAAGGTTTAATTTGATAAAGTTTGAGCCCTTGTGTAGTACCTATAGTTTTAGCACCTAAGAAAGATGGAGAATGGAGAATGTGTACAGACTCTAGAGCAATCAACAAGATCACAGTTAAGTATAGATTTCCTTTACCTAGGATGAATGAATGGACACCATCAAATTGGAATCAGAGAAGGAGATGAATGGAAGACTGCTTTTAAAACAAATGAAGGATTGTATGAGTGGTTAGTGATGTCTTTTAGATTAACAAATGCACCTAGTACTTTCATGAGATTGATGAATGAAGTTCTAAAGAAATTCTTGGGTAAGTTTGTTATTGTGTATCTGGATGATATTCTAATTTTCACTAAGACAAAGGAGGAACATTTACAACACCTAAGACAAGTTTTGTAGAGATTGAGAGAAGAAAAATTGTTGATAAACATCAAAAAGTGTAGTTTCATGAAGGAAGAATTGGTATATTTGGGATTTGTGATTTCTGCGGAAGGATTGAAGATGGATCCTAAGAAGGTAAGAGAAATTGTTGAATGGCCTACACCAAAGAGAATTGGAGAATTTACATTATTTCATGGACTAGCTAGTTTCTATCAAAAGTTCATTAGAAATTTTAGTTTAGTTTGTAATCCTATGATAGAGAGAATTGTTAGTGTAGGTTTTTATTCCCTACTGAGGTTATTTATTTTTCCCTATATTCCTAGGTTTTTCCTACACTTCTATTAATCTCGCTTAGGTTAATAAAGCATGTCTTATTAAGTGAGTGGTTGCAAGGTGTCACCTTCCTACATGTGAGCATCCATTAGCTATCTTGGGAAGATACTTTACTATCTTTAGTCCGATAGATGGTTGCTCCTGATTGATCAATGTTACCACCTCCTCCCTCTTCCTAGTCTATATAAGCATGTTACCTGGCTTGTATTTTGTATCTTTTACTTTTACATTCTCTTAATGCTATTTTTCTTCTAGCATTTGCATTACTCTCTTAGAGACTAACTCTGTGTTGCTATTTTGATTTCGTATCATTTGCATTCATAGTTTAGATATCTATTCTTTGCACTAGTTTTCTAGGTTAATAATCTTTTCAGATTCTAACATGGTATTGGAGCCTTGCTATGTGCAAGAGTAGATTTTAGTTTCCTTATTTGAGAGATTCAGGGGGGGCTAATTAAGCTTATTGCAGTTTTTTGAAAAACCCAGTATGCTATTCTCTTGCATCTTCGGATGATCTTGAGAATTAGAAAAGTTTGATAGAAACTTTTTTAATCTCTAAGGTTTGCACATGTGTTTTATGAAATTTAGGTGATTGCATCATTCTATTTATACTAACAGCATTTTTGGCTATTCCAATGCATCCAGGAGGCTTGTAAAAGTTAGATTTCGCTTTCGTTTCACCGAAATTAGAGATCATCATACACAATTGCAGAACTGGGGTTTCAAACTCAAATCTGACAACCAACTTGCATATTTGGTGTTTTCAATCAATATTACAAGTTCCAACATACATTTGCTTGTCTTAGGTAGCTGATTCAGCCTTTGCATGCTATTTTTTGGTTGCTGAGGTTATTTTTTATTGCTAAAGGTGTTTTATTTACATTGGATCAACATCTTCTATAGATCATTAAGAAAAATGCTTTCTGGGTTTTGTTCATAACACATAAAAGCCATCTGGGTATGTTTTAGTTTTTGCATGGAATTTATATATTTTTTAAGGCAAGACCCCTCTCTGTTGGCAGTTGTAGTTTTGAAGGCAGTTTTCAAATGCTTCATTCTTGCTCATATAGACTCCGTTTCCCACGAAAGTTTTTTTGATTTTGGCTAGTTTTTTGTGTTCTATGCACTAGTGCAGACATTTTTTGATTTTGATGCAGAGACTTTTTAGAAATTGCAGATTCTCAGTCGTGACACTGCATAGTTCTCATTTTAGGAACTTCAGAGGATCATAACTTTCACATACGAGCTCGTATCGAGGCGATTCATTTTTTGAAAGTGCATCATTTTTTGAGTAGATCACAGTGGTGTTGTTTATTTCTCTGGGTATTGTTCCAAAGTTATATTTTTAGCATATGCTCTTTGTGAGGGTTTTGTAATGCATTAAAATCAAGACCACTTAGTATTTCTTGCTAGTGGCAGTTGTTAACGCACTAATATAAAGTGTCAAATCATATTTTCTTGGGGGGTTTCTTTGATTGAGTGAAAAAGGGGGGGTTGTCTTGGTTGTGTTCTCTTCTTTTCAGCATTTCTTCATCATGGATCAAACAAATGTGTCCATCCTAACTCCATACAATTACTTTGAGTGGAAATCACACATGACAATTCACTTAAGGAAAGATGGATTAAATAGGACAACAATGGGACTTGACACTGAACCTACTAAAGATGAAGATAAGCCTAAGTGGTTTAACAAATGTGACGAGGCATATGGAACATTGTGTTTGTCTATTTCTCTTGATTTACTCTTTCACATCGAGTCTTTGAATACACCAAATGAAATCTGGACAAAACTAGAAACACTATTTGGCACACAAGATTCAATGAGGGGTCATATGTTGGAAAATGAACTAATTAGTTTAAGTCCAGGCAATTTCAACACAATCCAGGATTTCTTCACTAAATTGAAATCACTAAGGCTATAGTTAAAACAATGTGGAATTGAAAATAAAGATGAACAACTGATTCTTAGTATTCTCTCTAAGCTAACTTCAGAATATTCTATGTTTGTTTCTACCTTCTATGCTACTAAGGGTGCACTTGGTACTTAATTCACCATGCCATCTTTAGATGATTTTGCTGTCAATCTCACTCAGGAATAGGACAAGCTAATCCAGATGGCCACTCTTAAGTCCTCTAAGTCACATGCCTTAGCTGTCAACCAAGGCACAAAAGAATAGAAAGAACAAAGTAGTAACAACAATAGTAAGGATAAGAAACATAAGAATAGCAAGGAGAAGAACGATCAGATAATAGTTGCTTCAAAAGCAACTAATGAGACCCAATCTTCCAAGGGCAACAAGCCTAAGAAAAAGAGGGTCCAATGTGCCTATTGTAAAAGACCCATGATGAACATAAATGTCTAAAGAAACAAATTGATCACTTGACACACATTCTTGAGAAGAATAATATCAATGTTCCTGATTCTATCAAATAGAGTTCTAATGAGGGGTCTAATAAGGCAAAAGAAAATAGCAAGGGGAAAGGAAAGGGCAAGGCCCTTGTTGCAGTTGCTTCTTCACCATCCACTTGGGTTCTTGATTCAAGTGCTTCGCACCACATGGCTTCATCTAAGGAAGAACTTGCATCTTTAGAGCCGTGTACTATGCCTTCTATTTTGATGGGTGATGACACTCCTATTGAGGTGTGTGGGAGAGGGTCTGTTGATATGGGGGATGGCACATTCCATAATGTTCTTTGTGTGCCCTCATTATCAACTAATCTCCTATCGGTATACCAGATCACTCACACAGGTTTGGCAAGCGAGTTGAGTTCACTCCTGATTCAGTGGAGATTTGTGAGTTGCACAGTGGTTCTACAATTGTAGTTGGGAGAGAAGATCATTAGTCATGGCTCTACCTATTTTCTAACTTTGTTCCTGATCCTTCTTTGACTATTTTTCTCACTCATTCTAATGATGTGAGTAGATTATGGCATGAGTGGTTTGGCCATCTTAACTTCCGCTACTTGCAGTAGCTCAACCAGCAGAGCATGGTCATAGGGTTGCCTTCAGTTCAGTTTTCAAGTGGTGTTTGCCAAGGTTGCATTCTTGGTAAGCATCCTAAGGAAAAGTTTGACAAAGGTAAGGCATGGAGAGCTTCACAGATACTGGAGTTAGTTCATAGTGATTTGGCTAGTCTATTTCAGTATCCTTCTTTCAGCAGGGCTAGATATGTCCTCACATTCATTGATGACTTTTCTCAATATAATTGGGTGTACTTTCTCAAATAGAAGTTATAGGTATTTGATCATTTTTAGGACTTCAAAACTATTGTAGAGAAGCAATCTGGGAAATCCATTAGAGTTTTATGCACTGACAATGGTGGTGAGTATGTCAACCATCGGTTTGAGAGGTTTTGCACCTAAGAGGGGATTGATTTATAGCATTCAGTTCCATACAATCCTCAGCAGAATAGTGTTGCAGAATGGAAGAATAGGTCCTTGAAGGAAATGACAAACTACATGATTCACTGTAGATCTCTTGCACCACAATATTGGGCAGAGGCCATTAATTATGTTTGTTATATCTAGAACCATGTTCCTCACCGAGCCTTGAAGGGAGTCTCTCCTTCTGAAGCTTGGAGAAGTTGAAAACCATCAGTTAAGCACTTTCAAGTTTTTGGTTCTCCTGTTGGGCCCACATTCCTGTAGAGAAATGCAAGGCCTTGGATCTGTAGAGCAGACTTTGCATATTTGTAGGTTATCCTGATGGTGTGAAGGGTTATCGGTTGCTCCACCCTACTACACATGAGTTGTTCATTGAGAGGAGTGTTCAGTTTGAGGAGGGCTCTTCGAGCTCACTTTCTAGCACTTCTCCAACTCCTTCTACTTTGACATTGGAGTCACTTGGGATACATGACAGATCTTCTGATGAGTCAGATTCACCTGAGTAGTCTTCTACCTCCACTTCTGATGTAGAGAGCAATTCAGAGGACTCACTTCCTCTCCTAGTCATCATTCAGAGGTTGATGATTTTCCTCCAGATTCTCCATCTTCCGGTCCACTTTGGGCTAGACAAACCTTACAGTCTGCAAGTGATTAGGTTGGGGATCCATCAGACACTAGGCAAACTCATTCACAGTTCCAGGATGCTCCACATGTCTTCATTGCTACTACCTTAGATCCACAGTCTTTTCATGAGGCTTCTGGTGTTCTTGAGTGGGATACAGCTATGTAGGAGGAGTATAGTTCCTTGATGAGGAACCACACTTGGGATCTTGTCCCTCTTCCCAAGGGAAGAAAAATTGTTCGATGTAATTTTATCTATCAGATAAAATTTGTAGTAGGTGGGTTGGTTGACAAGCGTAAGGCTCTCTTGGTCACCAAAGGATTCTCCTAGGTTCCTGGGATTGACTACTCTGAGACTTTTGCGCCAGTTGCCTAAATGAACTCCATCTGACTTGTTCTTGCCATTACTGCAGCCAATCATTGAGAAGTACATCAGATGGATTTGAAGAGTGCTTTTCTTCACAGTGACCTTCAGAAGGAGATCTACATGGAGCAGCCATAGGGGTTCATTCAGGATTCTTCACTTGTGTGCCATCTTCAGAAGTCTCTCTATGGCCTCAAATAGGCTCCTCAGGCCTAGTATGCCAAGATGAACTCCTTCCTTCTATCAGTTGGGTTCACTTGGTGCCATTCTGATCCCAATGTCTACATTCTGTAGCAGGATGATTCACTCTTATTTCTGGTTCTATATGTTCATGACTTGCTGATCACAGGGAGTTCTTCATCCACCATTGGGGCTGTCAAAATTGCCCTTCATGATAGGTTTTTGATGACTGACTTGGGCTTGTTGCATTACTTTCTCAGGATTGAGATCTTTCAGTCTTCTTCTGGGATCACCATCACATAGTCCAAGTATACTCTAGATTTCCTCTCGAGGTTTCATATTGCTGACTGCAAGCCTGCTTCGACTCCCTTTCTTTCTGGAGTCAAACTTGAGGCTCAGTGTTCTTCTCCACTTGTTGATGGCACTTTATACCGACATCTTGTTGGAAGTCTCATTTATCTAACTCATACGAGACCTGGCATTTCATATGCTATAGGCATGGTCTCTCGATTCATGTAGGAGCCTCATGAGCTGAACTGGAAATCAGCCAAGTGGATCCTTCACTACATTCAGGGTACTCACAGTTTTAGGATTCACTATGTAGCGGGCATTGAGCTTGACTTGGTGGGCTACACAGATTCAAATTGGGTGGGCAATTCTCAAGATCGCAAGTATACTTCAAGTTATAGCTTCTCACTTGGTTTAGATCCTGTTTGTTGGTCGAGAAAGAAGCAGTCTGTTATTGCTCTATCTTCTACCGAGGCTGACTATCGGGGGGCTGTGAATGCATCCACTGAGGCCATTTCGCTTCAAAATCTTCTCACTGAGTTTGGTATCTAGATCAAACTTCCATCAGTTATATTTTGTGACAACCAAAGTGCCATTTAGATCTCATAGAGTCTGGTCCATCATCAGTGGACCAAACACTTACAGGTCCACATGCACTACATCCAGGAGTTCATCTAGGGCCACATCATCAACCTTCGCTACTGTCTGACTTCTAAGCAGGCTACTGATATCTTCACCAAACCCTCCACTGAGAGCAAGTTCCTTCATTTGCAAGCTTTGTTGGGGGTGCGGGATGCTTCATCTTCTGGGGGGGCTTCTTCCTCTCACTTGGAGTCCTAACTCTCTCTACTTTTTGGGGGGTCTCTTCTCTCTCTATTTTGGGGGGGAGATTTTCTCTCTCTTTGGGGGGAGATTTTATGTATATGGGTACCTCATTAGGCTTGATTTGTCGGGACCCATTTCTACATCCACCTAAGCTTCCCTTATGGGGGGTGTTAGTGTAGGTTTTTATTTCCTAGTGGGTTATTTATTTTTCCCTATATTCCTAGGTTTTTCCTACACTTCTATTAATCTCACTTAGGTTAATAAAGCATGTCTTATTAGGTGAGTGGTTGTGAGGTGTCACCTTCCTACATGTGAGCATCCATTAGCTATATTGGGAAGATACTTTGCTATCTTTAGTCTGATAGATGGTTGCTCCTAATTGGTCGGTGTTGTCACCTTCTCCCTCTTCCTAGTATATATAAGCATGCTACCTAGCTTGTATTTTGTATCTTTTGCTTTTGCATCCTCTTAATACTAATTTGCTTCTAGCATTTGCATTACTCTCTTGGAGACTAACTCTATGTTGCTATTTTGATTTCGTATCATTTGCGTTCATAGTTTAGATATCTATTCTTTGCATTAGTTTTCTGGGTTAATAATCTTTTTAGATTCTAACAAGAATAAGGGGAGACAAAAAAGATTTTAAGTGGACAGCAGGAGTAGATAAAAGTTTTGAATTATTGAAGCAAAAAGTGATAGAACAAACTATTTTGGCATTACCGGATTTCAATAAGGTATTTCAAGTGGATTGTGATGCAAATGGAAATGCAATTGGAGTAGTATTAAGTCAAGATGGTAGACCTTAGCATATTTCAGTGAGAATTTGAATGATGCAAGGAGAAGATATTCAGTTTATGATCAAGAGTTCTACATGCCACAATTCAACCCTTGAAGAAGTGGAGACATTATTTGTTGCCTAAGGAGTTTTTGTTGTATATAGATCATCAAGCTTTGCAATATTTGAATAGTAAAGGTAAGCTGAATCAGAGACATATGAGATGGGTAGAGTTCATGCAAAGTTATACATTCGTATTGAAGCATAGCAGTGGAAAATCAAACAAAGTGGCAGATGCATTGAGTAGGAGAAGAAACTTGCTGACAGAGATGAGAGTTGAAGTGATAGGATTTGATGAATTGAAGAACATGTATGAGGGAGACTAATTTTGTAGAACCATGGAAAGCACGCAAGGAACCTGTAGTGATAGATAGGAGTAAGTGGTTGGACTATTTTATTCAAAAATATATTTTGTTCAAGGGAAATTAGCTATGCATACCTAAAATTTCCATGAGAGATAATTTGATCAAGGAAAACATAGTGGTGGATTGGTAGGACATTTTGGCATTGACAAGACAATGGCTTTGGTGAGTGAAAATTACTTTTGGCCTAAGATACATAAAGATGTTAGGAAATTTGTCCAGAGTTGTCAAGTTTGTCAAGTTGCAAAAGGGAGTAATCATAACACTGGATTGTACAAATCTTTGACAATACCAGAGAGACCTTGGGAAGACATAAGTATGGATTTTGTAATGGGATTGCTGAAGACATAGAGAGGATATGATTCAATATTTGTAGTGGTGGACAGATCTTCAAAGATGACACATTCCATACCTTGTTGGAAGACAATTGATGCAGTGCATGTAGAAGACCTATTTTTCAACGAGATTGTGAGATTGCATGGATTACCTAAGAGCATAATATTAGACTGAGACACCAGATTTATTGGATACTTTTAGAAGATACTTTGGAAGAAGATGAAGATAGATTTGAAGTTTAGTTTAGCATTTCATCCATAGACTGATGGACACATAGAGTTAGTGAATAGGAGTTTAGGAATATTGTTGAGATGTTTGGTTGGAGAGAAGACAAGAAGTTGGGATTTGATTCTTTCACAAGCAGAGTTTGCATACAATAATTTAGTAAATAGGAGTATTGGAAGAACATCTTTTGAGATTGTTATCGGAGTAAACCCTAGAGGAGTTATAGAGTTGAGAGATATTAGTATGACAGATAAGAGATGTCCAAAAGCAGAAGAATTTGCAGAGCATATGGAGACAATGCTTAATCAGGCAAATAAGCATTTAGAGGATATGAACAACAAATATAAAGAACATGCAGATGAGAAGAGAACATATAATGAATTTACAGTTGGAGAAGAAGTGATGGTATACTTGAGAAAAGAAAGAATTCTAGTTGGAATATATAACAAGTTGAAGATGAAGAAGTTTGAACCTTGTAGGATACTCAAAAATTTTGATTCAAGAAATGCATATGAAGTGGAGTTACTAGAGACATTGGGTATATCATCTATTTTCAACATTGTAGACCTATATCAGTATCATGAAGTAGATTTCAGTGATAGCATGGAAGAAGACTTGAAGACGCAGTTACCACAACAAGTACCAGAGCAGATTGAACACATTTTGGATAGCAAAGTTGGATGAAGCACCAGAGGAAGACAATGCAAAGAATATCTTTTGAAGTGGAAAGGCAGATTGGAAGAAGATTCGTCATGGATTTCTTAGGCTGAGATAGACTATCTTGGTTTTCCTCTAGCCCCAGTAATGTGAGGGACTCATTTTTTTTAATAACCCTAGATGTCTGATGCAGGAGCATCCCTAGTTCAAGAGAAATCTTGCATTAACCAAAAACATTTGCATTTCAATTTGTTTGTAGTTTAGTTTGTTTCCTTTCATTTCTCAGATTAGTTCAAGCAGTTCAGTCAGTACCAGTTTCTATATTTTGGTTTGCATTCTACCGCAATGGCATCTCAGATCTTGTGGAGCTGGAATTAGCACATGTATTTATTCATCCACATCATACCTAGAATTTAGAGCATTTGGTCAAGGTATCAGAAGGATATCTCTATTAGAAGATCAACTATTTTCTTAGAATAGAGAATCTTGACAAACTCTGATAATAATCTAAAGGAGAAGACTTGCAGAGCATTCCTTGACTTGTGGAGCCTAATGACACATCATTCATTGATATTTGGTTTGTGTCCAACCTTCCCCAAGATCCACACATCACTCCATTCATTTGCGGAGGAGTTCTACTCATTTAGGGTAGACCTACCCATATAAACATGTTACAACTCTTCATTGGAGTTTGTGATCTCTCTTGGCCAACACAGACGAATCTTTTGTACCGGTTATGATATATAATGATGTAATAGATCCCTAGGAAAGGAAGTGATACAGAGAGTGATAGTTTGATAGTTTGGAATCTTTACGAAGGAGCTTCAAAGCCATATCTTGTGCATATTCTGATATTCTATAGTCAGGCCTTCGAGCCCTAATTGTAAACCCACATGTTGTCAGCCAATTTGCATTTGAATTCCATCATATACTAAATGACTAAATCTACATTTGTTTCATATCTTTGATTTGTTTTCATTGTGTTTACTCTTGTTGCACAGTCTAGACAATTCCTTCTATAAACCCTCCTACCGTGATTGCACCAGCTCATAAGATGTCTTTGTTCCATTTACTTTGACTTGCACTCTATTTTGAATATAGATAGTAGTATGAGTAGCTTCTTTCCAATATACTTCTGGAAGATTAGCTTCTTTGATAATTGTTCTAGTATCTTTTTGAACTATTCTATTCTTTCTTTCAACTACTCCATTTAGCTGAGGAGTTCTGGGAGTAGACAATTGTCTCTTTATCCCGTGTTCTTCACAAAAAGAATTGAATTCATTTGAAGTAAAGTCACCACCTTTGTCAAACCTCAAACACTTGATTCTCAAGTCCATCTCATTTTCAGCCATTTCTTTAAATGCCTTGAACTTATCTAGGGCTTCTGATTTTTCTCTAAGAAAAGTAACCCAAGTCATTCTTGAATAATCATCAGT
Organism: Cunninghamia lanceolata; assembly: GCA_027924645.1. NCBI lineage: Eukaryota > Viridiplantae > Streptophyta > Pinopsida > Cupressales > Cupressaceae > Cunninghamia > Cunninghamia lanceolata. Next base: position 1,462,535 of record BSBN01000245.1, on the reverse strand, counting down.
AAGTAGCATGAAGTACCTATCACCTTGTAGAATTCTTATCCTTGTAGGACAACATAAGTTTGTATGCATCACCTCCAACAAACCAGTAGATGTTTGTTCCTTGCTTTTCAAACTTGTCTTTGTTTTCTTCCCAAATTGATATTCTTTGCAAAAGGCATTAGCATGCTTCACAATCTTAGGTAGGTCTCTTGTAGCTTGAGATTATCTTATTTTCATCAGATTATCAAGGTTAATATGACACATTCTCCTATGCCATATCCAACATTCATTTGTCTGAGCCAACAAACAACAATTGTCAGTACCTTTCAAATGATAAACATTACCATGAGTCTTCTTACCAGCAACAATTATTGTTCCAAAGCTTTTCCTTATCTCACATCAATTATCTTTAAATATTAGATTATATCCTTTGTCACACATTTGTCCAACACTTAGAAGATTATTCTTTAGGCATTTGACATAAAGAACATCATATGTATTATGCTTTCCATCAAAAGTAATTGGCCCTTTTCCATAGATCTTACCAGTTGCATCATCACCAAATCTAACTAGTCCTCCATCATACCTTTCCAATTTGACAAACTTACTCTTATCTCTAGTCATGTGATTTGAGCATCTGCTGTCAATGACCCATTCATCCTTTTCCATTTTAGCATGAAATACAGACATCTCTTTCTCTTCTTCTAGACTTCCTTCCTTCACACAACTTACAAGGTTAGCAGAAACATGTTCTTTTATAGAAATAAACAAGCATTCACTAGCATTACCATCTTTAAAATCAAATTCATCATCAGTTACACCTTCATTTTTCCTAACATAGTAACTTTTTCTTACCATCCTACATCTACCTTCTTTGTTCTTGTTCTTCAAAGCTCTATCTAGACACCTTGAAGCATAATGGTCAATCTTACTACAACTGAAACATTTGAAAGGTAAATTGCCTTTGTACTTTCCATTTTCCTTTTTCATTTTGTTTGCAAAGTTTGCCTCAAGGTCATCAAAGTATTCTTCATCTGATTCCATAACATACTTATCTAATTTAGTAGTCTTTTCTTCCTTGGCCTTAAAAGCAGCCTCAGTTTTCACAGGGCCATCAGTAGTACCAAATTCCCTCATTTCAAAAGCAATTAGTTTACCAAGCAATTGATCTTTTGAAAGCTTATTCATATCAAACAATTCTTCAATGGTAGATACCTTGTGACTATAAGATTTGGGAAGAGTTATGAGTACCTTATCTACAACATCTGTATCATCTATCTTTCCACCAAGACCCTTGATGCTAGTAACAACTTCATCAATCTTCTATATGTAACTTGTGATGTTCTCATCTTCAGACATCTGCATAGTTTCATATATGGTCTTCAAGTTCTTCAACTTAGCCTTCTTGACAGATGCATCACCTTCATAGATACTTTTTAACTTTAGCCAGATCTCATGAGTAGTTTCTAGATCCACAATATTTGCCATTTCAGTATTAGATAAAGCATTTAGTAGAGCATTTTTAGCTTTTCCATTAATCTCATAGGCCCTAATCTCACTTGCAGTCCTCAGACCACCATTAGGTATTTTGTATTGCTCTTCAACTATTTTCCAAACATTAAAATGAATGGAGACAAGATAAGTTTGCATTCTTACCTTCCAAAAGGCATAGTTATATCCATCAAACTAAGGAATCTCTTTGTTTACCATCCCAAATCTACCTTAAACTATTAGGCTTTCTTCCAAGGAACCAAGCTCTGATACTAATTGTTGAAGGCACAAGAGAATTGAGAGGGGGGAGTGAATCAGTTGTATCAAAAACTTTAACTTCTCTTAAATAAAATCACATTCACATTCACTTACTTTAACTCCTCAATCTATTATAAAGATTAAACATGAAATGTAGAATCAAAACTTAAACACATAAGCACCATACACATATGAACACTAGAATTTTACGTGGAAAACCCTAAAAGGGAAAAACCATGGTGAGTGTTATCTGACAATATAATGTAGTAACAATAACAAATAACAAACGAGGATCACTACCAAAGGGCTCCCTACCCAAAAGAATGCTCACTACAAAAAGTCTCACTGCCATGTACTAATATGATAGAATCTACAACATGCCTGAGTTCAGTTCCAATGAAGCACAATACATATCACCTTCCCTGCCTTACAACACAAACACTTTCATTTTTGCATCCACACTCTTTACACATGAATTCATTAGATTTATTTATACCAATCATCAACACTAGAACATACATCAAGTTTAGCAATACAATCTACAACCTTCAGAACATTCTCCATGGCTGAAAAACATACATAATTCAAAATAGGTCTAGACCTAAACAAACTTGCAAAGAAAATGAATGAAATAATAACACTTCATGGCTTATCTTGGACCTAAATACATCTTCACATGCTTCAACATGCTTCTACAATTGACAAAACACATCCGCAAAGAGTGTTATCACCCAAGTTGGACAAACTAGTGTAAACACCAAGAATACTTAGGCACAAGCTTCCAAGAACTCAATCATAGCTTTTGGATCAAACCCAAGCCTTCAACAGAATCTAGAGACATGTACAATCAACATAAAATCACTTGGGAGCTAACAAATCCAGCTACAACAAGTTTCACTTAAAGGTAATAAATCTCACTTGAAGACAACTTACAATCAACACTGCTAAGTTCTGCTACTCAATAACTTACTTTATGGAGCACTAAATCATAAATCCTTTAGAATCAAGATAGCTAAGGAACTTATTAACATATGTCTAGACACACATCACCTAAAACCAATCTACAGAGAAACGTAGAGCAAAATACTTTCTCCTAGATAGCTCTACACAACTCAAACACTATCAAATATAGTCTTCAAACTAGTGAACACAACCTCTACTACATAGCAATCCAGACTACCAAATTCTAGATTTAGCACCTTCGAACACTTCTCTAAAACATATCCAAATCTCATCCTCCAGTCTTTAGTACAGAAGAAATAAGGAAAAAAAACTCAGACAGTATCCTGCAATACTCTGCAACACACTGTTTCCTCTTGGAGATAAATTTTTCTCAAAATCACTTTCAAACTCAGCATCATGAACATATTCTTATCATCTTCAACACTTATACAACATAATACAAAGCAACTAACTCATGACAATCCAGTAACAAAGCAAGAGCATAGTTGACACTAATGACAACACAAACATGTTGACATCAATGACAATACTGATTAGCACATACTTGCAACAGAGGATAATAAAACAAATAAAATGTTTTATTGGCTATATTTTTGGTGTGAAATCTAGATGCTTAATTAGTGGTTAAAGACTGATAGAGGATGCATGGAGATGACAGTGTAAACAATAGAAGCTTGATCCCGATGAAAACTAGCTCAGGAATGGCAATAACTGACTTGGATGGATTTACAACTAGGCCGTTATGTTTACATACAGATAGAAAGATGCGGAGGTGATCAAGATGAGCTTCCATATTTTGGCTGAAAACTAGGATATCATCAATGTAAGGCTGTATAAACTTGGCATGAGGCCGGAATAGGATATCCATTTTTTGTTGAAATATAGAGGGAGCCGTTTTAATACCAAAGGGTAAAACAATCCATTCGTATAAGCCTTGGGGAACAGAGAAGGCTGTTTTATAATAATCTTCAGACCGAAGATTAATTTGCCAATATCCCTTGGTTAAATCAAACTTAGAATACACATGGCTTCCTTGGATAATTTGCCAAATATGGTCTTTGCTAGGAATTGGATGTCTGTGATCTACAAGACAGTCATTGAGGGGCTTGTAATTTACTACGAGGTGTTTTTCAGGTAACTCGACTCCTCGTTCATCTACTTTCGGAACATACATTGCATGGCAGGAAAAGGGTGAATCTGAGACTTGGATTAAACCTAAGGCTTCAAGCTCTGCTATCTCTTTAGCACAAATCTGGACTTCAGAAGAACTCATTAAAAAGTAATTTGCTTTAGCTTTGGGAAGAAGTTCCTTACCTTCTGCATCTCTTTTTAATGGCAAACTGCATGTAAGAGAGCGTTGGAATTTCTTCAGATCTTTGGTCATTATAGTAGTAGCAAATACCTCTTTGATCTGCTTGAGCTCCTCATTCTTTTCTTGGAATTGCTGATGAAGCCAAACCTGATTAACAGGCTTTTTTCTCTTTTCATCCTTTTGAATTCTGGAGAAGGATGTAGGCTGATAGATGCGGGGCAACTGATACAAACCTTTAAAGGTTAAGAAATCTTGTTCTATAATGAATGGTTGCCATTCACTTATAGTATTACTGCCAATTACTCCATCATAATCTTCAACTTCATAATGAACAAAAATTGTATTACAGGGCTTTTCTTCAAACCCTAGTTGAACTGGAGCAATACAAAATTGATGGCTGAAAGATTTCTCATTATTACCAAATGTAATATTAGTCTTACCATCTCTCCATGCATCTTCTGGAAATGCATTCTTCCTGGCAATGTTTAGGTCAGCACCAGTATCAATTAGGAAAGCCAGAGGGTATGCCAAAATACCTGGGAAACCTTGAGGTGAACCACTGGATCTTCCTCTAGATTGATATGGACGCGGGTCCATGAATTCCCATTGGGCTTCTTCTTGCACACGCCTGGCTGGAGGCTTGGTCACTTTTGGTTATAGCAAATAATACTTTCGGCTCTTCAACTGCTCAAGCCGACTCTTTAATTTCTTCCAGGTCTCTTGACCCATATTCATTTCTTTGAGCTGCTGCTCAATGTGCAAGATTTCACCAATAATCTGATCTAGCTCAGACGTAGATCCTTTCATCATTCTGTAATAGAATGACACTTCAGAAGTATCTGACTCAGCTTCAGATTCTGAACTGGAACTGGAATTAGAATTAGGTTGCTCCTCATCCTTCATTAACTTGATATGAGCCTGCTCTTCGCGGGCTGATTGATATTCTTCTTCAGACTCTGAGTCTGAATATTCAGGACTTGAAATGACTATGTCCTCTGAATCAGAAGGATATGCATTTATATAGTCATATTCATCCAACGAGATGCCAGCACTCTTAGCTGCATGCATCTTTGCTTTACCTTTCTTTTTGTCCCTTTTAGGACACTTGTTGGAATAGTGCTCACCTTTACAGATGTAGCACACTGGCTTTCGTTTCGAACCACCTTTCTTTCTTTTAGCTTTCTTACGAAAGTATCCTCTTTTTCTTTTATAATCTTTTTTGGATTCTTTCTTCTTTTTCTTTTTAAAGCCACTTTTCTCCTTTCGACATGGCTTGCACTCAAACTCTTCATCTTCAAATACTGACAGCCTGTAACACACTGATGATGACAAGAGGGGTTGCACCTTTTTCTTTTCTTTCTTTTCCTTTACTTCATCACAGATGTCAGAATTGATTTGTTCCAGAAATTAAACTAACTGAGGAAATGTCAGTTCTTTCATATCCATTTTTTCATGCACCAAGTTTTAAGGATTCAGATACTTCTGAAGTGTCATTTTATTACAGAATGATGAAAGGATCTACATCCGAGCTAGATCAGATTATTGGTGAAATCTTGCACATTGAGTAGTAGCTCAAAGAAATGAATATGGGTCAAGAGACCTGGAAGAAATTAAAGAGTCGGCTTGAGCAGTTGAAGAGCTGAAAGTATTATTTGCTACAACCAAAAGTGACCAAGCCTCCAGCCAGGCGTGTGCAAGAAGAAGCCCAATGGGAATTCATGGACCCACGTCCATATCAATCTAGAGGAAGATCCAGTGGTTCACCTCGTGGTTCATCTCGTGGTTTTTCCCATGGCTACCATCCATCACCATGGTACAATCAACCGAGAGCTTCAGTAGCCTCTCTAAGAGAAAATGTTCCCACAGAATCGGTGGTTACCACTACCACACTGATCGAGCAGAAGGGAATCCTGGAAGCTCCTAGTCTGGGAAGTATGGCACGAAAGTTATGGCAATGGCATCACCTCGAGTTCCTTGATAAGGTGCTAGCTCAAGTTACGGATGAGATTGACATCCTCACTACTGAAGAAGCAGAAGAGCAAAGCGTAGAAGAATCAACTAGAGAGTTGGATCAGTACATCAATAGATTCAATTCTATCTCTGGTGTCAAGATGCTGGAACCTGCTACCAGCATAGAACAAGCTTTGTTCTGTGAAGAAAAGCCATACAGCCCTCTGATTAGCGACAATATCCAGTCCATCAAGAGTGGACAAAGTGCAAGAGTCGAGAAGCCGCCGCTTCCTGTCAAAATTGATAAGCCGCACATTCCAGTTACAAACTTGCAAGCCATTAAGATCGAGCAAGAAGAGGATCCCATGCAGTACTTAGTTTCTGATGTCTTTGAAGGGAGTCCAGCTCATGAGGTCATTCCAATCTATGACGAAGGTGAAAGCAGTAGAGGTAGGATGAGTGTTATCAAGAACACTTTCCGAGCAGCAAAAGCTACCACTCAGTGCCCAGGAGCAGTTTTGCTCATAAAATTCCTAGGTATTTTGGCATATCCTCTGGCTTTCCTAATTGATACTGGTGCACGAGAATATTTATAGAACTATGACTATAACAGTAAAAAAACACATTTATTGCATGCACAAAGCTACATATAGAGAACTTTATTTTTTCTAGACATGCAAAAAGTGAAAGTGTAGAAAAAAATTAGAGTTTTTAACATGCAGAAAAACTAGAGTGTGAACATGCAAATGGTGGAATACATGCAAAAGGGTGCATATATATAAGTGATTGTAATAGAAAAAGATATATGAGAGACAGATTAATGAATGCATGAGTAGAATTCAGTGGAGAGAAATTCTGAGTGAGTAGAGTGAGAGGAGAAGACTGTGTATGAATTGAAAAGGTACATTTGAGATTGTTGAAGAATAAGATTCAGTGAGGTTGGTGCCTCCTATGGACTGAGTTGGTGCTCAGATTAGGAGAATGTAGTCTACTTAGAGTTGGTGTTGTTAAATTAGGGGTTTGGTGACTCCTTAGAGTTGGTGTTGTTAAATCAGGGGTTTGGTGACTCCTTAGAGTTGTTGCTCTTAAACATTATAATCAATGGTTTCATTTGTGAGGCTAGATTAGGCTTGATGTAGAGTGGCGTAGGGGAAGCAACACACACAAGGGTTTACTCTATTGTCCTTTGCCCACTCACCCACTCCACCTAGCCTTCAACCAAGCAACCAAAGGCACATTCAAGGGTATATGAAAGGTTTGATATTCAGGTGATGACTTAACCTTCAAGGCTTCTCCAACACCTTAAGACAGATCAATAAACACCTTCTATGTAGTTGGTTTGATCCCCAACTTCCCAAAACTCTCCAACCAATACCTTGACTAGTAAGGCTACTAGCCCTCCAAACTAGATTTTCTCAACACAACTTGACAAAATCCCAAATGACTAGGTAAGTGAATAATGGTTTTAGATACCCTTTAAGGGACCCTATTAAACTTCCAAGTCTCCTATTCCAACTCTACTATAGCAATCCAAAACACTTACTAGGTCTCTAGGCCTAATTGATCAGTTTAGGGCTAGGTGACAAAGCAAGTGATTAAAATTGGGTACATAGATCAAGGGCAGGAATTTGGAATGCCTCTACCATGCCCAAACAACACAAAACCACCATCCATTCACTCACCCTATCAGGATTCTATCATCTACAACCTCAAATAGCATAAATTTGGTCAAATACAAGGAAATACTTGACCTAGGGCATCACCTTAAAATTTGAAAATAGCCTCTCCCAGCCAAATGCTTTTGGAATCCTATAGAGTACATCCCTAGCCTGCATTTCACCAATTTTTATGAATTTTCACTAGTGGGAATGCATTCTAGGGCCAGATTTCTATTATTGCCCTAGAAAACAGGGTTTCTAGACCAGTTTTGAAAGAAAATTTGATATCTTTTGACTCCGATGACTTCAAGACCTCAAACTAGTTGTATTTGAACCTTGACTCCAAGCACTTTCAAAAAAATAACATTTTCTCACCTGACAGGTCCGTACAGGCCGTACATAGTAAAAAAAATAGGAAAAAATGACTGTTTTCTATTGTTTGAATGCCCAAAACTCTGTACTAGACCTCCTCTATTATACAAGAGTGAACTACAATCTTTTTCAACTAATCCAAGTCGATGTCTAACTTCTCCAACAACATTCAACCACCAAAAATGGTTTTTTGAACCAACCTACTACATGACACACTTTGACAATTATGTTGTTTTGCCTTAACATAAGGAGGTTGATTTGTTTGGCTTGTCCAATGGATCTCCAATGATCAACACACTCCTTAAAACATATCAAAACTCTAAAACAACAAAAAAAACTCAAAAACCAATCCTTAGACCTTATAGGCCTAATTGGCACAACAAGGGTCCAAGTGGACTAAGCATGATTGAGGTTCATATGATTACCCCAATCATCTTGACCACACAAGAGGACCTTACATCCATGGCTAAAGCCTTATTACAAACAAAATCACAACTTTCAAAAAGAATGCAATCAAAATGACTTTAGGAACCAAGGTGCTCCTAGGTGCCCTGCACCATACACCCACTATCAAACAGAACTCAAGTCTCTTGAGTTAGGAATGTTATCAAATGTGAAACCTGCCTTCTCAATGTCTGCTCTACTCATCCAAGTGGCATCCTCCTGAGGTTTATTGAGCCACTTCACCAAGTACTCATAGTATGTGTGCCTCCTAGTCTGTTTTGCAATCCTCTTATCCAAAATACACTCAATCTGATTAGGAGATGAAGGAATCAATTCTTGGAGTGTCTGATCAGTTTGGTCTTCTTCATCAGTAGTCTAAGGATCAGATCCTTTATAGGGATAAAGGTCTAAAACATTAAAAATTGGAGACAAAGAAATGCCATCCAGAAGTCTAATTTTATATGCATTTTCTCCACATTTCTTGAGCACTTCACAAGGCCCAATCTTCTTCATGAGTAGCTTGGTATATTTAATTGCAGGGAGTCTCTCCTTCTTAAGGTGGACCATAACTAAATCTCCTTCTTTGAACTGTAGATCCCTTCTCTTCCTATTAGCAAACTGTTTATATTTCTGAGAAGTGGACTGCAATTTTTGTTGTACTTGTTCATGGACATCTTTCATCACTTGAACGAAGTCTTTAGCCAAGGTACTGTTTGTTTTCTAGTCCTCTAACCTCCCTAAGTTCCAAAATACCCCTTGGGTGAGTGCCATAAACAATTTGGAAAGGAGACAGACCGGTGCTTCTATTGACAGTGTCATTGTATGAGAACTCTACCTGTGCCAAAACTGAATGCCAACTAGCACCCTGCTCTGTTGTTAGGCATCTTAGGAGGTTGCCAAGTGACCTATTAATCACCTTTATTTGTCCATCAGACTAAGGGTGATAGGCAAATGATAAGGACAAATTTGTACCTAGTCTTTTCCAAAGTGTCCTCCAGAAGTGTCCTATGAACTTGGGGTCTTTGTCTGAGATGATTGACAAAGGTAAACCATGTAATCTGACTATTTCCTTGAAGAAAAGACCTGCTATGTGTGAGGCATCATGTGTGGTTTTACAAGGGATGAAGTGAACCATTTTTGAGAACCTATCAACTACCACAAAGATGCTATCATGTCCATTCTTGGTCCTAGGCAAACCAAGTACAAAGTCCATGCTAATGGAATCCCAAGGCTTTGAAGGAATAGGTAGTGGAGTGTATAAACCTGCATTTGATGTATGCCCCTTGGCTCTTTGGAAAATTTGACAAGTTTCAACAAACTTCCTTACATCGGTTGGCAATTTTGGCCAAAAATAGTATCTCCTAACCAATTCTAGGGTCTTATCAATGCCTAAGTGGCCTGACATGCTGCCACAATGCTTTTCCTTGATAATATTCTATCTAACAGACCTACTTGGGATACACAACATGATACCCTTGAAAAAATATCCATCTTGTAACAAAAAATTAGAAAAATTAGTGTTATACCTTCCTGTCATAGATTTGCAAGATAGGTAAGGTTCTTTGAAGTCTTCATCTGCTGCATACTGATCTTTGATGGCATGAATACCTGTACCTTCCAACTGAATAGTTTGCACAACAAGATTCCTCCTACTTAAGGCATCAGCTACCTTATTGGCCACTCCTTTCTTGTATTTTATTGAGAAGGTATATGCTTGGATGTACTCCATCCACTTGACATATCTATGGTTTAACTTCTGCTGCCTATTCAAGAAGCTCAATGCATGGTTATCAGTAAAAACTATAAATTCCTTAGGTAATAAATAGTGTCTCCACTTCCTCAATGATTGAACCATGGCATATAATTATAGATCATAGGTAGAGTAGTTCTATTTTTCCTCATTTAACTTCTCACTAAAGAATGCTACAGGCCTCCCATCTTGACTTAGGACTCCCCCAATAGCCCTCTTACTTGCATCACACTCTACCACAAAGACCTTGTCAAAATCAAGAAGAAAAAGGACCGGTTGTTCTGATATTTTTTTCTTTAACAGTTCAAAGGCTTGATTGGCCTCATTTGTCCACACAAATACACATTTCTTGCCCTGTTTTATGGTGTCCACAAGTGGAGCATAAATACCACTGAACCCTCTAATGAACTTTCTATAAAAGCTACACAAACCATGGAAACTCCTTACCTCAGAGGCTGTTGTAGGTGTGGGTCAATTACGAATGGCTTCCACTTTCCTTGGATCCATTTGTAGGCTGCCCTTAGAGATGACAAACCCCAAGAATATCAACTCTTCTTGTAGGAAGACACATTTGTCAAGGTTGATTCTCAACTTCTCCTCTTGAAGCCTCTTGAGCACTTGATGGACATGCCTTATGTGGTCTTCCTTGTTGTCACTAAAAACCAATATATCATTCAAACACACAACAATAAACTTGTTAAGGAAAGGTTTTAGCACCTCATTCATCAATCTCATGAAGGTGCTTGGTGCATTTGACAAGCCAAAAGGCATCACAACCCATTCAAATAGTCCTGCATTGGTTTTGAAGGTAGTTTTCCACTCATCCCCTTCCCTTATCCTGATTTGGTGATAACCACTTTTTAGATCTATCTTGGTAAAATACTTAGCCCTACCCAAGCAATCCATTAAATCTTCTATTCTATGCATTAGAAATCTATACCTGATAGTAATCTTGTTAATGGCCCTAGAATCAGTGCATAGTCTCCATGTTCCTTCCTTCTTGGGTGCAAGTACTACAGGTACTGCACATGGACTAATACTCCTCCTTATAAGTTCTCTATCCAACAAGTCTTGGATTTGTCTTGCCACTTCAGCATTTTGCTCTGGGGTCAACTTGTAGGCTGCTTGGTTTGGTAGGGTGGATCTTAGGATGAGATCAATCCAATGACTAATCTCCCTCTTTGGTGGAAGGGCATCCTTACTCTCATTGGCTATCACATCATGGAACCTTTCCAATAGTTCTTCCACTTCCTTTGGTCCAATCCTCCTAAGAGGTTGCTGCACTTTGACCTTCTCGGGATTTACATCCTTGGGCTTGATGACTACTGCAAAACATGGCACTTTCTTTTCCTTGAGGTTAGCCAAAAACTCTTTTTCACCTACCAACATAACTAAACTAGAAATGACCTTTTCTTTGCAATCATCAATCAAAGGAGTCATTGTGAAGTTTTCACCATTTTTGGACAAATGAATCACAATTTGCTTACCATCTTGTTGGGCGCTTGTGTCATGTTTCCAAGGCCTTCCAAGAAGAAGGTGGCATGCATCCATATCCACTATCTCACAAAGAATCCTATCATGATATTCACCTATCTTGAATTCAACCCAACATTGCTCTTTCATCACAATTTGTTGTTCCTTGGTTAGCCAAAAGACTCTATAGGGCTTAGGATGGGGTATCCTTTCCAATCCTAATTTAGTCACCTTTCATTAGAAGCCAAATTTTTAGAACCTGAATCAACTATTACCTTGCAAACTTTTCCTTTCACCTTGCAAGTGGTTATGAACAAGTTGTTCCTTTGGGGCTGCTCCTTGGTGGCTGGCATGATGAGGGTTCTATTAAACATGATGCACTCTCCACTCTCAGGTGCTACAGACTTGGAAGAAGTAGTTTGGTATGATGTGGTGCTTTGACAGTCCTCTTCTTGAAGGAGTTGCACTCTTTTATCTTTCTGATTTACAGCAATGTTTCCAATCTTCTCCGGGCATCTAAAGGACTGATGTCCAACCTAATTGCAAGAGAAACACCTTCCAGTAAACACATTGGGACCCTTGCCCCCACTTCTTCCTCTACCATTACCTCTCCCTCTAAACTAACCCTTATTAGCACTATCTTTGTCAGCAGCCCCTTGACTATCTTCTTGAAATCTGCCACCTTGGGGTCTTGAATAATTATCTCTATTTTGAAATCTACCTCTACCCCTAAAGTTTAGATTTCCTCTACCTCTGCTACTGTTGTTTGAATCACCTTTTCTCCTCTGCTTATCCTCAATCCTTAGTGCCATTTGAAAGCACTTATGGACTGTCTTCGGGTTAAAGAGGGTTAGTTCATGTTGAATGGAGAACTTAAGGCCATTGAGATACCTTGCAAGCTTCTATTTTTCATTCTCAGGCATCTTGGCTTTCAATGTCATCTTGTGAAACTCCTCTGTGTAGGTGCTCATGTCCATGTCCTTTTATCTCAAGTTGTGCAACTTCTTGTTTAAGTTGACCTCATAATTTTCAGGGATAAATTGCTTCTTGATTTTGAGCACCATCTTCCTCCATGTAGAGATAGGGTTCCTATCATCTTCTATCCTCTCATTTTGAATAAAGTTCCACCAACTCAAGGCTGGCCCTTTCATTCTTGATTTGGCAATCCTCACTTTCTAATTTTTTGCCACTTCTTCACATTCAAAATAGTTCTCCATTGCCTCAATCCAATCAAGGCACTCCTCTAGGTTCATCTTACCAGGAAACATAGGTAAGTCCCCTTTAGTGTCCTGTCTACTCAACTTTCCAAGTGCATCTAGGAATTGTCTTTCTGACATGCCTCCTTGTGGCTCTTCCATAGGCACTTCTTCTTCTTCATCTTGATCCTCTTCATCTAAATCTAAGATGACTTCTGTCTTCTTCTTCTTGTCCTTGTCTTTCTTCAACTTTTCTATCTGAGCCTCCATCCTTTTGTTCTTGGCTACTTGCTCTCTCACTATCTTTGTCAATTCGACATTGGTCACTCTTGAAGGGACTTCCTCCTCTTCTTCTCTATCTCCCATCTCTTTTGATGGCTTTGATACCACCTGATGCAGAGTGGCATAGGGGAAGCAACACACACAAGGGTTTACTCTATTGTCCTTTGCCCACTCACCCACTCCACCTAGCCTTCAACCAAGCAACCAAAGGCACATGCAAGGGTATATGAAAGGTTTGATATTCAGGTGATGACTCAACCTTCAAGGCTTCTCCAACACCTTAAGATAGATCAATAAACACCTTCTATGTAGTTGGTTTGATCCCCAACTTCCCAAAACTCTCCAACCAATACCTTGACTAGTAAGGCTACTAGCCCTCCAAACTAGGTTTTTTCAACACAACTTGACAAAATCCCAAATGACTAGGTAAATGAATGATGGTTTTAGATACCCTTTAAGGGACCCTAGCAAACTTCCAAGTCTCCTATTCCAACTCTACTCCAGCAATCCAGAACACTCACTAGGTCTCTAGGCCTAATTGATCAATTTAGGGCTAGGTTACAAAGCAAGTGATTAAAATTGGGTGCATAGATCAAGGGTAGGAATTTGGAATGCCTCTACCATGCCCAAACAACACAAAACCACCATCCATTTGCTCACCTTATTAGGATTCTATAATCTACAAGCTCAAATAGCATAAATTTGGTCAAATACAAGGAAATACTTGACCTAGGGCATCACCTTAAAATTTGAAAAACAGTCTCTCACAGCCAAATGCTTTTGGAATCCTATAGAGTACATCCCTAGCCTACATTTCACCAGTTTTTATGAATTTTCACTGGTGGGAATGCATTCTAGGGCTAGATTTCTATGACTGCCCTAGAAAACAGGGTTTCTAGACTAGTCTTGAAAGAAAATTTGATATCTTTTGACTCTGACCACTTCAAGACCTCAAACTAGTTGTATTTGAACCTTGACTCCAAGAACTTTAAAAAAAATAACATTTTCTCACTTGACAGGTCCGTATAGGTTGTACACAGTAAAAAAAAAAATGACTATTTTCTGTTGTTTGAATGCCCAAAACTCTGTACCAGATCTCCTCTGCCGTACAAGAGTGAACTACAATCTTTTTCAACTGATCCAAGTCAGTGTCTAACTTCTCCAACAACATTCAGCCACTAAAAATGTTTTTTTGATCCGACCTACTACATGACACACTTTGACAATTATGTTGTTTTGCCTTAACATAAGGAGGTTGATTTGTTTGCTTGTCCAATGGATCTCCAATGATCAACACACTCCTTAAAACATATTAAAACACCAAAACAACAGAAAAATCTCAAAAACCAACCCTTAGACCTTATAGGCCTAATTGGCACAATAAGGGTCCAAGTGGACTAAGCATGATTGAGGTTTATATGATTATCCCAATCATCTTGACCACATAAGAGGACCTTACATCCATGGCTAAAGCCTTATTACAAACAAAACCACAACTTTCAAAAAAAATGCAATCAAAATGACTTTAGGAACCAAGGTGCTCCTAGGTGCCCTGCACCAAGGATGGTAGATCCTAGCAACATTTTCTCTCCATAGTTTTTCCCATATTATGTTTTCCATGTATATCTAGTGTTCATGTGTTCATTCTTTCTTGTTGTTGATATTATTGCACTAAAAGTTAATTTGATCTACATTCAAGAGGCTTGAAGTTTTAAGTTTTATTGATCTACCAATTCACTCATCATCTCAGTAGATTGCTTGTGTTCTAACAGGGTAGACTCAAGATATGGATGTCTCCCCTAGCCACTTTAATATTATTTTTGAGGCACATTCTCAAGTAATTCATGATAAATTAGCACAAATCAATGAGCCTACACATTCTTCTTTAGAGGAAATTTTCAAATCACTATCTCAATATCCCCGAATTCACCTCAGTCATTCAACAACCAAGGATTTGTGTTGTAAGTCCTCCAAAATTTATTTTAGATAAAAATCCTATCTAGTCTTTAGAATAGATGCATGATAGAGTTCCATCTCCTCCTAAAATTGTTTACTCACCTTCTTTTCCTAATGATCAAAACACAACATAGAAGCCTCAAGATAGTATCCTAGTAGGAGAAGCATGAACTATGGATGCACCATAGTGTTTTAGTCAAATCATTCAGAAGAGAAAGAGGGTTGTGAAGCTAGCCTTGTATGATCTTGCTTATCTATTCATTATGTTTCCAAAACCTATTCTTCCAAAGAGGGCTAGGGTAAGATCTTTCATCACAATGGATAACTATAGAAACAAGTAAGGACAAATCATTACACCACTTCCCTAACATATTCTCTATACTAAAAGAGATATAGCAGTTTCTAGAGAATTAGGGAATGCAATGTGAGTTATTTACACATGGAATAGAGAGATGGTGAATTTAGGTCATAGGATAATGAAAGACATAATTGAGATTACTACAACATTATATAAAGTGATGAAGGCTATAGAGAATTTGATGGTGTGGGTAAAAATTGAATTGAAGGAAATAGACAATATATTCCCTTAGATAGGTTAGATCATGGATTTAGATTTTCCATTATAGAATGATCAATGTATTCTAAGTGACCAAGAGCCTAATGTGCATCAAAACAAGGAGTTCGTGTACAAGTTCCAGATGAAGATCTAGAAGGGATGCTAGAATAAGAGGAAAAAGGCATAGTCCTTCATTCAAAGTGTGTGCAATCACTTGGATGAGTTCATGAATAAATTAGGATGCCCTTTTATGGTAAGGATTAGAATCTCTAGTCACTATAGGTTCTAAAAGATTAGTTCCAAGAATTGTTAAAGGAGTCTCCCAAGGACCTGTTAGGACCTGCTATTTTCTAGGATTTTAGGATCATTTCTACAAAGTATTATCCTCGATCACCGTTCTTCTAATGCACATTAATATTATGTTTTGTCATTGACCTCTTCACCTTGGTTTCTATTTTCTTAAATTATGAGTTGAACCTTTGTGAGTTGTGTTTTATCAACCCCTTTGTCCTAAGCCACTGGTCAATAGCGTATGCAAACAATTAAAGTATTAAAAGCTTAGTCTATAGTGTCAAGAATTAAGTGTGGTGAGGACACTTGGAACCTTAGTGTGACCCCACACTATCAGAATTTTGGCACCCAATGGGGAGCACAGGGATGTAAGATGGCTACACATGCCGAGATTTCATTGATTCACATGGATATCTTTCTCTTTTGGAACATTTTGGTTGTTTGAAGACTTTTCAATGTGTACAATGGATTTTCAACCTTCCTAGGTTATCTTGAGTAGTTGATCTTGCCACAACAAACCTTATATCAATGGTCCACATTTAAATTTTGAACTTGCCTATTATAGGCAGTCTAGTTGAGTACGCAGGTAGGAATGGTGGAGTGACCATTGGATGATTGTATTTGCATAAATTTCAAATTTCTCAACTATGTTATAGTAGGATCTAGAGTCTATGAAGTAGGAGGGTGTCATTCAAGCATAGAGGATTGTGATTTGACATCAAGTACATCTCACCAATTGGTCCTAATCTTCAATTAGGTTTTGGTAAATTGATTTGACATTTTCTATCTATGAAATATGTATCATAGGCAGTCTCTAATAAGTTATGAATAGTTCATGCCTTTATTCACTACTTTTAGATGTATGATGTGATATTTAGAGATTTCTAGATTAGGTTTAAGTGTGTGAGACTTGCAGGTGCTAGAATTGGATTTATAGGGGTTGTTGTAAGTGGGATGTACATAGAGGAAGAGCCCTCACCCATTTAGCTATAAAGTGATATGTTTACATGATCAGTTTAAATCAATTTCTACCTCTAGTACAATGAGGATTATTTTGCTATCTATATTTCCTTTTGTGTCCACTATTTCAAAAAGAGGCATGCCCCTGTTCCCTTGGTTGCAAATTTGTCCATTCTAAATTAAGAATAGTGAAAGTGTAGCCTATGGAATGCATGGTTCAGGTAAAAGTATGAGTCTGTGGCATCAGAAGCCTTACTACTCCCTCATGCCCACCTATTAGTAGTGTCATTCTGGTGAGGGAAAACTTTGACTGCTTAAGGGATCCAACTGCATGCAGCTACTATGTAGTAGCGGATGGAACTATTGAAATTCCAACAACCTCAACCAAGTTTTAGAGTTAGATGCTCATGCAGAGAGGCATCATTATTCCCTCCCTCTTCCCTTTTCAAACAAGCTGGTAGTCATCATAAGTAGAGTTGTGATAGCTGAAGAGAACCATGTTCAGGAGGCCTAGTTGCTGACGGAGAGTTGAGATTTTATTCACAGAATCAAGGAGTTGCATGCTTGAATGATGGCCAAGTCTATGGTAGCTTCCTCTGGGGAGAATTTACAATTGCTTACTGGTCCAATGGATGATGGATACCTCAATGACTCTAGCAGCTTGTGAGGCCTATTTATTTTACTCCTTGATTTTGCTTATTTCATATTTACAGTTGATGACATTTAGACATTTGGGATTGTTGACTTTGATATGCAGACTTTTTGGACTCTATTCCCTTATTTTGATTTGGCTATATTTAGTATGATGTGATGTGACTATATCCTAATCTTGATTTCACTAATGATTATTAGACATGTGACATGCAGTTTGATGATATTAGAGATGCTAGTTGTGAAATTATTAAATGGAATTGTTATGCGATTTTGATATTGAGATAGTGTTTAGAAATGCAATTATAAATCTTATTTATGATGCTATGTGATTTTTATAATGTTTTAAATGATTATGTGATATCATGAGTGTATGCATTTCCTTGCTTCAGCTATGATATATATGTTGGATTAATCTATTTGTTCAAGTGCATAGGTGATTTTCCAGGCCATGGAAGATTGGAGATCAATCCCACACCTAATGTGATTCGTGTGTTAGACCAATATAGTCCCAAGAGGGACCAAGATCATGTGTGAAATTGTATAATACTTTTGTAAATGTCTACATATTAATTATTTGGATTAGAATCCACCTCTTTTATATTATTTAATTGAAGTGTTGTAAAAATATGTGATTAAATTTACACCACTTGGTGTCTTTTATTTTGTTGGCCAATTTATGTGATTTTCTACTTCCTAAAGTGTTTATTATGGGCTAAAATTAATCCTAGGTGGTACCGCTAGGGTCTAGGGCCCATTTGAGCATGCCAAACCCTAGGGTTACCTTTGTCTAGTCACTTTAACTTAAACCTGAAGTAAAGTGACAAAATTCAAATTTGAATTGGAGCGGAGGATGAGTCATGCCTTGAAACATGGCCCATTCCACTTTCCAAAGCATGGATTCCCATCACCTTGAAGACTTGGGGAGTCTTCAAGACCCCCAAGTGTGGAACCCTTCTCCAATGCTCTCACACATGTGTGAGAGCATCTTGGAGTGAATGGGCTTCCATTAGAGAATAAGGTGATGACATGTGTTATCCCTTTCCTCTTGGACCCCATTTTGAGAGATGCCACCTCTCCACCTTTGCTCTCACACATATGTGAGAGCACATGTGGAGAGGGTGAAGTTTGGATGGATGGGAGGGTGACACATGTCATGTCCACATTCCATAATCCTTGCAAGTGGTTTGGGAAGAGGAAGGAGAAGGTGACATGTGTCACCTTCTCATTCCTTAGGGCTTTGGAATGAAACCTATATTACTTCCTCTTTGTGAAAGGAAAGGGGTTCTTTCATTTTCTTGTTTTTGGCTATCTTTGGAGGTATTTTTGGAGAGTGAGAGAGTTTGGAGATCTTGGAAGAAGAGTTGGAGGAGAAGTTTGGAAAAGCTCTTCTACAACTTTACTTCCATTATTGCGCTATCTTAAGTAAGCCTCAAGGCATGAAGCCTTTCCCATGTTTTTAATTTTCTGTGTGTTTGAGATCTTTTTGTGTGCTTGCATAAATGTTTGGTGTAGTTGGGTTTTATTTTATGGGTGTTTGAATGAGACTACCATTCTTGGTGTGTCCATTCATATAAGCAGTAGGGGAGGAGTGAACCTCCTTGAGGTCACCCTCTTTATATTGGCATATTGTGGCCTTGAGGGTAATTTGGAGAAGTTTTGGTGATTATTTTTATGGCATGAGTGCCTTGGAGTGATATATATTGTTCATTGAGGTATTTTAGGCTTGAGGCCTTGTTTTAGAGTCTCTTGAGATTATGGTTTTGTAGGAGTGAACCTCTTGAGTAGAGAGAGTCCCCTCCCCTACCCCCTCAAATCCATTTTTATGGGATTTGTGTTGTTTAGCCTTGATGGGTGTTCTTCTTGTTGAGTGCTTGTATTTTGTTGTGTTTTGTGGAGTGCACCCATGTGTAGATTGATTTCCAAGCTTGGGGGTGACCCTCGTGCGGGTCTATGGTAGGGTGGAGAGCATTTTGGTGGCTTGGAAGTTACCCATTTGTGTTAGTTTTCACAGGTTTAAAGTTGGAGTCATTCAAGCTTGGATAATAGTTTTCATTTTAGTGATGTATATACTTAGGCTAACTGAGACCCATGGCCAAAGAATGGCCTAATTGTATTTTGTCAAAAAAAAAGAGATAACACTCTCTTCTTGTGTATGATTTTAATTAATAGTTATTGTTGTTCTTATTTCAATATATTGTTGCAAGAAAATTGTTCAATTAGAAAAATATGTATTGCTAGTTTTACAGTGTTGCTTGTAAGAAAAGTGAGGTATAAGTGTTTTTTTGATACTGTGTTATTTCATAAAGAAAAAAAAAAGGAGAAATACATTTATGTACATGCTAGGGAATTTAGTGTTGAATGTATTATGGTTGTTATAATAAAATATATTATCATGGTGGGTTGTTGTGTATTTTCCTTCTTCTTCAAAAAAAATATGCAGTAGCTATATTATTTCCTTATATAAAAAAAAGAAATAGAGATCACACATAATTTTTTCCCTCATTTAGATCTGAGTGTTTTAGTTACCTTAAAAAAATCATGTGTTCAATTGTGTGTGTGTGTATATACTGATTAATAGTGGGTACCCAGAATAAAAACACTAGATATAAATTGAACCTAACCCTAATGGCGATGCTATTTGCATCACATAAACCCCCTTAGTAGGCTATCATATCGTAGGGGTTGCCAAAGGTATTCGCATTACCCCAAAGTTGGATTGACATGTTTACGCCTTATGTGTATTGCCACCAAACACATTGACATGTGTGAGGGGGTTTCTAGGGATACGTGAAATTTTTTTTGATATTTCGTATCATGACCACATGACAAATGTGGACATGACATGTGTGTTGCGTGTTGTGACTGCATGGGAAATGCATGCATGACATTTGGTATTAGAGCCCAAGTTTAAACACTAGGCTTGTTTGGGCACATTATTTATTCCACAATTTTGATGAATTTATAAATACCTTGTTCATGTAGGATGCCACCTAGATCATGACAAGGGCACTCATGTTCCAGTGAGTCCAAAGAAGCTGAGATTCATAGTGATTTATCAATAGAGGGACAGGCCCCACATGCATTGCATGCACCACAGGCACTTGATTTAGGGCGACAGATTTTTCAGGCACTATAGGTAGTCTTAGAGAGATTACCACTGGTCGCAGTAGAGCCACGTGTCAAGACCTATATTGAGCTGTGTGTGGAGCCACGTGATGAGCCGCGTGCTAAGTCACATGTAGAACCATGTGTTGAGCCGTGTGTAGAGCTGTAAGTGGAGCCACATGTTGAGATGTGCATGGAGCCACATGTTGAGCCTTATGTAGAGGTACTAGCCACCACAGCTAAGGATGGTGCATCAGCACATAGAGCTCGTAGTAGGAGCCCTCCACGATATGAGGAGGGAGTACGAATTGAGTAGGTAACCACAAAGGGAGTCAAGGTTGAGGCTTGGCTCATTAGCTTAGATAGGTGATTTGCATTGCGTCCCTATGGGAGAAACACAAAGGCATGTGTGGCAGTTCATCTTTTGAGAGACATAGCAGTGACATGGTGGCGCACTGAGGAGTACAAGCATCATCTATCACTAGATACTCTTACATGGGACACCTTCATTGAGTACTTTAACACACATTGTCTTTTAGATCACTACAAACAACGTCAAATTGATGAGTTCCATGACTTGCAGCAGCGAGGTTCCACTGTAGTGCAGTATGAGAGTAGATTCATTAAGCTGTCACAAATGTAGAATACCTCCATGATGAAGAACTTTTGGTTCATAAATTTATTAGAGGATTGAATCATGGGATCTCAGGACCAGTGCGCATGGCAGACCCCCAGACCATGAGTGAGGCTTCCAAGAAGGCATACATTGTAGAGGAGATCCAAGGGTAGAGTCACAGTTCACATCCCCAGTATCAAGACCATAGCCAGCAGCAGCATCAAGGCTTCCACTAACCACCACCACCTCAGAGGGGAGGATTTAGTTATACATCACTACCTCCTAGACCTCCATAACAGTAGCAGCAGTATTATCAATAGAGGTCTAGGCCACAACATAGGGCACATGGGGTTCATAATCACAGATGGTAGTAGTAGGGCCATGTAGAGACCAGCAGTAGCAGGACCCTCATGTGGGGCTTGCTAGATCACAATATTCATTCAGAGGTTCACAAGGTTCCATGGGTTGACCTGGGTATCAACAATCAAGTAGGATATAGTCAAAATAGGTGCAGGCTCGGGGACCATGTTATGTATGTGTTGGAGTAGGTCATTTAGCCAGAGAGTACCCACATGGCTATATAGTAGGGGGATAGCCTCGTGTAGGAGGATCTGAGGAGACAGTTGGGGATGTGGGTAGGTCCCACCGTATGTTTGTAGTGGTTAATAACTGTCAGACTAACTTTTAAGCCTCCATGATTGAGACCATAGGTATGATTGGGGATTTCCCCATTGCTATTTTATTTGACTCTGGCACTACTGATTCTTTTATCTCTCCATTGTTAGTAGAGTGTTGCAGGCTGGTGGCCTCTAGGTAGAGTGATAGGTGGGAGGTTGAGTTGGCCACAGGAGCCAAGATGGTAGTGGATGCTTTGGTTCATGATTGTGAGATATCGTTGGGGGCCTTCATTACATTAGCAAACCTAAGGGTTATGCCCTTGGGATCCTATGGTGTGGTGTTAAGCATGGATTGGCTTGCGGCTTATAGAGCCAAGCTAGATTATCACCAGAAGGTGATTGGTTTCTTAGACAACCATGGCATGATAGTAGAGATATTGGGCATTTAGAAGCTCACAGTAGTTCGCATGATCTCCGCTCAACAGCTTAAGCATTGCATGTGGAAGGGTGGAAGGGTTGTCAAATGTTTTCCATTATTGTTAGTGATAGGTTAGAGGATGAGCTAGAGGCATCATCAGATGATCACCCCATTTTGAGAGAGTTTGCCAATGTTTTCCCATCTAAGTTACCAGGGATGCCACCTCAAGGAGAGGTAGACTTTCACATTGACCTTGACCAGGTGCCAAGCCAATGTCTTGTGCACCCTACAGGATGACTACCCATGAGCTCATGGAGCTCAAGTTATAGTTGGAGGAGTTGCTCGACAAGGGGCACATCTGATCTAGCACCTCACCTTGGCACGCACCAGTCATCTTTGTGAAGAAGGATGGGTCTCTTCATCTATGCATGGACTATAGCCAGCTTAATAAGGTGACGATGAAGAACCATTATCCTCTGCCTAGGATTGATGATCTTTCCAATCAGATGTATGGAGCCAGGGGCTCTAAGATTGACTTAAAGTCTAGATATCACTAGTTACACATGATAGAGGCAGATATCCATAAGACCACCTTCCGAACTTGATACAGCCACTATGAGTTCACTGTGGTACCCTTCAGCTTGACGAATGCCCCTACAGTGTTCATGAGTCTCATGAATGGGGTGTTCCATACCTATTTGGATCAGTTTATGATTATATTCTTAGGTGATATTTTGATCTATTCACGGACCGAGGAGGAGCACAAGGAGCACTTACGTCAGGTTTTTACAGTGCTTGAGAGAGCAGCATCTTAATGGCAACTTGGTGAAGTGTGCCTTTTTCAGATCAAAGGTGCAGTATTTGGGACACATCCTATCTAACGATGGTATCTCCATGGATCCATCAAAGATTAGGGTTATCAAGGCTTGGCCAACACCCACTAGCATGACAGAGGTCATGAGTTTCGTCGGACTAGCTGGGTATTACCGCAAATTTGTTGAGGGTTTCTCCAAGATAGCGCACCCCATCACTTCCCTTCAGTGAAAAGGGAAGATTTTCACATAGATGGAGTAGTGCGAGAGGGCCTTTGGGGTCCTCAAGGAGCCTCTCACTAGCGCTCCTATCTTAGCAGTTTCCTATCTAGCAGCTAAATTCATTTTTTGCACAGATGCTTCATTAGAGAGATTAGGAGTTATACTTATGCAGGGGGGTTGAGCGATAGCGTATGAGTCGCAAAAGCTCAAGTCCCATGAGCTAAACTACCCCACACATGACTTAGAGCTTACAGTGATGGTTCATGCCCTTGTTTGTTGGAGGCACTTTCTATTGGGTCATCATTTTGAGCTCCATTTAGATCATCACAGTCTACAGTACATCTTCACATAGCTGAATCTAAATTCCCACCAATGGCGTTGGATGGAGTTCCTTTGTGAGTACGACTTTGGTGTTGACTACATCAAAGGGAAGGAGAACATTGTTGCCGATGCATTGAGTTAGAGGCACCACAAGATACTGACCTTGACACTGAGTTTAGATTTGAGAGGGTGCATTATACATCATCTTCCAAAGGATGAATGGTTTCTTGAGGTGCAATAGGAGATCTAGTCATAGAGGGCCCTTGTGGGCAAGTTTGCATGTTATTCTCTAGAGGCAGATCAACTCCTTAAACATCGACAACACGTCTATGTACCCCGTGTAGGTGACCTATGTCTAGTAGCATTATCAGAGGCTCACAGAGCACCTTATGTAGCACACCTGGGGGTGAAGAAGATAAATACCAATTTGTGATAGCTATATCATTGGGCGGGTATGAGACAGGATATTGCAGAGTTCGTTGCTCGATGCCTTGAGTGCTAGAGGGTCAAGGCTGAGCATCAGCATCTAGCAGGTCTTTTATACCCTCATGAGATACTAGAGTGGAAATGGGACACCATTTCCATGGATTTTATAGTTGGTCTTCCTATGTTATCTCGTCGCCATGATGCCATCATGGTGACAGTTGACAAGTTGACCAAGGTGGTGCACTTTTCACCTATACACATGACATATAATGCACCGGTAGTGGCGAGAGTATTCTTGGATGATATTGTGAGATTACATGAGGTACCTCTCTGCATTATTTCTGACAGGGACTCAGTTTTCACATCAGCCTTTTGGAGGGCACTGCAATAGGTGTTGGGCACACAGTTCAACTTCAGTTTTGCTTATCACTCCGAGATAGATGGTTAGACGGAGAGGATGAATAACATGTTAGAGGATATGCTCTGCATGTACGTGATGGACTACTAGTCTAGATGGGAGGAGTATCTGTATCTAGTTGAGTTTGCCTACAATAATGGGCATCATAGCTTGTTGGGTATGCCTCCCTATCAGGCCTTGTATGGCAGACCTTGCAGGACACCGTTGAGTTGGGACCATATAGAGGACAAGGTTTCCATTGGGCTAGAACTGGTACAGGATATGGAGCAGCAGGTCACCTTGATTAGACATAGACATCAGGAGGCATATGATAGACAAAAGAAGTATGTTGATGCTAAGAGACTAAATCAGAGCTTGTCAATTGGTGACAGAGTTTTCTTGAGAGTGCGGTCACATAAGAGTCTAATCTGTTATGGAAAGGGCTCTAAGCTCGTACCACGGTTCATTAGGCCTATTGAGATCTCGGAGCAGATAGGACCCATAGCCTATGGTCTAGCCTTGCCACCTAGTCTGTCATGCATCCACAATGTGTTCCATGTGTCTGTTTTATGATGATATATATCTGATTTATCTCATGTCTTGGACTGGAGTGCTCTACAAGTAGAGGTAGATAGACAGTTGGCTTTGGAGGCAATTCACATATTGGCTTGTCGGACACTGGGCCTTCGAGGCTGAGAGCTAGACCATGCTAGGGTTTAGTGGGATAGATATGATGAGGTCATGGCGACATGGGAGGATGCAGCTAGATTGAGGATGCTTTATCCTCACCTCTTTGTTGACTTCCAGGAAGAAGTTTAGTCTAAGGGGGGAGGATGTGAGGCCTATTTATTTCACTCCTTTATTTTTCTTATTTCATATTTATAGTTGATGACATTTAGACATTTGGGACTGTTGACTCTGATATGTAGACTTTCTGGACTCTATTCCCTTATTTTGATTGGCTATATTTAGTATGATGTGATGTGACTATATCCTGATCTTGATTTCACTGATGATTATTAGACATGTGACATGCAGTTTGATGATATTAGAGATGCTAGTTGTGAAATTATTAAATGGAATTGTTATGCGATTTTGATCTTGAGATAGTGTTTAGAAATGCAGTTATAAATCTTATTTATGATGATATGTGATTTTTATAATCTTTTAAATGATTATGTGATATCATGAGTGTATACATTTCCTTGCTTTGGCTAGGATATATGTGTGTGTGTGTGTGTGTGTGTGTGTGTGTGTGTGTGTGTGTGTGTTGGATTAATTTGTTTGTTCAAGTGCTCAGGTGATTTTCTAGGCAACGAAAAATTAAAGATCAATCTCACACCTAATGTGATTCCCATTTTAGACTGATCTAGTCCCAAGAGGGACCAAAATCATGTGTGAAATTGTATGATGCTTTCATAAATGTCTACATTTTATTTATTTGGCTTAGATTCCACCTATTTTATATTATTTAATTGAAGTGTTGTAAAAATATGTGATTTAATTTACACCACTTGGTGTCTTTTATTTTGTTGGCCAATTTATGTGATTTTCTACTTCCTAAAGTGTTTATTATGGGCTAAAATTAATCTTAGGTGGTACCCCTAGGGTCTAGGGCCCATTTGAGCATGCCAAACCCTAGGGTTACCTCTGTCTAGTCACTCTAACTTCAGCATGAAGTAAAGTGACGAAATTCAAATTTGAATTAGAGTGGAGGATGAGTCGTGCCTTGAAACATGACCCATTCCTATTTCGAAGGCATGGATTCACATCACCTGAAGACTTGGGGAGTCTTCAAGACTCCCAAGTGTGTGGAACCCTTCTCCAATGCTCTCACACATGTGTGAGAGCATCTTGGAGTGAATGGGCTTCCCTTAGAGAATAAGGTGATGACATGTGTCATCCCTTATCCTCTTAGAGCCCATTTTGAGAGATGCCACCTCTCCACCTTTGCTCTCACACATGTGTGAGAGCACATGTGGAGAGGGTGAGGTTTAGATGGATGGGAGGGTGACACATGCCATGTCCACATTCCATAATCTTTGCAAGTGGTTTCGGAAGGGGAAGGAGAAGGTGACATGTGTCATCTTCTCATTCCTCAAGGTTTTGGAATGAAGCCTATATTACTTCCTCTTTATGGGAGGAAGGGGTTCTTTCATTTTCTTGTTTTTGGCTATCTTTGGAGGTGTTTTTGGAGAGTGAGAGAGTTTGGAGATCTTGGAAGAAGAGTTGGAGGAGAAGGTTAGAAAATCTCTTCTACAACTTTACTTCCATTATTGGGCTATCTTAGGTAAGCCTCAAGGCATGAAGTGTTTCCCATGTTTTTAATTTTCTATGTGTGTTTAAGAGATTTTTGTGTGCTTGCATTTGTTTGGTGTTGTTGAGTTTTATTTTATGGGTGTTTGAACGAGACTACCATTCTTGGTGTGTCCATTCATGTAAGGGCTGGGGGAGGAGTGAACCTCCTCGAGGTCACCCTCTTTGTATTGGCATATTGTGGCCTTGAGGGCAATTTGAAGAAGTTTTGGTGATTATTTTTATGGCATGAGTGCCTCGTTGAGGCCTTGTTTTGGAGTATCTTGAGATTATGGTTTTTTAGGAGTGAACCTCTTGAGCAGAGAGAGTCCACTCCCCTACCCCCTCAAATCTATTTTTATGGGTTTTATGTTGTTTAGCCTCGGTGGGTGTTCTTCTTATTGAGTGCTTGTATTTTGTTGTGTGTTGTGGAGTGCACCCATGTGTAGATAGACCTCCAAGCTCAGGAGTGACCCTTGTGTAGGTCTATGGTAGGGTGGAGAGCATTTTGGTGGATTGGAAGTTCCCCATTTATGTTAGTTTTTACAGGTTAAAGTTGGAGTATTTGGGCTAGTTGAGAGGCATGGCCAAAGAATGGCCTAATTGTATTTTGTCAAAAAAAAAAAAAAAAGATAACACTCTCTTCTTGTGTATGATTTCAATTAATAGTTATTGCTATTCTTATTTCAATATGTTGCTGCAAGAAAATTATTCAATTAGAAAAATATGTATTGTTGGTTTTACAATGCTACTTATAAGAAAAGTGAGGTATGAGTGTTGTTTTGATACTATGTTATTTCAAAAAGAAAAAAAATAAGGAGAAATACATTTCTGTACATGCTAGGGAATTTAATGTTGAATGTATTAAGGTGTTATAAGAAAATATATTATCATGATGGGTTGCTGTGTATTTTCCTTGATCTTCTTCTTAAAAAAAAAATGCAGTAGCTGTATTATTTCCTTATAAACAAAAAAAGAAAGAGAGATCACACATAAATATTTCCCTCATTTAGATCTAAGTGTTTTAGTTACCTTTAAAAAATCATGTGTTCAATTGTGTGTATATATGCATATATATATATATATATATGTATATATATATATATATGTGTATATGTATATATATATATGTATATACATATATATATATATATATATACATATACATATATATATATATATATATACATATATATATATAGATATATATTATATTTGCCCTCTTTACATACTATTGATATTATAAAATAAAATAGATATGCCACAGCAGTGAGTATATGCTTGCATATATGTGTGTGTGTGTGTGTGTGTGCATATAATTAACAGACAATTAATATTAAATAAAAAAAAATAGCATTTAACATTTGGAATGATCATATAACAAAATAGATAAAAGAAAGTTTTTTTTGAATGAGTGTTAGTGTAGGGTTAAGCCCATACATGGCTGGAAGGCCAGGCTCATCAAATGGAGGGCGGTGGAACTATTAAAAGGTAGTGTTTGGGAGGGGGGGGTGGTGGATGGGGACGGATCGCCCACCGCACCGTCCTCCCTTTGGCATCGGCACTGTATTGAACCTACTGCTGAACTCCATTCTCCAGCTGCCATTTTAATTTGTCTATGCTGTGATTTTTGTCTTGGCCACCGACGGCCCCTTCTGACCCACCACAATGCATTCAAATGTTTATATATATAAAACCCTTCCTCCCTACTATATTCTTTTCCCAGTAAAAAAAAGGGGGGGATTTATATCTGGTGTTTTTATTCTGGATGCCCACTATTAATCTATATATATATATTCTCTTTTTTTAAGAAATATATATATATATATATATATATATATATATATATAACTTAAAAAAGAGAATATCTTCTCAGCAAACAAAAAAAAGACATATACCAGTATAATAATATGAGAGAACTCTATGTATATTCACATGGCTGCCCACATGCTTGACCTACAACAAAATGAATAAATGAGGGGAGGAGAGAAAGAGAGGAGATTAGGGTTAGAAGAAAACAAATAGAAAAAAATGAGAAGAAAGAATAAGTTGGCATTTAGGTTTAGGGCAAATGGGAGAATATTTTTTTTGGAGAGAGCATTTAGGGTTTTGCAATAGATTTTTTTTTTAAATTAGAAATAATGGGGATAGTTGTACGTGGCTTTTCTCTCTTTCCCCTTTGTATTTAGTTTTGAATTTTTTTAGGATCTCAATTAATTCTTTTCATTTGGCACCTCTTTTTGTGAATGGGGTTCTAATTTAATTAAACCTAGACTTTAAACTTTCCTAGGGAATTTTATTTAAGTGTTGGGATAAAGTTTTTGAGTGGGGATAAATTTTAATTCAACTATGACTTAAATTTGCTTAGAGGTTTAATTTTAAAATGTGGGATGTGGTGATGTATTAATTAAATATTTTTATGCAACTTTTAATGAAGATAATTTATAATGGCTTTGAAAATTATTGTAATAATTTTGATGCATTAATGACATAGATAAACCTTATTAATTTAATTTAACTGAGGTAAATAATTTAAGACATTAAAGGGGGATGATTAATTAATTACACATAATCTAACCATTAATTAACTTTAATATAATTTGGAAGACGTGTAGTAGGATTTTTTATTTAAAAATAATTCCCATGTACGCCCAAGAGGCGTTATGCTGTACGAATTTACTTAGATTAAAATGGGTAACGTTATACTTTAATTGTCTTATCCACTTTAATCGCATTTTTACTATCAGTAGTTTGATCATGTTAATAATGTAATTTATTTTATTATTTAACTCTAGTTCCTAGGTTTTTTATTTTGACACATGTCGAAACCACATCACTTCATTTAGGAAACTTAGGGTTAGACTCAAATCGAACCTAACCCTAATGGCGATGATACTCGCATTGCATAACCCCCCTTAGTAGGCTATCATCTCGCAGGGGTTGCGAAAGGTATTCACATTACCCCAAAGTTGGATTGACATATTTACACCTTATGCATATTGCCACCAAGCATACTGACATGTACGAGGGGGTTTCTAGGGATATGTGGAAATTTTTTTGATATTTCATGTCATGACCACATGACAAATGTGGACATGACACGTATGTTGTATGTTGTGACCGCATGGGAAATGCGGGCATGACACAACTCTGACATTGGGTAGCCCCAAATTGATAGATGGGGAGTCATGTGAGTGACCCAACGTCCATGCTTAGGGAGTAAGTGTAAAACAAAAGTCAATTATCTTTATCTAATAGGTGAATCTTGAATTTAGTTCACATCACTTGAGGCAACTAATTATTGTTGCAATTTTGAGAGGGGATCTTGGTACAATGTAAGAACCCCCCTTGTGTTATAAAAGGGTGGTACTCATTGGTTTGATGAGTCTGGAAAATTTCTAAAGGGGGTTTGTAAAGGGGAAATAGGTTAAGTCTATTAGTGAGTCTCAGACCTTTGTTTTTAATTCATTTGTCATAGTAGTGTTGTATCATGAGTTATGCAGATGTGAATGGATACTACTACGTAACTGTCTCCAACTTTGAATTGTAATACTCTTTTGAATTAAATTAGCAAGGACTATATAGTTTATCATACACATTTGTTGTATTGAGTACTTCTTATAGTTTTCTCTCTGTTTAAAGGGGTGGTGTAAATGCTTTCTTCAGAGGTATAGGAATATTGTATTTTCAAATCGATTATTAGGTATGGTTGCATTGTAGGCTTTAGGAGGTCTTATTATCACTAGGTGATAGCATTTTAACTAACCATCATGAACATGTTTGAATGCTATGATATGACAAATACAAAACATTATGACTCTGGAGCCCATGATAAGCACCAGTCAGCTTTTGCATTCCCCATTTCTAGGACCCTAATCTTAAATGATAAATTTTAAAGTCATTTGTAACTTGTTTATAATTATTATCAAGTTTCATACTAGAGCCTCGAAGACCTACAGAGAATAAGACACCCTTATGTTTAGCTATACAAGTATTTATCAATCTATATGAAGCCTTTCATCTACTAGGTACTATGCTCTAATTATGTTACTAAATTGTATTAATGTCATAAAGGGAAACTGGCTAAGATTCACTAAGATTCATTGGCTAAGATTCACTAAATTTTAATCATAAAGGTCTCCTACCATTTAGAAATTAGTGGGCATATGTTGGAGGACCAACAGACTGGCGACTCTACTAGGGACTTTAGAGGTCATCCATTTAACGGCTATTTAGGGATTTCAGATTTTAAGTAACTATTTAGTAGCTATCTAATCATTTTGTCTTTGTCATACCCTCTATTATTTGTTTGGGTGTTGGAGGTGTGTGTGATTTTTTTCTTTTTGTCCAATCCTAAGGTGTGTGGCGACTTTGCATTCATTTTAAAAACTGAAAAGGACTTGATTACTTTCTTACTTTTCAACAATGGACAGGAGAAGATCATTACACAATAGCCTGAACAAGAAGTTAGTGACATCTAGACTAAGGACAAAGAGCAACCTACCTAGAAAGTAAAGGACAAAGGTGAGTCATCTAATCCTCATATATAAATTGAACGTCTTGCAATTAAAGAAATATTGGCAGGTTATGAAAGTGACATTTCAACAAATAAGCTATATACTTCAAATTAAGAGGAAAGATGACTTCTCTTAAAACAAGAAAGGATTGAACAAGAAGTACAAAGAGAAGCTGCCCTAAAAAGATACTATAATGCTTTAAAACCTAGAATATCTCCTTCTATCACAAATGTGATAGTTAATATAGGGTCATCTTGTTAGATCTAGGGCACACAACTGAGAGGGGGGGTGAATCAGTTGTACAAAAACTTGCTCTACTTCAAACACTTGATTCTTCTTTGTTAGTTAATAGCATATCAATTAACCATTTATGAAAGCATAAAGCATAAACATCGGAGCAGATAAACATCAACACATTAGACACCAAGATTTTGACATGGAAAACTCGGTTAAGGGAAAAACCATGAGGTGATTAACCCAAGGATTATTCTATGTTAGAAGAATAAGAAACATGGATGGCACATGCCAATTAGGGCTCACTGCCCGAGCACACTGCTCACAAGGAGGCACACTACCTACAGGAGACACACTGTCTACAAGGTCATAAGTATTACAAACTTGAACTGGAGATTGACATCTTCACCATGTCTGGATCAGTTCCATTTAAGCCTGAGGCACACCTACTCTGCCTTTCACTCTCTCGCTATCCCACACTCATCTACTCAACACCGCACTTTGAAATAAATTCACAAACCTTTATTTATACACGACATCGACTTAGGAATAATCATCTAAGTCGGCAATCATCCACAAGAACATTTGCAAGATGAATAACTCATTCGGTCAGCTAGCCTGAACAAGAACATGTTCATCCAGAAGTATATCTTCAATTTTGGGCTCTAACACTAATGCGGACCAACAACACAACCTCAACATGAACCAAGAACCTTCACAAGCTTGCCTGAATGACCAGGTACATCCTTACTTCCTCTACTTACTAGAATTCTTTTCTTCTTCATCTGGAACTTCAAGAACACAGTCTGTCACCACTGTCAAACTGCAACAAGTGCTTCTAGACCTCCAAACTATGTACAAATCAAGATGACACATCACAAGGACATCCCAAACACTCCTTCCAATCTGTAGAAAAGGAAAGTGCACTTCCGGATCTCACCGGACCTTTTGTAACACTCTGTCACTCCGGAGCATCTCCTAGAACTGGTTCTACTTGATCGATCACAACTTCTTCATATCTTCATGCAGACCTTTGAAATCTTGATTGGAACATCTCAAGACTCATATCTACAAACCCTTTAATCCACATCCTCTGATACTCAACCAATTGAGTACTTTTTCCTTCTTCTCATCATTGTTCTTCACTGTTCCTAATTTTCTCAATATCCTCAGCACACAACTCATCCAATCCTTCTTATCAATGCAATATGAGTATGTTGACATCAATGACAACACTGGTTAATCTCATACTTGCAACAATCTCCCCCTTTGTCATTGATGGCAACATATGTTGTGAAAAACCATCAAGACAAGAACTTCTCCTTTCTGTCACAGCTCCCCCTATCACCAACAACTCTTCACATGTCTTCTCTTCCTTTACTGCTCCCCCTTTGATCAACAACCTCTTGTTTTTCACATGTCTTCTCTCCCCCTTTGACATCAATGGAAAAGGGCTTATACTTGCAATTCTAACACATCAGAATCATACCAACTACTCCCCCTTAGTAGCAGCTCCCCATCATCAATCCAGATCACAAGATATGACTGTGATATCCACCAGACTGATGCACATCAGTGCATTCTAGTTCACCACCAAAGGGGCAGTAACCCCTAACTTCTCCCTGAGATACTCAAAAGAGTCCTTGGGAAGAGGTTTAGTAAAGATATCCGCAATCTGATCCTTGGAGGGTATATACTCCAATCTAACTTCATCCTTGTTCACTTGCTCTCTCAGAAAGTGAAACTTGATAGATATGTACTTGGTCTTAGAATGCAACACCGGATTCTTAGAAATATTTATTGCACTTGAATTATCACAGAAAATTGTGATAGGGTCCTCATATTCTACTTTAATGTCTCTTAACATCTACTTCATCCATAAGATTTGAGTGCAACTACCTACTACTACAATGTATTCTACTTCAGTTGTAGACAGAGATATTGCCTCTTGTTTCTTGCTTAGCCAAGAAACCAATCTTTTTCCCAAAAAGAAAGCTCCACCACTGGTGCTCTTTCGGTCATCCACATCTCCTGCCCAATCTGCATCTGTATATGCATGAAGAGAGAAATCATGATCTCTAGGGTACCATAGACCATACTCAACTGTTCCTTTCAAGTATCTAAAAATTCTTTTGATTGCCATGACATGAGATTCTCTGGGATCAGCCTGGAATCTTGCCACAAGACCAACAACCTGCATTATATCTGGTCTAGTTTAAGTGAGATACAACAGTCCTCCAATCATTGACCTATATTTTGTCTGATCCACCTTGGGAGATTCATCATCTTTGCTTAACTTACATCCGGTAGCCATGGGAGTGTTCATAGGCTTTGAATCTTCCATTCCAAATTTCTTCAAAAGTTCTTTCACATATTTAGTCTGAGAGATAAAGATTCATTTCTCTGTCTGAGAAATCTGCAGACCCAAGAAGAAATTCATTTCACCAAGCATTGACATTTCAAACTCACTTTTCATTTGATTTGAAAAAGTTTTACACATGCTATCTTTTCCTCCAAAGATGATATCATCAACAAATACTTCAATAATCAAGATGTTTTCATTATCTATTTGGAAATATAGATTACTATCAGCAATACCTTTGTTGAAACCAATCTACACAAGATGCTTATCCAACCTTTCATACCAAGCCCTTGGGGCTTGTTTCAATCCATACAGTGCTTTCTTCAACTTGCAGACCATATCACCATGATCAGACAATTGAAATCCATCCGGTTGCTCAATGTATACTTCTTCCAAATCACCATTTAGGAAGGCAAACTTGACATCCATCTGATATACCTTGAAGTCTTTGAAGGCAGCAAAAGCAAGAAATAATCTGACTGCTTCAATTCTTGCCACCAGAGCAAAGGTTTCTTCAAAATCAATTCCTTCTATTTGAGAGTAGCCTTTGCAGACCAATCTAGCTTTGTTTCTGATTACTTCACCAACTTCATTTAGTTTGTTTTGGAAGACCCATTTGGTTCCAATCACATTCTTGTTTTTAGGTCTAGGAACAAGATCCCAAGTGTGATTTTTCTCAATTTGCATCAACTCTTCCTCCATTGCTTTGGTCCAGTTTTCATCATTGTAAGCTTCATTTATTGTCTTAGGTTCATTCTTTGAAATTAGACAGTATTCATTTGAATTTTGAGCAATTCTCCTCCTTGTTTGTACCCCTTTCCTTTTGTCACCTATGATCTGATCTTCAGAATGATTTAGAGTTACATACCTTGGAACTTTGGGAGTTTCTTGCACTACTGTTTCTTGATCAGGCTCATTTAGACAAACCTCTTCTTCCTAATTTACTGGATCAGTCTCAATCTGACTTTCAGAGGAGGATTGAGCTCCTTGAACTAGAACACCATCCTGATCATCTTCATCATATTCATAAAACCTTGAGGGCTTCTCAACTCCTTCATCAACCTTCACATTTGTACTTTCTATCATCTTCCTTAGTCTCTTATTGTAACACCAGTATGCTTTGCTTTGAGTGGAGTAACCCAAGAAAATTCCTTCATCACTTCTAGCATCAAACTTTCCTAGATCTTCATCTCTTTTGATATAACACTTGCTACCAAATACTCTAAAATATCTCACAGTAGGAGTTATACCAAACCAAAGTTCATAAGGAGTCTTACCGGTATTGCTTCTGATTTGAACTTGATTGAGAGTGTAGACTGCAGTGCTGACAACTTCTCTCCAAAACATCTGAGGAACATTTGCTTCCATCATCATTATCCTGGATGCTTCCTGGATGGTCCGGTTCTTTCTTTCAACTACTCCATTCTGCTATGGAGTCTTAGGAGCAAACAACTACCTCTTTATACCATGCTTCTCACAAATGTTTATGAATTCACCGGATGTGAATTCACCACCTCTATCAGACCTTAGACATTTCAGTTTCAATCTAGTTTGATTCTCTACCATAGATTTGAAGATCTTGAACTTCTCAAGGGCTTTTGATTTCTCTTTTAGAAAGGTCACCCACATCATCTGGGAATGGTCATCAATTAGTAACATGAAATATCTATCACCTTACATACTCTTAATTCTTGTTGGACCACATAGATCAGTATGAACTAATTCCAATAATTCGGTAGAGGACTGATCCTTGCTTTTGAAAGAGACTCTGCTTTGTTTACCTAGCTGACATTCTTTGCACAAACTATTTGTAGGTTTCACCAATTTTGGAAGATCTCTTACAGCCTGAGTATTGCTTATCTTGATGATGTTATCAAAATTCACATGACACATCCTTCTATGCCATAACCAACTCTGATCAACTTGAACAAACAAACAACTTTTGTTAGATCCAACTAGATGGAAGATATTACCTTTTGTTTGAGTACCGGATGCAATCTCAGTTCCGGAGCTTTCAAAGATCCTGCATCTTCCATTCTTGAACCGGAGATCATAGCCTTTGTTCACCAACTGACCAACATTGAGAAGATTGTGCTTCAATCCTTGAACATATAGTACATTACCGATTTTTCTCTTTCCATCAAAAGAAATAGTTCCCCTACCTCTGATTCTACTAGAAAAATTATCACCAAACTTTACCATTCCTCCTTCATACCTTTCCAAATCTAAGAACTTGTTCTTGTCACCTATCATATGGTGAGAGCATCCACTGTCAATAACCCAATCATCCTTTTCTTCAACTTGGGCAGCCATAGCTCTTTCTACAACCTTATGATTGACAGATTCAGAGGATATTGGATCTTCTTCCTTGATGGCAATAAACACCCATTCATTTCCAGATCTATTTCCTATTTCTGATTCATCATCTGTTACTCCTTCATTATCATCATCTTCATGGACATAATAATAGTTCTTTTGGAACCTTTGTCTATTAGAATTTGACCTTGCAGATCTTTCTGGACATCTTGAAGCAAAATGACCAATCTTATTGCAGTTGAAGCACTTAAAGGGTAATTTTCCTTCATACTTATCAGATCCTCTTCGCAGTCTCTTTGCAATGAGGGCTTCAAGTTGAGCTGTTTCTGCTTCTTCCTCTTCCATGTCTTTCCTTGCTTGATCATATTATGATAGCTTCCTTGAAGAGTTTTCTCCCAGATCAAATCTTTGTTTGCCTTTCACATAGGCACTGGCTTTGAATGCAGATTTAGTCTTGGGGTGATCATCTCCAAACTCGGTCATTTCAAATGCAGCCAATTTGCCAGCCAATTGCTCTCTTGTGAGTTGTATGGGCTCTGAATTCATCAATGGCAGCAACCTTGATTTTGTAGGCAGTAAGAAGGGATCTGAGAATTTTGTAAACAATCTCATTTTCATCCAGAACTCCACTAGCATTCCTAATTCCACACACCAGCTCATTTACTCTTGGCATAAAGGTAGTGATATTTTCATCATCTCTCATCTTCAATCTTTCAAATTTCCCTTTGAGACTTTGCAACCTTGCGCTCTTAACAAACTCATCTCCTTCATGCAGAAGTTCCAATTTAACCCAGATCTCATATGCAGTTGGTAGGTCAATAACATTTGAGAGTTCTGAGTCAGTCAATGTGCTTAGAAGAGCTTCTTTGGTCTGCAGATTGTTTTCAGCATATGTAATTTCATTTAGAGTTGTCGGACCACCCTATCAAGGTATATATGCTTTTGTGACCATGGACAAGTAAGCTTTTCCCATACACTCCAAGTGACATTTCATGCGACCTTTCCAGAGTGAGAAGTTGGTTCCATCAAACTTCAGACTATCCTTCTTGTATGATGACATCCTAGATCTCCTCAAGTAGTTAAGCTCCTTTTAGAGGAACTTAGCTCTGATACTAATTGTTAGATCTAGGGCACACAACTGAGAAGGGGGGTGAATCAGTTGTACAAAAACTTGCTCTACTTCAAACACTTGATTCTTCTTTGTTAGTTAATAGCATATCAATTAACCATTTATGAAAGCATAAAGCAGAAACACCGGAGCAGATAAACATCAACACATTAGACACCAAGATTTTGATGTGGAAAACCCAGTTAAGGGAAAAGCCACGGGGTGATTAACCCAAGGATTATTCTTTGTTAAAAGAATAAGAAAAATGGATGGCACATACTAATTAGGGCTTACTGCCCAAGCACACTGCTCACAAGGAGGCACACTGCCTACAGGAGACACACTGTTAACAAGATCATAAGTATTACAAACTTGAACTAGAGATTGACATCTTCACCATGTCTGGATCAATTCCATTTAAGCCTGAGACACACCTCCTCTGCCTTTTGCTCTCTCGCTATTTCACACTCATATGCTCAACACCGCACTTCAAAATGAATTCACAAACCTTTATTTATACATGGCATCAACTTAGGAACAATCATCTAAGTCAGCAATCATCCACAAGAACATTCGCAAGATGAATAACTCATCCAGTCGGCCAGCCTGAACAAGAACATCTTCATCCGGAAGTATATCTTCAATTTTGGGCTCTAACACTAATGCGGACCAACAACACAACCTTAACATGATCCAAGAACCTTCACAGGCTTACCTGAATGACTAGGTACATCCGCACTTCCTCTACTTACTAGAATTCTTTTCTTCTTCATCTCAAACTTCAAGAACACAGTCTGTAGCCACTGTCAAACTGCAACAGGTGCTTTCGGACCTCCAAACTATGTACAGATTGAGATGACACATCACAAGGAAATCCCAAACACTCCTTCCAATCCGCAGAATAGGAAAGTGCACTTCCGGATCTCACCGGACCTTTTTGTAACACTCTGTCACTCTAGAGCATCTCCCGGAACTGGTTCTACTTGATCGATCACAACTTCTTCATATCTTCATGCGGACCTCTGAAATCTTGACTGGAACATCTCAAGACTCATATCTACAAACTCTTCAATCTGCATCCTCTGATACTCAACTTATCGAGTACTTTTGCCTTCTTCTCATCACTATTCTTCACTGTTCCTGATTTTCTCAATATCCTCAGCACACAGCTCATCCAATCCTTCTTATCAATGCAATATGAGTATGTTGACATCAATGACAACACTAGTTAACCTCATACTTGCAACACATCTAGGCTATGAACAGTAAGATGTCATGATATGGCTAACCCTGATGATTGGTTTGATGGAGGATATCATGGTTAGGATGGTGAAAACACTAGGATAAATACTGGAGTTGAAGGTGAAAGGGTAAGAGGGGAGGAAATAACAAGAAGATCTAACACCCCGAGGAGTCAAGTTGCTATTAAAGAAATTGACTTCCTTACGGTGGAACTAGCTAGCTTACAAGAAAAATGGAGGTTAGTGAATTAAAGAGAAGGATTGATATGGCTAATAACATCAGTCATGTGAATATCCCTATGGGATATGAAAATGTATATTTTGGATTTCAAAATAACAATATAAAACATTAAGGATTAGATTAGAGATATCAAATTAACCCATATGATAACCATCAAAATTGATGCAAGAGCATCCCTGGTTCAAGAGCAATCTTGCATTAACCAAAAATATTTGCATTTTAGTTTGTTTACAGTTTAGTTTGTTTCTTTCATTTTCTAGTTCAGTTCAGGTAGTTTAGTTAGTAGCAATTTTTGTATTTTGGTCCTTATTCTACTGCAGTTGCATTTCAAATCTTGCAGAGCTGGACTTAGCATCTAGATTCAATCGTCTACATCATATCTAGAATTCAGACCATTTGGATCAAGTACCAAAAAGTTATCTCCATTACAAGATTGACATGTTGTGCCTCGTACACATGCCCCATTTCACGAAATAGGGACCCCCCTCCTTTCAGGCTTTGGTTTAGAGTGTCAGTTCGGTTCCTTTATTCCCAAGTGTCAAAAATAGTCAATCGCATTTCTTGCCATGCTAGAAGGATTTGTGTCATCAAGTCATCGAAAAATATGCTGAGTCCAAATGCTTGCCTTCATTAAAATCAAGTTCGAGTGTCTTTTGCACTAAAAATCCCTTCATCTAACTTTTGTGTTGAATTTCAAGTCATCTGACTTTGCACTATTTTCACCACCAACTGCCTAAGTGCCAAAATCCTCATTAACCAACTTTTACGTTAAAATTGCAATCATTCAACCTTTGCGTTGAAAAGTGCATCCTCTGACTATGTTAGACCATAGCAAAATTCATGCTCAGTTTGATGACCCTGAAGCTAGCATAAAGCGCTAAAGGAGCCTTCACCTGACCTCGCGCTAAAATTCGTGACAACTGACTAAGTTGATGACCCTCAAAAGTTGCGGAAGGTTAGTGGTCCCAAATTTTCATGAAAAACCCTAAAATTTCTACCACACACCATGACGTCACTATGTACTCCCTCCATTTATGGCAATTACTAAGGGAGAATAAATGCATTTCTTTTGACCCATTTGAGCTCATTGTTCATTTCAAAATCAACTAGAGAGCTCTATGAATGGTGTGGAATCAACCTTCTGCAAGACAACCTGTGGATTCAACCCAAAAGCTTTCTCACCTGCGTATTCTCATTACACTTCATCACTGCAAACAAGGTAAAGTATGCTATATCTGAGCTTAGGGTTTCCTTTATGACTTAGGGTTTGAGACAGATATAATGAGGTTTTCTCTTGTGTGCCAAAATGAATTTTGATTTCCTCATGATTCTACAAACACATGTGAGTGATGAATGATTAAGTGTTCAAAGGATAGGCAAATATAGGGTTTTCTCTCTACTTTGTGCAAGCATCTTTTCAAAACCGTAGTTTTAAAAAAATGAGTGGGAAGGTTAACTGTTAAATGCAATTTTTTTCAAAACCTCTATGTGCTTTGAAACCCAAAATGAAGTCCATCAAATTATGACTGAAAATCTCACTCATCGCGCTAAACTTTCAATTAAACGTGGAATCTATTGAAAGCAACTTATACCATTGAAAATTGACCCCTTTTGAGATCGCACTGAAAATGTGTCCGACCGACCCATAAACTTTTTCAACTCATTCAATTCAGTTGGTGACCACGGAAATCCCTGCCAAGGCCTCAAGTTCACTTTGTTCCAAAAACATTAACTTCTGACTTACCACTAAAACTTGACTTCTTCAACCTAGGTCAGATGTTCCCCAAAATCCCACTAAGCTCTTAAGACTTGAAGCTCATGCAAAACATGATGAGTGGTCTTGGTGCTAAAAAGTGTCTCCTCTGACCTTGCACTAAAATACCTCCTCACCGACTTGGTCAGTCACACCCTAAAGTTGTGCAAGGTCTGACACTTTCAAAACCCATGCAAGAGTATAATGAAATCACCTAACACTGAAACTTACCTCTTCTGACTTGCGCTGAAAACTCAGACCAACCTCCAGGATTAATCTAAGTCGGTCATGTTCGAACCTCATGCAAAGTCAGACACCCCTAAAAGTTGCGCTAAGTAAAGTAACCAAATGTCAATCTATCCTTTAGGTCAGGTGACCCCAAATGCCGTGCAAGGTCAGTTGACCCTTGATCTAGCGCTTTGTTCCCCACAGGTCGGATGACCCTCAAATTAGCGTAAAACTTGCAAAATGACTGTTTTATGGAAAATTTTAAAGGATAAATGGTCTATTTGGGTGAAGTGGAAACTGCATTTATGGAATTGTGTTGTTTTACATCTCTTGATTCAAATTATGTGGTATTAGATCATTTATTGCATGCATTAGCATAGAATGTAATATTGTTTTATCATTTGATCATGTAATAAGTGCAATAACTAGTAAAATTCAGACTTGTGCTTTTTGTAGGCATGCACTAATGACTTAGTTGGATGGATATTGATCTCATTTAGCATGACATGATTTAGTGATGTAGCAGTTGGCTTGAAAATCATAGATTTAAAACTTAGGATTTAGGAAAACCATCCAAATGCATCAAGACTTATGAGGTCCAGTCATGCAGGTTAAATGATTACAAGGGCCCAAGCCATGAGGTATGAGTTCAAAGGAATCCCTCCTAAGACCAAGATTACCATTGGATCAAAGAAGATAGGAGACACTAATCTAGGTCATATTGACTTAGATGACTTCAGACTCCAGGTATTTGGACCTAATCCAACCCCAAGAGCCAAGAAAGTGAAAGACAGTGGGATTGTAGAGGCTATTGCTTTCCTACTTCAACCCAATGTACAGAACTGATAGTTGCATTTGCAGATAGAAATGACATCATGACTAGGACGATACTAACTTGCAATGGAGATTTGCTAGCAAATCTAAGTCCACCATCCCTAGTAGAAATCTTTGGCATCCCATGGTGCTTGGTGATGACTATGCCAGACAAAGTAGGTGTAGAGGCCACATACAAAAAGGATATGGATACATGTAAGAAGCACATCAATGAAAGGTGGGTGAAAAGCGAAAGCTCTGCCATTATCAAACTTCCTCAAGTCCTCTATAGGAGTGATTTTCATGATGAGATAGGAGATTTGGTGACCCTAATTAGTAGAATATATGGGTTGCCCCACAACATCAACATTTGAAGAATGGATGTTTCTATTGATTGAGGAAATAATTACTAAGGACACAAAATTCCATTGGGCTCAGATATTGAGTAACAATATGCATGAGGCATTCAACAATTTTAGAGAAAAGCAATTTTTTAGATGGACATCTTATGTGGTGTATGCATTAGCAAGGAGAAATGAGTATGCTAGATTATCAAAAGTAGGAGAAGTTGGGAATGATGAGCAGCATCAAGTCAAAGTTTATGAATGCTAGACCCAATTGACACTGTCCCAGTCCCTCATCCATTTCAAAAGGGTATATGATGCCTTCATGATGTACATAGCTAGACTGCTGCAAGGAAACATAGCCCTTAGAATATCCACTAAGGCCATGAATGAAGTTACAAAATATGGAACATGGTATATACAATTTGAAAAATTCACTTATCTAAGGATTCAATGCTTCACTGGAGCAGCCTATAGACTACCTCGTTATTCGATTGATAAAGTAGTCCTCTTGGAGCTATCAAGACAATTAATAACTTGTATAGAAAAGATGAAGCATCTTCATAGAACAAAAGTCCAATTTCCCATACTGTTAGGTAAAGTTAATTATGCCTGTGTTTCCCTAGGGGCAGCTGAACACTCAGATACAGAGCTCCAATTGCTTAATCTCCATCTACATACAAAGTGAAATCATTTTGATCCAAATAGAGTAATGGAGAGATTTGTGAGAAGAGATTGTTTCGCAAGATACACTTAGAATATTTTTGGGCCAATTGCTTAGATGACTATGAAGTGATGAAGAGGGCCCATTCAACATTGTCCTTGGGATTCATAAGGAAATTCCATATCATAGCAGTCCCGGATCAACTTGAAGATAATGAGAATATAATGCACAAGGGACCTTGGGAAGCTCAATATCATCAACCAATTCCTTTGTCCAATTAGGCAAATTCTGAAGACAGCTCATAATGAAAGAGCCAATAAGGTTAAGTAAGGCATGGGTTAGAAGCCAAGTTGCTTTCTTGGAGAAACAAGGAGTGCAACTCACATATGTTGAACCTGAGTGTAAAAAGGAGTCTGAAGGAGAAGAAGATACACCTATAGAGGTAATAGATGAGGTAGAACCATCTCAAGAGCCTACCAAGAAATTAGACAGTGAAGAACATATCCATTTAGTGGAGAAATGAAAAGAGAAAAAGATAAAGAAAGATGCTCCTAAGGAATAGAAGAAAGATATGCCCCCCACAACAAGGACAAGGGCATCTAAGAAAAGAT
This sequence comes from Cunninghamia lanceolata, assembly GCA_027924645.1. Lineage (NCBI taxonomy): Eukaryota > Viridiplantae > Streptophyta > Pinopsida > Cupressales > Cupressaceae > Cunninghamia > Cunninghamia lanceolata. The sequence continues at coordinate 1,419,329 of BSBN01000245.1, read as the reverse complement.
GCATGCTAGTGGACCAGGAGAAGGGTCAAAGACAAAGAAAACTAAAGTGAAGACCATTGGCATAACCATAGAAGCTTCCACCATTACAACTCCTAACAACACAAACTTTCCAGTAGCTTCTCCACCTCCTGTTGCCCCAGTTGTGAGTACTATTGTATCCTCTCCTATTGTTTCAACTATCATTCCTACTGCCCCTGCTATACTCATCCAAGAAGATACCTCTGCCAACTCCTCACCGACAATTACTACCTTGACTACCTCATATCTGTTGACAATAGATTCAAACACCCCAAGTAGTCCCATTTCTTCCATTGCTGCCACTTCATTCTTTTCCATTTCCACCATGTCCATGCCTTCCATTTCTTCCATCTCATTCTCCACTTCCTTTTTTTTACCACCTATTTCCTCCATTCTTTCACCATCTTTCCCCATGCCCTCCTTTTCCATTACTTCACCTATTATCATTTCCTCTGTCATGCCAACCTCACCCATTCCACCTACTCTAGGATTCACCTCTTTGGCCAACTTGACACAAGTCAGCTTGCCTTCATTTGCAACAATCCCGTCATCTTTTGATCCTATTTCCCAAGCCGCAATAACACAAGATTCAACTCGTCTATTTGTACCACTACCGCCAAAGATAGATAAAGTTTGTGCAGAATTAGGCCTTTAAAAAAAAGAACCTGAGAAGGACACATTTGAAGAGCCTCTTTCTGAAGTGGTGAATACAGAAGTGATAGAAGTTTCTAACAGCCCTCCAAAGAAGAACACAACAGAAAAAATCTTTAAAATTGCTCAAGAAGAAGTGTTAGAAAACCTAGAAAATATTGAAGAAGATGATGAGAACACAGATAAGGAAATTGAGCAAGAACAAAAGTTTCTCGAGGGGCCATCTAGCACAAACAATGAAAATCCTGAGTCCTCAGCACCAGATTGGCTGCAAAGTAGGATTGCCTATCTAGAGCCTCAGGTTGAGATCATGAAATTGGATCTAAGTGCCATTCTAGCATAGACAGTGCAGCCAAGTAAATAGAAAAAGGCTAAGGTATAGTCTAGAATCTATAAGGATGCGACAGGAGCCCGGATAGAAGAAGTGGTTGTCCCATCTGCTAATGCAGATAAAAAATAGGTCAGAGCTGAAGACTACACCATAATGACTATTAACTTGGGACCTGCTGTGAGAAGTCAAAGGGTTGAGGAATCCAAAGGCTCTATTTCTTCCATCTTAAAGTAGTTAGACAAGGATGAACTCAACAAGAAAGAATTGAAGCGACAAAATGAAGAATTCAAAGCATGCCTACAGTTCTTAATAAAACCCCTGGATTCTAAAGGTGAGCTTAGGACAGTCCCTACTTTACTATCAAAAGATGAAGCAACAAATCTTGATGAAGTTAGGACTTTGGCTACTAGAACTCAAAAATGGATGATTAAGGTATGTTAGGAAGGATGTGATACCATTGACTTTGCAACTGAACTTCATAAAAACTTCTGCAAATTATAGGACCATTAGAAAGAATTGCATGAGGAATGTGACCCTTTTGATGAGTATTTTTCTTAGGTGTTCCCTTGGGTGCAAGCAATAAGAGATCTGCATGCTCAAATGCTGGTATCTAAAAATATCTTGACAACAAATAGACTGCACAAAGCAGTGAAATGGTACCAACAGATAAAACTAAGAAAAGAAGTTTTTGATAATATCAGGGAAGCTTATAAGGTGGTAGATAATAATATATTATCTTTTATCAGTGAAATAAATGACTCATTGAAGGACTGCCTTGTAATGGGCTGTGATGATTTGGCTCCATTCAATGTCCAAGTTGTAAAGATAAGTTGCATAAAATAGTCTTTGAAGAAATTGAATTGGATGTCATTGATAGGTTGGATAAAGTTAGTGATCTCTGGATTGACTTCATTACATTTCATAAAGGGAGAAAGGAAGTTGAAAAGATGTATATTCAATATAGTTAGGAGCTAGAAATGTTCAAATATCGAGTGAACCACATCGAGAAACTGGACCCCGTGATATAAATCCAACACTATCAACATGGGTGGAGTACATGAACAAGGAGGCAGAACAAGACAAAATAGATTTAGATGAAGAACAATAGTATATATTAAATATTTTGAAATGTAATCCCATCACTCATGTGTATTGCCATATTTGGAAAGTCATGTGACCCTATTTTGTCCTTATTATGCCTCGAAAATTGTCTTTTGAATATGTATATTCAAATGGGTGGTCAATTTGTCTAAGTTCAATGTATTTAGAGGTCATTTTTCATCCTTTTCATAAGAGACAAATTACAATCTGGGAATGTAATGAGCTATTACAAATGCATTTAATGATGTTAAATTTGGGCCATCAGTGTTGAGTTAATCTCCACCATCCATTCAAAAACATAGTATGGCTCCTCTCCTATATAAAAGGCTACCATTTCCTTCATTTGTAAGACTCTTGATGCTGAATTGTTGATGTTTTGCCATTTGAAGTTAATACAAAGCAAGTTTCTATAGTTTTCCTAAGAATTTGTTCATTGTGTTGCTTATTTGGTTTCATGGTCCACTTCATGATCTATTTTAGTTAGATTGTGCTTTTGCAATATTAATGGTGTTGAAAGGTATTTGATGAATGTTCCAAGTCCATACTTTTTGTTGCTGATTGTAAGTGTCTGTGTAAATTTAGCCTGCACTTTAATTTGTGCTACGTTCAATTGCATTTCATGAGTTAAATAGTGCCATTACTTGGGTATTTGATAAATGAATGTGATCTAAAAATCTTTAACTTCCATTAAAGATAGCATCATTTTCTATAGTGTTGTAGAAATCATTTAAGCTTGCTTACTCAGGAAATTGGTTTCATTTATGAATATTTGTCTACCTACAATAGTCTTCACATTATGAGTGTCACTTAGGAATCTTTCTAACCCTACCTCCTTTTATATTTTCTTTCAAAATCAACTATTAGATTAGGTTTTTAGCAGCATTTTACATTGTCATATTAGCTGAAATCATAAAGGTTTTGCATGAATTGTTGTCCAAACTATTCAATCTATCAAATTGCATGTAAGACCCCTTGTAGGAATAGCTAGTACATTCCAACTGAGAGATTCCAAGCACGCTAAGACCTAGCTATATTATCCTTGGCATAGTCTTACCTAGGGTAGGATACTTTTCAAGAGAGGTGTGATCCCAACAATCATACCTACGTTGTTGTGTGCTAAAACCATGATCAATAGAATTGGCACTAGAAGGAGGGCCTGAACTTGTTAAGGGAAAATTGGAGTAAACATGAATAATCAATATATCAATATCAATAATACCCAAAACTCAACGAAAAGGGAAATAATCAAGATCAAACAAACAAAAGATAAAAACCTTTGTAAACCTCAATACTTCATAGCTTCCATTGGTTACCTATCTCAATTGATCTTGCATGTATGAATAAGGCCCTTAGAGAGTGCACTTCCTTGCTATTCCAATATTGTTAATGGAGAATGGCTATGATAGTGCTTTGTAATGAAGATGAGCTCCACAACAATGGCAATGATATGGTAACAAGTTGGTTGCAAGAAAATGGAATGACTTGGGTGCGAAAGGCGCACTGTAATTCATGTAGAGTAACAATACTAAAATCTTGGATGAATGAAATGGAGGAATAGGGTTCAATTTATAGACTTGGGAAAGAGAAGATCAATGGTATAGAAAGAATGAGAAGATCAACGGTATAGAAACCTTGAGAGAATGTGCATGAATAAGAAGAAGACATGTGTCTTGCTATATTTTGCATGAGAGGAATTAATAAAATAGAAGAATGAGTTAACTGAATAGATAAAATCAATTAAAAGAATAGATCAATTAGTTAAGAGAATAGAACTAGAGAATAGAAATTGCATGAGGATGAGAAGATATTTTAACTCAATTAAGTCTTTTAGAATATTCAATTGCATGTGCACAAGGATTGAATTATATTTAGAGATAACTCAATTTAGAAGAAATAGACAAATAAAATATTTGATTTATTTAAATTTAGAGAAGATATTATTGGAAGAAACAATTAAATAATTAGTATTATTTAATTTAAAATGAATTTAGAAGAACTAATTAAATAATTGGTATTATTTAATTTGTTGGAGGAATTAGAAGAATTTAGGAATTTTAATTAAATAAATTGATTTTATTTAGAAAATTGGAGTAAACATGAATAATCAATATATTAATATCAATAATACCCAAAACTCAACGAAAAGGGAAATAATCAAGATCAAACAAGCAAAAGATAAAAACCTTCGCAAACCTCAATACTTCATAGCTTCCATTGGTTTCCTATCTCAATCGATCTTGCATGTATGAATAAGGCCCTCAGAGTGCACTTCCTTGTTATTCTGAGATTGTCAATGGAGAATGGCTATGATAGTGCTTTGTAATGAAGATGAGCTCCACAACAATGGCAATGATATGGTAACAAGTTGATCGCAAGAAAATGGAATGACTTGGGTGCCAAAGGCGTCCTGTAATTCCTATAGAGTAACAATACTAAAAGCTTGGATGAATAAAATGGAGGAATAGGGTTCAATTTATAGACGTGGGAAACAGAGGATCAATGGTATAGAAAGAAAGAAGATCAACAGTATAGAAACCTTGAGAGAATGTGTGCAAATAAGAAGAAGACATGTGTCTTGCTATATTTTGCATGAGAGGAATTAATAAAATAGAAGAATGAGTTAACTGAAGAAATAAAATCAATTAAAGGAATAGATCAATTAGTTAAGAGAATAGAACTAGAGAATAGAAATTGCATGAGGATGAGAAGATATTTTAACTCAATTAAATATTTTAGAATATTCAATTGCATGTGCACAAGGATTGAATTATATTTAGAGATAACTCAATTTAGAACAAATAGACAAATAAAATATTTGATTTATTTAAATTTAGAGAAGATATTATTAGAAGAAACAATTAAATAATTGGTATTATTTAATTTTTTTAAGGAATTAGAAGAATTTAGGAATTTTAATTAAATAAATTGATTTTATTTAATTGTTGGGAGAATATGAATCAAATAAATAATTTTATTTATTTATTTATTGATAGAAGAATTTGATTGAATAGAGTCGTGTCATTTTTAGGCGTATACATTTTGCCCCTCTTTAAAGCAATGTGTTTTATGACATTGTTTCAAAGAATAAGAATTTTCTGATAATGATACATGCCCCAGTTCACCCCTGGTACAGGTTTAATAATGGTAGGATGCCCTCTCGAGAGATTGGATAGGAAGAAGGTAGAAGGACATGAGACAGACAATCTCATGATGAAGAACATGAAAGATAGGTCAGGATTGAAAAAATTATTTGAAGAAAGAGCCGAATGATACGCGATGCAGTAAAATGATAACATACACAAGCAAGTAAACAAGTATACACAAATGATAAAAGAACAAATAAGGCATTTCCCCTATCCAGCTGTAAACCCATGATATACTGATAACGATATACGACAGTGTTGTCATGGTGGGGAACAATATATCCCTAGACCAACATGGTAGGCATGTTGTCATGTCAGGGAATGATATATCCCTAGACCAACATGAAGGCTAGTGTCTAGTTTTAGGAAATGAAACATGTCGTGTAAGATGTGTGTGTTGGTCTAATTTTGATACTACAACATCCTGTATAAGACAATTGATTGATTATAATTGATTGAGTTGGTTTACAACCAGACAAAGATCAAGACCACTGATTGTGATTGGATCATTTGACAAGATTGACTTGACTTGATTGGTATGGATTAAGGATGGACCTGCATTTGGATCATTGCTCAGATTGACTGGACAAGGATGAAAGATATAATGATAGATAAAAGACTGATTGATAGAAGAAATGTGAACGAAGGAATCACAAGATTTTGTAAACAGTAATACTGTGCATAGAATCTTTATTGCATGGGATACGGATACTGATATGAAATGCAATTGGATACAGATACAGATATGAGATGCAATTAGATACGTTATGGATGCGGATATGGATATTTGTCATATTGATATTGCAAGTATTTTGAAGTGCTTATTTCATCATTGGGCTTTTTAAAATGTTGTAAGAAAATACAAGCATCTAGGTATAATTAAACCGAGATGACCTGAGCATCGCTTATATAGATTTTGATTTAGCAAGTTAATACAAGCATCGAGGTATAATTGAACTGAGATGTCTTGAGTATTTCTTGTGTATCAACAAATAAGGATTGCCTCCTTTCATGTTAGACCTCTGATGTCCTCGATGATCTTTTGTCAATCATGTCATTAGACAAGGCGTCACATTACTAAAGTTTAATCCACAAATAGCAAACAAAGAAAGTAATCATGCCCCCATCATATCATCTCTAGCTTTTGGCATCCTCGAGTAGCATAGAAAGACATGATAACAAAAATCAAGACACTGCAACCTAACCTAATCACAACCACAAAACATTTTTGCATTTAGATGTCTTTTTCTTGCCATAATTTAGATTGAATCATTTAGAGTGCTTTAGGTACTTGTTTTCTTTTCCTTAGATAGGTTGATGCCTTGCGTACGCTTGCTTACCTAGTGAAGGGTATCACAATCCTTATTAGTGAGATGGACCCTAAGGGACTGACCTAGTGCCTCAGAGGCTCATTGCTAAATGGTGTTACCTACGTGATGATGCAGAGACAATGTAGTTCAAGGTAAACCCTAATGGACATAGGACCTAGGCAATGGAAAGTGTCATGGACTCAGATAGATAGATGGACCAGATATGGGATGGATGGGAAAGTGGAGCCTGAGGGGTGCATTTGAAAAAAATGGCCTTCCCTATGTGACGATGCAGAGGCAACATAGTTCAAGGTGAACCCTAATGGACATAAGACCTAGGTGATAAAAACTGGCATGGACTCAGATAGATAGAAGGACTAGATATGGGATGGATGGGAAACTAGAGCCTTGGGGGCACATTTAAAAATGGCCTTACCTACATGACGACTCAAAGGCAACGTAGTTCATGGACTTGGACCATGTAGACACTGACGACAGATGCTACGCTAGGCCAACACTATGGATAGGATACTGGATAAGACCTTAGTTGATAAGGTGAAAAAAAGAGATAGAGTATCAAGCCATGATAGGTTATCGTTAGGATTTTATTATGGAACAGATATGGATTGAATGGGACATGAGTGAAGGAAGAATGGACACAAGGTGATTGGTTTCCCAAAGACAGAGAAAGTGGTTTATCACAAGTAACGCTTGTTTACCAGGTTTTCACCACTTGCCTTCATTTGCACGAAAGATAAAAGTACACATGACACTTGTTTGCTAGGTTTTCATCATGGTACCTATCTAAGGCACCTATTTTCCAGGTTTTCACCAAAGGACAATTTTTTTTGTTGTTTTTTTCTGATTTTTTGTATTTTTCTAATTTTTTTATATTTTTAGTATTTTATGCCCCCTTGCATTGGGGTTCTCTTAGATATAGAACCAGTGAAGATGCATATTGTTGATTTGGGCATCAAACAACTCACCTTCTGATGTTGCCAACTAATATGCCCTCGATCCATAGGTAGCAACAATCACATAAGGCCCAAGCCAGTTGGGTTCAAACTTGCCTTTCTTTTCCTGATCCTATTGATTGCGGGGATTTTCTTTAAGTACTAGATCTCCAACCTTAAAGACTCTTGGATTGACTCTATGGTTGTAGCTTCATGACATCATTTGTTGGTATGCCTTGAGATGATTGAAGGCTTTCAATGTCTTTTCCTCTAGCAGCTCTAGCTCTTGCAATTTGAAAACTTTGTACTCTTCATTAGTTATGAGACCTTTTAATGACACCCTTAGAGATGCTAACTCGACTTCAATGGGCAAAATGGCTTCTGATCCATAGACAAGGGCATAAGGGGTATCACCTATGGGATTGTGTATACTGGTTTGATAGGCCCATAGAGCGGGATTGAGTTGGATGTGCCAATCACGGCCAGCATTGTTGATTGTCTTCTTGAGGAGTTTCAAGATTGTTTTGTTAGATGCTTCTGCTTGGCCATTGCCTTGGGGGTAATAGGGTGTGGAGAAATGGTGTTGGATTTTGAATTTGTCACAAATCTCTTGTACATCCTAGTTCTTGAAAGGTCTTTGTTATCCGTGATAATGGATGAGGGAATTCCGTATCTACAAATGAGATAATTGAGGATGAATGAGGAAATCTATTTACCTGTGATAGTGGTGAGGGGAACGGCTTCAATCCACTTGATAAAGAATTTAGTGGTGGTTATTATGAACTTGTGGTCGTTGGATGAGGGAGGGTGAATTTTGCCCACGAGATCAAGTCCCCATTGACAAAAGGGCCAAGGTGTCGTTAAAGGTCTCAGCTCTTGAGCTAGAGCATGTATTAGGTTTCCATGTATCTGGCACTGCTTGCACTTCTTCACAAATTGATATGAATCTATTTCCATGTTCAACCAATAATAACCCAAACACATGAGTTTCTTAGCTAAGGAAGGACTACTAGAGTGCATTCCATAAATTCCTTCATGCACATCTTGTAAGGTGGTTTGAGATTCTTCTCATTCTAAACAATAGAGTAAAGTACTATCTAGACCATGTCGGTATAGGGTGTCAGCAATAATTCTATAACAAGAGGTTTGGTAGATGAAGGTTCAATGTTGGTTTGAAGACAAGTCAAGTGGGAGGGTGTTGTCCTTGAGGTAAGTGTAAATCTTACCATACCAAGGTGGATTAGATCTAACTAATAGGCATATGGAGTGCATTTTAGGATGATCATAAGCTAGTTGCTGAATTGACTCCACCAAGAACTTATACCATGAATCATTCTCTAGGATCTCGAGGAGCGAGGCAATGGTTGCAATGGCACCTACTGCTTTGTTTTCAATGTAAGGTATTTGCTCAAAGGAGATGATCACAAAGTACTCTTTAAAGTCATCGACCTTGCGCTTGTATGGGATAAGCTTCTCATCTTTAGTTTTATAGTCATCATTGACTTGATTGATCACCATTTGGGAGTCACCATAGACATGTAGCTCTTTGATTTTCCATTCTATTGCCATTTTAAGACCAATGACCAAGGCCTCATACTCTGCTATATTATTTGTGCATGGGAATAATAGAAGATAAGACTTAGGTATGGTGTCGCCTTGAGGAGTGACCAACAAGATTCCTACCCCTGATCTATGGTTTGTGTAGGATCCATCAAAGTAGAGCTTCTAGGAATGTGTTGTGATATTGAATAATGATTCATCTAGAAACTCAAATGTCATTGACATGGTATCCTATAGTGGTGCTTCTGCTAACTGATCTACAATGATTTGCCCTTTGATAGCCTTTCTATCTACATAATGTCATATTCACTTAGAAGCATTACCCACTTGGCTAGATGACCTGTTAGAGCTACTTTGCTTAGTAGGTATTTTAGTGGATCTATCTTTGTAATAATCTTGATTGGATGTGCTAGCATGTAATGCCATAGTTTTTGGGAATCAAAAACCACAGAAAGACACGATCTTTCTATTTGAGAGTATTGTAGTTCATAGCCCACTAATGTGTGATTGATGTAGTAGACAACTCTTTCTTTACCTTCGTAATCTTGTTGTGCTAGGAGGGCCCCAAGAGCTGTCGGTGTAGCAAATATGTAAATTAATAGTGGTTTTCCTTGGATAGGAGGCATCAAAATAGGCAAGTTCATAAGACATTCCTTTAGTTTGCCAAATGCCTCTTCACACTTCTTATCCCACCTAAATGGAATGTTCTTATGTAGGAGATGACTGAAAGGTTGGCACTTATTTGCCAGTTGTGATATGAACCAACAGATTGCTTGTAACTTGCCTTGTAGAGACTGCAGTTGGGTGATATTCTTTGGCGGTGGCATTTCCATGATGGCTTTGACTTTGGCAGGATCTACTTCGACCCTATTAGCTGATACAATGAAGCCTAAGAGCTTGCCTGAGGTAACTCCCAACAACATTTCTTTGGGTTCAACCTGACCTTGAATTGTTCTAGTCTCTAAAAGACCTTCTCTAGCCCATCCAAGTGTGATTCTCTCGTGAGTGACTTTGCAAGGATATCATCTACATAGTCCTCCATTGTGATGTACATCATATCATGGAAGATAGTGGTCATAGCACGTTGATAGGTGGCTCCTACATTCTTTAGCCCAAATGTCATGACATTCCAATAGAAGGCACCCCATGGACAAGTAAAAGTTGTCTTGTGTTGGTCTTCTGGTGCTATCCTAATTTGATTGTATCCAGACAAGCCATCCATGAGAGATAACATGGTATGCCTTGCTGTTAAGTCAACTATGATATCTATATTTGGCAACAGAAAGTCATCCTTGTGGCAAGCTTTGTTTAGATCTCAGAAATCATTGCATAATCTGACTCAACCATCAGGTTTGGATATTGGCACTATGTTGGAGACCCACTTTGGATAGTCTATGGCTCTAATGAACCCTACATCTAGTATTTTTTTGAGTTCCTCTTTCACTAGTAGTGCAATGTGTGGATGCATCTTTCTAAGTTTCTGTTTGACTGGTTTCACTCCCTAATCTAGTGGAAGATGATGTAGAATCAAATATGGATCCAATCCTAGCATATCTGCGTATGACCAAGCAAAGTTGACTTGCTTTTTCTTGAAGAATGGTACAAACTTAGTCTTTTCTGGTGGAGTTAGAGACTTAGCAAAGTGAATGACCTTAGGTTGTTCCTCTGTTCCAATATTAACAGGTTCTATAGGTTCCACAACAATCTGAGACTTCTCCTGGTGCATATCATCAGGGAAAGTGTCAAGCATTCCATCGTCAGGTGCCACAATTAGGTTTTCACCATTGGATGCATCCTTTCTTTTTACTATTTTGGGATCTAATACTACCATGAAGTGGTTTTCACCATCAGATCTAGTTTTTATTTTGATATTTTTGTGACTGGAAGGCTTGGCACCCTCTCTGAAATAATCCACGGTATTGAGTTCAATGGCGAAGCTAGCTTTATGATCTCCTATAGGTAGGTGGTCCCTAAGTTCCATGTAGTCAATGTAGGCATCATCATTTTGGAACATGTCTAGTTGCAGGGTTCCTTGTAGATCCCAGTCGATAAGTTTAGGATGCACAAGGGGGAGGGAGTCGAAGGATAGATCAGATTCATTGATAGTTTGAATGGATATGCAAGGGGTATTGGTAGGGATAGGGTCCAAGATGGTACTTTCCTCCAAATTGTTTATTGCGATAGAACTCGAACCTTCCTCGAAAGTCATTCTCAAGAATTGGTGAATCACACTCTAACGGTCTATGCATTACTGTTTGTCCCTCACGGTAGGGGCTATAAGTTTGAACAGTGTTAATTTCCTTGTCATCATAGGAGTGCTCTCTCAACTCATCCCACTCGTACTCATTGGAATCTGTGTCACTTTCCTCTTGAAGGTTATGGATCATTTCCACAAGACAAGCATTTCCTTTTGCTTTGCCCTTGTCCTTGTATCCTAGACCTTTTGTATTTCTTGCCAATGAGGATGAAGAAGGTTGAATGGGTTCTATTATTCCTTCTTTTCTTAGGCCAATGGGACCTTGTCCTTCATAACCCATTCTATGTAAGATAGACTCACCTCACCCATAGATTTCCATTGGGAGCTTAGGTGGTTCTTGTTGTGTCTTTTCTTCTTCTTCTGTGTAGAGCCATTGTAAGATATCTCTTTCCTCTATTTCATCTGATAGGGTCCCCCATTTTACAAAGGGAGTTGTAGGAGGTGTAGGAGAAGCAGATGGCTTTGGAAAATGTTTGGGTCACCCAAAGGATCTAGGAGATAGAGGTATTTTGGCTAAGTTGGGGTTGTGCTCAATGGAGTATTCCCATATTCCTATTTCTTTGATGGTAATTTTTTGCTCTTTGGGCTTGGATGAGGAAGCTTCAAAGGTAGAATCATGCTATGGGGTAGGGGACTTAGATGCTCTATTGTTGGGTATGATGTAATCTGGCTTTGAGTGGTCAGAGTTGCAATGTTGGAAGGGGTCAGGATCACCTTGGATGGTGACTTGTTTGCTGTTATGAGGGAATTTTATGCATTGGTGGTAGGTAGAAGGCACGACTTTCATGGTATGAATCCATGGTCTACCCAAGAGAATATTGTAGACTAGCTCCCTATCTAGGACTTGGCAAACAACGTCTTTTATCACCGATTCCACTTGTATTGGTAACACCATAGTTCCTTTAGTAGTTCTTTCTTCTTCATCATAGGTTTTAATAGTGATCTTTTTCCTTGGATCCACTGCATTTTCAAAGAACCCCAATGTAAGGACTAGCTTGAGCATGCAAATATTTAAACCAGATCCTCCATCAATGAGAACCCTTTTGATACAGTGTTTATGAATGAAAGTGATGATATGTAAGGGGGTGTTATGAGGCTAAGACACTAATAGGTCATCCTGTTTGGTAAATGATATCGTACTAGAGGAGGTTAGATTTCCTACCATGGCTTGAAACTTCTCTTGGGCCAAGTTCGTGGGCACACTTGTTTCCACTAGGTATTTTTTGAGAATCTCTTTGTGGGAAGGAGATAGACACAACAACTCTAAGATAAAAATGTGGGTAGGATTTTTTTGTAGTTGGTTTATGACACTATACTGATGGGAATTGGACTGAGAAGGTGACGACCTTGGAGGGAGTGTGTTTAACGTGACCTTACTATTGTGGGTGATGATGCTACAATCAGTTTTGTTTGGTTCTAATTGTTGGCTGGGTGTGACCACATTGACATGTGGGATGTGCTCTGATATGTAGTTGATGGTATAATCGAATGACACACTTGCATAATTAGCATTATTATTCCTATTATTCTAATTTTTCCTGTTGCAGTTGTTGTTGTTGTTGTATGGTCTGTGTGATTGAGAAGTGGATCCTTGTATGCCACATGCATCTCATTAGAGGTATGTTGTTGAGCACCTCCTTGATTTTGATCAAGTATGTCTTGAATAACATGTTTGAGATGGATACAATTGTTGGTCATATGTCCTCTTCCTCTATGATACTCACAAAAATTGGTGTCTTTCCAATAGTGAGGTTTTATTTGAGGTTGATAATTGCTAGTAGGTGGGAGAGTGATCTCATTGTTGGCCAGTAGCTTTCTTAACAGAGTTTTGGGGCTCTCCCAGTGGTGTGAACTTTCACCTAGGATTTGAGTTGTACCATGTCTTTCACTCCTGAGAGAATGTATTGTTGGGCATAGTGTTGCTTGCCTCTCCTTTGAGAGTGAATATTGGTTGTTGTTTGGGAGCCGCCACTTTGGCATCAACCACTCCATCATTGACAACATTTTTATTCTTTGTCCAAAATTTCAACTTGTGCATAGTGTAATTAGAGTTAGGGGTGTCCTTATACAACTTTATTTGCCCCTTGGCAATCATAGCCTTCTTGATAAATAATCCCATCTCAATGACCTTCAAAAATGAGGTAGGGCATTAAATTTGGATTTGGTAGCTTAGATCAGAGTTAAGGTTGTGGACAAACATCTCCATCAATTGCTTCTCAGGTATGTCATATGAGCACTTGCTCGTGAGTTGTCTCCATCTTTGCAAGAAGGAGGCAAAGGATTCACCTCTTCTTCTTTGTATTGCATAGGTCAAGCATGGAGACTTCATGTTTAATGTTGTATGAGAAGTGCATGATGAACTTGTTTACTAACTCATCAAAAGTTTTGGTACCTGGTGGAAGTCGTGAGAACCACTCCATGGCTTGACTACCTAGAGATCTAGGAAATAGTCGCATTAAGAAAGTTTTGTTGTGAGCTATTTCCATGCATGTGGTGGTAAATTCCCTAATGTGATCTCTTGGGTCTCCTTTTCCTTTGTATTTATCAAATTTAGGAACTTCAAACCAAAAGGGAAGGGGCACCATGTTCAAACTTTTGTCAAAAGGGTACAGTGCGATGTCTTCCAAAGAGTAAGTTTTAGTACTTGTTCCCATTTTGAGATCCGTCATTTGTTGTGTTAGGCCTTCAATTTTTTTCCTCATTTCTTCCATGGGCATGTTTGGGTCTACGATTTTCTTTCCTTTATCTTCACCAGTGTGGTTTTTAGGAGTTTCCTCTATAGTCTCTTTTAGTCTGCTAAAATCAATATCAGTGGGGAGCTTAAGTCCAAGATTTGCAAGATGAATAAAGTACTTGTGAGGGTCCTCATGGAGCACTTTTTCTAGCAAGCATTGGAATTTTTGATCTTGGAGGTGTCCTTGGTACTCATGAGAAATTTCCTCATCACTATCGTGAGGGGTGACAATGCAGTTGGATGATCTAGCCATTTCAAGTTGTTTTTTGTATTGAGATCTAGTTAAAACCATGCAAGGTGACATAGGAAGCGGTGGGATGAAACTAGAGATTTTGGTAAGATGTTGATGGAGACTGTTGAGGATAGGATACTTGTGATGAGATTTGGATAAGGGACTCTTTTGATCAATTATTTGAAGTAAGACAGTTGATATAAGACGATAGCCACAAGTAAGGGTACTTGATACCTGTCTTACTATGTAGAGACTAGTCATGCACCAAGACCACTAGCGAAGTTCTGTGACCTACTAGGGTTACTTGTATCTGAAATGATCTAAAAAAAGTCTTGCGCCAATCTGATATAGGATACTTTGACTTTACTCTAGGGAGACCTGGTAGAAGGTGGATGAGATGACTAACAAAAGATAAAGTTTGATGTGAAACAGGTGGGGAAACAACTACAAGGTAAGATTTGATCTCAGAATTTGGAATTAGGCTAAAATGGGTACCCAGAAAGGTGAACAATTTTTTCTCAAAATGCGGGGAGATACTGTCATGGATGCGCAGCAAAATAGGATAAAAGCACAACAAGTCACTATGAATGTGCAAGACTGGTAAAATTCAAATGCACATTAATAGATGATAAAAGCATAGCAAGTCAATTCAAATGCACAAAAAGTCAGTATGTATGCATAGCTTCAGATAACAAATGCGTAGCTCTGGTTTTTTCAGTGTTTTTTGCAATTTTTGACAATTTTTCTGATGTTTTTAGTTTCTTTGGCTGCAAGATGGTCTTTTTGAAATGATTTTATTTAATTATGGCAAGAAGGCACAGCAAACACAAAGAATGTTTTCATGGTTTTTTTTTGTGATTTTTTGACTCTTTTTGACTTGAAAAGAAAGCAAGTACAAATCCTAGGTTGGAAAAGGCAATATTTGTCAGATCCCCTAGCTGTCCATATTCAAAGTGGATAGCTTCAAGATCTTGGTAGCACCGGCTCCTCTCCATGACACACACTTCTCACAGATACCAAGATCTAAGTTTCCAAAGGCTCATACCCCCACCGAACCTTAGGATTGTCTCTTCTATCTCTACTAAGAACCACATGAATCACGGTGGCTTCAAAGGTCCCACCTTTTGTGCCAACAAATAGAAGTATTTTGGTCTACTAAAACAAGGATGATTAGTAAGTGCAACTGTTCAAGTGGTTATACATGCAGCAGTACTACTCTCCATTATGGAGTCTCCTAGCCTGCAAGGGTTGCACCTTGGAGGGTTTTGGGGGAGGTTGGCTGTCGGTATAACACAACTTCACTCATTGTTTGAAGCTTTCACTCCAAACACAATTTATTTATAGTGGCTTGGTAGAGCTTGGTTTTAGCTTGTTACCACTTAAGTTCATTTCCCAACGACGTATGGATATCCAAGGGTAGGCTTCTCTAAAGGTAAAACACATGCAAAAATGATATGTCTGGCATTTTGGTCACCCAAGATAGGGGAGAGCATAGGCCTGGTATCATTCCCAAAAACACAAAAGATAGTTATTTTTTTCCCCTAGTTAAAATAAAAAAGACTAAATGAGCTATCTACTTGGGCACACACAAAAATTTGTTAACTTTGAAGTTATAACAAGATAGCAATGGTTCAATTTTACCAGATAGCTATGTGTCTAACTCTGAAAGATAGCAATATAGTAATGATTCAATGATATGCAAGATAGCAATGATTCAGTTACCACCCTCCTAATTAAGACTATGTGAGATTTGCATGAGCATCCATTTACTTTCCTTTTAGAAATTGAAGTGTGAGATAACAAGTGCAGCTATATGATCTAAACTAGTACCTAGCCTGCAAACAGATCCAAGAGTGTTCCTGCAAAAAGGTGTTAGTGTTAGTGAAAAAACACAAGAAAAACCCTAAAATCACTGTCTAGATCAAATGCATAGCTTCAGAGCCTGAATGTGCAGAAATAGAGCTCAAAAGCGCAGCAGTAGAGATGTACTGAGATAGAGGTCAAAAGTGCAAGAATATAGAGTATATGCATAGAACTAGCAGATGCGTTGTATCAAAGGTTATATGTGCCAAAACAAAGCTTGTATGCGCCGAAAGATTGGATGCACTAGAACAGATAGCAAATGCATGTTAGGATGGGGAAGAAGCATAGACTCCTCATGTGTATGGCTTCCTAATGCACAAAAACTTAGTTTTTGGGTTAAATCAGGGCAAGGCCCCAAGGTGGGTGCCAAAATGTTAAGGGAAAATTGGAGTAAACATGAATAATCAATATATCAATATCAATAATACCCAAAACTCAATGAAAAGAGAAATAATAAAGATCAAACAAACAAAAGATAAAAACCTTCACAAACCTCAATACTTCATAGCTTCCATTGGTTGCCTATCTCAATCGATCTTGCATGTATGAATAAGGCTCTCAGAGGGTGCACTTCCTTGCTATTCCAAGATTGTCAATGGAGAATGGCTATGATAGTGCTTTGTAATGAAGATGAGCTCCACAAAAATGGTAATGATATGGTAACAAGTTGATCACAAGTAAATGGAATGACTTGGGTGCCAAAGGCGCGCTGTAATTCCTACAGAGTAACAATACTAAAAGTTTGGATGAATGAAATGGAGGAATAGGGTTCAATTTATAGACTTGGGAAAGAGAAGATCAACGGTATAGAAACCTTGAGAGAATGTGCGCGAATAAGAAGAAGACATGTGTCTTTCTATATTTTGCATGAGAGGAATTAATAAAATAGAAGAACAAGTTAACTGAAGAGATAAAATCAATTAAAAGAATAGAACAATTAGTTAAGAGAATAGAACTAGAGAATAGAAATTGCATGAGCATGAAAAGATATTTTAACACAATTAAATATTTTAGAATATTCAATTGCATGTGCACAAGGATTGAATTATATTTAGAGATAATTCAATTTAGAAGAAATAGACAAATAAAATATTTGATTTATTTAAATTTAGAGAAGATATTATTGGAAGAAATAATTAAATAATTGGTATTATTTAAGTTAGAATGAAGTTGGAAGAACTAATTAAATAATTGGTATTATTTAATTTGTTGGAGGAATTAGATGAATTTAGGAATTTTAATTAAATAAATTGATTTTATTTAATTGTTGGGAGAATATGAATCAAATAAATAAATTTGTTTATTTATTTATTGATAGAGAAATTTGACTTAAATAAATATTAAGAATATTTATTTGGACAAAGTCATGTCATTTTTAGGCCTATACAGAACCAAGCTAAACTCCCCTCCACTAAATTAGCAAGTTTGGGGACTAGACATAGACATACCAGGTCTAGCTCAGCTAGAGAGGAGCTACTATCCTTGATAGAGTTTATAAAAACAAGAAGGGATTAGGGAATACCAAGAGCACCAAGAGCTCAATCATTCCCAAGAAACGTAGCTACAGTCCCAATCAATCCTCTAGTCATGGCTTTCTTCATGGCAAATAACAAGTCCCCATTCCACTTTAATGCCTATCATGACATGCCAAAAAATCCTAACAAGTTCTACTCCAAGTTTCAAGTCAATGATCCAGGTAGGACTGCAAATGAACATATCAAAATCTTTGAAAGTAACATGTTCATGCTTCAGGTATAGCACGAAGATGTAGTCTACTAGTTGTTTCCTTAGTCTTTGCAAGATGAGGCCTACTACTGGTTTACCAATCTCCCCGCGGCCTCCATATACTCATGGCTAGCCTTGAAGAATGCATTCCTAGATCATTTCTGAATGTCAACTACTCTAGTAGACCTTTATAGGTCATTCGTGGAAATTCACCAAGGTGAAGGTTAGTTGATAAGTTCTTTTAATAATCGGTTCCAAAAGGCTTTTAGTCATTTGCAAGATCCTTATGTCATAGGTCAAGTTGTAGCTCTACCAATCTATTATGTTACCCTAGATATACTCACCTCCATGTTTGTGAGAAGGGCCAACCCACCCCTAGCTAACCTTGCTCAAGCCTACACCAAAGAGGTCACTATAAACACTCAGCTAGGGCAGACAGCCATAGGCCCTTTGAATCACATGGGTCCAGTAGCAATGCCCAATCAAATACCCATGATAAACTAAGCCTTAGCTAATCATACTCATATCATGAACCCAATTCCAACTCCCATTGCAATGCAGGCTTTAGTGGTTCATCCAGGAAATCCTATAGTTAAATTACCCCTAGCTCAAATGCCCTTTCTTCAATCTATTGAAACAACCAAGGAAAGGGTTGACAAAGATGATATTAGGGAGTTGGTTGAGAAGATGAAAAAGCTCACTATAGAGGTTACCCACCTAGGAAATCAAAATACATATCTGCAATAGAGAAATCAAAATTAAAATCAGTTCCAGAGTCAAAATCAGTATCAGAATCAAAATTTTCACACTAGGCCCAATAATGGAGGAGTACCATTGCCATTGGAGAATCAAAATAATGATACTCATCCACTTGGCCACATGATGTTGGCTAAGGAAGCACTATCTACATGGTGCATATTATATAATACAAATGCTTACTCTGAGTTAGACTATCCAGAGTTTTAGATAGCCTCTAGTATCTTCCAATTGAAATCCAGAATATTGAAGCACGCAAAAATCCCCCAACAGGGTATGAGCTAGTACCATCTCAAAGGTATGATACTGCCATGGTACTTGATAGTTACACCTTTCCATTTCAAGATGATAATCAGCCTAAGGAAGAAGAGCTCAATGAAGTAAATGCTTATCAACAATATAACAAGACCCCATATAACTTGAGAAGTAACAAACCCAAACGGCCTTTCACCACATTCATGCCTCTGAATAATTATTAGATCCCACCTGACCCAAAAGCTTCCAACAATCTTGAACCCCTGAAGGCCACACCTTAGTTGGTGCACTAGGGAGCTACTGTTGAAATCTCCTAAAGGTCTGATATAACTAAAATGGGACAATATGTTGCAGATGAGCTCAAGAAAATCAAAGTTTGTCAGTTTATGAGTTACTAAAAGTACCTGAGATTAGGACAACCTTCTTTTAAGATATGAGGGCAAGTGTTAAAATAGATTCTTCTCCAAAAGAGTCTCCCATAAAGGATAACACTAATAAAGGTAAGGAAAGATTTCATGTGATAGATGTTGAATAGAAGGTCACTTTGTTCAAGGATAAGAGAGAAAGTCCTCCCTTCCTCTTGACACTTAGAATATTTGGAAAGAATCTTCACAACTACTTAGTAGACTCTGGTGCTTCCATAAATGTGATGCCCTTGTTGGTCTACAAGGTACTAGGTCTCACCCCAACAAAGTCTTCTAGGAAGGTCACATAGTTGGACAAGACTGAGGTAAATGTAATGGGTGGATTGAACAGAATATATATGTAGCTGGCTTTTGATCCTAGAGTATAATAATACATAGACATTTTGGTAGTGGATATTCCAAATCAATATGGCATGCTCTTAAGTTGGAACTAGTTTAGAGCTTTGAACAGTTACATGGCAATAGATTTCTCCCACATGTGGCTGCCATGGAAATGATTAGAAAATTAGATCCACATTGAAAGGGAGCCCAAAATGAAGGACATGATTACGGAGTATAATTAGACCAATGAAATCTTATTTTTAGAAGTTGATTTGGGAGTTTATCTTCCCCATGTTGATTAGGCAGAAGAGGTTCTTATGCTAAGCTGCAACAGATTTCTTGATCCTCCACTTATAGAAATGGAAGAGAGTATAGAAGAATATGTGCATTCAGATTCAGGGAACTCCTCAAAAGATGAAGAACCAGGAATATTCAAACAATTTCGAGACTTTATAGCTAGATTTATAAGTGATCAAGTAGCTATGGGAAAGCAGATTCAGATGGAAGAATTGTTTCTACTAAACTGGTGCCGCAACCACGATGCATCTCATTCTAAATTTACATGTTTACTTTACCAAGAAGCAGTAAAGCAAGTGCAAAAATATTTAAAGATTCCTATCGTTCCAAAGGGAGATCCGATAGGTACAAAGAAAGTAAGTTTAGAACCACCTCCCAATGCAAAAAGACAAGGCAGGATGATAGCAGCAAGGACATCCACCTCTGGACTCTTAGGTTTGATGGATCAAGGTGTAGACAAGGTTCTTGAGTAGGTTTCGAACTAATTAGCCCCACTAGAAATTCTTATTTGGCATCACATAGGTTACAATTCCCTTGCACAAATAACTTGATACAATATGAAGCTTTAGTGTAAGGATTGCTGATGGCCCTTCAGAAAAAAGTTAGAATTATTCAAGTGTTCAATGACTCAGAACTGGTTGTCAAACAAGTTTGAAAGTAGTACTCTTGCAAAAATAAGAGGTTGAATCGATGCAAAAATTAAGTATGGGATTTGATTGAGCGCTTTGATGGTTTCAACATTCAGCTAATCCCATGAAGACAAAACCATCTCGTTGATGCTTTAGCATAGACTGCAAGCACCCTAGAACCAACAGCCATGTTAGGCCTAAAAAAGTTCACTGTCAAGTTTGTTGCCATTTCGTTAATACTGGATATTGTCACCAATTTTCAAGTTTTCGAGGACGACAAACACATAATTGATTTCCTCACCTCATCAGATGTTTTCACTACCCAAATAATAGATGAGAAAGAAGTGGAGCCAACTGAGATGGACTTGGAAGGAGTTTTGAATCTAAAGACAAATATGATTCCATGGGGAATGGTAGAGTTGGAATGATTGTTTGACTTGGACAATCTTGGAACCTAGAGGAAAGAAAGAGAATCTCTTGGTGGACAATGCGATCCTTTCAATTTGGGGACAACAGAAGAAGTTAAGAACATGTTCATTGGGAAGGCTAGCATAGAGGAAGAGAGAGCAAGTATCATCCATGCATTAAGAGATTATCATGAAGTCATAGCATGGAGTTATGAAGACCTCAAGACATATGATACTTCAATCATTCACTCACACAATCCTGCTCAAACCAGGAGTAAATATGTTTAGACAAAAGCAACAACTGGTGAATGCTTTGTTAGAACCATTGATTTTTAAAGAAGTGTAGAAATTGTTGTTCGCAAGAATTATATTCTCTATTTGACATTCAGCCTAGGTGGAAAATTTAGTCCCTATCCATAAGAAAAATTGAGAAATCAAACTTTGCGTCAACTTTCACAATCTGAACCGAGCTTCCGAGAAGGATAACTACCCACTACCATCATTGGATGAAGTGTTGTAGATTGTCAATGGCTCTTAGATGATGTCTTTTCTAGATGGATATCCAGGTTATAACTAAGTGATGGTGGACTATGAGAACATATTAAAGACATATTTTACATGTAAATGGGGAATCTATGCATACTACGGGATGCCATTTGGACTGATAAATGTTGGCTCCACATTCCAGCACGCAATGGATGTAGCATTCAAAGGACTAGTTGGAAACTACATTATAATCTATATGGACAACCTTACGATGTTTTCAAAGAGATGAGAAGATCATGTGGCTGACTTAAGAAAGGTGTTACAGCAGTGCAAAGAGTATGGGATTTCACTCAATCCTAAGAAGTGCATCTTTGGAGTAACTGAAGGAAAGTTGCTTGCACATGTAATCTCTGAACAAGGCATATTTACTGATCTAGAATGAGTGTAGGCAATTCTCAAGATACCGCCTCCAGCTAGCAAGAAGGAACTCAAGTCATATTTTGGTAAGATCAACTTTGTCCACAAACACATCACTAGTTTTGTTGAAATTGTCTGACCATTAAATGACATGTTGAAGAAAGATGCAAAGATAGATTGGACTCTAGAAGCTAAAGCTGCATTTGCAAAGATCAACCAGGCAATAGCCAATGCTCCTATACTGGTAAGTCCAAACTATACACTACCATTCTATATCTATTCTTTTGCTTCTGAGCATACCTGTGCAGCTATACTGACATAGAAAAGAGTGGTAGATGATGAAAGACCCATTGCTTTTATGAGCAGTCCATTGAAAGACACAGAGCTAAGGTATCTAAACATGGAAAAGCAAGCATATGCCCTAGTTAAGGTAGTTAAGAAATTCCATCATTACATTCTAAGAAGTCAAGTAATCACCATAGTGCCAGATGCAACAGTTAAAGCACTGTTGATGCAGAGTGAAATCAGTGAAAGAAGAGGAAAATGGGTTACTATTCTACAAGAATTCGACATAGAAATACAACCTATGAAACTAGTATGAGGATAGGCATTAACCAAAATAATGGCAGAGGTTGGACCAGGCTTAGTCTCCCAACAGTGCATGTTAGAAGACATCTCTAAAGATGAATGGTACGGAGACATTGTATTTTATCTTCTTAATCAACACTATCCACCACATTTGAATTCAGTTTAGAGAAGAGCACTTAGATTGAAAAGCAACAGCTACATGATAAAGGGATCCGTGTTATATAAGAAAAATTATGAAGGGATTTATTTGAGGTGCTTAGATAAAACTGAGGTAGAACAGGTCCTGACAAGTTTTCATGAGAAGTTTGGGATAGGTCATGGCTCAGCCCATTCAACTACTAATCAAATCCTTCAGGTAGGGTATTACTAGCCCACTTTGTTTAGAGATGCTTATTCACATGTCTGAACTTGACATACATGCCAAACAACTGCCACTAGAGAACAAAATGTTGCTATGCCACTGCAACCAGTCCTGGAGGTACGACCATTCACGCAATGGGGACTCAACTTTATCGGTATGGTCAATCCACCTTCCTCTGTAGGCCACATGTATATTCTAACCACTACTAATTACTGCACCTGATGGTCTAAGGCTATAGCCTGGAAACAATGCACCACAGAAGTAGTTATTGAGTTTGTTGAGAAACATTTCATTACTAGGTTTGGCTATCTATTTTCTTTAGTTTGTGATAATGGCCCCGCCTTTTCTTCATTACATTTTTCTAACTAGGCATTTGATTATAAAATCATTCTTAAATTTTCATCTAATTACTATCCTCAAGGGAATGGGTTAGCTAAGCCCACAAACAAGAACTTGCTTGAGGTAAACAAGAACTTGCTTGAGGTAATAAAGAAACTGCTAGACAAAAACCCCAGGGATTGGCATACTCATCTTAGATTTGCTTTATGGGTTGATAGAATTAGACACAAGGCTGCACTAGGAACATCACCTTATCACTTAGTCTACGGTACCAAGCCTATCTTTCCTATTCATTTGAGAATCCCTATGCTACAATTTATGCAAGATTGGCTTTAGCCAGATGATCAGTTGTCTTCACGACTAGCCTAATTATTGCACCTTGAAGAGAAACGTGACGCTGCCATAGAAACATTTGCCAAACACTAAGGGGTAGTTAAATGATGGGTCGACAAGAGAGCCAAAGTCAAGACCTTCTGCATTTATGATTTAGTACTATATTGGGATAAGGCCCATGAGAAGAAGGATGACCATGGTAAGTTTGATAAACTTTGGTTAGGTCCATATCAGATTTATGAGATCCTTGGTGACAACACGTATCAACTAAAGAGCCTTACTAGTGAGGAGCTTCCATTGCCCATCAATGGACAGTTCTTGAAGCACTATTTCCAGGCTTTGGAGGTTGTCTTGCCTTCTGTTAGTGTATATAGTTAGGTTGTTGTTTAATTTATTCTTTGCTTTCCTACTTTGTTTTCCATAGTTGTTAGGTGTTTTCTTTCACTTAGTTTAGTTTCCTTTCCTATTTTGCTTTGCCTTGCTGCGCTTGCTTTGTTGGGGATCTTTGTTTCCCGAATGTGGTGGCAGTTATGCAGACTGGAAAATGCTTCCTTGTTGGGTAAATAATCTGAAGTCTTTCTTTGAGAAGCTGAAATTTTTACTTAGGCCTTGTTGTGGGTTCCACTATTATACCAAGGGATATGATGTCTATTCATGGGAAAAGAGTCATTAGTTAGTACACTTGAAGTATTTTCTAACCATATACCTCTCACACTTTTAAGTAATCCTGAAGTAGCTAAGTGAGTCTTAGTGATCTTGCATTATGTGAAAAATCTAAGGTCCACCTTTGCCACCATCAGGAGTCCACACCCAGCTACCTAAGGTATCACAAAGGTAGAGGTATTGCATTGTACTCTGCCAAATTTAAGCTCAATGAAATATCAAAGTATGAAAGAAAGAAATACAAAGAAAACCACACTTACACCATAACTCAGTTAGATGGACAATCAAATAAACTCTACCAGGGCTATGGATGCCTAACTAGCAGTGGGGCTCTACTTGAGTGGAATTATGAGACAAACCTGTCGGGGCTGGTAGCGAGGCAATGTCTAGGTAGTTCAGAAGGTGTGTACTAATCACGTAGATTAATGTGAAGGATCTAGGATGAGCTTAGTCACTAAGGGATGGAAATGAATGCAACTACACACACTCAAGTTTTCAGGATATGTATGGTTGCACTCATTATTGAGCTTTGCTTCTTTGATAGGATATCATGTTTTCTTGTCTAACATGTGGGAAACATAGAAGTTCTGGGTTCAAACTGAAAGTTTATCTTTGAAATGCTCTAGAGAATTTTTTCAGTAGAGTCACCATTTGTTGTGCCTCGCACACACGTCCCATTTCATGAAATAGGTACCCCACCTCTTTTCAATCTTTGGTTTAGAGTGTCAGTTTGGTTCCTTTATTCCTAAGTGTAAAAAATAGTCAATCGCATTTCTTGCCATGCTAGAAAGGTTAGTGTCATCAAGTCATCCAAAAATCTTCTGATTCGAAATGTTTGCCTTCATTAAAATCAAGTCCGAGTGTCTTTTTGTGCTAAATTTCAAGTCATCTGACTTTGCGTTGTTTTCTCCACCAACTGCCTAAGCACCAAAATCTTCATTGACCAACTTTTGTGCTGAAATTGCAATCATTCGACCTTCGCACTCAGTCTGACGACCCTAAAGCTAGTGTAAAGCACTAAAGGAGCCTTCACCTGACCTCATGCTAAAAGTCGCAACAACCGACTAAGTTGGTGACCCTCCAAAGTTATGCAAGGTCAGTGGTCCCAAATTTTTGCATAAAACCCTAAAATTTGTACCGCACACTGTGACGTCACTCTATACTCCCTGCATTTATGGCAATCACTAAGGGAGGATAAATGCATTTTTTACATGTTTGAGCTCATTGTTCATTTCAAAATCAATTGGAGAGCTCTGCGAATGGTGTGGAGTTGACCTTCTGCAAGGTAACCCATGGATTCGACCCAAAAGCTTTCTTGCCTGTGTATTCTCACTGCACTTCATCATTGCAAACAAGGTAAAGTACGTTGTATCTGGGCTTAGGGTTTCCTTTGTGACTTAGGGTTTCCTTTGTGACTTAGGGTTTGAGACATATATAATGAGGTTTTCTCTTCTGTGCCAAAATAAATTTCAATTTCCTCATGATTCTTTAAACACATGTGAATGATGAATGATTAAGTGTTCAAAGGATAGGCAAAAATAGGGTTTTCTCTCTATTTTGTGTAAGAATCTTTTCAAAACCCTAGTTTAAAAAAAAATGAGCGGGAAGGTTAACTGTTAAATGTGATTTTTTTTTCAAAGCCTCTATGTGTGTTGAAACCCAAAACAAAGTCCATCAAATCATGACTGAAAATCTCACTCATTGCGCTAAACTTTCAATTAAACGTGGAATCTATTGAAAGCAACTTATACTGTTGAATATTGACCCCTTTTGAGATTGTGCTGAAAATATGTCTGATCGACCCATAAATTTTTTCAACTCATTCGAGTTGGTCGGTGACCATGGAAATCCCCGCCAAGGCCTTAAGTTAACTTTGCTCAAAAAACACTAACTTCTGACTTAGCACTAAAAGTTGCCTTCTCTGACCTAGGTCAGACGTTCCCCAAAATCTTGCTAAGTCATTAAGACTTGAAGCTTGTGCAAAACATGATGAGTGGTCTTGGCACTAAAAAGTGTCTTCTCTGACCCTGCGCTAAAATACCTCCTCACCGACTTGGTAGATCACCCACTGAAGTCATGCAAGGTTTGACACTTTCAAAACCTGTGCAAGAGTATAATGAAATCACCTAGTGCTGAAACTTACCTCTTCTGACTTGCACTGAAAACCCATCCAACTGACCTCCAGGATTCATCTAAGTTAGTCATGTTCAAATCTCATGCAAAGTCAGACATGCCTAAAAGTCACACTGAGCAAAGTAACTAAATGTCAATCTATCCTTTAGGTCGGATGACCCCAAATGCCGTACAAGGTCGGTTGACCTCTGATCTAGCGCTTTGTTCCACATAGGTCAGATGACCCTCAAATTAGCACAAAACCTGCAAAATGACTTATTTATGGAAAATTTCAAAGGATAAATGGTCTGTTTGGGTGAAATGGAAACCGTATTTATGGAATTGTGTTGTTTAACATCTCTTGATTCAAATTGCATGGTATTTGAGCATTTATTGCATGCATTAGCATAGAATGTAATATTGCTTTATCATTTGATCATGTAATAAGTGCAATAATTGGTAAAATTTAGACTTGTACATTTTGTAGGCATGCATTAATCACTTAGTTGGATGGATATTGATCTCATTTAGCATGG
Source organism: Cunninghamia lanceolata (assembly GCA_027924645.1). Taxonomy (NCBI): domain Eukaryota; kingdom Viridiplantae; phylum Streptophyta; class Pinopsida; order Cupressales; family Cupressaceae; genus Cunninghamia; species Cunninghamia lanceolata. The sequence goes on along the minus strand of BSBN01000245.1, from coordinate 1,392,526 downwards.
CATGATTTAGTGATGTAGCAGTTGGCTTGAAAATCATAGATTTAAAACTTAGGAGTTAGGAAAGCCATCCAAATACATCAAGACTTATGAGGTCCAGTCATGCAAGTTAAATGATTGCAAGGGCCCAAGCCATGAGGTACGAGTTCAAAGGCATCCCTCCGAAGGCCAAGATTACCACTGGATGGAAGAACATAAGAGACATTGATCTAGGTCATATTTGTTAGGGTTAGGACAGATCAAAGCAATAAACACTAACAATTATATGTAGATTAAATAACCCAAAGATAACAATGAGGAATAACACAAAAGAGATCAACACAAAAATTTAATGTGGTTCACCCAATATGGACTACATCCATAGAAACTCAGCCATCCAATGATTTTATTACCAAGTGCAAAATAGATTACAATCTCATGAATACATCATTGTACCATACATCCCAATCGCTTATAACAAGCTTTTTGGAAGCTTCTACAATTAGGGTTTTGTAATGTCATTTTTCTTTTGTTAGTTAACAAAAATTAACATCTGACTTCGATCAGTCGCCACATACCAACAATCTCCCACTTGGAGACTAATCAGGCTCCACACCAAACAATCTCCCACTTGGAGACTGATCCTGGATGACACCACTGCACTTGCAGCTCCCACTGGATTACAGGCCTGGCTAGTTTCTTAAGTCCACCATTATCAGTCATGAAGGCCAATGAAAACTGATGAGGAAATTGGTTTCTCCCGTGTAACTACCTTTGTGAACATATCTATAGGATTCTCACTTGTGTGAATTTTCTCCATCTTCAACTGTCCATCCTCCCAAACTGACAAGATGAAGTGGTAGCTGAGCTGAATGTGCTTAGTTTTTGAATGCAGAGCTAAGTTCTTAGCAAGATGAATGACACTCTATCTATCAATGTACAAAGGGCTATCTTCTTGTTGTTTCCCCAATTCCTCTAGAAAATGTTGTAACCAAATCATCTCCTTGCTAGCTTCTGTAGTAGCAACATACTTAGCTTCAGTGGTTGAAAGCGCAACAACCTTTTGTAGTCTTGAAATCCAACTGACTGTACTACCTCCTATAGTAAAAACATACCCTGTAGTACTCCTCTTGCTATCAATATCACCCACCAGATCAGAGTCAACATATCCTTTTAGAGCAGAATTTGTTCCTCCAAAACATAGTTTCTTTGAAGTAGTGCCTCTCAAATATCAAAGAACCCATTTTACAACATTCCAATGTTCCATTCCTAGATTGCTCATATACCTTCTCACAACTCCCACTGAATGTGCAATATCTAGCCTTGTACATACCATTGCATACATCAAGCTGCCAATTGAAGATGCATATGGTATTGTAGACATTTTATCTTCCACCTCTTGTGTCTTTGGACACATCTCCTTAGTCAACTTTAAATGACTAGGCAAAGGTGTACTAACTACTTTTGTATTCTACATGTTAAACCTTTTCAACACCTTTTCTATATACTCACTTTGAGACAAAAAATATTTTTTGTTTGTCCTGTCCCATGTGATCCTCATACCAAGGATTTGTTTTGCTACACCCGAATCCTTCATAGCAAATGAATTTGCTAATTTCTACTTAAGTTCATTTATATGCTACATGTTAGACCTGACAACAAGCATGTCATCAACATAAAGCAATATGATAATATAGCTACCATTACCCAATTTCTTGAAATAAACACAATAATTAGAATGACATCTTTTGTAACCTTGTTCATCCATAAAACTATCAAATTTCAAATACCATTGCTAAGGTACTTGCTTAAGGCCATACAAACTCTTCTTTAACCTACACACAAAATCCTCCTTACCCTTGACCTCATATCCCTATGGTTGCTGCATGTATATTTCCTCTTCCAGATCCCCATGCAGAAAACTTATTTTCACATCTAGTTGTTCCAGATGCAAGTCTTCCACAGCCACAAGACTTTAAATTGTTCTAATAGAAGTCATCTTTACAACCACATAAAATATTTCATCAAAATCTATACCTTTTTTCTGTGCAAAACCTTTTACCATGAGTTTGGCCTTATATCTTTTCTTGCCTCCATCTTCTTCCTTCAACCTGTAAACCTATTTATTTGGCAATTCTCTTTTTCCTGCAGGCAATTTGACTAATTCCCAAGTCTGATTCTGCAGCAAGGAATCCATTTCCTCTTTCATGCCTAGGTCCCACTACTTTATGGTATCTACCTGCATTGCTTCTTCATAACTTTCAGGTTCACTAGAATCAGTTAATAATATAGAATATAATGATGGGGAAAATCTTTTAGGAGGTCTAGTTATCCTTGTAGAATGTATAACACTTACAAGAGTCTGTGGGATAACTTGTTTCTAAGCATCAGGTACCACTAAGATTTTATTTTCTAGAATCTCATCTAACACCACATATTTCTTTTTGTCTCGTTCATGCTTCTTTTCCTACAGCTGATCCTTATACATGACCTTCTCATTGAATATAACATCTCTGCTCCTAATGATTTTATGATTTTCATAATCCCATAACCAATAACCAAACTCATCTACTCCATATCCAATAAAAGGTACATTTTTCAGACTTAGCCTCAAGCTTGGTTCTATTTTCAATATCAACATGGACAAAAGCTTCACAACCAAAGGTTTTTAGAAATGAATAGTTTACCTTTTTGTCCATCCATGCCTCCTCTGAAATGCCACCATCCAAAGGATTTGAAGGTCCCCTATTTATTAAATAAACAGGGGTATGTACAACATTTGCCCAAAAGTGTAAGGGTAGTCCAACATGCAATCTCATGCTCCTTGCATGCTCCATAATGGTCCTATTCATCCTCTCAAACACACCATTTTCTTGTGGGGTTCCAGGAACTATTTTCTACCTACAGATTCCAAGATATGAATAGTAATTCGCAAATTCTCTACTACAATACTCACCTCCATTATCAGATTTGTGAAACTTCAACTTTTTTCTGTCTAATTCTCAACCAAAGCTTTCCACTTTTTAAAAGTTTTAAATACTTCCAATTTTTGTTTTAGGAAATACACCCATGTTTTCCTAGTTGCATCATCAATAAAAGTAACATAATAGAAAGAGCCTCCAAGAGAAGATACCTGAGCTGGTCCCCATACATCTAAATGCACAAGCTGTAATTTCTCACTCTTCTTCTCTTTCCCAACTTTGAGAAATCAGACTCTTTTCTATTTTCTATAAACACAATTTTCACAGAACTCTAAGTCAATCTTCTTCAAACTTGGTAGCAACTTTCTGGAGTGAAGGATCTTCATCCCTTTCTCATTCATGTGCCCAAATCTATGGTGCCACAATTCTATTTTTGTCCCTGCAACAAGTGTTATAACTATCTCAATAGCAACTATTTATGTAGCAACTAAGGTAGAATAAGTATTACTAGTACATAAATACAATGTGCCTACCTTTTCACATTTAGCTACTACTAATGCACCTTTAGTGACCTTCCAGACTTTGTCTAAAAAGGTAACTATGCAACCTTGACTACCCAATTGTCCTACAGAGATTAAATTCCTTCTCAAATTTGGAACATGTCTTACCTCCTGTAGTAACCATTCATTTCCATTCTGCAACTTGATTTTTATTTTTCCTTTTCCAACAATCTAATAGGGTTCATCATCACCGAAATATACCTATCCAAAATCACCTTGAACATAATCTACAAAATATTTCCTATGGGGTGTGGCATGAAATGAAGCCCCTGGATCTATTACCCAAGAATCATTAGCATTATCTAAACATAAAATTAAAGCATCCCTTAATTTATTACTTGCAATATTAGCTTCCTTACTGTCATCATGTTGTCTGTCTCCTTGTTTGCCCTTTCGAGACCAACAATCCTTCTTCAAGTATCTTAGCTTTCCACAGTGCTAGCAATCCATTCTTCCTTTGGATTTAGATCTTCCTTTCTTCGACTTTCCTTGTGACTTCCCACGATTTGTAGGGATTTTTCCTCTTTCCTTTATTCTTCCTCTGTTCTCTACAGTTAAAGCATTACCAGATGTTGAAGTCTCACCTGTGCTTTTCTATCACATTGGCTTGCTAAGGATAACACCAACAACGTCATCAAATTTCAAAGTATTTGAACATGAGATAGAGTTACTTACAACCATTACCAAGTTATTCCAGCTTTCTGGCAAAGAACATAAAACCAAGAGAGCCCTCACCTCTTCATCAAATTTCACTTTTATAGAAGTTAACTGACTAGTAATCATATTAAACTCATTTAAATGATCTGACACAGATCCACCTTCAATCATTTTTAGATTAAACAAACACTTCATGAGAAATATCTTATTAGAGGCTAAGGGTTTTTCATATAATTTGGCCAAATCTTTCATTAGTTCACTTGTCTTTGCTTTTGTTATATTGAATGCCACAAATGGTGTCAAGCCACAAATGGTGCCAGGCACAGCTGAATGGTTCCCAGTGTATTTCTATCTAGAAGTTCCCAATCCTCATCAGTCATTGCTGCCAGTTTCTTGGCTACTCCTTCCAACGGCCTCCATAAATCCTTCTGATAGAGATAATCCTTCATCTGTGTCTTCCATAATTGATAGTTCTTCCCATTAAATTTATCTACCTTCAATTTAGCCTCATTTGCCATTGCTCCCACTTAACTGTGAGACTCCCACTCAATTGTGAGACCTTCCTGCAGACAATAATCAAACACAACCTACTCTAATACCAGTTGTTAGGGTTAGGGTAGATCAAAGCAATAAACACTAACAATTATATGTATATTAAATAACCCAAATATAACAATGAGGAATAACACAGAAATTTAACGTGGTTCACCCAGTATGGGCTACATCCACAAAAGCTCAGCCATCCAATGATTTTATTATCCAGTAAAAAATAGATTACGATCTCATGAATACATCATTTTACCATACATCCTAGCCACTTATAAAAATCTTTTTGGAAGCTTTTAGAATTAGGGTTTTGTAATGTCATTTTTTTTGTCAGTTAACAAAAATTAACAATTGACTCCGATTGTGCAAAAAAGAGGGAATTTTTTTCGGGGGCTGTGCCCCTAAACCCCTACTTCTAGGGGGCTACGACCCCTAAACCCCCACTTCTCAGGGGCTACCGCCCCTGAACCTTGGTGAGGATACATAACTTGTGTATAGTACTTGCATGATCAATCGCCACATACCAACAATATTGAATTAGATGACTTCAAACTCTAGGTATTTGGACCTAATCTCTAGATCCCAATGTGTACATTTGATAGTTGCCTATGTAGATAGATATGAAATCATGACTAGGATGGTACAAACTCCCAATGGAGATGTGCTAGCAGATCTAAGTCCACCATCTCTAGCAAAAATCTTTGGCATCCCATGGTACCCAGTGATGACTATGCTAGATAAAGCAGGTGCCGAGGCCACATACAAAAAGGATATAGATACATGTAAGAAGCACATCAATGAAAGGTGGATGGAAAGCAAAAGGTCAGCCATTATCAAACTTCCTCAAGTCCTCTACAGGAGTGATTTTCATGATGAGATAGGAGATTTGGTGACCCTACTTAGTAGAATATATGGGCTGTCCATAGCATCAACATTTGAAGAATGGATGTTTCTAATGATTGAGGAAATAATTACTAAGGACACCAAATTCCACTGGGCTCAGATATTGAGTAACAATATGCATGAGGCATTCAACAATTTTAGAGAAAAGCAATGTTTTAGATGGACATCTTATGTGGTGTATGCATTATCAAGGAGAAATGAGTATGCTAGATTATCAAAAGTAGGAGAAGTTAGGAATGATAAGAAACATCAAGTCAAAGTTTATGAATGCTACACCTAACTTACACTGTCCCAATCCCTCATCCATTTCAAAAGAGTAAATGATGCCTTCATGATGTACATAGCTAGACTGCTGCAAGGAAACACAGCCCTTAGAATATCCACTAAGACCATGAATGAAGTTACAAAAGATGGAAGGTGGTATATAAAATTTGAAAAATTCACTTATCTAAGGATTCAAGGCTTCACTGGAGCAACCTACAGACTACCTTGTTATCCCACTGATAAAGTAGTCCTCTTGGAGCTATCAAGATAGTTAGTAACTTGTACAGAAAAGCTAAAGCATCTCCACAGAACAAATGTCCAGTTTCCCATACTATTAGGTAAAGGCAATTATGCATGTGTTTCCCTAGAGGCAGCTGAACACTAAGATATAGAGCTCCAATTGCTTAATCTCCATCTACATACAAAGCAAAATCATATTGATCCAAATAGAGTAATGGAGAGATTTGTGAGCAAGAAGTTATTTGACAAGATGCACTTACAATATTTTTGAGCCAATTGCTTAGATGACTATGAAGTGATGAAGAGGGCCCATTCAAGATTATCCTTGGGATTCATAAGGAAATTCCACATCATAGTAGTCCCAGATCAACTTGAAGATGATGAGAATGGAATGCACAAGGGAGCTTGGGAAGCTCAATATCATCAACCAATTCCTTTGCCAAATTGGGCAAATATCGAAGAGAGCTCCTTGGATCAAGTAATGAAAGAGCCAATAAGGTTAAGTAAGGCATGGGTTAGAAGCCAAGTTACTATTTTGAAGAAATAAGGAGTGCATCTCACATATGTTGAACCTGAGTCTGAAAAGGAGTTTGGAGGAGAAGAAGACACACCTATAGAGGTAACAGATGAGGCAAAACCATCTAAAGAGCCTACCAAGAAATTAGATAGTGAAGAACATATCCCTTTAGTGGAGAAAGGAAAAGAGAAAAATATAAAGAAAGCTGCTCCTAAGGCACAAAAGAAAGATATGCCCCCCGCAATAAGGACAAGGGCATCTAAGAAAAGAGACATGCCTAGTGGACTAGGAGAAGGGTCAAAGATAGAAAACAAAAGTGAAGACCACTGGCATAATCATAGAATCTTCCACTGTTGCAACTCCTGACAACACAAACTTGCCAGTAGCTTCTCCACCTCCTACTGCCCTAGTTGTGAGTACTTCTATATCCTCTCCTGTTGTTTGAACTACCATTCCTACTTCCCCCACTATACGCATCCAAAAAGATACCTCTGCTATATCCTCACCGGCACTTACTACCTCGACTACCTTGTGTCCATTGACAATAGATTCAAACACCCCAAGTAGTCCCATTTCTTTCATTAGTGCCGCTTCATTCTTTTCCATTTCCACCATGTCCATGCCTTCCATTTCTTTCATCTCTCTCCACTTCCTTTTCTTTTCCACCTATTTCCTCCAATCTTTTACCATCTTTCCCCATGCCCTCCTTTTCCATTACTTCACCTATTATCATTTCCTCTGCAATGCCAACCTCACCTGTTCCACCTACTCTGGGATTCACCTCTTTGGCCAACTTGACACAAGTCAGCTTGCCTTCATTTGCAACAATCCCATCATCTTCTGCTCCTATTTCCCAAGCTCCAATAACACAAGATTCAACTCCTCGGTCTGTACCACTACTGCCAGGGATAGATAAAGTTTGTGTAGAATTAGGCCTTCAAGAATAGGAACCTGAGAAGGACACATTTGAAGAGCCTCTTTTTGAAGCGGTGAATACAAAAGTGATAGAAGTTTCTGACAACCCTTTAGAGAAGAAAACAACATAAACAATCTTGAAAATTTCTCAGGAAGAAGTGTTAGAAAACCTGGAAAATATTGAAGAAGAAGAAGAGAACATAGACAAGGAAATTGACCAAAAACAAAAGTTACTTAAGGGGCCACCTAGCACAAACAATGAAAATCTTGAGTCCTCCTCAATAGTATTAGATTTGTTGCAAAGCAAGATTGCCTATCTAGAGCCTTAGGTTGAGATCATGAAATTGGATCTAAGTGCCATTCTAGCATAGACAGCGCAACTGAGGAAACATAAAAAGGCTAAGGTACAGTCTAGAATCTATAAGGATGCAACAGGATCCTAGATAGAAGAAGTGGCTATCCCACCCACTAATGTAAATAAAGAATAGGTCAGAGCTAAAGACTACACCATAATGACTATTAACTTAGGACTTGCTATGAGAAGTCAAAGGGTTGAGGAATTCAAAGGCTCTATTTCTTCCATCTTAGAGTAGTTAGACAAGGATGAACCCAGCAAGAAAGAACTGAAGCGACAAAATGAAGAATTCAAAGCATGCCTATAGTTCTTAATAAAACCCTTGGATTCTGAAGGTGAGCTTAGGACAGTCCCTACTTTGGTGTCAAAGGATGAAGCAACAAATCTTGATGAAGTCAGGAATCTAGCTACTGGAACTCAAAAATAGATGATTAAGGTATGTCAGGAAGGATGTGAGGCCATTGACTTTGCACTGAACTTCATAAAAACTTTTGCAAATTACAGTACTATTGGAAAGAATTGCATGAGGAATGTGACCCTTTTGATGAGTATTATTCTCAGGTGTTCCCTCAGGTGCAAGTAATAAAAGATCTACCTACTCAAACATTGGTATCTAAAAATATCTTGATAGCAGATAGACTGCACAAAGCAGTGAAATGGTACCAACATATAAAAAGAAGTTTTTGATAATATCAGGGAAGCTTATAAGGTGGTAGATAATAATATATTATCTTTTATCTATGAAATAAATGATTCATTGAAGGATTGCCTTGTAATGGGTTGTGATGATTTGGCTCCATTTGATGTGCAATGGTGTAAAGATAAGCTACATAAAATAGTCTTTGAAGAAACTGAATTGGATGTCGTGGACAGGTTGGATAAAGTCAGTGATCTCTGGACTAACTTTATTGCATTTCATAAAGGGAGAAAGGAAGTTGAAAAGATGTATATTCAATACAGTCAGGAGTTGGAAATGTTCAAATATTGAGTGAACCACATCGAGAACCCAGACCCCACCGATATAAATCCAGCACTATCAACATGGGTGGAGTACAGGAACAAGGAGATATAACAAGACAAAATAGATTTAGATGAAAAACAAGAGTATATTTTGAATATTTTGAAATGTAATCCCATCACTCATGTGTATTGCCATATTTGGAAAGTCATGTGATGCTATTTTGTCCTTATTATGCCTAAAAAATTACCTTTTCAATATGTATATTCAAATGGGTAGTCAATATGTCTAAGGTCAATGTATTTAGAGGTTATTTTTCATCATTTTCATAAGAGACAAATTGCAATCTGGGAATATAATGAGCTGTTACAAATGCATTTAATGATGTTAAATATGGGCCGTCGATGTTGAGTTAATCTCCACCATCCATTCAAAAACATAGTATGGATCTTCTCCTATATAAAGGGATGTCATTTCCTTCATTTGTAAGACTCTTGATGCCGAATTGTTGATGGTCTGCCATTTGAAGTTAATACAAAGCAAGTTTTTGTAGTTTTCCTGAGAATTTATTAATTGTGTTGCTTATTTGGTTTCATGGTTTGCATCATGATCTATATTAGTTAGACTGTGCTTTTGCAATGTTAATGGTGTTGAAAGGTATTTGATGAATGTTCCAAGTCCATATTTTAGTTACTTGCTGATTATACGTGGGTGTGTAAAGTTAGCCTGGCCTTTAATTTGTTCTAAGTTCAATTACATTTCATGAGTTAAATAGTACCATTACTTGGGTATTTGATAAATGAATGTGATCTGAAAATCTTTAACTTCCATTGAATATAGCATCATTTTCTGTAGTGCTGTAGCAATCATTTAAGCTTGGTAACTCAGGAAATTGGTTTCATTTCTCAACACTTGTCTACCTACAACAGTCTTCACATTGTGAGTGTCACTTAGGAATCTTTCTAACCCTACCTCAGGTTTTATATTTTCATTCAAAATCAACTGCTAGATTAGGTTTTTAGCAGCATTTTATGTTGTCATATCAGCAAAAATCACAAAGGTTTTTAATGAATTATTGTCCAAACTATTCAATTTGTCAATTTGTATGTAAGACCCCTTATAGGAATAGCTAGTGCATTCCAACTAAGAGATTCCAAGCACACTAAGACCTAGTTGTGTTATCCTTAGAGTAGTCTTACCTAGGGTAGGATACTTTGCAAGAGAGGTGTGATCCTAGCAATCATACCTACGTTGTTATGTACTAAAACCACCATCAACACAACTATTTTCTCATAACAGGGCATCTTGCTAGTCTCAGACAACCAGCTAAAGGAGAAGACTTGCAGAACATTCCTCAACTTGTGGAGCCTAATGACACATCACTCAATGATCTTTGGTTCATGGCTGACCTTCCTCGAGATCCATACATCATTCCATTCATTTGTGGAGGAATTCTTCATGATTAGGTATGAACTATCCGTGTACACACATTACAGCTCTTCCTTAGAGTTTGAGATCTTCCTTGGTTGACGCGAAGGAATCTTTCATACTGGAGATAATATATAAGGATGTAATAGATCCTTAGGAAAGGAGATTTTTGATAGGAAAGAAGTGATTTTACATAGTGATAGTTGATTGTTTAGATTTTGTGTGAAGGAGCATCAAAGCAATATCTTATGCATATTCTGATATTCTGTAATCAGGCTTTTGAGCCCTAATTGTAAGCCCACATGATACTGTTGCAAATATGTGTCTAATCGGTGTTGTCATTGATGTCAACTGTATCCCATTCTAAAAGACTTGTATGTTAAGGGTATTGACAAATTAGCCTCTTTGGAAGAAACAAGTGAGTTACATATCTCTCTGTAAGAGACAATGATGACAGTGCAGTTTAGTGAAGTAGATTGCTCTACATTCCCAGTGAGATGAAGATTAGAGTCTGTAGACTAAAGGGTGATGCAAAGGATTGTCTAAAGTTGCTCCAGTTAAGATTTGAGGGATCTGCATGAAGAATTTGTGAAGTTATGGTCATCTGAGTAGAACTAGGTTTTGTAATTGTTCAGAGGTGACAAAGTGATAGAAAATTGGTTTGGATTGATCCGCAATGGAATATTATGATCTGTGGATCTAGAGGTGTGTTTGGGATGTCCATGTTTATCCACAACTCAAGAGGTTCATGGTTTGGAGGTTTGCAAGTAATCATTCTAGTATGATAGTCATGATAGTGAGAGTTCTTATGTTCTTGGATAAAGATGGAAGTGTTTATGGTAAAGTGAGGTGGTGCAGTTGTTCTTGTTGATTTAATTGTCCTTGTGGTGGTCTCTAGATCATGTGCCTACTGTTTTGGTAGACTGCATTAAGGATTGATCTCGTGGTTGAAGATTTGTCCTTAGGTGTTGCTATTTTTCTAGTCTTGGCTGACCAGATTCTTTGTGCATGTTGCAGATGATCTAAGAGAGGTTCTATGAAGAGTGGCGTGTTGTTCAAGGAAGATTTGGGTCCCAGCTATGTTTTCTCAACAGTATAGTGATTCGCATTAAGTCAGATGTTTGTAGTGCCAACCTTGATGTTTATTCCAAGGTTGATGAAGCATATAAATATGTGAGGTTGAGTTGTGGAAAATCATCCTTGTGTGAAAATGATAAGATCCTAAGAAAGGAAGAAAGGCAGAGCAGAGAAGAAGAAGAGTAGAAGAGGAAGAGTAGTAAATAATGAGGAGATAGCAAAGAAGTGTTTGGGGGCAGAGTAGAAGTATTGTGTGCTTAAATGGAATTGACCTTTGCATGAAGATGTTTTCTAGTTTAGTTTTTCTATGATAAACTTTTAAATGTTTCTGTAGGTAGTGAGCCTCTTTTGAGCAGTGAGATCTGGATAGTGTGACTGAAGGCAAGTGCCTTCCCATTTTCTACTATTTTAATAGACAATAAATCTTGTGGGTTAACCCCCACCATGGTTTTTCCCTTAACTGAGTTTCCACGTAAAAATCCTGGTGTTATGTGTGTTGATTATGTTTATGCTCTTATGTTGTTGATTCATGATTTCATGGTTATATCTTTAATCTATTAATAAGTGGTAAAGAATATTAAATGCAGCAAGAGATAAAAGTTTTGTGACAACTAATTCATCCCCCCCTCTTAGTTGTCTGCCCTAATTTCAACAATTGGTATCAGAGCCAGTTCCTCTAAAAGAAGCTTGACCGCTTGAGGAGATCTAGGTTGTTGACTTATGAAAAGGATAGTCTGAGATTTGATGGAACAAATTACTCTCTTTGGAAGAGTTGCATGGAGTGCCACTTGCAATGCATGGGTGATGCTGAAAACAACATTCGAGCTAAAGAAGCTTTGCTGAGTGCCCTGACTGATACAGAAATGACAAATGTCCTGGAATTGAAAACTGTCCATGAAATCTAGAAGAAGTTGGAAACTCTATATGAAGGTGATGCATATGTCAAATGTGCTAAGTTGCAGAGCTTAAAGGGTAAATATGAAAATTTGAGGATGAGTGAAGATGAAAACATCACTTCTTACATGTAGAAGGTGAATGAACTTGTGTGCAGTATCAGGTGTGCTAGTGGAATCCTAGAAGAATCAGAGATTGTTGGCAAAGTGCTCAGATTATTACCTACTTCATACAAGCATAGATTTGTTGCTATTAAGGAGATCAGGACTGTGACAACTGTTACAATAAATCAGTTGGTTGGCATGCTCTCAGCATTTGAAATGAGTGAGTTTGATGATTCTCTTCCTAAATCTGAACCTGCATTTAAAGCCAGTGTTTTTGGAAAGCAAAGATTTGATCCAGGTGAAATCTCTGTTGATAACTGAGAGGGGGGGGTGAATCAGTTATCCTAATTATTTCTTCTTTTGAACTTTCTTATTAATCAATGCAGCATTGAATCAAACAAACAAACATTACCATGAAATGAAAAACACATGACACAGTTTTTTTGACGTGGAAACCCTGTTAAGGGAGAAAACCACGGGGTGATTAACCCAAAGATTATTCTCTGTTAGAAGAATAAGGAATTACAAAATGGCACTTGCCAATTAGGGCTCACTGCCCGAGCACACTACTCACAAAGAGGCCCACTGCCTACAAGGAGACACACTGTCTACAAAGTGATAAGAATCACAGTCTTGAACTGATTGGAAGCATCTATATATGCTGGAGTTCAGTTCCGGTTAGGCTTAGTACACTGATCTGCTGCACTTCATCTTTCCTCTATTCTTTATTCTGCTATCCTTTCACATACCGGATCTTTCTTACTACTTCTGCTCTGTTCTGCACTTATTCGCATACACCATCACACAATTACACCCTTCACAACTAAATCCATCCTCTATATATATCCGCACAAGTAATTTCATCACCTTTCTAGTCGGCATCCGGAACAGTCTAGTTTCTTACAAACTCTGTTCTGTCGGCTGAATCCTTGCTCACCAAGCAATGCGGATCAAGCATATACTTGTAGATATCATTAATCATGTCGACCAAACATGATTCATGCCTTCACAACCTTTACCATCAACAGTAACACATCCGGAAAATAGTCTGATACTCTGTCAGTCAGTTCTTCCTCTGTTCTCACTGTCTCTCAGGAATCCGGTACTCAACTATTCATATCTTTTTCTTTGTTCATCACCGGAGGCTAAATCCTTGGAATATACTACTCAAGGTAGTCCTCTTGACTTCCCCAAATCCGCACTGCACCAAGACACTTCCTCTGAGAGATCCGGACCAATCTGTTAGACCTTGCCACATGCTCTGTTCTTGTTCACCGGACCACAACAATCTTCATTCTGACTTCTGGTAGAGACACACCATGACTTGCGGATATGTGGGATGACTTTTGTTGCCATCAATGACAACAACCATGAATCCATATAGTGTCTCTTGCCAACAATCTCTTCAAGAAGACTAACCAAATTTGAGAAGGCAAGGAAGGATCTTGAAGAAGATGAATTGGAGCTTGAAGAACTTGAAGCTCTTTTTGCCAAAAGACTACCAAGAGGATCCAGTAAGTATGAAGGAAAGTTGCCTTTCAAATGTTTTTCTTGCAATAAGATTGGCCATTTTGCCTCAAGATGTCTAGAGAGGGTTTCAAAGCCAAACCCTAACAGACCTAGGACTCAAAAAAATGCTACTATGTGTAAGAAGCTGCTAAAGAAGGAGTCACTGATGATGAATCTAATAAGGAAAGCACCTCAAGAAATGAATGTGTATTCATTGCCATCAAGAAGAAGATCTAACACATATTGAATCTGCTAGCTATGTGAATGTGGAAAGAGATCTGGCTACTCAGGTTGAAGAAAAGGATGAATGGGTAATCGACAGTGGATGCTCTCATCAGGTGATAAGAGTTAGTTTGTAAGTATGGAAAGGTATGAAGGTGGAATTGTGAAGTTTGGAGACAATTCAACTAGTAGAATTTGTGGTAGAAGATCCATCTCTCTTGATGGTAAGAATAACACTAATGATGTTTTTGGTGTAGTCACGATAGGAGGGTTCACAGAATGAACTATCTGGACCGTGCAACAAGAGTAAACACAATGAAAACAACTCAAAGAAATAAGCAAATGCATATTCAATCATTCAATATATCATAGAATTCAAATAGAGATCGACCAGCAACATGCGGGCTACAATTAGAGCTTACAGGCCTGATTACATACATGTGCAAGATAAGGCTTTGAAGCTCCCTTCGCACAAAATACAAACTATCAATCTTCTAAATCATGAGAACTTGATAACTACTTTCCTAATGTTCTATTACATTGATATCTATCATCTCTAGACCAATATATTCCTCCGCATCAGCCAAGGAAGATCACAAATTCCAAAGAAGAGGTGTAACGTGTGAACACAGATAGGTCAGACCTAAATGCATAGACACTTCTGGTAAATGAATGGAATGAAGTACAGATCTCCAAGGAAGGTTGGCCACAAACCAAAGATCATTGAATGATGTGTCATTAGGCTCCAAAGATTGGGAAATGCTTCCACAAGTTTCTCCTTCAGCTTGTTTCCAGTGAATATCAGGATGCTCTGCTCTGAGAAACAATCAACTTCTGATAGTGATATCTTTTCGGTAACTGATCCAAATGCTCTGAATTCTTGATATGATGTAAATGAATGAATGTATATGCTAAGTCTAGATCCACAAGATGTGAAATATCAATACCAGACCACAAGCTGAAACTGCTTCTGACTGAACTGCCTGAATTGAACTAGGAAAATGAAAGAACTAAAATACAAACAAATTGAAATAGAAATGTTTTTGGTTGATGCAAGATTGCTCTTGAACCAAGGATGCTCCTACATCAGACATCTAGGGTTATTGAAAAAGTGAGTCCCTCAGTTTTCTAGAGCTAAGGGAGAACCAAGATCATCCACCTCAGCCTAAGAAATCCATGATGAATCTTCTTCTGATCTGCCTTTCCACTTCACAAGGTATTCTTTGTATTGTCTTCCTCAGGTGTTGCATCCAACTCTAATGTCCAAAATGTCCTCAATCTACTCCGGTGCTTGTTGTGGTAACTGCTTCTTTAATTCTTCTGCCATACTATCACTAAACTCTACTTCATGATACTGCTATAGATCTACAATATTGAAAATAGGTGAAAACCCAATGTCTCCGGTAACTCCACTTCATATGCATTTGTTGAATCAAATTTCCTGAGTATTCTACAAGGTCCAAACTTCTTCATCTTCAACTTGTTATATGTCCCAACTGGAAATCTTTCTTTTCTCAAGTACACCATTACTTCATCTCCAACTTCAAATTCCTTATGTCTTCTCTTCTCATCAACCTTCTCTTTGTACTTACTATTCATATCCTCCAAATGCTTCTTCACCTAATTATGCATTGTCTTCATATGATCCACAAATTCTTCTACTTCTGCACTCCTCTTCTCTTCCATGTTGATATCTCTCAATTATGCAACTCCTCTAGGATGTACTCTGGTAATAATCTCAAAGGGTGTTCTTCTGGTACTCCTGTTTACTAAATTGTTGTATGCAAACTTTGCTTGTGAAAGAATCAAATCCCAACTTGTTGCCATCTCTCCAACCAAACATCTCAACAATTTTCCCAAACTCCTATTCACTACCTCTGTCTGTCCATCGATCTATGGATGAAAAGCTGAACTGAACTTCAAATCTATCTTCATCTTCTTCCAAAGTGTCCTCCAAAAGTATCCAACAAACTTTGTATCTTTGTTTGAAAGTATGCTCTTAGGTAATCCATGCAATCGCACAATCTCCTTGAAAAATAGGTCAGCTACATGCAATGTATCAGTTGTCTTCTTACAAGATATGAAATGAGCCATCTTTGAAAATTTGTCCACCACTACAAATATTGAATCATGTCCTCTCTGTTTCTTCGGCAATCCCATCACAAAATCCATGCTTATGTCTTCCCAAGGTCTCTCCGATATTGTCAAAAGTTTATACAATCCAGTGTTCTGACTACTCCCTTTTTCAACTTGACAAACTCTACAACTCTACACAAATTTCTAAACATCCTTATTTATCTAAGGCCAAAAGTAATTTTCACTCACCAAATCCACTGTCTTATCAATGCCAAAATGTCTTGCCAATCCACCACTATGCTTCTCCTTGATCAAATTATCTCTCATTGAACTTCTAGGAATGCACAACTAACTTCCTTTGAACAACATATCTTCTTAAATGAAATAGTCCAACCACTTGCTTCTACCTATCACAACAAGTTGTTTACATGTTTTCCAAGGTTCTACAAAATCAGTGTCTCCTTCATACATGTTCTTCAATTCATCAAAACCCAACACTTCAACTCTCATCTCTGTCAACAAGTTTCTTCTTCTACTCAAGACATCAACAACTTTGTTTGATTTTCCACTCCTATGCTTCAATACAAAAGCATAACTCTGCATGAACTCTACCCACCTCATATGTCTCTGATTCAACTTACCTTGACTATTCAAATATTGCAAAGCTTGATGATCTGTATACAACACAAACTCCTTAGGCAACAAGTAATGTCTCCACTTCTTCAAGGTTTGAATTATGTCATATAACTCTTGATCATAAACTGAATATCTTCTCCTTGCATCATTCAACTTCTCACTAAAATATGCTACAGGTCTACCTTCTTGACTTAATACTACTCCAATTGCACTTCCACTTGCATCACAATCAACTTGAAATACATTATTGAAATCTGGTAATGCTAAAATAGGTTGCGCTGTCACTTTCTGCTTCAACTACTTAAAACTTTTATCTGCTCTAGATGTCCACTTAATATCCTTTCTGTCACCTCTCATTGTCTCTGTCATAGGGTTACAAATTGAATTGAAATTTTTTATGAACTTCCAGTAGAAACTACCCAATCCATGAAATGATCTAACCTCTCCAATGCTCTCTGGTTTAGGTCATTCAATAATTGCTCTCACCTTCTTAGGGTCCATCTTCAATCCTTCCACAGAAATCACAAATCCCAAATATACCAACTCTTCCTTCATGAAACTACACTTCTTGATGTTTAGCAGCAATTTCTCTTCTCTCAATCTCTGCAAAGCTTGTCTAATATGCCACAAATGTTCCTCTTTTGTCTTACTAAAAATTAGAATATCATCCAAGTACACAATCACAAGCTTACCCAAGAATTTCTTTAAGACTTCATTCATCAATCTCATGAAAGTACTCAGTGCATTTGTTAATCCAAAAGGCATCACTAACCACTCATACAATCCTTCATTTGTCTTAAAAGCAATCTTCCATTCATCACCTTCTTTGATTCTGATCTAATGGTATCCACTCTTCAAGTCTATCTTTGTGAAATATTTTGCTCCACTCAAACAATCCATAATATCATCCATCCTAGGTAAAGGGAATCTATACTTAACTGTGATCTTGTTTATTGCTCTAGAGTCAGTACACATTCTCCATTATCCATCCTTCTCTAGTGCTAGCACTACAGGTACTACATAAGGAATCAAGCTTTCTCTAATCAAACCTTTCCTCAACAATTCTTGTATCTGTCTATTCAATTCTTCATTCTCTACCGGTGTCATCTAGTGTGCTACTTTGTTAGGCAAACTTGCTCCTGGTATAAGGTCCATGTGATGACTAATACTCCTTATAGGTGGTAATCCATTAGGTACATTGTCTAATATGATGTCTTCATACTCTGTCGATAACTCTCTTATCTCCTCTAGTTCAGTCTCTTTCTTCAATATTTTAGGATTCTTAGGAATCAAGGCATAACACATAATCTCATGTCTCAAACCATATATAAATTTTCTTCCATCTACCAAATAGATTCTATGATTTCCACATACCACATCTTTAGGATCATCTTCTAAAGGAATCAAAGTAATTCTCTTTCCATTTTCTGTTATAGTATATGTATTCTTTATCCCATCATGTATATCTTTTCTATCATATTGCCAAGGTCTACCCAACAAGAAGTGACAAACATCCATAGGCATAATATCACACAAGACTTCATCATGATAAGATCCAATATGAAATTTCACCAAACATTGTTCACTCACCAGTACCTTATGGTCATCTTGAATCCATGCTATCTGATAGGGCTTAGGGTGTTTCAATATTTCCAACTTCAGCTTAGTCACCATCTCCTCTAAAACTATGTTATCTAAACTACCACTATCAATTGCAACTTTACAACACTTACCTCCCGATTTGCATCTAGTCCTGAACAAGCTTTTCCTCTATGGTGGTTCCTCATTTATCTCTATTTGAAATAGTTCTCTCCTCATCACAAGTGATTCTCCTTTCTCTGATTTACCAACTGAACAGGGGTCATCTAACTCAACAGGTTCTTCTTCAACATAGGCTGCTCTTCCACTACTTTCTGTCATCTTACTTATACTACCCTGATTACATTCAAATGCTCTATGTTCTTCACCTCCACACTTGAAACAAGTACCTCTGTATGTTCTCTTATCCAATTCTCTTCCTTCTCTTTTGTATCCTTCATTCCAATATGCACTAGGGTTTCCTCTCCGGTAAAAATTTTTGTCATCTCTCTGATAAGCATTATTATCTCTGTCATCCTTCTTCAATGGGCTGTCAAACTTGTTCTACTCCAGATATGATATGTCTCCTTTGGAATAAGTCCTACCTCTCTAAAGTTTACCTCATCTACCTCTTTGTCTCTGATCATGTCTTTTGTTCAGCTTTTCTTCAACTTTCAGGACAAATTGATATGCTTCCTCCAAAGATGTCATCCTTACCAAACTTAGTTCCTCTTTAATGTCCAATCTCATTCCACTGATGTATCTAGCCACTTTCTCCTTGCTTGCTTCACTATGTCCTATCCTTATGATCATCTTATGAAATTCTTCAGTGTATTCCTTCATAGATTTCTCCTTTTGTCTTAGGTTTTGTAATCTTTTCAATAGTTCCAACTCATAGTCAGCAGGTATAAACTGATTTTTTAATTTTGTCACCATCCGGTCCCACTTTGTAATCTTTTCTTTTCCTCTTCTATTTCTTTCCAACTAAACTTCTTTCCACCATATAGCAGCATGTCCTTTCAATTTTGTCTTTGCAAATTTTACCTTCTCCAGATCTTTAATTTCCTCATATTCAAAGTATTCTTCCATATCATTTATCTAGTCAATCAATTCTTTAGGGTTCAAATTACCAGTATAATTCAATACATCTATTCTAGGTCTCTTTCTAATCTTTGAAATAGCTTGCAACATTTTTACTTGATCTGACTCTTCTTCTTCATCAGCTCCTATGGTTTCGCCAGTGTGTTCAAGAAATTGAAATTCTTCCTCATCATCACTTTCAACATTAGGTCTTGGTGTCAATCCCCTTTGCCTATCCTCTTCAATAGTATCCAATTGGATTCACATTATTTTCATTATCTCCATCAACTCATCTATTCTACCAGCCATTGTTCCAACAGTAGCAACTCTCCTCGGTGACATTCTTCATAGGATCAAGTGTAAACTACCTCAGGTTTGGTGATCAAGCTACAAGGTGACAACTGCCTCACAATTAGCGATTGGTTGCAATACAAATAGCTTGCCTCAATTTAGTGATCTATTCTCAACAAGATCTTATGGAATTCACTTGCCAACTTTGCTCAATTCACTCCCAAAGATTTGAACTTTTGCTTTGATACCACTTGGTGTAGTCACGGTAGGAGGGTTCAAAGAATGAACTATCTAGACTATGCAGCAAGAGTAAACACAACGGAAATAACTCAAAGAAATAAGCAAATGTAGATTCAGTCATTCAATATATCATAGAATTCAAATAGAGATCGGCTGGCAACATGCGGGCTACAATTAGGGCTCACAAGCCTGATTACATACATGTGCAAGATAAGGCTCTGAAGCTCCCTTTGCACAAAATCCAAACTATCAATCTTCTAAATCATGAGAACCTTATAAATTCTTTCCTAAGGTTCTATTACATAGATATATATCATCTCCAGACCAATAGATTCCTCCGCATCAGCCAAGGAATAACACAAATTACAAAGAAGAGGTGTAATGTGTGAACATAGATAGGTCGGACCTAAATGCATAGACACTTTTGGTAAATGAATGGAATGAAGTGCGAATCTCCAAGGAAGGTTGGCCATGAACCAAAGATCATTGAATGATGTGTCATTAGGATCCAAAGATCAGGAAATTATTCCACAAGTTTCTCCTTCAGCTGATTGCCAGTGAATATCAAGATGCTCTGCTCAGAGAAACAATCAACTTCTAATAGCGATATCTTTCCGATAACTGATTCAAATGCTCTGAATTCTTGATATGATGTAAATGAATGAATGTATATGCTAAGTCTAGATCAGAAAGATGTGAAATGCCAATACTAGACCATAAGCTGAAACTACTTTTGACTGAATTGCCTGAACTGAACTAGAAAAATGAAAGAATTGAAATGCAAACAAACTAAAATGCAAATGTTTTTATTTGATGTAAGATTTATCTTGAAATAGGAATGCTTCTACATCAGTTTTGTATGTAGAATGGTTGAAGCATAATCTTCTTAGTGTTGGATAGTTGGTTGACAAGGGATATGATCTCCAATTCAAGGATGGAAAATGTAGAATTTTGGAAAGCTCCAGAACTGAGATTGCATCTGGTACATAGACTAGAGGTAACATCTTTCATTTAAGTGGTACTAGTAAAAATTGTTTGATTGCTCATATTGATTAGAGTTGGCTATGGCATAGGAGAATGTGTCATGTAAACTTTGACAACATTGTCAAGATAAAGTGCTACTCAGGCTATAAGAGATCTTCCAAAGCTTGTGAAACCTACCAATAACATGTGCAAGGAATGTCAATTGGGCAAATAGAATAGGGCTACATTCAAGAGTAAAGAACAATCTTGAAGTGGATTGTTGGAACTTGTGCACACTAATTTTTGTGGTCCTGCCAGGGTTAGGAGTTTGTAAGGAGACAGATACTTTATGTTGTTGATTGATGATCACTCCAAGATGATGTGGGTCACTTTCTTGAGAGAGAAATCAGAGGCTCTTGATAAATTCAAGGTGTTTAAGGCTAGGGTGGAGAATGAGATTGGTGTGAAGATAAAGTGTCTAAGATCGAACAGAGGTGGAGAGTTTACCCCCAGTGAGTTTAATGAATTTTGTGAAAAGCATGGAATAAGAAGATAGTTGTCTGCTCCTAAGACTCCTTAGTAGAATGGAGTTGTGGAAAGGAAGAACTGGACTATTCAAGAGGATGCTAGAACCATGATAATAGAAGAAAATGTTTCACATGTCTATTGGACAGAGTCTGTAAGTACTATTGTCTACACTTTTGATCAAGTGTAGATCAAAGGTAATTCTGGTAAAACACCTTATGAACTATGGTTTGGTAATGCTTCTTCTGTGAAATATTTTAGAGTTTTTGGTAGTAAATGCTATATCAAAAGAGATGAAGATCTAGGCAAGTTTGATGCAAGATGTCATGAAGGAATATTTTTGGGTTATTCTAATCAAAGCAAGGCATACCAGTTCTTTAACAAGAGATTGAAAAAGATTGTTGAAAGTGCTAATGTCAAGGTTGATGAAAGAAAGGAGAGACCTTCAAAGTTTTGAGGATATGAATTAGATGACCAAAATGAAGGAAAGCAAGTTTAATTTACTCTAGAAATCTAGTGACTCAAGAAGTGACTGCAAATGTTGAGGAACAAGTTCAAGAATTAGAAGTTGAAGGAAATCCCAAGACCCCCAGGTATGTAAGATTGAATCATTCTGAAAATCAGATCATGGAAGATAAAAATAAAAGTGTTCAAACTAGAAGATGAATTACTGAAGAACACGAGGAGTATTGTCTGATTTCGAAGATTGAACCAAAATTAGTGAATGAAGCTTGAAATGATGAAAGTTGGGTAAAAGAAATGGAAGAAGAATTAATACAAATTGAAAAGAATCATACCTGGGATCTTGTTCCTAGACCTAAAAACAAAAATGTAATTGGAACTAAATGGGTCTTCCGGAATAAATTGAATGAAGATGGTGAAGTTGTGAGAAACAAAGCAAGATTGGTGTGCAAAGGTTACTCTCAGGTAGAGGGAATTGATTTTGAAGAAACTTTTTCTTCGGTGGCAAGAATTGAAGCAGTCAGATTATTTCTTGCCTTTGCTGCTTACAAAGATTTCAAAGTCTACTAGATGGATGTCAAGTCAGCATTCCTAAATAGAGAGTTGTAAGAATAAGTCTACATTGAGCAACCAGAAGGATTTCAGTTGTCTGATCAAGAAGATAAGGTTTGCAGATTGAAGAAAGCATTGTATGGACTTAAACAAGCCCCAAGATCCTGGTATGCAAGATTAGATAGGTATCCACTAAAGTTAGGCTTTAACAAAGGCACTGCTGATAGTAATCTTTATTTCAAAATTGGTCATGAACACATCTTGATTGTTGAGGTATTTGTTGATGTCATCATCTTTGGTGGAAATGAGAGTATGTGTAAAAAATTTTCTGATCAGATGCAAAGTGAATTTGAGATGTCCATGCTTGGTGAAATGAATTTCTTCTTAGGTCTGCAAATCATTCAGTCAAAAAAAGGCATCTTTATATCTTAGTCTAAGTATGTGAAAGAGTTTTTGAAAAAGTTTGGAATGGAGGATTCAAAACCAGTGAGTACTCCTACGGTAACTAGATACAAGTTGAGTAAAGATGATGATTCCCCTAAGGCAGATCATAAAAGGTATAGATCAATGATTGGAGGACTGCTTTATCTGACTCACACCAAACCTGATATTATGAATGCAGTTGGCCTTGTTGCTAGATTTCAAGTTGATCCTAAAGAATCTCATGTTGTAGCAGTCAAAATAATTTTCAAATATCTCAAGGGAACATTTGATTATGGCTTATGGTATCCTAAGGGTGATTATTTCACTCTTCATGCATATACAAATGCTAATTGGGCAGGAGATGTGGATGACAGGAAGAGTACTAGTGGAGGTGCATTTTTCTTGGGAAAGATATTGGTTTCTTGATTGAGAAAAAAAGTAGGAGGCAATGTCTCTATCTACTGTAGAGGTAGAATATATAGTAGGAACAAGCAATTGTACTCAAGTTTTGTGGATGAAACGAATGTTGAAGGATATTAGAATTGTGTTTGAAGAACCTGTTACAATCTTCTCTGATAATTCAAGTGCAATAAACATTTCAAAGAATCTGGTGTTGCATTCAAAGACAAAGCATATATCTATCAAGTTTCACTTTTTGAGAGAGAAGGTAAATGAAAATGAAGTAAGATTGGAGTTTTTTTCTTCAAAGGATTAGATTGCAGATATCTTCACTAAGCCTCTACCTAAGGACACTTTTGAGTATCTCAGACTAGGGGTGATTACCCCTCCTATTCAGAACTAAGGTGCACTAGTGTGCATCAGTCCGGTAGAACTCATAGTCATATCTAGTGATCCAAGTTGATGTAAAGGGGATGCTACTCAAGGGGAGTAGTTAGCATGTTCTGAGTTTAGTCTGGTTTTATCTAAGAAGCAAAAGAGGGAGAGATGATTGCAAATATGTGCCCTTTGCCATTGATGTCAAAGGGGGAGAGAAGTCATGTGAAAAACTTGAAATTAAGTAGTTGCTAGTGAAAGGGGGAGCAGTGAAGAAAATGGTTGTAGGTGTGATAAGAGAAAGGGGAGAAGTTCTTGTCTTGATGGTTGAAACAACTTTTCACATCATATGTTGCCATCAATGACAAAGGGGAAGATTGTTGCAAATATCTATCTAATCAGTGTTGTCATTGATGTCAACATATCCTTATTGTCATTGGTGTCAATTGTATACCATTTTAGAAGACTTGTATGTTGAGGATATTGAGAAAATTAGCCTCTCTAGAAGAAACAAATGAGTTACATATCTCTCTGTAAGAGACAGTGAAGACAGTGCAGTTCAATGGAGTAGATTGCTTCACATTCCCAGTGAGATGAAGATCAGAGTTTGTAGACCAAAGGGTGTTGCAAAGGATTGTCCGAAGTTGCTCCAATTAAGATTTAAGGAATCCGCATGAAGAATTTGTGAAGTTATGGCCATCTGAGTAGAACCAGGTTTTGCAGTTGTTTAGAGGTGACAAAGTGATAGAAAATTGGTCCAAATTGAGTTGTAATGGAATATTATGATCTGTGGATCTAGAGGTGTGTTTGGGATGTTCGTGTGTATCCTCAACTCAAGAGGTTCATGGTTTGGAGGTCCAAAAGCAATCATTCTAGTATGACAGTCATGAAAGTGAGAGTTCTTAAGTTCCCAGATAAAGATGCAAGTGTTTCTGGTGAAGTGAGGTGGTGTAGTTGTTCTTGTTGATTTCATTGTGTTTATGGTGGTCTTTGTATCATGTGCCTATTGTGTTGGTGGTCCGTATTGAGGATTGACCTCATGGTTGAAGATTTGTCCTTGGGTATTGCTATTTTTTCTAGTCTTGGCCGACCAGATGCTTTGTACATGTTGTGGATGATCTAAGAGAGGTTGTATGAAGCGTGGTGTGTCGTTCAAGGAAGAGTTGGGTCCCATCTATGTTTGGCTGATAGTATAGTGATTCACATTAACTTATATGTTTGTAGTGCTGACCTTGATGTTTATTCCAAGGTTGATGAATCATATAAATATGTGTGGTTGAGTTGTGGAAAATCATCCTTGTGCGAAAATGATAAGATCCTAAGAAAGGAAGAAAGGCAGAGCAGAGAAGAAGAAGAGTAGTAAAGAATGAGGAGATAGCAAAGTGTTTGGGAGCAGAGAAGAAGTATTGTGTGCTTAAATGGAACTGACCTTTGCATGAAGATGTTGTTTTCTAGTTTAGTTTTTCTGTGATAAACTTTTAAATGTTTCTGTAGGAAGTGAGCCTCTTTTGAGTAGTGAGTTCTGGGCAATGTGCTTGAAGGCAAGTGCCTTCCCATTTTCTATTCATTTAATAGAGAATAAATCTTGTGGGTTAACCCCCACTGTGGTTTTTCCCTTAACTAGGTTTCCATGTAAAAATCTTAGTGTTATGTGTGTTGATTATGTTTCTACTCTTGTGTTGTTGATTCATGATTTTATGGTTATATAATTAATCTATTAATAAGTGGTAAAGAAGATTAAATGCAATAGGAGATAAAAGTTTTGTGACAACTAATTCACCCCCCCTCTCAGTTGTCTGCCCTAATTTCAACAGATACTGGCCAGATTGTATTTGAATTATATGATATAGTGAATGACTAAATTTGCATTCATTTCATATCTTTGAGTTGTTTTCATTGTGGTTACTCTTGTTGTATGGTCTGGACAGTTTATTCTATGAACCCTCTTACCATGACTGCACCAAAAATGTTTCCAGACCACCTTTGAACCTACATAGATACAAGAAATTAAATTTTGTAGGGATCCCTAGTTTTCCAAATCCTTTCCCAAATGAAACTAGGACTAGATTAGTGAAGTTCCTAGGGAACAATTCTATTTTAGGAGAGGAACACATGAGGTATTTTGATAATCTGATGCATGGCTTTGAGGTGGAGGATGAAGATGTACTCATGAAGCTATTTGTGCAATCCTTAGATGAAACTGCGAGAGAGTAGTATAAAATTTTACTAGAGAATAGCATTAATTCATGAAGTGATTTCCAAAACATGTTTAGAGAACATTACGAAGATAATTCTGATGCAAGGTTCACAATAAATAAATCCACAAGCATCACTAAGGGGGTAAATGAATCAATATCAGAGTTTAACAATAGATTTGTTAAAATATTAGCAAAGATACCTCCTCATCTAAGACCAAATGAATCTATGTTTCTAGTTTTATTGTAAATAATGCTTATGGCAGTAAGATGAGGTTTCTATTGAGGGATACAAATCCTCAAACACTTAGGGATGCTTACATAGCTACTTCAAATATTTAAAATAATAGAAAAGATTAAAGAAAGTTTCATAAAAGAAGTGATCAAACAATTATGCTTCAAGACAGAGGATAGAGTAATAGAGTTCCTATCATTGATGAGCATGAAAAACTATGGAAGGCTATCAAGGAGATGAAAATTTCCATGGAAAAAATAGATAAGGGGTCCTCTAACGATAAGCCTATTTTTTTAAGACAGAAAAGAATACCAAGACTTCTAGATCAACCTTACAACACTAATTGGAAAAGTGGGAAGCCAGTTCCTCCAAGTAATAGGGGAAATCCTAGTAGAGAGAACCTTGGTCCTTTGAGAAAAGGGGTGTATGTTGTTGAGGATAACCTATGGTTCCTATTTCTTCAAGCTACTCATTCCCCTTCCTTATGTTCCATTGCTAAATCAATTACTGATTAAGAAGGTCCACGTGATGAATGTAGTGATATGGATGACTGAGAGGACCAGAGTATTAATTTGATTATGGCCCATAATTTTATATGTGAATATGATGACATATTTGAGGAGGAAGGTGTATTAGGTGACGATGTTGAAAATAGAAAACATCTTGAAAATTGTCTTAAAGAACAAGTTTTTAGTGATTCTGATGAGAATGATTGTCATCTTTTTTAGTTGGAATCATGAAATCCTAAGGTTCGACTAAGAAAACCTTCTAATGAGGAAATTAAATCCTTGACTGCTACCAATATTGCTTAGGTTAAGAGTGATTACAATTTGAGAAATAATAAAATTCAATGAGAGAGTAGTATTGTAGGGAATGCAGGTAGTATTTTTCTTAAAGAAGATCATAATGTCCCCAATTTTAAGAAGTATATGAGTGTTTAGGGTAAATCCAAGGAAGTATTAGTGAAAACTAATCCACATCATAATCCACATTAGAGGACCAAAGAAACCACTTAGGGGAACAATAATGACAAAGGAAAGAGCAAAGAGGTCCACCCAAGAAAGGAAAAGAAAAGTGTGCCTCAGGTTCCTACTACACATGATGGTACTGTCCGTGACAACCCTCTACCAAGGTACATGCCTCTAGATATAGCCTATATCCTTATCCAAATTAGGGTGATTGTTCCCTTATTAGAAATGATGAGAATACTAGAACATAAAGATGGGGCATTGGCTATCATTGATGATGCAATGCCAAACTAGTTAGAACCTCAAACTAAAAGTAATGCAAGATCAAGAAAGGAAGGAACAACAATAAAGACTGATAAAAGATGGAGTCCCAAAATACTAGAGGTGTACTTCGGAACTACTATGCAGAAATGCCCTTCTCAAGTTGATCCATTTTAGGTCAATTTTATCATAAAGGATAGGCTTTTAAAGAATTGTACAATTGACACTAGGGCTTCAACAACCATTATCCCTTTGGAGATTATGAATGAGTTAGGCCTGATAGTTACAAAGGCATATGGAAAGTGTTTTTCCATGGATTCAAATTGGCAGCTTACCCTCATAAGGATTACAAAATGAATATTATTGTAGTGGACATTGTTGAACACACCCGAATACTAAGAGGGGGGTGAATCAACTGGTATCCAAACAAACTTCAAATCCTTTGAAGTAGAGTAAAACTTAAACTTTACAACATTAACATAAACATAAAAGATTAACACAATGCATAACACCACATAATACCAGATATACATGGAAAACCCCAAAAGAGGAAAAACCATGGCGAGGATTAACTCACATACATGAATCTCACTACTCTAAAAATTACAACTTTGTTTTAGGGCTACAACCCAAGGAAGCTACTAATCCTTGTTAACTTTCTTATAGGGCTTCAACCAAAAGAAACAACTAGTCCCTAAAGAAAGGTTTTAGGGTCACTCCCAAGGAAGCTACAACTCCCTGTAATCTTTGTTGTAGGGCTACAACCCAAGGAAGCAACAACTCCCACAATTGAGAACAAACAAATGATTATAGCATGACAGTCTTTCTACTGTCTAAAACTGACAATGAAGATCACTCCTTTTGATGATTGAATCAGTTAGGCACACTCTTCACTTCCCTTCTGTCACAAAAATATCTTCAAGATGAATCAGGATAGGCTCTAACACTTATGCTCTTTCTCTTTCAGTCGCATAGCATAATGCATTACACATTCATATTCTACTCCTCACATTCACATTTTCACAATCATACCTCACCTAGATCAACCAGGTCTATAATATATACATGACATTACATTAATTAAATTACAAGTTGGCCAAGACAACAACAATATTACAATTACAAGTTAGCCAGAGATCAAACAACATGAAACATGTAGAGGGCAAGCCCTAACATGAACTACCCATAACACAAGGAAGAGAAACACACCTTATAGATCCCAACACATGCTTAACCTGGTCCTAAACATTCTTCACATAATCATCCTTCAAGGAATAATATTTGTACACTTTGTACATTTGAATTAGGTCACCCTCAATAAAGAACACATGAAGCTTGCAGCACACTAGTCATTACAACTTGGTGGTACTCATGAAAGATTAAACATTACTTGTGCTTCTCCTAGATGAGTCGGCATGACCCATGCAACATCTCCAAACACTCCTTGAACTTTACATAGTAACAAATTTGTGATGCACACCTTCAACATACCTCAGTCGGCCTCAACAACAATAACTCTTCACATATTGACTTGAAAACTTTGTGCGGTACTGGAAACATGAAAGATCTACATGTGCTTCAAACCTGAGAAACATAGAGACATGTATAATATCCACATAAACTCATATAATTGATCTGTATATTCTCCAACTAGCACAAGTGCTCAAACATATGTTATGTAGAACAATTAAGCATCTAGAACTATCTGTAGCACATTGTCATTTGAAAATTGAAATTGCAGACCTCCAAATCACATGATACTGCAAAGTAACATGTATTGAACATCCATGAACATGTCCACAAAACTGCATGGATAAAACTTCATTTCTGGAGGAATGCAGAGCATTCCATGTAGCCTTCATCATCACTTTATTCTGCCAAAGCATAGACAAGAACTCTGTCACTTATAACTTTCACTGCAATGGAAAAAATGATATGAAGTCTTGAATATAGCAACTTCTCAACATACTAGACTTAACTTCTGAACTACATGACAATATCTTCAAATGCAGAGGAATGTAGAGCATTCTCCCAAGAAATCTTCCAAGCAACTTCTTGTAGCAGAAATCTTCACCAACATTCAGAGGCTAGATTCTTCATGTGACAACACATACTTTCTTATGAACAAAAGGAGAGAGCATACAACATGCTACAGACCATCAACACCATCTCCCAATCATCAGTATTACTTCTAATCCTCATCTTGATGCTTCTAATTCCCATCTTAATATATAATCATGAAATCATAGATCCGTTGACACCATCTGTTGACCCCAACCATACTCAATACAACCTTAACAAAGCATGACATCCAACCATGAACATCAAAAATATCATTGTTAGTACACCATTATAGTATATCATCAACATACACATCATCAACATAAGCATCAATGACAACCCAAACAGAGTGTTGACATCAATGACAACCACACCAGTGACAACCTTAGGTAACACATGTGCAATAATATTCCCCTTTGGCATTGATGGAAACACACACCTACTCATTCTCCCCCTTTGACATCAAGGACAAAGGAAAACTACTTCTCCTCCTTAGGTCACAAACTCTCCTTCTCAACCTTCACCCCCTATCAGCAACAACCACTACCTTCTCCCACTGAGAGGTAGCCACCATCAGTCTAGGAAACAAATATAGCATGAATTACTCCCCCTGGATAGATGCACCACTATGCATCTAGAAAGAAGAAGGAGGGGCAATTACCCCTAACCTCTGCTGGAGATATTCAAAAGTGTCCTTTGCAAGAGCCTTTGTGAAAATGTCTACAATCTAATCCTTTCTTGGAACATATTCCAACTTCACTTCTTTATCTGCAACCTTCTCTCTCAGAAAGTGATACCTAATTGATATATGCTTGACTCTAGAATGCATCACTAGATTCTTGGAAATATTAATAGCATTAGTATTATCACACAAAATGTGAATAGGATCATCATATTGTACCTTGATATCCTTCAATGTTTGCTTCATCCACAATACTCATGTACAAAAAAATACTACAACAATATACTCTACCTCTGTAGTTGATAGAGACACTGAATCTTGTTTAGATTACTATGCCATGAGACCAATATGCTTCCTAAAAACAAAGCACCACCACTTGTACTTCTTCTATCATCAACACATCTAGCCCAATCAGCATGAGTGTAAGCAGTCAGATCAAAATCATTACCTCTTGGATACCATAAGCCATAATCCAGTGTTCCCTTCAAGTATCTAAATATTCTTTTTACTACCTTCTCATGAGTTTGATTAGGATTAGCTTGATATCTAGCAACCACACATACTACATGTGTAATATTAGGTCTAGAAGTAGTCAAGTACAATAATCCTCCAATCATAGATCTATAAAGATTCTGATCAACCTCAGGTGACTCATCTACCTTGCTCAAATGACAACCAATAACCATAGGAGTACTTACTTTCTTGGAATCCTCCATCCTAAATTTCTTCAACATATCTCTAACATACTTAACCTGAGAAATAAAGATACCATCATCTAGATGAACAATTTGAAACCCAAGGAAGAAAGACATCTCACCAAATATACATCTCAAACACTTTTTGCATCTCTTTTGCAAACCTCTTACACATATTATCATCTCCACCAAAGATGATGTCATCAACATATACAACAACTATCAAAATCATGCCTCACTCTTCTTTAATGTAAATATTACTATTTGTGGTACCTTTATTGAAGCCTTGTTGAAGTAAGTACTTATCCAACTGAGCATACCAAGCTCTAGGATCTTTGGACCCATACAAAGCTTTCTTTATTCTACACACCATGTCTGGATCTTTTGATAGTTGGAAACCATCTAGTTTCTCAATGTAGACCTCTTCGTCTAGATCACCATTCAAGAATGTTGACTTGACATCCATCTAATAGACCTTGAAGTTCTTGTGAGCAACAAGGGAAAGAAACATCTTGATTGCATCCATCCTAGCTACCAGAGAAGAAGTCTCCTAAAAATCAATACCTTTAACTTGTGAATAGCCCTTACACACCAATCTTTCTTTGTTCCTCAAAACTTTACCATCTTCATTCAATTTGATCCAAGAAACCCACTCTGTTCCTATGACATTCTTATTGGTTGGTCTAGGAACTAATTCCCATGTCTGATTCTTCTCTATCTGATTCAATTCTTCTTCCATTGCCTTCAACCATCCATCATCTTTGCTAGCATCAGAAAAGGTTTTTAGCTCTACCTTTGATAGCGAGCACAAATTCACTTGCTCACTCGCTTTTGCAAACCTTCTCCTCATCTACACACCTTCATTCTTATCCCCAATGATCTGATTTGTTGAATGATTCCTCTAAACATACTTTTCTAGAGTTTTAGGGATCTACTCTGATTCTTGTTCCTTCTCTTCTTTCTCCTCTTCTTCTTCTTTAATGCAGGGAGGTATATTAGATCTGTAATCCTTTGGTTCTTGTGAGATTTGATACAAGTATTCATCTACCTTAACATTTCTGCTTTCAATAATATTTCCCAATATCTTGTTATAGCATCTATAGGCCTTGCTTCTGGTAGAGTAACCAAGAAAGATCACTTCATCAGACCTTGAATCAAACTTTCCAAGGTCTTCTTCATCTCTTCAAATGTAGCATTTGCTGCCAAAGATCCTAAAATATCTAACAGTGGGAGGTCTTCCATACCATAGATCAGAAGGGTTCTTAGTGTTAATGACCCTCAATTGTACTCTGTTAAGGAGATAGATAGTAGTGTGAACTTCTTCTTTCTAGCACATATTAGGTTGATCTGTATCTTTCAACATTGCCCTATCCATCTCTTGCATAATCCTATTCTTCTTTTCCACTACCCCATTTTACTAAGAGGTCTTAGGAGCAAACAGATGTCTCCTAATACCATGATCTTAACAAAACTTTTCAAATTCATTTGATGTAAACTCACCTCATCTATTAGATCTTAAGCATTTGATCTTAGCATCCATTTCACTCTCAACTATTGCTTTGAAAATCTTAAACTTATCAAAAGCTTCTAATTTTTCTCTTAAAAAAGTAATCCAAGTCATTCTAGAGTAATCATCAATAAGAAACATGAAATACATTACACCTTGTTGACTCTTTGTTCTTGTAGGGCCACATAGGTCAATGTGAATTAGCTCCAAAGGCATTTTTGAAGAATACTCCTTACTCTTGAAATTTCTCTTTGTCTACTTTCCCATTTGACATTCCTTGCATGATGTGTTTGCAGGTTTGGTTATCTTAGGCATATCTCTCACCACATGAATAGAGATGATCTTTACCATATTGTAAAAATTAATGTGTCCCATTTGCTTGTGCCACAACCAACACTCGCAAGATTGAGCCAATAAATAGGCTCTTCCATTTACCTCCTTTAGATGATAGAAATCTCCATATGTCTTAATACCTTCTGCAAAAAATCTTCTAGATCGTACCTCCCTGATTTCACAACCTTTTTCATGAAAGGTAAGATTGTATCCTTTACTGCAGATCTGACTGAAACTAAGGAGATTGTGTTTCAACCCTTTGACATAGAGGACACCCTCAGTCCTATTCTTCCCATCAATAGTTATAAAGAATGATAAACCTATCCTTGTCACTAGTCATGAGGTTGGAGAAACCACAGTCAATTACCCAAGCATTTTCTTCTTTTGCATGAGAGGCAGTCCACATAACCATTGATTTTTCATTATCTTGGTTAGCTTGCAAGGTATCAGGCTTTTTACAATTCCCAATATCACCTACTTTGTCACCAACATTCAAGGCCATGAAAAGTGTTTCATCATTTGAATCATCATGATCCTCATCTTCTAAAGAGCAGTTGTTCTCCATGAAATAAAGCCCCTTTTTGAACTTCTCTCTCTTGTTACTACCCTTTGATTCTTTAAAAGGACATTTAGAAGCAAAATGACCAACTTTCACATAGTTGAAGCATTTGAAAGGTAACTTGCCTTTGTATTTACCAGTGCCCTTCTTTAATCTTCTCACAAAGTTTAACTCTACCTCATCAAAATCATCATCTTGATTAGTTGTTTCATCTTCTGTATTCTTACTTTCTTTGAATGCTTCTTCCTTCTTTGGAGCACCTTTGTCAAATTCTCTCATTTTAAAGGTTGTGAGAGAGACAAACAATTGATCTATTGTATAGTGATCCAAATCCTAAGTCTCCTCTATAGAAGATATCTTATAACGATAAGACTTAATGAGAGATCTCAACACCTTATTCACAATCTCATCTTCTTTCATAGTTTCACCAATACCTCTGATGCCATTTGTTGGCAATATGTGTCAACTTGAGGTCAAGCTTGTATAGAACTTTTATATAGGGGTTGAAGAGGTTGAGGTGGACAGTGGAAGATTTGAGAGAGATAGCTTGACACAAGGTTAGCATGTTTGACATAATAGAAGATTTGAGAGAGACAGTTTGACTTAGTTAGAACATCTAAGGCAGGTTAGTTTGGAAGAACTAGCAGATGGAGAGAAGTTGTCTATGTATGAAGAAGAATGGCGATTAACCTAATGTCTAAATATGATATGGAGGTGAGTGCACTTGTTCTTGTATATTAAAAATTTGGATTAGCTGAAATGATGAAACAAATACATGCATTACCAAACCCAAACCTTCAATACACCTCAAATGATATGTGCAAGATGATGGCTTGATTGATACCTGCAAGATGATGGATGCAATATGAAGAAATATGCAAGATGGAGATGGAAATGGATGCAAGGGAGAGATTGATGAATATGGTTAAATGTTGGTTGCTCAAGATTTTGGCAACATAACAGTATGAAATTAGATTGCATCCCCCCAAATGGCTTAGAGGAGGCTAGGTTTATAGCGAAGACCTAGTTTGAATGGATGGACAAGATCAATTAGGGTTTAGAAGATATGGATGGATAGGATTGATTAGGCTTCCTTGCACATCAAAAAAGTGTAGTCATGTGACAAGTGTGTGAAGGAGAATAAAGGGAATCTAATTCAAATATTATATTTGAATTAGATTGACATGTGAAGGCATATTAAGTGGGAGATGAGACATGTGACATGTGTCGCAATGTTATGAGAGGTGAGGGAATAATTCAAATTTTTAATTTGAATTATGTGAGACATGTGACAGGGGATAATTTAAATAAATATTTTATTTATTTAAATTAGAGGAAAGGGGAAATTAAGTAAATAAATGGGATTTATTTTAATTAATTGGGAAAGGTGATTAAGATGAACTAGGACCTAGGGATAAATGGGATTAAGTGGGATGAGATTAGATGAACTAGGATGAACTAGGACCTAGGGGAACATATACAAGTTCATGTCGACAATGTGTTGTGAAACTAGAACCTAGGGTAAAGACATACAAGGTCATGTGTAAACAAGACCTAGACAATTTTCAGTGTCTACATTTGCCCCTCTTTGAGATGATGTTGTGAGATGATAAGATTTAAGTTGAGTAACATCATTTCAAGGAAGTTATGAAAATAGATAAAGGAAAAGGATAGGATAATGATGCCCCCTCGAGAGGATAGGTGGGTTGGACAAACACAGGTATGCTCTCAAAATGAAATGGATGGGTCAAGGAAGAAAGGTAAGGGAATGGATAGAAGAAAGGATGGAAGAGTTATGCTACTATGAAAGTGAGCAACCATGATCTTTGATATAGCACTAGCCATTATGCACCAAGGTATAAGGACCAAGGTGACGATGTGTCTCATGCCCCAGCATGATACAACCTTGTCTAGATATATGATATGAATATTAGTTGGGTTGACACCAATGTTATGCAAATGCAAGATAAAAAGATAACACACACAAGCAAGTAAGAAAATATGCACAAATGATACAAAAACAAACAAGGTATTGCCCCTGTCAAGCTGTAAACCAGTGATTAATTGATTGATTGATGATAGTGTTGTCATTGCAGGGAATGATATATCCCTAGATCAACACAAGGATGAAAGAACAATATATCCCATTGATGATTGATTGATTTGGTTTACGACAAGATTAGGATCAAGACCATTGATTAGGATTGGATAATTTGACTAGCTTGATTGATTTTATTGGTATGGATAAAGGATGGCTTGCATTTGGAGCATTGTTTGGAATTTTGGTTTGAATGATATGATTGATTCGATGAATAGATTTGAGTTGGAAGAAGTTGGTGCAGGAGCACCCCTACAAGACAGGATATAGGTTCATTGTCCGCATGACAGGACATTAGTCTATTTTTAGCATGTTTGACTTCATAATGTAATAAGGTCCATTGGACCAATGCATATGTATTAGATCAGCCTAGGAGAGTGTGCAGGCAGTTAGAGTTCGTGATCAGGTAGTATGAGCTATCTTCTCCCAGCCGCTTGGAAGCTCCCAGCCGCTGGGAATCGAGTTGGTAGTACTCGTAGGATATTGCTATAAATAACTCAGATCAGTTAGGGTTTGATATCAGAGAATATTATATCATATCAGAGGTAGTAGTTGTGTTATGGTGATTGAGTGAGTTCCAGAGATCAGTCTAGACATTGTGAAACATTGTTCAGGACATTTGTGTTTCATCTGAATAAGATCTCATCAATTGCATTATCTGGTTTATCAGTTGTTTATGTTTTGATTTCTGTTCTGATTATAGGTTAATGGATTCTTTCAACCCTTCCACCGGTTGATTCTGTGAATCAGTGGAATGGTCATGTATGATAGTTTAGTTTGCATTTTAGTTTTCTGTTTATGCATTTCATTGTGTGAGAGATCGATTGGTAGCATGCTGTGAATCAACCTAGCATCCTCATGTGCTAGGATTTAGGAAGATAAACTGTTAAGTTTTGATCTGAAGGTGATCTAGCCCGATCATCATATTTTCTTTGTGAAATTGTGTGGTTTTGTGAGTTTGCATGCAGCTGACGGATATACAGGGATCTGCATGTGCTTTTCCAGACAGAGTGAATCGCATCGACATCTGTGAGTATATCGCTATCCGGATCGGGTTATGAAGCTGACAAATTTTGTATGTTTCAAGTGCATCAGGATGATATAGATTGGATATATACTCAGTGTGTATATCGTCATCAGGATCATCTTTCATCCGCATATCGCTATCGCATGCAGGAGTGAAAGTTCATTTTTTGGCTAAGGACTGGAAAGGTCATCATCAGGATATTAAGAGATCACCTGGATATTCATTATCATGTTGCGGAGGATATAAGGATCTTATATCCGGATGACATCATCATCAGGTGCATGCGACGTCATCATCATCAGGATATTGCGAATATCACCCTATGCAAGTTTATCCTGCTGTCGCTAAGTGTTTTGGCATCGGCGTAAGTCATCGGCATAAAGTTTGGGTAACATCATCAGGATGTTTCAATATGACCGGATAAGTCATATCATGATGCTGTTGTTTGTGTAGTCAGATATCGGGGTGACGTAAGCATTGAGGGAAAGGTGCTTGAAGCGCTCGTCATCAGGATATATTGGAGCAACCGGATATTTTATATCCTGCTGATGAAGGTGATGCTGAACATCATGATGATGAAGGTAGAGGTTGGCGGTCAGATGAACAGTGAACATCAAGAGGATGTTTGCGCTTGCCGAATATCATGATGCTGCTGACAGGCAAAAGGCGAAAGGCGATAAGGAAGTGAACAGTAGTCAGCAGGAGGATATTTCATGCTCGTCTAAAATATGATGATGCTGTCTGTGTTAGCAAGAAATATGATGATGATGATAAGCCGATAGGATTTTAACATGCTGGTTGTGTTAATGACTCCTCCTTCCCATTTGTAAGCTCCCGTTGCATTTTACCTCTGCATCATAGTGGTATCAGAGCAAAGGAAGGATCTTCTGGAAAAGATAAGGATATAGCAGGATGTCAGGTGACGAAGGAACATCTGAGATGCCGGCAAGGATGACCAACGTTGAGTTGGCAGTTCTGGTGAAGAAACAGATTGCAGAGAGCAAGGCCGTGAAGGCTCAGAATCAGGAATTGAAGGATGAGTTAGCGAAGTTGAGGAGCAGAGTAGGTTCTGGTAGAGAAGAAGATAGGGAAGAAGAAGAGATCCCTAGTTGGAACGAGGAGGTCATTCCTGCAGACTAGAGACCACTGTTGAACGCCCTCAAGGCCATGGAGAGGAGAACCATGGATGTGAAACTGGATTTGCCAGTGTTTATAGGAAAGATGGAACCTGATTCAGTGATGGAGTGGATAGACTCCTTGAACAATTTCTTTGAAACAGAGGAGATACCAGAACAATAGAGGGTGAAGATAGCCCAATCAAAAATGAAAGAAGCTGCCTTGACATGGTGGAATTTTGTCCAAGATGATAGAGTACAGGAAGGAAAGCGTAGAGTCGCTACATGGAAGAAGATGATGGCATTAGTAAAGGAAGCTTATGTCCCATTGGATTACAGTATCCAATTACACAAGAGGAAGCAAAACCTGAAGCAGAAGGAGCTAGATGTCAGCTCATATATAGAAGAATTCATGAAACTTTGTATGAAAACAAAGGTAAAGGAAAGTGAAGAAGAGAAGGTAGCCAGATACCTTAATGGATTGAGGTTCAATATTCAGGAAGATTTAAGTCTGCATAATCCAGATACAGTTCAGAAATGCTTTCAGTTGGCATTGAAAGTGGAAGAGAAGTTAAAGAGAAAATAGGAACAACACAATAGAGGAAGAGGAAGACAACAAAGGGGTGGAAGAGGTCCTTTTAGAGGTAGAGGACATGGACATGGATATCAAGGAGAATCCAGTCATGACAATAGTAAGGGAAACAATAGTCAGAACCAGGGGGAAAATTATAGTCAGCAAGGAAACGTCAGAGGTAGAAGACCTTTCAGAGGAAGATCCCAGGGCAGAGGATCCATCAGATGTTATAACTGTAACAAAGAAGGCCATATAGCCAGCAGATGTCCAGAAAAGGCCACAAGCTCAACAGGAGAAAGGAGAACAAATCTGATCCAAGAACCTGATAATCAAAGTATGACAGGCTCTACTTCTTTTCAGAGTGTGAATGCTCCTGATAATTATGGATACCCAGAAAGTGGAGAGTCTCTAATGATGAGAAGAACAGTGACTACCATTAAGGTACCTGACAAAGAATCCCCTCAAAGAAAGTCTCTTTTCAGGACTATTTGCAAAGCAGGAGGTAAGGCATGTAAAGTTTTGATTGATTCTGGTTCTACTGAAAATTTTGTGTCTAAAGAAATGGTGACAAAGCTTAAGCTTAGGAGATTGCCTCACCCATCCCCATATAAAGTCTCATGGCTTACCCAAGGTCAGCAGACAACTGTAGAAGAGCAGGCTTGGGTAGAATTTCAGATTGGCGCATATAAGGATAAGTTGTTGTTTGACATTACCAAGATGGATGCTTGCAATCTTTTATTTGGTAGACCATGGCAGTATGATTTGAAGGCACAACATGATGGTGTTAGAAACATTTATACAATCACTAAAGATGGTAAGGATATAAAGTTACTACCATTGACAGAGAAGGAGGAGAAATCTAAAGGAAAAGAGGTGAAGGTAATGCTGATGGAAGGCAAACAGTTCATGAAAGAAGTAGCAGCAGAAGGTGCAGTTGCATATGCCCTAATTCCATGTATGAGGGTGAATAAAGAATAGCAGCAAGAAGTCAAGGAAGAGGAGAAGCAAAGGTTCATAGACCCAGCTATCCAAGAGCTATTGGATAAGTACAAAGGTAACATCTCAGAGGGAATGCCAAGATCCCTACCACCTGTCAGAGATATCAGTCACTACATAGACTTAATTCCAGGGTCAACACTTCCAAACAAAGTAGCCTATAAGCTCACTCCAGAACAAAATGCAGAAGTAGCCAGACAAATTGAAGAATTATTGGATTCAGGTCTGATTGGGAAAAGTTTAAGTCCATGTGCAGTACCAGCTATACTAGCACCAAAGAAGGAAGGAACTTGGAGGCTTTGCACAGATTCCAGAGCTATTAACAAGATCACAATCAGGTATAGGTTTCCAATCCCTAGGATAGAGGATTTACTTGACTGTTTGGGAGGTGCTAAGTATTTTACAAAAATAGATTTGAAGAGTGGATATCATCAGATCAGGATTAGACCAGGAGATGAATGGAAAACAGCATTCAAAACTAATGAAGGGTTATATGAATGGAGGGTTATGCCTTTTGGTTTATCTAATGCACCTAGTACTTTTATGAGGTTGATGAATGAGGTTTTGAAAGAGTTCATTGGTAAGTTTGTCATAGTATATCTAGATGACATTCTAATTTTCAGCAACACAAAAGAAGAACATCTCAGACACATAGATTTGGTTCTTAAGAGGTTACATGAAGAGCAGCTGATGATAAATTTAGACAAGTGTTTGTTCATGCAAGAGGAGATCACATATTTGGGTTTTGTCATTTCACAAGGAAAATTACAAATGGATAAGGAGAAGGTAAGTGCCATATTGTCTTGGCCAACCCCAAAGACTATGAATGATGTCAGAAGTTTCCATGGGTTAGCAACCTTCTACAGGAAGTTTATAAGAGGGTTTAGTCATATTTGTGCACCCATGCTTGATACCTTCAAAGGAGGACAGAAGTGCAGATTTGTTTGGACTCAAGGAGCAGATGATTCTTTTGAAACATTGAAGAAGAAGGTGGCACAACAGCCAGTCCTTGCACTTCCAGACTTTAACAAAATCTTTCAGGTGGAATGTGATGCCAGTCACATGGCCATTGGAGCAGTACTCAGCCAAGAAGGTAGACCTATTGTATTTTTCAGTGAGAAGCTCAATGATGCTAAAAAGAGGTATTCCTCATATGATTTGGAAATGTATGCTTTAGTCCAGTCACTCAAGAAATGGAGGCATTGCTTGATGCCAAAGGAATTCATAGTATTCACAGATAACCAGGCTCTGAGTTTCATAAACAGCCAGGAAAAGCTGAACCACAGAGACATGAAATGGGTAGAAACCTTACAAGCTTTTACTTTTACATTGAAGCATAAGAAAGGAGTCAAGAATAAAGTTGCAGATGCTTTGAGCAGGAGAGTTCTAACAGTCAACCAGATTCAGTTAGAAAGTAGTGGCATTGATTCACTAAAGACCATGTATGAGTCTGATGAAGATTTTAGGGAGATATATCATGTATGTACTTCTTTTGGAGAGAAATATCATGCTGAATTCTCTGAATTTTTGATTCAGGATGGATTGTTGTTCAAAGGTGGACAGTTATGTATTCCAAGGTGTTCTATGAGGTTAAACATCATTAAGGAGAAACATTGTGGAGCTATGGCAGGTCATTTTGGTCTAGATAAGACTCTTGATCTTGTCCGAAGACATTACTTTTGGCCTAAGTTACAATCAGATGTCAGAAAATTTGTAGAGACATGTGTGATATGTCAGAAAGCTAAAGGCAGGTCGACTAATGCAGGTTTATATCACCCCTTACCCATTCCTTCCAGACCATGGGAAAGCATAAGTATGGATTTTGTCTTGGGTTTACCAAGGACAAGGAAAGGATTTGACAGTGTTTTTGTTGTAGTGGATAGATTCAGCAAAATGGCACATTTCTTGCCATGCAAAACCACTGTTGATGCTTCATACATTGCAGATTTATTTTTCAGGGAGATTGTCAGAATCCATGGATTGCCATTGAGTATAGTGTCAGATAGGGATGTGAAGTTTATTGGTCACTTCTGGAGAACTCTTTGGAAGAAACTTGGAACAAATTTGTCTTTTTCCTCTGCATATCATCCTCAAACGGATGGACAGACTGAAGTAGTGAACCGTTCCTTAGGAAATTTGCTTAGGTGTTTGACAAAACAACATGGAGAAAAGTGGGATAATATTCTATCTCAAGCTGAATTTTCCTATAATGATACTGTCAATAGGAGCACAGGGAAATCACCTTTTCAAATAGTTTATGGTATGCATCCAAGAGGAATTTTGGAATTGAGAGATCTACCTACAGTAGACCCTATTAGTGCAGAAGGAGAAGCTTTTGCAGAAGCCATCAAAGAGGTTCATGATCAAGTCAAGACCCAACTACAACAAACCACCTTGAAGTATAAGGAATATGCTGATAAAAAGAAGAAGGATGTACAGTTTGATGTTGGAGATTTGGTATGGGTTCATTTGAAGAAGGACAGACTTCCTAAGGGAAAGTATACTAAACTCATGCAGAAAAAAGTTGGACCTTGTCAGATTTTGCACAAGCATGGACAGAATGCTTATGAGCTACAACTCCCTCCTGATCTTGGTTTGTCCCCTATATTCAATGTATGTGATTTAACTCCATACAAGTCTTATCCAGATGCAGATTAGGATCTCCTACAGGATACAGTCAATGATGACATTCCCAAGCATGATCCTCCACAGTTGCAGAAGGTTTTGGACACCAGAGTGGTCAAACAGACCCGGAACAAACAGTACTTGGAGTATCTAGTCTCTTGGAAGGGAAAACCTAATTCTGAAGCAGTATGGATGACTGAAGAGCAGATCCAGAAACATGGTGCAGATCTTCATACTCTCATCTCAAGTGGACTTGAGATTTCTTCTTCTGGGGAGTATGGTGCAGGAGCACCCCTACAAGATAGGATATAGGTTCATTGTCTGCATGACAGGACATTAGTCTATTTTTAGCATGTTTGACTTCATAATGTAATAAGGTCCATTGGACCAATGCATATGTATTAGATCAGCCTAGGAGAGTGTGCAGGCAGTTAGAGTTCGTGATCAGGTAGTATGAGCTATCTTCTCCCAGCCGCTTGGAAGCTCCCAGCCGCTAGGAATCGAGTTGGTAGTACTCGTAGGATATTGCTATAAATAACTCAGATCAGTTAGGGTTTGATATCAGAGAATATCATATCATATCAGAGGTAGTAGTTGTGTTATGGTGATTGAGTGAGTTCCAGAGATCAGTCTAGACATTGTGAAACATTGTTCAGGACATTTATGTTTCATCTGAATAAGATCTCATCAATTGCATTATCTGGTTTATCAGTTGTTTATGTTTTGATTTCTGTTCTGATTACAGGTTAATAGATTCTTTCAACCCTTCCACCGGTTGATTCTGTGAATCGGTGGAATGGTCATGTATGATAGTTTAGTTTGCATTTTAGTTTTCTGTTTATGCATTTCATTGTGTGAGAGATCGATTGGTAGCATGCTGTGAATCAACCTAGCATCCTCATGTGCTAGGATTTAGGAAGATAAACTGTTAAGTTTTGATCTGAAGGTGATCCGGCCCGATCATCATA
This sequence comes from Cunninghamia lanceolata, assembly GCA_027924645.1. Classification (NCBI taxonomy): domain Eukaryota; kingdom Viridiplantae; phylum Streptophyta; class Pinopsida; order Cupressales; family Cupressaceae; genus Cunninghamia; species Cunninghamia lanceolata. The sequence continues at coordinate 1,349,981 of BSBN01000245.1, read as the reverse complement.
TTTTCTTTGTGAAATTGTGCGGTTCTGTGAGTTTGCATGCAGCTGATGGATATACAGGGATCTGCATGTGCTTTTCCAGACGGAGTGAATCGCATCGACATCTGTGAGTATATCGCTATCCAGATCAGGTTATGAAGCTGACGAAGTTTGTATGTTTCAAGTGCATCAGGATGATATAGATTGGATATATACTCAGTGTGTATATCGTCGTCAGGATCATCTTTCATCCGCATATCGCTATCGCATGCAGGAGTGAAAGTTCATTTTTTGGCTAAGGACCGGAAAGGTCATCATCAGGATATTAAGAGATCACCCGGATATTCATTATCATGTTGCGGAGGATATAAGGATCTTATATCCGGATGACATCATCATTAGGTGCATGTGACATCATCGTCATCAGGATATTGCGAATATCACCCTATGCAAGTTTATCCTGCTGTCGCTAAGTGTTTTGGCATCGGCGTAAGTCATCGGCATAAAGTTTGGGTAACATCATCAGGATGTTTCAATATGACCGGATAAGTCATATCATGATGCTGTTGTTTGTGTAGTCGGATATCGGGGTGACGTAAGCATCGAGGGAAAGGCTCTTGAAGCGGTCGTCATCAGGATATATCGGAGCAACCGGATATTTTATATCCTGCTGATGAAGGTGATACTGAACATCATGATGATGAAGGTAGAGGTTGGCGGTGAGATGAATAGTGAACATCAGGAGGATGTTTGCGCTTGCCGAATATCATGATGCTGCTGACAGGCGAAAGGCGAAAGGTGATAAGGAAGTGAACAGTAGTCAGCAGGAGGATATTTCATGCTCGTCTGAAATATGATGATGCTGTCTGTGTTAGCAAGAAATATGATGATGATGATAAGCTGATAGGATTTTAACATGCTGGTTGTGTTAATGACTCCTCCTTCCCATTCGTAAGCTCCCGTTGCGTTTTACCTCTGCATATGGTGCAGGAGCACCCCTACAAGACAAGATATAGGTTCATTGTCTGCATGACAGGACATTAGTCTATTTTTAGCATGTTTGACTTCATAATGTAATAAGGTCCATTGGACCAATGCATATGTATTAGATCAGCCTAGGAGAGTGTGCAGGCAGTTAGAGTTCGTGATCAGGTAGTATGAGCTGTCTTCTCCCAGCCGCTTGGAAGCTCCCAGCCGTTGGGAATCGAGTTGGTAGTACTCGTAGGATATTGCTATAAATAACTTAGATCAGTTAGGGTTTGATATCCGAGAATATCATATCATATCGGAGGTACTAGTTGTGTTATGGTGATTGAGTGAGTTCTAGAGATCAGTCTAGACATTGTGAAACATTGTTCAGGACATTTGTGTTTCATCTGAATAAAATCTCATCAATTGCATTATCTGGTTTATCAGTTGTTTATGTTTTGATTTCTGTTCTGATTACAGGTTAATGGATTCTTTCAACCCTTCCACCAGTTGATTCTATGAATCGGTGGAATGGTCATGTATGATAGTTTAGTTTGCATTTTAGTTTTCTGTTTATGCATTTCATTGTGTGAGAGATCGATTGGTAGCATGTTGTGAATCAACCTAGCATCCTCATGTGCTAGGATTTAGGAAGATAAACTGTTAAGTTTTGATCTGAAGGTGATCCGGCCCGATCATCATATTTTCTTTATGAAATTGTGCGGTTCTGTGAGTTTGCATGCAGCTGACGGATATACAGGGATCTGCATGTGCTTTTCCAGACGGAGTGAATCGCATCGACATCTGTGAGTATATCGCTATCCGGATCGGGTTATGAAACTGACGAAGTTTGTATGTTTCAAGTGCATCAGGATGATATAGATTGGATATATACTCAGTGTGTATATCATCGTCAGGATCATCTTTCATCCGCATATCACTATCGCATGCAGGAGTGAAAGTTCATTTTTTGGCTAAGGACCGGAAAGGTCATCATCAGGATATTAAGAGATCACCCGGATATTCATTATCATGTTGCGGAGGATATAAGGATCTTATATTCGGATGACATCATCATCAGGTGCATGTGACGTCATCGTCATCAGGATATTGCGAATATCACCCTATGCAAGTTTATCCTGCTGTCGCTAAGTGTTTTGGCATCGGCGTAAGTCATCGGCATAAAGTTTGGGTAACATCATCAGGATGTTTCAATATGACCGGATAAGTCATATCATGATGCTGTTGTTTGTGTAGTCAGATATCGGGGTGACGTAAGCATCGAGGGAAAGGTGCTTGAAGCGGTCGTCATCAAGATATATCGGAGCAACCGGATATTTTATCTCCTGCTGATGAAGGTGATGCTGAACATCATGATGATGAAGGTAGAGGTTGGCGGTCAAATGAACAGTGAACATCAGGAGGATGTTTGCACTTGCCGAATATCATGATGCTGCTGACAGGCGAAAGGCAAAAGGCGATAAGGAAGTGAACAGTAGTTAGCAGGAGGATGTTTCATGGTCGTCCGAAATATGATGATGCTGTCTGTGTTAGCAAGAAATATGATGATGATGATAAGCCGATAGGATTTTAACATGCTGGTTGTGTTAATGACTCCTCCTTCCCATTTGTAAGCTCCCGTTGCGTTTTACCTCTGCATCAGAAGTGATTGAAGAAAAATTGAAGAATTAGAATGATTGAGAGAAATGTTTTGAAAGATTGATGAATTGGTGAAGATAGATGATAGAAGAATGATGAAAGAAGAATGAGGAATATCATCTGACGCCTGGATCTAGGTACTTCCTTCATACTCCAAATTGCCTACATACCCATGTCCACGAGATCAAGGCACTTACTAATAGAGATGAGATGTAGTTCTGATTTGTGTTTTATTGATGGGATGATATGGATTGGATTGATCAAGTTATGGATTGATTGGAATTGATTAGATGTTTTGATTGGTTTGATAGTTTGATAGATTGGATGATTGATAGATTAGCTTGATTTGATGATATGATTGGACTTGTTTTGATGGATTTGATGTGATGGATTGATTTATTAGGATTGATTTGATTGGAAGAATGTGATTTTGATGATTTGATGTGGAATGGTTTTATTGCTTAAATTTTTATATTTTTTTAGATTTTTTTTGACATGTTTGATTTTTTTGTCTTTTTGGGAATATTTGATTTTTTTGGGTTTTTGAAATGTTTTGATTTTTTTGTGTTTTGAAATGTTTTGCTATTTTTTGTGTTTTGAAATGTTTTGATTTTTTTTAGTTTTGAATGTTTTAGGAAAATGGCATTGGAGGAACATTTTGATAGCCTTTATGCTAAGTACCAATGACAAGGGGGAAACCAAGTCTAGGTGCAAGGGAATGAATGGGATTGGACAAAAGGACAAACAATAGTGGATGGATGAAAGGATCATGATAAATGGATGGATAAAGGGATGTGTGATAGTAGAATGGAATGGATGTATGTGTAAGAGAGCAAGGATGTGATCTCCAAGGGCTATGTTGCATAGGAATTACATGCCCCAGTTTAGGTAGGAGACTTAGGAATTTTTATGACAATGCTTAGAACAATGGGATGATAGGATGGATTAGATAAGATGGATAAATGGGTAGTGACTAGAGGATAATGATAGGATTGGATTGGAAAGGACCATAGGATAATGTCAAGATAAGGTATGCCAAGAGATACCCAAAACATTTGTCAACATTGTGCCCCCAATCTTTATCAAGATCAAAAGAGGAAGGGAGCATGGATGGGTTTGATATGATAGGAATGTGTATGCAATGGATAGGATATGAAAATGATATGTAGGATGAGACAAGGTGCCCCCAAGTGTAAGTGACATAGAAGATCAACCTACACATGACACCGGTTTACTAGGTTTTCATCATGGTACTTATCCAAGGCGCCTGTTTCCTATGTTTTCACTGTTGGACGAAGGGATTTATCTTTACTTTTTTGATTTTTCAATTTATTTTATTTTATTTTTGTGACTATTTTGACTTTTGAATGGGAAAGGGAGAGATATGGATGGGTGGTACTCAAGTGTCTAGTGCTATGAAAGGTAATAGTGTCTCATTAGAGAATGATGTCATCGCATGGACCATGTCAAGTGTGCCCATAGATGTTGGTAAAGGGGATTGCATGAGAAGGAGATGGATAAGGTAGATAGTGGATTATGTAGGGGTGAGAGTGGATTATGTAGGGGTGAAAGTGGATTATGATGTGGATTATAATGGACTTATGCAAAAGCATGGACCATAGGAAGGTGATGGGGGAGATATGTAGGATAAAGAGTGAATGATGGAGTGATGGAGGTATGGAAGGGAATCATGACCAACGGCTACACACACCATGTTAAACATGGAAGATTTTGATTGGATGGTGATGTAGGAAGCAATGGTGATGTTTTCTTAGGGGATGGATGATTTAGGACTTTTGGAACCCACATGAACTTAGTATTTTTCTGATTTTTGCTTTTCATGTGGGATGTTTGAAATGTTTGAATGGAATGACATTTTTGAATGGAGGGATATGGTTGGGATTTTTGAGAGGTGGATGCCTTATTTGAATTGATTGATTTTTTTTAGGGACCCATATCATTTTAGTTTTTGACTTTGCTTTTGGGGGTATGGGATTGGATGGATTTTTGAATGAATCTTGCCTTGAATTTTTGGATTGATTTCCTAAGGTATTAGGACCCTTAGGATATTTGGCTATATATGTAGAGTCATCCAAATGTTTATTTTTAAATCCCATGTGGTGGGTGGAAAGCATGGAAGTTTTATGTTTACACAATGTGTGCGTTTGTTGGTCAGGATTAGGAATGTGAGGGAATTTATGGATGGTAGGTATGTTAGGTGTTGGAAGCAATGGTGGCAAAGTAGATTGAGGGATATTAGGAGTTGGAAGGAGTGGAGGTAAATCGGATGGTGGAAGGTGAATGGTCACATGCTTTTGACATTTATAGGATGAGGGAGGTGGAATGCCAATGTAAGTTTTAGGAATATGATGGGGTTTATGATGGAAGTGGATTTAGGAAGTGTGGAGGATGTACCAACATTGTTAAATTGTTGACCTTGGGGTGTTTATCTAAGGCCAAATGAGAGAGGAGGGAACTTGACATGGATTGGCTCCAAAATGCCTTGTTCATGAAGGCCTAGGCCTTTGCCTCTGTAGTTCATGTTTTGGAGCATGCGATTGACTATAGGACTAGGTGTAGTTTGGACACTAGACTTGAGCTGATTGTTGAATGGAGAAGGTAAAGTGGATAATGGTTGTTGGTGTTCTAAGGAGGGACACTCATGAATGAATGTGGATAGACTAGTAGGATATGGTGGATTTGAAATGGGATCAATGGTAGAGGAGGAAGGATCATTAGGATCTTTCTTATGTTCATTGGGGTCCAAATTATTTGTTCAATCTTCTATGTTTGCTTTGGAGGCACATGTCTCATCATGACAAGTGGAAGGTGTACAATCATGGATTTGGGCTAGATGGAGGATGACTAGGAGCAATTTGGATGTCTTGTTCATGGATGGATATAGGATTATGGATAGGATCAAGGTGCTCATGGATAGCTTCATCATAGGTATCACCTTGATCATAGAAAAGGTACATGTTATGGATAGGGTAAATGGACGTGATTTGATCTTGATTAGATTTAGGGGCTATTATTTCTTCATTCTTAGGATCATGCTCTTGACATAACTCTTGGTTTTCTTGAATGGAAGTGGAAGGCTCTTTAATAAGCTTGATAGCTTGTAGATCACATGATGGGGTTAAAAGACTAGAAAAATTGTTTAAGGACTCATGGGGAGGCTCAAGAATAGGTGTTTAATGACATGGCAATGTTTTATTCCTTTCTAGTAGCCAATGGATCACATCCTTTGCAAGGGTATGGGTGAATGGGCAATATAGTGGATGGATGATAATAGTGGAAGTTGAAGGCTTAGGATTGGGATTTGTTGGATGGATAATGGGATTAGGATTTGGGCTAGATGGAAAGATAATGGAATTAGAGGGATTGGTCTTATCCAAGACAATCTTACCACAATCTTCTAGATTCTTGACCAATCTTTGAAATCAAACACAAGTGGATATGGTATGGCCCCTATACCTATGGTATGAACAATAATGGTTTTCATTATACCCTCTAGGTTTAATCATAAATGAAGAATATGCTTTGAACAGGTATAGCTCAATCAAATTTTCTTGGACCAATTTCTCTAAAAGTATCTTCATGGAATATTTTAATGAAGGATTAGTGGAACATGGGGATGAAGGTGATGAAGGTGATGAAGGGCTTGATAAAGGTGTTGGGATGGGACTAGTTGGCTCATGTGTTGGCATATGATTGGATGGTGAAGGTGACTCAAAGGAGGCACTTTCTAGAGGTTTCTCCCTTGTTAAAGGATTTTAGGGCTTGCATAAGATGACTTGGACTTTCTTGATTTATGTACATAGGGCCATTTGGACTTTCTTCTTGTTCTTGTAACGACATTTGATTGCCCTGAGGATATGTTTGGTGATGAGGTGGCATGATAGGACTTGTAGGTGAAAGGTTTTGTGAGGTGGATTGTTGTGGACATTGGGTGATGTTGGAAGTTTGTTGAGAAAGTAGTTGGGATATGATGGCAATGGAGTTAGGATCATTGGATGGTAGACTTATGGAAGTACTTGTGTTTGGGGTGTTTCTAGGAATAGTAAGGGTGATTTGTGGTATGGATGTGGTGGCATTAGTGTTTGGATTATGTGCTTATTGGGCTTGTGATGGAATGTGGGATCATTGATATTGGCCTAGGACTTGATGTTGTGGGAATTGTTGATGTTGTGGTGACACATGGTCTTCTTCCTTTCTATATAACCACCTAAGTTGACTAAGTTGATTAAGCATTATTTTGGTACCGTAAGGATCATTCTCATAGGTGTTGTTTAGAAATGCCCTGTCAATGTTTACAAGTGATAGATGTGGATAAATGATTTGCTGAACATTTAATGATGTGTAATGGCTAGAAATGATTAAGGTTTTACTTGGATGATGACGACTATGGTGATGATGAGATTGAATGACTTGAAGGAATTAGGATGAATGATGGTGGAATTATTAGGTTAGGTGACTAGGATGATTTAGGATAATGGTAAGGGTGATGTGGGATAACAAGGTGGGATGACTTGGATTGAGGTGATTAGGATGAATGGATTGGGATTAAAGTGGTTTAAATGAGAAATGTAGGTGATGATGTGGAGTGATTGGGATTAAATTTCAAGACCTTAGGATGATTTGATTTGTTTTTTTTTTATGGATGACTCTCTATGCTTGAGATAGACTAATGATCTCAAGTAAGAGGGTTGATTGGATTGATTCTCTATACTTAAGGTAGACTAATGACACTTAAGTAATAGAGGATTGATTGGATTGATTTAATTGGATGACTTACTTAAGATAGACTAATTATCTTAAGCAAGTTTGGATAATGGTTGATGATGATCAACTAAGGTCTTGATTTTTGATTGGGTTGATTTGGATTTGGATTGGGATGTGATTTGGCTTGGAATGATTGGATGATGGGTAATGACTAGGATGATTAGGATGATGTTGGTTTGTTGGGATGATGACTTGGATATGATTAGGGTTTGATATGGAATAATTAGGGGTGATTAGGATGATGATTAAGATGGTGACTAGAATGATGTTGATAGGATGAGGATGATGAAGATGTGACTAGGATGTGCTTAGGGATGATTAGGACTGAGGTTGATTTGACAAGAATTAAGATAATGATGACTTGTAATGATTAGAATGATGTTGATTGGATAATGACTTAGATAGAATGATGATGATTTGCTGATGTAGAGTGACAAGGATATGATTAGGAATGAAGTGGCTAAGAATGGGTGATTAGGATGAATGTGATTGGATTTGAATGTGTTGGGAAGAATGAGTTGAATGACTTGTCTTGATGTGCTTGGTGTTTAGCTTGATTTGGAAATGTTCAATCAAATGATCACACATATACAATCATGAATCACTCACGCAAGACACATAAGCAATTTTGAATTTGACTTTGAATGAATGTAATGGTGATTAAACAAGCACACGTGGAAGACACATCAATGAGCTATATGACTAGTCAAGTGGGGTATGGCCAATTAGGTCTTAGGCTATGTTTACATGAGGTTGACTAAGGAATTGAAAGCAAAATCCTAGTACACATCTGGGAGAAAGGGGTAACCCACCCTTCACCTTCACTTCCCAAAGGTATAAAATTCTTTGGGGCTTAGCCAACAGTGACAAGATTCTAACTCCCAATGAGGGTGTCTTTCGATTAAGCTTTGATTGAGGTCGTCCCTTGGAGTGGTGTGTCTCCAAGTAGGCCTCCTAAGAAGGGTAAACAAAAGCAAACCAAGTGAGGTGTTTTTGATCTCCAAGATCACCTTGTGGTGTGAGGAGAGAGCATACACACACACACTTGATTCACACTCGCACTTGTAAATTAACCCTTAGAAAATGAAATGTGTGTGTGAAAATTGAATGGATAAGAGGTGTTTTTTATTCTCAAGATCACACAAAGTGCATGAGAAGAGCATACACACCACTAATCACATGCAACTTCACCAAGCAATGAAGACACTTGTTCTTTTTTAACCCAAAGTCAAGATGTGTGATTGAAGACAATGGTTAATTTTAACTCAATTTTTTTGATGTGATTGCTAAAGCAATATTCATTTTAAGCCCAAATTGAAATGTGTGATGCAAACAAGATTGATTGATCAAATGAAAGAGAGAATGATGAAATGGATACACCTTATTGTTTCACTATCCCAAGCTACTGTAGATGCAGATGTGAATGTTGCTCCAGCTCCGTGAGGTCACCTACAAGCCACCAAAGAAAGAAAGAAGCAAGTAAACTAGCCAAAGGACCGTTATACAAAAATCAAGAATTTGATAAAATCTAATGCAAAATGAATTGATATAGAAAATGAAGTGTGTAAATAGATTCTAGATGAAATTCTGTGAAATTTTTTTTAAAAATTCACTAAAAAAAGATGAAATTTGCAATAGTTATACTCGATTGAAGTTTTCATGCAAGTTTGAATTTGATTAATAAAAAACCCTAAAAAGTGCTATAGTCACCTAGTAAAAGTTGTAGCATTGCAAAGTTCTCTAAATCCTTTTTTTGACAAGTCCTCGTTTGCATGATTTTGATGTCGTATGCTCCAGTTATGATCAAAAGAAAAAATCAACCTCCTTTGGCATGTAGGAGACACAAGAGGTTAACCTGGCCATTTGATTTGACTACTAGTGGTCATGCAGATTTTGCTCACATACAATGGTTATCCTTTGGCGGTTAGTGTTTGTGGTTACAATTTTAAATTGGCCCCTGGTTGTTAATATGACCGGGGGCTAAATTGATTAAAAACAAAGGAACTAACCTAAGCTTAAGCGTTAGTATTGAGTGTTGGAAACAATGTAGATAACTGAGAAGGGGGGTGAATCAATTATCTTATAACTTTTCTATTTTCTTTCTTTTTCTTAACTTATCATTTAATGTTATACCAAAACAAGACAATCATAAGAGCTGAAAAAGGAATTAACACATGACGTAAGGATTTTTATGTGGAAACCATGTTAAGGGAAAAAACCACGGGGTGACTAACCCAAGATTGTATTCTCTGTTAAAAGAATAAAGAGTACAAATTTGTCACTTGCCAATTAGGGCTCACTGCCTGAGCACACTATTCACAAGAGGCCCACTATCTATAGGAGACTTATAGTCTACAAATATTTACAGATGATACCAAGGTGTTTGAGCTGATGAACATCATCTATGCATACAGGATTTTAGTTTTGGTTAGGTACAATACACTGATCTAGCACATTTCATTCTTCCTCTACTCAATATAACTTTTCTGTCACATTTCAAGCTTGAATTACTACCTTTGTACTTGTCCCTTCTTTTCTTTGTACTTAACCATACATATCCTCACTATCACACACTTACAGGCTTGAATCCATTAGGTATAAATATCTGCATCAAGGATTTCCAACAACTTCTTAGTCGGCAACAAGAACACCTAAGATATTTGCAAGTTATTAATTGGTTAGCTAAATCCATGCTTGATTAGTGATGTGCATCAAAAAAATAGGCATAGAAGTCATAAATCATGTTGGCTAACATTGTATAATATCACAGATTGCTTGATCAGGACATTTTACACATCCGGATTGAAGTCTGATACTCTGTCGGTCAGTTCTTCCTCTGTCTGCTTTGTCTGATTGGAACCCAACACTTAGATGCTCATACCTTTTTCTTTCTTTATCACCAGAGGCTAAATCTTTGGAATACAATAGTCATGATACCCCTCTTGACTTGTCCATGTCTGTAACTTACTGAGTTACACCATCTGAGAGATCCAAACCTAATTGTCAGACCTTGTTACATACTTTGTTCTTGTTCACCAGACCAAAATAATCTTCAATATGACTTCTGGTATAGGCACACTATGTACTACGGATGTGTGGGATAGACTTTGTTGCCATCAATTACAACACTTATGAAGCCACACAGTGTCTCTTGCCAACAATCTCCCCCTTTGGCATTGATGGAAACACTTAGTGAAAAATGTCTAAGTGTCACGGTAACTCCCCCTTGGCTGATGCTATGTCTTTTACACTATTTTACTGGAGCTCCCCCTTAGCTAGACTCCACATTTTTCACTACCCTTCACTCCCCCTTGGACATCAATGGCAAAGGGCAGAATCTGAATACCAAAATTTTGCAAAAATTATTCTATACATGGCCGCATAAGTATATATAAATGATATCTTATACTTACATATACTTAAGTATATCCACAAAGGTTGTCTTTAACTAGATGATTTCTATGGCCCAACTCCTCTTCATTCTGTCCAAAAAGGAGATGTGTCCACTTAACAAAAATGCATTTGCTTCTGCCCTCTTTAAGTCTGTTGGATCACTGGTCCAGATTGTATTTTGTGCCTCTGTCAAAGCATCATGCATTGTCTCTAACTTAGGGATGATTATCCCTCTGAGCTCACCCATTCTATCCATTATGTTCTTTTTCTCCTTAACCAGTTCTTTAATTTCATTTATTATAGCAATAGATTGACATTCATGATTCACTAGAGAGGTAGTAAGGGGATCAAAATTCTGAGATAAACTTGACAGTCTTCCTTCTTGTTCTTTCACTTTCTTCTCAATGTCCTTGTCACTTTGGGTGAAGATAAACAAAATATTCCAATGCCTAAGGTTCTTCTATCATTAGTAATTAGCCCTTATACTTCACTGACCCTTTTTCCCAAGAGCTCCTTCTAGACCTTAGTTTCTGCCGATTTCTCTAAGGATTCAAAATGAGTGTTAACAAAATTGACTATGTTTTTCAGATTACCAGATGGAGAGGCAGAAGGATCCTTTTGATAGGTTGGCATAATCTTCTCCAGCATCCTAGATGCAATCTCCAACATCTCACTATCCTCCATATGAGATTTTAGAAGTTTCTCTTTTACTTTGGCCTAAGCAAAAGATGCTACCTTCATTATCTGGACTGGAGATATAGAGTCAAAGTTTAGTGGCCCTTGAATTAGTTCAGGTTCATCTAGCTCCAATATTTCTTTGTCTAGGAAATTTTGTACTGTCTCTGTAGTGTCTCTTGTAGACTCTACTTCCTTTTGGGGACATCTAGACTGACGTGCTTATTGATCTTTGTTTCTTCTTCTTGTCCTTCCTTTTCTGGAGCAAAGGAGACTAGTGCCTCGGATTGTTCTTCATTATTTTTCTTTAATCCTTTGACATCCTTGTCAGAAAATGTTTCTTCTTTCTGTCCTTCCTCTTCAGGAACAAAGGAATCTAATGCCTAAGATGACTCTTCATAATTTTTCTTTGATCCTTCAACATCCATGTTAGAGGGCTCTTCATCTGTTTCCTCTATAATGGGAAGATTGAATCTCTTCAAGGCATTCTAGAGGATTTCTTTTGTTTCATTGGCTATTTGTTTAGTCTCACCGAGCATGAGTTTGTTCATTCTGGATTTGCTTCAGAAATCATCTTTACACTCCTTGAAAAACATGTCCATTTGTTTTCAAGTGATCGAAGGATAAAGTTGAATTGCTATCTACTCCTGAATCTCTAAGTCTTTTGCCATTGCATTCTCTTTTCTCAGCTCAAGTACCTTTTCTAGGCTCTTAGGAATCAATGATATAATTTCAATGAAATCTTTATTGTAAATGTTCAAGTACCTGACAGTAGCCTCTTCCAGAATTCTCTTGTCAGCATCATTGTATGCATCATAGAACTCAGTCACCAACTATAGGTTCCTGTCCACAGTAACTATCTTGATCATGTTATCAATGGAAAGAGTGGGCTTTTCAACAAATTCCTCTACCTTCTCTTCGTCATTTCTACTAACAGAGAACTTCCCAGATGTTTTCTTCTTCTTCATTTTCTTGATTTCCTCATCAGATTCTATTTCTTCATCATCTTTATGGCTTGTATATGTCCTTGTGGCTTTGGTCTTCATCCTCTTTTCTCCTTTTCTAGATGTCTTGACTTCTAGTTTGGTAGGCTTTGAGATTTTGGAAGTGACAGGAGCAAAGCTTTTGGAGGTTCTAGTCCAAGAGGAGGTTTGTAAAAGAGCACTTTCTTTCTTTTCTTCTTGTCTTTCTTTCTCTACCATCTCTATTTTCTCTCTGTTAACATCTATAGCCTCCTTTGATATGCCAAATCTTTTGGCAATTTCTTCAACTTCCTTTCTTACTTTCCACTTCATCTCTGGTTGTCTTAACTCAACATGTATTTTTATACTTAGCTCTTCAAAGGTACCAAACCTTTCTATTGGCAAGATACACTATATGGCTTCATGAATGTTGTCATTGATGGCAACAAAGTTCATCCCACCCATCCACAGAACATGGTGTGCCTATACCAGAAGTCAGATTGAAGAAGTGTTGTGGTCAGGTAAGCAAGAACAAAGCATGCAGCAAGGTCTGACAGTCAAGTCCAGATCTCTTAGAGAAAGTATCTTTGTAAAGTGTGGACTTGGGGAAGTCAAGAGGAATACATTGACTGATAGATTCCAGGGATTGAGCCTCCAGTGATGTAAGAGTGAAGAGATATGAGCATCTAAGTATTAGGGTCTGGTTTGGCAGAGTTGACAGAGGAAGAACTGACTGACAGAGTATCAGACCTTATTCTAGATGAGTTGTTGATAGTGATTAAGATTCTTAAGGTATCATTCATGATTGGCTGACATAATTGATGACTTCTATAAGCATCTCCTTGATACACATCACTTGATAAGAAAGGATTCAACTGACAGAACAGAGTTTGGATAAATATTGACTGTTCTAGATGCCAACTAGAAAGAGGATGAAATCCATTGTGCGGATATATATACCAAATGGATTTCGATGAGGAGTGTAGTGTAGTGGTGTGTGCAAATAAAAGTAGAAGAATAGTGTGAAAGCAGTAAAGCAGGTCCAGAATGTGAAAGGACAGTAGCACAAAAGAAGAGGAAGAATGAAGTGCAATAGATCAGTATACAGAGCCTAACCAGAACTAAACTCTAGCATATGTGGATGCTTCTCATTAGTTCAAGTATCTTGTTACTTTCTTTATAACTTGTAGATAGTGAGTCTCTTGTAGGCAGTGAGGTGCTCAGGCAGTGAACCCTAATTGGCAAGTGCCATTTTGTATTTCTATTCTTCTAACAGAGAATACATTTTTGGGATAATCACCCCGTGGTTTTCTTCCTTAACAGGGTTTCCACATCAAAAACATTGTGTCATGTGTATTGAGTTTATTTCTACTTTCATGTTCATTTAATCTTGTGTTTTGATATTGCACTAGTTGATAAAGAAGAACAGAAAGTTAAAATAATTAAGATAACTGATTCACCCCCCCTCTCAGTTATCAACAATTGGTATTAGAGCCAAGTTCCTCCTAACAGAGCCTAACAGCTTGAGGAAGATCCAGGAATTCAAATGGATGTGTATGGTATGAGGGAACAACTTTAGACTACCCTAGATGATCTTGAGCAATCTAACTCTAAAGTTAATGAATTGAAGGAAAGACTCAAATAGGCTGATGATTTCATAAATGAACTAAAAGGGAAACTGAGTATCTCTATGAAAAAGAGAAAGGATCTACTTTAGCAATTGGGAAGTCAAGGTGAAGCCAATGATACAAATGAAGATCTGAAGGAGAAAACCAAGTTATGTGAAAAGTTATCAAAAGAGGTCATTATGGTAAGACATGAAATGGAATCAAGAGTTATAAAATTTACTCATGAAATTGAAGAGAAAAGAAAAAAAGAAGATGATGTAAGACTATTTGTCAAAGAGAAAATAGAAGACTGCCACAAGATGGATAGAATAATTAGACATCTTGAATCTGATCTTGAAGATGCTAAAGATAATGAAGAAAAACTTGAGGATCAAATTGTCTCTCTTAAAAGGGATCTTCAAATAACAAATGAATACAAAGAGAAATTCAAGATAAGTTCAGCTCAACTTGAAGTTCTTCTTGAAAGCTAAAAGAGGGTAGATGACAAGTGTGGCTTGGAATATGAGAAAGGTGAAAGTTCTGGATCCAGTCAGAAGAAGTTTGGATCAGAAAATCCCAGGAATAGGCCTAGAAGACCTCTGGTAAGGCAACCTAATGCTCAAAGATATCCATCCTTCAATGGATACTGCCACAACTGCAATAACTTTGGTCACAAAGCTAATTAGTGTAGAAAGAGAATGAATCAAACTAATACATCCTTCTCTAGACATTGTTTTAATTGCAAGAGGTATGGTCACAAATCTCATGAATGTAGAAATATACAAATGAACAATTCATTCAATGGTAGATGCTTTGCATGCAATAGAATGGGTCATATGGCTAATTAATGTAGATCAAGAGGACATCAATCAAATATGCAAAGAAATATTGTTTTCCACAATTGTAATAAATTCAGTCATATTGCCAAATTCTGTAGAAGCAAGAATCAGGACAAAAGAGGTATGGTACATCATAATCAAAATCAAGACAAGGGAAAAGGAAAAGTGAATGCGGATGAAGTTCAAAGTGAGATAAACAAGATTTGGGTAAAGAGAAGTACAGAAAATATAGGGGATGGATCCGCACCAAAATCTAGTGCTAATATTCCTTTCAGAAATTAAAAAGTGAGCTCTGGCTCAGGGGGAGACATAAGGAAAAATATTTTTCCCACAACTAGTTAATTGGTGCTAGGATTGGCACAAGGAGAGTTACGGATTAAAGGGTTCTTAGAGAAACATCTAAATAATATATGGTTAAGATATGGAAGATCCACAAGATGTTTAGAACAAGATTGTTTCAGTTCATCAAGTCATCCAAATAAGAAGAACAAGGCAACTAGAATAACTTAGGTTGCACATTTATTGCAGTATGAAATTAGGGCTTTCCCAGAAATAAAGAGTTCATTTGTTCATCATTTGCACATTCTCACTCAAGAAGAAAAGAAAAGGAGCTCTGCAACAAATTATCTCAAACTCTCAAAGATCAACCATTGAAGTCGATTCATCCAGCAAATTAATCCAGCTCATTCAGCGAACCCTAGAAATGTAAAAGGTATTTTCTGTTGTTGAATATCTCTCTGCAAATCTTTTGAAGATGGCTACTCCAAATGTTGTAAAGATTTCTGATAGGCCTCAACCCAAATTTAAGAAACATCCCTACAAATCTCTATAAGTGGGCCCTTTAGGTGCATTCTCCAGCATTCTGCATGGGGTTTTGCATGTTGAAGATGTTAGGGCATACATTCATGTGAACATTGAAGAGTTTGGAGAATCTAAGCTATCAGATATCTATCACAATCAGTTAATAGATGATTCTTTTGATCTCAAACCTCAGTATAAGGCTATCCGAGACAAACATTTTGCACAGTGCATTCATTTCCCCTATTTTCTGGAAGAGGAATGGGTCTGATACATTTTGAGCAGAATACATGACAACTTCATGTGGTTGAACAGGCCATTTAAGATCACTAAGGATGCCATTAGGATAGTAACCAGATTACACTCAACTGGTGGGATGCCTACTCTTAAATTTGTCAAAAACCAAATTGTAAGTGAGGCTACCAGATTGAAGTTTGATAAAAGAGCAATGACAATTGAGGATATCACGGATCATATCAAGTTTGCATCATTGATAGTTGGATATAAGATATATCACTCCAGCAGGGAGAATTCAGTATCCAGAACTATAGTATATACTGCTTGTGAAATGTTGAGGAAGAATGTAGACTATGATCTTTGTGAGCTCCTTCTAAACCAACTTTTGAAAAATCTACAGAAGATAAAGGACAAGAAGAACTCCTTCAAATATGGTGGCTTGATACTCTATCTATTCTTCTACTACATGAATGAGCTACCCGGATCTAATGGGTGGATATGGCAAAATGACAAACTAGTAGCAATTCAAATTAGAGACTGTCTACATGGAATTGGTAATGCCAATGCACAGAATACAACACTCTGGGGGTACTTTAAGAACTTTTAGAACTTTCAGAACATGATGCAAGCCAGAGAGAGAATTCCCAAATCCTTAGTTGAAAAGCATAAGGATACAATCTGCTTTATGGTAGAAACTGATCAGTGCCTAATAGAGGCAGTGGAGCCAAGGGTAGTCTAGATCATGCCAATGGGGTATGAAGTGGATGAGAAAATTGTAGAGCTGCATGTTCAGTACATGCTAGGTCAGCCCAACGATCCCAAGGCAGAAAGGTTTGGAACCTTTGAAGAATTAAGTGTAAAAATCCATGTGGAGCTCAAACAACTGGAGATAAAGAGAAAAGTGAGAAAAGAGGTAGAAGAATTTGCCAAGAGGCATAGAATTTCAAAAGAGGCACTTGATGCCAACAGAGAGAAAATGGAAAGGGTAGAAAAAGAAAAGAAAGAAACTGGAAAAGAAAGTGCTCTGGTGCAAGTCCCCTCTTGGACCAGATCAACCAAAATCTCTGCACCTGCCACTTCCAAGGGTCAAAAGGCTTCAAAACTGGAAGCTCAAACATCCAGAAAAGGAGAAAAGAGAACCAAGAAAAAGGCAACAAGGCCTTACACAAGCCAAAAGGATGAAGAAGAGACAGAATCAGATGAGGAAGTAAAGAAAATGAAGAAGAAGAAGAAAGTATCTAGAAAAGATAAGGAGGCAGAGGTAGAAGAGTTTGTTGAAAGGCCCACTCTATCCTTAGATGATGTAGTTAAAGCTGTTACTATGGATGGGAACCTGCAACCAATAACAGAATTCTATGATGCAGATAGAAATATCTTGGAGGAAGCCACAGTTAAGTACTTGAACATATACAATAAGGCTTTTATTGAAATCATATCTCTCATTCCCAAAAGCCTAGAGAAGGAATTAGAGATAAGAAAGAATAATGCTAGGGCAAAGGATCTTGAGATCTAGGAATAGATAGCCATTCAGCTCTTTTCTTCAATCACTCGGAAGAAAATGAACATGGTCTTCAAAGATTGCAAGGATGAGTTCGAAGCAAAGCTAGAATGAATCAGCTTATGCTTGGAGAAATTGATAAAGTGGCAAAAGAAACTAAAGAGATCCTTAGGAATGCCTATAAAAGATTCAATATTCCTGTCATAGAGGACTTAGGTGATGAAACCTCTGCCATGGATGACAAGAAAGAAACTATTGAGATAGTGGCAGAAGAGGCAAAAGAGACTTGTGAAGAAAAAGCCAAGGACTTAGATTCCTCTACTCCAGAAGAGGAAGTCCAAGGAGAAGTAAATCTGAATTCTCCAGTAGTCTTCGGATCTAAAGGAGAAGAAAGTTTAAAAGAAAAATCTAGTCAAGAAGAACAAGTAAAGGGAAGAGAAGAAGAGTCAAGGACAGAAAAAGCTACAGATGATAGTGGTAATGCTACAGAAGGGGAGAAAATTCTGTCTTCGGCAAGAGACACAGCAGAAGTAGTCAAGGATTTCTTGACCAAAGAAATGATGGAATTTGATGGACCAGAGTTGCTTCAAGGTCCATTCAATTTTGATTCCCTCTCTCCGATAACCATGAAACTAGCATCCTTCACTCAAGCTAAGGCAAAAGAAAAAATGCTAAAGTCTCACATGGAAGACTGTGAGCTCATAGAAACTGCATCCGGTGTACTGGAAAAGATCATGCCATCCTTCCAAAAGGATCCTACAGCATCCACATCTGGTAATCTAAAGTCTCTTGTAAATTCTGTTAATACACATTTTGATTCTTTAGAGAAAGCAGCAAAAGAGAAAGTCAGGGAAGAATTTTTGGATAAGAGATTCTCTAAAGTACAGGGTCTAATCTCAAATGACAAGAGAGTTATGGATATTGGGATAAAGAGTTTAGAAAATGCTCTCAAAGATGGCAGAAATATTTTATAAATTTTGTTTATCCCAGTCTAAAGTGACCAAAGATGTTGATAAGAAAGTAAAAGAGCCAGAAGATAAACTACTAAGTTTGTCTCAAAGTTTTGATCCTCTCTCATCTCCCATAATCAATCAAGAATGTCAGACTATTGCAGTCTTGAATGAAATTAAGAAACTTGAGAAGGAAAAGAAAAATAGAATAAGTAGGTTGAGTGAACTTAGAGGGATCATTATCCCTAAGTTAGAGGCCATGCATGAGGCCCTAAGTGATGCTCAGACTACAGCCCGGACCAGTGATCCAACAGATCTAAAAAGGGCAGAAGCTTTTGTATTCTTGTTGAGTGCTCACATCTCAATTTTGGATAGGATGAAGAATAGTTGGGCGATAGAAGTGGTACAGCTAAAGACCACTTTTTTAGATATATTTCAGTATATGTAGGAAAAACGTGCATATCCCACCCTTTGCCATTGATGTCAAAGGGGGAGTGAGGAGCAATGAAAAATGAGGAGTCTAGCTAAGGGGAGCTCCAGAAAATGTACATAAGAATAGAGCATCAGCCAAGGCGGAGTATAGTGTGACACTTAGTCATTTTTCACTAAGTGTTGCCATCAATGACAAAGGGGGAGATTGTTAGCAAGAGACACTATATGGCTTCATGAATGTTGTCATTGATGGCAACAAAGTTCATCCCACCCATCCGCAGAACATGATGTGCCTATACCAGAAGTCAAATTGAAGAAGTGTTGTGGTCTGGTAAACAAGAACAGAGCATGCAGGAAGGTCCAACAATCAAGTCTGGATCTCTTAGACAGAGTATCTTTGTAAAGTGCAGACTCGAGGAAGTCAAGAGGAATACATTGACTGATAGATTCTAGGGATTGAGCCTCCGGTGATATAAGAGTGAAGAGATATGAGCATCTAAGTATTGGGGTCCAGTTTGGCAGAGTTGACAGAGGAAGAACTGACCGACAAAGTATCAGACCTTATTCTGAATGAGTTGTTGATAGTGATTAAGATTCTTAAGGTATCATTCATGATTGGCTGACATAATTGATGACTTATATAAGCATCTCCTTGATACGCATCACTTTATAAGAAAGGATTCAGCTGACAGATCAGAGTTTGGATAAATATTGACTGTTCTGAATACTAACTAGAAAGAGGATGAAATCTATTGTGCAGATATATATACCAAATGGATTTTGATGAGAAGGAGTGTGCAGTGTAGTGGTGTGTGTGAACAAAAGTAGAAGAACAGTGTGAAAGTAGTAAAGCAGGTCTGATATGTGAAAGGACAGTAGCACAAAAGAAGAGGAAGAATGAAGTGCAATAGATCAATATACAGAGCCTAACCGAAACTGAACTCTAGCATATGTGGATGCTTCTCATCAGTTCAAGTATCTTGTTACTTTCTTTATAACTTGTAGACAGTTAGTCTCTTGTAGGTAGTGAGCCTCTTGTGAGCAGTGTGCTCAGGCAGTGAGCCCTAATTGGCAAGTGCCATTTTGTATTTCTATTCTTCTAACAGAGAATACATTTTTGGGTTAATCACCCTATGGTTTTCTCCCTTAACAGGGTTTCCACATCAAAAACATTGTGTCATGTGTATTGAGTTTATTTCTGCTTTCATGTTCATTTAATCTTATGTGTTTTGAAACTGCACTAGTTGATAAAGAAGAACAAAAAGTTAAAATAATTAAGATAACTGATTCACCCCCCCTCTCAGTTATCAACACTTTCTACTTCAATGTCCTTATGCTAGCTCAATAGGTGTTGAATATGTAGCTCCAATATTTTTTCATCGACCTCATATCCCATAGGCATTATCCATATAGTTCTTGGCTCAACTACCTCCATTAGGCATTGATCAGTGTCAACCATGAAGTAGACTATATCTTTGTATTTGTCAACTATTGTTTGTGGTATTCTTTCTTTGGCTTGCATTATCCTTTGGAAATTCTTAAAGTAACCCTAGAGGGTTGTGTTTTGGGCTTGAGCATCACCAAGTCCATACATGTAATCTTTGATCTGAATTGGAATGGGTTTATCATTTTGCCAGACCCAACCATTTGATCCAGGTAGTTCATTCATATAATAGAAGAACATACATAGTATTAGACTACCATATTTAAAGGAATTTTTCTTATTCTTTTTGATCTTCTGCAAGTTCTCCAATAGCTAATTTAGAAGAATCTCACACAAATCATAATCTACATCTTCCCTCAACATTTGCTATGCAGCATAGATTGCTATACTAGACATAGAATTCTCCCTACTCAAATGGTAGATTTTGTAGCCGATTATCATTGAAGAAAACTTGACATCCAGATCTGTGATGTCATCTATAGTCATTGTTCTTTTGTCAAATTTTGATCTGGTATCTTTAGTTACCGTTTGGTTCTTCATAGATTTGAGTGCGGGTAACCCACCTGATGAATGCAGTCTAGTCACTACCCTGATGGCATCTTTAGTTATCTTGAATGGCCTTATTAGCCACATAAAATTATCATGCATCCTACTTAGAACAAACCGGACCCAATCATCTTCTACAAAATACAAAAAATGTATGAAATGTCTGAAGTGTTTGTCCTGGAGGGCCTTGAATTCAGGTTTGAGTTCAAAATTCTCATCTATTAGTTGTTTGTGATAAATATCCATCAATTTTGAGTCTCCAAATTCTTCAATGTTTGCATGGATATAAACCCTAACATCTTCTACATGCAAGACTCCATGCAAAATGCTAGAAAACACACCCAAGTAATCAACTTCTAGAGATTTGTAAGGGTGTTTCTTGAATTTAGGTCTCAGCCTATCAGAAATATTGACAACCATTGGAGTAACCATTTTGCAAGAGATCTAGAGAGAGTTTTCAGAAGGGAAGTACCTTTTCACACTTTAGGGTTTGAAGCAGAAACCAGAATGATTCTCTGGTTGAATTTGATCTTTAGTTGAACTTGAGTGAATTGTAGGATCTTCTTTGCAGAGCTCTTCTTTTCTTCTTCGTGAGTGCAAGTGTGTAAATAATGAGTGAAAAAACCCTTTTATCCTTGCGTAAACCCTGATTTCCTTTTGTAATAAATGCACAAGTTTTTAAGTCATCCAGTTACCCTGCTTCTCAAATGAGGTTTTCTTGGATTGTCTTGCAGATCGTCAAATCATTTGTTTATGAGGATTGACAACATATTTTCACCTTTTTCAAACATGCCATGAGTTCGCAGATTGAAATATTTCAATTTTGGATCATACCAAATCTATCTGTGAAATTGTGTTTTACTGGATAGCTACTGATACAGGATCTCCTCATAACTAGCTCAAATATACATGAAGATTTGTCAAATTTAGATTGGATGATCTTAAAGTGAGTCTCCTCAAACCTTTTAAAATGCAACCTCTTATTTTGACTCAAAGTGTTGAATTCAAGCACTCACTAACTGGCTGGGGGAAAGGGATCTTCTCTGTAGCTCCCCCTGAACCAGAGCTAGTCTTTTAGTTTCCAGAAGGAATATCAGCACTGGATTCCAGTGCGGATCCATCCCTAACATTCATTGTACTCCTTTTTACCCAAATCTTGATCATTTCTTTTTGAACTTCATCCACATTTACTTTACCTTTGCCTTTATATAGTTTCTGATCATGTTCCACCGGACCTTTTCTATCCTGATTTCTACTTCTGCAGAATTTGAAAATATGACTAGATCTATTGCAATTGTAACACACAACATTTCTTTTCTTATTTGAATGATATCCTCTTGATCTGCACTCATTAGCCATATGTCCAATTCTATTGCATACAAAGCATTTACCATTGAAAGAATTGTTCATTTGCATATTTTTGCATTCATGAGATTTGTGACCATACCTTTTGCAACTGAAACATTGACCGAAGAAGGATGGATTGAATTGATTCATTTTGTTTCTACAATGGATTGCTTTGTGACCGAACATGTTGCAATTGAAGTAGTATCCATTGAAGGATGGATATCTTTGAGCATTTGGTTGCCTTACCAGAGGTCTTCTAGGCTTGATTCTTTGATTTCCTGATCCAAAGTTCTTTTGACTAGATCCAGAGCTTCACCTTTCTCATATCCCAAGCCACGCTTATCATCTACCCTCTTTTGGCTTCCAAGAAGAACTTCAAGTTAGACTGAGCTTATCTTGAATTTTTCTTTGTATTCATTTGCATTTTGAAGATCTTGTTTACAAGTGTCTATCTGATTCTCAAGTTGTTCTTCATTGTCTCTAGCTTCTTCAAGATCAGATTCAAGATGCCTGATTATTCTGTCCATTTTGTGGCAGTCCTCTATTTTCTCCTTGAGAGATTGTTTTAGATTATCTTCAATCTTTCTTTTTTCTTCAATTTCTTGGGTGAATCTCATAACCCCTGATTCCATTTCATGCCTTACTATAATGACTTCTTTTGATAGCTTCTCACATAGCATATTTTTCTCATTTAGATCTTCATTAGTATCATTGTCTTCACTCTGATTGGCTAATTTTTGAGGTAATTCCTTTCTCTTTTTCACAGAGATACTAAGTTTTTCTTTTAGCTCATTTATGGAATCATCAGCTTGTTTGAGCCTTTCTCTCAAATTATTGACTTCAGAGTGGGATTGTTCATGATCATCTAGGGTAGACTGAAGTTGTTCCTTCATACCATACGCATCCATTGAGATTCCCAGATCTTCCTCAAGTTGTTAGGCTTTATTTAGAGGAACCTTGCTCTAATACCAATTGTTGGAAACAATACAGATAACTGAGAGAGGGGTGAATTAGTTATCTTATGACTTTTCTATTTTCTTTCTTTTTCTTAACTTATCATTTAATGTTATGCCAAAACAAGACAATCATAATAGCTGAAAAAGGAATTAACACATGATGCAAGGATTTTTACATGGAAACCTTGTTAAGGGAAAAAACCACAGGGTGACTAACCAAAGATTGTATTCTCTGTTAAAAGAATAAAGAGTACAAATTTGGCACTTGCCAATTAGGGCTCACTGCTCAAGCACACTACTCACAAAAGGCCCACTGCCTACAGGAGACTTATAGTCTACAAATGCTTATAGATGATACCAAGGTCTTTGAACTGATGAACATCATCTATGCATGTAGGATTTTAGTTTCGGTTAGGTACAGTAAACTAATCTGGTACATTTCATTCTTCCTCTACTCAATATAACTTTTCTGTCACATTTCAGGCTTGAATTACTGCCTTCACACTTGTCTCTACTTTTCTTTGTACTTAACCATACATGTCCTCACTATCACACACTTATAGGCTTGAATCCATCGGGTATATATATCCGCATCAAGGATTTCCAACAACTTCTTAGTTTGCAACAAGAACACCTAAGATATTTGCAAGTTATTAATCTGTCGGCTGAATCCATGCTTCACTAGTGATGCACATTAAAAACATAGGCATAGAAGTCATAAATCATGTCATCTAACAATGTATAATATCACAAATTGCTTGATCGGGACCTTTTACACATCTAGATTGAAGTCTGATATTTTGCCGGTCAGTTCTTCCTCTATCTGCTCTACCTGATTGGAACCCAACACTCAAATGCTCATATCTTTTTCTTGCTTTATCATTGAAGGCTAAATCTTTGGAATACAGTAGTCACGATATCCCTCTTGAGTTGTCCAAGTCTACAACTTACTGATTTACACCATCTGAGAGATCCAAACCTGATTGTCAGACCTTGTTACATACTTTGTTCTTATTCATCGGACCAAAATAATCTTCAATCTAACTTCCAGTATAGGCATACTATGTACTACGAATGTGTGGGATAGACTTTGTTACCATCAATGACAACACTTATGAAACCACACAGTGTCTCTTGTCAACATTGATTCTAAATAATAGATATTAAAACTAAATCTTAACACTAAGTCTTAATCCAAATGCTCAATGTCAACATTAAATGCTAGAGGCTAAGCTTAATGTGTATCGATCAATTTTAGGGCTCTTTTAAAATTGGTTAAATGGTGGAATTTTTGGAAGCAGCTGTGACTGGGAGGCAAGGTAGGTATCAAGGCTTCAATAGCATTTTTGTTAAGGCACTAGTGGTTGGAACAGAGGGCAGTGGTGGTCTGAAGGGGTGGTGAAACAATTGGTAGGGAGGAGGTCTGGTGGCAAGTTACATTAGTCGCCATGGGAAGCGGCAACCACAAACAAATGAATGGTGACAGATTTTGGGGTATAGCAAAGATATTAACCGTGAATCCATGGCAGAGAAGCGGTGGTAGGGTGTTGACCATGGAGGTCAAGGCTTTCAACAGGTGGTGGCGATGGTGATATGGGAGGTAACCATCAATTCAGAGGAAGGCAATGGTCTGGTTAGAAAATGGAAGAGCAATGGTGATGAGGTGGAGATACCACAAGCAGTGGCAGAATAGGAGGAGAAGTGGGGGTGACCAAGAGTTTAGGGAGCAGCGATGAGGGTGTTTGGAGTGGTTGACGGGGGTTGGGAGCAGCAACCTCAAATGTAGGATGAGACAAAAGCTTCAATATGAGCATAGGCAGCCAAATTGGTTTAGTGTTTGTGGCGGGAGGCTTTGGTTGTGGCCGACAAATACCAAGTGAAGGATTTCATAGAGGTCAGCAAGGGATATTAGGGTTTAAGATAGTCGACAGCTTACAACAATGGCAGTTAGGGTTAGGTAGTTTAAGACTATGATGGGGAGTTCCAAACCAATGAAATCTACCTTAGTCAAAATTCTAAAACAAACAATGAAATATCAATTTTATCAGACCTGCAATGTCATTAGAAAAGATTTTAAACTTGCAAATTGATAGTATTAGCCCCTACAAATAAGAAAACTAGTGAACATAAACAACAAACAATACATAGATCAGTATGCCAGGGGTCACAGATCTGTATGGTATGGATCTGTACGAATCCGTACTGTAAGGCCTGTGGTCCTAAAAAAATTTCATTTTTTTTCAAAAAATTCAGTCACAAAAGATAGGCAAATTTATAGTCAAAACTCATGGAATTGGTGTCCTGATTACAATGGTATAGTTAGTTTTTGTCCAGGATGCAACCTGCAACAATTTTCTTCCAAAATTTGCAAAACTTGACAAAAACTAGGGTTAGAAATTTGCAAATTTTACAACAAAAACCTACAAAAAACAAGGGTTAGAGACTGGGCGTGCCAAATGAAATCATGAAAAATCAACATGAAGGTAAATGATAACAAATGTAAATCAAACAAATGCAAACCTCATATCGACTCATGATCCATTGATAGGGTTGAGAATGCTGCACCCAAAGCACTCTAGCTTTACCAAAATAGATGAATGTTGGTTGCTTGATTCTGTAGAATAACAGTATGATAGAGATTGATAGATGGAAGATTGAATGAATGCAAGATAGATGGATGAGAGATTGAGAGGAAAATTTAGTAGAGTAATGATACTAGAAGAAGATTCATTCCAAATGGGTCAAGAGAGGCTACCTTTATAGAAAAGGCAAATTCAAATGGATGGTTGTGATTGAGAGTTATTTTGAATGATATGGACGGTTGAGATCGATTAGGGTTGGATAAGGGTTTCCCACTCAAAGAGAGATTGTAGTCACATGACAAGTGTGCAATGGAGAATGAAAGGAATCTAATTCAAATATTTTATTTGAATTACCTTACACATGTGAGTTTTATTAAATGCAAGATGTACTACCCCACATGAGACAAAAGGAAAGTGGACAAGTGTTGTCATATGATGAAAGGAATCTAATTTAAATAAAAAATTATTTAAATTAGTTTGAAATGTGAAGGGATGATGGAGACATGCGACATGTGTCGCAATGTGGTGAGAGGTGAGGGAATAATTCAAATTTTTAATTTGAATTATATGAGACATGTGAAGGGGGAGATTAATTAAATAAAGTGGATTTATTTAATTAATTAGGAATGTGATTAAGTTGGAATTGTGAGTGGGAAGACTTAGGACCTAGGGCAAAACATTACAAGGTCGTGTTGAATAGGTGAAAAATTTATGTGTCTATAGTTCTAATATGTTTTTTATATGTATACATTGATTTCCTACCAGTTTGGTGTACCACACTCAGAGACAAGTTGCATAAGTTTTACTAAGGCATTTATAGTGCATACTCTAAGGCAGAGTCATAGTGTTTTGGTTTGCATTCATCCGCAAAGCAATATTTAGTCTTACAGTTTAGAACATAAGTTGATTTGCATATGAAGGTGTTATATCCAAGATTTTATGTCATGAAACCTTCTGCAGCAAAAGTTATAAGTGACAGAGTTCTAGCCTATGTTCTAGCATAGTAAATCAATAATGAAGGATTGTTGGAATGCTCTACATTCCTCTAGAAGTGAAATTTTATTCATGTGGTTTTGAGGATAGGCTTAGATATGTTTAATGCATGCTTCATTGCAATTACAAGTGGTTTAGTGGTCCACAAGTTCAATTTTCAACTGATAGAAGTGTTGTAGTTGACTCCAGATGCCTAACTATTCTCAAAATGCATGTTTGAATACTTGTGCTAGAGGGAGAATATATAAATCAGAAATTTGAAGTTATGTGAACATTCTACATGTCACAATATGTCTTAGGGTTGAAACACATGCAATTCCTTCTTGTTTCCAGTACCACATGAAGTGGTCCATTCACTTTGAGTTATATATACTGATTGTAGTGCAACTGAGTTGAATGTCTCTGTATTCCTCCAGAAGTGCTAGATGTGGTTGTGTGGATCTGGGGATATGTTCAGAGTGGTGTATAGGTTCATTCATAAGAGTTTCAGATGTTTTAGTGGCCTATAATTAAATATCCTAAGTTTTGATGTGTTACATTTAGTCTGGAATACTCTATTTTCATTAGTTCAACATGTTTCTTCTTTTGTTGATGCACATAACGATTAGATATTTTAGGTGAATAGTGTAAGGATAGTATTGATAAGATACATTACTCATATCTTGGTCTACATGTTGTTTTTTATGTCTCCCTATTGATGCAAAGATACACAGATAGTAGTGTTTGAGTTGTTTAGGCCGACATTCTAGTTTCTTTCATGTGCGGTTGATCCTAATCAATTGGTTTGGCATTGAAGGATGTGTTATGATGTATTTGACTCTATTATGTCATGTGAAGTGATCTACAACTCAAAATGTATTTGTTCTAAGATGACCCATATAGTATTACATGTTTCATCTAAAGGTCTTTTTGGTGCTGACCTAATTAAGGATTTGAGTTGTTGTGGAGGGTATATATAGAAGAATAAAGTCATTTATGAAGGGTGTGAATGAGAGAGAAATGAATATCAAGGATGAAGTGTACAAAGTCAGTATGATGGAGTAATTGTGTAAAAAAAGGGGGGACTGCAACATCAATATAAGTTAGATTCTTCTTTCACAATAGTTTAGGTTGCTATTTTCATTGTAATTTTTCATGTATCCTGCTATCAGATAGTGAGTCTCCTCAACAGGTCTTTGTATCGTGTTCTAAGGATGTAGAATTAGTTTACAAGTTAGCAGGGAGTAGTAGCTTCCTTAGGTTGTAGACTTAAAATAAAGTTGTAATCTTTTATAGCAGTGAGCTTATTATATTGTGAGTTAACCATGGTTTTTCCCTCATTGGGTTTTCCATATAAAAATCTTGGTGTCTTTTGTGTGGTGCATGTTTTACTTTCTATTCTTCATCTTTTGATTAAAATGATTTAATGGTTATGATGTAAATGGAATTGATTTAAATAGACTGATTCACCCCCACTCTTTATCTCCAGATGTGTTCAACAATTGGTATCATAGCCAAGTACCTTTGAGAAGCCTAATAGCTAAGGTAGATCTTGTATTTGAACACATGGAATTTGAAGCTATGTCTAATAATGTGTTTACTCTAGAACCAAATCTAGAAGTAATCAAACTTGAAGGTTGGGACTTAAATCTAGATGAGGTAGACCTTGAAGGTGAATTTCAGTCTACTCTTGAAGATCTGGATGAAGAAGGAGAACTAAATCTGAAATATGAGGTCATGCTTGGAAAATCAAAAGGGACATTTACCAATTTAAAGACACAAGCTAAAGAATCAAAAGAAGAAATTGGCAAACTGAAAGTTCAAATAGAAGGAGATAAAGGATGTGACACTAAACTCAAGTAGAGAGAAGATATGACCTCTAGTTTGAAAGTCATGGTTGAAGAAGGTAAGAGAATTGAAGACTGCTTAAATATGAAGCTCAATGAGAAAGTAGTTGAATATTCAAAACTTGAGAAAGAAGTTGTCACTCAGGAAAGAACTGGAAAAAGCAAAAGAATAAATTAACAAAGGATTAAAACTAAAAGGAGGTTCTAAGATTCTTGATGAATTGATCAACTCTCAAAAGCTAGCAAAAGAAAAATCTGGTCTTGGTTTTGAAAAGGGGAAAAGTCGTATAACTAGTGCATCTGCTAACTTGTATTATAACTTCAAAGAAGAAGGAAAGTCTAAAACAAAGGAAGAAAAATCATACATTGAAGATCCTAAGAAGAATGCCTCCAGTTATGAAAAATAAGATGAATTCATTCTTGTCTAGAGATAAAGAAAGAATAACTTCACACAAGTCTGAAACAAGATGAAAAATTTTAGAAAGACTGCTCCTAAACAAACTACTCCTACCAGGTATCCTCAACCTTTCAATGGTTATTGCTATGTTTGTAATAAGTTTGGTCATAAGGCTGTTGAATATGGAAGCAAGATGAATTAGAATTCATTTAGGCCTCCAAGGTACAATGCAGTGAACTCTCATTCATTTCATGGTTAGTGTTATGCTTGCAACAAAGTTGGTCATAAGGCTAATGAATATAGAAGCAAAGTGATGAGGAATGGTTTCATGAACAAGAGCAATGCTATGACTTCTCAATTCTTCTATGGTTACTACTACAGATGTAATAAGTTTGGTCATAAGGTTACTAATTGCAGATCTAATGTGAGAAGAAGTGGTTATGGTCCACAATCTAATATCACCTGCTACAATTGCAATAAACTAGGACACATTGCAAGGTTTTACAAGGGAAAGGATGTAAGACTTGCTCCTCAAAGGAAGGTTGAAATTGGTCAGTAAAAGAAGGAAATGAACAAGGTATGGAAGAAGAAGGAAGAAGGTGAATTAAATGAAGGATGTGTATCTTTGCCTATTGTAGATGGATCTTCCACTAACTAAAAGGGAAGTATTGGCTCAAGGGGAGCTATAATTGTAAATCTTTTCAAGCCCCTATTGAACATAAGATGCTGAAATCCTCAACATAATGGTTATTGGTGACATGGATATCTTTGGCTAGAAATTTTATGACTTTTGATCAAAATTTTGGATCAAATACACTCTTTGCAAAGGTTTGTTTAATGATCATAGATCCTTGTGATAGTTAAAAGTTGATTAGGTCAAGAACAGAGAAATGTATTTAATGCAGAGTTACTAGGGTAGATATGAAGCATATTTAATTGATACTTGATCAACATTGATCTCATTTTAATGATATGAAGTGTGTGCAAGAGTTAAGAAGAGAAGAAGGTCTTCAACGAATCTTGTGTGCAAACCCTAATGATAGCATTCACAAGTATTTCTCAAATCTTCTTGTAAAACCTAGTCGATTGGAAGAATTATCATGGCAACACCAGTGGTTATTTATATTGTGGAGAGGTTGAGGCCAAAATTCAAGAAGAATTCATACAAATCAAATGAAATCAACAAGGACGTAGCATTTTTCTATGTTCCCATTAATGTATTGCATATAGAGGATGTCTATATATACATTCACTCATAGCTAAATGAATACAACCATTTGAAGTTGGAACAATTTAGTAATGATCATCTCTTGGGTGATGATTTTTAGCTAAAACTAGAGTATGCAAATGTTGAGGCTAAATGCTTAGATGTATGGAAGGGTTTTCTCAATTTATACTATGAGGACGATTGGGTCAAAATTTTTTTGAACCGGATTCATGAAGAATTCATGTGTCTTGATCAACCCAATATGATCACAAAAGAATCCATTAAAGTCATGACTAGATTATGCTCCTCTGAACCTATGCCAATCCTAAAGGCCATAAAGAATGAGGTGGTAATGAAGCTTACCAGTACAAAATTTGACAAGAGAACCCTAATAGTGGATGCTATCACTAACCTTGGGGTCCAGTATGCCACAATGGGCATTGCACATAAACTATATTACACCAATAGAGAAGGTTCAACTACTGCAATTGCCATCTACACTACTCATCAAATGGTTAAAGAAGGAAAGGACTATGATTTGTGTGAGATTCTGCGACAACAACTATTGGATAATCTGAAAAGAACAAAGGAGATATGTTATCACTTCTAATATGGCTCTCTGAATGTTTGTCTCATGTTTTATTTCATGAAAGAATTGCATGGTATGAAAAATGTAGTCTAGAGAAGAAATATTACTGTGGGACAACAAATTAGGGATCGCAAGTGAAGTTTTGCTGACAAAAAACATTGCAGCACTATGTATTGGGGATTCTTTAAGAATTTCCAAGATGAAATGCAATTGAGGTAGAGGATGTTGAATGCAAAGAACACTAAGAGGAGGGGTGAATCAATATTCTAAAAACCTTTTCATTTACACATTCATTAATCCAATTACCAAATTCACTAATATGAAAGCAAAGTAAACATGAAAAGAGCAGCTGCAAATTCATAACACATAGACACCAAGATTTTGTGGAAAATCCAAAAAGGGAAAAACCACGGTGAGTGTTATCTCACAATATATTATGATAGAAATACCAAATTACATGAAGGCTCGCTACCCAAGGACTCACTGTCCAAGAAGTACTCACTACAAAAGGTTCACTACCAGAAAGGTAGAAGAAAAGATAAAAGAAGGATTGGCTCACTATCAAGAGAGGATTGCTACAAGTGCATCTACATAATGTTGAGATAGAGTACCAATTAGTTCAGTATATAGATTCAAACGACTTCATACTGTCTACCTTGCTTTTCTGCTGTGCTTCACATATACTTCAATTTTCTTCCTTTATTATTCTTTTCTTCTCTGCAAACTACCTTAGATTATCCACATATCGAATTTGCACACCACACACATATATCCTTGTCTCCAACACCGAAATCCATCGAATATGTTGGGATAAGGTTCCATTAACCTTGTAAATCCCAATATTGTATTATTCCATTTATTATTTGTAATTTGTAATTACACATAAGGGATGTACAAGTTTCACCAATAGTTTGTTATAGAGTTACTTTTATTGCTCAAGGAATCTTGGTAAATAGTAAATGAGGTGAGGTGGAGAATCTTGGTGCCTATCTTAGGGAAATGTATTTTTAGGTTGTTATGACACATGTCATAAGTTTGTAAGAGCATCTATGACAACTTACAATTGTCATAAGGTGTAAGAGATTCTATGACAACATATGACAGCAATTATTGTCTTGTAAGTTCCTATTTTTGGTTTTAGGCACCTATATTGGGAAGATGCCTATGACAGGTGTAAGGGAATCTATAAGAAGATGATTTTGGAGTGTCCCAAGATAGAAAAGTTGATTTTTGTCCATCTCCCACGAATTTCTTTGGTGGGTACTCATTTTGTATAAATATGAGACTTGAGAGTGAAGTTTGGTAGAGTAACAGTGAGAGGAAAACTTGCTTGCAGGTAACAGGTGGAGTATAGATTTTCTATACACAGGTGCTGCTGGATTGAAGAATCAAGAGGAGATTGGAAGTGGATGTATTGTAATCTTGTTTTGAAGATAATACAATTTGGGCCTCTCTTCTTCGTGGAGTTTTTTCGTGCAAGGCTTTCTCCATATAAACACTGTGTTATGTGTTTATTCTTTTGTTCCATTGCTACCTTGTGTTGTGAGATCTTGCATTCTTATGTTGCTGATTTGTGCCTCTATGTTTCTGCTATCTTATGGTGATGTTATTGCTGTTATAAGTTCATCTAAGGTGGTTTTATCAATCATGTTAGAGTGGCTGATTTTAGCCTCATAAATAAGTTGAATTGTTTCATGGTATTTCAAGGATTAAGCAAACTTATTTTCAGATTTGCATACAATTTTTAGATTTCTATATTGTAGTAGTCAAAGCCTTGTATCTCACCAATTGATATCATATCTTGGTGATTTGATGATTAATAATTGGATTAGAGATTGTTCATTTATTCTAACAAAATATATATATCCGCAATAAGATTCATCTCACAATCAGGCAGGCAACCCGGACATGAAACGTGTATGCAAGTGTTGTACCTAGTCATCTTGATCTTGTGCACAAATAACAATGCAAACCCAAATAACTATACAAAAATCTTCATATAGGTTGGCACCAATCATTCAACCACTTGAATTAATTATTCAAACAATATATCTTCTCTACATATGGATCTAACATGTCTGTTAGCTCGTCCCTTAGGAACACACTTGACCAATTCAACTGTCACATCACAACTTCTACTATGGACAATATTAGTCTCTAAAAATCATACCCAACATTCATCATTGACCTCTTAGCATACCTTCAAAACTACAAACCAAAATATGCTAAAATGGAGGAATGCGGAGCCTTTTACTCTAGTACTGTGCAATGTTCTTGTCTTTACTCTGTTCACCCAGACTTAGATACTTCACCATATGACTTCTAGAGGAAGTCAAAACTTGAACATTGGAGCATGTGATCACCAAGTATCTATGACTGACATACCTAAACCACATATAATTATCTTTAACTGTGGAGGCATACTGACCCAGTGTCTGTCACTTGCTTTGTATACTGCCCATACTTAGCCATTTGAGCCTTTCAGACCAAAAACCTTTGTCAGACCAAAAACCCTTTGTCAGGCCAAAATGATTTACTGAAGTAAAGTATCTTTACCTTGTTGGTGGAATCCCTATATTGTTTCCATCAATGACAACATTCATTCAATCATCATAGCAGTGTCTCTTTCCAATAATCTCCCCCTTTGGCATTGATGGCAATACTTAGTGAAAAATGCTCATCTGCTCCCCCTTTCTATATACACTCTAATTTTCTTCCCCCCCTTAGGTGTTTTCCCATTTTTCACTAGTCTTCTTCTCCCCCTTTGACATCAATGGTGAAGGTATATGTACAGGATTCAAAAATTGTGTCAAAAATGCAAGAGCTACAAAAATTGTCATACTATGCCGCATATGTACAGGTACAATCTACAAAGTTTAGTTTGTTGTGGGTTGTAAATTGTCATTGAAAATGTTCTTGATTTGAACTAAATCTCTACCCCAACTCTTCGTAGCATTTCCATAATTTGAATATAGCCACTTATTAAGAAGACTGATTTCTCTGCTTTTTGTATATTAGAAGGTGTGTCAATGAGTGCACTTACCTACAGTACTTTTGCTGCAAGATTTGAAATTGAATCTAACTTGGGACTTATTAGTCCTCTCAATTGACACATTCTATTTTTCATTTGACCTTTCTTATTCACTAGATTGCTTAACTCATTATGTATATTGATCACTTGTATATCTTTGCTGCTTATTGACTCAATTGCTGGATCAAATGATAGAAATATTTGTTAGTTGTAGTTTCAGATTGTTAATCTTCACCTCTAAATCCTTTGTGGCTTCTAGCCATGATAAAAGAAATTTGTACAAATCACAGGATTCTTTTATGGTACTCTGTATACCTCTTATTCCATTGTCTAAAGAAGTTTTATCATTGATCAACATGGTCTTTAACTCAGCTAATCTTCTCTCATCAAACTCTTTTCTGAATTTTGTTTCTCCAGATTTTTCAAAAGATTCAAAATGATTGTTGATTTATTTTATCATACCTTTAAGTTGATTAGTTGATGATAATGATGTATCTCTCTAATATTCAGGCATCAACTTCTCCAGTACATCAGATGTTGCACCAATGAGCTCATTGTCTTGTATGTGTGTTTTCATCTTCTCTTCATGTGCCTTTGCTTGAACAATTGATCTACCAATTTAAATTTCTATATAGGGGACATTGAATCCAAATTTATTGGTCCCTACAAAAATTTAGACTTATCCAAGACTTGTTTTTCTCTTTCCAAGAATTCTCTGATGGACTTTGCAGTGTCTCTTGCTATACCAGAGACTTCTTCTTCTTGGTTTTGTTCTAGAGGATCTAAATCCATGACATTATTTGCATCATTCTTTTGTTCCAGTGCTAAGTTTTCTTTAGCTTCTTCTTCTTCTTGATCATCGACTTTGTCTTGTTCTGCAGGACTTGTTTTGGCTTGATCATTAGCAATAGGGGCTTGAACAAATTCTTCTTTTTGTGAGTTTGCTCCTTCAAGATCTTTCTCAGTTTTTTTAGGACTTATCTCTTCTTCTTCCTCTTCCATTTCTTTGTCTCTTACTAGAGGATTTGAATCATTTTGTTCAAAGCCTTAATCCATGCTGACTTCTAGAATAACCATGTCATTTCTAACCCGTATTTCTTCATTATCATATATTCTTAGAAGATTAAATTCTTTCAATTCTTTCAGAGTGATTTCCTCGGTCTCCTTGACTACCTTCTCAATGTCATCTAACATGAGAATGTTCATCCTCCTCTTTGTTCTAAATTATTTATGGAGTACTTTAGAGATTTTTGCTTTTTCTTCCAGTGTGATCTCTGGACATAACTTTATCAGTGTATTCTCCCTGAGTTTAACATCCTTAGCCATGGTAGCTTCCTTTCTTGTAGACATAATACGCCCCAAATTGTCTGGGACATCAGTAATTATCTCAATGAGAGCTTTATTATATATCCAAGTATTTGACAACAACATTCTGAATGATCCTTTTATCTGCATCATTATAATCATCATATAATTGGGCAATAGGCTTTAGATTTCCATCAATTTTGATCGCCTTCAAGACTTCTTCTAGACTTATTGTAGCCTGTACTTTCACAAGCTCTTCAGTCTTTGTTTTCTTTCTCCCTTTACCCTTACTGGAGGTCTTCTCCTTTGTGGAACCAGAGGGTTTGCCTTACTGAGAACCAGAAGCTGATGCATTCTATGCCTTCATCTTCTTAACCTCTTCATCGGTCTCAGTTTCCTCATCATCATCTATACCAACAATGACATATACTCTTTGACCTTTGGTTTTCTTGCTTTTACTTGTTTGTGTTTCTGTAGTTGTTGTGGAGGGAATACTATAACTTGTACCTCTTGTTCTTCCTTTTGGTGTGGCAGATGCCTCTTGTTGCACATCATGATCTTCTGGAGGTTTATTAGCTTCCTTCAAATTTTCATCTATTCTTGTCCTTGCTTTAGCAACTTCTTCCTTTGTAATCCCTATGCTCTTGGCATATGCTTCCACCAATTTCCTCATCTTTTTCTAGGTTTCTAGTTTCCTTAGTTCAACAGGGACTTTTATAGATAATTCTTCATAAGTACCAAATCTTGGGTCAAAGGTATCCTGGGGCTTGTTGATTCCTAGAATTTCTCTTTTGAAATAGAATAATAAACAAAGTATTAACATGCCAAACTTGAAAAGGGTATTTTGATTCCTTACTCTCTTTCAAATTTTCTAGCAATTGTTGCCAAAGAAGCTCACATAGATCATAATCCTTATTTTCCTTGATCATCTCATATGTGGTATATATAGCCATTCCAGAGACTAAGTTCTCCCGATTAGTATAGTATATCTTGTAACTAATTATCATAGATGCAAACTTGACTGCATGATCCTCAATTGTATTCATAGTCATAGCCCTCTTGTCAAATTTTGCTCAGGTGGCTTCTATGACTGTTGCATTCTTTACAGATTTCAACTGTGGTATTGGACCAATAGAGTTTAAACTGATAATTGCCCTTATTGCTTCCTTTGTTATCATATGTGTAGATTCAAGCCACATGAACTCGTCATGCATTTAGCTTAACACATACCAAACCCATAGATCTTCAATGAAAGTAGGGAAATCCAAGTACTGTATGAATTTTTTGTCTTCCAGGGCTTTGTATTTGTACAACAATTCAAACTGATCTCCACTCAAGTGATTCAGATATAAATCTGTGAGTTTTCCACCATCATGTTCATCTAGGGAAACATTTATATAAGCCCTAACATCATCTTCATGCATAATTCCAAACAAAATTTCTGAGAATGCACCATCTGGGTCCACTTCTATTGATTTGCAAGGGTGTTTCTTGAATTTCAGTCGTGGCCTCTCAGTGATATCAACTATTTATGGTGTTACCATTTTCATAACAATCAAAACAAATTTACAGCAGGGTTTCAAGCTGTAAAGTACCTACTTTGCTAAATTAGGGTTTTCTTCACTTGAAATTGCTCTGAATACTTTGGATTTCAAGAAATGGTTCCAGTTGCTTAGAGTCTTTCTTCAGCTCTTTTTTGACTCTTGAATGTAAATTGATTAACCTTTTGAATCTGAGCCTTTTAACCTAATTGTCATAAATGTAGTCCTTCAAAAAGTTGTCAAACACTTCTATGTTAAGCTCAGTCAATCAATATTACTCATCAATGTTCTACATTGGATCTTTTCTTCCATAATTTCTTTTAAAGGATCTTACATATGAAGCTTTGTATCATATCTTCGTGCCGGATCCTAGTGCTGATTATCTAGCTAGGGGATTTGGATTTTCAATATAGCTCCCCCTAAGCTAGAGCTCTGAATTCACTTCCTGGAGCAAGTATTTGCACCAGAAATTGGTGTAGATCCATCCTTGATCTCATTCACATCCTTCTTAATCCAGACCTTGCTCATTTCTTTTTTGATTTCTGCTGAATCAACCTTGTTCTTTCCTCTATCATTTCTCTGCTCTATTTTCCTCTTTTATGTAGGATAGTTTCTTTTCTCATTCTTTCTTCTGCAGAATTTTGTGACATGCCCAAACTTATTGCAAGTCTAGCATACCACATTCCTTTGTCTTGATTCCTTTTATTTATTGAGTTCATTCTTGATCTATATTGGTTAGCCATATGTCCAAATCTATTGCATGCAAAACACTTTCCATTGAAGGTTTGAGTATTCCTTCCATAGTTAAAACCATTCCTAACCAGACTTCTACATTCGTTTGATCTATGACCAATTTTCTTACAATTGAAGCAATGACCAGGGAATGAATGAACATTCTAATTTATCCTACTCATACACTGAGTAGCCTTGTGACAAAACTTATTACAATTAAAACAATAGCCATTGAAAGATGGGTACCTTTGAGCATTTGGTTGTCTGACTAGAGGCCTTCTAGGTCTTCTTCTCTAATTCCAAAACTAGATGTATTTGTTTTTCTTGAACTCAGTGTTTTCTTATCCTAATTTTGAACTTTCTCCTTTTTCAAATCCCAAGTCTTGCTTTTCATCTGGACTCTTTTGACTTTCCATCAGCTCCTCAAGTTTTGCAAAGCTAATTTTGAATTTTTCTTCATAGCTCTTAACCTTCTCTAAATCTGATTTCAGGCTCACAACTTGCTTTTCAAGTTTAGCACATTCTTCTAATTTGCTTTTCACCAATAGATTTAGATCTTCTTCTGCTTTAGCTCTTTCTACAACTTCCACTTTCAAATCATCCAAGGTTTCATTTGTTGATATCAATTGTTCACTAACCTCCTCGTATTTTTCTTTGAACTTCTTGACTCATTCTTTTAGCTTTAGAATACATTCATCAGCTTCTAGTATGTTATCCTTCAAATCCCTAATTTGAGCTTCAGATTTTTCAAGATCTTCAAGAGTAGCTTGTAATTCACCATTGCTTTCATATAAGGCTTCAGGAGAAGTGAAATATCTTCTAGCTTCCATGTGTACACCTTCCCAGATCTTCCTCAAGCTGTTAAGCTTCTTCCAAGGAACCTTGCTCTGATACCAATTGTTGAATGCAAAGAATACTGAGAGGGGGGTGAATCAGTATTCTAAAAATATTTTCATTTACACATTCATTAATCCAATTACCAAATTCACTAATATGAAAGCAATGTAAACATGAGAAGAGCAGTCACAAACTCATAACACATAGACACCAGGATTTTACGTGGAAAACCCAAAAAGGGAAAAACCATGGTGAGTGTTAGCTCACAATATACTATGATAGAAATACCTAATTACATGAAGGCTCACTACCTAAGGACTCACTTTCCAAGAAGTTCTCACTACAAAAGGATCACTACCAGAAAGGTAGAAGAAAAGATAGAAGAAGGATTGGCTCACTGCTAAGAGAGGACTGCTACAGGTGCAGTACCAATTAGTTCAGTATACATATTCAAAGGAATTCATACTGTCTACCCTATTTTTCTACTCTGCTTCACATATACTTCAATTTTCTACCCTTATTATTATTTTCTGGTCTACAAACTACCTTAAATTATGCACATATTGAGTTTGCACACCACACACATATATCCTTGTCTCGAACACTGAAATCCATCAAATATATATATACAATAAGATTCATCTCATAATCAGGTCAGCAACATAGACATGAAACGTGTATACAAGTGTTGTACCTAGTTGGCTTGATCTTGTGCACAAACAACAATGTGGACCCAAACAAATATACAATAATCTTCATATAGGTCGGCACCAATCATTCAACCACTTGAATTAATTATTCAAATAATATATCTTCTTTACATATGGATCTAACATGCATGTCGACTTGTCCCTTAGGAACACACTTGACCAATTCAACTGTCACATCATAACTTCTATTGTTGACCATATTAGACTCTAAAAATCATACCCAACATTCATCATTGACCTCTTAGCATACCTTAAGAACTACAAACCAAAATATGCCATAGTGGAGGAATGCAGACCCTTTTACTCTGGTATGGTGCAATGTTCCTATCTTTACTCTGTTCACCCAGACTTAGATACTTCACCATATGACTTCCAGAGGAAGTCAAAACTTGAACACTGGAGCATGTAATCACTAAGTATCTATGACTGACTTACCTAAACCGCATATAATTATCTTCAATTGCAAAGGCATACTAACCCAGTCTCTATCACTTGCTCTTTATACTGCCTATACTTAGCCATTTGAGCCTTCCTGACCAAAAACCTTTGTCAGACCAAAATGATCTACCAGAGTAAAGTCTCTTTTCCTTGTTGGTGGAATCCCTTTGTCTTGTTGCCATCAATGACAATATTGAGTCATTCATCATAGTAGTGTCTCTTGCCAATAGAGGATACCATCAAAAGTTGTAGAAAAATACAAGAATGATATAACTTTCATGGTGGATAAGGACAATTTCTATATGAAGGTAATTGAACGAAGGACTTTCTAGATAACCACTTTGCCATATGAGGTTTGTAGACTTGATTTGATTGGAGATGTTGATATCTTGCTTAGTAAGCCTAAGGATCCCATTGCTAAAAGATTTGGGACCTATGATGAAATAACTAATAAGATGGTAAAAAAGAATAGAGAAGAGAAGGCAAAGAAGATGAAATCAAAGTTGGAAAAGATGCTTAATACTCCCAAGGGTTCTACAAAAGATCCTCAAACCACCTTTGCCTCACAAACTCCTAGAAGGGCAAGTAGGTCTGCCACTATTACTACTACCTCTTGCAAATCCTCCAGACCTGCTCATACACCCCCTAGTAGGAGAAGAGTTGCTGCTGAAGTTCTGGTACAAACCAAGACTACAGAGAGGAAGAAGCCAAGACCAAAACAATAAGAAAAAAGAGGAAAAATAATCTGGTAAATGTAGAAGATGATGAAGAGGATGAAGAAGAAGAAGAAGAGAGGAATCTTGCATGTTGAAGAAAAGAGAGAAAATAACAAGAGAAGGAAAAGAAGAAGGAGAGACTTCCAAAGGAAAAGGAAAAGAAAAAGCAAAGAAAACTAAAATAGCTCCTCAAGAAAATTTGAATATAAGCCTGTACAACTTGAGGCCACTGTCAATGCTATTGCACATCATAGTGCCATGAAGGAAGTTGTAGAGCTTTATAATGAGATGCATGACAATGATAAAGCTACAATTGAGTAAGCCATAGTCAGATATATGATGGCCTTTAATGTGGCCCTAATTGAAATCATTGATCAACTTCCTACAAGTTTTGCAAACATATTGACCAATAAGAGGAATGAAGCCATGGCAAAAGAGGCCAATATGAGGCAACAAGAAGTTGAGAAGGTTGGTCCATCTATTTTTTATGAAGAAAATGTCAAAGTTTTCCAAAGACAAGCACACAAATTTAGATCTGAATGTAGAATAAATATTCTAATGGGAAAGGATGAAAAAGAAATAGAAAGATTGGAAAAGGAGACAATAGAGAAAACTACAAAAATTCTTGAAGAGATGAAGAATGTTGGGGTGATTATTAAAGATATATCTGATGACATATACTTGTTATCTTTTGAAGATAATGTAATAGGTGATGAGACTATGAAGAATAATCAATAGAATGAGGAGATCGCTCCTCTAAAGAATACTGGAGAATAAGTTACAAAGAATAAAGGTAAAATGGGTACACCTCCTCTAGAGAATACTAATCCTAGTGCAGAACATGACAATCCTCCTCCAGAGAATGTAGGGAAAGATGAGCAAAAGAAAGAGGATAATCCTAAGAAATCTCAAGATGAAACATAAAAGACTAAGGAGAAACAAGATGAGAAAATTTAGGATGAAACAAAGAGAACTAAGGAGAAATAAGATGAGAAATCTCGGGATGCTTCTATGAATGTAGGTCAGAGTTCATCATCTTTAGATTCTTTTAAGAACCTACTAAGCTTGCAGATGTAGTTTTGACTTGTGATCACACCTTAGCTTCTGCAGATTCCCACTCATGAGGGGCAAGTAGATTTGTCAAATATTTCACCCCTTCACAAGTTACAACTTGGTGACATTCTACATGCTTCTTCGAGGAAGGAGTTCCTCCAAGAAAACTTGAATAACACTAGCTTAGTTGAGGATGTAGTAAAGTTGATTCAGGAAGGCTTACCAGAGGTAAATATTGATTCTTCATTGGCTCTAGAGCATAAATTAAAGATTTTGATGGACTCCTTCAAGGATCACTCCTTCCATATTGAACAAAAGGTAGAACA
The DNA here is from genome assembly GCA_027924645.1 of Cunninghamia lanceolata. NCBI lineage: Eukaryota > Viridiplantae > Streptophyta > Pinopsida > Cupressales > Cupressaceae > Cunninghamia > Cunninghamia lanceolata. The sequence goes on along the minus strand of BSBN01000245.1, from coordinate 1,308,625 downwards.
AGAGGCCTTAAGGAAGATAAATGATAAAAGACTGGCTGAGCTATCTGACCAAGGTGCCAATGTACACAATAAATTGCAAGAAAACATAAAGATATTTAAGGATTGTATTGATGAAGCTACTACCTTATATCTATTTTTCTTGAAATGGCCAAATACCACCAAGAACATCAAAACTCAGATTGACTCCATTTAGTCACAGATCACTAAATTAGCTAAAATATATGACTTGTCAAAGAACAAGGATGGATCAACCAGGGCACCAATTGAAAATCTTCATGCACAAATGTCACAGCTACAGGACTGAAGAGAAAAAATAAAGAAACACTATTGTCAGCTAAGGGAAGCAATCAACTTGAGACTTGCTTCATTATCTGGGTTACTAGGACAAGATGAGAAAATTGAGCAAAAGATGAAGACCCTAAGCAACATAGATGAGACTGAGGATTTAAGTATGCAGTTTGAATGCCAGAATCATATTCTCTCCTTAGAAAAAACAAAATGGGTATCCACTATTACTCAACTCAAGGTAATTTACAAAAGCATTCTACCTTCTAAGTGCCTACCTAAAATAAATGATCTAATCTAAATCACATTCTAAAACTACTAATTGATTAACTACCTCCTAATACATCTTAGAGATCTATATATATCATATTCAAGCTCAGAGAATCTTCTTTGTCATCCACAAGAGGTTATAAACTCTAATGAAGGAATGTAATGTGTAGAAACAAGGTAGGTTAGCCTACAACATCTAGTAATGCTCCACAAATGCATGAAACTTGGTCCAAACCTCAAGGAAGGTCTATATGATCAATATGTGTCATGTATGATGTTTCATTTAGCTCTGCATGTCATAGAAGGGCTCTGCAAACTTTCTCCTTAAACTAACTGCCTGAATACTCTGTTCTGTGAAAGCTGGTGATCTTTTGATAGCAATAACTCTTAGCAAAATAGATCTAAATGACCTGAAATTTGGATATGATGTAGATGATGATATGTAAAAGCTAATTCTTACTTTGTGAGATCTGATATGAAGATGTGGTATAATGCAGTACAAAATGCTAAAATTGCAACTAACTGAATTGAACTAAAAATGAAAGAAAAGAAAGAATGCAAATATTTTTCGTTGATGCAAGATTGCTCTACAACCTAGGATGCTCTTGCATTAAGCACCTGGGATTGTTGAAAAAGTGAGTTCCTCACTTTGTTGGGGCTAGAGGAAAACCAATGTGGTTCACCTCATCCTAAGAAATCCAAGTTGAGTCTTCTTCTGGTCTTCCTTTCCACTTTATAAAATATTCTTTATACTACTTGCCTCTCATATTGCATCCAACTCTGTTACCCAAGATATACTCTATTTGCTCTGATTGTTGTTGTCGTAACTGATTCTTCAAACCTTCTCCAATGCTATCACTTGATTCTCCTTCATGATACTAATATAAGTTTGCAATGTTGAATATAGGTGATATACCCAATGTCTCTGGTAGCTCCACTTCATATGCATTTCCTGAATCAAACTTCTTAAGAATCTTACATGGTCCAAACTTCTTCATCTATAGCTTGTTGTATGTTTTCACTAGAAATCTCTCTTTTCTTAGATATACCATTACTTCATCTCCAACTAAAAATTCTTTTGTCTCCTCTTCTCATCTATTTGCTCTTTATACTTACAATTCATCTCCTTCAAATGCTTCCTAATCTGATTATGTAGAGTCTCCATGTATGCTAGAAATTCTTTCACCTCTACGCTTCTCTTATTCTCTGTATTGATGTCTCTCAACTCTGCAACTCCTCTAGGTTTCATTCTGGTCACAATCTAAAATGGTGTCTTCCCTGTCCTCCTATTCACTAAATTATTGTATGCAAACTCTGGTTGTGGTATAATTAGATCCCAATTTCATGTTTTATATCCTACCAAACATCTCAACAAGTTACCCAAACTCTTATTTATCACTTCTGTTTATCCTTCTCTCTATGGATGAAATGTTGAACTGTACTTTAGGTCTTTCTTCATCTTCTTCCATAGTGTCCTCCAAAAATATCCAATGAATCGTGTATCCCTGACTAAAATTATGCTCTTAGGTAATCCATGCAATCTCGCAATCTCCTTGAAAAATAAGTCAGCAACATGCACTGCATCATTTGTCTTCTTACAAGGAATGAGATGTGACATCTTTGAAAATCTGTCCACCACTACAAATATAGAATCATGTCCTCTCTATATTATTGGAAATTTTAATATGAAATCCATGGTTATGTCTTCCCAAGGTCACTCCGGTACTATCAAAGATTTGTACAAACCAATATTCTGAGTACTCCCTTTTACAACTTGACATACTCTACAACTCTGCACAAACTTACTTACATCCTTATATATCTCAGGCCAAAAGTAATGTTCACTTACCAAGGCTACTATCTTATCAATTCCAAAATGTCCTGCTAATCCACCACTATGCTTGTCCTTTATCAAATTGTCTCTCATTGAACTCCTAGGTATACACGACTAATTTCCTTTGAACAACATATCCTTCTGAATGAAATAATGTAACCACTTACTTCTATTTGTCACAACAGGTTCCTTACATGCTTTCCATGGTTTTGCAAAATCAAGATCCTCGTCATACATGTGATTCAGTTCCTCAAAACCTAATATTTCTACTCTCATCTCTGTTAGCAAATTCCTTCTTCTACTCAATGCATATGCAACTTTATTTGACTTCCCACTCCTATGCTTTAATACAAATGTGTAACTCTACATGAACTCTACCCATATCATATGTCTCTGATTCAACTATCCCTAACTATTCAAATATTGTTAAGCTTGATGATCCGTATACAACACAAACTCCTTAGGCAACAAATAACATATCTTCTTCAAAGCTTGAATTATGGCATAGAACTCCTACTCGTAAATTGAATATCTTCTCCTTGCATCATTCAACTTCTCACTGAAATATGCGACTGGTCTACCTTCTTGACTTAACACTGCTCCTATTATATTTCCATTGGCATCACAATCTACTTGAAATACTTTGTTGAAATCTGGTAATGCTAACACTAGTTGCTCTATCACTTTCTGCTTCAACAATTCAAAACTTTTATTTACTCCTGATGTCCACTTAAAATCCTTTTTGTCACCTCTCATTGTCTCTGTCATTGGTGTGCATACTGAACTGAAATTTTTGATGAACTTTTGGTAGAAACTTGCTAATCCATGAAATGATCTTACCTATCCAATGTTGTCCAGTGTTGGCCATTCAACAATTGCTCTAACCTTCTCAGGGTTGATCTTCAATCCTTCCATAGAAATCACAAATCCCAAATATACCAACTCTTCCTTCATGAAACTACATTTCTTGATATTTATCAACAATTTCTCTTATCTCAACCTTAGCAATACTTGTCTAATGTGCCACAAATGTTCTTCTTTTGTCTTATTGAAAATCAAAATATCATCCAAGTATACAATAATAAACTCACCCAAGAAATTCTTCAAAAACTCATTCATTAACCTCAAGAAAGTACTCAATGCATTAGTCTATCCAAAAAGAATCACTAACCATTCATATAGCCCTTCATTTGTCTTGAATACAGTCTTCCACTCATCTCCTTCTCTGATTCTGATATGATGGTATCCACTCTTCAAATCTATCTTTATGAAATATTTTGCTCCACTCAAACAATCCATAATGTCATTCATCCTTGCCAATGGAAATCTATACTTAATAGTGATCTTATTGATTTCTCTAGAGTTTGTACACATCCTCCATTCTCCATCTTTCTTCGGTGAGCCTAGTATTGTTGGTACAACACATGTGCTCAAATGTTCTCTTATCAATCCTTTCCTCAACAATTCATGTATGTATCTATTCATCTCTACATTCTATGCTGGTCTCATCTGGTGTGCTACTTTGTTAGGCAAACTAATCCAGTTATAAGGTCCATATGATGACTGATACTCTAGATTGGTGGCAATCCCTTAGGTGCATTATCTGATATGATATCTTCATACTCTGTCAACAATTCAGTTATCCCTTCTAGATATGATTCTTCAGTCTTTGCACTTAGGGTTTAGAGTACTTCATAGGAATCAAATCAAAACACATATTCTCATGTCTCAATCCATCCAAAAATTTCCTTCCATCAACCAAACAGATTCTAGCATTCCCACATACTTTACTTTTAGGTTCATCTTCCAAAGGTATAGAGATATGCTTCTTCCCATTTGATGTTATAGTATAAGTATTCTTTCTCCCATCATGTATAGCTTTTCTATCATACTGCCATGGTGTACCCAACAATATCTGACATACATCCATTGGCATAATATCACATAGTACTTCATCATTATAAGATCCTATATGAAATTTCACCAAAAATTGTTCACTCACCAATACCTTGTGTTCATCCTGAATCCATGCTATCTTGTAGGGCTTAGGGTGTTTCAATCTCTACAGGTTCATCTTAGTCACCATCTCCTCTGAAAACAAATTATTAGTACTACCACTAGCAATGATCATTTTATAATATTTGCCTCTTGATTTACATCTAGTCCGGAACAAACTTTTCCTCTGTGGTGGTTTCTTAGTTATCTCTACTTGAAATAGTTCTCTCCTCATGACTAATTATTCTCCTTTCTCTAGCTTTCCAACTAAACTAGGTGATCCAACAAGTTCTTCCTCCACATAAGCTAATCTTGCACTGTTCTCTGTCTTCTTGCTTGTACTTCCTTGATGGATCATTCAAATGCTATGTGTACTTTACCTCCACACTTAAAACAAGTTCCCTTAAATGTTCCCTTATCCAACCCTCATTTATCTCTCCTATATCCTTCATTATGGTAAGAATTATGGCTCCCTCTATGGTAGAAATTTCTTTCATGTCTCTAGTATGAATTGTTATCTCTATCTTCTTTCTTGTATGGACTACTTTGTTTGTTCTACTCCGCATATGATCTTTTTCCTTTGAAATATGTTCTACCTCTTTGAAATTTACCTCCTCTACCTCTCTATCTTTTCTCATGCTTTTTGTTCAACTTGTCTTCAACTTTCAATGCAAACTAATATGATTCTTCTATTGTTGTCATCATTACTAGACTCAGTTCTTGTTGAATGTTCAACCTCAATCCATTTATGTATCTTTCCACTATCTCCTTGCTTGCTTCACTATGTCTAGTCCTTATGATCATCTTATGAAATTCTTCAGTATACTCCTTCACAGATTTCTTCTTTTGTCTTAGCTTCTGTAATTGCTTCGACAATTCCAACTCATAGTCAGCAGGTATGAACAGATTCTTTAACTTTGTCACCATCCTATCCCATTTTATGATCTTTTATTTTCCTCCTATTTCTATCCAATTGAACTTCTTTCTACCAAATAGCAACATGTCCTTTCTCTGGATCTTCAATTTCTTCATATTTAAAGTATTCCTCCAAGCCATTTATCTAATCAATCAATTCCTCTGGATTCAAATTTCTAGTATAATTTAATACATCCACTCTAGGTCTCTTAACAATCTTAGAAATAGATTTCAACCTGATCTGATTCTTCTTCTTCTTCTTCTTCTTCTTCTTCTAGGGATTCTTCATTTTGATCAGTAGATTTAAATTCTTCATCATCACTTTTAGCATCATGCCTAGGGTTTAGTCCTCTTCTTCTATCTTCTTCTACATAATCCAATCTAACCTTCATTGTTTTCATCATCTACATCATTTCTTCTATTCTTCTAGCAACATTGCCCATAGCAGGCATCCTCCTCGGCAGCATATCTTCCTAGGATTTGGTGCAACTACCTCAATTTGGTGACCTAACTACAACGTAGCAACTATCTCACATCAGCGCTCTATTGACAAACACAAGTAGACTACCTCAGGTTGGTGATCTATTCACCATAAAATCTTATGGAATGCCTTCACTTCCCAAAGGGTCTAAAAATTTGCTCTCATACCACTTGGCATGGTCACAGTCAAAGGGTTCATAGAATGAACTGTCCAAACCATGTAGCTAGAGTAAACATAATGGAAACAACATAATCATACAATGCAATGGAAGATTCATATATTCAAAAAATCAAAGAATTACAATGTTTATATGCTGACAATGTGTGAGCTACAATTAAAGGGCTCACATACCTGCTTTCTAAGTTACAATAGATATAGAAGATATAGCATTGAAGTGCCTTCTTAGAACAAAAGATCCAATCTAAATCACATTCTAAAACTATTGATTGATTAACTACCTCCTAATACATCATAGAGATCTATATATATCATCTTCAAGCTCATAGAATCCTCTGTGTTGGCCACAAGAGGTTACAAACTCCAATGAAGGAATGTAACATATAGAAATAAGGTAGGTCAACCTACAACATCTTGTAATGCTCTGAAAATGCATGAAACTTGGTGCAGACCTCAAAGAAGGTATATCTGATCAATATGTGTTGTGTATGATGTTTCATTTAGCTCTGCAAGTCACGGAAGGGCTCCACAAACTTTCTCCTTCAACTAATTATAGTGCAAATGAGTTGAATGTCTCTAATTCCTCCAGAAGTGTTAGATGTGGTTGTGTGGATCTAGGGATATGTTTAGAGTGGTGTATAGGTTCATTCATAAAATTTTCATATGTTTTTTTGGTCTGCAATGCAATATCCTAAGTTTTGATGTGTTATAGTTAGTCTGAAATGCTATGTTTTCATTAGTTCAACATGTTTCTTCGTTTGTGGATGCACATAAATAATTAGATATTTTAGGTGAATGGTGTAAGGATAGTATTGGTAAGGTACATTTCTCATATCTTGGTTTGCATGTTGTTTTGGCTATCTCCTCAGTGATGTAAAGATGGACAGATAGCAGTGTTTGAATTGTTTAGGCCGACAATCTAGTTTCTTTCATGTGTGGTTGATCCTAATCAATTGGTTTGGCATTGAAGGATGTGTTATGATGTATTTGACTCTATTACTATGTGTGAACTGATCTGCAACTCAAAATATATTTGTTCTAAGTTGACCCATACAATATTACACGTTTCATCTAAAGGTCTTTTTAGTGTCAACCTAATTGAGGTTTTGAGTTATTGCAGAGGGTATATATAGAAGAACAAAGTCATTTGTGAATGGTGTGAATGAGAGAGAGATGAATATCAAGAATGAAGTGTGTGAAGTCAGTGTGATGGAGTAATTGTGCAAAAAAAAGGGGACTGTAACATCAACATAAGTCAAATGATTTTTCATAGTAGTTCAGGTTTTTGTTTTCATAGTAAATTTTTATGTAGCTTCCTTGGGTTATAGCCCTAAAACAAAGTTGTAATCTTTTATAATAGTGAGCTTATTATATTGTGAGTTAATCTCACTGTTAAATTTCCCTCATTGGGTTTTCCACATAAAAATCCTAGTGTCTTTGTGTGGTGCATGTTTTACTTTTTGTTCTTCATCTTTGGTTAAAATGATAAAATGATTTAATGGTGATGTTGTAAATAGAATTGATTTAAATAGACCAATTCACTCCTCCTCTCAGTTTCTAGATGTGTTCAACACCATTTACTATTTCATCCAGTTTGAGCATATAACTGGAAATGTCTTCATCTTCTGCCATCTTCAGGGTCTCAAACTTGGTCTTGAAGATTTGCATCTTGGCCTGCTTCACTTTACTATCTCCTTCATAAATGCTACTAAGTTTCACCTATACATCCTTAGCAGATTTTCAACCCATTACCTTTAGAAGTTCTTAATTAGCTAGCACACTCATGATAGCACTCTTTGCCTTGGCATTGTTATCATACAACTTAATCTCATTTGTATATATAGGATCACTAGCAGGAGCAATATAACCATTCTTGATAGATTGCCAAACACCAAACCCTAAAGAGGATATATAGTTTTCTATCATTAGCTTCCAAAAGGATTAATTTGTTCCATCAAACATAGGTGCCTTGTGAGATCCATTATGAGTCATCCCAGACCTTCCTTAAGATGTTAAACTTCTTTTGAGTAACTTAGCTTTGATTCTAATTGTTGAACACACCCAGATACTGAGAAGGGGGGGAGTGAATCAATATCCAAACAAACTTCAAATCCTCTAGAGCAAATTAAAACTTAAACTTTATAGCATTAACATAAACATAAAAGATCAACACAATGCATAACACCACATAACACCAGATATACATGGAAAAGCCCAAAAGGGGAAAACCACAGTGAGGACTAACTCAAAATATATGAAGCTCACTACTATATAAATTAGAACTTTGTTTTAGGGCTACAATCCAAGGAAGCTACTACTCCATGCTGACTTTGTTTTAGGGCTTCAACCCAAGGAAGCAACTAATCCATGAAGAAAGGTTTTAGGGTCACTCCTAAGGAAGCTACAAATCCTTGTAAACTTTATTTTAGGGATTCAACCCAAGGGAGAAACTACTCCCTAAACTGAGAACAAAATCAGAAATGATTATAGCATGATATCCCTTCTACTGTCTAAAACTGACAATGAAGCTCACTCCTTTTGGTGATTGCACTTTTGCCTCTTCACTCCTCTTTTGATGATTTAATAAGTTAGGCACACTCTTCACTTCCCTTCTATCACAAAAATATCTTCAAGATGAATTAGGATAGGCTCTAACACTTCTTCTCTTTTTCCTTTAGTAGCACATCATAATGCATATCATATTCATATTTTACTCTTCACATTTTCATCTTCATAATCATACCTCACCTAGATTAGATAGGTTTGTTATATATACATGATATTGCATTGATTACATTACAAGTTGGTCAAAACAACAAGAATATTACAATTACAAGTCGACCAGAGACCAAACAACATGAAACATGTAGAGGGCAAGCCCTAACATGAACTACATGCAACACTAGGAAGAGAAAAACACCTTGCAAATCCCAACACACACTTAACCTGGTCCTAAAAAAAATTCATAGCATCATCCTTCAAGGAATAATATCCTCATGCTTTGCACATTTGAATTAGGTTGCCCTTAAGAAACAATACATGAATCTTGCAACACATCAGTCATTACAACTTGGTGGTACTCATGAAAGATTAAACATTACTTGTAATTCTCCTAGATGAGTTAGTATGACCCAGAAAACATCTCCAAACACTCCTTGAACTTCGCACAATAACAACTTTGTGGTGCACACCTTCAACATACCTCAGTCAAACTCAATAACAATAACTATTCACAAACTAAATTGAACACTTTGTGCGGTATTGGAAACACAAAAGATCTACATGTGCTCTAAACCTGAGAAACATAGAGACATGTGGAATGTCCACATAAACTCATATAACTAATCTGTACATTCTCTAACTGGCCCAAGTACTAAAACATATGTTCTATAGAACAATTAGGCATATGGAACTATCTATAGCACACTGTCATTTGAAAACTAAACTTGTGGACCTCTAAATCATCTGATACTGCAAAGTCACATGTATTTAACATCCCTAAACATGTCCAAAAAATTGCATGGACAAAACTTCACTTTTGGAGGAATATAGAGCATTCCAACTAGCCTTCATCATCACTTCATTCTTTTAGAGTGTTGATGGTGGTTTTAACACATAGCAATGCAAGTGAAATGTAGGTTATCTCACCTCTCTTGAAAAGTATCTTATCCTAGATAAGACTACGCTAAGGTTTATATAGCTAGGTCTTAGCTTGTAGGAATAACTTCAATGGAATGTTTCAGCTATACCAACTAAGGGGACTTACATGCATTGACATGGTTTATAAACTATTACAACAAAGTTTACAAGATGCCCTCTGATAATTCAACAGATTTATAGATGTGATTGCTCTTATAACCTAAATCCAACAAAGCTTGATTAAATAAAATGCAAAAGGTAAAGGGTTTGAGAGAGAATGTTAAATTCTAAGTGACAATCACAATGAAGGAAGGTACTGCAGATAGACAAATGCCTTTTAATGAAACCACCTCTTAATTTACCAAGTTGCAAAAACAATAATTCTATTAAGAGATGATACAATCTTCAATGGAAACTAATGATTTTCAAATTACATCCACTCATTAAACACCCAAATTATAGTATAGTTTAATTTGTAAAATGCAATCAAACTGAATTCAATGATGAGACCTAGGTTAACTATACACAACAACTTACAATCAGCAAGCACTAATAGTTTGGACCAAAGCATTCTTCAAATATCTTTAGCATTAATCCAACATTACAAAAGCACATTTAACTAATTCTAGATTGATGTGAATCATGAAAAGCAAAATAGATATCACAATAGACAAATTTCTAGCAATCCTACAAAATCTATTTGTATTAATCACTTCGGTAGAGTCTCAACAATTCACTATCAAAAGTTTGTTACTAAGAGAGAAAACGATGGCCCTTTTATATACAAGGCACCTGTTGAGTTTTTCATGAATAACGAAGATTAACTCAACACCAATGACCCAAATTTACATAGCATTTAATTTGGTATAGCAATTAGTTAGATTTTTGTGTTTGCTTTTGTCTTTACAAAAAAGACAAAATATAGCCTCTAAATACATTGAATCTAAAAAAAATGAGTACCCATTTTGCTGTATATGACAAAGAGCCAATTTACAAGAAAGTCAAAATGAAGCCATTTGACCCTAAAAAATTGGAGCTGATTTAGAATGATGGGATTTCAAATGCTGATTGGAATATCTTATCACTCATCACCATCCAAGTTATTCTTGTTCTTTTCAGCTTCCCTATTGATGTATCCTACAAGAGATGCTAACACTAGATTAATATCAGCTAGATCTAGATCATTGATGTAATCCATTTTGAACTTAATCTATTCAACCTCCTTTGAAAATTTATAGTAGATTGTATCTCTGGACCTTTTATTTCTTTTGAACTCTTTGAATGCATCCCTAAGGTCACTTATTCTCTCCAATCTTCCAATCATATTGAGAGGCGAATTACCATGAAGGGTATGCTTCAACCTATTCTTACATTCCTGAGCATTCATCGGAGTAGTATCATCAAGATCCAAATTTGTACAAGCCCTCAATACATCATTTATTTTATAAATAACTTCCAAAACTTGAGCTTTGGCTAGATCAAAAAATTCCTGGCTTTATCAAAGACTTCTTTTCTTAACCCTATTAAATCTAACCATTGCTCTAGCTTTTCCAACCTATCCTGAGTCAAAATATCCTTTGTTAGTAGGGTTGCATTTGTCGCACTCTAGGAAATATATGGGAGTAATAATCCTCATAATTAGTGCATTCATTATTAACTTCTTCCCATTTAGATTTCAAGATACAAAAATCCTTATGTAATTTAGATGCCATATCAATTGTCTCACAACCTTCTGCATATACCTTGTGAAACCATTCCTATGTAGCGGCTATAGTGGTCTTAATGCTATCAAAATTTTGAGTTCCTCTTTAGATAGGAGAGAAGGTGCAGTCTCTAGCTCACCATTGGATGACATTGGTTTTATTAGATATTTTATACAATCTCTTAATTCTTCATTTTGCTTCGAGCTATTGTTTAGTTAATTCATCTTTATTCAATCTATCTAGAATACTAGACACAGAGCCCTTGAATTCTTCAATTTCCTATAACTTGGAAGCTAGCCCAAAATTGATGGTTGTAACAGTGTAATCTTCTCACCGTATCTCTTCCTTATTGGTTTTCTCTGGGGGAACCACCACCTCAGCAATGTGAGAACCTGTGGTATCCATATAAATTCTAGATTGGACCTTGGCCTTGGCTTTTCCAATCTATCCAGGAAGCTATCCAAATCTAAAGACATTACCTCTAAATCGGGAGGCTTTTGCCTAGCCTTTGTTGCAACCAATCTGGAGTTGTAGAAGTATGTTTGGGAGAGTCAATGCAACTATCTCCTTTATTCAAAGAATCATCATGAATGTTTGCTACTTCTAACTTCTTTTCTACCCCATTGTCCTCATTTGCACTCTATTCACTAGCTACTATATCATCCTTAGGAGACTTTGATTTCTCTATTTATTGTAGATTTTCAATGACTACCTTCTGAGCAATTTCCAAAACTGAATCTATTGCTTCCTCTTCTGTTGGACTATCCTTAATATTAACTATCTCAATTGTGTTGGGATCAGTGAGAGGTTCATGGGTTATGTCTTTGATAATCACCTTCTCCTGAGACTCCAGATCAGCACATATTTTCTCTATACTAGGTAATTGAGGAATAGGTAAGGGCACTTGAGTTGAATCATTAATGGGGGGAGATAGAGAGCTATTCACCACAGCAAGAGAATTAGTGGCAATTGGTGGCAAATACACTTGAGACAAATTGGCAAAAGAAGAAAAACCCAAAGATGCAGAATAGAGGGAGAGGAAAACATGGAAGGGATGGAGATGGGTGAAGAAAGTTTGAGTGATGGCAAAGAAAAAGAAGGTGCAAGGATTGTGGAAATGGAAGCTAGTGCAAAATATGAAGAAGGTGAAATGGAGTGGGAAGTAAAAGAGATGTACAAAGATGTGGAGGTGGATGATGAAGAGATAGATGATTTAGAAATGGTAGAAATGGAAGGTAAAGAGGAAATAGAGGAAATGACTGAGGAAGTGATAAGTGGAGAAGGAAGGATGGGTGAACTGTTGAAATACACTGGACAACTGAGAGAGGTGTGAATTAGTTATCCTTAAAACTTTGAACACTTAAGAAAAACAACACATCAAACTCTTATTTACTATTATTTAGATTTAACCATGAAAGCATGAATTAAGAAGCTTAACACATTAACACATAACACATCATATTTTTACATGGAAAACCCTAAAAGGGAAAAACCATGGTCGGTGTTAGCCGACATAAAATATATGAATGATAAAAATACTAAAAAATAGAGTATCACTGCCTACAGGGCTCACTACCCAAATTGCTCACTACAAAGAACGGCTCACTACCAAAGGGTGGCTCACTACCAAAATAATGAACTGAGTAAGTAGTATCTACTCCATGCCTGGGTTCAGTTCCTTTAAAGCACAATTAAACTTCTCTGCTCTACTCCTTTACACCTTCACACTTATCTCTTCATATTCACACTACACAACACTTTTTTGCAACTACATTACATGTTTTTATACAATTCCTCAACCTTGCAATGTACATCAAGGTTGACATTACATTCATCAACCATTGGAACAATCTTTAAGGTTGGCATTACAATCATACATAAAAATAGGTCTAGATCTAATACAAGTTTTGCTAAGGAAAAGATGTAAAGATGTGTACGGATCACACTATGCCTTAGTTGGAACTCAAATGCACTTCTTCATGCCATGACATGCTTTCACAATCTTCAAGGCATCTCCACAATTAGTGAAATCAACTGAGTCAGCCAAAACTGGTGAGAACACTAGGTCTGCTAAGAACATTCTTCATCCATGATCCAATTTACTCTTTATAGACCAATCCAAATGGAGGAACATGATTAGGAGACATCTACAATCACTTTGTAATCACTAGGAACAATCGCATGATCTCCAACCACTTTGTCAAGAAGATTCTTCAAACCAGATCACAAGAACAACACTATTAGCCACTATCATAAGGAAAGAATAGCTTGCAGACCACCAAACCATGAACCATTAAGGTTGAAGGCACATAATATCATTCCAGAATTAACTCTAGAACCGCTGACCAAAATACTTCAATGTGGAGGAATGCGGAGCATAATACTTTCTCCATGTCACCATCAATCATATAGAAAAATAGTTTTCACTCTGGTGAACATAACTCACTCAAATCTTCATACTGGAGGCTCAAACTTAGGATGTAATATCTTCAGACGGACTTCTAAATGTCTCCCAATCTCTAGACAAAGATATTCATTCAACAAGAAATTTGGAGCAAACTTCTAGACTGTTCTTTTGTATGCATTACACTGTTTCTACTGTAACTTACTGTTTTTACCAGAAGAGCTAATTTTATCAATATCCTCAACATCAAGATCACTTCCATATGTAAATGCAAAGCTTCTCACTCATGACAAGAAAGAAGAAAAATAAGGGCATAGTTGACACCAATGACAACATAGATATGTTGACATCAATGACAACATCGATTAGGCACATACTTGCAACAATCTCCCCCTTTGTCATTGATGGAAACATATGATGTGAAAAAATGAAAAGACCATCAAGATAAGATTCTCCCCCTTTCTCTTTACACATCTTCATTCTTTCTCTTCATGAGTTTTTCACATGATTTCTCTCCCCCTTTGACATTAATGGCAAAGGGCACATACTTGCATATTGTTTCTCTGATCCACTAAACTTTCTCTATTTTTCAACACTTTCTTCATCAAAAGCTACTCTTCCTAAGGTGTAGCCCTTAAAACATCAATCCAAATAAAAAATGATGCTTTGGATACCACTGGATTGATGCATTCTTATGCATCTCAGTTTAGAGTAGAAGGGGTAATGACCCCTAGTTTTTCTTTGAGATACTCAAAAGTACCTTTGGGTAGAGGCTTAGTAAAAATGTCTATAATCTAGTCCTTTGTGGATACATACTCCATCTTTACTTCATTTTCAGTCACCTTTTCTCTCAAAAAGTGATACCTTATAGATATATGCTTTGTTCTTGAGTGCATCATAGAATTCTTCAAGATGTTTATAGCACTTGTATTATCACAGAATATTGCAACAAGATTATCATACACAACTCTTATGTCCTTCAATGCTTGCTTCATCCATAACACTTGAGTGCAACAAAATACTTTTGTAATATACTCTACTTCTTTTGTTGATAAGGATATTGACTCTTGCTTCTTGCTTAGCCATGAAACTAATCTATTTCCCAAAAAGAAAGCACCTCCACTTGTACTTTTTCTGTCATCAACATCTTTATAAGCACTGAGAGTGAAATCTTTAGCTTTTGGATACCATAGGCCATGATCTAGTGTGCCTTTTAAATACCTTAAGATTCTCTTAACTACCATCACATTGATTCTCTTGGATTAGCTTGAAATCTTGCAACAAGACAAACTGCATGCATAATATTAGGTCTAGTTTGAGTTAGATAAACCAATCCTCCAATCATGGATCTATACCTTTTCTGATCAGCCTTGGGTGAATCATCAGTTTTGCTTAACTTGTAGCCAGTCAAAATAGGAGTACATACTAGTTTAGAGTCCTCCATCCCAAACATCTTCAACAGTTCTCTCACATACTTAGACTGAGATATGAAGATTCTTTAATCTGATTGATTAATTTGCAGACCCAACAAGAATTTCATTTCAACAAACATGGACATTTCAAATTCACTTTTCATCTCACTGGAAAACTTCATGCACATACCTTCATTTCCTCCAAAGATAATGTCATCAACAAAGACTTCAATAATCAAAATCTGATTATCAATGATTTTGAAATATAGATTGCTATCCGCAGTACCTTTATTAAATCCCAATTGCAACAAATACCTGTCTAACCTTGCATACCAAGCTCTAGAGGCTTGTGTGAGTCCATACAATGTTTTCTTCAACCTGCATACTATATCACCTTGATTTGATAGTTTGTATCCCTCTGGTTGCTCAATGTATACTTCCTCTTCTAACTCACCATTCAGAAATGCAAACTTCACATCCATCTAATATACCTTAAAATCTTTGTGTGCTGCAAATGCCAGAAACATTATAATTGCTTCAATCCGAGCAACTTGTTGTGTCACGCACACATGCCCCATTTCATCAATGGGGACCCCTTCTTTCAAATTCTGGCTTAGAGTGTTGCCCTAGCTGGTTGATTCCTAGAAGTGTTCCAATGGATGAGCAAAATCACATTTTTTGCAATTGAGAGCATGAAGGTTACTTAGGTTCTCCAAAATCATTAAGTCAATTGCTAATTTTCATCACAAACCAAGTCTGATGTCCCTTTAGTGCTAAAAATATTATCTGCTAACCTTTGCACTAGATTCTCACTCCACTGACCTTAGCACCAGAATCACAAGTCGCTAACTTAGCATTAAAATCTTCATTCATTGACTTAGCACTACATTTGTTTGTCTCTAACCTAGTGCTACATCTTCTATCCCCTGACTTATGCTAAAATTCCACTTTACTAACTTAATTCGGATGACGCCTAAACTTGCACAGGAGTCGGATGATCCAGAAAGTCATGCAGGTCTGAGGAAGCCTCAAATCTACATAAAACCTAAAAAGTCATTTTTCTTCATATTGTGCACTGAAACTGCAATCATACTATGGCATTAATGGAAGCTATTAACATGGGATATAAGGATTTTTGTGAACTTTGAGCTCACTTTGACACACAAGAAAACCATTTGAGAGCTCTGTGATTTCATTAACAACAAGAGGCAAATTTGGAGTGAAGGTGAATTTGATCTTGGACATGTTTGGACAATTTTTCTGCCTCTACCACAACATTTTGAACCAAGTAGGGAACTTCCCTTTTACTATTATGGGTTTTGAGGGTTGCTTCAAATTCAAGTATCGGTCTTAGATAGGTTTTTGCACATAAATTGAAGCTTTGGGTCTATAATTTCATCCATTAAAATAACATTCAAGTTTTGATAAGAGGGGTTCCTACTATGTAAATGATTGAGTTATTTGATAAAAAACCTTTGTTTTAAAGACCCTGGGGCATGATAAGTAGCAATACAAAATGGTGAAATCTTTTACATCAAAATGCATGTGCCCGCATTGGGTAAATCATTCATGAGTTTACCAAAACCCCTTGAAGATTCAATAAACATTTTCAACTTGTTCAATCCACGCTAAAAATTACACTAACTAACCCTTTTGAAATGATGAACAAACTTTAGGTTAGTCGGTAGTTGAATAATCCTTCGCCAAATAGAAGTTTTTAACCCTTTGCATTAGAATCGACCTTTGTAGACTTTGTGCTAAAAGTGCCCCCGACTGACTCAAAAGTAAACCCAAGAAAGCAAAGTCAGTCCGTGACCTCCAAAAAATCCTACTGGAACCAAAATCTAACTTAGTGCTACAATCCTAAGTTGCTGACCTTGCGCAAAAACATTTCTTCACCGAATTTAGTCGGTCACATCCAAAATTTGCATTGGTCAGTGGTAGTCCAAAGTCGCGCTAAACTCAGTCTTTGAGTGTTTTGTCTCTAGCACTAAGAACTGACATTCCTAACTCAGTGTTGAAAATTTCCTTCACCAACTTTGGTTGGCAAACCTCAAATCTCACGCTATGTCTGACATGATCATAATCTGCGTCAAGTCTTATCCCCCATTTTTAGCGTTGAATTCCAACCCGACCATCCTGCGCTGAAAGTATACCTCACTGACCTCCAAGGATTCATAAAAGTTGGTCACAAATGAAACCTACATAGGGTGAGATGAACCTAAAACTTGCACTAAGTCAGACAAAGTGAAAACTAGCGCTTTGATCAAAAATAGGTTTGACACCCCTAAAATCCATGCAAACTGACCTCAAAGTTTTTTTTTTAAAATTTTCTAAGGCAAATGGGTCTATTTGATCATAATGAATGTTGCAAAGGTGAAATTGAGATGTTTTGTATGATTTCATTTGGTTTTTCTAGCAATTTAGCATTTATTACATAACTTAAAGTGGGATTTTATATGCTATTTTAGTTATGTAATGAATTTCATTAAGGGGTGAAATATGGAATTATGAATTTGATCATATAGAATATAGAAAGGATCTTGAAGGATTGATTCATTGGGAAATAACTTGACTTAGAGATATAAGATGAGTCATTTGTAGCTAATCATTAAAATTTAGAAACCTGAGGCCTTCAAGATCTCTTTGACTTATTAGGTTTAGTCATGCAGGTTAAATTACTGCTCGAGCCCAAAACATGAAGTATGAATTTAAAGGAATTCCTCCCAAATCAAAGATAGCCTCTGTATGGCCAAACATAGGAGATACAAACCTAGGTCATATTGATCTAGAGGACTTTAGACTCAGAGTATTTGGGCCTAATCCTACACCCTTGGCAAGAAAGATCAGAGATAATGGGATTGCAGAGGTTGTTGCATTTCCTACTTTAGTGCAATGCCCTGAGTTGATAATGACTTGTGTAGAAAGGTATGACCCCATAACTAGGACTATTTAGACTACCGGTGGGGATATTCTAGTAGATTTAAGGTCACCCTCCTTAGCAGAAATCTTTGGCATACCAATGTACCTTGTGTTATCAATACCAGACATAAACGATGTAGAGGAAACTTTTAGAAGAAGGGTATTGAGAAATGTAAGAAACAAATCAATGATGGATAGATGAAGCATAAAAGGTCTACAATCATCAAGCATCCCCATACACTCTGTAAGAGTGATTTTCGCAGTGAGATTGGGGATCTTGTGACCTTACTACACAGAATATATGGATTGTCTTCTGCATCAACATTTGAAGGTTGGATGTTCACATTAATTAAAGAGATTATTCATGGAAAATTGAAACTCCAATGGACTTAGATTTTAAGTGACAACATACATGAGGCTTTCAAAAACTTCAACAAAAAGATGACCTTTGGATGGACCTCATATGTTGTATATGCCTTGGCAAGAAAAATTGAGTATCCAGGGTTGTCCAAGTTGGGAGTTGTAGGTAATGGAGAGCTGAAAGTATATGAATGCTATACCCAACTTTCCATATCTCAAACCTTGATCCATTTCAAAAGGGTAAATGATGCATTTACCATGTACATTACAAGACTACTTCAAGGAGCTACTTCATTGAGGATTTCTCCAGAGGAAATGAATGTAATCAGTTAATTTAGGAGATGGTATATCCAATTTGAGAAATTCACTTACATAAGGGTACAAGGATTCATAGGGGCACCGTATAGACTACCTGTTGATTGTCAGGAACACTAATAGGGAAGGGTGAATTAGTTTTCTTTAAATATTTTCTTGTACTTTTACTTTTAACCATTTCAAAAGAATAATCCAATAGAAGCAAAATATACAACTGAACAACATCAACAAAAGCATGACACATAACACCAAGATTTTATGTGGAAAACCCAAAGAGGAAAAAACCACGAAGAGGATTAGATCTCATATATATTGCAATCTTTACAAAAATGATGTTCAAGCTTAGTCACTCCACAGGCCTAGAACATGTTGGCTTACTGCCATGAAGTAAAACTAGATTTAGCAGGCTCACTGCCTCAACCCTAAACCTAGCAAGATTACAATGAGGATGATTAAACCATGAGGGCTATTAAACCCTACTAGACACTCACTGTTGGCTTACTACCTTGATGAAAAAAACTTTCTTCTAATCAGATCACACATGATAACTAAGTACTGCTTAAACATCTGCCACTATGCCAGGGTGCAATCATTTAGCAACTGAATTCTGAATCCTAAGTCTTCATCACTACTTCTCTTCTAACTATGCTCTTCTATTCACATGCTCACATCACACACACACACACTACACATTAACACTCTTAATCAAAGATCATCACTTTTATTTATATCTACATCATGATTTAACCCATAATCATGTCAACATCCAAGAAGTGAAACATGTACATAGAAAGGTGTACCTTGTCGCTTAATCCAATGCACTATGGGTTGTACGGACCCAAATCTTCCCCCAAACATGTTCATATAGGTTGGCTATAATCATTCAATTACTTACATAGATCTTTCACACACTATCCTTTCTCTGCATCATGATTTATCTCACCAGTTAGCCTGTTCCTCAAAAGCATGCCTAACAGGTTCATCTGCTGACTTGCAACTTCTACTATGGATCACAAAACACTTTCAGAATCATATCAAGGACTCTTGACACATTCCCAAATTCACCTTCACTACCACAAGGCATGGTATCATCTTGCAGAGAAATGCAGACCATCAAAACTCAAACTTTATCTTTGTCAAACTCTGTCAAACACTATGCTGATATTTAGTAGCTTGTAGCTAACCTTCCGGTGGACTTCAGATCTCTTAACTCTGTAATAAGACACTTCATAAAAGTGTTTACAATACCTCAACACTGCATCACAAAACACTTATTTACGGAGGAATTTGGACCACTGCATTATGCCATGTTCACTGTTCCTGCTATACCTTTGCTTACCTGGACTTAGACAATTCTTCATGGTGACTTTCAGAGGAGATCATGACTTCACCTCTAAAGCATAACACTATTAGACAACTAAGAACATCATACCTAAACCACATTACTTGATCATATTCTACAAAGTTATATTATTTGACTTACTACCTTCTACTCAGAATACTTTCCATACTTAGCCATTTTCTATCAATTAGCCTTAGAATCTGATATGTTCTTCTAGAGATATCTTTTCCTATCATGATGATAGGATCTCTGAGCCTTATTTCCATCAATGACAACATACAGATCCATACCAAAGCAGTGTCTCTTGCCAACACTACCAAGGTACTCGACAGATAAGGTAGTACTACTAGAACTAACAAGGCAGTTAATTCTATGTGTAGAGAAGCTGAAGCATTTGCTTAGAACAAATGTCAAATTTCCCATGCTGCTAGGTAAATGATAGTTTGCATGTGTTTCATTGGGTGTAGCTGAAATCTTTTGACAAATAGCTACACCTTCTTAATCTATATTTGTATGTCAAAAGAACTCACTTCGATCCACATGGTGTAATGGAGAAGTATGTTAGCAAGAGGTTGTTCCATAGGGTGCATCCTGAGGATTTCTAGGCTGATTGCATAGATGACTATGAGGTACTGAAAAAAAGTCATTCAAGAATGTCCCTAGACTTCATTAGAAGATTCCATATCATAGATGTCCTAGATCAACTAGTAGATGATAACAATTTGGTATAGAAGAGACCTTGGGAGGATCAATACCAACGCCCAGTTCCTTTTCCAAACTAGGCAAATGTTGAAGAGGGCTACTTAGATGAAATCATGAAGGAACCTATAAGACTGAGCAAAGTGTGGGTTAGGACCCAAATTATAGCCATGACTTGGAATGGGGTACAATTAACTTACACTGAGATAGAACTAGAAAAGGAGTCAGATGGTGAAGATGACCAACCTATGGAAGTGCCAGATGTTGAAGAGCAGGCTCAAGAAGCCTCCAAAGAAATTGTTGTCTCTTAGATTTGCACCCTTGCTGTAGTTATAAAACTTTGGCAATCTGGAGAAACATGGGATCTTTCCAAGGTCTGTGGGTCACCTATATTTGGAAAGAACCTTCAGAGAAGGCCAGCTTCCTAGCTAGTTATCACCTAAAATCTATTGAATTTTGCAGAGAAAAAGGAAGAAGGAATGCTTTTAAATAAAAAATAAAACTAGAAAAAATTGAAAGTAAGTGTGATTCACCAAGTTGAATAAAAGAACCCTCACATTGCCAGGAATATGCACAACATAACTAGATACAGCAAGTAGACATACACAGATTCAAATAATTCTAGCAGAGGTGAGAAACAAAATGGTTGAGAGGAACAAAATGTTCACAGACAATCATATGTAGATTCACACTGAACTAAAAATCAGTAAAAGAGCTAAAAGTAACTTGCATATATTCAATAAGAAGGCATAGTTACAATAGAGGAAAGTTCTGTTTGGAAACAGAAAGACTGAATGCTAAAAATTTCCAACCCTATTTACATCTCAAGCTTATGCATATATAGCATTTTCAAAATGACCTAAATCGGTTACAAAGAACTCGTCTCATGGCCTCTGTCAGGAAATATATGCCTTCTTGAATAGGGCAGATGGAAGATATTTTCTAGGGACATGAATGTCAGCAGCTCAAAAATTCCATCTTCAACAATTAATACATAAAATATCTGAAGCAAGGTGGTTGAGAGATATTTCTGGTCATCAATGCGAGCTGTTGAACATTGACCTACAGCAATGAATGCAACAAATATCTGCATCTCCACTCGCTGAAAACAACTGCACAATCGGGCCCTCTGCAAAACTTAATTTGGCTGCTAAAATGTCTTGTCGCCAAAATATGCAACTCCAGATCTAACTTTTGAAAGTGAGAAATCCTATATACAGCTTGCCAGATGAAAAAGGAGGCAAAAACAAGCATATTTGTCTTTTGAAGCATGCTGAAATTCACCAGAATGACGGAGATATAGGCGGTCAAAGTTGCAGTTAAACTACATCTGCAATTGTTTATCACTTTGCATCTGCATGCATATTTGAAGTGCTCTGTATGTATTGGACTGTCGGGGTGACCTCCAGTTGAGCTGCCGATGGGCATGTCACACCGAAATGTTCATTGTATGTGTGCTTGCATTCGACATCTAAATCAGCCTTTGAAATGCCTTTGTATGTTCATTTGTATGCCGCCTTACATATATAATACAATGGCTACATACAAGAGTGGGCCCCTTTTGAATTGGCTTTTGTATTAGCCCTGACATGTGGCACCACCTGGTTGGTCACTGAGCTAAGCCTGAGACCAACCGCTGCATCCTTATTGGCCATCAGAAAAACCACAAATAGAGCAGTTGATGCACTAAGTCTTGCCAAAATCCTTTGCATACGACCCTTTGTATATCTGATTGTATATGCAAACATACAATCACAAATATACATACAATATGGAACTCAAAAGATTATCAATTATATTGGAATTTTACAAGAGGTCTAGCTTGTATCTCTTCCTCTTTGTATTTCGGCATATACAATGCACCTAACATACAAACTGTGGGCCCCACCTTTGAATTTGCCAAATTTGATTTTACAGTCGGGTCCGCCTTGTATATCACCGTTGTATCTAACCTTTGTATATTGCAAATACAATGTGAAATATACAAAGAAAAACTGCATACAAACCTGTACATGCAAGCACTTCATCTTGGCATATACATATGGCCTTTGTATATCGCTATGTATATAACCCTTGTATGTGCAAACATATAATGCAAACATACATACAAGGAATACATACAATCAATCTACCTGTATAAACTGAAATGCAATATCTCTCGGGTCTGAGCTTTGTATGCTTGAAATGTATATGCCATTGTATATGTAGATTGTATGTTTGAAGATACAATCACACATACATGCAAAAAGCAGGGCCCACCATTTGTATGTCCTTTATTTGATGCTTTGTAGATGCGACTATATACATGATACAATCGCCTGATATACATTCACCTTTGTATATCGACCTTTGCATATTTCTTTTGCATCTACACTTTGTATCTTTGCCTTTGTATGCAGACTTTGCATCCTTCCTTTTGTACCTACAACTTGTATATGAGATACAATCGCCTTTGTATGTGCAGACTCCACCTTTTGTATCACCACCCTTGTATATTGCCTTAGCATCTCCCTTGTATGATTTCCTTGTATATTGGCAATGTACATTCCCTTATGCATCCGTGATATACAACTCGATATATATTCATCTTTGCATATGCAATTGTAACCCGATGCATATTGACTTGCATCTTTTCCTTTGTATGTTGTCTTATGTATGTTTGCCGATGCACATTTGCCTTTGTATCCTGCCTATGCATATCATCTTTGTATATGCAAACATACAACCGCAAATGTATATCCCTCTGCATCTGATCTTTGCATCTTCCTTTTGTATCTCTCTCATGTATCTGCCTTTGTATATGCAAGCATACAATGGTGAATGTATATACGAATATACATTCAAAAATGCATACACAAATACTAAGCATGAAACTGAGAAACCCTGCGATGGAAAATACTTGAAGCAAAAAGATTTCTAGGTTTTTTTGAGTTTTTGGCAAAGATTCTCAAGGTGAGATTTTTGTGATTTTTTGCAATGCACAGCATGAATAATTTGAAGAATTAAAGCATTGTATGGTCATTTCTAAAGGATTTTCAAGGAAAATACAAGGTGAACTATTTAATTCTGGACAAAGGAAAATAGGTCAACAATTTGGTGACTTCTATGGGATGTTTACCTGCTAAATAATTAGATCAATGGCCTTAAGCATCCATTGGGCATGGAGTCACAATGAGACTAAAATATATCTTTGACAAACAATCCCGACCTTAGTAACTCAGCATATCAACCATGAAGAACATTTGAAAAGATTGAAAACATAACCAAAGCCTGAAAGCAACCCAACTAACTGTGCTAGCAGCACTTAGGGAAAACAAAAAGGAATCTAAACTATTGTGTAGTAGAACTTATTGAAAGCAAGAAACCTAATTTACTGATTTACAAGGTAAGTCATACCTCAAAACACCTCTTTAGGTGTATCCCATTAACTGGGATAGGCAAATTCTCTTCATCTATGTTTGATAACTGAAATACATTGTGCTCCTTGCATTTAGTAATGATAAATAGGCCACTCTAGATGCTGTCAAACTTGGAATGCTTCCCTGGCCTGCTTCTCAATTCATCCCACTTCAACACTATGTCACCCTCCTGGAATGTTCTTGGAGATACCCTTTTGTCGAATGACCTTTTCATTTGGGCTTGATGATGCTCTATGTTTCTCATAGCATCATTTCTAGTTTCTTCAAGCTCAACCAGTTGAGCTAGCCTTACTGTCATAGGGCCTTCCTCTAGCATTTCTAGCTGATTTACCAAATCAAGTGCTAGTAACTCAAGTGTGATAGGAAGCCTTGCTTCCTTGCCATACACTAACATGAAAGGCAAATGCCCTGTTGATCATTTTGTAGTGATTCTATCAGCCCATAGTGCTGACTTTAACTATGTATGCCAGGATCTCTGGTTGCCCTCCATGGTCTTCTTGATGATTTTGATCAAGTTTTTATTAGTGGATTCTGCTTGGCTGTTACCTTGCGAATAGTAATTAGAGGATATATTGAGATAAATGCCATTCTATACAGCCCAATCAGAGATTTTGGAACCAACAAAAGCAAGGGGGTTGTCTGAAATGATGTATTCAGGCACTCCAAGTCTAATAACTAGCTCTTCATAAAAATTTCAAACAACAGACTCATTAGCTTCCTTAAGTGCGACTGCTTTAGTCCACTTAGTGAAATAATCAGTGGCTGTTAGAACCCACTTATGGCTAGCACTGGATGAAGGGTTTATAACCCCAATAAAGTCTAATCCCCACCTCATAAAGGGTTGTTCCACCTGTACTGGTTGTAAAGGTATGGCTGCCAACCTCTCTTTTCTGGCGAACAGAGCACATTCCTTGCATTTTCTAACCCATAAGTGTGCATCTTTAAACAAACTGGGCCAATAATAGCCACCTTTCATCACCTTCAGAGCTATCCCCTCATGAAATTCATGCAACACTTTGTCAACTTGGTTAGGTCTGATGCATCTCAACAATACTCCATTAAAATCCTTTCTAAAAAGCATGCCATTAATGAGCACATAAGGTATGGACTACAATATGAAATACCTTCATTTGGCTCTATCCAAGCCCCGAGGACACTCACCGGTCTACAAGAAATGAACCATTTCTAGCACCCAATCAACAATAGGATCTAAAATAGCTATTTGTTCTTGATCTTGCATTGTTAGAACAACTTCTTCATCACATTTTTCTTTGCTGATAACACCATCAACAAGCTATTCGCATAGCCCTTTTCCTCTAACCAACTTGGTAACCTTAATGTCCACATCATACTCCATGACTTTAGTCACCCAACCAGCCCTCTTATCACTGAGATCTTTACTTAGCAGAAATTCTTTCATGCTCGGATGGGCAACCATTAGATTAATCTTGTTGCTTGACAACATGTGTTTAAACTTTTTCAAAATCCTTATAACAGCAAGTACATGCTTCTCAACAAAAGTGTACCTTAGCTCATAATCTTTCAATGCTTGACTGAAAAAAGCTAAACGCTGCTCCATTTCTAGCTCATTTTTCTGTACCAACATAGCTGAAACAGAATCAACATTACCATATGCATACAAAGTAAAATCCTTAGAAAAAATATGATTTAGAAGTGTAGGTGCAATAGCCAAAGCATCTTTAATAAGCTCAAAACTTCGTTTTCCCTCTCTAGTCTAGCTAAAAGGCATGTTCTTCCTCAACATAGCAGTTAGTGGATTTAACAAATCAGCAATATCAGGGATAAACCTCTTGACGAAGTTGATCCTACCAATGAAACTTTGTAGGCCCTTCTTGTGTGTTGGTTAAGGTAGAGCCAAAATTGTACTCATTCTCTCAGGATCAATGGTGATGCCTTGTTTTGACACCTCGTAACCAAGCAATCTACCCTCATGGATAGAAAACACACATTTTTTGGGATTAAGTGATATCCCAAACTCCCTACACCTCTCAAAAATCTACCTTAGGTGATTTAGATGATCTTTGGCTTCTTTAAAGAAAATAGTAATGTCGTCAAGGTAGACTAGGACGATCTTGTACATTAGCCCTTGAAAAGCCATATCCATAGCCTTTTGAAAGGTTGCTCCAGTGTTGGACAAACCAAAGGGCATCTTTTTGTAAGCCATAGTCCCCCATTTTGTGGTGAAGGCTGTTTTGTACTAGTCTTCCTCTCTTACTAAAATCTAATTGTAATCGGAATAGCCCTCTAGCAAGGAAAACCTTTCTGATCCTGAAACTACTTGGAGTATCTGCTCCATGGAAGGCAAAGGATGACGATCTTTCAAAGAAACTCTATTCAAGTCATGGAAGTCTACACAGCCTTATCTCCCTATTTTTCTTCCTAACCGGTACAAGGTTGGAAACCCATGAGGTGTGCTTGATAGGAAATATTATGCAACTCTCAATCAAATTATTCAGTTCCATTTTCATGAGGCTCTAATTTAAGATTCAAAGGGCTCTGTTTCTGCCTAACAGGCTTGGCATCAGGTTCTAGCTCAATAGTATGTTGAGCAAGCTAGGGATCAAACTCATTTAAATCACCATATTCCCATGCAAAAATGTCACTAAATTCTTGAAATAGTTGAATAAATGCACATTTTTCCTTTGTTGTACATACCTTGCCAAGTTTAAGGAGTTTACCTTTAAAGATCTCAAATTCTTCATAGTGGTCTTGCTGAACCTGTAGGCTGGACTTGGGCTTTGTAGCTTCATCATCAGTGTTAAAAATGGACTCTAAGGTGACCAAACCCTTTGGCTTCTTGTTATTTTTCAGCTGAATGATTTGGTCAGCATACTAGTGATGTAGCTTCCCCTAGTTGGCATGAGAGAATTCAGCTTCCTCCCTTAAGAAGTTTACAATCTGCTGATCACTATCAAACACCTGCCAATGTATGTTATTATCTAGCACAGCAGGCCTAACAACAATCTTAATATGCTGATTTGTCTTATCACTACTAATTTCCTTGGGAATGTCAAATTCTACCCCTACAGGAGCCAGCCTATCAGCATGTTTATTCTGATTTCTGGGTATGGAGATCAAATTGAATGTATCAAAACCTTCCAAAAGGTCCCATACTCTATGCTTGTAAGACCTAAGTAGATCATTTTTTGTGACATTAAGCTTTCTTACCTGATTTACAACCAGTTCATTGTCCCCATAAACTTTTAGACAGCCAATACCTCTTTTTCTTGCCCATTCTAAACCTTGAATTAGCGCTTCGTATTCAGCCACGTTGTTAGTGCAGCTGAAACAAAATCTGAAAGATGAATAGTATTTTTTAGCCTTCGGGGAAACAAGCATGCATCCACCTCCAGTACCCATTCTACTCCTTGAGCCATCAAAAAATAGCTCCCAGACCTCATTTTCTTGCTACCCATTCTGCTGTTCTACATTTTTTTCAATGTTAGGTAGAAATAAATCAGCTTCGTGCATCATATATATGCCCAAACCAACCTTGTTCAGGTGCTCACATGGCTCAACTGCTTGAGTTTGATCTATCCATTCATCAAGAAGGATTTCTGGTATGCCTTCAATTAGCGTACTGCCTTCTTGAACAGCGGGCTGCTCCATTTCTGATTCACTTGCAACCAAGTTGGCATTGACGGGGCATGTAGTGTAAGGCTCAATATGGTCTTTGGCAATGGGTTCTGACTTGATATTCACCCTAGTGTTGTACCTAGTTTTGAACAACATATGAGACCAATCTGAGGACATGTAACCTCCTATCTTTGTAGTAAAATCCCTTGACAAGCAAATGGCAAAATGAGGAGGTAATTGAATGACATATATCTTGCGGGATAGAAAAACTTGGACAGGCATGTAGAGTTAAACTTAGTCCTTTAATGACACCCACTGTATTAACAACAATTCCATCCAGCTGAACAATTCCCTTCTCTAATGGCTCATATTCAATGCCTAACCTGTCAACAATCTATTTGGGCTTGACAGAACTGCTAGCACCTGAGTCTATCATGCAGTTATGAACTAAATGATCCCCTATGATCAAAGATACATAAAACGGTGGGGGTTTGACCTCCAAAACTTGTTGTTCTACATTTTTTTCAAGGTTACTTGTCAAAAGAACTTTGGACTTACCTAAATCAGACTCTTGAGACAATTTTAAATTTGACAAGGCTGATTGAAGCAAGTCTTTTTGGCCAGGGATACTCAGGGAATCCCACATAGACATGGGTACATTTACTTTTTTCATATGCTCAAGGATATTGAAAGTAGATGTACCTAATTTAGCTTGGCTTTTGGGGGCAGCCACGTCACCTTGAGCATAAGTTGGTTGAACTAGCAGATTAAGTTGTTCCTTGCCTATCAAAGGCTGATCTTTTGATAGAACCTAAATTTTTTTAGCCTTTAATGGGTTAGAAACACCTTGACCTAGGTTTGGCACTTGATGCCCATGAGTTTGAACTTTACCAGCTTGCTACCCTTCATCAATAGCCCTTTTCTTGCTGTGTGTATTGTCTGCAACTAAAGAACCAACTTGGTTCATATCGTAGAATTCTTCCCCTTGCCAGCTTAGGAGTGTCATCTCATATACCTGTTCTTGCTGCTGAACAGGAGCTTCTATAGGCACATTAGACTGCACTGCTAAATTGTTCTGAACCATCAAAGCTTAGTTAATCACCCCATTGGCACATGTATTTTGGTTATGGGGCAGGTTACAAGGAAAGCCCCAGTCATACTCTTGAGTCAAGTTATTCTATGTGGGCACAACCTCCTTCAAGGAACTGGCAGTGTTTGGATTGTAGGCCTGGTAAGGTTTAGAGTTAAAGGCTTGCCTTGGACCTTGATTATTAGGCTGATAAGGTGGCCTATTTGGCTGATTTTGCTGGTAGTTGGATTGGAATGGGGGCTGATAAGGTCTAAAATTTTGACCTTGCTACCTGTTGAGGTTCACTATTTCATTACCAAAGGATTGCAACAGTCCTTTGATCTCTTGTAACTCAAAAGACTGAGTTTGAACAACATTTTTTGATTTATTGGGCTTTGCATTAGGTGCTAGTAATGTTGGTACAATAGGTATAACAGCTATAAGAGGCACATGCATTGGCATTAGTGGCTGAATAGAAGGGAATATTGGCAAAGCAGGCCTTGGGGCAATTTTACCAGCCTGTATGAGGTTGTTTTCAGCTCTTATGGCTATGGTATAAGCTTGTGGTAAGGAATTTCCTCCCATAGATTGAATCATGACGAAAATATCACTGTTTAAAGCTCTCAAATAATATAAGAAAGCATGGTCAGCTATAGGCCTTACCATTGGTGGGATTCTATCCCACGTCTTTTGGAAATGGTGGTTGAAGTCTGACATAACTTCGTGAGGAGCCCTTTTAATTGTGGACAACTACTCCACTAATGACAAATGATCTAATTTGTCCTCAAATAAACTGCATAGCTCCTCCTCCAAACAATCCCATGAATCTATGGAGTTCACCGACAGGCTTCTGAACCACTACAAAGCCTTTCCTTTGAGAGAAGCTGCTAATAACCTGATTGCAACATTCTCTTCTGTCACATGATGGACAGTACACAGGTTTGCAATGTCTTTTATGTGTTTAGCTAGAGTAGTCTGATCTTCACCATTAAAATATGGTAAACTTTTCAAGGTAGCGATAGGAATATCATCATGCTGAGGTAAATTTAGTGGGCTGCCTTGGTTGAATGCAACAAATGACTAATTTCTGATTGTAGGAATCATTGTAACTGGGATTCTTGGGATAGTATGAGTTCTAATAGCAGGAGTAGACTTGGCTCTCCTAGGATAGACACGAGTCTTCTTTGGTTTCTCAGTTGTTATCCCTCTTCTCTTAGGTGGGGATAATTGTGAATATTCAAAAGATGGAGAACTACTTCTAGTTTGTATTCTTCTCATAAACATAAATATACTGATTTACTAAACCAAAGCTCAGAGTCACCAGATATGCAGGTTTTAACCTCTTGCAGGTCTAAAAATCACTGGCTGCACATCAAAACTAGCAATAAAAGGTAGTATTTGAACTGTTTCTAATTCCACAGTCCCACTGGGTGAGCCAAAAAACTATTGTCTCTCAAATTTGCACCCTTATTGTAGTTATAAAACTTTGGCAATCTGGAGAAACATGAGATCTTTCCAAGGTCTATGGGTCACCTATATTTGGAAAGAACCTCCAGAGAAGGCCAACTTCCTAGCTGGTTATCACCTAAAATCTACTAAATTTGGCAGAGGAAAAGGGAGAAGGAATGCTTTTAAATAAAAAATAAAAATAGAAAAACTTGAAAGTAAGGGTGATTCACCAAGTTGAATAAAAGAACCCTCACATTACCGAGAATATGCACAACATAACCAGATACAACAAGTAGACATACACAGATTTAAATAATTCTAGCAGAGGTGAGAAACAAAATGGTTGAGAGGAACAAAATGCTCATAGACAATCATATGCAGATTCACATTGAACTAAAAATTAGTAAAACAGGTAAAAATAACTTGCATATATTCAATAAGAAGGCATAGTTACAATAGAGGAAAGTTCTGTTTGGAAATAGAAAGATTGAATGCTAAAAATTTCCAACCCTATTTACATCTCAAACTTATGCATATATAGCATTTTCAAAATGACCTAAGTCAGTTACAAAGAACTCACCTCATGGCCTTTGTTAGGAAATATCTACCTTCTTGAACAGGGTAGATGGAAGATATTTTCTGGGGACATGAATGTCAACAGCTCAAAAAATCCATCTTCAACAATGAATACATAAAATATCTGAAGCAAGGAAGTTGAGAGATATTTCTAGTCATCAATGTGAGCTACTGAACATCGACCTACAGTAATGAATGTAACAAATATCTGCATCTCCACTTGCTGAAAACAACTGCACAATCGGGCCCTCTGCAAAACTTAATTTGGCCGTTGAAACGTCTTGTCGCCAAAATATGCAACTCTAGATTCAAATTTTGAAAGTGAGAAAATCCTCCATACAGCCTGCCAGATGAAAGAGGAGGCAAAAACAAGTATATTTACCTTTTGAAGCATGCTGAAATTCACCAGAATGAGGGAGATATAGGTGGTCAAAGTTGTAGTCAAACTGCATCTGCAATTGTATATCGCTTTGCATCTACATGCATATTTGAAGCACTCTGTATATATTGGGCTATCGGGGTGAACTCCAGCTGAGTTGCCGATGGGCATGTCACACTAAAATGTTCATTGTATGTGCGGTTGCATTCGGCATCTAAATTGGCCTTTGAAATGCCTTTGTATGTTCATTTGTATGTCGCCTTACATATAAAATACAATGGCTACATACAAGAGCGGGCCCCTTTTGAATTTGCCTTTGTATCAGCCCTGACACGTGGCACCACCTGGTTGGTCACTAAGCTAACCCTGAGACCAATCACTACATCCTTATCAGCCATTAGAAAAACCACAAACAAAGTGGCCGATGCACTAAGTCCTGCCGAAATCCTTTGCATGTGACCCTTTGTATATCTGATTGTATATGCAAACATACAATCACAAATATACATACAATATGGAACTCAAAAGATTATCAATTATATTGGAATTCTGTAAGAGGTTCAGCTTGTATCTCTTCCTCTTTGTATTTCAGCATATACAATGCACCTAACATACAAACTGCGGGCCCCACCTTTGAATTTGCCAAATTTGATTTTACAGTTGGGTCTGCCTTGTATATCACTGTTGTATCTAACCTTTGTATATCGCATATACAATGTGAAATACACAAAGGAAAACTGCATACAAACCTCTACATGCAAGCACTTCATCTTGGCATATACATATGGCCTTTGTATATTGCTATGTATATAACCCTTGTATGTGCAAACATACATACAAGGAATACATACAATCAATTTGCCTATATAAACTGAAATGCAACATCTCTCGGGTCTGGGATTTGTATGCTTGAAATGCATATACCATTGTATATGCAGATTGTATGTTTGAAGATACAATCGCACATACATGCAAAAAACGGGGCCCACCATTTGTATGTCCTTTATTTGTTGCTTTGTATATGCGATTGTATACATGATACAATTGCCCAATTTACATTCACCTTTGTATCTCAATCTTTGCATCTTCCTTTTGTATCTCTCTCATGTATCTGCCTTTGTATATGCAAACATACAATGGTGAATGTATATGCGAATATACATTCAAAAATGCATACACAAATACTAAGCACGAAACTAAGAAAGCCTGCGATGGAAAATACTTGAAGCAAAAAGATTTCTGGGTTTTTGGCAAAGATTCTCAAGGTGAGATTTTTGGGATTTTTTGCAAGGCATAGCATGAATAATTTCAAGGATTAAAGCCTTGTATGGTCATTTCTAAAGGATTTTCAAGGAAAATACAAGGTGAACTATTTAACTCTGGATAGAGGAAAATAGGTCAATAGAAACAGATAGTGAAGAGCACATCCCATTGGTAGAAATGGTAAAAGGGAAGAAAATTGTTCCAAAAGCACAACAATAGAATTCACCTATGGCCAAGAGGACTAGAGCAACACAAAAGAGATAAATTCCAATTCAATATGCTATTGTAACTATAGCATGCCCCTTAGCATTAGACTCAAGTACCCCAAGCCTTTCCACTTCACTCATTTCAGTTGTTGCCACTCCTCCTACTCCTCCATTACCACCTATTTCAACTACATCCCTACCTTCCATTTCCTCTATCTCTCTTTCCACCTCATTCAATTTACCACCCATCACCACTATTCTTTCATCTTCCTTTTCTCTCACTTCCTCCTTCATCCTTTCACCAATTGGCATGCCTCCTTCCTTAGGTTTTGCATCATTTTCTAATCTAACTCATGTGAGCCTCCCTCTATTTCCATCCCATTCATTGCTTGATCCACAACTCTTTAATCCATTGAGTGCAAGACTATGCCTACTTAATTGTGCCACAACTACCTAGAATTGAAAAGGTTTGTGTAGAGTTAGAATTACAAGAACAAGGAATGGAAAAGGAAACATTTGAAGAACCCCTTCTTGAGCCCATAAGCATTGAAGTGGTCTAGATATCTAATAGTCCAATTGACAAAGGCACCATAGATACAATTATGAGAACTGCTTAGCATGAAGTGCTAGATAATTTTGAGCAGCCAGGAGATGAAGAAGAGGATAATGACAAAGAATTTGAACCTAAATTGGAAATCCTAGATAATCCACAAGATAAAGTGATGCAGGAGCATCCCTGGTTTAAGAGTAATCTTGCATCACCCAAAAAAAATTGCATTTCAGTTCTTTCATTTTCCAGTTCAGTTCAGGCAATTTAGTCAAAAGGAGTTTTCAGCTTGTGGTCCAGTTTTGGGAATTCCCATCTTGTGGATCTAGACTTAGCATCTACATTCATTCTTTTACATCATATCAAGAATTCAAAGCATTTGGATTAGTTACCAAAAAGATATCGCTATTTAAAGATCAACTATTTTCTTAATGTAGAGCATTCTAGCAGTTCTTGATAATTAGTTGAAGGAGAAGGCTTGCAGATCATTCCTTGACTTGCAGATCTCAATGACACATCATTCAATCTCCTTTGGTTCAAGGCTGGCCTTCCTTAAGGGTCTGCATGTTGTTTCAATCATTTAAGGAAGTGTTCTATGCATTTAAGTCTGACCCATCTATGGACATGTTACAGCTCTTCATTGGAGTTTGTGACCTTCCTTAGCTGACGCAGAGGAATCTATTGGTTTATAGATGATATATAAAGATGTAATAGATCCTTAGGAAAGTATTTATCAATCTATTCACATAAGAAAGATCTGATAGTTTAGATTTTGTGCGAAGGAGCTTCAAAGTTTTATCTTGCGCATGTATGTACTTAGGCCTTTGAGCCCTAGTTGTAAGTCCGCATGTTGTCGACCAGATTGTATTTGAATTCTTTGATATACTAAATGACCGAATCTGCATTTGTTCCATTTCTTGAGTTGTTTTCATTGTGTTTACTCTTGTTGCATGGTCCAGACAGTTCATTCTATGAACCCTCCTACCGTGACTGTACCAAGTGGTATCAAAGTGAAAGTTTGATTCTTTGGAGTGAATTGGCAAAGGGGATTCCATAAGATCTTGTTTTAAGAAGATTGCCGATCTGAGGTAGGTTACTTGTATGCAACTGATCACCGATTGAGAGGCAGTTGTCGGTTGTAGCCTGATCGCCGAACCTGAGGTAGTTTGCACTTGATCCTAGGAAGATGCTGCCACAAAGAGTTTCTCCTATTGGTACAATGGCTAATAGAATGGATGAGATGATGGAATTGATGAGAACAATGCAAATTCATTTGGATGCTATTGAAGAAGATAGGTGAAGAGGATTGACACCGAGACCTAATGTTGAAAGTGATGATGAGGAAGAATTTCAATCTGTTGAACACACTGGTGAAACCCTAGAAGTTAATGAAGAAGAATTAGATCAGACAAAGATGTTGTGAGCTATTTCAAAGATTGGAAAGAGACCTAGAGTTGATGTACCAAACTATACTGGTAACTTGAACCCTAAAGAATTAATTGACTAGATAAATGATATGGAAGAATATGTTGAATATGAAGAATTGAAGATCTGGAGAAGGTGAAATTTGTGAAGACAAAGTTGAAGGGACATGTTGCTATATGGTGGAAAGAAGTTTAGTTGGAAAGAAATAGAAGAGGGAGAGAAAAGATTACAAAGTGGGATCAGATGGTGACAAAGTCGAAGAATTAGTTTATACCTACTGACTATGAGTTGGAATTGTTGAAAAGATTGCAGAACCTGAGACAAAAGGAGAAATCTGTGAAGGAGTACACTAAAGAATTTCATAAGATGATCATAAGAACATGACATAGTGAAGCAAGCAAGGAGAAAGTGGTTAGATACATTAATGGACTGAGATTGAACATTCAAGAAGAACTAAGTTTGGTAAGGATGACATCTTTGGAAGAAGCATATCAGTTTTCCCTGAAAGTTGAAGAGAAACTGAATAAAAGACAAGATCAGAGACAGAGAGGTAGAGGAGGTAAATTTCAGAGAGGAAGAATGTTTTCCAGATATGATAGATCATTTGTGGAGAAGAACAAGTTTGACAGCCTAGTTAGGAAGGATGACAGAGATAACAATACTTACCAGAGAGATGACATGAATTTTTACCAGAGAGGAAACCCTAGTGCATACCGGAATAAAGGATACAGAAGAGAAGGAAGAGGATTCGATAAGAAAACATTTAGAGGTACCTGTTTCAAGTGTGGAGGTGAAGGACATAGAGTGTTTGAGTGTAATCAGGGTAGTACAAGCAAGAGGATAGAAAATAGTGGAAGAGCAGCCTATGTTGAAGAAGAACCTGTTGAATCACCCAATTCAGTTGGCAAACTTGAGAAAGGAGAATCATTGGTGATGAGGAGAGAACTATTTCAAATAGAGGCAACTAAGGAACCATCACAGAGGAAAAGTTTGTTCAGAACTAGATGCAAATCCAGAGGTAAGTGTTGTAAAGTTGTAATTGATAGTGGTAGTTCTGATAACCTAGTTTCAGAGGAGGTGGTGACTAAACTAAAGTTGGAAAGATTGAAACACCCTAAGCACTATCAGATAGCATGGATTCAGGATGATCATAAGGTACTGGTAAGTGAACAATGTTTAGTGAAATTTCATAGTAGATCTTATCATGATGAAGTCTTGTGTGATATTATGCCTATGGATGTTTGTCATATCTTGTTGGGTAGACCTTGGAAGTATGATAGAAAAGCTATACATGATGGAAGAAAGCATAATTACACTATAACAACAAATGGGAAAAGAATTACTTTGATTCCTTTGGAAGATGATCCTAAAGATATGGTGTGTGGGAATGCTAGAATATGTTTGGTAGATGGAAGGAAATTTTTGGATGGTTTGAAATAGGAAAGTATGTGTTATGCCTTGATTCCTAAAATGCCTGAAGCATTGAAGAAAGAAACTAAACTAGATGAGATAAGAGAGTTGCTAACAGAGTATGAAGACATCATATCAGATAATGTACCTGAAGGATTACCACTTATAAGGAGTATCAGTCATCACATGGACCTTATACCGGGAGCAAGTTTGCCTAACAAAGTAGCACACTGGATGACACCGACAGATAATGAAGAACTGAATAGACAAATACAAGATTTGTTGAGAAAAGGTTTGATTAGAGAAAGTTTGAGTCCTTGTGCAGTACCTGTAGTGCTTGCACTGAAGAAGGATGGAGAATGGAGAATGTGTACTAATTCCAGAGCAATAAACAAGATCACAGTTAAGTATAGGTTTCCTTTACCTAGGATGGATGGAATGATGGATTGTTTGAGTGGAGAGATATATTTCACATAGATAGACTTGCAGAGTGGATACCATCAGATCAAAATCAGAGAAGGAGATGAATGAAAGACTACTTTTAAGACAAATGAAGGTTTGTATGAGTGGTTAGTGATGCCTTTTGGATTGACAAATGCACCAAGTACTTTCATGAGATTGATGAATGAAGCCTTGAAGAAATTCTTGGGTAAGTTTGTTATTGTATACTTGGATGATATTTTGATTTTTAGTAAAATAAAAGAAGAGCATTTGTGGCATATTAGACAAGTTCTGTAGAGGTTGAGAAAAGAGAAATTGTTGATAAACATCAATAAGTGTAGTTTCTTGAAGGAAGAGTTGGTATATTTGGGATTTGTGATTTCTACAAAAATTGAAGATGGACCTTGGGAAAGTGAAAGCAATTATTGAATAGCCTACACTAGAGAGCATTGGAGAGGTTAGATCATTTCATGGATTGGCTAGTTTCTACCAAAAGTTCATCAGAAATTTTAGTTTAGTTTGTAACCTTATGATAGAGACAATGAGAGGTGACAGAAAGGATTTCAAGTGGACATCTGGAGCAGATAAAAGTCTTGAGTTGTTGAAGGAGAAAGTGATAGAGCAACCAATTTTGCCATTACCAGATTTCAATAAGGTATTTCAAGTTGATAGTGATGCTAGTGGAAATGCAATCAGAGCAGTATTAAGTCAAGAAGGTAGACCTGTAGCTTATTTTAGTGAGAAGTTGAATGATGCAAGGAAAAGATATTCAATTTATGATCAAGAGTTCTATTCCATAATTCAAGCCTTGAAGAAGTGGAAACATTACCTATTGCCTAAGGAGTTTGTGTTGTATACTGATCATTAAGCTTTGCAGTATTTGAATAGTCAAGGTAAGCTCAATCAAAGACACATGAGATGGGTAGAGTTCATGCAGAGTTACACCTTTGTGTTGAATCATAGGAGTGGTAAATCAAACAAAGTTATTGATGCCTTAAGTAGAAGAAGAAACTTGTTGACAAAGATGAGAGTTGAAGTGTTGGGTTTTGATGAATTGAGGAACATGTATGAGGGAGACACTGATTTTGTAGAACCTTGAAAGCCATGTAAGGAACTTGTTGTGATAGATAGAAGTAAGTGGTTGGACTATTTCATTCATGAAGATATGTTATTTGAAGGAAGTCAGTTATGCATACCTAGAAGTTCAATGAGGGATAATTTGATCAAAGAGAAGCATAGTGGTGGATTGGCAGGACATTTTGGTACTGACAAGATAGTGGCTTTGGTAAGTGAAAATTACTTTTGGCCTCATATACATAAGGATGTTCAGAGACTTGTGTAGAGTTGTAGAGTTTGTCAAGTTGTAAAAGGGAGTAATCAGAACATTGGATTGTATAAACCTTTGACAGTTCCGAAGAGAGCTTGGGAAGACATAAGCATGGATTTTGTAATGGGATTGCCTAAGACACAAAGATGACATGATTCAATATTTGTAGTGGTTTATAGATTTTCAAAGATGACTCATTTCATACCTTGTAAGAAGACAACTGATGCAGTGCATGTAGCTGACCTATTTTTCAAAGAGATTGTGAGATTGCATGGATTACCTAAGAGTACAGTCTCAGATAGAGATACAAAGTTTGTTGGATATTTTTGGAAGACACTTTGGAAGAAAATGAAGATAGATTTGAAGTTCAGTTCTACTTTTCATCCACAGACAAATGGACAGATAGAGGTAGTGAATAGGAGTTTGTGAAACATGTTGAGATGTTTGGTTGGAGACAAAGCTAGAAGTTGGGATTTGATTCTTTCACAAGAAGAGTTTGCATACAATAATTCAGTAAACAGGAGTTTCAGATGAACACCTTTTGAGATTGTGACCAGAATAAATCCTAGAGGAGTAGCAGAATTAAGAGATATCAGTACAGAGGAAAAGAGGAGTGCAAAAGTAGAAGAATTTGCAGACCATATGAAGACAATGCATAATCAGGTTAAGAAGCATTTGGAGAATATGAACAGTAAGTACAAAGAGAAGGCTAATGAGAAGAGAAGACATAAGGAATTTAAAGTTGGGGATGAAGTGATGGTGTACTTGAGAAAAGAAAGATTTTGAGTTGGGACATATAACAAGCTGAAGATGAAGAAGTTTGGACCTTGTAAGATACTCAGGAAATTTGATTCAAGAAATGCATGTGAAGTAGAGATATCAGAGACATTGGGTATTTCACCTATTTTCAACATTGCAGATCTTTATTAGTATCATGAAGCAGACTTTAGTGACAGCATGGAAAAAGACTTAAAGAAGTAGATACCACAACAAGCATTGGAATAGATAGAAGACATTTTGGATAGTAGAGTTGGATGCAACACTAGAGGAAGACAATACAAATAATATCTTGTGAAGTGGAAAGGTAGATTAGAAGAAGATTCATCATGGATTTCTCAGTCTGAGGTGGACCGTCTTGGTTCTCCCCTAGCCCCAGCAAAGTGAGGGACTCACTTTTTCAATAACTCCAGATGTCTGATGTAGGAGTATCCCTAGTTCAAGAGTAATCTTGCATCACCCAAAAACATTTGCTTTTCAGTTTGTTTGCATTTCAGTTCTTTCATTTTCCAGTTTAGTTCAGGTAGTTCTGTCAAAAGTAGTTTTCAGCTTGTGGTCCAGTTTTGGTAATTCACATCTTGCAGATCTAGACTTAGCATCTACATTCATTCATTTACATCATATCAAGAATTCAGAGCATTTGGATTAGTTACAGGAAAAATATTGCTATCAGAAGATTAATTGTTTTCTCAGTGCAGAGCATTCTAGTAGTTCCTGATAAGCAGCTAAAGGAGAAGGCTTGTAGATCATTCCTTGACTTGTGGATCTAAATGACACATCATTCAACATCCTTTGGTTCATGGCTGACCTTCCCCAAGGGTCTATGCATTGTTTCATTCATTTGAGGAACTATTCTATGCATTTAGGTCTGACCTATCTGTGAACACATTACAACTCTTCATTGGAGTTTGTGACCTTCCTTGGCCGACGTGGAGGAATCTATTGGTCCAAAAATGATATATAAAGATGTGATAGATCCTTACGAAATTAGTTATCAAGCTATTCACATTACAAAGATCTGATAGTTTAGATTTTGTGTGAAGGAGCTTCAAAGCTTTATCTTGCACATGTATGTACTCAGGCCTTTGAGCCCTAGTTGTAAGCTTGCATGTTGCCAACTAGATTGTATTTGAACTCTTTGATATACTAAATGGTTGAATCTGCATTTGTTCTATTTCTTGAGTTGTTTCTATTGTGTTTAGTCTTGTTGCATGGTCCAAACAGTTCATTCTGTGAACCCTCGTACCATGACTGCACCATAAAGAAGATAGGCACACTGATGTGCCCAAGGATTCCTCCCCTACAACACCACATTGGTTGCAATATAGGCTTGGAGCTAAGGAGCCATAGGTAGAAGTAATGTAACTAGACTTGGATATGATCTTAGCTAGAGTAGAGAAGCCAAAGAAATAAAAGAAGGCCAAGATCCAATCCAGAATATAAAAAGATGCCACTGGATCAAGGATTGCTGAGGTGGTTGTCCCAGTAGCTAATGTGAATAAAGATCAAGTGAGGGCTGAAGATTATGTCATTACAATTGTCAACTTAGGACCTACTTCCTAGGGATAGAAAATTGATGAATTTAAAGGTACAGTCTCCTCCATTCTAGAGCAATTAGAAAAAGATGAGCTCACAAAGCAATAGTTGAAACAACAAAATGAAGAACTAAAGGCTTGCATTCAATTTTTGATAAGACCATTGAACTCTGAGGGAGAACCAAAATCAGCTCCGGGCCTATTGTCCAAAGATGAATTATCTAAGTTTGATGATATCAAGGCCACTGCCATAGGAAATTAGGAATGATTTAACAAGGTATACAATGAAGGGTTTGAGATAATAGATTTCATCGCCAAATACCATGAAGATTTCTGTACTCTCAATTGATCTTGGAATGAGTTGTATGAAGACTGTGAGCCTTATGAAGATTACTTCTTCCAACTTTTTCCTCTAGTAAAAAAGATGCTGGATCTTCCTAGCGAAGTTTTGTTGTTAGAAGGCATTCTAACCAAGGACATAGTGAACAAGCCTCAAGATTGGATAGAGTAGATGACTATGAGAAAAGAAGCATTTGATGAAATAAAAGATTCTTATGAGCCTGCAAGAAACCAAATCATGGATGCCATCTATAAAATAAATGATACATTGAGAGGTTGTCTCACTTCAGAGATGGATGATTTAGCCTCCATTAATGCATAGGAATGTAAAGAAAAGCTACATCATATAATTTGTGGGGAATCTCCACTTAATACGGTTGGCATATTAGATAGAATCAGTGGCCTTCAAGCTGCTTTTGTCGAGTTTAAGAAAGAAAAGAATACGAGAGGCCGTCTACTACAAATTTTCCAAAGAGGCCAAGCAATTGGAATATAGAGCCAACTACATTAAAGATCCAGACCCGTCAAATATTAATCCAACTCTGTCAGCATTGGTCACATATTACAACAAGAAAGCATAAGAAGACACAATAGATTTCGAGGAGAATGAATAAAATAATGAAATTGAAATTGTAATCCCATCACTTTTGACTAATGCTATATTTAGAAGGTCATGTGACACTTTTTTGTCTTTATTATGCTTTAAAATTTGACTTTTCCCTATATATAGTTAAATGGGTACTCAAAATGTCTAAATTCAATGTATTCAGGAGTTGTATTTTATCTTTTTCTTACAAGACAAGGGGAAATCTGGTAATGGATAATAGCTATCTATATGATGTAATTTGGACCATCGATGTTGAGTTAATCTCCACCGTCCATTCAAAAACTTAGTATGGCACCTCTTCTATATAAAGGGCTCTTGTTCCTCTCATTGTAACATAGCCTTGATGTCGAATTGTTGACACTTTGCCATTTGAGATTAATACAAAGCAAGTTTCTACAGTATTTCTGAGAATTTGTTTATTTGTGTTATCTATTTGGTTTCATGGTTCGCTTCATGATCTGCAATTAATTAATCATTCTTTGTAATGTTATTTGTTTATTGAAGGTATTTGATAAATGTTCTAAGTCCATACTTTTAGTTGCTTGCTAATTGTAAGTGGTTGTGTAAAGTTAGTTTGGGCTAATCATTTTGTGCTAAGTTTAATTGCATTACATTAGTTAAGTTACGCCATTAACTAGGTATTTAATGAATGCATGCAATCTGAAAATCCTAAGAACCCATAGAAGATAGCATCATTCTCTGTAGTGTTGTAGCAATCAGTCACCTTGGTTACTCAGGAAGTGGTTAAAATTTAGAGAATTTGTCTACCCTAAATGAACTGTTCATTGTGAATGTCATGTAGGATCTTTCTAAACCCTACTTTTTTGTATTTTCTTATAAATCAGTTATTAGATTAGGTTTCCAGTAGCATGTTCATATTGTCATATCAGTTGAGATAACATAAGGGTTTGCATGTATTTCTATCCTAACCTGTCAAATCTGTCATATTGCATGTAAGACCCCTTGTAGGCACAACTAGAACATCCAACTGAGAAATTCCAAGCAAGCTAAGACCTAGCTATATTATCCTTGGAGTAGTCTTACTTAGGGTAAGATACATTTCAAGAGAGGTGTGATACCAACAATCATACCTACGTTGTTGTGTGCTAAAACCACCATCAACACTACTGGGGCAAAAGTTTCTTCCAAATCTATCCCTTTAATTTGAGAATATCCTTTGCATACAAGTCTTACTTTATTCCTTACAACTTCTCCATTTTCATTTAGCTTGTTCCTAAAGACCCATTTGGTTCCAATAACATTTTTGTTAGAAGGTCTAGGAATTAGTTCCCAAGTTTCATTCTCCTCTATTTGCAATAGTTCTTCCTCCATTGCCTTTACCCAA
Organism: Cunninghamia lanceolata; assembly: GCA_027924645.1. Taxonomy (NCBI): domain Eukaryota; kingdom Viridiplantae; phylum Streptophyta; class Pinopsida; order Cupressales; family Cupressaceae; genus Cunninghamia; species Cunninghamia lanceolata. The sequence continues at coordinate 1,266,161 of BSBN01000245.1, read as the reverse complement.
TTTTCATCATTGTAGGCTTCATTCACAGTTTTTGGTTCAACTGTGGAGAGAAAATAGTAGTTTACTTGTTCTTCAATAGCTTTTCTTCTTGTCAATACACCTTTGCTTTTATCTCCAATAATTTGACCTTCAAAGTGATTGATTCTTACATACTTGGGGGTTTTAGAAACACTTTCCATAACTTTTTCTTCTTCATCTTGACTATCTTCTTATTCAACTTTATCTTCACGAGTTGTAGTAGTAGGTTCATCTGACTCATAGTCATTCGGATCTTATGTTATTCCTTTGTCTTCATCCACCTTCACATTTGCACTTTAAACAATCTTTTTCAATTTTTTATTGTAACACCAGTAAGCCTTACTTTTGGTAGAGTATCCAAGGAAGATTCCTTCATCAAATTTCCCTAGATCTTCATCTCTTCTGATATAGCATTTTCTTCGAAAGACTTTGAAATATCTTACTATAGGATTTTCTTCCATACCATAGTTCATAGGGAGTTTTAGTACAATTACCTTTCACTTGAATCCTATTCTGAATGTAGATCGCAGTGTGTATAGCTTCTTTCCAAAAGACTTCTAGTAGACCTCCTTCCTTCATCATTATCCTGGCAGCCTCCTAAATTGTGCTATTCTTCTTTTCCACAACTCCATTTTGCTAGGGAGTTCTAGGTGTAGAAAATTGCCTCTTAATTCCATGCTCTTCACAGAAAATGTTGAACTCATTTGAAGTGAACTCACCTCCTCTGTCAAACCTCAAACACTTGATTTTTAGTTCTAACTCATTCTCAACCATTGCCTTGAAGGATTTAAACTTTTCTAGGGCTTCAGATTTGTCTCTTAAGAAAGTAACCTAAGTCATTCTAGAATAATCATCAATAAGCAACATGAAGTACCTGCCACCTTGCAGACTTCTTACCCTTGTAGGACCACATAGGTCTATATGCACTAGATCTAGTAGACCAGTAAAAAATTGCTCTTTTCTCTTGAAACTTGTCCTAGTCTACTTTCCAAACTAACATTCTTTGCAAATGGTATTGATAGGTTTCACAAGCTTTGGTAGATCTCTCACAGTCTAACGTGAACTTATATTTACCATATTATCAAAATTTATATGACACATCCTTCTGTGACATAGCCAACTCTCATCTACTTGGGCCAATAAATAGTAATCACTAGTTCCTCTTAATTTATAAATCTTACCTATGGTCTTCTTACCAGTGGCAATCATAGTTCCAAAGCTTTCCATGATCTTGCACCCATTGTCTTTGAATATCAGATCATAACCTTTGTCACACATCTGACCAACACTCAAAAGATTATGCTTCAAACCCTTCACATACAAGACATTATCAGTATTATGCTTACCATCAAATGAGATAGATCCTTTTCCATAAATCTTACTAGCTACATTGTCTCCAAACCTAACTAGTCCTCCATCATACTTTTTCAAACTTACAAACTTACTTTTGTCACTGGTCATATGATGTGAGCATCCACTATCAATAATCCATTCATCCTTATCTTTCTCAACTTGAACTACCAAAGCACTTTCTTCCACTGGTTTCTCTTCCTTCTCATAGCTAGCAGGATTAGTAGACATAGGTTCTTCTTTGATCGAAATAAACAAGCATTCATTTGCACTAGTACTAGCATCATCAGTCACACCTTCATCATTAATATCTCTAACATATTAACATTTCTTTGGAACTCTAGGCCTTTTCTCAAATCTTTTTCTATTCCTTTCAATTCTTTTAGGACATCTCAAAGCATAATGACCTACTTTAAGTTACAAGAGAAACATTTGAAAGGTAATTTGCCTTTAAACTTACTGGAACATCTTTGCAATTTGTCAATAAAGTTAGCTTCAAGTTCATCAAAATCATCTGGTTCCACTTTATATTTCTCAGCTCTAGAGATCTTTTCTTAAGTAATGGCTTTGAAGGCAGTCTCAACTTTTGGCAATGCATCACCAAACTCTCTCATCTCAAACACTGTAAGCTTTTGAAGTAATTGATCTCTGTTAATAGCTTTTATAGTCATTAGTTCTTCAATTTCAGCTACCTTGTGACTATAGGACTTTGGTAGTGATCTGAGAATTTTCATCACAACTTCCTTATCATTGAGAGTTCCTCCCATACCTTTTATTCTAGTGATAAGTTCATTACCTCTTTGCATAATGGCTGCTATGTTTTCATAATCATTCATCTTCAAACCCTCATATTTCACTTTTAGGATTTGTAGCTTGGCTTCTCTTACAGAATCATCTCCTTCATACATGTTTTTTAGCTTCTCCCATACCTCATTTGCAGATTCAAGATCCATAACTTTTGTTAATACTGTGTCACTTAAGGAATTTAGCAGGGCATCCTTTGCTTTGACATCCAACTCATATTCTTTGATATCATCTTCAGTTGTCAAACCACCTTTAGGTATGACAAATTGTTACTGTGTAGGTAGATATCTTATAACCAAGACAAAGGAGATGGATTTTCATTCGTACCTTCCAAAGAGCATAATTTGTCCCATCAAATTGTGGAGCTTCCCTTTTATAAGACATCCTGGATCTTCCTCAAGCTATTAGGCCCTTTTGAGGAACCTTACTCTGATACAAATTGTTGAAATATATTGGAAAACTGAGAGGGGGGTGAATCAATTGTCCTTAAAACTTTGAACACATAAGAACAACAACAACACATCAAACTCTTATTTACTATTATTCATATTTAAACATGAAAGCATGAATTAAGAAGATCAACACATTAACACATAAGACACCATATTTTTATGTGGAAAACCCTAAAAGGGAAAAACCACAGTGGGTGTTAGCCCATAGAAAATATATGAATTATAACAATACTAAAAAATAGAGGCTTACTACCTACAGGGTTCACTACCCAAATTGCTCACTGCAAAGAATGGCTCATTGCCCAAGGATGGCTCACTGCGAGGGGTGGCTCACTACCAAGGGTGGCTCACTACCAAAATAATGAAATGAGTAAGTAGCATCTACTCCATGCCTAGGTTCAGTTCCTCTGAAGCACAATAAAACTTCTCTTCTCTACTCCTTTACACCTTTGCACTTCTCTCTTCATATTCGCACTACACAACAATTTTTCACAACTACACTACATTCTTTTATACAACTCCTCAACCTTGCAATGTACATCAAGGTTAGTATTACATTCATCAACCATTGGAACAATCTCCAAGGTTGGCATTACAATCATACATAAAAAAGGTCTAGACCTAATACAAGTTTTGCTAAGGAAAAGATGTAAAGATGTGTGTGGATCACACCACACCTTAGCTGGGATTCAAGTATGCTTCTTCATACCACGACATGCTTTCACAATCTTCAAGGCATCTCCACAATTAGTGAAATCAATTGAGTTGGCAAAGACTAGTGAGAACACTAGGTCTGCTAAGAACATTCTTCATCCATGATCCAATTTACTCTTTACAGACCAATCCAAAGGTAGGAAAATGATCAGGAGACATCCACAAGCACTTTGTAATCACTGGGAACAACCACACAATCTCCAACCACTCTGTCAAGAAGATTCTTCAAACCAGAGAACAAGAATACACTCTCAGCTACTGTCACAAGGAAAGAATAGTTTTCAGACCACTAAATCATGAACCATTGAGGCTAAAGGAACATAATATCATTCCGGACATAACTCTAGAACCATAGACCAAAATACTTCAATGCAGACGAATGCAGACAATAATACTTTCTCCCTGTCACCATCAATCATATAGAAAAATAGTTTTTACTCTGGTGAACATTACTCACTCAAATATTCATACAGAAGGCTCAAACTCAGGATGTAATATCTTTAGACAGACTTCTAAATGTCTTCCAATCCACAGACAAAGATATTCATTCAATAGGAAATGTAGAGCAAACTTTTGGACTGTTCTTTTGTATGCATTACACTCTTTCTACTACAACTTACTATTTTTATTGGAGGAGATAATTTTCTCAATATATTCAACATTAGGATCACTTCCATAGGTAAATATAAATCATCTCACTCATGACAAGAAAGTAGTAAAATAAGAGCATAGTTGACACCAATGACAACACAGATATGTTGGCATCAATGCCAACATTGATTAGGCACATACTTGCAACATGGACTTGTACTTATTTCCAAGGAGGAAGATGTAGCTGCAATGGTGGATGAAAAGATGATTGATGAAGCATCAATTGCAATAGAGGAAGAGGTAGTTGTATCTAGGTTTTGTGGAGTTATAGCAGGTGTGGTAGGAGGAGGAACTATAGGAGTTAGTGTCTTGGGCTTCTTGGCCTTGGATGTTTCTCCTTTTCCACTAGGCATGTCCTTTCTCTTAGAATCCCTTGTTCTAGAGGATGGAGGTTTTTATTAATTTTATATCTTAAGAGGGGATTTCTTTCCTTTCCCCTTATCTACTAGAGGGATATCTTCTTTATCATCCACTTCAGGTATATTTCCTGTAGCAGCTCCTTGCTCTGCATCATCTTCTTCCTCTACGGGTTGATCTACTTCATCACTGCTAATTCTTTCTTGTTGTTTCTCAGTATAGGTAAGGGACACACCTTGGTGCAGGAGCACCCCTACAAGACAGGATATAGGTTAATTGTTCGCATAACAGGACATTAGTCTATTTTTAGCATGTTTGACTTCATAATGTAATAAGGTCCATTGGACCAATGCATATGTATTAGATCAGTCTAGGAGAGTGTGCAGGCAGTTAGAGTTCGTGATCAGGTAGTATGCGCTATCCTCTCCCAGCCGCTTGGAAGCTCCCAGCCACTGGGAATCGAGTTGGTAGTACTCGTAGGATATTGCTATAAATAACTCAGATCAGTTAGGGTTTGAGATCAGATAGATCATATCATATCATATCAGAGTAGTAGTTGTGTTATGTAGTACTGGTGATTGAGTGAGATCCAGAGATCAGTCCAGACATTGTGAAATATTGTTCAGGACATTTGTGTTTCATCTAAATAAGATCTCATTAATTGCATTATCTGGTTTATCAGTTGTTTAGGTTTTGAATTTATGTTCTGATTACAGGTTAATGGATACTTTCAACCCTTCCACCGGTTGATTCTGTGAATTGGTGGAATGGTCATGCATGTTAGTTTAGGTTGCATTTTAGTTTTCTATTTATGCATTTCATTGTGTGAGAGATCGATTGGTAGCATGCTATGAATCAACCTAGCATCCTCATGTGCTAGGTTTAGGAAGATAAATCTTTAAGTTTTGATCTGAAGGTGATCTGACCCGATCATCATGTTTTCTTTGTGAAATTGTACGGTTCTGTGAGTTTGCATGCAGCTAATGGATATACAGGGGTCTGCATGTGCTTTTCCAGACGGAGTGAATCACATCGTCATCTGTGAGTATATCGCTATCCGGATCGGGTTATGAAGCTGATGAAGTTTGCATGTTTCAAGTGCATCAGGATGATATAGGTTGGATATATACTCAGTGTGTATATCGTCGTCAGGATCATCTTTCGTGTGTATTCATCATCCGCATATCGCTATCGTATGTAGGAGGAAAAATCATTTTTTTGGCTAAGTACCGAAGAGGTCATCATCAGGATATTGAAAAGGTCATCAGGATATTCATTTTCATGCTGCGGAAGATATAAGGATCTTATATCCGGATGACATCATCATCAGGTGCATGTGACGTCATCATCATCAGGATATTGCGAATATCACCCTATGCAAGTTTATCCTGCTGTCGCTAAGTGTTTTGGGATCAGCATAAGTCATCGGCATAAAGTTTGGGTAACATCATCAGGATGTTTCAATATGACCGGATAAGTCATATCATGATGCTGTTGTTTGAATAGTCAGATATCGGGGTGATGTAAGCATCGAAGGAAAGGTGCTTGAAGTTGTCATCATCAGGATATTTGGAGGCAACCGGATATTTTATATCCTGCTGATGAAGGGTGATGAAGGTGATGCTGAACATAATGATGATAAAGATAGAGTTTGGCGGTATGATGAACAGTGAACATCAGGAGGATGTTTGCGCTTGCCGAATATCATGATGCTGCTGACAGGCGAAAGGCGAAAGGCGATAAGGAAGTGAACAGTAGTCAGCAGGAGGATATTTCATGCTCGTCCGAAATATGATGATGTTGTCTGTGTTAGCAAGAAATATGATGATGATGACAAGCCGATAGGTATTATAACATGTTGGTTGTGTTAGTGACTCCTCCTTCCCATTTGTAAGCTCCCGTTGCGTTTACCTCTACATCATAGTGGTATCAGAGCAAAGGAAGGATCTTCTGGAAAAGATAAGGATATAGCAGGATGTCAGGTGACGAAGGAACATCTGAGATGCCGGCAAGGATGACCAACGTTGAGTTGGCAGTTCTGGTGAAGAAACAGATTGCAGAGAGCAAGGCCATGAAGGCTCAGAATCAGGAATTGAAGGATGAGTTAGCGAAGTTGAGGAGCAGAGTAGGTTCTGGTAGAGAAGAAGATAGGGAAGAAGAAGAGATCCCTAGTTGGAGCGAGGAGGTCGTTCCTGCAGACCAGAGACCACTGTTGAACGCCCTCAAGGCCATGGAGAGGAGAACCATGGATGTGAAACTGGATTTGCCAGTGTTTACAAGAAAGATGGAACCTGATTCAGTGATGGAGTGGATAGATTGCTTGAACAATTTCTTTGAAACAGAGGAGATACCAGAACAATAGAGGGTGAAGATAGCCCAGTCAAAAATGAAAGAAGCTACCTTGACATGGTGGAATTTCATCCAAGATGATAGAGTACATGAAGGAAAGCGTAGAGTTGCTACATGGAAGAAGATGATGGCATTAGTAAAGGAAGCTTATGTCCCATTGGATTACAGTATCCAATTACACAAGAGGAAGCAAAACCTGAAGCAGAAGGAGCTAGATGTCAGCTCATATACAGAAGAATTCATGAAACTTTGTATGAAAACAAAGGTAAAGGAAAGTGAAGAAGAGAAGGTAGCCAGATACCTTAATGGATTGAGGTTCAACATTCAGGAAGATTTAAGTCTGCATAACCCAGATACAGTTTAGAAATGCTTTCAGTTGGCATTGAAAGTGGAAGAGAAGTTAAAGAGAAAACAAGAACAACACAATAGAGGAAGAGGAGGACAACAAAAGGGTGGAAGAGGTCCTTTTAGAGGTAGAGGACAGGGACATGGATATCAAGGAGAATCCAGTCATGACAATAGTAAGGGAAACAATAGTCAGAACCAGAGGGAAAATTATAGTCAGCAAGGAAATTTCAGAGGAAGATCCCAGGGCAGAGGATCCATCAGATGTTATAACTGTAACAAAGAAGGCCATATAGCCAGCAGATGTCCAGAAAAGGCCACAAGCTCAACAGGAGAAAGGAGAACAAATCTGATCCAAGAACCTGATAATCAAAGTAAGACAGGCTCTAATTCTTTTCAGAGTGTGAATGCTCCTGATAATTATGGATACCCAGAAAGTGGAGAGTCCCTAATGATGAGAAGAATAGTGACTACCATGAAGGTACCTGACAAAGAATCCCCTCAAAGAAAGTCTCTTTTCAGGACTATTTGCAAAGCAGGAGGTAAGGCATGTAAAGTTTTGATTGATTCTGGTTCTACTGAAAATTTTGTGTCTGAAGAAATAGTGACAAAGCTTAAGCTTAGGAGATTGCCTCACCCCTCCCCATATAAAGTCTCATGGCTTACCAAAGGTCAGCAAACAACTGTAGAAGAACAGGCTTGGGTAGAATTTCAGATTGGAGCATATAAGGATAAGTTGTTGTTTGACATTACCAAGATGGATGCTTGCAATCTTTTATTTGGTAGACCATGGCAGTATGATTTGAAGGCACAACATGATGGTGTTAGAAATACCTATACAATCACTAAAGATGGTAAGGTGACAGAGTTACTACCATTAACAGAGAAAGAGGAGAAACCTAAAGGAAAAGAGGTGAAGGTAATGCTGATGGAAGGTAAACAGTTCATGAAAGAAGTAGCAGCAGAAGGTGCAGTTGCATATGCCCTAATCCCATGTATGAGGATGAATAAAGAACAGCAGCAAGAAGTCCAGGAAGAGAAAAAGCAAAGGTTCATAGACCCAGCTATCCAAGAGCTATTGGATAAGTACAAAGGTATCATTTCAGAGGGAATGCCCAGATCCCTACCACCTGTCAGAGATATTAGTCACTGCATAGACTTAATTCCAGGGTCAACACTTCCAAACAAAGCAGCCTATAAGCTCACTCCAGAACAGAATGCAGAAGTAGCCAGACAAATTGAAGAATTATTGGATTCAGGTCTGATTGGGAAAAGTTTAAGTCCATGTACAGTACCAGCTGTACTAGCACCAAAGAAGGAAGGTACTTGGAGGCTTTGCACAGATTCCAGAGCTATTAACAAGATCACAATCAGGTATAGGTTTCCAATCCCTAGGATAGAGGATTTACTTGACTGTTTGGGAAGTGCTAAGTATTTTACAAAAATAGATCTAAAGAGTGGATATCATCAGATCAGGATTAGACCAGGAGATGAATGGAAAACAACATTCAAAACTAATGAAGGGTTATATGAATGGAAGGTTATGCCTTTTGGTTTATCTAATGCACCTAGTACTTTTATGAGGTTGATGAATGAGGTTTTGAAAGAGTTCATTGGTAAGTTTGTCATAGTATATCTAGATGACATTCTGATTTTCAGCAACACAAAAGAAGAACATCTCAGACACATAGATTTGGTTTTTAAGAGGTTACATGAAGAGCAGCTGATGATAAATTTAGACAAGTGTTTGTTCATGCAAGAGGAGATCACATATTTGGGTTTTGTCATTTCACAAGGAAAGTTACAAATGGATAAGGAGAAGGTAAGTGCCATATTGTCTTGGCCAACCCCAAAGACTATGAATGATGTCAGAAGTTTCCATGGGTTAGCAACCTTCTACATGAAGTTTATAAGAGGGTTTAGTCATATTTGTGCACCCATGCTTGATACCATCAAAGGAGGACAGAAGTGCAGATTTGTTTGGACTCAAGGAGCAGATGATTCTTTTGAAACATTGAAGAAGAAGGTGGCACAGCAGCAAGTCCTTGCACTTCCAAACTTTAACAAAATCTTTCAGGTAGAATGTGATGCCCGTCACATGGCCATTGGAGCAGTACTCAGCCAAGAAGGTAGACCTATTGCATTTTTCAGTGAGAAGCTCAATGATGCTAAAAAGAGGTATTCATCATATGATTTGGAAATGTATGCTTTAGTCCAGTCACTCAAGAAATGGAGGCATTACTTGATGCCAAAGGAATTCATAGTATTCACAGATAACCAGGCTCTGAGTTTCATAAACAGCCAGGAAAAGCTGAACCACAGACACATGAAATGGGTAGAAACCTTACAAGCTTTTACTTTTACATTGAAGCATAAGACACGAGTCAAGAATAAAGTTGCAGATGCTTTGAGCAGGAGAGTTCTAACAGTCAACCAGATTCAGTTAGAAAGTGTTGGCATTGATTCACTAAAGACCATGTATGAGACTGATGAAGATTTTGGAGAGATATATCATGTATGTACTTCTTTTGGAGAGCAATATCATGCTGAATTCTCTGAATTTTTGATTCAGGATGGATTGTTGTTCAAAGGTGGACAGTTGTGTATTCCAAAGTGTTCTATGAGGTTAAACATCATTAAGGAGAAACATTGTGGAGCTATGGCAGGTCATTTTGGTCTAGATAAGACTCTTGATCTGGTCCGAAGACATTACTTTTGGCCTAAGTTACAATCAGATGTAAGAAAGTTTGTGGAGACATGTGTGATATGTCAGAAAGCTAAAGGCAGGTCAACTAATGCAGGTTTATATCAGCCCTTACCCATTCCTTCCAGACCATGGGAAAGCATAAGTATGGATTTTGTCTTGGGTTTACCAAGGACAAAGAAAGGGTTTGACAGTGTTTTTGTTGTAGTGGATAGATTCAGCAAAATGGCACATTTCTTGCCATGCAAAACCACTGCTGATGCTTCATACATTGCAGATTTATTTTTCAGGGAGATTGTCAGAATCCATGGATTGCCATTGAGTATAGTGTCAGATAGGGATGTGAAGTTTATTGGTCACTTCTGGAGAACTCTTTGGAAGAAACTTGGAACAAATTTGTCTTTTTCCTCTGCATATCATCCTCAAACGGATGGACAGACTGAAGTAGTGAACCGTTCCTTAGGAAATTTGCTTAGATGTTTGACAAAACAACATGGAGAAAAGTGGGATACTATTCTATCTCAAGCTGAATTTTCATATAATGATACTGTCAATAGGAGCACAGGGAAATCACCTTTTCAGATAGTTTATGGTATGCATCCACGAGGAATTTTGGAATTGAGAGATCTACCTACAGTAGACCCTATTAGTGCAGAAGGTGAAGCTTTTGCTGAAGCTATAAAAGAGGTTCATGATCAAGTCAAGACCCAACTGCAGCAAACCACCTTGAAGTATAAGGAATATGCTGATAAAAAGAAGAAGGATGTACAGTTTGATGTTGGAGATTTGGTATGGGTTCATTTGAAGAAGGACAGACTTCCTAAGGGAAAATATACTAAACTCATGCAAAGAAAAGTTGGACCATGTCAGATTTTGCACAAGCATGGACATAATGCTTATGAGATACAACTCCCACCTGATCTTGGTTTGTCCCCTATATTCAATGTATGTGATTTAACTCCATACAAGTCTTATCCAGATGCAGATCAGGATATACTACAGGATACAATCCATGATGACATTCCCAAGCATGATCCTCCACAGTTGTAGAAGGTTTTGGACACCAGAGTGGTCAAACAAACCCAGAACAAACAGTACTTGGAGTATCTAGTATCTTGGAAGGGACAACCTAATTCTGAAGAAGTATGGATGACTGAAGAGCAGATCCAGAAACATGGTACAGATCTTCATACTCTCATCTCAAGTGGACTTGAGATTTCTTCTTCTGGGGAGTATGGTGCAGGAGCACCCCTACAAGACAGGATATAGGTTAATTGTCTGCATAACAGGACATTAGTCTATTTTTAGCATGTTTGACTTCATAATGTAATAAGATCCATTGGACCAATGCATATGTATTAGATCAGTCTAGGAGAGTGTGCAGGTAGTTAGAGTTCGTGATCAGGTAGTATGCGCTGTCCTCTCCCAGTCGCTTGGAAGCTCCCAGCCACTGGGAATCGAGTTGGTAGTACTCGTAGGATATTGCTATAAATAACTCAGATCAGTTAGGGTTTGAGATCAGATAGATCATATCATATCATATCAGAGTAGTAGTTGTGTTATGTAGTACTGGTGATTGAGTGAGATCCAGAGATCAGTCCAGACATTGTGAAATATTGTTCAGGACATTTGTGTTTCATCTAAATAAGATCTCATTAATTGCATTATCTGGTTTATCAGTTGTTTAGGTTTTGAATTTCTGTTCTGATTACAGGTTAATGGATACTTTCAACCCTTCCACTGGTTGATTGATGCAGAGTGGGACGCAACGGAGGCTAACTAACAGGAAGGAGCTGCCAATAATACAAACAACCTGATAAAAATGTCTATCGGCTGAACATCATCATCATATTTCCTAGAGACACCAACAGCATCATCACATTCCAACAGCATCATCATATTTCGAATGATCGCAAATATCCTCCTGTCGACTACTATTTACCTCCTCCGTTTGTTGCCTATCATCATCATCATGATAATCAACAGGCGCAAACATCCTCCGGTTGCACTGTTCATCAGGCGCCAAATACAAGCGGCATCATCATGATATTCAATATCACCTTCGTCAGCAGGATATCCAAATATCCGGTTGCTCCAAATATCCTGATGACGTTGCACTTCAACAACTTACCTTCGATGCTCCACTTCCCGACGATACAAGCAACAACATCATGATATTGTTCATCCGGTTCCTCGAAACCTCCTGATGATGCTAATACAACTTCCTGCCTACGCCGATACTTAACCCCTTAGTGACAACAGGATAAACTCGCATTGAGGGATTTCTTAATATCCTGATGACGATGACGTCATATCCTGATGACGATGACGTCACACATCATCCTGATGAACTCTTCAACACTTAGCCAAAAAAAATTAACTTTCACACCCGCATCCGTTAGCGATATGCAGATGATGAACTTCCCCGAGAGATGATCCTGACTGCGATATATACACTGAGTATATATCCAACTCAAAACATCATGATGCACTTGCAACATGCAAACTTCAACAACTTCACGACCCGATCCTAATGGCGATGCATTCGCAGATGACGATGCGGCTGGCTCCGACTGGAAACGCACATGCAGACTCCTGTGTATCCTTCCACTGCATGTAAGCACTCCGAACCGCTCTATTTCACAAAGATCATGTGACGACCGGGCCAGATCACCTTCAAACCAAAATCTAACAACTTATCTTCTAGACCTAGCACATGAGGATGCTAGGCTGATTCACAGCATGCTCCTAACTGATCTCCTGAACAATGCAATGCATAAACAGAAAACACAAATGCAAACTAAACTATGATACAGGACCATTCCACCGATTTGCAGGATCAACCGGTGGAAGGGTTGAAAATGCCCATTAACTTGCAAACGGAAAGGAAATCAACACAAGTACAACTGATACTACCAGATACTGCAAAAGATGAGATCTTATTCACTTGAAATTCAAAAGTCCTGAATACAGATTCACAATGTCTGAACTGCTCTCAACTCAACACAACACCAATACATCTATCAATATCAATATGAGCTATCAATATGAACTGTGTCTAAACCCTAACAGATCGAAGGTATATATAACAAATCCTTCGAGTACTACCAACTTCACTTCCCAGCGGCTGGGAGCTTCCAAGCGGCTGGGAGAGAGGACAACTCAGACTATCTTATCCCGATCTCTAACTGCCTACACATACTCCTAGGCTGAACTAATACATAGCATCGGTCCAGTGGACCTTATTACATGATAAAGTCAAACATACTAAAAATAGACTATCCTGTCATCATGCTGATAATTATCCTACATCCTGATCATGTATGTCATCATGCGGACCTATATCCTGATCATGTGCGGGTGCTCCTGCACCATACTCCCCAAAAGAAGAAATCTCAAGTCCACTTGAGATGAGAGTATCAAGGTCGGCACCATGCTTCTGTATCTGTTCTGCAGTCATCCATACTGCTTCAGAGTTCGGCTGTCCCTTCCAAGAGACGAGGTACTCCAAGTACTTCTTGTTCCTGGTCTGTTTGACCACTCTAGTGTCCAAAATCTGCTGTATCTGTGGAGGATCCTGTTGAGGAATGTCTTCAACAACTGTATCCTGTAGAGTATCCTGATCGGCATCTGGATTAGCCTTGTATGGAGTTAAGTCACATACATTGAAGATAGGAGATAAACCAAGATCAGGTGGGAGTTGGATCTCATAAGCATTCTGTCCATGCTTTTGCAAAATCTGACATGGTCCAACTTTCTTTTGCATGAGCTTAGTATACTTCCCCTTAGGAAGCCTGTCTTTCTTCAAGTGAACCCAAACCAAATCTCCAACAGCAAATTGAACATCCTTCTTCTTCTTGTCAGCATACTCCTTATATTTCAAGGTAGATTGCTGGAGTTGGGTCTTAACCTGATCATGAACTTCTTTGATTGCTTCAGCAAAAGCTTCTCCATCTGCACTAACAGGATCTGCTGTAGGGAGATTTCGCAACTCCAAAATACCTCTGGGATGCATTCCATACACTACCTGAAAAGGTGATTTTCCTGTGCTCCTGTTGACAGTATCATTATATGAAAACTCAGCTTGAGACAGAATATTGTCCCACTTCTCTCCATGCTGTTTTGTCAAGCATCTAAGTAGATTCCCCAAGGAACGGTTCACAACCTCAGTTTGTCCATCTGTTTGAGGATGATATGCAGAGGAAAAAGATAAATTGGTTCCCAATTTCCTCCAAAGGGTTCTCCAGAAGTGACCCACAAACTTCACATCCCTGTCTGAAACTATGCTCAAAGGCAACCCATGAATTCTGACAATCTCCCTGAAGAATAAATCTGTAATATATGAGGCATCTGCAGTGGTTTTGCATGGCAAGAAATGTGCCATCTTACTGAATCTATCCACTACAACAAAGACACTGTCAAATCCTCTCCTGGTCCTTGGCAAACCTAAAACAAAATCCATACTGATACTTTCCCACGGTCTGGAAGGAATGGGTAAGGGCTGGTATAACCCTGCATTAGTTGACCTGCCTTTAGCCTTTTGACAAATTACACAGGTTTCTACAAATTTCCTGACATCTGACTGCAACTTAGGCCAGAAATAATGCCTCCTGACCAGATCAAGGGTCTTGTCTAGACCAAAATGACCTGCCATGGCTCCACAATGTTTCTCCTTGATTATATTCAACCTCATAGAACACCTTGGGATGCACAACTGTCCACCCTTGAACAACAATCCATCCTGGATCAGGAATTCAGAGAACTCAGCATGGTATTTCTCCCCAAAAGAAGTACAGACCTGATATATCTCTCCAAAATTAGCATCAGACTCATACATGGTCTTGAGTGAATCAATACCAACACTCTCTAACTGAATCTGATGGACTGTGAGAACTCTTCTGCTCAAAGCATCTACAACTTTGTTCTTAACCCCTTTCTTATGCTTCAAGGTAAAAGTGAAAGCCTGTAAGGTCTCTACCCACTTCATATGTCTGTGGTTCAGCTTCTCCTGGCTGTTGATGAAACTCAAAGCTTGATTATCTGTGAAGACTATGAACTCCCTTGGCAACATATAATGCCTCCATTTCTTTAGGGATTGAACTAAAGCATACATTTCCAGATCATATAATGAATACCTTTTCTTAGCATCATTTAGCTTTTCACTGAAAAATGCAATTGGTCTACCCTCTTGACTGAGTACTGCTCCAATGGCCATGTGACTGGCATCACACTCTACCTGAAAGATCTTGTTGAAATCTGGAAGTGCAAGGACTGGCTGCTGTGCCACCTTCCTCTTCAATGCCTCAAAGGAATCATCTGCTCCTTGAGTCCAAACAAACCTGCACTTCTGTCCTCCTTTGATGGTATCCAGCATGGGTGCACAAATATGACTGAACCCTCTGATGAACTTTCTGTAGAAGGTTGCTAACCCATGGAAACTTCTGACTTCATTCATGGTCTGTGGAGTTGGCCAATTCAATATGGCACTCACCTTCTCCTTATCCATCTGCAGCTTTCCTTGTGAGATGACAAAACCTAAATATGTGATCTCCTGTTTCATGAACAGACACTTGTCCAAGTTTATCATCAGCTTCTCTTCATGTAACCTCTTGAGAACCAGATCTATATGCCTGAGATGTTCTTCTCTGGTGTTACTGAAAATCAGAATGTCATCTAAATACACTATGACAAACTTACCAATGAATTCCTTCAGAACCTCATTCATCAGCCTCATGAAAGTACTAGGGGCATTAGACAAACCAAAAGGCATAACCTTCCATTCATACAACCCTTCATTTGTTTTGAATGCTGTCTTCCACTCATCACCTGGTCTAATCCTGATCTGATGGTATCCACTCTTCAAGTCTATTTTTGTAAAGTACTTAGCATTTCCCAAACAATCAAGTAAATCCTCAATTCTGGGGATTGGAAACCTATACCTGATTGTGATCTTGTTGATGGCTCTGGAATCTGTACAAAGTCTCCAAGTGCCTTCCTTCTTTGGTGCTAGTACAGCTGGTACTGCACATGGACTCAAACTCTTCCCAATCAAACCTGAATTCATCAATTCTTCAATCTGCCTGGCTACTTCTGCATTCTGTTCTGGGGTAAGCTTATAAGCTGCTTTATTTGGAAGTGTAGACCCTGGAATCAAGTCTATGCAATGACTGATATCTCTGACAGGTGGTAGGGATCTTGGCATTCCCTCTGAGATAACACCTTTGTACTTATCCAATAACTCTTGGACAGCTGGGTCTATCAACCTTGGCTTCTTCTCTGTCTTGGCTTCTTGCTGTTGTTTCTTATCCACACTCATACAGGGGATCAGGGCATATGCAACTGCACCTTCTGCTGCTACTTCTTTCATAAACTGTTTGCCTTCCATCAGCATGACCTTCACTTCTTTGCCTTTAGACTTCTCCTCTTTCTCCTTCAATGGGAATAACGTTACTTCTTTACCATCTTTAGTGATTTTATAGGTGTTTTTAACACCATCATGCTGTGCCTTCAGATCATATTGCCATGGTCTACCAAACAAAAGGTTGCAAGCATCCATCTTGGTGATATCAAACAACAACTTATCCTTATATCCACCAATCTGAAACTCTACCCAAGCCTGCTCTTCTACAGTTGTCTGCTGACCTTGAGTAAGCCATGAGACTTTATATGGAGCTGGGTGAGGCAATCTCCTAAGCTTCAGCTTCACCACCATCTCTTCAGACACAAAGTTCTCAGTAGAACCAGAATCAATCAAAACTTTACAAGCCTTACCTCCTGCTTTGCAAGTAGTTCTGAAAAGAGACTTTCTCTGAGGGGCTTCTTTATCAGGTACCTTCATGGTAGTCACTGTTCTTCTCATCATCAGGGACTCTCCACTTTCTGGATATCCATAATTCTCAGGACCATTCACACTCTGGAAATCATTAGAGCTTGTCCTACTTTGATTATCAGGTTCATTGACCAGATTTGTCCTCCTTTCTCCTGCTAAGCTTGTGGCCTTGTCTGGACATCTGCTGGCTATATGGCCTTCCTTGTTACAGTTGTAACACCTGATGGATCCTCTGCCCTGGGATCTTCCTCTGTAAGGTCTTCTGCCTCTGAAGTTTCCTTGCTGACTGAAATTCTCTCTCTGATTCTGACTATTGTTGCCCTTGCTATTGTCTTGACTGGATTCTCCTTGATATCCTTGTCCATGTCCTCTGCCTCTGAAAGGACTTCTTCCACCTCTTTGTTGTCTTCCTCTTCCTCTATTGTTTTGGTCTTGTTTTCTTTTCAGCTTTTCTTCCACTTTCAATGCCAACTGAAAGCTTTTCTGCACTGTATCTGGGTTATGCAGACTGAGATCTTCCTGAATATTAAACCTCAATCCATTAAGGTATCTGGCTACCTTCTCTTCTTCACTTTCTTTCACCTTGGTCTTCATACAGAGTTTCATGAACTCTTCTGTATATGAGCTGACATCTAGCTCCTTCTGCTTCAGGTTCTGCTTCCTCTTGTGTAACTGGATACTGTAATCCAAAGGAATATAAGCCTCCTTTACCAATTCCATCATCTTCTTCCATGTGGCAACTCTACGTTTTCCCTCCTGCACTCTATCATCCTGAACAAAGTTCCACCATGTCAAGGCAGCTTCTTTCATCTTTGACTGTGCTATCTTCACTCTCTGCTGTTCTGGTATCTCCTCTGTTACAAAGAAATTGTTCAGACAGTCTATCCATTCCATTACTGAATCAGGGTCCATCTTACCTGTAAATACTGGCAAATCTAGCTTCACATCCATGGTTCTCCTCTCCATGGCCTTGAGGGCGTTCAACAGCGGCCTCTGGTCTGCAAGAACGACCTCCTCGCTCCAATTAGGGATATCTTCTTCTTCCCTATCATCTTCTCTACCAGAACCTACTTTACTCCTCAACTTTGCTAACTCATCTTTCAACTCCTGATTCTGAGCCTTCACGGCCTTGCTTTCTGCAATCTGCTTCTTCACCAGAACTGCCAACTCAGCGTTGGTCATCCTTGCTGGAACCTCAGATGTTCCTTCTTCGTCTGACATCCTGCTTATCTTTTCCAGAAGATCCTAACCTTTGCTCTGATACCACTATGATGCAGAGTGGGACGCAACGGAGGCTAACTAACAGGAAGGAGCTGCCAATAATACAAACAACCTGATAAAAATGTCTATCGGCTGAACATCATCATCATATTTCCTAGAGACACCAACAGCATCATCACATTCCAACAGCATCATCATATTTTGGATGATCGCAAATATCCTCCTGTCGACTACTATTTACCTCCTCCGTTTGTCGCCTATCATCATCATCATGATAATCAACGGGCGCAAACATCCTCCGGTTGCATTGTTCATCGGGCGCCAAATACAAGCGGCATCATCATGATATTCAATATCACCTTCGTCAGCAGGATATCCAAATATCCAGTTGCTCCAAATATCCTGATGACGTTGCACTTCAACAACTTACCTTCGATGCTCCACTTCCCGACGATACAAGCAACAACATCATGATATTGTTCATCCGGTTCCTCGAAACCTCCTGATGATGCTAATACAACTTCCTGCCTACGCCGATACTTAACCCCTTAGTGACAACAGGATAAACTCGCATTGAGGGATTTCTTAATATCCTGATGACGATGACGTCATATCCTGATGACGATGACGTCATATCCTGATGACGATGACGTCACACATCATCCTGATGAACTCTTCAACACTTAGCCAAAAAAAACTTAACTTTCACACCCGCATCCGTTAGCGATATGCGGATGATGAACTTCCCCGAGAGATGATCCTGACTGCGATATATACACTGAGTATATATCCAACTCAAAACATCATGATGCACTTGCAACATGCAAACTTCAACAACTTCACGACCCGATCCTAATGGCGATGCATTCGCAGATGATGATGCAGCTGGCTCCGACTGGAAACGCACATGCAGACTCCTGTGTATCCTTCCACTGCATGTAAGCACTCCGAACCGCTCTATTTCACAAAGATCATGTGACGACCGGGCCGGATCACCTTCAAACCAAAATCTAACAACTTATCTTCTAGACCTAGCACATGAGGATGCTAGGCTGATTCACAGCATGCTCCTAACTGATCTCCTGAACAATGCAATGCATAAACAGAAAACACAAATGCAAACTAAACTATGATACAGGACCATTCCACCGATTTGCAGGATCAACCGGTGGAAGGGTTGAAAATGCCCATTAACTTGCAAACGGAAAGGAAATCAACACAAGTACAACTGATACTACCAGATACTGCAAAAGATGAGATCTTATTCACTTGAAATTCAAAAGTCCCGAATACAGATTCACAATGTCTGAACTGCTCTCAACTCAACACAACACCAATACATCTATCAATATCAATATGAGCTATCAATATGAACTATGTCTAAACCCTAACAGATCGAAGGTATATATAACAAATCCTTCGAGTACTACCAACTTCACTTCCCAGCGGCTGGGAGCTTCCAAGCGGCTGGGAGAGAGGACAACTCAGACTATCTTATCCCGATCTCTAACTGCCTACACATACTCCTAGGCTGAACTAATACATAGCATCGGTCCAGTGGACCTTATTACATGATAAAGTCAAACATACTAAAAATAGACTATCCTGTCATCATGCTGATAATTATCCTACATCCTGATCATGTATGTCATCATGCGGACCTATATCCTGATCATGTGCGGGTCCTCCTGCACCATTGATTCTGTGAATCGGTGGAATGGTCATGCATGTTAGTTTAGGTTGCATTTTAGTTTTCTATTTATGCATTTCATTGTGTGAGAGATCGATTGGTAGCATGCTATGAATCAACCTAGCATCCTCATGTGCTAGGTTCAGGAAGATAAATCTTTAAGTTTTGATCTGAAGGTGATCCGACCCGATCATCATGTTTTCTTTGTGAAATTGTGCGGTTCTGTGAGTTTGCATGCAGCTGACGGATATACAGGGGTCTGCATGTGCTTTTCCAGACGGAGTGAATCGCATCGTCATCTGTGAGTATATCGGTATCCGGATCAGGTTATGAAGCTGATGAAGTTTGCATGTTTCAAGTGCATCAGGATGATATAGGTTGGATATATACTCAGTGTGTATATCGTCGTCAGGATCATCTTTCGTGTGTATTCATCATCCGCATATCGCTATCGTATGCAGGAGGAAAAATCATTTTTTTGGCTAAGTATCGGAGAGGTCATCATCAGGATATTGAAAAGGTCATCAGGATATTCATTTTCATGCTGCGGAAGATATAAGGATCTTATATCTGGATGACATCATCATCAGGTGCATCGACATCATCATCAGGTGCATGTGACGTCATCGTCATCAGGATATTGCAAATATCACCCTATGCAAGTTTATCCTGCTGTCGCTAAGTGTTTTGGCATCGGCGTAAGTCATCGGCATAAAGTTTGGGTAACATCATCAGGATGTTTCAATATGACCGGATAAGTCATATCATGATGCTGTTGTTTGAATAGTCGGATATCGGGGTGACGTAAGCATCGAAGGAAAGGTGCTTGAAGTTGTCATCATCAGGATATTTGGAGGCAACCGGATATTTTATATCCTGCTGACGAAGGGTGATGAAGGTGATGCTGAACATAATGATGATGAAGATAGAGTTTGGCGGTATGATGAACAGTGAACATCAGGGGGATGTTTGCGCTTGCCGAATATCATGATGCTGCTGACAGGCGAAAGGCGAAAGGTGATAAGGAAGTGAACAGTAGTCAGCAGGAGGATATTTCATGCTTGTCTGAAATATGATGATGCTGTCTATGTTAGCAAGAAATATGATGATGATGACAAGCCGATAGGTATTATAACATGTTGGTTGTGTTAGTGACTCCTCCTTCCCATTTGTAAGCTCCCGTTGCATTTACCTCTGCATCACACCTACCTATGTTAGAGTTGCAATTTGTGTTCTCACCCAATTCTTACTAAATTTGATGGGGTTCTTCATTGTTGTGTCCAAAGAGCTTTCCTTTGATTCCGCCCAATTGGGGAGAGGGATTGGCTAATTGAATAAATCTTCCTAATGTCCTCTTTGGACCACATTGTTGTCTTCTATCACTTGATCAGGGACTTCTATGATATTAAATCTTTTAATAAAATATAAGGACAGCCTGGAATACCATCTCCTTAATACTTCATAATCATCTGAACAATTAGCCCATAAGTCTTCAAGGTGTTCTCTATGAAACATCATTTTGCTAACATATCTCTCCATCACCCCAACAGATAAAAATGTGTTCTCTTGTGATAGTAGTGCAAGCTTAGTAGTTTGAGATTTGTATTTGAGTGCTCGACTACCCTAAGGGAAACACAAGCAAACATTTTTCTACCCAACAATATAGGGAATTTGATGGATGCCATGTGCAAATGTTTTAATCTTTCAGCACATGTGAGTAGTTACCTTGTTAATTGCAAGAGCACCACCTTGTCTATAGGGTATTTGGGTAGCTTATAAGGTTTTCTAGAGAAAGCTTAGAATCTAATGTATGTAAATTTTTGAAATTGAATATACCATCTCCCATATAGTTGTACAACACTAACTGCTTCAGGGGACAATCTCCTAGCCATATCATTCTATAAAATCTAGGTAATCTACACGGTGAAGGCATCATTAACCCTTTTGTAGTGGACTAGGGATTGTGAGATCTCCAATTGAGTGTAACTCTTATACACCTTGTATTGATCCTCTCCATTCCCTACTTCTTGTAATCTTGATAGTCTTTGGTATACAATAGTTCTTGCTAGGGCATATACAACATATGAAGTCCACTTGAATGATTTATCAGTAGGGAACGTAACGAAGGCCTCATGAATGTTGTTACTTAGGATTTGGGCCTAGTATATCTTTTTTATCTTCGTGTAATATCTCCTCTATGTAAGAGAACATCCATCCTTCAAATGTAGAAGCTGAAGGTAGCCCCATGATTCTTCTTAAAAGAATTACAAGGTCCCCAATCTCCTCTTTGAAATCACTTCTATATAAAACTTGAGGGAGTTTTGACATAGTTGACCTTTTGTTCTTCATACAACCTTCATTTATCTTCTTCCTACAAGTCTCTAGATCCATCTTATGCATCTTTTTATCCTCCTCTTTATCTATCATGGTGAGGACAAGAAAGGGAGGGATGTCAAATGTTTCTTCCAATGCCAAAGCACTGAGATCTGCTAATACTTGACCATCTTGTGTTTGTATATCTTGGTCACCTGATCATAAATTTCTACACATGCAACAATGAGTTTAGGACATTGTACTAAGGTCGGGAAGGTAGCTGCTTCTACAATTGAATTGCCTCTGATCTTTTTGGCTTTTGGAGTGGGATTAAGACCCAAAATCCCCAATCTAAAATCCTCTATGTTGATGGTCCAAGATCAGTATCTCTAATGTTGTTCCAAGTTGAGCTGATCTTACTCATATGGGGAATACCTTTGAATTCGTACTTCATGTTGATAGCTCAGAAAGACATCTAATCTGTAGGAGAAAACCTAATGAATAACCTTCACAATTCATTGTCTTAAGAGCTTCTTAAGTTTCTAGACAACTACACACTTTCAGTTTGCACCCTAAGTCAAGAGTCTTTAAACTAAGACAATTCTTCATCAAATTGCATTAGAAGTTTATTATCCCAGTTAAAATTTTCTAAAATCAACTACAATTCATACTAAATCCCATATACTAGCATCCATCATACAAAATTACAAGTAATAACTAGAGAAAAATAGTCCAATGAGCTTTTAAGGCCCCACTAGACATATGCAATAAATGCTAGACCAAGTATATAATGTTGAAATATACTGGACAACTGAGAGGGGGGGTGAATCAGTTGTCCCAAAAAATTTGCTTTATATGAATATCAAACCATCAAGAACTTAATTATTCATAATCAAATTTAACCATGAAAACATGAAAGCATGAAACTAGAAAGTTAATCATAATCACACATCCAACATAGTAGACACTAGATTTTCAAGTGGAAACCCCTAAAAGGGAAAAACCATGGTGGGTGTTAGCCCATAGAAGTATATGAGTTATAACAATACCAAAAAATAGAGGTTCACTGCCTATAGGGATTACTACCCAAAAGGACTCACTGTCTAAAATGCTCATTGAAAAGAATGGTTCACTACCTAAGGATGGCTCACTACCGATGGGTGGCTCAATACCAAAATGGTGAACTAATTGAATAGCATCTACTCCATGCCAGGGTTTAGTTCCATTGAAGAACAATATGACTCCTCTGCTCTTCTCTTTCACACTTTCTCACTTATCTCTTCATCTTTGTAACACACACACATTTTTGCAACTACATTACATGCTTTTGTACAATTCATCAACCTTAGAAAGTACATCAAGGTCAGCATTATGTATTCATCAACCATTGGGACAATCTCCAAGGTCGGCATTACAAACATACATTAAATAGGTCTAGACCTAATAGAAATTTAGCTAAGGAAAAGATGTAAGGATGTATGTGGATCACGCCATGCCTTAGCTAGGACTCAAACACAATTCTCCAAGCCATGACATGCTTCTACAATCTTTGATGCATCTCTGCAAATGATGAATTCAACCAAGTCGGCCAAGACTAATGATAGCACTAGGTCTGCTAAGAACATTTTTCATTCATGATCTAGTTTTCTCTTTGTAGATCAATCCAAATGTTGGAACATGATCAAGAGACATCCACAAGCAGATTGTAATCACTAGGAACAACCACATGATCTCTAATCACTCTGTCAATAAGATTCTTCAAACTAGAGTACAAGAACAACACTGACAGCCACTGTCATAAGCAAAAGATAGCTTGTGAACCACCAAATCATGAACCATTGAAGTTGAAGGTAGTTAACATCATCATAGACTTAATTTGAGAACCGCAGACCAAAATACTTCAATGCGGTGGAATGTAGAGCATAACACTTTCTCCCTATCACCACCAAACATACAAGAAAAGCATTTTTCACACTAGTGAACATAACTTACTCAAATCTTCATTCCAAAGGCTCAAACTTGGAATATAACATCTTCAGATTGACCTCTAAATAACTTTCAATCTACAGACAAAGATATTCATTCTACAGAAATGCAGAGCAAACATCTGGACTGTTCTTCTAAGTATAATAGATTGTTTCCACTGCAACACATTGTTATCACTGGAGCAGCTAATTTTCTCAATATCCTCAACAAAGTAAGAGCACCATTGACACTAATGAAAACACAGATATGTTAACATCAATGACATCACTGATTAGGCACATACTTGGAACAATCTCCCCCTTTGTCATTGATGGCAACATATGATGTGAAAAACTTAATGACCATCAAGACAAGATACTCCCCCTTTCTTTTTACACATTTACACTCTTTCTCCCTATGTTTTTCACATGATTTCTCTCCCCCTTTGACATCAATGGCAAAGGGCAAATACTTGCATGCTACTACTTTGATCCACTAAACTTTCGCTATTATCAACACTTACTTTATTAGAAACATCTAGCTACTCCCCTTGAGAGGTAGCCTTCAAATCATCAATCTAGATCAAAGAATGACACTTTGAGCTCCACTAGATTGATGCATTCCTATGTATCTTAATTTAGGGCAAGACGGGTGATGCCCCCCTAACTTTTCTCTAAGATACTCAAAGGTATCTTTAGGCAGAGGCTTAGTGAGAATGTCTACAAACTGATCCTTTGTGGGCACATATTCCAACTTTACTTCATTCTCTATCACCTTATCTCTCAAAAAGTGATACCTTATTGATATGTGCTTTGTTCTTGAATGCATCACTGGATTCTTTGAAATGTTTATGGCACTTGTATTGTCACAAAAAAATAGATCTTCATACACAACTCTTATACCCTTCAAAGTCTACTTCATCCATAACACTTGAGTACAAAAACATGCTACTGCAATATACTCTGCTTCTGTAGTTGACAAAGAGATTGAATCTTATTTCTTGCTTAGCCATGAGACCAATCTATTTCCCAAAAAGAAAGCACCTCCACTTGTACTCTTTTTGTCATCAATATCTCCAGCCCTGTCTACATCTGTATAAGCACTGAGAGTGAAATAATTGTCCTTTGGATACCATAAGCCATGATCTGAAGTACCTTTTAAATACCTTAGGATTCTCTTAACTTCCATCATGTGATTCTCTTGGATCAGCTTGAAACCTTGAAACAAGGCAAATTGCATGCATGATATCAGGTCTGGTTTGAGTTAGATAAAGCAATCCTCTAATCATGGATCTATATTTTTTTTATCAACCTTAGGTGATTCATCAAATTTTCTCAACTTGTAGCTAGTTACCATGGGAGTACACACTAGTTTAGAGTCTTCCATCCCAAACTTCTTTAACAACTCTTTCACATACTTAGACTGAGATATGAAGATTCCTTTATCTGATTAATTTATTTGCAAACCTAGAAAGAAATTCATCTCACCAAACATGGACATCTCAAACTCTTTTTATATTTCACCAGCAAATTCCATATACATACCTTCATTACCTCCAAAGATGATATCATCAACAAATACTTCAATAATCAAAATTTGATCACCATTATTCTTGAAATAAAGATTACTATTAGCAATAACTTTATTGAACCCTAACTACAATAAGCACTTGTCCAACCTTGCATACCATGCTCTAGGAGCTTGCTTGAGTCCATACAAAGCCTTCTTCAATTTGTACACAACATCACCTTGGTATGATAACTTAAATCCTTCTAGTTTCTCAATGTAAACTTCCTCTTCCAACTCACCATTCAAGAATGCAGACTTCACATCCATCTGATACACTTTAAAAAATTTGTGGGCTGCAAATACCAAGAATATTCTAATTGTTTCAATCTGAGCTACTGGAGAAAAAGTCTCTTCAAAGTATATTCCTTCAATCTGAGCATATCCCTTGCACACAAGCCTTTCCTTGTTTCTTACAACCTCTCCATTCTCATTTAGCTTATTCCAGAAAACCATTCAATATCATTTTTTTAGCAGGTCTAGGAACTAATTCCCAAGTATCATTCTTTTCTATCTGCATTAGTTCTTCCTCCATGGCTTTTACCTAGCTTTCATCATTCCAAGCACCATTCACAATTTTTAGTTCAACCTTTGAAAGAAAATAGTAATTCACTTATTCTTCTGCAGCTCTTTTCCTTGTTAGTATACCTTTGTTTTTGTCACCTATAATCTGATCTTCATAATGATTTATCCTTACATACTTGGGAGTCTTGACAACATTTTTCAGAGCCTCTTCTTCACCTTGACTGTCTTCTTGCTCATCTTTCTCTTCATTCACTATAGTCATGGGTTCATCTGGTTGATAGCAACTCAGGTTTGATATTCTTCCCTTGCCTTCATCCACCTTCACATTTGCACTCTTAGTGATGTTTTTGAGCCTTTTTTTGTAGCACTGGTAAGCCTTAATCTTGGTAGAGTATGCAAGAAAGATTCCTTCATCACACCTTGCATCAAACTTTCCTAGATCTTCATCTCTCCTAATATAGCATTTACTTCCAAAGATTTTGAAATATTTTACTAGAGGCATTCTTCCATACCACAATTCATAGGGAGTTTGCATATCATTTCCTTTCTCTTGAACTCTATTTTGAATGTAGACAGCAGTATGAATAGCCTCTTTCAAAAAGACTTTTGACAGATCTATTTCCTTCATCATTGTCCTAGTAACCTCTTGAATAGTCCTATTTTTTCTTTCCACAACTCCATTTTGCTGAGGAGTCCTAGGTGTAAACAACTATCTCTTTATCCCATGCTCTTCACAAAAATTGTTGAATTCATTTGATGTGAACTCACCTCCTCTACCAGACCTCAAGCATTTGATTTTCAACTCTATTTCATTCACAACCATTGCCTTAAAAGATTTGAACTTCTCTAGGGATTCTAATTTGTCTCTTAGAAAAGTAACCCAAGTCATTCTAATAATCATCAATAAGCAACATGAAGTACCTACCACCTTGTAGACTTCTCACCCTTGTGGGACCATAGAGATCTGTATCCACTAGATCTAGTAAACCAGTAGAGAATTGTTCTTTTTCTCTTGAAACTTGTCCTTGTCTACTTTCCCAACTGACATTCCTTACAAATTGCATTGGAGGGTTTCACAAGTTTTGGTAAATCTCTCATAGTCTGACCTTAACTTATCTTTACCTGATTATCAAAGTTTATATGACACATCCTTCTATGCCACAACCAACTTTCATTTTCTTGCACCAATAAATAGTAATGATTAGTTCCTCTTAATTGATAGATGTTACCTGTTGTCTTTTTATCGGTAGCAATCACAATTCCATAGCTTTCCATGATCTTGCACCCATTGTCTTTGAATCTCAAATCATATCCTTTGTAACACATCTGACCAACACTCAAAAGATTATGCTTCAAACCCTTCACATATAGGACATTATCAGTATTATGCTTTCCATCAAATGAAATAGATCCTATTCCACAAATCTTACCAGCTACATTATCTCCAAACCTAACCAGTCCTCCATCATACTTTTCCAAACTTACAAACTTACTTTTGTCACTGGTCATGTGATATGAGCATCCACTATCAATAATCCATTCATTCTTATCTTTCTAAACCTAAATAGCCAAAGCACTTTCTTCCACTGGTTTTTCTTCCTTCACACAACTAGTAGAATTAGTAGACATAGGATCTTCTTTAATAGCAATAAATAGGCATTCATTTGTACTAGTACTAGCATCATTAGATTCATCATCAGTCACACCTTCATCATCAAAATCTCTAACATAGTAGCATTTCTTTGGAACTCTAGGCCTGCTCTCCTATCTTTTCTTATTTCTTTCAATTCTTTCAGGACATCTGGAAGCACAATGACCTACTTTACGACAAGAGAAACATTTGAAAGGTAATTTACCTTTGAACTTACCGGAGCCTCTTTGCAACTTGTCAACAAAGTTAGCTTCAATTTCATCAAAGTCATCATCCACCTTGTATTTCTTAGCTCTAGAAATCTTTTCTGAAGTATTGGCTTTAAAAGATGATTCAAATTTCGGCATGGCATCCCCAAATTCTCTCATCTCAAAGGCTATAAGCTTTCCAAGCAGTTGATCTCTATCAATATTTTTCAGTCATAAATTCTTCAATAGTAGCTACCTTGTGGCTGTAGGAATTTTGTAGTGATCTAAGAATTTTCATCACAAGTTCCTTATCATCAATGGTTCCTCCCATTCCTATTATTCCATTAACAAGTTCATCAACCCTTTGCATGAATGTTGTAATGTTATCATCTTCATTCATCTTCAAACATTCATATTTAGCTTTTAGGCCCTGAAATTTAGCTTCCTTTACAGAATCACCTCCATATAGATTCTTCAACTTCTCCCAAACCTCATTTGTAGTTTCTAGGTCCATGACTTTTATCAACTTAGTGTCAGTTAAGGAACTTAACAAGGCATCTTTGACTCTTATATTCAACTCATATTCTTTGATTTCATCTTCAGTTGTCAAACCATTTTGAGGCATGGTATATTTTAATTCTCCAGCCTTCCATACTTTATAACCAAGACAAAGGAGATGGATTTTCATTTGTACCTTCCAAAGAGCATAATTTGTCCCATCAAAATGTAGAACTTCCTTCTTATAAGACATCTTGGATCTTCCTCAAGTTGTTAGGCTTTCTTCTAAGGAACCAGATCTGATACCAATTGTTGAAATAAACCAGACAACTAAGAAGGGGGGTGAATCAGTTGTCCCAAAACCTTTGTTTTATATGAATATCAAACCATCAAGAACTTAATTATTCATAATCAAATTTAATCATGAAAGAATGAAACCAAAAAATTAATCATAATCACATATCCAACATAGTAGACACCAAATTTTTATGTGGAAAACCCTAAAAGAGAAAAACCTTGGTGGGTGTTAGCCCATAGAAATATATGAGTTATAACAATACCAAAAATAAAGGCTCACTGCCTACAGGGATCACTACCCAAAAGGACTCACTATCCAAAATGCTCACTGCAAAGAATGGCTCACTGCCTAAGGATGGCTCACTACTAATGGGTGGCTCACTGCCAAAATGGTGAACTGATTGAATAGAATCTACTCCATGCCAAGGTTTAGTTCCATTGAAGCACAATACAACTCCTCTGCCCTGCTCTTTCACACTTTCACACTTATCTCTTCATCTTCACAAAAAACACACTTTTTTGCAACTACATTACATGCTTTTATACAATTCATCAACCTTGGAATGTACATCAAGGTCAGCATTACATTCATCAACCATTGGAACAATCTCCAAGGTCGACATTACAAACATACATAAAATAGTCTGGACCTAATACAACTTTAGCTAAGGAAAAGATGTAATGATTTATGTGGATCATTGCATGCCTTAGCTGGGACTCAAACACAATTATCTAAGCCACGACATGCTTCTACAATCTTCAATGCATCTCTGCAAATGAGGAATTCAACTAGATCGGCCAAGACTAATGATAGCACTAGGTCTACTAAGAACATTCTTCATTCGTGATCCAATTTTATCTTTGTGGAACAATCGAAATGTAGGAACATGATCAGGAGACATCCACATGGACATTGTAATAACTAGGAACAACCACATGATCTCTAATCACTTTGTCAATAAGATTCTTCAAACCAAAGTATAGGAACAACACTGTCAGCCACTGTCATAAGTAAAAGATAGCTTACAGACCACCAAATCATGAACCATTAAAGTTGAAGGCACTCAACATCATCATAGACTTAATTCCAGAACCATAGACCAAAATACTTCAATGTGGTGGAATGCAGCACATAACACTTTCTCCCTGTCACCACCAAACATATAGGAAAAGTAGTTTTCACACTGGTGAACATAAATTACTCAAATCTTCATTCTGGATGCTCAAACTTGGAATATAACATCTTTAGAAAGACATCTAAATAACTTCCAATCTGCAGGCAAAGATATTCATTCTATAGGAAATGTAGAGAAAACTTCTGGACTATTCTTCTGAGTATAATACATTGTTTCTACTGCAACACATTGTTATCATTGGAGGGGCTAATTTTCTCAATATCCTCAACAATGTAAGAGCACAGTTGACACCAATGACAACATAGAGATGTTGACATCAATGACAACACTGATTAGGCACATACTTGCAACACATAATATCTCAAAATCAAATAAAAACATGTAAAGTGCAATTAACATTGTGCAATACATCAAATTCTCTGACCAAATACCTTCAATTTACTTGAAAAAACATTTTAACGGTGCATCTAAGGCTTTTAGGAATGTCAGCAGGGATTTGAGCACTCACTAGATGTAGCAGGATTTAGTTTCTTCATAGGATCTGTAGGGTTTTCCTTGTTAATGGGATATGTCAAGTGATGACTGTTATTAGCGCTAGCTCTTTCGAATACTTCTAGCAGATATTTTATCTTCAACGTGATTGGTGGGCATTTTAAGTGTCACATGATATATCATGTGAGAAGAAAATTTAGTGTGGATCCTGTCAAGTCTATTTTTAGTGCAAAGTCTTAATAAATGTATTTAACGGGATTTTATCCTTGTACTGAATCAACAGAGATTTTGGTCATTGTAGGATATATGCAGTGATCACTCTTTTTCATGCAGATTTGGTTGTCCTTACTTTAAGTGTTGAACTCTTAATAAATGAAACAAACAATCTTAGCAGAGGACTTCAACATGATAGGATTGGCAAAGGTTTGCAGGTGTTCAGGATATATCTGTTGAGCACACTTTTAGCACATATCCTGTGAGAAGATAATTTAGTGATGTATTTAATAGATGTCTTCAAACCTTTTGACAAAGGATTCAGGCCTCACCGGACATGTCTAGTGAAGATGAATGTTAGTGCTAGTCAGATGATGGTTGTTTTTAGTGCAAAGTAACCTAAACAACTGAGGTAGAGTTTCGGCAGAGATTTTGGCTTCTACGGGACTGACGGAGATTTAATGGGTTGCACAATATGTCCCGTGATAGAAACTTTTAGTGCAAGTCTAATGACTCCACTTTTTAGCACTAAGTACACTTGCATACTCAATTTTGTAGGGAGTTTGGTTAGGTTTGATTGTGGAGTTTTAATGATCATGAGATATATCTTGTGGAGTCATTTTTTTGTGCAAGTCTAACTAAGGTTTTATCATAGTGTATCCTAAATGGAATTTCTAAAGTATTTGAGCACTTCACACCCCATGGTTTTTATCAAAGGAGAAAACTAAAGATCTTCAGAAACATTTTATTGCGACTCCCAAATAAAAACATCTACACTCCTAAAAGGAAACCCATACCAACATATACATATTGAATATATATATATATATTGAGAAAAACCTAATTTCAAACCCAAAGTTAACAATTCTAAAAGATTTTCAATGAAAACTTAAACAAATTAAGGAAAAGATCTCAACTGAGAAAGCCCAAATCAATTAAACCCTTGACTATAACATTTTTAATGCAAAATTAGGTTAGTTTTCTAACCTGTGAATACAGAATTCATGGGAAGAGAAAGGTTGAATTTCCCAACTTCAAATGTGCTCAGGGATCAATCCAAATCATAGAAAATCATGCAGTTGACTCCAGAATGTAGAGATATTAAACACTTGAGTGTAAAAATGAATTGAGACAAAAGATTTTGAGCATTTTATATTACTAACAAATCGCCATTAATGGTGGGGGTACAATGATAGGGTGTCACACATTTAGCGGGGTTTTGATTCATTACTAGATCTATGGATTTTTTGAGGATGACTGAACATATCTGGTGAAGGTCCCTTTCCATGCCAATCTAGTGAAGTGACCTTTAAGCACAACAGTTCAATGTGTTTCTTAGTGGGACTTTTGGTTATCATCAGATGGATAGAAATTTCATTAGGGATTGAACATATCCGGTAGGGCAGAGATTTAGTGCAGGTCTAGTGACTTCAACATTTAGCGCAAACCCTTTTAGCACCTATATTTGGTGATGCAGGATATCAACATAAATGTAGTGAACTACATTTTTAGCACAAACCATCCATAGGTCCTTAAAAATTTTCAACCCAAGTTAAGTAACTTGATTAAAATTCCAACTCAAAGGTACAAAGAGGCCATTATATGAAACTCATGCAATCAGACCCAAATATGCATAAATTATCCTTACAATTAGGACATTAATTCTCTCAAGCAACAAATTGAGATGAAACTGAACCAAAGCAAGGAAAAATAAAGGGGGTCTCCATTTGGTAAAATGGGGTGTGTGTGCAAGGCACAACAAATGGTAACTCTGCTAGGGAACACTCTAGAGTATTTCAAAGATAAACTTCAGTTTCAAACCTAGAATTTCTATGTTTCCCACATATTAAACTAGACAACATGATACAGTATCAACGAAGTAGAGATCACTAACCCATTACAACCATCCATATCCCAAAAGTCTAAGTGTGTGTAATTGCATTAATTTCCATCTGTCAACAACCAAGATCATCAATGCGAACTTGTGTCAAGCTACGTAAATAATCATCACGTCATCAACTTCCTTGGGGGGGAGGATGAATGGATGAAATAGGATAAGTGTGTGTATGGATGGAATGGATATGGTATGGAAGTGACATGATGGGGTAGTTGGATTGGATAAGACAATGTGTCCTCAAGTGTAAGATTGACCTACCATGATGCCTATTTACCAGGTTTTCATCATGGTACTTATCCAAGGCACCACCAAGGGTGGTTTTCACCTTTGGATGAAGGGATTTTTTTTTACTTTCAATTTTGAATGAGAGAAGAGAATATGGATGAAAATGACAAAGATATCTAGTTTTGTGAAGGGTGATAGTCCACGTCAAGTGTCAAGTATCATTACATATAAATCATGTCAAGATATCATGCTCATTGAGGTTGGCAGGGAACAATGGATTATGAAAATGCATCATGAAAGGTCGAATGGAAGATAATGAACTATGATGTTGATTATGATTGGGATTATGCAAAATGATCGATGGAAACTGGATCCAAAAGTATAGACCATAGGAAGGTGGGGAAGGAAATATGAGGAATAATGGATGAAAGATAAGGGGATGGAGGTATGTGGGACTATTATAAAATAGGAGAAGATCATGACCAATGGTTGCACACACCAAAATAAATATTGAAGCTTAGGTTCGGAGGGGATGTAGGAAATAATGGGGATGGTTACTTGGGAATAGAGGTTGTAGGATTTTAGAGACCCGCATAGACTTAAGATTTGTCATGATTGTCTTTGTTCTTCTTTTACTTGTCGAATGAAGGAACTTAAGACTTATGAATGGAAATGGATTTTTAGATGGATTAAATAGAAGAAGATTGTTTTGGATTTATATGGATTCTTTTTTTAACTTGTCTTTTCCTTTCTTACGCACTTGAATCATTTTATTCTTTGGTTGTTTCTTCTTGGAGGCATGGCTTTAGGTAATCTTTTGAATGTACTTTGATTTGATCTCTGACATTCTCTGGCTTTTGCATTAGTGATTCTAAGGTAAGAGGAGCCTAAAATTTTTTGCTTCTATGGCTCGGGGAATCCAAATGCAAGCTTTTGAATCCCATGTGATGGGTGGAAGCTTCTCATTTAAATGATGTGTGCATTTGTTGACCATGACTGAATTTTTTGGAGGGATTTAAAAGAGGGTTTATGGACAAATGGATAAACAGGCTAGGAGATGGAAATGTCAGGTGCTGGAGTAGTAGAGGTAAAGTGAATGAAGGGAAGGATTATGTGGTCACATTCTTTGGGATTTATAGGATAATGGAAGTGGAATGGCCATATATGTCATGGGTATATGATAGGACAGATGCTGGAAAGTGATGGACTTAGGAAGAATGGAGGAAGTACCAACATCTTGAAATTCTTTTCCTTGGGGTGAATATCCAAGGCTGAATGAGCATGAAGAGATATTAACATAAAATATAAAATATCTTGTCCATAAAGGCCTAGACCTTGACTTTGGCAGTTCATTCTTCAAAGTATACAATGAAGAATGAGACTATGAAAGATTTGGATACTAGACTTGAGTTCATTATTTGATGAAGGAGGTAGAGTGGATGGAGGTTGTTGTCATCTGCATGAGATGATGGATGGAATAAGATAGTTCATGATGTGAGATTTTTAGGATTTTCACTTAACCTAAGATCACAAAGATTCCTTTGGAAGCATCAGGATTATTTAAATATGTGAGAGATATTAGACTTGAAAATACTTTAAGTGAACCAAACTAGTGACTCATTTCCTATGAGGCAGCATACCATCAAAGAGTAATAACAGAACCCACACAAAGACCTGAGTGGAAAACTAATGCTTCTTAAGGAAATTCTCTAGATTATTTACTAAAAAAGGGACCATTTACAAGACTACACAATTGCCACCACATTCAAGGAATGGAGCACCCTGTCAAAACAAACACATGAAGAAAATCAAGACAAGAAAAACAACTAACCTAAGAAAAGCAAACTAACTGGAACTACTAACAGCCTAAGAAAAAGCAACAGAAAGTGGCAGCTAAACTAAATAGCAAACTAACCTATCCAAAACAAAATAGAAAACTAACTATGTACACAAAAGAAGGCAAAAGTGCCTCCTAGGCCTAAAAATAGTGCTTTAGGAACTGTCCAATGATAGGCAGCAGGAATTCCTCACCAATAAGAGTTTTCAATCTATACATATTGTCCCCTAAAATTTTAACTATTTGGTAGGGACCTAACTAGAGCTTATCAAATTTCCCATGTTCACCCTTTCTCTCATGAGCCTTGTCCCAATACAGGACCAAATCAGAGATGTGAAAGTCCTTAACCTTGGCTCTCTTATCAAACCAACATTTCACCACACCTTGATGTCTAGCAAAGCTCTCAACGACAGCATCACATTTCTCTTCTAGATAGAATAGCTAGGTTAAGTAGTCTAAAATCCTGTCATCTTCTTCTAGATAGTCTTGTATGAATTGCAGTGCAGGGATCCACAAATGGATAGGGAAAATAGGCTCTAGACCATAAACCAAGTGATAAGGTGAGGTTCTTAGAGTAGCCTTGTGTCTAATCCTATCTATCCATAAGGAAAATCTAAGTTGGGTGTGCCAGTCCCTAGGGTTTTTATCAAGAAGTCTTTTGATGACCTCAAACATGTTTTTGTTCATAGATTCAACAACTCCATTCCCTTGGGGATAGTAATTAGATGAAAATTTCAGCACAATACCATAATCAAAGGCCCTATTTGAGAAACATAAAGATGAAAATGCTAGACCATTATCACAAACAAGAGAAAAGGGGAAGCCAAACCTTGTAATGGTATGCTTTTCAGCAAATTCAATTACCACCTTAGTTATACATTATTTACAAGCCTGAGATTTGGAGCATCTTGTACAATAGTCAATAGCGGTTAGAATATACCTATGGCCTGTAGAAGAAGGTGGTATGATCATACCAATGAAGTTAATTTGCCACTATGCAAACAAGCATACCTCCATCACTAGTTGTAATAGCATAGCAGTATTTCTTTCTTTTGTAGTGGTAGTTTGGCAAATGTGGCAAGTTTGTATATGCACATGGGCATCTTTGAACAATTTAGTCTAGTAATATCCAACCCAAAGAATCTAATTTGTAGTGGAATGCCCTAAACTATGGCATGTCTCAAATTTCTCATGAAAATTGGTTAAAACCTGTGTCACCTTTGTTTTGTCCAAGCATCGCAAGTAAATCTCTTCGTGATTCTTATTGTATAAGACTAATCCTTTAACCATGAAGTTAATACTTTTTAGCCTTAAAGCTTTTCTCTGAACTAAATTTAAGTGAGGTGGGCATCGTTGGTTAAGGAGGTAGAGCAAGATGTCACCATACCATTCATCTTTCGAGATATCCTCCAATACATATTGCTAAGATACCAACCTGAGATCTATTTCTGCCATGGTTTTAGTAAGTGTCTATCCCCACACTAGCTTCATAGGTTGTATCTCTAGATCAAACTGCTATAGTATCATGACCCCTTTTCCTCTTCTTTCACCTAATTCATTTTGCATCAACAATGCTTTAACCACAACATTAGGAACTACATCAGTCACTCTGCTTCTTAGAATGCAATGGCATAATTTCTTGACTACTTTGACTAGAGCATAGGCTTATTTCTCTACATTTGGGTATTTGAGTTCAACATCTTTTGATGGGGTGCTCATAAAAGCAATAGGACATTCATCATTGATTACCCTTCTCTATGTCAACATGGATGCACACGTGTTCAGAAGCAAAGGACTATATGCAAAATGGTAGAGTATAATCTGGACTTACTAAGATCAGAGCATTAGGTATAACCTGCTTGATTTATGCAAAGGTTGCCTTGGTACTTGGTGTCCACTTGATCTTAGCATATTTATTTAGCATTGTATTCAGTGGCCTAACAATCTCAACAAACCCAGTATTAAACTTCCAAACAAAGTTAATCCTCACAAAATAAGATTTTAACTCCTTCTTACTAGCTAGAGGTTGGATCTTAATGATGCAGAGGCACTTGGGATGTAAGAAGAGGAATATATTCAACAAGACTCAACCACACCTATAGGTCCAAAACCAAGTCCTTCATGAAAAAGTGGGAACAACAGAAGGAAATCTTTGTTTGTTCATTGAAAGGTTGGATTGGGGTGCTAAAGGACTCATCCCACCCATTGGTTAAGGCAAATTACACCTGGAACATGTACTTGCTTCACAAATCCTCTAAATGGCTTATAGCCCTAGAAACAGAGAACAATCCTCTTATCTTTCTACATAGAGCTTCAATCCCAAATCTAAGACATGCAAAAGATACCCATTATGCCTCCCTACAGCATACTCCAAGATGGGTATAGGTTGTTCTAGAAAGTTTTCCCTAACCAAAAACCCTCCTGGTGTCTTTTAGCCCTAAATAGGCCTATTCTGTGAAGCAAGTGCCCTTAGATGTTGGTTTGAAACTCTCCTGACCATTTGAACATGTCAATGGCACCCTAAAACCATAAGATTCAATTTCCCTTTGCTGTTTTGACTGACTGTTCCAAAAAGTGGCGCTATTGTAACCCCTGGTAGTCACTTAGCACATGGTTTTGCTAACTGCAGTCAATAGGATCTCAACAACAACAGTCCTCTGCACAAATGGACCTTCCAAGACATGAAAATATACTCTACACTACTCATTCCACTAACCACAGGGCTTGGTGATTTAGTGGAATGAAGAAAACATCATATTGTTACTATCAGCACCCTAGTTGAGGGTTTTCAACCTACTTGCAGAGAAAGGAGAAATACAGAGTTATAAATGAATGTCAAGGGCCCAAACAAATTGTAA
Organism: Cunninghamia lanceolata; assembly: GCA_027924645.1. Classification (NCBI taxonomy): domain Eukaryota; kingdom Viridiplantae; phylum Streptophyta; class Pinopsida; order Cupressales; family Cupressaceae; genus Cunninghamia; species Cunninghamia lanceolata. Next base: position 1,229,016 of record BSBN01000245.1, on the reverse strand, counting down.
ATGGAAGGTCACTCACCAACCTAACTCTCCATCATGAACCCCAGTCACCACTCAACTGTACAGGTATAGAACATGTAGGAAAACAGTGAATTTCTGAAAGAAACAACACGTTTAAAGAGCAGTTTGTTGTCCAATGATCATATACTTCATTCTCCACAATATCATGGATCTAAACTTGTCTTATTTTATAGTCAACTCATCACACTTTACTGCTGGATGTTCAAGGCCCCATGACAGAACCGTACTACACAGAAGTATGAGCTTTAATGCATAGAAAAACTCAGAAAATACACAGGAAAGCAGAGAACTATATGTTATTGTTTCAAAAACTCCTTCACCAGTTACATTCCTCATGCTTGAGGTATTTAAGAAGTCCTTCTAATAGTTTGGATTGGTTGCAAGGTAGTTGGGGTCGATGGAAGGTGTGGAACCACCAAAGTACCTTGGACAACTATTCCTCTTGAGCAGCAGTGAATGTGTTTGCAAAATGATGTCTTCAACCAAGATTACAAGATGATTAGGCCTTGATTAAGGCACTAGACCTTTTGACCACCTTCTAAACTCTTTGACAGTGCTTGAAGCTTCTTATCATGCCTTGACAATGCTCACAAACAAGAAAACTTATAGGACTGTCCTTCACAAGGTTGCCCATTACAACATGATAGTAGTTTTTAGATATTTGGACATAGTCCCTTACATATATGGCATCCAAGCCTTACTACAACATGGAGATGGTCTCAAGGACCTTATTGAACAAGCATGATATGAAAAACAAAACATGAATTTAAATGCCTCATGGAGCCCACCTTGGGCTAGGTGCTCCTACACCATACTCCCCAACATGATGAAAAAAACTCTTGTCCCAAGAGTTATATGCTAGGCTCCAAACATCCTGCAATCTTGTTGAAATGTTCCTCTGATTTGTGATAGGAAACATGAACTCTCCAAGGGTTATTCTTCTTCTTCTCCAACCTGCATGGCTCTTACAAACAAGGTTAGCATCATAAAACATGTTTTGGTGTCCTTGCCTAGGACCTTGTTGCTGTGGTGTTGTTGTTCTTCCCATCTTGAGATTCTGATCGATTTTTCCTTTTTGTTTGCCTTCCTTCTCCTGCCTCCCAATAGGGCAATCAATGTCCCCAACCTTGATGCCCAAATTTGCTGCTCTTTAGGACTGTTATAAACCTTCTTCTTCTGCAACTGTTCCTGCTGTCTAACCTACACATCCAACTTCAATTTCTCTCCAAAACAAATAGTAACATGTTCCTTCTTGTCTCCACAAGGTAAAGGGATTAGTCTAAACTGTTTACCATCTTTGTCCACCAAATAGTTATTAGTATAACCATCATGAATTGTCCTCCTTAAATGTTGCCATGGTCTACCCAAGATTACATGCCCACATGTCATTGAAATAACATCACATAAAATAGAATCATGATATGGACCAATTGAAAAATCAGCATATGCCCTTTGACTAACCCTTACTTGCTGCTCTTGACTTACCCAAGTGACATTGTAAGGACTAGGATGATCAAATGTTTGCAATCCCAATTTGTGCACCATATCCTAGGAAACTAAATTATCATGTGAACTTTAATCTATAATCAACTTACACACTTTTCCATGGCTTAAACAATTAGTTTTGAAAATGGATACCTGTGGTACTTGCTACATTTTGCATTTTTCCACCATGAGAAGTTCTTCAACCATTTCTAGAGAGACTGATAATATTTCCTGGTCTTGTTGCTTCTCCTCCTCTTGTGCCAAGTGAACTCTTCTATCCTTGCTCTTATCAGCATCATCCCTCTTAGGACATTTGAAAGATGTGTGTCCCACTTCATTGCAATGATAACATCTGCCTGTGAATACTTCTCTACCTGATCAAAACCTACCTCCACCCTATATCCACCTCTCTGATCTACAGAAAACTCTTTGCCTTTCTCATTGTTGCTCTTTCCTTCATTAGTAGGTCTGCCCCTACCTCTATATCCTCTACCACTACCTCCTTGTCTTTCTTGCTTCCTCTTAACCCTCTCTTCAGCCCTTATGGCCAACTGAAAACATTCTCCAAGTGATTTTGGTATGGTCAAACCAATCTCATCTTGCAAGTTGTACCTAAGTCCATTAAGGTACCTTGCCACTTTCTGTTCTTCGTCTTCCAATCCTCCTCTAATACTAAGATTATGAAATTGCTCAGTATAGGACATAACATCCATGTCCTTTTGTTTCAAATTTTGCCTCATCCTCTTTGTTTGAATGGAGTAATCAGATGGAAGAAATTGATCCTTCATCATATCCTTCATCCTACCCCAAGAAGTGATTCTTGTTCCACCTCTAGCCACTCTTTCTATTTGCACACTACTCCACCATGTAAGTGCTGTCCCTCTCAACTTTGTTTTTGCAAATTTAATCTTCTTCTCATCACTCATCTCCTCATACTCAAAAAATATTTCAAGGGCATCTATCCACCCTAATACCTCTTCACTATCCATCTTCCCTTGATAGATAGGTAACTCTATGTTTGCCTTTGTTCCACTACCTTGAACTGCCTTCAGCAATCTCACAAATTGCTTTTCTTCAGGATCCAATTCATCCTCAGGAGGATTCTCATCTGCCTCCTCATCTCCTTCTGAATCATTTTGTTCATCCCTTCTAGGATTCTTCTCCAATGCTTCCAACCTTGCCAAGATTGATGCATTCTCCCTTCTCACTTGTCTTAACTCTCTTTCTCTTGCAGCATCTTGTTCTTTTCTCTCCCTCAACTCTTTTTCTTTAGCCTTTAAGGCTTCCCTCAATTCATTGTTTTCCCTAGCCATCTAATTCTTAGGGGGCATCTTCACAACTTTCACCAACCCTTACTCTTTTACAAGATCCTACTACTCTCTCAAGGATCTACTTGCTGCTCTAATACCAATATGATGCAGAGGCACTTTGGATGTAAGAAGAGGAATAGATTCAACAAGACTCAACCACATCTATAGGTCCAAAACCAAGTCCTTCATGAAAAAGTGGGAATAGGAGAAGGAAATCTTTGTTTGTTCATGGAAAGGTTGGATTGGGCTGCCAAAGGACTCATCCCACCCATTGGTTAAGGCAGATTACACCTAGAACATGTACTTGCTTCACAAATCCCCTCTAAATGGCTTGTAGCCTTAGAAATAGAGAGCAATCCTCTTATCTTTTTACACGGAGCTTCAAACCCAAATATAAGACATGCAAAAGATACCCATTATGCCTCCCTACAGCATACTCCAAGATGGGTATAGGTTGTTCTAGAAAGTTTGCCCTAACCAAAAACCCTCCTGGTGCCTTTTAGCCCTAAATAGGCCTATTCTATGAAGCAAGTGCCCTCAGATAATGGTTTGAAACTCTCCTGACCATTTGAACATGTCAATGGCACCCTAAAACCATAAGATTCAATTTCCCTTTGCTATTTTGACTGACTATTCCAAAAAGTGGCACTATTGTAACCCCTGGCAATCACTTAGCACATGGTTTTGCTAAGTGCAGTCAATAGGATCTCAACAACAATAGTCCTCTACACAAATGGACCTTCCAAGACATGAAAATATACTCTACACTACTCATTCCACTGACCACAGGGCTTGGTGATTCAGTGGAATGAAGAAAACATCATATTGTTACTGTCAGCACCATAGTTGAGGGTTTTCAACCTACTTGCAGAGAAAGGAGAAATACATAGTTATAAATGAATGTCAAGAACCTAAAAAACTTGTAAATGGAAGGTCACTCACCAACCTAACTCTCCATCATGAACTCCAGTCACCACTTGGCCGTACAGGTACAGAACATGTAGGGAAATAATGAATTTCTGAAAGAAACAGCAGGTTTAAAGAGCAGTTTACTATCCAATGATCATACACTACATTCTCAACAAGATCGTGGATCTAAACTTGTCTTATTTGATAGTCAACTCATCACACTTTACTGCTGGATGTTCAAGGCCCCATGACAGAACCGTACTACACAGAAGTATGAGCTTTAATGCATAGAAAAACTCAGAAAATACACAGGAAAGAAGAGAACTATATGTTATTGTTTCAAAAACTCCTTCACTAGTTACATTCCTCAGGATTGAGGTATTTAAGAAGTCCTTCTAATAGTTTGGATTGGTTGGAAGGTAGTTGGGGTTGATGGAAGGTGTGGAACCACCAAACTACCTTAGACAACTATTCCTCTTGAGCAACAACGAATGTGTTTGCAAAATGATGTCTTCAACCAAGATTACAAGATGATTAGGCCTTGATTAAGGCACTAGACCTTTTGACCACCTTCTAAACTCTTTGACAGTGCTTGAAGCTTCTTCTCATGCCTTGACAATGCTCACAAACAAGAAAACTTATAGGATTGTCCTTCATAAGGTTGCCCATTACAACATGATAGTAGTTTTTAGATATTTGGACATAGTCCCTTACATATATGGCATCCAAGCCTTATTACAACATGGAGATGGTCTCAAGGACCTTATTGAACAAGCATGATATCAAAAACAAAAAATGAATTAAATGCCTCATGGAGGCCACCTTGGGCTAGGTGCTCCTGCACCACTTAAGGATAGCTTGGACTCTATCAGGGTTTATTGATATCCCTTCCTCTTAAATTACATGTCCTAATAGCTTACCTTTAGTGACACCAAAGATACATTTCTTGGGATTTAATGAAATTCCATAATCTCTACATCATTGCAGTACTTTCCTCAAATTAGAAATATAGTCACCCCTCTTCTTGGAGAATATGATCAGATCATCCATATAAATAATAATACACTTATCAACCAAGCCTTTGAAATGAATATCCATGGCACATTGGAAGGTTACTCATACATTTATTAGACCAAATGGCATCCTGCGATATGCCTATATACCACATTTACATTTGAAAGTAATTTTAAGTCTCTCAGCATATTCAACCATCACCTGATTATAACTTGAATACCCATCCAAGAATGACATCATCTATGATTCATTAACTATCTGTAGCACTTCATCAAGAGATGGCAGTAGATAGTTGTCCTTCTTATAAGCTTTGTTTAGATTTTTGAAGCCTATACACATAGTTGTATCTCGCCATTCTTTTTGCGTATTGGTACCAGATTAGCCACCCATGTGGAGTGCCTCACCTGAAAGATAATTCTTGTTGTTAGCAATTTTTGGACTTCTTGGAAAATCAATGGTTCTAAGAGAGCATTGACTGGCCATTGTCTTTGCCTAAATGGCTTGACCCCTGGTTTGAGAGGTATGCTAGGAGTTATGATGGATGTATCATATGTCTTTAGGTCTTCATAACTCTAAGCAATGACATCATGATAATCCCTTAATTCCTGAATAATTCCTTCCCTTTCCTCAGGGGTACATACCTTCCCAATAAATAGATTTTTGACTTCATCTTCTATACCCAAATTGTATGGTTCACATTTTCCTCCAGTAGAATCAACTTGTTTCTTATGAATGTCAAACTGATATGAGACAGATTACCTTTCTAACTCTATCACACAACAAGGGATTGTGTTGGTCTTTAGATTTAGATCTCCTTCTAGGTCTATTTTAGCTAGCTCTACATTTTCTTCATCAATTATCTGTGCAGCGAACACATCTAAAGATGTAAGAAAATCAATGATATGTTTGTCATCTTCAAAGAATTGAAAGTGAGTAATATTGTCTGGTATGGAAGGAGTTGGAACCAATTCAATAGTGAATTTCTTTAGATCAAACATGGCAAGAGGTTCTAATGAACTGATAGCCTGTGCTAAGGCATTAGTGACATGGTTCTATTTTCTTGGTATCACTTGGATATTGAAACCATCAAAACACTCTACAAGATCCTAGACCTAATTTCGGTACTAGTTTAACCTTTTTATCATGACATGAATATTATCATTTGATTTACTTGACCACTAACTCTAAATCACCAAACACCTTAATTACCTTAACCTTTTTTTGGAGTACCATTAATAGCCCATGCATTAATGACTCCTACTCTACAACATTGTTGGTACAGGGGAACTGTACCCTATATGTAGCTAGATAGGAATCCCCTGTAGGGCTGATCAATTCAAAACCTACACCAGACCCTTGTCTCGACCTTGACCTATCATATCTTAATGTCTAGATCTGGGGGTCTATGATCTCATTCCTAGAAGTGATCCCTTGTCTAACTTGTGATGCAGTCTTATGACTAATTGCAGGAGCATGTTTGGCCTTGTTTTCATTCAGAGTAGAAGTCAACTTCAAATATTTCTAGACTTGATATACCACCTACTAACACAAGGAATAGGTAAACTCTGAATGTGATGCATCGTGAATACGGCACCAACTTGGCAGTAATAGCTCTTCCATTTGTATCTTTTTCCCAACTGCTAACTGATCACACATAAACTTAGCTATAAAGCTCCTAAATCCCTCAAAAATCCCTAGTTCATTATTAGACAAAGACCCCTAATTGGATTGAACACATGCCTCTATAATTTCTTGACACTTAGTAAGTGGCAGATCAGGGAACCGATTGCGACTTAGCACAAGCACTTCTTCCACTTGGTTTATTTGAGGAAGATATACTCCCAAATCCACTTCTGAGTATAAGATTTCATTTGTTAGGTTGTACTCTATGATCATATGTTTCATCTTAAGCTCTCTCTAATATGAATATGGTTAGCTAGCACTTTCCATGGTAGCCACATATGTGAAAAGTTAGTACCCATGTAATCATTCAATGTTTTGGACCAGTCTCTACTTACCAGCATGCCATATGTGTTAGTAATATTGACCACTTGGATATCTATGTATTGTTGTATTCTTGGGTCCAATGTCAATTGCATGTGAATTTGATTCAACTCTCCCATCACATTGACTTTGGTCTTGTCTAGTTGAGTAACCTTTCTAGAGGACTTGGTAGTCTGAGTTAGGCCAAGTACCTTACAAACTAATAAAGGCATTACCTTAGTGGAGGCCCATGAGTCTACTAGATAGTTGTGAAGGTTTTTACCAAATATCATAAGGGTCGGTAGAAAAGGAGGAGACTCTCTCTTTTCCTTTTACAAGGTCACTTTTTGATCTATGTCTGTAACATGAACTCTATCTTTTCCTTTATCAAGACTATCCTTCTATGAGATTTCTTTGGGGAATGGGTCAATCCCAACATTTTCTCTAATGTCTTGAAGGAAGCTTATCCTAACTTCTAGAACTTTCATTAGTTCAAATATTGACATATTGACCTTCATCTTCTTAAGCTCATCTACCACATACTATCCTAATTTAGCTACTTCAAGTCTCTGAGAAGATTTAGCTGGTTGGTTTTGATCATGATGTTAGTCATAAACAAACATAGATAAAGAAATGCAAATCAAACCTTTATCATCTTGAAAGATATAATGAATTGAGAGAATTCATGATCCCAAGTCTCTGTGGATTAGTTCATAATCATCTAACGTTACTTAGTAGTTTGATGTGCATTTTTGTTTTCCATTTAGGGGCCTTACATTTCTGACTCAAAGAAATTCATGTTTGGATAAGCTTTATTTCACCTGCTTTCTATGAATTTCTTAACAAACAAGGTTAAATCCTACTATATTTAACCAGATGATGCAGATATTTATGTAAGTTTGATCAATTCTTCTGCATATCATTTTATTAACTAATTTCACATCTACACTATAAATTTATTCAAATTATGTGCCTATAAGCATATATTTCCATGATTTTACCATTATTTATGTCTATTTACATGATATTTTCCATTTTGACATGCTATTTGCTCAAATATGCTAGAGATATTCATTTATCTATGGGATGTCAGCATATTTCTTTATATTTGCTCATTATTTTCTATGTATTTACAATTATGATGGTGATTTAAATGAAACTAAACAAATTTGAACTAAACTTTGCTGATTTTACTGAAATTAATGAATCTTTAGCCATTGATCCACTATATTATTGATACTGTCATGAAGAGAAGGAAATCAAACCATATGTTCACTAGGATGTTCTACAACTAGATATGATCGATGCTAACTTCAAAGGAAAAGAATGAAGACCACATGTACTGACTGAAATGTACTCCAAGGGATGCAGTAAATCAAAGTAACATATCCATAATTCATTCACAGATTACTCAAAGTTTACGATTGTATGTAATTAGATGAACTTCATCTTCAAAAGTATGCAAAAGAGTATATATTTACAATTGACCTTGAACAATGAGGACTCATCCTAACATTTCAGCAATCCAATCTCAATTAAGCTTCTAAATGATTTATGACTAAGACTCTCCATCCTTTTATAGGATAAGGATGAGAATTAGTTACAAAAGATCCTATGGTCAAGGATTATTTATCATGATCAATGGTTTACATTGCTTTGACCAAGTCAAAATACAACCTACATGGCACAAACTACCAGCTAGCTACTCTCAGGAATATCCTAAAGTATGAGTTGGTCAATACGACCACTCTATTCTTCTTCTTCAGATTCTTCAAAGGAATGCCAGTTAGTTATTAGTGCATTGACACCTTCGATGGCTACCTCTATCCCTTCTCTATTCAAAATCTTAGCCCTCTTGGCTGTATAGGCTTGTGCCTTCAACTATTCCTCTAAGGATATCCACCAGTTTGTTTTTCTATCTAATTCTTCTTTATGTTTTTCTATACTTGCCTTCATTTACATAGCCATATCAATGGTTGTTTCAGAGAAGTTCTTGATAGGGTCCTCTATTGTAGGCCTAAAAGTATCCTTGAAGGCCTTGGTAGAAAAATATTCATCTTGATTTTCTACCTTTCCTTTAACCGTACCTTTTAGAGCCTCCAAAATTACTATTTCATCAGACAATAGATTGTGTAGTTTTCCATTGATGTTTGCAATTTTATTACATCTCCTCAATAAATCTACTACAAACCCGACATCCTCACACCAACTATCCAACATTGGGAGTGTGTTTACTGTTACAACCTTATTTTCTATGAGGACATTAGCATCTTTCTTCCTCTGTATTTAAGAGCACCCTTGTATTTGTCACTGGTTATTAAATTTTTGGCTGACCTCCTTTTTCATCTTGTCTGCCTTTTCTTTTAGATTGCTCAATAAATCCCAGTTGGACAATGATGTCCTTATTATTTGGTCCCCATTCATCAGGAATTTGTTATACCAATTATCCATAATTTGTGAGTAGTGCTTCTGTACATCTAGGGCATTTATCTCTTCCTGAGAGACCAATGTTAATGAAGTATCTTTAGTTATTTGAATATTAGTGGGAGCAATCAATCCTTTCACAAAAGCTTTTAATTGAGCTACTTGTGATTTATACATCCTTTTTCTTGGCTTTGATCTTTATCATCCTACCCTCCACAACATTTGTATGATCTCTAAGTCCTCGAATCTCTTGTTCATCTATGGCCTAAATCAATAGTAGTTATATGGAATTCTTCTGGCCTTATTTCTCCCTTGGCTTTATTTACTTTAGGTACATCTACTCAGGTTGTCCTCTTTCCTGTGGTTGCATCTTGCTTTATTACAGAGACTGTCCTTGCCTTTCTCTTTGGCTTGATTGGGTCCAATGTAAAGAGTGAGTTAAAGTCTAGTGGCTCGATCTCCTCCTATGGAATTCCCACTTCTGATGACATCCATGTGAGTACACCTATATCTAATCCTCTCTAGTCTAATTTCTCAATTTGAGCATCATGTACCTCTTTATGTTTGTTTAGAACTTCATTCTCCCCAGCCTGATTCTGCACATTTTCTTGTGGAGGCGGGATGTCTCCTAAATCTTTTGTTTGTTAACTGTTGGTCATAATGTTAGTCATAAACAAGCATAGAATAAAAGTACACATTAACCTTTATTCATCTTGAAAGATACTGTGAATTCAAGAAATTCGGTATCCCAAGTCTCTGGTGATTAGGTCTTAATCGTCTGACGTTACTCAGAGGTTAATGTGCGTTGCTGTTTCCATTTTGGGGCCTTACGTGAAATTGTGCCATCATCATGACATTCCTGCAGAAATTCTTTACAGAGAGGTCATATTATGCAGTTGTTAGATGAAAAGATGTAGAAATATCTCAATCTTTGCATGATATTTTCAATTGTGCATGCTTTGCATTCAAATATGCTAAATATTTGCAATTATCTATGAGATGTCTGCATATTTGCGTTATTTACTTAGGATTATCAATTATTCACCCTTGTGATAATGAAATGTTTTGAAATTGAAAGAAAATCAAAGAATACTACAAATTTAAAGTTGAATCTTCAGCTATTGATCCACATACATACTAGATACTTTCATGATGAGAAGAAATCAAACCATATGCTCACCAGGATATTCCACAGCTAGATACAGTTGATGCAAACTTCAGAGGATGATGAATGAAAACAATATATGCAACATGATGAGCACTCCAAGGGACGCAGCAAATCAAAGCACATATCCATAATTCAGACATAGATTACTCAAGATTTACGAAGATTTGTAATCGAAATACTCTTCTCTTTCATTAAGTATGCAAAAGACATGTACATATGCAATAACTTTGAAATAAGCCCTGAATACTTCAGCAAACAGATTTCAATTAAGTTTCCAATGTTTCAACAAGGCATTCCACCACCTTTTATAGAATAAGATGAGGAATCTGTTACAAAAGATCTACGATCTAGATTCATCCATACAAATCCACGGTCCTGATTCATTTGATTTTGTAATCCTTACAAAAATGACACAAGTTGCCAGTTGGCAACTATCTATACTACTTATGGTATTATCCCCTTCATGACGTATCTTCATCATGTTCTTCAGCTGACTCATGCGGGTCATCATCATGTGCTTCACTCTCTGAACTTTCACTATCCTGATGATGACGCGGCTGCATATGGGGCTGCATACTACTGCGGACCTGCTCGTATGAATGCACAACTTGATCTATCCCTCCGCCATCTTGAGTCTTTGCCTTAATAATGGCACGTTTATGTGCTTCATATTTGTCCCTGCTGTTGTCGAGCTTATTCTTCCTGTCCTGCAGTGTCTCTTTGTACTTCTCCATCTGGACCTTGATCTTCATTATTTTATTTATTAATTCCTCTGTCAAAGGGACAGGTGGACCATCTGTCTCTGCCTGGAAGTTGCTGTGTACAGCCTTAATGGCAGAATCTTCATCTTGATTCTCTATTTTTCCTTCCACCTTGCCTTCCAAAGCCTCTAGTATCACTGCCTCTTCAGCCATTAAATCTCGCAACCTCAGGTTGATATCCCTCAGCTTATTATTACACCTTTTGAGGACTGCACACTCAAACTGAGTGTCTTTATACCAAATATCAATTAATAGTGCGGTATTATTATTCAGCACCTACTTACTGATAAGTAGTTGTGGATTTATATTTCTTATTTCCCCTAACAAGGCCAGGACTCTCTCCAGCTTGTAAGACCTCTTTCCAGTCTGCATCTGCAATCTATCCACTTTGGCCTTAGAGTCACTTAGGGTGCTCCACCTCTTCAAAGAGGCCTTCATTATTTCTACAGCGTCATCCAATGTGGATGACATCCATCTTCTTATTACGGACGTCTCATGCTTGAAGAGGTCCAATTTATTTACCTCCTCCTAAGAAATGGCAGTCAATGGGACTGCATGTTCAGTTGCGGTATCATCAGGATTGGTCAGCCCTTTGATATAGGCATGCAACTGAGCAATGTGCTCTTTATGTTGCTTATTTTTCTCCTTCTCTCTTTTCACTTTCTGAATTAGAGAGTCAATGATATCTTTGCCCTCCTGACCTTCTTGGTACTCATTGGCAAAGCCCAAATCTACTGTACTGATCTAAAATTCATCGACAGTGATTTTACCTTTTTCTTTCTCCACCGCAGGTATGGCAATTTGTGCGGTGCTTCTCCCTGTTGCCGGATCTCTCTTGATGGCTGAAGTCATTCTGGCCTTCCTCCTTGGCTTTATTATGTCTACAGAGAACAGGGTGGAGACGTCGAATTCCTAAATTTCAATCTCTTCCTCAGCACCTACCTCCTTTGCCAACCACAGAGGCACCTAATCATGTTTTCCAACATCATCCTGATGTTCACCTATATCTCCTATTTCCATGAACAAATGTTGTGGAGATGGTGATTTTCTCGCTTCTTCTTCTTGATGTTCCCTTTGTTGATCTCGCGGCACCTCCGCCTGCTGAGGAATTTCTTTCTCCGGAGGAGCATCTTCATGCTGCGGGGAACCTTGTGGTGCATCTATATGTTGTGTGGAACCTTGTGGTGCATCTATGTGCTATGGGGAACCTTGTGGCGCAGCTACATCCTGATCATGATGATCATGACCTGCCTCTGTCATTATTTCATCTGTTCCCACTTCTTCTTCTTCTTGTGGTTTATCCACTGCACCAGATATTGGGGACTCTGCCTGATCCGGTGGAGATTGCTCTGCAGGTACTACTTCCTCTAAGCCTGCACCACCCACTTCTTATACTTTGGCAACTAGGTCCTCCAGTGTCTCTTTCTCACCAGCCTTCGCTTCCTGAACCTCTACTATAGCAGGTTCCTCTGTTGTGTCCTGTGGACTTTGTTGGTTGGTTTCAAGAGCATGGCCTTCTAACTCCGCCATCTCTATCTCTTCTGTTAGGTGACCCTTATCAGGAGATCCTGCTGGCTGTTTAGGACTTGCATCCTGCTTCTCTGTCAGATCCACCACTACAGGACTGGTCACCTCTGTGATCAATGTGTCTAGCCCTATTTCTTGAGCTATTTGCTCTGGGCTCTTTTCCTGCTCTTCTTCTGCTTGTTTCATCTCCTCAAGCACTGTTTGAACTGCTGGAGGCTTGTGAGGAGTCACACTTACATCAGCAGCAAGTGTTTCCATCTCCTGTGCAGCCACATCCTGCACTACCTCATCATCAGACAAATTTATTGTCTCGTCTAGCGAGACATGCCCTTCTGCTTGTGTCTGGGAGGTCTCTTTCAACTACTCCTTAGCAAGCTCGGTTTTGAACTTGACAATGGTAGGAAGTGGAACGTTGTGTTGAAGTTCCTTGTGCACTTCACTACCTTCCCCTTGTAATGAAGTAGGGGGTTGGCTTATTCCACTTCTCATGGAGGTTCTTTGTTTCTTTGGTGGGGAAGACACCAGCACCTGCGGAGCTCTCCTCTTCCTTCTTATTATCAATGGAGTCTCCTCCTCCTCAAGCTCTTCTTCTATGAGGGTCCCCTCTACTCCTAGTTGTTTAGAAGACTGACCCACCTCTTGTGTCTTAGTGATTCCAGCCTCTGCTGTCTTACTTTTCTTGGGCCTGTCCTTTTCTAGAGGGGATGCTGATTCAGATCCTGACCCTATGCCCTGCTCAGCTGCAAACACTGCCCTTTCAATTACAATCCCCTTTGGTCCCTGTTCCACCTTCTTGCCCCTTGGGGGTCTTTTGCTCTGCTGTTGTGGTGGAGGGACCCTATCTCCTTTGGTCTTCCTCTTCTCCAACAGGAAGTCATCATATTCATCTGCAGGGATATCCTGCCCCTTTTTCTTGTTGTCCACCGTAATGGCAACACCCTTTTTCTTCAATGCCTCTACCTGTTCATCAACCCAAGCTTGGGTTAGGCGTAGGGTCCTAGCAATGAATGGGTCCAAGGATATATCCTCCTGCATGGTGAGGTCAGGTGCAGAGATGGTGTCATTATATATCTTTTTCTCCTCATATTCACCTGCCATGGTCCTGCCATCATCCTTCTTTAATTGTTGAGGAAGGTAGATGCAATCAAATGTTCTGACCTGGTTCAGAGTTAACCTCTGATACCTTCTTCTCCTGACTTCTGCCTCATCCTCACAGTCAGCCCAAAAATCCTCTAGGTGCCTTTGGTGAACAGGCTTTCCTAGCACCTTCTGTATCCTGCCGTAAGGATCATATGGTCTTGTTATTGGAAAGGGCTACAAGTTCATCTTATTCAGGGTGACCATCACCTTCTTGATGTTATCAGAGTCAGGGCACATGTAATTACCAATGCTGACTGGGAACAAAATTGGTGGCAGCTTCTTGGCATCCTTGTACATCTGTATCATGGTGGAGCCCTGCCTGATGAATTCCATTAATACCATGGCGTCGGTAGGATACCTTGGCAGCATCAAGGGATGTCCCTCGAAACCTTCAACCCTTATATAAGAAAAGGTTGCAAATTGTATGTACCAGGCCCCATGCCTGTAGACTGCCTCTTGAGCTTCCAAGCTCAATCTTTTTGTTCTGTCTTCCTCCATGGTCCTTACCAGATGCATAGAGAATGCATCATTGACAAGTTTGTAATCTTTTAGGTAGTTGGTCCTCTATAGCTGAGGATGATGATCCCAGATATATGCTTCATTTGTGCCTGTGAGTTTCCCATCTGTGACCAAGGCATCAAAAGTGCCTCTATAGGCACAAGAGTAAACAATATACGAGGACATGAAAAAAGCACAATTCGAACCTCCCAGGTTCATCAGTTGCTCATGCAGAGCATCACTTATAATTTGGCCCCACAGTGGCTTGGTGTCTGAATATAGACACATCATTATTATCCCGTACATCCAGTCTCTGAAACTGCCAGTATCAGGTTGGCCAGTAACCCTGTTCAGGAGTGTGATCATGTACTGATACTCCTCATTGAAATCATACTTGAACAGGTGCACAGGAAGCTTGGCGGCTACGTTATAGGTGCTGTTCTCAGCCCACCACGGATACATGTTCTTCCTGGCTGATTTCTTATTGGCCTCGTACTCCCTCTCAGACTTCTTCAAGTCTACACTTTTGACCTTACTTCCCAGTGGCAATCCGAATGTCAGGGAGAGACCCTTGATGGAGAGGTCTGCATATATCCTCCCATGCTTCACCACCTGCCTGGTTTGAGGGTTGTAATTCCAGGCACACTCAATGACGAGCTCCGGAGATTCCATGGAGTAGGGAAAACCAGCGGCATTCCACAATCCAGATATGAACACTGCGTCCAGCAAAGGACTCTTGTCATGCCCATTGTTTAGCTTGGCTAACCAGGCTTCCAAATTAGCGCTTCCCTGATGGGTGTCTGTGATTGCTCCGTATTTAAACAGGAGCCCCCTCTGAGCAGAGAACATGGGCTTGCTGAACTCTTCCTGACATTTGACTAATCGCTTCTCAGCCATGAGTACCTACAATTAACGACAATTCTATCTCACGACAAGCACATATATGCATGTATACTACAGTTGAATCTATAAATCATTATGCCTACTACATGAATTCCAACATTACTTAATCATACTGGTGCATAAGCCAGAACTTACATCATCACACCATAATAGAAACAATATGATGAGGGTTTTATTCACTTACCTGGTTATGCATATTCACTTTATACCAGTAAATTGCTGAGACGTTCCTAATTCTGCTGATGATAACCTCTTTCCTTCTGCTCGTGAGCTCAAATCGCGCAACGGTAGCTAGTATGCAGATATGGAAGTTGGTGCTCTGTAAAACAAGTTTATCGCAAGGTAAATGTAAAAATGGCAGTTGAATTACCTTTTAACCTCGCATTTAGGGTGCATTTAGGGCAACTCTGACAGATTGGATCATGTTCCCTGCTTATCCATGCAAAAAATGCAGGATCTCGCCAGGTGTTTCATTGGGTTCCAGGGTCGGCGGGAACCACCTACCATGGATGCGCGCATTAAATGATAATGGCGGCAACGGGAGCAGGAGAATATCCCTATGATAGGATATCATGAGGGCAGGATGATATTCACAAATATCGGGTTGAGTTTCAGTATCATCCTCCCTTGTATTGACATTGCTATCGCGACAAGTTTCGGGTGACAAAAGCACTCTTGTTTATGTTTGGTACATCAGGAGGATATTTCGGTGTATCGGGTGATGTTTCAGAATATGATGATGACGAGACAAAGCTACATGTCTCTCTTTTTTTTGGAATATTGGGATGACGTCATCCTGATATTCACTCTTCACATCGGAAGTGCATCATGACGTCATCATCATGTTTGGCTAACATGATCATGTTTTAGAGAAAATCCTGCGGCAATGTAAATGTGATGATGATTTCATCAGGATGTATGTTCCTTTGTTTATCGTATTCAGATGATGTCATCAGGATATTTGCTAAGGGTGATATCTACGTCAAGAGGATGTTAAGTAATATCGGGTTATATGCGAAATATGACGCTCGCGATAGATAAAACGGTTTGATGGGAAGAGTTCGCTACCATTTTAAGTTGACGTCTAGATATTTGACCAGCATGATATATCAGGGAATGTTTCAAATATGATGATGAACTTCAACAATATGACCATCCTCTTGTGAATATCAGGTTTGACTGAAACTTTGACCGTTTATAACTCCTACATCCTGATGAATATCAAGGTGATGTAAAAGGCAATCCTACTTGAATTTTAATGCTCTTTCAATATATGAGGTCACAGAGGTGAAATACGAACCTTCACAAACTAACCTCATGTTGACTTACCTCATCATGGTTTTACATGATGATGCACTCGACTTACTTTTACCAAACCGCCCAAAAGCAGATGCACAAGCCAAACCAAAAAGTTGGGTCCCTGTTTTGCCAAGTCAAAATGGGGCATGTTGTGTAACCACACAACAACTTGCCACCAAAGAAAACAAACAAATTCCAATGATTCAAGTGATGTGATCACATTCATCTATAGTATTCTAATTCCATATAAGCATAAGTATCATGATCTTTGAATGATAAAGTTTCATCATGATGACAATGCTAACAAAGGATCAGGTGTGTGCATATGATTAATTATCCTCATCTTGAAAGCAAGTTGAAAACATGAGTAACTGGTATTAAACTACATAGTTGGGGATCATCCCTCATAGCCGACCTGGATAGAGCCTTGCTGCCAGCAGGCGTCTATAGCCCCAGCAAGGTTATCTATACAATCCCCCTAAGTAGAGCCCCACTGCCAGTAGGCGTCTATAGCCCCGGTAGAGTTACTTAGATGGCCTAATTTTATTTCTTTTCTGATTTTCTCTTTAAAATTGGTATTTGATATCATCAAGTTAGCTTATTTGTACAAGGTACAATCACTTGCAGCTTTAGGTTGGAGATTGTATTGGTAGCAAAGGAGTTCCTTTAGATTTTTCACTTAACACCTATAGTTGTGTGTTCAACAAACCCAAGGTTGTTAGGTGTTTCATTGTGATTGGTTCACTTTGATCAAGAAAAGGCATCCTGATGAAAAGATATCACAAACCTAATCATAAACACTTCTTACAAATGAATCATAACCTATGTCTAAATGTGATCTCATTACTTGA
This sequence comes from Cunninghamia lanceolata, assembly GCA_027924645.1. Lineage (NCBI taxonomy): Eukaryota > Viridiplantae > Streptophyta > Pinopsida > Cupressales > Cupressaceae > Cunninghamia > Cunninghamia lanceolata. The sequence goes on along the minus strand of BSBN01000245.1, from coordinate 1,211,726 downwards.
ATCTTAACAATTTGGCTATTTTCTGGGGTGATGAAGTGCACAATCCTGACTTACTAGAACAAGGTCCCAACCACCACAACGAAACAAGAAAAACAGACACACTGTACAAACAACTATACAAATATACAATATGATACACTTGACTGTTATGAAGTCATTCATGCCTGGAAATAATGTTTGAGGAATTGTCCATTGACTGGCAATGGGACGTCCTCACCTGTCAGGTTTCTAAGCCTATAAGTACTGTCTCCTAGTATCTCAGAAATTTGAAAGGGACCTATCCATAATCTATCAAACTTACCATGGTCACCTTTCTTTTCATGGGCCTTGTCCCACATCAGGACCAAATTGGATATCCTGAAAGCTTTAATTTTGGCTCTCTTGTCAAACCAGCGTTTGACGATAGCCTGATGTTTTGCAAATTGATCAGTTGCTTGACTCCTTTTTTCTTCCAGGTGCATCAACTGAAGCAACCTGACTTCTTGTTTATTGTCTATGCCTAGGTATTCTTGGGCAAACTGTAAGGTAGGGATTTTTATGTTTACAGGGAGGATGGGATCCACTCCATATACTAGTTGGAAAGGTGAGTTTCCTAATGCAGTTTTTATTCTAGTTCTGTCCACCCATAAGGCATACGTTAAGAATGAGTTCCATTCCCTGGGGTTCTTCTCTATCAGTTTTCTTATGATACTCAGTAAATTCTTGTTGGTGGATTATGCTAAACCATTCCCTTGAGGATAATAGTTAGATGAAAACTTAAGTATAATCCCATGGTCAAAAGACCAACTGGATAACTTGGTGGAAATGAAGGCGGACCCATTATCACTTACCAATGCATAAGGAGTTCCATACCTGGTGACAATGTTGCTCTCCAGAAACGTAATGACATCATCTACAGTGCAAGTTTTGCTGCTAACAGCCTCAGTCCATCTAGTACAATAATCAGTAATTGTTAAAACATACCTATGCCCTGAGGAGGACGGAGGATTGATTGGTCCTATGAAGTCCATGCCCCACTGTGCAAATGGGCGCTCTTCCATTACTGGCTGCAAGGGTTGTGCAGCATATTTCTCTCTGTTGGCAGCAACCTGGCAAACATGACAACATTTAACATGATCAGCTGTGTCTTTAAAAATTGTAGGCCAGTAATATCCTGCTTGGAGGATTGCATGTGTTGTGGCCAACACTGATCCATGTGCCATTCCAAACATATCATGTAATTCTGTCAGGACTCTACTTGCTTCTAGCTTCTCTAAGCATGTAAGGTATATTCCTTCGTAATTATTCTTGAACAAGGTTCCTCCTTTCATCATATACTTTTGGGATCTTATCTTTAAGGCTCTTCTCTGTGAAGCCTGCATCCTTGATGGACATCTTCCAGTAATCAGGATGTGCCTGATATCTGAATACCACTTTTTGTTATCTTTCTCATTGATCACATATTGCTGACTAGTGATGTTTGGGTCAATCTCAGATATCATCTGGCTCAGAGCTTGTCCTCTTACCAGCTTCATTGGTGTAATTTCCATGTCATATTCTTGTAATATAGTAATCCATTTAGCTCTTTTCTCACCAGGCTCACTTTGCATCAGCAACATCTTTACTGCTGCATCAGGCACCACAGCAACCACTTTGCTTCTGAGTATGTAATGCCTGAATTTCCTTACTACCCTGACTAATGCAAGTGCCTATCTCTCAACATCTACATATCTCAACTCAGCATCCCTGAAAGGACAGCTCATGAAAGCAATTAGTTTCTCTTCTTTCTCTTCATTTCTTTGAGTTAACACTGCTGCAGAGGTATGCTCTGAAGCGAATGAATAGATGTAGAAATCTTTGGTGTAGTCTAGACTAATGAGGACAGGAGCATCTGAAATGGCCCTTTTTATATCTTCAAATGCAGTCCTGGCTTCTGGTGTCCACTCAATTTGTGCATCTTTTTTCAACATAGCATTTAAAGGTCTGACAATCTCAGCAAAGCCGGTGATGAACTTCCTTATAAAGTTTATCTTACCAAATAAGACTTGAGTTCCTTTTTGCTTCCTAGAAGTTGCAACTTCATAATAGATTCCACCCTGTCAGGATCAATGATAATTCCATCCTCTGTGATCAGGTGGCCTAGTAATTTTCCTATTGTGACTCTAAATATGCACTTCTTGGGATTTAAAGATATTCCATATTCTTCACATTTCTTCAGTACAATTCTGAGATCAGCAACATGATTCCCCCTTTCCTTGGAGAATACCGTCAAGTCATCCATGTAGATGACTATACACTTTCCTATTAAACCTCTGAAAGCTATGTCCATTGCTCGCTGGAATGTAGCTCCAGCATTTATGAGTCCAAAGGGCATACGTCTATATGCAAATATCCCCCACTTTGTGGTGAAGGCAGTTTTCAATCTGTCAATTTTATCAACCATTACTTGGTTGTATCCTGAAAAGCCGTCCAAGAAGGACATCATCTTGGCTCCATTTACAATCTGCAAAACTTCATCTAGTGAGGGTAAAGGATAATTATCCTTTTCTGATGCTCTGTTCAGGTTTCTGAAATCTACACATAACCTGATGTCTCCATTCTTCTTTCTGACTGGCACAAGATTAGCCACCCATGTGGAGTGCCTGACAGGAAATATTATCCTGGCATTTAACAATTTCTTAACTTCCTCAAGAATTATTGGTTCGAGCAAGGCATTAGCTGGTCTCTACTTCTGTCTGAGAGGTTTTGCATCTGGCTTGAGAGGTATAGTATGAGTTATGACAGAGGTGTCATATGTCTTCAGCTCATCATAAGTCCATGCAATTACATGTATGTAATCCTTGAGGGCCTGAGTTATTCCTTCTAACTCTTCTGGTGTGCAAACCTTACCCAATAAGACATTTTTCTTGTCATCAGCTTGTCCAATATTCACTTGTGAGTATTGACCTCCATCTGCCTTAGGCAGATCTTTATGTTTAAGCATATTATCTAAATCAAAGGCTCTTTCCAACTCAATCATACCATTGGGGATTCTATTGCTAGGTAACTCTAATATCTCATCTTCTTCCCAGACATGATCCTCCATACCATTCTCATCTATAATTTGAGCCTCAAATATGTCTCTATTTGAAATGAAGTTTAGAATGTGTTGATCATCATCAAACACCTGGAGATTAGTCACATTGTCAGGTATTGATGGTACTGACACCAGTTCTACTGAAAATCTCTTTAGACCAGATATAGACAGTGGCTCCAATGTACTGGCGGCTTGAGCTAGCGCATCTACCCTATGGTTTTGTTCTCTTGGTACATGAGTGATATTAAAGGCGTCAAAGTCTTCCATCAGGTCCCATACACGATGTCTGTAATTTGATAGTTTTTTGTAGTTACAGGAATAAACTCCTGTTACTTGCTTCACAACTAGTTCTGAATCTCCAAAGAAATGCAGAATCTTTACTTTCCTCTTATGAGCAAACAACATTCCATGAATCAAAGCTTCATACTCTGCTACATTGTTAGTACAGGGGAACTATAATCTGTAGGCTGCTAGATGGGATTTCCTAGTTGGATCAATCAGGTCTATTCCTACCCCAGCTCCTTGCTTAGATTTGGACCCATCAAACCTCAGGATCCAAGGTTTATCTTCAGCAGGATATTTAGCTGAACTTTGTTTTCCCTTTGCAGCTTTGGCTGCTGCTCCGCCTGATATCCATTTTATCTTAGGGAGATCATCATCCTTAAGTTCCTTCTTTCCCTTTTCTTGTGAGCCTGATGGCTTTTCTATTTTCTCTTTCATTTCAGCATGAGGATGATCTTCTGAATCTGCATCTGCATGCTTTTTCAAGATGTGTAAACATAGTGAGCAAGTTGTTTCTGAGTGAGGTGCCTCATGCAGCCTACACCAATTTTGAATTAAAACTTCCCGAGGAGATTCACCTTCTTTATTTCTTTCCCTAAAAATTCTTCGAACTTCGTCAGGTCACTACCTTTGTCCTCATCAGACAATTCATAATCTGGTTCCATAAAGCAATCACTCCCTGGGGTGATCTTTTCTTTCATTTCATTATTTACTTGGAGAGAGTATAAAATTTCCTCCATTTCTGGGATAGGATGCTCATCATGATCTGTCGGTTCTTCGGTTCCTACAAAAGGCAAATAAGAGTTATTATTGTCATCATCATCAAATGTAACGATTACCTTGGAATATGATGATGACGCCTCGCTGTATGTTTGCTCTAGTATCATCATCTCTAGGCATGTTTCACATGTCTTCTTCGAATGCGCTTCGACGTGTAACCTGCACCATCCGTCAATCAAAATATCATTAGCCGGTATACTTAACAATTGAAAACATTTTACCTGTCTAGACAGATGTATCTCAAAATCTCTGAAGTGATCTATTTCATTCTCATTATCTAGATTATTATTAGTTTCTATGACTGGCATGTCCTCCTGATTATCATCATCATGATGATGATGCAACTCAAGCATCAGGATCTCTTCTATTTTGACGATCTGTGGCCTGATGCAATAAATTCCAGGTTCTACGTTTACGTACATGATCTCATTTGTTCTGTTGTACTCAGTTATCATATGTTTCATTCTAGGCTCAGCATCAATCCTGATCTGATTAGGTATACCCTTCCATGGTAACCACATGTGACTGAAAACTGTGGACATATATCCGTTAAGCATTTTAGACCAATCGTAGCTAAGCAACATCCCATACGTGTCAGGTATGTCAACTACTTGAATATCAATATAATACTGGATCCTAGGATCAGATGCTAGCTACATGTGGATATGAGTTAATTCGCCTACTACACTTACTTCTATTTTGTCCAACTGTGTGACTTTCTTTAAGGATTTAGCAGGATGTAGTCCTAAGGCATTGCATATCGACAAGGGCATAACATTCGTTGAGGCTCCCAAATCTACCAGACAGTTGTGTAGGTTCTTACTGAACATTCTTATGGTAAGGAGGAACGAAGGTGATTTGGTTTTATCCCTATACAAGGTCATGTGGGAGGTTTCTAAAGCTTGGACTGTAGCTGACACTTTAGGCTTGATAATATTATCCTTAACAGCATGATCCTTGCCGCTGGATTGATTCGAAAAATGGCTATCCTCTTTGGGGGTAGGATCATCTAAGGACTTCATGAATGCCCTTTTGATAGCAGGAGTTTTTAGTAACTCAGACAGGGACAGGCTGATCTTTATTTTCTTCATTTCATCAGTGAGATAGCTGACCAACTTGTCAGATTCATGAGGTGTATTCACAATCTTTGATACTACGTTTTGAGGTGACAAGTACTGAGCATTCACCTTAGGGAACCCTGGATTATTGCTAGCCTTAGGATCAGGAGGTGTATTGAAGTTGTTTGGAGGTAGAGATGATGTTAATGGACCAGCAGGTCTGTTGGCATTGCTCCTCAAGTTATAATTATGCTTACCAGGATATTGCTGCTGATATGCATGTACTTCTTCACGTTCCCTTGCAGGTTCATTTTCATCTTCAAAAGGGAAAACATAGTTTGTTTCAAAAACTAAGGCCGATTCTTCATGTGCCTGGTTATAACTCTAATGAGGTTCATTTGTGTAGGCTTCTAGCACAAAAGCTGAGTCGTATCCACAAGGAACAATCTTATTTCCTTCTGCATGAGGTGGATTTCCTGAAGTGTTAGACACTTCAGTCTGAAAGATGCTAGCAGCAATTGAAAATTGTGGACAGTCTAACTCTGCATGTGCATTAGTATTGTGGATCCTACACCAATTAGTAAGAGCTGCCTCAGCAAGATTAACTCTAGTAGTCTGTTTGGCTTCACCAGGAGGCTGATGGTCCAGGGGTGATGGCAATGAACCATTATTTGGCCTAGAGTTCCATACTCTGGGTTGTCTAGGTGGATTATTGTTATTTCCACCATTACTGTTGAAATTATTGTTGTTGTATCCTCTATCAGGATAATTTGGTCTATCATTGGGATAATTTCTGTTCTGACTTGACTGGGAATAAAAACCTTGATTTCTCAAGTGTGTCACTTCTGTGGTGAGTTTTCTTAATTGAGCAGAAATTTCATTGATTTCCTCCTTTTCTTCTTGAGCTTTGGCCACTACATTTTCAGTCTGAGGCTTGAAGAAAGAGGATCCATGGTTATTACTGGATAGATCAGCACCCTAAGGTATCTGGGCTTGTGCAGGGTATTGTGGCACTTGGCTATTTCCATTAGGAGGGGGCATGATGCTCAGTGGAGGTATTTGCAAAGGGGCAGGCATGACTGCTGGAGGTATCCCTGTTCCATTAGGATACTGCGGAGAATATGTTGCAGGATATGATGCAGGATATTGTGAATGCATGCCAGGCAAGGTAGGAAACACTATGTTTGGAGTAGGAGCAGGTATCAACTGCTGATTCACTTTGATAGCTTCTTGAAAAGCTCCTGTCAATGTAGTGATCTCAGGATGTGTTCTCCTGATGAACATGGAAGTTAACGGATCCAGAGCTGAATAATAGATACTTCGGGCAGAGGCATCAGACACTACATATGGGGCAACTAACTTGGACAGCATTTTCTGAAACCTAGCATTGAAATTGGTGATATGTTCATGCTCAAATCTTTTGATCGTAGCAAACATATGGTAATTCATAGATGGATCAATAGGGACTTTGAACCTGTCAAGAAAGGCTTTCTCTAAGACATCCCATGAACCAACAGAGGCTTGGCCAAGACTAATGAATCAATTATAAGCATCCTCCCCTAAGGAAAAAGGAAATAACCTGCACACCACATCTTGATGTTCTATTCTGGCTCTACAGCAAGCTTCCTTAAATGTCCTGATATGATCATCAGCATCTTGATAAGGATGATATTTTGGACACAGTTTGTCCAGATTCTTTGGTAGCTCATGATATGCATTAAAGGTCAAAGGTGACTCCACTGCAAAGAAAGACATTGTAACCAGAGGAGGTTGAGCTGATGTTGCAGCTAGTTGGGGTTGAACCAAAGGTACTCCCTGAGGCTGAACAGGAGCTGTCACAGATATTCTGGAAGGTACTTGTAAACCAACGGGAGTTACAGGAAGAGGTTCTGGTGAAGCTCCTGACGCACTAGACCCTGGAGTATGATGAATGTCTACAGTTCTAGGTCTAAAACCTCTAACAGGTAGTTCCATGAAGATTCCACTAGATCTAGACCTGGTATTTATCCTGTGAGCCAAGATTTCTCAATTTTGAGGCAAATTAGCCGAAACTTTGCAAATACTAGCTGGATTTAATAGAATGAGGTGATATTTGCGGTCAGATGGCTAATCAAACTGGATATTTACGAAATATTTGTGAAGATACTGCAAGTATGGCAGGATATTTGGGGTATAATGACCCTAGCACAAAATCTCAAGTATCTATAGCCTAAACTCCTCAAAGTTTGAACAGATTTACGGATCCTTGGCCAATATTAGTGAATTCAGAATGATCTACTGTAAAGCGTGCAATATTTATGTAAGATTTGGAAATCTTCACATGAAATGAGCATATATGAGCTTCCTACAGTAAAAACTTACGTAATATTTGAAATTCACAAAATTTCTGAGGTTACCTTACTCTCTGCATCATAGAACCTGAAAATAATGATGATGAGCGTATTATTCCAGATCAGCCCTCCTTCTAGCGCCAATTTACGTTGGTCATGATGTTAGTCATAAACAAGCATAGAATAAAAGTACACATTAACCTTTATTCATCTTGAAAGATACTGTGAATTCAAGGAATTCGGTATCCCATGTCTCCGGTGATTGGGTCTTAATCGTCTGACGTTACTCAGAGGTTAATGTGCATTGCTGTTTCCATTTTGGGGCCTTACGTGAAATTGTGCCATCATCATGACATTCCTGTAGAAATTCTTTATAGAGACGTCATATTATGCGGTTGTTAGATGAAAAGATGTAGAAATATCTCAATCTTTGCATGATATTTTCAATTTTGCATGCTTTGCATTCAAATATGCTAAATATTTGCGATTATCTACGAGATGTCTGCATATTTGCGTTATTTACTTAGGATTATCAATTATTCGCCCTTGTGATAATGAAATGTTCTGAAATTGAAAGAAAATCAAAGAATACTACAAATTTAAAGTTGAATGTTCAGCTATTGATCCACATACATACTAGATACTTTCATGATGAGAAGAAATCAAACCATATGTTCACCAGGATATTCCACAGCTAGATACAGTTGATGCAAACTTCAAAGGATGATGAATGAAAACAATATATGCAACATGATGAGCACTCCAAGGGATGCAGCAAATCAAAGCACATATCCAAAATTCAGACACAGATTACTCAAGATTTATGAAGATTTGTAATCGAAATACTCTTCTCTTTCATTAAGTATGCAAAAGACATGTACATATGCAATAACTTTGAAATAAGCCCTGAATACTTCAGCAAATAGATTTCAATTAAGTTTCCAATGTTTCAACAAGGCATTCCACCACCTTTTATAGAATAAGATGAGGAATCTGTTACAAAAGATCTACGATCTAGATTCATCCATACAAATCCACGGTCTTGATTCATTTGATTTTGTAATCCTTACAAAAATGGCACAAGTTGCCAGTTGGCAACTATCTATACTACTTATGGTATTATCCCCTACATGACGTATCTTCATCATGTTCTTCAGCTGACTCATGCGGGTCATCATCATGTGCTTCACTCTCTAAACTTTCACTGTCCTGATGATGACGTGGCTGCATATGGGGCTGCATACTACTGCGGCCCTGCTCGTATGAATGTACAACTTGATCTATCCCTCCGCCATCTTGAGTCTTTGCCTTAATAATGGCATGTTTATGTGCTTCATATTTGTCCCTACTATTGTCGAGCTTATTCTTCCTGTCCTACAGTGTCTCTTTGTACTTCTCCATCTGGACCTTGATCCTCATTATTTTATTTATTAATTCCTCTGTCAAAGGGACAGGTGGACCATCTGTCTCTGCCTGGAAGTTGTTGTGTACAGCCTTAATGGCAGAATCTTCATCTTGATTCTCTATTTTTCCTTCCACCTTGCCTTCCAAAGCCCCCAGTATCACTGCCTCTTCAGCCATTAAATCTCGCAGCCTCAGGCTGATATCCCTCAGCTTATTATTACACCTTTTGAGGACTGCGCACTCAAACTGAGTGTCTTTATACCAAATATCAATTAATAGTGTGGTATTATTATTCAGCACCTGCTTACTGATAATTAGTTGTGGATTTATATTTCTTATTTCCCCTAACAGGGCCAGGACTCTCTCCAGCTTGTAAGACCTCTTTCCGGTCTGCATCTGCAATCTATCCACTTTGGCCTTAGAGTCACTTAGGGTGCTCCACCTCTTCAAAGAGGCCTTCATTATTTCTACAGCTTCATCCAATGTGGATGACATCCATCTTCTTATTACGGACTTCTCATTCTTCATGAGGTCCAATTTATTTACCTCCTCCTGAGAAATGGTAGTCAATGGGACTGCATGTTCAGTTGCGGTATCATCAGGATTGGTCAGTCCTTTGATATAGGCATGCAACTGAGCAATGTGCTCTTTATGATGCTTATTTTTCTCCTTCTCTCTTTTCACTTTCTGAATTAGAGAGTCAATGATATCTTTGCCCTCCTGACCTTCTTGGTCCTCATTGGTAAAGCCCAAATCTACTGTACTGATCTGAAATTCATCGACAGTGATTTTACCTTTTTCTTTCTCCACCGCAGGTATGGCAATTTGTGCGGTGCTTCTCCCTATTGCTGGATCTCTCTTGATGGCTGAAGTCATTCTGGCCTTCCTCCTTGGCTTTATTATGTCTGCAGAGAATAGGGTGGAGACGTCGAATTCCTGAATTTCAATCTCTTCCTCAGTACCTACCTCCTTTGCCAACCACGGAGGCACCTGATCATGTTTTTCAACATCATCCTGATGTTCACCTATATCTCCTATTTCCGTTAACAAGTGTTGTGGAGATGGAGATTTTCTCGCTTCTTCTTCTTGATGTTCCCTTTGTTGATCTCGCGGCACCTCCTCTTACTGAGGAATTTCTTTCTCCGGAGGAGCATCTTCTTGCTATGGGGAACCTTGTGGTGCATCTATGTGCTGTGGGGAACCTTGTGGCGCATCTATGTGCTCTGGGGAACCTTGTGGCGTAGCTACATCCTAATCATGATGATCATGACCTGCCTCTGTTAATATTTCATCTATTCCCACTTCTTCTTCTTCTTGTGGTTTATCCACTGCACCAGATATTAGGGACTCTGCCTGATGCGGTGGAGATTGCTCTGCAGCTACTACTTCCTCTGAGCCTGCACCACCCACTTCTTGTACTTTGGCAACTAGGTCCTCCAGTGTCTCTTTCTCACCAGCCTTCGCTTCCTAAACCTCTACTATAGCAGGTTCCTCTATTGTGTCTTGTGGACTTTGTTGGCCAGTTTCAAGAGCATGGCCTTCTAACTCCGCCATCTCTATCTCTTCTGTTAGGTGAGCCTTATCAGGTGATCCTGCTAGCTGTTCACGACTTGCATCCTGCTTCTCTGTCAGATCCACCACTACAGGACTGGTCACCTCTGTGATCAATGTGTCTAGCCCTATTTCTTGAGCTATTTGCTCTGGGCTCTTTTCCTGCTCTTCTTCTGCTTATTTCATCTCCTCAAGCACTGTTTGAACCATTGGAGGCTTGTGAGGAGTCACACTTACATCAGTAGCAAGTGTTTCCATCTCCTGTGTAGCCACATCCTACACTACCTCATCATCAGACAAATTTATTGTCTCATCTAGCGAGACATGCCCTTCTGCTTGTGTCTGGGAGGTCTCTTTCAACTGCTCCTCAGCAAGCTCGGTTTTGAACTTGACAATGGTAGGAAGTGGAACGTTGTGTTGAAGTTCCTTGTGCACTTCACTACCTTGCCCTTGTAATGAAGTAGGGGGTTGGCTTATTCCACCTCTCATGGAGGTTCTTTGTTTCTTTGGTGGGGAAGACACCAGCACCTGCGGAGCTCTCCTCTTCCTTCTTATTATCAATGGAGTCTCCTCCTCCTCAGGCTCTTCTTCTATGAGGGTCCCCTCTACTCCTGGTTGTTTAGAAGACTGACCCACCTCTTGTGTCTCAGTGATTCCAGCCTCTGTTGTCTTACTTTTCTTGGGCCTTTCCTTTTCTGGAGGGGATGCTGATTCAGATCCTGACCCTATGGCCTACTCAGCTGCAAACACTGCCCTTTCAATTACAATCCCCTTTGGTCCCTGTTCCACCTTCTTGCCCCTTGGGGGTCTTTTGCTCTGCTGTTGTCGTGGAGGGACCCTATCTCCTTTGGTCTTCCTCTTGTCCAATAGGAAGTCATCATATTCATCTGCAGGGATATCCTACCCCTTTTTCTTGTTGTCCACCGTAATGGCAACACCCTTTTTCTTCAATGCCTCTACCTGTTCATCAACCCAAGCTTGGGTTAGGCATAGGGTCCTGGCAATGAATGGGTCCAAGGATATATCCTCCTGCATGGTGAGGTCAGGTGCAGAGATGGTGTCATTATATATCTTTTTCTCCTCATATTTGTCTGCCATGGTCCTGCCATCATCCTTCTTTAATTGTTGAGGAAGGGAGATGCAATCAAATGTTTTGACCTGGTTCAGAGTTAACCTCTGATACCTTCTTCTCCTGGCTTCTACCTCATCCTCACAGTCAGCCCAAAAATCCTCTAGGTGCCTTTGGTGAACAGGCTTTCCTAGCACCTTCTGTATCCTGCCGTAAGGATCATATGGTCTTGTTATTGGAAAGGGCTGCAAGTTCATCTTATTCAGGGTGACCATCACCTTCTTGATGTTATCAGAGTCAGGGCACATGTAATTACCAATGCTGACTGGGAACAAAATTGGTGGTAGCTTCTTGGCATCCTCATACATCTGTATCATGGTGGAGCCCTGCCTGTTGAATTCCATTAATACCACGGCGTCGGTAGGATACCTTGGTAGCATCAGGGGATGTCCCTCGAAACCTTCAACCCTTATATAAAAAAAGGTTGCAAATTGTATGTACCAGGCCCCATGCCTGTAGACTGCCTCTTGAGCTTCCAAGCTCAATCTTTTTGTTTTGTCTTCCTCCATGGTCCTTACCAGATGCATAGAGAATGCATCATTGACCAGTTTGTAATCTTTCAGGTAGTTGGTCCTCTGCAGCTGAGGATGATGATCCTAGATATATGCTGCATTTGTGCCTGTGAGTTTCCCATCTGTGACCAAGGCATCAAAAGTGCGTCTATAGGCACAAGAGTAAACAATATATGAGGACATGAAAAAAGCACAATTCGAACCTCCCAGGTTCATCAGTTGCTCATGCATAGCATCACTTATAATTTGGCCCCACAGTGGCTTGGTGTCTGAATATAGACACATCATTATTATCCCGTACATCCAGTCTCTGAAACTGCCAGTATCAGGTTGGCCAGTAACCCTGTTCAGGAGTGCGATCATGTACTGATACTCCTCATTGAAATCATACTTGAATAGGTGCACAGGAAGCTTAGCGGCTGCGTTCTAGTTGCTGTTCTTAGCCCGCCACAGATACATGTTCTTCCTAGCCGATTTCTTATTGGCCTCGTACTCCCTCTCAGACTTCTTCAAGTCTACACTTTTGACCTTACTTCCCAGTGGCAATCCGAATGTCAGGGAGAGACCCTTGATGGAGAGGTCTGCATATATCCTCCCATGCTTCACCACCTGCCTGGTTTGAGGGTTGTAATTCTGAGCACACTCAATGACGAGCTCCAGAGATTCCATGGAGTAGGGAAAACTAGCGGCATTCCACAATCCAGATATGAACACTGTGTCCAGCACATGACTCTTGTCATGCCCATTGTTTAGCTTGGCTGACCAGGCTTCCAAATTAGTGCTTCCCTGATGGGTGTCTGTGATTGCTCCGTATTTAAACAGGACCCCCCTCTGAGCAGAGAACATGGGCTTGCTGAACTCTTCCTGACATTTGACTAATCGCCTCTCGGCCATGAGTACCTGCAATTAACGACAATTCTATCTCACGACAAGCACATATATGCATGTATACTGCAGTTGAATCTATAAATCATTATGCCTACTACATGAATTCCAACATTACTTAATCATACTGGTGCATAAGCCAGAACTTACATCATCGCACCAGAATAGAAACAATATGATGAGGGTTTTATTCACTTACCTGGTTATGCAGATTCACTTTATACCAGTAAATTGCTGAGACGTTCCTAATTCTGCTGATGATCACCTCTTTCCTTCTGCTCGTGAGCTCAAATCGCGCAACGGTAGCTGGTATGCAGATATGGAAGCTGGTGCTCTGTAAAACAAGTTTATCGCAAGGTAAATGTAAAAATGGCGGTTGAATTACCTTTTAACCTCGCATTTAGGTTGCATTTAGGGCAACTCTGACAGATTGGATCATGTTCCCTGCTTATCCGTGCGAAAAATGCAGGATTTCGCCAGGTGTTTCATTGGGTTCCGGGGTCGGCGGGAACCACCTACCATGGCTCCGCGCATTAAATGATAATGGCGGCAACGGGAGCAGGAGAATATCCCTATGACAGGATATCATGAGGGCAGGATGATATTGACAAATATCGGGTTGAGTTTCAGTATCATCCTCCGTTGTATTGACATTGCTATCGCGACAAGTTTCGGGTGACAAAAGCACTCTTGTTTATGTTTGGTACATCAGGAGGATATTTCGGTGTATTGGGTGATGTTTCAAAATATGATGATGACGAGACAAAGCTACATGTCTCTCTTTTTTTTTTGGAATATCGGGATGACGTCATCCTGATATTCGCTCTTCACATCGGAAGTGCATCATGACGTCATCATCATGTTTGGCTAACATGATCATGTTTTAGAGAAAATCCTGCGGCAATGTAAATGTGATGATGATTTCATCAGGATGTATGTTCCTTTGTTTATCGTATTCGGATGATGTCATCAGGATATTTGCTAAGGGTGATATCTGCGTCAGGAGGATGTTAAGTAATATCGGGTTATATGCGAAATATGATGCTCGCGATAGATAAAACTGTTTGACGGGAAGAGTTCGCTACCATTTTAAGTTGACATCCAGATATTTGACCAGCATGATATATCAGGGAATGTTTCAAATATGATGATGAACTTCAACAATATGACCTTCCTCTTGTGAATATCAGGTTTGACCGAAACTTTGACCGTTTATAACTCCTACATCCTGATGAATATCAAGGTGATGTAAAAGGCAATCCTGCCTGAATTTTAATGCTCTTTCAATATATGATGTCACAGAGGTGAAATACGAACCTTCACAAACTAACCTCATGTTGACTTACCTCATCATGGTTTTACATGATGATGCACTCGACTTACTTTTATCAAACCGCCCAAAAGCAGACGCGCAAGCCAAAACAAAAAGTTGGGTCCCTGTTTTGCCAGGTCAAAATGGGGCGTGTTGTGTAACCACACAACAACTTGCCACCAAAGAAAACAAACAAATTCCAATGATTCAAGTGATGTGATCACATTCATCTATAGTATTCTAATTCCATATAAGCATAAGTATCATGATCTTTGAATGATAAAATTTCATCATGATGACAATGCTAACAAAGGATCAGGTGTGTGCATATGATTAATTATCCTCATCTTGAAAGCAAGTTGAAAACATGAGTAATTGGTGTTAAACTACATAGTTGGGGATCATCCCTCATAGCCGACCTGGATAGAGCCTTACTGCCAGCAGGCATCTATAGCCCCAGCAAGGTTATCTATACAATCCCCCTAAGTAGAGCCCCACTGCCAGCAGGCATCTATAGCCCCGGTAGAGTTACTTAGATGGCCTAATTTTATTTCTTTTCTGATTTTCTCTTTAAAATTGGTATTTGATATTATCATGTTAGCTTATTTGTACAAGGTACAATCACTTGCAGCTTTAGGTTGGAGATTGTATTGGTAGAAAAGGAGTCCCTTTAGATTTTTCACTTAACACCTATACTTGTGTGTTCAACAAACCCAAGGCTGTTAGGTGTTTCATTGTGATTGGTTCACTTTGATCAAGAAAAGGCATCCTGATGAAAAGATATCACAAACCTAATCATAAACACTTCTTACAAATGAATCATAACCTATGTCTAAATGTGATCTCATTACTTGAATCTTAACAATTCAGCTATTTTCTGGGGTGATGAAGTGCACAATCCTGACTTACCAGAACAAGGTCCCAACCACCACAATGAAACAAGCAAAACAGACACACTGTACAAACAACTATACAAATATACAATATGATACACTTGACTGTTATGAAGTCATTCAGGCTTGGAAATAATGTTTGAGGAATTGTCCATTGATTGGCAATGGGACGTCCTCACCTGTCAGGTTTCTAAGCCTATAAGTACTGTCTCCTAGTATCTCAGAAATTTGAAAGGGACCTATCCATAATCTATCAAAATTACCATGGTCACCTTTCTTTTCATGGGCCTTATCCCACATCAGGACCAACTCGGATATCCTGAAAGATTTAATTCTGGCTCTCTTGTCAAACCAGCGTTTGACGACAGCCTGATGTTTTGCAAATTGATCAATTGCTTGACTCCTTTTTTCTTCCAGGTGCATCAACTGAAGCAACCTGACTTCTTGTTTATTGTCTATGCCTAGGTATTCTTGGGCAAACTGTAAGGTAGGGATTTTTAAGTTTACAGGGAGGATGGGATCCACTCCATATACTAGTTGGAAAGGTGAGTTTCCTAATGCAGTTTTTATTCTAGTTCTGTCCACCCATAAGGCATACTTTAAGAATGAGTTCCATTCCCTGGGGTTCTTCTCTATCAGTTTTCTTATGATACTCAGTAAATTCTTGTTGGTGGATTCTGCTAAACCATTTCCTTGAGGATAATAGTTAGATGAAAACTTAAGTATAATCCCATGGTCAAAAGCCCAACTGGATAACTTGGTGGAAATGAAGGCGGACCCATTATCACTTACCAATGCATAAGGAGTTCCATACCTGGTGACAATGTTGCTCTCCAGAAACTTAATGACATCATCTGCAGTGCAAGTTTTGCTGCTAACAGCCTCAGTCCATCTAGTACAATAATCAGTAATTGTTAAAACATACCTATGCCCTGAGGAGGACGGAGGATTGATTGGTCCTATGAAGTCCATGCCCCACTCTGCAAATGGGCGCTCTTCCATTACTGGCTGCAAGGGTTGTGCAGCATATTTCTCTCTGTTGGCAGCAACCTAGCAAAAATGACAACATTTAACATGATCAGCTGTGTCTTTAAAAATTGTAGGCCAGTAATATCCTGCTCGGAGGATTGCATGTGTTGTGGCCAACGCTGATCCATGTGCCGTTCCAAACTTATCATGTAATTCTGTCAGGACTCTACTTGCTTCTGGCTTCTCTAAGCATCTAAGGTATATTCCTTCATAATTCTTCTTGAACAAGGTTCCTCCTTTCATCATATACTTTTGGGATCTTATCTTTAAGGCTCTTCTCTATGAAGCCTGCATCATTGATGGACATCTTCCAGTAATCAGGATGCACCTGATATTTGAATACCACTCTTTGTTATCTTTCTCATTGATCACATATTGTTGACTAGTGATGTTTGGGTCAATCTCAGATATCATCTGGCTCAGAGCTTGTCCTCTTACTAGCTTCATTGGTGTAATTTCCATGTCATATTCTTGTAATACAGTAATCCATTTAGCTCTTTTCTCACCAAGCTCTCTTTGCATCAGCAACATCTTTACTGCTGCATCAGGCACCACAGCAACCACTTTGCTTCTGAGTATGTAATGCCTGAATTTATTTACTACCCTGACTAATGCAAGTGCCTGTCTCTCAACATCTACATATCTCAACTCAGCATCCTTGAAAGGACAGCTCATGAAAGCAATTGGTTTCTCTTCTTTCTCTTCATTTCTTTGAGTTAACACTGCAGCAGAGGTATGCTCTGAAGTGAATGAATAGATGTAGAAATCTTTGGTGTAGTCTGGACTAATGAGGATAGGAGCATCTAAAATGGCCCTTTTTATATCTTCAAATGCAGTCCTGGCTTCTGGTGTCCACTCAATTTGTGCATCTTTTTTCAACATAGCATTTAAAGGTCTGACAATCTCAGCAAAGCCAGTGATGAACTTCCTTACAAAGTTTATTTTACCAAAGTAAGACTTGAGTTCCTTTTTGCTTCCTGGAAGTTGCAACTTCATAATAGATTCCACCCTGTCAGGATCAATGATAATTCCATCCTCTGTGATCAGGTGGCCTAGTAATTTTCCTGTTGTGACTCCGAATATGCACTTCTTGGGATTTAAAGATATTCCATATTCTTCACATTTCTTCAGTACACTTCTGAGATCAGCAACATGATTCCCCCTTTCCTTGGAGAATATCATCAAGTCATCCATGTAGATGACTATACACTTTCCTATTAAACCTTTGAAAGCTATGTCCATTGCTCGCTGGAATGTAGCTCCAGCATTTATGAGTCCAAAGGGCATACGTCTATATGCAAATATCCCCCACTTTGTGGTGAAGGTAGTTTTCAATCTGTCAATTTTGTCAACCATTACTTGGTTGTATCCTGAAAAGCCGTCCAAGAAGGACATCATCTTGGCTCCATTTACAATCTACAAAACTTCATCTAGTGAGGGTAAAGGATAATTATCCTTTTCTGATGCTCTGTTCAGGTTTCTGAAATCTACACATAACCTGATGTCTCCATTCTTCTTTTTGACTGGCACAAGATTAGCCACCCATGTGGAGTGCCTGACAGGAAATATTATCCTGGCATTTAACAATTTCTTAACTTCCTCAAGAATTATTGGTTCGAGCAAGGCATTAACTGGTCTCTGCTTCTGTCTGAAAGGTTTTGCATTTGGCTTGAGAGGTATAGTATGAGTTATGACAGAGGTGTCATATGTCTTTAGCTCATCATAAGTCCATGCAATTACATGTATGTAATCCTTGAGGGCCTGAGTTATTCCTTCTAACTCTTCTGGTGTGCAAACCTTACCCAATAAGACATTTTTCTTGTCATCAGCTTGTCCAATATTCACTTGTGAGTATTGACCTCCATCTGCCTTAGGCAGATCTTTATGTTTAAGCATATTATCTAAATCAAAGGCTCTTTCCAACTCAATCATACCTTTGGGGATTCTGTTGCTAGGTAACTCTAATATCTCATCTTCTTCCCAGACATGATCCTCCATACCATTCTCATCTATAATCTGAGCCTCAAATATGTCTCTATTTTTAATGAAGTTCAGAATGTGTTGATCATCATCAAACACCTAGAGATTAGTCACATTGTCAGGTATTGATGGTACTGACACCAGTTCTACTGAAAATCTCTTTAGACCAGATATAGATAGTGGCTCCAATGTACTGGCAGCTTGAGCTAGCGCATCTGCCCTATAGTTTTGTTCTCTTGGTACATGAGTGATATTAAAGGCGTCAAAGTCTTCCATCAGGTCCCATACACGATGTCTGTAATTTGATAGTTTTCTGTAGTTACAGGAATAAACTCCTCTTACTTGCTTCACAACTAGTTCTGAATCTCCAAAGACATGTAGAATCTTTACTTTCCTCTTATGAGCAAACAACATTCCATGAATCAAAGCTTCATACTCTGCTACATTGTTAGTACAGGGGAACTGTAATCTGTAGGCTGCCAGATGGGATTTCCCAGTTGGATCAATCAGGTCTATTCCTACCCCAGCTCCTTGCTTAGATTTGGACCCATCAAACCTCAGGATCCAAGGTTTATCTTCAGCAGGACATTTAGCTGAACTTTCTTTTCCCTTTGCAGCTCTGGCTGCTGCTCCACCTAATATCCATTTTATCTTAGGGAGATCATCATCCTTAAGTTCCTTCTTTCCCTTTTCTTGTGAGCCTGATGGCTTTTCTATTTTCTCTTTCGTTTCAGCATGAGGATGATCTTCTGAATCTGCATCTGCATGCTTTTTCAAGATGTGTAAACATAGTGAGCAAGTTGTTTATGAGTGAGGTGCCTCATGCAGCCTACACCAATTTTGAATTAAAACCTCCCGAGGAGACTCACCTTCGTTATTTCTTTCCCTAAAAATTCTTCGAACTTCGTCAGGTCACTACCTTTGTCCTCATCAGACAATTCATAATCTGGTTCCATAAAGCAATCACTCCCTGGGGTGATCTTTTCTTTCATTTCATTATTTACTTGGAGAGAGACTAAAATTTCCTCCGTTTTCGGGATAGGATGCTCATCATGATCTGTCGGTTCTTCGGTTCCTACAAAAGAAAAATAAGAGTTATTATTGTCATCATCATCAAATGTAACGTTTACCTCGGAATATGATGATGACGCCTCGCTGTATGTTTGTTCTAGTATCATCATCTCTAGGCATGTTTCGCATGTCTTCTCCGAATGCGCTTCGTTGTGTAACCTGCACCATCCGTCAATCAAAATATCATTAGCCGGTATACTTAACAATTGACAACATTTTACCTGTCTAGACAGATGTATCTCAAAATCTCTGAAGTGATCTATTTCATTCTCATTATCTAGATTATTATCAGTTTCTATGACTGGCATGTCCTCCTGATTATCATCATCATGATGATGATGCAACTCAAGCATCATGATCTCTTCTATTTTGACGGTCTGTGGCCTGATGCAATAAATTCCAGGTTCTACGTTTACGTACATGATCTCATTTGTTCTGTTGTACTCAGTTATCATATGTTTCATTCTAGGCTCAGTATCAATCTTGATCTGATTAGGTATACCCTTCCATGGTAACCACATGTGACTGAAATCTGTGGACATATATCCGTTAAGCATTTTAGACCAATCGCGGCTAAGCAACATCCCATACGTGTCAGGTATGTCAACTACTTGAATATCAATATAATACTGGATCCTAGGATCAGATGCTAGCTGCATGTGGATATGAGTTAATTCGCCTACTACACTTACTTTTGTTTTGTCCAACTGTGTGACTTTCTTTAAGGATTTAGCAGGATGTAGTCCTAAGGCATTGCATATCGACAAGGGCATAACATTCGTTGAGGCTCCCGAATCTACCAGACAGTTGTGCAGGTTCTTACTAAACATTCTTATGGTAAGGAGGAATGGAGGTGATTCAATTTTATCCCTATACAAGGTCATGTGGGAGGTTTCTACAGCTTGGACTGTAGCTGACACTTTAGGCTTGATAATATTATCCTTAACAGCATGATCCTTGCTGCTGGATTGATTCGAAAAATGGCTATCCTCTTCGGGGGCAGGATCATCTAAGGACTTCATGAATGCCCTTTTGATAGCAGGAGTTTTCAGTAACTTAGACAGGGATAGGCTGATCTTTATTTTCTTCATTTCATTAGCGAGATAGTTGACCAATTTGTCAGATTCATGAGGTGTATTCACAATCTTTGATACTGCATTTTGAGGTGACAAGTACTGAGCATTCACCTTAGGGAACCTTGGGTTATTGCTAGCCTTAGGATCAGGAGGTGTATTGAAGTTGTTTGGAGGTAGAGATGATGTTAATGGACTAGCAGGTCTGTTGGCATTGCTCCTCAAGTTATAATTATGCTTACCAGGATATTGCTGCTGATATGCATGTACTTCTTCACGTTCCGTTGCAAGTTCATTTTCATCTTCAAAAGGGAAAACATAGTTTGTTTCAAAAGCTAAGGCCGATTCTTCATGTGCCTGGTTATAACTCTAATGAGGTTCATTTGTGTAGGGTTCTAGCACAAAAGCTGAGTTGTATCCACAAGGAACAATCTCATTTCCTTCTGCATGAGGTGGATTTCCTGAAGTGTTAGACACTTCAGTTTGAAAGATGCTAGCAGCAATTCGAAATTGTGGATAGTCTAACTCTGCATGTGCATTAGTATTGTGGATCCTACACAAATTAGTAAGAGCTGCCTCAGCAAGATTAACTCTAGTAGTCTGTTTGGCTTCACCAGGAGGCTGATGGTCCAGGGGTGATGGCAATGAACCATTATTTGGCCTAGAGTTCCATACTCTGGGCTGTCCAGGTGGATTATTGTTATTTCCACCATTAGTGTTGAAATTATTGTTGTTGTATCCTCTATCAGGATAATTTCTGTTCTGACTTGACTGGGAATAAAAACCTTGATTTATCAAGTGTGTCACTTCTGTGGTGAGTTTTCTTAATTGAGCAGAAATTTCTTTGATTTCCTCCTTTTCTTCTTGAGCTTTGGCCACTACATTTTCAGTCTGAGGCTTGAAGAAAGAGGATCCATGGTTATTACTGGATAGATCAACACCCTGAGGTATCTGGGCTTGTGCAGGGTATTGTGGCACTTGGCTATTTCCATTAGGAGGGGGCATGATGCTCAGTGGAGGTATTTGCAAAGGGGCAGGCATGACTGCTGGAGGTATCCCTGTTCCATTAGGATACTGCGCAGGATACTGCGTAGGATACTGCGGAGAATATGTTGCAGGATATGATGCGGGATATTGTGAATGCATGCCAGGCAAGGTAGGAAACACTATGTTTGGAGTAGGAGCAGGTATCAACTGCTGATTCACTTTGATAGCTTCTTGAAAAGCTCCTGTCAATGTAGTGATCTCAGGATGTGTTCTCCTGATGAACATGGAAGTTAACGGATCTAGAGCTGAATAATAGATACTTTGGGCAGAGGCATCAGACACTACATATGGGGCAACTAACTTGGACAGCATTTTCTGAAACCTAGCATTGAAATTGGCGATAGGTTCATGCTCAAATCTTTTGATCGTAGCAAACATATGGTAATTCATAGATGGATCAATAGGGACTTTGAACCTGTCAAGAAAGGCTTTCTCTAAGATATCCCATGAACCAACAGAGGCTTGGCCAAGACTAATGAACCAATTATAAGCATCCTCCCCTAAGGAAAAAGGAAATAACCTGCACACCACATCTTGATGTTCTATTCTGGCTCTGCAGCAAGCTTCCTTAAATGTCCTGATATGATCATCAGCATCTTGATAAGGATGATATTTTGGACACAATTTGTCCAGATTCTTTGGTAGCTCGTGATATGCATTAAAGGTCAAAGGTGACTCCGCTGCAAAGAAAGACATTGCAACCAGAGGAGGTTGAGTTGATGTTGCAGCTGGCTAGGGTTGAACCAAAGGTACTCCCTGTGGCTGAACAGGAGGTGTCACAGATATTCTGGAAGGTACTTGTAAACCAACGGGAGTTACAGGAAGAGGTTCTGGTGAAGCTCCTAACGCACTAGACCCTGGAGCATGATGAATGTCTACAGTTCTAGGTCTAAAACCTCTAACAGGTAGTTCCACGAAGATTCCACTAGATCTAGACCTGGTATTTATCCTGTGAGCCAGGATTTCTCAATTTTTAGGCAAATTGGCTGAAACTTTGCAAATACTAGCTGGATTTCACTGGATGAGGTGATATTTGCAGTCAGATGGCTAATCAAACTAGATATTTATGAAATATTTGTGAAGATACTGCAAGTATGGCAGGATATTTGGGGTATAATGACCCTAGCACGAAATCTCAAGTATCTATAGCCTAAACTCCTCAAAGTTCGAACAGATTTACGGATCCTTGGCCAATATTAGTGAATTCAGAAGCATCTACTATAAAGCGTGCAATATTTATGTAAGATTTGGAAATCTTCACACGAAATGAGCATATATGAGCTTCCTACAATAAAAACTTACGTAATATTTGAAATTCACAAAATTTCTGAGGTTACCTTACTCTCTGCATCATAGAACCTGAAAATAATGATGATGAGCATATTATTCCAGATCAGCCCTCCTTCTAGTGCCAATTTATGTTGGTCATGATGTTAGTCATAAACAAGCATAGAATAAAAGTACACATTAACCTTTATTCATCTTGAAAGATACTGTGAATTCAAGGAATTCGGTATCCCAAGTCTCCGGTGATTAGGTCTTAATCATCTGACGTTACTTAGAGGTTAATGTGTGTTGCTGTTTCCATTTTGGGGCCTTACGTGAAATTGTGCCATCATCATGACATTCCTGCAGAAATTCTTTATAGAGAGGTCATATTATGCGGTTGTTAGATGAAAAGATGTAGAAATATCTCAATCTTTGCATGATATTTTCAATTGTGCATGCTTTGCATTCAAATATGCTAAATATTTGCGATTCTCTACGAGATGTCTGCATATTTGTGTTATTTACTTAGGATTATCAATTATTCGCCCTTGTGATAATGAAATGTTCTGAAATTGAAAGAAAATCAAAGAATACTACAAATTTAAAGTTGAATCTTCAGCTATTGATCCACATACATACTAGATACTTTCATGATGAGAAGAAATCAAACCATAAGTTCACCAGGATATTCCACAGCTAGATACAGTTGATGCAAACTTCAGAGGATGATGAATGAAAACAATATATGCAACATGATGAGCACTCCAAGGGACGCAGCAAATCAAAGCACATATCCAGAATTCAGACATAGATTACTCAAGATTTATGAAGATTTGTAATCGAAATACTCTTCTCTTTCATTAAGTATGCAAAAGACATGTACATATGCAATAACTTTGAAATAAGCCTTGAATACTTCAGCAAACAGATTTCAATTAAGTTTCCAATGTTTCAACAAGGCATTCCACCACCTTTTATAGAATAAGATGAGGAATTTGTTACAAATGATCCATGATCTAGATTCATCCATACAAATCCATGGTCCTGATTCATTTGATTTTTTAATCCTTACAAAAATGGCACAAGTTGCCAGCTAGCAACTATCTATACTACTTATGGTATTATCCCCTTCATGACGTATCTTCATCATGTTCTTCAGCTGACTCATGCGGGTCATCATCATGTGCTTCACTCTCCAAACTTTCACTATCCTGATGATGACGCGGCTGCATATGGGGCTGCATACTACTGTGGACCTGCTCGTATGAATGCACAACTTGATCTATCCCTCCGCCATCTTGAGTCTTTGCCTTAATAATGGCGTGTTTATGTGCTTCATATTTGTTCCTGCTGTTGTCGAGCTTATTTTTCCTGTCCTGCAGTGTCTCTTTGTACTTCTCCATCTAGACCTTGATCCTCATTATTTTATTTATTAATTCCTCTGTCAAAGGGACAGGTGGACCATCTGTCTCTGCCTGGAAGTTGCTGTGTACAGCCTTAATGGAAGAATCTTCATCTTGATTCTCTATTTTTCCTTCCACCTTGCCTTCCAAAGCCTCCAGTATCACTGCCTCTTCAGCCATTAAATCTCATAGCCTCAGGCAATATATCCCTTAGCTTATTATTACACCTTTTGAGGACTGCGCACTCAAACTGAGTGTCTTTATACCAAATATCAATTAATAGTGTGGTATTATTATTCAGCACCTGCTTACTGATAAGTAGTTGTGGATTTATATTTCTTATTTCCCCTAACAGGGCCAAGACTCTCTCCAGCTTGTAAGACCTCTTTCCGGTCTGCATCTACAATCTATCCACTTTGGCCTTAGAGTCACTTAGGGTGCTCCACCTCTTCAAAGAGGCCTTCATTAATTCTATAGCGTCATCCAATGTGGATGACATCCATCTTCTTATTACGGACGTCTCATGCTTCATGAGGTCCAATTTATTTACCTCCTCTTGAGAAATGGCAGTCAATGGGACTGCATGTTCAGTTGCGGTATCATCAGGATTGGTCAACCCTTTGATATAGGCATGCAACTGAGAAATGTGCTCTTTATGTTGCTTATTTTTCTCCTTCTCTCTTTTCGCTTTCTGAATTAGAGAGTCAATGATATCTTTGCCCTCCTGACCTTCTTGGTCCTCATTGGCAAAGCCCAAATCTACTGTACTGATCTGAAATTCATCGACAGTGATTTTACCTTTTTCTTTCTCCACCGCAGGTATGGCAATTTGTGCGGTCCTTCTCCCTGTTGCCGGATCTCTCTTGATGGCTGAAGTCATTCTGGCCTTCCTCCTTGGCTTTATTATGTCTGCAGAGAACAGGGTGGAGATGTCGAATTCCTAAATTTCAATCTCTTCCTCAGCACCTACCTCCTTTGCCAACCACGGAGGCACCTAATCATGTTTTTCAACATCATCCTGATGTTCACCTATATCTCCTATTTCTGTTAACAAGTGTTGTGGAGATGGTGATTTTCTCGCTTTTTCTTCTTGATGTTCCCTTTGTTGATCTCGCGGCACCTCCTCCTGCTAAGGAATTTCTTTCTCCGGAGGAGCATCTTCATGCTGCGGGGAACCTTGTGGTGCATCTATGTGCTGTGGGGAACCTTGTGGCGCATCTATGTGCTGTGGGGAAACTTGTGGAGCAGCTACATCCTGATCATGATGATCATGATCTACCTCTATCATTATTTCATTTATTCCCACTTCTTCTTCTTGTGGTTTATCCACTGCACCAGATATTGGGGACTCTGCCTGATGCGGTGGAGATTGCTCTGCAGCTACTACTTCCTCTAAGCCTGCACCACCCACTTCTTGTACTTTGGCAACTAGATCCTCCAGTGTCTCTTTCTCACCAGCCTTCGCTTCCTGAACCTCTACTATAGCAGGTTCCTCTGTTGTGTCCTGTGGACTTTGTTGGCCGGTTTCAAGAGCATGGCCTTCTAACTCTGCCATTTCTATCTCTTCTGTTAGGTGACCCTTATCAGGTGATCCTGCTGGCTGTTCAGGACTTGCATCCTGCTTCTCTGTCAGATCCACCACTACAGGACTGGTCACCTCTGTGATCAATATGTCTAGCCCTATTTCTTGAGCTATTTGCTCTGGGCTCTTTTCCTGCTCTTCTTCAGCTTGTTTCATCTCCTCAAGCACTGTTTGAACTGTTGGAGGCTTGTGAGGAGTCACACTTACATCAGTAGCAAGTGTTTCCATCTCCTGTGCAGCCACATCCTGCACTACCTCATCATCAGACAAATTTATTGTCTCGTCTAGTGAGACATGCCCTTCTGCTTGTGTCTGGGAGGTCTCTTTCAACTGCTCCTCAGCAAGCTCAGTTTTGAACTTGACAATGGTAGGAAGTGGAACGTTGTGTTGAAGTTCCTTGTGCACTTCACTACCTTCCCCTTGTAATGAAGTAGGGTGTTGGCTTATTCCACCTCTCATGGAGGTTCTTTGTTTCTTTGGTGGGGAAGACACCAGCACCTGCGGAGCTCTCCTCTTCCTTCTTATTATCAATGGAGTCTCCTCCTCCTTAGGCTCTTCTTCTATGAGGGTCCCCTCTACTCCTGGTTGTTTAGAATACTGACCCACCTCTTGTGTCTTAGTGATTCCAGCCTCTGCTATCTTACTTTTCTTGGGCCTGTCCTTTTCTTGAGGGGATGCTGATTCAGATCCTGACCCTGTGGCCTGCTCAACTGCAAACACTGCCCTTTCAATTACAATCCCCTTTGGTCCCTGTTCCACCTTCTTGCCCCTTGGGGGTCTTTTGCTCTGCTGTTGTGGTGGAGGGACCCTATCTCCTTTGGTCTTCCTCTTCTCCAATGGGAAGTCATCATATTCATCTGCAGGGATATCCTGCCCCTTTTTCTTGTTGTCCACCGTAATGGCAACACCTTTTTTCTTCAATGCCTCTACCTGTTCATCAACCCAAGCTTGGGTTAGGCATAGGGTCCTGGCAATGAATGGGTCCAAGGATATATGCTCCTGCATGGTGAGGTCAGGTGTAGAGATGGTGTCATTATATATCTTTTTCTCCTCATATTCGCCTGCCATGGTCCTGCCATCATCCTTCTTTAATTGTTGAGGAAGGGAGATGCAATCAAACGTTCTGACCTGGTTTAGAGTTAACCTCTGATACCTTCTTCTCCTGGCTTCTGCCTCATCCTCACAGTCAGCCCAAAAATCCTCTAGGTGCCTTTGGTGAACAGGCTTTCCTAGCACCTTTTGTATCCTGCCGTAAGGATCATATGGTCTTGTTATTAGAAAGGGCTGCAAGTTCATCTTATTCAGGGTGACCATCACCTTCTTGATGTTATCAGAGTTAGGGCACATGTAATTGCCAATGCTAACTGGGAACAAAATTGGTGGCAGCTTCTTGGCATCCTTGTACATCTGTATCATGGTGGAGCCCTGCCTGATGAATTCCATTAATACCACGGTGTCGGTAGGATACCTTGGTAGCATCAGGGGATGTCCCTCGAAACCTTCAACCCTTATATAAGAAAAGGTTGCAAATTGTATGTACCAGGCCCCATGCCTGTAGACTGCCTCTTGAGCTTCCAAGCTCAATCTTTTTGTTCTGTCTTCCTCCATGGTCCTTACCAGATGCATAAAGAATGCATCATTGACTAGTTTGTAATCTTTCAGGTAGTTGGTCCTCTGCAGCTGAGGATGATGATCCCAGATATATGCTGCATTTGTGCCTGTGAGTTTCCCATCTGTGACCAAGGCATCAAAAGTGCCTCTATAGGCACAAGAGTAAACAATATACGAGGACATGAAAAAAGCACAAATCGAACCTCCCAGGTTCATCAGTTGCTCATGCAGAGCATCACTTATAATTTGGCCCCACAGTGGCTTGGTGTCTAAATATAGACACATCATTATTATCCCGTACATCCAGTCTCTGAAACTGCCAGTATCAGGTTGGCCAGTAACCCTGTACAGGAGTGCGATCATGTACTGATACTCCTTATTGAAATCATACTTGAATAGGTGCACAGGAAGCTTGGCAGCTACATTATAGGTGCTGTTCTCAGCCCGCCATGGATACATGTTCTTCCTGGCCGATTTCTTATTGGCCTCATACTCCCTCTCAGACTTCTTCAAGTCTACACTTTTGACCTTACTTCCCAGTGGCAATCCGAATGTTAGGGAGAGACCCTTGATGGAGAGGTCTGCATATATCCCCCCATGCTTCACCACCTGCCTGGTTTGAGGGTTGTAATTCCGGGCACACTCAATGACGAGCTCCAGAGATTCCATGGAGTAGGGAAAACCAGCAGCATTCCACAATCCAGATATGAACACTGCATCCAGCACAGGACTCTTGTCATGCCCATTGTTTAGCTTGGTTGACCAGGCTTCCAAATTAGTGCTTCCCTGATGGGTGTCTGTGATTGCTCCGTATTTAAACAGGACCCCCCTCTGAGCAGAGAACATGGGCTTGCTGAACTCTTCCTGACATTTGACTAATCGCTTCTTAGCCATGAGTACCTGCAATTAACGACAATTCTATCTCACGACAAGCACATATATGCATGTATACTGCAGTTGAATCTATAAATCATTATGCCTACTGCATGAATTCCAACATTACTTAATCATACTGGTGCATAAGCCAGAACTTACATCATCGCACCAGAATAGAAACAATATGATGAGGGTTTTATTCACTTACCTGGTTATGCAGATTCACTTTATACCAGTAAATTGCTGAGACATTCCTAATTCTGCTGATGATCACCTCTTTCCTTCTGCTCGTGAGCTCAAATCGTGCAACGGTAGCTGGTATGCAGATATGGAAGCTGGTGCTCTGTAAAACAAGTTTATCGCAAGGTAAATGTAAAAATGGCAGTTGAATTACCTTTTAACCTTGTATTTAGGGTGCATTTAGGGCAACTCTGACAGATTGGATCATGTTCCCTGTTTATCCGTGTGAAAAATGTAGGATCTCGCCAGGTGTTTCATTGGGTTCCGGGGTCGGTGGGAACCACCTACCATGGCTGCGCGCATTAAATGATAATGGCAGTAATGGGAGTGGGAGAATATCCCTATGACAGGATATCATGAGGGCAGGATGATATTCACAAATATCAGGTTGAGTTTCAGTATCATCCTCCCTTGTATTGACATTGCTATCGCGACAAGTTTCGGGTGACAAAAGCACTCTTGTTTATGTTTGGTACATTAGGAGGATATTTCGGTGTATCAAGTGATGTTTCAAAATATGATGATGACGAGACAAAGCTACATGTCTCTCTTTTTTTTGGAATATCAGGATGACGTCATCCTGATATTCGCTCGTCACATCGGAAGTGCATCATGACGTCATCATCATGTTTGGCTAAAATGATCATGTTTTAGAGAAAATCCTGCGGCAATGTAAATGTGATGATGATGTCATCAGGATGTATGTTCCTTTGTTTATCGTATTCAGATGATGTCATCAGGATATTTGCTAAGGGTGATATCTGCATCAAGAGGATGTTAAGTAATATCGGGTTATATGCGAAATATGACGCTCGCGATAGATAAAACTGTTTGACGGGAAGAGTTCGCTACCATTTTAAGTTGACATCCAGATATTTGACCAGCATGATATATCAGGGAATGTTTCAAATATGATGATGAACTTCAACAATATGACCTTCCTCTTGTGAATATCAGGTTTGACCGAAACTTTGACCGTTTATAACTCCTACATCCTGATGAATATCAAGGTGATGTAAAAGGCAATCCTGCCTGAATTTTAATGCTCTTTCAATATATGAGGTCACAAAGGTGAAATATGAACCTTCACAAACTAACCTCATGTTGACTTACCTCATCATGGTTTTACATGATGATGCACTCGACTTACTTTTACCAAACCGCCCAAAAGCAGACGCACAAGCCAAACCAAAAAGTTGGGTCCCTATTTTCCCAAGTCAAAATGGGGCGTGTTGTGTAACCACACAACATTAACATTGTCCTTAGTCCACCTCATCAGCATTATGCCTCTCCACTTGTCCTTGTTGAGAGAAAACTGGGTGTGATGTATCTTTTGGTTCATCCTGAGCCTTACTCTCCATTTGTATATCCTCATGCATATCCTTGACTTGCCCTTGTGTTGTTTCTCCCTTTTGAACATTTTCAAGCTCTATGGCTTGACCATCTTTGGTTGAATCTACCAAAGACTGTTCTTGATTATCCTTATCCTCCTTATTACTAACAATTAGGTATGGTTCTAGCACTTGCATTTTCTTAGTTGTAGCTATAGGAGTGCCTGACTATGTATCGTTAGTTTAGATATCTTTCCTTGTTTCATCTGTTTCCATGGGAATGCTTTCTACCCCTTGATCAGGTTTACCAATTACTTTTCTTTTCTCTTCTTTAGGCTAATATGCTAAATCAATCACCTCCAGCCTATTTACATTTTCAATTAAGGCATTAAGGGGATCCATGTGTACCTCCAAATCTAGAGATTCTTCTCTATTGAACTCTATTTCTATCCTTTCTATATCTTCTTGAACTCTTGTCCCTTGATTTGAATGATGCAGTAGGGTCTCCAGTGGATGATTAGTCACATCTATCATTACATCATCATCTGTCAAATCTATTGTTTTATCTAGAGGCAATGCTTTACTCATCTACTTTTCTAGAGACTTCTGAATAGCCTCTTGTGCCATTTCAACCTTTACTTTGATGATGGTATCAGTAGGGACACCATGTTGGAGTTCTTTGATGGTATTGATGCTAGGGCATGAAGATTTTGATGTTAGTACTTGTTTTTGCAATTGAGGAGAAGTAACACCCCTCATGGCATGGCCTTGGTATCTGGATTGTCTATGAACTACAATACCTTGGAGTACATCTCTTCCCCTTTCAAGTAATATCTCTAGTGGAGCTTCATCTTCTTTATTGAATTATTCCCCCTATGTTGCTTGAGTCTAAGGTGCATGACTAGGAATTGCTGCCATGGGAGTATCCTTTTGTGATGAAGGTGGCACATAAACCAAAGATATCCCCAATACTAATTTTCTTTGCAGCCCCTAAACTGCTAGGCTTGGCTAATTTAGTCTCCAAAACTTGTTGTTTGTGTACTAAGAAGTCATCATATCCTTCTTCCTCTCTTTCCTTTCACTTTTTGTTCTTATCAATGGTGATGGAAACACATTTTGCTTTTAACTCTTGAATCTTCCTTGTCACCCAAGCTTTAGATCTTTTCATGACACTAGAAGTCATGGCATCTATGGATGTCTCATTAGGTAATGAATAATCAGGGAAAGATATTAGGTCTTTCAATACCTTCTTCTTCTCATTTTCCCTGTCAAGGATGTCATCATCATCATTCTTCAACTGAGAAGGAGCCTCTAGTTAGCCTATTGTCCTTATTTGAACCAATGTAAGCCTTTGGTATCCATGCTTCTTGGCCTCATGTTCATCCTGACAATTAGCCAAAAAATCCTCCAAATGAACATTGTGCTTATATTTCTTATTGAATCTTTTATCCACCTTATAATAAGGGTCATAATCTCGGGCCAAGGGAAACAACTAAAAATTCAAGCCTGCAAAATACTTCTCTGCATCTTTAACATTATCTACATTATGGGCCACATACTAGTGAGCCATTATAGGAAACTTTCTATATGGTTTCCCCTCAATCACCTAGGACAATTCAAAAATAGCCAATTGTTGCCTCACCATCTCTGTTAGGGCAACCTTATTGGAGGGATACCTGGGGAGCATGTAAGGTTATCCGCTAAATCCCTCTATCTATATGTAAGAATATGTTATGTCTTGTACAAACTAGGAATTGTATGCATCTATCAATTTAGTCATGGTGATTGAAAATCTATTGGTGGGATCTACTTCTAGCATGTGAACCAGATGCATAGTGAGGCAATTATTCACTCTTCTATAGTTTTGAATAGATTGATTCCTTTCTAATTGGGGATAGTGCTCCCAAGGGGTCTTTTTTTGTGGTAGCATGCCCATCCTTCCTATTCTTTGTTATGCATAAAATGTGCCCTTAGCGGTGAGCATAGACTAGATATCCTATCATCTTAAAGATCTTGTCCTTCATTTTCATCTATCTAATGACCTGATCATAGAAGGAATCACTGACTATCTTTGCCCATTGTATCTTGGTTTTTGGCCTTTCAATGACTAGCCTAAATAATCCAAACATCCAAGGTTCAAAAGTGCCACATTTGGGCATCTTGGTCATCCTACTGAGTAGGAACATCATGTATTGCACCTCCTCTGAGAAGTCATAGTTATAAAGATATTGTGGCATTTTGGCTTCCCCTATATATGTATTTGTTGGATGTCTTCAACCTAAATAAATCACTTTCCTATAGGCCTTCATACCAGTGTTGTATTCTCTTGCCAAGGCTATCAAATCTGGTACAAACATCTTGTGATCCATTGGCAATTTGAAAGCTGTGTAGATTCCATCTATGGAAAAGTCAGCAAAACCCCTCCCTTCCTTTTCTACTCTTCTAGTTCCAGGATTATATTTTTGAACGCATGTGACCAACAACTCCAAGGGCTTTGCAACATATGGAAGTCTGGCTACGTAATACATTCATGTTGCCACAATGTTCTTGAGTTTAGGGTTATCCTCCCTATTGTTTATTCTTGATCTGAAGGCTTCTATATCAGTATTCCCACAATGAGTGCCCTCTGCATACCCTTGAGTGTTGCAAATGCTATTCATTCTTTGGAAAATGTCACAGTGGAATTCTGAATCCCTCTTATTCATCCGTGGGTGAGGCATGGTTGATCTGTAAATGAAAACATGGGTCTCAAATAGGGAATACATGTACATATGTCTATCTAGGATTAGTTGACAAAATCTTATGCTTTTTTAAGGAACAACCCTATAAGAAAACTAATTGAACCCAATTCTAAACAAAACACCATATTCGTATGATCCCGTACTTGATGAATCAATGTACTTTGAGAAAAATGAGGAGGCGATTCCAAGATACATGTGTGATGTTTTACCCTAATTATAGGCTATGTTTGAAGAACTTATGTATGACAAACAAATATCTCTACACTTAACTTTCTTCCTCCTTGTATTCTCAACTCATATTCTCAATGACAAACTGAGTAGTTGCTCTATAACTTAGCAAAGAACACACTTCTGTTCTAATAATCAGACAATTCTTGAATGCAAAGTATCGATTATGGACTCAGAGTTTTCTTTTTAATCAGACCAATTTATGATTTATGGCATTTTATGATTTAGGGGAGTGATTTGACAATTAGTTTTAGCGAGATTACTCAAGATTATCACAAGTGTCCATTCGTACATTTTCAAATTTAAATGCCAACAACATCCTTTTCACATTTATTGCAAAAAGCATGGCGTGCCTAATGGAAAGTCTAGTAAGGAATATTCAGGTGAATCTATCTAGATGAACATGGTTTGGGTGACATCATTAAATCAGGTCAACTATTGTTGACCAATAATTCTCTATTTGGGTCCTGATTTTCATTCATATTGGGTAGATAAGTTGATGAGGACACGTGGCCTCATGCCATTAGTTGTGTGAGTGCATGGATTTTTGGGGATCAGGATATTAGAGTGCAAAATATCCTTGTAAGCTTAATATTTGGATGATGTAAGCAGAGTGAAATTTCTTCATGGGATAAAGGTGACATGATGTCATTGAGAGGATGATATTGGGAAACCTGATATTCACGCATTATAATGTCCCTATGGGTCTAACATCTGTATGATGCAAGCATATAATATAAGTACTGAAGACATGATGTCAGCAAGATGTGGATATTCCACGTTAGGATATTTAAAGATAATATCTAGACATTAAGTTAATATCCAGATGCATAAGGATATCCTTATGTGGGTGATGTTCAAATGACAGAAAGAGGACAAATCTGATGTCTAGATATTAGAAATGATCCAGATATTAGAATAACATCTAGATGGAAATGTGAATATCTAGACGACATTTGACCAAAGTTTGATCAGGAATAACTTTTTATTCTAGAGGAATTTTGATGTGCTTCAAAAGGCAAACCCATTTAAAATTTCATGATCTTTCACTTGATGAGGTTTGTGACAGTGAAATATAATTTTTCAAATTAACCTCTCCCTATTGAAGTCTTGATAGGCATTGAATAACATCCTAACATGCATCTAATATTGACTCTTTTACCATATGACCCAAAGCCAAGGGAATATAAAAGCTAGCAAAAAGTTGGCTCCCTATTTTGCTGAGGCAAAGTGGGGTGTGTTGTGTAACCACACAACTTGCCACCAAAGAAAACAACAAAATTCAAACAACTCTAGAGATGAAGACAAGTTGAAACATAATGTTCTTACACTTATCAGGTGTGAGTATCCTAATCTTCTTGAATGATATCATGTTCATCAATATACCAATATGTAAGAAGGAGTCAAGTGTGTGCATGTGGTTAATTATCCTTCATCTTGTAGATAAGTTGAAAATGATAGTGACAAGTGTTAAGATGTATAGTTTGGTTTAACCCTCATAGCCAACCTGGATAGAGCCTTGCAGCTAGTAGACATCTATATCCCTGAGAAGATTATCTTTGCAATTCTCCCAAGTAGAAGCCCACTACAAGCAGGCATCCATAGCCCCGGTAGAGTTACTTGGATGGCCTAATTATTCTTTTCGATACTCGATATGTTTCCTTTTTTTAGATATGATCATGTAAGCACATTTTTGCAAGGTGTGAACACTTGTTATTTCAGGTTGAGAATTGCAATGGTAGAAAAAACAAACCTTTAGATTTTTCACTTAACACTACACTAAGAGTTCAACAAACCCAAGGTTGTTAGGTGTATTTAGTGAAGACCTCTCTGAGCAATGAAAGTTATCACTGATGAATAAGATATTTTGGGCTTGACTAAAATACTTACTCTAACCATGAGTCACAACCTATGCAAAAAATTTTATTCCTTTCTTGAATTCTAACAATTTCAGTAGGTTTCATAATTAAAAAGGTGCATCATCTTGCCTTAGCAAAACAAGGACTCAACAACACATAGAGCCAAGAAAAACACACAAAGCAACTGTATAACCAACTATACAAGGTGTACATATGATACAATGTCATGGAAAGACCTCTCTAGGCCTGAAAATAGTGCTTGAGGAATTGTCTATTGATTGGGAATGGGAAATCCTCACCTGTTAAAGTTTTTAGTCTATAGGTACTGTGACCTAGGATTTCTGAGATCTGGAAGGGACCTATCCAAACTTTATCAAATTTTCCATGGTCACCCTTCTTTTCACATGCTTTGTCCCATGATAGGACCAAATCTAATATTCTAAATGCTTTCACTTTAGCTCTCTTGTCAAACCAACTCTTGACAATATCTTGATATTTTGTAAAATGGTTGATTGCCCTATCTCTTTTCTCCTCTAGGTGCATGAGTTGAAGTAATCTAACTTCTTGTTTTTTATCAATGCCTAGATATTCTTGTGTAAACTACAGGGTAGGAATTTTGAGGTTGATAGGGAGGATAGGATCCACACCATAAACTAACTGGTAAGGGGAATTTCCCAAGGTAATCTACCCACAAGACATATTTAAGTAAGGTATTCCATTCTCTAGGATTCTTTTCTATCAACTTTTTTATGATATTCAACAAGTTCTTATTGGTTGACTCTACTAAACTGTTACCTTGAGGATAATAATTTGAAGAAAACTTTAAGATTATCCCATGGTCAAAAGCCCAACTAGACAATTTTAAAGATGTAAAAGCTTCTCCATTATCACATACTAGGGAAAAGGGGGCTCCGTACTTGGTTATAATGTTGCCTTCTAGGAATTTGATCACATCCTCTGCAGTGCATGTTTTGTTGCTAACTACTTCAGTCCACCTAGTGCAATAATCTATAATTGTCAATACGTAACTGTGTCCTAAGGATGATGGAGGATTGATGGGACCAATGAAGTCCATCCCCCATTGTGCAAATAGGTGGAAGTCCATGATGGGTTGCAGAGGCTGAGCTACATACCTTTCTCTGTTGGAAGCAACTTGACAAGTATGGAAGTATTTGATGTGATTAGCAGTATCTTTGAAAATAATTGGCCAATAGTATCCTACTCTCAGGATAGCATGAGTGATGACCAAGTGAGATCAATGTGTTGTTCCAAATTTGTCATGTAACTCTATAAGGACTTTATCAACTTCTAGTTTGTCCAAGCACCTAATGTATATTCCTTCATGATTTTTCTTGAAGAGGATTCCCCCTTTAATCATATACTTCTGTGATTTAATCTTTAGGGATCTTTTCTAAGAAGCTTGCATTATAGGGGGACATCTCCCAGTAATCAGGATATGTCTAATATTTGAATACCAATCATCATTCTCTTTTGTACCTACAACATATTGTTGACTTATCAAGCTTGGGTCAATTCAACAATCATTTGGCTTAGGGCCTGTCCTGTAACCAGTTTCATGGGGATAATATCCATATTATATTCTTGGAGCACTATTATCTACTTCACCCTTTTCTCTCTAGGCTCATTTTGCATTAGGAGCATCTTGACCATTGCATCAGGTATGACAACAATTATCTTGCTTCTCAAGATATATTGTCTCAATTTCTTTACTGCTCTGACCAGAGCAAGGGCTTCCATTTCAACATCCATGTACCTAAGCTCTGCATCTCTAAATGGGGAACTCATAAAGGTATTTGGCTTTTTTTCCTTCTCTTCACTCCTCTGTGTCAAGATGGCGACATAGGTATGTTCTAAAGCAAATGAATATATGTAAAAATATCTTGTGTAATCTAGGCTTATCAAGATAGGTGCCTCTACTATGGCCTTCTTGATATCCTCAAATGCATCTTTTGCCTTAGGTGTCCATTCAATTTTGGCATCCTTCTTGAGCATTGCATTGAGTGGCCTAACAACTTCTACAAATCCTATAATGAACTTCCTCAAAAAATTAATCTTACCAAAGAAGGATTTGAGTTCTTTTTTAGTCCCTGGAAGTTGTAACTTCATTATAGAATCAACCATGGTAGGGTCAATGATGATCCTATTTTCTAATATTACATGACCAAGTAACTTACCTGTGGTCACTCCAAATATGCATTTCTTTGGGTTAAGCAAGATACGATACTGCTCACAGTTCTTAAGTACCTTCATGAGGTCTTCTATGTGATCACATCTCTTCTTTGATTAAATAGTAAGGTCATCCATGTATATGACTATGCATTGCCCAACTAGGGCCCTGAATGCTATGTCCATTATATGTTGAAATGTGGCTC
The DNA here is from genome assembly GCA_027924645.1 of Cunninghamia lanceolata. Lineage (NCBI taxonomy): Eukaryota > Viridiplantae > Streptophyta > Pinopsida > Cupressales > Cupressaceae > Cunninghamia > Cunninghamia lanceolata. Next base: position 1,174,802 of record BSBN01000245.1, on the reverse strand, counting down.
CAACATTGATGAAGCAAAAAGGCATACATCTGTACGAAAATATACCCCACTTGGTGGTGAATGTTGTCTTAAGTCTATCTATTTTGTCTACCATCACCTGGTTGTATCTTAAAAAACCATCCAGGAAGGACATCATTTGAGCTCCATTCACTATCTATAAAACTTCATCTAATGAGGGAAGAGGATAGTTATCCTTTTCTGAGGCTCTATTTAAATTCTTGAAGTCTATACAAAGATGTATCTCTCCATTCTTTTTTCTGACTGGTACTAAATTGGCTACCCATGTTGAGTGCCTAACAGGGAATATGATCATTGCATTCAGTAACATCTTGACTTCTTCAAAGATAATGGGCTACAACAATGCATTGACTAGCCTCTATTTTTACCTAAATGGCTTGGCATCTAGGTTCAGTGGTATCATGTGGGTGATAATAGAAGTGTCATACATTTTTAGATCATCATAGGTCCAGGTGATGACATGGATATAATCCTTCAGTGCCTAAGTTATTCCTTCTTTCTCTTCGTCAGAACAAACATTACCAATCAAGACACTCCTTGTGTCTTCACCCTGTCCTTTGTTGATAGGAGAATGCTCTCCTCCATCTGTCTTGGGGAGGTCTTTTTGTTTTATCATGTTGTCCAAGTCAAAAACTCTTTCAAGTTCAATCATGCCTTTGGGGATTTTCTTACATGGTAAGTCCATAATTTCTTCATCTTCCCATACATGATCTTCCAAATTCCTCTCATCTAGGATCTGTGCTTTGAATATATCCCTATTTGCAATAAAATCCAAGAAATGTTGGTCATCATCAAACACTTCAAAATTAGTAACATTATCAGGTATAGATGATACTGATACCAATTCTACAAAAAATATTTTCATTCTATAGATGGATAGAGGTTCTAATGTGCTGATAGCCTATGCCAGTGCATCAGCTCTATGATTTTGTTCTCTAGGGACATGCATGATGTTGAAAGAATCAAATCCTTCTATTAGATCCCAAACTCTTTGCCTGTATTTTGACAACCTCTTATAGTTACATGCATAGATACTCCTGACTTGTTTTACCACTAATTTTGAGTCTCCATAGAAATATAGAATCTTGACTTTCTTCTTCAGAGAAAACAACCCATGAATGAAGGCTTCATACTCAGCCACATTATTAGTACAAGGGAATTGCAATTGGTATGCTACTAAAAATGGCCTCCCTGATGGGTCAATGAGTTCAATGACTACTCCAGCTCCCTATTTATATTTAGAACCATCAAACCTGAGAATCCATGGCTTATCCTCTGTTAAAGGCTTGTTAGGACCTTCTTTTTTCTTTTTGGCCTGTGCTACTGCACTTGAAGATATCCATTTCAACTTTTGAGATTCAGTCTTTTTCACTTCTGGTGATTTCTATGGGGATATCATATCTTCTCTTTCCATCACTTTGATGTTATCATCTTTATCTTCTAGATACATTGCAATCTCTTCTCTTTCATCTTTAGGGATATCCCTAATACCATGTAGTTTATTGCTGGAGTACAATTGCTCTTCCTTATTCAATCTATGTAAGCATAAAGCACATGTTTCTAAATGTGGTGCTTCATGGAGTCTGGACCATCCTTCAATCAATGCATGATGTGAAGGAATTCTTTGTAGAATATGTCTCTAAAATTGTTTTGACAAAAACTCTTCAAATTGTGTTAGGTGACTCCCTCTATCCTCATCTAATAGCTCATAGTTTGACTTAATTAAGCAGTTGGTCCCTGGGGTGATAGTATTTTCATTTTCATGAGGATGTGCCTCATCACATGTCAAGATCTCTTCTATGGTGGATATCGGACTACTATCTTGGTGTGTATCCTATTCACATTCCCCTGTATTTGAAGAAAACACACAAGAATTAGTACCATCATCATCAAATATTTCACTAACATTGGTTAGTGATGATCCTATTTCACTACACATTCTCTCCAATTTAATCATATCCAGACATACTTCATAGAACTTTCTTTTCTGAATGTGCTTCCTCATGTAACCTACACCAACTGGACATCAAGATATCCTCAACAGATGTACCTAATATCTGACATTTCAGTATTTCTCTAGATAAATACTCTTCAAAATCAGTGAAGTGATCTATTTCTTCTTTATTACTATCTTTGTGTATGTGCATGCTACTCATTAAGACTTCTTCAATCCTAACAGTTTGAGGTCTTATAACATAAACTCTTGGTTCATTGTCTACATAAAATACCTCATTGGTATTGTTGTACTTAGTTATCACGTGTTTCATCCTAGGTTTAGCTTCTATCCTTATTTTGTTAGGGATTTCTTTCTAGGGTAACCAAATATGACTGGAATCAGTGGCCATGTAACTTTAAGCATTTTTGACCAATCCCTACTAAGGAGCATTCCATAGGGATTAGGGATGTCTACCACTTAAATATCAATGTAGTACTGTACCCTTGGGTCTGATGTGAGCTACATGTGGATATGAGTTAACTCTCCTACTACACTCACTTCTATTTTATCAAGTTGTGTCACTTTCTTGAGGGATTTGCCTGGATGTAACCCTAAAGCATTGCAAATGGATAGGGGCATCATATTCATTGATGCACCTAAATCCACTAAACAATTATTTAAATACTTACCAAATATTCTCAATGTAAGTAAGAATAGTGGAGATTTAGGCTTGTCTCTGTATAGAGTCATGTGTGATGTTTTAGCAGCTTGGACGGTAGCCTACACTTTTAGTTTAACAATATTTTATTTGGGTGCAGGATCTCTAGTCATAATGTGACTAGGATTATGACCAAGACTATCATCTTTAGGTGTGGATTTATCTAAGGACTTCAAAAAGGCTTTCTTGATGACTAGGGTCTTTAGCAATTCTAACAAAGATAAGCTAATTTTTATCTTTTTCATCTCTTCTACCAAGTATGTAAAACGTTTATTTGACTCAAGCAGTTGGCTAATGGTTTTTGATACTATGTTTTGAGGTGTGAGATACTATGTATTCACCTTGGGACAACTAGGGTTATTACTAGAGTTTGGATCTGGTGGGGTATTAAAGTTGTTGGGAGGGACAGATGTGGTCAATGGACCAGCTGGTCTATTTGCATTATTCCTCAGGTTATAATTATGTCTACCCTAATATTGTTGTTGGTAAGCATGAACCTCTTCAGGTTCCTACTTAGGCTCATTTTCATCTTGAAAAGGGAACACATAATTTGTCTCAAAAGCCAAGGCAGATTCCTCACATGCCATAGTGTAATTTTCATGAGTTGAGGTCATCTGGTGATGATGATGGCTATTAGAACTTTCCAGCACAAGGGTAGACTCATATCCTAAGGGGAAAATTTCATTTCCTTCAGGACAAGGAAGATCTCTTGCAGTATTAGACACTTCATCCTATAAAATACTAGCTGCTATTTTGAACTGACGGCAATCAAGGTCAACATGTGCATTAGTATTATGCATTCTGCACCAATTTCTGAGTGCAGCTTCTACTAAATTAACCCTAGTAGTTTTCTTGGGTTCAATGGAAGGCTGATTGTCCAATGGTGAAGGCAATGAGCCATTGTTTGGCTTGGTGTTCCATGTTCTAGGTGGCCTAGGGGCAGCATTGTTGTTGCTACTGTTATTGAAATTCCTATCATTATTGTATCCCTTGTCAGGATATCTAGACCTATCATTGTTGTTTCCATATCCTCTATTCTAGTTTGAGTGGGAATAAAAGTTTTGACTCCTCATATGTGTGTGATTTTAGTAATTAATTTTCTCAGTTGTGCAGATATTTCCTTGATGTCATCTTTCTCCTCCTGAGCTTTAGCTACTACATTTTCTCATTGAGGTTTGAAGAAAGAGACACCATTACTATTATTTGTTCTACATCCTGAGGTACATGTCTAGGATGAGGTACCATCTAGCCATTTCCATTTGGAGGGGGGAATTATACTAAGTGGAGGTACTTGTAACAAGATAGGCATTATGACTGGAGGTATCATGACTCTATTAACTTGTGGTTGTGCAGGATACGTAGAATATCTAGAGTTAGGTATAAAGCCAGGTGTTAACTAGTGATTGACTTTAATGACTTCTTCATAGGAACCTACCAGAGTAGTGACTACAGGATGTGCTCTCCTACTGAATAATATATGGATCTAGCCGCCTCATCACCTACATTGTATGGAGCAACTAGTTTGTAATACATTTTCTGAAACCAAGCATTAAAAATAGAGATTAGTTCCCCCTCAGTTCTTTTGATTGTGGCAAACATATGATATGTAATGGATGGATCTACTGGTATTTTAATTCTTCCTAAGAAAGATTTCTCCAAGTTGGCCCAATTGGCAATGCAAGATCGAGTGAGACTAATGTACCAACCATATGCTTCTTCTCCTAAAGAATAAGGGAATAACCTACACACTACATCATCATGAGATATTCAAGCTCTGAAACACACCTCTTTGTAAGTTCTAATGTGATGTTTTGCATACTGATAAGGATGATACTTCAGATAAATCTTGTCCAGATTTTTTGGCAAAGGATGATATGCTACAAAGATTAGTGGTGATTCCACTATAAAGAAAGACATTTTAGGAGATACCTAAGGTATTTGAGGCATAATTGGAGACAATCGAGGTGTTCTAATAGGTATGAATGGAGATGTTGGTGTACTAGGACTAGGACTATGGTGAATATTAGTTGTACGAGGTCTAAGTCCACGAATTGGCAATTCTTCAAAAGGTCTAATGGAGTATTAGGTTTGTGATCCAGATCTTTACAACTTATGATAGGATATGGATATTTCAACTGGATCTTTGCAAAGATCAAGATATTTAGTCCCTCAGAGTGGATGTTTATGATTAAAAGTTCAAAGTAACTAGATATTTGCATGATATTTGTAGGAAATTCAAATATTGACTCAAATTTTGGAAAACCAGATGACTGACTATAAATATCAAGTTAACTGACCATAAGGATAGGATATTTGTAAACAAATTCTCCAAATAACTAACAACAAGTGGAAACTTTGTACAAATGAAGAGATTTCAAGTAATGTTATGAAAATTTGGAAATATCACCTCACTTGAGCATGGGAAATATGATCTAGGTGATGAATTTGGGAACTAGAATGCTTCAGGCTCTCCTCTAGCACTAATTTATGTTGATCATGATGTTAGTCATAAACAAACATAGATAAAGAAATACAAATCAAACCTTTATCATCTTGAAAGATATGATGAATTTAGAGAATTCATGATCCCAAGTCTCCATGGATTAGTTCATAATCATCTGACATTACTTAGTGGTTTGATGTGCATTGTTGTTTTCCATTTAGGGGCCTTACATTTCTGACTTAGAGAAATTCATGTCTGGATAAGCTTTATTTCACCTGCTTTCTGTGAATTTCTTAAAAAACAAGGTTAAATCCTACCATATTTAACCAGATGATGCAGATATTTATGTAAGTTTGATCAATTCTTCTGCATATCATTTTATCAACTAGATTTCACTTCTACACTATAAATTTATTCAAATTATGTGCATATAACCATATATTTCCATTATTTCACCATTATTTATGTTTATTTGCAGCATGATATTTACCATTTTGACATGCTATTTGCTCAAATATGCTAGCGATATTCATTTATCTATGGGATGTCAACATATTTCTTTGTATTTGCTCATTATTTTCTATGTATTTGCAATTATCATGGTGATTTAAATGAAATTAAACAAATTTGAACTAAACTTTGCTAATTTTATTGAAATTAATGAATCTTTAGCCATTGGTCCACATATATTCTTGATACTTTCATGAAGAGAAGCAAATCAAACCATATGCTCACCAGGATGTTCAACAACTAGATATGATCAATGCTAACTTCAAAGGAAAGGAAGGAAGACAACATGTACTGATTGAAATGCACTCCAAGGGATGCAACAAATCAAAGTGATATATCTAGAATTCATTCACATATTACTCAAATTTTATGATTGTATGTAATCAGAGGAACTTCATCTTCATTAAGTATGCAAAAGAGTATATATTTTCAATTGACCTTGAAGATTGGTCGTAACATTTCAGCAATCCAATCTTAATTAAGCTTCTGAATGATTTATGACTAAGACTCTCCATCCATTTATAGGATAAGGATGACAATTAGTTAAAAAGATCCTACAGTCAAGGATTATTTATCATGATTGACAGTTTACATTACTTTGACCAAGTCAAAATACAACCTACTATTACCAATTTTTCACCTACAGCTCAAATTGGTAGAGCTGATACATTTATTCCACTTTAAGATGAAAGATTCTTAACATTGTTTGCTATGTTGTTTTTGCATAGTTTAAGATGCTTGAAAAGAGAAGGTTTAGTTATATCATTGTTATAATAGAGGAGAGAAATTCAATTCATCATTCATTGCTTTGTAGAGTTTTTATGAGGGATAAAGTTATTTCATTTCATATTGCAATGTTTATTCATTTGACAAATGAGATATACACAAACTGAACAAGTATCACATTGAATGAGAGCAAGAAAGATCAAATGTCCCACAAAAGCCATGGGAGTAGCTAAACTTATACATCAGAAAGAATATACTATGCATCTAAGAAAAAACTAAAGTAATCAAGCAGATAAGATAAGGAATATCTATCATTGCCTATTAAAGTCTTGAGTTGACCCTCATTGTAGCTAATTCTTCTTTTCTCCCAACCTTTGAATGAACCTATAGTGATGGAGAGAGATATGTTAGAGCTAAAGATATGATTTATCTTATATACTTCATCAAATAGAGACATGATATAATCTTTATGATGCACTGAGTCAGATGATCAAATCATCCATATGCAAGAGAGCCTAAAAGATGAAACATCCTTGAGCTTCATTGTTTTAATCTAATATGTTTGCTTCCTGTGTAGGTATAGAAGAAGTTATGTTGCTGGTTTGAAGACATTTTAGCATGTGGTATAAAATGGGCTCCCACAAGGGTTGAGCCTAGCATTCTGCCCCTTGAGTCTTCAAGAGGGGATTGAAACAATAATTGATGTTCTTAATGCAGATAAAACATATTCAACTGAAGGATTGTGGCATCAAGTCAGTGCATGAGCTTGAAGTTCATTGCCCATCCATGATTATCAGTTCAAATGATTAGGAACAACATTATAATCACATCATGTAGCCTTTCAAACAAAGAAATTAATGAAAAGGTTATGACAGAAAGCAACTTCATCAGTACAAGTGCTCACATGGATAGGACATCACTCTTGTGCTAATAAAAAAAATAACGTAGTGACTAATATAGTTCTTCATCAAGGAAGCAGTTTGACAACAATGAAATAGCTATAGGAGGTAGCACATGAAGATTTGCTCAAGAAACATATTGCTTCAACTAGTGAAATGAATGAGCCATTATCAATAAATATGGTGTGTATATGGATACATTTGATATAGTATTGTAAACTAGATAGCAAGAGTATATGCCATATCACAGATTGAATGTGATCATTCAGAGTATATACAGAATATATAAGCAAAAGTACCACAGTCATCAAATGGAGGATACACAAGTGTATAACTGTATAAGCTTAAAACATCAAGATGCACCTTATCATGGTAAAAGAAATGGAGTCTCAACATTCATGTTCATCTATAGGTGGTGCAGAAAGAAATAACATGCATGTTATCATTACAGAGTTCAAATGGAGCAGCAAAGAAAAAATGAGCCCATAATCTTTTCCTTATGTTGTTAGATCTCATCGAGTACTATTTTTACAAAACTAGAAAGATAAATGAAATGTTGAGAGTAGTGATGTCTCGTGGCTATAGTGAAAGGCAAAAATGGAGGTATTGTTCATCATGCATTCTTATTCCTATAGTAATCCTTATGCTGCTACACAAACAAAAGTTTGAGGACAAAGAGCCACAGCTTAAGACATTGTCTATACACATATAATACTCAAATTGAGAGACTATGGTCATGTTTCACAAGAATAGTATTATTTTGTTGTGGCTTAGGCTCAAACCATTTACTCAAAACAAAGTGGATCAAGTTTCTTTTAAGGAAAAAAAATAAAATACCATATATATATGTGTGTGTATGGGTTCAAAGTCACAGCCGAAGAATGCATTTTTCTTCACAAAGTGTCTGAACCCTTATCATATTGCATAGTGAAAATTAGATGCAGGAGAAGGTATAGGTTTCGAGCCATGAGGGTTTGATAAACACTCTGTAATGTGAAGAATATAAAACACATAATTAAAAAGCATAGCTATAGCAGAGTATACCAAGGATGGCCATGGCCTCTAACAATGAAGAAACTTTGTTTTGCATACTCAAAATGAGATATAGCGGCGATGGAGAAAATATTTGTTCATAGCCATTTAAACCCAGTTAGGTTTTCGAGTTCATACAAACAAGAAAATACTTAGAAAATGAGTGTTAAATGAAATGTTATAGCCATGACCTTCATAAAGAAACACTCAAAAATGAACAAATATACAAAACATGGCCGTGGCTATCATGCTTCTATAGTATGCTACATGAAACAAATTTAGCTTCTTGAACTTGTGACAAGTAACCAAAAGCTACAATAAGTAGAGGAAATGATACAATATTCAAACAAGAGGAGTCACCTTGTTTTTTAGTGAAGATACATGCATATAAGCCCATGGGTTTTCCCATAGGAAGAGCTCCCAACGTTCAAACTAGTTGGCCATTGTGGCCTCAAAACAAGAGGCAAACAAATCATATACATGAAATGAAACAAAGCAAGTATGTTAGAGAAGAGAAGCTTCTATAGCCATGACTTGTAAGGCTATATTTGCATTCAAAATGAAGAATATGGTTCAAATTTGTGACTAGGAATGACTTACCTTCCATTTTCTATCAGAATCTTCAAGGAAATGTTCAAACACAACAAGAATGGAGGATCACAAGATTCAAACCCTAGCTCCATGGCGGTGGTTCGATAGAGCCTTTTCATTAAAACTAAAAAAAATGCAAAGTGAAATGAGCTTGAAAAGATAGGGCATGGAATGGTTTTGTCTTAGGGTTTCATTTTTACCCTAAGTTGACCAAGGTATTTTATCACATTGAATTTCAAATTCATTGCCTCAACTAATACCCTCGAGGGTATTATATCCCATGATATATGCAATGCCTAGGCTTTATGCCTTAGAGGCTATTAGATCACTTTTGAAGATGATCCAAAAACCCCATATGCCTTATGAATTTTTGCAAAACCAAATGGAGGGCAGTTCTTAGAGGTATTTTATTTTTCCAACTTTTTATGATTTTTTATAGAAAATCAAATTACCAAGTAAAAATATGAGTCATGTATGATTCTTTGTAAAGAATCAAATCGAGACAAATTAGGAGATAAAACTGCAAATCTTTGTAAACAATATTTAAATTAATATCTCTATAAATTACTTTTAAATATTTGTTATTTTATGCAGTTAAAGAAAAGTAAAGCAAAGTAAATCTTTCTTTTTTGAGTTTGCTTTCTTTTGGATGAAATTGGAAAAATATGGATGAAAAGGAGCCTTTATTGAGCAAATAAAGCCTATTTTTTAGGTGTTTTTGGTGGGACCAACTTAGAGGAGATTTTGACAACTTTTGCAATCAGTTTGGGCCAATTTTGGTTTCTTTTTTGGTGGCTTTTTTTGGGAGCTCAAAAATGGATCAGGATGACTATTTCAAGGATCTTTTCTTGGCTTTTTCCTTGGGAGTTTTTTGGAGGCATATATTGGAGGAAAATTGAGTTTTCCTCAGTAAGTTCTGATTATTGTTTCTTTCTCTCTTGTTCACCTACAGAGAGTATTGTAGACATTTTGTACTCAGATTCTCATTTTTTATACTCCTTTTAGTTTAATAGAAACAACAAAGCATTCCTATCTCGATTTTGTCTCATTTTGCATTAGTGGTTTGATGTAACATTGTGATACTTTCTTTTAGATCCTTTGTATGTCCTACTATTGTAGGTGTGAGTGCAAAAGTCCATATAATACAAGTTGCATGTTTTGTTTGATTTCAAACCTTCATGCAAATCATTTTTGTGTTGTATGCACATATGAGATTCTGAAAGTCATTGTCTTGAGAAATTGATTGTGAGTGGAAGCATCAAAATAAGTAAAGTTCTAGTAAGATATCACCTGTTAGAGTTTAGAATTTCATTTTTAGTCAACCTTCTATCCCTTTCCCTCAGAAAGTCATTTAGATTAGGTGAAGTTATCAAGAGAACTAGCTCACTCTAGAGGTTCACTCCAAGATTTAGGCAACCCATAGGCCTAGGAGTGTTCCCATGTGTCAATAGGTAGCTAAGTTGATAGCTTAGTAATGGGTGCATACTTTGATTGACAACACCTATATGGCACAAACTACTAGCTAGTTGCTCTTAGGAATATCCTGAAGTATGGTTTGGTTGATACGACCACTCTATTCTTCTTCTTCTTCAGATTCTTCAGAGGAATGCCAATTAGTTATTAGTGCCTCGACACCTTAGATAAACATTATAGGCCTGGATGGCCACCTCTATCTCTTCTCTATTCAAAATCTTAGCCCTCTTGGATGCATAGGCTTGTTCCTTCAATTGTTCCTGTAAGGATATCCACCGGTTTGTTCTGCTATCTAATTCTTCTTTATATTTTTTTATACTTGCCTTCATTCTCATAGCCATATCAATGGTTGTTTTAGAGAAGTTCTTGACAGGGCCCTATGTTGCAGACCTAAAATTATGCCTAAAGGCATTGGTAGAAAAATCTTTATCTTGATTTTCTACCTTTTCTTCTACCTTACCTTCTAGAGCCTCCAAAATTACAATCATACAATAGATTGTGTAGTTTTCCATTGATGTTTACAATTTTATCATTACATCTCCTCAATACATCTACTACAAACCCCACATCCTCACACCAACTATCCAACATTAGGTGTGTTTGTGCTATTACAACTTTATTTTCTATGAGGACATTAACATCTTTCTTCCTCATGTCTTTAAGATCACCCATGTATTTGTCACTGGTTATTAACTTTTGGATGATCTCTTTTTTCATCTTGTCTACCTTTTCTTTTAGATTGCTCAATAAATCCCAGTTGGACAATGATATCCTTATTATTTGGTCCCCATCCATCAATAATTTGTTAAACCAATTATCCATAATCTATCCCTGGTGCTTCTGTACATCTAGGACATTTATCTCTTCCTGAGATACCAATGTTAATGAAGTATCCTTAGTTATTTGAATATTAGAGGGAGCAACCAATCCTTTCACAAAAGCTTGTAATTAAGCTACTTGTGCTTTATAAATCCTTTTCTTGGCTTTGATCTTTATCATCCTAGCCTCCACAACATCTATATGATCTCTGAATCCTTGAATCTCTTGTTCAGCTGTGGCATTGCCTAAATCAATAGTAGTTATCTTGAATTCTTCTGGCCTTATTTCTCCATTGGCTTTATTTACTTTTGGTACAACTACCTGAGTTGTCCTTTTTCCTATGGTTGCATCTCGCTTTATTACAGAGATTGTCCTTGCCCTTCTCTTTGGCTTGGTTGGGTCGAATGTAAAGAGTGACTTAAAGTCCAATGGCTTGGTCTCCTCCTGTGGAATTCCCACTTCTGATGACATCCATGCAAGTGCACATGTATCTGAACCTCTCTAGTCTAATTTCTCAATTTGAGCATCATGTACCTCTTTATCTTTGCTTAGGACATCATTCTCCCCACCCTGATTCTACACATTTTCTTGTGGAGGCAGGATGTCTCTTGAATCTTCTGTTTGTTGACCTTGGCCTTGGTCCACCTCATCATCGTTATACCTCTCCACTTGTTCTTGTTGAGAGAAAATTAGGTGTGATGTATCTTTTGGTTCAACTTGACCCTTATGCTCCATTTGTGTATCCTCATGCATATCCTTGAATTGCTCTTGTGGTGTTTCTCCCTTTTGAATATTTTCAAGCTCTATGGCTTGACCATGTGAGGTTGAATCTACCAAAGATTGTTCTTGATTATCCTTATCCTCCTTATTACTAACAACTGGGTCTGGTTCTGGCACTTGCGTTTGCTTAGTATTAGCTATAGGAGTGCTTGACTGTGTATCCTCAGTTTGAATATCTTTCCCTATATCATCTGTTTCCATGGGAATGATTTCTACCCCTTGATTAGGGTTATCAATTATTTTTCTTTACTCTTCTTCAAGATGATATGCTAAATTAATCACCTTCAGTGTAGTTACATTTTCAATTAAGGCATTGAGGGGATCCATGTGTACCTCCACATCTAGATATTCTTCTCTATTGACCTCTATTTCTATCCTCTATGTATCTTCTTGACCTCTTGTCCCTTGATCTGAATGATGTAGTAGGGTCTCTAGTGGATGATTAGTCACATCTATCACTACATCATCATCTATCAAATCTATTGTTTTATCCAGAGGCAATGCTTTACTCATCTCCTTTTCTAGAGACTTTTGAATAGCTTCTTATGCCATTTCAACTTTTACTTTGATGATGGTATCAGCAGGGACACCATCCTAGAGTTCTTTGATGGTACTGATGCTGGGGCCTAAAGATGCTAACGTCAGTGCTTGTTTTTGCAATTGAGAAGTAACACCCCTCATGGCAAGGCCTTGGTATCTAGATTGTCTAGGAACTACAACACCTTGGAGTACATCTCTTCACCTTTTAAGTAATGTCTCTAATGAAGATTCATCTTCTTTATTCAATGATTCCCACTGTGCTTCTCATGTCTGAGGCTCATGAATAGGAATTGCCTCCATCGGAGTATCCTTTTGTGATGAAGGTGGTCCATAAACCAAAGATATCCCCAGTAGTAATTTGCTTTACAGCCCATGAACTACTGAGCTCAATTAATTTGGTCTCCAAAACCTATCATTTGTGTACTAAGAAGTCATCATATCCTTCTTCCTCTCTTTCCTTTCTCTTTTTCTTTTTATCAATGGTGATGGAAACACCTTTTGCTTTTAATTCTTGAATCTTCCTTGCCACCCAAGCTTTAGTTCTTTTCATGATGCTAGAAGTCATGGCTTCTATGGATGTCTCATTAGGTAATGAATAATTAGGGAAAGATATTGGGTCTTTGAATACCTTCTTCTCCTCATACTCCCTATCAAGAATGTCATCATCATCATTCGTCAACTAAGGAGGAGCCTCTGGCTGGCCTATTGTCCTTATCTTAAGCAAAGTAAGCCTTTGGTATCCACGCTTCCTGGCCTCATGCTTATCCTAACATTCAGCCCAAAAATCATCCAAATGGACACTATGCTTATATTTTGTATTGAATCTTTTCTCCATCCTACAATAAGGGTCATAATCTTGGGGCAAGAGAAACAATGACAAATTCAAGACTACTAAATCCTTCTCTACATCTTTAACATTATCTATATTAGGGGCCACATACCAGTCAGCCATTATAGGAAAATTTCTATACAGTTTCCCCTCAATCACCTGGGACAATTCAAAAATAGGTAATTGTTGCCTCATCATCTCCATTAGCATAACCCTATTGGAAGAATACTAGGGGAGCATATAACGCTTCCGCTAAAGCCCTCCATCCATATGTAAGAATACATTTTGGCTTGTACAAACCAGGAACCATATAAATCTATCAATTTAGTCATGGTGATTAAAAATCTCTTGGTGGGATCTCGTTCTAGCATCTGAACAAGATGCATAGTGAAGCAATCATTCACTCTTTTATAGTTCTAAATAGACTGATTCCCTTCTAATTGGGAATAGTGCTCCCAAGGGGTCTTTTCTTGTGGTAGCATGCCCATCCTTCTTATTCTTTGTAATCCATTGAATGTGCCCTTAGCGATGAAAGCATAGACTTGGTATCCTATCATCTTAAAGATCCTATCCTTCATCTTCTTCCATCTAATGACCTGATCATAGAAGAAATCACTGATTATCTTTACCCATTGTATGTTATTTTCTAGATTTTCAATGACTAGCCTAATTAATCCAAACATCCAAGGTTCAAAAGTGCCACATCTAGGCATCCTAGTCATCCTCTTGAGCAAGAACATCATGTATTGCACCTCCTCTAAGAAGTCATACTTTTAAAGATGTTGCGGCATTTTGGCTTCCACTCTAGCTATATTGGTTTGATGTCTTCAACCTAAATAAATCACTTTCCTATAGGCCTTCATACCTGTGTTGTATTCTCTTTCCAAGGATGTCAAATCTGGTATAAACATCTTGCGATCCATTGGCAATTTGAAAGGTGTGGAGATGCCATCTATGGAAAAGTTGGCAAAAACCCTCCCTTCTTTTTCTACTCTTCTAGTGATAAGATTATAATTCTGAATGCATGCAACCAACTACTCCAAGGGCTTTGTAACATATGGAAATTTGGCTACTAATACATTCTTGTTGCCACAATGTTCTTGAGGATAGGGTTATTCTCCCTATTATTTATTCTTGTTCTAAAGGCTTCTATATCAGTATTCCCACAATGAGTGTCCTCCTACATACCCTTGAGTGTTGCAAATGCTATTCATTCTTGGGAAAATGTCATAGTGGTATTTTGAATCCCTCTAATCCATCCGTGGGTGAGGCATGGTTGGCATGCAAATGAAAACATGGGTCTCAAATAGGGAATACATGTACATATGTCTATCTAGGGTTAGATGACAAAATATTATGATTTGTTTAATGAACAACCCTATAAGAAAACTAATTGAACCCAATTCTAAACAAAACACCATATTTGTATCATCCTGTACTTGATGAATCACAGTAGTCTCCAAAAAAATGAGGAGGAGATTCCAACATACTTGTGTGACATTTTACCCTAATTGCAGGTTGTGTTTGAAGAACTTATGAACCATGAATAGATATCTCTACACTTAACTTTCTTCCTCCTTGTATTCTTAGCTCATATTCTCAATAACAAACTCAGTAGCTACTCTATAACTTAGCAAAGAAAACACTTCTGCTCTAATAAACACACAATTCTTGAATGCAAAGTATCGATTATGAACTTAGAGTTTTCTTTTTAATCAAATCAATTTATAATTTAGGATGTATTAACGATTCAGGGGAGTGATTTGACAATTGGTTTTAGTGGGATTACTCAAGATTATCACAAGTGTCCATTCGCACATTTTCAAATTTAAATGCCAGTGGCATCCTTTTCACATTTATTGAAAAAGGCGTGTGGTGCCTAATTAAAAGTCTAGTAAGGAATATTTAGGAGAATCTATCCGGATGAACATGGTCCAAGTGATGTCATCAAATCAGGTCAACTATTGTTGATGATGAATTCTCTATTTAGGTCCTGATTTTTGTTTATATTAGGTAGAGAAGTTGATGAGGACATGTAGCCTCAAGACATTAGTTGTGCGGGTGCATGGATATTTGGTGATCAAGATATTAGAGTGTGAAATATCATTGTAAACTTAATATCCTAATGACATAAGTAGAGTGAAATTTCTTCATGGGGTAAAGGTGACATGACGTCATCAAGAGGATGATATTGGGAAGCCTAATATCTGCACATTCTAATAGCCCTATGGGTCTAATATCTGTATGACCTAAGCATATAATATAATCATTGAAGACATGATGTCAACAGGATGTGGATATTCTGTGTCAAGATATTTAAAGATAATATCTAGACATTAAGTTAATATTCAGATGCGTAAGGATATCCCTATGCAGGTGACATTTAAATGATTGAAAGAGGACAAATTTGATGTCTGTATATTAGAAATAATCCAGATATTAGAATAACATCTAAATGGAAATGTGAATATCTAAATGATGTTTGACCAAAGTTTGACCGAGCATAACTTTTTATTCTAGAGGAATTTTGGGGTGCTTCAAAAGGTAAACTTGTTTAAAATTTCATGATCTTTCACTTGATGAGGTTTGTGTCAGTGAAATCTGATTTTGAAAATAAACCTCTCCCTATTGAAGTCTTGATAGGCACTAGATAGCATCCTAAGATGCATCTAATACTGACTCTTCTACCATACCACCCAAAGCCAAGGGAACATACAAGCCAACAAAAAGTTGGGTCCCTATTTTGCTGAGGCAAAATGGGGCATGTTGTGTAACCACACAATAATTGGCTCTAGTTTATAGCTTGGGGTACAACTTTAGGAGGTTGAGGGTTATTGGAGGCCTTAGGATCAGGTGGGAATTGGTAATTATTCTGAGTAATTGTGGTAAAAGGCCCCTTTGGTTTATTTCTTCTGAGATTATATGGGATTTTATTATACTACTGATAAGCATGCACTTCATCACACTCCTCTTCCTTAGGTCAATTTTCATCTTGGAAAGGAAAGATGTAACTATCTAATAATAGGGAAGTATCGTACCTTTGAGTGGTTACCAATTCTTATGTAGTAGGTGGAGTTTTTTGTGCTTTGTATTCTGGACCTCCCTCTAGAAGATACTAGATGCAATCTGAAATTCATGACAGTCCAATTCAAAGTGTGCATTCATGTTGTGAATCCTGCACCATGAAGATAATGTTGCTTCAACCAACATTACTCAGCTTAGTGGGTGATTTTATGTATTTTGAGTCTTCAATGGTGAGGGAACTCCACCATTATTTGGTTAGGTATTCCATGTTCTGTTGGGCCTTTGGTAATTCTGATTTTGGTACTATCCTTGACCCTAATTTCTTTGCTACAAGTAGGCATTCTAATTCCTTAAATATGTCACCTCAGCTGTGAGTTTGTTCATCTTCTCTGCCAACTCTCTGATGTCATCCTTATCATCCTTAGCTTTTACATCCTCAAATGACTAGAGGAAAGGCATTTGTGTAGGTAGCAATTCTAAGATTGGTGCCCCAGGATCAACAACTAAGGATTGGGTTGATGTAGGAATTGGAATGGAGTTCAGCACTGGAGTTTGGTTGGTCAAAGTTTGGTTAATCAGAGGTATTTGGTTTGGCATTGTTGTGGGACCCATATTATTTAGAGGCCCTACTGTAGCCTATCCTAGCTATGAATTGATCATGACAACTTTAGTATATGCTTCGGCTAGGGTTGTTGGGGCTAGATTACCCCACCTGACAAACATGGAGGTGAGCATGTCCAAGGCTATATAATAAGTTAGGAGAGCAACCACTTGAGTCAAGGTGAAAGGGACCTAGAGACAAATGTAAGCTTTGTGGAACCAGTTCTTAAAGGAAATTATTAGCTCCCCTTCAACTCTATGAATCTCCACAAAAAAACTATAAAGGTCTACAGGGGTAGTAGGCATCCAAAATAGACTCAAGAATGTATCCTTTAAAGTCTGCCACAAACCAATAGAGGTTGTAGGCAAATTGACAAACCAATAATATGATTTATCCTACAGCAAATAAGGGAATAACCTGCAAACCACATCCTCATACTACACCTGCTACATATACATACTACCTTCAAAAATTTTTATATGATCATCAACAGTCCTCTTAGGGTCATTGGGATGAAAATTGGTGCAACATTTGTCAAGATTTTTGGGCAAATCATGGTAATTGGGGAAATTGATTGGAGAAGGGTTATTCGTAGTAAAGAAAACCATGTTAGGGATGTTAATTGGAACTGTAGCTAGATTTCTTGGTGTAGATTGTGCCCTGGGAGTCTTAGGCACCCCTTGGTCTCTATTGGTTCTTCTAAACTGGGTCAAAGATAGTAGTTCTTCTCAAGCTGAACTAGATCTAGTATGCCTCTGTCTAGTCCCCAGTGTTATTTTCTGAAACAAAGGGGTTTATATGAGGTTTAAGTTGGTTCAAGCCCTCCTTCTAGTGCCAATTCTATTGATGGTGGTTTTAGCACACATCAACGCATGTGAAATGTAGGTTATCTCACCTCTCTTGAAAAGTATCCTATCCTAGATAAGACTACCCCAAGGTTTATAAGCCTAGGTCTTAGCTTGCAGGAATAACATTAGTGGAATGTTTCAGTTGTACCAACTAAGGGGACTTACATGTATTGACAGGGTTTATAAACTATCACAACAAAGTGTGCAAGCTGCCCTTTGATAATTCAATAGATTTGTAGATGTGATTGCTGCCTATAACTTAATTCCAAAAAAGCTTGATTAATAAAAATGCAAAAGGTAAAGGGTTTGAGAGAGAATGTTAAATCCTAAGCAACAATCACAATGAAAAAGGTATTTTAGATAGACAAATGCCTTTCAATGAAACCACCTCTTAAATTACTACGTTGCAATGTAATGCCCACCCTAGCGTGTGCCTTGTGTGCTTTCGTTTCATGTGTTATATGTTGTTCTGAGTGTTTATCAATGTATTATGTGATTATTATGCTTTGATGCATTGCACCGAACTTGTCGATGAGGTCTATGGTGCCATCGAGGGGTTCTAAGGGTGTATTCTACATGACCATTGAGGTGTTTCCAATCACGTTTTTCTTTATTATTTAGCTTTCCAACTATGCATTATGAATTGCATACATTGTGTTCATGTGTGTTAGATTATTGTAGTGCTTCAGCTTCATTGTTTTCAATTGTGTAATATGTTGGATGGATGTGATGTCTTCAGTATGATTGTGTTAGTTGATTTATGCATATATGATTTTATGATGTCGATTGATTGTCAACCCATGTTTATGATGCTTATGCAGTATTATGCCACATTGGGTATTATGATGTGCTTCAGCTATTTTATGTATGGAGCAGGTATGCCTGATGGTTTACTTGAGTGTGCAGGTAATTACAGGTATTAACAAATGTGTGAAATGTGGAGAAGGTTGACATGGGATGCTAAGCCATCTCACCCTTATCCTTGTGTTGTGGAAACTTGTGATATGTGTTTGGAATCATTTGCATGTGTTTCCTTAGCATTCTTGCACTTTATTTTAAAATGGTTTGAAAAATGCGTTTTCCATGTTTTTGGATTAAATTAATGATTTTAATTTGCAAATTGTTATTTCTAATTTAGCAAAAATGTTTGTTGCATCATTATATGCTTGTGGAACAAATTTGTGTGCTTTTAGTTTAATTCTGAAATTTGATATTTTTCCGTAAAAAGGTAGAAATTGCATTAAATGAGAAATCTGAATGCCTAGTATGGTGTGTTTGTACTTTTTAGAATGAGACTGAGTAAAATAACAATAAATTATTTGGAATAGTTGAGTTTATTTGACTAACTATTTCCGTGTTATTCTGAATGAACTATTTGGGTGTTTTCAAGGAAAATTGAAATATTAATGCAATTTGATTAAATGCTTATGTGATTTCAAATGAAATATTGTAATTATTTATTGTTTGGAATTAATGAATTAAATGATTTAATTGTGCAAAGGCTATAAGTTTGATTTAATTTATTAAATCAGTTAAAAGGAATATTTTATTATGAAAAAAAAGGAATAGTGTCTTTGGAGGAATAAAAGGAAAAAGACGTGTGTTTTGCATTATTCTTTTCTCTCCAAAATTTGCTCTCTCCTTTGTTTGAAATCCTCTTGCTTGAAAAATGGATATCTAATTTCTTGGAAGGGATTTTTTTTGGAATTGCTTGGTGTTTGCTTGTTGTGTGTGGATCGAATCTGACATTCAACCTCATTCTTTTCCTTGGATTTTGCTTGTATTGGAAGGTAAGTTTCTCCAATCTTCTCATTTAAATTATTTTATTCTATTTCTTTCATGCCACACCATCTAGAATGGTTGAAGATGGCTTTGCTTAGTTGTGGGAAACTTAGAAAATTTATTTTAGCTAGTTATGTATTTATTTTATGTATTTTCAATTTTGGAAACATAGAAATACAACAAAACTTGGGCAAATTTTTTGTGAAAATCCCCAACTCATTTTAATTGCATATATTGGTTGTTGGGCATGTTATCTATAATGGCTAGTTGTCAGATCATCCATAGCTATTGAAAAACAAAGGTTAGAAAATTGGTCAAACTTTGGTCAAGGTGCCAAAGAGAGCTCTAATGGAGTTTTTAGGGCCTTATGGTTATTTTGCACTTTTAGAAAACATGAAAACTGAATTCTATGGATTTCCTTTATAATTTGATTTGAGGGATGAGTTGACTCCTTCATATTAGGTGATTCTGCATCTTGTGAGACTATGTTATTTTTTGAGACATTTTGGTGCATTGAAATCCGTGCCACTTATTTCTCTATTTTTGAAAATCTAAAAATTGCTTTGTATGCATTTCCTTGATGTTTTAGTTTGTGGGATGAGTTGTCTCCCAAATAGAATGGTATTTTGCATCTTTTTAGAATATGTTGTGTTTTTGTCAAAATTGTGATTTTCTCACTTCAAAATTTATGTCATGCCTAATTAGTCAAATTAGTGCTATGGGTGCTTAGGAAGAGGTCTAGGGGTAGGAAAGGAGTGGCTTCCATCATGCGCCATGAACCAAAGAGGTTGTTGGAATTTATCAAATGGAAGTTTTAATTAAGAATAACATTTAAACACATTGGGTAATAAAATTTAATAATAAGATCATCTACACCAAACTGCATGTGCTGATGAAGTGTCCACCTTGCTTGGGTTTGGGTGTAAAGAGCAATCTTTGGTGTAGTGTCCAGTTGCTATGAGGAGGTTATGCCCTCATGTTCTACCGTGAGGTGAGTATTGCTCTCATTTGACACTCCTTGTCCTAACTACCTAGGTCTCTCTTCCTTCTTCCACCCTTAGAGTTTGACTCGACGTGTGATGTTTACCATGTGATTGCATGTGCATTATGATGCTCGATTCGTGCTTGTGTGTGTCTATGATGGACTATTATTTATGCCTCATTTGACATGCATTAAAGGTGTGATTATTTTCCTTATGCTTGAATGTTTTGATGTCATTCTATTATGCTTTGGCAAGTGTGTCATATGTTACTTGAATGCAATTGGATGGTATTTATACTATGTGTTGTTTATATGCATTGTATTGGCAGTTGTGCCATGTGTGTTGTGTGCATTGATTGGTGTGTATGCTATATGTTACTTGTATACCCTAAATGTGTGAGATGCTCTTAGCAGGTTTGCCATGATCACCTTCTCCATAGCTCGAGGGTTGCCTAGAGTTGCGTAGACATTTATTGCACTCGACGATGGCAATATGGTTGGGAGGTGAGTAACATTTCCCCATTGGTCCTTCATGATGATCTTTAGGTGCTGGATGGATTCCTTAATCTTTTTGCAGGTGGTTTACCTTGTGCTTTGTGCCTTGTTGCACCTTGGAGAGCGTGTTGGTTTTGGGTGGTTTATGCACTTGTATTTATCATTATTGATTATTGTAACCTTTGTAATGTAGGTCTTTTAAGACCCTTGTAATAAGATGTAACTAATGCTTTGAGTTGATTTATGATTTTGGCTATGATTCATCTATGTTTAGGATGAAGGCCTTCGAATATTGTAATTATTGGATATCATCTTGTATTTTTGCACGCCTCGGTTTGTGAGGACGTTGGCATGTTTTGATAGATTTTACATGTTAGAATCTAGCTATGTTAGCATGTTTAGACTTAGTTATTTGATGTTGTATTTGATGTTTATGTATATGTTTGTGTTGGATCATATTCATTCGACATAGGTGGTGAGAATCATATCTTTTCTTTTGGCATGTGTCGACGTTGGTGTTGAACATGCTTAGCCTTTTGTATCGCTTTTGTCCTTTTTGACATGTGGACATAATTGGTTCGACAACTTAATGTTTCTGGTTAAAATGAATCATGTTTGGCATTGATTACTATTTTTAGCCTTGTACGTGTTTTGGTGTCATTTCCATGATGTGATATGCACTCTTGGATTATTCCCTCCTTTGCATTGGGATGTGTGCCTTTACATGAGTTTGACTAGTGACCATTCTAGTTGGTTGAGGAATCATACCTCCTAGTTGTGCTATCCTATGGGTGAGCATTACCCTTGTGTTTGGGATGTCTTGTGTCACCATGGAATTGACTGAGGTGGATGTCACCCTCATCCTACTCCATGTGTTTGCGAGGGAGCGAGGTCATGGACATGTATCTGATCCTGATCATGAAGTGAGCTCCACCTCTCTCTTGGTCATCGTGGTGAGTTGTCACATGATGGGTGAAGTCTTCCACTTGTACCACCTTGCATTGTGCAATGATGATGTCTTTTTAGGTGTTGTTGTACATGTTACAACACCTTGTGTGTGTGTGAGTGCAATGTGACATGTAAATGTTGCACTTGCAAACGTGAAAAATTTGTTGGTTCAGTGTTTGTTTGGCTAATATCTTGTGTGAAAGCTTGGGGCATTACAGTTGGTATCAGAGCCCATGTTTCAGCATTGGGAGCTCTGGGGTGTGTTCTTCTCAACTCATTCAATCATGTGTGGTGTCCTTGTGTGTTTACATGCTATGAGTAGCATGTGCTTTCTTTCGATATGTCTTCCTTGTATGAGTGTGTTTGAGTGACCTTTGTAGGGTCATGTTTGAGCTTCTGTGACCACTTTTGATAGTGGATTTATGGGAACCTTTGTGTGAAAGGAAATACCTTTTTCTTGAGTTTGATTGAACCTAGTTTACTCTTTTAAGAGCTATGCATTTATATGTGAAAGTGATGATGTTTTGATCATATGCATGATATGTGAATAATATTGTTGTGGTAATGCTAGTTTAAATGAACCTTGCATTATACACCTTGTTGTGTGTATGTGTGTTGCAAGAGTAGCATACCCTCGTAATGCTTGTCATATTTGTTTATTAATTGCCTCTTTATGGTGATCTGAAATGCTTGCCTGAAATGCATATTGCATTGTCTTCTTGAGAGCATGTTCCTATGTGTGGATTAATTATGCAGTTGTAAGAAAGATAGTGTTGCATTGCATTGCTAGAATAGATCATTTGGGTAATGACTTAGGTCCCTGAATTGCATTCTTCCCTAGGATTCATGTGGGAACTTGAGTGTAATTATTGCATTGCATTATTTGAAGAGTTAAAGAGAAAATGGGTTGTGAAAAGGGTCATTTACATAGTCCTTATGATGTTTGAGGTGTAGAATCATGAGTGAAGTAGTAAACCCTAGATCTTGTGTTTCTGAGTCATGGTTTGCCTATTGTAATGTGTACATTTAGTATGCTTGTCATCATGTTGTGGAGAAATTTAGCATCATGTGAATGGAATGTTGGGTAAGTGCTTGACCCCCAACCTAATTCTCCCTCATCTTTTGATTTGTGTTGTATGTGAAAGTTGCATTAATGCATTATCCATATGCTTGGTGAATTCTTGTTTGGTGAGAAATGTTAACTGCTCTTGTTGTGAGAGTGATGTGTTTAGATATCTTGGTTTGTGAACCTCATTTTATCCTATCTTAATCTTGGTTACTAGATGTTTGCTAGTGTGTGCATTTTTGTGTCATTGCATGGTGTTTGTGATTCCCTTGGATGGGATGCAGCACTTTGTTGCTTGGCATCTTGAGTGATTTTTGTGTGGTTAAGTAGAAATGATCTCATGTTTTGACATGATTGTAGTCTTAGAAGACTTGTTTGGTGTGATTGACTGTGTTCTCTTACTCAGCTCAGATTTTGGAATCAAGGTGTAGTGTAGCATTGTACTCCCTCTCTAGTGGCTAGAATTAGTCATGTAGTTCATGTAATGTGGAACTTTTTAAGTTCGATACTTTGTTTATTTGACTTTGGTGAATTCACTAGATGTTGTAAGGGACAACATTAAATTTTATTCTTGTTTATGAATGAGTATATAGCCATCAAATTTTGAAATTTATTTATCTTGTGATCTTTATGGTCATACTTGATTTACTATTGAAATTGAGCTCATTTTATGCCTTATTGTTGGAATTGACTTTTCTTCCACTTTGGTATTTTATTTATTTATTATTGGTGGCTATGCTTGAATGTTTTAATTGCTGGTCATGTATCATGTTATGTTCTCTATCATGTCCATGATGGGACTCTGATGGAATATATAAGGGAGTAGAATGCGGAGAATATACTAGTTCTTGGTGTGCATGTTACTAGAACTATGGTAGATTGAATTCCTTGGTTTTTGTTAGATGCAAGTGAATATTGTGTGAAATGTTGAAAAACATTTTGAAATTGTTGTGTTGTTATGGATCTTGATGTGAATTGAATTCTTGTATGAGATTATATGTTTATTCTTGACTGTGTCTATGTGAATGAGATATGTAGAGAACACATTTTGGACTGAATCTTGCTTTTAGTAGATTTATTTTTGTTGGGTGTTGACTTAGTCCACCAACTATGGTTGTTTGTACTTGTCTCGTTCCTATTAGTCTTGGACATGATGCTATGCTCCTAGTGTTTTAGCATTAGTGGAGTGTATGATGTTGTATCCTTTTGATGTGAGTTCCATAACTACACTTATGTTTTGACATAGTGTAGGGTATTATGGAACCTTAGATAGTGCATGACCACATATTATTTATATATTTATGGTATTATAGTTGTCTTCTTGCTCTTGTTGAGTTTCCAACCTTGGGAATTTGGTTGCTTCAGGAGTTTCTCCTTAGTTTTTTAGAGGTTTCCTAGAGTAATGCTTGAAGGGATGCAAATCTTGTATGAAGAGGTTGCTATCCTATGTATTCCATTTTATGGATACTTGGTGTTTAGGCCACGAGGAAGCCTTGTGTTGCCTAGTTGATCATGAATTTGTGACCATGTTGTGTTGCTTGACCTTTTTGGTCTAGATTAGTGAAGAGTTGAAGTGGTGTTGTGAGTAGTCTTGCACCTTGTTGGTGTGTTGTGGCCGCCTTAGATGTGCTCCTAGTGAGTAATAGGTTACTAAGCCTTGCTTGATGGAAGTGCTTATGTTGTTAGAGGATGTGGATTAGATTCTTCCCTCTGAAAACTTATTTGGTTGATCCTAGTTTTGGTGGTGTAGAGCTAGAGTGTTAGCGAAACCCTCTCTTTTAGGCGTGGAATGTGAGGAAGTACCTCATGTAGTAGAACCATTTCTAGAGATGAGGCATGTTTTTGGTTAGGATTAAGGTGCGGTAGTGGTGCCTATAACCTTTTTGAGTTAGCTTTCCTTGATCCTTGAGTTCTTTTGTTATGGGTAGTTCTTGAGGAAGGATTGTTGAGAGAAACCTTTTGTTTACAATTCTCCTTGAGAGTGGATATGGTAGCCTTGTGAGTTTCCATAGACTTAGTTGAGAGCTTGAGAGGTTATCCCAGCATAGTTGTGGTCCTAAGTTTTACGGACTTGACTTGCTTGTGGTCTGTTACACCTTTTGGCTTGAGCCTCTTCTCATTGCAATGGCAGTTGGAGGATGGAGTGATGCAGTCTTAGAGGAGTTGTATGCAATGCTTGGTTTTGACCTAGTTGGTGCACCTTTGGAGATTTGTTTTATTATTTTGAGACCTCAACCAAGTTTTGGTTAGGAGGAGTGATCTTTTAAGATTTGTTGTGTTGTAAAGGATTGTGTACTGAGGTTACTTTATCCTTATCTTTTTGGAGGCTTCCAGGAGTAAGCCTAATGCTAGTGGAGGAGGATGTAATGCCCACCCTAGTGTGTGCCTTGTGTGCTTTTGATTTATGTGTTATATGTTGTTCTGAGTGTTTATCATTGTATTATGTGATTATTATGCTTTGATACATTATACCAAACTTGTCGATGAGCTCTATGGTGCCATCGAGGGGTTCTGAGGGTGTATTCTACATGATCATTGAGGTGTTTCCAATGGAATTTTTCTTTATTATTTGGCTTTCCAACTATGCATTATGAATTGCATACGTTGTGTTCATATGTGTTAGAATATTGTAGTGCTTCAGCTTCATTGTTTTCAATTGTGTAATATGTTGGATGGATGTGATGTCTTTAGTATGATTGTCTTAGTTGATTTATGCATATATGATTTTATGATGTTGATTGATTGTCGACCCATGTTTATGATGCTTATGCAATATTATGCCACGTTGGGTATTATGATGTGCTTCGGCTATTTTATGTATGGAGTAGGTATGCCTGATGGTTTACTTGAGTGTGTAGGTAATTATAAGTGTTAACTAACGTGGGAAATGTGGAGAAGGTTGACATGGGATGCTAAGCCATCTCACCCTTATCCTTGTGTTGTGGAAACATGTGATATGTGTTTGGAATCATTTGCATGTGTTTCATTAGCATTCTTGCACTTTATTTTAAAATGGTTTGAAAAACACGTTTTCCATGTTTTTGGATTAAATTAATGATTTTAATTTGGAAATTGCTATTTCTAATTTAGCAAAAATGTTTGTTGCATCATTATATGCTTGTGGAACAAATTTGAGTGATTTCAATTTAATTATGAAATTTGATATTTTTCCGTAAAAAAGGTAGAAATTGCATTAAACGAGAAATCTAAATGCCTAGTATGGTGTGTTTGTACTTTTCAGAATGAGATTGAGTTAAATGACAATAACCTATTTGGAATAGTTGATTTTATTTGACTAACTATTTCCTTGTTATTCTTAGTGAACTATTTGGGTGTTTTCAAGGAAAATTGAAATATTAATGCAATTTGATTAAATGCTTATGTGATTTCAAATGAAATATTGTAATTATTTATTGTTTGGAATTAATGAATTAAATGATTTAATTGTGCAAAGGCTATAATTTTGATTTAATTTATTAAATCACTTAAAAGGAATATTTTATTATGAAAAAAAAGGAATAGTGTCTTTGGAGGAATAAAAGGAAAAAGACATGTATTTTGCATTATTCTTTTTCTCTCCAAACTTTGTTCTCTCCTTTGTTTGAAACCCTCTTGCTTGAAAAATGGATATCTGATTTCTTGGAAGGGAGTTTCTGTTGGAATTGCTTGAAGTTTGGATTGGATTTAGGTGTTGGCAAGAGACACTGTGTGGCTTCATGAGTGTTGTCATTGATGGCAACAAAGTCTATCCCACACATCTACAGTACATAGTATGCCTATACCGGAAGTTAGATTGAAGATTGTTTTGGTCCGGTGAACAAGAACAGAGTATGCAACAAGGTCTGACAATCAGGTCTAGATCTCTCAGATGATGTAACTCAGCAAGTTATAGATTTGGATAAGTCAAGAGGAGTATGATGACTACTATATTCAAGAGATTTAGCCTTTGGTAGTAAATCATGGAAAAGATATGAGCATTTGAGCATTGAGTTTTAGTCAAGCAGAGAAGACAGAGGAAGAACTGACCGGCAGTGCATCAGACTTCAATCCGAATGAGTAAAATGTGTTGATCAAGCTATTTGAGGGATCATACATTGTTGGCTAACATGCTTAATGACTTCTATGCCTATGTTTTTGATATGCATCACAAATCAAGCATGGATTCAACCAACAGATCAGTAATTTGTAAATATCTTGAGTATTCTGGTTGCCGACTAGAAAGTTGTTAAAATCCTTGATGCGGATATATATACTAGATGGATTCCAATATGTAGGTGTGTGTGAATACAAAGATGATGAAATAAAGTGTGAAGAAAAGTAGAGATAAGTGTGGAAGTAGCAATACAAGTCCTGTATGTGATAGAGCAACAACACTAAAGCAGAGGAAAAATGAAGTGCATCAGATCAGTATATTGTGCCTAACCAGAACTGAACTCTAGCATTTGAGGATGCCTCTCATCAGTTCAAACTCCTGATTAGCTTCTGTAAGTTCTGTAGACATTGAGTCTCTTGTAGGCAGTGTGCTTCTTGTGAGTAGTTTGCTTGGGCAATGAGCCCTAATTAGCAAGTTGCATTTTATACTTCTTATTCTTTTAACAGAGAATATAATATTGGGTTAGTCATCCTGTGGTTTTCCCCTTAACAGGGTTTCCCACGTAAAAATCCTTGTGTTATGTGTGTTGATTTTATTTATGTTCTCATGATTATATATGCTTATATGTTTTGATGCTGCACAAATTATCAAAGAAGAAAAGAAAGTTAAGATAATAGAGATAACTGATTCACCCCCCCTCTCAGTTATCTGCCTTGTTTCCAACAATAGGTATAAGAGCTAAGTTCCTCTAAACAGAGCCTAACAACTTGAGGAAGATCTGGGAATCTCAATGGATATGATGGTATGAAGGAACAACTTCAGTCTACCCTAGATGATCTTGAACAATCCCACTCTAAAGTTAATAACTTGAGAGAAAGACTAAAACAAGTTAATGATTTCATAAATGAGCTAAAAGAAAAACTGAGTATCTCTGTGAAAAATAGAAAATAACTACTTCAAAAATTAGCAAGTCAGAGTGAAGCCAATGATACTAATGAAGATTTGGATGAGAAAAACAAGCTATGTGAGAAGCTATCAAAAGAGGTCATTATGGTAAGGCATGAGATGGAATCAGGGGTTATGAGATTCACCCAAGAAATTGAAGAGAAAAGGAAAATTGAAGATAATCTAAAACAATCCCTCAAGGAGAAGATAGAGGACTACCACAAGATGGATAGAATAATCAGGCATCTTGAATCTGATCTTGAAGAACCTAGAGATAATGAAGAACAACTTGAGAATCAGATAGACACTCTTAAACAAGATCTTCAAATAACAAATGAATACAAAGAGAAATTCAAGATAAGTTCAGCCCAACTTGAAGTTTTTCTTGAAAGCCAAAAGAGGGTAGATGATAAGTGTGGTTTGGGATATGAGAAAGGTGAAAGCTCTAGATCCAGTCAGAAGAATTTTGGATTAGGAAATCAAAGAAACAAGCCTAGAAGACCTCCAGTAAGGCAACCAAATGCTCAAAGATATCCATCCTTCAATGGATACTGCTTCAATTGCAACAACTTTGGTCATAAAGTAATTTAGTGTAGAAGAAGAATGAATTAGACTAATCCATCCTTCTCCGGATAATGTTTCAACTGCAAAAGGTATGGTCACAAATCTTATGAATGTAGAAATATGCAAATAAATAATTCATTCAATGGTAGATGCTTTGCATGAAATAGAATGGGACATATGGCTAATCAATGAAGATCAAGAGGATATCAATAAAATATGCAAAGAAATGTTGTTTGTTACAATTGAAATAGATCTAGTCATATTGCCAAATTCTGTAGAAGTAAAAATCAAGATAAAAGGGGGCCGGTGCATCATAATCAAAAACAAAGATAAGGGAAAAGGCAAAGTGAATGCGGATGAAGTTCAAAGGGAGATGAGGAAGATTTGGGTGAAGAAGGGTATAGAAAATATTGGGAATGGATCTACACAGAATCCGGTGCTAATATTCCAAGTTTGAAAATTGAACAAATGAGCTCTGGCTCAGGGGGAGTCACAAAGAAAAATAAATTCCCCCAACCAGTCAATTGGTGCCTAAATTTGGCACATGGAATGTTGCGGATTAAAGGGTTCTCATCTAAATAACCCTCGATAAAAATATGAAAGATCCGCATGGATATTTGCAAGAGTTTAATCATCCAAGAATGATCTGGTTTGACAGCCATCCAGTAAAGCAGGATTTTCATAGACAGATCCGATATGATTCAAAATTGAAATACTTTGATCTATAGATCCATGGCATGATTGGAGAAAAGAAGATACATTGTCAATTCTCACTAAAAATGATTCTAAGTGCAACATAGTGATTCGAAAAGATCTCTCTTAGAACAGGGCGACCGGATAACTTAAGTTGTGCATTTATTGCAAAAGGAAATTAGGGTTTGCGTAAGAATAAAAGGGTTCTTTCACTCATCATTTGCACATTTGCATTCGAGAAGAAGAAAAGAAGAGCTCTGCATCAAGTTTCTACAACTCTCTCAAAGATCCACTACAAAATCCAATTCAACCGATTTGTTCCAGCTCTTATTTTGAACCCTAAAGCATAAAAAGGTACTTCCATTATGAAAATCTCTCTCTGAATCTTTTACAAAATGGCTAATCCAATGGTTGTTAAGATCACTGATAGGCCGCGCCCAAAATTCAAGAAACACTCCTATAAATCCCTAGAAGCTGATCCTTTAGGCACTTTTTCTAGCATTCTGCATGGGGTATTGCACGTAGAAGATGTTAGGGTCTACATCCATGCCAACATTAAGGAATTTGGAGACTCTAAGTTGATGGACATCTATCATAAATAGTTAATAGATAAAAGTTTTGAACTCAAACCTCAATACAAGGCCCTCCAGGATAAACACTTTGGACATTGCATCCACTTTCCCTGTTTTCCAGAAGATGATTGGGTCCAGTATGTCCTTAGTAGAATGCATGATAATTTCATGTGGTTAATGAGGCCCTTCAAGATAACAAAAGATTCCATTAGGGCAGTAACTAGACTGTACTCATCCGGTGGGTTACCTGCACTCAAATCTGTTAAGAACCAGATAGTAACTGAAGCTACCAGATCTAAGTTTGACAAGAGAGGAATGACCATAGATGACATCACAGATCCGAATGTCAAATTTGCCTCAATGATAATTGGGTATAAGATCTATCATTCTAGCAGGGAAAATTCTGTGTCTGGGACTACAATATATGTAGCATATCAGATGTTGAGGGAAAATGCAGATTATGACCTATGTGATCTTCTTTTAAACCAACTGTTAGAAAACCTGTAGAAGATCAAAAAGGATAAGAATAGCTCCTTCAAGTATGGTTGTTTAATACTGTGTCTCTTCTTCTACTACATGAATGAGCTACCTGAATCAAGTGGTTGGGTTTGGCAAAATGACAAACTGGTTGCAATACAGATTAGAGACTATATGTATGGACTTGGTGATGCCAAAGCTCAAAGTACAACACTCTGGGGTTACTTTAAGAACTTCCAAAGCATGATGCAAGCCAGAGAGAGGATACCTCAATCCATAGTTGAGAAATACAAGGATACAGTGTGTTTTATGGTAGATACTGATCAATGCCTAATGGAGGAAGTTGAGCCCAGAACAATTTGGATAATGCCAATGAGATACAAGGTCGATGAGAAAATCTTGGAGCTACATATTCAACACCTGTTGAGCCAGCCTAAGAACCCAGAGGTAGAAAGGTTTGGAACCTTTCAAGAACTAAGTGTAAAAATACATGAGCTAAGACAACTAGAGATAAAGAGGAAATTCAGAAGGGAAGTCAAGGAAATTGTTGGAAGATATGGCATATCAAAAGAAGCATTAGATGCAAACAGAGAGAAAATTGAAAGAGTTGAGAAAGAGAAACAAGAAGCAGAGAAAGGAAGTGTTCTGGTACAAGCCTCCTCCCAGACTAGATCCTCCAAGAGCTCTACACCTACCACTCCTAAGAGCTCAAGAGCCACCAAACTAGAAGTCAAGACATCTAGAAAGGGAGAAAAGAGAACAAAAACAAAAACCACAAGGTCATACACAAGTCACAAGGATGATGAAGAAACAGAGTCTAATGAGGAAATTAAGAAAATGAAGAAGAAGAAGAAGAAAACATCTGGAGAATTCTCTGCCAGTAAAAACAAAGAAGAAAAGGTAGAAGAATTTGTTCAAAAGCCCACTCTTTCCATTGATGATATCATCAAGGCAGTAACTGTGGATGGGAACCTACAACCAATAATAGAATTCTATGATGAATACAATGATACTGACAAGAGGATTCTGGAAGAAGCTACAGTTAGGTATCTAAATATTTACAATAAAGCATTCATTGAAATTACTTCATTAATTCCCAAAAGTCTAGAGAAGGTACTTGAACTTAGAAAAGAGAATAAAATGCAAAAGACTTGGAGATTTGAGAACAGATAGCAATTTAGCTCTATCCTTCTATTACTCCAAAGCAAATGGACATGATCTTTAAGGATTGCAAGGATGAATTTCAGAGCAAAGCAAAAATGAATAAACCTATGCTTGGAGAAACTGACCAAGTAGAAAGAGAAACAAAAGACATCCTCTGGAATGCCTTCAAAAGATTCAATCTTCCTATTGTAGAGGAAATAGATGAAGAACCTTCCACCATGGATGTTGAAGGATTAAATGTAGTCAATGAAGAATCTTTTGACAAAAATGTAGAAGGGTTAAAAGAGTTAGGTGAAGAGAAGTCTAAGGACTTGGATTCCTTTTTTCTAGAAGAGGAAGTTCATGAAGTAGTAAATACAGGTACCATCTCTCCTCTAGATTCCAATGTAGACATTCTAGATTTAGGAGCTGAAGGAGAAGGAAGAAATGAGGAGAAAATGAGTGAAGAAGAGGAGGTAAAGGGAAAAGAAGAAAACAAGTAGAGAAGACCTTTGATGACAGTTCTGAGATCCCCCAAAAAAGAAGACTCAATCATTAGCAAGAGACACTGTAGAGGCAGTGAAGAACTTCTTGAACAAAGAAATCATGGAGATAGATGAGCCTAAACTATTTTAAGGGCCACTAAATTTTGACTCTATCTGGTCTAGACAATGAAAATAGCATCTTTTGCTCAAGCCAAAGAAAAAAAAACTTCTAAAATCTCACATGGAAGACTGTGAGCTATAAGAGATTGCATCTGGGATCCTGGAGAAGATCATGCCATCTTTTCAAAAGGATCCTTCAGCCTCTCCATCCAGTAACTTGAAATCTCTGGTAAATTCTATTAGCACTCATTTTGATTCTTTAGAGAAATTGGCAGAAGCAAAGGTCCAGAAGGAGTTTTTGGGGAAAAGATTCACTGAATTACAGGGACTCATTACTAATGATAGGAGGATGCTAGATATTGGGATAAAGAGCTTGAAAATGCTCTTAAAGATGGTGGTGACATGTACAAATTTTGTCTATCTTGGCCCAAAGTGACGGAGGATATTGAAAAGAAGGTGAAAGAGCAAGAAGGTAAACTATCAAGTTTATCTCAGAATTTTGATCCCCTCACTACATCCTTAATGAATCAAGAATCCCAGGCCATTGTCATCATAAATGAAATAAAGTGGCTGAACAAAGAAAAGAAGTATATAGTAAACAGAATGAGTGAACTCAGAAGGATAATTGTCCCTAAGTTAGAGGCAATGCATGAGGCCTTAACAAATGCTCATACCACAGCCCGGACCAGTGATCCGATAGATTTAAGAAGGGTAGAAGCATATGCATTTTTATTGAGTGGTCACATCTCCATTTTGGACAGGATGAAGCAAAGCTGGGCCACAGAGTTTGTACAGTCGAAGGCCACTTTTGCAGATATACTCAAGTATATGTAAGTATAACATGTATATATACTTATGCTACCATGTATAGATTAAATTTTGCAAATTTTAGTGTGTGGATTTTGCCCTTTTCCATTGATGTCAAAGGGGGAGTGAGGAGTAGTGAAAAATGTTGAATCCAGCTAAGGGTGAGCTCTGGTAAAATAGTGCATAAGACAGAGCATCAGTCAAGGGGGAGTTTGCTGCGACACTTAGTCATTTTTCACTAAGTGTTGCCATCAATGCCAAAGGGGGATATTGTTGGCAAGAGACACTGTGTGGCTTCATGAGTGTTGTCATTAATGGTAACAAAGTCTATCCCACATGTCCATAGTACATAGTATGCCTATACCGGAAGTTAGATTGAAGATTGTTTTGGTCTAGTGAACAAGAATAGAGTATGCAACAAGGTCTAACAATCAGGTCCAGATCTCTCAGATGATGCAACTCAACAAGTTACAAATTTGGATAAGTCAAGAGGAGTATCATGGCTAGTATATTCCAGAGATTTATCCTTTGGTAGTAAATCATAGAAAGATATGAGCATTTGAGCATCGGGTTTTAGTCAAGTAGAGCAGATAGAGGAATAACTGATTGGCAGAGCATCATACTTCAATCTGGATGAGTAAAAGGTGTTGATCAATCTATTTGAGGGATCATACATTGTTGGCCAACATGATTAATGACTTCTATGCCTATGCTTTTGATATGCATCACAAATCAAGCATGGATTTAGTCGACAGATCAGTAATTTGTAAATATCTTGAGTATTTTGGTTGCCAACTAGAAAGTTGTTGAAATCCTTGATGCAGATATATACCAGATGGAATCTAGTATGTAGGTGTGTGTGAATATAGAGATGATAAAATAAAGTGCGAAGAAAAGTAGAGATAAGTGTGGAAGCAGCAATACAAGTCCGGTATGTGACAGAGCAATAGCACTAAAGCATAGGAAGAATGAAGTGCATCAGATCAGTATATTGTGCCTAACCAGAACTAAACTCTAGCATTTTAGGATGCCTCTCATGAGTTCAAACTCCTAATTACCTTCTATAAGTTCTATAGATAGTGAGTCTCTTATAGGCAGTGTGCCTCTTGTGAGCAGTGTACTCGGGCAGTGAGCCCTAATTGGCAAGTGCCATTTTGTACTTCTTATTCTTCTAATAGAGAATACAATCTTAGGTTAGTCACCCCGTGGTTTTTCCCTTAACAGGGTTTTCTGCTTAAAAATCCTTGTGTTATGTGTGTTGATTTTATTTTTGTTCTCATGATTATATATGCTTATATGTTTTGATGCTACACAAATTATAAAAGAAGAAAAGAAAGTTAAGATAATAGAGATAATTGATTTACCCCCCTTCTCAGTTATCTACCTTGTTTCCAACATTAGGAGCTTGGTGTTTGCTTGTTGAGTGTGGATCAAATCTGACATTCAACCTCATTCTTTTCCTTGGATTTTTCTTGTATTGGAAGGTAAGTTTCTCCAATCTTCTCATTTAAATTATTTTTTTCTATTTCCTTCATGCCACACCATCTAAAATGGTTGAAGATGGCTTTTCTTAGTTGTAGGAAACTTAGAAAAATTATTTCAGCCGGTTATGTATTTATTTCATGTATTTTCAATTTTAGAAACATAGAAATACAGACAAAACCATGGCAAATTTTCTGTGGAAATCCCCAACTCATTTTAATTGTATATATTGGTTGTTGGGCATGTTATCTATAATGGGTAGTTGTCACATCATCCATAGCTATTGAAAAACAAAAGTTAGAAAATTGGTCAAACTTTGGTCAAGGTGGCAAAGAGAGCTCCAATGGAGTTTTTAGGGCCTTATTGTTATTTTGCACTTTTAGAAAACATGAAAATTAAATTCTATGCATTTCCTTTATAATTTTCTTTGAGGGATGAGTTGACTCCTTCATATTATGTGATTTTTCATCTTGTGAGACTATGTTATTTTTTGAGACATTTTGGTGCATTGAAATCTGTGCCACTTATTTCTCTATTTTTGAAAACCTAAAAATTACTTTGTATGCATTTCCTTGATGTTTTAGTTTATGGGATGAGTTGTCTCCCAATTAGAATGGTATTTTGCATCTTTTGAGAATATGTTGTGTTTTGTCAAAATTGTGATTTTGTCACTTCAAAATTTGTGCCATGTCTAATTGGTCAAATTGGTGCTATGGGTGTTTAGGAAGAGGTCTAGGGGTAGGAAAGTTGTGGCTTCCATTGTGCACCATGACCCAAAGAGGTCATTGGAATTTATCAAATGGAAGTTTTAATCAAGAATAATGTTTAAACACATTGGGTAATAAAATTTAATAATAAGATCATCTACACCAAACTGCATGTGCTGGTGAAGTGTCTGCCTTGCTTGGGTTTGGGTGTAAAGAGCAATATTTGGTGTAGTGTCTGGTTTCTATAAGGATGTTCTGCCCTCATGTTCTACCACGAGGTGAGTATTGCCCTCATTTGACACTCCTTGTCCTAACTACCTAGGTCTCTCTTCCTTCATCCACCGCTAGAGTTTGACTCGACGTGTGATGTTTACCATGTGATTGCATGTGGATTGTGATGCCTGATTCATGCTTGTATGTGTCTATGATGGACTATGATTTATGCCTCATTTGACGTGCATTAAAGGTGTGATTATTTTCCTTATGCTTGAATGTTGTGATGTCATTCTATTATGCTTTGGCAAGTGTGTCATATGTTACTTGAATGCAATTGGATGGTAGTTGTACTATGTGTTGTTTATATGCATTATATTGGTAGTTGTGCCATGTGTGTTGTGTGCATTAATTGGTGTGTATGCCATATATTACTTGTATACCCTAGATGTGTGAGATGCTCTGAGCATGTTTGCCATGATCACGTTCTCTATAGCTTGGGGGTTGCCTAGAGTTGCGTAGACATCTATTGCACTCAACGATGGTAATATGGTTGGGAGATGAGTAACATTTCCCCATTGGTCCTTCATGATGATCTTCAGGTGCTAGATGGATTCCTTGATCTTTTTGCAAGTGGTTTACCTTGTGCTTTGTGCCTTGTTGCACCTTGGAGCGCATGTTGGTTTTGGGTGGTTTATGCATTTGTATTTTATCATTATTGATTATTGTAACCTTTGTAATGTAGGTCTTTTGAGACCCTTGTAATAAGATGTAATTAATACTTTGAGTTGATTTATGATGTTGGCTATGAATTATCTATGTTTAGGATGAAGGCCATCGAGTATTGTAATTATTGGATATCATCTTGTATTTTTCCACGCCTCAGTTTGTGAGGACGTTGGCATGTTTTGATAGATTTTACGTGTTAGAATCTAGCTATGTTAGCATGTTTAGACTCAGTTATTTGATGTTGTATTTTATGTTTGTGGATATGTTTGTGTTGGATTGTATTCATCCCACATAGGTGGTGAGGATCCTATCTTTTCTTTTGGCATGTGTCGACATTGGTGTCGAACATGCATAGCCTTTTGTATCACTTTTGTCCTTTTTTGACATGTGGACATAATTGGTTCGATAGCTTAATGTTTTTAGTTAAAATGAATCATCTTTGGCATTGATTACTATTTTTAGCCTCATAGGTGTTTTGGTGTCATTTCCATGATGTGATATGCACTCTTGGATTATTCCCTCCTTTGCATTGGGATGTGTGCCTTTACATGAGTTTGACTAGTGACCATTCTAGTTGGTTGAGGAATCATACCTCCTAGTTGGACTATCCCGTGGGTGAGTGTTACCCTTGTGTTTGGGATGTCTTGTGTCATCATGGAATAGACTGAGGTGGATGTCACCCTCATCCTACTCCATGTGTTCGTGAGGGAGCGAGGTTGTGGACATGTATCTGATCCTCGTCATGGAGTGAGCTCCACCTCTCTTGGTCACTGTGGTGAGTTGTCAAATGATGGGTGAAGTCTTCTGCTTGTGCCACCTTGCATTGTGCAATGGTGATGTCTTTTTAGGTGTTGTTGTACATGTTGCAACACCTTGTATGTGCGTGAATGCAATGTAACATGTAAATGTTGCACTTGTAAATGCAAAAAAATTGTTGGTTCGGTGTTTGTTCAGCTAATGCCCTGTGTGAAAGCTTGGGGCATTACATGCAAAAACTATAGTGCTATTAAAAGATGATGCAATTGTCAATTGAATCTAATGATTTTAAAATTACATCCACTCATTAAACACCTAGATTATAGCATAGTTTAATTTGTAAAATGCAATCAAACTAAATTCAACTTCGAGGCCTAGTTTAACTATACACATCAACTTGCAATCAACAAGCACTAATAGTATGGACCAAAGCATTCATCAAATATCTTTAGCATTCATCCAACATTGAAAAAGCACAATTAACTAATTCT
Organism: Cunninghamia lanceolata; assembly: GCA_027924645.1. Taxonomy (NCBI): domain Eukaryota; kingdom Viridiplantae; phylum Streptophyta; class Pinopsida; order Cupressales; family Cupressaceae; genus Cunninghamia; species Cunninghamia lanceolata. The sequence goes on along the minus strand of BSBN01000245.1, from coordinate 1,137,465 downwards.
AGATTGATGTGAACAATGAAAAGAAAAAGAGCAACACAATAGACAAATTTCTAGCAATCTTGCAAAATCTATTTGTATTAATCACTTCGATAGAGTCTCAGCAATTCACTATCAAAAGTCTGTTACAATGAGAGAAAAGGATGGCCCTTTTATAGACAAGGTACCATACCAAGTTTTTCATGAATGGTGTAGTTTAACTGAACACCAATGGCCCAGATTTACATAGAATTTAATTTGGTACAACAATTAGTTACATTTTCCTATTTGATTTTGTCTTGATAGAAAAAGACAAAATACAGCCTCTAAATACATTAAATCTAAACAAAATGAGTACCTATTTGGCTATATTTGACAAAGAACCAGTTTACAAGATTGAAGAAAGTCAAAATGAAGCCATTTGACCCTTGAAAATTGGAGCTAATTTGGAATGACGGGATTTCAAATGCTGATTGGAATATCTTATCAATCATCACCATCCAAGTTAACCTTGTTCTTTTCAGCTTCCCTATTGCTATATGTTGTAAGAGCTACTAATGTTGGATTAATATCAGCTAGATCTAGATCTTTGATGTAATCCATTCTAAACTTAATCCAATCAACCCCCTGTGAAAATTTATAGTAGACTGCATCTCTGGACCTTTTTTTTCTTTTGATCTCTTTGAATGCAGCCATGAGGTTACTTATTCTCTCTAATCTTCCAATCATATTGAGAGGTGAATCACCATGAATGGCATGCTTCAACCTATCCTTGCATTCCTAAGCATTCACCAGAGCAATATCATCAAGATCCAAATTTGTACAAGCTCTTAGTACATCATTTATTTTATAAATAACCTCCAAAACTTGAGCTCTAGCTAGATCAAAAGAATTCTTGTCTTTATCAAATACTTCTTTTCTCAACCCTATTAACTCTAACCATTGCTCTGACTTTTCCAACCTATCCTGAGTTAAAATATCCTCTTCTAGAAGGGTCGTATCTGAGAGATTACTCATAGCTCACACTCTAGGATATATATATATGGGAGTAATAATCCTCATAATTAGTGGTCATTATTAAATTCTTCCCATTCAAATTTCAAGATACAAAAATCCTCATGTAATTCAGATGCCATATCAATTGTGTCACATCCTTCTACATATACCTTGTGAAACCATTCCTCTGTAGTGGCTGCAATGGTCTTAATGATGTCAGAATTATCTAGTTTCTCTTTAGATAGGAGAGAAGGTGTAGTCTCTGGCTCACCATCAGATGACATTGGTTTTATGAGTCAAGACTCTGTGAGTTGTGTTTTACCAACGCCTTTGTCTTAAGCCATTGGTCAACAATGCACGTAAATAATTGAAGTATTAAAATATTAGTCTATAGTGCAGAGGATTAAGTGTGGTGAGGACACTTGGCACCTTAGCATGAGCCTCATGCTTCAGGCTTCTGTACTTTATCATGGTCGTGCTATTACAGAATGATGCCATCTACCTAGTGGGCCAGCAGTCTTGACTAAATCTAAATTTATAGAGGGTCCAGCTATGCGGAGTGTGATTGGCCGTGCACCACCTCAAAAAACATGTCAGATTCAAGTAGGTGTCATACTATTGTGATTTGGTGCCACATGTGTGCAGCTTGCTCAGTATGTATCAAGCCTAAAGGATAGTACGTTCCACTTCACAATATAGTGTAAGCCCACATTGTTAGAATTTTGTACTTGATGGGGAGTACGAGGACGCGAGATGGCTACACATGGTGAAATTTTGATTATTGACATGGATACTTTCTCTTTTGGCACATTTTGGTTGGTCGAAGAATTTTCAACTTGCACAGTGGATTTTTAACCTTTCTGGGTTATCTTGAACCATTGATCTTGCCACAACATACCTTATATCAATGGTCCACATTTAAATTTTGAACTTGCCTATTGTAGGTGGTCTAGTTGAGTACACATGCAGTAATGGCAGGCCAACTGTTGTAGGACCTTTTTTGCATAAATTTAGAATTTTTTAGCTATGTTTTGGTAGGAGATAGAGTTTGTGAAGCAGGAGGGTGTCATTTGAGCATAGAGGATTGTGATTTGACATCAGGTACATCTCACCAGTTGGTCCTGATCTTCAGTTGGGTATTAGTAAACTAATTGGACATTTGCCATATGTGTAATATTTATTCATAGGAAGACTCTAATAAGTTATGAATAGTTCATGCCTCCATTTGCTACTTTGGGATGTATGATGTGATCTTTAGAAATTCCATATCAGGTTTAAGTGTAGAAGGCTTACAGGTGCAAGAATTAGATTAATGGGGGTTGTTGTAAGTGGGATGTACTAAGAGGAAGAGCTCTTACCCCTTTCAACTATAAAGGGATATGTTTATGTGTTCAGTTTGCATCAATTTCTACCTTTGGTACAATGGAGAATATTTTCTTGTATGTTTTGTCTTTTTTGTCCTCTATTTCCCAAAGAGGAATGCTCCTATTCTCATGGTTGCAAAATTGTCCATTCTGAATTAAGAAAAGGGAAAGTGTTGCCAAGGGAATGGACGGTTTAGGTAAAAGTATGAGTCTGTGGCATCAATAGCCTTATTGCACCCTCATTCCCACTTATTAGTAGTGTCATTCTAGTGAGGGAAAACTTTGACTACTTAAGGGTTCCAAACGCATGCTCCTACTTAGTAGGAGCAAATGGAACTGTTAAAATTCCAACAACCTTAGCCAAGTTTTAGAGTTAGATGCTTAGGCAGAGAGGCATCATTATGCTCTCTTCCCTTTTTTAGACAAGATGGCACTCATCATAGGTGTAGTTGTGACAACTGAAGAGAATCATGCTCGGGTGGCCCATTTGGTGATGGAGAGTTGGGATTTTATTAGCAAAATTAGGGAGTTGCATGCTTGAATGATGTCCAAGTCTGTAGTAGCTTACTCTAGGGAGGATTTACAATTGCTTCTTGGTCCAATGGTTGATGGATATCTCAATGACTCTAGCAGCTCTAACATTGGGCAGTCCCAAGTTAAAAGATGGGGAGTCATGTGAGCGACCCAATAGCCCATGTGTAGGGATTAAGTGTAAAAAAGGTAGTTATCTTTAACTGACTAGAGAGTCTTGAATTTGGTTCATGTCCCTTGAGGCAATTGATTATTATTGTAATTTTGGGATGAAATATTGGTGCAATGTAAGAGCCCCCCTTGTGTTATAAAAGGGTGGTGCTCAATGGTTTGATGGGTCTGGAAAATTTATGAAGGGGTTTTGTAAAGGGGAAACATGTTAAGTTTATTATTGAGTCTCATACCTTTGTTTGTAAGTCATTTGTCACAGTAGCATTGTATCATGAGTTATGTAGATGTGAATGCATACTACTACATAACTATCTCCAGCTTTGAATTGTAATACTCTTTTGAATTCAATAATCAAGGAATATATAATTTGGGATGCAGGAGCATCCAATGGTGTAAGGGCAATCTTGCATCACCCAAAAAGAAGTTAATGCAAAATCATTGTAGTTGTTTTCATTTCTTTCCATAATTAGTGTTTGTGAATAATGATGTAGGACTTTCATTTTTTCCAAAACTGCTAAAAATAGCGACCTGCCTATTTTGGAAAATGTACCTGCCATTTTAGGAAAGCTTGCATTTGGGCATGGAATGAAGTGAAAACTTACAAAAATTTACACAACAGAAATATAAGACCTTTGGTGAAGGAATCAAACAAAGATCATTTGTGAGTTGAAAGATTTTAAAGTTTTTGTTTTCTGAAAAGCCCCTAAATTTTTTTGAAATGAGATATGAGGCACTAAAAAATCCCATAATGTCCCAAAAAGTTGACAAAAATTTGTTTACAAATTTTCAGCGTGATAGTTCACATTGCGAGCTTTCTGGTGCTTAAAATGGTTTGTCAATCGAACACTTGGATCAAAAGTTATGCTTCCCAGAAGTTGACCTACTTTTGGAGGGAGTTGCAAATTTCAAAATTTAGCTGGAGGCCACCAAAAAGTGCTATTTATGACTATTTTGGGAACCCTGGGTGGTAGTAGAGTTAAGGGGGCAAGTGTGGAGTCAAGAATAGGCGGGAAAATAGAAACCCTAGCTGATTTGGGGTTACAGAAGGCGGAAGACTCTAGACTCTTGAGGTTGGGAAAACTGTAATGTGTTGCAGCCAGTAGAGGATTCATCCTCTGATTGTAATTGAGCTTCTGTAATGTAATGAGTTGCCCAAATCAATAAAAGAAAGTTCTATTTTCTATGTTTAATTTATGTTGTTGTGTGTTTTGTGATTTATCCCTTCATCAATTTGTCATACACATTTGCTATATTGAGTTCTTATAGTTTGATCTCTATTTAAAGGGACAATGTAAATGCTTGCTTGAGAGGTTCAAGAATATTGTAATTTCAAATGGATTATTGAGTATGGTTGCATTATAGGCTTTAGGAGGTATTATGATCACCAAGTGATAGTATTTTAACTAACCATCAGGAGCATGTTTGAAATTTGTGATACGACAAATACATAACATTGTGACTCTGTAGCTCATGATAAGCACTGGTCATCTTTTACAATCCCCATTTCCAGGATCCCAATCTTAAATGATAAATTTAAAGTCATTTGTAACTTGTTTATAATTATTATCAAGCTTCATACCAAATCCTTGAAGACTTACAAAGAATAAGACACCCCTACATTTAGCTATACAAATCTTTGTCAATCTATATGAAGCCTTTCATCTGCTTCTGTTACTAAATTTTATTTAGTGTCATAAAGGAAAACTCACCTAGGTATGGTAGAGCCTAAAGAGTAGGGGAGAAAAGTGTGAAGCAAATCTCCCATTCATGGGCCAAGCTTCACTAAATTTTGATCATAAAAGTCTTCTACCTTTTATAAATTAGTGGGTATAGTTTGGAGGACCAATAGATTGGCGACTCTGCTGGGGACTTTATTGGTCATCCATTGGATAGGGTTATTTCACATTTTAAGTAATGATTTAGTAGTTGTCCAATCATTTTGTCTCTGTCATACCCTCTATTGTTTGTTTGGGTGTGGGAGGTGTGTGAGTTTTTTCTTTACTTCCAATCCTAAGGTGGATGGTGAATCTACATTCTTTTTATGAATGGAAAAGGACTAGATTACTTTCTTACTTTTCAACAATGGATGAGAGAAGATCATTACACAATAACCTGAACAAGAAGCTGGTAGATTTCTAGAATTCTCAGAAGAGACTCTAGGAGATTTTCATGAAGATCAATGTTAAGTTCACCAATTAACATGGACTTAATCCAATATTAGTGAAAGTTACATTGGTAATTATGCATCTTATTTTTAAGAGTTGGAAAATGAATTTTCTAAAAGTAACTAGCCAAAGTGTGTAGTAATGATGTTCATTTTCATGTCAAATTTTGTCTTTAATGTAATGGTGCAAAAGGACAAAATGAACTTCAAGATAGAAGTTCCTTTTGATATTCTATCTTTTTATATATTTTAGAGGGAATAACTTTTCACATTCCATCCTCTAAAAATCAATAAATATGTTGTTTTTCCACATTGTTAAGGGCTGGAAACTCATTTTCGTTATTAATAAAAATTTTCTTTTTATCTTCTTTTGAAGTTCTTTTCCTCTTTGTTTCAGTTTTCAAAATTTGATCATGTACCTATCCTTTCATGTTCTTAGTTCACCAAATATTTGATGAATTTTATATATGTTAGAGCCATTGACATTTGGCTAATTGTGAAATTTTTGTGTGGTAACTCAAAACACATTATTGTGCCAAAGTTCATAGATTTTGATCTCATACATGCAAATTTTCCCTTTGAAGATCAAACCTTCTTACATGGTGATTGCAACAATGGGTCATGTGAGTTGTTGACACCTACTGACATTTTTAAAAAAATCCTTAGTACCTCATTATTGTCTTGGAAGCATCTTACCCATCACTAATAACCAATCTATGATATCTTAAATGGGTCTCCCTTGGTCAAAATATTTTAGTTGAAGTGGTCTTCTACCCTTCCCATGTCTTTATCATTTGTTAAAGTTGCCAAAAAGTTCAAAAGTTCTAATTCATAGAGTTTCAGTTTCATTTTTCTAGAATTTTTGTGGTTTTTGGGTTTCCTTCTTGCTACCAAATTCATGCTTCCTACCAGATATTACATATTTTCTACCATTCCCACATAAAAGGTATCATGTTCTTGTTTCACTTCAAATCTCCACAAATTTTTCTTCCCATAATTATGTTCGTTTTCTTTCCATTCTCACTTTTGTAGATTCATGTCATGCTCCTAGAATTCCTTCCTATTCTACATTCAACATTTTCCTCCATTTCCCCCCTCATCTTCTTCATTTGGTTCCATGCCATTTACCTAAAAAATTTATCCTCTACATCTTCTACGTGGGTTGACAACAAGGTTGGAACAAAACCTTGGATGCAATTAGATAATTTGGATAGATTGCTTGACTAGATTGGTATGGATTAAGGATGACTTACATTTGGATTTATCGCTTGGAGTTGTTTGGATATTTTATTTTTTTTAATTTTTTGAATTTTTTGATCTTTTAGGATTTTTGGATATGTTATGGGATGTCATTAGATTGCAGGTTGGATATATCTTGGATGCTAGATACCAATGACAAGGGAACACTAGGTTGAAGGACAAGGATGAAATAAGGATTGGTTAGATGGACAAAAGTTTTATGGATGGAAAATGGGAAGGATGGAGGAAGGGGGTTAGGATGTGATCCCCAAGGAGTATGTCACAAAAGAATAACATGCAACAGTCTAAATATTATACTCAAGACTTCAAAGTTTGCATGACAATGATTATAATGATAAGGATGATAAGATTATTTGGAAAAGAGTGGTATATCAAGTGATATCCAAAGAATTTTTCAACATTATGCCCCTATCCTTATCAAGATCAAATAGAGGAAGGGAGGAGAGGATGATGCCATGGGGTAGGTAGGGGAATATAGTGGATGAGGATGGTAGGATAGGAGGAAAATGATAGTAGGGGATAAATGAGATAACTTGCCACCAAGTGTAAGGAACATAGACAATTGATCTACACATGATGCATGTTTCCCAAGTTTTCATCATGGTACTTATCCAAGGTGCCATCGAGGTGGTTTTCACCATTGGACAAAAGATTTATCTTTACTATTTTGATGATATTTTTCGGATGGGATAGGAGGATGGGAGGAAAGAGATAGATGGAGGATGGGGACTCAAGCATTCCATTATAAATGAATGTCGTGCATGGACCATGTCGAGTGTCATTATGTCCATTAATGTTGCTAAATGCAGGAAGATGGAGTTGATGGAGTAGAGAGTATGGAATGTGGATGGATACATGGAAGGATAAATGGATGATGAATGAAATGATTATGTGAAATCATCAACCATAGGGATATGATGGTGAAGAGATGTAGGATTATAAGATGTGAAGATAGAGGTATGTGGGAATGTTGTGGAATGGAGAGGGACCAAAAACAATAATTGCACACACCATGATGGATGTTGAAGCTTTTGATTTGGAGGTGTAGGAAGAAATGTAGATGTGGAATTCATTATGGATTTAGAAACCCAAATGGACTTAGGATTTTTATGATTTTTGCATGGGGTGCAGGATAATTGGGATGTTGTGGTGAACTAGGATTGGGATGATCTACTTGAGTTGATTACTTTTTCCTTGGGGACCCACACCATTTTTGTTTTGGATGGTGCTTTTGGAGATGTGATTTTTGTATCTGTTTGGATTTTTATTTTTATTTATGCATTGATGCCCTATGGCATGATAAGCTTGAGGATTTTGTGACGTATGCAGTTTATGTAAAGAGGTATCCAAATTTACTTTTGAATCCCATGGGTTTTGTGATACCTTCATAATGAGTCGATGTGTACATTCATTTATCATGATTAGGAATGCTAGGGGTTTTAAGGGAGTGGGATTTATGGATGGAAGGGTTAGTGGAATTGTGGATGAAAAGATGAGGGGATGTGACTATAAGGATATTAGGCATTGTGAGAAGTGGAGATAGAGTGGATGGAGAGAGATGTATGGTCACATGCTTTTGAGAATGGTATGCCGATGGAGGAAGGATGACAACATATGAGTATTATGCAAAAATGTGAAATAATAAATGGAAATCAATCACAATGAAAACTCTTATTTTATAGTCTACATCACCTCAAAATGAGCATGCAACTATCAAAACCAAAGGAAAACAATGAAACAATGTTACCACAATAGCCCTTGATGCACCATGATGAATGATGAATGTGCTCCAATGATGCTTGATAATGATATTTGATGTATACATGTTGATTGCCTACACTAGCAGCATAACAATACTTGAAAGATCATGTGCTAGCCATACATTCTAGGTAGGACTTGTGCTAGATAGGATATTGATTCTCAATTCAGCTAGGAGAAAATGACTTGATTGGTAGTGATATTTATATGATCTAGGATGTGGGAAGGATATGACCTATTTGGATGAAGTTGGCTAAAACTCTTAGATAAAAGTGTATAAGGATTATGATAGGTGAAAAACAATTAATTAAATAAATATATTATCTAATTAATTATAGGAAAAAGTAGGAGAAACAAATTAATTAAATAAATAAAATTTATTTAATTAATGTGGCTAAAGGATGGACTAAATTAAATAAATAAAAAGTAATTTAGTAAATGGAGTAAGATTAATTAAATACATAAAGGTAATTTATTTAAATAATTGGATAATGAAAGGGGCCTAGGATGAATGTGTCACAAGATGGTGTCTAGGTGATGTTGTATTGACAAGCTCAAATTTAGGTGTCTACATTTTGCTCTCTTTGAGATGATGTTGCAACCAAAAAGAAGTAGCGTCATTTAAAAGAAGAAAAGGTATGGATGACGAGAACTAGATGATAGGATGGGATGCCCCCTCAAGAGGATAAGTGGGTATGGACACAGGTAGACTCTCGAAATGAATAGGACAACAAAATGATAGAGAATGATAAGTTATGTTGCATTAGGTGAGAAATCATGATTTTTTCTATAGCACTAGACATTATGCACCAAGGTACAAGGACCAAGACCATGACGATGTGTCTCATGCATAAAAGGATTCCCCAATAAGGTCACAAGAAACCCTATGCCATATAGCACCATGACATGAAAGACCATGATACCATTGCAATAGGTAGGTTACCAGGACTAATGCAAATATAAAATGATAAAGATGCAAGATAAAATGATAAAGACAAAGGTCACAAGAAAACATATGCCCCTATGTCGCAACATGATATGAAAGACCATGATGTCATTTTGAAAATTTGTTACAAGTACTATATACAAATGAAAAATAAAATGATAAACACACACAAGCAAGTAAGGAAGCATGCACAAAATCACACAAAGACAAAAAAGGTGTTTCCCCTCCCAAGCTGAAAATCAATGATTGATTTCTAAAATGATAAAGAAAAAAGGTTGGGAGAAAACATATGCTCCTATGTGGAACCATGATATGGAAGACCATGATGTCGGTGTGACAATATGTTGCAAGGACTAGGTACAAATGCAAGATAAAATGATAAAAACACACAAGCAAGCAAGAAAACATGCACAAAACCACATAAATGCAAACAAGGTATTGCCCCTGCCAAGCCAAAAATGATGATTGATTGATAGATTAATTGATTTAAAGTGTTCTTATTGCAAGGAATGATATATCTTAGATGCACAAGACAATTAAGAGTGAGGGGGTGAATCAGTTGCACATTAAAACATTAAACCCTTAATACTATTCCAACCCTTATTAGCCTTCAAACTCTTATTATACATTAGTAGAATGTAAACATATGAAACATCAATGCAAACACATCCAAACACATAAGAACACTAGATTTACATGGAAAACCGAAGAAGGGAAAAATCATGGTGAGGATTAGCTCACATATATATATATATGAATAACAACAATGAATAATACAAGTAAGCTCACTGCCCAAAAAGACTCACTATCCAGAAGAAAGAAGAATAGAAGAAGATTGTTACAAAGAGATTCACTATCTCAAGGCAATAGGAGAAATCCACCACTACAACTTTGTACTATCCGCAAGCTTCAGCTCACTACCTCCAGTAACTTCAAGAAGACTGAAATGTAGACACCTTCTACTCACTGCATCTGAAAGTTATAAGTATTTAGGATTGCACTCAATTCACCACATTTGATCACATTCACATCTTACACACCTCAAAATATCTACTCAACCATCACCTTGTATTTATGCCATCCATGACCTAAAACAATCTTAATTAGGTTAGCCTTAATGAAACGTATGCTCCTCAAATGTGCAACACCAAAATAGGTCAGCACCAAACACTTTTGTGGTGGAAAGAAGTGCAGGAAAACCATGATGCGGGTTAACTAGGACCTAGATCTATATTCCCATGATACTCATCATATACAAATCCATGAGGTACCTTCACAAATAGCGCTATCAAGCCAGGTTGGCCAATTCTAAACTAACACTACAAGTGGCCACATACTCTCCTTTCCAGGTCAAAAAAGAACATGTGGACCACAAGGAAACACTCCATAGCATCCACAAATCTTCCCAAAATATTCCAACATCAACATAATATCCATTAGCACTACCACAACCACATACAACTGAAGAGCACAATCATCCTATGTAATTAGTCAACTTGCCATAGACAACAACTCATGAATCCAATGTTGTGGAGCATCTGAACACGAACCGCTCCAAGGAAAGATAGATACAGAAAATACAGGCACATTATCAAATCTGTAAGCCAAAAAAGCTCAATATGGAGAAATGCAAAGCAATCTCATTTCTCCAAGACAACCTTCTTGATAGGCAAATACTCTATTAAACACATCTTCCACTGTTGCATGATCTTGAACCTAAAACTCTGGGTATAACACCTCTGAGCACCTTTGATCATCACTTCCAAATAGCACAAGCATATCTTCATCCATGAAGAAATGTAGAGCACAACACTGAATACACCTTTATCATACTGCACACTCTTTCATTCAAATTTTCTCAAAAGCACTTGGAAACCAAGTGAACTATCTTCATCAGCAACACTTCTCAGTATCCTCAAATACTTCTCATCATGACATCAATAACAACACTAATAATAGCACCAGAATCTAACAACTCCAATGCTAGTCATTGACATCAATGACAACACCAACAAGCTTTCAACAATCTCCCCCTTTGTCATTGATGGCAACACCAACTCTCTGAAAAACCATCAACAATAGAATCAACCAACACCATTCCCCCTGATTGGGACATCTCTTACTCTTCACACTCTTTAACTCTACTTCATAAACTTCTTCTCCCCCTACTTGAGTTCTTCATACTCTTATAAACACTCTGTCTCACCCTATGTTTTCCAGACCAACTGTCCTGCACTATGGTTTTCGAATCATTCTAACTCTCTCCCCTTTTGACATCAATGGAAAAGGGTTAAAAACTTATCCAACTCTCTTTCCTGCATACTTCAAACTTTCCTCTTCTATATTGAGTTCTTTTACTCTCCCCCTTTGACAACACTTCAAAGAGAAACACTTGCAACACTAATAAGCACCTACTCTTTCTCTCTCTCTACTACTCTTACTTTTCTACACTCTCCCACTTAGGGGTATAAGATATGCTCCATTTGACTACACTAACTAGCATAACCACTAGACCTACTTGCCCTAAAAAGTAGCCTTCAACATCAGTCCAGGACCAAGAATGCACTTGAAATGCTTCTCGGACAGATGCACACACTTATGCATCTAATTGAAAGGAGGGGCAATAACTCCTAAGTTCTATCAGAGATACTCAAAGGTATCTTTAGGAAGAACCTTTGTAAAAATATTTATAACTTGATCCTTAGTAGGCACATACTCCAATTTCACCTCATTCTCTGCAACCTTCTCTCTTAGAAAGTGACACTAGATAGAGATATGTTTTGTTTTTGAATGCATTACAAGATTCTTTGAAATATTGATAGCACTTGTATTATCACACAAAATAGGAATAGGTTGATCATATGATACTTTGATATCCTTGAATGTCTGCCTCATGCATAACACCTATGTGCAGAAAGATGCTACTGCAATGTACTCTACCTCTATAGTAGATAATGACACTGAATCTTGCTTCTTTCTCAACCATGAAACCAATATACTTCCAAGAAAGAAAGCACCACTACTTACATACTTCTTCTATCATCTATACATCTTGACCAATCTACATCTATATATGAACTCAAAGAGAAATCAATATCCTTAGGATACCATAAGCCATAATCTAGAGTGCCTTTCAAGTATCCAAATATCATTTTTACTATTGTAACTTGTGATGCTCTATGATTTGATTAAAATCTAGCATCAAGACAAACTACATGCATGATATCTAGTCTGGTATTAGTTAGGTAGAGCAATTCACCAATCATTGATCTATACCTTCTCTGATTTGTCTTAGGAGATTCAACATTCTTGCTCAACTTGCAACTAGTAACCATAGGAGTACATATTGGTTTAGAATCCTCCATCCCAAACTTCTTCAACATTTCGTTAACATACTTTAACTATGAAATGAAAATACCTTTTTCTAATTGATTGATTTGCAACCCAAGGACGAAATTCATCTCCCCACACATTGATATCTCAAACTCTTTCTGCATCCTCTCTACGAATTTCTTACACATACCTTCATTTCCTATAAAGATTATATCATCAACATATACCACCACAATCAGAATTTGATCTTATTCAACTTTGAAGTATAAATTACTATCTACAATAGCCTTTTTGAATCCTTGATGCAACAAGTATTTATCCAATCTTGCATACCAAGATCTAGGAGCTTGTTTGAGTCCATACAATTCTTTCTTCAACTTGCAGACCATGATATTTGGATCATCTGATAACTGAAAGTCTTCCAATTGTTTAATGTATACCTCTTCTTCCTACTCTCCATTCAATAATGTAGATTGCACATCCATCTGATAAACTTTGAAGTCCTTATGAGCTACAAAGGCCAAAAACAATCTAATGGCCTCCATTCTTGCCATCGGAGCATATTTTTCCTCAAAATCTATTCCTTCCACTTGTGAGTAGCTTTTACACACAAGTCTAGCCTTATTTTTGACCACTTCTCTATTCTCATTCAATTTGTTCTAGAACAACCATTTAGTTCCTGTCACATTTTTGTCTATTGGTGTTGGGACAATTTCCCAAGTCTAATGCTTCTCAATGTGCATCAATTCTTCTCCCATAGATTTGATCTAGTGTTCTTCTAAGTTGAATGATTTAGTCACTGTTTTAGGTTTTATTTTAGACCATAAGAACAAATTTACCTATTCATCTATCATAACAATTTTTCTTCTTGTTAGTACACCTTTGTTCTTATCTCCAATGATTTGATCCTCAGAATGATTCTTCTGCACATACTTGGGAGCCTTAGGAATCCTTTTTGGAGCATCTTCTTCATGAACTTGAATCTCCTTTTCCTTTTCTTCTTCATTTTCTTCTTCTTTGAAAGGGAACTCATCATATTCATATCCTTCTATTAGCACTAAGCTTTGATGTGGTTCTTCATCCACTTTCACATTTACACTTTCAACTAACTTTTTTAGCCTCTTGTTGTAGCACCTGTAAGCCTTGCTCTTTCTAGAATATCAAAGGAATATTCCTTCATCTGATCTTATATCAAACTTTACCAAGTTTTCTTCATCTCTCCTAATATAACACTTCCTTCCAAACACTCTAAAATACTTGATGGTAGGAGTTCATCCATACCATAGTTCATATGGAGTCTTTGAACTATTGACCCTTGTTTGCACTCTATTTTATATGTAGACTATAGTGTGAATAGCTTCCCTCCAATAGATATCTGGTAGATTTTCTTCTTTCAACATTGTCCTTGCTGCTTCTTGAATTGTCCTATTCTTCCTTTCCACAACTCCATTCTATTGAGGAGTCCTAAGAGCTGACAAATACCTTTTTACTCCATGATCTTCACAAAAATAGTTAAAGTCATTGGATGTGAACTCACCACCTCTGTTAGACCTCAAGAACTTGATTTTCACATCTATTTCATTCTCAACCATAACCTTAAGTGCTTTAAACTTATCTAAAGCTTCTATTTTTTCTTTGAGAAAGGCTATCCAAGTCATTCGAGAGTAATCATCAATTAACAACATGAAATACTTGTCACCTTGAAAGATTCCTATTCTTGTAGGTCCACATAGATCTCTATGTACCAAATCCAATGGTCATGTGGTAGAATACTCTTTGGTTTTGAAATTCTTTCTTGTTTGCTTCCGAATATGACATTCCTTGCAAATTACAATGATAGGCTTTGTAATTCTTGGCAGATCTCTCACAACTTGAGTAGAATTGATCTTCACTAGGCTATCAAAATTGATGTGGCACATTCTTCTATGCCATAGCCAACTTTCATTGATTTGAGTCATAAAGAACATACCATTGGCAACTTTGAGTTGTTATATATTTCCTTGTCCTTGTTCTTGTAGCAACCAAAGTTCCATAGCTTTCTTTTCTGATCTCACAGCCACCATCTTGAAACATAAGGTTATATCCTCTGCTACACATTTGTCCTACACTTAGAAGATTATGCCAAGACATTTGACAGAGAGAACATCATCTATATTATGCTTGTCATTAAAACTAATTGAACCTTTTCCACACATCTTAGTAGATGCATCATCTCAAAACTTGACAAAACCTCCATAATACTTCTCAAGCTTAACAAACTTATTCTTATCACCTGTCATATGATTTGAACATCCACTATTGATTATCTAGTAGTTTTCCTCTTCTCTTGCATGAAAGCAATTACCAAAGCTCCTTTGACATTGTGTCATGTTTTCAGGGCAATTTCCTTCACACATATTTTAGAGTCAGTAAAATTAGTTCCAATATTCAAAGCCATGAACAAGCATTCATCGCTTCCATCATCTGGATAGTCAAACTCATCATTAGATATGCTAGCATATTCTTTAACATAATAACTCCTCTTGAATGATTTACCTTTTTATACATGTATTTGTCATTTGAGATTTTTACTGGAAATTTTGAAGCATAATCACCTATCTTTCCACAGTTCAAACATTTCAAGGGTAACTTACCTCTATATTTTCCAATGCCCATTTTTTCAATCTACTTACAAAATTTTCTTACACTTCATCAAAATCATTTAAATCTAACTCATCATTCTTTTTTGTCTTACTAACCTTAAAAGTAGTCTCTTTTCTTGAATCATCTTGACCAAACTCCCTTAACTAAAAAGTAGTTAAAGTACCAAACAATTGATCTCTAGTATAATTATCCAAATGTTGAGTTTCTTCAATAGCCAAAACTTTAGCACTATAAGATTTTGGAAGAGTTCTTAGTACATTCTTTACCACTTCATTTTCCTCCAACTTTCCACCAAGGCCATTGATGGAATTGACAACTTCATCCACTCTATGCATGTAGCTTGCAATATTTTCATCCTCTAACATCTTGAGGGTTTTAAACTTGGTCTCCAAATTTTGCATCTTTGCTTGCTTGACCTTGGCATCTCCTTCATAGATACTTTCCATCTTCTTCTAGATCTTAGTAGTAGTTTTGTAGCTCATTACCTTCACTAATTCTGAAATAGAAAGACTATTCAGAAGAGCACTCCTTGCCTTGCCATTGTTCTCATAGTCTTTAATCTCATCAACATCCTTTGGACCATTGGTAGGTATAGTATATTATTTTTTAAGTAACTTGCATACACCATATCCTAATGAGACAAGAAAGATTTCAATCCTAATCATCTAGAAAGCATAATTTGTTCCATCAAACAAAAGAATCTCAATACCTTTCCTGTGCACCATTTGGATCTACCCCAAGTGGTTAAGCTTCTACAAGGAACCTCGCTTTGATACCAATTGTTAAATGCACATCACAACTAAGAGGGGGGTGAATCAATTATACATTACAACACTAAACCCTCAAATACTATTCGAACCCTTATTAGCCTTCAAACTCTTATTGTGCATTAGTAGAATGTAAACATATGAAACTACAATGCAAACACATCCAAACACATAAGAACACCATATTTACATGGAAAACCCAAGAAGGGAAAAACCACGGTGAGGATTAGCTCATATATATATGAATAGCAACAATAAAAACAAGTAGGTTACTGCCATGGGCTCACTACCTAGAAGAACTCATTATCCAGAAGAAAGAAGAATAGAAGAAGACTATTACAAATAGATTTACTATCTCAAGGTAATGAGAGAAATCCACCACTGTAACTTTGTGCTATCCGCAAAAACTTCAGCTCACTACCTCGAGTAACTTCAAGCCGACTGAAATGTAGACACTTTCTGGTCACTACATCCAAAAGTCAAAAGACTTTAGGCTCGCACTTAATTCACCACATTTGATCACACTCACATCTTGCACACCTCACACTCTCTACTAAACCTTCACCTTGTATTTATACCATCTACGACCTAAAACAATCTTAATTAGGTTCGCCTTAATGAAACATATGTTCCTCAAATGTGCAACACCAAACTAAGTCGGCACCAAACACTTCCACTATGGAAATAAGTGAAGGAAAACCATGTTGTAGGTTAATTAGGACCCAAATCTATATTCCCATGCTACTCATCACATCCACAATCCATGAGGTACCTCCACAAATAGCGCTAGGAAGCCAGGTCGACCAATTATGAACTAACACTGCAAGCAACCACATACACTCCTCTCTAGGTCAGAAAACAACATGTAAACCATAAGAAAACACTCCACATCATCCACAAATCTTCTTAGAATATTCCAACATCAACATAATATCCATCAGTACTGCTGCAACCACATACAACTAAAGAGCACAATCATCATGTGTAATCAGTCAAATTGCCACAGACAACAACTCATGAAACCAACCTTCTAGAGCATCTAAACAAAACCACTCCAAGGAAAGATAGATATAGACAATATAAGCATGTTCACAGATCCACAAGTCTAGAAATCTTAGCACAGAGAAATGTGGAGCAATCTCATTTCTTCAAGACAACCTTCTCATAGGAAAATAATTTTTCAAACACATCTACTACCACACGATCTAGAACCTAAAACTTTGGATATAACACCTCTAAACACCTCTAATAATCACTTCCAAACAACACAAGCATATCATCAATCATGAAGAAATGTGGAGCACAACACTGAACACACCTCTATCACACTGCACACTCTTTCATTCAAATTTTCTCAAAAGCACTTGGAAACCAAGTGAACCATCTTCATCAGCAACACTTCTCAGCATCCTCAAACACTTCTCATTATGACATCAATAACAACATTAATGACAACACCAACATCCAACAACTCCAATGCTAGAGGTTGACATCAATGACAACACCAGCAAGCTTTCAACATTATATTCCTAGAACAACAGAAGGATAAGGGAATGATATGTCCCAAATATGATTATTGATGGTGATTTATTGAGTTGATGAGGTTGACATCAAGGTAGGAAAAAAAACTAAGGTATGCTTTTGGATGATTTGGCTAGATTTCTTGATTAGATTTGTATGGATTAAGGATGGGTTGCCTTTGATTTATTGCTTCAATTTTTGTATATTTTATTCTATTGTATTTTTAGGATTTTTTTCCAATTTTGTACATGTTTTGATTTTCTTTTATTGTTGACTTGTTTTTGTTATGGGATAGTTGAATGAAGGAACTAGATGGATGAAGGAGTGGTCATAGTGAATTGAGAGGTATGGTAAAAAATGGACTTGTCACGATTATGATAAAAGTGGGGTGAAAGGATTTGATCATGGAAGGTGGTGGAAGTATCATGGAAAGAAATTTTGATGCCCCTGGTATAATTCTAGTATGATTTTTCTCCTTTAAGTCTAATACTTTTTTAATTTTTCATTTTTGGGATTTTGTATTTGTAGGTCTTGTATTTTGTTCATCCCAGGTAATGAAATCAAGATATGGCAATGAGGTTCCAATCGTGATTATAAAATTGTCATGGAAATGTGGTATGATATGATCCAAGTTATTTGTTTAATTTTCTATGTGTTCATGGGGATCAAGTGTCTCATCATGGGATGCTATTGTATAATGGGTAGGGTTACTTAAGATGTCTTGATCATGTATAGGATCTTGATCATAGATAATATATTGATCATAGAGGGGATTATCATGGATAATGCAATATTGAGCTTGGATAAGATGAATTTGGATTTCTTGTTCATGGATAGGATCTTGATCATAGGTAATATCTTGATCATAGAGCAGAGTATCATGGATAATGTGATATTGAATTTTGGTATAATGAATTGGGATGCTTTTATCTTGATTTGAATGGAGATATGGTTGATCATGCTCTTGGACAAGATCTTGCTATAGCTCTTCAGTTTGGATAGGAGGAGAGTTTTATTGGATAGTAACTATTCTACATCGAGTAGTGATAGCACATTCAAGGGACTTGTATTTTATTGTGATGGTGGAAACTTGTGATGGATCATAAGTCAATACATCGTAGAATGGAGTCATAGGTGTAAGGGAAATTATTATAGTGGATATTTTTTGAATGATTATTTTGGGATTGGTTTGAAGTGGAACAAGAAGACGAAGTGGATCGTTTGTGCTTGGGAAAAGGATCTTGATAAATAACTAATTGGTCATTGGATGAGGATGTGCCATTTACCTCTAATTTACCTTCATCAATAAGATCTTGAATGTAATGTTTGAGCTTCATACACTTGTTTGTAGGATGTCCATGGACACAATGATAACCACAATAGCTCTTCTCATTGTACCATGTGAGTTTAGACTCATTTTCACCATATGGTCTAGTGAAAGGAATGTAACCATATTATCTTGCATCAACTTTTGAAATACCATTTCAATGGGTTCCCCTAACTTAGTAAAATGATGTCTTGGATTGAAATAGGGTTTAAATGGTCTCACAGGAAGGGAAATGGTATTGGTGGTAAGGACAATTTAGACATTAGATTGAGAAGGTTGCATTGTCTAAATGTGTCTTGAATCCGAGACTCCATCACTAACCACATGTTTATTCTTAGTCCAAGGTTTAGATTTGTCATTTGTTTGATTATTGTCCTTGGTATAGGTCTTAAGTACACCTTTAGTGATAAGGGATTTTTCAATATTAACACCTTTCTCAATGATCTCATCAAAGGTGGAAGGGCAATGGATTTAGAGATGAAAGGACATTTCTTGATTAGGTTTTGGATGAAAATATTGACTAATTATTGTTTAGGGATTAGCCATGGGATTCGAATTGCAAGACATCTCCATCTTTGTAGGTAAGAAGAAAATCTTTCTCCATTATGTTGCTTGGCATTACAAAGATCTAACATTGTAAGTTCATGTTTAACATTCTAGGAGAAATGGGCCAGCAATTTTTCGGCTAGTTGGGGGAACATTGTGATGGTACTAGGTGTGAGATGATGAAACCAATCCAAGGCTTATCTAGCTAAACAATTAGTGGAAAAAGTTTTAATAGGTAAACATCGTAATGAGAAACTTCTTGAGAAGTCATGAAAAATTGTTTAATTTGGTCATGGGGATCTCCCTTTCCCTTGTATTTGTCAAAATTGGGCACTACAATGTTTTGGGGAAAATGAGTCATCATAATGGACTGGTCAAAAGGATAGGGACAAAAATCCTTAAACATAAAATTTTTACGTTGAATCTCGACTTGCATCTTTAAACTTCATTCTATATCTTTTGCATCTTATGTTCCAAAGGATTCACAAGGGGTAGAGTTTGACATGATGCCATGGAATGAGTGGCCAATGGATTAGGTAGGTAGGAAATATGTGATGAGATGAGAAGAGAATTCTTTGAATAAATGGGTTGATGACTTTGGGGAATTGACATTCTATATTGATATCATTGATGAATGGGGTATGATGACACAACCAAATGATGGGAAATAGGTTGAGAAAGGATTGATTGAGATGGAATGTGAGATGTTGATGGAATAGAAAGTGTTTGTTGAGGAAAGGAAGGAAATGAAAATGAGGTTTGAAATGGAATAGAAATTGTAGGGATATGCTGATGAGATGTCTTATGTGGGTTGGAGACTTGTGGTATGGGTCATGAATTAGGTATTTGAGGGGTGTCAATATCATTTTGTGATGAGGAGCTAAGATGATTAGGCTCTTGCAGTTTTGCCAAATTTTCTCTGAGAAGTTTCATGACCAAATCCTTATGTCCTTTGACAAAATCTATGAGTGTGGGTAAAAGCTCAGGTTGATCAAAATCTTGTCCATGCTCACATGTGTTGTTATTAGGTGAAATGTCTTCAATGGTCACATGACAATCCATGGTCTTCTTGGTTTGAGATCTAGTTATAGGGGCATAAGATGGTGATGTGAAGTTGTGTTTGAATTTTGCAAATTTTGAATGTTCAAATTTTTATCTCTCTCTCTCTCTCTATATATATATATATATATATGATGTGAAGTTGTGTTTGAATTCTCTCTCTATATATATACACACATATATATATACATATACATATACATATATATATACATATATATGTACATATACATATATATATATATATATATGTATATGTACATATATACATATGTACATATATATATATGTATATGTATACATATATATATTTACATATATATATATGTACATATACATATACACATATATATATGTACATATACATATATATACATATACACACATATATATATATGTACATATACATATATATATATGTACATATATATAGATATATATATGTACATGTACATATGTATATGTACATATATATATATATATATATATATATATATATATATATATACGTACATATACATATATATATGTATATGTACGTACATATATATATGTATATGTACGTATATATATATGTATATGTACGTATATATATATATATATGTACGTATATATATATATGAGATGAAATGTGGATGGTTTACAAATGATGAAGGAGAGGGTGAGGACAAAACCAAAATTTGGATCAAGTAAAGAGATAGATCTTTTGTGATTGTAAATGATGATTAGGATGATGATGGGGGCATCCGCTAATCTTAGGGGTAGGTAAAGTCCTAAGTGTATCCAAGATTAACAAATATGTGATAAAGATAAGGATGAAAGAACTAGGTTTTGACTGAACCAACTTGATTTTGGTATGGATATGGATCAATGTGGTTATGATAGAAATGCTAGTGCAGATTTTGTTTGTATTTTGATGATTTGGCAAGAACTTTATCAAAAACACAAGAAGACACAATGGTAAACTTGACTTTAAAAAGTGATAAAATTGATTGTTGCAATATATGAAGACACTCAAGACACATGAATAAGCCTAATATTAACCAATTGAGTGTGGTAAAGAAGTCTTAAACTAGGATTCACAAGACTCTAAGGGAGCCCTCGATATACACAAGGTACATGAGGTCCAAACTTGTGAAATGAAAGTGAAACAATGCCAAATAGCTGGGAAAAGAGGGTAACCCACCCTTCACCTTCACTTCCCCAAGATATAAAGTTCTTGGGGGCTTAGCTCAAATGACAAAATTCCAACTTCCAAGAGGTGTGTCTTTTGATTCACTCCCCACTCTTTATACTCCATTGGAACACTAGAGTTGAGGTCATCCCCTTGGAGTGGGTGTGTCTCCAAGAAAGGCCTCCTAAAAAGGGTGACAAAAGTGAATCAAATGGTGGCTTTGATCTCCAAGATCACCTTACAGCACGCGGATAGATCATAAACACACACTTGACCCACACAAGCAATATAAATTAACCCTTAGAAATTGAAATGTGTGATGTGAATATGAAGGTGATGAAAGTTTTTTTTTTATTCCTAAGATCATTTTACCATGTGAGGGAAGAGCACACACACACATACACACACCTCCAACAACAATCAAGCTCACCAAACAAATAAAACACAAGTTCTTTTTATGTCCAAATCCAAATGTGATGTCGCAAACAAGTATTTGTTCAAAATGAGAGATCTACTCAAACTTAGAAATAGATAATTGCATATAGAAAATTAAATGCCAATAATAGATTCTTTATTATTTTCTATGCAATTTAAAAAAATGCTAAATTTTGATTTAAAATGTAAAAGTTATGCACAATTGATTTTTTGAAACAAGAGTCAAACTTAAAGAAGTGAACCTAGAAATCCATGTCAGATTTAATGATACGACCTACGCCAATTATAAGTACACTGAATTAGCTTTCCAAAAACTATAAATTTGTAAAAATTTGATACGATTTGACAATTTTATAAGAAAAAGAAAAAAACCATTTATTTTGCTAAGTAAAAGGAAAGAGGTACTCCCTTGTGGTTAAGCTAAATGTTGGCGGTTAACCTTGCTATGGTCACATGCACAGGTTAACTTTATATAGTTTATACTAGCATCTAATGGTTAAATCACTACTAGTAGTTGATTGAAAACTCATTCACATGGTGCAGTCAAACACTTAGTGGTTAAATTTAGTGTGACAGTTTAATAAAAGCACTCATGTATTGATTAAATTTGGTCACAAGGGAAGTTTTAAATCATCTGACAACAATGACAATTAGCATCAAAAGGTTAAGATAAGCATTAATACAAATGGTCAGAGCTAATCATCTTGCAGTTAAGACAATGTTTGTAGCTAGGAAAATCTCATGGTGAATGTTTATTGTTAGTGTTAGGCATTAACATCTATGGTTAGCACTAACACCTATAGCTAAACTAAACCTTTAACCACTAAAGACTAACATTAATAGGTGTTACTTAATGTAGCTAACAATTAAACATCAAACATTAATAAAATTAAACCCTTAAACTTAACTATGACCCCTTGACATTAATAAATTTTTTTTGGTGTCCAAAATTGACAAATTTTAGGTGTCCTAGGGTTTTTGATGCTTCCAAACACAACAATGAGGTCAATTTTGGCATACAGTACTCCCTATGAAAGCTCACCTCTAGATCTACAACAAAAAGGGTAACAAAAACTTACAAAACCAAGGTTAATCAAGGGACGTGGGTTCCACCGGGAATGCCAAATGTATGTTGTAGAAATGTGAAATAATAAACATAAATCAATCACAATAAAAACTCCTATTTCACAATCTACATCACCTCAAAACGAGAAAAGGATTATCAGAACCAAAGGAAAATAATGAAACAATGTTACCAAAATAGCCCTTGATGCACCATGACAATAATGGATGATATGATCTAGGATGTGGGAAGGATAGGACCTATTTGGATGTCAAAGTCAGCTAAAAATTATAGATAAAAGTGTATAATGATTATGATAGGTGAAACATAATTAATAAAATAATAAAATTATTTAATTAATTATAGGACAAAGTGGGAGAAACAAATTAATTAAATAAATAAAATTTAAAATAATTTAGTAAATGGAGTAAGATTAATTAAATAAATAAAGATAGATTATTTAAATAATTGTATAATGAAAGGGGCTTAGGATGAAAGTGTCAGAAGATGACTAGTGTCTAGGTGATGTCATAAGGACAAGGTCAAATTTAGGTGTCTACAATATGATTTGGAGGTGCGATGGGATGCACGGGTTTTGGGATTAAAATAAGTGGATTTAGAAGGCATGGAGGTGGTACCAACATCTTTGGATTGTTTTCCTTGGGATATATAGCCAAGGCCATGCAATTGTGGAGAGCACTTGACATGTATGGGATTTAAGATACCTTGTTCATGAAGTCCTCAAACTTTGCCTTGATAATTCATGTTTTGGAGCATGCAATGTGTGTTGGGATTAGTGAGGATCAACAAGTAATAATAAAACCACAAAGTTGTTTTAAACACAATAAGCAAAATTACATTTCCAAAAGATGAATGAAATATACATAGAAGTCTCACTTAAATAGGAAATCATGAGGAGGTGAGAAGGTCAAATAGAACAACTAAGTAACCCTCCATAGGTGCAACACTTGTCTTAGTCAAGTGACACCTGTTTGAGAAATTGGCAAGTTTGCATGAAGTAGGCATCTCACAAAGGTGGTTACACATGTCTTCACCACATGAGGTGAGACAAAAAGGTAAGAAGCCCAAAGTTGACTTAAGCAAGTGTGAATAGAAATCTCCTAGACATGCAAAAAGATAACTAGATAGATAATGTCACTTTTCACACTAACACCCCCCTTAAGTGCAACTTAGGGAGTAGTGAAACAATGACGAGTCTTGGAAACTAGGCTTGATGAGGTACCCATACAAATACATCTCTCATAAGGTGGAGAAAGAAAGAAAACCATGTGGGAAAAACTTTCCTCCAAAAGAGAGAAGACAAGAAAGTGTACTAGACATTGTACAAAATACCCGAAGGTGATAATCCTGTTGTGAAGAATTTTTGGAAGCCTTTTGTGAAGCAACTTGAACCTCTGATGTAGCAATAGGTGATTATGGTGGTGATGCTAGGTTCTGGATTTAGGAATCTATGTTCCAAACTTAGAGATTGCAGATGCAAAAAGAGCATGGCCCTTAAATATTTTTGTTGTTGTATCAGGTGTTGATGATGACTCTTGGTTAGATTCAAGATCTTTTATACTATGTTTTCTGAGAAGATTGGTAAAATGATTGATCTTCTACTTCAAACATTTCTACTCCCCATGCCCAGTTTTATTGCAATATGTACACTTAGCTTTTTCTTTCCCTTGATCTGAAAAGTTTTATTGCAATATGTACACTTAGATTTAAATATGATGGATAATGTATGGATTTTGAAAGCATGATGATACTTTGAATGTGGATATATGAGATAGCAAATGGGAAGCATAAGCTTATGGCATAAGATGTGTTGATAATTGCTTGGTTGAGGCTTGATTTATATATTTTTGGATGATACGATGGATGGCTAGGATTAAGAGGGTTAATGGATGGATAGAAATAAGAGGTGGAAATAGATGGATAAGATTAAGAGATGCAATATGATAAGGATGGTTAATATTTGATGAGAGGATTAGGGATTCTAGGGCATTCTTTATGTGAATGGTTAGGATTGAGAGATGTAGTATGGGATGAGTGGCTAGGATGAAAACTTAGTTTGACTTTTGGGACATTCATTTATTGATGTTGTTAAGTGGATGTGGATGACAAGCTAGTCATGTGACTCTCAATAATTAAGTTAAATAATAAAATTATTTAATTAATTATTGGAGAGGGGATGATGGAAGGACAAATTAATTAAATAAATAAGATTTATTCAATTAACTTTGGCTAAAAGGGATAAATGAATTAGTTAAATAAATATAATTTTTTTAATTAATTTTGGAAAGGGATCTTAAGGGACAATGTGTTGTAAGATGAATGTCTAGGGGATGTTGAAGGGTTATAAGGACATGGTCAATTTTAGGTGTCTACACTTATATTCTACACAACCAACATAACTCATTCAAAACCTATCAACAAAATACCACAATATGTGTGACCTAATAAACTATAGGGGGTTTCACTTAATAAACTAATGGCATAGCATGTGTGTCTATAGGGTACTAATAAACATCCCAAATTTCATTTCTACCCCTTAAGTTTATGTTTTGATAATCCCCTCTACATACACTAGTATAATTAAAATACCACTCTATTTTTATTTCTACCCCTTAAGTTTATGTTCTGATAACCCCCTCTACATACACTAGTATAATTAAAATACCACTCTATTTTCACCAAGTATCCTATGTACCTTTTTTTTTTTTTTTGCAATTTTATATCCCCTTATTATATTTACCCTATCAACTAAAAGTACTGCCCACACCTACATTTGACTTGAAACTAGTTCTGATTGCCATCTCATATCTTAAATTATTAGCACATAAAACCTAGATGAACTATGAGAAAAATGTCATCCTACATAAAGTGCTTATACATCTCACCTCAAACTCTTTCCACACCAACTCAACAATAAAATCCCTCTAATAACATATATCTCCATTATATATAAATTACAATGTTTACAATTATAAAAAAAATTGATAAACTGAATGTAAAATAATTTATATACTAGAGATTATTAAATAAAATATGAAGTTAAAAAATGTTAATTTTCATATTATTTGATAAAAAAGAGCTTCCTTAGCTGTCCAAACATTATGAAAAAAATATTGAAAATAGTAATCAAATCTATTGGTCAGATCTCGGCTAAATATTCAGTGTTAGAACTCAACTGATGGAATTATTATGCAGGCAAGAACTAATAAAGATCTATTTTTGCAATAAACGAAAAGAGAGAGTACAATCAGTAACGAACTCACACAAGTCAACTCAGAAGCTTCTGTACCTATTAAATTGAGCAGATTGTTACCAGCACAATCGATCTTCTAGATTTGAATTTGATTTACTTTAAAAGCTTTTGAAGTATTTCAATATACAACAAAGTCGTGCAAATAGACGGAAACCCAACCACCAAAGAAACGATTTGTATGAGATTTTATTCTCATACATTTTGGTAGCAGATGATCATAACGCGCTTCAACAACTGCGTATGTTTGGTTTCTAACGTTTTATAAAAATGGGGAATCCGCTTTCAGGATATTCATTGTTAATCAAACAACCGTTCCAAATGGCAGAGTTTGTCTTATAGTTTTAAGAGCTTGAGATTAGTTTTAATAGGTAGATCGAGAAGAAAGATTTGCGTTTGTCAGCAGGTAAGAACGACCAGCGCTACATTTAGTGTTTTGGAGATGTTACACGGGGAGCAATAGAAAATTTTCAAAAAAAACTAGTTTTGTCGAAATGAATTTTGACACACTATTATTATTAATATGGAAAAGAAATATGGATCATAGATTTGACTCAAATATGAGGGAGTTGAATTCTGATATTAATATCAAAATTTAACACACTGCCCAAAAATTTAAAATACTTCCAAAAGTTGGTGAGAAACCACAAACTTCAGAATAGTAAGAGCTTTTAAAAGAAGTGACAACTGGAGAGAACTAAATGAATGGGTGAATCCATTTACATGTATATTATAAGCAGGTTGACTGATGTATATGACAGTTTTGGAGAGGTTCAAATGAATGTGACAAGGATTGAGAGAGATGAAGGATGGAGATTGAAAGCTCACACATATGTGTGAGAAAAATCATGGGGATGTGTGATTCTGACAAGTGATTGATCTCGTACATGTCTGAGAATCATGCGGATGTGTGATTGTAACAAGTGGGAGATCTCACACATGTGTGAGAATAGAAGGTGTATATGTCCTTGGAATAATGGATGGTAGAGATTTAAACTTGATATCATTTTGGATTGAGAGATGGATGGCTAGGATACAAAGTTAGTTTCATTTAGGATTGAGAGAATTTTAAATTAGGGGAAATGATGATGTCGAGTTTGGATTTTGTGATGTGAGATAAATATTTTTATTTTTTAAATGATGAAGGGGATAAATAGCACTACCTTAGTTAATTAAATAAATTGATCTATTAAATTAACTAATGTTAGGATTAGACTAATTAAATAAAATTTATTTCATTAGCTAATAGGGAAAGCATAACCTTGGTAATCAAATAGTTCATTTAATTAATTAGTGTAGGAAGCGAGAGATAGAAATTAGTTAAAATGTAGTATTAGATTTTAGGTGTCTACAATGACATACATCTAGCCCTAGGTGATAGTGTAAGCCTCTACAATATGTAGAAATATGTCTAGTCACTTAAAGAGCCTATATGTTTTCAAATTCTTGGCTTAAGTTGTTTTTGTATAGGATGTAAAATGAGAAAACCATGCCTAATTATTCATGAAAAATGAACAGTTTGTTTTGGACTCATTTTTGGTATAGTGGAAAATTTAATCTTGGATAAATCAAAGTCCAATTTGTGGGCCACTAGAGTTTTAGAGATCAGAGGTAGGATTATAATTTTCAAGTCTACAAATCGAAACTCATATTCCAACTTCAGAAGTGCAAGTCCATTATGCTTCAAAGCTGGAATTCTATTTTGTAGGTTGCAAAGATAAAATCAAACTCCAAAGCTTGAAATGCAATTGTAATGTGGTTTGTGTTGATGTGTTTTTATGCACATGCAAACTCAGAATAAAATACTGAGGTATTCCATCCTCTCTTGAACAAAGTCTCTCAAAGGCTAAGCAATGTGATCCAATGAGACAACTCCAAGGTTCCAGATGTCAGGTCTTGACTTGCAATGAATAGACTCAGTAGTTGATGTGATTTGCTGAAAACTCACAAAGGGACTTACATTGAATATACTCCTTATTCCAATCAAAATATGTTATTCTCCTTCTTGTGAAGTGGAATTGACTCTAATTGACTATGAAAAGAAAATACAAAAGGACAAGGGTTTAGGAAATCCACTCTAAGGACAAAGAGATAATGAAACATGTCGAGATAGACAAACTCCTCATGAAACCAGACTTTGCTTCACCATAAGAAACAACAACTACACAAAGTCGGTGCAATCTTCTAAGGAAACTCAAGGATTTTCATGTTGTAAACTTTCATCCAAACACCCACTGTTGGCGCAACTTTGAATGACCATCCACAACTGAACTAAAACAAATGTGGTTCAAGCTAACTTTGCAAAATGACTTATCAACGACAAAACATAAAAAGTATGAACCATTCAAGGAATTCATCAAATATCTTCACATATAAACATTACATCAATGCACTTCTAATCTATTTCTAAGCTACTTGGAAACATTTCTCCATCATATTCGAGAATTAGAAACCATGCTAACATTCCATCACCACACAAATCACCATGAAGCATTCAACAATGAGCTTGTATTGATTTTGGAAATGTATTTTTTTTACAACAATTTCATATGTCTCTTCAATGACTTCGAAAAGTCTCCTCTAATCTAACTCTACTCTAATAGCATCTACTCCTACTGCTGATTCCTGCTCTCTCCTCTGATAATCCTCTTTTACAAATGAGAGAAATGGGCCCTTTTATAGGCCTAAAAATTACAAGAATGGCCAGGATTGATTTGAGAATCGATGGCCCAGATTTTGACAAGGCAGTTTGTTACAAAATTTACTATTTTTAGAATCATTGAATGCAGACGGATGATGTGGCAGACTGTGATTGGATCAATGTTGTGCACGTGCCACCTCAGCATCAAACAAACTAGTTTGATTTTCTTTGTGTTCATATTGCTCGGAATGTTTTCCCAGATTTTGTCATCTTTTGGAGTAGTCTTTGAATCTTTGAATTTTCACCTCTAGAACTTGGCTACTTCGAACTTTGAAAACTTGAGAATTTTGTTGAATTTCTTGTTGTTGTCGATCATGCATTTGTACTTTTCAATGTAATTCATTAATTGCTTGATGAACTTGCTCATTTCTCTTGTTCATAACTTTCTTGATGATGTCGCTGTGCAGGATGCAAGATTTTGGCTCTAGACTCTGAAAGTAGAAAAGTGTCTTGTGCCTGAATTCTTGGAGTGACTTATGGATGATCTTGATTGTAGAAATTCCTCCATTTGACGATGATGCCTATTTTCTTGAATGTTCTTGAACAAGACTCCTCCATGCATTGAACTTCTCTTGTGCAAGCCTTTCACCACTGTCCTTCCATATCGCTCTTCATAACTGCTCACCTCTCCTTCACATTCACCCTTCACCTACACAAATACCCTGAATCAGCATATCAAAATAATGGTTAAAAAGGTGTAGAAAGATAAGATCTCATCATCTAACACATGCGGGATTTAAAATATTCCATTTAAAAACACCTAGTTCAATTTCAAGATAGGCCAAAAATACAAATTTTTGTGAAAATAAAACTCGATCAATACTTAAAGAACTTCAATCAACAAATGCAACTCCAATCTGCCCATGTCAAAACCTGACAGGCAATTTGTAGTTGAGCATGAATATGACCATTTCCAAATGCACAATGAGCTTACTCTTATCTTATGCTCCCATTCTCATCCTTTCCACAAAACCAAATGATATGCTGAGACAAATCTTTCTGTATCATCAAAATAAATCAAAGTTTGTAGAGAGATGGGAATCCGGCAAATACCATTTGAGTGGGTATTTCGAATATGCACATACTGTGCATTGAGAATTGATAGACATGGCCTTCCTTCAATAGAAACAACACTCAAGATGGTGAGAGTGATTACAACTCGCATCTAATGAAAAAATAATGAATACACTCTCCCCTTTATGAAAATTAGACTATCACCTAAGCAGTCTGTAAGATACTAAGTTTAGACAATGTCAAGTAATCGCCAAATATATCGCTGGGGAGGATTTTGTGCCAACAACCAAAAAAAATTTAAATGCAAGATCCTTCTAAAAGACATGTGCTAGGCGAAGTCATCGATATTCAAGGCATCGATGCTAAATTTGTCATGTCTTTACTGCCGTGTGCCTGAGCAAATCTTTGGGTGCTCAATGCTTAGCATTAAAGAAGGCCTAAATTAGAGCCTAAAGAAATGAGTGGACGATGCTAAATTAATGACCACAAAATACCCGAGCAGAACCTAGATGCTCCACGCATAATTTGCAAATTGATCAACGACGTGTTTAGGCAGACTCCCGATATACATATGTATAATGTCCAATGTTCGAGTTTGCAAAGTGCCTCGAGAAGACCACCTAAGTGGACTTTTACTATCATACTGCATGATGCTTGTTGATCATGTTTGTAAAGTGCCCCAAGATGTCTGCCTAGATGGACTTTTAATATCATGCTGCATGATTCTCATTTCCCACATTTACAAAGTGTCTGAAGATGTCCACCTAAGTAGACTTTTGGATGCCTTATGCCTAAGGTTTAGATTTTACCATTTCAAATCATCTACCTATTTTCGCCTAAGCAGTCATTCTAACGCTTAATGCCTAATATATGTAATGCTTAAAGAATAATGTGTGGACTCGTTATGCATAATGTGAAGATTTTGCACCACGCAAATCTAGTTATTGCTAAACATTTGGGGCAGATTTTTTGAGTGTTAGTGCATAAAACAATGTTTAAAATGATTGCACCTACATTGAATTTCACCGCCTCAACAAACAAGTTACTCTATCTTGCTCTTCTTAGCGGATTTATCTACCATGCTCACATAAGTTGAAAGACCCAAATTGTACTTGGGTGAACCTCTTCATTTTCAATGTATGACACCTTTCATCTCCTGCAGAGCGATCTTCTACAAGCACTTGGAGTGAACACTGTAAACCATCAAGCATAGAAAAGAGAAATTTGAATTGTGAATAGTATGCAGAAGCCCACCCAAGGGGG
The DNA here is from genome assembly GCA_027924645.1 of Cunninghamia lanceolata. NCBI lineage: Eukaryota > Viridiplantae > Streptophyta > Pinopsida > Cupressales > Cupressaceae > Cunninghamia > Cunninghamia lanceolata. The sequence goes on along the minus strand of BSBN01000245.1, from coordinate 1,106,182 downwards.
TACACCATGAATTACAAACTCTTCATTCCAGCAGGGATCACTGCCAAAACAAACTGAAACCAAAAATAAAAGGGAGGGTCCCCATTAAAAATGGGGCGATGTTGAGATTATGTCACAACAGTGTGGAGTTGGATTTGTATTTTACATGATGTAAAGATGTAATCAAACTCCAAAGTCAAAAGTACAAGTCTTTTCGGGTTTAGAGATAGATTTATATTTTGCAGGTTGGAAAGATGCAATTAGAGTTTAAAACCTAAAGTGTAAGTTTTTTAGGGTCCAAATTTGGATTAGCATTTCATAGGTTTTAAAGATGAAATTAAACTCTAATGCTTGAAGTACAATTCCATTGGTGTTTAGATTTTGAATTGTATTTTATAAGTTGAAATGGTGCAATCAATCTCTAATGCCCAAAGTGCATGTTTGTTATAGTTTAGAGATGGTTTTGCATTTCGTAGGTTACAAAGATGCAATTAGAATTGAAATCCTAAAGTACGAGCCTATCAAGGTTTCAAGTTAGATTTAAAAATTGTAGGAGTTGTAAGATTGCATGGGAACTTGAGACATCTATCAAGACTTGTGTTTTGAGCTTGTCACAATGATTTTTATGCATGTTTTAGGAAGTTTTCATTATTGTTTTTAACCTTTTGTCTTTTAAAGAGTTATTCATCTTATTAGGTTATGGGAGAAAGTTTTCGCTCCTTAGGAACTTTTAGTTGAATAGTTTGTTCAAAATCTTAAGTCTTAATTCAAGTTTGATAGTTTTATGAGTTGTCAAGGTTTATAATTTTGTTTTAAACTAAAGTTCTTGGTCTTGAAGTAGCCCAAACTTCTAACTCTCTCCTTATGTCATAAGTTTTAGAATTATTTTCTCTCCTCATGTCTAGAATTTGATACACACTCAACACCCCAATTTTTCACTTCTGTCTCTCTAATAAGAGTTTGGAGTTCCTCCTACCTGTCTACCAATCATAGAATTCCCTAAAACCCTAACTCCCACCTTTGTTTAGGGAGTTACAAGATTTACTTTGTCCAACTTTGAATTCATCAAAAGAAAATTGAACTCCTTGTTTCTTTAATTATAGCACTCAATGTGGGTGTCCAAACATTTTAATACCATTTTTCTAATTACCCTAATCATGCCAAAACCTTGATCTCTAGCATTTGGTAGGCCTTCAATTAAAATCTTTACCCGCCTCCCTTAGCATTGCATTGATGGCACCCCATTACACATATGAGTTAGTTTAAGCTCCCCAACGAGATATCATTCATGAATCTTTCTCTTGGATTCCAAATCTCTATTTTTTCACCCAATTATCCATCTCCTTCTACTGCTCAATTCACTTTTCTACCCTCAATTGATTTGTTTGAAGCACTCTAGAGATTTTACAAGAAGTTGAAGTGTGTCACTCCCTAGGCTTTATTCATGCACATTTCATGTCCCATTGTTTGATTATCTCTCAAGGTAGGGCCAATTTTATTTAATGGTGTACCCATCTTTGTTTTGAATTCAGTTCTCTTGCATGGTTGGTCATGGATAAGGGTTCCTTGTTGGTTTTGGGGTTGGTTTTGAATGTTGGTGTAACTCTTGTTGTTATTTCATTATTTGTCTTAGGGTTCCATTTTTAGGGTTTTTATTTATAGGGTCCCATAGTGCCCTATATTTTACTTTGAGTGGGCAAGTTCCATGTTTACATAACAAAATTTACTTTGAAATTTCAATTTAGAGAAATACTAAATTAGCCCATGTTAGGACTCCTATGGCCTTTTTGTCATGAAAACTAGGGTGGGAAAGTTAGTTTAAACCCCTTTCATGCATTGAGAATCGAAGAATTTTAATGCATTCTTGTCTCTTTAAATCCTTGACCCCTAACCTTGACATGTCTTCCAAAGTTTCAAGTTTTCTTTCATTGCCATGACAAAAGTATCAAAACTTAGATATCCTCAACTCCAACTACCTTTTAAAATTCTAAGATATAGAGCTTTTCTGAGTCAAGAAATCTAGTGCCCCATAAACAATAACCCCAAATTTAAATCCCCAACACACTTATGGTCATCTGATGTTGAAAATTTGATGTAGGAGCACCCGACCACATGAGCAATCTTGCATCACATAAAAACAATTTCAATTTTTGCCATCAGTTTTGTAATCCAATGTATTGGCATTTATCAACTTTCAGCTCTGATAATTGATTCAAATTTGCACATTGTTGCCATTATAGAAGAGGAGGAAAGAAAATTGGCCAAGCTTAATCAAATGATGCTGCATTCCATCATGCTGGAAGTGAGCTCTGTGACAACCATTGATAGAAGTAGACTAAACACTCTCAAGGAGCTAATAAGATATTAAACTGCCAAAATATTCAGCTAGTACCTGCAAATCCCACTAGCTAGCTATTGGAAAAAGCTCACAAGTCAAATTTTATGGAAGTTCATTCTATGTTTGTAAAAATGCTCCAGATGGGAAAAGGAAAAACTATGCCAACCACGTTAGAGTTCAAAAGCATAGAGGCTAGAGAATTAATGCCAAATGTTGAAGAAGTTAGAAATAATCTTGAGACCATTAAACGCCAAAGATTACTCCTTTTGGTGGTGAATGTAATCAGCATATGGTGGTTAAAGAAAAGAGCAGGATGAGGAGAAAGGTGTTTCTAACATATTGGAGTCTTTCTTGGATTTATGTTGAAGATGCTTTAATATCGTGGAAATTGAAACACCTCTATTGATGCTCATAGAAGACAAATTTGAAATGTATAGAAACACCATCAACTAAGGGGCCTATTCTGCAAGAAAATGAATTCATTTCTATTTTTTTAACACCTATGAAAAGGTTATAAAATCTGCAATATCAATAGAGGAAGGAACATGAAATTAATAATTGTCTTAAGAGGCTTAGGAGGAGTCTCCTCGTATTCCATTGGCAATAAAATGCATTGGAATTTGAGGTTGCTACAAAAAGAGATAAAAATCAGAGGATAATAAACAAATTGGCTACCAGAGATAATAAAAAGGAAAGAGATTACCCATGCTGCAGTGAGAGAAAAGGAAGACCAAAAATGCAGGAATGGAATGTGAATAGGCACCTCATAGAGGCATTAAAAATAACTTCTCTATTGCAGATTAGGGAGAGGGAGGAGGTAGATAGAATGCTCAAAAAAGAGTGTCTAGTTAGAGAAGATTGAGCATAGCAAGAATGGAGGTTTTGCTACCAAATAGAGTTGATGGAGTTTCTTGTAATAAAAGACATTCAGTGTGATTTTGTTTTAATTGTAGATAACTTGTTGTTAAGTTTTGATAACAATAAGAAAACCAAGTATTCTGTTGTTGTTATATATGGATGTGAGATTGCGCATATGTAGAGTCTCTGCATTAATGAAATTCAGATTTGTGTTTACAATTTTGTAATTTGCGTGTGAGGGTGAGTTTAGTTGTGTGTGATTAAGGCAAGAGAGGGTATTGCTTCTACACCATATGGTATCAGATCTAGTAATCTTGACTATGGAGATGATCCACCATGACCTGCAGGAGAGAAAATGGTTTTAAAGAGATCGGCGGAGAACTGTTGTAAGTTTGTGAAGTCCTAAGCAGTTGGGAGCTAAAGAGCCATGAAGAATTGTAGATTGTGAAGAGTGTTATGTGGGTTGTGGAAGATTGTAGTAGATAAGATGGGAATATTGATGAGGAAGAAGCCCATGATATGGGAGGGCTGGGGACAATATCAAGAGAGGAAGATTTTTGCGACATGATGGTTGATATAAATGTGAGATTGGAAAGATTAGAAGCATGGCAACATGATAAATTAGTCAAGCATGATGAGGAAGATGAAGCGTTGTGTGTTGTAACATTTGAAGATGAAGAGGTTGAAGATGTAGCTATGGAGATTGAAATGGCATTGATGGAGTGTGAGGGAGTTATAGAGAAAATTGAAGATAAAGATGAGTTATTGTTGCAGATTTTGGCATTAGAGAAGGAGTGGATTGATAAGCTTGCCGATGAAGATGAGAAGATACATGTCATAGCGAAGGACGAAGAAGATGATGTTTTGATTTCATTTGTGATCGTTCTTCCATAGTACGCATAGGAGAGGATACTGTTGTAGAAGATTAAATAGAAATTGCAAATTTGTATGTAGATGCTGCATATTTATATATAGAGGCTGTGTAGGATGACGCATGTGTAACTTGGTGGAGGTGGTCGGTTTGTGGTGGGTTGTATCCCAAGAAGGAGGAGAGGAGAGCAGGGAATATTTAGTAGAGGAGGATGGCACATGGTGGATATGAATCCATGAGAGGAGAGAAGAGTGGTGAATGGAGTTGTGGGAGAAGGATGATGCGTGTGCTAGTGAGATGTTCAAAAAAGAAGAAGACATAACTTGTACACATGACTGAGTGATGGATTTCACTGCAAGTTTCTGACAACTTGAAAGGATAATTCAGCTACTCAACTCCACTTTTGTGAGCCTATGCTCACAATCTTTTTACCCAGCTTGTCTGATGCAGGATCACCTGGGCATATGAGCAATCCTATGTAACACAGTAATAATTTCAATTTTTGCCATCAGTTTTGTGATCCAATGTATTATCAATTGTTAACTTTTAGCTCTAATCCTTGATTTTGATTTGTACATTATTGCCATTATAGAAGAGGAGGAAAGAAAATGGGCCAATTGATGTTGCATTTCATCATGATGGAAGTGTGCTCTATGACAACCACTGACACAAGTGGACTAAATACTCTCAAGGAGCTAATAAGATATGAAACTGCCAAAATATTTAGCTAGTAATGGCAAACCCCACTAGCCAGTTGTTGAAAAAACTTCACAAGTCAAAGTTTATAGAAGTTCATTCTATGATTCTGAAAATGCTCCGATGGGGAAAAGAGAAACTATGCCAACCATGTTAAAGTTAAAAATCATAGAGGTTGGAGAATTAATGCCAAATGTTGAAGAAGTTAGAAATAATCTCGAGACCATTAAACACTGAAGATTACTTCTTTTGGTGGTGACAATAATTAGTATTTGGTGGTTAAAGAAAAAGAGTGGGATGAGGAGAAAGGTGTTTCTAACATATTGGAGTCTTTCTTGGATTTATGTGGAAGATTCTTTCATATCATGGAAATAGAAACACCTCTATTGTAGCTCACAGAAGACAAATTTGTAACATATAGAAACACCATCAGCTGAGGGGTCTATTCCTTAGGAAAAAGACTTCATTTCTATTTTTTAATGCCCATGAAAAGGTTATAAAATCTAAAATATCAATAGAAGAAGGAATGCCGAATTAATAATAGTCTTGAGAGGCTTAGGAGGAGTCTCCTCATATTCCATTGGCAATAAAATGCATTGGAATTTGAGGTTACTGCAAGAAAGAGATAAAAATCAAAGGATAATAAACAAATTGGCTACCGGAGATACCAAAAAGGGAAGAGATCGCCCATGCTATAGGGAGAGAAAAGGAAGACCAAAAGTGCAGGAATGGAATGTGAATAGGTGCCTCATAGAGGCATTAAAAATAACTTCTCTGTTGCAAATTAGGGAGAGGGAGGAGGTAGATAGAACGCTTGAAAAGGAGTGTCTGGCTAGAGAAGATCAAGCATAGAAAGAATGGTGGTTCCACTGCCAAATAGAGTTGATGGAGTTTCTTGTAATAAAAGTCATTCAATGTGATTTTGTTTTAATTATAGATAGCTTGTTGTTAAGTTTTGATAACAATAAGAAAACCAAGTATTCTTTTGTTGTTATATATGGATGTGAGACTGCACATATGCAAAGAGTCTCTAGATTAATGAAATTTAGATTTGTTTTTACAATTCTGTAATTTGCGTGTGAGGGGGTGTTTAGTTGTGTGTGATTAAGTTAGGAGAGAGTATTTCTTTTGCACCAAAATACTAGGTCCTAACTCCCACATCACTTTGTAGACTATCCCACTCACAGTTCTAATCTCCACCATATGGAAAGCTCCCACAAACTTTTCCTTCTAATCACACTAAAATAGTGTTCTCTCAAACCTTGCCATCCCAGTGGCTCCTATGTATTCCCTTCATTGATAGGATTGTAGCAGGTATTCTAGAGTTGGGTATGTTAGTGTGAATAGGGATATTTTCTATCTAGTTTCCCTTGTGCTAAGATTAATTCATATTATTTAACTATTTATTAGTTAAATAATATTCTCACACATTCATATGTTAAGCTGACTTAGTGAGTTTTCTAGGAGTCTAGTTGTGTGTTGAGTTGTTGATAGTTGGAGTGAGATGTCTTATCCTCTACATGTGTAATTAGTTGGTATCCTCTAATTGTCACATGTTGTAAGACACTCTCCACCTTTCACTCCACCTTTCTAACTCTCACCTTGTCTTTATGACCAAGGCTCTTCAAGCATTATAAGATACACAATTATACACAATCTTGCACTCATCGATAGAATAGATTATTATTCTTTCATATTGTCTCTCTTGTGGTTTCAGGAAGTCCTATATCTTGGGTGGCTCTTATCTAACAAACTCTTACATGGTATCAGAGCTCTCTAGGTGGATTGTCTTCATGTTAGCCAAATTGTTGAGAGATTAAATGCAAATTCTTGGTGGATCTTGATGGTTGAGTATGCTCTTCTCTTGCATTGAATGATGACCTAGAGAATCAGAAAAACTTGATGGAAAAGCCATATTTGTGAGGATTTCCTCTTTGTCGGATTGTATTGCAAGTTGCAGCATGTCTTTTATTGAATTAGTAGGCTGATTCAACTTCTACATGCCATTCTTTTTATTGCTGGAGATTTTTTTGCACTAGGTCCACATCTTCTGCACATTGGATCAAAAAATGCCTTCTGGGTTTTGTTCGCCATATCAAGAAACCATCTGGGTATCTTTTAAATTTTGCATTGAGTAAATAGATCATCCACAATTTTAATCAGAAAGTTTATGTAGGACCCCTCTCCAATGGAGTTTTTGTTTTGACAGTTCAACTTTTAAGGCTCATATCTTGCTCAATTTTGCTACTTTTTTTGAGCAACTTTTTTTTTTTATTTGGATCAGAATTTCACAGGCTTCGTAGTTGTGTAGACATTTTTTTGATTTTGGTGTCTGGATTTTCTAGAAATTGTAGATTTCCGTCACTGTTGATGATCAATCCTCATCTTCAGAACTTCCGGGAGTCATAACATTTCTCCACGGTATCAAAAATTGGAAAACAAGATATCATCGGAAAGCTAGTTCCTAGAACTTTGTAGTGGTGTAAGTTTTTTTTTCTGATATTTTGCTGCAAGTGCTAGATTTTGCTATTTGAAGCCAAAACTTGCATTTTGCACTACCAAGCTCTCACTTCATCAAAATTTCAACTTATTATAGGCGTTGGAAAGGTAATTCTATGATCTACAATTCTATTAATGCCAAATTTCTAGATTTTGCTTTAGTCATTAAATTTTTAGTTTGAAGCAGATTGGGTACATATCACTCATTGGTTGGAAAAAAGGTTGAAATTGGTGGTTGTTTTGGTTTGGGGGGCTTCAATTACAATGTTGATTCAATTTCTAATTTGATCTAGCTATTTGTGCTCTTCGTTTCCTCTATATCATGGATAAATCAAAGGTTCCATTGTTAACACCATATAACAATGCAACTTGGAGTGAACATGCATGGAATGCTCTCATGGATCTTGGACATTCTTTATATGTTAAAAACAAGATACCTAAACCCATAGATGATAAGGAAAAGATAAAATGGATGATAAAGCATACTAAAGGTCTTGGATGTCTTCATAGTTTTATTTTCCTAGATCTCTTGTTTCAGATTGAGGCATGTACAAATTCACATGATGCATGGGATAAATTGAAAAAAAATGTACGGTACAAAAGATTAAGTTAAAGGCTATCAAATAGATAATTAATTGATGAGTCTTGATCCTAAGAACTTGAGCAACATCTAGGATTACATAACTAAGGTCAATGATCTAAGAGCACAATGTAAAGCATGTGGAATTGAGAAAAAGGACTTTCAGTTGATCTACAATGTGTTGAATAAAATTAGTCCTGAATATGCAACTTTTATTTCTGATGCAAGAGCATCTCTGGTTCAGGAGCAATCTTGCATCAACCAAAACCATTTGCATTTTAGTTTGCTTGCAGTTTAGTTTATTTCCTTTCACTTTTTTCAATTTAGTTCAGGTAGTTCAGTCAATAGTAGTTTTTATATTTTGGTCTGCATTCTATCGCAGTTGCCTTTCACAACTTGCGGAGCTGGACTTAGCATCTAGATTCATTCAGCTACATCATATCTAGAATTGAGAGCATTTGGATTAGTTACTAGAAATTTATCACTATCGGAAGATCGACTATTTTCTTAGGACAGAGCATCTTGACAATCAGCTAAAGGAGAAGACTTGCAGAGCATTCCTTGACTTGTGGAGCTTAATGACACATCATTTAATGTTCTCTAGTTCATGGCCAACCTTCCCCAAGATCCATACATCATTCCATACATTTGTGGAGGTGTTCTACATGATTAGGTTTGACCTATCCATGTACACATGTTACAACTCTTCATTGGAGTTTGTGACCTTCCTTGGCTGATGCAGAGGAATCTTTTGTACCGGAGATGATATATAAGGATGTAACAAATCCCTAGGAAAGTAGTGAATCATATAGTAATAGTTGATAGTTTATATTTTACGTGAAGGACCTTCAAAGCTATGTCTTGTGCATTTTCTAATATTTTGTAATTAGACCTGTGAGTCGAATCATAAGCTTGCATGATGCCAGCCAGATTGTATTTGAATTCTATGATATATTGAATGAATAAATTTAAATTTATTTCATATCTTTGAGTTGTTTCCATTGTGTTTACTCTTGTTGCATGGCTTGGATAGTTCATTCTATGAACCCTCGTACCGTGACTACACCAAGTGGTATCAGAGTGAAAGTTTAAATCTTTCAAGTGAATTGTGTGAATATGGCTAGGGAATTCCATAAGATCTTGTTGTGGATAGATCGCTGAATTGAGGCAGGTTACTTGTGTCACAACTGATCTCTTATTGTGAGGCAGTTGTCACCTTGTAGCTTGATTGTCGAACTTGAGGCAATTTGCACTTGATCCTAGGAAGAATATGGATGAGATGATGGAAATGATGAAGACAATGCGAATTCGATTGGATGCTATTGAAGATGAGAGGCAAAGAGGATTGACACCTAGACTTAATGTTGAAAGTAATGATAAAGAAGAATTTCAATCTATTGAACAAATTGGTGAAACCCTAGGAGGTGATGAAGAAGAAGAATCAGATCAAGTAAAGATTTTGCAAGCTATTTCAAAGATTGGAAAGAGACCTAGAGTTGATGTGTTGAACTATACTAGTAATTTGAACCCTGAGGAATTGATTGACTGAATAAATGACATGGAAGAATACTTTGAATATGAAGAAGTTGAAGATTCAAAGAAGGCAAAATTTGCAAAGATAAAATTGAAATGACATGCTGCTATATGGTGGAAAGAAATATAGTTAGATAGAAATAGAAGAGGAAAGGAAAAGACTACAAAGTGGGATATGATGGTTACAAAATTGAAGAATCAATTCACACCTGTTGACTATGAGTTGGAGCTACTGAAAAGATTGTAGAACCTAAGAGAAAAGAAGAAATCCATGGAGTATACTGAAGAATTTCATAACATGATCATTAGAATAGGACATAGTGAAGCAAGCAAGGAGAAAGTGGCTAGATACATCAATGGACTAAGATTGAACATTCAAGAAGAACTAAGCTTGGTAAGGATGACATCTTTGGAGGAAGCATATCAGTTTGCCCTGAAAGTTGAAGATAAGCTAAATAAAAGACATGATTAGAGACAAAGAGGTAGAGGAGGTAAATTTCAGAGGGGTAGAACATTTGCTGGAGGAGACAGATCATAGTAGGAGTAGAACAAGTTTGAGAGCCCATTTAAGAAGGATGACAAAGATAATAATGGTTACCAAAGAGATGACATAAATTTTTACTAGAGAGGAAACCCTAGTGCATACTGGAATGAAGGATACATAAGAGAGGGAAGAGGATTTGATAAGAGAACATTCAAAGGTACTTTTTTCAAGTGTGGAGGTGAAGGACATAGAGAATTTGAATGTAATTAGGGGAGTACAAGTAAGAAGATAGAGAATAGTGGGAGAGCAACTTATATTGAAGAAGAACCTGTTGGATCACCTAGTTCTGTTGGCAAACTAGAGAAAGGAGAATCACTTTGATGAGGGGAGAACTATTTCAAATTGAGATAAATGAGGAACCACCATAGAGGAAGAGTTTGTTTAGAACTAGATGCAAATCAGGAGGTAGATGTTGTAGAGTTGTAATTAATAGTGGTAGTTCAGATAACCTAGTTTCAGAAGAGATGGTGACTAATTTGAAGTTGGGGAGATTGAAACACCCTAAGCCCTATTAGATAGCATAAATTAAAGATGATCATAAGGTACTGGTGAGTGAACAATGTTTGGTGAATTTTATATTGGATCTTATCACAATGAAGTCTTGTGTGATATTATGCCTATGGATGTATGTCATATTTTGTTGGGTAGACCTTGGTAGTATGATAGAAAAACTATACATGATGGGAGAAAGAATACATACACTATAACAACAAATGGAAAGAGAATTCCTTTGGTTCCTTTAGAAGACAACCCTAAGAGTGAAGTATGTGGAAATGCCAGAATCTATTTGGTAGATGGAAGAAAATTTTTGGATGGTTTGAGACATGAGAATATGTGTATTGCTTTGATTCCTAAGAAGCCTCAAGCATTGATCAAGGAGACTGAAGAACCACAACCAATGGAGATAAAAGAGTTGTTGACAGAGTATGAAGACATCATATCAGACAATGTACCTAAAGGATTACCACCTATTAGAAGTATTGGTCATCACATGGACCTTATACCCAGAGCAAGTTTGCCTAACAAAGCGGCACACCAAATGACACCAGCAGAGAATGAAGAGTTAAATAGAGAGATACAAGAGTTGTTGAGGAAAGGTTTGATCAGAGAAAGCTTGAGTCCTTGTGTAGTACCTATAGTGTTAGCACCTAACAAAGATGGAGAATGGAGAATGTGTATTGACTCTAGAGCAATAAACAAGGTCACAGTTAACTATTGATTTCCTTTACCTAGGATGGATGATATTATGGATTGTTTGAGTGGAGCAAAATATTTCACAAAGATAGATTTGAAGAGTGGATACCATTAGATCAGAATTAGAGAAGGAGATGAATGGAAGTTTGTGTTGGGAATTAAGGTGTCTCAACCTTGGTAATTCTCTGCATTTGTAATGTTTATATTTATTATTCATTGCCTATGCTGTAAATAATTGGAAATTCCACTTTGTCATATTGTGGGATGTGGCATGGTGATGTGTCAATCCTACATGGATTATGACAACTTGTTATTTTATCCTCACATGAGGAGATAGGCGTCCCACTTAGTGGTAGGAATATTCTGCCATGTGTCAACATCTTCTATGTTGTGTAAGGAATGTTTGACCGAAACGGTTATGACAGATTCCTATGACGAATCTATGACATGTAAGAGTCAAGAATAGAAGGTTGTAAGACAAGTAATGACATGTGTCATGTAGCATCTTTGAATGAGGCATATTTGGGCACCCCAAAGTGGAATATGAGGTGTTGTAAGAGAATATGCTATTTATAGCATGTGTATGACAGATTCTCTTACAGCTATAAGTTGTAACCACTGTGACAGATTCTATGACGGTCGTAAGTGTCGTAAGAGCATCTGTCATAGCCCATTTTAGAAATAGGTGACCTCCTTGGGATGGGAGCCGTGGACAAGTGTCAAACACATTTTACAATGTTGACCAAGTGTCCCTAGGTGTGGGTTTTGGTCCAAGATGCCATATTGGACGCCCATTCCAAGAAAGGTCCAATATTGCCTTGTAATTCCTTTATATATAGGTGCTTGGAGATGGAGTTTGTGTCATAGGTTTACAAGTACTATTATGCTACTGGATTGACTCCAGACACGAGTGTTGAAGACCATTGAAGCTTGCATTGCAAGTGTATTGTAAACATTCTTTCAGTTTTGTTAATACATTGTGTAGGTTTCTAAGTGTGGGGTTTTTCACTCAATAAGGGTTTTCCCAACCATAAATCTTTGTCTCTCTTCTTCTGTGTACATTCTGGTTGTTGTGTTTTGCTACAATATCTCATGTTAATGGTTTAACATTGTTGTAATAGTTAGGATAAAGTTGAATTTGCATAGCCCTCTCCTCAATAGATTAGTGTAGGAAGCATTTTTTGCATGCCTAGCTTCCTTTCAATCTGCTTTTAAGACAAATGAAGGATTGTATGAGTGGTTAGTGATGCCTTTTGCATTGACAAATGCACCGAGTACTTTCATGAGATTGATGAATGAAGTCTTGAAGAAATTCTTGAGTAAGTTTTTGATTGTATACTTGGATGATATTCTAATTTTCAGTAAGACAAAAGAGGAACATTTGTGGCATATTAGACAAGTTTTGCAGAGGTTGACAAAAGAGAAATTGCTGATAAACATCAAGAAATGTAGTTTCATGAAGGAAGAATTGGTATATTTGAGATTTGTGATTTCTGTGGAAGGATTGAAGGTGGACCCTGAGAAAGTAAGAGCAATTGTTAAATGGCCTGCACCAGAGAGTATTGGAGAAGTCAGATCATTTCATGGATTATCTAGTTTCTACCAGAAGTTTATAAAAAATTTTAGTTCAGTATGTAACCCTATGATAGAGACAATAAGAGGTGATAGAAAAGACTTTAAGTGGACATCTGGAGTAGATACAAATTTTGAGTTGTTGAAGTAGAAGGTGATAGAGCAACCTATTTTAGCATTACTGGATTTCAATAAGGTATTTTAAGTTGATTGTGATGCAAGTGGAAATGCGATTGGAGCAGTATTAAGTCAATAAGGTAGACCTGTAGCATATTTCAGTGAGAAGTTGAATGATGTGAGGAGAAGATATTCAATTTATGATCAAGAGTTCTATACCATAATTCAAGATTTGAAGAAGTGGAGACATTACTTGTTACCTAAGGAGTTTGTGTTGTATACAAATCATCAAGCTTTGCAATATTTGAATAGTCAAGGTAAGTTGGATCAAAGACATTGAGATGGGTAGAGTTCATGCAGAGTTAGACTTTTGTGTTGAAGCATAGGAGTGGAAAATCAAACAAAGTTGTTGATGCATTGAGGAGTAGAAGAAATTTGTTGACAGAGATGAGAGTTGAAGTGTTGGGATTTGAAGAATTGAAGAATATGTATGAGGGGGACACTGATTTTGCAAAACCATGGAAACCATGTAAGGAACCTATTGTGATAGATAGGAGTAAGTGGTTGGATTATTTCATTCAAGAAGATATGTTGTTTAGAGGAAGTCAGTTGTGTATACCTAGAAGTTCAATGAGAGATAATTTGATCAAGGAGAAACACAGTGGTGGATTGACAGGACATTTTGGCATTGATAAGGCAGTGGCTTTGGTGAGTGAAAACTACTTTTGGCCTCAGATGCATAAAGAAGTTAGAAAATTTGTACAGAGTTGTAGAGTTTGTCAAGTTACAAAAGGGAGTAGTCACAATACTAGATTGTATAAACCTTTGACAGTACCAAAGAGACCTTGGAAAGACATAAGTATGGATTTTGTGATGGGATTGCCTAAAACACAGAGAGGACATGATTCTATATTTGTAGTGGTTGATAGATTTTCAAAGATGGCACATTTCATACCTTGTAAGAACACAACTGATGCAGTGCATGTAGCTAACCTATTTTTCAAAGAAATTGTGAGATTTCATGGATTACCTAAGAGTATAGTTTTAGATTCAGGAAATGCATATGAAGTGGAGTTACCGGAGACATTGGGTATATCACTTATTTTCAACATTGTAGACCTATATTAGTATCATGAAGCAACTCATTCAGTGATAGTATGGAAGAAGACTTGCAGAAGTAGTTACCACAACAAGCACCAGAGCAGATTGAAGATATTTTGGATAGTAGAGTTGGATACAACACTAGAGGAAGACAATACAAAGAATATCTTGTGAAGTGGAAAGGAAAACCAAAAGAAGATTCATCATCGATTTCTCAGGCTAACATGGAGCATCTTGGTTCTTCCCTAGCCCCAGCAAAGTGAGGGACTCACTTTTTCAATAACCCCAGATGTCTAATGTAGGAGGATCCCTAGTTCAAGAGCAATCTTGCATCAACCAAAAATATTTGCATTTTAGTTTTCTTGCAGTTTAGTTTGTTTCCTTTCATTTTTTCAGTTCAGTTTAGGTAGTTCAGTCAGTAGTAGATTCTGTATTTTGTTCTGCATTCTACTGTAGTTGCCTTTCACATCTTATGGAGCTGGACTTAGCATCTAGATTCATTCATCTTCATCATATCCAGAATTTAGAGCATTTGGATTAGTTACCAAAAGGTTATCACTATCAGAAGATCATATGTTTTCTCATAAGAGAGCATCTTGACAATCAACTGAAGGAGAAGAATTGCGGAGCATTCCTCAACTTGTCGAGCTTAATCACACATCATTCAATGTTCTTTGGTTCATGGCCGACCTTCCCCGATATCCACACATCATTCCGTACATTTTAAGAGGCATTCCACATGACTAGGTCTGACCTATTCGTGTACAGACGTTACAGCTCTTCATTGGATTTTGTGACCTTCCTTGGCCAATGCAGAGGAATCTTTTGTACCAGAGATGATATATAAGTCCATGTAATATATCCCTAGGAAAGTAGTGAATCATATAGTAATAGTTGATAGTTTAGATTTTGCGCAAAGAAGCTTCAAAGCTACATCTTGTACATATTCTGATATTTTGTAATCAGGCCTGTGAGATGAACATAAGCCCACATGATGCTGACTAGATTGTATTTGAATTCTATGATATACTGAATGACTGAATCTACATTTGTTTCATATCTTTGAGTTATTTCCGTTGTGTTTACTCTTGTTGCAGGGCCTGGATAGTTCATTCTGTGAACCCTCCTACTGTGACTACACCAGTTTCTAGTTTTCACACTCACAGGTTGACTATGGGATTTGCTTTCACTATACCTTCATTTGCATCATTTTCTGAGATGTTGGTGCATGAGAAACAGAAGCTTATTTGATGAAAGGGGTAAATCATAAAACATACAACAACAAAAATAGAATATAGAAAATAGAATATTTCTTTATTGATCTGGGCAACTCATTACATTACAGAAGCTCAATTACAATATGAGGATGAATCCTCTACTGGCTGCAACACATTACAGCTTTCCCAACCTCAAGACCCTAGAATCTTCAGCCTTCTGTAACCGCAAATTAGCTAGGTTTTCTATTTTCCACCTATTCTTGACTCCACACTTGCCCCCTTAACTCTACTACCACCTAGGGTTCCCAAAATAGTCATAAATAGCACTTTTTAGCAGCCTCCAGCTAAATTTCAAAATTTGCAACTCCCTCCAAAAGTAGGTCAACTTCTGGGAAGCATAACTTTTGATTCGAGTATTCGATTGACGAACCATTTTAAGTGCCGGAAAGCTTACGATGTGAACTATCATGCCAGAAATTCATAAACAGATTTCTGTCAACTTTTCGGGATGTTATGGGATGTTTTAGTGCCTCATATCTTGTTTCAAAAATTTTCAGGGGCTTTTCAGAAAACAAAAACTTTAATATCTTTCAGCTCACAAATGATCTTTACCTAATTCCTTCACCAAAGGTCTTATATTTCCATTATGTAACTTTCTATCAGTTTTTTCTTCAATCTGTGCCCAAATGCAAACTTTCCTAAAATGGCAAGTACACTTTCCAAAACAGGCAGGTTGCTATTTTTAGTAGTTTTGGAAAAATTAAAAGTCCTACATCATTATTCTGGATATTGTGGAAACAAAAACATTAATTATGGAAAGAAATGAAAACAACTACAATAATTTTGAATTAACTTCTTTTTGGGTGATGCAAGATTGCCCTTACACCACTAGATGCTCCTGCATCAGACACCCAGGGTAATTTGAGAAGTGACCTTGTCACATCTTAGATGTTTGTGTGACGAAAACCCAAATGGTCAACCTCTTCCTTAGACAACCAAGAAGAATCTTCAACAGGCTTCCTTTCCATTTTACTAGTTATTCTTCATATTGCTTGTTCTGAGTACTTCTTCCCACACGGCTATCCAAGATCTCTTCTATCTCCTCCATTGAAGTAGATGCCAGAATACTCCACTACGCTTTTGTTGGTCCATCCTCTATTCCACCATCATGATATTCTGATAAATCAGCAATATTGAAAACAGGGGAAATATTGATCCCACTCGGCATCTCTACCTCATATGCATTTCCTAAATCATGTTTCTTTAAAATTCTGCATGGTCCAAATTTCTTCATTTTTAGCTTATTGTATATTCCAATTGGGAACCTTTCTTTTCTCAAGTGAACCATGATTTCATCTCCTACCTAAAATTCCTTATATCTCCTCTTCTGATCTACCTTAGCCTTGTACTGAATTTTCATCTTATTAATGTTTTTCTCACCACTTCATGCAAATTCATCAGGTGTTTTGCAAAGTCTTGAGCTTCAGCACTTGTCTTTTCTCCTTTGTCCAACTTCCTCAACTCAGAAGCATTTCTCAGGCTATTGCCATATACAATTTGGAATGGTGATTTACCAGTAATCTTATTGATAGAATTGTTGTAAGCAAATTTTGCCTGTGGTAAAAGAAAATCCTATCGCTTGGGCTTATCTCCTACTAAGCATCATAGCAGGTTGCCCAAACTCCTATTCACCACTTCGGTCTGTCTATCATTCTATGGATGGTGTACAGAACTAAACTTTAAATTTGTCTTGAACTTCTTCCATAATGTCCTCCAGAAATAACCAACAAACTTGGTATCTTGATCTAAAACTATGCTCTTTGGTAGACTGTGTAATCTCACCACCTCCTTGAAAAATAACTCTGCAATATGAATAGCATCATTAGTCTTCTTGCAAGGAATAAAATGTGCCATCTTTGAGAATCTATCCACCACCACAAAAATGGAATCATGTCCTCTCTGTGTCCTTGGTAAACCAAGAACAAAATATATACTAATATCATCCCATGGCTTCTCTGGTACAGGTAATGGCTGATATAGCCCTATATTCTGACTGGTCCGTTTTTGCCATTTGACACACTCTGCAACTCTGCACAAATTTCCTCACATCCTATTGCAACTGTGGCCAATAATAATTTTCACCAACAATAGCAATGGTCTTATCTTGACCAAAGTGTCCAGCCAATCCCCCACTATGCTTCTCCTTAATTAGGTTTTCTCTCATGGAACTCCTTGGAATGCACAACTGGTTTCCTCTAAACAACATGTCATCTTGGATAATGAAATCCAACCATTTTGTCTTGTCCAAAGTAATAGGTTCCAAACAAGCTTTTCAAGCCTCTACAAAATCTGGATCTTCTGGATACAAACTCTTGAGCTCATCAAACCCAACAACCTCTATCTTCATTTCTGTCAACAAATTTTGCTTTCTGCTCAAGGCATCTGCAACTCTGTTGGACTTCCCACCCCTGTGCTTCAAAACAAAGGTATAACTCTACAAAAACTCAACCCATTTTAAGTGCCTTTGATTCAACTTTCCTTGACTATTAAGATACTGCAAAGTCTGATGATCAGTATATAAAACAAATTCCTTTGGCAACAAATAATGTCTCCATTTCTTCAAAGCCTGAACTATTGCATAAAAATCTCGATCATAAACAAAATACTTTTTCTTGGCATCATTAAGCTTCTCACTAAAATAGGCAATGGGCTTACCTTCTTGGCTTAAAACAACTCCTATACCACTACCACTTGCATCACAATCTACCTGAAATACCTTATTGAAATTTGGAAGTGCCAAAATAGGTTGTTCTATGACTTTCTGCTTCAATGCATCAAAGCTCTTGTCTGCTCCTTTAGTCCATTTAAACTCTTTTATATCCCCTCTCATTGTCTCAGTTAGGGGTGCACAAATACTACTAAAATTCTTGATAAACTTTCTATTAAAACTTGCCAAACCATGAAAAGATATTACCTCTTGCCGTAGGCCATTCAATGATAGCCCTTACTTTTTCTGGGTCCATCTTAAGACCTTCCTCTAAGACAACAAATCCTAGGTATACCAACTCCTTCTTTGCAAAACTACATTTCTTCATATTAATCAGCAACTTCTCCTCCCTTAGCTTCTCTAGAACTCTTCTGATATGCATCATATGCTCATCCCAAGTCTTACTAAAAATCAAAATATCATCCAAATAAACAATAACAAAACTTACCAAAAATTCTTTCAGTACTCGTTCATGAGCCGCATGAATGTGCTCGGTGCATTGGTTAGCTCAAATGGCACGACTAACCACTCATACAAACCTTCCTTTGTCTTGAAGGTTGTCTTGCACTCATCTCCTTCTTTGATATGGATCTGGTGATACCCACTCTTTAGGTCAATCTTCGTGAAGTACTTGGCTCCACTCAAACAATCCATTATGTCATCCATTCTGGACAATGGAAATCTATACTTGATTGTGATCTTATTGATGGCTTGAGAGTCTGGACACATTCTCCACTCTCCATCTTTCTTTGGTGCTAGTACTGAAGGTACCACACATGGACTTAGGCTCTCCCTTATTAGTCCCTTACTCAACAACTTCTGAACTTGTCTGTTCAACTCTTCATTCTCTGTAGGGGTAATTTTGTGAGCTGCCTTATTCGGCAAACTAGCTCCTGGTATCAAATCCATTTGATGACTTATCTTCCTTATTGGTGGTAAACCTTCTAGCACATTATCAGAGATAATATCCTGAAACTCTTCCAACATAACTGAGACTTCTGCTCGTACATCTTCACATTTCTCCTGACTAATCTTAGGGATTAATGCAAAGCACTGACATTCATACTTCTTACCCTCTAAAAATTTCCTACCATCTACCAAGCAAATTCTGGTAGTACTACATACTTTTTCTTCCACCTCCTTCAAGGGCTTCAACTTATGACAAACTCCATCCTTTGTTAGGGAATATATGTTTGCATGGCCATCATGGACAATGCTCCTATCATACTGCCATGGCCTCCCCAACAGCATATGACATGCATCCATCAATACGATATCACATAGCACCTCATCATGGTAGTCCCCAATCTTGAACTTCAGTAAACACTACTCATTGACCAAAGCTCTGTGGTCCTTCTGCAACCATGCAATCTGATATGGATGTGGATGTTTTCTTCTTGTCAACTTCAACTTGTCAACCATCTCCTATGAAACAAGATTGTCAGTGCTTCCACTATCAATAATAATATCACAACACTTACCTTCACATTTGCACCTTGTGTGGAATAAACTCTTCCTCTGATTTGGTTCTTTCTCCTCATTCAACAAAGTTCTTTTGAAAACTAGGGTTTCTCCCCTTTTAGCATCTTCAGAATACTCAGAATGTGCATCTTCATCTACATGTGCAACTCATGCATTACCTTCAGGTCTTCTATTTGTCCTTCCTTGATGTTGTGGACACTCATATTCTTAATGCCCTTCTTCTCCACATTGGAAATAGGTTCCTCTGAAACATCCTCTTCTAAGTCCTTGCCCAGGTCTACCTCTTACTCTTCCTCTTTGCTCACCATTATTCTGGTCACGAGGGCGGTAGGTATTATCTCCTCTCTGATCTTGACTGGTGCCAGCTTCTTCACTCTTCTTTAGATCTTCATTTTGGCCTCCATAGGGTCTTCCACCAGTCCTTTCGCCTTGACCTCTTCCCCTTTGCTTACTGTCAAATCTTTTATTCAACTTCTCTTCCACCTTCAGGGAAAACTGATACGCATCTTCTATGGTGGTCATTCTAACTAGGCTCAACTCTTCTTGGATACTTGGCCTCAACCCATTAATGTAACAGGCTACCTTCTCCTTATTGGCCTCTACATGACCGGTTCTAATAGTAATCTTATAAAAATCTTCTGTATACTCCTTAATAGACTTGTTACCTTACTTCAATCCTTGTAGCTTCTTCAACAACTCCATCTCATAGTGCACAAAAATGAACTGCTTCTTCAATTTCTCCACCATCTAATCCCATCTGGTGATCTTTCATTTTCCCCTTCTGTTCCTCTCTAAGTGGACCTCCTTCCACCAAATACTGGCGTGGCCCTTCAACTTTATTTTTGCAAACTTGACCCACATCTGGGTCCTCCACATCTTCATACTCGAAATACTCCTCCATGTCATTGATCCAATCAATATGCTGTTCTAGATTCAAATCTCCAAAATATGTAGAAACTTTGATCGTGGGCCTCTTTCCGATCTTAGAAATGGCCCTCAACAACCTAACTTTGGTAGGATCTCCTGCAACTTCTTGTTCTCCCTTAGATAGCTCCTCTTTAGCTTCATCTTTGCTTTCTTCTCTTGTTCTTAGATCAAACCCTCTTCGCAGCTCCTCTTGCAATGCATCGACTTGCCTTTGCAGGGATCTAAAACCCTCTTCCATCAAAGCATTTCTCCCAACACAATTTCTTCATGGAGGCATCTTGATCTTCGCAACAAACTCACAACCTTAGGTCCTAGTGCAAACTGCCTCATGGTCGGTGATTTGTCTACACACTCAGGAACTCTTGCTCTGATACCACTTGATGAAGGGGGTAAATCATAAAACACACAACAATAGAAATAGAATATTTTTTTATTGATCTAGGCAACTCATTACATTACAGAAGCTCAATTACAATCTGAGGATGAATCCTCTATTGGTTGCAACACATTACAGCTTTCCCAACCTCAATATTCTAGAATCTTCAGCCTTCTGTAACCCCAAATCAGCTAGGGTTTCTGTTTTCTTGCCTATTCTTGATACCACACTTGCCCCCTTAACTCTACTACCACCCAGGGCTCCCAAAATAGTCATAAATAGCACTTTTTGGCACCCTCAAGCTAAATGTTGAAATTTGCAACTCCGTCCAAAAGTAAGTCAACTTCCAGGAAGCATAACTTTCGATCCGGGTGTCCGATTGACAAACCGTTTTAAGCGTTAGAAAGCTCGCAATGTGAACTATCACGCTGGAAATCCATAAATAGATTTTTGTCAACTTTTTGGGACATTATGGGATGTTTTAGTGCCTCATATCTCATTTCAAAAATTTTCAAGGGCTTTTCAAAAAACAAAAACTTTAATATCTTTCAGCTGACAAATGATCTTTGCCTGATTCTTTTGCCAAAGGTCTTATATTTCCATTATGTAACATTTTGTAATTTTTTGCTTCAATCTATGCCCAAATATAAACTTTCCTAAAATGGCAGGTACACTTTCCGAAACAGGCAGGTTGCTATTTTTAGCAGTTTTGGAAAACATGAAAGTCCTACATCATTATTCTAGATATTATGGAACCAAAAACACTAATTATGGAAAGAAATGAAAATAACTACAATGATTTTGAATTAACTTCTTTTTGGGTGATGCAAGATTACCCCTACACCACTGGATGCTCCTGCATCATTATTTCTGTGGGTATCATTAACCCATCACATAATCATGTGTTTGGTGGTTGCATGACCTAAGGAACAAAAAACATCAGGTTCTTCTAACAAGGAAGAAAAGAAAGCTAAGAAAAATTCATAAACAAATCAAGTACAAAATTCACCTAAGAAGGAAAAGCCTACATGTGGTTATTTTAAGAAATCAGGGCATGACGAACATAATTGTTATAAGAAATAGATTGACATGTTGATGCAACTTGTTCAAAAGAACAAACATTCATCACATGATTCTTCTTCTACTCCTTCTTCATCATCTACACAACCAATACTTTCTGAATCTCATGCAAGGAAAACTAATGAACCTAAACATAAAGGTAAAGCACTTTGTGCAAGTACAAGTTCTACATTAGGTAAATGACTTCTTGATTTAGGTGCTTCTCATCATATGGCTTCTTCCAAGGATATGTTTTCTTCACCTAAGCCATGTGATATGCCACCTATATTGATGGGTAATAACACATATATGAATGTAATTGGGAAGGGAACAATTGATATTGGTGAAGGTACTTTCAATGATGTACTTTTTGTGCCTTCTTTGGCCAATAATCTTCTTTCCATATATCAGCTTACTCACAGTGGTATAGGGAAGACAGTGGAGTTCACATCTAATTTGGTTATTATAAGAGACTTGGAAGTGCAGAGATAATTGCTACCGGGATGGCTGATCATACATCTCGTCTATACACCTTTTATGGTTTCACTCCTGATGATGATTCAGATCCTTTGGCTAGCATTTACACTCCTTGTGTGAATCATATTTCTAAGTAGAATTTTGGTCACTTGAACCTTGGTATCCTTGCCTCTTCATCAGTTTTTGAGACTTGTGCTACACTTCCATCTTCTCCACTTCCTGCTTCTTCAGAGTTTGGTGATTCAGTTCAGTAGGATACTTCTTGTCTTTTAGATACAACTTTGTGGGATGAGTACTTGACAGGTATTGCAAATTTGTTTTGTGAGTCCCATCTTGTAGATTTGGAGGAGACATTTGAGGGGTTAACTCTCCTCTTTGATGATAGTCATAGCACAAATATTATCAATCCATCTTTGTCTTTGGAGGTTGATGATTTTTAGTTTCCACTAGATCTTGGATTGTCACTTTCATCAGTGAGGCATGAGACTCCTGATTTGATTACATGGTATCATTCAACATTCTCATGGAGACACATGATCAGTTTTAAAAGACATCATATTTCATGAGACTTCCTTCCTCATCTCTTGGCTTGGAGTTGGAGTTTCTTCATGCACCAATGGGTTGGTTTCTTCCCAAGGGGAGGAATGTTGTTTGTAGGTTTTGGATCCTCTTTGGTCTTCTTCTTCTAGCATTCACCATTGGTGCAGGAGCTTCTTCATTATCAGAGGGACATCTTGTCTCATTCTTTCCCTCTTACGGGGGGTTATTCATTGTATATATGTTATGGATGTTGTATTTGGGGGGTCTTGATTCTTCCATCATTCCATCACTTGTACATGTTTTATGCATTCTCACTTTTGGAGAGGAGTTTTTTCTCACGAGGTTTTCTCCTTTAATCCACTTGAGACTTGTTTGTACATGGGTACCTAACATGACCTAGTAGCCGGGACCCATCCATCATTGCATCTTGTATTAGTCGGCTTCTCCCTAAGTTGCACTTAAGGGCCCAGGTGTTAGTGTGAATAGGGATATTTTCTATCTAGTTTCCATTGTGGTGAGATTAATTCATCTTATTTAACTATTTATTTGTTAATAATATTCTCACACATTCACATGTTAAGTTGACTTAGTGAGTTTTCTAGGAGTCTAGTTGTGAGTTGAGTTGTTGATAGTTGGAGTGAGGTGTTTTATCCTCCACGTGTAATTAGTTGGTATCCTAGATAATTGTCCCATGTTGTAGGACACTCTCCACCTTTCATTCCACCTTTCACTCCACCTTTCTAGCTCTCACCTTCTCTTTATAAGCAAGCCTCTTTAAGCATTGTAACATACACAATTATACACAATATTGCATTCATTGAAATAATAGATTGTTATTCTTGCATATTGTCTCTCTTGTGCTTTCATGAAGTCCTAGATCTTGGGTGGCTCCTATCTAGCCAACTCTTACAGGGTAAGTGCAAGAAGTTGGGTGCACTTTTAGTGGAACACAAGATTCAATTCTTTTCAAAGGAATGGACTTTGGCAATATGGCTGACGAATCTTTTTAAAGAGTTTTTAGATGAAAGTAAAACTCATTATTAGTGTTGAACATATTTAGATGAAAATGTTTATTTTTTAAATATGTAAATTTTTTTAGTACTGAATATATTTTTATATTTATTACTATTTTTAAAACAAAAACCATCATAAACT
Organism: Cunninghamia lanceolata; assembly: GCA_027924645.1. NCBI lineage: Eukaryota > Viridiplantae > Streptophyta > Pinopsida > Cupressales > Cupressaceae > Cunninghamia > Cunninghamia lanceolata. The sequence continues at coordinate 1,082,300 of BSBN01000245.1, read as the reverse complement.
TGAAATAACATATATTACTATCTTTTTAATAACTTTTAATTTTAAATTTCTTTTGAAAAAAAATTGTCTGATCAATCCAGACATCATTATATACATAATGAACAGAAATATTTCATGTTACAATTACTTTATCTCAAAATATGTTGGCCATACAGAAGGGGTTTTAAAAAACACAAACTAAGGCTAGTAAAAAATGAATCAAAATAAAATTATTTACCACAAAATTACAAAAAGATATCCTGACCAAACTTTAGCATCATATGCATCTTTCTATTAAAGGAATTGGAAAAATACTTTCATTTAGGTCAAATTATGATGGTTGTATACATGGATGTTTTGGCTGAAAATATACGACTTTAAAATGCCATTTTTTGTACATCATATACAAAACCATCTTTTATCATTTGGGTATTAAAATTAAATAGATATTTGAAAACTAGAATGAATATAATACATTTCATACTTTTACATCACATTAATATTCTATGTAAGTGCTTCAAATTTTTACTCCGACTATGACAAACTTTTATTTTCAAAAAAAAGACTTCCACTTTTTGGGCAAAAAGTGGACCCAACTTCTTGCACTTACCTAGTTATAATCCCTACTTGCTTTTAATAAACCATTCATGGAATTTTTTACCTTTTCATTTTTTGATCCAAATTACACAAGGTATCCTCAAGCTCCAGACCCTTCCAACTTAGTGGATCTTCCAAGTCTCTTTGTCTACTAGGTATCTAGTAGTAGTGATTCTATCAAAGCCCCAACCTCCTTATGTGTTATCTTTCAACTAGACTTATAGATTTCATTTTGATAGGCATAAGTGCATGTGACATACTAATGTCCCAATTGCCACCTACTATTTTAAGTTTCCTTTTAGGCTTTTAGGTTGCCTCCTACTTGTTATCACCCAGTTTTTCACCCTTGCATACAGTTGTGAAACCTCTACAAACTGGAGTAACATGGGACTGATCTCTAAGTGTGAGACTTTGCTAAGTGAGATCAGACCTCCGGAGAAGGCCAGCTTCCTTGTCTAGTTATCACCTAAAACTACTGAATTTTGAGGGGAAAAGGGAGAGAGAAAGCTTGTAATGGAAATGAAATAAAAGCTTGAAAACAAGGGTGATACACCAGACAGATTTAAAGAAACTTCCACAACACTGAGAAAATGCACAATGTAATCAAATACAACAAGTAGGTATACACAGGTTAGATGACTCTAGCAGAGGTGAGAAGCAATATGATTGAGTGGAATAAAACATTCACAGACAAACCATATGCAGATTCACATAGAACTAGAAAAATCAGTTAAAGAGGTAAAATTAACTTGCATATATTCAATGGAAAGGCACGGTTACAGTACATGAAAACTCTATTTGGAAATAGAAAATCCTTAATGCCAAAAAACTTCCAACCTTATTCACAACATTTGAATGCCTATATATAGCATTCCAAACTATCCTAGGGTGGTTACAAAATTTGCTTTATGTGCTGGAAATGAAAATATCTCCATTGATGACTGTCCAGCTGCATCAAATATGGTGTTGAAATCTGGAACTGGGCGGATGGGGAGATATTTTGAGTCTTGAATGCAAGCAGCCTACTCATCAATCTACAGTAGAAAAGATGAAAATATCTAGAAGAGGAAGGTGGGAAGATATTTTTGACAATCAATGCGAGCTGTATCATCTTTGTGCAGCAATGAATGCCCCAAAAATATCTTCATCTGTTGAAAGTCATCGCTGAAATGTCTAGTCGCCCAAAATATGCATTTCCAGATCTGAAAATTGAACATTGGAAAATTCCCCCAAAAACCTGCTCAAAAGAAAGAGGGGACCAAAATATACAACTTTGCCTCTTACAGCAAGTCAAAATTTGCAAAAATGGATGAGATACAGGTGGTCAAACTTTCGGTCAACTACCTGTATATATTGCATTTGCATCCCTGTGTATATCACTGCATCTTGGTGCCTGAATCAGCACTCAAAAATTCATTCTGCAACTCCTTTGCATATGCATGGCGCCTTGTACATTTCTTGCCTTGTATATCTCCTGTATGTTCAAAATTATATGTAGAAGACATACAATGTGAAATATACATCTCCTTTTATCCTTGAGCCGATACATATCTACTGTAGTAGATGTATGTTTCCTTGTACATTGGCCTTGTATGAAAACATACAATCAAATATATAAACCCCTTTATACAACTAGGGAGTCTTCGAAGGAATATTCCCGTAATGTATCACTTGTATGTAGCAGACATACAAACCTCTTTGTTGTATCTGCGCGGGCCCCACATCAAACATCTTGGCGATATACAAAAGCTTTTGTATATCCCTTGTAGAAATCTTTTGTATATTCCCCGCGACACTATAGCAAATGTACATTGGGCTTGTATGACAAATATGCACTACAATATACAAACCTGCTGACATACAACTGCGGAATATTCTGTGGAATATGCCACGAATGTACATTTGCCTTTGTATATTTAGCGAATGTATATTTGCTTGTATGTGCGAACATACAAGGCAAATATACAAGTGCTAAACATACAAAGGGGAATCTTCAAGGAATATGCCATGAATGCATATGTATACATTGTATGTTTCTCTTGTATCTTTCCTTGCATATTGCCGATATACAAATGAGGAATATTCCCGAGGACCTGTGGAAGATTCTCTAAATGTATATGCATTTCCCTAGCCCGATATACATTCAAAAATGCATAAACTTAATTGTTTCAACATTTCCTAAGGCCGATAGAGATTTTCAAGCCCGCCAAATGCATATTTGAATTGTATGTTGACCAAAACTTTAACCATCAATAACTTCTTCATTTGGCTGAATTTCAAGGTACTGTAAAAAGAAAACCTGCCTATTTTTTCAAGCTCTTTCCAATGCTAATGTTTTTTTTAGGCAATTTGGCACTTTTCATTTTTACATTTTCCAAAGGCTTTTCAAGGAAAATACGAGGTTGACTGTTTGGCTCTGGTCAGAGGAAAAAAGGGTCAACACTACTCTTATGCCAAATTCACCCTCTAAGAAAAAAAAAATATCTTCTTGAAAGTTTTCTATTATTAGATAAATAATGACTTTTAAGATTACACAATGGACTTTTATGTACATGATTTATAGTTTTGCTAATTTGGGTGTTCAATAATTTTGTAAAATCTATGTGAGAGAACCTTCTAGCTAAGGAAATTCAGTATGAATATAAGGGGTACCATGCCCCTCCAAAAATTCTCTCTACATGGGATGAGATTAGAGATACAAACCTTAGTGACATCAATATTGAGGAATTCATAGATAAGGTCAATAAGCAGGGTGATAGAAAATCATTGGGTAGATGCACTATCCAAAGTGGAATTGTCAAAGTAGTTGTATTTCATGTTTCCCTATAATCCTTAGAGTTAGAATTGACATGTGCTAAAAAATTATAATGTACACAAGAAGAAGGTTTTTGGACTTTCCCATGAGATAGATTAGATATCACTCCTAAAGTAATGGAGGAGACCTTTTGTCTTACCATTAATACAAAGTATGAGAAGAAGACTTCATAGGTAGTGGATTGCATAAATGATAACTTGTTGATCAAGAGGCAACAATCTATATTGAAAATGGAAAAGATACTACATGAGAATGAATTAAAAGAGGATATTACTGATTTAATAACATTATTCAATAGAATCATTGGTAATGCCTATGCAAGATACTTTTATCCTTGGATCTGTTTCGTCAGGTCCTTTAAATAGATAATGGCAAGAAGGTTGATTAGGGCACCATCATCAATGACAAAGTACTGAATTCCCACTAGCAAGAAGAATTTGATTTGTCTAAGCAAAGAGCTTCCACCAACTCTATTTCCACCATCCCAAAAGATTTTAAAGGCAAACATTTGGATACCTCTACCTATCAAATCAAAAATCCTAAGACTCCTCATGACCTGGGATACAAAAGCCAAGATTCAAAGAAACATCCTTTTCCAGAGCTACATGCATCCACACACCTATATGCCAAATTGAAAAAGGTGTAGGTCTGCATCCAACAAATCATTACCTCTGAAGCTACACAAAAGCTCCATACACCCAAGCCCATACCTCCACAGGTACTATCTAAAAGAAAAATGGTTTGGGTACCTAAGCAAAAAGCCGTCAAGTTACGTGACACATCCACCTCTCAAGAATCTCAACCATCCACTTTCTCCCATTCCATCCATAAGTCTCAAATTCTTCCATCCCACATGATGAACAAAAATCAAGACAATACTCAGTCTATGCGGATCCCTACATGCCTAAGTCATTCATCCACAAGAAAAAGTCTTTGTTGCTTCCTACACTACTTTCCCATCATTAGCTTCAATGTTTATCATGGTATGTGCAACCGTTGGTCATGATTCCCTTCCATTCCACAACATTTTCATATACCTCCATTCCACTATTATCCTACATATCTTCCTCATCCTATTCCTATGGTCCATTCTTTTGCATAAGCCTTCCCTCCATATTCTACATCATAATCCACTATCTACGTATGCCATATCACTTTCATGCAATCCCCTACCAACATCTGTGAGAACACTTGACATAGTCTGTGCGACAACATCTATCCACCTTCTCCTTTCTAACTAAAAAAAACAGTAAAAAGTAAAGAAAAATTCCTTCATCCAGTGGTGAAAACCTGGCAAATAGGCACCTTGGATAAGTACCATGATGAAAACCTGGCAAACAGGTGTCATGTGTAAGTTGATCTTCTATGTCACCTACACTTGGGGGCACCTTGTCTCATCGGCATATCACTCCTCTCCTATCAGTTTCCTTCCATACCATTTCCTATCCTATCCCTCTATCCATTACATACCTATGCTGTCGAATCCATCCGTCCTAATCTTCCATTCCTCTATTTTCTGATCTTGATAAAAATTGGGGGCACAATGTTGACAAATGTTTTAGGTGTCTCTTGACATACCTTACCCCTCCAAACCATGCACATCCTTCGTTATGCTCTCATCTTCCTATCGTCCTAAGCATTATCATGGAAAAATCCTAAGTATTCTACCTACAATGGGGCATGTTATTCTTATGCGACATAGTCCTTGGATGTCACATCCTTGATTCCTTCTACTTAACCATCCATATCTACCAGCACCCATCCATCTTCCTATCCGTGGTGTTTCCTTATCATCAGTATCTAGCATTTAGGCTATCCATAATGTCACCTTATCCTATCATGGCTTGATACTCTATCTCTTTTGTCACCTTATCACCTAAGGTCTTATCCAATATCGTATCCATAGTGTCAGCCTAGCATAACGTATGTCATCATTATCATAGGTTCATCCTGAACTATGCTACCTCTGCGTCGTCACGTAGGCAAGGCCATTATCAATGTGACCTCGAGGCTTTCCATCCAATCCATATCTTGTCATATATCCTCTAGTCCCTCTGCATCCATGGTCCATGTCCCAAACTACATTTTCTCTGCGTCATCATGTAGGCAAGGCCATTTAGCAATATGCCCTTGAGGCACTACGTCAATCCCTTAGGGTCCATTTTACCAAAAAGGACTGTGGTATCACTAGGCGCATGCACAACAAAGCTTGCTTTCAAATAGAAATCTTGACACAAAGGCATCAACCTATCCAAAGCAAAGCAAGCAAGTACCTAACGCACTCCAAATGATTATCTCTAAATTATGGCAAGAAAACACATCTAAATGCAAGAATGTTTTGTGTTTATGATCAGGTTAAGTTATAGCATCTTGATTTTTGCTATCATATCTTTCTATGCTACTCGAGGATGCCAAAAGCTAGAGATGCTAGGATAAAGGCATGATTCTTTTCTTTGTTTGTTGTTTGTGGATCAATCTTTACTAATGCAAAGCCTTGTCTAACGACATGATCAACAAAAGATCATTGAGGATATCATAGGTCTAACATGAATGGGGCGATCCTTGTCTGTTGAAATGCAAGAAATACTCAGGTTATTTAGATTCAATTATACCTAGATGTTTGTATTAACTTACTAAATCAAAATCCATGTAAGCGATACTCAGGTCATCTCGGTTCAATTATACCTAGATGCTTGTATTTCTTAAAACATTTTAAATTGCCCAATGATGAAATAAGCACTTCAAATACTTGCAAAATCAAGATGGCAAAACCATTCACAAACCATTCACATCCACAAAGCATCCATATCCCATGTAATAAAATTTCTATGCAGAGTATCAATGTTTACAAACAAAGCTTGTGAGCCATTCTTCTATCAATCAACTTTCTATCTATCATCATATCTCTCGTCAACAGTTCTATCTATCAGTCCAAGCAATGATCCAAATGCAAGTCTATCCTTAATCCATACCGATCAAGTCAAGTCAATCTTGTCAAATGATCCAATCACAATCAGTGGTCTTGATCCTTGTCTGATTATAAATCAACTCAATCAATTAGAAATCAATTATCTTATACATGATGTTGCATTGTCCAAATTAGACCAATACATGTATCTTACATGACATGTTTCATTTCCTGAAACTAGACATTATCCTTCGTGTTGCTCTAGGGATATATAGTTCCCTAGCATGACAACATTATCGTATATCATTATTGCTTAATCATTGGTTTACAGCCAGACTGGGGCAATACCTTGTTTGTTCTTGAATCATTTGTGCATACTTGCTTGCTTGCTTGTGTATGCTATCATTCTATCTAGCATCACATATCATTCAGCTCTTTCTTTAACCAATTTCTTCATTCTAACCTATTTTTCACCTTCTTCATCGTGAGATTGTCTGTCTCATGTCTTTCACCTTAGCTTCCCAGTCCAATCTCTCGAGGGGGCATCCTATCATCAAACTTGTACCAGGGGCAAACTGAGGACAATCGTTTTCTTTGAAACAACATGATAAAACACATCACTTCAAAGAGGGGCAAAATGTATACACCTAAAATTGGCTCATGTCAAATTAAGTAAATATTTTAATATTTATCTTAATTTTTATTTTCTTCTATCAATTAAATAAAATATTCTAAGTTTATTTGATTGGTTCATTATCCCATAATTAAATAAAATCAATTTATTTAATTAAATTCCCTAATTCTTCTAATGTCTCGTATAATTAAATAATCCTAAATTATTTAATTAATCCTAAATTCCTCTATCCTAAGTCCTAATTTCATAAATCCACTTCATCAATCCACCTCATCTTTCCACCTCACCATGTTGCACATGTAAACAAATATTTTTAATATTTAATTAGCTAATATTCCCTCACCCACATGTCCTATTTATCCTCCACTCAAAATTAGTTAACTCATCAATCAAATATGTTAACTAATTAGTCATTTGAGTTCAAATCATTCAATTCACTTAACTCTTCAATCTATTCAGTCAACTCCCCAATCAACCCAGTTAACTGATTAGTCCATTGAGTTAACTCCTCAATCTATTTAGTCAACTCCTCAATCAATTCTATTAACCCTTCAATCTATTTAGTTAACTCCCTTGTTGCATGAAGGAACTTGGACAATTGTCCTCTTTCTAGTTGTGCACATTCCTCAACCATTCTCAACCATTAATCTTCTTATTTCTTTTGAACCATTGATCTCTTCTCTTCTGAGTCTATAAATGGAACCTTATTCTTTCATTTCTATCATCCAAGCTTTTAATACAATTACTCTGTCAAATTACTAGCGCGCCTTTGGCACCCCATTACTATCCATTTGCTTGAGATCACCCCCATTGCTTTGAAGCTCATCTTCATAGCAATAAAGTATCATAGTCATTCTATTCTTGTCATCTTCAACAAGCAAGGGAGTACATGCTTCTGAGGGCTTCATTACAATCAAGATCAAGAATAGATAGGCAAACAATGGAAGCAGAGATGTAAATCAGGTTGCAAAGGTATTGTCTTTTACTTATTTGCATTTGTCTCATTTTCTATTATGTTATTGGATTTTAGTTCATTATTGCTATTGTTCACATTTCCATAAAATAGAAACTAAAGATGGCACTCAAGATACTACATAGTTGGAACAAGAAGAAATTTGTGAGGAAAAGGTAGGAGCAGAGGAGAGGGAAATTGAACAAAAGAGGTGAATGAACATATCAAATAGGTTGTTGCTGAGTACATATTTTCTCATGAGGGAGAGCCTCACTCTCCAAATGGGAATCTAACTTGAACTAAAACTCCTTCTATCCTAAGATCTCTACCTTCCCAGGATTCTATCCATTCAAAGAGAGATTCTTCTCCACTAATTTCAGTATGTTTGATTCTAAGCCCTTCACATTCAACTTCTCCAAATTATCTAACTTTGAGAAAAAAAAGACTTAGTAAACAAGGATGAAAATATAGCACACATAGTTGTAGAAAATATACGTTTGGTAGTATGGTTGGATACCATAATTGAGAAGAATAAAATGGAGTATGAGCTAGGTACTAAGAAGTTTCAAGTGATGGTGGATATGTTTAAGGATCCTCTAAATCCTAAAAGAGAAATAAAACTCTTTACCACCACCATAGATTCCCAAGGAGCATGATCGTTGAAGTAACCACCCAATTGTGTGACAAAGATGAAAAGGACATACAAGTAGAAGATTGTCCCATCCAAAAGATTACTCTCAATCATGAAATGAGGGAAATATTAAAATAATCTTTACAAGAAGCAATCTCTACCATCACGGGGAAGATGAATAAAGATGAACAAATAATGGAAGAACTCAAATACCAAGTTGGAGAATTAACAACATGTGTGCAATACCTCATTCATTTTATGGATTCAAAATCACCTACCACTACTCTCGTGGTAGTGCTGGATAAATTATTACAAATGAGAGGAGTGATGGGAGGACTGGTTCAAGCTACTAGAGCCTAGAGAGTAAATTGATTGTATAGAGAAAGAGAATGATTAAAAGAGTATTCTGATGTCATTAGGAAGTTAGTGATGAGCCTAGTTCTTTGGTTAAATTTAAAGAGAATGTTGATGATGAACTAGTAATTCTAGATGACAATCTACCACAACTAAAGGAAATGGTTTAGATTTAATTCTCTACTCTAGTGTCAAATGATATAATTCTTGATGGTAGTCTAGTGATACCATTTGAGTGGTTCAAGGAAACCAAATGGAAAATGGAGATCTTACAAGAGTGCAAACACACATTTTTGAGAAGAAAGAAAGTGGGAGAGTCTACAATGACCAAGATTGAGGTCTTCATAGAGGAAATCTCATGCAAATTCTTTGCGAAACCTAACAAGGTCATCCCACCTGGCATCATAGCAAATAAATTTGTTGAATTACTAAGGAAAAATCTAACAAAATAGATGATTGATGAACTGGTGAAGGTAAAAGAATCTTTCAAGTTACTTGAGACCACTTGATAAAGATGAAAATTTCCAAAGCAGATTACATTCCCAATATTCACATGCTCCTAACTTTAACATGGTGAATGATGCACTCTAGAACTTACAAAGATTTATATTGGTCGGGCATCTAGCAATGAAAATGAATGAAGATGAATGAAAAGGATAACAATTCAGATTCAAGGTAAAGAAGAATAGGATAGCCATATGATTGTCAAATTTTAGCTAAATTATATTTTTTTTGTTGAGGGTTACTTAACGTTTTTATCTTGGTTCAAGCCTAGAGAGACCCTTACAATGGATCTCTTACCATGGATTTATCACCTAGACCACTATTCAGGGGTCTCAGTCCCCAAGTAACTATCACCTTATTTAAGTCCACAAGCTCATTGGCCTAGTGAAGGCCCATAGCTTGTGAGCATGCTAGCCTTGTGAAGGCACATATCTTGCAAGCATGATAGCATAGTGAATGCCCATGGCCTACAAGCTCCTCAGCCCAGCAAGGATTTGAACCTTGGTGGTGATCACAACAACCAAGGCAACTTATCACCACATCATTCTTATGGGCTTACCTAAATTGTAATTGCAAATATAAACCTTATATACTTTATTCTAATGAAATGTTCAAAAATTAATATTTAATTTGAAAAGAACACCTAGATTTAGGGAATTGTGTAAAATAAAAATATTATATTATTCTAAAAAAGGTACCTTATAAAAGTAAGGGAAAAAGGTCAAGGTCATTACAAACTATGCAAATGTGTTAGATGTCTTAGATGGACAAGTAGGTAGATTTCAAGGGTAGATATTTTCTTCCACAAAAAGAATAATGGTGAGGAATTCACCATTGCAATTGATGTAATTGTCATTTAGTTTTGGTGGCTAGATAGTTGGTTGTGTAGAGATGTACTTTGGAGCTGCTCTATCTAAAAATAAGTAGTTGTATGAAACAAGGGTTGGAAACTTTATTCTCTTAATAAAATTTCTATATATATATATATATATATATATATATATATATATATATATATATATATATATATATATTCTATTATTTCTATCTTCTTGAGTTTCCAATTGATGAATATGTCATTTTGTAGTTAAATTTCTACATATATGTCTAGAATTGAAAAAAAACTCTTATGTGATTCATGATGAATCATTAGATGTGGAGATTATGGAAGGTTGTATGTGATATTTTCACATGAAATATGTTGATGTTATCTATTCATATTTCATTTTCTAATTTTCTTATATGCTTGCACTACTTTATGTTAAGGATTTTGTGTAATACTAATCAAGGAAAGTTAATGTTTATGGGTTTTCCTATCATTTTAGTATAGCCATAAAACCATTCCTTGCAACAAAGTCATTTTCTATAAAATCCTTACTATCTTTTGGTAATTTCTTTTACATTAGAGTACAATACAATAAATTTTATAATTTGAAGCTTGAAGAAAAGACATAAGGTTAAGAAGCTTAAAATTTGTAAGTAATGAATCCATTGTTGACTTACAAATCTAGAATAGCATATGAATGCAATGTGTGTCTCTAACATTTTATATATATTTGATAAAATTTACATTTAACTAGTTTAATGATATAGATATGACAAAGTTATTGATTGAATTGTATGTGAACTAGTACAAGCCGATTTTTCCATGTCTAATTATATTCTTGTTTTTATTATGTCACTAATTTCTATTAATTTCTTGTTATCCCCTTTTCCCATGGGTGTGTTAGGTATGATATTTTATTAATCCTTAGGTATCCCATGGTCAACTTAATTTGAATGATTACATCTTTTCATATATATTTTCAGCTTCTTGCCCCTTCCCATTTGTCATCCCCTTAGGTGCCTACCCCCCTCTCACAAGGCTAGGTCCTAAGAGAGTTTAGCACCAATTAAAAAAATACCTATCACCTTTCCAATTTTTTTCCTCTGCTTCACATTTTTCTTTTACTTGTTTATCTTTATTTGTTCTTCACTATTCTATCTAGGGTCCTAGAAATGAAACCAAATGTTGGTAAGAAAAAAGGTAGGTCACAATCAGATGATTTGAGCCTGAGATGATTTGTTAAGTTTGTTTATACCCCAGCCATGACAGTGACAGAACAATAGATAACAGGAATATTAAATATCATAGTTAATGAAGGGGTAGTAAAATGTTTATTGATGATATAAAATGATACAATGCAGTGGAGGATTTATACAAGGGAGATGCAGTTCACATAACTGTATAATAGTTTTAACTGCAACATTTTAAATGACAATGTAATACCATTATTAATATAACTATTAGGCCAACATTCTCCCCCTTATTACATTGTTCCTGCAATAGTACGAAGGGACCCCCCCTGAATGCTAATATACTCAACAAAGTTGATTACATAATATGAATACATATTTTATAGACTATCTTCTCCTAAAAGAACAAATCCTGAACCAAGTGGGGCTCCATCAAGTTGTCTCTTGACCCTTGGAAAGGTGTAGCTTCAAGCTATGTTCTTGAGCTCTCAATCTTGAACTCTCAAATCATAGTCTTGACTTATTCGACAACAATCCCTAACAGATATGACAGATCTCTATCATTGTCTAGTGACTGCAAAAGGGTATAATTCTCGATCATATACTCTAAAGATCACTTGACAACAATCCATATTGAGCTCAACACCAAATCCCAAACCTATCTCTAGAACATAACCTTCACAAAACATGTATTCTTCAAATCTGTCAACAACAACAAGGAAAAACAAAAAAACTAAAGCCAAAAATGCTTCTCATGCAAAGCATCATCTCAAAGAAAGAAGCTAACTTGAGATGATGAAAATTCCTCCATCGTTTGATGTCGCCTACCTCCAATATGACCCTGTTACACTTTAACCAACTGATGTCTTGGATGAGTCTTTAGAGGCCTCATCAGGAATAGAAAAGATGGCCTTAAAAGCATAAGCTATCTTTGACATATGTGCATTCATGATGATAATGTCAATTTGAACCAATGATAGACCCATACACTAATCAACCTTATACCTCCATAAACACACCTTTATTTTCATGAATAACCAGAAAGAAGATTTTCTTTCCTCCCTCAAGAAAGATATCTAAGGCTCAGACAATGTTCAGTGGATATAAAATGACTAGAATACCCCTTTTTCACACCATGATCTATACCCTTCCTTTTGAGAGAACCTATTCAACATCATTTGATTGAATCTGGTGATGAATGGCTAATTAGGGAATTAGATCTTCTCTATAAACCAAACTTAAAAACAAATTTTGTAACTAAAAAATAATAGAATGTCCTCACACTTACAGATAATAACACAGGGTTATAAAATCATACACTGTTAAATCTCCCATTTTTGAAATACTATAGATTCTACACCAAAGGCTTACTTCCTTTCATGTAATGGCTGAGATCCCTCAGGATATTTCCGTTCTCAGACTCCTTGTACAAGACAATAGATGTTTAAAAACTTTACAATGCTCACATGCGAGGAGTGATTTTCATCTCTAGATTTTCATCAATATAACCTTTAACAATAAATCTCTTTTCAGTGCATGCATCATGACCTCAATTGTTGCCGCTACACATCTTCTCTAACTCTCCAATTGAACTTAATCTGATATCTGAGATATAATGAAGAAGGAACATATGGTCATATCAACAACAAATAAATATAATGCAATAGATGGTGAAATATAACCTTTTACCCTCAGTGTATGTAGAGATTTATACCAATTCTCCAAACCATTGATCACCACGTAGTATGCAGAGATTTATACCTTCTTTTGCTAGCTAGATTTAAACATATACATCAATGCCTCAACATCTTTATTTCTACTTTATACTGGACTGATAACTATGCCCTAATATTCCATTTCAACGCATCTGGAGGGTATTTACATGGCCTCTTCTTTAGATCAAAGCCTTAGCAATTTTCAACAATCAACTCCTCTTTCAAAGGTGACAGTGGCTCCTAATAGAGAATACTTTTGCAAATTTGCATAAATTAATAAACCTCACAATAAAACTTTAATGCATCATAGGCTTTCTCAAATTTTAGTTACCCAATGAACTCAACACTTGATGGTTTGCATTACAGAGAAATATTTTATTAGCGTCTTTATAGTAGTTTTCAAAATCCACCCTTCTATATGAAAAACCTTCTCACATCCTTCAAATGATAGGTAATAGTGGCATCCCCAAAGCTATCTCCATGTCTTTCCATCAAATGGATGGAACAGAGTAATCATGCCTTCCTCACATTGTAGAAGCTCTGATACCAAATAATGAAGGGATAGCAAAATGTTTATTGATGATATAAAATGATACAATGTAGTGGAGGATTTATACAAGGGAGATGCAATTCACATAACTATATAATAGTCACATAACTATATAACAGTTTTAACTGCAACATTGTAAATGACCATGTTATTACCTACATTATTAGCCTTGTTAATGTTAGTAATTCTCCTATAAAGACAACTGAGGAGACTGAGGGTTTCTGTGGCATGCGATGTAATTCCGCTATGGGAGGAGACAGAATTAGAACTAAACCCGTCTCATGTTGTGAATTTAAGGACAATTTGGTAGCTTGGCATTACTGCAAAGAGGGTGGGATTAGCCCCTATTTGGAAAGTCTTAATGGGTACAATGAAGCTATTTCTGAACAATTTGCGCGGTCTTGGCAGAACAGATGGGTTTCGATGGGTGGAATTAGATTTGAAGTTTTTGAATGTGTGATCGCTATGGCCACTGGTATGTCTACTCAGGGCTTGAAGCTGCAATGGAAAACTAAAATCACGAACCTCTCCAGTCAGCAGCTCTTCCTCGGGGTTGGTGAAGAATTAGTCCCTTACCAGGGCGGTTTTGATAGAGCCAAGTTGCCGGAGCCATGGGATGCTATGTGTTTTATCCACATGAAGTATTTCACCCTCGAGGGGTGCTTCACCAGGTTTTATAACTACCATCTCCCCCTGTTAAATCATTTCCATCGCAATGCTAAAATTAGTTTTCTATTTTATTTGCTTTCTTCCATGGAGCATTCCGTCCTTAGGGTTCGGGTGAAACTGGCCAAAAACACTGCTATGAAGCCTATCCCTCTTCAGCAGGGCCTCATTCTCTATTTGTATAATCATCATCTTCCCCTCGAACCCTCTAAATCCATTCCCGCTGATAGTGGGGACGGAGAGCCCTCCTCTAACCCTAAGAATATTCCTGATGTTGATGAACCTGGGCCCTCCCCTGTTCCTATCAAAATTAATGAAGTTTCCTTTTGCACTCCTGTGGAAAATCTTGTTGATACTCTGGGCCCTACTACCTCTAAGAAGGGTAAAAAGTGGAAGGTTGCTAGTGAAATGAGCACTGGGAAGGCAGTGGTTGGGACCCCTAAAACTCTTGGTAGTACTCCGGTGGGACAGAGAAGGGATTCTTCGGTGAAGATTTGTAGGGAGGGGCTTTCCTCTGGAGTTCGGCAGTCAGGGCGTATTGCTGGCAAACCAGCTCCTTCAGCAAAGCTCATTGACTATTCTAAGAGCGGTTCGGATGAATCCACCTGGGGGGAGGACGACAGGGATGTGGAGATTCAGGACATATCTGGTGATGATGAAGACAAACAGGAGACGCATGATACGGGGGCTACCACGAAGGATGTTGTTGACTCTATTGGAAATGCTGACAAAGCAGGTGCAATGTTTGTGGAAGAGGCTGAGGATGCTATGGAGACTGATGATGGTCTGGGGGCTGGTCTTGCAGGTCTGCGCAATTGCATTGCGAAGCTGGAACAAAATTTCTCCATTGTACTCAGGACCTCTATTCTCCTCAACCTCTCTGTGCTGAAGAATTTGGGGGTTACTGTCAATATTGGCAGTGACGATCTAGCTAAAAAAGTGGATGATATTATTAAATCTATGGTCTAGAAAGGAGAGCTGTTGTCTCCTTAGTCTTTGTTGTTATACTGCTGATACTCTATTACTCTATTTTAATGACTTTAGTTTTAGTGGCTAGTTTTGCTGGTTTTGCTAGTATTCTGTAATTGTTCTATATGTTGTTTCTGGTTTAAGGCATTGTTGATGCTTGCTACCTTCGGGCCTCTATATTTTTTGTAAGGGTTCGGCCCCTTGTTTAGCCGCCTTATATTATCAAAAACATTGTAAATGGCGATGTAATACCATTATTAATATAACTATTAGGCCAACAATAGTGCGGTGAGAATAGATCATATATACAAGCCATTCACACACATAAACACATGGCTTATTCATCATAATCCTTATATCTCTATATTTATATTCATATTATATACAAAAGGCAGGTCCGGGTCTTTGCTCTATATTACAGTTCTATTTATATTCTATTGCCCTATTACTATATCTTCTTCTATCATACTATATATTATCTATTTATTGAACAACATAATATAATACTATGTATTAGTCATGTCCTCTGTACGTCTCTTGCAATGAGTTACGGTAGGTCTTAATCATTGCTTTGCCTCCTGCTAACAATCTATTTATCTTAAGACCCTTAATTCATCCCAAACATAGAACCTTTCCATTCCCACATTAGGTCCAAAAACATTTGTAGCAATGAAAAATATAATCTCAAATATCACCTAAAAGTTAACAAAGACAATATCCTATGACTAAGATATCAATGTGCTAGACATGGTGGAACTATTCCATAGAATTACCATACCCCTAATATTGCCAACAACATCCAACATCAAACATATTCCATTTTTCCATATTGGGAGGAGAAACTCTTGAACACATTTTCCTTCAACCTTAGTCTCTTGAATCAAAGGAATATCTAGAGCCTCCATCTCAATTAGTCATTTGAGTACACAATGTTTCTCAAGGCAATTAAGATCCATAATGTTCCAACTTATAAGCTTCATTACTTCTTGTGGGCAAGGAGGTGCTTTACTCTAGATTTAACAAACTTCCTCATAGATGTCTGAGTTCCTTTTTCCATATCCTCTAATGCCTTCAAATTTTCTTTACTAACATCAGTTTTCCTTCCCTCTGCATTATTTCCACCTGTATCCACCAAATGGCTATGAATATTTTTTCATCCCACTCTTCTACCCCTTCATGTGGCCACACTCCATTCATCTATATTTTCCTTATCTTATAAAGGGTTCTTAATAAAATTCTCATCACTCCCTTCAAATTTATTTGCATAGTCTTGCCTATCCACATTCTCCAGAGGGCATGATCCTTCAATTTCCCTAGGTCCTAGAGTCTTTTCCTTATGATATTATTCTCAACCTCCTTGAGAACAAGACTATTCTATTTCATAGCTTCATAAGAGTGGAAGGGTGAGCCACAGTCCCATTTCCCCCACCTCTTTCATAAGGGAAGAAACATTATTTTCACCCCTAAAAGAATTACATCTATTCACTATATGTATGACTTTCTAGCATTGACAACACCTAATTGGAAGGCGCTCATAATCAAGATCTTGAAGCCATACTCTAAACATATAAATAAATTTTATCATTTTTTGATTAGTTTGCTCAAATCCACCTTAACACAAATTCTAGCATAAGTCACCAACTACTCTCCAGTAATAGTATTGTAACTAAAAACATATTCTCCCAGAGAGTTATCAATCATTATAAACACCTCTTCAAGTCATAATTCATGAGGAAGCTTATACAATATAATCCATTAAAGGGGCATGCTTAATAGTTTCCTTGTGTCGATCAAACCCAGGAGTCAAAGCCTGAATATAAAGGTCCATATTTCTCATGAACCATGGGCCTTTCTTAAGGATATTATCATGCTCAAGTTCATATTGAAAAATAATGTGAATTTAAAGCCTAATGCTAGAAACCATACATTGGAAATAGGGCAATATAATTTTTGACCTATCTAGAGCTTGATTCTTTCCATCGTGGGTCATATGCCTATGAATTTAGCAATCATTGTATTTTTCTTCATCTTTTCTACTGTTTAGTTTAGAAAACTATCTAAAATGTTGATGCTTGTAATGTCCTCATTCACCTCTATATTGACATTGAAGGCTAATATTCTCCAATTTTTCAATCTATTCCTTTTTGCCATATTTTCCTTGATCATTTCTTGATTCTCCTTGATGAACAACCATCCCATCTCTAGACAAATATATTTTAAGCCATCCTTTGCCCAATGCATTTTGGATGGGGATCCATGCAACATCATAGAGCGACCACAATCACCCGAGCTGGTGTTCTTCACACCATCCAAATTCATGCCTTTTCCTTTAACCTTGCCACATTCGTGCAATTCATCATTTTCACTATCTGTGCTCATTTTTCTCTTTTATCTAAAATATTTCATCTTTTAACTATATATCTTAGGTACCTATTCTTTAATGATACCTTTTATATCCATCATACATGCAATTGAACATTTCACTTCCACTACCATCACATCCAAATCTAAATGAAAAGTCTTAAATAAATTTCATAGGAGACTATGAAAATAAAATAAATTGAAATTATTTTATACTATAATAATTTTACATTGATCACTAGAATGGAAAATATAATTAAAAAGTTACTATTTGATGTGAATAAATTATTGTGTGTGTTTAGGATAAACCACAATGAAATATAAATATAATCGTTCTCCCATCTCATATTCTCTCATTAAAATTGAAAAACTCCTCTTAAATGTTACCATGTTGCAATTGTTTAAATAAGCTATCTATTAACCCCTAAAAAAATTATAAATTAGTATAATTAATATAATTACTCTCCATACAATAACACTTAGGATATATCTATTTATTTTTTCTTAATATTAAATACCTCATTATGTATTCATGTTCTTTGATATTGCCCATTAATTAATGACCCCAAAATTTTAGAGCTGGAAGGTTGGATTTAGTTTAGCTTACTTTTGAGATATAGAGTTTAGTTTAATTTAGATTTTTGAATTTAGGGTTTCGTTTAGTTTAGGTTTTAGATAAAATATCCCTACCTCTATTGAAAATGATATGTGGAGAAGATATGTTGATGAATGAGCTAAAACCAAGGCACAGAAGCTTAAGAAAAATTACATGGCTTTTAGCAAAGACAACAGGCTTGATCTAAGCGAATAGATTAAAAGAGCTTATCATTCTACTTAATATGTCTTTATTTTCAAGACCCGAAAATTGCATTTCTTGAAAAAGATTCAAAGTGTGTCTTAAGCGCTAAATTTGAAATGGCGGGTCATAGAGATCTCCATTATTATCTTGGAATTGCATCAACTTGTGATAGATAAACAAGGAAATTGCATTTTAGATGCAGTAATTCATTACAGATAAATGAGAAAATTGCATATAAATCAGAAAAGGTTTCCCGAAGAAGTTTTGGAGCTAATAAATATTAGCTGAATCCAAGACTCAAAAGAAAATGGTAAAATAATGGAAGTAATCCATGAAATTAGGATTCAACACACTAAGGAGGTTATATAGTTAGAAAAGTTAATGTAGAATTAGGATTCAACACACATTTAAACCTTTGAAGCTCTTAAATTACAATAACTTACAATAAAAGCAGTTCCTAAGCCGACCTCAAGAGAAAATAGATCTAAAATAGCTGTGACTAACTACTGTGTTGTCTGCATATCAATAGTGGGAAGAAACGTAGAAAACACGCAAGGAAATGTATTTTATCTTTGCTTTCAGACAGACAAGAAAATGCTAAAAACACGCAAGGAAAAGTATCTCATCTTTCCTTTCAGACAGACTCACAAGAAAATGCCAAAATAAACGGAAGTAATCCAAGGCGAAAGATTGGGAAATCCCTTTATAAATTTTGCGGATCTACGGTAGCTTTTTAGTTTTGGGCGCCTACAATCATATTAGGGATCATTTTGTTTTATCTTTACTCTGCACATGCCGACCAACACCAAAATATTACATAATTTCATAGACCATTTAGTCCAGCTGAAAACGACGGGATTGATGGAGAAAAGATTACCGAAAGGCAGGGCACTTGTTGGTAGCTATTCCAAACTGGCTGATCTTAAATGTCATCCACTTCAATATTTAATGGCAAATTCTGGCCAATGAAAAGTTTTCTTATATTTAACACTTTTTGTTGTGAATGAAATAGAAAAATGCTATTGGCTGTTTGACCAGTTCAACTCTGAAAGTGGATGACATTTACATAGAGCGTTCCAAACTCGCTGCCATTTTCCGTGAAACTCTTAAAGTCAACTGGGTAGTAAGAATGACTGTAGAGTGTAAATTCGACCATTTTTAAAATAGTATAATATTTATTATTTCTTAAAAAAAGTAAGAATCATTTAATTTGGAGTGTTTTTTTTGGATTTAATGTTGTAAGTATTAGTTTATCAATGTTTTAGATCAACCATAATCATCATCAAAATATGACATAATATTATAAATTAGATTGTAAAATTTGAACCCAAAAGAAAAGAATAGGGATTGGCAAGAAAGAGTGTATATATAGTATATATATACATATATGCGTATATATGTATATATGTATACATATGTGTATATGTATACATAGTATATACACATATGTATATACACATATATACATACATATATGTATATATATACACATACTCTCTCTCACACACACACATATGGGTTAGATTGGATCTCAAATAATATTGTTAAATTGGATTTACTATCATAGTTTGATTTTTATTGGGTGTGATTAATGTTAAGTGTAAGCATAGTTAGTTTTCACTAAATGGATTTTATAGTAAATTGATTCTCTATTGTAATGTAATTTGTACGTACAAAATCTATTTAATTGGGCTTTTGATTGTTACCTATAAAATGGACTAGATTAGGTTTTGATTAGTACTTATAAAATGATTTCCTTAAAGGTTTAGTTTGACAGAAAAATCTTTCAAAATATATATTTGTATAGGAAAAAAGTGTATTTAAAAAAAAAAATTCTTTCATTTTATATTGGCTTTAGTTTTTGTTTTGGATGTATTATTTTAGTAAATAATTTGACTATTTTGACACATTTAATGATTTAAGACCTAATCCAGTACTTAGTCATACTAAATAACTTTGTTCAAAAAATATTTTACTCCATTCTTAGTAATTTATTTATCTTCCTACACAATTGCAAATGTGATTATGCCCTCTAAACAGAATTGTTGACATGGTTACATTCCCAACTTTTAAAATTTGAATTCCCACATTTTAAGGCTAATATCTAGGGATATTTATTTAAAGACACCATCCTATGATATTTCAACATCATGGCATGATTGAATAATTATAATTTTGACATCATATGACATCACAAGTTTTTTTCCATTTGTAAGTACGACAATCATTAGACATCCTCTATTACCATCAACAACAATCATTATCTCAAGAATAAAGAAGTTACACTCATTGTCAAAACACACTTCAAGAACATTGTCCAACATAGTCACTCATTAGATCACATCAACAATCAGTAGTTCAGTTGAGTGATATTCATTGCCACCTTCAATTTGCATCAATTGCCACCTTTTATCACTTTTAGTTTTACTAATGACTTAGTTTTGTGGCTTGACTAAGGCACAAGGAACCCAGAATTTCAACCTTTGCATAACCAGCCCTACGGTGCTCATTAGCACCATCATCAAGCAAATAATTGTTATAGGTACCAAAGATTTAATTCTTTTCTAGATAAAATAATGATGTCAGGATAGGGTCATACCAATAGACATGATTATTGTTGCAATTTTTTCCAAGATGCTCATTTAATTTTATATTAGTTGTCTCTCCTCTATAATGCGAAATTTAGTATCATATTCTTAACTACAATACCTTATTATAGGGTGATGTATCATATACCATTCACTTTCCATTAATTCAATGTGTATAGCCATATATCCTTCATATTTCGATTTCAACCTACATCCTTCTTATTTCAATCTCCGTTAACTTACATAGGCTCACAATATCAAACTCAAGTCATATATCTAAAATTTTATTTGATTTACTCATTTATTTACCTCTAAATATTTATATAGAAGTTGTTTATTTTCCTGTGCAATATTATTTACTATAGTCAAAATATATTCTATTTTTATTAAATATGATTAAGAAAAAATAACTTTGATTAAATACACTATAGAAAAAAAAAATTATCTAAAATAATTTTATTCTTAAGAAGTTTCATCTCAAATAATTTTGACAAACTAAATTACCTCGTCATAATCTCAATCTAACCTAACCAACAAGAGAGGAAAGGGTAGATTAGTACCTACTCACAATCGCAAGGGTTAGTTTCCACAACAAAATGATTTTTTTACTATATGTTTTTAATAATTGCATAGTTGTATGGTTCTCTACTACTGAATTATAATGTATGATCTATCCTATTTATTTTGAATATTTAAATAGTTGTATGGTTCTCTATTAATGTACCAGCACGCAACATATACGTTCAAGAAATCTAGAACCAAAATTCCATTAAACTTATAATTAATTAAATTTGAATTTCTCAATAGTTGGATGTAGATTTGAGTGGCTGACGAAATACAGTTCACAATTATAGCACATGCAAAGACTCTCTGCATACACACAAATCTATTTGCAAATACAAATTCCATTAATTTCATTCAACTTCAATAAACAAATTACATTGTCTTTTCTACAAACATAAATTTGCAACACAACACAATCTTAGTTCTCATGGCCTCTCTCTCAATTTTACAACAGAAATTTTCCTTCATTCATGTGCCCCTCTCATGGGCAAATTTCTCTCTAAAAACGCTCCATTTCATTTTTCCACCATTCTCTTATATTTTCCAAATTTTCCACTCCTCTCTCTTGGGAATCCAATTCTAGGAATCCTTATTTCCATTTTCTGGAGCTTAATTAATACATTTAACATCCCTCATTCTCTCCCACATCTCTCTTGTAACTATATTTGGTGTTCAAATCTACCCTCACAATTTTCTAAATATGCCCCCAAAATGGAGGTCTAAACATAGATTTTATAATCAATAAGGCCCAAAATACTTGCCTCTTACCTATCCATATCCCTATGCCTTCAATTAAATGAAGATATCCATGTTTACAAATTTCAATTTGGCTTTGTAATAGCTAAAAGAAATAATTACCATTTCTTGTTTTACTGGCAAGTAGTTGTGCCTCATAAATCTGCACAAACAAATTGGAGAAGAAATTTTATGTATTTTTTTGACTTTGCCATTTTTACGCCAAGAAGCTGAAAATTTGACTTTTGGTATAACTTCCACCCAGAACCTCATTTTTGTGTGAAAATTGGCCAAGATGTGTAAAATAACATTACAAAGTATTCTATTAAAGGATTTTATTCCAGCCTTCATAAAAATCTAGATTTTAAATTTTCTGTAGATTGCCAGCCTCTATCAGAGAATTTTGAATTCTCTCAAATGGTAATGAATTTGAGTGTGATTCCTTTTGCACATTAGGATAAATACCATCACAAACCTTTCCCTAGAAGTAATTTTTCCTAGCTCTTAAAAAATTTAAAAAATAATTGTTTTCGTAGCCAACATGGTAAAACTTTCTAATTTTAAATTCTCTCAATCTGTGACAAATTTAATCACAAAACATTCACCATATTGTGTGAAATTCATTCAATGATAAATATTCCAAATTATTTCAATTCTTCTCTTATATATTTCTGGAAACAATTGTTTCTGTAAAACTACCCTACGGAGCCTTAAAATGACAATTTTTTAAAAACTTGAATCTTGTAATTTTGACCTAATGGTGTTGTCCACCTCCCAGGAGAACCATCTATAGAAAATAACCTTCACAAAAAATGAGAGAGGAAACACAAGGCCATTTCACGAAACAAGAGTGAATAAATTGAGATACATAATTTACATATTGTACAGGCTTTTAAAGCCATGAAAATACTGATGGGTAAGAAACTTCCCAGCATGAGAAAAAACTACCTGAATAACAAATGCATAATTAGTCCTAAGTAGACATAAGAGGGTAAATGGTAAAAACCATTTACTCCAACACCCTTTAAGTGCAACTTAGGGAGAATTATTATGCAAAATGAATATGCAATATGGGTCCTGGCTACACAACCATGTTAGGTACCCATTTACAATGCAAAAAAGAAATCTCTCACAACTGGAGAAAAGGAGAAAAAACCTATGGGAAAAATCTCCTCCCCAAAAGAGAGAAAGAAAACAAAAATGATGCATGGATGGAGGACTCAATCACATTCCCCCAAGTACTAGATACATCATGTATATACAATCAATAGCCCCCACATAAGAGGGACAGAGAGAGACTATGTAGCCCCCCCCCCCCCACAATGTGTAATCACCTGCAAAAATGGTAAGTGCCTGAAGACAGAACATGATCCAATGTCGACAAACAACTTGTCTCCCTTTTGGAAGAAATAAAACCAAGTACAAATGTAGGTATGCTTCCCACTCTAGATAGGAATTGAAAGAAAGAAGCATGAAAATGTATGATGATGTCTCTGAAATCTGCTCATGTCTCGCAAAGACCTTGGAAGATGATGCCACTAACCAATTAGGAACATGGCAAATCATAATAGAAGGTGACAAATAAGGTACCACTGGAAACTGATCTTGAACATTCCCCAAAGACAAAGATGGAGTGACAATAGTTGTACCACAACTATCATCAAATAGGAAGGATATAAATGTGTCTTCCAAGTCAGAAATATGAGATTCTACAAACAAGGAACTAATGTCAAAGAAATACAAATCCTAATCAGGAAGACAATGAGATACTAGTTGTGATGAATCACTGGATGTGCTCAATGAATCACGACCAAAAGATGAATGGTCTTGTTGAACATGAATGATAGGAGCCTCAATCAATGACTCTGCACAATGAATCACTGAAGGTGAAGGTACATCAACTGTCCCTAATGGATAAGGAGGAGCATCTGAAGATTCAAATTTTTCCAAAACTTTAAACTCCTGCATAGTAGCATGATCATAGGGTATCCTATCTAAAAAATGAAGAGGCACAAGACAATCTAAAATAGGATCATTTGGGAATAACTGAGTATCAGGATCTCCATGTATTTCCTAAATTTTAGTCCAAAGAATATGAGGACATTCAAAATGTTCAATAGCATTCAAAGTGGCATCATCAATATGCATTGCAATAACTCCTAGGACATGATCCCTTTTGTAATTCCATGCAAATTTCTTACTATCAGTACCAGAGAGGGGAACTAGATCATACAAATGTGGCAACAAATAAAGCCATCTAAGATGTTTTATGATACCATCTCTCCATTGTTTATAATTTCCCCTTTTCAACATAATCACAGAAGGATGAATTGAAAACCCCATAATAAACTATGACAAATCTCTAAAATTACAAAGACATTAACCTTCAACAACAAAATTAGAAACTCCCAAATACTACAAATAAAGCCTTCAAATCAACAAAATTAGGCAGATTTATCTATAGCATTATAACCTCAGCGAAGTCAGCTTTCCAATGATATGTAGAATGCTAAAAATGGACTTCAGATGCCGAAGATATGCTCCGTGGAAGAAACGTTATCTATAGAGGCTCAATGCAAGAATGAAGGACCGGATTAAGCCCTTGGTCACCCATGTGACCACCAGCTACAAGTGAGCAAAAAAGTGCAACAAAGATGTTGCAAAATATGATGGCAATTGTGTCAATCAATCACCAAACTAAGTAACCAAGCACTCCAATTGTAAATCACCAGAACCTTCACACATGAACTTCACAAGAACCTCACACTACAAAGTCAAGTGTTAGCATATATAAAGTCCAAAAAGAAAGTCTGTGGGTTCAATGTGGGATAATGCTTCCCGGAAGACAACTTCAAACAAAAATCTTGGGGCCCACACCATTTTGGCTACACTAGCAAAGTGAACCCTAAATAAAATATTTGCAGAAGACTTTATAATAAAGTTTCCACAAAATATATTTGAATGTGTTGATAATGTGAAGCTTCTGGATGTTGTGACTCCTTTGGCAAAGATGTGATGCAGAATCTGCTAAGGCCATGCCACGAGAGGATGAGGAGGGAGCGAAAGGTAGTAGGGGCCAGTGAGCAAGTGAAGGGTGCAAATGTGAAGAGTATGCTTGTTGTAGATGAGAAGACCCTACTAGAAGTGTACGTAGATGTGAAGACCCTACCCAAGGTGTATAGATAGGCTGATGTGCTTGGCCTGGGTGTGGGTGCCTGACCTGGAAGTGGCTCGGTATGGTCATGGGTCTCCAACATAGGAATTTCTCCCCTTCCTTACCGTTGGAAATCTCCTTTCCTTGTCGCTAGCCTATATCCTCTATGCACCGATAGACCTCAAGCTACAACAATAAACCTCAAGCCATTCCCAACATGCTAAATGCCTCCAATTGCACGATGCAAATGGTATCCAGATTGAATATGTTAGCCAAAGATAAATTTATAGAATATGGCTCTTTCTGAGAGCAGTGGCCAATTCGCCCATGTTCTCTGAATTAAATCCGCTCCTTCTTTACACGCTGCCCAAAATTCTCATGCCACAACAAAGAGAGGACTTCAAAGGGGTCGTACACCTTCACTCAGCCTCCACAAACTACCAACAAATCACTCCTCATTCTCCAAAATTGTGAACAAATTTGTGCCTTCAAATGCAAAAAATTTGAGGGCAGCAATCACGAATAGGAGGAAAAAGAAGAATAAAAGACAACTTTGAAATTTAAAAAATTTCAAATGCCAGAAAAAAATGATCCCAAACACTTTGATGAAACTCTCAGAGGAAGGATTGCAAAATGGTTGGCTTTGATACCATGTTGGTGTCATCCACCTCCCAGGAGGACCATTTGTAGAAAATAACCTTCACAGAAAATGAGAGAGGCAACACAAGGCCATTTCACTAAACAAGAGTGAATAAATTGAGATACATAATTTACATATTGTACAGGATTTTAAAGCCGTGAAAATGAGCTGACAGGTAAGAAACTTCCCAGCACAGGAAAAATTACCTGAATAACAATGGCCCATTTAATCCTAAGTAAACTTAAGCAGGTAAATGGTAAAAACCATTTACTCCAACATGACTAAATTTCTAAGTTCCTGCTATTGAGAGATGCCTAAAAACACCAATGCAAACCAAAACACAAACTAAAAATGAGAAAAGCAAACTAAAATATTTTTTTTGATGTGGGATAGCCCATTCACCTAAATGCTCCTACATCATACATGCCAGGTAGAAAAGATTTTGTGAGTAGGACTCACAAAATGAAGTTGGATGATTGAGTCACCCTTGTAGGTTGTGGACAACCTACAACAAACTCCATTACTACATCAAGTTTGATAAAATACTTTTTCTTTCTCCTCTTCCAATATCTACATGGAACACTTCCCATACTCCTCCACCAAGTCTATACTTCACTCTCCTTTCCCTCTGTGGAATTCATTCCACCATAATCTATCCCACTACACTAGTTACAACTTTACTTCACCTCTAATATTGTGGGTTTTAACCCTCCACAATCCATCCAACACACATTCATATTTCCCTCTATAACACCTACAAACAAATCTGTACTAACCAACTTATGGAAATAAAATACTTCTATCTTCACTTCCTCTTCACACTTTTTCACCTCCTCTTCAACTTTCTCATTCATCTCCACAACATGCAAATCAACTTTATAGTTATCATATTCAAGAAAAGAAGGTATTACCTCAATAATCTCTTCCTTCTCTACTATTTCTACAACTTCTTCATCTTCATCTACAATCAATGCAAGTTGTGTTCTCTCTCGATCGCTACAATCCATGATAGTAAATCATCTCTATCATCACCACTTACTACAACTTCTTCTTCATCTCCTTTGGCTGCAACATCCTCATGTCTATAAACTCATTATTCTCCTCTCCAATCTTCTTGTCCTCCAAAGGAGATGCAACTATCTCATCTTCAACCACTACAACTTCTCTACACATATTTTTTATGTCTTCAACAAGACATTCTTCTGCTACAATCTCTTTCTTTTCTCCGTCTTCGTCTTTATCTTTTCCTTCATTCACTACACACACAAATCTACCTGCATATAAATCATTATTAGAAGAAATATGGGACTCCACCTCACCCATTTTCTTCTCCATCTTAATCTCTGCTATACTTTCTCTTAGAACTTGTTGTGTCTCTTGTCGCAACTTCTATAGTTGATTATCCAACATTGCCATCAATATTCTCTCTCTTCACAAGAAATGAAATGAATCGCAAAGGTCTTCTCAAGAAAAACTTCATACGTTTCCTCTTCAATATTTCATCAAACAATTGTTGCACACTCTCAATATGTAGCCTGCACAAAACACATAATCAATTATTTACAACTTCTCAGGTCTCACTTTCTTAGGACTCCTCTCTACCTATAACAATCTTTTGAGCTTTTTACAACCACTTCACCCTCTTCCTCTACCTGTAGGTCCTGGCATAGGCTACCTCACATTCGGCACTCTGCCTATGCACTTAGGAACTCTAGCTCTGATACCATTGATGAAATGGATTTCACAATTACAACACATGTAGAAACTCTTTGCATACACAAAAATCTATTTGCAAACAAAAATTCAATTGATTTCATTCAACTTCAATAAACAAATTATATTGTCTTTTCTACAAACATAAATCTGCAACACAACACAATCTTGGCTCTCATGGCCTCTCTCTCAATTTTGGAACAAAAATTTTCCTTCATTCATGTGCCCATCTCATGGGAAAATTTGTCTCTAAAAACCCTCCATTTCAATATGCCACCACTCTCTTATAGTTTCCAATTTTTCCACTCCTCTCTCTTGGGAATCCAATTCTAGGAATCCTTATTTCTATTTTTTGGAGATTAATTAATACATTTAACATCCATCATTCTCTCCCACGTCTCTCTTGTAACTATTTTTGGCATTCAAATTTGCCCTCACATTTTCTGAAGATGCCCCCCAAAATTGAGGTCTAAACATAGATTTTATAATCAATAAGGTCCAAAATACTTGCCTCTTACCTATCCATATCCCTGTGTCTTCAATTAAATGAAGATATAAATGTTTACATATTTAAATTTGGCTTTGTAACAACTAAAATAAATAATTACCATTTCTTGGTTTACCAACTAGTAGTTGTGCCTCATAAATCTGCACAAACAAATTGGAGAAGAAATTTTATATTTTTTTGTGACTTCGTCATTTTTACGCCAAGAAGCTGAAATTTTGACTTTTTGCATAACTTCCACCTAGAAGCTCATTTTTACATGAAAACTAGCCAAGATATGTAAAATAACATTACAAATCTTTCCTCCAAAGGATTTTACTCCAGCCTTCATAAAAATCTAGATTTTAAATTTTCTGTAAATTACTAGCCTCGATTAGAGAATTTTAAATTCTCTCAAATGGTGATGAATTTGAGTGCAATTCCTTTTATAGATTAGGCAAAATACCATCACAAACCTTTCCTTGGAAACAATTTTCATAGCTCTTAAAAACCTTGAAAATTAATTGATAGCCAACAGGGTGAAATTTTCTGATTTTAAATTCTCTCAATCCATGAGAAATTAATCACAAAACCTTCACCACATTGTGTACAATTCATCTAATGATATATCTTCCAATGGATTTCAATCCAGGTCTTATAGATTTCTGGAAATAATTGTTTCCGTAAAACTACCCTGCGGAGCCTTAAAATGACAATTTGGTGAAAACTTGAACCTTGCAATTTTAACCAAATTTCTGAGTTCCTGCTACTGAGAGATGCCTAAAAACACCAATGCAAACCAAAACACACACCAAATACGAGAAAAAAAAACTAAAATGTTTTTTTGTTGATGCGAGATAGCCCATTTGCCCAAATGCTCCTACATCAATGGGGAATTCGTCCTAAAGGTTAAAAAGGTTTGAAAAAAATAGAAGAAAAAGTAGAGGTAACTATTTATAACCCTATGGCATGTGCATCTTTAATATGATCTATATGAGCTTATAAATACTATTTTAGACCAAGTGGCCAAATGCAACTCTTTGGAACTAGGACACAAGAGGAAAATACCCTCACAAATGTTAAATCACTTAGAATGGAACCATATGTTTCATTTATTGAGGGCTATTTCTGTCTTTTATTTATGAATCTAAGTATCAACTTTGATCTTTTCTGTCTAAATTTTTGTGTTATGGCTCTAATAAATCTAACCTCGCTTGAAGATATGTAATCCAACACCACAATTTTTTATAGACTCCATATACAATGGAACATATTCAATTTGTGCTCATCACAAAAATTTGAGTACTACCATTAATATAAATAATACTAAGAATTCAAAATGCATTTAAAAATGATAAAGTTCTTACATAAATTTATAATAATGTTTTATCATTCACATGTAAATATTTATTTCAAATCAAGACTAGTTGTTGAAGATATAATAATTTCAATCATCAACTACTTGATTAGCTACTATTATAAGGATGCCCAAAGGATATACTTGTACATTCAAATCAAATTGTAGTTGGCTTAACTCTAGGTAATTCTTCTGCTAAAAATAGTTTTAAAATTTGGTAAAAGTTGTAAGTGCGGGATTGTAATACTTCTATCATTGCAAAAAAAGGACATTGTGGTACTTCTTTGATTATACCAACACATCAAACCTAAGCAATTCCAAAATGAAAGTGGGCATGAAACATAGTTTAACTTTACATTCCAACAAACTTTTTTACAACTAAAATTTTCATCTCTTAAGATTATATTATATTTTTTTAAGCTACTTGTTTTAGATATACTTCTTCACTAGTTCTAAATCAAGTCATAACTTTCCTACATATATTTTAGTTTGAAATTAGCTAAATAATTTGCTCTTAAGACATAATTATATCATGTACAATAAATGTATAGTGTTAAGATTTTTATTGTATAAGAAGACTAGAACTTTAAGAAAAGAAATAGAGAGCAAGACCATTCTATGAATATTTTTGTAGAAACAACCTATTAAAAAAGAAGTGTGAAAGTTTGAGGATGAATCATATTTCCTTTTGAAATGATTTCCATTTAAGGATATTAGGCTAGACTATACAAGTGTTTTTAGTTATATCAATATTCTAAACTAAGTAAATACACTTAGATTGATCCTAGAGAGAATCTAGAAAGAAATACATACTATAAAATCATACTGAAGTGATCCCTGGTCTACCTTTTCAACTTTACCTACAACATTGTTGAAGATCTTTTCCATAGAGAAGTCAGTGGAAAAGTATCCATTAACTTTATCCCTCTTGACAAGATAAGATCTATTCTAATTTAGGTAAACAAAATTAATATTTATATTGTTCTCCAATTCTATATTTTTTTGACATATGCCTTGTTTATCTTTTGTTAACTAAAATTCATAGGAGACAATAACATCATATAAGCTATTATTGAGAGCAACTCAATAAATAATTTTAATATGGTCATGTAAAAAGTGTAGTGATCCACCATGAGGTACAAATGACATGGTGTTTCACCCTAATAAAGAGACACCAAAATATGTTAGGGAAAATAAGAACAATCATTAATGATACTAGTTTGAATGGGAAGTAAAATATATTTTTACCTAGCGTGAACTAAGGCTTTCACATCTAGGGTCATTCATTAAATACCCATAAACACCTTATTTATAAAAACAACAAGGTCAAACACAATAAAAACTATAAGATAAGATTAAATCTTGAAGACACTAGTAGAAAAAGTGCTCTATACTACTAGTTATGGATCTATACAAAAACAATAGAGAGAAATAAAACAATAGAATTCCAAACTCGCAATCCAAAACAAATTTTATTGTTCTTTAATATTGTGGAGTCATCAATATATATTTGAGGAATGCTTTTAGAAATGAGCAGTAAAGCTAGTTATAGAATAGTAGGGCACCACAAACATGAGTGATGAACTAGTGATGGTGGCCTCACCATGAAACATGCAATATGCATCTCTTATTCTACACAACCAACAGAGCTCATTCAAAACCTAGCAACAAAATACCACAATATGTGTGACCTAAGAAACACCCCAATTTCATTTCTACCGCTTATATTTATGTTGTAATAACCCCCTCCACATATACTAGTATAGTTAAAATACCTCTCTATTTTCATTAGGTATCTTATGTACCTATTTTTTTTTACAATTTTATATCTCCTTATTATTTTTACCCTATCAACTAAGGGTACTACCCACACCCACATTTGAATCTAAACTAATTTTGATTGCCATCTCATATTTAAATTCTCAACACATAAAACCTAGATAAATTATCACAAAAATACCATCCTACATAAAATTATGATTTAAAAGTACTTATACATCTCACCCCAAACTCATTCCACACCAACTCAACAAGAAAATCCTCTAATAACATATATCTCAATTATATATATATTAATCTAAAGTATATGGTTTACAATTTAAAAAAAATACCCATTAGGATTTGATAACTGAATGTAAAAGAATTTATATACATTCTAAAGATTATTAAATAAAATATGAAGTTAAAAAATGTTAATTTTCAAATTATTTGATAAAAAAGAGCTTCCTTAGCTGTCCAAACATTATGAAAAAAATATTGAAAATAGTAATCAAAGCTATTGGTCAGATCTACGGTAATTCTGCAGGCAGGAACTAATAAAGATCTATTTTTGCAACAAAGGAGAAGGGAAAGTACAATCAATAACTAACTCTCCCGAAGTCAACTCAGAAGCTTCTGTACCTATTAAATTGAGCATATTGTTACCAGTACAATCAATCTTCTAGATTTGAATTTGATTTACTTTAAAATCTTTTAAAGTATTTCAATATACAGCAAACTCTGCAATTAGACGGAAACCCAACCGCCAAAGAAACGATTTGTATGAGATTTTATTCTCATACGTTTTGGTAGCAGATGATCATAACGTGCTTCAACAACTACGTGTGTTTGATTTCGAACTTTTTTATAAAAATGGGGAATCCGCTTTCCGGATGGTCGTTGTTAATCAAACAACCGTTTCAAACGGCAGAGTTTGTCTTATAGTTTTAAGAGTTTGAGATTAGTTTTAATAGGTAGATCGAGAAGAAAGATTTGTGTTTGTCGGCAGGAAAGACGACCAGCGCTACATTTGGTGTTTTGGAGATGTTACAGGTGGAGCAATGGCAAATTTCCAAAACAAAACTAGTTTTGTGAAAGATAAATTTCACGACACTATTATTGATATGAAAAATAAATATGGGTTATTAGTTTAACTCAAAAATTAGGGAGTTGAATTTAACACACTGTCCAAAAAAAAAAAAAAACTTCTAAAAGTTGGTGAGAAACCACAAACTTCAGAATAGTAAGAGCTTTTAAAAGAAGTGAGAACTGGAGAAAACTAAATGAATAGATGAATTGATGTACATGTATATTATAAGCAGGTTGACTGATGTATGTGACAGTATAGGAGAGGTACAAATGAATGAGACAAAGATTGAGGGAGATGAAGGGTGGAGATTGAAAACTCTCACACATGTGTGAACATGTGTGAGAAGAATCATGGGGATGTGTGATTATGACAAGTGGGAGATCTCACACATGTGTGAGAATCATGCAGATGTGTGATTATGACAAGTGAGAGATCTCACACGTGTGAGAATAGAAGGTGTATATGTCCTTGGAATAATGGATGGTAGAGATTTAAACTTGATTTCATTTTGGATTGAGAGATAGATGGCTAGGATTAAGTTGAGAAAATGTGATTATGACAAGTGAGAGATCTCACACATGTGTGAGAATGGAAGGTGTATATGTCCTTTGAATAATGGATGGTAGAGGTTTTGAATTGATTTCATTTTGGATTGAGAGATAGATGACTAGGATTAAGTTGAGAAAATCGATGGCTAGGATACAAAGTGAGTTTCATTTAGGATTGAGGGAATTTTCAATTAGGGGAAATGATGATGTAGATTTTGGATTTTGTAATGAGAGATAAATATTTTTATTTTTTAAATAATGAAGGGGATAAATAGAACTAGCTTAGTTAATTAAATAAATTGATTTATTAAATTAACTATTGTTAGGATAGACTAATTAAATAAAATTTATTTCATTAGTTGATAGGGAAAGGATAACCTAACTAATCAAATAATTCATTAAATTAATTAGTGTAGGAAGCGAGAGATAGAAATTAGTTAAAATAAAGTAATAGATTCTAGGTGTCTACAATGACATACCTCTAGCCCTAGGCAATAGTGTAAGCCTCTACAATATGTAGAAATATGTCTATTCACTTAAAGAGCCTATATGTGCTCAAATTCTTGGCCCAAGTTCTTTTCGTATAGGATGCAAAATGACAAAACCATGCCCAATCATTCATGAATATTGAACATTTTGTTTTGGAGTCATTTTTGGTAGAATGGAAAATCTAGTCTTGGATTTCAAAGTCTAATTTGTGGGCCACTAGAGTTTTAGAGTTCAGAGGTAGGATTGTAATTTTCAAGTCTACGAATCCAAACTCATACTCCAATTTCTGAAGTGCAAGTTAATTATGCTTCAAAGTTGGAATTCTATTTTGTAGGTTGCAAAGATAGAATCAAACTCCAAATCTTGAAGAGCAATTGTATTGTGGTTTGGAGTTGGGTTTGTATTTTACATGATGTAAAGATGTAATCAAACTCCAAAGTCAAAAGTGTAAGTCTTTTCGGGTTTAGAGATAGACTTTTATTTTGCAGGTTGCAAAGATGCAATTAGACTTTAAAGCCTGAAGTGTAAGTTTTTTAGGGTTCAAATTTGGATTAGCATTTTGTAGGTTGCAAAGATGAAATTACACTCTAAAGCTTGAAGTGCAATTCCATTGGGATTTAGATTTGGAATTGTATTTTATATGTTGAAATGATGCAATCAATCTTTGAAGCCCAAAGTACAAGTTTGTTAGAGTTTAGAGATGGGTTTACATTTTGTATATTACAAAGTTGCAATTAGAACTGAAAGCCTAAAGTACAAGCCTATCAAGGTTTGAAGTTAGATTTAAAAATTGTAGGAGTTACAAGGTTGCATGGGAACTTGAAATATCTATCAAGACTTGTGTTTTGAGCTTGTCACAATGATTTTTATGTATGTTTTAGTATGTTTTCATGATTGGTTTTAACCCTTTGTCTTTTAAAGAGTTATTCATCTTATTAGGTCATAGGAGAAAGTTTTCCCTCCTTAGAAACTTTTGGTTGAATCATTTGTTCAAAATCCTAAGTTAATTTTGAGAGTTTTATGAGTTGTCAAGGTTTATACTTTTGTTTTAAACTAAAGTACTTGGTCATGAAGTGAAAGGAAGCAAGGTATGCAGAATAGCTTCCTACACTAATCTAATGAGGGGAGAGATATACAATTTTTCAATCTTTACAGTAACATAAAAGAATATACACAATTATGAAACATAAACAATACCACAACATAGAATATATGTCGAGAAAATGTTTTCAAGTAAAAAACCCTACACTCCAAAGCACAACCTAATGTATTATTCAGTAAACAAAGTGTGATTACAATACAATTACAGAGCCAAGATCTTCCAGCAGTTCACCACTATGTAGTATTTTGGAGTAATTCTAGCAGCATAATAGTACCTACAAATCAACTATATAACTCCAACTTCAAGCACTTGTATATATAGAGAAGTACTATGAATGGAGGTAGTTTTTAGAGCAAGTCAACAAAGAATCTCGTCCAAATCCATATGGCCCAATTTCCAAGGCCATAAAACATGCAAATGACACTTGTAAGAGATTCCCTTTCATCCCTTACAACCCTAAAACTTGGGTGCCCCAAATTTTCCCAAAATAGGTATGATATATGCTCTTACAATGTCATAAAATCCATCATATACGGCAACACTTATAGCTATAAGGGAATCTGTCATAACAGACTATTAATAACTGATTCTCTTACAACTTGTCATAGTCAAACTTGAGTGCCTACCTTCTCCATGGAAGGATGCTTCTTGACACTTGTCACAGCTATGATAGAATCTTCAATTTTTGACTCCTAACTTTCATAGATTCTATCATAGGAATCGGTGATAACTTTTACACATCATAGACCTCTTACAACACACAAAAGATGTTCACACATCAAAAAAGACTTCTACCACAAAGTGGGATGCCTACGTCTTCAAATGTTGACTTGACCATCCTAGTAACCTTCCAAGTTGATTGACATGTCAACATGCCACCTCACACTAAGTGACAAAACTAGATGACCAATATTAAATACAATTTAAGAAAAATAAATAAATATACAATTAAATAATAAATGCTAGGAACTTGCAAAGGTTGAGACACCTTAATTCCCAACATTCTCCCACTTGTCGAACACCTTTCAAGAGCCAATAGAATGACAGGATTTAACTACTAGGGGTGAAGAGGCCCATAGACTCTGAACACCATCTGAACTTATCTATGCTCATAGGCTTCACCAGTGTATCTACAACATTTTCAAAGTGTCAACCTTCTCCAATATTACCTTTCCATCTTCTACCATATCATGAACAAAATGAAATTAAACATCAATGTGTTTTGTTCTAGCATGGAAAGTACAATTATTTGCTAAGAAGATGACACTCTGACTGTCGCTACAGATAGTAATATGTTCTGCATCAAAACCAATATCTGAACACAACCTCTTAAGCCAAATGGCTTCCTTACAAGCACAAGTAGCTGCCATGTACTCTATTTATGTCATGGACAAAGCTATGATAGGTTGCTAGTTACTCATGCAACTAATAGCACCACTAAACATAGTGAACACATGAGCACTACTAGATCTCCTGCTATCAATGCCACATGCCCAATCCGATTGACATATCCACGAATACTTATAGAATGCTGAGAATTAGTAGGATAACCATGATAGCACAAGGTGTTTAAGGTGAAATTTGATGAAGAGGATTTGTTTGTGTTTAAGGTTGATTTTACTAGTATGTATGAATCCTCCTTTCACCTCTAAACATTCAAGGACTTTAGCCCATTAGGAAGTCTACTATAGGCCTTCAGTCACCTAGAATATAGGGGAAAATTGGAACTATGTGATTTTGTTGTTTAATTAAGCCCAATTATGCTAAAAACCCTAATTATGCAAATTCGGAAGCAAACAGACAAATTACAAAAAAATACTCACACATAGAGATATCAAATGACAATCAAATGCATACCAGATTTTGAAGTTTAGAAAATAGGAAAGTTAGGGACTAATGAGCAAGCACCCTAGTCCAGTACCATAACATTTGTCGATGTCGGGGAATCTTGTTTGCAACCTGTTCCTGTTGTTCCAAAGATTTTTCTGTTGTGGGATCCAGTGGACTAATGAGTGGGCGCTCAAGTCTAGGCCATATTTTCTTCTCTGATTTGCAATTCTGATAGCCTGCACTACTCTCCTACAACTCCACTTTTTCTGCTCCTACAACCTGTAACCTATAATTATGAAAAAATGGGTTGGGGGTTGTGGTATTTAGAGGCTTGCCTCAGTCAAGCCCCAGAGAGACATTCAAGTCTTCTAAACACCATTTTCAGATAAAGAGTGTGTATGGAATAGAGGCAAAAATACAAATGATAAATGATTGAAAACATAATTGATATCACCTTATAGTGAAGATCTCATGGAAGGAAGATGCTCTTCATGCCATGAGGAGATGGATGCCCAATTTGCAAATACAAACACATGAACAACACAAATTCTGCTCTACAACACACAATGAATGCCTTGAATCACTTCTACAAAAGCTCATGAATCAAAATTGCCATCTAATGTCCATCAAGTTTACAAATGAATCACTAATAATGCTTATATATGCAACTACAAACATTCCCTCTAAGAATTTTATAATTGAAACTTACCGTGTCGGCATAGGACCTAAATAAGGGTCATAAACTGACACTCCAAAATTGGTCCTAACCTAAAATAGGGTAGGACTAGGGCACAGGTGCCCAAGTCCTCGCTGTTGGCAAGAGACACTGTGTGGCTTCATGATTGTTGTCATTGATGGCAACAAAGTTCATCCCACACATCTGCAGCACATAATATGTCTTTACTGGAAGTCAGATTGAAGAGTGTTTTGGTCTGATGAACAAGAACAGAGCATGCATCAAGGTCTGACAATCAGGTTTAGATCTCTCAGAGGATGTATCTCAACAAAGTGCAGATTTGGGGAAGTCAAAAGGATTACCATTACTACTACATTCCAGAGATTGAGCCTCCAGTGATGAAAGAGTGAAAAGATATGAGCATCTAAGTGTTGGGTTCTTGACAGGTAGAGCAGACTGAGGAGGAACTGACTGGCAAAGAATCAAACTTTAATCTGGATGAGAAATTGATGATGGTCAAGCTAATTAAGAGATCATACATGGTTGGCCCACTTGATTGATGACTTCTAACTCTATGTCTTGAATAAGCATCACATATTAAGCATGGATCTAGCCGACAGATCAGTGCCTTGTAAATATCTTGAGTATTCTGGTTGCCGACTAGAAAGATGTTGAAATCCTTGATGCGGATATATATACCAGATTGATTTTGGTATGAAGGTGTGTGTGTGTAGGTATAAAGTGTGCGAGGAAAGGTAGAGAACAGAGTGGAAGCAGGAATATAAGTCTGGTATGTGACACAACAGCAGCACTAAAGCAAAGGAAGAATGAAGTGTAGTAGATCAGTATATTGAGCCTAACTGGAATTGAACCTCAACATATGTGGATGCCTCTCATTAGTTCAAACACTTGGCTACCTTCCATAAACATTGTAGACAATGAATCTTTTATAGGCAGTGTGCCTCTTGTGAGTAATGTGCTTCGGCAGTGAGCCCTAATTGGCAAGTGCCATTTTGTAACTCTTATTCTTTTAATAGAGAATACAATCTTGGGTTAGTCACCCCATGGTTTTTCCCTTAACAGGGTTTTCCACATAAAAAGCCTTGTGTTACGTGTGTTGATTTTATTTCTGTTGTCATGATTATGTATGCTCTTATGTTTTGATACTGCACTAATATTAAGGAAGTAAAGAAAAACAAGATATTTAAGACAACTAATTCACCCCCCCTCTTAGTTATCTGCCTTGTTTCCAACAATTGGTATCAGAGCTAAGTTCCTCCGATTAGAGACTAACATCTTGAGGAAGATCTGGGAATCTTAATGGATATGTATGGTATGAGGGAACAACTTCAGTCTTCCCTAGATGATCTTGAGCAATCTCACTTTGAAGTCAATAACTTGAGGGAAAGACTCAAACAAGCTAATGATTTCATAAATGAACTAAAAGAAAAACTGAGTATCTCTATGAAAAAGAGAAAGGAACTACTTCAACAATTAGCAAGTCAAAGTGAAGCCAATGATACTAATGAAGATTTGAATGAGAAAAACAAGCTATGTGAGAAGCTATCAAAAGAGGTCATTATGGTAAGACATGAAATGGAATCAGGGGTTATGAGATTCACCCAAGAGATTGAAGAGAAAAGAAAAATTGAAGATAATCTAAAACAATCTCTCAAGGAGAAGTTAGAAGACTGCCACAAAATGGATAGAATAATCAGGCATCTGGAATCTGATCTTGAAGAAGCTAGAGATAATGAAGAACAACTTGAGAATCAGATAGACACTCATAAAAGGGATCTTCAGACAACAAATGAATACAAAGAGAAATTCAAGGTAAGCTCTACTCAACTTGAAGTTCTTCTTGAAAGCCAAAAGAGGGTAGATAACAAGCATGGCTTGGGTTATGAGAAAGGTGAAAGCTCTGGATTTGGTTAGAACTTTGGATTAGGAAATCAAAGAAACAAGCCTAGAAGACCTCCGGTAAGGTAACCAAATGCTCAAAGATATCCATCTTTCAATGGATACTACTAAAATTGCAACAACTTCGGTCATAAAGCAACTCAGTGCAGAAGAAGAATGAATTAGACTAATTCATCCTTCTCTGGACAGTGTTTCAACTGCAAAAGGTATGGTCACAAATCTCATGAATGTAGAAATATGCAAATAAATAATTCATTCAATGGTAGATGCTTTGCATGCAATAGAATGGGACATATGGCTAATCAATGCAGATCAAGAGGATATCAGTCAAATAGACAACGAAATGTTATTTGCTACAACTACAATAGATTTGGTCATATTGCCAAGTTTTGTAGAAGTAAGAATCAGGATAAAAAGGATCCGATGCATCATAATCAAAATCAAGACAAAGGAAAAGGAAAAGTGAATGCGGATGAAGTCCAAAGGGAGATTAACAAGATTTGGGTAAAGAGAAATACAGAAAATGTTGAGGATGGATCCATACCAGAATATGGTGCTGATATTCCTTCTGGAAACTAAATTAGATGAGCTCTGGCTTAGGGGGAGTCACAAAGGAAAATAAATTCCCCTAGCCAGTCAATTAGTGCCTAAATTTGGCACATGGAATGCTACGGATTAAAGGGTTCTGAGAGATATATCTAAATAACCCTCGGTAAAAATATGAAAGATCCACAAGAAGCTTTGAAGAGTTTAATTATCCAAGATTGATCCAGTTTGACAGCCATCTGGCATAAGCAGGATTCTCACAGTTAGATCTGGTGTGATTCTAAATTGAAATATCTTGATCTGCGGATAAATGGGATGATTTGAGGAAAGGAGATACACTGTCAATTATCACTAAAAATAACTCTAAGTGCATCTCAGTGATCCAGAAAGATCTCTATCATAACAAGGCAACTGGAATAACTTAAGTTGTGCATTTATTGCAATATGAAATTATGGTTTGCATAGAGATAAAATGGTTCCTTTACTCATCATTTGCACATTTGTATTTGAGAAGAAGAAAGAAAGAGCTCTGCAAACAAGATTGCTTCAACCCTCTCAAGATCAACTACAGAATCTGATTCAACCAATGATCTTTTTTGGCTCATAACGTGAACCCTAGAAGCATAAAAAGGTATTTCCATTCTTGAATATCTCTCTCTAAATCTTTTGCAAGATGGCTACTCCAAATGTTGTTAAGATCACTAATAGGCCACACCCAAAATTCAAGAAACATCCTTACAAATCCCTAGAAGTTGATCCCTTAGGTGCATTCTCTAGCATTCTGCATGGGGTTCTACACATAGAAGATGTTAGGATATACATCCATGCAAATATTGAGGAATTTGGAGAATCAAAGCTAATGGATATCTACCATAAGCAATTAATAGATGAAACATTTGAACTTAAACCTCAATACAAGGCCCTCCGGGACAAGCATTTTGGACATTGCATCCACTTTTCTTGTTTTGCATAGGATGAATGGGTCCGGTATGGTCTTAGCAAAATACATGACAAATTCATGTGGTTGATGAGGCCATTCAAGATAACAAAAGATGCCATTAGGGCTATAACCGGATTGCACTCATCTGGTGGGTTGCCTGCTCTTAAATCTGTCAAGAACCAAATAGTAAGTGAGGCTACTAGATCAAAGTTTGACAAAAGAGCAATGACAATAGAAGATATCATAGATCTGGATCTCAAATTTGCCTCCATGATAATTGGCTACAAAATATATCATTCCAGCAGGGAGAACTCTGTATCTGGAACTACAATTTATAATGCATATTAGATGCTAAGGGAAAATGCAGATTATGATCTATGTGAGCTTCTCCTGAGCCAACTATTAGAAAACTTGCAAAAGATCAAGAAGGACAAGAAGAACTCATTCAAGTATGGTGGTCTGATACTATGCTTATTCGTTTACTATATGAATGAGCTACCCGGATCAAGTGGTTGGGTATGGCAAAATGATAGACTAGTTGCCATACAAATAAGAGATTATATGTATGGGCTTGGTGATGCCAAGGCACAAAGTACAGCACTTTGGGGATACTTCAAAAACTTCCAAGGCATGATGTAGGCCAGAGAGAGAATCCCCCAATCTCTAGTTGAAAAATACAAGGATACAGTGTGTTTCATGGTAGACACTGATCAATGCCTAATGGAGGCAGTGGAACCCAAAACAGTCTAGATTATGCCAATGGGCTATGAGGTACATGAGAAAATCCTGGAGCTGCATGTCCAACACCTGTTGAGCCAGCCTAAGGATCTTGAGACAGAAAGGTTTGGAACCTTTCAAGATTTGAGTGTGAAAATTCATGTTGAACTAAGGCAACCTGAAATAAAGAGAAAAGTCAGAAAGGAAGTAGAGGATATCACCAAGAGATATGGGATATCAAAAGAGGCATTTGATGCAAATAGAGAGAAAGTAGAAAGATCTGAGAAAGAGAGACAAGAAGCAGAAAAAGAAAGTGTTTCGGTGCAAGCCCCCTCCCGGACTAGATCCTCAAAGAGCTCTACACCTGCCACTTCCAAGAGCCCAAAAGCCTCAAAACTGGAAGCAAAAACATCCGAAAAGGGAGAGAAGAGAACAAAGACAAAGGCCGCAAGGTCAAACACAAGCCAAAAGGATGATGAAGAGATAGAGACTGATGAGGAGGTTAAGAAAATGAAGAAGAAAAAGACAACTTCTAGGGAATCCTCTGTTGATAAAAACATAGAAGAAGAAGCAGAAGAATTTGTTGAAAGGCCTACTCTCTCCATTGATGATATCATCAAGGTGGTCACTATGGATCGAAATCTATAACCAATGACATAATTTTATGATGAGTATAGTGACATAGACAAAAGGATCTTGGAAGAAGCTACAGTTAACTACCTAAACATTTATAATAAAGCATTCATTGAAATCATCTCTCTAATTCCCAAAAGTTTAGAGAAGGTACTTGAACTCAAAAAAGACAATGCCAAGGAAAAGGATTTGGAGATCTGGGAATAGATAGCTATTCATCTCTGTCCTTCCATTACTCCAAAACAAATGAACATGATCTTCAAGGACTGCAAGGATGAGTTCAGGAGCAAAGCCAGAATGAACAAACTTATGCTTGGAGAGACAGATCAGGTAGAAGAAGAGACAGAAGACATCCTCTAGAATGCCTACAAGAGATTCAATCTTCCTGTTATAGAGGACATAGATGATGAACCTTCTTCCATGGACGATGAAGGACTAAGTACATCAAAAGAAGAATATACTGAGAAAGATGCAGAAGAGCCAAAGGAGACAGGTGAGGAGAGGACTAAGGACTTGGATTCCTCTGTTCCAAAAGAGGAAAGCCATGAAGAAGTTAACATCTCTCTTCCAGATCCCCCAACAAACTCTGGAATAGAAGGAGAAGGAAGAAAAGAGGAGAAAGTAAGTCAAGAAGAGGAGAAAAAGGGAAGAGAAGAAGAACAAACAAAGAAGATCTCTGATGACAACTCTAAGGTTACAAAAGGAAAGAAGCCTTCGGCAAGAGACACTGCAAAAGCAGTGAAGAATTTCTTGACCAAGGAAATAATAGAGATAGATAAACCAAAACTGTTCCAAGTACCACTCAATTTTGATTCTCTCTCTCCAATCCAAAAAATGAAGATTGCATCCTTTGCCCAAGCCAAAACAAAAGAGAAGCTTCTGAAGTCTCACATGGAAGATTGCGAGCTGATAGAAATTGCATCAGGAATGTTGGAGAAGATCATGCCATCCTTCCAAAAGGATCCTTTGGCCTCTCCATCCGGTAACCTCAAATATTTGATAAACTTTGTGAACACTCATTTTGATTCCTTAGAGAAATCAGCAGAAGAAAAGGTCTAGAAAGAATTTTTGGAAAAGAGATTCTCTGAAGTACAGGGACTCATAGCTAATGATAGGAGAACCCTGGATATTGGGATAAAGAGCCTAGAAAATGATCTTAAAGATGGTGGAGAAATATACAAATTTTGTCTATCCTGGTCTAAAGTGACAAAGGATATTGAGAAGAAAGTGAAAGAACAAGAAGGTAAACTATCAAGTTTATCTCAGAATCTTGATCCTCTCACCACATCCATAATGAATCAAGAATGTCAGGCTAGTGCCATTCTAAATGAAATAAAGAAAATTGAAGAGGAAAGGAAGAATATAATAAGTAGGATGGGTGAACTTAGAGGGATAATTATCCCTAAGTTAGAGGCCATGCATGAGGCCCTAACTGATGCTCAGACCACAGCTCGGACTAGTGATCTGGCAGACTTAAAGAGGGTAGAAACTTTTGCATTTTTGTTGAGTGGTCACATCTCAATTTTAGACAGGATGAAGCAAAGTTGGGTAACATAATTTGTCTAGTTGAAAACCACCTTTGCGGATATACTTAAGTATATGTAAGTACAACATGTCTATATACCTATGCGGCAATGTATAGATTGACTTTTGCAAATTTTGGTGTACGGATTTCACCCTTTGCCATTGATGTCAAAAGGGGAGTGAGGAGTAGTGAAAAATGTGGTATCTAGCTAAGGGGGAGCTTCGGTAAAAGTGTACATAAGCTAAGGGGGAGTTTGCCATGACACTTAGTCATTTTTCACTAAGTGTTGTCATCAATGCCAAAGGGGGAGATTGTTGGCAAGAGACACTGTGTGGCTTCATGATTGTTGTCATTGATGGCAACAAAGTTCATCCCACACATCCGCAGCACATAGTATGTCTTTATCAGAAGTTAGATTGAAGAGTGTTTTGGTCCGGTGAACAAGAACAGAGCATGCAGCAAGGTCCAACAATCAGGTCCAGATCTCTCAGAGGATGTATCTTAGCAAAGTACAGATTTGGGGAAGTCAAGAGGAGTACCATTACTACTACATTCCAAAGATTGAGCCTCCGGTGATGAAAGAGTGAAAAGATATGAGCATCTAAGTGTTGGGTTCTTGATAGGTAGAGTAGACCGAGGAGGAACTGACCGGCATAGCATTAGACTTTAATCTGGATGAGAAATTGATGATGGTCAAGCTAATTAAGAGATCATACATGGTTGGCCCA
Organism: Cunninghamia lanceolata; assembly: GCA_027924645.1. Taxonomy (NCBI): domain Eukaryota; kingdom Viridiplantae; phylum Streptophyta; class Pinopsida; order Cupressales; family Cupressaceae; genus Cunninghamia; species Cunninghamia lanceolata. Next base: position 1,038,113 of record BSBN01000245.1, on the reverse strand, counting down.
CTTGATTTATGACTTCTAACTCTATGTCTTGAATACACATCACATATTAAGCATGGATCTAGCCGACAGATTAGTGCCTTGTAAATATCTTGAGTATTCCGGTTGCCGACTAGAAAGATGGTGAAATCCTTAATGTAGATATATATACCAGAATGATTTTAGTATGAAGGTGTGTGTGTAGGTATAAAGTGTGTGAGGAAAGGTAGAGAACAAAGTGGAAGAAGGAATACAAGTCTGGTATGTGATAGAACAGCAGCACTAAAGCAGAGGAAAAATGAAGTGTAGTAGATCAATATATTGAGCCTAACCGGAACTTAGCCTCAACATATGTGGATGCCTCTCATCAGTTCAAACACTTGGTTACCTTCCATAAACATTGTAGACAATGAGTCTCCTGTAGGTAGTGTGCCTCTTGTGAGTAGTGTGCTCACGCAGTGAGCCCTAATTGGCAAGTGCCATTTTGTAACTCTTATTCTTTTAACAGAGAATACAATCTTGGGTTAGTCACCCCGTGATTTTTCCCTTAACAGGGTTTTCCATGTAAAAGTTATTGTGTTATGTGTGTTGATTTTATTTCTTCTCTCACGATTATGTATGCTCTTATGTTTTGATACTGTACTAATATTAAGGAAGCAAAGAAAAACAAGATATTTAAGATAACTGATTCACCCCCCCCCTTAGTTATCTTCCTTGTTTCCAAAACTCCCCCCTTATTTCAAGTAGGATTTATGTTAAGTGCATCCCTTGAGTCCTATTTGTCATGAAACTTCAAGGTTTTCTCATCAGGAGTCATCCAAACCATGCAAGATGCTCTAAATGCATTCTAAAGACTCAGGAGCTAAACCTTCAAAGGGAAAAGCCCCAAGGGGACATTTTTGATGTAACATTTAGCCCCCACTTTAATGTATGTATAAATGCAAGGCCAATACATGCATCAAAGTATGGCCAACAAACACAAGAAATAGGCCAAGCACAGAGAAGACACTCCAAACACAATGAAGACAGTAATAGGCACACAAAACATGGATAAGATAGTTATAGTCACACAAAACATGGAGAATATAGAATTGAAGACATGGGAAACATAAAGAAGACAAGGAATGCAGTGAAGATAGGGATGATTTTTTTTTTTTTTTCATATATGAAATGTAGATGCAAGTACAAGGAAAGTAAACACACCACCCATAATGCAAGAGGGACTCATTGCCACTGGTCTTTAAGACTACATATGGGGAAACAAACACTCCAAACAAATCAAGTATGCCATACAAATCAAACATGCCATACAAATCCCAAAGCATAGGAGGGACTTATCACCACCGGTCTTTAAGACTATGCTTGGGAACAAACACACAATACACACACACTTGGAAGACAAAGAAAACATGACAAACAAGCGATGGAGTGTTCCTATTTCTAGGTTCAACACCATCTAAGGCACATTATAGGCACACACTAATGATTGTGCTTCACCACAACAATCACCAAAGACATGCTTAAGGATTGAGTTAGTCATAGAACCACTCCTCGCCTCGTGATGAGGACTTTTGAAAATGACAGGATGTGCACTCTCTTCGAGAAATACATCATCCCTGCCTCGCGATGAGGTCTTAAGATAGAAAAGGGATTTGATATCCCTGCCTCGTGATGAGGGCTTAAATGATTTCAAACAAATCTTAGAGTGCAAGAGGGACTCATTGCCACTAGTCTTTAAGACTGCACCTGAGAATAAGCACATTGATAACATCTAGAATAGACATCTTACCTTATATATGCCCACACCTTAAGGTGGTTGATATCAAGTATCGATATCAAGTACATTAAGGTAGGAAGAAAACACACAAGGGAACACAAGCTCTTGCAAAGCCCCTACCCCCAGAGGTGACATGTACTTTACGATCACCAAATGTTCCCACAAGCACATCCCTGCAAGAAAAGTGTTAGTGTCCATATAATCATGATAAACAACAATGTATATGATGAACCATATAAAATAGGAATGCAAGATTCAAGATAGACAAAGTGCACAGAGTAGCAGTATTGTTATGCTTTTTAAGTGCAATAAGACACCATCAAGATCACATGAAAAAGTGCTCAGAGTGATTCTACTAGCCAAGCATCGGATAATACATAACAACTCCATCGTCATATAGGAACTAAGTTCAATTTTTTATTTCTCGCTAAAGGGACAATAGGTCCACATTAGTATAATATGTTTTTTTGTCATCGGCCCACTGGTTAGAACACTAGAGGAAGGGAAACAATAAATCAAGAGAGGGGAAACAAGTATCTTAGGGACAGTCGCGTAGGAGGGTGCCCCCAAGTGACCAACCGCAACGCTATGTCTGTAAAACACAACACACAACAATGAAAAATTAAAGGAGAAGCAATATAGAAGAATGATGATACAAATAAAAGAAGGTCACAATAGAGGCCATCTCCTGGTATCCTGGACCTTACAAGAGAATCAAGGGTCATCCCAAGAGGCCTAAACAACAGATAACACATCATGGGGGAAACACATCACGAGAGATAAAGGGCTAGAAATACTTACCTGGTAGGGACAACCAACTATGGGTTTTCATCGAGCAAATCATCGTCATCTTCCCACTCCCGAATGTTAGAGGAAAGTAGGACATAAGGTACCATAGCCCAACTCTTGTTCTTATTTTCAAGTTGTCCATTCTTAAGATCTTCATGGTTTGATTCAATGTTTGGTGAGATGTTTTCTTGTTGAGATGCAAGTCATTAGGTATAAGCTTGTCATTTCCTCCTCCTTTCTTTTACATGTCTATTTCTTTCTATCCTACCACTTATCTCTTGTAAGATAGTGTTTTTCTCTTCCATAGGTTTTTGTGTTCTAGAGGAGGAAGCACCAGGATCAAATCTCATTTGTCTAGGTGGAATATTTTGTTGTTGACGACTACCTCCTGATCCTTGTAAGGATGGCAGGGGACGAACCTCAGCATAGGGTCCATTTCCTTTCAGTCTAGGATTCTCTTCAAATGCATGTTTTTGATCTCTTGTTGTTTCTTGAATAGAAGGACCAAACACTTGATGTAATAGTTTCATTTTGTAGTTTCTATAGGTCAACAAGTTAAAGTCTGTTCATGGCTCCAGTTCGACTTCAGATCTTTCCCGAAAGTAATCCAATATAAAATGTTGTCTTGTAACCAAAGGTTTATATTTATTGTGAGGGATACTAATCATTTGTCCATTCAAAGGAAATTTTACATAGTTATGAATTGTTGAATGGACAGCTTTCATAGCCTTTAACCATGGATGCCCTAATTTTATACGAAAGAGGTCAAAAACAGGGACAACATCAAACCATTGTTCTTCATGTTTCTCAAATACAATGACCAATAAAGATATCTTCCCAAAAGTGTTTACAAAGGTTCCCTTATGTGTCTTAATCATCATATTTGAGGGGTCATAAGAGTCTTGTATTAATTGATGTAAAAAGAGGAACTCTTCCATGGTGGCATTAGTCATGCAATTAGGATCAATAAGGGTTCCATCCATAGGATTTCCCATTATTTTCATAGTGATATAAAGAGGTCCTTCAATGTCTCCAATTGTTCTATCATGAGGTGTAAACACAAGTTTAGGTTCAGGGACCTTTCTTTTCATGTAAGGCCTAGGAGGGAACCTATTGTTATAGTTGAAATTAGAAGCCATGTGTATATGTATTCAAATCAATGTGAGATCAGATTTTAAAAGATTTTCAAATTTTATGCAAAAGACAAGTGCAAAACTATGTATGGAAATGACCTAAAATGCTTGATTTTTTAACTTTTTTCAATGCAAATAAGTGAAAGAAAGGGTGTTGTAAGGAAATTGATCAGAGATAGAAAATAATATGTCTGATATATTAGTCTAATAAAGCAATAATATCCTTCACCAAACACTTTTGATGCAAATCTAATATGATGACAAGTCAAGACCTAGTGAAAATACACTAAAACATGCAATTTTTCACAAATTTTCAATGTAAAGACCCAATAAAAAGGGTGTTGTAAAGAATTTTAGAAGGTACAAAAGATTATAGCAATAATATTAGTCACCTAAAGCCATAAAATCTTTCACAACACACTTGGAGTGCAAATCTAGGTCAAACCCTAGGTCAAATATAACCAAAATATGCAAATTTTCACCAAATTTCCACTGTAAGGTCCCAATACAAAGGTGTTGTAAATAATTTTATGAGGGTAAGAAGATAATAACCCTGGTAATAGCCAATTAGTGCAGAAAATTCTTTACAACATGCCTATGATGCAAATCTAGAGAAACGATAAGGCCAAACTCTAGTGAAAAGGAAAGGTTTTCAAACCCTAGGCATGAAATTTTGCAAGCAAGCCACTATGATACAACACTACATTTAGAAATCAATCCTAATAAGTGTTTTTAAAAGGGTAGTAAAATCCGAAACAAGATTTTGACTGCAAACCCTAGCTAATGCAAAACTATGTTATATGAAAAAAATGCACAATTTCATGCAATTTTTATCAATTTAAGCATGAAAATGCAATTTAAATTAATGATGAATGAAAAATTGATGTATTTTTAAATCCTATCTTATGATAATGATAGAAATTTAATGGAATTAAATCCAACTAATTCAAATTATATGAAAATGCAAGGTAAAAATACTAATTTTTTTCAAATTTTTCCAATTTTTTAATTTTTTTGTAATTTTTCAAATGCAATAAGATGAACAATGATATGAATGAATGAAATGAATGTAAATATGAAGCAAAACACTTAGAAATGTGAAAAATTCATTAAAAACATAGGTTCACCAAAATGTTTAAGGTAAAATTTGATGAAGAGGATTAGTTTGGGTTTAAGGTTGATTTTACTAGATTGTATGAATCCTCCTTTAACCTCTAAACATTCAAGCACTTTAGCTAAGTAAGAAGTCTACTACAGGCCTTCAGTCACTCAAAATATAGGGGAAAATTGGAATTGTGTGATTTTGTTGTTCAATTAAGCCCAATTATGCTCAAAACCCTAATTATGCAAGTCTAGAAGCAAATGGAAAAATTACAAAAAATGCTCGCACACAAATATATCAAATGACAATTAAATGTGTACCAGATTTCAAAGTTCAGAAAATAGAAAAGTCAGTGACTAATGAGCGGGTGCCCTAGTCCAGTGCCATAACTTTTGTCAATGTCTGGGAATCTTGTCTGCAACTTGTTCATGTTGTTCTTGAGATTTTTCTATTGCGGGATCTAGAGGACTAATGAGTGGGCACCCAAGTCCAAGTCCCTATTTTCTTCTCTGGTCTACAATTCTGATAGTCTTCACTTCTCTCCTGCAACCTATAACCTACAACCATAGAAAAATGGGTTGGGGGGTTTTTGTGTTTAGAGGCTTGCCTTAGTCAAGCCCTAGAGAGACATTCAAGTCTTTTAAACACCGTTGTCAGATAAAGGGTGCGTATCCCTGTGGGATAGAGGCAAAAATTCAAATGATAAATGATTGAAAGCACAATTAATATCATGTTGTAGTGAAGAACTCATGGAAGGAAGATGCTCTTCATGCCATGAGGAGATGGATGCCCAATCTGCAAATACAAAAACATGAACAACACAAATTGCGCTCTGCAACACACAATGAATGCCTTGAATCACTACTACACAAGCTCATGAATCAAAATTACCATATAATTTCCATCTAGTTTACAAATGAATCAGTAATCATGCTTATATATGTAACTACAAACATTCTCGCTAAGAATTTCGTAATTGAAACTTATCGTGTCGGTATAGGACCTAAATAATAGTCATTAACTGAAATCCAAAATTGGTCTTGACCTAAAATAGGTTAGGACTAGGGTGTGGGCACCTAAGTCCTTCCCCCCTATTTCAAGTAGGATTTATGTTAAGTGCATTAGGTCATCCCACAATAATGGGTTACACTTTTTGGCCAAACTTGACATTGAAATCAACATTTTGAACTAAATCTTCACTTTTCTAACACCTAGAGCTGCTAAACCATTAGGAATTTGAAGATGATGTGAACTAGTGATTTGTGAGATTTTGTTTGTAGATTCTAAATATATTTTAAAAAAAATTGGAGATAAATTGTAAAAATTTTTGCATCTCCTTTGATAACTAGTTTTTAATAGTAGACAAGATTATTTTTATGTGATGTGTATTCTGTAGCACATAACTTTTTTCTACAAAGGATAAAATTTTGATTCTTTTGAATTTAGATTGGTAACACCAAAATATAGGGCATGCATTTGGTTTCATAATGTTTTGCTGAATATTGTTTTTAGACATCACCTAGGGCATAGATATTTTTCAATTTTTTTTTTCACTAATTTACTAATTTTCCATGTGTGTAGAATAGAGAACTTGATGCTCAGTGAAAAATCTACATTTGACCAAGAAATACAAATAAATATAATAATTAAATTAAATATATTAAAAAATATACTTTTTGGGAAGCTTATAATAAGTACTACATACAAGTACAAAACATAAATTTTAAATGAATTCATTTGATCCCCCAAAAGGTAAATCAAAAGTGGTTTTTCATCAACATTTTGATAGGTGTAGAGGAGATTCCATTATAGGTATGGTTTAAAACTAGTGGGGTTCTATCCAAGGGGGTTTGAATCTAAGGGGGTTTGATCAAACCCTCTTTAATTAAAATATTTTAAATAGAACCTTTCAAGGCTTAAATCATTATATTTTTTAAAAATATGTGATTTTAGCAAAGAACAAGATGTCCCAGAAAGTGTAACCAATTATTGTGCCAGCACCCCATCCCCTGAGTCCTATTTGTCATGAAACTTCAGGGTTTTCTCATCGAGAGTCATCAAAATCATGTGCAAGATGGACTAAATGTATTATAAAGTCCCAAGAGCTAAACCTTAAGAGGGGAAAGCCCCCAACGGGACATTTTATGACATAACACAAGGAATACGTAGAAGTACCTTGCATATATCTGAACACTCTCTTTATCACATTCCAATCTATCCATCTAGGATTAGCCATAAACTGACTATGGATTCCCACTGCTTGGGCAATGTCTTGTCTTGTATAGACTATCGCATACATCAAATAGCCAACTACACTATCATAAGGAACTATGTTCATATCCTCCATCTCAGAAGGAGACTTTGGACAATCTGCAACATATAACATTGTCCCCATTGTAACAGGAATAGTCAATGGTCTACAATCTACCATGCTAAATCTATCCAACACGGTGTTCACATACTTACTCTAGCCTAACCAAAGTTTTTTGTTTACTCTGTCTCTTTTGATCTCCATCCCCAAAATGTACCTGGCTACCCCTAGATCTTTCATCTCAAATTGTGTTGACGACTGAGACTTCAAATCAGAAATCAAACTTTTACCATTCCAATTAACAACATATCTTTGACATAAAACACAGTAGTGAGAATGCGATCATTGTCAAACTTTTAATAAACACAATAGATCTGATTTCGATCTCAGAAATCTAATACTCAAGACAAATGCATCAAATTTTTGGTACCACATCCTAGGAGATTGCTTCAAATCATATAAAGACTTTTTCAACTTGTAAACCATATTTTCTTTACCTTTTACCATGTAGTTCTCTGGCTATGACATATAAATTTTCTCATCCAAGTCACCATGAAGTAATGTTGTCTTCACATGACATATAAATTTTCTCATCCAAGTCACCATGAAGTAATGTTGTCTTCACATCCATCTGTTCCACTTCTAGATCATACACTGTTGCAATAGATAATAGGAACCGAATAGATGTTAGCTTCATAATGGGATACAAAATATCACCATAGTCAATTCCCTCCACCTGAGAGTACCCCTTCGTGACTAGCATTGGCTTATACTTATCAACATTACCATCTGGACCGAACTTCTTATTAAACACCCATTTACATCTTATAGGTTTACGTCCATCAGGCAAGGGCACCAAATCCCAAGTATTGTTTCTCTTCAAGGAAGCCATCTCTGCTTCCATGGCCTCTTTCCAGGAATCTACATCACTCATACCCATAGTCTCCCTTATGGTCCTAGGCTCATTAATGTTAGAAATCAAAGAAAAAATACAACTGGAATCATGCAATGAATAACAAATCCTTTCAGGTTGTCGCCTTATTCTCATGGACCTCTTCACAAGTTGAGGTCAAGGTTCTTCCTCTTCTTCTTCTAAACTCTTAGAGCTACTAGAGCTCTCCTCATCATTAGGTCTAGTAGATGTCATCAGTTGAACTTTCTCAGGGGTAGAAGGAAGCTGAACCACATCCTCTTTCTTTTCTTCCTTCTCTAGTTGTAGAACAATAGAAGAAGAATTGAGCTCTCTGAAGATCACACTTTTGCTATATAGAACTCTCTCAGCCACTAGGTCTAAAAGCTTGTACCCTTTCACACCAATACCATAACCAATGAAGATACATTTTACTTCCTTGTTCTCCAACTTAGAACTCTTCTCCTTAGGCACATGTGCATATGCCTCAAAACCAAATACTTAAATGTGTCTTAATGAAGGATTCTTACTAAACCACACCTCCATAGGTGTCTTATCAATGAGTGTTGTTGTAGGAGACCTGTTAATCAAGTAACAAGTGGTAGAAATAGTTTTAGCCCAAAAAATTTGTTCAAGGCCAGCTCCACTTAGCAAACTCCTAGCCCTCGCCGTCAACATTCTATTCATCCTCTCTACAACTCTATTCTGCTGAGGGGTATATGAAGTTGTCTCGTGCCTGTCAATACCATGTTTTTTATAGAACTTGTCAAAAGTTGTTGAACACTTAATCATTATATCCTTTTGGTTCTCTACAAGAGCTTTGAACTCTTTGAATATCACAATGACTTCATATTTAATTCTAAGGAAACAAACCCATGTCCTTCTAATGTAGTCATCAACGAATGAAACAAAATAAATAGATTTCAAAATTGAAGGAACATTAACAAGACCAAATACATCATAATGAATCAAATCCAACACCTCAAAAGATTTGTGAGAACTGGAATAAAACTAAACATGGTTTTGTTTTCCATATATGCAATGTTTGTAGAAATTGAACTCAAGGTTACAATCATTCATACCCTTAATGAGGTTTTTATTTTTCAAGGTCCTCAAACCCTTTTCATTAATGTATCAAAGCCTTTGGTGCCATAACATTGTCTTATCTACTAGAAGTTTCATCTCCATAGAATGATTACACTTGGGTACTTAGAAAGCATGACCATTAGAAGTAGATGCAATAGTCTTCTTAGCTGCTGGATCCAATGGTGAGGATGAAGACTCTGAAGCTCTCTTATTTGAAATAGAGGAACTATTGTATTGAACCACGAATGCATCAATCTAAAACTAAGTGCCAATCTGAATAGCCTTAGCTAGCACCATAGGTCCTCTAGTCATCTTACATCCTGCTTTCAAGAAAAACATCCTACATGCCCACATCATTCAATTTACTTACAGAAAGAAGGTTTTGTGCCAAACCAGGGATATGCAATACACCATTGATCCCCTTCACTTGACCATCTGAGAATCTAATCAGGACTCTTTCACAACCAAGAATTTTCAAGTGAGATTCATCACCCAGGTACACCTTCCCACCATCAAACTCTTCATACTTCAAAAATGAATCTCTATGTGAGGTCATGTGAAAATATGCACCAGAGTCAATTATCTACACATCCTCAAATGCATGTGTTGCCAAGGATAATAAAATCTTCTCCATCATCTTAAGAGGACTTGTTAGAATCTGAATTGTTGTTCTTATTTTTCTTTTTCTCCTCATACTACTCACGGAAGTGACCAGATTTATTATAGTTCCAACATAGAGCCTTGGACTTTCTAGGAGACTCCAATCTCCCTCAGAATTTGGATCTACCCTTTTATACTTTCTTGTCCTTTTTCCCTTTCTCCTTGGGTCTACCATAGACCACAAGAGCCTCCTTAGCCGCTTCTTAAGTTTTTCCTTTGCATCTCTTTAGAAAGTAACGATGCAACCACCTCATCCATCTTAAACTTGGTGGTAGTAATCCCAGTGACCATCATAAGGTGGTCCCATGAGTCTGAAAAAGAACACAACAAGGTCATGCAACGATCGTCCTCCTCAATCTTTAATCTAATGGAGTCAAACTAAGAAACGAACATGTTGAAAGCATTCAGATGATCCACAATAGATCCTCCATCTTCCATCTTCATAGAGTATAACTTCTTTCTCAAGAATAACTTATTTACCATGGACTTGACCTGATAAATTTCTCCAAGCTTCTTCCATAGACTTGTAGCCATAGCCTCTTCATGAACAGTCAATAAGACAGAGTCAACCAAACAGAGTCTCACAAGACCCTTGGTATTTTGATCTTTGAGATCCCAGTCTGCTTGAGACATTGCCAATGATTTTCCACCAAATATAACTTCCCATAGATCTCAATCTACAAGCATGTCCTCCATTATGAGTTTCCACAACTCAAAATTGATGCCATTAAACTTCTCCATATCTAATCTTGTAGATGCACTTACCATCTCCTTCCTACAAAAAGATCAAAAAATACTCTACACAAGCTCCCACTCAATCGAAGATCAGTTCAAAAACCCCTCTACCCAAAAACTAGGACCAAAATTGACCAGTCTTTGATACCAACTGAAAGGAAGAAAGGTGCATGGAAAAGCTTCCTACACTAATCTAATGAGGGGAGAGATATGCAATTTTTTTCCATATTTATAGTAACATTTAAGAAGATACACAAATATTATACATAAACAATAGCACAACACAGAATATACATGGGGAAAACCTTTTCAGGTAAAAAACCCCACACTCCAAAGCACAACCCAATGTATTATTTACTAAACAACTTGTGTGATTACAATACAATTACAAAGCCAAGCTCTTCTAGGAGTTCACCACTATGTAGTGTTCTAAAGCAATTCTGACAGCATAATAGTAATTACAAATCAACTATATAACTCCAACTCCAAGCACCTGTATATATGGATAAGTACTATGAATGGAGGTAGCTTCTAGACCAAGTCAACAAAGAATCTCATCCAAATCCATATGGCCCAATTTGTAAGGCCATAAAATATGTAAATGACACTTGTACGAGATTCCCTTTCATCCCTTACAACCCCCAAACTTGGGCACCCAAAATTTTTCCAAAATAAGTATGAAAAAAGTTCTTACAATGTTATAAAATCTGTCATACATGACAACACTTACAGTTGTAGGAGAATCTATCATAACTGACTATTAATAACTGATTCTCTTGCAACTTGTCATAGTCAAACTTTGGTGCCTACCTTCTCCATGCAAGGATGCTTCTTGACACTTGTCACACCTATCATAGAATCTTCTATTTCTGACCCTTACATGTCATAGATTCTATCATAGGAATATGTCATAACTCTATGCATCATAGAACTCTTACAACACCCAAAATATTCCAACACATGGAAAAAAAAATTCTACCACAGAGTGGGATGCCTAAATCTTAAAATGTTGAGTTGACCATCCTAGTCACCTTCCAAGTTGGATGACATGTTAATATGCCACCTCACACTAAGTGACAAAACCAGATTACCAATATTAAATGCAATTTAGGCAAATAAATAAATATACAATTATATAATAAATGCTAGGAACTTGCAAAGGTTGAGACACCTTAATTCCCAACATGAAGTACACCAAACTTCTAACTCTCTCCTCATGTCAAAAGTTTTAGAATTTTTTCTCTCCTCATGCCTAGAATTTGATGCACACTCAATGCCCCACTTTTCCACTTGTGACTCTCTTATAACAATTTGTTCTTTCGCCTACCTTTCGACCAATCATATCATTCCCTAAAACCCTAACTCCCACCTTTGTTTTTGGAGTTGCAAGATTTACTCTACCCATCTTCGAATTCATTAAAAGAAAACTGAGCTCCTTATTTCTTTAATTATAGCACTTAATGTGGGGGTCCAAATGTTTTAATACAAATTTTCTAATTAACCTAATCACGCCTAAACCTTGATCTATAGTATTTGGTAGGCCTTTAATTAATTTCTTTAGTTGCCTCCCTTAGCACTGCATTGATGGAACCCCATTACACATGTGAGTTAGTTTAAGCTCCCCAATGAGATATCATTCACATATTTTTTTCTTGAATTCCAAATCTCTATTTTTTCATGCAATTATCCTTCTCCTTCTACTACTCAACTCACTTGGCTACCATCAATTGATTTGTCTAAATCACTCTAGATATTTTACAATAAGTGGAAGTGTGTCATGCCCTAGGATTTATTCATGCACATTTCCTTTCACATGGTTTGATAATCTCTTAAGGTAGGGCCAATTTTATTCAATGGTGTACTGACCTTTGTTTTGAATTCAATTATTTTGCATGGTTGGTCATGGATAAAGGTTCCTTGGTGATATTGGGGTTGGTTTTGAATGTTGGTGTAAATCTATTATGATTTCATTATTTGTGTTAAGGGTTCCCTTTTTAGGGTTTGTTATTTATAGGGTACCATAGTGCCCTATATTTTACTTTCAATGGGTAAGTTCCATGTTTACATAACAAAATTTACCTTAAATTTTAAATTTAGAGCAATACTAAATTAGCCTATGTTCAGACTCCTATAGCCTTTATGTCATCAAAACTAGGGTGAGTGACTTAGTTTAAACCCCTTCTATGCATCGAGGGTACAATATTTTTAATGGATTCTTGTCTCTTTAAATCTTTAACCCCTAACCTTGACATGTCTTCCAAAGTTTCAATCTTCCTTGCATCTCCATGACAAAAATATCAAAACTTAGAAATCCTCAAATCTAACTACCTTTTAAAATGCTAAAATCTAGAGCTTTTAGGAGTCAAAAAATCTTGTGCCCCATAAACAATAACCCCAAATTGCAATCCCCAATACTCTTTTGGTCATCTCATGTTGAACATCCTAGGTCCTAACTCCCACATCAATTTGTAGACTATCAAACTTCTATTTTCATTAGGACCAAATAAATTCATCACTCCAAGTTTTGATATCCACCATATGGAAAACTCCCATAGACTTTCCTGGTGATCACATTGAAATAGTGTTCTCTCAAACCTTTCCATCCTAGTGGCTCATAAGTCTTTCCTTCATTGATAGAATTGTAGTGGGTATTCTAGAGTTATAATCTCTGGTCTCCTTTAATAAAATATTCATAGAATTTTAGACCTTTTCATTCCTTGATCCAAATTACACAAGGTATCCTCTAGGTCTAGACCCTTTCAACTTAGTGGATCATCCAAGTCTCTTTATCTACTAGGTAGACTAGTAGTGATTCCATCAAAGACCCAACCTCCTTATGTGTAATATTTCAAGTAGACTTTTACATTTAATTTTGATAGGCATAAGTGCATGTTACATACTAATAGACCCCAATCACCACCTACTATTTTAACTCTCCTTTTAGCCTTTTAGATTGCCTCTTACTCTTATGCCAAATTCACCCTCAAAGAATAATTTATCTTCTTGTAAGTTTTCTATTATTAGATAATTAATGACTTTTAATCTTGCCTAATGGATTTTTTGTGTACATGATTTATAGTTTCGCTAATGGGTGTTGAATAATTTTGTAGAATATATGTGAGAGAACCTACCAGTTAAGGAAATGAAGTATGAATATAAGGGGTACCATTCCCGTCCAAAAATTCTCCCTCCATGGGCTAAGATTAGAGATACAAACCTTAGTCACTTAAACTTTGAAAAATTCATAGACAAGGTCAACAAGGAGGGTGATAGAAAACCATTGGCTAGATACACTATCCAAAGTCAAATTGTCAAAGTAGTTGTATTCCATGTTTCCCTATAAGATCCTTGGATTTAGAATTAGAATGTGCTAAAATTATAATGCACACAAGAAGAATATTTTTGGTCTTGCTCCTCAGATAGATTAGATATCACTCCTAAAGTGATGGAGGAGACCTTTGGTCTTCCCATGTATATAAAGTATGATAAGATCAACATGCAAGGAGCCAACAACTATTATGACAAGAAGACTTCATAGGTAGTGGATTGCATAAATGATAATTGGTTGATCAAGAGGAAACAATCTACATTGAAAATGAAAAAGATACTACATGAGAATGAATTGAAAGAGGATATTACTGATTTAGTTACATTACTCAATAGAATCATTGGTAATGCCTATGCAAGATACTTTTATCCTTGGATTTGTCTCTTCACCCTTCCAATAGATGATGGAAAAAGTTTTATTGGGGCACCATAATCAATGACAAACAATGAAATTATCACCAACAAAGGAAAGTAATGATGACACTCAAGATACTACATAGTGTTAGATAGAAAAGAGAGACTAGGTCAAGAGATCAAACTAGGTCAAACCCTCTTCTATCCAACATTAGGACAAAAGCTAAGCTTGGCTTCTACCCTTGTGGTGGTGCCTACATGAACATTCAGGTTTCAAGCAATTAATTTTGCAAGCACCTTCGCAAAAAATCTAAAATTTCTAATTCTTTAGGCCTTCTCATCATATTTCCAAATATCAGCCTGATATTCTTGTGGGGGTTGATATCTATTTGTCCATCACCCTGACATTTCGCGGGGGGGTCATATTTCTAAATATCAAGTGATCTTACGAATATCACCCTTGCCGCCGAATATCACCCCGATGCAACATGACGATGACATCATCTAAGTCTGATGGGGTCATAGTTGAAATTTTTAGTCTGACCTAATTTTCTTCAGGTGGGGGTCATATTTCTAATATCAGTCATCTAACGAAGATCTCCCTGATATTGCAATATGATGATGACATCATCTGGATCGGTGGGATGCATCGTGTGGTCTTCAACATGATAGTTATTATCAGCAAGTATTATGAGGATCCCACCAATCGCTGATGAGGATATGAGTGTGATGATGACATGAATATGATCAGGAGGTGCATCGGTAAAGTATTTGGTATACATATGATGAGGAGGATCTTCCTTCGATGCATTAGTAGGTTGCGCTGATGGGGGTGATATTTCTCATTAGGGTGATGTTTCTTATCAGGTGATGTGGTCATCAAGGTGATGAGAAATATCAGGGTGATATTTCATATCGGGGTATAATGCAGGAGGTCCACCGATGGCACGGGTCATGATGATGGGGTCTTGGCAGATGGTTCATTGGTCGCACAAGGTAAAATTGTGTGACATCATATGTGCTCATGACCTAGTTTATAAAGTATTGAGGAGGTCACTACAGGGTGAATGTGGGATAATTAGTTCTCACATGATTTGAAAAATTAGGGTCATATTTCTTGGCAGGAAAATTCCTAAAAAAACACAGTCCACTGCATTTCCCAAGGCCGCGAGTTGGTACACGTTTAATGGCAGATGTTACAGGGTATGGGCAAAGGCATGGAAGGATCAACCACTCGATTGAAGATGTGAATCCCTAGGCAGCGGCACAGGGCTCAAGTTCAACCACTCCCTGTCTCCTCCTCTACCTGCTGCATTCAATGTTGAGCGCCATTTTCTCATGATGTACTGTATCTGGCAAATTTTGAATTTCCATGTGATTAATGCTGAGTGCACCTTCCTTGCTGTATATAGCAGGTTGTGTGACTCATTTTTAGGTTTGTTGAAGACCAGGGCATTTTTGTGTGAATAGCAAAAAATAGGGCATTTCCTTGTTATTTTGTCTCATTTTTGGAGTTTATGAGTTGCATCATGAATGTACATTGCAGATATTTTCCATTTCATTATTGTTCTATATGAAAAATGCTCTTATGTTTGTGTTTAGCTGCTTGTCTCCATGTGTTGCATGCTTTTTCTTCTTTTGGAATCTGGCTGCTAAGGGTTTCTGAGGTTTTGGGGTATGGATATCTGTATCACATGCTTCATCTCTAACTTCCATTCAAGGAGTGGATTAAATTGTTTTAGGTGAAGTATGGAGAAGGTTGTATGTTAGCTGGGATATATGTAAGTAGAGGCAGCTAAATACCGATTCTTGGGTGATGTTTGTAAGGCAATCATCAATCTAACCTCTTGAAACTTGAATCTAATATGCAATCCATTCTTTTGTATACGTCTAGTTGACTCCTTGCCCAAGGATAGGCACTGGTCTACCCTTGTGAAGTAGTTATGATCCAAAACCCCCTGTCTTGTATCCAAACCATCAAACCAACCCATTCAAATTTCTAACCTATTAGTTGTAGGAGTAGGATTAGGACTCCCTGCATACTCCCATCCATAACTAGATAAATATGTCCAAGAATGTTGCCAACCTTGTGATTTATTACATAAATCTTGGTCCCAAAATGAGAGTATTCTGCTTGTTATCACAAAGTTAAATCTTTCTGTCATTGGGCAAGTCAATGTTACATCTTTAGCAAATAGAGATACCCCCCTCGGTGCGGCAGAACTAGAAGTGAAGGGGAGGAGCTCACGCAACCTCTTGTATTAGTTGGCTGAATATGCCTGTGCATTGGAATTGGCAAACCCTCTGCTGATAAACCAACACCTTGAATGAAAGCCAAACTAGAAGGGCTTTATCCATCTGTTGTATAGAGGAGAATCAACCAAATCTTACCAATCAAATTATGGCAAAACATGAAACTCTAATTAAGACAGGTTGGAGCATAACAAACTATCAAAAACAGATACAGACAATCTAAATGCACAAAAAAGACCAATGGATAGAGGAGAACCTAGATTCAAACTCAAGCTTGCTCAATGTAATAAGACAAATTTAAAAATAACATTTCACATTAGGTTTGAAAATAAATTTAAATATCTTCACCAATTTTGCATCAAATTTCATGAAACTAGCTAGCTAGTCTTACTCAGGATTAACACCCAAAATATGAAACTTCACAAAAATGTTTTTTGATTGACTTCTACTATAAATAACATGTTATTAGATCTATATTACAGATTTGCAGTAGTAACAAATAATACAACTTTGAACGACAAGATTTGGGCAAAACCCATAAAAACTGCCAACACCGTCAATCACCGAAATACACCAAAAACACCCAAAACTGATATTGATTGATTTTTAGATGGAAAGTATATGAAATATGATCTGATACCATTAAAGTAATAGCAGAAAAAAACTACAGCACTTAGCAGCAAACTACACAACCAAATCTTCACAACAAGCTGAAATACACAATGGGTATTCTGACCCACAAAACCAAAATCAACACAACACTACCCACAACTTCCAATACTGATCTCTGACATTAGAAAATGGAAATATATAGCTACTATACAAAAAACTAAAGGAAATAACAACAGAAACTCTTCCCAGCACTTCTGGAACTACCACGACAACACAAGAAGACCTGCACACATAAACAATGGAAACTGCTGGAAACTACTTAATCCTTGAAGCTCTGTGCAACCTCTAGATGAAGCTACTCCTTGTGATCAAAGGGTTTGCATCCTCTGGCCACCTAAAACTCATGGGTTTTTGTCCACAAGCCTCTTTACTCCAATGGGTTTTTATCCTTTGAAGCCACAATTTGTAAATCTGCAAGTTTGAGAGAAAATATCAAATCACCAAAATTACATATTTTGTATCAATATTTTGTGGGAGAGAGGGAAATTCAATATTCCCACTTTTTTCTTTGATTCCTTGCTATTTTGGGGTATGACAATTGTCATAAGCTATCATACATTGTCATAAAGTCCCCCGCCAATTACGATTTACCCAAATTTTTGAAATCTTCATGCAAATGGACACCTCACCAAACCCGATGCCCCTTTTTGAGTCTCAAAATATTTAATTTAATATTTAATTGTCCTCTGGAAATAGATATTAGTTAGACAATATTAAATATTTACTCTTCCTATGCTTGCCCAATTAACCCATGGAAGAATAAGATGGGTTAATATTGAACATTAATTAATTATTTTAGAAAGGGGACATGACACTCAAAGGAATAGGGTGCTTGGGTACCCTAGACCCTAATTACAGTTTTGTAATTATGTCATATTTCATGTCTCTTCACCCTTCTATGTTCCTATCTCTTGTAGCTTTTTTTCTACAAATTCTTCCTAATCTAACCTACACACACACAAGAAGGAAAATGGTTGGGTGTTATTTAGGGGCTTGCCTAAGTCAATCTTTGTGAATGGTGTTTCCACTTCCACAATAGCAATGATGAAAGATAAAAAGTGCATGCTTTAGGAGGGTATAGGCAAATCTCAAGTAGAATGTAGTGCTAGAACAAAGCATGAAGGAAATAAGTCACCATGAGCATGGAAACCCTAGAATACTTGACATGACATCACAACTTGACTCAAGAAGTTGGTGTAGCCCAAAGAAGTAGAAATATCTTCACAAGACCTGCAATAAGTTATTGCAACAATAATAAACCACCATAGAGAGCTTTAGAGAATAGTAAAGAGCATGAGAAAGAAGAAGAGAGAGTGTAAGAGTGCCTAGATTGCTTGCAGAACTTAGAGATGTTGAAATGAATAAACTAGCTTGCTTTTATATACATTCCTATGCTTGCCCAATTAACCCATGGAAGAATAAGATGGGTTAATATTGAACATTAATTAATTATTTTAGAAAGGGGACATGACACTCAAAGGAATAGGGTGCTTGGGTACCCTAGACCCTAATTACAGTTTTGTAATTATGTCATATTTCATGTCTCTTCACCCTTCTATGTTCCTATCTCTTGTAGCTTGTTTTCTACAAATTCTTCCTAATCTAACCTACACACACACAAGAAGGAAAATGGTTGGGTGTTATTTAGGAGCTTGCCTAAGTCAATCTTTGTGAATGGTGTTTCCACTTCCACAATAGCAATGATGAAAGATAAAAAGTGCATGCTTTAGGAGGGTATAGGCAAATCTCAAGTAGAATGTAGTGCTAGAACAAAGCATGAAGGAAATAAGTCACCATGAGCATGGAAACCCTAGAATGCTTGACACGACATCACAACTTGACTCAAGAAGTTGGTGTAGCCCAAAGAAGTAGAAATATCTTCACAAGACCTGCAATAAGTTAGTGCAACAATAATAAACCACCATAGAGAGCTTTAGAGAATAGTAAAGAGCATGAGAAAGAAGAACAGAGAGTGTAAGAGTGCCTAGATTGCTTGCAGAACTTAGAGATGTTGAAATGAATAAACTAGCTTGCTTTTATATACATTCCACTCACAAACGATGAATAAACCCCAACAGGACTGACATGAGGAACCACTTAAGATGTCTTAAGCCAACATGTACCTTTAAATTAGGTCAAGGCTAAATGAGAGACTAGGGTGCTTGGGCTGCCTCGTCCTTTAGCCCCAAAAATCTTGGCATAAGCCTCTTTAGGTGTTCTTAGGTCAGTCTCATAGTTACTTTGTTAGGTTTTATTATTGGGATGAGAATTAATCATTTAATGTTCAAAAATGTGTTAAAATAGGTTCTAATTAACAAGTGTAAACATTTTAGGTCCACCCAGGTGATAAACTAGCTGTAAAAAGCTAGTGTACACATTTTATGACGTAAAATTTAGCCTCCACTTTAGCGTGGGTATGAACTTACATTTAAACTCACCCTAAAGGATGGAGAAGACAAATTTCAACCACAACAAACATAGAAACCATAGAATGTTGCCAAAGTTGAGGGGTGATCAAGCCCCCAAGAACTTAGCATTCTAAGAGTCTATGATTATTTGCATACACATAAGACACATGACATAATTCACTCATATATGAAGCACTTAGAAAACATGATATAAGACAAGAGATACACAATGCATATACTTGAGAAATCACAATGTGTACACACCATACACAAAGTATACATGCTTGACATGAAGCATATACATAAGGCATAAAGTATACATAGAATACACATGAAACACATATGGAATACATGCAAGGCACTCAAGAAGAATACATAAGTAATACATAGAGAAAGCACATGTAAGACATGCACGAGGCATGAACAATATATAGAGAATAAGAATATATGAGAAGAATACATGCATCATACATAAATCACAAAAAAATCACATAACAGAAGACATTGAGTCAGCATGACAAAGAAGACCTCAATCTAAATGTTGTCTCAATCACCATGCATCATTCTTCAAGATGAAATAAGAAGAATGCTAAGCAGTTAGTTAGAATTAGGGAGAAGAAGAGGGGTACAAACACATCATACACATAATCCACATTAAGAAAATGGTTTCCTCTCAAGGGAATACATGAACTACCTCCCGCAAGAGGAATTACATGAAGCCTTGCAGAATAAGAAGGTGAAGATACTTTAATACCAAACTCTAGTTGGTGGTGCAACCCTTCTCCCAAATATGCAAGGAGCTTCAACTTAGGAGAACAAGATAGACTAAATATCTTGCTTCCAAGATTTCCATAATACTTTTCAAGATAGTGGAGTAACAAAGATAATCAACAAGTGTTTAGATAGAATGATGAGAGTAAGGCTCATAGCACAATATGCCCCAACCTTAAAGTGATTGCTAACTCCATTAGGGAGCAATTGCATTTAAGGTAGAGTGAGGAAGAACTACAAAATAGGCATGAGAGATTCCTAAAAGCACATGGCCAAATGATGTGTTTTCAAAAGATACATTGTGATAATGGGTTGCCCCCAAGATGAGAAAACGAAGGTGATTCTTATAGGCATGATACACAATGGCTTATGTAGTCATGGTATGAGGTTGAGCATTGCAACAAGGTGCCACATAAATAAAACATCATAACTTACAAATATGGTGAAGGAAAGATCACATGAAAGTAGAGTACACATAAATGAAAGGATGCTAAATCATCCAAGAAAAATAATACAATTGTATATGATGACATATAGAAGAATTAAGATACATATAGAGGAACAACACAATGCATTCTTCCTCCTTGTATGTTTGTGCTAACAAGATTTCCAAGGGAGAACTAACAATTGATAGAGAATCATGATATGGGGGTCACAATACATACAAGCATAACACAAATGAGAGGGAGGGACCATACTTGCGAGTTGATCTATAAAAAATCATCCTCCCCCAACTTGATTATTATAAAATGGATGAAAGACAAGGTGCTCTATGGACTACATCAAGCATGGTGAGGAGTGCTAGAGCCAAACCTTGTTAGAAGTTGTTGAATTTTGTCAATCAAGGCTCAACATTCCTTAGTGGAATAGCCAAGTGCTCAATGATATGCACAATAATGAGGTGTTGAATGATTATTTTGCTGAATTTTTTTGTGTGTTGGAGGAGGAAGAGTGATTAAGTGGTTATTGAGTAGACTCAGAAGCATACACTCTTGTTGAGATAGAAGAGAAGATATAGGTGGAGTAGGAAGTAACCCTCATTGTTGTGAACATGATCAAGAGAATGTAGGAGAAGGTCAAAAACCTAAACCTACTTTTGACAAGTGTAGTGTTGGTTCCACATGTTCCTTAATTCCTTTTTCTTTGCATTCTAACCCATTTCCATTGTATCCTTGTTTTGAAAGAATTTTTAATCTATGCCCATAACGCATCTCCAAATCTAAAGGAAGAGGAGAGGTCATATGACTATCTCTTTTGAAAGAAGAAGTAGAAGGACCATATATTTGATCATAGTGAGGAGGGTCAATCTTTGTTTCAACAATCCCATGGGGGTTGAGATCTAAAGAGACCTTCTCACTACCAAGACATGTATTAGAATTAGATGATACTTTATCACAAATAGCTGCCATTTCTATAGAAGAAGGTGGATCTTCATCAATTATAAAGGTTCCATCATCATTAATCTTGACTTTAAACTTTGAAGGAGTAGAAAATTATGTTGAAGAAATTTTATTTACCTTCGAGATTTTTGGGTGTGAGCGTGAGACTTTATATTCAACTGTAGAGGAGGGTGTAAAATCTAAGAAACCCCAATCATCACCAAAAAATGCATTCAAAGGACCAAAACTATCCTGAGCCATATCATTGTTAGTAGAAGAGGGTAGTGTTAAAGAAGGGATCAAACTACTTGAAGGATTTTGATGTCTCACTTCAATTTGCAAACAATTTTCTAGAGATGAATAAACTTTAATTGTATAAGGTTTGTTTTCAAAGATGAATTTTATTAAAGGATGAAGGGTAGATGGGACTGCCCCCATGGCATGAATTCATGGTCTACCAAGAAGAAGATTATATGATAGAGAATTAGGCATGACATTGATAAGGGTAGGCAATGTCATAGGTCAATCCTTAACATCTAAGGTGGTTGTACCTAGTTATTGCTTACCAACATTATCGAAGCCATGAATGTTGAGTTTATCTAGTTTGATGAAAGATGTATCAATATTAATTTTATGTAACAAGTCTATTCCACAACATTAATACTTGATCCACCATCAATAACAATGCATCTTACTCTTATTCTATTAATAATCATGAATATCATAAGAGGTCTATATTACTTTTGAACTTCTATAGGAGGTAATTCATGTTGTTGAAATGAAATATCAAATGTTGTCGCATGCATACAACTAAACAGAGACACTACATCATTTGGTATAATAGAAGATGGAACAACCACCTTTTGTAGAGCCTCATGGAGTATTCTCTGCTATGTAGGTGATGTTTGCATTAAATCCCATAGAGAGATCTTAGTTAGAGTAGTATGGAGCTTCTAGACAAGAATGTATTCTTTACTAATATGTGGAGGAAGACAAGGTGATTGAGGTAGGATAGGTTGAGAAGGTGGAAGAGAAATGGGCACACTCAGTGCTTTTTCACTTTGTTTGTTACTGAGGGTGTTGTATGTGTGAGCAACTGTATGAGGTTACTGCAACACATTTTTAACACCTTGATTCATTCGAGTAATTTGCTTTACATAATTGAGAATGTAACCTGGGGGTCAAGGTGGTTTTAGATCACCTTGAACCATAATCACCAGTTTAAAGAAATGAGGTGAATTGTACTTATTCATTATCTCTTTAGTGGGTGGCATAAGTCTATTAATGATGATTTAATTGGCATTGTTTTCCTTTTGAGTAAGCTCAATATCCATCCCCGAGGGATTTAATGTGAGAGATCACTCTTCATCAAATAATGCTTCATCTTTTGAAGGGGGACCATTGGAATGAAGGGATGGTAAAGTGTTTTTAAGAAAATTGTTGATGATGGTATCTTTAGTGATGTCCAAGTGGTTTGAGCATGCAACCAAGGAAGAAATATCAAGGGTCTTCACATCCTTAGTGATATCCAAGGTACTTGAACATTCAATCAAAGGTGGAAGATCCATAGGATGAGCCATAGAAAACTCATACAAAATGGTATAAATAGAAGTAGTCTGCTCAACATTATCTAATGCTACATATCTAGAATAGAGAAAGGAATGTGTCAATGATCTCATCCTCTTGCACCAAAATATCCTCACATGTGGGAACAACTTTGGGAGAGGGATCCAAATCATAGGATGAAATAGACAAAGGTAGGTCACCATCACATACCTTAGAGGTTATTTCAATGGTACTATCATGATTTAAAGTATAAGTAGAAGGAGATCTATCATCATCATCTTTCTCATGACAATTCATGGAGATGATTTCAGTGAGATCTTGTAGCATTGAAGGACATACACCCATGAGAGTCATGAAGCTAAAACAATTAGATGTATAAAAAAGAATATCATATATATAAAAATATAGACAGATCAATATCGTACATGGATGCTACATTATCTAAAATATAAGGATGCAAATTAATGAAATCAGATTTTTTTTCAAAATCTATGATATATCTGTGCAAAGATTCTAAAGAGGAAAAGTAAGAATAGACCATAATGAAATGCCTTGTTGACTATATGCAAATACGATATGGAGAAGCAATTTATAATCAGATCTATTCATTAATGAAGTGCAACCAATATGAAAATAAGATTGTAATCAAAGACCTACAATTGCAAGAGAAGCGGGGTCTTCTAAAAATGTGATATCCTTGGTAACCACAACAACTAAGTCTTGTAAATGTAGGATGTGCCTAAATAATTTATCCGCTTGAATGAAACAAAGATTTAGAGAAATTTGCTTTGATGAAGATGCACTAAATGGAAGACTAGCTAGAGTTTACTATCAAAAACCTAGATTTTGAATATTTATTCCCTAAACAAGAATTTTTTGATATAAGAGTTATTTTTGAAAACAAATGATATTTATGACATGATGAAAAAATGCAAGATAATATTTGAAATGTAAATTGCAGCAGAGAAATATGAAACAAGATCTTAATTACAAACCCTAGGTTTTAAATTTGACTTGGTTTTCCAAAAATGCAAATTTTTGACAAAACCCTAGCAAACAAGAGCTTTAAATGCAAGATACAACACTACAAAATGATTAAATACCATAATATAAATCATATATGATGCAAAATTAACAATTTTAATCCATGCTATGATGACCTAACCTTATTTAATGTAAACAAGGTGATGAATATGCTTATTTCAAGATCTAAAATGAAATGTTTGCTTTCCAAATTTCAATTGCAAGGATGCAAGAATGTTCTAAAATAGAAAGGATGGTAAGGTACTAAAATATAAATACATTTAATCAATCCAACAATGAAACAATATTTCAAATAACACACTAATCTACAAATCCTAGGTTGATTATTAGCTGGATTTCCTAGAAATGCAAGGTTTTTGCAAACCCTAGTTTTGAAACTATGCACAATTTAGCTATGTAGGTATGCAAAATGAAAAATGGACTCAAATATAATCAGATATAGGGCAGAAAAAAACTCAGATCTGAAGCAACAAGTATGCCAAAGTGCAAGAAACAATGGGTTGACCAAAGTGTTAGATAGAAAAGTGAGACTAGCTCAAGAGATCAAACTAGGTTAAACCCTCTTCTATCCAACATTACGACACAAGACGAGCTTGATTTCTACCCTTGAAGGAGAGAAAAAATACATGGGCTTTGTCCCTTTCTTGTATAGAGGAGAATCAACCAAATCTAACCAATCAAACTAGGGAAAAACATGAAACCCTAATTGAGCAAGATTAGAGCATAACAAACTATTAGAAACATATACAAACAATCTAAAAGCACCAAAAAGACTAGTGGAAAAAGGATAACCTAGATCCATACTCAAAGTTCAAAGGACCAGGGTTCTTGGGTGGCCTAGACCCTAATTAGGGATTTGTAGGATGTCACATTTCTTGTGTCTTTGCCCTTATGTGCTCATGTCTCCTATAGCTTGTTTTCTACAAATTCTTCCATATTTGACCTGGACATAGACAAAAATCAAAATGGTTGGGTTCTACTGAGGATCTTACCTAATTCAATCTCTATGAATGGTGTTTCTATGTCTACAATAGAAATTATGAGAGATAAAGAGTGTGTGCCCTAGGATAGTAGAGTTAAATCTAAAGTAAAATGGAATGCTAGAATAAAGCATGAAGGAAAGAAGTCACCATGAGCATGGAAACCCTAACATGCATGATGTGGCATCACAACTTGACTCAAGAGGTTGGCATAGCCCAAAGAAGTAGAAATATCTTCACAAAGACCTACAATAAGTTAGTGTAACAACAATAATCCACCATCGAGAACTTTAGTGAAGAGTAGAGAGCATGAGAGAGAAGAAGAGAGAATGTAAGAGTGCCTAGATTGCTTAGAGAGCTTAGAAATGTTCAAATGAATAAACTAACTTGATTTTATATGAATTTCCATTCATAAATAGTGAATAAAACCCAATGGGTTTGACATGAGGAACCACTTAAGATGTCTTAAGCTGACATAACTTTAAATTAGGTCAGGACTAAATGAGGGACTAAGGTGCTTGGGCACCCTTGTCCTTTAGCTCTAAAAATCCTAGAATAAGTCTCTTTAGGTGTTCTTAGGCTGTTCTCATAGTTATTTTGTCAGTTTTTATCATCAGGATCAAGAATTAATCATTTAGTGTTCAAAAAGGTGCTAAATTAGGTCCTGATTAACAAGTGTAAATATTTTAGGTTCACCCAGGTGCTAAACTTGTAAAATTCTAGTGGACACATTTTATGACGTAACACATAGTTGGAACAATAAATTTGTTAGGAAAAGGTAGAAGAAGAGGAGAAGAAGATTGAAGAAAAGAGAGTGGAATAACATATCAAAGAGGTTGTTGTTGAGTACATATTTTTTCATGAGAGAGAGGCTTACTCTCCAAAGGGGACTCTAAATTGAACTAAAACTCCTTGTATCCTAAGATCTCTACCTTCCCAAGATTTTATCCATTGAAGGAGAGATTCTCCTCCACTAAATTCACTACCTTTGATTCCAATATCTCCACATTCAAATCCTCCAAATTATCCAACTTTGAGCAAACAAGACATAGTAAACAAGGATGCAAATAAAGTGCACATAGTTCTAGAGGATATAGGTTTTCTAGTATGGTTGGATACCATAATTGAGAAGAACAAAAGAGTATGAGATAACTACTAACAAGTTTCAAGTGATGGTAGATATGTTTAAGGATCCTCTAAATCCTAAAAGAGAAATAAAACTCTTTACCACCACCATAGATGCCCAAGGAGCAAGATTGTTGAGATAGCAGCCCCATTGTGTGACAAAGATGAAAAGGACATGCAAGTAGAAGATTGCCCCATCCAAAAGATCAATATCAAGCACCAAATGAGGGAAGGATAAAAATAATCTTTACAAACAACAACCTCTACCATATTGGGGAAGATGAATAAAGATGAACAAACAATGGAAGAATTCAAATACCAATTTGGAGAACTAACATGTGTACAATACTACTAGAACTATGTCTAACTCTAATAGGGTTAAAAATTGGAAGGGTAAAAGATTTGTTGACCCTAACTCTAGCATGTCTACTGAAACCCTAATAGCACCCATAAGAAGGAGGCAAAATGTAAGGAGAAGGCTCCTCACAAATATAGAGGGAAGGATCTGGGTACTAATCCATCCCCTGAAACCCTAAATATTCATTTTGAAAAAAATACTCAGAATAGGGACAATGGCTCCACTAAAAATATTCTATTATCCCTAAAATAGTAGGGTGGGACATTCTCTAAGGGGTCAGGAAAGAAGACAAAAATTTTTAATATCAAGTCTACTACTACTAAGGTTAACTTAGTTGCGAGGTTTGTTGATCAGGAGGAAAAGTTGTAGCTAAAGAGAGAAGATCTGCAAGGTTAGTTATGGCCTAATATGCAAAAAAAAAATAAAACAAGTAAAAACAAGAAGAATGTGGAAGTCTCAATTGAAGAAGTTTCTTTTGATACTCTTTCTAAGGACAATATTGAGATGCTTGAAAAAATGGAAGAAGGGTTAGATGTTAATAATGATAATGAGGCCTAGATTGATAGGTGTAGTTAGGGAAAATTAGATTTAGTGTCGAAAACAACAAACTAACTAAACCCTAACAAGCACCATAAAGCACAAACTAGCATGAAAATGAAAACAAAAATGTAAAGCAAACCAATCTTCAAGCTAGGTATGATTGATCTCCATGGCTCTTCTCAATCTCACATAAGAATGCAGGATGTCCATGTTGGTTCTAGGACAGGCAACTGAGAGGGGGGAGTGAAACAATTGTCACCAAAACTTTCTTTTCTGTAAACACTTAAATCCTTCTTATATTTCTATAGCATAATAATGATTTAATCATGGAAGCACAATGCAATATCTCAAGAGCAAAAACACATTAATACATATGACACCAAGATTTTAATGTGGAAAACCTGGTTAAGGGAAAAACCATGAGGTGACTAACCCAAGATTTTATTCTCTATTAAAAGAATACGAAGAACAAAATGGCACTTACCAATTAGGGCTCACTGCCCGAGCACACTGCTCACAAGAGGCCCACTGTCTACAGGAGACACACTATCTACAGAATAGTATAAATATTACATACTAGAACTAGAGATTAACATCTTCACTATGCTTGAGTCAGTTCCATTTAAGCTCAACACTTATGCTCTACTTTTCACTCTTCTCCTCTCTACCACACTCTCATCTTTTCCAAGATACTTTGAAATGACTTCACAATTCTTATTTATACATGACATCAACTTTAGAATGATCATCAAAGTCAGCACAACATATTCTATTACATAGCAATTACAAAGATACAACTTGATTTGTTACAAGAACTTCATATGTATCACCACACTGTAGGCCACACATATCTAGGACTTCAATCTTCCTTGAGGAACCCACCATGCTTCACAGAACATCTTCAAGATCATCTGCAAGATGTATAAAACATCTGGTCAACCACGATTAGGAAGAACACCATCACCCAAGAGTAAATCTTCAATTAAGAGTTCAATCTTCAATGCGGACCGCCAACATGATCTGGACACAATCTAGAGACCCCCACAAGCTTGCCTAAATCACCAAGAACATCCACACCACTTCTGCTTACTAAAATCATTCGCATCTTCATCTAGAACCTCAAGAACACAGTCTGTCATCACTGTCACATTAGAATAAATTCTTGCAGACCTTCAGACCATGAACCAATTGAGTTATCAATTCATCTTAGCTTCCTAAACATTCCACCAAATCTGCAAAACAAGATATTACATTTCTGGATCTCACCGGACCTATTTGTGTCACTCTGTCACCTTTGAACAATTGCCAAAACTAGTTTTACTCATATGGCCATAACTTCTCCAAATCTTCATGCGGACCTCTCAAATCTTGACTGGATCATCTTTAGACACATATCTACAAACCCTTTGATATGAATTATCTTATCTTTATCTAGCTAGGATCTTCACTTCATAGAGCTTCACTGTCTTCGCTATTCTTCTCTATTTCTGATAGAACTAATTTTCTCAATATCCTTAGCACACAACTCATCCAATCCTTGACATCAATGCAACAGGAGTATGTTGACATCAATGACAACACCAATTAGGCCCATACTTGCAACAATCTCCCCCTTTGTCATTGATGGCAACATATGATGTGAAAAATTGTTTTAACCATCAAGACAAGAACTTCTCCTCACTAACTAACATAGCTCCCCCTATCAATAGAAATCATTCATATGTCTTCTCTTTCTTTACTACTCCCCTTTTGATCAGCAACAACTTTTGTTTTTCACATGTCTTCTCTCCCCCTTTGACATCAATGGAAAAGGGCACATACTTGCATCAATACTTTAGAACCATACAGGCTGCTCCCCCTAAGTGGCAACTTCCTATCACCAATCTGGACCACAAGATATGATTGTGAGATCTACCAAACTGATGCACATCAAGGCACCTTAATTCAGAACCGGAGGGGTAATAACCCCTAACTTCTCCCTGAGATACTCAAAAGAGTCCTTAGATAGAGGATTAGTAAAAATGTCAGCAATCTGATCCTTTGAGGGTACAAACTCCAATCTGACTTCATTCTTGCTCACCTACTCTCTCAAAAAGTGAAACTTGATGGATATATGTTTTATCTTTGAATGCAACAGTGGATTTTTTGATATATTTATTGCACTTGAATTATCACAGAAGATTGTGATAGGTTCCTCATACTCCACTCTGATGTCTCTTAGCATTTGCTTCATCCATAATACTTGAGTGCAACTACTTGCTGCTACAATATATTCTACTTCTGCAGTGGACAAAGAAATTGCATCTTATTTCTTTCTCAGCCAAGAAACCAATCTTTTCCCAAAAAAGAATGCACTAGTACTGGTACTCTTTCGGTCATCCACATCTCCTGCCCAATCCGCATCTATATATGCATGAAGAGAGAAATCATGATCCCTAAGATACCATAAACCATACTCAAATGTTCCCTTTAGATATCTGAGAATTCTCTGGGATCAGCTTGGAATCTGGCAACAAGACCAACAGCATTCATAATGTTAGGACTAGTTTGAGTAAGATATAGTAGTCCTCCAATCATTGACCTGTACATTTTCTAATCAGCCTTAGGAGATTCATCATCTTTGCTTAGTTTAGACCTGGTTGCCATGGGAGTATTCATTGGCTTTGAATCTTCCATCCCAAATTTCTTCAACAATTCTTTCACATATTTGTTCTGTGATATGAAAATTCCTTTCTTTGTTTAAATTTGCAGACCCAAGAAGAAATTCATTTCACCAAACATAGACATCTTAAATTCACTTTTCATTTGATTTAGAAAAGTCTTGCACATACTATCTCTTCCTCCAAAAATGATGTCATCAACAAATACTTCAACAATCAAGATATTTTGAGGATCAATCTTGAAGTACAAGTTACTGTTAGGAACCCATGTTTAACCCTTCTTTTTACTTTGTTAGTATATTGTTGTTGGACGCATATGCTTTGTAAGTCACCCCATGAGTATATTGTATTATACCACATTCAAGGGGAGTAATAGTTGTTTAGATTAGACTTAGTATATAAGTACGTGTTGAGGCCAATGAAGGTATCCATGAATTTATTGTATTGATCTTGCTCAAAGGAGGTTACCCCCTCAAAGTGGCCTACGATCAATAAATTCCTTCTATGTTTCTGCTATTTCTATTATTTCATGTATTTTTCATTATATTGTTGTAGGAGGTTCCTCTCATTTGGTATCAGAGTGCCTTCTTGGGCTTACTAGGTGGAATTTTTGCTAAATTTTTTTCACAGTGGCCTCCAAGCGCTGTGATTATTGTAGTAGTTCTTTTTTCTTTACATCTGTATTGTTCATTTCAACTGTAGGTTCGGATCAAGGAATAATCCATATCCACTTAACTGTGGGAAGTGCTTGGTTATAGCCCTAAAACTCATTGTGAGGAGTACCACAAGAACCCTAAAGTAGCTGGCCCATTGAGAGGACCTACCAGTGAAAAGGGTAATGGCCCCTACCTAATTGACTAGTTCCCATCTATGAGGTAAACCAAGAGTTGTCATTTGTGGCAAAGAGGTTATCAGTTTTACTTGAGCCATGGAGTGAGGGGTACTGCCCCAATACACAAGCTGTTAGACAGCATTGGTAACTGAGTAAATCCCCTGAACCTTTAGGAAGTTGAACATACCTAGGGTCCATATCTATTGCCAACTGATAAATCATAGATTGTATCTATCCAAGGCTATTGTAGATCCTATTGCAGATCATTTCTAGAAAAAAAAATCTCCTGGTTATGGTTGTCACCCACGCAGGAGCAAAAAACATGGAGGATGAACTTGCAGCTCTCAAGACCAAACTCCAAGATCTGGATGAAAAAATTCTTAGCCTCAATCTTCAACATTCAGCCATGAACAATAGACGGTAGCCAGAGTCTTTTGCAGACACTGGGTTCTCTTCTTCCATCAATTTTGGGTGGCCGGAGCTTAATTTTCCTCGCTTTAATGGTGATGATCTGACTGGATGGATACATCGAGAAGAACAATATTTTAGTTTGCATAATACTTTTGATGTTAATAAAGCCCCACTTGCATCCTTTCATTTGGAACATGAAGCCCTTCAATGGTTCTGTTGGTACATCAAGACTCATGAATAGCCAAAATGGATAGATTTTTGTAAACTCATTTTGCAATGATTTCGCCCTAGTGCTTTTGATGACTTCACAGGAGCACTCACTAAACTTCACCAAACTAGCACTATGAGAGAATATCAGATAGAATTTGAGGAACTAGCCAATCACATAGAGGGATTGTCTAATGAATTCTTCAGGAATTGTTTTGTCAGTGGTCTGAAGGATGCAATCTAATCTGAGGTTAAAATGTTCCATCCCAGCACAATGATGGAAGCCCTAGGGTTGGCTAAGTTGGCAGAGGTCAAGATCACAACTCAACAGCACTCCAAATTCACTTTTATTCCATTCAAAAAAATGGTTTCCCAACGACCTCCAATCACGCCAGCTCCTAGAACAACTCCTATCAAGCATTTGTCTGAAGCAGAGATGCGGGGACGTAGAGAAAAAGGGCTTTGTTATAATTGTGATGAGAAATTCACTTGGGGACATAGATGTGTTGAGCAAAAGCTCTATCTCTTGGATGTGGATTCTCTACCTGCAACTGAAGTTTATGAAGATGCTCAGGATACAGTAGATGATCAGGTTGACATTCGGTAGCCACCTATTGACCCTCCTTAGGATGACCACCCAGAGATATCTCGCCATGCTTTAGTAGGAGTCACCAGCCCACAAAGCATGTGGGTCAAGGGTTACTTCAAGAAGCTCCCTCTTACAATACTCATTGATTCTAGTAGCACTCATAACTTCATTGACCCTAGGATCACCAAACAAGCCAATTGTTTTGTCCATCCTTGCTCCTGCTTTGAAGTCATGGTTGCCAATGGGGGCGCCTTACCCTGCAAAGGGAAGTGTCACAATGTGCATATCTCTATTAGAGATTATAACCTGTGCTCTGACATGTTTGCCTTGCCTGTAGGTAGATGTGATGTGGTTTTGGGTGCTCAATGGTTACATACACTTTGACCCATTTTATAGGATTTTGCTGAACTTTGGATGCAATTTTTAGACAATGGGCAAAAACACACATTGAAGGGCTTACAACTAGGGTCTCTCTGCATCATCAGTTCACATCACATGGAAAATCTCCTTAAGAAGAATTCACATGGTGTCATTGCTCAGCTCCATTCCATTCAGATGCAACCATCAGCGGTCTCAACTACTCCTTTAGATCTACAACAAATTTTGGATAGATATGCATGTGTCTTTGTTGAACTAGTGGGATTGCCACCTTCACGACTAGAGGACCATCATATTTAGCTCCTTCTTGGAAGTGTTCCTCCCTTCATCAGGCCCTATCGCTACCCATTTGACCAAAAGACAGAGATTGAGATGCTCGTTCGAGACTTATTGAAGCAAGGTATTATTCACCCTAGTACTAGTTCCTTTTCTTCACCAGTTCTTCTTGTCTAGAAAAAAGATGGGTCCTGGCACCTCTGCATTGACTTCCCCGCACTGAATCACATGACAATCAAGGATAAGTTTCTAATTCCTATTGTTGATGAGATTCATGAAGCTCATTTTTTCTCCAAGTTGGATCTTCGTTCTAGGTATCACCAAATTCGGGTTCATGAGGATGATATCCCTAAAATAGCTTTTCGCACACATGATGGCCACTATGAGTTTTTGGTCATTCCCGTTGGCCTCACTAATGCTCCTTCCACATTCCAGGCATTGATGAATAAATTATTTCGGCCCTACTTGTGAAAATTCATTCTAGTCTTCTTTGATGATATCCTCATCTATAGTAAAACATGGGCTAAGCATCTCCAGCATCTGGATCTTATACTACAACGTCTCTCTAATCATCATCTCTATGCAAATTAGTCTAAATGTGTTTTTGGGCAGGAGGAAGTAGAGTATCTCAGGCATATTGTTTCATCCCAAGGGGTTCGCATGGATCCTGCCAAAATAGATGCCATGAAAATTTGGCCACATCCTCAGACACTCAAGAGCCTCCTTGGTTTTTTGGGACTGACTGGCTACTACCGCAAGTTTGTCAAGGATTATGGGAAGATTGCAGCTCCATTAACAACTCTTTTGAAAAAGGATGCTTTTAAATGGACACATACTATTGAGTGTGCATTTGAAAAACTGAAACAAGCTATGTGTACTACACCTATTCTAGCTATGCCAAATTTTTCCAATACCTTCACTATTGAGAGTGATGCTTGCGGAAATAGACTTGGTGTTGTTCTCCTTCAAGATGAACATCCCATTGCATTCACCAACAAAGCCCTTTCAGGTAAGAATTTAGTACTCTCTACATATGAGAAGGAAATGATGGTTAATTTGAATGCAGTACAGAAGTGGTGGCCATACCTATTAGGGAATCATTTCTGCATCAAGACTGATCACTAGAGTCTAAAATATTTCCTGGAACAATGGGTCTCCTCTCCAACACAACAAAAATGGGTTAGTAAACTCAGGGGTTATGAATATGAGATCACTTACAAGAAGGGTGAGGACAATATTGTGGCAGATGCTCTTTCTCACACATTTGATGACCAAGTTTCTCTTTTAGCAATTTCAATGCCTGTTCCAAATTGGTTGGAATCTATTTAGCAGGGCTATGTCAATGACTCTTCATTATCTCAAATCATCCAATAGTTGGCCAATAACCCTTCTGTTGTACCGCATTACTCTTGGGATGGTGCTTCTCTAAGATACAAGGGTCGTCTAGTGCTTCCCTAGAGCACAGATCTTCAATACGCTATCTTTTATGAACTCAATGCTTCTCCATTGGCAAGGTACTCTAGGTTCCTCAAAACTTATGAGAGGGCACGACATAACTTCTTTTGGAAGGGAATGAAAAGGGTAATTCAATAGATGGTGGCTAAATGTGATACCTATCAGTGTAACAAGGGTGAAATGACACTCCTTCCTGGATTGCTTGAACCCTTGCCCATCCCTACACAGATTTGGAATGATATTTCTATGGATTTCATTGAAGGGCTTCCTAAATCTAGAGGGAAGATAGTGATCTTGGTTGTGGTTGATTACCTCTCCAAATATAGTCATTTTTGTGCCTTCAGCTATCCCTATACCACCTCCTCAGTCATATAGATTTTCATGAACCAGATCTTTTGTCTTCATGGAAACCGTTCTTCCATTGTCTCAGATCGTGATGCAACTTTCACCAGTCATTTTTGGATAGAACTATTTCACCACACTAGCACCAAACTGAAGATGACTTCAGGGTATCACCCACAAATAGATGGTCAGACTAAAGTTATCAACAAATGTTTGGAAACTTATCTTCATTGCTTCACCTCAGAACAACAGCATCAGTGGGCAAATTAGCTCCCTCTCGCTGAATGGTGGTACAATACCTCCTACCACACTGCACCTAAAATGACTCCATATGAAGTAGTCTATGGTCAGGCACTACCAGTGCTCCTTCCATACACCCCTAGTAGTTCACCAGTTAAGGAAGTTGACACCATTCTTTGAACCCGAGATTAGATTCTTCGCATTTTGCAAGACAATCTTCACATGGCAAGAAATCAAATGAAACAACAAGGTAATTAGCACTGCCATGAGTGTACTTTTCAAGTAGGTGATATGGTTTTTCTTCATCTATAGACATACAAGCAATCCTCCCTGAAACTCAAAGGGCATCATAAGCTAGCTCCAAAGTTCTATGGACTATATAAGGTTCTTCAGAAGATTGGGTTAGTTGCTTATAAATTGGAGCTTCCTCCTTCTTCCCACATTCATCTAGTATTTCATGTCTCTTGTCTAAAGAAAGTTCTTGGCACCAACATCAAAGCACAAACTATTTTACCAGAACTAGATAACAAAGGATTGATCATTTTGGAGCTGGAGGCTATCCTCAACAGGCACACTCGTTAGCTTCAGTCTCGATCCATCACAAAGTTATTAATTTAGTGGCACAGAATTCAACTAGAGGATGCTACATGGGAACCACTCCTTCAAATTCAACAACAATTTCCACATCTTAAGCTTTGAGGACAAAGCTTTTCTAAGAGGGAGGGGATGTTAGGAACCCGTGTTTAACCCTTCTCTTTACTTTGTTAGTATATTATTGTTGGACACATATGCTTTGTAATTTGCCCCGTGAGTATATTGTATTATCTTACATTCATGGGGAGTAATAGTTGTTTAGATTAGACTTAGTATATAAGTATGTGTTGAGGCCAATGAAGGCATCCACAAATTTATTGTATTGAGCTTGCTCAAAGGAGGTTGCCCCCTAGAAGTGGCTTGCGATCAATAAATTCCTTCTGTGTTTCTTCTATTTATGTTATTTCATGCATTTTACATTATATTGTTGTAGGAGGTTCCTCTCAGTTACTGTCAGTAGTACCTTTGTTGAAACTAATCTTCAAAAGATGTTTATCCAATCTTTCATACCAGGCCCAAAGGGCTTGTTGAAGTCCATACAATGCTTTTTTCAACTTGTAGACCATATCACCATGATCAGACAATTGAAATCCATTTGGTTTCTCAATGTATACTTCTTCTTCCAAGTCACCATTCAGGAAGGCAGACTTGACATCCATTTGATATACTTTGAAATCCTTGAAGGCAGTAAAAGCAAGAAATAATTTGACCACTTCAATTCTTGCCACTAGAGCAAAAGTTTCTTCAAAGTCAACTCCTTCTACTTGAGAATAACCCTTATAGACCAATCTGGCTTTGTTTCTGACTACTTCACCATCTTCATTCAGTTTATTCTGGAAGACCCACTTGGTCCCAATCACATTTTTGTTTCTAGGTCTAGGAACAAGATCCCAAGTGTGATTTTTCTCAATCTACATCAACTCTTACTCCATTGTTTTGGCCCAACTTTCATCATTGCATGCTTCACTTACTATTTTTGGTTCAATCTTTGAAATTAGACAATACTTCTCTGAATCTTGAGCAATCTTT
Organism: Cunninghamia lanceolata; assembly: GCA_027924645.1. Lineage (NCBI taxonomy): Eukaryota > Viridiplantae > Streptophyta > Pinopsida > Cupressales > Cupressaceae > Cunninghamia > Cunninghamia lanceolata. The sequence continues at coordinate 1,001,844 of BSBN01000245.1, read as the reverse complement.
CTTCTCGTTTGAACACCTTTGCATCTATCAACTATGATCTGGTCTTTAGAATGATTCAGTCTTAAATACCTGGGAGTTTTGGGAATTTCTTGCACTTCTATTTCTTGGACAGATTCATTCAAGCTTATCTCTTCTTCCTATATTTTAGTTTTCTTTGGATCAGTCTAAGTCTGAACTATAGAAAGGGCTAGATCTTTTTGGACCAGAACACCATTCTAATCATCTGCTTCATAATCATAAAACCTTGAGGGATTTTCGATGCCTTCATCAACCTTCACATTTGTACTTTCTACAATCTTTCTTAATCTCTTGTTATAACATCGGTATGCTTTGCTTTGAGTAGAGTAACCCAAGAATATTCCTTCATCACTTCTAGCATCAAATTTACCAAGGTCTTCATGTCTTTTAATGTAACATTTACTACCAAAGACTCTGAAATACTTCACAGTAGGAGTGATGCCAAACCAGAGTTCATAAGGGGTCTTACCAATATTGCTTTTGATTTTTACTCAATTAAGAGTATAGACAACAGTGCTTACATCTTCTCTCAAATAGATCTGAGGGACATTTGCTTCCATCATCATGGTTCTAGATGCTTCTTGGATTGTCTAGTTCTTTCTCTCCACTACTCCATTCTGCTATGGAGTCCTTGGAGCAGATAACTATCTTTTTATCCCATGTTTCTCACAAAATTCTATGAACTCTCCAAATGTGAATTCTACACCTCTATCAGACCTAAGACATTTTATGTTTAACCTAGTTTCATTCTCTACCATAGTCTTGAATGTTTTGAATTTCTCAAGACCCTCAGATTTCTCTTTCAGGAAAGTCACCCACATCATCTGAGAATGGTCATCAATTAGTAACATGAAATATCTATCACCTTGCAAACTCCTGATTCTTGTCGGTCCACATAGATCAGTATGTACTAAGTCCAACAATCTAGTAGAAGATTGTTCCTTACTTTTGAATGTGACTCTGCTCTACTTATCCAACTGACATTCTTTGCACAAACTAATAGTAGGTTTCACTAGTCTTGGAAGATCTCTTACAACCTAAGTGTTGTTTATCTTGATAATATTATCAAAAATTACATGACACATTCTCCTATGCCACAACCAACTCTGATCAATTTGAATAAATAAACAACTTTTTGTTGATAACTGAGAGGAGGGTGAATTAGTTATCTTAATAATTTGGCTTTCTTTTCTTCTTTAACAATTAAAGCAATATCAAATCATATCAACAAACATAACAATGAAAGCAGAAATAAACTCAACACACATGACAATATTTTTGACGTGGAAAACCCTGTTACGGGAAAAAACCACGGGGTGATTAACCCAAGATTGTATTCTCTATTAAAAGAATAAGATAGTACAAAATGGCACTTGCCAATTAGGGCTCACTGCCCGAGCACACTGCTCACAAGAGGCTCACTACCTACAATACTTTATAGAAGGAAACTAGATACTTGAACTGATGAGAAGCATCCATATATGCTTCGGTTCAGTTCTAGTTAAGCTCAATATACTGATCTACTGCACTTCATTCTTCCTTTGCGTTAGTGCTGCTGGTCTGTCACATACCGGACGTCTATCTTTGTTTCCACACTATTCTCTCCTCTTCTTCACACTGACCACTACGCCACACACACCTTCATACTGAAATCAATCAGGTATATATATCCGTATCAATGATTTCAATCATCTTTCTAGTCGGCATCTAGAAAACTCAAGATATTTCCAAACTCTGGACTGTCGGCTAAATCCATGCTTACTAAGTGATGTGTATCAAAAATATATTTATGGAAGTCATCAATCATGTTGGCCAATCATGAATGATAGCATAAGGACCTTGATCACCATCAATATCTCATCCAGATTAAGGTCTGATGTTCTATCGGTCAGTTCTTCCTCAGTCTACTCTGCCAAACAGGAACCCAATGCTTAGATGCTCATATCTCTTCATTCTTTCATCACTGGAGGCTCAATCCATGGAATGTATTAGTCAAGGTACTCCTCTTGACTTCCCCAAGTCTGCACTTTACTAAGATACTTCCTCTAAGAGATCTGGACCTGATTGTCAGACCTTACTGTATGCTCTGTTCTTGGTCACCGGACCAAAATACTCTTCAATCTAACTTCCGGTATAGACACTCCATGTCCTGCGGATGTGTGGGATGGACTTTGTTGCCATCAATGACAACACTCATGAAGCCACAAAGTGTCTCTTGCCAACAATCTCCTCCTTTGGCATTGATGGCAACAGTTAGTGAAAAATGACTAAGTGTCACACTACACTTCCCCTTGGCTGATGCTCTGTTCTAATGTACACTTTTCTAGAGCTCCCCCTTAACTAGATTCCACATTTTTCACTACTATTCACTCCCCCTTTGACATCAATGGAAAAGGGTAGAATCTACACACCAAATATCCCTAAAAATCCAACTATACTTAGCTGCATAAGTATATATACATGTTATACTTACATATATTGAAGTATATCTGCAAAAGTTGTCTTTAACTGGACAAATTATGTTGCCCAACTCTACTTCATCCTATCCAAAATTGAGATGTGACCACTCAACAGAAATGCAAAAGCTTCTACCCTCTTTAGATCTGTCGGATCATTGGGCCGGGCTGTGGTCTGAGCATCAGTTAGGGCCTCATACATGGCCTCTAATTTAGGGATAATCATCCCTCTAAGTTCACCCATCCTACTTATTATGTTCTTCCTCTCCTTCTCAAGCTTCTTTATCTCATTTATGACTACAATAGTCTGACATTCCTGGTTTATTATGGATGTGGTGAGAAGATCAAAATTCTGAGAGAAGCTTGACAATTTATCCTCTTGTTCTTTCACTTTCTTCTCAATATCCTTTGTCACTTTAGTCCAGGATAAACAAAATTTATATACTTCTCTGCCATCTTTAAGAGCATTTTCTAAGATTTTTATCCCAATATCTATATTTCTCCTATCATTGGTTATAAATCCCTATATCTCAGAGAATCTTTTTCCCAATAATTCTTTCCAAACTTTCTCTTCTACTGCCTTCTCTAAAGAATCAAAATGTGTGTTAATAGAATTTACCAGAGACTTTAGATTACCAGATGTGGAGGTCAAAGGATCCTTTTGCAAGGATGGCATGATTTTCTCTAGCACACCAGATGCAATTTCTATTAGCTCATAGTCTTCCATGTGAGACTTCAGAAGCTTTTCTTTTGCTTTGGCTTGAGCAAAAGATGCTACCTTCATTGTCTGGACTGAAGAGACGGAGTCAAAATTGAATGGCCCTTGAAGTAGCTCTAGTTCATCTAATTCCATCATTTCTTTTGTCAAGAATGCTTTGATTGCTTCTACAGTGTCTCTTGCCGGAGATAAAGTCTTCTTTCCTTCTGTAGTCTCAAAACTATCTCCTGAGATCTTCTCTATTTGATCTTCTTCTCCTCCCTTTATCTCTCCTTCTTGATAGATTTTCTCTTTTATTCTTTCTTCTCCTTTAGATCTGGGGTCTACTGGGGAAACCAGAGGAGAGATGTTTGCTTCTTCATGGACTCCCTCTTCTGGAGCAGAGGAATCTAGATCCTTAGTTTTCTCCTCACCTTCCTCCTTTGATTCTTCTATAGTTTTCTCTGCAGGATCACCTAAGTCCTCTATGACAGGAATGTTGAATCTTTTGTATGCATTTCTAAGGATGTCTTCAGTTTCTTTTGCCACTTGATCAGTTTCTCTGAGCATGAGCTTATTCATTATGGCTTTGCTCCAAAACTCATCCTTACAATCCTTGAAGATCATATTTATTTGTTTAGGGGTAATGGAAGGATAGAGTTGGATAGCAATCTGCTCCCAGATTTCTAGGTCTTTTTCTTGGGTATTGTTCTTTCTTATTTCAAGTTCCTTCTCTAAGATTTTGGGAATCAGAGATATAATTTCAATGAATGCTTTGTTGTAGATGTTTAGATACCTGACTGTGGCATCTTGTAATATCTTCTTATCAGCTTCACCATATTCATCATAAAATTCAACCATTGGTTGCAGGTTCCCATCCACAGTAAACTGATTTGATGATATCATCAATGCAGAGAGTGGGCCTTTCAACGAATTCTTCTACCTTTTCTTCCTTGCCATGACTGGTAGAGGGTTCACTGGATGCTTTCTTCTTCTTCTTCATCTTCTTGACCTCCTAATCAGACTTAGTCTCTTCATCATCCTTTTGACTTGTATAGGATCTTGTTGCCTTTTTCTTTGTCCTCTTTTCTCCCTTTCTAGATGTCTGGGCTTCCGGTTTTTATGCCTTTTGGATCTTAGAGGTGGCAGGTGCAGAGCTCTTGGAGGATCTGGTCCGGGAAGGGGCTTGCACTGGATCACTTTCCTTTTTTGCATCTTGTTTCTCTTTCTCTGCCCTTTCCATCTTCTCTCTGTTGGCATCAACTACCTCCTTTGAAATTCCATGTCTCTTGGGAAATTCTTACACTTCTCTTCTCACTTTTCTTTTAATTTTAGGTTGTCTTAGTTCAACATGAACCTTTACACTTAGCTCTAGGTAGGTTCCAAACCTTTCTACCTTAGGATCCTTGGGCTAACTCAGCATGTGTTGAACATGTAGCTCTATAATTTTCTCATCTACTTCATACCCCATTGGCATGATCCAGACTATCCTTGGCTCCATTGCCTCCATTAGGCATTGATCAGTGTCTACCATGAAGCACACTGTCTCTTTGTACTTTTCAATCAATGATTGGGAAATTCTTTCTCTGGTTTGCATCATATTTTGAAAATTCTTGAAGTAGCCCTAGAGTGATGTATTCTGTGCCTTGGCATCACCAAGCCCAAGCATATAATCTCTGATTTGTATGGCTATTGGTTTGTCATTCTGCCATATCCAACCACTGGATCCAGGTAGCTCATTCATAAAGTAAAAGAATAAACACAATATCAGACCACCATATTTGAATGAGTTTTTCTCGTCCTTCTTGATCTTTTGTAAGTTTTCTAACAGTTGGCTTAGAAGAAGCTAGCAGATATCATAGTTAGCATTTTTCCTTAACATTTCATAAGTAGTATATATAGTAGTTCTAGATACTAAATTCTCCCTGCTAGAGTGATATATCTTATAGCCAATTATCATAGATGCAAACTTGATATCCAGATCAATGATATCTTCTATATTCATGGCTCTCTTGTCAAATTTTGATTTGGTTGCCTCACTCACTGTCTAATTCTTGACGGATTTGAGAGTAGGTAACCCACTAGATGAGTGCAATTCGGTAACTTCCCTAATGGCATCCTTGGTTATATTGAATGGTCTCATTAACCACATAAAGTTGTCATGCATTCTACTCAGAACATACTGGACCCATTCATCTTCTACAAAATAGGGGAAATGGATGCACTATCCAAAATTCTTGTCTCAGATAGCCTTGTACTAAGGTTTGAGTTCAAAAGAATCATCTATTAATTGATTATGATAGATATCCATTAAGTTGGATTCCCCAAATTCCTCAATGTTTGCATGAATATATGCCCTAACATCTTCTATGTGAAAAACCCCATGTGGAATGCTTGAAAAGGCACCTAGGGGATCAACTTCTAGGGATTTGTAGGGATGTTTCTTGAATTTAGGATGTGGCCTATCAGAGATCTTCACAACATTCAGAGTAGCCATCTTTCAAAAGATTCAGAGAGAGGTTTTCAAGAGTGGAAAATACCTTTTATGCTTCTAGGGTTCACGATATGAGCCGGATTGGATTGCTGGAAGAATCAACTTCTACGGTAGATCTTTGAGGAGCTTGAGACAATTTCATTGCAAAGCTCCTTTTCTCTTTTTCTCGAATACAAATGTGCAAATGTTCAATAGGAGAACCCTTATATTTATGTGCAAGCCCTAATTCTACATTGCAATAAATGTGCATCTTAAGTCATTCTGGTTGCCTTGTTCTTCCTGTTCTGAGAAAGATCTTTTCCGAATCACTACGATGCACTTAGAGTTATTCTTGGTGAATATTAGTAATCTATCTATCTTTCTCCAATCATTCCATTTATCCACAGATCAAGATACCTCAATTTGAATCATACCGAATCTAACTGTGAAAATCCTGTTCTTTCCGGATGACTATTAAACCGAATCAATCTTGGTAGATTAACCTCTTCTAAATTTCTTGCGGATCTTCCATATCTTCACCAAGGCTTATTTAGATGTTTCTCTGAGAACCCTTTAATCTGCAACTTTCCTTGTGCCAATTTTAGGCACCAATTATATGGCTAGGGAAGTTTGTTTTCCTTCTTGACTCCCCCTAAGGCAGAGCTCATCTTATTTAGTTTTCGGAAGGAATATCAGCACCAGATTCTGGTGCAAATCCATCCCCAACATTTTTTGTATTTCTCTTTACCCAAATCTTGTTCATCTCCCTTTGAATTTCATCCATATTCACTTTTCCTTTTCCTTTGTCTTGATTTTGATTATGATGCACCGGACCCCTTTTATCTTGATTCTTACTTCTGCAGAATTTGGCAATATGACCAGATCTATTGCAATTGTAGAAAACAACATTTCTTTGTAGATTTGACTGATATCCTCTTGATCTGCATTGATTAGACATATATCCAATTCTATTGCATGCAAAGCATCTACCATTGAATGACTTGTTCATTTGCATATCTCTACACTCATGAGATTTGTGACCCTACCTTTTGTAATTAAAACATTGTCCAGAGAAGGATGAATTAGTCTGATTCATTCTTCTTCTACACTGATTTGCTTTATGACCAAAGTTATTGCAATTGTGGCAGTAACCATTGAAGGATGGATATCTTTGAGCATTTGGTTGCCTTACCGGAGGTCTTCTAGGCTTGTTCCTTAGATTTCCTGATCTAGAGTTCTTCCGACCAGATCTAGAGCTTTCACCTTTCTCATACCCCAAGCCTTGTTTGTCATCTACCCTCTTTTGACTTTCAAGAAGAACTTCAAGCTGAGCAGAGCTTATCTTGAACTTCTCTTTGTATTCATTTGCTATTTGAAGATCCCTTTTTAAAGTGACAATCTAATTCTCAAGTTGTTCTTCATTATCTCTAGCTTCTTCAAAATTAGATTCCAAATGCCTAATTAGTCTATCCATTTTGCGGCAATCTTCTGACTTCTCCTTGAGAGATTGTTTTAGACTATCTTCAGTCTTTCTTTTTTCTTCAATTTCTTGGGTGAATTTCATAACTCCTGATTCCATTTCATGTCTTACCATAATGACCTCTTTTGATATCTTTACGCATAATTTGTTCTTCTCCTTCAGATCTTCATTAGTATCATTGGCTTCACTTTGACTTACTAATTGCTAAAGAAGTTCCTTTCTCTTTTTCATAGAGATACTCAATTTCTCCTTTAGTTCATTTATGAAATCATCATCTTGATTGAGTCTTTCTCTCAAGTTATTGACTTCAGCGTGAGATTTCTCAAGATCACAAGGGTAGAATGAAGTTGTTCCCTCATACCATACATATCCATTTGAATTCACAGATCTTCCTCAAGTTGTTAGGCTCTGTTTGGAGGAACTTAGCTCTGATACCAATTGTTGATAACTGAGAGGGGGGTGAATCAGTTATCTTAATAATTTAGCTTTCTTTTCTTCTTTAACAATTAGAGAAATATCAAATCATATCAGTAAACATAACAATGAAAGCAAAAATAAACTCAACACACATGACACAATATTTTTGACGTGGAAAACCCTGTTAAGGGAAAAAAACATGGGGTGATTAACCCAAGATTGTATTCTCTATTAAAAGAATAAGATAGTACAAAATGGCACTTGCCAATTAGGGCTCACTGCTCGAGCACATTGCTCACAAGAGGCTCACTACCTACAATACTTTATAGAAGGAAACTGTATATCAAAAAATTTGGATTTATAAATGGAAATGATCAAACAATTGAAATGCATAACCTAAACCCAAATAATTCAATACCTCGAAGATGCAAGATGAGCTCGATTAATTGATCAATTTGTTGTGTTGATTGCTCGATTCTGCAACATAACGTTGATAAGGATGCAAGCTAGATGGATTGAAGATGATGGATGCAAAGGCTCTAATGATATTTCAACAGCATGTGGATACTTGAGGATCAATGCATTATAGAAAATCTAGCAGAATAAGGGTACTTGAGGCTCAATGCATGCTAATGGCTTATGAGGGGGTTGGTTTATAGGAAAGGCTTGGTTCCAATGGACGGCTGAGATTAAAAAGCTAATTGATTGATGTGGACGGCTAGGATTGATTCGGTTATCCCACTCTTCAAGGGAGTTGTAGTCATTTGACAAGTGTCAAGGAGAATAGGGCTCATGTGTGCTTGTGTACATAAAAAGTACTACATATAAAAGATATTAAATAAAAGGCTGTAGTACCACTTATCTTTTTAAATGAAAGAGGCACACATGTCGGCTAAATGATAAGATAAATTAATTAAATAAATAAAATTTATTTAATTAATTGGAAAGTTGGCTTATGATGAGAACTTAATTCAAATAAAATATTTGAATTAGTTGGGATATGAGTTGGATATTAATTAAATAAATAAAATTTATTTAATTAATTAGATAGTGGGGAACTTAATTCAAATAAAATATTTGAATTAGTTGGGATATGAGTTGGATATTAATTAAATAAATAAAATTTATTTAATTAATTGGCTAATGGATAAGTGGGATTAAGAGTAGGATTTAGGACAAAATGCTACATGATGTCTAGGATAATGTTTTAACTAGGTGTTGCTAGACATGGACAAATTTGGGACAATTTTGGGTGTCTACATTTTGCCCCTCTTTGAGATGATGTTCGATATGATGAGATTTGTGTTGAGTAACATCATTTCAAAGAAGCTAAGGTATGGATAATTGATAGGGATGCTGATGATGATGATGATAGAAAGGATAGGTTGGTGATGCCCCCTCGAGAGGATAGGTGGGTTGGACAAACACGGGTATGCTCTCGAAAAGAAATGGCTTGGTTAAGAAAGATAAGGAAATGGATAGAAGAAATGAAGGATGCGTTATGCTACAATGAAGGTGAGCAACCATGATGTTTGATATAGCACTAGACATTATGCACCAAGGTATAAGGACCAGGGTGACGATGTGTCTTGTGCCCCAGCATAATACAACCTTGTCTAACGTATGAGGAAGTAAACTTAAAGCATTGAAGTCCTAATGCACAAAAGGTATGATATGACCTTAGATGCAAAGGATAGTGCAAAAAGCTATTCCAACATACACAAGATATGAATATTAGCTGGAATGATATAGATGTGATACAAATGCAAGATAAAAAGATAACACACACAAGCAAGCAAGCAAGCATGCACAAATGATTCAAAAACAAACACGGTATTGCCCCTGTCAAGCTATAAACCAATGATTAATTGCTGATTGTTGATAGTTGAGAGTGTTGTCATTGCGGGGAAAGCTATATCCCTAGATCAACACAAGCTTGTTTGCTAGGTTGGTTGATTGGCTGATTGATTGATTTGGCTTACAACAAGGCTAGGATCAAGACCATTGATTGTGATTAGATAATTGGCAAGATTGATTAACTTGATTGGTATATCTTTAAGGATGGGCTTGCATTTGGATCATTGCTTGGAATGGTTGGAAGATGATGAAATGTTGGATGAAGATTGATTTGATGAAGGATGGATGATTTGATTGATTTGGTTTGATGAAATGTTGATGATGGGATGATATGTGGTGGATTGAGCTACATTTGATTTGCTAAAGTGATTGGATTTGTTTTGATGGCTAGCTTGATGTGCTTTGATGTTTATGATTGCTATTGTTGGGTTGATTGTTTTGATGATTGGATTATTTTGAATGATGATAGTGATGGTGTGATGATTAGAGTGTCCACTCAATCTAAGCATAAGCAAGTGTTCGCAGTGTGCTCAAAGGATGTAAAACAAACAAGGTATTGCCCTTATCAAGTCATAAACCAATGATTGATTGTTTGATTGATGATGATAGATAGTGTTGTTATTGCAGGGAAAGTTATATCCCTAGATCAACACAAGGATGTGGGAACGCTATATCCCATTGATGATGATTGATGATTGATTGATTGGGCTCATGACAAGATTCGGATCAAAAACTTGTTGATGTGATTGGATAATGTTCCTTGATTGATTAGCTTGCTTGATATGGATTAGTGTGACTTGGATTTAAGATCATTGCTTAGATTGATTTGATTGATATGGTTGGAAATGGATTGATTGAAATGGATGAATGAATGTTATTGATAAGAAGAATTGATAATGATGATTTTGATTGAATGTTGATGGAGTGGATTGTTTTGGATGATGTGATTGGTTTTATTGCTTGGATTTTGCTGGATTTTTAATTTTTTTGAATTTTTAGATTTTTCTTTTTTTAATTTTTTGAAATGTTTTAAATGTCAATGGATTTACAATTTGGGTAGCCTTTGTGCTTGATACCAATGACAAGGAAAAACCAAGTCTAGGTGCAAGGATGGATGAATGGGATTGGATGGATAAAAGGATGGATAATGGTGGATAAGATGAAAGGCTGATGATAGTTGGATGGGATGGAAGGTTCATGAGAGTTGGATGGATAGATAAGAGGATAGGCCATAAAAGGGAAAGCTCATGATAAGGATACGCCATAGTGGATGGATCATAAAGGAGCCAGGATGTGATCTCCAAAGGCTATGTTGCATAGGAAGAACTTGTCCCATTCTAGGTGGTAATGCTTAGGATTTTTACATGACAAAGGTTATGACCAAGGGATGACATGATGGATTGGTTTAAATGAGATGGATAAATGGCCAATGGATAGGACTTGGTTTGGAAAAGAAGGTATGTCAAGAAATATCCAAACATGGTTCAACATTTTTGCCCCTATGTCTTCATCAAAATCAAAAGGCGGGAGGATGGATAAATGGGTTCAATAAGATAGGCATGTTTATGTAATGGCTAAGGATGGTAGGATGACAAGATAGGATAAGATAGGATGGAAAATGATATAATGGGATAGATAGTTTGGAAATGGATAGGTTGGATGAGACAATGTGCCCCCAAGTGTAAGTGACATAGAAGATCAACCTACACATAATGCCTGTTTGCCAGGTTTTCATCATGGTACTTATCCAAGACGCCTGTTTACCAGGTTTTCACCATTGGACAAAGGGATTTCTCTTTACTATTTTGATTTTTTTTTCTTTTATTTTCTTTTTTTATTTTTTAGATGGGTTGACAAGTACACATGGCGCATGTTTGCCAGGTTTTCACCATGGTAATGGATAGGAGGCACTCAAGTGTTTAGTGCTATGAATGTTGGTAGTCCCATTGGAGATGGATGTTGTCTTCGCATGGACCATGTCATTATGCTCATAGATGTTGATAAGGGATTGCATGGTTGGGAGATGGATTAGGTGGATAGTAGATTATGATATGGATCATGGAAGGTTCATGCAAGGATGGATGGATAAAAGGCTTATGCAAAAGCATGGACCATAGGGATAGCATGAGGGAGATATGTAGGATAATGGATGGAAGATGGGGAGATGTAGTTATGTGGGAATGTTTTGGAATGAATGGGAACCATGACCAATGGTTGCGCACACCGTGATAAACATTGAAGCTTTTGATTGGATGGTGGTGTAGGAAGCAATGGAGATGTTTGCTTAGGAGATGGTTGATGAAGTGATTTAGGAACCCACATAGATTTAGTATGTTTAGTGCTTTTGTTTTGCTTGTGTGATTTTTGAAGGGAATGGAAGTTTTGGATGGAAGTAGGCTTTTGGATGGAGATAGGTGGTTGGGATTCTTGAGAGGTGAATGAGGATGCCTCATTTGATTTGCTAGTTGTTTGCTTAGGAACCCAAACCAATTTGCTTTTAGGCTTTGCTTTTAGAGGTATGGGCTTGGATAACTTTTTGGATTGCTTTGTTTTGGTTCTTTGCATTGATTTTTCATGTTTGTGCCCTAAGGCATGAGAGTCCTTAGGATTTTTGGTAGGACTTTTAGCTTTGTAGGTAGAGACATAAAAAATTTTGCTTTTGAATCCCATGGGGTGGGTGGAGTGGATGGAATGATTGGAAGCTTTATGCTTAAACGATGTGTGCTTTTGTTGGCCTTGATTAGGGATGTAAGGATACTTATGAATGATAGGTATGTTAGGTGTTGGAAGCAATGGTGGCAAAGTGGATGGAGGGATATTTGGAGTTGGTAAAATTGGAGGTAAAGTGGATGGCGGAAGGTGTATGGTCACATGCTTTTGATATTTATAGGATGATAGAGGTGGAATGGAAACATATGTTTTGGGTATATGATGTGGTTTGTGATGGAAAGTGGTAGGTTTAGGAGGCATGAAGGGATTACCAACATCTTGGCCTTGTTTACCTTGGGGTGTGTATCCAAGGCCATATGAGCATGGAGAAACTTTGACATGGTTTGGCTCCAAAATACCTTGTTCATAAAGGCCTAGACCTTTGCCTTTGTAGTTCATGTTTTGGAGTATGCGATGGACAATGGGACTGGGTGTAGTTTGAACACTAGACTTGAGTTCTTTATTGGATGGAGAGGTGAAGTGGATAGAGGTTTTTGTTGTCCTAAGGAAGAACACTCATGTATAAGGGTGGTAAGACCAATTGGACATGATGGTGGATTTGAAGTGGAGTTGATGGTGGATGTGGAAGGAGGATCATTAGGATCTTGATTAGCATTGTGTTCACTAAGATCCAAGTTATATGTTTGATCTTTTATGCTCACTTGGGGGATAAGTGTCTCATCATGACAAGTGGATGTTTGCTCATTATGGATAGGGCTAGATGGTGTATGATTAAGAGCAATTTGGATATCTTGCTCATGGATGGATATAAGATTATGGATAGGATCAAGGTGCTCATGGATAGCTTCTTCATAGGTATCATCTTGATCATAAAGAAGGTAAATGTTATGGATGGGTTGCATGAAAGTGTTTTGATCTTGAGTTGGACTAGGGCTTAATGTTTCCACATGCTTGGGATTAAACCTTTGATATACCTCTTGGGTTGCTTGAATGGAAGTAGATGACACTTGGATAGGCTCGTGGTCAACAACATAAGAACATGATGACTCTTGACTTGGATTCATGATAAGAGACTCTTGAATAGGCTTGATGGCTTGTAGGTCACATGATGGGCTTAAAGGGCTAGGTATGTTAATGGAAGGCTCGTGGATAGGCTCAAGGATAGGTGGACCACATGATGGGATTATATGATTGGACATGACCTTTGGAAGTTCTTTGGTAGGCTCATGAATGGGTGTTTGACGTGGAGGTAGTTTATTCCTTGCTAGTAGCCAATGGATCACATCCTTCGCAAAGGTATGAGTGGATGGGCAATATAATGGATGGATGATAATAGTAGATGGTGTTGTAGGCTTATGATTAGGATTAGGTTGAGGGCTAATTGGATTGGGTGGATTAGGATTTGGACTAGATGGGGGTGACACATGGGATTTGAATGATGTGGCATGATTTCCCATTATAGGTAGATACACCTTGTAAACAATTGGGACAAATATTGGGCATGTATTTGTATTATGGCCTTTGGTCCTATGGTATGCACAATAATCATGTTCATCATATGGACTTTCTTCACACGGTTTGACTTCAGGAAGTTCGATGAGTTTTGCTTCAAGCATTCGTTGTAAAACTATCTCAGCCGCATCCTGTGGTGAAGGATTAGAATGACATGGTGATGAAGGTAAAGGAGGGCTTGGTGGTTTGGAAGGTTGATGGACCAATGGACTAGGAGTAGGATCACATGGTGGTGTTGGGATAGGAGTTGTTGGTTCATGTGTTGGTGGGTGATTAGATGATGAAGGCCACTCTAGATTGGTATCTCCCCTGTCAAAGGTTATTAGATCTTGCATAGGATAACTTGGACTCATATAATTTATATACAAGGGGCCACTTGGATTTGGATGTGCTTCTTGTTGTAAAGGTGGACTTAGGTCTATCAATGGTGCTTGGTGGTCTTGTTGAAAAGGTGTACTTGGACTTGCTTGATTTATGTACAAAGGGCTATTTGGACTTGGATGTTGTTCTTGTAATATCACTTGATTGCTTTGTGGATGGGCTTGGTAGTGCATTGGAACAGTGGCTTGAGGGATTGGATAAGCTTGAGGTGGAGGTTGATAGGTTGATGTGGCATTGACTTGGTGGATAGGTGGATTAAGTTGATAGGAAGTGGAGGGACATGACGTGTGGCTATGAAGTGGATTACGTTGATAGTGAATGGCTAAGGATTGCTGTACTTGTTGAGCTTGACTAGTGGCTAAAATGTGTTGGACTTGGGCTATGAAGTGTTGCAGTTGAGGTGATTGGCTTGCATGGGGTTGAGCTCTTTGGATGAAGAATTGTAATATTTCAATGGCATCTTGGTTTAGGTGTTGTGATCCTTGATAAAGACTTTGGAGGAATCTTTGGAATTTGATTTCTAGGTCCTCTAGTGTAGACATGTTGTCACCCAAGTGTTTGTCTTAAGTCCTGTTAGCAAGTGCTTGTTTAGGGATTTGGATGATGATGTGGATTGTTTGGATGATGTGGATATGAAGGGTTGGATGATAACTAGGCTATGTTTGGGATGAAGATGATTGGGTTTGAATGTTATTGGAAGAATGTGTAGGATGACTTGTCTTTATGTGTTTGGGTGTTAGAGCTTGATGTGGCAATATTCAAACAAATGATTATGCATATACACACATGAATCACTCACACAAGACACATAAGCAAGTTGTTAGTTTGGAAGAATGTGATGATGGTTAAGCAAGCACATGAAGACACTTCAACAAGTCCTAGTCAAGGCAAGGCCACTATCACAAGGAGGTTCTAGTGAAAATCCGGGGGACCGGCACCCCATGAGCATCCAGCAAGCCACTTAAGACTTTAACTAACCCTACTAGGAGTTTTAATATACACAAAGGTACATCTCCATTCGAGTTAGCACTGTATGGTGAGCGCTAATACCGGTTAGACTTGGCTTTTGCCTTATCCTCTGATTTTTATAGCGAACCGGATGAAAGTACCGCTTGAGGTCATTCCCTTGGGGTGGATACCAAGGCAGGCCTCTCTAAGGCTAAACAAAAGCAACACAAGTAAATGTTTTTAATCTCCAAGTTCATGTTGGGATGCGAGGACAGAGCATACACATTTACTTGGTCACACTCGCATGGGGTTCATTAACCTTAGAAATTCCATGTGTGGAAGACAATGCAAGCACTTGTTTGTTTTAAAGCCCAAATCCAAATGTGATGAAAGACAATGGTTCGTTTTAGCCCAATTTTTTCAATAGTGTGATAGCAAACAATGTTCGTTTTAATCCCAAAGTCCAAATGTGTGATCAAACAAGATTAAGAGATGAACGATTAGAATGAGTGCACCTAATACAATCACTTTCTAATTTGCTGTAGATGTTGATGCCAATGCTGCTCCAGCTCCTTAGATGCCCTTACAAGTCACCAATTCCAAAAAGAAACAAGTAAACTTGCAAAGAAGATGATAACATGAAAAATATGAAATCCAAAAATTCTGATGAAAATAATCTGATACAGAAAAATGGATTGCATAAACAGAAAGTTTAGGAGATTCTAAGCAATTTGAAAAAAAAGTTTCGCTGAAAAACGATCAAAATTGCTCAAGTTATGCTCAAATGAAGTTTGCAATGAAGCTGAACTTTGACTGATAAAAAAGAGGGTAACATGATAGAATCACCTGATAAAACTTGCTCCACTATGTAGTTTGTCCTCTCAGCTTTCCAGCAAGTCCTTGTTTGTGCGATTTGGCCTCCGTATGTGAAAGTTATGCAAGTTTGAAAAAAATAGCTTCCTTTGGCATGCAGGAGGTACGGGTGAACCTTGGCGGTTAAGAAAAGTACAGAGGTGATTTACTGTTAATCATAAGCGATCTCCTTTTAGCAACATGTGAGCCCTTGCATATTAAATGCGATGCCAAAACACCAAATGCGACTCCTGTAGGGTTATAGGCGATCCGGATAAACCCTTAAGCGATCAATTTCAGCCTATAGGCGACCTGTACCTGCAAAATGACAGTTGCAACAAAAATAAACCCTATTCTACAAAGGCGAGCTCTGTTAGTTCAGAAGTGATGCATATCAGATTAAAAGCGGCTATTTTTCAGTTCATAAGCGATGCACATAGGGTTAGAGGCGACCACTGTTATTACAAAAGCGATCCACAAAACACTGTAGGCGGTCGATTTCAATGTAGAAGCGATGCAAAGATATAGAAAGCGGCTGATTTTTGCTCAAAAGTGATGCAAAAATGGATAAAAGCACCAAATAATAGTTCATATGTGACCAACAAAAGACCAAAAGCGATCTGGAGAGTTTCAGGAGACGAAATGCAAATGTTAACCATAAGCGACCAATTTTACCATATGCGGTCTCTTTTTGTTCAAAAGCGAGCATTGTTTGTTCAAAAGCAGACCAAATTTGACCATAAGCGACTGCTGTTTGCCCAAAGGTGAGCTGATTTAGCCCAGGCGACTGCTATTTGATCAGAAGCGACCTGAATTACCAGAAGCACATTGTTGCAGTCCGGTTGTTGTTTTCTTCACCAAACGCTCCATTTTTCATCAAATTTAGGCAAATTTGTACTCAAAGTTTATGGAAATAGCCTCCCGGGTGCAATGGTGAGGTTAGATTTGGGCTAAGAGATCATATACATACATATTTAGCCAAATCTTTGCAAACTAGGGTTAGAAAAATGCAAATTTTTGCTACAAAAGCTTACAAAAATGAAAGATTGGCGCTCCAAGAGATCTAAACTTCATAAAAACAACTCAAACAAGAGAGGTTAATCAAAGACGTGAGTCCCACCGGGCATGCCAAATGTATATTGAAAAATTTGGATTTATAAATGGAAATGATCAAACAATTGAAATGCATAACCTAAACCCAAATAATTCAATACCTTGAAGATGCAAGATGAGCTCGATTGATTGATCAATTTGTTGTGTTGATTGCTCGATTCCACAGCATAACGTTGATAAGGATGCAAGCTAGATGGATTGAAGATGATGGATGCAAAGGCTCTAATGATATTTCAACAGCATGTGGATACTTGAGGATCAATGCATTATAGAAAATCTAGCAGAATAAGGGTACTTGAGGCTCAATGCATGCTAATGGCTTATGAGGAGGTTGGTTTATAGGAAAGGCTTGGTTCCAATGGACGGCTGAGATTAAAAAGCTAATTGATTGATGTGGACGGCTAGGATTGATTCGGTTATCCCACTCTTCAAGGGAGTTGTAGTCATTTGACAAGTGTCAAGGAGAATAGGGCTCATGTGTGCTTGTGTACATAAAAAGTACTACATATAAAAGATATTAAATAAAAGGCTATAGTACCACTTATCTTTTTAAATGAAAGAGGCACACATGTCGGCTAAATGATAAGATAAATTAATTAAATAAATAAGATTTATTTAATTAATTGGAAAGTCGGCTTATGATGAGAACTTAATTCAAATAAAATATTTGAATTAGTTGGGATATGAGTTGGATATTAATTAAATAAATAAAATTTATTTAATTAATTGGCTAAGTAGGATAAGGATGGGATTGAATGGGATTTTAATTAAATAAATAAAATTTATTTAATTAATTGGCTAATGGATAAGTGGGATTAAGAGTGGGATTTAGGACAAAATGCTACATGATGTCTAGGATAATGTTTTAACTAGGTGTTGCTAGACATGGACAAATTTGGGACAATTTTGGGTGTCTACAGAAACTAGATACTTGAACTGATGAGAAGCATCCACATATGCTTGGGTTCAATTCCGGTTAAGCTCAATATACTGATCTACTGCACTTCATTCTTCCTCTGCCTTAGTGCTGTTGTTCTGTCACATACCAGACCTCTATCTTTGTTTCCACACTGTTCTTTGCTCTTCTTTGCACTTACCACTACACCACACACACCTTCATACCGAAATCAATCGGGTATATATATCAGCATCAATGATTTCAATCATCTTTCTAGTCAGCATCTGGAAAACTCAAGATATTTCCAAACTTTGGACTGTCAGCTGAATCCATGCTTACTAAGTGATGCATATCAAAAATATAGTTATAGAAGTCATCAATTATGTCGGCCAATCATGAATGATATCATAAGGACCTTGATCACCATCAATATCTCATCTGGATTAAGGTCTGATGTTCTGTCAGTCAGTTCTTCCTCAGTCTACTCTGTCAAAAATGAACCCAATGCTTAGATGCTCATATCTCTTCATTCTTTCATCACCAGAGGCTCAATCCCTGGAATGTATTAGTCAAGGTACTACTCTTAACTTTCCCAAGTCCACACTTTACTAAGATACTTCCTCTAAGAGATCTGGACCTGATTGTCAAACCTTGCTGCATGCT
Source organism: Cunninghamia lanceolata (assembly GCA_027924645.1). Classification (NCBI taxonomy): domain Eukaryota; kingdom Viridiplantae; phylum Streptophyta; class Pinopsida; order Cupressales; family Cupressaceae; genus Cunninghamia; species Cunninghamia lanceolata. The sequence goes on along the minus strand of BSBN01000245.1, from coordinate 983,409 downwards.
CTGTTCTTGGTCACTAGACCAAAATACTCTTCAATCTAACTTTCGGTATAGACACTCCATGTCCTGCGAATGTGTGGGATGGACTTTGTTGCCATCAATGACAACACTCATGAAGCCACACAGTGTCTCTTGCCAACACTTTTGCCATTACCAACCAAGTGAAAGATGTTACCTTTTGTTTGAGTACCGGATGCAATCTCTATTCCAGAACTTTCAAAGATCTAACATTTTCTATTTTGAATCAGAGATCATAGCCTTCGTCCACCAACTACCCAACACTAAGAAGATTGTGCTTCAGACCTTCAACATATAGTACATCACTGGTTTTGTTCTTTCCATCAAAAGAAATAGTTCATTTGCCTCTGATTCTGCCAGCAGAATTATCACCAAATTTTACAACTCCTCCTTCATATCTTTCCAGATCTATGAACTTATTTTTGTCACCAGTCATATGGTGGGAGCATCGACTTTCAATGACCCATTCATCCTTTTCTTCAACTTGGGTAGCTAGAGCTCTTCCTACCATTTTATGATTGACAGATTCAATGGGCATTGGATCTTCTTCCTTGATGGCAATAAACACCCAGTCACTTCCAGATTTGTTTCTTGTCTCTGATTCATCATCTGTTACTCCTTTATCATCATCATCTTCATGAACATAGTAACATTTCTTTTGAAATTTTGATCTATTTGGATTAGTCCTTAAAAATCTTTCTAGACACCTTGAAGCAAAATGACCAATCTTGTTGCAGTTGAAATGTTTGAAGGGCAATTTTCCTTCATAGTTACTAGATCTTCTTGGCAGTCTTTTTACAATAAGGGCTTCAAGTTGAGCAACTTCTGCATCATCTTCTTCCAGATCTTTTCTTGCTTTTTCATACCATGATAGTTTCTTTGAGGAGTTCTCTCCTAGATCATACCTTTTTTTGCCTTTTACAGAGGCACTAGCTTTGAATGCAGATGTAGTCTTAGGGGGTGCATCTCCAAACTTAGCCAATTCAAATGCAGCTAATTTTCCAACCAATTGATCTCTTGTGATATTTGATAAAGATCTGAATTCTTCAATAGCAGCAACCTTGTGTTTGTAAGTAGGAGGTAGGGATCTAACAACTTTGGCAACAATCTCATCTTCATCCAAGGTTCCACCAGCACACCTAATGCCACAAACAAGCTCATTTACTTTTGGCATAAATGTAGTGATATTTTCACGTTCATTCATCTTTAGGTTTTAAATTTTCCTTTCAGACTTTGTAGCTTGGCACATTTAACATATTTGCCTCCTTCATGTAGAAGTTCCATCTTTGACCAAATCTCATATGCCGTTTTTAAATCCATAACATTTGTCAGCTTTGAATCAGATAAGGTACTTAGTAAGGCTTCTTTAGCTCGAAGATTATCTTCAGCATCTCTAATTTCATCTACAGTTGTCAGACCATTCTTTGGAGGAACATACTTCTTTGTAGTCATGGTCCAATATTGCATTCCCATACATTGCAAGTGACATTCCATGCATCTTTTCCAAAGAGTGTAATTAGTTCCATGAAACCTCAAACTATCCTTCTTGTATGAAGACATCTTGGATCTCCTCAAGTGATTAAGCTCTTTTAGAGGAACTTAGCTCTGATACCAATTGTTGGTTTTAGGACAGACAACTGAGAGGGGGGGTGAATCAGTTATCACCAAAACTTTATTTTTTGTAAACATTTAAATCCTTCTTATATTTCTACAGCATAATAATGATTTAATCACGGAAGCACAATGCAATATCTCAAGAGTAAAAACACATTAACACATATGAAACCAAGCTTTTAACATGGAAAACCCGGTTAAGGGAAAAACCATGGGGTGACTAACCCAAGATTGTATTCTCTATTGAAAGAATAAGAAGAACAAAATGGCACTTGCCAATTAGGGCTCATTCTCTAAGCACATTGCTCACAAGAGGCCCACTACCTACAGGAGACACACTATCTATAGAATAATATAAATATTACATACTTGAACTAGAGATTAACATCTTCACTATGCTTGAGTTAGTTCCATTTAAGCTCAACACTTCTGCTTTGCTTTTCACTCTTCTCCTCTTTACGAAACTCATCTTATCCAAGATACTTTGAAATGACTTCACAATTCTTATTTATACATGAAATCAACTTTGGAATGATCATCAAAGTCGGCACAACATATTCTATTACAGAGCAATTACAAAGATACAACTTGATTTGTTACAAGAACATCATGTGTATCACCACGCTATTGGCCACACATATTGGGGACTTCAATCTTCTTTGAGGAACATGCCATGCTTCATAGAAGATCTTCAAGATCATCTGCAAGATGTGTAAAACATCTGGTCGACCATGATTAGGAAGAACACCATCACCCGAGAGTAAGTCTTACAATGCAGACCACCAACATGAACTGGACACAATCTAGAAACCCCCACAAGCTTGTCTAAATCACCAAGAACATCCACATCACTTCTTCTTACTGAAATCATTCATATCTTCATCCGGAACCTCAAGAACATAGTCTATCATCACTGTCACATTAGAATAAATGCTTGCAGACCTCCAGACCACAAACCAATTGAGTTGTCAATTCACCTTGGCTTCCTAAACATTCCACCAAATCTGTAGAACAATATATTGTACTTCCAGATCTCACCAGACCTATTTGTGTCACTCTATCACCTCTGAACAACTGCCAGAACTAATTTTACTCATATGGCCATAACTTCTCCAAATCTTCATGTAGACCTCTCAAATCTTGACTGGATCATCTTTAGACACATATCTACAAACCCTTTGATACAGATTCTCTGATCTTTATCTAGTTGGGATCTTCACTTCATAGAGCTTCACTGTCTTCACTGTTCTTCTCTGTTTCTGATAGGACTAATTTTCTCAATATCCTCAGCACAGAGTTCATCCAATCCTTGACATCAATGCAACAAGAGTATGTTGACATCAATGACAACACTGGTTAGGCCCATACTTGCAACAGTCCAAGTATAGTTGATTGCTCACTATTGCAGCATAACATAGCTCAAGCATTATACGATTATGATTTAGCAAGTCAGTCATTGAGTGAGTTAGTGAGTGAGAGAATCAGTGAGGGTTTGAAATTGAAATAAGAGTTTCAACTTATAGGAGAGGGATAGGAGAGGGAATAAAATGAATAGATAGGATTGAAATCCAATTGTGTGATGTGGATGGCTAGGATTAAAAGGCAATTTTAGTACTTATGATGCACAATAAAGAGGTATGACAAAAGGCCAAAATTAGGAGAATAGTGGGAATAAATGGGACATTTTATTTATTTTTGAGAGGAAGTGCTTATGATGCACAGTTAATGAGGATAAAAATGGGGATGTGAGTGGGAATAAGTAATTTAAATAATAAAATTACTTAAATCATGAGAGACAAGTGGTATTTAAAGAAATATTTAATTTATCTAAATTGAGTGATGGAGGAAAATGAGATGAAATAAATAAGATTTATTTAATTTGATGAAAGAGAAGGATAAATAGATAAGAGGAATTACTTAAATAAATATAATTTATTTAACTAATGGGAGTGATGGAAGGGATCATGAAGGGGACCTAGGATAAAATATGTTGAAATTTAATGTCATAAGATATAGTCAATTTTAGGTGTCTATAATAGGGATGAAGGAATCAGAGACCCTATTCAGTGTGAAGAAATGGACCCTATTCAGTGTAAGGAAATGGGTGTAAGAGATGACGAGAACATCCACTGTGAACAATTTCATGAGTTGGGGGTAATTACTTCAAGGGGATAATTCTTTTGAGGATGTCCAAAATGATTTAGGGACCTTTGAAATGGATCTTAATAATTTTCATAAGAATGCTAAACACTACATCTGTCCAGACCATTAGGATATATCAGCTAGGTTGGCAAAAATTGAAGATGTCTTCACTAGAAGATTTAATTGTTCAAAATGCTATAGAAGCTGGACTAATGTGTTTGACATGTGTCAAATGTTTTAGAATAGGATTGAGAGGTTAGAGAAAGATCTGAAAGACTTGGAAAACTTCTCTAATGATATCATGAGAAAGAATGCTTTTGAGGTAAAGGAAATTAAAAACTAAATGGAGAAATGAAAGTTTTTGTAGGACAAAGAGAATGAGTTTGGGAAAAGATAGAAGAATGAAAAAGACACTTCTTCTTGGGAGGAGGTGATGATTAATATGCATAAGGACTAGAGCACTTCTAATTTTTATTCTCTTTTTTATGTGTAGTCTTTTATATTTTGCTAAATTCTCTTGTTGTGTTCTACTTGTTCCCCTGGCCTATTCAGGTTATTATCAGGGAAGTTTGTCATAATGTTACCTAATACTTTCAATATGCTAGGTTTCTTTTGGACTTGGCTCCCTAGTCATTTGTAGGTTATTATTAGGGAGATTCATGTTTTGGGGGGTTGCTTATACTAGACTGTGCATTGTTTTTGATTGGGACTGGTTCAGTGTTTTTTGATATGCCTTTTTGTTGTTCTCTCTTGATGCACTGGCCCTTCTGGGTTATTATCAAGGTTGTTGTAGTGTGGGTATGATCTAACTTGCTACTTTGTATGGGATTTGGACCCTTTTCCCAGCTAAACTTAATAAATAAACATGTGTGCAATACATTGTGGGTGTTATGTATTTAGAATCACCTATCACTACTCTCGTGGCAGTGCTAGATAATATATTACAAATGAGAGGAGTGATGGAAGGAGTGGTTCAAGCTACTAGATACTAGAAAGTTATATTGATGGCATAGGGAAAGGGATTGATTAGAATATTATTCTGATGTTATTAGGAAGTTAGAGATGAGCTTAGATCTTTGGATAAATTTGAAGAGAATGTTGATGATGAACTAGTAATTCTAGATGATAATCTACCCCAATTGAAGAAAATGGTTTAGATTCAATTGTCTACTCTAGTGTCAAATGATATAATTTTTGGTGGTAGTCTAGAGATACCATTTGAGTGGTTCAAGGAAACCAAATGGAAAATGGAGATCTTGCAAGAGTGCAAATAGACATTTTTGAGAAGGAATAAAGTAGGAGATTCTATCATGACCAAGATTGAGGTCTTCATAGAGGAAATCTCATGTAAATTCTTTGAGAAACCTAACAAGGTCATCCAACCTAGCATCATAGAAAATAATTTATTGAATTACTAAGGAAAAATCTAACAAAAGAGGTGATTGGTGAATTGGTGAAGGTAAAGAGTCTTTCAATGTATTTGAGACAAAGTTGTTGAATAGAAAATAGAGAATTAGCATAACAAAGTTAACTAGGTCAAACCCTCTTCTACTAACATTAGAAGACAAGCTGAGCTTGGCTTCTACCCAAGAAGGAGAGCCAAACTGTAGAGGATTTGTCCATTTATTGTATAGAGGAGAATCAACCAAATCTAATCAAGCAAACTAGGGCAAAATATCAAACCCTAGTCGACAAAGATCTACACATAATAGACTACTGAAAACTGATATCAGAAATCTAACACCACAGTGAGGATCAGAGGACAGATGTGAACCTAGATCTGGACTTAGGAGCTCAAAGGATTAGGGCACTTGGGTACCCTAGACCCTAAATAGGGTTTTTTAGAATGTTAAACTTCATTCGCCTTCACCCTTATGTGTTTCTGCTCCCTATAACTTGTTTTCTACAAACTCCTTTGGATGCTACCTACACACACAAGAAGGAAAATGGTTGGGTGATATTTACAAGCTTGCCTGAGTCAATCTCCATAAATGGTGTTTCCACCTCCATAATAGCAATGATGAGAGATAAAGAGTGCATTCCCTAGGAGGACAGAGGCAAATCTAAAGTAGAATGGAATGCTAGAACAAAGTATGAAGGAAAGAAGTCACCATGAGCATGGAAACCCTAGCATGCTTGATGTGGCATCACAACTTGACTCAAGAATTTGGTGTAGCCCAAAGAAGTAGAAAGATCTTCACAAGACCTATAATAAGTTAGTGTTGTAACAATAATGTGCCATAGAGAGCTTTAGAGAAGCATGAGAGAGATGAAGAGAGAGCTAGAATCCTTCAAGAAGTTAGAGATAGCTTAGATATAGCTTGGAGATGTTGAAATAAATAAAATAATGTTCTTTTATATGCATTCCCACTCACCAATGAAAAATAAAACTAAATGGGGTCAACATGAGGAACCACATAAGATGTCTTAACATGACATACCTTTAAATTAGGTCAAGGCTAAATGAGGGACTAGGGCACTTGGGCACCCTTTTCATTTAGCCCCAAAAACCCTGACATAAGTCCCTTTAAGTGTCTTTAGGTTGGTCTCATTGTTATTTTGTCAGGTTTTATCATCAAGATGTAGAATTAATCATTTAATGTTTAGAAAGATGTTAAAATATGTCTTGATTATAAAGTGTAAACATTTTAGGTTCATCCAAGTGCTAAATTAGGTGTAAAATGCTAGTGTACACATTTTACATTATAACAACACTTGATAGAGATGTTCACATGCTCCTAATTTTAACATGGTGAATGATGCATTCTAGAACATACAAAGATTTATATAGGTAGGTCATCTAGCAAGGAAAATAAATGAAGATGAATGAAAAATATGACAATTTAGATTTAAGGTAAAGAAGAACAAGATAACCATATGATTGTCAAATTTTACCAAAATTATAATTTTTTTTGTTGAGGATTACTTAGGTTTTTAGCTTGGTTCAAGCCCAAAAGGGCCTTACCAGAGATCTCTTCCATGGATTTATCACTGAGACCACTACTGAGGGGCTCAATCCTGAAGGCATTATCACCTTGGTCAAACTCATGAGCTCATTGGCCCAGTGAAGGGCCATACCCTATGAGCATGCTAGCCTAGCAAAGGCACATATCCTGTGAGCATGGAAGTGTAGTGAAGGCCCATGGCCTATGGGCTCCTTGGCCTAGAGGGGGTTTGAACCCTGGTACTGATCACAACAACCAAGTGAACTTAGCACCGTATTGTGCCCTTATGGGCTTACCTAAATTATAATTGAAAAAATAGACTGTATATACTTTATTCTTTTGAAAGGTTCAAAAATTAATATTCAATGTGAAAAGTGAACACCTAGATTTAGGGAAGTGTTTAAAATATAAATATTATATTATTTTGAAAAAAGATATTTTATATAAGTAAGGAAAAGGTCAAGGTCATTACAAGCTTTGCAAATGTGTTGTATGTCTTAGATGGACAAGTAGGTAGATTTCAAGGGTGGTTATTTTTTGCCATAAAAATAATAATGGTAAAAAATTCACCATTGTAATTGATGTAATTGTCATTTAGTTTTGGTGCCTAGGTAGTTGGTTGTGTAGAGATGTACTTTGGAGTTATTCTATCTATAAATAAGTAGTTGTATGAAACAAGGGTTAGAAACTTTATTCTCTTGATAAAATTTCTATATATTATTCTATTATCTATCTTCTTCAGATTCCAATTGATGAATATGTTTTTTTGTAGTTAAATTTCTACATATTTGTCTAAATATGAAGAAAACCCTTATGTGATTCATGATGAATCATTCGATGTGGGGATTATGGATGGTTGTATGTGGCATTTACAATTGAAATATGGTGATGTTATCTATACATATTTCATTTTCTATTTTTCTTATATGTTTGCACTTCTTTATGTTAATGATATTGTGTAATACTAATCAAGTAATTTTTTTTTTGTTAAGTAAAACTTAGATTTTGGCCCATGAACCAATAAAAAAAAACCAGAGGCAAGCTCTATATCAAAGTATCATATTTGAATTAGCAAAAATATTTTATGTCCTACATCACCTATATACAGACCATACTAAAATGCTACCACCCATCACCCAACCTATAGAAAAACACCATGACCATTATACCTCTACACTAACATAGTTTTTATTAGTGTCATTTTTTGAGAAACAAAAAACATCTATCTACAGTGGAAGGGGCAAATTACGTAGGCACCTTCCCTGCTCCTTTATCAATATAATCATTTGTAGACACAATACCTGCAACTTCTACAACCAGTGACCCTTCACTAGACATCTCCTCTCTGCCATTGTAGTAGCACCTAGAAGCCTTGAACATAGATGCCGAAAGTGGCACCTTCAACCCTTTAGCCAATTCTTCAATCATGTTCTATAGATTGGCTTGTTGACTTTTAATTCATGCAAATGGTTAAGAATGCAGTCATGAAAAATGTCCACCTGGTTGTCCACTTCCAACAAATCATCATGAAGGAGGAAATAACTCGCTACTGTCATCATGATGGAAGCACATGCTAAGGACTGAGTCCCATCAAATGCATTCCATTGACCCTGGTATATGTTGCATCCAATATGAATGCAGCCATGGCCTCCTTCAACTTGGTCTTTGGAAGCCCATCAATGTCTTTTGCAATAGCCCACATCTTTACCCTCCATCAACACAGGCAAGGATTCTTGATTTCCTCCTCTATGAACTACATGAAATCCTCCACTGCTACTTTCCCTCACACCCTCCTCTTTCTCTTCCTCTTCCACTATACCCTAGCCTCTCTCTTAGTCTTTTTCATCAACATTCTCCCTCCTACATGTCTCTTCCCTACCAAATCTTCCATGGATCACAGCCACCAAGCTCCATCTCAAAGAACTCGTCACCAAGCTTCAAGTTGAATAAAGAATGAAACTAAATTATCCACACCTCAAACATTTCCAATGGAGGCCTTAATTCATTATAATACCACCTGCCTTAAGAAATCATATCACATTAATATCACCTCCCCTAATTCCATTGGCTAGCAAAACCATCATGTGAATATGTCCTCCCTCCTTCATACCTCGATCCAACTTGGCCACCATCATGTGGCCCTTCTGACAAACCAACACCACACCCCCTACCACTCCTCTACATCTACAACCTCTGATTCTCACCCATTGTTAGGGAGATGTTCCTTCAAATCCTCCTAGATACTTCTTATGGCCTCAAAAGGAAAGTTCTCCCACCAAAATGTGCTAGTCACTCCTTCGTCTCTTTTCAAATGAACACCCACATTGGCTGCCCAGTCCACAACCCTATTGCCTTCTTGCTTAATGTGTGAAAATTTGACCTCTTCAAACTCCTTAACCACTAATTTGTTGTCTCTATGATTATTTGGACCCTCCAATTATGAATTTCATCCCCTTTCATAGCTCCAATTACAAGACTAGAATCACCTTTTATCCACAACTTCTTCCAGCCCTTTTCTATTGTAAGTATGTGCAGTTAGTGTTGTCATTAGTGTCAACTATATGAGCAAGAGATTATTGAGTTGATGTTGTCTCTGATGATGAGAAAGTGTTGAAGATGATGATATGTTTATGTGCTTGGTTCCCAAGTGCTTTTGAGAAAATTTAAATAAAAGAGGAAACAATGTGTTGTAGAGATGTTCTGGCATACAGAGTGGTGTTCTAGTTTTTCTCTGCATTTCTTCTATGTTGAAGATCTACTTGTGTAGTTTGAATATACTGATCAAAGGTGTTCAGAGGTGCTACATTGAGAATTTGGTGTGTTGGATCGATGGGCAGAGGAAGGCGTGTTTACCTGTGTGTGAACTATGTATTGCAGAGGGGTCTAAGAGAAATGTTTTTGCTCTGCATTTCTCTGCAGAGTGGTTTTGGGTCTTGTAGTTCTAGAATTGTGTTTATAAGGTTCATATCTATTTGTAGTTGAAGTTGTTCATGGTTTGGTACTCTGAAAGTTGATTTGTCTAGTTGTAGTGTATTTCAAAGATGTTTGAGTATATTGGGTGTGTGCTTTCTTTAGGTGAAATTTGTTGCAAAGTAATTTGTTGGATTTGAGGATATTTGTGGGGTATTCTAGATTTCATTGAAACATGGTGTGTTGTCTATGAGTCATATCTGGTTTCAAGGAAGTGTGTACTTAAATGACTATGGTGTTAACATAGGTTTGACTGACCTTAGGTGTTTACAAAAATTGTGGATCTACTTTGATGATTATGGAAGCATAGCATGGCGTGTATGAGTGGATTTAGGTCCAAGCTAAGGTGTGTTGTGGTCCACTGTCATTCCTTTCCACCATAGGAATGTTTTGGTGCTGACCTAATTTGAATTTACATGGTTAAGGTGCTTTGCTAATCATGGAGAATGTTTTCAAGGTTGAAGATAGTATAAATAAGTGTTGAGTTGATGAGGGGTGTCAAGATAGATGTGTGTGATGAGCGAGATGTAAATTGTAGAGTTGTAGAGTTCAAATTTGTAATATGCAGTGCAAGATTTCATATGTCTACAATTCATCAGTCAGACTGTAAATGTGTTGGTGATGCTTTGGTGGACTTCTCTATTGCATTGAGATGGTTTTCTCATTGTAACATTCTTCCCTATATTCTTTTCTATTCTGGCAGTGAGCCTTTGGTAGTGAGCCCTCTGATAGTGAGCCCTATTGTATTCAGTGTGTATATTACTTTATATTGTGAGCTAATCCTTGTCATTGTTTTTTCCTTCTTTAGTTTTCCACATAAATCTAGTGTTCCCTTGTGTATGATGTTGATTTGGTTTAGTTTCTGTTATTTGCTTTCATGCTTAATCATCTTAACAATTTAAGGGCTAATTCAATTAATGTGGATCTAAATGTGTGTGAGGGTTTTAGAATTATAAGTTACAATTGATTCATCCCCCCCTCTCAGTTGTCTTATGCATTCAACATTTTCCCTGGCTATCATTAAACCCAGAAACATGGCTCTAGCTTTAGCCATATTATTAGATTCAAATCCATAATCCAAGACATGTAACCCAACTAGTTGCTCCTTCTATTCCCTAAAGATTCCTCCTCCTCCCATTTTATGAGGGTTGTCCTTAGCTGCTCCATCAATGTTTAACTTCACCCATCCCTCCTCTAGCTTGACCCATCTGGTGATGTTACATTTCACTTTCCCTAAAGCATGATTTTGATCTAGCCACCTAAATCCCACCCATTCTTCCCCTATGCTTTCTCATCATCCTTGATCTCCCAATTACTCTTCTTATGAATTTCTCCCACTTCACCAATTGAGCTTTCCACCAAATCCCATACTCTATCTGCTAATTTTTTTCCTCTCTAAAAATTTTCCTATTCCTTTCTAACCAAATATTCCAAACAATCATGGTTGGGGCTAAATCCCAAATCATCTTCAACCATGGGTTTATAACCTTATAATTCCAACCATCCAAAAGTCTCACAATTCTATCCAGTAAAACCCAACAAAGACTCCACATTCCTAGAAACAAATTCCATATTCTTTGAGAAAAATCACAATGAAGGAATACATGGTCATTGTATTCTTCTGCCTCTTCACACATAATGCACCTACAAGGCCCAACCTTTCCCATCATCAATATCCTATCCCAATTTAAAGCCCTCTCTTCCATGTTATCTATAAGAAATTGTTTACCTTCAGAATACCTTGCTTGATCCATAACTTACTGTTTGGCTTTTTGCATTATTCCAGTTATAGAAATATTGCATGAAATCTTCTCTCATTGTCACCTTGCCATTTCCTTGTCCTCCCCAAACCATTATGTCCTTCTTTCTAGGACAATATATTAGCCACTTATCAATCTTCTCCTGAATCTCAGAACATACCTCTCCAAGCTCAATAATAGGGGCTTTAATCTTTTTCCACTTCATGTGTGGGGAGTTACCCTCCACATAATTGTTGATCTGTGCTCCCATCACTTCCTCAAAATGTGAAGCTAGAGGGAGATACCTCATAGTGTACTTTAGAGAACTATCCTCTAGCCAACAATCTCCCCATAATTTGATTTTCTTCCCATCCCCTAATCTCCATTTTATGTATAAGAGAATGATCGTACCACAAGATTTCAAGAAGTTCCAGATGCTCGACTCCATTGGGAGAATACACTCCTTTTTGAAAAAATTGTCTATATTGTTCTGCCCGTATTTTTCATGAAGAATCCTACTCCAAAGTTTATTTCTTTCCTTATATATTCTCCATGCCAACTTAGCCCCTAAAACCTTGCTCATCTCCTTGCAGTTCCTTATACCCAATCTTCACATTGCCATCGGTCTACATACCTCCTCCCATTTCACCAAGTTATACTTAAATTTATCCTCATTCCCTCTCCATAAGAAATTCCTCTTTAAGTCTACAACATTCCTCGCCATTTTGTTGGGAATTTGAAAAATTAGCATTGTGTATATTGGGACCACTGCCATTGAAGCTTTTATTTACGTTATTCTACTTGCCATCAAGAGCCATCTTCTTTTCCATGATGCTAACATTCCATGTATCTAATTTAGAACATTACTCCACTCCACCTTTGAGCACATCCTATTCATTAGAGGTGTGCCTAAATATTTTCTTGGCAACCTATCTTTCTCAAAGCCTAGAATCCTCTGAATCTTTAAACTTTCTAAGAATCAGTCCTTTAGAAAAAAATATTATAGATTTGATTACATTCATTTTTTACCCTTCTGCAACCTCATATTGGGTAAATACCTTCTTAATTACTCAAGATTCCCTAGTCGAGGCCTCCCCAAACAAAAGTGTATCATCCAAAAACTATAGATGAGTGATGTTACTTATTCTCCCTAAAATCTATAGCCCCCTCAAGTTGCCTTCTCTAACTACTTTTGTCAATTGTTTGTGTATATCAAAAAATTTGGATTTACAAATGGAAATGATCAAACAATGAAATGCATAACCTAAACCCAAATCATTTAATATGTTGGTTGCTCACAATTCGGCAGCATAACATTTGCATAGGATTGAGATGATAGATGGAAGATGATGATGATAGATGCAAATGCTCTAATGTGATTTCAACAACATAAGGATAGTCCAACTCAATGCATCTTGCAAATGGCTTGTGAGGGGGTTGGTTTATAGGAAAGGCTTGGTTCAAATGGACTGTTGAGATCAAAAGGCTAAATGATTGATGTGGATGGCTAGGATTGATTAGTTATTCCCACTCTTCAAGGTAGTTGTAGTCATTTGACAAGTGTACAAAGGAAGATAAGGCTCATATGTGACTGTGTACATAAAAAATCTTATTTAATAAGTTTATGTGTGATTGTGTACACAAATACTAAAATTAGGTCCCATTAGTTGTACATGTGAAAGATTTAAATGAAAGTTGTACTACCACACATTAATCAATTGAGAAGTGGACAAGTGTCAAAATATGGTGAGAGGTGAGGACTTAATTCAAATAAAATATTTGAATTAGTTGGGATATGAGTTGGAAAATTAATTAAATAAATAAGATTTATTTAATTAATTGGATAGTGGGATTAGGATATGATGTAGAAATTAATTAAATAAATAAAATTTATTTATTTAATTGGCTAATGAATAAGTGGGATTAAGAGTGGGATTAGGACAAAATGCTACATGATGTATAGGTGATGTTTTTGACTAGGTGTTGCAAGACATGGACAAATTTGGGACAATTTTGGGTGTCTACATTTTGCCCCTCTTTGAGATGATGTTCAAGATGATAAGATTTGTGTCAAGTAACATCATTTCAAAGAAGCTAAGGTATGGATAGAGGAAAAGGATAGTGATGATGATGTAAGGATATGATGAGGATGCGGATGAAATGGGATGATGATGCCCCCTCAAGAGGATAGCTGGGTTGGACAAACATGTGTAGGCTCTCGAAATGGAAGGGATTGGCTAAGAAAGAAAGATAAGGAATGGATAGAAGAAATAAAGGATGTGTTATGCTGCAATGAAAGTGAGCAACCATGGTGTTTGATATAGCACTAGATGTTATGCACCAAGGTATAAGGACCAAGGTGATGATGTGTCTTGTGCCCCAGCATAATACAATGTTGTCTAGATACAAGATATGAATATTAGCTAGATTGATAGTGATATGATGTAAATACAAGATAAAATGATAACACACACAAGCAAGAAAGAAAGCATGCACAAATTATACAGAAACAAACAAGGTATTGCCCTTGTCAAGCTGTAAACCAATGATTAATTACTGATTGATGATGATAGTGTTGTTATGGCAGGAAAAGCTATATCCCTAGATCAACACAAGGTTGTTTGCTGAGTTGGTTGGCTGATTGGTTGAATTCTTTGGCTTACAACAAGGCTAGGATCAAGACCATTGATTGTGCTTGGATAACTTGGCTTGATTGATTAACTTGATTGGTATAGCTTAATGATGACTTGCATTTGGATCATTGCTTAGAATGATTTGTGATGATTGGATGAAAGGATTGATGATTTGAAAGATTGATGATGATGATTTGATTTTAATCTGATGTTCATGTAGTGGATTGTTTTGGATGATATGATTGGTTTCATTGCTTGGCTTTTTCGTTGAATATTTATTTTTTGGATTTTTTGACACATTTTAATTTTTTTGTGTTTTTTGGGATATTTTGATTTTTTTTGTATTATTTTTTTGAATGTTTTGGGACATCAGTGGATTTACAATCCTAGGTAGCCTTTGTGCTAGATACCAATGACAAGGGAGAAAACAAAGTCTAGGTGCAAGGATGGAGGTAGGATGGATAAAAGAATAGGTGATAGTAAATGTGATGGCAAGATCATGAGAGTTGGATGGGATGGAAGGTTCATGAGAGTTGGATGGATAGATAAGAGGATAGGCCATATAAGGGATGGATGCATGCCCCATAATAAATGGATAGGTAGGCTATAGTGGAAAGCTCATGATAAACGGATGGGGTTAAGCTATAAGATGGAAAGCTCATGATAAAGGTAAGCCATAGTGGAAGGATCATAAGGGAGCTAGGATGTGATCTTCAAAGGCTATGTTGCATAGGAAGAATAACTTGCCCCATTCTAGGTGGTAATTCTTAGGATTTTTACATGACAAAGTTCATGACCAAGGGATGACATGATGGATTGGTTTAAATGGGATGGGTAAATGGTCAATGGATAGGACTTGGTTTGGAAAGAAGGTATGTCAAGAAATATCCAAACATGTTTCAACATTTTGCCCCTATGTCTTCATCAAAATAAAAAGGCAAAAGGATGGATAAATGGGTTCAATAGGATAGGCATGTTTATGTAATGGCTAAGGATGGTAGGATGGTATGGTAATGGTAGGACAGGATAGGATGGAAAATTAAAAAAAATGGGATAGATATTTTGGAAATGGATAGGTTGGATGAGACAATGTGCCCCCAAGTGTAAGTGACATAGAAGATCAACCTACACATGATACCTGTTTACCAGGTTTTCATCATGGTACTTATCCAAGGTGCCTGTTGACTAGGTTTTCACCGTTGGATGAAGGGATTTCTCTTTACTATTTTGATTTTTTTTAGATGGGATGACAATTACACATGGTGCCTATTTGCCAAGTATTCACCATGGTAATGTATAGGAGGGACTCAAATGTCTAGTGCTATGAGAGGTGATAGTGTCCTATTAGAGATGGATGATGTCTTCGCATGGACCATGTCATTATGTTTATAGATGTTGATAAGGGATTGTGTGGATGAGAGATGGATTAGGCATATAGTGGATGATGAAATGGATTATGAAAGGTTCATGCAAGGATAGATGGATGGGGATAGCGGATTATGATGTGGATTATATAGGCTTATGGAATGAAGATGGATGAAAAGTTTATGCCAAAGCATGGGCCATAGGGATAGCATGGGGGAGATATGTAGGATAATGGATGGAAGATGGGGAGATGTAGTTATGTGGAGGTGCTGCGGAGTGGAAGGGAATCATGACCAATGATTGCACACACCATGTTAAACATTAAAGATTTTGATGGGATGGTAGTGTAGGAAGCAATGGAGATGTTTGCTTAGGGGATGGTTGATGAAGTGATTTAGGAACCCACATAGATTTAGTATTTTTAGTGCTTTTGTTTTGCTTGTTGGATTTTTGAAGGGAATGGAAGTTTTGGATGGAAGTAGGCTTTTGGATGGATATAGGTGGTTGGGATTCTTGAGATGTGGATGCTGATGCCTCATTTGACTTCCTAGCTATTTGCTTAGGAACCCAAACTATTTTTCTTTTGGGATTTGCTTATGAAGGTATGTATTTAGATGGTTGCTTACATGAACTTTGCTTTGATTTTGATTCTTTATGTCCTAAGGTATGAAGACCTTTAGGATTTTTGGTAGGATTTTTAGCTTTATAAGTAGAGGCATCAAAATTTTTGCTTTTGAATCCCATGGGGTGGGTGGAGTGGATGGAAAGATTGGAAGCTATATGCCTAAACAATGTGTGCTTTTGTTGGCCATGATTAGGGATGTAAGGATACTTATGAATGATAGGTATGTTAGGTGTTGGAAGAAATGGTGGCAAGGTGGATGGAGGGATATTTGGAGTTGGAAGTAATGGCAGTAAATTTGAAGATGGAAGGTGTATGATCACATGCTTTTGTGATTTGTAAGTTGGTGGAGATGGAATGGCTACATATGTCTTAGGTATATGATAAAGTTCATGATGAAAAGTGGACTTAGGATGCATGAAGGGATTACCAACATCTTGTCCTTGTTTACCATGGGGTGTGTATCCAAGGCCATATGAGCATGGGGGGACCTTGACATGAATCAACTCCAAAATACCTTGTTCATAAAGACCTAGGCCTTTACCTTTGTAGTTCATGTTTTGGAGGATGTGATTGACTATAGGACTTGGTGTAGTTTGTACATTGGACTTGAGTTCATTATTGGATGGAGAAGGTGAAGTGGATAAAGGTCATTGTTTTCCTAAAGAACACTCATGTATAAGGGTGGTAAGACCAGGTGGATATGATGGTGGACTTGAAGTGGAATCGATGGTGGATGTGGAAGGAGGATCATTAGGATCTTGATTAGCATTATGTTCATGTAGATCCAAGTTATTAATTTGATCTTCTATGCTTGCTTGGGGGACAAGTGTCTCACATGACAAGTGGATGTTTGCTCATTATGGATAGGGCTAGATGGCGGATGACTAGTAGCAATGTGGATATCTTGCACATGGATAGATATAGGATTATGGATAGGATCAAGATGCTTGTGGATAGCTTCTTCATAGGTATCATTTTGATCATAAAGAATGTAAATATTATGGATAGGTTGAATTTGGATAGCTTTCTCATGAATAGTTGTTGGGAGATGGATAGGATCAAGTGGCTCATGGATAGGTTCATTATTATGGATATCATCTTGATCATGGAAAAGATAGATGGGGTGGATGGGTTGCATGAAAGTGATTTGACCTTGAGTTGGAATAGGGCTTAATGTTTCCACATGCTTAGGATTAAACCTTTGACATACCTCTTGGGTTGCTTGAATGGAATTGGATAACTCTTGGATAGGCTTGACATGTTCTAAGGGGTTATTGACATGAAGGTACAATAGCTCTTGACTTGGGTTTATGGGAGGTCTTTGGATAGGCTTAATGGATTGTGGACCACATGAAGGGCTAGAAGGGCTAGGCATGTTAATTTAAGGCTCTTGAAGAGGCTCAAGGATAGGTGGACCACATGGTGGGATTATAGGATTGGACATGACCTTTGGAAGTTCTTTGGTAGGCTCATGAATGGGTGTTTGACATGGAGGTAGTTTATTCCTTGCTAATATCTAATGGATCACATCCTTTGTAAGGGTATGAGTGGATGGGAAATATAATGGATGACCAATAATAGTGGTTGATGTTGTAGGCTTAGGCCTAGGATTAGGTTGGGGGCTAATTGGATTGGGTGGATTAGGATTTGGATTGGATGAAGGGATAATCTTACCACAATTTATGAGGTTTGTGATCAATCTCTTAAGTTTGGCACAATTGGTTGTTGTATAGCCCTTATACCTATGGTATGCACAATAATAGTTTTCATTATACCATGGTGGTTTAAAGATTGGTTCAAAAGGTTCTATCAGTGGTAGCTCAATCAAATTTGCTTGCACCAATTGTTGTATGGTATGTCCAAGGGATCTTGTGGTGGAGGACTGGTAGAACATGGGGATGAAGGTGATGAAGGTTGGTGGACCAATGGACTAGGGGTAGGATCACATGGTGGTCTTATGATAGGGCTAGTAGGCTCATGTGTTGGCGGGTGATTGGCTGATGAAGGCCACTCATAGGATGCATTGGCTAGATTGGTGTCTCCCTTGTCAAAGGTAATTAAGTCTTTTTGTATTAGGCTTGCATGGTTTATATACAAAGGGAAACTTGGAGTTGCATATGCTTCTTGTTGCAAAGGTGGATTTGGGCTAACTTGTGCTCATTAGGGAGGCCAAATATAGTCTTGGTAGCTAGGTGTAATGGTAGGATATGTAGACAAAAATCTTGAGGTGGACTCAAAGTTGAGGGCATTTGATCTTCTTGGCAAGGTTGACTTGTTCTCACTTGATTTATGTACAAAGGGCCATTGGGACTTGGATGTTGTTCTTGTGAAATCACTTGATTGCCTTGCCGATGGACTTGGTAGTGCATTGGATTGGTGGCATGAGGGATTGGATAAGATTGAGGTGGATGTTCATAGGTTGATGTGGCATTGACTTAGTCAATAGGTAGATTAAGTTGATAGAAAGTGGATGGATATGACATGTGCCTATGAGGTGGATTAGGTTGGTATGGAGTGGCTAAGGATTGTCGTACTTGTTGAGATTGACTAGTGGCTAAAAGGTGTTGGACTTGGGCTACAAAGTGTTGTAGTTGAGGTGATTGGCTTGCGTGGGGTTGAGCTTTTTGGATGGAGAATTGTAATGTTTCAATGGCATCTTGGTTTAGGGGTTCTGATCCTTGATAAAGATTTTGGAGGAATCTCTGGAATTTGATTTCAGGGTCTTCTAGTGTAAACATGTTGTCACCCAAGTGTTTAAGTCTTAATTTCTTTTAGCAAGTACTCATTTAGGGATTTTGATGATGTGGTGGAAGTGATTTGGCTACGATAGGGATGTGACTAGGATAAGTTTAAGATGGTTTGAATGACTTGGCTATGAAGGGTTGGATGATGACTAAGCTATGTTTGGGATGAAAGTGATTAGATTTGAATGTTATTGGAAGAATGTGTAGGGTGACTTGTCTTTATGTGTTTGGGTGTTTAGAGCTTGATGTGGCAATATTCAAAAAAATGATTATGCATATACACACATGAATCAATCACACAAGACACATAAGCAAGTTGTTAGTTTGGAAGAATGTCATGATGGTTAAGCAAGCACGTGAAGACACTTCAACAAGTCCTAGTCAAGGCAAGGCCACTATCACAAGGAGGTTCTAGTGAAAATCTAGGGGACCGGCACCCCACAAGTATCCAACAAGCCACTTAAAACTTTAACTAACCCTACTAGGAGTTTAATATACACAAGGTATGCCTCCTTTCAAGCTAGCATTATATGGTGAGCGCTAATACTAGTTAGACTTGGCTTTCACGTTATCCTCTAATTTTTATAGCGAACTAGATGAAAGTACTACTTGAGGTCCTTCCCTTGGGGTGAGTACCTCTTTTCCCACCAAGGTAGGCCTCTCTAAGGTTTAACAAAAGCAACACAAGTCAATGCTTTTGATCTCCAAGTTTGTGTTAGGACGCGAGGAGAGAGCATACACATTCATTTGGTCACACTCACATGGGGTTCATTAACCTTAGAAATTCAATGTGTGGAAGACAATGCAAGCACTTATTCATTTTTAAAGCCCAATACCAAATGTGATGGAAGACAATGATTCATTTTAGCCCAATTTCAATGGTATGATTGCAAACAAGTTGTTCATTTTATGCCCAAATCAAAATGTGTTTGCAAACAAGATTGATTGAAATGAAAGATGAAAGATAGAAATGAATGCACCTAGATTATTTTCACTTTCCAATCTATTGTATATGATTGATATTACTGCTACTAAAGCTCCTTATGATCACCTACAACATCAAAAAATGATATTATAATGGGGGCATAAAAAATAAGCTCATCAAGCAAGGAAAATTGTAATTTTAGATACATAGCCGAATTAGATTTGATTATTTTGAGACATTTTTCTTTTAAATTAAAAAATCAAAGAAGAGACCTCTATTAATTTTTTGAGAGATTTCCAAAAATGTAAAGAAATAAAAAAAATTCCCTGTTTTGCACCCATAAATGCAAATTTATGGAAAAGCTACAGTTGGGAAAGATCTGATTTGTCCGCACTATATATGACCTCCAAACTAAATCTGTAAAACATAGACCCCCATTAGAATTTCAATATCTTTCCAGAAATGTAGAAGTTTATGAAAAATTCACCGATTTGTGCCTGGAATTGTGATTTTATGAAAAAACATAAAAACATGATAACTCCCACAAAAATGGTGATAAACCTATAATTTTTCTATGTAGCTTCCTTATATCATGGACAAACTTCTGTAAAAAATATTGTAGAAAAATTTGCAGCCATTTGGAAGATATGATGAAATCTTTAAAACCTAGGGTTTTGTCCAAAAAAATAGCGGATCTGCAACAAAATGTTAATTAAACCTGTGAAACTCAACAATGGGGGTTAAATGAATGCAAATTTTTACTACAAAATCCTGTAAAAATGATCAAGCAAAGTGAGTCCCACTGAGCATGCCAAAATTTATATCAAAAAATTGGGATTTACAAATGGAAATGATCAAACAATGAAATACATAACCTAAACCCAAATCATTCAATACCTCAAGGATGCAAGGTGAATTATTTGATTGATTTGATATGTTGGTTGCTCACAATTTAGCAACATAACATTTGCATAGGATTGAGATGAGAGATGGAAGATGATGATGATAGATGCAAAGGCTCTAATGTGATTTCAACAACATAAGGATAGTCCAACTCAATGCATCTTGCAAATGGTTTGTGAAGGGGTTGATTTATAGGAAAGGCTTGGTTCAAATAGATGGTTGAGATCAAAATGATTAATGTGGATGGCTAGGATTGATTAGTTATTCCCACTCTTCAAGGGAGTTGTAGTCATTTGACAAGTGTAAAAAAAGAAGATAAGGCTCATATGTGATCGTGTACATAAAAACTCTTATTTAATAAGTTTATGTGTGTTTGTGTATAGAAATAATAAAATTAGGTCCCATTAGTTGTATACGTGAAGTATTTAAATGAAAGTTGTACTACCACACATGAGTCAATTGAGAAGTGGACAAGTGTCAAAATATGGTGAGAGGTGAGGACTTAATTCAAATAAAATATTTGAATTAGTTGGGATATGAGTTGGAAAATTAATTAAATAAATAAGATTTATTTAATTAATTGGATAGTGGGATTAGGATATGATTGGGATATGATGTAGAAATTAATTAAATAAATAAAATTTAATTAATTAATTAGAAAGTGGGATTATAAATGAGAAATTAATTAAATAAATAAAATTTATTTAATTAATTGGCTAATGGATAAGTGGGATTAAGAGTGGGATTGGGACAAAATGCTACATGATATCTAAGTGATGTTTTTCTTGGCAAGAGACATTGTGTGGATTCTTGATTGTTGTCATTGATGGCAACAAAGTCCATCCCACACATCTGCAACACATGGTATGTCTATACCAGAAGTCAGATTGAAGAATATTTTGGTCCAGTGAGCAAGAACAGAGCATGCAGCAAGGTCTGACAATCAGGTCCAGATTTCCCAGAGGATATATCTCAACAAATTACAGACTTGGGAGAGTCAAGAGGAGTACCATTACTACTACATTCTAGAGATTGAGCTTCCAGTGTTGAAAGAATGAAAAGATATGAGCATCTAAGTGTGGGGTTCCTGACAGGCAGTGTAGACTAAGGAAGAACTAACCCGCAGAGCATCAGACCTTAACTCGGATGAGAAATTGATGGTGATCAAGCTACTTAAGGGATCATTCATGGTTGGCCGACATGATTGATGACTTCTATAACTATCTCTTTGATACACATTACTTAGTAAGCATGGATTCAGCTGATAGACTAGAGTTTGGGAAAATCTTTAGTATTCTGGATGCTGACTAGAATGATGTTGAAATCCTTGGTACGGATATATATACCAGATGAATTTTGATGTGAAGGGGTGTGCGTGGAGATATAGTGTGTGAGAGAAGGTAGAGATAAGTGTGGAAGCAGATATACAGGTCCGGTATGTGATAGAACAACAGCACCAAAATAGAGGAAGTATGAAGTGCAGTAGATTAGTATATTGAGCCTAACCGGAACTGAATCTAAACATATGTGGATGCTTCTCATCATTTCAAATACTTAGTTACTTTCTATAAACTATTGTAGGTAGTGATCCCTAATTGGAAAGTGCCATTTTCTACTTCTTATTCTTTTAATAGAGAATACAATCTTGGGTTAGTCACCTTGTGGTTTTTCCCTTAACAGGGTTTTCCATGTAAAAATCCTTGTGTTATGTGTGTTAATCTCATTTATGTTCTCATGTTCATTTATGCTTATATATTTTGATACTGTACTATTGTTAAAGAAGAAAAAGAAAGTTAAGAAATTCAAGATAACTAATTCACCCCCCCTCTCAGTTATCTACCTTGTTTCCAATAATTGGTATCAGAGCCAAGTTCCTCCAAACAGAGCCTAACAGCTTGAGGAAGATCTAGGAATCTCAATGAATATGTATGGTATGAGGGAAGAAATTTAGTCTGCCCTAGATGATCTTGAGCAATCTCACTCTGAAGTCAATAACCTAAGGGAAAGACTCAAACAAGCTGATGACTTCATAATTGAACTAAAAGAAAAATTGAGTATCTCTGTGAAAAAGACAAAGGAAATTCTTCAACAATTAGCAAGTCAAAATGAAGCCTATGATACTAATGAAGATCTGACTGATAAAAACAAGTTATGTGAGAAGCTATCAAAAGAGGTCATTATGGTAAGACATGAAATGGAATAAGGGGTTATGAAATTCACCCAAGAAATTGAAGAAAAAAGAAAAATGGAAGATAATCTAAAATAATCTCTCAAGGAGAAGTCAAAAGACTGCCACAAAATAGATAGAATAATCAGGCATCTAGAATCTGATCTTGAAGAAGCTAGAGATAATGAAGAACAACTTTAAAATTAGATAGATGCTCTTAAAAGGGATTTTCAAACAGCAAATGAATACAAAGAGAAATTCAAAATAAGCTCTTCTCAACTTGACGTTCTTCTTGAAAGCCAAAAAAGGGTAGATGACAAGCATGGCTTGGGATATGAGAAAGGTGAAAGCTCTGGATCCGGTCAGAAGAACTCTGGATCAAGAAATCCAGGGTACAAGCCTAGAAGACCTCTGGTAAGACAACCAAATGCTCAAAGATATCCATCCTTTAATGGATACTACCACAATTGCAATAACTTTGGTCATAAAGCAAATCTGTGTAGAAGAACAATGAATTAGACTAATTCATCCTTCTCTGGATAGTGTTTTAACTACAAAAGGTATGGTCACAAATCTCATGAATGTAGAAATATGCAAATAATCAATTCATTCAATGGTAGATGTTTTGCATGCAATAGAATGGGACATATGGCTAATCAATGTAGATCAAGAGGATATTAGTCAAATATGCAAAGAAATATAGCTTGCTACATTTGCAATAGATCTAGTCATATTGCCAAATTCTATAGAAGTAAGAATCAGGATAAAAGGGGTCCGGTGCATCATAATCAAAATCAAGACAAAGGAAAAGGAAAAGTGAATGCAGATGAAGTTCAAAGGGAGATGAACAAGATTTGGGTGAAGAGAAATATAGAAAATGTTGGGGATGGATCTGCACTAGAATCTGGTGTTGATATTCCTTGTAGAAACTAAATAGATGAGCTATGGCTCAGGGGGAGTCACAAAAGAAAACAATTTCCCCTAGCTAGTCAATCGGTGCCTAAATTGGCACATGGAGTGTAGTAGATTGAAGAGTTCTCAAAGAGATATCTAAATAACCCTTGGTAAAAATATAAAAGATTCACAAGAAGTTTAAAGAGGCTAATCATCCAAAATTGATCCAGTTTGACAGTCATCCAGTAAAAGCAGGATTTTCACAATTAGATTTGGTATGATTCAAAATTGAAATACCTTGATCTGTGGATAAATAGGATGATTCAGGGAAGGGAGATACATTGTAAGTTATCATTCTAAGTGCATCTCAGTGATCTAGAAGGATCTCTCTCAGAAAAAGGAAAACAAGGCAACCGAAATGACTTAAGTTGTGCATTTATTGCAATATAGAATTAGGGTTTGTGCAGAATTAAAAGGGTTCTTTTCTTCATCATTTGCACATTTGTATTCAAGAAGAAGAAAGAAAGAGCTCTGCAACAAGATTGATTCAAACCTCTCAAGGATCAATGGTAGAATTTGATTCAACCAGCAATCTTTTCAGTTCTTATCATGAACCCTAGAAGCGTAAAAAGGTATTTCCGCTCTTGAATATCTGTCTCTGAATCTTTTGAAAGATGACTACTCCAAATGTTGTCCAGTTCACTAATAGGCTGCACCCTAAGTTCAAGAAACATCCTTACAAATCCCTAGAAGTTGATTCCCTATGTGCATTTTCTAGCATTCCCCATGGGGTTCTGCATGTAGAAGATGTTAGGGTATACATTCATGCCAACATTGAGGAATTTGGGGAATCCAAGCTGATGGATATCTATCACAAGGAATTAATAGATGAAACATTTGAACTTAAACCCCAATACAAGGCCATCCAGGATAAGCATTTTGGACATTGCATCCATTTCCCCTATTTTGCAAAAGATGAATGGGTCCGGTATGTTCTGAGTAGAATGCATGACAACTTCATGTGGTTGATGAGGCCATTTAAGATCACAAAAGATGCCATTAGGGTGGTAATCGGATTGCACTCATCTGGTGGGTTGCCTACTCTCAAATTAGTCAAAAATGAAACTGTAAGTGAGGCTACTGGATCAGAATTTGACAAAAGAGCAATGACAATAGAGGATATCACGGATCTAGCTATCAAATTTGCTTCTATGATAATCGGTTATAAAATATATCACTCCAGCAGAGAGAATTATGTATCCGAAACAGCAATATACATTGCTTATCAGATGCTAAGGGAAAATGTTGATTATGATCTTTGTGAGATTCTACTGAATCAACTGTTAGAGAGTTTGCAAAAAATAAAGAAGGATAAGAAGAATTCATTTAAGTACAGTGGCTTGATATTATGTCTATTCTTTTACTATATGAATGAGCTACTTGGATCCAGTGGTTGGGTATGGCAAAATAATAGACTGGTGGCCATACAAATCAAAGATTATATGTATGGGCTTGGTGATGCCAAGGCACAAAGTACAACACTTTGGGGTTACTTCAAAAACTTCCAAGGCATGATGCAGGCCAGAGAGAGAATCCCCCAATCTCTAGTTGAAAAATACAAGGATACAGTGTGCTACATGGTAGACACTGATCAATGCCTAATGGAAGCAGTGGAGCCCAGAATAGTCTTGATTATGCTAATGGGCTTTGAGGTGGATGAGAAAATTTTGGAACTGCATGTCCAACACCTACTGAATCAGCCTAAAGACCTTGAGGTAGAAAGGTTTGGAACCTTTGAAGAATTGAGTGTGAAAATTCATGTTGAGCTAAGACAACTAGAGATGAAAAGAAAAGTGAGAAGAGAAGTAGAGGAAATTGCCAAAAGATATGGCATTTCAAAAGAAGCAGTCGATGCAAATAGAGAGAAACTACAAAGAGTAGAGAAAGAGAGACAAGATGCAGAAAGTGAAAGTGATCTAGTGCAAGCCCCCTCCTAGACTAGATCCTCAAAGAGGTCTGCACCTACCACCTCTAAGAGCTCAAAATCCTCCAAACCAGAAGCAAAGACATCTGGAAAGGGAGAAAAGAGAACAAAAATCAAGGCTACAAGATCCTACATAAGTCAAAAGGATGATGAAGAGACAGAGACAAATGATGAGGTTAAGAAAATGAAGAAGAAGAAGAAAACATCAGGTGGATCCTCTGCCGGTGCAAATAAAGAAGAGGTAGAAGAATTTGTTGAAAGGTCCACTCCTATTGATAATGTTATCAAGGTAGTCACAGTGGATGGAAATCTACAAGCATTAACAAAATTTTATGATGAGTTTAGTGATGCTGACAAGAAAATCCTAGAAGACGCTACAATCAAGTATCTTAACATTTATAATAAAGCATTCATTGAAATCATCTCACTAATTCCCAAAATTTTAGAGAAGGAACTTGAAATGAGAAAGGAGAATGCTAAGGAAAAGGACCTAGAGATCCAGGAACAGATTTCTATTCAGCTCTATCCTTCCATTACCTGTCAACAAATGAACATGTTCTTCAAGGACTGCAAGGATGAGTTTCAGAGCAAAGCAAGAATGAACCAACTTATGCTTGGAGAGACAGATCAAGTTGCCAAAGAAATAGAGGACATCCTCTAGAATGCATTTAAAAGATTCAATCTTCCTATTATAGAGGACATAGGTGATGAACCTTCTGACATGGATGACGAAGGATTAAGTGCATCAAAGGAAGATTCTACTGAGAAAACTACAGAAGAGTCAAAGGAGATAGGTGAGGAAAAGACTAAGAACTTAGATTCCTCTATTCTAGAAGAGGAAGTCCATGAAGAAGTAAACATCTCTCTTTTGGATCCCCCAGCTAACTCTGGAACTGAAGGAGAAGAAAGAAAATAAGAGAAAATCAGTCAAGAAGAAGAGGTAAAGGGAAGAGAAGAAGATCAAATAGAGAAGACCCCAGGTGACAGTTCTGAGGCTACAGAAGGAAAGAAGACTCTGTATCTGGCAAGAGACACCGCAGAAGTAGTTAAAGACTTCTTGACCAAAGAAATGATGGAATTAGATGAACCGGAGCTATTCCAAGGACCACTCAATTTTGACTCTCTCTCTCTAGTCCAGACAAAGAAGGTAGCATCTTTTTCTTAAGCCAAAGCAAAAGAAAAGATTTTTAAGTCTCACATGGAAGACTATGAGCTAATAAAGATTGCATCTGGTGTGTTGGAGAAGATCATGTCATCCTTCCAGAAGGATCCTTCAGCCTCTTCATCCAGTAACTTGAAATCTCTTGTTAATTCTATTAGTACACATTTTGATTCTTTAGAGAAATCAGCAAAAGAGAAAGTCTAGAAAGAGTTTTTGGGAAAGAGATTCTCCAAAGTACAGGGAATTATAGAAAATGATAGGAGAAATCTAAATATTGGGATAAAGAGCCTAGAAAATGATCTTAAAGATGGCAGAGATTTATACAAATTTTGTCTATCTTGGTCCACAGTGACAGTAGACATTGCCAAAAAGGTGGAAGAACAAGAGAGTAAACTGTCAAGTTTATCTCAAAATTTTGATCCTCTCACCTCATCCATAATAAATCAAGAGTGTCAGACTATTGCCACTATTAATAAAATAAAGAGGCTTGAGAAGGAGAAGAAGAAGAAAATAAGTAGAATGAGCAAACTTAGAGGGATAATTATCCCTAAGTTAGAGGCCATGCATGAGGCCCTAACTGATGCTCAGACCACAGCCCAGACCAGTGATCCAACAGACTTAAAAAGGGAAGAAGCTTTTACATTTTTGATAAGTGGCCACATCTTAATTTTTGACAGGATGAAGCAGAGTTGGGCAACAGAATTTGTCTAGTTGAAAACCACTTTTGTGGATATCTTTAAGTATATGTAAGTACAACATGTATATATACTTATCCGACAATGTATAGGTTGTTTTTGTTTGCAAATTTTGGTGTGCAAGTTTCACCCTTTGCCATTGATGTCAAAGGGGGAGTGAGGAGTAGTGAAAAATGTGGAATCCAGCCAAGGGGGAGTGTGCTATGACACTTAGTCATTTTTCACTAAGTGTTGCCATCAATGCCAAAGGGGGAGATTGTTGGCAAGAGACACTATGTGGCTTCTTGATTGTTTTCATTGATGGCATCAAAGTCCATCCCACACATCCGTAGCACATGGTATGTCTATACCAGAAGTCAGATTGAAGAATATTTTGGTCCAGTGAGAAAGAATAGAGCATGCAGCAAGGTTTGACAATCAGGTCCAGATTTCCTAGAGGATGTATCTTAGGAAAGTGTGGACTTGGGAGAGTCAAGAGGAATACCATTACTACTACATTCTAGAGATTGAGCCTCTAGTGTTGAAAGAATGAAAAGATATGAGCATCTAAGTGTTGGGTTCCTGACAGGCAGTGTAGACTAAGGAAGAACTAACCGACAGAGCATTAGACCTTAACTCGGATGAGAAATTGATGGTGATCAAGCTACTTAAGGGATCATTCATGGTTGGCCGACATGATTGATGACTTCTATAACTATCTCTTTGATACACATCACTTAGTAAGAATGGATTCAGCTGACAGACCAGAGTTTGGGAAAATCTTAAGTATTCTGGATGCCGACTAGAATGATGTTATAATCCTTGGTGTAGATATATATACTAGATGAATTTCGATGTGAAGGTGTGTGTGTGTGGAGATATAGTGTGTGAGAAAAGGTAGAGATAAGTGTTGAAGCAGATATACAGGTCTGGTATGTGACAGAACAGCAGAACCAAAATAGAGGAAGTATGAAGTGCAGTAGATCAGTATATTGAGCCTAACTAAAACTGAACCTCAGCATATGTGGATGATTCTCATTAGTTCAAATACCTAGTTACTTTATATAAACTATTGTAGGTAGTGAGCCTCTTGTGAGCAGTGTGCTCGGGCAGTGAGCCCTAATTGGCAAGTGCCATTTTGTACTTCTTATTCTTTTAACAGAGAATACAATCTTGGGTTAGTCACCCCATGGTTTTTCCCTTAACAGGGTTTTCCACGTAAAAATCCTTGTGTTATGTGTGTTAATCTCATTTATGTTCTCATGCTCATTTATGCTTATATGTTTTGATACTGCACTATTGTTAAAGAAGAAAAAGAAAGTTAAGAAATTTAAAATAACTGATTCAACCCCCTCTCAGTTATATGCCTTGTTTCCAATAGTTTTTGACTAGGTGTTGCAAGACATAGACAAATTTGGGACAATTTTGGGTGTCTACAGTTTGCTTAAAGCTTTTTCCAGTACTAAAAAAGGAACAGGGATAGAGGATCACCCTAATGTAAGCCCTACTAGCATTAAAAAATCAATTGGAACCCCATTAATTAATATAGCATAGGAGGGGAAAGATATACAACTCTATATCCACTTGCACCAAGACTCACTGAAACCAAATTTACTCATGATCTTGATCAGCAATTCCAATGACACCCCATCATAAGCGTTGTTCATATTTAATTTTATTGTCATACCCTCCTTCCTATTTTGAATTGAGTGTATTACTTCATGAGAAATCACAATACTGTCTAATATGTGTCTATCTTTTAGAAATCCACTCTCCTCCTTCGATATAATTCTATTCAAACACTCCTTCAGCTTAGAATCTATCACTTTGGACACCACCTTATATATTACATTGCACAAAGTAATTGGCCTAAACTGGTCAAAACATCTAGGATCCTTCACCTTTAGAACTAGGACTATAAAAGTACAATTCCATGACTTCAACATTGACCTACACTCCCCACCCTCCTCGGCTATTTTCCATACCTCCTCCCCAACTAGATCCCAGTATGTTTGGAAAAATTCTACTTGAAATCCATCGAGTGCTGGAGTCTTCCTAGCCCCTAGTGAGAAAACCACCTTTGTTATCTCCTCCTTAGTGAAGGGAGGTAGAAAAGCCTCATTTTGCTCATCTGAAATAACACTTGGAATGTTTCTCAACATTTAATCCTAAACTTCCACATTATTTTCAAGAGGTTAAGCCAATAGATCTTGGAAGAATCTCTTTGTTTAACCCCTAATTGTCTTGGTGTCCACTAGTTCCATCCCCTCAAGAGTCTATACTTTTAATATTTTGTTGTTCTAACTCCTTATTTTGGTGGCTATATGAAAGAAATTAGTATTTATGCCCCCTTCACTAAGCAACCTAACTCTATACTTCTGCTGCCAATATATTTCTTCTATCCTAAGCATGCTTTTTAGATCTTCAATTAGCCCTATGTCTATCTTTATTTTTTCTAGAGTTAGACCATTCAAAGCTATGTCCTTTTTCTATATTCTTGATATCCTCTTCCACTTTGCCTTTTTTTTAAAGAGATTCCCCACCACCTCCTTGTTCCATACCTTTACATGTATCTTAACTTCTTTTAGTTTACTCATCAAAATAAACCTTTTGCACCCCTTTGCTTCATTCCTCCACCAATTCTCCAAAGCTTGGGCAAAGTCGGGATATTCAAACTAGAAGGCTTCCATTATAAAAGGAATTCCTCTAGGTTTGTTCGCTATACTCACTTGAAGTGAAATTAGCTAGTGGTCTAATCCCCCAAAGTTTATAACTTTAGAGAAAAAACTAATATCCAATATGAATTTACCAAGAATCTATCCAATCTACACATTCCATTTTTCTCCCAAAGTCTCTAATTGCTCCAAGTTAACCATCTTGACTTAGGCTTTGTGTTAGTGAGGGTTAATTCTTCACATAATCCTCTAAAATCCAAGGATTCCAAGTTACTTATCATCCTAGCCCCCTTCTTCTCATCTAGAGTTACTATTACATTAAAGTCCCCAAAAAATCCCAATTACACCTTTCATGTACCTCTTTGAAACCTTTAAGATACTCCTAAACCTCAACTCTCTCTCTTTCTAGATTGGGACCATGGACATTTGAAATAACTAACTTTTCCCCACTTCTAACATTCATGCATCTAATTGAAATACAAAAATGTTTTGTATCATTTAACATACCTAAGATGGTTCTTCTATTAATTATTTATAATCCTCCAGCAATGCTGATGGCATCCTCCACTACTCCTTCACCAATGATCCATATTCTCGAGATCATTTCCTTAAATCTTTCCTTTTCTACCTTCGTCTCCTTAAAATTATGTTTGAGACTTCTACCTCAATTACCCATTTTAACAAATGGCATTTCTCCAAGCCATTAAGGCCTTCAATATTCCAACTTAAAACTTTTAGAACTTCCTTGTCTCAAGGAGGTGCTCACCTCCAAGAATGTATTGACTAAGAGAAGATTGAGTGTCATTGCCAATCTCTTCTAAGGCCCTTGATTTTTCCTTTGATGCCTCTGATTTCCTTGCTTTACTATTTGCCCCATCTATATCCAACCCAATATTGTACCTTCCACTAAATCATTTGTTCTCCTTGTAGTGGTTGACCAATTTTTTTCTTTATGAAACTCCTCCACTCCCCTTGTGTCATTATCATTGTCACCTTCCTCCCCCCTCTAGGGTACTAGTGTTCTCTTTGCATCATCCCTTTTGCTCCCTCCCATCTACACTAGCTGTGAAGGATTGCATTGCTCCTTTAACACTCTTTCCTTGGATAGGACATTTTAGGCTTTCACATGTTCTCCTTGTATCTCTTGCCCCGACAAATGGCTATCCCTAACCCCCGACTAATACCCCATTCTTCACTTCATCTTTCTTCTACTCTTCTCTCCCCTCTAGTTCCTAGGGAATCCTTTTTTGAGTTTCTTTTCCTTCCTTCTTCTGGTGTTTTAAAGGTCTCCACATCCCCCACTAATTTACTCCTCTCAATCTTCTGAGCTTTTAGTAGCTCTTGATTCTGCTTCATTGCCCTCTCCTTATTCTTCTCACAGTCCCTCAACACATGTCCCACTTTCCACTATCTAAAACATCTGATGGGAAAACATTCATAATATAATCCCTTTAATCTTTCTCCCAGAATAGAAGACAACATAATCAAATGCTTAAGGGCTTTTCTCAAATTCACCTTTACATAGATTTGAGCATATGTATCTATTTGATTGTCATTGGTAGCATTCAAGCATTGCACATATTCTCCTGCATCATTTCCAATAAGCTTGAATACCTTTTCTATCCACAACTCCTGCGACATCTTATACATCTAAATCCTAAGTGGGGCATGTTGGCAACTTGGCAAACATCACTAGGAGAGAGACATTACTGGTATGATGGTGAATAATGGTGAATGATGTTGAAACATGTTGTCATTGATGGCAACAAGGAAAGGAATAAGGTTGAGACAAAGTTTTTGGTCCTATCAAAAAGATATATTCATTTTTGACTAAGTGTTGGTAGTATATAGGAGACAACAACAAAGTAGCAGTATAATAGATGGCATTGGTCTGCAGTTGAAGATTAGATAATGCGATTATGCTATGTTGTTTGCAGTCCTTTGATGGTCCTATATCCAAGTTTTTAGCTCCTGATAAGTATTGGAAGCATACAATCAAATAGACTAAGTCTGGAAGAATAAAGACATTGTGATTTAGAGCAAAACACACATTTGATTTGGTCCGCATGTGAGGCCTACACTTTTTCATTTCCGTACATGTGACTAATTACCTTACTATTGTTGATACTTTTACATTTGTGGGACTGTTGATCCCAGATTTTTAAACTATTAAACCTTATAATGTTAAAAGAAAAACTAATTGGGTGATGTCCGATTAATGTTTGCATTACAGGAAAACTAACTGGGTGATGTTAGTTTGATGTTATTTTATAGGAAAAACTAATTGGGTGATGTCCGATTAATGTTTACATTACAGGGAAACTAATTGGGTTATGTTAGAAAGAAAATTGTCATGTGATTTCATTATGTTTATAAGAACTATGGTATGCTTTAGAAATGCATGTATTAAATTTGCTTCGGCTATGATATGTATATGTGGAATTAACTTTGAGATTGAGTGTGCAGGTATTTCTAACAAAACCACAGATACTGGAGATCATTTCGCACCTTATGTTGTAATCCTTTGTGAAACTGATCTGGTTCCACAAGGAACTGAGATCAACTCTATGTTTGATTTAATGTTGTAATGTTGTCTTCAATGAGGTTGAATGGGTTAGGTCTATCCTCTTGTAAATTTGAATTATGATATGTGTTGTAAGAATTATTTTTAAATTTTATCTTATTTTTGAATTTTAAAATTTGAGACCCTTTTCTCATGTCTTAACTTGACCTTGGGTGTCCTAACTAAGTTTAAATTGACCCTGGGTTATACCCCATGGGTCTAGGGTCACTTTTGACTTGGGTAACCCTTGGGTAACCTCCGTATGGTCACATTAACTTCACAATGAAGTTAAGTGATGAATTTAGAGGTAAGGGAGGGATAAGATGAGTGGTACCAACACTCAAGCCTATCCCTTTTTCAATTCCCAAGGCTTGAAATGACTCCATGGTCCACCAATAATGGAGGGGCTTGTCCTCTTGTTCCCTCACTTTTGGTGAGAGTCCCCAAGAAGTGGTGTGGTCCTTTATGAGTGGGGTTATTTTTTTAATCCCACTTGGGATAATGACAAAAAGGAGGGAAGACTTTGGGGAAGGAGCTCATGAGTGGGGTTATTTTTTTAATCCCACTTGAGGATAAAGGAATTGGTGGAATTTTTTTTTTTTTTTAAAAGGAGTTTTAAAGGGAGAAATCTTAGTGTAGAGGGGAGTGAGTTTTTTTTTGGGAGAAAGAAAATTGGAGAGGAAACTAGAGTCGATCTCTTCATCAACTACTTCCATTAAAGGGCTTGTTAAGGTTGGTATGCAAGGCCTTTTCTTTGTATGTTCTATTTCTTACATGATGGATTTGTGAAATGAAATTTGATTTGTTGTGTTGTAAATTTTGTAATTGTGGGGAAATTTATTTGGGTGTTGACAGAGCTTCTTCCACTTGGGAGAAATGCTCATGTAGGGGAGGAGTGATCCTTCTCGAGCACATGCCTTGTTTCTTTCGGGATGTTGAAAGCCTTGAGGGCATTTGTGTGACTTTGAGAAATTGTGTTATTTAGCTTGAGAGTCAAAATATGAACTCCATGGAATCTTTGTTGGCAAGTTGGCTTGAGGCCATGAGAAGGAAACTGTGTTGAAATTTACTTGAAGGGTGACACTCTAGAGTTGAGTGTGTCCACTCTCCTACCCCTTGTTAAACTCACTGTGGTTGAGTTTTTGTGTTGTGTAATATCCATGGGTGTATGTGTGTTTTGGTGTGTTGTTTCTACCTTGTTGTGAAGTGGAATTTTGGAATACCCTAGGTGTGTGGATGATCTCCCTAGCTTGGGGGTGACCCTCTTGCGGGTCTACGATAGGGAGGAGAGTAGCTTGTGTGGTGTTTCTTCCCTTGTGTGATATGCAGGTTTTCTGGGAGCTTATTGTGAATCTTGGAGAAGATTATTGGATCTTAGAAAATATTTTAGTTTCCTTAAGTCTTAAGGAGAGCCTGATCTTTTAATAGCTCCTTCCTTGTCGATTTTCCAAAAGGAGAAAATTATCTCCCTATTGTTGTATAAATTGTTATTTTTGGAGTTGTGAGGAAATCCTCTATTCTTGGGTTGATAGTTGTAATTTTCTTGTTCATTAAGTTTTACCATTTAGAAATGAGAAGAGGAAAAGAAAATTTATTTTTAAAAGGATATTAAAATTGTCTAGTTCCTTCTTCTCCTACTTGCAAAGTTGAGAGTTAGTTGATGTTTTAATTAAATTTGTAAAAGTATTATTTCTATGTAAGCTTAGTGGAAATATTAATTTTAAATTTTGTTATAAGCCAAGTTGTAATTTTGCTACCATGAAAGAAATGAAATTTGGGATTACAGTATTATGTTTTTTTTTAAAAAAAATTACCGCAAGTAATTAAATGCTTACTATATGTAGTTTAAAACATTTGACTTGAAATAAAAATTTTATTCGAGGAAAGTGAGATTTATTTTATGCATAATGTATAATATGAATTGACTAGATGTTTAAACTTAGAGTTGCAATTCAGAAATACATTGTTTATACAATTATAAATTAAAAAGAGCATAGGTAAATATATTTTAATTTTAAGGAAGAGTTTCTCGAAAGTTTTAACAATTATCCCAAATTAAATGACAGGATAATGAAGAGGAAAATATGATCTTTTCATTACAAAGGACACTGAAAATAAATGCAAACAAGCCATCACAGGCATTCCATGAGTGGCCTTTTTTTAAAAAAACTCAACTGTAGATTTAGAAAATAAATATCTAATTGGGAAAAAAAAAAGAGAAAGAGAAAGAATAGCTAACCGAACAGGGCTAAGAGAACTAAGTTTAACCTACCGTTAAACCTATTTAGGAACAAGTTGATTATTAAAATTAATTCAAACGTTGAACTAAAACCTAGAGCAAAACCCTAGGGGGACTGAGTCAAGTGAAGTTAACCAACCCTGTGTAAGAGATCTGGTTTACCAAGAAATTAGGAATTATGTAAAGGTTGTAGTGTTATTGTTGTTCAATAAAGAACATGAAGAAAAAAAATAGGATAACATAAGAAGATCTTGCACAACAGGAAGGAGAAAGAGATAGAAATACAATCAAAATTAAACGGTAAAATGAACGTGATAGAAATATAATCAAAATTAAATCCCAAGAAAAGGAAGAGAGGGCAAATGAACGGGCTTGGTTGAAAATGCCAAGTCTGAAGGAGGAGAAATTAATATTAAATTCTAGAAAATGGAAAGAAGAAAACAGATGATCGTGCTTTGTTAAAAATTGATCTATCACCTAAAACAACTATTATTCAAATGTAATTCATGAGATTAACCTAAGTCAGGAAACCACACGTTTTCTTGCATAGGGTGTGTGCACATGTGCTTGGTACCCTGCTGACAACTGTATTGTTTTCACCTTAAGCGTACGCTGCCAAGCATGCCTCCATGTGCGAGGGGATTTATAGGAAAGCGTGGGAAAATTTTTTGTATTTTGTGTCATGACCACATGGCGCATGTGGACATGACGTGTGATACATGTTGTGACTACATGGGAAATGTGGGCATGACATTTGATATTAGAGCCTAAAGTTTAAACACTCGGCATAATTGGGCACGTTATTATTCTGCAACATTGATTAATTAGTCTCTACCTTGTTTTGTTAAGGATGCCTCCCCGATGTGTTTGATGAGTGTGATCATGCCACACAACGTTCATTGAGGTGCATAGTGCTTCCTTGGCTGAGGGACAAGGACCCGTAGTTATAGCAGATCCACCTGAACCACAAGTACCACCCATACCACAAGCACCACCTGAACCATAGGCACCACCCATACCACAGGCACCACTAGTAATTCACCTAGGCCCACAGATTCTTCAAACACTGCAGGCTATGTTAGAGCAGTTACCACCAGCTATTCCAGAACCATGTGATGAGCCTCACGTTGATCCGCGAGAAGAGCCATGTAATGAGCCACATGCGGAATCACATGCTAAGCCATATGTAGAACCCTGCATAGATCTGTTAGAGGTGCCACACATGGAGCCTTTCGTTGAGATTCCTGACACTACAGTAGAGAAGGTAGGGTCAGCCTACCATACACGAAGTAGGAGTCCTCCGAGACTCTTGAGACGAGATGAGACCAGGAGGGTAGAACAAGTATACCATGGACCGTATGAGTATGGATTAGATGAGTCAGTTATAGGGCTCAGAGACAGAGGAGATCCCATTAGAGATCTGCTTAGGCTCAACCCACCTACTTTCATAGGAGCTACCGAGGGAGTTGTGGCTAAGGCTTGGCTGATTAGTCTAGATAGGTGTTTCGTGTTGTGACCTTACGGGAGTAATACGAAAGCATGAGTGGTAGTGCATATCCTGAGAGATGCAACAACTACCTGGTGGCACACTAAGGAGTGCAAGTGCCAACTATCCCTAGATACACTCACTTGGGATATCTTTATAGAGTGCTTTAATGCGTGATATTTGTCAGAGCATTACAGACAGTGCAAGATTGATGAGTTTGATGAGTTACAGCAGAGAGGACTCACTGTTGCTCAATATGAGAGCTGGTTCATCGAGCTTTCTTGTTACGCGGAGTATCTCAAGGATGAGAAACTCTTGGTACATAAATTCATCAGAGGCCTGAATCACGAGATAGCAGGACCAGTACATATGGCAGATCCCTAGACCATGAGCGAGATTGTTGAAAAGGCTCTTATTGCAGAGAAAATTCAAGGACGAGGGCAAAATTCATGCCCGCAGTATCAAGATCGTAATCCCCAACAACAATAGAATTTTTGAAGACCGCAATTTACACCATAGAGAGGAGGGTTTAATTCCTCATCATTACCTCCTAGGCCTCCATAGTAGCATCAACAGAAATCTACGCCCCAATAGAGGGTTCAGGGGGGACAGAACCATGGATGGCAGTAGTAGGGCTAGCGTAGAGACCAAAGATAGTAGGGATCTTCTACAGAACCCGCAAGGTCTCAACAATCAAATAGAGGTTCACAGGGGTCCACTGGATAGACTGGACATCAGCAGTCAGGCAAGACTCAGTCTGTATAGTTATAGGTTAGCGGCTTGTGCTATGTATGTGGTGGGGCAGGGCATTTAGCCAGGGAGTGTCCACAGGGATTTACAGCAGGAGGACAGCCCCTTGCAGGAGGATCTGAGCAGACTGTAGGTGACGTGGGCAGGTCCCACCACATGTTTGCAGCAGTTGACAGCCGTCAGGCTAATTTCTAGGCTTCAGTCATTGAGACAGCAGGTAGAGGCAGACAGACAACTGGCGTTAGAGCCAATTCACATATTGGCTCGTCGGACACTGGGCCTTCGAGGTCGAGAGTTGGACCAGGTTAAGGTCCAATGGGACATGTATGACGAGGTCACTACAACATGGGAGGATACATCGAGACTGAGGACTCGGTATCCTCACCTCTTTGATGACTTTTAGGAGGAAGTACAATCTTAGGGGGGAGGATCTGAGGCCTACACTTTTTCTTTTCTGTACATGTGACTAATTACCTTATTGTTGTTGATACTTTTACATTTGTGGGACTATTGATCCGAGATTTTTAAACTATTAAACCTTATTATGTTAAAGGAAAACTAATTGGGTGATGTTAGAGAAAAAAAATCAGGTGATGTTAGATAGATGTTTATAGGAAAAACTAATTGGGTGATGTCTGATTAATGTTTGCATTATAGGAAAACTAATTGGGTGATGTTAGTTTGATGTTATTTTATAGGAAAAACTAATTAGGTGATGTTCAATTAATGTTTACATTATAGGGAAACTAATTCGGTGATGTTACAAAGAAAATTGTCATGTGATTTCATTATGTTTATAAGAACTGTGGTATGCTTTAGAAATGCATGTATTAAATTTGCTTCGGCTATGATATGTATATGTGGAATTAACTTTGAGATTGAGTGTGCAGGTATTTCTAAAAAAACCACAGATATTGGAGATCATTCCACACCTTATGTTGTAATCCCTTGTGAAACTGATCTGGTTCCACGAGGAATCGAGATCAAGTCTGTGTTTGATTTAATGTTGTAGTGTTGTCTTGCATGAGGTTGAATGGGTTAGGTCTACCCTCTTGTAAATTTGAATTATGATGTGTTGTAAGAATTGTTTTTGAATTTTATCTTTTTTTTAATTTTAAAATTTGAGACCCTTTTCAGATGTCTTAACTTGACCCTGGGTGTCCTAACTAAGTTTAAATTGACATGGGTTATACCCCATGGGTCTAGGGTTACTTTTGACTTGGGTAACCTCTGTATGGTCACCTTAACTTCACAGTGAAGTTAAGTGACGAATTTGGAGGTAAGGGAGGGATAAGATGAGTGGTAACAACACTCAAGCCTATCCCTTTTTCAATTCCCAAGGCTTGAAATGACTCCATGGTCCACCAATAATGGAGGGGCTTGTCTTCTTGTTCCCTCACTTTTGGTGAGAGTCCCCATGAAATGGTGTGGTCCTTCATGAGTGGGGTTATTTTTTTAATCCCACTTGGGATAGTGACAAAAATGAGAGAAGACTTTGGGGAAGGAGCTCATGAGTGGGGTTATTTTTTTAATCCCACTTGAGGATACAGGAATTGGTGGAATTTTTTTTTTTAAAAAAGAAAAAAAAAAAGAAGTTTTAAAGGGAGAAATCTTAGTGTAGAGGGGAGTGAGTTTTTTTTGGGAGAAAGGAAATTGGAGAGGAAACTGGAGTGGATCTCTTCATCAACTACTTCCATTAAAGGGCTTGTTAAGGTTGGTATGCAAGGCCTTTTCTTTGTATGTTCTGTTTCTTGCATGATGGTTTTGTGAAATGAAATTTGATTTGTTGTGTTGTAAATTTTGTAATTGTGGTGAAATTTATTTAGGTGTTGACAGAGCTTCTTCCACTTGGGAGAAATGCTCATCAAGTGTGGGGTAGGGGAGGAGTGATCCTCCTCGAGTGCATGCCTTGTCTCTTTTGGGATGTTAAAAGCCTTGAGGGCATTTGTGTGACTTTGAGAAATTATGTTATTTGGCTTGAGAGTCAAAATATGAACTCCATGGGATCTTTGTTGGCAAGTTGGCTTGAAGCCATGAGAAGGAAACTGTG
This sequence comes from Cunninghamia lanceolata, assembly GCA_027924645.1. Taxonomy (NCBI): domain Eukaryota; kingdom Viridiplantae; phylum Streptophyta; class Pinopsida; order Cupressales; family Cupressaceae; genus Cunninghamia; species Cunninghamia lanceolata. The sequence continues at coordinate 944,145 of BSBN01000245.1, read as the reverse complement.
TTGAAATTTAATTGAAGGGTGACACTCTAGAGTTGAGTGTGTCCACTCTCCTACCCGTTGTTAAACTCACTGTGGTTGAGTTTTTGTGTTGTGTAATATCCATGGGTGTATGTGTGTTTTGGTGTGTTGTTTCTACATTGTTTTGAAGTAGAATTTTGGAATACCCTGGGTGTGTGGATGATCTCCCTAGCTCGAGGGTGACCCTCTTGTAGGTCTACGGTAGGGAGGAGAGTAGCTTGTGTGGTGTTTCTTCCCTTGTGTGATATGCAGGTTTTCTGGGAGCTTATTGTGAAGCTTGGAGAAGACTATTGGATCTTAGAAAATATTTTATTTTCCTTAAGACTTAAGGAGAGCCTGATCTTTTAATAGCTCCTTCCTTGTCGATTTTCCAAAAGGAGAAAATTATCTCCCTACTATTGTATAAATTGTTGTTTTTGGAGTTGTGAGGAAATCCTCTATTCTTGGGTTGATAGTTGTAATTTTCTTGTTCATTAAGTTTTACCATTTAGAAATGAGAAGAGGAAAAGAAAATTTGTTTTTAAAAGGATATTAAAATTGTCTAGTTCCTTCTTCTCCTGCTTGCAAAGTTGAGAGTTGGTTGATGTTTTAATTAAATTTGTAAAAGTATTATTTCTATGTAAGCTTAGTGGAAATATTAATTTTAAATTTTGTTATAATCCAAGTCGTAATTTTGCTACCATGAAAGAAATGAAATTTGGGATTACAGTATTGTTTTTTTTATAAAAAATTACCGCAAGTAATTAAATGCTTACTATATGTAGTTTAAAACATTTGACTTGACCTCAAGTAATTAAATGCTTACTATATGTAGTTCATAAGAATTTAACCTCCAAGCCATTGGAGAAGCCTGTGCCCCTTCACCAAGGCCTCATACATAGGCTTTACTAGTTTCACTTGGCCTTGATGCCCCTGCCACTCTCCATCACCAGGCTGTGGAACCCTCCCCCAATACTCCATCGGCTTCTATCAAATGTGATTCCCTACACACTACTATTAATAATAGTCCTGATGGCCTGACTTCGGCCTCTGTGGAAACTAATACCCCCACTCCTGGGTCTACCTCTACCCCTAAGATGAAGGGCTCTGTTAAGTCTAGGAAGTGGCTTCATCGTCTCTCTGAGTTGGCTGAGGAAGTGGTTATTCTTAGCTCCCTCAAAGATAGTCATGAGACCCCTAAAGGTAAAAACATGTCTGCTAAGAATCTTGCTAAAAAGGCAAGAAAGGGCAAAGGGAAAAGCATATCCACTAGTGTCAAACACTCTACCAAAATTGATGGGAAGCTAGCCCCCAAGGTTAAACTTATAGACTACTCAGAAAGTAATTCTGAGGTTTCTTCTCACGGTGAGGAGGCCGATAGTGATGATTTGAAGGAAATTAGCATGGAGCATACTATTTCTGGGGAATAGTTTGATGGCCACGACTCTCTGCAAAATGATTACAGGGATAGCCCCGAGAATGTGATTGGTACTGGTAGTGATAAAGATGAGTTTGACCATCAGAGCCTTATGGAGTTCCAATATGATATCGATGAAGAAGAGGGAAATTTCAATGAGCAAAATCCTGCCGGTGCTGAAGAGGTGGAAGCGAATAGTCAGTCTGTCCTTGAAGAGTTTGATGATGTCAGGGCTACTGCTGAGGATGGCAATGTGAATGAGGGTAGGGACAGTAACTCTCTTTTTTCTAAAGTGACTTAGTTAAAGGACAAGATGGAGGCTTTGCAACTCAAGCTGTCTACTCTTTACAAGTTCATTACCCGCATGCTATGTAGGTCTTCCATGATGAACTTAACCCTTTTGTAGGATATTCAACTTTTCTCACAGGGAGCCGACAATTAAAGAACTTAGGAGCTGGACAAAGTTTTTGAAGTTCTTGCTAATGACTAGGAGGACTCCCTGTCCTAGTGTGCCTTCTGCTATCTGTTTGCTAGTTTTTTGTTGTTGCTTTCTTTCTGCCATTTGTTACCTGGTGTTTCCTAGGTTCTGGTTCCAGGCTCTTTTTATTTCCTGAGCCTGGGCTTTTTATTATGTAATCTCTGTTAAGGGTTCGGCCCCTTGTTTTTGCCACCTGATGTAATCAAAAACATTTCACTTGAAATAGAAATTTTATTCAAGGAAAGTGGGATTTATTTATGCATAATGTATAATACAAATTGAATAGATGTTTAAACTTAGAGTTGCAATTCAGAAATACATTATTTATACAATTATAATTTAAAAAGAACATAGGTAGTTATATTTTAATTTTAAGGAAGAGTTTCTTGGAAGTTTTAACAATTATCCCAAATTAAATGACAAGATAATGAAGAGGAAAATATGATCTTTTCATTTATAAAGGACACTGAAAACAAACCCAAACAAGCCATCCTAGGCATTCCATGAGAGGCCTTTTTAAAAAAAAAACTCAACTGTAGATTTAGAAAATAAATTTTCAATTGAGAAAAAAATAAGAGAAAGAGAAAGAACAACTAACCTTGGAAAACAAAGAGGAGAAAATGCGTGGCATTTCCGAACAGGGCTAAGAGAACTAAGTTTAACCTACTGTTAAACGTGTTTAGGAATAAGTTGATTATTAAAATTAATTCAAACGTTGAACTAAAACCTAGAGCAAAACCCTAGGGGGACTGAGTCAAGTGAAGTTAACCAACCCTGTGTAAGTGATTTGGTTTACCAAGAAATTAGGAATAATGTAAAGGATGTAGTGTTATTGTTGTTCGATAAAGAACGTGAAGAAAAAAAATAGGATAACATAACAAGATCTTGCACACCGAGAAGGAGAAAGAGATAGAAATACAATCAAAATTAAATGGTAAAATGAACATGATAGAAATACAATCAAAATTAAATTCCAAGGAAAGGAAGAGAGGGAAAATTAATGGGCTTGGTTGAAAATGCTAAGTCTAGAGGAGATATTAATATTAAATTCCAGAAAATGGAGAGAAGAAAATAGATGATCATGCTTTGTTGAAAAATGATCTATCACCTAAAACAACTATTGTTCAAATGTAATTCGTGAGATTAACCTAAGTTAGGAAACCATGTGTTTTCTTGCGTAGGGTGTGCGCACATGTACTTGGTACCCCACCGACAACTGTATTGTTTTCACCTTAAGTGTACACCGTTGAGCACGCCTATGCATGTGAAGGGATTTCTAGGGAAGCGTGGGAAAAATTTTGGTATTTCGTGTCATGACCACATGGCACATGTGGACATGACATGTGTGATGCATGTTGTGACCGCATGGGAAATGCGGGCATGACACCGCACTCCTCCACTATTGCATATATTGTTATGCAATTTTGAGGTGTTGTAAACACTTATATGAAGTGTCTAAATCCAGAGTTTTAGGTTCTGAAGTCCACTGGAAAGATAGGTACAAGCTGCTGAGTATCGCTACAATGTTTGATAGTGCTTGACTTTGACAGGGCATGTGTTCTTGGGGTCCACATTTTTCCGCAAGAAGATATTTTACTTTATGGTTGTAGAGGTATGATCCTTAATGGATAAAGAGTCTTTTCTATGATTTTGAGAAAGTATTGTGATTTGCAATAGAAGTTTCATTTTGATAGATGAACTAAACCAGTGGTAGCCTGAGTTGGAGGCTGACATGATAAGTTTGAATTTTATATGGTAAGTTTTGTTGCTAAGAACTTAATCCTAAGTGGTTGAATAGTTAAGCGTGACACATGTGAATGTATTTCAAGTGTTGTTTGGTTCTATTGGGAGTTTTGGTGAATGAATTTGGCTGACAGAGTACATAAGGCATGACTACATGCTACACCTTATTAGGCCAACCTAATGAAGTTTTTAAGTATTGCAGATATGTATGGGATTTAATTCGGTGTTTGAATGATGTGATGCAAATTGAAATGTATGTGTGATATGTAAAGTGTAGTATAGGTGACAAAAGAAAAAGAAGAGACATCTTGCTTGATGTAAAAGTAGAACAGTGAAACAAAGTAGTCAAGATGAAGAGTTTTGAGACAGTGTTTTGAGCTTCATCAGAACTATAACCATGCGTGTGTAGATGCAATCTGAGCAGTTCAACCTGACAGTGAGCCACTCTTCCTTCTTCTTTATTCCTCTAGGTTGTAAGCTTGTTTTGGTAGAAGGCCATTCTTGCAGTGAGCATTTCTTTAGGCAGTGAGCCTTCTTATAATGTGGTATTGTTATTACGTAATATATTATCCAGTTTTGGGTTTTCCACATAAAAAATTATGGTGTTCATGTGTGATAGATTGTGGTTTTTTCTCCTATGTTTAATTTTCTTTGTTATTGCATATGGTAAATAGATTATTAATTTAATAAGCAAGAGGTTTAATAGAGTATTCATTCACCCCCCTCTCAATAGTTTGGGTGTTCAACAATTGGTATCAGAGCCTGGTTCCTTGGAAGAAGCCTAACAACTTGAGGAAAATCTTGGAGACTAAACACGTGGCTGGTAAAAAATGTCCTACTCCTAAAGAAATTGATTCAACTAAAACTAAAGAAGAATGCACAATTGTCAATGAAGAAGAACTCAAGCTTGCACTTGAAGATCTTGAAAGGGTTGAAATAGAAAACATGTATCTAAAAGATAATGTCAAGGAAGTGTTGGCAAGAGACACTACTTTGTTGGATAATTAAGTATTTTGATTGATGGCAACAAGAAAAGGAACAATGTTGGAACATAGTTTGTGGTCCGGCAAAGAAGACTTAGTCATATTGGCTAAGTATTGGAAATGTACAGAGGCAGAGACAAAAGAATGGTTTTTGGATTCACATTGAGCTATAGATGAAGACCTGTAAATGTAGTTCATGTATGATGACTCATAGCTATTTGATGATGATATACTCTAGTGTTCAAGTCATGACTTCCTTTGGAAGTCATTTGGAGAAAATGTCTAAGTCTGGATGAACAGAGGTAAGACAGGGAATGTGTATAGTGCAAAGTAAAAGGGTCCGCACTCCTCCACAATTTCATATTTTGTTCTATTGTTTTGAGGAAACTAAGAGACATGTCATGACTACCTAAATCCAAGATTATAGCCCTTGAAGTTTAACAGTTCACATTCTACAAGCTTTCCAATATCAGCTTCCAGTTTGACAGTATTTCTCTGTGACAGTGCAACAGTTCCAAGATCTGCATTTTGACATACAAGTTTATCTAGTTCCATGGATCTAAGGGCTTGTTAAGAGGTCAGTAATGATTGTTGGATATGATTTTTTAAGTCTCCCATGGTCCGCAATATAAGTTATGATATGACAAATGAATTGATCAAGTATGTTCTTAGGGAACAAGTTGACAGGCATGGTAGATCCTTATGCAGAGAAGCTATAGCATCTAGATAATTAATCTAAGTGGTTATATGATTGGGGCTGACCTATGAGAAGACCTGTACATGCTTTTCTGAGTCGACAATGTAGATTGAACACAAGATTAAGTTGGCAGAGTACAACTATTTGTTTACACGTTTCAAGTTTAGCTTGCCGACCTTATTAAGAGATAAATCTTGTTGCAGATAAATATATCTGATGAATTTCATTTTGATGGTATGGATATGGTGTGAAGAGGTATTGTGTGTGTGAAAAGCATGTGAAGATAAGTCAACAACTAGTAGAAGAAGAGAGATCTTATCCCTGAGTAAGAACAGAACAGTGAAGTAGGGCAGACAGAGATGAAGAGTGTTGAATCAATTTTTCTGTGCTTCATTGGAGCTATAACCATGCATGTGTAGATGCAATCTAAGCTAAACTTGGCAGTGATCCATTCTTCTTCCTTCTCTCTTTCTCTAGGTAGTGAGTCTATTTTGGCAGTGAGCCTTTCTTGCAGTGAGTATTTCACTGGGCAGTGAGTCTTATTGTAATCTAGTATTGTGCTGGGTAAGTGCAAGAAGATGGGGGGCCAAAAAGTGGCCAAAATAATTTCAAAAAAGTTTAAGTCATAACGTGAGCGCATTATAACGGGCTAGCATTATGGCTTGGTAATGACAAGCCTTAGGCTCGTCATTACCGAGCCATAACGCGAGCACGTTATGACCTAGTATAAATTAAAAAAAAACAATTGAATTTCATTTCATTCTCATTTTCTCCTCTGCCCGCGGCTTCCAAACCCTCAAAAATGCACTCACGTTCTGTAAAATGCCAATCAACACAAAAAGCTTATCAATTTGTCACCAAAATGCCACTGCAACATCGAGCACACCAAAGGGTGACTTATCTTTTTTTTTTGTTTGAATTTCTTTCTAAATAGGTAGGTTTTTGTTGATTTTTTATGTATATTTCGTTAATTGTCAGGAAATGTTAATGCACCTCCTCCTCCTCCTCCTCCTCCTCCTCCTCCTCCTCAAAATCCACCAAATCCTGAGGAAATACCTACAGAACAACAATCTCCTCCATTCATTCCTCGACATGCCCTTAGAACACAAGATAATATAATAGGGCAAATTGAAAACAACAAAAAAGAAATTGAAGATATAATTGCAAGGTTGAAAGATCCTTCCACTTCAACCTTGCATAGGTCCACGCTTGCCGAATCTCTTGAGTCTATGTTATCAAATGTAAATTTAATTAGCAAGCAAATAACTAGTTGGACCGATAAAAAGAGAGAGTTTAGAGATTACTATGTAGACAAGTTGTCATACCAAGATGTCAAAAAATTACAAATTACAAAATTAGACTTGTGTTCAATTTTCACAAACCCACAAACAAATCAACCTCCACCCATTACATGCAAGAGGTTCCCTATCCATTGGTGCAACAACCAAGCAATAAGGGACAATTTCGGGCAAAGGTGGTGGATGGTTTTTGACCATCCTCCATGCAATAATAAGGAGGTCCCGCAATACTTTTTGAGGAAACTCTACTGTGAGTTTGTCCTCAATAAAGTGCCAAACTATTTTGATATGCGGGACTTCCAGGGTAGAGGTGGGGGCTCAGCACAGGATAGACTAGGGGCATGTCTTGACCCACAGCGGGTAGTGAGACGAGTAATCAGTAGACCAGCCCACGAGCATGTTTCTATCCCTTCCATTATGAAGGAGAGTGTTGAGGTCGATACACTGAGGTCGATTAGTGCCTTGACCCAAAGCATCATAGAGCATGCCAATCTTGCAACACATAGTGGGTTGGGAGATAGTACGAGGAGTAGGATCCCACCGCATACTTGCCAGGCTTGCAGGTCAGCCTGTGGTTATGACCCCATGGACAGTCAGGATGCAGGTGCATAGGCTACATCTGTAGCTGAGCAGATGGTGATGACAGATACCCTCCTGAGTGAGACTTTCGGCCTTGATACTCAGGTAAATATTAGCAAGTTTATTGAATTTAATTTATTAAATTTCATTTTTAAAATACAAGATTAACTAATTTAAATTGATGATTTTAATGAAATTTTAGGGTCATAGTGTTGATGTAGTTTTCAGTGGTTCTCCACCTACATTTTTCACTAGATCATCTATTGTCGAGGTATGTAACTAGTAAACAATAATAAATATTACATGTGAATAGCATCGTTATATGAATGGTATTCTAATTTCTGATTTTAGATGTTGAATAGGTTAATACTGTAGATTTCATGGCAACACCTGCCAGCGGTGGTGGACTTCAAAGCTTTACGGAGGTAATAAAATAAATAGTTTAATGAATGAATTGTACTTACTAAATTTTTGTATGTGATTTGTGTGTTTTATTGTGTGTACTTCCATGTTTAGATGAATGTGTGTGTATGTTAGGAGCCATGATTTGCATCACTATTATAGTTTTCGTAATTAAATAATGTTGTTTTATTTTCAGATGATGTAGGCTGCGGAGACACCTCCCCATGTTCATAGGGCAATGGAGCAAGGTGTGGCCTCTACGATTCATAGCTCCATGGCATTGATAGGGGTATGAGGTAGATTAGTAAATTTCAATTTACATTCATTGTTATTGTTGTCTATTTTTGAAAAATTAAAAGATTATTGATTTGAAGTTTAATTTCTATCTGGATGGTTTCTATAGGACATGACATCACCAGGGCCTATTCCTGCTACTGAGGCAAGCGAGGAGACATATTATATGTTAGCGGTAAGTGATTATTTTGTTAAATGTTTCATTTTTTTATAACATGTAATTTCTATATATTAATGTTGTAGACACCCAAATTTGTCCCAACTTTGTCCATGTCTAGCAACACCTTGTTAAATCACTAATCCATTAGCCAATTAATTAAATAAATTTTATTTATTTAATTAATTCCACAACATGTCTTATCCCATTTTATTCATTTATCCTATTAATTAAATAAATTTTATTTATTTAATTAATTTCCAACTCATATCCCAACTAATTCAAATATTTTATTTGAATTAAGCCCTTATCATTTATCACATTCCAACACTTGTCCAGTCAATCATGTGTTGTAAGACAACTTTCATTTACAATCCTTCACATGTACAATTAATGGAATCTAAATTTACTAACTTTCAATCCTAGCCATTCACATAGCCTCTGAATCTCCACCGTTGATTGATCTTGGCTAAGTCATATGAAAACACCCTCTCACTCCATATGAAACATCCAGCAATCCAGCAAAATCATAAACAACAATCATATAGCATCTACATTATCATCTTGAGCATTTTGAGCATTCACTTGAGCTTTTATCATCAATCATGGCAGCTTTCAGCATTGCAATTGTTCATTGTTGAAGAAGCAGTCCACATCTCTCAAACAAGGAATCGCATGGTCTAGGTGAAGTTATGTTTGAATTGCATTATTCTTTGATTTCATTTAGGTTAGATTCCTTGATGATGGTAGGGTTAGGGTTTCATGACTATGTCTGATCTGCTGCACCTGACTTTCACCTATCACATTTTGGCATGCCCGGTGGGACTCACGTCCTTGATTGACTTCATTTTCAGAGTTGTTTTCTTTGAAGATCAGATTTTGCAGGTGTTCGCAGTAAATTTCGGTCGCTTATGAACGAACATCCGCCGCTTCCATATCTCTGTGCCGCTTTTAAGCTAGAACAGGCTGCATTTAGCTCTCTGGATCGCCTTTAACCAGACAGTCGTCGCCTACGGTAAAATCGTATCGCTTTTGTTTTCAAAAGGCTCGCCTGTGATTTTCACGGTTGCTTTTGACTGTATTTACCACTTTTTACCTAACAGTCGCCGCTTTCGCACACATCCACATCGCTTTTTACCTAACAGTCGCCGCTTTCGCACACATCCGCATCGCTTTTGACTTAACAGTGGCCGCCTTTGCAAATGTTTGCATCGCTTTTGATCTAACAGTACTCACCTTTACACTGATCTGTATCGCTTATGAACTGATAATGATCACCTGTGTAGGTTAGGGTTTAGTCTTTTTTTTGTAGATACAGGTCACTTTCGTCTCGCAGCTAGTCGCTTTTGGGTGTAACTGGATTGCCTCTGAGTCTACAGAGGCTGCTTTTGAATTAATTAGAGTCACTTTTGAGTTTATAGTGATCGCCCACTAGCTTAGGGTTTTTGTCTGTCGACTGTGTTTTGCAGATACAGTTCGCGTTTAGTCCTCAATTGATCGCTTATGAGCTGACAGGTATCGCATCCTGTGTTTTTCGCGTCGCATATGATCTGCAGTCTTTCACCTATGGTATAATGGAGGTCGCTTTTGATCAGCAGTAAATTGCATCTGGTAAGTTCTATGTTTTCAAATCTGTTTCAGTTCCAGTTTGATTTTTGGCTATTAATTGGGTATCTGCGCAGCATCTTATTGGTTTGTTCAAGAAAGGAGGTTATCAAACTACTGACATATCTGTTGCAGGTTCGATCGGTCCAAGATTTGTGGTTTTTTTTCACTAAATTAGGCATATTTGGGCTTGGTGCTTAAAATGAACCATTGTTTGCTCCGTGCTTGATTTATCTTTTTGATTGCTTGCATGTGCTTGATTGTAACCCAAATTTAATGGCAAAAGTATCCTCTCCCCTTGCCTATCAAATGGATCTTGGGTGTATGAGAACTTGTCATTATCTTTAGAGGGCCTGCCTTCCCGGTGTGAGAAGGGATACGACCCAAGCAGTAACGGGCTAAAGCCAAGTCCTTCCAAACCGCAATATAAGAAAAGTGTTTTTGTCGAAAGCCACAAACAACGGGTGCAATTGTGTTATACCGACAGCCAACCTCCCCCAAAACCCTCCAAGGCGCAACCCTTGGAGGCTGGGAGACTCCATAATGGAGAGTAGCGCTGCCGCACGTATAGCACTCGAACAGATGCCCTTATTAGCAACTTTGTGTAGTAGCCAAAAACCTTCTATCTGTTGACGCAGAGGGCAAAACCCTTGAAGCGGCCCCGATTCATGCGGTTCTTAGCCGAGGTAGCAGGGACAATCTAAAGGTTTGGAGAGGGTCAAGCCTTATAAGAAACCTGGATCTTGGTATGCGTGAGAAGTGTGTGCAAATGTAAGAAGGAGCCGGTGCTACCAAGATCTTGGAGCTACCCGCTTTGAATAGGCATAGCTAGGGGATTCAATAGATACTGTCCTATCCTAGCCTAGGTTGTATCAGTTTGTGCTTGTTGTGAGTGTGAGTGACTGTTATCACTGTTTTCTTGCTAAAAAACTACAAAATCAGATAACTTTTGAACAAACACAGTCACCTTTGAACCTAAACTGCTCACACAGACCACAGACATCGCTTTTAAACTGTAGTAATTCACTTTTTGCCTAAACTACGTCGCTTTTAAACAATAACTGCCTGCATATTGCCTGAACCGAGTCACTTTTAAACCACAGTTGATCGCCTTTTGCTTGAACAGAATCGCTTTTAAACCATAGCTGATCGCCTACTGCCCGAACCAAATCGCATCTAAATCATAACCAAGCGCATCTTGTCTGAGCCAGATCGCCTCTAAGCCGCAGTTAGTCACCTTGTACCTGAATGAAATCGCCTCTGCACAACAGACCTCTAGGGACATCTGAGTCACCTCTGATCAACAGAAAATTGCCTTTGTACCAATAGTCGTCACCTCTGGCAATAGCATTCGCTTCTGGTTTACACTATTATTCTCTGTCGAGCCTAAACCAGATCGCATTTGAGCTATCATTGATCACCTTTAGCATCCTTTGAGTCACATTTGAGCTATCATCAGTCGCCTATAGCTAAAATACCTGCAAACCTTAATCCATCAACTAAATTAGCCACAGATCCAGCTTGCTTGAGTCTCAAACATCAGCTTTCAGACTTCTCTTTGATCAACAACAAATACCTGGACTTTGTCTCTTATTTTTTGAGCTTATCAAACAATCACAACTCATGAGCTTTCCATCTTTTTGAGACCCCAACCAGCAAATCAGACATCAACCCAATCATTTCAATCAACAAACAACCTTCAGTTTTTAGCTTCAACCAACAAACATCCTTCAGCTTTAGCTTCAGCAAACAACATCCTTTAGCTTTAGCTCCAACAAACATCAACAGTAAACAATCTTTCCCTTGAGTGTTTGAGCTACCTCTAGGGACAACCAACAACAACTGAACAACAACAACTCAGCCAAAACAAATCAACCCAGCAACTTAGCCAAACCAGCAAACCAAAACAAGAACCAATCAATCAACCAGCCAACTATCATCTTTTGGGTCTCAAAACTTTGACAAGCTCAACTTCATCATCAACATCATGCCTCAAACTAGGAGTCAATATCGAGCTGAAATAGAAGCCAAATTGAAAGCTAAAATGGAAGCCAAATTGCAAGCTGAAATGAAACAATTCACAACACCTCTTAAGGACGCAACTTAATTCACAACTGGTATGCCTTCTCATATGTTTATACCTCAAGGATACACTATGGGCAAGTCATCTTCACAACGAATGCAACCTCCACCATCCTTGGAAACTTTCGAAGAATAATCTCAAGATGACTCATCGGAATTCCAAGATACCTATCTATGGGACCAAGTTGAGAAACTCATGATATCTGAGCCTGATCGTTGTTTTCTCCAACTTGCTCGCATGGGTGCTAAACTACCTAAGGACTTTGACATATCTACTATTAGAGAGCAAGATCCCAACACTACTGCTGTTCTTGCGAATAGACCATCTACTATAGTCACATCATCTCCTATTACATCGCAAACATCGTCCTCATTGCCTGTTGTTGCTTCATTCGAGTTACCATGATCAGAGCATACTTTAGAACCATTGATAGTGCCCACCAATGTGCTCCCTCTCATGTCGCAAAATCTCAACATTCCACCTTTTCATGTTCCTCAACATATCTCTCCTTCTACCATGACTGTTTCCATGCCTCAAGTAACACAAGCTGTCCATGTAACACAAGCACAAACACTTCGAGCATCACAAGCCATTCCCATGTCTTATAGTGTGCAAACCTTCCAAACTATTCCAACAACACATGTTGTCCATGCTTCACACCCTTTACAATCCACTACCTCTCATACGAATACCATATCCCATATACCAACTGTTAATCCTTCCACGTTATCATATAATCCCAACATTAGTCTCATTGACATGAGTGATCCCCCCATTTCTCAAGCCAATCCAAACAATAAGATTGCTTATGTTGATCAACTTACATCCATGTCATCATATTCTTCCAATCCTTCACGCACCATCAATCCATCTTATGCTACCCAAAGCATTCCTATTGTCACCCAACCTATGACACATACCAATCCTCATATCGTCCAGAATACAAATCCAAATGTTTCTGTTGTATCTACCAATCCCTCCATTACTTACCATGTCACAAATCAAATCCCAACTTCCCAACCATTCGCTACTATCAATCCACTATTCACTTCCCATGTGATGCACACCCAATTGCCGCTTATGTCTCAAGGACAGCAATCCTCCAACACATACGTGTCACATACCAATCCTTTGACATACATTGTGGGTACACAACTGCAAGCAACAGTCTCAACTCCACATATCCAACAACCGCAACCACAATATATCTCCTACCATACTCCACCCCCTTCCAACAACAGCAATTATCTTCAGCAGATGTTCAACAGATGATCGATGAAAGGGTAGGACAAGGCAAGAAACCTTTTTCTCTCGAAAACATATGCGCCTGTCCATTTGACAAGTCTCTTAATATGATACATTTTCCACCACATTTTGAAATCCCACAATTTGAGAAATACAAGGGGAAAGGGAATCCGGAAGACCATCTTCGAGCCTTTTTTGTAGCATGTCTTGATGTCTCTTATGACGATACGTATCTTTTGAGACTATTTCCTTGAAGCTTAGCAGGACAAGCTCTTGAATGGTTTTCTCATTTACCCCCGGGCATCAAATCTTTTGCAGAATTAGCAAACAAATTTCGATCACACTTTGCCTTTAACATTGAACATGAGGTAAACATGAATGACCTTGTCAATACCAAACAATGCAACGGTGAACCCTTTTCTACTTTTACCCAACGATGGCGTAACATGGCTAGCAAATTATCCTGGGAAATACCTGAGAAACAACAGCTTGACATCTTTGTTCAAAATCTTCATCCTGAGCTGTCATTCCAACTACAATTGCAGAGCGCTAGCACCTTTGACGAACTAGTTTCCAAAGGAGTTATTATTGAACGAGCCTTAATTGCCAAGGGCACTATCAAGATCTTTCGCGACAACAAAGATTCCCCCCAAAATTCCAATGATAAGTCTCGCTTTTGGAACAAGAACAAGAATGTTGTCAATGACGGTATTGTAGACGCGAAGAATATTCAAACCATGAGAGCTCCCATCAACATTCAAGCATCCTCTACACCAAGGTAGTCTTTTCCACAATGAAGAAACCAACGCCAAACTTCCAATCCACGCCGACAATTTACACCATTAGTGGAACCCATGGAAGTTATTCTTCAGAAGCTGCTTCAAGCAAGAGACATTATTCTACCCAATGCACCACCAAATGGTGAACCACTCTTTCGAGCTCCTTGGTACAAAGAAAATGAGTATTGTGATTACCATCGAGTTAAAGGGCACAAAACAAATGGTTGTATGCGCTTAAAACATGTTATCCAAGACTGCATTGATCAAGGTTTAATCAATGTCACACCTTCAACAGCTCAACCTGCTCAACAATCAACATCAAATTATGATCTAGAGACTTTCAAGAATCCACTTCCATCTCATGATCAGACAAATAACGTTCAGGCTGGAAATGCTATTCCATATAACTATACATCATCTACCATTGGCCGCATTGACCATGCTCGCATTCTACCATTACCGTTCAAGGGAGAGCACCTGATTGTGCTATAACCAAGCGAAGAGGTCAAGTTACTATTCAAGGAGCACCTCCTCACTCTCCTCGATCTCTCTCTGACTATAACCTCTTGGATCACCTTGGTAAAACTCCCGCACACATATCTATTCTTGAGCTGCTCCGCATATCCTCCGCACATAAATCTATCCTTGATAAAGCCTTACAAGAGTCTTCGGTGCCTAATAATATTAATATCACACAATTCCAATCTATGGTCGCTAGCATTGTAGCCCCTTGTCATTTGACCTTTTCTGACAACGATCTTAAGCCCTCCATTCATCCGTCACACAACGAAGCCCTCCATATTGAAGTATTTGTTAAACAACGCCGTATCAAATGAGTCTTGATAGATGGGGGAGCTGGTCTTAATATATGTTCTTTGAAACTTATCAAGCAATTGGGATATTCTGAGAAAGATGTTGACACCTCCAAGGTTATTACCATCAGAGCATATGATGACGCTGAAAGAGATACCAAAGGGATTATCTTATTGCCTATTCAAGTTGGACCGGTCATTACAGAAACTCGCTGTCAAGTCCTTGATATTGATCTTCCTTACAACATCATCCTTGGATGCCCTTGGATTCATACCCTTAAAGCAGTTCCCTCTACATACCACCAATGCCTTAAATTTCCACATAAGGGTGTTGAGGTTACCATTCAAGCTAATCCCAATCCATTTGAATTCTGTCGTGCCTTTCAAGCTAAATATCAGAGTCCAAATCATATTCCTATCAACACCGAGGCATATCCATCGTCATCCTATATCAACCCATCCGATCTTCTTAAGCCCTCATCTAGCAAAGCCGCTTCCAACCTCCATATCAAATATACCGAACATGGCCCTGGTGAATACAAACTACAAGAGTCCTATTGCGTGGGTACCCTTCCATTATCTCCTAAATCCCACGGTAAGCCCTCTACATCTAAGCCAACTTCATCCTCCTCTGTTATCAAAGCTCCTCCTACAGTATTCATTTAGGGTGGTTTCTTGGATGATGAAGACATTGAGGACATCAACTCTTGGATATTCTTTGATGACAACGACCAAGTCCAACTTGAAGTAGCACGATACAACAATGGGTTTCGTATCATCAAGAACATGGGCTATAAAGGACATGGCGGCTTGGGATCACAAGAACAAGGACCTACTGAGCCCATTATTGTGTCTAAGAAGTTTAATAAGCAAGGCCTTGGTTACCAACCGGAGGTACCGCAACTCAAAGACATTAAGTGTATTTTCGATATTGACGTTGGACCTTATTCGGTAGGAGAGACTTCTAACTCGGATACTATCGATGACTCCTCCCTCCATATCACCGACCTTTTTCAAGAACATTCCATCTTCATGTTTTCCGCAACCTCTTCTAGCCATCACAATTCCTCCATTAGCCTTTCACTCGTATATCCTGACCTCATCGATTGGGACCAACAGGGGGCACCGATATTGGATACATTTGAAAATGATGAAGCCATTGCAGAATTCATGGGTTTGAGACAAGGTATTCCATTGGGTGATCATAAAGCAGGTTTCATGATGGATTTACCTAAACTAGTATATTTTGGCGGAAGTATCAAATCATTCAGTCGCAAAAGTGAAATAAACAAAATTCAACAAAATAGGTCACTAGGTGAAAACTGAAAGGCGCCTCTTGACCGTGAAAAAGTAAAAATAAAGGATGTATCCGAAGGTGAAAACCTCTCTGAGGTGCCTGAGGATGAGGGATTTGATCTTCCTGTTGCCACTAATTACCATGAAAAATCAACTGTGCTAGTTGAAAAATCACAAGACATGAACTTGGGAACAGAACAGAATCCGAAGATCACTTTTTTGGCAGCATCACTCTCTGAGCAAGAACGAAGAAACTTCATAGCATTTTTTCTGAGAAGAGCTATAAATTTTGCATGGACATATGCAGACATGCCAGGTCTAGATCCTTCACTTGTGGTACACCATTTAGCAGTATCTCCTGATGCGAAGCCTGTCAAACAAAAATTGCGCAAAATGCATCCACAAGTTGCCTTATTGGTCAAAGCAGAAATTCAAAAACTGTTAGAAGCAAAATTTATAAAGCCTATTGATTATCCAGAATGGGTTTCAAATTTGGTACCTATAGCAAAACCAAATGGACGTGTTCGTTGCTGCACAGACTTTAGAGATCTTAACAAAGCTTGTCCTAAGGATGATTTCCCATTACCAAGCATAGACAACATTGTAGATCTTACAGCAGGACATGAAATGCTATCTTTGATGGATGGATTTTCTGGTTATAATCAAATCCGAATAGCAGATGAAGATCAAGATAAAACATCCTTTATCTGTCCATGGGGTACCTATTGCTGGGTTGTAATGCCTTTTGGTCTTAAAAATGCTGGAGCTACTTATCAACGAGTTATGACGGTTATCTTTCATGACCTTTTTCATACTATCATGGAAGACTATGTTGATGACATCCTGGGAAAATCCAAGACAAGAGAGGGACATCTACAAGTATTGGCACAAATCTTTGATCGATTAGAAAAATACCAAGTCAGATTAAACCCAAAGAAGTGTGTATTTGGTGTAACATCAGGAAAACTGTTGGGATATATTGTGTCTCGACGAGGGATAGAAGTGGACCCAGCTAAGGTAAAAGCTATCATAGAAATGCCTCCACCAGCGACTCTCAAACAGCTCCGCAGCTTACAAGGTAGGCTACAATCTATCCGCAAATTTATCTCACAACTAGCAGATAAATGTCATCCTTTTCAACATCTTCTTCGTAAGGGTGAACCTTTTAAGTGGGATGAAAAGTGTCAACAGGCTTTTGAGAAAATAAAGGAATACTTGGCAACACCTCCTGTGTTAGTACCTCCGATACCTGATCGTCCATTACTGCTCTATATATCATCAACAACCGCAGCATTGGGTGCCCTTCTAGCTCAACATGATGATTCAGGAAAAGAACAAGCCATTTACTACATCAGCAGAACACTTGTGGGATATGAACTCAATTACTCCTTCATGGCAAAGTCTTGTTTAGCATTAGTGTTTGCTTCCCAAAAGTTATGACATTATATGCTGAACCAAACAACGAAGCTCATCTCTAATGTGGACCCCCTCAAGTATCTCCTTTCAAAAGCTCTTCTCACAGGGAGATTAGCGAAATGGGTTATGATCTTAAGTGAATTTGACATACAATATGTGAACCGTAAAGCTATCAAAGGACAAGTTATCGCTGATCAATTAGCTAAAGCACCCATCACAGATATTCAGCCAATATATCCGGAATTCCCTGATGAAGGATTGTTTAATTTGAATTCTTCCACACGATGGCAACTATACTTTGATGGATCATACACACAACATGGTTCTGGAGTGGGTATCTTGTTTGTCACCCCTCAAGGAGATTGTATACCTGAATCATACAGAATAGCATTCCCATGTACCAACAACATAGCAAAGTATGAAGCTTTAATCACAAGCTTGCGTATGGCAGTACAATGGGCTATCAAACAGTTACGAGTCTTTGGTGATTCTTAGCTGGTTATCAAACAGGTTCTAGATGAATATCAAATGAAAGACGAGAAGCTTCTCCCATACAAGCTAATGGTGGATGATTTCAAGAGATATTTTGAGGATATTACCTTTGAGCAAATTCCCAAATTGCAAAACAAAGCAGCAGATGCCATGGCTATGATTGGATCTCTTTTAGACATGCCATCTAACACCTACAAATGTGAGTTCTTGGTTGAACAGCTTTTGATCCTAGCATTTGAAGTTCCACAATCTGAGCTTATAAGTGAAATTGTTGGTCCCAACTCATCGTGGTACAAGGATATATATGAGTATCTTTGCCATCAAGCCTTTCCACTTCAACTATCCAACACCCAGCGCAAAACCTGTATCCGTCGAGCCTCTCGTTACACTATCTTTGGAGACACTCTTTATCACCGGAGTCTTGATGGAATCCTCCTTAGATGTCTTGATTCTGAGGAAGCAAAAACGGCCTTACGTGAAGTGCATGAAGGTGTCTGCGGTTCGCATTCCACTGGCCCTAGCCTTGTTAAGAAACTTCTATGAGCAGGATACTATTTGCCAACTATGGAAAAAGATGCCCAGCAATTTGTAAGGAGATGTCTACAATGTCAGAAACATGGAGATCTAATACATGCACCAGCACATGAGCTTCAGCCTATCATCACTCCATGGCCTTTTTCACAATGGGGACTTGATCTCGTAGGTAAAATCCATCCTACTTCATCCAACGGTCATAAGTTTATTATTACTACCACTGAGTATTTCACGAAGTGGGTAGAAGCTATACCAATGACCTATATCACAGGTAAACAAATAGCCAAATTCATCCTACATTACATTATCTGCCGTTATGGCGTTCCTCAAGCTATTGTCACAGACAATGGTCGGCCTTTCAAGAACCAAGAGGTTAGAGATCTTTGCAACAAGTTCCATATTCAACATAGATTCTCTATGCCTTACTATCCTCAGAGCAATGGTCAAGCTGAAGCCTCTAATAAGACAATCATCAAGATCCTTAAAAAGACTGTTAATGAAGCTGGTCGAGATTGGCATCTACAGCTACATCCTGCATTATGGGCATATAGAACAAGCATCAGAACTCCTACTGGCGCCACACCCTATGCTCTCGTTTATGGCATTGAAGCTATTTTGCCTATCGAGGTTGAGATTCCCTCTTTGCGCATATCCTTGCAACATACTATCTCAGATGAAGAGTATCGAGCATCTAGACTCCATGATCTTGAGCTATTAGATGAACGCCGCCTTACAGCATTGAACCATCTTCATGTCTATCAAAACCGGCTACGCCGCAGCTACAACAAAAAGATCAGAGAACGCAGATTTCAAGTTGGCGACCTTGTCCTTAAAGAAAACCAAAGGAATCAACAACATCGAGAGAAATAGGGCAAGTTTGAGCCCAATTGGCTTGGTCCTTTCATTATCATAGCAGTCTATGGATCCGGTGCATACACTCTGTCAACACCTGAAGGCATTCCCTTGGATGAACCAATCAACAGCGTTCATCTCAAGAAGTTTTATCCATAAATCTCAGCTATCCCAAAAAAAAAAATCACAAAAAAAAAATAAAAAAAAAAAAGTAGAAAAACAAAAAATAAATAAATAAATAAATAATCCGTCCTCTGGTGAAAACCTGGTAAACAGGCGCCTTGGATAAGTACCATAGTGAAAACCTGGCAAACAGGTGCTATGTGTAGTGACCAGCTTCCCTCCTTTGTTTGGTTCGTTTGATCATCTTTTCCCACTTCATCTTGTCTAAGCCATAATCATAAGCCCTATCGCAATCCCACACATAGCCTTTCATATTCATCCTTTGCCAATGCTAGCTATCATACTTGAGACATTGTCGTGATATCTATATCTTTTGGCACTTTAGCATCTTGGCCACATATCTTCTGCATTGTCGCTTCTGCATAATAAACCTCATCCCGCACTGGGGGCATTTGTCGAGTCTTATTTGGAAGTGGATCCTGTTATCTCTAGCTCATAGCACATCAAACCACTCAACTCACAACACAACAAACCTTATCAACTTCAGCCATGGCATATATCCAACAACAAATATGACTTAACGCCTTGCAACCAGGACTCATATCTTCGCAATCTATCCACATTCATCCAACAATCTTACCAAACGTCGCCTACTCAAACATCCAATCAACCAGCGACATCAATCAGAACTACATGCAGCTCTATCGTTGACGCCTTGATCCCGTGGATACAGGGTATGTAGGGAATCTGAGATGTGAAGGAAGCACTCTGATTCAGGCTAAGACGATAGTCCCTTTCATCATTCATCTTTCATCTTTCATCTAAAACATCCTTCAATCTTTCAGCTCAAATTCTTCTATCTTTCATCACTTACATCATCAATAAAACCCAGAACTACATATTCATCATGTCACATCTTCATCGTAAATGTGCTTTGATCCCGTGGATACAGGGTATGTAGGCAGTCTGGAATATGAAGGAAGTTTCCAGTACTCAAGCACAGATGATTCCCCCATCTTCTTCATCTTCCTTCCTCATCCATCTTCTTCCCTTTGATTAGCGCAAACAAGAAGCAATCCATGTGTATATTGCAAGCTCAAGCACTTTAACCAATCAAAAGTATCCCAGAAGCTATTTGTCCGCATGCCTTAAGCCAACATTTGCTATAACAGTTTATCACCAACTTTAGCCTTCAACAGGATGTAGCTTTCCTCTTAACAAGGCGCCAGCTTGATCTATCCAAGAGCACCCAAAATTTGGTAAGAGAACGTGATGACAGTATCTTTTGTTTTATCTTTTGATTTATCTTTTGTCCCTTTTCTATGCCTAATCAAGACTGCCTTGATCTCTTTATATCTTGGTATGTTGCGATGAAGTAAGGACTGGGGCATGGTCATATAGCTTTCGTATGCCGTGTTTGCGGGATGATCTTATTCTCTTCCTATGCGTATTGGTATCTTGTACATGTTGGGATTAGCATCTTACATATCAATATCTCTAGCATCTGAGAAGCTAAATAGTCTCTTATGCATTTGAGACTATTCTATGTTAAGACTAACTCCATACATATACCCAGCAAGCTATCATTATGTGTAGTGGAGATAAGCTCAAACCATTGCTTGTAGCGTCAAAGTCCAACACTAGCTGTTATTCATATCTTGTGTATGTTGGCTTAACATCTTGACCTCATACGTTCAGACAAGATTGTAACACGCTAGTTGCGCATTGGATACCTCGACACCTTGGTTTCTTATACCCTGGTGCATAACATCCATATGCTATATCAAACTTAAGGACTGCATTTCTTTTCATTTTGAGCAATTACTTGAAAGCTGCCCATCATCATCCTCCCTATTCATTCTATCTCTCCATTCCATCATACTCAGCCAAGATCAATCATTTCCATCATCCTTTGTCCATGTTCCCGCTCCTGCAAACAAACAAATGTGTTAGCCATACATGAGTCCATTATATATATCTTTCATTACCATCTACCTATATGCATACATCTATTCATATCATTACTTTTTACATATTCATACATTTTCTATCCATTACCATTTGCATAAACATCCATCCATAATCCATATATAATCCACATAACATGCATAGCCATCATAATATCAACATCACAACCATTACAACATCATATAGATCGCCAAAACTACCATATATATATATACATGTGTGTCAAAATACAAGTGTCTACAATACAAGCTGAGCCCTGAAAAGAATAAATGTACAAACATCGGCTCTAGGCCTCATCATGATACAATGTACACAAGGTATGCCCTAGCGACTACTGCCAGCTCCCTCGCCCTGACCACCACCGCCACTAGGTCCTGTCCCTGGTCCTCCATCTCTCGGTGGCCCCATCACTGAGGCTACTGATCGCGATCCACCTGACCTCCGTGAGCTCAAAGCCCCTGACCTACTCCTGAAGCTAGGCTGTCTCTGCTCTGTTGGCACAGCTCCATAATATAGGCCTCTGTAATACTCGGCCTCACCCTGCACTCTCCGCAACTCTACCTGTACTACTGTCAACTGTGTGGCCAAGTACATCGTCACTGTTGTGATGTTCACAACACGCCCCATTTTGCTCCTTAGCAAAACGAGGACCCCTGCTGATGTTTTGCCTTTTGCTTCTGCTTGTGTTTGTCTGCTTTCTGGCGGTTTGGTAAAAATGAAGGTCAGGTGCATCATCATCATGATATTGGATGAGGTAGGTCATCATCATGAGGTCAGTTTGTCAAAGTTCATATTTTATTTCTGTGACCTCATATTTAGAAAGAGCTTGAAATTCCATGCAGGTTTGCCTTTTACTTCACTTGAAAATTCGTCCATATGTGGAAGTTATGCACGGTCAAAGTTTTGGTCAAACCTGATAATCGCAAGTGATCATCATTTGTTTTCATGTTGTCAAGGTCATCATGATCTTGGTCTATCACCCGATAAAAATCATGCAGTCGCAATATCCGGACGTCAATCTTAGGTGATAGTGCCCTTTACCCGTCAAAAGGTCTTTCGCATCGCGAGCATCATGATTTTTTAGGAGGGTCATATTTTATAAACTCGGTTTTGCTGTATCAAGGACATCCTCATCATATTTAAAAAGCCCCCCCCGATAATATCCTGAGGTCCAAATATCATGATGACGTCAACTTTAAGTCACAGGTTTTCCCTGTCGAGCGGTCTTTGTATCGCGAGCATCATCATGAAATTTTTGCATCGCCTGATCTTATAATATCATGATGATATTATAAGATCACCCTGACTTAGAAAATCCACCTTCGGCATATTTGCATGCGCATGTTTAAAATCCTATCGGAGGGTCATCATCATGATATTTGCTGAACTTCGCTAAGATGATGATGACGTCTTCATATCCTCCTGATCTCCTTTTGAATGATCATGATCATCATCCTGATCTTTCACAAGAGGGTCATATTCGCTGAAATTCGCTAAGTGATGGAGACATCATCATCATAATTCGATGAAGAGGATCATCATATTCATATCCTCCTGATCTCCTTTTGCATGATCATGATGATCACCCTATCTATTTAGAGGGAGGCTGATATTCCATTCTTCAAACAGCATGATCATATCTTAAAAATCACCCTAGCGCTAACCTGATGATGACCTCAATTCATCTTCATGCTCCGAAAACGAAATATGATGATTACGTCATCATGATAATTCGATGAGGAGGATCATCATATTTTTTTTTATCCTATCATATTGTCAAGATCATCATGATCTTGTTTGTCTACCCGATATTTCGTGAAGTCCTCCTGCCGAGAAGTATAACCTTTAGCAAATATCCTGATGATCATCAGCATCACATTTTCCTTCAACAGGATATTTTCCAAAACATGATCTGGTTGGCGAAATATCATGATGATGTCATGTTCTAAATTTAACGAAAGGCCCCGAATATCATGATGACGTCATCCCGATCTGATAAACGAAGAAGTAAATATCCTGATGATCATCATCATCACATTTCCCTTTGGCAGGATATTTTCCAAAACACGATCTGGTTCGCGAAATATGATGATGATGTCTTATTCTAAGTTCGACAAAAGCAAATATCCTGATGATGATCATCATCATCCTAATCTTTCGAGAGGGTTACCTTGGCCGCAAAGGGGTCCTATTACAATCATCATCCTGATCATGCTCCTTAGGTGACCTGATATTGCATTTTATCCCTTGGTCTTAACGAATATGACGTCATCTGGACCTTCAAAAGGGAGAGCATCATATTTCCAGAATATCATGCTGATGAAGTGAATATCGACCAACACGTTTTTTTTTGACACGCCGATAGCGGTGGTCATGCCGATGGGCGGGAAATGAGGCGGTGGAATTTTAAAGTGTTTTTTTTGGCGCCTGTGGCATTTTCCCGGTCAGCGATAGTTGACCCGATGAATTTTGGGCAGTTTGAACGCATTTTGGGCGCGTTTTGAGGAGTATTCTGGATCCGATCTCTACGATTTTGCGCAGTCACCTGGATTTAAATGATTATTGTAATTTCTTGTTGTTTATGTGATAAATGTAATACTTATTGCTTGTCTTGTCTTGCAGGCTTGCAGTTGAGGAAGCAGCTGAAAAGTCAACACAGTGACCTCATGGAGGAAGGAAATCTGATCTCAGGAGCAGGAAGATAAGGATGAAGTGCGAAAAAGTCAAGGCCATTCAAGTAAAGAACAAGGTTGCAGCTGAGGGTATTACTACAACAGACAAACAGAAGTTATTACCCAGCTGCCGGAACTTCTCAGAAGGGGCAAGATTTCAGATTTGACACTGCTCAGAGATATTTTTTTAAGAGCTGGTTCACCTGTATTTATTGCTGTAACCAGGGGTTTGAACCAGGGGTTCAGTTAGGTTTTTGCTGTAGTGAGGACCATCAGAATGTCTTTATATTGTGCCTCTCTACACTGTAATACTTTACAACAGGGATTCTAGGAAAACACAGGGATTTTAGTATTTTGCCAGAATTGTAGAGTCTTTCTGGGCATAGTTTAGAGTAAAAGAAGGAGGTCGCCTGTTTGTCTACAGTAAGGTGCACGTGGAACGTCTGGCTGTCTTACTGTATCCGTAAAGCTTGTAAGTTCTCTGTAGTATGATCAATGAAACTAAGAGTCATTCCTACATTGTAAATCATGTATGACTATTCGTTTCTAATACAATAGAATCTGGAGTTCTGCATCTATCTTCTGAGTGTTCTCCTGCTCTTCTTTGTGTTTTGAAATATTTTCTTTGAGAGCTTGCAATTTTAAATGTATGTTTGTGAAAATGCTCAGAACTTACATTTAAGGTTTTTTTTACTGTGGATTTGATCAAATTACTGTGGTATTTACATAGTGCATAACAGAAACAATTAGATCCTTCGGTAGATTAAATGAGGTATAGATTAGATCTTTCTAACTTTTCCCAACCCATCTGAAATATTTAGCTGAAAACGTAGAAATCTAAAGGAAATTGTCTCAAATTTGAAGAAGCATGCATAATAGAGCTATAAGTAGACAATTTTCATAAGCAGATAAAGAAGAAAGCTGCAAAATTTCAAGAAAACCATCTAAAACTTGCAGCCCGGTAACACTTGTATGCAAATGAACAGAATACTTGTTGAAATCTATGATCTTTTTGCATATTTCTTAGTCCAGTAAACCACAAAACAAACCTAAACTACGTAAGGCCCCTTGAACATTACAGCTTCACATTGACCAACTGAACTTGACCAACCGAACCATTGTAGACTTGGGATTAGTTGAATCTCAAATGATTCCTTCTTATCTTTCAAGTATAGTTTCAGTTCATTATATGTGAATTTTAACTTATTGTTATGATTGCATCAAAATGATCATCAACAGTTTTCTGGCGCTAGAAGGAGGGCCTTCCTGAGTTAGGTTTCATTTCAAACTGGCTAACGATAGTAATAGAGTGACTAGGTCTAGGTCCAGTTCAGGAGATATATTTGTGCAACTACCTGATACAAGGTGAAGTAAAAGCCCTTTAATTTGGAATCCAAAAATATTGCAAACGGGAAGTTCATCTGGAACACCTCCTGGGTCACCTTTTAACATCCGTAGTATTGTAAGTCCTGACAGATCACTGTTCAGATCTTTAAATCTTGGTTCAGGCACTCCTGGAGGTCTCAATCCTCCTGTAAATCCTAATCCACCAATCAATCCAGGTATTTCTGCAAGTTCAAGTCAAGCTCAAACACCTGCAATGGCTTATTTCGATGTATATTCTCCCATACTCTTCAATGATTATCATGACATGCCAAAAAATCTGGAAAAGATATGTCCCAAATACCAGTTACATCAAGACCCAGAAGATCATATTAGAATATTTAAGGAAGCATGTTTTAGGGCTATGTTAGAGCACGAGGATGTTGTGTGTAGATTGTTTCCTTACACCTTTAATGAGCAGGCCTCTAGCTGGTACGTAAACTTACCCAATGGTTACATTTCTTCCTGGGCACTTATGGAAGAAGCATTTCTGTCAAGATTTAGAGGACCCATTGACCCTTGTGCTTTGTATCATAAATTGGCTGCTATAAAACGAGGTGAGGGAGAGCTAATTGATAATTTCAATGATAGATTTCAAAAGGCCTATTCTAGGCTGGTAGCCCCTTATACCATAGATGATGCTCCCTTGTTGGCTATGTACTATGCTGCCTTGGATCCTTTAACTGCCATGTTTGTCAAAAGAAAACCTGACATAGATTCAATATCCAAAGCATATAAAGAGGCAGCCTCAGTGAACCAAGAAATGAGACATACAACTTATAGTCCATTTGTCAATGGAGGAAATTTTGGGGTGCAGAATCTGGCACAGCCATGGACTGGAGTCCCTGTGCAGCATGCTCCACTAGTAAATCCGGTTCCTTCTTACACACCTGTGTATAATCCTACTCCAATCCAAGCTATAACTCCTTACACGGCTAGTACTTCCAATAACAGTCAAAATAATGGTTAGCCTTTCTTCCAACTTCCTAGGGATGTAACTATGGCAAAAGCACAAGAGGATAGGGAAGAAATCAAAGAGATTACTGCACATTTGAAAAGATTAACAACCGAAGTGACACAGCTAAGAAATGAGAACCTCTATGGAAGAAGCAACCAAAACTACAGTCCCCATCAAAATCACAACCAAGGCCAAAATCAGAATTATAGTCTCAACCAAAATCAGCAGTACAATTAGAACCAAAACTACAATCAGCATCAAGGCCCCAGTCAGGGGCAACCAATGCAAAATAGGGGGCCAGTAATAGATAATAGGACCTGGGGCAATAATAACAAAAATCAGAATCAACCTAGGCCACCCAAGACATGGAACACGGGGCCCAATAACGGTACTCTGGCTTCTCCTTTTGAGAATACAGATAATCATGGTGCAAAACAAACAACTAGCATACAAATGGCCAATACAGCACCCAAAAATTGGTGCAGATTTCACAATAGCAATGCCCATGCTGAACATGACTGTCCACAGTTCCACTTGGCAGCTAGTATTTTCAACGTAGATGTACAGCCTCCTACCTCTGAATTTCTCATTCCTAAGGGTAATGAGGTAGTACCCTCAGAATATGACACAGCATTAGTCTTAGAAACGTTTACCTTTGCAACTGCGGAAGAGAAAGAGGATGAATTGCTAGAGGATGAACCATACTGTTGTGAAAGTCTTTATCCTGAATCAGCCTTTGTGTTAAATGCTTTTCAGTTTCCTTTTGAATCTGAAAATGAGATATTAAATGAAACAGAAGAGGTGCAGGCCTTTCAACAGACAAATAAAGGTCATACCTACAATTTGAGGAACAACCCTAGGCCGGGAGAACCTTTCACCACTTCCACTCCTCCGAATAACATCAATACACCCCCAGATCAGAATGCTAGCAACAATCCTGCCATACTTAAAGCTAGTCAGCATACAAATAACGGAACAGCAGTGCAAAAGGATCAAACAAGTAAGGCAGAAGCAATGGAGACAACAAGACTAATGAATTACTTATCAGAGGAAATAAAGAAAATTAAGGTCAGTATACCTCTAAATGAATTATTGAAGACCCCAGGGATCAGAAATGCTTTTTTAAAATCCCTGGATACATCCACAACAAACAAGGTGTCTGCTGATATAACTGTTCCTAATAGTGATTCACCACCTAAGGAGAAAGGTAAGAAAGTTGAGCAGCCTTCCAATACAAATGTAGTAATACATGCGGATAAGAGGGATACTCAACCTTTCTTGTTAACTGTTAGGTTGTGTGGGAAGAATATACACAATTGCATGGTAGATTCTGGTGCTTCAGCCAGCGTAATGCCCTTAGGAATATGTAAAACTCTCAGGCTGACTCCCACCAAATCTGCCAAGGTTGTCATGCAATTAGATAAGACTGAGGTTAGCGTGATAGGAGAACTCATGAACATTCAAGTGCAATTAGCTTCAGACCCTAGGGTAAGCCAAATCATTGACATTCAAGTAGTGGATATACCCGTAAATTATGGAATGTTACTAAGTAGGGATTGGTCCAAGACATTAAACAGATATATGGCTACTGACTTTTCACACATGTGGTTACCGTGGAGAGGCATCCCAAACCAGATCAGAATAGAGGCAGAACCCAGAATGAAACATATGATAACAGAGTATAATCGAACTAATGAAATATTATATGCTGCTGTTGAACCAGGTGTCTATAGAATTACCAACAATGGGATGCAGATTGAAGAAATTATGATGTTAAACATTAGAAAGAAGTGTGTCAGCAATAGAACGGCACTATTCATTGAGTCTGACGGAAATTCTTCAGATGAAGAAAACAATGCAATAGACAAATTTGGTCGTGCCATTAGACGAGAGGTGGAAGAGTGTGTTACACGCAATCTCCCAGTCCAATGTAAGTTATATAAAAATAGGTGTAGAGTCCATGATAGGAAACATTCTGAGGAAAATTGTGAAATATGCAAAGACATCATTGAATATGAATACAAAAAGTGCATAGGGAGGGTAGAGTCACAAGAGAAAAATGAGAATCCTGATCCAGCACAGAGATATGTTCAGGATAATATAGATGCCTTGATTCCAGATTTAGGAAAAGAAATAGAGGACGGGGGTAGTTATCTTTCTGAGTTGCAAACTAAAAACCCACATATGCAAGATAACCAAATGGAAAAACCCATGAATAAACAAGACAACACCCCACTGGCAATAAAAGGGACAAAGTATGCCAAGGTAAAAGATCAGAAAAGTAAAGATGGCATGTGGACGTTAAAATGTGATGGGTCCAAATCAAAATAGGGCGCAGGTGCGGGTATTGAACTCATAAATCCTCAAGGTAAATCTCATTTGGCAGCATATAGATTACAATTTTCCTGCACTAACAATATTGCTGAATATGAGGCCCTAATTTTAGGACTTGTCATGGCCATCAAGAAAGGGGTAAAAACCATCAGAGTATTTTCAGACTCTGAATTAGCAGTTAGACAAGTGAGGAAACTATATGCCTGCAATTATAAGAAAATGATTAGTTACAGACATAGAGTTTGGAGTTTAATGGATTCGTTTGATGCTTTTAACATAGAGCACATTCCTAGAGAGCTGAACCACAGGCCAGATGCGTTAGCAGTTGCTGCTAGTACATTAGAACTATTGACACTGTCAGGATTAAGACGATTTGCTGTTGAGCTAGTTAACATGCCCAGTATACCAGACAACGTTACACACTTTCAGGTATTTGGAGAGGATCAGCAAATTATTAATTTTCTGACTTGTAATGAGGCATTTGAGGCCCAAATCATTGATGAACAAGAAAGGCCTGAAGTAACATGGGACGAAGAAGATATGATCAACTTAAAGAGCAACTTCTTACCAAAAGGAGTAATCGAATTAGAACACATCTTTGACTTCGACGGAGTAATAAGATAGAAAGACTTACCCAAAACAGAAGGGGGTAAGTGTGATTTACATAACTTAGGGACTGAGCTAAATCCGCAAAATGTACTAATTGGGAAAGCTTGCTCTGAGAAAATCAGAAAAGAGGTTCTGGACGTTCTGAAAGAATATAAACATGTCATAGCATGGACTTATGAAGACTTGAAAACATTTGATGAGTCCATCATAACTCACGTAATACCTTTAAGAAAAGAAGTCAAACCATTTAGGCAGAAGCAGAGGCATGTAAATGCCATTCTAGAGCCTTTGATCTTTGAGGAAGTTAAAAAATTACTGTCCGCTGGAATAATTTTCCCAGTCAGACATTCTGTCTGGGTAGCTAACTTAGTACCAGTGAGGAAGAAAAACGGAGACATCAGGTTGTGCGTAGACTTTAGAAATTTAAACAAGGCTTCTGAAAAGGATAATTATCCTTTGCCCCCAATAGATGAAGTACTGCAAGCAGTAAATGGCACAAATATGATGTCTTTTTTAGATGGTTTTTCAGGTTATAACCAGGTCTTAATTGACAGAGAAGATAGACTAAAAACCACCTTCACTTGCAAATGGGGAAATTATGCGTATAGAAGAATGGCTTTTGGTCTAATTAATGCAGGTGCCACTTTTCAGAGGGCCATGGACGTTGCATTCCGTGGATTATCAGGTAAATGCATTGTTGTGTATATGGATGATTTAACTGTGTATTCCAAGGATGCATCCACCCATGCTGAGGACCTCAGAAAAGTACTCCAGCGATGTGAAAGGTATGGGATTTCCCTTAATCCTAAGAAATGTATATTTGGCGTAACTGAAGGTAAATTATTAGGCCATGTCATTTCTGAAAATGGAATTTCAATTGATCCGGATAGAATAGAATCCATAAAAAATTTGCAAATACCAAACAGTAGGAAAGAATTGAAATCATTTTTTGGTAAAATTAACTTTGTTCGGAAGTTTATAACAGGTTTTGCAGAGATTGTGCAGCCGTTGAATGCCATGTTGAAGAAAGATGCACAGATGGAATGGACGCCAGTGGCCAAAGCCGCATTTGAAGATATCAAGGAGGCAATTTCTAATGCCCCTGTATTGGCAAGTCCAGACTACACATGCCCGTTTTACATCTACTCCTTCGCATCTTCTCATTCTGTCGCGGCTGTCTTGACACAGAAAGGTGAAAATAATGAAGAGAGGCCCATAGCATTTATGAGTGCGCCTCTGAAGGATGCACAGCTGAGATATCTAGATATCGAAAGATAGGCATTCGCATTAGTGAAGGCTGTGAAAAATTTAGACACTATATTCTGCACAGCCAGATTAAAGCCATAGTACCAGACGCAGCAGTAAAAATGTTGCTGATGCAAAACGAGCCTGGAGAAAAAAGAGTCAAATGGATCACCACACTGCAAGAATTCGACATGGAGATCATTCCCGCAAAGCTGGTCAGAGGGCAGGCGTTGGTGCAGACAATGGCAAACATGGATCCAAATCTGATAAAACAGCAATATGTATTGAATTCCCAAGACGCATCAGGCTGGTACGATGATTTAAGCACTTTCCTGATAGCTGGAAAGTACCCAAGCAAGATGAAGGCTTCTGAGAGGAGAGCTTTGAAGATTAAGGCACAGCATTATATGGTGCAAGGAGGTCTTCTATTCAGGAAGAACCATGATGGAATTTATCTGAGATGCATAAACAGAACTGAAGCTGATAGAGTGTTGACAGAACTACATAACAAGTACGGAACCGGCCATGGTTCCCATTTAGCTACAACACACAAAATATTGAGGGCAGGCTATTACTAGCCCACTATGTTCAAAGATACTAAGAGTCACATCAGAAGTTGCCACACCTGTCAGACTGCAGCAGACAAAGGGAGAAATCTGGCCAATCCACTGCAACCTGTGATCGAATCTAGACCGTTTGCACAATGGGGCTTGGATTTTATCGGAGTCATCAATCCCCCATCTTCTGCAGGACACAAATTTATATTGACGGTAACAGACTATTGTACAAGGTGGACTGAGGCCACCTGCTGCAAGTTTTCCACAACTGAGGTAGTTATCAAGTTCCTTGAAGAAAGCATTATCACCAGGTTTGGAACACCCTATTCATTGGTATGTGATAACGGCTCTGCTTTCTCTTCTTTAAAATTTTCTAAATGGGCATTTGAATATGGGATCATTCTAAGGTTTTCTTCGAATTATTACCCTCAAGGTATTGGACTGGCTGAATCAACAAACAAAATCTTATTAGACATAATCAAGAGGTTAATTGCCAAAAGTCCTAGAGAGTGGAATACCCTATTAAGATATGCATTATGGGTAGACAGGACCAAGTTCAAAACAGCTTTAGGTAGCACACCTTATCACTTAGTTTATGGGACTGATCCCATACTTCCGGTTAATCTGAGAATACCAACCTGGAAGTTTGCCAATGAATATCTAGGCTTTGATAACCATAGGGAAGCCAGAATAGTGCAAATGTTACAACTAGAGGAGAAAAGAGGTCAAGCCCTCGAGAAGTTTGCCAAACACCAAGCAGTTGTTAAGAGGTGGTTTGACAAAAGGGCAAGAGTCAAGACATTTAGGATATCAGACTTAGTGTTGTGCTGGGACAAAGCACATGAAAAGAAAGGAAGCCATGGAAAATTCGATAAATTATGGCGGGGTCCATTACAAGTCTCAGAAATAATAGGAGATAACACCTTTAGACTTATGACCTTGACTAGAGAAGATATGCCATTACCAGTTAATGGCCAGCATTTGAAACACTACTTCCAGGCTTGAAGGTCAGGATGAGGCAGTCCTTTCTTTCTTAATGTAAAATGCTGTGGATAATGTACAGTTCTTCTTCTGTTGTTTTCTTTTGGGTTGGCTGTTTGTATAGTTTGTCTTCTGTTTGTTTTTGCTTTTTGTTTCTTTCTGTTTGTACAGTTTTTTCTTTTGTTGTTGTGTTGTTTGTACAGCCTGTTTGTTTGGTTTGTTTGTTGTCTCCTCAGCAGGGATCTTTATTTTACTGTAGAGTATTAAGGAGCAAAACTAGCAACCATTCAAAACAGTATATAATTTAGGATATTCAGGTTAATCATTTGCAATTTACACATAATTTGTCACTGTCATGAATGTAGAGAGTTGTTCATCTTCTGAAGTTTTGTATTCAATAAATGTGATTGAGAATTCAAAGCAGGTTTCTCATGATGACACACCTAAAATCCTTGGGTTTGTTGAACCTACCAGTGGAGATATTAGGTGAAAAATCAGAGGTCACCCTTGCTACCATTACAATTCTCAGCTTAATTTCAGCAAGTGTCCACTCCTTGCATCATGAAGTTACAAATTGCTATACCTTATGAAATCTTTCAAAATTAGAAAACAAAAAAATAAATAAATAAATGAATAAAGCGGATTATACTGAAAATCCAGATTAAGCCATCTAAGTAACTCTACTGGGGCTATGGACACTCGCTGGCAGTGGGGCTCTACTTAGGAGAATTGTAACGATAACCTTGCCGGGGCTATGGACGCTCGCTGGCAGCAAGGCTCTATCTGGTCGGCTATGAGGGAATATCCTCATCTACGTAGGCTAATGTCAGTCACTGGTTTGTTCAACCGATCTTCAAGATGAGGATAATTAATCACATGCACACAACTAAACTGAAAATGGAAATTCATACATCTTTATTGAATATTTTGAGTCTCAAGCTGAATAGTAATTTGCAGGAAAGATAGTTGGGAGTTATGAGTTCATTTCATCTAGTTTCCTTGAACACTTTGAATTTAATTATTTTGTTTTGGTTGCTAGTTGTTGTGATGTTCACAACACGCCCCATTTTGCTCCTTAGCAAAACGAGGACCCCTGCTGATGTTTTGCCTTTTGCTTCTGCTTGTGTTTGTCTGCTTTCTGGCGGTTTGGTAAAAATGAAGGTCAGGTGCATCATCATCATGATATTGGATGAGGTAGGTCATCATCATGAGGTCAGTTTGTCAAAGTTCATATTTTATTTCTGTGACCTCATATTTAGAAAGAGCTTGAAATTCCATGCAGGTTTGCCTTTTACTTCACTTGAAAATTCGTCCATATGTGGAAGTTATGCACGGTCAAAGTTTTGGTCAAACCTGATAATCGCAAGTGATCATCATTTGTTTTCATGTTGTCAAGGTCATCATGATCTTGGTCTATCACCTGATAAAAATCATGCAGTCGCAATATCCGGACGTCAATCTTAGGTGATAGTGCCCTTTACCTGTCAAAAGGTCTTTCGCATCGCGAGCATCATGATTTTTTACGAGGGTCATATTTTATAAACTTGGTTTTGCTGTATCAAGGACATCATCATCATATTTGAAAAGCCCCCCCCGATAATATCCTGAGGTCCAAATATCATGATGACGTCAACTTTAAGTCACGGGTTTTCCCCGTCGAGCGGTCTTTGTATCGCGAGCATCGTCATGATATTTTTGCATCGCCTGATCTTATAATATCATGATGATATTATAAGATCACCCTGACTTAGAAAATCCACCTTCGGCATATTTGCATGCGCATGTTTAAAATCCTATCGGAGGGTCATCATCATGATATTTGCTGAACTTCGCTAAGATGATGATGACGTCTTCATATCCTCCTGATCTCCTTTTGAATGATCATGATCATCATCCTGATCTTTCACAAGAGGGTCATATTCGCTAAAATTCGCTAAGTGATGGAGACATCATCATCATAATTCGATGAAGAGGATCATCATATTCATATCCTCCTGATCTCCTTTTGCATGATCATGATGATCACCCTATCTATTTAGAGGGAGGCTGATATTCCATTCTTCAAACAGCATGATCATATCTTAAAAATCACCCTAGCACTAACCTGATGATGACCTCAATTCATCTTCATGCTCCGAAAATGAAATATGATGATTACGTCATCATGATAATTCGATGAGGAGGATCATCATATTTTTTTTTATCCTGTCATATTGTCAAGATCATCATGATCTTGTTTGTCTACCCGATATTTCGTGAAGTCCTCCTGACGAGAAGTATAACCTTTAGCAAATATCCTGATGATCATCAGCATCACATTTTCCTTCAACAGGATATTTTCCAAAACATGATCCGGTTGGCGAAATATCATGATGACGTCATGTTCTAAATTTAACGAAAGGCCCCGAATATCATGATGACGTCATCCCGATCTGATAAATGAAGAAGTAAATATCCTGATGATCATCATCATCACATTTCCCTTCGGCAGGATATTTTCCAAAACACGATCTGGTTCGCAAAATATGATGATGATGTCTTATTCTAAGTTCGACAAAAGCAAATATCCTGATGATCATCATCATCATCCTGATCTTTCGAGAGGGTTACCTTGGCCGCAAAGGGGTCCTATTACAATCATCATCCTGATCATGCTCCTTAGGTGACCCGATATTGCATTTTATCCCCTGGTCTTAACGAATATGACGTCATCTGGACCTTCAGAAGGGAGAGCATCATATTTCCAGAATATCATGCTGATGAAGTGAATATCGACCAACACATTTTTTTTTGACACGCCGATAGCGGTGGTCATGCCGATGGGCGGGAAATGACGCGGTGGAATTTTAAAGTGTTTTTTTGGCGCCTGTGGCATTTTCCCGGTCAGCGATAGTTGACCTGATGAATTTTGAGCAGTCTGAACGCATTTTGGGCGCGTTTTGAGGAGTATTCTGGATCCGATCTCCGCGATTTTGCGCAGTCACCTGGATTTAAACGATTATTGTAATTTCCTGCTGTTTATGTGATAAATGTAATACTTATTGCTTGTCTTGTCTTGCAGGCTTGTAGTTGAGGAAGCAGCTGAAAAGTCAACACAGTGACCTCATGGAGGAAGGAAATCTGATCTCAGGAGCAGGAAGATAAGGATGAAGTGTGAAAAAGTCAAGGCCATTCAACTAAAGAACAAGGTTGCAGCTGAGGGTATTACTACAACAGACAAACAGAAGTTATTACCCAGCTGCCGGAACTTCTCAGAAGGGGCAAGATTTCACCCAGATTTGACACTGCTCAGAGATATTTTTTTTAAGAGTTGGTTCACCTATATTTATTGCTGTAACCAGGGGTTTGAACCAGGGGTTCAGTTAGGTTTTTGCTGTAGTGAGGACCATCAGAATGTCTTTATATTGTGCCTCTCTACACTGTAATACTTTACAACAGGGATTCTAGGAAAACACAGGGATTTTAGTATTTTGCCAGAATTGTAGAGTCTTTCTGGGCATAGTTTAGAGTAGAAGAAGGAGGTCGCCTGTTTGTCTGCAGTAAGGTGCGCGTGGAACGTCTGGCTGTCTTACTGTATCTGTAAAGCTTGTAAGTTCTCTGTAGTATGATCAATGAAACTAAGAGTCATTCCTACATTGTAAATCATGTATGACTATTCGTTTCTAATACAATAGAATCTAGAGTTCTGCATCTATCTTCTGAGTGTTCTCCTGCTCTTCTTTGTGTTTTGAAATATTTTCTTTGAGAGCTTGCAATTTTAAATGTATGTTTGTGAAAATGCTCAGAACTTACATTTAAGGTTTTTTTTACTATGGATTTGATCAAATTACTGTGGTATTTACATAGTGCATAACAGAAACAATTAGATCCTTCGGTAGATTAAATGAGGTATAGATTAGATCTTTCTAACTTTTCCCAACCCATCTGAAATATTTAGCTGAAAACGTAGAAATCTAAAGGAAATTATCTCAAATTTGAAGAAGCATGCATAATAGAGCTATAAGTAGATAGTTTTCATAAGCAGATAAAGAAGAAAGCTGCAAAATTTCAAGAAAACCATCTAAAACTTGTAGCCCGGTAACACTTGTATGCAAATGAATAGAATACTTGTTGAAATCTATGATCTTTTTGCATATTTCTTAGTCCAGTAAACCACAAAACAAACCTAAACTACGTAAGGCCCCTTGAACATTACAGCTTCACATTAACCAACTGAACTTGACCAATCGAACCATTGTAGACTTGGGATTAGTTGAATCTCAAATGATTCCTTCTTATCTTTCAAGTATAGTTTCAGTTCATCATATGTGAATTTTAACTTATTGTTATGATTGCATCAAAACGATCATCAACAGTCACTCCATCAGTCCCCAAGGCAGCCACTACTCTATCTCGCTCACTAGTCATACTCTGCAGCTGCTATACTGCTCTATCTCTCTCAGCTCGTAGACCATCTCTCTCTGCTCTCATAGCCTACTCCTGCTATACCGCAGTGTCTCGCTCAAGCCTCATCATCTGCTCATGCTGCCTAGCTATATCCCTCTCTCCTGTCACTCTAGCAAGGGCAACATCATCTTGGCCATCTCCTCCCTGTGCTCTCAACTGTAGCTGAGCCTGATAAGTCTGTGCCTGTGCTCTAGCATGCCGCAGACTAATCACGGCCTGATGCCTGTCCATCTCCACCCTCCTCAACCTCATCTGTGCCCGCTGCCTCCATCTCCTCTCCTCTCTGATCTGTCTCCGCAGCTACTGAATCCCCACATCATCTCCTACTCCAATCTGTGCCTAAGGCTGTGCTAATATAGCAGGCTGACCTGGCACCTGCCCTGGCATCTGTATCCCTGGTGCAGCTGGCACTACTACCTGTGCTAGTGGAGCCCGTCGTCATCTCCTCTGAACTGGCCTCTCCATCCCAATCTCTCCAATCTCCCCATCTCGTGTCAATCGTGTCGGCCTAGCTGTCGCCCAGTATCCATCATACTCTGGCAATGTGCCTGGATCTGCAGGACCCTGTCTCCACTGCCATGCTACTGGCTGTAGTCCATCTCTCTCTGCCAAGGCTATGTCAACCACAACCTCCGGACCCCAATCAAATACCTCCTGCCTCGTCCTCCAAAAACGGCATCACCTACAGGTACTACCTGTGCCTCTCCAAACTGTCTCAGGGCTCTCTCTGGCAAATAGCGCTCTATAATATACACGCCGCGTCCAAAAATGTATCTCGCCTGTCTCGCATAGACAAGCTCCGCGTCCTCCTCCTCCCACTGCTCACATCCCAGCCATGGCCTCCATACGAATCTATCTACCTCATCTAATCTCCACCGCCAATATACCACCCCTCGGCACTGTCGATAAGTCAATGCTCCTCTATACATCCGCGCAAATGGCTCTCCTGCTGCTCTCGCAACCCATCCCTCTGGTCTCATCACCGGAATGTGCTCATACGCCCATACATGCAAAACTGTCACTCCTGCTGACATACTAGCTCCAAACATGTACGCACAATCATGCAGGTAATGATAGAGCTGTCCCAATATGAACTCTGCCCACGCATATCTCGTGCCATAGGAGAACATGCCCTCCATCACTGTCCCCCATCCTACGGGAAATCCTCTCACTCTCCTATCACCCACTAGCCATCTAATGATAGCCACTACCACCCGCTGTAATCTGTCATAGAGCTCCTCCATCCTCCCCATCGGAATCTCTGAACCCTCTACTCTGATGTCTGGTGTGCCAAACAATCTCCTAAATGCCGCTGGACCCATCTCCGGATCATAATCTACGCGATCCCCATCTATCAGAATCCTCAATATTCAGAATACATCCTCTAAGGTAATGGTCGCCTCTCCTGTCGGTAACAAGAATGAACTGTGCTCGCTCATCCATCGCTCCACCATCGCTGTCATCAGCCCTCGATGTGCCTGAACTGGCTCTAACCAGGATACATGCTCCAAGCCTAGGATCTCCAACACCAGTAGCTCCTCTGCATCCAATCGTCTCACCAACCGTAAATCTCTCGGATGGGGCTCTCGCGATAACAATGGCGGTAATACATCCTGCATCATCCATTTACGCTTGTTAGTTCATTCCGTTAGCCATCCATATCAAAATTTTCTTCTCTATTTGCTATTCTACTTTCAACCTACCATAAGCGTCCTACTTTACCACATGCGCTCATTTTCTGCTCCCTAGCGACTGGCTTTACCTTATGCGCCACTGTTTTTCCCAAAAGTGAGCTCTTTTGCATATGTGCTCCTATTTTCACTATCTGCGAGCTATTTTCTTCTATGCGCTTACTGTTTGACCATAAGTGCGCTCTAACACCATAAGCGCTCACTCTTCCTGCATACGCGAGCTTAATCCTATATGCGCTTAGCTTTTTACCATATGCGAGCTACTTTACCATGCGCGACCCTTTTAGCCCTATATGCACGCTATTTTCCCTATGTGAGCCATTTCTCTCCATATGCGAGCCAAACTACCTAATGCGACCACTATTTGCTTATACGCGAGCCTTTCTAGCCATAAGCGACTCATTTTGCCGTTTCTGCGCTTTTTGCCTGCGTCTTTCCCGCCGACGGGATGCGACCCCTTTTTCCCTATGTGACCTACCCATGCTCATAAGCGACCAACATTACTATAAGCGGACTCTATTCCTACCTAAGCGACCTAAATGTGCTATGTCCTAACCTAGTCGCTTTTGGTGACGTGTGTGAATTAATTACGCTTTTAGGCTATTAATTACATGCTTTTGGGAAAAGTTTTGAAACATACCGGTGCGCCTGTTCCCTCTGGTCGTCCATGTGTCCTCACTCGCTCCGCACAATGATCTCTGCATGGAATAACCATCCTGCTAGCTCTACCACTCTCACTCTCAGGAGCTCTGGATTTCTCTAAGTTCCTAAGCACAAATGAGCACAAATGAGCCTATTTGCCATTGAAGCCCCTACTTATAGCCCTTCTCAAAACCCTAATTCTTCCATACCACAGCCTATTTTCTTCCATCCCACTCCCATTTTCTTCGTGTCAGCCTTCCTTTTAGCCTTTTTCTTCTATCGAGCGCCAACCCAGTCCTTCCTGGTTAGCCTGGCTTGCCTCTCGAGGGGGCACCACCTGCCAGTTACACTGGGGCATAACTTGTTTATCGAACGCATATCGTATCTTCTTTGACACAATGTTCTATCGAACATTGTATCAAAGAGGGGCAAAATGTAGACACCCAAATTTGTCCCAACTTTGTCCATGTCTAGCAACACCTTGTTAAATCACTAATCCATTAGCCAATTAATTAAATAAATTTTATTTATTTAATTAAAATCCCATTCTTATTCACTTAGCCAATTAATTAAATAAATTGTATTTATTTAATTAATTCCACATCATGTCTTATCCCAGTTTATTCATTTATCCTATTAATTAAATAAATTTTATTTATTTAATTAATTTCCAACTCATATCCCAACTAATTCAAATATTTTATTTGAATTAATCCCTTATCATTTATCACATTCCAACCTTGTCCAGTCAATCATGTGTTGTAAGACAACTTTCATTTACAATCCTTCACATGTACAATTAATGGAATCTAAATTTAGTAACTTTCAATCCTAGCCATTCACATAGCCTCTGAATCTCCACCGTTGATTGATCTTGGCTAAGTCCTATATAAACACCCTCTCACTCCATATGAAACATCCAGCAATCCAGCAAAATCATATACAGCAATCATATAGCATCTACATTATCATCTTGAGCATTTTGAGCATTCACTTGAGCTTTTATCATCAATCATGGCAGCTTTCAGCATTGCAATTGTTCATTGTTGAAGAAGCAGTCCACATCTCTCAAACGAGGAATCGTACAATCTAGGTGAAGTTATGCTTGAATTGCATTATTCTTTGATTTCATTTAGGTTAGATTCCTTGATGATGGTAGGGTTAGGGTTTCATGACTATGTCTGATCTGCTGCACCTGACTTTCACCTATCACAAATGTCTATACTTTTTATTGTAATAGGTAAAGGTGCAGGAAGAACTAAATAGGAGGAGTAGCCCTCGGGTTCGTAGTAGACCACCAACATGTGTGTCTCCATCCCCTAGAAGATCAAAGGTTGCTCAAGATTTATTCTCTTCACCAGCCAGAGGGGAATGACTTTTTATTGTGTTCCTTTGTTGTATGCCTATATGGCATTTGTGGACATATATTTTGTATTGTACATAGTTGACATTGTATGCCTATATGGCATTCTTGTAAGCCTATATGGCTATTTTGTATATATGTTATACTTATATTGACAGATATCAATGTATGCCTATATGGATATTTGGTTAATACAAATCTTTTTTATTGATGGCATCCATACTTGCATTATAAATCCACTTTTGAATGGATATTTGTAGATGGCTACTTCAAATATTTAAAGTCCGATTGTATTACATAGGATGTTTGCATTTTCTTTGATAGGCTTGATAGGCCATGGATTACATGATGGTGTTTGATGGAAAAGTATGGTACTAGAAGACTTTAGTTCATTCTTAATAGGCTTGTGATTGATAATATCTTTGCATGATTGCACTTGATCTTAGATCATGGGCATGTTGTTAGGATTTTGATTGCATTGTGATGTTTGATGGATAGGCATGGTGTAAGATACCCAACTAGTTCTACAAAAAATTTTCCTTACTTAAACAATTTTACTTGCTATCAATTCATCAACTACTTCAACAACACAAAGATATACATCAAAGATAACTACTTGAATGAATCAACCTTAGAGTTGGGTACTTGTCTAGTTATTTGACTCAATCAACTTGTAATGTCTTATTACATGGATAATGCTTTCAATAGCATGAAGTTACAACTTATTCAATGGAGATACAAAAGAAAGGCCTTGAAGCCTTGATGTTTACAATGGCGTCTACACTTGATCAACTCAATCAAACTCAATGATGTCAACTGAATGTCAACACCTCACAATATCACAAGGGAGCATCACCTTGCTTGTTGCATGGATGAACGTCATAGTTGAAAGACTCTTAGGGTTAGGGGCCAACTGAAGGTAGTAGAGACCAGACTAGGTGCCATCCTAAGCTGGGTGCTTCCTTGAGGTGGTAGAGACATGGATGAATGTCTAGTGGGGTTTGATGACTCTATATTGACACTCAAATTCACTTAGGCACAATATTAGTGTTCTTCTGACTAGGCACTAGATAGGAGGATTCTCAGGGGTTTTGGCGCCTAGGTTACAACTTGTCAATTTCTCAAAGAATCTTTAAAACACTTGACTTCCAAGGATTATCATCTTACCCTCTGATGGAGCGCCTTGTTCCAAAATTGGTCTTGGGGACTTGCATCTCTCTTAGGCACATGTTTGGAGTAATGTCAACTAGTATCAGTGCCTATTATCTCAATTCACACTTGACATCAAACTTTTGAAGATCTTTTACCCTAGCGCCTAACATTCTAGAGGTGAATTCCATCTTAATCCAAGTCTTCAAGGTACTTCCAAGTTTAGGTGCCAAAACAAGGTTATGGAGGAGTAGAACCACGCCTTAGGAGGATGACTAAACCCTAGGTGCCAATTTGAGGTTGCAATAGCATAGGTATGTGCCAAGTAGAGTTTGATGCTCAAAACATTAACATTATTCAGTGAAATCCTTTTTTGACTCTAGGCACCATTTGGAGGCTAGAAAGAGGGAAGTTGACACCAACTGCATTAGGTGCATTTCTGAGGTGATGGAGACCAATAAGTGTGCCTTATCCTTTGGCTCTATTCCTTGTTAACTTTATAACTTAGATTATCTGAACAACACTAAGAATGCTTCCCTTCTTCCTGATACAAGTTGAAAGATCCACTGGGTGCCATTTCAGGTGTCTAGAGAGATCATCAACCAAGGTCGCTAATAGAGCCTTTGGCAAATGGAAAGAGCACCTTACTTAGATTTGATTTCTAGATGCTAGAATTGAGGAATTTTGTGCCTTGGCTAGGAGTAACTCATTTCAATCTTGATTATTCATCTAAGTGACTTTCCTTAGCTCCCAAGCCTTCAATCTATCCATTACCCCCTACTAGGCGCTCAGAATAGAGTGTTAACGCCTTATGAAGGTTAGGTGCATTCTGAGGGTGGGGTAGGCAAGTGAGGGCACCAGACCAAGCCTTGAGACTTCTCTCCTCATCAAAGGCTTTCAATCCTAGGTGCCAGATCCAAGGAGTTCCAACCAACACATGCGCCTAGTGCTATGAGTTCACCCAAAGGACATCTTTAACTTGAAAACTTTCAATCTTCATCCATCAATGCTAGGCGCTCAATTGGAGGATCCCTAGAAACATGTATAGGCACCTTGAGGTTCTTAGACGCTTAATTTGGATGATCCTTGTGCTAGGCGCTTAGTAAGGAAAACTGGAGTGAAATGGGCACCTAGGCTCCCAAGCTTCCATACTTAGTCAAATTTTAGGGTTCTGACCTTGTTCCTGCAAAACAAACAGATAGAGTTAGTCTAAAACCAATTCATTCCCTCATCATTTGGAATTAGCCTCCGAGAATGAGGAATAGGCTAATCCATTATATACTTGATGATCAAGCTGGGAATGGGGACATGACACATGGTACTAGGCTAATCATTTTGGGTTTTGCATGAGCCTCGAACAAGGTAATAGGCATAGGGTTTTTATCTTGCATAATGATTTTTTCAAACCAAGGGTCCATGATGGAAATGATTAAGGATGATAGAATGTATGGATTTTGGACTTTGAGATGTTTATGGTTGTAAATGTTTATTTCTTGGACTCAAATTTTGTTAAATGGTTGTTTGAAAGAGGACACATCAAACACAACAATAAGATTGGTTTAAGTATGGATGCAAATGATGTTTACTAGTTTACTAATGTGATGATGATTACTAATCTGATGATGATTTTGCATGTTTTCAATGGTTGGGATCTACATGTTATGCATTTTTTTGGGATGCACACCTCATTGATTGTAGTGGGATGACTTGAATGCATATTGCCTATATCCACGCAATGACTTTGTTATTTTTCCTTGTTTATGCTCATTTGCGCATTGGTATGTTGCATTGGGATGAGAGGATGGATGTTGCTTTGATAGTGATGTGTATTCATCACCTAGTGATGGATGATCTTATATAGTGGTTGGGTGTAATGGTTATCTTCATGTGGTTGTAGATGTTGATCCTTGGTTTAGAGGTGTTTGGTAGTGTGTCTTGGTGGACTCTTGATTCTAGATTAGAGTATTAGCATGATACAAGTTCTCTTGAGACTAGGATGTCTATATTGGTGCATGTGATCTCTAGGACGAGATGTTAGATCATGATGTCATGTTTGGATACCTAATTTTGTAGTTGGAGTTTTGATAGTGGTCTTGTTGGTTCTCTTGGTATTGAGTACATTGGTCATGTGCTTGGGAGCTTTATGATAATGTGGTGTTGCATTTGGATCTTAACATGGATTTATTGGTTGTAGGTTCTCATACATACTTCGAGACTTGTGTGAGGCTAGAGTTCTCTTGGGATTAGAGACACTTGTTGAGATGGTTACCCTTTAGAGGTTTTAGCAGGAAGACCAGGAGACTTTCACTTGGATATGGGCATGAGTTAATTATGGACCTAGATAAGATTCTTATTGGAGAGAGTCATTGTGGCTTGGTGTATCTTCGACGAGCATTCTCATTCCCCACTCTTGGTCTACTCGGCAGACTATCATCTAAGAGGTATTTCCCATCCTTTAGATGAATTTTTTTAATGCTTTATCTTCTCATGGTTATGGATCTTGAGCTATGGTTATTGGTTCTAGAGGGTTTATTCGAGGGGTGTCTCTAAACATGCTTTTTCTCAGGCACTAAATTGGAGTTGTCTAGATGCACAAGTGCGCCTCCCTCAATGAAGTTCCTTTTGTTAACTTAGTTCATCCTAGTGACTCAAGGGGTTGTTATATTCTTTAGGCTCAATCTTTCATAGACTAAAACATTGACTCCATGTTAAGGCACTCAAAGGAGGCTCTAGAGATGGAAAATGGTGCCTTAACTCACTTATGTAAATTTTGGACTTGTAGGCAATTGCAAGATGTCTTGGAGGGCTCAATTCTTCAAGGCACCCATTTTGTT
This sequence comes from Cunninghamia lanceolata, assembly GCA_027924645.1. Taxonomy (NCBI): domain Eukaryota; kingdom Viridiplantae; phylum Streptophyta; class Pinopsida; order Cupressales; family Cupressaceae; genus Cunninghamia; species Cunninghamia lanceolata. Next base: position 900,031 of record BSBN01000245.1, on the reverse strand, counting down.
CACTACTTGTACCATCACATGTTCAAGGCACATGTGTGATTTGGTCAAAAACAGGCGCCTACAGTGAATAGGCTTTCATCCTGACTTAATACACTGTCTCCTTCTGACGATTTTTGGGGCAGCAGAAAACCTTTCACCACAGGCAAATGCCTCAGAGCTATAAAAATTGAGAGAGGTTATTGTAGAGGCACTCTACATGATCACATTGCCTTAGATGGAATGTTTCTAAGTGACACAGTTTTTGAGTAACATCTCATCAAAGATTGCTGCCTTTTTGCACTTTGGACTCTTCAGGGATATCATCGCTACAATGTAGCTCCGACTGTTTCGACATGTTTGGGTGAGAAATAGGACCATGCATACCATAAATGTACCCATTTGGATGTGTTGGAATAGTCAGTTTGGTTACATCAGAAGCAGGATGAAAGTTACACCCCTTTGCAACTTTACACTACCTCCTTCTGACGATTTTTGGGGCAGCAGAAAACCTTTCACCACAGGCAAATGCCTCAGAGCTATAAAAAATTGAGAGAGGTTATTGTAGAGGCACTCTACATGATCGTGTTGCCTTAGACAGAATGTTTCTAAGTGACACAATTTTTGAGTAACATCTCATCAAAGATTGCTTCCTTTTTGCACTTTGGACTCTTCAGGGATATCGTCGATACAATGTAGCTCCGACTGTTTCGACATGTTTGGGTGAAAAATAGGACCATGCCTAGCGTAAATGTACCCATTCAAACATGTTGGAATAGTCATTTTGGTCGCATCAGGAGCAGGACAAAAGTTACACCCCTTTGCAACTTTACACTGCCTCCTTCTGACGATTTTTGGGGCAGCAGAAAACCTTTCACCACGGGCAAATGCCTCAGAGCTATAAAAAACCAAGAAAGGTTATTGTAGAGGCACTCTACGTGATCATGTTGCCTTAGACAGAATATTTCTAAGCGACACAGTTTTTGAATAACATCTCGTAAAGATTGCTGCCTTTTTGCACTTTGGACTCTTCAGGGATATCGTCGGTACAATGTAGCTCCGACTGTTTTGACATGTTTGGGTGAAAAATAGGACCATGCCTAGCATAAATGTACCCATTAGGATGCGTTGGAATAGTCAGTTTGGTCGCATCAGGAGAAGGACGAAAGTTACACCCCTTTGAAACTTTACACTGCCTCCTTCTGACAATTTTTGGGGCAGCAGAAAACCTTTTACCACGGGCAAATGCCTCAGAGCTATAAAAAATTGAGAGAGGTTATTGTAGAGGCACTCTACATGATCACATTGCCTCAAACAGAATGTTTCTAAGTGACACGGTTTTTGAGTAACATCTCATCAAAGATTCCTACCTTTTTACACTTTGGACTCTTCAGGAATATCGTCGATACAATGTAGCTCCAACTGTTTCGACATGTTTGGGTGAAAAACAGGACCATGCCTAGCATAAATGTACCCATTCAGATGCATTGGAATAGTCAGTTTGGTCACATCAGGAGCAGGACGAAAGTTACACCCCTTTGCAACTTTACACTACCTGCTTCTGATGATTTTTGGGGCAGCAGAAAACCTTTCACCACGGGGAAATGCCTCAGAACTATAAAAAACTGAGAAAGGTTATTGTAGAGGCACTCTACATGATCACGTTGCCTTAGATAGAATGTTTCTAAGTGACACAGTTTTCAAGTAACATCTCGTCAAAAATTGCTACGTTTTTGCACTTTGGACTCTTCAGGGATATCGTCAGTACAATGTAGCTCCGACTGTTTTGACATGTTTGGGTGAAAAATAGGACCATGCCTAGCATAAATGTACCCATTCAGATGCATTGGAATAGTCAGTTTGGTGGCATCAAGAGTAGGACAAAAGTTACACCCCTTTGCAACTTTACACTACCTCCTTCTGATGATTTTTGGGGCAGCAGAAAACCTTTCACCGTGGGCAAATGCCTCAAAGCTATAAAAAACTGAGAGAGGTTATTGTAGAGGCACTCTACATGATTGCGTTGCCTTAGACGAAATGTTTCTAAGTGACATGGTTTTCAAGTAACATCTCGTCAAAGATTGCTACCTTTTTGGACTTTGGACTCTTCAGGGATATCATGGGTACAATGTAGCTCGGACTGTTTCGACATGTTTGGGTGAAAAACAGGACCATGTCTAGCGTAAATGTACCCATTCAGATGTGTTGGAATAGTTAGTTTGGTAGCATCAGGAGCAGGATGAAAGTTACACCCCTTTGCAAATTTACACTGCCTCCTTCTGACGATTTTTGGGGCAACAGAAAACCTTTCACCATGGGCAAATACCTCAGAGCTATAAAAAACTGAGAGAGGTTATTGTAGAGGCAATCTACATGATCACGTTGCCTTAGACAGAATGTTTCTACGTGACATGGTTTTCAAGTAACATCTTATCAAAAATTGCAGCATTTTTGCACTTTGGTCTCTTCAAGGATATCGTCGGTACAATGTAGCTCAGACTGTTTCGACATGTTTGGGTAAAAAATAGGACCATGCCTAGTGTAAATGTACCCATCTGGATGCATTGGAATAGTCAGTTTGGTCACATCACGAGCAGGACACCAAAAATGCAAAAGTTGCTTTGTGCAACTTGACAACATTGACACTTTTTTGCAACATGACTCAAAGTGACTTAAAATCACCTTGATTTGGTGCCTAATGTACATTATAGAGGTCGAGGCACTCCTTATCATTCAAACATCTTAGATGAGCACCTAGGAAAGGAAAAAGCTCTAAGTTTCATCATTATGAGCACCTAATATCAAGAGACTTTAATGGCTCAAACCTTAGCATGGAGTCCTAAGGTGCATTTCATGTCTCCTTTCATCCAATTTGGTGCCCTTATGTAGATTTTTCAACTTGATTTGGTGCCCTATATGTGAAGGAAGATATAAAGGCATGAAAGTGGATGTCATATTGCAAGAGTTTGGATCATCAAAATTGAAAGAAATAAGTCTATTAAGCTTGGGTGCCCTTGGTCTTCTTTTCATTCATTATGAGCGCCTTGGGAGAATGGTATATAGGTCATCATGATGATTGGGCACCCTGGATCCAAAGTGTTGGAGAGATCATCAAATGGTGTCTAGTAGGGTGAGTTATGAGTTCGGTCGCATCAGGAGCAGGACACCAAAAATGCATAATATGATGATGTAAAAATGTGTACATATGTGTAAAAATGCAGGAGGAAATAAAAAAAGACAAACCTTACAAATTAATGTGCATACTTACAACTCAATGTAACATAACTTTACAAAATCAATGTGAATACTTACAAATTAATCCAATGAACCATCTGGGTCTGCTCTACTCTTTATTGTGTCAAGTATTGCTTCATAGTCAGACTCACACACCTTCCACAATATTTTGTTCAAAGGTCTACCCCGATACTTTATCAAATGAACATTGGATACCACAACAAGGTTCGAGTAATGAAGAATCTTTTGATGCATGTCAAAGTCTTGAAATAGCCAAATATTAACACTCTTATGTGGGTACCTTCTAAGCCATGTTCCAATAATAACCACTGATCCTGTAGGGTATTTGATGTTTTCTCCATCTGTAACAGGGGCCTCTAATTTCTTTTTGGCCTCAACACAATGACATAAGTAATAATCCATTCCCTCTTCATTATCTTCATCTGCAATAACTACATATACGTGCCCTGCATTGATATGTGTAGCAAATTAGATGAAATTAGTCAACATTACAAAAACACTACAAAGTAAGATGACATTACCTGGTTGAACTAGATGAAATTAGATGCATATACTTGCCCTATATTACTGGTTGAACTAAATTTGATATGTGGTCAAAGTTAACTAACGATTCTATCTGTGTTAGTGCCAATGCCGTCGAGGGTCGATACGTGTCAAGTGGGCTAAGATAACTTAACTGCCATTTGTCAACCCACTCCTTTGACTCGCACTCATCCCAGACTTGAATTGTACAAGAAGAACAAAAGCATGACATCTTTCTTGTATGGATACTCCATGAACCTACAATTGAGCTTCTGAAAGAGTGCATCTCATTTGATCCTGTCAGTGTACAACAATCCTCATATGGTGCAATGTTAGTATCATCTATCAACCAAAAAATTCTACAAACTAAAGACTTACCTTCATTACTTGGACCCATGGAAGCATTACACCACTCGACAATCAATTTTGCATCTGTCAACTTTGCATTGTCTTTATACTTTAACTCTTCTCATGCTATGGCTCTTTTGATACATGCTCCTGCACCATCATGCTCCCCCTTTCCATGCCCGGCCTCACAAAAGTTCCACATATGTTGAATACCTATAAAATTATGCCTCCTACTCAACCAATAGAAATTCTATGAGTTCTTGAATTGTGACGCATAGTTATCCGACCATATGATATGCTGACTGAATGATATGCCCCTTCTAGCCAAATCATTGTAGAACACCTGAAAGCAACCTTGCATGAACTCCATAGAATGTGTGCGATCACCACTAATATAGAAATTATACTCCCTTATGATCTTTCTGTCATCCTCTGTACTATCATTTGCATGAATGAATACGATGTGCACAAATATAGAAACCTGTGTGGAGTTGTAATATTGTGATTGTACCTCACACTGTGGCTGTAGACTATAGTTCTCTACAAAGTCAACGACTGAAACAATGCTACCAACTAGAAATGTGTCCTTGCATAACTTGAATTGCAAGTCTAACCATCGAGCTCTATGGGCATGTCTTGCATACTCATACACTATGTTGTCATGAAATATAGGCATAAACTGATATACTAGAATCTTTTCAATAACTAATTCACACCTCTTTGCTTCTTTATCATCTTTTGTATTGTATGCCACTATTTTATATTTGCCAAACTCTACTAGTTCAGTTCCAACCGTATGTGTTATTTCCAAACTCTAATCCCTCATCCCTCATCCCTAAATGCTATCCCTATTCCTACACCCTCAACAGAATTGATACTATACCTTAAACCCTAATCCCTTATCCCTAAACCCTCCAACCCTATCCCTAATCCTTATACCCTCCACACTCTACTTTAACCCTAATTCCTCGACCCTCGACCTTATCCCTAAACCCTTGACCCTCAAACCTCAACCCTCAATGTCAAACCCTAATCCCTCAACCCTTAACTTTGATCCCTCGACCCTCAACGCTATACCTTAAACCCTAACCCCTATCCCTCAACCCTTAACCCTTAAAACTTAAACCCTATCCCTACACCCTCAACACTTGACACTATATCTTAAGCCTTAAACCCTCATCCCTAAAGCCTCAACCCTCAATCCTTAAACCTTCAACCCTAAACCCTATCCCTAATCCCTCTACCCTCGACATTCCTAAACCCTCCAACCCTATCCCTAATCCTTATACTCTCCACACTCTACTTTAACCCTAATTCCTCGACCCTCAACCCTATCCCTAAACCCTTGACCCTTGAACCTCAACCCTCAACCCTCAACATTAAACCCTAATCCCTCAACCCTTAACTTTGATCCCTCGACCTTCAACCCTATCCCTAAACCCTCAACCCTTCACTCTAATCCCTCAACCCTAAACCCTATCCCTAAACCCTCAACACTATACCTTAAACCCTAATCCCTCAACCCTAACCCTAAACCTTGTCCCTAAACCCTAATCCCTCAACCCTCAACCCTAATCTGTCATCCATCATCCCTCAACTCTAATCCCTCATTCCTAAACCCTAAACGCTATCCCTATTCCTAGACCCTCAACAGGCTCGATACTATACCTTAAACCCTAATCCCTCTACCCTCGACACTCTTATTTAACCCTAATCCCTTGACCATTAACCCTATCCCTAAACCTCAACCCTCAACTCTCAACATTAAACCCTAATTCATCAACCCTAAAGCCTAATCCCTCAAACCTAAACCCTATCCCTAAACCATCAACCCTCAACACTATACCTTAAACCCTAATCCCTCAACCCTCAACCCTAAACCTTATCCCTAAACCCTAATCCCTCAACCCTCAACCCTAATCCCTCATCCCTCAACTCTAATGCCTAATCCCTAAACCCTAAATGCTATCCCTATTCCTAAACCCTCAACAGACTCGATACTATACCTTAAACTCTAATCCCTTATCTCTAAACCCTCCAACCCTATCCCTAATCCTTATACCCTCCACACTCTACTTTAACCCTAATTCCTTGACCCTCAACCCTATCCCTAAACCCTTGACCCTCAAACCTCAACCCTCAACCCTCAACATCAAACCCTAATCCCTCAACCCTTAACTCTGATCCCTCGACCTTCAACCCTAACCCTAAACCCTAAACCCTCAATGTCAAATTCTAATCCCTCAACCCTTCACTCTAATCCCTCAACCCTAAACCCTATCCCTCAATCCTCAACACTATACCTTAAACCCTAATCCCTCAACCCTAACCCTAAACCTTGTCCCTAAACCCTAATCCCTCAACCCTCAACCCTAATTTGTCATCCATCATCCCTCAACTCTAATCCCTCATTCCTAAACCCTAAATGCTATCCCTATTCCTAGACCCTCAACAGGCTCGATACTAGACCTTAAACCCTAATCCCTCTACCCTCGACACTCTTATTTAACCCTAATCCCTTGACCATTAACCCTATCCCTCAACCTCAACCCTCAACCCTCAACCCTCAACTCTCAACATTAAACCCTAATTCATCAACCCTAAACCCTAATCCCTCAAACCTAAACCCTATCCCTAAACCATCAACCCTCAACACTATACCTTACACCCTAATCCCTCAACCCTCAACCCTAAACCTTATCCCTGAACCCTAATCCCTCAACCCTCAACCCTAATCCCTCATCCCTCAACTCTAATCTCTCATCCCTAAACCCTAAATGCTATCCCTATTCCCAAACCCTCAACAGACTCGATACTATACCTTAAACTCTAATCCTTTATCCCTAAACCCTCCAACCCTATCCCTAATCCTTATACCCTCCACACTCTACTTTAACCCTAATTCCTCGACCCTCAACCCTATCCCTAAACCTTTGACCCTCGAACCTCAACCCTCAACCCTCAACATCAAACCCTAATCCCTCAACCCTTAACTCTGATCCCTCGACCTTCAACCCTAACCCTAAACCCTAAACCCTCAACGTCAAATTCTAATCCCTCAACCCTTCACTCTAATCCCTCAACCCTAAACCCTATCCGTCAATCCTCAACACTGTACCTTAAACCCTAATCCCTCAACCCTAACCCTAAACCCTGTCCCTAAACCCTAATCTGTCAACCCTCAACCTTAATCTGTCATCCGTCATCCCTCAACTCTAATCCCTCATTCCTAAACCCTAAACACTATCCCTACTCCTAGACCCTCAAAAAGCTCGATACTATACCTTAAACCCTAATCCCTTGATCATTAACCCTATCCCTCAACCTCAACCCTCAACCCTCAACCCTCAACTCTCAACATTAAACCCTAATTCATCAACCCTAAACCCTAATCCCTCAAACCTAAACCCTATTCGTAAACCATCAACCCTCAACACTATACCTTAAACCCTAATCCCTCAACCCTAACCCTAAACCTTGTCCCTAAACCCTAATCCCTCAACCCTCAACCCTAATTTGTCATCCATCATCCCTCAACTCTAATCCCTCATTCCTAAACCCTAAATGCTATCCCTATTCCTAGACCCTCAACAGGCTTGATACTAGACCTTAAACCCTAATCCCTCTACCCTCGACACTCTTATTTAACCCTAATCCCTTGACCATTAACCCTATCCCTCAACCTCAACCCTCAACCCTCAACCCTCAACTCTCAACATTAAACCCTAATTCATCAACCCTAAACCCTAATCCCTCAAACCTAAACCCTATCCCTAAACCATCAACCCTCAACACTATACCTTAAACCCTAATCCCTCAACCCTCAACCCTAAACCTTATCCCTGAACCCTAATCCCTCAACCCTCAACCCTAATCCCTCATCCCTCAACTCTAATCTCTCATCCCTAAACCCTAAATGCTATCCCTATTCCCAAACCCTCAACAGACTCGATACTATACCTTAAACTCTAATCCTTTATCCCTAAACCCTCCAACCCTATCCCTAATCCTTATACCCTCCACACTCTACTTTAACCCTAATTCCTCGACCCTCAACCCTATCCCTAAACCTTTGACCCTCGAACCTCAACCCTCAACCCTCAACATCAAACCCTAATCCCTCAACCCTTAACTCTGATCCCTCGACCTTCAACCCTAACCCTAAACCCTAAACCCTCAACGTCAAATTCTAATCCCTCAACCCTTCACTCTAATCCCTCAACCCTAAACCCTATCCGTCAATCCTCAACACTGTACCTTAAACCCTAATCCCTCAACCCTAACCCTAAACCCTGTCCCTAAACCCTAATCTGTCAACCCTCAACCTTAATCTGTCATCCGTCATCCCTCAACTCTAATCCCTCATTCCTAAACCCTAAACACTATCCCTACTCCTAGACCCTCAAAAAGCTCGATACTATACCTTAAACCCTAATCCCTTGATCATTAACCCTATCCCTCAACCTCAACCCTCAACCCTCAACCCTCAACTCTCAACATTAAACCCTAATTCATCAACCCTAAACCCTAATCCCTCAAACCTAAACCCTATTCGTAAAGCATCAACCCTCAACACTATACCTTAAACCCTAATCCCTCAACCCTCAACCCTAAACCTTATCCCTGAACCCTAATCCCTCAACCCTCAACCCTAATCCCTCATCCCTCAACTCTAATCCTTCATCCCTAAACCCTAAATGCTATCCCTATTCCTAAACCCTCAACAGACTCGATACTATACCCTAAACTCTAATCCCTTATCCCTAAACCCTCAACCCTATCCCTAATCCTTATACCCTCCACACTCTACTTTAACCCTAATTCGTCGACCATCAACCCTATCCATAAACCCTTGACCCTCGAACCTCAACCCTCAACATCAAACCCTAATCCCTTAACCCTTAACTCTGATCCCTTGACCTTCAACCCTATCCCTAAACCCTTAACCCTCAACATCAAATTCTAATCCCTCAACCCTTCACTCTAATCCCTCAACCCTAAACCCTATCCCTAAACCCTCAACACTATACCATAAACCCTAATCCCTCAACCCTAACCCTAAACCTCGTCCCTAAACCCTAATCCCTCAACCCTCAACCCTAATCTGTCATCCATCATCCCTCAACTCTAATCCCTCATTCCTAAACCCTAAACACTATCCCTATTCCTAGACCCTCAATAGGCTCGATACTATACCTTAAACCCTAATCCCTCTACCCTTGACACTCTTATTTAACCCTAATCCCTTGACCATTAATCCTATCCCTCAACCTCAACCCTCAACCCTCAACCCTCAACTCTCAACATTAAACCCTAATTCATCAACCCTAAACCCTAATCCCTCAAACCTAAACCCTATCCCTAAACCATCAACCCTCAACACTATACCTTAAACCCTAATCCCTCAACCCTCAACCCTAAACCTTATCCCTGAACCCTAATCCCTCAACCCTCAACCCTAATCCCTCATCCCTCAACTCTAATCCCTCATCCCTAAACCCTAAATGCTATCCCTATTCCTAAACCCTCAATAGACTTGATATTATAACTTAAACTCTAATCCCTTATCCCTAAACCCTTGACCCTCGAACCTCAACCCTCAACCCTTAACTCTGATCCCTCGACCTTCAACCCTAACCCTAAACCCTAAACCCTCAACATCAAATTCTAATCCCTTAACCCTTCACTCTAATCCCTCAACCCTAAACCCTATCCCTAAACCCTCAACACTATACCTTAAACCCTAATCCCTCAACCCTAACCCTAAACCTTGTCCCTAAACCCTAATCCCTTAACCCTCAACCCTAATCTGTCATCCGTCATCTCTCAACTCTAATCCCTCATTCCTAAACCCTAAACGCTATCTCTATTCCTAGACCCTCAACAGGCTCGATACTATACCTTAAACCCTAATCCCTCTACCCTCGACACTCTTATTTAACCCTAATCCCTTGACCATTAACTCTATCCCTCAACCTCAACCCTCAACCCTCAACCCTCAACCCTCAACTCTCAACATTAAACCCTAATTCATCAACCCTAAACCCTAATCCCTCAAACCTAAACCCTATACCTAAACCATCAACTGTCAACTCTATACCTTAAACCCTAATCCCTCAACCCTCAACCCTAAACCTTATTCCTCAACCCTAATCCCTCAACCCTCTACCCTAATCCCTCATCCCTCAACTCTAATTCCTCATCCCTAAACCCTAAATGCTATCCCTATTCCTAAACCCTCAACAGACTCGATACTATACCTTAAACTCTAATCCCTTATCCCTAAACCCTCCAACCCTATCCCTAATCCTTATACCCTCCACACTCTACTTTAACCCTAATTCCTTGACCCTCAACCGTATCCCTAAACCCTTGACCCTCAAACCTCAACCCTCAACCCTCAACATCAAACCCTAATCCCTCAACCCTTAACTCTAATCCCTCGACCTTCAACCCTATCCCTAAACCCTCAACCCTTAACATCCAACTCTAATCCATCAACCCTTCACTCTAATCCCTTAACCCTAAACCCTATCCCTAAACCCTCAACACTATACCTTAAACCCTAATCCCTCAACCCTAACCCTAAACCTTATCCCTAAACCCTAATCCCTCAACCCTCAACCCTAATCTGTCATCCGTCATCCCTCAACTCTAATCCCCCATTCCTAAACCCTAAACGCTATCCCTATTCCTAGACCCTTAAAAGGCTCGATACTATACCTTAAACCCAAATCCCTCTACCCTTGACACTCTTATTTAACCCTAATCCCTTGACCATTAACCTTATCCCTCAACCTCAAACCTCAACCCTCAACCCTCAACTCTCAACATTAAACCCTAATTCATCAACCCTAAACCCTAATCCCTCAAACCTAAACCTTATCCCTAAACCATCAACCCTCAACACTATACCTTAAACCCTAATCCCTCAACCCTCAACCCTAAACCTTATCCCTAAACCCTAATCCCTAAACCTTATCCCTAAACCCTAATCCCTCAACCCTCAACCCTAATCCATCATCCCTCAACTCTAATCCCTCATCCGTAAACCCTAAATGCTATCCCTATTCCTAAACCCTCAACAGACTCGATACTATACCTTAAACTCTAATCCCTTATCCCTAAACCCTCCAACCCTATCCCTAATCCTTACACCCTCCACACTCTACTTTAACCCTAATCCCTTCAACCTCAACCCTATCCCTAAACCCTTGACCCTCGAACTTCAACCCTCAACCCCGACGTCAAACCCTATTCCCTCAACCCTTAACTCTGATCCCTCATCTCTCAACCCTAACCCTAAACCCTAAACCCTAAACCTTCAACCCTCAACGTCAAATCCTAATCCCTCAACCCTAAACCCTATCCCTAAACCCTCAACACTATACCTTAAACCCTAATCCCTTAGCCCTCAACCCTAAACCTTATCTTTAAACCCTAATCCCTCAACCCTGAACCCTAATCCGTCATCCCTCAACTCTAATCCCTCATCCCTATACCCAAAATGCTATCTCTATTCCTACACCCTCAACAAAATCGATACTATACGTTAAACCCTAATCCCTTATCCCTAAACCCTCCAACCTATCCCTAATCCTTATACCCTTCACACTCTACTTTAACCCTAATTCCTCGACCCTCAACCCTATCCCTAAACCCTTGACCCTCGAACCTCAACCCTTAACCCTCAACGTCAAACCCTAATCCCTCAACCCTTAACTCTGATCCCTCAACCCTCAACACTATACCTTAAACCCTAATCCCTATCCCTCAACCCTTAACCCTTAAAACTTAAACCCTATCCCTACACCCTCAACACTTGACACTATATCTTAAGCCTTAAACCCTCATCCCTAAAGCCTCAACCTTCAATCCTTAAACCTTCAACCCTAAACCCTATCCCTAATCCCTCTACCCTCGACACTCTAACCCTAACCCCGACATTAAATGCTAATCTGTCAACCCTAAACCCTACTCCTAAACCCTCAACCCTCAACACTATACCTTAAACCCTAATCCCTCAACCCTCAACCCTAAACCTTATCCCTAAACCCTAATCCTTCAACCCTTAACCCTAATCCATCATCCATCAACTATAATCCCTCATCCCTAAACCCTAAATGCTATCCCTATTCCTAAACCCTCAACAGACTCGATACTATACCTTAAACCCTAATCCCTTATCCCTAAACCCTCCAATCCTATCCCTAATCCTTACACCCTCCACACTCTACTTTAACCCTAATTCCTCGACCCTAAACCCTTGACCCTTGAACCTCAACCCTCAACCCTCAATGTCAAACCCTAATCCTCAACCCTTAACTCTGATCCCTTGACCCTCAACCCTATCCCTAAACCCTAAACCCTCAACCATAATCTGTCATTGCTCATCCCTAAACCTTAAATGCTATCCCTATTCCTAGACCCTCAACGGGCTCGATACTATACCTTAAACGCTAATCCCTTATTCCTAAACCCTCCAACTCTATCCCTTATCCCTTTACCCTCATGATTAATAGCCTTGAACATAAAAAAATTTGAGAGGAACATAACGTGAGCATGTTATAACGTGCTCGCGTTATGTCAAACATGACAAAAAATAGATTTGTAGGAAAGAAAAATGCAAGGCAAAACATAACGCGAGCACGTTATAACGCGCTGGCGTTATTTCTTGCTTTGGGAATCCCAAGCCTTGCGCTTGGGATTTGCTTTGGATTTCCAACCCAAAGGCTTGGAGTGCCTTATGAACAATCACAGACGTGTTTTTCTATATTCTTCAAAATTTCACATAATTTCGTTCGTGCTAACCCTCAGATTTGCATGTGTTTCAAGGTTGAACAAATCAAACACATGGGTAATGTTAAGCTTTCTCTTAGCTATTTGACGATGTGATTTTTTTCACATTTTAACAATGTTAAACCTTTCATCTTTAATTTCTTTTGTTTGTGTGTCCATTTTTAGGCAAAAACCACTGTTTGGTGTTTTTTTCATTGTAAAATAACTATTCATTCAAATTTCAAAAAAATTACATATTTAGAAACTAGAATCCATTCTACAAATATTAAAAAAATAAAAAAATGATTTTCAATTAGTTTTCAAAAATTATAGGGGCAGCACGTCCAAAATTCTATTTTTTAGGATGTGTCCACTTTAAAAATTAGTAAAAAATCAAATATTCATCAAAAAATTATCAAAAAAATCGGGCATAAACTACATGCTATTAGCTAATTTCTCACAGAAGCGATTTTAAAAATACCAAAAAAAAGTTGACCTTTTGAGGGAGCCACAAAACATGCTATGTTATGTTTTTTTGACAGAAACAACACCAATTTCTGTGGCTCCCTCTTTTGAACCCCTTAATCTATGCCATTTTCAAAACAAAATAGTAGTTTAGAAAGTAGACTCGGAGCACTATGAACATTGTTTTGGTTGCATCTCCAAATTTTGAGTGTAACTATGCTCAATTTCTCATCCAAGGCTAGTATTTCCTGATTTCAGAAAAAAAGTGGCCACTTAAGACCCCTTTTTGGCCCACCATCTTCCTGCACTTACCCTGCTATATTAATTTATTGTGGGCTAACACTCACTGTGGTTTCTCCCTTTTTGGGTTTTCCATGTAAAAATCCTGCTATTCATGTGTTATGTCTTTGTGGTTGTTGTTTCTATGTCTATTCTTCTTTCATGTTATTAACTTTGGAAATTGGATAAATAAATTTGTTAAGAAGTGGTTTTGTGGAATAATGATTCACCCCCCTTCTCAATATTCCTTATTCTCAACAATTGGTATCAGAGAAAGGTTCCTTGGAAGAAGTATAACAACTTGAGGAAGATATGGGGTAGTGTAATCATGGCAGCAAGAAGATTTGGAAACTATGAAAGCAACAAAGAACTAGAAGAAACCCTTATTGATCTTGAAAATTCTGAGGCAAAAATCAGGGATCTAAAAGCTAATATTCAAGAAGCTGATGAATGCATTTTAAAGCTAAGAGAGTAAGTCAAGAAGTTTAAAGAGAAAAATAAGGAGCTAAATGATCAATTAGATGATGCACATGAGTTTCTAAATGGGTTGACACTAGAAGTTGAAAAGAAGGAAGAAATTGAAAGGCATCTGAATCAAGTTCTTAAGGATAAATCAGAGGAATGTGAAAAATTGGGCAAAGAAGTGCTACTTCTGAAATTTGATCTAGATGCAGCCAAGAGCTATGAAGAAAAGTTCAAGCTAAGTTCTGCAAAGCTTGATGAGATGATTGCTAGTCAAAGGAGTGTTGATGATAAGAAAGGTTTGGGATTTGAGAAAGGAGAAAGTTCAAAATCTAGTCAAACAAACACTGATTTAAAGAAAAATAGAGGAAACCAGTTCAGAAATCAAAGAAGAAGACCTAGAAGACCTCTGGTTAGAAAGCCAAATGCTCAAAGGTATCCATCTTTCAATGGCCATTGTTTTAATTGTAATAAGTTAGGTCATAAAGCTACTTAGTGTAGGAGTAGAATAAATCAGAATCAAAATGTTCTATCCTTTTCTAGTCAATGTTTCAATTGCAAGAAAATTGGTCATAAATCAAATAAATGCAAAAATCTGGTAAGAAATGGTTCTTACAATGCAAAGAATAGTCAATCATTCAATGGCAAGTGTTTTTCATGCAATAGATTTGGACATATGGCTAATCAATGTAGATCAAATTCAATCAATAGAAGGAATCAAAGACAAAGGAATGTGCTATGCTACAATTGCAACAAGTATAGACATATTACAAGAGTCTGCAGAAGCAAAAATGTAAAAAGAAACTACCATAATGAAAACAAGAAAATAGAGCAAAGGAATGATAAAGGAAAAGAAAAGGTTGATCCAGTTGAAACCAAGAAGGAAATGGGCAAGATTTGGATCAAGAAAAGATGTGATTAAAGTCAAGGATGAATCAACACCATCATTAAGGATGTATTTTTTGGTAGATAGTTAACGCTCCCCATGGGATTCGTGACATGGACTATCCACCTCCCATGGATTCATTAACTCTGGCCCTTGTATCAGAAATTGAAAGGTCAACCTTTTGGTTTAATGGCAATCGTGGGCCAACAATTGGTATCAGAGTGAAAGGTCATGGGTTTGAATCCCCCCAGGTAACACTGGGGGGAGTTTGTTGGCAGATGGTTAGCACTCCCCATGGGATTCATGACATGGACTAACCGCCTCCCATGGATTCATTAACTCTAGCACTTGTATCAGAAATTGATAGGTTGACCTTTTGGTTTAACAACAATCGTGGGCCAACAATACTTCCTCTGGGAAGTAAATTGGGATCTCTGGCTCAAGAGAACAATGTTGAAAATCCAAAACCCCTAGCTAGATAATTAGTGCTAGAATCTGGCACAAAGATATGATAAAAAGAATCACATGACAAATCCTTTGAAGCAATTTCTGGAAGAAAAGGACCAATTACAAAGATTTACAGAGTAATCTAAGGTTTATGTGGCTGTCAGGAAGGTGCTCAATAGCTTTTTGTAAGATGACATTAATGACACTTAGGTTTTGTAATGCAAAGGTTAAAAGGAGTTGTATTTGAAGGAAAAATCATTTTGCATTCCATGCACTCAAGTGACTAAGGTGAACCAAAGCAAGATTCAAAGTGACTATAGTATTTTCCAAAGGATTTCAGATCAAGATCAAGGAAACCCTAATTTGGTGAAAGAGATGATTATAAAGTTCTAGGAGAAAAGAAACTTGATAGTTGGTTGGATTTTCCCACAATTCTGATTGATGCATGGGTCAAGCTTATTCTAATAAGAATTCATGATGAATTATTATGGCTTGATGAACCCTATATGATAACTAAAGAAGCCATCAAAGTTGTAACTAGTATGAGCTCCTCTGGAAGGGTTCCAGAAATTAAAAAATGAAGAACAATGTGGTAATGCAGCTAACAAGAGCCAAATTTGAGAAGAATGGCCTTACAGTAAATGATATCAAGGATTCAGTTGTCAGGTTTGCATCAATGATTGTTGGATACAAAGTATACTTCTCCAACAAGGAAAATTCTGTCTACATCAACTATATAGACAGCATATGACATGATAAAAAATAATATGGATTATGACCTTTGTGAATTTCTCTAGAGTGAACTAATGGAGAACTTGAAAAGAACAAAAGAAACTAATCATCCTTTCAAATATGGAACATTTATTACATGTTTACACTATTACTTCCTGAGAGAGCTACTTGGTTTAGGAAATATTGTCTGGCTTCATCACATACCTGTAGCCTCTCAAATCAAAAATCACTTATAGAGCTTGGGTAATGCAGATAAGTAGAACGAAATCTTATGGAAATATTTCAAAGATTTTCAAAATAAAATGTTAAGAAGGTTTTGGATACCTGAAAAAGTAGTGATAAAGTATGAAAAGGATATTGTATTCATGGTGGATAAAGACAAATGCTTCATGGAAGTTGTGGAACCAAGAACTGTATGGGTCCCTGCACTAGGTTATGAAGTTGCCAGAAGATGTCTTGACTAAATTAGCTGATGCACTACTAAGTAAACCTATTGATCCCAAAGAGGACAGATTTGGAACATTCTTAGAATTATCTTCCAGAATGTTGATGGAACCTAAGCAGTCAGAGAAAACATCAAATGAACAATTAAGTAAGGGAAAAATCAAATTAGGAGGACCAAAGTCTATAAGTGCTTTGATAGAATGGACATCAAGCACTCCAGAAAGGAAAGATAAAAGATTTGAAGAGGAGAGACCAGCATCAAGTCCCAGAAAAAGAAAAAGGACCTCATCCATTACAGAAGCCACAACTAAAGAAAAGAAGAGAAAGAAAGTTTCACTTTGTGACTTGAAAAAGTGGCAAGAGATACTATTGCAAAACCCTTGGAAAAGCTACAAAGTGCACAAATCCTAAATCCACCCAAGTTTCTTTAAGAACCAATAAATCTAAATTCCTTGTCTCTGGAACAGAAATTTGAATTATTATCATTTGCCCAAGCAAAAGCATAGGAAGAATTGTTGAAAACTCACATGCAAGACAATAAGCTCATTAAAGTAGTATCTGATGTACTGGGAAAATTGATGCCTAAATACTAGAAAGACACTTCGACATCATCTACTGATCAACTAAAAGGTATGATAAAATCAATCAACAATCATTTTGAATCCTTTAAAAAATCTGTAGAAACAAAGGTTAGAAAAGAAATTGATGAGAAAAGATTAGTTGAGTTAAAAACCATGTTGATCAATAATAAAATCTCTTTAGACCAAGGAATAAGAGGTATGTACAAAGTGCCATAAAAGAAGGCTGTGACTTGTACAAATTTTATTTATCTTGGCTAAAGGTTACAAAGGAATTAGAAGATAAAATCAAGGATATGGAACTCAAACTACTTAATATTTCTAAGACATATAATCTGGGAATTGAGTCAATAGGTGCCAAAGAGATAGGTTGTAAATATTCACAATGATCTAAGCATTCTGATGAAGAAAAGGGAAGAAATCAAAGACAGGTTGTGCTAGCTAAGGGGGTTGATAAGTCTAAAAATTGATTCCATGACCAATCTGGTAGATGAAACATTAATTGATACACCATCAGATGTGTAGAAGGTAGAAAAGCTAGTCTTTTTGATAAATAGCCACATCCATATTTTGGAGACTGCAAGGAATAGTTGGAATGGAGAGATAGCTTTGATAAAGTCTATCAATAATGATATTCTACCTTCAACAGTAAATTAAGATACAAATGTGTATTTGTATATATGCGGCATAATATGACAATTTTGAAAAATTTTGACATAATTTTGTTTGTTCACCCACCTTTGCCATTGATGTAAAAAGGGGAGAGAGGAAAACTAGTAAAAAAAAGCATGCATTTAAAGGAGAATAGAAAAACAAAGTGTACAGAGTAAGGGGGAGCAACAGAAGCATTTTT
Source organism: Cunninghamia lanceolata (assembly GCA_027924645.1). Classification (NCBI taxonomy): domain Eukaryota; kingdom Viridiplantae; phylum Streptophyta; class Pinopsida; order Cupressales; family Cupressaceae; genus Cunninghamia; species Cunninghamia lanceolata. Next base: position 882,006 of record BSBN01000245.1, on the reverse strand, counting down.
CACTGAGTGTTGCCATCAATACCAGAGGGGGAGATTGTTGGCAAGAGACACTGCTATGTTGGATAATTAAGTGTTTTCATTGATGGTAACAAGAAAAGGAACAAGCTTGGAACATAGTTTGTGGTTTGTAAAGAAGACTTAGTCATATTGGCTAAGTATTGGAAATGTATAGAGGCAGAGACAGAAGAATAGTGTTTGGATTGGAATTGATCTGTAGATGAAGACCTGTAAATATAGTTCATGTATGATTACTCAAATCTATTTGATGATTATATACTCCAGTGTTCAAGTCATGACTTCCCCTGGAAGTCATTTGGAGAAAATGTCTAAGTCTGGATAAACAAAGGTAAGATAGGGAATGTCTACAGTGCAAAGTACAAGGGTTCGCATTCCTTCACAAGTGTATATTTTGTTCTATTGTTTTGAGGCAACTAAGAGACATGTCATGACTACCTAAATCCAAGATTATAGCCCTTGTAGTTCAACAGTTCACATTCTACAAGCTTTCCAATATCAGCTTCCAGTTTGATAGTATTTCTCTGTGACAGTGCAACAGTCCCAAGATCCGCATTTTGACATACAAGTTTATCTAGTTCCATGGATATAAAGGCTTGTTATGAGGTCAGTAATGATTGTTGGATATGATTTATTAAGACTCCTATGGTCCGCAATATGAGTTATGAAATAACAGATGAATTGATCAAGTATGTTCTTAAGGAGCAAGCTAACAAGCATGGTAGATCCTAATGCGGCGAAGTTATAACACCTTGATAATTAATCTAAGTGGTTATATGATTGGGGCCAACCTATATGAAGACCTATACATGCTTGTTTGAGTCTGCAATGTAGATTGAACACAAGATTAAGCCAACAAAGTACAACTCTTTGTTTACACATTTCAAGTTTAGCTTGCCAACCTGATTAAGACATAAATCTTGTTGTATATATATATATATATATATATATATATATATATATATATGATGAATTTCATTTTGATGGTATGGATATGGTGCAAAGAGGTATTGTGTTTGTGAAAAGTGTGCAAAGATAAGTCAACAACTAGCAGAAGAAGAGAGATCTTATCCCTGAGTAAGAGCAGAGTAGTCAAACAGGGCATACCGAGATGAAGTGTTTTGAAATAGTTTTCCTGTGCTTCATTGGAGTCATAACCATGCATGTGTAGATGCAATCTGAGCAGCTAAACTTGGTAGTGAGCCATTCTTTTTCCTTCTCTCTTTCTCTAGGTAGTGAGCCTTTCTTGTAGTGAGCATTTCTCTGGGCAGTGAGCCCTAAGGAAGTGATCATTATTGTAATTTGGTATTGTGCTATATTAATATATTCTAAGCTAACACTCACCGTGATTTTTCCCTTTTTGGGTTTTCCACGTAAAAATCCTGGTGTTCATGTGTTATGTCTTTGTGGTTGTTGTTTCTATGTCTATTCTTCTTTCATGTTATTAATTTTGGAAATTGGATAAATATTTCTTTTAAGAAGTGGTTTTGTGGAATATTAATTCACCGCCCCCTCTCAGTATTCCTTATTCTCAATAGGAAGTAGAAGTGTGCATCAAAAATTGAGGGAAGAAGTCAAGAAGTTCGAAGGAAAAATATAAGGAGGTTAATGAACAATTGATATCTACAAATGATATCTTGAGTAATCTAAAAGTGGAAGTTGTAAAAAGAGCAAATGCAGAAGAAGACCTAAATCAGTTGGTGAAAAGAAAAACTGATGACTACACAAAGCTTGAACAAGAAGTTGTGGATCTGAAAGCTGATTTGAAATAGACATGGATTCAGGAAGATAAATTCAGAGTGAGTGCTGCCCAACTTAATAGAATACTTGCTAGTCAGACCAGTCTTGATGATAAAAAAGGCTTGGAATTTGAGAAAGGTGAAAGTTCTAAAACCAGTCAAGAAAAGAATGTTGAAATCAAGAGGGACAAAGGAAAAATGATCCAGAATCAAAGGAACAAACCTAGAAGACCTCTAGTCAGGCAACCAAATGCTCAAAGGTACCCTTCTTTCAATGGTTATTGTAATATATGCAATAAGTTTGGTCATAAGGCTACTCAATGTAAGAGCAGAGTGAATCAAAATGTTCCATCATTCTTTGCTCAATATTTTACTTGCAATAAAGTAGGTCATAAGGCTAGTAAATGCAGAAGTCAGATAAGGAATGGTTACAACAATGGAAGGAATGTTCAAACTTTCAAAGGTAATTATTTTATATGTAAGAGGTTTGGTCAAAGAGCTAGTCAATGTAGAAGTCAGAAAAGGAGCAACTATAATAATGGAAGGAATGCCCAATCTTTCAATGGGAATTGTTTTTGCATGCAATAGATTTGGGCACAAAGTTGACTAATGTAGATCAAGGATGAATGAAAGAATCAATAGATAGAGAAATGTTGTATGTTTCAATGGCAATAGGCCTAGACATATTGTAAGGTTCTGTAGAAGCAAGAACATAAAGAAGAATAATCAGGCAGAGAAGAAAGAATATGTATAAAAGGCAGATCTTACAAAGATCAAGAAGGAGATAAATCAAATTTAGGTTAAGAAGTGCAAGAAGTCAAGGATGAGTCCACACTAGACTCTGGTGTTGGTACTTCCTCCAAAAAGTAAATTGGGAGCTCTGGCTCAAGGGGTGCTTAATTACAAAATCCTATCTCCCCAGCGAGAAAAGTGGTACTAACATCCAACATGGAAGGTAAAAGCTAGAAAACAAGAAAATAGAGCTTTTTTAGAAGATTCTAGCAGAAAAGAATCTAATGCGGTGGATTACAGAGCAATTTAGATCGACTATGAGTAGCAGAATAAGAGTTTGACAGCTTTTTGAAATAAGCATTTATGATGATTGAATCCTGATGGAAAGAGGATATAAAGAGTTCATTTGAAATAAAAATCATTTTACATTCAAACCCTCAAGTGACCAAAGAGACCTAAGAAGCGAGATAGGGAAAATTCAAGCATCTAATGAAGAAACCCTAATGGAGGTAAAAGGTATTTATCATTCTCTCTCTCAAAAATTCTCTGTGTTGAATCTGTAAAGATGTATACTCCTCAAGTAGTTGAGATAATAGAGAAGCCTCACCCTAATTTCAAAAAGCATCCCTTTAAATCATTAAAGACTAATTTGAATGGGGAATTTTCTAAGATTCTACATGGTGTTATGTATATAGAAGATGTTAGGGCATATATACATGCAAACCTAGATGAATATGATCATGGAAAATTAGGGGAAATTTATCTAAAGGAACTAACTGGTGACAAATTTGAGCTAAAAGAAGAATATAGTACCATGTTTGAGAAGCATTTGGATACCTGGTTGGATTTTCTAGTGGTTTTAGATGATGCTTGGGTTAGATATGTTCCAGGAGCAAAATTCATGATGAGTTCTTTTGGCTTGATGTGCCCCACATGATAACAAAGGATGCTATCAAAGCAGTAAGTGGCATGTACTCTAGCAGAAGGGTTCTAACCTTGAAAACCATGAAGAACAATATAGTAATGTAGAACTAACTAGTGAAAATTTTGATAAGAGGGCACTAACTATGAATGACATTACGGATCGAGGAATTAGATTTGCATCGATGGTTATTGGGTACAAAGTCTATTTTTCCAATAGGGAGAACTCAGTATCTACAATATCCATATACACAACATATGATATGATCAAGAATAACACAAACTATGACCTATGTGAGATGCTTGGAGAACAACTAATGGAGAACTTGAAAAGAACAATAGAAATGAAATATCCTTTTAAGTATGGAACTGTGATCATTTATCTATTCTTCTATTTTCTGAGAGAGTTACTTGGTATGGATAATATTGGTTGGCTTGGCCATGCACCTATAATTTCTCAAATTAGAAATCATTTCTAGAGTTTGGTAAATACTGACAAACAAAATGTAGCTTTATGGGGTTCTTTCAAGAATTTACAAAAGAAAATGCAAGCCAGGACTAGGATCCCTGAAAAGGTTGTGAAAAAATATGAAAAGGATATTGTGTTCATGGTGGACAAGGACAAAAGCCTCATGGAGGCTGTAGAACCTAGAATTGTATGGGTCCCAACCATGGGATATGAAGTGTCAGAAGAAGTGTTAACTAGTTTGGCATATCTTATATTGAGCAAACCAAAAGACCCTAAGGAGGAAAGGTTTGGCACATTTGAGGAACTATCTCTCAAAGTTCATCTGGAGCAAAAAAAATCAAAAATAAAGAAGAATGCAAGAAAAATGGTAGATGAGTTTTTCAAAAGCCAAGGATTCATAGATGAACAAATAAGTGAAGCAAAAGCAAAGGAAGAGGCATCCAAGGCTACAAGTGCTCTGGAAGGGTAAACATAAAAAGCTTTGGAGAAGAAAAAAGAGGAGAAATTTGAGAAAGAGAAGCTTGCATTTGGCCCTATAAGAAGAACAAGAGCCTCCACCTCTGTAGCTACTTCCAAGAGTTATGGACCTTCTATTGTAAAGAAAAAGGCTACAAGTGCTAAGAAAGAAAAGACAAAGCCTAAAAAATAAGTACCAGTGAAGAAAACTTTAGAGAAGAAGAAAAGAAAAAAACAAAGGCAACAAAAGAATGTATGTGAGCCTAGGGAAGGAGAAGAGGAAGAGGAAACAAAGAGAGATGAGGAGATTGTAGAAAAAAGGGCAAGAACAAAGGAAACCACTCTAGATAAAAAGGAGAAGCCTTCAAGAAAGACTAAGAAGAATAAGGAAGATAAGAAGACTAAAAGTGAAGCAATGCTATCCTTGGAAACCTTAGTCAATGCATTTTCTCAACATGGAAATTTAAAGCCATAGCTGAAATGTATGATGAAAGATCTAATGCTGACCAGGTAATTATTGAAACAAGAGTTGTTAGATATTTGGATATGTTTTATAAAGATTTAATTGAAATCATAGATAAATTATTGGAAAGCCTAGCCAGCATCACGACAAGGAAGGAAGGGGCTATGGCCAAAGATGTTGAGATAAGAGAATATGTCTTGTTGAGTCTTTACCCAAATATAACAAGTGCAGAAAGATCCAAAGTCACAAAGATACTCAATGAAATATTTAGAACAAAGAAAAGAGTCAATACACTTATGGCTGGTGACATTGAGATACTGATAAAAAAAACAAAGGAGATAACCCTGGGTGTGTTGCATGAATTGCAAATCACAACTTTTGTAGACATTGGTGGGGAAGAGCAAGTTAACAATGTTGACACTTCTAATTCTGCCCCAGAATTGAATGTTGAGTAGAGCATGGACCAAGGCACAATCACTCCTCTAGAGAGGTCAGCAAAGGATGAATAAATGAAAGAAACTGAAGAAGAGAAGAAGTCTGAAGAAGTAAATATGAGATCTAATGAAAAGACATTTGAGGAACAAGAAGAGCATAGAGAAGAGGAAAATGAAAAAATGATGGACATTCCTACTCTAGAACTAGAAATAAATGAACAAGAGCATAGTCAAGAACCTCCTCTAGAGAGTCAAGATATTGAAATGTCTCAGTTGAAATAAAAAAGACATTGTTGATTCATTAAGGAATTTTTTTGTCAAAGCAGAAGGAAGCACAAATTGCAAACACATCTAGAATACTGCAAGGTCAAATAAACTTGGCAACCATGTCTTCCCTACATAAATTAAAGTTGGGTACAATGTTCCAAGCAACTACCTAGGAAGAAATAATAATGTCTCACATGGAAGACAATGAGCTACTTGGTGAAACAATAATTTTTTTTGAGAAGATCATGCCTGGAGTTTATAGAGATAGAACACTCACTCCTGCAACACAAATGAAAAAGCTTACATGGATTCTATGAATTCACATTTTGAATCCTTTGAGCAAGCTATTGATAAAATGGTAAGAGCTGAAATAGATAGTAAGAGATTAGTTGAGCTAAAAGATAAAGTTTTATTAGAAAAGAGTATAGAGTTTGCACAAAATTCCATCAAAGAGGCCAATGAAATCTATTAGATCTATCTTACATGGCCTAAGAGAGCAAAGGACATAAAGGAGAAGATAAATGAATGGGAAGCCAAGATAATGGACATCTCCAAAACATATGATCCAGTAAAAGATGTTGTTGGCCAGCAAAGGGCGTAAGTGGAGACTATCTAATCTAATATACATAAGTTGAAAATGTAGAGAGAGGTCACAAAACATAGAATGAGTCAGCTCAATGAGATTGTGAGCTTCAAAATTGCATCCGTGGCCACATTCGTAGTAGCTGCAAGTAGACAAAGCAAATTTCTGAGGTCCCTGCTATGGTAAAGAAGGTAGAAGATTTAGTGTCTCAGATAAATAGAAACATATTAGTTTTGAGTGATGTCAAGGTTAGATGGGATCAAGATTTGGCCTAACTAAAGAAGCTTTATTTAGATATTATACAAGCAAAGCAATAAGATGTTTTGATTTCATTTGTATATATGTGGAGAATAAACAAATAGTTTGAAGTTTTGGTAACTTATCCTTGTATCATACACATTCGCCATTAATGTCAAAGGGGGAGAATGAAGCATGTGAAAAATACTTGGAAAGAAGAGAAGCATGAAGTTAGGGGAGTAGTGTGTAAACAGTAAGGGGGAGTAGTATAATTATTTTTCACATCAAGTGTTGCCATCAATGCCAAAGGGGGAGATTGTTGGCAACTTGGCAAACATCACTAAGAGAGAGACACTACTAGTATGATGGTGAATGATGGTGCATGGTGTTTGAAGATGTTGTCATTGATGGCAACAAGGAAAGGTATAAGGTTGAGACAAAGTTTTTGGTCTGATGAAAAAGACAGTCAATTTGACTAAGTGTTGGCAGTATACAGGAGACAAAGACAAAGTAGCAGTATAATGGATGGCATTGGTCCACAATTGAAAATTAGATAATACAATTTTGGTATGTCATTTGTAGTCCTTTGATGATCCTATATCTGAGTTTTTTGCTCCTGATTAGAACCAGAAGCATACAGTCAAACAGATTAAGTCTGGAAGAATAGAATACACTGTGATTCAGAGAAGAACACTCATTTAATTTGGTCTGCATTCCTCTGCTATTTCATATCTTTTTATGTGGTTTTGAGGTGTTGTAAACACTTATATGAAGTGTCTAAATCTAGAGTTTTAGGTTTTGAAGTCCACTAGAAAGATAGGTACAAGCTATTGAGTATCACTACAGTGTTTGATAGTGTTTGACTATGACAGGGTATGTGTTCCTGGGGTCCACATTTTTCCACAAGAAGATATTTTCCTTTGCAGTTATAGAGGTATGATCCTTAATGGATAAAGAGCCTCTGATATGAGTTTGATCAAGTATTGTGATATATAGTAGAATTTTTAGTTTGACAGATGAACTGAACCAGTGGTAGTCTAAGTTGGAGGCTGACATGATAAGTTTGAATTGTATATGGTAAGTTCTATTGCTTAGAACTTAATCCTAAGTGGTGGAATAGTTGAGACTGACACATGTGAATGTAGTTTAGTGTTGTTTGGGTCCACTGGGAGTTTTGATGAATGAATTTGGCTGACATAGTACATAAGGCATGACTACATGCTACACCTTATTAGGCAGAGCTAATATGAAGTTTTTTAAGTATTGTGGATATTTATATATGGGATTGAATTTAGTGTTTGAATGATGTGATGCAAATGTGAATGTATGTGTGATATGTGAAGTGTAGTATAGGTGACAAAAGTAGAAGAAGAGAGATCTTGCTTAATGTAAAAGAAAAACAATGAAACATAGTAGTCAAGATGAAGAGTTTTGATACAGTGTTTTGAGATTCATTGGAACTATAAACATGCATGTGTAGACGCATTCTAAGAAGTTCAACCTAGAAGTGAGCCATTCTTCCTTCTTTCTTTCTCTAGGTAGTGATCCATTCTTGTAGTGAGCATTTCTTTGGGCAGTGAGCCTTCTTATAATCCAGTATTATTATTACATAATATATTATGAGATAACACTCACCGTGGTTTTTCCCAGTTTTGGATTTTCCACGTAAAAAATTGTGGTGTTCATGTGTGATGGATTGTGGTTGTTTCTTCTATGTTTAATTTTCTTTTTTATTGCATGCAGTAAATGGATTATTAATTTAATAAGCAAGAGTTTCAATAGAGTACTGATTCACCCCCCCTCTCAGTGCTTTGGGTGTTCAACAAGGCATCTTTGATTAATTCAATGTGAGGATCGAAACTAGAAACTAAGCTCTAATGTATAATCTAGTGTTGCCCATAAGCCATGGTCCGCCTTTAACATCTTATCCCTATCATATTCCAACTGGAATATGATCTATATGAACCCTAATGCCATAAAATTGATTTATGGATCTGTCCCAATCCATTTATGTGAAAAGCACCTCTTAATGTTGTCCATAGACGAGCACATTCCAATAAACTTCACAATGACTACATTCTTTTTTAATCTCTCCACCTTAAAATGTAGGCGTATATGCTAGAAATCAAAATGCAAACAAGACACATAGATATCTTATTCCAATGTCTACATAACTCAAGAAATAATCAAAGTGCATAATAATCAAATCTAAAGAAAAAAACAATACAAGTTACCAGACAATGATGTTTATTCCTTGGTGTATTGATATGTGGATTGCTCTATTACTTAAGCATAACCGTGGTTGCAAAATGGAAGGATGAATGATAAGCTCAATGGATGCAACGTGCTTTAACACATTCTCAAAGCACAAAAAATGATATGAATGCCAAAAGCTAAAAGTTATGAAGGGGTTGTGAAGGTGAGAATGGGTGTATTTATAGCTTTCAAAAGAGTTTGATCAACAATGGAGAAAATTAGATTAAATCAATAGATGAGATAAATTGAGAAGACATGAAGGAATGTGCACATGACATGTGTACATGCAAAAATGCTTGTTCTAAAGAGTTACTTGCTTTCTTCTCTAAAGATAGAGTTTTGATTTTCATAAAATAAAATTGATTTTCTAATTAATGATTTTTTTATAAAACAAAGTTTTAAAGCCAATTAAACTCAATGCATGATTTTCTTTTTGACATGCAATAGATAAAATTAAATAATAAATTATTTAATTTGTGTGCATGGAAGATATTTAGAAGAAAAAGATATATTTAGTAGATGAGAGGATAAATTAGAAATTAAAGAAATAAATTTTTTTAATTTGTTGTGCATGATGGGGGAAAATAAATAAAATATTTGATTTTATTTATTTAGGAGATAAGAAAAGTCAACTCAAATAAATTAGAATAATTTATTCAATTTTGAAGGAATAATTAGCCATTTAAATAATTAAAATTATTTAATTGTTTGTTGATAAGAGGAATAAAATAGTGAATTAATTAAATAATAAGATTATTTAATCAATGTGAAATAGAAGAAATGAAGTTGGATAGAAAGATTGACTTAAAAAAATTAATAGAAATCATTTAATTATTAGTGGAAGAGGGAAGAAATGATGAAAATGTGAAATTAATTAAACAATTAGGAATTATTTAATTAATGTTGAAATAGAAGAAATGATGAGAGAATAATGCATGTGACATGATGATGTATTAGTAATTTTTAGGTGTCTATATTTTACCCCTCTTTGAGACAATGTGTTTCATGTCATTGTTTCAAAGAATTACTAATGATATGAATAATGTGTCGGCTCCTATACCTCAGTGTAACAGGTGATAGAGGTAGGATGCCCCCTTGAGAGGGTAACTAGGAAATGATTAAATTTATTGGGTGGAATCTTGATAAGAAGAATAGGATGACGAAATAGAAGAAAACAAACAAGGAAGGCCAAAATAAAAAGTGAAGGCTGACACGATGGAGAAATTGGGTCATGGTAGGGACCAAATTAGGGTTGGGGAGGCTATAATTAGGACCCAATGTGGTGTAGTCATAGTAGGAGGGTTTACAGAATGAACTACCAAGACCGTACAACAAGAGTAAACACAATGAAAACAACTCAAAGATAAAGAACAAATGCAGATTTAGTCATTCAATATATCATAGAATTCAAATACAGATTGACCAACAACATGTGGGCTTACAACTGGGCTCACAAGCCTAATTATGAAATATCAGAATATGCACAAGATATAGCTTTAAAGTCCCTCCACTCCAAATCTAAACTAAAAATTATGAATCAATCACTAACTATCAAAAATCTCCTTTCCTAGGGATCTATTATATCAATATATATCATCTCCGGTACAAAAGATTCTTCCACATTGGCCAAGGAAGATTACAAACTCCAATGAAGAGTTGTAACATGTGTACACAGATAGGTTGAACCTAAATGCATAATATTCCTCTGCAAATGAATGGAATGAAGTGCAAATCTCAGGGAAGGTCAACTATGAACCAAAGATCATTGAATGATATGTCATTAGGCTCCATAAGTCGAGGAATGCTCTGCAAGTCTTCTCCTTTAGCTGATTGTCTGAGACTATTAGCATGCTCTGTTATGAGAAAATAGTCAATCTTCTGATAGCGATAACTTTCTAGTAACTGATCTAATTTCATTGAAATTTAGATATGATGTAGATGAATGAATCTAGATGCTAAGTCTAGCTCTGCAAGATCTGAAATGCAACTGTGGTAAAATACGGACCAAAATACAGAAACTACTACTGACTAAACTGCTAGAACTAAACTAAAAAATGAAAAGAAACAAATTGAACTGCAAACAAACTGAAATGCAAATGTTTTGGTTGATACAAGATTGCTCTTAAACCAGGGATGCTCCTACATCAAACATATGGGGTTATTAAAAAAGTGAGTCCATCACTCTGCTAGGGCTAGAGGGAAACCAAGATGGTCTTCCTTAGCTTGAGAAATCCATGATGAATCTTTTTCCAGTCTGCCTTTCCACTTCACAAGGTATTCATTGTATTGTCTTCCTTTGGTGCTACGTCCATCTCTGCTATCCAAAATGTCTTCAATATGCTCTAGTGCTTGTTGTGGTAACTGCTTCTTCAAGTCCTCTACCATGATGTCACTGAACTCTACTTCATGGTACTGGTATAGGTCTGTAATGTTGAAAATAGGTGATATGCCCAATGTCTCTAGTAGCTATACTTCATATGTATTTCCTGAATCAAATTTTATGAGTATCCTACAAGGTCCAAACATCTTCATCTTCAACTTGTTATATGTCCCAACTGGAAATATTTCTTTTCTCAAGTATAAGATCACTTCATCTCTAACTTGAAATTCTTTGTCTTCTCTTCTCATCTTCTTTCTCCTTATATTTGATGTTCATGTCTTCTAAATGCTTCTTAACCTGATTATGCATTGTCTTCATGTGATCTACAAATTCTTCTGCTTCTACACTTCTCTTTTCTTCCATACCCATGTCTCTTAGTTTTGTCACTCCTCTATGATTCACTTTGGTAACAATCCCAAAAGGAATTCTTCTTGTACTCCTATCCACTAAATTATTGTATGCAAATTCTGCTTGTGAAAGAAACAAATCCCAACTTCATGTCTTCTCTCCAACCAAACATCTCAACAAGTTTCCCAAACTCCTATTCACTACCTCTTTCTATCCATCAGTCTGTGGATGAAATGTTGAACTGAACTTCAAATCTGTCTTCATCTTCTTCCAAAGTGTCTTCCAAAAATATCCAAGAAATTTGGTGTCTCTATCTAAAATTATGCTCTTAGGTAATCCATGCAATCTCACAATCTCCTTGAAAAATAGGTCAACTACATGCATTGCATTAGTTGTCTTCTTACAAGGTATAAAATGTGCCATATTTGAAAATCTATCTACCGCTACAAATATAAAATCATGTCCTCTCTGTGTTTTAGGCAATCCCATCACAAAATCCATGATTATGTCTTCCCAAGGTCTATCCGATACTGTCAAAGGTTTATACAATCCAGTATTCTGACTACTCCCTTTTGCAACTTGACAAACTCTACAACTCTACACAAACTTCCTAACATCCTTATTTATCTGAGGCCAAAAGTAGTTTTCACTGAGCAAAGCCACTATTTTATCAATGCCAAAATGTCCTGCCAATCCACCACTATGATTCTCCTTGATCAAATTATCTCTCATTGAACTTCTAGGTATGCACAACTAATTTTCTCTGAACAACATATCTTCCTAAATGAAATAATCTAGCCACTTACTCCTATCTATCACAACAGGTTCCTTACATGTTTTCCAAGGTTCTACAAAATTAGTGTCCCCTCATACATATGCTTCAATTCATCAAAACTTATCACTTCAACTCTCATCTCAGTCAACAAGTTTTTTCTCCTACTCAATGCATCAACAACTTTGTTTGATTTACCAATCCTATGCTTCAATACAAATGTATATCTCTGCATGAACTCTACCCATCTCATATGCCTCTAATTCAACTTACCTTGACTATTCAAATACTACAAAAGTTGATGATCTTTATACAACACAAACTCCTTTGGAAACAAACAATGTCTCCACTTCTTCAAGGCTTGAATTATAGCATAGAACTCTTGATCATAAATTGAATATCTTCTCCTTGCATCATTCAACTTCTCATTGAAATATGCTACAGGTCTACCTTCTTGACTTAATACTGCTCCAATCGCATTTCCACTTGCATCACAATCTACTTGAAACACCTTATTGAAATTTGGTAATTCTAAAATAGGTTTCTCTGTCACCTTATGCTTCAATAATTCAAAACATTTATCTACTCATGATGTCCACTTAAATTCTTTCTTGTCACCTTTCATTGTCTCTGTCATGGGGTTACAAACTAAACTAAAAATTTTTATGAACTTCTAGTAGAAACTAGCCAAACTATGAAATGATCTAACCTCTCCAATGCTCTTCGGTGTAGGCCATTCAACAATTGCTCTTACTTTCTTAGGGTCCATCTTCAATACTTCCAGAGAAATCACCAATCCCAAATACACTAGTTCTTCCTTCATGAAACTGCACTTCTTGATGTTTATGAGCAATTTATCCTCTCTCAATCTCTGCAAAACTTGTCTAATATGCCACAAATGTTCTTCTTTTGTCTTACCAAAAATTAGAATATCATCCAAATATACAATCACAAACTTACCCTCAAATTTCTTTAAAACTTCATTCATCAACCTCATGAAAATACTAGGTGCATTTGTCAATCCAAAAGGTGGCACTAACCACTCATACAATCCTTCATTTGTCTTAAAAGTAGTCTTCCATTCATCTCCTTCTCTGATTCTGATCTGATGGTATCCACTCTTCAAATCTATCTTTGTGAAATATTTTGCTCCACTCAAACAATCCATGATATCATCCATCCTAGGTAAAGGAAATCTATACTTAATTGTGATCTTGTTTATTACTCTAGAGTCAATACACATTCTCCACTCTACATCTTTCTTAAGTGCTAACACTACAAGTACTTCACAAGGACTCAAACTTTCTCTAATCAAACCTTTCCTCAATAGCTCTTGTATTTGTCTATTCAGTTCTTCATTCTTTGTTGGTGTCATTCTGTGTGCTGCTTTGTTAGGCAAACTTGCTCTTGGTATAAGATCCATGTGATGACTGATACTCCTTATAGGTGGTAATCCTTCAGGTACATTATATGATATGATGTCTTCATACTCTATCAGCAACTCTGTTATCTCCTCTAGTTGTGGTTCTTCAATCTCCTTCTTCAATGTTGTAGGCTTCTTAAGAATCAAAGCATAACATATATTCTCATGTCTCAAACCATCCAAAAATTTTCTTCCATCTACCAAACAGATTCTAGCATTCCCACATACCTCACTCTTAGGATCATCCTCCAAAGGAATCAAGGTAATTCTCTTCCCATTTGATGTTATAGTATATGTATTCTTTCCCCATCATGTATAGCTTTTCTATCATACTGCGAAGGTCTACGCAATAAGATATGACATACATTTATAGGCATAATATCACACAAGACTTCATCATGATAAGATCCTATATGAAATTTCACCAAACATTGTTCACTCACCAATACCTTACGATCATCATGTATCCATGCTATCTGATAGGGTTTAAGGTGTTTCAATATTTTCAACTTCAACTTAGTCACCATCTCCTCTAAAACTAGATTATCAGAACTACCACTATCAATAACAACTTTACAACATTTACCTCCTAATTTGCATCTGTTTCTAAACAAACTCTCCCTTTACGGTGGTTCCTCATTTGTCTCTGCTTGAAATAGTGCTCTCCTCATCACCAATGATTCTCCTTTCTTCAATTTTCCAACTGAATTGGGTGATCCAATAGGTTCTTCTTCAACATAGGCTACTCTTCCATTGTTCTCTATTCTCTTGCTTGTACTCCCTTGATTACACTCAAATGGTCTATGTCCTTCACCTCCACACTTAAAACAAGTACTTCTAAATGCTCTCTTATCAAATCCTCTTCCTTCTCTTCTGTATCCTTCATTCCTATATGCACTAGGTTTTCCTCTTCGGTAAAAATCTCTATCATCTCTCCGGTATGCATTATTATCTCTGTCCTCCTTGAATGGGTTGTCAAACTTGTTCTACTTCAAATTTGATTTGTCTCCTCTAGAAAATGTTCTACCTTTCTAAAATTTACCTTCTTTGCCTCTCTGTCTCTGTTCATGTCTCTTTTTCAGTTTTTCTTCAACTTTCAGGGCAAACTGATATGCTTCTTCCAAAAATGTCATCCTCACCAGACTTATTTCTTCTTGAATGTTCAATCTTAGTCCATTGACATATCTAGTCACTTTCTCTTTGCTTGCTTCACTATGCCCTCTTCTTATGATCATCTTATGAAATTCTTTAGTATATTCCTTCATAGATTTCTCCTTTTGTCTCAAGTTTTGCAATCTCTTCAACATCTCCAACACATAGTCAGTAAGTATAAACTGATTCTTCAATTTTGTCATCATTCTATCCCACTTTATAATCTTTTCTTTTCCTCTTCTATTTCTATCCAACTAAACATCTTTCCACCATATAGCAGCATGTCCTTTCAACTTTGTCTTTGCAAATTTCACCTTCTCCAAATCTTCAACTTCTTCATACTCAAAGTATTCTTCTATGTCATTTATCCAATCAATCAATTCTTCAGGGTTCAAATTACCAGTGTAATTTGATACATCAACTCTAGGTCTCTTTCCAATCTTTGTTGAAATAGTTCGCAACATCTTTACTTGATCTGGTTCTTCTTCTTCCTCACCTCTTAGGGTTTCACCAACTTGTTCAACAGATTGAAATTCTTCTTCATCATCACTTTCAATATTAGGTCTTGGTGTCAATCCTCTTCACCTAGCTTCTTCAAAAAAATCCAATCAAATTCTCATTATTTTCATCATTTCCATCATCTCATAAATTCTACCGACCATTGTTCCAACAGCAACAACTCTCCTCGGTGGCATTCTTCCTAGGATCAAGTGCAAACTGCCTCAAGTTCGGCGATCAGCCTACAATGTGACAATTACCTCACAATTGGTGATTGATTGCGACATAAGTAACCTACCTCAATTTGGCAATCTGTCCATAGCAAGATCTGACAAAATTCCTTGCCAACTTCGTTCAATTTTCTCCCAAAGACTCAAACTTTTGCTCTGATACCACTTGGTTTAGTCATGGTAGGAGAGTTCATAGAATGAACTATCTAGACCATGCAGCAAGAGTAAACACAAGTGAAATAACTCAAAGATAACAAAAAATGTAGATTCAGTCATTCAATATATCATAGAATTCAAATACAGATCTATCGGCAACATGCAGGATTATAACTAGGCTCACATGCTTGATTATGAAATATTAGACTATGAACAAGATATAGCTTTGAAGTCCCTTCACTCCAAATCTAAACTAAGGATTATGAATCAATAGCTAACTATCAAAAGTATATTTTCCTAGGGATCTATTACATCAATATATATCATCTCTAGTACAAAAAGATTCCTCCGTGTTAGCCAAGGATGATCACAAACTCCAATGAAGAGCTGTAACGTTTGTACACGGATAGGTCGGACCTAAATGCATAGTATTCCTCCGTAAATGAATGGAATGAAGTGTAGATCTCAGGGAAGGTTAGCCACAAACCAAAGATCATTGAATGATGTGTCATTAGTCTTGATAAGTTGAGGAATGCTCCACAAGTCTTCTCCTTTAGTTGATTGTCTGAGACTGTCAGGATGCTCTGTTATGAGAAGACACTTGATCTTCTAATAGTGATAACTTTCTGGTAACTAATCTAATTTCTCTGAGATTCAGATATAATGTATATGAATGAATCTAGATGATAATTTTAGCTCTCCAAGGTCTGAAATGCAACTGTAGTAGATGCAGACCAAAATACAAAAACTACTACTGATTGAACTGCTAGAACTGAACTAGAAAATGAAAAGAAACAAACTAAACTACAAACAAACTAAAATGCAAATGTTTTTGGTTGATGCAAGATTGCTCTTGAACCAAGGATGCTCCTACATCACAATGCATCACATTCAAGTCATTTGCATTCGTAGAGCTTAGAGTTTTGGCCTCTAGTGCTTAGGAGATCTCAAGAGCTTAGAGTAAGAGACATTATGGAGGTGGTTGGGATTCCATGAGTAGATCACCATGCAAAGAGGATCATTAAATACAGTCTATGGTCTACTAGCAAGAGCACCAGGAGTGGTATGTACCTCATTACTAACATTCTAGTGCATTTAGTAGTGTTAATAATGAGGGTTAAAAGGGGTAGGTACTAGGTGTCAACAGAAGTGAACTTATAGGTAGAACGATGCTTTTAATTGAAATCATGATGCTAATGATGCCTGCAATGGTGCTTCTGAGGAAAGGTGCTACAAATGATGGTGCTTAGGTTTAGTTTATAGTTGAGTGAATGATTAGCAGTTTGGCACTAATAAATAAAAGTGTGGCACACTTGAGAAATTAGGTCAAAAATGATGCCTAGGATGGCATAATTAATTAAATAGGCCAAATATGATGTCCAAGTTAGGGTTGTACCTATGCATGCCAAAATGGCACAAATGAGGGATAGGGTTACACTAATGAGCAATAGGTAAGAGTAAATGATAGGCAGATGTGAGCAAATGACTTATAGGTAAATGCTTATGATTTAGCATTGCAGAAGTGATAAATAATTGTGTGCTTTTGATCAATAGTAAGGTGCATGTAAAAGTAGTTAGGTGCTTCTAATTAGAAAAGTTTTCTTATGATTTGCTTGCAAATTTTCTAAGTTTTCTATGGACTTGACAAGTTGACATTGATGGATGCAGGTTGTACTTCCACTGTTGATCTCATGAGAGTGACATATAATGACTCTAGCCTTGGTAGCTGACCTGGATGAGGACAAGGACCTATTCCTAGAGGTGATGGTCCTTTGGTATGTCACACACATCCCACTTGTTAGGGCACACTAAGTAATGATGACTGCATTGGTGGAGCACCGGTACAACAAGCATAGCTTGTTCTTACTATAGGAGAGATCATGATTACCTTAGAGGATGTTTGGAGGATACACTACATCCTGATTTATGGGGCAAGAGTGATCTATGATATTGATATATGGGAGAGTACACTTTCCCTACTGCTGATGACTCGTGACCTCAGGATAGAGGATGGAGAGACACACCTAAGTTAGTTGAGGACTCAATTTGACAGCATACAACTAGTGGTTGTAGGATTGATTGGTTGGGTGCTCATGCCAAACCAACATTCTTGAGTCTTTTCAGTTGGATGGGGGTGAGTGCTTGGGGGTATTCTTTCAAAGGGTATTAGGTATGCATGGGACTTTTGCTCATAAGGGTAGTTGTATCATTATATGCACCAGGTGGAGTATAGGTATGGGTCTAGCTTGGTTGGAGGGGTGTTATTGCTACATGTTTAGCCATGGGATCATATAGTGGTGACATGGCCCATTTCTCCATGATAGAGAGCACATGGCCATACCTTTTTTCATTTGTATAATGGAGCAATTACACATAGGTGACTTAGGGAGTTGACCTACTACTGCCAAACATTAGACAAATTGGATATGGTGATATGTCAACTATGGGGTGATTGTGAGATATGGTTTAATGACAAGGACTAGTTGGTCTACTGCAGATAAGGGAGCTACCTATATGGTAAGACCATGTATACTGTTGAGAGGTACCACTTGAATATGATACTTAGATAGTTTTCATTGCCCTAGCTAGAGCCAGTTTAGGAGGCTATTTTGTGCAGACTTAGAAGGAGGTCCAAGATTGGGGACTTGCGATAGTAGTATCTATAGCCTTGGCTACTTTTTATGCACTTGCCCTAGTTCAATGGCACTCTAGAGGTGGAGAGGCAGATCCAAGTACTACACTAGAGTATGAGGCCTAGTGGTTGACTCACAGGTTGGTCACACTGACCATTCCTAGAGAGGTGAGCAAACAACAATAGAGGAGGTATGGGGAGCTAGTTGGCAAGGAGATAGCTGTTGAGTTGGGCATTACCATTGATAAGTGTCGAGGATTGGGACCAAGGAGGCTCCTAGATAGGAGGAACATGTAGAGGTAGAGGAAGGCCACGAGGATGTGGCTATGGATGAGCAACTACAAGTGGAGGCTAGCCACTAGGATGTGGCTATGGGTGAGCAAGATGTTCCTATTAGGGAGCATCATGCAGAGGAGGGGAGGAAAAGATATAGAGACTACAGTGCCTCTTGGAGGAGGAGTTGCATACATGACAACGATGTAAGATGTTGGCATTTTGGCTACGGAGGGAATGAGATGATGCTAGATTAGTAGCACAGAAGACATAGGCTACCTCACATGCACAGATATCAAGACTAGCTCCAGGAGATATGGCTCAAGTGATGGCCAAGAGAGATGGCGCCAAAGCTATGCAACTCAGGATAGAGTCACATCTATAGAGGGTGACACAGGAGAGGGATAGAGCAAGGGCCATGATTAGTTTAGATCATCTGATGGTTACCCTTATTACAGAGATTTTGAGAGTTCAACATGAGTTGATGAGGGTAACTCATGAGGCTGATTATTATAGGGGCTCTATCATAGTGTAGTACCTCCTAATCAAAGACAACCTAGCTTTAGAGAGAGGAGTAGATCAAGGGCCTCCTCTTTGGGGAGGTCAGGAGGGTCAATCATGGGGTCTCTACCACCATGAGTAGTAGAGGAACAACAACCTCCTCCAACAGGACCACTACCATTAGGGGTTGGGGCTGAGCCTTTAGAGTGGAGATCAACATAGATACTTTGATGCAGGAGCATCCCAGGTTGCAGAGCAATCTTGCATCAACAAAAAACATTTGCATTCTTTTTGTTTTCTTTCATTTTCTAGTTTAGTTTAGTAGCACTTTCATCATTTTGTACCATATTTTTTTGGATTTTCATTTCGGAGCTCGTGGAGCAGGACTTAGCATCTAGACATCATCAACTACATCATATCAAAAGATCACCTATTTTCACAGAACATAGCATACAGACAATCAGGTGAAGGAGAAGGTTTGCAGAGTACTTCCATGACTTGTGGAGCTAAATGGATCATGTGACATGGCACATAATGATCAGATAGACCTTCCTTGATGTTCACACCAAGTTTCATTCATTTGCAGAGGAGCACCAATTGTTTAAGGCTAACCTATTTGTTCCTACACGTTACATTACTTCATTGGACTTTGTAACCTTTCTTGTCTAGTGCAGAGGATCTCTTGAGCTTGGGGATGATATATATAGATCTCCAGGATGTATTATGAAGTCAGTGAGCATAATTCATAAGATTGATAGTTAGGTTCTTTCCAGATAGGTGCTTCAATACCATATCTTGCATATTTGTTGTAACTAGAATTCAGGCCTATGAGCCCTAGTTTGTAAGCCCACATGTTTCTGACACATAAGCATTTTGAATATATCATATATTGACCATTTGAATCATTCATTGCATTCTATATTTAATTTGTTTCCATTGTTTTTACTCTTGTTGTACGACCTGGATAGTTCATTCTTTGAACCCGCTGACTGTGATTGCACCAAGTGGTATTAGAGCAACGTTTTGGATCCTTTGGGAGTGAAGTTTGTGAAGGAATTCCATAAGATCTTATGGTGAACTAATCACCAACCTGAGGTAGTCTACCTATGTTTGTCAATAGATCATCGAGTGTGAGGCAGTTGAAACCTTGTAGCTAGATCATTGAATTTGAGGCAGTTACACTGGATTCTAGGAAGAGATGCCACCAAGGAGAATACCTATTGTAGGAACTATGGATAGAAGAATGGATGAGATGATGGAGATGATGGAAACAATGAAATTTCAATTGGATGATGTTGAAGAAGATAAAATAAGAGGATTAACACCTCAACCTAATGTTGAAAGTGATGATGAAGAATTTCAATCCACTGATCAAAATGAAGAAACCCTAGAAGAAGAAAAAGAATTAGATCAAATGAATATGTTGAGAGCTATTTAAAATATTGGAAAGAGACCTAGACTGGAAGTACCAAATTACACTAGAAATTTGAATCCAAATGAATTGATTGATTGGAAAAATGATTTGGAAGAATACTTTGAATATGAAGAAATTTAAGATCCAGAGAAGGTGAGATTTGTGAAGACTAAGTTGAAAGGACATGTTGCTATTTGGTGGAAAGAAGTACAGTTGGATATAAATAGAAGAGGAAAAGAAAAGATCACAAAATGAGATAGAATGGTGACAAAGTTGAAGAATTAGTTTATTACTACTGACTATGAGTTGGAACTATTGAAGATGTTGTAAAATCTGAAACAAAAGGAGAAAATTGTGAAGGAGTATATTGAAGAATTTCATAAGATGATCATAAGGATTGGACATAGTGAAGCAAGAAAGGAAAAAGTGGTAAGATACATCAATGGACTGAGATTGAACATTCAAGAAGAACTAAGTTTTGTAAGGATGACAACAATAGAAGAAGCATACTAGTTTACCCTGAAAGTTGAAGAAAAGTTGAACATAAAGCATGAGTAGAGACAAAGAGGAAGAGGAGGTAAATTTCAAAGGGGAGAACATATTTCAGAGGAGACAGATCATATGTGGAGTAGAACAAACAAGATAGTGCATTCAAGAAGGAAGATAGAGATAACAATGCATACCAAAGAGATGATAGAACTTTCTACCACATAGGACATCATAATTCTTACTAGAGTGAAGGAATCATAAGAGATGAAAGAGTGTTTGATAAGAGAACATTTCAAGGAACTCGTTTTAAGTGTGGAGGTGGACATAGAGCATTTGAATGTCATTAGGGAAGTACAAGCAAGCAGACAGAGAACAATGGAAGAGCAACTTATGTAGAAGAAGAAACTGTTGGATCACCCAATTCAGTTGGAAAACTAGAGAAAGCAGAATCATTAGTCATGAGAAGAGCACTATTTCAAGTAGAAGAAAGTGAGGAACCATTGTAGAGGAAAAGCTTGTTCTAGACCAGATGCAAATCAAGAGGTAAATGTTGTAAAGTGATCATTGATAGTTGTAGTATAGATAATTTGGTTTCAGAAGAGATAGTGACTAAGCTAAACTTGGAGAGATTGAAACACCATAAGTGCTACAAGATAGCATGGATTCAGGATGAACACAAGGTACTGGTGAGTGAACAATGTTTGGTGAAATTTCATATTGGATCTTATCATGATGAAGTACTGTGTGATATTATGTCGATGGATGTATGTCATATATTGTTGGGTAGACCATTGTAGTATGATAGAAAAGCTATACATGATGGGAGAAAGAACATCTACACTATAGTATCTAATGGAAAGAAAATCACCTTGATACCTTTGGAAGATGAGCCTCAAACTGAAAGATGTGGGAATGCTAGAATTTTTTTGGTAGATGGAAGGAAATTTGTGGATGGATTGAGACATGAGAATATGTGTTATGCTTTGATTCCTAAGAATCCTAGAACCCTAAGTACAGAGAATGAAGAATCATAGCTAGAGGAGATAATTGAATTGTTGATAGAGTATGAAGACATCATATCAGATAATGTACCTGAAGGATTGCCACCAATCATGAGTATCAGTCATCATATGGATCTTATACCTAGAGCTAGTTTACCTAACAAAGTAGCACATTAGATGACACCAGTAGAGAATACAGAGCTGAATAGATAGATACAAGAATTGTTGAGGAAAGGATTGATTAGAGAAAGTCTAAGCTCATGTGCAACACCTACAGTGCTAGCATGTAATGTCCCCTTCTAGTTACATGGCTAGTCCATCATTGAGTTCCCGTGGATTAGCAGGTTGGTTAGGGAATTAGAGTTAATTTGGCTTTGGAGGTATCTGTCAGTGGTGGAGATGTGGTTTGTACTCAGTGGATCTAGTTGTCACCCTCTGAGTTGGCTCAGATTGCTCTTGGTCGTGACTTGCTATTTTTAGTAAGTTTGGAGTCAGTGTTAGTTTAGGATTTTCAAAGTGGGGTTAGACTCGTCTTGTTGAGAGCTTTCCAATGAGCTAAAGATCACTTCATTCTAACACCATCTTCATATTTATTTTAAACTGTGAAGGTTATTGATGTTATATTTAATATGGACTTTATATTATGTTGGGGAAAAGTAACTTAATGAAATATGGAGACTTAAGTTGATGTCTTGACCTTGGGCACCCATCCCTAGGAGTAATAAGGTGTTTTAAAATACAAAAAGTTCCCTCCTAAATCCAACGCCCATCTTGGAGGGGAATAAAAAGTGATATTGAAGCTCATTTGCTTTATGCTTGCTTATAATATTTTCTATTGAGAGCTCTACTAGGGTTTCAAGGGTTTGAGCATTCGAACCAGGCTTTTAGAGACAAAAACCTCCATTAGCGACAACATTCTACAGGTGTGCAATACCACCCAAATGTGCCATTGAAGGTGGATGTATTTAGCATTCACATTTGTTCTTGCAATGGAGTCATTCAGAGAAGTTCTTGAGCTGATTTGACATATCATTTATCTATTATTGTTGAGTTTAGAATTTAGAGGGATTGGAGGTGATTTCTTGTGTGTTGGGAAGAGTTTATTGTTGTTGTGTTATTTCCCTCACTAGTCACACCACTTAGCTTGGCTATACCATGTCATAGAGGTGATTTGGGCATTGGAACCTTGTTATCTCTCTCATATCCTTGGCATGAGGGTTCCCTTTGGTGGTGCAGCAACTTTGGAGAGTGTGCAGACCCGATTTCTACATTTTTTTGGTTGTTCTTTGCTGGCTGGGTCGTACATACCTTCCTAGAATGGCGTGGGGTTTATAAGGACCTAATCTACTTTTCTAGAAGCTGACATATCCCTCATTTTGGAGGCATTTAGAGCCTATTTTCATTGTTGGAACATTTATATTGCTTTACTTATCATTTCATGGAGTTTTAATGTATTTCTAGGCATACCCATTGCTAGTCCAGCTACAGCTATTATATGAAGTTTCAAATCTCAATAGGGGTATGTGTTAGTAATTGATATTTGGCCATTTTTCTATCTGGGTAGTCAATAGTTTCTTCATATTCCTTGTATATTTTCTAGGTTTTCAATATATGCTATCTATTGTATGCTCTGGCAACACAGATCTATAGGAAAACTAAAACCCCTTCTACATCTTCTCTCTAGTTTGAATGAACACAAAATAAAAATAAAAATAACACATAAAAGATCAATAAAAATTATACAAACAGGTGTGACACATTACATAGTACTGAAGAAGGATGGAGAATGGAGGATGTGTATAGACTCTAGAACAATCAACAAGATCACTATTAAGTACAGATTTCCATTGCCTAGGATGGATGACATTATGGACTATTTGATTGGAGCAAAGTATTTCACAAAGATAAACTTGAAGAGTGGATAGCACCATATCAGAATCAGAGAAGGAGATGAATGGAAGATTGCTTTTAAGACAAATGAAGGATTGTATGAGTGGCTAGTGATGCCTTTTGGATTGACAAATGCACTGAGTACTTTCATGAGATTGATGAATGAAGTTTTGAAGACATTCTTGGGTAAGTTTGTTATTGTATACTTGGATGATATTTTAATTTTCAATAAGACAAAACAAGAACATCTGTGGCACTTGAGACAAGTAAATTGTAGAGACTGAGAGTAGAGAAATTGTTGATAAACTACAAGAAATGTAGTTTCATGAAGGAAGAATTGGTATACTTGGGATATGTGATTTCTGGGGAAGGATTGAAGATGAACCCTTAGAGAAATTGTTGAATGGCCAACACCTGAGAGCATTGGAGAAGTCAGATCATTTCATGGATTAGCTAGTTTCTACTAGAAGTTCTTTAGAAATTTCAGTTCAGTATGTACACCAATGATAGAGGCAATGAGAGGTGACAGAAAGGATATTAAGTGCACATTAGGAGCAAATAAAAGTTTTGAATTGTTGAAGCAAAAAGTGACAGAGAAGCTAGTGTTAGCATTACTAGATTTCAACAAAGTACTTCAAGTGGATTGAGGTGGAAGTGGAAATGTAATAGGAGTAGTGTTAAGTCAGGAAGGTAGACTAGTAGCATATTTCAATGAGACGTTGAATGATGCATGAAAAAGATATTCAGTTTATGATTAGGAATTCTATGCCATAGTTCAAGCCTTGAAAAAGTGGAGACATTACTTGTTGCCTAAGGAATTTGTGTTGTATATAGATCAGGCTTTACATTATCTAAATAGTTAAGGAAAGTTGAATTAGAGACATATGAGATGGGTTGAGTTCATATAGAGTTAAACATTTGTATTGAAGAATAGAAGTGGGAAGTCAAAAAAAGTTGTAGATGAATTGAGCAGAAGAAGGAATTCACTGATGGAGATGAGAGTTGAAGTATTAGGTTTTGAAGAGCTGAAGCATATGTATGAAGAAGGTCTTGATTTTGTAGAACCATGGAAAGCATGTAAGGAACCTATTGTGACAGATAGAAGTAAGTGGTTAGATTATTTCATTCAGGAAGATATGTTGTTCAAAGGAAATCAGTTGTGTATACTTCAGAGTTCAATGAGAGACAATTTGATCAAGGAGAAACATAGTGCTGGATTAGTAGGACATTTTGGAATTGACAAGATAGTGGATTTGGTAAGTGAAAATTACTTTTGGCCTCAAATATATAAGGATGTAAGGAAGTTTGTGTAGAGTTGTAGAGTATATCAAGTTGCAAAAGGGAGTAGTTAGAATACTGGTTTGTACAAATCTTTGACAGTACCAGAGAGACCTTGGGAAGACATAAGCAGGGATTTCAAATTGGGATTCCCGAAGACACTGAGAGGACATGATTCTATATTTGTAGTGGTGGATGGATTTTCAAAGATGACAAATTTCATACCTTATAAGAAGACAAATGATGCAATGCATGTTGCTAACCTATTTTTCAAGGAGATTGAGAGATTGTAGATATTACCTTAGAGCATAATTTCAAACAAGGTACAAGATTCATTGGATATTTTTGGAGAACATTGTGGAGGAAGATGAAGATAGATCTAAAGTTTAGTTTAGCATTTCATCCACAAACAGATGCACAAACAAAAGTGGTAAATAGGAGTTTGGGAAACTTGTTGAGATGTTTGGTAGGAGAGAAGGTAGGACATTGGTATCTAATTCTACCCCAAGTAGAGTTTGCATAGAATAATTTAATGAATAAGAGTATAGGGAAGACACCTTTTGAGATTGTAACCAGAGTAAAGCCTAGAGGAGTTGCAAAGTTGAGAGATATCAGTATGGAAAATAAGAGAAGTACAGAGGTAGAAGAATTTGCAAGACATATGAAGATAGTACATAATCAGGTCAGAAAGCATTTGGAGGAGATGAATAGTAAGTATAAGGAGCTAACAGATGAGAAGAGAAGACACAAAGAATTTTCAATGGGAGATGAAGTGATGGTGTATCTGAGAAAAGAGAGATTTCCAATAGGAACATATAACAAGTTAAAGATGAAGAAGTTTGGACCATGTAAGATACTTAGGAAATTTGATTCAGGAAATGCATATGAAGTGGAGCTACTAGAGACATTGGGTATATCACCTATTTTCAACATTGCAAACCTATATCAGTATCATGAAGGAGAATCTAGTGCCAACATTGAAGATAATTTAAAGAATCGGTACCACAACAACAACTAGAGTAGATAGAAGACATCTTGGACAACAGAGTTGGATGTAGAACTATAGGAAAGCAATACAAAGAATATTTGGTAAAGTGGAAAGGTAGACCAGAAGAAGATTCATCTTGGATTTCTTAGGCTGAGGTGGACTGCCTTGGTTTTCCTCTAGCCCCAACAAAGTGAGGGACTCACTTTTTTCAACAACCACTAGTGTCTAATGTAGGAGCATCCTGGATTTCAGAGCAATCTTGCATCAACCAGAAATATTTGCATTCTTTTTGTTTTCTTTGATTTTCTAGTTAAATTAAGTTAGTACCAGTTTCAACATTTTGTACCACATTTTTCTACATTTTCATTTCAAAGCTCACAGATCAAGACTTAGCATCTAGGCATCATCAACTACATCACATCCAAAATTTAGGTCATTTGGACTTGTCTACTAAAAGTTATCTCTATCAGAAGATCACAAGTTTTCATAGAATAGAGCATACAAACAGTCAGCTGAAGGAGAAGATTTGTGGAGCACTTAAATGATTTGCAGATCTAAATGGATCATTTTACATGGCACATAATGATTAAATAGAACTTCCCTAAGGTCCGCACCAAATTTCATTCATTTGCGGAGGAGCATCAGTTGTTTAAGGTTGACCTATTTGTTCCTACATGTTACATTCCTTCATTGGAGTTTGTAACCTTTCTTGGATGACATGGAGGATCTCTTGAGCTTGGAGATGATATATATAGATCTCTAGGATGTATTAGGAAGTTAGTGAGCATAATTTACAAGATTGATAGTTAGGTTCTTTTCGGATAGGCACTTCAATGCCATATCTTGCATATCTGTTGTAACTAGAATTTAGGACTGTGAGCCCTAGTTTGTAAGCCCGCATGTTGTCAGCGCATTCTGATTATATGATATATTGAACATTTGAATCTTTCATTTCATTCTATATTTGAGTTGTTTCCATTGTGTTTACTCTTGTTGCATGTCCTGGATAGTTCATTTTGTGAGCCCTCCAACCGTGACTACACCATACTTGTGCATACATATGTATATGATATTATTTTGGTGACATACATGATATGCTATTTTATGATGTAGACGTGATACTTATAATGCTTATATATGATGTGATGATGACATTATGATATGGTTTAAATGTACTATAATAATATATTTATGTAATGATATGCTTATGATTCTATGGATGACATTGTTGACAAGAGACACTGTGTGGCTTCATAAGTGTTGTCATTGATGGCAACAAAGTCTATCCCACACATCCGCAGCACATAATATGCCTATATCAGAAGTCAGATTAAAGATTGTTTTGGTCCGGTGAACAAGAATAGAGCATGTAACAAGGTCTGACAATCAGGTCTAGATCTCTCAGATGGTGTAACTCAGTAAGTTGTAGACTTGGACAAATCAAGATGGGTATCATGACTATTGTATTCTAGAGATTTAGCCTCTGGTGATAAAGCATGAAAAAGATATGAGCATCTGAGTGTTGGGTTCCAGTCAGGCAGAGCAGACTGAGGAAGAACTGACCGATAGAGTATCAGACCTCAATCTGGATGTGCAAAAGGTGTTGATCAAGCAATTTGTGGCATTATACATCATTGGCCGACATGATTAATGACTTCTATGCATATATTTTTGATGTGTATTAATAATCAAGCATGGATTCAACTGATAGATCAATAACTTGCAAATATCTCAGGTGTTCTTATTGCTGACCAAGAAGTTGTTGGAAATCCTTGATGCAGATATATATACCTGATGGATTCAAGCTTGTGAGAGTGAGTAAGTGATAGTATGAATGATTAAGTGCGAAGCAAAGTAGAGACAAGTGTGAAGGCAGTAATTCAAGCCCAGAATGTGACAGGAAAGTAATATTGAGCAGATGAAGAATGAAATGTGCCAGATCAGTATACTATGCCTAACCAGAACTGAATTTCTACATGTATAGATGGTGTTCACTAGTTCAAACACCTTGGTATCATCTATAAGAATTTGTAGACTGTAAGTCTCTTATAGGCAATGGGCCTCTTGTGAGCAGCTCCGACAGTGAGCCCTAATTGGTAAGTGCCAAATTTGTACTCTTATTCTTTTAATAGAGAATACAATCTTGGGTTAGTCACCCTGTGGTTTTCCCTTAATAGGGTTTCCACATAAAAATCCTTGTGTTATGTGTTAATTTCTTTTTCATTTTTTATGATTGCCTTGTTTTGATATAACACTAAATGATAAGATAAGAAAAGAAAGTAAAAATAGAAAAGTTATAAGATAATTGATTCACCCCCCTCTTAGTTATCTACATTGTTTCCAACAATTGGTATCAGAGCTAAGTTCCTTTGAACAAGCCTAACAGCTTGAGGAAGATCTGGGAATCTCAATGGATGCATATGGTATGAAAGAACAACTTCAGTCTGCCCTAGATGATCTTGAACAATCCCACTCTGAAGTCAACAATTTAAGAGAAAGACTCAAGCAAGCTGATGATTTCATAAATGAGCTGAAAGAAAAACTTAGTAGTTCTGTGAAAAAGAGAAAGGAACTACACCAGAAATTAGCAAATCAGAATGAGAAAAATAAGCTATGTGAGAATTTTTCAAAATAAGTCATTATGATAAGGCATGAAATGGAATCAGGAGTTATGAAATTCACCCAAGAAATTGAAGAAAAGAGAAAGGTTGAAGATAATCTAAAACAATCCCTCAGGGAGAAAATAGAGGACTACCACAAAATGAACAGAATAATCAAGCATCTTGAATCTGATCTTGAAGAAGCTAGAGATAATGAAGAACAACTTGAGAACTAGATAGACACTCTTAAACAAGATCTTCAATCTGTAAATGAATACAAAGAAAAATTCAAGATAAGCTTAGCCCAACTTGAAGTTCTTTTTGAAAGTCAAAACAGGGTAGATGATAAGCATGGCTTGGGATATGAGAAAGGTCAAAGCTCTAGATCTGGTCAGAAGAACTTTGGATTAGGAAATCAAAGAAACAGGCCTAGAAGACCTCCAGTAAGACAACCAAATGCTCAAAGATATCCTTCCTTCAATGGATACTGCTTCAATTGCAACAAGTTCAATCATAAAGCAATCCAGTGCAGAAACAGAATGAATCAAATCAATCCATCCTTCTCTGGTCAATGTTTCAGTTGTAAGAGGTATGGTCACAAATCTCATGAATGCATAAATATGTAAATGAACAATTCTTTCAATGGTATATGCTTTGTATGCAATAGAATTGGATGTAAGGCCAATGAGTGCAGATCAAGAGGATATCATTCAAATAAGCAAAGAAATGTTGTGTGTTACAATTGCAATGGATCCGGTCACATAGCCAGATTTTGTAGAAGCAGGAGTCAAAATAGAAAAGGTCTGGTGGATCATGACCAAAAACAAGATAAAGGCAAAGGTAAATTAAATGTGAATGAAGTTCAAAAGGAGATGAGCACGATTTGGGTAAAGAAGAGTACAATGAATATTAGGGATGGATCTGCACCAAAATCCGATGCTGATATTCCTTCTAGAAACTAAAATGTAAGCTCTAGCTCAGGGTGAGCTACATAGAAGATCCTTTTCCCCCAGCTAGCTAGTGAGTGCCTGAATTTCGCACATTGAGTCAGAATAAGAGGTTACGGTTTAAAGGGTTTGAGGAGATTTATTTAAAATTTGTCTAGTCAAAATTTGACAAATCTGCATGCAAATTTGAGGAAGCTATGAGGAGATCGTATATCGGCAGCTATCTGGTAAAGCAGAATTTCACAGACAAATCTGGTATGATCCAAAATTGAAATTTTTTAATCTGTGGACCTATGGCATGTTTGAAAAAGGTGAAGATATGCTATCAACCCTCATAAACAATGATTTTAAGATCCACGCAGTGATTCAAGAAAATCTCTCTCAATACAGGGTAACCAAATGACTTAAGTTGCGCATTTATTACAAAGGGAAATGAGGTTTTTGGGCAAGGTTAAAAGGTTTCTCATCCATCATTTGCAAACTTTACACTCACAAAGAAGGGAGATCTCTGAGAAGAAATCTAGCAAAACACTCAAACTCAGTTGAAGATCGAATCCAAGTGCAATCTGCTCCGGTAGTCGCTCCAAACCCTAACGTGTGAAGAGGTATTTATTTTGTAAATCTCTCTAATCCTTGTTGATTAGAATGGCTACTCCTATGGTTGTAAATGTTTTCAAGAGACCAAGGCTAGTTTTTAAGAAACATCCTCACAAATCTATTGAGATTGATCCTTTGGGTGCATTTTCCCATACCTCGTATGTCGTTCTCCACGTAGAAGACATTAGGGTTTATATACATGCAAATATTAAGGACTTTGGAGACCTAAAATTGATGAATCTATACCACAATGAGTTAAGCAGTGAGAACTTTGATCTAAAACCAGAGTTCCAGACCCTAAAAAATAAGCATTTTGCACATTGCATACATTTTCTATCTTTTGGAGAAGACGAATGGGTTTGGTATATCTTAAGAAGGATCCATGATAACTTCATGTGGTTAGTGAGGCCTTTCAAAATAACCAAAGATGCCATCAAAGCTATAACTGGTTTGCACTCCATTGGTGGGTTGTCTGCTCTTAAGTCTGTGAAGAATCAAATAGTATCTGAAGCCACCAGTTTAAAATTTGATAAGAGGGCAATGACCATTGATGACATCACTGACCTGGATGTCAAGTTTGCCTCAATTATGATTGGTTCCAAGATTTACCATTCAAGTAGAGAAAACTTTGTATCTGGTACTACCATCTACACTACATACCAAATACTAAGAGAGAATGCAAATTATGACCTGTATGAACTCCTATTAAATTAGTTGATGGAGAACCTGCAAAAGATCAAGAAAGATAAAAAGAACTCTTTCAAATATGGTGATTTGGTGTTATGCTTGTTTTTCTACTTCATGAATGAGTTACTAGGCTCAAAAGGTCTAATCTAGGAAAATGACAAACTAGTTGCTATACAGATCAGGGATTACTTGTATGAACTTGGTGACAATCAAACCCGGAAGACAGCTCTCTAGGGTTACTTCAAAAAATTCCAAAGCATGATGCAAGCAAGAGAGATAATTCCCAAAACAATAGTGGAGAAGTACAAAGACACAATCTTCTTTATGGTAGATTCTGATCAGTACCTAATAGACGTAGTTGAGCTAAGGACAGTATGGATATTGCCCATGGGCTATGAGGCTTATGGAAACATATTGGAGACTCATATTCAACATTTACTAAGTCAACCCAAAGACCCCAAAGTAGAGAGGTTTGGCACTTTTGAAGAATTAAACATAAAACTACATGTTGAACTAAGAAGGCCTGAGATAAAAAGAAAGCTGAGAAAAGAAGTTGAAGAACTGGCTGAGAAATTTGGCATCACCAAAGAAGATGTTACTACAAATAGAGAAAGAATAGAGAAAATTGAGAAATTAAAAGAGGAAGGAAAGAAAGAATAGGTTCCGGTAGTAGCCTCCACCCAGACTAGAACTACTAGGAGTTCTACCTCTGGGAGCTCTAAAGATGCAAATCTGGAAGCCCATTCATCTGCAAAAGAAAAGAGAAAGAAATGCAAGGCCAAAAGAGCCTATGTGAGTCTCAAGGATGATGATGAGACTAAGTTAGATGTAGAGATTAGAGAATTGAAGAAAGCAAAAGTAAAATCCCCCAAGGTTGATGTGGAACAGAAGCCAACAGAGTATGTTGAAAAGCCTACTCTATCTATTAATGATATCATCAAGGTAGTTAATGTGGATGGGAACCTGCAGTCGATGACAACGTTCTATGATGAATACAATGATGCTAACAAGAGAATTCTGGAGGAAGCTATTGTAAGGTATTTGAATATCTATAACAAAGCATTCATTGAAATAATTTTATTAATCCCAAAGAGCCTAGAAGATGTATTGATGCAAAGAAAAGAGATTGCAAAGGCAAAAGACTTGAAGATCCAGAAGCCGATAGTGATACAGCTATGTCCCTCTATCACTCCAAAACAAATGGACATGGTTTTTAAGGATTGTAAAGATGATTTCTGAAGCAAGTCCTAGATGAACAAACTCATGGTTGGAGAAACTGACCAAATAGAAAATGAAACAAAAGAAATTCTCTGGAATGCCTTGAAGAGATTCAATCTTCCCTTTATAGAGGAAACAAATGAAGAGCCTTCTAACATGGATGTTGAAGGATTAAAGAAAAATGATGAAGAGTCATCTAAGGCATTAGATTCCTCTATCCCGGAAGAGGAAGGATAGGTAGAAGAAACAAATATCAATAAGCAAGTCAGTCGGGATGCCCCCAAAAGGAAGGAAGTAGAGTCAGCAAGAGACACTACAGAGACAATATAGAATTTTCTAGACAACGAAATAATGGAGTTGGATGAACCTGAGTTAATTCAAGGGCCACTAAACTTTGACTCTCTCTCTTTGGTTTAGATAATGATAGTAGCATCTTTTGCTCAAGCCAAAGAAAATGAGAAACTTCTAAAATCACACATGGAGGATTGTGAGCTATTGGAAATTGCATTTGGGATGCTAGAGAAGATTATGCCAACCTATCAAAATGATCATTCTGCCTCTCCATCCAGTAACCTGAAAAACTTAGTCAATTTTGTTAACACTCATTTTGAATCCTTAGAGAAATCGGCAGAAACTAAGGTCTGGAAGGAGTTCTTGGGAAAGAGGTTTAGTGAAGTAAAAGGGCTAATTCCTAATGATAGAAGAACCTTAGGCATTAGCATAAAGAGCCTTGAAAACTCTCTTAAGGATGGTGGGGACATACAAATTTTATTTAAGTTGGCCCAAAGTGACAGAGGACATTGAGAAGAAAGTGAAAGAACAAGAAGGAAAACTGTCAAGTTTATCTTAGAATTTTGATCCCCTTACTACCTCTCAGGTGAATCATGAATGTCAAGATATTGCTATAATAAATGAAATTAAAGAACTGGTTAAAGAGAAAAAGAACATAATGGATATAATGGGTGAGCTCAAAGGGTTAATCATCCCTAAGTTAGAGGCAATGCATGATGCCTTAACAGAGGCACAAAATATAGTTTAGACCAGTGATCTAATAGACTTAAAGAGGGCAGAAGCATATGCATTTGTGTTAAGTGGACACATCTCCATTTTGGATAGAATGAAGAGGAGTTGGGCCATAGAAATCATACAGTTGAAGACAACCTTGTTAGATTCAAGACAAACAACTGAGAGGGGGGTGAATCAGTTGTCCCAAAAATTTCTTCCTATTAATCACTTAAATCCTCTTTGTAATTCAACAGCATAATAATAAATCAATCATGGAAACATAATGCAACAATTCAAGAGCAGAAGTACATTAACACATATGACACCAAGATTTTAACGTGGAAAACCTGGTTAAGGGAAAAACCATGGGGTGACTAACCCAAGATTGTATTCTCTGTTAAAAGAATAAGAAGAACAAATGGCCCACTGTCTACAGGAGACACACTGTCTACAGAATGATAAATATTACATACTTGAACTAAGGAATAGCATTTTCACCATGCTTGAGTTAGTTCCATTTAAGCCCAATACTTTTGCTCTGCCTTTCGCTCTGCTCCTCTCTACCACACTCTCATCTCTGCCAAGATACATTTGAAATGACTTCACAACTTCTTATTTATACAAGACATTGACTTAGGGATAATCATCCAAGTCAGCACACTTTACAAAGCAAGTACAACTTGACTAATTACAAAAGACTTCATGTAGATCATCACACTATCGGCCACATAGATCTGGGACTTCAATCTTCTTTTAGGAACACACCATGCTTCATAGAACATCTTCAAGATCATCTGTAGGATGTGTAACTCATCTGGTCAGCCAGACTTAGGAAGAACATCATCTTCCAAAAGTAATTCTTCAATTATGAGGTCAATCTTCAATGCAGACCACCAACATGAATTGAACACAATCCAAAGACCTCCACAAGCTTGCCTAAATCACCAAGAACATCCACACTACTTCTGCCTACTGAAATCATTCTCTCCTTCATTCAGAACCTCAAGAACACAGTCTATCATCACTTTCATATTGGAATAGATTCTTTTGGACCTCCAAACCATGAACCAATTGAGTTGTCAATTCACATTGACTTCCTAAACACTCCACCAAATCCGTAGAACAAGATATTGCATTTCCTGATCTCACCGGACCTATCTGTGTCACTTTATCATCTTTGAACATCTGCCAAAACTGGTTTTACTCAAGTGGCCATAACTTCTTTAGATATTCATATGGACCTCTCAAATATTTACTGGATCATCTTAAGAAACATATCTACAAACCTTTTGATGCACATCCTCTGATCTTCATCTTAGCTGGGATCTTTAGCTTACTGTCTTCACTATTCTTCTCTATTCCTGATAGGACTAATTTTCTCAATATCCTCAGCATACAACTCATCCAATCCTTATCATCAATACAATAGGAGTATGTTGACATCAATGACAACACCGATTAGGCCCATACTTGCAACAATCTCCCCCTTTGTCATTGATGGAAACATATGATGTGAAAAACTGTTTTAACCATCAAGACAAGAACTTCTCCTCACCAACATAACTCCCCCTATCAACAACAACCATTCACATGTCTTCTCTTCCTTTACTATTCCCCCTTTGATTAGCAACCACTTTTTGTTTTTTACATGTCTTCTCTCCCCCTTTGACATCAATCGCAAAGGGCACATACTTGCATCACTTCATAATCATACCAGCTGCTCCCCCTAAGTAGCAACTTCCCATCATCAATCTGGACCACAAGATATGACTGTGAGATCCATCAGACTAATGCACATCAGTGCATCTTAATTCATAACCGGAGGGGTAATAACCCCTAACTTCTCCCTAAGATACTCAAAAGAGTCCTTAGGTAGAGGTTTAGTAAAAATATGTGCAATCTAATCCTTGGAAGGCATAAACTCTAATCTGACTTCATTCTTGTTCACCTGCTCTCTTAGAAAATGAAACTTGATGGATATATGTTTTGTCTTTGAATGCAACACTAGATTTTTTGATATATTTATTGCACTTGAATTATCACAGAAGATTGTGATAGGTTCCTCATACTCCACTCTGATGTCTCTTAGCATTTTCTTCATCCACAATACTTGAGTGCAACTACCTGCTACTACACTATATTCTGCTTCTACAGTAGACAAAGATATTGCCTCTATTTCTTGCTTAGCCAAGAAACCAATATTTTCCCCAAAAAGAATGCTCCACCATTGGTACTCTTTTGGTCATCCACATCTCCTACCCAATCCACATCTATATATGCATGAAGAGAGAAATCATGATCTCTAAGATACCACAAACCATACTCAGCTATCCCTTTTAGATATATAAGAAACCTCTTGATTGCCATGACATGAGATTCTCTAGGATCAGCTTGGAATCTAGCAACAAGACCAACAACATTCATAATGTTAGGTCTAGTTTAAGTAAGATATAGTAGTCCTCCAATCATTGACCTATACTTTTTGTGATCAGCCTTAGGAGATTCATCATGTTTGCTCAATTTGCATCCCATTGCCATAGGAGTATTCATTGGTTTTGAGTCTTCCATCCCAAATTTCTTCAACAATTCTTTCACATATTTGATCTATGAAATGAAG
The DNA here is from genome assembly GCA_027924645.1 of Cunninghamia lanceolata. NCBI lineage: Eukaryota > Viridiplantae > Streptophyta > Pinopsida > Cupressales > Cupressaceae > Cunninghamia > Cunninghamia lanceolata. The sequence goes on along the minus strand of BSBN01000245.1, from coordinate 846,338 downwards.
ATTCCTTTCTTTGTTTGAATGATTTGCTGACCAAGAAGAAATTCATTTCCCCAAACATGGACATCTCAAATTCACTTTTCATTTGATTTGCAAAATTTTTGCACATACTATCTCTTCCTCCAAAAATGATATCATCAACAAACACTTCAACAATTAAGATATTTTCATGATCAATTTTGAAGTAAAAGTTATTGTCAGCAGTACCTTTGTTGAAACCAATCTTCAAAAGATGCTTATCCAGTCTTTCATACTAGGCTCTTGGGGCTTGTTTGAGTCCATACAATGCTTTCTTCAACTTGCAGACCATATCACCATGATTGGACAATTGGAATCCATCCGGTTGCTCAATGTAAACTTCTTCTTCCAAGTCACCATTCAGGAAGGCAGACTTGACATCCATTTGATATACCTTGAAATCCTTGAAAGCAGAAAAGGCAAGAAATAATCTGATTACTTCAATTCTTGCCACTAGAGCAAAAGTCTCTTCAAAATAAACTTCTTGTACTTGGGAATAACCCTTGCAGACCAATCTAGCTTTGTTTCTGACTACTTCACCATCTTCATTTAGTTTATTCCAGAAGACCTATTTGGTTCCAATCACATTTTTGTTTCTAGGTCTAGGAACAAGATCCCAAGTGTGATTTTTCTCAATTTACATAAGCTCTTCCTTCATTGATTTAGTTCATCTTTCATCATTGCATGCTTCATTCACTGTCTTTGGTTTAATCTTTGAAATCAGACAATACTCTTCTGAGCCTTGAGCAATCTTTCTTCTTGTTTGAACACATTTGCTTTTATCACCTATGATCTGATCTTCAGAGTGATTCAATCTTACATATCTAGGAATTTTGGGAATTTCTTGCACTTTTGTTTCTTGAACAGGTTCATTCAAACTTATCTCTTCTTCCTGATTCACTGGATCAGTCTGGATCTGAATTTTAGAAGGGGCTTGGATTTCTTGGACCAAAACATCACTCTGATCATCTTCATCATATGCATAAAACCTTGAGGGTTTTTCAATACCTTCATCAACCTTCACATTTGTACTTTCTATAATCTTTCTCAATCTCTTGTTATAACACCGGTATGCTTTTCTTTGAGTAGAACAACCCAAGAATATTCCTTCATCACTTCTAGAATCAAATTTGCCAAGGTCTTCATCTCTTTTAATATAACATTTGCTACAAGACTCTGAAATACTTCACAGTGGGAGTGATGCCAAACTAGAGTTCATAAGGGGTCTTACCAGTATTGCTTCTAATTTGTACTCGATTAAGAGTATAGATTGCAGTGCTTATAGCTTCTCTCTAGTAGATCTGAGGAACATTTTCTTCCATCATCATGGTTCTACATACTTCCTAGATGGTCCGGTTCTTTCTCTCCACTACTCCATTCTGCTGTGGAGTCCTTGGAGTAGACAACTATCTTTTTATCCCATGTTTCTCACAAAATTCTATGAACTCACCGGATGTGAATTCTCCACCTCTATCAGACTTCAAACATTTTATGTTCAATCTAGTTTCATTCTCTACCATAGCCTTGAATATTTTGAATTTCTCAAGAGCCTTAGATTTCTCTTTCAAAAAAGTCACCCACATCATCCAGGAGTAATCATCAATTAATAACATAAAGTATCTAGCACCTTGCAAGCTCCTGATTCTTGTCGGACCACATAGATTAGTATGTACTAAGTCCAACAATCTGATAGAAGACTATTCCTTACTTTTGAATGTGACTCTGCTCTGCTTACCCAACTAACATTCTTTGCACAAACTATTAGTAGGTTTCACCAACCTTGGAAGATCTCTTATAGCCTAACTATTGCTTATCTTGATGATATTATCAAAATTCACATGACACATTCTCCTATGCTACAACCAACTCTGATCAATTTGAACAAATAGACAACTTTTACCAGTACTAACCAAGTGGAAGATATTACCTTTTGTTTGAGTACCAGATGCAATCTCTATTTTGGAACTTTCAAAGATCTTACATTTTCCATTTTTGAATCAGAGATCACAGCCTTTGTCCACCAACTATCCAACACTGAGAAGATTGTGCTTCAGACCTTCAACATATAGTACATTACTAGTTTTGTTCTTTCCATCAAAAGAAATAGTTCCTCTACCTCTGATTTTGCCAGCAGAATTATCACCAAATTTTACCACTCCTCCTTCATATCTTTCCAAATCTATGAACTTATTTTTGTCACCTGTCATATGGTGGGAGAATCCACTATCAATGACCTAATCATCCTTTTCTTCAACTTGGGCAGCCAGAGCTCTTTCTACCATTTTATGATTGATAGATTCAAAGGGCATTGGATCTTCTTCCTTGATGGCAATAAACACCCAGTCCTTTCCGGATTTGTTTCCTGTCTCTAATTCATCATTTGTTACTCCTTCATCATCATCATCTTCATGAACATAGTAACATTTCTTTTGGAATCTTGATCTGTTAGGATTTGGCCTTGAAAATCTTTCCAGACACCTTGAGGCAAAATGACCAATCTTTTGCAGTTAAAACATTTAAAAGGCAATTTCCCTTCATACTTATTGAATCCTCTTGGTAGTCTTTTCGCAATAAGGGCTTCAAGTTGAGCAGATTTTGCTTCATCTTCTTCTAGATCTTTTCTTTCTTTTTCATACCATGATAGTTTCTTTGAAGAGTTCTCTCCCGGATCAAACTTTTGTTTTCCTTTTACAGAGGCGCTAGCTTTGAATGCAGATTCAGTCTTGGGGGGTGCATCTCCAAACTCGGCCAACTCAAATGTAACTAATTTACCAACCAATTGATCTCTTGTGATTTTTGAAAAAGATCTGAATTCTTCAATAGCAACAACCTTGTATTTGTAAGAATCAGGAAGGGATCTAAGAACTTTGGCAACAATCTCATCTTCATCCAAGCTACCACCAGCACATCTAATGCCACAAACAAGCTCATTTACTCTTGGCATAAATGTAGTGATATTTTCATCTCTAATCTTTAGGTTTTTGAATTTTCCTTTCAGACTCTGTAGCTTGGCACATTTAACATACTTGTCTCCTTCATGTAGAAGTTCCATTTTTTCCCAAATCGCATATCCAATTTTTAGATCAATAACATTTGTCAGCTCTGAATCAGATAAGGCACTTAGTAGAGCTTCTTTAGCTCGAAGATTGTTTTCAGCATCTCTAATTTCATCTATGGTTCTTGGACCCTTTGGAGGAACATATTTCTTTGAAGCCATGATCCAATATTGCATTCCCATACATTGCAAGTGACATTCCATGCGGCCTTTCCAAAGAGTGTAAATAGTTCCATCGAACCTTAGACTATCCTTCTTGTAGGATGACATCCTGGATCTCCTCAAGCGGTTAAGCTCTTTTAGAGGAACTTAGCTCTGATACTAATTGTTAGATTCAAGATAGACAACTGAGAGGGGGGGTGAATTAGTTGTCCCAAAACTTTCTTCCTATTAATCACTTAAATCCTCTTTGTAATTTAGCAACATAATAATAAATCAATCATGGAAACATAATGCAACAATTCAAGAGCAGAAACACATTAACACATATGACACTAAGATTTTAACATGGAAAACCCAGTTAAGGGAAAAACCATGGGGTGACTAACCCAAGATTGTATTCTTTGTTAAAAGAATAAGAAGAATAAATGGCACATGCCAATTAGGGCTCACTACCTGAGCACACTGCTCATAAGATGCCCACTGCCTATAGGAGACACATTGTCTATAGAATGATAAATATTACATACTTGAACTAAAGAATAGCATCTTCACCATGCTTGAGTCAGTTCCATTTAAGCCCAATACTTCTTCCATGCCTTTCACTCTACTCCTCTCTACCACACTCTCATCTCTACCAAGATACATCTGAAATGACTTCACAACTTCTTATTTATACAAGACATCAACTTAGGGATAATCATCCAAGTTGACACACTTTACAGAGCAAATACAACTTGACTAATTACAAAAGATTTCATGCGGATCATCACACTATTAGCCACATAGATCTGGGACTTCAATCTTCTTTTAGGAACATACCATGCTTCACAGAACATCTTTAAGATCATCTGCAGGATGTGTAACTCATTTGGTCAGCCAGACTTAGGAAGAACATCATCTTCTAGAAGTAATTCTTCAATTACAAGCTCAATCTTCAACACGGACCACCAATACGAACTGAACACAATCCAAAGACCTCCACAAGCTTGCCTGAATCACCAAGAACATCAACACTACTTCTGCCTACTGAAATCATTCTCTCCTTCATCTGGAACCTCAAGAACACATTCTGCCATCACTGTCATATTGGAATAGATGTTTGCGAACCTCTAGACCACAAACAAATTGAGTTTTCAATTCACATTGACTTCCTAAACACTCCACCAAATCTGCAGAACAAGATATTGCATTTTCAGATCTCACCAAACCTATTTGTCTCACTCTATCACATCTAAACATCTGCCAGAACCAATTTTACTCAAGTGACCATAACTTCTTCAGATCTTCATGCGGACCTTTCAAATCTTTACTAGATCATCTTAAGACACATATCTACAAACCCTTTGATGCTCATCCTCTGATCTTCATCTTAGCTGGGATCTTTACCTTACTGTCTTCACTATTCTTCTCTGTTCCTAATAAGACTAATTTTCTCAATATCCTCAGCATACAACTCATCAAATCCTTATCATCAATTCAATAGGAGTATGTTGACATCAATGAAAACACTAGTTAGGCCCATACTTGCAACAAACCTTTATGGATATGCTTAAGTATATGTAAGTATAACATATGATTGGTATATAATTATGCGGCCGTGTATATAATAGTTTTTTACAAAATTTTGGTATGCGGATTCCACCCTTTTCTATTGATGTCAAATGGGGAGTGAAGAGTAGTGAAAAATGAGGAATCCAACAAAAGGGGAGTTTTGGTAAACAGTACAAGAGATAGAGCACAAGTAAAGGGGGAGTTACTGCGACACTGAGCCAATTTTCACTAAGTGTTGTCATTAATGGAAACAAAGTCCATCCCACACATCCGCAGCACATAATATGCCTATACCGGAAGTCAGATTGAAGATTGTTTTGGTCTAGTGAACAAGAACAGAGTAGGTAACAAGGTGGGACAATCAGGTCTGGATCTCTCAGATGGTGTAACTCAGTAAGTTGTAGAATTGGAAAAGTCAACAGGGGTATCATGACTATTGTATTCTAGAGATTTAGCCTTTGGTGATAAAGCATGAAAAGGATATGAGCATCTAAGTACTGGGTTCCAGTTAGGCAGAGTAGACTAAGGAAGAACTGACCGATAGAGTATCAGACCTCAATCTGGATGTGCAAAAGGTGTTGATCAAGCAATTTGTGGCATTACACATTGTTGGCTAACATGATTAATGACTTCTATGTGTATGTTTTTGATGCGCATCACTAATCAAGCATGGATTCAACTGACAGATCAATAACTTGCATTATCTCAAGTGTTCTTGTTGCTGACTAAAAAGTTGTTGGAAATCCTTGATGGGGATATATATACCCTATGGATTCAAGCTTGTGAGAGTGAGTAAGCGATAGTATGAATGATTAAGTGTGAAGAAAAGTAGAGACAAGTGCGAAGGTAGTAATTCAAGCCCTGAATGTGATAGGAAAGTAATATTGAGTAGAGGAAGAATGAAATTTACCAGATTAGTCTACTGTGCCTAACTGGAACTGAATTCCTACATGTATAGATGTTGTTCACCAGTTCAAACACCTTGGTATCATCTGTAAGCATTTGTATACTGTAAGTCTCTTGTAGGCAGTGGGCCTTTTGTGAGCAGTGTGCTCGAGCAGTAAGCCCTAATTGGCAAGTGCCAAATTTGTACTCTTATTCTTTTAACAAAGAATACAATCTTGGGTTAGTCACCCTGTGGTTTTTCCCTTAAAAACATCTCCACATAAAAATCCTTGTGTTATGTGTTAATTTCTTTTTCAATTCTTATGATTGCCTTGTTTTGATATAACACTAAATGATAAGATAAGAAAAGAAAGTAAAAATAGAAAATTTATAAGATAACTGATTCACCCCCCCTTCTCAGTTATCTGCATTGTTTCCAAAAGACATATGATGTACTAGCTAGATTTCTTTTTTCTATGGTTGACATATGATGTGTGATTTTATGATGTATACATGATGTTATGGACATATTATGGATAGACTATGGATATATGATGCTTATAATTTGATGTCTAACATGTATTTTTTTCATGATTTTTATAGATGCAACTAGAAGAATATGATGATGATGTTAGTATGGATAGAAGAAAAGATATCTAGAATAGAGAAGTGATGGTTGATTAAACTTTATGAAATCTATGGATGTTTATTATGATATATGGGTGAATGGATGGAGGGAATTTTTCTTTGGTTATGCTTTATAAAATGTAAAGAGAAATCCTTATTTTGATATAGAATATGGATATTATGCACCAAGGTATATAAGACCAAGGTGATGATGTATCCCATGCATAGGACATTGCCTCTACAAATAAAATGATTTGGTCTTATTCATACCAAACATAATAGAACCTTGGTGGATACATGAATGGATAATATTCTTAGCATAGGATGATCCTAATTCACAAAAGGATTTTGAATGAACTTAGATGCAAAAAGATATTGATATGCAAGATGATATTTCCAACACATACAAGATAAATATTATCCTTGGTAGGATAATAAGAACATCCCACAAACACAGCATACGAGAGTAATGACAATGCTCCAGTTCATACTTTATCGCAACATACCAAGCTATAGAAAAATCAAGGCAATCTTGATTAGGTAATAGAAAGGAACAAAACAATAAACCAAAAGAAATCAATGAACTGACAAAACAAATACACAGCCATCATCTCTTGCAAATGAGGGTGCCCATAGTAGATTGGACCTTATTGTAGGAAGGATACATATATTAAAGGCTTTGGATTAGGATAATGGATTTAGCAGATTAGGCAAGCGATATGCACGAAAATGCACTACTTCATGAGAAATCTTTTACTTCTAAATGGTAAGTACTTGAGCTTTCAAAAAGATGCATAGTTTGTTTTCTTCTTGAGTTAGTTAAGTCAGGGTTATAGATGAATAGGATGGGTTATGATAGATGGATGAAGTGAAAATTTGAATTTATTATGGGTTGTGGTGGATGGATGATGTTTACGAAAAAGTGAGTTTCAAAAGTGACAATTCCTCTCGAGACAACAAGGATCAATTCCTAGAACTAGACTAAGGAGATATGCCCCTAGTCAGGTACAAGATTTATTATAGGATGATGATGGATGGAGATTTTTATGAAATGTGAAGACTAATGGATAACAAATGACACTGACAATTTCCAAGCCATGATAGATGGGTATATGGAAATCTAAAGGTCAATAACCTTATTATGGATGGATGGAAGGGGTTTTATTATGAAATGGAATGGAGTGGATATGGATGAAGACTTAATAGATGGTGGATGTTGACATTTACACATAGCACCTGTTTTCCAAGTTTTCACTATGGTACTTATCCAAGGTGCCTATTTACCATGTTTTCACTAGAGGACTGATTATTTTATTTTTTCATTTTATATTTTTTTGATTATTTTAAATTTTTCTTTTTTTTCATTTTTAAAATTTTTCTATTTTTTTGAATTTTTCTATTTTTTTATTTTTTTGATTTTTTCTAGGATACTCCAAGGATCAAACATGGGAACTTCTTAAGATGAACACTGTTGATGGGTTCAAAAGGAATTCATTCAAGTGTTGATAATGTATAAGCTTTTGATCCATATACTGTTGTAACAATAAAGGGTCCCAACCAATTAGGTTTAAACTTTTCCTTTTTCTCTTGATCCTATTGGTTTCATTGATTTTCTTTTAGAACAAGATCACCTACTTGAAACTGTCTTTCCTTGATCTTCTTATTATAGCTATGATGAAGGTAGTTTTGATAGACCTGAAGGTGATTAAATGATGTAAGATTCCTCTTGTCTAGTAATTCTAGCTCATGGGATCTAGCAATTTTGTACTCTTCTCCATGAATGAGATGTTGCATGGAAACTCTAAGAGAAGGGAGCTCGACCTCGATAGGTGAAATGGCCTCAGTTTCATAGACTAATGCATATGGAGTATCATCAATTGGAGTCTGGATACTAGTGTGGTATACCCATAAGGAAGGATTAAGCTATAAATTCTAATCATGACCGACTTCATTGACTATTTTCTTAAGTACTTGTAGTATAGTCTTATTGGAAGCCTTAGCTTGGCCATTAGTTTGTGGATAGTAAGGGGTGGAGAAGTGATGTTGAATATGGAACTGAGTGCACAAGGAATAAGCATATTGGTTCTTAAAAGGTTTACCATTATCAGTGAGAATAGAAAGTGGAATACCATATTGACAAATGATGTAATACAAGATGAACTAAGCAATCAGTTTATTGGTAATGTGGGTCATAGGGATGACTTTTACCCACTTTGTAAAATACCCAGTGGTGATGATTATGAAATTATGGCCATTAGAGGATGATGGATGGATTTTACCTATGAGGTTGAGCCCCCATTGTTAAAACAACCTTGGAGTAGTAACAACTTGTAACTTGTGTGCTGGCACATGAATTAGATCTCCATGACATTGAAGGAACTTCTTAGCAAACTGGTGAGCATCATGTTCCATAGTTGGCCAGTAGTATCCTATACATAGAAACTTCTTAGAAAGATTTGGACTGGTGGAATGAGCCCCAAGAATGCCTTCGTGAACTTCTCTTAAAGCAATGTTAGTGTCTTCCGAGTTGAGACATCTAAGTAAGATACCATCGAAACTCTAACGCTATAAGGTGTCACCAAGGATAGTAAATCGGGAAGCATGACAAATAAAGTTTTTATTTTGGGTGTTGGTTATGTTTGATGGGAGGGTGTTATAATGGAGGTAATCATAGATGTCTTGGTATCAAGGAGAATTGGGACCAAAAAGTTCGCATATTAATTTAGTAGGTGGAACATCAAAAGATAGTATGAAGAGTTGTTTGATCAAGAATTCATAGCTTTGAGTATTATTCAGCATATCCAAGAGAGATCTTATTTTTTCCATAGCATCTACATCTTTGTTATTCAATCTAGGAATTAGTTCAAAAGAAATCTTGGAAAAATATTTCGTGAAGTCATCGACCACTCTTATATAGGGAAGAAATTTGTCATCTTTAGTTTTATATTTCATCTACTACCTGTTGAATGACCAACTAAGAATCTCCATAGACCTATAGATGTTTTATGTTCCATTGTACTACCATTCAAAGTCTTGTAATCATACTCAGTAATGTTATTAGTGTAGGGAAAAGCTAGCCGATAATACTTAGGAATACAATCGCCCTGTCAAACTCTTGAACCATGCTGGGTATATGAACCATCAAAGTAAAGATACCACACAACTAATGGAAAGGTATTAAATATCCCTTCATTTGGAAAATCTAAAATCATAGAATGTGTGTATGTGATGGGTGCCTCTACTAGTTGATTGACGTTGACTTGTCCTATTGTTTTGTGATCAATGTACTCAATGTCAAACTCACTAAGAATCATGACCCATTTTGATTATCAACCTATAAGATTTACCTTAAATAGGAGCTATTTCAATGGATCTACTATAGAAATAAGCTTAGTCTATTGATTTAGCATGTGGTGTCACAATTTTTGGGAAGTGAACACAATAGCTAGACATGCTTGCTCCATAGGAGTATAATTAAGCTCATAACCTACAAAGGTGCAATTGATATAATAGATTGTCTATTCTTTTCTAGATTCATCATGTTGAGCCAAGAGAGCACCTACTATAGCTGATGTGGTATAAATATACAATAGTAAAGGTCTCTTTGAAACTAGGGGTACCAACATTGGTGGTGTATCAAGATACTCTTTCACTTGGTTGAATGCATGTTGACACTTATTATCCCATCTGAATGATACATCCTTGAATAGTAAGTGCATAAAAGGTTGACATTTATCAGTAAGTTGAGCTATAAAACACCTAATAGACTATAGTTTACCTTTGAGGCTTCTTAGTTGTTTCAGGTTAGAAGGTGGAGTAATCTCGACAATAGCTTTTACTTTGGCAAGATCTATTTCAATTCCTCTACATGACATTATGTATCCCAACAATTTCCTAGTGTGACACCAAATACACACTTCTTGGGGTTGAGCCTAACCTAATATTGTTCTAACCTATCAAAAATATATGCCAGAGCCTAAAGATGACTATATCTAATAACTAATTTGCCTAATAGATCCTAAACATAATCTTCTATGATAGTGTGAAAAAGATCATGAAATATAACAGTCATTGGTATCTGGTATGTTGCTCCTACATTTTTCAAACTTAAAGGCATGACTTGCCAACAATAGGTTCCCCAAGGACATGTGAAATTTGTCTTATACTAATCTTCTGGTGCTATAAGGAATTGATTATGACTGGAAAAACCATCCATTAAGGAAAACATTTCATGACCAACTATTAAGTCTACTATGATGTCAATGTTTGGTATAGGGAAATCATCCTTTGGGAATGCTTTGTTTGGATCACTAAAATTGAAATATATATGAATATCCCCAATGACTTTAGATAGAGGTACCAAATTAGAATCCATTCTAGATAGTCAATGGGACAAATGAATTTTACATCTAGCAACTTCTGAAGTTCTTCCTTAAAAAGTAATGTTATTTGGAGATGCATCTTTCAAAGTTTTTGTTTAATAGGTTTGGCATTAGGAAATACTGCCAAGTGATGGACCACTGATGAAGGATCCAACCCAGGAATGTCAGTATATGAACAAGCAAAGTTAACTATTCTTTTCATGAAAAAAGTTGTAAAATCTTTTTTCTTTTGTATTAAAAGGGATGCTACTAGAAAGACGATCTTTGGATTTTGTCTAGTACCCAAATTGTTTTGTTATTATTTCTCAATCAAAAGTGGAGAATTTTTTTGATATGATGAAGTCAAGGGAGTTCCAAATCCTCCATCCATAGGTGCCTCAAATATGTTTTTGTTGCAAGTATGTGCTTAATCAGTGTTGTTATTGATGTCAATAGATCAGTGTTGTCATTGGTGCCAATTGTGCTCTTGTGTTGATGCTTGCTTGTAATAAGTTAGATGCTTTTTATTTTCCTATATAAGTGTTGGAGACCCTAATATTGAGGATATTGAGAAAATTTGCTCTTCCAGTGGAAACAATATGTTGTAGAGTATCTTTGCCTAGAAGAATAGTCCAGAAGAATACTCTGTATTTCATGTAGAATGAATATCCTTGTCTACATATTGGATGTTATTCAGATACATGTTTGAAGATGCTATGTTCTAAGTTTGAGCCTTCGGTATGAAGATTTGAGTGTGTTATGTTCACCAGAGTGATAATTGTTTTGTCTATATGTTTGGTGGTGAAAGGGAGAATATATTATGCTTCTCATTTCTCTGCATTGAAGTATTTTGGTCTGTAGTCCTAGAGTTAAGTTTAAGATAATGTTATGTGCCTTCAACTCCAATGGTTCATGATTTGGTGGTCCACAAGCTATCTTTTCCTTATGACAGTAGCTGGCAATGTTGTTTATGTACTCTAGTTTGAAGAATCTTCTTAACAGAGTGGTTAGAGGTTGTACAATTGTTCCTGATGATTTCAATGAGCTTGTAGATGTCTCTTGATCATGTTCCTACCTTTGGATTGGTTTGCAAAGAGAAATTTGGATTGTAAATGAAGACTATTCTTGGAAGTCTCAATGTGAACACCAGTCTTGGTCAACTTGGTTGTTTTCACTAAATGTGGAGATGCATTGAAGATTGTAGAAGCATGTGGTGACATGAAGGATTGCATTTGGGTCATAGCTAAGGTATGGTGTGTTCATCATACATATATACATCTTTCCTTAGCTAATTTTTGTATTAGGTCTAGAACTATTTCTATGTATGTTTTGTAATGCCGACCTTAGAGATTGTTCCAATAGCTGATGAATGTAATGCCGACCTTGATGTACATTCCAAGGTTGATGAATTGTATAAAGACTTGTAATGTAGATGCAAAAAGATGTCCTTCTAAAAAGATGTGAAGATAAGTGAGAAGAAAAATAGAGCAGAGGAAAAGTAATACGCTTCATTGGAACTAAACTCAAGCATAGATTGGATCCTGTCAAATTAGTTCACAAATCCTTGGCAGTGAGCCACCCCTTGTGGTGCAAGAGCACCAAGATATCTATGTTTTCTTTGATCTTCAAGTTTTTTTTTTTGTTTTCTCAATAAGGTCCTAGAGACCATTCAATGATGTAATAAGGTTAAGATGACATGATGTAAAGGACTATGTCCATAAGTCTATATAACTACTGTCATAAACACATGGAGGACAGTCATGAAATGTTCATGTTTTAAGCCTTGTGGAGGCATGTCAAGGAGTCTCAAAGCATGTCAAGGAGACTAATAACTTGATCAAAGCCTAGTCATATTGTAGATGAGTTTTTGAAGCTTCCTAAACACTATGGGTTATGTAAACAAACTAGTATATAGTTATAGGCTCAAAAACTATCAAGAAGTTCGATGGGCAGAGGTGGTTGTAAACCTCCCCATCGAACCCAAACTAATTTCGAGGCTTTTTTCAAGGTGTGAACAAGTTAAATACACCTTTAATGTGATCATTGTATAAGGAGAGAAGTTTTTAAAAACAAAACAAATCAATTTTTGTTGTCCTATTTACTGTTTTCTGCATTCTCTTGTGTGACAGTCCATACCATTTGGTTGTACGACATTGTTATGACTACCAAATAGTTTGGAAACAAAGTATAAGGGAATATATATCTTGCAAGACTAATTGGAGGATATGAAGTTAGAAAGGATGCAAGTTGTGAGTGTTTGAAACAAAACTATTTTTTCTCAAAATTCTAAATTTTCTGTAGGAGAACACCATCTCAGGCCGTACAGTACCAAGGTATAGGTCTGCCTTTCACTTCTCATGTTTTGATTGAGTAAACTATTGGATTGACCTGAATTTGAATGTGATTTGATATATTGGAGGTTTAGTTGTAAGGAGTTATAAGGACTTGTTAAAGAAAGACAGTCTTATATAACCTAGTTAAGAGTTTTTGCCTCCAGTCATGGAAAATTGACCATCCCATAGTCTTCCAAGCCATAAGACCTGTGGGATGGGTGTGTTCAATTATGTTTTAGATGTTTTTATTGATTACAAGGGTGGTGGAGTTGGTTTGACCAAGGATTGTTCAGTGGGCTTAATAAAACCATGTATTAAGCCATTAAAGAAGCTTGTGAGACAACCATAGTAAGGAATTTGGGAATAGTCAGTTCTGTTGATAACTGAGAGGGGGGGGTGAATCAGTTATCCTAATTATTTCCCTTATTGAACTTTCTTTTTAATTGATGCAGCATAGAATCAAACACAAAAACATTAATCATGAAATAAGAAACACATGACACAGTATTTTTGACGTGGAAACCCTGTTAAGGGAGAAAACCACGGGGTGATTAACCCAAAATTATTCTCTGTTAAAAGAATAGGAAATTACAAAATGGCACTTGCCAATTAGGGCTCACTGCCCGAGCACACTGCTCACAAGAGGCCCACTGCCTACAAGAAGACACACTGTCTACAAAGTGATAAGAATCATAGTCTTGAACTGATTGGAAGCATCTGCATATGCTGGAGTTCAGTTCCGGTTAGGCTCAGTACACTGATCTGCTGCACTTCATCTTTCCTCTGTTCTTTATTCTGCTATCTTTCACATACCAGATCCTTTTTGCTACTTCTGCTCTGTTCTGGACATATTCGCATATCTCTTCACACCATCACACCCTTCACAACTAAATCCATCCTCTATATATATCCGCACAAGTAATTTCATCACCTTTCTAGTCGGCATCCGGAACAGTCTAGTTTCTTACAAACTCTTGTTCTGTCGGCTGAATCCTTCCTCACCAAGCAATGCGGATCAAGCATATACTTGTAGATATCATTAATCATGTCGGCCAAACATGATTCATCCCTTCACAACCTCTATCATCAATAGTAACACATTCGGAAAGTAGTCTGATACTCTGTCAGTCAGTTCTTCCTCTGTTTTCACTGTCTCTCAGGAATCCGGTACTCAACTATTCATATCTTTTTCCTTGTCCATCACCGGAGGCTAAATCCTTGGAATATACCACTCAAGGTAGTCCTCTTGACTTCCCCAAATCCGCACTGCACCAAGACACTTCCTCTGAGAGATTCGGACCAATCTGTCGGACCTTGCCACATGCTCTGTTCTTGTTCACCGGATCACAACATTCTTTATTCTGACTTCCGGTAGAGACACATCATGATTTGCGGATATGTGGGATGACCTTTGTTGCCATCAATGACAACAACCATGAATCCATATAGTGTCTCTTGCCAACAATCTCCCCCTTTGGCATTGATGGCAACACTTAGTGAAAAATGACTAAGTGTTTATACTATGCTCCCCCTTTGCTGATGCTCTGTCTTTATATACAATTTCCGGAACTCCCCCTTAATTGGATTCCTCATTTTTCACTGCTCCTCACTCCCCCTTTGACATCAATGGCAAAGGGTAGGGTCCGCATATCAAAATTTTCAAAAATTTTCTATACATAGCCGCATATTTACATACTCACATATACTGAAGAATGTCTGCAAAGGATGTCTGCAATTGGATCATTTCTATAGCCCAACTTTGCTTCATTCTATCCAAAATTGAAATGTGACCACTTAACAAAAATGCAAAAGCTTCTGCCCGCTTGAGATCTGTCGGATCTTTTGTTTGGGTGGTGGTCTGAGCATCACTGATGGCCTCATGCATAGTTTCCAACTTAGGGATTATAATCCGTCTAAGTTCTCCCATCCGGTTAGTGATGTTCTTCCTTTCCTTCTCAAGATTCTTTATTTCATTCAAGACTGCAATAGTCTGACATTCTTGATTTATTATGGAGGAAGAGAGAGGATCAAAACTTTGAGATAAGCTTTGTAGCTTGTCCTGTTCCTCTTTTATTTTCTTGTCAATTGCTGCTGTTGCCTTTGGCCAGGATATGCAAAATTTGTAGATGTCACCACCATCCTTAAGAGCATTCTCTAAGCTCTTTATTCCAATGCTTACAATCTTCCTATCTTTAGAGATTAATTCTAATATTTCTGAAAATCTCTTATCCAAAAATTCCTTCCGGACCTTTTCTTCAGCTGATTTTTCTAGAGAATCAAAATGTGTATCAACACTGCTGACTAAGGTTTTCAGATTACCGGAAGTGGAGGCTGTCGGATCTATCTGGATTGATGGCATAATCTTTACAAGTACTCCGGAAGCAGCCTCTATCAACTCACAGTCTTCCATATGAGACTTCAGGAGCTTTTCATTTGCCTTGGCATTTGCAAATGAAGCTATCTTCATTGTTTGTACCGGAGAGAGAGAGTCAAAGTCGAATGGGCCTTTTAGAAGCTCCGGTTCATCAATCTCTAAAGTTTCTTTGCTCAAAAATTGTTGAACAGTTTGTGCAGTGTCTCTTGCCAGAGACAGATGTTTCTTTTCTTCTGCAGTCTTGGAACTGTCAACCTCTTTGTCTTTCACCACTGCTTCCTTCTCCTGTAATTGCTCTTCTTCTTTGGATCCGGAGACTGTAGGGGAAACCGGAGGAGAGATGTTTGTCTGTTCAGGGCTCACTTCTTCCGGAACAGATGATTCCAAATCAGCAGCTGTTTCTGCACCTAAGTCCTCTACAATAGGAAGATTGAACCTTTTGAAGGCCTTCCGGAGGATCTCTTCTGTCTCTTGGGCCACTCTGTCAGTCTCACCAAGCATGAGTTGATTCATCCTGGCTTTACTTCTGAACTCATCTTTGCAGTCCTTGAAGATAATGTTCATTGTCTTGGGATCAATTTGAGGATATAGCTGAATAGCTATCTGCTCCCGGATCTCAAGATCTTTAGCATGAGCATTATTCTTTCTTACTTCCAATTCCTTTTCTAGGCTTTTAGGAATAAGAGATATGATCTCAATGAAAGCCTTATTATATATGTTAAGATATTTGACTGTGGCTTCCTGCAGAGTCTTTTGGTCAGCCTCACTGAAGTCATCATAAGATTCAGTCATTGGTTGAAGGTTTCCATCCACCGTGACCGACTTGATTACATTCTCTAGAGACAGAGTGGGCTTTTCAACAGATACCTCTGCCATTTCATCCTTGTCTTGGCCTGTGGAGGGTTTACCGGATCCTTTCTTCTTCTGTTTCTTTATTTCTTTTACTCCCTCATCTGATTCTGTTTCCTCTTCATCCTTTTGGCTTCCATAAGCCCTTGTGGCTTTTGTCTTGGATCTCTTACCGGATGCCTGGACTTCTGGTTTTGAACTTTTGGTTGTGGGAGGTGCATATCTCTTTGATGATCTGGTCCGGGTGGGAGCTTCAACCGGAGCACTTTCTTTACTTTTCTCTTCTTCCTCAGCCTTCCTCCTCTTTTCCCGGTTGGCATCAAGTGCCTCCTTTGAGATGCCTAGGCCTTGAGCAATGTGCTCTACTTCTTTTCTCACCTTTCTTTTAATCTCAGGTTCCCTGAGTTCTACATGTATTTTTACACTCAGCTCCTCAAAGGTTCCAAACCTTTCTGCCTTAGGATCTTTGGGCTGACTTAGCATGTGTTGAATATGCAGCTCCATTATCTGTTCATCCACTTCATACCCCATGGGCATGATCCAGACAGTCCTTGGCTCCACTGCCTCCATTAGGCACTGATCAGTGTCAACCATAAAGCACACTGAGTCTTTGTATTTTTCAACAAGAGACTGGGGAATTCTCTCTCTTGCTTGCATCATGCTCTGAAAGTTTTTGAAGTATCCCCATAGAGCTGTATTTCTCGCTTTTGCATCCCCAAGTCCATGCAAATAGTCTCTTATCTGGACTGCAACAGGTTTGTCATTCTGCCATACCCATCCACTTGTTCCGGGTAGCTCATTCATGAAGTAGAAGAATAGACATACAATAAGAGTACCATACTTAAAGGAATTCTTCTTATCCTTCTTGATTTTCTGTATATTTTCCATTAATTGGCTTAGCAGTAGTTCGCAGAGATCATATTCTGCATTCTTTCTTAGCATTTCATAGGCAGTGTATACTGCAGTTCCGGATATAGAATTCTCCCTGCTGGAGTGATAGATCTTGTATCCTATTATCATGGATGCATATTTGATATCCGGATCTGAAATATCTTCAATGGTCATTGCCCTCTTATCAAATTTTGATCCGGTGGCCTTAGTTACAATGTTGTTCTTGACAGATTTGAGGATAGGTATCCCTCCGGAAGAGTATAGACCAGTTACTGCTCTAATTGCCTCTTTTGTGATTTTGCAGGGTCTATCCAGCCATAGAAAGTTGTCATGCATCCTGCTCAGTACATACCGGACCCATTCATCTTCTTCAAAGCAGGGGAAATGAATAAATTGCTCAAACTATTTCTTCTGGATATCCTTATACTCTAGTTTAAGCTCAAAAGCATTGTCTATCAGTTGCTTGTGATAGAGGTCTCTTAATTTGAATTCCCCAAATTCCTCAATGCTTGCATGTATGTAAACCCTAATGTCTTCAGTATGTAAAACTCCGTGAGGAACACTAGAGAAGGCTCCTAGTGGATCTACCTCCAATGATTTGTAGGGATGTTTCTTGAATGAGGGGCGAGGTCTATCAGAGATCTTAACTATGTTTGGAGTAGCCATTCTTCAAAGATTTGCAGTGAGGTAATGAAAAACGGAGAATACCTTATGCGCCTTCGACTTGCACGGAGTGATTGGATTGATTTCTTTATGTAATGACTTCGGCAGGAGATCCTTGGTGTGCTTGATGAATCTTGTTGCAGAGCTCCACTATTCGCTTCTTCTTGAGTGCAAAATGAGCAAATGACTTTTGAGAAATCCCTTATATTGCTTCGCGAACCCTAATATCTGTCTGCAATAAATGCTTCACCTACATTATTCCAGTTCGCCTTGTCTGGATAGCTTGGAGTATCCCGGATTAGTCCTGATCTGTGAATATCATCCGGATCTTTCAATCATGAATAAATAGAGGTAACATATTACAAGAACATCCCAAACATTCTGTCCAATCCGCAGAACAAGATAGTGCACTTCCGGATCTCTCCGGACCCTTTTGTAATCCTTTGTCATACCGGAGCATCTCCCTGAACAGGTCTTATTTGATCGATCACAGCTTCTCCATAACTCCATGCGGACCTCTGAAAACTTGACTGAAGCATCTCAAGACTCATATCTGCAAACCCTTTAATCCGCATCTTGTGCCACATTCGGCACCACTTGTTTGGCTGGGGGAACAGGATTTTCTTTGAGTCTCTCCCTGAGCCTGAGCTCACTTTTTAATTTCTGGAAGAAATATCAGCACCAGAGTCTGGTGCGGATCCAACCTCTACATTCTCTGAACTTTTCTTCACCCAGATCTTGCTCATCTGATTCCTAACTTCATCCGCATTCATCTTTTGTTTACCCTTGTCTTGATTCTGATTATACACCGGACCTCTTTTGTCCTGATACTTGTTTCTGCAGACTTTAGCATTATGACCGGACCTATTGCAGATTTGGCAAATAACATTTCTTTGCATATTTGACTGATATCCTCTTGATCTGCATTGATTAGCCATATGACCTACTCTATTGCATGTGAAGCATCTACCTTTGAATGATTTTTTTACTTGCATAATTCTGCATTCATGGGATTTGTGTCCATACCTTTTGCAGTTGAAGCACTGTCCGGAGAAGGATGAATTAATCTGATTCATTCTCATTCTGCACTGATTAGCTTTGTGACCAAAGTGGTTGCAGCTGTGGCAGTATCCATTGAAGGATGGATATCTTTGAGCATTTGGCTGTCTTACCGGAGGTCTTCTAGGCCTGCTCCTTGGATTTTCTGATCCAAGATTCTTCTGACCGGATCCGGAGCTTTCTCCTTTCTCATATCCCAAACCATACTTGTCATCTGTCCTCTTTTGACTTCCAAGAAGAACTTCAAGTTGAGCAGAACTTATCTTGAATTTCTCTTTATATTCATTTGCTGTTTGAAGGTCTCTTTTGAGAGAGGCAATTTGATCCTCAAGTTTTTCTTCATTATCTTTGGCATCTTCAAGATCAGATTCAAGATGTCTGATAATCCTGTCCATCTGGTGGCATTCTTCTGATTTTTCTTTAAGAGATTGTCTTAGATTGTCTTCAGCCTTTCTTTTTTCTTCAATCTCTTGAGTAAACTTTATAGTTCCTGATTCCATTTCATGTCTTAACATAATGACTTCTTTTGATAACTTTTCACATAACTTGGTTTGCTCAGTCAATTCTTCATTTGTATTGCTTTCTTCACTTTGTCTTGCCAACTGTTGGAGCAGCTCCTTTCTCTTTTTCATAGAGAGACTTAATTTGTCTTTTAATTCTCTCATGAATTCATCAGCCTGTTTGAGTCTTTCCTTTAATTCACTGACTTCAGAATTTGACTGTTCAAGATCCTCAAGAGCAGTCTTGAGTTGCTCCCTTAAACCATATGCATCCATTTGAAATCCCAGATCTTCCTCAAGCTGTTAGGCTCTATTTGGAGGAACTTAGCTCTGATACCAATTGTTGATAACTGAGAGGGGGGGTGAATCAGTTATCCTAATTATTTCCCTTATTGAACTTTCTTTTTAATTGATGCAGCATAGAATCAAACACAAAAACATTAATCATGAAATAAGAAACACATGACACAATATTTTTGACGTGGAAACCCTGTTAAGGGAGAAAACCACGGGGTGATTAACCCAAAATTATTCTCTGTTAAAAGAATAGGAAATTACAAAATGGCACTTGCCAATTAGGGCTCACTGCCCGAGCACACTGCTCACAAGAGGCCCACTGCCTACAAGAAGACACACTGTCTACAAAGTGATAAGAATCACAGTCTTGAACTGATTGGAAGCATCTGCATATGCTGGAGTTCAGTTCCGGTTAGGCTCAGTACACTGATCTGCTGCACTTCATCTTTCCTCTGTTCTTTATTCTGCTATCTTTCACATACCGGATCCTTTTTGCTACTTCTGCTCTGTTCTGGACATATTCGCATATCTCTTCACACCATCACACCCTTCACAACTAAATCCATCCTCTATATATATCCGCACAAGTAATTTCATCACCTTTCTAGTCGGCATCCGGAACAGTCTAGTTTCTTACAAACTCTTGTTCTGTCGGCTGAATCCTTCCTCACCAAGCAATGCGGATCAAGCATATACTTGTAGATATCATTAATCATGTCGGCCAAACATGATTCATCCCTTCACAACCTCTATCATCAATAGTAACACATCCGGAAAGTAGTCTGATACTCTGTCAGTCAGTTCTTCCTCTGTTTTCACTATCTCTCAGGAATCCGGTACTCAACTATTCATATCTTTTTCCTTGTCCATCACCGGAGGCTAAATCCTTGGAATATACCACTCAAGGTAGTCCTCTTGACTTCCCCAAATCCGCACT
This sequence comes from Cunninghamia lanceolata, assembly GCA_027924645.1. Lineage (NCBI taxonomy): Eukaryota > Viridiplantae > Streptophyta > Pinopsida > Cupressales > Cupressaceae > Cunninghamia > Cunninghamia lanceolata. The sequence goes on along the minus strand of BSBN01000245.1, from coordinate 825,779 downwards.
GCACCAAGACACTTCCTCTGAGAGATCCGGACCAATCTGTCAGACCTTGCCACATGCTCTGTTCTTGTTCACCGGATCACAACATTCTTTATTCTGACTTCCGGTAGAGACACATCATGATTTGCGGATATGTGGGATGACCTTTGTTGCCATCAATGACAACAACCATGAATCCATATAGTGTCTCTTGCCAACAAGTTCCAACAGCAAATGAATGTTGGATTCCATGGTTTTGGGATGCCATTGACATGTTTGGGTGGTCAAGAAAGTTTCAACTTGCCATTTGTGGGTACTTGCTTCACAAACTAGGCCTAATTAAGGCTTAAAACCACTAGGAGGGTTATTGGTTGAGGCATACTTTCCAAAACAACCCAAACCCATTCTAGAGTATATTGTGGGGAGGCATAATGGGTATCCATTACATGTATAAGAGTTGCATTTTGATGTCTATATAAAAATTTATTGGGACTAGTCTCTATTTGTAGGGCTACTAGCCTTTCTTGAGGTTTGTGAAGGAACTAATAGTTCAAAGTTTGATCCATGTTTTCCAATGGATGGGATAGGTTCTAGTACATGCCCAAACATCATTTCCAAGAAGAATTCAAGAACTTTAACTGTTGTTCCCACTTTTCCATGAATATCCTTGTTTTTGGGCTCATTGGTGTTGTTGAACCTTGACAAATTTGTCCTTTGTCTTGTATCCAATTTGCCTCTACATCATAGTGGTATCAGAGCCATAATAAGTTCTATTGTTGTCCTAGTATATGTCAGTAGAGGAGAGTGAAGGAGAGACTAGCAATATGCCTCCAAAGGGGATGACCACCGAAGTGGTCAAGAAGTTCAAGGAGATGGAAGAGAAGATAAAAAGTGGAGTCAAGGAAGCACTCCAAGCAAAGTTGAAGGCATTGAGGATAGGGAAGAGGATAGATGAAGGTTTAGATGAAGATGAAGAGAAAAAGGAAGAATAAGAAGAAGATCAAGAAGAGGTAGAAGTACTACTGATCAAAGACATTTCCTTGAAGCCATCAAGGCAATTGGCAAGGATTCTTCGGAGGCTAAGATGGAGATTCCCATGTTTAGTGGGAAGATGAATGCTAATGAAGTCATGGAGTGGATTAAGGCTCTAAACAACTATTTTGAGTATAAGGAAGTTCCTAAAAGTAAGAGGGTTAAGTTTGCAAAAACTAAACTCAAAGGTGCTGCCCTTACATGGTGGAATTACACCCAAGGTGAGAGGGTAAAGAATGGGAAGAGTATGATCTCTTCATGGAGAAGAATGGTGGAGTGGATTAAGTCCAAATTCCTTCCATCAGACTATGAGGTGCAAATCTACAAGAGGATTCAAAATCTCAAACAAAGAGATTTGGATGTGGCTACTTACACCGAGGAGTTTCACAAATACACTCTTTGTTGTGGGTACATGGAGGATGAAAAAGCCAAGGTGGCAAGGTATTTGAATGGTTTGAGGTTTAACATTCAAGATGAAATCAGTTTGTTGACCGCTAAAATCATGGAGAAGTGCTTTCAAGTGGCACTAAGGGCTGAAGAGAAGTTGAGGAGGAAAGGTGAGCAGCAAAATAGAGGAAGAGGTGGCAGAAATTTCAGAGGTAGGGGCAGTTTTGGGGGCAGAAATTAGTCCCAAAGAAGCCAAGGGGAATCTAGTTCCCAAGAGCAAAGTGGGGAATCTGGTTCTAGAGGAGGCTTTAGAGGAAGAAGGCCTAATGGGAGAGGTAGATTTGGTGGACTAGGAAGGGGTCCTAATGTCTTCACAGGAAGATGCTACAATTGCAACCAAGTGGGACATACAGCCTTCAAATGTCCTAAAAAGCAAGCCTCAAGCTCTCATGGAGGAGAGAGAAGGAACCAATTGATCCAAGAGGAAGATTGCCAAAGTGTCAACTCTCCAATTGGAAGTGCAGACCCGGTCCATGAAGGAGAAAGTTTGATGATGAGAAGAACCATGTTGAAGGTGCCTCAAACTCAAGAACCCCCTCAAAGGAAGACACTGTTCAGGACAACATGCAAGGCCTATGGTAAGATTTGCAAGGTAATTGTTGATTCAGGCTCAACTGAAAATTTGGTTTCCATTGAAATGGTAGACAAATTGAAATTGAAAAGGCTTCCTCATGTTAGTCCTTATAAAGTATCATGGTTGAATAAGGGACAACAAGTTTTGGTAGACAAACAATCATGGGTTGAATTTGAGATAGGAGAATATAAAGACAAAATTTTATGTGATGTGATTCCTATGGATGCTTGTCATTTGTTGTTAGGACATCCATGGCAATATGATGTTTAATCACAACATGATGGTAAAACTAATTCTTTCATCATAACTAAGAATGGTAAAAATTATAGAATGGATCCATTACCTGATGAGCATGTAGAAAAGAATGTTGGCTCAAGTGTCATGATTGTTAGTGGGAAAGAATTTCTAGATGCCCTTAAGGAGGAAGGAACCCAAGGGTATGCTCTAATTTTGAAGCCTAAAAATAGTCCTAGTTTGCATGATCCTAGTAAGGAAGAAGTTCCCTATGAGGTGCAACAATTGCTAGAGAAGTATAAGGGGATTATGGTAGAAGAAATGCCTAATGAGTTGCCACCTATTAGGGACATAAGCCATCAAATCAACTTCATACCAGGATCTACTTTGCCAAACAAAGTAGCCTACAAGATGACACCTTCACAAAATGAAGAGATTGCAAAGCAAGTGCAAGAATTGTTGGATAAGGGATTGGTGAGAAAGAGTCTTAGCCCATGTGCTGTCCCAACAGTCCTAGCCCCTAAAAAGAATGGTAAGTGGAGGTTGTGCACAGATTCTAGAGCCATTAACAAGATTACCATAAGATATAGGTTCCCTATGCCAAGGATTGAGGACGTAATGGACTGTTTGGGTGGGGCTAGATACTTTTCCAAGATAGACCTTAAGAGTGGGTATCATCAAATTAGAATCAAACAAGGGGATGAATGGAAGACCACATTCAAAACAAATGAGGGTCTTTATGAATGGTTGGTGATGCCATTTGGTCTATCTAATGCTCCAAGTACTTTTATGCGTCTCATGAATGAAGTGTTGAAGGATTTCATTGGCAAATTTGTAGTGCTATATTTGGATGACATTCTTGTTTTTAGCAGGACTAAGGAGGAGCATTTGCAACATTTGGATCAGGTTTTGAGGAAGTTTCATGATGAACAATTGATGATCAACATGGAAAAGAGTGTCTTCATGAAGGAAGAACTCACCTATCTTGGTTTTGTGATTTCACAAGGTAGTTTGAAGATGGATCCAACAAAGGTAGAAGCCATTTTGTCATGGCCAACTCCAAAAATAGCAGGTGATGTGAAAAGTTTCCATGGTTTGGCAACATTTTATAGGAAGTTTATAAGGGGTTTTAGTCATATTTGTGCACCAATTTTGGATACCATCAAAGGTGGGTAGAAATGTAAGTTTTTGTGGACAAAGGCAGCCAATGATTCTTTTGAAATTCTGAAACAAAAGGTAGCACAACAGCCCATACTTGTTTTGCCTAACTCTAATAAGTTGTTTGTGGTAGAATGTGATGCTAGCAATCTTGCTATAGGGGCTGTCCTAAGTCAAGAGGGCAGGCCTATTGCTTTCTTTAGTGAAAAGTGGAATGATGCTAAGAGAAAGTACTCTGCTTATGATTTGGAATTGTATGCAATGGTGCAAGCTTTGAAAAAATGGAGGCACTATCTTTTGCCAAAAGAATTTATTGTTTATACTGACAACCATGCACTTAGTTTTCTAAACTCTCAGGAGAAACTCAATCATAGGCATATCAAATGGGTTGAGCAACTCCAAGCCTATACTTTTTCAAACAAACACAAGAAGGGGTAGGCTAACAAAGTGGTAGATGCATTGAGTAGGAGGATGTGTATGGTTCAAGAAATTCAGTTGCAAAGTGTAGGGGTTGATGCTCTCAAGCATATGTATCAGGATGATGAAGATTTCAAGGAGGTATATGAAGTTTGTTCACAATTTTTAGACTCTTATCATTTTGATTTTTCTGAGTTTTTGTTGCAGTAGGGATTGTTGTTCAAAGGCAGCCAACTATGTGTTCCTAAATGTTCCATGAGGGAGAACATTATAAAGGAGAAACAGTGTGGTGGACTAGGAGGTCATTTTGGATTGGATAAAACACTAGATCAGGTGAAGAGGTTTTATTTTTGGCCTAAAATGCAATGAGATATCAGAAAATTTGTTGAATGTTGTAGTATTTGTCAAATGGCAAAGGGTACTTCATCTAATGCTGGTCTATATCAGCCACTTCCTATTCCTAATAGGCCATGGGAAAGTATTAGCATGGATTTTGTGTTGGGTCTTCCTAGAACTCAAAGAGGCTTTGATAGTATATTTGTTGTGGTGGATAGATTCAGTAAGATGGCTCATTTCTTTCCATGTAAATGCACTAATGATGTTTCTCACATTGCTGGTTTGTTCTTCAAAGAAATTGTTAGAATCCATGGTTTGCCTCTTAACATTGTGACTAATAGGGATCCAAAGTTTGTAGGCCATTTTTTGCGCACTTTGTGGAAGAAGTTGGGTACTCAATTGTCCTTTACTTCAACCTATCACCCTCAGACTGATGGCCAAACTGAGGTGGTGAATAGGTCCTTGGGAAACCTTCTCAGGTGTCTTACCAAGCAACATGGATAGGCATGGGATATGATCATCCCTCAAACAGAGTTTGCCTATAATGATTCCACCAATAGAAGCACAAGAAGAAGTCCATTTGAGATTGTTTATGGTCTTCATCCAAGAGGTGTTCTTGAGTTGAGAGATCTCCATGGATTGGAAAGAAAAAGTACTCAAGGTGAAGACTTTACATTGGCCATGAAGGACATTCATGATAATGTCAAAGAAAGTCTTGAAAAGAACAATGCCAAGTACAAGGAGAAAGCAAATGAAAGAAAGAGAGATGTGAAATACAAGGTTGGGGATTTGGTCATGGCACATTTGAAGAAGAAAAGACTTCCTAAGGGGCAGCAAACCAAACTCCTCATGAAGAAGATAGGACCATGCTAGATTGTGCACAAGTTTGGGCCCAATGCCTATGAGATTGAACTTCCTAAAGGCTTGGCCATATGTCCTATCTTCAATGTTTCAGATTTGTTCCCTTTCAAAGGTGATTCTAATGCTGATCTAGAAGTAGATATGACAGCAATAGCAGATGAAGATTGGATCAAAGTTCTTCCACCAAATCAGCCATTGAAATTGGAATGCATTCTTGACACCAAGGTCTTGAAGAAGACAAGGAAGAAGACCTACAAGCAATTTCTTGTCAATTGGAGTGGCTTGCCTATTGAAGATGCCACTTGGATGACTGAAGAAGACATCTTGTAGCATGGTGTCACACTTGCTGATCTGCTACCTCAAGAGACTTGAGCTCTCTTTCCACCCAGGGAGTATGGTACAAGAGCAGCAAGATATCTATGTTTGCTTTGATCTTGAAGTTTGTTTTGTTTGTTCAATAAGGTCCTAGAGACCATTCAATGATGTAATAAGGTTAAGATGACATGATGTAAAGGACTATGTCCATAAGTCCATATAATTGTTGTCATAAACACATGGAGGACAGTCATGAAATGTTCATGTTTTAAGCCTTGTGAAGGCATGTCAAGGAGTCTCAAAGCATGTCAAGGAGACTAATAACTTGATCAAAGCCTAGTCATATTGTAGAGGAGTGTTTGAAGCTTCCTAAATACCATGGGTTATGTAAACAAACTAGTATACAGTTATAGGCTCAAAATCTGTCAAGAAGTTCGATGGGCAGAGGTGGTTGTAAACCTCCCCATCAAAACCAAACTGATTTCAAGGCTTTTTTAAAGGTGTGAACAAGTTAAATACACCTTGAATTTTATCATTGTATAAGGAGAGAAGTTTTCAAAAATAAAACAAATCAATTTTTGCTGTCCTATTTACTGTTTTCTGCATTCTCTTGTGTGACAGTCCATACCATTTGGTTGTACGTCATTGCTATGACTGCCAAATAGTTTGGAAACAAAGTATAAGGGAATATCTATCACCCAAGACTGATTGGAGGCTATGAAGTTAGAAAGGATGCAAGTTGTGAGTGTTTGAAACAAAACTATGTTTTCTGAAAATTCTGAATTTTTTGTAGGAGAACACCATCTCAGGCCGTACAATACAAAGGTACAGGTCTGCCTTTCACTTGTCATGTTTTGATTGAGTAAACTATTGTATTGACCTTAATTTGAATGTGATTTTATATCTTGGAGGTTTATTTGTAAGGAGATATAAGGACTTGTTAAAGAAAGACAGTCTTATATAACCTAGTTAAGAGTTTTTGCCTCCAATCATGGAAAATTAACCATCCCACAGTCTTCCAAGCCATAAGACCTATGGGATGGGTGTGTTCAATTATATTTTAGATGTTTTTATTGATTGTAGGGGTGGTGGAGTTGGTTTGATCAAGATTTGTTGAGTGGGCTTAATAAAACCATGTATTAAGCCATTAAAGAAGCTTGTGAGACAACCATAGTAAGGATTTTAGGAATAGTCAGTTCCAATAGAAAATGAATGTTGGATTCTATGGTTTTGGGATGCCATTGACATGTCTAGGTGGTCAAGAAAGTTTCAAGTTGCCATTTGTGGGTACTTGCTTTACAAACTAGGCCTAATTAAGGCTTAAAACCACTAGGAGGGTTATTGGTTGAGGCATACTTTCCAAAACAACCCAAACCCATTTTAGAGTATGTTGTGGGGAGGCATACTGGGTATCTATTACATGTTTGAGAGTTGTATTTGGATGTCTGTGTAAAAAGTTATTGGGACTGTTCTTTATTTGTAGGGCTACTAGCCTTTCTTGAGGTTTGTGAAGGAACTAATAGTTTAAAGTTTGATCCACCTTTGCCAATGGATGGGATGGGTTCTAGTACATACCCAAACATCATTTACAAGAAGAATTCAAGAACTTTAACTGATGTTCCCACTTTTCCATGAAGATCCTTGTTTTTGGGCTCATTGGTGTAGTTGAACCTTGACAAATTTGTCCTTCTTCTTGTATCCAATTTGCCTCTACATCACCTTGGCAGTGAGTTGATCTTTGTAGTGAGAATTTTGGGCAGTAAGCCCCATAGGTAGTGAGCCTCTGATTTTTGGTATTGTTATAACTTATATATTTCTATGGGCTAACATTCACTGTGGTTTTTTCCTTATAGGGTTTTCCACGTAAAAATCTAGTGTCTCATGTGTTGAATGTGTGATTGTGATTAAACTTATGGTTTCATGTTTTCATGATTGAATTTGATTATTAGTAGTTAAGTATTTGATGATCTGACAATCATAAATTGTTGAGTTTTTGTGACAACTGATTCACCCCTCTCTCAGTTGTTCTATGTATTCCAATAGTTTTAACCATTAGATACATCCTTTATTTTTTCTATTTTAGGATTTGATGGCACCACAGTGTGGTTTTCACTAGGGCATCTTATATTTAAATATTTTGACTTTTATGACTAGAGGATTTGACCTTCTCACCAAAATATGTTTTGGGATTGACGTCCATGATAAATCCTACCTTGTGGTCACCAAGTGGAATACCATCTTGTAGTCCCATGAATTTTGCAATGGCCTCATCATTCTAGAAAATATCAAGAATGAGAGGCTCTTGTTGGTCCCAATCGATAAGGTCAGGGTATACAAGTGTAAGGCTTTGTGTTTTTAGTTTTGTATGTGAGGGAAATAGAGGATATCATGAAGATAGAGGATTCTTAGAATAAGTCAATGAGGTGTAAATAGTAGTGATCAATGTTATCCTTGTTAGAAATCATAATTGTGAGAAAATCCTTGATAAAAATCTATATGAAGGAGATGAATCTATAAAGAGTGCCAAATTGCAGGGACTGAAAGCTAAATATGAAGGTCTAAAGATGGGTGAAGATGAAAATATAACATACTTCATCCAAAATGTTGATGAACTTGTTACTGGAATCAAAGGTATGGGAGGAACTCTAGATGAAACTGAAATTGTGATGAAAATTCTTAGGTCATTACCTAAATCCTACTATCACAAGGTAGCTTCAATTGAAGAAATAATGACTGTGAAAAAGATTAATAAGGATCAGTTGCTTGGAAATCTTACTAACATTGAAATGAGAGAGTTTGGTGATGCTCTGCCAAAACTAGAGACTGCTTTCAAAGTAGTACTTTAGAGAAGATCTCTAGAGCAAAAAAGTACAAGGTGGAACATGATGATGAGATTGATGAAATTGAAGCCAACTTTGTTGATAGACTACAAAGAGGTTCTGGTAAAATCAAAGGCAAATTACCTTTCAAATATTTTTCATGTGTTAAAGTTGGTCATTATGCTTCTAAGTGTCTAGAAAGAATAAAAAATAATAGAAAAAGATTTGAGAATAGAACTAGGATCCTAAAGAAATGCTATTATGTTAGAGATCTTAATGATGAAGGGGTGATAGATGATGAATCTGATGATTCTAGTACTAATGCAAATGAATGCTTGTTCATTGCTATTCAAGAAGAACCTATGTCTACTAATCCTGCTAGCTGTGTAAAGGAAGAAAAACCAGTGGAAGAAAGTGCCTTGGTTGTTGAGGTTGAGAAAGATAAGGATGAATGGGTTATTGAAAGTGGATGTTCACATCACATGACTGGAGACAAAAGTAAGTTTGTAAGCTTGGAAAAGTATGATGGTGGACGGGTTAGGTTTGGAGATGATACAATTGGTAAGATTTGTGGAAGAGGATTTATTTCTTTTGATGGAAAGCACAATATTGATGATTTTCTATATGTAAAGGGTTTAAAGAATAATCTTTGAGTGTTGGTTAGATGTGTGAAAAAGATTATGGTCTAAGATTCAAGGACAATGGGTGTAAAATCATGGAAAGCTTCGGAACAATAATTGCTACTGGTAAGAAGACCAGAGATAATGTCTATCATTTGAAAGGAACCAAAGATTATTGTTTGTTGGCTTAGACTGATGAGAGTTGTTTGTGGCATAGAAGGATGTGTCATATCAATTTTGACAAGTTGATGAAGCTAAGTTCTACACAGGCTGTAAGAGATCTGCCCAAAATTGTGAAGCCTGCCAATATCATTTACAAGGAGTGTCAATTTGGGAAATAACAAGAATAGGTTTTAAAGAAAAGAACAATTATCTACTTGATTGCTGGAGCTAGTGCATACAGATCTATGTGGTCCCACAAGAACAAGAAGTCTACAAGGAGACATGTATTTTATGTTGCTTATTGATGATTACTCCAGGATTATTTGGGTCACTTTTCTAAAGGATAAATTAGAAGCCCTAGATAAGTTCAAAGCCTTCAAGGCAATGGTTGAGAATGAGTTGGATTTGAGAATCAAATGCTTAAGGTCTGATAGAGGAGGTGAGTTCACATCAAATGAATTCAATATTTTCTATGAAAAACAAGGGATAAAGAGACAATTATTTGCACCTATGACTCCTCAGCAAAATGGAGTTGTTGAAAGAAAGAACAAAACTATTTAAGAAGCTACTAGGACTATGTTGAAGGAAACTAACCTACTCAAAGCGTATTGGAGAGAAGCCATACATACTGTTGTATACATCCTAAACAGGGTTCAAGTTAAAGGTAACAATGCTAAAACTCCTTATGAATTGTGGTATGAAAGAGTTCCTACAGTAATATATTTCAAAGTTTTTGGTAGCAAATGTTATATCAGAAGAGAAGAAGATCTAGGAAAGTTTGATGCTAGGTGTGATGAAGGAATCTTTCTTGGATACTCTACCAAGAGTAAGGCATACCAGTGCTACAATAAGAGATTGAAGAAGATTATTGAGAGTGCTAATGTGAAGGTTGATAAAGATAGGGGAAGAATATTAGACCTAAGTGGCTATGAATCAGATGAACCTGCTATTATAACAAGTGAAGAAAAAGATGAACAAGAAGATAGTCAAGATGAAGAAGAAAGGGCTCTGAAAAGTACTACTAAGACTCCAAGGTATGTAAGAATTAATCATTCTGAAGATCATATTATAGGGGACAAAAGCAAAGGGGTATTAACAAGAAAAAGAGCTACAGAAGAATAGGTGTTCAATCTCTGTTTACTTTCAAAAATTGAACTTAAAACTGTGAATGAAGCTTGTGATGATGAAAACTGGGTAAAAGCTATGGAAGAGGAGCTAACACAAATAGAAAAGAATCAAACTTGGGAATTGGTTTCCAAACCTGCTGATAAGAATGTGATTGGCACCAAATGGGTTTTCAAAAACAAGATGAATGAAAATGGAAAAGTTGTAAGGAACAAAGCAATATTGGTATACAAAGGATACTCTCAAGTTGAAGGAATAGATTTTGAAGAAATCTATGCTCCTGTGGCAAGAATTGAAGCAATTAGAATGTTTCTGGCATTTACAACATTCAGAGATTTCAAAGTGTATCAAATGGATGTTAAGTCTACATTCTTGAATGGTGAATTGGAAGAAGAGGTTTGCATTGAGCAACTGGGAGGATTTCAACTATCAAAACAAGGTGATATGGTGTGCAGATTGAAGAAGGCCTTGTATGGACTGAAAAAAGCCCCCAGAGCCTGGTATGCATGGTTAGAAAAATATTTGTTACAATTAACATTTAGTAAAGGCATGGCTGACAGTAATCTATATTTCAAAATCAATGATAATCAGATCCTGATTGTTGTAGTCTTTGTTGATGACATTATCTTTGGAGGAAATGAAGGTATGTGTATGAAGTTTGCAGGTGAAATGCAAAATGAGTTTGAGATGTCTATGTTTGGTGAAATGAATTTCTTTTTGGGTCTACAAATTAACCAATTAGATAAATGGATCTTCATATCTTAGTCTAAGTATGTGAAAGAGTTGTTGAAAAAGTTTGGGATGGAAGACTCTCAATCGATAGGTACTGCTATGGTGACTAGCTGTAAGTTGAGCAAAACTGATGAATTGCCTAAGGCTAATCAGAAAAGGTATAGATCTATGATTGATGGATTACTTTATCTAACTTAAACCAGACCTGACATAATGCAAGTAGTTTTCCTTGTGGCAAGATTTCAAGCAGATCCAAGAGAGTCACATGTGATGGTAGTTAAGAGAATCTTGAGGTATTTTAAAGGCACACCAGATCATGGCCTATGGTATCCAAAGGATAATGTAGTGCAATCATGGTAGGAGGGTTCACAGAATGAAAAATCTAGACCATGCAGCAAGAGTAAACACAATGGAAACAACTCAAAGAAATGGAACAAATATAGATTCAGTCATTCAATATATCAAAGAATTCAAATACAATCTGGCAACATGTGGGCTTACAATTAGGGATCATAGGCCTGATTACATACATGCACAAGATAAAGCTTTGAAGTCCTCTTGCAAAAGGAGCCAACTATCTATCATCTGAATCATGAGAACTTGATGCTGACTTTCCTAAGGATCTATTACATATTTATGTATCATTTTTGGACCAATAGGTTCCTCTGCATTGGCCAAGGAAGGTCACAAACTCCAATGAAGAGCTATAACGTGTTTACAGATAGGTCAAACCTAAATGCATAGAACACTTCCTCAAATGGATGGAACAATGTGTGGACCCTTGGGGAAGTTCAGCCATGAACCACATGACATTAAATGATGTGTCATTGAGATCTGCAAGTCAAGGAATGATCCGTAAGCCTTCTCCTTCGGTTGATTATTAAGAACTGTTAGAATGCTCTGCTCTGAGAAAATAGTTGATCTTCTGATAGCGATATATTTCTAGTAACTGATCTAAATGCTTTGAATTATTAACATGATGTGGATTAATGAATGTATATGCTAAGTCCAGATCTACAAGCTGTGAAATGCCAAAACTGGACCATAAGATGAAAATTGCTACGGACTAAACTGCCTGAACTAAACTAGAAAAAGAAAGAACTGAAATGCAAACAAACTGAAATGCAAATATTTTTGGTTGATGCAAGATTACACTTGAACTAGGGATGCTCCTGCATTAGGCATCTAAGGTTATTGAAAAAGTGAGTCCCTCACTTTGCTGGGGCTAGGGGAGAACCAAGACAGTCCACCTCAACCTAAGAAATCCATGATGAATCTTCTTCCAGTCTGCCTTTCCACTTCACAAGATATTCTTTGTATTTTCTTCCTCTAGTGTTGCATCCAACTCTATTGTCTAAGATGTCTTCTATTTTCTCCGGTGCTTGTTGTGGTAACTGCTTGTTCAAGTCTTCTTCCATGTTGTCACTAAACTCTGTTTCATGATACTGATAAAGGTCTGCAATGTTAAAAATAGGTGATATACTCAATGTCTCTGGCAATTCTACTTCATATGCATTTCCTGAATCAAATTTCCTAGGTATCCTATAAGGTCCAAACTTCTTCATCTTCAACTTGTTATAAGTCCCAACTAGAAATCTTTCTTTTCTCAAGTACACCATCTCTTCATCTCCAACTTCAAATTCTAGGTTATGTCTTCTCTTCTCATCTTCCTTCCCTTTGTACTTACTATTCATATCCTCCAAATGCTTCTTCACCTAATTATGCATTGTCTTCATATGGTCTGCAGATTCTTCTACTTCTGCACTCCTCTTTTCTTTTGTGCTGATATCTCTCAATTTTGTAGCTCCTCTAGGATTCATTCTAGTAACAATCTCAAAAAGTGTTCTTCTGGTACTCCTATTTACTGAATTATTGTATGCAAACTGTGCTTGTGAAAGAATCAAATCCCAACTTCTAGCTTTGTCTCTAGCCAAACATCTCAACAAGTTTCCCAAACTCCTATTCACTATCTCTGTCTATCCATCTGTTTGTGGATGAAAAGTAGAACTAAACTTCAAGTTTGTCTTTATCTTCTTTCAAAGTGTCTTCTAAAAGTATCCAACAAACTTTGTGTCTCTGTCTGAAACTATACTCTTAGGTAATCCATGCAATCTCACAATCTCCTTGAAAAATAGGTCAGCTACATGCACTGCATCAGTTGTCTTCATTTAAGGTATGAAATGAGCCATCTTTGAAAATATATCAACCACTACAAATATTGATTCATGTCCTCTCTATGTCTTAGGCAATCCCATTACAAAATCCATGCTTATGTCTTCCCAAGGTCTCTCTGAAACTGTCAAAGGTTGATACAATCCAATGTTCAGATTACTCCCTTTTCCAACTTGACAAACTCTACAACTCTGCACAAATCTCTAAACATCCTTATGTATCTGAGGCCAAAAGTAATTTTCACTTACCAAAGCCATTGTCTTGTCAATGCCAAAGTGTCCTACCAATCCACCACTATGCTTCTCCTTGATCAAATTATCCCTCATTAAACTTCTAGGTATGCACAATTGACTTCCTTTGAATAACATATCTTCTTGAATGAAATAGTCCAACCACTTACTTCTATCTATCACAATAAGTTCCTTGCATGCTTTCCAAGGTTCTACAAAATTAGTTTCTCCCTCATACATGTTCTTCAATTCATCAAAACCCAACACTTCAACCCTCTTCTCTCTCAACACGTTCCTTCTTCTACTCAAGGCATCAGTAACTTTGTTTGATTTTCCACTCCTATGCTTCAACACAAAAGTATAACTCTGCATGAACTCTACCCATCTCATATGTCTCTGAATCAACTTACCTTGACTATTCAAATATTGCAAAGCTTGATGATCTGTATACAAAATGAACTCCTTAGGAAACAAATATGTCTCCACTTCTTCAAGGCTTGAATTATGGCATAGAACTCTTGATCATAAACTGAATATCTTCTCCTTGCATCATTCAACTTTTCACCGAAATATGCTACTGGTCTACCTTCTTGACTTAATACTGCTCCAATTGCATTTCCACTAGCATCACAATCAACTTGAAATACCTTATTGAAATCCGGTAATGCCAAAATAGGTTTCTCTGTCACTTTATGCATCAACAACTTAAAACTTTTATCAGCTCCTGATGTCCTCTTAAAGTCTTTCCTATCACCTCTCATTATCTCTGTCATAGGGTTACAAACTGAACTAAATTTTTTGATGAACTTCTGGTAGAAACTATCCAATCTATGAAATGATCTAACTTCTCCAATGGTCTCTAGTGTAGGCCACTCAATAAGTTCTCTCACTTTCTCAGGGTCCATCTTCAATCCTTCCGCAGAAATCACAAATCCCAAATATACAAACTCTTCCTTCATGAAACTACACTTCTTGATGTTTATCAACAATTTCTCTTCTTTCATTCTCTGCAAAACTTGTCTAATATGCCACAAATGTTCTTCTTTTGTTTTACTAAAAATCATAATATCATCCAAGTACACAATTTCAAACTTACCCAAGAATTTCTTCAGAACTTCATTCATCAACCTCATGAAAGTACTTGGTGCATTTGTCATTCCAAAAGGCATCACTAACCACTCATACAATCCTTCATTTGTCTTAAAAGTAGTCTTCCATTCATCTCCTTCTCTGATTCTAATTTTATGGTATCCACTCTTCAAGTCTATGTGAAATATCTTGCTCCACTCAAACAATCCATGATATCATCCATTCTAGGTAAAGGAAACCTATACTTAATTGTAATCTTGTTATTGCTCTGGAATCAGTACACATTCTCCATTCTCCATCCTTCTTCGATGTAAGCACTACAAGTACTAGACAAGGACTCAAACTTTCTTTGATCAAACCTTTCCTGAACAACTCTTGTATCTATCTATTCAATTCTTCATTCTCTGCAGGTGTTATCCTGTGTGCTACTTTGTTAGGCAAACTTTCTCCTAGTATAAAATCCAAGTGATGACTAATACTCCTTATAGGTGGTAATCCTTTAGGTACATTGTCTGATATGATGTCTTCATACTCTTTCAGTAACTCTCTTATCTCATTTGGTTCAGTTTCTTTCTTCAATGGTTCAGGCGTTTTAGGAATCAAGGCATAACACATACTTTCCTATTTCAAACCATCCAAAAATTTCCTTCCATCTACCAAATAGATTCTAGCATTCCCACATACCACATCTGTAGGATCATCTTCCAAAGGAATCAAAGTAATTCTCTTCCCATTTGCTATTATAGTATATGTGTTCTTTCTCCCATCATGTATAGCTTTTCTATCATATTGCCAAGGTCTACCCAACAAGATATGACAAACATCCATAGGCATAATATCACACAAGACTTCATCATGATAAGTTCCAATATGAAATTTCACCAAACATTTTTCACTCACCAATACCTTATGATCATCCTAAATCCATGCTATCTGATAGGGCTTAGGGTGTTTCAATCTTTCCAATTTCAGCCTAGTCACCATCTCTGGTGCAGGTGCACCTAACCCACAGTGGCCTCCATGAGGCATTTAGTTGTTTTATGTTTATTTTTATGTTTTCAATAAGGTCCTAAATGACCCTTCAATATAACAAGGTTAGTTTGACCAATGCTTACTATTTTAAGGTTGTTAGTTAAGAGTTTGTTAGTCAGTTAGATCTCCCAGCTGATTGGAAGTGTCTCCCAACCACTGGGAACCAAGTCTGTACTACCAAGGGTAAGTAGATAAATACCCCCCAGATGATCGAATGAATAGAGGAGAGTACAGTGTGGTGGTTAGTTATAGTTCAAATCTATTGTGAAGTTGTAGATAGAGCATCTGTAAACATTTCTAAAAACATCAATATAAGATCCTATTGTGTTATTTTCTGGGTATTGAATTTATCATTTTACTGAGGTCGGATGGATTCGTTTATCCATTCCACCAGTTGATTCTTTGAATCGGTGGAATGGTTGTGTAAATAATAGTTAGGGTTTATGTTTGTTTTCTATTTTTCATGTTCATGCATTGCAGGATCAAATACAGTGTTTTGTTAAAGGTTCCTAGCATGGGTTTATGCTAGATCATCGAAGTGCAGAGGGCTACATATTGGAAGAAGGAATAGGTCTAGGAAATTGTGAATTGAAAGTGGATCAAAATAGCAAGAATCTGCATGAGTTGGAGAGACATACAAATTGTGTGTATATTGCTTTTGTATGAAGGATATACAATCCTTGAGTATATTGCTATTGTATCGAAGATATACAAGTCTATCATAGATACAAGGGAGAGAGAAAGTCTGAGATTCCCAGTTAGCATACAAGGAAGTCAAGGTTCAGTCAAATGCATAATTGGAAATACATGTTATGAATATACAAGGTTAAGTATATCGAATATACAATTCCTATATATACAACAAATGTATGTTGGATACAATTTCTGTGTATCCCGCAGATGCATATCGGGGTTTGTATGTTGCAAAGGTATATCAGGTTATGTAATTTATGAGTATATGTCTTTTGTATGTCAGAGACAATTTGTGTATATACTATAGTTGCATGAGTGAGAGTCTCTGTGTATCTGTCAGTTGTATTTCGTGGTTGTATGTTATGAAGATACAATGAAATTATACATTGCCAAATAATGCAAAGGGTGACTCACCAAGGTGGTCGCCAGAATGTATGTTGAAAGGGTTTTTGGTTTGCAGATACAAGAGTTGACTAGAAGTAGTAGGTAAGGGCACCGAAAGAGTAGGTTAAGAGTTGTATGTATCAGTTGTATATTGGAATATACATTCCACGATACAAAGGGCTATGTGCAAGCAATGACCGATAGAATGGGTGGTGGAAAACGGTGATCAGAGGTCATGTGTTGTATGTTTAGTATAGAAGGAGGGACAGATGCAAATAGGTCATGGGCGTAGTAGGTAAGTGTTTGTACACTGCTGAATGTATCTCATAATACATACAAGTACTATAGTGATCAAGATGAAGGTGGCCGATGGTGTTATGTTTTTCCGATAAACAAATAAACATACAATGGAGAATGTATGCATATTAAATAATGCATAGACATACATTGGTGAGTGAATGTTAGGGTTTGAGTGGTGGATGCTCTGCATCATAGTGGTATCAGAGCTCAGCAAAAAGTCTGGGCTGTTGTGTGTTGATTCTGTCACTGAGAAGGCAGAAGTAGAAGGATTGAGAGGTTGACAATATGCCTCTGAAAGGTAATGGTACTGCCAGAGAGTTGCAGGAGATGAAGGAAAAACATGCTAAAGAGATGAGGAAGATGAAAGAGCTTGCAGAAGCACTTCAAGCCAAGCTTGCAGCCTTGGAGAAAAACAAAAGAAGAGACATAGTAGAAAGTGAATCAGAAAAGGAAGATGATGCTGAAGAATTTGAAGAGGTGGATGAAGATCTGAATGCTGAAGATCAAAGATTTGCAAAATTGTTAAGGGCAGTCAAGAATGACAAACCTAAGGTAAAGATTGATGTTCCAAAGTACACTCAAAGTTTGAATGAGGAAGAATTACTTGATTGGATTGCTACATTAGACAATCACTTTGAATGTGAGGAGGTTCCTGAGGAGCAGAAGGTAATGATTGCAAAGACCAAATTGACAGGTCATGCTTTGGTATGGTGGGATTATGTACAGTCAGAGAGGAGAAATCAAGGTAAGTCAAAGATTACTTCATGGGACAAGATGGTAGCAAGGATCAAAGGTAAATTTTTACCCCAGGATTATGAAATTCAAATGTTTAAGAAGCTTCAATTTTTAAGGCAAAAGGAAATGGATGTGAAAGCATATACTGAGGAGTTTTATAAATTGAGTATGAGGTCTGGTCATCACAAGAATGAGGTTGAAAAGGTTGCTAGATACTTGGCTAGTTTGAGATTGAATATACAGGATGAATTAGTTTTGGCTAACCCTAGGAGTGTGGAAGAATGTTATCAAATGGTAATCAGGATTGAGGAGAAGATGAAAAGGAGATAGGACAAGTCCATGAGAGGAAGAGGCAACAATTTCAAAGGAAGAGGATCAGCTCCTACACCAAGGCAAGCCAATGAGAATCAAGAAGAGGCTGGTAAAGGACAAGAACAGTCTGATTTCAAAAGTGGATGGAAAGGAACAAGAGGCAGATTTGGCAATGGAAGAGGTTCCAATACATTCTCAAGAAAATGTTATACTTGTGGTGAGTATGGTCACCCAGCACTCAAATGTCCAGAAAAAGCAACAAGTTCAGTGGGAGAAAGGAGGACAAATTTGGTTCAAGAATCTGATGATCAAAGTGGGACAAGCTCAAACACTTAGCAAAGTGTAAATGCTCCTCATAATTATGCGTATCCTGAGCAAGGAGAAG
The DNA here is from genome assembly GCA_027924645.1 of Cunninghamia lanceolata. Taxonomy (NCBI): domain Eukaryota; kingdom Viridiplantae; phylum Streptophyta; class Pinopsida; order Cupressales; family Cupressaceae; genus Cunninghamia; species Cunninghamia lanceolata. The sequence goes on along the minus strand of BSBN01000245.1, from coordinate 807,639 downwards.
CATTGATGTTAAGGAGAACAATCCTGAAAACATCCAAGGACATGTTGCAAAGGAGAGCTCTTTTTAGGACCAACTATAAAAGCAAAGGCAAAGTATGCAAGGTAGTAATAGATTCTGGTTCAACAGACAATGTGGTATCTCAGGAAATGGTGGATAAATTGAAATTAGAAAGGATTCCACATCAAAATCCTTACAAAGCATCTTGGGTAAGTGATATTCAATCACTTTTGGTATATGAATAGGCATATGTTGATTTTCAGATTGGAGAATATCAGGATAGAGTGTTGTGTGACATATTGCCCATGGAATGTTGCTACCTACTGTTGGGTAGGCCATGGCAATTTGATAGGAGAGCATTGTATGATGGGTGTTGGGACCTAAAATTTCACACCAATTTTTTTAAAAAATTAGTCCCCGTAATGTAAAATCAGCTTTAGCACTCAGAAATACATCGGCAAAATATATATTGATGGAATGAATGTAATTATTGAATATAAAGCTCCAGGATGGTACCAAATGCCAATACTCCAACTGTGGTAAGGGAAAATTGCTACTCAACTATGCCACTAGATTTGAAGCAAGCATCATGGATGGTGCACAAGGAACATTCTACACAATCAATAATCCCTGAGACAACCTAGATCACCCCATCCCAAACACATTACGATATGCTGTCAATTTAGCAAGCCTCAAATACAAAAGGTGTATGGATCACGTTCTCCCAAGACTTGGTCATCTGCCTTAAAGAAATACTATGGATCAAGAACTACACCACAATTGATGGCTGGGGCATCAACATTATAGTCACTTGCAAGCCAGTCAAGTTCATGGTTTGAGCCTAAGAGAAATAGGAGTAGATTAGAAAAAACATCAATTAGATAACTGGATGGGTTGATTAGTTGCCGGAACAAAACATTATGCTATTTATTGTAAAATATTTTGAAATTATATAATGGAGAAAAATGCATAAATTAATGATTTAATATTGGTGTCTATTGTTTGTTGAGCTGAGCAATTATTTGGCTATCTCCACATTATTATTTCTCTGTTATTTAAACTTGAGTTTCCAAGTTGATATTTCAGTTTCATTGAGACACACTTGCTATTTTCATGTAATCAAATTAATTGGTTTCTATTAAAGATATAAAATCCTTTTGATTGATTATAGTAACTTGAAAGTAATATTTGGATAGATAAGAGTAGCCCTATACTTGTCAAGATTGACATACAGTCTCCAACTCGATATTGTCTTGTTATTCAAATTGAGCATCAACTTCATTTGTCAATACACATTTGTTGTCATTGTGTGATTCATTTGATTGGTTCCTTCAAGCAAGGATTAAAATCCTTTCAATAAGTCACAGTAACCTGGTAGGATCGAGTGGATCAATAAGTAGAGTTTGTCATTCACATTCTTGCATGTTTATACAAGATATAAACAAACACAAGTGCCAAACAATCAGAATTATAACCAGTAAGTAAATCATATATCATATACACCTTGAATCCATTAGCCCAATAGAAATAGGCACTGGGCATACCCATTGCACTCTAGGATTCCATAAGACCTTATTCAAACAATTACATCTCAAATCTTAGTATTAGGAGTAAGAGTAGTTTACAAGATTTTATCTATTCCACACTTTATACCATTGTGAGTAGATACCTAAATTCATTTCAGTCATACATTCCTTTTATCTGCTTTAGTTACAAAGGTAGGTTTGCAGGACCTGAAGTGTAGGGAGCTAATAGCTCTGTCAATTGGTCCAAAAATGTTGCAAATCCAAACATAGAGTCTAGCATCCTCTTAGGGTTAGCAACCTGCATTTTTGGGAACCAACAATGGGTATGCTAATACTTACACCATCAAGAAGGATGGGAGAACTATTATGTTGGCACCATTGCAGGAGGATGCCAAAACAAAGACAACAGATAAGATTATTTTGGTAGGTTAGAAAGAGTTTGTGAAGATGCTTACAGCAGAGTCAAAGGCAGTTGAGGATATCTCAAAGAAAGGAGATCAGAGTTTGGAGAAGATTTCAGTTCTGACTGACAAAGAATAGATGGATCAGCAGAAGGTCCAGAAGCAAATTTGTACACAGCCATAGGCTGATTGGAATGAAAAGGATGCAATCATAGTAGGGACTATTGTTTGTCCCCTAAAAGTTGAAAGATAGGCACATTCTGCCACAACAGTAAATGAGGTTTTCACTGTCCATGTTTAGACAGAGATGATGAATGATCAGCAAGGAGTGAGAAGAGCCTACAATATTAGGCATGAGTATTTGATCCCATGGTAGCAGGTTGTAGTCCAGAGATCATGGGGTAGATATGCGACAGCAGCAGATACAGGTGGATTTAACCAAAGACTTAACTCATGGGACATGAGTTCTTTTCAAATTGGGGAGTATGGTGCAAGTGCACCTAACCCACAGTGGCCTCCATGAGGCATTTAGTTGTTTTATGTTTATTTTTCTATTTTCAATAAGGTCAGTTTGACCAATGCTTACTATTTTTAGATTGTTAGTTAAGAGTTTGTTAGTTAGTTAGATCTCCCAGCCAATTGGAAGTGTCTCCCAGCCGTTGGGAACCAAGTCTATACTACTGAGGGTAAGTAGATAAATACCCCCCAGATGATAAAATGAACAGAGGAGAGTACAATGTGGTGGTCAGTTGTAGTTCAATTCTGTTGTGAAGTTGTAGATAGAGCATTTGTAAACATTTCTAAAAACATCAATATAAGATCCTATTGTGTTATTTTCTGGGTATTGAATTTATCATTTTGCTGAGGTCGGATGGATTCGTTTATCCATTCCACCGGTTGATTCTTTGAATCGGTGGAATGGTTGTGTACATAATAGTTAGGGTTTATGTTTGTTTTCTATTTTTCATGTTCATGCATTACACGATCAAATACAATGTTTTGTTAAAGGTTCCTAGCATCGGTTTATGCTAGATCGTCGAAGTGCAGAGGGTTGCATATTGGAAGAAGGAATAGGTTTGGGAAATCGTGAATTGAAAGTGGGTCAAAACAGTGAAAATCCACGTGAGTTGGAGAGACATACAAATTGTGTGTATATCACTTTTGTATGAAGGATATACAATCTATGAGTATATCGCTATTGTATCGAAGATATACAAGTCTATCGCAGATACAAGGGAGAGAGAAAGTCCAAGATTCCCAGTCGGCATACAAGGAAGTCAAGGTTTGGTCAAATGCATAATTGGAAATGCATGTTATGAATATACAAGGTTAAGTATATCGAATATACAATTCCTGTATATACAACAAATGTATGTTGGATATAATTTTTGTGTATCCCGCAGATGAATGTTGTGAGTATCCCGCAGATGCACATCGGGGTTTGTATGTTGCAAAGGTATATCAGGTTATACAATTTATGAGTATATGTCTTTTGTATATTGGAGACAATTTGTGTATATATTGCAGTTGCATGAGTGAGACAGTCTCCATGTATCCATCAATTGTATTTCGCAGTTGTATGTTATGAAGATACAACAAAATTATACATCACCAAATAATGCAAAGGGTGACTGGCCAAGGTGGTAGCCAGAATGTATGTTGAAAGGGTTTTGGTTTGCAGATACAAGAGTTGACTAGATGTAGTAGGTAAGGGCACCAGAAGAGTAGGTTAAGAGTTGTATGTATCAGTTGTATATTGGAATATACATTCCATGATACAAAGGGCTATGTGTAAGCGGTGACCGATAGAATAGGTGGTGGAAAATGGTGATTAGAGGTCATGTGTTGTATGTTTAGTATAGAAGGAGCAACAGATGCAAATGGGTTGTGGGCGCAACAGGTAAGTGTTTGTACACTGCCGAATGTATCTCATAATAGATACAAGTGCTACAATGATTGGGATGAAGGTGGCCAATGGTGTTATGTTTTTCTGATAGACAAATAAACATACAATGGAGAATGTATGCATATTAAATAATGCATAGACATACATTGGTGAGTGTATGTTAGGGTTTGAGTGGTGGATACTCTGCATCAATCTCCTCTGAAACTAGGTTATTTGAACTACCACTATCAATTACAACTTTACAACACTTACCTCCAGATTTGTATCTAGTTCTGAACAAACTTTTCCTCAGTGATGGTTCCTCATTTGTTCTATTTGAAATAGTGCTCTCCTCATCACCAATGATTTGTCTTTCTCAGGTTTACCAACAGAACTAGGTGATTCAACAGGTTCTTCCTCAACATAGGCTATTCTCCAACTATTCTTTGTCTTCTTGCCTGTATTACCCTGATTACATTCAAATGATCTATGTCCTTCACCTCCACACTTGAAACAAGTACCTCTGAATGTCCTCATATCAAATCCTCTTCCTTCTCTTCTATATCCTTCATTCTGGTATGCACTAGGGTTTCCTCTCTGGTAAAAATTTATGTCATCTCTCTGGTAAGCATTGTTGTCTTTGTCATCCTTCTTAGATGGGCTATCAAAATTGTTCTTCTCCACAAATGATCTATCATATCTGGAAAATGTTTTACCTCTCTGAAATTTACCTCCTCTACCTCTTTGTCTCTAATCATGTCTCTTGTTCAGCTTCTCTTCAACTTTCAAGGTAAATTGATATGCTTCTTCCAAAGATGTCATCCTTACCAAGCTTAGCTCTTCTTGGAAATTCAATCTTAACCCATTGATGTATCTTGTCACTTTCTCCTTGCTTGCTTCACTATGTCATGTCCTTATGATCATCTTATGAAATTCTTCAGTGTACTCCTTCACAGATTTCTCCTTTTGTCTTAGGTTTTGTAATCTTTTCAACAATTCCAACTCATAGTTAGCAGGTATGAACTGATTCTTCAACTTTGTCACCATCCGGTCCCACTTTGTAATATTTTCTTTTCCTCTTCTATTTCTTTCAAACTAAACTTTTTTCCACCATATAGTAGCATGTTCTTTCAACTTTGTCTCTAAAAATTTCACCTTCTCTGAATCTTCAATCTCTTCATATTCAAAGTATTCTTCCATATCATTTATCTAGTCAATCAATTCTTCAAGGTTCAAATTACCAGTGTAGTTCAACACATCAACTCTAGGTCTCTTTCCAATCTTTGAAATAGATCGCAACATCTTTATCTAATCTGATTCTTCTTCTTCATTACCTTCTAGGGTTTCACCAATTTGTTCAGCAGATTAAAATTCTTCCTCATCATCACTTTCAACATTAGGTATAGGTGTCAATCCTCTTTGCCTATCTTCCTCAACAGCATCCAAATGAATTCACATTGTTCTCATCAATTCCATCATCTCATCCATTCTATTAGCCATTATACCAATAGGAGGAACTCTTCGCGGTGACATCTTCCTAGGATCAAGTGCAAACTACCTTAGGTTCAGTGATTAGTTGTGCACAAGTAACCTGCCTCAGATCATCAATCTACTTACAATAAGATCTTACAGAATTCCCTTCGCTAATTCACTCCAAAGAATCAAATTTTCACTCTGATACCACTTGGTGCAGTCACGGTAGGAGGGTTCACAGAATGAACAATCGAAACTGTGTAGCAAGAGTAAACACAATGGAAACAACTCAAAGAAATGGAACAAATGTAGATTTAGTCATTCAATATATCAAAGAATTCAAATACAATCTGGCCAGCAACATGCAGGCTTACAATTAGGGCTCACATGCATGATTACATACACGCACAAGATAAAGCTTTGAAGTCCTCTTGTGAAACAAGCCAACTATCTATCATCTGAATCATGAGAACTTGATGATTACTTTCCTAATGATCTATTACATCTTTATATATCATTTATAGACCAATAGATTCCTTCACATCAGCTAAGGAAGGTTACAAACTCCAATGAAGAGTTATAACATGTTCATAGATAGGTTAGACCTAAATGCATAGAACACTTCCTCAAATGGATGGAACAACATGCAGACCCTTGGGGAAGGTCAGTCATGAACCATAGGACATTGAATTATGTGTCATTGAGATCTGTAAGCCAAGGAATGATTTGCAAGCCTTCTCCTTCAGCTGATTATCATGAACTATTAGAATACTCTGCTCTGAGAAAATAATTGATCTTCTGATAGAGATATCTTTCTGGTAACTAATCCAAATTCTCTAAATTCTTGGCATGATGTAGATGAATGAATGTAGATGCTAAGTCTAGATATGGAAGATGTGAAATGCCAAAACTGGACCACAAGATGAAAATTGCTACTGACTGAACTGCCTGAACTGAACTGGAAAAAGAAAGAATTGAAATGCAAACAAACTGAAATGCAAATGTTTTTGGTTGATGCAAGATTACTCTTGAACCAGGGATGCTCCTGCATCATAATGATTTCACTCTTAGTGCTTATACAGATGCTGATTGGGCTAGAGATGTTGATGATAGAAAAAGTACAAGTGGAGGTGCTTTCTTCTTGGGAAATAGATTGGTTTCATGGCTAAGGAAGAAGCAAGATTCAATCTCTTTGTCAACAAAAGAAGCAGAGTATATTACAGTAGCATGTTGTTGTACTCAAGTGTTATGGATGAAGCAGACATTTTAGGACATAAGAGTTGTGTATAAAGATCTAGTTGCAATCTTCTGTGATAATACAAGTACTATAAACATTTCAAAGAATCTAGTGATGCACTCAAGAACAAAGCATATATTATAAGGTATCACCTTCTAAGGGAAAAGGTGACAAAAAATGAAGTAAAGCTAGAATATGTGTCCACAAAGGATCAAATTGTAGATATTTTCACTAAGCCTCTACCTAAGGATAATTTTAAGTATCTTAGAGAAAAGTCATGGGTTATTACCCCTCCTGCTCTAAACTAAGATTCAAAGGAATGCATTAGTCTAGTGGTGCCCAAAGATTCATTGTTTAATCTAGATTGATGTTCTGAGAGCTACCTCTTAGGAAGAGTAGCTAAATGATGATAAAGAAAGAGTTGATTATAGAAGTTCAAATTGACTAGAGTAGCAGAGTGCAAGTATGTACCCTTTGCCATTGATGTCAAAGGGGGAGAGAAATCATGTGAAAAACTTAGAAAAGAAAGAGTGCAGATGTGTAAAGAGAAAGGGGGAGAATCTTGTCTTGATGGTCTTTATAGTTTTCACATCATATGTTTCAATCAATGACAAAGGGGGAGATTGTTGTAAGTATGTGCCTAACCAGTGTTGTCATTGATGTCAACATATCATTGTTGTCATTGGTGTCAACTGTGCTATTGTGTTGATTCTTGCTTGTAATAAGTTAGATGCTTTGTATTTGCCTATATAAGTGTTGGAGATCTTGATATTAAGGATATTTAAAAAGTTTGCTCTTCTGGTGGAAACAGTATGTTGTAGAGTTTCTTTACCTACAGAAGAATAGTCTAGAACAATGCTCTGCATTTCTTGTAGAATGAATATCCTTGTCTATGGATTGGAAGTTATTTAGATACATGTCTGAAGATGCTATGTTCCATGTTTGAGCCTCTGGTATGAAGATTTGAGTGAGTTATATTCACTAGAGTGAAAACTATTTTATTTATATGTTTGGTGGTGATAGGGAGAATATATTATGCTCTGCATTTCTCCACATTGAAGTTTTTTGGTCTGTCATTCTAGAGATGAGTTTTAGATGATGTTATGTGCCTTTAAATCCAATGGTTCATGATTTGGTGGCCCACAAGCAATCTTTTCCTTATGACAGTAGCTAGCAGTGTTGTTTATGTGCTCCAGTTTGAAGAATCTTCTTAACAAAGTGGTTAGATGTTGTGCAGATGTTCCTGATGATTTCAATGAGCTTGTGGATGTCTCTTGATTGTGTTCCTACCTCTAGATTGGTCCGCAAAGAGAAATTTGGATCGTAGATGAAGACTGTTCTTGGAAGTCTTAATGTGAACACTAGTCTTGGCTGACTTGGTTGCTTTCACTGAATGCAGATATGCATTGACGATTGTAGAAGCATGTGGTGATGTGAAGGATTGTGTTTGGGTCCCAACTATGGTGTGGCATGTTCATCATACATCTATACATCTTTCCTTAGCTAATTTTTGTATTGGGTCTAGACCTATTTCTATGTATGTTTTCACTAGTAGAGATATGGCAAATAAATGACTAGGTGACTAAAACTTTTAGTCACGTGACCAAACTTTTAATCATGTGACTAAAACTTTTTGCAACATAGCTATAAATGACTAAATAAATGAATAATTTGCTCATCAGTTGAAATGACTATTGAAATGACTAATTTGGTCATTGGGTAAAACAACACAACTACAAATAAAATTGACTAAATAAAGGACAAAATAAATTCCTCTATTCTTTTTTCTTTCACTTTAGTTTTGGAGGGAATTAATGGAGGGATTGTGCATTTATGAATTTTGAACAAAAGGTGAAACTTGTGAAGAAGAAAAGATTGTGCATTTAGCAGGAGAAGATTGTTCATGGGCCATGGCCGTTGAGAATAGGGTATGTAGAGTAGTCGAATAGGAGAAGATTATTCATGGCTACCAAGAATAGGGTATCAGTAGTCAAACAGGAGAAGATTGTTCATGGCCACCAAGAATAGGGTATGAGTAGTCAAACAGGAGAAGATTGTTCATGGCCGCAGTTCTTTGAGTTTGTAAATATTTTTGAGATCATCGTGTGAATGAAGAAAGGAGGGAATTTTGGGATTTCTAGCTATAGATGATAGATATCAAAGGAGCAAATAGACGTAAATAGATGGCAAATAACAAATGGTTTTATGAAGCAGAGGTAGGGTTTTCCACGTACCTCTATTCTTCTCTTAGCCTTCTCTAAAGTTTTGTATCTTTGAAACCTTGGTGCTCTGTCATTAGTCATTGTTCTATCTCTTTCAATGACTATATGAAGAGGTCTCATGGTTCTTTATTGATAAAGTTCTACTTTTTCCATTCATGCTTTATACTTAGAATACCTTGGCATGAAGGAATTTGATGGTCTTCAACTTGTGACTTAGACACTGCCCCTGTGTGTGTGATTTAACCTTTGAAAGATGATTGTATTTTCAAAATGATTGTCACAAAACAAAGAATGAAAGCTTGTTGTTTAGAATGCAAGATTATTCCATGATTTGTTTCATTCTTTAAATCTTCTCTTCATTGTCTTTACTGTCTCTTAGTGCTATCTTGACAGTAAACTTTGTCATGAAAACCTTGTTCATTGCTTCATACATGAACTAATCTTTGTTGTCCTATCATGAACTTACCTACACATTCCTTAATACAAAGACATCATTGATGATGATTGTCCTTTGTATGCAAAAATTTGTCATAGTCACATTCCCTTTGTCCATCTACTACTATGACTATCATATAACTTATTAGCTTGATTTTAATAAACTTGAAGATTCTATTAGTAGACTTTTGACTATAAAAAATCCTCTCTATTACTTTTGTTATTGATATATGATATAGTTTTCATGTAATTTACATTTGGATGCAAAAAGTCTATCAATATTCCACTATCTTTTCTCTGTTGTTGCAGCGCACTTTGGTGACTGTGATTAGGGTATCTCTTTGAATGGATAGTGATCTCCTCTTTTCTTCTATGGTGTTGTGCATTACTCTTTTTGATGACTGATTTTGCTATTAGTTTGATGACATGACTGTCATCACTTTCAAAGGTACTTGTGTCATTGTTTTATCATCTATATAATGACTATCTTTGCCTAATAAAATCTTCAAGGATCAGTTAACTAATTAGGTAAGGGTTTGTATTTTGAAAAAAGTGTTTGGCTTCATGGATTTTGTATTTTCATCTTTTCAATGCTACGATAGACTGTAATATCTGCCCCCTGCTTTGCAATGAAAGTCATGATTGTATTCTCTATGATGTTTTTCTTCTTGTCATGATTGTCATTTGAAATGGTTGACATCTTGAGTGCTTTATTTGGTGACTTTGCCTATGATTTTGGCAAGTGATTTTCTGCTATGAATACTTCATCACAATAGTTATTTAATTGGGGTTTTAAAGTGTAATCTTGATAAATTGTTTAGTATTTCTTCTAAATGCTATATATCTATTGGTTTACATAGCTTGTCTATATTTCTAAGTCAGACAACTTGTAAAATGTATAATTGTCGGCATGGGAATGAAATTGAATTGTTGTTGATGTTTTTATTCTCATGGACACATATTGAAGCACTTACTCTATCAGATGCATGTACCTAAAAAAATGTTTTAGGTGCATATAAGGGTAGCAGCTACTTGCATGGGTGATAAATCTTGTTTGGAGAGGACTTGGAGACTTTTGAAAAGGTGGGCAAGAAATTCAGAGTTTGTTGTAACAAATTTGAAGTTAGTGAGGCCCTCTGTAGCAAAGTCAAATTTGGGGACACACTCTGCAACAAATTCAAAGGTAATTCAAAACCCTCATTGCCAAAAGTGAATTGATTTTTTCATGATATTCAGGGAAACTACTTGTGGGAGCCCCCTAGGAAATATTTTCATGATTGAAGCTTGAAAACTCAAAAGAAAATGTTATCTTTAGTATTTTTAAAGTTGATCCTTAACTGATCCTTGAACTCAAATAAAACCACACCTCTACTCTGCATGATCTCCCTGCATGATGACTAGCCCAAACTAAAGGAAAGGTTATCCTAGCTTGACCATATGCATGATTGAAGGTTACCTTTTAAGATTTTATATTTAAAGGCCTTCTAGGCATAGGATAGCTTATTATACTAAATTAATATTGGAATGCATAATATTACAGATGGATCAGCATTGAAGGTTGACTATGGATCAATATCATGCATATGATGAGAGAGTAGCCAAAGAGAGGGAAATGGAAAAATATCCATGTCCATGTAATGACTGTCTTGGTGGAAGGGTGAGAAAAAGAAATGTGATTTATCGACATATGATAAGATATGGACATAGTGGTATAAGCCCTTGGGCTTACAATTATTATGAAGATATGATAGAATTGTAGATTGTGAGAGATGAAGAGGCAATAAACATATATGAAGTGGCATTGAACATAGATGAAGAGGAAAAAATGTTAGATGAAGGGTTTGAAGTTGAAAGAATGTTGAATGAGGGTCTAAACGATGATTGGGCCAAGTCAATGGAGGATGCTTTAAAGCCTGTGTATGCTAATTGTAAGTTAAGTCATTTGACAACAATCCTTCAAATTATTAACTTGCAAGTGGTGCATAGTTAGACAAATGAGAGTATAGATTAGTTATTGGCATTATTAAGTTCATTGTTACCAACTGACTCCACATTGCCAACAAAACAAAGTCAATGTAAAAAGTAGATTAGTAAGCTTAGCTTGGGGTATGAAAACATCCACACATGTCTTAATGGTTGTGTATTATTTCATAAAAATCTTGCAAGTGAGAGTGAATGTCTAAAATGCCATGAAGCAAGGTATAGACAAGGGTTGAAATCAGTTGTGGTTCCTAGAAAGGTTCTTCACCACTTTTTGATAATCCCATGATTACTCTAAATGTATAGGTGTAGAGACATTGTTGAACTTATGCAGTGGTATGCCCAAAATAAGAGCATTGATAGAAAATAATGACATGTGCCTGATTCTAAGACGTGGATGGAATTTGATAACATATGGCCTAATTTTTCTCAAGATCCTCGTAATATAAGGTTGGATTTGGCTCTAGATGGGGTGAACCCATTCTCAAATCAAAGTACTAAATGGTCAACTTGGCCAGTGTTTTTAAGAAATTATAACTTAACTCCATGGTTAGTAACTAAACCATTTTTCTTAATGCTATCATCAATTATACTAGAAAAGAAAAGTGTGACTTTAGATACAATAGATGCCTATCTAGAGCCATTATATGATGAGCTAATGGAATTATGGAAAGGAATTGAAGCAATTCAATCTTTAAGTGATGGTCATTTAATCAAATTCACTTTAAGAGCTTCCTTATTGGTTACGATTCATGATCTTCCTGCATATGGTACACTATCTGGTCTCACTGTTCATGGATACCATGGTTGTCCTGCTTGCAACTTTAAGGATTTTGTGAGGCACTCAAGAAGTTTGTGTAAGTGTATTTATTGTGGACATTGTGCTTACCTTAAAGTGGGTCATCCATATTGTTGACAAAAAACACGTTTCAATGGTCAAGAAGAGAATCGTGAAGCACCTTTGCTAATAATGGGTGATACATTATTGAGAATGGACAAAAAAGAATGTCAGTTATTGAAAATGGTTGGATTGCTGGTAATAGATATGATCCATGTAATGAAAGTGGTGTAAAACAGTTGTGCATATTCTATAATTTGCCATACTTTAATGATATAACCATTAGGCATACTATTGACTTTATGCATACTAAGAAAAATATAGCCTATGCTATTATAGAAACTCTTTTTGGTGCTTTTGATACTATTTCATCATGTGAAGACTTTCAAGAACTAAAGATTTGTCAAAATCTTTGGGTTGAAAAATATGATGATGCAAAATATAGAAAACCTAGTGCTCCTTATGTCTAGACAAAGGAACAACATGCACAATTCTTACAGTTGATGTCTTAGACTCGCTTTCCCACTAGATATGTAAGTAGTATTATCAGAAGCCAAACTGACATTAATAGCTTAAGAGGCCTAAAGACCCATGACTATCATGTTATAATAAAAAATATTTTACCTATTGTGGTAAATATATCAGGTTTGGCAAAGGGGCCAAGATTGGCAATTATAAGGTTGGGCCTAACATTAAAGAGAATGAGTTCACATATATTAGATCCTTTGAACTTTGATAGTTTAAGGGAGGAGGTTGTTGAAGTCCTTTGTCTATTAGAACAGGAATTTCCAGCAACAATCTTTAACATTTCTATGCATCTTTTGATACATCTAGAATATGAACTAGAGCATTGTGGTCCAGTAAGAACAAGATGGATGTATCCTATAGAATGATATATGCCTTTATTCTTCAAAACACATCTTCATTCGATAAGTGGCACAGGTTAAAAAAATTTACACAATTATTTATTTACACATTTATATTATTAATCTTACTCAATTGCATTTACACATTTATATTATTAATCTTACTATTTGCACATTAATATTCTATGTAGAAAATATGAAGAAGAGAATAAAATTTGGATGCAACATCAACCTCAAAAGCGTAGATGTCATGATTTGGTTGGAGGTGATTCTTTTCCAAAATTTCAAGAATGGATTGCTAACGCGGTTAGTGATGCAAAAGAAGAATGTGAAGATATAACAACGGAGGAAAGTGAGCTTTCACAATCTCCACATTTATGGGCTATGTGTTTTAGTGGAATGTGGGCCTATGGTAGCCATTTAAGAGTGAAGGAAAAAGACAAAGGAAAGAAAAAATGTGATTGTATTGTAAGTGCTAAATTTCTTCATGAAATTGAGAAGAAATTCTATGTTGGATTCATCTAAGAAATTATTCAAGTGGATTTTGGTGAAAACAATCCTATATTATTAAAATGTAAGTGGATCTGACCATCAACAGTACATTTTGATGAGTATGGATTTGTACGTGCAAATACAGAACAATTTTTATCAAAGAGGGATGAGCCCTATGTTTTCCCTTTTCAAATTAACCAATCATTTCTAATTGATGATGTAAGAAGCCTAGGATGGTCATATGTCATTCAAACAGAGTCTCATTCAAAACAAAAAATTCATGGAAGGTGTTGATATAATGCCTGATGGGCAATATGTTAATCTACAAGAAACATTTGAAGTAGTGGATGAAGATGATGATGGAGTGTTTGGAGAAGATATTTTGATTACCAATGAAGAGATTGGGAGAGAGAATGTATTGTATGACATAGAAGAGGATGAGGAAGAAAATCAAGCAGATGCAGACATGAGTGATAAGGATTCTAATCTTGCTGGCAATTCAGATGATTAGTGAAGGCATCAAGAAAATAGTGAGCTTGTAAAATGTAGTAGAGAAGAAGCAAGATAAGAAAGGGCATTAGTGTATAGGAATTTCTTCCACTTTTGGTTTTTCAGGGTAATCTTTTGTGTTGAGCTCTACTTTTTGTTATTTTTCTAGTTCTTGTCTTGTTACAGGTCATGCATATAACTAGCTATAATTGTACCAAAAACAAATTAATCATTTTTAAAGCACATATTGACTATTTTTGTTTACTTAAATTTATGTGTTTAGAATTTCTATAGAATTATATAAGTAGAAATAATGAGGATTTTATAAGTAGAAATAATGAGGATTATATAAGTAGAAATAATGATGATTCACACTATTAGAAAGGAAATTAGTTTCTTCTCAAATAGAAGGATAAACAAATAGAGTTTCCTTTGGGTTTCAATTTGTGTGCCACATTTACTTACTAAATTTTTTCTCCTCCATTTAATGCATCTTATATGCTATCATCCTATGCCATGTCACTTGTCATAGACTGTCTCCTCTAATTTCTAAGAATGCATCTTAAATGCTCTATGAATGTATTTCATATGGGGAGTGTCCTTATATATTGTATTATTCAAATGGAAATTCAATCCTTATATACTATGACTGCATTTGTTTATATGCTCTAGTTGACTAAAAATAATGGCTTTATTTATATTCCACTCTTGTTCTACTGATTCAAGTTGCTGATTTATATATTATTATTTATTTGGACTTTAGGAAATGAGGAAAAAGACTTTGAGGAACAATTTAGATGATAGTGATCATGTTGCTGAATTTCCACTGACAGATTATGAGTGCTTTTGTAAAGAACGTGTGGCAAAGAATAGTGAATATTTATCACATCTTGGTTTGACAAACAGACAAGTTGTAAATCTACTAAGTAGTATATTATTTGTTTAATTGCATTTGTGAAATTTTATAGGCAAAAGGTTTATGTATATAAGACATAATATGATATCTTTTTGTTTTATAGGAAAGAAAAAGAGTGCAAAGAAAATGCAGAGAGAAAACAAAAGGAAAGTAAAGATACAATGTTGCCAACTCGTAGAAGCCAACGCATTTGGGATTCAAGCACAAATGCAGTTGGTGAAAAGAATAGTTGTGATGATGTGTAGCCTAATATAGCACATGGTGATGTGTAGCCTGATCTAGCACATGGTAATGTGCAATGTCGTGATGTTCTCTTAGCACAGAGTCTAAGAGAGATTATTGAAAACAATGAGAGGAAAGGAATAGTAAGTGATCTGTAGATGATTTATTCAAGATTAAAGGATATATTTGAAGTGAAATCTACAGAGACCAGTACTGATCTACCTACTCATGACACACCTAATGTGGCCAAGGATGATGAAGTTCCAGTTAATGAAAGTCATGAAGAGAGACCACTTGCATCTGATGTGCCTACTACAACTTTTGATGGAACTAGTGGATCAGCCAAAAATATTGCTAGTGGTTTAATAGAAGATGTGTCTGGTACAACTTTTGATGGAACTAGTGGATCAGCCAAAAATATTGCTAGTGGTTTAATAGATGTGCCTATATTTTTCAAAAGAAAAAGATTGAGTCAAGATTTATATAGATCTACATAGAGGAATGAAAAACAAAGAAGATTAGAAGGCAAGAAGACATTCTTGGTTGAGGTATCGAGAGATGGTGAGCCCATTGGGAAAAAAGTTGCAAGGTGGGCCTCTGAGTTGGGTGTGAGATGTAGGGCCCATTTGGATATTTGCAAATCAAATTTTGTAGAGCAAGATCCACGAAGTGTGGAAAAAGTTATAAAAAAAATGGAAAATACTTTTGAGACTACTGGTGGACAAATCTCTAGAAGATATTACAAGCAAAAGATGAGACTTTTGATGAACAATTTTAGATACAATTGTAGAAAAACAATCTTGGAGGGAAAAGAGAGGTTAGAATCTCCTCTATCCCCCAAACAGTGGGAGGCATTGACAGAAAATATGTGTTCTGAAGAATATTTAACAAAGAGTTATAAAGGAAAGAGGGCAAGAGATAATGTGACAGCTGGATATACATTTGGCTGAGGTGGGTTACAGGCTAAGATAGACAAACTTGGAGTAAGGGTATGGCTTTTTGGTTAAATTTACGTTGGTTATTTATTTTGATTTTTTATTGAACTAACTATATGTTGATATTAACATTGTATTTTAGGTGCAAAATAGTAATAGAGAAGCAGGTGTGGAAGATATGCTCGATTATATGGAAACACTAGATCCTAGTATATCTAATAGTAGTATGAAGTGGAAATCTAGTTCATCAATAGAGATTTCAGAGCCATCTATTAGACGCCCAGTAAGAGCCTCTGTAGATCATGTCAACTCAAATGAAGGGTACCAACATATAATGAGTTGCTTACATAGTCTCACTAAGAAATTGTCATAGTTGGCTTCCTCCATTAAGCCTATAGTTTTTGCATGGAATGAGCATAATATTATGGATGCAGATGAGGTAAGAGGCTCTATTACACTATCCTTTCATTTTGTGTTATTGTTATTGGGTAAACTTGTACCATGTATTTGTTATACTTCCTTGTGATTGCATTTTTTGGATACTTCAATAGTTATCATAGCTCTTGGATACTATAAAAAAAGAACGAACCTACCCTCAATGTGTAGTACTGCAATTCTAACCATTATAACCTTAGCATTGATGCTTTACATAAATGTGTTATCACGAATTGTCTCACTATTCTACTTATAGAACCAAAAGAAACATGCAATATTGCAATTTACCAGGTTCTACTTCAAACCATTTTTCTTGAGTATTCACTTCATTATTGTTGTCCTTGTCATGTTTATGACATGCTCCTATGCTGCATTATGATATTTAACTCTATCATTCTAGATAATCACTTTGAGTATGTCTTAGTAAAGCTCTTAATCTTTGATCCTAAAGTCAAGGTTGTCATATCTACTTTGTTTCTGTCATTCCAAGGGTTCTTGGTCACTGTCTAATGGTTTTGACAGTGCCTTTATCTCTTCTCTTTGTTTGGTGAAACCCTACTAGTTGTTTCATCTATTTATCTTCTCCTATACATTCCATGCTATGGACTATCCTAAGGTAGGGATATGGACTTCCATCTTACAACTTTTACTATCCTCCTTATCATATGAAGGACTGGGACTATCCCTTCTTGTTGAAAATCTTATGCTCATGACTGTAAGAATCCTCCTATAAACTGGAATTTATTGCTTACAATAAAGGAAGAATCTCACAACATACCTTTACTTAGTCATTTAAGAGTGGAAGAAAAATGTTATTTTGAACAAAAAATTATAGTTTTTGCATTCTTTACTTGACTTATATTAATTTTTGCATGATGATTAAACTACATGCAGAGAAATTACATGAAAGAAGAATGAAAAGAAAAAGGCCCTGTCAATAGAGCACTCTACAAAGCTACACAACTTGAGGACAACGATGATAGTGATTATGTTGAACATCTTGACAAGAATCTACATGATATTCAAAGTAGTAGTAGTGGTGCTGGAATTGAGGTGAGTGCTATTTATTGTTTTTATGTCTTTCATGGTAGTCATTATTGTTTTAACACACACATGCAAGTAAGTACTATTCAAGTAAGTTGTTTCAATTCTATTTGAAGGAAAACCCACCAGTATGATTTACTTTAAATGATTTAACTCTAGAGAGAGACCAATAAATGTAAGTCACTTAAAGGGAATTACATCAACTTCTAATAGAAACCAATTAAAAGCATCCACACAATGACAACAAATGTGCCTTGATAAATCTATTAATTTGAATAACTGGAAATAGCCAATATGGAGACAATCAAACAACTTATGAACTTGAATATTAACAAAAAATTAGAACACCATTCATATCCACAAATTTAACCATCCTTGCCCATTATAATATTAAATTATCATAGAAGTGTAATGTCTTGAATCTGAGATATGATTGGATAGATAATATTAGAATATATGAATTGTCTTGCTGAAAGATGATGATTGTCTAGGCCTTGGTTTCCCTTATAAATATGGGAAGAAACAAGCTTTAGGCCTGAACCAACACAATTGTTCATAAATCATATCTTCTTGTAACTAAACATGTTTAATAAAAATAAATTAAAGGCATAATCAAGTTAACCAAGATCTAAATCTGTTAGTCATCATAGAGCACCCGTGACCTCATGCCTGGCAAGGTACTCATCTCCATGTTACAATATTTATTAAGTGTGTTGTGCCCCTACCTATTATTGCAAAAAAGTGTCAAAATGTTGTCAATGTTCTCCATGTTGATGCCATCAAAACTGCTCGTTGCTCCTTCTACACCTAAACCTGTAGCTGCACATCAATTTTTTAAGTGTGTTTGCTCTAACTTATCAAATGTAAGGTCACTGGGCCATTTGAATTCCTGAATTCAGAGGAGATTGCTTTGATGGTGCTTCCATCTTTTATCCAACATAGCTTTAACATCAATTACCAAATTTCCATATCCTGCATCTAGGGCTATGACCCTTTCAAAATCACGTTAAAGCTCAAAGTATCTATATCCTGCTCCTTTTTCAAGAATTCCATAACCACAAACACTATTGTTCTGAATTCTACCTTCCAAGTATCAAGGCGTTTAACTAGGTTGGTTTCCTCTATCAGAATAGAGGGGATAAATTGATACTTGAAAGTAGAAAAAGATTCAAGTTTGGCCTACATCCTTTTGTCTTCACTGCTGGCATATTGATGCTCTTCAATGATCATAGTCACCGTTTGTTCTATGGGCTTCAATTCAGCAGGACCATCAAAATTTATTTGAAGTATCGCGCAAAGCATGACTAAATTGTGCAAGGAAGGCTGTCATTTCTTGTACAGTGGCTCCAAAACAGAAAAGTTTGCTTGCAATTGTTTAATGGCCTGAGATAACATGGAGTAGCAATCATGCACATCCCCAAGTTTATCCACAACTAGCTTTATCTTGTATTCCAGAATTTTCTCAAAGACTTCAAGGACCTTGATCCTTACCTCATTTTTTGTTTCCTCATTTTGCTTCTTGAGGTCCTCAACTTAGTTTTCAAATTTGTTCTCAAAGCATTAAACTCTTGCATTGTCACTATGACATAACCAGTTGTTGGCAGCATAGAAGATTGATATGAAACTATTGGCAGACTCTAGGAAGAACCCACATCTTGCAGTTGCTTTTTCAATTGCCTATTTTCAATGAACAACCTATTCACTTCATCATTCATGTCTTGTGTTTTCTCATAATCCTGTAATTTTTTTTCCAACTTTTTTACAACTACATGGGTGAACATGGTAGAATGGACTGTAAGAGTAGAGGCCTTAGTTCCTGAAGTATCTTGTAAGGTTTTCACCATAGCAGATCCCCTCATTTCCTGAACAACATCTAGCAACCTTGGTTTACTAGTGTTCTTTTGTTTTGTCCATATGGCAAGATTCTATGTCTTTGGGTTGAAACCACATCCACTCATTCCCTCCTCATAATCAAATTTAGACACAAGATTAGGGTCATCTTGACTCCTAACTTGGTCAAGCAAGAATCCCTTTTTCAATTCAAGACCTGGGATGATCAACATGTTACTCTTCAAGACCATTTGTCTTGCTTCCTTAGGAGTCACATTGATTTTGTCAACTTTTAGTTCTTGGATTGTTTGGGTAGTTATTTGATCATACTGAGAGTCATCAACACCCATCTTATTGATTTTCACCTTTTCATCAAATTCCTTCATCTTTATTTTTAACCAGAAATATTGAAACTCTGGAGTCTTGATGAAATCATCATCTTGAATAAATCTCAATGATGCCACCACCCTTTCATCTTTCTATAGATCTGGATCAATTTGGGCTTCTTCTTCCATCCCAGCCTTAGGCTTGTGTGCATCAGTTTCTTGACCAACCAATGGTTGATCAACTTCCTCTCCATCATGCAATTATGTCAAAATATTTGCAACTTCATTAGTATCCCCCACACCCTCAGACATCTCATATGGGACCAGAGGAGACATGCCTTCAGTTCTCTAGCTTTTATATGGTGGTGATTCAGGGATCTGTGGACCTTGAACTGATATGACATTAGGGGCAGGCTCAAGAATCTCAATTCCTGCAATCCTCTTCACTGGAAGTTTGGTAGCCTTGGTAGGTTGTACTTCAGATTTAGCATAAATACTTTCAAAATTTTCAATCATTGTATTAATCCTCTTTAGAGGATCTTTCTCTTCAGCAAAAAATCCTTCAAAAATTGGATTCTTTTCCTTTTTGTCATCTTCAATTTTCTTGAGGATCTCCCATTTCCTCTTCATGTCATACACTTCATTAAAAGTAACTAGGTTCCTTATCATATCCTCATCATAAAGAATTTGATGGGAGATGCCCATCTTAGTCAAGATCACTTGTCTCACAAAGTTCATATGACCTTCAAGGTCACAAACTCTTTCAACACCAGATTCTAAAGAGTACTTGGCCTTCAAATAGGCATGCAACTCCTCAAGAGTGTCTAAACCAATTTTGATGTAGAGGCAGGGGCAGCTCACAAATGCAAGGTTTCATTTACCACTTGACTGTTCACACATTGTCTTGATTGTCCTCTTAGAATGCATTACTTTAAGACTAGGAAAAGATGCCATTTCATGGTTTGAATGCATAAGCTACCTACCAAACCTCCTAACCACCTTGGACCACACTAAAATTACTAGGGGATACTCACCAAACTCACAAAACAACTTAGTAACTTGTTGTTCCTACCGTCCCTTCACAACTAGGTCAACTTCGCTTGTAGCCCTTGGAATAGGGTTTTTGGGGCATAAATTGCAGAATCTAAGACAAACCCATGAACAAATTACCTTTTTGAATACCCATTAAGCCCCTCCACAACATATCTAATATGCAGGGTAGGTTGTTTTGGACTAAAATCCTCAAAAATGGACTGTACCTATTGTTCCTAGGCCTAATTAGGATAGCAAATAAAGTATTTTTGGCATAATAAAACGACACAAAACCATGAACTAAAACCTGTTTTGAGTACCCATTATCCCCTTACATAACATATATTTCATGCAAGTATGATTGTTTTGTAACATGAGGCCTTAAAAATGACTGGTAATTCTGGTAATAGGCCTAATTAGGCCACTTTTACAAAGGAGGTGCCTCAAAATCACCAAATTTTTACCCAAAATCAATTGGAAAGTCTTTAGTTATGTATTAAAAGATAATAATCCACCATTTTTTTGATCAAGACCCTCACTTATCTCATCAAATTCAAACATGCAAACTAGGAAGCCCCATTCTTCCTAAAAAATAGGAATTTACAGCAATAAGAACGTTTCAAAACACCAAGAAAACTCATTTTTTTTCTCCAAAAGTGAAGAAATCATTTGAAAGACTTAAAAACCTATCATTACACCATTTTGTGTCATTTTTCCATGGTCATGGCACTCAAAAACATAAAATTTCTCTCTAGGACTGTCAAAACCTAGGCTATTGGACTACTTTTAGAAAAATGAGCATAAAATCCACAAAACATGAGACCAGGCCATAAAATTATATGAAAAAGAAAGGTGATCCAATAAAACATCCAACCATGTACATTTTAGGGTGCTACAAGGCTGTACCAGACCGTACAAGTGCAAAGAACAACAAAAAATGTAAAAAAACTACAAAAAACAGAGCTAGAACAGCAAAAAAAATCATTTTATCTTATTTCCTTCATTCCAAAAGCTTCATGTCCTCCCTCTACGACCTGTATATGATATAAAAAAGTATTTTTTACAATATATAACTTCACTCCACTCCTCCTCCATCTAGAAAACTCAAAAAGAAAGGCTAAAAATAGCCTCTCCACTAAGGCTACCAAAATAGAAAATACTAAACTTAAGCAAAAACTTAAAGACCCTAGTCCTATGATTACCCCCACTAAAAAAATGCCTCAAATAGGCTTAATTACAATAATAAATGGTCTTTTAAGACCTTATTTTATGCAAAACTCAACACTAAAGCCTAGATTTTAATAATTGTCCATTTTTTACAAATGGTGCTCCTGCACCATACACCCCAATTTTGAAGTTTTCCAAGTCTCTTGGAAAAAGTACTGCATCTTGTGATCCTTTGTGTTCTTCATGGCTTTGACCTTCACTCTTGCCTATAACAGATTCATTGTGTACTTGACTATGACTATCTTTGACATTCTTCCATTTAGCTTCCCTTGAAACATGTTCTAACTGTGTGTACTGTTTTGTGGGGTGATGTTCCACCTTATCACCAAACTCTGATGTCAAATCTCCCCTTACCTCTGTATATAAGCTTTCTCCTACTACCATCACTTCCCTCTTCTCTTCTTGTTTAGACCATTGTCCAATGCTCATCCTATTTGCATATTTTTCACTGTCAATTGTCCTTTCTTCTCTGCCAGTCTCCTTAACATCTGTAGCAATGTATTTGGTGGTCTTTGTCAAATCTGCACCTACCTTTTCCACTGTTTAACCAACATCCCAATCCACTATCCTTTTATCCTCATGATTCACTGTCCTCTCTTTCATTGCCCTACAAGTTTCAACATCATCAGGCTGCCTTACCATAGGACACATGACTGTCCCTATCAATATGCCTTCTTGTACTTAAAACTTGCTCTCCTCTTTCCATACAAAAACATTCTTCTTCATCTCTATCTACACATCGTGTTTTTCCTTCTCATTTGTTGTCCCAACAGCATCAAACTATGACTTGGCTGCAAATTTCACACTCCCACCTTCCTCATTGCTCACTGTAGATGAGGAAATCAAATCAAGGTTAAAATACAAACTAAAATGTATAAACACAAGAAAGCTATACCTCAACAAGAAGCCCAATATCATCAAGGGAAGAGGAAACTTGCACCCAAGAGCTCCTAAGACATGATAATCCCTTCAAATGTGATCCCTCTCCTTGATAGGGTGGAAGGAGTTGCACCCAAACTCCTTAGATTTTACCCAAGTAGATGAAGAATGTGGATTGCTCAATGCTTTCAACACAATATGATGAGGGATTGGATGATAGATTGATAGATTAGATGAAAAGGCTAGAGTGATTTTGACATTATGATGGTATGATGAAGAGATTTGAGAGAAATTTGGGCATGGTAAGGATGCAAGAAGAAGTTGTTCTCAAATAGCTTAGAGAAGGGTCTCATTTATAGATTTTTAGAAAATGGATGGAGGGTGAGGATTAAAAGATGAGATCAAGGGCTAGAAATGGTTGAGAGTTAGGGTTTGGATTGAAGTCATAGCCTTGTGACAAGTGTCACAAGGGGAGTGGATGAGAGAGATTAAAGGTTGAGATTAAGTCAATGGATTTAGAGGGCTCTCATTATTTGTGAATTTTAAATTCACATGGGGAAAGGTGTGGAGGATAAAAATGAATTAAAAAATCATATTTGGGAAAAAGGGATATGACAAGTGAATTAAAAATTCAACTCATGGGGTAGTGTGAATTAAAAATTCACTTTTATGTGGAGATGTGAAAGTTGAAGGACACGTGTACACTTACATGTGTAAGAGGATGATAAATGGGGTGTAAGGAAGATTTGACCCGTTGAATAAAAAATTGATTTTTATTCAAAGGTGTGTGGGAGGATGGGCTAAGCAAGGTTAATTAAGTGTTTAGCTTAATTAATCTAGGTCTAGGGGATAGGTAGGCTATGATAGTTAATTAAATAATGGCTATTTAATCAACTAGGCTAGGTTCAGGTTGATTAGTAGGGTAGATTAATTAGATAAGCATGATTTATCTAATTAATGAGGATTAGGGAGATGGACAAATTAGCTAAATAAATATTAGGAATATTTATTTAATCAATGAGGATATAGTTAAAAGGTATAGTGATAAATTAAGTGAATTAATTGATCACAAAGGATAGATGATAGATGGTTAGGGATAAAATGAATTTATTTAATTAATAGGAGGGATAAATTGGTGTAGAGGTACAGGAAATTGGTTTGCGGAGCAAGTCAATTTTAGGTGTCTACATTTGCCCCTCTTTGAAATGGTGTTGCGGCTAAGTAACATCATTTCAAAGAAGTTAAAACATAGAGTTGGATTGGATAGAAAAAAGATTTTGGCTTAGAAGAATACGGTAAGGTTTGGGGATAATTGGTAAGGGTGATGCCCCCTCGAGAGGACATGCGAGTTGCAAGAACACAGGTGTGCTCTCGAAATGGATGAAACATATTGGTTGAACTGGTTGGAGGATAAAGGGTGAGATGAAAGTGTGATAATGTTGGGAGATTGATTGGTGGATGATGATTGTTCTGAAAATGATTTAGAGCAATCCTAGTTTTGATATAGCAAAGTGGATATGTTCACCAAGGTATAGAAGACTAGGGTGATGATGTTTATTCAACATTTGTATGGACTAAACACACAAACAAAGGGATGATCTCATGCATGCCCAAGATAGTACAACCTTGTCTAGATGAGGGAAGGGGACTCATAGCATAAGTCCTTAGTACACAAAAGGTATGATGAACCTTAGATGCACAAGGAGATCAATATGCTAGAACTGACCCTATGATCCACAAGATATGAATACTAGCTTGGAGTAATGAAACCAACCCACAAACACAACATACAAAAGCAAGACTATGCCCCATTCTAGATGTTTTTGCCACATACCATGATATAGTGAGATCAAGGTAGCGTTGATGTGATCTTCGAATAGGACAAAAGATAAAAATAAAAAACAAAAAGATCAATGAACCAAACAAGTAGCCATTGTATCTCTTGCCAAGATGGATGATGATTGATGGATTTTGCCTATTGTAGGAATGATATATCCTAAGGCAAGAATCGATGGATGATTGGATCATGCTTAGTTGATGTTGTAAGTTTGGCTCAAGATATGATGGTGCAAGTTGTGGTTGATGCTGATTTGATAGGTGATGAATTTGATTAAGGGATGATGCTTCGATAAGTGATGCAATTCTTATATCTAGTGTAAGCTCAATGGGTTGGATGGGTGCATCTTATGTACCTAAGTACCTAAAACTTCCTTCATATTCCAGACTACCTACATATCCTATATCCATGGGATCAAGGAACATTAAGATGTGGGTGGTGATGATATGTAGTTCTGATTTGTGATGATGATGTGGTATGATTGAGGATAGATGTATGATGTTGGAAGATGATGTGTTGGATGATTTGGGTGATTTTGAGGTTGTTGGAAGATGATGAGATGTTTGATGGAGCAATGTTGATTTTGTGATGGATATATTATTTTTGGATTTTATGGATTTTTTGATTTTTTTTCTTTTTGGATTTTTGTGATTTTGGAAAGGGAATGATTTATTATGATGGTTGCATTGGATTTCATTTGGATAGCCTTTACGCTAAATACCAATGACAAGGGAACACCAAGTCTAGAGGTGAAGGTGATCGGGTTGGATAGGGGGATTGGCAATGAAAGGATAATGGATAGGAGATTTGTGGTAGATATATGGATACATGCGGATAAGGGATAGGATGGGGGATAAAGAATTAGATAGGGATACATGGTAGATGGATGGGGGGTTTGGCAGTGGAAGGTGATAGAGAGGAGATTCATGATAGATGGATTGGAAGATAGAGATAGGGATGCAAGATAGATGGATGGGAGATGGGGATAAGGATTTTCTCCAAGGGCTAGGTTGCAAGGAATCATATGCCCCAATGCTTAAATAATTTTGCATGATGGGTTCACGTTTGAATGGATGGACTTTATAGTAGATGGATGGAGGATATGCTTGAATAGGGAGTATGCCAAAAGGTGTCCAAAGCATGTTTTTTTGATATTTCTCCCCTTGTCTTTATCAAGATCTAAGGAGGGGGATATAGTGGATAGAATGGATAGGGAATGATAGGATAAATAGGGGATGGTGGATATGAATATGATAGTATAAAGATAGATGATGGATATGATAGGAATATGATGGGATAAGGATAAGATAGTGGATAAGATGTGCAAAGGATATTATGGATGTGGATGAAAGATATGGTTTTGCCCCCAAGTGTAGGGATATAGAATGGATGGAGAAGGGATTACACATGACACCCACAAGGGGTTTTCATCATGTTACTTGCCCAAGGCGCCATGAGGAGTGGTTTTCACCATCAGATGGATTTTTTTCTCTTTACTTTTTTCTTGCTTTTTTGATTTTTTCCTTTTTTGATGGAATGGGGACTCTAGTGTCTATTTTCATAGCAAGGAGAAGATGGTCCCATGTTGGATAGCATTATGGATGATGATTGCATGGATGTTGGTGGATAGTGGGTTATGATGTGGATTATGAGGATTATGATGTGGATTATGAGGATTATGATGTGGATTATGCAGATTCTGATGTGGATTATGGAATAGCATGGACCATAGGAATGTGATGGGGAAGATATGTAGGATAGTCAATGAAAGATGGAGAAATGGGGGTATGTGGGAATGTCAAGTGCTGGAGGGGACTCATCAAGACCAATGGTTGCACACACTGTGATGTATTTGGAATCTTGTACTTTGGATGTGGAGTTGGGAGTAATGGGGATCGGGATAGGGGATTTTTGGATGGTCGATTTGGGGTTTTAGGTACCCAAATGGACTTAGGAATTATGGGATTTTTAAATGGGGAGCAAGATGTTTGGGATTGTGGGTTAGATTGGGATGTGGATGCTTCAATAGAGTTTGGTGCTTTTTGTTTAGGGACCCACACCATTTTTGTTTTTGTTTTTTCTTGTGATGGTGTGGGCTTTGATAGCCTTTTGGATTTTTGATTTTTCTTGGAAGGGATAATATCTTTAGTCTTTTGTGCTTTATGAGTCAAGGCATTCAAATTTTTGAATCCCATGGATTTGGGGGAAGCTTCATGTTTGAAAGATGTGTGCTTTTGTTGGTCTTGATTGGGAAATTTAGGGGGTTTATGGGTGGAGGGGTAAAAAGTGGATTTATGGATAAATGAATGAGGGGATTTGAGGATAGGGATGTTTGGGAGGATGGGAGGATAAGAGAATTTGTGGATAGGGATGTTGGGAGTTGGTAGGATAGGAGGTAAATTGGATTTAATAGGAATATTTGGAGTTAGAAGTAGTGGAGGTAAATTTGATGGAGGAAAATGGATGGTGACATGCTTTTGCAAATGATATGATGATGGAGGAATGATGGTGACATATGCTTTGGGGGTACGATGAGATGCACCATGTTTGGGATTGGATGAATGGATTTTGGAAGGTGTGTTGGTGGTACCAACATGTTTAGATTGTTTTTCTTGGGGTGTATAGCCAAGGCCATGTGAGGATGGATGGAATGTGGTGTGGATGGGCTCTATGATGCCTTGTTCATGAAGGCCTAAGCCTTTGCCTTGATAGTTCATATTTTGGAGCATGCGATATGCAATGGGATGCTTGGTACTTTGGAAACAAGAGGCGAGTCCATTATTTGTTGGAGAAGGATAGGTAGTGGATGGAAGTTGTTCACCTCCTATAAGGGGTTTACCACGGATGAAGGTGCTTTTTCCAAGTGGATAAGGGGATGGATTTGGGATGGGATTGGTTAATGGAAGTAAAGGATTAATGGGGGATGGTGTAGGATCAATAAGTTGATCAATAGATGGGAGAGGATTGGGGATGGGATTAGATAGGATTGTTAGATCTTGATTGAGATAGGGGGTTGATATTTCAACATGCTTTGGATTTGATGGATCGTGCATTTGGATAGAAGTGGATGTGACTTGGATGGTGATGGTAGGTTCTTGGATGGATGTGATGGGTTCTTGAGTTATGTTATGAAATTGTTCAAGAGGTTTGGTGGGTGTTGGATTGCATGAGGGTGTTTGATTCCTTGCTAATAGCCAATGGACGACATGCTTGATGAGTGTATGGGTTGAAGAACAATATAATGGATGGATAATGATGGTGGATGGTGTAGGATTAGGATTGGGATTGGATAAGTGGGTGATGGAATTAGGTAGTGATGGTTCTTGGATAGGTGTTGGACTAGGCGGTGGTGTTGGAGGGGTGCAGGATTTGGGGGATTCCATTGCTTTGCTTGGTGATGTTCTTTGGAGGAAATCCCACAAGGATTATTTGGATGTTGTCGGCTTAGGATCTGGAAGATTTGATGGTGGATTAGATGGAGTATGGGTTATCAAGATTGGTGGATTGGGAGATACATAGGGTAATGGATTAAGATTGGAGGAACATTGTGTTGGGGGGGTTGGGATTGAGGGATTGTAAGGTAGGTAGGGTGATGGATTAAGGTTGATAGGATGGGGATTAGAGGATGGGGGATTTGTATGGGGAAATGGTTGTTGATATAAGCTTTGGATTTCAGATATAAGGTGTACTAGACTGGTGTTCCCTTGATCAAAGTTAGCATGACAAAGGTTGGGGGATGGATAAGGTGGAGGTATTGATTGGTTGGATAGGTACGATGGCATGGATGTGTAAGGGGATGGAGATTTATATGAGGGTAAAGGTTGATATGATGAAGGTTGATATGATGGAAGTTAGTATGAGGTTGATGGTGTGGATATGTAGGATGTTGAAGGTTGATATGATGAGGGTTGATATGATGAAGGTTGATGGGAGGTTGATGGTGTGGATATGTAATATGTTTGTTGATATGATGGAGGTTGGGTAAGGGCTTGGGATTCTCCAATGATGAGGTGTGCTAAGGGGGTATCTATAATGTCATTTTTGCATTTTTCCTTAGCATTAGGATCCATGTTCTCATAGATTTTTCTAAGTCTTTGTAATTGTTGCATTGCTACATAAGGATCCATTTTGTGGGAGAGATATGAAATGAAATGAAATGGAGCATAATGGACGATTGTGATGTTGGGAATCAAATTTCAAGACCTTAGGATGATTTGATTTGCTTCAAAAGATGGATGATTCTCTATACTTAAGGTGGGCTAATGACACTTAAGTAATAGAGTTGATTTGGGTTGAGTGGATTGGATGATCAATTAAGGTCTTGATTTTTTGGTGGGGTTGCTTTGGATTTTGGATTGGGATGAAAGTAGTTAGGATGTGATTTGGCTTGGAATGATTGGATTATATGTAATGACTAAGATGATGACTCAGATGATGTTGATGGGATGAAGATGTGACTAGGATGTGCTTAGGGATGCTTGGGATTGAGGTTGATTTGACAAGAATGGAGATAATGACGACATGTAATGATTAGAATGATGTTGTTTGGATAATTATTTAGATAGAATGATGATGATTTGATGATGTAGAGTGACAAGGATATGATTAGGATTTATTAGGATGACTTGGATGTGATTAGGAATGAAGTGGCTAAAAATGAGTGATTAGGATGAATGTGATTGGATTTGAATGTGTTGGAAGAGTGAGTTGAATGACTTGTCTTTATGTGTTTGGTGTTTAGCTTGATTTGGTAATGTTTAATCAAATGATCACGCATGTACAATCATGATTCACTCACACAAGACACATAAGAAATTTTGAATTTTGAATTTGAAGAATATGATGATGATTAGACAAGCACACGTGGAAGACACATCAACAAGCCCTAATGTCTAGTTTGAAATAGGGTATGGCCAATTAGGTTTGTGGGCAATGTTTACACGAGGTTGACTAAGGAATTGAAAGTGAAATCCTGCCACACAGCTGGGAGAAAGGGGTAACCCACCCTTTACCTTCACTTCCCAAAGGTATAAAGTTCTTTGGGGCTTAGCCAAGAGTGACAAGATTCCAACTCTCAATGAGGGTGTCTTTTGATTCAGCCTTGAATGAGGTCGTCCCTTGGAGTGGTGTGTCTCCAAGTAGGCCTCCTAGGAAAGGGTAAACAAAAGTAAATCAAGTAAGGTGTTTTTAATCTCCAAGATCACCTTGCGGTGTGAGGAGAGAGCATACACATGCACACTTGATTCACACTTGTAGTGGTTAATTGACTCTTAGAAAAAATAATGTGTGAAAGACATGTCAATCAATGGTTCTTTTTATGCCCAAATCAAAATGTGAATGAAAAACACTAGTTGATTTTATGTCCAATTTTGATATGTGATGAAGGCAAATTTTTTTTGTATGAGCCCAAATCAAAGTGTGTATGCAAACAACGATTCATTTTATATCCCAAATTGAAGTGTGTATGCAAACAATGATTCATTTTATATCCCAAATTGAAGTGTGTTGGAAAACAAGATTATGAAGGAATGAGAGATAGAATGAGTGTACCTAATTATTTTTCTATCCCAAGTTGTTGTAGATGCTGACCCTGATGTTGTTCCATCCCTGAGTGATCACCTTCAAGTCACAAAATTGAAAATGAAGCAAGTAGACTAGTATAGGAGATTGTTATACAAAAATCAAGAATCTGATAAAATTTGATGAAGAATGAACTGATACAAAAAAAATAAGTGCATGAATAGATTCTTTAGGAAATTCTATGCAATTTGAAAAAAAATTCACTGAAAAAGGCTGAGTTTTGCTCAAGTTATGTGCATTTGAAGTTTTGAAGCATCTTTGACTTTGACTAATAAAAGATGCTACAAAATGGTATAGTCACCTAAAAATTTCTTCACAGCTATGAAGTTCTTAGAGTCCTCTTTCTGATGAGTACTTGTTTGCCTAATTTCGCCTCCATATGTGAAAGTTATGAGGAAAAGAAAAAAAATGCCCTCCTAGGGCATATAGAAGCACAAGAGATAACCTGGCTATTAAGAGTTAACCGCTAATTGTTTTCTCCTTCTAGTCACATACGGTGGTTTGTGATCTGGCAGCTTGTTCTAGTAGTTTAATAGATGACTGCTAATGGTTTGGGTTAAATTGGTCACATGCAGCTATCAAAGTCATGCGGTCAATTTGACAGTCAAATTTGGTTGTTTAGAGGAGTTTGGGTCCTCAGTCTCCCATATGACCGAGGGCTAGTGGTGCAGGAGTACCCAATCTACTAGAGCCTCCATGAAGTCCTAAACAGACATTTAATGTCTTAGAGTTTTTTTTAAGGTTTTCAATGAAGTCCTAAACGGACATTCAATGTAATAAGGTGTGTATTTTTAGATAGTTGTTAAGAGTTTGTTAGAAAGTTAGTTAGTTTGTTAAGATAGCTGTAACTCCCAGCCATTGGGAGTCATTTTCTGTACTACCCCGTGAGGGGATAAATATGTAAGATCTGATCGATCTCAGGACAGTGTGATTGACAGGAGGATAGTGATAGTTCAGAAAGATTGTAAATCAATTCTGTGAAGGAATAAAAGAAGTTTGTGTTCTAGTGCAACTGCAGTGGATATCCTTTGGGGTCATTCCACTGGTGGATTTCTTTGAAATCAGTGGAATGACCTCCGTATCTTTGAGTTCTATTTCTGTTCTATAGGTTTTTACATTTTCCATGTGTTTTTCGGTTAAAATGGTTGTAGGGGAGGAATCGTGCATTTTATGCATATGGTGAGTATCCGTCATTTGTATGTCGAAGATATTTTATGTATATCCTATATTTGTATGCGAGATCGGCTATAGAAAGTCAAAGTAGTGTATGTCAATGGCATCAGAGTGATAAGAGCTATCAGTGTGAGATTTATGGTGTACTCCGATGGGTTAAGTCCCACCGATGATAGCGTACACCAAAGGCATCGGTGTGAGGAGAGCATCGGCAGAGGAGTTTTTTAGTTAGACCGACAAGGGAAGTCTAACTGATGGTGAAGCTAGTACTAAGAGCTTTGGTGTGACAATCGACATTGGAGATGGGGTGGCAAGTTAAGCTGATAGTTATATGTCTTGGCGATAAGTAGTTTGGCGGTGGAGATGAGAGAAGTCATCAGGGGTCAACGGTATCGGCGAGACGGTGTGCATCGGAGGGACAAATCTCTCAAGGGCCGATGGTTGGAGTGTTGCTGATAGGCAACCAAAGGTGAAATATCTATGTTGGCATGAGGTGAAGCGTTAGGGAGACTTTTTGTGAAGAAGCCGATGACTAAAGTGTTGCTGATAGGCAACTTAACTGATGAGAAAGTGTCAGTGAGAGTTGGTGTAAGTCTGAGTGATGGATTCTATTCATCAGAGAGAGTTTACATATCAGCGAAAGAATTTCTGAAGTGGCCGATAAGATAGGTCAGCCTGATAAGGGAGGAGAGGATTATTTCGGTAAGAAAAGAGAGATATCTTGCCGATAGGAAATAGTAATAGCTATTATGTGGGTTTTAATGGGTTTTTCACCCTATTTGTAACCTTCTACTGTGTTGCTCTGCATCAAATTGGTATCAAAGCTCAGAAGATTCTGAGCATGTAGATAGAATGCTAAAGGAGGCAATCTACACTAGAATTTTTGGGATGAGCAGTTACAAGTTAACTCGCTACAGTAGACAGACGAGAAGGTCTATCAAGAGGGCCAGAGGAGATGGTCCATTGGTTGTTGCCAAAAGTCTTGGGGAGAGAGGCAAGAGAGGACTCCCAGGTGAGGGATAGAAGTGTTGGTGTAGCAGAGAGAAGTGGACTTTAGATGATAGAGATGCTATTTGGAGACAGTCAGTCAAACTCCATTGATATGAGTCACAGTTGGAGGATAAAGTGGACATAGCGAAGTCATCAAGTCAGGGTTGAAGACAAAATGAAGTTGTTTGCAGCAGACCTCATAACTCTTGGGACAAGAGTTTTTTCAACTTGGGGAGTATGGTGTAGGAGCATCCAATCTACTGGAGCCTCCAAGAGGCATTAGATGTCTTAGAGTTTGTTGTTAGGTTTTCAATGAAGTCCTAAACAGACATTCAATGTAATAAGGTCTGTATTGACTGAGACATGCTATTTTTAGATAGTTGTTGAGAGTTTGTTAGAAAGTCAATTAGTTTGTTAAGACAGATGTAACTCCCAGCCACTGGGAGTCATTTTCTGTCCTACCCTATGAGGGGATAAATATGTAAGATCTGATCGATCTCAGGACAGTGTGATCGACAGGAGAACAGTGATAGTTCAGAAAGATTGTAAATCAATTCTGCGAAGGAATAAAAGAAGTTTGTGTTCTGGTGCAACCGTAGTGGATATCATTCGGGGTCATTCCACTGGTGGATTTCTTTGAAATTAGTGGAATGACCTCCGTATCTTTGAGTTCTATTTCTGTTCTGTAGGTTTTTGCATTTTCCATGTGTTGTTCAGTTAAAATGGTTGCAGGGGAGGAATCATGCATTTTATGCGTATGGTGAGTATTCATCATTTGTATGTTGAAGATATTTTATGTATATCCTATATTTGTATGCGAGCCTGGCTGTAGAAAGTCAAAGTAGTGTATGTCGATGGCATCAGAGTGATAAGAGCTGTCGGTGTGAGATTTATGGTGTCCTCTGATGGGTTAAGTCCCACCGATGATAGCGTACACCAAAGGCATCGATGTGAGGAGAGTATCAGCGGAGGAGTTTTTTAGTCAGACCGATGAGGGAAGTTTAACCGATGGTGGAGCTAGTACTAAGAGCTTCAGTGTGACAATTGGCATCAGAGATCGGGTGGAAAGTTAGGCCAATAGTTATATGTCTTGGCGATAAGGGGTTTGGTGGTGGAGATAAGAGAAGTCGTTGGGGATCAATGGTATCGGCGAGATGGTGTGCGTCGGAGGGACAAATCTCTCGAGGGCCAATAAGATAGGTCAGCCTGATAAGGAAGGAGAGGATTATTTCGGTAAGAAAAGAGAGATATCTTGCTGATAGGAAATAGTAATAGCTATTATGTGGGTTTTAATGGGTTTTTCACCCTATTTGTAACCTTCTACTATGTTGCTCTGCATCAGCTAAGCCTAAGCAAAAAAATGAAAGGGGTGTTAGCCCCCCTTCCCCACTCTGCTAGTCACAAACATGACCACAGGCTATTAAAAACCAAACAATGCCTAAGCCCTTTAAGCGCCAAATGGTTTTTTTTTTTTTTTTTAATGGCGGTTAGGGTTTTTAGTGGGCAGAGGGGCACACAAGAGTGGCGACAGGGTTTTGTAGATGGTGGCCGGGAGGCTTACCATAGGCGGCGGTTGGGAGGTTTTAATGGTGGCTGAAT
This sequence comes from Cunninghamia lanceolata, assembly GCA_027924645.1. Lineage (NCBI taxonomy): Eukaryota > Viridiplantae > Streptophyta > Pinopsida > Cupressales > Cupressaceae > Cunninghamia > Cunninghamia lanceolata. Next base: position 773,773 of record BSBN01000245.1, on the reverse strand, counting down.
GTGGTGGTTGAGGCTTCAGAGAGCCAAATGGAAGATAGGCGGCAGAGGATTTAGTTGCCACTGATGGCGGCGACAGGAGAGGCTGTGTCAATAGTGGCAGGGGTGGTGGTCGAGAAAGGCAGGGGTCGATGAGGGTTTGTGAAAGCGGCGGTGTCTTCCAATGGGTGGCGACAGAGTTATAGATGGCAACTAGGTGGACAGAAGTGGCGACAGGGTTTTAGGGAGTGCCGATAGATGATAGTAGGGTGGAGAAGCGGTGGTTGGGAGTTAGAGATGTTAGGCACTGGTGATGGTCAGGAGTTGGAGATCGAGTGGCGACTAAGCTTAGTATGAAGTGGCTAAGAATGGGTTAGGAGGAGCTGTGTCAGGAGAATGCTGGTGGCGACAGATATTCCCGGTCGACAGAGATTTTAGGTGGTGGCAACAGTGTGGTTGCCTCCGATGGTGGCCATTGGCATAACTAAATGGGCAGCAATCGGAAGGTATAAGGGTTTCGACAGCTAAAAGGAGTGGTGGTGGGGATTAGGAAGGTGTTGACTAGGAGGTGAAGCAGTGGTAGGTTTAAACCAGAACCTGCAAAAAAATGACTTGCAACATAGAAAACCAGTGATGACAGAAAACAGGCAATGCACAAATTAGTATGGTAGGGGATCATGGATCCGTATGGTATGGCCCGTGGCCCTAAAAAAATTTCAAAAATTTTCAGTCACAGAACATAGTCAAATTTACTATCAAAAAACTCAGAAATAGTGTCTTGATCATAATGGTACAATCCATTTTTGCCTAGGAAGTGACCTACAACACCTTACCCCCAAAACTCTCAAATTTTGGCAAAACTCCAAATGAAAATATTCTTGTGAGGGGTGATATCTACTTGTCCATCGCCCTGATATTTTGCGAGGGGGGGCGTCATATTTCAAATATCAGGTGATCTTACGAATATCACCCTTGCTACCAAATGTCACCCCAATGCCAATATGATGATGATGTCATCTAAATTCGATGGGGTCATAGTTGAAATTTTTAGTCCGGCCTGATATTCCAGATGAGGGGGTCATATTTCTAATATCAGTCATCTTAGAAAGATCCCCCTGATGTTACAATATGATGGTGACATCATCAAGATCGTTGGGGTGCATCATGAGGTCTTCGGCATGATGGTTACTATCGGCAGCTTTGCTAAGGATCCCCCCGATCGCTGATGAGGATATGAATATGATGATGACATGAATATGATCAGGAGGTTCATTGGAGAAGTATTTGGTATACATATGAGCAGGAGGATCTTTCTCCTATGCATCAGGTTGCGCTGATGAAGGTGGTCATCAGGATGATATTGAATATCAGGTGATGCAGTCTGGTGATATTTCTGATGGGGGTGATTTTTTCCCACAGGGTGATATTTCGCATCAGGATGATGTGAAATATTAGGGTGATATTTCATATCAGGTTATCATGCAGGAGGATCATCAGTAGGAGGCTCACCGTTGGTGTGGGTCATGATGATGAGGTTTAAACTGGCATCATTAGGAGCAAAATCACCGATATCATATGTGCCCATGGCTTGGTTTATAAAGTGTTTGAGAGGTCATGGCATGGTGAATGTGGGATAATCAGTTATCACATAATTTGAAAAGTCAGCGATGGATGCATAGGGTGCTGATGTGGCATGATATCATTGGCTGGCAATTTTTCAGCATGATCAACACTGCAAATCTCGGCGGGAAAGATGGAGGTATCGACGGTCCTGATTTAATTTTTCAAAGGGAGGGATTTCTTCATATATGTGACAGTGATCTTGGTGGGAAGAAACTTCAGGGGTACGCGAACTGATGTTGCATCCCAAAGCAGGAAAATAAGCATTAATGGCAAAGTTTACAGAAGCATGGGTCGAGAGGATAGGTCAATTGCCATTTTTCAAGATGAAAATCTTCAGTCAGCAGCTCTCCTCCTGAACCTGCCTGTCCTTTCCCTTTTCTCTGCACAACTGCATTAAATGTTTTCGGTGCCCTCCTGGTGACGCTTTGTATCTAGTGAAATCTTGGAGAATGCCATGTAATTAATGATTGAGTACACCTTGCTTGTTGTATATAGGAGGCTGTGTTACTCATTTGTTGGGGTTGAAAACTAGAAAAACTTTTGGTGCTATGTGAAGATACAATCCTGTTGGTGGCTCTGTTCTATATCTTGTGAGTTTATGAGTTGTATGACTGAATGTTTTATGTATAGCATGTGTCAGTTTTATGTTGATATAGATGAGAAATGCTTCATTGCATGTGTTCTATTATCTGTCTCCAAATTGAATGTGTTCTTCTTATGAATTTAAACAGCTGAGGGGTGTTTAAGATTCTAGAGTATAGGCTTGCTATACTGAATGCTTGATTCTTTAATTTTGCTCAAGGAGTAGATTGAATGTTTTGGATTAAAGTGTTGGGAAGAATGCATTGCAGTGAGGATGTTGTAAGTAGAGATAACTAAATACTTGATCTTGGGAAGTCTCTGTAAGGTAGAAACTACAAAACCCCCTTGAAATCTGAGTATTGTTTCAAGCCTATGATAAACATTCACATATATATGTCTATTGACTATGAACCCTGAATAGGCACCAGTCTAGTCTTGTGTTGAGGTCATAACCCAAGGTCCCAGTCTTGCATCCAAATACAAAATCAAACTTAAAACTTCAAAACCAAACCATTAGGACCTTAGAAGTAATTTTAGGATCAAAATCCTCTATCTCACAACTGAACATAGGCCCAAAGCTAGCCCCTTTGTACTTATCTTATAGTTTTGGTCTAAACAAATGAGGATTTATTTGCTTTGTGTCAACATCCCCTAGTTCACAAGCATATCTTATGGATGTTGAATAGGGAATACGCCCTTAGGTTTTACAGAGCCTGAAGAAGAAGAGGAGATATTTATAGAGTCTATCTCCTGTACTGTTGGCCCCTGGCCCAAAGATCCTATTGATCATTGATAGCTACCTTGTAGGGATAACTGGGAGCAAGCATCCAGTTTGGGAAAAAACCAACAAATTTGGTGACTCTACTGGGGAATCTTTGTGTAAGAACCCTAATTTAAGAGAAAATAATTCCTATCTATAGGTGGCGACTCTGAACAATCTCCCAACCAGTAAAGTAAAAATTTGTATGCAAGGGAGAAGATCCTTGCGTAATCCTTTATTTGAAGAGTTACTCATAAAAATGATGTACAGTAAAAAGGGGACTGTCCTAGCCAGTCATGAAGGTTCTCCCAGAAATAATGATAGTATCCAAGGTCATCCTAGGTCTTCATAGTAGCAGGCACCCTATTTTTTAAATGCAGAAGCTAATATTCAAGATGCATATGATAGACAACAAGGTGGCAGATTAAGAATGAGGTCAGAAGTGTTCCAAGAACGCCCTTTCTTAGACCCCTCAGATAAATTTGAAGAAGTTGAATCTCCAAGGGATGATGATGATGATGACCAATATGAAAAGGGACCATCTTCTTCCATGCCCAGACATGAACAATTAGCTGAAGAGATCAAGAGCCTGAGGGCTAAATTTGAGTATCTACAGGCTGTACAAATTAGAGATGATATGAGACAAAAGGTACAAGCTCTGAAAATTGCCCAACAAGATGTAGTCCCTACCCTTGATAATGCAAGTGTCTTGAGAAACCAACATAGAGATGAAGCTCATCATCAGCAAAATGGTCAAAGACAAAATGCAAACAATGCTAGAGTACCACTAAATAATGTGAGAAATCAAAATGCTGATAGAAATGTCAATATTAACCAGTTTGGTAGACAACCTATGCAGCTGGACAGATTCAGACAGTTATTTTTTTATGGTATTCCTGGTTACCCTAATCTCATTGACAAACATGTAAGGCCACAGGTGACAAAATTTTCAGGAAATAATGTTGGATCAGGTGAAGACCACTTGAAGGCTTTTCAGAATGTCATGGACAACTTTGAGGTTGAGCATGAAGATGTTTTTATGAAGTTGTTTATGTAGTCTTTGATTGATGAAGCTAGAGAATGGTATAAAGGTCTGCCTGACTAGAGTATTTCATCATGGGATGATTTCAAAAGGATTTTAAGGATCAGTATGGTGACAAAACTAACCCAAGCATTTTTGTAAATGAATTCACTAGTATCACTAAGGGGTCTAATGAGCAGGTTGCAGATTTCAATGCTAGATTCACTAAAGTACTGAACAAATTGCCACCTCACATGAGACCTAATGAGCCAATGTGTGTGGTGCTCTATATAAATTCTTTTGATGCCAAAATAGCATATGGATTAAGAGATAAGGGTCCAAATAGCCTTAGGGATGCTTTCAAGATTGCAACAAATATTGAAAATAATAGGAAAGCATCTAGTAGGACAAACATAAGGGATGATGTGAAGATTTTCCAAAATCCAAATAAGCCTCAAAGTACCCAAGGTAATGCATCTACTTCTAAGGATAAATTAGATAAACTGACAACTGTTGTTAAGGATTTAAGTTACATACTTGCTAAAAATGAAAAAGGAATAGGTCCTGGTAGGCAAGTTTACCAGAGACAAGAAAAGAGGCCATCATTGCATGATATGCCATATAACACTAATTGGCATAATGGTAAACCCATGTTTCCACATAATAGCACAAACCAAAGGGTTCAAAATGTTAAAGAAACTCCTGACCCTTTGAAAACAGCTGTTAATATTGTTGATGACACCCCATGGTGCATAATATGTCAGATGCCTCACTCACAGTCATAATGTATGATTGCTCAGTCTCTGTATAATAATGTTGTTGCCTGTGATGAGTGCAATGAGCCACATTGTGTGGAGGATGATAATGTAAATATGTTGTCCACAAATAGGGAGTATTCTTCGTATGATGTAGATGAAAGTACAAGTTATGGGACTCATGTTTGCCAGTAGGTTCCTTGAGATGATGACGATAAAGATAGTTATGTGTATGCTCAAGACTCACATATATTTCTGAATAATCTGAGGAAACCTTCTGATGAAGAAATTAGGGCTTTCACAGCCATAGCAGTGACCTAGGTCAAAAGCAATTACAATCTCAGAGGTAAAGCTCAGGTAGGCGATCCACGTCATCCAAAAAGCACCTTTGTGAATCAACTAGTGCAAAACCATAAAGTGGCTGAACTGCAACAGACGCAATGGAACCCCAATAGGAAGAACTTTAACCAAAAGGTACGTCATGATTTTCAAAGATCAGAAAATGAAGTCCCCCAAGATGAAGGCCAAAGTAAGAACTCTCAGGTCATAGATGGCAGTTAGTACAGCGCTAAGATTAAAGCTAGATCAACTCAGTATAGGAGCAAAACTGCAGCTCAAGATACAACCATCATACAAAATTATGCTCCTTTTGACATAACTCAAGTCTTGTCCCAGATAAAGGTCTCTATTCCATTGATGGAGTTGATGAAGGTTGAAGAAGTCAGGAATGAGGCAATGTCCATGATCTCAGGGGTAGCTTGTCAAACTAATCAGAATGTTGAAACTCAAGGTAAGAAACAAGCCCTATGTGTTGAAGAGGATGAGGTCCCCGAAGTTTATCTAGGAGTGACCATGACAAAATGCCCTTCAGAGGTTGAGCCATTTTACGTTTCCCTTTTTATTAATGGAAAAACAATTAGAAATTGTATGCTTGATTCAAGAGCATCAACAAATATCATGCCTATGGCTATCATGCAACAAGCTGGATTAAAAATAGACAAGGCATGTGGAAGATGCTATGCCATGGATGCTAGAGAAGTGCCAGTTATTGGAATCATGAAGGATGTGGATTTCAGGTTAGCAGCATATCCAGAAAAAACATATAAAATGAACATAACAATGGTTGATATAAAGCCACAATATGGTATGTTGTTATCAAGAAGATGGCCAGCATTGATTGGTGGAAGTATGCAATTAGATCTGTCATATGCCATGATTCCAATGAATGGCAAAGATGTCAAACTGGTCAGAGAAGAAAGATCACTAGAGATAGTTGAAGATCAAGATTCAGAGGAGCATATCTATTTTGTGGATACTAACTGTGATAATTTCAAAGTTGTCTCAGATCATCAAGAAAATCAAGAGAAAGATTTTTGCATTCAAGAGCTGGACCAACAGGGCCTTTGGACCATGTACTTTGATGGAGCTTGCTCAAAGGAAGGCTCTGGTGCTGGGGTTGTGTTTTTGTCTCCAGCTAGTAAGCTTCTAAAATTCTCTTTCTTGCTGAAGTTTGCTTGTACAAATAATATTGCAGAGTATGAAGCTTTGTTACTAGGATTGAATATGGCTCTGAAGCATGGAATTAAGATGATAAAAGTGTTTGGAGATTCTGAGTTAATTGTTTCCCAAGTTAGAGATAAGTATGATTCAAAAAATAAAAGGTTGAAACAGTATAAGCATGCTATCTGGGATACAATTGAATTGTTTGATGCATTTTCAATAAACTGGATAAAAAGATCAAAAAATGTCATGGCAGATTTTCTAGCTAATGTGGCCATTAGGCCAGATGATATAACTCTGTCTGATGTTACAAATGTTGAGGTTAAACTTAGACGCACAGTACCAGATAATGTATGTAGTTGGCAGGTATTTGATGATGATAAAGATTTGTTAAGATTTTTACACTGCATAGATGAATATGAGAACCAAGAAATTGCCTTTCAGAATTTTGTAGAGGTTATAGATGGAAAAGAAACTCTCTTGGGGAAGGAAGTAATTCAGCTAAAGACAAACAAAATCCCCGGGGGGTTAGTTGCTTTAGAAAGAGCATTTGACAATAGGGATCAATTTGTTACAAAGGCATCTCCTATAAACAAGGAGGACTTGGAGGAGATAAACTTGGGAATATCTCATGTCCCCCAAAAGGTATATATTGGCAAACAGCTCAAACCACACATCAGGAACATGCTGATTGCATTGTTGAGAAAATATAAGCATGTCTTTGCCTGGTCATATGAGGACTTGAAAGCTTATAGAGAGGATTTATTCCAGCATGAGATCCCATTGAAGCCTAGGGCTAAGCCATTCAGGAAGAAGCAAAGACCTATTAATCCTACCTTAGCTCCAAAAATGCAGGAAGAACTCAAGAAGCTTAGGGAGGCTAGAATAATTGTGCCTATCAGATATTCAACCTGGGTGTCTAATATTGTCCTAGTTAGAAAAAAGAATGGTGATATAAGACTCTGTGTTGACTTTAGAAATTTGAATGTATCTTCCTTGAAGGATAATTATCCACTGCCCAACATGGAGGCTATGCTACAAAAGGTAACTGGCTGTGAACTTTTATCCATGATGGATGGATTTTCAGGGTACAATTAGGTGAAGGTGAAAGAATCTGAACAATTTTCAAGACTACCTTCACTTCTCCATGGGGAACCTATGTATATGTAAGAATACCATTTGGACTGACAAATGTAGGTGCTACATTTCATAGGGCTATGGATGTTACTTTTGTAGGATTGATTGATTCAATCTTGGCTGTATACCAGGATGATCTAATTGCCTATTTAAAAAGGGAAGAGCAACATTGCATGCACCTAGAACAGATTTTTATTAGAGCATTGGAATATGGCATTTCACTTAACCCAAAGAAATGTGCTTTTGGGGTAGTTGAATGAAATCTTTTGGGACACAATGTTTCCAAGGATGGAGTTAGGATTGATCCTAAAAGGGTTGCTACAATTGATAGGATCCAAGTTCCCAAAATGGTGAAAGGAATTCAGTCTTTGGACAAATTAATTTTGTTAGAAGATTTGTTCCTAACTTTTCAAAGACTACAAGGAACATTTCTAAGATGCTGAAGAAAGGTAAGATTATCAAGTGGGAAGATGAAGCAATTAAATCATTTTAGGACATCAAAGAGGCTATAAAGATGGCTCCTGTATTAAAATCCCCTGATTTTTCTAAGCCATTTCAATTGTTTTCATTTGCTTCTTTTCATACTGTTGCTGCATGTTTGTTACAGAAAAATGAAGAGGGTTTTGAACAACCTATTGCCTTCTTTAGCATGTCATTGCAGGCAACTGAATTAAAATATGATATCATGGAAAAGCAGGCATATGCATTGGTTAGGGCAGTCAAGAGCTTTAGGCCATATCTAATAGGATCTCAAATAGTTGCATATGTGCCCCATGCAGTAGTCAAGGATATTTTTACTCAGCAGGAGGTAATAGGAAGAAGATGCAGGTGGATAAACAAGTTACAAGAATTCAACATAGAGATACAGATCACAAAACTAGTAAGAGGACAAGGGTTAGCTAAGATGATGACATAGTCAAATCTAGAAGCATGCCAAGTGAATGTAGTTCAGAATGAAATCGTTAATATGCCAAAATCTGAATGGTACAAGGATCTTGTATATTATTTGCAGAATTTGAATTGTCCTTCCCATTTCAGTGATAGTCAGAAAAGGACCTTGAAGCTACATGCAATTAGGTACATTATTATTCAAGGAGAGTTGTATTGGAAGAATCTTGATGGTGTGCTACTTAGGTGTGTGGATAAAAATGAGGCTAAGCATGTTTTAAATGACATGCACAAAGGAGTGTGTGGTGGACACTATACTGCCCAAACAACAGCCCACAAAATTCTTAGAGCAGGCTATTGGTGGCCAACTCTTTTTTCAGATGCACAAAAGTTGGTGAGGAGATGTGATCCTTGCCAAAGGTTCTCGGGAAAGTTAAAGTATGAAGGTGCATTACCCCTTAGAACTGTGACTGTGGAGGCTCCATTTAAGCAATGGGGAATTGATTTTATAGGGGAGATTTCAGAAAAATCAAGTGGAGGACATAGTTTGATTTTGGTTGCTACTGACTATTTCACCAAATGGATTGAAGCCATTCCAACTAAAAAAGATACAAGCAAGGTGGTGATGGATTTTATTCTAGAAAACATTATTATTAGGTTTGGAGTACCATTCAAAGTGGTCACAGATAATGCCATGTGCTTCAGATCTGGTGAATTTGTTAAATTTTGCAACAAATATGGGATTAATTTGTCATATGCATCACCATATCATCCACAGGGAAAGGGTCAAGCAGAGTCAAGTAACAAAAACCTCATGAAAATCATCAAAAGGATGGTAGACAAGAACAAAAGAGCATGGGATTCAAAGTTGAGGATGGCACTATGGGCTGATAGAGTAACTGTAAAGAAAGCAATTGGGAGCTCACCTTTTGAACTAGTATATGGCACAATAGCTAGGTTGCCTGTGAACAATCTCTTGCCAATTTATAGATTCATACAAGAAAATGATGAGGAGATTGAGGACCCAATGACTGAAAGGATAGATTAGCTGGTTGCATCAGATGAAGTTAGAAGAGAGGCACACAAGACAAACATTAAGCAACAACAGAAAGTGAAATATCTATTTGATAAAAGGACTATAGAAAGAAAGTTTTAGATCAATGACTTAGTCCTTGTTTTGAATGAAAAAGGTCAGGATAAGGGTAAGCATGGTAAATTTGAGCCCTTATGGATGGGCCCATACCGAATCAGCAATACTCATGCAGAGGATTCTTATTTTCTCCAGGCCCTAGATGGTGAAATACTAGAATTGCCTATGCACGGTCAATTCCTTAAGCTTTATTTTTCATAAGTGATCTTCTTTTGTGCACAATTATAAATTATGTGTAAATTGCTTGTAAATGCTCTGTATAGTTGGTGTTTTTCCTCTTTTGTGTTTTGTCTAGTCTACCTAGAGGAGATCTAGTTCTCATTGCAGCCTTGTGCTTGCACGTCCCCAATCAGAGCCAATGTTGGTGCTTGCACATAGAGTCAAGGTTTCAAGCAAAAAATTGTGTTAAGGAAAAGTTTCTATTCATCTTGATATTCTGCGAGGGGTCATATTTCAAATATGACCTAATTTTCTGCCTGGGGGATGATATTTCAAATATCAGTCATCTTCGCAGGATCACCCTGATGTTACAACGAAGCTACAGTTCGACCTGATATTCTTGTGAGGGGTGATATCTACTTGTCCATCACCCTGATATTTTGTGGGGGGGTGTCATATTTCAAATATCAGGTGATCTTATGAATATCACCCCAATGCCAATATGACGATGACATCATCTAAATCTAATGGGGTCATAGTTGAAATTTTTAGTCTGGCCTGATATTCCAGACGAGGGGGTCATATTTCTAATATCGGTCATCTTACAAAGATCCCCCTGATATGGCAATATGATGGTGATGTCATCAGGATCAGTGGGGTGCATCATGAGGTCTTCGGCATGATGGTTACTATCGGCAGCTTTGCTAAGGACCCCCCCCGATCGCTGATGAGGATATGAATATGATGATGACATGAATATGATCAGGAGGTTCATTGGTGAAGTATTTGGTATACATATGAGCAGGAGGATCTTTCTCCGATGCATCAAGTTGCGCCAATGAAGGTGGTCATCAGGATAATATTGAATATCAGGTGATGCAATCTGGTCATATTTTCGATGGGGTTGATTTTTTCCTGCAGGGTGATATTTCGCATCAGGATGGTGTGAAATATTAGGGTGATATTTCATATCAGGTTATCATGCAGGAGGATCATCAGCAGGAGGCTCACCATTGGCGTAGGTCATGATGATGAGGTTTAAATTAACGTTGTTGGGAGCAAAATCACCGACATCATATGTGCCCATAGCTTGGTTTATAAAGTGTTTGAGAGGTCATGGCAGGGTGAATGTGGGATAATCAGTTGCCACATAATTTGAAAAGTCAGTAATGGATTCATAGGGTGCTGACATGGCATGATATCATTGGCTGGCAATTTTTTAGCATGATCAATGCCGCAAATCTTGGTGGGAAAGATGGAGATCGATGGTCTTGATTTAATTTTTCAAAGGGAGGGATTTCTTTGTATCTGTGACAATGATCTTGGTGGGAAGAAACTTCAGGGGCACGCAAACTGCTGTTGTGTCCCAAAGTAGGAAAATAAGCATTAATGGCAAAGTTTACAGAAGCATGGGTCGAGAGGATAGGTCAATTACCATTTTTCAAGATGAAAATCTTCAGTTAGCGGCTCTCCTCCTGAACCCACCTGTCCTTTCCTTTTTCTCTACGTGGCTGCATTAAATGTTTTCAACGCCCTCCTAGTGACACTTTGTATTTGGTGAAATCTTGGAGAATGCCATGTAATTAATGATTGAGTACACCTTCCTTGCTATATATAGGAGGCTGTGTTACTCATTTGTTGGGGTTGAAAACTAGAAAAAATTTGGTGTTGTGTGAAGATACAATCTTGCTAGTGGCTCTGTTCTGGTATCTTGTGAGTTTATGAGACTGAATGTTTTATGCATAGCATGTGTCAGTTTCATGTAAATATAGATGAGTAATGCTTCATTGCATGTGTTCTGTTATCTGTCTCCAAATTGAATGTGTTCTTCTTATGAATTTAAACAGCTAAGGGGTGTTTAAGATTCTAGAGTATAGGCTTGCCATACTAAATGCTTGATTCTTTACTTTTGCTCAAGGAGTAGATTGAATGTTTTGGATTAAAGTGTTGGGAAGAATGCATTGCAGTGAGGATGTTGTAAGTAGAGATAACTAAATACTTGATCTTGGGAAGTCTCTGTAAGGTAGAAACTACAAAACCCCCTTGAAATCTGAGTATTGTTTCAAGCCTATGATAAACATTCACATATATATGTCTATTGACTATGAGCCCTGAATAGGCACCAGTCTAGTCTTGTGTTGAGGTCATAACCCAAGGTCCCAGTCTTGCATCCAAATACAAAATCAAACTTAAAACTTCAAAACCAAACCATTAGGACCTTAGAAGTAATTTTAGGATCAAAATCCTCTATCTCACAACTAAACATAGGCCCAAAGCTAGCCCCTTTGTACTTATCTTATAGTTTTGGTCTAAACAAATGAGGATTTATCTGCTTTGTGTCAACATCCCCCAGTTCACAAACATATCTTATGGATGTTGAATAGGGAATACCCCCCTAGGTTTTACAGAGCCTAAAGAAGAAGAGGAGATATTTATAGAGTCTATCTCCTGTACTGTTGGCCCTTGGCCCAGAGATCCTGTTGATCATTGATGGCTACCTTGTAGGGATAACTGGGAGCAAGCATCCAGTTTGGGAAAAAACCAACACCACCAAACCTCCTAACCACCTTGGACCACACTAAAATGATCAGGGGATACTCACCAAACTCACAAAACAACTTAGTAACTTGATGTTCCTACTGTCCCTTCACAACTAGGTCAACTTTGCTTGTAGCCCTTAGAATAAGGTTTTTGGGGCATAAATTACAGAATCTAAGACAAACCCATGAAAAAATTACCTTTTTGAATACCCATTATGCCCCTCCACAACATATATAACATGCAAGGTAGGTTGTTTTAGACGAAAATCCTCAAAAATGGATTGTACCTGCTATTCCTAGGCCTAATTAGGACAACAAATGAAGTATTTTTGGAATAAATTTCATAAAATGACTCAAACCCATGAACTAAAACCTGTTTTGAGTACCCATTATCCCCTTATATAACATATATTTCATGAAGGTATGATTGTTTTGTAACATAAGGCCTTAAAAATGTCTAGTAATTCTTGTAATAGTCCTAATTAGGCCACTTTTACAAAGGAGGTGCCTCAAAATCACCAAATTTTTACCCAAACTCAATGGATAGTCTTTAGTTATGTATTAAAATAGGAGAATCCACCATCTATTTGATCAGGACCCTCACTTATCTCATCAAATTCAAACATGCAAACTAGGAACCCTCATTCTTCCTAAAAAACAAGAAATTACAGTAATAAAAACGTTTCAAAACACCAAGAAAATTCATTTGTTTGTTCCAAAAGTGAAGAAATAATTTGAAGGACTTAAAAACCTGTCATTCCACCATTTTGTGTCATTTTCCCATGGTCATGGCACTCAAAAACATAAAATTTCTCTCTAGGACTGTTAAAACCTAGGTTATTGGACTATTTTTAGAAAAAATGAGCATAAAATCTACAAAACATGAGACCAAACCATAAACGTATATGCAAAAGAAAGTTAATCTAATACACCATCCAACCATGTATGTTTTAGGGTGCTAGAGGGTCGTACCAGGCCATACAAGTGTAAAGAACAACAAAAAATGTAAAAAAACTATGAAAACAGAGCTAGAATAGCGAAAAAAATCATTTTATCTTATTTCCTTCATTCCAAAAGCTTCATGTCCTCCCTATATGACTTGTATATGATATAAAAAATCATGTTTTACAATATATAACTTCACTCCACTCCTCCTCCATCTAGAAAACTAAAAAAGAAAGGCTAAAAATAGCCTCTCCACTAAGGCAACCAAAATAGAAAATACTAAACTGAAGCAAAAACATAAAGACCCTAGTCCTATGATTACCGCCACTACAAAAATGCCTCAATCAGGCTTTATCACAATAATAAATGGTCTTTTAAGACCTTATTTTATGCAAAAACTCAACACTAAAGCCTAGATTTTAATAATTGTCCATTTTTGACAAATGGTGCTCGTGCACCAAATTGACCAATCTGCAAAGATAGTGGTATCAGGAAAAATGTACCTTTCTTCTACTTTTTTATCACTTCATTTTCCCTTGACATCATTTGCCACATGAATTCCAAGAATACAATTCTATCAAAAACAAACTTTGGCAATTTGTGAGGTGGTTGGGGGCAATCATATACCCTGATTATTGTGTGCTCTGGTAGGAAGAACCAATTAGTATAATTGAAAGTATGACCTTGCTCTAGTTTATGTGTAAGAGGTCTCAGAATTACCCCAATTTCTAGTGACAATATGGGGACCAAATTACCAAAAGAATTCATTATTTTCATAGAAAATTCATTATGAAATACATTATAGTTACAAGTTTGGCAATGAGAATCCCACATATAACACCAACATTGAGTAGGCATTCTTTGCCTTGTCCTATCAATCATGCTGATATGCATTTTACTTGACCATTTACTCCTATTTTGATATAGGATCAGGTGGCAAACCAAAGAATAAAACTTCAAGTTCATGAGTTTCTTATCTTCCTTCACATTGATGAATCCATCATGTATTTTCTTTTCAAGATATGAGGCAAATCATACTCAATGGTCACCTCTTAATTTTGTATCTTCATAGCCATCATCACCAAATTAACTAGCATCCTCTTATCAACATCATTTCCTATTACTTGGCACAATACATAATAGGTCCATTTGAAAGAGACTACAAAATATTCCACAGGGAATGGTTCGATTGCATTGGAAGGAGTATCAACTATCCTATTGTTTGCACTTCTTCTCATAAATATCGGCAGCTCATCACTTCTAAGTGTTCTTCTCAAACTTTTGTATTCTTGTTCAATCTTTTGTAGGTTAATTTCAGTGAGAGCTTGTTTGTTCAACATAAAATAGTCAATTATAGCATTTCTGTCAATTCTCAATAGAGACGATCCATTTGGCAATCTTACTATTTTAGTAGCCAGGTGGTAGTGCAGTGCCAAAGTATGAAGCATTTCCACATATACATTTGTAACAATTAGCTTGGTCAAATCTAGCTTCCATGGATTGCCCACCAGTCCCTAACCATCCTTCTTCTGACAGAACTACCAAAACACTTTCTAGCTAGAAATGGGAATTATGGCATCCCTACAACCCTCAACAACATTCCTAAATAGTTTCTTTTGACCTTTGTCAATTGAATTGGGTAAAACATATAGCAAATATTACTACAGTAATCTTTTCTTAGGGGCAGGATTAGGCTTACTAGTCTTACTTGTGGATTCACACTTCTTGGGTGCCATTATACAAACTAGGGTTTCACAACTCAAGCAAATGCACGGAGAATTAAAACAGAGAAAAGATTCTTCAAACTTTCTTGTAGAGAATGTAGAGATGGACTTACTTGAATAATTCAAAGCTTACTAAGAATAGACTGAACTGGGTAGCTTCTCCAAGCCAATCTGCAATCTCTAAACTGAGCAAATGCCGAGAGATTACTAGATTTTATCGAGCTAGAATGTTCATCATTCCACCATTATTTTTGGTTTGTGCCATGAGATTATAAAGTCTCAGCATTCAATTCATTTCAAATATAAGCCCTTGATCAAATTTGATCCAACGATCAGATGAAATGACAAGATCTTTCAAATTTCTCGATAATTGCACACCCGCAATGAGTATGTTTACTCATTTATTATCATTACCGTACTATTGCGGAGCTTGTTTAAACCGATCACGGGATGGTGATAAGCTTCAATGCCTTTTGTTCACTTTTCTTGATTACCGTCAACCCTCAACCCTTATGCTCAAACAAAGTGGGATCGCGGGGCTTATAGCCCCCTTTATTCCATTTTCTTCCATTACCATCAACCCGCAAGTGCCTGTTCTCATTACTACGGGGTGATTATGTTGCCAACTTTTATTGCTTACTACCTTGCCACAAATGTTATTTGAAAGCCATCATAGGAGCCTGGTAACTTGGACACTTACTACCGCCATGCCGTGAACAACTTGCCAGACCAATTCAGGACCATGGGATCAGTTTATATTAAACTCTCTTCTTTATCGCCAAGCTGCAACCAAGTGGTGAGACCTCTAAGGGACCACGGTATACATGGTTGAACGAGCTCTTCATACCACCTTGCTGCAAAAAACTTGTATGTTTCCAACCAGAGTGTAGTATACATGATTCTTGTTGCTCTAGTTCCTGGACTGCTTCCAAGACAATGAGGATGACCTGTGAAATTGCAATAAATTGCAAAAACACATAAATGATTAAGAATAACTACATACTCCTCAAAATGATCATGTTATGTAACCCTGGGAAATAAATGGCATAAAATTTTGGCATGAATGTCTATTAAGAAATGGTCATATACAAGTGAAAAGACCAAGTAGGATCGAAATGTGCAAAATTTTTGAGAGGTCCTAACAGGTGAGACATTAGAATAGTTTATTTGGAATAGTGGTGGGAATTTAAAAAATTTTAGGGTTTTAAAATTTTGTTCCAACATAAATAATGGTTGTTTCATTATGTAAATAAGGGTAATCCTTACCTATATAATAATTATGTATTTCAATATAATGTGTATTTTTTTTGTTTTTGCAGATATGTATTGATAAACTCCAAGAAGGGGATAAAGTTAGGGTGTTGGATCTGTGTGATGGTGTTGCCGTGGGCATTGGGCAGATTCACTCACTATCTATTGTACATAGTCAACTTGAAAGGAACATGAGATGCAAATGTAAATATTTTAAAGGTCACAAGTAACATACAGGTTGCTTATGAAGACAAAATAGATGGAGCTGTCCATCTGAAAGAGAAAGAAGGAACCTTCACACTGTGGCCACTAAAATATTTGCAAAAAATTGCATAGTTGATGTTTATCATGTACTTGTTGTTAGACATCTTGTCCCACTACTTTATGCAGTATTTTGAATGTGTTGTTTAGGGATCTTAATTTTCATGGTGTATTTGAAAGACTTGGAAATTCTTAGACAACTATTGTATTTTTTATTATATTTATATATATACTCTTAGATAGTTTTGATATCTTATAATTTGATATATATATATATATATGCATTATATTTTTTATTGCAGATTACCTTTCTTTATCATGATGTTGAATCAATTTTTTAATTCTAGCATGTTGTAGCTTGTTCATATATGTAATTTTTTTAAAAAAGTGCATTGAAAACATTACCTGCCTCTAGAACTATCATAGAAACTTCTTCAAAATGCCACGTCTATCCTGGAGTCATTGGGGTTCATACCTCAATGATTCCACACTGTTTCAGGCCCAAAAAATCCCAATCGTGCCCAATTCCATAGGTGATTCAATTCTGAATATGATTCTGTGATGAATAGTACTTGGAAATGCCCTATTTTTCTGCCAATTAGGTAACTTAACAAATAATAAATGTTATATCCCAAAACTTGTGCTAGAAATCTGGTAAAAGCTTACCATACTATAGCATCATCAAGTTAACCTTGGATATAGAAATTGTTCAAAATAGAAAATAGTTTGTAAATGTTGAATGGTCAGATAGTATGAGAAATTACAGGCTCCAGGAGTTACCTTTTGAAACATCAAGACAGAGGGTGGATAAAATTGATATATATGTTGTACAAGCCAAGGGATTGCCTTTTGGTTTCAAGATCCAAGTGACTTTGATCTTGATTTAAAATGTTCCTTACGAGTGGTCCATTGTTGTAACCTACATAGTGGTATGTATTCTTGGAAGCCTTATGGTGCCATATTATTTAATGGAGTATATGTGGGTAAGTGCAAAAAGTTGGGGGGCCAAAAAGTGGCCAAATTTTTTTCAAAAAAATTTAATACATAATGTGAGCGTGTTATAACGTGCTCACGTTATGGTTTGGTAATGACGAGCCTAAGGCTCGTCAAAACCAAACCATAATGTGCTCGCGTTATAACATGAGTGCATTATGAATAACTATAAATTAAAAAAAGAGCATTTGTGCTCATTTCATTTCTTTGTTTTCCTCTACACCCGTGGCTTGCAAACCCTAAGAAGTGCGCTCACATTTTGGAAAAGTTGATTCAACACCAAAATCTTACTGATTCATTGCCAAAATGCCGTCACGACATCAAGTAGGCCAAAGGAGTGAGTTTTATTTATTTTTGTTTGAATTTGTTTCTAAATAGGTAGGTTTGAGTTGATTTTTGATGTAAATTTCATTAATTGTTAGGAAATGTTAATGCACCTCCTCCTCCTCCTCCTCCTCAAAATCCACAAAATCTTGAAGAGGAAATACCTACCGAACAACATGTTGGTGCCTGAATTGACTGTCAGTTCTTGAGCAATTTTTATACAGGCACCATCCCAAAAAATCCAAAAAATTTTCCAGTTTTGGCATCCCTTCAGTGTTTTCTAACATCCACATCATCTTTCTTGAAGGGGGGGTTTTCATGTTTTGTCCATCGGCATGAGTTTGGATTGTGTCTTGGCGATCATGATTGGTAACATTGGCGTGTTCTCTTCTATCGCTGAGACTTTACCTATCGGCGTAGGTGTTTTTTGGCTTGCCGACGGACTAGGTCTGGCCGATGATGGAGTTGATGGTGGTCTTCGGTATGACTCGGAGTATTGGCGGGGAGACTTTCAGGTTGGCCGATGGTGTTGGTCACACCGACAGCGGACGAAGTGTGGAGAGTTGGGCCGACAGGGGTACTCTGGCCGATGGAGCTGTATCAGCGTAACATTTGATGTCGGTAGAGGAGTTTTTAATTGAGCCGATGGCGTGGGTCTGGCCGATAGGTGGTAGTCAGCTTATGGGTATCGGCCGGACTTTTGAGATCGGCAGGAGAATTGTGGGATGAGCTGATGGCATATGTCTCGGCGATGGGTTTTGACGAAGGCATGTGTGTCGAGCGCGGCAAAAGCGCTCGACACTTGGTATGCATGCGGCCATATTTTTAAAATACTAAAGTTGTCTCCACACCATGCATGTGGGATTATTCCCTTGTATATTTTGAACCTGCAAAGAGGCGTTTTGGCAGGATTTCCTTTTTGACGCGCTGCGACAGTTTTCAGGCGACCGCAGGTGGTTGAGACCCTTAATGGCAACTGTGCTGGGGCATGGGCGAGTTGTTGCACAGTCAGGTACTAGATTTTTGACATGAAGACTTCCAGATAGTGGCGCTTGGCTCGAGGCTCCTCTTTGTCTGCTGCATTTACATTTTCTGAGCGCCATTCCTTCTGAGGACTGTATCTGGCAGATTTTTTGAAATAACCATGTAATTAATTGTTGTGGTACACTTTCTGGCTGTTATAAGCAGGAAGTGTTACTCATTTTTAGGTTGTTGAAAGTTGAACATTTTGGCTCTGTAACACAATACAGCTCGTTTTGGTTGCTCTGTACAGCTAAACCTGTGAGTTTATGTATCTCTTGTTGTACGTTTTGGCTTGAATCCACTGATTTCATGATAAAGCTTATATGAGAAATGCTATGTTAGCATGTGTTCTGTTAATTCTGTCTCCAGTATTGCATGTATCTTTCTTCTGAGTCTGGATATTTAAGCAATGTTGAGACTCTAGAACATAGAATTCCTGTGTTAAATGTCTGATCTTTTAACCTCTGCTCAAAGGTAGATTAAACTGTTTTCAGATTAAACATTGGGAAGGGTATACTGCAGTAGGGATGCCATAAGTAGAGATAACTTAACACTCTGTATTGGGAGATATCTATAAGGCAGGTATCATATATATCCCCCTGAAATCTAGTTTTAGCTGTTCATGCTGATCATTCACAGGTGTATGTCTACTGACTCCAGGCCCTGGATAGGCACCAATCTTGCTTTGTGCTTGTGTTACAACCATGTCCAGCTTTGCATCCAAACTTAAAATCATAATCAAACTCGAAAACAACCATTAGGACATTAGAATTAGTTCTAGGATCCTCAGTCCTCTGTCTACAACTGCAAATAGGCCCAAAGCTAGCCCCTTTGCTCTTATCTTTTAGTTTTGGTCTACTTACAGGAGGACTCATCTGCTTTCTGTCAGCATCCCAGCCTTAGTATGCACATTATCATGGGTGTTGAGTAGGGAATACCCCCTAGGTTTTGCAGAGCCTGAAGAAGAAGAGGAGATAAAATATAGAGTCTATCTCCTACACTATTGGCCCCTGGCCCAGAGATCCTGTTGATCACTGATGGCTACCTTGTAGGGAAATCTGGGAATAAGCATCTAGTCTGGGAAAAAACCAACAGAAATTGGCGACTCTACTGGGGATGGATTGATAAAAGAAATGATATATTTGTGACCCATCCGAGTCACCAACAGAAATTGGCGACTCTACTGGGGACTGAGAAGTAAAAGTTCTATCTAATCATCTCCAGTAATATATCTGTGACCCATCCGAGTCACCAACAGAAATTGGTGACTCTGCTGGGGATGGATTGATAAAAGAAATGATATATTTGTGACCCATCCGAGTCACCAACAGAAATTGGCGACTCTACTGGTGGAATGAACCTGGAAAAGTAGCTTTCAGCTATTGAAAATTCTGTCCTCTCTGGAGAGGTGGCGACTTTGCAAAAGATCTAAATGCACATGAAAGATGGATGTATGTGACGTGACAAAAATGTGTTGTTCATATTTCTGCATCTGTATGAGAAAAGGTACCTTGTTCCTTCCCCTTTATATATTTACTGTTTTGCTGCATAGGTTAGATGCCAGGGGAGGTTACAGGTCTTAGGTAGACAAAGGATGTCTAAGAGTAAGTTTTTTATGAATCCAAGCATGAATTATCTCGTACTCAGTGGTGAAATGTTGGAGAAAAGAATAGAAGAGATAAAAAATAGGTTGATATTCTTAGAGGCTGAGCAGGCCCAGTTAAAAAGCAATAACCCCATTATGTCTGCCAGTCAGAAGGCTAAACCTCTTCTCAGCCCTTTTGATCCTTTGTATGACCAACTGGATTTGTCATGGGTTGATTATAAAGTAGAAACTATGCCTGCTAGGATATACTGTCAGATGCCTAGATTTAGTGGTCACAATGTGTGTGATGGGAATGCACATATCCAAAATTTTCATGAGTTCATGGGAAAGCATTCATTCAGAGATGAGGATATGTGGATGAGGTTTTTTGTTAGGTCCTTTGATGCAAAAGCAAAAGACTGGTATTTGAGCTTTTCAAAAAGATCCTTTGCCTATTGGGATGAGCTTGCTGACTGTTTCAAGGAAGAATTTGCAAAAGAACCGGCTGATCTTGTTGCAGAACTGATGAACATCAGAAAACAAGATGAAGAGCCATGTGTTGTTTTCAGTCATAGGTTTGCAGTAGCCCTTTCACAGATCCCAGAAGTCTTCAGACCTAATATTTCAGCCTGTGTTGGCATATTCTTTGAGGCTTTTGAGGAGGGCTCTAGTGCAATACTGAGGGATTTCAAGGTAACAGGTATGTAGATGGCATACAAATTTGCTGAAAATATAGAAAATTTTAGAAATGGGCACCTATTGATATCCCTGTCCCCAGGCCTTGGTGTGAGAAATGGTTGTGAAGTTGCAAATGACCAAATGATTATGGCATCATGTGCAGATGAAAATGAAAATGAAAGCATAGAGGTTGAGACTGCTGTATTTGAACATAATGCTAACAATACTACTCAACTGGATTGTTCACCAGTTGAGGATGCCAGTGAAAGGACTAGTGAGGATTCCCATTGCAATGATAAGGCATATGACCATGAAAACAATAACGAGGTTGTGGACAGCAATGAGCAATTTTTGGAATGGACCTGTGGAGACAATTGTGAGTATTGTACTCAGGACAAAGAAGATATAAGAAAACAGAGAAGCAGTCATATGTGTGACCCATTGCCTTCCTTTCAAACACATGGAGATCATGAAGAGCAGTCAGGGATTGAAACAAGTGCTAGTATAGAGCATGATTATTTCTCATTTGATGGCTATTTTGCTTATGACACACAGGCTGATACTCCTCCACAGAGTGAATCCATTGGTGATGAAGATGTGTGCTCTGCTGCCCATGAACAAATGGCATACTATGATCAAGCTGATGTACCTGGATCACCCATCTTTGACACATATGGTGATGAGGATCTATTTGAGTATGGTGAGGATCTAGACATTGTTTTTGGTTTGGATTCTGTTTCTCATCCTGATGAAAGAGGAAACAACATACATCAGGTAAGTGACTATGAAAATATCCCTGATTTGAAAGAGGTGCCAGAGCCTGATCTTTTCCAGATTGGTGTACCAGATGGTTGTGTGCATGATGTGCACAATTGTGAATTTGAAGGCTTTTCTTTTGAAGTGCCAGCATATGATATAGTGAGCCCTGATTTTCCTAGCTGTGTGGTGGATTCTGAATGTTTCTTATTTTTAGTCCAGCTAGGAGATCATTTTGCAATGCATAATGCTGATACAGATGATAACATGTGTTATATTCCATTTGAGTATGCATTGCCTGATACATTCTGCATCCACTTGTTGCCGGATGCTAAGGGTTATCTGCACAGGGATGACAGTGACAAGCTAAATCAGAAGGTTGAATGTGCAGATGACCAGGTTTGTTTATGGTCAGATCATGGTAGCATTCTCAGGCTTGACCCAGTGCATGCAGATGAAAACAAGATATTTGACAAAGGGAGATACAGGTTTTTCTTTTCTTGGTGGCCTTAGGCCATCAAGAGTGTTTGGTGATGCAGATCATTATAACTTCATGACTCTGTGCCCAATGGATAGGGGACTGGTCTGCATCCCAGAGTTCTATGGTTCTTGCCATGCCTACAAGAGGCATGCATCCTTAGACAGAGCCACTGTTGGTGCCTGAATTGACTGTCAGTTCTTGAGCAATTTTTATACAGGCACCATCCCAAAAAATCCAAAAGATTTTCCAGTTTTGGCATCCCTTCAGTGTTTTCTAACATCCACATCATCTTTCTTGAAGGGGGGGTTTTCATGTTTTGTCCATCGGCATGAGTTTGGATTGTGTCTTGGCGATCATGACAGATATACTTATATTTATATTGACAGATATTGATGTATGCCTATATGGATATTTGGTTAGTACAAATCTTTTTTATTGATGGCATCCATACTTGCATTATAAATCCACATTTGAATGGATATTTGTAAATGGCTACTTCAAATATTTAAAGTCCAATTGTATTACATAGGATGTTTGTTGATCCAATAAGCTAGCTATTGTTATTCAAGTATCACCTAAACCTCATTTTGGAACTAAAAGATAAAAGTTGTATTTAAAAAAAAATGAATCATCATGTTGAATAGAAAATATTCATATTCTTTATGAGTTGCTCAATTGAAAATATTCAAATGAGTATGCTAATCCATATTCTCTATGAGTTGGTCAATTAAAAATATTTCTTAATTTCTTGTTATTATACCATATTAGGATGCAAAGAGTATATTTGTTGTTTTGAATAAGATAGTCAAAATCATATGCTTATGAGCACCTGATGACCATTGTGGTTATTAAATGTAATTCCTCTTGCATATAAGGTGAGGCTATGAGATTACATTGAGTCTTAACTAATTTTAGCATGCAACATAACATTGGGGCTATAGGCTTCCATATGTCATACCTCGGGGATTTTTAGTTTTAGGCACAAATTTTCTTTAAGACCTTAGGTGTATTTCTCTACTTGCACAACCTCAAAACTCTGCCTAGAACTCAAGGCACCTTTCATCATCCAAACAACCTCAAAATTGTGCCTTGATATTGAAAGGATGTTTCAAAGTATAAAGGAGGGCACCTTAAGGGAGGCAATTCATCTTGATTATCAAAGTTGATCAAACATATAAAACTAAGCATCATACCTCTAGGCACATTTTTACCTCTCTCTAAACTATCCATTTTGGTGCCTTGATGTAAAGTGAAGTCTAAACTTAGTGAAGATTGTGCCTAGAAAGATATCACCTTGGATATGTGCCTAGAGTCATCCTAAATCATCCATTTGCACCTAAGGGTCAATATAACATAATATAAATTAGGAAGACTTTGAAAATCGTCAAAAGAAGCCTAGGCACCTTTTCTTGTCTCCACCATCCATTTTGGGTGCCTAGAGGAAAATAAACTTCAAATCACTTCCAACTGTAGTGCCTAGTGTTAGAACCTTCAAAATCACTAAATCTTACCAAAGGAAGTCTAGGTGCCTATTGTCACTTGGATCATCATGAATGAGTACCTAAGTGGAAGGAGAATAAGCATCTTGTATGGAGGCACACTTTTGTGTCTAGATAACCTCATTTTGGCACCTTGAACGAAGATGTTCTAAATCCTAAGATCTAGCTCCTAAGTGTAAAATGGTCTCCTATAGGTTTGAACAAGTGATTGAAGCCATCAAATTGCCAAGAAATGAGATAAGTATACTAAGGCACCTTTTCTTCTCTAAACTATCCATTTTGGCACCTAGGAGGAAGGAGATTCAACATCATGAATCAAGGCACCCTTTTCCATCAAAACAACCTCACATTGGCGCCTTGGAGGAAATCAACTTAAAACTACAAGTCCTAGAGTTTTTTCATGTTTTGATGATGTCTTTTGAGAACAATTATAATGATTGAAGGATGAGGTGGGTAAAAAGTCTTCATCTAGCTTAGGCGCCCATTCAATATTTAGTTTTTTCACATACCTTAATTTGCGCCTTGACTTGGAGGAGTTAATTTATGCTTTAAAATGATTTCTATGTGTTTATATGATTCAATATTTGTCAATAATTTAATATGTCGGTACAATGTAGCTTAGACTATTTCGACATGTTTGGGTGCAAAAAAGGACCATGCCTAGCCTAAACGTACCCATCCAGACATGTTGGAACTATTAGTTTGGCCACATGAGGAGAAGAACAAAAGTTACACCCCTTTGCAACTTTTTACTACCTCTTTCTGACGATTTTTGGGGCAGCAGAAAACCTTTCACCACGAGAAAGGCCTCAGAGATATAAAAAATTGAGAGAGGTTATTGTAGAGGCACTCTACATGATCACGTTGCCTCAAACAAAATATTTCTAAATGACATGGTTTTTGAGTAACATCTCATCAAAGATTGCTACCTTTTTGCACTTTGGACTCTTCAGGGATATCATCTGTACAATGTAGCTCGGACTGTTTCAACATGTTTGGGTGAAAAAAAGGACCATACCTAGCATAAATGTACCCATTCAGATGTCTTAGAAAAGTCAGTTTGGTCGCATCAGGAACAGGATCAAAGTTACACCCCTTTGCATCTTTACACTACCTCCTTCTGATGATTTTTGGGGCAGCAGAAAACCTTTCATCACAGGCAAATGCCTCAGAGATATAAAAAACTGAGAGAGGTTATTGTAGAGGCACTCTACATAATCGTGTTATAGTAGATAGAATGTTTCTAAGTGAGATGGTTTTCAAGTAACATCTGGTCAAAGATTGCTACCTTTTTGCACTTTGGACTCTTCAAGGATATTGTCGGTACAATGTAGCTCGGACTGTTTCGACATGTTTGGGTGAAAAACATGACCATGCCTAGTGTAAATGTACCCATCCAGATGCATTGGAATAGTCAGTTTGGTTTCATCAAGAGCAGGATGAAAGTTACACCCCTTTGCAACTTTACACGGCCTCCTTCTGACAATTTTTGGGGCAGCAAAAAACCTTTCATCGTGGGCAAATACCTCAGAGATATAAAAAATTACGAGAGGTTATTGTAGAGCCACTCTACATGATCGTGTTTCCTTAGACAAAATGTTTCTAAGTGACACAATTTTTGAGTAACATCTCATCAAAGATTACTGCCTTTTTATACTTTGGACTCTTCAAGGATATCCTCCGTACAATGTAGCTTGGACTATTTTGACATGTTTGGGTGAAAAATAAGACCATGCCTAGCGTAAATGTACCCATTTGGACTCATTGGAATAGTCAGTTTGGTCGCATCAGGAGCAAGATGAAAGTTACACCCCTTTGCAACTTTACACTACCTCCTTCTGATGATTTTTGGGGCAGTAGAAAACCTTTCACCATGGGCAAATGCCTCAGAGATATAAAAAACTAAGAGAGGTTATTGTAGAGGCACTCTACATGATCGTGTTACCTCAGACATAATTTTCTAAGTCACATGGTTTTTGAGTAATGTCTCGTCAAAGATTGCTGCCTTTTTGCACTTTGGGCTCTTCAGGGATATCATCGGTACAATGTAGCTCGGACTGTTTCGACATGTTTGGGTGAAAAATAGGACCATACCTAGTATAAATGTACCCATTCAAACATGTTGGAATAGTTAGTTTGGTCACATCAGGAGCAGGATGAGAGTTACACCCATTTGCAACTTTACATTGCCTCCTAACGATTTTTGGGGCAGCAGAAAACCCTCTCACCACGGGCAAATGCCTTAGAGATTTAAAAAACTAAGAGAGGTTATTGTAGAGGCACTCTACATGATCATTTTTCCTTAGACAGAATGTTTCTATGTGACACAGTTTTCAAGTAACATCTCATCAAAGATTGCTACCTTTTTGCACTTTGGACTCTTCAGGGATATCATCAGTACAATGTAGCTTGGACTGTTTCGACATGTTTGGGTGAAAGAAAAACCATGCCTAGCCTAAACATACCCATCTAGATGCATTGGAACTGTCAGTTTGGTCACATCAGGAGCAGGACACCAAAAATACAAAAGTTACTTTGTGCAACTTGACAACATTAACTTTTTTTTGCAACAGGACTCAAAGACTCAAACTGACCCCAAATGACTCAAAGTGACTTAAAAACAAATGAAGCAGTCTTAGAAGACCTTATTACATACATTTGACTCAATCAAAACAAAATTTTATTTTTTGACCCCTCTTGGAGGCATGACAACCTAGGTTCCCCTACACCATTAGTGCAACTGAAGTCAATAAAGTTTTCCTATTAAGAAAAAGCGCTTCCCTTAGCTTCAAGAAATATAAATATTCTATGCTAACAAGGAGAACCACATGAAGGTGGAAGCTCATGTGGCCTCACCTAAGACCTAAGACACATGTAGTCTAATAGACGCAGGACACCTAAGACACCTATTTTCTAGTCTCTATCTAACTAGTTGACATATCATATATACCTAAGACACAATTTGGTGCAAGAGCACCAAGAAGACTAACGTCTTGAGTTCTCTTGTTTTTGTTGTTCATTTTGTTTTATGGATTCAATAAGGTCTTGGAGGCCATTCTCATGTTGTAATAAGGGCTATAATGCCATGTTTGTAATAAGCCATCATACAATCATACATTGTATAGGAGGCAGTCATAAAGTCTTAAGGGGCAATCATGTAAACCCTCATGTTTTAATCCTTGCAAAGGCATGTCAAAGTGTTAGAAAGGTATGTCAAGTCTTGTCAAAGGTTTAATACAATTGTCAAGTGTTTTAAAGGCTTCACTAAGCCTAAACAAGTTGCTGCAGTCCTAATTAGGATAGTTGCAACAATGGCAAGTAGTTGTTGTTTTGAAACTAACAGGGTAGTTTGATGGTGGAAGAATAGTTATACACCCTCCATTAAACCCAAATGCCTCTCAATCCATTGTATATACTTGCTAAGACTTTGGACTTGGAGGAGAAGTCTTGGAGAAGTCTGTACCCTGTTTCTGTAAGGACAGGTTGTGAAGGACTATGGTGGTGACATGAAACTAGAGTGAGTTGAAATTCATTTGCATCTAGTTTGGCATCTTGAAATAATTCTAGAGTAGAGTAAAATTCATTTTCTTGAAAATAGTTTAAGAAACCCTTATCTAGGGTTTTGGTAAGAATCATGCATTTTTTGGCCATTCCACTGATTTGATTCACTTTTGATCAGTGGAATGGGTTGTAGTAGGTCTGTTCTAGTATTTTATGATGAGTTTTGGTAGGAAATATAAGGAGAAGAAGTTTTCTTTTAGGAAACTTAACAAAAACATGTGTTAGGTGATGTTTAGAGACATAGAGAAGGAACCATAGGGGCATTTTTGGGAACATCAGATTGTAGGAGGACAGAACCCACAAAATTCAAAGTTTTGGCATGAATACTAAGTGCTCAAGTCATTGATTGAGTTCTATGTGTGAATTTAAGGGGGTCTCTTTGAATTTTAGACCTAATTGGGGCTATAGGTTATTGAGAGGAGTTATAGGTTAGGGTATATCGTCTAAAACAACCTATACCTAGTTTTGGATATGTGATAGGGAGTCCAAATGGGTATCTACTGATTATCCAAGTTCTATGTTTGAAGATCTATATCAAAAGTTATTAGGATTGTTCTCCTTTTTTAGGGCTATAAGCCATTTCTTGGGTTTGTGAAGGAAGTGTTAATCTTGATTTTGGTCTGCCTTTGGCAATGATTGGAATGGGTCCCATAGCATCTAAAATCACCTTTTCCATGAAGAATTTAGAGTCTCTAATTGTTTCTCCCACTTTTGTATAATGATCATGAAATTTGGGCTTTAGAGCATAGGGAAACCTTGTCTAGTTTGCCATCCTCCAACTATCCCATTGCCTCTACATCACAACTAGAGACACCTATTATCTAGTTAGAAAACAAGACACCTAGAGACACCTATATTTTATACATTACCTAGATTTTATACATTATTCTTAGGATCAACTTCATCCATCACTTAGGTCTAACCCCATGAAGCATAACACGATGATGTAAAAATGTGTAAATGTGTAAAAGTGCAGCAAGAAATAAAAAAGACAAACCTTACAAAATAATGTGCATACTTACAACTCAATGTAACATGACTTTACAAAATCAATGTGAATACTTACAAATTAATCCAATGAACCATCCAAGTCTGCTCTACTCTTTATTGTGTAAGTTTTTCTTCATGGTCAGACTCACGCACCTTCCACAAGATTTTGTTAAAAAGTCTACCCCGATACTCTATCAAATGAACATTGGATGGCACAACAAGGTTCAAGTAATGAAGAATCTTTCGATGCGTGTCAAAGTCCTAAAATAACCAAACATTAACACTCTTATGTGGGTACCTTCTAATCCATGTTCCAATAATAACCACTAAGCCTGTAGGGTATTCGATGTTTTCTCCATCTGTAACTAGGGCCTCTAATTTTTTTTTGGCCTCAACACAACAACATAAGTAATAATTTGTTCCCTCTTCATTATCTTCATTTGCAATAATTGTATATATGTACCCTACATTGATATGTGTAGCAAATTAGATGAAATTAGTCAACATTACAAAAACACTACAAAGTAAGATGACATTAGGAATTTCAAAAACTATGCAAATAAATATATTACCTGGTTGAACTAGATCTGATATGTGGTCAAAGTCAATTGATGATTCCATCTGTTTTAGTTCCAGTGTCATTGGGGGTCAATACATGTCAAGTGGGCTACGATAACTTAACTGCCATTCATCAACCCACTCCTTTGACTCACACTCATCCCAAGCTTGAATTGTACAGGAAGAACAAAAGCATGACATCTTTCGCATATGGATACTCCATGAACCTGCAATTGAGCTTCTGAAAGAGTGCATCTCATTTGATCCTGTCAATGTACAACAATCCTCATATGGTGCAATGTTAGTATCATCTATCAACCAAAAAAATCTATGAAATGAAGACTTACCTTCATTACTTAGACCCATGGAAGCATTACACCACTTGACAATCAATTTTGCATTTGTCAACTTTGTATTGTCTTTATACTTCAACTCTTCTTTTGCTATGGATCTTTTGATACATGCTCCTGCACCATCATGCTCCCCCTTTCCATGCCCAGCCTCACAAAAGTTCCACATATGCTGAATACATATAAAATTATGCCTCCTACTTAGCCAATAGAAATTCTGCAAGTTCTTGAATTGTGATGCATAGTTATCTAACCATATGATATGCTAACTGAACGATATGCCCCTTCTAGCCAAATCATTGTAGAACACTTGAAAGAAACCTTGCACGAACTCCGTAGAATGCATACAATCATCACTAATATAGAAATTATACTCCCATATGATCTTTCTGTCATCCTCTGTACATCATTCGCATGAATGAATGTGATGTGCACAAATATAGAAACCTATGTGGAGTTGTAATATTGTGATTGCACCTCACGCTGTGGCTGTAGACTGTAGTTCTCTACAAATTTGATGACTGAAACAATGCTACCAACTGGAAATGTGTCCTTGCATAACTTGAATTGCAAGTCCAACCATCGAGCTCTATGGGCATGTCTTACATACTCATACACTATGCTATCACGAAATATAGGCATAAACTGATACACTGGAATCTTTTCAATAACCAATTCACACCTTTTTTCTTCTTTACCATCTTTTGTATTGTATGCCACTATTTTATACTTTCCAAACTCTACTAATTCATTTCCAACCGCATGTGTTCTTTCCATATGTTCACATATTGGCAAATGTTACAAGCCACCGCAACGATGACATGTGCCATCCAAGCATAATTTCTTGTAGAATATTTGACCTTCCTCTCTTTCACATAAAATTCTTGATATGAAGTCTCTTGAAGATATTGGTGGGGCATGTATGGCACAACCCTGCAAAACATTGTTAGTATGCATATCTAAACATATAGACCTACAAACATCAAAATGTTTAGAAAATTTAGTATGTAATCTACAACAAGTAGTGCGTGTGTGATTTATCTTGACATAGAAAGGTTTTAACTTTTCAAAATATATTTGACAAATTTTAATTTGAGGATACTTCTCTAGAAATTTACCATAAAATTGTGTTTGAGTCCCGTCCAAAAAATGATTTGGATGTGGCTCACAGTTCTGACTATCAATTCTCCTTCTTACCACATCCCTTTGATTTGGAGATACCCTTGTGTAATTCTTCCAAAAGTATTCAATTAGTGATCTCAATGCTTCAACAATTGGTTTATCGTTTCATGGTAGTCTCCTCAAGAATGCCCATAATTCATTGGCATTAGTGTCCTCAATTCTTTGGTATCTTCCAACGGCTCTTGATAAAATTTTCCTATTAATTCTCAATTCTTGACTCGTCTTTCTAAAGAGATGAGCTTTCCTCATTTGACTACTTACTATAGTTGATGTAATCACATGCCATGTTGTGTTACTATATTTTGTGTGTGAGGTGTTACCCACACTCTCATATGTACTCATTAGATTCTTGACAATAGATTTTTCACTTGAATCCTTTGATGTTCTCAACCCAAGAATCTTCATGATGGACCTATACTTTATATTTCGCATCATTTCAATGAATAGTTGACATCTTGCAGTCTCATTTAACTTTTCAAAGAACAATCTCCAAATCTTATGAGCATATCTTCTACAAGTGCGTTTTGGAATCTTACCTTCCATTGGCTGCAATATATTCTCATCAATATCAATCAAATACTTTGGCTTTCTATGTAAAATTCTAGGTGGTGTTATGTTAGGTAAATTCATCTCAACATTATGAATTTCATCAATATTTAAATGAGATAGGCTACATGGCATACCTTTGATCGAAGATGGAATAGATGACATACCTTGAGATTGAGGTGGGAATGATGGCGTACCTCCTTCATCACATGTGAGTGATGATGTACTCTCAACTTGAGATGTGGTAGATGGTGTCCCTACATGTTGACTTATGGTAGAGGATGTGTCTCCAACTATGGTATTCAAATCTCTCATAGCATGAAGTTTTTGCATTCATTCTCTTTGTGCCACCAATACCATATCTCTTTGTGATAGTTGTGGTTCCTCTTCAATTGGCATGTCTTCATTTATTGTTTCCAATTTCCTCTTCTCACGAAGTTCCCTCATAGCCACTGCTTGCTTTGCATTCTTAGCTTCTAACTCTTCCTGTGTTGGTTTAATTCTTGATCATTTCCTCGACATGATAGAGAATTTGTCTATAGCATGATAAAGAGACCAATATTAGTTCCTAAGAAATGAATCCATACAAATAACTAAAATATATGTCATTCAACCCTTCATAGTAAATGTACATACAATCATCATGTAAAAGAGTAAATGTTACTCAACCAAAATAGGTACAAATCATACAAAGCAAATTATTGCAGCCATGAAAAGAGTACATGGGACTTCATGCTTGAAAAGGTTGAGGTAGACCTAATTTGACATGTTTGTTATTACTAGGGCTACTAGGATTTAGAATTGAGAAGGTGTTTTGTTGGTACTGGGATACTAGGATTTGGGTGGCTTGTGAAGGAATAGACAACAATTGTTGTGTCATGTGCATGTACAAATCACCATGAATAGGTGCATAAGGAATGTCCTAGCCCAAGATATGTGTATACAAATCATCATGTCATGTGCATACTTGTATGATCTTGGCACCTATTCATTTGTATTTTAACTTGTTAATATGACAAGATAATAGTGGGATTGTATTTTTTTTATGCTGTAAGGATTTATTCTTGTATAGTTTGACATCATGGTATGTTAAGGTCTTTTTATTACACATAATTATTAAAGAGCCCAAGTGTAGAAAATATACATGGAATCATGTGAGATTGTAGGCTACTTTCTTGATTGAGAATGTGTCTATTTTAAACATGTATGATAAAGCATGATAAAGTAATTCAAATAAAATTAAGGAAAATGTAAAGACTTGACATACCTAAAAAACAAAGATTTGAATGGAGAGAGTACCTAATTATGTAGTGTTTTTTCTTCTTGCATCAAACTCCTTAATAATTTGAGTTTTTCACCACTTGCTTCCTTTTCAATGTTAAATTAAATAACACTCAAATATAATTACTAACAACAATACTATTAACCAATCTATAATGTTAAATTCCTAAAATTGAATCACAATTAACATTGCAACACTATAAAAATTAAAACTTGAACAGATATATATCAAACTTGGTGTGAAAACTATGTTATTTCCTCTTCAAGTTGGCAAAGAAGAAAAGGTGGTGGAAAAATCATGCAAAGGTGGTAGAATGTGTAAAATGTGCATGTGAACTTCCCAACAGCATGAAAGCATTTCTTTTTTGTTGGAGCACATGCATAATCAGCACAAAAATAGAGCATGTGGGCCTAGATCTAGGGGTCAACACTTTTTTACCATTTCTATAGTAGGACAAAATATGAGTGCATTATAACGCACTTGCATTTTGTCCTGCTATAGATTGATCCATAAATATTTTTGCCTATCTCACCTTCGATATCACCTTTACAATATCTCACCTCTAGTTCCATTAACTCATGTTCTATATCTCACTTATCTCTCCCCCTCACCTCCCTACCTCTCTAACTCTCCCTTCTCTATGTCTCTCAGTCACTCCTTGTCTACCTCAACCCTAAACCTTATCCATAAACTCTAATCCCTCAACCCTCAACCCTAATCCCTCATCCCTAAATCCTAAACACTATCCCTATTCCTAAACCCTCAACGAACTTGATACTATACCTTAAACCCTAATCCCTTATCCCTAAACCCTCCAACCCTATCCCTAATCCTTATACGCTTGACACTCTAACCCTAATCTGTCAACCCTCAAACCTATCCCTATACCCTTGACCCTCGAACCTCAACCCTTAACCCTCAATGTTAAACCCTAATCCCTCAACCCTTAACTCTAATCCCTCAACCCTAAAACCCTATCCCTAAACCCTAAACCCTGAAGCATCAACCCTCAACCCTCAACATCAAATCCTAATCCCTCAACCCTTAACTCTAATCCCTCAACCCTAAACCCTATCCCTAAACCCTAAACATTATTTCTATTCATAAACCCTCAATGGGCTCAATACTATACCTTAAACCCTCCAACCCTATCCCTAATCCTTATACCCTTGCCACTCTACTTTAACCCTAATCCATTGACCCTCAACCCTATCCCTAAACCCTCAACCCTTGAACCTCAACCCTCAATGTCAGACCCTAATCCCTCAACCCTTAACTCTAATCCCTCGACCCTCAACGCTATCCCTAAACCCTAAACCCTAAAACCTCAACTCTCAACATCAAATCCTAATCCCTCAACCCTTAACTCTAATCCCTCAACCCTAAACCCTAAATACTATCCCTATTCCTAAACCCTCAATAGGCTTGATACTATACCTTAAACCCTAATTGATGCAGAGGCATCCACACTATAACCTTCGCATACAGCATGGATGTCTGCAGCCCATCATCATCATCATATTCATCCTCATCATCATCATATTTGACTTCACTGTCAGCATCATCATCATATTTCACCTGCCGACCGATATCCTCCTGTAGACAAGCATTCGCACTTTCGCCTGTCAACAGCATCACCTTACTCGATTATCGATAGCATCATCATATTCGGTAGCATCATCATGTTCGACCAGCGCGAACATCCTCCTGACGTCCACTGTTCATTTCAGCGACAACTTCCGTCTTCTCTTCCTTCAGCATCATGATATTCAACATCATGATATTCAACTGGATAAAGAACATCTGGTTCCTTCCAATTATCCTGATGATGACAAAACCTTAACTCCTCGCACCTTTCCTCGATGCTTGCATCACCCGATATCCTGATGACGTAGATCTTGATGACGATGACGTCACCCGCAGCTTCTCAATATCCTGCCGCTCCGAAATGTCCTGATGACGTATATCATGATGATGATGACGTCATATCCTGCTGTTGGCCAAACTTAGTTTTTTTTCGGCCCGCGATCAACTTGATCAACCCGATCTTCAACCTGATGCCGATACGCTCCTCCTCGGCCCTCCTGATGATGATCAACCCGACGCACTTGCACTTCATGCAATCGAAAGCATCATGCTCATCTTCACTTATCCGGATGACGATACCCAAACTGACTGCAGGATATTCACCAAGATATCCTGATGATGCCGTTTTCACGAACTTCTTCACTTAGCGAAATTTCACTTCGCTGATCCTCCAGGGATGACCCGATCCACTCTTAGGGTGATCTTCCACACTCTATCTTATCAGCTTGACCTAGCACATACCCATGCTAGGGTCTTCAACATCTCTCAACCGCGATCCTGCACACCTGCATGCAAACAAACAAACTACAACCTAACCTACTGTACATCGCCATTCCACCGATCAGACGGATCAACCGGTGGAATGGATCAGTAAATCCATGAAACCACCCAAACCAGCAAATCGATTACACAAAGGGGATCAAACAGGAAACCGAAAACAGGATCTTTATTGATTTCAAAGATGTAATACAATATGATGTTCCTCACACAGCACACTCTAGCTCCTCTGCGCAATACAATACTATACTATCAATCGATGATATCTCTCTGTCTATGCAATATCAACCGATCTCATGCTTAAATAGATTTTCCTACGAGTACTACTGACCCGACTCCAAGTGGCTGGGAACTCTCCAGGCGGCTGGGAGATCCAACCGATCATACATCATGACAACTGTTCTAACAAACTAACTAAAAATAGTAAAAGCCTGGTCAGCATGATCTTATCATGATCAGCGTGACCTTATTACATGCATTTGGTCTTATCAGACCTTCTTGGAAACATAAATAAGACCTAAAACAACTAACTGCCTCATGAAGGCCAGCTGTCAGGTAGGTGCTCCTGCACCATACTCCCCAACAGAAAAGAACTCATGTCCCATGAGTTTAGTATGTGGAAATCCTCCACCTCTACACTTTGCCTGTGCAATGTTCTGCCCTGTTCCAGCTTTGTCCTCTGCTGGTTCTTGGCTGCTCCAAGACTTCTGAACTGTAACTTGCTTTCTGGCAAGTAAATCTGCATGCCTGTTGATGTAGGCCCTTCTCAGGTTGTCTCTGTGTTTGTCAGATTGTCTGACCAGAACCTCTGTCTGAACTGCCTCTTGAACTTCTACAATGTTCAACTCTATCTTCCTGTCAATCTTTATAGGACAAGCAATAGTCCCAACTATGACAACATCCCTGTCATTCTTCTGAACTGGTTGCTGTGTGCAAACCTGTTTCTGAACCTGCTGCTAACCCCTGTCAGTCACAACTAAAACTTTCTTCATCTTGTTGTCTGTAACAACTCCTTTCCCTGCAGTATCCTTATCTGCCTTTTTGCCTGCTCCTTTAGGCATATGCACAAATTCCTTCTTTCCCATTAAAATGATTTGGGCTACCTTCTGTACTGCAGCTTTTGCCTGCAATGGCATCAACTTAATAGTCTTTCCATCTTTCTTGATGGTATAGGTATTAGAATACCCATCATACAGTACCCTCCTATCAAATTGCCATGGTCTACCCAATAGTAGGTGACAACATTCCATGGGCAAAATATCACACAAAATTCTATCATGATATGCTCCAATCTGAAAATCCACATATGCCTGTTCAGAGACAAAAAGTGATTGACTATCACTCACCCAAGATGCCTTGTAAGGGTGTGGATGTGGAATCCTTTCCAAATGCAGTTTATCCACCATTTCCTGAGATACCATGTTGTCTGTTGAACCAGTATCAATGACAACCTTACATACTTTACCTTTACTCTTGCATGTGGTCTTGAAAAGAGCTCTTCTTTGCATCAGATCCTTTGATGCCTGCAAACTAATTCTCCTTAACATCAGTGATTCTCCACTCTCTGGATATCCATAATTATCAGGCTCTCTGTTTGAACTCTGTGCACTTTCTTCTACTTTCTCTTCTTGTACAAGTTGTACTCTCTTGTCATTAGTTCTATCATTTCTGGATGATGAACCTTTGTTTTCTGGACATTTGAAAGATGGATGACCAAACTCTCCACAGGTGTAACATTTTTCTGAAAATGTAGTAGAACCTCTACCACCTCCAAATCTTCCTCTATTACCTTTCCATCCACCCCTGAAATCAGACTGTCCTTGTCCTTTACCAGTGTCTTCTTGACCCTCATTGGTTTGCTTTTGTGTAGGGGTTGCTCCTCTTCCCCTATGGTTTCCTCTTCCTCTTATGGACTTATCATGTCCTCTATTCATCTTTTCTTCAATCCTGATTGCCATTTGATAACAATCCTCCACATTCTTAGGGTTAGCTAAAACTAACTCATCCTGTATGTTAAATCTCAAACCAGCCAAGTACCTAGCCACCTTTTCTACCTCATTCTCATGATGACCAGATCTCATACTCAACTTATAAAACTCTTCTGTATATGTCTTCACATCCCTTTCTTTCTGCTTTAAAAATTACAGCTTCTTAAACATCTGGATTTCATAATCCCTTGGCAAGAATTTCCCTTTTATTCTTGCTACCATCTTATCCCATGAAGTGATCTTTGACTTCCCTTGTTTCCTTCTCTCAGATTGTACATAATCCCACCATACCAAAGCATGACCTCCTAACTTGGTCTTTGCAATCTTTACCTTCTGATCCTCAGCAACATCTTCACATTCAAAGTGATTATCAAGTGCAGCAATCCAATCCAACAACTCATCTTCATTCAAACTTCCAGTATACTTGGAAACATCAACCTTTACCTTAGGTTTATCACTCTATACTGCCTTTAACAGTTTTGCCAATCTCTGGTCTTCAGCATCCAGATCTTCAGCTACCTCTTCATATTCTTCAACAGTATCTTCATCTTCTTCAGACTCACTGTCTTCCGCTTCCCTCTTTTTGTTCTTTTCCAGGGCTGTCAGCCTGGCTTGAAGTGCTTCAGCAAGCTCCTTCATCTTCCTCATCTCTCTAGCATGTTTCTCCTTCATCTCCTGCAATTCCCTTGCAGTACCACT
This sequence comes from Cunninghamia lanceolata, assembly GCA_027924645.1. Classification (NCBI taxonomy): domain Eukaryota; kingdom Viridiplantae; phylum Streptophyta; class Pinopsida; order Cupressales; family Cupressaceae; genus Cunninghamia; species Cunninghamia lanceolata. Next base: position 736,642 of record BSBN01000245.1, on the reverse strand, counting down.
ACCTTTCGGAGGCATTTTGTCAACCTCTCAATCAACACACAACACACAATTCAACTCTACTTCTGCCCTTTCAGTGACAGAATCAACACACAACAGCCCAGATGTTTTGCTGAGCTCTGATACCACTATGATGCAGAGGCATCCACACTATAACCTTCGCATACAGCATGGATGTCTGCAGCCCATCATCATCATCATATTCATCCTCATCATCATCATATTTGACTTCACTGTCAGCATCATCATCATATTTCACCTGCCGACCGATATCCTCCTGCAGACAAGCATTCGCACTTTCGCCTGTCAACAGCATCACCTTACTCGATTATCGACAGCATCATCATATTCGGCAGCATCATCATGTTCGACCAGCGCGAACATCCTCCTGACGTCCACTGTTCATTTTAGCGACAACTTCCGTCTTCTCTTCCTTCAGCATCATGATATTCAACATCATGATATTCAACAGGATAAAGAACATCCGGTTCCTTCCATTTATCCTGATGATGACAAAACCTTAACTCCTCGCACCTTTCCTCGATGCTTACGTCACCCGATATCCTGATGATGTAGATCCTGATGACGATGATGTCACCCGCAGCTTCTCAATATCCTGCCGCTCTGAAATGTCCTGATGACGTATATCATGATGATGATGACGTCATATCCTGCTGTTGGCCAAACTTAGTTTTTTTCGGCCCGCAATCAACTTGATCAACCCGATCTTCAACCTGATGCCGATACGCTCCTCCTCGGCCCTCCTGATGATGATCACCCCGACGCACTTGCACTTCATGCAATCGAAAGCATCATGCTCATCTTCACTTATCCAGATGACGATACCCAAACTGACTGCAGGATATTCACCAAGATATCCTGATGATGCCGTTTTCACGAACTTCTTCACTTAGCGAAATTTCACTTTGCCGATCCTCCAGGGATGATCCGATCCACTCTTAGGGTGATCTTCCACACTCTATCTTATCAGCTTGACCTAGCACATACCCATGCTAGGGTCTTCAACATCTCTCGACCGCGATCCTGCACACCTGCATGCAAACAAACAAACTACAACCTAACCTACTGTACATCGCCATTCCACCGATCAGACGGATCAACCGGTGGAATGGATCAGTAAATCCATGAAACCACCCAAACCAGCAAATCGATTACACAAAGGGGATCAAACAGGAAACTGAAAATAGGATCTTTATTGATTTCAAAGATGCAATACAATATGATGTTCCTCACACAGCACACTCTAGCTCCTCTGCGCAATACAATACTATACTATCAATCGATGATATCTCTCTGTCTATGTAATATCAACCGATCTCATGCTTAAATAGATTTTCCTACAAGTACTACTGACCTGACTCCAAGCGGCTGGGAACTCTCCAGGCGGCTGGGAGATCCAACCGATCATACATCATGACAGCTGTTCTAACAAACTAACTAAAAATAGTAAAAGCCTGGTCAGCATGATCTTATCATGATCAGCGTGACCTTATTACATGCATTTGGTCTTATCAGACCTTCTTGGAAACATAAACAAGACCTAAAACAACTAACTGCCTCATGAAGGCCAGCTGTCAGGTAGGTGCTCCTGCACCACTAATCCCTTATCCCTAAACTCTCCAACCCTATCCCTAATCCTTATACCCTTGACACTCTACTTTAACCCTAATCCCTCGACCCTCAACCCTATCCCTAAACCCTTGACCCTTGAACCTCAACCCTCAACCCTCAACATCAAACCCTAATCCCTCAATCCTTAACTCTAATCCCTCGACCCTCAACCCTATCCCTAAACCCTAAACCCTAAAGCCTCAACCCTCAACCGTCAACGTCAAATCCTAATCCCTCAACCCTTAACTCTAATCCCTCAACTCTAAACCCTATCCTTAAACCGTAAACACTATGCCTATTCCTAAACCCTCAATGGGCTCGATACTATACCTTAAACCCTAATCCCTTATCCCTAAACCCTCCAATCCTATAGCTAATCCTTATACCCTTGACACTCTACTTTTACCCTAATCCCTCAACCCTCAACCCTATCCCTAAACCCTCAGCCCTTGAACCTCAACCCTCAACCCTCAACCCTCAACGTCAAACCCTAATCCATCAACCCTTAACTCTAATCCCTTCACCCTTAACCCTATCCCTAAACCCTAAAGCCTCAACCCTCAACCCTCAATGTCAAATCCTAATTCTTGAATCATTAACTCTAATCCCTCAACCCTAAACCCTATCCCTAAACCCTCGACCCTCAAACCTCAACCCTCAACCCTCAACGTCAAACCCTAATCCCTCAACCCTTAACTCTAATCCCTCAACCCTCAACCCTATCCCTAAACCCTAAACCCTAAATCCTCAACCCTAAACCCTCAATGTCAAATCCTAATCCCTCAAACCTTCACTCTAATCCCTCAACCCTAAACCTTATCCCTAAACCCTTAACACTATACCTTAAACCCTAATCCCTTAACCCGCAACCCTAAACCTTATCCCTAAACCCTAATCCCTTAACCCTCAACCCAAATTTCTCATCCCTCAACTCTAATCCCTCAACCCTAAACCCTAAATGCTATCCCTATTCCTAAACCCTCAACGGGCTCGATACTATACCTTAAACCCTAATCCCTTATCCCTAAACCCTCCAACCCTATCCCTAATCATTATACCCTCGACACTCGACACTATATCTTAAACCCTAATCCCTTAACCCTCATCCCTAAAGCCTCAACCCTAAATCCTTAAACCTTAAACCCTAAACCCTATCCCTAATCCCTCTACCCTTGACACTCTTCTTTAACCCTAATCCCTTGACCATCAACCCTATCCCTAAACCCTCAACCCTCAAATCTCAACATTAAACCCTAATTCATCAACCCTAAACCCTAATCCCTCAAACCTAAACCCTATCCCTAAACCATCAACCCTCAACACTATACCTTAAACCCTAATTCCTATCCCTCAACCCTTAACCCTTAAAACATAAATCTTATCCCTACACCCTCAACACTCGACACTATATCTTAAGCCTTAAACCCTCATCCCTAAAGCCTCAACCCTCAATCCCTAAACCTTCAACCCTAAACCCTATCCGTCAACCCTAAACCCTAATTCGTTAACCTTAAACCCTATTTCTAAACCCTCAACCCTCAAAACTATACCTTAAACCCTAATCCATCAACCCTAAACACTATCAATAAACCCTCAAACCCTCAACCCTTGACACTATACCTTAAACCCTAATCCCTCAACCCTCAACCCTAATCCCTCAACCCTCAACCTTAATCCCTCATCCCTAAACCCTAAAAGCTATCCCTATTCCTAAATGCTCAACCCTCGACACTATACCTTAAACCCTAATCCTTTATCCATAAACCCTATCCCTCAACCCTTAACCCTTAAAAATTAAACCCTAAAACCTATCCATAAACCCTCGATGCTCAAAACTATATTTTAAACCCTAATCCCTTAAACCTCAGCCCTAAAGCCTCAACCCTTAATAATTAAACCTTCAACCCTAAACCCTATCCCTAATCCATCTACCCTCAACACTCTACTTTAACCCTAATCCCTTGACCATCAACCCTATCCCTAAACCCTCAATCCTCAACTCTCAACATTAACCCCTAATCTGTCAACCCTAAACCCTAATCCCTCAACCTTAAACCCTATCCCTAAACCCTCAACCCTCAACACTATACCTTAAACCATAATCCCTCACCCCTAAACCCTAATCCCTCAACCCTAAACCCTAAACCCTACCCCTAAACCCAACAAAACTGCTCTACCTTTGTTAGGTTGTTAAACCCATCATTTTTGACACTCTTCTCTTAAAGATATCTGAGTTGCAAGAATATGCCAGAAAAATGGCTATGAGTTTTTTTAATGTTAGTAATGTTATATGGCATGTTTTTTTGGCCCATCCGGGGTTCATTATGCCAATAGGTGTACACACTATGAGAAAATATTTGCGTATGGTACATCCATAGTGAGTAATTAATAGTTGGAATTAGAAGGATGATCATTATGAGAAAAGATTTGCTTTGGGGTACATCTATGTTTCTTGTTGTCCACCCCGCACTTAGGGGAGGTATATTGTTATGAAACAGGCAAATAATCTCCCATTGTTTACTAGCTCTATCCACAAGAACTACTAAACTTTTTTCTCTTGGTAATTGTAGAGGACATTCACCTATTTTTGGAAACTCCTGCATTCCCAAACCATTACAAAAACTAAGTTATTTTAACCCAATAAATAGTTGATTGCATTGACTTAATACTCTACTATATTAAAGCTTAGCATTCACACAAATGTAGATGTTCATATTATAGAAGACTGCATTATATTAGACTATTAGAGATCCCTCAGAAAAATGTAATAACAAAACTACTTTGCCTTATGTTAGCTTACAATTAAACCCATTCTTTTTGACACTCTTCACTTAATAAAGTAAGAGGAATAAGAATAGAAGGTAGAGAATTTGATCTTACTAGTATGCATGGTTGATTTACATTCTGTGACTTCATTTTCATTGAATAAAAAGGTAAATATCTTATTTGAAAGGTGGGGCAGAGTTCACTGTCATGTACTTTTCTAGATGATAGGGTACATAATGTCTAGGGTTCTTCAAAGAAAGGCTTGTAACATAATTAAGTTTTTGTTATACCAATCCTCTAGGTAAAGCTACAATTCAAATGCCTACTTTGAAAGTTGAAACAAATTAAATTACAATTACAATTTTGCTTTTCTTCCATTGCTTCAACAACATCATTATTTTCTTCATCAGAAACCAATTCAAGATCAGCAACTTGTTGCCCATTGGTTGACTTGAATTGCATCCTCTATTAGAAGAAGGGCATTTTTAATATGTATCAATGTTGGTATTCATTAGCTGAAGAGCATTGATATTTTTCACACACCTTGTTCTTTGAAATATCTTAACCTTAAAATATGACTTGGATATGTACTTGAACACAACAAAATCTCCAATCTCCAGCCCATGATGATTCACAAATTTTTCCCAACCCTGCCTAAATTCTAGTTTATTTATGGTACCCCTTAATTGTACATCCCACTCCTACCCACCTAGGCTTTAAAGAAGGAGGCATGCCCATTAAACCAACTCATTCGACAACTTGCTGCCCATCAATTGACTTGAACTGCATACTCTGTTAGAAGAAGGGCATCTTTTATATGTATCAATGTTGGTATTCATAAGCGGAAGAGCATTGATATTTTTCACGTACCCTATTCTTTGAAATATCTTAACCTTAAAATATGACTTGGATATGTACTTGAACACAACAAAATATTCAATCTCTAGCCCATGATGATTCACAAAATTTTCCCAACCCTACCTAAATTCTAGTTTATTTATGGTACCCCTTAATTGTGCATCCCACTCCTGCCCACCTAGGCCTTGAAGAAGGAGGCACACCCATTAAACCAACTCATTCAACAACTTGTTGCCCATCAGTTGACTTGAACTGCATACTCTGTTAGAAGAAGGGCATCTTTTATCTATATCAATGTTGGTATTCATAAGCTGAAGAGCATTGATATTTTTCACACACCCTATTCTTTGAAATATCTTAACCTTAAAATATGACTTGGATATGTACTTGAACATAATGAAATCTCCAATCTCCAGCCCATGATGATTCACAAAATTTTCCCAACCCTCCCTAAATTCTAGTTTATTTATATGGTACCCCTTAATTGTACATCCCACTCCTGCCCACCTGGGCCTTGAAGAAGGAGGCACGCCCATTAAACCAACTCATTCGACAACGTGCTGCCCATCAGTTGACTTGAACTGCATACTCTGTTAGAAGAAGGGCATCTTTTATCTGTATCAATGTTGGTATTCATTAACTAAAGAGTATTGATGTTTTTCACACACCCTGTTCTTTGAAATATCTTAACCTTAAAATATAACTTGGATATGTACTTGAACACAATGAAATTTCCAATCTCTAGCCCATGATGATTCACAAAATTTTCCCAACCCTACCTAAATTCTAGTTTATTTATATGGTACCCCTTAATTGTACATCCCACTCCTGCCCACCTGGGCCTTGAATAAGGAGGCACGCCCATTAAACCAACTCATTCGACAACTTGCTGCCCATTGGTTGACTTGAATTGCATACTCTGTTAGAAGAAGGGCATCTTTTATCTGTATCAATGTTGCTATTCATAAGCCAAAGAGCATTGATGTTTTTCACACACCTTGTTCTTTGAAATATCTTAACCTTAAATTATGACTTGGATATGTACTTGAACACAACAAAATCTCTAATCTCTAGCCCATGATGATTCACAAAATTTTCCCAACCCTTCCTAAATTCCAGCTTATTTATGGTACCCCTTAATTATACATCCCTAAACCGTAAACCCTAATCCCTAGTCCCTAAACCATAAACCCTAATCCCTAATTATAATTTATGGTACCCTAATCCTTAAACCCTAAACGCTAATCCCTTATCCCTAAATCATAAACTCTATCCCTAAATCCTCAACCCTCAACACTTAAACCTTAAATCCTAAACCCTATCCCTAAACCCTCAACCCTTAAAACTATACCTTAAACCCTAATCCCTCAACCCTAAACTTTCAACCCTAAACCCTATCCCTAATCCCTCTACCCTCAACACTCTACCTTAACCCTAATCCCTTGACCCTCAAGCCTAAATGCTATCCCTAAAGCCGCAACGCTAAACCCTAATCCCTCAAGGTCCTAAACTCTAATCCCTTATCCCTAAACTCTAAATCATATCCCTAAACCCTAAACCCTCAACCTTAAACCTTAATCACTCAATCCTTATCCACCCCTCTCCTCCCCTATCTAGCTCACCACCATCTCTACCCTCCTCTACCCTTGACACTATACATACATACATATAGGAATACATAGATACATACATACATATAGGCATACATACATACATACATGACTAATAACCTTGAACATAAAAAAATTCAAGGGGGACAGAATGCAAGTGTGTTATAATGTGCTCGCATTATGTTAAACATGATAAACAATGCACAAACTTTTGTGGAAAAGGAAAAATGCAAAGTAAAACATAACACGAGCAAATTAGAACGTGCTCGCGTTATGTTTTGCTTTGGGAATCCCAAGCCTTGGGCTTGGGATTTGCTCTGGATTTCCAACCCAAAGGCTTGGAGTGCCTTCCCAATATCCAGAGACGTGTTTTTCCATATTCTATAGGATTTCACATAATTTTGTTCGTGCTAACCCTCAAATTTGCACGTGTTTCAAGATCGAACAAATCAAACACCTGGGTAATGTTAGGCTTTCTCTTAGCTATTTGACGATGTGATTTTTTTCACATTTTGACAATGTTAAGCCTTTCATCTTTAATTTATTTTGTTTGTGTGTCCATTTTTGGTCAAAAACCACTGTTTGGTCTTTTTTTCATTGTAAATTAACTATTGATTGAAATTTCAAAAAAATTACATATTTAGAAACTAGACTCCATTCTACACATATTAAAAAAAATGATTTTCAATTAGTTTTCAAAATTTATAGGGGTAGCACGGCCAAAATTCTATTTTTTAGGATGTGTCCACTTTGAAAATTAGTAAAAAATCAAATATTCATCAAAAAATTATTAGAAAAATTAGGCATAAACTACATTTTGTTAGCTAATTTCTCACTGAAGTGATTTTACAAATACCAAAAAAAAGTTAACCTTTTGAGGGAGCCACAAAACATGATATGTTATGTTTTTTTGACAAAAACAACACCAATTTCCATGGCTCCCTCTTTTGAACCCCTTAATCTATACCATTTTCAAAAAAAAATAGTAGTTTAGAAAGTAGACTTGGAGTACTATGAACATTGTTTTGGTTGCATCTCTAAATTTTGAGTGTAACTATGGTCAATTCTCATCCAAGGCCAGTATTTCCTGATTTCAAAAAAAAAGTGGCCACTTAAGACCCCTTTTTGGCCCCCCATCTTTTTGCACTTACCCATGTGGTGTTAAAAAAATTGAAATGCTCTTTTATAGTAAAGGATAATGGGTGGTATTTGTGATCTACTATGCTAGAGTACAATAATCTACACCTCAAATTTAGATTACTCAAACCATATCACATTGATCATATTGTTAAAATAATATAATATATTCCATAGCTTAAAATGTTTTTTGGTTTCAGGGATCTTATCAACATCATAAGGAGTTGAAGGTTGCACAGGGAATCAAGATAACTGCTAAGGTATCAAACTTCAGGCTAATAATTTTATGTATATGAGCATAAATTTATCAATTATATGTGGACAATGAAATTTAGCTACAATTTCTAGATTTCAAGGTCTTGAGCATGCCATAGCAGGAACTCAATTATATGTTGTTGGACCTGATGATGATTTAGAGGATATTAAAGAGGAAGTAATGCAAGATATAAATAATGTAATGTCTCTGATTGACAAGAGTGGGGAAGGAGTTTATGTTCAAGCTTCAACTCTTGGATCTTTGGAGACTTTACTTGAGTTCTTTATGACCCCAGCTATAAGTATCCCAGTTAGTGCAATTGGTATTCAGCCTGTGCATAAAAAAGATGTCATGCATGTAAGTGTAATGCTTGAGAAAAAGAAGAAAGAGTATGTTGTAATTTTGGCATTTGATGTCAAAATTATTCCTGAAGCTCAGGAGCTTACAGATGAAGTTGGTGTCAAGATATTTGTAGCAAACATTATTTATCATCTATTTGACTAGTTTAAAGCATATATGGACAATCTTAAGGAAGAAAGGATAAAGGAGGGTGCAGAAGATGTTGTTTTCCCCTATGTACTGAGCGTTTTCCCAAATTGTATTTTTAACAAGAAGGATCCTATAATTGTTGGTGTTGATATTCTTGAAGGTATTGCAAGGGTCAATATCTAAACCTAGTCTTTTCAGTGTTATGACTTATGCATGTAAACGATTGTTGTATCATTTTTGGTTTGTATAAAGCCATATGTGGTGATCGCATCTACAGATTGGCACACCATTATGTGTTCCCACAAAAGATTTCCTAGATATTGACAAAATAGCCTTAATTGAGATTAATCATAAATCTGTTGAAATGGCTAAGAAGGGTGAAAAAAAGGCCATGAATGTATTTTGAGAAGCTATCTTTGTTAATAGTTTTATATGATTTTGGATGCTATTTTTTGAAATGTTTTTGTTAATGAATTATCATATGAACTTTACAGATTATTGGGAGCAATGCTGATGAAGCACAAAAAATGTTTGGTACTCATTTTGAAATGGAGGATGAATTTGTGAGTCATCTCACCAGAAGATCCATAGATATATTGAAAGAAAACTACAAGGTAAGGCTATTTGATATCCACATTATGCAATTTTACAGTGTATTTACTATTATGCATTTTATACTAATTAAACATTTGTGCTTTTCATTTTTGGCTGATAAAACAACTTTTTAATGTCTAAAATGGAATATTCTTCTTATTTTTTAGGATGATTTGTCTAATGATGATTGGAAACTTGTGGTGAAATTGAAAAAGTTGTTAAAAATTCCTTGAGCTACTACTAATGATGCATTGTGCAATGGAACTTTGGATTGGAGGAAAACCTTCTAATGAAAATGGGAAAATACACCCTGCAACATTACAAACACCACAATCAGGATAACAAATGGTGAACTTTGTTGACACCAAAATAGTAGCTTCTGCATCATAAGCTTCTTCTATATGTTTTGCTATGTGGTGTATGTGCTGTACCTCTAGCTACAATAAGACAGTAGTGAACTTCAAATCCTATCTATGCAGGAGGTCATTTGAATGTCTGTTCTTTAGCTCATTTTTTGAAATTTAATAGTCTAAATGGGCAAGTGTGGTATTGCTATGTGAGAAAGGGAAGAGATTAATTCCAAGAGTAGAGATTTTGTGTAATGATCTATTTTATGATTTCTTGAGATAATGAAGAAAATATCATGAAAACATTGTTTTAAATAAATTCATATTTTACAGCAATTGTATGAAACCAAAAACATTTCCATGTTGTCATCTTCAGCATGTTGTTGACTAGCTAGATTTCACTATTTCAAGTGTCGCTTTTGCTTCAGCTATCTGGGACCATGTTATGGAAGGTTACAGGGAATGGTGTGTTTTCTTGTTGCTGCAGGGTCACTACTACAAAGGCCTCTAAGTAGCATTCTCAAGTTGTTATTTAGATATTGTTCACATTGGTTCAGGGTTGTTTGAATACACAGGTAATAGCTCAATGACTTGTGTGAAAGAGAATGTGGAATGCACCAAGGTTGCAGTCAAAGCACCTAAATTGGTTAACAAAATTCCAAAAGAAATGATGTCTCATGGAATGCTCAGTGGTAACATCTCTTTTCTAAGTGTCAAAAGATGTGAAGGGCTTCATTGGTCTGACCTTCCTTTCCATTGTTTTTCTATTGTATCTAATGTGGCTACTGAACTAGTTTTTTCTTTAGCCAGACCTTGTAGTTTGCTATACATGATAGAGTTGAACTAGTTTTTTCTAGTTATGGCAGCCTTGTGCTACTTTTTATTATTTGTAATTATTTTCCTACATTATTCCAATTCAAAAAAATATTTATTGCCACTTTGCTTTGTCTTGTTTCATTTTCTTATTGGCAGATTCTCAAATAGAAAGTGATGGTTCAAATTTATCAATCTTTACTTGGCAGCATCATAAAATATATAGTTTTCCAAATTTATTTACTTTATGTTTTAATTCAAATTTAATATGTTTTTTCTGCATTATAAAATTTATGGTATTTAATAAATTATTCATATCATGACTAAATTTACTACCAATTAATGGAAACCAGTAAATAAAAATGACTACCATGACTAAATAAATGACCAGTTAACAACAATCAATGAATAAATGATTACAATGACTAAATAAATGACTAAATATACACATTACCAAATTGATGACTAAATATACTACCAAATTGTTGACTAAATATAGTACCAAATTAATGACAAATTTGTTTAGTCATAAATTTGGTCGTGAGATAAATGACCGGCAATAAACTACCAATGGTCACGTGACTAAATATACTACCAAATTGATGACTAAATATGCTACCAAATTTATGACTAAATATACTACCAAATTAATGACTAAATATACTACCAAATTTCTGACTAAATATACTACCAAATTAATGACTAAATATACTACCAAATTTTACTACCAAATTAATGACTAAAATTTGTTTGGTCATAAATTTGGTCATGAGATAAATGACCAGCAATTAACTACCAATGGTCACGTCACCAAACTACTGATCACATGACCAATTTTTGGTAGTTTTTTTAGTCATTTATTTCTATTTTTCTACTAGTGTTTGTAATGCTAACCTTGGAGATTGTTACAACAGTTGATGAATGTAATGCCAACCTTGATGTACATTCCAAGGTTGATGAATTGTGTAAAGACTTGTAATGTAGTTGCAAAAAATATGTCCTTGTGAAAAGATACGAGGATAAGTGAGAAGAAAACTAGAGCAAAGGAAAAGTAATGCGCTTCAATGCAACTGAACTCAAGCATAGATTAGATGTTGTTAAATCAATTCACAAATCCTTGGCAGTGAGCCAATCTTTACAGTGAGCATTTTGGGCAGTGAGCCCTATAGATAGTGAACCTCTAATTTTTAGTATTGTTATAACTTATATATTTCTATGGGCTAACACGCACCGTGGTTTTTCCCTTATAGAGTTTTCCACGTAAAAAACTAGTGTCTCCTATGTTCAACATGTGATTGTGATTAAACTTATGGTTTCATGCTTTCATGATTAAATCTGATTATCAGTCGTTAAGTAGTTGCTAATTTGACAATCATAAATTATTGAGTTTTTGTGACAACTAATTCACCCCCTCTCTCAATTGTCTTGTGTATTCCAATAGTTTTCACCATTAAATACATCATTTATTTTTTCTATTTTAGGATTTGATGGCACCACTGTGTGGTTTTCACCAGGGGGTCTTATATTTTAATTTTTACTTTTATGACTAGAGGATTTGACCTTCTCACCAAAATATGTTGTGGGATCAAGATCCATGATAAATCCTACCTTGTGGTCACCAACTAGAATTTGTGTCATAGTCCCATGAATTCTACAATGGCCTCATCATTCTAGAAAATATCAAGAACGAGAGGCTCTTGTTGGTCCCGATCGATAAAGTCAGGGGATACAAGTGTAAGGCTCCGTGTTTTGGTTTTTTATGTGAGGGAAATAGAGGATATCATGAAGATAGAGGATTGTTGGAATAAATCGATGATCTATAAATAGTAGTCATCAATGGCATCCTTGTTAGAAATCGTAATTGTGAGAAAATCCTTGCTACTTCATTAAGAATATACTTAATTTCTGAGGACTGTGGTACCTCCTTACCATATCCTAACCCTTGTCTATCATGTTTTTTCTTCACAATAATGGGTTCTATTATTCCTTGTCCATGTAATCCAAGACCATCTTGGCCTTTGTAACCCATGTTCTTAACATGGAGACCTCTGCTATGCTACTCAAATGGTAATATCACTAGATATTGGACTTCTTTGAATAGTCAAGATTAAATGTATTCAATTAATTCATCTTCTGAAAATCTCCAATAGATGAATATTATGAGGTTAGCCTATATGACAAATTTTGGATTTGCTTTTGCTAGCGGTGCTTTTCCATAAGACCTAGGTGATAAAGGCAAATTTCCCACATAATAGGATATATGTAGGTCATACTCACCAAATCCTTTATCTTTGTACTAAACCTTGATCTCAAGGAGAGGTGTATCAAATGTACCTTTAGTTAATGTAGATCAATCAATGTAGGAAGAAGATGGTTAAGTTGTAATGTAGTTGGGAATTTAGTTTGAATTTTGGTAGTAGCCTTGCATAGCTCAACCAAAGTCAAAAGGATTAGGATCCCCTATGATAGTAATTTTTGTACCATTGAATAGAAATTTGATACACTCATGGTACGTGGATCATACAACCTACATGGTATGTATCCATGGGTGACTTAGAATGATATTGTAGGGAAGATCAAGGTCCAATACTTTACAACAAGTTTCTATGATTGCAAGACAAACTTGGATAGGTAGATGAATAACACCTTCAGATTCTCATTTTGCATCACCATATGCTTTTGTTATGGAGTAAAATGTTGACACATACCTTTTTACATCCTATTTTAGCTCCTAGGTCCTCATTATGACATTATACATTATAGTTGATCATCTCGAAGAGATTGCCTAGAACCAATACAAATTTGGGACCTTCCACCCTTCCTAAATCTCACCACAAACTAAAAAGGGGGGCCTAAACTTGGGTGCCAACTTCCCAAGTCTCTCCTAATTGGTCAGGGTAAATTAATGTTATGTCACCTTAGGACCTTTAGAAATGTACCTCTTTTTCATCTTTTGTGATTTAATTTCATTAATGTTAGAAGTAAAGAATATATAAGTGTGTTGTGAACTCATTTATAACCTAGAGATGTATATTGCAAACTTATGATATGGGAGAAAAGAACATTCAAGGAATTCATTGCATGATTGTTGTAGATTTGTGTTTGTATTGTGTGTTTGTTGGAGATTTGGAATCATCATCCATCTCCTTATGAGTTGAAGATTATTCATCATCCTAAGGACTTCACCTCCAAGGTGACATCATTTCTATTTGAATCATTTGATCATTTGGATTATCTTTATCCTCTACCCTGTAAGGGGATGCTCTCTCTAACAATGATGTTGGGAAAGTTTGAATGCTAATCCAAGATCCCTAAACACCATAACCTAAAAACCCCTCTCTTGTTGTATTGTTTGTAGGTTATAGGTACATGTTTCAGGGAAAGTGGATTTGGAAGAAGACTTTGTAGGAATAAGGTTTCTAGATCTAGTAGAAGTTTTAGAATATTCCTTTGAGAAGACTTGGGTGGTTGGCACCCTAGTCCTTTAGGCTTTCAGGCTTTGGATCTAGCTTCTGAGCATCAATTACAACATCTTCTTAGTTCTGACCTCTAGCAGATTCTCACTTCTAGATTTGGGTGGTTACCAAATTAGTCCTTTGACTTTCCAACTTTTGTGATACAAGTTCCAATATATCCCTGATCATCTTTGCACTTTTAGATTCTGGGTTTCTATTGTCGTTTATTTGTTACAAGTTGATTATCCCATAACTAGGGTTTTACTCAAACTTAACCTAGGGTTTGATAAAAAAGCTTAGTTAAAAGACATCTTTCCATAGCAAATAGGAGCACAAGATCTGTAGCTGAGTCCACCTTCTTCTTGGTTGTGATTTTTCTCAATCTTGTCCTTGAATGTTATACTAGAAGAGGGTTTTGATCTAGTTTCTACACTTGTCGTGATGCATCCATTTTCCCTATATAACATTTTGGTGAACCCATAGCATCAATCATTTGTATCTTTCCAAGTGTCAAAATCAGTCCTTGCATTAATTTATATCATACTTATCATTATTCATTGAAAAATCTTGCATAAATTTGGAAAAAAGTGAAAAAATAATCATTTTAGGCTTGCATGGAGGCATAGTTTTGCATTATTTTCATTAGATATCATTGGATGCATTTGATTTTGATTTATACTTAGATCTGATCTAAATTATAGAAATTAATCATTTCATGTTATCACATCTTGTGTTTGAAGATCTCACTTGCTAGGGTTTTTTTGAAAATTTACATCTTCTTATATAACCTAGTTATTTGCAAAGCTAGGGATAGTAGTCAAAATCTTATTTCAGATTTTTCTTCTCTCATAAAAATTCATTAAAATCTGATTTTGAATTGTAGTGTTTCTTCATTTCACATTCTTGCATTAAAACATCAAATTTTACAATTACACATTGTGTATTTCAACATTAAGGGCATAAACACTCTCTTCACACATGTATTTGAGAAAAATTTAAAATCATTCACATTGCCTTGTTGTGTAGCACTATTTGCATCATACTTATTTTGTTTGCAAAGAAATTAGTCTGTTTTTTATCTTCAAAAACCTAATTTCCTCAAATTAGTGCTTTGGTGTGAAATAGTCTCACATTCATGGCCTCTAATTAAAATAAGGGTGGTACAGTTCCTCCTTGGGTTTATAAGAAGAGGAAGACTCCTAAACTTATAATATCCTTTACCCCACACAAGACCACAACTAGAGATATTGATGGACCTCTTTACATTACATCATGTATATGCAAGAATCCTACAAGAGGTGTCCTTATCAATCCTAATTGTATGATGAATGTGATTACTAAAGAATTCTTATACATGCATGATTTGTTACAAGACACTTATAATCCTACACATATTATGATTAAGGCACATAATGGATATTTCATTCCGGTTATGGGGAATATTACACTCTTGATTAAACTAGTGGAAAAAGCTTTGGAACAATAATTTGTCATCATTCCCACCTCAGACCTATTTCATGTGAAAATAGGCCATCCTTGGCTTAAGTCCATGAAATCGGTCCCCTCTACCATTCATAAATGTTTAAAATTCCCTCATCAAGGATGGGTGCATCTTGTATATCATAGTGGGTGGAAACCTTTGGTTACTCATGGAAACTTTAACTTAGACTACTTTTGGCCATAGCCTCTTAAACTAAATCAACCAAGAGAAGATCAATTCTTCTTGGTATATCAAAAATATAATGCAAAGTTAATAACAAGATTAGCTGGACCCTTTTAGTCCCTTGAGGCTACAATTCCTCCTATTGAACAAATAGAGAGTGAAAAGCATCTTGAGTTAAAGGAATCCCCTCACCCACAAGGTAAAGGAATTTTTGTTAAGGTTCCTCTTCTGCCATCCTTACAAGGATCAGGAGATAACTAAAAATAGTGAAGCATTTCATCACAAAAGATTAACTTTATATTGGCTTCTTCCTCTAAAATGTCAAAGAATATGGGAACTCATGACACTCCTTTCACTAATATCACTAACAAGACAAGAAGGAATCAGAATGTAAGAGAACAAAGCAGAAAAAGACAAGCCTTAGCTCGACAAGCAACACCACAACAAGAAAACATCCCATCAACGAATATTGAATCAAATAAAGAAGAGCTAAAGGATGAAGAGTTAAAGGACAATATTTTAAGTTGGGCAATAGTACCTTATATACCTATTTCTTCTAGCATTCTAGATTGGGAGGAAGATGATTTTCTTGATAACAACTGCTAATGTGGTTGTATAATAGGTAAGTATTTCTCACCCTTTTTAGCCACCTTTGATGTAGCATCTCTTTGAGTTTCTTCCTTATGTGGCCTCCTCTTATGTGTTGTGTTCCCCCATGTTGTGTTAAATATTATTTAGGTCTCTTTAGATGACCCTTGATACTCTTGTAAGGTCAAGGATACAAGAAGACCACCTCTGTTGTGACCATTCTTCTATTTGTTTCACTCTTCTATTCATTGCCTCTATTTTATTGTTGTGTGTTGTGCCTTGGGGACATCTTCCCATGTTGTAAACCCAAGTCACTCTTTTGTCTCCTCTCTCATTTTTACTGGTTTCATTCTTCAGTGACTCTACTATTTAGTGAATGATGAAAATAGATAAATAATGATAAGGACCATGTGTCCCTTTAGTAAGAAAGAAAAATGTATCTAGTCCATACATGAAGATGGGGTTGATAGCTGTTACTGATGCTTGACTAGTAGAATCACTTCGCGTTGTGATTCATGTTGTAACAAACCTTTGCAATATTTTAATCTTCTTCTATGTACTTTGGATTGTTTTATATCTCACCTTGTTTCCACACTTGGTTCTATGATACCTACAGTATAACCTCATGGCTATACTCAGTTCTGAACCTGCAAGAGTAGACTTGGTATATTATGTGATATGATTTCTATATAGCTTTCATGAATTGATTTGGTAGTTATCTAAGAGTATAATTTTCTAACCAAATCTTATATGTTGTTGATTATGTTAGCAAATGATAATGGTGTGTTTGTGGGAACAATCAATGATCATGGCACATGTCATCTTTGAGGGCATGGGCTTTGTGAAAGCTCTTGTTCCTTTGTGTTTTTCACTTTACCTTAAATGTGCTTGATACTGGCAAGCATGATAAACCACTTTAAGGTGGGGGCATATATCATGGTAACTGCTTGATTATTTTTGACAATGATAAAGCATGTTTGCATACACTTCCTTTTCATTATAAGGCATCTCTTGTTGCAAGTATGTGCTAACTAGGGTTGTCATTGATGTCAACATGTTTGTCTTGTCATTGGTGTCAACTGTATCTTCTGATATTGTTGTTTGTTGATTGATTAAAGAACACTATTTGAGTATTTTGCTGTGCATATTTTCTGTGTTGAAGACTAGAGTAGGAGATTTGGATATGATTTAAATAAGTGTTTGAAGATGCTAAATCCAGAATTTGGTGGTCTGGATCATTATGCATAAAAAGGTCTATCCACTAGTTTGAAGACTGTGCCTAGCAATGTGTGAAGAGTGATACGAAGAAAGTGTTTTGCTCCACATTTCTCCACAGATTGGATTTTGTCCATGTAGTCTTGGAATTAGGCTTATACGGTCCTTAGTTATCTTCATGCCAAAGAATTTGTCATTTGGTGCTCTGGAAGGTAAGTTATTGATTGGCAGAGTTTGACAATGTCTGTTGAGAAGTAGTTTGAGATGTATCTTCAAGTGAGTTTTGTTGTCTTCAAGTGAGATATGTTGTAGTTGGATTTGTCAGCTCCCAAGTGACTCTATGTTGTTCATAGATGTCTCCAAAATGTATTGAAGGCATGTGCCTAATCCACAAGCTACAATGAAGATCTTGGAATTATGTATCTAAGTGTTCTTGATGTTGTGCACTTGTTCTAGCCAACCTGGTTAGTCACACTTATTACGAAGGTGATTCATGGATTGTAGAAGTGTGTCCAAGCATGTGAAGATGTATTTGGGTTGAAGCTAAGCCATGATGTGTTCATCCTTCATTCATTTTCTCTGTAATTTTGTTTAGGTCTAATTTCCTAATTTGATTTATGTATGTATGTCGACCTTGGAGATAGTTACAATAGTTGTAGAATGTTATGGCGACCTTGATGTACATTCAAAGGTCAATGATAGGTATAAATGTATGTAATGAATTTGTGAGTGAGATGTGATTGAGAAAATATGCAAAGATAAAGTGTGAGTTGTAAAAGTAGAGCAAAGCAGAGGAGATATTGTGCTTCAATGAAACTAAACTTAGGCATGGTGTAGATGCTACTATATCATTTCACCCTCGGTAGTGTGCCAACCTCGGTAGTGAGCCAACCCTCGATAGTGAGCCACCCTTTGGCAGTGAGCATTTCATTTAGGTAGTGAGCCTCCTTTTGATATTTGGTATTGCTACTACATTATATTGTGAGATAACACTCACCGTGATTTTTCCCTATTTATGGTTTTCTATGTAAAAATCTGGTGTTCATGTGTGTATGGTGTTGATGTGTTCATGTTTTAATTCTGTTATTCATTTTTAATGTTCATAACATAATAAGGAGATAGATTAAGTGAATGTGAAAGTGATATTGTGTAAAGAAGTTAAAGATCTTAAAGCCAAATTTGCAAGTAGAATAAAAAGGAGTAGCAGAGGAAAGTTTAATGGTTTGTTACCTTTCATATGCTTCAATTGTGGTAAAATTGGTCATTATGCTTCAAGATGTCCTGACAGAGCCTTGCAAATTAATGAAAGTAAAGGAAAGATGGTAAGAAAGAGTTACTATGTTAGAGATGATGATGGTGTAACTGATGATGAATCTAATTCTAATGATGTTAATAGTAGTGAATGCTTGTTTATTGTGCTTAGAAAAGAACCTATTTGTGCTAATCTTGTTGGCTGTGTGAAGGAAGGAAGTCCAAGAGAGTTGTCTACATTTCATGCTGAAAAGGAAGATGAATGGATCATAGACAGTGGATGTTCAAATCACATGACAGGAGACAAGAGTAAGTTTGATAAGTTAGAAAAATATGATGGAGGACTTGTTAGGTTTGGTGATGATGTAGCTGGTAAGATTTATTGAAAGGGATCTATTACCTTTGATGGAAAGCATAATACAGATGATGTTCTTTATGTCAAGGGCCTAAAGAATAATCTTCTAAGTGTTGGACAAATGTGTGATAAAGGTTATAATATTATGTTCAAGGACAATGGGTGCAAGATACAAAATGGCTTCGGAACCTTAATTGTTGCTGGTAAAAAGACTCATGGTAATGTGTGTCATTTGAAAGGTGCTGAAAATTGTTGTTTGTTGGCTAAGACAGATGAAAGATGGCTATGGAATAGGAGAATGTATCACATTAACTTCAATAATATGATGAGAATAAGCAATGCTCAAGTTGTAAGAGACCTGCCCAATATTGTGAAGCCTGTCAATGCTATATGCAAAGAATGCCAGTTTGGGAAGATGACAAAGTCTACTTTCAGAAGCAAAGAACAATTTTCTACCAGTTTGCTAGAGATGGTGTATACAGACCTATGTGCTGCCACAAGATTAAGAAGTCTACAAGGTGAAAGGTATTTCATGCTTCATATTGATTATTTTTCAAGAATGACTTGGGTTACTTTCCTTAGAGAAAAGATAAAAACTCTAGATAAGTTCAAGGAATTCAAAGCTATAGTTGAAAATGAATTGGATTTGAGAATCAAATGCTTAAGATCTGATAGAGATGGCATTGAGATTACCTCAAATGAGTTCAATGCTTTTTGTGAAGAACATGGAATAAAGAGACATTTGTCTGCTCCCCGGACTCCTCAACAAAATGGAGTTGTTGAACTTAGGAAGAATAGAACTATTCGAGAAGCTACCAGAGAAATGATCAAGGAAGCAGATTTACCAGAAGTATATTGGAAAGAAGCAATAAACAGTGTTGTCTACATTCAGAACAAATTGTAAATCAGAGCAGAAGAAACAAAGACACCTTATGAGCTGTGGTATGGTAGAAATCCTACTGTCACATACTGTTAGATCTAGGGCTCACAACTAAGAGGGGGGGTGAATCAGTTGTGCCAAAACTTGCTTCTACTTTAAAAACTTGATTCTTCTTAGTTAGATAATAGCATATCAATTAACCATTCATGAAAGCAAAGAGCATAAACACCGGAGTAGATAAACATCAACACATTAGACACCAAGATTTTTGACGTGGAAAACCCAGTTAAGGGAAAAACCACGGGGTGATTAACCCAAGGATTATTCTCTATTAGAAGAATAAGAAAAAGAAATGGCACATGCTAGTCAGGGCTCACTACCCGAGCACACTACTCACAAAGAGGCACACTGCCTACAAAAGAGACACACTGTCTACAAGATCATAAGTATCACAACCTTGAACTAGAGAATGACATCTTCACTATGTCTGGATCAGTTCCATTTAAGCTCAAAACACATCTGCTCTGCCCTTTCACTCTTTCACTATATCACACTTATTCGCTCCACAACACACGTCAAAATGGATTCACAAACCTTCATTTATACAAGACATCGACTTAGGAATAAGCATCTAAGTCAGCCCTCAACCATAAGAACATTCGTAAGATCAATAACACATCTAGCCGGCCACCACAAGAACATTTGTACGATGAACAACCCATCCGGTCAGCTAGTCTGAACAAGAACTTCATCTGGAAGACTATCTTCAATTCCAAGCTCTACCACCAATGTGGATTAACAACACAACCTCAACATGATCCAAGAATCTTCACAAGCTTTCCTGAATGACTGGGAACATCCGCACTTCCTCTACTCACCAGAATCTCTTCTCTTCCTCATCTGAAACTTCAAGAACACAGTCTACCACTACTGTCATACTATAACGTGTGCTTCCAGACCTCCAAATCACGAATAAATTGAGATGAAATATCACAAGGACATCCCAAACACTCCATCTAATCCGTAAGATAGGATAATGCGCTTTCAGAACTCACCGGACCTCTTTGTAGCACTCTATCACTCTTGAGGACCTCCCAGAACTGGTTCTACTTGATCAATCACAACTTCTTCAAATCTGCATGTGGACCTCTGAAAACTTAACGGGATCCTCAAGACTCATATCTACAAACCCTTTAATCTGCATCCTTTGGTTATCAACGTATGGAGTACTTTTACCTTCTTCTCATCACTGTTCTTCACTGTACTTGACTGAGACTAATTTTCTCAACATCCTTAGCACACAGCTCATCCAATCCTTCTTGTCAATGCAATATGAGTATGTTGACATCAATGACAACACTGATTAACCTCATACTTGCAACAATCTCCCCCTTTGTCATTGATGGCAACATATGATGTGAAAAACCATCAAGACAAGATCTTCTCCTTTCTATCACAACTCCCCCTATCAGCAACAACTCTTCACATGTCTTCTCTTCCTTTACTGCTCCCCCTTTGATCATCAACCACTTATTTTTCACATGTCTTCTCTCCCCCTTTGACATCAATGGGAAAAGGCTCATACTTCCAACTCTAACACACCAGAATCATACCAGCTGCTCCCCCTTAGTAGCAGCTCCCCATCATCAATCTAGATCACAAGATATGACTGTGAATCCACTGGACTGATGCACATCAGTGCATCCTAGTTCATCACCGGAGGGGCCATGACCCCTAGCTTCTCTTGGAGATACTCAAAAGAGTCTTTGGGAAGAGGTTTAGTAAAGATATCTGCAATCTAATCCTTTGAGGGTACATACTCCAATCTGACTTCTCCCTTGTTCACTTGCTCTCTCAGAAAGTGAAACTTGATAGATATGTGTTTGGTCTTAGAATGCAACACCAGATTCTTAGAAATATTTATTGCACTTGAGTTATCACAGAAAATTGTGATAGGCTCATTATATTCTACTTCCATAGCTCTTAGCATCTACTTCATCCATAAGATCTGAGTGCAACTGCTTGCTATTGCAATGTATTCTGCTTCAGTTGTAGACAAGGATATTGCCTCTTGTTTCTTTCTTAGCCAAGAAACCAACCTTTTTCACAAAAAGAATGCTCCTCCACTTGTACTCTTCCAGTCATCCACATCTCCTGCCCAATCTGCATCTGTGTAAGCATGAAGAGAGAAATCTTGATCTCTAAGATACCATAGACCAACTCAATTGTTCCTTTCAAGTACCTAAAAATTCTTTTGATTGCTATGACATGAGATTCTCTAGGATCTACCTGAAATCTTGACACAAGACCAACAACCTGCATTATATCAGGTCTAGTCTGAGTGAGATATAATAGTCCTCCAATCATTGATCTGTACTTGGTCTGATCTATCTTACGAGATTCATCATCTTTGCTCAACTTGCATCCGGTTGCCATAGGGGTGTTCATTGGCTTTGAATCCTCCATTTTGAATTTCCTCAACAATTCTTTTGCATATTTGGTTGATAGATAAAGATACCTTTCTTTGTCTGAGTAATTTGCAGACCCAAGAAGAAATTCATTTCACCAAGCATTGACATTTCAAACTCACTTTTCATTTGATTTGCAAAAGTTTTACACATGTTGTCCTTTCCTTGAAAGATGATATCGTCAACAAATACTTCAATAATCAAGATGTTTTCTTTATCTATTTGGAAGTATAGGTTACTATCAACATTACCTTTGTTGAAGCCAATCTGTACAAGATGCTTATCCAACCTTTCATACCATGCTCTTGGGGCTTGCTTCAAACCATACAGTGCTTTCTTCAACTTGCAAACCATATCATCATGATCAGATAATTGAAATCCATCCGGTTGTTCAATGTACACTTCTTCTTCCAAGTCACCATTTAGGAAGGCAGACTTGACATCCATCTGATATACCTTGAAGTCTTTGAAGGCAGCAAATGCAAGAAATAATCTGACTGCTTCAATTCTTGCCATTAGAGCAAAGGTTTCTTCAAAATCAATTCCTTCTATTTGAGAGTAGCCTTTGTAGACCAATCTAGCTTTGTTTCTGATTACCTCACCAACTTCATTTAGTTTGTTCCGGAAGACCCATTTGGTTCCAATCACATTCTTGTTTCTAGGTCTGGGAACAAGATCCCAAGTATGATTTTTCTCAATTTGCATCAATTCTTCCTCCATTGCTTTTGTCCAATTTTCATCATTGCAAGCTTCATTAACTGTCTTAGGTTCAATCTTTGAAATCAGACAGTATTCATTTGAGTCTTGAGCAATTCTTCTCCTTGTTTGTACTCCTTTACTCTTGTCACCTATGATCTGATCTTCAAAATGATTTAGAGTTACATATCTTGGAACTTTGGGAGTTTCTTGCACTACTAATTCTTGATCAGGCTCATTCAGACAAACTTCTTCTTCCTAATTTACCAGATCAGTCTAGATCTGAATTTTAGAGGAGGATGGAGCTCCTTGCACCAGAGAATCATTCTGATCATCTTCATCATATTCATAGAATCTTGAAGGCTTCTCAATTCCTTCATCAACCTTCACATTTGTACTTTCTATCATCTTTCTCAATCTCTTATTGTAACACCGGTATGCTTTGCTTTGAGTGGAGTAACCCAAGAAGATTCCTTCATCACTTCTAGCATTAAACTTTCTTAAATCTTCATCTCTTTTGATGTAACACTTGCTACCAAATACTCTGAAATATCTCACAGTGGGAGTTATGGCAAACCAAAGTTCATAAGGAGTCTTATCGGTATTGCTTCTGATTTGAACTCGATTAAGGGTGTAGACTGCAGTGCTGACAACTTCTCTCCAAACATCTGAGGAACATTTGCTTCCATCATCATTGTCCTAGCTGCTTCCTGGATGGTCCGGTTCTTTCTCTCAACTACTCCATTTTGCTGTGGAGTCCTAGGAGCAGACAACTGTCTCTTTATACCATGCTTCTCACAGAAATCTATCCTAGGAGCAGACAACTGTCTCTTTATACCATGCTTCTCACAGAAATCTATGTATTCACTGGATGTGAATTCACCACCTCTATTAGACCTTAAACATTTCAGTTTCAATCCGGTTTGATTCTCTACCATAGCTTTGAAGACTTTGAACTTCTCAAGGGCTTCTGATTTCTCTTTTAAGAAGGTAACCCACATCATCCAGGAATGATCATCAATTAGTAACATAAAATACCTGTCACCTTGCATACTCTTGATTCTTGTCGAGCCACAAAGATTAGTATGAACTAATTCCAACAATCTGGTAGAGGACTAATCCTTTCTTTTGAAAGAGACTATGCTCTGTTTACCTAGCTGACATTCTTTGCACAAACTATTTGTTGGTTTCACCAATTTTGGAAGATCTCTTTCAGCCTGAGTATTGCTTATCTTGATGATGTTATCAAAATTCACATGACACATCCTTCTATGCCATAACCAACTCTGATCAACTTGAGGAAATAGACAACTTTTATTAGAACCAACTAGATGGAAGATATTACCTTTTGTTTGAGTACCGGATGCAATCTCAGTTCCAGAGCTTCCAAAGATCCTGCACCTTCCATTCTTGAACCGGAGATAATAGCTTTTGTCCATCAACTGACCAACACTGAGAAGATTGTGCTTCAATCCTTCAACATATAGTACATTACCGGTTTTGCTCTTTCCATCAAAAGAAATAGTTCCCCTGCCTCTAATTCTGCCAGCAGAATTATCACCAAACTTTACCATTCCTCCTTCATACCTTTCCAAATCTAAGAACTTGTTCTTGTCACCTGTCATGTGGTGAGAACATCCACTGTCAATAACCCAATCATCCTTTTCTTCAACTTGGGCAGCCAAGGCTCTTTCAACAACCTTATGATTGACAGATTCAGAGGATATTGAGTCTTCTTCCTTGATGGCAATAAACACCCATTCATTTCTGGATTTGCTTCCCATTTCTAATTCATCATCTGTTACTCCTTCATTACCATCTTCTTCATGAACATAATAATAGTTCTTTTGGAACCTTTGTCTGTTAGCATTTGATCTTGCAGATCTTTCCAAATATCTTGAAGCAAAGTGACCAATCTTATTGTAGTTGAAGCATTTAAAGGGTAGTTTTCCTTCATACTTACCGGATCCCCTTGGTAGTCTCTTTGCAATGAGGGCTTCAAGTTGGGTTGTTTCTGCTTCTTCCTCTTCCATGTCTTTCCTTGCTTGATCATACCATGACAGCTTCCTTGAAGAGTTCTCTCCCGGATCAAATTTTTGTTTGCCTTTCACAAAGGCACTAGCTTTGAATGTAGATTCAGTCTTGGGGGGATCATCTCCAAACTCAGTCATTTCAAATGCAGCCAGTTTGCCAGCCAATTGCTCTCTTGTGATAGTTGTATGGGCTCTGAATTCATCAATGGCATCAACCTTGATTTTGTAGACAGCAGGAAGGGATCTGAGAATTTTGCAAACAATTTCATTTTCATCCAGAACTCTGCCAACATTCTTGATTCCACACACCAGCTCATTCACTCTTGGCATAAAGGTAGTGATATTTTCATCATCTCTCATCTTCAATCTTTCAAATTTTCCTTTCAGACTTTGCAACCTTGCACTCTTGACAAACTCATCTCCTTCATACAGAAGTTCCAGTTTAGTCCAGATTTCATATACAGTTGGTAGGTAAAACATTTGAGAGATCTGTATAATTCAATGCACTTAGAAGAGCTTCTTTGGTCTGCAAATTGTTTTCAGCATCTATGATTTCATTGAGTTTTGTCAGACCACCTTGTGGAGGTACATAAGCCTTTGTGATCATGGATAGATATGCTTTTCCCATGCACTCCAAATGACATCTCATGCGACCTTTCTAGAGCAAGAAATTGGTTCCATCAAACTTCGAACTGTCCTTTTTATATGATGACATCCTGGATCTCCTCAAGTGGTTAAGCTCCTTTCAGAGGAACTTGGTTCTAATACCAATTGTTAGATCTAGGGCTCACAACTAAGAGGGGGGTGAATCAGTTGTGCAAAAACTTGCTTCTACTTTAAACACTTGATTCTTCTTAGTTAGATAACAGCATATCAATTAACCATTCATGAAAGCAGAGAGCATAAACACCGGAGTAGATAAACATCAACACATTAGACACCAAGATTTTTGACATGGAAAACCCGGTTAAGGGAAAAACCATAGGGTGATTAACCCAAGGATTATTCTCTGTTAGAAGAATAAGAAAAAGAAATTGCACATGCCAGTCAGGGCTCACTGCTCGAGCACACTGCTCACAAAGAGGCACACTGCCTACAAAAGAGACACACTGTCTACAAGATCATAAGTATCACAACCTTGAACTAGAGAATGGCATCTTCACTATGTCTAGATCAGTTCCATTTAAGCTCGAAACACATCTGCTCTACCCTTTTGCTCTTTCTCTATATCACACTCACCACTCCACAACACACGTCAAAATGGATTCACAAACCTTCATTTATACATGACATCAACTTAGGAATAAGCATCTAAGTCGGCACTCAACCATAAGAACATTTGCAAGATCAATAACACATCCGGTTGGCCACCACAAGAACATTTGTAGGATGAACAACCCATCTGGTCGGCTAGTCTGAACAAGAACTTCATCTGGAAGACTATCTTCAATTCCAGGCTCTACCACCAATGCAGATCAACAACACAACCTCAACACAATCCAAGAATCTTCACAAGCTTTCCTAAATGACCGGGAACATCCACACTTCCTCTGCTCACCAGAATCTCTTCTCTTCCTCATCCAGAACTTCAAGAACATAGTGTACCGCTACTATCATACTGTAACGTGTGCTTCTAGACCTCCAAATCATGAATAAATTGAGATGACATATCACAAGGACACCCCAAGCACTCCATCCAATCTGCAAGATAGGATAATGCACTTCTGGAACTCACCGGACCTCTTTGTAGCACTCTGTCACTCCAGAGGACCTCTCAGAACTGCTTCTACTTGATCAATCACAACTTCTTCAAATCTGCATGTGGACCTCTGAAAACTTAACTAGAACATCTCAAGACTCATATCTACAAACCCTTTAATCCATATCCTTTGGTTATCAATGTATGGAGTACTTTTGCCTTCTTCTCATCACTGTTCTTTACTGTACCTGACTGAGACTAATTTTCTCAATATCCTCAGCACATAGCTCATCCAATCCTTCTTGTCAATGCAATATGAGTATGTTGACATCAATGACAACACTGATTAACCTCATACTTGCAACACATACTTCAATGTTTTTGGAAACAAATGCTACATTGGAAGAGATAAAGAATTAGGAAAGCTTGATGCTAGATGTGATGAAGGCATATTCCTTGGGTACTCTACTAAAAGAAAGGATTATTGGTGCTATAAAAAAACATTGAAAAAGATCATTGAAGTGTAAATGTGAAGGTACATGAAGATATTCAACCAGACGGATATGAGTTAGATGGATCTACTGACATAGAAAAGGTTGAAAAAGACAAAGAGAATGAAGTTCATACTGAATTAAAAACTACTCTAGAAGAAGAAGTTCAAGCTGAAGATCCAGTAAGAATTCCTAAATCTCCAAGGTATGTGTAAAGAGATCATTCTAAATATCAGATTATTGGTGACAAAAGGAAAGGTGTGATGACAAGAAGTAGGATTGCAAAAGAACAAGTAAATCTCTATCTACTTTCAAAAGTGGAACCTAAAATAGTAAATAAAGCATGCAATGATGAGCATTGGGTCAAGCTGATTTGGAAGAAGAACTGCTATAGATAGAGAAGAATAAGACTTGTGAACTTGTCCCTAGACTTGCAAACAAGAATGTGATTGGAACAAAGTGGGTTTTCTGGAACAAACTAAATGAAGTTGGAGAAGTTGTGAGAAACAAGGCAAGACGTGTATGTAAAGGGTACTCCTAAGTTGAAGGAATTGATTATGAAGAGCCCTATGCTCTAGTTGCAAGAATGGAAGCTATCAGACTATTTTTGGCATTTGTAGCACATAAAAATTTCAAAGTATATCAGATGGATATGAAATCTACCTTCATGAATGGTGAGATAGAAGAATAAGTCTACATAGAGCAACCAAATGGGTTCCAGTTATTAGACAAACCAAACACAGTATGCAAGTTGAAGAAGGCTTTGTATGGAGTGAAACAAGCTCCCAGAGCTTGGTATGCAAGACTAGACAAGTATCTTTTGTAGCAAGTTTTCAGTAAAGGGTCTATACATAGTAATTTGTATATCAAGGTAAGCAAATATTAAATCCTGATTATTGAAGTCTATGTACATGATATCATATTTGGTGGAAATGAAGAAATGTGCAAGAATTTTACAAATGAAATGCAAAAAGAATGTGAGATGTCTATGTGTGGAGAGATGAACTTCTTTCTTGGACTGCAAATCAATTAGACAGACAAAGGCATTTTCATATCTCAATCAAAATATGTCAAGGAATTGTTGATGAAGTTTGGAATGGGGGACTCTAAACCAGTATGCACTCCTATGGTTACTGGTTGTAAACTAAGCAAGAATGATGAATCTCCTAAGGCTGATCAAAGTAAGTACAAATCAATGATTGGAGGACTACTTTACCTAATTGCTACAAGACTAGATATCATGCATGCAGTCTGTCTAGCCACCAGATTTCAATCAGATCCTAGAGAATCACATGTGATGGCAGTAAAGAGGATATTTAGGTATTTGAAGGGCACTCTTAATCCTGGCTTGTGGTATCCTAAGAACAATGCTTTTTCTTTAAGTGCCTATACAGATGCAGATTGGGTTGGATGTGCTGATGATAGGAACAGTACAAGTGTAGGTGCATTCTTCCTTGGAGATAGGGTAGTATCCTGGCATAATAATAAACAAGAATTAGTCTCCTTGTCTACTACAGAAGCAAAGTATATTGCTACAGTATCATGTTATACCCATGTATTATGGATGAAGCAGACCTTGAAAGATATCAAAGTTGAGTATGATGGGCCAATCCCTATTTTTTGTGATAACACAAGTGCCATAAATATTTCAAAGAATCTAGTGATGCTTTCAAAGACAAAGAACATTTCAATCAAGTATCACTTTTTGAGGAAAAATGTTGCAGAGAATGAGGTGAAGCTTGAGTATGTGCCTACAAAAGATCAAGTTGTTGATATTTTCACTAAGGCTCTTCCAAAAGACACATTTGAGTATCTCTGAGAGAAAT
The DNA here is from genome assembly GCA_027924645.1 of Cunninghamia lanceolata. Lineage (NCBI taxonomy): Eukaryota > Viridiplantae > Streptophyta > Pinopsida > Cupressales > Cupressaceae > Cunninghamia > Cunninghamia lanceolata. Next base: position 707,523 of record BSBN01000245.1, on the reverse strand, counting down.
TAGGGGTTATTACCCCTCCTTCCTTGAACTAGATACATAGGAAGGTACATCAGTCCACTGTGCTTCAAAGTACATTTCTCTTTTGGACTGATGTTGGAGGCTACCTCTCAGGGGGAGCAGGTAGTGGTTTGAGATGATTGTTACATTTAGAAGGAGTAAAGAATGGTTTTAAATTGATCAGAGTAGTAGTGTGAACGTATGTGCAGTAGAAGAGCTATGATGCCCTTTTCCATTGATGTCAAAGGGGAGAGAGATCATGTGAAAAATGCAGGGGGAGTAAGAGTTCAAAGGTGTAAAATGAGAGGGGGAGTTTTGATGTAGAATTATGTATTGATAGTAGAACATGTTTTTCACATCATATGTTGCCATCAATGATAAAGGGGGAGATTGTTGCAAGAATGTGCTAACAAGTGTTGTCATTGATGTCAACATGTTTGTGTTGTCATTGGTGTCAACTGTATATTCTAATATTGTTGTTTGTTGATTGATTGAAGAACACTATCTAAATATTTTGCTCCGCATATTTTCTATGTTGAAGACCAGAGTATGAGATTTGGATATGATTTAGATAAGTGTTTGAAGATGCTAAATCTAGAATTTGGTGGTCTAGATTGCTATGCAGAAAATGTTCTATTCACTAGTTTGAGGACTATGCCTAGCAATGTGTGTAGAGTGATAGGGAGAAAGTGTTTTTCTCTGCATTTCTCTGCGGATTGGATTTTGACTTTGTGGTTCTAGAATTAAGCTTATAAGGTCCTTAGTTATCTTCATTCCAAAGGATTAGTCATTTGGTGGTTTGGAAGGCAAGTTACTGATTAGTAGAGTTTGACAATGTCTGTTGAGAAGCAGTTTGAGATGTATCTTCAAGTGATTTTTGTTGTCTTCAAGTGAGATTTATTGCGGTTGGATTTGTCAGCTCCCAAGTGACTCTATGTTATTTGTAGATGTCTCCAAAATGTATTGAATGCCTATGCATGATCCACAAGCTGCAATGAAGATCTTGGAAGTGTGATAGGTAAAAAATCAGGTTCATAAGATCAAGCATAGCCATGAAAACCTAACCCTACCATCATCAAAAAATCTAATCCAAATGAAATCAAAAGCATACAATTCAAGAACAATATCACCTAGATTGTATGATTCCTTATTTATGTTGTGGATTGCTTCTTCAACAATGAACAATTATGAAGATAAAAGCTGCCATGATAGATGGATGATAAAGCTAATATGCTCAAATAGATTGTAAAATACTCAATATGCTTAAGATGATAAAGTAGACGCTATATGAATGCTAGATAGATGTAGTATGGAATGAGAGGGTGTTTATATAGGACTCAACCAAATTCAATCAACGGTGGAGATTTGGTGGCTATGTGAATGGCTAAGATTAAAAGATGATAATAGGTGAATGTGAAGATGACAAGTGGAGAGAAGATAAGGCTTATGTGTGCCCATGTACATAAAAGTACTACATGTGAAGATATTAAATAAAGGATGTAGTATCACTTATCTTTTTTTTTTAAATGAAAGAGGCACACATGTCAGCTCATGAGATAAATGATAAGAGGAATTAACTAAATAAATAAAATTTATTTAATTAATTAGAAAGCGGGGTTGTGAATGGAATTTTAATTAAATAAATAAGATTTATTTAATTAAAATGGATAGAATGAAGATAATTAAATAATTAAAGATTGTTTAATTATGGATTAGAGGAAATAGCTAATGAATTAATTAAATAAATATAAAATTTATTCAATTAATACAAGAAATAGATGTGTTAGGGATATTGCTCAAGTGTGTTAGACAAATGCATATGGTGGATAATGCAATATTTGAATGCTGATGATAATTAGGTCAATTTTGGCTGTCTACATTTTGCCCCTCTTTAATACAATGTTCATTAGAGCGTTGTGTCAAAGAAGATACAATAATTTTCTTGATAAACAAGGTTATGCCCCAGTGTAACCGGTAGGTGATGCCCCCTCGAGAGGTAATCCAGGCTAGCCAAGAAGGGCTGGGTTGCCTCGCGATAAGAGGAAAAGCTAGGAAACAAGGTTGACGCAAAGAAAAAAGGGGTTGGGTGGGAGAAATGGGATGGTTTAGAAGAAAAGAAGCTTTGGCATAGAAGAATTAGGGTTTGGACAGGGGCTATAAGTAGGGCGTTAGAGGGAAAATAGGCTCATTTGTGCTCATTTGTGTTCAGAAAGCTAGAGAGATCTAGAGCTCCTTAGAGTTGTTGTGTGACAAGAGTTGGAGAGCTATCAAGATGGTGATTGCATGCAGAGATCATCATGTTGAGCGAGTGAGGACACATGGATGACCAGAGGGAGTAGGTGCACTAGTATGTATCAAAACTTTTGCTAAAAGCATGATTTTAATAGGCTAAAAGCATCATAAATGCACACACGTCACCATAAGAGACTAGGTTTTAGGATAGGTAGTTCAGGTCACTTAGGAAGAAAAATGAGTCACTTAAGGTAGTTGAGGTTGCTTATAGGCACGACTTGGTCACTTATGGGAAAGCAGGTCACTTCTAGTCAGCTAGACAAATATAGGCAAAATGTGCATATGGATGAAAGAAAGTCACTTACAAGCTAAAAGTAGGCACATATATAGGTTTAGCTCTGTTGCAAAGAAAAGATACTTGCTTATAGAATAAAGATTTCTTAGGGCAAAAAAGTATGCGCATATAGAAATGTAGCTCACACTTGGTCAATAAGCAATCGCATAGGAAAATTAGGTCGCATATAGGTGAGAAATAAGGGCATGTAGTAAAATTGGTTGCTTGCAATCAACAAATAGGTGCATATAGAAAAAGGAGTCACTTGCAGTAGATAGAAGTAGGTATAGCAAGAAATAATCCAGTTTTGTATCAGTTGTATGTAGTGGAAGAGACTGACATGATGAGTGAAATGATGTAGGATGTACTACCACCTTTGTTATCACAAGAGCCACATCCTAGGGATTTGTGGTTGGTGAGATTGCTGGATGTAGAGGAGCGACTAGTGTTAGAGATCCTCGGATTAGAGCATGTATCTAGATTGGAGCCGGTGCAGGCACATCAAGGATTGATGACGGTGATGGTGGAGTGATGGATGAGCGAGCATAGTTCTTTCTTGTTGCCAATGGGAGAGGCAAAGATCACACTAGAGGATGTGTTCTAGATTCTGTGTGTTCCTATTGATGGTGACCGAGTAGATTATGATATTGATATGGGTCCAATTACATTTAGGAGATTGTTTGGGACACTGAACATTGGAGTGGAGGGCTTAGAGATTCCTAAGGCAAGGATGGAGGAGCTATGTGATAGACTGCAGCGAGTGGTAGTAGCTATTATTAGATGGCTAGTTGGAGACAGACGAGTGAGAGGGTTTCTAGTAGGATGGGGGATAGTGATGGAGGGGATGTTCTCCTATGGGATGAGATATGCATGGGAAAAGTGTGTGCTTGGATAGCTCTATCATTTCTTGCATGATTGTGCATATATGTTCAGGGCTAGTATGTCTGTAGGAGTTACAATTTTGCATGTGTGGGCATATGAGCATATTCTAGTGACGAGGCAAGATGGATGGGTGGCTAGAGTAGTAGGAGAGCCTTATACTAGGATGTATAGAGGAACATTGACATACCGGTAGTGCAGAGGACTAGTGTACTAGCAGAGGATGTTAGATGAGGTAGATAGATTTATATGGAGGCCATGGCTAGGATGTGAGAGATCGGATGAGGAGGATACATAGCTTGTCTATGCTAGGCAGGCGAGATATATTTTTGGACTCGAGATATACATTATAGAGCGCTATTTACCTGATAGGGTTTTGAGATAGTTTAGTTACCACAGGCAGTACCAATTGGTGATGCCATTTTTGGGAGGACTTGACAGGAGGTGTTTGATTGCGGGCTAGAGGTAGTGGTTGACACAGCTTTGGTAGAGAGAGGGGCTACATCTAGTTTTATGGCAGTGGAGACAGGGTCCTGTAGATCCAGGCATGCTCCCAGATTATGATGCATACTAGGTGCATTGAGACTGATGTGGCTGACGCGGGTTGGAGAGATAGGGGAGATATGGATGGAGAGACTAGTTAGGAGGAGGCAACGACAGGCTCCACCAGCACACAGCTTCAGGGATATAGGTACAGGGATAGGTGCAGGGACAGCCTCAGATACTTGTACAGCCTCAGGGATAGATATTAGGAGGTGATGATGTTAGGATTCAGTAGCTACAGAGGAGGATTAGAGAGGAGAGGAGATGGAGGTAGTGGGCTCAGATGAGGTTGAGGAGAGTGGAGTTGGATAGACACTAGGTAGTGATTGGCTTACGGCATGCTAGAGCTCAGGCTCAGACATACCAAGCTCAGTTATAGGCTAGAGTGCAGGTTGGGGATGGGTAGGATGACAGTGCACTTGCTAGAGTGATAGGAGAGAGGGATGTAGCTAGGCAGAGTGAGTAGATGATGAGATTAGAGCGAGATATCACCATATAATAGATGCTGGCAATGAGGGCTGAGAGAGATGGTTTATAGACAGAGAGGGATACAGCTGTGCAGCAGCTATAGGGGATGACTGGTGAGCGGGATAGAGCAGTGGATGCATTGGGTACAGATGGGGCTATGATTTATTTAGCCACATAGTTGACACAGGTACAGGGAGAGTTATGGAGAGTACAGGGTGAGGTGGAGTATTATAGAGGCTTGTACTACGGGGTTGTGCTAGTAGAGCAGAGGCAACCTAGCTTCAGGAGCAGATCAGGAGCTTTGGGTTCCTGGAGGACAGGTGGATCTCGATCCATAGCATCAGTGATGAGGCCACAGAGAGATAGGGGGATAGGTGCAAGACCTAGTAGTGGCAGTTAGGGTGAGGGAGCTGCCAGTAGTCACTAGGGCTACCTTGTTTATGTATATTATGTTGTATCATGATGAGGCCTAGAGCTAATTGTACATACATTCTTGATGGCTCAGCTTGTATATGTAGACACTTGTATATTGACACATGTATATTATGATGGCATGTTGGTCATTGACATGATGTTAGAATGAGGATGGATGCATTTATGGTATTATGATGGTTATGCATGTTGTATTTGTATTTTCATGGATTATGTATGGATGTTGAATCAAATGATATGAATGGAAACGTATGATAATGCAAATATGTAAATGGCAATGATATGATATAGACTCATGCATATAGATAAATGGTAATGATAGGATATGTTATGACCTATATATGCCTAATACACTTGTTTTGCAGGATAAGAGATGTGAAAGAAAAGACAATAGAGGGAGATGATTGATCTTGGTTGAGGACTATATAGGCAAATAATAGGATGAATAGACTATGTGATGGGAAGCTTTAAAAGTAATTACTCAAGAATGAAAAGAAATGCAATCCTTATGTTTGATAAAGCATGTAGATGTTATGCACCAGGGTATAGAAGACCAAGGTGTCGAGATATCCAATGCAAAACTAGCATGCTACAATCTTGTCTAAACATATGAGGTCAAGATGTTGAGCCAACATACACAAGATATGAATAGCAGCTAGTGTTCTGAGATGGACTTTGATGCTACAAGCAATGGTTTGAGCTTACCTCCACTACACATAGTGACACCTTGCTGGTTATATGTGTGGAGTTAGTCTTGACATGGAATAGTCTCAAGTGCATAAGAGATTGTTTAGCTCCTTAGATGCTAGATATATTGATATGTAAGATGCTAAACCCAACACGTACAAGATACCAATACACATAGGAAGAGAATAAGATCATCCCGCAGACATGACATATGGAAGCAATATGACCATGCCCCATTCCTTACTTCATTGCAATGTACCAAGATATGGTAGATCAAGGCAGTCTTGATTAGGCATAGAAAAGGGACAAGAGATAAATCAAAAGAAAAAAACAAAAGATACTGTCATCATGTTCTCTTGCCAAATTTAAGTGCTCTTAGATGGATTTAAGTTGGGGCCTTGTTAATAGGAAAGCTGCATCCTATTGAAGGCTAAAGATATTGATAAAATGCTATAGCAAATGTTGGATTTTTGCTTTGGCGATGGTTTTGATGTTTTTCGATGTTGTTTGAGCTTGAATTGATTATGAAGATAAGAATCTTGGTTGCAAATGTTTTCCATGTTTGACATTGGCTAAATGCTATGTTTGAAGTTGAAAGTTTGCTATGTTGTGAGCTAAGGTGTTCACTTGTGTTATGAGCTAGAGTTGGTGGTATCCACTTCCAAATAAAGCTTAACAAGTGCCCCTAGTGTGGGATGAGGTTTATTGTGGAGAAGCGACAATGGATGCGTTCGTGACAACAAGATGCTAAGGTGCCAAATGATATCATTATCCCAATGAATTCCAAACTGCAAAAGCTAGCAAGGCAAAGGCAAGGGCAAAAAAGCTTTTTATTATGGGGAAATGGGTTATGATATTTATACAAGATGAAATGTGGATTATGATATGGATTATGGGGGATAAGATGGAGAAGTATGCTAGGAAGAATGGTGATCAAACAAACTAAGCAGATAATGGGAGTTGGTCACTACACATAGCACTTGTTTGCTAGGTTTTCACTATGGTACTTATCCAAGGTGCATGTTTACCAGGTTTTCACCAGAGGATGAATTATTTATCTTATACTATTATTTTTTTGTTATCCAAAGTGCCACAAAGTGGTTTTCACGATTGGATGGATTTTTTTTTTAATTTTTAGGATAGCTAAGATTTATGGATAAAACTTCTTGAGATGGATGTTGTTGACTGGTTCATTCAATGGAATGCCTTTAGGTTTTGAGAGAGTGTATGCACCTGATCCATAAATTGATGTGATGATAAAAGGACCAAACCAATTTGGTTCAAACTTGCCCTGTTTCTCATGTTGTTGATTCCTTTGATTCTCTTTAAGGACAAGATCTCCAACTTGAAATCTGCGTTCTCTAATTTTTTTGTTGTAGCTGCGGTGTAGACAGTTTTGATAGACTTGAAGATGGTTGAGTGTTGTAAGATGCCGTTCATCTAGTAGCTCAAGATCATGGAGTCTAGATACTCAATATTTTTCTATGAGATGGTATGCTATAGAGATACTTGCAGTGAGGGGATTTTGACCTCAATAGGTAAGATAGCTTCAGTGCCATATACAAGAGCATAAGGTGTAGCTCCAGTGGGAGTTCTGATACTTGTTCTATATGCCCATAATGCAAGATGAAGTTGTAAATGCCAATCATGACCAACTTCATTGACTATCTTTTTGAGAATCTTGATGATTATTTTGTTAGAAGCCTTAGCTTGGCCATTGCTCTGAGGATAGTAGGGGGTAGAGAATTGATGTTGGATATGGAACCTATTGCAAAGATCTCTAATCTCTTGGTTCTTGAAAGGATGACCATTATCAGTAACAATAGCTTGAGGAACTCCATAGCAGAAAATGATATAGTGTAGGATGAACTTGGATATTTGTTTGCCAGTAATATAAGTCATTGGTATGGCTTCCACCCACTTTATGAAATATTCAGTGGTGGTGATAATGAACTTATGACCATTTGATGAATTAGGATGGATTTTACCTATGAGATCAAGTCCCCATTGCGAGAAGGGCCATGGAGTAGTGATAGGCTAAAGCTCATGTGCTGGTGCATGTATTAAATCTCCATGTTTCTGACATTGTAGACATCTCTTTGCAAATTGTTGTGCATCTTTTTCCATGGTTGTCCAATGGTATCCAGCTCGTAGGAGTTTCTTAACAAGGCTAGGGCTAGTAGAATGTGAGTCACAGACAACTTCATGTACATCACGTAAGGCCACTTTTGCTTCCTCAGAATCAAGACTTCTAAGAAGGATACCATCAAGACTCCGGTGCTAAAGGGTGTCTCCGAAGATAGTGTAACGAGAGGCTCGATGGATAAAGGTTTTGTGTTGGGTGTTAGATAGTTGGAATGGAAAGGTTTGATTGTAGAGATACTCATATAAGTCCTCATACCACAAAAAATTGGGACCAACAATTTCACATATAAGATCAGACTGTGGTACCTCAAATGCTAGAATCAGAAGTTGTTTAACTAGAAACTCACATTTATGTGTATTAGATGGCATGTCTAGAAGAGATCCAATCATAGCCATGGCATCTGCTACTTTGTTTTGTAGCCTTGGGATTTGTTCAAAGGTGATATTATTAAAGTACTTTTTAAAATCATCAACCATTACCTTGTAGGGAAGAAGCTTCTCATCTTTTGTTTGATATTCATCTAAGACTTGTTTGATAACTAGTTGAGAATCACCAAAGACTTGTCACTATTTGATAGCCCATTGTACTACCATGTGTAATCATGTGACTAAAGCTTCATACTCTACTATGTTATTGGTACATGGAAATGCAATTCTGTATGATTTGGGTATACAATCTCCTTGAGGGGTAACAAACAATATGCCTGCTCTTGATCCAAGTGTGTAAGATCCATCAGACTATAGTTGCCACAATGTTGGTGAAGTTAAATTGAACAATCCTTCATTAGGGAATTCTGGATATATTGGATGAATATCTGTGATGGGTGCTACAGCTAATTGATCAGTGATGACTTGTCCTTTTATGGCTTTTCAATCCACATATTGTATGTCAAATTCACTTAAGATCATAACCCATTTTGCTAATCTTCCTGTAAGGATTGCTTTGGAGAGAAGATATTTGAGTGGATCAACATTAGATATGAGCTTTGTTGTTAGGTTCAACATATAATGTTGCAACTTTTGGGAAGAAAACACTAATGCTAAACATGATTTTTCCATAGATGAATAATTAAGTTCATATCCCACAAGAGTTTTGTTGATGTAGTAGATGGCTTGTTCTTACCCTAAATCATCATGTTGAGCTAGAAGAGCACCCAATGCTATTGTTGTTGATGATATGTAGAGCAATACTGGGTGATCAAGAACAGGAGGTGTTGCCAGATATTCCTTTATTTTGTTGAAGGCCTGTTGACACTTTTCATCCCACTTAAAAGGTTCACCCTTATGAAGAAGATGTTGGAAAGGATGACATTTATTTGCTAGTTGTGATATAAGTCTGTGGATGGACTATAACCTTCCTTGTAGACTACAAAGCTGCTTGAGATTTGCTGGCAGAGGCATTTCCATGATAGCTTTTACTTTAGTTGGGTCCACTTTTATCCCTCGTCAAGACACAATGTATCCTAACAGTTTTCCAGATGTTACGCCAAATACACATTTCTTTGGGTTCAGTCTGACTTGATACTTCTCTAATCGATCAAAGATTTGTGCTAATACCTGTAGATGTCCTTCTCTTGTCTTAGATTTCCCTAGGATATCATCAAAATAGTCTTCCATGATAGTGTGAAAAAGGTCATGAAAAATAATTGTCATGGCTCGTTGATAAGTAGCTCTAGCATTCTTGAGACCAAAAGGCATTACAACCCAACAATATGTGCCCCATGGACAAATGAATGATGTTTTATCTTGATCTTCCTCTACTATTCTAATTTGGTTATATCCTAAAAATCCATCCATCAAAGATAGCATTTCATGTCTAGTTATGAGATCTACAATGTTGTCTATGCTTGATAATGGAAAGTCATCCTTAGGACATGCTTTATTAAGATCTCTAAAATTTGTGCAACAACAAACTCGTCCATTAGGTTTTGCTACAAGTACCAAGTTTGAAACCCATTCTGGATAATCAATAGGCTTTATGAACTTTGCTTCTAATAGCTTCTGAATCTCTGCTTTGAACAATAAAGCTACTTACAGATGCATTTTAAATAATTTTTGTTTAACAAGTTTTGAATTAGGAGATACTGCTAGATGATATACCACAAGTGATGGATCTAGACCTGACATGTTAGCATAAGTCCATGCAAAATTTATGGCTCTTTTTATAAAAAATGCTGTGAAGTCTCTTCTTTCTTACTCTGATAGTGATGCTTCCAAAAAAGTGATCTTTCTATACCCAAGTTCATGTCTTGTGATTGTTTAAGTGACCTATTTTGTTTGATTTTGTTTATTTCACTTTTGCGACTGAAGGATTTGATACTTCCACCAAAGTATGCTAGTTTAGATAGATCCATCATGAAACCTGCTTTGTGATCACCCAATGGAACGCCTTTTCATAAGCCCATGAATTCTATAATAGCTTCATCATTCTTAAATTTATCTAATATCAGTGTCCCCTTTTGGTCCCAATTGATGAGGTCAGGATATACAAGTGAAAGGGTTACGGATGAATAGTTATGGCCAGAGGAGGTTGTGGAAATCATGAACATCAAGTTTTCTTGAAAAGGGTTAGTGATATGAAGGGAGGAGTCATCGATGGTATCTAAACTAGAAATCTCTCCTACCAAGGAAGGTCCAGCATCCATATTGGAAATACACTTAATGTCTTTGGAATGCAGTACCTCTAGATGATAGCCAAGGCCTGGCTTATTAAACTTCTTAGACACAACAATGGGTTCAATAGGTCCTTGTTCCTATGATCCCAATCCACCATGTCATTTTTAGCCCATGTTATTTATGATGTGGAACCCATTGTTATATCTGTCCACTTCAAGTTGGACTTGGTTGTTCTCATCAAAGAATATCCAAGAGTTGATGTCATCAATGTCTTCATCATCCAAGAATCTACCTTTAATGAATATTGTGGGTGGGGCTTTGATGACAACTGCGGAGGAAGGTAGCTTGGATGTAGAAGGTTTGCCATGAGATTTGGGAGACAAGGGAAGGGTGCCCACACAACAAGATTCTTGCAATATGTACTCACCAGGGCCATGTTCGGTGTACTTGATATAGAGATTGGAAGTGGCTTTGCTAGATGATGGCTTGAGCAGGTCAGATGGATCTAGATATCATGAAGATGGATATGCTTTGGTGTTGATAGGAATATAGTTTGGACTCTGGTATTTATCTTGAAAGGCACGTCAAAATTCAAATGGATTGGGATCGGCATGAATAGTAATCTCAACACAGTTATGTGGGAATTTAAGACATTGATGGTATGTAGAAGGAACTACCTTGAGGGCATGTATCCATGGATGGCCAAGGATGATGTTATAAGGAAGCTCAATATCAAGAACTTGACAATGGGTTTCAATAGTGACAGGCCCAACTTGGATAGGCAAGTAAATAAGCCCTTCAATATCTCTCTCGGCATCATCATATGCTCTTATAGTAATGACCTTGGAGGTGTCAACATCTTTCTCAAAATATCCCAATTGTTTCATTAATTTCAAGGAACATATATTAAGACGAGCTCCACCATCCACTAAGATTCATTTGATATGGCGTTGTTTGACAAACACTTCAATGTGGAGGGCTTCGTTGTGTGAAGGATGAATGGAGGGTTGAAGATCTTTGTCAGAAAAGGTTAAATGACAAGGGGCTGCAATGCTAGCGACCATAGATTGGAATTATGTGATATCAGTATTGTTAGGCACCAAAGATTCTTGTAAGGCTTTGTGAAGGATAGCTTTGTGAGTAGGGGATATACGAAGCAACTCAAGAATAGAAATATGCGTAGGTGCTTTACCAAGGTGATCAAGGATATTATAGCTAGAGGATGGTCATGGAAAATGGGTAGGTGCTTCTTGAATGGTAATGCGACCTCTTCGAGTAGTTACAGTGTAGTTGGATGCTTTGCCTTGAATGGTAATGGTAGAAATGTGAGCATGGTCAATGTGTCCAATAGTAGATGATTCGTAGTTGTACTAAATGGCATTCCCAACATGAGGGTTACTTGGTTTTTTATGAGATGGAAGTGGATTCTTGAAAGCATCTAGATCATAATTCAACATCGGTTGCTGTGTAGGTTGAGTTGTTGAAGGTGTAATTTTCATTAAACTTTGATCGATGCAATCTTGGATAACATGCTTTAAGCACATACAACCATCTATTTTGTGTCCTTTAACTCTATGGTAATTGCAATACTCATTTTCTTTATACCAAGGGGCTTTGAAGAGTGGTTCACCATTGGGTGGTGCATCTGGTAACATAATATTGCCCGCTTGGAGAAGCTTTCAAAAGACAACTTCCATAGGTTTTGCTAGTGGTGTAAATTGTCGGCGAGGATTTGAAGTTTGTCGTTGTCGAATTCCTTAGAAAGGTTGTGTTGTTGTAGAAGCAGCTTGAATGTTAATGGGATCTTTCATAGTTTGTATGTTCTTTGTGTCTACAACACCGTCGTTGACAACATTCTTGTTCTTGTTCCAAAAGCGAGACTTATTGTTGAAGTTTTGAGGATAGTCTTTGTTAACGCAAAAAATCTTGATAGTGCCTTTAGAAATTAAAGCTCATTCGATGATGGTTCCTTTGGAAACAAGTTCATCAAAGGTGCTAGCACTTTTTCAATTGTAGTTGGAATGATAGCTCGGGATGAAGATTTTGAACAAAGATATCAAGCTGTTGTTTTTTAGGTATTTCCCATGATAGTTTGCTAGCCATGTTACGCCATCATTGAGTAAATAAAGAAAAGGCTTCACCATTGCATTGTTTATTATTGACAAGGTCATTCTTGTTTACCTCATGTTCAATGTTAAAAGCAAAGTGTGATTGAAACTTATTTGGTAACTCTACAAAAGACTCAATTCCCAGAGCTAAATGAGAGAACCATTCAAGAGCTTGTCCCGCTAAGTTTTGAGAAAATAGTCTCAAAAGATATGTATCGTCATGAGCCAGATTGAGACATGCCACAAAGAATGCTCTAAGATGGTTTTCCGAATTTCCTTTTCCTTTGTACTTGTCAAATTGTGGAATTTCAAAGTGTGGCGGAAAAGGTGTCATACGAAGTGACTTGTCAAATAGATAAGTACATATGTTTTCTAAGGAAAATGTCTTCTTGTTTTGTCCTACCCCTTGGTTAATCATTTGTTGAACATCCACAAGAGATAATTGTTGTTGTTGCAAAGGGGATGGTTGGTTGGGAAGTGAAGCATGGTATGATGTATTTGGAGGTTGTTGTTGTGGAATATATGAAGCCATGACCATTTGTTGAGGCTGTGTACTAACAATGTATGTCAAAGGATTGGTATGCGACACATATGTGGTTGAAGATTTCTGTCCTTGAGACACAAGCGATGGTTGGGTATATTGTGACGAATTAGCACCAAGATTTTGCATCACATGGGAAGTGGAAGATGGATTGGCATTAGTTAATGGTTGTGAATTTAGAGTTGGATTTGTGACATGGCAAGTGATGGAAGGATTGGTGGATGCAGAAGAAGGATGGACATTTGGGTTTGTATTTTGGACAACATGGGGATTGGTATATGTCATGTGTTGGGTGATGATAGGAAAACCTTGGGTAGTCTAAGATGGATTGATGATTTGTGAAGGATTATAAGAAGATGGAAGAATGGATGTAAGTTGATCACCATAAGTGACAGTAGTGCTAAGATTAGCTTGAGAAACAATAGGTGGGTCACTCATGTCAATAAGACTAACATTGGGATTGTATGATGTATTGGATGGATTAGTGGAGATAGTGGAGATCATATTAGCAGTGGTAGGAATATGACATGTGGTGTCCACATGTGATGTAATGGGGGTAGCAGATTGTGATGGTTGTGAAGATTGGACTATTGGTGTTGTTTGGATAGCTTGGGAAGCTTGCGGAATATGGGATATGGGGATAGTTTGTGATGTTTGAGGAGTTTGCACTTGGGCAACATGGACAACTTGTGTTACTTGAGGCATAGAAATGGTCATGGTGGGAGAAGGAGTATGTTGGGAAACATGGAAAGGTGGAATGTTCAAATTTTGCGAAATGAAAGAGAGTACATTGGTTGGAGTTATCAAAGGTTCTAAAGTGTACTCTGAATGTGGTGGATCAAATGAAGTAACAATAGTCAATGAAAGAGATGGTTTGGAAGATGGAGTTTGTAATATGGTATGGGATGGTGTGACTATAGTGGATGGTTCCTTTGGAACAACAGTGGGAGTGTTTGGATCGTGCTCTCTAATAGCAGATATGTCAAAATCTCTTGGTAATTTAGCTCCCATACGGGCAAGTTACAAGAAGTAGCTATTAGGATCAAATAAAACAAGTCTCTCAAATTGATCCCATACATGTGTATCTCAAAATTCTAATAATTCTTCTTGGGATTGTTCTTCATAAGTCTCCAAAAATGTTTGAGGTTGCACTTGTTGTGAAGATGACTCTCCAACGGTGTACCCATGGGGCACAAACATGTGAGGAGGCATGCCAGTCATAAATTGAGTCACGTCTCTAAGAGGTGTTGATCTAGATTGTTGCATCTTGGCTTCCATCTCAACTTGCAATTTGGCTTCTATTTCAACTCTATATTGACTCCTAGTTTGAGGCATGATGATGGATGTTGAAAATTGAACTTTAGCTTGTCAAGTTTTTGAGACCCAAAAGAAAAAGATGATGGTTTACTGATTATTTGGTTGCTAGTTGTTGGTTTATGTTTGCTTTTGTTGTTAGGTTTCTTGGTTACTTTGTTGTTGGGTTGCTTGGTTGCTTTGTTGTTGGTTGGACTTCCCTAGAGAATAGCTCACACACTTAAGGGAAAAGTTGTTTTCTAAGATTGTTGTTTTACTGATGTTGCTAAAGATAAATCCAAAAGATGATGTTTTGTTGATTGATCAGGTTGATTGATTTGATGTTTGGTTTGCTGGTTTGGGATCTCAAAAAGATGAAAAGCTCACAAAGTCTAATGGGTTGGTAAGCTCAAAGTAGGAGACAAAGTCCAGGTATCTGCTAATGATCAGAGATAGGCCTGAAAGCTAATGTTAAGACTAAGCAGGCTAGAAGTGTAGCTGATTTGGCTGAGTCACTAAGATTTGCTAGTAATTGACCATTGGCGACAGGTAAGAGCTCAGATGTGACTCAGAAAAGGCCAAAAGTGACTGGCAATAGATTAAATGTGATCTGGTTTTGGTTAGAGGTAACAGGCTACAGTGTTAACCAGAGGTGAGCCAATTTGCTACAGGTGATCAGTATTGACTCAGAAGTGATTTACTATTGATCAAAAGTGATGCAGTTTAGACCAAAGGTGATTGACTATTGTTTAAAAGTGATCCAGTTTAGGCAAAAGGTGACTGACTATTGTTTAAAAGTGATCGAGTTGTCTGTATGCAGGTAGTTTAAGCTCAAAGGCAACTGTATCTGGTAGGAAATATGTTTGAATTATGTTTTTCACAAGAAAATAGTAATTGCAGTCACTCACACTCACAACAATCACAAACTTGTACAACCTAGGCTAGGAAAGGATTGTATTTGTTGAGTCCCATGGCTGTGCTTATTCAAAGTGCATAGCTTTAGGATCTTGGTAGCATCAGCTCTCTCCATGGAACACACTTCTCACGCATACTAAGATCCAGGTTTCCTAAGGCTTGTCCCCCCACCAAACCTTAGGATTGTCCCTACTATCTCATCTAAGAACCATGTGAATTAGGGCGGCTTCAAAGGTCCCACCTTTTGCATCAACAAATAGAAGGTTTTTGGCTACTACACAAAGTTGCTAATAAGGGCATCCGTTTGAGTGGCTATACATGCGGCAGCGCTACTCTCCGTTATGGAATCTCCTAGCCTTCAAGGGTTACGCCTTGAAGGGTTTTGGGGGAGGTTGGCTATCGGTATAACACAACAACACCTGTTGTTTTTGGCTTTCGACACAAACACTTTTCTTATTTAACAGTACGAAAGGACTTGGCTTTAGCCCATTACCACTTGGGTCATACCCTTTCTCACACTGGGAAGGTAGTCTGTCTAAAGATAATAACAAGTTCTCATACACCCAAGATCCATTTGATAGGCAAGGGGAGAGGATACTTTTGCTATTAAATTTAGATTTCAATAAAGCACATGTAAGCACTCAAGAAAGATAAATCAAGCACGAAGCAAGCAATGATTCTTTTTAAGCACCAAGCCTAAATGTTCATAAACTAGTGAAAAACCACAAGTCTTGGACTGATCAAAGCTACAATAGATATGTTAGGAGTTTGATAACCTCCTTTTCTTGGACAATCGATAAGATGCTACACAAATACCCAATTAGTAACCAAGAAAACTAAACTTCAAATGATAAGGACTGAAAATAACATAGTTTACCTGAGGTGATCAACTATTGATCACAAGTGAACTGTACTCTACCTCAAGTGAAATGTTATAGATCAGAAGCGATGCCAGTAATGCCAGCTATGGAATGATAAAGCTCATAAGCAATGCGAAAAAGCAACAGGCGACTGGTTATGGATCATAAGCAACTTAGATCTGCAAAAAACAAAGAATATAACAAAATCCCTAGTTTCACAGAAAGTGATGTAGATAGCTAAAGGTGATCACTGTTAGGTTAAACTGTTAGGTTAAAAGCAATTCAAATAAAGTCATAATCAACCACTGTTAGCTTATAAGCGATGCAAAATAGGTAATAAGCGACTACTGTTTGCTCAGAAACGATCCCAGGAATGCTAAAGGAAGAAGGTTTCAGCTTAGAAGTGATGCATATATTTAGACAGTGACTAGTTTTTGCTCAGAAGCAACTGGAACTTACCGTAAGCACTTGAAAAATCTGATCTTCACAAAAACAACTTCAAATAGAAAAGTTAATTAAGGACGTGGGTCCCACCAGGCGTGCCAAAATGTGATAGGCAAAAAATTAGGTTAATAAGATCAAGCATAGCCACAAAAACCTAACCCTACCATCATCAATGAATCTAATCCAAATGAAATCAAAAGCATGCAATTCAAGAATAATATCACCTAGATTGTATGATTCCTTGTTTATGATGTGGATTGCTTCTTCAACATTGAACAATTATGAAGATAAAAGCTGTCATGATGGATGGATAATAAAGCTAATATACTCAAATGGATGCTAAAATACTCATTATGCTTAAGATGATAAAGTAGACGTTATATGAATGCTAGATAGATGTAGTATGGAATGAGAGGGTGTTTATATAGGACTCAACCAAAATTAATCAACGATGGAGATTTGGTGCCTATGTGAATGGCTAAGATTAAAAGATGATAATAGGTGAATATGATGATGACAAGTGGAGGGAAGATAAGTCTTATGTGTGCCCATGTACATAAAAAGTACTACATGTGAAAGACATTAAATATAGGATGTAGTACCACTAATCTTTTTTTTTTTAAAATGAAAGAGGCACAATGTTGGCTCATGAGATAAATGATAAAAGGAATTAATTAAATAAATAAAATTTATTTAATTTATTAGATATTGGGTTTGTGAATGGAATTTTAATTAAATAAATAAGATTTATTTAATTATAATAGATAGAATGAAGATAATTAAATAATTAAAGATTGTTTAATTATGGCTTAGAGGAAATAGCTAATGAATTAATTAAATAAATCTAAAATTTATTTAATTAATAGAAGAAATAGATGTGTTAGGGATATTGCTCAAGTGTGTTAGACAAATGTAGATGGTGGATAATGCAATATTTGAATGCTAATGATAATTAGATCAATTTTGGGTGTCTACAAGAAGTATGTATCTAAGTGTTCTTAATTTTGTGAACTTGTTCTGGTCGACCTGGCTAGTCACACTTGTTGTGGAGGTGATTTGTGGATTGTAGAAGCATGTCCAAGCATGTGAAGGTGTATTGGGGTTGAAGGTAATCCGTGATGTGTTCATCCTTCATTCATTTGCTCCGCAAGTTTGTCTAGTTTAATTGTAATTTATGTATGTATGCCGACCTTGGAGATAGTTTCAATAGTTGTAGAATGTCATGCCAACCTTGATGTACATTCCAAGGTCAATCATAGGTATAAATGTATGTAATGAATTCGTGATTGAGGTATGATTGAGTGAAGGTGCGAAGATAAAGTGTGAGTTGTAAAAGGAGAGCAGAGAAGACGAGATATTGCGCTTCAATGGAACTGAACTTAGGCATGGTGTAGATGCTACTATATCAGTTCACCCTCAGCAGTGAGCCAACCCTTGCTAGTGAGCCACCCCTTGGCAGTGAGCCTCCTTTTAATATTTAGTATTGTTACTAAATTATATTGTGAGCTAACTCTCACTGTGGTTTTTCCCTGTTTAGGGTTTTTCATGTAAAAATCTAGTGTTCATCTGTGTATGGTGTTGATGTGTTCATGTTTTAATTCTATTATTCATTTGTAATGTTCATAACATAATAAGGAGATGGATTAAGTGAATGTGAAAGTGATATTGTGTAAAGAGTTTAAATTTTTGATATAACTGATTCACTCCCCCCTCTCAGTTGTCTTGTACCTTTCAACATCTCCATGATGCAGGTGGGGTTGTATTCTTTGAGTACATGCTTCCTTTTCATTATAAGGTGTCTATAGATGTGGGTGGGGTTGCATTTTAAAAGCCCTTTTGCGGAAGGTGGGATGGTGTATCTATTGAGCCAGTGCACATCCTTTTAAACAAAGTCCTCATTGCGAAGCATGGTTGGATCTTGAGTCATTCACCATTGTACATTTCTTTGGTAGTTGTGGTAGCATAGCTCAACTGTCAGGTATGTTTGGCATGTCTTAGATAGTGGAGAGTAGAAATGAGCTCCTCCCTATTGCCCATGTTTTCTATGTATAAGACATATAGTGTGTCAATGATATACTATATGATGCTCATGTATTCCATGTGTCTTCCATGTGTTTTATGTGTCTTCCTTATGAGTCTTTCATGTTTTTGGCATGGTCTAAAGACATGGAGTGATGAGCTCCCCTCATATTGTGTGTGTTTTGTGTGGTCTAAAGACTTGTAGCAATGAGCTCCCCCACGTGTGTTTTTCTTAGCTACAATTATATATAATTGTTCAAAACTTTTCTTCTCTTCATGTCTTCTCTGTGTATTACATGCTTTCATGTGTTCTCCGTGTATTGTGTGCTTCCTTATTGTATTCACTATGTCTTATGTGACTATCAAGTGTTTTCTTATGTTTTCCTAAGTCTAGGTTTTAGAAATAGTATTCAAACTTAGGGTGTGTCTTTGGTCCTTTGTTTGATGTGTTTTCTATGCTTCAACCATACTTTAATGCATGTACCAAATCATAAGATCGCACACACATTAAAGTGGGTGCTAAATGTTATGGAGTAAAAACTGGACACATACATTTTTATCTCCTAGTTTAGCTCCTAGGTCTCTGTTATGACATTATATATTATAATTGATCATCTTGAAGAGATTGCTTGAAAACAATGCAAATTTGGGACCTTGGGCCCTTCCTAAATCTCACCCTAGACTAAAAATGGGGCCCTAGACTTAGGTTTCAACCATCCAAGTCTCCCCTAAATGGTTAGGGTAAATTAATGTTATGTCAACTTAGGACCTTTATAAATGTTCCTCTTTGTCAGTATTTTTAATTTAATTTCATGAATGTTAGCAAGAAAGCAAATATAAGTGTGTTTCGAATTCATTTGTAATCTAGAGATGGATATTGTGAACTTATTATATAGGAGCAAAGAGCATTCAAGGCATTCATTATGGTATTGCTGCAGATTTGTGTTTGTATTGTTTGTTTGTTTAGATTTGGAATCATCATCCATCTTCTTATGAGTTGAAGAATCTTCATCCTCCTAAGGACTTCACATATGAGGTGACATCATTTATATTTGAATCATTTGATCATTTGGATTATCTTTAGCCTTTGCCTTGCAAGGGCATGCTCTCTCTAAAAAATGGTGTTGGGAAAGCATGATTACTAACCGAAGATTTGACTGAGGCAAATTTATAAACACCACAACCCCCAAACCCCTCTCTTGTCATATTGTTTGCATGTTACAAGTATAGGTTTCAGGGAATTTA
The DNA here is from genome assembly GCA_027924645.1 of Cunninghamia lanceolata. Classification (NCBI taxonomy): domain Eukaryota; kingdom Viridiplantae; phylum Streptophyta; class Pinopsida; order Cupressales; family Cupressaceae; genus Cunninghamia; species Cunninghamia lanceolata. The sequence continues at coordinate 687,765 of BSBN01000245.1, read as the reverse complement.
CTGGAGTTGGAAGAAGATTGTGTAGGAATCAAGGTTTCAGGATCCAAAAAAAGTTCTAGAATATTCCTTTGAGGAGATTTGGGTGGTTGGCATCCTAGCCTTCTAGGATTTTAGGATTTGGATCTAGCTTATGAGCATCAATTACAACATCTTCTTAGTTCTTACCTTTGACAGATTCTCACTTCTGGACTTGGGCAGTTACCAAATTCATCCTCTGACTTTCTAGCTTTTGTGACATAGGTTCTGATATATCCCTAATCATCTTTGCACTTTAATATTCTGGGTTTCCGTTGTCATTTACCTATTACAAGCTAATTATCTCATAACTAGGCTTTTACTCATACTTAACCTAGGCTTTGATAAAAGGCTTGGTTAAAACACATCTTTCCATAGCAGGCAGGAGTACAAGATCAGTAGTTGAGTCCACCTTCTTCTTGGTTGTGATTTAGCTTAATCTTCTCTTTCAATGTTATAGTGGAAGAGGGTTTTGATCTAGTTTGTACACTTGACATCATTCACTCTTTTTCCCCATATATCATCTTTAATGGTTATACATTTATCTAAATAAATAACATCCTTAAAGTACCTCAATTGTTTCAACAACTTTAGAGAACAAATGTTTAAGCCATCACCACCATCTATAAGGATTCATTTGACTTTGTGTTGATGAATATAGACTTCTATGTGTAGAGTATCATTATGGTAAGGATTATACGATGGAAAATATTTCTTAATGAAAACTAGGTGATGGGGTGAAGTGATATACCCTATCATGGCTTGGAACTAGACAATATCAATGTTATTAGGTATAAACAACTCTTGAAGGGCCTTCTCAAGTATAGATCTATGTACGGGTGATGCTCAGAGAAGGTCTAAAATGGATATTTTGGCTGGTGTTTTCCCTAGATGGTCCAAGCTATTATACTGAGAATTTGGATGGGTATTAGGTGATGCCCTACGAAGCGTAACATGACCACAGTGTGTTTTAACTACACATTTTGATGCTTTTCCTTTAGTACAAGGGGTATCTACACGACTCTTTTAAAATGTCCTATAATGGAATCATAGGAATTAGATGCATGGTTTACACTTCTACCTTTATCAAAAGCATTTCCTTTAGCATTAGGTGGGAATGGATCCTTGTATATGTTGAGATCATTGTTTGAGGATTGTTTCAAATATCATCTAGGATTACTTCACCTCTATCAATAAGTTTCTAGATGAGGTTTTTGAGTTTCATACATCTAGGCATTTTATATCCTTTTACTATATGGCATTCACAATATTCATTGTCTTTATACCAAGAGGGTTTAAATTGAAGCTCATTATATTGTCATGCTTTAGGTAAAGTGATGAGACCTATTTGAATAAGTTTTCTTAGGATATATTCAATAGGTTCTCCTAGTGGAGTAAATTTACGTCAAGGTACTGAATCTTGTCAGGGTTTCTCTCTAAGAGTAGATATGGCATTTTTGGTTGGTTGAAGATGGACCAGTGTTTTGGACATTTTGAATTTTTTTAGTGTCCACAACACCATCATTAACAACATTTTTATTTTTAGACCAAAAATGAGGTTTTTCATTTGATTTTTGGGTATTGTCTTTGGTTTATTTAAAGACTTTGACTAGTCCTTTAGTGATACTTTGGCCCTTTCTATGCTTGTTACCTTAGAGATAATCTCATCAAAAGAATTAGCACATTGGATTTTTAGGTGAAAACCTATTTGAGGATTTAAATTTTGGATGAATATGCTCATCAATTGCTTTTCAGGAATAGGCCATGGAATATTACTAGCTATGTTTCACCAATGTTGTAGAAAGGATATAAAGGTTTCCCCATTTCTTCGTTTAGTGTTGCATAGGTTGGTCATGGAAATCTCATGTTCTATGTTAAATAAAAAAATGAGTTACAAAATTTTTAGCTAACTCATTAAAGGTCTTAATACCTGGGGGTAAATGAGAAAACCATTCTATAGCTTGCCCTCCAAGACTACGAGAGTAGAGGCATAAAATATATGTATCATTGTGAACTACCTCTTAGCAAGTGATGTAGAATTCCCTAAGATGTTCTTTTGGGTCTCCTTTTCCTTTATATTTATCAAATTTGGGTATTTCAAAGTTAGGGGGAAAAGGTATCATAGGGATGTTGAACACACCAGGATACTGAGATGGGGGGTGAATCAATATCTAAACAAACTTTGAATCCTTTGGAGTAGATTAAAACCTAAGCATTACAACATTAACATAAACATGAAAGATCAACACAATGCACATCAACACATAACACCCTAGATATACATGAATAATCCAAGAAGAGAAAAACCATAGTGAGGATTAACTCACAATATATGAAGCTCAAAATCACAACTTTGTTTTAGGGCTACAATCTAAGGAAGCTACTACTCCCTGTTGACTTTATTTTAGGGCTACAACCCAAGGAAGCTACTACTCCCTATTGACTTTATTTTAGGGCTACAACCCAAGGAAGCTACTACTCCCTGTTGACTTTGTTTTAGGGCTACAACCTAAGGAAGCTACTACTCCCTAAAGAATTTATTTTAGAGTTTCTCCCAAGGAAGCTACAACTCCCTACTAGCTTTGTTTTAGGGCTACAACCCAATGAAGCAGCTACTCCTTGGACAAAGAATGAACTCAAGAAAGATTATAGCATGATGGTCCTTCTACTATTTGAAAATTGACATTGAAGCTCATACCTTTGATGATTGTAATTCTACCTCTTCAAAATTTATTATGATGATTGGATTAGTTAGACACACTCTTACCTCCCTCCTATCACAAAAATATCTTCAAGATGAATAGGACATTCTTTAACTCTTCTACTCTTTCTCCTTCAATCGCACATCATAATGCATGTAGTATTCATACTCTTCTCTTTACACATTCATATTTTCTTCTTCGTAATCATGCCTCACTTAGACATACTCCTTGCAGATCCCAATGCATGCTTAGTCTAGTCCTAAACATCATTTACAACATCATTCTTCAAGGAGTAACATCCACATGCTTCACAAGTTTGAAATAGGTCACCCTTAAGCAAGAAAAGATGAAACACGTAGCCCATCAGTCTTCATAATCTTAGTGGTACTTGTGAATGCATAAAAATTGCTTGTTCTTCTTTCAACTGATTCGGTAGGACCTATACATTATCTTTAACCTCTTCTTGAACTCTGCACAATAATAACTCTGTGGCACATGCCATCAACTTCTTCAGTTTGCCAAATAGAGACATAGACTGGCAATATCATCATTTCGGTCCACAACCAGTACTAGAGACAGTAGAAAAATAGCTTGTGGAGCAACTAGAGACCACATAAGATCATTAGGACCATCTTCCATCAGTCAATGTATCATTTCAAACCACAAGTTGGTGTACATCAACAACATATGTCCTAAGAACAACTAGGCATTTGGAATAATCTCTATCACAATTGTCATTTGAAAGTTAAGCTTGCAGACCTCCAAAACACCTAAAACTCATATGGATGCACTCATACACTTCTATGAACATATCCTCAAAACTACATAGTCATATCTATCACTATGGAGAAATGCAGAGTGTAGACACCCAAATTTGTCCCAACTTTGTCCATGTCCTACAACACCTTGTTAAAACATTATCCTAAACATCATAAGCCATTTTTGTCCTAAATCCCACTCTTAATCCCATTTATCCATTAGCCAATTAATTAAATAAATTTTATTTATTTAATTAATTTCCACATCATATCTTATCTCGTCCTATTCAACTTCTCAATTAATTAAATAAATTTTATTTATTTAATTAATATCCAACTCATCTCCCAACTAATTCAAATATTTTATTTGAATTAAACACTCATCTTATATCACATTCCAACACTTGTCTAGTCAATCATGTGTTGTAAGACAACTTTCATTCATATCTTTCACATGCACAACTAATGGGACCTAATTTTAGTATTTATCTACACAAGCACATCTAAGCCTTATCTTCCCTTGCCACATGTCACATGACTACAATTTCCTGATGTGCAAGGAAACCTAACTTAATCCTATCCATCCATTTCACCTAAAGCCCTAATTGATCTCAGCCATCCATTTGAACCAAGCCAATTCTATAAATCAACCCCCTCATAAGCCATTAGCATGCATTAAGCCTCAAGTACCCTTATTTTGCTAGATTTTCTATAATGCATTGATCCTCAAGTATCCACATGCTGTTTAAATATCATTAGAGCCTTTGCATCCTTATCAATGTTATGCTGCAGAAGTGAGCACCCAACATTCTTCCAACAATAATCCTTCAAAATCTTACATGCTCATGCGAGGTGGAGAAGAGCAATGGAGATAAATCGAGCATAGCATGGAGATCAGTTTGCATTCATATTTGTTATTTTGATTTTCATGTTGTCTTGTGCTTCATTGTGCATTGCTAGGGTTTTTATCATTGTTGTTTATTCATTTGCCCTGATTTGCAATTTTACCCTAACTACATTTGGCACGCCTGGTGGGACTCACGTCCTTGATTAATCTCTCTTGTTTGAGTTGTTTTTATGAAGTTTAGATCTCGTGGAGCGCTAATCTTTTATTTTTGCAAGCTTTTGTAGCAAAAATTTATATTTTTCTAACCCTAGTTTACAAATATTTGGCTAAAAATGTATGTAGATGATCTTTTAGCCCAAATCTAACCTCACCATTGCGTCTGGGAGGCCGTTTCCATAAATTTTGAGTACAAATTTGGCTAAATTTGATGAAAAATGGAGCATTTGGTGAAGAAAACAACAACCGGTCTGCAGAAATCCGCCTCTGGTAATTCAGGTCGCCTTTAATCAAACAGCAGTCGCTTGGGCTAAATCAGCTCACCTTTGAGCAAATAGCAGTCGCTTATGGTCAAATCTAGCTCACTTTTAAACAAACAGTGCTCACTTTTGAACAAAAAGCGATCGCATATGGTAAACTTGGTCGCTTATGGTTAACATTTGCATTCCGTCTCTTGAAACTCTCCAGATCGCTTTTGGGTTATTATGCATCACTTTTGGTCTTTTGTTGGTCACATATGAGCTATTATCTATCACTTCCATCTTTTTTTGCATCACTTTTGAGCAAAAATCTGCCATTTTTTGCATATCTGCGTCGCTTATGCACTAAAATCAGCCGCCTATAGTGCTTTTGTGGATCGCTTTTATCCAGACAAACATCACCTTTGGCATGATTTGAATCACTTTTATCTTGAAAGTACCCACTTTTGGTATAAATGAATTGCTTTCAGTCTAACAGTAATCGCCTTCTGCAGAACTAGGGTTTCTGTTGCATCTTTCATTTTTCAGATACAGGTCGCTTGTAGGTCGAAATCGATCACTTTTGGCTTTTCTTCATCGCTTATAAGCCTACAGCGTTCACATATGGTGTTTTCAAAGTCACATTTGATCTGCAAGGGCTCACTTGTGGTAAAGTAATGGTCACTTCTAATCAACAGTAAATCGCATCTGGCAACTATAATTTGCTTTTGCTAGCTGTCATTGTGCATCTTGGTATTTCTATCATAACTTTCACATACGGTGGCCAAATCACACAAACAAGGACTCGTTGGAAAGCTAGGAGGATGAACTACATAGTACAGAAAGTTTTATCAAGTGACTGTACCATTTTTCAGGCTTTTGTATCAGTCAAGGTTCAGGTTCATTGCAAACTTCATTTGAGCATAACTTGAGCAATTTTGATCGTTTTTCAGTGAAACTTTTTTTCAAATTGCTTAGAATCTCCTGAACTTTCTGTTTATGCAATCTATTTTTCTGTATCAGATCATTTTCATTAGAATTTTCGGATTTCATCTTTTTCATGTAATCATCTTCTTTGCAAGTTTACTTGTTTCTTTTTCGAATTTGGTGACTTGTAGGAGCATCTAAGGAGCTAGAGCAGCATTGGCATCAACATCTACAACAAATTGGAAAGTGATTGTATTAGGTGCAGTCATTCTAATCTTTCATCTCTTAATCTTGTTTGATCACACATTTGGACTTTGGGATTAAAACGAACAATTGTTTGCAAATTTACATCAAAAAATTGGGCTAAAACAAACCATTGTCTTCCATCACATTTGGATTTGGGTTTAAAAAGAACAAGTGCTTGAACTATTTTTTACACATTTCAATTTTCTAAGGGGAAATTAACAACTACGAGTGTGAATCAAGTGACAACTCACTTGGTTTGCTTTTGTAAGCCCTATCTAGGAGGCCTACTTGGAGACACACCACTCCAAGGGACGACCTCAATCGAGGCTGAATCGAAAGACACCCTCATTGGGAGTTGGAATCTTGTAACTCTTGGTTAAGCCCCAAAGAACTTTATACCTTTGGGAAGTGAAGGTGAAGGGTGGGTTACCCCTTTCTCCTAGCTGTGTGGCAGGATTTCACTTTCAATTCCATAGTCAACCTTGTGCAATAGATAGCCTAAGACCTAATTGGCTATACCCACTTGACTACACATTAGGCTTGTTGATGTGTCTTCCATGTGTGCTTGCATAATCATCACATTTCATTTTCAAAGTCAACAATTGCTTATGTGTCTTGCATGAGTGATTCATGTGTGTATATGCATAATCATTTATTTGAACATTGCCAAATCAAGCTCTCAACACCAAACACAAACAATTCATCCAACATTTCATCCACATCACCCAATTTTGTCATTCCACATCATATCCTAATCATAACCAAATCAATTTCATTCTAAACATATCTTAGTCACATCCATACTCATTCCAAATTATCTCCACATCATCATCAACCTAGTCCTACTCAACACTTGTCAAGATGGTCGTAATCATTCAAGGGGGCTATCCCTCTAATTATGAGACAAATCCCAAGCCTAAGGTGACAATTCAAGGGGGCTATCCCTCTAATCATGAGACAAATCCCAAGCCTAAGGTGACAATTCAAGGGGGCTATCCCTCTAATCATGAGACAAATCCCAAGCCTAAGGTGACAATTCAAGGGGGTTATCCTTATAATCATGAGACAAGACCTAAGCCTATAATCACTATTCAAGGAGGCTACCCCTCTAATTCAAACAATGAAATAAAACCAAAGCCTAAGATCACAATTAGAGGAGCCCCTCTTTCTAATCCAAATCATGAGAAGAAACCAATCACAATTAAAGGTGGCTATCTTCCCAATCCAAATCATGAGAAGAAACCAATCACAATTAAAGGTGGCTATCTTCCCAATCCAAATCATGAGAAGAAACCAATCACAATTAGAGGAGCCCCTCTTCCTAATCCAAATCATGAGGATAAACCAAGACCCAAGATCACAATTAAAGGTGGCTATCCTCCTAATCCAAATCATGAAAGTGAACCAAAGCCCAAGATCACAATTAAAGGAGCCTCTCCTCCTAGGACCAAGTTTATACTTTGAGGAGGATATATCTTTATTGATGAGGATGAGACAAGTCCAAAACCCAATCCATCCACACATCAAATCAATTCCACATCAACTTATCCCACTTCATACCAATCTAATCCATCCACACATCAAATCAATTCTGCATCAACTTATCCCACTTCATCTCAACCAAATTCATCCACATGTCATATCAGCCCTTTATCAACCTATCACAACCCTTATCTATATCAATCCATATCACAACAATCATTATCCTATGCAACCCCTCCATCATCATCACATCAACACATTTACCAACATCAACAACAAATCATATCACAACAAGAAGTCCAAACACCATCCCAACCTCAACAAATTCCACATCAACCTTACATGTCATCATCTTCAACTTCCTATCAACCTAATCCACCTATCCACCAAGTCAATGCCACATCAACCTATGAATATCCACCTCAAGCTTATTCAATCCCTCATGCTGACATTCCAATGCACTACCAAGCCCATCCACAAGGCAATCAAGTGATATCACAAGAACAACATTCAAGTCCAAATGGCCTTTTGTATATAAATCAAGTGAGCACAAGTCAACCTTGCCAACAAGATCAAATGCCCTCAACTTCATACCAAACCCAAGACCTTTTATCTACATATCCTACCATTACACTTAGCTACCAAGACCATTAATGGCCTCCACAACAACCACAAGTGAGCCTAAGTCCACTTTTCCAACAAGAAGCACATCCAAGTCCAAGTGGTCCCTTGTACATAAACCAAATGAGCCCAAATTATCCTATGCAAGATCTAATAACCTTTGACAAGGGAGATACCAATCTAGAGTGGCCTCCACCATCCAATCACATGCCAACACAAGAGCCAACAATTCCTATCCCAACACCACCATGTGATCCTACCCCTAGTCCATTAATCCCTCCATCTTCCAAACCACCAAGCCCTCCATTACCTTCATCACCAAGTCATTCTAATTCTTCACCAAAGGAGGCGGTTGAGATAGTTTTACAAAGGATGCTTGAAGCAAAACTCATTGAACTTCCTAAAGTCAAACCATGTGAAGAAAGTCCATATGATGAACATGATTATTGTGCATACCATAGGATCAAAGGCCATAATACAAATACATGCCCAATATTTGTCCCAATTGTTTATAAGGTCTACCTGTACCTATAATGCAAAATCATGCCACATCATCCCCATCCTATGTGTCACCCCCATCTAGTCCAAATCCTAATCCACCCAATCCAATTAGCCATCAACCTAATCCTAGTCCTAAGCCTGCAACACCATCTACTATTATCATTCATCCATTATATTACCCATCCACTCATACCCTTGCAAAGGATGTGATCCATTGGCTACTAGCTAGGAATAAACTACCTCCATGTCAAACACCCATTCATGAGCCTACCAATGAACTTCCAAAGGTCATGTCCAAACCTATAGTCCTATCATGTGACCTACAAGCCATCAAGCCTATTTGTGAACCTTCTATCATTAATCCAAGTCAAGAATCATCATGTTCTCATGTTGTTGACCAAGAGCCTATCCAAGAACCTTCCACTTCCATTCAAGAAACCCAAGAGGTATGTCAAAGGTTTTATCCTAAGCATGTGGAAACATTAAGCCCTAGTCCAACTCAAGATCAAAACACTTTCATGCAACCCATCCATAACATCTACCTTCTTTATGATCAAGATGATACCTATAAAGAAGCTATCCATGAGCACCTTGGTCCTATCCATAATCCTATATCTATCCATGAGCAAGATATCCAAATTGCTCCTAGTCATCTGCCATCTAGCCCTATCCATAATGAGCAAACATCCACTTGTCATGATGAGATACTTGTGCCCCAAGTAAGCATAAAAGATCAAACAAATAACTTGGATCTTAGTGAACATAATGAACATAACCAAGATCCTAATGATCCTCCTTCCACATCCACCATTGATTCCACTTTAAGTCTACCATCATGTCCTATTGGTCTTACCACCCTTATACATGAGTGTTCTTCCTTAAGACAACAATGACCTTTATCCACTTCATCTTCTCCATCCAATAAGGAACTCAAGTCCAGTTCCCTAAACATATCTAGTCCCATAGCCAATCACATACTCCAAAACATGAACTACCAAGGTAAATGCCTAGGCCTTTATGAACAAGCTATTTTGGAGCCAAACCATGTCAAGCTTCCTCCATGCTCATATGGCCTTGGATACACACCCCAAGGTAAACAAGGCGAAGATGTTGGTAATCCCTTCATACATCCTAAACCTACTACTTTCCATCACAAACCCCATCATCTACCCAAAACATATCTTACCATTTCACCTCCATCATCCTATAAATGTCAAAAGCATGTGACCATACATCTTCCGCCATCCACTTTTCCTCCACTTTTACCAACTCCAAATATCCCTCCATCCACCTTGCCACCGTTGCTTCCAACACCTAACATACCTATCATTCATAAGTATCCTTACATCCCTAATCATGACCAACAAAAGCACACATCGTCTAGGCATAAAGCTTCCAATCATTCCATCCACTCCACCCACCTCATGCGATTCAAAAGCAAAAATTTTGATGCCTCTACCTATAAAGCTAAAAGTCCTACCAAAAATCCTAAGGACTCTCATGCCTTAGGGCACAAACATGAAAAATCAATGCAAAGAACCAAAGCAAAGCAATCCAAAAAGCTATCCAAGCCCATACCTTCAAAAGCAAAGCCCAAAAGCAAAATGGTTTGGGTTCCTAAGCAAATAGCTAGCAAGTCAAATGAGGTATCCTCATCCACATCTCAAGAATCCCAATCACCTATATCCATCTAAAAGCCTATTTCCATCCAACACTTCCATTCCCTTCAAAAATCCCACAAGCAAAACAAAAGCACTAAAAATCCTAAGTTCATGTGGGTTCCTAAATCACTTCGTCAACCATCCCCTAAGAAAACATCTCCATTGCTTCCTACACCATCATCCAATCAAAAGCTTCAATATTTATCATGGTGTGTGCAACTGTTGGTCATGGTTCCCTTCCACTCTGCAAGACCTCCACATAACTACATCTCCCAATCTTCCATCCATTATCCTACATATCTCCCCCATGTTATCCCTATGGTCCATGCTTTTGCCTAAGTCCTACCTAAATCCACACCATAATCCACTATCCCCATCCATCTATCCTTGCATGAATCTTTCATAATCCACTATCTACCTAATCCATCTCCCATCCATGCAATCCCTTATCAACATCTATGAGCATAACGACATGGTCCATGTGAAGACATCATCAATCTCTAAAGGGACACTATCAACCTTCATAGCACTAGCCACTTGAGTCCCTCCTATCCATTACCATGGTGAAAACCTGGCAAACAGGCGCCATGTGTAATTGTCATCCCATCTAAAAGCAAAAAAGAAAAAAAAAAGAAAAAAAGAAAAAAAAAAAAAAGAAAAAAAATTTAAAAAGTAAAGAGAAATCCTTTCATCCAATGGTGAAAACCTGGTAAACGGGTGCCTTGGATAAGTACCATGATGAAAACTTGGCAAACAGGCATCATGTGTAGGTTGATCTTCTATGTCACTTACACTTGGGGGCACATTGTCTCATCCAACCTATCCATTTCCAAACTATCTATCCAACCTATCATTTTCCATCTTATCATGTCCTATCTTGCCATATCCTATCCTACCATCATTAGCCATTACATCCACATACCTATCATGTTGAGTCTATCCTTCTTTCCTCCTTTTGATCTTGATGAAGACATAGGGGCAAAATGTTGAAACATGTTTGGATATTTCTTGACATACCTTCTTTCCAAATCAAGTCCTATCCATTGACCATTTATCCATCCCATTCAAACCAATCCAATCATGTTATCCCTTGGTCATGAACTTTGTCATGTAAAAATCCTAAGCATTACCACCTAGAATGGGGCAAGTTCTTCCTATGCAACATAGCCTTTAGAGATCACATCCTAGTTCCCTTATACATCCATCCACCATAGCCTATCCTTGTATCTATCCATTTATCATGAGCTTTCCATTCGATGGCCTATCCTTTTATTCACCCATCTATCATGAGCCTTCCATCACATTTACTATAAGCCCATCCTTTTATCCATCCCTTGCACCTAGACTTGGTTTTTCCCTTGTCATTGGTATCTAGCACAAAGGCTACCTAAATTGTAAATCCATTGGCATTTTTCTAAAACATTTCAAAAAAACACAAAAGAAAAAAAAATCCAAAATATTCTAAAAACACATTTAAAAATCAATATCCAACAAAAAAAAACCAAGCAATAAAACCAATCAGATCAACCAAAACAATCCACTCCATCAACATTCAATCACAATCATCATCATGATCATCAATTCTTCTTATCAATAACATTCATTCATCCATTTTAATCAATCATTTCATCTAATCATATCAATCCAATCCATCTAAGCAATGATCTTAAATCCAAGTCACACTAATCCATATCAAGCAAGCTAATCAATCAAGGAACATTATCCAATCAAATCAACAAGTTTTTGATCCTAATCTTGTCATGAGCCCAATCAATCATCATCAATCATCATTAATGGGATATAGCGTTCCCACATCCTTGTGTTGATCTAGGGATATAGCTTTCCCCACAATGACAACACTATCATCATCAATCAAAAAATCAACCATTGGTTTATGACTTGACAAGGGCAATACCTTGTTTGTTTTACATCCTTTGAGCACACTGAGAACACTTGCTTATGCTTAGATTGAGTTGACACTCTAATCATCACACCATCACTATCATCATTCAAAACAATCAACCCAACAATAGCAACCATCAAAACCAAAGCACATCAAGCTAGCCATCAAAATAAATCCAATCACTTCGGCAAATCAAAGCAGCTCAATCCACCACAAATCATCCATCCTTCATCAAATCAATCTAATTAGCATTTCATCATCTTCCAACCATTCCAAGCAATGATCCAAATGCAAGTCAATCATTAAGCTATACCAATCAAATTAATCAATCAAGCCAAGTTATCCAAACGCAATCCATGGTCTTGATCCTAGCCTTGTTGTAAGCCAAATCAATCAACTAGCCAACCAACTCAGCAAACAACTTTGTGTTGATCTAGGGATATAGCTTTCCCCACAATGACAACACTCTCAACTATCATCAACAAAACAATCAGCAATTAATCATTGGTTTACAGCTTGACAGGGGCAATACCTTGTTTGTTTTTGAATCATTTGTGCATGCTTGCTTGTTTGCTTGTGTGTGTTATCACTTTAACTTGCATTTGAATCAAATCCTTATCATTTCCAGCTAATATTCATATCTTGTGTATGTTGGAATAGCTTCTTGCACTATCCTTCGCATCTAAGGTCATATCATACCTTTTGTGCATTAGGACTTTGATGCTCTAAGTTTTCTTCCTCATACGCTAGACAGGGTTGTATTACGCTGGGGCACGAGACACAACGTCACCCTGGTGCTTATACCTTGGTGCATAACGTCTAGTGCTATATCAAACATCATGGTTGCTCACCTTCATTACAGCATAACGTATCATCATTTCTTCTATCCATTCCCTTAGCTTTCTTTTGTAGCCAAGCCATTTCTTTCCGAGAGCATACCTATGTTTGTCCAACCCACCTATCCTCTCAAGGGGGCATCATCATCCTATCTTTCCATCATCATCCCTATCCTCTATCCATAGCTTAACTTCTTTGAAATGATGTTACTCAACATAAAGCTCATCACCTCGAACATCATCTCAAAGAGGGGCAAAATGTAGACACCCAAATTTCTCCCAACTTTGTCCATGTCCTACAACACCTTGTTAAAACATTATCCTAAACATCATAAGCCATTTTTGTCCTAAATCCCACTCTTAATCCCATTTATCCATTAGCCAATTAATTAAATAAAATTTATTTATTTAATTAAATCCCATTCAATCCCATCCTTATCCCACTTAGCCAATTAATTAAATAAATTTTATTTATTTAATTAATTTCCACATCATATCTTATCTCGTCCTATTCAACTTCTCAATTAATTAAATAAATTTTATTTATTTAATTAATATCCAACTCATATCCCAACTAATTCAAATATTTTATTTGAATTAAACACTCATCTTTTATCACATTCCAACACTTGTCCAGTCAATCATGTGTTGTAAGACAACTTTCATTCATATCTTTCACATGCACAACTAATGGGACCTAATTTTAGTATTTATCTACACAAGCACATCTAAGCCTTATCTTCCCTTGCCACATGTCACATGACTACAATTTCTTGATGTGCAAGGAAACCTAACTTAATCCTATCCTTCCATTTCACCTAAAGCCCTAATTGATCTCAGCCATCCATTTGAACCAAGCCAATTCTATAAATCAACCCCCTCATAAGCCATTAGCATGCATTGAGCCTCAAGTACCCTTATTTTGCCAGATTTTCTATAATGCATTGATCCTCAAGTATCCACATGCTGTTGAAATATCATTAGAGCCTTTGCATCCTTATCAATGTTATGCTGCAGAAGTGAGCACCCAACATTCTTCCAACAATAATCCTTCAAAATCTTGCATGCTCATGCGAGGTGGAGAAGAGCAATGGAGATAAATCGAGCATAGCGTGGAGATTGGTTTGCATTCATATTTGTTATTTTGATTTTCATGTTGTCTTGTGCTTCATTGTGCATTGCTAGGGTTTTTATCATTGTTGTTTATTCATTTTCCCTGATTTGCAATTTTACCCTAACTACATAGAGCATTCCAAACAGTCTTCATCATTACTTGATTCTATCATACCACAGATCAGAACTTTGTCTTTCATAACTTTCACTACAAAGGGACAACTGTTCTGAAACTTTGGATTTATCACCTTTACATCATACTGAACTTAAATTCTAAACCACATGACCATATCGTTAAGTGTGAAGGAATTCAAAGCATTTTACCAAACAGTCTTTTTAGGCAATTCTCTATAGTAGAAACCTTCACCTATTTTTGAAGGCCAAAAGCTTCATATAACAGCATATACATCCTTAGGGACAATAGAAAAATTCATACAACATGCCACATGCCATCAACATCTTTTCATCCTCAGCATAGCTTAATGTGTCATCATTCATTTTTAGTACTTCTAATTTCCATCTTAATATTTGATCATTCATCTCAGTGCTTCTAATTCTCATCTTAATATTTCCTCATGAAAACATCTTTGTTGGCCAATAACTTTTCTTGACACTGATCAGGACATGACATCCAATCATGAACATTAGGAACATCAATTGATCTCACTACTTTTATGACCACAAGCATTCTCAACACACCTTATATTGACATTAATCTGGGCATGACATCAAACCATGAACATCAGCAACCCACTATGAACCTCAAAAGCATCATTGAATATTAGTAACCCTAAACAACTGCATCTCTATTACCATGTTGGTATATCATCATCACAAAATAAGTGTTACCCTCACTCTAAGTGTTGACAACAATGAAACTACAATGACAACACATATTTCCAATAATCTCCCTCTTTGTCTTTGATGGCAACACATACACCCCCTTAAATATACATTTCTCTCTCCCCCTTTGACATCAAGGACAAAGGGCAATTGCTACATTCCCTTAGGACACAAAATTTTCCTCCTAAGGTACACATTCTCTCTCTCTCTCTCATTCATATCTTCTTTCTTGAAACAACTCAAGGCTCCCCCTGTTAGCAACAACCACTACCTTCTCCTCCTGAGAGGTAGCCACCATCAGTCTAGGAAAAAGAATGCAGCGTGAACTCCCCCTGGACAAATGCACCACTATGCATCTAGAAAGAATGAGGGGAAATTACCCCTAACCTTTGTCGAAGATACTCAAAAGTGTCTTTTGCAAGAATCTTTGAAACAATATTTGGAATTTGATCCTTTGTTGGAACATGTTCCAACTTTACTTCCTTATCAACAACTTTCTCTCAAAAAGTGATGTCTGATTTCTATATGCTTGGTTCTAGAATGCATCACTAGATTCTTGGAAATATTGATAGCACTTGTATTATCACACAAAATATGAATAGGCTCATCATACAGTACCTTGATATCCTTCAAGGTTTGCTTCATCCACAACATTGTGTACAATAGGATGCTACTGTAATATACTCTGCCTTTGCAGTTGATAATGACACTGAATCTTATTTCTTACTCTTCCATGAAACCAATTTGCTTCCTTAAATGAAAGAACGACCACTTGTAATTCTTTTATTATTAACACAACCAGCCCAATCAGCATCAATGTAGGCACTGATATCAAAATTATTACCTCTTAAATACCATAAGCCATAATCTGGAGTTCCTTTCAACTATCTGAATATTCTTTTCACTACCTTCTCATATGTTTTCTTTGGATTAGCTTGATATCTGGTAACCACACATAATGCATGCATGATATAAGGTCTAGAAGTAGTCAAGTACAACAATCCTCCAATCATAGATCTATAGGAAGTCTGATCAACCTCTGGAGACTCATCATTCTTTTTCAAGTGACATCTAGTGGCCATGGGAGTACTCATTGGTTTTGAATCCTCCATACAAAAATTCTTCAACATCTCTCGAACATATTAAGCTTGAGAAATGAAGATACCATCATCTAGTTGAACAATTTGAATTCAAAGGAAGAAAGACTTCTCACCAATCATAGACATCTCAAAATCCTTTTGTATCTCCTCTACAAACCTCTTACACATCATTATCTCTGCCAAAGATGATGTCATCAACATATAGTACAACTATCAATATCATATCTCCTTATTCCTTGATGTAAAGATTGCTATTTTTAGTACCTTTATTGAAGTCCTACTGAAGTAAGTACTTATCCAACCTAGCATACCAAGCCCTAGGTTCTTGCTTGAGACCATACAAATCCTTTTTGAGTCTACACGCCATGTCTAGATATTCTGATATCTAGAAACCATCTGGTTACTCAATATAAACCTCTTCCCCTAGATCACCATTCCAAAATGTTGACTTGACATTCATCTGATAGACCTTGAAGTTCTTATGAGCAATAAGGGAAAGAAACATTCTGATTTCCTTCATCCTAGCTACTAGAGCATATGTCTCCTCAAAATCAATGCCTTCAACTTGAGCAAATCCTTTAGACATCAATCTTGCTTTGTTCCTCACAACTTCACCTTCTTCATTCAGCTTATTCTAGAACACCCACTTTGTTCCTATGACATTCTTGTTGGCTAGTCTAGGAATTAATTCTCATTTCTGATTCTTCTCTATCTAATCCAATTCTTCTTCCATTACTTTTATCCATCCATCATCTTTTCTAGCATCAGCAAAGGTTTTGGGTTCTACCTTTGATAATAAACACAAGTTCACTTGCTCATATGCTTTTGTAAAACTTCTTATGGTTAGCACACCTTTATTCTTGTCCCCAATGATCTAATCTAATGAATGGTTCTTCTGAACATACTTTGCTAGAGTCTTAGGTATCTGCTCTAGTTTTTGTTCCTTTTCTTCTTTCCTTTCTTCTACTTCATTTTTGATGCATGGAAGGATATTAGATCCAAAGTCCTCTGATTCATGTGAGATCTAATATAGATCTTCATCTACTTTGAAATTTGTGCTTTCAATCATCTTTCCCAATCTCTTGTTGTAGCATCTATAGGCCTTGCTTCTAGTTGACTAACCAAGAAAGATCCCTTCATCACTTCTTCAATCAAACTTTCCTAGGTCTTCTTCATCTCTTCTGATATATCATTTGCTGCCAAAGATCCAAAAGTATCTGACAGTGGGAGGTCTTCCATACCATATCTCATAAGTGGTCTTAGTGCTATTGACCCTCAATTGTACTCTATTGGTCAGATAGACAATAGTATCAACTGCTTCCTTGCAATATATTTTAGATAGATCTGCATCTTTCAACATTTCCCTAGCAATCTCTAGCATAGTCATATTCTTCCTTTCCACTACCCCATTTTGCTGAGGGGTCCAAGGAGCTAACAAATGTCTCCTAATACCATGATCTTAATAAAACTTATCAAATTCATTTGATGTAAACTCACCTCCTCTATCAGACCTTAAAAATTTAATCTTAGTACATCCATTTCATTCTCAACCATAGCTTTGAAAACCTTAAACTTATCAAAGGCATCTAATTTTTCTCTTAAGAAAGTAACCCAAGTCATTCTAGAATAATCATCAATAAGTAACAAGGAATACCTTTCACCTTGTTGACTCTTTATTCTTGTAAGGCCACATAGGTTAGTATGAATCAGATCCAATGCCATTGAAGAAGAGCACTCCTTTCTCTTGAAATGTTTCTTTGTCTAATTTATGATTTAACATTCCTTGCATAATGTATTTGCAGGCTTGGTTATTTTGGGCATGTCTCTCAGTGCATGAGTAGACATGATCTTTACCATGTTGTCAAAGTTGTGTTCCATTTGCTTTTGCCATAGCTAGGACTCACTAGATTGAGCCAATAGGCATGTTCTTCCATTTACCTCCTTTATATGATAGATATCACAATCTTTGGCATGAAAGGTAAGATTGTATCCCTTACTGTACATCTGACTAACACTAATAAGATTGTGCTTTAGCCCTTTTACATAGAGGACATCCTCAGTCTTGTTCTTCCCATCAATAGTTATGGCACCCTTTCTACATATTTGTGCTGACTCATCACCACCAAACTTAATAGCTCCACCATTCCACTTCTGAAGGCTGATAAACTTCTCCTTGTCACCAATCATATGATTAGAGCAACCACTATCAATTACCCGAGCCTTGGCTTCTTCCCTTGCATGAAAGGTAATCCATACAACCATTGATCTATCATTTTTTTGGTCATCTTGCAAGGCATCAGTCTTTTCACATTTTCCAACATCATCCTTTTTGTCACCAACATTCAAGGCCATTAAAAGTATTTCATCATTTGAATCATCATGGTCCTGATTTTCTAAAGAACAGTTGCTCTCTATGGAATACAAGCTTCTTTTGAACTTGTCTCTTTTGCTACTACCCCTTGATTCTTTAAAAGGACATTTAGAGGCAAAATGACCAATCTTTCCACAATTAAAATATTTAAAAGATAACTTACCTATGTATTTTCCTGTGCCTTTCTTCAAATTTCTTAGAAAGTTTTCTTCTACCTCATCAAAGTCATCATCTTGATTAGTTGCTTCATCTTATGTCTTCTTACTTGCTTTGAATGTTTCTTCCTTCTATGGAGCATCTTTGTCAAATTATCTCATTTCAAATGATGTGAGTGAGCCAAACAATTGATCTACTATATATTTATTCAAATCCTAAGTTTCCTTAGTGGCAGACACCTTATGACTGTAGGTTTTAGGAAGAGTTCTCAAAACCTTCTTCATAATCTCATCTTCTTTTACTTCCCCACCAAGACCTATGATGCCATTGACTATTTCATCCATCTATAGCATGTAACTAGCAATGTCTTCATCTTCTGTCATCCTCAAGGTTTCAAATTTTCTCTTGAAAATTTGCATCTTAGCTTGTTCACTTTACTATATCCTTCATAAATGATTTCAATTTTATTCTAGACATCTTGAGTAGATGTACAACCCATTACCTTCACAAGTTTTAAATTAGCTAGACCACTCATGATAGCATTCTTTTCCTTGGCATTGTTTGTTGGCAAGAGACACTATGTGGCTTCATGAGTGTTGTCATTGATGGCAACAAATTCCATCCCACACATCCGGAAGACATGTATGTCTATACCGGAAGTCAGATTGAAGAGTATTTTGGTCTGGTGAGCAAGAATAGAGCATGTAGCAAGGTCCGGCAATCAGGTCCGGATCTCCCAGAGGAAGTATCTAAGCAAAGTACGGACTTGGGGAAGTCAAGAGGAGTACCATGAATGATACATTCTAGAGATTGAGCCTCTGATGATGAAAGAGTGAAAATATATGAGCACTTAAGTGTTGGGTTCCTATTTCGTAGAGTAGACTGAGGAAGAACTGACCAGCAGAGCATCAGACATTAATCCAGATGAGAAATTGATGGTGATCAAGTTTCTTGAGGGATCATTCATGGTTGGCCAACATTATTGATGAGTCCTATAACTATCTTTTTGATATGCATCTCTTAGTAAGCATGAATTTAGCTAACAGACTAGAGTTTGGGAAAATCTTGAGTATTCCAGATGCCGACTAGAAAGATGTTGAAATCCTTTGTACAGATATATATACCAGATGGATTTTGATGTGAAGATATGTGTGGTGTGTTGTGAAGTGCGAAGAAAAGTAGAGAGCAGTGTGGAAGTAGCAATACAAGTCTGATATGTGACAGAACAACAGCACTAAAGCATAGGAAGAATGAAGTGCAGTAGATCAGTATATTGAGCCTAACCGAAACTAAACCTCAGCATATGTGGATGCTTCTCATCAGTTCAAGTACCTGGTTTCTTTCTATAAACTATTGTAGGAAGTGAGCCTCTTGTGAGCAGTGTGCTCAGGCAGTGAGCCCTAATTGGCAAGTGTCATTTTGTACTTCTATTCTTTTAACAGAGAATACAATCTTGGGTTAGTCACCTTGTGGTTTTTCCCTTAGCAAGGTTTTCCACATAAAAATCCTTGAGTTATGTGTGTTGATTTCTTTCTGCTCTCATTTTCATGTATGCTTATATGTTTTGATACTACACTAATTATTAAAGAAGAAAAGAAAGTCAAATAACTAAGATAACTAATTCACCCCCCTCTTAGTTATCAACAATTGGTATCAGAGCTAAGTTCCTCTAGACAGAGCCTAATAGCTTAAGGAAGATCTGGGAATCTCAATGGATATGTATGGTATGAGGGATCAACTTCAGTCTACCCTAGATGATCTTGAGCAATCTCACTCTGACGTCAATAACCTGAGGAAAGACTCAAACAAGCTGATGATTTCATAAATGAACTCAAAGAAAAACTAAGTATCTAAATGAAGAAAAGAAAGGAACTACTTCAACAAATAGCAAGTCAAAGTGAAGCCAATGATACTAACGAATATCTGAATGAGAAAACCAAGTTATGTGAGAAGTTATCAAAAGAGGTCATTATGGTAAGACATGAAATGGAATCAGGAGTTATGAAACTCACCCAAGAAATTGAAGAGAAAAGAAAAAGTGAAGATAATCTAAAACAATCTCTCAAGGAGAAGTCAGAAGACTGCCACAAAATGGATAGAATAATTAGGCATCTGGAATCTGATCTTGAAGAAGTAGAGACAATGAAGAACAACTTGAGAATCAGATAGACACTCTTAAAAGGGATCTTCAAATAGAAAATGAATACAAAGAGAAATTCAAGATAAGCTCTTCTCAACTTGAAGTTCTTCTTGAAAGACAAAAGAGGGTAGATGACAAGCAAGGCTTGGGGTATGAGAAAGGGGAAAGCTCCGAATCCGGTCAGAAGAACTCTGGATCAAGAAATCCAAGGAACAAGCCTAGAAGACCTCTGATAAGGCAACCAAATGCTCAAAGATATCCATCCTTCAATAGATACTGCTACAACTACAATAACTTCAGTCATAAAGAAAATCAATGCAGAAGAAGAATGAATCAGACTAATTCATCCTTCTCCAGATAGTGTTTTAACTATAAAAGGTATGGTCACAAATCTCATGAATGTAGAAATATGCAATTGAACAATTCATTGAATGGCAGATGCTTTGCATGCAATAGAATGGGAAATATGGCTAATCAATGTAGATCAAGAGGATATCAGTCAAATCTATAAAGAAATGTTGTTTGCTACAATTGCAATAGATCCAGTCATATTGCCAAATTCTGCAGACGTAAGAATTAGGATAAAAGGGGTCCGGTGCATCATAATCAAAATCAAGACAAAGGAAAAGGAAAAGTGAATGCGGATGAAGTTCAAAGGGAGATGAACAAGATTTGGGTAAAGACAAGTACATAAAATGTTGGGGATGGATCTGCACTAGAATCTAGTGCTAATATTCCTTCTAGAAACTAAATAGATGAGCTCTGGCTCAGGGGGAGTCAAAAAGGAAAACAAATTCCCCCAGCCAGTCAATTGGTGCCTAAAATTGGCACATGGAAAGTTGCAGATTAAAGGGTTCTCAGAGAAATATCTAAATAAGCCTTGGTAAAGATATGGAAGATCCGCAAGAAGTTTTCAAGATGTTAAGCATCCAAGATTGATCCAGTTTAATAGTCATCTGATAAAAGCAGGATTCCCATAGTTAGATCTGGTATGATTTAAAATTCAAATATCTTGATCTGTAGATAAATGGAATGATTGAAAAAGGGAGATAGATTGTCATTTATCACCAAGAACCACTCTAATTGCATCTCAATAATCTGGAAAGATCTCTCTCAGAACAAGGAGAACAAGGCAACTGGAATGACTTAAGTTGTGCATTTATTGCAATGTGGAATTAGGGTTTACGCAAAAATATAAGGGTTCTCTTGTTCATCATTTGCACATTTGCATTCAAGAAGAAGAAAGAAGGAGCTCTACAACAAAATTGCCTCAAAACCTCTCAAAGATCAACTGCAGAAGTCGATTCAACCAACAATCTTATCCAGCTCATATCATGAACCCTAGAGGCATAAAAAAGTATTTTCACTCTTGAATATCTCTCTCTAAATCTTTTGAAAGATGGCTGCTCCAAATGTTGTCAAAATCACTGATAGGCCATGCCCTAAGTTCAAGAAACACCCTACAAATCTCTAGAAGTTGATCCTTTAGGCCCCTTCTCTAGCATTCTGCATGGGGTTTTGCAAGTAGATGTTAGGGCATACATTCATGTGAATATTAAGGAATTTGTGGAATCCAAGCTAATGGATATCTATCACAAGCAATTAATAGATGAATCATTTGAACTCAAACCTCAGTACAAGGCCATCAAGGACAAGCATTTTGGATATTGTATCCATTTCCCCTATTTTGCAGAAGATGAATGGGCTCGGTATGTTCTGAGCAGAGTGCATGACAACTTCATGTGGTTGATGAGGCCATTTAAGATCCAAAAGATGCTATTGGGGAGGTAACCAAATTGCACTCATCCGGTGGGTTACCTACTCTCAAATTGGTCAAAAACCAAACTGTAAGTGAGGCTACCAGATCAAAATTTGACAAGAGAGCAATGACAATAGAAGATATCATTGATCTGGATATCAAGTTTTCCTCCATAATAATTGGCTACAAGATATATCACTCCAGCAGGGATAATTCTATATCCAGAACTACAATTTATACTGCTTATCAGATGATAAGGGAGAATGCAGATTATGATCTTTGCGAGCTTCTTCTAAGCCAACTGTTGGAAAACTTGCAAAAGATCAAAAAGGACAAGAAGAACTCATTCAAATATGGTGGCTTGATATTATGTCTCTTCTTTTACTACATGAATGAGCTCCCTGGATCCAGTGGTTGGGTATGGAAAATGACAGAATAATTGCCATACAAATCAAAGATTACATGTATGGGCTTGGTGATACTAAGGCTCAAAGTACAACACTCTGGGGATACTTCAAGAACTTTCAAAGTATGATGCAGGCCAGAGAAAGAATCCCCCAATCATTGGTTGAGAAATACAAGGATACAGTGTGCTTTATGGTAGACACTGATCAATGCCTAATGGAGGCAGTGGAGCCAAGGATAGTCTAGATTATGCCAATGGGGTATGAGGTTGATGAGAAAATCCTAGAGATACATATCCAACACCTGCTGAGTCAGCCCAAGGACCCTGAGGTAGAAAGGTTTAGAACCTTTCAAGAGTTGAGTGTGAAGATTCATGTTGAGCTAAGACAACCGGAGATGAAAAGAAAAGTGAGAAGAGAAGTAGAGGAAGTTGCCAAAAGATTTGGCATTTCTAAAGAATTTGATGCAAATAGAGAGAAACTAGAAAGAGCAGAGAAAGAGAAACAAGATGTAGAAAAAGAAAGTGATCCGGTGCAAGCCCCCTCCCGGACCAGATCCTCCAAAAGCTCTACACTTACCACCTCTAAGAACCAAAAAGCCTCAAAACTGGAAGCCAAGACATCTAGTAAGGGAGAAAAGAGAATAAAAACCAAGGCCACAAGGTCCTATACAAGTTAAAAAGATGATGAAGAGACAGAATCAGATGAGGAGCTTAAGAAAATGAATAAGAAAAAGAAAACATCTGTGGAATCATCTGTTGGAAAAAATAAAGAAGAAGCAGAAGAATTTGTTGAGAGGGCTACTCTTTCTGTTGATGATGTCATCAAAGCAGTCACTGAAGATGGGAATCTGCAGCCCATAACTAAATTTTATGATGAGTATAATGACACTGACAAAAGAATATTAGAGGAAGCCACAGTCAAGTACTTGAATGTCTATAATAAAGCATTCATTGAAATCATCTCTCTAATCCCCAAGAGTTTAGAGAAAGTACTTGAACTCAAAAAAGATAGTGCGAAGGAAAAGGATATGGAAATTTGGAAACAGATAGCTATTCAGCTCTATCCTTCCATCACTCCAAAACAAATGAACATGATCCTCAAGGATTGCAAGGATGAGTTCTAGAGCAAAGCCAGAATGAACTAGCTTATGCTTGGAGAGACAGATCAAGTTGCCAAAGAAACAGAGGACATCCTTTGGAATGCATTTAAAAGATTCAATCTTTTTGTTATAGAGGACTTAGGTGATGAACCTTCTGCCATGAATGATGAAGGACTAAGTACCTCAAAGGAAGATCCTACAAAGAAAATTACAGAAGAATCAAAGGAGATAGGTGAGGAGAAGACTAAGGACCTGGATTCCTCTGTTCTGGAAGAGGAAGTCCATGATGAAGAAAATATCTCTCATCCGGATCCCCCAGCAGACTCCAGAACTGAAGGAGAAGCAAGAAAAGAAGAGAGAATCAGTCAAGAAGAAGAGGTAAAGGGAAGAGAAGAAGATCAAACAGAGAAGACCCCAGGTGACAGTTCTGAAGCTGTAGAAGGAAAGAAGACTCTGTCTCTAGCAAGAGACACTGCAGAAATAGTTAAAGAATTCTTGACCAAAGAAATGATGGAATTGGATGAACCGGAGCTATTTTAAGGACCATTCAATTTTGATTCCCTCTCCCCAGTTCAGACAATGAAGATAGCATCCTTTGCCCAAGCAAAGGCAAAAGAAAAACTTTTGAAGTCTCACATGGAAGACTGTAAGATGATAGAGATTGCATCCGGTGTGTTGGAGAGGATAATGCCATCCTTTTAGAAGGATCTTTCAGCCTCTTCATCTAGTAATCTAAAATCTCTTGTTAATTCTATTAGCACACATTTTGATTCCTTGGAGAAATCAGCAGAAGAGAAATCTCGGAAAGAGTTTTTGGGTAAAAGATTCTCTGAAGTACAAGGGCTAATAGCAAATGATAGGAGAAATCTGAATATCAGAATAAAGAGCCTAGAAAATGCTCTTAAAGATGGTAGAGAATTATACAAATTTTGTTTATCTTGGTCCATAGTAACAGCAGACATTGCAAAGAAGGACTATTGCCACTGTAAATGAGATAAAGAGGCTTGAGAAGGAGAAGAAAAATAGAATAAGCAGGCTAAGTGAACTAACTGGGATAATTATCCCCAAGTTAGAGGCAATGCATGAGGCCCTAACTGATGCCCAAACCACAGCCTGGACCAGTGATCTGATAGACCTAAAGAGGGCAGAAGCTTTTGCATTTTTGCTAAGTGGTCACATTTCAATTTTGGACAAGATGAAGAAGAGTTGGGCGATAGAAGTGGTACAGTTGAAGACCACCTTTGCAGATATACTTTAGTATATGTAAGTATAACATGTATATACACTCATGCAGCTAAGTATGGGTTGATTTTTCAAAATTTTGGTGTGCAGATTCCACCCTTTGCCATTGATGTCAAAGGGGGAGTGAGGAGCAGTGAAAAATGTGTAATCTAGCTAAGGGGGAGCTCTGGAAAAGTGTACATTAGAACAGAGCATTAGCCAAGGGGGAGTGTAGTGTGACACTTAGTCATTTTTCACTAAGTGTTGCCATCAATGCCAAAGGAGGAGATTGTTGGCAAGAGACACTATGTGGCTTCATGAGTGTTGTCATTGATGGCAATAAAGTCCATCCACAGGACATGGTATGTCTATACTGGAAGTCAGATTGAAGAGTATTTTGGTCCAGTGAGTAAGAACAGAGCATGCAACAAGGTCTAACAATCAGATCCAGATCTCTCAGAGGAAGTATCTCAACAAAGTACGGACTTGGGGAAGTCAAGAGGAGTACCATGAATGATACATTCCAGAGATTGAGCCTCCGGTGATGAAAGATTGAAAAGATATGAGTACCTAAGTGTTGGGTTCCTGTTTGGTAGAGTAGACTGAGGAAGAACTGACCGGCAGAGCATCAGACCTTAATCCGGATGAGAAATTGATGGTGATCAAGTTTCTTGAGGGATCATTCATGGTTGGCCGACATGATTTATGACTCCTATAACTATCTTTTTGATACTCATCTCTTAGTAAGCATGGATTTAGCCGATAGACCAGAGTTTGGGAAAATCTTGAGTATTCCAAATGCTGATTAGAAAGATGTTGAAATCCTTTGTATGGATATATATACTAGATGGATTTCGATGTGAAGATATGTGTGGTGTGTTGTGAAGTGTGAACAAAAGTGAAGAGCAGTGTGGAAGTAGCAATATAGGTCCAGTATGTGATATAACAGCAACACTAAAGCAAAGGAAGAATGAAGTGCAATAGATTAGTATATTGTACCTAACCAGAACTGAACCTCAGCATATGTGGATGCTTCTCATCAGTTCAAGTACCTAGTTTCTTTCTATAAACTATTGTAGGTAGTGAGCCTATTATGAGTAGTGTGCTCAGGCAGTGAGCCCTAATTGGTAAGTGCCATTTTGTATTTCTATTCTATTAACAGAGAATACAATCTTGGGTCAGTCACCTCATGGTTTTTCCCTTCACAGGGTTTTCCATGTAAAAATCCTTGTGTTATGTGTGTTGATTTCTTTCTACTCTCATGTTCATGTATGCTTATATGTTTTGATACTGCACTAATTATTAAAGAAGAAAAGAAAGTCAAATAACTAAGATAACTGATTCACCCCCCCCTCTCAGTTATCAACATTGTTATCATACAACTTGATCTCATCTACATCTGTAGAATCATTAGCAGTCACAGTGTAGCCCTTCTTGACTAATTGCCAAATGCCATACCCTAATGAAGATAGATAGTTTTCTATCCTTAGCTTCCAAAAGGAATAATTTGTTCTATCAAAGATAGGTAGCTTGAGAGATCCATTATTAGCCATCTTAGACCTTCCTCACATGGTTAAGCTTCTTCTAAGTAGCAAGGTTTTGATACAAATTGTTGAACACACTAGGATACTAGGGGGTGAATCAGTATCTAAAAAAACTTCAAATCCTCTGGAGCAGATTAAAATTTAAGCATTACAATATTAACATAAGCATCAAAGATCAATGTAATGCACATCAACACATAACACTAGATATACATGGAGAACCCAAGAAGGGAAAAACCACTATGAGGATTAACTCACAACATATGAAGCTCAAAATTACAACTTTGTTTTAGGGCTACAAACCAAGGAAGCTACTACTCCTTGCTGACCCTATTTTAGGGCTACATCACAAGGAAACCACTACTCCCTAAAGACTTTGTTTTAGGGTCACTTGCAAGGAAGCTACAACTCAAGGAAGCAACTACTCCTTGAACTAAGAATGAACTCAAGAAAGATTACAACATGACAATCCTTCTACTGTCAGAAAACTAGCATTGAAGTTCATACATTTGATGATTGCAATTTAGCCTCTTCACACTTTCTTCTAATGATTGGATCAATTAGGCACACTATTTACTTCTCTCCTATCACAAAAATATCTTCAAGATGAATCAGGACAACCTTTAACTCTTTTACTCTTTCTCCTTAAATCGCACATCATAATGCATGTAATATTCATACTCTGCTCTTTACACATTCATATTTTCATCTTCACAATCATGTCTTACCTAGACCAACTAGGTTTATAATATACACATGACATTATATTGATTTTCATTACAAGTTAGCCAGTACAACAAGAATATTACATTTTACAAGTCGGCTAGAGATCACAACACATGAAACATGCATAGGGCAAGCCCTATCCTGAACAACATGCTACTCCAGAAGGAAACACATGCCTTGTACATCCCTATACATGCTTAGTCCAATCCTAAACATCATTCACATCATCATTCTTCAAGGAATAACATCCATATCCTTCACAAGTTTGAAATAGGTTGCCCTTAAGTATGAAAATATGAAACATGTAGCACATCGGTCTTCACAATTTTAGGTGAGTTTTAGGACCTATACATCATGTTTAACCTCTTCTTGAACTCCGCATAGCAATAACCTTGTGGTGCATGCCTTTAACTTCTTCAGTTGACTAGACAGAGACAAAGACTAGCAATATCATAATTCTAGACCACAACCAGTACTAGAGAGTAGAAAAACACATTGCGAAGCAACTGGAGACAACATAAGATCATCAAGACTATCTTCCATCAGTTAATGTATCATTTCAAGCCACAACAAGCTAGTGCAGATCATCAACATATGTCTTGAGAATAACTAGGCATCTAGAACAATCTCTATCACAATTGTCATTTGAAAGCTAAGCTTGCAGACCTCCAAAACACCTGAAGCTCATATAGATGAACTCATACACTTCTATGAGCATATCTTCAAAACTACATAGTCATATCTATCACTGTAGAGAAATATGGCGCATTCCAAACAGTCTTCATCATTACTTGATTCTGCCAGAGCACATACTGGAACTTTATCTTTTATAACTTTCACTGCAGAGGGACAAATGATCTAAAACTTTGGATTTAGCACCTTTATATTATATTGAACTTAACTTTTGAACCACATGACCATATCTTCAAATGTAGAGGAATGCAAAGCATTTTACTAGACAATCTTTTCAAACAATTCTCTATAGCAGAAACTTTCACCTACTTCTGGAGGACAAAACCTTCATATAACAACATATACATTCTTAGGAATAATAGAAAGGGTCATACAATATGCCATGGGCCATCAAAAACATATTTTCATCCTCAACATAGCTTAATGTGTCATCATTCATTTTTAGTGCTTCTAATTCCCATCTTAATAGTTGATCATTCATTTTTGTGCTTCTAATTCCCATCTTAATATTTTATCATGCATCTTAGTGCTTCTAATTCCCATATTAATATTTCATCATGAAAACATCTTTGTTGACCAATAACTTTTCTTGATACTGATTAGGACATGACATCCAATCATGAACATTAGGAACATCATTGCATCTCACTACTTTGCTGACCACAAACATGCTTGACACACCTTATCTTGGCATTAATCCAAGCATGACATCCAACCATGAACATCAACAACACACTATGAACCTTAGGAACATCACTGAATATCAGCAACCCTAAACAACTCCATCTCTATTATCATGCTGGTATATCATCATCATAAACTAAGTGCTGACCTCACTATAAGTGTTGACATTAATGACAACATATATTTCCAACAAGGGATAGATTGATTGAATGGATAAGGACAAACTTCTAAAGAGAATGTTTTCTTGGTGTGTCCTAATTTGAGATCTAAGATTTGTTTTTGCAAGTATGAAAATCTTTGTTCTATTTCTGATGTGGGATTCTGATTTGTAGCAAGACCCTGATAGTTGGATAATGGAGGTTGTGACACTTGAGGAGAATTGGTGTGTGATAAATATGAATATCGGTTTAAATTTTGAGGTTGTGATGTATGTGGTGGATTGATGTGAGATATATATGGATTGGAGGTTTGGGGTTATGATGCATGTGGTGGATTGGTGTGAGATATAAATGGATTGGAAGATTGGTAGTGTGATGTGATATATGTCAATGTGTTAGATGCTTAGGGTGTGTGTGAAGTGACAAGTTGATTAGGTTGTGTCATAGATGACATAGCTGAAATGATTTGGGGAATAGATGATGGAATACTAGAACAAGCATTACCAAGTGATGTGGGGGGTTGGTAAAGAGGATTGATAAATTGATTGGTGAATAGTAATGAATAAATGTTATATGGAGCTTCTATAGGTGTAGTTGGTATGGTGGGTACTATGGTAGACATAGTAGGAATAGAGATATGATGCGATTCTCCCATAGCAGCAATAGCAATGTTTATAGGGTCTTGCTCCTGAAGAGTAGATGTATCAAAGTCACTAGGCAACTTAGCTCCTTTCTTAGAGAGTAAAAGAAAGTATCTATTTAGGTTTGATGCTAAGAGCCTATCCAAATCTTGTAAGGTATCTAAGTCTTAGAATTATTTAGCTAAGTCTATAGGCTCTTCATGTGATTGTTGACTAAAATTAGTAGTAGATGAAGGACCTAGTGTATATCCACTTGGAAGAAAGACATTAGGAGGCATACCTATGGTGAATAGTCTAGCATAAATGAGGTTTTTTGGATCATGTTGATGATTTTGAGGGTCACTTTGATTAGTTTCCATATCTTTCTTTTATTGAGACCTAGTAAGAGGCATAAAATATTTTAGACTTTGTGGACAATGAATGTGGATGATGGATGGAGTTTTGGACTTTGGTAACAATGTTGAAACTCTAAAATAATTGGATGATTTGATACTTTGATAGAAGATAAATCTAGATCAATGTTGATAGGTTTTGGATTGAGATTGTCTTCCAAGAGGTAGACTTGTGTATGCTAGAAATTGAAATGCAAACAAGAACAAAAGAGACCCTATTCCAATGGCTACATAACTCAATAAATAATCACAATAACAATAATGAAATCCAAATCAAACAATGATGCAAGTTACCATAGTATAATATTTATTCCTTTGTGTATTGATATGTGGATTTCTCTAAACATAGCATAACCATGACAATGCAAGTGGATGGATGATACTTCAATGGATGCAAGGTACTTCAACAAATGCTCAAAGTGTTGAAAGATATGGATCTCAATGCTCAAAAATCGTGAAGGGTTTGTGAAGAGGTGAATGGGCATATTTATAGCTTTCAGAGAAGATCGATCAATGATGGAGGAAATTCAATGAAATCAATGAATGAGATCAATTGAGAAGACATGAAGGAACATGCACACGACAAATGTCCATGCAAAAAAGTTGTTTTGTTGAGTTAATTTCTTTCGTTAGTAAAGGTAGGATTGATTTTAATAAAAATAGAATGCTTTTTCTATTTAATGAAATGATTAAGAAAAATAAAGATTTAAAGCCAACTGAACTCACCTTTTGATTTATTTTTTGACATCCTATGAATAAAACTAAATAATAAATTATTTAATTTGTGTGCATGGAAGAAAAAGATATTTTTAGAAGATTTTGAGAAGATAATTATAAATTAAATAAGTTTTGCATGATGGAAGAAAATAAGAAATAAATAAAATATTGATTTTATTTATTTAGAAGATATTCAAAAAGTCAACTTAAATAAATTTGAACAATTTACTTAGTTTTAGAAGAATAATTAATCAATTAAATAATTAAAAAAATTTAATTGTTGTGGATAGAAGAAATTAAGATGTGATGAATTAATTAAATAATTTGATTTATTTAATTAATGGGAAAGTAGAAGAATGAAGGTGGTGAAATAATAAAATTAATTAAATAAATAGGATTTATTCAATTAATATTGGATTAAGGTGAATTAGAAGATATTGATAAAATTAATTAAATAATTAGGGTTATGTAATTAATGTTGGATGAAGGTGCATTAGAAAAAAATGATGTATGCAAGGTGAATAGTGCAATGATCATTTTTGGGTGTCTACATTTTGCCCCTCTTTGAGACATGCACTTCATAGCGTTGTTTCAAAGAAAATATTGATGATGTGCGATTGACAATTGTGCCCTAGTGTAACTAGTGATAGGATGCCCCCTCGAGTGGAAAACTAGGGAAATGGAGGAAGGACTGGGTTAACTTGTGACAAGAAGAAATGGTTGATGACATGGTAGAATAAGGTTCTGAAAGATGAGATCCGAAGATGGAAGCTAACATGATGGAGAAATAAGGCTGATACGAAGAAATTATATCATGGGATGAAAGAAATTAGGTTTGGGAGGCTATAAGTAGGGCCCAAGGGTCACTTTCAAGTCATTTGTATCCTTAGAGTTTTAGAATCTTATCTTCTAGGGCCTTAGAGAGTTTAGAGGTTAAACCGGACTAGATTGCGGATATGGCAGGCATCCCACAAGCAAATCATCGCATGGAGAGAGTTAGGACACATGGCCAGCTGACAGGAGCACCAGGAGCAGTAAGTACCCCTAGCTAAGTCATTAATTACATTTATGAGGGTCATTTAATAGGGTAGGTTGTAGTTGCAACCAAAAGTGGTCCCTAGCGTAAAGTTGTTCTTATGGCAAGAATTGTGGTGCTTTTGCAAAAAGAGGTCATTTATAGCACACCCAATGGCCCCTTTGGCTCTAAAGTTGTGCTTTTGGCTAGGTTTAGCAATTGTAGGAAAGGTTTGTTTATGGTCTACAAAATTGCACTTATGGTTAGTGGAGTGGTGTCTTTGGTAATAGGGGTTGCCAATGGTTGACAACGTTGCACCCTTAGTAAAAATAGTTCACTTTTGGGTAGGTATTAGGGCTTAGGTACTTAGGCATTTTAGGGTCACTTTTGGTATGATGAATTGTGCCTACAACTGACAGAGTTGTACTTATGGCTAAAATTGTGGTGCTTTTGGCTAGTAGAAATGTGTCTCTAGTTTATAGGGTTATTTTTGGCTTTTAAGCAGAAAGTTAGGGTTTTTCAAAAATTGACAAGTGAAATCTATGGATGCAGGTTGTTCTACCCCTACTGATGTCAAGGGAGTGACACCTGCTAGCATTGGCATTAGTAGTAGAACTAGATGAGGATGAGGACCTATTTTTGGAGGTGATGGGTCTCTGGTATGTGGCTCACATGACCCTGATGTAAGCATACCAAGTAATGATGACTAGATTAGTGGAGAGATAGCACAGTGAGAATAGCTCATTTCATCTACTAATGGGTGAGATTACGATCACCCTAGAGGATGTTTGGAGGATCCTAAGGATCCTAATCTATAGGGCCTATGTTGACTATGATACTGATGCAGGAGAGGCTACACTGAGGAGATTATGGATGACACCCAACCTTAGCATTGAGGATCATGAGATTGGTGCGAGATAGATGCAGCTGTTGTGTGATCGGATTCAACTAGTTGTGATTAGATTGATTGGTGGGATCTTAGTACCTAACAGGAGATCACATGGATTCTCTATAGTTTGGGGCCTCATTTTGGAGTGAATGTTCACATATGGTACTAGGTATGCATAGGGGCCCTGCCTGATGGGATAGTTATATCATGACATGCATGAAGTGGATTACAGATTTGGCTTCAGTCTGGTAGTAGGTGTTATAGTATTGCATGTGTGGGCCTGGGAGCACATTGCAGTCACAAGGCTAATCTCTGCATGATAGAGGTAGATTGGTGAGCTTTTTGTTCACATATATGATGGTGCAGTTACACAAAGGTGGCTTGGGGAGATGACCTATTAGAGGTGCACTTTTGATGAGCTTCACACTATCATTTGGTGTCCTTGGAGAGATTGTGAGATCTGGGAGGATGATGTTGAGAAGTTGACTTATTACCAAGAGGGTCGATATCTTTTTGGCAGGAGTGTATATGTTATAGAGAGATACCTAATAGAGAGAGTTTTGTGCATGTTTGGATGCCTACAACCTATTCCTATTGGAGAGGCCATTTTTTCTAGGATCTGGAAAGATATTCATGATTGGGGTGTAGAGGTTGTGGTGGCTACAACTCTAGCAGAGTTTGATGCATTGGCACCAGTAGATTGGGATCCTATATGTGGAGTAGATTTTCAGACTACTCCAGAGTATGATGCTTAATGGCTGACACCTAGGCTGACTAGACTAACCATCCTAGGGGTGGTTGGGGAGTAGGATAGATAGGTGGTAGAGCTGACTAGTAAAGGAATGTAGGAGAGACCTCTCAAGCCTAGATGACAGAGAGCAGTGATGGTAGTAGAGGAAGCTCAACAGGATGAGGCTTGATATGATGTACCTAGGAGTCCTAGGTAGCATGATGTGGAGATGCGGGAGGCATGGTAGCAGGATGCCTTAGTGGTGGAGATGGAGACAGAGAGGCTACAAAGACTGTAACAAGATGAGACTTTGAGGAGAACATAATCAGAGTTGTGGTTTGTGAGATGTAGAGGCATACCAGAGTAGCCTCATAGGGACAGGGATAGATTATTGACTTGGTGGAGCTAGTACACATCACAACAAAGCATGATGAGGTGGTGGTGATGAGGTTGAGGGCTAAGTCAGCCCTATAGAGGATGACCTTGGAGAGAGATTCTACTCGAGCAATGGTAGGCATAGACTAACTGACTATGGCTATGCTAGCAGAGTTGACTTAGGTTTAGCATGAGATGAACTGAGTGATTCAAGAGGTAGAGTACTACAAGGGTCTATATCATAGTGTAGTGCTGGCAGAGCATAGGTAGCCCAACTTTAGACAGGAATAGATTAGGGGCCTCCTCCTCTAGGAGATCTAGGGCATTAGTTATGGGACCACCTCAGTAGCCTATACCTATGACACCACATCAACCTCCCCCAACTATAGGACCTTCATCTTCTGGTGCTAGAGTTGAGCTCTCTGAGGGGAGTTCACATAGTTGACAGATTTTTATGTATATTTTTAAGACTATGATGCCTTCAGTCTTATATGCATATTTTTTATGGTTCTTTGTAGCCCGTTGTATGACACTAATTTATTTTTGATATATGTATGATGAGACACAATTATTTTGATGGGATGTATGATGTGCATGATGTTGTATGGATGTTTATGATGACATGATTATAGATGTATGGATATGATAACATGATGACATATACTATGATTATGGATTTATGTGATGACATGCTTATAGATGCTATGGATGCTTATATGTTTATATGATGCTTATAGATGTTTTGTTTAACATGCATGTTTTTGCAAGATTTCTATGTAGATGAGAGATGAGAGGATGAAGATGATGTTAGAATGGATAGAATAAATGATGGAGTTAGATAAGAGAAATGATGATTGATCAGTCTTTATGAAAGCTATGGTTTATTATTGGGATATATGGATGGGTAGATGGATATGATTTTGCATTGATTATGCTTTATAAAAATGTAAAGAGAAATCCTTATTTTGATATAGCAATTGATATTATGCACTAGGGTATATAAGACCAAGGTGATGATGTATCCAATGCATAGGACATTGACTCCACAAACAAACTCTTTGAACTTATTTCTACTAGACATAATAGAACCTTGCTAGATATGTGAATGGAAAATAGTCTTAGCATAGAATGATCTTAATACACATAAGGCCTTTATAGAACCTTAGATGCAAAAGATATTGATATGAAAGATGCTAATTCCAACACAAACAAGATAAATATTAGCCATAGTAGGATAATAAGCTCATCCCACAAACATAGCATACGAAAGGAATGACCATGCCTTAATCATGGATACTGTATCACAACATACCAAGATATAGAAAGATCAAGGTAGTCTTGAGTAGGTATTATAGAGAGACAAAAGATAAACAAAAAAGAAATCAACCAATTGATAAAACAAATACACAACCATCATATCCTCTTGCCAAAGAAGGTGCTCATGGTAGATTGGGCCTTATTGTAAGAAAGATATATCAATTAAAGGCTTTGGATTAGGATAGAAGGATTTAGTAGATGTGGCAAGAGGTATGTACACAAGTATATTGCTTTAGGAGTAGTGATGCAGAGGTGTTAGGTCTCCTATGATAATCTAACAAGATCAAAAGATTCAAATAGTTTGTAGGCTTTAACCAATAACACTTCACTAGTCTTCCTCTTGTCTTAAACTCCACGAAAAGGCTCAAATTTGGGTTCCAACTTCTTAGATGAAATCCTCCACCTTCTAGGATCTCAGCATACCCCAATCAATAAGATTCAATAGGTTTCCTACTCCATTGTGGCTGGTTCATTAACAAACTCTCTTAACCAGGCCTAATCCTAATAGCCCTGTTCAGCGACTAACTTGCACTTTTCTCTAAACTTTCCTAAAACACTTCCAAAAATAATGATTGATATAAGTACCCTCTATTGAGTTCTATAACATATCTCAGACTCACCTACTATTGTTTTGGACCAAACATGACTATCCTAACACCCTGTTGTCTTCCTACAAGGCCTAATCTGCCCACTTTACAAAGGAACCCTATGACAAACTTGTCATACTCACTCAAAACCTTAAAAAAGTCTTAGGTAAGGATAAAAAACAGAGGATTTTCAAGGTTTTAGGTAGTGATTTACTCTTTCAAACATTTAGACACCAAACCCTCATTTCTAAGACCCAAAACCTAAGGCTTGTTAGATCTCCCATCTCTAGTCACTTCTAGACCTCATTCAAAGGTCTAACACCATGTCCTTGACCATATTAGATAATACCAATCATAAAAACATCACCTTGTTAAGGCAGCTCTCCTACTGCTATAACTGAGCCACCATTTCAATGCTCTTTCCACATGCAATCTTTGACTTCCAATGGTGATCACCTCTCCATTTGCACTCCTCTTGCTTTGTCTGTTGGCAAGAGACACTATATGGATTCATGGTTGTTGTCATTGATGGCAACAAAGGTCATTCCACATATCCGCAAGTCATGATATATCTCTACCGGAAGTCAGATTGAAGATTGTTGTGGTCCGGTGAACAAGAACAGAGCATGTGGCAAGGTCCGACAGATTGGTCCGGATCTCTCAGAGGAAGTGTCTTGGCACAGTGCGGATCTGGGGAAGTCAAGAGGACTATCTTGAGTAGTATATTCCAAGGATTTAGCCTCCGGAGATGGACAAGGAAAAAGATATGAATAGTTGAGTACCGGATTCCTGAGAGACAGTGAAAACAGAGGAAGAACTGACTGACTGAGTATCAAACTACCTTCCGGATGTGTTACAGATGATGATAAAGGTTGCGGAGGCACGAATCATGATTGGCCGACATAATTGATGATATCTACAAGTATATGCTTGATCCGCATTGCTTGGTGAGCAAGGATTCAGCCGACAAAACTAAGTTTGTAAGAAACTAGACTGTTCCGGATGCCGACTAGAAAGATGATGAAATTACT
The DNA here is from genome assembly GCA_027924645.1 of Cunninghamia lanceolata. Taxonomy (NCBI): domain Eukaryota; kingdom Viridiplantae; phylum Streptophyta; class Pinopsida; order Cupressales; family Cupressaceae; genus Cunninghamia; species Cunninghamia lanceolata. The sequence goes on along the minus strand of BSBN01000245.1, from coordinate 651,103 downwards.
TGTGCGGATATATATAGAGGATGGATTTAGTGGTAAAGTGGGCGAATGTGTGTGTGGATATGCGAACAAGTCCAGAGTAGAGTAGAAGTAACAAGAAAGATCCGGTATGTGAAAGGACAGCAGACTAAAGAACAGAGGAAAGATGAAGTGCAGCAGATCAGTATACTGAACCTAACTGGAACTGAACTCCAGCATATGCAGATGCCTCCAATCAGTTCAAGACTGTGATTCTAATCACTTTGTAAGACAGTGTGTCTTCTTGTAGGCAGTGAGCCTCTTGTGAGCAGTGTGCTCGGGCAGTGAGCCCTAATTGGCAAGTGCCATTTTTGTAATTTCCTATTCTTCTAACAGAGAATAATTCTTGGGTTAATCACCCCGTGGTTTTCTCCCTTAACAGGGTTTCCACGTCAAAAATACTGTGTCATGTGTTTCTTACTTCATGGTTTATGTTTTGTGTTTGATTTTATGCTGCTTCAATTAAAAGGAAAGTTTAATAAGGAAAACAATTAGGATAACTGATTCACCCCCCCCCCTCTCAGTTATCAACAATTGGTATCAGAGCCAAGTTCCTCCTAATAGAGCCTAACAGCTTGAGGAAGATCTGGGATTTCAAATGGATGCATATGGTTTAAAGGAGCAACTCAAGACTGCCCTTGAGGATCTTGAACAGTCAAATTCTGAAGTCAGTGAATTAAGAGAAAGACTCAAACAGGCTGATGAATTCATGAGGGAATTAAAAGACAAATTAAGTCTCTCTATGAAAAAGAGAAAGGAGCTGCTCCAACAGTTGGCAAGACAAAGTGAAGAAAGCAATACAAATGAAGAATTGACTGAGCAAACCAAGTTATGTGAAAAGTTATCAAAAGAAGTCATCATGTTAAGACATGAAATGGAATCAGGAACTATAAAGTTCACTCAAGAGATTGAAGAAAAAAGAAAGGCTGAAGACAATCTAAAACAATCTCTTAAGGAAAAATCAGAAGAATGCCACCAGATGGACAGGATTATCAGACACCTTGAATCTGATCTTGAAGATTCCAAAGATAATGAAGGAAAACTTGAGGATCAAATTGCCTCTCTCAAAAGAGACCTTCAAACAGCAAATGAATATAAAGAGAAATTCAAGATAAGTTCTGCTCAACTTGAAGTTCTTCTTGGAAGTCAAAAGAGGACAGATGACAAGTATGGCTTGGGATATGAGAAAGGAGAAAGCTCCGGATCCGGTCAGAAGAATCTTGGATCAGAAAATCCAAGGAGCAGGCCTAGAAGACCTCCGGTAAGACAGCCAAATGCTCAAAAATATCCATCCTTCAATGGATACTGCCACAGCTGCAACCATTTTGGTCACAAAGCTAATCAGTGCAGAATGAGAATGAATCAGATTAATTCATCCTTCTCCGGACAGTGCTTCAACTGCAAAAGGTATGGACACAAATCCCATGAATGCAGAATTATGCAAGTAAACAAATCATTCAAAGGTAGATGCTTTACATGCAATAGAGTAGGTCATATGGCTAATCAATGCAGATCAAGGGGATATCAGTTAAATATGCAAAGAAATGTTATTTGTCAAATCTGCAATAGGTCCGGTCATAATGCTAAAGTCTGCAGAAACAAGAATCAGGACAAAAGAGGTCCGGTGTATAATCAGAATCAAGACAAGGGTAAACAAAAGATGAATGCGGATGAAGTTAGGAATCAGATGAGCAAGATTTGGGTGAAGAAAAGCTCAGAGAATGTAGAGGTTGGATCCGCACCAGATTCTGGTGCTGATATTTCTTCCGGAAATTAAAAAGTGAGCTCAGGCTCAGGGGGAGACTCAAAGAAGATTCTGTTCCCCCAGCCAAACAAGTTGTGCCGGATGTGGCACAAGATGCGGATTAAAGGGTTTGTAGATATAAGTCCTGAGATGCTTCAGTCAAGTTTTCAGAGGTCCGCATGGAGTTATGAAGAAGCTGTGTTCGATTAAGTTAGACCTGTTCAGGGAGGTGCTCCGGTATGATAAAGGATTACAAAAAGGTCCGGAGAGATCCGGAAGTGCACGATCTTGTCTTGCAGATTGGACAGAGTGTTTGGGATGTTCTTGTAATATAGATTTATTCATGATTTAAAGATCCGGATGATATTCAGTGATCAGGACTAATCCGAGATACTCCAAGCTGTCCAGACATGGTAAACCAGAATAATGCAGGTGAAGCATTTATTGCAGACAGATATTAGGGTTTGCGGAGCAATATAAGGGATTTCTCAAAAGTTATCTGCTCATTCTACACTTGAGAAGAAGCGAATAGTGGAGCTCTGCAACAAGGTTCATCAAGCACACCAAGGATCTCCTGCCGAAGCTATTGCATAAAGAAATCAATCCAACCACTCCGTGCAAACCGAAGGCGCATAAGGTATTCTTCGTTTTTCATTGCCTCACTGCAAATCTTTGAAGAATGGCTACTCCAAACATAGTTAAGATCTCTGATAGACCTCGCCCCTCATTCAAGAAACATCCCTACAAATCGTTGGAGGTAGATCCACTAGGAGCCTTCTCTAGTGTTCCCCACGGAGTCTTACATACTGAAGATATTAGGGTTTACATACACGCAAACATTGAGGAATTTGGGGAATTCAAATTAAGAGACCTCTATCACAAGCAACTGATAGACAATGCTTTTGAGCTCAAACCAGAGTATAAGGGTATCCAGAAGAAACAATTTGAGCAATTCATTCATTTCCCTAGCTTTGAAGAAGATGAATGGGTCCGGTATGTACTGAGCAGGATGCATGACAACTTCCTTTGGCTAGATAGACCCTGCAAGATCACAAAAGAAGCAATTAGAGCAGTAACTGGTCTATACTCTTCCGGGGGGGTACCTATCCTCAAATCTGTCAAGAACAACGTTGTAACTGAGGCCACCGGATCAAAATATGATAAGAGAGCAATGACCATTGAAGATATTTCGGATCCGGATATCAAATATGCATCAATGATAATAGGATACAAGATCTATCACTCCAGCAGGGAGAATTCTGTATCCGGAACTGCAATATACACAGCATATGAAATGCTAAGAAAGAATGCAGATTATGATCTTTGTGAACTACTACTAAGCCAATTGATGGAAAATGTACAGAAAATCAAGAAAGACAAGAAGAACTCCTTTAAGTATGGTACTCTCATTGTATGTCTCTTCTTTTACTTCATGAATGAGCTACCCGGAACAAGTGGATGGGTATGGCAGAATGACAAACCTGTTGCAGTCCAGATAAGAGACTATTTGCATGGACTTGGGGATGCAAAAGCGAGAAATACAGCTCTATGGGGATACTTCAAAAACTTTCAGAGCATGATGCAAGCAAGAGAGAGAATTCCCCAGTCTCTCATTGAGAAATACAAGGACTCAGTATGTTTTATGGTTGACACTGATCAGTGCCTAATGGAGGCAGTGGAGCCAAGGACTGTCTGGATCATGCCCATGGGGTATGAAGTTGATGAACAGATAGTAGAGCTGCATGTTCAACACATGCTAAGTCAGCCCAAAGATCCTAAGGCAGAAAGGTTTGGAACCTTTGAGGAGCTGAGCGTGAAATTACATGTAGAACTCAGGGAACCTGAGATTAAGAGAAAAGTGAGAAAAGAAGTAGAGCACATCGCTCAAGGCCTAGGCATCTCAAAAGAGGCACTTGATGCCAGCCGGGAAAAGAGGAGAAAGGCTAAGGAAGAAGAGAAAAGCACAGAAAGTGTTCCGGTTGAAACCCCCACCCGGACCAGATCATCAAAGAGATCTGCACCTTCCACAACCAAAAGCTCAAAACCGGAAGTCCAGGCATCCGGTAAAAGATCCAAGACAAAAGCATCAAGGGCTTATGAAAGCCAAAAGGATGAAGAGGAAACAGAATCAGATAAGGAAGTTAGAGAAGTAAAGAAACAGAAGAAGAAAGGATCCGGTAAGCCCTCCACAGGCCAAGACAAGGATGAAATGGCAGAGGTAACTGTTGAAAAGCCCACTCTGTCACTAGAGAGCATAATCAAGTTGGTCACGGTGGATGGAAACCTTCAACCAATGACTGAATCCTATGATGACTTCAGTGAGGCAGACCAAAAGACTCTGCAGGAGGCCACAGTGAAATATCTCAACATATATAATAAGGCTTTCATTGAAATAATATCTCTTATTCCTAAAAGCCTAGAAAAGGAAATGGAAGTGAGGAAAAATAATGCTCATGCTAAAGATCTTGAGATTCGGGAGCAGATAGCTATTCAGCTATATCCTCAAATTGATCCCAAGACAATGAACATGATCTTCAAGGACTGCAAAGATGAGTTCAGAAGTAAAGCCAGGATGAATCAGCTCATGCTTGGTGAGACTGACAAAGTGGCACAAGAGACAGAAGAGATCCTCCGGAAGGCCTTCAAAAGGTTCAATCTTCCTGTTGTAGAGGACTTAGGTGCAGAAACAGCTGCTGACTTGGAATCTTCTGTTCCGGAAGAAGTGAGCCCTGAACAGACAAGTGAGGACTTGGGACCCTCTGCTCCAGAAGAAGTGACCCATGAACAAGCAAGCATCTCTCCTCCGGTTTCCCCTACAGTCTCCGGATCCAAAGAAGAAGAGCAATTGCAGGAGAAGGAAGCAGTGGTGACAGACAAAGAGGTTGACAGTTCTAAGACTGCAGAAGAAAAGAAACATCTGTCTCCGGCAAGAGACACTGCACAAACTGTTCAACAATTTTTGAGCAAAGAAACTCTAGAGATTGATGAACCGGAGCTTCTAAAAGGTCCATTTGATTTTGACTCTCTCTCTCCGGTACAAACAATGAAGATAGCTTCATTTGCAAATGCCAAGGCAAATGAAAAGCTCCTGAAGTCTCATATGGAAGACTGTGAGTTGATAGAGGCTGCTTCCGGAGTACTTGTAAAGATCATGCCATCAATCCAAATAGATCCGACTGCCTCCACTTCCGGTAATCTAAAAACCTTAGTCAGCAGTATTGATACACATTTTAATTCTCTAGAAAAATCAGCTGAAGACAAGGTCCGGAAGGAATTTTTGGATAAGAGATTTTCTGAAATATTAGAACTAATCTCTAAGGATAGGAAGATTGTAAGCATTGGAATAAAGAGCTTAGAAAATGCTCTTAAGGATGGCGGTGACATCTACAAATTTTGTATATCTTGGTCAAAGGCAACAACAGCAATTGACAAGAAAATAAAAGAAGAACAGGACAAGCTTCAAAGCTTATCTCAAAGTTTTGATCCTCTCTCTTCCTCTATAATAAATCAAGAATGTCAGACTATTGCAGTCTTGAATGAAATAAAGAATCTTGAGAAGGAGAGGAAGAACATTACCAACCGGATGGGAGAACTTAGAAGGATTATAGTCCCTAAGTTGGAAACGATGCATGAGGCCATCAGTGATGCCCAGACCACCGCCCATACAAAAGATCCGACAGATCTCAGGCGGGCAGAAGCTTTTGCATTTTTGTTGAGTGGTCACATTTCAATCCTGGACAGAATGAAGCTTAGTTGGGCTACTGAAATGGTTCAACTGCAGACATCCTTTGCAGACATTCTGCAGTATATGTGAGTATGTAAATATGCGGCTATATATAGAAAATTTTTGAAAATTTTGGTGTGCGGACCCTACCCTTTGCCATTGATGTCAAAGGGGGAGTGAGGAGCAGTGAAAAATGAGGAATCCAACTCAGGGGGAGTTCCGGAAATTGTATATAAAGACAGAGAAGACAGAGCATCAGCAAAGGGGGAGCATAGTGTAAACACTTAGTCATTTTTCACTAAGTGTTGCCATCAATGCCAAAGGGGGAGATTGTTGGCAAGAGACACTATATGGATTCATGGTTGTTGTCATTGATGGCAACAAAGGTCATTCCACATATCCGCAAGTCATGATATATCTCTACCGGAAGTCAGATTGAAGATTGTTGTGGTCCGGTGAACAAGAACAGAGCATGTGGCAAGGTCCGACAGATTGGTCCGGATCTCTCAGAGGAAGTGTCTTGGCACAGTGCGGATCTGGGGAAGTCAAGAGGACTATCTTGAGTAGTATATTCCAAGGATTTAGCCTCCGGAGATGGACAAGGAAAAAGATATGAATAGTTGAGTACCGGATTCCTGAGAGACAGTGAAAACAGAGGAAGAACTGACTGACTGAGTATCAAACTACCTTCCGGATGTGTTACAGATGATGATAAAGGTTGCGGAGGCACGAATCATGATTGGCCGACATAATTGATGATATCTACAAGTATATGCTTGATCCGCATTGCTTGGTGAGCAAGGATTCAGCCGACAAAACTAAGTTTGTAAGAAACTAGACTGTTCCGGATGCCGACTAGAAAGATGATGAAATTACTTGTGCGGATATATATAGAGGATGGATTTAGTGGTAAAGTGGGCGAATGTGTGTGTGGATATGCGAACAAGTCCAGAGTAGAGTAGAAGTAACAAGAAAGATCCGGTATGTGAAAGGACAGCAGACTAAAGAACAGAGGAAAGATGAAGTGCAGCAGATCAGTATACTGAACCTAACCGGAACTGAACTCCAGCATATGCAGATGCCTCCAATCAGTTCAAGACTGTGATTCTAATCACTTTGTAAGACAGTGTGTCTTCTTGTAGGCAGTGAGCCTCTTGTGAGCAGTGTGCTCGGGCAGTGAGCCCTAATTGGCAAGTGCCATTTTTGTAATTTCCTATTCTTCTAACAGAGAATAATTCTTGGGTTAATCACCCCGTGGTTTTCTCCCTTAACAGGGTTTCCACGTCAAAAATACTGTGTCATGTGTTTCTTACTTCATGGTTTATGTTTTGTGTTTGATTTTATGCTGCTTCAATTAAAAGGAAAGTTTAATAAGGAAAACAATTAGGATAACTGATTCACCCCCCCCCCTCTCAGTTATCAACATTGTCGGGGTTAGGAATCATATTATACATGTTATCTAGGACCTACACCATGAGAAACATGATCTTACATTCATGGGAAGGTCCTATAATGCATTGTGATCTCTCAAACTCACAAAGACAGTCTGTTGTTTCTTGTAACAGTTAGAAGAACAACAATAAAACTACCTACAAAAACCTTCTCAGAGCCTAAAAACAAGTCTAATACTTATTCAATGAAGGCTTAAGACATTTTCCAACCACCACAGATCAAAAGACCAATAGAAACAAGAAGGAAATGCAAGATAAAACTGAATTTTACTATTCTTTTCAATCTACCGTACCACCTAGGCCTCCAAGATGCTTCCACTGTACCACCAAATGCCTTTTATAGGCTTACATAACTTCTACCTAACTTCTCCAACCAATTCCCATCAGTTGTGGATGGTTAAACTTCCAAAACTGTTCATTCTTGCCTTTCCCATCGAAATGCATTATTCAAAAATTTGAATGTTAAACTTTGTTTTAAGTGACTTTTACTCTACCAAATCATCATGGTTCACCATGGTTGATCTTCTTAGGATCATTATACCTTATTACTAATCTCAGACACCTATACTTGACTCTTATTTGGCTCTAGAGGTACTATTGGCCCAACTTACATTATTTTTGGTCCTAAGGTCCTTACCAGGAGCCTCAAGAGATTTGATCATTACATCATTTTGCCCATTATAACTTGTCATCATTGGTCTTAGGATGTTCCAGTTGATTTGATTTTCTCCATGGGCTCCTCCTCTGATCATTTGTGTCTTCTTGCTCCAAGGTGTTCTTTTAGGTGCTCCTGCACCATACTCCCTAGCATGATAAAAACTCTTGTCCCAAGAGTCATGTGATCTACTCCAAACCACCTGCAGTCTTTTGGAAATGTTCCTCTGATTTGTGACAGGGAACATGAACTCTCCAAGGGTTATCCTCCTCCTTCTCCCACCTGCATGATTCTTACAAAAAATGTTAGCATCATAAAACATGTTCTGGTGTCCTTGCCTAGGACTCTGCTGTTGTAATACTTCTGCCTTCTCCATCTTAGAATTCTGATTTATTCCTCCATATAATATCTGTTGTCTGCCTTCCTTCTTCTACCTCCTTATAGGGCAGGCAATGTCCCCAATCTTGATGACATTCAAGTCCCAAACTTGCTGTTCTTTAGGACTGTCATCCACCTTCCTCTGCTGCAACTGTTCCTGCTGTTTCCAATCATCCTTAATCTACACATTCAACTACAATTTCTCTCCAAAACAGACAATAGCATGTTCCTTCTTGTCTTCACAAGGTAAAGGTATTAGTTTAAACTTTTTACCATCTTTGTGCACCAAATGACTATTTGTATAACCATCATGAATTATCTTTCTCAAATGTTGCCATGGTCTACCCAAAATTATATGCCCACATGTCATTGAAATAACATCACATAAAATAGAATCATGATATGGACCAATTGAAAAATCAACATATGCCCTCTGATTAACCTTTACTTGCTGCTCTTAACTTACCCAAGTGGCATTGTAAGGACTAGGATGATCAAATGTCTTCAATCCTAGTTTGTGTACCATATCCCAAGAGACTAAATTATCACGTGAACCTGAATCTATAATCAACTTGCACATTTTTCCATGGCTTAAACAATTAGTTTTAAAAATGGATACTTGTGTTGCTTGTTGTACCTTGCCTTTTTCCATCACGAGCAATTCTCCATCTGTTACTGGATAGGCTACTGTTGGGTCTTGGTCTTCTTTCTTTTCCTCTTCTTGTGCCAAATGAACTCTTCTATCCTTACTCTTATCAACATCATCCTTCTTAGGACATTTGAAAAATGTGTGTCCCACTTCATTGCAATGATAACATCTGCCTGTGAATACTCCTCTACCTGATCCAAACCTACCTCCACCTCTATATCCACCTCTTTGATCTGCAAAAAACTCTTTGCCTTTCTCATTGTTGCTATGCCCTTCATTAGTAGGTCTACCCCTACCTCTATATTCTTTGCCCCTACCTCTATATCCTCTACCACTACCTCCTTGTCTTTCTTGCTTCCTCTTCACCCTCTCTTCAGCCCTTATGGCCAATTGAAAACACTCTCCAAGTGATTTTGGTATGGTCAAACCAATTTCATCTTGCAAGTTGTACCTAAGCCCATTAAGGTATCTTGCCACTTTCTCTTCTTCATCTTCTAATCCTCCTCTAATACTAAGCTTCTGAAATTGCTCAGTATAGGACATAACATTCGTGTCCTTCTGCTTCAAATTCTGCCTCATCCTCTTTGTTTGAATAGAATAATCAGATGGAAGAAACTGATCCTTCATCATATCCTTCATCCTACCCCAGGAAGTGATTTTTATTCCACATCTAGCCACTCCTTCTGTTTGTACACTACTCCACCATGTAAGTGTTGTCCCTCTCAACTTTGTTTTTGCAAATTTAACCTTCTTCTCATCACTCATTTCCTCATACTCAAAGAAATTTTCAAGGGCATCTATCCACCCTAATACCTCTTCACTATCCATCTTCCCTTGATAGATAGGTAACTCTATGTTTGCCTTTGTTCAACTGCCTTGAATTTCCTTCGGCAATCTCACAAATTTCTTTTCTTCAGGATTCAATTCATCCTCAGGAGGGTTCTCATCTACCTCCTCGTCTCCTTCTAAATCATTTTGTTCATCCATTCTAGGATTCTTCTCCAATGCTTCCAACCTTGCCAAGATTGATGTATTCTCCCTTCTTACTTGTCTTAACTCTCTTTCTCTTGCAGCATCCTGTTCTCTTCTCTCCCTCAACTCTTTTTCTCTTGCCTCTAAGGTTTCTCTCAATTCAGTATTCTCCCTAGCCATTTGATTCTTAGGGGGCATCTTCACAACTTTCACCAACCATTACTTTTTCACAAGATCCTACTACTCTCTCAAGGATCTACTTGCTGCTCTGATACCAATATCATGTAGAGGTGTCAAGTCTCCTATAATAATCTAACAAGATCAAAATATTCAAATAGTTTGTGGGCTTTAACCAATAAGACTTCACTAGTCTTCCTCTTGCCTTAAACTCCACCAAAAGGCTCAAATTTGGGTTCCAACTTCTCAAATGAAATCCTCCACCTTCTAGGGTCTCAACATACCCCAATCAATAAGATTCAACAGTTTTCCTACTCCATTGTGGCTGGTTCATTAACAAACTCTCTTAACCAGGCCTAATCCTAGTAGCCCTGTTCAGCAATTAACTTGCACTTTTCTCTAAACTTTCCCAAAACACTTCCAAAAATAATGATTGATCTGAGTACCCTCTATTGAGTTCTATAACATATCTCAAACTCACCTACTATTGTTTTGGACCAAACGTGACTGTCCTAACACCCTGTTGTCTTCCTATAAGGCCTAATCTACCCACTTTACAAAGGAACCCTATGACAAACTTGTCATACTCACTCCAAACCTTAAAAAAGTCTTAGGGAAGGATAAAAAATAGAGGATTTTCAAGGTTTTAGGTAGTGATTTACTCATTCAAACGTTTAGACACCAAACCCTCATTTCTAGGACCCAAAACCTAGGGCTTGTTAAATCTCCCATCTCCAGTCACTTCTAGACCTCATTAAAAGGTCTAACACCATATCCTTGACCATATTAGACAATACCAATCATAAAAACATCACCTTGTTAAGGCAGATCTCCTGCTGCTATAACTGAGCCACCATTTCAATGCTCTTTCCACACACAATCTTTGACTTCCAACGGTGATCACCTCTCCATTTGCACTCCTCCTACTTTGTCAAGGTTAGGAATCATATTATACATGTTATATAGGACCTACACCATGAGAAATAGGATCTTACATTCATGGGAAGGTCCTATAATGCATTGTGATCTTTCAAACTCAAAGACAGTCTGTTGTTTCTTGTAACAGTCAAAAGAACATCAATAAAACTACCTACAAAAACCTTCTCAGAGCATAAAAACAAGTCTAATACTTATTCAATGAAGGCTTAAGACATTTTCCAACCACCATAGATCAAAAGACCAACAGAAACAAGAAGGAAATGCAAGACAAAACTGAATTTTACTGTTCTTTTCAATCTGCCGTACCACCTAGGCCTCCAAGATGCTTCCACCATACCACCAAATGCCTTTTATAGGATTACATAACTTCTTCCTAACTTCTCCAACCAATTCCCATCAGTTGTGGATGGTTAAACTTCCAAAACTGTTCATTCTTACCTTTCCCGTCCAAATGCATTATTCAAAAATTTGAATGTTAAACTTTGTTTTAAGTGTTTTTTACTCTACCAAATCATCATGGTTCATCATGGTTGATCTTCTTAGGATCATTATACCTTATTACTAATCTCAGACACCTATACTTGACTCTTATTTGAATCTAGAGGCACTATTGGCCCAACTTACATTATTTTTGGTCCTAGTGTCCTTACCAGGACCCTTAGGACATTTGATCATTACATCATTTTGCCTATTATAACTTGTCATCATTGGACTTAGGATGTTCCAAGTGATTTGATTTGCTCCATGGGCTCCTCCTCTGATCATTTGTGTCTTCTTGCTCCAAGGTGTTCTTTTAGGTGCTCCTGCACCAAGTAGTCTTTTTCTTCTGATTTGATAAGTACTTGAGCTTTTCAAAGGATACATTATTCATTTTCTTCTTGACTTAGTCAAGTTAGGATGGTAGGTGAATAGGATGGATTGTGATAGGTGGATGGAGTGAAAGTATGGATTTATTATAGATTGTGGTATATGAAAATGAATGATGATAAGTGAGTGAAAAAGTGACAACTCCTCTTGAGACAAAACAAGCGTCCATTCCTAGACCTAGGTTAAGGAAAAGTGCCCCCATTTAGGTAGAGGTTTTATTATAGAGAATGACAAATGGATGAACTGACTATGAAGTTATGCTAATGGAAGACACCTAACACAAACAATTTCCAAGCCTTGATAGATGGGTATGTGGAAATGCAATGGTTAATAATTTTATTATGGATGGATGGGGTTTTATTATGGAATGATATAGATGGAAGACTTAGTAGATGGTGGATGTTGGCTCTTACACATAGCACATGTTTGCTATGTTTTATCTATGGTATTTATCCAAGGCACCTATTTACCAGGTTTTCACTAGAGGACGGATTATTTTTTGGATTTTTTTATTTTTTTGCTTTTTTTTGGTATTTTCAATTTGTTTTAATTTTTTTGTTTTTTTTTGCTAGGGATACTCTGAGGATCAAGCATAAAAATTCTTAATATTTTTATATATGAAAAGTGGGAATGGTGAGTTTAAGTGTTGTTTAGATAGATTCAATCAAACCCTCCTTTCATAGATACCATTCAAGGACGTAAATTGAGTTAAGTCACTTTTGTTGCAAGATGACTCAACTACAGGTTTGGTGTCACTTTGAGATGATAAGGAAAGTTGGAATGTATTGATGAATTTGTTAAACCCTAATCCAATTAATCCTTTAACCCTAATTGTATGATTCTGGATATAGATAAATGAAACACGATAAATAATACATAGGAAGGAACTAAATACAAATTAGAAAAATACTAGGATTCAAATTTTGGAAAGAAAAAACTTTAGGGGCATTGAGGTGGGTGCCCTAGTCTCATAGACCAATTTTTTTGTAGATGTGGAACTAAAAGATGATGAAGACTACAACTTGTTTCAGAGTTTCTGACAATGACAATCATGAGGACACAGGGGCAGGCAGCCTAGTCTAGAAAGGAATATTCTCTACTCTTTTCTTCAGATCCTAAATCTTTATCTTTTGCTCTAATCTCTTGCAACTCCTCTCTGCAAGATCCTACACCTATAACCTGCAATCACAAGATAGGGGTTGGGGGTGTGATAGGTAAAAAAATTAGGTTAATAAGATCAAGCATAGCCATGAAAAACTAACCCTACCATCATCAAAGAATCTAATCTAAATGAGATCAAAAGAATGCAATTCAATCACAATATCACCTAGATTGTGTGATTCCTTGTTTATGATGTGGATTGCTTCTTCAATGATGAACAATTATGAAGATAAAAGCTACCATGATGGATGGATGATAATGACAATAAGCTCAATGGATGCTATGAATACTCAAGTGCTCAATATGCTCAAGATGATAATGTACACGCTATATGAATGTTGGATAGATCTAGTATGGAATGAGAGGGTGTTTATATAGAACTCAACCAAAATCAATCATTGGTGGAGATTTGGTGGCTATGTGAATGGCTAAGATTGAAGGATAGACATAGGTGAATGTGAAGATGACAAGTGGAGAGAAGATAGGGCTCATGTGTGCTTGTGTACATAAAAACTACTACATATGAAAGATATTAAATAAAAGGATGTAGTACCACTCATATTTTTAAATGAAAGAGGCACACATGTCGGCTCATGAGATAAATGATAAGATAAATTAATTAAATAAATTAAATTTATTTAATTAATTGGAAAGTGGGTTTATGAAAGGAATTTTTAATTAAATAAATAAAATTTATTTAATTAAAAATAGATAGAATGAAGATAATTAAATAATTAAAGATTGTTTAATTATAGTTTAGAGGAAATAGCTAATGAATTAATTAAATAAATATAAATTTATTTAATTAATAGAAGAAATAGATGTGTTAGGTATATTGCTCAAGTGTGTTAGACAAATGCAGGTGATGGGTAATGCAATGCTTGATACTAATGATAATGAGTCAATTTTGGGTGTCTACAGGGGGTTGTGGTGTTTAGGAGCTTGCCTTAGTCAAGCCCTAGAATGGCATTCAAGCCTTCCAACACCGTTGTTAGATAGAGTATGTGTCCTTGGTGGACAGAAGAAAAATCAAATGATAAGATAGATTGATTGAAACACAAAATAGATATCACCATAGAGGTAAAACCCTCACAAAGATGAAGTATCTTCAAATCATGAGAAAATGAGTTGATGGAGCTAAATCTGCAACAAACACATACAAACACAACACAATTATGCTTTGCAACACAATGAATGCTATGAATGCTCTTTTCTTGGTAATCATAAGTTTGCCTTAATCAAATAGGAGTAAAATGAAGTCCTAAACATGTTTATATATGCATTCCTACTAATATTCATAATTCAAATTGAAATGGTCGATAAAGAGAAACCTTTTAACAGTCATAAATTGACACTTTTAAATTTAGGTCCCAAAAAAATAGGTCTAGACTAGGGTATAGTCACCCAACTCCATAAGCCTATTTTTAGTCATGATTCAACTTTAAACTGGACCACTAAGCCCCATTTGTCATGTGTTTTAGGGGGATTTGCTCCAAGACAAGTTTTACACATGCATGATTAAACCAATGGGACCTAGGAGCTAAACTAGGAGGTAAAAAGTCCTAGGAGGACATTTTACGACATAATAAAGATGAACATTATTAATGGGTTCATCTAGAGGAATTCCATCAAGTGTTGACAATGTATAAGCTCCTGATCCATAAACTATTGTAATAATAAAGGGTCCTAACCAATTAGGCTCAAATTTGCCCCTTTTGTTTTGATCTTGCTCGTTTCTCTGATTTTCTTTAAGAACAAAATCACCTACTTGAAACCATCTTTCCTTGATCTCATTTTTATAGTTATGATGAAGGTGGTTTTTATAGATTTGAAGGTAATTTAGTGTTGTGAGACACCTCTCGTCTAGTAACTATAGCTCATGCAATCTAGTAGTTATGTACTCTTCTCCATCGATAACTAGATGCTGCATGGAAACACTAAGAGATGGGATCTCAACCTCAATAGGTAAAATGGCTTTGGTGCCATAGACTAAAGCATATGGAGTAGCACTAGTTTGGGTCCTGATACTAGTGCGATATGCCCATAAGGAGGTATTGAGCTGCAAATGCCAATCACGAGCAACTTCATTGACTATTTTCTTAAGGATTTTCAATATGGTTTTATTTGAAGCATCAGGTTGGCCACTACTTTGTAGATAGTAAGGGGTGGAGAAGTGATGCTGAATATTGTACTAGGTGCATAAGGCAAAAACATCTTGGTTTTTAAAGGGTCTTCCATTATCAATTACTATAGCAAGGGGAATACCATACCAGAAAATGATGTAGTGCAAGATAAACTTAGATATTTGTTTGTCAGTGATCTAGGTCATAGGGATGGCTTCTACCCATGTCATAAAATATTCAGTGGTAGTGATAATGAACTTATGGCCATTAGAGGATGATGGATGGGTTTTACCTATGAGGTCAAGTCCCCACTGTGAAAATGACCATGGAGTAGTAACAGGTTGCAATTGATGTGTTGGTGCATGAATTGGATCTTCGTGCTGCTGACATTGAAGACATTTCTTAGCAAACTGATGAGCATCTTGTTCCATGGTAGGCTAGTAGTATCATATGTGCAGTAGTTTGTTAGAAAGGTTAGGACTAGTACAATATAATCAATAGACATCTTCATGTACTTCTCATAAAGCAACGTTAGCCTCTTTTGAGTTGAGACATCTAAGTAGGATACCATCGAGACTCCTTCAGTATAATGTCTCACCACGGATAGTAAATTGAGAGGGTCAACAAATGAAGGTTTTCTTTTCAGTATTGGTAAGGATTGGTGGATGGGTGTTATCATGAAGGTACTACCAGCAACAATTTCGTAGATAAATGTACTAGGTGGAACATCGATGACCAGTATCAATAGTTGTTCAACCAAGAATTCACAATGTTGAGTATTAGAAGGCATATCCTGGAGGATCTAGTTGTTGCCATAGCATTGGTAGCCTTATTGTTCAATCTAGGAATTATTGTTCTATGGAGCCTAATCAGACTCGGAGGTTAAATTTACCCCACTTTTATTAGCGTAGTTTCCCCCCAAATGCCTACGGGGTCAAGGGGTAGTACCCCTTGCAGGGAATTGGGGGCAGCGCCCCTTGCGGGGTCCAAGGGCAGTGCCCTTGGTGTGCTCCCTATCGCAATATAGGGTGGGGTCCAGGGGTAGTACCCCTGAAACCTCACACGGTTTTTTATTATTTTATAAAGGCACCGTGAGTTATTATTTCATTAGCTGACATTAAAAACCCTATTT
Organism: Cunninghamia lanceolata; assembly: GCA_027924645.1. Taxonomy (NCBI): domain Eukaryota; kingdom Viridiplantae; phylum Streptophyta; class Pinopsida; order Cupressales; family Cupressaceae; genus Cunninghamia; species Cunninghamia lanceolata. The sequence goes on along the minus strand of BSBN01000245.1, from coordinate 635,116 downwards.
TTGTAACCGACAAAAAACTTGATAAAAGTGGCTAAGGGTTAGGGATTCCGTTGATGTACTGTAGCATTTGCAGTGGTATTGAGTTGCAAGGATTACTGGTTGTAATCAGTTTGATTTACTGGATAATAATATTATACTCTCTATTGGTGGATGTAGCCCGAGTTTGGGTGAACCTCGTTAAAACTTGTCTCTCACTGTTTATTATTTCTATGTATTTTTTATTCCTCTATTTAATTTTTATTTGCATGTAATTGATATCTTCTATTGGCTAACCCTAACAAGAATTTGTTCAAAGGAGATCATGGAAAGGTGTTTCTTATAGTCATCGACCATCCTTCTGTAAGGCAATAATTTGTCATCTTTGGTTTGATATTCACATGTCACCTATCAAATGACCATTTGGGAGTCTCCATAGACCTATAACTATTTGATATTCCACTGAAATGCCATGCAGAGCCTTGTAGGTAAAGCTTCATATTTGGCAATGTTGTTTGTACAAGGAAAAGCTAGCTGATATGACTTAGGAATGCAATCACTCTATGGTGTGATAAAGAGAATTCTTGCTCCTAAACCATTCTGGTTATACGACCTGTCAAAAAAGAGCTTCCACTCAACTAATATAGATAGATTGAATATCCCTTCATCTAGCAAATCAGAAAGCATAAGGTGTGTGTTTATTATAGGAGCCTCCGCTAGTTGATCAATGATGACTTGTCCTTTGATTGCTTTATGATCAATCTATTCAATGTCAAACTCACTAAGAATCATAACCCATTTTTCTAACCTGCCTATGAGATCTACCTTAAATAGAAGATATTTCAAGGGATCTATCTTAGAAATGAGCTTGGTTTGTTGATTTAACAAGTAGTGTTACAACTTTTGAGAAGCAAACACTACAGCTAGACATGCCCACTCCATAGGAGTATAGTTGAGCTCATATCCTACCAAAGTGTGACTAATGTAATAGATAGCTTGTTCTTTACTAGAATCATCATGTTGTGCTAGAAGAGAACCAAGTGCAATTGATGTGGTAGATATGTATAACAACAAAGGTCTCCCTGAAACTAGTGGTACTAAAACTGGAGGCGTAGCTAGATATTCTTTCAGTTGATCAAAGATCTACTGACAGTTACTATCCCATCTAAATGATACATCCTTATGAAGAAAGTGTAAAAAAGGTTCTCATTTGTCAGTAAGTTGTGATATGAATCACCTGATAGACTACAATTTTCCTTGAAGGCTTCTTAGTTGTTTTAGATTAGGAGGAACCATCTTGACTATAGCCTTGATTTTGGTAGGATATACTTCAATTTCTCTATGAGACACTATGTATCCCAACAATTTCCCTAATGTAACACTAAAGACACATTTCTTGGGGGTGATTCAAACTTGGTACTATTCTAATCTATCAAAGATATTCTCTAAAACCTATAAGTGCCCTACTCTAATAGTAGATTTTCCTAAAATATCATCAACATAATCTTCCATGATGGTATGAAAAAGGTCATGAAATATCATAGTCATCGCTCTCTGATATGTTTCTCCTACATTCTTCAAACTGAAAGGCACGACTTGCCAACAATAGTTTCGCCAAGGACATGTGAAAGTTGTCTTGTGTTGATCTCTAGGTGCTATGATAATCTTATTATAACCAGAAAAGCCATCCATTAAGGAAAACATTTCATGACCAGCTATCAAGTCTACCATGATGTCAATATTTGGTAGTGGAAAATCATCTTTTGGACATGCCTTATTAAGATCCCTAAAATCAATGCATATACAAATGGCCCTAGTGACTTTGGATACAAGTACCAAATTAGAAACCCACTTTGGATAGCCAATGGGGTATATGAACTTTACATCTAGCAACTTCTGAAGTTGTACTTTAACCAGTAATGCTATCTAGGGATAAATTTTCCAAAGCTTTTGTTTAACTAGCTTGGCATTAGGGAATACTGCTAAGTGAAGAACCACTAATGAAGGGGTCAACCCAGCCATGTCTACATATGACCAAGCAAAGTTGACTATCCTTTTCATAAGGAAAGTTGTAAAATCCTTTGTCTCTTGCTCTAGAAGAGAAGCTACTAGAAATGTAATCTTGGGGTTCTGTGTTATTCCTAGATTAATCCCTTGTAATTTATCAACCAAAATTGGAGACTTTTCTTGATACTTTGAAGGTAATGGAATGTCAAATCCTCCATCCTTAGGCCCCTCAAAGAGGTTTTCACCATTGGATATGTCCTTTAGTTTACCTTTTTAGGATTTGAAGGTGCCACAATGTGGTTTTCACCAGGGATCTGTTATTTTTATTTCTACTTTTTTGACTAGAGGATTCAACATTCTCACCAAAGTATGTTACATGATCTAGGTCTATAAAAAACTTCCATTGTGGTCACCAAGTGGAATATTGTCTCAGAGTCCCATGAATTTTTCAATAGCCTCATCATTCTAAAAGATATCAAGAATGTGGGCCTCTTGTTGATCCCAATGGATAAGTTCAGGGTATACAAGTGAAAGGTTCTAGGTTTTTGTTTTGGATGTGAGGGATATGGAGGATATCATTAATATGGAAGTCTCTTGAAATAGGTCGGTGAGAGTAGGAGTCATCAATGGTATCCTCATTAGAAATCACAATTGTGGGAAAAGCTTTTGCTACTTTGTCGAGAATAAACTCAATGTTCGAGGATCGTGGTACCTCCTTTCCATATCCTAAACCATGTTTATTGTTTTTCTTAGTCACAAAAATGGGTTCTAAGTTTCATCTTCCATGCATTCTTAGACAACCTTGTCATTTGTAACCCATGTTCTTTACAATGTAGAGACCTCTGCTATATTTCTCAATATGGAATGTGACTGGATCTTTCTCATCTTTGAATATACAAGATGTGATATCTTCAATAGACTCATCTTTTAATAATCCCCAATGAATGAATATTGTTGGGTTAGCCTATATGACTACCTTTTTACTTACCTTTGCTATAGGTGGTTTTCCATATGATCTAGGTGATTGAGGTAAGTTCCCCACACAATAGGATTTTTGAAAGTCATACTCACCAAATCCTTTAAATCTTTGTACTGAACTTGGCTCTCAGGAACGGGTGTATTTGTTGAACCTTTGGTCAATGTTTTTGGATCAACATATGAGGGGGATGGTTGAGCTACAATATTATTAGGGATTTGATTGGTATTTTGGTATCATCCTTGCATGGCTTGACAAATTTCAAAAGGGTTGGGGTCTCCAAGGATAGTAATTTTTGTACCATTGAAAAGAAACTTTAGGCATTGATGGTACATTGAAGGCATGACCTACATGATATGGATCCATGGGGGACCTAGGATGATGTTGTAAGGAAGATCAAGGTCATGTACTTGACAATGAGTCTCTATTATAGTAGGACCAACTTGAATAGGTAAATGGATAACACCTTCTGACTATGGTTCTGCATCATCATAGGCTTTTGTGGTTATACTTTGGTTAGAATCAATAATGTCCTTAGAGTATCCCAATTGTTTTAGTAACTTTAGTGAACAATTGTTCAAGCCAACACCACCATCTATAAGAATGCATTTGACCTTGTGTTGATGGATGTACACTTCAATATGGAGAGCATCATTATGGTAAGGATCTTGTGATGGAAGGTCTCTTTCAGTGAAAACTAGGTGGTGTGGTGAAGCAATATGCCCTATCATAGCTTGGAATTGTACAACATCAATGTTATTTGGGACTAATGACTCTTGAAGGGCTTTCTTGAGTATAGATATTTTTTGGGTTATGCTCAAAGAAGATATAGGATGGATGTCTAAGCTAGAGTTTTCCCTAGATGATCTAGAATGTTCTACTCAGAATTAGGATGGACATTTGGTGCTGCCCCACAAAGGGTAACATGACCATTCTAAGTTGTAATAGCAAAGTTAGGGGCTTTTCCCTTGATGGAAAGTATAGAGACATGACATTCTTCGATATGACCAATAATGGAATTGTAGGAAGTCTAGGCATTATTAACATTTTTACCCTTGTCTACAAAGTTTCCTTTAACATGGGGTAGGGATGGATCCTTATAGATGTGAAGATCATTGTTTGATGTTTGTTAAGGAGGATCATCAACAATAACTTCTCCTCAATCGATAAGATTCTAGATAAGGTTTTTCAATTTCATACATCCAGGGGTCTTATGTCCTTTTACTTTATGGTATTCACAATATTCATTCTCTTTATACCAAGAGAGTTTGAATACAGTTTCATCATATTAGCATGCTTTGGGTAGCATAATGAGACCAATTTGTAAAAGTTTTCTTAGAACAAAATCAATAGGTTAACCTAGTGGAGTGAATTTGTTTCTAGTTGTAGCCTTGTCTAGGTTGCTCCCTGGGAGTAGATATGGCATTCCTTGTTTGTGTTTGAAGATTAACTAGTTTTTAAACATTTTGAACATGTTTGGCATCCACAACACCATCATTGACACCATTTTTGTTTTTGGACTAGAAACAGGGTTTTTCGTTTGATGTTTGAGGATTGTCTTTTGTTTCCTTGAAGATTTTGACTAGTCCTTTTGCAATAAGTGCCTTTTCAATGTTTATCACTTTAGAGATGATCTCGTCAAAGAATTAGCACATTGGATTTCTAGATGAAATCCTAGTTCATGATTGAGATTTTGAACAATTATCCTCACTAATGTTTTTCAAGGATAGGCCATCGAAATTTGCTAGCTATATTCAACCATCTTTGTAGGAATGAAATAAAGGTTTCCCCATTACATTGTTTTCTATTACATAGGTCTATCATGAAGATCTCATGTTTGATATTGAATGAAAAGTAAGTGTCAAAATTTTTAGCGAACTCATTAAAAGTCTTAATACCTGAGGGTAAATGAGAAAACCAATCTATTGCTTTCCCTCCAAGACTATGAGGGAAGAGTCATATGAGATATGTATCATTGTGGACAACCTCTAAGTGAGAAATATAAAATTCCCTAAGATGTTCTTTAGGATCACCTTTTCTTTTGTATTTGTCAAATTTTGATATTTCAAAGTTTGGAGGAAAAGGGGTCATAGTGTTGAATGCACAAGACAACTGAGAGGCAGGGTGAATTAGTTGTATCAAAATTTTCAAACCCTCACAAACATTTAGATCCACATTAACCTTTAAACTTGTTATGATGATTAAGCATGAACATCAAATAATAGAAAATGAATCATAATAGCACAAAACATAAGACAACACCAAATTTTATGTGGAAAACCCAAAAAGGGAAAATCCATGGTGATGATTAGCTCACAATATAATGTAGTGGCAATACTGAATTACAAAAGGCTCATTGCCCAAGGCTCACTACCCAGAAGAAAGAAAAGGATCACTACAAAAGGACTCACTATCTAGAAGAAAGAGACAGAAGAAGAAGAGGCTCACTACCAGGGATGAACTAATATAATTACATCTAACCTATGCATGGAGTTTAGTTCTAATGAAGCTCAATATTCACCACAACACAAACATCACCTTCACAACAACATTGAAAGATAGTAGACACCTTCTACTCACTGCATCTAGTAGTCTAACCCATGAACACTCTCATTGCACTGATCAAATTCACATTTCAAACATTATATCCCACACACATGAATACACTCATGAATCCTTGACACTTATTTATGTCATCATCAACCTTGAAATCATTCTCTAAGGTCGGCAACACATCTTAACCCATGAAATTCAAATTAAGTCTAGACCAAAACATTACTACAAAGGAAATGAATGAATACAGACCACATCATGCCTTATCATGGAACTAATATCCACTCTTACATGCTTCAACACTTTTTCACAATCAACAAAGCACAACCATAATTAGTGTAAACAACCAAGTCAACCAAACATGTGTTAACACCATGAGATTTTAAGTTCATGCTTCCTCAAGACCAAAAGATAACATACAGACCACACATGAAGCATGAACATAATCTAGAAACATCCACAAGAACATGAGAACCAACAAATTCCTTTACAACATCTTTCACATGAAGAAAGTTCACACCAGAGTACTTAACCAACTATATCATACTGTATCATCAACTTCAACTTAAGAGATGTACTTGTGGAGCACCAAACCATGAACCACTTGAACTGAAGGAAGATATAGACCTTATAAGCATAAATCTAGAACCACAAAGCCAAAAACAAAGTTACGGAGAAATGCGGAGCAAAATTGTTTCTCCCAGACACTTCTACACAACTCAGAAACACTATTTACACACTAGTGAACACATCTTTCTTTGCACAATGAATTGGAGCACAAAATCTATAACATACCATCTTTGAACACCTTTGAACAACATATCCAAACCATACATTCAGAAATTCAATTAGGAAGAAATACGGAGCAAAAATTGATCACTACTCTATTAAGCTAGTCAGTCTCTTCAGCATAATGTTTCCTTTATTAATCAAATTTTCTCATAAGAACTTGGAAACCAACCATCAGAATCATATTCTTAACATCTTCACCACTTTTACAAAGTAACCAAATCACCTTCAACAATAGATCATATCGTCATCTCTGTACAACACAAACTTCTCATACTCTTGATAGAGTTGACACCAATGACAACACAAGCTTGTTCACATCACTGACAACACTGCTTACTAAATACTTGCAAGAATCTCCCCCTTTGTCATTGATGACAACACATGATGTGAAAAACCATCAAGACACAATTCTAAACTAAGAAATATATTTTCTCAACTTACAACTAGTAACCATAGGAGTACAAACTAGTTTAGAATCTTCCATTCCAAACTTCTTCAACAACTTTTTTACATACTTTGACTAAGAAATGAAAATACCCTTATCTATCTAATTGATTTGTAAGCCAAGGAAGAAGTTCATTTCTCCACACTGACATTTCAAATTCTTTCTGCATTTCATTTGCAAAATTCTTACACATACCTTCATTTCCACCAAAGATTATATCATCTGCATACACTTCCACAATCAAAATTTGATCTCCTCTTATTTTGATGTATATATTACTATCTGCATACCCTTTATTGAATCCTTGCTATAATAAATACTTGTCTAGGCTTTCATACCAAGCTCTGGGGGCTTGCTTCAATCCATATAGTGCCTTCCTCAACTTGCAAACCATATTTGGCTTATCTGACAACTAAAATCCTTCCAGTTGCTCTACATACACTTCCTCTTCCAACTCACCATTCAAGAAAGAAGACTTCACATCCATTTGATATACTTTGAAATCCTTATGTGCTGCAAAAGCTAAAAACATCCTAATGGCCTCCATTCTTGCCATCAGAGCATAAGTTTCCTTATAGTCTATTCCTTCCACTTGTGAGTAGCCTTTACACACAAGTCTTGCCTTGTTCCTTACCACTTCTCCATTCTCGTTCAATTTGTTTTGGAATACCCATTTAGTTCCAATTACATTTTTGCTCTTTGGTCTTGGGACAAGTTCCCAAGTCTGATTCTTCTCAATCTGCATTAGTTATTCTTCCATAGCCTTAATCCAATACTCATCCTTGCATGCCTGAACCATTGTTTTAGGTTCAACTATAGAAAGTAAACATAGATTTACCTATTCTTTAGTAGCTCTACTTCTTGTCAATACAACTTTTCTCTTATCACCAATGATCTAGTCTTTAGAGTGATGTCTCTACACATACTTGGGAGTTTTAGGGATTCAGTCTGGAGCTTCTTGTTCTTCAAACTATACTTTTTTTCTTTAGTTTCTTCTTCTCCACAAGAAGACTCATCTAATTCATATTCATTAACCTCTAAAATCCTCTGTATATCTTCATCAAACTTAACATTAGCACTTTCAATAATTTTTCTTAGCCTTTTGTTGTAGCACTAGTAAGCTTTGCTTCTAGTAGAATACCCAAGGGAAATTCCTTCATCATATCTTACATCAAGCTTTCCTAGTTCATCATCTTTTCTGATATAACATTTGTTTCCAGAAACTTTGAAATATTTAACAGTAGGAATCCTTCCATAGCATAGCTCATTGGGAGACTTTGTGCCATTTTCTCTTACTGTACTATGTTCTGTATGTAGATAACAATCTAAATTTCTTCTCTCTAGTAGACTTCTGGTAGGTCTACTTCTTTTATCATTGTCCTTGTAGCTTCTTGAACAATAATGTGCTTCCTTTCAACCACTTGATTCTGTTGAGGAGTCCTAGGGGCAAATAAATGCCTCTTTATCCCATGATTCTCACATTAGAAGTAAATTCTCCACCTCTGTTAGACCTCAAACATTTGATCTTCATATCAATTTCATTTTCAACCATTGCTTGAAAGGCCTTAAACTTATCTAGGGCTTCTAGTTTTTCCTTAAGAAAAGTAACCCATGTCATTCTAGAACAATCATCAATAAATAATATAGAATACCTGTCACCTTGAAAACTCCTTACTTTGGTAGGACCACAAAGATTTGTATGTACCAATTCCCAGTAGATGATTGATCCTTGACTTTGAAGCTTCTTCTTTTTTGCTTTCCAATCTGACATTCCTTACAAACAACATTGATGTGCTTTGTAATCTTTGGCAGATCTCTCACAGCTTGAATTGAACATAGCCTTTCAAGGCTATCAAAATATATGTGACACAATATCCTATGCCATAGTCAACTCTCATTGATCTAAGTCATAAATCAACAACTAACACCACCTTTGAGATGATAAACATTTACACCTGTACTCTTTACAACAACAATCACTATTGTCGAGCATTTTCTGATCTCATAGCCATCATTCTGAAACATAAGATTGTAACCCTTGCTACACATCTATCCAACACTCAAGAGATTATGCTTTAATCCTTTAACATAAAGAACATCATTAGTGTTATGCTTTCCATCAAAACTGATTTAACCTTTCCACAAATCTTAGCAGCTTCATCACCACTAAACCTAACTACTCCACCATCATAATTTTCATGTTTAAAAAACTTACTCTTATCAACTATCATACGATTTGAGCATCCACTATCAATGATCCACTCATCTTTTTCTCTTTTAGCATGAAGGAAAGACATTATAGTGCCTTCAGGGTTAGTACTTGCATCTGGACCTCCTTCACACAACTTCCAGATTTAGCAGAAACAGTTTCATCTCTTGGGGCTATGAATAAGTATTCATTATCATTATCATCCTCATAATAAAATTCATCATCATATATACTTTCATCTTCTCTAACATAGTAAATTTTATTAACAATCTTACCTCTATTTTCCCTATTCTAAATTCTCAGAGCTCTATCTAGACATCTTGAAGAATAATGATCTATTTTTCCACAATTGAGACATTAAAAGGCAACTTACCACCAAAATTTCTAGTACCCTTTTTCATCCTTCTCACAAAGTTATCTTCCACTTCATCAAGGTCTTCCATATTTGATTCCACAGTCTTCTCTAATTTGATAGGCTTAAAAGCAGTTTCATCCTTTGTAGTTCCACTAGTTGTGCCAAACTCTCTTATTTCAAAAGCAGCTAGGATTCGAAGCAACTGATCTTTTGTAAACTGATTCAAATTTTGTAATTCTTCAATAGAAAAAACCTTATGACTGTAAGCTTTAGGAAGAGTTCTGAGTACCTTCAATATTAATTCTTTTTCATCTATATTTCTACCAAGTCCTTTGATGCCATTGACAACTTCATCCACCTTCTATAAGTAGCTTGTAATGTTTTCATCCTCAGACATTCGTATGGTCTCAAATGTGAGCTTCAAATTCTACATTTTAGCTTATTTGACCTTATCTTCTCCTTCATAAACACTTTCCAACTTTTTCCAAATCTCATTAGCAGTTTTCAAATTCACAACTGTCACCAACTCAGAATTAGTAAGTCCACTTAAGAGAGCATGTTTTGCCTTACCATTTATTTCAACAACTTTTATTTCATCTTTAGTACTTATACCATTCTTAGGTATAGTGTAATTAGACCTAATGAATTCCATATCTCATAGCCAAGAGCAATTAGAAAGGATTCCATCCTTACCTTCCATAGTGCATACACTAGTACAAAAAGAGCAATATATTACTAAAAAAACTACTTATAAATGACCAAACATGGTCACGTGACCATTAGTAGTTTATTGTTAGTCGTTTATAATGCGACCAAATTGATGACTAAACCATTTTTAGTCATTTATTGGTTGTTTTGATTGATCAATTTGGTATTATATTTAGTCATTGATTGTTGTAATCTGGTCACTTATTTAGTCATTTTTTATTCACTTATATATTTATTCATTAATTTAGTCAGTGATTGTTGTTAACTAGTCACTTTATTTAGTCATTTTTATTCATTGATTTCTGTCCATTGGTAGTGTATTGGGTCATTAATTTTAATCATCATTTTGATCAATTTGGTAGTATATTTAGTCATTTTGAAGCTTGCATTTAGTCATTAGTATATTTAGTAGTATATTTTGAAGCTTGCATAATGAAACAACTTTGAGAAGGTAAAATAATCTTGTTTTATTAATAAAAAATGCTTACAAATAGCATATAGATCTGAAAATAAGTTACAATGCTTTCTCTTTGCTAAAAAATCTTCATGGTTACAATACATAGCTCAAGAATGAGCAAGAAATCATTTTTTTGAGTATCATTGAGCATAGAAGCATAAAGACATTCATAGATGTCTTCTTCATAAATCCATGACTGTCCCATGAAGCTCACTGTCCTAGTTCAAGATCAGACTATCATACCTGTAGGGATCCTATCCAATGCACCCAACTTTCTCTAGTTCGTAAGCTGCCATTGTGAATTGTTAGTTGTAGCAATAAATTGTCCTTATCTCTGATAGCTATTGTTTTATCCTTGTTAGGCCACTGTTACCATAAGGCAATTAGGATATTGTTAGAATTTGGAAACTGAAATAGGGAATAGGTTTGGATCTGTTGTATTAATTCTCAGCATTAGAGATCCAATGACAGTGAATGTATATACTTGTGGTTACCAATGTGGAAAAGGACCATAAATAGTTTGACATGCATCTATTATACGCTTCTTGACAGTCCAAAAATCTGGACTGTAGCATGGTGATTACTTTCAAGAGGAAGACAGTCTTAAGACTTCCTTAAACCCTCTGCCTAACTGATAACTCTTCCATAGAAGACAAGAAAATGCATCAAATAACTCATGCATCACCTCCTCATTGCCAACATATTAACCATCCATCTCCAACTGCTTCAACACCTGATGGGCTAACAAGAGACCAATATGGTATGCTGCAAAAGCAACGAGAGATGCATAAATATCCATTGTAACAAACAGAAAGAATACTAGAAGAAAATAAGTCATCAATGCATGCACAATAAAGTATACTAGAAGCCCTAAGATTTTTTCAAAAAGGATAATGTACAAACAAACTTGCTCATTGTGCAACTCAAAGATAGTGCTAAAAAATGGTAAATATTTTTCATACTTTTATTGCTCAAAATTGACCTATTGAAGTAATTGAAATAGTTAAAATCACAAATGTAAATGGAAATATTTTGAAATAACATTAAAAAAATGGAAGCTTCATATTTTGATACTTGGCCTGCAACTCTTTCAACTTGTCTTGCAATTGATTTAAGTCTTCACATTGCTTCACCGAATCCTAAGCACCATCTAAACTGTTGATGATATCTTGAGATACCCTTTTTCTCTGTGTGTTGTGTATGAAGCACCTTATTTTATATTTGGAAGTATAAATTTCTTTGACCCATTTGTCCTCCACTTGAAAATGCAGTGCATTAGCAATTGTTGTACCCACTTCCTCTTTGCTCGCTCTTTGCCTCTACTCATTGTAACAAATTATAATATGATTGCTTGCCCCTATTCATCTGTCTTGCGTAGAGACTGTTAGAATGCCATCCTCATCCACTTGGAAGCAAACTTCTATAGATGGCACTCCGGCTTGGGCCTCTTGAATTCCATTGACTTCAAATTCACTGAGGAAATTGTTATGAGTAGTCAAAGCTCTTTCTCCTTCATAGACTCGAATCGATATTACTTTGATATATTCAAAACTCATGGTGAAGGATTTTGTGATGCAAGTAAGAATTGAAGTATTTCTTGGCACAAGGACATTCATAGTACCACCTTTAACTCCTACTCTAAGACTCAAAGGCATGATGTCACTCACGACAATAAGGTTGATGTCTTCTTGGTTTAAGGTCATGGCTTGAAGAGCCACGCCATAAGCCATGGCTTCATCTAGATTGATATTGTCTTTTCCTACATCACCATATGGACTCTCAAGTTTATCTATGGACTTGTGGGAGGAAGTCTGAGTGAGAACCACATCCCCACCAGAAAACCGTAAATGTGGTGCGAGAGAGTGGCGGACTTACTTTTCTCCCTACATTCCTGCAAAGACCAACCGAAGACCATGTGCATGAGCGAGAAGGGGGATGCCATCTCATGGAATGCAATGATTGCGAGATATGAACAAAATGAAGTATTTGAAAAGGCTTTAGAAACATTCAAGCAAATGCAATTAGTAGGTGTAAATCCAAATTTGAAAACCTTTGCCAACATCCTATCTATGATATCATGGATACCCTCTCTCTCGCAAGCACTTCAAGTCATGCCAAAACGGGAGCTTTGGAAAATGGTACGAACATCCATCATAACATAATGGAAGGGGGATTTTTGTCAGATATTATAGTTGGAAATGCTCTGGTAGACATGTATGTAAAATGTGGAAGTATAGATAAGCCACATGAACTATCTGATGGAATGGCTCAAAGAGATGTCATCTCTTGGAATGCAAGGATTGTAAGATATGCACAAAATGGATTTTTTGAAAAGGATTTAGAAACTTTCAAGAAAATACAATTAGCAAGTGTAAATCCAAATTTGACAACCTTTGTCAACATCCTGCCTATGATATAATGGATACTCTCTCTCCCGCAAGCACTTCAAGTCATGCATGTGGTGATGTAGGGCTTTCCCGCATCACCGCAGGCATGACTTGAAGTGCTTGTGGTAGAGTGGGTGATGTGGGTGATGCGGGTGATGCATTAGACATGTATGCAAAATGTGGTAGCATAGAGAAGGCATGTGAACTATTTGATAGAATGCCTCAAAGAAATGTGGTCTCATGGATTGCAATAATTTTAGGATATGCATAAAATGGATTTGTTGAAAAGGATTTAGAAATTTTAAAGCAAATGCAATTGATTGGTGTAAAGGCAAATTCCACAACCTTTAGCAGCATCCTCCCTGCCTATGTCAAAATGAGAGCTTTGGAATAGGGTATGGAGATCCATCAAGACATAAAGGGTAGAGGAATTTTGTTAGATGTTGTAGTTGTAACTGCCCTGTTAGACATGTATGCAAAATTAGGAAGCATAGACAATGCACATGAATTGTTTGACAAAATGCCTCAAATAAATGTGGTCTCATGGACTGCAATGATTGCAGGATATACACAAAATGGATTTGTTGAAAAGGCTTTAGAAATTTTAAAGCAAATGCAATTGGCTGGTGTAAAGTTAAATTCCACAATCTTTGCCAGCATCCTCCCTACCTATGTCAAAATGGGAGCTTTGGAATAGGGTATTGACATCCATCAAGACATAAAGGATAGAGGAATTTTGTCAGATGTAGTTGCAACTACCATGTTAGACATGTATACAAAGTTTGGAAGCATAGACAAGGCACGTGAATTGTTTGACATAATGCCTCAAAGAAATGTGGTCTGATGGACTACAATGATTGCAAGATATGCACAAAATGGATTTACTGAAAAGGATTTAGAAATTTTAAAGCAAATGCAATTGATTGGTGTAAAGACAAATTCTCAAATCTTTGCCAGCATCCTCCCTACTTGTGTCAAAATGGGAGCTTTGGAATAGGGTATGGACATCCATCTAAACATAAAGGATAGAGGAATTTTGTCAGATGTTGTAGTTGCAACTGCCCTGTTAGACACATATGCAAAATGTGGAAGCATAGACAAGGCACGTGAAGTGTTTAATAGAATGCTGCAAATAAATGTGGTCTCATGGACTACAATGATTACAGGATATGCACAAAATGGATTTGTTGAAAAGGCTTTAGAAATTTTAAAGCAAATCCTCCCTACCTATGTCAAAATGAGAGCTCTGGAATAGGGTATGGACATCCATCAAAACATAAAGGATAGAGGAATTTTGTCAGATGTTGTAGTTGTAACTACCTTGTTAGACATGTATGTAAAATGTGGAGGCATAGACAAGGCATGTGAACTATTTGACATAATGCCTCAAAGAAACGTTGTCTCATGGACTGAAATTATTATAGGATATGCACAAAATGGATTTAATGAAAAGGATTTAGAAATTTTAAAGCAAATGCAATTGGCTGGTGTAAATCCAAATTCCACAACCTTTGCCAACATCCTCCCTGCCTGTGTCAAAATGGGAGCTTTGGAATAGGGTATAGACATCCATCAAGACATAAAGGATAGAGGAATTTTGTCAGATGTTGTAGTTGCAACTGCCCTGTTAGACATGTACAGAATGTGTGGAAGCATAGACAAGGCACGTGAACTGTTTGACATAATGCCTCAAAGAAATGTGGTCTGATGGACTACAATGATTATAGGATATGCACAAAATGGATTTGTTGAAAGGGATTTAGAAATTTTAAAATGTAATTGATTGGTGTAAATCCAAATTCCACAATGTTTGCCAGCATCCTCCCTACTTGTGTCAAAATGGGAGCTTTGGAATAGGGTATGGACATCCATAAAAACATAAAGGATAGAGGAATTTTGTCAGATGTTGTAGTTGCAACTGCCTTGTTAGACATGTATGTAAAATGTGGAAGCATAGACAAGGCACATGAACTATTTGATAGAATACCTCAAAGCAATGTGGTCTCATGGACTACAATGATTGCAGGATATGCACAAAATGGATTTGTTGAAAAGGCTTTAGAAATTTCAAAGCAAATGCAATTGGCTAGTTTAAAGCTAAATTCCACAACCTTTGCCAGTATCCTCCCTACCTTTGTCAAAATGGGAGCTTTGGAATAGGGTATGGACATCCATCAAAACATAAAGGATAGAGGAATTTAGTCAGATATTGTAGTTGCAACTTCCCTGTTAGACATGTATGCAAAATGTAGAGGCATAGACAAGGCACATGGACTGTTTGACATAATGCATCAAAGAAATGTGGTCTCATGGTCTGCAATTACTATAGGATATGCACACAATGGAGTTTTTGAGAAGGATATAGAAATTTTAAAGCAAATGCAATTGGCTGGTGTAAATCTAAATTCTACAACCTTTGCCATCATCCTCCCTACCTGTGTCAAAATGGGAGCTTTGGAATAGGGTATGGACATCCATCAAAACATAAAGGATAGAGGAATTTTTTAGATGTTGTAGGTTCAATTGCCCTGTTAGACATGTACGCAAAATGTGGAAGCATAGACAAGGCACATGAGCTATTTGATAGAATGCCTCAAAGATATGTGGTCTCATGGACTGCAATGATTGTAGGATATGCACAAAATGGATTTGTTGAAAAGGCTTTAGAAATTTTAAAGAAAATGCAATTAGCTAGTGTAAGCCAAATTCTACAACCTTTGCTAGCATCCTCCCTGGCTATGTTAAAATGGGAGCTTTGGAATAGGGTATGGGCATCCATCAAAACATAAAGGATAGAGAAATTTTGTTAGATGTTGTAGTTGCAACTGTCATGTTAGATATGTATGCAAAATGTGGAAGCATAGACAAGGCACATGAACTATTTTACAAAATACCTCAAAGAAATGTGGTCTCATGGACTACAATGATTGTAGGATATGCACAAAATTGATTTGTTAAAAAGGCTTTAGAAATTTTAAAGCAAATGCAATCGACTGGTGTAAAGATAAATTCCACAACCTTTGCCAACATCCTCCCTGCCTATGTCAAAATAAGAGCTTTGGAATAGGGTATGGACATCCATCAAAGCATGAAGGATAGAGGAATTTTGCCATTTGATGTAGTTGCAACTGCCTTGGTAGACATGTATGCAAAATGTGGAAACATTGATAAGGCATGTGAACTATTTGACAGAATGCCTCAAAGAGATGTCATCTCATGGAATGTAATGGTTGCGATATATGCACAAAATGGATTTGTTGAAAAGGATTTAGAAACTTTCAAGCAAATGCAATTAGCAGGTGTAAAGCCAAATTCGACAACCTTTGCCAGCATACTCCCTACCTGTGCCAAAATGGGAGCTTTGGAACGGGGTATGGACATCCATCAAAGCATGAAGGATAGAGGAATTTTGTCAATTGTTTTAGTTGCAACTACCCTAGTAGACATGTATACAAAATGTGGAACCATGGACAAGGCACATGAATTGCTTTTGGGGTCAATGGGAGTAGTATCAAACTTTGACTTTTTATTGACCATTCATTCTCACAAAATGGAGTCTACTACCTAAATTGGAAGGAGTCTATGGCACATCAACATACAAAAATTCAAGATACGTAGTGGGAAAAGAGAAAAAGGAGACCCCAAGCCCTAGGATAGGAGTAACGAGAAGAGAGCAAAGATTTAAGGAAATGGACTTCAGAGTAAGGCATGATACTTTCCTATAGATTCCCAAAAGGAGATCATAGTCATGATGATTCAAATAAATGATGATAGTCCATGGCATAACCATGAAGGGGGCATTGAAATTAATAATAGCAGTGATAGGGTAGTATGATAGACTTTAAAAGATACATAAAGACAAGTAACTAAGTAGTCAAGAGGGCTTTTAAAACATCATAAATCTTGTCAAGGGTTCATTGTCTTCAAAGCAATATGGTAAACTAATAAATATTTCCATCCCACAAAGTTTCAAAAGAGGACAACCTACAAGTGTATTAAGGAGTACATGGACAATATCTCATGGAGCTACCATAGTCAATTTCAAGGTGTTGCTCATGGGAAAGAGAGGTTTACATGAAGTGTGATAGTCCTTAAGAATACGGTCAGATGGTAAAGATGATAGTCCATAAGATAATATTCAACCAAATAGATAGTATGGACCTAGAGAATAGCCCCTATGGTGCATTTATATAATCACAACTATAGGTCTTATGAAAGATCATGACTCCATTAGGATATGAAAATGAGAACTAAACAAAATACCTCACTATGAGCTAAGTGTGAATGACTTTAAAGACACATAAGATAGTGAGTTGTTAGTAGACAATTCATGATCAACAAGGATAGAGTTAAATAACATGGACTGCGATAATAACAAGTGATAGTAGCCATTCATATGACAATGACAAGGGGTTTAATCACAGTCCACAAGAAATTCATAAAAGAATAAATTCAAAACTCAATAGATGACAGTTCCAAGGTATTGTTAGAGTCTTCATGAAGAACAATGTTGATGGAAGTGCATATGACCTAGGGTAAGAATAATTCATGACAATAGGGAACTTTTAAAGAGTAGAATGCATGATTGAACCATAATGAAAATGTACTATTAGAAGTTTCATGATATAGAGGATAGTAATCTTCAAGCGATAGTAGCACCTAAGGAGAGATAACAATGATAAAAAAGGCACACTGGAAGGTGAAAATTTTCTTCAAAATATATAGTTTCATTATTGATTGAGAGGGTAGTTTCATCCTAAAGAAGATAGTTCGAGAATAGTCACAAAAGCTCAATCAGTTCTTCTCACACAACAATATTGTGTACATCCTCAAACAAACTCTAATATCAGTTCTTCTCACATAGCAATACTGTGTACAAAAAATAAATACTATTGATCTAACTTACTTCTACTCAAACTCTGTATATGGTGTATCCTTAGGGAGCCTGTGAAGATGTTCCTCAACCTTTACCAAGGTAGCACATAGCTTTGGAAAGCTCTATATCCTTTCACTTAGCATGAGCGACTGGAAATTGAACGGCACAGTTATACCATTTCCTTTCACTATCTTTGGAATACTATATATACTAAATTGAAAAAGACATAAAAGATCAACATCTAGTGTCCATTATGCAAAATTGCATCTCAGAATTTACTATGTTGATCTCACAACATTGAAGCTATAGATAGCATTCTTTGGATTGTCTTCTTTACAACCTAAAAATCAAAATGTACAGTTTCATCTTAGGTCTATTCAAGTCTACCAAATTACATGAGTTTAGATTTCTTGACTTTTCTTCACCATGTATAAATCACTTGATTTCATGTGTTCCTATCATGAACAAATTTGACAATCAATCCTTTTGGGCTTGCTAAAGGTTTAAACATAGAATTTTCATGCCAAGTAAGACATGGATTTTCATGGATTTAAACCTAGTTTGGGCCTGCAATAAACATAATGCTTGGCTCTCTTTGTTGGTTTAACTAGTGATGACCATAATGATGATTTGGCTTCCTTTTGAGATCCCATATGACATGAACCCTATGTCAATAGGTTGATATGACAAGCTATACTCTATATGAACCCAACACCTTAGATTTTAATTCCAAATTCTTAATTTTTATATAATTGATTTTAACACAGGGATAATTTAGATTGCCTGAGCCTAGATCTTAAGGCACTTTAGAAATATCCTTAAAATTTGGTTTCATCCTTTGTTGGTAGATGGCTTGAGGTAAATAGAAGTAAGCATTAATTAGATTTTCTTATGACTACATAGGTAATAAAGGAATCAATTGAGAACATTTACAACAAATTAAATCATTGTGGCCGAGCTTATCAAATGTGCCATGTGTGCTAAAAATCAAGAGTCATGACATGCATAAACATTCAAATATAGACTGTATGTGATCTAAGTAACACATGAAAAGGTCAAATCTCTTGTCAAAACCAACTCAGAAAAGCTCACAATATATTGAATGCATGTGCTTACTTTTGGTGATGCATTCTCATGTACTCGCTTGAGAAATGATGTTATAAGTTTGTATGAGTTGTATGGTGTGTAGCTTGTGAAGCTTATATAATAGTCACTATGATGATTCATATGAGTTTTGTATATGGACGTGAAGTAGTGTAGGCATTCTAAATGTGCTTAATGGTTTCAGAATATATGTACAATGTTTGTAAGGATAAGAAAAATTTATGAATAAGAAGGGTGAGAATCAATTCTTCAATAAGAAGTCACATAGATAAGAGAAAACTCCCAGTCATAACAATGGCAGCTGTTTTGAATGAACACACTATGACCAAGGTCATGCACCGAGTGGGGGCTTTACTTCAATGACAATAAATAGCTAGGGGGAACAATTGTTTCTCCTCAAGCACTTCTTATGAAAATAGTGTCAAACTTCCAGTGATAGGGTTTTCATATACAAATAGCAGTCGGGGGTTATGTTGTTTCTTATTGGGATGTAGGCTATACTGAAACTAGTGCAAGTTACATGGATGTAGTGGAAAAAAGAAAGAAGTGGAAATGAGGAATACCTATTGTGGCTAAGACTATTGAATGTGAGTGTTGTTAAATGGAATTTTTATTTGGACAAGATGGTACAGTGTGCAGATGGGCACTTCTTTTGTTTTTAGTGCTGACAACTATAGGTAAAAGAGTCTACATTCAGAGGTTTTCAAGCTTGTCATTCATTACCTTTGCATGGTTACTAATGAATGCAATGAGTTAATTACTATGGGAGATTTAAGACCATAGTGGACGGCTTGTAGCAAGGCTATTGTGTTGTGCCAAGTGCAAAGATATTCCTTCTTTTATTCACATTTTTTGAGAAGAAATAGGGCAAAACATAAAGGTTTTCTAAGTTTCTTTTTTGTTTCTATCTTGTAACTCTGTTAAGTTCCATAATGAGCTTTTGAGTTACATTGACATTCCATGCCTTGATATTCATGGAAAGAAGAAGCAACAGACAACCACATCAAATCATTCAATACTAAGATGCCTTTTAACATAGTACAAGTATGGATTGTAAAGAGACAACCCAAATAGTTACAAGATGTAGAAAAGGGTATAGTTAGCAAAAGAAATAAGATAGTCATGAGAAATCTTCAAATGGTCATCATCAAACGAAAAGAGACAAGCAAGATCTTCCTCAAAACTTAAAACAAAACTAAAAACCCTAATGGCATAGAGTATACATGGCAAGATGTGAGGATGAAGGCTTCTAGGAAAACCTCAAATATTAAATCAATGTGGGCATGATCTATCCTCAAAACCTTGCACAATCTCCTTGCGCATGCAATGGGTCTTCAAACCCTTGTGAATCTCTAAGTAGAGTGGATGAATTCAAAGCCAACAAAGAAAGTTTTCTTTAGAGAAAACTCAATGTGCCTTTATCCTAGATCTTCTCAACAACATGGATAGATGATGGTGCAACCAACTGTTGGTTCTATGCCATGCCCAAAAAAAATCTTTGGACTTCTTCCAACTAGCAAACTAAAAAGCCTGCTCAATAGACACTTCAACTAAAATTTTTTCTTTTCATTGTTTGGTCCTCGAGGAAATGAAAATTCTCTTTTAAAATTGTTTGGTGCCCCCCAAAAAAACTAAGTTATTTTTATTACCTTCCAATTAATTTTCCACTTATGATCAAATTAGTCACTTATGATGATAAAAAAACTAAGGCTTTCACTTTCCTTTTTATTACTTTCCACTTAATTTTCCACTTATGATCAAATTAGTCACTTGTGATGATCAAATTAGTCATTTATAATTGTGTTGCAAAAGGTGATTAGAATTTAGTCATTTTTAGTTATCGTGACTAAAAGTTTGTCATGTAGTCATTTATTTGCCAAAATTCTACTAGTGATAGTATGACCCATCAAACAAGGGAATCTTCTTCTCGTACACCATCTCAGATCTACCTCAAGCTATTAAGCTTTCTTCAAAGGAACTGTTGACCTATTTTTCTCTATCTAGAGTCAAATGGCCCACCTTGAAAATCTTGTTGAGATCCCTTGGAACCTAGCTCTATAGGCCTTAAATCCTTCAAGTTCTAGTGTTTTACCTTGCAAAAAATCCCTAAAATCTTATGTGGAGAATCCTTGCAAAAAACCCAAAAAAACCTAGAAACCTATGGTCTTCAATGTTTTCCTTCACAAAGATTTCCACCTTCATACATAGTTGTTTCTAGGTATGGATATCTATTGTCTGGATATCTAAATATTTTCCAATATCTAAATCTTACCTAATATATAGATATTATCTTAATATCTAGACCTTAGCTAAAATACATATCCTAGTCGATATTCAGATCTTAGCTAATATCCAGATATTATCTTAATATCTAGACCCTAACTAAGATTTTGATATTTCTCAAATGTCCAGACCTTAGTTGATATTTGGATCTTTCCTAATATCCAGATATTTCCTAATGTCTAGACCTTTCCTTAATGTCTAGATCTTTAAGTGAACATCCTGATGACATCATCCAGTCCCTGCCCCAAAGAAATGCATAAGACAGTGACATCATTAGGACTTTCTACCATCAACATATTATCCTCCAATGCTCATATCCTAATGATGTCATCCAGATCGCGTCTCTAACGAAGTTCTCTATGTTGATGACATCATCAGGATATTCAAGGATGGCATATTAAAAGTTAACATCCAAACATCAAATATCCATGCAGATGACGACCTAATTGATGGCTGAGGTGAATTTGATGGGTGCATCCAGATGTTGGGACACTGAGTAAACATGGATATCCATATGCTCGTTGACTACAACTTTGATTGTGAATACCTCCATTTTTGGGAATCTCCACATGATTCAAGAGGCAAATATGCTTAGAATTTCACTCTCTATCATTTGGCGGGCTTTTTGAGGAAAATCCACACTTTGAAATTATGATCTAGAATTCAAGATTCAAATATGGGCATGCATATCTAGATATCAAGATAAGTTGCAGACTAAAGAAGGATGTGCAGATTCGGCTGACAAGACATATCAGAGGCCGATTTGAAGTATTGAAATAGTTTTGAAAAAATAGATATTTTGCATTGATGGTTGTTGGTTGATAAGTCAATTATTTTCATTAATGGCACAAATATCTTACATCTACTCCTAGATCTAGATATTTTCTACATTAAAGTCTTGCAGGTGGACATTCCCTTCAGAGAAACTATATCTGACAGGCCCATGGGCACATTCATTATAGTACGTAATAGCACTCCATTGTAAATGCTATATAAGGCATGAGATGTAATGTGTTCAAGTTGGCTTTTGGTCTAAAAACCATATATCTTTCAATTGTAATTGTGCCTCTTTGGGAATAAACATTGGATTCTTACCTTTTCATGAGTTATTCTTTTCTGTGTATTTTATATTTGATCTCTATCTATGGATGCTTCTTCCCTCTTTGGTTTGATTTAGTTTTCTTACCTCTGCAAGTAGTTCATGATTTGTCTACACTAGTTTGTTATTTGTTGTTATTCTATGCATACATGGTTGCTTGAGGGCCTACCAACATTCAAACCTGGTGTATCACCTCCATTACTTTCAATTCATCTCTCTTCCTCTTTTCATAAATGGTGTATAGATTAGGTTTAGTCTTAAGAGTGATAAATTTCTTATTCAGCAAAGGAACTAGCATCTCCTTGGAGATTTGGCCTCCTTGCAGGGTCCCACACCTAGAGGTCATCTCAATGTTTCACTAGAGTGTTGGGGTCCTAAAATCCTTCAACATTGGGTGCAAATCTATGTGACAATAGTTTCTGGCATGCTCGGTGGGACTGTGAACATAAGCAACTAAGGAATCAAGCTGGGAATATGGAGTCTTTTGAGTACTCTGCATTTTGGCAGAATTTTCATGCACCTGGTGACTCTACAAATTTCTCATCCTAATCAGCACCATATTTTATGCTTGTGCAAACTAGGGCATCTTTAAGAGGTAACTTTCAATTTACTGAACTATCTGTTGTTGCTTAAAGGATAAGGTCTAGGCTATCTAGGTCTCCTGTGAGAAGGAATAACAACCCTATTTTACCTCATCCAAGAGCTCAACTACACCCCCTCCTGTTAGGTTTCAACAAATCAATAGAGGCTTGCATATTCCTATTTTGAATTTGTATATCCCTATCGTGGTGAGGAATCTACCTTTTTGTGACCTTTAATGGAGGTATTTCTTTAGATCTAGCTACATATAATGATATACCAGCTACAACCCTAAAAAGTGTTTCACCCTTTATAGGTGATGGTTCTATAACTCCTACTAAGAACATCAAAGATATATCTAGTGTATGCTTAGTTCATCATATCCAACATGAGGATATTGTAGTTAGACTCTTAGTATTATCTTTTAAAGGGAGAGCTCTTCAATGGTTCAGGAGCCTGACCCCTACATCCATACATGACTAGGGTGAGCTAGGTCAGGCCCTCTACAAACGGTTTTGAGAGAGGGTAGATAATGTTTCATTGCTAGAGCAATTGAAAACAATCAAGAGAGCTCCAAGTGAGATGTTGGAAGATTTTAACTTCAGATTCCAGAGGATGTGGGAGAGAATTCTAGCTACCCTCATGCCATCTCCACAAGGTGTTTTCTTGTACTTTTTAAGAGCTTTGAATTCTAACATTGTAGTGATGATGCAATCTATGGGTGCTAAAAATCTACCAGATGGTTATGAGACAACCCTGAAAGTTGAAAATTGTTTAATTCAAGCTAGGAAAATTACTCCCAGAGCACCTATACCACTCTTTCCAGATTTGCCTTCATCATCCCAATAGACCATTATTGCTCCTATCTTAGAGCCTAAAGCTTCAACATCCTCTCTTTCTCAAGAAGAGAGTGATCATAAAACCCTTATGTCCAATCTGACTAACAAGGTGAATAGTATAACCATTCAAACTACCCCTAAACCACATCAGAATTATAATCAAGGGTAGTCATCTAACCAGAATTGGAATCAGGGTTACAATCCTAACAAAAACTAGACCTGGAATCAAGGTTACAAACAAAATAGATACCAAAATCCTTACCCTTCTCAACCCTTACAAATAGTCTGATCTATCCAACAAATACTAGCTATGAATCCAGTTAGGGCTTTAGTCCCTACTTAGAATAATCTTGCCCAAGAGGTAGATTGGTGATACACCTACAACCAATATCATAATCAGTCCACTTATGCTTTTGGAGCACAAGATAGGGCTTTAATGGTGCAAAACATTCATACCCAACAAACATCATTATCAGAGGAAGCCAGTAACAATCCCGAAGTATCAAATGAGGCTACTTCTAATGCCAGCATGATGCTATGGACTTCAGAGGATTTTTGTGCTATCAATAAGCTCATGTACAATGTTGTTATGCTCATTGGAGACAACATTAGGTAAAAAAGGCAGTTAGAGGCTAGCCCTATGCCTATTGTATTACAAAAAGAGCCTATTCTAGAAGAAAAAGTGGCCAGTGCCACAATTCTAGTATAG
Organism: Cunninghamia lanceolata; assembly: GCA_027924645.1. NCBI lineage: Eukaryota > Viridiplantae > Streptophyta > Pinopsida > Cupressales > Cupressaceae > Cunninghamia > Cunninghamia lanceolata. Next base: position 610,762 of record BSBN01000245.1, on the reverse strand, counting down.
AGCAACAGACCTGCTACTACAAAAGAGACTCCATAAGGTTTGAAAGCACTTGAACAACATTTAGATCAATCCAAGAAAGGAATGTGGGTTCCTATAATGTATAAGGCAGCCACTGTTCCACTAAATATTGTGGAACAGATGAAGAAAACAAATATAAATGTCTCTATGTGGGAAGTAATGTTGATCCCCTCTCAAAGGAACCTCTTGCAAGAATCCTTGAGGTATTTCCCAAAGGACTCATCAGAAAATAAAAAAGAGAAGGCCCTTGTCAGTCTTGTGCAACCAAGTGATGGACAAGTACGTGCAGTCAAGAAACCATCTCCCTTTTACTAATCTTTGATCATTGGCAAGTTTTTAGTGCACAAATGTATGATAGACTCAGGGGTTAGTTTTTCAGTTATTCCCAAGAAGATAGTGGATGCATTAGGCATCAAGTATACCCCTATCTCATCATGAGTATTACAATTGGATGACACCTCTGTAAACACCATAGGAGTGATCAAGGGACTGGACTTGACTCTATATGCATGTTCGAACCTGACTTTCAAACAAGATATTTCAATCATTGATTTTCCTCCTTTCTTTGCTATTTGTTTGTCAAGAGACTTCATAGCCAAGGTAGGCGGCTACTTTTCTTCTGATTGGTCTCATATGTTATTGAGGACCAGATATGGCACAAGGTTCACCATCAAGCCTGAACCAATTTTGAATTACCATGTAGAGAACTACGACCACAGCTTGGTGAACCTACATGTTATGATTCAAGGTGAGGAATTGCATGAATCAGAGTCTATTGAGGCAGAATCTTCACCTCTTCCAATGCTTGATCTATTTCTTGATGAGTGGGCAAGGGATCACTATAATTTTGATCCTTATGATACCACTAAGGCAACTAGCTTGGGTAACTAAATGATCCATGAAGAGGATTCTTCACTCCCTTCTATACTTAAGCCAGATGATGACTCCAATGGTCCATGGAGGATGTTTTTGATGGTGCAAAGAGTAGAAATGGAGATAGTGCAAGGGTTTTACTAGTCTCTTCGACTGGTAAGAAGTTGTATATTTCTCATAGATTACATTTTTCTTGCACCAATAATGTAGTAGAGTATGAGGCATTGGTCCATGGCCTACTGTTAGGAGAGAAAAAAATCAACTATTTGGAGATCTTTGGCATTATTGAATTGGTAGTCCACCAAGTCAGAGAGATGTGCAACAAAAAACCAGCTTCTAAGAGCATATAGGCATAGAGTTTGGGACTTGTTTGAGAGTTTTGATGCTCTCAACCTATAGGTAATCCCAAGAAAATTAAATGCTAATGTTGATCAATTGGCAATGGTGGGAGCTCAATTTTCTCCACCTATAGACTTTTTCAAGGTCCTTATCAGCATGTGAAAATGGTAATTAGGCCTTCTATTCCTAATAATGATATTCATTGGAAAATATTTGATAGAAATGAGAAGATTGCAAGCTTCATTTAGAATGAAGCAGAGTTTTCTTCGATGGCACAACCCATGTTGCAGGAAAGCTATGGTGACTAGATCATCTAGCTCAAATCCAACAAGCTTCCCAAAGGTTTGGTTATTGTGGAGGACATCTTCAACCATGATGATGAGTTCAAGGGTGGAAGAAATAATATGATATCCAAGAAAGAAGATTACCATAAGGTAACCATCAACCAGGACAAAGAGTTATTGCTGGGAAAGGTATGTGGTGATGTTGAAAAGAAAGAATTTATAAAACTTGCCTAGAAATACAGTGACATCCTAGCATGGATGTATATGGATCTGAAAGGCTTCAACCCAAATGTTGCTCATCATGCTATTGACCTATACCCAAACTGCAAGCTTGTCTACCAGAAGTAATGACCTATAAACCCAAAGATTGAGCCACTCATGAGAAAAGAGTTGAATAAGATCATAGAAGCAAGAATCATCTTCCCTATCAAGTATTCTACTTGGGTCCCTCATCTAGTGCCGGTGAGGAAGAAGAACAAAGAAATTAGACTTTGTGTGAACTTCAGGGACCTAAATTGGGCTTCTTTGAAGGATCATTACCCTCTACCATCTATGGATCAATTTTTTTACAGACTATTGTAGGGGTAGAAAGGTTCTCACTATTAGATGGCTTCTCTATCTATAATCAAATCTTTGTCAAAGAAGAAGACAGATTCAAGATAACATTCACAACCAAATGGGGAACCATGGTGTATGCAAAAATGCCATTTAGTTTGTCTAATTCTGGTGCCACATTTCAGACGGCATCCTGATTTATAGTCTTCTCCAAGAAAGGAGAAAATCACATGGAGCACCTAGAGAAAGTTTTCCAAAGGTGCAGAGAATTTGGGGTATCTCTAAACCCCAAGAAATGTATCTTTGTTATTGCCCAAGGTAAGCTTTTGGGCCACATAGTGTCTAAGGATGGGATATCCATAAACGCCAAAAGGACATCTCCTATGCTTTCGCTTCCTCTACCCACTCACAAAAGGGCTTTATAGTCATTTTTGGGGTAGATCAACTTTGTTACGAAGTTCATTCCTAATTGTGCTAGCTCTGTGAAGCCTCTAACCGTTATGATCAAGAATGATGTAGTCTTTAGATGGACTAAGGAATGGAAAGAGGGTTCTGAGAAGATCAAGGAAGAGATTGCCTAGGCTCCTACTCTCGTGAACCCAAATTATAAGGACTTTGTCCTCTATGCAGATGGGGGAGAAAATAGTATTGATGCTATCCTAATTCAATAGAATAAATAAGGAATGGAGAATCCACTGGCCTTCTTTAGTCAGACCTTGAAGGACTATGAGGTCAAATACAACCCCATGCATAAGTGTTGATGATGATGTTACTCATAACCAAACATTACATAAAAGTTACACAACCTTTATATATTTTGAAAGATATGATGAATTCAAATAATTCATGATCCCAAGTCTTTGTTGATTAGTTCATAATCTACTAACATTACTCAGTGGTTGATGTGTGTTGCTGTTTTCCATTTCAAGGGGCCTTACGTTGATCAGTAGATTTTGTTTCCTGTAAGTATGCTACACAGAGAGGTTATTCTACACAATTATTTACTCAAATAATGAGTCTGTACTTAGATGTTTGCATGATATTTATCAATTTAACATGCTTTAACTCCAAATATGCTATGTATTTCAAATTATCTACGAGATGTTAGCATATTTCATGTTACTTGCTTTTGATCTTCTCTTATTTGCAATTGTGATGGTGAATTGTTATGAAATTGAAAGAAATTTAAAGGAATACTTCAAATTTTGGTGAATCTTTAGCTATTGAACCACATACATACAAGATACATTCATGAGGAGAAGAAATCAAACCATATTTTCACCAGGATGTTCCCCAGCTAGATACAGATGATGCTAACTTCAAAGGATGAGGAATGAAAATAACACATGCAGATTGATAAGCACTCTAAGGGATGCAGCTGATCAAAGCATGTATCAAGAATTCAAACATAGATTACTTAGGATTTATGATGATTTGTAATCAAATTGTCTTCTCTTTCATTAAGTATGCAGAATATGTATGTTTACAACAACTTTGAAATTAGTCCTGATATTTCAGCAATCCAATTTCAATTAAGCTTCTGAATCTTTAAAATATGACACCCCTGCACCTTTTATAGAATAAGGTGAGGGAGCAGTTACAAATGACCTATGGTCAGGATTTGTCACTTAAGATCAATGGTAGATATTCCTTCTTTGACTTAGTCAATCATCCTTCGTGGCACAGGTTGCCAGCTGGCAACCATCTAGGTGACTCATTATCTTATGAGTATGTGATGCATATGTCTTCCTTGCTCTGCATCTTCTTTCATTCCTCAGGTTCTTCTTCATCATGATCATCATGATCATCACTTTCTATATCACTATCACCCTGATGAATATTATCCTGTATATGGACATTCATTGTTGTCTTGATATTTTCATATGCTTGTACTATTTTGTCTATCTCCCTGCCATCTTGAGTTTTGGCTTTAGTGACAGCATGCTTGTGGGCTTGAAACTTATCCTTGGCTACATCCAACTTAGTTTTTCTGCTATTCAATGTCTCATTGTAATTCTCCACCCTGACCTTGATCCTCATGATTTTCTTCATTACCTCCTCTATTAGGTGGGTAAGGGGGTCATCAGGCACCGGCTGGAAATTATCATGCAGTGCCTTGATGGCAAAATCTGCATCTTGGTTTTCTATTTTCCCTTCTACTTTTCCTTCTAATGCTTCTAGTATCTCTACTTCATATGCCATCATTCTATGCAACTTGATATTGATATCTCTAAGCTTGCCACTGCACTTCTTTAGGACATCAGATTTGAACCTGATGTCCTCATACCATACTTCTATTAGCAGGGCCATGTTATTGTTTAATACCTAATTATTTATCAGGACCTGAGGATCAATCCTCTTTATTTCACTTAGAGAACTTAAGGCTTTTTCCAATTGGAATGATCTCTTTCCTATTTCATTCTGCATTTTATCCACTTTCCTCTTCAAAGTGCTCAAGGAATTCTACCTCTGTAATGAGGTTCTCAATACATCTTCTGCTCCTATAAGAGTTGTCAGCATCCATTTATCCATGATCATGGCTTGATGTTTCATGAGGTCCAGCTTATTAACTTCCTCCTGTGATATAATAGTCAATGGGACTGCATGATCTACTAGTGTACTATTAGGGTTAATTAACCCCTTTATTTATGCATGCATCTGAGCAATGTGCTCTTTATGCTGTTTATTTTTCTCTTTCTCTTTCTTTACCCTTTAGGTTAAAGAATCAATGATATCCTTCCCTTCTTGACCTTCTTGGTCTTCATTAGCAAAGCCCAAATCAATTGTGGTGATCTGAAATTCATCCAGGGTGATTTTGCCCTTCTCCTTTTCTACTGTGGGAAGTACTACTTGGGCTATTCTTCTGCCTATAGCAGGATCTCTTCTGATAGCCAAGGTCATCCTAGCTTTCCTCTTAGGTGTCATGATGATCTCTACAAACAAGGTAGAGACATCAAATTCTTGAATTTCAAAACCTTGTTTCGTACCTATTTCCTTCTCAAGCCACTAAGGTACTTCATCTCTTGATCCTTGTGGTCTTTTGTCATCATCATGTTCAACCTGATCTCTAGTATTTGTTCCTATTATATGTGGAGAAGGTGATTTCCTGATTTCTTCCTCATGATGTTCCTCATGAGGGGGATCTTGTTCCATCTCCTCCTCTTGAGGGGCTTCTTTTTGTAGGGGAGGTTCTTGTGGAATGTCTACCTGATGATCCTGAGCCTGATCCTGATCTCCCTCTTTCTGTGTTTCATCCACCTTATTATGTTCCTCACCTTGAGGCATATTGGTATCTGTGGATGTATGTGTACTTAATTCTGGTGCATTACCCTGATCTTGGGCTATATTTTGTTCCATATCAGAGGTATCCACATCTTGTGTTTTGAGGTCCTCCTAACCTGATGTATCTTTATCTCCTATGGCTTCTTGAGTCTAGGTGGCATCATCACCTAATGTATTCTTATCACCCTCGCCCTTTTGTTGGACTTCTACTATCTTAGGCTCAGCAAGTATATCATGTTGTTGCTGGCCCATTTCTAGAGCATGGCTCTCTATTTCTGCCTGCTTGGCTCCTTCAATGTTTTCCATTCTATCAGGTGCACCTGCTTTGTCTTCAGGGGTCATATCCTCCCTATATGTCAAATTAATCACTGTAGGGCTAATTACCTGATCAACCAACTTATCTTGCCTGATTTGTTGCGCTGCTCTCTCTGGGCTACTTTCCTTTTCTTCTTGAGCCACCTGCTTCAACTCTTCCAATACCGCCATTTGTGCTAATGGGGTCCCATGTGGGGTCATGCGGGTATTAGAGGCAAGGGTCTCCATCTTCTTAGAGGCTACACTTTGTACAATTTCATCATTTGAGAGGTCCATGGTGTCTTCCAATGAGAAAGGACCACCATGACCTACTTTGGAAGTCTCTTGTACTTGCTCATTTGCTTTCTCAGTCTTAAACTGAATAATGGTGGGAAGTGGCACCTCATGCTACATTTCTTTTCTAAACACTTCACTACCAGCTCCCTCAATACTATGGTATTGGTCCTGATCTCACCCCTCATAGATGTTCTTTGTTTCTTGGGTGGAGACATCAGGGGTGCCGCTCTCCTCCTCTTGTTGACCATCATCAGGTCATCACCTGCAGGTTCTTTATCTACTGGCTCTTCCTCAAGAGGGATGTCCTCCTCCACATTCTATTGTGAGGCTTGGCCTTCATCTTGTATTTCTGCAGTCTCTACAGTTGGCCTCAGGATCCTTTTGGTCTTTGGTTTATCCATTAGAGGTGGTGTAGATGAGGCTAATGCCTATCCGGATGTTGATACATCTGTAGCTATTATGGCAATTATTTCAATTATCACCCCATTAGGCTCATCATCAATCTTCTTTCCTCTAGGGGTCCTTTTCCCTGTTTCTATGTAGGTAGCCTTTCTCCATTAGATTTTCATTTCTCACCAAGAAAATCATCATATTCTTCATCAGGGATCTCCTGTCTTTCTTTCTTGGTGTCTACTGTGATGGCTACAGTTCTCTTCTTTAGTCTATTTATTTGTTCATCCACCCATGATTGGGTTAACTACAGCACCCCACATGTAAACTAATCTAATGAAATGTCTTCAGGCTATGTTAGGTCAGGGGCTAAGATGGTGTCATTATACACCTTCTTGTCTTCATATTCATTTGACATAGTCCTGCCATCATCTTTCTTCAGCTATACTGGCACTGGGATGCAGTCAAATGTCCTTATTTGATTTGAGGTGAGCCTTTGATACTTTCTTCTTCTTACTTCTACCTCATCCTCACAATCAGTCTAGAAATCCTCTAGGTGCTTCTGATGTATGGGTTTCCCCATTATTTTCTGCATTATACCATAGGGGTCATATGATCTACCCAATGGAAATGGCTGTAGGTACATCATGGTCAGACTGCCTATGACATCTTTTATGCTCTGTGAATCATGGCACATGTACCATCCCATAGATACTGGAGGGATCTTCTTTTGTGCTTTATATGCATCCAATATGGTAGATATTTGTCTAAAAAATTCCATTAGGACTACCCCATCAGTAGGGTACCTGGGTAGCATGAAGGGTTGTTCTTCAAATCCTTCCACCCTTATATATGAAAAAGTGGCATATTGGATAAACTGGGCTTCATGCCTATATATAACTTCTTGAGCTTCCATGCTCAATCTCTTGGTTCTATCCTCTTCCATAGTTCTAACCAGATGCATAGAGAATGCATCATTCACCAGCTTGTAATCAAAGAGGTAGTTCCTTCTCTGTAACTGAGGATAATGATCCCATATATGGGCATCATCTACACCACTGCCAATCTTTCCAACTGTAGTTAGTGCATCAAATGTTCCTTTGTAGGCACATGAATAAACAATATATGAGGTCATGTGGAATGAGCATTCCAGACCTCCCAGGTTCATCATCTATTCATCTAAAGCATCACTGATGATCTTGGCCCATAATGGCTTGCTGTCTATATAGAGGGCCATCTGGATGATTCCAAACATCTAATTCTTGAAATTCCCAGCATGAGGCTGACCTGTCATCCTGCTAAGCAGGGTAATCATGTATTGATATTCCTCATCAAAATCAAATTTGTATAGGTGCACTGGGAACTTGGCAGAGGTAGTATAGGTGTTGTTCTTAGACCTCCACTAGTATATCCTCTTCCTAGCACACTTCTTATTGTTTTCATACTCTCTCTAGTTTATGCAGATCTACACTAACCACCTTCTTTCCAACTGGCAGGTTAAATGTAGATGTGATTCCCTTTACTGAGAAGTCTGCATAAACCCTTCCATGCTTTTCAACCCACCTCATCTGAGGGTTATAATTTCTGGTGCATTCTACTATCAGTTTAGGAGTTTCCATGGCATAGGGAAATCTAGCTATATGCCACATTCCTGACACATATATGGCATCCAATAGGGTATTATCTTTATCATCATGCATCATGGATGACCATGCTACTAAATCTATTTTGCCTTGGTGAGTTCACCAATGACACCATATTTGAATTGTATTCCTTCGGGTTGAACGTCATGGGCTTAAGAAATTTTGCTCCAGACCTGTTCTTCCTGATGTCCGCCATGGATTCCTACAATAAACATGACTGGTCTTACCAAAATATTCATATTCATTCATACACAGTGTATATCTATGGCATCATGCATACTATATTTATTAATCTTTGTTTCATCATGATATGCACATTTACAGATTCAAACCACTGGAAAAGTCATACTACTTGAACATGTGAAAAACAACAACAGGAGGGTTTTTAATTACTTACCTGATAACGCTTTTCTCTTGGGTTAGGTTGATGATTACGGAAAAGCGGTAGTAGGTGCTGATGATTACCGTTCCGTTATGCTGCAAGCTATACTCCATTCACAAGTAGCTCATATGAGGGTTTGAATGTTCTGCTCTATAAATTCTTATTTTTTCGCAAGGTAAATGAGAATATCCTTGGAAACTTACCTTTAAATGCATCCTTAGAATAGGATTAGGGTAAAACTGGGTTAACTCAATTAAAACCATTGATCTTCTGCACAAAATCCATGGATGTTTCTAGGTGTTTGGATCTTAATCACAGTTGGCGGGAATCCATCTACCGCATTTATGTGCATTTAATGTTATGAAGCAAGAGGAGGGGGGTGATCTTCAGAAGATTAGGTGATATTGAAAATATGACCCCCTCTGTGTAACATGACCTTCCACCTTTGAGCGGCAAAACTGATGCTAATGAAATGGATAATGTGGTCAAAGGTTAACCATGTGTATATCAGGTTATGATTTTAAGATCAGGGGATATTTAAAATGTGACCCCCGCGAATAAAATGACCTTCCTGGAAAAGATCAGGATGACGTCACCATGTCAATGACTTCGTTTATGTGTTGTGTCATAATGACATCACCATCATGTTTGTTGAATAGGGTGATTGTCAGATGTATACCTCAAAAAGTAAAAAGAATGATGACATCACCATCAGGGTGATTTCCTTTGTTCATCGAGCTTAGATGACATCATCGTCATATCGGCATTGGGGTGATATTTGAAAGATCGGGTGATATTGGAAATATGACCCTCGCAAAAGATATGAAGCTACTTGACTAGCAGATATAGTTATCACAAAAAAATGACATCTGGATTTTGCAAACCAAATGATTATCGAGTGATAAACCTATGTCGGGATGATCTTACATAATGTGACTGATGTTTGAAATATGACACCCCCTTGGAATATCTGGTTTGACTGAAACTTTGACTTATCATAACTTTCTCCCCTTAAGGAATTTCAGGGTGATCTAAAAGGCAAACCTGCATGGAATTTTATCCTCTTTCCAACTATGAGGTTAATGATATGAAATATTGACCTTGACAAACTGACCTCATCATAGTGACTTATCCACCCCTTGCAAGGCTATCTGCATGACTTATTTTTACCAGACCGCCAACAGCAAGAAAACAACAAGCCAAAGCAGCAAAAAAAAGTTGGGTCCCTATTTTGTCAAGTCAAAATGGGACGTGTTGTGTAACCACACAACAATAAGCAAGTATTTTCCATTGTGAGAGCTTTAAATAAATTCAATTATATGCTAGCAAATAACCATTTCTCATTTCAGTGTAAGAGATTATATAATGGGGATTGAAATTAGTCAAAAGAGAGCCAGCTGGGTCACTAGGATCCTAGAGTATGATGTGACCATCAAGGCCACTAAGTTGATTAGAGGTAGATGATTGTGTGAACAACTACCACAGACTTCTATAGATGAAGTGAGTTCATGTTAACAATTGAATGAGGAACCTACAACTGAGTCACCAATTGTGATTTATTAGATAGTAGATATGGCTAGACTCCTATCCATTGGTGAGTATCCCTATGGATTGGATAGAACCAAAAGAAGGCATTTCAGGGTACAGTCTATCCCTTACGCCTTGCTGGATGGTGTTCTCCTCAAGAGAAACTTGGATGGAGTCTTACTAATATGCATAGAAGAATATTAGGTTGATAGACTTCTTAGTGAGTTTCATGTTGGCCTAGTTGGTGGCCATTTCTCTGCTAGAGCTATAGTTATGAAAATATTGAGGGTAGGTTAGTTTGGCCCACATTATTCAATGATGCCCATGAATGGGCAAAGAAATGCAAAGAGTGTGCTCTATTTGTTGGAAAGAAATGATTGGCAACACTTTCACTTTACCCTATCTAGGCTGGTCATCCCTTTTTACAGTGGGGATTAGATTTCATTAGCATGATAAATCCCACTTTCAGTTCTAGTCACAAGTGGGTTTTGACTACAATAGACTACTTCACCAAGTGGGTTAAAGAAGTCCCACTCAAGGAGGCTGATAGGATCACATACAAGAGAGTCATTGGGAACTCTCCTTTTGTTCTTGTGTATGGAAGAGAGGCTAGATTGCACATATCTTTAGAGCTTCCTACATTAGAATTGGCTCAGTAATTAGAGTTGGAAGGAGAGGATGCAAGTTTTGTTAGAATGGATGAATTGACTAAATTAGAAGAACAAAGACAATTAGCCATGATCACATTAGAAGGACATCAAAAGTAGACCAAGAAGTATTTTTATATGAAGGCAAAGGTTCAGGCCTTCAAGGAAGGTGATTTGGTTCTAAAATGGGATGCTGACTGAGCCAAACCTGGAGGACACACTAAGTATGATGCACTTTGGAGTGGGCCTTATATCATCATCAGCTACAAGAAAGCCAATGCTTTCATCATTTCAAGGTTGGATGGCGAGGTTCTACTGATCTCAGTCAATAGTATCCATCTCAAACCCTACCATTAATGTTGGTCTGATGTCTTGTACATAATTGTTTTAGTTTATTTCTACTTTAGGTCTCCCTTTCCCTAAGTAATTTTGCATAGACTACATTGTCATTAGGAGAATGCATGCCTCTTTCCTTTTTGGTGTATCTTGGGAGGCAAGTTTTAGTTGTTTTAACCTCTTGCAGTCTAGTTTTAGATTCCATGACCAATTGATTCTTAAGGCCATTGATCTATTTTTTTAGTAGGTAAACATCCCTGAGAGGTTGTCAAGATGTTGACCTATTTTCCTCTGTCCAGAGTCAAATGACCCACCTTGAAAATTTTGTTGAGATCCCATGGAACCAATCTCTACAGTTCTTAAATCCTTCAAGTTCCAGTGTTCTGCCTTGCAAAAAATCCTTGAAATCTCATGTGGTGAATTCTTGCAAAAAATCTAGAAAAATCAAGAAACCTATGGTCTTCAATATTTGCCTTCAAAGCGATTTCCACCTTTGTCATGCCCACATTTCCCATGTGGTCACGACATGCAACACATGTGTTATGTCCACATTTGACATGTGGTCATGACACGAACTATCAAAAACTTTTCCACGTGTCCCTAGAAACCCCCTCACACGCGTCTGCGTGCTCGGTGGCAATACGCATAAGGCATAAACATGTTAGTCATATTTGGGGAAATGCGTCTACCTACGCAATCCCCTACATGATGAAAGCTGACTAGGGGGTTATGTGACACGATATGTGCCACTTCTAGGGTTAGAATGGATTTAATTCAAACCCTAAGTTTCCTAGGTAAAAAAGATGATTTCGACTGAATTGAAATCAAACCTTAACTCAAATGCAATAAATAAAAAATGAATATAAAAACACATCCAATGGTATGATGGTCGCATGATAAAATGGAGTGGTAAAATGAAAGTTGTAAAAAAGACATAAAATTAGAACCCTAAAATTTGGGAAAAATTCAACAGCGTTTTCAATAATTGAAATAAATATTTTTAAAGAAAACCTCATGAAGTAATTAATGCAAAAATAAAAATAATTAAATATAAGGATAATTTAAATAATTTTCCAAGGTCAAATAAATTTAACCACTCAAAATTTTTAAATTTGAATTCAAATAAATGACCAAATTAAAATCCAATATTTAAGTCCTTTAATAAATATAATTTTGACAATTATATTTATTAATTAACTCAATAATAAAAAAAATATAGAAAGGGTAAAAATTAAAGCATCTCTCCCCATAAAAATAATAAAATTGATCAAATTAAATTGATTAAATTCAAAGGGATCTCCCTGATGAAATTGAGTTAAAATGCACTAGACAAATAAATCAAGGTGTCTAAATAAATAACTAGCATGGGGATAAAGAATTCCACTTAAATCAAAATCCCAATCCCCATAAAGAAATAAATTAACCCCAAAAAGATAATAGATTCAAAATAACTTAAACCCAAGGGAGGTCAAATAAATCCAAAAAGCCAACAAGAGAAAAAGAGAGCGAAAAGAATTTTCGTGCTCATAGGAGGAAATAAAGAAATAAATAAGATAACATTTTTATTTTCCACTCACCTCCAACTCAGCCCTATTCTAATATTATATTATTTTCCTAAAAGAGATGCCCTAATGTTACTTTATTATATCCTTATGAAACCATATTCTCCTCTTTTGTTTTCACTTTAGTTTTGTTTTCTTCTCTCTCTTGTTTTTGTTTGTCTCCATTGTTGTGGGTTGAAGTTTTTCTTCTACAATGGCTTGGCAGCCATGAAAGTAACCCATAGAGGTATATTTCCTCCCTTTTTTTGTAATTATATATACGTTTTATATAAAGTTGGATATGTAAAAATCTAGTTTATTCTCTTTTTTTTTTCAATAGAAGAAAATGCCAGAGTGCAATATATATGTTATAGATGTTAATAATGCTAATGGCATTAAGGAATGGACAAACTGCATTTAACTACAGGCCAAATGACTGATGGGAATGGCAAAATGATGGCGGCACCACTGGCATGGCGGTCTGTGAGTAGGGTTCGGTGGGAGCTTACGACGGGGAAGAGAGAGGGGTGTGGGGAGGGGACTGTGCCCCCACCCAAAACCAAGGGTGTTGGTGGGGGCACAACCCCCTCCCCACACCCCCACGACCATCCAAAGGACCTTCCACAGTGGGCGACAGCCATGGCCGCCATTCACCGTGGAGTGTATTTTTTTTGTTTTTGTAAACACACCCAAAATCCAAACCTAGCGGGGGTTTGGCCCCGTGAAAATGTATAGTCTTCTCATCATTTTTTATTAGTTTAATATTAATGATTTTTGAGTAAAATATATGTTATCCAGCTTGCAATACATCTCATTATATATATATATATATATATATATATATATATATATATATATATATATATATATATAATGAAACATATTTGCATTATTTATTCAGTTTGATTTTAGTTATAAAGAAAATACTGTTATTTAAGTTTTTAGCAGAAGCTTTAGAATATTTTTTGGTGGATATATATATTTTGATAATATATTTATATAGACATATATATATATATATGTTTTGCATATATGTATGTGTAAAATATATTATGTATATATATACCAAATCAGTCACAAAAATATTATAACCATATTGATAACTTGTAAAGAAAAACTATTTGAATATATAAGCAAAATAAATAAACTGGAGTTACTATTTTTTTTTGGTTTTAAATACCTCTCAAAATTAGAATAGGATTAACATTTAATGTAGGAAAACAAACTTAATTGGCCCTATATATAAATTCTCTTTTTTTTGTAAAAAGACAACAAATGTCATATCAAAAAAAAATGAACACAGCAAAATATTAACCATGTATTTCCATTGCATAAAACACAACAATGTATATTTTATGTTTCACATAGCATACAACTAAAATTTCAATAGCAACACATATTTTTTTGAAATAATATGATAGCAAAATGTATTTTCTTTTCCATTTCTCCATAAACACATAGACATAATAGCATAATCTAATAAATAAATTTTGAATAAACATTAAAGAGTGCTATCATAAAAACTTCTTACAACAACCTACACAAAGGATAGTAATAAATTTGACAACAAAAACATACATTATGGCCCCTAAGGCCATGGCTCACAACAACCAACCAAAAGTAGTGCCAAAACTCTAAAAATGGACTTCACCAAGCTCCATTTTCTTCAACTAAAACCTGCAATATACAACACCAAAAATAGGGGAACCAAGCCACGAAGGAATACCCTCCTCCCTAAGATAGACTTGCTAGTGGGTCACCCCTGAGCTGCAGAGGTAGGAATCACACGGTCTTGTACACACACCACAACACAAGAAATTTCCAAACACACAAAACATTACTCCCATGAATTTGCACAAACAAAACTCAATAAATTGAGTTTGGAGGGGGTAGGGAAGTGGACCCCTAAACTCAAGAGGCCACCCCAAGAACTCCAAAGATCACAAAAATCCCAAGGCCTCAAGCCAAACACATTTTCGAACAAACTCAAGAATCACTATGGCACTCATGCCAAATCACATATTGTTCCCAAAACTCATATGATTCCCTCAAGGCTAAAATAGTGCAACACAAAGGAGATGACCTCGAAGAGGTTCACTCTCCCCTACCCCAAACTAGTTGAGCCTTTCCTCCAAAATGTAGGTGCTCTCACCACACCCCTCCCACACAAAAACAAAATGACAACCCACATAAAATGCAACCATATACACAAAAGAAAGCATAAGCAAAAAGGGTAATGGCCATATCCGTGGAGCTTACCTTCAAAAGCCCTAAAATGGAAGCACATTTGATGAAGAGCTCCAAGCTTTCAAAAAATTTCTCCGACTCTCCAAAATCTTTCTAACTCTCCCAAAAAGAACTCCAAAAATAGAAAAGATGCAAAATGCATGAACCCCACACTCCTCTTCAAGAGGAGGTAATATAGGCCTTCCCATTTGGCCTTGAGGAATGAGAAGATGACACTTGTCACCTTTTCCTTCCTCATCCCATGACACTTGTAAGGGAGAAGGAGTGTGAGGGTGACAAGTGTCAGCCTCCAATTCCATTCTATCCCTCACCTTATCCACTTGTGCTCTCACACATGTGTGAGAGACCAAGTGGTGAGGTGGTAATACCCTTCAAGCCTCCATGAGGATAAGGGATGCCATATGGCATCCTCTTATTCTCCAAGAGATCCATCTCCCTCCAAGATATTCTCACACGTGTGAGAGCCTTGGAGGGAGATCCCACACACTTGGGAGTCTTGGAGACCTCCCAAGTCTTCTTGGTGAAGGGATCCCCAAACTTTGGGAAGGGAGATGGGTCTTTCCCAAAGCATAACTCATCTCCCACCCTTAGCCATTTCAAAATTCGTCACTTTGACTAAAACCCAGTTTAGAGTGACTAAAAGTGAGTTACCCTAAAGTTTAATTAGTCAAAATTGACCCTAGACCCAAGGGTAACCTCCTAGGGTAAGTTTTGGGACACTTAGGTACACCTAGGGAGGCATAAATTCACTTTCAAATGGCCCATAAATGAAAATAACACCAAGTGGTGTAAAACAATTATAAATATACAACACATGATATAAATCAACTAAGAAAAGAGGTCACTAGGCCAAAATAAATAAATTAAGCATGAACGCAAGCAACATCCAAACACACATGATCCTCATCCCTCCTGGGAATGGATCGGTTTCACAGGGAATAACATATGTGTGAACACTACCTCCAATTTCCCATTGCCTAGGAATATAATCTTGCACAACTAGATCAAGTGTCAATCACATCATGAATAATCATAGCTAAAGTAACTGAAATTGAATTCATTTCATTGTATACAACATTAATCATTTACAACATAATTCAAGATTAAACTGCATTTTCTATCTAATGTCACATAATCATCATCAATTATTGAATCCACATAATGAACTAGAAATCACATCAATAATCATTATCTAATATATCTCTCATGTCTAATCTCATCATAGCATCAAAATATGATTTAAATCGAATCACCAAATGTCTAATCAATGTCAAACCAGAATCAGGAGATATAATCAAATCTGCATAATGGAACAATAGTCTCTAAAAGTCTAATAATGTCACCAACTATAATGTAAAATGATTAAAATAAAGAAGGAAAATAATCGGCCTCACATCCTCCCCCCCAAAGACTAAACTTCCTCCTAAAAACGTGAGGATAGAGTACCCTCAAACTAGCTGCATCCTCCCAAGTAGATGTGACCTCATCATAATGATCCAATTGGATCCTAACTTGGTCTAGCTCTCAACCTTGAAGGCCTAGCATCTGATGAGCCAGTATGCGAATTGGCTCCAAAGCCAACTGTCCATCCGCCTCTACCTATAGAGCACTCCAGTCCAATACATGAGATAAATAAGATATATATTGCCTCAATATAGAAATATGAAAGCCATTGTGGATATGCGACAAGCTAGGTGGCAATGCTAGATGGTAGGTAACATGTCCTATCTGCTCTAGGATCTCAAAAGGTCCTACAAACTGTGGTACGAGCTTAGAGCCCCTTCCATAATGGATTAGACTCTTGTGTGGCCACACCTTAAGGAATACTCTGTCCCCCACTAAGAAGCTCTGATCAAGTCTCTTAGCATTGGCATACTTCTTATGTCTATCTTATGCCTCCTAAAGTCTCTGCCTAATCAGTGTGACCTACTGCTCCATATCCTGAACCAACTCTGGACCAATGGCAACCCTATCCTCAATCCGATCCCAACTCAATGGTTTCCTGTATGGTTTGCCATATAAAGCCTAAAAAGGAGGCATACCCAGTGAGCTATGATGCCCATTATTGTAGGCAAACTCGACTAGATACAGATACTCCTCCCATCTAGACTGATGGTCCATAACATACATACGAAGCATGTCCTCTAACACTTGATTCACCCACTCTGTTTGTCCATCTGTCTTAGGGTGATATGCGAAACTAAAGTTGAGTTTTGTGCCCAACGCCTACTGCAAAGCTCTCCAAAAGGCTGAAGTGAACACTGAATCCCTGTTAGAAATGATGCAGTGAGGTACCCCATGTAATCTCACAATATCATTCAAGAATACTCTCGCCACTGCTAGTGCATTGTACATCATGCATACAAGTGATAAATGTGCCACCTTGGTCAACTTGTTGACTGTCACCATGATTGCATCATGGTGACCGGAAGACATAGGAAGACCAACAATGAAATCCATGGAAATGGTGTACCATTTCCATTCAATATCTTGTGAGGGTATAAAAGACCCGCTGGATGCTGATGCTTGGCCTTGAACCTTTGGCACTCAAAGCATCAAGCAACAAACTCTACAATATCCTTTCTCATACCTACCCAATGGTACAGTTGTCATAGGTTAGCATGCATCTTCTTCACCCCCAAATGTGCTATATATGTCACTCTGTGAGCGTCTGATAACACTACAATATTTAGGTCACTTGCACCAGGTACATAGATGCACTGTCGATGATGAAGTAACCTATCTGCCTCAAGTGAGTATCCTGCAAACTTTCCCACAAGGGCCCTTTGTGAATGGATCTCCTACTGCACCTCAAGAAACCACTCATCCTCAGGTAGATGCTAAATAATGCATCCTCTCAAGTCCACACTTAGAGTCAAGGTCAAGATCTCATGGCGCCTTTGACTCAATTCATCAGCAACCACATTCTCCTTCCCTTTGATGTAGTTGACATCAAAGTCATATTCACAAAGAAACCCCATCCAACACCACTCATGAGCGTTTAGATTTAACTGTGTGAATATGTACTCAAGACTATGATGATCTGAATGAAGCTCAAAGAGACAACCCAATAAGAAATTTCTCCAATGGACTAGAGAACAAACCACTACTGGAAGTTCCAAATCGTGAGTGGGGTAGTTCATCTCATGGGTCTTGAGCTTTCATGACTCATACTCAATCACTCTACCACCCTGCATAAGTACGTATCCCAAACCCTCAAGTGATGCATCCGTGCAAACCATAAAATCTGCTATTGGATCAGGAACTGCTAAAATGGGAGTGTTGGTAAGACGCTCCTTGAGGACCCCAAAGGCCCTCTCACACTATTTAGTCCATAGAAAACTCTTCCCTTTCTGCTAAAGGGAAGTGATGGGATGCACTATCTAAGAGAACCCCTCAACAAACCTACAGTAATATCTAGCTAACCCCATAAAACTCCTGACCTCTGTCACACTGGTGGGTGCTGGCCAATCTCTGATAGCCCTGATCTTTGATGGATCTACAAAGATTCCATCTCTAGATAGGATGTACCCCAAATATTGTACCTCTGTCCTAAAAAATGCACACTTTTCTAGGTTCCCATAAAGATTCTGCTCCCTCAAACACTGTAAAAATTGACATACGTGCTCCTCATGCTCCTCCTCGGTCCATGAATAGATCAATATTTCATCAAGAAAAATAATCACGAATCAATCCAAGTAGGTATGGAACACCCTGTTCATGAGACTCATGAATACTGTAGGGGCATTCGTCAAACCGAAGGGGACCACAATGAACTCATAGTGGCCATATCGAGTCCAGAAGGTGGTCTTAAGGGATGTCTACCTCATTGATATGCAATTGATGGTAACCGGACTTCAGGTCAATCTTAGATAACACCTTGGCTCGCTACATCTGATCGAAGAGATCATCAATCCTAGGAAGAGGATAACAGTTCTTCACCGTCACCTTATTCAACTGCCTATTATCCATGCATAATCGAAGAGACCCATCCTTCTTCACGAAGATGACAAGAGCACCCCAAGGTGAAACACTTGATCAGATGTGCCCCTTCTCCAGTAAGTCCTTAAGCTGTAACTTGAGCTCTCTGAGCTCATGAGTGGTCATCCCATAGGGTGCATGAGACACTAGCTCAGCACCTGGCACTAAGTCAATATGAAAGTCTACCTCACGATGGGGTGGCATCCTCGGTAAGTCTGCTAGAAACACATCGGCAAACTCTCTCAGGATGGGATGATCATCCAAAGAGCCTCAGGCTCGTCATCTGATCTGTCACTCACTGTAATACAAAACATCTGGCATACCTTCTGCATGCAACACTTCAGCTGTTGAGTAGATATCATACGCACTACTGTGGGCTTTAGAATGCCCACTATCTCAACTGATGTACCATGATTGTCTAAGCAGCTAATCACCTTTCGGCGGCAATCTAGCTTGGCTCGATGAGCTGCAAGCCAGTCCATACCCAAAACTACATCGTAGGATCCTAATGTCATAACTCTAAGGTCACATACTATGGCAAAGGGTCCCAAAGATATCTCATAGTCGTGGACTAAGGCATCTGTGATTAGAAAAATCAAATCAAAGGTAAAACATAAACTAAATGCATAACAAAACAAAGAGTTTATACCTAAATAAGAAGACCCAATCTCATCAAAGGGAGAGGAACTTAGCACCCAAGAGCTCCTAGATAAGATATACCCTAATTGATGAATACAATGTGAAATTCTCTTATTCTAATTGTAACTCACAAGAACTAGCTCATTAGACATTTGGACATGGTAACATTACTTGAAGATTGGATCCCAAAATGGGTTGAAAGATGTTGTATTTATAGAAATTTTGAAGAGATATTGATCCAAGGGTGGAGATTGATTTGGAAGATCAATGGTGGAGGATGAAAGTGATGTGGAGGGCCTAGATTTCATCTTGGAGGATGGAGGGCTAGGAATAAATGTGAATCTTTTATTCATTTTTGGGAAAAGGGTGAATTAAATGAGGTTGGGTGAGAGGGATTATGTGTGAATTAAAAATTCACATGGGGAAGGGTAAATAAATTAAAAATTCATTTAGGGATAAGTGGAGATAAATGAGGCATGGCATAGGTAAGGGGTTGTAAGAGGAATTAATTGTGATGTGGGATATATTTTAATAAAAAATTGACTTATGTGGATATATTCCATTTTTTTATTTGGAGGATGTGGGAAAGGGTGTTAAGCTGGATTTGACCATCTTAATGAGAGGTTTAAGATTAATTAAATAAGGTTGTATTTAATTAATCCTAATGCTAGGATGAAGTAGGCTAGGGTAGGCAATTAAATAATAGCTATTTAATTACCTAGGGTAAGGATAGGTCAATTAATAGCTCGAATTAATTAGTTAAACAAGCTTTAGCTAATAAATTGGATTTAGTGAGGAGGGAGAAATTGACCAAATAAATACTGCATATTTATTAAATCAATTGGCTAAGGTTTGAACTATTGAATTAATAGAATTAATTCAATTGTTGGGGATAAAATGATATAAAATTGGGTAATGAAGGGATAATTAATTAAATAAAAATTTATAATTAATTGATTAGAAGGGAAATTGGTATGTTTAGGGATGTCGGGAGTTGGTTTGAGGATAAAGACAATTTTAGGTGTCTACATTTTCCCCTCTTTGACGTGGTGTCAGGTCCTAGCAGGGAAGTGGTGTCGGGTCAAAGAAAGAATAAGATGGGTGAGGGATGCCCCCTCGAGAGGTCGCCAAAAAAAAAAAATTTAGGCGAGCTCTTGAAAGGACATGATGAGAGTGAAGGTTGGATAGAGGATGGGAAAAGAAGATGAAAGGAAGAAAAATGGAGGAAAAAGGTTGGGATTTGCACCCTAGAGGGGAAAAAGAGTGGGCAGGGGGATGCCATGGCATGCTATATTAGGACAAGTGGGCCCTAAGAGAGCCACATTTGCACACATTGACTTGGTGAGAAGGAGCAAAGGAGAGATGGCAGAGTGCAACCCCCAATTCTCATGACTTTGACACATTTTCGAGTAGTTCCGATCATTTGGACGGGCACCGGAGGCTGGACCCCAGGTAGGGCCTAACCCTGGCTTTGTGATTTTTTAATTTTGTCATATTTTTTAGGTTCAGGAATTGGGTTTTGTAAATGAGGGAGTTGCTAGGTCACAAAACACCACATCATTGAGAGAGGGGGGATATGGTTTGGTCCAAGATGTGTTGAGTGAGAGTAAGTTGGAAGAGTCGGATTAGTGAGGGGATTTGGAAGGTGGGGGGGAATAGACTAGGTGGTTATGAAATCTAGGCCCAAATGGTATAGTTGAATAAATGATTAGGATGATGATTTGAGCTAGTAACAGTAGTTGCATAACATTAATTGAGAGCATTTCTTAGTTTATGATAGCAATGTGGGATATAGTTCACAAAGGTATGAAATGACCTAGGTGATGATATATATCCCCCGATTGCATGGACTAGATTGGCAAATAATAGGTTGATTTCATGCATGCCCAAGGTAGTATAACCTTGCCTAGCCTAGGAAGGGGACTCATAACGATGAGTGCTAATAGTACATATAAGGTTTTGATGCCTGTATATGCAAATGAGGCACATTATGCTAGAACCGACCCAGGCTTCAAGATATGAATACTATTCTTGGAGTAATGAAACCAATCCACAAGCACAACATAGAAAAACAATGACTGTGTTTACTCCAGGTGTTGTCCGCTACTTACCATGATATAATGAGATCAAGGTAGCTTTGGAAGTGACCTAGAGTGAGACAAAAAAGATAAAAATCAATAATCAAAAAAACCAACGAAAAGATACAAATAGCCTTTATGTGCCTTGCCAAGATACGTGATGATAGAATGACAGATTCTTGTCCATTGTAGGAATGACATATCCTAGGATGCAAATCAGTTGGATTTAGTTGGATAATTTTTGAAAGGTGGGAAAAAGGATAATCAGGTCATGTGTAAGATTATAGTGGTATGTTGATTGATGATTTTTGCATTAGGGACCATGCTTCAAGCGTATACTTAGCGTGTGTATCATTTATTGGGTCCATCAAGCTTAGTGAATGTGGACCATCCAAATGGGTTGGATGGGTGCATCTTATGTACTTGAGTACTAGAAACTTCCTTCGCATTCTAGACTGCCTACATACCCTGTGTCCACAGGATCAAGGTACTTTCAAGATGCGGGCGAGATGAATATATAGTTCTGGCTTGGCTTGATGATATGGGAATGGTTTAGGATGGGTGTGATGCTGAGAGTTGATTTTGTTTTGATCGATGTATGTTTGCTGATCATGAGTTATGTTGAGATCGATGTATGGGGGTGTTTTTGGAGATGTTCTATTATTTTTGGACTTTTTTATTTTCTGTTGTTTTTGGATTTTTTAATTTTCTATTGTTTTTGTATTTTTTGAATTTGTATTGTTTTTGGATTTTTTGATTTTGGACTTTACAAAGGGAAGCTTACATAGATCCTCATTCCATGGGTTAGCTTTGGGTGGGATAGTGTGGGATGGGCGATGAGATTAGATGTTTCATAATTCCAAGCCATGGGATGTATGCGATATGGAGTGTTGTGATGGAAAGAGGACTTATTAGATGGTAGAACTGACCACTACACATGGCGCCTGAAATAGGTTTTCACCATGGTACTAATCCAAGGCATCACCGAAGTGATTTTCACCATTGGAAGTCTTTATTGCACTCAGGATTTTCTTGATTTTTTTAATTTTTCAAATTTTTAATTTTTCAATTTTTGTATTTTTTTTATTTTTTGATTGGGGTACTCAATGGGTTATGCGTAGAATTTCTTCAGATGTAGAATGTTCATAGGCTCATCCAGAGGCTACCCCTCAAGTGTTGTAAGCTGGTATGCTCCTGATCCATAGGTGGTTTTGATGACATAAGGTCCTAGCCAATTGGGCTCAAATTTTCCTTTCTTAGGATGCTCTTGCAAGTTCTTCTGATTTTCCATAAGGACAAGGTCACCTAGCTCAAATTTTTAGTTTATGATCCTCTTGTTGTAGCTTCTTCTGAGGCGATTTTGATAGGCCTGCAGTTGGTTTAGTGCATTTAGGCATTTCTCATCCAGTAATTCTAGCTGATGCAACCGTGCGACTTGGTATTCCTCATCATTGATTATGTTTTGCAGGGATACTCTTAGGGATTAGGGATGGGAGCTCAACCTCAATAGGTAAAATGGCTTCGGATCCAAATACTAGGGAAAATAGAGTGGCTCCTGTGGGAGTACAGATGCTTGTGCGATAGGCCCATAGGGCGGGGTTGAGTTGGAGGTGCCAGTCATGGCCAGCTTCATTAATCATCTTCTTTAGAATGCAGAGGATGGTTTTATTTGAAGCTTCTACTTGACCATTTCCTTGAGGGTAATATGGAGTGGAGAAGTGGTGTTGGATTTGGAATTTTTCACACAAAATGTGAACTTCTTGGTTCTTGAATGATTTTCCATTGTCGGTGACAATGGAATGAGAGATACCATAGCAACAAATGATATAATGGAGGATGAATTTAGATATCTAAGTTCCGGTCGTGAAGGTGAGTGGTATTGCTTCCACCCACTTAGTGAAGTACTTGGTAGTAGTGATTATGAAATTATGGCCATTGGAGGATGGGGGATGTATTTTACCTATGAGGTCGAGTCCCCACTATGAGAAAGGCCACAGTGCCGTGATTGGTTGCAATTCCTATGCTGGTGCGTGAATGAGATCTCCATGCTGTTGACATGGTAGGCATTTTTTGATAAACTGGTAGGCATCTTGTTCCATGGTTGGCCAATAGTATCCAGTCCTTAGGATCTTTTTAGAAAGGGTAGGTCCACTTGAATGTGCCCCACAGATGCCCGCATGTACCTCTTGCAAGGCCACTTCAGATTCCCTAGAGTCTAAACATCGTAAAAGCGTGCCATCAAGACTCCTTTTTTATAGGGTATCTCCTACAAGGGTGAAGTGGGAGGGTCGGCAAATGAAAGATTTATGTTGTGAGGTGGATAGGTTAGGGGGGATGATATTATCATGTAGGTAAAGGTAGGTCTCTTGATACCATGGGGATAGGGGACCAATGACCTCGCACACTAGCTCTGATTGAGGAATATCATATGCTAGAATCAGGAGTTCTTCTATCAGGAACTCACACTTCTTACTGTCTTTCTTCATGTTGACCAAGGATTCGATGGTGGCCATGGCATCTACAGCCTTGTTGTTTAGCCTTGGGATTTGCTCAAAGTGGATGTCATCGAAGTAGTCTTTGAAGTCATCAACCATCTTTTTATAAGGTAGGAGTTTATCATCCTTGGTTTTGTACACATTGTACACATTGTTTACCATACATAGTTAGCTTCTCAATTCTCTATTTGATTGCCATTCGGAGACCTGTGATAAGGGCCTCATACTCTGCCATGTTGTTGGTACATGGGAATGTGATTTTGAATGACTTAGGGATTGTGTCACCTTGAGGGGTAACAAATAGGACACCTACCCCCAAGCCTCTGTGTGTGTATGATCCATCAAAGTACATTTTCCATGTTTCTGTGGCTGGTGCTATTGTCAAGATGGCTTCATCAGGGAATTCTGTCAGTGTATGATATTTTGCAGGAATGGTTGCTTTGGCTAGCTGATCGGCAATAACCTATCCTTTGATGGCTTTTCTCTTAGTATATTCGATATCCAATTTAGTGAGGATCATGACCCATTTTGCCATTCTCCCAGTAAGAGTAGCTCTGTTTAGCAAATATTTTAGTGGATCCATCTTGGCGATGAGTTTGGTCTTCTGATTGAGCATGTAATGTCTTAATTTTTGTGAAGTAAATACTAGGGCTAGACATGCTTGTTCAATTGCTATATAGTTTATCTCATATGAGATTAGGGTGGAGTTGATGTAATATATGGCTCTTTCCTTCCCTTGTTCATCGTGTTGTGCTAGTAAGGCTCCAATAGCTATCTCTGTTGCTGAGATGTATAACAAGAGGGGTTCTCCTTGCCTCGGTCAAGTTAGAATAGGGGGATTAGCTAGATAATCTTTTAGCTAGTCGAAGGTAGCCTGACACTGAGTGTTCCAAACAAAAGCTATGTCTTTTCTGAGTAAATACTGGAACGGTTGGCATTTATTGGCAAGTTGAGCAATGAACCAATGAATGGACTGGAGTTTCCCTTGCAGACTTCTCAACTGTTTTAGGGTTTTTGGAGGAGGCATTTTAGTGATGGTGTTAACTTTTACAGGATCTACCTCAATTCCTCTTCTAGAGACTATGTATCCCAAGAGTTTGTCAGAGGTTACCCAAAAGACACATTTCTTTGGATTCAAGCAAACATTGTAGTGCTCTAATCAGTCGAAGATCTTGGCCAATACATCTAGGTGTTCTTCTCTTGTCTTTGATTTTCCTAGCAAGTCATCCACATAGTCTTCCATGATGTGGTGGAAAAGGTCATGGAAGATGACAGTGAGAGCTCTTTGATATGTAGCTCTAGCATTCTTCAGACCAAATGGCATTACCACCCAACAATACGTCCCCCATGGACATATGAAGCCTGTCTTATGCTGATCCTCTTTGGTGATTCTGATTTGATTATACCCTGAAAAACTATCCATGAGGGATAACATCTCATGTCCTACGGTAAGATCCACTATCATATCAATGTTAGGTAATGGGAAGTCATCCTTTGGGAAGGCTTTGTTGAGATCTTAGAAGTCGGTGCAACAACAGATTCGGCCATCAAGTTTGGCTACTATACTAAGTTGGAAACCCATTCAAGATAATCAATTGGGTGAATGAACCCAACATCCAATAGTTTCTTTAGCTCTACCTTGACTAGGAGGGCCACCTAAGGGTTCATTTTTTTGAGCTTTTGCTTTACTGGTTTTGCATTAGGGCGTACTGCAAGGTGATGAATGACCAAAGCTGGATCAAGCCCTAGCATGTTTGCATAGGTCCATGTAAAATTGTGATTTCTACATTTGAAGAATGCTAAGAAGTTTTCCTGCTCTTGTGTGCTGAGAGATTCTGCCCTGAAGGTGATTTTTGGCTCTTCTTCCATCCCAAGATTCATCTTTTGAGATGGCTCGATCAGGATAGGTGATCTGTTGGGATAAACTCTGTCTATCTCAGGAAGGCCTATGCTTCCATCTCCTGGCACCTTGTGGAGGTTTTCACTAGGAGATACATCTTTTAAATTGACTTTTTTGGGATCTGACACTGCCGCGGAATGGTTTTCACCATCAGATCCATGTTTGATTTTTATATTTTTATGATTGGAAGTAGGGGTTGTCTCCCTAAAGTAGGTAGCCATATCAAGTTCCATGATGTATCCTGCTCTATGATCTCCCAGGGGGAAGTGATCTCTAACCCCCATCATTTCAGCGACGGCTTCATCGTTTGGTGCTACGTCGAATATAGGAGGTCCCCGTTGGTCCCAATCTATGAGGTACAGGTATACAAGGGGTAAGTCATTGGATGAAGAGGCTAGGGTAGTGATCGTGTATAGGGTGCATATGGATGAGTCAAAGAAATTAGTGAAGTCACTAAAAGAATCTTGATGGCCTATTTCATTGATATTATTGACTTCAGGGGAAACCATAGCGATCTTGGCTAAGATACATTCGCCGGTAGTGAGCATACATTGTCGTTGACCATATCCTAACCCTTGGGTATATAGATTTCTTGTCGCTTGGACTGGTTCCAAGATCCCCTGCTCATGAAGGCTGATACTACCTTGTCCTCTATAGCCCATGTTTTTGAAAATTTGTGACCCTTTACCATAGATTTTTGTTGGTATGGTGGGAGCTTCTTGCTCAGTTTGTTCATCCTTATATAGCTAGGATGATATGTCTTCCAGCACATCCTGATCTAGGAGATGTTTCTTCTCAAAGATGGGTGATGGTTTGCACTTGATGATGACTATGTTGGCTGCTTCTGTCTTTGGGATGCCAAATATTTTAGGATTGGGTAATGTGCCCACACAAAAGGTACCGTGTAGGTCATATTCCCCATATCCCATGTCACTGAGCTTGATCTTGACCTCGGGTAGTGGAGGTGTTTGGGATGAAGTGGTGGCAATGTTAGTGGGGTCAATGTATGAGGTGGAAGTTGTAGGATTAACTTTGGTGATGGCTTTGTTATATGGACAGAAGGTGTGGTCATGGCCTTCCAAGAAACTGCAGTATTGGAAAGGGTGGGGATCAGCGTAGATAGTTACTTCCATACCGTTGTGAGGGAACTTGAGACATTGATGGAATGTGGAGGGGATTGCTTGCATGGCATGGATCCATGGTCGGTTGAGAAGAATGTTGTAGGGGAGATCAAGATCAAGGACTTGACATTTCATTTCCACTATCTTTTGTCCCACTTGAATAGGGAGCTTGATAGTACCCTCAGATAGTCGTTCAGTGTCATCATATCCTTTGATTGTTATGCACTCACTAGTGTCTA
Source organism: Cunninghamia lanceolata (assembly GCA_027924645.1). Taxonomy (NCBI): domain Eukaryota; kingdom Viridiplantae; phylum Streptophyta; class Pinopsida; order Cupressales; family Cupressaceae; genus Cunninghamia; species Cunninghamia lanceolata. The sequence goes on along the minus strand of BSBN01000245.1, from coordinate 583,654 downwards.
CAACCACATCTGAGTATCCTATGTGTTTTAATAATTTAAGAGTGCACAGGTTTAGGCTGGAGCCACCATCTATTAAGACTCTCTTGATTATATGTTTGTGGCTACAGACTTTGATGTGTAAGGCATCATTATGTGGGTTTTCAGATACAGGGAGATCTTTCCTTGAGAAGGTGAGATGATGAGGTGCAATGTGGCCCACCATGGCTTGGAATTGATTCACATCAAGGTTGGTGGGAACTTGGGTCTCCAAGAGTGCTTTATCAAGGACGTCTTTATGTAGAGGTGATGTGCGAAGCAGCTCAAGTATGGAGATCTGTGCAGGGGTCTTTTCTAAATGTTCTAGGCAATTGTACTGATTGGTAGGCAATGGGCACGTAGATGGATGATTGGGTAGAGAATCTGACATGGATGTGGGGGTTTGATCAATGGTAGGTGTTGTACAGATGGATACACGGCCATGATAGGTTGTGATGGCGCAATCGGGTGCTTGAGCCTAAATGGTGATTGTGTTGATATGGTTAGATGATGGTTCTATCCATCATATGATAGAGTCATAGGAGGCGAGAGGTGGGGTAACATTATATATTTGATTGGATGAGGAGGCTTGGTTATGATTGGGCAATGGATCCTTGTAAGCTCCTAGATTAGCACTAGGGGATGGTTGGGTGCTTTGCTCAAGACTGACTTTGTTCTGATCGATGAGGTCTTGCACACAATGCTTTAACTTCATGTAATCAGCGGTCTTATGTCCCACTATGCAGTGGTAATCGTAGTAATCATTTTCATTGTACTATACCACTTTGAGCTCACTCTCTTGGTGGGGTGTAACAAGTGGGAGAGTGATCAAACCTTTCTTTAGACACCTATCAAGGATATCGACAATTGGTTCCCCTAAAGGTGTGAATTGTCTTCGCGGTTTGTTTTGTTTAAATTGCCCCCTTTGGTTATTTGTATTGGCAGTGTATGTGTTGGAGGATGGTTGATTATGTACATGTTGGACAGCCTTCATGTCAGTGATGCCATCATTCAAGGTGTTCTTGTTCTTTCCCCAATAGCGTGGCTTTTCATTTGATTGTGCATTGTTGTTGTTATTTGTATTGGGGATGTTGATGTTGAGTTTGTTGTTGTTGTTGTTGTTGTTGCTGAACTTGTACTCATATAATTTGATCGAGCCCTTGGCGATGAGGGCCCATTTGATGGTTGTACCTTTGTCGATGACTTCTTCAAAGGTAGATGCACAAAGGATTTGTAAATGGAACCCTATTTCCTGATTGAGGTTAGTCACAAACATGGTGATGAGTTGTTTTTCAGGAATTGGCCAAGGGAGTTTGCTTTCTAAGCTTCTCCACCTCTATAAGAAAGAAGCGAAGGATTCTTTGCTTTTTTGTCTTGTGTTGCAAAGGTCACTCATAGATATTTCATGCTTGAAGTTATAGGAGAAATGATTCACAAATTTTTTTGTGAGCTCAGGGAAAGACCTAATGCCCAGGGGAAGATGTGCAAACCACTCAGTGGCTTGACCATTGAGGCTTCTTGGAAATAGTCTCATTAGGTATGTATCGATGTTTGAGACTTCTAAGAAAGCGAGGTAAAACTCCCTAAGGTGATCCCTAGGGTCTCCCTTTCCCTTGTATTTGTCAAATTTTGGCGTTTCAAAATTCTTGGGGAAAGGGGGCATGTACAATGTCTGATCAAATGGATAGGGGAAAATATCCTCAAAGGAATAGTGCTTGCATTTGCCCCTAGTTTGCATATTGTCTACCTTTTGAATCAAGGCCTATACAATAGTTGTGAGATCTAGGGTTGGTGGCGGTTGAGGTGTGTGGGTTTATTGATGGATAAGGTGTTGGAGATTGGGTGGTGTTTGATGTTGGAGGTTTTGGGAGATCATGTTTTTATATTGTGGGGTGGTGTTTTGGTTGAGGTGTGCAAGATGTTGTTGGTAAGCGTGGATTTGTTGGAGAATATGGGGAGGTATTTGAGGGTTGGGATTATGATGTGTTGATGATGCTAGGGGGTTTTGAAGATATGTGAGATGAGAAGGATTGACACTAGATGGGTTGATGTTGGATGGGTTGACATGAGATGGATTGATGTTGGATGGGTTGGTCATGTTTAAAGGTAGTTGCGAAAAGAATTGTTGCATGTATGCTATGGTTTGAGAGTTAAGTGGATGGACACTTGTGGAAGCACTTACATGTGTGAGGTTCCCTTGTATGCCCAAGGTGATTTGTGGAATAGAAGAGTTTATGGTAGTTGTGGTAGTGGATGTGATGGTGGATTGGGAGGTGGTAGGATTGGAGACATTTGCGGGGATTGTAGATGTGGTGACATTAGAACTTGTGGTGGTGGTAGATACAGTGGTAGTTGAGGTTTGTGAGATGATAGGTTGGGTGTTTGATGTAGATTGTTGGGAGGATGTGGTAGGATTGACGTTAGAGGAGGATGGTTGAGATGATGTTGTGTTGTGGGGTGATTGGGCACCAATTTTGAGGAGGTAGTCAAGATATCTATTTGGATCCGACCTTAGGATTTTGTTAAGTAGTTCCATGCTATCCACGTCTTGTGTAAATCTCAAGACATCTAGATCAGCTTGAGACATGGTGGGGAGGTTTTGTGGTGGTGGTGGTGGTGGTTGCAAGAAATGGAAGGGATTTTCATTTGGATTGTATGTCAGGATTTGAAAGATCATAGGTAGATTGTGTGTTTGGTTGATTGGTAGGTTGTTGTCGGTGGTATTAGGCATTCCTATGTCCCTATATTGTTCTGTCATTAATTGATTCTTCTTGTGTTGTGATCTAGTTATGGGCATGCAAGTGTATTGATTTGATTTTGAAGTGGATGAAAGGGGGATGGAGACCTTAGAGAATCCAGATTTGATTTGTTGGACCCAAAAGAGGATGTGGTAGTGAGATGGAGTAGAGAAGAAGATGAAGGGATGATTGTAGTGTGATGAAAGATCGATAAGTCGTCAAAAAGGTGTTAATCTAAGGATGATAAGAATGGATGGTATTGAGTTTTTGCATAAATTTGGACCAAAGGGTAGATGATGGATGATGTTTGCTTGAGGATAGTTTGATGGCAGAGATTTTGATGTTTTGATTTTGATGTTCGATATGAGGGATTAGGATGATGTTTTTCAAAAGGATTTGATGGTCAACGAATAAGCTTTAGTAAGATCTAGTTTTATGTCGTACAAATGGATGTTTCTCTTTGTTTGGGGTAGACTAATGACCTTGCACAAAGAAGGATGTTTTTTTACCTAAAAGGTTGACTAATGACTTTTCAAGCAAAATATGATGTAAAAGATGAAATCTAGATCTAGCCTTAGCTGAAAGGGATAACGAGTCTTGGATTTTGATTGATGGTTTTTTGATGGGTGTTTGGTTTTTTGAAGATTTTGGATATGTTTTTGATGAGGGAAATGAGGTGATTTTGGAATAATTTCTTGTAACAAGGATGTTCATTGTTTTGGTCCAAAAAGGTATTCAAAGATCAATGAGGATGAATAGATATGAAATTGAGTGGATTTGATATAGCAAAGGGTCCAATAATGATAATGATTGATTCTCTAAGGTCAAAATGAAGGTATGATTTAGAAAATTTGAGGAGAAAATGGATGGGGTACTGATGGTTTTTTTTTTGGAAGGTGAATATGGATTATGGTAAAGCAGGTCCTAAAGATCACAATGGAATTTTCTCTAGTCTCAGGCAAGTCAATCTGCAAATAGCGCCAATCCACAGGTGAAATGGTGCCAAAAGTAGACAGAGATGGTGCTAAAATAGGGCAATGTTGGTTGAGGCTCTAAAAAAGATAGATTTTGATGGCAAATTTGGATTTGTTTTGATATGAAGTTTGATCAAATGATTTTTTTATTGTCTCTTGGCAAGTTTCTTGAAAACAATTTAAGCACAATAACACACAATAACCAAGATTTTGTTTGTGAAAAGATGTGATTTTTGTTAAACAAGCACTTTGCACAACCTAAGGCGAAGATAGGACAGTATTTGTTTAATCCCCTAGTTGCATCTATTCAAAGCAGGTAGCTCCAAGATCTTGGTAGCATCGGTTCCTCCTTACAATTGCACTCACTTCTCACGCATACCAAGATCTGGGTTTCCATGAAGGCTTGTCCCTCACCAAACCTTAGGATTGTCCCTGCTGCCTCAGCTAAGAACCGCATGAATCAGGGCCGCTTCAAAGGTTTCCCTTCTGCATCAACAAATAGAAGGTTTTTGGCTTGCTAAAACAAAGGTTCGTAGTAAGTGCTTTTGTTACTCTCCATTATGGAGTCTCGCAACCTCCAAGGCATATGCCTTGGAGGGTTTTGGGGGAGGTTGGCTATCGGTATGACGCAACAACACCTGTTGCTTGTGACTTTCGTCACAAACACATTATTTTATATAGCGGCTTGAAAGAGCTTGGCTTTAGCTTATTGCCTCTTGGGTTGTTCCCACCTTTCGAAGCGGGGTGGCAGGCCCTCTAAAGATTAACAAAAGCAACACAACCAAAAAAATACTTTTGATCCCCAAGTTCATACAAGGATGCGAGGGGAGAGCATATGTATTCTTTGTGCTTGCATCACACTAAACAAGGTTCATTTTAGTTCTTTGGATTATGTTGGGGGTGATTTATGAAAGCATTGTTCCCAAGGTCACCAATGGTGTGAGGGAAGAGCATACACTTTTCACACCACAAACATAACCACGAAAACACTTCACACAAAATTTGATTTGTTGGCTTGCTTAGATGAGTGAAGAATGCAGATTGTTGTTCTTTTTAATCCAATGAGTTCATTGATGCATTTTGTGGTTCTTTCTAAAGCCCAAAGTCGAAATGTTTTGATAGAGTTGGTGGCACACACTTGTGAATTTTAGAACACCAAATTCAAATGTTTGTTCTAAACTAAGGCACACACACAAAGATTTGTTTGTTGGTTGTTGATCAATTTTTATTGCACCAAATCAAAATATTGTTTAAGCTAACATCCAAGGGTTCTTTTTAATTCCCAAATGAAGTGTTTGCTACACTAAAGATAACCACCCTACAAAAAAACTTGTTAGTGTCTACAAAATGATGGTGATAACCTGCAAACAACTTGTCAGTCCTTGCACAGAACACAAAGTCAGTCTCTAAAAATAGTGCTAAAATAGAGACCTAATGGCGCCACTGTAGACAACAATGGCGCTACTGACAGAAACGACCCTAGAAACCTGACACTTAGACAAATAGCGTTGATGTATAGATAGATAGCGTTGATTTACAAAATGGTGTTGAAACATAATACAAAATGTGCTAGAAAACAATATAGCACGAATATAATACACATAAGGTGCCAGAACGCTAAATAGAGCTAATATGAGATGTAAAAGGTATTAAAACACTAAATAACACTAATATGACACTAGCAATCTGCCACTGTGTGTGAAGTCAAGTGGTCTGGTCACAGTTTGAAAATAGTGTTGCGTTGGGTGCTGATAGCGCCAATACGTGTCTGAACGTGTCCATCTTGCAAAACAGAGGTTTTTCTGACTAAAACAAGGGGTCAGACTACAAATAGAAGAGGTCCTATTAGTCTTATTTGTTTACCAAATGGAAAGCAAGACAAAATAAGAGCTAAAATGCATGTTTAGTCCCTAATAAAATTTTGGCATGACCTCCCCCTCTTCGTCCAATATTCCTGCAAAAATAGAGTACAGATGAACTAGAAAACAACAGGAAGACAAAGAAGATTGGATGGATTTTTTGAGTGAAAGTTTAAGAGAAAGTGCTCTGGGAAATAGTGCTAGAACAACATATAGCACCAAAATGTGCCAAAGATGGCGCTACTGCGCAGGGTAGATAGCGCCACACCTGCAAAATCACATCTGAAGCACAAAAACTCAAAAAAAAGGATTAGATTTTGGACCTTGTGGGTCCCACTGGGCATGCCAATGTGATTAGGAAAATCAAATCAAAGGTAAAACATAAACTAAATACATAACAAAATAAAGAGTTTATACCTAGATAAGAAGACCCAATCTCATCAAAGGGAGAGGAACTTAGCACCCAAGAGCTCCTAGACAAGATATACCCTAATTGACGAATACAATGTGAAATGCTCTTATTCTAATTGCAACTCACAAGAACTAGCTCATTAGACATTTGGACATGGTAACATTACTTGAAGATTGGATCTTAAGATGGGTTGAAAGATGTTGTACTTATAGAAATTTTGGAGAGATATTGATCCAAGGGTGGAGATTGATTTGGAAGATCAATGGTGAAGGATGAAAGTGATGTGGAGGGCCTAGATTTCATCTTGGAGGATGGAGGGCTAGGAATAAATGTGAATCTTTTATTCATTTTTGGGAAAAGGGTGGATTAAATGAGGTTGGGTGAGAGGGATTATGTGTGAATTAAAAATTCACATGGGGAAAAGTAAATGAATTAAAAATTCATTTAGGGATAAGTGGAGATAAATGAGGCATGGCATAGGTAAGGGGTTGTAAGAGGAATTAATTGTGATGTGGGATATATTTTAATAAAAAATTGACTTATGTGGATATATTCCAATTTTTTATTTGGAGGATGTGGGGAAGGGTGTTAAGCTAGATTTGACCATCTTAATGAGAGGTTTAAGATTAATTAAATAAGGTTGTATTAAATTAATCCTAAGACTAGGATGAAGTAGGCTAGGGTAGGCAATTAAATAATAGCTATTTAATTACCTAGGGTAGGGATAGGTCAATTATTAGGCGAAATTAATTAGTTAAACAAGGTTTAGCTAATAAATTGGATTTAGTGAGGAGGGAGAAATTGACCAAATAATTATTGCATATTTATCAAATCAATTGGCTAAGGTTTGAACTATTGAATTAATAGAATTAATTCAATTGTTGGGGATAAAATGATATAAAATTGGGTAATGAAGGGATAATTAATTAAATAAAAATTTAATTAATTGATTAGAAGGGAAATTGATATGTTTAGGGATGTCGGGAGTCAGTTTGACAATGAAGACAATTTTAGGTGTCTACAACATCTACTGTCATCTTGGCCCTGGAGGCCAACTCAACCACCCACCTATCACCCTACCTAGAGACCACCAGCTTGCAACACTCCAGTAATGATGGAGATATGAAAGAGTGAGTAGCACTAGAGTAAAAAAAAATAGAAATGGGGACACCCCCTATCATACCTGATGTCTCAATCATTGATGCCTGAAAATTAGCATGGCAGTTATCAACCACTACAAACATATGGTGGGACCTACCCACATCTCCAACTGTCTACTCTGATCCTCTTAAACAAGGCTACCCCCTACTATTTAGCCCTGAGGACACTCTCTGGCTAGATGTGTCACTCCACCACACACATAACATGGGCCCCTATCCTGTACCTATCCAGTCTGAGTCCTACTCTACTACTATTGTCTAGATCTACTTGTGGACCCCTGGGAACCCTTGTACGACTGTTGTGACCTCGTGGGTCCCATAGGTGGTCCCTGTTGCTACCAACCTTGATTATGCCCCCCATGTGCCCTTTTCTATGGCCTAGATCTCTGCTACTACTGTGGCTGCTGCTACTATGGGGGCCTAAGAGGTAAGGATGCGAAACTAAATCCTCCTCTCTGAGGTGGTGGTGGTGGTCTATGATAACTCTATTGATGCTACTTCCCATGATCCTGAAACTAAGGGCATGAACTCTGCCCTCAAACTTGTATCTCCTCAGCTATGTATACCTTCTCGGTAGCATCACTCAATGTCTAGGCATTTGCCATTCATACAAGCCCTGCTATGCTATGGTTCAATCCTCTAATAAACTTATGAACTAGGAGTTTCTCATCATAGAGATACTCTACATATCGAGAGAACTTGGTGAATTTATCCGCATATTGAGAAATGGTAATCCCTCTCTGCTAAAGGTCGTGAAAATTGTCTATGCGACATTGCTTGTAGTGATATGTTAAATATCACGCATTGAAGTGCTCAATGAAAGTCTCCCATGTGAGTGTGTCCAATGCTAGATGGCACTTGCACTCCTCAGTGCGCCACCAAGTAGCTGCTGCATCTCGCAACAGGTGGACTACCACATGTGCCTTCATGTTGCCTTCATAAGGACGTAATGCGAAGCATCTATCTAGGCTGATGAGCCAGGCCTCTGCCTTAGCTCCCTCTGTGGTCCTGACGAATGTAGGTGGATTCAACCTCAACAAACTCCTAATGGGATCTCCTTGGTCTCTGTGCCCTCTGATAGGCTCATTCGCATAATAATCATAAGGCCTGTGAACAATCTGCTCCACTCACACTACCTCCTCATGCCTAGCATGACATGGAGGGCTCCTGCTATGGGCCCTATCAGTCGATCCAATCTCCTCTGTCATCGTATCTGGTACCTCAACATATGGCTCCACACGTGGTACCTCTCATGGCTCGACATAGGGCTCCACACATGGCTCAACACGTGACTCTGCTCGTGGCTCCATGCGTGGCTCCTCTTACAGATCAATGCAAGGCTCAACATGTGGCTCTATGCATGGCTCAACTATGGCCAGTGGTAGTCTATCTAACACTACCTGTAGAGCCTGCAATATCTATGGCCCAATATCTGGTATAGGTAGGGCCGGTGGTGCCTGGGGTACCTATGGGGCCAGTGGTGCCTGTGCCTCAGCTGAAGAGTCACTATGAACCTCTACAGACTCTGTGCAGTGTGAAAGCGCTCACCAAAATTGTCAGGGAGGCATCCTACAAAAATGAGGTAACCATAAAATAATCAAAGTTGCAGAATAATAATGTGCCCTAAACAAGTCCAATGTTTAAACTTGGGCTCTGCTACCAAATGTCATGTCCACATTTTCCATGTGGTCACAACACGTAACACACGTGTCATGTCCACATTTGACATGTGGTCATGACACGAACTATCAAAAACTTTTCCACGTGTCCCTAGAAACCCCCTCGGATGCGTCCGCATGCTCGGTGGCAATACATGTAAGGCATAAACATGTCAGTCATATTTAGTGAAATGCATCTACATACACAATCCCCTATGTGATGAAAGCTAACTAGGGGGTTATGCGACACGATATGCACCACTTCTAGGGTTAGAACGGATTTAATTCAAACCCTAAGTTTCTTAGGCGAAAGAGATGATTTCGACTAAATCAAAATCAAACCTTAACTCAAATGAAATAAATAAAAAATGAATATAAAAATGCATCCAATGGTCTGATGGTTGCATGATAAAATGGAGTGGTCAAATGAAAGTCATAAAAAAGACATAAAATTAGAACCCTAAAATATGGGAAAAATTTGATAGCATAACGCTTTTTCAATAATTGAAATAAATATTTTAAAAGAAAACCTCATGAAGTAATTAATGAAAAAATTAAAATAATTAAATATAAGGATAATTTAAATAATTTTCCAAGGTCAAATAAATTTAACCACTCAAAATTTTAAAATTCAAATTCAAATAAGCGACCAAATTAAAATCCAATATTTAAGTCCTTTAATAAATATAATTTCGACAATTATATCTATTAATTAACTCAATAATAAAAAGAATATAGAGAGGGGAAAAATTAAAGCATCTCTCCCCATAAAAATAATAAAATAGATCAAATTAAATTAATTAAAGTCAAAGGGATCTCCTCGATGAAATTAAGTTAAAATGCACTAGACAAATAAATCAAGGTGTCCAAATAAATAACTAGCATGGGGATAAAGAATTCCACATAAATCCAAATCTAAATCCCCATAAAAAAAAATCCATAAGGAAATAAACTAACCCCAAAAAGACAATAGATTCAAAATAACTTAAACCCAAGAGAGGTCAAATAAATCCAAAAAGCCAACAAGAGCAAAAGAGAGGGAAAAGAATTTCTATGCACATAGGAGGAAATAAAGAAATAAATAAGATAACATTTTTATTTTCCACTCACCTCCAACTTAGTCCTATTCCAATATCATATTATTTTCCTAAAAGAGATGCCCTAATGTTATTTTATTATATCCTTATGAAACCCTATTCTCCTCTTTTGTTTTTTCTTTAGTTTTGTTTTCTTCTCTCTTGTTTTTGTTTGTCTCCATTGTTGCAGGTTGAAGGGTTTCTTCTACAATGGCTTGGCAGCCATGAAAGCAACCCACAAAGGTATATTTCCTCCCTTTTTTTGTAATTATATATACATTTTATATAAAGTTGGATATGTAAAAATCTAGTTTATTCTCTCTATTTTTTTCAATAGAAGAAAATTCCAGAGTGCAATATATATATATATATATATATATATATATATATATATATATATATATATATATATATATATTGTTATGGATGTTAATAATGCTAATGGCATTAAGAAATGGCTGAATTGTGTTTAAGTACAGGCCAAACAACTGATGGGAACAGTGAAATGGCGGCGGTGCCACTGGCATGGCGGTCTGCGAGTAGGGTTTGGTGGGAGCTTATGACGGGGAAGAGAGAGGGGTGTGGGGAGGGGGCACAGCCCCCTACCCACACCCCCACAACCATCCAAAGGGGCTTCCATTGTGGCCGTCGTCCATCGTGGAGTCTATTTTTTTTGTTTTTGTAAACAACACACCCAAAATCAAAACCTAGCGGGGGTTTAGCCCCCTGAAAATGTACAGTCTGCTCATCCTTTTTTATTAGTTTAATATTAATGATTTTGGAGTAAAATATATGTTATCTAGCTTGCAATACTTCTCATTATATATATATATATATATATATATATATATATATATATATATATATATATATATATATATATATATATATATAATGAAACATATTTGCATTATTTATTCAGTTTGATTTTAGTTATAAAAAAAATAATGTTATTTTAGTTTTCAGTAAAAGCTTTAGAATATATTTTTTTGTGGATATATATATTCTGATAATATCTGTGTGTGTGTAAAATATATTATGTATATATATACCAAATCACTTACAGAAATATTATAACTAGATTGATAACTTGTAAAGAAAAACTATTTGAATATATAAGCAAAATAAATAAACTGGAGTTACTATTTTTTTTTTGTTTTAAATACCTCTCAAAACTACAACAGGATTAGCATTTAATGTAGGACAACAAACTTAATTGGCCCTATATATAAATTCTCTCTTTTTTTTTGTAAAATGACAACAAATCTCACATCCAAAAAAATATGAACACAACAAAATATTAACCATGTATTTCCATTGCATAAAACACAACAATGTATATTTTCTTTTCCACATAGCATACAACTTAAATTTCAATAGCAACACATATTTTCTTGAAATAAGAGGACAGTAAAATATATTTTCTTTTGTATTTCTCCATAAATACATAGACATAACAACATAATCTAATAAATAAATTTTGAATAAACATTAAAGAGTGCTCTCATAAAAAATTCTTACAACAACCTACACAAAGGATAGTAATAAATTTGACAAAAAAATACATTATGGCCTCTAAGGCCATGGCTCACAATAGCCAACCAAAAGTAGTGCCAAAACTCTAAAAATGGACTTCACCAAGCTCCATTTTCTTCAACTAAAACCTGCAATATACAACACCAAAAATGGGGGAACCAAGCCACGAAGGAATGCCCTCCTCCCTACCATAGACCCACTAGTGGGTCACCCCTGAGCTGGGGAGGTAAGAATCATATGGTCTTGCACACACACCACAACACAATAAATTTTCAAACACACAAAACATCACTCCCATGGATTTGCACAAACTAAACTCAATAAATTGAGTTTGGAAGGGGTAGGGAAGTGGATTTCTCAACTCAAGAGGCCACCCCAAGAACTCCAAAGATCACAAAAATCCCAAGGCCTCAAGCCAAACACATTTTCCACCAAACTCAAGAATCACTATGGCACTCATGCCAAATCACATATTGTTCCCAAAACTCATATGATGCCCTCAAGGCTAAAATAGTGCAACACAAAGGAGATGACTTCGAGGAGGTTCACTCTCTGCTAACCTAAACTAGTTGAGCCTTTCCTCCAAAATGGAGGTGCTCTCACCACACCCATCTCACACAAAAATAAAATGACAACCCACATAAAATACAACCACATACACAAAAGAAAGCATAAGCAAAAAGGGTAATGGCCATAGCTATGGAGCTTACCTTCAAAATCCTTAAAATGGAAGCACGTTTGATGAAGAGCTCCAAGCTTCCAAAAAAATTTTCCAACTCTCCAAAATTTTTCTAACTCTCCCAAAAAGAACTCCAAAAATAGAAGTAAAGATGCAAAATGCAAGAACCCCACACTCCTCTTCAAGAGGAGGTAATATAGGCCTTCCCATTTGGCCTTGAGGAGTGAGAAGGTGACACTTGTCACCTTATCCTTCCTCACCCCATGCCACTTGCAAGGGAGAAGGAGTGTGAGGGTGACAAGTGTCACCCTCCAACTCCATTCTATCCCTCACCTTATCCACTTGTGGTCTCACACATGTGTGAGAGACCAAGTGGTGAGGTGGCAATTGCCTTCAAACCTCCATGAGGATAAGGGATGCCATATGGCATCCTCTTATTCTCCAAGAGAGCCATCTCCCTCCAAGATGCTCTCACACATGTGTGAGAGCCTTGGAGTGAGATTCCACACACTTGGGAGTCTTGGAGACCTCCCAAGTCTTCTTGGTGAAGGGATCCCCAAACTTTGGGAAGGGAGATGGGTCTTTCCCAAAGCATGACTCATCTCCCACCCTTAGCCATTTCAAAATTCGTCACTTTGACTAAACCCTAGTTTAGAGTGACCAAAAGTGAGTTACCCTAAGGTTTAGTTAGTTAAAATTGACCGTAGACCCAAGGGTAACCACCTAGGGTAAGTTTTGGGACACTAAGGTACACCTAGGGAGGCATAAATTCACTTTTAAATGGGCCATAAATGAAAATGATACCAATTGGTGTAAAACAATTATAAATATACAACACATGATATAAATCAACTAAGAAAGGGGGCTACTAGGCCAAAATAAATAAATTAAGCATGCACGCAAGAAACATCTGAACATACATGATCCTCATCCCTCTTGGGAATGGATCAGTTTCACAGGGAATAAAATATGTGTGAACCCTACCTCCGATTTCCCATGGCTGGGGAATATAATCTTGCACAACTAGATCAAGTGTCAATCACATCATGAATAATCATAGCCAAAGCAACTGAAATTAAATTCATGTCATTGTACACAACATTAATCATTTACAACATAATTTAAGATTAAACTGCATTTTCTATCTACTGTCACATAATCATCATCAATTAATGAATCCACATAATGAACTAGAAATCACATCAATAATCATCATCTAATATATCTTGCATGTCTAATCTCATCATAACATCAAATTATGATTTAAATCAAATCACCACATGTCTAATCAATGTCCAACTAGAATCAAAAGATATAATCAAATCTGCATAATGAAACAATACTCTCTAAAAGTCTAATAATGTCACCAACTATAATGTAAAATGATCAAAATAAGGAAGGAAAATAATTAGCCTCACAACCTTCATACTTAGCTGTTTCCAGGTATGGATATTTGTTGTTTGGATATCTAGATATTTTCTAATATCTGGATCTTAGCTAATATCCAAATATTATCTTAATATTCAGACCTTAGCTAAAATACAGATCTTAGTCGATATTTGGATCTTAGTTAATCCAAATATTATCTTAATATCCAAACCTTAACTAAGACCCTAATATTTCCCAAATATCCAAACCTTATTTGATATCCAAATTTTTCCTAACATCTGAATATTCCTAATGTCCCGATCTTTCTCGAATGTCTAGATCTTTAAGTGAACATCTTGATGACGTCATCCAATTCCCTCCCCAAATAAATGCATATGACGATGATATCATCAGGACTTTCCACCACCAACATATTATTCTCCAATGTTCATATCCTAATGATGTCATCCATATCCTCTCTCTAACGAAGTTCTCTATGCCGATGACATCATCAAGATATTCAGGGATCACATATTAAAATTTAACATCTAGACATTGAATATCCATGCAAATGATGACCAGATTGAATGCTAAGGTAAATTTGATAGGTGCATTCAGATGTCAAGACATTGAGTAAACATGGATATCCATATGCCTATTGACTGCAACTTTGACCATGAATATCTCCTTCATTTTTAGGAATCTCCACCTAATCCAAGAAGCAAATATGCTTAGAATTTCACCCTCTATCATTTGGTGGGAATTTTGAGGAAAATTCACACTTTGAAATTATGATCCAAACTTCAAGATCCAGATATGGGCATCATATCTAGATATCAGGATAAGTTGCTGACTGAAGAGAGATGTACAGATTTGGCTGACAAGACATATCAAAGGCCAACTTGAAGTATTAGAAAAGTTTTGAAAAAATGGATATTTTGCATTGATGATTGTTGGTTGATAAGTCAATTGTTTGCATTAATCGCATAAATATATTACATCTTCTCCTAGATCCAGATATTTTCTACATTAAAGTATTGCAAGTGGACATTCCCTTCAGTGAAAATATCTCTAATAGGCCCATGGGCACATTCACTATAGTAGGCAATGGCACTCCATTGTAAATGCTATATAAAGCAGGAGATGTAATGTATTCAGGTTGTCTTTTGGTCTAAAAACTCATATCTCTTTCAATTGTAACCATGCCTCTTTGGGAATAAACATCAAATTCTTACCTTTTCATGAGTTATTCTTTGCTTAGTGTATTTTCTATTTGATCTCCACCCATGGATGCTTCTTTCCTCTTGGGTTTCATTTAGTTTTCTTACCTCTATAAGTAGTTCATGATTTGTGTACGCTGGTTTGTTGTTTGTTGTTATTCTGTACATCCATGGTTGTTTTAGGGCCTACCAATATTCACACTTGGTGTATCACCTCCATTAATTTTAGTTCATCCCTCTTCCTCTTTTCATAAATGGTGTATAGATTAGTTTTAGTCTTAGGATTGTTGAATCTCTTATTCGGCAATGGAACCAACCTCTCCCTAGAGATTTGGCTTCCTTGCAAGGTCCCAAACCTGGAGGTCATCTCAATGTTTCATTAGATAGTTGGAGCCCTAAATCCTTCAACACTGGGTGCAAATCTATGTGACAACATGAACCTAGCTCTGATACTAATCATTAAATGCATAAGACAACTGAGCGGGGGGTGGATTAGTTGTATCAAAAATTTCAAACTCTCACAAACATTCAAGTCCACATTAACCTTTAAACTTGTTATGATGATTAAGCATGAATAGAAAATAAAAAAAATTGAGTCATAATAGCACCAAACACAAGACAACACCTGATTTTATGTTGAAAATGCAAAAAGGGAAAAGCCATAGTGAGGATTAACTCACAATATAAAGTAGTGGAAATACTGAATTACAAAAGGCTCACTACCAAAGACTCACTACAAAAGGCTCACTGCCCAGAAGAAAGAAAAGCTCACTACCAAAGGACTCACTGTCCAGAAGAAAGAGATAAAAGAAGAAGAGGCTCATTTCTAGGGATGAACTAATATAATTGCATCTAACCTATGCATAGAGTTTAGTCCCAATGAAGCTCAATATTCACCACAACACTGAAAGATAGTAGACACCTTTTGATCATTGTATCTAGTAGTCTAACACATGAAGGCTCTCACTGCACTGATCAAATTCACATTTCAAACATCATATCCTATGAGCATGCATAAACTCATGAATCCTTGACACTTATTTATACCATCATCAACCTTGAAATCATTCTCCAAGGTCAGCAACACATCTTAACCCATGAAATTCACATTAGGTCTGGACCAAAACATTCCCATGGAGGAAAGGAATGAATGTAGACCACATCATGCCTTAACATGGACCTAAATCTTCTCTTACATACTTCAAAACACTTTCACAATCAATGAAGCACAACTACAATTAGTGTAGACAACCAAGTCAGCCAAACTTGTGTTAAACACCATGAACTTTTATGTGCAGGCTTCCTCAAGACCAAAATATGACATGCGGACCACACATCAAGCATGAACATGATCTAGAAACATCCACAAGAACCTAAGAATGAACAAATTTCTTTGAAACATCTTTCACCTGAAGAAAGTTCACACCAGATTACTTAACCATCTATAGCATACTCTATCATCAACTGCAACTTAAGAGATTTACTTGCAGAGCACCAAACCATGAACCACTTGAACTAAAGGAAGATAGAGACCTTATAAGCATAAATCTAGAACTACAAAGACACAAACAAATCTATGGAGAAATGCAGAGCAAAACAGTTTCTCCTAGACACTTATGCACAACTTAGAAACATTTTCCACACACTGGTGAACACATATTTCTCTACACAATGAACCAGAGCATAGAATCTGAAACATAACATCTCTAAATAGCTCTAAACAAAATATCCAAACCACATGATCAGAAATTCAATTAGGAAGAAATACGGAGCAAAATTCCATCACTACTCTGTTAAGCCAGTCAGTCTCTTCAACACATTGTTTCTTTTATTAATAAAATTTTCTCAAAAGCACTTGAAAACCAACCATCAAAACCATATTCTTAACATCTTAATCACTTCTACAAAGTAACCACATCATCTTCAGCAATAGTTCATATCCTCATCTCTACACAACACAAACTTCTCATACTCTTGACACAGTTGACACCAATGACAACACATGCTTGTTGACATCAATGACAACACTGATTAGCACATAGTTGCAACACATAGAGAGTGACCTATCAAAAGGATAAGGACAGACTTCCTTTGAAGAGAAAGTTTTCTTGGTATGTCCTAGGGTAAGATCTAAAATTTGTTTATGAAGATGTGAGAATTTAAGATCAATTTCAGATGTGGGTTGTTGTTGAGCAATAATTTGATGAATAGAAGATGATGGTGTTGTTGTGTTTGAGGGGGATTTGTGTTGGATATGTATGAGTAGACATGTTGAGGATTATTAATTATTGTGTAAGAGGTTGGGGATTGTGATGCTTGTGGTGGACTGATGTATGAGATGTTAGGAATAGAAGATTGGGGTTGTGATACTTGTGGTTGATTGATGTATGAGATGTTAGGAATAGATGATTGAGGTTGAGATGTTATGTATGTTGATGCATGGGATGTTTGAGGTGTATGTGAGGTGATGAATAGATCAGATTGAGTCATGGATAATATGGATGGAGTGATTAGAGGAATAGATATAGGAATACTAGAAAGAATTGGACCAACTGATGTGGGGGGTTGGTATAGTGGATTGACAAGTTGATTGGTGAATGGTAATAGAGGAACATTATGTGCGGGTGTAGTCAGAATTGTAGGTGTTATGGTAGATATAGTTTGAATAGGACTAGAGTGTGGTCCTCCCATAACAATAATGGTAATATTGATGGGGTCTTTCTTTTTAATAGTTGATGTGTCAAAATCATTAGGCAACTTAGCTACTTGCTTAGCAAGTAAAAGAAAGAATCTATTAGTATATGAGCCTATGAGCCTATCTATAGTGTGTAGGATATCACGGTTTTGTAATTCTTCAGTGTGGTCTTGTGACACTTCACATGATTGTTGTCTAAAGTCATTAGATGATGAAGGACCTATTTTGTAGCCACTTCGAAGGAAATCATGAGGGTTCATACTCGTGGTGAATTGTATCGCATCAATGAAGGAAGTGGGGTTATCTTGAGGATTATTTTGATTTTCTTCAATGAATTTTTTATATTGAGAAGTTAGAGGCATATGCTATTTCAAACTTTGATATGATAAAATGAATGATGGATGGGGTTTTCATTAGACTTCTGTGACAAAGTTGAGACTCTTAGGATGTTGTGTTGATTAAAAGTGTTGGTAAAAGATAAAATCTAGATTAATTGTTGATATGTTTGGGATTATGATTATCCTCCAAGAGAGACTTTTGAACTCAAGGAGAGACAAGATGGGGGTAGTGAGTTTCACCAACTGAAGAGAATCCACTCTAATAAGCTAGCTATTTCACTAGTTTGAAAGATGGTAATTTATTTATAGATCTAAGAGAGGAAACTTCTCAAATCAAAGATAAACTATGAAATGTCATCTAGATTTAAGGTTGATAACCAAACTGATACTAAAAGCTAGATAATATCTGAGATGTATGATAGATGATGATGACAAAATCTCTATAGTCTCAAGAAGATAAAAATCTTTAAAAGTCCAAATAATGATGTGAAAATGGATGAAGATGGCTAGAAGACTGAAACAATGATGATATATGGTCTGAATTGTCTTAGGTATGGTGACAAATTTGACTAAATGTGAAAGGTCTTTGATTCTAGGTGAAAGCTTTGATTGAGAACTATGTTTAACCAGAAGCACAAGAATGTTTGCTAGAAGCAGTATCAAGAAAGTGTAAAAGTCATAGGAAGATAACCTAGAAGCATAATTTTGTCAACCAGAAGCTTAAAACTATTGACCAAGGTACAATACTATATGCCAGAAGTGGTGTTAGGATAGTGCAAAAGTGGTAGAAGGATAACCTAGAAACATAGTTCTGTCAAGCAGATGTGCAATACTATTGACCAAAGGTGCAATATTGTATGATAGAAGTGGTATCATGATAGTGCAAAAGTGATAGCAGGTTAACCTAGAAGCTCAGCTCTGTCAACCAGAATGGTAATATTGTTGACCAAAGGTGCAATACTGTATGCCATAAGTGGTATTAGGATAGTGCAAAGCTGCAACTCTATGGAAAATAGTGGGAAAAATTACAAAAATAAAGGCACAAATCTACCTCCTAAAGGCTTAGCTATGTTGACCAGAGGCAGAATTCTATCAACTAGAAGCAAACTTCTGTGTACCAAAGGTGTAGTTTTGTGTGCTAGAAGTGTAGTAATAATGCTTAAAAGTGTAATTATGTTGCTCAAAATAAGGATTCTATGACTATTGTTTGTTTGGAAGATGGTTTTGAGTTCTTTGGCAAGAAAATGAAACAAGTAAGACACAATGGTAGTTGACTCTTTGGAATTGGGTGTGCAAGGTTATGAAACTCCATAGATAACAAATGGTAAATATTGGTAGAGCACAAGAAAAAAAACTAAATACTCTTGTACAAGCCTAGAAATTATTCAATTAGGAGTGTCATATCCTACGGACTCACTCAAGTGTAACTTCAACCCCCACTATTAGATAATGGCAATTTACATCCCCTTGATATCATTTATCATTGCTCGAGTAGGTAAGGAAGGTAATGTCACGTACCACCTTAGACCCTTTACTTTGGAGACAAAGTCTTGCCCAAAGTGTATTCTATCTCAAACAATGAAGGTAATAGCATGAGCTCTTTTCCTCCATGCAACTATGATGCAGCGAAGGATACATGATGACCGTAGGTCTTATCTAGGTTTACAAGGTGTCTAGGGAGCCTGAAAATATACACAAGGTACGGTGGGGTTCAATTCTATGAATGAGGGTGTCACAACTTCTAGCTATGTGCAAACCAAACCAAGTCTTGGTGGACTGAGGATCTCATGGCTTTTTCTAAGCAAGAAGGGGTCATTCCTTTGAAATGAGTCTTCCAATTCTCATAACATTTATATCATACACTAGAACATGTAGTTAAGGTCATCCTTAAGGGTGATGCAATCCCTTAATAGGCCTTCTATAGAGGATACTAAATGCTTATGATTCTCAAGATTCTTTTACAACATGAGAGAAGAGCATACGTATCACTTTGGTCTTTGGGAATAAAGTAAATAAAGCAATAAAGTGAATGATCTAGTATTTTTGATCTCCAAGATCACCTTTCAGCACAAGGAGGGAGCATACATACATAAATATTCAAGACATAGCATACAAGTTTGTAAATTCCCTTAAGAAAATGAAGTGTGCTACTAGATTAGTGATAATAAAAAATGAACCCTTTGTCAAGAATCTTGCACCAAACTCATTAGTAGTTTCACTTTTGCTTCTTTGTCAAGCAATAAGATGGTGTAGTCACAGTTAGGAGGGTCCAGAAAGTGAACTATCTAGGCCATGCAACTAGAGTAAACACAATGGAAACAAATCAAATCTATAAGGCAAATATAGGTTCAGTCATTTAGTATATCATATAATTCAAATACAAATTGGTTGAAAACATGTGGGCTTACAATTAGGGGTCACAGGCCTGATTACAGAATTACAGAATATGCACAAGATATGGCTTTGAAGATCTTTTGCAAAGAATCCAAACTATTAAGTTCATGTAAAAATATCAATCACTGCTTTCCTAGACATCTATTACATCAATATATATCATCTCTGGGGCAAAATATTCCTTTGCATCGGCCAAGGAAGATCATAATCTTCGATGAAGAGATGTAACATATGTACATAGATAGGTCAGAGCTAAATGAATAGAATTCCCCAACAAATGAATGGAATAATGTGCAGATCTCAAGGAAGGTTAGCCATGAACCAAACAATATTGAATGATGTGCCTTTAACTTCGCAAGTCATGAAATGCTCTGCAAGTCTTCTCCTTTAGTTGATTATCTGAGACTGTCAAGGTGCTCTATTCTGAGGAAATAGTTGATCTTCTGATAGTGATATCTCACTGGTATTTGATCCAAATTCTCTAAATTTTTTATATGATGTGTATGAATGTGTCTAGATGCTAAGTCCAACTCTACAAGGTCAGAAATGCAACTATGATAGAATGTAGACCAAAATATAGAAATTGCTACTGACTGAACTGACTGTACTAGACTACAAATTGAAAATAAACAAACTGAAATACAAACAAACTGAAATGCAAATGTTTTTTGTTGATACAAGATTGCTCTTGAACTAGGGATGCTCCTGCATTTAACATCTGGGTTTATTGAAAAAGTGAGTCCCTCACTTTGTTGGGGCTAGAGGAAAACCAAGATGATCCACCTCAGCTTGAGAAATCTAAGATGAATCTTCTTCTAGTTTGCCTTTCCATTTTGCAAGATATTATTTGTATTAACTTCCTCTAGTGCTACACCTAACTCTGTTGTCCAATATGTCTTCAATCTGCTCTGGTGCTTGTTGTGGTAACTGCTTCTTCAAGTCCTCTTTAATGCTATCATTGAACTTTGCTTCATGATACTGATATAGGTCTGTAATGTTGAAAATATATGATATACCCAATGTCTTCGATAACTCCACTTCATATGCATTTCCTAAATCAAATTTTCTGAGTATTCTACATGGTCCAAACTTCTTCATCTTCAACTTGTTATATGTCCCAATTAGAAATCTTTATTTTCTCAAGTAGACCATCACCTCATCTCCCATTGAAAATGCTTTGTCTCTTTTTCTCATCTGCTTGCTCCTTATACTTTCTATTCATCTCTTCCAAATGCTTCTTCACCTTATTATGCACTATCTCCATATGTCCTGCAAATTCTTCTACCTTTCCACTTCTCTTCTCTTTCATGCTGATATCTCTCAACTCTACTACTCCTCTAGGGTTAGTTCCTATCACAATCTCAAATAGTGTTCTTCCAGTACTTCTATTAACTAAATTATTGTATGCAAATTGTACTTGTGAAAGAATCAAATCCAAACTTCCTACCTTTCTCTCCAACTAAACATCTCAACAAGTTTCCCAAACTCCTATTCACTACCTTTGTCTTTCCATCATTCTATGGATGAAATCCTAAACTGAACTTCAAATATCTCTTCATCTTCTTCCGAGTGTCTTCCAAAAGTATCCAAGAAATCTTATGTCTTTGTCTGAAATTATTCTCTTAGGTAATCCATGCAATCTCACAATCTCCTTAAAAAATAGATCAACTACATGCATTGCATTAGTTGTCTTCTTACAGGGCATGAAATGAGCCATCTTTGAAAAATTTTCCACCACTACAAATATTGAATCATGTCCTCTTTATGACTTCGGCAATCCCATTACAAAATCCATACTTATGTCTTCCCAAGGTCTCTTCGGTACTATCAAAGGTTTATACAAACTAATATTCTGACTACTCCATTTTGCAACTTGACAAACTCTACAACTCTGCACAAATTTCCTAACATCCTTACGTATTTGAGACCAAAAGTAATTTTCACTTACCAAAGGCACTATCTTATCAATGCCAAAATGTCATGCTAATCCACCACTATGTTTCTCCTTGATCAAATCAGCCCTCATTGAACTTCTAGGTATGCACAAATGATTTCCTTTGAACAACATACCTTCTTGAATGAAATAGTCCAACCACTTACTCCTATCTATCACAATAGGTTCCTTGCATGCTTTCCAAGGTTCTAAAAAATCAATATCTTCTTCATACATGTTCTTCATTTCATCAAATCCCAATACTTCAACTCTCACCTCTGTCAACAAGTTTCTTCTCCAACTCAATGCATCTACAATTTTGTTTGATTTCCCACTCCTATGCTTCAATACAAAAGTGTAACTCTGCATGAACTCTAATCCATCTCATATGTCTCTGATTCAACTTTCCTTGACTATTCAAATATTGCAAAGCTTGATGATATGTATACAACATAAACTCCTTAGGAAACAAATATTGTCTCCACTTCTTCAAGGCTTCAATTATGGCATAAAACTCCTGATCATAAACTGAATATCTTCTCCTTGCATCATTCAAATTCTCACTAAAATATGCTACAGGACTACCTTCTTGACTTAACACTGCTCTAATTGTATTCACACTTGCATCATAATCTACCTGAAATACCTTATTGAAATCTGGTAATGCCAAAATAGGTTGCTCTATCACTTTCTACTTCAATAATTCAAAACACTTATCTACTCCTAATGTCCACGTAAAAGCTTTTCTATCACCTCTCATTGTCTTTGTCATAGGGTTACAAATTGAACTGAAATTTCTGATGAACTTCCGATAGACACTAGCCAATCCATGAAATGATCTAACTTCTCCAATGCTTTCTAGTGTAGGCCATTCAACAATTTCTCTCACCTTCTCAGGGTCCATCTTCTATCCTTCTGGAGAAATCACAAATCCCAAGTATACCAATTCTTCCTTCATGAAACTACATTTCTTGATGTTTATTAGTAATTCTCTTCTCTCAGTCTCTGTAATATTTGTCTCAGGTGCCACAAATGTTCTTCTTTTGTCTTACTGAAAATCAAAATATGATCCAAATATACAATAACAAACTTACCCAATAATTTCTTCAATACTTCATTCATCAACCTCATGAAAGTACTTGATGCATTTGTCAATCCAAAAGGCATCACTAACCACTCATACAATCCTTCATTTGTCTTGAAAGCAGTCTTCCATTCATCTCCTTCTCTGATTCTAATCTAGTGGTATCCACTCTTCAAATCTATCTTTGTGAAATATTTTGCTCCACTCAAACAATCCATGATATCATCCATCCTAGGTAAAGTAAATCTATACTTAATTGCGATCTTGTTCATTGCTCTAGACTCTGTATACATCCTCCATTCTCCATATTTCTTAGGTGTTAACACTACAGGTACTACACAAGGACTCAAACTTTCTCTAATCAAACCTTTCCTCAACAGTTCATGTATCTGCATATTTATTTCTTCATTCTCTGCTGGTATCATCTAGTGTGCTGCTTTGTTAGGCAGAATAGCTCCAGGTATAAGATCCATGAGATGAATGATAGTCCTGATTGGTGGCAATCCTTCAGGTACATTGTCTGATATGATATCTTCATACTCTGTGAGTAATTCAGTTATCTCCTCTGGTTGTGATTCTTCAACCTCCTTTTTCAATGTTTTAGACTTCTTGGGTATCATGGCATAACACATATTCTCATGTCTCAAACCATCCATAAATTCCCTTCCATCTACCAAACAAATTCTAGCATTCCCACATACTTCACTCTTAGGATCATCCTCCAAAGGAATCAAGGTAATTCTCTTTCCATTAGATGTTATAGTGTATGTATTCTTTCTCCCATAATGTATAGCTTTTCTATCATACTACCAAGGTCTACCCAATAGAATATGACATAAATCCATAGGCATAATATCACACAATACTTCATCATGATAAGATCCAATATGAAATTTTACTAAACATTGTTTACTCACCAGTACCTTATGATCATCCTGAATCCATGCTATCTGATAGGGCTTAGGGTGTTTCAATCTTTCCAACTTCAACTTAGTCACCATTTCCTCTGAAACAAGGTTATTAGAACTACCACTGTCAATTACAACTTTACAACATTTACCTCCTAATTTGCATCTGGTTCTGAACAAGCTTTTCCTCTGTGGTGGTTCCTCATTTGTCTCTTCTTGAAATAGTGCTCTCCTCATCACATGTGATTCTCCTTTCTTAGGTTTACCAACTAAACTAGGTGATCCAACATGTTCTTTTTCCACATAGGCTGCTCTTCCACTATTCTCTCTTGCTTGTACTCCACTGATTACATTCAAAGCTCTATATCCTTCACCTCCACACATAAAACAAGTTCCTCTAAATGTTCTCCTATTAGGTCCTCTTCTATATTCTTCACTTTGGTATGGACTAGAGCTTCCTTTGTAGTAGAAAGTTCTGTCATCTCTGTGGTATGCATTGTTATCCCTATCCTACTTCTTGAATGTGTTCTCTTGTCTATTTTTCTCTGCATATGATCTCTCTCCTCTAGAAAATGTTTTGCCTCTCTCAAATTTACCTCCTCTACCCCTCTGTCTTTGATCATGCCTCTTATTCAACTTCTCTTCAACTTTCAGAACAAACTGGTATGCTTCTTCCAATGTTGTCATCCTTACCAAACTTAGTTCTTCTTCAATGTCCAATCTCAGTCCATTGATTTATCTAGCCACTTTCTTTTTTCTTGCCTCACTATGTCCTATCCTTATGATCATCTTATGAAATTCTTCAGTATACTCCTTCACAGATTTCTCCTTTTGTCTCAGGTTCTACAATCTCTTCAACAATTCCAACTCATAGTTAGCAAGTATAAATTGGTTCTTCAATTTTGTCACCATCATGTCCCACTTTGTAATCTTTTCTTTTCACCTTATGTTTCTATCTAATTGAACTTCTTTCCACCATATAGCGGCATGTCCTTTCAGCTTTGTCTTTGCAAATTTCACCTGTATACACCTAAAAATGACATGACTACTTAAATAAATATTTTAAATATTTATTTTACCTTCATATTCCTCTAGCAATAAATAAATAAATTTATTTATTTATTTGATTCACTTCCTCTCATTTAATTAAATAAATTACATTTATTTAATTAATCTACATCAACTTTATTCTTCTAAAAATAATTAAATAATTTTAATTATTTAATTAAATCTTTTATTGTTCCAAATTTAAATAAAATACAATTTTATTTAAATTAAAATCTTAAATCTCCACAAAAATAAAATATATTTAAATATTTTATTTATTCCTCCAAATTATCTACAAGTAATTAAATAAATTTATTTATTTAATTATGCTTTCTTATCTTCTAAAAAACTTTCAAATCTTCCAAAAATAAATTCTTCTTGTCATACAAAAAGCAAAAGCTAAGTTAAAGCAACTTTGCTCTTAAATTAGCTGATAAGGGCGTGGTTTGGTGGTTAAGTCACTCAGTTGTAGTGGCAGCCACCAGAGTTCAAACCCCCGTTGGGCCAATGAACTCGCAAGGTGTTACGCCTTCGCTGGGCCAACGAGCTCGTGGGTTTGAAGTGTTCTTTCTTGGGGATGAGGTCCCCCATGTTGTGGCCTCACCGGTTCATAGCTCTGGGCAAAAGTGTTGTGTGGAGCCAAAGGGTGTGTCGCACCAGCATCACCGGTCATGTTAAAAAGTTTACCAGGTGCATTATCTTTAAAAAAAAACTTTGCTCTTAAATTAGAAAAAGATATTCTAATTTAAGAAAATGAAAACTCATCCTCATCAAGAAAGTAGTTAACTCAACAAAGCTTCTTTTTGAATGACACATGTCCTTCTTCTATTTGTTGCACGTTCCTCAACCATTCTCCTCCGTTGATCTTCTTATTTCTTCTCCACCGTTGATCCTCTCTCACACAACTCTATAAATACAACCCTCTTCTTCTTCATCTGATCATCCATCATTCGAGTAAACTTATGCTGTAGGAACTATAGCATGCCATTGGCACCCCATTTGCATATCACTTCATCGTCCATCCATTTCAATAGTGTATTGAAGCTCACCTTTAACACACAAAGTATCTGTTAGCACTTATTTTGACCTGGGGTTGATTTGTCATGATCAGGAGGTTTCTTCATCTGAAGCCTTCATCTTCTTGCCCAATTTTTCTAAGTGTTGGACCTCCTCAGCGTTTTTCAGCTGCAGCATCATATTTTTCTGAGGAGGAGGTCGTCATCATCATCTTGTCTTCAATGATGATCTTCATCAGCATGTTCTTCGTCGACTTGTTTTTCTCATCGTCATCATCATATTTCAACTGTCGGGTGATGTTTGCTTATTATCCTGATGATACTGGTGAGCTACAGTGCGCCCTCAGTTGCTTGCGGGGGTGATTTTTCAAGTATCCGGTGATCTTCCGAATATCACCTTGCCTAGACATGATGATGATGTTGCCCCATTATCTTGAAGGGGTTATTCTCTAAGTTGTCGACCTGACTTGTTTTTTCCTAAGGGTCGTCATCATCATGATATTTCTAGTTATCATCCTGCTGCTTGCGGAGGTCATCCTATTTTCTACCTTCATGATATTTCGCTGGGGTGATATTTTTATCATCGGGTGATCTTGGTTATGATCATCCTGATGATGATGTTGAAGAGTTCTAAGTGCGACCCGATATTCACTAGGGTCATCATATTTTGGAACGTCAGGATGATCTTAGTCAATATCATCCTGATGATGTTGTATCACTTCTTGTTCGATTGTTTTGCACATCCTGATGATGCTGACGTCATCCTTATATATCAGGGTGATATTTGTTTCTCTGCCTATCTGCATCATGATATTTTCGAAGGAAGGGGTGATATTTTCATATCACCCGGATATATGTTTGTTTGCTCGAGCATCATGATGATGCTGATATCAAGGAGATATTCGCCTGTTGGCTTCGCGCATTATCTACTGGGGGTGATCTTTTCAAGCGGCATCATCATATTCAGTTATCACCCCGATCTTATAGAGGAGCTACAGTGCAACCTGATGTTTGAGCATCAGGAGGATATTTCCAAATATCCGGTTGTCTTCCGAATATCATGATGATGTTAATATGATGATGACGTCATCAAGGTCCGCGGGGGTCATATTTCTAAACAACTGATCATCTTGAAGAGACCTCCTGATATTTGCAAACATGATGATGACGTCATTCGGATATGAGGAGGTGCGCAATAGGCAAACATGATGATGATGTCAGCAGTATATGATGATGATGTCATCAGGATGTTCATCGGCCAGACTTTTGGAATAAACTCAGCAGGAGGATGTTCCTCCGATGGATCAGGTTGTGCCGATTATCATGAAGGTTATATTTCAAATATCATGATGATGTCAGGGTGATATTTTGAACAACAGGATATCGTGCTGCTGGAGGATGATGATGATGAGGTTATATACTAGTGTCGTCAGGAGCAAAAGCACCGACATGATATGTGCTCATGACCTAGTATGTAAAGTGTCAAAGAGGTCATCGCGGGGTGCATGTGGGATAATGTTATCCTGCATATTCGAAACATCATGATGATGAATCTCGGTGGGAAATGCTTGCGATAGTCTGTATGATGATCTTCCCAAGGCCGCGGGTTGGTGCGCCATTAATGGTGATTGTTGCAGAGGTATGGGCGATGGCGTGGGTCGATCTTGTACCCGACTGAAGATGTACATCAGCAGATGGTGGCGCAGGGCTCGAGAAATCTTCCTGTCTCCTCCCCTACCTGCTGCATTCAAGTTTGGGCGCCAATCCGGTTGTGTTTGAGTGCCATTTTCCTGATACTGTGTATCTGGCAAAATTTTGGTCAAACCATGTAATTAATTGCTGAGCACCTACCTGGCTGTTATAAGCAGGTGGTCTTGCTCATTTGAGAGGTTGTTGAAAGTTGATGATTTTGGCTCTGTAATGCATAACAAGCTGATCTGGTTGCTCTGTACAGCTTACCTGTGAGTTTATGTATCTCTTGTTGTTCGTTTTTGGCATGAACCCACTGATTTCATGATTAAACTTATATGAGAAATGCTGTTTAACATGTGTTGTGTTAATTCTGTCTCCAGTATTGCATGTACTCTTCTTCTGAATCTGGATGTTTGGTAATGTTTAGATTCTAGAGCATAGAATTCCTATGTTGACTGTCTGATCTTCTGACTTCTACTCAAGGGGTAGATTAAACTGTTTTCAGGTTGAACATTGGGAAGAGTATACTGCAGTAGGGATACCATAAGTAGAGATAACCTAACACTTTGTATTGGGAGATACCTGTAAGGCAGGTATCACATATATCCCCTTGAAATCCAGTTTTAGCTGTTCATGCTGATCATTCACAGGTGTATGTCTACTGACTCCAGGCCCTGGATAGGCACCAATCATGCTTTGTTTTGTGTTATAACCATATCCAGCTTTGCATCCACACTTAAACTCCAAAGCAAAATCTAAAACCAACATTAGGACATTAGAGTTAGTTTAGGATCCTCAGTCCTCTGTCTACAACTGCTAATAGGCCCAAAGCTAGCCCCTTTGCTCTTATCTTTCAGTTTTGGTCTACTTACAGGAGGACTATCTGCTTTCTGTCATCATCCCAGCCTTGTATGCATATCCTCATGGATGTTGAGTAGGGAATACCCCCCTAGGTCTTGCAGAGCCTGAAGAAGAAGAGGAGATAAAATATAGAGTCTATCTCCTACACTGTTGACCCCCTGGCCCAGAGATCCTGTTGATCACTGATGGCTACCTTGTAGGGATATCTGGGAATAAGCATCCAGTCTAGGAAAAAGTCAACAGAAATTGGCGACTCTGCTGGGGAATGAGAAGTAAAAGTGCTATCTAATCATCTCCAGTGATATATATGTGACCCATCTGAGTCAGCAACAGTAATCTACTCCGCTGGGGAGCCTTGTGAAAGAACCCTGGTTTTCAGAAGAAAACAGTTCCTAGAAATAGGTGGCGACTCCGAAGTAATCTCCCAACCGGTCAAGGTAAATTTATATGCAGGGGAGAAGATCCCAACAAAATCCTCTATTTGAAGAGTTACCATTAACAAAAAGAATGATGTATAGAAGAAAGGGAACTGTCTCAGCTAGTCATGAGAGCTCCCCCAGAAAAAGTGATGAGGTACAAGATAACCCTAGGCCATCAGGACAGCATGCTCCTTATTTTTCAACTGCAGAAGCTGATATCCAAGGTGCATATGAGAGGCAACAGGGTGGTAGTATGAGAATGAGGTCAGAGGTGTTCCAAGAACGCCCTTTTCTAGACCCAAGTGAAAGGTTTGAAGAGGCAGAGTCTCTGAGGGATGATGAAGATGATGACCAAAATGGCATGAGACCATCTACCTCCAGACCTAAGGATGAACAATTGGCTGAAGAAATCAAAAGCTTAAGAGCAGAACTAGAATACCTACAAGCCATGAAAATCAGAGATGATATACAGCAGAAAGTGCAAGCCTTGAGAACTACCCAAAATAATTCAGTTCCTACTCTAGAGAATGTAAATATGCAAAGACATCAGCAAAGATATGAAATGCAACATCAGCATCATGATAATAGGCAAAATGTGAATGATGCTAGGATACCACTAAACAATGCAGGAAACCAAAATGCAAACAGAAATGTTAATGTTAATCAGCCCAACAGACAGCCCATGCAGCTAGATAGATTCAGGCAGCTGGTGTTTGATGGTATTCCTGGGTATCCTAACCCCATTGATAAGCATCTGAGGCTGCAAGTGCCTAAGTTTTCAGGAAACAACACAGTGTCAGGAGAAGATCATCTAAAGGCCTTCCAAAATGTCATGGATAATTTTGAGGTTGAGCATGAGGATGTTTTTATGAAGTCATTCATGCAATCCTTAATAGATGAGGCAAGAGAATGGTACAGGAATCTGCCTGACCGAAGCATATCATCATGGGATGATTTTAAGAGGATATTCAAGGAGCAATATGGTGATAAAACTGACCCTAGCTTCTTTGTAAATGAGTTCACCAGTATCACCAAAGGGTCAAATGAGCAGGTTGCAGACTTTAATGCAAGATTTACTAAAGTGTTGAATAAATTGCCACATCATATGAGGCCAAATGAACCAATGTGCATAATTTTGTACATCAATGCCTTTGATGCAAAGACTGCATATGGACTAAGAGATAAAGGTCCTGCCACTCTCAGGGATGCTTTCAGAATTGCAGTAAATATTGAAAACAATAGGAAAGCATCAGGCAAGACAAATAGAAGGGATGATGTAAAAATTCTGCAGAATCCAAACAAGCCTCAGAACACTCAAGGTAGTACATCTGCTCCTAAGGATAAGATAGACAAACTGGCAAATGTTGTTAAGGACCTGAGCTATAGATTAGCCAGAAGTGAAAAAGGGATGGGTCCTGATAGGCAAGTCTATCAAAGGCACGAAAAGAGGCCATCACTACATGATATGCCTTATAACACCAATTGGCATGATGGTAAGCCTGTATTTTCACGTAACAACACAAATCAGAGGGCTCAACATGTCAAGGAAACTCCTGATCCCCTGAAGAAAACTATAAATATTGCTGATGATGCTCTGTGGTGTATAATCTGTCAGATGCCACATTCACAGTCACAGTGCATGATTGCTCAATCTTTGTATGATAATGCTACATCTTGTAATGAGTGCAATGAGCCACATCATGTGCAGGATGATGATGTTAACATGATGTCCATAGGTAATGGATACACTCTGTATGATGCTGATGACAATACAGATCATCAGGTTCAGGCCTGCCAACAGTCCCCATATGATGAAGATAATGAAGATAACTATGTGTATGCTCAGAACTCACACAATTTTCTGAGTAACCTACAACGACCTTCTGATGAGGAAATCAGAGCCTTCACAGCTGCAGCAGTTGCTCAGGTCAAGAGCAACTACAATCTTAGAGGTAAAAGTCAAGTTGGCAGCCCACATCAGCCAGAAGATATTTCTGCAGGTCAGCTGGTGCATGGTCATAAAGGAACTGAACCACAAAAAAGGCAGTGGGTAAATAATAAACAGAACTTTAGATATAGAGCAGGTCATGAATTTCCAGGACCAGAAAACAAAACCCCTCAGGCTGAAGATCAAAGTAGAGGTTCCCAAGACAAGAATGATGATCAGGGAACTATGAAAATGAAAACTAAATCAGCTCAGGATAAAAGCAAGATTCTGGAGCAAGCCACAACTGTTGTACAAAACTGTGCTCCATTTGATATAACCCAGATCCTCTCTCAGGTAAAGATCTCTGTTCCACTTATGGAACTCATGAAAGTGGAAGAGATCAAGAATAGGACAATATCCCTAATCTCAGGGGTACCTTTTCAAGCTAGACAAAGTGATCAGACCCAGGGTGAGAAACAGGTCATGTGCAATGAAGAAGATGAGACTCCTGAAGTCTATTTAGGAATGACCATGACAAAGTGTCCTTCACAGGTGGAACCATTTTATGTTTCCCTGGTTATAAATGGCAAAATAATTAGAAATTGTATGCTTGAATCTGGAGCATCCACAAATGTCATGCCTTTGGCTATCATGCAGCAAACTGGATTAAAAATTGACAAGGCATGTGGGAAGTGTTATGCTATGGATGCCAGAGAGGTACCAGTTATTGGAATCATGAAGGATGTAGATTTCAAACTGGCAGCATTTCCTGAAAAAAGATACAAAATGAATATAACAGTGGTTGACATCAAGCCATAGTATGGTATGCTGCTGTCAAGAAGATGGGCAGCACTAATTGGTGGAAGTATGCAGCTGGACCTATCATATGCCATGATTCCAATGAATGGCAGGGATGTCAAGCTAAGCAGAGAGCAAAGATCATCAGAGACAGTGGAAGACCAAGAAGCTAATGAACAGGTATGCTTTGTGGACACTGACTGTGATAACTTCAAGGTTGTCTCAGATGATGCAGAAGACAAAAAGAAAAATGCCTGCATTGATGAGCTGGATCAGCAAGGCTTATGGACCATGTTTTTTGATGGAGCTTGTGCAAAAGAAGGCTCTGGAGCTAGAGTTGTCTTCCTGTCTCCAACTAGTAAGCTCCTCAAATTTTCTTTCTTGCTGAGGTTTGGTTGCACAAACAATATTGCAGAATATGAGGCTTTACTCTTAGGCCTGAATATTGCTCTCAAACATGGGATTAAGATGTTAAGAGTATTTGGGGACTTTGAGCTGATTGTATCCCAAATCAAAAATAAGTATGCTGCAAAGAATAAAAGACTGAAGCAATACAAGCATGCTGTTTGGGATACTATTGAATTATTTGATGCATTTTCAATTGGCTGGGTAGAAAGGTCAAAAAATGTTATGGCTGATTTCTTAGCCAATGTTGCAATAAGGCCAGATGACATCACTCTGTCAGGTGTCACAGATGTAGAAGTTAAAATTAGGCCTGCCATACCAGAAAACATATGCAGTTGGCAAGTTTTTAATGATGATAGGGATTTGCTGAAATTTTTGCACTGCATAGATGAGTATGAGAACCAACAGATTGATTTCCAAGCTTTTGTAGAAACTGTAAATGGAAAAGAAACTCTTGTGGGAGAAGAGATCATTCAGTTGAAGACTAACAAGATCCCTAGAGGGTTAGTGGCTTTGGAAAGAGCCTTTGACAGTAGAGACAAAATGGTCACAAAGACCTCCCCCACAAATAAGGAGGATTTAGAAGAAATAAATTTGGGGACATCTCAGGCCCCTCAGAAGGTATATATTGGCAAGCAGCTCAAACCACACATAAGAAGTATGCTGATTGCATTGCTAAAAAAGTATAAACATGTTTTTGCTTGGTCATATGAGGACCTAAAAGCTTATAGGGAAGACTTATTCCAGCATGAGATCCCACTGAAGCCTGAAGCTAAGGTATTTAGACAAAGGCAAAGGCCTATAAATCCTACCTTAGCTCCCAAGATGCAAGAAGAACTCAAAAGGCTCAGGGATGCTGGAATAATTGTGCCAATCAGACATTCAACTTGGGTGTCTAACCTTGTCCCAGTCAGAAAAAAGAATGGTGATATTAGGTTGTGTGTTGATTTCAGGAATTTGAATGTATCCTCTTTGAAGGATAACTATCCACTGCCTAATATGGAAGCTATGTTGCAGAGAGTGACTGGTTGTGAACTCCTATCCATGATGGATGGATTTTCAGGGTATAACCAGGTGAAGGTAAAAGAATCAGAACAGTATAAGACTGCCTTTACCACTCCATGGGGGACATATGTGTATGTTAGAATGCCATTTGGACTAACAAATGCAGGTGCTACATTTCAAAGAGCAATGGATGTTGCTTTTGCAGGGCTGATTGATTCAATCCTGGCTGTATATCAGGATGACTTGACTGCTTACTCAAAGAAAGAGGAGCAACATTGTATGCATCTGGAGCAGATCTTCATAAGAGCACTAGAATATGGTATTTCTTTAAACCCAAAGAAGTGTACCTTTGGAGTAGTTGAAGGAAAGCTTCTGGGACACATTGTTTCCAAGGATGGAGTCAGGATAGATCCAGAGAGAGTGGCAGCTATTGACAGGATTCAAATGCCAAAAACTGTGAAAGGAGTTCAGTCCTTCTTTGGACAGATAAACTTTGTTAGAAGATTTGTTCCCAACTTTGCAGAAATCACAAGGAACATTTCCAAGATGATGAAGAAGGATGCAACTGTTAACTAGGAAAGGGAAGCAACAGAATCATTTCAGAATATCAAAGAGGCAATCAAGATGGCCCCTGTTCTTAAATCCCCTGATTTTTCTAGGCCATTCCAAGTGTTCTCATTTGCTTCCTTTCATACTGTAGCTGCATGTTTGTTACAGAAAAATGAAGATGGTTTTGAACAGCCCATTGCTTTCTTCAGTATGTCCCTGCAGGCCTCTGAGTTGAAGTATGATATTATGGAAAAGCAGGCATATGCACTTGTTAGAGCCATTAAAAGTTTCAGACCATACTTGGTAGGGTCACATATAATTGCATATGTACCTCATGCTGCAGTCAAAGACATATTCACTCAGCAGGAGGTGACTGGAAGAAGGTGCAGATGGATAAACAAACTGCAGGAATTCAACATAGACATACAAGTTACTAAGTTGATAAGAGGACAAGGATTAGCAAAGATGATGGCACAGTCAAACTTGGAAGCATGCCAAGTTAATGCAGTCCAAGATGAGAATGTAAGTGTATCAGGATCTGAATGGTACAAGGATATTGTCTATTATTTGCAAAATCTGAATTGTCCTTCCCATTTCAGTGACAATCAAAAGAGGACTCTGAAGCTACATGCAATCAGGTATGTTGTTGTTCAAGGTGAGCTGTACTGGAAAAATCCTGATGGTGTGCTGCTGAGATGTGTGGATAAGAACATGGCTAACAATATTTTGATTGACATGCATAAAGGATTGTGTGGTGGCCATTATACTGCCCAAACAACAGCTCATAAAATTCTCAGGGCAGGATATTGGTGGCCCACTCTCTTTTCAGATGCACAAAAGTTAGTAAGGAAGTGTGACCCTTGCCAGAGATTCTCAGGAAAGCTGAAATATAATGGTGCTTTACCCCTCAGAACTATACCTGTGGATGCTCCATTCCAGCAATGGGGAATTGACTTTATAGGGGAAATTGCAGACAAATCAAGTGGGGGACACAGTTGGATTTTGGTGGCAACTGACTACTTTACCAAATGGATTGAGGCCATTCCAACTAAAAGAGCTACAAGTAAGGTGGTGACAGACTTCATACTAGAGAACATCATCATCAGGTTTGGAGTACCATTTAAGATTATCACTGATAATGCTATGTGCTTCAGATCAGGTGAGTTTGTTGATTTTTGCAACAGGTATGGGATAAACCTGTCATATACATCACCATATCACCCACAAGGAAATGGTCAAGTAGAATCAAGCAATAAGAGCATCATGAAAATTGTCAAGAGGATACTGGACAAGAACAAGAGAGCTTGGGACTCAAAGTTGAACTTAGCAGTATGGGCTGACAGAGTGACTGTGAAAAGGGCTATTGGGAAGTCACCTTTTGAGCTAGTGTATGGTGCATCAGCTAGACTGCCCATAAACAATCTCCTACCAGTTTATAGATTCATTCAGGATAATGATGAGGAGATTGAGGATCCCATGACAGAAAGAGTGAATCAGCTGGTTGCATTGGATGAAGACAGAAGGAGAGCCCACCAGATCAATCTCAAGAGATAACGGGATATGAAATATCAGTTTGACAGGAGGGCTACAAAAAGGAAGTTTGAAGTCAATGATCTGGTGCTTATCTGGAATGCTAAAGATCAGGAAAAGGGTAAACATGGTAAATTCCAGCCCTTATGGATGGGCCCATATCAGGTTTGCAATACTCATGGGGAGGATTCTTATTTCCTCCAGGCCCTAGATGGTGAAATTCTGGAATTGCCTGTGCATGGCCAATTCCTTAAGTTCTATTTTACATGAATATCTGGTTGCTGTACACATTTGTAAAATATGTATGTAGTGTAAATGCCTTGTACAGCTCGCGTTTTTTGCTTTTTGTCAGGTCTGCCCGGAGATCTGGTTCTCGCTGCAGGTTTTCACCTGCACGTCCCCATTCGGAGCCACTGTTAGCACTTATTTTGACCTGGGGTTGATTTGTCATGATCAGGAGGTTTCTTCATCTGAAGCCTTCATCTTCTTGCCCAATTTTTCTAAGTGTTGGACCTCCTCAGCGTTTTTCAGCTGCAGCATCATATTTTTCTGAGGAGGAGGTCGTCATCATCATCTTGTCTTCGATGATGATCTTCATCAGCATGTTCTTCGTCGACTTGTTTTTCTCATTGTCATCATCATATTTCAACTGTCGGGTGATGTTTGCTTATTATCCTGATGATACTGGTGAGCTACAGTGCACCCTCAGTTGCTTGCGGGGGTGATTTTTCAAGTATCCGGTGATCTTCCGAATATCACCTTGCCTAGACATGATGATGATGTTGCCCCATTATCTTGAAGGGGTTATTCTCTAAGTTGTCGACCTGACTTGTTTTTTCCTAAGGGTCGTCATCATCATGATATTTCTAGTTATCATCCTGCTGCTTGCGGAGGTCATCCTATTTTCTGCCTTCATGATATTTCGCTGGGGTGATATTTTTATCATCGGGTGATCTTGGTTATGATCATCCTGATGATGATGTTGAAGAGTTCTAAGTGCGACCCGATATTCACTAGGGTCATCATATTTTGGAACGTCAGGATGATCTTAGTCAATATCATCCTGATGATGTTGTATCACTTCTTGTTCGATTGTTTTGCACATCCTGATGATGCTGACGTCATCCTTATATATCAGGGTGATATTTGTTTCTCTGCCTATCTGCATCATGATATTTTCGAAGGAAGGGGTGATATTTTCATATCACCCGGATATATGTTTGTTTGCTCGAGCATCATGATGATGCTGATATCAAGGAGATATTTGCCTGTTGGCTTCGCGCATTATCTACTGGGGGTGATCTTTTCAAGCGGCATCATCATATTCAGTTATCGCCCCGATCTTATAGAGGAGCTACAGTGCAACCTGATGTTTGAGCATCAGGAGGATATTTCCAAATATCCGGTTGTCTTCCGAATATCATGATGATGTTAATATGATGATGACGTCATCAAGGTCCGCGGGGGTCATATTTCTAAACAACTGATCATCTTGAAGAGACCTCCTGATATTTGCAAACATGATGATGACGTCATCCGGATATGAGGAGGTGCGCAATAGGCAAACATGATGATGACGTCAGCAGTATATGATGATGACGTCATCAGGATGTTCATCAGCCAGACTTTTGGAATAAACTCAGCAGGAGGATGTTCCTCCGATGGATCAGGTTGTGCCGATTATCATGAAGGTTATATTTCAAATATCATGATGATGTCAGGGTGATATTTCGAACAACAAGATATCGTGCTGCTGGAGGATGATGATGATGAGGTTATATACTAGTGTCGTCAGGAGCAAAAGCACCGACATGATATGTGCTCATGACCTAGTATGTAAAGTGTCAAAGAGGTCATCGCGGGGTGCATGTGGGATAATGTTATCCTGCATATTCGAAACATCATGATGATGAATCTCGGTGGGAAATGCTTGCGATAGTCTGTATGATGATCTTCCCAAGGCCGCGGGTTGGTGCGCCATTAATGGCGATTGTTGCAGAGGTATGGGCAATGGCGTGGGTCGATCTTGTACTCGACTGAAGATGTACATCAGCGGATGGTGGCGCAGGGCTCGAGAAATCTTCCTGTCTCCTCCCCTACCTGCTGCATTCAAGTTTGGGCGCCAATCCGGTTGTGTTTGAGCGCCATTTTCCTGATACTGTGTATCTGGCAAAATTTTGGTCAAACCATGTAATTAATTGCTGAGCACCTACCTGGCTATTATAAGCAGGTGGTCTTGCTCATTTGAGAGGTTGTTGAAAGTTGATGATTTTGGCTCTGTAATGCATAACAAGCTGATCTGGTTGCTCTGTACAGCTTACCTGTGAGTTTATGTATCTCTTGTTGTTTGTTTTTGGCATGAACCCACTGATTTCATGATTAAACTTATATGAGAAATGCTGTTTAGCATGTGTTGTGTTAATTCTGTCTCCAGTATTGCATGTACTCTTCTTTTGAATCTGGATGTTTGGTAATGTTTAGATTCTAGAGCATAGAATTCCTATGTTGACTGTCTGATCTTCTGACTTCTACTCAAGGGGTAGATTAAACTATTTTCAGGTTGAACATTGGGAAGAGTCTACTGCAGTAGGGATACCATAAGTAGAGATAACCTAACACTTTGTATTGGGAGATACCTGTAAGGCAGGTATCACATATATCCCCTTGAAATCCAGTTTTAGCTGTTCATGCTGATCATTCACAGGTGTATGTCTACTGACTCCAGGCCCTGGATAAGCACCAATCACGCTTTGTTTTGTGTTATAACCATATCCAGCTTTGCATCCACACTTAAACTCCAAAGCAAAATCTAAAACCAACATTAGGACATTAGAGTTAGTTTAGGATCCTCAGTCCTCTGTCTACAACTGCTAATAGGCCCAAAGCTAGCCCCTTTGCTCTTATCTTTCAGTTTTGGTCTACTTACAGGAGGACTATCTGCTTTCTGTCATCATCCCAGCCTTGTATGCATATCCTCATGGATGTTGAGTAGGGAATACACCCCTAGGTCTTGCAGAGCCTGAAGAAGAAGAGGAGATAAAATATAGAGTCTATCTCCTACACTGTTGACCCCCTGGCCCAGAGATCCTGTTGATCACTGATGGCTACCTTGTAGGGATATCTAGGAATAAGCATCCAGTCTGGGAAAAAGTCAACAGTATCATAGCCACTTCTCCTTGTCATCTTGAGGAATCGAAGCAAGGAAGCAAGCTTCCTGAAGGCCAATCTTCATCACCACAAGATCAAGAAAGAAAAGGCGAACAATGGAAGATGCAAGGTAAAAGATTGTGAGTATATCTTCTTTACTTGTGAATCTCCTTTTTATCTTCATATTTCATTGATGTTTGGGTTTTATTATTCAATTTGATTATTCCCATTTTTACCCTTACATTTTTGGCGCCCACCGTGGGGCTCTTGCCCCTAATCTAATCAAAGTCTGAGTTTCTTAGTGACAGGTTCCATACAGGTGTCATACATGCTTCTAATAGGTTCATCCAGTGTATACATATTCTAATCTAGCATGTTTACCTTCTATTATGGTGCTTACAAACTTACGGCGCATAAAACCTCTAAGTCGGCACTTTCACCTCCTGTTCCGGTGCATTCAGAGTTACGACACATCCATCCCCTATTTCATGTTGGGAATTAAGGTGTCTCAACCTTGGTAATTCTCTACACTTATAATGTTTATATTTATTATTTAATTGCCTTTGTTGTAAATATTTGGAAAATCCATATTGTCATGTTATGGGATGTGGCACAATGATGTGTCAGTCCTACATGGATTATGACAACTTGTATTTTTTTTCCTCACATGAGGAGATAGGCATACCACTTAGTGGTAGGATTATTTTGCCATGTGTCAGCATCTTCTATGTTGTGTAAGGAATGTTTGACCAAAACGGTTATGATGGACTCCTATGATGAATCTATGACATATAAGAGTCGAGAATAGAAGGTTGTAAGACAGGTGATGACATGTGTCATGTAGCATCTTTGA
This sequence comes from Cunninghamia lanceolata, assembly GCA_027924645.1. Lineage (NCBI taxonomy): Eukaryota > Viridiplantae > Streptophyta > Pinopsida > Cupressales > Cupressaceae > Cunninghamia > Cunninghamia lanceolata. Next base: position 544,358 of record BSBN01000245.1, on the reverse strand, counting down.
ATAAGGCATATTTGGGTGCCCCAAGGTGGAATATGACATGTTGTAAGAGAATATGCTATTTATAGCATGTGTATGATAGATTCTCTTACAGCTGTAAGTTGTAACCACTATGACAGATTCTATGACGGTTGTGTCATAAGAGCATCTGTTATAGCCCATTTTGGAAATAGGTGACCTCTTTGGGATAGGAGCTATGGACAAGTGTTAGACACATTCTACAATGTTGACCAAGTGTCCCTAGGCATGGGTTTTGGTCCAAGATGCCATGTTGGATGCCCATTCCAAGATAGGTCCAATATTGCCTTGTATTTCTTTTATATATAGGTGCTTGGAGATGGAGTTTGTATCACAGGTTCACAGGTACTATTATGTTGCTAGATTGACTCTAGACACGAGTGTTGAAGACCATTGAAGCTTGCATTGCAAGTGTACTGTAAACATTCTTTCAGATTTGTTAATACATTGTACAGGTTTCTGAGTGTGGGGTTTTTCACCCGATAAGGGTTTTCCCCACCATAGATCTTTGTCTCTCTTCTTCTGTCTACTTTCTGGTTCTTGTGTTTTGCTGCAATATCTCATGTTAATGGTTTTACATTGCTGTAATAGTTAGAATAAATTTGAATTTGCATAGCCCTCTCCTCATTAGATTAGTGTAGGAAGCATTTTCTGCACACCTAGCTTTCTTTCAGTTGGTATCAGAGCTTGATCACCTTTGGTCCTAGTTGTTGGGTAGGGGTTTTTTAAGCTAATCTTAGGTTGAGTGGGAGTCTTTGTAGAGCATTCTGTATCTTATTGCAGCAAGGAGATGGTAGTACATTAGGAAGGTTTGAAGTAGAGAAGTTCAATGGCAGTAACTTTGAGCTATGGAATCTCAAGATGGAAGACATGTTAGTTGACTGAGACCTTTGGGATAGTGTGAACAGAAATAAACCAGCTGCAATGTCACAAGCTGACTGTGATCTCAAGGATCGAAAGGCTAAGGGTCTCATAAGACTTATTCTTACCGATTCTATGTTGTTAAATGTCCATGAAGAGACCACTGTAAAACTCCTTTGGAAGAAGTTAGGGGATGTGTATCAAGCCAAATCCCTTGTTAATAAACTTTTTATGAGAAAGAGATTGTATTCTCTTTGAATAGATGAAGGAGGATCCATTGCTGAACATATGAATGCCTTCAACATGCTAGTTGCACAATTAACATCTATTGGTGTAAAGATGGAGGAGGATCAGTGTATGACCCTACTTTGTTCTCTACCAGACTCATCGGATCATCTTGTCATGGCAATCGGAAGCACCAAATCCACATTCAAAATGGAAGAAGTGGCTTCTTCACTATTATCTGAAGAGATGTGGAGAAAGTCTTCTGAGGCAGCTAAAGAGGCCCTTGCAGTTCATGGAAGACACAAGGAGAAAGGGAAGAAGAAGGACAAGAAAGCTGAGAAGGGTAGATCCAAATCTCGTGGGAGATCCAAATCTCTTGGAAAGTCCAAGGCACTTTGTTGGAACTGTGGCAAGATTGGGCATTTTAAAAAGGAATGGAAAGAGGAGAAGAAGAAAAAGAAGAAAGCTCCTGATTCAGATTTTGACAAGTCACAAGATGATAGTGATGCTTTCATCGCAGCCCTGGCAACCCATGCATCTAATGATGTGTGGCTAATCGACTCTGGTGCATCATTCCATATGACCTCACATCGAGACTGGTTCACTAAGTATGAGGAGTTAGATGGTGGAAAGGTGTATCTGGGTGATGAATCTCATCTGAAGATCATTGGTCATGGAAGAGTCTCTATCCAATTCCCTAATGGTCAAGTAAAGGGGATCTCTGGGGTTATACACATCCTAGGCTTAGCACGAAACCTACTTTCTATAAGTAGTTTGAATGATGCAGGTGTGTAGGTTGTCTTTTCGAAAGAAGGATGCAAGATGACTAGAGGATCTATGGTGCTTGCCAAGGGTACTTGGAGAGATACTTTGTTTCAGCTGGAAGCATGCATTACACAATGCAATAGTTCTTCTAACTTAAGGAAGAGGGTAGTAGTCACTTCATCCCCACCATCTGAACGAGCAGTGAAGAAATCTATTGTTTCTAATCTTGATGGTTGTAATCGTGCATTGGAAGTTAAACTTCCTGTAAAAAAGACAATGTTATGGCATAAGAGATTTGGCCACATTGGTGAGAAGGGTCTGCGTACCCTGAAAAATAAGAACCTCGTTGAGGGGTTAGATGATTGTAATCTTGAGTTTGACTTTTGCAAACATTGCATTTATGGAAAACAAAACCGTGTTCAGTTTTACTCGAGTTCTCATAAGTCTTCTGGTGTGTTGGATCTTATTCATTCTGATGTGTTTGGTCCTATTAATGTTCTTTCATTATCAAAATCTGTATACTTTGTATCTTTTATAGATGATTACAGTAGAAGGACATAGATTTATTTTCTCAGAAGCAAATCTGAAGTCTATAGCAAGTTTAAGGAGTTTAAAGCCTTTGCTGAAAATCAGACTGGTAAAAAGATTAAATGTTTGAGAACTGACAACAGTGGTGAGTTATGTTCTATAGAATTCAATAAGTATTGTAAGGAACTTGGGATTGAAAGACATAAGACAACTCCATACACACCGCAGTAAATTGGAGTTACAAAGAGGATGAATAGGACACTGATGGAGAAGGCTAGGAGTATGCTTAGTGGAGCTGGTCTAGAACTAAAGTTTTGGGCTGAAGCTGTTGCCACTGCTTGCTATCTGGTAAATAGATCTCCTACATCAGCTCTTGTTGGAAAGACACCCATGGAGGTGTGGTCTAGTAGAAAGCCTTCAGTAAGGCATCTTCATGTTTTTGGTTGTGAGGCATATGCACATGTGCCTAGGGAGAAGTGGTCAAAGTTGGAGAACAAAGTTGTTAAGTGTATCTTCATTGGCTATGTGTTGGTGTGAAAGGATACAAGCTTTGGGACCTCATGGCTGAAAAAGTGTTGTATAGCAGAAGTGTCATCTTTAGAGAGATTACACCTTCTTCCACTATTTTGTAGCCAGAAGAAAAAGAAAAGAAAGAGGATGTTGTTCAGTTTCCTCTCACCCTTGAGAAGACTGAACAGAAAGACAATGGTGGACCTAATGATGAGGAGAGCTCTAGCAGCTCTAAAAGCTTAGAAGAAGAAGTTAAACCTCAACCTTAGCTCTTGAGGAGGTCTACATAGATAAGAAAGCAACCTAAAAGGTTTGGTTTTACATTGCTTGATTCTAGTTGTGCGTATGCTTTGATTACTAACAGTGATGAACCTAGAACTATATTAGAGGCTTTGGATATGAAGGATGCAGGTTCTTGGAAGAAGGCCATGGAGGATGAAATGGCTTTTTTGGAAAAAAATCAAACTTGGGACTTGGTGCCTTTGCCTCATGGATGGAAACCTGTTGGATGCAAATGGGTGTTCAAGAAGAAAATTGGTGCAGATGGCAGTGTTGAGAAGTATAAGGCTAGATTGGTTGTGAAGGGGTATTCACAGGTGGAGGGTATAGATTATGGTGAGATCTTCTCTCCCGTTGTAAAGCTAACATCCATTCAATTCCTATTATCTCTTGCAGTAGCTTATAACTTGGAGGTAGAACAGATGGATGTGAAGACAATTTTCCTTCATGGTGACTTGGAGGAAGAGATCTACATGTCACAGCCAGAGCATTACATGGTGAACGGTAAAGAAAATTTGGTTTGCAAACTTAAGAAGTCTTTGTATGGTTTGAAGCAATCCCCTATGATATGGTACTTGAAGTTTGATGCCTTTGTGTTGTCAATTGGATTTGTGAGATCGAAATCTAATCACTGTGTGTATTATAAATTTGATGGTGATCATATTCTTATTGTTGCACTATATGTTGATGATATGTTGCTCATTGGGAAGGGTAAAAATATGATTTTTGATTTTAAATCTTAGTTGTCAGTTCAATTCAAAATGAAAGATTTTGGGGTAGCTAGGTACATTCTAGGAATGGAAATCAAAAGAGACAAAACCAACAGAAAACTTTGGTTAAGCCAGAGTAAGTATGTGAAGACCATGTTGGACAGATTCAGCATGGTAGATTGTAGACCATTGTGTCTTCCTATTTCTTTGGGGACAAAGTTGTCTATTGAGGATTGTCCAAAATATCCTAGTGAGGTGGAGGACATGAGTAGAGTACCTTATGCTAGTGTTGTTGGTAGTTTGATGTATGCTATGGTCTGCACAAGACCAAACATTGCCCAAGCAGTGGGAGTCCTTAGTCGATTTATGGCTAATCCTAGATGGGTTCATTGGGATGTAGTTAAGTGAGTGTTTAGATATTTGAGGGGTACTTCTGAGTATTCCATTTGCTATCATGGTAATGTTTTAGGACCTATGCATTCTGTTGATATTCATGGATTTTTGGATTCAGATTTGGTAGGTGACATTGACAGCAAGAGATCCACTAGTGCTTATGTTTTTACACTGTTTGGTGGTGCTATTAGTTGGATGAGTAAGTGTAACCTGTTGTTGCTTTGTCCATGATAGAAGATGAGTATATGGCAGCAACTCATGCTTGTAAGGAAGCCATTTGGCTTAAGAGATTGTGTTCCGATATTGGTGTTGATGCAGGTCAGATCACGATCAGTTGTCACAGTTAGAGTGCAATTTTCCTTGAGAAGAATCCAACTTTCCATGCTAGAACCAAGCACATTGATGTTCAGTTTCACTTCATAAGGGACATGGTTGAGGATGGAAAGGTAAATTTGGAGAAGGTAGATACTTTGAAGAATTTAACAGATGTATTGACGAAACCAATGAGCACAGAGAAGTTTAGATGGTGTTCGGAGTCTATGGGCCTCTTAGCCTATAGCAGTTAAATCCTATTTTTCTATTGGCTCTTACAAGGTGTTTGACAAGCGGGAGAATGTTAGGAATTAAGGTGTCTCAACCTTGGTAATTCTCTACATTTGTAATATTTATATTTATTATTTAATTACCTATGTTGTAAATATTTGGAAAATCCATATTGTCATGTTGTGGGATGTGGCACGGTGATGTGTCAATCCTACATGGATTATGACAACTTGTATTTTTTGTCTTCACATGAGGAGATAGGCATCCCACTTAGTGGTATGAATATTTTGCCATGTGTCAGCATCTTCTATGTTGTGTAAGGAATGTTTGACTGAAACGGTTATGATGGATTCCTATGACGAATCTATGACATGTAAGAGTCGAGAATAGAAGGTTGTAAGACAGGTGATGACATGTGTCATGTAGCATCTTTGAATAAGACATATTTGGGCATCCCAAGGTGGAATATGACATGTAAGAGAATATGTTGTTTATAGCATGTGTATGATAGATTCTCTTATAGCTGTAAGTTGTAACCGCTATGACAGATTCTATCACGGTTGTAAGTGTCATAAGAGCATCTGTCATAGCCCATTTTGGAAATAGGTGACCTCTTTGGGATGGGAGCTATGGACAAGTGTCAGACACATTCTACAATGTTGACCAAGTGTCCCTAGGCATGGGTTTTGGTCCAAGATGCCATGTTGGACGCCCATTCCAAGATAGGTCCAATATTACCTTGTATTTCCTTTATATATAGGTGCTTGGAGATGGAGTTTGTATCAAAGGTTCACAGGTACTGTTATGCTGCTAGATTGACTCTAGACACGACTGTCAAAGACTATTGAAGCTTGCATTGCAAGCGTATTGTAAACATTCTTTCAGATTTGTTAATACATTGTGCAGGTTTTTGAGTGTGGGGTTTTTCACCTGATAAGGGTTTTCCCCACCGTAAATCTTTGTCTCTCTTCTTCTATCTACTTTCTGGTTCTTGTGTTTTGCTACAATATCTCATGTTAATGGTTTAACATTGTTGTAATAGTTAGGATAAATTTGAATTTGCATAGCCCTCTCCTCATTAGATTAGTGTAGGAAGCATTTTTCGCACACCTAGCTTTCTTTCATTTTGGCACATACATTACCTATTCCAGCACCTGCATAAACTTAGTGCATATACCTCCCATCATGGTGCTTTTAGACAATTTTATGGTGCATTTGGTAATCTGACACATTTACATATTCTTCCTACGCTTTTGATACCTGTCTTAGTGCATATATACAACGATGCATACAGACTCTATTTCTACACATTTAGACTATATTGTGGTGCATCTAATCTGTCACTATGATTTTTAGGATTTCTTGTGGTTTTTCTGATTAAGATAACATTTGTCTTGCAAGATTAGAGGCTAGAATAGATCATTTAGCTGCATTGGTTAGTTCACTTAGATTAATTAGGGGAAAAATTAAAAATAAAATACATGCATACAAATTTCATGTAGTCTTTAACTAGGAGGAGAGTAACTGAACCACTGATATCTTTGCATTATTGTTTTCTTTCCCAGTTTAGAATATTGCTATCTCACAAACAGAAATGAACATTTCTATCTTTAAAAACACTTCAAAGTTAACAAATGTGTGAGTGCCCAAGTAGATAGCACATGAGGTTTTTTTCTTTTAACTAGGGCTGGATTAATCAGTGTATTCTATGACTGTTGAATGATAGTAGGCTTATGCTCTCCCGTTTACTGGTGACCAGAATGCCAGACTTGTTATTCCATCTATATAACGTTTAGAGGGGCCTACCCTTAGATGCACGCCTGTCCAAGTGGGAATGACCCTGAGTGGTAATAGGCTAAAGCCAAGCCCTACCAATCCACTTAAAATAAATTGTGCTTGAGGCAAAAGCCTCCTGCAACGAGTGTTTTTGTGTTACACCGATGGCCAACCTCCCCCAAAAGCCTCCAAAGCCTAACCCTTGGAGGCTGGGAGACTCCATAATGTAGAGTAGTTCCTCCGCACGTGTAACCACTTGAACGGTTGCCTTGACTACTTAGCCACTTGTTTAGTATACCAAAAACCCCTATTTGTTGACACAAAGGGCGGAGCCTTTGAAGTGGCCTCGATTCATGTGATTCTTAGTAGAGGTAGCAGGGACAATCCTATGGTTTGGTGGGGGTACAAGCCTAAGGAAACCTGGATCTGGTATGCGTGAGAAGTGAGTACTGTGGAGGGGAGCCAGTGCTACCAGATCCTGGAGCTACACACTTTGAATATGCACAGCTAGAGGATTCAACAAATAATGTCCTATCCAGCCTAGGTTGTACTTGTTTTGTGTCAAAAAGTCCAAAAATACAAAAAAAATAACAAAAGATAAAAATGAAAACTTCTATGTGTTTGTTGTATCTTTTGCCATAAATTAAAAATCAAAATTTCCAAAAAGGCCAAGTTTTCAAAACCCAAAATAGAAAAATCTTGAAAAATGTTCCAAAAACTTTGAAAAACTAGCTCAAAAACTAGAACGGCTCTTTCAATTCGACCTGTAGCGCATTTGCTAAGACTTGTGGTGCATTTGATACCTGTTGCAGTGCATTTAAAACATTACCAGAGTTATGCATTTGATCCAACTTGAGGCTCTTTTGAACTCTGTTGTGGTGCATTTACTATTGTGCATCCAATCCAGAAAGCAAAATCTGTACCTTCCAAAAAAACTATCAAAATTTTCAAAAGCTCATTTCAAACATGTCTTAGTTGATCCAAAATCTGATTAGAATCATGCAAATCAACCATTTCCCTCTTTTTCCACACCATAGTTACTTTTCTCTACACTACATCATCCAAATTCCACAAAATTCTTCCAAAATCTAACAAGGTTAGAACCAAGCTATTCTTGATTGCATCAAATCTCAAACAAACCTAGTGAGTCTCCACTATCAAGGATTACTTATCCTTTTCTCTCGGAACTCCACTAGTGGTTTGTGCAAGACTAGTCCATATCAAGTAAATGGATTTCTATCATCCTTACTTCAACTATCATTTTGTTCACCCAACTTGTTTGACACCAACTAGATCTAAGAAGAACCTTGCTAAAATCTTGTCACATTCTAGTACCTTGCTCAAGAAAACTCTCCATCCCATCTCTCATCACCTTGCATGGTCTTAACAAGATTACAAAAACAAAAATAGATTGAAATGGCTGAGAAAACTAATCTAACCTCTCACGAAAGTGATGAGGAAATCTCTATGGAAGAATTCCTCCAAACATAGCAAGACAAAAGATTTCAATGCATAATGGATAAGGTACTTTCCCAAGACCCTACCAAATTCTTTCTACAGCTATCATATCTAGGAGTCAAGCTCCCTAAAGATTTTGATGTAGAGGCTCTAAAAGAAATTGAGGAAGAAACACACCCTGAGGGAAGCACACATGAGGAAACACCTTCAGACAAAAGCAAAGCAACCATTGATTCTGCAAATGCCTTGAGCTTAATGACCCAACATATCCAAGCTTTACAACAACAATTTATGGACATGTAAATAGGAGCATCAACTAACCACTACTCCCTAGAGGATATTTCACCTTATCCTTTTGATAGAACCTTGATCATGTTACCTTTCCCCTCTAAATTTGAGGTACCCAAGTATGATAAATATCAAGGAAAAGGTGATCCAAGGGACCACATTAGGGAATTTAATGTTGCTTGTCTTGAGGTCACACACAATGATACTTACCTTATGCGACTATTTCCAAGAAGCTTGGGTGGACAAGCCATGGAGTCATTTTCTAGACTACCACTTGGCATTAGAACTTTTAATGAACTTGTAGACAAATTTGTCATGCACTTCCCCTATAATATTGAACATGACACCTCAATCTTAGATCTTTGTAGCACCAAGCAAAAAGGTGGGGAATCTTTCACCACCTTCCTACAAAGACTGAGACAGTTAGCAAGTAAGTGTCCACACCAAATGCCTGAACTTACAAACCGACATAAGCTATCAGATACAAATCTAATGTCCTACTTCCTTTAGTAAGGTCATTGAGATGGGTCTAATCATTGAAAAAGCTTTAATCACCAAAGGTCAAATAAAACTCTATAAAGACACTCCTAGTACCAACACGAACATAGACAAACTAAGATTTTGGAAAAAGAACAAAAACATTGTGAACGATGGTGTGGTAGATGCCAAGAATGCGGGACCAAAACAACCAATCTTCAACTTATCAACTCCTCAAAACAACCCCCCACAAAACAAACCAAGAAACACTGAATCACGGTTTAAAAATTTTCAACCTACGAGAAAATTCACACCTTTGGGAGAATCATTGGGAACAGCCTTACGGAAGTTAGTCACAAGCAAGATCATAAAAATTCCATTGGCATGAGAATATGAACAAAAGTCAAACCTCCTTGGTGGAACGACAACGATTTCTGTGAATACCACCGAAACAGGGGGCATAAAACCAACAACTGCATTGCGCTCAAACACACTATCTAAGACTTGATCAAACAAAACAAAATATCCCTTGACAGACATACCTCTAACAATGATCACCAGGCATTCAAGGATCATCTTCCCAACTATGAGCAGGGAGGGCCTTCCAACCGAAACAACAGTGAAAATAACAATGCCAATTACACAAATGTTAGCTTTGACTATGTTGTTAACCATATCTCAGAAAGTGATTCACACATTAATGTGATCACTATAAACAAAGATCCAGATTGCAACGTTACCACCTGCAGTAATAGAGTCACTCTTAGAGGAGCCCCTGCCACTCCGGCTAATCAGTATAGTATCTTAGATCAACTCCATAAGACACCTGCACATATCTCCATTCTAGAACTTCTCTGTCTCTCCCTGTCTCAAAGGGCCATACTTGACAAAGCTTTAGCAGAAGCCTCTATCCCAACAAACCTCATTGAAGAATAGTTTCAAACCATGGTAGGTCACATTACCTCACCTCACTCCCTATCATTCACTGAAAAGGATGATATGTCAATCACCCAACCCCATAACACCTCTCTTCATGTTGAATCCTTCATACACAAACACAAGATAAAAAGAGTCCTAATCGGTGGAGGAGCTGGTTTGAATATTTGCACCTTGAAGCTAATCCTTACATTGGGGTTTTCAGAGAAGGCTATAGATCCAAAAAAGAAAATCACTATCAAAGCCTATGATGAGGAGGAGAGAACTTCTAAGGGAATTGTTACTTTACCAATTAGAGTGGGACCCATAGTAAAAGATGTGGCTTGCCAAGTCCTCGATATGGAGCTAGCATATAAAATTCTTCTTGGGAAACCATGGATACATGCTCTAAAAGCAATGCTGTCAACATACCATCAGTGTATCAAATTCCCTTACGAAGGTCAAGAGATCACCATCCAAGGTGACCCTAACCCATTTCAGTATTGTAACTCCATTCATCCTAAACCTGAAGTGGTGATTCCCAACAACCGTGCCTCTACTTCATCTTCATCTCATGTTGACCCAGCTTCACTTTCTCCCACCTCAAAAGCTTCTCAACCTAACCTCAGACTCAAAGATAAGGGCTTGGGTGAGTACACAATTTCCCAATCCCTCTGTTTGGCACAGCTCCTCCTATCTTCAAGATCATATGGAAGACCCACCCTGAGCAAACCAAAAGTAAACAAAGCTACCAAAGGTCCGTTTATCAAATGGGGAAGCCTCGAAGATGAGAGTGATGAAAAGGATATCCTACAATGGTTATACAAGGATGAAGGCAATTCATCAACACAACAAGAGCATCACACAATACAAAACGAACAATATGGTCAAGGATTCCAAATGCTACAAAGAATGGGGTATGAAGGACACAGTCCACTTGGTTCAAGAAAAGATGGTATCACTGAACCCATCCAACCTCATACCTTGACAACCCGAGACACTACAGGGCTAGGATACACTGGAACATCATGAACCAATAGAGCAAATAAGAATAAAGGAAAACACCCATAAACATCTACTAGTAATCTGGTTGAGCAAATTCAACAACTGCAACTGGGGAGTGAGACTGATTCTAATGAATATGAATGGGATAGCCTCTTTGAGCTATCTTGTGATGACAAAGGCATCGATGTTGTCCATGAGTATTACCCAACCCATGCAAATGAGAGACAAGGTCCAAGGGCTAGACCACTAGAGTCTGACCTATGTAATAATGATAGTGAAAATCATGTGGAAAGAATGATACCCCCCTTGATGAATCTACTAATAGAGAGTACCATCGTAGACTTTATCCGTCCTTTTAACAACTCTATCCTAACTATCAACACCATCGAACTAGATCAATCCAATGATCCCTTACCATTGGTGCACCCTGAACTCATAGATTGGGACCTACAAGGTACTACCCCTAAGCTCGATACCTTTGAGAATGATGAGGCCATCATAGACTATCTTGAGCTTAGAGATCATATACCCACAGGCGACTACAGAGCTGGCTATGCTATAGAACTCAATGAGAAGGCCTATTTTGGACAGAGTACCAAGCCTTTCAGTCTCAAAAATGTCAAAATGAAAGAAAGATCTAATGGAGAAAACCATTCTGCGGCAGTGTTAGATCATGAAAAAAGTAAAAATAAAGATGTATCCAATGGTGAAAACCTTTCTGAGACACCGAAGGATGAAAGGCTTGACCCTCTATCCAATCTTACACATTAGGACAGATCCTCAATCTTGATAGAACTAGAAGAACTGATTAATGTCAGCACAAGTGATGATCCCAGAATGATCCACGTGGCAAAGGCTCTAACAGAACAAGAAAAACCAGCATTCACAGATTTCTTCAAGAGAAAACAAATCAACTTTGCTTGGACATATGTAGACATCCCAAGGCTAGATCTGAATCTCATAATGCATCACTTATCTTTGGCTTGAGGAGCTAAACCAGTAAAGCAAAAACTTAGAAAGATGCACCCACATGTAGCCCTCATGGTAAAGGAAGAGCTGAAGAAACTGTTAGATGTCAGATTCATCAAACCTATAGACTATCCTGATTGGGTTTTGAACATAGTACTAGTTGCCAAACTAGATGGCATAGTCTGAATATGTAATGACTTCAGGGACCTGAACAAAGCTTGTTAGAAAGATGATTTCCCCCTACCAAACATTGACATGATTGTAGATCTCACTGCAGGGCACACCATGCTGTCACTAATGGAAGGTTTTTCCAGATATAACCAGATAAAAATTGCACCCGAAGACCAACACAAGACTGCATTCACATGTCCTTGGGGCATCTATTGTTGGTGTGTCATGCCATTTGGTTTGAAAAATGTTGGTGCAACATATCAGAGAGCTATGACCACAATCTTCTATGACATGATGCATACTATAATGGAAGACTATGTTGATGATATTCTTGAAAAATCACTCATAAGAGAAGGACACCTGGTAGTATTGGACAAAATCTTTAACAGAATGGAACAGTTTAATGTGTGCCTCAATCCAAAGAAGTGTGTGTTTGGAGTTACCTCAGGTAAGTTACTAGGATATATAGTGTCCACCAATGGAATTGAAGTTGACCCAACTAAAGTGAAGGCCATCATGGAAATGTTGCCTCCTAAGAATCTCACTCAGCTAAGGTCCCTACAAGGAAAACTACAATCTATCAGGAGGTTCATTTCTCAATTGGCAGACAAGTGCCACCCATTTTCTCACCTTCTACATAAGAATGTCCCATTCAAATGGAATGATTCATGTGAGCAAGCATTTCAACAGTTAAAGGAATATCTCATGAAGCCACCTATATTGATGCCACCGATTAAGGGTAAACCTCTACTACTGAATATCTCAGCCACACCAACAGCTCTGGGAGCTCTCCTAGCATAGCAAAATTATGAAGGGAAAGAGAAAGCAATCTACTATATCAGTCGAACACTTGTTGGATATGAACTACAATACACGCCAATTGAAAGAGCATGTCTCGCTGTAGTCATCACCTCACAAAAGTGGAGACAATACATGTCACATCCTATCAAACTAGTAACAAAGATTGATCCACTCAAGTATCTACTCAACAAGGAAGCTCTAATAGGTAGACTGTCCAAATGGGTCATGCTTCTCAGTGAGTTTGATATCTAATATATAGATAGGAAAGCAATAAAAGGCCAAGTACTCACAGATCAACTAGTAGATGCACCTCTAATAGATGACAGCCCTTTCAACAAGTTTTATATCGAATATATAGACAAGAAAGCAATAAAGGCCAAGTACTTGCAAATCAACTGGCAGATGTACCTCTAATAGATGACAACCCTTTGAGCTTTGAATTTTCAGATGAATCTATCTTTCACATCACTACAACAACCTAGAAAATGTACTTCGATGGATCATGCACTCAGCATGGATCAGGAGCAAGTATCTTGTTAATCACACCTAGTGGCAACACTATTTCTAAATCATACAGATTACTCTTTCCCTACACTAACAACGTGGCAGAGTATGAAGCCCTAGTCATTGGCATCAAGCTAGCAGTTGAATGGAATATCAAAGAACTTCAGGTATATGGTGACTCATAGCTGGTCACAAATCAAGTAAATGACGACTACAAGAAAAAAGATGAGAAATTAATCCCTTACAAATGGATGGTAGATGATTTCAAAGATTACTTCATCAAAATCTCTTTTGAATAGATACCAAGGATTGAGAACAAAGCTGCAAATGCCATGGTAACGATCGCATCTATCCTCAATATTCTGGATAATCAATCACGCTATGAGTTCTTGGTAGAGCCAGTGTCTTGTCCTGCATACAATACCACTGAATCCCATATCATTTACCACATTGTTGGACTTGATTCTCCCCTCTATGGAAAGATATTTGCCTATCTTAAAGAGAATACCCTCCCACCCGATCTCTCTAGTAACCAAAAATGAACCTTCATCCATTAGGCATCTCGGTATGCCATTGTCACCAATACCCTATATCGCAGAGGTCTCGATGGTACTCTCCTTAGATGTCTCGATAGTGAGGAATATTAAACTGCCCTGAGCAAAGTACATGACGATATATGTGGGACCCACTCTAGTGGCCCTACCCTAGCCAAAAAACTCATATGCCTGGGATACTACTGGCCAACCATGGAACAAGATTCCTATCATTTTGTCAAGAAGTGCAAAAACTTCCAAATCCATGGGAACCTGATACATGCACCAGCACAAGAGCTATAGCTTTTAATAACTCCTTGGCCTTTCTGTCAGTGGGGACTTGACTTAGTGGGCAAGATTCAACCTCTTTCATCCAATGGCCATAAATTCATAATCACTAAGTACTTCACAAAGTGGATTGAATCCGTTCCCTTAGCCAATATCATAGGCAAGCAAATTGCCTCTTTTATCTTGAACTATATCATTTGTCGCTATGGTATCCCTTCATCCATTGTCACAGATAATGGACGACCCTTCAAAAATCAAGATGTCAGAGAACTATGTGACAAATTCCATATCCAGCATCGCTTTTCAACCCCCTATTACCCCTAAGGCAATGGCCAGGTGGAGGCATCAAATAAAACCATGTTGAAAATCCTAAAGAAGACTGTCAATGATGTCAGCCAAGATTGGCATGTCCAACTAAATCCCGCGCTGTGGGCATACCGCACAAGCATCTGCACACCCACAGGTACAACATCATACTCGCTAGTCTATGGATCTAAAGCTATCTTGCCCATTGAAGTCAAGATCCCATCCTTGCGAGTCTCATTAAAAGGCCTCATATCTGATGAAGAGTACAGAGTGTCTAGACTTCAAGAGTTAGAGCTGCTTGAAGAGAGAAGGCAATAGGCCTTTAACCATCTAAAAGCATATTAGCAATGAATGTCCAAAAGCTATAATCACAAGGTAAAACCCTAAATATTCCAAGTCAGTGACCTAGTCCTCAGAGAAAATCCCAGAAATCAGCAAGATAGAGAAAAGAAAAGCAAATTCAAACCTAACTAGCTAGGTCCCTATGTCATCATTGTAGCTTATGGATCAGGGGCATATTAATTGGCTACATCTGAAGGTTAATTGTTTGATGATCCTATCAACAACATGCATCTTCACAAGTTCTATACCTAAAAACCCCAATCCAAGGGAGTCTTGAAAAAATCCAAAAATATTGAAAAAGTGATAAAAAAAAGAACAAAAAAATCAAAAAAATAGAAAAATAACAAAAAAAATCATCCTCTGGTGAAAACCTGGCAAACAGGTGCCTTGGATAGGTACCATGATGAAAACCTAGAAAACAAGCATCATGTGTACTTTTAGCTTCCATGCAAATAAAAGCAAGTGGTGAAAACCTGGTAAATAAGCACTATCTGCAACAAACCACTTCCTCCATCTGTTGTGACTTCGTATCTTTTGTGTCCATCATGTTGTTCATCTTGAACCATTCCTTTGAACCGCTGTCAAACTACGTTGCCTCTGAGCTATCAGGTAGGCAAGGCCATTCTCAATGCACCCTCGAGGCTCTGCTATGCTCCACTTCTTTCCTCTCCATATCTTTTTGGTGTCATCTATCCTGTTGCGCACGCCATTTCTACATCTTGGCCATCACCTAGGTCTTAGGTCCATTAGGTTCACCCTAAACTACATTGCCTTTTCGTTATCACGTTGGCAAGGCCATTTAGCAATGAGCCCCCGAGGCACTAGGTCAATCCCTTAGGATCTGTCTCTCCATGTTTGTCTGTCCTATCACCCATAATAAGTTGATCTTTGTCTAAACTGGGGGCAACTCCTTGACCTGCTTGCAGATTAGGATTCTTGAGTGCCACATTTTCTAAGAGGATACCAATAAAGGATTGTGATACCTTTCACTAGACAAGCACACACAGCAAAACAAGCTACCCTAAACAAAATTCTTGATGCAAAACATCAACCTGTCCAAAACAAAGCACCATACCAAAACACTCAAACCAATTCTATATCAATTATGGAAAAAAGACACATCTAATGCAAGAATGTTTTGTGAAAAGGTTAACTTACAAAGTCTTGGATTTTTGTCATTATGTCTTCCTATGCTACTCAAGGATGCCAAAAGCTAGAGATGCTATGATGGGGCATAATCTTTTTCTTTGTCTGCTGCTTGTGGATTAAACTTTAGTAATGTGATGACTTTTTGTCTAACGACATGATAAAAAAAAGATCATCAAGGACTCAGAGGTATAAACATGAAAAGGGGCAATCCTTGTATGTTGAAATGCAAGAAGTACTCAGGTCATCTAGATTCAAGTTTTACTAGATGCTTGTATCGACTTGCTATATCAAAATCCATGTAAGGAATACTCAAGTCATCTTGATTTAATTATACTTAGATACTTGTATTCCCTTACAACATTTCAAAAAGAGAAAAATACCAAAACGTGCCCAATGACGAAAGCAAAAGACTTGCAATATCAAGATGACAAATCCACATCCAACCCATATCCCAAAACCCATATCAACCATGCAATAAGAAAATCCTGCAATATATCAAATGAAAGTCTGTATTTTCTTCATTTATTCTCTTCCACCTATCTATATCATCTCTATGTTGAATGAGTACATTTGGACATATCAAAAACATAGCATAGGTAACTTATCATATCACATAAGATAGTCATTCACATGATTCAATCATTTCCATACATAATCAAGTGCATTAGGTCATCCACATACATTTGCATCCACATATAATTTCAAAAATCACAAACATAAACAAAATACATATAGAGCTGCATCATCATATCAATAACATGTCACATCTACATTTACATAAATCAAATCATCCTACAATCCATCTAGTATGCATCACATATACAACACATCATAAGATAGATTGCATCCATAACATATAACTATAGAACATAAACATGTAGAACATCAGTAACTGCATCATCATATGGTCATCAAAACATGTCCAAATGTACAATCTATCAAAAATATATGTCCATCTCTCACAGTCATCATAAAAATGTATACAAAGTACAACAAGACAATGATACATGTCTCGGGGCAAAATAGTACATATACAGGCTATATTAGCCATCAAAAATATGTACATCAAATCAAAATAGTACAAGTATCTAGGTCTACCTAACCTTGTTGCCATGGAGCACTGCTCCCTACGCTGCCCTCTCCTCTATCTCCCCTTGACTGCTGGGGACCCCTCACTGATCCTACAGATCGAGACCCACCTGCCCTCTGAGATGTCACAGACTAGCTCCTGAAGCTGGGTGGAATGCTGATCCACTGACATTGCCCCGTGATATAAACCTCTGTAGTACTAATCCTGAGCCTGCACTCTGGCAAGCTCACTCTGAACCTGGGCCAGCTGTGTCTGTGCCTGCTGCACCTGTGAAACCAAAAAATTGGAAGTACCATCTGTACCCATAGCTACCATGGCTGCATCTCTCTTTGCTCTCATCACCAGCATGCTAGCGAAGGTTGCATCTCTCTCTAGATACCTCTGACAACTGTCCTACATCTGCATCTCTCTGAGACTCTGCTGCTCTCAGATGGGCCCTCAACTGCCTAATCTAACCTTGTAATGTCACAATAGCCTGCTACTGTAAGTCAAGTTGCAGAGCCTGCTGTGCTAGCACCTGCACCTGTACCTGCTACTATGCCACCTACTATGGTGGTGACATCTACCTTTGCATTGCCACCTGCTATGCTGGAACCTGTGCCTGCACCTGTCCTGTAGCCTGTAGCTGCGCAACTACTTGCTAACCTAAAGGTCCCTCCCCAGACCTCATCCTCTGTCTAGGTCTACCACCTCCTCCTCCATCTCCTCCTCCTCCTCCATCATCCCCTTGACCTCCTCTATCCTCCTCTCCTCTTGCTGGCTCCACCCTCGTTATCTGAATCGTCATCTATATGAGGAGCTAACTCTCCAGGCCCTAAGTATCTAGGGAATGGATGTGCTGCGAACCACTCCTCGTAATCTGGCATCATACTAGCATCCACTATATCCCTCCTCATGGACCAAGCCACATGAGGAATCTACTAAAATTATGTCAAAGCCTCCTCATATGATGCCATGGGACCCCACCTAAATCTCTCTGCATGGGTCCTAGCAAATCATGCCTGGCCCTGTGGTCTACCTTGTACTCGGCCAAACTGCCTCTGTACTCTGCTCACAATCTGTCACTCTAATATGTATCTTGTCTTGCCAATGAGCCACCAAGTTTGGAAGCAATACGGAAGCTTGTCCGCCTCATCATCCCATACCTCGTAGTCTAGGTATGGGTGCCAGACAACCTAATCTACATTATCAAACATGTGTCTCCAATACTCGAGCTTCCCCATCTTGTACAGGGAAATCATGCCTACATAGCCATAACTGTAGGACTCGCCCCTCTGCCTATGAAAAAGACATCAGCCATGTGATAGCTATGTGCTCCCACAACCAAAATTGTAAAAGAGACACACCTGCTGACAAACTGGCCCCTTTGTGATACACTACCTAGTGCATATCTCTATATAAGTGTGCTAGCATGCACACACCCCATGCATACTGAGTCCCATTAGTGATCATGCTCTCTAACACCCTCCCCCAGCCAATCGAGAAGCCGTGTGACCTCCTATCAGGCATACTACACCACTGATCAATCCCACCACTATACCCAAGAAGTAGTCATAGCAGTCATAAATGTCCTGCCACGAAATCACTTGCTCAACCAACTCTGGGTCATCGAACACCTGTCTGCACTCAGCTAATCCAGCATCATGCTGTGACTCATACTCGACCAACTCTCCCTGAATAGGGAGGTGCAAAATCTAGTACATGTCCTCAAGAGTGATTGCCATCTCCCCCGTCAGTAGATGGAATGTCAAATCCTTGCTATGGAATTGCTCCACCACTGCAGTCAACATGGCATGGTTCACACAAACCTTAGGCATGAAGCACACATAGTGCAAACCCATCATACCAAGAGCCTCATGGTCAATCTCTGTCAACATGTACCACTGCAATAATGGCAAAGGGAACTGCTCTTGTGACATAAGGGTATCCTGGATATCCTCTTGCAACTAAACAAAACATAATGTCAAAGAAATCCATATCCAAGCAAACCTACTCAAAGCAATCAAACTATCCTATCATTGACTTAACATATCAAATTAATCAAAACAAGCATATCATCTCTTGACTAGATTCTCGGTAATCTTAGAGATCACTTATCAATTAACGCATTGATCAAGGTGCCAATTGGGTTAATTTCATTAAGTCAAATAATTTTCCTAGTACAAATGCACTGATCCAGGTGGCAAATGCGCTGATCCATATCATATGCGCCTCTTCACCATGAATGCACCAATCTTTGACGTATATGCACCGCTTCTAGTGTCACATGCACTGTTCCCCAGTAGATGCGCCAATTCATAGCATATATGTGTTGCAAGATCTCTCACATGCATCACTTAGCAACATATGCACCATTTTAGAGCACATATGCACTGAACGATAGTTCGGCATATCTATCCTAGCTTTTTTTCGCTAAGCATTTATTGCCCTAATAAATGACTTTTAACGAGTTTTGACGAACTACATACCGGTGGTCCTACCTCCCCTGGCTAATCAAACTGTCAAACTCACTCAAACTGATGCTCCTCACATGGAATATCCATCTCTCTGTTGACTGCTCTAGCTCCCATGTTCTCCTAATCTCTCAAAGACCAATCAACTAAGGACAAGTGTGCAAATGAATAGAACTTGTGAACCCAGCTCCTATATATAGCAAGTGAACCATATCTAACTATGTGACAACTACAACTACTTCCCATGTCTGTTCCTCCGAACCACATCCCATTTTTCTCCGTCCTAACCTACTTTTCACCTTCTTCTTCGTGAGATTGTCCATCTCACACTTTCTGCCATCTTTCCGTCTAATCTCCCGAGGGGGCATCCTATCGTTAAACTTGTACCAGGGGCAAACTGGGGCATGTATCATTGTCGAAAATACCTATTGAAACAACATGATAAAACACATTGCATCAAAGAGGGGCAAAATGTATACACCTAAAAATGACATGACTCTACTTAAATAAACATTTTAAATATTTATTTTACCTTCATATTCCTTTAGCAATAAATAAATAAATTTATTTATTTATTTGATTCACTTCCTCTCATTTAATTAAATAAATTACATTTATTTAATTAATCTACATCAACTTTATTCTTCTAAAAATAATTAAATAATTTTAATTATTTAATTAAATCTTTTATTCTTCCAAATTTAAATAAAATGCAATTTTTTTAAAATTAAAATCTTAAATCTCCACAAAAATAAAATATATTTAAATATTTTATTTATTCCTCCAAATTATCTACAAGTAATTAAATAAATTTATTTATTTAATTATGCTTTCTTATCTTCTAAAAAACCTTCATATCTTCCAAAAATAAATTCTTGTCATACAAAAAGCAAAAGCTGAGTTAAAGCAACTTTTCTCTTAAATTAGAAAAAGATATTCTAATTTAAGTAAATGAAAACTCATCCTCATCAAGAAAGCAATTAACTCAACAAAGCTTCTTTTTGAATGACACATGTCCTTCTTCTATTTGTTACATGTTCCTCAACCATTCTCCTCTGCTGATCTTCTTATTTCTTCTCCACCATTGATCCTCTCTCACACAACTCTATAAATACAACCCTCTTCTTCTTCATTTGATCATCCATCATTTGAGTAAACTTATGTTGCAGGAACTATAGCGTGCCATTGGCACCCCATTTGCATATCACTTCATCATCCATCTATTTCAATAGTGTGTTGAAGCTCACCATTAACACACAAAGTATCATAGCCACTTCTCCTTGTCATCTTGAGGAATCAAAGTAAGGAAGAAAGCTTCCTGAGGGCCAATCTTCATCACCACAAGATCAAGAAAGAAAAGGCGAACAATGGAAGACGCAAGGTAAAAGGTTGTGAGTATATCTTCTTTACTTTTGAATCTCCTTTTTATCTTCATATTTCATTGATGTTTGGGTTTTATTATTCAATTTGATTTTTCCCATTTTTACCCTTGCATCACCTTCTCTAGATCTTCAATTTCTTCATACTCAAAGTATTCTTCCTTGTCATTTATCTAGTCAATCAATTTTTCAAGATTCAAATTGCCAGTATAATTAGGTACCTCAACACTAGGTCTTTTCCCAATCTTTGAAATAGCTCACAACATCTTGACTTGGTCTTATTCCTCTTCTTCTTCATCTCCTCAGGGTTCACCATTTTGATCAGCAAATTGGAATTCTTCATCATCATCACTTTCAACATTAGGTCTAGGTGTAATTCCTCTTCTTTGATCTTCTTCAACAACATCCAAGTAAACTCACATGGTTTTCATCATTTCCATCATCTCATCCATTCTTCCAGCCATTGTTCTAATAGCATGGATTCTCCTTAGTGGCATTCTTCCTAAGATCAAGTGTAACTACCTTAAATTCAGTGATTGGGCTACAAGGTGACAACTACCTCACAATCGGTGATAGGTTGCAACACAAGCAACCTACCTCAGATTCAACGATCTATTCACAACAAGATCTCATGAAACTGGTTTCCCAACTTTGCTTAATTCATTCCCAAAGATTCAAACTTTTGCTCTGATACCACTTGGTGTAGTCATGGTTAGGAGGATCCACAAAGTGATTGTCTAGGCCGTGCAACTAGAGTAAACACAACAGAAACAAATCAAAGCTAAAAAAAATGTAGGTTCAGTCATTCAGTATATCATAGAATTCAAATACAAATTGGTCGGCAACATGTGGGCTTACAATTAGGGCTCACATGCCTAATTACAGAATTACAGAATATGCACAAGATATGGCTTTCAAGCTCTTTCACAAAGAATCCAAACTATCAAACATGTAAAACTATCAATCATTGCTTTTCTAGAAATCTATTACATCAATATATATCATCTCTAGGACAAAATATTCCTTAACGTCGGCCAAGGAAGATCACAATCTCTAGTGAAGAGTTGTAACATATGTACACTAATAGGTCAGACCTAAATGAATAGAATTCCTTTGCAATTGAATAGAATGATGTGCAAATCTCAAGGAAGGTCGGCTATGAACCAAACAACATTGAATGATGTGCCTTTTAACTTCACAAGTCATGAAATGCTCTGCAAGTCTTCTCCTTTAGCTGATTATCTGGGACTATTAGGCTGCTCTATTCTGAGGAAACAATTGATCTTATGATAGATATATCTAACCTGTATCTAATCCAAATGCTCTGAATTTTGGATATGATGTGTATGAATGTGTCTAGATGCTAAGTCTAGCTCCGCAAGATCTGAAATGCAACTGCGATAAAATGCAGACCAAAATATAGAAACTGCTACTAACTAAACTGACTGAAATGAACTAGAAATTGAAAAGAAACAAACTAAAATGCAAATGTTTTTGGTTGGTGTAAGATTACTCTTAAACCAAGGATGCTCCTGCACATTGAGAGGCTACACAAATGATATTAGTTTCCAAGAAACCCAAATGTTAGATAAAAAGCAATAATTAGAACCAAAAGCACAGATACAGTGACTAGAAGCACACTTGTGTGAACTAGAAGCACAATAATATTGACCAAAAGAAAACTTCTTTTAACCAAAAGTGAAATAAACTTATCCAAAAGTGTAGAGAGATATACCAAAAGTGAATTTCTATTGACCAAAATCATAATTTTTCTGACCAAAGGCACAACTTTGTTTGTCCTAAGTGCAATTCTGTCTATTGGAAGTGCAATTTTTTCTGTCATAAGTGCAACTCTATCTTAGTCTTGCAAAAATAGAAAACAAAGGTTAATCATGTCATCAAAAGGTAAATAAGTGAGCTTCTAATGGGCTAGGAGGTTGGTTGGAAGTGTTAATTTGTTACCCTATACCAAAAACTAAAAAACAAATAGTGAGATGAGTGATCAATTGGGTTAAAAGGTAAAAATATGTCCACAAATACATCAGCTTGTGAACAAATCAAGATAAATGCATGTAAATACGCCATCTTACATGCAAAAATAAGTAAATTAGATGCAACCCTACAAAGTCAGAAAACCTAAGATAAATAGTGAAAACCAAAGGCGCAACTTTGTGAACGAAACACATAGTTCTGTCAACCAAAGGTGCAATTCTGTCAACCAAAGGTGTTGTTCTATTGAATAGGAGAACAACTGTATCTACCAGAGGTACAACTCCATACCTATAGCTTAAAAAATCAATTTTCTCAAGAAAATGGATGTTAAATTAGGGAGTGGGTCCCATCGGGCATGCCAAAATGTGTATACTAGAAATCAGAATACAAACAAGAACAATACATACGTTATTCCAATGTCTACATAACTCAAGAAATAATCACAATTAAAAATAATGAAATCCAAAGAAAACAATGATGCAAGATACCACACTATGATATTTATTCCTTGGTGTATTGATATGTGGATTGCTCTAAACATAGCATAACCATGATTTCAAGTGGATGGATGATAGCTCAATGGATGCAATGTGCTTCAACAAATGCTCAAAGTGTTGGAAGATATGGATGTCAATGCTCAAAAATTGTGAAGGGTTTGTGAATATGTGAATGGGCGTAGTTATAGCTTTTAGAGAAGATTGATCAATGGTGGATGAAATTCAATGAAATCGATGGATGAGATAAATTGAGAAGAAATGAAAGAACGTGCACATGACAAGTGTCCATGCAAAATTTGTTTTATTGAGTTAGTTGCTTTATTGACTAAAGATAGGATAGATTTTCATAAAAATAGAATGCTTTTTCTATTTAATGAATTGATTTAGAAAAAACAAAGGTTTAAAGCCAAGTGAGCTCAACTTTTGATTTTATTTTTGACATGCTATGAATAAAATTAAATAATAAATTATTTAGTTTGTGTGCATGGAAGAAAAAGATATTTTTTAGAAGATTTTGAGAAGATAATTAGAAACTAAAAACATAAATTTATTTAATTTGTTGTGCATGATGGTATAAAATAAGAAATAAATACAATATTGATTTTATTTATTTAGAAGATATACGAAAAGTCAACTTAAATAAATTTCAATAATTTTAGAAGAATAATTAGTCAATTAAATAATTTAAATTATTTAATTGTTGTGGATAGAAGAAAATAAGATGTGATGATTAATTAAATAATTTGGTTTATTTAATTAATGGGAAAATAGAAGAATAAAGGTGGTGAAATAATGAAGTTAACTAAATAAATAGGATTTATTCTATTAATATTGGATTAAGGTGAATGAGAAGAAATTGATGAAATTAATTAAATAATTAGGATTATTTAATTAATGTTGGATGAAGGTGCATTAGAAGAATTTGTTGTATGCAAGGTGAATGGTGCAATGATCATTTTTGGGTGTCTACAAGACTAATGAACTCAAGCAAAGATGACATGGCTAGTGAGGGTCACCAACTCAAGAAGATCAACTCTCCTAAGTAGCTATTTCACTAGATGATAAATGCTAACTTTTTTTCTAATTTGAGAGAGGCAACTTCTCAAACAAGATACAAGCTAATAGATGTGATCTAGATTCTGACTATTAACCACCAATTTAGATAGTTAGATGATAAAAGGAATGGGTTGGGTGATGACGATAATATGTCCTATACTCTAAATGAGATAAAGATTCTAAAGTCCAAAGATGATATGATGGAAAATGGTGATGACTGGATGATTGGATGGCTGACTATGGGGAAAATTGATGATAAATAAAATGAATTATAAACCCAATAACACAATGAAACATGCAAATAACAAAGTTTTAAAATAAGAAAATAAAACCTTACAACCTTGTTATCCCACGGCTTCCATTGTTCGCCTAATCTCGATCAATCTTTGTATGATGAATGAGCCTTCAGGAAGCGCACTTCCTTGCCTTGTTCTTCAAGATGGCAATGGAGAGATGGCTATGATACATTTTTTTATTGAAGATGAGCTTCAAATACAAATGAGGATGATCACAAGCTATGGAATGATATGGTGCGCTAGGAATTCTGTAGAGTAACGATATTGAAAGCTTGGATTATAGAAATGGAAGAAGAGGGTTGTATTTATAGACTTGTGAGAGAGAAGATCAACGGCATAGAAGACTTGAGAGAATGTGCGCGAATAGAAAGAAGACAAGTGTCACACAAAAAGCTATTTTGTTTGAGTTAATTGCTTTCATGACAAAGATAAGATTTGCTTTCACAAATTAGAATGATTTATTCTAATTTAGGAGTTGTTGATAAAAAAAAGATTGCTTTAAATCAATTAACTGAACATGTGATTTTCTTTTGCATGATTTGAGAGAAATTAAATAATAAATTATTTAATTTTGTGTGCATGAAGAAGAAGATTTATTTTTAGAAGATTTGGAAGATTTTTGAGATAAGAAAGCAAATTAAATAAATAAATTTATTTAATTGTGGAATTAGAAGATAAAAAAGAAAATTAAATAAATAAATTTATTTAATTGAGGATTTAGAAGATAAAAAAGCAAATTAAATAAATAAATTTATTTAATTGAGGATTTAGAAGATAAAAAAGCAAATTAAATAAATAAATTTATTTAATTGTCTATGCAAGATAGAAGAATAAATAAAATATTTTATTATATTTTATTTTTAAAGATTTGGAAGATTTAAATAAATTTGATTGATTTATTTAAATTTAGAGGAATAGACTTGACTTAATTAAATAATTTAGAATTATTTAATTGCTTGGAAGAATTTGATTAAATAAAGGATTTTATTTAATTTTGACTTTAGAAGAGATAATTAAATATTTTGATATTTAATTAACTTAGAGGAATATGAGTCGAATAAATAAATTTAATTATTTATTTATTGAAAGAGGAAGGTAGACTTAAATAAATATTAATAATATTTATTTAGATAGAATCGTACGATTTTTAGGTGTATACATTTTGCCCCTATTTGATGCAATATGTTTTATCATGTTGTTTCAAAGAATAAGATTGTCTGAAAATGATATATGCCCCAGTTTTCCCCTGGTACAAGTTTAACGATGATAGGATGCCCCCATCAGGAGATTGGATGGGAAGAAGGCAAAAGGCATGAGACAGACAATCTCACGAAGAAGAAGGTGGAAGATAGGCTAGGATGAAGAAAATAATGGTTTGAAGAAAGAGTCAAATGAAATGTGATGCAAGATTAAAATGATAACACACACAAGCAAGTAAGCAAGTATGCACAAATGATACAAGAACAAACAAGGTATTGCCCCTGTTAAGCGGTAAACCAATGATATACTGATAATGATATACAACAGTGTTGTCATGGTGGTGAACGATAGATCCCTAGAGAAACACAAAGGACAGTGTCTAGTTTTAGGAAATGTTGCATGTCATGTAAGATGCGTGTATTGGTCTAATTTCAACAATGCTAAATCCTATATAAGAAAAATGTTTGATTATAACTGATCGAGTTGATTTACGACCGGACAAGGATCAAGACCACTGATTGTGATTGGATCATTTGACAATATTGACTTGACTTGATTGGTAAGAATTTAAGGATAGACTTGCATTTTGATCACTGCTTGGATTGACGGCTAGAACTGTTAATGAGAGATATGAAGATAGATAGAAATTTGATCGATAGAAGAATGACTCAATAGAAGAAATCACAAGCTTTTATTTGTAAAAATTGATTCTTTGCATAGAATTTTATTGCATGGGATATGGATATGGATATGCGATGTAATTGGATACATTATAGATATGGATAAGGAATGCTTTCTGGATATGTTATGGATATGGATATTTTCCATCTTGATATTGCAAGTATTTTGAAGTGCTTATTTCATTATCGGGCGTTTATTATGTTGTAAGAAAACACAAGCATCTAGGTATAATTAAACCAAGATGACCTGAGTATTACTTACATGGATTTTGATATAGCAAGTTAATACAAGCATCTAGTCAAAATTGAATCTAGATGACCTGAGTATTTCTTGCATTTCAATAGACAAGGATTGCCCCTTTTCATGTTTAGACCTCTGAAGTCCTCGATGATCTTTTACTGATCATGTTGTTAGACAAAAGTCATCACATTACTAAAGATTAACCCACAAACATTAGACAAAGAAAAATGATTATGCCCCCATCATAGTATCTCTATCTTTTGGCATCCTCGAGTAACATAGAAAGACATAATAACGAAAATCAAGACCCTTTAACTTAACCTTTTCGCAAAACATTCTTGCATTAGATGTGCTTTCTTGCCATAGTATTGATAAAATCATTTTAATGGTTTTGGTCTTTGTTTTTTTTGCTTTGGATAGGTTGATGTTTTTGTGTCAAGATTTTTGTTTGGAAGTGTGTTTTGCTATGTGCGCTTGCATCTGGTAAAAGGGTATCACAATCCTTATTGGTGTCCTCTTAGAATATGTGGCATTCAAGGATCCAATTCCATAACCAGGTCAAGGACTTGCCCCCAGTCAGTTAAAGGATCGACTATATTGTGGATGAACTGACAAATAGAGACAAAGAAACGAGCCCTAAGGAATTGATCTAGTGCCTCGGGGGCGCATTGCTAAGTGACCTTGCCTATGTGATGATGTAGAGGCAACGTAGTTCGGGAAGAACCCTGATAGACCTAAGATATGGATCGGATGACAAATGATATGGAATAGATATGGATCATATATGGAATAGATATGGATCAGATATGGATCAGATATGGATCAGATATAGAACAGATATGGATCAGATATGGAACAACTATGGATCATATATGGAACAAATAACATTGATGACAAAGGCTATGCTAGGCTGACACTGTGGACAGGATACTGGATAAGAATTTTGGATAGCCTTAATGCTAGATAATGATGACAAGGGAAACACCACTGATAGGAAGATGTATGGGTGATAAAGAATGGAACGGGTATGTATGGGGATGGGCAATAGTGGATAGAATGAATCAAGGATGTGATCTCCAAGGACTATGTCGCATAGGAATAACTCAAAGCTTAAGACGAAGGACAATGAGATGACAATAAAGGATTTGTGTGGTTTTGGAGGGATAAGGTATGTCAAGAGACATCTAAAACATTTGTCAACATTGTGCCCCCAATCATTATCAAGATCAAGAAAAAAAGAGGAATGGAAGATTAGGATGGATGGACTGGACGGTATAGGTATGTAATGGATAGAGGAATAGGATAGGAAATGGTATGAAAGGAAACTAGTAGGAGAAAAGTGATATGCTGATGAGACAATGTGCCCCCAAGTGTAGGTGACGTAGGAGATCAACTTACACATGACACCTATTTGCTAGGTTTTCATCATGGTACTTATCCAAGGTGCCTGTTTGCCAAGTTTTCACCATTAGACAAAAGGATTTTTTTTTACTTTTCTTTTGAATATTTAGATAGGAGAAGGTGGATATGGATAAGGAGAGACTCAAGTATCTAGTTCCTTGAAAGATGATAGTCTTGCTAGATGGCTGCTATTGCACAGACCATGTCTAGTGTGCTCATAGATGTTGGTAGGGGATTGCATGAAAGTGAGATGGAGAATGGTAGATATTGGTTAATGGAAGGGTACGATAGTGGACGCTGATGTAGATATACGAATTGGAAAGATTATGCAAAAGCATGGGCCATGGGAGTAGGATGGGGAAGATATGTAGGATAGTAGTGGAAGGGAGGGGAGATGGAGTTATACGGAAGTGTTGTGGAATGGAAGGGAACTATGACCAATGGTTGCACATACTGTGATAACCATTGAAGCTTATGATAGGTAGGTGGTGTGGGAAGAAATGGAGATTTTTGCTTGGTGGATGAATGATTTAGGAATTTAGGGACCCACATAGACTTAGTATTTTTTTTATTTTTGCTGGTCTTGTGGGATGGAGGAATTGGATACTTTGGGATGGAATGAGAGAAAGTGAATGGTTGGAATTATTGAGAGGTGGATGCCTCATGTAACTTTAGGGCTTTTTTCTTGGGTACCCAAACCATTTTTTTTTTAGATTTTACTTGTGAAGGTATGGGCTTGGGTATATGCGGCATTTGTACAACTTCAGAGGTAATTAGTTGTTGCTTGGGGACCCACACCTTTTTTAGTTTGGCATTGAAGTGTATGGGTGTATGCAGCTTTTGATATGGATAATTCTTTGATTCTTGGCTTTTGTATCCTAGGTCATGAGGATGCTTAGGATTTTTGACTTGAGAGGTAGAGGCATCCAAATTTTTTCTATTGAATTCTCTTGGGATGGTAGAAGATCTTTGTTTAGACAACATGTGCATTTGTTGGCCATGATTGGGATTGTTAGAGGATTTATAGATGGATGAATAAGGTGTTGGAAGAAGTGGTGGTAGGATGCATAGAGGGCTATTAGGAGTTAGAAGTAGTGGAGGTAGATTGGATGGTGGAAGGTGTATGGTCACATGCTTTTGACAATTGTAGGATGAT
Organism: Cunninghamia lanceolata; assembly: GCA_027924645.1. Taxonomy (NCBI): domain Eukaryota; kingdom Viridiplantae; phylum Streptophyta; class Pinopsida; order Cupressales; family Cupressaceae; genus Cunninghamia; species Cunninghamia lanceolata. The sequence continues at coordinate 515,106 of BSBN01000245.1, read as the reverse complement.
GGAGGTGGAATGGTGACATATGTTTTGGGAATATGATAGGGTTTGCAATGGAAAGAGGTAGACTTAGGAGGAGTGGAGGAAGTACCAACATCTTGAGATTGCTCACCTTGGGGTATGTATCCAAGGCCGTATGAAGCTGGAGGAAGATTGACATGGACAGGCTCTAAAATACCTTGTTCATGAATGCCTAAGCCTTTACCTTGATAGTTCATATTCTTGAGTATGTGGTGGACCATGGGATTATGTATAGGTGCACTAGCAACGAGTTCCTTATTGGATGAGGAAAGCAAGATAGTGGATAAGGGTTGTTGGTGTTCTAAGGAAGAACATTCATCCATGAAGTTAGTAAGCAGAAGGATATAGGATGAAGGATTTGTAGCTTGGTCAGTAATGGATGGTGAAGGATCACTAGAATCTTGATCATCATTATGCTCTTTAGGATCTAAGTATTGGGTTGATCATTTATGTGCACTTGGAAGGCAAGTGTCTCATCAGAGGAAGCAAAAGTTGTTGGATCATGGATGGGATTAGATGGAAGAGGGATAGAAGTAATGGAGGTTTCTTGCTAACGGATGGGTATGGGATCAAGTTGTTCAAGGACATCTTCTTCATAGAGAATATCTTGATCATAGAATAGATAAAGGTTATGGATGGGTTGGATTTGGATTTCCTTCTCATGTATAGGATCAAGTTACTCATGGATAGTTTCTTCATCAAAGATAGTATCTTGATCATAGAAAAGATAAAGGTTATGCATGGGATGGAATTGGATTTCTTGCTCATGTATAGTTGTTGGGAGATGGATAGGATCAAGTGGCTCATGGAGAGGTTCATTATTATGGATATCATATTGATCATGGAAAATATACATGTTATGGATAGGTTGCATGAAAGTGATTTGATCTTGACTTAGACTAGGGCTTAATGTTTCTACATGCTCTAAGGTGTGCTCTTGACATAACTCTTGAGTTGTTTGAATGAAAGTGGATATTGTTTGACTTGGGTTCATGGTAGGAGACTCTTTAATAAGCTCAAGGGGTTGAGGATCACATGAAGGGGTTGTAGGATTTGATATGTTATTGGAAGAATCTTTTTTAAGGTCAAGGACCTGATTTTGGGGACATGGTTGACTCTCTGCTGGTAGTCCTTGGATCACATCCTTTGTAGGTGTATGGGTAGATGAATGAGGTAATGGATGAGTTGATTTGGCTTTCTCCATAGCTTTTCTTTTGCTGTATAAATTTGGAAAACATTTTTCCCACCACTCATCTAATTTTTTTTGGTTGTCCATTTAGAGTTTGAGGAACTAGATGGTGGTGTTGGTGTAGAACCGGTATGCTTTGGGATATGTGTCTTAGAAGATAGCGAAGGAGAACTAGTAGATGGGGTGGTGTATGATTTTTGACTTAGGTGGTGCTTTCCTTGTCAATAGTATCATTAAGATGGGAAAAGTGCTGATAACTAAGAGGGGGGTGAATCAATTATCTTAATTATTTTAAACTTCTGTTCTTCTTAATCAACTAAAACACATAAGCTTTAAATGAACATGAAAGCAGAAATAAACTCAGTACACATGACACAATATTTTTGACACAGAAACCTTGTTAAGGGAGAAAACCATGGGGTGATTAACCCAATAATGTATTCTCTGTTAGAAGAATAGAAATACAAAAGATGGCACTTGCCAATTAGAGCTCACTGCCCGTGCACACTACTCACAAGAGGCTCACTGCCTACAAGAGACTCACTGTCTACAAGTTATAAAGAGAGTAACAAGATACTTGAACTGATGAGAAGCATCCACATATGCTGGAGTTCAGTTCTGGTTAGGCTATGTATACTGATCTACTGCACTTCATTCTTCCTCTTCTTCTATGCTGCTATCCTTTCACATACTGGACCTGCTTTACTCTTTTCACACTATTCTTCTACTTTTATTCGTACATACCACCTCACACACCACACCTTTATATCCAAATCCATCTAGTATATATATCCGCATAGTGGATTTCATCCTCTTTCTAGTCAACATCTGGAATAGTAAATATTTTCCCAAACTTTAGTCTGTCAGCTAAATCCTTGCTCACCAAGTGATGCGGATCAAGAAGAAACTTATAGAAGTCATCCAACATGTTGGCCAATCATGGATGATACCTTAAGAACCTTGATCACCATCAATATCTCATCCAGAATAATTCTGATGCTCTGTCTATCAGTTCTTCCTCCGTCTATTCTGCTCAACTGGACCCCAGAACTTAGATACTCATACCTCTTCACTCTCTTATCACCGGAGGCTCAATCCCTGGAATCTAACAGTCAAGGTATTCCTCTTGACTTTCCCAAGTCCACACTTTACAAAGATTCTTCCTCTAAGAGATCCGGACCTTACTATCAGACCTTGCCACATGCTCTATTCTTGCTTATCAGACCACAACATTCTTCAATCTGACTTTCGGTATAGGCACACCATGTCCTGCGGATGTATGGGATGAACTTTGTTGCCATCAATGACAACAATCATGAAGCCATAATGTGTCTCTTGCCAACAATCTCCCCCTTTGGCATTGATGGCAACACTTAGTGAAAAATGACTAGGTGTTATACTACACTCCCCCTTGGTTGATGCTCTATTCTATTGTACATTTTATTGGAGCTCCCCCTTAGCTGGATTCCACTTTTTTCATTGTTCCTCACTCCCCCTTTGACATTAATGGCAAAGGGTAGGGTCCATGCACCAAAAATTGCCCAAAAATTCATCTATACTTAGTCGCATAAGTACATAAACAGGTTATACTTACATATACTGTAGTATGTCTGCAAAAGTTGTCTTCAACTAGACAAGTTATATTCCCCAACTCTGCTTCATCCTCTCCAAAATTGAGATGTGACCACTCAACAGGAATGCAAAGGCTTTTGCCCTTTTGAGATCTGTCGGATCACTGGTTCAGGCTGTGGTCTAACCATCAATTAGAGCCTCATGCATGGCCTCTAACTTAAGGATAATAATCCTTCTTAGTTCACTTAGCCTGCTTATTTTTATTTTCTTCTCCTTCTCAAGCTTCTTTATTTCATTTATAGTTGCAAGAGTCTGGCACTCTTTATTTATTATGGAAGAGGAGAGATGGTCAAAACTTTGAGATAAACTTAACAGTTTATCCTCTTTCTCTTTTACTTTCTTGTCAAAATCCTTGGTGACTTTTGGCCAAGATAAACAAAATTTATAGATATCACTGTCATCTTTAAGAGGATTTTCTAGGCTCTTTATTCCAGTATCCATAACTCTCCTATCATTTGATATTAACCCTTGTACCTCTGATAATATTTTTGCCAAAAAATCCTTCCAGACCTTAGCTTCTGCTGATTTTTCTAAGGAATCAAAATGTGTGCTAACACTATTAACTAGAGATTTGAGATTACCAGATGAAGAGGCTGAGGGATCCTTCTGAAAAGATGGCAAGATTTTCTCTAATACACTAGACGCAATTTCTATAAGCTTGCAGTCTTCCATGTGACTTTAGAAGCTTTTCTTTTGCCTTTGCTGAAGTAAAGGATGCTAGCTTCATGGTTTGCACTGGAGAGAGGGAATCAAAATTGAATGGACCCTGAAGCAACTCTGCTTCATCAAATTCCATCATCTCTTTGGTCAAGAAATCCTTGACAGCTTCTATTGTGTCTCTTGCCAGAGATAGAGTTTTCTCCCCTTCTGCAGTCTTACCACTGTCATCTGTGACTTTATCTATTTGACCTTTCTCCTTTATTTGTTCTTCTCCTTTAGATCCGGAGTCTACAGGGGAAACCAAAGGAGAGATGTTTTCTTTTTCATGAACTTTCTCTCCTGGATCAGAGGAATCTATGTCCTTATCTTTTTCTTCACTTGTGTCCTTTACCTCTTTTGCCACTGTCTCAGTAGATTCATCTTTGTCTTCCATGGCAGATGTTTCATCACCTAAGTCCTCTATGATAGGAATATTGAATCTTTTATAGGCATTCTTGAGGATCTCTTCAGTTTCTTTTGCCACTTTATTAGTTTCTCCAATCATAAGCTGATTCATTCTAGCTTTGCTCCAGAACTCATCCTTGCAATCTTTAAAAATCATATTCATTTGTTTCTGAGTGATTGAGGGATAGAGCTGAATGGCTATTTGTTCCCTGATCTCAAGGTCCTTTGCCTTGGCATTATTCTTCCCGATTTCTAGTTCTTGCTCTAGACTCTTGGGAATTAGAGAAATAATCTCAATGAATGCTTTATTATAAATGTTGAGATACCTGACTGTGGCTTCTTGCAGGATCTTCTAATCAGCCTCATTGTAGTCATCATAAAATTCAATCATTAGCTTCAAGTTCCCATCCACAGTGACTGATTTGACTACATCATCAATGGACAGAGTGGGCCTTTCAACAAACTCTTCTGCCATTTCTTTCTTGTCTTTACTAGTAGAGGGTTCACTAGATACTTTCTTCTTTTTCCTCATTTTCTGTACCTCCTCATCTGACTCAGTCTCTTCATCATCCTTCTGACTGATGTAAGACCTTGTGGCCTTTGTCTTAGTTCTTTTCTCTACTTTACCAAATGATTTTGCTTCTGGTTTTGATGTCTTTGAGCTCTTATCAGTGGTAGGTGTAGACCTCTTAGAGGATCTGGTTTGGGAGGGTGCTTCTACCAGTTCACTTTCCTTTTCTGCTTCTTCCTTCTCTTTCTCTGTCCTTTCCATCTTTTCTCTATGTGCATCAAGTGCTTCTTTTGAGATACCATATCTTTTGGCAACATTCTCTACTTCTTTTCTCACTTTTCTCTTTATCTCTAGTTGTCTTAGTTCCACATGAATCTTTACACTCAACTCTTCAAAGGTTCCAAACCTTTCTGCCTTAGGATCCTTTGGTTGACTAAGCATGTGTTGAATATGTAGCTCAACAATGTTCATATCTACTTCATACCCCATTGGCATGATCCATACTACCCTTGGCTCCACTGCCTCCATTAGGCACTGATCAGTTTCTATCATAAAGCAAACTGTCTCCTTATATTTTTCAACTAATGATTTGGGAATTCTTTCTCTAGCCTGCATCATGTTTTGAAAGTTTTTGAAATAACCCCACAGTGCTGTATTCTGTGCCTTAGCATCACCAAGCCCATGTATATAATCTCTAATTTGGATGGCTACTAGTCTATCATTCTGCCACACCCAACCACTAGATTCGGGAAGCTCATTCATGAAGTAGAAGAACAAACACAGTATCAACCCACCATACTTGAAGGAATTCTTCTTGTCTTTCTTTATCTTTTGTAGATTCTCCAAGAATTGGTTCAGAAGAAGCTCACAAAGATCATAGTCTGCATTCTTCCTCAACATTTCATAAGCAGTATAAATAGCAGTTTTAGATATTGAATTCTCCCTGCTGGAGTAATATATCTTATATCCAATTATCATTGATGCAAACTTGATATCTAGATCTGTGATATCCTCAATTGTCATTGCTCTTTTATCAAACTTTGATCCGGTAGCCTCACAATTTGGTTTTTGACAGATTTGAGAGTGGGCATCTCACCGGTTAAGTGTAATCTGGTTACTACCTTAATGTCATCCTTAGTGATTTTGAATGGTCCATTTAACCACATGAAGTTATCATGCACCCTACTCAAAACATACCTGACCCATTCATCTTCTGTAAAACAAGGGAAATGAATACATTGTGCAAAATGCTTTTCCCAGATGGCTTTATACTGAGTTTTAATTTCAAATGAGTCATTTGTCAAATGCTTGTGATAGATATAAACCAGCTTAGATTCCCCAAATTCTTCAATATTTGCATGAATATATGCCCTAATATCCTCTATGTGCAAAACCCCATACAGAATGCTGGAAAATGCCCCTAAGGGGTCCACTTCTAGAGATTTATAAGGATGTTTCTTAAATTTGGGTCAAGGCCTATCAGAAATCTTCACCACATTCGAAGTAGTCATCTTTCAAAGATTTGTAGAGATATTTTCAAGAACGAAAAATACCTTTTATGCTTCTAGGTTTCACAGAGTGAGTCGGATCAATTGTTGGATGAATCAACTTCTCTAGATGATTTTTGATGGGCTTGAGGAAATTTGTTGCAAAGCTCCTTTTCGCTTCTTCTCAAAGTCATTCTAGTTTGCCTTGTTATCCTTATCCGGATGGCTAGAAGAACCAAAAAAATCTTGTTCCAAACATCTTGCAGATCTTCTATATCTTAACCACAGCTTATTTAGATGTTTCTCTGAGAACCCTTTAATCCGCAGCTCTCCTTGTGCCAATCTTGACACCAATTAACTGGCTGGGGGAAAAGTGTTTTTCCTTGTGTCTCCCCCTGAGCCAGAGCTCACCTTTTAATTTCTTGAAGGAATATCAGCACCAGATTCTAGTGCGGATCCATCCCCTACATTTTCTGTACTTCTCTTCACCCAAATCTTGTTCATCTCACTTTGAACTTCATCTGCATTCATTTTTCCTTTTCCCTTGTCTTGATTCTGATTATGATGTATGGAACCTCTTTGTCCCTGATTCTTGCTTCTACAGAATTTGTCAATATGACCAGTTTTATTGCAATTGCGGTAAACAACATTTCTTTGCATATTTGATTGATGTCCTCTTGATCTGTATTGATTAGCCATATGACCCATTCTATTGCATGCAAAGCATCTACCATTGAATGAATTGTTCATTTGCATATTTCTGCACTCATGAGATTTGTGACCATACCTCTTGTAGTTAAAACATTATCCAGAGAAGGATGTATTAGTCTGATTCATTCTCTGTCTGTATTGATTAGCTTTGTGACCAAAGTTGTTGCAGTTGTGGTAGTATCCATTTAAGGGTGGATATCTTTGAGCATTAGGTTGCCTTATCAGAGGTCTTCTAGGCCTATTCCTTGGATTTTCTGATCCAAACTTTTTCTGACTAGATCCAGAGCTTTCACCTCTCTCATATCCCAAGCCACACTTGTCATCTACCCTCTTTTGGCTTTCAAGAAGAACTTCAAGTTGAGCAGAACTTATCTTGAATTTCTCTTTGTAATCATTTGCTATTTGAAGATCCCTTTTAAGAGAGACAATTTGATCCTCAAGTTTTTCTTCATTATCTTTAGCATCTTCAAGATCAGATTCAAGATGTCTAATTATTCTATCCATCTTGTGGTAGTCTTCTATTTTCTCTTTGAGAGATAGTCTTAGATCATCTTCAATTTTTCTTTTCTCTTCAATTTCTTGGGTGAATTTCATAACTCCTGATTCCATTTCATGTCTTACCATAATGACCTCTTTTGATAACTTTTCACATAACTTGGTTTTCTCCTTTAGATCTTCATTTGTATCATTTGCTTCTCCTTGACTTGCCAATTGCTGAAGTAGTTCCTTTCTCTTTTTCATGGAGATACTTAGTTTCCTTTTAGTTCATTTATGAAGTCATCAACCTATTTGAGTCTTTCCTTTAATTCATTGAGTTCAGAGTTAGAATGCTCAAGATCATCAAGGGCAGTTTGAAGTTGTTCTCTCATACCATACATATCCATTTGAATTCCCAAATCTTCCTCAAGCTGTTAGGAGGAACTTGGCTCTTATACCAATTGTTGATAACTGAGAGGGGGGTGAATCAGTTATCTTAATTATTTTAAACTTTTGTTCTTCTTAATCAACTAAAACACATAAGCTTTAAATGAACATGAAAGCAGAAATAAACTCAGTACACATGACACAATATTTTTGACGTGGAAACCATGTTAAGGGAGAAAACCACAGGGTGATTAACTCAAGAATGTATTCTCTGTTAGAAGAATAGAAATACAAAAGATGGCACTTGCCAATTAGAGCTCACTGCATGAGCACACTACTCACAAGAGGCTTACTGCGTACAAGAGACTCACTGTCTACAAGTTATAAAGAGAGTAACAAGATACTTCAACTGATGAGAAGCATCCACATATGCTGGAGTTCAGTTCCGGTTAGGCTCCGTATACTAATCTACTACACTTCATTCTTCCTCTTCTTCTATGCTGCTGTCCTTTCACATACCGAACCTACCTTACTACTTTCACACTATACTTCTACTTTTATTCACACATACCAACTCACACACCACACCTTTATATCCAAATCCATCTGGTATATATATCTACATAATGGATTTCATCCTCTTTCTAGTCGGCATCTAGAATAGTAAGTATTTTCCCAAGCTTTAGTCTGTCGGCTGAATCCTTGCTCACCAAGTGATGCGGATCAAGAAGAAACTTATAGAAGTCAGCTAACATGTCAACTTATCATGGATGATACCTTAAGAACCTTGATCATCATCAATATCTCACCCAGAATAATTTTGATGCTCTATCTGTTAGTTCTTCCTCTGTTTATTCTGCCAAACCAGACCCCAGAACTTAGATACTCATACCTCTTCACTCTCTTATCACCAGAGGCTCAATTCCTATAATCTAACAGTCAAGGTATTCCTCTTGACTTTCCCAAGTCCACACTTTACAAAGATGCTTCCTCTAAGAGATCCAGACCTGACTGTTGGACCTTGCCACATGCTTTGTTCTTGTTTGCCGGACCACAACATTCTTCAATCTGACTTCCTGTATAGGCACACCATGTCCTGCGGATGTGTGGGATGAACTTTGTTGCCATCAATGACAACAATTATGAAGCCATAATGTGTCTCTTGCCAACAAAAAGAAGGTATGATTTTGGTACAAGGTGTAGCTTGTACTGGTACATTCATCTTGTAAGATTGCCATTTCTTATTGTAAGACTTGGATTTGTTGAGCAATTTCTATACAATCTTAGGGCAAGGGACCTAAGTTTATTTGCAATTGTAGATATTAGAGTGTTTGAGCAATATATTCTAATTGGTTTGCCATCTCTATAGAAATTGACACAAGACCAGAAAAGCTTACTGTGATAGATGCATAGCTACAAAGTAGGAATAGGTAGCAAAAGCACAGGAAGTCAGTACAAATGCGCAGTAGGTCAAGATATATGCACATCTTTAGAATGTATATGTGTAGCTTCTAGTTTTCTGAATGCTTTTGTAAAAATTTTGACACGTTTTGTAGTTTTTTTGGTTTTTTGGTTGTAGGTTGGTCTTTTTGATCTGATTTTATCAATTATAGCAAGAAGACATAGCAAACACACATAATGATTTCATGTTTTTTGATTTTTTTTGTAATTTTTTGGACTCTTTTTTACTAAAAAAAATAATTACAAACCTAGGATAGTAAGGACAATATTTGTCAGATCCCCTAGCTGTGCATATTCAAAGCGGATAGCTTCAAGATCTTGGTAGTATCGGCTCCTCTCCACGGCACACACTTCTCACGCATACCAAGATCTAGATTTCCAAGGCTCATACCCCCACCAAACCTTAGGATTATCCCTGCTATCTCTACTAAGAACTGCATGAATTGGGGTGGCTTCAAAGGTCCCACTTTTGTGCCAACAAATATAAGGATTTGGGCTACTAAAACAATGGTTCATAGTGGGGGAACATTTGAGGGACCGGCACCTCACGAGCATCCAGCAAGCCACTTAAGGCTCTAACCAATCCTACTAGGAGTTTAATATACACAACAGTATGCCTCCTTTCGAGCTAGCATTGTATGGTGAGTGCTCATACCAGTTAGACTTGGCTTTCATCTTATCCTTAATTTACATATAGCAAACATGATGAAAGTACCGCTTGGGGTTGCCAATGAGTTCTCCATATGGATGTGTCTCAAGGGCAGGCCCACACCCTAAAAAAGAAGAGAATAGAACTGTTTCTCTTACACCCAATATCCTTTTGAAGGCGAGGGGGGAAGATACTTCAATTCTAACCCTTGGGTAACACAAAGTGTGCAAGTGCACCAAACATGACAAACAAGTACTAATGTTCTTTTTAAGTCCAAATCGAAATGTTCCTAAGATCAAACAATGGTTCTTTTTTTAAGTCCAATTAAAATGTTTGCCTAACTAAACACACAATGATTTATTTTAAATCTCAAAACAAAAGTGTGCCTAATTTAGTCATAAATGATTGTTCTTTGACTACTTGAACCTGCAGAAGATATATCAAAAGTTTCTTTTCTCTTTTCTTTGACAAGTGTTTAAGTCAAGATGCACAGATAAATCATTAGTTTCCAAGAAAAAACACTAGATTTAAGCTTAGAAAGATAGCTGAACTTTGACTGTAAAAATAGCTGATAAAATGATAAAATCACTTGATCAAACCTGGTCCATTATGAATTTTGTAGAATTACCTTTCCAATGAGTGTTTATTTGTGCGATTACGAGTTTGTATGCTCCTGTTATGGCAAAAAGAAAAAGATACCACCCTAATGGCATGTAGAAGAAGGCAAGATGGAGGATTGTTGGATAAAATGATGCACCCTACAGAAGCACCCTTCAGACTGCTAGATAAAAGGACATAGAAACACCCTTTGGACTGTTAGATAAAATGATGCACCCTACGGGAGCACCCTTCAGACCGCTTGATAAAAGGATGCACCCTATGAAAAAGCTCTTTAGACAATTGGATAAAAGGATGTGGAAGCACCCTTTAGACCACTAGATAAAGTGATGCACCCTATGGAAGTACCCTTTGGACCGCTGGATAAAAGGATGCACCCTATGGAAGTACTCTTCAGACTACTGGATAAAAGGATGCACCCTGCGAAAAATCTCTTCAGATAGTTGGATAAAAGGATGTAGAAACACCCTTTGGACTATTGGATAAAGTGATGCACCCAACGGAAGCACCCTCAAAAAAATCACAAAGATTTTTTTTAGTCTCTAATTTTTGTGAATTAATAGGTGATTCTAAGGTTTTTGACCCTTCTGAGCACATTGGTGATGTCAGTTTCAGCCTAGGAGGTCACCTTTTGATAGATCCTTGCAAAACTCGATAATGGGGTTTAGAGAAACACAAATTTTTACTACAAAAATTTACAAGAAACATAAAATTGAATGGTGGGCACCAAAAATGTTATGGGGAAAATTGATGATAAATAAAATGAATTATAAACCCAATAACACAATGAAACATGCAAATAAAAAAGTTTTAAAATAAGAAAATAAAACCTTACAACCTTGTTATCTCATGGCTTCCATTGTTCGCCTACTCTCGATCAATCTTTGTATGATGAATGAGCCCTTAGGAAGCACTCTTCCTTGCCTTGTTCTTCAAGATGGCAATGGAGAGATGGCTATGATACTTTTTTTTATTGAAGATGAGCTTCAAATATAAATGAGGATGATCACAAGCTATGGAATGATATGGTGCACTATGAATTCTGCAGAGTAACGATATTGAAAGCTTGGATTAGAGAAATGGAAGAAGAGGGTTATATTTATAGACTTGTGAGAAAGAAGATCAATGGTGTAAAATGAATAAGAAGATCAATGGCATAGAATATTTGAGAGAATGTGTGTGAATAGAAAGAAGACAGGTGTCACACAAAAAGCTATTTTGTTTGAGTTAATTGCTTTCATGACAAAGATAAGATTTGCTTTTAGAAATTAGAGTGATTTATTCTAATTTAAGAGTTGTTGATAAAAACAAGATTGTTTTAAATAAATTAACTCAACTTGTGATTTGCTTTTGCATGATTTGAGAGAAATTAAATAATAAATTATTTAATTTTGTGTGCATGAAGAAGAAGATTTATTTTTAGAAGATTTGGAAGATTTTTGAGATAAGAAAGCAAATTAAATAAATAAATCTATTTAATTGTGGAATTAGAAGATAAAAAAGAAAATAGAATAAATAAATTTATTTAATTGAGAATTTAGAGGATAAGAAAGTAAATTAAATAAATAAATTTATATAATTGTCTGTGCAAGATAGAAGAATAAATAAAATATTTGATTATATTTTATTTTTAAAGATTTGGAAGATTTAAATAAATTTGATTGATTTATTTAAATTTGGAGGAATAGACTTGACTTGATTAAATAATTTAGAATTATTTAATTGCTTGGAAGAATTTGATTAAAGAAAGGATTTTATTTAATTTTGACTTTAGAAGAGCTAATTAAATATTTTGATATTTAATTAACTTAGAGGAATATGAATCAAATAAATAAATTTAATTATTTATTTATTGATAGAGGAAGGTAGACTTAAATAAATATTAAAAATATTTATTTAGACAGAGTCATGTCATTTTTAGGTGTATACAATATGTGGTCTGAAAAGTCTCAAGTCTGTGTATAAATTCAATCAAATGTGAAAGATCTCTAAATTTGGGTAGATGACAACTTGCAACTATTTGTGAAATCAAAGGCATAAGACTATGTCTTAGAACCGTATAGGAATAACTCATAAGTGATGATAGAATAAATCAAATGCACAATAATGCATGTGAAAAGCATAACTCTATCTATCAAAAGTGTCAAGAAATGACTTAGAAGTAATACTAGGATAGTGCAAATCTACAATTCTGGAAATGATAGTAATTAGGGGATAGAATCAAAAACATAATACTAGTGATCAAAAGCACTACTTTGTGTGTCAGAAGCATAATTCTAGATATCATAAGCACAATAGTGTATATAAAATACACAATAGTATGGATCAAAAGCCTAGGGTTTCTAATCAAAAGTACAACACTAGGTGTCAAAAGTGCAATACTCTATAATGGACTCAAAAGATAGTTTTAGATCAAAAGCACAATGATTTGGATCAAAGGTGCTGCTCTGTTAGTCAAATGTGTAACTCTATCAAACAAAAGCATATGTCTATCTATTAGAAGTGCAATGGGATGGATTAAAAGTGTAGTGTATTTGTCTAGAAGTAAAACTTTATACCTCAAGAGAAGAAATTTTGTGACTGTTTGTTTGGATAAACATTGTGGGAAGTTCTTTAGAAAGATATTTGAGGAATAAGACACAATGGTTGTTGACTCTTTCAGAATTGGGTGCACAAGGCTATGAATCCCCATGGATAAAAAATGGTAAATACTGGTAGATCACAAGATAACACACCACACACTCTTGTACAAGCATAATATTATTCAATCAAAGCGTGTCATATCTCGTGGACTCACTCAAGTGTGAATTCAATCTCCACTATTAGATAATGGTGATTTCCATTCCCTTGATACCATCTACGATTGCTTGGATGGGTAGGAAATGCAAGGCCATGTACCACATTACATCCCTCACTTTCAAGACTAAGGTGTTGCCCAAAGTTTATTTCATCTCAAACAATGGAGGCAATAGTGTGAACTCTTCTCCCCCTATTCCAGTGATGCACCATAGTATATGACAACTAAAAGTCTTATCTAGGTTAACAAGGTGTCTAGGGAGCCCCTAATATACACTAGGTACAGTTGGGTCCAAGTCTATGAACATGATTCCATAGAGAAATGTTGCAAACATCACCAAACTAAGTCTTGGCAGACTAAGAGTCTCTAAGATCAATTTGGATGCTTCAGGTTCACCATTGAGGTATAACTTTTGCTCTTCCCCTTTATATACCCCACTAGAATAAGTGGTTAAGGTCATCCTTAAGGTTGATGAAATCCCTTAACAAGTCTTCTATAGAGGATAACAAGTACTTTTGATTCTCAAGATCGCCTTTCAACATGAGAGAAGAGCATACATATTGATCTTAGATCCTTAGTAATAAAGAAAATAAATCAAGTAAAATGAATTATCTAGTGCCTTTGATCTCCAAGATCATCTTTCAGTGTGAGGAGAGAGAATACACACATAGACATTCAACACATAGAAAATGTATATTCCCTTAATGAAATTGAAGTGAATAAAATCTTCGTCAAACATTCTACACCAGATACATTAGTAGTGCAATTTTAACTTCTTTGACTAGTGATAAGAACCTATACAAATGATGTTAGATTCCAAAACCAACTTGTTATCTTGAAAATATGAAATTAGGATTTCTAGAATTAATAACATTAGTGCAGTAATCAAAAGCAACATATAATTAATAAAAAGTACAAAATAAATTATCAAAAGCATACACAATATTAATCAGAAGCACTAAAGTATTAATCAGCTGCAAAAAGTGATTTATCAAAAGTAGATTTTCTACCTATTAGATGCACCATAGAATTGATCAAATGCCCAACATTGTTCCTCAAAACCATAACTTTGTCCTGACATGCAAAACAAGAAAATAGAAAGGATCAAAAGTGTGATTATTTCACTCAAAAGTGAATCAAGATGTATTGGATGTACAAGGGAGCTATTTAGAAGCATTACTCTATTATGTTTGCATAGTTAGAAAGTAAAAAAATAGAGCAGGGAGTTAATCATCTTAAAAATAAAATAGGTATACCCACACATACATCAACTTGTGAAACAACTAGAATCATTTCCTGCAAATAAGTCATCTTGAAAGAAAAGATAAAACAAGTGCCTAACAACCTTGCGGGAAAGTCCAAAACTAAAGATAGAACTTAGAAATCATAACCTTCACATTATAGATTAGATGCACAACATTGTTTATCAAAAGTGTCTAAGTTTTCATCAGATGCACCACTCAGTTATGCAAAAGCACCATACAATTTTTGAGAAGTGTTGTTCTATTTGGCAAGTGCCCAAATCCGTACTTGTAGCCTAAAAAATACAAATTCTCAAGCCAAAATCTATTAAAATCAGGGAGTGGGTCTGACTAGGCATGCTAAAATGTATATGCTAGAAATATAGGAATGCAAATAAGACACATAGAGATCCCATTGCAATGTCTACATAACTCAAAAAAAATTTAAGTGAACAATAATTAAATATAAAGAAAATATCAATATAAGTTACCACACAACAATGTTTATTCTTTGGTGTATTGATATGTGGATTGCTCTATTACTTAAGAATAACCATAGTTACAAAATGGATGGATGAATAATAAGCTCAATGGATGCAAGGTACTTCAACAAATACTCAAAGCTCAAAGTTTGTGAAGGGTTGGTGAAGGTGAGAATGGGCATATTAATAGCTTTCAAAAGAGTTCAATCAGTAGTGGACAAAATTAGATTAAATCAATGGATGAGATAAATTGAGAAGATATGAAGGAATGTGCACATGACATGTGTACATGCAAAAAGGCTTGTTTTAAAGAGTTAATTGCTTTCTTGGCTAAGGATAGAGTTTTAATTTTCATATAATAGAATTGATCTTCTATTTAATGAATTGTTTGATAAAAAGAAAGATTTAAAGCCAATTAATCTTAATGCATGATTTATTATTTGACATGCAATAGATAAAATTAAATTAAAAATTATTTAATTTATGTTCATGGAAGATATTTAGAAGAAAAAGATATATTTAGAAGATGAGAGGATAAATTAGAAAATAAATAAATAAATTTATTTAATGTTTTGTGCATGATGGAGGAAAATAAGAAAATAAATAAAATATTTGATTTTATTTATTTAGGGGATAAGAAAAGTCAACTTAAATAAATTAGAATAATTTATTTAATTTTGGAGTAATAATTAGCTAATTAAATAATTAAAATTCTTTAATTGTTTGTGGATAAGAGGAATAAGATTGTGAATTAATTAAATAATAAGATTAATTAATCAATTTGAAATAGAAGAAATGAAGTTGGAGAGAAAGATTTACTTAATTAAATAATTAGAAATTATCTAATTATTGGTGGAAGAGGGAATAAATGATGAAAAGGTGAAATTAATTAAACAATTAGGAATTATTTAATTAATGTTGAATTCAAAGAAATTGATGAGAGAATGATGCATATGACATGATGATGATGCATTAGTCATTTCTAGGTGTCTACAACAAGAATTGCACTAGAATCTCAATTCTCTAGATTTCTTCCAAAATCGTAATGTTGACATTGCCCACCACGATCCTTGATAGTCTTCCTCCATCCTTGTTTTCTTTCTCATTAAGCCCTAGTTCATGAAGAATGTTGTCCAATGCCTAAGCTTCATCAAATTCTTCCTCTAATTTCTTTCTCTCCTTATCCTTCTTTTGGTCCACTCCCAGATCCTCCCTGATTTCTCCCTCTTTTGCCAGCCCTAGCATTTCACATGTGACTTCTAAAATTTTACTTATCAAGGAAAGTTAATGTTTATGGGTTTTTCTATCATTTTATGATATCCACAATTTCATTCCTTTCCATATAGTCATTTTCTATAAAACCCTTATTATCCTTTGGAATTTTCTTTTACATTAAATTACATTATGATCAATTTTAGAATTTGAAGCTTGCAAGCAAGACATAAAGTTCAGAATCTTAAAATTTGTAAGTAATGAATCCATTTTTGACTTATAAATCTAGAATAACATATGAATGCAATGTGTGTCTCTAAAAGGTTTATAAATACTTGATCAAATATACATTTAACTAGTATAATGATATAGATATAACAAAGTTGTTGATTGAAGTGTGTGTCAACTAGCACAAGCCCCTTGATTTGGAAGAATAATACAACTGTAGACACCTAAAAATGACAAACCCTATACAGTCATTTTCCTACATCCCTTGTCATGCTAACTTATCCCCTTTCTCATATATAATTAATTAAATCAATTTCATTAATTAATTTGTCAATCCCCCATAGTCACTTACTCGTAATTAGTTAAATTATTTAAATTTAATTAATTACTCTCACCTAACCATTGTCCATAATTAATTAAATAAATATTAAAATTTATTAAATCAATTATCCCATCCTTTGTCACTAACCTAAATTAATTAAATAAAGTTATTTATTTAATTAATCCACCTAGCTTATGAATAAACCTAGGCTAATTAAATAAACATCATTTATTTAATTAGATACCCTACCCTACATAGCCCCTATGACAAAATTAATTAAGTAAATCTCTACTTAATTAATTTGAGCCACTAATTAATCCATCTCCTAATTCCCACCAACCATATTAATTAAATTAATCACTTAATTAAATAACCTAATCCCTCATTATCCCATCTCCCCACAATTGATTAAATAATTAACATTATTTAATTAATGCGATTAAAGTTGTGTCTCCACTTCATCTTTCCTAATGTATGATAAATCATTATTTAATTAATAAAGATCACACATGTCTCCACCTCACCTTTCCAAATCCATGCATTTTCCACTACTCATCTCACTGAACCATTAAAATGAATTTTTAATTCATTGACATGTCTCCATCTTCATAAATGCAAAGCTTTCGAATTTAATATTCAAAAATAATATAAGCCTTTCATCTTTGTTGATGAAATCCTAGCTCTTGATTTTAGTAAGAAATCTCCACCCTTGGATCTCACCTTTGAACCTCCACCATTGATCTAAAAATCCTCAAAAATATATAAATAAGAGCATCTCCTAAGCCATTAGGATACTACACAAGCTTGAGATACCATCTTTATGCTCTAAAAATTCTAACATCCATAGCCAAAATTATAGCCAATTCCACATCCAATTTGCATTTAGATCCTTACTTCCACTATGCTTGTTGGAAATATGTGTTGTCATTGATGTCAACACTTAGAGTGAGGTCAACACTTAGTTTCTAATGATGATATACCATTGTAGTAATAAAGATGCAGTGAGACACAATGATGTTCCTGATGTTCATGGTTGGATGTCATGCCCTGATCAGTGTCAAGTCAAGTTGTTTTGAGCATGCTTGTAGTAAACAAAGATGATTTCATGATGAAATCTTAAGATGGGAATTAGAAGCACAAATATGAATGATGAAATATTAAGATAGAAATTACAAGCACTAAGATGAATGATGACATATTAAGATGGGAATTAGAAGGTATGTTGAGGATAAGTAGATGTTGCTAATGACATGTGGCATGTTGTATGATCCTTCCTATTGTTCCTAAGGATGTATGTGTGGTTATATGAAAGTTTTGGCCTCTAGAAGTTGGTGAAGGTCTTTGCTATAAGAAGCTACTTGAAAGACAGTCTGGTCAAATGCTCTACATTCCTCCACATTCAAATCTATGGTTATGTAGTTAAGGATGTTGTAAAAGGTGCTAAATCTAAATTTTCAGATCCTTTTCTCCTTTGCAGTGAAAGTTACAAGTGATTGAGTTCCAATCCATGCTATAGTAGAATAATGTGTTGTTGAAGACAGTTTGGAATGCTTTGCATTCCTCCTTAAGTAAAGATTTGCCCATGTGCTTTTAAGGATATGTTTAGAGCTATGTATGAGTTCTTCCATATGTGTTTCAAGTGGTCTAGAGGTACACGAGATTAATTTTCAAATGACAATTATGATACATATAGTTCCAGATGGCTAGTTATGCTTAGAATATATTCTAATGATGTGCACCAACATGTTTCTGCTTGAACTAGCGAATTGGATGATGAAAGATGGTCTTGATGATCTTTTGTTGTCTCTAGTTGCTCTGCAAGATGTCTTTTTGCTATCTCTAGAACTAACTGAGGTCTGGAATGGTGGTGATGCTCTTACCTAGCCAACAAAGGAAGACTGATGATGTGTGTGTTGAAAACTGAGAAGGGGGGTGAATCAGTATTCTAAAATTTAAACAATTAAACTAGATACCAACTTTAATAATTAGAAAGAAAAGTAACCACAAAAATACAAGCCACATAAACATGACACATATACACCAGATTTTTACATGGAAAATCCAAGAAGTGGAAAAACCACAGAGAGGATTAGCTCTCTATATATATTGTAATCTTTTACAAATGATGATTTTTAGGCTTGGTCACTCCACAGGCCTAGAACATACTAGCTCACATCTCCAACTGTCAGCTTGGATCCTCTGGCACAAGGCTGTCCCCCTGCTATAAAGCCCTATGGACACTCTCTGGCTAGATGTCCCACTCCACCACAAACATAGCATGGTCCCCAAGCCTAAATGTGTACCATTTGTGTCCTGTTCGACGGCTGCTACTGAGTAGGTCATCCCATGGAACTCTGTGATCCTCCAAAAGACTACTGCGATCGTGCAGGTCCTGCAGCTCGTGGCTGCTATTGCTACTGCTGCTGTGGGGTCCTAGAAGGTATGGTTGCAGAACTAAATCCTCCTCCCCTAGGTGGCGGAGGTGGCCTACGGTGACTTTGCTAATGCTGCTACTATCCACAATCCTGAAACTAAGGGCGTGAACTCTGTCATCGTCCCTAAATCTCCTCAGAAATATATGCCTTCTCGGCAACATCACTCAAAGTTTGAGGATCTACCATCCGAATAGGCCCTGCTATACTATGGTTCAGTCCTCTGATAAACTTATGCACTAGGAGTTTCTCGTCATGGAGATACTCTGCATATCTAGATAACTCTGTAAACTTAGCCTCATACTGAGCCACTGAAAGTCCCCTCTGCTGAAGGTCATGGAACTCATCTATACGACGCTGTCTGTAATGGTCTAATAAGTAGCACGCATTGAAGCACTCAATGAAGGTCTCCTATGTGAGGGTGTCTAAAGAAAGGTGGCGCTTGCACTCCTCAGTGCGCCACCAGGTAGCTGCTGCATCTCGTAACAAGTGTACTACCACACGGGCCTTCGTGTTGCCCTCGTAAGGACACAACGCAAAGCACCTGTCTAAACTAATAAGCCAAGCCTCTGCCTCAGCTCCCTCTATGGTCCTGATGAATGTAGGAGGGTTCAACCTCAATATGTCCCTAATGGGATCTCCTCTACCTCTGTGCCCCCTGAAAGGCTCATCTGAATAATAATCATAAGGCCTGTGACCCAAGTGCTCTACTCGTACTACCTCGTCATGCCTAGCATGATGTGTGGGGCTCCTTCTACGGGCCCTGTTGGCTGAACCAACCTCCTCTGTCTCTGGCAACTTGACATAAGGCTCCACATGTGTTGCCTCTCATGGCTCTACGCCGGGCTCCACACGTGGCTCGACATGAGACTCAGCTCATGGCTCCTCTCGCAGATCCTCGTGGGGCTTGACACATGGCTCTACATGTGGCTTAACTATAGCTGGTGGAAGCCTATCTAAGATTGCCTGTAAAGCCTGTAATAACTATGGACCAATATCTGGTGGGGCCGGTAGTGCCTGCGGTACCTGTGGAACTGGTTGTGGCTGTAGGAGTGGTTGTACCTGTGGATCTCGTTGTACCTATGGAACTTGCTGACCCGGTCCCACAGCTGATGAATCAGTGTGCACCTTGGTGGGTGGAGTACGGTGGGACTGTGCTCGCTGGACTCGTCGGGGAGGCATCCTACAAAATGAGGTAGCCACAAGTCAATCAGAATTGTGGAAACAATAATGTGCCTAAAACAAGCCTAGTGTTTTAAAAACTTATGCTTTGATACCAAATGTCATGCCCACATTTCCCATGTAGTCACGACACACAAACACACGTGTCATGTCCACATTTGCCATGTGGTCATGACACAAACTATGAAAAACTTTTCTACCTTTCTCTGGGAACCCACTTGTATGCGTCTGTGTGCTTGGTGGCAATACACATAGGTGTAGACATGTCATCGTATCGGTGATGGCGAAGGCTGTCTAGGGGTTATACGACATGTAGGGTGTTGCCTCTAGGGTTAGACTGACTTGAATCTAAACCCTAAGTATCCTAGGTGTAGATGAATTGCCCCCAACGAATCCTAATAAAACTCGAATCAAGAAGTGATTAATCAATGTGGTAAGATGGCGCGTGATTTAAGTGGAAAGATGGAATAAAATTAAATAAAATATCGCATATAATAATCCCTAAGATTCTAGAAAAATTTCGGCAGCATAATGCTTTTTTGATAAATGCAAAATAAATTTAAATAAAATACCAAAAGAAAATAAAAAAATAAAAAAACATACAATTAATTATTAAATTAACCTAGAAACAAAATCAACAAAATAAAATAAAATAATAAAGTAAATTTAAAATGACAAGACGTCAGTTAAATTCAACTGAAAAACTGAGTTTGTTATTAAACATAATTTTGACGTTATGTTTAAAATTTAATGGGTGAGGGAGAAGAGTTTAATTAACTCCCTTCGTAAAATAAATGATAAAATAACTCAATAATTAAAAAAGGTAAAAATTCCCGCCCAAGGAAAATTGAAATCAATAATCCCATTAAAGTGAATTTAAAAAAAAATATACAAAATTGATCCATTCAAAAAATTATATATCAAAGTAGAAGAAAATTCGCAAGAGATAAAATAGTAAAGGAGCATGGAAATTTAAATGAGAAATAAATTAAATCCTCATAAAATAATTATCCTCACAAATAAAAGAAAAAGACCTATTAAATTTTTTTTTTTAAATAAAGGCTTTCTCTCTACCCTAATTTCTTAACTCCTTATCTCTCACAAAAATAAGCCCTAATACAATTTTAAAAATGAAATCTAAATCTCATAGATGCCCTAATCCTCTTTCTCATTCCATTTTCATTCTCTCTTCTACTAATTTTGCCCTAACTTCATTTCTTCTTTCTTGTTTTCCATCTCTTTTATTTTGGTTTCTTATTTTGCAGGTTTGGGATTCAACCAGAATGGAAGCCATGAATTCTTCCTCAACCTCCATAGAGGTATAACAGCAATAAAATTACCATATCTTTTATTTATTTTAGTTCTGAAAATATTTTCCTCTTCTCTCTAATTTCTCCTTTCTTATTTCCTCCTCTCTGGTGCTGTTTTTTTTTCTTTGTGCAGGTTAGGGTTTGAAGTCTCCCATAGAGGCCATGGAAGAGCTTGCTGATCCATTCCATGGAGTATTCTCAGCACATAGGGGAGTGTGGGGTTTGGGGGGGGTTGTGGGGAAAGAGCCTCCTTTCCCACACCCCTTCACAAAAGCGAAATGCTGTGGGCGGTGCCGCTGCCTGCAGCCCGTAAAAAGAATAAAAATAAAAATAAAAATAATTTTTTTTCCACGGCTCTAGCACAGTCCGCTGTTAGGATTTGGTCGCTGTCTTTTTTTTTAATTTTAAATTTAATTTAATTTTTTAATTTATATATATACACGTATATACATGTATATATATATATATATATTTATATGTATATGTATTTACATTCAGAATGGTACAGTCCAAATAAATTTCACAGAACAAATTCTCTCTTTTTTTTATACATGAACAAAATATACTCTTAACAAATATATCTCTTTTTTTTTTGAATAAAACACCCAGATGCATATATCCATGTTTTATGATAATACAAAAATTCATATATTCTCATAGTATTAATTATTTCAACCATAGATGTAACACTTTTCTTTTCTTTTATGAAATAATAAATAAGCACCCTAACATAACTCTTTTTTTTTTTGGCAATAACAGAATATATTGTGTTTTGAAATTATTGTATATAACAAATGAACATGCTCATTTAACCATGCAAACAATAACTAATACTATGCCTTCCAAAATAATAAACAGAATATTATTCACAACATTAACACCTAGTTCTCTACAACAATTAAAATTTTAGTAAAACTTTGTGCAACAACCAGATATTTAACTTCAAATCCCTCTTTCTCTTATGCAAATACCTTTTAAACTACCATTGATGTATTTATTTTCTTTTTTTGTAAGGAACAAGTGCAGAAATGTAAAATACATTTTCTCTTGCATTTCACAACTTCCCAACACCACAAGTAGGAAAATAAACATTAAATAAAATAATAGAATGTTTACATTTCAATATTTGTCATAGCCAACTCTATGGCAATTAATTTAGCAATCTTTCACAAAAATATGATACAATGAGGCCATAATGGCCATGGATCCAACAGCCATTAAAACACTAGAAAGCCACACAAAGAGGAGCTTTTCAATCACTTCTTCTTTTCTCTTTTTGTCTCTCTAATCCTGCAATGAGCACAACACAAGAAACAGAACCAGCCACTACAAAAGGAAAGCTCTCCTCCCTACCGTAGACCCGCAAGTGGGTCACCCTCGAGCTAGGGAGGTAGGGATTTCACACAGGGTTCCATTCCACAACAAGATCAAACACAATAACACAAAATAGAACAACCCCATAGGTTTTACACATAACTTAACTCATAAAAATGAGCTTGGAGAGGGTAGGGAATAGACCTCTCAACTTAAAGGGGCTCCCAAATGGTAAAAGAAAATCCCAACACATGGCCTCAAGCCAAAAATCTCCAAAACACACCAACCTCCACAAATATCACATAAAATCTCCATGGTACTCTTGCCATTCAACATTCTCCTCCACAAATAAAAGCCCTCAAGGCACAAATACAACTATGAGAGAGCCCCCAAGGATTGTTCCTCTCCCCTACCCATACAGGTTGAGCATTACCTCCATTGGAGGTGCTCTCACCATAACACCCATCCCAACATCACAATGCAAAACCACAAAGCAACCACAAAATAAAACACCACACATTATACAAGCAAAGTTGAGATCACAAGTTAAGAAGTCTACCTTACAAGCCCTTATAATGGAAGAAGTTTGGTGAAGAGCCCAAGCCTTCCCAAGTCTTCCAATCTTCAAAAAAATTCCTCCAACTTTTTCCAAACTCCTCCCAAAAATAGAAAGAACTCCAAAAATGCTCCAAAAAAAGAACCCCCTTCTCCTCCACAAAAGGAGATAAAATAGGCCATAATTTTGGCTTTGAGGAATGAGAAGGTGACACTTGTCACCTTCTCCTTACTCCTCCCATGCCACTTGCAAGGGAGAGGAAGTGTGAGGATGACAAGTGTCATCCTCTCATTCCCTCTCAATCCTCACCTCATCCACTTGTGCTCTCACACAAGTGGGGGGGGGGGGACAAATGGTGAGTTGGATTCCCACTCACACCTCCAAGAAAACAAGGGCCTTGGAAGGAGCACCCACTCACACCTCCATGAAAACATGGGTCTTGGAAGGAGCACCCACTCACTTGGGAATGATTCCCAACTTTGGGATGGGAGATGAGTCATTTCAAAGGCATGGCCCATCCCCCATTTTCCTTATTCCAAGAAATTCGTCACTTAAACTAACCCATGGTTTAGGGTGACCTAAGGTGAGTCAAAACTGGGGTTAGATAGTCCAAGTTGACCCTAGACTCATGGTTAACCACGTAGGGTAACTTTTGGGACCCTAGGGTTCATGAAAAGGATTATAAATCCACATTTAAATGGCCCAAGAAAAAAAATAATAAAAATACCAAGTGGCATAAATCAAATAAAATTTTACAACACTTAATATTAATAAAAAAATAAGAAAAAGAAAGGGTACTAAGGCTACAAATAATTAAAATTAAACCAAGCACAATAAATCATCATTCAATTACACACGTGATCCTTATCCCTCTTGGGAATGGATCGGCTTTACAGGGAATAACATGGTGGGAATCCTACCTCCAATTTCCCATGGCTAGGGAATGTGAATCCTGCACATCTCGATCAAGTGTCAGTTTTGTCATGCAAAGTGATAGCCGAAGCAACTGGAATTAAATTCACACAATCAAATACAACAATAACATCAATACATAACTCCAAATTAAATTGCATTTTCCATCATATGACAAATAGTTCACATTACATAAATAACTAGAATCTCATAACAAAATAACATCTAATATAAATCCCATATATCAAACCACAACATATCATCCAATATGACCGAATCAAATCACATGTATCAAATCAGTTAGATAATACATCAAGTCTGCATAATGAAACATAGTCACTAAGGTCTGATAATGTCATCTACTGAAAAGCATAATGATCAAAATATGGAAGGTAAAATAATCAGCCTCACAGTCAAACTAGAAGATGATATTAGAAATCTTGTAGAATGTTAACTATTAGAATTCAAGGGCTATATTCCTGGATTTAGGTAGTCATGACATGTCTCTTAGTTGTCTCAAAACCATAGAACAAAATATGCACTTGCGGAGGAATGCAGACCCTTTTACTTTGCACTGTACATTGTCCATGTCTTACTTCTGTTCATCTAGACTTAGACATTTTCTTCAAATGACTTCTAGACAAAGTCATGACCTAAACACTAGAATATATCATCATCAAGTAGCTATGAGTCATCATACCTGAATTGCATTTACCATTCTTCATCTGCGGAGGCATACTAATCCACTTTATGTCCCTTACTCTTAATACTGTTCATACGTAGTCATTCTAGCCTTCCGATCTTGAATACTTTTGTGCTTTATTGCCAATCCAAGTTGGTCTTGCAAAATGATGTCTTCTTGTCACATTGATGTACCCTCTTTGCCTTATTGTCATCAATGAAAACATTCCAGTCTTCTTCATAGTAGTGTCTCTTGCCAACAGTGTGCCACAAAGTTGTTGTGCAGAATTCAAGGAATGTTTGGAGATAGTGTATAGGTCCTTCCAACTCATCTAGAACATGCACAAGCAATGTTTAATCATTCATGAGTACCACCAAGTTCAAATAACCATTTTGCTGCACGCTTCATGTCTTGTTGCTTAAGGGCAACCTAATTCAATTTTGTCAAGCATGTAGATGTTATTCCTTGAAGGATGATGCTATGAAGGCTATTTAGGACTGGACTAAGCATGTGTTGGGATCTGCATGGCATGTGTTTCCTTCTCTAGTAACATGTAGTTCATGATAGGGCTTACCCTATGCATGTTTCATGTTGTGTGATCTTTGGCCGACTTGTAAAATGTAATATTCTTGTTGTATTGGCTGACTTGTTATGTAATCAATGTAATGTCTTGTATATATTTTAAACCTAGTTGGTCTAGGTGAATCGATGATTGTGAAGATGAATATGTGAGTACGTAAAAGAGAAGAATATGAATATGTTATGCATTATGATGTGTGATTGAAGGAGAAAGAGAAAATGTAATAAGGGTTGTCCTGATTCATCTTGAAGACATTTTTGTGATAGGAGGTAAGTGAAGAGTGTGCCTAATTGATCCAATCATCAGAAGAGGTTGAATTGCAATCATCAAAGGTGTGAGATTCAATGTTAGTTTTTAGGTAGTAGAAGGACTGACATGTTGTAATCACCTGTGAATTAATTCTCAGATCAGAGAGTAGTTTCTTCCTTGGGTTGTGGCCCTAAAACAAAGTCTATAGGGATTTGTAGCTTCCTTGGGAGTGTCCCTTAAACAAAGTCTTCAGGGAGTAGTAGCTTCCTTGGGTTGTAGCCCTAAAACAAAGTTGTAATTTTGAGCTTCATATATTGTGAGTTAATCCTCATTGTGGTTTTTGCCTTCTTGGGTTTTACACGTGCATCTAGTGTTATGTGTTGATGTGCATTGTGTTGATATTTCATGTTTATGTTGATGTTGTAATGCTTAAGTTTTAATCTGCTCCAAAGGATTTGAAGTTTCTTTAGATAGTGATTCACCCCCTCTCAGTATCTTGGTGTGTTCAACAATTGGTATCAGAGCCAAGCTACTCAAAAGAATCTTAACTACTTCAGGAAGGTC
Organism: Cunninghamia lanceolata; assembly: GCA_027924645.1. Lineage (NCBI taxonomy): Eukaryota > Viridiplantae > Streptophyta > Pinopsida > Cupressales > Cupressaceae > Cunninghamia > Cunninghamia lanceolata. The sequence continues at coordinate 488,802 of BSBN01000245.1, read as the reverse complement.
CATGATGGCTAATAATGGATCTCTCAAGTTACCTATGTTTGTTGGAACAAGTTATTCCTTTTGGAAGCTAAAGATGGAAAACTGTCTATCTTCTCTAGGGTATAGCATTTGACAATTAGTCAAGAAGGGTTACACTACTCCTAGTAGTGATCCTACAAATGCAGATGAGATTAAGTTGTATGATAACAAAGCCAAGGCAAAGAATGCTATCATGAGTTGGCTAGATAATTCAAAACATGTGAAGGTGATGGGTTGTATATTTGCTCAAGATGTTTGGAATAAACTTGAAAGCATTTATGAAGGAGGTAGTAAATTGAAGCAAACCAAGATGCAAATTTTCAAGAGCAAGTTTAAAAACCTGAGGATGACAAAAGGATGAAGAAATTGATAGTTACATGCTATGGGTGGATGAAATAGTCAATGGCATCAGAGGTCTTGGTGGGGAAGTGAAAGAAGATAAGATTGTGAAGAAGGTTTTGAGATATCCTCCTAAATCTTATAGTCATAAGGTGTCTGCCATTGAGGAATCTTAGGATTTGAATAAATACACAATAGATGAATTGTTTGGCTCTCTCACAACCTTTGAAATGAGAGAATTTGACAAAGGTGCTCCAAAGAAGGAAGCAACATTCAAAGCAAGTAAGAAGATAGAAGGTGAAGAAGCTGATCAAGATGATGATCTAGATGAGGTAGAAGCAAACTTTGTAAGAACACTGAAGAAAGGCACATGCAAATATAGAGGTAAGTTACCTTTCAAAAGTTTCAATTGTGGAAAGATTAGTCATTTTTCTTCTAAATGTCCTTTCAAAGAATCAAGAGGTAGTAAAAAGAGAGACAAGTTTACAAGAATCTTGTATTCCATAGAGAGAAGTTGTTCTTCATAAGATGAAGATCATGATGATTCAAATGATGAAACACTTTTCATGGCCTTGAATGTTGGTGACAAAAAGGATGATATTGAAAAATGTGTAAAGACTGATACCTTGCAAGTTGACCAAAACAATGATAGATCAATGGTTGTATGGATTGCCTTTCATGCAAAAGAAGAAGCTAAGGCTTGGGTAATTGACAATAGTTTCTCTAATCATATGACTGGTGAGAAGGAGAAGTTTATTAGCCTTAAGAAGTGGAATGGTGGAGTTGTTAAGTTTGGTGGTGATGAGTCAACACAAATTTGTGGAAAGGGTGCTATAACTATTGATGGGAAGAACAAGACAGAGGATGTCCTCTATGTCAAAGGGCTAAAGCACAATCTTCTCAGTGTCATTCAGTGTTGGCAAGAGACACTACTATGTTGGATAATTGAGTTTTGTCATTGATGGAAACAAGAAAAGGAACAAGGTTGGAACAGAGTTTGTGGTCTAGTAAAGAAGACTTAGTCATATTGACTAAGTATTGGAAATGTACAGAGGTAGAGATAGAAGAACAGTGTTTGGATTGGCATTGGTCTGCAATTTAAGACCAAGGTTTGTAGTTCAACAATGGTGACTCATAGCTACTTGATGATGATATATTCTAGTGTTCAAGTCATGACTTCCTCCAGAAGTCATTTGAATAAAATATCTAAGTCTGGATGAATAGACATAAGATGGGGATAGTGTACAGTGCAAAGTAAAATGATCCGCATTTCTCTGCAAGTGCATGTTTTGATCTATAGTTTCTAGATGTTGTAAACACTTATATGAAGTGTCTAAATCTAGAGTTGTAAGATCTGAAGTCCACTAGAAAGATAGTTGCAAGATGCCAAGTATTGCTACAATGTTTGACAGAGTTTAACTGTGACAGTTTTGATGGTCCACATTTTGCCACGAAAAATATTTTACTCTATAGTTCTAAAGGTATGATTGGTGATGTATGGGGAGTCTTTGATATTATTTTGAGCAACCCCTTGTTGCAAATATGTGCCTAAGTGGTGTTGTCATTGATGTCAACATATTCTTGTTGCCATTGGTGTCAACTGTATCCTATTTTCTTGTTTGTATAGAAGACCAAATTGTTGAGGATATTGAGAAAATTAATTATAACCAATGCATGCAGACCATATGGCTATGTAGAGGATTGTCATAGGTTGCTCCAGTTAAGAATTGAGAGATCCGCATGAAGATTTGAATAAGTTATGGTCATCTGAGTAGAACTGGATTTTGCAATATTCAGAAGAGATAGTGTGACAGTAAGTTCGTCTGGATTGCTCCGCAGTGAAATATTTTGGTCTGTAGATCTAAAGGCATGTTTGGGAAGTCAGTGTGTATCATCAACTCTAGTGGTTCATGGTTTGGAGGTCTGTAAGCTATGTTTCTAGTTTGACAGTCATGGTAAACAGTGTTCCTAAGGTTCTGGAGAAAGATTCAAATGTTTCTAGTAATATGGTTTAGAGTGACTGTTATTGGTGATTTAAATGTGCTTGTGGAAGTCTCTGGATCATGTGGCTACTATGTTGGAGGTCCACATTGAAGTTTGAGCTTGTTGATTGAAGATTTCCTCCTTGAGGTTGGTGTTCTTCCCAGTCTTGGCTGATCAGATGATCCTAGCATGTTGCGGATGATTTAAGAGAATTTTTATGAAGTGTGGAGTGGTTGTAGAAGTAGATTCAAGACTCAGGTGTGTTTGGCCAATAGTGTGATGATCCGTGTTAAGTTTAGCTGACCTTGTTGATCATTCCAAGGTTGATAAAGCATATAAATACTTGTTGAAGAGTTATTGAAATGTATCCTTGTGCAAAATAGATAAAATTTGAATAAAGGATCAGGAGTAGAGAAGAGAAGAAAAGGAGCGAGAGTAGTATAGAGTGTGAAGTTAGTAAAGAAGAATTTGGGGCAAAGCAGAAGTTTTTGAGTATTCATTGAAACTAAATCAGGCATGATGTAGATGCTATTTCTTAGTTAATTCTTTTTGTTCTAAATAAATTCTGTATGTAGTGAGCCTCTCTTTTGTGCAGTGAGATCTAGGAAGTGCACCCGAAGGCATGTACCTTCTATTTTTCTAAAGTACTTTTAACATGGTACAAATATTTTTGGGTTAAGCTCCACCATGGTTTTTCCCTTAACCGGGTTTCCACGTCAAAATCTTGGTGTTTAGTGTGTTGATTATGTTTTTTCTCTTATGTTTTTGATCTATGCTTTAATGTTTACATCATTTATCTGATAAAATGATATTAAAAAAGGTTAAAAAGTAGAAAAATTTTATATTGTGGGACAACTGATTCACCCCCCCTCTCAGTTGTCTGGTCTAATTACAACAATTGGTATTAGAGCCAGATCCTCTTATAAAAGCCTAACCACTTGAGGAGATCTAGGATGTCAACTTACAAGAAGGATAGTCTGAGGTTTGATGGAACAAATTATTTTGTTTGGAAGAATCGCATGGAGTGCCATTTACAATGCATGGGCGATGCCTATTGGATGATAACTAGTGTTGAGTATAAAGCTCCAAAAAAAGGACCTTCAACTCTAGATCAAGTCAAAGACGCTGAAAATAATCTTTGAGCTAAAGAAGCCTTATTAAGTGCCCTAACTAATTTAGAAATGACAAATGTCTTTGGTCTAAAAACTACTTATGAAATTTGGAAAAAGTTGGAGTATCTGTATGAAGGTAGTAAATATGTCAAATGTGCCAAGCTGCAAAGTCTGAGAGGAAAATTTGAAACTATGAGGATGAGTGAAGATGAAAACATCACAATCTACATGCAAAAGATAAATGAACATGTGTGTGGTATCAAGTGTACTGGTGGAACCTTGGAAGAATCAAAGATTGTATCAAAAAAGCTTGGATCTTTACCTGATTCATACAAACATAAGGTTGCAGCTATAGAGGAGATCAGGACTGTCTTAGATGTTCAAGAGATCATCTAGTTGGCAAAATTTTAGCTTTTGAATTAAGTGAGTTCGGTGATTCTCTTTCCAAGTCTAAATATGCATTTAAGGCTAGTGTATATGGAAAACAAAGATATGATCTGGGTGAAATCTCTTCTGCAAGATCAAATAGATTTGTAAAGACAAGGAAGGATCTTGAAGATGTTGAAATTGAAACTTCAAATCTTGAAGCTCTTCTTGCCAAAAGATTGCCAAGAGGATCCGGTAAGTACGAAGGAAAATTGCCACTCAAATGTTTTTCTTGTAATAAGAGTGGTCATTTTTCCTCAAGATGTTTGGAAAGGTTTTCAAAACCAAACCCTAACAGATACATAAATTAGAACAAATGTTACTATGTCCAAGAAACTAGAGAAGAAGGAGTCACAGATGATGAATCTGATCATGGAGGTTCCCCTGAAAAAGATTGGGTGTTCATTGCCATCAAAGAAGAAGACCTAGTGTCTACTGAATCTGCTAGCTATGCAAATATGGAAAGTGCCTTAGTTGCTCAGGTTATTGAGAAAGATGAATAGGTGATTGATAGTGGATGTTCTCATCATATGACTGGAGACAAAAGTAAGTTTGTGAATTTTGAAGATTATGAAGGTGGGCTAGTAAAATTTGGAGACAACTTAGCTGGTAGAATCCATGGTAGAGGATCCATCTCTTATGATGGTAAGAATAGCACCAATGATGTTCTGTATGTGGAAGGACTGAAACATAATCTTCTAAGTGTTGGACACTTGGTTGATAAACTGTTCTGTATGTGGAAGGACTGAAACATAATCTTCTAAGTGTTGGACACTTGGTTGATAAAGGTTATGATCTTTGATTCAAGGATGAAAAGTGTAGAATATTGGAAAGTTTCGGAACAGAAATTGCATCTGGTATGCAAACTAGAGGTAACATTTTTCATTTAAGTAGCATTGGAAAAAGTTGTTTAATTTCTCAGATAGATCAAAGTTGACTATGACATAGAAGGATGTGTCATGTGAATTTTGATAACATTGTCAGAATAAGTACCACTCAGGCTGTAAGAGATCTTTCAAAACTTGTGAAACCTAATAGCATGTGTAGAGAATGTCAATTGGGGAAATAGAGCAAAATTTCATTCAAAAGTAAGGAACAAGTTTCAAATGTGATTGGAACCAAATGGGTCCTTCAGAATAAACTAAATAAAGATGGTGAGGTTGTAAGAAACAAGGAAAGGTTGGTATGTAAGGGTTATTCTCAAGTGGAAGGAATTGATTTTGAAGAAACTTTTGCTTCGGTGGCAAGGATAGAGGCAGTCAGATTATTTCTTTCTTTTACTACTTTCAAAGATATTAAAGTTTATTAGATGGATGTCAAATCAACATTTCTAAATGGAGATTTGGAGGAAGAAGTATATATTGAACAAATGGAAGGATTTTAGTTGTCTAATCAGTGAGATATGGTTTGTAGACTAAGAATAGCCTTGTATGGACTCAAGCAAGCTCCAAAAACATTTGCATTTGCATTTCAATTTGTTTACATTTTAGTTCTTTCATTTCCCAGTTCAGTCAGAAGTAGCTCAGCTTGTGGTTTGGTTTCAACATTTCACACCTTGAGGATCTGGACTTAGCATCTCAATTCATTCATCTACATTATACCAAGAATTCAAAGCATTTGGATTAGTTACTAGAAAGTTATCACTATCAGAAGATCCCCTATTTTCTTAGTGTAGAGTTCTCTAACAGTCATGAGTAATCAGCTAAAGGAGAAGGATTGGGAGCATTGGCCAACTTGCAGATCCTTGTGATTCATTCTACAATGTTCCTTGGTTCATGGCCAACCTTTCTCATAGGTCCGCACTTCATTGTATCCATTGGAGAAGGATTTTCAAGCCGATAGGTCTGACCTATCCAAGAACACACGTTACACCTCTTCATCAGGATTCCAGACCTCTTGTGGCCAATGCAGAGGAATCTATTGGTCCAGAAATGATATATAATGATGTAATAGATCCTTTGGAAAGGAGTAGTTGACAGTTAGATTGATCATAGTTTAGATATTGTGTGAAAGAGCTTCAAAGCTTTATCTTGCACATGTATGTAATTAGTCTTGTGAGCCCTAGTTGTAAGCCTGCATATTGTTGGCCAGATTGTATTTGAATTCTTTGATATACTGAATGATTAAATCTGCATTTGTTATATATTCTTTTGTTTTTTCCATTGTGTTTACTCTTGCTGCACGATCTGGACAGTTCATTCTGTGAACCCTCCTATCGTGACTGCGCCAATTGGTATCAAAGAGAAAGTTTGAATCCTTGGAGAGTGAAAGTTTGATTCTTTGGAGTGAGTTGGTGAAGAGGATTTCATAATATCTTGTTGTAAGCAGATTGCCGATTTGAGGCAGGGTACTGGAACACAACTGATCACCGATCGAGAGGTAGTTATCACTTGTAGCTTGATTACCGACTTGAGGCAATTTGCACTTGATCCTAGGAAGATGCCGCCGTGAAGAGTTCCTCCTATTCGTACAATGGCTAATAGAATGGATGAGATGACAGAATTGATAGAACAATATGAATTTGTTTGGATGTTGTTGAAGAAGATAGGTGAAGAGGATTGACACCTAGACCTAATAGTGAAAGTGGTGATGAAGAAGAATTTCAATCTATTGAAGAAAGTGGCAAAACCCTAGAAGGTCATGAAGGAGAAGAAACAGATCAAGTAAAGATGTTGTAAGCTATTTCAAAGATTGGGAAAAGACCTAGAGTAGATGTGCCAAACTATACTAGTAATTTGAATCCGGAAGAGTTGACTGATTGGATAAATGACATGGAAGAATACTTTGAATATGAGGAAATTAAAGATCTGGAGAAGGTGAAATTTGCAAAGATAAAGTTGAAAGGACACGCTATTATATGGTAGAAAGAAGTTTAGTTGGAAAGAAATAGGAGAGGAAAGGAAAAGATTACAAAGTGGGACCGGATGGTGACAAAGTTGAATCAATTCATACCTGCTGACTATGAGTTGGAGCTGTTGAAGAGATTGCAAAACTTGAGACAAAGAGAGAAATTTGTGAAAGAATACACTGAAGAATTTCATAAAATGATCATCAAAATAGGACATAGTGAAGCAAGCAAGCAAAAAGTGGCTAGATACATCAATGGACTGAGATTGAACATTCAGGAAGAGCTAAGTTTGGTGAGGATGGTATCTTTGGACGAAGCATATCAGTTTGCACTGAAAGTTGAAGAAACATTGAGTAAGAGACATGATTAGAGGTAGAGAGGTAGAGGAGGTATAATTCTAAGAGGTAAGACATTTTCTAGAGGGGACATATCTTATCTAGAATAGAACAAGTTTGATAGCCCGTTAAGGAAGGATGGCACAGATAATAATGCTTACCGGAAAGATGACAGAAATTTTCACCATAGAGGAAACCCTAGTGCATATTGGAATGAAGGATATAGAAGAGAAGGAAGAGGTTTTGATAAGAGAACATTCAAAGGTACTTGTTTTAAGTGTGGTGGTGAAGGACATAGAGCATTTGAATGCAATTAGGGTAGTACAAGCAAGAAAATAGAAAATGGTGGAAGAGCAACCTATGTTGAAGAAAACTTGTTGAATCACCTTGTTCAGTTGGCAATCCAGAGAAAGGAGAATCATTGGTAATGAGGAGATATCCATTTCAAATAGAGACAAATGAAGAACCATCATAGAGGAAAAGTTTGTTCAGAACCAGATGCAAATCTGGAGGTAAGTGTTGTAAAGTTGTGATTGATAGTGGTAGTTTAGATAACCTAGTTTCTAAGGAGATGGTGACTAAGCTAAAGTCGGAAAGATTGAAACACCCTAAGCCCTACTAGATAGCATGGATTCAGGATGATCATAAGGTACTGGTGAGTGAACAATGTTTGGTGAAATTTCATATTGGATCTTATCATGATGAAGTCTTGTGTGATATTATGCCTATGGATGTTTGTCATATCTTGTTGGGTAGACCTTGGCAGTATGATAGAAAAGCTATGCATGATGGGAGAAAGAATACATATACTATAACAACAAATGGGAAAAGAACTACTTTGATTCCTTTAGAAGATGATCTTAAAGATGTAGTATGTGGGAATGCTAGAATCTATTCGATAGATGGAATGAAATTTTTGGATGGTTTGAAATAGGAAAGTATGTGGTGCAAGGCACCTAGGAGCACCTTGGTTCCTAAAGTCATTTTGATTGCATTTTTTTTGAAAGTTGTGGTTTTGTTTGTAATAAGGCTTTAGCCATGATTGTATGGTCCTTTTTGTGTGGTCAAGATGATTGAGGTGACCATATAAACCTTAATCATGTTTAATCCACTTGGACCCTTGTTGTGCCAATCAGGCCTAGAAGGTCTAAGGATTGGTTTTTGAGTTTTTTTTATTGTTTGTGTGTTTTGTCATGTTTTGGGAGTATGGAGGATGTTTAGGTTCCATTGGACAAGAAAAACAAATCACCATCCTTTGGAAAATGAAAAAACTCCATAATGGCAAATGTTGCCAATAGTGTCAATAACACATTGGCCAGTTCAAAAAACCACTTTGGGTGGTTGAATGTGGTTGAAGAAGTTAGACACTGACTGGGATCAGTTGAAAACCATTGTAATTCACTCCTGTACGGTAGAGGACATCTGGTATGGAGTTTTGGGGCATTCAATCAATAGAAAACAATCATTTTCCTACTTTTCTTACTGTGTACGGCCTGTACGGATGATCCAAGTGTGTAAATGTTATTTTTTTGAAATTGCTTGGAGTCAAGGTTCAAATGAAACTAGTTTGAGGTCTTGAAGTGGTCAGAGTCAAAAGATATTGAATTTTCTTTCAAGACTAGTCTAGAAACCCTATTTTCTAGGGTTTGCAACATAAATCCGGCCCTAGAATGCATTCCCACCAGTGAAAATTCATAAAAACTAGTGAAATGTAGGCTAGGGATGTGCATTATAGGATTTCAAAAGCATTTCCTTGGGAGAGACTATTTTCAAATTTTAAGGTGATGCCCTAGGTCAAGTATTTCCTTGTATTTGACCAAATTCATGCTATTTGAGGATGTAGATGACAGAATCCTGATAGTGTGAGTGAATGAATGGTGGTTTTGTGTTGTTTGGACATGGTAGAAGCATTCCAAATTCCTATCCCTAATCTATGCACCCAAAATGGACCACATGCTTTGTAACCTAGCCCTAAACTGATCAAATAGGCCTAGAGACCTAGTAGGTGTTCTGGATTGCTGGAGTAGAGTTGAAATAGGAAAGTTGGAAGTTTATTAGGGTCCCATAGAGGGTACTCAAATCCACCATTGGTTTGTCTAATCATTTGGGATTTTGTCAATTTGTGTTGAGAAAACCTAGTTTGGAGGGCTAGTAGCCTTACTAGTCAAGGTATAGGTTGGAGAGTTTTGGGAAGTTGGGGATCAAACCAACTGCATAGAAAGTGTTTATTGATCTAACTTAAGATGTTGGAGAAGCCTTGAAAGTTGTGTCATCACCAGGATATCAAACCCTTCATATACCCTTGAATGTGCCTTTGGTTGGTTGGTTAAAGGCTAGGTGAAGTGGGTGAGTGGGCAAAGGAGAATAGTAAACCATTGTGTTGTTACTTCCCTTGTGCCACTCTACATTAGGTGGTATCAGAGACATCAAAGAGATGGGAGATAGAGAGGAAGAGGAAGAAATTCCTTCAAAGGTGACAAATGCCGAATTGGCAAAGATAGTGAGAGAGCAAGCAGCTAAGAACAAAAGGATGGAGGCTGAGATAGAAAAGTTAAAGAAAGACAAGGACAAGAAGAAGAAATTAGAGATCATCTTTGATTCAAATGAAGAGGATCAAGATGAAGAAAAAGAAGTACAAATGGAAAAGACACAAGGAGGCATGTCAGAAAGGCAATTCCTAGATGCACTTGGAAAGTTGAGTAGGAAGGACACTAAGGCAGACTTACCTATGTTTCCTGGTAAGATGAACCCAGAGGAGTGCCTTGATTGGATTGAGGCAATGGAGAACTATTTTGAATGTGAAGAAGCGGTAGAAAATTAGAAAGTGAGGATTGCCAAGTCAAGAATGAAAGGGCTAGCCTTGAGTTGGTGGAACTTTATTCAAAATGAGAGGATAGAAGATGATAGGAACCCTATCTCTACATGGAGGAAGATGGTACTTGAAATCAAGAAGCAATTTGTCCCTGAGGATTATAAAGTCAACTTGAACAAGAAGTTGCACAACTTGAGATAGAAGGACATGGACATGAGCACCTACACAGAGGAGTTTCACAAGGTGACATTGAAAGCCAAGATGCCTGAGAATGAAAAATAGAAGCTTGCAAGGTATCTCAATGGCCTCAAGTTCTCCATTCAAGATGAATTAACCCTCTTTAACCCAAAGACAGTCCATAAGTGCTTTCAAATGGCACTAAGGATTGAGGATAAGTAGAGGAGAAAAGGTGATTCAAATAGCAGCAACAGAGGTAGAGGAAATCAGAACTTTAGGGGCAGAGGTAGATTTCAAAACAGAGAGAACTTTTCAAGACCCCAAGGGGGCAGATTTCAAGAAGGCAGTCAAGGGGCTACTGACATAGACAATGCTGATAAGGGTCAGTTTAGAGGGAGAGGTAATGGCAGAGGAAGAAGTGGGGGTAGGGGTCCCAATGTGTTTACTGGAAGGTGTTTCTCTTGTAATCAGATTGGACATTAGTCCTTTAGATGCCTGGAGAAGATTGGAGACACTGCTGCAAATCAGAAAGAGAGAAGAGTGCAACTCCTTCAAGAAGAGGACTATCAAAGCACCACATCATACCAAATAGCCTCTTCCAAGTCTGCAGCACCTGAGAGTGGAGAATGCATCATGTTTAATAGGTCACTCATCATGCCAGCCACCAAGGAGTAGCCCCAAAGGAACAACTTGTTCAGAACCACTTGCAAGGTGAAAGGAAAAGTTTGCAAGGTAATAGTTGATTCAGGTTCTTCAAAAAATTTGGCTTCTAATGAAATGGTGACTAAGTTAGGATTGGAAAGAATACCTCATCCTAGCCCCTATAGAGTCTTTTGGCTAACCAAGGAACAATAAATTGTAGTAAAAGAGCAATGCTGGGTTGAATTCAAGATAGGTGAATATCATGATAGGATTCTTTGTGAGATAGTGGATATGGATGCATGCCACCTTCTTCTTGGAAGGCCTTGGCAACATGACACAAGTGCCCAACATGATGGTAAGCAAAATGTGATTGATGACTGCAAAGAGAAGATCATTTCTAGTTTAGTTATGTTGGTAGGTGAAAAAGATTTTTTGGCTAACCTCAAGGAAGAGAAAGTGCCATGTTTCACAATAGTCATCAAGCCCAAGGATGTAAATCCCAAGAAGGTCAAAGTGCAGCAACCTCTTAGGAGGATTGGACCAAAGGAAGTGGAAGAACTATTGGAGAGGTTTCATGATGTGATAGCCGATGAGAGTAAGGATGCCCTTCCACCAAAGAGGGAGATTAGTCATTGCATTGATCTCATCCCTAGATCCACCCTACCAAACCAAGCAGCCTACAAGTTGACTCCAGAGAAAAATGTTGAAGTGGCAAGACAAATCCAAGACTTGTTGGATAGAGGGCTTATCAGGAGGAGTATTAGTCCATGTGCAGTACCTGCAGTACTTGCACCCAAGAAGGAAGGAACATGGAGACTATGCACTGATTCCAAGGCCATCAACAAGATTACTACCATGTATAGATTTCCAATGCCTAGAATAGAAGATTTAATGGATTGCTTGGGTAGGGATAAGTATTTTACCAAGATGGATCTAAAAAGTGGTTACCACCAAATTAGGATAAGGGAGGGGGATGAGTGGAAAATTGCCTTCAAAACTAATGAAGGACTATTTGAATGGGTTGTCATGCCTTTTGGCTTGTCAAATGCACCAAGCACCTTCATGAGATTGATAAATGAAGTGCTAAAACATTTCCTTAACAAGTTTATTATTGTGTATTTGGATGATATATTGGTTTTTAGTGACAGCAAGGAAGACCACATAAGACATATCCATCAAGTGCTCTGGAGGCTTCAAGAGGAGAAGTTGAGAATCAATCTTGACAAATGTGTCTTCCTACAAGAAGAGTTGATATTCTTGGGGTTTGTCATCTCTAAGGGCAGCCTAAAAATGGATCCAAGCAAGGTGGAAGCCATTCTTAATTGGCCAACACCTACAACAGCCTCTGAGGTAAGGAGTTTCCATGGTTTGTGTAGCTTTTATAGAAAGTTCATTAGAGGATTTAGTGGTATTTGTGCTCCACTTGTTGACACCATAAAAGGGGGAAGGAAATGTGTATTTGTGTGGACAAATGAGGCCAATCAAGCCTTTGAACTGTTAACAAAGAAAATATCAGAAAAACTAGTCCTAGTGCTACCTGATTTTGACAAGGTCTTTGTGGTAGAGTGTGATGCAAGTAAGAGGGCTATTGGGGGAGTCCTAAGTCAAGATGGGAGGCCTATAGCCTTCTTTAGCGAGAAGTTAAATGAGGCAAAATAGAACTACTCCACCTATGATCTAGAGTTATATGCAATGGTTCAATCATTAAGAAAATGGAGACACTACTTATTGCCAAAGGAATTTATCATTTTTACTGATAACCATGCATTAATTTTCTTGAACAGGTAGTAGAAGTTGAATCATAGACATGTCAAGAAGATGGAGTACATCCAAGCATACACCTTCTCAATAAAACACAAGAAACGAGTGGCCAATAAGGTAGCCGATGCCTTAAGTAGGAGAAATGTTGTGCAAACTATTTAGTTGGAAAGTACAGGTATTCATGCCATCAAGGATCAGTATGCAGCAGATGAAGACTTCAAAGAACCATACCAATCTTGCAAGGCCATGACAGGAAGGTATAACACTGATTTTTCTAATTTTTTGTTACAAGATGGATATCATTTCAAGGGTAGCATGTTGTGTATCCCAACAGGGTCTATTAGAGAGAACATTATCAAGGAAAAGCACTATGGTAGCATGTCTAGCATTGATAAGACCCTAGAATTGGTTAGGAGATACTATTTTTGGCCAAAATTGCCAACCGATGTAAGGAAGTTTGTTGAAACTTGTCAAATTTTCCAAAGAGCAAAGGGGCATACATCAAATGTAGTTTTATACACTCCACTACCTATTCCTTCAAAGCCTTGGGATTCCATAAGCATGGACTTTGTACTTGCTTTGCCTAGGATCAAGAATGGACATGATAGCATCTTTGTGGTTGTTGATAGGTTCTCAAAAATGGCTCACTTCATCCCATGTAAAACCACACATGATGCCTCACACATAGCAGGTCTTTTCTTCAAGGAAATAGTTAGGTTACATGGTTTACCTTTGTCCATAATCTCTGACAGAGACCCCAAGTTCATAGGACACTTCTGGAGGACACTTTGGAAGAGACTAGGTACAAACTTGTCATTTTCATCTGCCTATCACCTCAGTCTGATGGACAAACAGAGGTGATTAATAGGTCACTTGGCAACCTCCTCAGATGCCTAACAATGGAGTAAGGTGCTAGTTGGGATTCAATTTTGGCTCAGGCAGAGTTCTCATACAATGACACTGTCAATAGAAGCACCAACCTGTCTCCTTTCCAAATTGTTTATGGCACTCACCCAAGGCGTATTCTAGAACTTAGGGAGGTTAAAGGACTAGAAAACAATAGTGCCTTGGCTAAAGACTTCGTTCAAGTGATGAAAGATACCCATGAACAAGTACAACAAAAGTTGCAGTCCACTTCTTAGAAATATAAACAGTTTGCTGATAGAAGGAGAAGGGATTTGCAATTCAAAGAAGGGGATTTGGTAATGGTCCATCTCAAGAAGGAGAGACTCCCTATAGGTAAACATACCAAGCTACTCATGAAGAAGATTGGGCCTTGTGAAGTGCTCACAAAATGTGGAGAAAATGCATATAAAATTAGACTTTCAGATGGCATTGCCTTGTCTCCAATTTTTAATGTTTCAGACCTTTATCCCTATAAAGGAACTGATCCTTAGACTACTATTGAAGAAGACCAAACTGATCAGACACTTCAAGAACTGGTTCCTTCATCTCCTAAATAGATTGAGTGCATTTTGGATCACAGGGTTGCTAAATAGACTAGGAGGCACACATACTATGAATACTTGGTGAAGTGGCTCAATAAACCCCAGGAGGATGCTACTGGGATGAGCAGAGCAGACATTGAGAAGGCAGGTTTCACATTTGATCACATTCCTAACTCAAGAGACTTGAGTTCCATTTGACAATGGGTGTATGGTGCAGGGCACCTAGGAACACCTTGGTTCCTAAAGTCATTTTGATTGCATTTTTTTTGAAAGTTGTTGTTTTGTTTGTAATAAGGCTTTAGCCATGATTGTATGGTCCTTTTTGTGTGGTCAAGATGATTGAGGTGACCATATAAACCTCAATCATGCTTAGTCCACTCGGACCCTTGTTGTGCCAATCACGCCTAGAAGGTCTAAGGATTAGTTTTTGAGTTTTTTTTATTGTCTGTGTGTTTTGTCATGTTTTGGGAGTATGGAGGATGTTTAGGTTCCATTGGACAAGCAAAACAAATCATCATCCTTTGGAAAATGAAAAAACTTCATAATGGCAAATGTTGCCAATAGTGTCAATGACACATTGGCGTGTTCAAAAAACCACTTTGGGTGGTTGAAGAAGTTAGACACCAACTGTGATCAGTTGAAAACCATTGTAATTCACTCCTGTATGGCAGAGGACATCTAGTACAGAATTTTGGGGCATTCAAACAACAGAAAACAGTCCTTTTTCCTTCTTTTCTTACTATGTATAGCCTGTATGGATGATCCAGGTGTGCAAATGTTATTTTTTTGAAAGTTCTTGGAGTCAGGGTTCAAATGAAACTAGTTTGAGGTCTTGAAGTGGTTGGAGTCAAAAGATATTGAATTTTCTTTCAAGACTGATCTAGAAACCCTATTTTCTAGGGTTTGCAACATAAATCTGGCTCTAGAATGCATTCCCACCAGTGAAAATTCATAAAACTAGTGAAATGCAGGCTAGGGATGTGTATTATAGGATTCCAAAAGCATTTCCTTGGAAGAGACTATTTTCAAATTTTAAGGTGATGCCGTAGGTCAAGTATTTCCTTGTATTTGACCAAATTCATGCTATTTGATGTTGTAGATGACAGAATCCTGATAGTGTGAGTGAATGAATGGTGGTTTTGTGTTGTTTAGACATGGTAGAAGCATTCCAAATTCCTGTCCCTGATCTATGCACCCAAAATGGACTACTTGCTTTGTAACCTAACCCTAAATTGATCAATTAGGCCTAGAGACCTAGTAGGTGTTCTGGATTGCTGGAGTAGAGTTGAAATAGGAAACTTAGAAGTTTGTTAGGGTCCCATAGAGGGTACTCAAATCCACCATTGGTTTGTCTGATCCTTTGGGATTTTGTCAAGTTGTGTTGAGAAAACCTAGTTTGGAGGGCTAGTAGCCTTACTAGTCAAGGTATAGGTTGGAGAGTTTTGGGAAGTTGGGGATCAAACCAACTACATAGAAGGTGTTTATTGATCTGTCTTAAGGTGTTGGAGAAGCCTTGAAGGTTGTGTCATCACCGGGATATCAAACCCTTCATATACCCTTGAATGTGCCTTTGGTTGGTTGGTTGAAGGCTAGGTGAAGTGGGTGAGTGGGCAAAGGAGAATAGTAAACCATTGTGTTGTTGCTTCCCTTGTTCCACTCTGCATCAGTATGTGTTATGCCTTGATTCCTAAAATACTTGCAGTAGTGAAGAGAGAAACTAAACCAGATGAGATAAGAGAGTTGCTGATAGAGTATGAAGACATCATATCAGATAATGTACCTCAAGGATTACCACCTATAAGAAGTATTAGTCATCACATGGATCTTATATCGGGAGTAAGTTTGCCAAACAAAGTAGCACATCGGATGAAACTGGTAGAGAATGAAGAACTGAATAGAAAGATACAAGAATTGTTAAAGAAAGGTTTGATTAGAGAAAGTTTGAGTCACTATGCAGTACCTATAGAGTTAGCACCAAAGAAAGATGGATAATGGAGAATGTGTACTAATTCTAGAACAATAAACAAGATCACTATTAAGTATAGATTTCCTTTACCTAGGATGGATGATATTATGTATTGTTTGAGTGGAGAAAGATATTTCACAAAGATAGATTTGAAGAGTGCATACCATCAGATTAGAATCAGAGAAGGTGATGAATGGAAGACTGCATTCAAAACAAATGAAGGATTGTATGAGTGGTTAGTGATGCCTTTTGGATTAACAAATGCACTGAGTACTTTCATGAGGTTGATGAATGAAGTTCTGAAGAAATTCTTGGGTAAGTTTGTGATTGTGTATTTGGATGATATTCTGATTTTTAGTAAGGCAAAAGAAGAACATTTGTGGCATATTAGACAAGTTTTTCAGAGACTGAGAGAAGAGAAATTGCTGATAAACATTAAGAAATATAGTTTCATGAAAGAAGAGTTGGTATATTTGGGATTTGTAATTTCTATGGAAGGATTGAAGATGAATCCTGAGAAAGTGAAAGAAATTGTTGAATGGCCTACATCGGAGAGCATTGGAGAGGTTAGATCATTTCATGGTTTAACTAGTTTCTACCAAAAGTTCATCAAAAATTTTAGTTTAGTTTGTAACTCTATGATAGAGACAATGAGAGGTGATAGAAAAGATTTCAAGTGGACATTAGGAGCAAATAAAAGTTTTGAGTTGTTGAAGCAAAAAGTGATAGAGCAACTTGTTTTGGCATTACCAGATTTCAATAAGGTATTTCAAGTTGATTGTGATGCTAGCGGAAATGCAATTGGAGTAGTGTTAGGTCAAGAGGGTAGACCAGTAGCATATTTCAGTGAGAAATTGAGTGATGCAAGGAGAAGATATTCAGTTTGTGATCAAGAGTTCTATACCATAATTCAACCCTTGAAGAATGGAGACATTATTTGTTGCCTAAGGAGTTTGTGTTATATACAGATCATCAAGCTTTGCAATATTTGAATAGTCAAGGTAAGTTGAATCAAAGACATATGAGATGGGTAGAGTTCATGTAGAGTTATACTTTTGTGTTGAAGCATAGGAGTGGAAAATCAAATAAAGTTGTTGATGCCTTGAGTAGAAGAAACTTGTTAATAGAGATGAGAGTTGAAGTGTTGGGTTTTGATAAATTAAAGAACATGTATGAGGGAGACACTGATTTTGTAGAACCTTGGAAAGCATGTAAGGAACCTATTATAGCAGATAGAAGTAAATGGTTGGATTATTTTATTCAAGAAGATATGTTGTTCAAAGGAAGTCAGTTGTGCATACCTAGAAGTTCAATGAGGAATAAATTGATCAAGGAAAAGCATAGTGGTGAATTCGTAGGACATTTTGGCATTGATAAGACAGTGGCTTTGGTAAGTGAAAATTACTTTTGGCCTCAGATTCATTCAAAGATTTGTGTAGAGTTGTAGAGTTTGTCAAGTTGCAAAAGGGAGTAGTCAGAACACTAGATTGTATAAAACTTTGACAGTATTAGAGAGACCTTGGGAAGACATAAGCATGAATTTTGTAACGGGATTACCTAATACACAGAGAGCACATGATTCAATATTTGTAGTGGTTGATAGATTTTCAAAGATGACTCATTTCATACCTTGCAAGAAGACAACTGATGCAATGCATGTAGCTGATCTATTTTTCAAAGAGATTGTGAGATTACATTGATTACCTAGGAGTATAGTTTCAGACAGAGACACAAAGTTTGTTGGATACTTTTGGAGAACACTTTGGAAGAAGATGAAGACATAGTTGAAGTTTAGTTCATCTTTTCATCTACAGACAGATGGATAGATAGGGGTAGTGAATAGGAGTTTGGGTAACTTGTTGATATGTTTGGTTGGAGAGAAGATAGGAAGTTGGGATTTGATTCTTTCACAAGCAGAGTTTGCATACAATAATTTAGTAAATAGGAGTACTAGAAGAACACCTTTTGAGATTGTTACCAGAGCAAATCCTAGAGGAGTTGCAGAATTGAGAGGCATCAGTACAGAGGAAAAGAGAAGTGCATAAGTAGAAGAATTTGTAGATCATATGAAGACAATCCATAATCAGGTGAAGAAGTATTTGGAGAACATGAACAACAAGTACAAAGAGAAGGTAGATGAGAAGAGAAGACACAAATAATTTGAAGTTAGAAAGGAAGTAATGGTCTATTTAAGAAAAGAAGATTTCCAGTTGGGACATATAACAAGTTGAAGATGAAGAAGTTTGGACCTTGTAAGATACTTAGGAAATTTGATTCAAGAAATGCATATGAAGTAGAATTACTCTATACATTAGGTATTTCACCTATTTTCAACATTGTAGACCTTTACCAATATCATGAAGTAGAGTTCAGTGACAGCATGGAAGAAGACTTGAAGAAACAGTTACAACAGTAAGTACCAGAATAAATTGAAGGTATTTTGGATAGTAGAGTTGGACGCAGCACTAGAGGAAGGCAATACAAACAATATCTTGTGAAGTGGAAAGGCAGACCGGAAGAAGATTCATCATGGATTTCTCAGGCTGAGGTGGACCGTCTTGGTTTTCCCCTAGCCCCAACAAAGTGAGGGGCTCACTTTTTCAATAACCTCAGATGTCTGATATAGGAGCATCACTAGTTCAAGAGCAATATTGCATCAACCAAAAAAATTTGCATTTATATTTCAGTTTGTTTGCATTTCAATTCTTTTATTTCCCAGTTCAGTCAGACAGTTTAGTCAGAAGCAGCTCAGCTTGTGGTCTGGTTTTAGCATTTCACATCTTACAGATCTAGACTTAGTATCTCAATTCATTCATCTACATCATATCAAGAATTCAGAGCATTTGGATTAGTTACCGGAAAGTTATCACTATCAAAAGATCCTCTATTTTCTCAGTGCAGAGTTCTCTGACAATCATGAGTAATCAACTAAAGGAGAAGGATTGGGTGCATTGGCCAACTTGTGGATCCTTGTGATTCATTCTACAATGTTCTTTAGTTCATGGCCGACCTTCCTCATAGGTCTGTACTTCATTGTATCCATTGGAGAAGGATTTTCAAGCTGATAGGTCCAACCTATCCAAGAACACACGTTACACCTCTTCATCCGGATTCTAGATCTTTTGTGGCCAATGCGGAGGAATCTATTGGTCTGGAAATGATATATAATGATGTAATAGATCCTTAGGAAAGCATTAGTTGATGGCTATATTGATCATAGTTTAGATTTTATGCAAAAGAGATTCAAAGATTTATCTTGCACATGTATGTAATCAGGCCTGTGAGCCCTAGTTGTAAGAATGCATGTTGCCAGCCAGATTGTATTTGAATTGTTTGATATACTAAATGAATGAATTTGCATTTTTTCTATATTCTTGTGTTGTTTCCATTCTATTTACTCTTGTTGCACAGTCCAGATAGTTCATTCTATGAACCCTCCTACCGTGATTGCACCAGTATGCCAGATTGGATAAGCATTTGCTTAAGCTAGGATTTAGCAAAGGTATTGCTGATAGTAATCTATACTTCAAGATAAATCATGAGGATATTCTAATTGTTGAGGTCTTTGTTGATGATATCATTTTTGGTGGAAATGAATGCATGTGCAAAGCATTTGTTGATCAGATGAAAAGTGAGTTTGAGATGTCAATGTTTGGTGAGATGAATTTCTTCCTGGGTCTGTAAATTGTTTAGTTAGATAAGGGTATCTTCATATCTCAATCCAAGTATGTGAAAGAATTGTTGAAGAAGTTTAGAATGGAAGATTCAAAGTTAGTAGGTATTCCTATGGTAACCGGATGCAAGATAAGCAAAGATGATGACTCCCCGAAGGCAAATCAGAAAAGGTATAGATCAATGATTGGAGGATTGCTCTATTTGACTCAGACCAGACCCGACATCATCAATCCAGTTGGACTTGTTGCTAGATTTCAAACTGATCCAAAAGAATCCCATGTTGTGGTAGTCAAAAGAATTTTTAGATAACTCAAGGGGATAATTAATTATGGACTATGGTATCCAAAGGATAATGATTTCACTCTTCATGCATATACAAATGCTGATTAGACAGGAGATGTAGATGACAAAAAAAGTACTAGCAGTGGTGCATTCTTCTTGGGAAGAAGATTGGTCTCTTGGATGAGAAAAAAATAAGAAGCAATTTCTCTGTCTATTGTAGAGGCAGAGTATATAGTAGTAGAAAATAATTGTTCTCAAGTTTTGTGGATGAAGCAAATGTTGAAGGACATCAAAATTTTGTTTGAGGAGCCAGTCACAATTTTCTATGATAATTCAAGTGCTATAAGCATTTCCAAGAATCTAGTATTGCATTCAAAGACAAAGCATATATCTATCAAGTTTCACTTCTTGAGAGAGAAAGTTAATGGGAATGAAGTCAAGTTCAAATTTATGTCTTCCAAAGATCAGATTGTAGATATCTTCACTAAGCCTCTTCCCAAAGATACTTTAGACTACCTCAGAGAAAAGTTAGGGGTAATTACCCCTCTTGATCAGAACTAAGATGCACTAAGGTGCATTAGTCTGGTGGAATTCACAGTCATATTTTGTGATCTGGATTGATGTTAAGCAGGTACTACTCAAAGGGGGAGTAGTCAATATACAAATTTTGGGATTAGTTTGAAGCCAAAAGGGAGAAAAGATAGAAAATATGTGCCCTTTGCCATTGATGTCAAAGGGGGAGAGAAGTCATGTGAAAAACTAGTTGCTGATGTAACGGGGAGCAGTTACAGAAGTGAGAAGAGAAAGGGGGAGAAGTTCTTGTCTTGATGGTTAAATTTAGTTTTTCACATCATATGTTGCCATCAATGACAAAGGGGGAGATTGTTGCAAATATGTTCCTAAGTGGTGTCGTCATTGATGTCAACATATTCTTGTTGCTATTGGTGTCAACTATATCCTATTTTGATGTCTATATAGAAGACCAGATTGTTGAGGATATTGAGAAAATTAATTATAATCAATGCATGCAGACCATATGGATGTGCAGAGGATTGTCAGAGGTTGTTCCAGTTAAGAATTAAGAGATCCACATGAAGATTTGAAGAAGTTATGGCCATCTGAGTAGAACCAAATTTTAAAGTATTTAGAAGAGGCAATGTGAAAGTAAGTTGGTCCGAATTGCTCTGCAGTGAAATATTTTCATCTGTGGATCTAAAGGCATGTTTGGGAAGTCATTGTGTATCATCAACCCCAATGGTTCATGGTTCAGAGGTCCGCAAGTTATCTTTCTAGTTTGATAGGCATGGCAGACAATGTTCTTGAGGTTCCAGAGGAAGATTCAAATGTTTCTGGTAATATGGTTTCGAGTGAATGTTATTGGTGATTTAAATGTGCTTGTGGAAGTCTCTAGATTGTGTGGCTACTATGTTGGAGGTCTGCATTGAAGTTTGAGCTTGTTAATTGAAGATTTCCTCCTTGAGGTTGGTGTTCTTCCCAGTCTTGGCCAACCGGATGATCCTAGCATGTTGTAGACAATTTAAGAGCATTTTTATGAAGTGTGGAGTGGTTGTAGAAGCAGATTCAAGAATCAGGTGTGTTTGGTCAACAGTGTGATGATCTGTGTTAAGTTTAGTTGACATTGTTAATCATTCCAAGGTTGATAGAGCATATAAATACTTGTTGAAGAGTTATTGAAATGCATCCTTGTGTAAAACAGATAAAATTTGAATAAAGGATCAGGAGCAGAGCAGAGAAGAAAAGAAGCAAGAGCAGTATAGAGTGTGAAGTTAGTAAAGAAGAATTTGGGGCAAAGCAGAAGTTCTTGAGCAGTCATTGAAACTGAATCAAGCATGAAGTAGATGTTATTTCTCAGTTAATTTTTTCTATTCTAAATAACTTTTGTAGGCAATGAGCCTCTCTTTTGAGCAGCGAGCTCTAGGCAGTGTACCTAAAGGCATGTTCCTTCTATTTTTCTAAAGTACTTTTAATAGGGTACAAATCTTTGTGGGTAAATGCCCACTGTGCTTTTTCCCTTAACCAGATTTCCACGTCAAAATCTTGGTGTCAAGTGTGTTGATTATGTTTATGCTCTTATGTTGTTGATATGTGCTTTAATGTTTACATCATTTATCTCATAGTAAGATAATAAAGAAGGTTAAAAAGTAGAAAAAGTTTATATTGTGGGACAATTGATTCACCCCCCTCTCGGTTGTCTAGTCTAATTACAACAGCCCTGTGGTCCATAGTAAAAGATGTAGTTTGACAGATGAACTGAATCAGTAGCAGTCTCAGTTAAGGGCTAACATGATAAGTTTGAATTGTGTGTAGTAAGTTCTATTGATTAGAACTTTTTCCTAAGTGGTTTTATAGTTGAAGTTGACATATGAGAAGGTGTTTCAAATGTTATTAAGGTCCACTATGTATTTTGATGAATGGATTTCGCTGACAAGCTACAATTTTATTAACTATACGCTTCATCTGAGTATGCCAACCTAATATGAAGATCTTAAGTGTTGCGGATATATATATATATATATATATATATATATATATATATATATATATATATATATATATATATATATATATATATATATATATGGGATTGAATTCAATGTTTGGTGTGTGAATGATGTGAATGTGATAGAAACATATGTGGGACATGCAGAGGAAGGTGATTCTGTGGATGCAATAAAGAGTAGAAGAAGAGAGATCTTATTTCCATGCAAAAGTGGAGCAATGAAAATAGAGCAGTAAGAGATGAATAGTTTTGAGATAGTATTTCTGTACTTCATTGGAGCTGCAACCATGCATGTGTAGATGTAGTTTGAGCAATTTATTTTGGTAGTGAGCCATTCTTCTTTCTTCTTTCTTTCTCTAGGTAGTGAGTCTATTTTGGTAGTGAGCCTTTCTTGCAGTGAGCATTTCTCTGGGTAGTGAGCCTTTTTGTAATATGGTATTGTGCTATATTAATATATTGTGAGCTAAAACTCACTGTGGTTTTTCCCTTTTTAGGTTTTCCACGTAAAAATCCTAGTGTTCATGTGTTATGTCTTTGTAGTTGCTATTTCTATGTCTATTCTGCTTTTATGTTATTAACTTTGGAAATTGGATAAATAAATCTATTAAAATGTGGTTTTGTGGAATACTAATTCACCCCCCTCTCAGTATTCCTTATTTTAAATAATTGGTATTAGAGAAAAGTTCCTTGGAAGAAGTCTAACAACTTGAGGAAGATTTGGGGTAGTGTAATCATGGCAGTAAGAAGATTTAGAAATTATGAAAGCAACAAGGAACTAGAAGCAACCCTTATTGATCTTGAAAAATCTAAAGCAAAAATCACAAATCTAAAAGCTAATATTCAAGAAGTTGATGAATGCATCCTAAAGCTAAGAGATTAATTAGATGAAGCACATGAGTTTCTAAATGGGTTGACACTAGAAGTTGAAAAGAAGGAAGAAATTGAAAGGCATCTGAATCAAGTTGTTAAGGATAAATCAGAGGACTGTGAAAAATTGGACAAAGAAGTGCTACTTCTGAAATTTGATCTGGATGCAACCAAGAGCTATGAAGAAAAGTTCAAGGTACGTTTTGCAAAGCTTGATGAGGTGATTGCTAGTTAAAAGAGTCTAGATGATAAGCAAGGCTTAGGATTTGAGAAAGGAGAAAGTTCAAGATCAGGTCAAAGAAATTTTTAGTTAAAGAAAAACAAAGGGAACCAATTTAAAAATCAAAGAAGAAGACCTAAAAGACCTCCGGTCGAGCAGCCAAATGCTCAAAGGTACCCATCTTTCAATGGCTATTGTTTTAATTGTAAAAAGTTTGGTCATGAAGCTACTCTGTGCAGGAGTAGAATAAACTAAAATCAAAATGTTCCATCCTTTTCTAGTCAATGTTTCAATTGCAAGAAAATTGGTCACAAATCAAATGAATGCAGAAATTTGGTAAGGAATGGTTCCTACAATGCAAGGAATAGTCAATCACTCAATGGAAAGTGTTTTGCATGCAATAGATTTGGACATATGGCTAATCAATGCAGATCATATTCAATGAATAGAAGGAATCAAAGACAAAGGAATGTGGTATGCTACAATTGCAACAAGTATGGACATATTGTAAGAGTTTGCAGAAGTAAAAATGTAAAAAGAAACTACCATACTAAAAATAGGAAAACAGAACAAAGGAATGATAAAGGGAAAGAAAAGGTTGATTTGGTTGAAACCAAGAAGGAAATGGGCAAGATTTGGATCAAGAAAGATGTGATTGAAGTCAAGGATGAATCCACACCATCTTTCGGTGTAGATACTTCCTCTAGGAAGTAAACTGGGAGCTTTGGCTCAGGCAGAGTAGTGTTGAAAATAAAAAACCCCCAACTAGATAGTTAGTGCTGGAATCTGGCATGAAAATATGATAAAAGGAATCACATGAAAAATCCTTTGAAGCAAGTTTTGGAAGAAAAGGACCAATTGTAAAGATTTGTGGAGTAATCTAAGGTGTATGTGGCTATCAGGAAGGTGCTCAACAACTTTCTGTAAGATGACATTAATGACACTTAAGTTTTGTCATGCAAAGGATAAACAGAGTTGTATTCGAAGGAAAAAATCATTTTGCACTCCATGCACTCAAGTGACTAAGTTGAACCAAAGCAAGATTGAAAGCGACTACAATATTCTCCAAAGGATTTTAGATTAAGATCAAGGAAACCCTAATCTAGAAAAAGAGGTATTTAAAACTTAAAACCCTACTATGAAAATTAAATTGCTCTAGAAATGTTTACTCACATAATTGAGATAGGAAAAATGCCTCACCCCAAGTTTAAGAAACAATTCATCAAATCATTGGAAAATGATCCATTAGGGCCATTCTCAATTACTCCACATGGGGTTATGCATATGGAAGATATCAAAGCATACATTCATATCAGTCTAGAAGAATATGATCACATGAAGTTAGGAAAACTATATTTAGACGAATTGACAACTGTTGATATTGTGTTAAAAGATGATTATAAAGTTCTAGGAGAAAAGAAACTTGACACTTGGTTGGATTTTCCCACAATTCTGATTGATGCATGGGTCAAGCTTATTCTAAGAAGAATTCATGATGAATCTTTATGGCTTGTTGAACCCTATTTGATAAGTAAAGAAGCCATCAAAGCTATAACTGGTATGAGCTCCTCTGGAAGGGTTCCAGGCATAAAGAAAATGAAGAAAAATGTGGTAATGCAGCTAACAGGAGCCAAATTTGAGAAGAATGGACTTATAGTAAATGATACCAAGGATCTAGCTGTCAGATTTGCATCAATGATTGTTGGATACAAATTATACTTCTCCAACAAAGAAAATTCTATGTCTACATCAGCTATATACACAACATATGACATGATAGAAAACAATACAGATTATGACCTTTGTGAATTGGTCTGGAGTGAACTAATGGAGAACTTGGAAGGAACAAAAGAAACTAATCATCCTTTCAAATATGGAACATTGATTACATGTTTACTATTTTACTTCCTGAGAGAGCTACTTGGTTTAGGAAATATTATTTGGCTTGATCACATACCTGTAGCCGCTCAAATAAGAAATCATTTATAGAGTTTGGGTAATGTATATAAGTAGAATGAAATCCTATGGAAATATTTCAAAGATTTTCAAAAGAAAATGTTAAGAAGGTTTTGGATACCTAAAAAAGTAGTGATAAAGTATGAAAAGGATATTGTATTCATGGTGGATAAAGACAAATGCTTCATGGAAGTTGTGGAACCAAGAACTATATGGGTCCCTGCACTAGGTTATGAAGTTGCAAAAGATGTGTTGACTGAATTAGCTGATGCACTACTAAGTAAACCTATTGATCCCAAAGAGTACAGGTTTGGGACATTCTTAGAATTATCTTCCAAAATGTTGATAGAACTTGAGTAGTCAGAGCAAATAGTAGGTGAACAATTAAGTGAGGAAAAAATCAAATTAGGAGGATCAAAGTCCATAAGTGCTCCCATAGAATGGATATCAAGTACTCCAAAAAGGAAAGATAAGAGATCTGAAGAGGACACACTAGCATCTTGTCCCAAAAAAAGAATAAGGACCTCATCCATTACAAAATCCACAATTGTAGAAAAGAAGAGAGAAAGTTTCACTTTGTGAAGAAAAAGTGGCAAGAGACACTATTACAAAACCCTTGGAAAAACTACAAAGTGTACAAATCCTAGATCCACCCAAGTTTCTTCAAGAACCAATAAATATAAATTCCTTGTCTCTGAAACAAAAATTTGATTTAGTATCATTTGCCCAAGCAAAGGCTCAAGAAGAATTAATGAAAACTCACATGCACAACAATAAGCTCATTACAGTAGTATCTGATGTACTAGGAGAATTGATGTCTGAATACCAGAAAGACACTTCGACATCATCTACTGATCAACTAAAAGGTATGATAAAATCAATCAACAATCATTTTGAATCCTTTGAAAAATTTGTAGAAATAAAGGTCAGAAAAGAATTTGATGAGAAAAGATTAGCCGAGTTAAAAACCATGTTGATTAATGATAAAATCTCTTTAGACCAAGGAATAAGAGGTATACAAAGTGTCATAAAAGAAGGCTATGACTTATACAAATTTTGTTTATCTTGGCCCGAGGTTACAAAGGAATTAGAAGATAAAATTAAGGACATGGAACTCAAACTGCTTAATATTTCTAAGACATATAATCTGACAATTGAGTCAATAAGTGCCAAAGAAACATGTTATAAATATTCACAATGATCTGAGCATTCTGATGAAGAAAAGGGAAGAAATCAAAGATAGGTTGTGCTAGCTAAGGGGGCTGATAAGTCCAAAAATTGATTTCATGACCAATTTGGTAGATGAAGCTTTGGAATCACAAGCATTAATTGATACACCATCAGCTGTGTAGTAGGCAAAAAAGCTAGTTTTTTTTATAAATAGCCACATTCATATTTTACATATTGCAAGGAATAGTTGGAATGGAGAGATAGCTTTGATAAAGACTATCTATAATGATATTCTATCTTCAACTGCAAATTAAGATACAAACGTGTATTTGTATATATGTAGTAGAATATAATAGTTTTGAAAAAAATTTGACACAATTTTGCTTTTTCACCCACCTTTGTGATTGATGTCAAAGGGGGAGAGGAACACCAATGAAAAATAAGCATACGTCTAAAGGAGAATAGAAAAACATAGTATACAAAGTAAGGGGGAGCAACACAAGTATTTTTCATTGAGTCTTGTCATCAATGCCAAAGGAGGAGATTGTTGGCAAGAGACACTGATATGTTGGATAATTGAGTGTTGTCATTGATGGCAACAAGAAAAAGAACAAGGTTGGAATAGATTTTGTAGTCCGGTAAAGAAGACTTAGTCATATTGACTAAGTATTGGAAATGTACGGAGGCAGAGACAGAAGAACATTGTTTGGATTGGCATTGGTCCTCAGTTGAAGACCAAGGTTTGCAGTTCAAGTATGATGACTCATAGCTACTTGTTGATGATATATTCCAATGTTTAGGTCATGACTTCCTGTAGAAGTCATTTGAAGAAAATATCTAAGTCTGGATGAACAGAAGTAAGACAGGGACAGTGTACAATGCAAAGTAAAATGATCCGCATTTCTCTACAAGTGCATGTTTCAATCTATGGTTTTGAGGTGTTGCAAACACTTATATGAAGTGTCTAAATGTAGAGTTATAAGATCTAAAGTCCACCAGAAAGATAGTTTCAAGATGCTAAGTATCACTACAGCGTTTGACTATGATAGAGTCTGAGTTCTGATGGTCCACATTTTGCCACTAAAGAATATTTTTCTTTGCAGTTCTGAAGGTATGATTGGTGATGTTTGAGGAGTCTTTGATATGATTTTGAGCAAGCCCTTTGGTCCATAGTAAAAGATGTAGTTTGATAGATGAAATAAATCAGTAGCAATCTGAGTTAGAGGCTGACGTAATAAGTTTGAATTGTATGTGGTAATTAGAACTTTTTCCTAAGTGGTTCTATAGTTGGAGTCAACATATGAGAAGGTGTTTCAAATGTTATTTAAGTCTTCCATGTATTTTGATGAATGGATTTGGCTGACAAGCTACAAGTTTATTAACTATATGCTTCATCTGAGTATGTCGACCTAATATGAAGATCTTAAGTGTTGCGGATATACATATGGGATCAAATTTAGTGTTTGGTGTGTGAATGATGCGAATGTGATAGAAACATATGTGGGGCATGCAGAGGAAGGTGAGTCTATGGATGCAATAAAGAGTAGAAGAAGAGAGATCTTATTTCCATGTAAAAGCAGAGCAGTAAGAGATGAAGAGTTTTGAGACAGTATTTATGTGCTTCATTAGAGTTGCAACCATGCATGTGTAGATGTAGTCTAAGCAGTTCATTTTGGTAGTGAGCCATTCTTCTTTCTTCTTTGAGCCTATTTTGGCAGTGAGCCTGTTTTGGCAGTGAGCCTTTCTTATAGTGAGCATTTCATTGGGCAATATTAATATATTGTGAGCTAACACTCACTATGTTTTTTCCCTTTTTGGGTTTTCCACATAAAAATCTTGGTGTTCATGTGTTATGTCTTTTTGGTTGTTGTTTCTATGTCTATTTTTCTTGCATGTTATTATCTTTGGAAATTAGATAAATAAATCTATTAAAAAGTGGTTTTGTGGAATACTGATTCACTCCCCTCTTAGTATTCCTTATTTTCAACATTCAGATGTGTAATAAAGGATACAATCTTACCTTTCATGCTAAAGGTTATGAAATCAGGAAGGTAGGGTCCAGAAAACTAGTTGTAGAAGGCATCAAGTCATATGGTGATATATATCATTTGAAGGAGGTAAATGGAATAACATGCTTATTGGCTCAATCCAGTGATTGTCAGTTATGGTACAAAAGAATGGGAGACGTTAACTTTGATAATACGATAAAGATCAACTCTATTCATGTGGTGAGAGATGTGACCAAGATAACCAAACCTACAAACACATAATGCAAGGAATGCCAAATGGGAAAGCAGACAAAGACAAATTTAAGGAGCAAGGATTATTCTTCCTCAATGCCATTGTAGTTGATTCATACTAACCTCTATGGCCTGACAAGAATAAATAGTCAACAAGGTGAAAAGTATTTCATGTTGCTTATTGTTGATTATTCTAGAATGACTCGGGTTACTTTCTTAAGAGAAAAATCAAAAGATTTTGATAAAATCTAGATTTTCAAAGCTATAGTTGAGAACTAAATGGATGCTAAGATCATGAGCTTGAGGTCTGATAGAGGAGGTGAGTTTACATCAAATGAATTTGAATTTTTTTGTGAAGATCATGGCATTAGGAGACATCTGTCAGCTCCCAAGACCCCTCACAAAATGGGGTAGTGGAAAGGAAGAATAGGAATGTGCAACAAATGGGTAGGGTCATGTTGAAAGATGTAGATCTACCTGACATGTACTGGAAGGAAGCAGTTCACACTATTGTATATCTGATCAACAAAGTACAATTGAGGGTCAATAGAACTAAGATCTCTTATGATCTGTGGTATGGAAGACCTCCTACTATTAGAAGAGATGAAGAAGACCTAGGAATGTTTGACTCAAGAAGTGATGAAGGGATCTTTCTTGGTTACTTAACCAAAAGCAAGGCCTATAGATGCTACAACAAGAGATTGGGGAAGATGATTGAAAGCAAAAATGTCAAAGTAGATGAAGATTTTTATCATACCTCACAAGGACTAGAAGACTCTAGATTTGATACTTTTCCATGCATTGAAGATGAAAAATAAGAAGAGAAAGACAAAAAGGAACAAGAACCAAACCAGATACCCAAGACTCTAGCAAAGTATGTTCAGAAGAACTGTTCAACAGATCAAATCATTGGAGATAAGAATGAAGGTGTACAGACTAGGAGAAGGTTTGCAAAGGCATATGAGCAAGTAAACTTGTGTTTATTATCAAAGGTAGAACCCAAAACCTTTCTTAATTCTAGCAAAGATGATGGATGGATAAATGCAATGGAAGAAGAATTGAATCAGATAGAGAGGAATCAGACATGGGAATTGGTACCCAAACTAGCTAATAAGAATGTTATAGGAACAAAGTGTGTGTTCTGGAACAAGATGAATGAAGATGGGAAAGTTGTGAGGAATAAATAAATATTGGTGTGTAAGGGCTATTCTCTAGTTGAAGGCATTGATTTTCAAGAGACCTTTGCTCTAGTAGCCAGGATGGAGGCAATCAAGATGCTTCTTTCCCTTGTTACTCATAAGAACTTTATTTAAAGTTTATCAGATGGATGTCAAGTCAACATTTTTGAATGGTGATCTAGAGGAAGAAGTCTATATTGAGAAACCAGATGGTTTCCAGATACTAAAAGATCCAGATATGGTATGCAGACTTAAGAAAACTTTGTATGGTCTCAAGCAAGCACCTAGAGCTTGGTATACTAGGTTGGATAAGTACTTACTTTATAAAAGATTCAAGAAAGGTACTACAAATAGTAATCTTTACATCAAGGAAGAAGGATATATGATATTGATAGTTGCAATATATGTTGATGACATCATCTTTGGTAGAAATGATGATATGTGTACAAGGTTTGTAGAGGAGATGTGAACAGAGTTTGAAATGTCTATGATTGGTGAGATGTCTTTCTTCCTTGAGTTTCAAATTGCTCAAGTAGATGATGGTATCTTTATTTCTCAGGGTAAGTATGTTAGAGAGATGTTGAAGAAGTTTGGTATGGAGGATTCAAAACTAGTGATTACTCCTATGGTCATTGGATGTAACTTGAGCAAGAATGGTGAGTCTCTAGAGGTTGATTAGACTTTCTATAGATCTATGATTGGAGGATTGTTGTACTTGCCTGCTTCTAGACCTAATATCAAGCTAATCCCATGAAAACACATGAGAAGGTAGTGAAAAGAATATTCAGATACTTGAAGGGAACTCCTAATGATGGCTTATGGTATCTAAGAAGTAATGATATTGATCTAAGTGCCTACACTAATGTTGATTGGGCTGGTTATGTTGATGACATAAGAAGTACAAGTGGTGGTGTCTACTTTTTAGGAATTAGATTTGTTTCATGGTAGAGAAATAAACGAGATTCACTGTTATTATCAACTACAGATGCAAAGTATGTAGCAACATCATCCTATTGTACACAAGTGTTGTGGATGAAGCAAACCTTGAAGGATATCAAGGTATTGTATGATGAGCCTATTCCTATTTTGTGTGATAATACAAGTGCTATCAATATTTCCAAGAATCTAGTGATGCATTCTAGAACCAATCATATAGAAATTAAATATCATTTTTTGAGAGAGAAGGTTGCAGATAAGGAAGTAAAGTTGCAATATGTTCCAACAAAGGATCAAATTGTAGATATTTTCATAAAGGGCCCTACAAAGGATACTTTTGAAGATCTCCCGCAAAGGTTAGGGGTAATCCCCCTTCCTTCTTCTTTCTAGATGCATAGTGGTGCATCTCTACAGGGGGGGTTCATGCTCTATCATTTTCCTAGACTGATGGTGGCTACCTCTTAGGGGGAGGAGGTAGTTGTTGTTTCTGATAGGGGGAGCCCTAAGTTATGTATGAACATCAAAGGAGGAGAAAGTTAAATGTGCATCTTAAGGGGAAAAGTTTGTGTCCTAAGGGAAATAAGTAGTTGCTCTTTGTCCTTGATGTCAAAGAGGGAGAGAGATAAATTTACATGAAAGGAGGAGTATGTGTTGCCATCAATGACAAAGGGGGAGATTGTTGGCAATATGTGTTGTCATTGATGTCAACACTTAGAGTGAGGTCAACACTTAGTTTGTGATGATGATATACCAGTGTAGTAACAGAGATGCGATGAGATACAGTGATGTTCTTGATGTTCATGGTTGGATTTCATGCCATGATTAGTGTCAGGTCAAGTTGTTTTGAGCATGCTTGTTTTTAACAAAGATGATTTCATGATGAAATATTAAGATGGGAATTAGAAGCACAAAGATGAATGATGAAATATTATGATGGAAATTAAAAGCACTAAGATGAATGATGTCATATTAAGATGGGAATTAGAAGCTATATTGAGGATGAGAAGATGTTGCTAATGACCTATGTCATGTTGTATGAACCTTCCTATTGTTTCTAAGGATGTATGTGTGGTTATATGAATGTTTTAGCCTTCGGAAGCTGGTGAGGATCTTTGCTATAGGAAGTTGCCTGAAAAACTAGTAAAATGCTCTACATTTGAAGCTATGGTCATGCAGTTCAGAAGTTAGGTTAAAGATGTTGTAAAGGTACTAAATCCAAAGTTTCAGATCCTTTTGTCCTCCATAGTTAAAGTTACAAGTGATTGAATTCCAGTCCATGCTCTGGCAGTATAATGTGTTGGTGAAGACAGTTTGGAATGTTCCACATTCCTTTGCAAGTGAAGATTTGTCCATCCAGTTTTGAGGATATGTTTAAAGCTATGTATGATTTCTTCCATATGTGTTTCAGGTGGTCTAGAGGTCTGCAAGCTTAATTTTCAAATGATAGTTATGATGTAGATAGTTCTGAATGGCTAGTTATTCTTAGAATATATGCTGATGATGTGCACCAACTTGTTGCTTCTTGAAATAGAAAATTGGCTAATGAAAGATGGTCCTAATGATCTTGTGTTGTCTCTAGTTGCTCTGCAAGATGTCTTTTTGTTCTCTCCAGAACTAACTGAGGTTCAGAATGGTGGTGATGCTCTTTCTTGGCCGATAGAGGAAGATTGATGATGTGCGCCACAAAGTTATTGCTATGCGGAGTTCAAGGAATGTTTGGAGATAGTATATAGGTTTTGTTGACTCATTTGGAAGATGTAAAAGCAATGTTTAATCATTTATGAGTACCACCAAGTTGAAATGACCATTGTGCTACATGATTCATGTGTTCTTGCTTAAGGGCGACCTAATTCAAATTTGTGAAGTGTGTGGATGTTATTCCTTGAAGGATGATGCTTTGAAGGATGTTTAGGACTAGACTAAGCATGTGTTGGGATTTGTAAGGCATGTGTTTCCTTCTATAGTAATGTGTAGTTCATGATAGGGATTTCCCTATGCATGTTTCATATTGTGTGATCTCTTGCTAACTTGTAAAATGTAATATTCTTGT
This sequence comes from Cunninghamia lanceolata, assembly GCA_027924645.1. Lineage (NCBI taxonomy): Eukaryota > Viridiplantae > Streptophyta > Pinopsida > Cupressales > Cupressaceae > Cunninghamia > Cunninghamia lanceolata. The sequence continues at coordinate 455,840 of BSBN01000245.1, read as the reverse complement.
TGTATTGGAAGACTTTTTATGTAATCAATGTAATTTCTTGTATATATTGTAAACCTAGTTAGTCTAGGTGAAGCGATGATTACAAATATGAATATGTGAGTGTGTAAATGATGCAGGAGCATCCTTGGTTCAAGAGCAATCTTGCATCAACCAATAACATTTGCATTCCAGTTTGTTTGCAGTTTAGTTTGTTTCTTTTCATTTCCTAGTTTAGTTCAGGCAGTTCAATCAGAAGCAGTTTCAGCTTGTGGTCCAGTTTTGGCATTTGACATCTTGTGGATCCAGACATAGCATCTAAATTCATTCATCTACATCATATCAAGAATTTAGAATATTTGGATCAGTTATCGGAAAGATATCGCTATCAGAAGTTGGTCATTTCTCAGAGCAGAGCATCCTGATATTCACTAGCAATCAGCTAAAGGAGAAGGCTTATGGATCATTCCTTGACTTGTGGATCTCAATGACACATCATTCACTATTCTTTTGTTCATGACCGACCTTCTCCAAGGGTCTGCACATTGTTCCATTCATTTGAGGAAGTGTTCTATGCATTTAGGTCTGACCTATCTGTGTACACATGCTACACCTCTTCTTTGGAATTTGTGATCTTCCTTGGCTGACGTAGAGGAATCTATTGATTCAGATTAGATATATATTGATGTAATAGATCCTTAGGAAAGTAGTTATCAAGTTGTAACCATACCCATAAGTTCATAGTTCAGATTTTATGTGAAGGAGCTTCAAAGCTTTATCTTGCGCATGTATGTACTCAGGCCTGTGAGCCCGAGTTGTAAGCCCTCATGTTGCTAGCCAATCTCTATTTGAATTCTATGATATATTGAATGACTGAATCTGCATTTTCTTTATTTCTTTGAGTTGATTTTTTTGTGTTTACTCTTGCTGCACAATCTGGACAGTTCATTCTATGAACTGTCCTACCATGACTGCACCAGTAAAAGACTAGAATATGAATAGGTTATGCATTATGATGTGTGATTGAAGTAGAAAGAGCAGTTGTAATAAGGTTGTCCTGATTCATCTTGAAGACATTCTTGTGACAAGAGGGAAGTGAAGAGTGTGCCTAATTGATCCAATCATTAGAAGAGGTTGAATTGTAATCATCAAAGGTGTGAGCTTCAATGTCATTTTTTAGGTAGTAGAAGGATTGTCATACTATAATCATCTCTAAGTTTGTTCTTAGATCAGGGAGTATCTACTTCCTTTGGTTGTATCCCTAAGGCAAAGTATGTAGGGAGTTGTATCTTCCTTGGGAGTGTATCTTAAACAAAGTATTTAGGGAGTAGTAGCTTCCTTGGGTTGTAGCCCTAAAATAAAGTTAGTATGGAGTAGTATCTTCTCTAGGTTGTAGTCCTAAAACAAAGTTGCAATTTTGAGCTTCATATATTGTGAGTTAATCCTCACTGTGGTTTTTCCCTTCTTGGGTTTTTCATGTACATCTTGTGTTATGTGTGGATGTGCATTGTGTTGATCTTTCATGTTTATGTTGATGTTGTAATGTTTAAGTTTAGATACTGATTCCCCCCCTCTTAGTATCTTGGTGTGTTCAATAATGTTGGTATTAAATTGAGAAATCCACATTGTTTCATATTGGTTAAATCTAGGATTTTGCATTGGGTGCAGGTGTTTCCTCCACCTTATCAAGGAGACTTGGATTGAGGAGATTTAGAGGTATAATCCAGTGTTTTTGTTTTTCCTTGTGTTTCTAACATCTCCTACTTTCTTGTATCTTCATTTGACATGCTCAATGGGCCCTAACCATAGCTAAATTTGATGTTTTTTTGGAAGAAATTTTGTGTGTTCTAGTGCAGGTGATAAGGTAGCACATTTGGCTATGGTTTTGTGCCTTCATTGGAAGCAATGGCGCCTTCATCATCTCTGTTAGCACGTATGACTATCTATTAATCTTTTTTTTTGTAGGGCCTATCATGGATTTCGTTTCTGTATTAGCACCTAGGACTAGTAGTATAGCACCTAAGCTTATAATAGTAGTGCCTTAGTAGTCTATTTTAGCACCTTTCTACCCTACAGAAGCATCTTTGATGATTGTTTTAGTGCGTGAATTATATCTATTTGTAGAATAACATTTCATATCACTGACCTTCGATAGTGTGTTTTGACAACTTATTTAACTACTCTAGTAGGTCTAACACTTTGTTTTGCACAAAAATTAGGAAGTTTACGTAATCTTTTTATCAAATTTGCAAACTTCATTTTTCTAAGCTTATGTTCACATTCTAACATTCTGTTTTCAGGGACTAATATAGTGATGGGTGGCTTTGTTGGCTAACTTTTCTTGCATAGACTAATCTATTGTTCTAATTTTCTCATCAACCTAACATCTTTCTTGCAGGTTTTTGTCTCTTGTGTTAGATTAGCACCTCTAAGATTTGTTTCAATGCCTCTATCTTCAGGTCTAGCACCTTTGTCGATGGGTAAAGACATGTATACATTGTTTATTTATCATTTCTACACTCTTTTCTAGTGCATTTGCTTAGCATCTTAGCACTTTAGTTTAAAATTTTAGTGCCTTTGAGTTGTCTGAAAGCATCTCTCCACTATTTTTTAGTGCCTATGTGATAACTATCAACACCTTCACGCCTTCTGTTAGTGCCTAGGTTTCTATTTTTAATGCCTTTGTTTTGTGTATCAGTGCTTCTATTTGAGCCTAACTCATATCACATTTTGGGATACTAACTTGACTTTATTGCATCTTCAAATGTTTGACCAAGGCCTTCACTATAGACTACAAACATTTTCTTGCAGTCCCACGATCAAAGAACATTTGTTTTTCACTAGTTTAGTTGAATTAAAGTAAAATAGTGGGAGTTTACTTGTTTGCTTTGTTTTGATTTGAAATAGGACCTATGCTCTCCCCTCACACCTTTGGGTGAACCTGGGGATTAGAAATCAATTTGCAAATCCTTTTTTGTGTATCCCTTAAAGGAGTACTACTTTCAAGTATGCTCTCCCCTCACACTTCGTGCAATCTTGGGGATCAAAAGTGAGTAGTGTTTTCTTCCCTAGGAGGCATGCTTGGAGATACACCTATTGAACACACTAGGATACTGAGAGAGGGGGTGAATCAGTATCTAAACAAACTTCAACTTCTCAAGAGCAAATTAAAACTTAAGCATTACAGTATCAACATAAACATGAAAGATTAACATCAACATATCGCACCAAATATACATGGAAAACCCAAGAAGGGAAAAACCACAGTGAGGATTAACTCACAATATATGAAGCTCAAATAACAACTTTGTTTTAGGGATACAACCCAAGGAAGCTACTACTCCTATTTATTTTGGCTTAGGGCTACAACCCAAGGAAGCAACTACTCCCTGTAAAAAATTACTTTAGGGTCACTCCCAAGGAAGCTACAACTCCCTAAAGACTTTGTTTTAGGGTCACTCCCAAGGAAGTTACTACTCCCTGAATTGAGGACACACTCATAAAAGATTATAGTATGATAGTCCTTCTACTGTCTAGAAATTGACATTGAAATTCACACCTTTGATGATTACAATTATGCCTCTTCACACTTCCTTCTGATGATTGGATTAGTTAGGCACACTCCACACTTGATCACTATCACAAATATGTTCTCAAGATTAATCAATACATCATCTACAACTTTTTCTCTTTCTCTTTCAGTCGCACATCATAATGCATTCATTCTACTGCTTATATTCCTTACGAATGTTATCAATCACCTTGCAATCACACCTCACCTAACTCACTTTGATTTACAATTTATATATGATATTACATTGATTACATTTCTTGTCAACTAGAAACAACATTAAAAATACATTTACAAGTCTGCCAGACCACATACAACATGAAACGTGTAGAGGACAAGTCATAAACAAGACTACACGCTACACCATCAAAAGACTCATGCCTTATAGACATCAACACTTGCTTCATTAGGTCAAAAATATCCTTCACATCATCAAACATCAAGGAATTACATCTACACAATATGCTCATTTGAAAATAGGACAACCTGAAGAAAAAGGCACATGAAACTTGAAGCACAACTTGAAAACCTTGTGCGGTATTGGAAACAAGAAAGATCTTCATGAAACTTTTCTAGATGAGTCTACAAGACTCATACAACATATCTAAACACTCTTTTACCTCTGCACATCATAGATTTTGTGCCATGCATCTTCAATCATGAACTTTGAGAACAACCTGTCATCTGGAACACACTGCAACCTACTGTCATTGAGAAACTGAGCTAGCAAAGCATGAAGAACCTTGAAACCACAAGGAAGCATGTAATGTATATTCATGAACATGTCCACAAAACCACAAAGACATCCACTCACTTTCAGAGGAATGTGGAGCATTCCAATAGGCATTTCACCCCACCTTACTCTGCCAGAACACATGACGATACTCTATCATGCATAAATTTCATAGCAGAAGGACAAATAATCTAAAACTTTAGAATCGTTACCATCACTACACTAGAAACATAGTTCTAGAACTACATAGACATAAATGATAATATGGAGGAATGCAAAGAAATCTTCCAGACACTCTTCATAGGTAGTCATCATATAATAGAAATTGTCACCAACTTCTGGAGGCCAAGCCTTCTTTGTATCAACACATGCATTCTTAGGAACAATAGGAGAGATCATATAATATGCTCTAGGCCACTAGTAACATGTTCCAACATTAGCAACACATCTTCATACTCAACTCTGTACTAAACAAGGCATGACATCTAACCATGAACTTGAGTAACCACATTATATTCAACATGACATCCAACCATGAACTGTATCTTCTCTTCTAGAAAGGACATGACATCATGAACTGTATCTTCTCTATTGGATAGGACATGAGATCCAACCATGAACTCTATCACACATTCAAGATAGTGTTGGCATCATTGGCAACCTTGTGACAGTGTTGACATCAATGACAACCTTGTGATAATGTTGACATCAATGACAACCTTAGGAGCCATATGTGTAACAATACCCAATCCAAGGGATGACCTCAACCTTGTGTTCTGGTGGGGTATATAAATGTTGTGAGAATCAAAAGATTCACTTTAGTAGGCATCCCATCTGATCTAAACAAAACCCTCAAGACCCTCAGTTTGCCGAGATTGGAGTGGTGGCATTCTTGGTTAAATGCTTGGTAATCCCTTATTCATAGATTCATCCCACATACCTCTTATATATTGGGACATCCCCTAAACATTTGTGGAGCCTAGTTAAGACCTTAGACCATTTTCTAGTGTGGTGTAGGGGATGCAGACCGCTCCCTAAAGTTACTCACCATCATACCTCCCTAGGGCTGAGATAGAATTTTTCCTTAGGAAGGGCTTGAAAGCTTTCAAGGAAAGGGGTATTGGGTGCAACACCCTTATCCCTAGCTATCTCCTTAGGGTGAAGTGTTCTTAGTTAGGTAATAACATTAATAGGTACTCTATTGTGTGGGCTCACATTACACAATCACTCCTACTTGAATAATTTTAGGGAATGTTTATGTGCTTGAAGTATATCCATTTTTAAGACTTGTAAAAGCCATTTAGCCTTTATTCCCTAAAAAATCAACCAACCATTGTGTCTTATTGTTTGTTAAATCTCTTACCAAGAGAATCTTTGATCAAAAATAGAAAATCATTCAAAAATCAAAGTTTTTTAATGCCTAAGCCATCCCTGTCAATGCATTTGTTGTCTCTACCAATGCATTCACTACCTTTGTTAGCACATTCATTGCCTTTGTGAGTGCATGTGTTGTATCTATTAGCACCTTTACAAAATAATCAGAGCACCAAACAGTCAACCTAGTCAATATATTTATAGTCTAGTTAGTGCCTATGCTATGTCTATTAGTGCTTGTACTCTACCTCTTAGTGCCTTTGCCCAGACTATTATTGCCTTTGATCTAACCATTAGCACTTTTATTTGATCTATTAGTCCCTCTGATCCATCTATCATCACATACATCATCCCTGTCAATGTATGTGCTCTCTATGTCAGTGCCTTCATAGACTCTATCAGCGCCTCCTCCTATGACCCTAGAAAGTGAAACATAATAATTTCCCTATCAAAATTTGATTATCTTTCACACTTTAGCAAATAGTGAAAGTGATCCAAAATTATCCTCTTTTCATTTTTCACCAAATCATTCTTCTTTAAGCTCATCCATTTATCTAAGTTTTTCAGCTGCATCCCCCTAATCATCCCATCTTTCTCATTTGAAAACTTAGAAAACTTTGACCATTTATTGACCTACTTTGGACCAACACCTTTATACCATCAAATTCAAACCATATAAAACCCACATCAACATCAAAAATACATCCCTTATCCAAACATAATCTCCATATCACAAAATCAAATCATCCTTCAACCAAATCTACCTTCCAAATCAAAACATGGCTAAATTAAATCTAGATTTTATCATTAAGTCCTAATTTATATTAGGATTAAGAACTTGTCTATCTTATGTTTTGTGTAAGTTATCCCTTATCAATCTTGGATAAATTAGCTTAGGAGCTTAAACTACTGCTAAGTTAGTGAATTCCAAAAATCCTATTTTACTTGGTGTCTTGTCTACACAAAGTGAAATACCCTTCTATCCTTCTTTTCCTTGGTGTCTCTTGTCTACCCCAAGTAGGAGAGGATAAAATCCTTTGGTATCCATAAGATCTAGATTTTTCTAAATCTCCTTTTGGTTTGAAATCCAAAAGTCATCCTTTGATCAAACCTTATCCAAATTATTTTGATCATTTATCATCCAAAACTATCCTTTAAAATCATCTTTCATCACCCAAGTAATCCCCTAAATAACACCAAATCATCATCCATAACCCAAACCAACCTTCATTCATCTATCAATTACATTTGGTCCAAACTTTTCAAAAATCCATAGAGTTCTAAGGTTCAACATCCCCCATTTAACATATCCATTCCACTATCAATTTTGGATCATTTCCTTCGATACCAACAACCACAAGGTCACAAGCTAAGAAAAAAAAATGGAGCTCAATAGAGAGTTTGGGATGCCTCGTGTGTTTGGAATGGGGAATGCCTCTAACCAACTCATGGTTGACATTCCCCATCCTTCTCCTCCACAAAATCTAGAAAATCAAAATCTTGATCAAGAAGTCATTGGCTTTACATAAGACCTAATGTCCATGGATTTATTAGACTATCTTAAAATCTGATCCCAATAAGTACCTAGAATTCTTACTTCAAAATGGCACCATTGTATCAACCAATCCACCCACTAATCCATCTCAACCATCCTCATTTAACAATCCACCTCTACATCAACATCCACATCAATTGCCATCTAAACACCTACTTCAACATCTACCATATCCACATCTATCCCATAAATCACCCTCAACATCCCAAATAATGCCACTTACACTAGTACTTCCACCAGTGTCCCCCAACTCAACCAAAACACCATAGTATTCATATCCCAATACTTTTCTAACTTGAAAAACAATCTACAAACATCCATGTCCACCTCCCAAATTAATTCCAAATACAAACAACCTCTCATCTTAGAACCACCAACTTGTCTTTCACTCAAAACTTCAACCACGCATTCCTCCAACAAATTCAAATCTAACAAAAATAACAACAAAAAATCAACAACAACAACAAATACTGCCCAACTTTCTTCAACAACTCATCACTCACCTACACCAAGAAAATCAACAACAACAACAACAACAACCACCCAATTCCTCTAACACCTCATCAACCAACAATAAGCTAACACAACCCAACCACCTACAACAAACCTATCACAAGCCACCCAACACTTGATGCAAAGAGTGGATGATATACAACAAGGGCACAAAGGGAAACAATATAACTTCATAGATATTTGTCCTTACCGTTTTGATTTCTCTCTCAACATGCCACCCTTTCCTAAGAACTTTGAAACACCAAAATTTGAAAAATACAAGGGGAAAAGAGATCCTCAAAAATAGCTTAAGGATTTCTATATTGCTTGCCTAGAAGTCTCATATGATGATACTTATCTCATGAGTACTTTCCCTCAGAGATTAGGAGGACAAGCTATTGAATGGTTTATGCACCTCACCCTTAGAATCAAAACATTTCATGAGCTTGCAGAGAAATTCATTAACCATTTCTCTTATAACTTTGAACACGAAATGTCAATGACATACATTTGTAACACAAAACAAAAGAATGGGGAAACCTTCACTACCTTATTGAAACAATGGAGAAGCCTTGCAAGAAAGATTCCATGGTCCATCCCTGAGAAATAATTGGTCAATATGTTTGTCACAGACCTCAACCAAGAAATGGACTTTCATCTCCAAATACAATGTGCCTCAACATTTGAAGAAGTCATTGAAAATGGCACCACCATTGAAAGGGCCCTTATTGTGAAAGGGGCCATCAAAGTTTATAGGAAACACAATGAAAACAAAAATAACAATAAAGTCAACAATAGAAATAACAAAAACAAAAACAACAATAATCAGTCCTATGCGAAACCCCATTTTAGGGGTAAAAACAAAAACACTCTCAATGATGGTGTGACCGATATTAAAATATTCAAAACATACAAGTTCCTCCATCATCCAACCCATCCACAAAAAAAAAATACATGAACATTCCTAAAGGACAACCAAGATAAAATAATACCCCTAAAAGAAAGTTCACACCTTCAAGAGAACCTATTGAAAATGTTTTGCAAAATTTGGTTAAAACTGACTTAATCCAATTGCCCACCATTAGGCCTTATGATGACAATCAATTCAAACACATGGTTTAATGAAAATACTTATTGTGAATACCATAAGGTCAAAGGCCACAAAACATCTCACTGCATGAGGCTAAACAATTTGTCATGCCCACATTTCCATGTGCAGACACAACACGCAATACACGCGTGTCATGTCCACATGCAACATGTGGCATGATACGAACTATCAAAAATTTTATTAACCACTTGAAAAGGTCCCCCTCGCACGCACAAGCGTGCTTAGTTGCATTCAGGTGAGCTAGAGAAAAGGGTTCATTGCTACGAAGCATCCTACCCTCAATTGTATATTGAAACCTAACACTAATGTCTAAGCCGGTTGAATAGACAATGTTTAGGGTTCCTTGGTAGAAGACTGGCCTGTAGTTGACTCTTCAAGTCTATTCCATTTCTATTGCCTTCGATCGTCCATTTAAATTATTTTCATCTCGACATTTACAATTTACCTGATGATTAATTGTCTCTAACCGGGTTCCCTTAGTCGAATTCCATGCTACCCTACGTTGTATATCTCCTCCTCTCTACAACCCATTTGCTTTATCCCACATTTAATTATTTACTTAATTACTTATATTATTAATTTAGTTAAATTAATTTAATAACTTGGTAACTCATATCGAAACTATTTAATTCTAGAGACATAATTTCCTTCTAAAGAAAAACAATCTTACCCTATTAATTTTAAACTACATAACGTAACATTCCACTAGGACAATCTGAACTAATTAAATTTATATATCATCTTGTCACAAAATAAATACTATGTAGTATTTGCGTTAACCACAGTCTCGTTAGGAGAAAGAGGGACACGTATATATTCTTTTTTTTTAACTTAATGCGTATAAATATTCCTAATTTAAAGGAAAATAATACAATCGGTTTGTTAATAATACTTTTCACAATAATCTTGGACCCGAATACCCATTAAAAGTTTTTTATATAAAACCTTTCAATTTTGAATTTTGACTCATTTAATTTCCCATATATTGTTCATCTATCTATACATTAGATACTTTGCTTAATTTGAACCAATATAATTATTTAATTTAAGGTCCAACATAGTTGTTTTCCAAACAAATCCTACAAAGAAATAATTACATATAACTATATTTTTATTTATAAATTAAAAGAAAGATCATCGACATATGACTTATGTATCATTATTGTTTGTAAAACTTCAAGTCTATACACACTCCACTCACTTGGTTGAGAAATTTAAACATATAAATCATGAGTTTATAAAATACATTTGTTGTATTTGAAAACAAACAAACAGTAATTCCACTCACCAAGTTAGTATATTTTAAACATATAACAAATTAGCAATTTGTTCAAATTTATGTATTTTTCTCTTAATTTATATTTATATATATAAACAAATTATGTAAGCCATGTGTTTTTTTTTAAAACTATAGTAATGGCCATCCACTCATACAATTGGGATTACCTCACAAAATATAAATAATAGGTAAATCTAAATATCAATAGATTTAACTATTGATAAAGATTTATATACATCACTTGCCATACATTAATTTATTATTGGTGCTCCACACATAATGCTTTAAAAAGCCCTAATCTTATGTCACAAAAATCACGCAACTCTTTATGAGTTGCAGAGGTCGGGGCATTGGCGAACATGGCGGAGCCATAGGCTACGAAGAGAGGTCATGAGGTGTTGAGTCTGCAGGGGGGCGGCGGTATGAATGAAGGAAGGGGAAACGGACCGACGGCGGAGGAGGCAGGCACCGATGGAGTGGAAAAGTGGAGGTCGGTAGAAGCTGGGCGCGGAGGTGGATGACGGTTGCGCAGGGTTTGTATCACAGCGGGGTCAGGGGGTTTACGGTTCCCGTGGTGTAGAACATGTGGGGAAGGGAGTAGCCGCGGGTTGTGGTGTCGGGGATGTGGGGAGGGGCGGAGCCCCACCCACACCCTCTTCTAAACATTGTTCGGTGGGGGATTAACCCCCCCACCTTTCTTCATTTGAAAATTGATAACTGTGTAACCTTTATTTACAGCGAACTTAGAGTTATACTCTACTTCAAAATTCACAATCCAATATTAATTTATATATATATATATATTTATTTATTTTGTTCTCTCAATTTTACCCATCTTAACTGTTTAAATATATAACTAAACAAATTTTACATGACTACATTTAATAATAACAATTATATATATATATATATATGTTTTCGTATATATATAAAAGCATCTATATATATTCAATTATATCAATCTTCCCTACAATACCTTAAAATAAAACTCATATATATGCCTATATATATCTAAATGTTTAAATTATAACGAAGTTCTCAAAGTAAATCCATTTCACAATCTCCCTACCTTTAATTTGACATGTAATAGATACTTGGGTAATTCAGAAAGTAAATAACTATGTAAACAAAATCTTTTAAACCACATTTATATCTATCAAGAAGCACAATTTAATCCAAATGAGTTTAAAGAGTTATGGTAAATTCAAGAACTAATGAATCTTTTACTTCAAGTAAACAAGTAAATTGATTTAGAAACCCTTTCCATTGCATACTTAAATCTAGTTTTTATTTTATTTTATTTTATTTTATTTAAAGGCAATTTCACAACTTCCATAACACTATAAATGTAACTTTTCCACCACATAATACAAGAGATACATTTTGTCAATTGATCCAATTTTACAACCAACTCGTGCTAAACAATTAAATAATCAAGAACAATTAATTGTAACAATTTCCACATCTCACAAAGAGTTATTGTACAAAACAACTAATAACATGGTAAGGGAGGATAAACCCTCCTCTTCAAGGTAACAACTTTAACAACTATTTCCAGAGAGAGAAGTTCTCCTATCCAAAATCTCTTACATACGGAAACTTATAAAGACCAAGCTCACATTACAAAATAGGGGGTAGAACTTCCTTCAATCCTGTTAACTTGATCCAATGGTAACCTGCAAAAACAATCAGGGAGACAACAAGGACCATCTAGCTCTCCTCCCTACCATCATCCCACAAGAGGGACACCCCCGAGCTAGGGAGACCATCCTCATACTAGGTTTAATAGACAACCCAACACTTCTCAATCAGAGATCAACAAACACACAAATCCCCATGGCTTACTCACAGTACATAGACTCAGCTTAGGTGGGTTCAAGGAGGGTAGAGGAGTAGACAATCTCTAACCCTAGGTATCATCTCTTGGCTAAAGTACCAATTCATGCCCTCACGCATTTCTTATAACAAGAAAACAAGATGACACCGAGGAGGGTCACACCTCCCCTTCCCTAAAATAAGATGAGTGTTGCCTTCCGACTGGAAGGAGCTCTTTCCACAACCAAATCAAAACCCCAAAATATAAAAGAAGGCACAAAGAAGACACTTGCACAATTCATCCTTCAAGCAAGAAGCAACATACATATTAAGAAGACTAATTCAGACTCATTCATCAAATCAGAGACAAACTTACATTTTAGACAACAATCACATAGAGAGTAGAATTGTATCACCAACCTTCCAAAGCCCAATTATGGAAGGAGAGTTGATGTAGAGCTCCACTCAAGCCTCCTTCTCCCAAGACTCCTTCTTTTCACCATAATCCCCCCTCCATTATACTAATTTCCCAAGTAGAAATAAACAATTAATCCACAACTCATCCACTATTCTAGTGGCCATAAAACAAATAACCCCCATTCACTAGGTTCCCCACTATAGTCCTTTTAATAACACATGGTTAATTTAAAATTCATTAAGTAAAATAAAACACAAATGGAGTGGATGACACACTACCACAAATAAGGGAAACCCCACCAAAAGATAGGCACATGGAGACAACACTCCATTACTAGGGAATCATGGAGATATTTGATGACTTACAAGTGGCCTGAGTGTGAATTCCACTCATCCCATTGTCACCATGCTTCTAATTTCGTCACTTTACTTCACCGTGAGGTTTAAGTGACCATATGGAAGTTAACCCAGGGTTAACCTAGCCCAAAAGGTCCCTAGACCCATGGGGTATAACCCAGGGTTGATTTATGCCTAGTTAGAACTCCCAGAGTCAAATCAAACACAAGATAAAGGGCCAAAAAGAAATAAAGTTTCAACAAGATTAAAACAACATTTCTTACAACACTTATCATAATAAAAGTAAATCAGAAGATAACCCCTTTTCCCCTGACCTCATACAACATATTACAACATTACAACATTTTCCAAACACAAGGTTGATCTTAGTTCCTCATCGAACTAGATCGGCTCACAAGGGATACAACATAGGTATGAGATGGTCTCCTGTATATGTGGTTTCGTTAGTAATACCTGCACACTCAAACTCGAAGTTAAGAACTTATCAAGGTATCATAGCCAAAGCACATATAACATATCATTGCACAATTATTTCCTTAAAATTTAGTTAGGTTTAATAACAAGATATAAGATCAATAATCTCTCAATCATAAACATAATAGAAATAGCACGGCAATTAGTCTCATGAATAGTTGTGTAAAGAGTAGGCCTCACACAATTGTATACAATATCCCATAGACCGAGGCGATATCACAATCGATGATCCTCTTAAAAGATCACCAATTAAGAACTTCGGTGCATACAAAGATCCACTCCCTAATCATGATAAAGAGAAAGCTTCTATTTCAAAACAATATTACAACATCATACCTCCTCCTTTCAATTCCATTCTAGGATGAATAGAAGAATGATCTAACCACATGTCCACTATTACCATAAAAGCTAAGACCCCTAATTGTGGTGTTACCACTCACTGTGGGTACATCACAATCCAAGGAACATCATCTGAAGAACCATCCATTAACCCCTCATCCTCTAGAAAGTATAACATCCTCAACCACCTTGAGAAGACTCCTGCACAAATATCTATTCTGGAGTTACTCCACACTTCACAAACCCATAAAGAAGTATTTGACAAATGTATTCAAGAGACTTGTGTCCCCAATGACCTTAGTGTGAATCAATTCTAGGCCATGGTAGGACATCTTACATAATCTTACATTCTTTGAAAAGGATTTACCCACATCCGATACATCTCACAATGACGCATTACATATTGTATTCTACATCCACAAGAATATCATTAAACAAGTCGCAATAGATGATGAGTCAATCCTAAACCTTTGCACTCTCAAATTAGTAAAACATTTGGGATATTTTGATGAGGTAGTAGACTCTAGAAAAAGCATCAATGAAAAAGGATACTATGATAATGAACAACAATCCAAAGGAACCATCAAGTTACTCGTTCAGGTAGGACCTATGATTTTAGATACCACATGTCAAGTAGTTGACCTTGACCTCCAATATAATATTCTCCTCAGTCACTCATGGATTCACACCATGTAATCCATTCCATCCACCTTATATCAATGTCTTAAGTTTCCACATAATTGGACTAAAGTGACCATATATGTTGATCTCTCTCCCTTTCAATTTTGCAGAATGTTGGAAGGAAGGTATAATAAATTTAATTAATGACCCATTAATGATGCAACAAAAGAATCCACATCATATGTTGATCCATCAAACATTACCTCATCCTCCACTTCAACGCCCACAATTTTTGAGGTCAAAGTCAAGATAATTGATCAAGGGTATGGATTCATACAACCTGGAAAAACTCCCACCCTCTACAAAGTTATATGGGAGACTGAAACCTTACAACTTGGTATCAATAGTGGTCATAAAAGTAAAATTTTCACACAATCATCTCCTAGATGAAGGTGACCTCAAAGACATGTCACAATGGCTCTCCAAAGATGAGGAAGACGATCCTATCCCTCTACCACTAGAAAAATATGGAAATAGTCTTCTCATTGTAAAGAACATGGGCTATAAAGGACAAGGACAATTAGACCTTCATGAACAAAAAATCATTGAGCCCATCAAAGCCACAAAATGTTATTGCCATCAAGGTCTATGGTATGGGACACCTAAGACTCCTCCCTTGGAACTCAAGTATATACTTATTAAGGTAGCTAAGGCCTTTCCTAGAATTGAGAACAAAAAAAAAGGTTCCCATGATGAATCCTTTGAACACATCAATGACCTCTTTGAAGACATGGCCATTTATACTATATATACATTTTCATCCATATAATCCCCATCCAATGATATTCCTGTCATCTATCCCCAATAGATAGGCTAGGACCAACAAGGGCCTCCTATCCTTGACATCTTTCATAATGATGAGGCCATAATAGAGGTTGTGGGAGTCAAAGAACATATTCCCTTCGGAGATCACAAAGCAGGGTATGCCATTTGCTTTCAATACACATGCCTACTTTGGGGAGATGGTAAATTTCCTTAGTCACAAAATAAAAATATCAAAATCACATCCCCTAGTGAAAACTACCATCTAGCACTATTAGATGACAAAAAAGTAAAAATAAAGGATGTATCCTCTAATGAAAACCTCTCTGAGGCACTAGAGGATGAGGAACTCAATCTTCTTGAAGTACAAAGATTTTATCAAGAGAAATCTGCAATCTTGGTAGAAAAAGTAGAAGAAATGAATTCAGGAACAATAGAAGCACTAAATATCACCTTCAGAGTTGCATCTCTAACCTCATTGGAACAATCAAAATTCTTAGCATTATTCAAAGAAAGGTCTCATAACTTTGCATGGACTTATGTAGATTGTTAGTATGCATAGGATAACTGAGAGAGGGTGAATTAGTTGTGTATTAAAACTTTAAACCCTCAAAGCAATTCTAAACATCAACCTCTTATCATGCATTAACATAATGTAAACATATGAAGCATTAATGCAAACACATCCAAACACATAAGAACACAAGATTTACATGGAAAACCCAAGAAGGGAAAAACCACAATGAGGATTAACTCATATATATATGAATAGAAACACCGAATATAAATAGGATTGCTGCTAAGGGCTCACTACCTAGAAGGACTCACTATCTAGAAGAAAAAAGAATAGAAGAAAACTATTACAGAGAGATTCACTATCTCAAGGCAACAAAAGAAATCAACCACTACAACTTCTTTCCATCTACAACCTTTGGCTCACTACCCCCAACAAATTCAAACACATTGAAATGTAGAGACCTTCTAATCACTGCATCAAGGAGTCATAAGCATTTAAGCTCACACTCAACTCACTACTCTTGATTCACATTCACAACATCTTCTCTACCATGCTTTAAACAACTTCATATTGCATGTATACCATTCCATGACCTAAAACAATCTCAATTAGGTCAGTCCTAATGAAACATGTGCACCTCAAATAGGCAACACCAAATAGGTTGGCACTAAACACTTCCACGGTGGAAAGAAATGAAAGTGGACCATGCCAAGGGTTAACTAGGACTCAAATCTTTATCACCAAGCTTCTCATCACATCCAAAATCCATGAGGTACCTCTGTAAATAGTGCTAGCAAGCTAGGTTGGCCAAACTTGAGCTAATGATCACATCCACACCTCTCCAAGTCCAAAACCATCATGTGGACCACAAAGAACCACTCTAAAACATCCCCACACCTTTCAATAATATTCAACACCATCAAAATCTTCTACAACATTGCCGCAATCACCTGAAAAAAAGAATGTCTTCATTATGCACATTAGGATGCATTACCACTGAACACTAACACAAGAACTGAAATTACAGAGCAAACCATTACTAGAAACTTCAAGGGAAGATAGATATAGACTTTATAAGCACATTCCCAGATCTACTAGAAAAAGCCTCAATGCAGAGAAATATTGAGCAATCACATTTCTCCTAGACAGTCTGCTATACAGGCAAACACTCTGTCAAGCAAAACTTCCACTACCACATGATCTAGAACCCGAAACTCTTGATATAACACCTCTAAACACCTCTGATCAACACTTCCAAACCAACAAGCATATCTTCAACTAGGAAGAAATGTGAAGCAGAACACTGAGTACATCTCTGTCATACCACACCTTTTTTATTCAAATTTTCTCATAAGCACTTGGAAACTAAGTGAACCATCTTCTAGGGGTTGACATCAATGACAACACCAACAAGTTTCCAACAATCTCCCCCTTTGTCATTGATGCCAACACCAACTTTTTGAAAAACCATCAAGACCTAAAGCAATCAATTAGCAACTTAGTAGTACTCCTCCTAACTAGAACAACTCTTTTTCTTCACACATTTTCCTGCACAATGGTTTTTCAACCACATTAATTCTCTCCCCCTTTAACATCAATGGCAAAGGGAAACACTTACAACACCAGCAAATACTTGCTTTCTCTTCACTATTTTTACTTTTCTGCACTCTCCCCCTTATGGTCATAATATATGCTCCATATGACTACACCAACCAATAGTAGTATCACTATCTACTCCCCTTGAGAGGTAGCATCCAACATCAGTCTAGGACTAAGAATGTATCTTGAAATGCTTCTTGGATAGATGCATACACTTATGTGGATCTAATTAAAAGGAGGGGCAATAACCCCTAACTTCTGCTGGAGATACTCAAAAGTATTTGTAGGAAGAGCCTTTGTAAAGATATTTGCAATTTGGTCCTTAGTGGGTACATACTCCAATTTCACCTCATTCTCAGCAACCTTCTCTCTTAAGAAGTGATACTAGATTGAAATATGTTTTGTTCTTGAATGCATTATTGGATTCTTCAAAATTTTGATAGCACTTGTATTGTCACATAGGATAGGAATAGGTTCATCATATGATACTTTGATATCTTTCAATGTTTGCTTCATCCACAACACTTATGTGCAGCAAGATGCTACTACAATATACTCTGCCTCTATAGTAGATAATTTGACTAAGTCCTACTTCTTACTTAACCATGAGACAAGTTTGCTTCCGAGGAAGAAAGCACCACCACTTGTACTTCTTCTATCATCTATACTTCCTGCCCAATCTGCATCTGTATATGCACTCAAAGAGAAATCAGTATCCTTGGGATACCATAAGCCAAAATCTGAAGTGCCTTTCAAGTATATAAATATCCTCTTTACCACTAAAACATGTGACTCTCTAGGATCAGCTTGGAATCTAGCCACAAGACAAACTGCATGCATGATATTTTGTCTAGTAGCAGTTAGGTATAACAGTCCACCAATCATTGATCTATACTTGCTCTAATCAGCCTTAGGAGATTCATCATCTTTGTTTAATTTACAACAATTAGTCATGGGATTACATACTGGTTTGGAGTCTTCCATTCCAAACTTCTTCAACATTTCCTTAGCATACTTTGACTATGAAATGAAAATACCTTTTTCTGATTGACTGATTTGTAACCCAAGGAAGAAGTTCATTTCCCCACACATTAACATTTCAAACTCTTTATGTATCTCTTCTGCAAATCTCTTGCACATACCTTCATTTCATCCAAATATTATATCAACATATACTTCCACAATTAGAATTTGATCTTCTTCAACTTTGAAGTAAAGATTGCTATATGCAATGCCCTTTTTGAATCCTTGTTGCAGCGGGTACCTATCCAACCTTGCATACCAAGCTCTAGGATCCTATTTGAGTCCATACAATGCCTTCTTCAATTTGCAAACCATATTCGAATCATCTGATAACTGAAATCCTTTTGGTTGTTTAATTACTTCCTCTTCCAACTCTCCATTCAAGAATGTAGATTTCACATCCATATGATAGACTTTGAGGTCCTCAAGAACTGCAAAGGCCAAGAACATTCTAATGGCCTCCAATCTTTCCACTGGAGCAAATGTTTCCTCATAATCTATTCCTTCCACTTGTGAGTAGCCTTTACACACAAGCCTCGCCTTATTTCTGACTACTTCTCCATTCTCATTTAATTTGTTCTAGAAGACCCATTTAGTTCCTATCACATTTTTTTCTTCTAGTCTTGGGACAACTTCCCAAGTCCGATTCTTCTCAATCTGCATCAATTATTCTTCCATAGCCTTGATCTAGTGCTCATCTTTGCATTCTTCAGTTACTATTTTGGGCTCTATTTTCTACAAAAAACACAAATTTACCTGTTCATCTACCATAGCAATTTTCCTTCTTGTTAACATACCTTTGTTCTTATCCCTAATGATCTAATCTTCAAAATGATTCTTCTGTAATACTTGGGAGTCTTAGGAACCGTTTCTGAAGCATCTTCTTCATTAATTTGCATCTCCTTTTCCTTTTCTTCTTCACATTCTTTTTCTCTACAAGGGGGCTCACTAGATTCATATTATTCTATCAGTATTGAGTTTTGATGTGGTTCCTCATCAACTTTCACATTTGCACTTCCAACCAGCTTCTTTAGCCTCTGGTTGTAACACCTATAATCCTTGCTCTTTGTGGAATACCCAAGGAAGATTCCTTCATCTGATCTTGTATCAAACTTTCCCAAGTTTTCTTCATCTCTCCTAATGTAGCACTTTCTTCAAAACACTCTAAAATATTTGACAGTAGGAGTTTTTTCATACCATAGTTCATATAGAGTCTTTGAACTGTTAACCCTTGCTTGCACTATGTTTTGTATGTAGACTATAGTATCGATAGCTTCTCTCCAATAGATATTCGATAGATTTGCTTCTTTCAACATTGTCCTTGCTACTTCCTGAACTATCCTATTCTTTCTTTCGACAACTCCATTCTGCTAAGGAGTCCTAGGGGATGACAAATACCTCTATATTCCATGATCTTCACAATAGAAGTTAAACTCATTGGAGGTGAACTCACCACCTCTATCAGAACTCACACTTGATTTTCAGATCAATTTCATTTTCAACAATGACCTTGAATGTTTTAAACTTATCTAGAGCTTATGATTTTCTTTGAGAAAAGTTACCCAAGTCATTCTAGAGTAATCATCAATCAACAACATGAAATACCTATCACCTTGAAAGCTTCCTACTCATTTAAGTTTTCATAGATCTGTATGCACCAACTCTAAAGGTCCGGTGGTAGAATACTCTTTGATCTTGAAATTCTTCTTTGTTTGCTTCCCAATCTGACATTCCTTGTAGGTTACATTGATAGGCTTTGTAATTCTTGGTAGATCCCTCACAGCTTCAATAGAGCTGATCCTTACCAGACTATCAAAATTGATGTGACACATTCTTCTATGCCATAGATAGCTTTCATTAACTTGAGTGATGAAACACATACCATTAGCACCTTTCAGATGATATATATTTCCTTTTGTCTTTATTCCTGTAGCAACCAGAGTTCTGAAGTTTTATTTTCTAATTTCACAACCACCATCCTGCAATACAAGGTTATATCCTCTAATACACATTTGTCCTACACTTAGAAGATTATACTGGAGACCCTTGACATAAAGAATATCATTGGTATTGTTTTTACCATCAAAATTGATTGAACCTTTTCTATAGATCTTAGTAGATGCATCATCTCTAAACTTAACAAAACCTCCATCAAACTTCTCAAGCTTAAGGGCTGATGCAAGAAGTTGGGTCCACAAAAAGCTCAAAACTTGGAAGTGTTTTTGATGTTTTTCAAAATTTGTCACACTTGGACTAAAAATTTGAAGCAGTTACACAATGAATCTTAAAAAAAGTCAGTAATATGAAATTTAGTATTTTGAATCTAGTTTCCAAATATGTAATTTATTCAAATACCCATATGATAGAAATTAAATTCTGATAAGCATGTATAAAAACCACCTTTTAAAAGTCATTTTTTTACCATACCATGCACGTGTACGGACACCACTTTTTGACATAAATAAAAGTATTTTTCTACTTCCTTTTGGGAAACTATATCTAAAAACATGAAGATTGATGAGGATATTGTTTTGTAATATTTTTATGAATGTTTTTTTATTTCTTGAATTTTTATTGACCCTAATTGCTATTTTTGAAAATCAACGTGTACGGACGACATAATTGGACATAAACTAAACTTTTTTTGAATTTTTTTTCATTGTGTAGAGAATTGTCTGAAGATTGATATCATATAAATTTTTTTACAAAAAATTAACCAAAAAAAAATTATTAAAAACAAAAAAAGCCTAATATTTCAACTTTATGGACCAGTTTGCTTAGAAATTAATTAACTAATAAAAAAACATAATCCAATCTTAACAAAAATTATATATTTGGAAACTAGACATCATGTTCTATAATGGGATTTAATTTCATATCTTAATTCAGAAAAAAGACCATCATCTATATTGCCAAAGTTTGACATTTCTCTTGAACCTATCTTAGTTTTTTTAGTTGCAAGTCAAACGCTAAGGGTCGGGTTACCAAGCCTTTCCTGAGCCTCAAAATTTGAAAAACACATACACATTATAAAATGCATATGCGTTCTTAATTTGGATACCTTTAAGAAACATATATGCCTTATCTATTTGCCCATTTGAATACCTTTAAGAAACACATACGCATTATAAAACACATACGTATTATAATGTGTATGCATTATATAATGCATATGTGTTCCTTAGTGTGTACCTGAAGCATAATGCATATGCATTTAGATTTCTACTCGGGTACTCATAGCAAAGCGTGTATGCATTTTTCAATAACACATACGTGTTTCCTGTGAGATTTTTTTGGGTCAAAACTTCCCCTCTTCGTGGATCCAACTTCTTTCTTTTACCCTTGACAAACTTATTCTTATCACTTGTCATATGATTGGAACACCCACTATCAATTAACCAGTCATTTCCCTCTTCTCTTACATGAAAAGTAGTTACCAAAGCTCCTTTGATGTTGTGCCTTGTTTTCGAAGCAATTTCCTTTATGCATCTTTCAGGAATAGTAGAATTAGTTCCAACATTCAATGTCATGAACAAGTATTCATCACTTTCATCATCTAGATAGTCAGACTCATCTTCAGCTATGTTGTCATTTTATTTAACATGATAACTCCTTTTGAATGATTTTTCTTTGTTATCCTTGTATTTGTCATTTGAAATCTTGACCAAACATTTTGAAGCATAATGACCTATCTTTCCACAGTTAAAGGATTTGAAAGGTAACATACCTCTGTATCATTTGGATCTGACTTGTCATTCCTTTCTGTCTTGGTGGCCTTAAAAGTAGTTTCTTTTCTTATGTTATATATCAAAGGAATGTGTGTTAAAGTGTGGTTAAGGTAAATTCAATCAAACCCTCCTTTCACATATACATTCAAAAACAACAATTGAGCTAAGTCATTACAGATGGAGAGGACTTTAGCTACAGGTTGATGTCACTTAGGAATGATAAGGAAAGATAGAATAGATTGATAGATATGTTAAACCCTAGTTCAATTAAGCCTTCAAACCCTAATTATGTGATTCTAGATACAGACGAACAATATATGACAAATGATCACACAGGAAGGAACTAAATATAGATTAGAAACATACCATGATTTAAATTTTTGAAGGCAGAAACTTTGGGAACACTGGGGTGGGTGTGCTAGTCCAACAAGCCACTTTTTCTATAGATCTAGAATAGTGAGATGATAATTACAACCTGCTTCAGAGTTTCTGGAAATGACAGTCGAGAGGACTACGAGACGGGCACCCTAGTTTAGTAGGTTAGGTCTTTTACAATTTTTGCTCAAGTCCCAAATCTATATCCTTTGCTCATCTTCTCTTGAACTCCACTTCACAAGATCCTACACCTATATCTTGCAATCATAAGAGAGGGGTTGGGGGTTGTGGTGTTTAGGAGCTTGCCTTAGTCAAGCCCTGAAATGGTATTCAAGCCTTCCAACACCATTGTTGGATAGAATGCATGTCCTTGGTGAGCAAAAGTAAAATCCAATGATGAAATAAATTGATTGAAGCACAATAAGATATCACCTTAGAGGTAAAAATCCTCACAAATATGAAGATCCTTCAAATCATGAGGAGATGTGTTGATGAAGCCAAATCTACAACAAACACATACAAACACAACACAATACTACTCTGCAACACAATGAATGCCTTGAATGCTCTTTGCATGATGATCATAAGTTTAGCTTAATCAACTAGGAGTAAAATGAAGTCCTAAACATGTTTTTATATGCATTCCAACTAAACTTTTGTAATTCAAATTGAAAAGGCCAACAAGGAAAATATTTTAATAGTCATAAACCAACACATTCAAATTTGGGTCCCGATAATCTATGCTTGGACTAGGGCACGAGCGCCCAAATCTAGAGGGCTATTTTTGGTGTTGATTAGCATTAAGATAGGTCCCTAAGCCCCATTCAACATGGGTTTCAGGGGAAATTAGTTTGGGATATGTTTTACACATGCATAATTAAATCAAGGGGACCTAGGAGCTAAACTAGAACGTAAAAAGTCCTAGGGGACATTTTATGACATAAAATTTAGTTCCCAGTTTAATGTATGTATGATCTTACAACCCATACATGCATTAAAGTATGGTTGAAAACACATCAAACATGCCAAGCACATGAAGTTAAGGCATACACAAAGATTGAGGAACTATTTCTAGCCCCTAGTCTCAGGTAAGCACTAGAAGACACATTGACGACACGCAAGATACAATGAAGACAGTAAGAAGCACACAAAACATAGTGAATATAGTGGAAGCACACCATACATGATGAAGAAAGGAGAGCAGTCATGTAAAACATGATTAATACAATGATATAATATTTTCATATATGAAATAAAATCCTAACTAAGGGGTGGGGGGAAGCTCATTGCTAAAACATGCAATACAAAACCCAACTTGTAGGGGGAGTTCATTGCTACACCCTTGATACTACACCAAGGGGAAGACATGGTAAATAAAACCTGAGTGTGGGGGGACCTCATCACTATGCCCTTGAAACCACATAAGGGGAAGACACAACAAACACGTGATGAAGACACATGGAATACACGAG
Source organism: Cunninghamia lanceolata (assembly GCA_027924645.1). NCBI lineage: Eukaryota > Viridiplantae > Streptophyta > Pinopsida > Cupressales > Cupressaceae > Cunninghamia > Cunninghamia lanceolata. The sequence continues at coordinate 432,190 of BSBN01000245.1, read as the reverse complement.
CACCGTATAACATGCCATATATATATTATATGTCTTATACATGGCAAACATGATCGATGCGTGGAGATTATTGCTAAGTCCCACCATTTAAAACATGTCAAACACACCTGATGGTTGAGCTTATGCTACAACAATTGCCAAAGACAAGCTTAAGGGAGGATAGCTCAAGATCGAACCTCGTCTCTTGATGAAAACTTTGTATAAAAGGATGTACACTAGCTCAAAAGATACACCGTCCTATATTCTGTAGAAGGGATTTCAAAATGCAACCCAACCTACATCACGGAGGCACCTTATGGTGAAAAAGAACCATGTGCTCAAAGTATACAACCCCACCCACATCACGGAGATGCCTTACAATGAAAAGGAGGTATACACAATAGATGATTGTTTGCAAACACACTTTGTTAGTGCCAAAATAATTAGACAGATACCATTATATATGCCCCCACCTTAAAATGGTTGATACCACTTGTTGATATCAAGCACATTAAGGTAGAGAGAAAACACACAAGGGAACAAGAGCTCTCACAAAGCTCATGCCCCCGAGGTGACATGTTTACAATCACTAAATGTTCCCACAAACACATTGCTAAGATATGCTAAGATAATCAACAAGATGGTTAGAAATATTATTCTAAGATAATAACCAAATGAAATCACTTTATAGAAGCTATGCATGAAAATAATCACATCAAGGACCAAGGCTATACTCATGAGTTCGAAGCCAACTATAAACATTGTGCTATACTATAGGTACCTTAGAATTGAGTGTAGCAACAAGGTGGGACACCAATCAAAGTGTACAAGAGAAGATTGAGTGGATTGTAAAATGTTAGTCACAAGAAATTCCATAAGATGATACATCACATAGAGTGATTCTACTAGCCAAGTGTCAAATATATATAAATCAACCCCATCTTCATATATGGACTAGGTCCATTTTTTATTACTCATTGAAGGGACGCACGACCAGTATCAGTATTTGTTTGTTTTCGACATCCACCAACTATGTAGAATCACTAAAGAAGGTAAAAAATAAAAATAAGAGAGGAGAACATGTGCCTTAGGAACACCATGTAGGAGGATGCCCTAAAACACCCTCTACAATGCTATGCTGCTAAGGTACGACACACAACTATAAAATAGAGGAGAGGAATGATAAAAGAATGATGAAACAAATTAAAGAATGGTCACAATAGAGGCGGTCTCCTAGTATCCTTGACCTTACAAGAGTATTAAGGATCATCCAAGGAGACCTAACAAACTCATAACACATCATGGGGGAAGCATAACATATATATATGTTGCAAGTACGTGCCTAATCGGTGTTGTCATTGATGTCAACATATCTCTATTGTCATTGGTGTCAACTGTATCCTATTTTTTTATTTGTATAGAAGCTTTATATGTTGAGGATATTAAGAAAATTAGCCCCTTCGGAAGGATTAGAAAGGAAACAATGAATCACAGTGAAGACATTGAGTTGCATACTGAAGAACAGTCTAGAAGACTACTCTGCATTTATTGTAGATTGAAGATCTTCATCTGCAGATTATAAGTTATTTAGATGCATGTCTAAAGATGCTAAATCCTGAGTTTGAGCATCTGGTATGAAGAATTGAGTGAGTTACATTCACCAGAGTAAAACCTACTTTTTCTGATTATTCACTAGTGACAGGGAGATAGTATTTTCCTCTGCAATCCTCCACATCGAAGTATTTTGCTCTGTGGTTCTAGAGGGAAGTCTGGGATGATGATAACTACCTACAACTACAAGGGTTCAGGATTTAGTGGTCTACAAGCTATCTTTCTTTTATGACAGTTGAAGACAATGAATTTCATGTGCTCTAGTGTGAAGAATCTCATGGATAAAGTGCTTAGAGTTTATGCGGTTTCTCCTGGTAATTACAATGTGCTTGTGGATGCCTCCTAATCATGTTCTTACATTTACATTTGTCTACATTAAGGGATTGAGATCATATTTGAATTTTATTCCCAAATAATGTAGCGTGTAACTAGTCTTATCCGACTTGGTTAATTCCAGTGATTGCAGAGATATATTGAATATTGTAGAAGCATTTCGTGGCGTGAAAGATCATCTTTGAGTCCCAGCTAAGGTGTGCAGTGATCCACATACATATTTACTACATTTTCTTAGCATAATTTTGTATTAGGTCAAGACCTATTTTGTAAATGTTTGTAATGTCAACCTTGGAAATTGTTCCAATGGTTGATGAGTGTAGTGCTAACCTTGATGTACATTCCAAGGTTGACTAATGATACATATACTTGTAATTCAATCATGGAAAGTATGTCCTTGTGTTAAAAATGTGAAGTTAAGTGAAGAGGTGTAGAAGGCAGAGAAGAGCAGAGGAAAAGTATTGTGCTTCAATGGAACTAAATTCAGGCATGGAGTAGATGCTATTATCTCAGTTCCAAACCCTTGGTAGTGAGCCTTTTTCTGGGTGGTGAGCCTCTGAATTTTCATAATGTTATAACTTATATATCTTGTGGACTAACATCCACCATGGTTTTTCCCTTAACAAGGTTTTCCACGTAAAAATCTGGTGTCACTTGTGTATGATCTTGTAATTGTGCTTATGTTTCTAAGTTTATGGTTTTATGACTTAATCATAACAAATAGTGGACAAGTTATTAATGTTTTAATGTGCATAATTATTTAAATTTTTGAGAAAACTAATTCACCCCCCCTCTCAGTTGTCTAGTTCATTTCAACAATTGGTATCAGAGTAAAGTTCCTCAGAAGAAAGCTTGACTAATTGAGGCTGATCCAGGATGTCTTATAAGAAGGAAAGTCAATGGTTCGATGGAACAAACTACTCCATCTGGAAGATTCACATGAAAACCCATCTCCTCTTCTTGGGTTATAGTGTTTGGAAAATAACTAAAAATAAGTATGAAATACCGAAGAATGGTCTGCAAACTGAAGATGAGATCAAGGAATTTGAGTTGAACATAAAAGCCAAAGAAGCCTTGGTAAGCACCTTATCTAACATAGAAGTAACAAAGATCATGGAGTTGTAAACTTATGAAATCTGGGAAAAGCTGAAGAATCTATATGAAGGAGATGAATATGTGAAGAGCGCCAAGTTGCAGAGTTTGAAGACAAAATATGAATGTTTGAAGATGAGTGAAGATGAAAACATAACATCCTTCATGCAAAAGGTTGATGAACTTGTGAGTAGCATTAGAAGTGTAGGAGGAAAAATTGAGGATATTGAAGTTGTGATCAAATTTCTTAGATGACTGCCTAAATCATATAGTCATAAAGTGGCTGCAATTGAAGAAGTAATGATAGTGACAAACATTACAAAAGATCAGCTACTCGAGAAGATGACAACCTTTGAAATGAGAGAACTTGGTGATTCACTTCCAAAGACAAAGACTACTTTCACTTCAGAAAGAACCCCCAGATCTGACAAATTGAAGGTACAACCAGATCATGAGCTTGAAGAACTTGAAGCCAACTTTGTTAACAATCTGCCCAGAGGTACTGGTAAGTTCAAAGGCAAACTACCTTTCAAATGTTTCGGTTGTGGTAAAGTTGGTCATTATGCTTCTAGATACCCCACAAGAGTTCCTAAGCCAAGACCTAATAGACCTAGAATCCCAAAGAAATGTTATTATGTTGAAGATCTTGATGATGATGGAGTATCAGATGGTGAACTAGATAATGTTAGTACATTTGGTAATGAATGCTTGTTTATTGCTAGTAAAGAAGAACTTGATACTACTAATCCTGCTAGCTACCTAAAGGAAGAAAAACTAGTGGAAAGTGCCTTAGATGCTTAGCTTGTTGAAGAGAAAGATGAATGGGTTATTGACAGTGGATGCTTTCATCACATGACTAGTGACAAAAGTAAGTTCATAAGTTTGGAAAGATATGATGGAGAACTGGTTAGGTTCGGTAATGATACAGCTGGTAAGATTTGTGGAAAAGGATCCATTTCTTTTGATAGAAAACATAACACTTTATGATGTCTTATATGTGAAGGGATTAAAGCACAATCTCTTAAGTGTTGGTTAGATGTGTGGTCTATGCAGGAAATTTTACATCATTTGCAAATTCAAACAACAAAACCTACAAACTTTCAAGAAATCTAATCTAACTAATCAAAAAAGACATGCAAATTAAACACAGACTAGCCAGATGATGTGATTCCTTGGTTTTCATTGTGAATTGTTGCTCATGTTTTTGTAGCACAATGATTGGATTAAAGAAGATAGATGGAGATTAGATAGATGAAAGATTTGATGGATGATAGGGCTAGATGAAATTTGGTAGAGTGATGGGGCTTCAGAAGATTCATCCATGCCAAATGGCTTGGAAATTGGTCAATTCATAGATTTTTTGAGAAAAAAGAAGGATAAACCTTCCAATTTGCAAGTGATGGTGAAATAGAAAGTTGCTTTGTTCAACTTGGGAAAGGAAATGGAAAGTGGGTGAGTTCACTCAAGAGATAATTTAGAAGGTGAGTGAAATGAGTGGAGTGATGACTGGAGAAGAAATTGGTAAGTGGAAGAGATAACTCAAGAGGTAATTAGAGTCATCTCGAGAGACAAAGATGGAAGGTGGATTTAATAATTTAAATAATTGAATATTATTTAAATTATGAGGAAATGCGAGGAGTGATAAATAAAATAAAATAAAATATTCATTTTATTTAATTTAAGAAGAAAGTGGATTAAATAAATAAATAAAATTTATTTATTTAATAATTTTAGGGATAGGATTAAAATAAAGAAATATTATATTTATTTTATTTAATAGAGGAAAATGCTAGTTAGTATGGAGAAGGGGTAGTTTAGGGCCAAAATGCTATCAGATGCCTAGATGATGTGACATTACGACAAGTGGATATTTTTGGGTGTCTACATTTTGCCCATCTTTGAGATGATGTTTGAGATGACGAGATTTGTGTCAAGTAACATCATTTCAAAGAAGCTAAGATATGGATAGAGGAAAAAGCTGATGATGGAAAGGAAGACATGATAGTGATGGAATGATAGGATGATGATGCCCCCTCTAGAGGATAGGCAGGTTAGAAGAACACGGGTAGGATCTCGAAATGAAAGGGATTGGTTGAAAAAGATTAGAGAAGGGAATGGATAGAAGAAAAGGAAGAATGTGTTATGCTGCAATGAAAGTGAGTAACCATATGTTTGATATAGCAGGAGATGTTATGCACCAAGGTGATGATGTGTCTCATGCCATAGCGTAATACAACCTTGTCTAGATACAAGATATGAATATTAGCTAGGAAGATACAGATCCAAATGCAAGAAGTGATAACACACACAAGCAAACAAGCAAGCATGCACAAACAATACAAAAACAAACAAGGTATTGCCCCTGTCAAGCTGTAAACCAATGATTAATTGTTGATCGATGAATTGATGATGATGATAAGGATAGTGTTGTCATGGTGGGGAATGATATATCCCTAGAGCAACACAAGGATGATGATGATTAATTGATTGATTGATGATTAATGATTGAGTTTACAACAAGGCTAGGATCAAGACCATTGATTGCAATTGGACAATTTGACAAGATTGATTAACTTGATTGGTATGGATAAGGATGACTTGTATTTGAGTTTATTGCTTGGATGATTGGAAGAAATGATAGATTGATTATTTGAAGAAATGATTTGAAACATTGATTAGAAGAAATGATTTGAAAGATTGATGAAGAAATGAAGATAGATGATAGAAGAAGATGAGGGGAGAAGAAAAAGGAATATCACTTGTGCCTGAATCTGGGCACTTCCTTTGTACTCCAAACTACCTACATACACTGTATCCACGGGATCAAGGCACGTAACGATAGAGATGGGATGTAGTTCTGATTTTGTTTTAGTGATGGTGATGATGACTAATTTGATTTTTGTTGATTGAATTTGATTGATTTCTTTGATTTGATAGGTTTGATTTGATTTGATTTGATTTTGATGATTTGATGGATTGATTGATTGGAAGAATGAATTTGAAAGATTGATGATGATGAATTTGATTTTGACGATTGATTGATTGTTTGGATTTTTGTTGGATTTTATGATTTTTTTGTATTTTTTAGGATAGTTTATGACTTTTTTGGATTTTTTAGGATAGTTTATGATTTTTTTGGATTTTTTCAGGACTTTTAAGAATTTTTTTGGATTTTTTCAGGGCTTTTTATGATTTTTTGGGATTTTTTTCAGGACCTTTTATGATTTTTTTGGATTTTTTAATATGTTTTGGGATGTTAATGGATTTACAATTTGTAGACCCTTTAGGTGAAATGCCAATGACAAGGGAGAAAACCAAGTCTAGGTCCAAGGATGGAAGTGGGATTAGATGGATAAAAGGATGGTCGTTAGTGGATGGAAAGCTCATGATAGATAGATAGTTAAAAGGATAGGCTATAGTGGATGGGATGGAAGACTCGTGATGGGTGGATGGATAAAAGGATGGGTGATATCGAATGTATGCATAAGAGAGAAAGGATGTGATCTCACAGGCTATGTCAAATTAGAATAACATGCTCCATTTCTAAGTATAATACTTAGGATTTTTCAGGACAAGACTCAAGATGATAGGACTCATGCTACAATTAGGCTTATGACAATGGGGTGATGATAGGGTGATATGATGATTGGTTTGCAAACGATGGGGTATATCAAGAGATAACCAAACCATGTTTCAACATTTTGTCCCTAATCTTCATCAAGATCAAAAGAAGGGAGAATGGATGGATGCAATGGGATAGGTATATGTATGTGGAGGGATAAGGATATGGTAAGATAGGATACGATAGGATGGCAAATGACAAGAGGAAAAATGATGGGAGAATGAGACAATGTGGCCCCAAGTCTAGGTGACATAGAAGATCAACTTACGCATGACACCTGTTTGCCAGGTTTTCATCATGGTACCTATCTAGGGCGCCTGTTTGCCAGGTTTTCACCATTGGATGAAGGGATTTCTCTTTACTTTTTTTTTCATTCATTTTTTTTCTTTTTCTTCTTGTTTTTTTTTTACATTTTTGATGGGGTAGGTGGACATGGAAAGGAGAGACTCAAGTGTCTAGTTCCATGAAAGTGATGGTCCCGCTAGATGGATGTCGTCGCATGGACCATGTCAAGTGCACTCATAGATATTGGTAGGGGATTGCATGAAAAGAAAATGGATTAGGTAGATAGCGGATTATGAGGGTGAGATAGTGGATTATGATGGGGGTGATAGTGGATCATGAATTGGATTATGTAGGAGTTATGGATGGAGGGCTTGTGCAAAAGCATGGACCATAGGGTAGTGATGAATAAGATATGTAGTATAGTGGACAAATGATGGGGAGATGGAGGTATGTGGAAATGTTGTGGGATGGAAGGGTGTTGTTATATGGAGCCTAATCAGACTCAGAGGTTAAATTTTCCCCACTTTTATCAGTGCGGTTTCCCCCCAAATTCCTACGGGGTCAAGGGGTAGCACCCCTTGCGGGGGTTTGGGGGCAGCGCCCCCAAGACGGGGTCAAGGGGTAGCGCCTCTTGTGGGGTCCAGGGGCAGCGCCCCTTGCGCGTTCCCTGTCGCGATACAGGGCAGGGTCTAGGGGCAACATCCCCGAAACCTCACACAGTTTTTTATTATTTTATAAAGCACCAGGAGTTATTTTTTTCATTGACTGACATAAGAAAACCCTATTTTTGTAACCGACAAAAAGCTTGATAAAAAGCAGCTAAGGGTTAGGTTTTTTGATATATTGTATTGTAGCATTATGTAGCGGTATTGAGTTGCAGGGATTACTGATTGTAATCGGTTTGATTTACTGGATAATAATATTGGACTCTCTGTTTGGTGGATGTAGCCTGAGTTTGGGTGAACCACGTTAAAACTTGTCTCTCGTTGTTATTATTTCTGTGTATTTCCATTCCTCTGTTTAATCTTTATTTGCATTTAATTGATATCTTCTTTCGACTAACCCTAACAAAGGGAACCATGACCAATGGCTGCACTTTGATGGGAAGGAGGTGTAGGAAGTAATGGTGTTGTTCACTTAGGAGATGGTCAATTTAGGCATTTAGGGACACATAGGCTTAGTGTTTTTATGATTTTTTCTTTTCATGTGGGATAGAGGATTTTACTGCTTTTGGATGGAATGGACGGAAGGAGATGGTTGGGATTCGCAAGAGGTGGATGCCTCATTTGACTTGATGGCTTGTTGCTTAGGGACCCATACCATTTTAGTTTATGACTTTGCTTATGGAGGTATGGGTTTGGATATATGCGGCTTTTGTGCAGCTTTTGAGGTAATTACTTGTTGTTTGGGGACCCACACCTTTTTCTTTTTTGCTTTGAGGTGTGTGGGTGTATGCAGCTTTTGAGATGGATGTTTCTTTGAATCTTTGCTTTTGTGTCCTAAGGCATTAGGATTTGTAGGACTTTTGGCTTTATGAGCGTAGGCATCCAAATTTTTATTTTTGAATCCCATGGGTATGGTGGAAGGAGAGGGATAGGTGGAAGCTCCTTGTTTATACAATGTGTGCATTTGCTAGTCATGATTGGGATTTATAGAGGGCTTATGGATGGATGGATAAGGTGTTGGAAGTAATGGAGGTAGATTTGATGGAGGGATGTTAGGAGTTGGAAGTAACAGAGGTAAAGTGGATGGCGGGAGGTGAATGGTCACATGATTTTGCAATTTGTAAGACAATGGAGGTGGAATGGCAATATACATTTTAGGTGTATGATGGGATTTGTGATAGGAAGTGGAGGACATAGGAGACATGGCCAAAGTACCAACATTGTTATATTGTTGACCTTGAGATATGTATTCAAGGCCATGTGAGCATTAAGGGACATTGACATGGACATGATCCAAAACACCTTGTTCAAGAAGGCGTAAGCCTTTACCTTGATAGTTCATATGTTGAAGCATATGATCGACAATGGGACTAGGTGTAGGTGGAACACTAGACATGAGTCCTTTATCAGATGGAGAAGGTGAAACAGAGGATAATGGTTGGTGGTGTTCTAAGGAGGAACACTCATGGATAAAGGTGGATAGACTAATAAGACATGATGGTGGAGTTGTGATAGGGTCGATAGTAGGTGATGGAGGATCATTAGGATCTTGCTTATGTTCATTATGGTCCAAGGTATCGATTTAATCTTCTATGCTTATGTGGGAGGCACATGTCTCATCACAAGAAATGGAAGTTGTCTCATTAGGGTTATATGGAGGATGGATAGGAGCAATTTGGATGTCTTTCTTAGGGACAGGTATGGGATTGCGGATAAGATCAAGGTGCTCATGGATAGCTTCTTCATAGATAATTTCATCTTGATCATGGAATAGATAAATGTTATGGATGGGTAGCATAGGTGGAATGTAAGGGATTTGATCTTGACTTGGATTACGGACTAATGTTTCCACATATGTAGGATCATGCTCTTGATAGACCTCTTGGGTGGCTTGGATGGCAATAGAAGGCTCTTGGATGATTTCTCGGTCAACAACATGAAAGGGCAATGAGCTCATGGGAAGAAAATTTTCAATATGCTCAAGGGGTTGTGGATCATATGGTAGCATTGGAGGAATACGCAAGGTATTAGGAGATTCTTTGATAGGCTCATCAATGGGTACTTGACATGGGGATTGTTTATTCCTTGCTAGTAACCATTGGATCACATCCTTTGCATGTGTATGGGTGAATGGACAATATAGTGGATGGACAATGATGGTAGAAGTTGAAGGCTTAGGATTAGGACTTGTGGGATGGATAATGGGATTAGATGGATTGGTTTTATCTGACCCAATCTTACCACAATCTTCTAGGTTCTTGATCAACCTTTTAAATTACGTACAAGTGGATATGAGATGGCCTTTACATCTATGGTATGCACAATATTCATCATCTTTATACCAATGGGGTTTAAAGTAGATTTCTTCAAAAGGTTTTATCGGTGGTAGCTCAATCAAATTTTCTTGGACCAATTTTTGTAGGGTCATCTCTAAGGGATCCTTTAGTAGAGGGCTTGATGGATTAGAAGGTTGACATGAAGGTGTTGGGGGAGGACTAGTTGACTCATGTGTTGGAATGTGATCAGATGGTGATGGGGGATGTTCGTAGGGTGTAGTGACTAGATTGGTATCTCCCTCACCAAAGGTCATTAAGTCTTGTTGCAAAGGTGAGCTTAGGGATGCTTGATTTATATACAAAGAGCCACTCATATTTGCATGTTCATGTTGTGGGGGCCACTGATAGTATTGTGAATGTGTTTGATGAAGAGATGAAATGGTAGGATGGGTAGGTGAAAGATCTTGGGATATGGCTTGTTATGGATAATGGTAGATGTTGGAAGAAGTAGGGTATGATGATGTGGCATTGTTGTGGGCAGATGTGAGATAAGGTGATGTGACATTATTATGGGAAGTTGTAGGATAAGGTGATGTGGAAGTGATTTGAAATGTGGATAGATTAGGTTGATCAGGAATAAGATAAGGTGATGTGGAATTGTTATGATATGTGGATGGACTAGATTGGTATGAGATGGAAGCAGATACCACATAGGAATGAAGTGGAATTGGTTGGTGGTGATTAGATAAGGAATGATGATATATTTACTGGGTTTGACATGTGTCTAGGAGGTGTTGGGCCTATGCTATAAGATGTTGCATTGGAGATGATTAGCCTTCTTGAAGTTGAAGTTGTTGAATTATGCGATGGACCCTCTGAATCATTTGTTGGCTTAGGGGTTTTGGTGCTTGGTGAAGGATGTCAACGATCTCTTGCACTATGTCCTCTAAGGTTGGCATGGTGTAGGATGATGTGGGTTGGACTTATGTGACAAAGTTGAGACTCTTGGATTGATTAGTTTTCTTGACTGATTGATTAGATTGTCTTAGTTGATTAATTGGATTGGTTTGATCAGTTGGTTGATTGGATAAGATTATCTCCCAAGAGATAGACTCATGAACTCAAAGGTAGACAAGGTTGGTTGATAATGCTAATATGATCAAATACTAGATAAGGACCAAAGCCAAAGGACAAGGTTGGTTGATTGGATCGATGTTGGATAGCTGATGTAGAGTCTCAAAAAGGGTGTAGGGCTCAAGAAGTCTAATGATATGATATGGTCAAACTAGATGGGATGGTGTATAATGATGTGGTTAGATGACTTGGATCGATCAAGATGGGGTTGATTGGATGACAAGGATGATCGGATGACAATGATGATCTAGTTTGAAAGGATTGGATGAAATGTAATGGTTGGGAAATGTGTTATGATAAGTAGGACTAAGGATGAGGTGGCAATATCAAACACAAGATCTCACATACACATGCATGCACACCAAACACACTGATCAATGTGTACACCCTAGGCTAGGCAAGGATAGTATTTGTTGGATCCCCTAGCAATGCCTATTCAAAGTGGATAGCTTCAAGATCTTGGTAGCACTGACTCCCCTCCATGACACTCACTTCTCACGCATACCAAGATCCAGGTTTCCCAAGACTCACCCCCCACAAAACCTTAGGATTGTCCCTGCTATCTCTACTAAGAACCACGTGAATCAGGGTGGCTTCAAAGGTCTCACCTTCTGCGTCAACAAATAGAGGGTTTTTGGCCACTAAGACATCGTTTTTAGTATAGGTTTCTGTTTCAGGTGGCTATACATGCAGTAGAGCTACTCTCCATTATGGATTCTCCCAGCCTTCAAGGGTTGTGCCTTGGAGGGTTTTTGGGGAGGTTGGCTATCGATATAGTGAAACAACACCTGTCATCTGTGACTTTCATGACAAATGTATTATTTATATAGTGGATTGGAATGGTTTGACTTTGACCTATTTTCGCTTGGGTCATACCCCTTCTCATAGTGGGAAGGCAGGCCCTCTAGAGTTGGCAATGATTTCTCATGCACCCTAGATTTGTTGGTTAGGCAAGGGGAAAGGATACTCTCAATGCCAAATCGGGTAACAATCAGACTCAGCAAGCAAGCAAAGAAAATGACAATAGGTACCATGAAGACAGATTGTTAATTTTAATGCCCAAGACCAAATGTGCTTATTTTTAGTGATAATCAAATTCTTTGACCACTCATATCTGCATAAAACATGTTAGGAGTTTTCTTGCTCCATTCTTGGACACACAATTTTTGTCAAGCTGCACCAAGAAATGATTAGATAAAAAAAAACCTTATTCTATGCAACAGAAACCAGAAGCGTCTATGAAAACCAAAGGTGATTCAGAAACAACTAGATGTGACTTAGAAACAACCAGATGCGACTCAATTCTTACCATAGGTGATTACCTTCTGTGCATATGCGACCCCTTGTTGACCAGAGGTGACCTTCTGTCATTCTAAGGCATTCAAACCCTAACCTCATGCACTCGGATGCCCAAAAACCAATGGCGGCTGGCTGCTAACCAAAGGTGACTTGTTACTTACCAAATGTGACTGGCTGCTAACCAAATGTGACTTGCTACTTACCAAATGCGATTGGCTACTTACCAAATGTGACTGGCTGTTGTGCAAAGGTAGTTTTCTATAGATCAAATGCTATTTTCTTCGCCAAATGCATGTTTTTTTCACAAAAAGTAGGCAAATTTATACTCATTTTTCATGGAAATGGCCCCCGGATGCAATGGTGAGGTTGGTTTGAGCCTAGGAGGTCATATTTGATAGAAAACATGCTAAACATGCCATATGAGGGTTAGAAAGCATGCAAATTTTTAAAGCGAAAACCTGCAAAAACTTAGTGATTCGGTCCCACTGGGCATGCCATTTTATATATGTAGGAAATTTTATATTATTTGCAAATTCAAACAATGAAACCTACAAACTTTCAAGAAATCTAATCTAAGTGATCAGAAAAGACATGCAAATTAAACACAAACCAACCAGATGATGTGATTCCTTAGTTTTCATTGTGAATTGTTGATTGCTCATGTTTTTGCAGCATAATGATTGGATTGAAGAAGATAGATGGAGACTAGATAGATGAAAGATTTGATGGATGATAAGGCTAGATGAAATTTGGTAGAGTGATGGAGCTTCAGAAGATTCATCCATGCCAAATGGCTTGGAAATTGGTCAATTTATAGAATTTTTGAGAAAAAAGGAGGATAAACCTTCCAATTTGCAAGTGATGGTGAAATGGAAAGTGGGTGAGTTCACTCAAGAGATAATTTAGAAGGTGAGTGAAATGGGTGGAGTGATGAGTGGAGAAGAAATTGGTAAGTGGAAGAGATAACTCAAGAGGTAATTAGAGTCATCTCGAGAGATAAAGATGGAAGGTGGATTTAATAATTTAAATAATTTAATATTATTTAAATTATGAGGAAATGTGAGAAGTGATAAATTAAATATAATAAAATATTCATTTTATTTAATTTACGAAGAAAGTGGAATAAATAAATAAATAAAATTTATTTATTTAATAATATGAGGGATATTATTAAATTAAATAAACATTATATTTATTTTATTTAATAGAGAAAAATGCTAGTTAGGATGGCGAAGGGGCAGTTTAGGGAAAATATGCTATTAGATGCCTAGATGATGTGACATTGCAACAAGTGGACATTTTTGGGTGTCTACATGTGGCAAAGGTTATGATCTCAAATTCTAGGACAATGGATGCAAGATTTTGGAAATCTCCAGAATAGTGATTGCAACTGGTAAGAAGACAAGAGGTAACATTTATCATTTGAAAGGAACTAATGAATATTGCTTGTTGGTTTAGAATGATGAAAGTTGGTTGTGGCATAGAAGGTTGTGTCATATCAATTTTGACAACATTGTGAAGATAAGTTCCAATCAAGCTATAAGAGATTTTCCCAAGCTTGTGAAGCCTGCTGATACTTTGTACAAGAAGTGCCAATTTGGAAAACAGAGAAGAACAAGTTTCAAGAGCAAGGACCAATCTGTTGATGGATTATTGAAGTTAGTGCATATAGATCTATGTGGACCCACTAGAGTAAGAAGTCTACAAGGAGACATGTATTTCATGTTGTTGATTGATGATTATTCTAGAATGACTTGGGTTACCTTCTTAAAGGAAAAAGTAGAAACCCTAGAAAAGTTCAAAGCATTCTAGGCAATGGTTGAGAATGAGATAGATTTGAAGATAAAGCACTTAAGGTCTGATAGAGGTGGAGAGTTTACATCAAATGAGTTTAACTTCTTCTATGAGGAACAAGGGATAAAGAGACAATTATCTACACCTAGGACTCCACAAAAAAATGGAGTAGTTGAAAGGAAAAGAAGGATAGTTCAAGAGGCTGACTTACACGAAGTATATTGGAGAGAGGCAATTCACACTATTGTATACATCTTAAACATAGTCCAAGTCAAAGGTAAAAGCTATAAGACTCCTTATGAATTGTAGTATGGTAAAGTTCCTACTGTGAAATATTTCAAAGTTTTTAGAAGCAAATGTTATATCAGACGAGATGAAGATCTAGGTAAGTTTGATGCAAGATGTGATGAAGGTATCTTCCTTGGATACTCTACCAAGAGCAAGGCCTACTGGTGTTACAATAATAGGTTGAAGAAGATTATTGAGAGTACAAATGTCAAAGTTGATGAAAGTAAGGAAAAGGTGTCAAGTGGATATGAATCTGATGAACTGGGTATCCCTGCAAGCAAAGTAGTAGTGCAGCAAGAAGAAAACTTAGAGGAAGAAGAAGAACAAGCTCCAGAAATCATTACTAAGACACCTAAATATGTGAAGTTAAATCACTCTGAAGGTCAACTCATAGGAGATAAGAGTAAAGGAGTTCAAACCAAAAGAAGAGTTGTTGATGAATAGGTTAATTATTGTTTGATTTATCAAGTGGAACCTAAAAATGTAAATGAAGCATGTAGTGATGAAAACTAGGTAAATGCTATGAAAGAAGAATTGATGCAGATGGAAAAGAATCAGACTTGGGATCTAGTCACTAGACCAGCAGACAAGAATGTGATTGGTACCAAATGGGTCTTTAGGAACAAAATGAATGAGAATGGTGAAGTGGTATGAAATAAAGCAAGTTGGTATGCAAAGGACACTCTCAAGTTGAAGGAATAGATTTTGAGGAAACATTTGTACCAGTGGCAAAGATTGAAGCAATAAGAATGTTTTTAGAATTTGCAGCCTAGAAGGATTTCAATGTATATCAAATGGATTTGAAGTCTGCATTCTTGAATGGAGAATTACAAGAAGAAGTCTATATTGAACAATTGGAAGGATTCCAGTCATCAGATCAGGGTGACATGGTGTGCAGATTGAAGAAAGCATTGTATGGACTCAAACAAGCCCCCAATGCCTGGTATCTAAGATTGGATAAATATGTGATATAGTTAGGGTTCAGTAAGAGTACTACCGACAATAATCTCTATTTCAAGATCAATGATTAACAAATTGTAATTGTTGCAATCTTTGTTGATGACATTATCTTTGGAGGCAATGAAGGTATGTGCATGTTTTTTACTGGAGAAATGCAAAATGAATTTGAAATGTCCATGTTTGGTGAGATGAATTTCTTTTTAGGTCTACAAATCAATCAATCAGATAAAGGAATCTTCATTTCTTAGTCTAAGTATGTGAAAGAGTTGTTAAAGAAGATTGGGATGGAAGACTCTAAACTAGTAAGAAATCCCATGGTAACTGGTTGTAAGTTGAGTAAAAATGATGACTCACCTATGGCAGATCAGAAAAGGTATAGATCTATGATTGGAGGATTATTTTATCTGACCCAAACTAGACCTGACATAATGCATGTAGTTTGTCTTGTGGCAAGATTTCAAACATAACCTAAAGAGTCACATGTGATTGTAGTCAAGAGAATACTGAGATATTTGAAAGGCACAATGGATTATGATTTGTGGTATCCAAAAGATAATGATTTCACTCTCAATGCATACACTAATGCAGATTGGGCCAGCGATGTGGATGATAAGAAAAGTACAAGTGGATGTGCATTCTTCTTAGGAAAAAGGTTGGTATCCTAGTTAAGTAAGAAACAAGACTCAATATCCATGTCCACTGCAAAAGTAGAATACATTGCAGCAGCATGTAGCTGCACTCAAGTGTTATGGATGAAGCAGACATTGAAGGACATTAGAGTTGTGTATGAAGATCTAATTGCAATCTTTTGTGACAATACAAGTGCCATAAACATTTCAAAGAATCCAGTAATGCATTCAAGGACAAAGCATATATCCATAAGATATCACTTTCTGAGAGAAAAGGTGACAGAGAATGAAGTCAAGTTGGAGCATGTGTCTACAAAAGATCAAATTGCAGACATCTTCACCAAGCCTCTGCCTAAGGATACTTTTGAGTATCTCAGAGAAAAGTTAGGGGTCATCACCCCTCCTACTCTAGAATAAGATGCACAAGAGTGCATTAGTCTGGTGGTGTTTAGAGTCCCACCTCCAGATCCAGATTGATGCTTTAAGGGCTACTTCTCAGGAGGAGTAGTTAGAACGGAGTGTAAGTATGTGCCCTTTTCCATTGATGTTAAAGGGGGAGATAAATCATCTAAAAAACTCAGAAAGAAAGAGTGTAGGTGTGTAAAGAGAAAGGGGAGAATCTTATCATGATGGCTATTGTGGGTTTTCACATCATATGTTGCCATCAATGACAAAGGGGGAGATTGTTGCAAGTATGTGCCTAATCGGTGTTGTCATTGATGTCAACATATCTTTGTTGTCATTGGTGTCAATTGTATCCTATTTTATTATTTTGTTTAGAAGCTTTATATGTTGAGGATATTGAGAAAATTAGCCCCTCTAGAAGGATTAGAAAGGAAACCATGAATCACAATGAAGATAGTGAGTTGCATACTGAAGAACAGTCCAGAAGACTACTCTGCATTTCTTGTAGATTGAAGATCTTGGTCTGTGGATTAGAAGTTATTTAGAGGCATGCTTAAAGATGCTAAATCCTAAGTTTGAGCCTCTAGTATGAAGAATTGAGTGAGTTACAATCACCAGAGTAAAACCTACTTTTTCTGATTATTCACTAGTGATAGGGTGACAATATTTTGCTCTGCATTCCTCTGCATTTAAGTATTTTTCTCTACGGTTCTAGAGGGAAATATAGGATGATGATAAGTGTCTACAACTACAATGGTTTATGATTTGGGGGTTCACAAGCTATCTTTCTTTTATGATAGTCAAAGACAGTGAATTTCATGTGCTCTAGTGTGAAGAATCTCATGGATAGGGTAGTTAGAGTTTGTACGATTTCTCTTGGTAATTACAATGTGCTTTTGGATGCCTCCTAATTGTGTTCTTACATTTACATTGGTCCACATTAAGGGATTGAGATCGTGTTTGAAGTTTATTCCCAGATAACGTAGTGTGTAACAAGTCTTAGCCAACTTGGTTAATTCCAGTGATTGCGGAGATATATTGAACATTGTAGAAGCATTTTGTGTCATGGAAGATCGTGTTTGAGTCCTAGCTAAGGAGTGGAGTGATCTACATACATCTTTACTACATTTCCTTAGCATAATTTTGTATTAGGTTAAGACCTATTTTATAAATGTTTGTAATGCTGACCTTGGAGATTGTTCAAATGGTTGATGAGTGTAATGCCGACCTTGATGTACATTCCAAGGTTGATGAATGATATATATACTTGTAATTTGGTCGTGGAAAATATGTCCTTGTGTGAAAAATGTGAAGTTAAGTGAAGAGGTGTAGAAGGTAGAGCAGAGCAGAGGAAGAGTATTATGCTTCAATGGAACTAAATTCAAGCATGGAGTAGATGCTATTATCTATGTTCAAAACCCTTGGTAGTGAGCCACCCCTTGGCAGTGAGCCTTTTTCTGGGCAGTGAGTCTTTTTCTGGGTAGTGAGCCCTATTGGCAGTGAGCCTCTAATTTTTAGTATTGTTATTACTTATATATCTTGTGGACTAACATCCATCGTGGTTTTTCCCTTAACAAGGTTTTCCACATAAAAATCTGGTGTCACTTGTGTATGATCTTGCAATTGTGTTTATGTTTCTAATTTTATGCTTTCATGAATTAATCATAACAAACAATGGGCAAGTGTTGAATATTTTAAGGTGCAGAATTGTTTAAGTTTTTGAGACAATTAGTTCACCCCCCCTCTCAGTTGTCTGGTTCATTTCAACAATATATATATATATATATATATATATATATATATATATATATATATATATATATATATATATATATATATATAGATAATCTAAGAGGAGCTCGAACTTGTGAGCATCTTAGAAAGGTGTTCCATATTTTTTTGTAAAAAGTGAGTAGTTCATACCTGATTGATTCCTATTTCTAGAATGGTCATGCAGTGCCCGTTTCTCAAATCCTTGTATATTTGAAATCTTTTGTTGCTTGTGAGGAGGAGAATCATTGCTATTTTCCATAGATTATAGCCAACTTGTTCTTATATGGTCCTTTTCATTCTTATTTTGATGAATGAGCCTTTCATGGTGGAATGGGATAATTTCCACAATGGCAACCTTTTCTTGTATCATAATGTCTTGTCACAGTTGTTTAATGTGTGTATCCCATGCATTTTGGTTGACTTCTGCTCCTTGAAGTGATAATGGTGGAGGAACCTTAGCATAGATACCTTTTCCTCATGGATGAGGTGAGTCTACAATCTTCTCCTTGTCCACTTCTATCATGCCAACTATTTCATCATAGTCCAAATAGTCATCTTCTTGCTCTATTGTATTATGTTCTACCATATTGTTGTCACTATGCTTCTGAAAGGGATTTGTAAAGATTTACAAATTCTAGTTCAGAGGGGCAACTGACTTATTTCTATTGTCATTCACACCAGTTACATGTATTATATTATAATAGATGAGGTCTTGAATTTCATATTTAAGATGCATACATCATTCAGTGTCATGTCTTGCCAAGCAGTGATACTGACAAAAAGCATTAGCATCAAATGATTGTCCTTGTATCCTATTACTATCGAATGGTTTCATAGGAGAAAGCTTCATAAGATTGTTGCTTATTGCTTGATTCATAATTGATTGAAGAGAGTCAGATAATGGAGTAAACTATTGATGTTGTTGTTTGAATTGAAATGGTGTCCGTCTAGTATTACTAATAGTAGACACTTGTGATTGAATATTATTTGAATGTTGTCCATTGATATTGATGAAACTCTTGTTTTTACTCTTAATGTTGTCTTAAGAGGGTCCATTTGTCGATTGACTAACTTGAGCCAATGAATTTTGATTCTCATACTGACTAGATAAAAGTTGGCAATCACGAAGGGTTGTGCATAAATGTTGAAAAGAGCTATACTTCATCAAGAGGAATTTATCACAAATGTTAGGTTGTAAATTTGTAATGAATAACTTCTAGAGATCTTCATCTTTAATCAGGTATTATATTTGTGAGATGAGACCTTGATATCGACTGATAAATTTTGTCAACTTCTCTTTTGAACCTTGCTTACAATGAACCAAGTCAATCAAAGAGACCATAGGTCCGATGTTTTCTAGGAAGTGTTGTAAGAATCAATCAACTAGATGTGAGAAAGAGTTTATTGAATTAGGAGGTAAAGAGCAAAAGCATTCTAAAGTAGTATCTTTAAGAGATCGCAGGAAGAGTTTTGTTAACAAGTCATCTTCAAAGAATAAATCACTACACATTGATGTGAATGCTGCCACATGAGTATTAGAATCACCTTTACCACCATATTTTTCAAATCCAGGAGTCTCAAATTTTCCATGCATAGGAGTTCTTAAGATTTGATGTAGGAGCATTCATAGGTGTAAGGGCAATCTTGCATCACCCAAAAACAATGATGATTCAACATCGATGACTTTGTTTTTACTTATTTTTCAAAATTTATATTTTAGGTTCCATAATCACTTGAATAATGATGTAGAACTTTCAACTTTTCCAAATTGCTAAAATAACAAACTACTATTTTAGGAAAGTTTGTATTTGGGCACATATGGAAGCAAAAATTTATAGAAAGATTCGTAAATGAAAAGTAAGACCTTTGGAAAAGGAATCAGGCAAAGATCATTTATGGGCTTAAAGATATTAATGTTTTCATTTCTTGAAAAACCCCTAAAAAAGTTTTAAAGTCAGGTTTGAAGCAATTAGAGGCCCCATACAACCCTAAAAATGGGCAGAATCAGTAGAGTGGATTCTTAGTGCGTAGAGAACTCCGCAAGATTTCCAACGCTTCAAGCAATTCATCAATCAGACATGCAGATCAAAATTTATGGCTCTGAGAAGTCGACCTAGTTTTGGAAGGAGATGGAAATTTTGAAACTTAGCTGGAGGCTGCAAAAAAGGGCTATTTATGACCATTTTAGGAACCCTTGGTAGTAGTAGAGATAAGGGGGAAAAGTGTAAAGTCATGAAAAGGTGGGGAAAATAAAAACCCTAGTGGATTTGAGGCTACAAAAGGCAAAAGGTTCAAGATTCTAGAGAAAGAGAGTTGTAGTGTGTTGCAACATGTTGAGGCTTCATCCTCTGATGTAATTTCAGTTTCTATAATGTGATGTGTTGTCCAAAATTAATGAAATAGAATTTCTATTTTCTATCTGCAATTTGTATTATTGTGTGTTTTGTTATTTGCCCCCCTCATCAAGTGGTATCATAGCAAGAGTTCTTGAGTGTGTAGACATATCACCAACTGTGAGGTAGTTTACACCAGGACTATAGGTTGTAGGTTTGCTGCAAAGATCAAAATGCCTCCACAAAGAAAATGTGGCGAGATAAATGCTTTGACACGAGAGGGCTTTAGAGCCCTACAAAGGAAAATTGATGCATTGTAAGAGGAGCTACGAAGAGGGTTTGAGCTAAGAACAAGAGAAGGAAGCAAAGATGAAGCTGAAGAAGAGCTATCCGATGAAGAATAAGAAGATGTAGGAGAACTTGCACAAGTTAGGTTATTGAGGGCCATTTCAAAAATTGGAAAGAGGCCTAAGATTGAAGTCTCTACCTATTCTAGGAATCTGAATCCAGAAGAGCTTATTGATTGGATAAATGATATGGAGGAATATTTTGAGTATGAAGATGTGGAGGATTTGGTATAGGTCAAGTTTGCGAAAACAAAGTTGAAAGGCCATGGCAGTATTTGGTGGAAGAAGGTCTAGTTAGAGAGGAATAGAAGAGGAAAAGGAAAGATTACCAGATGGGATCAGATGGTGGACAAACTAAAGAAGAAGTTCATTCATGTGGACTAGGAGTTGGAGTTGTTGAAGAAGCTGCAATGATTGAAGCAAGGTAACAAGTTTGTCAAGGAGTATATAGAAGAGTTTTATAAGATTACTATTAGAACAAACCATGTAGAGGCCAACAAGGAGAAGGTAGCCCATTACATTAATGGGTTGAGGCCATGTATTCAAGAGGAACTGAGCCTAGTGTGAATGACCACCATAGAAGATATGTACCAATTTTCCCTAAAGGTGGAGGAGAAGCTGAATAAAAGATTCCAAAGAAAGCAAAGAGAAAGAGGTCAAGGTGGAAGGACTGGTGGAAGATCCTATGGAGGCTAAAATGGAGATCAGAAGAAAAGTGAAGAAGTTGGCACCAGTCAAAATTAGAGAAGAG
The DNA here is from genome assembly GCA_027924645.1 of Cunninghamia lanceolata. Taxonomy (NCBI): domain Eukaryota; kingdom Viridiplantae; phylum Streptophyta; class Pinopsida; order Cupressales; family Cupressaceae; genus Cunninghamia; species Cunninghamia lanceolata. Next base: position 410,614 of record BSBN01000245.1, on the reverse strand, counting down.
ATAATGCCTACCACCCTCATGACCAGAATAATGGTGAGCAAAGAGGAAGAGGAAGAGGTCAACCTGGGAAAGGACCTAGAAGAGGAGGTTTCAAAGGAACCTATTTCCAATGTGGAGAAGAAGGACATTAATGATATGAGTTTTTACAACATCAAGGATGGACAAATAGAAGACCTGAAGGTAATGCATGAGTTGTACATGTAGATGAAGATGCACAGTCTGATCATTTTGAAGATGCTGAAAGGGGAGAAACCCTAGTTGTAAGAAGAACTTTGTTTATTGACAGTGGAAGCACAAACAATCTTGTTTCAAAGGAGATGGTTAACAAGTTGATGTTGACAAGAAAAAGGCATCCACATCCATATCGGATTGCATGGTTGTAGAAGGACCATAGAGATTTGGTCAATGAGTAGTGTTTAGTCAAGTTCAAGACTAGAGACTACCATGATGAGGTGTTGTGTGACATCATATCGATGGGTGCATGTCATATGCTGTTGGGAAGGCTATGGTAGTATGATAGGTGCACTGTCCATGATGGCCATACAAACACATATTCCCTAACAAATGATGGAGTTCATCATAAGTTGAATCCCTTGAAAGAGGTGGAAGAAAAGGTATGTAGTATTGCCATAATTTGCTTGGTAGATGGTAGGAAATATTTGGAGGTATGATGCATGAGTGTCACTACTTTGCATTAATTCCTAATATTAGCTAGGAGAAATGTGAAGATGTACCATTAGTAGTCTTACATATGCTAGATGAATTTCCTGACATTGTCTCTAATAATATACTAGAAGGTTTGCCACCGGTGAGGAAGATAAGTCATCAAATGGATTTGATAACAGGAGCCAGTTTACTGAATAAGGTAGCCCACAAAATGACTACTGCAGAGAATGAAGAGCTAAACATACAAGTTCATGAATTGTTAAGGAATGGACTGATAAGGGAGAGCCTAGAAGTCCATGTGTGGTACTTATAATACTAGCACTGAAGAAAGATGGAGAGTGGAGAATGTGTACATATTCCTGAGCCATCAACAAGATCAAGATCAAGTATAGATTTGCATTGCCTAGAATGGATGACATAATGGATTGCTTGAGTGGAGCTAAGTACAAATCAAAGAAGGAGATGAATGGAAGACATCCTTCAAGACAAAGGAAGGTTTGTATGAGTGGTTAGTCATGCCATTTGGGCTAACCAATGCATTGAGGACATTCACATGGCTCATGAACAAGGCATTGAAAGTTTTTTTTGGGAAGTTTTGTTATTGTTTATTTAGATGACATTTTGATTTTCAGTAAGACTTGGGATGAGCATCTAATACATATCATAAGAGTTTTATAGAAGTTGAGAGAGGAGAAGTTGTTGATTAATCTGAAGAAATATAGTTTCACGAAGATGGAGTTGGTATACCTAGGATTCGTTGTCTCGAATGAAGGTCTTAAGATGGACCTAGAAAAAGTAAGGGGTATTGTTGAATGGTCCATACCAAGGAGTGCTATAGAGGTATGACTTTTTCATGGTTTGACAAGCTTTTATAGAAAAAATATCATGAATTTTAGTAGCATTTGTGTACCCCTAACTGAGACAATGAGAGGGGATATAAAAGAGTTTAAATGGACTATAGACTCGCAGCCAAGAGTTTCTATGTACATTGAAGCAGAAAGTCACAGAGCAACCTATTTTGGCACTTCCAGATTTCAATAAGGTATTTCAGGTAGATTGTGATACTAGTGGCAGTGCTATAGGAGTTGTTTTGAGTCAAGAAGGTAAGTACATTGCCTATTTTAGTGAGAATCTTAATGATGACAAGAAAAAATATTATGTTTATGATTAGGAATTTTATGCTATAGTTCAGGATTTTAAGAAATGGAGACATTATTTTTTGTCAAAAGAGTTTGTTTTATATATTGATCATTAGGCATAACAATATCTTAATAGTCAAGGGAAGTTAAACCAAAGGCACTTAAAATGGGTTAAGTTTTTGCAAAGTTATACTTTTGTTTTGAAACACAGGAGCGGAAGATCAAACAGAGTTGCTGATGCCTTAAGTAGAAGGCAAAATTTGTTGACATAAATGAAGATAGAAGTTGTTGGGTTCGATGAGCTCAAATGTTTGTATCCTAAAGATCCAAATTTTACAGAGGCTTGGAAAGTTTGTTTGGAACCTATTAATTTGGATAGGACAAAATGGTTGGATTTCATAATCCAAGATGGCATGTTGTTTAGACGAAGCCAGATGTGCATTTCGAGGAGTTCCATGAGAGAAAACCTAATTAAGGAGAAGCATAGTGGGGGATTAGCTGGACACTTTGGTTTAGATAAGACCATTGCTATTGTTGGTGAGAATTATTATTGGCCACAGTTGTAGCAGGATGTGAGGAAATTTGTACAGAGTTGTAGAGTGTGTTAGATGGCAAAAAGAACAAGTTAGAATATAGGGCTATATCAGCCATTACTATACTAGAGAGACTATGGGACGATATTAGTATGGATTTTGTTCTTATTTTACCAAGGACACACAGAGGACATGATTCCATTTTTGTGGTGGTGGATAGATTCTCGAAGATGGCACATTTTATTCCTTGTAAGAAGACTAATGATGATATTCATATTGCAGATTTATTTTTTAGACAGGTGGTGAGACTACAAGCTCTACCCAAGAGCATAGTTTTAGATCAAGATACCCATTTTGTTGGTTATTTCTGGAGGACATGGTGGAAGAAGTTGAACACAGATTTGAAGTTCAGTTCTGCACACCATCCACAGGCTAATGGACAGACAGAAGTGGTGAATAGGAATTTGAGTAACCTGCTATGATGCTTAGTAAGAGATAAGCCCAAGGGATGGGATTTGATTTTACCACAGGTAGAATTTGCTTATAACAATTCTATCAATAGGAGTATAGGTAAATCACCATTCCAGATTGTATAAGGGAGTAGTCCAAGAAATCCTTCAGAGTTAAGGAAGATGGAAAATGGAGAAAAGACAAATGTTGAAGCTGAAGACTTTGTAGAACACCTAAGGAATTTACATGAAGTGAGAAAACACAATAATAAGATCAATATTCAGTACAAGGCTAAGGTAGATCAAAAGAGGAGATATAATAAATTTTAGGTAGGAGATGAAGTCATGGTTCACTTGCGAAAAGAAAGGTTTCTAGTTAGAACATATAATAAGTTGAAAATGAAGAAATTTGGGCTGTGCAGAATCCTGAAGAAGCGTGATTTAGGAAATGCATATGAGGTAGAGTTACTGAATCGGATCAACATTTCCCTGTGTTCAACATTATTGATTTAACAAAATGTCATGAAGGCAGAACAGAGGATGGACCAATAGAAGAATAGTGGAGTATTCTGGCATCTACTTCAAAAGAGGAGATAGAAGAGATCTTGGATAGTCGTGTGTGAAGAAGTACTTGAAATAGAAAATATGAAGAATCTCTGGTGAAGTGAAAAGGAAGGCTTGTTGAAGATTCTTCATGGTTGTCTAAGGCAAAGGTTGACCATTTGGGGTTTTCCTTAAACACCTTAGATGTTACAAGATCACTTCTCAAATTACCCTGGGTGTCTAATGCAGGAGCATCTAGAGGTGTAAGGGGAATCTTGCATCACCCAAAAACAATGATAATTCAAAATCAATGACTTTGTTTTCATTTCTTTACATAATTTGTATGTCTAGTTCCATAATCGCTTGAATAATGATGTAGAACCTTCAGTTTTTCCAAATTGCTAAAAATAATAAACTGCTATTTTAGGAAAGTTTGCATTTGGGCACATATGGAAACAAAAATTTATAGGAAGATTTGTGAATGAAAAATAAGACCTTTGGCAAAGGAATCAAGCAAAGATCGTTTATGGGCTAAAAGATATTAAAGCTTTTATTTCTCAAAAAACCCTTGAAAAAGTTTCAAAGTCATGTTTGAGGCACTTAGAGGCCCCGTACAACTCTGAAAATGGTGAGAATAAAAAAAGAAGATTCATAGTGCATAGAGCACTCCACGATCTTTCCAACACTTCAAATAATTCAACAATCAGACACTTGGATCAAAAGTTATGGCCCTTGGAATTTGACCTATTTTTGGAACAAGATGCAAATTTCAAATTTTGACTGGAGGCCTCCAAAAAGGGATATTTATGACCATTTATGGGAACCCTTGGCAGTAGTAGAGATAAGGGGGAAATTCTAGACTCAAGAAAAGGTGGGGAAAATTCTAGCAGATTTAAGGCTACAGAAGGCAGAAGGTTCAAGATTCTAGAAAAAAGGAGCTGTAGTGTGTTGCAGCCTATTGAGGTTTCATCCTCTGATGTAATTTTAGTTTCTATAATGTGATGTGTTGTCAAAAATTAATGAAATAAAATTTCCATTTTCTATGTGTAATTTGTGTTATTATGTGTTTTGTTATTTACCCCCCTCATCAATTTTGCATAAGATAAAAGACTACGGTCATGATAAGTTGGTAAAGTAGGATGGGAAGAATTAGTCAAGTTTATCACCTTCTGTTGTAATGAAGTCATGCCTTGTAAAAGATGTTTTAAGAGGGTATTATTAGGATATGCGGTTTGTTGTTGAGAAGAATTACAAGCTGTGGTCATGAAATTTTGAGGTTATTGGTTGTGAGTGGTAACGAAAGGTGGTTGAGAATAATTGTAAGTGAAAGATGGTTGAGAATAGGTGGAATGGAGAGGTGGTTACGAGTGATTGTTCATTTAAGAAGTCACCTTAGGTACTAGGTTTTGATAATTGAATCCCACAACCTTGTAATTCTATGAGTTAATGCCATTAGATAATCCCATAGTAGTGGTAGCATTAATACAAGCTTGTGCATTAGTAGTGAGGATTGATGATGTGAAAGTAGACATTCCAGTAGTTGGTATAGGTGTCGATACATGTGTATGATTTGGTGATGATAAATTCTTAATAGTATTTGCACAATCAGTCACTGTCATAATGTTTTTATGCACTATATGGGATAGTCCATAGAGGGTATTAACACCATCTTATCCTTCTTTTAATAACTCCCTTTGACTATGAACATCAGGTATAGCCTCTTCAGCTATCCTTTCTTTTTCCACAGATGCTTGAAAATCTGCTAGTTCTTTATCAAGTTTGTTTATTTGATCATTATGTACATGCATTATCACATCAATAGGATCTTCAAAATTAAGAACTGTTTGTTCCTCCATTGTAGTTGTAGGTGGTATGATATCTTGCAAATTTTGTGTTTCACCATTTGTAGAATAAGTGTTCAATGCATTTTCTGATGTTGGTACACCATTGCTATCAGGAGAACTAGAACCCATTAATCTAAGACTTCTCCTTCTAGGGATTCAACATTTCTATTAGAGAAGTGGGTTATATGACTTCAAGTAAAAGGGCAATATCATACCTCTGAGTTGGGACAAGTTCATACCCTGTTGGAGGATTCTCTTGTACTTATGCATTCTGGATCTCCATTTGAAATATACTAGAAGCTATTTGGAACTCTGGGCAATCCAATTCAGAATGAGCATTTGTATTGTGAAGTTTACACCATGAAGATAACACTACTTTGGCCAACATTACTCAACCGGGTGGATAGCTTTTAGCATTTTGATTCTCCAATGGTGAAGGAACTCCACCATTATTTGGTCTGGTATTCCAATTTTAATTTTGCCTCTAGAAATTCTGATTTTGATAGGGATTCTAATTTTTTGAATGCAAAAACATACAACACTCAATGCACAAACTAATAGAACAAACCCAAGGAACACGATATGCATGTTGAAATACACAATGTGTAATTAGAAAATATGCCAATTTCCAATCTAGAGCATTAAATGATGCAAAATTTTTAAATGACCAATGAATATATGCTTGAAAATGAAGTCAAGATCTGAAATGAAAGATATTTATGACAAATGCAATGAAACAAAGCAAAGCTATATTTGTTTATGAACCTAAAATGCTCAAATTTTTACTTTTTTCAATGTAAATGTGCCAATGATGCAAATGTAAATGCAAAAACATACAATGCAGCAACACTACAGTCCAAAATCAGATTTGAAAGAGTGTTTAAATGAGTAATAAAATTTTAAACAACATTTTAACTACAAACCTTATCTTTTGAAATCACTAGGTTCTATGAAAAAATACAAATTTCAAGTAAAACCCTAGCAAAAGTGATATGAAAATGCATGGTAAATGATCATGAAATTATGAAATGATGTAATTTATCATAGATCTGATATAAACATCACAAAATTAAATGTTTTCAATGATATGCAAGGAAAATAGTGCAAACTATGCCTTAATGCAAACCTATGATGTTTTTTTTTATTTTTTTCAAATGTATGCAAAATTTTTGAATGTATGGTGATGAATATGATATGAATGAATGAAAAATTGATTACAATGCTCAAAAAGATGCAAGTTCATTAAAAAAATAGGTTCACCAAAATGTTATATATGAAAAGAAGGTGTGTTGAATTGTGGTTAAGGTAAATTCAATCAAACCCTCCTTTCACATATACATTCAAGGATAAAAATTGAGCCAAGTCACTATAGATGGAGAGGAATTTAGCTACAGGTTGTATGTCACTTAGGAATGACAACGAAAGATAGAATAGATTGATAGATATGTCAAACCCTAGTTCAATTAAGCCTTAAACCCTAATAATGTGATTCAGGATACAGATGGACAAGATACGACAAATGATTGCATAGGAAGGCACTAAATGCAGATTAGAAACATACCAGGATTCATATTTCTGAATGAAAAATTTTTGGGGAAACTGGGGCAGACACCCTAGCTTAACAGGACACTTTTTCCGTAGATCTTGAATAGTGAGATGATAAAGACAACAACCTACTTCAGAGTTTTTGATAATGATAGTCAGGAGGACTACGGGGTGGTCTCCCTAGTCCATTAGGTTAGGTTTTCTAAAAAAAAATTTCAGTTCCTGAATCTATTTTCTTTGATGATCTTCTCTGCAATTCCACTTCACAAGATCCTGCATTCGTAACTTGTAATCATAAGAGAGGGGTTAGGGGTTGTGATTTTTAGGAGATTGCCTTAGTCAAGCCCTGGAATGACATTCAAGCCTTCCAACACTGTTGTTAGATAGAGTGTGTGTCCTTGGTGGATAGAGGCAAAATAGAATGATGAAATAAATTGATTAAAGCACAATAAGATATCACGTTAGAGGTGAAAACCTGCATGGAGATGAAGAACCTTCAAATCATGAGGAGATGAGTTAATGAAGCCAAATATACAACAAACACCTACAAACAACACAATACTACTCTGCAACACAATGAATGCCATGAATGCTCTTTGCTTGATGATCATAAGTTTTCCTTAATTGAAACTAGGAGTAAATTGAAGTCCTAAACATGTTTATATATGCATTCCCACTAAACTTTCATAATTCAAATTGAAAAGGCCGATAAAGAAAACCTTTTAATGGTAAAAAATTGACACATTCAAATTTGATTCCTGACAAAATAGGTCTAAACTAGGGTGCAGACGCCCAAGTCTAGAGGGCTATTTTTGTTCTTGATTAAGCATTAAGATAGGCCTCTAAGCCTCATTCAACATGGGTTTCAGGGGAAATTGCTCTAGGATAAGTTTTATACATGTATAATTAAATCAAGGGGACCTAGGAGCTAAAATAGGAGGTAAAAAGTCCTAGGGGACATTTTACGACATAACATCTTGAATCATCTTGACTAAATTCTCTTATCTCAAATATAGTTAGAGTACCAAACATTTGATCTGTAGAACACTGATCCAAATCTTGATTTTCTTCAATAGTAGAAACATTAGCACTATAAGATTTTGGAAAAGTTCTTAGTACCTTCTTTACCACTTCACTTTCCTCCAACTTCCCACCTAGACCATTGATGGAATTGACAACTTCATCCACTATCTGCATGTATCTTTCAATATTTTCATCCTCTAACATCTTTAGGGTTTCAAACTTGGCCTTCAAAATCTACATCTTTGCTTGCTTGACCTTGTCATCTCCTTCATAGGTACTTTCCATCTTTTTCAAGATCTCATGAGTAGTCTTCTAACTCATTACCTTCACTAGTTCAGAATCAGAAAGATTGTTCAGAATGGCACTCCTTGCCATGCCATTGTTCTCATATTCTTTAATCTCATCTTCATCCTTTAGAACATTGGTAGGTATAGTATATTTTTCTCAACTAACTTCCATATGCCATATCCTAATGAGATAAAAAAGCTTTCCATTCTGGTCTTCCAAAAAGCATAATTTGTTCCATCAAACACTGGAACCTCAATACCTTTCTTGTGTGCCATTTGGATCTACCCCAAGAGGTTAAGCTTCTTCAAGGGAACTGGCTCTGATTCCAATTGTTAATATGCATAGGACAACTAAGATGGGGGTGAATTAGTTGTGTACTAAAACTTTAAACCTTAAGGCAATTCCAAACATCAAGCTCTTATCATGCATTAACAAAATAAAAAAATATCAAGCATTAATGCAAACACATCCAAACACATAAGAACACCAAATTTATTTGGAAAACCCAAGAAGGGAAAAACCACGGTGAGGATTAACTCACATATATATAAATAGAAACACAGAATACAAATAGGTTCACTACCAAGGGCTCACTACCCAGAAGAAAGGCTCGCTGGCCAGGACTCACTGTCCATAAGAGAGAAGAATATAAGAAAATTGTTACAAAGATATTTGAACTATCTCAAAGCAATAGGATAAATCCACCACTGCAACTTCTTTCCTTCCACAACCTTTGGCTCATTGCCTCTAGCAACTTCAAGCACATTGAAATGTAGACACCTTCTGCTCACTACACTTGGGAGTCATAAGCATTTAAGCTCGCACTCAACTCACTAACCTTGATTCACATTCACAACATCGTCTCTACCTTTCTCCACACAACTTCATCTTCCATATATACCATCCACAACCTAGAACAATCTCAATTAGGTTGGTCCTAATGAAATGTGTGCACCTCAAATGTACAACACCAAATAGGTCAACACTAAATACTTCCATAGTGGAAAGAAGTGAAAGTGGACCATGCCAAGGTTTAACTAAGACTCAAATCTATATCACCAAACTTCTCATCACATCCACAATCCACGAGGTACATCCGCAAGTAGCGCTAGCAAGTCAGGTTAGCCAAACCTGAGCTAACAACCACATCCACACTTTTCCAAGTCCAAACACATCATGCAGACCATAGAGAGACACTCCACAATATCCACACACATTTCTATAACATTCAACACCATCAAAATCTTCTACAACACTTTTGCAACCTCTTGAAACAAAGAATGTCTTCAATCTACACATTAGGATCCACTACCACTAAACACCAACACAATAACTGAACTTGCGGAGCAACCCATCACTAGAAACTTCAAGGAAAGGTAGATATAGACTATATAAGCATAGCCCTAGACCCACATGACAAGAAACCTCAATGCAAACAAATGCAGAGCAATCTCTATTCTCCCAAATAGTTTTCTACACAGAAAAACACTTTGTCAAACACATCTTTCACTTCCACACAATCCAAAACTTGAAACTCTAGATATAACACCTTTGAACACCTCTTATCAACACTTCCAAAATGCACAAGAATATATTCAACTAGGAAGAAATGCATAGCACAACACTGAGCACATCTCTATCACACTGCACACCTTTTTATTCAAATTTTCTCAAAAGAACTTGGAAACCAAGTGAACCATTTGCTAGGGGTTTACATCAATGATAACACCAGCAAGTTTTCAGCAAAATAATCCATGCACTAGATATTGATGTTAAAAATCTATATTTTCAAAATTAGAATTTTATGCTTTCTAGAAAAAAAGCTATGATGGATGACATAAATGTTACTTTCTGAAAATGTTGTTTACTATTAAAAACTAGAACTATTAAAGGAGATGTTGAAAGATTCATGATTTGTTTAACACAAAAAACAAAAAAAATATATTTAGAATATCCACACAATTCACCACAAATCACTAGTTTGCATCATCTCCAAATTATTAATGGTTTAGCTATTATAGGTCTAAGAAAGTGAAGATTTAGTTAAAAATGTTGATATCAATGTCTATCTTTCCCAAAAAGTGGAACTCATTATTGTGGGTTTACCCTGTTTGAACATTTGTAGAAAAACAATATCTCTAAATTAATTCATAATTATAATGACTGATTGTTGATGCATCATTATATTTTCTTACATTTATCTAATTAATTTAGTGCATTATATGCATCTAGGATAGGATAAGCTTTCTTGGCTAGGTATCTAATTAGGTAGATTGCATTTGCATCATGTGACTTGCAGTTTCCTACATTAGTGGAGATGATGTATACATACATACTTGACTACCTCTCATTTATCTAACATTGGTTTTACATTCACATCTCTTGCTGTATCCTATATATACCCACTTGTAGCTCTAATATGAGAAATATCTCCTCATGTATTTGCATCATTTGATTATAATATAATTTATTCTATCATCTTGACATTCTAAATTCTTTGTGCTCTCATTTGAGATTTGTTGTTCTTCAGTGGCCATCTCCATACCCAAACCTTACATGGTATCAAAGTAGTTAAGATCATTTGGTTAGTCTCTTGAAGGATATTGGATTGTAGATCTTATATTTTCTTGAAATATATAGTATGCTCTTCTCTTGCATCCTTAGATTATTTGGAGAATTAAAAAATATGATATAAATACTAAATCATGTGGTTCCTCTTTATGGATTTGTATTGTAGGTACATTTTAGAACTGGATGTAGCAAACTTGGGCTCATCATTGAGTCCAAAGTGTTTGAGAAAGTTGTTTTTTCCTTTCGATCGATGAATCCAAATTTGAGACTAGAGATCAAATCTACAAATGGTTTCATCTAGGAGGTGCTTATAAGATCTAATAGGTACCCATCAGTTTAGAGAATTATAGGTTAAATCTAATGCTTCCATCACACTTAGATGGCCAAAAATCTCATACATCAACTGTTGAACTATCAAAATTAGAGCTCATCACCTCAGTCCCTAAAAAAACTCTCCTCCTACTAGTTGAATGGGTCATATTGCATGGAGTATTTTTTAGAATGTTCTATGTAGATTGAGTAGTCTACATAGGATTATCAATTTACATAGAGATAAATTAATTATAATGTTTTTAAATAGAATTATAAAATAAATAAATGAAATCATATAATTGTGGTACTTTCAAGCAGTGGTCCACAAACCCTCCTCAATCTACCACTAGTGGTTACCAATTAAAATCTAGCAATGCCTCCCATTTCTAGTTTCATAGACTCAACATCACTCAACTCACTTGAAAACTTGGTTCACCACTAGTAGATAATGATTTTTAGCTTATTGAAACTTGTTTTGTCGGTTCTTACAACATTTTTGGTAGGATAGGGGTGGTTTTGGACTAGTGGAGCATTCTAACCATCGAGGTCATATTATATTGGCTAACATTGGATCATACAATACTAATGTAAGTAGTCTTACCCCAACTTTTCCTCATTAACCATCCATGTTTTGGTTTTGAAACCTAAACTTTAGAGGTTTCATTTTCAATCATATTGGCTCTAATTTTCTAGAATTTTTTAAATTTTGGGTAATTTTTTGAGAGATTTTCAACGGTTTAGATGGATCTTGATTTTGATATCTATCTTTTAATAAAATTGTAGATTCTCATAGGTGTTGTTGATCTATTCTCATTTTGAGGACTTTTGGGGCTCTATTCATGCTCATACAAGCTCCTTTTTAGGTATAGTTTTTTATTTGAAAGTGCATAATTTTTCATGTATTTTTTATTGGTGTAGTCTATTTATCTCCATTCTATCTCAAAATTATACTTTTAATACGCAAGCCTAATTTTTCTTCTATAATACACTAGGATCAATACCAATTCATTTGTTTGGAAAGTGCCAACTATAATCATAGTAAATATAAAGTGCCATAATCATAATATTTTGGGGAAGAACCTCTTGATTAAATGAATTTAGAGGGTCGTTCTTGTGGTTTTTTCTTGTATTACTCTTGAACCATCTGCTATATATTTATCTCATTTTATCATTGAGAAATATTTTGTTCCACTCCTTGCACCTTACAACTATTCTACATGAAAATTGTAAAGAGTTATGTAGTTGCACATGATAATTTAGGGACTTTATGGTGATACAAAATATGAGCACAAAAAGACTAAATGGCTAAACAAATCTGATGACGCCATGGGATTTTTATGCTTCTATTCCTCTCCAAAGTTGTTCTACATTGAACACCTAGACACACTTATGGGTATGTAAAACACATTATCAAAATTATTTGGATAAATAGATGAGATTCAAGGTTACTTGTTGAAAATGAACTAATAATTCTTAGTCCATGAAATTTTGATAGAATACAAGACTTTATGTCTTGGGTCACCCCAACTTAACTAAACGTATTTAATCTATTATATAAGATTGATTAATTATGCATTAGTGTGCTGGTTATCTTGTGGACTAACAATAACTCTTACATAGTTTCGTGGTTGATTCAAATAATTTCTTTCTATTAACTAATTGAATATGATGGGTGAATTGGTTTCTCTTAGTAGAACCACATAGATATATTTTGTTAAAGGTGTATGATATTGGCGGGCATTTGATTGATGATCATGAAATCACTTATTGACTTTTGATTTCCTTGTGTGAACCTCATTGCATGTTTTTTAATTATCCCTACTTTGTACAATTCAGTTTTCTTGTTGTTTGATCAACTTAGTTCTATGGGTAGTATATTTGTACTTGTGACTTAGGTTATGTATTTTGTTTATTTTGATAATTATTTGTGTTTGAGTTTAAATAAATTAATTGTATAAATGACCTACAAATATACTTTTATATACAATTTATATTATTTGAGTTATATTTGTGTATTACATAACTTATATATATATATATATATATATATATATATATATATATATATATATATATATATATATATATATATATATATATATATATCAATCAAGGGGATAGTTACCTTTTCATTAAAAATCACCAAAATAAAGAAAATGCGTGAAAAATTACATCAATTGATTTGCACCTTGAAATGCATCAAGAAGCGAAACCCCTCAAAAATCTCAAAGGCCCTTTCAATCTGCTTAGGGGAAAGTAAATCGACATAATGGATAATATAAAAATTGAATGTATTTATATTATTCTAATTCAGTCCCTCTCTAAATAGTTTGATAGCCTTAGTGGTTATCTTATTTAGTTTCATTTTGTTGGCATAAAAAACTGCTCTGAAAAGACCTACTTCTAGCCTCTTGTTGAAGACAGAAATGACCTAGCTGACAATATCTCATAGCTCCTGCTTCATGAAATTGTGAGAAAGGATCTTCCCCCATCATTTCTTCCACAATACCATTATAATATTGGTGAGAAATTCTTCATACAAAACGTTGTCATGAACATGTTTGCCTTTAATGATGTGCAAGCCAATAAGCTATAGGATGGCCTTTTCAATGCCTTCCTTCTCAACTTTAAACAACCTTCAGATCTATGCTGTCAGATCTTCTGTGATGTACCTACACTTCACTTTGAGCTCCATTCATTGGGCCATGGTTGCCTATTTTGTTAGTGTCAATTTCTCTAATATTCGCTATCATCCCAAGCCTGTGAAGGATGCCAAAGACACAGGATCTGATGCCGCTAGAAAGCATTAAGACAAGCTCACTACAGCTCAAAAGAAAAATCATCCTATCCACCTATGGGTTTATGGTCCACCTCCAGAACATGACAAAAATCCCCCTAGTCCGTATCTCGATTGGATACTCTGGTTAATTCATCTTGGTCAATGTCATAGTTCACCAAAAACGTTCACCGCCCTATTGGATTCCCTATAAATGTGTGTGATTATGTGCTCTATTTTTTCCATCTTGCTCCATATCAAATCAATCCACTTTTGGATCTTCTAACTCATGATGCTCTTCTTCTTAATTCCGTTAATGCACACCATTGTGTCACCTTCAATATCGACGACCTGAATGTTCTTCCATTCACATAGCTTCACACCTTCGTACAAAGCCTCCAATTTGTCTTAGTTATTTGTTCCATAGTTCAAATTCTTAGATGATACCAACACAAGGATTCCCGCCTCATTAATAATTATTCATATAGTACCTAAGGCCCAAAGATTTCCTCTGGAGGCCTCATAAAAAATTTAGTTTTAGTCTAGTGCTTGGGGGCCAACCATTTTTCCATTTTCCTCCGCTCTCTTGAGTACTCACGATTATCAATTTTGAAATGAGAAGGGATCACTAATGTTTGCCATTGATTCATTATTCTATCATCCAAATTAGTAAAAGAAGAATTTCTAGTAAAAGAAGAATTTCCAAACCCCTTGACCTTGGTGTTCAATAGTTCAATAATACCATTCTCCACCTTTTGGATGACTTGTTCCACATTGCATTTCGAATCATGGAAGATTCTTCTATTTCTCTCCTTCTAGATGTGCTATATCAACATGGATGGGCTTGCAATCTATAGAGTATTCTATAGCTCATTTTTATTGGATCCACAACCATCTTATGAAAAAATTGAAAAGATTTGATTGTCTAGCATTGAACCATCCTTACTTATTACAAAGCCAATCCCAACAAACACCTGCAATTCAACAATTCAATAGAAGATGATCTGATGTTTCGTCTTCTTTTACACACAAAGGACATCTTGAAGGGTCTGTAATTCTAATGGAATGCAGGTGGACCCTATTAGGATAATTTTTTGGATGGCGTTCCATGCAAACACCCCTACTTTCTAGAGAATGTAGGTATTCCAACACAAGTCTGTGGGCCATTCTGAGGGGAGATTCATCATAGTTTGTATTCAATATCCTATATTGAAAGAGTACACCCTTGACTTTTAACAACACAACATGATCACATCATCCTTAAAATTTAAATTTATCTTCTACTTTTTGTTCTTTTGCTATCTTGTTCTTCATAGAGTCACTTAATGGTGCAAGGTTGAAATCTTTCTAGGCCCAACATTAACCATTGAACCCTTCAATTTCCTAAACATAATTATCCACCTTCTCACCCCAATGGTCTTCCATAATATCCTTACATTCATCTATCTCTGTGATTTATGCCAAAGGAATCGGGCCATTCCAAGAGTCAGACCATAATTTGGCTGATCTACCATTGTTAATTATCCATGATAAGTGGTCTATGATTATTGGGTGGCAATCCATCATAAAGATTAAAAATATGGGATCCATTTGGAGTGTTGGCAATAGTTAGGATACATCTAGTGTCTTCACTGTCTAAATATTTATTTTATAAGATTCTGCACCAATGTTTGTTTGGAGAAGAGAACATCCTCCAAACCAGTTTGGCTCCCAATGTTGTGTTGTGCTTAGTCAAGTTCTTAATTCTAGCTCCACCCTTGGATTTGTGCCTCCTCACTTTATCCTAATTTAGTAATGGGATCTTCTTATTATCATTAGCACTTTCCCATAAAAATATTTTGAGAATACTATCTAAGCTCGAGGCCATCTTCTTATTCAGTTCTAGGCATGACATAAGGTATGTTGGTATTGCAATCAATACCACCTTAATCATAATTGTCCAGCCTGCTACCAAAATCCAATGACCTTTCCTTGCATATACCTTTGTCTTGCATGTTTCAATCGTGTCTTTCCATAGAGTAGATCTTGTGGCTCCTTTGAGTAATGGGACCCCCAAATATCTACTTGGGAGGGGTTCAATGTTGAAAAAAAATGACGATCCTCCTTTGCATTGCCTTCTTTGTATAGAAGAAGAAAAAAATTAATTTCTCCACGTGAATCAACTAACAAGAATCACTAATGTATTGATCCAACTTTGCTTAGATTTCTCTAATGACCTCGATATTAGAAACCCTATATAAACAACGGCATCAACAAATTGTTGGTGGGAAATGGGATCTATTTTGTTTTCTATATATATGCCTTTATAATGACCAAGTGCACAATTGTTCTTGATGGCACCTCAAAACGCCTCCGCCATGATAAAATATAAAAAGAGGGAAATGTGATCTCCTTGCTAGAGACCATTTATGCTTTCAAAGAAGCCACATGGAGATCCATTGATCAAAATAGAGAATCTAGCCAAGAAAGGGCAATTGAAAATCCATTGAATCCAATTTGAATCAAATCCAAACTTATTGAGGATGAGCATAAAAAATCACCAACAAACCCTATCATAGGCCTTCCTTATGTCCAGTTTGATCATCATACTTTTTTGTATTCATGAGAGTGATTGAATGTATTGTATCAATCACAATAATAGTACCATATGTGATGCCCCTTCTAGGTGTGAAGCCACTCTATTCCACAGAGATTATACTTGGGAAGATAGAGTTGATTCTGTCAGCTATAGATTTGGAGATGATTTTGTATATCATGTTGTAAAGTAAGATGGGCCTATAATCCAAAAAGGATAAATAATCCTATTTCTTTGGAATTAGAGAAATTAAGGTATTGTTGATGTCTTTCAGTAACTTGTTAGATCTCTTAGCATCCTCAAAAACTTCCCACAGGTTCCTTCCCAATGAAATACTAGTCTTTGTGATAAAAGGGTGTAGGAAACCCATCTAGGCTTGGTTATTGTTTGGGTGTACCTAGAAAGCCATGTTCTTCACCTCCTCTTCCATGAAATGGGTCATTAGCATTGTATTAATAGCATCAATAGACGATATGTTGTCGAGAAGAAGCTACATCTCAACTGAGTCATGCATATTGGCTGGCGTGAGAAGGCTCTAGAACAAATCAATCACTTCATTATGGATATCATCTCCATCACATAGCCTCTACCCATCCAATGACATAATCGAATCAATTTTGTTCTGAAATCTCTTGATTTAGTCGTATTGTGAAAAGAATTGTATTTTTGTCACCATATGAAAGCCATGCCACCCTTGGTTTTGATTTCCAATAAATTTCTTCCATCGTAAGAATCTCTACATGGGTTGCCAAAACCTCCATTTCCTTCAAATATTCTACTTGAAACATACCATGGAAGATGACTTTATTGTTTAAATCTTCCAACTATTTTTCTATTCTCTCCATCTCCACAAATATGTTCTTAAAAGAAGAGTTATTCCACTCTTTATGTTTCATTTTGATAAAGCTCAATATTTTGTGAACCTGTGCATCTTTGTGCCCTTAATGTCTAGTGTAGAGTCCCACCAAGTCGTTATTGAATCAACAAGGTCCTCCTTCCTCAACCACATTATTTCAAATTTAAAGTAACCTTTCCTTAGAGGTTGGTCTGCCAAAATGAGTAGCTCAACCTAGATAGTGATCCGAACAAGAAATATGACATATGGTAGATTCTAATAAGTTTGTGGAATTCAGCCATTATGAGGAAAATAAGTGGTGAGGGGGTCAATCCTAGAACACACAATAACATAGATTGCACACAGAAAATATGAATGTTCATTTATTAATTTAAACAACACATTACATTACAAAAACTAGAATCAAATTAGAGGATGAATCCTCAATAGGCCGCAACATATTACAACTTCTTATCTCTAGATTTTGGATCCTTCTACATTCTGTAGCTTCAAATCTGCTAGGGTTTCTATTTTGCATCCTTTTTCTGACTCCACTTTCCCCCTTTTTTTCTACTACCACAAAGGATTCCCAAAATGGTCATAAATAGCCTTTTTTGGCACCTTCCAGCCAAAATTTTGAAATTTGTAAGTCCCTCCAAAAGTAGGTCAACTTCTAGGAGCCATAACTTTTGATCTGAGTGTCTGATTGACAAATCGTTTGATGTGTTGGAAAGATCATGAAGTGCATTATATGCTAAGAATCTTCTTTACTGATTTTGCTCATTTTCAGGGTTGTATGAGACCTCTAAATGCCTCATATCTGACTTTAAAAAATTTTCAAGGGTTTTTAAAGAAACATAAACTTTAATATCTTTCAACCCCCAAGTAATCTTTGGACAATTCCTTCACCAAAGGTCATATTTTTCAATTCTGAAGATTTGAGTAAATTTCCACTTCCATACATGCTCAAATGTGAACTTTCTAAAAAAAGAAGTTGGCTATTTTTAGCATGTTGGAAAAAATGAAGGTTCTACATCATTATTCAAGGAATTTTATATCCAAAAATAAAAAAATTTGAAATGAATATAAAATAAAATCATCATTTTTTGGGTGATGTGAGATTGCCCTTACACCACTAGATGCTCTTGCATCAGATACCTAGGGTAATTTGTGAAGTGACCTTGTCACATCTTAGGTGTTTGAGGAAAACAAAAATGTTCAATCTCTACCTTAGACAACCAAGAAGAATCTTCGATAGGCCTTCCTTTTGACTTCACCAAATAATCTTCTTATTGACTATTTCGAGTACTTCTTCCCACACGACTATATTTCTTCTATCTACTCCTTTGAAGTAGATGGCAGGATATTCCACTGCTCTTCTATTGGTCCATCCTCTGTGTCACCTCCATGGTACTCTGTTAAATGAACAATGTTAAACACAGGGGAAATGTTGATTCCACTTGGCAGCTCTACTTCATATGCATTTCTTGAATCATGCTTCCTTAGGATCCTACATGGTCCAAATTTCTTTATCTTCAACTTATTATATGTTCCCACAGGATACCATTCCTTCCTCAGGGGAACCATAACTTCATCTCCAACCTTGAACTCCTTGAATCTTCTCTTTTGATCTACCTTAGCCTTGTACCATGAATCTATCTTATTGCTACGCTTTCTGAAGCCCTCGTGCAAGTTCTTTAAGTTCTCTACAAAGTCTTTAGCCTCGACACTACTTTTCTCTTCTCTATCCATCTTTCTCAACTCTGAAGCATTTCTTGGACTACTACCATATACAATCTAGAATGGAGATTTACTAGTACTTCTATTGACGAAATTGTTGTATGCAAACTTCACCTGTGGTAACATCAAATCCCATCCCTTGGGCTTATCTCCTACCAAGAATCTTAGTAGGTTGACTAAACTCTTATTCACCACCCCTGTATGTCCATTAGTCTGTGAATGATGTGCAAAACTAAAATTCAAATTAGTCTTCAACTTCTTCCATAAAGTCCTCCAGAAATACACAACAAACTTGGTATCTTGATCTAAAACTATGCTTTTTGGTAGACCATGTATTCTAACCACCTCTCTAAAAAACAACTCTGCAATGTGAACAACATCATTGGTTTTCTAACATAGAATGAAATGTTCCATCTTTGAAAATTTGTCAACCCCCACAAATATTGAATCATTCCTTCTCTGTGCCCTTGGTAAACCAAGAACAATGTCCTTGCTGATATCCTCCTATGGCCCCTCTAGTATAGGTAATGGCTAATAGAGCCCAGTACTCTAACTCACTCCTTTGGCCATTTGGCATACTCTGTAACTTTTCACAAATTTCTTCACATCTTGGTGCAACTATGGCCATTAATAATTCTCACTAACAATAGCAATGGTCTTATCTCGACCAAACTATCATGCCAACCCTCCACTATGTTTCCCCTTAATCAGATTCTCTCTCATGGAACTCTTTGGAATGCACAACCGGTTTCTGAATAACATATCATCTTCAATCACATAATCCAACCATCTCATCCTATCGAAGGTATATGTGTCAATCATTGTCATACCTTTTAGCATATGTAACATTATTTCTTGACATATCCCATAAACAAAGCTCATGTATATTAAATGACTATTTTACAAGCTAGTACAAACATTATTTATATCTTACATGATATATCTCTTAATTTTGTATTTTTAGGATTTATATTTACAAGTTGTTGCTTGTGTTTCCTTCTCGTTGGGGGTAGCTTATAGCCCTTTATTTTATATGCTTACATACTTACGACATGATATAGGTTATTTAATTGTCACACAAGTTTATCATTGGCATTTATTGCATATTTATTATGCTTCACATGATATTACCATCAACAATTATTACATTATTGATATGACTTAAATGATGTTATCTTTTTCCCTAACCTACAATTCCTTGATCCCTTTGAATAAAACCAATTGAAGAGGGCATATATCATTATCGATGTTCCTTCATGTGATTATGATTGCAATAAGGATATTTCTAATTATTTTTTAGTACTAGGTAGTGCTTGATTTTTATTTCAAGTTACAGTATATCACCTTTTCTACTTATTTGAAGCCCTTATCATTTTATTTATAGAGTTATATTCTTTTTCTCATGGTCATATTCCTTTGATACCTTTATCTAGATAGTAAGATAATTTTTATGCTTGGTTAGATTCCTTTCACATTTCCACATACATGAAATTTTGTACACTTCTCATTTTTACCTTTGCTATTTTTTTAGATTTTTCAAAGCAAGTTGTTACTCATGCCTATTTTAAATGCATGACAAATGCTACTCATTATACTTTATCTATTTTTCATGTTTGTAATGAAGTGCCAATTGTGAGAAGAATTCAAGAATCATTATCCATTTATGTTTCCTTTGAGCATAGATGTATCTTTGGAGTGTTTGAAAAAAATTAATTTCTATGTTGATTGCTTGTTTTAGTTTTGCATGCATCTTAATTGTAATTCACATACAAGTTAAAGTGGGGCAAAATGTAATGGCAAAAATTACATACACATGCCCATTTATCTTATAATGTTTTGGACCCACAATAATTGGGTTATTCTTATGCATTGACTAGTGTGAAATATGTCATATATTGCATTGAAGTTGGAAAATTAACTTATTCTAGCCTATCCCTATCACCATTCATCCCTAGGATTTGGATTTATCTCTACATCTCCATTGTTCAATACCCTAGTTCAAATCCACAAGTGTGGAATTAATCTAGATCATTTCTAGGGTGTTCATCTAAACCTTCAACTTTTAAATTTGAATTCCTTGAATTGGACCCATTTTTTCTCCCTTACCAGCCACTATGAGCCAACTAAAGCACAACTTATCTCAAATTGAATTTTAGGGCAATGTATTTAAGGACTAATTCTAATTCTTTTTTATCATCTAAGATTATCACAAGAGCATTGATATGAGAGCATTATAGAAACACCATAGAGCATCGTAATGACATCATCATAGGCATACTACATGATTTCTTGTTGTCTTTGATCATGGTTCCAAAGTCATTAAATCTATTTTCCTAGGCTCTCGATTGAGGAGAAAATGATGTTTTCTTAGAAACTTCCCAAATGGTGTATGTATAGACCACCTCACTACAAACACAAATACAAGGCAATGTGAGGAAATTCTTTTTATTAAATTTCATTCAGTTCATTTTTGTGGGTTAAGGTTTACTTCCACATGCCAACACACTTCTAGTTGTGTAGAGATCAATTCTGTAGACATGGATTTAAATAAGAGAAAAACATATTTAGTACTATAAATTCTAAGGCATTTGTCTAAACAAGACCATAATGGTTAACACATTGGAAAAACTATTCCTAATAACTTCCACTATATATTGTGGCATTAAAACTCAAATTAAATATCACTTTTAATTTATTTAACTTCTATGAATTGAATTATAATTTTATTTTTCTAGTTTAAAAATAATGTTAAATAATTTGTTCAAAATTAATTATAATAACGATTAGGATTCTCACTTTAGGTTGATCTTTAAATTTTAGTCACGAGTAGTGTTGAATACATACTATCAACATCGAAATCTAGGGTTAGGCTTTTCCTTTTTAAACTTATAACGGATCTAGTATCCTTTAGTTTTTTTTTAATGAAAAATAAATACGAAACTATAATGTCAATTTTTTTGTCTACTAAAATTCTTCTTTTATTGAAGGTTAATCATAAGAAAGTCTAATTGAAAACAAAATTTTGCAAAAAGTGTTAAATACCATTTCGATTAAAATAAAAGTAATGTTAAAATATTGCTATTATTTCTTTGTAGTAAAATGCTTAAAAAAAAATTTAAATATTGATTAATAACTAAATCAAACAATTGTCTTATGAAACAAATCAGTTTGAGTTCAAAAAGGTCACTTAATAGGGATTTGAACCTTGGCAACCATTACAACAACCATGTGAACTAACCATCACATTGTGTCTTAATGGACATTAATTAATTTAAAAATAACTAAAGATAATTTTTGGTTAATAGAAACAATATAATTATTTAATAATTCTTATATAATTATTTAATACTTCTTAATATAAATGAAACATAAAATTATAATTAATTGTTTGACTATTAAATAAAATTAGAATTAATTGTTTAACTATTAAAAAATTATCTTTAAATATGGTTATATGTAATTTCAAACTTTTGAATTTATTTCAATTAAATTGTACCCAAGATTTATCAGTTTTATTTGTGCAAAAGGATGGGATACTTTTCTCATTAAATCCCTTTAATTCTTGGGTATTTATAGTCAAATTCATTAATAAGTAGGATTTCACAATCATCAAATATTATGAATTTGAAAATTAGATTTGTATGCTTATTTTATAGAATAAAAAATCTCAAATAAAGAGTAGAAGTAATCAGATTTACATATAAAAATATTTTACAACCTATATTTAAAGCATTGAAAGAAGTGTAGAAGAAATAAAACATATAGACTATTTTTAAACATTATTCAATTTAATTATAAAAAATAAATTTTAGTAAATAAAAATAAAATAATTACTTATATTTTTTAATACAAATATGAGTAAAATATAAATATTTAAAAAAAATTATTATGCCGAGAAGCATTTTACAATCACATCTAGGTGGTGAAGGAAAAAAAATGTGAAGAAAATCACAAAAACCATGGAACCAAATAAATAAATTGGGAGAAACAAAAAATAAAAACAAAAAAAGAAATTGGAAAGTGGCAAAAATATACATATATCTAATATATTCTTTAAATATAAATATACTAGTATATACCACAATCTTATATATATATTATCATTTCATCACATTCTAAACGTAAATCTCTATGCTGTGAATCCTTGAAGATTAATGGAGTATAATTTTCATTAAAGATTTAATATTCTAAAACAATTGTATTATACATTACTATATTTAAGTAGTGTAACCTATTGGATTTAAAAATCTGTTGAATTATTATATTTTGAGATTTGAGGTGCCTATAAAAGATGTTATCTTGGAAGAACAGTATGACATTGCGTTTGATTGCAAGCATATTCATAAACTTTCTGAACTGGATTTTCCACCTCCAAAAATTGATGTTGATGTATTATTTTGCCAGTAAGCTTTCGGAAAAGTCAGCCTTTTATTTTAACAAAGCTTGGCGATCACTCCATTAAAGTTCTAAAGGAAAACCATTAATTTCTCATTTTTCTTCCTCTAATATTTGCACTGAACTCATTTTACAAAGTTATCTCTTATCCCTTAAGTTTTGAATGTAACCATTCTTGTAGCTAAAATAAGTATTTTTTTAAATATAATTTTATATAAATTATAAAAATATAATCTAATAAAATTAAAGTGGAAAGTTTTATTAAAAGTGATACTATTTTTATTTATGTTATTGATAGAGAAGAAATGCTTCATTAAAATATTATTTAGTAAACTAAAAATTGAATATGTGAGAAGAATGAAATCTAAAAATTGAATACAGGAGAAGAATGAAAACTATAATTAAAGAAGATATTGTAAAACAAATAATTCAAATTACTCTATTTAAAAATATATAAGAAGGAATTCAAATGAAAGAATATTAAAAATTGTTAAAAAGAAAATTAAAAATATTTTTAAATATATTACAAATAAATGTACTATAATATAGGTTTATTGAATGTTTTATCTATGTTATTATTATGAAGAAACATGGCTTTAGAAACTTTAAAATAAAAGAACAATTATTATCATGAAGCTAAGTAAGGTTATAAGGTTGTCTATATAAACAAATTTGAATGTTTGTATAAGGGACACTTTCTTGGCCCTTAACACTAAACATCTTCAATATCAAAGAACCTTTGCAAATAACAAGTTAATAACAGAGTTACCTTTACTGTGAGGTACATGCTTATTTAGTAGAATAGATCTAATAGATGGAGAGCTTGAAATCTAAGAAACTATCACAAAGGGGAAGATCTCTATTAAAAACCTTTAAATCTATTTAGTTGTAACACTCATATGGTTCAATAGGTTTATTGAATGTTTTTTCTATGTTATTATTATGAAGAAACATGGCTTTAGAAACATTTAAATAAAAGAACAATTCTTATCATCAAGCTAAGTAAAATTATAAGGTTGTCTATATAAACAAATTTGACTGTTTGTATAAGGGACACTTTCTTGGCCCTTGAACACTAAACATCTTCAATATCAAAGAATCTTTGCAAATAACAAGTCTATAACAGAGTTACCTTTAGTGTGAGGTACATGCTTATTTAGTATAATAGAGCTGATAGATGGAGAGCTTGAAATCTAAGAAACTATCACAAAGGGGAAGATCTCTATAAAAAACCTTTAAATCTATTTAGTTGTAACACTCACATGGTTCAACAAGTTGAACAAGAAATAACTTGAAACTATGCTTTTTATTTATTTTATAGAGACCATCTTGTGAGAAGAATGCTATGGTCTTTAGTATCTCTACAAATATTCTTTCCAAACTATTGTTTTCCTACAGAAAACTCTACCTATTTTTTAGTTTATAGAGAGCATCATGTGAGAAGAATGCTATGGTCTTTAGTACCTCTACAAATACTCTTTCCAAATTAAAAGTTTCCTATAAAAAACTTAGTTTTTTTAAAGTTTAGAGAGCATCTTGTGAGAAGAATGCTATGGTCTTTAGTGCCTCTACAAATACTCTTTACAAATTAATGTTTTCCTAGAGAAAGGGTCCTCTATCTAAGTCCAATACTAATTATATATTTAAATCTAACTCTAGTTCATTAACTAATCATTTTATGTGAAACAAATTTAACATTTGTCTTTTAATTACATGCTTCTCTTACATAGATATCCATCTTAAATACAATAAATATTATTCACCATCTGTTTAGAATTTGTAATTTTTAGTTATTAGTTTGGAATATGTTGTTTAGATTAGTTTGGTCTAATAACAAGTATAGTTTCAATTTACAACTTGTTTATTCAAATTACATGTAACAAATATTTGTTCTTCTAACAATTTTATTTTTACTTATGAAAATTTTTTATTAGAGCTGGTTATTGTTGAGCATTTTTCAACTCAAACGTTGAATCACCAATTTACTTCTAGGTGCTCTAACACTGAACTATGATACCAAATTAAAGATAAGTTGCTGGGTCCATCTCCCTCTAATTAGTAGCCGTCCCTATGCTTGCTTGGGAACCCCACTATAGACTAAGGAGCCACCATTATTAAATGACACAGAGATTGGTCTAATCTCATACTAGGTTTCTATGCCCACTGCCTACCAGGTTATCCCAAGATTACAAAATTTTGTGTGTTTTCCATGTAATTAGTAGCCCTCCCTATGCTTGCTTTGGAACCCCATTATAGACTAGAGCCCACCAATATTGAATCTGTAAGCCAGACACAGAGATTCTTGCAGCCTCCCGCCAGGTTTCTATGCCCACTCTGATCACCGGGTCACCCTCAAGATTACAAAGCTTTCTGTGTTTTCCGAGACATTAATGTTAAACTTTTTGAGGATATATAAGAAAGAGTATTGATATTCTTAAGGTTGACTGACGGAGGGGGTCTCTATAATTATCTACAACCATACTATTAATTCAATTTTCATGGCCAGCAGTAACACCCTATTAGCTTCTTTAGTTTGCAGTAATGTTCTGCTCCATTTAACCATCAAAGCTGTCAATATTAGATTTTTCATCTTATCCTTGAATAAAAATGATTGATAAATATAAGTGGCAAGAAATTCTCTTTTATTATTAAACCTGATGATTAAAAATGTCATAATATACAACCACTTTAACAGTCGAAAATAGGCTTATTAGTCTACCCTCACAGATACTGTACCTATGATTCTAGTGAACCAGAATAGTTTAAAAAGATTGAACATGGTGTCATTCAAGCTCACGCCAGATCTTATGCAACATTAGAGATTGGATACATCAAATCTTCAGTCCAAGCCACTCAACTTAACTCTCCACGCCTGGGACTGTCGAATGTGACAGAGTTGCTGTTCCTGTCCTTAATGGGTTGTAGCACTCCACAGGGCTAACTTTCATTGTTATATTTCGACACATATTATTTTCAGTGTAAATCAGTGAGGATTTATGTATGGAAAAGAAAATATTTAACCTTCTACAATAATTCTTGGACATTATATGCAGATGCAAGCAAGTAGTTAATATCAAAGCTCGGAAAGAAAAAGCAGATGCAATCAATATCAGAAATTGTATGGAAGATGCAGTTAGAGGAGATAGATAACCATATTGTTCTTAAAACACGCATTACATAAAACTCGTAAGGTTATTATAGTTTTCTATTACAGTGCAGCTATCTCTATGTGCATCACTCTATACAATTTTTTTTTTTTTTCTGAATTTTGAAAGTTTGATTGAATATTGTTTCGGTGTATGTGCGTCTATGAAATTTAGTTGCTTGGATATCCTTTAACCTAATCGCACTTAACCTAAAAGTGGCATTACTGCGTAATGGAATACCAGGCATTGAAGTATAGATCGCTTCTAGCCTTCTACACATCTCCCATGTTGTTTGGCTCCATCAACTGCCAAAGTCTCTGCTCAAGTTTGGTGCCGCTATTGAACCTCTGCTTATCAAACACCTGCAACACAAATCAACAAATAAACATTGACAATTTATTGCCAAGCTGACTGATTGAAATTGGAGACCAAATAAATTGAAAATGTGAGTCTTTGTGAAAACACCACCTTGCAGTGAAGAGAGTGAAAAACTTTGTCATCAGGGGCAAAAGAGGAGGCAGAAAGTATATGAAGGCCTTCTTCTTCAACTGCAAGCAGAAGCCTAGAGAGGACCATCTGCCCTCTAAAAGTATTTGTTGTGACTAGTACAATTGAACCCATATGATTTACATTCACTAGAGGAAAGGCCTCATGGTCCGGGAATGTTATGTCATTCTTCTCTTTGCAACAGTATTGCATTTGATTCATCTTCATCTCGTCTCTTTTCTTGGCAAGCTCCTCCATCTTCTCCTCCAGATGGCGGATATAGTCGGTAGCCACAGACAACTGATCAACAATAGAGGTCCTGCCCTGCACAATAATCCAGTAATCTCCAATCATATATTCATCTGGGTAATTATTGATTTATTCATTCTGTAATGGGCACTGAGAAAGTAAATCCACCTCAATAAAAACACATTATATTAAACTTCTACAATGTTCAAAATTGGATTTCGAGCCCTTAATATAGACATTAGGCACGATTGTAAGTAGGATTCTATTATTGACATTACTCTTCCAACACCTGTATTTTCAAGCTCAGTTCATCAAGCCCACTATTAAGTCGGAAGAAAGCATCCCCAAGATTATTCTATGCATCTTATAAATCGGTTTACATTGTTAACAGCTTAGGTAATGGGTGAAAAGCTCAAAGGAGACGTCCACAGAATACTTGAAGGACATACCTACTTGTTATTTAATTATCTAAAGGCATTGATTAATATTCTTTTATCAATGTAAAGCCAGAAAAAGTATGTGGACTTTAGGACTTTAGACTTTTGGTTATTGATCCCTAAATTTCTCAAGGGTGAATGCATCTTTGAAGGGATACTAAAATACTGAAATTTCCCGATCTCTTGGAAGATATATCATCTAAAAAAGATAGAAATGAAAACGAAGATGGTTTCAGATTAAGCGAAAAATGAGTGATGGGTTAGTATTGCATACCCTAAAATTTTCTTGTGGCAGTAAAGATCTCAGTTCAGAATAGCGAGATTTCATTTGTTTCCTCCTGTCTTTTTCTATTACTTTGTGAAGCCATTTCTTATCCACGCCTTCTCGTCTTTTCCATTGCTTTCCATCATCACTAAATTTGGCTGAAACAGTCCGCGGCGTATAATCTAACCCGGTTTTACCATCGCCCAGATAGAATTGCGGCAGCGAAAAATTGTGCTCTCCGCTCTGCACACCGTTACTGGAAATAATTGTAGAAAACATGGAAGGAAAAGGATTCATCTTTTTTTTTAAGAGGGCGCAGAAGAAAATGTTAAAAGAAAGCAAAGAATCCTCAACAAGAGATTGAGAGAAGACTGCAAATTAAGAGCATCTGTGAATAATTGAGGAATGGTGATTTGATCTTATCTGCAATCTGCACCTACCGACCAACAGCAAAACCCTCCTCCAAATGTATGATTTGATAGAGAATAGAGAATATAGATAGTCCCGGTTGAGGGAGGGGATTAGGAGGGAAGAAATGACCGGCAAAGCATGGCACTTGTCAGTAGCTTCCAAGATTTGCTTCGCTTTCGGATCTAACAATTAGGTCGTCAGAAATCGGACACCCAACAACTCTTTTATCTGCACGGTCTCGCGAGATTGAGAAATTAATTTGTCGAGCCCACTGCCAGCTCGCATCTTTGAAGACCACCATAGTTTTTTAAAATGCGAGTGTACTTACAACCGAAATCTAGCCCATCTGGTTATTCTCATTGCAAGTTCTCTAGTTACTGCTGTCTCTAGGAAACAAGTAAATTATCTTATCATCCATTAAAATATTAAGAATAAGTAAATGGAGTTGTTTAAAGAATGAATCCACATTGTATCCTGGTTTTAATGAATATGGTAAGTAAATTTAAAGTTATTAAAAAGTAATAGGAATGGAAGGATTTAATTTATTGGAATGGTTGATAAATAGTTGTTTATTGTTTTAATCACCTCTTGAATTATAGTTTTCAATTGTTTAAACATGGATATATAGGAAGTAAAAAGTTGAAAATAAACTTTTTATTAAAGATTTGAACTTTTTGTACAAATTTAATCTGTCATTTTCATTACTTTTGTAGTTGCAACATAATTTCATTTGATGTCTATATATAGTACAGGGATTCTGTGTTGATAAAACTCATTAGAACTTTTTGTGTTAGGAATGAAGGGGACTAGCTTCCCACCTTTCACCTTAATTAAGCCACATTGATCAATTCAACAATTTTGATAAAGTTGAAAGACAAAAGGCAACAAATGCATATGCTATAATAACAATGATGATAACTTGAGACTTGAACAAAGTATATTAGGTGATGAAGTGACCTAGTACAAGAACTAGGGTTTTTTATGCACTTAGAATAGCCAATCCAAGGTAGTGTGCAATTATAGGGAGGTGAGTTATTTTGAGAAGCATGAACATTTGTAGAGTGATTTTTGAAGCTAAAGTAAAATTTTGGTTGATGACTGATGATTCAAATGGTCTAGGGGTAATGTATGTTTATACTTGTTCTAGGCACACAGGTCAAACATTTTGGCATGAGAGTTGGAATATAAGAACTAGTTGGAGCCGAGTTAGCTTGTGCCTAGGATTAAATTTAGCTTTCGAAAATTGGGTTGATCCTATGTATGCAATATTGTTTATGTGATGGAGAATATGATTATTTAGGATGTGGGAATTATCTAAGAATGGGTTAAGCTCTATTTTTAAAATTCAATTTGAGTTTGAGGTTAGTGGGAGCACTAAATCAATCAAAATCATGTGCTAGGAGGACACCCACAAAATGTGGTGTAAAATTTTAAGGGTAAAAGTGCAAAGTAAGCACTTTTCACCATTAAATTTGCACCCGATTTGGTGTGCATGTGAATATACATTGGCAACTTGTACTGTAGGAAAAATGATGCAACCAAGAAAAGTCTTGTTTTCTAAGATAAATATTCTCTAATGACACTACATGAGGAAAATCTCTAGCTATTTCAAAGAAATTAATTTTCTACTATTTAAATTAAAAAAAAACAATTAAATTAATAGATCTTAACGTGTTTTAATTTTGAAAAAACATTTATTGTTATCAAGCTAAGACGTAAATGCTAATTGAAAAAATGTTGATTTACAAATTCTAGAATGTAAACTATGTTGAACACAAAAAGATGTTGAGAGGGGGGTGAATCAGCATATATTAAAACTTAACTACTTCATTTGCACATCAGATTCATTTACTTAGGGAACTGAAAGTAAAGCATACAACACATTTATCAACACAATGACACCAAGATTTTTACATGGAAAACCCAAAACTAGGAAGAACCACAGTGACTATTATCTCACAATATAATGCTCACTGCTATATAAGAGTTTACAACATTGTTTTAGGGATACAACCCAAGGAACCTACAACTCCCTGCTAAATTTGTTTTAAGGCTACAACCCAAGGAAGCTACAACTCACTAATGAAAGCTCACTGCTACAAAGAAATATAATGATAAATAAAAC
Organism: Cunninghamia lanceolata; assembly: GCA_027924645.1. NCBI lineage: Eukaryota > Viridiplantae > Streptophyta > Pinopsida > Cupressales > Cupressaceae > Cunninghamia > Cunninghamia lanceolata. Next base: position 380,261 of record BSBN01000245.1, on the reverse strand, counting down.
TATGAACTACTATGGAAGAAGCATTTATCTCATGTTGATATTGCAATCCTCTTTTTTGCACAATTACTCCATTATACTGATTCTGCATACCTCATAGTTCTCATTTTGTTCTATTACTTTTGCACTCACATCCACACTTCACAAATGAATTTGATCTCCTATAAGTACCCTCCGCAACACTTCAAAACATTGATCAGGTCCGCACCATAAAAACCTTTAGATGAAACATGTAACTCTTCAAGGGTAGGCTTCAACTTATGTAATATGTTAGGAAAACAAGTTGCAAACCATAGCATCTCATAAATGAATTCAAGGAACATCATTACACACCTTGTAGTGTCAAAACAATTGAACATGATCCACTACACATAACAGAAACTAGACTGCCAGCCCAAACTGCATAAACACTGCTAACTGTTTATCTTCATACCACTAGGGAGACACCAAAAAAGATCATGCAGACCAAGTTTTCAACAATATATCTTCTTAACATCATCCATATACCTTTTTTCTGAAGTACAGATCATTCTATACATCCGCAAAACAAGAAGCAAACTGAACTGATGAAAATAGGGCATTCCAGACTAACTGTGATATTCCACAACTTAGGATATTGTATTGTGGTACACCAAAACCTATGAAACTATTAGAGATGAATTTATACACCATTAAATGCATGTTCCCAGATCCGCACATTCTTATTTATCATTTCTAGAGAAAAATATAATCTTCTCTTAGGTATATTGTGATCCGGAGACCAATCATGTACACTTCATTCGTTGACTTAACTACTTTATGTGGCATATGAAACAAGAGATATTTGCATGCAAATCAAACATGAGATATTATGAAGCATGTAGAATCTCCAAAGATACTTATATAGATGATCTATGCCTTCTTCATCTTCTGTAAATACTTAAAAAAATGTGTTCTACAGAATACTTATGCAACCGAAACAGTCTATATTACTTCTGTCACTTAAATACTAACCTTACAGACCATAATAACACTTGATACTTCAATGTGGCTTACCTTGTACACCCCTGAGCCTATTCTCAAAACCACATGATCAACCATTTACTTTTGGAGGAATGCAAAGAATTCCAATGGGTCTCCATCCTTGCTATGCTTTGTCTGAGTAATAACTGAAACTCTGTTACTTGTAAGTTTTTCTATTGAAGGTGTAGTGAAAGGAAATCTTGGATATAGCATTCTAATGTCTATCTTATCTTATATTCTGAACTGTAGGACTAGATCCTGCAATGCAGAGAAATGCAAATCAAAATGTTGTAACTTTGCCTTAGGATATGCACTATGAATGTCTTAATCAATTTCTGCAACTAGTCTGTAGGTGTGGTACTTCAAACTAATAAAATATACATGTAGGGTTACAAAAAACATGTTAGGACATGAGTATACACCTCTACTGTTGATAACTGAGAGGGGGGGGGTGAATCAGTTATCCTAATTATTTCTTCTTTTGAACTTTCTTATTAATTAATGCAGCATTGAATCAAACAAACAAACATTACCATGAAATGAAAAACACATGACACAGTATTTTTGACGTGGAAACCCTGTTAAGGGAGAAAACCACGGGGTGATTAACCCAAAGATTATTCTCTGTTAGAAGAATAAGGAATTACAAAATGGCACTTGCCAATTAGGGCTCACTGCCCGAGCACACTGCTCACAAAGAGGCCCACTGCCTACAAGGAGACACACTGTCTACAAAGTGATAAGAATCACAGTCTTGAACTGATTGGAAGCATCTATATATGCTGGAGTTCAGTTCCGGTTAGGCTCAGTACACTGATCTGCTGCACTTCATCTTTCCTCTGTTCTTTATTCTGCTATCCTTTCACATACCGGATCTTTCTTACTACTTCTGCTCTGTTCTGCACTTATTCGCATACATCATCACACACTTACACCCTTCACAACTAAATCCATCCTCTATATATATCCGCACAAGTAATTTCATCACCTTTCTAGTCGGCATCCGAAACAGTCTAGTTTCTTACAAACTCTGTTCTATCGGCTGAATCCTTGCTCACCAAGCAATGCGGATCAAGCATATACTTGTAGATATCATTAATCATGTCGGCCAAATATGATTCATGCCTTCACAACCTTTACCATCAACAGTAACACATCCGGAAAATAGTCTGATACTCTGTCAGTCAGTTCTTCCTCTGTTCTCACTGTCTCTTAGGAATCCGGTACTCAACTATTCATATCTTTTTCTTTGTTCATCACCAGAGGCTAAATCCTTGGAATATACTACTCAAGGTAGTCCTCTTGACTTCCCCAAATCTGCACTGCACCAAGACACTTCCTCTGAGAGATCCGGACCAATCTGTCAGACCTTGCCACATGCTCTGTTCTTGTTCACCGGACCACAACAATCTTCATTCTAACTTCCTGATGCAGAGGCATCCACACTATAACCTTCGCATATAGCATGAATGTCTGCAGTCCAACCTCATCATCATCATCTTCGCCATCATCATCATATTTCCTAAAACCACCAACAGCATCATCATGTTTCGCGTTACACAGTCAGCATCATCATATTTCGGACGATCACAATCATCCTCCTGCCGACTACTGTTCACCTTCTCCGCTTTCCTTCTAACATCATCATCATCATGTTCAGCGGGCGCAAACATCCTCCGGTTGCACTGTTCATCGGGCTCCAAACACTATCGTCATCATCATGACCTTCAACACTCTCTTCGTCAGCAGGATATCAAATATCCGGTTGCGCAAATATCCTGATGACGGTCACCTTCAGCACCTTCCCTTCGATGCTCCACTAGCCGACGACACAAACAACAGCATCATGATCTACTTTATCCGGCTGTCTCGAAACCTCCTGATGATGCTTCACACTTTCTGCCGATGCCGATACTTAACCACTTAACAACGGCAGGATAAACTCGCACAGGGGGATATCTCAATATCTTGATGACGATGACGTCATATCCTGATGACGATGACGTCACCCAATATCCTGATGACCTCTTCAACACTTAGTCAAAAAAACAAACTTTCTCTCCCGCATCTACTCGCGATATGCGGATGATTGGTACTCCCGATAGATGATCCTGATGCTGATACGCTTCGGCTCGGCTCCTCCTGCTGATGATCACCCTGACGCACTTGCACTTCATGCAACCGACAACATCATACCGATCTCCACTTATCCGGGTGACGATGTCCAAACCCGACTGCAGGATATTCACCAAGATATCCTGATGATGCCGTCTTGACCAGTTTCTTCACTTAGCGAAATCTCACTTCGCCGATCCTCCAGGGATGACCCGATCCAACCTCAGGGTGATCTTCCAACTCGAACTTATCAACTCGACCTAGCACATGCCCATGCTAGGGTCTTCAACATCTCTTGACCGCGAACCTGCACACCTGCATGCGAACAGAAAACAAACTACAGCCTACCCTACTGTACATTACCATTCCACCGATCAGATGAGTCAACTGGTGGAATGGATCAGTGAATCCATTAAGTCTCTCAAACCAGCAAATCAATCAAGTAATGGGATGCAACCAGAGCAAGAACACAAACAGGATCACTTTATTGATTTCAAAGATGCAATACAATATGATCACTCTCTCTCTCAGTCTCACTCTCTGCAACCTAGCTCGATCAATGATATCTGTCTATATGTCCAATATCAAACGATCTCATGCTTATAAAGATTATCCTACGAGTACTACTGACCCGACTCCAAGCGGCTGGGAACTCTCCAAGTGGCTGGGAGAACCACCCGAACATACATCATGACAGCTGTTATAACCAACTAACTAAAAATAGCAACAGCCTGGTCAGCATGATCTTATCGTGATCAGCATGACCTTATTACATGCAATTGGTCTTAACAGACCTTCTTGGAAACACAAACAAGACCTAAAACTACTAACTACCTCATGAAGGCCAGCTGTCAAGTAGGTGCTCCTGCACCATACTCCCCAAAAGAAAAGAACTCATGTCCCATGAGTTTAGTATGTGGAAGTCTTCCACCTCTACACTTTGCTTTGTCAATAGTCTGACCTGCTCCAGCTTTATCTGCTGCTGACTCTTGGCTTCTCCAAGACTTCTGAACTGTCACTTGCGTTCTGGCAAGTAAATCCTCATGCCTGGTGATGTAGGCTTTTGTCTCACATACCTTGTGTTTGTCAGGTTGCCTGACCAGAACCTCTGTCTGAACTGCCTCTTGAACTGCTGCATTGTTCAACTCTATCTTTCTGTCAATCTTTATAGGACAAGCAATAGTCCCAACTATGACAACATCCTTGTCATGCTTCTGAACTGATTGCTGTTTGCACCCCTGTTTCTGAACCTGCTGCTGACCTCTGTCAGTCACAACTGAAACTCCCTTCAGCTTGTTGTCTGTAACAACTCCTTTCCCTGCAGTGTCCTGAACTGCCTTTATGCCTGCTCCTCTAGGCATCTGCACAAATTCCTTCTGTCCCATTAAAATGATTTGAGCTGCCTTCTGTACTGCAGCTTTTGCCTGTAATGGCATCAACTTAATAGTCTTCCCATCCTTCTTGATGGTGTAGGTATTAGCATACCCATCATACAGTACCCTTCTGTCAAATTGCCATGGTCTACCCAACAGTAGGTGACAACATTCCATAGGCAAAATATCACACAAAATCCTATCATGATATGCTCCAATCTGGAAATCCACATATGCCTGTTCAGAGACAAAAAGTGATTGACTATCACTCACCCAAGATGCCTTATAAGGGTGTGGATGTGGAATCCTTTCCAAATGCAGTTTATCCACCATTTCCTGAGATACCATGTTGTCTGTTGAACCAGTATCAATGACAACTTTACATACCTTACCTTTGCTCTTGCATGTGGTTTTGAAAAGAGCTCTTCTTTGCATCATATCCTTTGATGCCTGCAAACTAATTCTCCTTAACATCAGTGATTCTCCACTCTCTGGATATCCATAATTCTCAGGACCTTTGTTTGAACTCTGTGCACTTTCTTCTACTTTCTCTTCTTGTACAAGTTGTACTCTCTTGTCACTTGTTCTATCATTTCTGGATGATGAACCTTTGTTTTCTGGACATTTGAAAGATGGATGACCAAACTCTCCACAGGTGTAACATTTTCTTGAAAATGGAGTAGAACCTCTACCACCTCCAAATCTTCCTCTATTACCTTTCCATCCACCTCTGAAATCAGACTGTCCTTGTCCTTTACCAGTGTCTTCTTGACCCTCATTTGTTTGCTTTTGTGCAGGGGTTGTTCCTCTTCCCCTATTGTTTCCTCTTCCTCTCATGGACTTCTCATGTCCTCTATTCATCTTTTCTTCAATCCTGATTGTCATTTGATAACAATCCTCCACATTCTTAGGGTTAGCTAACACTAACTCATCCTGTATGTTAAACCTCAAACCAGCCAAGTACCTAGCCACCTTTTCTACCTCATTCTCATGATGACCAGATCTCATACTTAACAGATAAAATTCCTCAGTATATGCTTTCACATCCCTGTCTTTCTGCTTTAAAAATTGCAGCTTCTTAAACATCTGGATTTCATAATCCCTTGGCAAGAATTTACCCTTGATCCTTGCTACCATCTTATCCCAAGAAGTGATCTTAGACTTCCCTTGTTTCCTTCTCTCGGATTGGACATAATCCCACCATACCAAAGCATGACCTCCTAACTTGGTCTTTGCAATCTTTACCTTCTAATCCTCAGCAACATCTTCACATTCAAAGTGATTATCCAGTGCAGCAATCCAATCTAACAACTCATCTTCATTCAAACTTCCAGTATACTTGGTAACATCAACCTTTACCTTAGGTTTTTCACTCTGCACTACCTTTAACAGTTTGACAAATTTCTGGTCTTCAGCATCCAGATCTTCAGCTACCTCTTCATACTCTTCAACAGTATTTTCATCTTCTTCAGACTCACTATCTTCCACTTCCCTCTTTTTGTTCTTTTCCAGGGCTGTCAGCCTGGCTTGAAGTGCTTCAGCAAGCTCCTTCATCTTCCTCATCTCTCTAGCATGTTTCTCTTTCAGTTCCTGCAATTCCCTTACAGTACCACTACCTTTAGGAGGCATTTTGTCAACCTCACACAACACACAACACTCAATCAACTCTACCTCTGCCCTTTCGGTGACAGAATCAACACACAACAGCCCAGACCTTTTGCTGAGCTCTGATACCACTATGATGCAGAGGCATCCACACTATAACCTTCGCATATAGCATGAATGTCTGCAGTCCAACCTCATCATCATCATCTTCGCCATCATCATCATATTTCCTAAAACCACCAACAGCATCATCATGTTTCGCGTTACACAGTCAGCATCATCATATTTCAGACGATCACAATCATCCTCCTGCCGACTACTGTTCACCTTCTCCGCTTTCCTTCTAACATCATCATCATGATGTTCAGCGGGCGCAAACATCCTCCGGTTGCACTGTTCATCGGGCTCCAAACACTATCGTCATCATCATGACCTTCAACACTCTCTTCGTCAGCAGGATATCAAATATCCGGTTGCGCAAATATCCTGATGACGGTCACCTTCAGCACCTTCCCTTCGATGCTCCGCTAGCCGACGACACAAACAACAGCATCATGATCTACTTTATCCGGCTGTCTCGAAACCTCCTGATGATGCTTCACACTTTCTGCCGATGCCGATACTTAACCACTTAACAACGGCAGGATAAACTCGCACAGGGGGATATCTCAATATCCTGATGACGATGACGTCATATCCTGATGACGATGACGTCACCCAATATCCTGATGACCTCTTCAACACTTAGTCAAAAAAACAAACTTTCTCTCCCGCATCTACTCGCGATATGCGGATGATTGGTACTCCCGATAGATGATCCTGATGCCGATACGCTTCGGCTCGGCTCCTCCTGCTGATGATCACCCCGACGCACTTGCACTTCATGCAACCGACAACATCATACTGATCTCCACTTATCCGGGTGACGATGTCCAAACCCGACTGCAGGATATTCACCAAGATATCCTGATGATGCCGTCTTGACCAGTTTCTTCACTTAGCGAAATCTCACTTCGCCGATCCTCCAGGGATGACCCGATCCAACCTCAGGGTGATCTTCCAACTCGAACTTATCAACTCGACCTAGCACATGCCCATGCTAGGGTCTTCAACATCTCTTGACCGCGAACCTGCACACCTGCATGCGAACAGAAAACAAACTACAGCCTACCCTACTGTACATTACCATTCCACCGATCAGATGAGTCAACCGGTGGAATGGATCAGTGAATCCATGAAGTCTCTCAAACCAGCAAATCAATCAAGTAATGGGATGCAACCAGAGCAAGAACACAAACAGGATCACTTTATTGATTTCAAAGATGCAATACAATATGATCACTCTCTCTCTCAGTCTCACTCTCTGCAACCTAGCTCGATCAATGATATCTGTCTGTATGTCCAATATCAAACGATCTCATGCTTATAAAGATTATCCTACGAGTACTACTGACCCGACTCCAAGCGGCTGGGAACTCTCCAAGCGGCTGGGAGATCCACCCGAACATACATCATGACAGCTGTTATAACCAACTAACTAAAAATAGCAACAGCCTGGTCAGCATGATCTTATCGTGATCAGCATGACCTTATTACATGCAATTGGTCTTAACAGACCTTCTTGGAAACACAAACAAGACCTAAAACTACTAATTGCCTCATGAAGGCCAGCTGTCAGGTAGGTGCTCCTGCACCACTTCCGGTAGAGACACACCATGACTTGCGGATATGTGGGATGACTTTTGTTTCCATCAATGACAACAACCATGAATCCATATAGTGTCTCTTGCCAACATCTACATCATGCTTAGACACAACAATGATCATTGCACCATACTTTGGTAGTTTTCTCTTCATCTGCTAAGTCTTTCAGACTTACCCGCTTTAAGCATGTTGATCCTAAGTCTTTAACTTAGTCAATACATCTCTCTCAAATCTTTCATTATCAATCAACTTCAACAACTATGCCAAACTATCTCTCTTAAATTTCCCACTATCTATCAACTTCTCCAACTACTGAACTCTATACAAGTCTGACCTTAGATTGACACATGTTATGTTGACATCAATGACAACACATATTGCAAACAATCTCCCCCTTTCTCATTGATGGCAACACTAAAAGAAAAATGTGTAAAATCATTCCCCCTTAGATGTGTATTCCTCTCTCTCACCCTTTGACATCAAGGACAAAGGGCCTAATGTCTTTTCCTTATAGCAATCCAAAATTGTATAAACTCCCCCTTAATATAGTCTTTACAACCACTACTCCCCCTAAGATAAATATGCCTCAAAAATTAATGCTATGTACATATTATAACATTGTTATCCTCTGCAAGACTATATACATTCAAAATTTTCTTCTCCACAATACTCTCCAACTCATTTAGAAGGTAAAATGCTTTTGTATATTACCTTGAGTTGAGTCAAAGTAGAAGCCCAAATGGTACTTTCTCAGGTAAGGATATGATTTTGGCATTCACATTGCATGTATAATTCCTCAACTTCCTCTATGCTACTTGTGGTCTTCATCTTCTGATCAACCTTCTTAGCTTCCCCTAGCATCCCAGGCAATGAATCTATCACAGCTTCAAGACTGCTTCAAGATTGCTTCCCTTACCTGACCAAATTGTTTCTTTAATTGTTCTCGCTAGTCTTGAAGCTGTGACAACTATGCATGAATATTTTCTAGTTGAGCTCTTGTTGCTCCATCATTGTCCTTAGACAAATCATACACACTGACCATTTAAATGATTTGTAACTTAATGGTGTCAATTTGAGCTTTGATATTCTTTGTAGAACTTGGCCATTTTAGGTAGAACAGATACAATGTTGTGGTTTCATGAATGCAATCCTAAAGCTTCTTCAAGCTCTCTTTCAATTTATTATGTGCATTAGCACATTTGTCAGTCATCTCAGCTGACCTTTTATCATTTATCTTTCTTACTGCCTCTTGTTCTACTTTTTACTCAATATAGGAGGAATGATCCTTAAAAGAGTCCATTAGTAACTTTAACTTTTGTTCTAGAGGAATGGAGGAGTCAATGGTTACCTCAAGTAACCCTTCCTAAATCAATTTTACCGCATCTTCAACTAGACTAGTCTTCTTCAAGTTTTCTTGCAAGAACTCCTTTCTTGCTGAAGCATGCAAGATATCTCCAAGTTGAAGTTTTTGAAGAGGTGAAATATTTGCTAAATCAACCTGGCCTTCAAAAGTGGGAATTTGTAATAGTTGTGGTGTGATCACAGGCTGAAATTACATTTGCAAATCTAGTAGGTCCTTGAATGAGTCAATCTCTGAAGAACTTTGACCTATATCATCAACTTTTTCATCTTCCATTTTCTCTATTTCACCTTTGTCTTGTTCATCTTCTTGTTTCTCCTTATCCTTCTTAGTTTCATCATGTTTCTCCTCACTCTTTTCTTTCTCCTCCTGCTTCTTAGGATTATCTTCTTTCCTTTCCTCATCATTCCCTATATTCTCTGGAGGAGAATTGTTAGTGTTCTTTGGATGAGATATACTTCCTTTTGTCCTGTCCCTCAGTATTTTGTGTTTCATCAATTTCCAGAGGGGGGGAATCATGTCTTGCACTAGTATTAGTGTTCTCTAGAGGAGACATATTCTCTTTAGCTTGATCTCCTTAGCTCTGTTCTTCAGTGTTGTCTAGAGGAGGTATGGTTACTCTATTTCAAGATCATTTTCATCTTGTGTTTTTAGAGGAGCATTGTCCTCATCCCTCTTAGTCTTGTCATCATCTTCCTCATTATCTGTAGAGGTTGATATATCATATACATCTTCAATAATTCCCTTATCACTCTTCATTTCTTTGAGAATTTAAGCAATTTTCTTTAGTGTTTCCTTTTCCAATCTTTTTATTTCTTCCTTTTCCTTAGACATCAAAATATTTATTCTTCCTTTTGTTCTAAACTCTTTTTCTTATTTTCAAGATACTTTAACTTTTCTTCCTCAGAGATGGAGGGACAAACCTTTTCAACTGTCCTTATTCTCATCTCAGCTTCTTTATCCATGGCTTCATTTCTCCTTTTTGTAAGTATATCTACAAGACTTTTAGGCAGTTGATCAAGACCACATTGAGCCATAATATATTTGACTACTGCTACCTCAATAGTAGATTTGTCCTTGGAAGGCCTTTCATCATAGAGCTCTGTAACTTCATTTAGAGCACCATATTCTATAATTGCATTTATAGTAGCCTCAAGCTATAAAGGCACATAGTCAAGTTTTTCTTTTTTGGGTTTCTTTCCTTTTCCTTTTCCTTTTGCCTTCTCTTTTAATGTCTCTCATTTCTCTTCTCTTGATCTTTTCTTCTTCTTTTCCAATGCTCCAATTTCTTTTTCTTCCTTTTCACCATATTCATCATCTTCTATGTTAATTGGTTTGATCTTCTCTCTTTTTACTTGTCTGTTCTATCTAGGTTTCTTCTTTTCTATGGTCTAGGTCTACATAGGGTCTTCAACAACACTTCTTTTAATAGGAATTTGTGATGATTTGGATGGGACAGAAGAGGTGGCTTTAGATGATATTGACCTACTTGTTCTTCTTATAAGAATTTGCGCAGTCGAGATAGACAATGCTTCTCTTGCAGATCCCTCAAGATTATTAAGTATCTCTTCTAAGTCAGACTTCATCTTTTCTACTTTAGACTTCATATTTTCTACCTATTCTTTTACCTCCTTATTGAATGTTTTATAGGTAATTTCATCAGAGGTTCCAAATATTTCAGCAAAAGGAACTTTTGGCTTTCTGAGTAGCATATCAACATATCCAGTTAAATCAAATTCAGACACTTCATATGGAAGATTGGTTATCCAAAAAGCTCTTGGCTCTACAGCCTCCATGTAGAAGTTATCTTTGTTCACCATGAATGTAATGTCATTCTTATCTTTGTTCACAACTTTTGATGGGATTCTCTCCCTCATTTGCATATTCTTTTGAAAAGTCCTAAAAAATCCCCAGAATATTGTGTCACAGTTCTCATAATCAAGAAAGCTAAGCATATAATCCTTTATTTGATGGGTAACTAGAGTATCTATTTTCCAAACCATACCCTTCATACCAGGCAACTCTTTTAAGAAATAAAACATAAGACATATAATCAAGGAACCATACTGGAATTTGTATTTCAACTATTTTGTTTTTTTCAGGTTCTCCAATAGTTGCTGCCATAGGAGCTCACATAGATCATAATCCTTCCCTTCTTTAACCATTTGATAGGCCATATAAATTTTTGTAGCAATGGTAGAATTTTCTCTATTGGTATGATAAATTGTGTATGCAATGTTCATTGTTGCATATTGGACCCCAAATCTTCAATACCATTCACTGTTAGGGTTCTATTATCAAACGTTCCTCTGGTTAGCCTTATAACTTCCTCATTCTTCACAGATTTTACTATGGGCATAGGTCCGGTGGAGCATAGTCTAGTCACAGCCCTAATGGCTTCCTTAGTTATCATGTATGGTTGATCAAGGCAAAAAATATCTTCATGAATTCAACTTAGGGCAATCCTTACCCAATCTTCCTCATACCAAAAATTTTGAAAACCCTTCCAAATGTCAATTTCCTTTGTAGAAAGATTGGTGAACTCTGGTTTCAATTGAAAATCATCTCCCAAAAGATTGTCATTTCTGAAATGTTCTAACTTTAGGTGGTCATACTCATCAAGCTAAGAATGGATATAAATCTAGATATCTTTTATATGATGTACATTCATGGGTACATGAGAAAATGCACCATCTTTGTCTATTTCAATGGATTTGTAAGGGTGATTTTTGAACTTTGGCCTTGGTCAACAACATTGATTACAATAAGTGTCACCATGATAATATCTTTAGACACTAGGGTTTAACTAGTGAAAGTGAGAAATAGCTGATTATGCGAAGGATATGGTTTGCACAAATGCTTTGCTGAGAATCTTCTTCTCTCCTTTGGCTCTTCAACACTCTTAATCTTGATCAAATGCTATCTAAATGATCAGATGTTGCCTAAGTAGTCTTCTCATCCACTATGTTCTCTCCACATTAAATGTGTTTTTTGTTTTTACCTAATTTGCCTTTCGTTATGTAGAACCTCATGATCATTCAACAATTCTTCGTAAAATGTCCAATTGCTCCAAATATTTGATCAAACACCTTCATATCATCATCTAAACATGTCCATATCATTTTTAGCCAAAATGCTGAGGATTTCAACATCTTATGCATTTAGGGGTTTTGAAGAAACTTGCAGTTACAACTCCTCCTAAACCAATACTTCCTTTTAATTTATGGAGGACCCATCTGAACCAAACAGAGGTGCAGATCCTTCCTTTAAAATCTATTCTCTTCCTTCATCCTCCATTTCCTATACATTTCCTTCTTTTGCGGAGCAATATCAACCTTCTTTTGAGAAGAAACGGACCTTGCACTTTCTCCCCTACAGAACCTTGCAATGTGTCATGTTTTGTTGCAATTGTAGCAGGTGATTTTGGACTGCAGAGCATAACCACCTCTTCTTACATTAGATCTATAGTTAGCAACCTTATGACCATACTTGTTACATGTGTAACAATAACCATAGAAGAATTGAGAGGTCCTAGCATTGTTCTTCTTCATGAAATTATTCATCATCATTTTGCTCCTGTATCCATTAGCCTTATGATTAACTTTGTTGCAAGCATGCCACTGACCATGAGATATTACCACATTGTACCTAAGAGGCCTAAATGAATTCTGATTCATCTTGCTTCTACATTCAACAACCTTGTGACCAAATTTATTACAAGAATAGTATCAACCATTGAAATCTTGATGATACCTGATAGGAGCAGTTTTTTTAGGTGCAGGATTTCTGAAATTCTTCTTCTTATTCTTCCTTTGTCTCCAAACAGGAGTGAATTTATCTTCTTTTGTATCTCCAAATCTATTATTCTTAGGATCTTCAATGCATGCTCCTTCCTTCCTTGTTTAAAACTTTCTTTCTAATTGAAAATTATCATATAAGTTAGTAGATGCATTAATTATAGGACTTTTCCCCTTTTCAAATCCAAGGCTAGATTTTTCTTTTACTAGCTTTTGAGAGTTAATTATCTCATCAAGTATTTTAGATCCTCCTTTAGTTTTAATCCCTTGTCAATCTGTTCTTTTGCCTTTTCCAATTCTTTTCTCAGAGTGACAACTTCTTCCTCAAGTTTTGAACATTCAACAGCTTTCTCATTGAGCTTGATATTTAAACAGTCTTCAATCCTCTTTCCTTCTTCAACCATGACATTCAAATTGGAGATCATATCTTCTGCCTCTTTGAGCTTAATTTCACCTCCTTTATCTCCTTCTATTTGAGCTTTTAGTTTTCCAATTTCTTCTTTTAATTCTTTGGCCTTTGTCTTCAATTTCACAATAGTCTCCTTTGATTTTTCAAGCATATCCTCATATTCATGATTTAGTTCTCTTGCTTCATCTAGATCCTCTAGGGCTAACCAGACTTCTCCTTCAAGGTCAACATCATCTAGGTTGAGATCCTAACCTTCATGTTCCATTGCTTCTAAATCTTGTTTTAGAACAAATACATCATTATCCATAGCTTCAGATTCCATGTGTTCAAGTGTAGGATCTACCTCAGCTATTAGATTTCTCAAAGGTACTTAGCTCTGGTACAACTTGTTGAGCACACAAAGATGCTGAGAGGGGGGTGAATTAGCATATATTAGAACTTAACTATATCATTTGCAGATCAGATTCATTTACTTAGAGAACTAAAAGTAAAACATGCATCACATTTATCAGCACAATGACACCAAGATTTTTATGTGGAAAACCCAAAATTGGGAAAAACCATGGTGAGTGTTAACTCACAATATAATGCTCAATGCTATATAAAAGTTTACAACATTGTTTTACGGCTACAACCCAAGGAAGCTATAGCTCCCTACTAACTTTGTTTTAGGGCTACAACCTAAGGAAGCTACTACTCCATGATGAAATCTCACTACTACAAAGAATTATAATGATAAACAAAACTATGAACTGCTATAGAATAAGCATCTATTTCATGATGATATTGCAGTCCTCTTTTCTGCACAGTTACTCCATTATACTAATTCTGCACACTTCATACTTTTCATTCTGCTCTATTACTTTCACACTCACATCCACACTTCACAGATGATTTTGATCTCTTATAAGTACCCTCTGAAACACTTTAAAACATTGATCATGTCGGCACCATAAAAACCTTTAGATGAAACATGTAACTCTTCAAGGGTGAGCTTCAACTTATGTAATATGTTAGGAAAACAAATTGCGGACCATAACATCTCATAATTGAATTCAAGGAACATCATTACACAACTTGTAGTTTCAAGACAATTGAACAAGATCCACCATGCATAACAAAAACTAGACTATTGACCCAAATTGTACAAACATTGCTAACTGTTTATCTTCATACCATCAGGGAGACACCAAAAATATCATGTGGACCAAGTTTACAAGTATTTATCTTCTTAACATCATCCATATACCTTTCTTCTAAAGTGATATCAGATCATTCTATACATTCGTAAAACAAGAACCAAACTGAACTGATGAAAACACGGCATTCCAGACAAGCTGTAATATTCCACAACTCAAGATATTGTATTACGGTACACCAAAACCTATGAAACTATTAGATATGAATTTATACACCATTATATGCATGTTCCCAGATCCACACATTCTTATTTATCATTTCTGAAGAAAAATAGAATCTTGTCTTAGGTATACTATGATCTGAAGACCAGTCATGTACACTTCTTCATTTGCTAACTTATCTACTTTATGCGGCATAGGAAATAAGAGATATTTGCATGTGGATCAAACTTGAGATACTATGAAGCATGTACAATCTCTAAAGATGCTTTTATAGATGATCTATTCCTTCTTCATCTTCCACAAATATTTAAAAAATGTTTTCTAGAAAATACTTCTGCAATCAAAACAATCTATATTACTTATGTCACTTGAATTCTAACCTTACAGACCATAATAACACTTGATACTTCAATATGGAATTCCTTGTACATTCCTGAGCCTATTATCAAAATTGCATGATCAACCATTTACTTTCAGAGGAATGCAGAGCATTCCAATGGGTCTCCATCCTTGCTTTGGTCTATCTGAGGAATAACTAGAACTTTGTTATTTGTAACTTTTTCTGTTGAAGGTGTAGTGATAGGAAATATTGGATATAGCATTCTAATGTCTAGCTTATCTTATAGAACTAAACCATAGGACTAGATCTTGAAATGTAGAGAAATGCGGACCAAAATGTTATAACTCTACTTTAGGATATGCATTGTGAATGCCTTAATCAATTTCTTTAACTAGTCTCTAGATGCGGTAATTCAAACTAATAAAATATACATGTAGGGATACATAAAACATGTCAGGACATGAGTATACACCTTTGCATCACATTTAGACACAAGACTGATCACTATACCATACTTAACTAATTTTCTCTTCATCTGCTAAGTCTTCCGGAATTACCTCATTTAAGAATGTTGATCCTAAGTCTTTAACTTAGTTAAGATGTCTCTCTGAAATCTTTCATCATCCATCAACTTCAACAACTATGCCAAACCATCTCTCTCAAATTTCCCATTGTCTATCATCTTATCCAACTACTGAACTCTATACAAGTCTGACATTAGATTGACACATGTTATGTTGACATCAATGACAACACATATTGCCAACAAACTTGAGAAAGAAAAACATAGAACTATAAATAAAAGGAAAAAATTCACCTAGAGATAAATCTAGAGGGCTATATTGAGTATGCTTGTGTGATGCATGGATGCCTATGTGGAATGATGTTATCCATATGGATGGTATAAATAGAAACTTCAAAGAAGATGTCCCTTCCCTGAAATTTATGTTGAATCTACATAGCAGTGAAATAAGGACAAAAGAGTAGTACTCAGGTGATAAATAGAAAAAAAAAAGTTTGAACAACATAATATAAGTATTTTTAGAAAAGAGATGAAAATGACAAGAAGAGGAAAATACTTATAAACCTTCATGTTCTCGAATATTTATATAACAAAACTTGTAGCTAAAACAAAGGAGAAAATTTTAGGGCTACAAAGGATCTTTCCATGAATGGTCAAGCCCCTATTTAGATCTTTCTACCTACATAGGTAGCCAATAAAATTGATGTTGAAGTGTGTTCCATTAGCCTAAACATGACTAGAACTAAAAGTACTAACAAGAACTATGAATATTACTCTTAGGTCTACAAAAAGTAACAAACTAGTGTGTATGTGAGAGAATAGACAATAGGATATGAAAACCCACAAATGCCAAGGACACTAAATGGATTCTAAAAATAAAATAAAAATGAAAAAAGGGAGGTAAGAATAGTCTCACCTCAAATGGGAAGAGATGAAGCATACAAAACCAAGATAAAAAGGTGTCAATGAAACCCCAATAATATGTAGTGTGCTCAAGAGTTCACAAAGAGAACTTTTTGAAGCTATTGTGGATTCAAATAAAAACTAAGAGATTTTTGTAAGTGCAAGAGTGATGAAAGAGTGATGTATATTGTTTAAAAGTTTGAGAGATTGCAATAGATTTTAGGGATATTCAAAGATAGATTCAAAGAATGAAGAATGAGGGAGAAATATGAGGTCCATGGTCTTAAGGAGCCATTCAGACTCATGTTATAGGTGTTACAAAAAACCAAAACATGGAGCAAGGTGGAAAAACACATCAAAAATAGTCACTGTATGATAGGAAGTCAATGGATGCTAGCATGTCACACTGGCATATAGGTAGCTACGGCTCTTAAAAGGTCTAGTTGCCAAGGAATAGCAACAATGACATGGCATGTAAATAGAATTGCATAAAAAGGATGCAAAAAAGTAGAACACAAGCTCAACCTTGGTAGAATGGGTAGAAAAGGGCTAAGGCAAGGGATAAATGAGCCTAAAAACATGCTAGGGGAGATGGACATCAAAGAGGATCCAAAACATAGTGTGAAATTGCAAGGGTATGCAATTTTCTATGTTACACAACTATGTCAATGTAAAAATAAAAATACAAATACAATTGGAAGAATAATAGTCTAAACAATGGTATAAAATCTATCCTTGAAATAGAGAGAAACTTTGAGAATGATTAGTAATAATGTGCCCCTTCATTTTGTGTGTACCATAAAGGGATACATACAATGTGTGTGTGTGTAAATATATAGTATAATAATAGAACAATGTAGATAGAAATGGATCATAAGCATGATAAATTGAGTATGTAGCATAAGCATTAAAAGCATGAGCATGAAAAGTCTAAGATAAAAGTTAGTGAAAAATGAGAGATTCATACTTAAGACACTTAGCTTTGTGTGTATGAAAGATGCCCCTACTTTTGTCCCTTAATTAGGATAATTGTGAAACCATGTAACTTACAAAAATTAAACAAAAACCTTTACCCCTAAGTGGAAATATTGGGTTAAAAATAAGGAAGAACATAAATTAGCATGTTTAAATCAATATGATATAAAGAAATTAAGGTCAAAGGGAGCCAAATGATGTATCACCTGAATTTATGCCCTTAAAGGGACACTTTTATTTTATATCATGATATACAAATAAAGTATTCATGATCCACTAACATATCTTTAGAAACAAAGGTTTCATGAAGTGGTGGTTTTTGTGATGTAATTATTGGACAATTCATCTTTTGTTGCTTTTGAGATCTATCTTGAGATGTTTCTTTTGTAACATTTATCTCACTTTGATTATCATTATGTACTATTGTAACAATAACACCATATATTGTTCTATTGATTTCTACTTGTATGTAGACCATGTCTTTCTCTTCACTATGTGGAGCACATGATGTGCTAGAATCATAAGTGTTTTACTGCCATACCAAGAATAGTTTTTATGTGAATAGATTTGGAAGAATCCTCTCTATCATGATGAGGTACTAATGATATATATCCATAAACATCAACTTTTTCAACTTGTATCACCTTTTTGTCAATAAGATCTTGAATTTTATGCTTGAGCGAAATACATATATCCTTTGTATGCCCAAGTATTTAATGATAATCACAAAAGTGATGAGCATTGAAAGTATTCCACATATGTATAGGTGTTGCAATAGGCTTGATAGGTGGCTACATGAGGATTTATGATTACAATTTTTTTTTCAATATCACATGTGGAGGCTCTCCTAATTTTACAAACATCATTTGATGCCTTATGGTGAAATAATTTTCTCATGATTAATAGTATCAACAAAATATTTAGTATTGTGCTCATATTATTGCTCATGTTATATAGTAGGATAAGTATAGGGAGCCACATGATCTATTATTTGATATTGAATTACTATTATGATCCTACAAATAATCATTAGGACTAAAAGTGAAATTTTCTATGAAAGCATAGAAAAGATCCATGAAAAAGTTGTAAGAAGCATTATGTAAATCAAACCATAATAAAGCTTCATCAACTAAAGTTTCTCAAAATATCTACATTAGAACAAAAGTATCATCATCATGTGATACTCTATGAGGAGAAAGTGGTCAACATGTATAAATGTGCCTATGTGATAGCCATCTTCATCTTCACTAAATGCATCAATCAATGGGTCTTTAGTAATATGAATACCATAATCATAGGATAAACAACACTATGACACACATTTTCAATATGTGTATCACTAACATTTGTTAGTTGGGATACATGATCATCATTTGAAACAACACATGATAAAGAAAGTAAAGAATCATCATCAATGAAACAAGTATCATAAATGTCCTCATTCTAGATAAAAATCATCAAGATATCAAAAGGAAATATCACTATGACTATTTGTATGCTACACTCTTAATCTTATAGTGTGTATAGTATTATGAGTAGTTGACTTGTGGTTACCTTAAATCTTAATTAATCTATAGTATCATTATTACAATCGTATTTAGATATTTGTCATCCTAGGCACGATATAATTATGTATCCATGTTGGCATGGGTTATATACAAGGAATAAATAGGGTATAAATATAGGAGGTTGTTAGGAATGTACCTAAAGTTCTTCCCCAGTTTCATCCTTAAGGGTTTTTGTGCTTAGCAATATTCTAGGTTTTATCTCTAATTATGTCCAAAACCCTCATTGTCTCGAGATCTTTTACCTTTGTTGGGTTTACATTTCTATTTTTATGTTAACTTACCTAGCCAGTCCAATTCACTTAATTCATTCCTTGAAGTCCTTATGATCATTTATTTATCGACCCCTTCAAATAATCTACCAAGTGTCACCCATCACTTCATGTTTTAAATACCCTAAATTTTATATTTTAAAGCTTTTGGCAAGTTCGAGTCAACCTGCACATTTCTGCATATTGTTTCATCACAAAGGTTATAGTGTAGTGCATACTCTTTTGTTTGGTATTTTAAGAGTTTGCAAGTTTTTGAAGTTGTGACACGTGTAAAGGTGGTTTCTAAATAGTTCATATGATTTATTAGTAAGCAGTCCCTACTAGGCCATGACTCCTCATTGCAGCACTAAGTTTCTTCATATTACAACCTCAATAGGTGGGCCCATTTCTAAGTTTGTAATGTGCAGTACTCTACCAAGGAACCTTCACTTTATGAGTTGTAATCCATGTGGCGTATTTTCATTGCATCATATACAACTCTACGCATCGTAAACTCAGGGGGATCTCCATTTCCAAGTTTGCACTATGCAATATCTAGCCACGAAGCCCCCACCATGTGACCTGGAATACATGTGGCCAATGCTTATTCCATCACAACAACCTTAGTGCATCACAATATTTAGAATTTGTTCTTATGGTATGGATGTGATGTGCCATGCATGTTTAAGTAATAAGAGATGGCCCATAGGTCTAAACCCTATTGTCAAAGTCTAATTGGACCACATATTAATTGTTAGAATAGGTGGGTTGACGTGTTGCTACATGGGATGAAATTTGATGCCTATCAATTATCTTTTCAACTAACTTAGGCTGTCATGCACACTTTTGATCTTAACCATAGATTGATGACCAAAATTTAAAATTTCACAATAGAGAAATGGTTGCACTACCCAAGCCCTAAATACATGTACATGAAATTAATTTAGAGGGTGGCAAAGTGTTTTTATGAATAAGCTTGATTTTCCGAAATTATTTTTGCACAACTACCCTAGCCATTGAGTAATATTTGTTTAGACATCCACCATTACCAATATTCAATGAAGGGTTGTGAGAAGAACAAGTAGGAATTGTGTGCTTCTCAAGTGTGCCAAATTAGGTACATACTTTGAAACCAATAATATTTCTATATTTGAAGTAAGTTAGGGTTTTAAAATTGAATTAAAAGGAGAACATATTAGTAGTTTTCATGTCATTCAAAAAAATATTTCAAATTTACTAGATATTAGAATTGCACAATCTTGTGAAAATCCTAGCTGACAATGATGATTCAAATTTCAGTCCAGTCTGGTAGGTCTAAAAGGGACTTAGACCAAGACATCCTAGATTTGTTACCTAAACCTTCATAGAGATATAAATAGGCCTAGGGTACTAGTGTTCTCTCTCAAAGACTTGTAGATAAAAAGGAAAGCATCAGGGACCCTATTATTCCTTGGATAGGATGGGAATTATTCATATTTTACTACACTCATGCTAACGAGCATATCCAAACTTCAAACATATGGAGATTTGATTTAGGGAAGCTTGTTATCCCTGATGTTTATATAAGCCCAAAGTTGGTGTATGCAGTTAGTAGACATTATAATCCAAACACTAGATGATTGATGAATCACAATGGTATAGAGATGTTTATATTGAAAAGAGAGTTAATCGTGAAGGTTTTCAATTTGAAAAGAGAGTTAATATTGAAGTTTTAATTGATGAAGATTTAATAGTGAGGGTTTAATTGATGAAGGTTTATATTTGAAAGAGAGTTAATCGTGAAGGTTTTCAATTTGAACCCTAATGCCCATGTCAAAATTGATTTTGATGAACTACGTCAAGAGTATAGAAGGGATAAGAGTGGTTATAGAGTTAAATGGACACCCCATTATAGGAATGGATTTAAGAAGATTGAGACGATTGAGATGGAACCTTTGGATGTTGGTCCCTTCCATGAATACTTTAGATGCACACATATGGCTCTATGCCAAGTTTTAGGGTTTGATTATAAAATTTAGATGAATGTTTATTTGATGATGATAGCTATTCACATTCATCATATTAATGTAGGAGAATCCCAAATTATAGAGCAATCTTACATCAACCAAAAATATTAGCGTTCTTTTATTTTCTTTCAATTTTAGTTGAATTGAATCATTCATAGTTTCAACATTTTGTCCCCCATTTTACTACATCTTCATATCAAAGCACATGGAGAAAGACTTAGTATCTACATAGTGTCATCTACATATATTCATATTTCAAGTGATTTGGATTTGTTTCCAGAAAGTTATCGCTACCATAAGATCATCAGTTTTCACATAATAGAGCATCCAAACAGTCAGTTGAAGGAGAAGGTTTGCGGAGCATTTCTGTGACTTGTAGAGCCTAATGGAACATCTTTGATGGCACATAATGACTAGATAAATATTCTTGGAGGTCCGCACCATGTTTCATTCATTTGTGGTGTGACACCATATGTTGTAGGCTAACCTACCTGTTTCTACATGATACATCTTTCATTGGAGTTTGTAACCTCTTGTGACTGACACAGAGGATCAATTGAGCTTGAAGATGATATATATAGATCTCTTAGATGCATTAGGAGGGTAGTTAGATTATTTTCATAAGATAGATAGTTAGATTCTTTCTAAAGGTACTTCAATGCCCTATCTTGCATATTTTTCATAACCTAGAAAGCAGGCCTATGAGACCTTTGATTGTAGCCCACATGTTGCCAACATATGAGCATCATAATTATTTGATATTATGAATATATGAATCTTCCATTGCATTCTATGATTGTGTTGTTTTAGTTGTGTTTACTCTAGTTGCATGGTTTGGATAGTTCATTCTTTGGACCCTCCTGCCATGACTGCACCAAGTGGTATCAGAGTGAAGTTTTGAATCCTTTGGAAGTGAAGGCATTCCATAAGATCTTGTGGTAAATAGATCACCAATTAGAGGTAGTATACTTATGTTTTTCAAGAGAGCACCGATTATGAGGTAGTTGCAGCCATGTATTCAGATCACTGAATTGAGGTAGTTGCACCATATCCTAGAAAAAGATGCCACCGAGGAGGATGCCTGCTATGGCCAATGTTGCTGGAAGAATGGAAGAAATGATAGAGATGATGAGGACAATGAAAGTTTTATTGGATGTTGTTGAAGAAGATAGAAGAAGAGGACTAATCCCTAGACATGATGTTGAAAGTGATGATGAAGAATTTCAATCTGCTGACCAAAATGAAGAAACCCTAGAAGAAGAAGAATCAGATCAGGCGAAGATGTTGAAATCTATTTCTAAGATTGGTAAGAGACATAGAGTAGATGTACTAAACTATATTAGAAATTTGAATCTAGAGGAATTGATTGACTAGATAAATGACTTGGAGGAATACTTTGAATATGAGGAAATTGAAGATTCAGAGAGAGTAATATTTGCAAAATCTAAGTTGAAAGGAAATGCTAGTATTTGGTGGAAAGAAGTTCAGTTGGATAGGAATAGGAGGGGAAAAGAGAAGATCATAAAATGGGATAGGATGGTGACAAAGGTGAAGAATCAGTTCATACCTGCTGACTATGAGTTGGAATTGTTGAAGAGATTACAAAACCTAAGGCAAAAGGAGAAATCTATGAAGGAGTATACTAAAGAATTTCATAAAATGATCATAAGGACTGGACATAGTGAAGAAAGTAGGGAGAAAGTTGCAAGATACATAAATGGATTGAGATTGAATATCCGAGAAGAACTAAGTCTGGTTATGATGACAACAATAGAGGAAGTATACCAGTTTGCATTGAAAGTTGAAGACAAGTTGAATAAGAAGCATGAGAAAAGGCAGAGAGGTAGAGGAGGTAAATTTTAGAGAGGTAGAACATATTCTGGAGGAGAAAGATCATATGTGGAGCAAAACAAAGAAAGTAGCCCATACAAGAAGGAAGACAAAGATAGCAATTCATATCGGAAAGATGACATAAGTTTCTACCACAATAGCAAAGGGAATCATAATTCTTACCACAATGAAGGATATAGGAGAGATGAAAGAGGTTTTGATAAGAGGTCATTAAGAGGAACTTGTTTTAAGTGTGGATTTAAAGGACATAGAGCATTTGAATGTCATTAGGGAAGTACAAGCAAGAGAACAAAGAACAGTGCAAGAGCAGCTTATGTGGAGGAAGAACCTATTGGATCACCTAGTTAAGTGGGAAAAATAGAGAAAGGAGAATAATTTTCATGAGGAGGCACTATTTCAAGCAGAGAGAACTGAGGAATCACCCCAAAGGAGAAGTTTGTTCTAGACCAGATGCAAATCAGGAGGTAAATGTTGTAAAGTGATCATTGATAGTGGCAGTATTGATAATTTGGTTTTAGAGGAGATGGTGACTAAGGTGAACCTAAAGAGATTGAAACACCTTAAGTCCTACAAGATAACATGGATTCAAGATGAAAACAAGGTATTGGTGAGTGAAAAATATTTGGTGAAATTTCATATGGGATCTTATAATGATGAAGTATTGTGTGATATTATGGCGATGGATGTATGTCACATATTGTTGGGTAGACCATTGTAGTATGATAGAAAGGGTATACAAGATGGGAGAAAGAATACTTATAATATAACATCAAATGGAAAGAAACATATCTTGATACCTTTGGAAGATGAACCTAAGAGTGAAGTATGTGGGAATGCTAGAATCTATTTGGTAGATGGAAAGAAATTTTTGGATGGATTGAGACATGAGAATATGTGTTTCACTTTGATTCCTAAGAAGTGTGGAGCCCTAAGTATAGAAACTATTACTAGAAAAGAAGAAAAACCACTGCCAGAGGAGATAACTGAATTGTTGACAGAGTATGAAGACATCATATCAAATAATGTACCTGAAGGATTGCCACCAATCTGGAGTATCAGTCATCATATGGACCTTATACTAGGAGCTACTTTGCCTAGCAAAGCAACAAACTACATGACACCAGTAGAGAATGAGAAGCTGAATAGACAGATATAAGAACTATTGAGGAAAGGATTGATCAGAGAAAGTTTGAGCCCATGTGCAGTACCTGTAGTACTAGCACCAAAGAAAGATGGAGAATGGAGGATGTGTACAGACTCTAGAGCAATCAATAAGATCATAGTTAAGTATAGATTTCCATTGCCAAGGATGGATGACATCATGGACTATTTCAATGGAGCAAAGTATTTCACAAAGATAGACTTGAAGAGTGGATACCATCAGATCAGGATTAGAGAAGGAGATCAGTGGAAGACTATATTCAAGACAATGAGGGATTGTATGAATGGTTAGTAATGTCTTTTGGACTAACTAATGCATCGAGTACTTTCATGAGGTTGATGAATGAGGTTTTGAAGAAATTCTTTGGTAAGTTTGTTATTGTATACTTGGATGATATTCTAATTTTCAGTAAGACAAAGGAAGAACATTTGTGACATATTTGGTGTAGTCACGGTTAGGAGGGTCCACGAAGTGAATAGTCTAGACCATGTAGCAAGAGTAAACACAACCAAAGCAACCCAATTATAGAATGCAAATGTAGATTTAGTCATTCAATATATCATAGATTCAAAATGCAAATAGGTTGGCAACATGCTGGCTTACAATTAGGGCTCACAGGCTTTATTCCTCAATTACAATATATGCGCAAGATATAGATTTGAAGTACTTTTACAAAAGAATTCAAGCTATCAAACTATGAACTATCACTAACTTCCTAGGCATCTATTACATGAATATATATCATCTCTGGATCACAAGATTCCTCCACATCAGCCAAGGATGGCTACAAACTCCCATGAAAGAGATGTAACATGTGTACACAGATAGGTCACACCAAAATAGATGGGAATCCTCTGCAAGTGAATGGAATAGCATGTGGATCTTAGGGAAGGTTGGCCACAAACCAAAGTTCCTTGAATGGTGTGTAATTTATCTCCACATGTCGTGAAAGTGCTCCACAAGTCTTCTCCTTTAGTTGATTGTCTGAGACTATCAGGATGCTCTGCTCTGAGAAAATAGTTGATCTTTTGATAGTGATATCTTTTTGGAAACTGATCCAAATGATTTGAATTTTGGATATGATGTACAGGAAGGTGTGTAGATGCTAAGTCCACTTCCACAAAGTCTGAAATGAAATTGCGGCAGAATGTAGACCAAAATATAGAAACTGCTACTGACTGAACTAACTATACTAAACTAGAAAATCAAAGAAAACAAGCTAAAATGTAAATTTTTTTAGGTTGATGCAAGATTGCTCTTAAACCATGGATGCTTCTGCATCATACATCTAGGGTTGTTGAAAAAGTGAGTCCCTCACTTTGCTAGGGCTAGAGGAAAACCAAGACGGTCCACCGCAGCCTAAGAAATCCAAGATGACTCTTCTTCCAATCGGCCTTTCCACTTTACCAAATATTCCTTGTATTTATTTCCTCTGGTGCTGCATCCAATTCTATTGTCCAAACAAGATGTCTTCAATTTTCTCCAGTGCTCAATTTTGTAACTACTTCTTCAAGTCTTATTCAATGTTGTCAGTGAACTCTACTTCATGATACAGATATAGGTCTACAATATTGAAAATAGGTGATATACCCAATGTCTTCGGTAGCTCCACTTCATATGCATTTCCTAAATCAAACTTTCTGAGTATCCTACATGGTCCAAACTTCTTCATCTTCAACTTGTTATATGTCCCAATTGGAAATCTTTCTTTTCTCAGGTACATCATAACTTCATCTCCAACTACAAATTATTTGTGTCTTCTCTTCTCATCTGGTTGCTCCTTATAGTTACTGTTCATTTCCTCCAAATGCTTCTTAACTAGATTATGCACTATCTCCATGTGTCCTACAAACTCTTCTTCTTCTACAATTCTCTTATTCTCCATATTGACATCTCTCAACTTCGCAACTCCTCTAGGATTAGTTCCTATCACAATCTCAAATGGTGTTCTTCTAGTACTCCTATTCACTGAATTATTGTATGCAAACTTTGCTTGTGATAGAATCAAATCCAAATTTCCTGCCTTTTCTCCAACCAAGCATCTCAATAAGTTTCCCAAACACCTATTTACTACCTTTATTTGTCCATTAGTATGTGGATGAAATGCTGAACTAAAGTTCAAATATTTCTTCATCTTCTTCCAAAGTGTCTTCCAAAAGTATCCAAGAAATCTTGTATCTTTGTCTGAAATTATGCTCTTAGGTAATCCATGCAATCCCATAATCTCCTTAAAAAATAGGTTAGCCACATGAACTACATCAGGTGTCTTCTTACAAGGTATGAAATGTGCCAACTTTGAAAATTTATCCACCACTACAAATATAAAATCATGTCCTCTCTATGTCTTCATCAATCCCATTATGAAATCCATGCTTATGTCTTCCCAAGGTCTCTCGAGTACTGTCAAAGATCTATACAATCTAGTATTCTGACTACTTCCTTTTGTAACTCGACATGTACTCTATAACTTTGTACAAACTTCCTTACATCCTTATTTATCTAAGGCCAAAAGTAATTTTCACTTACCAAAACCATTGTCTTATCAATTCCAAAATGTCCTGCCAATCCACCACTGTGCTTCTCCTTTATTAGATTATCTCTCATTGAACTCCTAGGTATGCATAACTGGTTTCCATTAAACATGTCCTCCTGATTGAAATAATCCAACCACTTACTTCTATCTATCACAATAGGTTCCTTGCATGCTTCCCATGGTTCTACAAAATCAAGGTCTTCTTCATACAAGTTATTCAACTCCTCAAAACCTAGCACTTCAACTCTCATCTCTACCAGCAAATTCCTTCTCCTACTCAATGCATCTGCAACTTTGTTTGATTTTCTACTCCTATGCTTTAATACAAAAGTGTAACTCTGCATGAGCTCTACCCATCTAATATGTCTGATTCAACTTTCCTTGACTATTCATATACTGCAAAGCTTGATGATCTGTATACAACACAAATTCCTTAGGCAACAAATAATGTCTCCACTTCTTCAAGGCTTGAATTATGGTATAGAACTTTTGATCATAAACTAAATATCTTCTCCATACATCATTCAGCTTCTCACTGAAATATGCTATAGGTCTACCTTCTTAACTTAACACTGCTCCTATTGCATTTCCACTTTCATCACAATCTACTTGAAATACCTTATTGAAATCTGGTAATGCCAACACAGGTTGCTTTGTCACTTTCTACTTGAACAATTCAAAACTTTTATTTGCTCATGATGTCCACTTAAAGTCTATTCTATAACCTCTCATTGTCTCTATCATAGGGTTACATACTGAACTAAAATTTTTTATGAACTTCCGGTAGAAACTAGCCAATCTATGAAATGATTTGACTTATCCAATGCTCTTAGGTGTAGGCCACTAAACAATTGCTCTCACTTTCATGGGATCAATTTTAAATCCTTCCATAGAAATCACAAATCCCAAGTATACCAATTCTTCCTTCATGAAACTACACTTCTTAATGTTTATCAGCAACTTCTCTTCTCTCAACCTCTGCAATACTTGTCTTAGGTGCCACAAATGTTCTTCTTTTGTCTTACTGAAAATCAGAATATCATCCAAGTATACAATAACAAACATACCCAAGAATTTCTTCAAAACTTCATTCATCAACCTCATGAAAGTGCTTGGTGTGTTAATCAATCCAAAAGGCATCACTAAACACTCATACAATCCTTTATTTGTGTTAAAAGTAGTCTTCCATTAATCTCCCTCTCTGATTCTAATATAATGCTATCCACTCTTCAAGTCTATCTTTGTAAAATATTTAGCTCCACTCAAACAATCCATAATATCATCCATCATAGGTAAAGGAAATCTATACTTAACTATGATCTTGTTTATTGCTCTAGAGTCAATACACATTCTCCATTCTCCATCCTTCTTCGGTGCTAACACTGTTGGTACTACACAAGGACTCAAACATTATCTAATCAAACCTTTCCTCAATAATTCACGTATCTATCTATTCAATTCTTCAATCTCTACTGATGTCATTCTATGTACACCAACGTTTTGAGTCAAGTTGTGACACTGCTTCAAGCATGCTTGGCTTTCTATGCTTATGGTGACTTCTTTCCTTCATGCTTTGTGCTAGCATTTCATTCTACTTCATATTTATGTCTGCCATCCTAGGGTACACACTCTTCATCAATCATCATTGCTATTTTGGAGGTGGAAACACCATTCATAGAGCTTGACTGAGGCAAGCTCCTAAATAGCAACCAACCATTTTCCTTCTTGTATGTGTGTAGGTCATAAGAATAGGTTTTGAGAGCTAATTTCTGGGAAGAAGACATAACTTGTAGGTATAGACCCGATGAAGACATCAGTTTCTATAAACCCTAATCAAGGTCTAGGGCACCCAAGTTCCCTTGTCCTTTACATTTTGGCCTCTATGTCTAGGTTCTAAATTGTCCCTTTACCTTTGCTGTCTATTTGGTTTCTAGGTTTTTGCTTCCGATAGTCTATTATGTCGCAATCTTCATCAATTAAGCTCTATTATTGTGCCCTAGTTTGATTTGATTGGATTTGGTTAATTCTTTTCTATACAAAAAAATGACTAAGCCCCTATAGTCTATCTCTCCTTCAAAGGTAGAAGCCAATCTTGACTTGTGTCCCTATGTTTTGTAGAAGAGGGTTTGACCTAGATTGATCTATTGATCTACTCTCACTTTTCTACTAAACATGAATCCATCTAAAATCAAATCTCCTAAGGTTCCATCAAAGATCATCTACAACATGAGAGGGATGGTATAGGAAGAAGGGGAAATGGTCAAGTAATTTTACCATAGATGCAAGGAAGTAGTAAGAAAAATGGAAGAGCCACTAATAGAGAAAAAAGGGATGAGTGGTTTGTGTCTAGACTACTACAAAATAGTTAGAATAGCATTGTATGGAAGGACTTTTAAGACATACTAAAGTGTGATGGAGTTAGCATGTAGAATAGAAACATAGCCTTAGAGAAGAAAAATCAAGGAGATATAGAGTAAGGAATTATACAAGATGAGACTAGAGTTGGAATAGTTGAGAATTATTTATGTGAACAAGGTTATTTCCCTAACTAGTCTCACTCTTGGGTTCTTTTCACACTTAGTCACTTAAGTTTACTTAGGGCTTTATAAGTGCATTTTCACTATATGTCTCATGTCATAATATTAAGAAACTTGTCATAATCTTATTTTGTCCTATACCTCACATTGGCCTATATAACCAACATTTTTTCATTGTATCACATACATTATATTTGGATTCGTTGATAGGAATACAATTTATATCTATAATATTGATTGTCTAAGTTCTTTGTTTTTTCCATTAGGTCTATAGATCTTGGGTAGCTATCTCCATAGCCAAATCTTACATGGTATCAAAGTTGGTATAGTATCTTTGGTTAGTCTCTTGGGAGATCTAGGAGCACCAATCTTGGATTTTATTCAAGCATTGAATATCCTCTTCTCTTGCATCGTTGGATGATTTGGAGAATCAGAAAGATGTGATAGAAATAATAGATTCTAGGGGGTTTCTATTATAGATTTGTATTGCAAGTACATTTGGGAGATTGGTGGAGCAAATCTAAGCTTACCATTACATCCAAAGTGTGCACAAAAGTAATCTTTACCTTTTGTTACATCCCAAATGGACATTGGAGGCAAAATCTATAAGGGTTTGAATTTGGGAAGTGGTTGCTAGATTTAGAGGGTAGCCATATTTCTTTATGATCAATTCCCAGATCAGGTGCCCAATCTCAATGTCATAGAAATCTCATCACTGCTTCAGAGTGTCATTTTTCCCTCTGACAACCTAAATTACTCATAAGCATTTGCACAAAGCATTCCGCAAAAACTACATAATTTGAATTTGGGTAATGCATGTCCCAAATATGTGTCCATGCCTAAATGAGTAATGTTGGACCATCCTGCATATATAAATCTCAATTTCATTGCAAAATCCTAGATAGTCTTTCCACTATATAATATGAGGAGGTAGAGTAAAGAACACCACTTAAAAGTTTTAGCCCTATCACCACCTTTCATTTTCAATAGTGTTGACATGATCTTGTCTGTAATATAGGAAGCATAGTCAAATTTTCTATTTACACTCACATGTTGCACATATACTACTATCACCATTAGGCTGATTGGGATTTGTACTTTGACATAGATTGCTAGGTCTTAGTAGAGGGCATAGTAAGTCTATCTACAAAGTAATCCAAGAAAGTGTCCATATTATAAGGGGCCACTTCATTTGGAGGGATCAAGACTAGTTTTCCATAAGGGACCCTTTTTCTATGTTTTAGGATCTAGAACACCCTGTAAATGGTTTTGTCCCTATCATATTCTATGCACAGTGAATTTAAATTGTAGGGATGTTTACAATCCTATCCAAATTGAAATCATCACATACATACTCTCTATCTAGCCTAAAAAGACAACCACCCTTTGCATTCAATATTGTTTTGGCCTCAAGGTCATACCTCTTTGCAATTGCCCTAATCATTTTCATATTGATGAACATACTGGGCACAACAAGTTTTCCCAAATCTAAATCCCAAATGTTTGACATAGGACTTTGACTCTTCCTCTTCTTATAACAATAGCAGAATAATTTCCAACCCTGGGGATAAATAATTGCATCCCTCACATGCTTAGCATTTTCAAACAACCTATCTAAAATAATTCTTGCCCCCTAAGCATGATTCATTCTTTTAGAAGACCATGGGAGATGAAAAATAATCTCCTCATCCCTGGTTCACTCTTTCTCTTTTCTGTTTGGGGTCATGGATGACTCCTTTTTAGGGCTTTTGGATGATGGATAGGGTTTAATTAGAAGGCTAATAACTAGGGCCTAATTTTAATTCAAAACTTCTTTAAACAAAATAGGAAACCCTAATTCAATGTCATAATTCAAATAAAATCCTTATAGCATGATAGACTCAGAGAGAATCACTTACCTATCTTTGGCTCCTGTTGAAATTGCCTTGGTAACACGGTTCTCTCCACACCACTATGTTGTTGCTTGATATTGGATAATTGAATATAATTAATCTTTCCCTCAGCTTGCAAAGTAGAATACTATCACTTCTACAATAAAGGCCCAAGTGAGTGAAACTAGCATTCTATTTGCTAATAGTTCCTTGAGTTTGAATATTAGCTGTTGATCCTACTGGGAATGAAATTGATTGATGAACAACACATCATCACAAGCTCAATTAAAACCCAACAAGTGGAATTTTGATGCAAAGACCATCAACGATGCAAATGACAAATTGTCATGTCACTTGCAAATAGGTCTTAGGGGCCCACATTATTTCTAATCCTTTTAGGATGGAAAATCCATGGTGACCCATCGTCATGTGGTCAAGACAACATGGAAATAGGGCAAACCACTACCATTTTATACCTCAGATGCCTTCATATATCATGATTCAAAGAATTAATGTGATAAAATTAGAACTAAACACTTGGACTGGTGGGCCTAGTTATGAAAGCAGTTCAAAATGTTAGATGTCAACACAATACATACACACAAATAAAATCTCAATCCCTTTCATTAAACTATGATACCCTCTAAACACTACACATAAAATGAGAAGACACCATGTAAACAATTTGGTCCCCTTTCATGAGGAAAATGTAAACCCTCAATAGTGACATGTGGTGGAAAAGCACACACCTACATTATAGACAGGTGGGAACTTATAAATAGTATGTTACAAAGGACTAACATGATGCCAATGAAACACTGACATATAAGAGGGGCACGGTACCACTAGAAAAAATTTAGATAGCACCAAAATGATCTTTGGGGCCCATGTGGTTACATATCGAAAGGCCACAAATTCGAAGGGTGGTCAAATATCAAAGGCACGACATAAAGGATCAATGCAATGCAACAATAGCATGCCATGTAGACACTAATAGGGATGATCATGGGGGCCATAATACAAAAGCATCAGAGTAGAAATAATATAAAAATAAATGCACGCCTTTTACAAGATTTAGTTAGTTGCTAGGATAAAAGGGGTCAGTAAATAAATGACCAAGGTGACAACAAGAAATAACTTAAGGACTTAGGAATGGGCTGAAATGGTCAAGATGAAAATATAACATTGAAACATAGACCATTTTAGAAGGGTTTAGGGTTTAAGAATAAAGGGACAGAAACCTTATGGAACACATCCTAAAACCTTGAAAACCTAGAATAGCACTGCCAATAGGACTTAACCCCCAGATTGGCAAAGTAGATGTTCATGGATCCTCGTCCATGTATCAAGTATTTGAAAAGGCCATAAATAAAGAAAAGAAGATTAAGTCCATTGTTACATCAAGAGATAAGTACAAAAAAATATTTGGAATTTCCAAATCTTCAACCTTCAAAAAAAGAAAGTGGGATAGGAACCAAAATTCTAAATAGAAGTCAAATGGTGCAAGGAATAATAATAATTCAATATTTAAAGGAAAGAATAATGAGTCTAAGGGAAGGAATGGAAATAATGAGGAAAGGAGGTACAAGAAGAAAGAATCTCCTGGAGGATGTTTTTCTTGTGGAAGAGATCATTATGCTAGCAACTGCCCAACCAAGAATAAGGGAAACAACTTCAAAAACCCCTTGTCATTGCAGTAGATAGATTTTTAGTAAAGAATCCATGTTGCAGTTGATAACTACCAAGGAGAGTTCTAGATTCCTCCAACTGAAACTTCAAGTGTAGTTTTTGGTTGTTATGTTTCTATATTAGTTGATATTGGAGATATTGAGTATCTTGGTGCACTCAAAGCATTTAATAAGATTCCTAGGAGAGTACGATTTATGGAAAACTCATGGTTTGTACTATATACAAACCAAGATAAGGAAAGAGTAGAGCAATGCCTACTTGAAGTTGAGTTAAAACTTCCCACCTAATGAACCTACAATAGTGTGTGCCACTTTTTGGCCAAAGTGGGAAATTGAAATCAATATTTTAAACCAAAATTTCACTTTCTAACACTTGTAACAACTACACTGTTCAAAATTTGAAGATGATGTGAACTAGTAATTTTTGAGATTTTGTGTGTAGATTCTAAATATATATTTTTAAAATTTTTTAAAAATAATTTATAAAATTTTTACATAACTTTTAATAACTTATTTTTTTATAGTTAATAGCATCTTTCAAAAGTGATGTTTATACCATATAGCATACTCTTTTATACATAAAGGATAAAATTATAAGTTTTTAAATATAGATTCATCACACCAATATCTAGTGCATTGATATTTTCATAATTTTTTGTTGCATATTTTAACTTTTTATTAAGCTTTGAAGTGAGATTAATTATAATTTAGACATAGGTTTATACCATATAGCATAACTTCTTCTATATATATATATATCCAAATTAACATTTTTTTGTTGAAACAAGTACATCAGTACCTAGTGCATAGATATTTTTTAGAATTTTTTCTCTATTTTACTATTTTTTCACATTTGTAGAATAGAGACATTGATGTTTGGTGAAAAACCTATGATCACTAGAAAATTGTAAATAAATATAATAATCAAATTAAATATATTCAAAATTATACTTTTTTGAAAGATTACTCTAAGGGCTATGATCTTGCAAATTATCCTATCATGTTGATTCTATTTGTTGGTCCAACCCAAGGTTTGAAACACAAAAGTTTGGATAAAATCTGAGAACTAAGGTGGAAAGGTCATTTCAAGGACCTTCATTCAAAGGACCTTGAAATGAAGGTACCTTTGTTCGAAGGTATCCAAGGACCTTTGAACAAAGGTCCATGAGAATTTTTTTTTCAAAAACAGAATAAAAGGGACCTTAGAACAAAGGTTCCTTTCTATTCCTTTTACAAAAATTTCCATAAAAGGAATTAAAAATGACCTTCAAAAAAAGGTCCCTTTTATTCCTTTTATGGAAATTTTCAAAAAAAGAATTAAAAAGGGACCTTTCAAAAAAAGGTCCCTTTTTATTCCCTTTTTGGAATTTCTAAAAAAGGAATAAAAGGGACAAGGTATCTGAGGACCTTCAAATGAAACTCCATGAGAAGAAAAAAAAGGAATAAAAGGGACCTTAGAACAAAGGCGCTTATTATTCCTTTTATACAAATTTCTATAAACGGAATAGAAAAGGAACTTTGAATGAAGGTCCCTTTTATTTCTTTTATGGAAATTTGTAAAAAAGGAATAAAAGAGACCTTCGTTTGAAGGTCCCTTTTATTCCTTTTTTACAAATTTTCAAAAAAGGAATATAAAAGTACCTCCGAATGTAGGTCCCTTCTATTCATTTTATGGAAATTTCTAAAAAAGGAATAAATTTTGAAGGTCCCTTTTATTCACTTTTTTGAAATGACCTTCATTTGAAGGTCCTTTGTGCAAAACCTTCAAATGGAGATTCACCTTAATTTGAAGGTGATTTTTAACTTACTCTTGAATGAAGGTGTTTCTTAATCTTTTTCTCCCAATCTATGTCAAATTCTAGTGTCCCATAAGTGGGACTCGTTATTATGGGTTCACCCCACCTTCTTCACTGAAGTGAACCTTTATGTGGCTCCCTTAGGATCTTATAATGTCACCCTAGGGATGAATTGTCTCTAGCAAGATGAGATTTCTTTGTAAAAATAGTTGAATGTTTAGATGACTTGGAAAACCATGTTCAAATCGAAGGGATTAAGTGGGAGATAAATTTGAAGAAAATTTTAGCTATGAAACTTAAAAGAGCTAGAAGGAAGGGGTGTGAAATATATGTCATTAGTGTAGATGAGTTAGAATATATGAGGGAACCTATGAGACAAGATTGCACTTTTCTTCAAGAGTTTCAATATTTTTTTCTTGATGAGATACCTTGACTAGCCTCTCAAAGGAAATTTGATTTCTCAATTGACATAATTCTTGGATTAGATCCTTCATCCAAGTTTCCATATAGAATAACCACAATAGAACTCGTGGAACTAAAGGCTTGGTTGCAAGAACTACTTTCTAAAGGATTGATTTAACTTAGTGTGTCTCTTAGGGTGTACTAGTAGTTTTTATCAAAAAATAAGAATGGAACCTTGCACCTATGTATAGGTTATCATATGCTTAAAAAGGAAATGGTAAAAAAGTAGATACCCATTGTCACACATTGATGATCTCTTTGATCAAATGCATGGTGCGATTGCTTTCTTCAAAATTGACTTGAGAGTAGGGTATCACCAATTGAGAATAAAGGAGGAAGATATTCTTAGGATCGCCGTCAGGACAAGGTATCGTCATTATGATTTCATAGTGTTACCCTTTAGATTAACAAATGCAACAACATTCATAAGTCTAATGAATAGTGTTTTTAAAGACTTCTTGGATAAGTTTGTGCTCATCTTTTTGGACAATATATTGATATATTCAAGAAAAAAGGAAGGGAATTTGCATCTTTTGAGGCTAGTAATGTAGCATTTGAGGGATCATAAGTTGTATGAAAAATTTACCAAAAGTGCATTCCTTAGGAGGTGCAGTATTAAATAGGTCATGTTATCTCTACTGAGGGGATCTGTATTGATTTGATAAAGATATGAGTGATTGTGGAATGACCTACATTAAAAAAGTTCATGAGGTACAAAGTTTTATGGGCTTGGCAATCGACTACAAGATGTTTGTGATGCCTTTCTCAAGGACAACCAACCCCGTAAAGTTGCTTCAAAGAAAAGGCTAATCATTTGTATGGTTAGATAAGTGTGAAGAGGCTTTTCCAATCCTAAATGAGAGATTAACTTCAATGCTAATTCTTATAGTACTGGACTTTCAAGGTCATTTTGTGGTTGTTACAAATATGTCAGAAGAATATTTGGGCAATGTACCTATGCACAATGGTCAAGTTGTGGCCTACAAGTCCAAAAATCTCTACCCAAATGAAACAAAATAAGCCTCACATGATCTAGAGCTTGTCGCAATTATGCATGTTTACAAGTTTGGAGGTATTGTTTTTTAGAAAATCCATTTGAGTTGAAACTAGATAACTTGGGACTCAAGAATATTTTCACCCAACCTAATCTGAATGCATGCCAAAGGCAATGGCTAGAGTTCTTATCAGATTATGATTTTAACATCAAATACATTAAGGGCAAAGAAAATTGATTGGTTGATGCTCTTAGATAAAGATGGTACATTGTTGCAATGGTTGTAGTGTAGACAACATTCCAAGAGAAGGTTCTAAAACATTCTCCAAGGATGAATTTTATAAGCAAGTTAAGAAAGCTCTCTTCGAAAATCTTTAAGATTATTAGTATGAAGGATAGATCAGTTTGATCCCAGTAGGTTGCTAAGATACCAAAAATGAATATATGTTCCTAACCAAAGAGGTTTGAGAAAATTTGTGCTAAGAGAGATTCATTGTGCACCTTACTCAAGTCACCTAGGAGTAACTATGTTATTGGCTAATCTAAAACTACTAAATTTATGGAAGGAACTTAAAAAGGATGTGGACAACTTTGTGGCTAGGTATTTAGAGTGTTAATGGGTCAAGGCTTAGCATGTACATCTAGCAAGATTACTCTATCCTCACAATAGCCTAAAGTTGAAATGGCAAGTAATTATTATGGATTTTGTTTAAGAACTATCAATGTCAAGAACCATCCATGATATGATTCTAGTATTTGTAGCTAAGCTCACTAAAGTTGCTCACTTCATTCCTAAAAACTTGATCGATGGCGTGCCAATCCTCACAAGAAGATTTATTCAAGAAGTGTCTAGACTCCATGGAGTTCCATAAAAGATAATCTCCAATAGCGATGCATGGATGACTTTGAGGTTTTGGTAAACATTATTTTTAGTGTTTGGAACTTAGCTAAACTTTAGTTTAGCTTATCACCTACAGAGTGATAGTCAAACTGAAATGGTGAACCAAGTATTTGAGGATTTACTATGAATGTATTGCATGTACCAATAGTATTAGTGGCTAGAGTACCTACCTTTAGTTGAGTTTTCTTATAATAATTCCTCACTTTGCATTGAAAATATCTCCATTTGAAGCATTGTATGGAAAAAATGCAAAATACCCATAAATTGGGATAGAATAGAAGATGGGGTGTGCATTGGGCTAGAGATTCTAGCAGAAATGGAAGATCAAGTCAAATTGGTAAAGAATGTATTGTCTAAAGCCAATGATAGGAAGAAAAGTTATGTGGACCATAAATACACTAGAAGGTAATGTGACATAAGAGACAAAGTTCTTCTTAGAGTCAAACCACATAAAAAGTTCAATTATGTTTGAGAAATTAGTTGAACTAGCACCTAGATAGGTGGGTCCTTTTGAAGTATTTGAAGTCATTTACCTGATTGCATATAGATTAGCATTTCCACCTACTCTTTCCCAACTACATAATATTTTTCATGTGTCCTATTTAAAAGGCATGCTACAATTTTTTCTTATGTCCTTGATTAGAACTCCATATAGGTGTTGGACCTAGTAGTGGTAATGGTAGTTCGTCTCATAGTGCTCGAGGTTCACTAGCTCAGGTTGCATAAAAAGAAAACTGACTCAGTGCAAGGTCTAGTGGGACCAATATTCATAGGACAATGCCACATGGGAGGACTACAAGGAATTTTATAAGAATTATCCTCATCTTTTTGAACATTGAATTTAGACATTTTAATGTTTCAAAATAGAATTTAATTTTCATGATTGATTAGCCATCATGACGATAATTATTTCTAGTGGGGACCAATGGTGCAGTCATGACCAAGGGGTTTTATCAAACTACCCAGTCATTCAACTATTAGAACACAACATAAGCATAAATTCAACATACAAATCTAAAAATATTTTATTAACTTCAAAACCATTAGCATTTAAAAATTTATTGGTCTTTCAAAGATTCATCATTAGACATTACATTACAACATTCAATCGATTATGTGCTTACAACACCAAATCATCCTCTAACAAATACAGAAATTGCCCCTCAATCTATTATTACCACATCTCTATTCTGAGAGGAAAACTACAATACCCTCTGTGTTGAGTGGAATCACCTACAATTAATCACTAACTCCCTTTGAATATGCCAAGGTTTCCCTTTACTCTAGAACTAAAAGTTGATAGTTGTATAATAGTTGCCAAGTAGTTGAGTCGTCGCCAAGTAGTTGAATAGTCACCAAATAGTTGATCCGCTACAGAATGGAATCACCACAAAAACTTAACACATTTTGGGTCCATGACAAGATCCCTCTATTGACAAAAGGTTTATATTACAAATCATAGGTCTTTTGCTTTTGTCACCTCTATTGGCTTAAGCAAACTTTTGAAAACATTATAAATGTTATCGGCAAATATAATTACCTCTTCCAAACTGAGTCAATCCAATCACAAGTGCTTATTGGTGAATGTTCAGTTTCTCTAACCTTAGTGATAATTGCTTATCGGCAAAAACCCACTTTTTGAAACTTGGACTTTGTCTCTTCTGCCTTCGCTTCTATTGGCGAATTGGTCATTTTCTAAACTTGTTCTTTGTCCACTCTATTGGAAAAATTTGATTATGCTAAACCTCAACTTTGGTCTTCTATCAGCAAATTCTCTTGATTCTAAACTGACGAAGACTTAACATTTTCCTCTTATCGGGAAAACATGCTTTTCTCGATCCATTATCAGCATATTAGAGAATTTTAAAGTCATGAACTAGCCGAGACATAAATTTCTTCTATCGTTGCCATTCCAATTCCACAAACCTTCAAGTATCTCAACTTCTACATTACCACCTATTGATGAATTAAAGAAATGGAAAACTCCTTCCTCAAGGCCTTTATCGGTGAAATGTCGTATCGACAAACTTAAGGGTTCGTAAACTTATGGATTTGCCGATAAAGTTCCCAAACTTCAAACTTCTCTAATAACAAAAAAAACACTCTTCTAATTCTTCTTCAAATATTCAATCAGCTACCTATACAATCGGTGAACTAGGCAATCGGCTAACTACCAAATTGCCAAACTAGACAGTTTGCAAGCTGTAGAACTCTCTGACTTGTAGAATATTTTGCAAATTGTAGAACTCTCTGACACACTGGGTAAGTGAAATGATCCATGAGTTGGAAAACTCATGAGCATTTGAAAATTCTTGGGATGGTGATCCCATGCTTGTTCTTTATCGAAACCTCCTCTTTGTCTACCTGACCTCTTCTCTTCATCACTTGTTGAAATGCTTCAATTCCACTTGCACTTCCAGGGCTACACTTGTCTTTAAAATTTTTCAAGTGTCCAAACTGTGATTTGTGTTATTTCCTCTCCAAAACACAACTCCTTTGTTCAATGCTCATGACTTCCACATTGTTTTCCACAGCTTTATGTTGTTGTTGCACAAAACCAGAACCACTACCTTTATTTTTTAGTACAATCCCCTTTATGGGATTCTTCATTGAGTCATTTCCAATCTCTCTTGTCACATTAAGCAACTGTTAGAATTGCAACAAACTATTGAACTACTCTCTTTCACCTGTGGTGTCTTCTCTTTTACTGAACCAACAAATACTTCTGCCCATCCTTAACAATAGTATACAAATTCCTTTCATCATAGTAGATTACTTCCCTAACAAACTACCAAGGTCTACCCAACAACACATGACAAGCACTCATTGACTTAACATCACACAAGACTTCATCCTTACATGACCTAATCTGAAAACTAACCATGCATTGCTCTTTTACCACTAATTCATGTTTCTTTTGCAACCAAGTGACTTTATATGGATTAGTATGTTTCATCTTTTTCAAACCTAGCTTTCTACCATTTCCTCTAAAACTAGGTTATCAGTACTACCACTATCTATAATTAC
This sequence comes from Cunninghamia lanceolata, assembly GCA_027924645.1. Lineage (NCBI taxonomy): Eukaryota > Viridiplantae > Streptophyta > Pinopsida > Cupressales > Cupressaceae > Cunninghamia > Cunninghamia lanceolata. The sequence continues at coordinate 340,153 of BSBN01000245.1, read as the reverse complement.
TTTGCAACACTTACCTCCAGACTTGCATACATTTCTGAAAAGACTTCTCCTCTGAGATGCTTCATCCTTCTTCACTTCTGGTGTTATCAACACTCTCTTGAGCATAAGAGACTCTCCTTTAGGTTCTTTTGCTTTCAGTGATGCCACACTCTCTTCATCTTCTTGTACCATATTATTTTTGCCCATACTTTTCTTATTCTCCTAATGTAATTGTAGACATTCATAAGCTCTATGTCCTGCCTCACCACACTAAAAATATTTTCCAAGGAACCCTTTGCTACTACTACCACGTCCTCTTATAGAATATTCTCTTCCTCTCACTCCTTGACTTGACTCCTTATTCCATTTTGAATTTATTTCTTCTTCTTGAACTTTTTTTCCTTTTCCTCTCCCGATTGAGAATTCCCCTCTTCCCCTAGCATTCCTCTATTGTCTTCTTTCTATCTTTTCTTCTACTTTCAAAGCATATTGAAAAGCCTCCTCTAGTGTTGAAATATTCAATGTACTCATCTCATCTTGTATATTAAATCTTAGCCCATTGATATATCCAGCTACTTTCTCTTTATCCATTTGATGATACCTAGATCTAATTACCATTTTATAAAACTCTTCCGTATAGTCCTTTATGCTCATATCTTTCTGCTTCAAAATTTGAAGTTTTCTGAACATCTCCAACTCATAATCTCCAGAAATAAATTTTTCTTTCAATCACATAACCATCTGATTCCACCTGGTTATTCTCGCATCTCCATTAGCCACTCTCTCTTTACAAATGCCTCCACCATAAAACAACATGTCCTTTGAGTTTTGTTTGTGCCAATCTCACCCTCTAAGGGTCATGAATATTTTCATATTCAAAATATTCTTCTAATTATCCTATCCAATCTATCAATTCATCAAGATTTAATGTTCCAAAAAAATTAGAAATTTCTATTTTGTTACCTTCCCAACTTTGGCACATGCTCTTAAGAACCATTCTTCTCCATCATCTATTGGCTGTTCATTTTCCCTTTCTCTTTCATCCTCCACAATTTCATCCTCACCATCAGCATGATCTTCCATACAATCTAGATTTCTTCTCAATCCAACAACTACATTTCTCAACTCGTTCCTCACTTCAACATGAAACTGTTCTAACATCTCTTCCATTTTGAAAACTCTTCTTCTTGGGGGAATCTTCTCAAATTACAACCACTACTACTTTCTCTCAACACACACCATGGAAACAAAATCCTCTTTTGCTCACAACTCCAACATCTCCTTCACCCCTCAATAATTATGGGACTCCACTTCACACCCACAAATACCCTCTCGAGCCCTCTGAGACAACACTTCATATTCTCCACAACATCTCTCCTCCTAGGAAGAAAACCTTAATCTAATACCACTTGGTGCAATCACGACCAGGGGGTTTGATGAAACTACCAAATCATGTAGCCATTACAATGCAATAGAAGCATAAATTCAACATACAAATCTGAAAATATTTTAATAAATTCAAAACCATTAGCATTTACAAATTCATTACCATTAGCATTTACAAATTCATTGGTCTTTCAAAGATTCAGAATTAGACATTACATTACAACATTCAATCAATTATGTGCTTACAACACCAAATCGTCCTCCCACAAATATAGAGATTGCCCCCTAATCTATTATCGCCTTGTCTCTGTTTTGAGAGGAAAACTACAACACCCTCTATGTTGAAAGGAATCACCCACAATCCATCACTAACTCCCTCTGAATATGCCAAGGTTTCCCTTTATGCAAGGAACTGAAAGTTGATAGTTACATAATAGTTGCCAAGTAGTTGAACTATCACCAAGTAGTTAAACAGTCACCAAACAATTGATCCACTACAAAATAGAATCGCCACCAGAACTTGACATGTGTTGGGTCCAATACAAGATCTCTTTATCAGAAAAGGGTTTATATTACAAATCATAGGTCTTTTGCTTTTGTCGCATCTATCAGCAAAAACAAACTTTTCAAAACCTTATAAATGTTATCGACAAATATTATATTTTCCTAACTGAGTCAATCCAATCGCAAATGCTTATCAGTAGAAGTTTAGTTTCTTTTTAACCTTAGTGATAATTGCTTGTTGGAAAAAACCCACTTTTTGAAACTTGGACTTTGTCTCTTCTACCTTCGCTTCTATCTTTGAATTGGCCATTTTCTAAACTTGTTCTTTGTCCACTCTATCTGCAAAATTTGATTATTCTGAACCTTAAATTTGGTCTTCTATCAACGAATTCTCATGATTCTTAACTGACGAAGACTTAACATTTTCCTCTTATCAACAAAACATGATTTTCTTGAACCATTATCAACAAATCGATAGATTTTAAAGTCACAAACTAGCTGAGAGTTATGATTTTCTTCTATCGATACCATTCCAATTCCACAAACCTTCAAGTATCTCAACTTGTACATTACTGCCTATCGGTGAATTAAAGAAATAGTGAACTCCTTCCTCAAAGCCTTTATCGGCAAAATGTCATATCGGTGAACTTAAGAGTTCCCAAACTGATCAATTTGCCGATGAAGTTCCCAAACATCAAAATTCTCTAATAAGAAAGAAAATTCTCTTCTAATTGCTTGTCAAATATTCAATTGGCAACCTATACAATTAGGAAACCAGGTTGTCAGCTAACTATGAAATTGACGAACTAGACAAGTTGCAAAATGTAGAATTCTCTAACTTGTCATAACTTCGTCATTTTTCATCCAAATTTCACCAAATGGGAAATGGTGATACCCATTAGGCTCTTCTACATGATGAAGCTCTTACTTGGCCAAATAAATCTGCATTTTCTCTAGAACACAAAACCAATACTGCAAAGAAAATAAAGCCAAAAGCCAACTTAGAAAATAAAATATATTTTTGGTGACACAAGATTGCCAGTGAACCCGGATGCTCCTACATCAAACAATGTCACACCTAATGTTTAGTATTCATTGAAACATATTAATATGTTAATTTAATATTTATTATTCCATTTTTTAATTACACTATTGTTGTCACATGAAATTGCACCCTGCTTGGATGGGACTCCAAGCATTCCAATGACACAATTGGATTGATATCTAAGTGTGGGACTTTGCTAAGTGAGATCAAACCTCTGGAGAAGGCCAGCTTCCTTGTCTAGTTATCACCTAAAACTACTAAATGTTGGGGTGAAAAGGCGGAAGAAATATGCTGAAATGAAAGATAAAGCAAGAAAGGGTGATGCACCAGACAGATCTAAGGAGACTTCCACTAAACTGAAAAATGCATAACACAACCAGATATAGCAAGTAGGAATACACAGATTAGATGATTCTAGCAGAGGCAAGAGACAATATGATTGAGAGGAGCAAAGATGCTCACAGACAACCCTATGCAAATTCACACAGAACTAGAAAATTAGTAAAAAGGTATGATAACTTGCATATATTCAGTAGGAAAGCAAGGTTACAGTACAGAAAGGAGCTCTATTTGGAAACAAAAGAGCCTCTATGCTAAAAAGTTCCAACAACCTTACATCATAAGCCTCAGCTTATATCATTTCAAAACTAACCTAGGTTGGTTCCCCAAAACCGCTCAGGGAGCTGCATCCAGAAAACCCTCAAGAAGAATGTCCCAGCCGACAGGAGTAATGGCATTGAAAAACTAGAATAGGGCAAGTGGAATGTAGTTCGAGTCATCAATGTGAATAGCTGCATTCTTGATCTGATCCGTAGAAATGGCAGAGGATCCCTTGGCATTGAATGCGAGTAGCTGCCTCTGACAATTCTCGACAATTAGGCGGCGGAGAAAGGACTGGAGATGAAGCGGTGGCGAAAAGTCTCAGGCCATCAATGCGAAAAATATCTTCACCAACTCAAGAAATTCATTGCCGAAATAGTACACTCAACCGACATGAAGATCCAGATCAGATATGGAAGTGGGAACCCTCCTAAAGAATTCTGCCAAAAGGTCATCATCCGGATATTTTCAAATTTCTGCATGACATGAATAATCCCACATGCACCCCACGGAGATGCCTCCATCACTTTATAAGCTACGCCATGAGCACATATAATGTCGGTGCTTTTGCTCCCAACGACATCATCATAAGTTGCATCATCATGTCTCGTCAGCAAGACTCCTCACATCGGTGACCCATCTACATGCTGGCCCGATATAGGAAGTCACCCTGATATATCAAATTAGCCTTGAGCCTCATCATCATCTCAAGATCCATGAAATATCCTCCTGATGAGCAACATGATATAAAATATCACCCCCATGTGAAAATCAGGATGACGTTAGTAGGATATCGGGGAGGAAAGATCCTCCTAATCATGTTCATACAATACACCTCCTCATATCCAGGTGTTGTCATCAGTACATTAGAGTAGGGTGATATTCGGAAGAAAGAGCAATATTTGTAAGGCAACTGATATTCAGAAATATCATCCTAATATTCAGAAATCAGCCTAATGTGAAATATCCGCTGACATCCTGATGATGTTAGCAGCATGTTGGGCGATCCAGTGAACATGAAGTGAATACATAACATCAGTATGATCTTCAACCAAGATCACCTGATATTCAAATGTGATGACCCCTCGGAAGATTGGGTCATACTTAGGAACTTAGTAGCACCAACATCAGGATGATCTTCAACTAAGATCACCCGATGTTAAAATATCACCCTGATGTGAAGATCGGGTTGGCAGAAACATGATGACCTTCACAAGAAAGATGATCTCCCCTCGGAAAGGATCTAGATGATGTCAGTGGCATATGACTTGGTTTATCACTACAGTTACCATGATGTCATCGTCATGTTATCAGATGGGGGGAATAGTTGGAAATATATCAGCATGAGGCACAAAGGGATGATGACGTCAGCGTCATATTGGCCATGGGGAGATACTTTGCAAGGAGGATGATGTTTTGTATATCTGGTGACATTTCAAATGTAGGGTGATATTCAGAAATATCACCTGATGTATAAAATATGATCTGATATATGAAATATGACCCTATGGAAAGAAGATGACCCGATATCAAATGCGATGACCCTCCATAACTTCTTCATCTTAGCGAATTTCAGGGTGATGTAAAAGACAAACTTGCCTATTTTTTCAAGCTCTTTAACATGGCAAACTTCTTCAGGCAAGCTTTAGATTTTGAAATTGGGCTAAGACCTCAGGATCACAAATATGGCTTCATGGGGATATGCATGTTGACTCATCCTGCTTGAACTATTTTGACTCCTGCTAGAGGAAAAAATAGGTCAACAATTTGGCGACCTCTATGGGATGTTTGCCTGCTAAACATGAGATCAGTGGCCTTAAGCATCCATTGGGCATGGAGTCAAGCTTAAAACATGTTGGGAAACTAGGACCTGCCTCCTGAACACAAAAGGGGAGAAGGCCTGCTTTCTCCTAATGACAAAGCAGACTGTGCAGAAGCAATTAGGGAAAGGGAAAACTAAAATAGAAATGAAACCTACTCTAATTCTAAACTAACCAATCAGTCATGACTTTGAACAAAGCCATTAATTGATTCTTGAAAGTAACTACCCCTCCTTAACAATTTGCAATGTGCATCATGCATATGGGCAGTTAAAAAGGGATGAGGGGGGAATGGGCATATGACAAACTGATAAAACACTCCCAATAGAATGGAGATAAACTCACCTATCCACCTGAATTGATTGCTAATGTTATTAGCTTGTGGTGAATAAATGGGTTGATCCCACTCATTTTGATGCTCAACTTCATGCTTAGAGATAAGCATGATAAGTGGTGACTCCTCTTTGTGTATCCCCAGCTGGGCTAGACGCCTGATTGGGCATCCCCATGAAATGACATGTAAATCAACATAGTTGATCTCATATCTCTACTCTGATTTCTTTTCTTCTTGCTATTCTAAAAAGCCCAGCTCCTCATTTGGTATGATGGTGTCCTCCATTTTGCTCTCATGTTGCTCTTGTGTGTGGAACAACTGACCTGAGACCCCATAGTTTTTTCTTTCATCCCTCAAAGAATCTAAGAAGGCTGATATAATGTCATCATGGCTGCATTCTTTCTCCTCTTGTTGGTATGAAAACTTTAACCCTTGTGATTCCACTATCAATATGGCTTCCTCCACCTTATAAACAACATGTTCATGATTTTCTGATTTAGGCTCAAAAAATGAGCCATGCACATGTTTGGAAGAGAAAACTTCCCCACCAAGAAGTTGATATCCCTGTTGGATAATAAAGAACAAATCTTCAACTTGCTCTTGTCCATGTTTAGTCTCCTCATTATTTTCAATAAAACATGGGAGCTCCTCAAGCATAACAACATAATTAGCCTTTGGATAATCTAGCATAGAGAAGCACGTTTGATCCTCTTTATGGTTTGGAACCTCACTGTCATGCTCAGCCTCAATCTGCAACAATTTGTTATTATTTTCAGCATTTTCTTGTTGCTGCATATCTACAACCTGCTGCACACTTTCTTCTTCATCTTCAACATAGTCAAGTAGCTTGTGAAGTAGAGCAGCATCATCCCTTGCTAAAGTGACTTTAGTAATACTCATAGGTGGAATATATTCAAACAATTCTTTCTCTGTGAGTGTAGGAACAGCTTGCTCCTGAAGAGGGATATAGGCTTTGAACCCTGGGAACTTATGGAGTCTAGGCTGCTCTTGTTGTAGTGAATGAGGTCCTCTAAAACTTGGAATATCTAATTTAGGACATTTAGGAGGCTCTCCCTGCTTGAAGCTTGGTATTCTAACCTTGGGACTCTCTTCACTAAAAAATGGATTTGGGGAAGAAAATGCTGACTGAGTTTCCAACTTTTGAGATGGAGCCATCACAAACCTACCCTGTTCCTCTTTTGCTGGTTGAATGCTAGAGCATGTTTCCATTTGTATGTTTGGTGGAGGGTCCTCACAAGGTGAAAAAGATGGCCCTTTCCAACTTGGAACCTTAAAGGTAGAAGGCTACCTGAAACTTGGAATTATGATAGGCATGGATTCTATAGCTTTCTCTTCTTCCTGATTCTACAATGGTAAGAGAGGATTAGCCTTCACAAGGTTTAGTATTTTATAATCATGATGCCTGATCCAAGAAGGCCTCCATGGTAGAGACATTTGAGGCTCTTTCACAAATTCACCTTAGTTTGAAGGATGGATTTGTTTGAACATAGGGATAGGAGAGAAACTATTTACTTTGAACTCCTGCTCTTGAGCAAGAAACTGTCTTATTTGTTTCTCCTTAGCTACCATTTGCATGTTCAAGTATTCATCCTCATATACTCTTCTATTTTCTGCCTCCTACTCTGACAAATAAGCTTGATATGCAAGCTCCTCTTGCTGCCTGTTATACTATGCTTCCCTATCTATTTCTAACATTTGCCTTTGGTAATTCAGTAACAAACTTTCAAGGCTACGCAAATCAACACTTTGGGACTGACTAGGGAGATTGCAGGCTTGATTTTGAGCAGAATGGGTTTCACAAGGCTGGCTGTAAGAATGAGAAGGCTGTAAACAGGGATGGACTAGAGTGGTTTGAAAATGCTCTTGCTGGTAATGCTGGTTGTAATGAGGAAAAGAACTGTTTGGGGGCCAAAAGTCTGAATCTTCATGGAATGGAGGAGAATAACCATTGTGGTGTTGATAACTATATATTGCAAGGGTAAATCATGAACATAGTCAAGTCTAGATAACAAGCTAGGAATGAATATAGACCACAGGGTCTTGAAACACTAGGATGACAGTTAGGACATCACAAGAGTCACCAGGTGCTAAGAAAACTGTCAAATGATAGTAAAACTAACAAGTAGCACCAACCTCATTAGCTGCTTGGAAAACTGGACCACTGTAACTAGTTGATTCACCATTAGAGTTGCCATGGTGTTGTTTGTATTGCCTCAAAAGGCTGATGATACTAGGAGAAACACCAAATCTCTCAGTATTTTGATGATAAGTTCATCATAGGGTCTCACCGGGCGTGCCAGAAACTGTTGTCACATGAAATTGCACCCTGCTTGGATGGGACTCCAAGCATTTCAATGACACAATGGGATTGATCTCTAAGTGTGGGACTTTGCTAAGTGAGATCAAACCTCTGGAGAAGGTCGGCTTCCTTGTCTAGTTATCACATAAAACTACTAAATGTTGGGGTGAAGAGGGGGAAAAAATATGTTGAAATGAAAGATAAAGCATGAAAGGGTGATGCACCAGACAGATCTAAAGAGATATCCACTAAACTAAAAAATGCATAACACAGCCAGATATAGCAAGTAGGAATACATAGATTAGATGATTCTAGCAGAGGCAAGAGACAATATGATTGAGAGGAGCAGAGATGCTCACAGACAACCCTATGCAGATTCACATAGAACTAGAAAATTAGTAAAAAGGTATGATAAATTGCATATATTCAGTAGGAAAGCAAGGTTACAGTACAGAAAGGAGCTCTGTTTGGAAATAGAAGAGCCTCTATGCTAAAAAGTTCCAACAACCTTACATCATAAGCCTCAGCTTATATCATTTCAAAACTAACCTAGGTTGGTTCCCCAAAACTGCTCAGGGAGCTGCATCTAGAAAACCCTCGGGAAGAACGTCCCAGCTGACAGGAGTAATGGCATTGAAAAACTGGAACAGGGCAGGTGGAATGTAGCTCAAGTGATCAATGCGAACAGCTACATTCTCGACCTGATCCTTAGAAACGGCAAAGGATCCCTTAGCATTGAATGCGAGTAGCTGCCTCTGATAATTTTTGACAATCAGGCAGCAGAGAAAGGACTGGAGATGAAGCGGTGGCCGAAAGTCTTGAGCCATCAATGCGAAAAATATCTTCACCAACTCAAGAATTCCCGCAAAAAGGTCATCATCCAGATATTTTTATATTTCTGTATGACATGAATAATTGCACATGCACCCCACGGAGACACCTCCATCACTTTATAAGCTAGGTCATGAGCACATATAATGTCAGTGCTTTTGCTCCCGACGACATCATCATAAGTTGCATCATCATGTCCCATTAGTAAGACTCCTCACATCAGCGACCCATCTACATGCTGGCCCGATATAGGAAGTCACCCTGATATTTCAAATTAGCCTTGAGCCTCATCATCATCTCAAGATCCGCAAAATATCCTCCTGACAAAATATCCTCCTAACAAGCAACATGATATAAAATATCACCCCGATGTGAAAATCAAGATGACGTCAGCAGGATATCGGGGAGGAAAGATCCCTCTGATCATGTTCATACAATACACCTCCTCATATCTAGGTGACGTCATTAGCACATTAGAGTAGGGTGGTATTTGGAAGCAAGAGCAATATTTGTAAGGCACCTGATATTCAGAAATATCATCTTGATATTCAGAAATCAGCCTGATGTGAAATATCTGCTGAGATCCTGATGACATCAGCAGCATGTTGGGCGATCCAGTGAACATGAAGTGAAAACATAACATCAAGATGATCTTCAACCAAGATCACCTGATATTCAAATGTGATGACCCCTCGGAAGATCGGGTCATACTTAGGAACTTAGTAGCACCAACATCAGGATGATCTTCAACTAAGATCACTCGATGTTAAAATATCACCCTGATGTGAAGATCAGGTTGGCAGAAACATGATGACCTTCACAAGAAAGATGATCTCCCCTTGGAAAGGATCTGGATGACGTCAGCGGCATATGACTTGGTTTATCATTGTAGTTACCATGATGTCATCGTCATGTTATCGGATGAGGGGAATAGTTAGAAATATATCAGCATGAGGCACAAAGGGATGATGACATCAGCATCATATTGGCCATGGGGAGATACTTCGCAAGGAGGATGATGTTTCGTATATCGGGTGACATTTCAAATGTAGGGTGATATTAAGAAATATCACCTGATGTATAAAATATGATCCGATATATGAAATATGACCCTATGGAAAGAAGATGACCCGATATCAAATGTGATGACCCTCCATAACTTCATCTTAGCGAGACAAACTTGCTTATTTTTTCAATCTCTTTAACATGGCAAACCTCTTCAGGCAAGCTTTAGATTTTGAAATTGGGCTAAGACCTTAAGATCACAAATATGGCTTCATGGGGATATGCATGCTGACTCATCCTGCTTGAACTATTTTGACTCCTGCTAGAGGAAAAAGTAGGTCAACAACTATAATGAGACAAATGATACTTTGTTATCTTGATACAATAATTCATGATATGGAAATTGATTTTATGTAGTTGATATTTACTCAAATTATTATTATGATTTATTTGTATAATGGACTAACTATTTTGCAAATGGATACAAGGTGTATATAGGATAACCCTGTTGCAAGGTGTGACCCTTGGTCTCCTTGTTCAGTGCTATGCTACAGTGGTTTGCAACAAGGGCTTAACTGCCTCCCATGCTTGTTAAGTCAAGTGGTTGTATCAGGCATTAATAGGTCGATCTTTTGGTGCAACGACAGCTAACAATTGGTATCAGAGCTAAGTTCCTCCTAACAGAGCCTAATAGCTTGAGGAAGGTCCAGGAATTCAAATGGATATGTATGGTATGAGGGAACAACTTCAGACTGCCCTAGATGATCTTGAGCAATCCAACTCTGAAGTCAATGAACTAAAGGAAAGACTCAAACATGCTGATGATTTCATAAATGAACTAAAAGGGAAACTGAGTATCTCTATGAAAAAGAGAAAGGATCTACTTTAGCAATTAGCAAGTTAAGGTGAAGCCAATGATATAAATGAAGATTTGAAGGAGAAAACCAAGTTATGTGAAAAGTTATCAAAAGAGGTCATTATGGTAAGACATGAAATGGAATCAGGAGTTATAAAATTTACCCAAGAAATTGAAGAGAAAAGAAAAACTGAAGATGATCTAAGACAGTCTCTCAAGGAGAAATCAGAAGACTACCACAAGATGGATAGAATAATTAGACATCTTGAATCTAATCTTGAAGATGCTAAAGATAATGAAGAAAAACTTGAGGATCAAATTGTCTCTCCTAAAAGGGATTTTCAAACAGCAAATGAATACAAAGAGAAATTCAAGATAAGTTCTGCTCAACTTGAAGTTCTTCTTGAAAGCCAAAAGAGGGTAGATGACAAGTATGGCTTGGGATATGAGAAAGGTGAAAGTTCCAAATCCAGTCAGAAGAAGTTTGAATCAGAAAATCCAAGGAATAGGCCTAGAAGACCTCCGGTAAGGCAACCTAATGCTCAAAGATATCTATTCTTCAATGGATACTGCCACAATTACAATAACTTTTGTCACAAAGCTAATCAGTGTAGAAAGAGAATGAATCAGACTAATACATCCTTCTCCATTGGAATGCCTACACTCAAATCTGTCAAAAACCAAATTGTAAGTGAGGCTACCAGATCGAAGTTTGATAAAAGAGCAATGACTATTGAGGATATCACAGATCCGGATATCAAGTTTGCATCAATGATAATTGGATAGAAGATATATCACTCTAGTAGGGAGAATTCAGTATGCGGAACTGCTGTATATACTACTTGTGAAATGTTAAGGAAGAATGCTGACTATGATCTCTGTGAACTTCTTCTAAACCAACTTCTAGAAAATCTGCAAAAGATAAAGAAGGATAAGAAGAACTCCTTCAAATATGGTGGGTTGATACTCTATCTATTCTTCTACTACATGAATGAGCTACCTGGATCTAATGGGTAGATATGGCAGAATGACAGACCAATAGCAATTCAAATTAGAGACTATCTACATGGAATTGGTGATGCCAATGCATAGAATACAACACTCTGGGGATACTTTAAGAACTTCCAGAACATGATGCAAGCCAGAGAGAGAATTCCCAAATCCTTAGTTGAAAAATATAAGAATACAATCTGTTTCATGGTAGAAACTGATCAGTGCCTAATGGAGGCAGTGGAACCAAGAACAGTATGGATCATGCCTATGGGGTATGAAGTGGATGAGAAAATTATAGAGCTGCATGTTCAACACATGCTAAGTCAGCCCAAGGATCTAAAGGTAGAAAGGTTTGGAACCTTTGAAGAGTTGAGTGTAAAGATTCATGTAGAACTTAGACAACCTAAGATAAAGAGAAAAGTGAGAAAAGAAGTAGAGAATGTTGCCGAAAGATTTGGCATATCAAAAGAAGCACTTGATGCTAATAGAGAGAAGATGGAAAAGGCAGAGAAAGAGAAGGAAGAAGCAAAAAAGGAAAGTGATCCGGTAGAAGCACCCTCTCGGACCAAATCCTCTAAGAGGTCTGCACCTACCATTGATAAGAGCTCAAAGAGATCAAAACTGAAAGCAAAATCATCCGGTAAAGCAGAGAAAAGAACTAAGACAAAGGCCACAAGGTCTTACATCAATCAGAAGGATGATGAAGAGACTAAGTCGGATGAGGAGGTAAGGAAAATGAGGAAAAAGAAGAAAGTATTTGGTGAACCCTCTACTGGTGAAGACAAGGAAGAGATGGCAGAAGAATTTGTTGAAAGGCCCACTCTGTCCTTAGATGATGTAGTTAAGGTAGTTACTATGGATGGGAACCTACAACCAATAACAGAATTCTATGATGCATACAATGATGTAGATAGAAAGATCTTGGAGGAAGCCACAGTTAAGTACTTGAACATATACAATAAGGCTTTTATTGAAATTAAATCTCTCATTCCCAAAACCCTAGAGAAGGAATTAGAAATAAGGAAAAATAATGCTACAGCAAAGGATCTTGAGATCCGAGAACAAATAGCCATTCAGCTCTTTCCTTCAATCACTCATAAGAAAATGAATATGATCTTCAAAGATTGCAAGGATGAGTTCCGGATTAAGGCTAGAATGAATCAGCTCATGCTTGGAGAAACTAATAAAGTGGCAAAAGAAATAGAAGAAATCCTCTAGAAATCCTATAAAAGATTCAATATTCCTGTTGTAAAGGATTTAAGTGACGATCCCTCGAGAATGGATAACAAAGAAGAATCTCCTGAGACAGTGGTAGAAGAGGTAAAGGAGACAGGTGAACAAAAGGGTAAGGACTCAGATTCCTCCACTCTGGAAGAAGAGGTCCGTGATCAAACAAACATCTCCCCTCCGGTTTCCCCTACAGACTCCGGATTGAAAGAAAAAGAAAGAGTACAAGAGAAGATCAGTCAAGAAGCAACAGAGAAAAAAGATGATAGTAGCAAGGCTGTAGAAGGAGAGAAAACTCCAACAGAGAAGGACACAGATGATAGTGGTAAGGCTGCAGAAAAGGAGAAAATTCTATCTTCAGCAAGAGACACAGCAGAAGCAGTCAAAGAGTTCTTGACCAAAGAAATGATGGAATTTGATGAACCAGAATTGCTTCAAGGTCCATTCAATTTTGATTCCCTCTCTCCAGTCCAAACCATGAAACTAGCTTCCTTCACTCAAGCTAAGGCAAAAGAAAAAATGCTGAAGTCTCACATGGAAGACTGTGAGCTTATAGAAATTGCATCCGGTGTACTGGAAAAAATTATGCCATCCTTCCAAAAGGATCCTACAGCATCCACATCTGGTAATATAAAGTCTCTTGTAAATTCTATTAATACACATTTTGATTCTTTAGAGAAAGCAGCAGAAGAGAAAGTCAGGAAAGAATTTTTGGATAAGAGATTCTCTGAAGTACAAGGTCTAATTTCAAATGATAGGAGAGTTATGGATATTGGGATAAAGAGCGTAGAAAATGCTCTTAAAGATGGTGGAGATATATATAAATTTTGTTTATCCTGGACTAAAGTAACCAAGGAAATTGAGAAGAAAGTAAAAGAGAAAGAGGATAAACTGACAAGTTTAACTCAAAGTTTTGACCCTCTCTCCTCTTCCATAATAAATCAAGAGTGCAAGACTCTTGCAACTATAAACAAAATAAAGAAGCTTGAGAAGGAGAAGAAAATAAAAATAGGCAATCTAAGTGAACTAAGAGGTATTATTATCCTTAAGTTAGAGGCCATGCATGAGGCTCTAACTGATGCTTAGACCACAACCCAAACCAATGATCCAACTGATCTCAAGAGAGCTGAAGCCTTTGTATTCCTGTTGAGTGGTCACATCTCAATTTTGGATAGGATGAAGCAGAGTTGGGCAACAAAACTTGTCCAGTTGAAAACAACTTTTGCAGACATACTACAGTTAATGTAAGTACAACCTCTTTATATATGTGGCTAAGTATAGATGAATTTTTGGGTAATTTTGGTGTGCGGGCCCTACCCTTTTCCATTGATGTCAAAGGGGGAGTGAGGAGCCATGAAAAATGAGGAGTCCAGCTAAGGGGGAGCTTCAGAAAATGTACATAAGAACAAAGCATCAGCCAAGAGGGAGTATAGTGTGACACTTAGTCATTTTTCACTAAGCGTTGCCATCAATGCCAAAGGGGAAGATTGTTGGCAAGAGACACTATATGGCTTCATGTTTGTTGTCAGTGATGGCAACAAAGTTCATCGCACCCATCCGCAGGACATGGTGTGCTCATACTGGAAGTCAGATTGAAGAATGTTGTGGTCCAGTGACCAAGAACAGAGTATGCAGCAAGATCTGATAGTCAAGTCCGGATCTCTTAGAGGAAGTATCCTTGTAAAGTGTGGACTTGGGGAAGTCAAGAGGAATACCTTGATTGATAGATTCTAGGGTTTGAGCCTCTGGTGATAAGAGAGTGAAGAGATATGAGTATCTAAGTATTGGGGTCCGGTTTGGTAGAGTAGACAGAGGAAGAACTGACAGACAGAGCATCAGAATTATTTCGAATGAGATATTGATGGTGATCAAGGTTCTTAAGGTATCATCCATGATTGGCAGACATGTTAGATGACTTCTCTAAGTATCTCCTTGATCTGCATCACTTGGTGAGCAAGGATTCAGCCAACAGACTAGAGTTTGGGAAAATATTGACTATTCTGGATGCCAACTAGAAAGAGGATAAAATCCATTGTGCGGATATATATACCAGATGGATTTGGATATGAAAGTGTGGTTTTTGTGTGTTGAAGTGTGTGAAGAAAAGTAGAAGAGCAGTATAGAAGCAGAAAGGCAGGTCCGGTATGTGAAAGGACAGCAACACAGAAGAAGAGGAAGGATGAAGTGCAGTAGATCAGTATACTGAACCTAACCGGAACTAAACTCTAGCATATGTGGATGCTTCCTATTAGTTTGAGTATCTTGTTACTTTCTTTATAACTTGTAGACAGTGAGTCTCTTGTAGGCAGTGAGCCTCTTGTGAGCAGTGTGCTCGGGCAATGAGCCATAATTGGCAAGTGCCATTTTGTATTTCTATTCTTCTAATAGAGAATACATTATTGGGTTAATCACCTCATGGTTTTCTCCCTTAATAGGGTTTTCATGTCAAAAACATTATGTCATGTGCACTAAGTTTATTTCTGCTTTCATGTACATTTAAGCTTATGTGTTTTGATTCTGTACTAGTTGATAAAGAAGAACAAAAAGTTAAAATAATTAAGATAACTGATTTGTGCTGGGGGGGATTGTTGCAATGTGTGACCCTTGTTCTCCTTGTTCAGCGTTGTGCTACAGTGGTTTGTGACAAGGGCTTAACTACCTCCCATGCTTGTTAAGTCAAGTGGTTGTATCGGGCATTAATAGGTCAATCTTTTGGTGCAATGGCAGCTAACAAACCCTTGTCCTACTCATGTGATGAGGGAGAGTATCATCTAAGAGAGGATGATAAATGATGATAAGTTGGTAGTGGAACATAAATATTTGAGAACCACACACACCCATGTGAGTCAATAATCATCCGGAAGCATGTTAGTTGTTGTAAAAAAGAGTCATAATGGTTTATCCTATTAGTCAATTTAATATTTAAAGAGTCTATTATTTTTTTTGTTAGATAAGTGCCATCATTGGGATGGCCCCCTTTTGTCTAAAATATTCAGAGAAATAAAATTTATTTACTGGTTGCTACCCAAGTGGGTCTGCCATGCATACATAGATACATATCTATAATAGGAGGCTGTCAGTGCCTTGAGCTTACATATAAGGGCTATCAGTGCCTCATACCTATACTCTCATACTACTATCATCTTTCCTTACATAATTTCATGCATGATCATCATAATTCCCTCCACAGCTTCCAGCAACCTCCCCACCTGACCATCTGTGAACATTCCTTCGTTCTCTTGCAGTAGCTTACGGAAGGTTTCCATATTTCTATTCTTGGTGCCCTCTCTGTATACAGCAAGCATATCACTGGCCTTTTTTGAACTAGTCTTCCTGGTGAAAGCCACCTTCAGAGTTTCATTTGCCTGATCTCCTCTGACCGAATCAATTTTCCCCATTATTACTGTGTGGTTAGCTTCTGCAACCAACCGAGCTCCCCATGATCAGAGAGATATTGGCAAAGAACAATTGATAAACACACCCATCATGAACATGCCCTCCACTCCACAAGCCTCCACCAATAACTTGTAGAATCACCACTCACGTAGCTTCCTCCTTTATCTTGAACAAATAGCCCACTTGTTGCTCCTTCCCTTCCTCCAAACAACGACATTTAACTCCCATGATCTTTACCATTTTTCCTGCAGAAAATTAGCTCCCCTCCCTTTCCATACATATGGAAACAAATGCTAACATCGAGACTGCTACTTACTGTTGGAGACATCATCAGACTGATAATCAAATCTTGAGAAAAATTTACATATCTGTCAAATCCCTTGCCATGATCAGCTTCCTTGTGTACCTGCTATTCTTGATCAGGGATGACTACCATCAAAAGATTTCCTCAGGCTTCTCCTTCCATCTGGATGTCTTCCTTCTTTGATCAAAGTACATTTTCTAATCTTGCCCAGCTTGCAGCATATGAACTGCACACCTCCTTCAGGCCTCTCGTGACACCATGATTCGCCAGACAGTCCGTAGCTATATTAGCTTCTCTAAAAATGTGAACTAGGGAAAAATCCAAGCCTTGCAACATCTCCCTGACTCTCCATACTTCCTTATTTAAAAGCCAATTTTTCATGCTATTTCTTATTACTGCATTAATGATTAATTGGGAGTCCCCTTCAATGTCTATTTTGGTCCACCCTCTTTTTTTGCATTCTTCCATGGCTCTGGCCAAAGCTTCTAATTCTGCAAAGTTGTTAGTCACTACCACTAGATAGCTAGAGGCCACCAATAGCAAATCTCCAAACTCATTTTCAATAACGAAGCCAAATCCTGCCTGACCTGGGTTGCCTTTAGAGGCTCCATCAAAATTAATTTTGAGTCTTCCACTAGGAGGGACTATCCATCTGGTTTGTTCCCTTTTCTTCTTTCCTTTGCCCATCCCACAAGGGACCTTCAAGTCTGGCCAAATTTTCATGACTGAATCATCTCAAGAAGTGAATTTATAGCCTCCTCTGAAACCCACTTTTGCATTCAAAATTTCAACCAACCCCGTCTCTACCTTCCTTATCAACTTGTCAATAGTAATCTCTTTTCCTTTGAAGATTCTCTTATTTCTTTCCCACCAAATATGCCAAAGTAACATGGAAGGAAGAGATATCCATAGAGCACCCCAAAAACCTTTCTTTTGTAAAATTGCACAAACTTTTCAAGAAATCCACCACTGAAGAATTCTTTGCTCCTTTCCAACCTAGAAGATTCAAGAAATGGTTCCAGCAAGCCTCAGCTACTGGACAATTCAAGAGTAAGTGATCTAATGTCTCCTCACTTTGTTTACACATCACACATCTACTTGGCCCAATTATACCCAATCTTTGCAACCTTTCTCCAATTAGAATGCTCTTGTGAAGGACCGTCCATAAAAAGACTCTGGCCTTGGGAAGAACTTGATTATGCCAACAAAGTCTTTTTGGCCAGCACTCAAAAGAATGACTATTTCTTTCTAGTCTCAAAATGTGATATCCTATCTTAACTGAATACAGACCCAATTTTGCTCCACACCATTGAATTTCGTCCAACTCGTTATTAATGCTTACTTTCCTTTCACTCAGTACTTCCTTGAATTTCCTTTTAACTTCTTTAACCACATTGAAACCCTCTGCATCAATCCACTTTACTCTTCCTTGCTCATCCTTTTCTTCAACATAATCCGCCACCTTTTCCCCTTTCACTTGGATCATTTAAAATTTCAGATCCTGTAGCTCTTGTATGCTATCGAGCAGGACCCCACCTTCGCACGAATCTGACCAAAAATTTGCTTTCTTCCCATCATTTATGATCCACGACAAATGATCCAATATTAGATGTCTACACTATTTCATAAATTTCCAAATCACCAAACCACCCCCTGGGTTGGCAATGGTTAAGATTCTAATGGTTAAGATTCTATTCAGGTCTAAATCATCCAAATATTTGTTTTGGCTTATTCTGCACCACAATATTTGAGGCTATTTGACCATCTTCAATACCAGTTTTGCTCCCAGAGCTTCATTTTAAATCTTCAGTTCCCTCATTCCCATTCCTCCTTTCTCTTGTGGGAAAGTTACTTTGTTCCATCCAATTAAGGGAATTCTTTTGACGTCCTTGAATCCTTCCCACCAAAACCTCTTGTAATCTCCTTCCAATCTAGCTTTTTCTTTGTTTGGTATTGGAAAGCACGGCAACATATGAATTGGAACTACCCCTAACACCAATTTCAACATAGTAATCCTGTCTTCTAGAGTCAGCCATCTCCCCTTCCAAGCTTCGACTTTAGTTTTGGAGTGTGATATCACTTCTTCCCACATGTACGACTTGGTTGCCCCACAAAACATAGGAGCCCCAAAATATTTAGTCAGTACTGAATCAATTTGGCATCCCAGAATGTTAGCAATTTGTTGTTGCCATCTCTTTGAGGTGTTGGAAAAATATGTTCTTGATTTCTCTTTGTTTATCAGTTGTCCTGAAAGCTTAGTGTAACAATCTAGTACTTCCCTTATTGCTCCTGCTTCCGAAAGAGTGGCTTCCCCAAATAACATATTGTCATTGGCGAATCGGGCATGAGTGATGGGTTCAATGTTTCTAGCCACTCAAATTCCTTTCCATCTTCTGATTACTTGTTGATGCCTAATCATACCTCCCAAAGCTTCTTCCATTAAAATAAAGTGACACGGGGACAAAGGGCCCCCTTGTCTCAGGCCTTGTGAAATTTTGAAGAAACCACATAATGGTCCATTTACCACTACTAACATTCTTACTATAGATAAATAATGAAAGATGCCTTTGAGCCATTTCTTACTGAAGCCCATTTTCTCAAGTATCCTTAAAAGAAAATTCCATCTGACTCTATCATATGCCTTACTGTCATCTAGCTTGATTAACATACTTTTCTGATTTGGCTGATTTATAGAGTGTATTACTATTGGCAAGAGACACTATGTGGCTTCATCATTGTTGTCATTGATGGCAGCAAAGCTTATCCCACACATCTGCAGCACATAGTATGTCTATACCGGAAGTCAGATTGAAGAGTGTTTTGGTCTAGTGAACAAGAACAGAACATGCAGCAAGGCCCGATAATCAAGTCTGGATCTCTCAGAGGATGTATCTCAGTAAAGTGCAGACTTGGGGAAGTCAAGAGGAGTACCATAATTGCTACATTCTAGAGATTGAGCCTCCGGTGATGAAAGAGTGAAAAGCTATGAGCATCTAAGTGTTGGGCTCATGATAGGCAGAGTAGACTGAGGAAGAACTGATCGGCAGAGCATCAGACTTTAATCCAGATGAGAAATTGATGATGGTCAAGCTAATTGAGAGATCATACATGGTTGGCAGACTTGATTGATGACTTCTAACTCTATGTCTTGGATACTGTTGGTCATGATGTTAGTCACAAACAAGCATAGAATAAAAGTACACTTTAACCTTTATTCATCTTGAAGGATATGATGAATTCAGAGAATTCATGATCCCAAGTCTCCAGTGATTAGGTCTTAATCATCTGACGTTACTTAAAGGTTGATGTGCGTTGCTGTTTCCATTTTGGGGCCTTACGTTGAGTTCATCATCATGACATTGTTTCTACAAAGATTCTTCACAGAGAGGTCATTTTATGCAGTTGTTTGATCAAATGATACAGAAATATTTAAATCTTTGCATAATATTTTCAATTATACATGCTTTAGCTTCAAACATGCTAAATATTTGCAATTATCTATGAGATGTCCACATATTTGTATTATTTTCTTGAGATTATCAATTATTTGCAATTATGATGGTAAAATGCTCTGAAATTTAAAGAAATTGAAAGAAATGCTTCAAATTAATGTTGAACCTTCAGCTATTGAACCACACATACATCAGATACAGTCATGACGAGAAGAAAACCAAACCATATGTTCACCAGGACATTCCACAGCTAGATACAGTTGATGCTAACTTCAAAGGAATTGTATGAAAACAACATATGCAAGTAGTTATGCACTCCAAGGGACGCAGCAAGTCATAACATATATCAAGAATTCACACACTGATTACTCAAGATTTACTATAATTGTAATCAAACAAGTCTTCTCATTCATTAAGTATGCAAGGATATAAATGTATACAAAAAGCTTTGAAACAAGCCCTAAATATTTCAACAGACAGATTTCAATTAAGTTTCGAATATTTGAAATGAGGCATTCCTACACCTTTTATAGAACAAGGTGAGGAATCTGTTACAAAAGATCTATGATCTTGATTTATCTATGAATATCTACAGTGAGTATTTCCTTTGACTTTGTCAACTTTATCAAGTGGCACAAGTTGCCAGCTGGCAACCATCTGAGATATTTATTTTCATAAGCAACTGATGCTTATATTCCTTTTTAGGATGTATCCTCATCATGCTCCTTGTCATCATTATCACCTTCACCGCTCTCGCTCTCTTCATCATCATGATGATGGTCTTCTTTGATATGGACCTGCATAGCTGTCCTAATATTCTCATATAGTTGTACTATTCTCTCTATTTCCCCACCATCCTGAGTTTTTGCTTTGATGGTGGCATGCTTATGCATTTGATATTTGCCTTAGAGATTTTCTAATTTACTTCTCCTGCTGCTGGATATTTCATGATAATTTTCCATCTTGACCCTGATCCTCATAATTTTGTCCATGGTTTCTTCTGTTAAATTGTTTAAGGGATCATTAGCTACCTGTTGGAAGTTACTATGTATAGCTCTGATTGCAAACTCCTCATCTTGATTATCTATCTTCCATTCCACCTTCCCTTCCAGCACTTCTAAAATTTCAGCTTCATATGCCATCATATCACGTAGCTTTATGCTGATGTCTCTTAATTTAGTGTTGCATTTTTTAAGTACCTCACACTCAAATTTGATATCCTTATGCCATATGTCCATCAATAGTACATTATTATTATTTAGCACTTGATTGGTTATTAGAACCCGAGGGTCAATTCTCCTTATTTCCTCCAAGATGATCAAAATTTTCTCCAGCTAGAAAGACCTTTTCCCAATCTCCATCTGTAATTTGTCAACTTTTCTCCTGGAGACACTTAAAGAATTCCATCTCTTTAAAGAAGCTTTTACTACTTCCTCTACTTCATCAAATGTGGATAACATCCACTTTCTCATTATAGATGACTCATGCTTCATGAGATCTAGTTTATTTACTTCATCTTGAGAAATAGCAGTCAATGGGACTGCATGATCAGTTGATGTATCATCAGGGTTAATTAACCCTTTTATGTATGCATGAAGCTGAGAAATGTGCTCTTTATGTTGCTTATTCTTATCTTTCTCTCTTAATTCTTTGAGTTAAGGAATCAATGATATCCTTACCCTCCTGACCCTCCTGGTCTTCATTGGCAAATCCTAAGTCAACTGTATTAATCTGGAATTCTTCCAAAGTAATTTTACCTTTTTCTTTATCTACAGTAGTAATTGCAATCTGTGTAGTCCTTCTATCAGTTGTTGGATCTCTCTTAATGGCCGAAGTCATTCTGGCTTTCCTCTTTGGTTTTATTAGATTCTCTGAAAACAAAGTGGATACATCAAATTCTTGAATCTAAAAACCAACTTCTGTGTTGACTTCCTTTTCCAACCACTGAGGTACCTGATCATGTTTCTCAGCATCATCATGATGTTCACCTTGATCTCTGGTATCTGTCAGCGTATGTGATGGAGAAGGTGATTTCCTTGTTTCTTCTTCATGATGCTCATATTGAGAGTGATCCTATGTACATCCTCTTGTTGAGGAATTTCCTTTTCCTGAGAAGCATCATCCTATGGTGGAGGATCCTGTGATGCGTCGATATGATGATCATGATGATCATGATCCTTCTCCTTTATTACTTCATCCACTTTTGACCTTTCTTCCTATTGAGGCATATTCTTAGCAGTGGATATGGTGGAATCTTCCTTAGGTGCTAGTATTTGTTCTGAAACCACAATCTATTTTGCACCTGCATCACTTACTTCCTGAACTTTAGAAGTATGATCTTCTAATACATCTTTCTCATCAGTTTTCTTTTCCTAAAACATGCTTAACTAATGTATCCTGTTGGTGTTGTTGGCTTATTTCTAAAGCATGGCCCTCTAGTTCTACCATCTTCACTTCTTCTATATGTTCTCCTTTATTAGGTGTACCTACTGGATTTTCAGGACTTACATCCTGTCTATATGTCAAATCCACTACTGCAGGACTTGTCACCTATTTCACTAATGTGTCTAGCCCCATTTCTTGAGCTATCCTCTTTGAACTCTTTTCTTTTTCAGATTCCACTTGCTTCATCTCCTCCAATATTGTTTGAACTGATGGAGTCCCATGAGGAGTCATGTGAGTACCTGCAGCAAGGGTTTCCATCTTCTGTGAAGTTACATCCTCCACTACCTCATCATCAGATAAATTAACTATTTCATCCAGTGAGATATGACCTCTTTGAAACATTTGCAAGGTTTCTTTCATCTACTCTTTCGCTTGTTCAGTCTTGAACTTCACAATGGTAGGAAGCGGAACATTGTGTTGTAATTCTTTATGGAAAGCTTCACTACCAGCCCCTTTCAACATTATAGGGGATTGCTTTATCTCACCTCTCATGGAGGTTCTTGGTTTCTTAGGTGTGGTAGATACCATCACCTGTGGGGCTTTTCTCTTCCTTTTGAATGATAAAGGGGCTTCCTCTTCCTCTGGCTCTTCTTTCGGGGAGATAGCCTCTTCTATTTGTTTTTGTGAGGATTGACCCTCTTCTTGGGTCTCAGCAGTTTCTGTAACCATCTTTTGAATCCTTTTGGCCTTTTGTTTATCTACCTGTGGTGGTGATGCTGATCCTGATCCTGATGTTGTTGCATCCTCAGCAGGAAACACTGCCCTTTCAATAACCACCCCTTTGGGTTCATTATCAACCTTCTTACCCCTGGGGGGTCTTTTGCTTTGCTATTTTTGTGGAGGCAGCTTTTCTCCTTTAGATTTCCTTTTTTCAATTATAAAATCATCATATTCCTCATCAGGAATATCCTAACCCTTCTTTTTATTGTCTATAGTAAGGGTAACACCCTTCTTCTTCAATGCATCAATTTGTTCATCAACCTAAGCTTGGGTTAGCTATAATGTCCTGGCAATGAAGGATCCAAAGATATGTCTTCTTGTATGGTCAGGTTAGGTGCAGATATTGTATCATTATATATTTTCTTTTCTTCGTACTCATCTACCATTATCCTACCGTCATCCTTTTTCAATTGTGAAGGAATGGAGATGCAGTCAAAGGTTTTGATTTGATTCAATGTTAACCTTTGGTATCTTCTTCTTCTGGCTTCTGTTTCATCTTCAAAATCTGCCCAGAAGTCTTCTAGGTGCCCCTGATGAATAGGTTTCCCTATTATTTTCTATATCCTCCCATAAGGATCATATGGCCTTACCAGTGGGAATGGCTGCAATTACATTTTATTCAAACTAACCATGACTTTCTTGATATTTTCTGAATCTAGGCACATATACCAGCCAATGGTTACTGGAAACAAAATGGGTGGTATTTTCTAAGCATCCTTATATGCCTTCAGTATTGTGGAGCTCTGCCTTATAAATTCCATTAATACCATTGCATCTGTGGGATATCTTGGCAGCATAAGGGGTTGTCCTTCAAAGCCCTCAATTCTCATGTAAGAAAATGTTGCAAATTGGATGTACCAGGCTCCATGCCTGTAGATTACTTCTTGAGCTTCCATGCTCAATCTTTTGTCCTATCTTCCTCCATGGTCCTCACCAGATGCATAGAGAATGCATCATTTACCAATTTGTAATCCTGGAGGGAATTTACTCTCTGCAACTGGGGATAATGATCACAAATATGAGCATCATTGGTGGTTCCACCAATCCTTCCAACCGTTGTTAATGCATCAAATGTGCCTTTGTAAGCACAGGAGTAGACAATGTATGATGTCATGTAAAAGGAACAATTTGAACCTCCCAGGCTCAAAAGCTACTCATGTAGAGCATCACTAATCAATTGGCCCCATAGTGGCTTGGTATCTACATATATGCACATCATGATGACACCATACATCCAATCTTTAAAACTACCAGCATCAGGCTGGCCTGTCACCCTGCTAAGCAATGCAATCATATATTGATATTCGTCATCAAAATCATACTTATACAAGTGCACTGGAAGCTTGGCCGCTACAGGATATGCACTGTTCTTAGCCCTCCATACATGTTCTTTCTTGCTTGCTTCTTATTGTTCTCATATTTAAGTTCAGATTTCTTCAAATCTATGCTATTAACCTTCCTACCCAATGGCAGCCCAAATATCCTGGAAAGACCCTTGATGGACAGGTCTGCATATATTCTCCCATGTTTCACCACCTGTCTTGTTTGTGGATTGTAATTTTGTGCACACTCAATAACTAGCTCTGGAGACTCCATGGGGTACGGAAAACTAGCCGCATTCCACATTCCTGACACAAACACAGCATCCAGCAGGGCGCTTCTATTCTTTTCATCATTTAGTTTGGTGGACCAGGCTTCCAAATTAGTACTTCCTTGATGTGTATCTGTTATGGTACCATACTTGAATAGGATTCCTCTAGGATATGTGAACATAGGCTTGTTGAATTCAGCCTCACACTTAGCTAACCTCTTGTCAGCCATGGATATCTGCAATTAACAAGATTTGTCTTACAATGGATACTCACAAGCATGCACATGATGATTTATCTCTACTAACATCATGCATACTATACTAATTCAACATTTACTTATCATGGGATGCATAAACTAACACCTGCAACATCATACCTGATTATACAGAAGCAACAGGATGAGGGTTTCAATTACTTACCTGGTTATGCAAACCTCTTTGATTATACCAGTGGTTAACTGAAAGTGCTTTTAGTTCAGATGATAATCTCACACTTCTTCCTACTTGTAAGCTCTATGCGTCCAAGTATCACCTGTATGAGGGTTTGGAAAGCTAGCACTCTATAAAAATGGTTTTATCGCAAGGTGAATGTAAAAATGGCAATTGAATTTACCTTTTAACTTTGCAATCAGGGCAAAATTAGGGCAAACCCTGATGGATTAGATTTTAATCATTGATTTTTCACGAGAACTCAGGATCTCGCCAGGTGTGTGATCGCGATTTGTGGTTGGTGGGAACTACCTACCATAACTGTGCGCATTAAATGTCAATGGCGGCAACAAGAGCGGGGTGATATTCGCATGATAGGATGATATTTGAATACATGATAATATTTGGATATCGGGGTGACGAATGCACCATTAGGTCATGCTTAATACATTAGGAGGATATTTCAATATGTCGGGTGATGTTATAAAAAAATGATGATGACCGGGTAAACCATAATCTCTCTCTCAGAATGTCAGGATGACATCATCCAGATATCGGCTTAGTATATCGCTGTGACATCATGACGTCATCATCATATTATGCGAGAAGGATCATGTTTAGGAAATATGCCCCCGAGAAGGAAATGTGTTGATTACGTCATCGTCATGTTTGTTTCTTTGTTTATCGGACTCAAATGACATCATCAGGATAATGGTTTAGGGGGATATTTCGCGGTAGGATGATATTGAAAAATATCAGGTTACATTGAGGAATATGACTCTCGCGAAATACATAAGGTTGTTTGACGAGTAAAGGTCATTATCACCTAAAATTGACGTCCGCATGTCACGGATCAAATGCTTTATCGAGTGATAAATTAGATCAAGTTGATCTTTCGAAAGGTGACTGATATTAAGAAATAAGATCTTCCCCCCTATAAATATCAGGTTTGACCAGGATTTTGACCACTTTCACATCCTAATGAATATCAGGGTGATGTAAAAGGCAAACCTGTATGAAATTTGATGTTCTTTCTAAAAATGAGGTTACTGGAATGAAATAAGAACTTTGACAAATTGACCTCATGATGATGACTTACCCAGCCTCCTATAGAGGGTTATCTACATGACATACTTTTACTAGACCGCCAGCAAGCAAAAAAACACAAGCAAAGCCAAAAAGTTGGGTTGCTGTTTTGTCAAGTCAAAATGGAGCATGTTGTGTAACCACACAATAGATATGCATCGCATATTGAGCATGGATTTAGCCGACAGATTAGTGCCTTGAAAATATCTTGAATATTTTGGTTGCTGACTAGATAGATGTTGAAATCCTTGATGTGGATATATCTACCAAATAGATTGCGGTATGAAGGGTGTAGAGAAGTGATAAGAGTGTGTGAGGAAAGGTAGAGAGTAGAGTGGAAGCAGGAATACAAGTCTGGTATGTGACAGAACAGTAGCACCAAAGCAGAGGAAGAATGAAGTGTAGTAGATCAGTATATTGAGCCTAACCAAAACTGAACCTTAGCATATGTGGATGCCTCTCATTAGTTCAAACACTTGGTTACCTTCCATAAACATTATAGATAGTGAGTCTCTTATATACAGTGTGCCTCTTGTAAGCAGTGTGCTCAGGTAGTGAGCCCTAATTGGCAAGTGCCATTTTGTACTTCTTATTCTTTTAACAGAGAATACAATCTTGGGTTAGTCACCCCATGGTTTTTCCCTTAACAGGGTTTTCCACATCAAAATCATTGTGTTATGTGTGTTGATTTTATTTCTACTCTCATGGTTATGTATGCTTATATGTTTTAATGATGCACTAATTGTTAAAGAAGAACAGAAAGTTAAATATTTAAGATAACTGATTCACCCCCCCTCTCAGTTATCTACCTTGTTTCAAACAATTGGTATTAGAGCCAAGTTCCTCCAAACAAAGCCTAACAGCTTGAAGAATATTTAGGAATCTCAATGGATATGTATGGTATGAGGCAACAAATTCAGTCTGCCCTAGATGATCTTGAGCAATCTCACTCTGAAGTCAATAACCTAAGTGAAAGACTCAAACAAGCTATTGAATTCATAAATGAACTCAAAGAAAAATTGAGTATCTCTGTGAAAAAGAGAAAGGAACTACTTCAACAATTAGCAAGTCAAAGTGAAGCCAATGATACTAATGAAGATCTGAGTGAGAAAAACAAGTTATGTGAGAAGCTATCAAAAGAGTTCATTATGGTAAGACATGAAATGGAATTAGGGGTTATGAAATTCACCCAAGAAATTGAAGAGAAAAGAAAAATTGAAGATAATCTAAAACAATCTCTCAACAAGAAGTCAGAAGATTGCCACAAAATGGATAGAATAATCAAGCATCTAGAATCTGATCTTAAAGAAGTTAGAGATAATGAAGAACAACTTGAGAATCAGATAGACACTCTTAAAAAGGATCTTCAAATAGCAAATGAATACAAAGAGAAATTCAAGATAAGCTCTGCTTAACTTGAAGTTCTTCTTGAAAGCCAAAAGAGGGTAGATGACAAGCATGGCCTAGGGTATGAGAAAGGTGAAAGCTCTAGATCTGGTCAGAAGAACTCCGGATCAGGAAATCCAAGGAATAGGCCTAGAAGATCTCCGGTAAGGTAACCAAATGCTCAAAGATGTCCATCCTTCAATGGATATTGCCACAACTACAATAACTTTGGTCATAAAGCAAATCAGTGCAGAAGAAGAATGAATCAGACTAATTCATCCTTCTCTAAATAGTGTTTTAACTACAAAAGGTATGGTCACAAATCTCATGAATGTAGAAATATGCAAATAAATAATTCATTCAATGGTAGATGCTTTGTATGCAATAGAATGGGACATATGGCTAATCAATGCAGATCAAGAGGATATCAGTCATAAATGCAAAGAAATGTTGTTTGCTACAATTGCAATAGATCCGATCATATTGTCAAATTCTGTAGAAGTAAGAATCTAGGTAAAAAGGGTCCAGTGCATCATAACCAAAATCAACACAAAGGAAAAGAAAAAGTGAATGCGAATGAAGTTCAAAGGGAGATGAACAAGATTTGGGTGAAGAGAAATACAAAAAATGTTGGGAATGGATCTGCACTAGAATCTAGTGCTGATATTCCTTCTGGAAACTAAATTAGATGAACTCTATCTCAGGGGGAGTCACAAAGGAAAATAAATTCCCCCAGCCAGTCAATTGGTGCCTAAAATTAGCACATGGAATGCTGCAGATTAAAGGGTTCTGAGAGATATATCTAAAATAACCCTTGATAAAATATGAAAGATTCGCAAGAAGCTTTGAAGAGTTTAATCATCCAAGATTGATCCAGTTTGATAGCGATCCAACAAAAGCAAGACTTTCACAGTTAGATCCAGTGTGATTCTAAATTGAAATATCTTGATCTGCAGATAAATGGGATGATTTGAGGAACAGAGATACATGGTCAATTATCACTAAAATAGTTCTAAGTGCTTCTCAGTAATCCAGGAAGTTCTCTCTCAGAACAAGGCAACCAGAATGACTTAAGTTGTACATTTATTGCAATATGAATTTAGGGTTTGTGCAGAGATAAAAGGGTTCTTTTATTCATCATTTGCACATTTGCATTCGAGAAGAAGAAAGAAATAGCTTTGCAAACTTGTTTGCTTCAACCCTGTCAAAGATCAACCGTAGAATCTGATTCAACCAGCGATCTTTTCTAGCTCATATCGTGAACCCTAGAAGTGTAAAAAGGTATTTCTATTCTTGAATATCTCTCTTTGAATCCTTCACAAGATGGTTACTCCAAATGTTGTTAAGATGACTGATAGGCCGCATCCAAATTTCAAGAAACATCCTTACAAATCCCTAGAAGTTGATCCCTTAGGCGCATTTTGTAGCATTCCACATGGGGTTTTGCATGTAGAAGATGTTAGGGTATACATCCATGCAAATATTGAGGAATTTGGAGAATCAAAGCTGATGGATATCTACCATAAACAACTAATAGATGAAACCTTTGAACTCAAACCTCAATACAAGGCCATCTGGGATAAGCATTTTGGACATGGCATCCACTTTCCTTGTTTTGTAGAAGATGAATGGGTCTCGTATGTCCTTAGTAGAATACATGATAACTTCATATGGTTTATGAGGCCATTCAAGATAACAAAAGATACTGTTAGGGCAGTAACCGGATTGCACTCATCTGGTGGGTTGCCTTCTCTCAAATTTGTCAAGAATCAGACAGTGAGTGAGGCTACCGGATCAAAGTTTGACAAGAGAGCAATAATAATAGAAGATATCACTGATCCGGATATCAAATTTGCCTCTATGATAATTGGCTACAAAATATATCATTCCAGCAGGGGAAACTCTATATCTAGTACTGCAATATACATTGCATATCAGATGCTAAGGAAAAATGCAACTATGATCTATGTGAGCTTCTCCTGAGCTGATTGTTAGAAAACTTGCAAAAGATCAAAAAGGACAAGAAGAACTCATTGAAGTATGGTGGGCTAATACTGTGTTTGTTCTTTTACTATATGAATGAGCTACCCGGATCAAGTGGTTGGGTATGGCAAAATGACAGACCAGTTGCCATACAAATTAGAGATTATATGTATGGGCTTGGTGATGCCAAGGCACAAAGTACAACAGTCTGGGGATACTTCAAAAACTTCCAAGGCATGATGCAGGCCAGAGAGAGAATCCCCCAATCTCTAGTTGAAAAATACAAGGATACAGTGTGCTTCATGGTAGACACTGATCAGTGCCTAATGGAGGTAGTGGAACCCAGAATAGTCTGGATTATGCCAATGGGCTATGAGGTAGATGAGAAAATTCTAGAGCTACATATTCAACACCTGCTAAATCAGCCAAAGGACCATGAGGCAGAAAGGTTTGGAACCTTTCAAGAATTAAGTGTGAAAATACATGTTGAATTAAGACAACCAAAGATAAAAAGGAAAGTGAGAAGGGAAGTGGAGGAAATTGCCAACAAATATGGCATATCAAAGGAGGCATTTGATGCCAATAGAGAAAGTAGAAAGAGTAGAGAAAGAGAGACAAGAAGTAGAAAAAGAAAGTGCTCTGGTGCAAGACCCCTCTCGGACTAGATCCTCAAAGAGCTCTGCACCTGCCACTTCTAAGAGCCCAAAAGCCTCAAAACTAGAAGCAAAGACATCCAAAAAAGGAGAGAAGAGAACAAAAACATAGGCCACAAGGTCATACACAAGCCAAAAGGATGATGAAGAGACATAGACTGATGTGGAGATTAAGAAAATGAAGAAGAAAAGGAAAACTTCTGAGAAATCCTCTGCTACTGAAAATAAGGAAGAAGAAGTAGAAGAATTTGTTGAAAGGCCAACTCTTTCTGTTGATGATGTCATGATGGCAGTCACTGTAGATGGGAATCTACAGGCCATAACAAAATTTTATGATGAGTATAATGACACTGACAAAAGAAGTTTGGAGGAAGCCACAGTCAAGTATTTGAATATCTATAATAAAGAATTCATTGAAATCATCTCACTAATTCCCAAAAGCCTAGAGAAAGTACTTGAAATGAGAAAAGAAAATGCTAAGGCAAAGGACCTTGAGATCCAAGAACAGATTGCAATCCAACTCTATCCTTCCATTACTCCAAAACAAATGAACATGATCTTTAAGGACTGCAAGGATGTGTTCTGGAGAAAAGCAAGAATAAACAAACTTATGCTTGGAGAGACAGATCAAGTTGCCAAAGAAATAGAGGACATCCTCCAGAATGCATTTAAAAGATTCAATCTTCCTATTATAGAGGACATAGATGATGAACCTACTGAGAAAAATGCAGAAGAGCCAAAGGAGATAAGTGAGGAGAGGACTAAGGACTTGGATTCCTCTGTTCCAGAAGAGGAAGTCCATGAAGAAGTAAACATCTCTCTTCCAAATCCCCCAGCAGGCTCTAGAACTGAAGGAGAAGAAAGAAAAGAAGAGAAAATTAGTCAAGGAGAAGAGGTAAAGGGAAGAGAAGAGATCAAATAGAGAAGATCTCAGATGACAGTTCTGAGGTGGGAAAAGGAAAGAAGACTCTGTCTTCGGCAAGAGACACTACTGAGGCAGTAAAGAGCTTCTTGAAAAAAGAAATGTTAGAGATAGATGAACCAAAATTATTTCAAGGACCACTCAATTTTGACTCCCTCTCTCCGGTCCAGACAATGAAAGTAATATCTTTTGCTCAAGCTAAAGCAAAAGAGAATCTTCTAAAGTCTCACATGGAAGACTATGAGCTAATAGAGATTGCATCTGGTGTGCTAGAGAAAATCATGCAATCCTTCCAAAAGGATCTTTCTGCCTCTTCATCTGGTAATCTGAAATCTCTTGTTAATTCTATTAGCAGACATTTTGATTCTTTGGAGAAATCAGCAGAAGAGAAAGTCTGGAAAGAAATTTTGGGAAAGAGATTCTCTAAAGTACAGGGACTCATAGAAAATGATAGGAGAAATCTAGATATTGGGATAAAAAGCCTAGAAAATGCTCTTAAATATGGTGGAGAACTATACAAATTTAGTCTATCTTGGTCCACAGTGACAAACAACATTGCAAAGAAGGTGGAAGAACAAGAGGGTAAACTATTAAGTTTATCTCAGAATTTTGATCCTCTCACCTCATCCATAATGAATCAAGAGTGCTAGGCTATTGCCACTATAAATGAAATAAAGAAGCTTGAAAAGGAAAAGAAGAATAGAATAAGCAGGATGAGTGAGCTAAGAGGGATAATTATCCCTAAGTTAGAGGCAATGCATGAGGCCTTAACTGATGCTTAGACCACAGCCTGGACCAGTGATTCGGCAGACTTAAAGAGGGCAGAAGCTTTTGTATTTTTGTTGAGTGGCCACATTTCAATTTTGGATAGGATGAAGTAGAGTTGGGCAACAGAAGTTGTATAGTTGAAGACTACCTTTGCGGATATACTTAAGTTTATGTAAGTATAACATGTATATATATATACTTATGCGGCTATGTATAGGTTGGTTTTTACAAATTTTGGTGTGCGGATTCCACCCTTTGTCATTGATGTCAAAGGAGGAGTGAGAAATAGTGAAAAATGTAGAATCCAGCTAAGGGGGAGCTCTGGTATAAGTGTACATAAGATAGAGCATCATCCAAGGGGGAGTTTTTCTACGACACTTACTCATTTTTCACTAATTGTTGCCATCAATGCCAAAGGGGGGAATTGTTGGCAAGAGACACTATGTGGCTTCATCATTGTTGTCGTTGATGGCAACAAAGCTTATCCCACACATCTGCAGCACATAGTATGTCTATACTGGAAGTTAGATTGAAGAGTGTTTTGGTCCAGTGAATAAGAATAGAGCATGCAGCAAGGTCTGATAATCAGGTTTAGATCTCTTAGAGGATGTATCTTAGTAAAGTGTAGACTTGGGGAAGTCAAGAGGAGTACCATAATCGTTACATTCCAGAGATTGAGCCTCCGGTGATGAAAGAGTGAAAAGATATGAGCATCTAAGTGTTGGGCTCATGACAGGTAGAGCAGACTGAGGAATAACTGACCGACAGAGCATTAGACTTTAATCCGGATGAGAAATTGATGACGGTCAAGCTAATTGAGACATCATACATGGTTGGAAAACTTGATTGATGACTTATAACTCTATGTCTTGGATATGCATCGCATATTAAGCATGGATTTAGCTGACAGATCAATGCCTTAAAAATATCTTGAATATTCTGTTGCCGACTAGATAGATGTTGAAATACTTGATGTGGATATATATACCAAATAGATTTCGGTATGAAGGGTGTAGAGAAGTGATAAGAGTGTGCAAGGAAAGACAGAGAGCAGAGTGGAAGCAAGAATACAAGTCCGGTATGTGACAGAACAGTAGCACCAAAGCAGAGGAAGAATGAAGTGTAGTAGATCAGTATATTGAGCCTAACCGGAACTGAACCTCAACATATGTGGATGCCTCTCATTAGTTCAAACACTTGGTTACCTTCCATAAACATTGTAGATAGTGAGTCTCTTGTAGGCAATGTGCCTCTTGTGAGCAGTGTGCTCAGGCAGTGAGCCCTAATTGGAAAGTACCATTTTATACTTCTTATTATTTTAACAAAGAATACAATCTTAGGTTATTCACCCCATGGTTTTTCCCTTAAGAGGGTTTTCCACGTCAAAATCATTGTGTTATGTGTGTTGATTTTATTTCTTCTCTCATGGTTATGTATGCTTATATGTTTTGATGTTGCACTAATTGTTAAAGAAGAACAGAAAGTTAAATATTTAAGATAACTGATTCACCCCCCTCTTAGTTATCTACCTTATTTCCAACAATTACTTCATTGACCAGAATAATACTATCAATAATTTCCCTACCTGGCATGAAAGCATTCTGGTTTTTAGAAATAATTATCTCTAAGATCAACTTGAGTCTATTTGCTTTGGATTTGGTTATTATTTTATATATCAAGTTGCATAATGAGATGGGCCTGAAATCGCTTACCATTTTGCACTTTGATTTTTTTGGTATTAAAGTGATGACTGTGATGTTGATTTCTCTTACAAATTTGATCTTCTTTCTGAAATCTTCCACTATCATCCAAACCGCCTTGCCCAAAATAGACCAGCACTTCTGAAAGAACAAGGCTGGGAATCTGTTTGGACTTGATGCCTTGTCTGGATGTAGTTGGAAGGTTGCCTTCTTAACCTCCTCTTCTGTGAAAGGTTCATCTAATTTGTCCTTTTCTTCATCTATGAGAATTTGATTAATGCAGCTCGTTGCTAGCTCTATATCCCTACAATCAAACCCTTCATTTGGAGCCAAAAATTTTTGGAAATAGTTTACAATCTCTTTTTCAATATCTTCTGGTTCTTTTAAGACATCCCCATTCCTGTTGATGAGCTCTGAAATTTTATTTATCATCCTTATGGCTTTGACTGAATTGTGAATTTTTTTTGTATTTCTATCCCCTGCATCCAACCAAACCTCTCTAGCCTTATTCCTCTAGTAGTCTTCTTCCCTTGCAAGGAGCTCCTCCCATTCTACCATTAATTCTTTTTCTTTCAAAAAGTTTGCTTGAAAAATACCCTCCTTTATGATTTTCTCATTTAAGGCCTCTAGTTCTCCTTCCACTCTTTCCTTCTCTTGGAAGATATCTTTGAAAGTTTCTTTATTCCATTCCCTTAATATCTTCTTTACATGTGCTAGTCTTTTGCAAAAGATATAACTGACTAAACCTCCCTTGACTAGAACCTCCAACCACCACTGACCAATCAGCTCTACTAATTCTTCTCTTCTACACCACATTTTTTCAAATTTAAAATATGAATTTCTAGGTTTGACCAAGGCACTAATCTCCAATTTGATAGGATAGTGATCAGACAAAGAGCAAGGTAATATACTTGATTCCATCCCCCAATCAGTTTCCAGCCATTCCATACTACATAGAAACCTATCCAGTCATTTAGCAATATTAGTGAAGCCTTGTCTTCTATTGGTTCAAGTGTATCTTCTTTCCTTAGGTGGAATATCTATTAAATTTCCCCCCTCCACAAATTGTCTAAAATCCTTTGCAGAGTTGTTTTCCGTTCGCATGCCTCCTCTTTTCTCCTCCAATCCCAACACCACATTGAAATCCCCTCCAAGAATCAACCTTTCTCCTCCTATTCTTTGACATTTATCTAAAATGCTTCTCCAAACTTCTCTTTTTTCCTTTGACTTGACAGGGCCATAGACACTAAAAATCCAAAAAGTAACATTCAAATTAGTCAGGAAAATTTTACCTGAGATCCAATTTTGGCAAATCTTGATATCTCTAATGTCTACATTGAAAGGATTCCACATCAATCCAACTCCTCCTGTCATTCCCCTTGGTTCACTGAAGACTCTTGTTAAAGGTCTACAATGCCTCAGAAAATTCAACACTTCTTCTTGCATGAACCTGGTTTCCTGTAAGAGTACTATGTCCATTATTTATTTGACTAATTGGCGCGTAATTGAGCACCTTTTGTTAGGGGCATTTAAGCCCCTAACATTCCATGATAAGATTTTCATGGCTTCCCAAGGGAGGCACTTCGTCCCTTAGATCTAAACATATACTTCTTGATGCTTGTTAGGCCTTTCTGCACTGCATAATCCTCCCTCTTTTCCTTAGCTGTCTTCCTTCCAACCTTCTTCCCTGTAACTAATTTTGCTCGAGCACTTCTCACCACAGACTGGCTAATGTGTCTGTGGTCAATTATTCCAATTTCCTCTCTTTCCTCACCAACTGCTTCCTCATCCGATCAATTTTCACTCAAATTGTCACCTCCTTCTAGAGTTTCCAACATGACCTCCTGAGAGGATTCCCTCCTACCTTCTTGGACGACTCTTCTTACCAAAGCCTCTGAGTCCTCTAGGAGATTGATTTGTTCATTCCCCTCTATTCTGTTTTCAATCTCCTTATCATTCTTCCCTGGTAGTCCCTCTGTGTTGGCTCCAAGATTGAGATCTGATTCTACATTTTTCTCTGGATTAATTTGATCCCTTTTTGCTGATTCAGCCACGGACCTTGACCCATTTCTGATTGCTGGGGAGTTTCATTATACCTCTCAGTTTCCTAGTTTTCCAAATCCTTCCTTTCCCCTTCCCCTGTGTTTTCTCTGTTCACAAAGGTTGTATGTTCATATTCTTCTTTTAGATTTCTAGGGCATCTTGATTTCACGTGCCTCCTACTTTTAGAGAGAAGACAAAAAAATTCCTCTCTTCAATCTTAATTTCCTGCTCCCAAACTCCTGTCAATGTGATCAATTTTATTTTCTTGGGGATCTTAACTGCCAATAGATTTATTCTTGCAAAATAAATCAAATCATTGTTTTCCATATCCAAATTCATCGTGTTTCCCAGATTATCTCCTATTTGATATAAGCAGTTTCCTGACCAATACTCAAATGGGAGATTATACAGCCTGATCCAAATCAGTTCCCTATATGGATCGAAAACTTTCGAGTTGAAATTTGGTCTCCATTTCTGAACATAGATAAAATCCAATCCTATCTTCCACGAAACTTTTTCCAGAATTTTATCCCTCTCCACCTCCCCTTAGAAATCCACTACAAAGAATTGCTTAGGAATGAAATGAACAACTTCTGCTGCTTCCCAGTTTTCCCATATCCATTTCTTAATTTGTGACTTGGATCAGTTTCAGCCAATTACCCTTCCTATTAGTGTTGATCGTTCTAGGGCTTCAATATCCTTGTCAACTTTCTCTGCAACACTTATTTCTATCTCTTCTTCCTGCATCTACTCCGGCCCTCCCCAAATAATGTCTACATATGTTCTTCTTTCGCTCCTAATTGGTATTTTGTTGACTCTTGTCACGGTGTATGGAACTTTGTAGCTTGGATTCGGAAGACCTTCGTCGCTATTTTCGCCACCTTTCGCCTACTTTTTCTCTACCTCTGCCTACTCCATCCCAAATATTTAAAGACTCTATTATTATTAATAATATTATTATTTCAATAGAAAACTATAGCTCTATGTATATTTCCAATGTAGATGTTTGTAAGTGTTATATTAATATGGTCAATTTGATTATAAATAGAATATCATATTTGGAGAAAGATCTTATTTCAAATTTATGTTTGATAATGGCATGCCCATGTTATTATTATTACTATTATTATATTCTAATCCCCTACATGGTGTAATCTCTAGGTAGACCCACAATAGTGTGTCCCACTTGTGGGACATTAAAATTTGGCATAAGGTGAGAGAAAGAAATTGCCAAACACCTTTCATGGTATTTCTTTGAATGAAGGTTCCTTCATTCAAAGGTGAGTCAAAAATCACCTTATAATGAAGATGAACCTTTGTTCAAAGGTTTTCATGGAAATGAAATTTAAATGAAGGTCATTTCCATAAAAGGAATAAAGGGGACCTTCATCCAAAGGTTCCTTTTTATTTCTTTTATGAGAAACGATGGTCCCTTTTTTTCCTTTGATTAAAATGACCTCCATTTGAAGGTTTTTTTAAGTTTTTTTCTTGAGGACCTTGATTTGAAGGTCCTTCAAATGAAGGTACCTTCATTCAAATGTCATTCAAAGGAAGGTTCTCGAAATGACCTTTCCACCTTAATCCTCAAATTTTCTTCAATTTTTTTTTAATTTCAAACCTTTAGTTGGACCAACAAATGCAATCAACATGATAGGATAATTTTTTAGCCCTTGGAGTAAGCTTTCCAAAAAGTATAATTTTGACATATTTAAATTCATTATTATATTTATTTTCTACTTTCTAGTCTACACATAGTTTTTCAATGAACATCAAGGCCTTTGTTCCACATGCATAGAAAAATAGTAAAATAGAGAAAAAAGTTCTAAAAACTATCTACAAACTAGGTATTGATATCCTTGTTCCAGCAAAAAAAAATATTTGGATAAATATAGAAAAATTTATGTGATATGGAATAAACCTGTGTCTAAATTATAATTAATCTCACTTCAAAAATTAATAAAAAATAAAATATGCAACAAAAAAATTTGAAAAAATATTTTCACACTAGATATTGGTGTTATGAATTTGTTCTTAAAATTTTATATTTTTATCCTTTCTATAAAGTAAGTTATGCGATATGGAATAAATGTTACTTTTTAAAAATACTATTAACTATAAAAAAAGAAGTTATTAAAAGTTGTCTAAAAAAATTCACATATTATTTTTAATTTTTTTAATAGTATATATTTATAATCTACACATAAAATCTCAAAAATCACTAGTTCACATCATCTTTAAATTCTTAACAACTTAGTTGCTATAGGTGACATAAAATTAAAAAATTGGTTTAAAGTGTCAATTTCAATGTCCCACTTTGGCCAAAAAGTGAGACACACTATTATGGGATTACCCCTCTATTCAAGGAGATCATGGAATAGTATAGCACATACAAGATGGTGGAAGCTAAAAATAGTTGATGTAGTGGGGATAAATAAGTTTGAGATTGTGGCAAAAAAACATGCATTCTTTTCCTTCTTGGGTGTGCAGGTTTTAGTTTACAATAGAGAAAAAGCTTAGGATGATGTAGCATTTTGTGTAGCTTTAGGGGTTTGTGAATTATATGTGTGTATTTTTGTTAGATCGATGTAGATAGGAAGAGGTCCAAGATAGTGAGAGGAGTCAACATCTCATAGGAAAGATCCCATATGTTTGAATACTTAATTGCTCAGCCCTTGTAGTAATACTTATCCAATATAAACTTATTAGATGGCAATCATATAGCTGATTGTATTGCTCTCGTTGATTGATTTTTGTATTTGATTTTACAAATGATAAAATCCTAGTCACGTTACCTCTAGGTGTATGGATTTTATTCTCTCTATAGAATT
This sequence comes from Cunninghamia lanceolata, assembly GCA_027924645.1. NCBI lineage: Eukaryota > Viridiplantae > Streptophyta > Pinopsida > Cupressales > Cupressaceae > Cunninghamia > Cunninghamia lanceolata. The sequence continues at coordinate 301,547 of BSBN01000245.1, read as the reverse complement.
GTGTTACTTTTGTTAATGGCTAAGGCCTATAGTGTATTCTTGAGTTGATCTTTTATACATGATATTATCTTCAATAATTACTAAGAATTTTACATTAGAGTTGATATACCAGAAAATGGTATTGCCATAGTGTCGTAGAGATCATGATAATTTATATGCATATGTTTGGGATCTATTAGTAGGGCTTAGAAGCCACAAAGAGCATATTGTAATCATCATCCTAACTACTATATGTTCAATGCCAACTATGGCATAGAGGCTAGAAGGGATCCAAGCTATTCTCAACTCAGCCATAAGAGATACTTTATGCTATCTCTATATCGTTAAGTGTTGTCAGAGCTAAATTGTGCTCTTCATCAGTACCATGTTGGCTATGGTGTCATCTATTATTAAGAGATATTAAATCAAGGGATTGTTACTATGTGAGTATCAGTCCAGTATGTCATCTATACTATCTTGTGTCATAGAGCATAGTTGGGGGTCATAAACCTCTACTAATGGTTAGGAATACCTATGTCTAAATCTATTAATTCTATTAATGAGTTGGGGTTTCTTGTAGAGTTGAATACATCTATTTCTTAGTAAACTCAAATGTAGGTTGTTTGTATACCTATGGTTGTAAGTGCAATCTAAAGATTAATGGTACCATGTGAGTTTTAGTACTAGAAAACTTCTCTTGATTTGCTTAAGTTACGGGTTGTATTAAATAAAATATTAATACCAAGGGTTTTTTATGAACTTTTTAGTAATTCCCTTGTCCTCTTAGTAAAGACAAATTGACCCTATGGTATACAGGTTTACTCTAATTAGTATGTTTTGTAACACTACTTTATTGTATGGATATGGAAAGGCTTGTTGATCATTGATATGTCATTAGTATTGCATTTATCATCAAGGGTTATAATGAACCCACTAATGCAGTGTATTTTTCCTTTAAATTTCTTATGCCCAAGTTAGCATTTATTTGTGAGTATCTATGTATCATTGTTAGTGTCAATATTATTATGTTGGTATAGTTTCTCGATTATAAATTGAAGTTATCCTTGTATTATTGTAACCTTCTCTAGGGTAGAGGTATACCAAGAAAATGAAAATATTAATTATCACTATTATAGTTAATAAACCATCTTGGGGTAAGAGTATACCAAGAGAATGGAACCAAGATATTCTTATGGTTATGTTATTTTATTCATTGATCCATATCAAAGGGTAGAATGGGCTACGACATTACAAAATAGTAAATATGATGTCACTGATCAACTTATCAAATTCTAGATTTTGAGGCCATCTTAGGGTAGGAGTATATTAGGAGGTTGGAACTCAACTGTCATACACAAATATAAAACCATCCTCATAGAAAAGGGTAGTAGGACCATCATATGGTAGGGAATACTAGGAGATTGATGTGTGAAGAATGATATACATTTCATCCTATACTTGCATTTTTTCAGTCATTAGTCATTAGAGATTCAGGCAAGAGATAGTAGTGCATGAACAAATGACTTGCATTTATGTGAATGAATATTAAAATCTTTGCCTAAAGTGATGCAATACCTATAAGCATAGTTAGTTCACTATATCCCTAAACTCATCTTAGTTAGAAATCATGGTAGCTAGAGGGTATCTAGAAAATACTTGAGTGACTTCATGTGATGGGTATTTACATTTGCACTTAGTTCTCAAATTTGGTTCTCATGTAGACATCCCCATCTATCACCCTCATTGAAAGTTAGGCTTCTTCCAGTAGGAAGATGTGCAAGGGACCACTAGGTCTATTGTTGGAGTTAAAGCACTTGCATGATGGTCTCCCTCCTATAACTAATCAACCATGGGATGTTTCTTTCACTAAGATGAGATGGATATGACTAATTGTCAACTAGATTTATAATGGAAAGTCAACCATACATATTGATGTAATTAAATATATTAGAAGGATAGTTGTCCTAATCTAAGATTACATTTATTTATTCTTTCATTATGAATTTGTATCATGAAAATCTATGTGTTGATAAATGCTATCATCTTAATAAGGAATCTATTTATGTTTTAAATTAAAAAGAAGAATTTGTTTCAATTATGTCATTTATGTGTTAGTTAATTTCTTCATTTTTCATTAATTATTATTGTTGAATTAGGTAGCTCATTTCAACATTAGAGCCCATTCAAATTGATGGTGGCCACCCATTCCCCCTGAAGAGCTTGGAGATGAGAAATGATAGCTTCTACACCCATAGTAACCTCTAGTGTGAGTAGAAGGACCCATCAAAGATTATCCTTCATAATTATTAACCCTCTCATTAAGATCTTTTATATTGTTCAAAGCATTATTGATCATGGCCTGACTAAATTTAATCATCTTCTATATATTCCCTTTGATCTCTATGATTTCAGTCTCTAACTTCCCAAGTCTTTCTTCTCTACTTGCCATCTATTCCTTCATTTAGAGAAGTCCCTCTCTATTTTTCCAATCTTCCAAAAGGGTACTTTAGATCTCCTTTCTATTTAATTCAATAATGAACCATTTTAAGATTTTGTGGTGATTATCAAGCTCCTTGTGAAGATTATTTATCTTGTCAATAAGAGTGTCTATTATAGAAGTAACATCATTTAGAGTTGAATATGGACATAAGGTCACATTGGTCCAATTAGAACACCCTAAGCATAAACCTTGCACCTTAGGAATTATATTTTTAGTTCATTTATTTCTTCCTATTCATAAATCTTCCACTTTCCTTTATTCTCACTATGTTCATTATCCACCAAAGTCTCACCACTATTTGTCTCCACTTGAGGGATGCCTCTAGCCTTCTTTGGGCTTTGAAATGCAATATCATCCTCATAGTCATGATAAATAGGAGAGATTTTAGAGGAAAGGGGCACATGGTTATGGGAGGGTGAAGAGGGTGGAGGAGAACAAGACAAATCTTTGATTTTGGAGGTTCTACATGGGGGACCTAACCAAAGTAAGTTGACACTAAGGGATTAGGTTTCATATTCATGGCATGTTTAAAGAGAAAAAAAGATTAAGGATTGATGTAGGGGAGAGCTTCCCTTGATTCTCTTTGCTTCTAAAAATGAGTACTCTAAAGAAGAGAGGAAGAAAAAAGGGAAGCTTACCTTCTTTTTATGCCAAAAGTGACTTAGAAGGGAGAAATGATAGGTATCGATCACTTGGAACTTGCCTTCCAGAGTGATGTATCACATGATTTGGTGAGAAATATCATCCCACAACCATCAAATGGAGAGCCTAACATACCTTGTTTGAGCTCTATTAACTATTTTTCCAACCGTTAGGAAACTCTTGACCCCTTCCTCACCATTTTGCCTATCCTTATACATTTTTCTCCCTTCGATAGATGGGCTTGGAACTTGCCTTCTAGAGTGGTGTATCACATGATTTGGTGGGCAATCTCATCCCACAACCATCAAAGGGAGAACCTAACATACCTTGTTTGAGCTCTATTAACTATTTTTCCAAACATTAGGAAACTCTTCACTGCTTCCTAACCATTTTGCCTATCCTTATACATTTTCTCCCTTCAATAAATGGGCCAATGACTGGCTATAAGCTCCTCATATATGTGAAACTCAACTTCTGGCAAGATAACAACTCTATAATTTTATTTTTCGATAAAATTCCCCCAATATGTGCTTTCAAAACCATTCAATTTCACCATATAGGGAGTAAGCTAGTCCTTCTAAACAATTTTTTTCTTGATAGATTCACATGATAAGAGTTCAATCCTATTATGATCTCCTCCCATTTTGGCCCTCTTCTATTTTAATGTAATGCCACAATTAGCTTTACACAACTTGACGAAAATGCCCTAATTTTTTTTTTCTCTCTTCTTTTTTTAAAGTCTCCTTATAACTTCTTTAACTTGTAATTAATGTTTTTCTTTTAAGTGGTGGTAATGCTAACAAACATCTTATTAAGAGAAATAGATTTAAAGTAATTATATCTTCTTATTCCTTGAGACAGATTTAGGCCTCTTTGGTTATGGAAGTGTTAAGTGGTGATAATGCCGACAAACATCTTATTAAGAGAAATAGATTTAAAGTAATTATATCTTCTTATTCGTTGAGACAAATTTAGGCCTCTTTGGTTATGGAAGTGTTTAATTCTCCCAAGGATATTTTCCTTGTATAAAGAAAATATAAAATTGCTTTTTTAGAGCGTAACATGAATTATGTTTAACCCATAAAAAAAAAAATTGTGTCTCATGTGGGTTGTGTCATGTTCGCATGTTGAGATGTGGGCAATTACCCAATTGTGATTGCACTTCGGTTATGTGAGTCATGTAGAAGATTAGGAAAGCTGTCCACCAAAATACAAGTGAAATTACAATAAATTCCCTAGCCTTGGAAAGGAAATCTCTCAAAATGTTCTCAGTTTTCAGCATGCCAAAGTATAATGAATCGCATCATTAATGAAAGAGCAAGGAATGCCCTTCAGTCACGAGAGATTAGCACTGTCAAGTTGTGCGATGGACACCACTTCATGTGGAAAATAATCCTTTTGAACCCATTTTCATAACCCTTCAATCATAACTCCATTGTTTGCACCAAAAAGAAAAAAGAAGGAAAAAAAAAATTCAATGAAACTATTGCTTTCTCTATATATGTGTCGAATCTCCACATGAGCAAGACTAGAGATGAGAGTTTGGGAATCACTGATGAGGTAATCAATAAGCCATCTAGGGATAGGATCTTGAGGAGAGATCTTGAACGGTATGATATTTTAAAACAATCGAAATTTTTTAAAATAAATTAAATACACGTTTTGATCATCAAAGATTTATTACTCGATGATAATTCATATATTTGACTTGAAGCGACATTTAAGAAGGCTTTCTTTTTCAGAGTGTCGCATCTTTATAAAAATATTCTGGAATAAGTCGCTTTCATTTTCCAAAGAAGTGTTTAATTGAAAATTGTTGGCTACATAATCATATGTTCTAATTCCACAATAGGCTTCAACCAAGTTTAGTTGAATCCGGCTCGAATCAGCAATATTTGTTCTACCATATCTATGGAATAGACACTTTTGCCAACCATTAATCTTTAAAGGCACTAACAAAATCTACTCGAGATTGAATGCAGGGAGGAAATCCTATTGAAGCAAAAATGTTAAGTGAGCTCGTCTCATTACGGAATCACGTAAACAGCCGGTGAGTTGTAACTCACCGACTGTACGGAAGGCCTGACAGCTGACACAGTCGACAGTTATTTATGACCAAAAAGGACGAGTTGACGTCGAAGATGCTGTCCGTACTGCCTGACTGTGCATAGTCGACTGCCATCTGGAATCCGTACCATTGTCGACTAGCCGGTCGTTTACAATGCACCCGCTGGTTAAGACATTCCATTAAGGATTGTTTAGGGATTTTTCGACTCTAATCACTGTCAACTTTTACTCTCACCAGTCGACTGTAATAAATTTGATCAGTTTAATGACATTGTTTATCAATCAATTTGTCAGACACCAGACACCATTTCCCTCAACAAGTTTTGAAAGTTTCGACCAACTGACCGTTTTACAACCACCCGCTGATTAAGCTTTACCCATTCAATTAAGAGGAAAAAGAAAACTCACTCTTTCATCGAAATTCATGGAAACAATGGTAAACATTTTTCATTGAATACTCAAAGCAAAAACAGAAAGTATTCATTCATAAAACTTTTCCATTCAATACTCGAAACAGAAATAGAAAATATTCATTCATAAACCTTTTTCCATTCAATACTCGAAACAAAAACAGAAAATATTCATTCGTAAACCTTTTCCATTCAATACTCGAAACAAAAACAGAAAGAAACAAATACAGAAATAGAGTTATGAATGCGTGCCTTAATATTGTTTTGCAAATATCTTCATTGTGAAAAATGCGATTTGATTTCTTTTCTCTTCATTCTTTGTATGAGACAGCAATAACGACCTTCTCCACGCCGCCCATCTTCTTTCCATGCTCTGCATCATCACTACCATTGGAAGAAGGACTACGCTGGCTAAACTGGAGCGCGCTTAAATCCATTGAACAGAAGAACAACTCTGATAAAATAGCGGTGGTTATACGTGACAGTTTGAAAGCTCTAAATCGTTATGGGGAACAAACACATGGGGAAACAACTTTCAAAAAGTAATGCAGAACAGAATCTGACAGAAAGTTTACCCAGGGAGTGTAAAGGATCATAACTTAAATGAATTTGGCGAAATAGATTTCCTTATAACGACACGACAAAATAAATTTAACCAGAGTTAAGAAAATTAACAGTGTAAAGTATTCCAAATTCCACAAAAAGTTAAACAAAAATAATCTAAGAGATTAGAAAACCCTACGTTTTTTCCAGATTGAAATCATTATACCGCGAGGTGCCGACAATGAAGTCACGGCCGGCATGACTTCTTTCGTGTACGTTCACACTGACAAAGAAATTGAATTCAAGCATGTTTATTTAGATTCTATTTGATTTCAAAAAAAAATTGACCCACGGGCCACCGTCATTGATTTAGGGTAAAATCACCAATAAATTCTCGACAGCAACAAACCGACAGTTTCGTACACACATGGTCTCCACTTAAGCACAAGAGAAAATTGAGGACACAAGGGCCCGTTTTCACCTAAGACAGGTTATTTCCAATTCCGTAGAGACCTCCAAATGTCTCACGTGTTTATTTGGGTTACCCGGATTTATTTTTTTAGTTTTTAATCATATACTAGCACTTGCACCTATAAGAGGTTCAAGGAATACGCCGATTGAAAAACCGATGAGTTTAGAAAATTTTCCGGCGCATTTGTACGGCGCGAGACAATTCCGAGCACTATAATGCTCACAACTAAAAGCCTATCGGCTAATTAATGTCCACTAGCGATTAAATCAAGTTTAAGCTGATTGGAATAAAATTATATTTTAGTGTGTAATGGGTATCTTAAAGAAGTCTTAAAGGTTAAATATCATGTCATTATACAAATGACGTGCTCTCCTAAGTGTAGCTTTTTATGGACATGTGCCATCTTTGCATTGTTAGCACAAAATGACATATCGAAACACACAATCTCTCTATATGTATGTATGTATGTATGTATACATGTACGTGATACATATACATGTGATATATATATATATATATATATTTCTCTTGTTCTCTATTTTCACCATCTCCCTTTGTCACCTCTCTCTCTCTCTCTCTCTCTCTCTCTCTCTCTCTCTCTCTCTCTCTCTCTCTCTCTCTCTCTTCTATCTCTATCTCTCTTTCACTCTTTCTAGATATGTCTCTTTTTCTATGTCTCTCCCTCCCTCCCTCCCTCCTTCCTGCCCTCCCTCTCTCTCTCTCTCTTTGTGTCTTACTCTCTCGTTCTTGGTTCCTCTATCTCTCTCTCTCTCTCTCACACTCTCTATGTTCCACTTTCTAGCTACATAAATCTTATTCATTTGATAGAGAGATATACAGAAATCAAAGCCACAAGGGTTTTGTTGCAAGTATTGGGAGCCATTTCTCAAGTGATGTTTGCTATGGAGAAGATGTTCAAGTGGCTGCTCATCATAAAGTTCAAACATGAATCACAACTAGAAAACTCATTTGTACAATTTGCTAAAGCACAGAAGTTTGGTGAAATACATTGGCACCCTTAAGTCTCTTGAGTGGTCTACTTTATACTGTAATGTCAAAAATTGTATACCCTACAATTTTACATTATATTCTGGGCTTGCTTTAGTTTCATTTCTCATAGTATGTTTTAGGAATCATTTTAGCCTCATCTTTAGCCTTTTCCTTTACTAGATTGTCAAATTTCTTTATCACATTTCAATTCTTCTCTCTAATACGAGAACACATGTTAATTTTTCAATGATTTCTCCAGAATTTGAATGTGACACATGGATTTTCGCACGATGTGCCAGTGTCCCATGAGTTTCCAAAATTTAAACATTAGCTTTTCCCACCTAGATACTTGTTGTCACTTGTTGTAAAGCTTGTCCATTAGAAAAATGCCTTCTACATTTGAATGTGACCCTTTAACTTCTAAATAACCCTATTTAAAACCTATCTTTGATTTTACTTCTTCAACAATAATAAATATTTCTTTTCTCTCTCTTCACTATTGTTAGCTAAACATACCTCCATTGTAGAAGCTTACTAAAGCTGAATGCTAACAGATTTTCATTGAAAAATATATGTACTCCTTTCTCTCTTCTACATTGTGCTCATAATATTGTTTCATTAAGCTCTTATTATTGTTTAAATAATTGTAGCTCTTCTTTATTATTTCCATCTATGTTTCAATTGGAAAATCTCTTGGTGACCATCACCACCCTTTATTCAATTTCATATACACACTAGTTTATCAATCATTAGACACCTAGGATTTGATATTCATAGATTTATTTTGACTTGGTGTTCTTAGTCCTAGATGCAGTTAGGCTAAGTGGACACACTCTATTTTTCTATTTCCTATTTGACTACCTATGGAGGTCGAAGGACCAAACTAAGGCATTGAAAATTCCTAGAAAACTCCCAAGCAATCCCAACCATTTTTCTAGTCCTAGCTACAAATATTTGGAAGACTACAACCACATGGAAATTTCATTTTCTCTATCTTTCTCGTCATTTTATTACTTCATTTGTTCTAATAAGTTTAATTTCATTTGTGTATCATTTGGCATCCCTTGGTTTTTTTATTTTTGTTGTCCATGTTTCCTATTATGTGAGTTCAAAATTTAGTAAAAACTTTGAATTTTGCAAGTCTTTAAGATGATAGCATATGAGCAATATAATAATGCATCACATGGATGTACACACATTATAGCTATGTCCTAGAGAGTGAGTCCATCCTTTGGTGCCAAGTTCCTTTCTCTTTGGCACTTATAGTTTTGCATTCAATTTGTCAATTCTATATTTTAGTTTACTATAAATTAGCATTTTACAACCCAACTCATTAGTAATCTAAGGTAAAAGTTAATAGATCACTCTTTCTCCCTTACTCATACAAGACAAAGTTGTCATTGCTATCCAAGGAAGCCATTACACATGTTTAGTTCGTCTAACTATCAGTAAATGAAATGCAGAATGACTAGGATCATTTAAATTATCTTGCATTCTTCTTGAGCAATGTTAGCCATTGATCTGAAAACTCAACTTGATCCCTTTCATTGAGGGGAATATAAAGTGGGATGTGAATCATGAGATGGCTTGTTATAGAAATCTCCATATTTATCATTTCAACTAATCTTCCTACCATAAAATCATGACTATCTGATCATTACCATCATTTGGCTGGTGACTATACGAGTAAATATTGACCTTCTATTTAGGTTCCTATTATAATTTCATATGATGTCAAGGGTTAGAAGAGCTTATTAATGTCGTATAATATAAGTGATGTATGTTTGCCTAAAGTCAAAGATGAACCATAGTAAGTAATGCTTGTATGCTCAATTGTAATAGAGTTAGTTAGAATGTTTTGATAAAAAGGATGAGGTCATGGGTCAAAAGAGCTTATTAATGTTGCAAATTATAAGAGGAAGTTGTGTTAATTAAAAAACATAGGAAATAGCTTATCATAGCTCATCCATTAAAGGCAATAGCATTTGGGCCACCTCAAGAAAATGAAATACCCTCAAGAAATGTAGAGTGGGTTTTGTATGGGTTTTGTATGTTGCATTTGTGTTGATATCGATGTCAACAATGTGAGGTTCAGTAATGGATAGGTTTGGTGTCAACCATGATGTGTTGAAGAAGGATGGAAGTGAAGTCAATACAGATGATATCAGTAGAAGCAAAATGTGTTGATGGTATGATGATCAGTGTTGGTGATGCCCAAGCACGATTGTGGAAAAATAATTAGAGACGAGGACAAATGAGATGGATCAGAGAAGTTGTGAAGAGAAGGGTAAAGTGATGAATGTCATGTACTATGCATACTAGTTGGTTTAGTATCATCTGTACACAGTTGTACCCTATCTTCTAAAGTCCATTCGAAAGTGAAAGTTATCAGCAGAAGAATGTGCTAACATGTAGAATCTTGTTGTATTGAAAAGAGTTGTAATTGTTGTGTATGATGTTGAAAATGAAGTCTTTTATATGGAAAATATTGTATTATTTGTTTCCTAAGGAATGGCATTGCTTTAGTTTTAAAAGAAAGATTTAGGAGGTCCAAGGCACTAGAGTTTACACTGAAGTAGGTTGGGAGAATGCTTCACATTCCTCTACATTTGAAGATATGGCCTTGTAATTTGAAATTTAGATAGAGATAGGTGTGAAGAAGATATGTTTATGATTTCAGAGCTTGGTAGTTACCGCAGAAGATTCTAGAGCTCGCAGAGTGAAGACAGTGTTCCTGTGTTGGTGTAGTCAAAGAGGTTAGAGAATTGCTCTGTATTTCTCTACTTTTGAAGATGAGGCCCTGCGGTTCGAAGGTTAGTCAGATACTATTGATAAGATTGTTATATTCATGTTTCAATTGTTTTGATGCACCGTAGAAGTTCTCCGGAGTCAGTAGAACAAAGACATATCTTGTTGCTGATTAGGGTTGTCTGGAGGAGAAAGAAAAAGCCACCGCATTTCACCGTAGTTCATCTTTGGCTTTGATGTTTGGAGGATGAGTTCAGATATTCCATATGTTGGTTCATTTCAAGTTTTAGGTACTAAAGTGCACTGCAAGTTGGTTTTTCAATGCTCTATCTCAAGACTATGTGTTTAGTATTTGCAAGTGATGCTAGGTTCAGTTTCTATTCATTTGCGCCAGAAAGAAAACATATATTTCAGTGGAAGGATTGGATGAGAAGGTTAGTGTAAGTTTTATGTTACTTGAGTATGATCTGCATGATGTTAATTGATACCTTATGTACCGCTTTAGGTTTGGAGCTATTTTTGTGAAGGATAGGTGGTTGTTAGTCTGACTTCATGTCTTTGGATGATCTTGCTAGATGTTTTGAAGTGTGTGCTAGCTTGGAAGAATGTGTTAAGGAAGAATAGGTCTTGGTTATCACTCTTCTTGAACCGCATTGGATTTCTACATCTTTAGGATGCTGACTTGGTCTAGCCATTACACATTTCATGTTTACATGTTTCATCTTGGCCGACAAAGGAGAAAGATTTTTTAATTTGTGGAAGGTATAAATAAGAAATCTTGTTTGGTGTGGTTTGTATGAGTGTGTGAAAGTGTACGAGGTTGTGTGAATGAGTGTGGAAGTGAGTGAGTGGATATGTGTAGGTGTTTAAAGGTAGCAGTTTTCATTGTGTAGAGAAAGTAAAGATTTGTGACAGAGTGAAGTGTGTGGAGGTGGTTGATTAGTGAGATTTATTCTGTAAGTGTTGATTATATTTCAAAGAGTTTGTTCTCCCTTGGGTTGTAGCCCTAAAACTTCTTGTAATCTGTTTTACCATTGTTTGTGAGGCTAGATTTGGATAGTAGCTCCAAGGAGCTTGCTCACCATGGTTTTTCTCTTCTAGGGTTTTTCACATAAATCCAGTGTTATGGTTGTATGAACTCATGAGTTGTGCTTTGATGTGCTTAATTTTCTCTATCATTGGTTAAAGAAGTAGAAGATTTTGGTTGATAAAGTTGAATTGAATTAAGTTTTAGAATATACTAATTTATCCCCCCTCTCAGTATATTAGTGTGTTCTAACACTTATCATAACTCATCCATTGAAGACAATAGCATTTGGGCCACCTCAAGAAAATGAAATACTCTCAAGAAATGTAAGTGGGTTTTGTATGGTAGCCACCATGAGCATAAGCTTTGTTTGATGGAAGGACTTCCATGTTACATATCTAGTGGAAGCAAAGCATTTGGAGTCGACATTATATTTAAGTGTCAATGATGCCTCAATTTCATATTGCATAAAGCTTGCACTATTTTGGTGGATGAATACGTCCATCCCTTTTTTCTTAAATTGGATATATATTACTAATCTATGTAGGATACAATATAATTTTTGTCCCATATAGGGAAAAATGAGTCAATGGACACCATACAACTGTACTGTCACCTATTACATTCTACCAGCCATAAAGGCAAGCATCAAAATAAAACCAACATTACTGAATATCTAATACATATCACTAGCCATGAAGACTAAATATCAACCCACTATAACAAAAGAGTCAACATACATCTATGAATCAGACCATAACAGTCTAACAGTAGTCACCAAAAAGAAATCCCTGTGATCAAAACTCACAGACTACCAAAAATAGGTTAAACTGTAATGAAGATTCACATATTAGATTTGTCACCAACATTTCTTTATCAACTATCAAAAATTCTTTATCTAACTGAACTTATCCATCTCCCCAAAAGTACCTAAAGGAGAAGTAATATCAAAGATAACATCATTGTCTCTCACACATTCTAAATTTGCATCATACAAAATTTGGCTTCCTCTATTTTTTTCTCTTCAATCATCTGGTCTAAATTCATCTTTTTGTTGTAATTTTCCTTGAACTTCATGTAGTTCTTGACGAAGAGGGAATCAACCTTCCTTGCATCATGTGCCCAAAATCTTGTAGTAATGATGTCAGTTCTATTCAATGTTGTTTCACCATCATCCATTAACTCAAGAAACTTTTCTTTAGTGATCTCTAAAGTCATCTTTACCTGCACAACAACCAAATGAAGGGAAAGTCTTCTCAAAGACTTCGTAAGGTGTCTCCTTGTGCCCTGGAAGATGTCCTCATTCCTAAACTTCCAAATAAACCATAAAATCTTAGTGGTCAAAATCAACCAAAAATGATTAAAACACAAATTTAATCCATTCACATAACCAAATAAAATCTCCTACCAAGAAATTTTATTCTTTCTATCCCAACCCTTTAAACTAAAGAAAAAGAAACCAAATATCCTTAGCAAATTAACATTCAAAGAAAAAATATTCAACAGTTTCCACCTTGTTTCAAAACCCAGAAAATGTTCTGGCAGGATCATCAAAAGAATAAATAGAACCAACAACAATTGTTTTAGAAAAAAGAACCATCTAAAATAGGCTTTCTTAGGTTCTAAAAATCAAGACCAACAGAGTTCAAAGATCTTTGACTACTTCTTGTTATCCACATTACGATTCCAAGCACTATTAATATGATTGGTAATATCCTAGGACTAGGACATAAGCTTATATACATTCTTAGCAGTAGTGACAAGAAGGGCAGATCCATCACACCACTTAACCTTATTTTCAATCTCATGCTCAGAGTACTATTCAACTGAAAAATTCCAATCGACACACGCCTTGAAAATCATAGAATAAGTTCTAAAATGTGAGTTAGGAAGGTCAAAATTATTACACAAGGATTGCCAAGCCACAAGCTATTCATTATTAATAATATCTTTGAAATATCTAATCACTCTAAGGAGCTAGCTCTTGGTAGAGCAGCCTTGAATGAGGGCCAATGATTTACCATCCCAATACAAATTTGACCACAAAGATCTAAAACCACATATCTTGATATCATTTTGGTTTTAAACAAGACAATTAGTCAGAAGTTCTCTAGCAATTTCCCATGCCTTCCATAGGCTTTTCAAAACATTAGAACTACCAGGGGAGACAACAAGTTTACCATATAAAATATCATGTTTGTGAAGGCCAACCCTATTTTTGGCCATCTTGGGAACAAATTGAGTTATATTATTCCTAATCAAGACCTTCCAAGGCTACTCCCCATCCAAGGATTTTACAATCCATTTGATAGTAAGGGCAATACTGTGAGTCTTCAAATCCTTCAATCCCAACCCATCAATTTCTTTATCTTTACAGCACCAATCCCATTTAACTACCACTCTCTTCCTCTTATTTTTCCCATCAAACCAAACGAACATCCTAATGCACTTCTGAATTTCATTAAAATGACAATTATAGGAGAGCCAGATAGAGGAGTAATATAGACTAAAGGAAGATAAAATATTTTGACCTATCTGCAACCTTCTTGCCAAAGAAAGAAAATGGTTGTTCCATTTCAACAACTTCTTTTCAATCTTCTCACAAATCCAAGTCCACATATCTTTCAGGGAGGGAGCAATAGAAAAAGGAATTCCCAAATACCTTACCTATCTACTGGGGTCTCCCCATTGAATGTTAAATCTACTGAACCACGAAGGAGTATCAGACTAGCTAAGAAAATGTGATTTGTGTTGAACACACAAATATACCAAGAGGAGGGGTTAATCAATATCTAATCAATTTCTTATTCCTTTATATGCAATCAATCCAATGTAAACTTTCAAACCACATAAAGTAAATGAGCACATACACACATAACACCAAATTTACGTGGAAACCCAAGATGGGAAAACCATGGTGAGCTTGTTGCTTGGATCTACTGTCCAAATCCAATCTCACAAATAAAAATGAAGTTTACAATAAATTTAATGGGCACCAACCCAAAGGATACACCAATCCCCTATTACAATAGTTTACGAGCACCAACTCAAAGGATGCACCAACTCCCTAAAACAAAGTTTTATGGCAACCATCCCAAAGGAAACACCAACTCCCTAAAACAAAGTTTTATGGGTACCAACCCAAAGGAAGCACCAACTCCCTAAAGTGCTACAACACTTACAATAATTACAAGATGAGGCACCAACCTCTGTACCAAAACACTTGACTGATTCTGATGGTTCAATCACCTCTACAACATCAACTCCATTAACACTTTGACATTGACTTACTCTAATGACTTTAATACCTCTATTCAAACATCTATGCTGCCTTCCAGGCTCAAACACCTCCACAATACAATACTATCTCTATTATGGATTATGCATCTTAACTTCCAGAGTTACTTCTCAATTTCTAAATCATTCACCTTTTTCGCACTTACTCAACCACTTTGAAACAATCTCTATCCTTCATATATATCATCCACAAGCCTTCTAAACATCATCTTTGTTGGCCTAAATGTAATGTGTAACATGAAACGTGTAACCAGCCTTGCTTGTCGGCTCCCAAATCATTTGTGATAATGTAGGAGTGAAATCCCATAATGTGGTTCATACTAAGAGGTCTACTAGACCCATTTTACCTTCTTGCAAACTTTCTTGCTAGTGCATGCTTCCATACACATGACGCAATCACTCAAGTATACTATGATGGCTCCACAAACACTTATCCTTTAATGCCTTAGCTCCAGACCCTATGCAGTACCGGAGAAGAGAGATATCACCAAGCAGTTCATTTCCACAAACACTATGACTTGGAAAACCTTCTCATGCATTCCTCTTTCTAGTTCATGCTTTTGCTTGCTGGTGCAAGCAAACAACCTTTGATGCTGGTAAACTTTACACTGTCTAGTCATATTGTCTTAACTTAGAATAATGAAAACACACTTGTGGTACATTGTATCCTTTGAAATTGAGTATGTCATTCTTGTACCTTTTTTATATGTAATCTCCAAACTACCAAGTCATACATGTAGATGTGGTGAAATGTGGCAGCTTTAAATTTCCTACCTGATAACCTTACACAGGAACATGACTTATTCACATTTTGCTAACTCTAAAAACCTCTGCGGTAACTCTTATGCTCTGAAACTTAGATCATTTATACTTCATATGCATATTTAGCTAACCTCCAAGCTGCGAGGCCATATTTTCATCTATTGTAGAATGCCTGGTACAATCTCCTATGCTTCTGCAGTAGAATTCCTTGTGCCTTTGACAATTTGATAATTTAAACACATTCCTTTTAATCCAATGCAAGGCTTTTCATTAAGAGCCAATATATTGAATAGTGCAACATACGTAACTTCATATTACCAATGCATAACATCAATCAAAACACTTTGGCAACCTTCACCTATCCATGAACTTTAGAAGATAAGGTACAACTGTGTAACAACATGCTCATGTATTTCATCATCACAACTCTTCTGATCATCATTCCTTTGATATCCACCTTTGACATTAATGATAACATGTGTAACAATCCCCCCTTTGTCATTGATGGCAACATTAACCTAATATTAAACTTTTCTCCCCCTTTGCATTCAACGGCAAAGGGCCAATGGTCCTTTTTTCTGGAAACACATACAGGCTCCCCTTGTCTATACAATCCTTGTCATCCTCCATAGTCTCTTATCTATATACTTCCCCTGAGAGGTACCCACCATCAATCCAGGGGTAATAAATATACCTTAAATTGCTCCCCTTGGATAGATGAATCATTTGTGCATCTAATTAGAAGGAGGGGTGACAACCCCTAACTATTGTTGGAGATATTCAAAAGTGTCCTTAGGAAGAGGTTTTGTAAATATGTCTGTAATCTAATCCTTTGTAGGTACATACTCCAATTTTACCTCTTGGTTTGCAACCTTCTCCCTTAAGAAGCGATACTTGATGGATATGTGCTTGGTTCTAGAGTGCATCACCAAATTCTTTGAAATATTGATAACGCCTGTATTATTGAATAGGATAGGAATAGGCTCATCATACATCACCTTGATATCCTTCAATGTTTGCTTCATCCACAACACTTGAGTGCAGTGCAGGATACTTTAGCTATGTACTCTGCTTCTATTGTTGATAAAGAAATTGAATCCTATATTTTACTAAACCATGAGACTAATCTGTCTCCCAAAAAGAAAGCAACTACACTGGTACTTCACCTATCATCAATGCTACCAGCCCAATCTGCATTAGTATATGCAATCATGGAAAAGTTGTTACCTTTTTAATATCATAGTCCAAAATCCAAAGTGCTCTTCAAATATCTGAAGATTCTTTTGACTGCCTTTACATGTGTTTCTTTTGGATCAACTTGAAACCTTGCAACCATACAAACAACTTGCATAATGTTAGGCCTTGATAATGTTAAGAACAATAGGCCCCTAATCATAGACCTTTACAGAGTCTAATCAGACTGTGGTGACTCGTCATCTTTACTTAAATGGCAACCTATTACCATAGGAGTACTCACTGGTTTGCAATCTTCCATACCAAACTTTTCCAACATATCCTTGACATACTTTGCTTGTAAAATAAAGATACCTTTATCTGATTGAGTGATTTGAATTCCAAGAAAGAATGAAAATTCACCTATCATAGAAATTTCAAATTCCTTCTGTATTCCCTCTGCAAACTTCTTATACATTTCATCATTGCCACCAAAGATAGTATCATCAACATATACTACTACAATTAATATGTGCTCATTCTCAAATTTGATATATAGATTACTATTTGTTGTACCTTTCTTGAAGCATTGCTAGAGTAAATACTTATCCAACCTTGCATACCAAGCCCTAGGAGCTTGTTTAAGACCATAGAGTGCCTTCCTCATTCTGTACACCAAATTATGATCTTCGGATAGCTGAAATCCCTCAAGTTGCTCAGTGTAGACTTCTTCTTCTAAATCACCATTCAAGAAGGCTGACTTGACATCCATTTGATAAACCTTGAAGTCTTTGTGGACTATAAATGCAAGAAACATTTTGATTGTTTCTAGCCTTGCTATAGTCCAACGAAGGTTTCCTCAAAATCTATACCTTCCACTTGTGTATAACTCTTGCAAACTAGTCTTGCTTTGTTTCTAACAACTTGTCCCTCTTCATTTAGTTTGATTCTGAACACCCATTTTGTTCCTATCACATTTTTTCCACAGGTCTTAGCACCAATTCCCAAGTTTGATTTTTCTCTATCTAATTGAGTTCTTCTTCCATTTCCTAGATCCATCCGTTATCCTTGTTAGCATTAATAAAGGTTTTAGGTTCCATCTTAGATAGAAAAGAGAAGTTTACCTATTCATTTTCCCTTGCAAATCTTCTTCTAGCCTGTACTCCTTCATTCTTGTCTCTGATTATCTGATCTTCTAAATGGTTCTTCTAAACATACTTAGCAGGAGTCTTGGTGGAGTTCTCTTGTATTTCTTCCTTTTCTTCAACTTCATCCTCTTCTTCTGTGCAAGCAGATTCATTTGAACAACAGTCTTCTTGAACATATGTAGGTGGTTGTAGATCTTCATCAATCCTTACATTAAATTAATAATTTCAACAAACTTTTGTAGTCTATTGTTGACAAACTTGTATGCCTTACTTCTAGATGAATAGCTAAGGAAGATAACTTCATCTGATCTTGAGTCAAATTTTCCTAGATTATCATAATCTCTCCTGATATAAAACTTGCTTCCAAACACCTTGAGATGTTTAACTAACGTAGGACTGCCTTTCCACAGCTCATAAGGAGTCTTGGTGTTGTTTACCCTCAGCTGTGCTCTATTTAGAATGTAGACTGCGATACATGGACTGTCTCTTTCCAGTACTTGTCAAGAAGCTTTGGATCATTGAGCATAGTTCTTGCCATCTCTGGTACTGTCCTATTTTTCCTTTCAAACTCTATTTTGTTGAGGAGTTCTTACAACAGCTAAGTGCCTCCTTATTCCATGTTCCTCACAATATTCCTCAAACTCATTTGATATGAATTCATGACATCTATCAGACCTTAAGCACTTAATTCTAGAATTCATTTCATTTTCAACCATAGACTTGAAAATATTAAACCTACTAAAAGCTTCTAATTTCTCTTTCAAAAACGTAACCCATGTCATCCTAGAGTAATCATCAATGAGTGACATAAAATATCTCTCACCTTGGAGACTCCTTGTTTTAGTAGGACCACACAGATCAGTATGAATCAGTTCCAATCTCTTTGTAGAAGAATAATCCTTGGTCTTGAATCTTGTCTTTGTTTGCTTCCCAATCTGACATTCTTTACATAGGGTACTTGCAGGCTTAGCAATCTTTGGCATGTCTCTTACTACTTGTATGGAGTTGATTTTCACAAGATTATCAAAATTGATGTGTCCCATTCTTTTGTGCCATAGCTAACATTCATTTGTCTATCCTAGAAGACACTTCCTTCCATTGACACCACTTAGGTTGTTCAGGTTACTCTCTATTCTACTAGCTTCCGCCACTAGTTTACTAGTATTTGCTTTTCTAATTTCACATCCTTGTGCATGAAATATGAGATTGTATCCTTTACTACACATATGACTTACACTAAGAAGATTGTGCTTAAGAGCTTCTACATATAGAACATTTTTTGTTTTAGATCTTCCATCAATACTTATGGTGCCCTTTCCACAAATTTTTGTAGTTGTATTATCTTCAAACTTGACTAATCCATCAATCCAGTTTACAAGGTTGATGAATTTTCTTTTGTTAATGGTTGGAAATGAAGAGGATTGATTTTAATGGTTTGTGTTGATCCTCTTTTCACCACTAAAAATTCAAGGACATTTGACCAAGCAAAGAACTCTACTACAGATCTCCTATCACTTGGAGCATATTGGAAGATTGGAATTGTGTAGATTTTGTTGTTCAATTAAACCTAATTATGCTCAAAAACCCTAATTTCATGAAATCGTAAACAAATAGGCAAATTAGAGAAAATGATCACACATAGAGATATCAAATGACAACCAAATGCATACTAGATTTCAAAGTTTGGTGTGCGAAAAAGTTGGGTCCACTAATGAGCAGGTGCCCTAGTCTAGTGCCACAGTTTTTGTCAGGATCTGGGAATGTTGTCTGTAACCTGTTCCTATTGTTTCAGAGATTTTACTGTTGCGAGATCTGGAGGACTAATGAGCGAGTGCCTGATTACAGGTCCCTATTTTCTTCTCTGATCTGCAATTCTGATAGTCTACATTGCGCTCCTGCAACTCTACTTCTTTCATTTTCATAACCTCTAACCTGCAATCACAGAAAAGTGGGTTGGGGGTTGTGGTGTTTAGAGTCTTGCCTCAGAAAAGTGGGTTGGGGGTTGTGAGTGTTTAGAGTGGTGTTTAGTGAATGCGGTGAACACAATGATGATTTTTTTTTCTTTTTCTCATATATGAAATGCAGATACAAGTATAAGAAAAGTAAACACACCACCCATAATGCAGGAGGGACTCATCGCCACTGGTCTTTAGACTACATATGGGGCAACAGACACGCAAAACAAATCAAACACACCATACAAATTCCAAAGCATAGGAGGGACTCATCGCCACCGGTCTTTAGATTATGCTTGGGAACAAACACGCAATACACACACACATGGAAGACACGGAGAAAACATGACAAACAAGCAATGGAGTGTACCTATTTCTAGGTTCATTACCATCTTAGGCACATTATAGGAACACACTGATGATTGGTATTCGCCACAACAATTGCCAAAGACATGCTTAAGGGTTTGGATAGTCATAGATCCACTCCCCACCTCCATAAAGGACTTTTAAAAATGCAACCCCACCCACATCACGGAGATTCCTTATAGTGAAAAGGAAGCATGGCATACAACCCCACCCACATGGTGGAGACATATTATGGTGAAAAGGAGGTATGAGCTCAAAATCATACAACCCCACCCGCATCACGGGGATGCCTTATGGTGAAAAGGAGGTCTACGAAACACATTTCAAGATTGTTCAAACACACTTTACTAACATCTAGAACAAACAACTTACATTATATATGCCCCCATCTTAAGGTGGTTGATATCATGTACTGATATCAAGCACATTAAGGTAGGAAGAAAAATGCACAAGGGAACACGATCTCTCACAAAGCCCATGCCCCCAGAGGTGACATGTACGGTCTTATGATTGCCAAATGTTCCCACAAATACATTCCTACAAAAAAAGTGTTAGCATCCATATAATCATGATAAACAACAATGCATATGATCATTCACATAGAGAGAAGAGGTTATACTACAGATTTGGAGACCGAATATAACCGTGGGGCTATACCGCAAAAATCTCAAAACCAAGTGTAACCAAGGTGAGATTCAAAGATAAATAAAGTGCATGTAGTAGTAGTATTGTTATGCTTTGTAAGTACGATAAGACAACATCAAGATCACATAGATTGAATCTACTAGCCAAGTGTCGAATAATATATATATTCCAACCCCATCATCATGTATGGACTTGGTCCATTTTTTGATTTCTCGTTGAAGGGACACTAGGTGCGTATCAGTATAATATGTTTTCTATCATCCACCCGCTAGATAGAACCACTAGAGGAAGGGAAATAATAAAATAAGAGAGGAGAAACAAGTGCCTTAGGGACAGTCACGTAGGAGGGTGCCCCCAAGTCAACAACCGCAACGCTATATTCATAAGACACAACACACACTAGTGAAAATAGAGAAGAAACAATATAGAATAATGATGATACAAATAGAAGGTCACAATAGAGGCGGTCTCCCAGTATCCTTGACCTTATAAGAGAATCAAGGGTCATCCTAGGAGGCCTAAACAACACATAACACATCACGGGGGAAACACAACACGAGAGGGGAGGTAAAATGCACGAGACGATCATGCTACTGCATAGGTGACCACCAGGGTTAGAGATACTTACCTATTAAGAAATGCTAGTCTAGAATTTGGAACTTACAAGAATCTTGGAGAGATACTCTATCAAGTTTTGTTCGAATCTCGAGTGGTTCTTGTCAGAGTTTTGTTTGTTGTCTTAAAGTCCATGTAATGCTTGTTTCTCAAATCCTTATGTATGTGAGACCTTTTGTTGCTTGTTTAGAGGAGACCCACTATTATTTCCAACTGATGATAATTGTCTTACTCATTTCCAATTTTTAGCTAGCTTTGTTTGTTGAGTTCGTCTACCATAGTGACAAGGACTATCTTGTACTACCGCAATCTTTTCTTTCATTGTAGTCTCTTGTTTTGGTTGTTCTATTTGTTTTTCTGAAGCATTTTGGTTCTCCCAATCCTTGTAAAGATAATGAAGGAGGAACCTCAGTATAGGGTCCTTTTCATTTTGGTCTAGGATTCTCTTCAAATGTAGGTTGTTTGTCTCTTGTTTTTTGAATAGAAGGATCAACCACTTGATGTAATAGTTTTGTTTTGTAGTTTCTATAGATCAAGAAGTTAAAATCTATCCGTGGCTCCGGTTCCGCTTCAGATCTTTCCCAAAAGTAGTCAAGGGTAAAGTGGTGTCTTGTAACCAAAGTTTTATACCTATTGCGAGGGATAGTATGCACTTGTCCATTCAAAGGAAATATTACATAGTTATGAGTTGTTGAAGGGACAACTTTCATAGTCTTTAACCATGGATGTCCTAACTTTATGCAAAAGAGGTCAGAAATGAGGACAACATCAAACAATTGTTCTATAGATTTCTCAAATACACTAACCAATAAAGATATCTTCCCATAAGTGTTTATAAAGGTTCCCTTATATGTCTTAATCATCATGTCCGAAGGGTCATAAAAGCCTTGTATCAATCCATGTGAATAGAGGAACTCTTCCGTTACCACATTAGTCATGCAATTAGGATCAATAAGGATTCCATCTATAGGATTTCCCATTATCTTCACAGTGATATAAAGAGGTACTTCAGTGTCTCTGATTGTTCTATCGTGAGGTGTAAACACAATTTCAAGTTCGGAGACCTTTTTTTCATGTAAGGCCTAGGAGGGAACCTATTGGTATTGTTGTGATTAGAAGCCATGTGTATAAGTTTTTAAATCAATGTAAGATCAGATTTTAAAATCTTTTCAAAATTTATACAAGAGCCAAGTGCAAAACTATGTGTAAATATGACCTAAAATGCTTGATTTTTCAACTTTTTTCAATGCAAATAAGTGAAAGAAAAGGTGTTGTAAGGAAATTGATAAAGTTTAGTAAGTAATATGTTTTATATCAGTCCAATAAAGCAATAATATCCTTCACAACATGCTTTTGATGCAAATCTAGAGTGATGACAAGTTAAAACCTACTGAAAATACACTAAAATACAAATTTTCAATGCATGGACTCAATAAAGAAGGGTGTTGTAAAGAATTTTAGGAGGAGAAGCAGATTATAACAGTAATATAATTCACCTAAAGCCATAAAATTCATCACAACATGCTTATAACGCCAATCTAAGTCAAACCCTAGTGAAAATATAGCCAAAATATGTAATTCTTCACAAAGTTTCAATGCAAAGGTCTAATAAAAAGGGTGTTGTAAATAATTGTAGTAGGGGAAGAAGATAATAACCTTGACAATATTCAATTAGTGCAAAAAAATTCTTCACAACATGCCTAGGATGTGAATCTAGAGAGACGATAAGGCTAAATCTAGTGAAAAAGCAAGGTTTTCAAACCCTAGACATGAAATTTTGCAAGAAAACCACTATGATGCAACACTAAAGTTATAAATCAGTTCTAATGAGTGTTTGAAAAAGGTAGTAAAATCTGAAACAAGATTTTGACTACAAACCCTAGCTAATGCAAAACTAGGTTATATGGAAAAATGCACAATTTCAAGCAATTTTTAACAATTTGATCATGAAAATGCAATGTAAATGAGTGATGAATGAAAAATTTCTCTATTTTAAATTAGATTTATTGATAATTATATAAATTTATTGAAATTCAATGCCAACTAATTCAAATTATTTGAAAATGCAAGCTAAAAATGCGAATTTTTTAAGATTTTTTCAAATTTTTTAGTTTTTTGTAATTTTTCAAATGCAATAAGAAGAACAATGATATGAATGGATGGAATGAATGTAAATATGAAGCACAACACTTAGCAAGGTGCAACAAAATCCAAAAAAATAAGTTCACCAAAATGTTTAGGGTTAAAAATGAAGAGGATTGATTTTAATGGTTTGTGTCGATACTCCTTTCACTACTAAACATTCAAGGACATTAGAATGAGTAGAGAACTCTACTACAGATTTCCTATTACTTGGAACATAGGGGAAGATTGTAATTGTGTAGATTTGTTTTTCAATTAAGCCTAATTATGCTCAAAAACCCTAATTTCATGAAATTGTAAACAAATGGATAAATTACGGAAAATGATCGCACCCAAAGATATCAAATGACAACCAAATGTGTACCACATTTTGAAGTTTATTGTGTAGAAAAGTCAGGGACTAATGAGCGGGTGCGCTAGTCCAGTGCCACAGTTTTTGTCAAGATCTAGGAATGTTGTCTCCAACCTGTTCCTGCTGTTCCAGAGGACTAATGAGCGGGCACCCAAGTCCAGGTCCTTGTTTTCTTCTCTGATCTGCAATTCTGATAGTCTATACTTCTCTCCTGTAACTCCACTTCTTTCATTTCCATAACCTGTAACCTATAATCATAGAAAAGTAGGTTGGGGGTTGTGGTGTTTAGAGGCTTGCCTTAGTCAAGCCCCGGAGAGACATTCAAGTCTTCCAAACACTGTTGTCAAATAAAGAGTGTGTATCCCTACGGGATAGAGGCAAAATCCAAATGATAAATGATAGAAAACACAATTGATATCACCTTGTAGTGAAGATCTCATGGAAGGAAGATTCTCTTCATGCCATGAGGAGATGGACGCCAAATCTACCAATACAAACACAATAACAACACAAAATTCTTCTCTGCAACACAATGAATGCCTTGAATCACTTTCACATAAAGCCACAAGTTCGTAATGTCCATCTCTAGTTTACAAATGAATCACTCATCATGCTTATATATGCCACTACAAACATTCCTGCTAAGAATTTCGTAATTCAAACTTAGGATATCGACATAGGACCTAAATAACGGTCATAAATCGACACCTAAAAATAGGCCCTAACTTAAAATAGGGCAGAACCAGGGCACGGGTGCCCAAGTCCTCCCCCCTATTTTAGACATGAATTATCATAAATGCACCCCCTGAGTCCCAATGGCCATGAAACTTCAGGGTTTTCTCATCGGGAGTCATCAAAATCATGCAAGATGCTCTAAATGCATTCTAAAGGACCTGGTAGCTAAACCTTAAGAGGAAAAAGCCCCAAAGGATACTTTTTTTGACATAACATCTTTTATCACTAGTCATGTGTCTTGAACGTCCACTATCAATGACCCAAAAGTTTGTTTGCCCTTGGACATGAAATGTTGTTCGAACAATCATTAAATTTTCCACTTCTTCATTTATTTCCTATCTCTTGGATGTATCAGTCTCCTTGCCTTGCTTATTAATATCCACCATATGATTTTCTAACTTTGCTAATCCACTTATGCAATATCTTGCTATGTGTCCAAAATTGTTGCAGATATGACATATCACATTGAAATCTACTAGGGAACCAAGAGGATTCCTACTTACAAAATTTCTTCTATTCATTGTAGACTTGCACTCCATAGCCTTATGATCATATTTATTGCAGATAAAACAATAACCAAAAAAAGCATGATTGAACCTATTTATGAAGATCTACCTTGCACGGAAAGGTCTTTCTTATCTTCTTCTTTGAGACATGACTAGAATGAGATCTACTTCTTCAATGTCATCCAGATTTCCATGCCTTTTTCCAAAGTTGATATTTTTGTCTAGCTGATCATATACTTTCTCCAATTCTTTTCTAAGTGAAAGGATTTATTCCTCAAGTTTTGAGCATTCATAAATGTCTTGGCTTCAATTTGGGATTTTTGTTCTTTGTTCTCTTTCCTTACACATTTCATGTCTACAAGAGCATAAATAAGTTCACCTTAAAGATCAACATCACATTCTTCTTCATCAATAGTCTTGTCAGAAATGTCAAAGACTTCAATAGCCATGAATAAAGATTCTTCTCTTTCATCATCTGATGAGTAGTGATCTACTTCTTCCGAAGAGTTGTGGTCTTCTTTGGAAAGGAACTTCCTTTTTAAGTTGTTCCTTTTGAAACCTCTACTGCTATTTTCATTTTCTCTAAAAGGACATCTAGATGCATAATGACCAATCTTTCCATAGTTAAAATAGTTGAAACATAACTTACCTCTATACTTTCCTAGACCCTTATTTAGCTTTCTCACAAAGTTAGACTCACTGTGTGGACCAGAAGGTCCTTCTTTCTTTGAGGTTTTGAAAGCAGCTTTCCTCTTAGATGTGTCTTTGCTTGCATTTCTCATCTCATAGGCAATGAGGGAACCAAATAGTTCATCCATTGTGAGTTTATTCAAATCTTTGGCTTCTTCAATAGTAGAAACTTTTGAATCATACATTAGTACTTTCTTAACAACCATTGAATCATTTACTTCTTCACTAAGACCTCTGATTACATTCACAAATTCATCTATCTGGAGTAGATAGTCATGTATGTTCTCTTCTTCTTTCATTTTTAGATTTTCATATTTACCCTTGAAGGTATACAATTTTTCTTGCTTTACCTTATCATCTCCTTCATAAAGATTTTTGAGTTTATCCCATATGTCCTTGTTTAGGCTAAAAATTGATGTTGAGGATTTACTAGTGTTTAGGGTTAATTTTGCTAGTTTGTATGAATCCTACTTTCACCTCAAACATTCAAGGACTTCAACTGAGTAGGAAATCTACTATCAGGTTTTTAGTCACTTGGAATATCAAGGAAAATTGGAATTGTCTAATTTTGTTGTTTAGTTAGCCTAATTATGCTCAAAACCCTAATTATGCAAATTCAAAAGTAAAAAGACAAACCACAGAAAATGATCGTACACAAAGATATAAAATGACAATCAAATGCATACCAGATTTCAAAGATTAGAAAGTGGAACAATCGGGGACTAATGAGTAGGTGCCCTAGTCCAGTGCCATACTTTTTATCAGGATCTGGAAACCTTGTCTGCAACCTATTCCCACTATTCTAGAGATTTTCCTATTGTAGGATCTGGAGGACTCATAAGCGGGTGCCCAAGTCTAGGTCCCTATTTTCTTCTCTAATTTGTAATTCTGACAATCTACACTGCTCTCCTACAACTCCACTTTTTCTGCTCCTGCAACCTGTAACCTCCAATCATGGAAAAATGGGTTGGGGGTTGTGGTGTTTAGAGGCTTGCCTCAGTCAAGGCCCAGAGAGACATTCAAGTCTTCCGAACACCATTGTCAGATAAAGAATGCATATCCCTATGGGATAGAGGCAAAATCCAAATGATATATGGTTGAAAACACAATTGATATCACCTTGTAGTGAAGATCTCATGGAAGGAAGATGCTCTTCATGCCATGAGGAGATGGATGCCAAATATACAAATACAAACACAAGAACAACACAAATTCTTCTCTGCAACACACAATGAATGCCTTGAATCACCTTAACATAAGCCACAAGTTTGCAATATCCATCTAGTTTATAAATGAATGCCTAAAAATTCTTATACATGCAACTACAAACATTCCCGCTAAGAATTTTGTAATTGAAACTTACCGTGTTGGCATAGGACCTAAATAATGGTCACAAATTGAC
Organism: Cunninghamia lanceolata; assembly: GCA_027924645.1. Lineage (NCBI taxonomy): Eukaryota > Viridiplantae > Streptophyta > Pinopsida > Cupressales > Cupressaceae > Cunninghamia > Cunninghamia lanceolata. Next base: position 274,381 of record BSBN01000245.1, on the reverse strand, counting down.
ACTTTGAAATTAGTCCTGACCTAAAATAAGGTAGGACTAGGGTGCAAATGCCCAAGTCCTCCCCCCTATTTCAAGAAGGATTATTGTTAAGTGCATCCCCGGAGTCCAAATTGCTATGAAACTTCAGGGTTTTCTCATTGGGATGTCTAATTATCATGAAAGATGCTCTAAATGCATAAACATGACCTGAGAGCTAAACCTTAAGATGGACAAGCTCCCAAGGGGACATTTTCTGACGTAATAGTCCTTAGATATCTTGTGTTGCATTACTTTGACAAACTCTATGTTAGTCATACCACTCAGGATAGCATTCTTAGCTTTAGCATTGTTCTCACAATCCTTCTTATCAGCCAAATCTATGAGAGGATTGGTAGGAGTGGTATAAACATCATTCATAGATCTCCAAATATCATATCCTAGATAGGTTAGATAGGCTTCCATCCTTACACTTTAGAAAGAATAGTTAGTTCCATCAAATAGAGGTGCTCTGTTGGAAGAGGATCATTCCTATCCAGCCATGTGTTCTTATCCAAGACCTACCTTTAGCTGTTAGATTGTATCAAGGAACATTGCTCTGATACCAATTGTTGAACATATAGATATACTGAGAGGGGGGGTGAATCAGTATCTAATCAATTTCTTGTTCCTTTAGATGCAATCAATCCAATGTAAACTTTCAAACCACATAAAGTAAATGAGCACATACACAAATAACACTAGATTTACATGGAAACCCAAGATGGGAAAAACCACAATGAGCCAACTACTTGGATCTACTATCCAAATCCAATATCACAAATAAAAATGAAGTTTACAATGAATTTCATGGGCACCAACCCAAAGTAGACACCAATCCCCTATTACAATAGTTTATGAGCACTAACTCAAAGGAAGCACCAACTCCCTAAAACAAAATTTTATGGGCACTAATCGAAAGGAACTACCAACTCCTTGAAACAAGGTTGTATGGGCACTAGCCCAAAGGAAGCACCAACTCCCTAAAGTGCTACAACACTTACAATACTTACAAGATGAGGCACCAACCTCTATACCAAAACACTTGACTGATTCTGATGGTTTAATCACCTCTGCAACATCAACTCCATTAACACTTTGACATTGACTTAGTCTAATGACTTTAACACCTCTGCTCAAGCATCTCTACTTCCTTCTAGGCTCAAACATGTCCACAATACAATACTATCTCTGTTATGGATTATGCATCATAACTTTCAGAATTACTTCTCAAATTCTGAAGCATTCACCCTTTTTGCACTTACTCACCCACTTTGAAACAATCTTATATCCTTCATATATATCCTCCACAAGCCTTCTAAACATCATCTTTGTCTGCCTAAATGTAACGTGTAACCGACCTTGCTTGTCATCTTTGAAATCATCTGCGGTAATGTAGGAGTGAAATCCCATAATGTGGTTCATACCAAGAGGTCTACTGGACCCATTTTACCTTCTTCCAAACTTTCTTGCTAGCACATGCTTCCATACACATGGTGCAATTACTCAAGTATACTATGTTGGCTCCACAAACACTTACCCTTTCATGCCTTAGCTCCAGACCCTATGCAGTACCAGAGAAGAGAGATATCACTAAGTGGTTCATTTCCATGAACACTTTATGACTTACAAAATCTTCTAATGCATTCCTCTTTCTAGTTCATGCTTCTTCTTGTTGGCATAAGAAAACAACCTTTGATGTCAGTAAACTTTACACTGTCTTAACTTAGAATAATGAAAAACACACTTGTGGTACTTTGTATCCTTTGAAAGTTGAGTATGTGATTCTTGTACCTTTTCTTTACCTAATCTCCAAACTTCCAATTCATACATGTAAATGTGATGAAATGTGGTAGCTTTGAATTTCATACCTGATAACCTTACACAGGAACCTAACTTATTCTCATTCTGCTAACTTTGAAAAACTCTGCAGTAACTCTTATGCTCTAAAACTTGGATCATGCATACTTTATATCCATATTTATCTAACTTTCAAGTCGCAAGGCCATATCTTCATCTGCGGTAGAATGCAGTACAATCTCCTATACTTCTACAATACAATTCCATGTGCTTTTGACATTTTGATAATTTAAACACTATCCTTAAAATCCCATGCAATGATTTTCATCAAGAACCAATATATGCAATATTGCAACAAACATAACTTCATATTATAAATCCATAACATCAATCAAAACACTTTGATAACCTTCACCTATCCATGAACTTTAGAAGATAAGGTACAACTGTGTATAGATGATACTGATCCAACAACATGCTCATGCCTATCATCATCACAAATCTTCTCATCATCACTCCTTTGACATCCACTTTTGACATCAATGACAACATGTGCAACAATTTGTTCACAAACATCTTGGCACCTGAAGCCAAACAAAAAATGTCCAAATTTCTCATTAGTTGATCAAAAATCTCTTCTTCCAACTCAACAAAAAATGTTGTGTCATTAGAAAATTGTATGTTCATAAATTCTAACTCATCAGGAAGCACTAAACCTTTGAGATTGCCACCACCAAAGGAAGATCTAAGGAGATAAAAAAGAGCATCAACAATAATTACAAAAGGTGTAGGGGCTAGGGGGCACCCCTACCTAATGGATATTTGCAACAAAATGGGATCAACCAAAGAACCATTCACATCTATCTTAGTAAGTGCATCCTTAAATAAGACCCTGACCATATCACACCATTTCTTTGAAAATCCAAAAGTATCAAGAACAATGAAAATGAAGGACCATCCCACTCTGTCATAGGCTTTTTCAAATTCTAAAAGCAATATACCAACATTTTTTTTAGAGATATTACCCCATTGTAAGGCCTCTCGGCTTGTAATGAGATTCTCAAGAATCTACTTTCCTTTTATAAACCATGTTTGGGTAGAACTAACAAATTTAGGAAGGATATTTGTTAGTCTCAAAGTAACAACTTAGATAGAATTTTGTAAGACATATTGAGGAGAGAAATTGGTCTCCAATTTTTAATAAGACTTTTGTCACCATCTTTTGGAATAATTTTAATGATACCCCTGTTGATTTCACTGCCTAAAGAGCAAGTCTCAAAAGCCTCATTATAGACATTCCACAAATCCTCAACAATCCAATCATATTTCTACTTATAAACTCTGCAAGCAGTCCATCATGCCCAAGAGACTTATCATTTTTGAAGGATTTAATGACATGATTAATCTCCTCAATGGTAATTTCAATACTGAAAATGGAGGTATCTTGCATAGACAATTCTTTTTGAATAAGTCCTTTACATTTTTTGTGAGCCTCCTTACAAAATTTATTGTTGTCTTCAGCAAAGAATAAAGACAAATAAAATTTCCTGAATTCCTCTTTGATCTCTTGAGAATCAGTAAGAAGATCATTGTCAATCAAAATGGATCCAATTTCTTCCTTGATATTCTTTCTCTTAATATAATTGAAGAAATTTAATGCCTTTATCCCCTTTTTTCAACCAATTCATTTTTTCTCTAATCTTCATTCATTGGTCTTTGAAAGTTTGAAGACATTTCAATTCATGTTTAGTTTCAACCAATGAGTCAACCAAAGAGGAATTAGTAGGATCCTCTTCAAGAAGCCTCTTAATCTCACAGGATTTATTCTGTAACTTATTCTTAATCTTTCTTATATCAAGAGAAAACTTCTTCCCAATAGTTTGGAACAAGATGTTCCAACTCTTCACATTAGAATTCCATTTTTATATACAAGAAAGCTTCTTTGGGAGAACCTTGTTAATCTCCATTCAAGTTAAAATACCCTCATTACAATCATTAAGATTAAGAAGCATAGTTTTTAGCTTATATAGATTTGTCCTTTCTAACTTTATTAGTACTCTCATGTTTCTGACATTTAATATTAGTTTCTATTAGAAAGTGATCAAAGATTGTAAAAGGGTGACCTTTCACAAAATTATTATTATCATTTTTATTAAAACTAAAGAAATCTTTATTCACATAAAATATGTCAAGTCTACAACAGATCATTTTCCCACCCTTCTGAGAATTACACCATGCAAACCAGATATCATTATTATCCCTCCTTTTACTTTCCAAACTTGGTGAAACAAATTTAAATTCTTTTTCATTCTATTCTAGAAGAAAAACTCATTGTCTTTCCAACCCATGCTATTTCCTCTAGATTTGTCTTCCATCTTCTCAATCGTATTGAAGTCTCCACTAATAATCAAAGGAATCCTAGGGAGAGTCTCCAACCATTGTCAAAGTTCAATTCTTTCTTTACAATAATTGGAAGAATAGTGGTGTAGTCACAGATGGAGGGTCTAGAAACAAGACTGTCCTACTATGCAGTCTTAGAGTAAACACAACAAAAAACACAAAGAATGGAACAAAAAATCAAAATAAATTGATTCAATATAATAACAGTTACAATATCCATATGTCGAAAAGGATGGCGATGGAGTGCGTGGGAGAGTAGGCTAGGGCACTCAAGCCCTAGCTTGCAGGTCAAGCTTTCTTTATGCATAGGGGATTTGCATGTCAAGGAGGGGTCAAGGGGATCGGGTCCACTTCTCAATTTCTTCTTTTTTTCTATTTTTTGCTGGTTGTGAGGCATCATTTGGTGCGGGCGGTGGTGTGCAGGTTTCAAGGGTTTCAAATGTTGTGTTTTCTTTTATTGTGTGCCCTCTGGTTTGTGTTTACTACACTCTGGGGGTTTTGTCTTCCTTTGAGGTGCTATCTCTTGTGGCGGTGAGCTTGTTTTGAGCCCTTGCTTTGGATTTGGTGTCATGTGGGGGGATTTTTGGGCCCTCACTCATTTGGTATAAATGGCTTTGAATGTGCCTTTGGATATGGCAGGTCATGCTTCTTCTATGGATGGGGAGGATGCTGGAATACCCATTCAGTCTTTTGGATTGGATGTGGTCTAAAATGGTTCCCTTAAATTGCAAAAGGTGAATGGATGCTTGGAGAGGACCAAGGAGTGGCCGGTTTTAGAAATATAATCGGAGTCAGTAGCTGAGGATATTAATTACTACTGCAATCATGTTTTGATTTGTAATTTCAAGGGGAGGCTTTCTCCCCCATTTCTTGATACATGGATTTGCAAGACATCAAACCCAGAAGGAGATTTTGATATTTTGATGGCTGCAAATCATTTCTGTATGGTGGATTTCCCATGTGTCTCTGATCAGAATAGGGCCTTTGAAGGGGGTCCATATTTTTATAATTAGGTGGGTCTCTTCATCAAACCATGGCATGCTAGCTTTAACTCAATAGAGGAGTTACCTTCTAGAATCCCAGTCTGGGTTTGTCTTCCTTGATTATTGCTTGAATGCTGGAGAATTGCAGTCAATTGCACTATTGCTAGGAAAACCTATTGGTCCTTCTTAGCAAACTCTAAATAAGAGAATTTTTTCTTATGCTACAATTTGTGATGAAATTGATTTGAGCCAGCCACTTCCAGATTCTATTGATATGACTGTTGGGTCTTGCTCGTAGACTTAGCCATTAGATTATAAGACGTTACCTTTCAGGTGTCGGCTTTGTCATGAATATGGTCATCTTTAGCAGAGGTGTCCCCGAGCTTCCGGGGCAGCCAGTTCAAGTACTTTTCCTACTCAGCCTAATTTGAAAGTAGACAAGGGTAAACCTCCCATGTAGGGAGGGGGGGATGATAAAGAAGGTTTCATTTCGGTTAAGTCTCGTAATCATGGTCAAGGCCAGATGAGATCCATCAAGGATAGGCAAGAGGAAGAAACCTTAAACTAATTTGAGACTTTGGAGGATTTGGTCCAGGAGGAAGGGTTTTAGGTGGACTTGTAGGCAACAGTTGGATCTTTTTTTGATGTTGTTCCTAGAGATCAGCCTATTGTGATTCCTAATTCAATTCAGCTTAGTGAGCATGGTACTTAGATGGACACTGATTTGGCTCCTTTGATTCCTATTTAGGGTGAGTTAGAATTAGTGCTAGAGGCTTCTAGTGTCTCTCCTAGTGCTAGTGGTGTTCTATCTGATTTGTGAGGTGCTTCAGACTTAGGAAAAAGTAAGGCTCCTTCCCCAGCCTTGGGTTTGCAACAAAAAACCCTCAAAAAAGGGGCTCCTGAGAAACCCCTTAATGTTGGTAGAAAAAAGGACCAAGAAAAGGTGAAGCTAGCTAGTGAGACATTGGTCAAGTTGGGTTCGATAAGGACTATTGATACTCACTTCTCCCAATCCCAATGATGATTGTGCTCTCTTGGAATGTCAGGGGTATGAATAACATCCCTAGACAAAAGGCTATTAGGAATTTGGTTCATTTTCATTCTCCTAATGTGGTTTTCCTTCAGGAAACTAAGTTATCTGTTGATTGTATGATGAATGTGGCTTCAAAGATTTGGAGTCGCAGTCAATGTCAATGTGTTGGTGCACTTGGTAGCTCTGGTGGGGTTGCTTGCTTATGGGACCCATAGAGAGTCAAGCCAATTTGGTGGTAATCTTGTAGAGGTTTGATTTCTTGTGTCACTTCTCATCTTGAGTCTGGAGAGAGAGTACTCTTTTCTAACATCTATGCTCCGACTGACTTTCATGGCAAGGTAATGTTGTGGGGTTCTGTCAGATATGTGAGGAATTTGGATCCTTATCTCCTATGGATTTTAGCCAAGGATTTTAATGTCGTTGCTTCTCTGGAAGAGAAGAGGGGAGGCAGTTCTTGCTTGGAGCCTTCTCTGAACTCTTGCAGGATAATGTGCCTCTCTTGAATTTGGTTGACATCAATCCTGTTAATGGGGTCTTTACTTGGAATAATAAGAGATGTGGGGAAGCTGCTATCTCTACCTGGATAGATTCTTGGTATGCAGTTTCTAGTTGGGGGATAGGTGGCTAACTAGCTCTGATATTTTAGATGGGCAGGGTTTTGATCATTAGCCAATCAAACTTATTGCTGAGCTACCTCGGCATTGTGTAAAGTAGTCTTTTAAGTTTCAGCTCATGTGGCTCAGAGATGACTCTCTCCATGATCTTCTTCCTAGTTGGCAGAATCTAGGGAAGCTGACACATGGGACCGCTATGTATTCCTTCACCAAGAGGCTCCAATATGTGAAATATAGGTTGAAATAGTGGAATAGGCAACACTTTGGTAATGTTTTTCAAGAAAAGTAGTCTACTCAAGCTTAGTTGGACTCGATCACCAGGCAGATTCGTGATCAAGGCCTCACTGAGGATCTGGGTTTGCTGGAAGCTACTACTGTGAAGGAAGTTGAGGAATGGGAGTTACGTGAGGAAATCGTTTGGAAACAAAAGTTTTGAATCGAGTCGCTTCAGGTGGGAGATAGGAATACTTCTTTCTTCCACAATTTTGTTAAAGATATGAAACAAGATAATGTCATTTCTTCTCTCAGGTCTTTGAATGGGGAGACTCTTTCCTCCTCTACTTCTATTTCTACTGAGGTTGTTCACTTCTTTTCTATTTTGCTATCTAAGGATTCCCTTCCTGCGGAGGAGGATGAAGCAGTTATTTTGAATAATATTTCACCCTTAGTCACCAGTGAAATGAATGCTTCTTTGCTCCATCCTATTTCTTTATCAAAGCTTGAAACTATTGTGTTCCAGATGAAAAAGGGAAAAGTTCTAGGGCCTAATGGTTTCCTGGTTGAGTTCTACTAGGAGTTCTGGGAAGTGATTAAGTTGGATCTGTTGGAGGTCATTCAAGGATCTTTTATGAATAAACAAATGCTGAAATCCATGAATGCTACCTTTCTTGCTCTCATTCTAAAGAAGGATGGGGCTAATTCTTTGGATCTTTTTAGGCCCATTGCCTTATGTAATGTAGTTTACAAGATTATTACTAAGTTGATTTCTAAGCAGCTAAAACCCTGGCTAAATAGGTTAATTTCTGAAGAGCAAGGGGGTTTTGTGGCTGGTAGGCATATTATGGATGGTGTCATCATTGCAGCTGAGATGATTCATTCTATGAATTATTCTAAGGAGAGAGATATGTTTATTAAGTTGGACATGGCTAAATCTTATGATTAGGTTAAATGGGCCTTCTTATTTAAGATTCTAGGAGCATTTGGTTTCGCTGGTGAATGGATTGAGTGGGTCAAGAGTTGTGTTACTTCTCCTTCCTTTTTAGTGTTGATTAATCATGAGCCAATAGAGTTGTTTGGTGTTTCTAGGGGGTTCAGACAAGGGGACCATTTATCCCCCTATATGTTCATCTTATTGGCAGAGGACTTGGGGAGGTTTATTAAATCCTGGGTGGAGACTGGTTTGATTTAGGGCTAGAGTTTTGGAAACAATATTCCCCCTCAGTCACATCTATAGTTTGTTGATGACATGGCTCTGATGGGCAGAGCCAGGGTTGAGGATGCTTCTGACTGGCGTAGGATTCTGGATTGTTATTTGGCTGCTTCTGGTCAAGAAATTAATGAGGGGATGTCTTCTATCTGCTTCTTTCATACTCTGTGGGCTATTCGAAGAAGAATTGCTAGTATCCTTCATTTCTAGATTGGCACTCTCCCTTTTGTGTATCTTGGTATTCTGCTTGCTGTTCACTCGCTTCCTAAATTGTTCTGGTAGGAGATTATTGATAACTTTAGAAATCTAGTTAGTCATTGGACTTACAGGTGGCTCTCTTCTATGGGTAGGGTAACTTTTCTAAAGTCGGTGGTGCAGGCTCTTCCTATATACAAATGTTTTGTTCTCTCTGCACCCTCTAGCTTTATCAAAGACTTTGAGAGTTTGTCTCGACAGTTCCTTTGGTCTGGCAATCTCCTTCACAGGAAGTGGAGCTTGGTTAAGTGGCAAGCTATGTGTAGGCCGAAGCAGGTTGGTAGTCTGGCTCTGCGAAGGATTGATTTTAATGGACAAGCTTTAGCAGCTAAGCTGTATTGGCAGTGGCATTCACAACAACATCAGTTGTGGGTAAAAAATCTTACTTCAAAGTATCTGGGTGCAGTTGAGAGTGTGGATGTTGCTCACTTCAGTTTGGAGGGGAAGGGTTCTATGATTTGGAGTACCCTCAAAAGGGGTGCCAAGTTGGTCAAGTAGGGGCTATTTTGGATTTGAAATGGGGGGCAAGATGCTCTCTTCTGGCATGATTCATGGAATGGCTATCCTCCCATTTTGTCTACTCACCCCCACCTGCAGAATTTGTGTAGGCATTTTGTTGATGCTAGGTGGTGTTGTGTTGCTGAATTTAAAACTCTTCAGAATTTAGGACAAGTTACTGTGTATAGATGGAAGGATCTATACGACTGGCCTCCTGGTGGGGCGGCTGGAGATTATCAGGAGCTTGTTAGGATTTTGTTGAGGCATGTTTGTACTTCTCTTCCTAGGAGAGATGTGTTGTCTTGGGGTCCTAATCCAAAAGATAAATTTTTTGTTGCCTCATGTTACCAAGTTCTTGATAAGAAGATGTTTGGGAGATCGGAGGTCTCGTGGTGGAAATAGGTTTAGAATAAGTTTTCTTGGCCTAAGTGTAACTTCTTCTCCTAGCTAGTAGTGCAAGGAAGGTGCCTTACCTAGGAGAACCTCTGGAAACGTAGATTTTAGGGGCCCTCTATGTGTGTTATGTGTGGTGGACATGAGGAGTGCATTTCCCATCTCTTCTTTCAGTGTTCCTTTGCAAAAGTTATTTGGCATTTCTGGTGGAATCTCTGGCATATACCATGTAGACATGCTTCCTCTTTAGAGGACTTATGGAGGAGTCTAGGGTCTCCTCCTATAATGACATCTTTTATTCTCATAGCTTGGATCATTGGCCCCAGTTTGATAATTTGGTAGATTTGGTTGAAGCGCAACCGTAGAATTGTTTTAGACAAGAAGCTGCTTGTTGGTCAACTTTGGTTGAGGATTTTGGGGGTTTGTAGGAAACTTTGGCTACTAAGTGTGATCTATCTATTATTATTGTTTCTGTAGACACCCAAAATTAACTTAATTATCATTAGTATCAAATATTGCATTAGCTATCATCTGCATTTGTCTAACACACTTGAGCAATTTCTCTATTATATCAAAATCGCCTATTTCTTCTAATAATTAAATAAATTTATATTTATTTAATTAATTCATTATCTATTTCTTCTATTTTTCTAATCTATAATTAAATAATCTTTAATTATTTAATTGTCTCTATTTCTATCAATTTTTAATTAAATAAATCTTATTTATTTAATTAAAATCTCTTCATAAGCCCACTTTACAATTAATTAACTAAATTTTATTTATTTAATTAATTTTCCTTATCACTTATCTTTATCTTTTATCATGAGCTGACGTGTATCTTTTATTTAATAAACATGTGTGGTACTACATCTTTTATTTAATATCTTTCACATGTAGTACTTTTTATGTACACGGTCAAACATAAGCATTATCTTCCCTCCACTTGTCATCTACACATTCACCTATGATTATCAATTCATCCCAACCATTCACATAGCCACCAAATCTCCACCATTGATTGATTTTGGTTGAGGTCTATATAAACACCCTCTCATTCCATACTATCTATCCATCATTTTCATAGCGTCCACATTATCATCTTGAGCATATTGAGCATTTTAGCATCCATCTAGCATATTATCATTATCATACAGCCATCATGGCAGCTTTTATCTTCATAATTGTCCATTGTTGAGAAGCAATCCACATCATAAACAAGGAATCATACAATCTAGGTGACTTTGTTCTTGAATTGCATATTTTTTTGGTTTCACTTGGATTTGATTCATTGATGGTGGTAGGATTAGGTTTTCAATTATATGCTTGATCTTATTAACCTAATTTTTATCTATCACATTTTGGCATGCCCTGTGGGACTCATGTCCTTGATTAACTTTGTTGTTTGAAGTTATTTTTGTGAAATTTAGATTTTCAGAGCACTTACAGCAAATCACAGTCACTTTTAAGCGAAAACCAGTCACCTTCAAAATTTATGCATTGCTTTTAAGCTAGCAGCCACCACTTTCAGCATTTTCCAAATCAATTTTTAAACCAATAGTGATCACCTCTGGTCAAAACTGCATCGCTTCTAACCTAAAACTGATCGCTTCTGGCTATCTGGGTTGCTTCCTGCAATTTAGGGTTTTCTGCTAACATCTAATTTTTCACAGGGAATTTTATGCATCTGGTAGAAACAGGTCACTTTTGAGCATTAACAGTTCACCTATGGATTATCTGCATCGCTTTTGAGAAGTAATAGTTCACATCTGGTTGAATACATATCACCTTTGAGCAACAGTCAGTTGCCTCTAGTAACTGTGTGCTGCTTTCAGTTTTATCATTCACAGTTGGATTTTCTTGGTTATTAATCATCTCTTTGTGCATCATCTTATCGATTGTCCAAGAAAAGGAGGTTGTGAAACTACTAACATATCTATTGTAGCTTCAATCGATCCAAGACACTTCATTTTTATCACTAATCTAGGAATATTTGGGCTTGGTGCTTAAAAAGAATCATTGTTTGCTCCATGCTTGTTTCATCTTTTTTTGATTGCGTGTTGTGCATGTTTGTAACCTAAATTTAATAGCAAAAGTATCCTCTCTGCTTGCTTATCAAATGGATCTTGGGTGCATGAGAACTTGTTATTATCTTTAGAGGGACTGCCTTCCCAGTGTGAGAAGGGGTACAACCAAAGTGGTAAACGGGCTAAAGCCAAGTCCTTCTGAACCGCTATATGAGAAAAGTGTTTGTGTCGAAAGCCACAAACAATGGGTGTTGTTGTGTTACATCGACGAATGTTTCCCTCAAAACCCCTTAGAGCATTACCTCTTTGGGCTGGGAAGCCTCCATTAATAGAGTGAATCATCACACATGTAGCCACCCAAGCAGATACCCTTACTAGCAACCTTGTGTAGTAGCCAAAATCCCTCTATTTGTTGATGCAAAAGGTGGGACCTTTGAAGCTGCCTCGATTCTCGTGGTTCTTAGTAGTGATAGCAGGGACAATCTTAAGGTTTGGTGGGGGGACAAGCCTTGGGAAACCTAGAACATGGTATGCATGAGAAGGGAGTGTTGTGAACGGGAGCCGGTGCTACCAAGATCCTGAAGCTATCCGTTTTGAATAGGCACAGCAAGGGGACTCAACAAATACAATCTTTTCCTAGCCTAGGTTGTATAAGCTTGTGATTGTTGTGAGTGTGAGTGACTGAAATCAATGTTTTCTTGTCAAAAACATTATTCAAAGACATCCTTTGACAAACACAGATCACCACTAAACAATAACTGCTCACTTTTAGAAATCCAGATTGCTTTTAAACAACAGTTGCTCACATTTCACAAAAATTAGATCTCTTTTAACCAATAGCTTCTCATTTCTAGCAAACATTGCATCTCTTTTAAACAACAGTAGCTCACTTTTGATCTGTAACTAGCCGCCTCTGGTAAAATTGCTTGCCTCTAGTTCATATTGTAGTTTGTCATCTGAAACAAATCCAAATCACTTCTGAGCTATTACCCGCCGCTTTTAGTATTTTATGAGTCGCTTCTAAGCTATTATTCATCGCTTCTGGCCAAAACAGCAACAATCTATATCAGTCCAGCTAAAACAATTGCATTTTTAGACTTCTTGGCTCTGTCACTAGCTCTTAGATATTCCTTTGATCATTTGTAGCCAATTAAACATTGCTTCTTATTTTGAGCAAATCAAAACCATTGGACTTTTGAGCTTTCCATCCTTTGAGACTCCAAATAGAAACCAAACATCAAAACAATCAACTCAGCAATAGCAAATACCATCCCTTTGGCTTTACTTAGCCCAACAACATCAGCAAATAGCATCAGCAACTAGCTTTTCCCTTGAGTTTGTGAGCTATTCTCTAGGGAGTTTATCCAACCAACAACCAATAGAGCAACCCAACACCAACAACCAACAAAGCAACCCAACACTAATAATCAACAAAGCAACACAACAACAACAACAATGAACAACCTCTTAGCAAACCAAGCAACTAGAAAACTAGCAAAACAAACCATCAACAAACTAAAAACAAACCATCACCTTTTGGATCTCAACCTTGACAAACTAGTCCAATCAAAAACATCAAACATCATGCCTCAAACTAGGAGCCAATATAGAGCTGAAATGGAAGCAAAATTGTGAGCTTAGATGGAAGCCAAAATGTAACAATCCTGATCAACTCCCCTTAGAGATTCAACTCAACTCACAATTGGTATGTCTTCTTACATATTTGTGCCCAAAGGATACACTACTAGACCATCATCTTCACAACTAGTGCAACCTCAAACATTTTTAGAGACCTATTAAGAGCAATCCCAAGATGACTTATCAGACTTTAGAGACTCACACCTATGGGACCAAGTAGAGAGACTTGTTTTATCTGATCCTAATTGTTATTTCTTGTAATTAGCCCACATGGGAGCCAAATTACCAAGTGACTTTGACATATCTGCTATTCGATAGTACAATCCAAACACTCTCGCTCTTGTTGCAAAGGGACCATCCACTATAGCCACACCATCTCATACTATGTCTATGCTACAAAATCCACCTTCCAACCCATCTCCTTTATTGCCTATTGCTACACCATCAAACCCACCACATTCGGAGTACACTCTAGAACCTTTGATAACTCCAACCAAGGTACTTCCCTACCTTTCACAAAATTTGAGCTTTCCACCTTTCCATGTTTCACAACACACCCTCGCTCCTACCATGACCGTATCCATGCCTCAAGTATCACAATCTATCCCAATACCACAAATTCCACAAGTTTCACAAGCGCAAATTCTGCAAGCCCTACAAGCCCCCCAACCATTACAAGTCTCTACTCCTATCACATCGCATGTGGAAACCACACCCCAAACTAATATACCTATCACCTCTAATATGGTCTCCATGATTTCCACGAATCCATCCAACACACCATATAACCCCAATGTTAGTCTCATTGACATGACTGACACACCTATTGTCTCACAAGCCAATCCTAGTGCCGTTGTCTCATATGTTGATCAACTTACATCATTCACTCCACCTACATAAAATCCTTCACAAAACATCAATCTATCTTATGCAACCCAAGGATTACCCATTATCACCGAACATATGCCATATACGAATCTATCTAAAGCTACTCATGTTGTCCAAAATATAAACCGAAATGTCCATCCTTCTTCATCCACCAATCCTTCCATTGCTTACCATATTTCAAATCCAACTCAAAATCCAGAACCATTGACCAATGTCAATCCATCTTCTACCTCCCGTGTGATGCGAAATCTTGGAGTCAATCCATCACAACATACCCAACCACCACTTGTGTCTCAAGGACAGCAATCCTCAAACACATATGTGTCGCATACCAATCCTTCGACATATAATGTGAGCACGCAACCTCAACAAATGGTCATACCCTCCTACATTCCACAACAACAATCACAATATACACCATTTTACCTTCCACCTCCAAGCCATCAACTCCCTTTACAACAACAGCAATTATCTCAAGCAGATGTTGAATAGATGATTAACAAGGCGGTAGGACAAAACAAGAAGACATTTTCCTTGGGAAATATATGCTCTTATCCATTTGAAAAGTCACTTAACATGACACCTTTTCCACCACACTTCGAAATCCCACAATTTGACAAATACAATGGGAAAGGAAATCTGGATGACCATCTTAGAGCATTCTATGTTGCATGTCTTGATGTTACTTAGGATGATACATATCTTTTGAGACTATTCCCCCGAAGCTTAGCAGGACAAGCTCTTGAATGGTTCTCTCATTTACCTCTGAGAATCAAGACTTTGGCAAAATTGGAAAACAAATTTTGATCCCATTTCACTTTCAACATTGAACATGAGGTGAATAAGAATGACCTTGTCAATAACAAACAATGCAATGGTGAAGCTTTCTCCTCATTTACCCAACGATGGCGCAACATGTCTAGCAAACTATCAATGCAAATTCCTGAGAAACAACAACTTGACATTTTTGTCCAAAATCTTCATCCAAAACTTTCCTTCCAACTGCAACTGCAAAGTGCTAGCACCTTTGACAAACTTATCTCCAAAGGAACCACCATTGAGTGTGCTTTACTAGCTAAGGGCACTATCAAGATTTTTAGAGACAATAAAGACAATCCTCAATCCTCCAATGACAAATCCCAATTTTGGAACAAGAACAAAATTTTCATTAATGACGACATTGTGGATGCAAAGAACATACAAACAGTAAAATATCCTATTAACATTCAAGCTGCATCCATAGTTAATCAACCTTTTCAATGAAATTGACGAAGAACAAACCCAGCACCTAGATGACAATTTACTCCTTTAGCGGAACCCATGGAGGTAATCTTTCAAAAACTTGTCCAAGCGGGAGATATCACATTACTTGAAGCTCCACCTAACGTAGAACTTATCTTCAAAGCTCCTTGGTACAAAGAGAATGAATATTGTGAATACCATAGAGTCAAAGGACACAAAACAAATGGTTTCATGCACTTAAAACATGTCATTCAAGATTGCATCGATCAAAGTCTAATTAAAATCACACCACCAACATCACAACTGGCACAACAACCAACTTCAAACTATGACCTAGAGGCTTTCAAGAATCCACTTCCATCTCATGACAAGACAAGTAACCCTCATACTGGGAATGCTATCCATTACAAATATGAGTCATCCATGATTGGCTGCATTGACCAAGCTCGTATTTCTACCATCACTATCCAAGGCAAAGCACCTGATTGCACTACTATCAACCCTCCTCAATCACCTTCTATTTATAATATCCTTGATCACCTTGGCAAAACTCCAGCACACATCTCCATCCTAGAATTGCTTCGCATATCCCCCACCCATAAAGCTATCCTTGAAAAAGCATTACGAGATTCTTCGGTGCCTAATGATATTGATACCACACAATTTCAATCTATGGTATCCAGCATTGCAGCCCCTTGCCATCTCACCTTCTTTGACAAAGATCTTTGACTATCCATCAACCCACAACATAACAAAGCCCTCCACATAGAAGTATTTGTAAACCAACATAGTATCAAACACATCCTAGTGGATGGTGGAGCTAGTCTCAATATATGCTCTTTAAAACTCATAAAACAATTGGGATATTCTGAGAGGAACATAGACACTTCCAAGGTTATTACTATCAATGCATATGATGATGCTGAGAGAGATACTAATGGAGTCATCCATTTGCCTATCCAAGTTGGTCCTGTCACTACTGACACCCGTTGTCAAGTCCTTGATATTGAGCTTCCCTATAACATCATCCTTGTTCATCCATGGATCCATGCCCTTAAAGCCGTTCCTTCCACATACCATCAATGTCTTAAGTTTCCACATAACGGTGTTGAAATTACTATCCATGCCGATCCCAATCCATTTGAGTTTTGTCATGCCTTCCAAGACAAATATCAAAGTCCTAACCATATTCCTATCAACACTGAAGCTTATACATCTTCATCTTATGTTGACCCATCCACATACTCAAGCCATCATCTAGCAAAGCCACTTCAAATCTCCATATCAAGTACACTAAACACGGCCCAGGTCAGTACACATTGCAAGAATCTTGTTGTCTTGGAAATCTTCCTTTATCTCTTAGATCTCATGGTAAACCTCCTACATCCAAGGCATCTTCATCTGCAACTATCATAAAAGCTCCACCAATAGTATTCATCAAAGTTGGATTCCTTGATGATGAAGACATTGATGACATTAACTCTTGGATATTCTATGATGAGAATGACCAAGTACAACTTGAAGTGGAAAGATGTAACAATGGGTTCCGCATTATCAAGAACATGGGTTACAAAGGACATGGCAGATTGGGATCGTAGGAACACGGATCTAATGAACCCATTGTTGTGTCTAAGAAGTTTAATGAGCAAGGCCTTGGCTATCAGCCAGAGGTACCACCTTCCAAAGATATTAAGTATATTTCTGATACAAAAGCTGGACCTTCTTCGGTAGGAGAGACTTCTAATTTGGATACCATCGATGACTCCTCCCTTCATATCACTAACCTTTTCCAAGAAACCTCTATCTTCATGATCTCTACCACCTCATCTAGCTAAAACCCTTCATCCATTACCCTTTCACTCATATATCATGACCTCATTGATTGGGACCAATAAGGGGCCCCGATATTGGACACATTTGAAAATGATGAAGCTATTTCTAAATTCATGGGTTTACAACAAGGCATTCCATTGGTTTATCACAAAGAAGGCTTCATGATGGACCTCCCTAAACTAGAATACTTTGGCGGAAGCATCAAATCCTTCAGTCTCAAAAGTGAAATAAATAGAATAAAAAAAGATAGGTCACTAGGTGAAAACTGAAAGGCACCTTTTGACCACGAAAAAGTAAAAATAAAGGATGTATCCAAGGGTGAAAACCTCTTTGAGGCACCTGAGGATGGGAGATTTGATATTCCTGTCACTACTAATTATCATGAAAAATCAACAGTACTAGTTGAAAAATCTCAAAAAATGAACTTAGGCACAGAGCAAAATCCGAAGGTCACATTTTTGGCAGCATCACTATCAGAGAAAGAAAGAAGAAACTTCACAACATTCTTCATAAAAAGAGCTATTAATTTTGCATGGACTTATGCCGACATGCCAGGACTAGATCCATCACTTGTGGTACATCACCTAGCAGTATCTCCTAATGCAAAACCAATCAAACAAAAGTTGTGCAAAATGTACCCACAAACAACTCTTTTGTTTAAGGCAGAGATTCATAAACTGTTAGAAGCAAAGTTTGTAAATCCTATTGATTATCTAGAGTGGGTTTCAAACTTGGTACCTGTAGTAAAACCTGATGGATGCGTTCACTGTTGCACAGATTTTAGAGATCTCAACAAAGCATGCCCTAAAGATGACTTCCCACTACCAAGCATAGACAACATTGTAAATCTCACAACTGGACATGAAATGTTATCCTTGATGGATGGATTCTCAAGATATAACCAAATCAGAATAGAAGAGGAAGATCAAGACAAAATCATTCATTTGTCCATGGGGTACATACTGCTGGGTCGTAATGCCCTTTGGTCTCAAGAACGCTGGAGCCACTTATCAACGAGCTATGATAGTTATTTTCCATGACCTTTTCCATACTATCATGGAAGATTATGTTGATGATATTTGAAAATCTAAAACAATAGAAGGACATCTATAGGTACTAGCACAAATCTTTGATTGACTCCAAAAGTATCAAGTCAGGCTAAACCCAACGAAATGTGTATTTGGTGTAACATCTGGAAAATTGTTGGGATACATTGTGTCTCGATGAGGTATAGAAGTGGATCTTGATAAAGTAAAATCCATCATGGAAACGCCTCCACCGTCAAATCTAAAGCAACTTCGTAGTCTACAAGGAAGGTTACAATCCATTCGTAGGTTTATCTCACAATTAGCAGACAAGTGTCATCCTTTTCAACATCTCCTTTGCAAGGGTGAACCTTTTAAGTGGGATGAAAAATGTCAACAGGTCTTTGACAAAATCAAGGAATATCTAGCAACACCTCCTATGTTAGTACCTCTTGTACTGGATTGACCATTATTACTCTACATATCTTCAACAATAGTAGCATTGGGTGCCCTCTTAGCTCAGCATGATGATTCAGGAAAAGAACAAGCCATTTACTACATCAATAGAACTCTTGTGGAATATGAACTTAACTATTCATCTATGGAAAAAGCATGTTTAGCATTGGTGTTTGCTTCCCAAAAGTTGTGACATTACATTTTGAACCAAACAACAAAGCTCATATCTAACTTTGATCCACTCAAATATCTTCTCTCCAAAGCAATCCTTATGGGAAGACTAGAAAAATGGGTTATGATCTTAAGTGAATTTGACATACAATATGTGGATTGAAAGGCCATTAAAGGACAAGTTATCGCCGATCAGTTAGTTGCAGCACCCATCACAGATATTCATCCAATACATCCAGAATTCCCTGATGAAGAATTGTTCAATCTAACTTCTCCAACATTATGGCAACTATACTTTGATGGATCTTACACACATGGATCAGAGGCAGGGATATTGTTTGTCACCCCTCAAGGAGATTGTATCCTAAATTCATATAGGATTACATTTGTGTGTACCAACAACATAGCAGAATATGAAGCTTTAATCACAGGATTACGCATGGTAGTGCAGTGGGTTATTAAATAGCTATAGGTCTTTGGTGACTCCCAATTAGTTATCAAATAGGTCTTAGACAAGTATCAAACAAAAGATGAGAAGCTCCTTCCATACAAGGTAATGGTCGATGATTTCAAGAAATACTTTGATAGTGTCACCTTTGAGAAGATTCCAAGGATACAAAACAAAGTAGAAGATGCTATGGCTATGATAGGATCTCTTCTAGAAATGCCTTCCAACGCACATAAGTGTGAGTTTCTGGTTGAACAACTTATGATTCCAGCATTTGAAGTTCCACAGTTTGAGCTTATATGTGAGATTGTTGGTCCCAATTCACCTCGGTATGAGGACATATACAAGTATCTTCGCAATCAAACCCTACCCTTCCAACTATCTAATACCCAATGAAAAACCTTTATCCATTGAGCCTCTCACTACACTATCCTAGGAGACACCCTATATCGTCAGAGTCTTGATGGTATCCTTCTTAGATGTCTTGATTCTGAGGAAGCAAAAGTTACCTTACGTGAGGTACATGAAGGTGTCTGTGGATCGCATTGTGCCGGCCCTGGTCTTGTTAAGAAATTTCTACAAGCTGGATACTATTGGCTAACTATGGAGAAAGATGCACAACAGTTTGCAAAGCAATGTCTACAATGTCAAAAACATGGAGATCTAATACATGCACCAATACATGAACTTCAGCCTATCACTACTCCTTGGCCATTCTCGCAGTGGGGACTTGATCTCATAGGGAAAATCCATCCTACCTCATCAAATGGTCATAAGTTCATTATTACCACCACTGAGTATTTCACAAAGTGGCTGGAAGCAATACCAATGACCTACATCACTGGCAGGCAAATATCCAAGTTCATCTTACATTATATCATTTGTCGATATGGAGTTCCTCAAGCCATTGTCATTGATAATGGTTGTCCCTTCAAGAACTAAGAGGTTAGAGATCTTTGCAACAAGTTCCATATCCAACATAGATTCTCTACAACTTACTATCCTTAAAGTAACGGCCAAGTTGAGGCTTCTAACAAAACAATCATCAAAATCCATAAAAGGCAATCAATGAAGCTAATCATGATTGGCATTTACAACTCAATCCTGCACTATGGGCTTATATAACAAGTGTTAGAAATCCCACTGGTGCTACACCTTATGCCCTTGTGTATGACACTAAAGATAATTTACCTATTGAGGTTGAGATTCCCTCACTGCGAGTATCTCTACAGCATACGATCTCAGATGAAGAATATAGAGTATCCAGACTCCATGATCTTGAGCTATTAGATGAATGGTGTCTTATAGCACTCAATCATCTCCAAGTTTATCAAAATTAGCTATGCCACAGCTACAACAAAAAGATTAGAGAACGAAGGTTTCATGTTGGAGTTCTTGTCCTTAAAGATAATCAAAGCAATCAGCGACATTGTGAGAAACAGGGCAAGTTTGAACCTAATTGGCTTGGTCCTTTTATCATCACATGAGTCTATGGATTAGGTGCATACACTCTCTCAACACCTGAATGTATTCCCTTAGATGAACCAGTCAACAACATTCATCTAAAGAAGTTCTACCCATGAGTCTCAGTGTATTCCAAAAAAAAAAAATCCAATAGTGAAAACCACTTTGTGGCACTTTGGATGACAAAAAAAGTAGTACAAGATAAATAATTCGTCCTCTGGTGAAAACCTGGTAAACAGGTGCCTTGGATAAGTACCATAGTGAAAACCTAGCAAATAGGCACTATGTGTAGAGACCAGCCTCCATCATTTACTTTGTTTGTTTGATCATAGCTTTCCACAACATCACAATCTACTATCTTGTCTCCATAATCCATATCATAATCCACTATCATTCCTATCCATAAATTACAAGCTATTATCCCTTATCCATCCATCATAAAAGCCTTTCCACTCTTACCTCTGCCATGCTAGTTGTCGTAGCTTGGACTTTTTTGAGGTTAAGATATCATTTGGCACCTTAGCATACTATCCACATAAGCATATCCATTGTAGCATCTCCCTAACAAACTTCATCCCATACTGGGGGCACTTGTTGAGCCTTATTTGGAAGTGGATATCCATATATTTAGCTCATATCATTCAAACCAAAACCAAAACACAGCAAAAATCCCAAAAAAATCAAAACATCACAAAAATCCAAGCAATAAAGTTGATCCTTTGACATCAACCATCAACACAATAAACAAGAACTACATCACATCTCTATCGTTCAAATCCTTGATCCCATATATATAGGGTATGTAGACAATCTGAGATGTGAAGGAAGCACTCTGATTCAGGCATAGACGATAGCCCCTCTCCCATCATCCATCTTTCATCTTTCTTTTGATCACCCTCCAATATTTCATTTCCTTTTATTTTATCTTTCATCACTTACATCATCAATAAGCTTAGAACTACATATTCATCATGTCTCATCATCATCGTAAATGTGCTTTGATGCCATGGATACAGGGTATGTAAGTAGTCTAGAATACGAAGGAAGTATCCAGTATGCAAGCACAAACGATCCACCCCATCTTCATCTTCTTTCATCTTCCATCTTCTTCTCTTTGACCAAATCAAGAAAGAAGTAGACTATACATATCAGTAAAAGCTCAAGCACTTTAACAAATCAGGGATAAGCAGGAAGCTATTTGTTGGCATGCCTTAAGCCAACATTTGCTATAGCATTTTATCAACATCTTTATCCTTCAACGGGATATATCTTTCCTCTCAACAAGGCGCTAGCTTAATCCATCCAAGAGCACTTAATTTTGGCAAGAGAACATGATGATAGTATCTTTTGTTTTATCTTTTGATTTATCTTTTGTCCCTTTCTTCTGCCTAATCAAGACTGCCTTGATCTATCTATATCTTGGTATGTTGCGATGAAGTATAGAATGGGGCATGGTCATATTGCTTTGGTATGTTGTGACTATGGGATGATCTTAAATGCTCTTCATATGCATATTGGTATCTTCTGTGTGTTGGGATTAGCATCTTGCATATCAATATTTTTTGCATCTAAGAAGCTAAACAGTCTCTTATGCATTGAGACTATTCTATGCTAAGACTATTTCCATACATATAACCAGCAAGGTGTCATTATGTGTAGTGGAGATAAGATCAAACCTTTGCTTGTAGCGTCAAAGTCCATCTCGGAACACTAGCTACTATTCATATCTTGTGTATATTGGTTCAACATCTTAACCTCATACGTTTAGACAAGATTGTAGTATGCTAGTTATGCATTGGATACCTCAACGCCTTGGTCTTCTATACCCTGGTGCATAACATCCATATGCTATATCAAACATAAGGATTGCATTTCTTTACTTTTGAGCAATTACTTTAAAAGTTGTCATATCATTTATCCATTCCATTATCATCCTATATAGTCCTCAACCGAGATCAATCATCTCCCCTTCATCGTCCATCCTCATTTCCCTCATCCTCATCTTACAAAACAAGTGTGTTAGGCATACTTAGGTCCATATCATTTTCATTTGCCATCTATATATTTGCATTATCATAACCTCATTATCATGCATTACCATTATTTGCATTTCCATTATCATAATACGATTAGCATAACACATTTCCATTATTACCATTTGTATAAACATCTATATGAACCATGAAAATACAAAAATGTATAATATCATAACATAAGTGCATCCATCATCATTACAGCATCACATAGATAACAAAAATCACCATCATATATATATATATATATATCATCAAACAAGTCAATATACAAGTGTCTACATATACAATATATATATATATATATCATCAAACAAGTCAATATACAAGTGTCTACATATACAAAATGGGCTATCCATGAGCTATCAAAACTGTATGTACAATTAGCTCATCGGCCTCATCATGATACAAAATATACATAAACAAGGTAGCCCTAATGACTACTGGCAACTCCCTCAACCTGTCCACCACCACTAGGTCTTGTCCCTAGTCTACCATCTCTAGGGGGCCCCATCACCAAAGCTATAGACCTTGATCCTCATGTCCTCTATGAACTCAAAACCCCTGATCTGCTCCTGAAGCTAGGTTGCCTCTGCTCCACAAGTACTGCCCCATAATACAAGCCTCTATAATACTCAGTTGCACCCTATGCTCTCCTCAACTCTCCCTGTGTCTTTGTCAACTGAGTAGCCAGATACATGGTGGCTCCATCTGTTCCTAGTGCAGCTACTTCTTTATCCCTCTCAACTGTCATAGTCTATACATGTTGTATTGTCAAATCCCTCTCAATCCTTAGGGTATCCCTCTCAACTCTCATAGCCTACATCTGTTGCAAAGCAGTATCTCTCTCCAGCCTCATAGCCTGCTCACTCTTTCTAGCTGCATCTCTCTCTCCTATCACCCTCGCAAGAGCACCATCATCCTACCCATCACCTCCCTATACTCTAGCCTACAGCTATGCCTGGTAAGCCTGAGCTTGTGCTCTAGCATGCCTCAATCCCAAGACCACCTGATGTCTATCTATCTCCACCCTCCTCAACCTAAACTGAGCCCGTTGTCTCCATCTCCTCTCCTCTCTAATCCTCTGCCTAAGCTGTTGAATCCCAACATCATCATTTCCTAGTACCTCAACCTGTGGCTGTGCAAGTACCTATGGCTGAGCTTGTCCCTATCCCTGAATCCCTAGAGTTACTGGTACTACTGCCTATACTAGTGGAGCTCGTCATCACCTCCTCCTCACTGGCCTCTCCATCCCAATCTCCCCTATCACCCCAAGCCTTAGTCGGCCTAGTTGTGGCCCAGCATGCATCATAATCTAGTAAAGTCCCTAGATCTGCAAGACCCTATCCCCACTACCATACAACTGGCTATAATCCCCCTCTCTCCACCAAAGCCATATCAACCACTACCTCTGGCCCCCAATCAAACACCTCTTGCAAAGTCCTTCCAAAAATGGCATCACCTACTAGTACTGCCTGTGGTATCCTGAACTGCCTCAACACCCTCTCGAGCAAATAGCGCTCTATAATATATATGCCACGACCAAAAATATATCTAGCCTGCCTAGCATAGACAAGCTTCACATCCCCCTCCTCGCATCTCTCACAACCAAGCCATGGCCTCCATATAAATATATCAGCCTCATCTAGAGTCCACCTCCAATAAACTATACCCCTGCACTACAGATAGGTAAGAGTTCCCCTATACATCCTCGCATATGGCTCTCTTGCTACCCTAGCCACCCATCCATCTAGCCTTGTCAATGGAATGTGCTCATATGCCCATACGTGCAACATTGTGACCCCCACAGATAGACTAGCTCCAAACATGTATGCACAATCATGCAAATAATGATATAGCTATCCCAGTACACACTCAGCCCATGCATATCTAGTCCCATATGAGAACATCCCCTCCATCACTATCCCCCATCCAACTAGAAACCCTCTCACTCGTCTGTCTCCAACCAGCCATTTGATAATAGCTACCACTACTCACTATAGCGTATTGCAGAGCTCCTCACTCCTAGCCATCAGAATCTCTAAGCCCTCAACCCCAATGTCTGAAGTCCTGAACAATCGCTTGAATGCAGCTGGACCGAAGTCAGGATCATAATCTACTCTATCTCCATCAATCAAGATGCGCAGAATCTAGAACACATCCTCCAATGTAATCATCGCCTCTCCTGTCAACAACAAGAATGAACTGTGCTCACTCCTCCACTACTCAACCATCGCTATCATAAGTCCTCGATGTGCCTCTACTGGCTCTAATTTTGACACATGTTCTAAACCAATGATATCTAAGAACAAGCAGTCCTTTGCATCCAACAATCTGACCAATCACAAATCCCTAGGGTGTGGTTCTCACGATAATAATGGTGGTAGTATATCCTGCATCATTCTGCTCATTGTATCAATCTCTTGTGCAAAAAAAATAACTTTTGACTGCTAAAATTGACCATGTTACTAAAAGTCACCCACTTTTCTACATGTGCTAGCCTTTTGATCATAAGTGAACCATTTCCCTATAAGTGAACACTTTCTGCTTACAAGTGACTTAATTACTATAAGCGCGCTACTGCTAGTCAAAAGCGATCTAAATAACTATAAACATTCACTTTTTGCCTATAAGCGACTAGATTTTCCCATATGCGTATTTCACTTCTCTACCTAACCTAGCCAACTAGAAGCAACCTCATTTTACCCTAAGTGACTACTCCACACCTATAAGTGACCTACATTACCATAAGGGACTACTTGTCATCTAAACGTGACCTAAACTGCCTATCCTAAAACTGATCACTTTTGGTGATGCGTGTGCATTTATTATGCTTTTAACCTAAAAAAATCATGCATTTAGTAAAAATTTTGGTACATACCGATGTGCCTGCTCCTGTTGGTCACCCATGTGTCCTCACTCGCTCGACACAATGATCACTGCATGGAATCACCATCCTGATAGCTCTTTGACATCCTGAGCACTATCACACTTCAAAGCTCTAGATTTCTCCAAGACAACAAGCACAAATGAGCCTATTTTCCCTTGAGGGACCTACTTATACCCCCTTTTCCAAACCCTAATTCTTCTATACCAAAGCCTATTTTCTTCTGAACCATCCCCATTTATCCCTCCCAACCCCATTTTTCTTCATGTCAACCTTGTTTTTAGCCTTTCATCTTATCACGAGCCAACCAAGCCCTTCCTGGTTAGCCTGGCTTACCTCTTGAGGGGGCATCCCCTGCCAATTACACTGGGGCATCACCTTGTTTATCAAATGAATAATCATATCTTCTTTGACACAACATTCTAACAAACATTGTATCAAAGAGGGACAAAATGTAGACACCCAAAATTGACTTAATTATCATTAGTATCAAATATTGCATTAGCTATCATCTGCATTTGTCTAACACACTTGAGCAATTTCTCTATTCTATCAAAATCACCTATTTCTTATATTAATTAAATAAATTTATATTTATTTATTTAATTCATTATCTATTTCTTCTATTTTTCTAATCTATAATTAAATAATCTTTAATTAATCATCTCTATTTCTATCTATTTTTAATTAAAATCCCTTCATAAGCCCACTTTCCAATTAATTAAATAAATTTTATTTATTTAATTAATTTTCCTTATCACTTATCTTTATCTTTTATCATGAGCTGACATGTGTGTATCTTTTATTTAAAAAACATGTGTGGTACTACATCTTTTATTTAATATCTTTCACATGTAGTACTTTTTATGTACACGGTCACACAAAAGCTCTATCTTCCCTTCACTTGTCATCTACACATTCACCTATGATTATCAATTCATCCCAACCGTTCACATAGCCACCAAATCTCCACCGTTCATTGATTTTGGTTGAGGTCTATATAAACACCCTCTCATTCCATACTATCTATCCATCATTTTCATATCGTCTACATTATCATCTTGAGCATATTGAGCATTTTAGCATCCATCTAGCATATTATCATTATCAACCATCCATCATGGCAGCTTTTATCTTCATAATTGTTCATTGTTGAGAAGCAATCCACATCATAAACAAGGAATCATACAATCTAGGTGATTTTGTTCTTGAATTGCATACTTTTTTAGTTTCACTTGGATTCGATTCTTTGATGGTTGTAGGAGTAGGTTTTCAATTATATGCTTGATCTTATTAACCTGATTTTTACTTATCACAGTTTCTAATGACTATGATGTTGTTAAAGCCCCGGGTCTCTCTGGGGGTGGTCAGAAAAATTTGAGGACGTACTAGCATGGGCATGGGAGAGCAAGGGTTTGTCGTATTGGTCACTAGTGTCCTTCTAGTATGGGGGGGATAAAAATCAATACTAATGGATCATCCAAAGGTAATCCTGGACATGCTGGAGTTGGTGGAATTGGTAGGGATAGTTTGAGGCTTGTAATTTTTTTCTTCTCTATATACAAAGGTTAGCAGACAAATAATCTCATAGAGGCTATAGCTATTCTTCTGGCTTTAGAGAATGCATGCGCCCTTGGCTGGAGGTGGATTGTTTGTGAATCTGATTCTCAGGTGGTCATTGATATGTTGAATAAGAGACATTTTGAGGAGGTGAACTGGCAACTTACAGTGGTGGCCAAACAAATTGTTTCTCTAAGCAATGCTTTAGATTCTATTGTTTTCTATCATGTGCCACGAGAGTCGAATAAGGTGGCGGATGGTTTGGCGAGGTGGGTGTCTGAGAAGATGGGGACTTGGAGTGTGGATGATTGAGGCAACAATCCTGGTGATTTGGCCCTTGTTCTTGAAGATTGGGTTATGGAGGATATGAGGGGATTTTTGGGTGTTACTTAATTCTTGGTTTTGGTGGTGCCCCTATTGGGTGTGCTTCTTTCTGCTTTGTAATGATTTTTTGATTCAATAAAGTTTTTGCCCCCCTTTAAAAAAAAACAATATCCATATGTCAGCAATATATGGACTACAATGGGCTCATAGACCTGTCCTCCGGCATGCTACAAATTACATGAAAGATATATATTTGAAGTGCTACTCCACAATCCACTATCCTAACTTCTTAGGGTGTATGCACAAAGTTGTGAGACCAAAAAGTCACCACTTTGGCCTTTTTGTCCCATGCAAGGCAAAACACGAGCACGTTATAATGCGTTCACATTATTCTCTTTTTAAAAGTGAAAAATAAAAGCCTAAAATAGAAACTTGTGGCCCATTTCTACATTTTGGCAAGCAAAAATAGTTATCAAAGCGCGAGCACGTTAGAAGGAGGAATCAAGAAATTTCTTAGTGTAATCAATGCTTTCACCATGCCACCTCACCAATCCCACTCCTGAGGATGTCGTGAATGAAATGTAGAGGGTGTAGCAGTTGAAGAAGGCAGGTTTTGATTGATTTTGTGAATTTGAAAAGAAATTTTTAGTTTTACAATGTTTGATTTTTTTTTTATATTTAATTTAGAGTCAATGAGGTAGCACAAAACACAAATCTAGCAGAGGAGGGTCAAAACAACCCCGTAAACCCTCAAAACCCCCCACCTTCATGTCCTCACAATGAAAAAGACACACAGGAAAACTATTTAGGGCAAATTGAAGAAAACAAGACATCTTCAAACCCTAGTTGAAACTTTGAATAGTCCAAGTGGAAGCACAAATTGTAGGAGAGTGCTTTCCAAGTTATTAGAGGTGATTATTTCTCAAATTGAATTGGTGACAAACCAAAACACTGAATGGAATGACTATAGGGAGAGGTGTCGGCAATACTATGCCGAAAAATTGTCTTACCAACAAGTGAAGGATAAAAAAATTATAAAATCTACATTATAAGAGACTTGCAAATGCTTCCCAATTCACTGGTGTAGGAACGAAGATATATCCCAAAACTTTTGGCATAGATGGTACATGGTGCTTGATGAGCATCCATGTAACAACAATTCAAGGTGCCACAATATTTCTTGAGGAAACTCTATTGTGAGTTCATCCTCAAGAAGATTCCTAATTATTTTGACATTCAAGAGTTCCATGACAAAGGTGGCAGCTCTTTCCAAGATAGAGAGGGGGCACAGTGAGACCAAAACCACCTATACCCCTGATGAGGCCAGCACGTGTCACTCCCTTCAACTTTGAAGGAGAGTGTTGAGGTGGAGACACTGCATTCATTGAGTTCTCTCACACAGTCTCTAGCAAAGAACGACGATGATCTCACCTAGGTCAATGAGGGTGAGAACAACATGCATCATTTGTCCCCACATCTTTGTAGTTCATGTGGGAACTTGTGTGATTATGGGATGCAAGACTCTTGGAAGGACTCTCGGCAGGATGCTACAATATAGGGGCAACAACTAGTGATGAACACATCCATATTCGATGATCTTGTTCTCATAGATAATGTCTTACAACATATGTTTTGTATTGACTCCCAAGTAATTTTTTACAAGGTTCATCTTGATTTAATATATTTGTATTTGAAATTTATAATTAAGTTTATATGACTATCTATATTATAAGTCAAAAGTAATGTATGTAATTGTTTGCACAATAAAAATCTAGGGTCAGAGTCTTCATCCTACCTTTGATAGCCGTCAAGTGGTGGGTTATGAGAGGAGGTCAAGTTGGAAGGTATGTAATTTATCACATGATCATAAATATAGTACATATATCAATGGTAATCTTATTTAGTGACAATTTGATAATTTCAACAAGGAGCTTCACCAGCACCTCCATGATGTCCTTGCTACCCTGGACACAAAACCACTTTTACGGTCATAAATTTAACTATTATCCTATTTTGCCTTCTTGCCAAATTGCCTAAGGATCCATGAAATCCTATTGTTTTCACCCTCTAGAATGCAAGGCAAAACTACCCAAATCGGCTAAGTCCCAAAAATCTTGAGTTTGCCTTGTATTTTCTATGTTGTCAGAGTTTCAAAGTTCAAACTTTTACTCTTCGCTCTTCCATCCCTATCATATCCAAACTCTGCCTTGTTCTTTACCTTCAAAATCACCTAAGTATTCAATGTTTTTTAGAGGTTGGAGTTCTGACCTTCATTCTTCTCCCTTCCTTTACTCGTAAGAAGAAAGGGGATCAGGGTTTGGGCTCTATGCTCTTTTTAAAAGTGAAAAATAAAAGCCTAAAACAGAAACTTGTGGCCCATTTCTACATTTTGGCAAGCAAAAATAGTTATCAAAGCGACTAATTGTTTTTATGTCAAAGTTTGGCCTTTTCCCCTTCCCTCTTCCTTCTCTTAGGAAGGCGGAAGGTGAAAATCCTGAACCCCGACTCCCGACCGCCACATGGCATGATCTTGTGGCATTCTGCCATTCTACCAAGACCTTTTCACAGGTCCCTCGCCCATGCATGGAATGACAGAATGCTGCCACATGGTGATACTATCATGGCCAGAGGGCCTGAGGCCGAAGTCTGATGTTTTCATGGAAGGTAGGTGCGGCGGTGGAATGACTAAGTGTTGTGGGGCTCAGATTTTTTGACTTCCTCCTTATCCTTTTGGCAAGCGGAAGGTGAAGAGCCCAAACCCTAATCCCCGATGGTGTCAATATTTTCTAAGGCTTTCTGCCATTCCACCATGCTCTTTTGGTGGGCTCCTCGCTCATTCACAGAATGGACAAAAGATGACACGTGGCACTCCAAAGGCCAAAGACCCAAACTCTGAATTCCACCGGACCCTCATAAAATATAGACAAGTCTTTAGAATGTGGAGCATGGAGTTCCTTTCTTATTCCCTCCTTGAAGGTATTGCAACTGCAAACTTTTAAGTGCCCATGATGAAAAACTTGATTTGCACACTTAGAAATGTACCTGAAAAATCTGCCCTAGTGACCTGCTTTGTAGGGTCATAAATCGGAGCCAGTTGACTTTCATATCAAACCACCTGGTGAGTGTGTTCATTTGACATATGTGAACATGTATGTTTGATTTCAGCTTCCTGTTATGAGTTTTGACAGGGTTTTGAAGAGCAAAGTTGGAGGTTTCTGGGATTGTTTTGATGTTTGATAATTCTCAGGCCTATAAAGTAGTCTCCTATTCAAATTGATATTTCATAGTTAGATGATCATTATGGAAAATGGATTGGTGCTCTACATTCCCCTCATATTCATATGCTCCCTGGTTTGGTTTAAGAGCAGGATCAGATTTTCTATTTTTTCAAGGCCAAAAGCAAATACAATTTGTTTTATTTTTACATCTACATTTCCAGAATGTTTCAAGGAGGTCAACTTTGACCCTCAATATTTTGTGAAAGAAATGGATTGATGGAAACCCCTCTTCCACATGTTCTCATGCAGCCTAAATGAACAAATTCCCCCAGTGGTAGCATCCCGAGAGGGGATTGATATTTTTTCAAGGAGGTGACTTGGTGTACTCAAGTTGGTTTTTAACAAGTGTAGTTGTAAAAAAGTCTGAGTGAGATACTTTAGAATTGAATATCTTTCACCTCGGGATGTGTTTAGCCAAACCGTTTGCTACATTGAACTCTAGGGTCAAAAGTCTACATGCCTGTACATTTTCATAGCTTCAGGAGATGGTTTGACCAGTTTTCCAAGGTGATTTTAGAGGCTATAGGACTAGTTTTGATCACTGTGCAAATATGCTAGAAACAAATATTAATGACAACCCACTTCATTTTTTCACCTCGGGAGCATAGAAATGCAGTGTCAAGATAATTCAAGACAAAATTTGTTTCAAAACAATTTTTTTTTAGCTGGGCCCACATGGGGACCTGACATGTGTTGGAGCTATGTTTTCTAATTCAATTTCAACATGGAAGTTATCGAGTATGGATGTGAAACATTGAGGTTGACAATGCATCTAAAGGAGAATCTGATCTCCCTGAGATTTATTCTGATGAGGGTGACTAAGGATATGCATGCACAAAATAATAGAGTAGCACTATCTGCCATAGACTATGGCCTCTACTTGTAGAAAGAGCCTTTGTCATTGCTTACATCAAATAATTTTTGTTGTTGTTAAAAAAGGAAGAATGGAAATTTGACACCCTATGTGATCTTTTGATACACTTGCAATCACTCAAGCTGTTATATTTTGCAATACACAAAGAAGGGTTGATTGGCTGATAGAAAAGTTGCAGAGCAATAATTCACTGTAACATCTATGCATGAATGAATAATGATATTGGCAACTGTCAAGGAATAAGTGATCTTTGTTCTCCCATGGTTGTTTTACAAACAAATGAAGCTAATCCTTTTTGGTGCTTTGAATGCTTGATGCAGAGAACGAGGGGAAATTTTAGATGCACTGACAATTGTTGCAGTACAAAGATAACTTCAAAGTCTAGTATCAATCACCCAAGTTCTTGAACCAAGGCTTCATAAGCACTTAGAGACATAGGCAGGTGGATTTTTCAAAGTTCTAGACTTGCAGGCATAGCCAAGGATGGCTCAAAATGAATAGGTACTTGACTATGAGCAATGTGTCTAAGGGTGGAGGTCCTGCATCAGTATTCAGCCACAAAAGGATGTAATGAGCATATAGAACTTATCTCAACTTCAAAAATAAGGGTTATGAAATCCTGCATTAGTATTTAGCCACAAAAGGATGTAATGAGCATATAGAACTTATCTCAACTTCAAAAATAAGGGTTATGAAATCAAATAATGAAAACATTGAAAAACTTGATGAAGGATATGGGCATTGGCATGTGATGGTTACCTCCATCCCCACATTGGCTACTTCTCCAAGAAGTATAGGGTAAAGGCAATCTGCAAGAATTGAAAGAGAGAGCAATTTCTGCATTCAATAAATTACAAGGTTGAACTGCTAGGAAGTAGTTTGAAGGCCTTCATAATTGGTGGAACATATGGATATGTCAGCCTTGTAAAGTAAGAGTAGGAAGCCCTATTTTGACTCAGAGATAGGCTAGGATGAAGGAGTATGTAGATTGTATCATCTATGCTATGCAGTTGGCTTGTTAGCAAAGGATGTCTCCAACAACAAAGCGTGAGTGGCCAACGAGCTCAACAGTTTTTACATACATAGTGTATTCTGAGCTATTCTGAAATTCAAAATCCCTTACAAATATGGCATTGACACTCTTAGATGTGATGAGGAGATGGAGTGTTTGGGGAGGTTAATTATGAAGGATCTCTAAAAGGAACCTACCACAAATATGGACCGCCTGTATCAGAATCATCATATCCACAATATGGTTGATGCTATTATGTCTAAAACACAAAAATTGATTGAAATATACAAAGACAAAGATCAAGACAAAATTACAGCTCTTGGAGGCCAAGGATTATTGGAGAAGAGGTGTGAATGGAAATAGGAGACATTCAGTCACCATTGGAGGATCTCTCTAGTGGCAATGGTATTGACAGTTGATGTCAAGGTTTCCCGCAAGCTTGCAGAGGTTACATGGATATGGTGTGGGATGGTGGGTTATCCCCCGCATTATCAGAGGATTTCTCAAACACAAGTGTGGGAGAGCAGTGTGCGGGTGTGTAGTGAAGAGAAGATATTCCTCACAGTCTTGCAAGGCCAGGGTAAATTACATGCGGGACAGTGGTGGAAGTAGAGAATGATAAAATATAAAGTGCCTTCTCTCCCGCAAAGGATATCAAAATTATATGCAGGATAGCGGGAAAGTAAAATGAGAAAAATAAAAGTGTGCGGGAGGAAAAAATATAAAATGGTTTTTATTTAGTTTGGGTGAAAGGTGTGCATGTAAAAATATTTCCATCAAAAGAGATGAGGGGTAGGTAAATAATTTTACCCAAGGAATGTAATTTGGTTGCAAATGTATGAAGGTGAAAATGAATGTCAAGTTGCAATAAAAGGAAAATATTAATAGTCATTTGACTATTATTGTAAAAATTGATATGGGCAAAAATAATTTTTTCACGGGGTCATGAAGCAAAAGATGAAAAATAAATAATTTTTATCTGTAAATGTAAATATAAGATTGCCATCTGAAGGGGATTTCTGCATTTTGTATAATTTTTTTTGTAAAGAGATAGTGTGAAATTGTTGGGATGGCAAGTTCAAAAGTTATGTAAATAGTCTGAAGCTTGTTGCTTCCCTCATTTTTCTATAAGAGGGAAACTAGACTGTGGGGAAAAAAAGGGGAAATCTGATTTTGGAAGGAGAAGAACATTGTAAAGCCCGAGCCTGGAATCATATCAATAAAAGAAGACTATTTTTCTCTGGTGCTAAACTTTTAGCTCTCATTTGCTTGTTGATTTCATTGTCAATATTTTATTTGGTTGTCTCCAACTTAATTTTTCTTGGTTATTCAAATCAATATATCAAGTATATTTTTGATTTGTGGAAACACACTTGTTTTTGTGTGATTTGTTTATTGGGCTCCTTCAAGGAAGGATTAAAATCCTTTAGGTGAATCACAGTAACCTAGGAGAGTTAATTGGATAATTGAAGAAGAACCATATAATCTACATATTTGTATGTCTATGCAAGCCATAGACCTTGTATTGCCAAGTAAATCGAGTTGTGGCTAAAAGGGAAGCACATATCTTTTGTGAATGAACTCTGATACCTAGGAGCAGACACCAGTCAATTTTCTTTCAGAATCAATTCCTTGTACATAATATTTTAGAAAAATATTTGGTTTTCTATTTATATGAGTAGGAGTAAAATAATTGAATAAAATCCATTTTTAGATTCCATGCCTATTTGAATTTGGATGAAGAGGAAAATCTAACTGATGAACTTGCACATAATCTACTTTGTCATAATAAATCAATATTGGAGAATTCATATTTTGTGGTGACAAGAAGGTACACCCACCTAGGTGAAGTAGAATCTAAAGCACAGGGAAGTCTAATTAGTTTGATTGCTTCCTTTACTTGGCCAAATCGGATGCTCAACCTAGTTACAAATTTTGGCATCCTTTGAGGGTTTTACAAATTGTAGATTTGAGAACCAACAAATTGGAGACTCTACTAGGGAGTTGAAGTGAAAGTGCTATCTTGGAATCTCTGGTGAAATATTTTTCCCATTCGAGTCACAACAGGCTTTTAATGATGAAGAAATGTGTAAATGACTCTGTTGGAGAAGACTTAGGAAAATGAAA
This sequence comes from Cunninghamia lanceolata, assembly GCA_027924645.1. Lineage (NCBI taxonomy): Eukaryota > Viridiplantae > Streptophyta > Pinopsida > Cupressales > Cupressaceae > Cunninghamia > Cunninghamia lanceolata. Next base: position 239,677 of record BSBN01000245.1, on the reverse strand, counting down.
TTCATTCCTTTTTGAAAGATGTGGCGACTCTACAAAAAAGAACTTGATGAAAGAATGGCTCAGCAATATTCACAACACGGGCTTGGAGGGAAAACACCTCAAATGACATGCTACACTGATGCCCATGATGCTTTTTCTTCAACAAGAGAATTGAAAAATGAGGAATTGAGACAAAATGTGGAACAACTGAAAGCACAACTTCAAAATCTTAAAATGATGAAAAGACAAGAAGAATTAGAGCAAGAGTCACTTCAGTTGTAGGCTCAAAATATTCCAAATCAGCCACAATACAAACCTAGGTGTAATCAGCCTATTGGAGGTGCATATCCTTTTCCCCCTGATCAAGGAGGAGTAAAAGTTCAAAGTCAAGAATATGATCAGCACATGGGGAAATATCAAAACCAATATTATGCTCCGTTCCAAAATATGCAAGGTAATATCTATTACCACAAAAATGTCTACCAATATATGCATCAAGATGTGCATCAACAATATTGGCAACAAGGACCCCAATATTAGCAATATCAGCCTTGTCAATAACAAGATCCATTTGCAAGAAGACATCCTGAAACTATGACATTTCTAGCTACTTTTGATCAACCAATAGAGAAGACATATGCAAGTGGAGTTTTCAAGGATAACAGTCTAGGTTTGAATGAAGATGAAATTGTTGAAGATCATCTCTTCACCCTGCAAGGGGACTGTAATACTAAAGATTCTTGCAAGAGCCACTGTTGGGACTATAAAATTTTGCAAAATTTTTAGTGCCCATGATGAAAAACTTGATTTCCACACTTAGAAATGTACGTGAAAAATCTGCCCCAGTGACCTCCTTTGGAGGGTCATAAATCGGAGCTAGTTGACTTTCATGCCAAACCACCTGGTGAGTGTGTTCATTTGACATATGTGAACATGTATGTTTGATTTCAGCTTCCTGTGATGAGTTTTGACAGGGTTTTGAAGAGCAAAGTTGGAGGGTTCTGGGACTGTTTTGTTGTTTGCAAATTCTCAGGCTTGTGAAGTAACCTCCTATTTAGACTAATATTTCATAGTTGGATGATCATCATGGAAAATGGATTGGTTTTGTACATTACCCTCATATTCATATGCTCCCTAGTCCATTTTCAGAGCCCCATGATCAAATTTGCTATTTTTTCAAGGCCAAAAGCAAATGCAATTTGTTCTATTTTTACTTCTGCATTTCCAGAATGTTTCAAGGAGGTCAACTTTGACCCTCAATATTTTGTGAAATAAATGGATTGATGGAAAACCCTCATGCACACATGCTTATGGAGCCTAAATGAATTAATTCCCCCAGTGGAAACCTGCTAGGAGGAGATTTGATATTTTTTCAAGGAGGTGACTTGGTGTGCTCAAGTTAGTTTTTGACAGGTGCAATTGTACAAAAGTCTGAGTGAGCTACTTTGGCATCGAATATCTTACACCTTGAGATGAGGTTAGCCAAACTGTTTGTTGCATTGAACTCTTAAGTCAAAAGTTTACATGCCTATGCACTTTCATGGCTCTAGGAGATGGTTTGACCAATTTTCCAAGGTGATCTTGGAGGCTACAGGACTAGTTTTGATCACTGTACAAATATGCCAAAAAGCAAATATTAATGACAACCCACTTCATTTTTTCACCTCGGGAGCATACAAATGCATTGTCAAGATAATTCAAAACAAAATTTGTTTCAAAACGAAAATCCTTTTTAGCTGAGCCCACATGGGGACCCGACATGTGTTGGAGCTCTATTTTCTAATTCAGTTTGAACATGGAAGTTGTCCAGTATGGAGGTGAAACATTGAGGTTGACAATGCATCTGAAGGAGAATTTGATCTCCCCAGGATTTATTCTGATGAGGGTGACTAAGGATATGCATGCACAAAATAATAGAGTAGCAATCTCTACCACAGACTATGGCCTCTACTTGCAGAAAGAGCCTTTGTCATTGCTTACATCAAATAATTTTTTGTTGGATCTAGGGCATACAACTGAGAGGGGGGGTGAATCAGTTGTATAAAACTTGCTCTTACTTTAAACACTTGATTGTTCTTTGTTAGTTAACAGCATATCAATTAACCATCTATGAAAGCATAATGCATAAACTCAGAGCAGATGAACATCAACACATTGAACACCAAGATTTTGACGTGGAAAACCCGGTTAAGGGAAAAACCACGGGGTGATTAACCCAAGAATTATTCTCTGTTAGAAGAATAAAGAAGAATGAATGGCACATGCTAATTAGGGCTCACTGCCCGAGCACACTGCTCACAAAGAGGCCCACTGCCTACAAGGAGACACACTGTCTACAAAGTGATAAGAATCACAGTCTTGAACTGGAGAATGACATCTCTACCATGTCCGGATCAGTTCCATTTAAGCCCAAAAAACCTCTGCTCTGCCTTTCGCACTTCTCTTCGCTATGCCACACTCATCCACACAATCCACACTCGAAATGAACTCACAAACCTTTATTTATACAAGACATCGACTTAGGAACAAACATCTAAGTTAGAAAACAACCATAAGAGTATCAGCAAGATGAATAACACATTCGGTCGGCCACCACAAGAACATTCGCAGGATGAACAACTCATCCGGTCGGCTAAACAGAGCAAGAACTTCATCCGGAAGAATAACTTCAATTCTGGGCTCTACTATCAATGCGGACCGATAACACAACCTCAACATGATCCAAGAACCTTCACAAGCCTACCTGAATGACTAGGTACATCCGCACTTTCTTTACTTACTGGAATCTCTTCTCTTCCTTATCCAGAACTTCAAGAACATTGTCTGTCGCCACTGTCATAATGCAAGAGGTACTTCCGAACCTCCAAATCATACACAAATCAGGATGACACATCACAAGGACATCCCAAACACTCCTTCCAATCCGCAGATTAGGATAATACAATTCCGGACCTCACCGGACCTTTTTGTGATCCTCTGTCACCTCTGGATACTTGCCGGAACCGATTCTACACCGACAGCCACAACTCCTTCAGATCTTCATGCAGACCTCTGAAATCTTAACTAAAGCATCTTAAGACTCATATCTACAAACCCTTTAATCCACATCCTCTGGTTCTCAACCTATACAATACATTTGCCTTCTTCTCATCACTGTTCTTCACTGTTCCTGACTGAGGCTAACTTTCTCAATATCCTCAGCACACAGCTCATCAAATCCTTCTTGTTAATGCAATATGAGTATGTTGACATCAATGACAACACTGGCTCACCTCATACTTGCAACAATCTCCCCCTTTGTCATTGATGGCAACATATGATGTGAAAAACCATCAAGACAAGAACTTCTCCTTTCTGTCACAGCTCCCCCTATCAACAACAACTTTTCACATGTCTTCTCTTCCTTTACTGCTCCCCCTTTGATCATCAACCACTTGTTTTTTACATGTCTTCTCTCCCCCTTTGACATCAATGGCAAAGGGCTCATACTTGCAATTCTCATACATCAGAATCATACCAGCTGCTCCCCCTTAGTTGCAGCTTCCCATCATCAATCTGGATCACAAGATATGACTGTGATATCCACCGAACTGATGCACATCAGTGCATCCTAGTTCATCACCAAAGGGGCCATGACCCCTAACTTCTCCCAGAGATATTCAAAAGAGTCTTTGGGAAGAGGTTTAGTAAAGATATCTGCAATCTGATCCTTGGAGGGAACATACTCCAATCTGACTTCTTCCTTGTTCACTTGTTCTCTCAAGAAGTGAAACTTGATAGATATGTGCTTAGTCTTAGAATGCAATACCGGATTCTTAGAAATATTAATTGCACTTGAATTATCACAGAAAATTGTGATAGGCTCCTCATATTCAACTTTAATGTCTCTTAGCATCTGCTTCATCCATAAGATTTGAGTGCAACTACCTGCTGCTGCAATGTATTCTGCTTCAGTTGTAGACAGAGATATTGCATCTTGTTTCTTGCTTAACCAAGAAACCAATCTCTTCCCCAAAAAGAATGCTCCACCACTAGTGCTCTTCCGGTCATCCACATCTCCTGCCCAATCTGCATCTGTGTAAGCATGAAGAGAGAAATCCGGATCTCTAGGGTACCATAGACCATACTCAACTATTCCTTTCAAGTACCTAAAAATTCTTTTGATTGCCATAACATGAGATTCTCTAGGATCAGCCTGGAATCTTGCCACAAGACCAACAGCCTGCATTATATCTGGTCTAGTTTGAGTGAGATACAACAATCCACCAATCATTGATCTATACTTTGTCTGATCTGCCTTTGGAGAATCATCATCTTTGCTTAACTTACATCCGGTTGCCATAGGAGTGTTCATTGGCTTTGAGTCTTCCATACCAAATTTCCTTAACAATTCTTTCACATATTTGGTTTGAGAAATGAAGATCCCTTCTTTTGTTTGAGTAATTTACAGACCCAAGAAGAAATTCATTTCACCAAGCATAGACATTTCAAACTCACTTTTCATCTGATTTGCAAAAGTTTTGCACATACTATCTCTTCCTCCAAAAATGATATCATCCACAAACACTTCAACAATCAAAATATTTTCATGATCAATTTTGAAATATAAGTTACTGTCAGCAGTACCTTTGTTGAATCCAATCTGCACAAGATGCTTATCCAACCTTTCATACCATGCTCTTGGGGCTTGCTTCAATCCATACAAAGCTTTCTTCAACTTGCAGACCATATCATTATTATCAGACAATTGAAATCCATCCGGTTGTTCAATGTAGACTTCTTCTTCCAGATCACCATTTAGGAAGGCAGACTTGACATCCATCTGATATACCTTGAAGTCTTTGAAGGCAGCAAATGCAAGAAGTAATCTGACTGCTTCAATTCTTGCCACTGGAGCAAAAGTCTCTTCAAAGTCAATTCCTTCTATTTGAGAGTACCCTTTGCAGACCAATCTAGCTTTGTTTCTGATTACTTCACCAGCTTCATTTAGTTTGTTCCGGAAGACCCACTTGGTTCCAATTACATTCCTATCTCTAGGTCTAGGAACAAGATCCCAAGTATGATTTTTCTCAATTTGCATCAATTCATCTTCCATTGCTTTGGTCCAGTTTTCATCATTGCAGGCTTCATTTATTGTTTTAGGTTCAATCTTTGAAATCAGACAACATTCATCCTGATTTTGAGCAACATTCCTTCTAGTTTGTACACCTTTGCTTCTGTCACCTATGATCTGATCTTCAGAGTGGTTCAGTCTTACATACCTTGGAATTTTGGGAGTATCCTGCACTGCTGCTTCTTGATCAGGCTCATTCAAACCTATCTCTTCTTCTTGATTTACCGGATCAGGCTGACTCTGTCTCACCGAAGAGGATTGAGTTCCTTGAACACTATCTTGGTCATCTTCATCAAACTCATAAAATCTTGAAGGCTTCTCAATTCCTTCATAAACTTTCACATTGGTGCTTTCTATCATCTTCCTCAATCTCTTATTGTAACACCGGTATGCTTTGCTTTGAGTGGAGTAACCCAAGAAAATTCCTTCATCACTTCTAGCATCAAACTTTCCTAGATCTTCATCTCTTTTAATATAACACTTGCTATCAAATACTCTGAAATATTTCACAGTAGGAGTGATGCCAAACCAAAGTTCATAGGGGGTCTTACCGGTGTTGTTTCTGATTTGAACTCGATTGAGAGTGTAGACTGCAGTACTGATAGCTTCTTTCCAAAACATTTGAGGAATATTTGCTTCCAACATCATTGTCCTGGTAGCTTCCTGGATGGTCTGGTTCTTTCTCTCAACTACTCCATTCTGCTGTGGAGTCCTAGGAGCAGACAACTGTCTCCTTATACCCTGCTTCTCACAAAAGTCAATGAACTCACCAGATGTAAATTCACCACCTCTATCAGACCTTAGACACTTTAGTTTCAATCTGGTTTGATTCTCTACCATAGCTTTGAAGATTTTGAACTTCTCAAATGCTTCTGATTTTTCTTTTAGAAAGGTAACCCACATCATCCGGGAATGATCATCAATTAACAACATGAAATATCTATCACCTTGCAGACTCTTGATTCTTGTCGGACCACAGAGATCAGTATGTACTAATTCCAACAATCCGGTAGAAGACTGATCTTGGCTTTTGAAAGAGACTCTGCTTTGTTTACCTAGCTGACATTCTTTGCACAAACTATTTGTAGGTTTCATCAATTTTGGAAGATCTCTTACAGCCTGAGTATTGCTTATCTTGATGATGTTATCAAAATTTACATGACACATTCTTCTATTCCATAACCAACTCTGATCAATTTGAACAAACAAACAACTTTTATTTGAACCAACCAGATGAAAGATATTACCTTTTGTCTGAGTACCGGATGCAATTTCAGTTCCGGAGCTTGTAAAGATTCTGCATTTTCCATTCTTGAACCAGAGATCATAGCCTTTGTCCACTAACTGACCAACACTGAGAAGATTGTGCTTCAATCCTTCAACATATAGTACGTTACCTATTTTGCTCTTTCCATCAAAGGAAATAGTTCCCCTGCCTCTGATTCTGCCAGCAGAATTGTCACCAAACTTTACCATTCCTCCTTCATACCTTTCCAAATTCAAGAAGTTATTCTTGTCACCAGTCATATGGTGAGAACATCCACTGTCAATAACCCAATCATCCTTTTCTTCCACTTGAGCAGCCAAAGCTTTTTCAACAACTTTGTGATTGACAGATTCAGAGAGTATTGAATCTTCTTCCTTGATGGCAATAAACACCCACTCATTTCCGGATTTGCTTCCTAGTTCTGATTCATCATCTGTTACTCCCTCATTGTCATCTTCTTCATGAACATAATAGCAATTCTTTTGAAACCTTTGTCTATTAGTATTAGACCTTGCAGATCTTTCCGGACATCTTGAAGCAAAATGACCAATCTTATTGCAGTTGAAACACTTAAAGGGTAGTTTTCCTTCATACTTACCGGATCCTCTTGGCAGTCTCTTTGCAATGAGGGCTTCAAGTTGAGCTGTTTCTGCTTCTTCTTCTTCCATGTCTCTTCTTGCTTGATCATACCATGACATTTTCCTTGATGAGTTTTCTCCCGGATCAAATCTCTGTTTGCCTTTCACATAGGTACTAGCTTTGAAAGCAGATTCAGTCTTGGGAGGATCATCTCCAAACTCGATCATTTCAAATGCAGCTAGTTTGCCAGCCAATTGTTCTCTTGTGACAGTTGTGTGGGCTCTGAACTCATCAATGGCAGCAACCTTGATTTTGTAGGCAGCAGGAAGGGATCTTAGGATTTTGCAGACAATCTCATTTTCATCTAGAGTTCCACCAGCATTTCTAATTCCACATACTAGCTCATTCACTCTTGGCATAAAGGTAGTGATGTTTTCATCATCTCTCATCTTCAATCTTTCAAATTTCCCTTTCAGACTTTGCAACCTTGCACTTTTGACAAACTCATCTCCTTCATACAGAAGTTCCAGTTTAGTCAGGATCTCATATGCAGTTGGTAGGTCAATAACATTTGAGAGATCTGAATCATTCAATGCGCTTAGTAGGGCTTCCTTGGTCCGCAGATTATTTTTAGCATCTGTAATCTCATTCAGAGTTGTCGGACCACCTTGTGGAGGTACATATGGTTTTGAGACCATAGCCAAGTATGCTTTTCCCATACATTCCAAGTGACACTTCATGCGACCTTTCCAGAGAGTGAAGTTGGTTCCATCGAACTTCGGACTATCCTTCTTGTATGACGACATCCTGGATCTCCTCAAGCGGTTAAGCTCCTTTCAGAGGAATGTGGCTCTGATACCAATTGTTGTATCTAGGGCATACAACTGAGAGGGGGGGTGAATCAGTTGTATAAAACTTGCTCTTACTTTAAACACTTGATTGTTCTTTGTTAGTTAACAGCATATCAATTAACCATCTATGAAAGCATAATGCATAAACTCAGAGCAGATGAACATCAACACATTGAACACCAAGATTTTGACGTGGAAAACCCAGTTAAGGGAAAAACCACAGGGTGATTAACCCAAGAATTATTCTTTGTTAGAAGAATAAAGAAGAATGAATGGCACATGCCAATTAGGGCTCACTGCCCGAGCACACTGCTCACAAAGAGGCCCACTGCCTACAAGGAGACACACTGTCTACAAAGTGATAAGAATCACAGTCTTGAACTGGAGAATGACATCTCTACCATGTCCGGATCAGTTCCATTTAAGCCCAAAAAACCTCTGCTCTACCTTTCGCACTTCTCTTCGCTATGCCACACTCATCCACACAATCCACACTCGAAATGAACTCACAAACCTTTATTTATACAAGACATCGACTTAGGAACAAACATCTAAGTCGGCAAACAACCATAAGAGTATCGGCAAGATGAATAACACATCCAGTCGGCCACCACAAGAACATTCGCAGGATGAACAACTCATCCGGTCAGCTAAACAGAGCAAGAACTTCATCCGGAAGAATAACTTCAATTCTGGGCTCTACTATCAATGCGGACCGACAACACAACCTCAACATGATCCAAGAACCTTCACAAGCCTTCCTGAATGACCAGGTACATCCGCACTTTCTTTACTTACTGGAATCTCTTCTCTTCCTTATCCGGAACTTCAAGAACACTGTCTGTCGCCACTGTCATAATGCAAGAGGTACTTCCGGACCTCCAAATCATACACAAATCAGGATGACACATCACAAGGACATCCCAAACACTCCTTCCAATCCGCAGATTAGGATAATACAATTCCGGACCTCACCGGACCTTTTTGTGATCCTCTGTCACCTCTGGATACTTGCCGGAACCGGTTCTACACCGACAGCCACAACTCCTTCAGATCTTCATGCAGACCTCTAAAATCTTAACTGAAGCATCTCAAGACTCATATCTACAAACCCTTTAATCCGTATCCTCCGGTTCTCAACCTATACAATACATTTGCCTTCTTCTCATCACTGTTCTTCACTGTTCCTGACTGAGGCTAACTTTCTCAATATCCTCAGCACATAGCTCATCAAATCCTTCTTGTTAATGCAATATGAGTATGTTGACATCAATGACAACACTGGCTCACCTCATACTTGCAACATTTTTGTTGTTGTTAAAAAAGGAAGAATGGAAGTTCGACACCTTATGTGATCTTTTGATACACTTGCAATCACTCAAGATGTTATATTTTGCAATACAAAAAGAAGGGTTGATTGGCTGATAGAAAAGATGCAGAGCAATAATTTCATTGTAACATCTATTCATGGATGAATAATGATATTGGTCATTGTCAAGGAATGAGTGATCTTTGTTCTCCCATGGTTGTTTTGAAAACAAATGAAGATGATTCATTTTGGTGCTTTGAATGTTTGATGCGAAGAACAAAGGCAAATTTCAGATGCATTGACAATTTAGTTGGAGTATAGAGATAACTTCAAAGTCTAGTATCAATCACCCAAGTTCTTGAACCAAGGCTTCATAAGCACTTAGAGACATAGGGAGGGGGATTTTTCAAAGTTCTGGACCTGCAAGCATAGCCAAGGATGTCCCGTAAATGAACAGGTACATGACTATGCGCAATGTGTCCAAGGGTGGAGGTCCTGCATCAGTATTCAGCCACAAAAGGACGTAATGAGCCTATATAACTTATCTCAACTTCAAAAATAAGGGTTATGCAATCAAATAATGAAAGCATTGAAAAACTTGATGAAGGATATGGGCATTGGCATGTGATGGTTACCTCCATCCCGACATTGGTTGCTTCTCCAGGCAGTATAAGGTAAAGGTAATCTACAAGAATTGAAAGAGAGAACAATTTTTGCATTCACTAAATTACGAGGTCAGACTACTGGGATGTTGTTTGAAGGCCTTCATAATTGGTGGAGCGTAAGGATATGCCGACCTTGTAAAGCAAGAGTAGGAAGCCCTATTTTGATTCAAAGATAGGCTAGGACGATGGAGTATGTAGATTGTATCATATGTGCTATGCAGTTGGCTTGTTAGAAAAGGACATTTGCAACAACAAAGTGTGAGTGGCCAACAAGCTCAACACTTTTTAGATACATAGCATAGTTTGAGTTGTTCTAAAATTCAAAATCCCTTACAAATATGTCATCGACACTCTTGGATGTGATGAGGAGTGTTCACGAGGAGATGGAGCATTTGGGGAGGTTAATCGTGAAGGATCTCTAAAAAGAACCTGCCACAAATATGGACCGCATGTATTAGAATCATCATATCCACAATATGGTTGATGCTATTATGTCTACAATATAAAAATTGATTTAAATATATGAAGACAAAGATCATGATGAAATTGTAGCTCTTGGAGGCCAAGGATTGCTAGAGAAGAGGTTTCAACGGAAATAGAAGACATTCAATCACCATTGGAGGATCTCTTTGGTGGCAATGGTGTTGACAATTGTAGTCTAGGTTTCTCGCAAGCTCGTAGAGGTTACATGGATGTGGTGTGGGATGGTAGGTTATCCCCTGCATTACCACGAGTTTTCAAACACAAGTGTAGGAGAGCAGTGTGTGGGTGTGCAGTGAAGAGAAGATATTTCTCGCAGTCTCGCAAGGCTAGGGAAAATTACATGTGGGAGAGTGGTGGAAGTAGAGAATGATAAAATATAAAGTGCCCACTCTCCCACAAAGGATATCAAAAATATATGCCACATAGCAAGAAAGTAAAATGAAATAATAAAAGTGTGTGGGAGGAAAAAATATAAAATGGTTTTTATTTAGTTTGGGTGAAAGGTGTGCCCGTAGGTATTTTTGAAGGGTAAGAACATAAAAATATTTCCCTCAAAAGTGATGAGGGGCGGGTAAATAAGTTTACCCAAGGAATGTAATTTGGTTGCAAATGTATGAAGGTGAAAATGAATGTCAAGTTGCAATAAAAGGAAAATATTAATAGTCATTTGACTATTATTGTAAAAATTGATATGGGTGAAAATGATTTTTTTACGGGGTTATGAAGCAAAAGATGAAAAATAAATAATTTTTATTTGCAAATGTAAATATAAGATTGCCATCCGAAGGGGAATTTTTGGATTTTGTATAATTATTTTCACAAAGAGATAATGTGAAATTGTTGGGATGGGAAGTTGAAAAGTTATGTAAATAGTCTGAAGCTCGTTACTTCCCTCATTTTTCTATAAGAGGGAAACCAAGACTGTGGGGAAAAAAAGGGGGAAATCTGATTTTGGAAGGAGAAGAACATTGTAAAGCCCGAGCCTGGAATCATATCAATAAAAGAAGACTATTTTTCTCTGGTGCTAAACTTTTAGCTCTTATTTGCTTGTTGATTTCATTGTCAATATTTTATTTGGTTGTCTCCAACTTAATTTTTCTTGGTTATTCAAATCAATATATCAAGTATATTTTTGATTTGTCGAAACACACTTGTTGTTTTTGTGTGATTTGTTTATTGGGCTCCTTCAAGAAAGGATTAAAATCCTTTAGGTGAATCACAGTAACCTGGGAAACTCAATTGGATAATTGAAGAATGACCAGATAATTGACAACTTTGCATGTTTATGCAAGCCATAGACCTTGAGGTGCCAAACAAATCGAGTTGTAGCCAGAGGGAAGGTAGAAATCTTTCTATATTTGACTCTGTTGCCCAGTTGAGGAAAAGGCACTGATCATACAAATTCTAAAATCATCCCTTGTACATAATACTTTTCAAATCTAATTTACTTTCCTATTTGTAGTAGGAGTAGTGGATAAAGAAAATACATAAATCCATTTTCAAATTTTGTGCCAATTTGAATGTGGTTGAAAATATGCTTTAATTGGTGAAATTGAATATAATCTTCTCAAATATTACCATTTAGTCTTGAAGTGTGAACATTTAGTGGTGATAGGAAGGTATACCTTCCTAGGCGAAGCAGAGCTTGAAGCATAGAGAATTTAAACCATTTTGTTTGATTCTATTAGTTGGCCAAATTGGTTGTAAAACTTGATCAAAAATCTTGGCACACTTTAGGGTTTTGCAGGCTATAGATTTGAGAACCAACAAAAAGCATAATGTCGATGGTCCGATCTCCACAGAGGTAAAATCTTCTAGGTGTAAATGTCAGAGCTCAGAGTTTTCACCTTCCTCCTTTCTTCTACAAGTGATAGGGTGAAGGGCTAGAGGCCTAAACTCTGAAACTCTGACGGCTCCTTTCTTCATGGAGAAAACACAATGGGACTACTTAGTGACCCTCTTGACCACCATTAAAGTATCTTTAAAACCTAATTTCATGTGGGAGATGGATTTCCCTCCTCCCCGTGCCACTATTCCTCATTTGCATTGAATTTCATGTACTCACGGCATGGGTGAACCTCCTATTTTAGCAGATTTCCTAGGCAAAGCCATGTTGGTGCACTCCAAGGACATCAGAATGAGTTTATTGTAGCATGGGCAATGGTTCCTTCTTGTTGACCATTTTTCTTCTCTTCCATGGCTGCTACAATGTGATTTCAAAAGCTATATATGCATGTAAAAGAGATGTGTTTGAGGGTTGGTTATTGTTTTGGACTGTTATGCTACCAAATTTTTTGTTGTCACAGGTCTTGTAATGTGATTGCAAGAGCCGATAGAATTTGATGCATTGTGCCTATATCTAGGCCTTTGATGTCTTCTAGTTTTGTTCACCAATGAATGTAATCAATTATTTTGTATCTATTTCTACTGCAAATTATTCTTTTTTGTAATGGTTATTTGACCTGTATGATCAATATAAATTAAATATTGCCTCTCTTATTGTTCTTGCATTGTGTTTATTTGATAGATCTAAACTATGTTTTGTGGATAAAATGGTCTCTTCCATAGTTTTGTCTTTTTGCCCTAACCTCTGTTCGAACCTACATGAGTCTATGTGATTTCCCTTTGGCTTTGAGATCATTACTATATTATGTCAGTGTAATCCAACACACTAAATCTTGGTGCATCACCTTTTCCCTGGTGATCATTAGTATAGGTTTAGTCTATTTCTCTAAGCCTTAAGCTTAGAAAGAGGAACAAACCTTCTCTAGAGGTCTGATCTCAAAAATTGCAAGGTCCCACACCTTGAGATCATTCCCATTGTGTCATTAGAATGCTTGGATTATCTCCAAGCAGGGTACAATTCTATGTGATAATAGTTTTTGGCACACCTGGTGGGACTAGCTTGATGAGCTTTATCATCCATTGAAGGATCTGGTGTGTTCTTCAGCATATCTCACCATTCGGGGCGGTCTTCTTCAACACCATGGTGACTCTGCTGAACAAATCTCCTAGTGCAACTAGTCCAAGCACTTAAAGAACCTCAAGGATTAGGATTTCAGTGGTTTTCCTCACTAGTAGAAAAACAAAAATAAATGACTAAAAAAACTACCAAAAATTGGTCATGTGATCATTAGTTTGGTCATGTGACCATTGGTAGTTTATTGCTAGTCATTTATCTCACGACTAAATTTATGACCAAACAAATTTTAGTCATTAATTTAGTCATTAATTTGGTTGTATATTTAGTCATCAATTTGGTAGTATATTTAGTCATCAATTTAGTCATTGATTGTTGTTAACTGGTCATTTATTTAGTCATTGTAATCATTAATTACCATCAATTAGTAGTATATTTAGTCACTGATTTCCATCCATTAGTAGTATATTTAGTCATTTGTATTAACTAATTTATGTCCATTGGTAGTATATTTGGTCATTTTAATCATTATTTTTTTGTCAACTGGTCATATATAAACAACTAGTACATGATAAACATCAACTATGCCATTTTTGTTGATAAAATTTAACAAATCTGCTCAAAGGATTGAAACAACAATGCTAGAAAATAATTCACTGTATATTCAAACTGTATATAAAATATGTTACAAAGAACTCATTTATCAACAAATCTGCTCAAAGGATTGAAACAACAATGCTAGAAAATAATTCAGTATATATTCAAACTGTATATAAAATATGTTACAAAGAACTCTATATATAGAGTTTTCAAGATAGAATCTTTCTATAGTATGCAAACTACTGATTTATTATGCTTTTAAAACTAAAAAAAACTAAAACTAAAGCTAAAAGGCCATCGGTGTGAATGCATGTCTTCAATGATGCCATTGTTGCACATGGGGTGGGATGTAAATGCATCTAGAAGGCACTAGTTTTGGATTTTCTCCTTGCTCTATACCTATCCACAATCAAAAAACTCAAAAATTGTTAATATTTTTAAAAGATTTATGAAACTTTGAAATATGAAAAACAAAGTGGGATGATAAGGAATTTTACAACAATACAGGCATATATTATGAAAGTATTCAAGAAGAAATGTATATACAGGTTTGATAGTCAAACTCCATAGTTCATTTATTCATATTTGATTGAAACATAGTATGATCTGTGCAAAGGTAACCCCCAGTAATATACAATTTCAAATGAACAACATTGAGGACCGATGTTCAAGTTTGACTCACACAAATAATGCTATAGCAATATGAAATTTACCAGTAATTACTAATCTATCTGTAGCAACAAATGACAATATTCAAATTAAAACTTTCAAACCTATAGATGCTCATACCATGAAATACTTTGCCTTTGTGACTCCTCACAGCTGATGATGATAATATGAACTCAAAATGCTTACAATCAGAAATGATTTCCACAATAAAAAAGGCTATAAAATAAAAACTTATATAATATCCCTGAACATTTGCATTAAGAGAATATTAAAAAATAATAATTAATAGAGGCATTTTCAAAAGCCCTTTTCAATAAAACCATTTTGTGTATTCAACAACTTTATCGACCTCCCACTGCCTTCCTTTGCCAGAAGCCTCTAATTTGTGCCACTCCACCTCCGCTTCTTCTCTGGCGATGGGCTTGTCAAATTGTCCTTGTCAGCTGATGATTTTTCATTTTCAAAGGCCACAATGGTCTAAGATGTGAAGAGAAAGAGAGTGTCACACAGCTTGGATTTGGAAGCCATGGTGGCCATGACTCCCCATTCCTGCACCACACTTTTAAGAGTGGATTTGTCTGCCCTGGATTGATGTTTCTCCACCAAAGTGAGGAATTCTTTAGGGGAGCTCTCTAATGCTCTTGCAAGCCTTTCTTCCATTTCTATTTGGCTAAAAGATACGTGAGGAATATGTTGCACATAACATTTTCAACCAAAGATATGTTGAAACCCTAGCCATGACTATTACATCGATTAGAATATGGAGTAAAAAAAGTGCATCTCTGCAACTATTTTTCTTGTGAAACCCTAGCCACAGTTGTTATCTCACCAGCATCTATTTGTGGATCCCAGGCCACCTATTTTTAGGGTGTATTCCTCACAATAATGCATATGCAACATAAATCTAGATAGAAGCCTAGCGAATCAAAACGTCATCAATCATCAAGGTCACAGTGATCAAAACTTCCCAGCCTACTTACACTTTGAATCTGACAACTGATGTTAATTGCCGCCAAACTGAAGTGACTCAAGGTAAACCCGTATAATTTCAATTACCTGATCAAGTATTGGTCCCACCAAGAAGCGAACCAGCAAGAAGACTGGTCAAAGATCGCCATGTTGAAGGGACAGTGTTTCAGCTTCCACTGATAAGGTTAAATCATGCCAAACTGAAGACATCAAGGAATCAAAGAGACCCCAAATTTAGTCACTCTAAAGTTGCATGGTCCCACTGATAAGATGGACCCACCACAACTTCATTGCCAAGGGTTCAAACGAGCTAGTTGTCAGGAGACAACTGGTATCGACAAGTCAAAGAGACTTCCAACCTAGTCACAACGATATCACCAAGTCCCATCGATAAGGGTTTAACACTCTTATCGCTATGTTGAAGAGACCACATTCGAAGTCAGGCTAATATAGCAAGGTCCCACCAATGGATGATATTGGGATATCGAGGGGACACCAAATGGACTCCCACCGATATACAGCTCTCCTACCGATGCCATTTTCTTCCCACCGTTGAACTTCAAAGCTCATCCATTAATGATGGAAATAGTTCAGAACTCTCACAACAATTTCTCATGCAATAGTCTTGGAGATAAGTTTCATTAAAAGAACAATGTCCCTATTTAAAATGATGAAAATGGTTCACAACTGTCACAACAATTTCTCTTGCAACAATCTTGGAGATAAATTTTGTTGCAGTGTGACAATCAACATATATTCAAAGGTTCTTAACAAATCTAATAGTTGTTATAGGAGGTGCGTTTAACAAACCAAATGAAATTGCCAACTTTTCACCATGGTGCCAAAGAAATAATTCCTTTCCCTCTCTTCCACATCATTATGTAAATGTCTTGAATCTAGAAATTACCGTACTGCCTTCATCTCCCAAGTTAATTTCTCCAATTTTGCATAGATCTCTTGTATCTTTGGATGTGATTTGTCTCCTACACAAAAGGCATTACTATTTTATGGCCTTAAATACAACTACACGCTGGGATCTTTTTAATTCCTCTATCTTTCATCAATCTCCTTATCATTTGAACCTCGCCCCAGCTGCCCACTTCTGCATAGATATTTGAGACAAGAACATAAGTCATAGCATTTTTAGGATCCCAATCAAAAAGTACCATCACTATAAATCCCCCTAATCTTATATTCATATGTAATCTATAGGCACCAAGAAAACACATCCATGCAACCAGCACAGGTTTAACTGCCATCTTAATGATAAAGTTTAGGGTGTCCTCAAGATAGCCAGCATAGGCAAGAAGGTCAACCATGCACACATAATGATCAATTGTAGGTGTAATGCAATAAGGGTTACTCATGTGATTGAAGTATGTACAACCCTCATCCACTAAACCTGCATGGTTGCATGCACATAGAACAAAAACAAAGCTTATAATGTCAAGATATGTTCCAAAGTGCTTCATTAATTCAAAGATTTTAAGAGCATCCTTGAAAAATCCATTTTGTGCATATCCTACAATCATGGCATTCCATGAGACCACATTTGTTTGAGGCATTCTATCAAATAGTTCATGTGCTTTATCTATGCTTCCACATTTTCCATACATGTCTACCAAGGCAGTTACAACTACAACATCTAACATAATTTCTCTATCCTTTATGCTTTGATGGATGTCCATACCCTGTTCAAAAGCAACATTTTGGCACATGCATGAAGAATGTTGGCAAAGGTTGTGGAATCCAGCTTTACTTCTGCCAATTGCATTTGCTTGAAAGTTTCTAAAGCCTTTTCAACAAATCCATTTTGTGCATATCCTACAATCATTGCATTCCATGAGATGACATCTCTTTTAGGCATTCTGTCAAATAGTTCACATGCCTTGTCTATGATTGCACATTTTGCATACATGTCTATCAGAGCATTTCCAACTATAATATCTAATAAAATGCCCCCTTCCATTATGCTTTGATGGATGTCTATACCCTATTCCAAAGCTCCCATTTTGGCACAAGCAGGGAGGATGTTGGCAAAGGTTGTGGAATTTGGCTTAACACCTTCCAATTGCATTTTCTTGAAAGTTTCTAAAGCCTTCTCAATAAATCCATTTTGTGTATATCCTGCAATCATTGTAGTCCATGAGACCACATCTCTTTGAGATATTCTATCAAACACTTCACGTGCCTTGTCTATGCTTCCACACTTTGCATACATGTCTACTGTGGTAGTTGCAACTACAACATCTGATAGAATTCCTCCATCTTTTATGCTTGGATGGATGTCAGCACCCTATTCCAAAGCTCCCATTTTGTCACAAGTAGGGAGGATGCTGGCAAAGGTTGTGGAATTTGGCTTTGTTGATATGCACCAGACAACTAAGAGGGGGGGTGAATCAGTTGTCACAAAAACATAAACACTTTCTACAATTTAAACATTCATCACTTATCCATAATTATTATGATTTAACAATGAGAGCATAAATTTAGAAACTTAACCATAGAAGCAACATCAAACACACAAGACAATAGATTTACATGGAAAACCCCAAGATGGGGAAAAACCACGGAGAGGATTAACTCTCAATATACATTACAATCTTGAAATAGTGATGTTCAGGCTTGGTCACCCCACGAGCCTAAACATACTAGCTTACTGCAATGAAGAACAACTAGGTCTAGTAGACTCACTACCTCAACCCTAAACCTAGCAAGATTACAATAAGGGTTTTTAAACCCTGTTGGTGGCTTATTGCCATATTCACTGTCATGATCAACACATTTCTTTATTGTGAATAAACAATTCCTCAGCTCTACTCTTCCTCTGCCTTGCTCTTCCTCTACTCTGCTCTTCCTCTTCTTTCCTCTACCCCTCCTCTGCTTTGCCTTTGGACCTTTCTTAATATATATTCATTTTTACTCAAGGGCACCTTTTCCACGACTCAACTACAAGTATTTATACACTACATCAACCTTGGAATGATCATCAATGTTGGCATCAACCATTGGAACAATCTCTAAGGTCAGTATTACAAACATTTACAAAATAGGTCCTGACCTATTGCAACATCATGCAAAGGGAATGAAATGTGGATCACATCATGCCTTAGCTGGGACTCAAACATGATCTTCCATGCTACAACACACTCCCACAATCTTCTAGAGATCTTTGCAATCACTGGGATCAACCAGGTCGGCCAAGATTGGTTACATGCTACATTATCTGGGAACAATCTTAACACACCATCTCAATTTCTTAATGCGGACCAAAGTCCAGATAGGAACATGATTAGTAGACATCCACAAGCATTCTATAATCATCAGGAGCAACCACACAAACCTTAACCAATTTATTCATAGGAATCTTCTCACTGGAGTACATGAACTTTACTATCTTCAACTATCATAAAAGAAAGATAGCTTGTGGACCACCAAACCATGAACCATTGGAATTGTAGGCACTTATCATCAACCCAGACTTCCCTCTAGAACTGTAGAGCAAAATACTTTATTGCAGAGGAATACGGAGCCAAATACTGTCTTCCTGTCTCAACTAAACTTACAGGAAAAGCAGGCTTCACTCTGGTGAACACAACTCACTTAGATCTTCATGTGGATGGCTTAGACCCAAAATGTAGAATCCTCAGACATACCTCTAACTTACTTCCAATCCATAGACCACGAGCTTCAAGCAGGAACAAATGTAGAGCAGTTTATCGGACTGTTCTTCAGCATATAACTCACTGTCTGTACTGCACTCCTCTGTGGCTTACTTGTTTCATCCAGAGAGGCTAATTTTCTCAATATCCTCAACATACAAGTCTTCTAAACAAGTAATGGAATAAGATATAGTTGACACCAATGACAACAAGAATATGTTGACACCAATGTCAACACAGATTAGGCACATACTTGCAACAGGCTTTACACCTACTAATTGCATTTTTTTGAAAGTTTCTGAAGCCTTTTCAACAAATCCATTTTGTACATATCCTGCAATCATGGCATTCCATGAGACCACATTTATTTGAGGCATTATGTCAGATAGTTCACCCACCCTATCTATGCTTCCACATTTTTCATACATGTCTGCTAGAGCAGTTACAACTACAACATCTGTCAAAATTCCTCTATCCTTTATGCTTTGGTGGATGTCCATACCTAGTTCTAAAGCTCCCACTTTGGCACACATAGGGAGGATGCTAGCAAAGGTTGTGCAATTTGGATTTACACCTACCAATTTCATTTGTTTGAATGTTTCTAAAGCTTTGTCAACAAATCCATTTTGTGCATATCCTGCAATCATTGCATTCCATGATATGACATCTCTTTGAGGCATTCTGTCAAACAATTCACGTGCCTTGTGTATGCTACCACATTTTGCATACATGTCTACCGGAGCATTTTGAACTATAATATCTGAAAAAATCCCCTTTCCATTATGCTTTGATGGATGCCCATTCCCTGTTCCAAAGCTCCCATTTTGGCACAGGCTGGGAGTATGCTGGCAAATGTGATCAAAGACTTTTCGAGCATCCTCCAAACTTCCACACTTTACATACATGTAAATAAGATTATTATGAAAAATTGTGTGTAGCAAAAGCAAATTGCCTATAACCGATGAAAGAGTGCACTGTTTTCCCTTGTGAAAGCTTGTTCTTGAGAATGCAAGTCTGCAATAAGTGAAGATATGTAGAATAGTTTTCAGGAGGGTTGTGTGTGGTAAGCAAAATGTGCAGTGCCTCCTTCAACATAATCCAATGAGATTGAGATGAATAATAGCATAAATCATAGTAGAAATCCACAAGGTAATACTAGAAATCATAGAAAATGAAAATACAAGGCAACATCAGTTGAGAGAAGAAAGACAAAACATTTACTAGTTGATGATTGCATAGAAGATAAGAATGGAACAATTACAGAGAGTTCTCTTGGAATGGATTTTGCATTTTGAATTGTAAATTGCAATTCTCTTCTGAATCCCAAGCTCCTTGCAAATCGACCTTCAGTGCTAGGATACAAAAGCATTTCAAAAAATAGTATCCAAAATCATATAAAACTATTAACAACAAAGACCTTGAAATGAATGTGCAAAAAATATGAGTAAATCCATTTGAGATGCAAGACTACACAAAGAATAGAAGTAAATTCATTTAAGATGCATGATTACAGAGAGAATAGATGTAAGTTCGTTTGAGATGCAAGACTAAAGAACACCAAAGGTATAACTCACCTATCATTGATCTTGCTCCGTCTGTGCTATCAGTTGTAGAGTGCTTGGACTTGGGAGTGTTAGCTCTCTAATCATTGCTTTTTCCATCTACTTTTGATGGTACTTCACCTAAAATTAAATATTATCACTTCAGATGTAAAACCTTTATGTTATGTTCCTATATCAGCAAGAGATGAACAATTCGGTGGGAGTCCATCTATAGTCATTTCGACAAACTGATAATATTGTGAGCATTGGCTGCATCAGTGAGACATGCTGATATTGGTGGGAGTCTCTAAGGAGTCTCCTCGACAAGATGACATGAACTATCAGAGTGACCTAAGTGTTTCGGTGGGACTCTATTTCAGGTCTCTCTGAAACTCTGATATTGAATACACAGTGGGTTGTTAATTATATCAGTGAGACTCGACATTTTAGCAAGACCCCGAAATGGGTCTCTCTAATACCGCAATGCTGATGTGGCAATGGGACCAAACTAAAGTGTGTTTCAGAAAACTTTTAACTATTCATTGGAACCATAATCACAACCAAACTATTTTTTTTCCAAATAGCCAATAACTTTAAAAGAAGTGAAACAATGAACCACTTCTAGCCACTAGATACTAGCAATCCTAGTTCATTAAATACCATTCTTTAAGAGATGAATGAAGCTCATTATTGCCAATTTCCAAAAAAAGACTAGGCCTCAAAGCATTAAAAATAAACAATTTTTGATAATTTACTAACATAATATGGATATTTTAATCTGTTGTTTGTGGCTTCTAATTTTCTAGTAGATGATAAATAACATGACTACTCATAATTTTATTCAAAGACTGAATCTGTCAAAAGTGAAGCTTCTATCAGGAATAATATGGCTAATTCCAATAATAACTCAGTTGTTTAACAAGCAACTAACCTCCACTTAACCAATAGCAAATTTAATATGTTTATACTGCACAGTAGAGTGTAGAAACTAACATAATAAAATTAGTATCATACCAACCTCTCCCTAACCAGGAACATATAATTTTCTATTCTCTAATAAAGGTGCAAGAATAGAGAGAATGTTAGATGGTGCCTTGTCAACATCTTCAAAAACTATCCAGGATCCTTTAACCACAACATGCATCAAAAAATAAACCACATGCACTTCACAGCTGAGAAAATACTCTAATTGCAAGATAGATAGAGATACATGAACTAAGAAATGATACATTCCAGAGAACAAAAATGTATGTCAATTGATGATATAGAAAAGCTCAACCTAAGTAAGACAGTGGGCTGCCACTTGAATTCTCCAGGAATCTCAGTACAAATGTAAGTGCTAATCAGTGTTTTTCTATCCATTTGTTCATCTAAATGGATGAACAAGATATCTAGAAACCAAAATAATTAAAATATATTAGATAACATTAATATGTATAAACCCATTTAAGTAAAATAGTGACTAAAATTGAAAGCAGGACACGATAATAGATTTTCCTACAAGCAGTCACAGAACAACAATATAACTAATTTCTTACCTATGTTGGAATGATATAATACACTTTTCAAACTAAAAAGACTTATTGCCTGATGCAGGAGCATCCCTAGTTCAAGAGAAATCTTGCATCAACCAAAAAAACATTGGCATTTTAGTTTGTTTGCAGGTCAATTTGTTTCTTTTCATTTTCTAGTTCAGTTTAGGAAGTTCAGTCAGTAGTAGTTTCTCTATTTTGGTCCACATTCTACCATAGTCACATTTCAAATCTTGCGGAGCTGGACATAGCATCTAGATTCATTCATCTACATCATATCCTAAATTTAGAGTATTTGGATCAAGTACGGGAAAGATATCGCTATCAAAAGATTAATTGTTTTCTTAGAATAGAGCATCCTGACAGTCTCAGACAACCAACTAAAGGAGAAGAATTGTGAAGTATTCTTCAACTTATGGAGCCTAATGGCACATCATTCAATGATCTTTGGTTCATGGCCGACCTTCCCCTAGATCTGCACATCATTCCATTCATTTGCAGAGGAATTCTACATAATTAGGTCTGACCTATCTGTGTACACATGTTACAGCTCTTCCTTGGAGTTTGTGATCTTCCTTGGCCGATGCAGAGGAATCTTTTGTACTAGAGATGATATATAAGGATGTAATAGATCCCTAGGAAAGTAGATTAGATTAGTTGGAAATAGAATCATAAGTTCAATGTTTGGATTTGCACGAAGGGACTTCAAAGCTATATCTTGTGTATATTATGAAATCAGGCCTGTGAGCCCTAATTGTAAGCCCACATGTTGCCAGCTGATCTATATTTGAATTCTATGATATACTAAATGACTGAATATGCATTTGTTCTATATCTTTGAGTTGTTTTCGTTGTGTTTACTCTTGCTGCACAGTCTAGACAGTTCATTCTGTGAACCCCCTACTGTGACTGCACCAAGTGGTATCAGAGTGAAAGTTTGAATCTTTGGGAGAGAATTGAACAAAGATGGTTAGGGAATTCTATGAGATCTTGATGTGGATAGATTGCCAAGTTGAGATAGGTTACTTGTGTTGCAACCGATCATCAATTGTGAGGCAGTTGTCACCTTGTAGCTTGATTGCCAAACTTGAGGTAGTTTGCACTTGATCCTAGGAAGAATGTTGCCAAGGAGAGTTCCTGCTATTGGAACAATGGTTGGCAGAATGGATGAGATGATGGAAATGATGAAAATAATGAGAATTCAATTAGATGTTGTTGATGAATATAGGCGAAGAGGATTGACACCTATACCTAATGTTGAAAGTGACGATGAAGAAGAAGAATCAGATCAAGTAAATATGTTGTGAACTATTTCAAAGATTGGAAAGAGACCTAGAGTTGATGTGCCAAACTATACTGGTAATTTGAACCCTGAAGAAGTGATTGACTGGATAAAAGACATGGAAGAATACTTTGAATATGAAGAAGTTGAAGATCCAGAGAAGGTGAAATTTGTAAAGACAAAGTTGAAAGGACATGCTTCTATATGGTGGAAAGAAGTTTAGTTAGATAGAAATAGAAAAGGTAAAGAAAAGATTACAAAGTGGGACAGGATGGTGACAAAATTGAAGAATTAGTTTATACCTGTTGACTATGAGTTGGAGCTATTGAAAAGATTGCAGAACCTGAGACAAAAGGAGAAATTTATGAAGGAGTATACTGAACAATTTCATAAGATGATTATAAGGACAGGACATAGTGAAGCAAGCAAGGAGAAAGTGGCTAGATACATCAATGGACTGAGATTGAACATTCAAGAGGAGCTAAGTTTAGTAAGGATTACATCTTTGGAGGAAGCATATCAGTTCACCCTAAAAGTTGAAGAGAAGTTGAACAAGAGGCATGATCAAAGATAGAGAGGTAGAGGAGGTAAATTTTAGAGAGGTAGAACATTTCCCGGAGGAGACAGATCACATTCGGAGTACAATAAGTTTGACAACACATTTAAGAAGGATGACAGAGATAGTAATGCATACTGGAGTAATGATAGAAATTTTCATCATAGGGGTAATTACAATTCATACCGGAATGAAGGGTATAGAAGAGAGGGAAGAGGATTTGATAAGAGGACATTCAGAGGTACTTGTTTCAAGTGTGAAGGTGAAGGACATCAAGCATTTGAATGTAATCAGGCTAGTACAAGCAAAAATATAGAGAACAGTGGAAGAGTAGCCTATGTGGAAGAAGAACCTGTTGGATCACCGAGTTCAACTGGTAAAACAGAGAAAGGAGAATCACTTTTGATGAGAAGAGCACTATTTCAAGCAGAGACAACCGAGGAACCACCGCAAAGGAAGAGTTTGTTCATAACTAGATGCAAATCAGGAGGTTAATGTAATAAAGTTGTAATAGATAGTGGTAGTTCTAATAACCTAGTTTCAGAGGAGATGGTGACTAAGTTGAAGTTGGAAAGATTGAAACACCCTAAGCCCTATCAAATAGCATGGATTCAAGATGATCATAAGGTACTGGTGAGTGAACAATGTTTGGTGAAATTTTATATTAGATCTTATCATGATGAAGTATTGTGTGATATTATGCCTATGGATGTATGCCATATTTTGTTGGGTAGACCTTGGAAGTATGATAGAAAACCTATACATGATGGGAGAAAGAATACATACACTATAACATCAAATGGGAAAAGAATTACTTTGATTCCTTTGGAAGATGATCCTAAGGGTGAAGTATGTGGGAGTGCTAGAATCTATTTGGTAGATGGAAGGAAATTTCTGGATGGTTGAGACATGAGAATATGCATTATGCTTTGATCCCTAAGAAGCCTGAAGCACTAAAAAAGGAGACTGAAGAATCACAACTGAAAGAGATAAAAGAGTTGCCACCTATAAGGAGTATCAGTCATCACATGGATCTTATACCGGGAGCTAGTTTGCCTAATAAAGAAGCACATAGAATGACACCGGTAGAAAATAAAGAATTGAATAGATAGATACAATAATTGTTGAGAAAAGGTTTGATCAGAGAAAGTTTGAGCCCTTGTGCAGTACCTGCAGTGTTAGTACCTAAGAAAGATGGAGAATGGAGAATGTGTACAGACTCTAGAGCAATAAACAAGATCATAGTTAAGTATAGACTTCCTTTACCTAGAATGGATGATATCATGGATTGTTTGAGTGGAGCAAGATATTTCACAAAGATAGATTTGAAGAGTGGATACCATCATATCAAAATTAGAGAAGAAGATGAATGGAAGACTACTTTTAAGAAAAATGAAGGATTGTATGAGTGGTTAGTGATGCCTTCTAGATTGACAAATGCATCAAGTAATTTCATGAGATTGATGAATGAAGTCTTAAGGAAATTCTTGGGTAAGTTTGTAATTGTATACTTGGATGACATTCTCATTTTTCAGTAAAATAAAAGAACAACATTTGTGGCAAATTAGACAAGTTGTACAGAGGTTGAGAGAAGAGAAATTGTTGATAAACATCAAGAAGTATAGTTTCATGAAGGAAGAATTGGTATATTTGGGATTTGAGATTTATCTAGAAGGATTGAAGATGGATCCTGAGAAAGTGAGCAATTATTGAATGACCTACACCAAAAAGCATTGGAGAGGTTAGATCATTTCATGGATTGGCTAGTTTCTACCAGAAGTTCATCAGAAAGTTTAGTTTAGTATGTAACCCTATGACAGAGACAATGAGAGGTGACAGAAAAGACTTTAAGTGGACATCAGGAGCAGATAAAAGTTTTGAACTGTTGAAGCAGAAGGTGACAAAGCAACCTATCTTAGCATTACCGGATTTCAATAAGGTATTTCAAGTTGATTGTGATGTAAGTGGAAATGTAATTGGAGCAGTATTAGGTCAAGAATGTAGACCTGTAGCATATTTTAGTGAGAAGTTGACTGATGCAAGAATAAGATATTCAGTTTATGATCAAGAGTTCTATGCCATAATTCAAGCCTTGAAGAAGTGGAGACATTATTTGTTGCCTAAGGAATTTGTGTTGTATGCAGATCATCAAGCTTTCTAATATTTGAATAGTCATGGTAAGTTGAATCAGAGACATATGAGATGGGTTGATTTCATGCAAATTTATACCTTTGTGTTGTAGGAGTGGAAAATAAAACAAAGTTGCAGATGCCTTGAGTAGGAGAAGGAACTTGTTGACAGAGATGAGAGTTGAAGTATTGGGATTTGAAGAATTAAAGAACATGTATGAGGGAGATACTGATTTTGTAGAACCTTGGAAAGCATGTAAGGAACCTGTTGTGACAGATAGGAGTAATTGGTTGGATTATTTCATTCAAGAAGATATGTTGTTCAGAGGAAATCAGTTATGCATACCTAGACGTTCAATGAGAGACAATTTGATCAAGGAGAAACATAGTGGTGGATTGACAAGATATTTTACAATTGACAAGATAGTGGCATTGGTAAGTGAAAACTACTATTGGCCTCAGATACACAATGATGTTAGGAAATTTGTGTAGAGTTGTAGAGTTTGTCAAGTTACAAAAGGAAGTAGTCAGAATATTAGATTGTATAAGCCTTTGACAGTACTAGAGAGACCTTGGGTAGACATAAGCATGGATTTTGTGATGGGATTACCTAAGACATAGAGAGGACATGATTCAATATTTGTAGTAGTAGACAGATTTTCAAAGATGGCTCATTTCATACCTTGTAAGAAGACAACTAATGTAGTGCATGTAGTAGACCTATTTTTCAAGGAGATTGTGAGATTGCTTGGATTACCTAAGAGCACAATTTCAGACAGAGACCCCATATTTCTTGGATATTTTTGGAAGACACTTTGGAAGAAGATGAAGATAGATTTGAAGTTCAGTTCAACATTTCATCCACAGACTAATGGACAGACTGAGGTAGTGAATAGGAGTTTGGGAAACTTGTTGAGATGTTTGGTTGGAGGGAAGGTAGAAAGTTGGAATTTGATTCTTTCACAAGCAGAGTCTGCATATAATAATTCAGTAAATAGGAGTATTGGAAGAACACCTTTTGAGATTGTTACTAGAGAAAACCCTAGAGGAGTTATAGAGTTAAGAGATATCAGTATGGCAGAAAAGAGAAGTGTAGAAGTAGAAGAATTTGCAGTACATATGGAAGCAATGCATAATCAGGTGAAGAAGCATTTGGAAGATATGAACAACAAATATAAGGAACAAGAAGATGAGAAGAGAAGACAAAAGGAATTTGCAATGGGAGATGAAGTGATGGTATACTTGAGAAAAGAAATATTTCTAGTTGGGACATATAACAAGTTGAAGATGAAGAAGTTTTGACCTTGGAGGATACTCAAAAAATTTGATTCAGGAAATGCATATGTAGTGGAGCTACCAGAGACATTGGGTATTTCATCTATTTTCAATACTGCAGACCTATATCAGTATCATGAAGTAGAGTTTAGTGATAGGATGGAAGAAGACTTGAAGAGGCAATTACCACAACAAGCACTGGAGCAGATTGAAGACATTTTAGATACTAGAGTTGGATGTAGCACCAGAGGAAGACAATACAAAGAATACCTTGTGAAGTGGAAAGGTAGACCGGATGAAGATTCATCATGGATTTCTTAGGCTGAGGTGGACCGTTTTGGTTTTCCTCTAGCCCCAACAAAGTGAGGGACTCACTTTTTTTCACTAACCTCGGATGTCTAATGCAAGAGCATCCCTAGTTCAAAAGCAATCTTGTATCAACCAAAAACACATTGGCATTTTAGTTTGTTTGCAGTTTAGTTTGTTTCTTTTCATTTTCCAGTTCAGTTCAAGCAGTTCAGTTAGTAGCAGTTTCTATATTTTGATCCACATTCTACCAGTCGCATTTCAGATCTTATGGAGCTGGACTTAGCATCTAGATTCATTCATATACATCATATCAAAAATTCAGAGCATTTGGATCAAGAACTGGTTAGATATCGCTATCAAAAGATGAACTATTTTCTTAGAACAGAGCATCCTGATAGTCTCAGACAACTAGCTAAAGGAGAAGACTTGCAGAGTATTCCTCGACTTATGGAGCCTAATGGCACATCATTCAATGATCTTTGGTTCATGGTCAACCTTCCCAAAGATCTACACATCATTCCATTCATTTGCAGAGGAATTCTACATGATTAGGTCTGACCTATCTATGTACACATGTTACAGCTCTTCCTTGGAGTTTGTGATCTTCCTTGGTTGATGTGGAGGAATCTTTTGTACCAGAGATAATATATAAGGATGTAATAGATCCCTAGGAAAGTAGATTAGATTAGTTGGAAATAGATTCATAAGTTCATTGTTTGGATTTGTACGAAGGGACTCCAAAGCTATATCTTGTGTATATTCTAGAATCATGCCTGTGAACCCTAATTGTAAGCCTACATGTTGCTGGCCAATCTGTGTTTGAGTTCTATGATATATTGAATGACTAAATCTGCATTTGTTCTACATCTTTGAGTTGTTTCTGTTATGTTTACTCTTGTTGCACAGTTTGGATAGTTCATTCTATGAACCCCACTACTGTGACTACACCATTGCCAAAGGAGACATAGCATGATAGAAATACATACTTCATCAAGTATATTGTTTCAAAACAAAATAGTAGTCTAAAATTCCAACACCCAATTGAAAATCGAGGCCACATTTCTATCATGTAGAGGGCCACAAATAAACACTGGGGCATATAAAACCAACATTTAACAAATGAGTTTCAAGTATATTAGTCATCAATTTCTGACAAATTATAAAATGCAGATTTGACTTATGTATATTGATGAAGGCTACACAAAATGGTAAATTTGAGTTTCAAGTGCTTCATCAAAATGTAGTTCCACTACCTGAAATCTTTGCCTGATTGGCACAAATTTGGCTTACTGATCATGCCATTAATGTTTTAAGTTAATGCAATTGGCAAGTGCTAAGCCAGACTCTAAGATCTTGGCTAGCATCTCCCATCTCGAGATTTGGTGCCTTAGAATATGTTTTTAATGCATAGAATATTAATTCAACATGAACTTTGTCTAATATGACATATCAGACACATGCAAAATGGGTCAGTCTTTGGTAGGCACATGGCATAGTTGTCACATTGGCAACCTTGCCAACAACAATGATTGCATGCTACTTAAAAAGTTAAAAGACTATCTTGAGGTATACAAAAGTTTGAACAAGAAATGAACCCAAAATAAAGTTTGTATTTGTTGTCATTTAAGGAGTAATCTTGTGAGGAGAACCTAAGCCTTCATGTTTCAAGATTTTAGTCTTTGGCTATTTTACATAAATATTTAGCCATTATCTAGAAGAGCACCTCTACTTAATAATAATGTCAATTTTAGCAAATGTATCATATTAATAAGAAGAAAATTTTCTTGAAATCTTGATATATGGCATTTATTAATAAGACGTCACATCGCCAATTCATCTCTTCCTTAGCATTTAGTTATATCTTGCAAAACAAAAATTTAAAAAATCCCTTGTGCTACCATGAAAATCATAGCACTAATAAAATTGGATACAATCATGCAGGAAACACATCAAAACATTACATAATGTTTGCTATATGGACATGATAAAATGGTATAAAAACAACAAGTAAATATTATATAAAAATAGTAGTTGAAAGGAAACCAGAGATGAGAGGTGCCAAAAGGCAAAATAAAATGTCATACAAATATGTATAAAAACCCCAATAATATCATAAGGAAGCCACCACAAGATAAGCCCCCAAAGATTAACATTTTTTTATACCCAAGCACAGTAAATATGAATTTGAAAATGCAAGAGCTGATGGGATACCATGTGGTCACATTATCCTAGACTATGATAATTATTGGATAATGGTATGAAAATTGCAAAATATTGAACTTGGAAATGTAATTTTTTTGTTGTACTCAAGTGATCAAAAGAAGTTACTCAAGACAGGAAAATGTTGAAAGGTAATCAATGTGAAAAGTGAGGTCCTACCTATTGTGACCAAGAAAATATTGTTGGGGGATAGGGAATACGGCCCAATCATTAAGGGACAGTTTCAGAATCTCCCAAGTCCTAATTCTTAAATAAAACCTAAATATAGTTTTCAAGAGAATAAGAACAGACAAAAGGTAATCACTGTGAGAAGGTAAGGTCCTACCTTATAATCACCAATTATGACGAAGAAGATCTTGCTGGGGGGGCTTTCCTCTATATATTCTGGAAAGAAACAATAATGATAAGGATGTCCCAGTGTTGGTGCTAACTTAAGATCTTGGAAAGTGTACAAAGCCTGCTACTCAAGGTTCTATGGTGATTATTGGCATGAATGAAAGCTAAACCCCTAAAAGGACACCAAATAGTATCTTGGAGGAAGCTAGAACATTAGATCTGCAACTCAACTCAATCTACACCTCTCATATGGCCAAGAAGATTTATTGGCTAAAGTGACATTACATAAACATTTACATGTGAAATTATACAAGGAAGAAATAAACCCACATCCATCCAACATAAAGTCATGTAGAGAAACTACTGCAAACATCTAAGGCCACAAACAATGAAATGCTAGCAATACATCAGCTATACTTCCAAAGGTACTATTGATAATGAATAAACTAATGTATTCATCTTAGCAAAGTCTCAAGAGGTTATAATTAGAATGAACCTTACCTGAACTTCACTGATGTACATTCCATCATTTTTTGTGTTAACTGCATAGGTAACATAAGGAGATCTGGCATATCTTCTCCGCTGAAACCCATAATCAATAAATGTTAAATACAACCGAACAACCATAAATCTGAAAAGCAATTCTATCCAGTATATTGTAACCTCAACTGAATATGGACTTGAACACAGAAAAAAAGAGATTATAAGAAGCTACAATGCTTATGTGATAGAAATCCTAGTTCCCTAATGTCTGGATCATGATCATCCTACCCAGTCCTTGAAGCCTATGTAGTAGTGTGCACACACACTTAAAAAATAACCATTAAACTTGACATTAAACTTTTCTTCATTGCTAATTTGGGTAAATTTTGATAAATTGGAAAAGCTCAAGTCATACCTAATTGCGCTAGTCACCACCAACATCATCCTCATTATCATCATTCTTTTTCCCCTTCTTACTATTATTATTCCTAGATTTGTTATTATTATTACTATTGTTTACAGACATACCTTTAAGCGAAGCTGAAACTTCATCCTCCAGAGCGGCATCTCCATTTTCATCAGCCACTAGGAAACCATATGCAAAAATTGGTGAAGCTTTTACTAACATCAATGAAAATTAAAATTCTTTGTATACAAAATTGTATCATTACTAAGATTCATCGTTGAGAGCTGATAAACTATAAACAATGTTCACACACAACAATTACCTTAACTACCACACATTTTCAATTTCACTTAATCACATTCTTTA
The DNA here is from genome assembly GCA_027924645.1 of Cunninghamia lanceolata. Taxonomy (NCBI): domain Eukaryota; kingdom Viridiplantae; phylum Streptophyta; class Pinopsida; order Cupressales; family Cupressaceae; genus Cunninghamia; species Cunninghamia lanceolata. The sequence goes on along the minus strand of BSBN01000245.1, from coordinate 208,176 downwards.
AATGACACATAAAATATAAAATATATATATACAAAATCTGTTGAACCCCAGGGAAGAAACTGAATAGAAATTCATCCCAATGGAAAGCTTAGTGTAAATGATTAAAAGATTATTAAGAACTAGTTGACATGGTTGCTAGATGATGGACATGATTGCTTTTATTCCTTAACATCTTTTATTGGCTTGCCTGGCAGCCACAAATGACCCACAAAATGCTATTTCTTAAGAAATATGGTTCCTTGTCATTTTGTTTCTCGTAACATAGATGGCTTAGAAAATTCTAGAAAAAATAGATTTGGAGTCACCAAGTTTCAGAAAGTTACAATTTACTAGTCACAGCAAGGTACTTTGTGTGATGCCCCTGGGCAAGCAGTTCCCTTGTTTCCTTCTTCCTCAAGTCAATGGTAACAAAGGCCATTGCCTTGCCAATCTGGAGAACCTTGGCTTCAATTTCAATCTCCTCCTAAGTTAAAGGGAAAAAAACTCAACAATCTAAATTAGCCTAAAGTTTCTTCATCATGCAAAAAATAAAAGAAATCCAAACCATCAAGAAAATATTTACAATGAGAATGTTCAAGATTTGCCCCCAACTTTGCAGCATTAAGATATGAGACATTGATTTCAACTGAAACATTTGATGATTTAGCTCCTGTAGTGAATATTGCCGCACTACCTATAATATCAACATATACTATAGTAGCTCCTCCATGAAGAAAATTCCTCATGTTCTATACACTCAAGTAGAAACATGGTAAGACAAACTTCCTAGACGATTGAACCCTCAGATAAGAATAACAATTGTCTGTAAAATTAATGTGGATATCTAATAATCTATTGTAATTTACCTTAAACCATCTATGAATATGGAATTTACAATTGTATTTAGAGATTCATCAATCATGCACTTTGCTGATTGTTCAAAGATCATAAATGTCACATTGGTTAGACCTAGCAAAAAAGAAAAATTTGACAGGATGAAAAACACATCGACTATTGAAATCCCACTATCAATGAGAACTGGCCCATTTTGTAATGTGCCGTACCTGTTTGTATTTTTTAAAAGATCTTTTATGTGTGATTTTTATTAATTTTATTTGTGATCTTTCAGACTAGACAGGAGAATGCAAAAGGAGTTTTTAGTTTTCCTATAGTTGTGTTGCCGTAGCATATAATATAGAGCATATATAGAAGACCCAAAAAAAGTACAATGAATTTGCACAAACAAACAATGACCCAGATCATCAAAACCACAAATATTAATTATCGTTACATACCCATGTCAAGTTTTGCACTTTGATATTTCTGTTGTAGCTAGACCAACAAATGGGCATAGCCAAAATCACTCCAAACTCCAAGGAATAGAAAATATCATGCCTATATTAATAGCAGCAATACAAGAGACCCTAGATGCCTCATACAATGCAAACTAGAAGCTGCCCACAAAGAGAAATGAAGCTCAAACTCCCAACTTCGTGCCTGGATGTATATGGCCATGGTTGGAAGTGTATATCAGCAACAAGAAAACTACCACAAACACTCTAAAATCTGCCTACACAGCCCTTCTTAATCATTAAATGACAATATCATAAAGAATATCACATTCAGCTTAGCAACTCTTCGAATATCTCCATTATCAGCACATTTGTGAATGCCAAATACATCCACCATCAATGGCACCGTTGGGTGGTATTGCACACCTGTGGGATACCATCACTAATGGAGGTTTATGTCTCCAATAGCCTGATGCAAAATCTCCAACTCCAAAACCCTAGCAGAGCTCTCATACACAATATCAAGACAGCATAAAACCAAATGAGCTCCAAATGACCTTTTTATCTTCCTCCAAGATAGGCGTTGGGCAATTAGGAGGGAAAATAACAATTAATTTCACTTTATGTCTCCTAGGGATGGAGAATAACAATTTACTTTCACTTTATGTCTCCATTTCATTAATTTCACTTTTTCCAGCAAAATATAATAAAGTCCATGTTAATATAAATTAATAGATCTTCGGACTTTAAAATAAGTATGAAGACGGTGTCAGAATTTACTGATCTTTAGCTCGCCGGAAAGGTCTCGACGAAACACCCCTAATCCAACTTTGAAAATTCTGAACCAACATAGTAACCGAACTTACTAAAAATAGTAACGACCAAGAGCCCATTGAACCAGCCACGAGGGTGCTCACTGGATCCTCTGAATACGAACCAACTCACCCACTGACAAGGATCTCCAGAGCCAACTAACCACAGTTCCCTAACCAAACTATTAGCCCACGGGAACTCTATGATGGACTAACCATGTGTCAAGAAGGGGACATTACAGTCTGCCCTCCCTAAGATTGCTTGCCTCAAGCAATCTTAGCTCAGGATGCTCCAGAATCTACTCGTTCTCCCACGTAGCATCCTCAACTGGCAGATTTTTCTATTTGACTAGGTACTCTCTGATAATCCTCCTCCTCAAATTGCGATCCCTAGTGTCAATGATTGCCTCGGGTACCAATATCAACTTCCCCTCTTCATCAAGAGGAGGCAACTCCACTGAAGGTGTCACATTGTGCCCCAGTGCCTTCTTGAGGCGAGAAACATGGAACACATTATGTACCCTACTCCTTGCTGGTAACTCTAACTCATAAGCCACCTCACCAATCCTCCTGGAGACCCTAAAAGGTCCATAGTATCGTGGCTTCAACTTCTCCGCTCCGCTCTTCTTAAAAGTAGATTGCCTATAAGGCTGCAGCATGAGGTAAACCATGTCACCAACCTCAAATGATCGCTCAGTTCTCTGCTGATCTGCATACTACTTTTGCTAATTCTGAGCCTTCTGTATGTTTTCCTTCAATGCCCTCATGATATCCTGACTCTCTTGAAGGAAGTCTTTGGCCTTTGGCACCCTACTGTCACCAAATAGTAAAACAACAAAGCTCGGTGCCTCATAACCATATAATGCCATGAAGGGTGACATCTGAATGGACATGTGGTAAGTGGAATTGTAGCAATACTCTCCCATGTGAAGCCACTTAACCCATGCCTTTTGCTGCCCTGAAACATAGTTTCAGAGGTATCCTTCCACCCACTTATTCACTATCTCTATCCGACCATCAGTCTGGGGGTGATAACTTGTACTGGGTGTGAGCTCTGTCCTTGACAACTTGAAGAGCTCCTGCCAAAAATTACTGAGGAACCTGCTGTCCCTGTCGCTAACAATACTCCTAGGCAACCCATGAAGTCAAAATACCTCATGAAAGAACAACTCTACAACCTAAGCTGCAGTGTGAGCGGTAGAAATAGCAAAGAAGTGTGCATACTTCATCAATCTGTCCACCACCACATAAATGCAATCCCTGCCTTGGACTCTAGGTAACCCTGTGATAAAGTCCATAGAAATGCTATCCCACTTCCTATCAGGAATGGGTAGGGGCTGTAATAAACCTCCTGGAAGTGAGTGCTCTTGCTTGTTCTACTAACATATTGGGCACTCTCTTACATACTACATCGCCTCGGTCTTGAGGCCCTTCCAGGTGAACCTCTCTCTGACCTATCTGTAAGTTTTGAAGTATCCTAGATGTCCTGCCATAGGCAAGTCATGAAATGCCCTCAAAACTTTTTGCTTCATCTGTGAACCTAACGCCAAGAAGATCCTGTCCTTGTAAATGATCAAGTCATTTACCACCGTGTACCTATCATCTTTGATGGTGCCATCAATCATTCCAGTAGCCCACTCATCCTTGGCATACACCGCTGAAATCAACTCTCTCCAATCATCAGCTATAGCACCTAGTGCACATAGATGAGGTCTCCTGGATAATGCATCAGCAACAACATTCTTCTTTCCCTTGACATAAACAATGTCAAAGTCGTAGGCTTGTAACTTGCTGACCCACTTCTGTTGCCTCTTGTTCAAATCCTTCTGTCTAAGGAAATGCTTCAGACTATTGTGATCCGTCTTAACCACAAATTTGCTGCCCACTAGATACTGTCTGAATTTAGCCAATGGATGCATGATGGCTAACATCTCCTTATCATAAATGGTGTAACTCCTTTCCACACCCCTCAACTTCCTACTCTTAAATGCAATGGGGTGCTTATCCTGCATGATTACCACACCAATGCCTATGCCCAAGGCATCACACTGTAGCTCAAAGGGTTTGCTGAAATTAGGAATGGCTAACACAGGGCAAGTACTCATGATCTGTTTGAACATGTCAAAACACTCCTGTGCCTTGTCAAACCAACTGAAAGCATCCTTACGAGTCAAATCAGTAAGGGGAGTAGCTGATTGAGAGAACCCCTTCACAAACCGGTGGTAATATCCACAAAGGCCAAGAAATCCCTTAAGGTATGAGAGATTCTTCGGCGGTGACTAGTCCACAATTGCCCGAATCTTTTCTGAGTCTACCTTCACACTACCAGCACTAATGATATGACCCGAGTATAGCAACTCAGACATCCCAAACTCACACTTTAACATTTTGGCATACAACGACTCACTCTCTAAGATGCTTAGCACAATGTCAATGTGTTTCAAATGCTCTTCCCATGTCCTATTGTAAATTAGTATATCATCAAAGAAAATCAGCACAAATCTCCTCAACTGCTCTCTGAACACCTTGTTCATACAGGACTGGAAGGTAGCTGGGGCATTGGTCAAACCAAATGGCATGACCAGGAACTCAAAGTGCCCAAAATGACACTTGAATGCTATCTTCTCCACATCCTCATCTCTGACCCAAATCTGATGGTAACCAGATCTCAAATCAATCTTGGAGAAGTAACAAGCTCTGTGCAACTCATCAATCAGCTCATCGATTCTAGGAATCAGGTACCTATTCTTGATTGTTTTCTTATTGAGTTCCCTATAATCGATACACATTCTGAGAGTCCCATCCTTGTTCTTTACCAATACCATGGATGATGCAAATGGACTCTTACTAGGCCTGATGTGACCCATCTCAAGTAGCCCTTTGATAGCCTTCTCTATCTCATCCTTATACCTCTTGGGTGCCTGTAAGGTGTCATGATTACTAGCTTAGCACCCTCCTCCAACTCGATCACATGCTCAAAACCTCTATCAGGAGGTTTACCTGGTGGAATATCACTAAACACTTTGGTGTGTTTAGTAACTATAGACTGTATGTCAGGAGGATACGTATGCTTCTGTCGATCTACTGCTGGCATCACCATAACCTTAGCTGTCCACTCCACCTGATCATGTCGAATCAGTCACTCCATCCGCTTGAGAGAAACAACTCTCAATCCACCATCTGAAATGCCTCTGAGCACATGTCTAGCTCCATCCACCTCAAACTTCATTTCCATTGTCCGCAAGTTGAGAGTGAACTCCTCAATATCATTCAACCACTTCATACCCAACACAACATCCATCTCACCCATACCGACAACATAAAGCTCTGATTGGCAAGTGTATCTATTCAATTGGATTGATAGATTGGGTATCCTCCTAGTGCAGGTAAGTATAAAACCATCCGCAACTTTCACCTTAAAGCCCTCAAATTCCTTAATTTTCAGCCTTCTCTTGGCAACCAATCCCTCGTCTATGAAGTTATGAGTGGCACCTGTGTCAAGTAAGGCAATACATCGCTGCCCACTCAGTACCCCTCTAATTCTGAATGATCCTTCCTTCTAAATACTCGTGATATGGGCTGTGGGTCGAGCTAGATCATCCTCTTTATCTGATGCTTCCCTTAAGCCCTCTGATTCTCCACACCTCAACCTCTGAATGGTAATCTGAGTGGGGTTCCCCATCAATAGACTCATCGGTAGAAAAGTACTCTAATTGTTTGGCTTTTCCTTGGGTAGCACACTTGTGTGTGGGATCCCAAGGCTCTCGACAATGAAAACAGAGTTTCTTTCTCCTCAAGTCATTCAGCTGATCACTGTCCAATCTAGAAGAACTCTTATGATGTTGTCCTGCATCTCTCTAAAATGGTCTCCTATCCCTCTCCTTATCTTTCCTTGGTGGAAATCCTTTGGATTGAAATTTATTCCTCCATACTGATGATTCCATGTCCCGGGCCTTCTTCATGGCCTCCTAAAGTGTAATAGGGTCAAAACCCTTCACCCATCCGTGAAGTTGATCTAACAATCTGTTAATGAAAAGAACAACCAACCTGCGCTCAGTAATATCTAGAACCATAACAGATATATCCTGGAAATCAGCAATGTAGGAGTCTATTGATCCGCTCTGTCTCAACTAAGTCAACTCCTTGAACTGTAACTCTGGGTCCTTTTTATCAAACCTGTCGATCAGTCTAGCTGTAAACTCCACATATGAAGTGACCTGATCGTGACCCAATGTAACCTTCCCATTACTCCAACATTTGTGAGCAGTCCCCTCCAAGTGTAGAGCTGCATAAGTAATAGCGTTCTCCTCTGGCATGGGACTAATCTGCAAGTAGCTATCCAATTTCTGGACCCAAGCTATTGTGGTGGTCTTACCTGATCCATCGAAGTAAAGAAGTGTCATCTTACTTACTTTCCTCTACAGTTCTTGGTTCTGTGATCTACCTCCCCTCTGAGGTCTACACCTAGTCCTCATTTTAGAATATTCAACAAATGTCATCTCATTTCTGAAACCCTCACTGGATGCTCTCCAGTCCCTCAGAATCTCCTCCTAGAACTCTGCCTGAGTAAGATCCTGTTTAGGAACTTGATTCCTAGGAGCAAATATCAGAATACTAGGTCTATCTCCCGCAGTGAACTGTGAAGCCCTATAGTGGTTAACCGAAGCCTCATCATCATCTCTATCTCTGCGCCTATCATCATGATAGCTGTCCCCATTATTCCGTTCTTCCCAATTGTTATCACCGTTATGCCTGTCATTCCCATCATTCCTGTTCCTTTCTCCCCCATCATGTCTGTTTCTATCACCGTCTTGGTACCTGTTCCTATCACCTCCATTGTATCTGTTTCTGTCACCTCCATGGTACTTGTTCTTGTCACCTCCATTGTATCTGTTTCTGTCACGGTGATTGTCTAAGTCATTACCCATCCGTTCGATCGCATGTGCTAACTCAGCCTATGCCTCTACCATCTCACATCAAGACTCTCTCATCTCTCGAGTAAGTGCGATCAAAATGTCACGCGCACTAAGTTCTGGTTCTTCCCTGTCACCCATATCTCCTGTAGGACCTGTAGCTGGTGGAAGCTCTCCAGAAAATGGGTCCATCCCTGATACCTGAGAATCGTCCTCAGTAGTTGCTACCACTATCTCAGTATCTGACTCAAAAGGATCTATTACAGGAACTGGATTCTCTAGATTATTTAGCTGCGGAGCCTATGTTCCCTATCTTGCCCTTGTACTTCTAAACAGATATCTATCAGCTAGTCACATGTCTCATTTTACTTCTGCATGTCAAAACTGAACTCACAGGATGGTAAGATCTTTAGCTCTAATACCACTATAATGTGTCATACCTGTTTGTATTTTTTTAAAGATCTTTTATGTGTGATTTTTATTAATTTTATTTGTGATCTTTCAGACTAGACAGGAGAATGCAGAAGGAGTTTTTAGTTTTCCTACAGTTGTGTTGCTGTAGCATACAATATAGAGCATATATAGAGAAGACCCAGAAAAAGTATAATGAATTTGCACAAACAAACAATAACCCAAATCATCAAAACCACAAATATTAATTATCGTTACATACCCATGTCAAGTTTTGCACTTTGATATTTCTGCTATAGTCGAACCAACAAATGGGCATAGCCAGAATCACTCCAAACTCCAAGGAATAGAAAATATCATGCCTATATTAATAGTAGCAATACAGGAGACCCTAGACACCTCATACAATGCAAACTAGAAGCTGCCCACAAAGAGAAATGAAGCTTAAACTCCCAACTTCATGCCTAGATGTGTACGGCCATGGCTGGAAGTGTATATCAGCAGCAAGAAAACTACCACAAACACTTTGAAATTTGCCTACACAGCCCTTCTTAATCAACAAATGACAATATCATAAAGAATATCACATTTACCTCAGCAACTCTTCAAATATCTCCATTATCAGCACATTTGTGAATGCCGAATACATCCATCGTCAATGGCACCATTGGGTGGTATTGCACACCTGTGGGATACCATCACTAATGGAGGTTTCCGTCTCCAATAGCCTGATGCAAAATCTCCAACTCCAAAACCCTAGCAGAGCTCTCATACACAATATCAAGACATAGCATAAAACTAAATGAGCTCCAAATGACCTTTTTATCTTCCTCCAAGCTAGGCATTGGGCAATTAGGAGGGAAAATAACAATTAATTTCACTTTATGTCTCCTAGGGATGGAGAATAACAATTTACTTTCACTTTATGTCTTCATTTCATTAATTTCACTTTTTCCGGCAAAATATAATAAAGTCCATGTTAATATAAATTAATAGATCTTTGAACTTTAAAATAAGTATGAAGATGGTGTCGGAATTCGTTGATCTTTAGCTCACCGGAAAGGTCTCGACGAAACACCCCTAATCCAACTCTAAAAATTCCAAACCGACACAGTACCTGAACTTACTAAAAATAGTAAGTAACAACCAAGAGCCCACTGAACCAACCACGAGGGTGCTCACTGGTCCTCTGAATGCGAACCAACTCACCCACTGACAAGAATCTCCAGAGCCAACTAACCATAGTTCCCTAACCAAACTGTTAGCCCATGGGAACTCCATGATGGACTAACCATGTGTCGAGAAGGGGACATTACACATTTGCAATGCAAAACCATTTCCATGGTGCAAGAAACAAAAATATGAATATCATGTCATATTTCTTGCAACTAGTTGCTAAGCTAAGCTAACTAGAAAATTAAGGCTCCAATACCACTATATGTAAAACTAATGTGGTAAAAAAATATTATCATTGAGAAGAAAACTAGAGCATTGCCTTAATCTAACCCTAAGCAATACCCAAATTAGAAATGCTTTCTGTACAGTATGAATTGCAGTAGAAAGAACTCAAAAGATTTTATTTTCCATGGACCTGCTTCGAACCCATCCTAAAACTTCCCACTAACATGTTGTTGAGTGCTCTACCATTGAGCTCCCAGCCCCTTTGTAGTTTGGAGCATGGATTGGTCTTTCAACACAAGCTATCAATAGACTCAACCTACTCTGTCATATTATTAGAGGCATGAATCTACTTTAAATCAAGTGAATAAACCTAACTCACTCTATTCTATTATGAGAGACATGATTCTACTTAAAAGTAAGTGAATTTGTATTTGGGTATAGGGTTTCAACCCCTAATTTAAGTGAGGTCAATGGTTCAAACCCAATCCAAGATCAAATCAATACTTGATAATAAAGTTGTCGCCATTATTTTTGGGGTTTACAAGTGATTGTTTATGAAAACTTCCTTTATCTAAGGTAAGGAAGAAATGGGTATCTTACTAGGAGGCATGGAGGGACTTTGAGAGTGCATAGAAGGCGTCCATGCTCTACAAGATCAACTTGTAGGCCTTGCAGAAGAAGAGCATCATAGAAGCCTAATGGCAGGTCATCGATGGATGAGGGCAACTTGTTGGCCATCCCTTCCATCCATTCTCTAACTACCTCCGTACTGATTTTGGATCAGACTCTTCTTCTTCTGCTCTGATTAGCTGGGGCATTGTCCCTTGCCGCCATGCCTGCCTTCTTCCAACCCATCAGTGACGAAAATTTTTCACATTTTTACATAAATGCACATTCCCTCTATTAATTCCCTCCAAAACTAAAACTTATATTATAATTTTAATTATAAAATTATGAAATTATATAATTATTTTGTTATATAAGTTATAAACTATACAACTTAAGTTATTAAATTATATAATTTAAATTAATTTAACTTAAATTATACTTGTGCATATTGAACTTGCAAAATTAAATAATTTATCAATATTATAGTATATTTTTAAATTTTATAATTAATAATTTTGTCTTTATTTTATTTGTATCTATCTAGTTTGTCTATTTTCTTGTCTTATTTTTAATTTTTTTGTATATTTCCTATTGTATGATTTGTCTTTTTTCTTCTTAACCCTTTGTTCAATCCTTTCTCTCCCTTTATTCGATTGGTCTAAGTGGACATTTATTGCCTTGCCTTGTATTGTCTTTGAATTCATGGATTATGATCAAATTGGAAAGAAAAAAATAATAGAGTAATAGTCATTTATTTAGTTATTTTTATTTGTCTGACCAATTATTTAGTTGTGTTTTTTGCCCGATGACCAAATTAGTCATTTATAGCTGTGTTGCAAAAAAATTTAGCCACGTGACTAAAAGTTTTATTCACCTGGTCATTTATTTGCCATATTTCTACTAGTGCCTGGTCTATTATGCTTTTAGAAGCATCTCAAATCACCTGGCGACTCTCTTCTAGTATGTTTCCAGTCTCCAAAAGCAGACTTGTTACCCTTATTTTCAAAGAATATTTTGATACATCTCTGCTTTTCAATGCTCTAGTATGTCAAGCTATTATGGAAATCATGGTCTTTTTCCCCCATCAAGAATAGGGTTCCAAACACCCATAATAACATTCACACCACTGTCATGGCCCTGCCAAGAAATAGACCCTTTGTGTCCTTTAATGGTGGAAGCCCTCTCAACATTGCACAATATGATGACATCCCAGTTTTAGCTCTGAAGGCTATTCCCTTTTTCACTGGTGAGAACTTCACCACACCCACAAAGCACATCCAAGACATTGACAGTGTATGCTCCGTTCACAATGTTACCCAAGACAATGTCACGGTAAGGCTCCTCACTTCTTCCTTGAAAGGAAAAGCTCTCTAGTGGTATAGGGGTTTGCCTACAAATTCAATTCACGAATGGAATGATTTGGGAATAAGGCTCTATCAGCATTTTGAAGATAAAGGTGATCATTTATCCCTGATAGAGCAATTGGCCACTATTAAAAGGGTTCCCTATGAATTCATGGTGGATTTTAATTTCAAAATTCAAAAAACTTGGTATATAATCCCACCATTGGTGAGACCTTCCCCTAATGTTGTATTCTTTTATTATTTGAGATCCCTGAATAGTGATATTGGTGTCATGATTTAGTCTCTAGGAGGGGATGTATTACATGATGCCTATGAGGTAGCTATTAGGAAAGAAAATTATTTGATTTTGGCTAGAAAGATTGCTCCCAGGCCTCCAATGCCATTCATTCTAGAAGCCCCAGTCTTTTAGCCAATTATAGAACCAATTCCTATAGCTAATTTGCCATACCAAGCTCCCAGTCAACCCTATCAGCCTAGATGGCAGCCTTGTCAAGGGAACAACCAAAGACAATCAATCGAGCCATGTTAGGCCCCTAAATTCTAAAAACTCAGCTACTAAGAGTACATCAGGTGTGCTGGTTTCTGTTTAGAACAACTCGGCTCAAGGTTATGAGTGGCGCCATCCATAAAATCCACCAGTAGTCCCAAAACAACAGATTAGATCTAGCCAGCAAGCTATGGTGGGACAAAGGTAGATGTAGGCTGAATGTGTGTTTTTGAATTGGCAAGTGGATGATGTTTCCCTATTGCATGAACTACCTGGTTATATTGAAAATGAAGAAGGCATGGAGGATGCATCTGAAGCAACAGACCAGTAGTGTGGGGACATTATGATGGTGAATTATTGTTGGCACATAAGGTCGAACAGGATAGTGAGGTCCCAGACCACAAAGAAGACAAAACATGTTTCTCTATGTTGAAAGATACAGAGGTTGATGATGTGGACTTGTTGATGCAGCTCCCACATTTTATTGAAAATGACGATGTGGAGATTGAACATGAACAATAATAAATTGAAGATTTGTTCTTTATTATCCAACAAGGATATCAACTTCTTGGTGGAGAAGATTTCTCCATTGAACATGTGCAGGGATCATTTTCTTAGCCTAATTTAGGGGATCATGAACATCTTGTTCATGAGGTGGAGGCAGCCATACACCAAGTCAAACCATAGGAGCTAGAGCATTCAAATCAGCAAGAGAAGAAAGAATCAGAGCAGAGACATGAGATCAATTCTATTGATTTGCATGTCATTTCAAGGGGATACCCTATTAGGCATCTAGCCCAGTTGGAGACACATCAAGAAGACTCACCTCTTGTCATGCTCACTCCTGAGCATGAAATTGAACATCAAAATAAGTGGGATCAGCCCATTTATCCACTTCCAGGCAGTTGCATCAATAATCCATTCAAGTGGGTTAGTTTTTCCTCTTTGTGGGGGCACTATTTTGTTAATTTGTTGTATGCCCATCCCTCCCCCACCTCCTATTAACTGGCCATAGGCATGTAAAGCATTGTAAATTATTGAGAAAGGTCAAATATTTTGAAGAACTAGTTAATGGCTTTGTTTAAGGTTAGTTCTAGTTGGTTAGTTTAGGTGTAGGTTAGTTTTATTTCTATTTTAGGTTTCCTTTCAATAAGTGCCCTTGCACTCTTCTACATTCTCATTAGGAGGATGCTTGCCTTGTTTGTTTTGCCTTGTCTTGTTTCCCGGAGGCAGAGTTCAGTTTTGTGTTGGTCTGGCCAACCTTTGTACTTGTTGTTGTGCCCTTTGACTCTGTGCCCAATGGATTGATAAGGCCTCTAGATCCTAGTCTTTAGTAGGAAAACACCCCTGCATAATCACCAAAATGTTATCCCATTTTGCCTTCTAGCCAAAGAGCCTAAGGATCCATGAAATCCTATTGTTTTCACCCTCTAGAATGCAAGGCAAAACTACCCAAATTGGCTAACTCCCAAAAAACTTGAGTTTGCCTAATGTTTTCTGTGTTGTTGGAGTTTCATAGTTTAGAGTTCTGCTCTTCACTCTTCTATCCCCATCATCTCTGAACTCCACCTTGTTCTTTGCCTTCAAAATTGCCTAGGTATTCAATGTTTTTTAGAGGTTGGAGTTTTGACCTTCCCTCTTCTCCCTTCCTTTCCTTGAAAGAAGAAGGGTGGAAGGCCCGAAGGCTAAACTCTGACCCTTTCCCTTTGCAAAGCAACTAAGTGTTTTTATGTCACAGTTCGGCCTTTTCCCCTTCCCTCTTCCTTCTCTTAGGAAGCTAGAAGGTGAAAAGACTGAACCCTGACTCCCGACGGCCACGTGGCATGACCTTGTGGCATTCCTCCATTCCGCTGAGCCCTTTTGGTGGGTCCCTCACTAGTGCGCGGAATGGCAGAATGCTGCCACATGATGATAGCATCATGGTCGGAGGGCTGGAGGCCGAAGTCTGACATTTTCAAGAAAGGCAGGCATGACAGTGAAATGATTAAGTGTTGCAGGGATCAGATTTTTCATTTTCCTCCTCCTTTTGGCAAGTGGAAGGCAGAGAGCTCAAATCCCAATCCCCGATAGTGTCAATATTTTCTAAGGGTTTCCACCATTCCACTATTCTCTTTTGGTGGGTCCCTCTCCTATTTGTAGAATGGTGGAAAGATGACATGTGGCACTCTGAAGGCTGAAGGCCCAAATTCTGAATTCCAATGGACCCTCATAAAATATAGACAAGTCTTTAGAACGCGGAGCATGAAGTTCCTTTCTTCTTCCCTCTTGGAAGGCATAATGTCGATGGTCTGATCTCCACAGAGGTAAAATCTCCTAGGTGTAAATGTTGGATCTCAAGGTTTTCTCCTTCCTCCTTTCTTCTACAAGTGATAGGGAAGAGGGCTGGAGACCCAAACTCTGAAACTCTGATGACTCCTTTCTTCACGGAGAAAACAGGACGGGACTGCTCAGCGACCTTCCTGGTCACCATTAATGCATCTTTAGAGCCTGATTTCATGTGGGAGATGGATTTCCTACCTCCCCATGCCACTGTTCCTCATCTGCATTGAATTTCATGTACTCACAACATGGGCAGACCTCTTGTTTCAGTAGATTTCCTAAGGCAAAGTCATGTGTGCACGCTCCAAGGATGTCAGAACAAGTTTATTGTAGCACGGGTGACAGTTCCTTCTTGTTGACCATTCTTCCTATCTTCCATGGCTACTATAGTGATTTCAAAAGATATATATGTATGTAAAAGAGATGTGTTTGGGGGTTGGTTATTGTTCTGGGTTGTTATGCTACTGAATTTTTTGTTGTCATGGGTTCTGTAACACGATTGCAAGAACTGGTAGAATCTGATGCATTATTCCTATATCTAGACCTTTGATGTCTTGTAGTTTGGTTCACTAATGAATGTAATCAATTATTTTGTATCTATTTTTGCAACAAATTATTCTACTTTGTAATGATTATTTGACCTCTATGATCAATATAAACTGAATATTGTGATGTAGAAGCATCTAGTGGTGTAAGGGCAATCTTGCATCACCTAAAAAAAAAGATGTGTTTCAAAATTATTGATGTTCTTTCCATTTATTTTCAAAATTTGTGGTTCTGGTTCCATAATCGCTTGAATAATGATGTAGAACTTTCAGTTTTTCCAAACTGCTAAAAATAGTAACCTGCTATTTTTAGAAAGTTTGCATTTGGGTACAGAATGAAGTGAAAATTTATAGGAAGCTCCATAACTGAAAAATAAGACCTTTGGTGAAGGAATCACGCAAAGTCATTTATGAGCTGAAAGATATTAAAGTTTATGTTTCCTAAAAAATGTCTGAAAATTATTCAAACTTAGGTTTGAGGCACTAAACGGCCCCGTACGGGCCTGAAAATTGTTAGAACAACAAAGTGGTATCTTAGCGTGTAGAGCACTCTGTGAGCTTTCCGACGCATAAAACAGTTCGTCAATCGGACACTCAGATCAAAAGTTATGGCTCTCAGAAGTTGACCTATTTTTGGAGGGAGATGCAAATTTCAAAATTAGGTTGTTGGCTGCCAAAAAGGCTATTAATAACTATTTTTGGGAACCCTGGGAAGTAGTAAAGTTAACGGGGGAAGTGTAGAGTCAAGAATAGGTAGGAAAACAGAAACCCTATCTAATTTGGGGTTACAAAAGGCACATGATTCTAGAGTCTTGCGAGAGGAAGCTGTAATGTATTGCAGCATGTGGAGGGTTGATTCCTCTGATTGTATTTGAGCTCTGTAATGTATTAAGTTGTCTAAATCAATAAAGAAAGTTCTATTTTTTGTGTGTAAATTCTGTTGTTGTGTGTTTTATGATTTACCCCCTTCATCAAGTGGTATCAGAGCAAGGGTTCCTGAGTGTGTAGACAGATCGCTGACCGTGAGGTAGTTTGCACTAGGACCTAAAGTTGTGGGTTTGCTACAGAGATCAAGATGCCTCCATGAAGAAATCATATTGGGAGGAATGTTTTGATGGAAGAGGGTTTTAGAGCCCTACAAAGGCAAATCAATGCATTGCAAGAGGAGCTACGAAGAGGGTTTGAGCTGAGAACAAGAGAAGAAAGTGAAGATGAAGCTAAAGAAGTGCTATCTGAGGAGGAACAAGAAGCTGTAGGAGATCCTGTAGAAGTTAGTTTGTTGAGGGCCATTTCAAAGATTGGAAAGAGGCCTAGGATCAAAGTTGCTACATATTCTAGAGATTTGAATCTGGAACAGCTTATTGATTGGATCAATGACATGGAGGAGTGTTTCGAATATGAAGATGTGGAGGAACCAGATCGGATCAAGTTTGCAAAAACAATGTTGAAGGGCCACACCAGTATTTGGTGGAAGGAGGTCCAATTAGAGAGGAACAGAAGAGGAAAAAGAAAGATCACCAGATGGGATCACATGGTGGAGAAACAGAAGAAGCAGTTCATTCCCATGGACTATGAGATGGAGTTGTTGAAGAAGTTGCAAAGACTGAAGCAAGGTAACAAGTTTGTTAAGGAGTATACAGAAGAGTTTTATAAAATTACTATCAAGATAGGCCATGCAGAGCCCAAAAAGGAGAAGGTAGCCCATTACATTAATGGGTTGAGGCCAAGTATTCAAGAGGAGCTGAGCCTGGTCAGAATGACAACCATAGAAGATGCATACCAGTTTTCCCTGAAGGTGGAAGAGAAGCTAAATAAAAGATTTGACAGCAAGCAAAGGGGAAGAGATCAAGGTGGAAGGACTGGTGGAAGACCCTATGGGGGATGAAATGAAGATTCAAAGAAAAGTGAAGAGCTATTTGAATTCAAAGAGGAGATAATGCATACCACCCTCATGACCAGAACAATGGTGAGCGAAGAGGAAGTGGAAGAGGCCGACCTGGGCAAGGACCTGGAAGAGGAGGTTTTAGAGGAACCTATTTCCAATGTGGAGAAGAAGGACATCAAGCATATGAGTGTTCACAACATCAAGGAAGGACAAATATAAGACTTGAAGGTAATGCACGAGTTGCACATGTAGATGAAGACGCGCAGTCTAAGCATTCTAAAGATGCTGAAAGTGGAGAAACCCTAGTTGTCAGAAGAACTTTGTTGAATGAGGAAAAAGAACCAAATCAGAGGAAGAGTTCATTCCGCACAAGGTGTAAATGTGAAGGTAAATGTTGTGATATTATTATTGACAGTGGAAGCACTGACAATCTTGTTTCAGAGGAGATGGTTGACAAGTTGAAGTTGACAAGAAGAAAGCATCCACATCCATATCGGATTGCATGGTTGTAGGACCATAGAGCTTTGGTCAATGAACATTGTTTAGTGAAGTTCAAGATTGGGGACTACCATGATGAGGTGTTGTGTGATATCATACCAATGGATGCATGTCATATGTTGTTGGGGAGGTCATGGCAGTATTATAGGAGCGCTGTCCATGATGGTTGTACAAACACATATTCCCTAACAAAATATGGAGTTCATCATAAATTGAAGCCCTTGAAAGAGGTGGAAGAAAAGGTATGTAGTACTACCAGAATTTGCTTGGTAGATGGTAGAAAATTTTTGGAGGGTATGAAGCATGAGCATCATTGCTTTGCATTGAATCCTAAGATTAGTCAAGACAAATGTGAAGATGTACCAGCAGAAGTCTCAGATATGTTGGAAGAATTTTAGGATATTATCTTGGATAATGTACCAGAAGGTTTACCACCGGTGAGGAAGATAAGTCACCAAATGAATTTTATGCTAGGAGCTAGTTTGCCAAATAAGGCAGCCCACAGAATGACTCTTGCAGAGAGTAAAGAGTTGAATAGACAAGTTCAAGAGCTGTTAAGGAAGGGACTGATAAGGGAGAGCCTAAGTCCATGTGAGATACCTACAGTACTAGCACCAAAGAAAGATGGAGAAAGGAGAATGTGTATAGATTCTCAAGCCATCAATAAGATCACTATCAAGTATAGATTTCCATTACTCAAAATGGATAACATAATGGATTGTTTGAGTGGAGCCAAGTACTTCACGAAGATTGACCTGAAGAGTGGGTATCACCAGATCCGTATCAGGGAAGGAGATGAATGGAAGATAGCCTTCAAGACAAAGGAAGGTTTGTATGAGTGGTTAGTCATCCCATTTGGGAAAACCAATGCACCGAGCACATTCATGTGGCTCATGAATGAGGTACTGAAATTTTTTTTGGGAAGTTTTATTATTGTTTATTTAGAAGATATTTTGATTTTTAGTAAGACTTGGGATGAGCATCTGATACATATCAAAAGAGTTTTAGAGAAGCTGAGGGAGGAGAAGTTGTTGATTAATCTAAAGAAATGTAGTTTTGCAAAGGAGTTGGTATACTTGGGATTTGTTGTCTTAGAGGAAGGTCTTAAGATGGACCCAGAGAAGGTAAGGGCTATCATTGAATGGCCTACACCAAGGAGTGCTTCCAAGGTAAGATCTTTTCATGGTTTGGCAAGTTTTTACAGAAAGTTTATCAAGAACTTTAGTAGCATTTGTGCACCTCTAACTGAGACAATGCAAGGGGATAGAAAAAAGTTTAGATGGACTAAAGGAGTGGATAAAATGTTTGATACATTGAAGAAGAAAGTCACAGAGCAACCTATTTTGGCACTTCCATATTTCAATAAGGTATTTCAGGTAGATTGTGATGCTAGTGGCAGTGCTATAGGAGTTGTTTTGAGCCAAGAATGTAAGCCCATTGCCTATTTTAGTGAGAAGCTTATTGATGCCAAGAAAAAGTATTATGTTTATGATTAGGAAGTTTATGATATAGTTCAGGCTTTGAAGAAATGGAGACATTATTTGTTGCCAAAAGAATTTGTTTTATATACTGATCATTAGGCTTTGCAGTATCTTAATAGTCAAGGGAAGTTGAACCAAAGGCACTTAAAATGGGTTGAGTTTTTATATAGCTATAATTTTGTTTTGAAGCACAGGAGTGGGAAGTCCAATAGAGTTGCAGATGCCTTAAGCAGAAGGCAAAACTTGTTGACAGAAATGAAGATAGAGGTTGTTAGTTTCGATGGGCTCAAAAATTTGTATCCTAAAGATCCAGATTTTGTAGAGGCTTAGAAAGCTTGTCTGGAACCTGTTACTTTGGACAGGACAAAATGGTTGGATTTCATAATCAAAGATGGCATGTTGTTTAAAGGAAGCCAATTGTGCATTCTAAGGAGTTCCATGAGAGAGAACCTAATTAAGGAGAAGCATAGTGGAGGATTAGCTGGACACTTTGGTCAAGATAAGACCATTGCTATTGTTGGTGAAAATTATTATTGGCCACAGTGCAGCAAGATGTGAGGAAATTTGTGCAAAGTTGTAGAGTGTGTCAGATGGTAAAAGGAACAAGTCAGAATACAAGGCTATATCAGCCATTACTTGTACCGAAGAAGCCATGGGATGGTATTAGTATGGATTTTGTTCTTGGTTTACCAAGGACACAGAGAGGACATGATTCCATTTTTGTGGTGGTGGACAGATTCTCAAAGATGGCACATTTTATTCCTTGCAAGAAGACTAATGATGCTATTCATATTACAGAGTTATTTTCCAGGGAGGTGGTGAGACTACATGGTTTACCTAAGAGCATAGTTTTAGATCGAGATACCAAGTTTATTGGTTATTTCTAAAGGACATTGTGGAAGAAGTTGAAGATAGATTTGAAGTTCAGTTCTGCACACCATCCGCAGACTGATGGATAGACTGAAGTGGTGAATAGGAGTTTGGGTAACCTACTGCAATGCTTAGTAGGAGATAAGCCCAAGGGATGGGATTTGATTTTACCACAGGCAAAATTTGTTTACAACAATTCTATCAATAGGAGTACTGGTAATTCACCATTCTAGATTGTATATGGGAATAGTCTAAGAAATGCTTCAGAGTTAAGGAATTTGGACAAAGGAGAAAAGATAAGTGTCAAGACTAAAGACTTTGTAGAACACATGAAGAATTTGCATTAAGAGGTCAAAAAGCACATTAATAAGATGAATATTTAGTACAAGGCTAAGGTAGATCAAAAGAGGAGATATAAGGAATTCCAAGTAGGAGATAAAGTCATGCTTCACTTAAGAAAAGAAAGGTTCCCAATTGGAACATACAATAAGCTGAAAATGAAGAAATTTGGACCATACAAAATTTTGAAGAAACATGATTCAGGAAATGCATATGAGGTAGAGTTGCCAAGTGGGATCAACATTTCCCCTATTTTCAACATTGCTGATTTATCAGAATATCATGAAGGTGGAATAGAGGATGGACCAACAGAAAAACAGTGGAGTATTCCGGCACCTACTTCAATAGAGGAGATAGAAAAGATCTTGGATAGCCGTATGGGTATAAGTACTCAGAACAAGCAATATGAAGAATATCTGGTAAAATGGAAGGGAAGGTCTATTGAAGATTCTTCTTGGTTGTCTAAGGCAGAGGTTGACCATTTGGGTTTTTCTCACACAAACATATGAGACGTGACAGGGTCACTTCTCAAATTACCCTGGGTGTCTGATGCAGGAACATCCAGTGGTGTAAAGACAATCTTGCATCACCTAAAAAAAAGATGTGTTTCAAAATTGTTGATGTTCCTTCCATTTCTTTTCAAAATTTGTGGTTCTGGTTCCATAATCACTTGAATAATGATGTAGAACTTTTAGTTTTTCCAAACTGCTAAAAATAGTAACCTGCTATTTTTAGAAAGTTTGCATTTAGGCACATAATGAAGTGAAAATTTATAGGAAGCTTCATAACTAAAAAATAAGACCTTTGGCAAAGGAATCACGCAAAGATCATTTAGGAGCTAAAAGATATTAAAGTTTCTGTTTCTCAAAAAATGCCTGAAAATTATTCAAACTCAGGTTTGAGGCACTAAATGGCCCCGTACAAGCCTGAAAATCATCAAAACTAGCAAAGCGGATTCTTAGCGTGTAGAGCACTCCGTGAGCTTTGCGACGCATAAAATGATTTGTCAATCAGACACCCGGATCAAAAGTTATGGCTCTTGGAAGTTGACCTATTTTTGGAGGGAGATGCAAATTTTGAAATTAGGTTGTTGGCTACCAAAAAGGCTATTAATAGCCATTTTTGGGAACCTTGGGAAGTAGTAGAGTTAAGGGGGGAAGTGTAGAGTCAAGAATAGGTGGGAAAACATAAACCCTAGCTTATTTGGGGTTACAAAAGGCAGATGATTCTAGAGTCTAGTGAGAGGAAGCTGTAATGTGTTGCAGCATGTGGAGGGTTGATTCCTTTGATTGTATTTGAGCTTCTGTAATGTATTAAGTTGTCCAAATCAATAAAGAAAGTTCTATTTTCTGTGTACAAATTCTGTTGTTGTGTGTTTAATGATTTACCCCTTCATCATATTGCCTCTCCCATTGTTCTTGCACTGTGTTTATTTGATAGATCTAAACTATGTTTTGTGGATAAAATGGTCCCTTCCATAGTTTTGTCTTTCAGCCCTAACCTTTGTACGAACCTACATGAGTTTGTGTGATTTTCCTTCAGCTTTGAGATCATTACTATGTTATGTCAGTATAGTCTAACACACTAAATCTTGGTGCATCACCTTTTCCCCTTTTGTTTCCCTCTCTCTCTTTTCCATAGTGATAATTAGTGTAGGTTTAGTCTATTTCTCTAAGCCTTAAGCTTAGAAAGAGGAACTAGGTTTCTTTGGAGGTCTGATCTCAAAAATTGGAAGGTCCCACACCTTGAGATCAGTCCCATTGTGTGATTAGAATTCTTGGACTGTCTCCAAGTAGGGTGCAATTCTATTTGATAACATTAACCATTTATAATCATTATGCATTTAAATAATGTTAAGTATCTATTTTGGTCAAATAAGCTTGAACTCTATTTTCAGATGTTGAATATGGAGACTCCTCCTCATCTTCATGAGTCAGCGAACATAGGCATTGCTACAACTATGTTGTCTTCAAATCCTTTGATCGAGGCATGAGCTAGTAACATGTAAATGTCATTTTGTATTTCTTGTTTTATCTCATGTCATTTGATGTACATAAGTGATATTTATGTTTAATCAATTTTGTTTCTTGATTCTTCTCGCAAGAGGTCACAAATCCAACCCATCTAGCTACAGACAAAGAGAGAGAAAAGATAATCGAGAGGGATCATCAGCTGGAAGTAAGTGATTGATTACATATTTGATGTTATATATTTCATGTTTTTCTATATTAATGTACATATTGTTTGATTGTATTAACAGGTGGAGCTACAAAAAGCTTTGTTGAGCAGGTCTAGTCAACGGGAGAGAGAGGATGAGTCACTGATTGTTTCTCCATCTTCATTTCCAAGCAAGGACCACATATTATTTCATAGCAGTTCATAGGAAACTAGATTTTGGGACTTTTTTTGTATGCCTAGATGGCTTTGTATACATACTTTTGTATGTTACTGATGTATATCTTTGTATATGCCTGTATGGATTTATTTGTAAATGCATATATGGATTTATATATAGACTAAATGTTATGTTCATGATATTATGTATATGACAGTTTACGTTAAATATTTAATATGATGATCTATTATCATTACAGGAATTTGGTTTTACATGTGCCAATTGCATTTGCTTGAAAGCTTATAAATCATTTTCAAATAATCAATTTTGTGTATATCTTGAAATCATTGCATTCCATGAGACTTTGCATTTCTTTAAGGCATCATGTCAAATAGTTCACATGCCTTGTCTATGCTTCCACACTTTGCATACATGTTTACTAGGGTAGTTTCAACTACAATAGATCTAAAAAAATTCCCATATCCTTTATGATTTGATGGATATCCATATCGTGTTCCAAAGATCCCATTTTGGCATAGGTAGGGAGGATGTTGGTTAAGGTTGTGGAATTTGATTTACACCTGCCATTCACATTTGCTTGAAAGTTTCTAAATCCTTATCAACAAATCCATTTTGTGCATATTTTGCAATTATTGCATTCCATGAGATGGCATCTCTTTGAGGTGTTCTATCAAATAATTCACATGCCTTGTCTATCTTGGGAAAATGTGTCTCAACCTTGCAATTATATAAGGTTTACTGTTGATAGGATATATATATTTATAAATTTCCTAGTCACACTGATAGGTGTAATATACAATGGGAGCATGAGGTGGAGTGGGATGCGTGTTAACCATTTTTTGTTAAAAAAATATTAAATGGAAGACATGCATTAAATTAATGATATATTGTAATTTTGGACCATTCATTATTAGGTTTTAGATCTGATGGTGGATATTATGTTGGCTTGTCCTGCCCTAAAAGGTAACCCTATTTTATGAGGGTGTTGTATTATGACTGCGGTATCGTGATGTATTCTGAGAGTTTCATAGCAGTCATGTTGTCTCTGGATCTCTGGTGATGATACTCCTATGAGAAGCTTTCTCTGCAAGTAGATTGCAATCTTTGTGATTTCTAAATAATATATTGGGCAACTTTTGGAGTGTGGGGTTTCTCCCCCAAAAGGGTTTTCCCCATGTAAATCACTGTGTTGTGGTATGCATGATATTTATGTTTATTTCTATTTATGTTTATGTAACTATTAAATATCTGTATAGTTTTACGTTATCCTCCTCTGAAGATTAGTGTAGGAAGTTGTTCTTCTACATTAGCTTCCTTACAAGTGGTATTAGAGTCTGATCACCTTTAGTTTTAGTTGTGGGTTGTTGGGTTTCTTGAACTAATCCACATTTGAGTGGGAGATTGTGCAGAAGACACTTTGTGATCTTGTTGTAGGAATTTTTAGATGGCAATTTCATCAGGGAGAATAAAGGTCGATAAATTTTCTAGAAATAATTTTGAAATGTCGAAGCTAAAGATGGAGGATCTTTTGATAGATCTAGATCTGTGGGATGCTGTTGATGAGAAGGTTTCAAGGCTTGCAAATCCTACTTTGGCTACTCAATATGATGTTATGGACCGTAAAGCCAAGGGTCTAATTAGATTGTGTTTGGTAGACTCTATTTTAATCAATGTCCATGAAGAGCCCTCTGCAGAGGAACTATGGAAAAAGATTGGTGAGATGTATCAAGCCAAATCTTTAGTGAACAAGACTTTCTTGAGGAAGAAATTGTATTCCTTAAGAATGTAAGAGGGTGGATGAATTATAGACCACCTGGAAGCATTCAATATGTTGGTGGCTCAATTGGAATTAGTTGGTTTCAAAATGGATGAGGAGGAAAAATGTCAGATATTGCTTTGTTCTTTTCCTGATTCGTGGGATTCTCTTGTTATGGCTATTGAGATTACTTCTGTTATATTGAAGAATAAATATATGGTAGGTTATTTTCTTTCTAAAGAGATGAGGAGGAAGGTATCCATCAGTACCAAGGAGGCCCTAAATGTTCATGGAAGACCTAAGGAAAAAGGCAAGAATGAAAAGCGTGATAAATCCAAGTCCAAGAGGAGTTCCAAATCTCCTGGAAAGTCCAAAGTTGTTTGCTAGAACTACGATAAGCATGGACATATTCATAAGGAATGCAAAGAAGTAAAGAAGAAGAAAAAGAAGAGATTTGATTATGATTCTAAGTCTGATAAGGAAGATGGTGATGCCATTCATTGTAGCTTTAGAAAATTGTGTAGGTAATGGTGCATGGTTAATTGACTCAGGTGCATCTTTCCATATGACCTTTAATAGAGATTGGTTTTCTAAATATGAAGAATTTGATGGAGGTAAGGTGTACTTGGGTGATGATTCTTATTTAAATATTGTTGGCCGTGGTAAAGTTAGAATTAGGTTTCCTGATGGAAAAATAAAAAGGATTAATTGTGTGTCGCATATCCCTGGATTAGCATGAAATTTGTTATCTATGAGAAAACTAATAGATGCAGGTGTGCAGGTAGAATTTTCTGATGTAGGATGCAAGATGGTTAGAGGTGATATGGTGATTGCTAGAGGTGTCAGATATAGCACATTATATAAGCTTGATGCATGCATTGTTGAATGTAATAGTACTTATGTGAAAAGCAAGTCTGTGGAAGAGGTGAGGTTTCCATCTTCAGTAGATGGTCATTGCTTTTGGGTACCCAAGGCTGCTCTTTCTTCTGAATCAAAGTTACTTGCAGAGAAAACTATGTTACGGCACCAGAGGCTTGGCCACATTGGACAAAAGGGTCTAAGGACCTTGAAAAATAAAAACCTTGTTAAAGGGTTGTCTGATTGTAATCTTGAGTTTGATTTCTGTGAGCATTGCATTTATGGAAAACAAAACCGTGTTTAGTTTTACTCAAGTTCTCATAAATCTTGTGGTGTATTGGATCTTATTCATTTTGATGTGTTTGGTCCTGTAGATGTTCCTTCAATTGGAAAATCCACATATTATGTTTCATTTATTGATGACTATAGTAGGACATGGGTATACTTTCTAAAGAGTAAATCTAAAATTTTCAATCTATTTAAAGAATTTAAGGCAATGGTTGAGTTGCAAACTAGAAAGAAAATAAAATGTTTGAGGATTGATAATGGCAGTGAATTTTTCTCTAATGATTTTGATAGATTTTCTAAAGATTGTGGTATTCATAGACCAAAGACAACTCTGTATTCTCCACAATAGAATGGAGTTGTAGGAAGAATGAACAGGACACTGATGGAGAAGGCTAGGAGTATGTTGAGTGGAGGTGATCTAGAACAAAGATTTTGGGTTGAAGCTATTGCCACTATCTGTTACCTGATTAGCAGGTCTCCTACATAATCTCTTGTTGATAAAACACCTATAGAGGCATGGTCAGGTCACAAG
Organism: Cunninghamia lanceolata; assembly: GCA_027924645.1. NCBI lineage: Eukaryota > Viridiplantae > Streptophyta > Pinopsida > Cupressales > Cupressaceae > Cunninghamia > Cunninghamia lanceolata. The sequence goes on along the minus strand of BSBN01000245.1, from coordinate 183,181 downwards.
CCTTCATTAAGACATCTTAGAGTTTTTGGTTGCGAGGCATATGCACATGTTCCAAAGGAGAAGCAAACAAAGTTGGAGAACAAGGATGCGAAATGTATCTTCATTAGATACATTTATGGTGTGAAAGGATACAAGGTTTGGCATCCTCTTGCACATAAGGTAATATATAGTAGAAGTGTTATTTTTAGAGAAAATAAGCCTTCTTCTGTTACATTGCAGCTAGAACAAAGTAAACAGGAAGATGTGATTCAATTTCCTTCTACACCTGAGAAAGTTGAATTGAGGCCCATTGATAGACAAGAAGTTGAGGAGAGCCAATCTAGCTCTAAATTTTCAAAAGAGGAGAAAGAACCTCCAACTCAGCTTGTTCGTAGGTCTACAAGGCATAGAAAACCACCTGAAAGGTATTCACCTAATGATTGGAAATGTATTTTTTCTTTGAATACTAACATGGATGAACCCAGACCTATAGAAGAGGCATTAGGTATGAATGATGTAGAATCCTGGAAGATTGCTATGGTTGAAGAAATGACATCTTTGAAAAATAATGATACATGGGATCTTGTACCATTACCTAAAGGATGAAAACCTGTTGGTTGCAAATGGGTGTTCAAGAAAAAGATTGGTTCAGATGGAGGTATTGAGAAGCACAAAGCAAGGTTGGTTGCAAAAGGTTACTCTCAAGTTGAGGGTGTTGATTATGGTGAGATATTTTCTCCTGTTGCAAAAATGACAGATCCACTAGATTTTTACTTTCTATTCCTACTGCTTATGATTTAGAGGTTGAGCAAATGGACATGAAAACTACTTTCCTTCATGGTGAATTGGAGGAGGATATTTATATGACATAGCCAGAGCACTACGTGGTGAAAGGTAAAGGTAACTTGGTTTGTAAATTGAAGAAATCTATGTATGGCCTAAAACAGTGTCCTCAGATGTGGTACCAAAAATTTGATACATATGTGTTTAGTTTGGGATTTGAGCGTTCTAAATCAGATCATTATGTTTATTATAAAACTGATGGTGATTGTTTCCTATTTATTGCATTATATGTTGATGATATGTTATTTATTGGTAAAGGGAAAAGTATGATTTCAAAACTAAAATCTCAACTTGCTACTAAATTTGAAATGAAAGACCTTGGTGTAGCTAGACACATTCTTGGGAGGAAATTAGAAGAGATAGAGTTAACAGAAAGCTATGGCTTGGCCAAATTAAGTATGTCAATTCAATTTTATAGAGGTTTAACATGCAAAACTGTAGACCATTGTGTGTTCCCTTTTTAGTTGGAACAAAGTTCTATTTCAGATTGTCCAACATCTCCGTCAGAGATGGAAGAGATGAGTAGAGTGCCTTACTAGAGTACAGTTAGAAGTTTGATGTATGCTATGGTTTGTACTAGACCAGACATTGCCCAAGGAGTGGGAGTTCTTTCTAGATATATGTCTAATCCTGGTAGAGTTCATTGGGGTACAATTAAAAGAGTTTTCAGATATTTGTTTGGTACCTCAGAGTATTCCTTGTGTTATCATAGTAATTTGACTAAAGATAATATTTCCCTTGATATTCATGGTTATGTGGATTCAGATTGGGTAGGTGATATTGATAGTAGACAATCCACTAGTGCTTAAGTGTTTACTTTATTTGGTGGTGTAATTAGTTGGATGAGTAAGCAACAAGTTGTGGTTTCTTTGTTGACTACTAAAGCTGAGTATATGGCAACTACTCATGCTTGCAAAGATTTGGCATAAGAGACTATGTTTAGCTATTAGAATAAAACAAGGTACAATTACAATTTATTGTAACAATCAAAGTGTGATCTATCTAGCTAAGAACCCAAAATTTCATGCCAGGACCAAGTACATTGATGTATAGTATCATTTTGTTAGAGATATGGTCGAAGATGGTAGGGTGAAGCTGGTTAAGGTAGAGACTTTGATGAATGTTGTTGATTCTTTAAGTACACCTATGAGCACAAAAAAGTTCAGATGGTGTTTAGAGACTATGGGCCTTTTGGCCCCTAGCAATTAAGAGATGATGTTTACTCCCTCCCATTGTTCTTACAAGGTTTTCGACAAGTGGGAGATTTTTTGGGAAAATGTGTCTCAACCTTGCAATTATATAAGGTTTATTGTTGAAATGATATATATATTTATATATATTTCCTAGTTACACTGATAGGTGTAATATACAATGGGAGCATGGGGTGGAGTGGGATGCGTGTTAACATTTTTTGGTTAACAAAAATTGTTAAATGGATGACATACCTTAAATTAATGATATATTGTAAATTTAGACCATTCATTATTAGGTTTTAGATCTGATGGTAGATATTTTGTTGGCTTGTCTTGTCCTAGAAGGTAACCCTATTTTATGAGGGTGTTGTATTATGCCTACAGTATCGTGATGTAATCTAAGAGTCTGATAGTGGTTGTGTTGTCTCTAGATCTCTAGTGGTGATACTCCTGTGAGAAGCTTTTTCTCCAAGTATATTGTAATCTTTGTGATTTATGAATAATATATTGGGCAGATTTTGGAGTGTGGAGTTTTTTTCTCGAAAGGGTTTTCCCCATGTAAATCACTGTGATGCATGATATTTATGTTCGGTTTAAGTTTCTGTAACTGTTAAAGATCTATAAAGTTTTACATTATCCTACTCTCAAATTAGTGTAGGAAGTTGTTTCACTACCTTAGCTTCCTTACAGTCTATGCTTTGACACTTTACATTATGAATATTGAAGCTAACTTTTATTTGGCTAACAAATAAATATATTGTGAACCTATTTGCAACAACTTATGATATAGTTTTCATATAATTAGTTTTTGTATATAAATTATTAGTTAAATTTTACACTTTTATGTTAAGAAAAATATGGAATATGAAACATAAAATAAAGCATTTTTGTTAAGAGAATGGTGAGTACAAGGAAAGGTGCATCCAATCATAGGATTTATAATTCAGGAATTTATAAGTTTTTTTGGATGAATCTAACAATTCATAGTTTGAATAATATAAGGAAATATAATTTGTTTATGCTAAATTATGAGATTGATGCTAAGTGTTAGTTAACATATTTGTTGTACTCTTCTTTTTGTATACATCTCATAACAATCATGATATTGAAACTACTAGATTTGATATGATAATAATAGATAATTTCTCATCTTACATGTTAGACACATCCTCATTTAACCTTCTATATGTTTGACATCATTTTCCTACCTTGATCTCACCTTAGATATATGTTTGACATTATATGTTTAGTTAGGGAGAGACTTAGAGAGACCAAGAGGGAGATGGTATGTTTGACATTATATCCTCATTTCACCTTCTATAGGTCTAGCATATCCTCGTTTCACCATCTATATGGGTTACGGAAAGATCATAATGAGGAAGAGAGAGAGAGAGAGAGAAAGAGAGAGAGAGACATGTCTGGCATGATTTGTATATCCTCATTTCACCTTCTATATGGTTTTTGGATGCTTTGCATATCCTTATTTCACCTTTCTATATTTTCTTTACACCTTCCGATTGCATTTGCTTGAAATTTTGGAAAGCCTTATCAAAAAATCTATTTTGTGCATATATCTTGCAATCATTGCATTTCATGAGACAACATTTCTTTGAGGTGTCATGCTAAAATATTCACATGCCTTGTCTATGCTTCCACACTTTGCATACATGTCTAAAAGTAAAGTTGCAAATACAACATGTGAAAAAATTCATATATCCTTTATGCTTTGATGGTTGTCTATACCCTGTTCCGAAGATCCCATTTTGGCATAGGCAAGGATGATGGTGGATAAGGTTGTGGAATTTGGATTTACATCTACCAATTGAGTTCCATGAGACAACATTTCTTTGAGGCATCATGTAAAGTAGTTCACTTGCCTTGTTGATGTAGGAGCATAGGCTCAAAACCAATCAAGTGACTTCAGGAGATGGCAAGGACATTTTCATGTTTCCAAGTGGTCTTGCATGTCAAGACATCCATTCAAGTCATTTAGATAAGGGTTTCCCATTTTCCTTCTAAAACTAACTATTTGAAAACTATGATGATTCCATGAGGTCTAATATACATGAACAGACCTAATCCAATGAGTTAGACCCCTTGAAGCAACTTATTTTGCATTGTTTAGAAAACTGAGTACTCTCAGCTATTGAGGGGGTATTTTTAGTTAAAAAAAAAAAATTCCTGGTTCCACCATATGCATGTATATACAAAGCTACAAGAAAGATTTCGGAGGTTGGTCACACGTGTAAGTGCCATTTTGAATAAGCTTTATTCTATTTGGCCTAAAGAGACCTTGTTTTAGAGTATTTTTTAGAATTCTTGTGTTGGCTGAGTGATTTCTACAATGGAAGTGTTTAGGCATGTTATATATACCTATTTCACCTTCTCTATCAATCCTATGGTTTAAATTCATGTGCAAGTCTCTTCTGTTACATTACAGTCCCCAAAATAGGCCAAATTTGACTGTAACAACTCAGTTTTTTCCTATTCTATACAAAATAGCCCTATCTCATTTTCACATATGTTTTATAATGACCAAAATGGTATCCAAATCAGGTCTCAGATCTCCATTATCAGGTGTATGAAGGAATTTATGATAGGAAAGGTCTCTGCGAAGCGCTAGAAACTCATAGGCCGCTTACAAGGCAAGGTGCTAGGAGTAACATTTTGCATTCCACAGCTCATAGAGCTAAACTGATAGAACCAATGCATCAAGGTGGGTGGGTAAATGCCAGTGGAGGCCTCATTTGGTGTGCCAAGTGTCGCAATCATTTGAGGCAACAGGCTACCGACAAAGTCACTAAAGATCCCTAAGAGTAAAAAACTACCAAAATTTGATGGAGTAGTTCTTAGAATTTGTGGTAGTTGGGAATATTTTGTTTAGACTTAAAAGTGCACATTGGGTCTATCCACAATAACCTCTCTCATTTTTGGTCAACTCCAAGCCATTTGACCATGCTGAAATCAAATGCATTCTTGCAAAATGCTTCAGTTTCATGCAGTGGAAAGGTTCTAAGAGTGACATTTGCATTCCACAGCTCATGGGGCTGAACTGATAGCACCAACACATTAGGTTGGGTGGGAAAATGCTAGGGGAGGTCTCGTTTTGTGTGCCAAGTGTCACACTGGCAAAGTCACTTAAGATCCCTAAGAGCAAAAAACTGCCAAACTTTGACAAAGCAGTTCTTAGAATTCATGGTAGATGGGAATGTTCCTTTTAGACCTATAGGTGTACATGGGGTCTTTTCATAATAACCTCTCTCAATTTTGGTCAAGTCTAAACCATTTGACCATGGTGAAATCAAATGCATTCTTACAAAATGCTTCAGTTTCATAGAGTAGAAAGGAGCTAGGAGTGACATTTTACATTCCATAGCTCATGGGGTTGAACTGAAAACACTAATGCATCCGGGTGGATGGGTAAATGCTAGGGGAGTTCGTGCACCAAGTGTCACAGTCGTTTGGGGCAGCAAGCTACCAACAAAGTCACTTAAGATCGTAAGAGAAAAAAACTGCCAAACATTGATGGAGCAGTTCTTGAAAGTCCTAGCAAATAGGAATGATCCTTTTGGACCTACAGGTGAAGATGGGTCTATCCACAATAACCTCTCTTAGTTTTGGTCAACTCCAATCCATTTGACCGTGTCGAAATCAAATGCATTGTTGCAAAATGCTTCAGTTTCATGCAGCACAACCTTGCCAAGTGCCATATTTTTCATTCTTCTCATCATGGGGCTAAACTGATCATCCCAACATGTCGGGGTGGGTGGGTAAATGCTAGGGTAGGTTTGGTTTTGTGTGCCAAGTATCTTAGCCATTCTAGGATGTTAGCTATCGGTAAAGTGGAAGGGTGCTAGGAATGAAATTTTGCATTCCATAGATCATGGGGCCGAACCGACTACTCCAACATGTTGGGGTGGGTGGGTAAATGCTAGGGGAGGTCTTGTTTCATGTGCCAAGTGTCTCGGTCATTCTGTACTGCAAGCTATCGACAAAGTTGAAAGGTGCTAGGAGTGACATTTTGCATTCCAGAGCTTGTGGGGTGAAACCAACAATGCCAATGCATCGGGGTGGGTAGGTAAATGCTAGGGGAGGTCTAATTTCATGCGCCAAGTGTCTCAATCATTCAGGGTAGTAGGCTACTGACAAAGTCACTTAAGATCCCTAAGAGCAAAAAATTGCCAAACTTTGATGGATCAATTATCAGAATTCATGGTAGATAGAAATATTTTGTTTGGACCTACAGGTGCATGTGGGATCCATCCACAATACACTCTCTTAGTTTTGGTCAACTCCAATTTGTTTGACCATGCAAAAATCAAATGCATTCTTGCAAAATGCTTCAATTTCATGAAGTGGAAAGGTACTGGAGTGAAATTTTGCATTCCATAGCTCGTGGGGATAAACTGACTATGCCAACGCATCAAGGTAGGTGGTTAAATGCTATTGGAGGTCTTGTTTTGTGTGCCAAGTGTCCTAGTCATTCGGGGCAGCAAGCTACCAGTAAAGTCACTTAAGATTTTAAGAGCAAAAAACTACCAAACTTTGACAGAGTAGTTCTCAGAAGTCATGGCAAATGGGAATGCTCCATTTAGACCTCCAGGTGTAGATGGGGTCCATCCACAATAACCTCTATCAGTTTTGGTCAACTCCAATCTATTTGATCGTGCTGAAATCAAATGCATTCATGCAAAATGCTTCAGTTTTATGCAACACAACCTTGCTAGGTGCCATATTTTTCGTTCTTCTCATCATGGGGCCAAACGGACTGTGCCAACATGTCGGGTTGGGTGGGTAAATTCTATGTGAGGTATTGTTTCATGTGATAAGTATCCCAGTCATTCTAGGTTGTAAGCTACTGGCAAAGTGACTTTTATGTTGATACAACTAGTTACATTAGAGAGAATGATGATAATACTTTGTTATAGGAAGGTAACAATGACAGTTCAAATTGAGAGAGTACAAAAGAGTCTTGAATGTCATGATGTTGTTTCTCAAGGTCATGGTTCACTTCCACATTAAGAAGAAGAAGAATCAGGGATGTGTACTTACAATTTTTACAATGTTCAAAATTCTTTAGGGTTAACTAATCAAGATACAACAAATTCATGTATATCATATTTTAATGATTCTAATTCTATTAATGCACATAATGATGACTTTTTTAACTTAGATAGTTCCACTTTTAGTGATTGTGAGTGTTCTTTTGAGAGTTTTATAGATGAACAATGGTGGGATGCTTTGTTAATAGATGTATTTTCTCGTGATTTTGTTAATGGTGTCTTTGATGCTTCATAACTCATCTAGTTAACCCTAAAATGTGCAATAAAAGGCTAGTGACAACTTGATGAAACTGTGACAGTCTAGGATTTGATTATGACAATGACCTAGGGTATCTTATACTAACAGTGGAAGGATTCTTAGCTTTGTGAAAACCATGAACTTGTTGTCCACTTTGATGGATTTAACATGCAATATCCATAGAGCTCAATACCCCATACTCTAGAATGACTTAAAGAGAATTGATATGTAAAAGTTGTAAGATCACCATAAGAACCTCATATACAATAATCTACCCTATCTACCCTTGTTTATATCTCCAAAAGATCTTCATGTTGTCTTCACTACTCACACTCGGGGTGTATGTTTTAACAATATTTGAAATGATGGGGAGACTTATGTTGTTTCCTTCACATGTCCAAATGATCCTTCCTACTATACCTAAAGGTCAGTCATAAACAATGGGAATAACATCATGACTTCAATTGCTAACAATGGCTGCCAAATACTCTATTTAGGATCCTTATGAAAGGTAGAATCCATACCAAACTTGTTTGACAATATAGGATCTCAAAACCCAATCCTATTTACTGCAATTGCTCTTGGAGTACATACAGATCACAAAAGGACTAAATGCATTATAATGCATGGAGGGTTCATGATTGTCCTAGTGAACCTCATCAATGCCTTGATTGTACTTAGATAGTAGGTGACATTATGAGACATTTGGATCACAACTTGAGGTTCTATAATAGTCCCATATTCAAGATGACTATGCAATGATATGTATGGTTATCTTTTAGTTGACAGCAATCTTCCCTACCATATGAATATCCTTTCAAGACCACCTAGATATGTTTATATAGTATCATGATGTCTCTTTGCATGGATTTGAGATTAATTGTCTTATCATTTAGTCTTGATTGCCACCTTGTGTATTAGTTGCTATCCTACCCAAGGGTGAGAGGTCATAACTATTCCTAGGGTTGCATGATAGCTATTGTAGCATAATTTAGTCTTTAGGCTGATATGATAGTTCTTCCAAGTGATTATGCTCAAGTGACAATCCTTAGCTTGATTTTAGCATGATGATAATTCATTGACTAACATTATTTCCCTTAGTATCCTTCTAATTGTTTAGGTTAGTGTTTGAATAAGGATAATAGTAACATGTGATAATTTTCACTTTCTCATGATAATTTAACTTGTCAAAATGATAATCCTCTCACTTCCCTCATGACTGTCCTATAACATGAGATTTTATGCTTTAACATAATCATAAAGTGAAGTAAACAAATACATTTAAAGAACATACCTTAGATTTTGATATTCAACTTGCCCAATCCTCAAAATTTTGGCTTCAAAACCCTTAAAAATTTGATCTTTTTGGCAAGTTCCTTTATATTCAATGTTGAATTCTATATAGCTCTAATAGGATTAGTGAAAATTAAGAAAAAAAAACTTATATCATCAAATTCAATCTAAATACATTAAAATTAACATTGAAACAATATGAAACATGAAACTATTAGTTTAAATAATCAAATTCTGTCTAAAAACATGCAATTTAGTTCTTCTATGTTGAAAAACCAAAAAAAGGTAGTGGATTAAGAAAAAAATGATTGTCAAAATGTCAAATCATTAAAAAAGCATTTTGTTGTCCAATTGTGCATGAAAATTAGGGAATAATAGCACATGTGGGACTGAAACATGGATCCCACATGCTTTTTGTCTATTTTTTTGGTTCACAAAAATGAGCTCACATTATAATGCAAGTGTGTTTTGTCAAGCATGGAAAGTTTAAGTGATTTCATGCATAAAAAGTCTTAAGTGTTGTCATGCATGGAAACCTATAACTATTTTAAGTTCATGGAAAGTGGGGAGGGAGGTACCGAGGTGAGAGAGACAGTAGGAGGTATACAGGAGATGAAGATAGTAGGAGGTAAAGAGGGGAGAGAGAGATAGAGAGAGAGATAATAGATGAGGTAAAGAGGGGAGGGAGAGAGATAAATATAGAGAGGCTACTTTTGACATGCAACCCTAAACCCCTAAACCCTAAAATCAAGCAACCCTAAACATCTAAACCCTAAATAATGCCTCTAAACCCTAACCCCTAAACCCAAGAAACTTTAAACCTTTATCTCTCTATCTCTATCATCCCTCTACTTCTCAATCTTTCTCCCTATGTCTCTGGCCATGTCCCCCACTCTCTATCTCCCTATCTCTCTACTCAATCTCCTCTATATCTCCATATCAGTCCTCTCTATCTCTAAACCCTAAACCCTAAACCTCCAAACCTTAACCCTAACCCCTAAACAATAAACCATAAACCCTAAACTCTAAATAATGCCCCTAAACCCTCAACCTATGAAACCCTAAACCCTAAACCCTAAACTCATAAACCCTAAATAATGCCCCTGAACCCTGACCCCTAATCTCTAAAACCTAAACCTCTCTCTCTCTATCTCCCTATCTCTCCCTAATCTCCCTATCTATATTGTCCCTCTACCTCTCAATCTATCTCCTTATGTTTATGGCCATGTCCCTCACTCGCTATCCCCCTATCTCTCCCCTTCACCTCCTCTATATCTCCCTATCAATTCTCTCTCTAAACTCTAAACTCTAAACCTATAAACCTTATAAACCCCTAACCCCTAAACCATAAACCCTAAGCCCTAAACCCTAAACCTAAGAAAACCTAAACTCCTAAACTCTAAACCTAAGCAACCATAAACCTCTATCTCCATATCTCTCCCCTATCTCCCTATCTCTATTGTCCCTCTACCTCTAAATATATCTCCCTATGTCTTTGGACATGTCCCTCACTATCTATCTCCCTATCTCTCCCCTATGTCTCTATCTCTCCCAATCTCTATCGGTCCCCTCCATCTCTCTCTAAATCCTAAATCCTAAACCCCTAAACCCTAAAACCTAACCTAAACCCCTAAACCCTAAACCTTAATCCCTAATTTCTAAATCCTAAACCCTAAATAATTCCCCTAAACCCTAAACTCAAAAAACCCTAAACTCATAAACTCTAAATAATGCCCCTAACCCCTAAACCCTAAACCTAAGAAACTCTCTCTCTCTCCCTATCTCCCTGTCTCTCCCCTCTCTCTCCTCTCCATCTCCACTCTCTCTCCTCTTCCTCCCTCTCCCTCTCCCTTATCGACAAAGAAAATGGAAACACAAAAGCTAGGACATGCAAAGAGGGATGAAGATATAAATTGGGAGGATGAAATGGAAACAAGATAAAATGAAAGTCCATTGGATGGGAAGAATGATGAGAGGAGAGGTGTAAAATAGTAAAACTGGGAAAAATTGGTGGGATCTAAAGGGAAATTGGTAAGGAAAAGGAAACATAGAAAAGCTAGGGAAAGGAAAACTAGGGGGTAGGAGAGAGAGAGAGAGAGAGAGAGAGAGAGAGAGAGAGAGAGAGAGAGAGAGAGAGAGAGAGAGAGAGAGAGAGAGAGAGAGAGAGAGAGAGAGAGAGAGAGAGAGAGAGAGAGACCTAGAGTGGAGGGAGAGAAAATAATAGAGTGGGGTAAGGAGGGAGGGAGAGATGGCTTTATTTCGCCATAATGTGAGCGCATTATTGAAAGGAAACTAGGTGTGCGGAAATCACTTCCTACACTAATCTAATGAGGAGAGATGTGCACAAATTATTTTTAACCTTTACAATTATAGTGTTATTAACCCAAAAACAGAGATATTGCAGCAATACACATAAACACAAAAAGTAGACAGAAGAGAGAGAGACAAGATATACGTGGGGAAAACCCTTATAGGTGAAAAATCCCACACTCCAAAACACAGCTCAAATGTATTCCAGTAAACAATCAAGGCTACAATACAGTTTCAGAGCCAATGCTCTTGTAGGAGTCTTCAACACTTGTATCTGGAGATATCCTAGTAGCATAACAGTACCTGTTAATCACATAATACATGTCCTCTCCAAGCACCTGTTTAAATAGAAGTTACAAGGAAAAAATGGACCTTTCTTGGAATGGGCATCCAAGTTGGCCTCATGGCCCAAAACCCATTTCTAGGGACACTTATCCAACACTACAGCATGGTCATGACACTTGTCAAATCACCCCATCCCAATATGGTTGCCTAATCCCAAGATAGGCAATGATAGATACTCTTATGCATCTTACGATTGTCATAGAATCTGTCATACTGACAGTACTTACAGTTGTAAGAGAATATGTCATACACTAACTAAAAATAGCATATTCCTCTTACAACATGTCATAACCCACCTTTGGCTCCCAAAGATGCCTTCCTCAGAGATGCTCTTCTCTTCACCTATCATAGGATCTTCAATTTCTAACTCTTACGCGTCATAGATTCTATCATAACCATTTTGGTCAAGATTCACTTACACACTAGTCAAGATGCTGAGACATGGGCAGAAAACTTCTACCACACAAAGGGGATGCCTATCTCCACATGGAGTGAGTTGACCATCCTAGTCATCTTACAAGTGGAATGACAACTCATCGTGCCACTTCACACTAAATGACAAAATAGGATGTGCAAAAAAAATTACAACATAGGCTAAATAAATAAATACATTACAATAAATAAATGCAAGGAATTACCAAGGTTGAGACACCTTAATTCCCAACATTCTCCCACTTGTTGAACACTTTGTAAGAGCCAATAGAAATAGTAGGATTTAACTGCTATAGGCTGAGAGGCCCATAGACTCCGAACACCATCTGAACTTCTCTGTACCCACTGGTTTTGTCAATCCATATGCAACATTCTTCAAAGTGTCCACCTTCTCCAAATTCACTTTTCCATCCTCTACTATGTCTCACATGAAGTGAAACTGTACATCAATATGCTTTGTTTTGGCATGGAAAGTTGGATTCTTTGCTAGGAAAATTGCACTTTGATTATCACAACAGATTGTAATCTGTCCTGCATCAACACCAATAGCTAAACATAATCTCTTAAGCCAAATGGATTCCTTGCAAGCATGATTTGCTGCCATATACTCAACTTCTATGACGGACAAAGTGACCACAGGTTTCCACCTACTCATCCAACTAATTGCACCACTGAACATAGTAAACACGTAAGCAATGGTGGATCTCCTACTGTCAATGTCACCCACCCAATCAGAATCCACGATTACAAATAGAATGTGGAGGTTTTGTAGGATTACCATGATAGCATATAGATTACTCAAAAGTACCCCTCAAATATCTAAACACTCTCTTTATTGCATCCTAATGTACCCATCCAAGATTAGCCATAAAATGACTAAGGACTCCCACTGCTTGGGCAATGTCTGGTCTTGTGCAAACCATGGCATACATCAAACTACCAACAACACTAGCATAAGGTACTCTGCTCATGTCCTCCACCTTAGAAGGAGATTTTGTACAATCATTAATAGATAACTTTGTCCCCAATGAAATAGGAACACACAATGGTCTACAATCTACCATGCTAAACCTATGCAACATGGTCTTCACATACTTACTCTGGCTTAACCAAAGTTTTCTGTTAGCTCTGTCTCTTCTAATTTCCATTCCTAGAATGTACCTGGCTGCCCCTAAGTTTTTCATCTCAAACTGTGCTAACAACTGAGACTTCAAATCAGAAATCATATGCTTACCATTCCCAATTAACAACATATCATTGACATACAATGCAATAATGAGAATGCAATCATTGTCAAACTTGTAATATACACAATGATCTAGTTTCGATCTCAGAAATCTAATTGATAACACAAAGGCATCAAATTTCATATACCACATCCTAGGAGATTGCTTCAAACCATGCAAAGACTTCTTTAGTTTGCAAACCAAATTTTCTTTACCTTTCTCTATGTAATGCTCTGGCTATGACATGTAAATCTCTTCCTCCAAATCACCATGAAGGAAAGTTGTTTTCACATCCATCTGCTCCACCTCTAAGTCATAAGCTACTGCAAGAGATAACAAGAACTTAATAGATGTAATCTTTGCAATGGCAGAGAAAATTTCACCATAATCAATTCCCTCCACTTGTGAGTACCCTTTCGCAACCAATCTGGCCTTGTACTTTTCAACACTACCATCTGCACCAAATTTCTTCTTGAACACCCTTTTGCATCCAATAGATTTCCATCCTTCAGGAAAAGGCACCAAGTACGAAGTTTTATTCTTCTCCAAAGAAACCATCTCATATTCCATGGCCTCCTTCTAGGAACTTGCATCTTTCATGCCCATAGCCTCTATCATAGTTCTAGGCTCATCAGTGTTAGTAAGCAAGGCAAAAGAACAACTAGAGTCAAGCAATGAATAACCAAACCTATCAGGTTGCTTCCTTGTTCATGTAGACCTCCTTAAGGGCTGAGGTTGAGGTTCTGCTTCTTCTTCTGAGCTTTTAGAGTTACTAGAGCTCTCCTCATCATCATGCCTCACAGGGTTTGTCAGTTCAATTTTCTTAGGGGTAGTGGGAAATTGAACCACATCCTCTTTCTTTTCTTTCTCTTCTAGCTATAGAACAATGGAAGAAGGTGTTATCTCTCTAAAAATAACACTTCTACTATACAACAAGATCCCAAAGCTTGTATCCTTTCACACTAACACCATAGTGAATGAAAATACACTTAACAACCTTGTTCTGCAATTTTGACCTTTTCTCCCTAGGCACATGTGCATATGCCTCACAACCAAAAACACAAAGATGTCTAACTGAAGGCTTATTACTAGACCACACCTCCATAGGTGTCTTACCAAAAAGAGCTGATGTAGGAGACCTGTTTACTAGGTAGTAAGTAGTGGCTATAGCTTCAACCTAAAACTTTTATTCAAAACTTGCTCCACTAAGCATACTCCTAGCCTTCTCCATTAGTGTCCTGTTCATCCTCTCTGCAACTCCATTTTGCTACGAGGTGTATGGATTTGTTTTATGTCTCTCAATCCCTTTCTCTTTACAGAACTTATTGAACTCTACTGAACAAAACTCACCACCATTGCTAGTCCTCAAACACATAATCTTTTTACTAGTATGATTCTCAACAAAAGCTTTAAACTCTCTGAACTAACTAAAGACTTTAGACTTGCTTCTGAGAAAATAAATCCATGTCCTACTGTAATAATCTATAAAAGATACAAAATATATAGATTTGGAAATCAAAGGAACACTTACAGGACCAAACACATCAGAATGAATAAGGTCCAACACACCAAAAGACTTGTGAGAACTAGAGTAAGACTAATCATGGTTTTTATTTCCATATATACAATGTTTGCAAAAGTTGAACTCGAGATTACAATCATTTAACCCTTCAACGAGGTTTATATTTTTCAGGGTTCTAAGACCCTTCTCACCAATGTGGCCAAATATCATATGCCATAACATTGTGTTTTCAGTAGGAAGCTTAACTTCCAAAGCATGAACACCCTTAGGTACTCAAAATGCACTACCATCAGAATTTGTTACAACAGACTTTTTCATTGCCAGTTCCAATGGTGGGGATGAAGTGACTACAGCTCTTTTCTTCAAATCAGAGGAACTACTGCACTGTGAAGCACATGCCTCTAGCTGAAACTGAGTACCTCTCTGAGTACCCTTCGCAAGCACCATAGATCCTCTAGTCATCTTGCATCCATCCTTCGAAAAAATAACCTACATAGCTACATCATTCAACTTACTTATAGAAAGCAGGTTCCGTGCCAAGCTGTGCATGACCCCCAATCATCCCCTTCACTCATCCATCAGGGAATCAAATTGAGACTCTTCCATGACCAACAATATTCATTTGAGAATTGTCACCCAAGTACACTCTTCCACCATCGAACTCTTCATACTTCGTAAACTAGCTTCGATGCAAGATAATGTGGAGTGATGTACTAGAATCAATCAACCACACATCATCAGATGCATGGGTGGCCAGGGCTATGATGAAGGCATCACCATCATCTTTTCTTCTTTGCATTCCTTTCAAAAATGCCCAATTTTTTCACAATTCCAACAAAGAGCCTTGGACTTTCCAGGAGATTTGGATCTCCCATGGGATTTGGATCTACCCTCCTCATCTTTCTTTTCCTTCCTTTTCCCTTTCTCCTTGGGTCTTCCATGAACCACAAGAGCCTATTTGGCTGCTTCAAAGGACTTTCTCTACATCTCTTCAAATAATAGAAAAGATACCACTTCATCCATTTTGAAAGTGGATGTGGTACTCCCAATAGCCATAACAAGATGATCCCACGAGTCCAGCAAAGAACAAAGCAAGGTCATACAATGATCCTCCTCCATCTTCACACTAGTGGAAGTCAACTATGCAACTAACATGTTGAAAGCATTTAGGTGATCTGCAACAGACCCTCCATCCTCCATCCTTAGAGAATACAAATTCTTTCTCAGAAAAAGATTGTTCACCAGGGATTTGGCCAGATAAACATCTCCCAGCTTTTTCCAAAGATCTTTCATGGTCTTCTCCTCATAGACATTTAACATGATAGAATCAACTAGACTAACTCTTATGAGACCCTTAGCCTTCCAAACTTTGAGATCCCAATTAGCTTGTGCCATTGCAGTTGGTTTTACATCGAAAATGGTTTCCCATAGGTCTTGATCAACAAGCATGTCTTCCATCTTAAGTTTCCATAACTCAAAATTTGTACTGTTAAACTTCTCCAACTCTAAACTTCCTGATGTGCCTTCCATCTCCTTCCTATAACAAGATTACAGAATACTCTGTAAATACTCCCACTCAATCTAAGATCAGCTCAAAAAACCCCTACCCAACAACTAGGACCAAAGGTGATCAAGCTTTGATACCAACCAAAAGGAAGCTAGGTGTGCATAACTCACTTCCTACACTAATCTAATGAGGAGAGATGTGTGCAAATTCTTTTTAACCTTTACAGTTATAGTTTTGTTAACCCAACAACATAGATATTGTAGCAATACACATACATAGAGAAAGTAGACAGAAGGGAGAGAGACAAGATATACGTGGGGAAATCCCTTATGGGTGAAAAACCCCACACTCCAAAACATAGCTCAAATGTATTGTAGTAAACAATCAAGGTTACAATACAGTTTCAGAGCCAATGCTCTTGTAGGATTCTTCAACACTTGTATCTAAAGATATTCTGGCGGCATAACAGTACCTGTCAATCACATAATACATCTCCACTCCAAGCACCTGTTTAAATAGAAGTTACAAGGAAAAAATGGACCTTTCTTGGAATGGGCATCCAACTTGGCCTCATGGCCCAAAACCCATCCTAGGGACACTTGTCCAACATTGCAGCATGGTCATGACACTTGTCACATCACCCCATCCCAATATGGGCACCTAATCCCAAGATAGGTAATGATAGACACTCTTACGCATCTTATGACTATCATAGAATCCGTCATACTGAAAGTACTTACAATTGTAAGAGAATCTGTCATACACTAACTAAAAATAGAATATTCCTCTTACAACATGTCATAACCCACCTTGGGTGCCCAAAGATGCCTTCCTCAAAGATGCTCTTTGACACTTGTCTTCACCTGTCATAGGATCTTATATTTTCAACTCTTACGCATCATAGATTCTATCATAGGAATATGTCATAACTGTTTCAATCAAGATTCACTTACACACTAGTCAAGATGACAACACATGGCAGAAAACCTCTACCACACAAAGGGGATGCCTATCTCCACATGGAGTGAGTTGACCATCCTAGTCATCTTACAAGTGGAGTGACAACTCATCATGCCACTTCACACTAAATGAAAAAATAGGATGTGCAATAAAATTACAACATAGGCTAAATAAATAAATACATTACAATAAATAAATGTAAGGAATTACCAAGGTTGAGACAACTTAATTCCCAACAATTATAATGTGCTCGCGTTACAACGTGCTTGAATTATGTGAAGGCACATAACATGAGTGCATTATAGCGTGTTTGCATTATGCTTTGCTTTGGTAATTTCCAAGCCTTTGGCTTAGATTTTCCTTGGGCTTCTAAACTAAAGGCTTGGACTATGTTTTGGACATCCAAAGACGTGTTTTTTCCAAATTGCAACCAAAAATTACATAATCTGGAGCGTACTCCCTATCAGGTTTGCACATGTTTCAATGACAAGTTTAAAAAATACCACTATAATTTTAAGCTCTCTCTTAGATTTCTAACCATATAATTTTTTCATGTTTTGAGTATGTTAAGGATTTAATATTTAATTTATTTTGTTAGTGTATCTGTTTTTTGTCAAAAACTAGCGTGTGGTATTTTTTACTTTTTTTTAAACCATTCATCAAAATCTCAAATAAATTACATTTTTAGAAACTAGACTCCATTCTACATGTATTAAAAAAAATTGGATTATCGATTAGTTTTCAAAAAAATTAGGGGGAAGCACACAAAGTTTATTTTTTTTAGGATGTGTCCACTTTGGAAATTAGTAAAAAACCAATTATTCATGAAAAAATTATCAGAAAAATAATGGATAAACTACATGGTGTTAGCTAATTTCTCAACGAAGTGATTTTTGAAATACTAAAAAAAAGTTAACATTATAGGGTGAGCACACCAGATGGTATGTTATGTTTTTTTGGAAAAAAAAGACCAATTTGTGTGCTCCCCTTTTTTGAACCCCTTAATCTCAACCATTTTTTTTTTAAATTAGTAGTTTAGAAACTAGATTGAGAGAATTACAACTCTTGTTTCTATTATATCTTCAAATTTTGAGTGTAACTATCTTCAATTTCTCATCCAACATTAGTCTTTCTTGATTTCAGAAAAAAAGTGGCATCTTAAGACCCCCTTTTGGTCCCCCATCTTTGTGCATTGACCCCTTAGATCTTCTAAACTTAACTACCCCCGAGCTAACTACATCTAGTGAGTGATTATATAGCAATTTTGGTTTCAAGGAATGATCTACGTTGGCCTTAAGAGATTCCAAAACCCAATGCTTTTTGAAACATGTAGGTCAGCCATAAATCATATAGTGATGCTCTGCGTGTTGACAAAACACATTGTAGTTCAGAATGAAGGTGCCTTTGATCTCATACTACCTTGTGAGATGCTTTATTTGGGGCCACATGCCACATGAAGGTGCCACAACTCTATGTGTTATGTTGAATGTTGAAGTTCTAAATAGTGAATCCAGATGAAGCTTCTAACAATGATAACTTTCAATAGATGATTGTAAACTTCCTAAATTCTAGATATGATTTAGATGAACTATTGCGGAGTCTTACTCTTGTGCCACAAACTACAAAGTGATCATGTAGTAGAATGTGGTGCAATCCTCTAAGACTAAACTGATTAAAAATACAAGAAAAAAGAAACAAAATGTTTTTTGGTTGATGCAAGATTGCCTTTCAAGCTGGGATGCTCCTACATCAGACACCTAGGGTTGTTTAAAAAGTTAGTCCATCACTTTGCTTGGGCTAAAGGAAAATCAATGCAGTCTACCTTAGTCTGAGAAATCCATGATGAATCTTCTTCTGGTCTTCCCTTCCACTTAACTAGGTACTCTTTATACTACTTGCCTCTAGTATTACACCCAACTCTATCATCCAAAATCTACTCTATCTACTCTTATTGTTTATGCAGTATCTAGTCCTTCAAACCAAATTCAACTATGCTATCACTTGATTCTCCCTTTTGATACTGATATAGATCTTCAATATTGAATATGGGTGATATACCAAATGCTTCTAGTAATTCCATTTCATATGCATTTCCAGAGCATGGACCAAACTTCCTTATCTTTAGCTTATTGTATGTCCGTACTGGAAATCTTTCCTTCCTTAGATATATCATGACTTCATCTCCAACATAGAATTCCTTATGTTTCCTCTTCTCATCTACTTGTTCCTTATACTTGATGTTTGTCTCTTCCAAATGCTTCCAAACCAAAGTGTGTATTTTCTCCATGTATCCTACAAATTTTTCTACTTCTGCACCTTTTTTTGTTATCCATACTAATGTCTCTCAACTATGCAACTCCTCTAGGTTGTGTTCCAGTTACAACATCAAATGGTGTCTTTCTTGTACTTCTACTCACTGAATTATTGTATGCAAAGTCTTCTTATGGTAGAATTATATCCCAATTTCTTCCCTTACCTCCTATCAAACATCTCAACAAGTTGCCCACACTCCTATTTATCATTTATGTTTGTCCATTTGTTTTTGGCTGAAATGCTAAACTAACTTTAGATCTATCGTCATCTTCTTCCACAATATCCTCCAAAATTATTCTATGAACTTTGTACCCCTGTCTGAAACTATACTCTTTAGTAATCCATGCAATCTCACAATCTCCCTAAAAAATAGCTCAGCAACATGCACAACATCATTTGTCTCCTTACAAGGAATGAAATGTGTCATCTTTTGAAAACTTGTCCACTACTACAAATATGGAATCATGTCCCTAGTGTGTTCTTGGTAATCCTAATATGAAGTCCATGCTTATATCTTCCTAAGGTCTTTCTGGTACTCTCAAAGGCTTACACAATCTAGATTCTGAGTACTCCCTTTTGCAATTTGACAAATTCTACAACCCTGAACAAACTTCCTTACATAATTATATATCTGAGGCCAAAAATAATGTTCATTCACCAAAGCTACTATTTTATCAATACCAAAATTTCCTGTTAATCTACCACTATGTTTCTCCTTCATCAAATTCTCTCTCATTGAGCTCCATGAAATACACAACTAATTCCCTTTGAAAAACATATCATCCTCAATGAAATAATCCAACCACTTGCTTATTTCTATCACAATAGGTTCTCTACATGCTTTCCATGCTTCTTCAAAATCAAGATCATCCTCATATATGCACTTGAGTTCTTCAAAACCTAGTACTTCTACCCTCATTTCTATCAACAAGGTCCTCCTTCTACTCAATGCATCTGTAACTTTGTTTGACTTTCCACTCTAGTGTTTCAACACAAATGTATAACTTTGCATGAATTCTACCCATCTCATGTGTCTCTTATTCAACTTACCCTAACTGTTCAAATACTACAAAGCTTGATGGTCAGTGTACATCACAAATTCTTCTAGCAACAAGTAATGTATCCACTTCTTCAAGGCTTAAATTAAGGCATGGAACTCCTGATCATAAACTAAATATCTTCTCCTTGCATCTTTCAACTTTTCACTAAAATATGCTATTGGTCTCCCCTATTGACTTAACATTGCTCCTATTACATTTCCACTAGCATCAAAATCAACTTGAAATACTTTTTCAAAATCTAGTAATGCTAACACTAGTTTCTCTATCACCTTTTGCTTTATCAATTCAAAACTCCTATGTGCTCCTGATGTCCACTTAAAATCATTTTGATCTCCTCTCATGGTCTCTATCATTGGTGTGCATATGGTCCTAAATTGTTTGATAAACTTTGAATATAAATTTGCCAATCCATGAAAAGATCTTACCTCCCCAACATTCACAGGTGTTGGCCATTCAACAACTGCTTTAACTTTCTCTGGGTCCACCTTCAATCCTTCCACAGAAATCACAAATCCCAAATATACGAGTTCTATCTTTATGAAACTACATTTATTGATCTTAATCAACAATTTGTCTTCTCTCAGCCTCTAAAATACTTGTCCAATATGCCACAAATGTTCTTCCTTGGTTCTACTGAAAATCAAAATATCATATGGGTAGACAATAACAAACTTACCCAAGAATTTCTTTAATACTTTATTCATCAACCTTATGAAAGTACTTGGTGCTTTAAAGTTAATCTAAAAGGCATGACTAACCACTCATACAATCCTTCATTTGTCCTAAATTCATTCTTCCCCTCATCTCTTCCTCTGATTCTAATATGATGGTATCCACTCTTTAGGTCAATCTTTCTAAAATATTTTGCTTCAGTCAAAAAATCCATAATATCATCCATCCTCGGCAATGGAAATCTATACTTGATTGTGATATTATTGATTTCTCTTGAATCTATACACATCCTCCATTCTCCATCCTTCTTTGGTGCTAATTATGCTGGTACCGTACATGGACTTAAACTTTCTCTAATTAATCCATTTCTCAAGAACTCTTGTATCTATCTTTTCAGCTCCACATTTTCTACTGGTGTCATCCTATGCATTGCTTTGTTTGGGAAACTAGCTCTAGGTATGAGATCCATATGATGACTGATACTCTAGATTCGTGGCAATCATTTTTGCACATTGTCTGGTACAATATCTTGGTATTCTACAAATAATTCTACTACTTCCATCTATAGTGGTTCTTCTCCTTTTGCAGTAGTGTTTCCTGCACTTTGGGTACCACACTTCTTTGGTATCAATGCAAAACACATGTACTCATGTCTCAATCCATCCAAAAATTTCATTCCATCCACTAAACAGATCCTAACATTCCTGCATACTTCACTCTTGCTTTCTTCTTCCAAAGGTTTAAAGATATGTCTTTTCCCATTTAATGTTACATTATAGATATTCTTCCTCCCATCATGTATTTATTTTCTATCATATTGCCATGGTCTTCCCAACAATATATGACATACATCCATCACCATAATATCACACAATACCTCATCATTATAAGATCCTATATGAAATTTCACCAAACATTGTTCACTCACCAGTATCTTGTGTTCTTGAATCCATGCTATCTTGTACGGTTTTGGGTGTTTCAATCTCTCTAGATTTAGCTTCATTACAATCTCTTCTGAAACAAAATTGTATGTACTTCCACTGTCAATGATAACTTTACAAAATTTACCTCCTAATTTGCATCTTGTCTGGAACAAACTTCTGCTTTGTGATGGCTCCTCACTTGTTTCTACTTGCAACAAAGCTCTCCTCATTACCAATGATTCACCCTTTTCTATTTTCCCTACTAAACTTGGTGATCCAACCAGTTCTTCCTCTACATATGTCATCCTTGCACTATTCTTTGACATTTTTTTAGTGCTCCCTTGATGACATCCAAATGCTTGGTGTCCTTCACCTCCAGACTTAAAATAGGTTCCTTTGAATGATCTCTTGTCAAATCCTCTTTCATCTCTTTGGTATCCATAATTGCGGTAAGAATTATCACTTCCTCTATTGTTGTGGTAGAAACTTCTGTCATATCTCCCTTTGAGATATGAACTATTGTCTCTTTCTTCTTTGTGGTATGGGCTACTCTCCTTGTTTTTCTCTGCATATGATCTTACTTCACTACATTGTGTTCTACGTCTATGGAATTTTCCTCCTCTACCTCTTTATCTTTTCTCATATCTCTTGTTCAACCTTTCTTCAACTTTTAGTACAAATTGATGTCTCTTCCACTATTGTCATCCTTACCAAATTTAGTTCTTATTGAATGTTTATTATTAGTCCATTTATGTATCGTGCCACTTTCATCTTTCTTGCTTCACTATGTCCAGTCCTAATAATCATCTTGTGGAATTCTTCAGTGTACTCTTTCACTGTCTTCTCCTTTTGCCTTAGGTTTTGTGATCTCTTTAGTAATTCTAACTCATAGTTAATAGGTATGAATTGATTCTTCAAAATTTTCACCATTCTATATTTTTTATGATTTTCTCCTTTCCCCTCCTATTTCTATCCAACTGAACTTCTTTCCACCAAATAACAACATGTACTTTCAACTTAGTTTTTGCAACTCTCACTCTTTCTGAATCTTTAATTTCTTCATACTCATAGTATTCCTCCATGTCATTTATCCAGTCAATCAACTCCTCAGGGTTCAAATTTTCCACATAGTTTGAAATTTCCATCCTAGGTCTCTTACTAATATTAGAAATAGATTTCAACATCTTTACCTAATTTGATTTGTCTTCTTCTATGGTTTCCTCATTTTGGTCGGCATCTTGAACTCCTAATTCATCCTCATCACTTTTATCCTCATGTCTAGGGTTTAGACCTCTCTTTCTATCCTCTTCTACAACATCTAATCCAACTTTCATTATTCTCATCATCTCTATCATTTATTCCATCCTTTCGGTAGCATTGGCCATAGCAAGCATCATCCTAGGTGGCATCTCTTCCTTGGATTTGGTGGAACTACCTCACAATCGATGCTCTATTAACAAACACTTGCAGGATGCGTCAGGTCGGCAATTTGTTCACTTCAAGATCTATTTGAATGCCTTCTTTCCCAAAGGACTTGAAAACTTCTCTCCGATACCACTTGGTGTAGTCATGGATGGAGGATCCAGAAATAAGATTGTCCTACTGTGCATCCTTAGAGTAAACACAATGGAAAACACAAAGAATGGAACAACAAATTGAAATATATTGATTCAATATCATAATAGTTACAATATCCATATGCTGGCAATATGCAGACTACAATGGGCTCATAGACCTATCCTCCACCTTGCTACAAATTACATGAAAGATATAACTTTGAAGTGCTACTCCGCATTCCACTATCCTAACTTCTTAGATCATATAAACTTAATTCCCTCCTCTAACTACATCTAGAGAGTGATTATATAGAAACTCTGGTTTCAAGGAATGATTCACGTCAGCCTTAAGGGATTCCAAAACCCAATGCTTGTTGAAACATGTAGGTCGGCCATAAATCATATGGTGATGCTCTACGTGTCGAGAAAACACATTGCAGTTCTAATGAAGGTGCCTTTGGTCCCATACATCCTTGTAAGATACTTCATTTGGTGTTGCATGTCTCAGGAATGTGTCACAACTCCATGTGTTATGCATAATGCTGAATGTTCTAAATAGTAAATCTAGATGAAGCTTATGACAACGATAACCTCTGATAGATGATTGAAAACTTTTTGAATTCTAGATATAGTGTATATGAACTATTGTGGAGTCTTACTCTTATGCCGCAAATTGTGAAGTGATCATGTGGTAGAATGCGGTGCAATCCTTTGAGACTAAACTAACTAAAAAATGTAAGAAAAAAGAAACAAAATGTTTTTTTGGTTGATACAAGATTTCTTTTCAACCTGGGATGCTCCTACATCACATAGATAGCACATATGCCGAATAAAAAAGTATATTTTCCTATTGTCACCCACACACCTCTTTTTCAATTAGAGAAACCATTCTCTTTGACAAACATTGACCATTCGTTGTTGATCACTAAAGTAATGCCCCTCTGCCTTTTACATGTTTACTGACAAAAAAACTTGCCTCTTTCCAAATAAAGTTCATATTTGTTTCAAGCATGAAACCCACTGCCTTTACTTCTTGAAGAAAGATAAAATCAACATTAAAAAGTTTACTAAAGAATCTTCTAATAGCATACTTCCTGTTAGGGGACTCTAGTTCCCTAACATTCCAACTTATACATTTACGACTCATTTATATCAGGGGTTTTGGAAGGACCCCTCTTATTATTATAGAGCCTATCAAAGCATTTAGGAATTTTATATTCCTTACCTTTCTTTGTAGTATTCTAACCTCCTTCTTCACTACTTAATTGTTTTATTTTTCTCTTATCTTCAACCTTATTAAGTGGTTTGTCAATGTCCATTATAGTTTCACCATCACTTGGAAGTGGAAAGGAGTCTCCTATTTCTCTCTCGTCCTATTTCTCACAATAGATATCACATGTCAAATTACTATCTCCCCCATCTAATACTAAAGTTTCAGGTTCATAAGCACAATTTTTTTTGACATTTCTTTCCAAGATATCTTCTCTAATCCTTCTCAAAATGATTTCCTAGGCATTTTATTTTGTTGGATAGGAGTATCAATGTCCTTGCCCTAAATACTAATACTTAAGTCTGGTTTATCAATGTTTTCCTTTACATTAATAATGTTTTTCAAATCAACCAATTTCTTTTTCATGTTATCAAGATTGGATGCAATTTCATCCATTGTTCCACTTGAAATCAAATTGAATTTTCTAGCCTCACATCCAAGAAAACCAAGGGATACTATGGCATCCACAGAATTTGAAATGGGGTATTTTGGAGGATCACGATCCTCTACAATTCTAGCCTCTGAATTAGGGCATCTAGGAGGAGCAACATTTTTTCATTAATCTATGGGTTAAAATTGTTAAATCATTTTCTAATTTTGGGACAATTTCTCTTCTGATGTTTGTCTTCCTTGCAAAGAAAATAGGCATTGAGTCCCCCAAAATATTAATACCACAAAAATATTCTATCATTACCTACTTTAATTTCCAATCTCCCCTAGATATCAGTTCCAGGAGAAATTGAAACAAGAACCATGGCATCAAGATGAGGAAGAGAAGATCTGGTTTATTCCACTTGGAATACTCTTCCTAAAGGTTGAAGCAACTATGGAATAAAAGTCTGCAATTGAGTTGGCAGATTTCTACAAAATTTTATCATTTATCAATTTCGAAGCCCAAGCAACCGGTTTAAACATTGTTTTACCAACATTCCAAAATTGTCTAGCTAGGGCATGTTTTTAAATTCCATGGTTTCTGAAAAACATAATAAAGAGACCCTTTTGAACTACTATTGATGAAGGAGCATCCCAAGTTGCAAAGCAATCATGTATCAACCAAAAACATTTGCATTCTTTCTTTTCTTTCATTTTTAGTTTAATCGGTTGCAATTTCAATATTTTGTACTGCATTTTGCTGCATCTTCATATCAAAGCTCATGGAGTAGTACTTAGCATCTATGTATCATCATCTACATCATATACAAATTTCAAGTCATTTGGACTTGTCTACTAAAAGTTATCACTATCAGAAGATCATCAGCTTTCACAGAGAAAAACATTCAAACAGTCAGTTGAAGGAGAAGGTTTTCAGAGCACTTTTGTGACTTACAAAACCTAATGAAACATCATACATGGTACATAAGGATTAGATAGACCTTCCTTGAGGTCCACACCAAGTTTCATGGATTTGCAGAGTATTACCAGTTGTTTAAGGCTGACTTATCTTGTTTCTACATGCTTCATCATTTCATTGGAGTTTGTAACCGCTTGTAGTTGATGTGGAGGATTTCTTGATCTAGGGGGTGATATATATAGATCTCTTAGATGTATTAGAAATTTAGTAGTTCTATGATATGATTTAGATAGTTTTAGAAGTTGGATTCTTTTCATAAAGGCACTTCAATGCCATATCTTGCATATCTATTGTAACCCAGAAAGCAGGCCTGTGAGCCCCTTGATTGTAGCCCGCATGTTGCCGACATATAAGCTTTCTAAATATATGACATATTGAGCATTTGAATCTTCCATTGTGTTCTATGATTGTGTTGTTTTTGTTGTGTTTACTCTAGCTGAATGGTTTGGAAAGTTCATTCTGTGAACCCTACAACCGTGATTGCACCAAGTGGTATCAGAGCAAAGTTTGAATCCTTTGGGAGTGAAGGCATTCTAGAAGATCTTGTGGTGAACTAATCGCTGACTTGAGGCAGTCTACTTCCATTTGTCAATAGAGCACCAATTGTGAGGTACCTTGTAGTCAGATCATCAAATTGAGGTAGTTGCACTGGATCCTAGGAAGAGATGTTGCCGAGGAGGATGCCTTCTATAGGAATTGTTGTTGGAAGAATGGAATAGATGATGGAGATGATGAAAACAATGAAAGTTAGACTGGATGTTGTAGAAGAAGGTAGAAGAAGAGGACTGACCCCTAGACATGATGTTGAAAGTGATGATGAAGAATTTCAATATGCAAATCAAAATGAAGAAACCCTAGAAGAAGAAGTGGAAGTACTGAATTACACCAGAAATTTGAATCCAAAGGAATTGATTGACTAGATAAATGACTTGGAAGAATACTTTGAATATGAAGAAATTGAAGATCTAGAGAAAGTAAGATTTGCAAAGACTAAGTTTAAAGGATGTGTTGCTATTTGGTGGAAAGAAGTTCAGTTGGATAGGAATAGGAGAGGAAAAGAAAAGATCGTAAAATGGGATAGAATGGTGACAAAAGTGAAGAATTAGTTTATACCTGTTGACTATGAGTTGGAATTGTTGAAAAGAGTGCAAAACCTAAAACAAAAGGAGAAATATGTGAACGAGTATACTAAAGAATTTCATAAGATGATCATAAGGACTAGACATAGTGAAGAAAGAAAGGAGAAAGTGGCAAGATACATAAATGGGTTAAGGATGAACATTCAAGAATAACTAAATCTGGTAAGGATGACAACAATAGAAGAAGCATATCAGTTTTCCCTGAAAGTGGAAGACAAGTTGAATAAGAAGCATGAGCAAAGACAGAGAGGTAGAGGAGGTAAATTTCAAAGAGGTAGAACATATTCCAGAGGAGATAGACCCTATGCAGCATAGAACAAATAAAGTAGTTCATTCAAGAAGGAGGATAGAGAGAACAATTCATACCAGAGAGATGACAAAAATTTCTATTAGAAATGAAAGCAACACTACTTCAATGGAAATCTGATTCGGGATAAATTTCAGCAATCTTAAGTGTGCATTAACAATGGAGATTGTCACAAAACATAAAACCCACTACAGAAAAGATGTCAAAATGAAGAACTTAGCACAATTACATAGTGTTTACATGGAGAAAACCCTTGCAGGTAAAAAACTCCACCAAGAAAGAGGCACAAGTTTGTATTAATCTCAACAAGATTGTACAATACATCAACTACACAACTCTCTCCACAAATCTTCAATTCAACAACATTTTGGTAGCACCTGAGTACCTAAAATCTCTATTGAAGCAACAAATATATGAAAAATACTTATAGAAATGTTTTTCACTCCATTCTAGGCATTCACCTTCTCTCTCCTAAGATTCTCTAACCTGTAAACATTAATTACCATCTTACAAGCATCTTAGACTTCTCCAAAAATAGTCATGCAAAGGTTGGGTACCCAAGACTAACTCTGGCCTCTTACAACATCTTATGATGTGTCATAACCATCATAGATTCCACAAAAGAGTATCTTTCCAAGATAGGAACCTTGGGCTAAATATAGCAAATATACAACTAACATATCC
Source organism: Cunninghamia lanceolata (assembly GCA_027924645.1). Taxonomy (NCBI): domain Eukaryota; kingdom Viridiplantae; phylum Streptophyta; class Pinopsida; order Cupressales; family Cupressaceae; genus Cunninghamia; species Cunninghamia lanceolata. Next base: position 154,994 of record BSBN01000245.1, on the reverse strand, counting down.
ATCATATGCATCATAGAATCTCATAATCTTATGACAACTTACAGTTGTCATATATTCACTTACCAAACATTATGAAAGTTATCATACATGACAAAAATAGTAGTTTCCTCAAGGGAGCACACCTACCCTCATTTGCTTTGAGCTTTTACATTTGCCAATAGTAAAAGTCACTCTGTAATTACCTCTGGTTACTCTGAAATTACCCCTGCCAATGAAACTACTACATCTCCTCATGTATAATTACAAATTACATATAATAAATAGAATAAATACAATATTGGGATTTACAAGGTTAATGGCACCTTATCCCAACATTCTCCCACTTGACATTATACATTGTAAATAAACCCATAGGAAATCAAATTAAAAATAATCAGGCACTAGAAACAAGGCCCATGGCCTCTCTACACCATACGAACTTCTTTGTTCTCACAGGCTTGGTCAATGAATCTACGACATTATCCTGATTGTCTATCTTCTTCAGCTTAATCTCTCCATTTGCAACCAACTCTTGAACAAAGTGATACTGAACATCAACATGCTTAGTCCGAGTATGATACATGGGATTCTTGGCCAAACAGATAGCACTCTAGCTATCACAACCAATCTGAATGATCCTGTAATCAAAACCAGTACCTGTACACAGTCTCCTCAACCAAACTACCTCCTTATAGACATGAGTAGCATCCATATACTCTGCTTCTATGGTGGACAAAGCAACTGTAGGCTACCTCTTACTCATCCAACTCATTGTACCTCCAAATAGAGTAAACACATAGCAACTAGTGGACCTTCGACTATCCAAGTCACCTACCCAATCTGCATCAACAAAATCCTGTATGTCCAAAGATTTATTAGTACTATTAGTACCAGAATAAACCAAACAATGATCAGGAGAACCTGCAAGATATTTAAACACCATCTTCGCATAGTTCCAATGTTGTCTACTAGGGTTAGACATAAATCTGCTCAAAACTCCCACTACTTGGGCAATATCCAATCTAATGCAAACTATTGCACACATCAAACTCCCTACAACACTAGCATATGGCACATTAGACATAGCCTCAAGATCATCCTCAGTCTTTTGACACATATCTAATGAAAGATTAGTACCAATGGGTAAAGGAACTCTAACTGGGTTGCAGTCCTGCAAACTAAACCTCTGCAAAATAGTATTCACATACTTACTTTGTGACAACCAAAGCTTTCTGTTAACTCTATCCCTCTTGATCTCCATTCCCAAAATATACCTTGTAGCACCAAGATCCTTCATCTCAAATGCACCTAAAGGTTGGGCTTTAAGCTCATTGATCATACTCTTAGTATTGTTGAAAAATAACATGTCATCAACATACAAAGCAATAACCAGTATAGATTCATCAACACAATGAATGTAAACACAATGATCCTCCTCACTTGTAACAAAACCCAATTTCAAAAAAAATGAATCAAACTTTTGATACCACATTCTGGGGGACTATTTCAAACCATAGAGAGGTCTCTTTAACTTGCAAACCCAATGTTCTTTTCCTTTTTACCTCAAAACTTGTAGGTTGTTGCATATAAATTTCTTCCTCAAGATCTCCATGCAAGAATGCAGTCTTAACATTCATTTGCTCAATCTCCCAATCATAAGCTGCAACAATGGATAAGAGAAATCTAATAGAAGTCAATTTAGCAATAGGAGAGAACATCTCACCAAAATCAACTCCCTCTCTCTGGGAGTAGCCCTTGGCTACTAGTCTAGCCTTGTACTTCTCCAATGACCCATCTGCTCCAAACTTCTTCTTGAAGACCCACTTACATCCTATGGATTTTCTTCCTTTGGGCAAATGAATAAGATCCCAGGTGTTACAAGAGTCTAAAGCTATCATCTCCTCATGCATGGCTAGCTTCCAAGACTCACTATCATCTACAAAAAAACCTTCCCTGTAGGATCTAGGTTCATCGTTAGTACTCAATAATGCATATACACAACATAAATCTAGCAGGCTATACCTATCAACTAGATTCCATTGCCTTGTGGATCTCCTAAAGGCTAGAGTAATAGACTCTACTCGTTCTTCTACATGATCATTTCCAACAACTTCTTCTGTAACAACAGACTCATCTTTATCAGAACTACTCGAATCTTCTTCTTCTTCTTCACCCCCAATCCATCATTTTATTCTTCCTGAGCTGCATTTTGCTTCTCTAAATCAAAGTGCACCTTATTTAACTTTTCTTCTTTTTCTTTTGGCTGCTTAGGTTCAAAAATAGCTCTAACTTCCCTGAAAATAACATCTCTAGAAAAGATAATCTTGTGAGTTAGTGGATTCCAAAGCTTATAACCTTTGACATCATCACCATATTTAATGAATGTACACTTTTCAGCCTTTGGATCCAACTTAAATCACTTTTCCTTAGGCACATGAACAAAAGCCTCACATCCAAAAACCCTTAAATGTGAAATAGAAGGTTTCTTACCTGTCTACACTTCATAAGGTGTCGAATCAAGGGCCTTACAAGGAGATCTATTTATCAAGTAGCAAGCAATACACACAACCTCTACCCAAAAGCATTTATCCAACTATGCATCACTCAGCATACTTCTGGCCCTTTCCATAATTGTTCGGTTCATCCTTTCTACAACACTATTCTATTGTGGTGTATACGGAGTTGTCTTTTGTCTGATTATACCTACATGCTTACAAAACTCATCAAATTCCTTAGAGCAATATTCCACTCCATTGCCAGATCTTAATATTTCTATCTCTAAACTTGACTAGTTCTCTACTAAGACATTGAATTCCTTAAACTTAGTGAAAACTTCAGATTTATGTTTCATAAAATAATCCATGTAAATCTGGATACATCATCAATGAAGGTGACAAAATAACAAGATTTTCCAATAGATTCATTATCCATAGGTCCAGACACATCCATATGAATAATTTCTAATTTCTCTTTTGCTCTATTACTTTCTGAAGGAAATGATTTTCTATTTTGTTTACCAAACACATTGCTCACAAAAATCAAAATGCTCATCAGAATAAGAGAAACCATCCAACAATTATTTATTCTTAATAGTTTTCAATACATTATTACTTGTGTGGCCCAATTTGCAGTGCCACAACATACAAGTGTTTTTAGAAGCCTCATAAACATAAGAGGCATTACAAACTGTAGTGTCTTCAAGCTTAAACAAGTTCCTGAATCTCTTCTCTTTTGCTACCACCAAGTACCCTCTCACCAATCTATAGCCATGCTTATCAAATGTCACATGCATTCCAAAATCATTCAACTTCAAAATGAAATTACATTTCTAGCTAATCTAGGAACATGCAAAACACCAGGGAGGGTTTTAATCCTCCCATCACTGAAACGCAACAATACCTTTCCTTTCCCGACAATCGGATATGAAGAGTTGTCACCAAGGTAGATATTACCTCCATCATATTCTTCATATGCGGAGAACTATTCCTTATGTGGGGTCATATGAAATGATCATCCTGAGTCAACCAACCAGTGATCATTAGAAACAACATTACATGTAGAAAGTAAAACATCTTCACTTGCTTTCACGGACTTATCTGAAGCACTCTCCCATTGTTTCTTGGGGTTTCTGCACTCCTTCTTCATATGCCCCTTTTACCGCAGTTCCAACACTTAACTCTGTTCTTTTTACCAAGAATCTTAGACTAGCCCTTGGACTTGTCCTTAGCCCCTTTCTAATCTCCTTTTGGTCATCTTTCCTTAGACCTCCCCCTGACACTTAGAGCATCCCTTGAACTATCTAAACTCTTCTTCCTCAATTCCTATGATAGTAGCACTGAAACAAAAGCATCCAACTTTTGATCCACAAGGTTAGTAGTGATAGCAAGGATAACATTCTCCCAAGACTTAGGTAAAGAACAAAGAACTAAGATACATTTATCTTCCTCACTAACCTCAACATCTACTAAATAAAGCTAACTCAATAACAAATGAAAAGAATTTAAATGCTCTACAACTGATTCACCTTCTCGCATTTTCATGGAAAAAAAAATCTTTTTAAATAAAGTTTATTTACCATACTCATGGCTTGATAGATCTCACCCAACCGATTCCACAACTTGTGTGTGGTCTCCTCCTTTGTGACATTTAACAGGACATAGTCTGAAATACACAATCAGATGGTTCCCCGTGCCTTCTTATCTAGTCTATCCCACTCATCTTGAGAGACATCATCAGGTTTCTTTTCTTTTTGAATAGCCAACCATTGGTTTCTTTCTTCCAACAAATCTTCCATTTTCAGCTTCCACAACTCATACCCCATTCCGTTGAACTTCTCAATGTCCAATCAAGAGGTTGATGCAATTGTGGATCCAACCATAATAACACCATAATAACAAGACAAGATCTGCAAAACAAACATAACCAAATCTCCCACTACAGCTATAGCTTCCACACTACCACCAAAGAGTCAACGCTTTCCAGGATCTGATACCAAATGTTAGAAATGAAAACAACACTACTTCAATGGAAATCTAATTTGAGATAAATTTCAACAATCTTAAGTGTGCATTAACAATGGAGATTATCACAAAACATAAAACCCACTATAGAAAAGATGTCAAACATAAAGAACTCAACATAATGACATAGTGTTTACATGGAGAAAACCCTTGCGGGTAAAAAACTCCACCAAGAAAGAGGCACAATTTTGTATTAATCTCAACAAGATTGTATAATACATCAACTACACAACTCTCTCCACAAGTCTTCAATTCGACAACATTCCGGCAACACCTAAGTACCTAAAATCTATATTGTAGCAAAAAATACATGGCAAATACTTATATAAATGTTTTCCACTCCTTTCTAGGTGTTCACCTTCTCTCTCCTAAGATTCTCTAACCTGTAAACATTAATTACCATCTTACAAGCATCCTACACTTGTTCAAAAATAGCCACGCAAAGGTTGGGTGTCCAAGACTATATCTAGCCTCTTATAGCATCTTATGATGTACCATAACCATCAGAGATTCCACAAAAGAGTATCTTTCCAAGATAGGAACCTTGGGCTAAATATAGCAAATGTACAACTAACATATCTATCATATGCATCATAGAATCTCAAAATCTTATGACAACTTGCAGCTGTCATAGATTCACTTACCAAATATTATGACCTTTGTCATACATCCCAAAAATAGTAGATTCCTCAAGAGAGCATGCCTACCATCATTTACTTTGAGTTTTTACATTTGCCAATAGTAAAAGTCACTCTATAATTACCTCCGGTTATTCTGAAATTACCCCTACTAGTGCAACTAGTATGTAGCTTCTCATGGATAATTACAAATTACATATAATAAATAGAATAAATACAATATTGGGATTTACAAGGTTAATGGCACCTTATCCCAAAAATTTCTACCATAGAGGACATCATAATTCTTAATGCAATGAATGATACAAGAGAGAAGAAAGAGGATGGGATAAGAGTGTTGAAATGCACAAGACAACTAAGAGGGGGGCGTCAATCAGTTGTAACAAAAACTTAACTTCTTATAAGACACAACAAATCAACCACTTAATCACTGTTAATATGAGTTATTCATGAAATCATGAAATTAGAAAATTAAGCGCATTCACACATTCAACACATGAGACACCAGATTTTTTACGTGGAAAACCCAATAAGGGAAAAACCACTATGAGGATTAACTCACAATATAAATGATATATCAAAATTTACAATAAGGCTTACTGCCCAAAATGTTCACTGTAAGAAGAAGAGGCTCACTACCAAGAGAAGAGTCTCACTGCCAAAAGGGGCTCATTGCCAGAAGTAGAAGAAGATAGTTACAATGAGAATGGATCTCACAATAACTAGGGATCCACCACAAACTCAACTGAATCTTTCACAACCTCTCTGCATCAAAATATATTCTTTTCTGCTCACTTCCACACTCACAAACTTATCTGGATCACACCTGTAACAAATGATGCTTCTCATGCAGCGATTTCATCTATCTCAATAACACCACTAGATTTCCCGATCATTTAATTCATATTTATACATTCATAGTCTTGGAAATAATCTTCAAGGTCAGCACAAACAATAAACTTAGCCAATATTCAAATTAGGTCTAGACCTAAACATTCCCGTGGTGGAAAGGAATGAATGCGAACCACACCACACCTTAGTTGGGACTCAAATGCAGTCTCCCATGCAACAACATGCTACCATAAACTTCAAAGCATAATCGCAAGTAGCGAACACAACCAAGTCGGCCAAAATTGGTGTTAACACTAAGACCTTTAGGAATAGACTTCATGCATGATCTGAATTACACTTTACGGACCAATCAAAAAGTAGGAACATGATCTAGAGACATCCACAAGCATGTTACAATAACAAGGAACTTCTGCACAACCCCCAAACATTCAACCAAAAGATCCTTCAAAGTGGAGCACTTAAACATTACTGTCAGCCACTGTCATAAAGGAAAGATCACTTGCAAAGCACAAAATCATGAACCACTTAAATTGAAGGCAAATAACATCATTCCAAGCTTAATATTAGAATTGGAGACTATAAAACTTAAATGTAGAGAGATGCGGAGTAGAATGCATTCTTCCTGTCATGATTGAATACTCAAAAAAATAATTTCTACACTTGTGAACAGAACTCACTCAAATCTTCACACTAGAGGCTAAAACTTGAGACATAGCAACTAAAGACATCCCTTAACATAAATTCCAAACTACAGATGAAAATGTTCAATCTATAGGATATGCGGAGCAAAACACTGCACTGTTCTGGGAGATAGAATAGTTTTGCAATTACACTAACTTCTCAAATACTTGCTCAAACTTATCCAAATAACTTCCTTAGATGCTGACCTTAGGTGTTGAAATCAATGACAACACTCATACTTACAATAATCTCCCCCTTTGTCATCGATGGCAACACATGATGTGAAAAACCATCAAGACAAACAAACTTGCTTTGCTTCTTTGCTCCCCCTTACTTTATGCTTTCTTTGGCAGCAACTTTCTCAAAATCTCTCTCCTTAAGTTTTTCACATGAACTTCTCTCCCCCTTTGACATCAATGGAAAAGGGTGTTGGACTGTTTATCTCTCTTTAGTTATCAAGGCTCAATTCAGATCTTACTAAGACTACACTACTCCCCCTGTCAGCAACATAGCAACACTTACTGCTCTTTGTCAGGAACTCATATCAGCAACATCTACCTACTCCCCCTAAGAGGTAGTCTTCAAAACATCAATTCAAATAAAAAATGAGACTTTAGACACCACTGGACTGATGCACTTCCTATGCATCTTAATTTAGAGCAGGGGAGGTAATAACCCCTAACCTCTCCTTGAGATATTCAAAAGTATCCTTAGGCAGAGGCTTTGTGAAAATATCTGCAATCTAATCCTTTGTAGACACATATTCCATCTTTACTTCATTCTCTATTACCTTTTGTCTCAGAAAGTGATACCCTATTGATATATGCTTTGTTCTTGAGTGCATCACTAGATTGTTTGAAATGTTTATAGCACTTGTATTATCATAGAAGATTGAAATTGGTTCTTCATACACAACTCTTATGTCTTTCAATGTTTGCTTCATCCATAGCACTTGAGTACAACAACATGCTGCGACAATATATTCTACTTTTGAAGTAGACAAAGAAATTAAATCTTTCTTCTTTCTCAACCATGAAACCAATTTGTTACCCAAGAAGAAAGCACCTCCACTTGTACTTTTTCTGTCATCAACATCTCCAGCCCAATTTGCATATGTATAAGCACTAAGAGTGAAGTTAGTACCTTTAGGATACCACAATCCATAGTCTAAAGTGAATTTTAAATATGATGTATAGTAGGGGAAACACCATACACATACTAGGAATGATGCATGAAACTTATTTGGGCTGAGTGTCCCAACAGGGGAAGTTTCACTACTCTTGGCATAGTTCTCAAATGTTGGCATATGCACAAATGAAGGAAAGATGGTTTATATAATTGAATGACCTTTTATTACACCTAAGACCACCTTAATATGACTAATGGACACTCATGAAACTCACCAAAAAACTTGGTTACTTGATCTTCCTATTGTTCCTTCATAACCAGGCCTATTTCCTTGTAGCCCTTAAAATAGGGTTTTTAGGGCATAACTTGTAGAATCCATAACAAACCCATGAAAAAATTAGTTTTTCAGATACCCATTAAGCCCTTACATAGCATATCTAACACGCAATATGGGTTCTTTTGAAACAAATTCCTCAAAATTGGATTGTACCTACTGTTATTAGGCCTAATTAGGCCTCTTTCACAAGGCAGCTATTGGACCAACTTGCTCCCAACTCCTCTAGCCTACTCCAAGGCATTAGATGGATTTAAAATAGGTTGAATATGTTGATTTCAAGGTTATTTGGCCATCACAAGTCAAACATGTATCAATCTACCACTCTACCTAGTCTAGAAGCCTTAATACATGAAGATATTAGGCTTCAATCACTGCAACAATCACTCCAAACCAGTCCCCTACCCATGGAATGAAAATCCAAATTAAATGTAGTCTAAAAAAATCCATTCCATCCATTTTGGGGCTCCAACATAGATGGAATGGTCAAAAATCCATCGGGTTCTCTAAAACCCTCAAAACTAGGGTTTAAGACCCTCTTACAAAAATCTGATTATAAAATGCTTCAAGGACAATGAAAATTTCTCCTAACCTGACTCAAATGAAAGATAACACTATCTACTACATAATTTCAGATTTTTTTGTCTATGATAGTATAGTACAACTCTGTGTCAGGCGTAGAAACAACAGAAAATATAGAAATATGCAGGAAAAACTGGAAAATGTTATTGATTTTTTTATCACAAACTGCATCCTCTCTGTCCTCCTCAACCAAGATGAGGCATGATATATCATGTATACAATGAAACTTCATAGCTCCATAACTCCAATCATGGTAAAAATCAAGAAAGAGGCTAAAATTAGCCTTCCCACTAAGGCTGCAGTAAAAAAGCATGCCTACAAATAAGGCAAAAATTAGACTTCCACCATCTCCACTACATAGGCATGCCTCTAGTGGGCTTATTACAACATTTAAAACCAAAATTTCATCTAGGCTCTATATTGAGCTCAAAAATCAAAACTTGACTTAAATACTTAGGTGATCCTGTACCATACACCCAAGGAGAAAAGATCTCAGTCTCCACCTGAGATCAGATCATGGACTGTAGTTCCATGTTTCATAATGTCTTCAGCTTTCATCCAAGTTGCATCTTCATGAGGAAGCCCCTAGAACTTCACTAGATATTCATTGTACACCTTATGCCTTGTCCTCTTGACCTCCTTGGTGTCTACAATGGCTTCAAGCTTGACTGGTGCAAAAGGAGGAAGACCTCTGATCTAATCAGCATCAACACCTTCCTGAATGTCTATACCTGCATCTAAAGATTCCTTGAAAGGATATAAGTTAGAAATATTAAATATTGGTAAGATAGCAACTCCAGAAGGGAGTTCTATCTCATATGTATTTTCAGTAAATTTGTGGACCACCTTGCATGGTCCAATCTTCTTCATCAGCAACTTAGTGTATTTTCCCTTAGGTAACCTCTCTTTTCTAAGATGTGCAAGTACTAAATCTCCAACTTTGAACTAAACATTGCTCCTTTTCAAATCTGCATGCTTCTTGTAAGTTTCCACACTCTTCTTGAGTTGTTCTCTGACTTGATCATGGATATCTTTCATATCCATTACAAACTCCTCTCCTTCAACACTTCTCTTTTCTAACCCTCTCAAATCTCTTAGTTCAAATATACCTCTTGGGTTCAATCCATACATTACTTCAAAAGGACTCTTTCCTATGCTCTTGTTAATGGAATCATTATAAGCATACTCTACCTATGGGATAACAAGATCCCATTACTTTCCATGTTCCTTTGTGAGACATCTAAGTAGATTCCCTAATGATCTATTAACTACTTCAATCTACCCATCTGTTTGTGGGTGATAGGCAGAGCTGAAAGTCAAGTTGGTTCCTAGTTTCCTCCATAAGGTCCTCCAAAAGTGGCCTATAAACTTAGAGTCTCTATCTGATACAATAGTGAGGGGCAGTCCATGGATTCTAACTATGTCCTTGAAGAATAAACTAGCAATGTTTGATGCATCACTTGTGCATTTTTGCAAGGAACAAAATGTGCCATCTTACTAAATCTATCCACAACTACAAAGACACTGTCCACTCCCCTCTGATTTTTGGGTAGGACTAATAAAAAATCCATAGTAATATGTTCCCAAGGTCTACTAGGTATTGGGAGAGGCCGATATAAGCCTACATTTGAACTAGAGCCCTTAGCTCTTTGACAAACTCCACAAGATTCAACAAATTTTTTGATATCTACCTACATCTTAGGCCAAAAATAAAATATTATTACCTGATCTAGTGTCTTGTCTAGCCCAAAGTGTCCTCCAAGACTTCCACAATTCTTCTCCCTTATGAGATTTGTCCTCATAGAGCACTTAGGGATGCATAACTAAGCTCCCTTGAATAACAGTCCATCTCGCAATAAAAAATTAGGAAATTGATCATGAAAAGTACATTCAAACTATTGGCAAATAGAGTATACCTCCTTGAAGTCTGCATCAGCAGCATACATGTCTTTTACTACCTCTAATCCCACATTTTGGAGTTGTATTTCATGGACTAGGACTGATCTTCTACTCAATGCATCAGCTACCTTGTTAGCTTGGCCTTTCTTGTGCTTGATGGTGAATGTATAACTTTACAAGTACTCAACCCACTTTATGTGCCTATGACTTAACTTGTCTTGGTTGTTCAAGAAACTTAGAGTATGGTTGTCTGTGAAGACTATAAATTCCTTAGGCAAGAGGTAATGTCTCAACTTCCTTAGGGACTGCACTAATGCATAGAGTTCTAGGTCATATGAAGAGTACTTTCTCTTGGCCTCATTTAGCTTCTCACTAAAGAAAGCTACTAGTCTTCCCTCTTGGCTTAAGACTACACCTACTGTAGATCCACTGGCATCACACTCCACTATGAAGATCTTGTTGAAGTCAGGCAAAGCAAGGATGGGTTGTTGTGATACTCTCTTGTTCAAGTAATCAAATCTCTTTGATGCCTCCTCAGTCCACTGAAATTTCCTCTTCTTATCTCCTTTGATGGTGTTAAGGATAGGAGAACAATTATGACTGAAATTTTCCTATAGAAAGTAGCTAAACCATGAAAAATTCTTACCTCTCCTATTGATTTTGGAGCTGGCCAACTAAGAATGGCTTCAACCTTGGAAGGATCCATCTTCAACGTGCCTTTGGAGATCACAAAACTAGGGTATACTAGTTCCTCCTTCATAAACTCACACTTTTTAAGGTTTATCATCAGCTTCTCCTTATGCAATCTCTACAAAACCATGTCAAGATGATACAAGTGCTCCTCCTTTGTTTTACTGAACACAAGAATGTTATATAAGTAAACAACAACAAATTTTCCAATAAAAGGCTTCAAGACCTCATTCATTAATCTCATAAATGTGCTAGGAGCATTAGACAATCCAAAGGGCATTACCATCCATTCATACAGTCCTTCATTGGTTTTAAAGACAGTTTTCCATTCATCTCCTTCCCTTATTCTGATTTGGTGATATCCACTTTTGAGATCAATCTTTGAGAAGTAACATGCACCTCCCAAATAGTCCATTAGGTCTTCCATCCTAGGTATTGGGAGCCTATATCTTATTGTGATTTTGTTTATGGCCCTTGAATTGGTACACATCCTCCATTCTCCACCTTTCTTGTATGCTAAAATAGTAGGGACAACACATGGACTTAAGCTTTCTCTGATGAGACCCTTATCTAACAATTCTTGGACTTGTGCCTTGATTTCTTCATTCTATTGTGGGGTCAACTTGTATGCAGCCTTGTTAGGTAGATTGGCACCAGGGATCAGGTCTATGTGATGGATAATGTCTCTCATGGGAGGTAAGGAACTTGGCAAATCATCTACCACAATATCCTTGTACTTGTTCAACAAAGACTGAACTTCATTAGGTATGTCTTCCACCTTATTTTCTGCTATATCAGACTTGGTCTTAGGTCTGATCACTACTACAAATCCCTGTCCTTCCTCCTTCATTGTTTGCAAAAACTCTTTCTCTCCTACTACCATGATGCTAGACCCAACTTGCTTATTAGATTCTTCCTCTTGAAGGGGTGTTAGAGGGAATGAGACTCCATCCTTCTCTATCACATAAATGTTTTTCTGACCATCATGCTTGCTCTTTCTGTTATGTTGCTAGGGTCTTCCTAGCAGCAGGTGACAAACATCCATAGGGATGATGTCACAAAGGATCTTATCCTTATAACCCCCAATGTTAAACTCTACCCATGACTTCTCATTCACCAAGACTTTTTGGCCTTTGTTTAACCATGACACTTTGTAAGGTGTGGGGTGAGGATTCCTCTTCAGGTTCAACTTCTCTACCATTTCTAAAGAAACCATGTTATCAGTAGAACTAGAATCAACCACTACTTTACATACCTTTCCACGTGACTTGCAAGTTGTCCTAAATAATGCCTTCCTTTGTGAAGGCCCCTTGGTTGTTGGTACCTTGAGGAGTGTCCTCCTTATCATCAGTGTATCACCTACCTCAGGAGTAGTAGGGTAAAGTGGTGAATTGACACTTTCACTATCCTCTTCATGCACAATTTGGGTTCTTCGTTCACCTCCTTGAGAGCTTGATTCTTGCTTGTCTGGGCACTTGAATGCAGGATGTCCAAACTAATTACAGTTGTAACATTTACCTGAGAAAGTGTTTGATCCTCTACCTTTGCCACCAAACCCTCCTCTACTATTGGATCTTCTTCCTCTAAACTTACCTCAACCACTTGACTCACCACCTTGTTCCTGTTGTCCACTTCACTCTCCTTATTGTTTTTGTGACTATCCTCTTGCACCAAAGTTACCTCTACCTCTAAGATTCCTTCCTCTACCTCTTCCATGCTGCTCTTGTCTCCTCTTTATCCTTTCTTCTGCCTTGGCAACCAATTGGAAACACTCTTCCACTATCGGTGGTGTAGATAGGTTGATCTCATCTTGAATATTGTACCTCAGGCCATTCAGGTACCTTGCCACCTTTTGTCTTTCATCTTCAACATGTCCTGTCCTGATGCTTAATTTATGGAACTCCTCAGTGTAGGTCATAACGTCCAACTCCTTTTTATTGAGACTTTGCAACTTCCTAAAGGTCTGGATTTCATAGTTTGTAGGTAGGAATTGTGCCTTCAGTTTTGCTACCATTCTATCCCATGAATGGATCTTTGTCTTTCCTTTCTTTATTCTTTCTTCTTGAACATAGTTCCACCATGTTAGGGCAGAGACCTTCAATTTGGTCTTTGCATACTTCACCTACTTACAGTCTTCAACCTCCTCAAACTCAAAGAAGTTATTAAGAGTATCTATCCAGCCCAATATTTCTTCACTATCCATCTTCCCACCATACATGGGTACTTCTACTTTCAATTTTGGAGTCTTTTCCCCCTTGACAACCTTCAACATCTTCAGCATTCTCTCTTCCCCTAAGTCCAAGGCTTCTTCTTCTTCTTCTTGAACTCCTAATTGAGGGTCTATGTTCTCACCCTCTTCCTCTTGATCACTCTAATCCCCTCTGTCCATACCTCTCCTAAGGTTGGATTCCAATGTTGATATTCTAGCTAGGGCTGACTCATGAGACTCCTTCACTTGTCCCATCTCATTTGCATGCTTCTCCTTCAACTTTCTAACTTCCTTAGCCACTGGATTGCTCTTTGGAGGCATCTTGTAAACTCAACTCTCACACTTCAATTTTCTTCTTTCTTCCCAATTAGAATCTAAACTTGAGCTCTGATACCACTTGATGTAGTGTAGGGGAAACACCATACACATACTAGGAATGATGCATGAAACTCATTTGGGTTGACTGTCCCAACAAGGCAAGTTCTGCTACTCTTGGCATAGTTGTCAAATGTTGGCATATGCACAAATGAAGGACAGATGGTTTATCTAACTGACTAACCTTATATTACACCTAATACCACCTTAATATGACTAATGGACACTCATGGAACTCACCAAGAAACTTGGTTACTTGATCTTTCTATCATTCCTTCATAACTAGGCCTATTTCCTTGTAGCCCTTGGAATAGGGTTTTTAGGGCATAACTAGCAATATCCATAATAAACCCGTGAACAAATTGGTTTTTTAGATACCCATTAAGCCCCTACACAACATATCTAACATGTAGTATGGGTTCTTTTGAAACAAATGCCTCAAAATTGGACTGTACCTACTGTTATTATGCCTAATTAGGCCTCTTTCACAACACAGCTATTGGACCAACTTGCTCCCAAATCCTCTAGCCTACTTTAGGCCTTTAGATAGATTGAAATAGGTTGAATATGCTGATTTCAAGGTTCTTTGGCCATCACAACTCAAATATGTATCAACCTACCACTCTACCTAGTCTAGAAGCCCCAATACATGAAGATATTATGCTTCAATCACTGTAACAATCACTCCAAACCAGTCCACTACCCCTGCAATGAAAATCCAAATGAAACGCAATCTAACAAATTCCATTCCATCCATTTTGGGGCTCCAACACAGATGGAATGGTCAAAAATCCATCAGGTTCTCTAAAACCCTCAAAACTAGGGTTTAAGATCCTCTTACATAAATCTGATTATAAAATGCTTCAAGTATAAAGAAATTTCTCCTAACCTAACTCAAATGAAAGCTAACACTATCTAATACATGATTTCAAAGGTTTTTGTCTATGACATTATAGTATGGCTCTGTGCCAGGCATAGAAACAATAGAAAATATAGAAATATACAGGAAAAACTAGAAAATGTTGATTTTTTCATCACAAACTACATCCTCTATGTCCTCCTTGACCAGAATGAGGCATGATATATCATGTATACAATGAAACTCCATGACTCCATAACTCCCATCATGGGAAATATCAAGAAAGAGGCTAAAATTAGCCTTCCCACTAAGGCTGCAGTCAAAAAGCATGCCTACAAATAAGGCAAAAATCAGACTTCCACCATCTCCACTACATAGACATGCCTCTAGTGGGCTTATTACAACATTTTAAACCAAAATTTCAAATAGGCTCTATATTGAGCTCAAAAATCAAAACTTGACTTAAATACTTAGGTGCTCCTGCACCAAAATACCTCATGATCCTCTTAACTACCTTCACATCTGACTCTCTAGGATCTTCTTGAATTCTTGCCACAAGACAAACTACATGCATTATATCTGGTTTGGTATAGGTTAGATAAAGTAGTCCTCCAGTCATAGACCTATACTTTTTCTGGTCAGTCTTAGGTGATGTATCAATCTTGCTCAGCTTGCAACCAATTGCCATAGGGGTACATACTGGCTTAGAGTCCTCCATTTCAAAATTTTTTAACAACTCTTTCACATACTTGGACTGAGAAATGAAAATCCCTTTTTCTGATTGAGTAATCTGCGGTCCTAGAAAGAAATTCAATTCACCAAACATAGACATTTCAAACTCTTTTTGCATTTCCTCTGCAAATCTCTTACACATACCTTCATGGCCTCCAAAGATAATATCATCAATAAAGACTACAACAATCAAAATTTGATCATCATTAATTTTGAAATAGAGATTACTGTCTGCAATACCTTTACTAAACCCTAATTGCCACAAATACTTCTCCAACCTTGCATACCAGGCTCTAGGGGCTTGCTTTAGTTCATACAATGCTTTCTTCAATCTGCACACCATGTCACCTTGGTCTGATGATTGAAATCCTTCCGGTTGTTCAATGTAAACCTCTTCTTCAAGCTCTCCATTCAAGAATGTAGACTTCACATCCATCTGGTACACTTTGAAATCTTTGTGTGCTGCAAATGCCAAGAACATTATTACTGCTTCAATCCTTGCCACAGGAGCATAAGTCTCATCAAAATCTATGCCTTCAACCTGAGAATATCCTTTGCATACCAGTCTTTCTTTTTTTCTTACTACTTCTCCATTTGCATTCATCTTGTTTCTGAAAACCCATTTAGTTCCAATCACATTTTTATCAGTAGGTCTAGGAACCAACTCCCAAGTTTGATTCTTTTCTATCTACATCAGCTCTTCTTTCATAGCCTTTACCCAATTCTCATCTTTACAGGTTCACTTACAGTTTTAGGTTCAATCTTTGAAAGTAAATAGTAGTTCACCTATTCTTCTAAAGCTCTTTTCCTTGTCAATACCCCTTTTCTTTTATTACCAATAATTTGATCTTCAGAATGATTAATCCTTACATACCTGGGAGTCTTAACAACACTTTTCGGAGCCTTTTCTTCTTCAACTTGACTATTTTTTTGTTCAACTTTTTCTTTATTTACTGTAACAATAGGTTCATCTAATTCATAGCCACTCAAATCTGATATTCTTTCCTTGTCTTCATCAACTTTCACATTAGCACTCTCAATGAGATCTGATATTCTTTCCCTATCTTCATCAACTTTCACATTAGCACTCCCAATGATCTTTGTCAATCTCTTATTGTAGCACTGGTAGGCCTTACTCTTAGTGGAGTATCTAAGGAAAATTCCTTCATCACATCTAGCATCAGACTTGTCTAACTCTTCTTCTCTTCTAATATAGCATTTATAATCTTTGAAGATCATATTCATTTGCTTCTGAGTGATTGAAGGAAAGAGCTGAATGGCTATCTATTCCCAGATCTCAAGATCCTTTGCCCTAGCATTATTCTTTCTTATCTCTAATTCCTTCTCTAGGCTTTTCGTAATGAGAGCTATGATTTCAATAAAAGCCTTATTGTATATTTTCAAGTACTTAACTATGGCTTCCTCCATGATCTTTCTATCTGCATCATTATATGCATCATAGAATTCTGTTATTGGTTGTAGGTTCCCATCCATAGTAACTAATTTAACTACATCATCTAAGGACAGAGTGGGCCTTTCAACAAATTCTTCTGTTACTTCTTCAATAGAGGGTTCATCGGATGTTTTCCTTTTCTTTTTCATTTTCTTTACTTCCTCATCTGATTCTATCTCTTCATCATCCTTCTGACTAAAGTAAGACCTTGTGGCCTTTGTTTTAGTTCGTTTATCTGCTTTACCAAATGATTTTGCTTCTGGTTTAGATGCTTTTGAGCTTTTAGCAGTTGTAGGTGCCAAGCTCTTAGAAGATCTAGTCCGGGAGGGGGCTTTTACCGGACTACTTTCCTTTTCTACTTCTTCCTTCTCTTTCTCTACCCTTTCCATCTTCTCTCTGTTAGCGTCAAGTGCTTCTTTTGATATGCCAAATCTTTTGGCAACATTCTCTACTTCTTTTCTCACTTTTCTCTTTATCTCCGGTTATCTAAGTTCCACATAAATCTTTATACTCAACTCTTCAAAGGTTCCAAACCTTTCTACCTTGGGATCCTTAGGTTGACTAAGCATGTGTTGAACATGTAGCTCGACTATTTTCTCATCCACTTCATACCTCATTGGCATGATCTAGACTACCCTTGGCTCCACTGCCTCCATTAGGCACTGATCAGTTTCTACCATAAAGTAGATTGTATCCTCATACTGCTCAACTAAGGATTGGGGAATTCTCTCTCTGGCTTGCATCATGTTTTGAAAGTTCTTAAAGTACCCCTAGAGTGTAGTATTTTGTGCATTAGTGTTACCAATTCCATGTAGATAGTCTCTGATTTGAATTGCTACTGGTCTGTCATTCTACCATATCCACCTGTTAGATCCGAGTAGCTCATTCATGTAGTAAAAGAATAGACAAAGTATTAAACCACTGTATTTGAAAGAGTTCTTCTTATCTTTCTTTATCTTCTACAGATTCTCCAAGAGTTGGTTCAGAATAAGCTCACAAAGATCATAGTTTGCATTCTTCCTCAACATTTCATAAGCAGTATATACAATAGTTTCGGATACTAAATTCTCCCTGCTGGAGTGATATATCTTATATCCAATTATCATTGATGCAAACTTGATATCCGAATCTATGATATCCTCAATTGTCATAGCTCTTTTATCAAACTTTGATTCGGTAGCCTCACTTACAATTTGGTTTTTGACAGATTTGAGAGTGGGCATCTCATCGGTTGAGTGTAATCTGATTACTGCCTTAATGTCATCCTTAGTAATCTTAAATGGCCTATTCAACCACATGAAGTTGTCATGTATTCTGCTCAAAATGTACCAGACCCATTCATCTTCCAGAAAGCAGGGGAAATTAATGCACTGTGCAAAATGTTTGTCCCAAATAGCTTTATACTAAGTTTTGAGTTCAAATGAGTCATCTATCAATTGCTTATGATAGATATCAACCAGCTTAGATTCCCCAAATTCTTCAATATTTGCATGAATATATGCCCTAACATCTTCTACATGCAGAACTCCATGTAGAATGCTTGAAAAGCTGCCTAGGGGATCAATTTCTAGGGATTTATATGGATGTTTCTTGAATTTAGGGTGGGGCCTATCAGAAATCTTCACCACATTCGGGGTAGTCATTTTTCAGAGATTTACAGAGGAATATTCAAGAATGGAAAATACCTTTTACGCTTCTAGGTTTTACGGAGTGAGCCAGATCGATTACTGGATGAATCAACTTCTGTAGATGATCTTTGGTGGGCTTGTGGAATTTTGTTGCAGAGCTCCTTTTTGCTTCTTCTTGAATGTAGAATGAACAAATGTTTGATAGGAAAAACCCTTATATTACTCCGCAAATCCTAATACCAAGTTGCAATAAATGCTCAGCTTAAGTCATTCCGGTTTGCCTTGTTTTCCTTATTCGAATGACTTGATGAACCGGATCAATCTTGCTCTAAACATCTTGCGAATCTTCCATATCATAACCATAGTTTATTTAGATGATTCTTTGAGAACCCTTTAATCCGTAACTCTCTTTGTGCCAATTCCGGCACCAATTAACTGGCTGGGGGATTTGTTTTTCTTAGTGACTCCCCCTGAGCCAGAGCTCATTTTTTAATTTCCAGAAGGAATATTAGCACCAGATTCTGGTGCGGATCCATCCCCTACATTCTCTGTGCTTCTCTTCACCCAAATCTTGTTCATCTCACTTTTAACTTCATCCACATTCACTTTTCCTTTTCCTTTGTCTTGATTCTAATTATGATGCACCGGACCCCTTTTGTCCTGATTCTTGCTTCTACAGATTTTGGCAATGTGACCGGGTCTATTGCAATTGTGGCAAACAACATTTCTTTGCATATTTGAATGCTATACCCTTGATCTACATTGATTAGCCATATGTCCCATTCTATTGCAGGCAAACCATCTACCATTGAATGAATTGTTCATTTGCATATTTCTACATTCATGAGATTTGTGACCATACCTTTTGCAGTTAAAACACTATTCGGAGAAGGATGTATTAGTCTGATTTATTCTCTTTCTGCACTGACTAGCTTTATGACCAAAGTTATTGCAATTTTGGCAGTATCTATTGAAGGATGGATATCTTTGAGCATTAGGCTGCCTTACAAGAGGTCTTCTAGGCCTGTTCCTTGGATTTCCTAATTCAAAATTCTTCTGACTAGATCTGGAGCTTTCACCTTTCTCATATCCCAAGCCACACTTGTCATCTACCCTCTTTTGGATTTGAAGAAGAACTTCAAGTTGAGCAGAGCTTATCTTGAATTTTTCTTTGTATTCATTTGTTGTTTGCAGATCCCTTTTAAGAGAGACAATTTGATCCTAAAGTTTTTCTTCATTATCTTTAGCATCTTCAAGATCAGATTCAAGATGTCTGATTATTCTATCCATTTTGTGGCAGTCTTCTATTTTCTCTTTGAGAGATAGCCTTAGATCATCTTCTATTTTTCTTTTCTCTTCAATTTCTTGAGTAAATTTTATAACTCCTAATTCCATTTCATGTCTTACCATAATGACCTCTTTTGATAACTTTTCACATAACTTGGTTTTCTCCTTCAAATCTTCATTTGTATCATTGGCTTCACCTTGACTTGCCAATTGCTGAAGTAGATCCTTTCTCTTTTTCATAGAGATACTCAGTTTCCCTTTTAGTTCATTTATGAAATCATCAGCCTATTTGAGTCTTTCCTTTAATTCATTGACTTCAGAGTTAGATTGCTCAAGATCATCTAGGGTAGTCTGAAGTTGTTCCCTCATACCATACACATCCATTTGAATTCCCAGATCTTTCTCAAGCTGTTAGGCTCTGTTAGGAGGCACTTGGCTCTAATACCAATTGTTGATAACTGAGAGGGGGGGTGAATCAATTATCTTAATTATTTTAACTTTTTGTTCTTCTTTATCAACTAGTATAGTATCAAAACACATAAGCTTAAATGAACATCAAAGAAGAAATAAACTCAGTACACATGACATAATATTTTTGACGTGGAAACCCTGTTAAGGGAGAAAACCACGAGGTGATTAACCCAAGAATGTATTCTCTATTAGAAGAATATAAATACAAAATGGCACTTGCCAATTAGGGCTTACTACCCGAGCACACTGCTCACAAGAGGCTCACTGCCTACAAGAGATACACTGTCTACAAGTTATAAAGAGAGTAACAAGATACTTGAACTGATGAGAAGCATCCATATATGTTGGAGTTTAGTTCCGGTTAGGCTCTGTATACTGATCTACTACACTTCATTCTTCCTCTTCTTTTGTGCTGCTATCCTTTCACATACCGGACCTGCCTTACTACCTTCACACTGTTCTTCTACTTTTATTTGCACACACCAACTCACAACTCACACCTTCATATCTAAATCCATTTAGTATATATATCCACACAATAAATTTTATCCTCTTTCTAGTCGGCATCTAGAATAGTCAATATTTTCCCAAACTCTAGTCTATCGGCTAAATTCTTGCCTACTAAGTGATGCAGATGAAGGAGATACTTATAGAAGTCATCTAACATGTCAGCCAATCATGGATGATACCTTAAGAACCCTGATTACCATCAATATCTCATTTGGAATAATTCTGATACTTTGTCTATCAGTTCTTCCTCTATCTACTCTGCCAAACCGGACCCCAATACTTAGATACTCATATCTCTTCATTCTCTTATCACCAGAGGCTCAATCCCTAGAATCTATCAGTCAAGGTATTCCTCTTGACTTCCCCAAGTCCTCACTTTACAAAGATGCTTCCTTTAAGAGATCCAGACCTGACTGTCAGACCTTGCCACATGCTCTATTCTTGCTTATCAGATCACAACATTCTTCAATTTGACTTCCGGTATAGGCACACCATGTCCTATGGATGTGTGGGATGAACTTTATTGCCATCAATGACAACAATCATGAAGCCACAATGTGTCTCTTGCCAACATTTTTTTGTTCAACTTTTTCTTTATTTACTATAACAATAGGTTCATCTAATTCATAGCCACTCAAATATGATATTCTTTCCTTGTCTTCATCAACTTTCACATTAGCACTCTCAATGAGATCTGATATTCTTTCCCTATCTTCATCAACTTTCACATTAGCACTCTTAATGATCTTTCTCAATCTCTTATTGTAGCACTGGTAGGTCTTACTCTTAGTGGAGTATCTAAGGAAAATTCCTTCATCACATCTAGCATCCGACTTGTCTAACTCTTCTTCTCTTCTAATATAGCATTTGCTTCCAAAAACTTTGAAATATTTCACTGTAGGAATTTTTTCATACCACAATTCATAAGGAGTTTTAGTACCATTACCTTTGACTTGAACTTTGTTTTGAATGTAGATAGAAGTATGTATAGCTTCTCTACAATACACTTCCAGTAGGTTGGCCTCCTTCATCTTTGACCTAGCAACCTCTTGAATTGTCATGTTCTTTCTTTCAACAAATCCATTCTGCTAGAAAGTTTTAGGAGCAGATAACTATCTTTTTATCCCATGTTCTTCACATAAAATATTGAATTCATTTGATGTGAACTCACCTCCTCTATCATACCTTAAGCATTTGATCCTCAATTCTATCTCATTTTCAACCATCACCTTAAAATCTTTGAGCTTGTCTAGAGCTTCTGATTTATCTTTTAGTAAAGTAACCCAAGTCATTCTAGAAGAATCATCAATAAGCAACATTAATTACCTGTTTCATTGCAAACTTCTTGTTCTTGTAGGTGTTGGTTTAGGTCTAGACAACTGAGAGGGGGGGTGAATCAATTGTCACACATTTTCAATCATTTCTACCTTTAATCTTCCTTTGCCACTTATAATCAATTTAATGATATAAACATTTCAGCATCAATCAATAACATATGAACAAAAACATAAATAACACATTTGACACCAAGATTTTGAAATGGAAACCCAGTTAAGGGAAAAACCACGGTGAGGGTTAACCCACAAAAGTTAATACTGTCTTAAAAGTATTTTTACAAATGGGAATGCACATGCATTCGGGCTTATTGTCTAGAGCTCACTACTCAAATGGAGCCTCATTGCCTATGGAAATATTACAAGAGAATGACAAAGATTTGAACTGATTAATAGCATCTACCCATGCAAATATATTAGTTCTGGTTAAGTACAAAAACTAATCTTACACATTTCATCTTTGCTCTACTCTTCTTACTATTCTGCCTTCATTTGCAATTTGGATTTCTGATCTTCTCACATATACCTTATTTGCATACACCACACTCACTAAATCATCCAATTTCATTGGGTATATATATCCGCAATATGATCTACAATCATTCTAGTAGTTGGCTTCAACAACACTTAGAACTTTTATGAATACTCTGCTCTATCAACTAGATCTATGCATAACTTAATGTGCAGACCAAAACTTGTTTTTTAAAATCACCACTCATTTCGGCCACTATCACTGATCATCACCATTTGTCCAAAAAACAACTTCCATACATCCAAAATCAAGACCTTCTGCAAGGTTGGCCTATTCTTCTTTTGTCTGCTCTAACAAATTGGTACCCGGTACTCAGAGGCTAATATTTTTTGAATCCTTCATCAATAGAGGACAAAAATCTAGATTTAGACTATCTTGATAATGCATATGACTCCCCTAGATCCACAGCTAATCATGACTTTCCACAAGAGAGATCTGGACCAAAATATCGGATCCTATTACTTCTCTGTTCCTAACTGCCCAGAATTAGACAAATTTTGAATCTAACTTCTGGTATGAACAAATTTTGTTATACATATGATTGGGATGATCTTAGTTACCATCAATGACAACACCTATCAGTGCAAAGTAGTGTCTCTTGCCAACAATCTCCCCCTTTGGCATTGATGGCAACACTTAGTGAAAATGACTAAGTGCCTAGTGTAACTCTCCCTTTGTCTGTACACTTGTGTACTTCACTTATTTTGGTGCTCCCCCTTTGTTAAATACCTCATTTTTCTTGTCTTTCACTCCCCATTTGACATCAATGGCAAAGGGTGGGGTTCGCAAGCCAAAACTCTCCAAAAATTCTATATATACTATCGCATATGTACAATTAATCATTAAGTCTTATTTACATGAACTTGAGAATGTCTGCAAAGCTGGTTTTTATTTGCACAAGTTTAGAGGCCCAAGTACTCTTCATTCCATCCAAAATAGAGATGTGCCCACTTAACAAAAATGAATATGCTTCTGCCTTTGACAGATCTACTGGATCACTAGTTTGAGCTACACTTTGAGCTTTAGATAGGGCATTATACATTGTCTCTAACATAAGAGCAATTAATCCCCGGAGCTCACACATTCTCTTTATAATGTTACCCTTTTCTTTAATAAGCCTCTTTATCTCATTTGTCAGGCTGATTACTTGACATTCTTGACTTATAGGAGAAACTGTTAGAGGATCAAAAATTTGAGAGAGATTTGATAATTTATGTTCTTGCTCCTTTATCTTTTTCTCAATATCCTCATTAACTTTGGGCCATGATAGATAGAATTTCTACATATCACTTCCATCATTTAGAGTATTCTAACTTCTTTTTATGCTAATACCAAGTATTCTTCTATCATTTCCTATCAAGTTCTTTATTTCACAAAATTTCTTATCTAGGAATTCTTTCTGAACTTTTGCCTCCGTAGACTTCTCAAAGGACTCAAAATGAGTATTCATAGAACTTACAAGATTTTTTAGATGTTTGGAGGGGGAATTAGATGGACTCTTCTGGTAGGTAGGCATTAACTTTTCCAAAATCTAGGATGCAAGCCCTAGTAGTTCATTGTCCTCCATGTGGAATTTTAACATCTTTTCTCTGGCCTTTACTTGGGTGAATGATGCTATTTTCATTAGTTGAATTGGAGAGAGAGCATCTGGATTGGATAGACCTTAGAGTAGTTCAGGTTCATCAAGGTCACTCATCTCTTTTTCAAGAAGACTTTTCACTGCATCTGTAGTGTCTCTTGCAACATTTTCTGAACCATCCTTTTGTTCATCAGATTTCTCAGTATCTGCTTTATGTGCTTCAACATTTACATCATCTTCTTTTGCTTTATCTTTCTTTGTGTTCTCTACAGAAGGACTCTTTCCTATTTGTTCATCACTTGCTACCCGATCTGGAGGGCTTTGTGAAGTAGTAATATTATCCTCTTTCCTTGACGTATCAGGTGGATTGGGAGTATCTCCTGCATCAACTACTTTATCCAACATTTTTGTATCCTTTTTAGTTGCTTGTTCTACTTCCGAAATAGAGGCTTCACCCAACTCAGATTGTTGCTCAATAATATTCTCTTCTTCACCATCCGGAACTTCTTTTGTGACTATGGGAAAATTGTGCTTCTTCAATGCTTTCAAAAGAATCTCTTGAGTTTCTTCAACGATTTCACTTGTTTCTCCAAGCATGAGTTTGTTCATTCTCCTTTTGCTTCTAAAGTCATCTTTGACTTCCTTGAATATCATATCTATTTGATTAGGATAAATTTGAGGACACAAATTTATTAGCTCATGTTCCCTGATCTCCATGTCCTTGCTCTTGGCATTTTCTTTTCTCAACTCCAAGAAATTTTCTAGACTTTGTGGTAATTTAGAAGTTATCTCAATTAGTGCCTTGTTGTAGATGTTGAGATATCTGACCATTGCTTCCTCCAATACCCTTTTATCCATATCATTGTATTCATCATAGAATTCAATCATGGGTTTTATATTACCATCCATAGTGACTAATTTTATCACATCTTCTAGGGAGAGTGTGGGCTTCTCAACATATTCCTCATAATCTTCTATCTTTTTCTTTTTGCTAGTCCTTTTGCTTTTGGAGAACTTTTCTTTGGTTAATTTTGTATCTTTTGTTCCAGTGACCTTTAGTTCCTTGATTTCAATGTCAGAATCTGTATCTTCTTCTTCTCTTATGCTTTCATAGGTCTGGGATGCTTTTGTTTTCTTCCTTTTCTCCCATTTTCTGGATGATTTTGCTTCCAGTTTTGTAGTTTTGGAAGGGGAAGGGGTAGTAGTAGAGCTTCTAGTAGTTCTAGAAGTGGAAGAGAGTTCCACTAGATCACCTATTTGTTTCTTATCTTGTTTCTCTTTCTCAACCTTCTCTGTTCTTTCTCTAAATTTTCTCACAGCTTCCTTAGGTCCAAATTTTCAGCTAACTGCTCAACTTCTTTTCTTACTCTCCTATTAGTTTCAGGTTCTCTGAGCTCAGTATGCAACTTTAAACTTAGCTCCTCATAAGTTCCAAATCTTTCAACTATTGTGTCTTTGGGCTTGCTTAGAAGATGTTGAGCATACATATTCAAGATCCTTTCATCTACTTCATACCCCATGGGCATGATCCAAACAGTTCTGGGTTCCATTGCTTCCATTAAACACTGATCAATATCAACCATGAAGCATATTTCATTTTTGTACTTATCAACAATTAAATTAGGGATTCTTTCCCTTGAGTGCATCATACTCTAAAAATTCTTGAAGTAACCCCATATTGCAATTTTTAGAGCTTTGAAATCACCAATGCTGTGAAGATGATTTCTGATCTGAATGGCAACTGGCTCATCCTTAGCCCAGTGCACACCTTTTATCCTAGGTACTTCATTCATAAAGTAAAAGAATAGACATAGAATTAATGTACCATACTTGAAAGCATTTTTCTTAGCTTTCTTGATTTTGTTTAAATTTTTAATCAGTTGATTCTGTAGTAGTTCACATAAGTCATAATCAATATTTGCCTTTAGCATCTCGTATGTAGCATATATGGCTATTCCAAAAACAAAATTTTCTCTGCTCGAGTGGCAAATCTTGTACCCAATCACCATGGAGGCGAATTTGACATCCGGTTCTATAATATCATTAATGGTCATTGCCCTTCTATTAAACTTAGCACCGGTAGCATCAGTCACTATCTGGTTTTTCATGGCTTTTAGCATGGGCAATCCTCTAGTTGAGTATAAGCCAGTTATATTTCTGATAGCATCATTGGTAATCTTGAATGGTTTTAACAACCAAATGAATTCATCATGCATCCAAGTCAAGACGTATCAGACCCATTCATCCTCATCAAATGTTGGAAGCCCCATAATCTGAATAAAGTGTTTATCCTGTAGTGCCTTATACTCAAGTTTAATTTTGTGATTTTCATCCTTGAGTTGTTTCTCAAACAAGTCTACATACCTTGAATCTCCAAACTCATCTATAGTTGCATGAATATAAACCCTAATGTCTTCTACATCTAGCACACCATACAGAACACTTGAAAAAGCACCTAATGGGTCGACTTCAATTGATTTGTGAGGATACTTCTTAAATTTGGGTCAAAGCCTTTCAGTAATGTCAACAACATGAGGAGTAGCCATCTCAATAGATTTTAGATTCAAAGCTTTACAGAGAGGTACCTTTTTCTTTCGCGACGTTAGGATTGATCAATTGTCGGTTGAATTCACTCTTTGCCTCAATCTCTAGATTTGTAGCTCGAATGCTCTTCTTCTTGTTTCCTTCAAATGCAAGGTGATTCAAATGAGTGACCAAGTGACCTTTTATCTTTTACAAAACCTAATTTGGCATTGTAATAAATTCATTGCCCTAATTATATCTAGTTGCATTATTTTTGACACTTCTTCATGAATCACTCTGCAAGATTTCATATCATCTTTTCTTCCAGAAATCCTTCCAAAGGTTTTGGACCAATTTATAATATTTTATTTTATTGTGCTAGACTCAGGCACCCACTTCCTAACCGGGGAATTTGATGTTCTATGCAGCTCCCCTTGAGCCAGAGCTTCTGACTTAATTCCTGGAGGAATTGTTGGCACGAGATTCCAGTGCAGACCCATCACTATTGTTTATTGTATCTTTCTTTATCCAAATCTTGTTCATTTCACTCCATATCTCATTCACATCAATTTTCATTTTGCCTCTATCTTGTTTCTGGTCATCCAATTTTCTATTTACCAGACCTCTTCTTCCATTGTTCCTATTTCTACAGAATCTTGCAATATGACTAGATTTATTGTAGTTAAAGCACACTTGATTTCCTCTTGATCTGCATTGATTAGGCATGTGTCCAAATCCATTGGAAACAAAGAAGTAGCCATTGAAATAATTGTCATTTGAGTTATTCATTATCATACTTCTACATTCATTGGATTTGTGACCATACCTCTTGAATTTGAAGCATTGACTGGAGAAGGATGGACCATTTTGATTTACTCTACTTCTGCACTGAATAGCTCTATGACCAAATTTATTACAATTGAAACAATTTCCATTAAATGATGGATATCTTTGAGCATTAGGCTATCTTACCAGAGGTTTTCTAGCTCTATTCCTTTTATGCATTGGTTGAAAATTTCTTTGTCTAGATCCGGAGCTTTCACCTTTCTCATTATCCTTTTTCTGTTCTTCAATTAGTGCTTCGAGTTTAGCTGAGCTTATTTTGAACTTCTCCTTATACTCATTTACAATTTCTAGGTCATGTATGAGAGTGATAATCTGTCTCTCAAGTTCTCTCTCATTGTTTACGCTTTCTTGTAGATTAGATTCTAGGAGACTAGCTATTCCATCTAATCTGCAGCATTCTTCAGTTCTCTCTTTCAGATTTTTCTTCATCTCTTCTTCAGTTTTCTTCCTATCTTCAATTTCCTTGGTTAGACTCATCACCCCAATTTCCATCTCATGTTTTAGGACAACAACTTCTTTACCTAGATTTTCACATTCTTTTGTCTTTTCTTTCAGGGCCTTGTCTTCCATTTGAAGAGGTTGCTCCTTTCCTTTTGCATTAGATTTTCTCAACTTTTCTTTTAAGATCTCAATGAAGTTTTCAGTCTTTTTGAGATTATCTTGTAGTTCTTAGACTTCTGCCTTGGACTGTTCAAGATCATCTAGGGTGAGATTAAGTTCCCCTTGAAGATTATATTCATCTATTTTTACTACCTTCCTAGATCTTCCTTAAGCTGTTAAACTTTTCCAAAGAAACCTTGCTTTGATACGAATTGTTGGTTTAGGTCCAGACAACTGAGAGGGGGGATGAATCAGTTGTCACACATTTTCAATCTTTTCTACCATTAATCTTCCTTTGCCACTTATAATCAATTTAATGATATAAACATTTCAGCATCAATCAATAACATATGAACAAAAACATAAATAACACATTTGACAACAAGATTTTGACGTGGAAACCCAGTTAAGGGAAAAACCATGGTGGGGGTTAACCCACAAAAAATAATATCCTGTTAAAAGTATTTTTACAAATGGGAATGCACATGTATTCGGGCTTACTGCTTAGACCTCACTGCTTATGGAAATATTACAAGAGAATGAAAGATATTTGAACTGATTAATAGCATCTACCCATGAATTTTTTTTAGTTCTGGTTAAGTACAAAAATTGATCTTACACATTTCATCTTTTCTCTGCTCTTCTTATTGTTCTGCCTTTATTCACACTTTGGATTTATGCTCTTCTCACATAAACCTTATTTGCATACACAACACTCACTGAATCATCCAATTTCATCGGCTATATATATTCGCAATATGATCTACAATCATTCTATCAGTCAGCTTCAACAACACTTAGAACTTTTATGAATGCTCTGCTCTGTCGGCTATATCTATGCATAATTTAAGGTGCAAACCAAAACTTGTTTTGAAAATCATCACTCATGTCAGCCACTATCACTGATCATCACCATTTGTCCAACAAAAAACTTCTATACATCCAGAATCAAGACCTTCTACAAGGTTGGCCTATTCTTCTTCTGTCTGCTCTGACAAACTAGAACCTAGTACTTAGAGGCTAATATCTTTTGAATCCTTCATCACCAGAGGACAAAAATCTGGATTTAGACTATCTTGATAATGCATATGGCTCCCCTAGATCTGCAACTAATCATGACTTTCCACTAGAGAGATCCAGACCAAAATACCAGACCCTGTTATTGCTCTGTTCCTAACTGCCTAGACTTAGACAAATTCTAAATCTGACTTCCGGTATGAACAAATTGTGTTATGCAGATGATTGGGATGATCTTAGTTGCCATAAATGATAACACCTATCAATGCAAAGTAGTGTCTCTTTCCAACAGTAGGACCACACAAATTTATATGCACCAGCTCAAGCAATCTAGCAGAAAATTGTTCTTTACTCTTGAAACTTGTCCTTGTCTATTTCCCCAATTGACATTCCTTACAAATAGTATTAGCAGGCTTCACAAGCCTAGGCAAATCTCTCACAGCTTATACTGAACTTATCTTCACCAAGTTGTCAAAATTGATATGACACATCCTTCTATGACACAACCAACTCTCATCTATCTAAGCCAACAAACAACAATCATTAGTTCCTCTCAAATTATAAACATTGCCTCTAATCTTCTTACTAGTAGAAATCATTGTTTTAGAGCTTTCCATGATCTTGCAACCATTAACCTTGAATCTTAGATCATACTCTTTGTCACACATCTGACCAACACTCAAACGATTATGATTTAAACCCTTCACATATAGGACATCTTCTGCATTGTGCTTTCTATCAAAAGAAATAGATCTTCTTCCACAAATCTTACCAGTTGCATCATCTCGAAACCTAACAAATCCTCCATCATACTTTTCCAAACTTACAAACTTACTTTTATCACTAGTCATGTGATGTGAACATCCACTGTCAATAATCCATTCATCCTTATCTTTCTCAACTTGGCAGATAGATAAAGCACTTTCTTCCACTGGTTTTTCTTCCTTCACATAGCTAGCAGGATTATAGACACAGGCTCTTCCCTGATAGCAATAAACAAGCATTCATTTGCACTAGTATCATCAAACTTATCATCCATTGCACCATCATCATTGTCATCTCTAACATAATAGCATTTATTTATGATCCTAGGTCTGCTTTTAAATTTCTTCTTGCCTTTCTAAATTCTATCTGGACACCTAGATGCATAGTGACCAATCTTACCACAAGTAAAGCATTTGAATGGTAATTTACCTTTGAACTTACTGGTACCTCTTTGCATTTTGTCCACAAAGTTGGCTTCAATCTAATCAAGGTCATCATTTGGTTCCATAGCATACCTCTTAGATCTTGAAGTCTTCTCTAAAGTGCTAGCTTTGAAACTAGTCTTAGTCTAGCATCACCGAACTCTCTCATCTCAAAAGAAGTAAACTTTCCAAGAAACTGATCCTTTGTAATCTTGTTCACACTCATAAGTTATTCAATTGCAAACACCTTGTGACTGTAGGAGTTAGGCAATGATCTAAGAATCTTCAGCATAACCTCATTCTCATCAATAGTTCCTCCAAGACCTTTGATTCAATTGACAATTTCATCAACCTTTTGCATGTAGATTGTTATGTTCTGATCATCACTCATCTTCAGAGCTTCATACCTCACCTTCAAGTTTTATAATTTGGAAATCTTTACAGAATCATCTCCTTCATATAAATTTTTCAACTTAACCCAAATCTCATGAGCAGTTTCTAGATCCATAACTTTTACTAACTCATTGTTAGATAAAGCATTTAATAGAATGTGTCTAGCCTTTCCATTTAACTCATATTGTTTGACTTCATCTTCAGATGATGGACCATTTGGAGGAATAGTATACTTTGTATCTGTTATCTTCCAAACACTATAACCAAGAGAAATGATATGACTTTTCATTCATACCTTCCAGAGAGCATAATCTGTTCCATCAAACTGCAGAGACTCCTTGTGCGCCATCCTAGATCTACCTCAAGCTATTAGGATTTCTTCCAAGGAACCCTCACTCTGATACAAATTGTTGAAATGCACAAGACAACTAAGAGGGGGGTGAATCAGTTGTAACCAAAACTTAACTTCTTATAAGCATCAACACATCAACCAATTAATCATTGTTAATATGATTTATTCATGAAAGCATGAAATTAGAAATTTAAGCACATTGACACATTCAACACATGAGACACCAGATTTTTTACATGGAAAACCCAATAAGGGAAAAACCACAATGAGGATTAACTCAAAATTTAAATGATCTATCAAAATTTACAACAAGCCTCACTGCCGAAGGCTCACTACCAAGAGAAGAGGCTCATGGCTAGAAATAGAAGAAGATAGTTACAATGGGAATGGATCTCACAGCAACTAGGGATCCACCACAAACTCGACTAAATCTTTTGCAACCTCTCTACATCAAAATATATTATTTTTTTCTCACTTTCACTCTCACAAACTTATCTAGATCACACCTATAACAAATGATGCTTCTCATGCAGCCATTTCATCTATCTCAACAACTTCACTAGATTTCCTAATCATTTAATTCATATTTATACATTCGCAGTCTTGGAAACAATCTTCAAGGGCGGTACAAATAATAAACTTAGCCAATATTCAAATTAGGTCTGGACCTAAACATTCCCATGGTGGAAAGGAATGAATGCGAACCACACCACACCTTAGCTAGGACTCAAATGCAATCTCCCACGCAACAACACGCTGCCATAAACTTCAAAGCATAATTGTAAGTAGTGAAAACAACCAAGTCGGCCAACACTAGTGTTAACACTAAGACCTTTAGGAACACGCTTCATCCACTATCTGAATTACACTTTGTGGAGTAATCAAAAAGGAGGAACATGATCTAGAGACATCCACAACAACATTACAATCACTAAGAACTTCCATACAACCATTCTATCTAGAAGATTCTTCAAATCGGAGCACTTAAACATTACTGTCAGCCACTGTCATAAATGAAAGATCACTTGTGAAGCACCAAATCACGACCCACTTCAATTGAAGGTACATAACATCATTCCAAACATAATCTCAGAATCAGAGACTATAAAACTTAAATGTGGAGAGATGTGGAGCAGAATACATTCTTCCTGTCACCATTGAATACTCAGAAAAATAGTTTTTACTCTGGTGAACAGAACTCACTCAAATCTTCACACCAGAAGCTAAAACTTGAGACATAGCAACTAAAGAAATCCCTTAACATAAATTCCAAACAGAAAACAAATATGTTCAATCTATAGGATATGCGAAGCTAAACACTGCACTGTTCTGGGAGATAGAATAGTTTTGCAATTACACTAACTTCTCAAATACTTGCTCAAACTTATCCAAATAACTTCCTTAGATGATGACCTTAGGTTTTAACATCAATGACAACACTTATTTCTCATACTTGCAACAAAGAGAACATTCAAGGGAACTTTTTTTTAAGTGTGGAGGTGAAGGACACCGAGCATTTGAATGTCTTGAGGGAAGTACCAATAAGAAGACAGAGAACAATGCAAGAACAACTTATGCGAAAGAAGAACCTGTTGGATCACTTGATTCAGTTGGAAAACTAGAGAAAGGAGAATCATTAGTCATGAGGAGAGCACTATTTCAAGAAGAGACAACTGAGGAACCACCAGAAAGGAAAAGTTTGTTCCAGACTAGATGTAAATCAAGAGGTAAATGTTGTAAACTGATCATTGATAGTGGTAGCACTAATAATTTAGTTTCAGAGGAGATGGTGACTAAGCTAAACTTGGAGAGATTGAAGTAGCCTAATCCCTACAAGATAGTATGGATTTAGGATGAACACAAGGTATTGATAAGTGAACAATGTTTGGTGAAATTTCATATTGAATCTTATCATGATGAAGTATTGTGTGATATTATGCTGATGGATGTATGTCATATATTGTCGGGTAGACAATGGCAGTATGATAGAAAACCTATACATGATGGGAGAAAGAATACTTATACTATAACATCAAATGGGAAGAAACATATCTTGATACCTTTAGAAGATGAGCCTAAGAATGAAGTATGTGGGAATGCTAGAATCTGTTTGGTTGATGGAAGGAAATTTTTGGATGGTTTGAGACATGAGAATACGTGTTTTTCTTTGATTTCTAAGAAGCATGGAACCCTAAGTACAGAAACTAAAGAATCACAACCAGAGGAGATAACTAAATTGTTAATAGAGTATGAAGACATTGAAAGGAAGCAAGGTACACGGAAACATTTCTTACACTGATCTAATAAGGGGAATGTAGTGCAAATTTTTAGATCCCTACAATTACAGTTATGTTAAGCATGTAACATAGAGATAAAATAGGAAACAACATCACATAGAATGCAAGTAACACAAGATGTACTTGGGGAAAACCTTTTCAGGTAAAAAACCCCACTCCAAAACCTACACAATGTATTATCAAAATTGAAATGGTTTACAATACACTTGAAATGCAAGTTCTTCTAGGAGTCTTCAAATGTCATTTTTGGAGTAATTTTGGTAGCATAATAGTACCTGTACAAACACTAACATATTGCTACTCCAAGCACCTCATTATATAGAGTTACAAGGCATAAATGAGAAGCTTTTAGAGGTGGGTGTCCATCTTGGCCACGTGGCCCATTTCTCACACCCAAGGACACTTGTCCAACATGCATACACCTCTCTTACATATGTTATACATGGAAGATTTGACTTCCCAAGATGGAGTGCTCCAACTAAAAATAAGCTATGACAGATGCTCTTATGCATCTTACAGCTATCATAAAATCTGCCCAACATAACAACACTTAATGTTGTAAGAGAATCCATCATACAAGACTAAATATAGCATATTCCTCTTACATGTAATAGCCCAACTTGGGTGCCCAAATATACCTTCCTCACATGCAAAGGTGCTCTCTGACACTTGTCTTCACTTGTCATAGGAATCTTTATACTTGGCTCTTACATGTCATAGATTCTATCATATGAAATAACTCGTTTGTCATACCACAAGATGCCGACACATGGCATATTAGTGCCACCACAAATGGGACACCTAGATTCTCATGTGTTGACTTGACCATCCAAGTCATATTACAAGTAGGATGACATGTCACAATGCCACCTCAAACTAAATGATAAAACAGAATGTGCAAGCAATTACAAATTAGGCCAATAAATAAATATACAAATAAATATTAATGCTAGGAAATTGTAAAGGTTGAGACACCTTAATTCCCAACATTCTCCCACTTGTCGAACACCTTGCAAGAGCCAATAAAATGACAAGATTTAATTGCTAGGGGCCAAGAGGCCCATAGACTCCAAATACCATCTGAATTTATATGTGCCCACAGGGTTCGTCAATGCATCTGCAACATTCTTCAAAGTGTCAACCTTCTCCAACATCACCTTCCCATCTTCTACCATATCACAAACAAAATGATATTGAACATCAATGTGCTTTGTTCTAGCATGGAAAGTAGGATTCTTTGCTAAGAAAATCACACTTTGACTGTCATAATACATAGTAATATGTCTTGCATCAAAACCAATGTCTAAACACAACCTCTTAAGGCAAATGGTTTCCTTACAAGTATGAGTAGCTACCATGTACTTTGGGACAAAGCAACCATAGGTTGTCACTTACTCATCCAACTAATAGCTCCACCAAACATAATGAACACATAAGCACTGGTGGATCTCTTGCTGTCAATATCACTTGCCCAATCAAAATCCACAAATCCATTTGTTCCACTTCTAAGTCATAAGCTGCTGCAAGAGATAACAAGAACCAAATAGATGTCAACTTATGGGAGACAAAATTTCACCATAATCAATTCCCTCCACCTGAGACTACCCCTTCACAACCAATATGGCCTTATACTTCTCAACACTGCCATCTACACCAAATTTCTTCTTGAACACCCATTTACATCCTGGTGGTGCCCACCTAGATTTTGGGTTTCAAGTATTCATCTGCAGGCCTTTTTAGAGAAACCCAAAAAATTTTCAAGTCCCTTGGACTCCGGTTGCATGCATGTATTTTTGTATGTATATGGCCATTGTATCTATGTACAAGTGTGAGTGTACATTGGCGGACCTGAAAATGGAGTTAAATCAGCTTCAAAAGTTGAAAAAATAGTTGTATCCATCGTTGCATGCATATCGGGCTTGTATGTGATATTCAGGTGCAATTCTGGGTGTGTAAAAGTGGATATACATGGTAGATTCCTAGAATATTCTGTGGTTGTATATCACAGATTCCGTGCTTGTATGTAAAGATTTACGTGTATATTTTGTTGTATATTTGATATACAACAGGTATATACAAATGGCAGATTTCAAAGAAGATTCAAATCGGGTTGAATGGTGGTCGGGTCCATAGGTATGCAGCGAAAGGATTGTATGTCTATGACAGATACAATTTGAACATACAATGTAGAATATACAAGTCCTAGACTTCAAAAATAATTAAATCAGGCATTGCGGGCATACATATAATGGTGGAGTTAAAAAGTCAAGGCATTTCCTTTGTATCTTGCATTGTATGTTTCATATATAGAAGAAGGCATGTGCAAGTGGCGGACGTAGCCAGAGAGTTAACTGCATTTGTGGAGTGGCTGGGTTCTGCAGGTTGTATATTGGGATTGTATGTTCCCAATATACAATCAAACATACAAGTAATAGATACAAAGAAATATACAAGGCAAAAGCGGTCAAAGCCAGCGATCTTCAAAAGCATGCTGGGCCCGCGCAGTTGTATGTTTTGTGGGTTGTATGTGTGCACGATATACAATGCAATGTACAAAGGCACAGATACAACCCAAATGCGAAAGGAAAGTTTGTTGTGGCGGATAAGTGGCTAGGGTCCATGGGTTGTATATTGCACATTGTATGTGCGATATACAAGGCCGATATACAAAAGGAAAAGATATAACGCTCGGACCTGAATGAAAATTCAAAGTGTTTTATAATGAGTTGGAATCTGCGGGTTGTATATTGTGCATTGTATGTGCAATATACAAGGTGATACACAAAGGAGTTAGATACAAAGCCTGGACCTGATAGCAATTT
Source organism: Cunninghamia lanceolata (assembly GCA_027924645.1). NCBI lineage: Eukaryota > Viridiplantae > Streptophyta > Pinopsida > Cupressales > Cupressaceae > Cunninghamia > Cunninghamia lanceolata. Next base: position 118,685 of record BSBN01000245.1, on the reverse strand, counting down.
CAAATTGATTCATAAAGATTTGGGGTCCACCATTGTATGTTGGTGATTGTATGTATTTACAATTGCACATGCAACTTCAGATGCAAGAAAAGATACAATGGATTGCCGATGAAGGTGCAAGTGCTCAATGATGGAGATCCAATCAGATGATGCCACATGTCCAAGGTAGTTGTATGTATATGCATGTGAATTTACAAAGATTTGAATATGCAATGGGCGAGAAAGGTAAAAGGTTTGCATAAATGCATAAGATATTTTTATGGTGTGAAAAGTTAAAGGAGAGAAAGCCTGCATGGCATGATTTCATTGGTCGAGGACTTTTCAGCATAGGTGATTGGGATTGTTCGATCTATTCAGTGAACTGAAGCCATAGATCTTAGAGAGAATGAAAGGAATTGACGACCTTGTTTCAAATTTTTGAAGGAAGGATTTTCTTTGTATCTGTAGTCACATTTCAAGCGAGAAGAATTGCAAGGCACGCAACCATTGTATTTTTTGAAGTTGCTACATCTCGCGGGTAGGTTGGCCATTAATGGCAAATTTGTAGAGGCATGGTCTTGATTGACAGGTCAACTACCTGATTAAGGGCAAAAATCTTCAGGCGGCTGCACATCTCCCAAGTTCAACTGCTCCTTCCCTCTTCTTCTCCCTGGTGCATTCAATGTTCTTGGTGCCATTTTGATGGTGCAGTGTATCTGAGGGCAATTTGAGATGACAATGTAATTAATGCTGAGTGCACATTCTTGATGTATAAGAGGACTGTGTCACTCATTTTTCTAGAGGGAAGACTTGGGCAATTTTTTGGAGAAATAACGAAAAATAGAGCATTTCTTGGCTATTTTGTCTCTTTTGTGAGTTTATGAGTTGCATTTGAATGCACATTGCATATATGTTTAGTTTCATGTTGTTTTTATATGAAAAATGCTTGATTGCATGTGTTTAGCTGTTTGTCTCCATTTGTTGTATGCATTCCTTCTTTTGAATCTGGTTGCTAAGGGTTACTTAGATTCTAGGATATAGATTTCTATATTGCATGCTTAACTTTTGACCTCCATTCAAGGAGTGGATTAAACTGTTTTAGGTTAAGTATGAAGAAGATTGTATGGCAACAGGGATGTTTGTAAGTAGAGATTCCTAAATACCCATTCTTGGGTGGTGCTTGGAAGGAAAATACCAATCCAGCCCCCTGAAACTTGAATGCCAATGCAAATCATTCATTTGTATACATCTAGTTGACTCCTTGCCCTGAGATAGGCACTGATCTACCCTTCTGTAGTAGTTATGATCCAAAACCCCCTGTCTTGCATCCAAAATATAAAACAAATCATTTCATAATTCCAACCTGTTAGTTGTAGGAGTAGAAATAGGACCCCTGCATACTCTCATCCCTAACTAGTTAGATATGTCCAGAACACTGCCAGCCTTGTGATTTATCACACAAATCTTGGTCCAAACATGAGAGTATTCTGCCTATTGTTGAAAAGCTAAATATTTCTATTGGGTGAGTCAAAGTTAAATCTTTAGCTATAGGGATACCCCCCTTGGTGCAGTAGAACCAGAAGTGAAGGGGAGGTAGCTCACCTAACCTCCTATATTTGTTGGCCAAATCTGCCTGTACATTGAAACTGGCAAACCCTTTGCCGATTCGGAGAGAAAGACCCAACACATCCAACAAGTTTTCATCCTTCAGGGAAAGGTACCAAGTTCCAAGTTTTATTCTTTTCCAAAGAATCCATCTCCTCTTCCATGGCCTCCTTCTAGGAACTTGCATCTTTCATACCCATAGCCTCTTTCATAGTTCTAGGCTCGTCAATGTTAGAAATCAAGGCAAAAACACAACTAGAATCAAGCAATGAATAACCAAACTTCTCAGGTTGCTTCCTAATTCGTGTGGACTCCTCAAAAGATGATGTGGAGGTTCTTCTTCCTCTTCTAAACTTTTGGAACTGCTAGAGTTCTTCTCATCATCAAGTCCAACTAGATCTTTCAGTTCAGTCTTCTCAGGGGTAGTAGGAAACTAAACCACATCCTCTTTCTTTTCTTTTTCTTCTGGATGTAGAACAATAGGAGGAGTTACCTCTCTGAAAATAACACTTCTTCTATACAATTCTTTCTCAGCCACATGATCCCAAAGCTTGTACCATTTCACACTGACACCATAGCCAATGAAGATACACCTAACTGCCTTGTTCTCCAATTTTGACCTCTTATCCTTAGGCACATGTGCATATGCCTCACAACCAAAAACACAAAGATGTCTCAATGAGGGATTCTTACCAGACCACACCTCCATGGGTTTCTTATCAAGAAGTGCTGAAGTAGGAGACCTATTAACTAGGTAGAAAGCAGTGGCTATAGCTTCAGCCCAAAACTTTTGTTTGAGGCTAGCTCCACTAACCATACTCCTAGCCCTCTCCATCAACATTCTATTCATTCTCTCTACATACTCATTTTGCTGAGGGGTGTATGGAGTTGTCTTATGTCTTTCAATCCCATGTTCTTTATAGAACTTATCAAACTCTGTGGAACAAAACTCACCACTATTATTAGTTTTCAAACACTTAATCCTTTTACCAGTCTAATTCTCTACAAATGCTTTAAACTCTTTGAATTGAATAAAGACTTTAGATTTGCTTCTAAGAAAATAAATCCATGTCCTCCTACTGTAATCATTAATGAATGACACAAAATATAATGATTTAGAAAAAGAAGGAACATTCATAGGACCAAACACATTAGAATGAATTAGATCCAATACACCAGAAGACTTGTGAGAACTAGAGTAAAACTAAACATAGTTTTGCTTTCCATATACATAATGTTCACAAAAATCAAACTCGAGATTACAATCATTTAACCCCTCGATGAGGTTTTTATTTTTCAGGGCTCTAAGAGCCTTCTCACCAATGTAACCAAGTCTCTCATGCCACAACATTGTCTTCTTAGCAAGAAGTTTCATTTCCAAAGCATTGGCACCATTGGGTACCTAGAAAGCATGACCATCTGAAGTTGAAGAAAAATTCTTTTTCGTTGTTGGTTCCAATGGTGAGGATGAAGAATCTAAAGCTCTTTTCTTCAAAATAGAAGAACTATTGCATTGAATAATGCATACATCCAACTAAAACAGAGTACCTCTCTGAGTACCCGTAGCAAGCACCATACCTCCTCTCATCATCTTGCATCCTCCATTTGAGAAGACAACCTACACACCCACATCATTCAACTTACTTACAAAAAGAAAGTTCCATGCTAAACTAGGGATGTGCAAAACTCCATTGATCCCCTTCACTCATCCATTAGGGAATCAAATCAAAACTCTTCCATGACCAACTATCTTTAGGTGAGAGTCATCACCCTAGTACACCTTCCCACCATCATATTCTTCATACTTTGTGAATAAACCTCAATGCGAGGTCATGTAGAAAGAAGCACCAGAGTTTATCAACCACACATCTTCTGATGCATGGGTGGCTAAGGCAACAAAAAAAGCATCACCATCATCTTGAGATTTGTCAAATTTTGAATCAGATAAGTTCTTCTTTTTCTTCTTCTCCTCCTTACACTCCTTTCAGAAGTGCCCAAATTTACCATAGTTACAGCATAGTGCCTTGGACTTTCCAGGAGATTTGGATCTCCCACAGGATTTGGATTTGCTCTTTTCATCTCTCTTGTCCTTCTTTTTCCCTTTCTCATTAGGTCTACCACGAACCACAAGAGCCTCCTTAGCTGACTCAGAAGACTTTCTCCGCATTTTTGCAAATAACAGTGAAGCCACCACTTCATCCATCTTGAAGGTGGTTGTAGTACTCCCAATGGCTATGACAATGTGGTCCCACGAGTTTGGAAAAGAACAAAGCAAGGTCATACAACAATCCTCCCCCTCCATCTTTACACCAATAGAAGTCAACTGTGCAACTAGCATGTTAAAGGCATTCAAATGATCTACAATAGATCCTCCATCTTCCATCCTCAAAGAATATAGCTTCTTCGTCAGGAATAACTTGTTTACTGGGGATTTAACTTGATAAACATCACCAAGTTTCTTCTATAGCTCTTTTACGGTCTTATCTTCATGAACATTTAATAGGATAGAATCAGCTAAATAGAGTCTCACAAGACCCTTAGCTTTACGATCTTTGAGATCCCAGTCTGCCTGAGCCATTCATGTTGGTTTTGTGCTGGATATAGCTTCCCATAGATCTCTATCAACAAGCATGTCTTCCATTTTGAGTTTCCACAACTTGAAATTGTTGCCATTAAACTTTTCCAATTCTATCCTTTTGGATGTGCCTACCATCTCATTCCTGTAACAAGATAACACAATACTCTACACAGACTCTCACTCAATCAAAGATCAATACAAAAAACCCCTACCCAAAAACTAGGATCAAAGGTGATCAAGCTCTGATACCAACTGAAAGGAAGCAAGGTACGCAGAAACACTTCCAATACCAATCTAATAAGGGGAATGTAGTGCAAATTTTTAGATCCTTACAATTACAATTATGTTAAGCATGTAACATAGAGATAAAACAACAAAAAACATCACATAGAATGCAATGACATAATATGTACATCGGAAAAACTTTTTTAGGTAAAAAACCCCACTCCAAAACCTGCACAATGTATTATCAAAACTAAAATAGTTTACAATACACTTGCAATGCAAGTTCTTCTAGGAGTCTTCAAATGATGTTTCTGGAGTAATTTTGGTAGCATAACAATACCTATACAAACACTATACATACTACTACTCCAAGCACCTCATTATATAATAGAGTTAAAAGACATAAATGAGAAGCTTCTAGAGGTGGGCATCCATCTTGTCCAAATGGCCCATTTCTCACACCCAAGGACACTTGTCCAACATGCATACACCTCTCTTGCATCTGTCATACATGGTAGATTTGACTTTCAAAGATGGAGCGCTCCAACTAAAAATAGGCTATGACAGACACTCTTACACATCTTACAACTGTCATAAAATCTGCCCAACATAACAACACTTAATCTTGTAAGAGAATCCATCATACAAGACTAAATATAGCATATTCCTCTTACAAAACATGTCATAACCCAACTTGAGCACCCAAAGATGCCTTCCTCACATGCAAAGATGCTCTCCGACATTTGACTTCACTTGTCATAGGAATCTCTATACTTGGCTCTTACATGTCATAGATTCTATCATACAAAATAACTCCTCTATCATACCAAAAGATGCTGACACATGGCATATTAGTGCCACCTCAAATGGGATACCCAGATTATAATGTGTTGACTTGACCATCCAAGTCATATTACAAGTAGGATGACATGTCACAATGCCACCTCAAACTAAATGACAAAACATGATGTGCAAGTAAACATAAATTAGGCCAATAAATAAATATACAAATACATATTAATGCTAGGAAATTGCAAAGGTTGAGACACCTTAATTTCCAACAGACATCATATCAAACAATGTACTTAAAGGATTGCCACCAATCTAGAGTATCAGTCATCATATGGACCTTATACCTGGAGCTAGTTTGCCTAACAAAGCAGCACACCAGATGACACTAGTAGAGAATGTGGAGCTGAATAGATAGATACAAGAGTTGTTGAGGAAAGGATTGATTAGAGAAAGTTTAAACCCATGTGTGATACCTGCAGTGCTAGCACCAAAGAAAGATGGAGAATGGAGGATGTGTACAAACTCTAGAGAAATCAATAAGATCATAGTTAAGTATAGATTTCCATTGCCAAGGATGGATGACATTATGGACTGTTTTAGTGGAGCAAAGTATTTTACCAAGATATACTTGAAGAGTGGATACCATCCAATCAGAATCAGAGAAGGAGATGAATTGAAGACTGCATTTAAGACAAATTGAGGATTGTATGAATGATTAATGATGCATTTTGGATTGACTAATGCACCGAGTACTTTCATGAGATTGATAAATGAGGTTTTGAAGAAATTCTTGGGTAAGTTTGTTATGTATACTTGGATGATATTATGATTTTCAATAAGACAAAGGAAGAACATTTGTGGCATATTAGACAAGTACTATAGAGATTGAGAGAAGAGAAATTACTAATAAACATCAAGAAATGTAGTTTCATGAAGGAAGAATTGGTATATTTGGGATTTGTGATTTCTATGGAAGGATTGAAGATGGACCCTAAGAAAGTTAGAGCAATTGTTGAGTGGCCAATACCTAAGAGCACTGGAGAAGATAGATCATTTCATGGATTAGCTAGTTTCTACCAGAAGTTCATCAGAAATTTCAGTTTAGTATGCACACCTATGATAAAGACAATGAGAGGTGACAAAAAGGATTTTAAGTGGATATTAGGAGCAAATAAAAGTTTTTTATTGTTGAAGTAGAAAGTGATAGAGCAACTAGTGTTAGCATTATCGGATTTCAACAAAGTATTTCAAGTAGATTGTGATGCAAGTGGAAATGCAATTGGAGCAGTGTTAAGTCAAGAAGGTAGATGAGTAGCATATTTCAATTGAGAAGTTGAATGATGCAATGAGAATATATTTAGTTTATGATTAGGAATTCTATGCCATAATTCAAGCTTTGAAGAAGTGGATACATTATTTGTTGCCTAAGGAATTTGTGTTGTATATGAATCATTAGTCCTTCCAATATTTGAATAGTCAAGGAAAGTTGAATCAGAGACATATGAGATGGGTAGAGTTCATGCAGAGTTACACATTTGTATTGAAGCATAGGAGTGGGAAGTCAAACAAAGTTGTAGATGCATTGATCAAAAGTAGGAATTTGTTGACAGAGATGAGATTTGAGGTATTAGGTTTTAAAGAATTGAAGCACATGTATGAAGTGGATCTTGATTTTGTAGAACCATGGAAAGTATGTAAGGAACCTGTTGTGACAGATAGAAGTAGGTGGTTGGATTATTTCATTTAGGAAGATATGTTGTTCAAAGGAAATCAGTTATGTATACCTCAGATTTCAATGAGAGATAATTTGATAAAGGAGAAGCACAGTGGTGGATTGGCAGGACATTTTGGAAATGACAAGATAGTGGCATTGGTAAGTGAACATTATTTTTGGCCTCAAATATATAATGATGTAAGAAAGTTTGTGCAGAGTTGTAGAGTATGACAAGTTGTAAAAGGGAGCAGTCAGAATACTGATTTGTATAAATCTTTGATAATACCAGACAGACCTTGGGAATATATAAGCATGGATTTCATATTAGGATTGCCGAAGACATAGAGAGGACATGATTCTATATTTGTAGTGGTGGATAGATTTTAAAAGATGTCACATTTCATATGTTGTAAGAAGACCAATGATGCAGTGCATGTTTCTGACCTATTTTTCAAGGAGATTGTAAGATTGCATGGATTACCTAAGAGCATAATTTTAGACAGAGATATATGATTCATTGGATACTTTTGGAGGACATTATGGAAGAAGATGAAGATAGACCTAAAGTTTAGTTCAACATTTCACCCATACATAGATGGACAAATAGAAGTGGTAAATAGGAGTTTGGGAAACTTGTTGAGATGTTTGGTAGGAGATAAGGTAGGAAATTAGGATCTAATTATACCACAAGTAGAGTTTGCATAAAATAATTTAGTGAATAGGAGTACATGGAAGACACCATTTGAGATTATGACTAGAATGAAACCTAGAGGAGTTGTATATTTGAGAGATATCATTATGGAGAATAAGAGAAGTACAGAGGCAGGAAAATTTGCAGAATACATGGAGACACTACATAATCAAGTCAGAAATTATTTGGAGGAGAAGAACAGTAAGAATAAGGAACAAATAGATGAGAAGAGAAGACACAAAGAATTTTTAGTTGGAGATGAAGTAATGATATATCTAAGAAAAGAGAGATTTCTAGTAGGGACATACAACAAGATGAAGATGAAGAAGTTTGGACCATGTAAGATACTTAGGAAATTTCATTCAGGAACTGCATATGAAGTGAAGCTATCGGAGACATTGGGTATATCGCCTATATTCAACATTGCAGACCTATATTAGTATCATGAAGGAGAATCAAGTGACAACATTGAAGATGATTTGAAGAACCAATTACTACATCAACAACCAGAGCAGATAGGGGACATCTTAGACAATAGAGTTGGATGCAGTACCAGAGGCAAGCAATACAAAAAATATCTAGTCAAGTGGAAAGGAAGACTGGAAGAAGATTCATCATGGATATCTCAGGCTGAGGTAGACCACCTTGGTTTTCCTCTAGCCCTAGCAAAGTGAGGGACTCACTTTTTCAATAACCTCAGGTGTTTGATGTAGGAGCATCATAGGTTCTAGAGCAATCTTGAATCAACCAAAAATATTTGCATTCTTTCTTTTCTTTAATTTTTAGTTCAATTCAGTCAATTGAAGTTTCAACATTTTGTACTGCATTTTTTGCATCTTCATATCAGAGCTCATAGAGCAGGACTTAGCATCTACATATCATCATCTACATCATATCCAAATTTCAAGTCATTTGGACTTGTCTGCTAAAAGTTATCACTATTAAAAGATCATCAGCTTTCACAGAGCAAAACATTCAGATAGGTAGTTGAAGGAAATGGTTTGTGGAGAACTTCCGTGACTTGTAGAGCCTAATGATACATAATACATGGTACATAGGGATCAGATAGACCTTCCTTGAGGTCCGCACCAAGTTTCATGCATTTGCAGAGAATTACCAGTTGTTTAAGGCTGACCTATCTTGTTTCTACACACTTCATTGTTTCATTGGAGTTTGTAACCTCTTGTGGCCGAAGAGGAGGATTTCTTGACCTAGGGGATGATATATATAAATCTCTTAGATGTATTAGGAAGTGAGTAGTTCTATGATATGATTTAGATAGTTTTAGAAGTTGGATTCTTTCTGGAAAGGCACTTCAATGCCATATCTTGTGTATCTATTGTAACCTAGAAAGTAGGCCTGTGGGCCCTTGATTGTAGCCTGCATGTTTCTGGTATATAAGCATTCTCAATATATGACATATTGAGCATTTGAATCTTCTATTACATTCTATGATTGTGTTGTTTCTGTTGTGTTTACTCTAACTGCATGGTTTGGATAGTTCATTATGTGAACCCTCTAAGCATGACTGCACCAATTCTGTAGAATGTTACATACAACCCCAATTTCTTACCCCAAACATTGAAAATTGAATCATTCAAAAATTTACTTGAAGGCATAGTATCACATCCAATAGCAACAAAGAAGAAAGCCACATTTTAAAGTCTATTCTCTTCCTTCTCCACATCTAGAGACATCTTTATTTGGTTCAACAACAAGAACACCTAGGGCCTAGAAGGGGAACCATTACCTTGTTCTCTACCTTTGGCTAGCAGAACTCTAATGTCTCCACCTTACTTTCCTTCAAATCCCCCATTTGTAGCTCCCTTCACCTCAAATCTATCCTGATCTAGAATCTCTATTATTTCTTCTCCTTTCTAAATTTCCTTGTAGGATTTTCTATTTTTCTCAGCATCAGTTTCAAAAGTAATTCTAACATCTTCCATAGAAATATCTTCCCCATCCCCTTTGGCTTTGCATGCCTCTGCAATTAGTTCTAATCTACTAACTGCCAGTACTTACCCAGTGGATAAGGTGGGAGATCAACTCAATTCAAATGTAACAAAAGAAAATTTTATTTAAAAATTAAAATAAAAAAGGTATAATTCAACACAAATCCAACCACCATATAGAATCAAAAGGTCACAAAAAGAATCATCAAAAACAAGAAAAATTCATCACAAAATTAACAAAAGAGAAACAAGGACAACTCGGATGTGGAAAATAACACTAGTCAGAGTTGATTCAAGAAGAAGACTTAGTTCCAAGGTCAAAAATTGTAGGAAACTGTTTGTCTTCCCCATCAACCATGGAACCCTATCCTCCCTCCATCCCTTTCATAACCAACACCTATTGAAATTTTGTCTCAAAACTAATTTGCGATGAATAGGGAAAGGTATTTCAAGGCTTTGTGTTTGAGTCTCATTGTGTAGATTTGAAACCTCACCCACTATGCATGGTGCTCCCTACTAATATCTCTTCTAGTGGGCTTAAAAATCATGCCTTGAAGCTTATTAGTGAGACATAAAAAATATAATTGCATGCAATGTGTGTACATAAGAAAATGACCATAAAAGAGAATGAACTAAACCAATATTAGCCTATTCGCCTCTCATGCCATAGAGTGATCTTGGGTGATAAAAAATGGCTAATGCCTCATCATGGGATTTACACTCCATGACTAGACAAGGCATAATGATGAGCTGATACAAGAGCATTCAAGTCCATGAGCAATCCCACATCAACCAAAAACATTTTCAGGTTTTTGTTTCTAGTTTTGTTCAATTTTTCTTTCCTTTGTTCATTTCTAGCAGCTTGCTTCAAGGGAAATTTTATCTTCATTTTGGTCAAGTTATGGACATCATCTTATAGCAAGGATAACTAGGTATTCATAGCTTCAATTTAGTGAAGTTTAGTTGAACTTGTTGAGTTTTAGAGAGTTTCAGTGAATTTTGCAATTTGAAAACCTAGCTTTTTTCTGAAACTATGAGTTCGTGAACTTCACTTTGTGCCGACAAAGTTATCAAATTTTCCTTTTGGAAACTTATCAAGTTCTCAAACATTTCTTTGTGCCAAAAATGTTAAATAATTATTTTAGAAGAGTTTTCAGAGAACTTCCAAGTTCATGAACTAGGAAATCCTTTTACATAGTTCCAAGGTTCATGTACTTACCGATTCACAGAAACATGTAATGAAGTGCTCAAGAGTTTGAAGGTTTAAGAAAGTGTCAAATTGCCAAAAGACATCATTAAGGCCATGTTTAAAAATTCTAAAGTTTGTCAAATTTTTGATTCTCTGTAAAGACTTTGTAAAGGAAAGGTTCAAGAGTTTTCAAGTTCACCAATTTTCCGAATGGCCAAAACATGTTATTTACTGTAATCTTAAAAGTTAAAGAAGTTGGAGAAACAATGATGCCCATTGAAAATCTCCATTAAGTGTCGATATGTTTTATAAGACATAGTTCACAAGTTCTTTAGAAGGTTGAATTGCCAAAACATGATTTTAATGAAAATTTTAATGGTTTCAATAAAGGGTAAATGTTGATGAATAAGTCTTTAGCATAGCTTCACTAAAGGAATGTGAGTTAAAGTCATGCTCTTGCACTAAAGTACCTGATAAGGAATTCTCTTGTGTATTGGTGCAGACTCACTTAGGGCACATGAATTCAATGTTATGCTCTTGTACTAAAGTGCCAATAAGGAATTGTCTTTCATAGTGGCACTAGCTTTGTTAGGCACATAGATTCAATATTGTGCTCTTGAAATCACTATTGATAGAGAAGTTTGAAATAGTTCTTCAATTCCTCTTGGTGTCAATCTATCAACAGGTAAGTTTGAAGATAATAGAATGCCGATAGACATTATAATAAACTATGTAAGTTTTAAATGGGGCTCTTAAAGGTTAAACTACTAATTAGGCACTTTGTGAGGAGGTTGAAATATATCAGTTTATTCGATGGTCCCTATTGGGATTCAGTTTGGAAACCACTGAGTCGTCAACTTATTTAATCTTGTGCATAAAAGGCAACTGAGTATTTCATTTTGAGGTCGCTTGGCTAGAGTCTTAGCTAGATTTTTAGAAGTTGTAGGTAAGAAGGAGATTGTAGTCCCAAGGAGAGAAAAATATAGAGCCAATAGAGGAGAATTTGTCATTGAAGGAATGACTGATTGAGAGCATACAAAATATGCACTCTTGAAGTTTACTATAATGAATGTAAATTTTGTGATTTTGACTAAAATTTAGATTGTTTGTCTTTTTTAAATGAATTTATGCTTCTATTGTGTCATGTTGGTTGCATGACTAGAAGGATTGATAATACCCTTTAGTCATGACTACATCAAATAGTATCAAAGCATGGTTTGCTCACTGGGGATGTGTTGAAGTTGAGATTGTGGAAAAGTTGTTTGCCTAGAGAAGAGTTTAAAAGCCAAAGAAAAGGTTCATTGAATAAAGAGGAAGAAACTAAAAAATAAGAGAGAAGTAAGAAAAGGTAAGCTCACTGGAATGAATTTTATATTGTGTAAATTATGTGTTAGTATATTGAGTGATAGTTGGGTTGAAAAGAAATTGAAGAGATCATAGAGAAGAAGGTACAACCCTTGAATTTGTAAAGGTGTCTCAGAGAAAGCCCTAGGAGATTTGTTACATAATAGGAAGTTCTTTTGACTCTAGAGAGTTGGATGCTCTAAGTGATTTTTTGTAGATATGAGAAGAGGCATATAACTATAGAGAGTAGAGAAAGAGGCACAAGAAGCCATAAAAGGTATGTTTATTTTCAAAGATTTTGATTAAATGTAAGGAATATTTGTGTTTATTTTCAAAGATTTTGATTGAATGTCAGGAAGATTTGTTGCAGGTAGAACCATGTTACTACAGAGGGTTGGTACCCTAGAGATTGGAGATTGTTGCAAGTGAAATCTTGTTATTGTAAGGGGACATGTGAGTATCTAAATGATTTGCAGAAGATAGTAGATGTGAAGTAAGATGTCTTTGAAAAGGAGAACAAGAAAAGTCATGAAAATGCCGATAATAATTTTATTTGTGGAATGGTGAACAAAAAGATTTATAGAAAAATGTTTATGAAGAGTTTAAGAAAGTCTAGGATAGATTGACTGCATTAGAAATTGAGAAAAGTAGGGGAAATGTTGTAGACGAAAGAAGATATGAGGAAGAATGTCATGAAAGTGACATGGACGAAAAGGATAAAGATGTTGAATTCCATGAAGAAATGATAGATTGTTATCTTGAAGAAGGGGAAGATTTGGATGAAGGTGATGAGATAGAAATAGTTCAGATGGAAAGATCTTTTGGAGTATTGGATGAAACCATGTCAAGGTTGGATTTTGGAACCCTAAAAATCATGAAAAGCAATAACATAAAGATAAACATGCAAATATTCCTTCAAACCTTGCACAAATTTGGACTTCTGATAGGATGAAATGGAGTGCACCCAAGCTCCATTGATTTGTCCTGTGGATGATTTGTGGGCTTCTCACACAACCAACTTAACCTTGATATGAAAATGATAGAAATGATAATAGAGATAGAAAATAATAGATATGCATGTGTGTGTAGATTTGTTGAGAGAGTGTGAGGGTTTGAAATGAAAATAGATATTTGATTTATAGAGAGAGGGAATCAAATGGATGGTCAATATTAGAAGGGTGAGGGATGAGGTGGATGGATAGGATTGAAAGCCCATTTTAGTGCTTATGACACACCATAAATGAGGATGATAGGTGACTAAAATAAGTATGGGAGTGGGAATAAATGGGATTTTTAATTGACTTTGGAGAGGAAGTCCTTATGACACACAATTAAGGACGTTAAAAATAGGAATGTGAGTGGGAATAAATAATTTAAATAATAAAATTATTTAATTTATGAGAGACATGTGAGATTTAAATAAACATTTAATTTATTTAAATTAGGTGATGGAGAATAATAAGATTAAATAAATAGGATTTATTTAATTTGGTGTAAGAGAATGTTAAATGGATAAGATGTTAGTTAAATATATGTAATTTATTTAACTAATGGAAATGATGTAAGGGGTCATGAAGGGGGCTTAGGACAAGGTGTCACTAAGTGTCGTAAGAGGATGCAAGAGGATGTAAGATAGGGTCAAATTTAGGTGTCTACATTTTGCCCCTCTTTGATATGATGTTGTGACTAAGAGGAGTAACATTATTTCAAAGAAGAAAAGGTACGGATGGAGAGAAAAGGATGCCCTAGCCACTTGAAGGAGTGACAAGGAGGAATTATGTAAGGATGGGATGCACCCTCAAGAGGATATGTGGGTTAGGAGAACATGGGTATGCTCTCAAAATGGATGAAAGAGAAAGGATGGAAAAGGCTAAGGGTTAGGAATGGATAGTTAGGTTGAAAGAGATAGGTGAAATAGATAGCGGATAAAGATAGGATGAGAGGGGAAGATTCATAATGGATATAGTGGATAGAGAAGATATAGTTATGCTGGTATAATGTGTAGAGCAGTCCTTATTTGATATAGAAAGATGATATTATGCACCAAGGTATAAGGGACCAGGGTGTCTTTGTATCCTTTGCATGGACTCGACACTGCAAAAAAATGGAGTATCCTTATACACAACATAATACAACCTTGTCTAGACACAAGATATGAATATTAGTTGTAGTGATAAGAATATCCAACAGACATGCAAAACACTACGCTCCATTCTTTGCTAATTGTAACACGCCAAGATATAAATAGATCTAGGTGGATTTGAGAAACCAAAAGAAGGAGATAGAAAAGAAAAAAAAAGACTAAATGATGATACACGTCACACAACCATTGTATCTCTTGCCAAAGAGTTTAAGTGATGTCTGGATAGGCACCTGATGATGAGAACGATATAGCCCTGGATGAGGTTAGATGATGATATTGAATGATGTGGCAATTGATAAAGTGGTTGGATAGGTGATTTTGGTTAAGGTACAATGTGTTGTATGATTATTTTTTCTTGATTCAAAAACAAACAAGGTATTGCCCCTGTCAAGTTGTAAACTGATAATTGATTGATTGATTGATTGAGATAGTGTCGTCATTGCAGGGAATGATATATCCCTAGATCAAAATAAGGATGTATGAATGATATATCCCATTGATGATGATTGATTGATTGGGTTGACAACAAGATTAGGATCAAGACCAAGGATGTGATTGGATGATTTCTCTAGATTACTTTGACTAGATTGGTATGGATTAAGGCTAACTTGCATTTGGATTTATTGCTTGGAATTTTTGGATATTTGATTTTTTTGTATTTTTGGGAATGTTTTAAATTTTTTGGAGTTTTGGAATGTTTTGATTTTTTTGGTTTTTTGGGAATGTTTTATTTTTTTGGTATTTTTGAGAATGTTTTGATTTTTTTGGTATTTTTGGGATAGTGTTATGGGATGACATTAGATTATAGTTTGGATAGCCTAGATGCTAGATACCAATGAGAACGGAAAATTATGAATAGGTAGACGGATGTGCGATAGTGAATGCGAGGGATAAGAAGTGTAAAATGGATGGATATGTAGAAGGATGGGTGAAAGTGGATAATTTATGGGAAACACATAAAGGATAGATGGACAGAACAATTCAGGATGTGATCTCCAAGGACTATGTCGCATAGGAATAACATACCCCATTCTAGGTGTAATGCTTAGTATTTTATATGAAAAAGATTATGATGATAGGATGGTAGGATTGGATAGAAAGGATGAGGTAGATCAAGAGATGTCCAAAGCATTTTTCAACATTTTTACCTAATGTCTTTATCAAGATCAAAGGAGGAAGGGAAGATGGATATGTGGATAGGTAAATGGCATAGGTAGGTATGAGGATATGATGGATGAAGATGGTAGGATAGGAGGAAAATAATAGGATGGGATAGATGAGACAACATGCCCCCAAGTGTAAGACACATAGATAAGGAATCTACACATGATGCCTGTTTGCCAAGTTTTCATCATGGTACTTATCCAAGGTGCCACCGAGGTGGTTTTCACCATTGGACAAAGAGATTTCACTTTACTATTTTGATTTTTTATTTTTCTTTATTTTCTTTTTTCATTTATTTTCGTTTTTTTTCTCTTTTTTTTTTTTTACTTTTATTTTTCTCTTTTTCTCTTTTTCTTTTTTTTCTTTTTCTCTTTTTCTCTTTTTTTATTTATTTTTTGGGTGGGATAGGGGAATATGGATAGGAGGAATTTGGAAGAAGATGGGGAATCAACCATCTAGTTCCATGAAAGATGATAATGTCCCATTATAGAGGGATGTCGCACATGGATCATGTCAAGTGTCATTTTGTGCATGGATGTTGGTAGAGGATTGTATGAGAGGGAGGTGGAGTAGGATAGATAGTGAATTGTGCTAGGAAGGATAGTGGATTATGCTATGGATGGATAACTTGGATTAGGATGTGGATTATGGATGGAAGGATTATCCAAAAGCATGGACCATAGGGATATGATGGGGGAAGTATGCGGAATAGTAGATAGAAAATGGGGAGATGGAGGTATGTGGGAATGTTGTGGAATTGAAAGGAACCAAGACCAACGGTTGCACACACCAAATTAGATTTTGAAGTTTTTGGATGGAAGGAGGGGTTAGGAGTAATGGATATGTTTGCTTAGGGGATAGTAATTTTTGGACCCAAATGGTCTTAGGAATTGTAGGATTTTGTAATGGGCGGTGGGATTTTTACAATTGTTAGATTGTGGATGCTAAGTACTTTTTGCTTGGAGACCCACATCATTTTTCTTTTTGAGGTGTGAGATTGGGTAGCCTTTTGGATGAATTTTTATTTGATTATTTGCATTGGTGCCCTATGGCATGAGGATCTTTAGGATTTTTTTATTTATGTAAGGAGGCATCCAAAAATCCCATGGGGGTTGTGATAGATTCATGTCTGGTTGATGTGTGCATTCATTGATCATGATTAGGAATTTTAGGGGATTTAAGGTAATGAGATGTGTGGATGGAGGGATTAGTAGACTTGTGGATATAAGGATGAGGGGATGTGAGGATGGGGATATTAGGAGTTGGGAGAAGTGGAGGTAAAGTAGATGAAGGAAAGTGTATGGTAACATGCTTTTGGGATTTGTTTGATGATGGAGGAGAGATAGTGGCATATGTTTTAGTGGTGCGATGGGATGCATGGGATTTGGGATGGAAAGAAGTGGATTTGGAAGGCATGGAGGTGGTACCAACATCTTTGGATTGTTTTCCTTGGGGTATATAGCAAAGGCCATGCAATCATGGAGGAACTTTGACATGGATGGGCTCCAAAATACCTTGTTCATGAAGGCCTAAGCCTTTTCTCTGATAATTCATGTCTAGGAGCATGCAATGTGCAATGGGATATTTATTGTTTGGGACACAAGACACGATTCCATTATTATATGGGGAGGGTGGAGTCCCACTGGGCATGCCAAAATGAAACCCTAAAAATTATGCAAGGACAATAGCATAAAGACAAATAATGCAAATATACCTTCAAACCTTGCACAAAATCAAACTTATGATAGGATAGAAAGGAGTGCACCCAATCTCCATTGAATTGTCTTGTATATGATTTGTGGGTTGCTCACACAACTAGCATAACCTTGATAGAAAATGATATGAGATAAATGAAAGTTAAGAGATATACGTGTGTATGGAAATTCAATGAGAGTATGTGAGGGTTTGAAATGAAAATGGAAGTTTGATTTATAGATAGAGAGGGAATCACATGGATGGTCAAGATTAGAAGGGTAAGGGATGAGGTGGGTGGCTAGGATTGAAAGCTAATTTTCGTGCTTATGACACACCATAAATGAGGATGACATGTGACTAAAATTAGGAGGGAAGTGAAAATAAATGGGATTTTTAATTGATTTTAGAGAGGAAGTGCTTATGATGCACAATGAATGAGGTTATAAATAGGGATATGAGTGGAGATTAAACATTTAAATAATAAAATTATTTAAATTATGAGAGATGTGGAATTTAAATAAATATTAAATTTATTTAAATTGGATAATGGAGGAAAATAGGATTAAATAAATAAGATTTATTTAATTTGATGTGAGAAGAGGATAAATGGATAAAAGGGATTAGTTAAATACCTATAATTTATTTAACTAATGGGAGTGATGCAAGGGGTTGTTGTGATGTTCACAACAAGCCCCATTTTACTTCTTATCAAAATGAGGACCCCTGTTGTGGCTGTGGCTTTTTTGCTTGTGTGTGGGTCTGCTTGTTGGTAAAAGGGAAAAGGAGGTGAAAGTTACCAACCTTGTTGAAAATAAAGAAAATAGCATTAAGTGCCAGAGCAAAATAGCAGTGAATTCCTTGTCAAAAATGAGTAAGGGTTGCTTTTTGAACCATTTTAAAATTCTCAATATTTTACAAGATATGCGTGTTTTGGTAAAATGCACTATGGGAGGGTTTGTATGTTGCGTTGTTGTGTTAGTCGCATAAAAAGGGGTCATCGAGTTTATTGCATTATTGGACTTGTATGCATATGGCTAACATGTTATGCTTTACATACAAGTCAGACCCGATAGAATTAAGAGGTAAAACTGATAATTGGTTAAGTCCATCGGATGTATATCAGGTTTGTATGTTTGGCAAAAATAAATATACAAAACTATATACAAATATGATATACATGTCACGTATCTAAAGAAAATATTAAGTTTGGTTTTATTATGGTATGTTTCGTTGTTTGTATGTTGTATGCTTTGGATACATAAGTTCTAATATACATACAACACAGAACTCAAGGAAAATTAAAGTCTGATATAAATGATGCATCACACCTTAATGTATATTGAAAGATGCATTTCATTTTATATACAATTACGGAGCTAGAAGAGTTATGAAATATGGTTTATAAAAAATGAGAAGTCCAAAAAGGAGTTACAAATAAGTTTGCATGTATCGGGGCTTGTATCTAAGATTGATACAAGTACTATTATAGCTTGGAAATACTAGTGGAAAGTAAAGTGGGACCCACTGCTTGTATATCTGGCTTGTATAATAACAATGTATATCTTCGATATACAAGCTGATGTACAAGAAAGGATGCAAATAGGGGATGCAAGCCGCATGCGAAAAGGAAGTTAAATACATAAAAGTCTTTGTATGTTTGGGACAATTGTATGTTTATGATATGCATATCTGAGATACAAAGGAATAAAAAACATTGCGGGAGATAAAAGGTAAAAGGAGGTTGGTATAAGTTGTTTGTATATGTTCTTGTATCTAAGAAACATGCAAAGAGAGATATACAAAGTGACAAATGCAAGTGTGGATAAAAGGGAAAGGGAAATAGCATTAGTTATGGTTTCTTGCATATATGTGTTTGTATGTTAAAAAGATACAAAGAAACATACAAGTGAAACATACAAAAGAACATACAAGGAAAACGGTATGTATGCAGAAATGAACTAACAATAAAAAAGTTTAAAACTTAAAATGCTGAAATAGAAAGCTGGAGCTTTAGGTGTATTAATTGTTGTAATTAATGCTGATCTAACACCCAAAAAGAGTAAAATTCAACAGAGCTAAGGTAAAATTAACATTATTTTGCTTTCAGATTTACATTGTTAAGAGTTAAAAAATTATAGAAAAGGACAATTGTTACAGAAATTGAACAGAATTCATCAAGGCAATAGAATTAGAGTAGCTAGATAGAAGAAAAAATGGTAAAGTAAGTCAACAATGGGAAGTTGAGTGGTCAAGAAATATAGGTATTTATCCTAAAATGCTGTTACATTTCAAATGGTAAAAATGCATATAAAATTTAGTAATTTCATTATAAAACGTAGGCATTTGTTAAGTCACTATTTTAACTATTAATTAGCTGGGTAGAGCTTAACAAATATAAAAGTCAAAATAGAAAGGACACACTGGGTTAGGGTAAAATGGTAAAAAATAGAAATTCATAGTAAAACCCTAGGTAGAAAGTAAAATGGAGAGTTAAAAGGATGCATTTTCTACAGGATGGCCCCGAAGCAAAAAAAGGTAGATACAGGGGGTGAGGTGAAAAAGGAGAGGAAACCGCGTACAGAGATAGAGAAAGAAGAATTGCCACTACACAGAGGATATCCGACATTGATTAGTAACAGTGGAGTAGGGACATATACAAACATTGGGAATTATAATGCATGTCTTACAGAAGATCACAACAGCAGATGCTACACCCGATATGAAATGTATATGGGAGAGTGGGTTGTACAAAGTTGTAGGTTTTTCGTTGGCTATGGAGGCTAGGGATTTGCGTATGGATTGTTTAACTCTATATGACTTATCAACCAGGAAAATAATGTTTTATGACAAAATCATTGCAGATTTATCCATAGAGGGTATTGCAAGGACATTAGGCCTAGAGATCAATGAGAAAATGGTAGATATAGATATAGATCAATACAATGAGGATTTTCAAATCAATGAGAGGGATTGCAGAGGTAAAATATTTTACAGTTGGTACTACCCAGAAAACAAACCCAAGGCTGTAGTTAGAGTGCACAAGAATTTGATGAGAATATACTTCAAAGAAGAAATATATTTGATGATCACAATGTTGAGTAGACTGATAGGATTGAGAGAGGGAACTAAATGTGAGCCCTGGATGTCTAATGTAATCTAGTTCATAAGAGAAGTAGGAAAGGAATAAGCACAAATTCATTGGGCCAAGACCATAAGCATAGCTATATGGAAGCAGGCCATGATGAGGAAGCAAAAGTGGCTACCTTTTTATTTGTCTTCATATGTATTGTATTCATGTGTAGCCGAGGTTAGACTATTCATACATGGAATAGACAGGGTTGGGACCATAGGCAATGGTCCAGGGCAGAAATTGGTATATGAGCATTACCCTGATCTACAAGAGAAGAATGCATTGAAGAAATATGCTTTAGTTAATGATGTATTCTATACTTATATGGTGAGAATTCTAAGGGAAGAACCTGATAAAAGATTGTCTAAGAATGCAGAAGATGCAATTGGGTTGTACAGTTCATGATATTTTCAATTTCCACATTTTACTTGTATCAGAACTAAAGGATTTGAAGGAAAGCCTTTCATGTTACCTTGGTATCTTTCTAACAAATTGATTATGTTGGACTTTTCAAGGCAAAATCTGAATGCCTTTAGAATATACAAGAAGTTTAGCAAAGGAAATCTAAAGTTACCTTGGGCCATTGGTAGAAATTCATGCTACAGTGAAGAAGTTTCTCGTTGTTCAGAGAAGGAACTGAGATACTATGGATTTAAAGAGTTTGATTTAGCCAGAAAGTTTGACCCCTTCCACAGGATTCAAAATACAGTTGATAAAAAGTATAAACAACAAGTACACATTGAAGATTTTTGTTCAGATTGCAAAAATGATGAGGTAAGGAAGAGGGCCCATAAAAGACTAACAGTTGAGCAAATGAAAACTATGGGAGATATCTATGTTCCTCTAGAGGTTCAAGAAGACCATAAAGTACTGCATCATAGTTATAT
This sequence comes from Cunninghamia lanceolata, assembly GCA_027924645.1. NCBI lineage: Eukaryota > Viridiplantae > Streptophyta > Pinopsida > Cupressales > Cupressaceae > Cunninghamia > Cunninghamia lanceolata. Next base: position 97,597 of record BSBN01000245.1, on the reverse strand, counting down.
AGAGGCCAGGCTTATTCCTATTATAGAGCCTGATTGGTCACAACCTTAGAACACATCTTTAGACATATTGTCCAAACCAGTTATTTTGTTTTCAAAAACATGGTTAAAGGACAGGATTGAAGAACTCAAGGCTAAAGGGAGGGAAATCACATATCCTAAGAAAGGGAAGAAGAGAGTAAGAGAACCTAGTGATGATCCCTATTATTTTTATAAGAAGAAGAAAAAGATTGTAGAGGCTAAGATTGTAGAAAAAGATAAGAATGCTACTCTGATGGATCCCTATGCATTGGCAATAATAGTAGCAGTATCATCTGATACATTTGTTGATCCAAAATCATTAAGCCATGAGATTAGTGTAGAAAAGGCACAGTCTTCCAAGGAAGTAGTAGGGCAGTAAGTTAGAAGGGCAATACCAATAAATATGTCAAAAGGAGAAACTTTAGGAACCAGTGAAGTCATTGGAGTGCAACAGGTAGGTGCAAAGTTGAGTAATATACCTAGTGCCTCCACTCCAACAGAAAAGAGACAAGCATATGTTCAAGTGAAGACATAATTGGCTGGGGAAATGCTGTAAGGGTCACAAACACATGAAGCCAAACAAACCACTGAGACTATCCACATTGTGGATGATAGTAGTGAAAGTGAGGAAAGGGGAATGTATGCTGGAAAAGAAATTGAAATAGGAGAAGAATCTAGAGAGTTCTTAAGTGAAGAAGAAGAGGAAAACCCTCTGGTCGAGATGGAAATTCAACAAGGCTTAGAGTCTGAAAAGGAAAAGGTACAGGAAGAACTAGGGATAGTAGATCCATTTGGTACCTTAGTATCTCCTAAAATAATCAAGGATGTGCAAGAAGAAGCACATAAAATTCAAGAGGCCGAAAAAGAAGATGCACCTGAGGAGACAATCATAGAAATACCTGCTCAAACAAAAGATGAAATAGAAGCTAGCACTTCAGGGGTAGATGTATTGAATATTTTGAATATGTATGGTGAACATAATGAAGCGGAGAAGAACACAGAAAGCAGGAAAGAACAAGAAAAAGAATCAAAATAAGATGATATAGTGGTAGGATCCTTTGCACCTACAGAGCAAATTAACATGTCTAGAAAAGAACAAAAAGAGGGTGAAGATATAGAAGGTGCAACCAATACAGAAGACGCAATCAAGAAGCCTAAGGATGAAGAACAACCAAAAAAGGTTGATGAAAATAAAGTTGAAGAACAAACAGAGGATATAGACATGCATAATGTAGAGCAAATACATACAAAGGAGAACCAAGAAAATTAATCATCAAAAGAAGGTCCTGAAGAGGAAGCTGAGGATGGAGGGGACACATAAATTGAAGAAGAAGAAAATGAGGGTGAGTCCAAACAACAAAATGATCCCATGATACAAGAGGAAGCACCTAACGAATAGCAGTCTCCACCTTAATAGCAACAACAAGAACAATAACAACAACAAAAACAACAGGGGGAAATAGAAAATCCACAGGAGGAGGTAATAAATGAAGAAAAGGTTGTTATAGAAACAAAAGAGATTCCATCTCGGCTAGGAGCAGAGATAAGAAAGGAAAAGAAGGAGGTACAATTGGTACCTATTGATATTAAAAGTTTATTAGGTAATACAACGCTAGGAAAAGAAAAGAGAAAGGCTAGAACAATGTCAGCTATTCAAAGAGGTCCAGATGGATCTACGATGCTGAACCTAGCCATACCTCAGATGAAGAAGACTAAGGGAGAAATAACCTTAGATGAGTATAAGATATTAAATTTTGACCTTGGGCATACTACACAGGAGCAACACATAACTGAGTGGGAAGACATGCACTAGGTAACAACATAAATGTTGAGAAACGATAAAGACAAACAAGAATATTTGAAGGGACATATTGTCCAATTGCAGCAATTTATTAAAGGAATATTTGATCCCAATACAACAGTGCCAGAATTGCCCAGTGACATAGCAGTTGTATCCAAGGATGAAATAAAGGACATGGAAAATAAAAGGCTTAAGGCCAATCTATTTGATGAATGGTTCAAAGATTTTATGCAAGAAGGTGAACAGGTAATAAAAAAAGTGATGAAAAGTTGGGAGGTGGTTGCAAGAGAAAGGAACAAATGCAATATACTTGTTCATAATTGCTAATTTAGGAGGGAGGAATGCAGATCTAAATTGAAACAATTAATGGAAATTGAGGAAAGAGTAGAGGATTTAATCAATGAAGGAGTAATTACCCCTTTAATGACAAATCAAGTGCCACAAGTGAGATTAGAACTAAAGTTTGAAGAAGACAATCTTAAAAAATGCATAACAGTTGCTTAGGACTTAGAAGAAAAAGTAGATGACATGATCTGAATGCAGAAAAGAATAGTAGAAAAGCTACTAGATCATGAATGCATGGATACACCAGCATATGAACTGGAGAAAGATTTGATGGAGTTTCATGCCATTTTTGCACCATGCATGGAAAGTCTTGAAGCATATCTCAATAAACAGATGATCAATTCATTGATGGAAGAAAGTGCCAAAATGAAGAAATACATGAAAAAAAGTGAAGGTTCAGAAGATAGAGAAAAGAAACTAAAGGAGGGAATCATAATGCAAAAGTATATATGGACAAGTAGTCCAGGAAGAGACCGCACCTTTGTAGAAAGTATAATTCATAATTTCAAATCATATCTGAAGAAGTAGAAGTTGTAAAGGGAAGCAACTGTTTTGGGAAAAGTCACGTAAAGGGTATCTGCGGGCAGAAGTCAAAGAAAAGGGGGAATCTTATTTTTGAAAAGATTCCAATGGCATCCTTTGAGAGAGGAAAAGATACCATCTAGATATTTTGAGAAATAGTTAGAGATGAATATGCACTATCAGTAAAAAATTGAAGGATCTTAACCGTAGATTAAAGCTTTGTAGCTGTAGCAATCTGAAGATTCAAAGTCTATAAAAGAGGCTCTGCTACATGTACATAATTTACACAGGGATTTTGAAAGATAACTGGAAATTGTAATTTGTTTGAACACTTTGGTTAGAAGAGCATTTTTTAGTTTAGAGGAGGTTGCCTGTGTTTGCACTAAGGAATGCGTGGAATATCCAGCTTTCTTATTGTATCTGTAAGACATTGTAAGATTTTTGTTAAGTTGATTAATAAAGCAAATAGTCATTCATACATTGTAAAACATATATGATTGTGTGTTTTGAGTATAAATAAATCTAGAATTTTGTGTCTACTTTCACAGTGTTTTCCAGCTCTTACGTGTATTTGAAATAATTCCTCTTTAAAAGCTTACAATCTTATATGTGTGTTCATGAAAATACTCAGGGCTTCACATTTAATGATTTAGTTTGTTGATTTGATCAAGTGATATATTTCTTATAGCATGAATAATAGAGCATTTAGATCCTACAGTAGAATGATGTTCAATTTGAATTTCTCTAACTTTTACCCAATCCTTTGAAATATTTAGCTTAAACGCAGAAATTTAAAGGAAATTATCTAACATTCGAAGAAAGCATGAACAATTGTGTTAATATTTGACAATTTTCATAGTAATTTGAAGAGAAAAGCTTATTTAATCATAAATCATACAAAGTTTTATAATACAGTGGTAAATTTATGCAAAAGAGTGAATAATTCATTTGTCTTTACAAAAATTTGCATAATTCGAGTCTAGTGAGTCATAGTGTTAGGACAGTAAAATTTTTGAAAATTTTACTATCTTTTCACTCCATTATATTTGAATAAATCCTAAAAAAACACCCCAAAAGACCATAATAAAAATTTAATGTATCTCACAAGGTGTCTATGGATGAGCAGTGCCAAATTTCTTCAAAGTCAATCCATCGGCAAGATATTGTTCTGTTTACACCGATACATAAGGAATCATTTCAAAATAACCATCGGCGTGAGAAGGCAGATCGGAAAGAGATCTATGGAAGTCACTGATGGAATAAGTGATACCGATTACTTTACATCGGCAAGAGAAGCGAGTGGTCATACCGATCGGTATGGCAGACAACTATCGGATGACCTTTTAAAAGTTGCCTCGACGGTATATATCATACCGATAAAGTATTTCGGCAAGAGTCTCACCGAACATCCTGCGGAGGTAATGAAGCAAACGACCATCGGCAAGAAGTAAACTATCGGGATAAGATACAACGAAGTTTCTGATACTAAATGTCTTGGCGATAAGAGAGCTTTCGGCAAGACTCACAGTGATACAATTATCTATCGGGATGACTCAACATATCAGGACAAGGGAATTAGGTCTCGACGATTCACAAGTCATGGCGATCAAAAGGTATTGGTGATACTTTGACATACTCTGCCCGATAAAGAATATGAAAGAACCATCGGTGAGATGATTCGGATCGGGTTATCTTTTGAAAGCTATCCCGATAGTATGTTGCACTCCGATGGGTATACTCTAGCGGCAAGACATTAAAACAGTCATTCCGATCCAAAGTAACATGACTATCGGTGGGACAACAAAAGTCAGGGAAACATAATTATGTTATCCCGATAGTATTAATCACCCCGATAAACAAATCATATCGGTAAGACTCATTTCTTCGGAGCGAAATCTAAATCACATAGCGATGAAGGAAGTCATGCTGACGGTCGCGCCCACTGGAAAATATGACATTACATAGCGTCAGGAATACAATTGAGGGGTCACGCCGATTGACTGTTCGCACCATAAAAAGCATTAAGGTCACCCAGACATTTCAAAATTTATGCCGATAAGAAGAGTTATGGCGATGTGACACTTCATAGCGATGAACATTGAATTGATCAGATAATTAAATACAAACGGCTACGAAACTTCTACGATTATTGTAGTTGCAAAAAACCATCCGAGAAGAGAATATAGAGGAATTCTTAAGGCAAAAGCAGAGGATTCCAATTCCAGGCACCGAACGACAGGTACATATACACAAACCACTGTATAGCCTGTGTTTAAATTCTCTGCCAAAGTTGTAAAATGGAAATTCTGGGAAAGGGAAAAGGAAGAAAGTTACAAGGGGAAACCAGTAAGCCTAAAAAACAAAAAACTGAACAAACCCCTGAGGAGAAAGTGAAAGAAAGAAAACTCAATCAAGACCTAATTGATCAATTGCCTGGGTCAACTCCCAAGGCCAGAAGGTCTGCCCAACTCAGGGTAGAAGTGGAGAAATTAGAAGATAAACACAAACGCCTGGGAGATATCTGGACCCCAATTTGAGGATATGAACTTTTCAGATTTCACTATAATAGAAGGTTTAGGAATGCTCCTGTGTCAAACCCATGGCACATGAATTTAGGAAAACTGGTTGTACCCAATGTATTCCTGAATGTGGAACTCCTTCAATTGCTTTCCAGACATTATAATTCAAACCTGAAAGCCATCTGCAACCCACAGGGAGAACCAATTGTGCATTTGTCAAAAAATGCTATTTGTGAGGTTTTTGATTTAGATGATTTATGCACTGTCCCTATCATTTATGAAGATTTGGTCAAGAGCAAGGAAGAATGGATTATTGATTGTCAAAGTATATTACACAAAGCCACAGGACCTCTGAAAGACAAAGCCTCTGCGTCTAAAGAAGTTTGCAAACAATTGGAGAGCATGATCACACTTGATAAAATTACTAGAAGTACTGTTGACCTTACTGATTCTCATCATGAGCAGGATTACTTGGATTACTTGGCTAAAGTCTACTTGTGGCTAAATAGAGCCTAATCATAATTATGTTATAGTTGTTAATGTTTGTTAAGTTCCCAAAAAACTTATTGAAGAGTTATGACTCTTCATAGAAATATCTATATAAGTCCAAACAATCGATGCTGAGATATCATCAGCAGTAGAATATATTCAGATACATCATATATACAATGTTTCAAAATGACTATGTTGCATATTTTATTTGAAGAAGAAGTTTGAAGTTCTCTGATTCAGTGGTTCTACTTTGGTATTAGTTGTTTGTTAAGATTATTCAATTGTGTGGCTGTCTCCATTTTTGCATTTCCTTGATATTCAGATTAAACATATCAAGTATATATTTGATCTGTCAATACACATTTGCTGTATCTGTGTGATTAAATAGGTTGGTATCCATTTGAGGAATTAAACCCTTCTGATTTAATTACAGTAGCCTAGAAGTATTAAGCTTGGATTACTAAGTCGGGCCATACAATTAGATTGCCATTCTGTCTCTAGTAAATATTATCTGTTAATCTTGTCTATTCATTTCATTTGGTTCCTTCAAGTAAGGATTAAAGTACCTTCTGGTGAATTATAAGATATCTAATTTTATTTGGTTGGATTGTCAAGAAGAGTTTGTCAGTCATTTACTTGCACGTTTATACAAGCTATAAACTAAAACTGTGCCAAACAACTAGAATTATTACCATTAAGAAACTATTAGTCCTGGTCTTTCAAACTGACTCCGTTACCCAACAAGGCACTAGTCTTATTTTACTTAAAACCTTTTACCTTGATATTGCTTACATAATTTCTACCAATTACTCATTAGACATTAAACCTAAAATCAGTTAGTAAGCATTTCATCTATCCTACATCTTGTGCCACTGTAGATAGATTTAATTAGTCCACGCATTCAATCTGCTTTAATTTTCCAAGGTTTACCCACCTAGGTGTAGCAGGACCTAAAGCGAAGGAAATCAACTAACCTTGAAGGTTGATTTCGTCAAGTTAGTTCAGAAACGTTGCCACTCTAAACATAGAGCTTGACATCCCCTTAGGATTGACAACCTGCATTTCTGAGACCTAACAAATTGGTGACTCTACTGGGGACTAGTAAAAGACCTTAGAAATTAATCCTTTCTTTCATAGAGTCATTTCAAAAAATTTAAGTTGGTAACTTTGCTGGTGAGAAGAACCCTACAGATAAAATATAAACTTTTCCTATTTAATAGGTGGTGACTCTAGTTACAATTATAACAAAAAATTTGATATCAAATGGATGGTAGGAGATCCAATATGGAAGGCAGAAATTTGCAGTCATCTCCACCACTTAGAAACATTTCCAAAAGAAATGTGAATCCAAAGCATTCCCACCAAGATAATAATCTGGACATCCAAGAGAATGATTCAGAACAAAATATATCAATTCACAACAAATTCACACCTCTGCATGATTCAAACGAGAACCTCAATGGAGCAACTGATGATATTTTGGCAGGGTACAGACCTACTCCTCAAGAACAGCATGATCATGATGCAAAGGTCATGGGGGATATTGATAGGAACCAAGATGAACATGATTTCAAGATGACATTACATCAGGGAGAAGAGATAGGATATGGATTTTCAAATCAATGGATGAATGATAATCCAGAACATCAGGAAATAAATAATCAGGACATGAGTGAAGAGCAACAGGAAATACTCATGCTCCGAAAGGAACTTGAAAGGTACAAGATACAGGAAGAGAGGGAGTTGTTAAAGCAAAAAATTCAATAGAGGAAAAATAAAGCCAAGACAACTCCCCCAAAATATGTACCCCCGCATAGAGGGAATATTTCAAGAAATACACAGCAAAATACAAGTGGTGCTCAAAACTCACATGCTTTCGGAAGTCATCAGAACACTACTCCCCAAAACCCTAGACCACCTCCCATATGTAATGTATCTCAACACATAGTAAATACTTACCCACCCCCTGGTCAACAATACTATAGACCACAAAATCATCACACAAACCCCCACGTGAACCAACATCAACAATATGCATATCATCAGCCACCAGGTGGATACAATTATTATCCCAATCCACCACCTTTGAATTTCCCTCCCCAAAACCTTGCAAATATATGTAGTCAATTTGATTTAACTAGATATCAGTTGTATCCATATCCTATGGATAGTACTTGGAGAAATATGGTTCCCAAGTTTACTGGAAATAATGCAATATCTGCGGAAGATCATATCAGAAGTTTTAATGCTTTTGTACAGGATATTGGTATGGATTGGGAAGACATTAGAATGAGGTTATTTATGATGTCCCTCACTGAAGATGCCAGAGATTGGTTTAACAGCTTGCTTGATGCATCAATCAATTCAATAACTGATTTCCATAACCAGTTTAAGGATCAGTATGGTAACCAATATGCTCCTGAGTTTGCACTACATGAATTAATAAGTATACAGAAGTTTCAAAATGAGTCAGTATTTGATTTCAACTTGAAGTTTTCCAAGTTACATAATAAGGTACCACATGGGGCTAAGTTATCTGACCAGGCAGCACTAAGTATCTATATGAAAGCATTTGACCCTAAAACAGGATATGAACTTAGAAACAGGTGTCCTGCAACCTTGGCCGAAGCACAGAAAGTGGCCATAACTATTGAAAATAATAGGAAGGCTACAGGAATGGTCAATAAGAGGGATAATCATAGAAGTCCTCAGAATCCAAATGTTCAACAAACTAAACTAGAGGATCAGCATAGACATGATAGACCTAGGTTACATGATATGCCCTACAATACAAATTGGAAGGATGGAAGACCTATCGATAACAACAGAAAGCAACCATACGGAAAAGATACTCCTGATCCCCTGAAAAGAAACATGGCACACATGGCAGAAAATAAGCCTTGGTGTTTTGTATGTAATTTACCACATTTACCTGAATACTGTGAGGTAGCTAAATCCATACAGCAAGAGGAAATGCTATACAACTATAATAGGGATAATCATACCATCAATATGATGCAGGATACACCATGTGTGGTGACAGAAGATTATTCTTCTTCAGAAGAAGAAGGATATGAGTATGATGTAGGGAACCAGAAGTATCATATCAACATGGGAGAACAAGAGGTATTCTCAGACCAAGAAGATAGTTATAACAATAAGTCATATGGTCAATGGAGAAAACCTACGGAGGATGAAAGAGAATCTCTCACAGTGGCTGCAGTGGCTCAAGCTCGAAACACTTATAACTTAAGGAATAGAACAACAAATGTTGGGCAAGGAACTCCTGGGAGTGTATTTATAAAAGACCAGAATAACAAAGGGAATAATACAAAATTGTCATCTAAAGAACCAGAAAAGGGGGATAAAAGTAAAATGAAAGAAAATCAAGAAAAAGAGAACACAAAAACAGAAAAGAATGACCAGATCATAACCCATTCTTTTGACATTGCACATGCAGTGTCTCAGGTGAAGATATCAGTCCCACTCCTAGAGATGATGAAAATAGATAAATATAGGAGTACAGTTGTCGAGATGATTTCTGATACACCAAATCCAAAACATAAAGGGTTTGAAAAAACAAAAAATAATGTGCATCAGGAAAATTTCAAGATGCCTGAGCTATACCTTGGCAACACACTTACAAAAAATCCCTCACAGGTAGACCCATTCTATACTACACTAGTAATCAAGAACAGGATAGTCAGAAATTGCATGATTGATTCAGGTGCTGCTATGAACATCATGCCTATAGCAGTTATGAAAGAATTGGGAATGTGGGTTGATACTACGTATGGCCAGTGTTATGCAATGGATAATAGATCTATTCCAGTAGTTGGTATCATGAAGGATGTAGAGATAAAACTTGCCTCACATCTTGAAGCCACTTATAACATTGACATTACTGTGGTTGACATCCCACCATATTATGGGATGCTTTTATCAAGGCAATGGGCTGTAATGGCAGGAGGCAATGTTCAGTTAGATTTATCATATGCCACCATACCAGTGGGTGACAAGGAAATTAAATTGTGTAGAGAACCAAGGTATGACAATATTATAGAAAGAATGGACCAGCATCAGGTGAATTTCTTTTTTGACATAGATTTGGGAGTTTTCAAAGTTGGAGAAACTACACTAGAGTTGCATAACACTGATCCAATACACACTGAATCTATGAAAGAAGAAAATGATTTATGGAAAATGTATTTTGATGGTGCATGCAGCAAAATAGGAAATGGGGCTGGAGTAATTTTCATTTCACCAGGAGGTAAAACTTTTAAATACTCTTTCCTATTGACATTTGAATGCACAAATAATGTAGCTGAGTATGAAGCCCTGCTCGTTGGCCTAAACATAGCCACCAAACACAAAATAAAAAAGTTGGCTATCTATGGTGATTCTGAATTGGTCATTTCCCAAATAAGATAAAAATACTTATCTAAAAATAAAAGATTAAGATAGTACAGAAATGCAGTTTGGGATAGTGTTGAATTATTTGATGCCTTTTCAATTAGCTGGGTTGATAGGTCTAAAAACATTATGGCAGACTTTTTAGCAAACATTGTATTAAAGAGAGATGATGTCACATTGGGAGGAATCACAGAAGTTGAATTTAAAACTAGACCTACCATCCCTGGTAATATACAGAACTGGCAAGTATTTGATAGTGATGTTGATATAATCAATTTCTTGCATTGTGCTGATTATTATGAAAATCAAGAAATTGATTTCAGTGCATTTGTGGAGGAACATGATGGGAAGGAAACCCTTTTTGGCCAAGAAGTGGTCTAGTTGAAAACGAATAAGATACCCAAAGGACTTATTGCATTAGAAAAGACATTTGATGGCCATGACAGGTATAAAAAGAAAGACACACCAGTGATACCTAGTAACCTTGAAGAAATCAATTTGGGGACACAAACAACTCCAAAAAATGTGTATATTGGAAGAAGTCTTGACCCAAAAATTAGGAGCAGACTTATCAACCTACTCAGGAAGTACAGGCATGTGTTTTCTTGGTCATATGATGACTTAAAAGCATATAGAGAGGATCTATTTCAACATGAGATACCACTGAAGCAAGATGCTAAATGATTCAGACAGAAGCAGAGACTGATTAATCCTACACTAGCCCCTAAAATGTTAGAGGAACTTACAAAGTTAAGGGATGGAGCTATAATCAAACCTATTAGACATTCTTCCTGGGTTTCAAATTTAGTGCCTGTCAGGAAAAAGAATGGTGACATTAGACTGTGTGTGGATTTCAGAAACTTGAATAAATCTTCCCTCAAAGATAATTATCCTCTTCCCAATATGGAGGCAATATTGCAGAAAGTCACTGGATGCGAATTGTTGTCAATGATGGATGGTTTCTCCGGTTACAATCAGGTAAAGGTTAAGGAGTCTGAACAATTTAAGACTACATTCACCACTCTGTGGGGAACATATGTATATTTGAGAATGCCATTCGGATTAACTAATGCTGGAGCAACATTCCAAAGAGCAATGGATGTAGCCTTTGCTGAATTGATCAATAAGATTATGATAGTATATCAAGACAACTTGACAGCATATTCTAAAAGGGCTGAAGATCATTGCACACATTTAGAACAAGTATTTATCAAAGCCCTAGAATATGGGATATCATTGAACCCTAAAAAATGCCATTTTGCAGTGACAGAAGGAAAATTGCTTGGCCATATAGTCTCGAAGGAAGGAGTTAAAATAGATCCTGAAAGGGTAAAAGCAATTGATCAGCTCCCTATTCCAAAGAATGTAAAAGCCATACAATCATTTTTTGGCCAGATAAATTTTGTCAGAAGATTTATACCAAATTTTGCAGAAATTGTTTGTCCTATATCAAGAATGCTGAAGAAGAACTCAGAAATAAAATGGACAACAAAAACACTAGAAGCATTTGGTAATATTAAGGAGGCAATCAAGCAAGCTCCAGTCTTAGTGTCCCCTGACTTCAGTAAACCTTTCCAACTTTTCTCATTTGCTTCCTATCATACAGTAGCAGCAGTGTTATTACAGAAAAACAATGATGGATATGAACAACCTATCTCATTCTTCAGCAAGTCCCTTCAAAATGTAGAGTTGAAATATGACATTATTGAAAAACAAGCATATGCATTGGTAAAAGCAGTTAAAAATTTTAGACCATATTTGGTGGGAGCTAAAATCACGGCATATGTTCCTAATGCTGCAGTGAAGGATGTATTGGTCCAAACTGAAGTCACCGGTAGGAGATGTAGGTGGATCAATAGGATTCAAGAATTCAACATTGAAATCCAAATCACTAATTTGGTAAGGGGACAAGGTCTTGCCAAATTGATGACTGAAAGTAATCTAGAAGCCTCTCAGATATGTAATGTTGATACAAGTACAAGTATTGAACACACTCCATGATATACTGATATAATATATTATCTAAATCATATGAAGTGTCCTGAAGGATATGATGATAACAAAAGGAGGATACTCAAACTACAAGCTTCAAAATATGTACTCATCAGTGGGGATCTTTATTGGAAAAACAGGGATGGGGTTCTACTATTATGCTTGGATGAATATCAGTCAAAACGTATTATGAAGGAGTTGCATGAAGGCATGTGCGGAGGTCATTTCTCAGCGAAAACTACAGCCCACAAAATCCTGAGGGCAGGATACTATTGGCCTAAAGTTTTTAATGATTCATACCAGTACACTAGAAAGTGTGAAGCATGCCAGAAGTTCTCAGGCAAGTTAAAATATCAAGGAGCACTACCCTTGAAACCTATATAGGTTGAGGCTCCATTTTATCAATGGGGTATTGATTTCATAGGTGAAATCTCAAAAAAATCAAGTGGGGGGCACAGATGGATTTTGGTGGCTACTGATTACTTTATAAAATGGGTGGAAGCAATCCCAACCAAACAGGCTACAAGTAAAGTTGTGATTATTTTTCTAATGGATAATATTATATGCAGATTTGGTACTCCAGTAAGATTGATTATAGATAATGGGACGTGTTTTAGATCTGATGAATTCAAAGGGTTTTGTAGTACACATGGTATCACTGTTTCTTATGCTGCTCCCTACCATCCACAGGCCAATGGACAAGCTGAATCAAGTAATAAGAGCCTCTTGAAAATCATAAAAAGAATGTTGGATAGAAATAAGAAGGCTTGGGATTCAAAATTGAGAATGGCAGTATGGGCTGATAGAATTACTATAAAAAGGGCAATTGGGAGATCTCCTTATGAGTTGGTATATGGAACACAAGCAAGATTACCATTGGACAATCTTATACCAGTGTATAAATTCATTCTCCAGGAAGACTTGAATATTCCTGAACCAATGGAGGAAAGGTTGGAACAATTGGCAGAGCTTGATGAAACAAGAAGAATAGCTCAGAGGCAGAATGTTAAATTACAATCACAGGTAAAATATCTCTTTGACAAGAAGGCCAAAGACAGAAAGTTTGAAATAGATGATCTGGTACTGATGTGGAATGCAAGATGTTAGGACAAAGGAAAACATGGAAAATTTGAAGCCCTGTGGTTGGGTCCTTTCGTTATCACTGGCAAGGGAGGTGATGATTCTTACTATGTATAGAATATGTCAGGAGAGGAGCAGGAATTACCTATACATGGGCAATATTTGAAGCAGTTCTTTTCATAAACATGTACAAAGAGAATTGAGCGTTGCTAGTGCATGGACAACCTTCAAATAATTCTCAAAATATCTTATTCCATGCATAGTAGTTTAGGAATCATTCCCGCTCCCCATCATTTGTTACTTTCCTTTTCCCATTTTCATAAGAACCTCACACTGAAATAAATAAAATATGTGGTCTACTTCCCCAAGAGATCTGGATCCTTGTTATACTCACAGAGAGTATACATCCCAGACAGAGCCATTGTTAGGACAGTAAAATTTTTGAAAATTTTACTATCTTTTCACTCCATTATATTTGAACAAATCCTAAAAAAACACCCCCAAAAGACCATAATAAAAATTTAATGTATCTCACAAGGTGTCTATGGATGAGCAGTGCCAAATTTCTTCAAAGTCAATCCATCGGCAAGATATTGTTTTGTTTACACCGATACATAAGGAATCATTTTAAAATAACCATCGGCGTGAGAAGGCAGATCGGAAAGAGATCTATGGAAGTCACTAATGGAATAAGTGATACCGATGACTTTACATCGGCAAGAGAAGCGAGTGGTCATACCGATCGGTATGACAGACAACTATCGGATGACCTTTTAAAAGTTGCCCTGACGGTATATATCATACCGATAAAGTATTTCGGCAAGAGTCTCACTGAACATCCTGCGGAGGTAATGAAGCAAACGACCATCGGCAAGAAGTAAACTATCGGGATAAGATACAAAGAAGTTTCTGATACTAAATGTCTTGGCGATAAGAGAGCTTTCGGCAAGACTCACAGTGATACAATTATCTGTCGGGATGACTCAACATATCGGGACAAGGGAATTAGGTCTCGTCGATTCACAAGTCACGGCGATCAAAAGTTATCGGTGATACTTTGACATACTCTGCCCAATAAAGAATATGAAAGAACCATCGGTGAGATGATTCGGATCGGGTTATCTTTTGAAAGCTATCCCGATAGTATGTTTCACTCTGATGGGTATACTCTAGTGGCAAGACATTAAAACAGTCATTCCGATCCAAAGTAACATGACTATCGGTGGGACAACAAAAGTTGGGGAAACATAATTATGTTATCTCGATAGTATTAATCACCCCGATAAACAAATCATATCGGTAAGACTCATTTCTTCGGAGCGAAATCTAAATCAAATAGCGATGAAGGAAGTCATGCCGATGGTCGCACCCACTGGAAAATATGACATTACATAGCGTCAGGAATACAATTGAGGGGTCACATCGATTGACTGTTTGCGCCATAAAAAGCATTAAGGTCGCCCAGACATTTCAAAATTCACGCCGATAAGAAGAGTTATGGCGATGTGACACTTCACAGTGATGAACATTGAATTGATCAGATAATTAAATACAAACAGCTACGAAACTTCTACGATTATTGTAGTTGCAAAAAACTGTCTGAGAAGAGAATACAGAGGAATTCTTAAGGCAAAAGCAGAGGATTCCAATTCCAGCCACCGAACGACAGGTACATATACACAAACCACTGTATATCCTGTGTTTAAATTCTCTGCCAAAGTTGTAAAATGGAAATTCTGGGAAAGGGAAAAGGAAGAAAGTTACAAGGGGAAACCAGTAAGCCTAAAAAACAAAAAACTGAACAAACCCCTAAGGAGAAAGTGAAAGAAAGAAAACTCAATCAAGACCTAATTGATCAATTGTCTGGGTCAACTCCCAAGGCCAGAAGGTCTGCCCAACTCAGGGCAGAAGTGGAGAAATTAGAAGATAAACACAAACGCATGGGAGATATCTGGACCCCAATTCGAGGATATGAACTTTTCAGATTTCACTATAATAGAAGGTTTAGGAATGCTCCTGTGTCAAACCCATGGCACATGAATTTAGGAAAATTGGTTGTACCCAATGTATTCCTGAATGTGGAACTCCTTCAATTGCTTGCCAGACATTATAATTCAAACCTGAAAGCCATCTGCAACCCACAGGGAGAACCAATTGTGCATTTGTCAAAAAATGCTATTTGTGAGGTTTTTGATTTAGATGATTTATGCACTATCCCTATCATTTATGAAGATCTGGTCAAGAGCAAGGAAGAATGGATTATTGATTGTCAAAGTATATTACACAAAGCCATAGGAGCTCTGAGAGACAAAGCCTCTGTGTCTAAAGAAGTTAGCAAACAATTGGAGAGCATGATCACACTTGATATAATTACCAGAAGTGCTGTTGACCTTACTGATTCTCATCGTGAGCAGGATTACTTGGATTACTTGGCTAAAGTCTACTTGTGGCTAAATAGAGCCTAATCATAATTATGTTATAGTTGTTAATGTTTTTTAAGTTCCCAAAAAACTTATTGAAGAGTTATGACTCTTCATAGAAATATCTATATAAGTCCAAACAATCGATGCTGAGATATCATTAGCAGTAGAATATATTCAGATACATCATATATACAATGTTTCAAACTGACTATGTTGCATATTTTATTTGAAGAAGAAGTTTGAAGTTCTCTGATTCAGTGGTTCTGCTTTGGTATCAGTTGTTTGTTAAGATTATTCAATTGTGTGGTTGTCTCCATTTCTGCATTTCCTTGATATTCAGATTAAACATATCAAGTATATATTTGATCTGTCAATACACATTTGCTATATCTGTGTGATTAAATAGGTTGGTATCCATTTGAGGAATTAAACCCTTCTGATTTAATTACAGTAGCCTGGAAGTATTAAGCTTGGATTACTAAGTAGGGCCATACAATTAGATTGCCATTCTGTCTCCAGTAAATATTATCTGTTAATCTTGTCTATTCATTTCATTTAGTTCCTTCAAGTAAGGATTAAAGTACCTTCTGGTGAATTATAAGATATCTGATTTTATTTGGTTGGATTGTCAAGAAGAGTTTGTCAGTCATTTACTTGCACATTTATACAAGCTATAAACTAAAACTGTGCCAAACAACTAGAATTATTACCATTAAGAAACTATTAGTCCTGGTCTTTCAAACTGACTCTGTTACCCAACAAGGCACTAGTCTTATTTTACTTAAAACCTTTTACCTTGATATTGCTTACACAATTTCTACCAATTACTCATTAGACATTAAACCTAAAATCAGTTAGCAAGCATTTCATCTATCCTACATCTTGTGCCACTGTAGATAGATTTAATTAGTCCACGCATTCAATCTACTTTAATTTTCCAAGGTTTACCCACCTAGGTGTAGCAGGACCTAAAGTGAAGGAAATCAACTAACCTCGAAGGTTGATTTCATCAAGTTAGTTCAGAAACGTTGCCAATCTAAACATAGAGCTTGGCATCCCCTTAGGATTGACAACCTGCATTTCTGAGACCTAACACATAGATCACCTTAAATCAAGTAAGGCCCCTTGCATATTACAATTTCACATTAACCTACTGAATTTTCCATAAGGTCAAGACCTAACCATACATAAACTTGGGATTAAGAACTCTTAAGTGACTTCTTCATATCTTTTAGGAAAGTTAGGTTCATTTGGTGAATTTTAACTTTTGTTATGAATGTGTAAAAATAATCATCAACAATTTTTGGTGCTAGAAGGAGGGCCTAATTGGAGTTAAGGTAGGATTTGAGTAAAGCTGGCTCATAATAGTGGCAGAGTGACTAGGTCTAGATCCAGTTTAGAAGATATATTTGTGCAATTACCTGATAGAAGGCAAAGTAAAGGTCCATTTAGATCTTTGAATCTTGGTTCAAGCCCTCCTAGAGGTCCAAGTCCACCTAGAAATCTAGGTATTCCTCAAGGTCCAGGCCAGGCACAAGTACCTATAATGACTTATTTTAATGTCAATTCTCCTATAACATTCCTTGATTATCATGAGATGAGAAAGAATCCTGAAAAGATATGTCCTAAATATCAATTGCATCAAGATCCAGAGGATCACATTAGGATATTCAAGGAGGCATGCTTTAGAGCCAGGTTAGAGTATGAGGATGTTGTGTGTAGATTGTTTCCTTACACCTTTAATGAGCAGGCTTCTAACTGGTATGTTAACTTGCCTAATGGATATATTTCTTCTTGGGCACTTATGGAGGAGGCATTTTTGTCTAGGTTTAGGGGACCAGTCGATCCTTCCACTTTATATCATAAATTGGCTGCAATTAAAAGAGGTGAAGGAGAGCTGATTGATAATTTTAATGATAGATTTCAAAAGGCTTATTCCAGGTTAGTGGCTCCTTACACAGTGAATGTAGATGCATTATTAGCCATGTATTATGTCACCCTTGATCCATTAACTGCTATGTTTGTCAAAAGAAAAGTTGACATAGACACAATATCCAAAGCTTATAAGGAGGTAGCCTCAGTAAACAAGGAGATGAGAAAAACAAATTATAATCCATTTCTTAATGGAGGAAGCCCTTGGATACAAAGTCAAACACAATCATGGAATTGAGTTCCTACACATAATACTCCACCACTGAATCTAGTTCCTACATACACACCTGTGTATAATCCTTCCCCAATCTAGGCCATAGTCCCTTATACTGGTAACACTACCAATAACAATTAGAGTAATGGCCAGTCTTTCTTCTTGCCTCCTCAAGATACATTTGTGGCAAAGGCACAAGAGGATAGGGAAGAAATCAAAGAAATTACTGCACACTTGAGAAGATTGGAAATGAAAATTTCTATGGTAGAAATAATCAAGGATACAGTCAGAACCATAACCAAAATCATAACCAAAATTATAATCAAGGTCATGGTTCTAATCAAGGTCAGAATTATGGTTAGAGCCAAAATCATAATCAGGGACAAGTAATGCAAAATAGAGGACTTGCTGTAGATAACAAAACCTAGGGTAATAACAATAGAAATCAGAATCAGCCAAGACCACCTATGACATGGAACACAGGGCCAAACAATGGCACTCTAGCTTCTCCATTTGATAATTTGGATAATCATGAGACAAAATAAACAGCTAGAATTCAAATAGCTAATGTAGCATTAAAGAATTGGTGTAGGATTCATAATACCAGTGCCCATGTTGAACTAGATTATCCTGAGTTTCATCTGGCAGCAAGTATTTTCAATGTAGATGTATAGGCTCCCACCTCTGAGTTCCTTATTCCCAAAGGTAATGAAATAGTGCCCTTAGGATTTGAGACTACTTTAGTTTTAGAAACTTTTACCTTTGCAACTAGAGAGGAAGAGGATTAGTTGTTAGAGGATGAACCTTACTTTTTTGAAAACATATATCCTGAATCAACCTTAGTATTGAATGCTTTTCAGGTTCCCTTTGAAGCTGAAAATGAAGTGTTATATGAAACAAAAGAAGTACAGGCTTTTCAATAGTCTAACAAAAATCATACCTACAATTTGAGAAATAACACTAGGCCAGGAGGTCCTTTCACTACTTCCACTCCTAACAATTTCAATACTGCCCCAAATCAAAATGCCAGCAATAATCCTTCTATACTAAAGGCTAATCATCATGTGAATAGTGGAACAGTAGCACCAAAAGTCCAAATAGGGAAAATAGAGACAGTGGAAACAATGAGGTTAATGAGTTACCTGTCTGAAGAGATAAAGAAAATCAAGGTCAGTATACCTTTATGTGAATTATTGAAAAGTCCAGGGATCAGAAATGCTTTCATAAAATCCTTGGATACATCTGTGACAAGTGAAGTCTTTGTTGATGTGAATGTTGCTAGTAAGGATTCACAGCCCAAGGAAAAGAGTAAGAAAATTGGACAACCTTCTAATATTAATGTGGTCATGTATGCAGATAAGAGGGAAGCCCCTCCTTTCTTGTTAACCATTTAGGATGTTTGGAAAGAACATACATAATTGCATGGTGGATTCTGGTGCGTCAGCTAATGTAATGCCTTTAGGGATATGCAAAACTTTAGGGCAGACTCCTACTAAATCTGCTAAAGTTGTTACACAATTGGATAAAACTGAGGTTAATGTGATAGGAGAAATGATGCAAATTCAAATGCAGTTAGCCTCAGATCCTAGGGTAAGTCATTTTATTGACATTCAGGTAGTAGATATACCTATGAATTATGGGATGCTATTGAATTTAGACTGGTCAAAAATATTGAATGGATATATGGCCATTGATTTTTCACACATGTGGTTACCTTGGAGAGGTGTTCCAACTCAGATCAGGATAGAAGCAGAATCCAAGATGAAACACATGATTACAAAATACAACAGGACTAATGAGATATTGTATGCTTCTGTTGAACCTGGTATTTATAGAGTCACTAACAGGGGAGTGCAAATTGAAGAAATCTTGATGCTAAATTTTAAAGAAAAACCTATCAGTAAATAAATAGTAGTGTTCATTGAGCCTGATGAAGAAGATAGTGTAGTAAATAGGTTTGGTTAGATCATTAGGCAAGAAATGGAAAAGTGCATTGAACAAAAGATTCCTGTTCAATGCAAGTTGTACAAAAACGTGTGCAGAGTCCATAATAAGCCACCTGCTGAAGAGAATTGTGGAATGTGCAGAGACATTATTGAATATCAATACATAAAGTACACAAAGAGGATGGAACTGCAACAAGGAGAGGTTAGTCCTAATCAACCAAAGAAATACTTTCAGGACAACATGGATGTAGTAATTCCAGATTTAGAAAAGGAAATAAAAGATAAGAGTGTCTATCATTCTGATTTACAAACTGAAAGTATCAATTTGCAAATAGGTCAAAATGAATTGCACATGAAGAAACAAGATAGTACCTCACATGTAATAGAAAAGGCAAAACATGCCAAAATGAAAGGTCAAAAAAATAAAGAAGGCATGTGGACACTAAAATGTGATGGATCTAAATCTAAACAAGGTGTAGGTGCAGGCGTGGAACTCATAGATCCTAAGGGTAAGTCATTTTTAGCAGCATATAGGCTACAATTTCCTTGTACCAATAATGCAGCAGAATATGAAGCTTTGATTTATGGACTTGTTATGGCTATCAAGAAAAAAGGTGAAAGTGATCAGAGTGTTTCAGATTCTGAGGTAGGGGTCAGACAAGTAAGAAAGTTGTATGCATGCAATTATAAGAAGATGGTTTGCTATAGGCATAGGGTGTGGGATTTAATTGATTCATTTGATGCCTTTAACATAGAACATATTCCTAGAGAATTGAATCATAGACCAGATGCATTTGCAGTTGCTACTAGCACTTTGGAACCCTTAACATTGTCAGGTTTGAAAAGATTTGTTGTTGAATTAGTTAATGTTCCGAGCATACTAGATAATGTCACTCATTTTTAGGTATTTGAGGGAGATCAACAAATTGTCGATTTTCTCACTTGTAATGAGGTGTTTGAAGCTCAAATCATTAATGAACAGGAAAGGCCTGATGTGACGTAGGATGAAGAAGACATAATAAATTTGAAAAGCAATTTCTTACCTAAGGGAGTAATTGAGTTAAAACAGATCTTTGACTTTGATGGGGTAGTTAGACAGAAAGATTTGCCCAAAACTGAAGGGGGTAAATGTGATCCATATAACTTAGGAACAAAGTAAAATCCACATAATGTATTGATTAGAAAAGCTTTCTATGAGGAGTTAAGAAAAGAAATTGTCGAAGTTTTGAAAGAATACAAACATGTCATAGCATGGACATATGAAGATTTGCAAACATATGATACGTCTATCATAACTCATGTAATACCTTTGAAACTAGATGTTAAACCATTTAGGCAAAAAGAAAGGCCTGTGAATGCTATTTTAGAGCCTTTAATCTTTGAAAAAGTGAAAAAATTGTTGTTTGCCAGGATAATCTTCCCAGTAAGACATTCAGCCTAGGTAGCTAATTTAGTACTTGTGAGAAAGAAAAATGGAGACATTAGGTTATGTGTAGATTTTATAAATTTGAACAAGGCCTCTGAAAAAGATAATTATCCCCTGCCTCCAATAGATGAAGTGTTGTAAGTAGTAAATGGGGCTAAGATGATGTCTTTTCTAGATGGATTTTCAGGATATAACCAAGTCTTAGTTGATATAGAAGATAGGTTGAAGACTACTTTTACTTGCAAATGGGGAAATTATGCATATAGGAGGATGCCTTTTGGTTCAATCAATGCAGGTGCCACTTTTCAGTGAGCCATGGACATTACATTTCGTGGATTGTCAGGTAAGTGCATTGTCATTTATATGGATTATTTAATGATTTACTCCAAAGATGCATCCACTCATGCTGAAGATTTGAGAAGAATACTTAAAAGATGTGAAAAGTATGGGATTTCTCTTAACCCAAAGAAATGTTCATTTGGTATAACCGAAGGGAAATTGTTAGGACATGTCATTTCTAAAAATGGGATATCCATTGATCCTGACAGAGTAGAAGGAATAAAGAAATTGCAATTACCTAATAGCAAAAAGGAACTAAAGTCCTTTTTTGGTAAGATTAACTTTGTCAGGAAGTTTATTACGGGATTTGCAGAAATTGTGCAACCATTAAATGCCATGCTCAAGAAGGATGCAAAGATAGAATGGACACCAGTAGCCAAAGCTGCATTTGAAGATATTAAGGAGGCCATTTATGATGCTCCTATGTTAGCAAGTCTAGATTATACAAAGCCATTTTACATATATTCCTTTGCATCTTCACATTCGGTTGCAACTGCTTTGACACAAAAAGGAGAAGATAATGAAGAAAAGCCCATAGCTTTCATGAGTGCACCTCTGAAAGATGCACAGCTAAAGTATCTGGACATAGAAAGACATGCATTTGTACTAGTAAGGGCAGTGAAAAAATTTAGACATTACATCTTATGAAGTCAAGTTAAGGCCATAGTACCAGATGCAGTAGTGAAAATGTTGCTGATGCAGAATGAGCCTGGAGAGAAAAGAGCTAAATGGATTACAACATCGCAAGAGTTTGATATGGAAATTATTCCAATGAATTTGGTTAGAGGACAGGCATTAGTGCAGACCATAGCAAACACAGATCCAAATTTGGTGAAGCAGCAATATGTGCTAAATACTAATGATGCATCAAGCTAGTATGATGATTTGAATACTTTTCTGATATCAAGTAAATATCCAAATAAGATGAAGTCTTCTCAGAGGAGAGCTCTAAAGATTAAAGCACAAAGGTACATGGTACAAGGAGATCTTCTATTCAAGAACAACCATGAAGGCATATATTTAAGATGTTTAAACAGAGCTGAGGCAGATAAGGTATTGTCAGAATTGCATGATAAGTATGGAACTACTCATGGTTCTCATTTAGCTACTACGCATAAGATATTAAGAGCAGGATACTATTGGCCTACAATGTTTAAAGATACAGAGAGTCATATTTAGAGTTTCCACACTTGTCAAACTATAGCAAACAAGGGAAGGAATCAGGCTAATCCATTGTAGCCAATCATTGAGTCTAGGCCATTTGCATAGTGGGGATTAGATTTCATTGGAGTTATAAATCCTCCATCATCTGTAGGACATAAGTTTACATTGACAGTAACTGACTATTGCACAAGGTGGATTGAAGCCACATGTTGCAAGTTTTCTACTACTGAGGTGGTTATCAAATTCCTTAAAGAAAACACCATAACAAGATTTGGAACTCCATATTCGCTGGTATGTGATAATGGCCCTGCATTTTCTTCTTTGAAATTTTCTAAGTGGGCATTTAAATATGGGATAGTTTTAAAATTTTCTTCAAATTAGTATCCTCAGGGGAATGGTTTAGCTGAGTCCACAAACAAGATTTTATTGGATATAATCAAGAAGCTAATTGAAAAGAATCCTAGAGAATGGAATACATTGTTAAAATATGCAATGTGGGTAGATAGGACTAAGGTTAAGTCAGCCTTAGTGATGCAAAGGTAAACGCAACAGAAGCTTACAAATGGGAAGGAGGAGTCATTAATACAAACAGCATGTTAAAATCCTATCGGCTTATCATCATCATCATATTTCTTGCTAACATAGACAGCATCATCATATTTCGAAGGGGCATGAAATATCCTCCTGCTAACTACTGTTCACTTCCTTATCGCCTTTCGCCTTTCGCCTGTCAGCAGCATCATCATATTCGGCAAGCGCAAACATCCTCCTGATGTTCACTGTTCATCTTACTGCCAAACTCTATCTTCTTCATCATGATATTCAACATCACCTTCATCAGCAGGATATAAAATATCCGGTTCCTCCAATATATCCTGATGACGACAACTTCAAGCACCTTTCCTTCGATGCTTACGTCACCCTGATATCCGACTACTCAACCAACAGCATCAGGATATGACTTATCTGGTCATATTGAAACATCCTGATGATGTTAACCAAACTTTATGCCGATGACTTACGTCGATACCAAAACACTTAGCGACAGCAGGATAAACTTGCATAGGGTGATATTCGCAATATCCTGATAACGATGACGTCACATGCACCTGATGATGATGTCAATGCACCTGATGATGATGTCAACAGGATATAAGACACTTATATCCTCCGCAACATGATAATGAATATCCGGTGATCTTTCTAATATCTTGATGATGACCTTTCCGGTCCTTAGCCAAAAAATGAACTTTCACTTCCGCATACGATAGCGATATGCGGATGATGGGTACACACGAAAGATGATCCTGACGATGATATACACACTAAGTATATATCCAACCTATATCATCCTGATGCACTTGAAACATACAGTCTTCATCAGCTTCATAACCCGATCCGGATAGCGATATACTCACAGATGACGATGCGATTCACTCTGTCTGGAAAAGCACATGCAGATCCCTGTATATCCATCAGCTGCATGCAAACTCACAGAACCGCACAATTTTACAAAGAAAATATGATGATCGGGCTGGATCACCTTTAGATCAAAACTTAACAGTTTATCTTCCTAACCCTAGCACATGAGGATGCTAGGTTGATTCGCAGCATGCTACCAATCGATCTCCCACACAATGAAATGCATAAACAGAAAACTAAAATGCAACCTAAACTAACAGGCATGACCATTCCACCGATTCACAGAATCAACTGGTGGAAGGGTTGAAAGAATCCATTAACCTGTAATCAGAATAGAAATCAAAACATAAACAGCTGATAAACTAGATAATGCAATTGATGAGATCTTATTTAGATGAAACACAAATGTCCTGTTTCTGCAATACTATCAAACAACAATGTTTCACAATGTCTGGACTGATCTCTGGGTCTCACTCAATCACCAGTACAACATAACATAACTACTACTCTCTGATATGATATGATATGATATGATATCAAACCCTAACTGATCTGAGTTATTTATAGCAATATCCTACGAGTACTACCAACTCAGTTCCCAGCGGCTGGGAGCTTCCAAGTGGCTGGGAGAAGACAGCTCAGACAACCTGATCACGAACTCTAACTACCTGCACACTCTCCTAGGTTGGTCTAATACATATGCATTGGTCCAATGGACCTTATTACATTATGAAGTCAAACATGCTAAAAATAGACTAATGTCCTGTCATGCAGACAATATCCTGTCTTGTAGGGGTGCTCCTGCACCATACTCCCCAAAAGAAGAAATCTCAAGTCCACTTGAGATGAGAGTATGAAGATCTGCACCATGTTTCTGGATCTACTCTTCAGTCATCCATACTGCTTCAAAATTTAGTTTTCCCTTCAAAGAGACTAGATACTCCAAGTACTGTTTGTTCCGGGTCTGTTTAACCACTCTGGTGTCCAAAACCTTCTGCAACTGTGGAGGATCATGCTTGGGAATGTTATCATGGACTGTATCCTGTAGGAGTTCCTGATCTGCATCTGGATAAGACTTGTATGGAGTTAAATCACATACATTGAATATACGGGACAAACCAAGATCAGGAGGGAGTTGTATCTCATAAGCATTATGTCCATGCTTGTGCAAAATCTGACATGGTCCAACTTTTCTCTGCATGAGTTTAGTATATTTTCCCTTAGGAAGTCTGTCCTTCTTCAAATGAACCCATACCAAATCTCCAACATCAAACCGTACATCCTTCTTCTTTTTATCAGCATATTCCTTATACTTCAAGGTGGTTTGCTGCAGTTGGGTCTTGACTTGATCATGAATCTCTTTGATGGCTTCTGCAAAAGCTTCTCCTTCTGCACTAACAGGGTCTACTGTAGGTAGATCTCTCAATTCCAAAATTCCTCTTGGATGCATACCATAAACTATCTGGAAAGGTGATTTCCCTGTGCTCCTATTGACAGTATCATTATATGAAAATTCAACTTGAGATAGAATATTATCCCACTTTTCTCCATGTTGTTTTGTCAAACATCTAAGCAAATTTCCTAAAGAACGGTTCACTACTTCAGTCTGTCCATCTGTTTGAGGATGATATGCAGAGGAAAAAGACAAATTTGTTCCAAGTTTCTTCCAAAGAGTTCTCCAGAAGTGACCAATAAACTTCACATCCCTATCTGACACTATGCTCAATGGCAATCCATGGATTCTGACAATCTCCCTGAAAAATAAATCTGCAATGTATGAAGCATCAGCAGTGGTTTTGCATGGCAAGATATGTGCCATTTTGCTAAATCTATCCACTACAACAAAAACACTGTCAAACCCTTTCCTTGTCCTTGGTAAACCCAAGACAAAATCCATAATTATGCTTTCCCATGGTCTGGAAGGAATTGGTAAGGGCTGATATAAACCTGCATTAGTCGACCTGCCTTTAGCTTTCTGACATATCACACATGTCTCTACAAATTTTCTGACATCTGATTGTAACTTAGGCCAAAAGTAATGTCTTCGGACAAGATCAAGAGTCTTATCTAGACCAAAATGACCTGCCATAGCTCCACAATGTTTCTCCTTAATGATGTTTAACCTCATAGAACACCTTGGAATACATAACTGTCCTCCTTTGAACAACAATCCATCCTGAATCAAAAATTCAGAGAATTCAGAATGATATTTCTCTCCAAAAGAAGTACATACATGATATATCTCCCTAAAATCTTCATCAGTCTCATACATGGTCTTTAGTGAATCAATGCCAACACTTTCTAACTGAATCTGGTTGACTGTTAGAACTCTCCTGCTCAAAGCATCTGCAACTTTATTCTTGACTCCTTTCTTATGCTTCAATGTAAAAGTAAAAGCTTGTAAGGTTTCTACCCATTTCATGTGTCTGTGGTTCAGCTTTTCCTAGCTGTTTATGAAACTCAGAGCCTCCATTTCTTGAGTGACTGGACTAAAGCATACATTTCCAAATCATATGAGGAATACCTCTTTTTAGCATCATTGAGCTTCTCACTAAAAAATGCAATAGGTCTACCTTCTTGGCTAAGTACTGCTCCAATGGCCATGTGACTGGCATCACATTCCACCTGAAAGATTTTGTTAAAGTCTGGAAGTGCAAGGACTGGCTGCTGTGCCACCTTCTTCTTCAATGTTTCAAAAGAATCATCTGCTCCTTGAGTCCAAACAAATCTGCACTTCTGTCCTCCTTTGATGGTATCAAGCATGGGTGCACAAATATGACTAAACCCTCTTATAAACTTCTTGTAGAAGGTTGCTAACCCATGGAAACTTCTGACATCATTCATAGTCTTTGGGGTTGGCCAAGACAATATGGCACTTACCTTCTCCTTATCCATTTGTAACTTTCCTTGTGAAATGACAAAACCCAAATATGTGATCTCCTCTTGCATGAACAAACACTTGTCTAAATTTATCATCAGCTGCTCTTCATGTAACCTCTTAAGAACCAAATCTATGTGTCTGAGATGTTCTTCTTTTGTGTTGCTGAAAATCAGAATGTCATCTAGATATACTATGACAAACTTACCAATGAACTCTTTCAAAACCTCATTCATCAACCTCATAAAAGTACTAGGTGCATTAGATAAACCAAAAGGCATAACCTTCCACTCATATAACCCTTCATTAGTTTTGAATGCTGTTTTCCATTCATCTCCTGGTCTAATCCTGATCTGATGATATCCACTCTTTAAATCTATTTTTGTAAAATACTTAGCACCTCCCAAACAATCAAGTAAATCCTCTATCCTAGGGATTGGAAACCTATACCTGATTGTGATCTTGTTAATAGCTCTGGAATCTGTGCAAAGCCTCCAAGTACCTTCCGTCTTTGGTGCTAGTACAGCTGGTACTGCACATGGACTTAAACTTTTCCCAATCAGACCTGAATCCAATAATTCTTCAATTTGTCTGGCTACTTCTGCATTCTATTCTGGAGTTAGCTTATAGGCTGCTTTGTTTGGAAGTGTTGACCCTGGAATTAAGTCTATGCAGTGACTGATATCCCTGACAGGTGGTAGGGATCTTGGCATTCCTTCTGAGATGATACCTTTGTACTTATCCAATAGCTCTTGGATAGCTGGGTCTATGAACCTTTGCTTTTTCTCTTCCTTGACTTCTTGTTGCTATTCTTTATTCACCCTCATACATGGGATTAGGGCATATGCAACTGCACCTTCTGCTGCTACTTCTTTCATGAACTGTTTACCTTCCATCAGCATTACCTTCACCTCTTTTCCTTTAGATTTCTCCTCCTTCTCTGTCAATGGTAGTAACTTTATATCCTTACCATCTTTAGTGATTTTATAGATGTTTCTAACACCATCATGTTGTGCCTTCAAATCATACTGCCATGGTCTACCAAATAAAAGATTGCAAGCATCCATCGTGGTAATATCAAACAACAACTTATCCTTATATGCTCCAATCTGAAATTCTACCCAAGCCTGCTCTTCTACAGTTGTCTGCTGACCTTGGGTAAGCCATGAGACTTTATATGGGGATGGGTGAGGCAATCTCCTAAGCTTAAGCTTTGTCACCATTTCTTCAGACACAAAATTTTTAGTAGAACCAGAATCAATCAAAACTTTAAATGCCTTACCTCCAGCTTTGCAAATGGTCCTGAAAAGAGACTTTCTTTGAGGGGATTCTTTGTCAGGTACCTTCATGGTATTCATTGTTCTTCTCATCATTAGAGACTCTCCACTTTCTGGATATCCATAATTATCAGGAGCATTCACACTCTGAAAATCATTAGAGCCTTTCATACTTTGATTATCAGGTTCTTGGACCAGATTTGTTCTCCTTTCTCCTGTTGAGCTTGTGGCCTTTTCTGGACATCTGCTAGCTATATGGCCTTTTTTGTTACAGTTATAACATCTGATGGATCCTCTGCCCTGGGATCTTCCTCTGAAAGGTCTTCTACCCCTGAAGTTTCCTTGCTGACTATAGTTTTCCCCCTGGTTCTGACTATTATTTCCCTTACTATTGTCATGACTGGATTCTCCTTGATATCCATGTCCATGTCCTCTACCTCTAAAAGGACCTCTTCCACCCCTTTGTTGTCTTCCTCTTCCTCTATTGTGTTGTTCTTGTTTTCTCTTTAACTTCTCTTCCACTTTCAATGCCAACTGAAAGCATTTCTGAACTGTATCTGGATTATGCAGACTTAAATCTTCCTGAATGTTGAACCTCAATCCATTAAGGTATCTGGCTACCTTCTCTTCTTCACTTTCCTTTACCTTTGTTTTCATACAAAGTTTCATGAATTCTTCTATATATGAGCTGACATCTAGCTCCTTCTGCTTCAGGTTTTGCTTCCTCTTGTGTAATTGGATATTGTAATCCAATGGGACATAAGCTTCCTTTACTAATGCCATCATTTTCTTCCATGTAGTGACTCTACGCTTTCCTTCCTGTACTCTATCATCTTGGACGAAATTCCACCATGTCAAGGCAGCTTCTTTCATTTTTGACTGGGCTATCTTCACCTTCTGTTGTTCTGGTATCTCCTCTGTTTCAAAGAAATTGTTCAAGGAGTCTATCCACTCCATCACTGAATCAGGTTCCATCTTTCCTGTAAACACTGGCAAATCCAGTTTCACATCCATGGTTCTCCTCTCCATGGCCTTGAGGGCGTTCAACAGTGGTATCTGGTCTGCAGGAACAACCTCCTTGTTCCAACTAGGGATCTCTTCTTCTTCCCTATCTTCTTCTCTACCAGAACCTACTTTGCTCCTCAACTTCTCTAACTCATCCTTCAATTCCTGATTCTGAGCCTTCACGGCCTTGCTCTCTGCAATCTGTTTCTTTACCAGAACTGCCAACTCAACGTTGGTCATCCTTGCTGGCATCTCAGATGTTCCTTCGTCACCTGACATCCTGCTATATCCTTATCTTTTCCAGAAGATCCTTCCTTTGCTCTGATACCACTATGATGCAGAGGTAAACGCAACAGAAGCTTACAAATGGGAAGGAGGAGTCATTAATACAAACAGCATGTTAAAATCCTATCGGCTTATCATCATCATCATATTTCTTGCTAACACAGACAGCATCATCATATTTCGAAGGGGCATGAAATATCCTCCTGCTAACTACTGTTCACTTCCTTATCGCCTTTCGCCTTTCGCCTATCAGCAGCATCATCATATTCGGCAAGCGCAAACATCCTCCTGATGTTCACTGTTCATCTTACCGCCAAACTCTATCTTCTTCATCATGATATTCAACATCACCTTCATCAGCAGGATATAAAATATCCAGTTCCTCCAATATATCCTGATGACGACAACTTCAAGCACCTTTCCTTCGATGCTTACGTCACCCCGATATCCGACTACTCAACCAACAGCATCAGGATATGACTTATCTGGTCATATTGAAACATCCTGATGATGTTAACCAAACTTTATGCCGATGACTTACGCCGATACCAAAACACTTAGCGACAGCAGGATAAACTTGCATAGGGTGATATTCGCAATATCCTGATGACGATGACGTCACATGTACCTGATGATGATGTCAATGCACCTGATGATGATGTCAACAGGATATAAGACACTTATATCCTCTGCAACATGATAATGAATATCCGGTGATCTTTCTAATATCCTGATGATGACCTTTCCGGTCCTTAGCCAAAAAATGAACTTTCACTTCCGCATACGATAGCGATATGCGGATGATGGGTACACACGAAAGATGATCCTGATGATGATATACACACTGAGTATATATCCAACCTATATCATCTTGATGCACTTGAAACATACAGTCTTCGTCAGCTTCATAACCCGATCCGGATAGCGATATACTCACAGATGACGATGCGATTCACTCCGTCTGGAAAAGCACATGCAGATCCCTATATATCTGTCAGCTGCATGCAAACTCACAGAACCACACAATTTTACAAAGAAAATATGATGATCGGGCCGGATCACCTTTAGATCAAAACTTAACAGTTTATCTTCCTAACCCTAGCACATGAGGATGCTAGGTTGATTCGCAACATGCTACCAATTGATCTCCCACACAATGAAATGCATAAACAGAAAACTAAAATGCAACCTAAACTAATAGGCATGACCATTCCACCGATTCACAGAATCAACCGGTGGAAGGGTTGAAAGAATCCATTAACCTGTAATCAGAATAGAAATCAAAACATAAACAGCTGATAAACCAGATAATGCAATTGATGAGATCTTATTTAGATGAAACACAAATGTCCTGTTTCTGCAATACTATCAAACAACAATGTTTCACAATGTCTGGACTGATCTCTGGGTCTCACTCAATCACCAGTACAACATAACATAACTACTACTCTCTGATATGATATGATATGATATGATATCAAACCCTAACTGATCTGAGTTATTTATAGCAATATCCTACGAGTACTACCAACTCGGTTCCCAGCGGCTGGGAGCTTCCAAGCGGCTGGGAGAAGATAGCTCAGACAACCTGATCACGAACTCTAACTACCCGCACACTCTCCTAGGCTGGTCTAATACATATGCATTGGTCCAATGGACCTTATTACATTATGAAGTCAAACATGCTAAAAATAGACTAATGTCCTGTCATGTGGACAATATCCTGTCTTGTAGGGGTGCTCCTGCACCACTTAGGCAATACACCTTATCACCTAGTTTATGGGACTGATCCCATACTTCCAGTGAATTTAAGAATACATGTCTGGAAGTTTGCTAATGAATATTTAGGCTTTGATGATCACAGAGAGGCTAGGATAATCCAAATGTTGCAATTAGATGAGAAAAGAGATCAAGCCATTAAGAAATTTGCCAAGCATCAAGCAGTGGTCAAAATATGGTTTGACAAAAGAGCAAGAGTCAAAACATTTAGAATATAAGACTTAGTGTTGTGTTGGGACAATGTACATGAAAAGAAAGGGAATCATGGAAAATTTGACAAATTACGGTTGGGTCCATTACAGGTCGCATAGATAGTAGGAGATAATACTTTCAGGCTCAAGACCTTGACTGGGGAAGATGTGCCATTACTTGTTAATGGCCAACATTTGAACCATTACTTTAAGGCTTGAGGTGAGGGTAGTTCGTATGTTCTGTATTATAATGTAAATAATGTATAGTTTTGTTTTATTTTTGTTGCCTTGTTTTGTTTTTTCTGTTGTTTGTTGTTGTGTGGGTTATAG
This sequence comes from Cunninghamia lanceolata, assembly GCA_027924645.1. Taxonomy (NCBI): domain Eukaryota; kingdom Viridiplantae; phylum Streptophyta; class Pinopsida; order Cupressales; family Cupressaceae; genus Cunninghamia; species Cunninghamia lanceolata. The sequence continues at coordinate 65,804 of BSBN01000245.1, read as the reverse complement.
TGTTGTGTTACCTTGGTAGGGATGTTTGTTTTGTCTTGAAGTATACAAGAGCAGATTAACAACCACTGAAAACCATAGAAAATTTAGAACATTTAGGTTAATTATTTGAAATTTATAAATAACTTGTTGTGACTGTCATGAATGTAGAAAATGGTTTAGCTTGTGAAATTTTGTATTCAATAACTGTGGGTTGAGTATTCAAGGGAAGTTTCTCACAATGACACACCTAAAATCCTTGGATTTGTTGAACATACTAGTGTAGATATTAGGTGAAAAATCAGAGGTTACCCTTGCTACCATTACAATTCTCAGCTTAATTTCAGCAAGTGATCACTCCTTGCATCATGAAGTTACAAATGTAATATCTTATAAAAACTCTATATTACACAAAATATAAAATAAATAAATAAATAATATGGATTTTACAAAAAATCCAGATTAAGCCATCTAAGTAACTCTACCGGGGCTATAGACACCTGCTGGCAGTGGGGCTCTACTTAAGAGAATTGTAATGATAACCTTGTTAGGGCTATAGATGCTTGCTGGTAGCAAGGCTCTATCCGGTTGTCTATAAGGGAATGACATAAACTATGTAGGTTAATATCAGTCACTAGTTTGTTCAACTTATTTTCAAGATGAGGATTATTAATCACATGCACCCACTTAAACTAAATGGAAAATTCATGCACCTTATTGAATACATTAAGTCTCAAGTTGGATAATGATTTACAGAAAAGATAGTTGGAAGTTATGAATTTAGTTCATTTAGTTTTCTTTAATGGTTTTAATTTAATTGTTTTGTTTGGTTGCTAGTTGTTGTGATGTTCACAACATGCCCCATTTTACTTCTTAGCAAAATGAGGACCCCTGTTGTGGCTGTGGCTTTTTTCTTGTGTGTGGGTCTGCTTGGTGGTAAAAGGAAAAAGGAGGTGAAAGTTACAAACCTTGTTGAAAATAAAGAAAATAGCATTAAGTTCCAGAGTAGAATAGGAGTGAATTCCTTGTCAAAAATGAGTAAGGGTTACTTTTTGAACCATTTTAAAATTCTCAATATTTTACAAGATATGCGTGTTTTGGTAAAATGCACTATGGGAGGGTTTGTATGTTGCATATACAAAGTCATTTGTATGTTGCATATACAAAGTCATTTGTATGTTGCGTTGTTGTGTTAGTCGCATAAAAAGGGGGCGTCAGGTTTATTGCATTATTGGACTTGTATGCATATGGCTAACATGTTATGCTTTACATACAAGTCAGACCCAATAGAATTAAGAGGTAAAATTGATAATTGGTTAATTCCACCAGATGTATATCGGGTTTGTATGTTTGGTAAAAAGAAATATACAAGACGATATACAAATACAATATACATGTCCCAGATCTAAAGAAAATATTAAGTTTGGTTTTATCGTGGTATGTTTCATTGTTTGTATTTTGTATGCTTTGGATACATACATTTTGATATACATACAACACGGAACTCAGGGAAAATTAAAGTCTAACATAAATGCTGCATCACGCCTTAATGTATTTTGAAAGATGCATTTCATTTTATATATAATTACGGAGCTGGAAGAGTTATGAAATATGGTTTATAAAAAATGAGAAGTCTGAAAAGGAGATACAAATAAGTTTGCATGTATCGGGGCTTGTATCTAAGATTGATACAAGTATAGTTATAGCATGGAAATACAAGTGGAAAGTAAAGTGGGTCCCACCACTTGTATATCTAGCTTGTATAATAACAATGTATATCTTCGATATACAAGCTGATGTACAAGAAAAGATGCAAATAGGGGATGCAAGCCAGATGCGAAAAGGAAGTTAAATACAGAAAGTCTTTGTAAGTTTGGGATGATTGTATGTTTATGATATGCATATCCGAGATACAAAGGAATAAAAAACATTACGGGAGATAAAAGGTAAAAAGAGGTTGGTATAAGTTGTTTGTATATGTGCTTGTATATAAGAAACATGCAAAGAGAGATATACAAAGAGACAAATGCAAGTGTGGATAAAAGGGAAAGAGAAATAGTATTAGTTATGGTTTCTTGCATATATGCGTTTGTATGTTAAAAAGATACAAAGAAACATGCAAGTGAAACATACAAAAGAACATACAAGGAAAATAGTATGTATGCAGAAATGAACTAATGGTAAAAAAGTTTAAAACTTAAAATGCTGAAATAGAAAGCCGAAGCTTTAGGTGCATTAATTACTATAATTAATGCTGATCTAACACCCAAAAAGAGTAAAATTCAAGAGAGCTAGGGTAAAATTAACATTATTTTGCTTTCAGATTTACATTGTTAAGAGTTAAAAAACTGTAGAAAAGGAGAATTGTTACAGAAATTGAACATAATTCATCAAGGCGACGGAATTACAATAGCTGGGCAGAAGAAAAAATGGTAAAGTAAGTTAACAAAGGGAAGTTGAGTGGTCAAGAAATACAAGTATTTATCCTAAAACGTCGTTACATTTCAAATGGTAAAAATGCATGTAAAATTTAGTAATTTCATTATAAAACGTAGGCATTTGTTAAGTCACTATTTTAACTGTTGGGTAGAGCTAAACAAATATGAAAGTCAAAACAGAAAGGACAAACTGGGTTAGGGTAAAATGGTAAAAAGAGAAATTCATAGTAACACCCTAGGTAGAAAGTAAAATGGAGAGTTAAAAGGATGCATTTTCTACAGGATGGCCCCAAAGCAGAAAAAGGTAGATACAGGGGGTGAGGTGAAAAAGGAGAGGAAACTGCGTAAAGAGATAGAGAAAGAATAATTGCCACTACACAGAGGATATCCGACATTGATTAGTAACAGTGGAGTAGGGACACATACAAACATTGGGAATTATGATGCAAATGATGTCTTAAAGAAGATCACAGTAGCAAATGCTAAACCTGATATGAAATGTATATGGGAGAGTGGGTTGTACAAAGCTGCAAGTTTTCTGTTGGCTATGGAGGCCAGGGATTTGTGTTTGGATTGCTTAACTCTATATGACTTATCAACCAGGAAAATAATGTTTTATCACAGACTCATTGTAGATTTATCCACAGAGGGTATTGCAAGAACATTTGGCCTGGAGAGAAATGAGAAAATGGTAGATATAGACATAGATCAATACAATGAGGATTTTCAATTCAATGAGAGGGATTGCAGAGGTAAAATATTTTACAGTTCGTACAATCCAGAAAACAAACCCAAGGCTATAGTCAGAGTGCACAAGAATTTGATGAGAATATACTTCAAAGAAGAAATATATTTGATGATCACAATGTTGAGTAGACTGATAGGATTGAGAGAGGGCACTAAATGTGATCCCTGGATGGTTAATGTAATCCAATTCATAAGAGAAATAGGAAAGGAACAAGGACAGATTCATTGGGTCAAGACCATAAAAATAGCTATATGGGAGTAGGCCATGCTGAGGAAGCAAAAGCTACTACCTTTTTATTTGTCTTCATATGTATTGTATTTGTGTGCAACAGAGGTTAGACCATTCATACATGGAATAGACAGGGTTGGGACCTTAGGTAGTGGTCCAGGGTAGAAATTGGTATATGAGCATTACCCTGATCTACAAGAGGAGAATGCATTGAAGAAATATGCTTTAGTTAATGTTGTATTCTGTACTTATATGGTGAGAATTCTAAGGGAAGAACCTGATAAAAGATTGTCTAAGAATGTAGAAGATGCAATTGGGTTGTACAGTTCATGGTATATTCAATTTTCATATTTTACTTGTATCAGAACTGAAGGATTTGAAGGAAAGCCTTTCATGTTACCCCGGTATCCTTTTGACAAATTGATTGTGTTGGAGTTTTCAAGGCAAAATTTGAATGCCTTTAGGATATACAAGAAGAAGTTTAGCAGAGGAAATCTAAAGTTACCTTGGGCCATTAGTAGAAATTCATGCTACAGTGAAGAAGTTGCTAGTTGTTTAGAGCAAGAATTGAGATACTATGGATTTAAAGATTTTGATTTAGCTAGAAAGTTTGACCCCTTCCACAAGATTCAAAATACAGTTGATAAAAAGTATAAACATCAAGTACACATTGAAGATTTTTGGTCAGATTGCAAAAATGATAAGGAGGTAAGGAAGATGGCCCATAAAAGACTAACAGTTGAGCAAATGAAAACTATGGGAGATATCTATGTTCCTCCAGAGGTTCAAGAAGATGATAAACTACTACATCATAGTCATTCAGAGGCCAGGCATATTCCTATTACAGAGCCTGATTGGTCACAGCCTTGGAACACATTTTTGGACATATTGTCCAAACGAGTTATTTTATTTTCAAAAACATGGTTAAAGGATAGGATTGAAGAACTCAAGGCTGAAGGGAGGGAAATCACATATCTTAAGAAAGGGAAGAAGAGAGTAAGAGAACCTAGTGATGATCCCTATTGTTGCTATAAGAAGAAGAAAAAGATTGTAGAGGCTAAGATTGTAGAAAAAGATAAGAATGCTACACTGATGGATCCCTATGCATTAGGAATAATAGTAGCAGTATCATCTGATATATTTGTTGATCCAAAATCATTAAGCCATGAGATTAGTGCAGAAGAGGCACAGTCTTCCAAGGAAGTAGCAAGGCAGCAAGTTAGAAGGGCAATACCAATAAATATATCAAAAGGAGAAACTTTAGGAGCCAGTGAAGTCATTGGAGCACAACAGGTAGGTGTAAAGTTGAGTAATATACCTAGTGCCTCCACTCCAATAGAAAAGAGACAAGCATATGTTCAAGTGAGGACAGAATTGGTTGGGGAAATGCCGCAAGGGTCATAAACACATGAATCCAAATAAACCACTAAGACTATCCACATTGTGGATGACAGTAGTGAAAGTGAGGAAAGGGGAATGTATGATGGAAAAGAAATTGAAATAGGAGAAGAATCTAGTGGGTTCTTAAGTGAAGAAGAAGAGCAAAACCCTTTGGCTGAGATGGAAATTGAACAAGGCTTAGAGTCTGAAAAGGAAAAGGTATAGGAAGAACCAGGGATAGTATATGATGGTGACTAATTGTCATTGATGTCAAAAAGGTTGACCACATGGAACATCAAATAGGAGTTGTTCATTTAGTTAGTATATCTCTTTCATGTGGTGTACAGGTGATGGAATTCATTATCTTGATAACATGTGTTGATAGTTCAAAGTGTTCATGAGTTGTTGATCAAGATAACTAGAGTTGTGTGTAGTCTTCATCATGATTTGATAACTAGATGTATGATTACATTTCTGATGTGTTTGTTGTTTGGCATTCTATCCAATAAGGATTGGTTTCTTATGGTAGAAGTGATCACAGGAGTTATAATAGTTCATATGTATTGTCATCGGTGGTCAAAGTAATGTTTGGTTCATAATGTTCATTTTTTCTTAGATGGTTGATCAGTGACTTTCTCTTCATAGTTCATCAGTGACATTCACTATATACTTCGCAAGCAGTTTCAAGTCAGGGCAAGGTTCTTGTTTGAATAAGGAGGTAAAATGGCAATGAGCATAACACCTAACAAACATTCAACAAAGTGCTTCATTTTTTTTCTCAGAACAGGTTGTGCTCAAGACAAGATATGAGATGTGTTTTAATCTATAAAGATCGTCTTCACAATCATCTTGGAAAGATTATTTTGGACAGTGGGATCTTACTTTATGTTATGCTGAATTAGTTTGATATCATGGTCCCTTACAAATGACAGTGGCATAATCTTCAATTGAACTCAGTTGCAATTGTAAGTTGATCTTCATACAATCAAGTGTAGTTGGTCTTCATGCAATCAGTGTTTATTCTTCTATCAGCATCGCAGCTTCAGATGTGTTATAACTTTATTTTTGTAGAAGTGAAACTTATATGCCATTACAGGAGGAATGTTTTGTTGGAAGAAATAAAAGGTTCATATATTATAGTTGCAATTTTTGGTTAATGTCTTATTTACATAGCACATCTTTTGTGCCTTTTTGCCCGTCACACATTGTGAGCACTTTTTGTTATTTCACTCTATTGACCTGCTGTCATAGGTAATGAATCACTTTAGTAATAACTTAAAGGGGTCACAGTCATAGATAGACCAGCCCTCTCCTCCTAGGAAGACCGACTTCATCGGTCATTATATGTTTGAAATGAGCGCGATGTGGTGCCATTTGATAATCAAGGGTCTTCTTCAGAAGTTCAATGGGCGGGAAAAAGATTTCAATGGTTTTAATTTAAACTCTAAAACTTATAGTTATCTCCTACTTTGACGGGCATGTAAATGTCATTTCTATGGAAAGTTTTTTATTCCATTACAAGATTCTTGTTAAGGCAGTTTTTGGGAGATTTTGTTGCCCGAATGGAAATTTTTTTTGGGAAACTTTTATTAGAAGCTTTAAAAATAAAAGGCAGCACATTAAGAGATGTAAAGTTTTTTTCTTTCTTTGTAGAGTTGAAAACAAAAGAGAAAGTATAAGTATAGGAGTTTTTTTTTTTTGTTGAAGTTTTTTTTAAAGGCAATCAATTCCAGTTTCTCTTCCATACAATTGAAGAATTTAATGAAGATTTTTATCAGAGAAGGTGAAAGGTTTGATGAAGTAATTTTTGAAGAAGTTGGAAAGAATATTATTTTTGGAATATGAAAAGAGGCTCCTAAACTGATCAGAGAAATAATTTTCTTTTGGGGCAGATTTATTAAATCAGTTGAAGATTTTTTTATTCAAGGCAAGAGAAGGATGAATGGAATTTTTGTGTTTTTATTTATTGAAGATTTAATTTTCAAATGAACACAAATTTTTTTGCAAAGGCAATATGATTTGAAGAGTTTTTTTATATATACAGGAATATGAAGGATCATGCAGGATCATGCAAGAAGATTGATTAAATGAGGAGATTGGATATTCAGTTTAAAGGAGATTTTGTTTGAAGAGGAATATGAAAAATATTTTCATAACATTGTAAATTAGATTTTCTTTTTGTAGATGGTTTGGTGTTTGAACTCCCTGAAGTTTTTTTTTAAGAAGATGAAGGTGGAAGGACTTTCAATTTATATAAAATTGTTTTTTAGGTGCATTGATCAGATGACTAGTAAGACAGAGATGAAACATACAGAGTATGTAGTGTTGTTGAGTGTATCCGAATGTAGGATTGATCTTGAATAGAATGGCCATTTGACAGACATATGTGAGAGAAGAAATGTTTTTGAATTGAATGGAAACAGAGTGTCCCTCTGAACTTATTTATTACTTCTAGTGAAGATTTGGTTTGCCAGTGAGGCCTTGTATTAGCCAGTGAGGCTTGTTGGTCAGTGAGACCTATTTGTTTACCAGTGAGGTATATCAGTGTTGGAAGTGGGTGCTTCTGTTTGGTATTGGAGTTGGTGCTCCTAGATACATATTGTAGCCAATGAGGCATGTTTTTCAGTTAAGCCAGTGAGGCAGTTTTGAGTGGTTTTTCTACCCAAAGAGGGTTTTCCACTCCAGTAATTCTTGTGTTAATGATATGCTTCTATGTGTGTTTTTGCTTCTATGTTAAGATTTGTCTCTATGTTGTCCTACTCATAATTTTCATTATCAAACTTGTGCATATATGTGTAATAGTTTATTGATGACTTTCTCTTTCTGAGTCTTGTAAATTAAAAGTTATAATAAGTTGCAAAAATCTACACAACACTGATTCACCCCCCCTCTCAGTGTTGTCCAGACTCCTACAATTGGTATCAGAGCCAATTTCCCTCTTGCAGCTTAATTAGCTTGGGTAGGTCCTGTGTGTGGAGTTCAATGGGTAAGTGCAGGAGAAATAACAACACGAGAAACGTTAAGATTCATTCTGGTCAAAAGACATCATTCATATCAAACCCAGATGTTGATATAAAGTCAGCCGATAAAGATGTTCTCCATTTTGAGTCTAATATTATCTTAGAAGAAAAGGTTTCAGATGTTCCTTAGTTTGATGGTTCAAATTTTTTAGTTTGGTATGTTAGAATGCAAGTATATTTATCCTCCTTAGGGTATGATGTTTTAATGTTAGTTGAGAATGGTAATTATGCAAATAACGAAAAAGCTCTTGAATATAATGATATTGCAAAGAAGGCTATATTATCTGCTCTATCTAATGATGTTATTTGTAAAGTTATGGATTGTGTTACAGCTCAGGATATGTGGAGGAGATTGAAAAGAATTTATCAAGATAAAGATAAAGAAGGAGACACTCTGGTCTGTGAAGAAAGTGGCAATGAAAGGAGACTTTCAAATGAAGGAGTTGAAGTTCAATCCCAATTAGATTCAGAAGAAGCTAGCATCACAAGTGATAATGATCATGAATATGATGAATAAAACTGTGAGTTTGATCTGGAAGGAGAGCTCATATATTCTCTAACTGAACTCAAGAATTATAAGAAGGAGAACAAGAAATTAATGTTGCAGTTGCAGCAAGAAAGAGATTTAAAAGACAAAGCACTATCTAACCTTGAAGATACTAGAAGTCTGATTATGGATTTGAGGAATAAAGTTAGTGAATCAGATAAATTAATTATTAGTCTGAAGATGGAGTTTCAAGAAGCTAAAAGGATTGTTGATATAACAAAGGTTGAATTGGAAGCTTGATGCAGAGTGGCACAAGGGAAGCAACACACAAAGGTTTACTCTATTGTCCTTTGCCCACTCACCCACTTCAACTTTTCTATCTCAGCCTCCATCCTTTTGTTCTTGGCTGCTTGCTCTCTCACTATCTTTGTCAATTCGGCATTTGTCACCTTTGAAGGAATTTCCTCCTCTTCTTCTCTATCTCCCATCTCTTTGATGGCTCTGATACCACCTGATGTAGAGTGGCACAAGGGAAGCAACACAAAAAGGTTTACTCTATTGTCCTTTGCCCACTCACCCACTTCAACTAGCCTTCAACCAACCAACCAACCAAAGGCACATACAAGGCATATGAAGGATTTGATGTCCAGACTATTGTCCAACCCCTAAGGCTTCTCCAACACCTTAAGACAGATCAACAAACACCTTCTATGCAGTTGGTTTGATCTCCAACTTCCCAAAACTCTTCAACCTATACCTTGACTAGTAAGGCTACTAGCCCTCCAAACTAGGTTTTCTCAACAAAACTTGACAAAATCCCAAAGGTCTAGGCAAACAAATGATGGAATTGAACACCTTTCAGGGGACCCTAACAAACCTCCAAATCTCCTACTCCAACTCTACTCCAGCAATCCAGAATGCCTACTAGGTCTCTAGGCCTAATTGATCAATTTAGGCTAGGTTACAAAGCAAGTGCTCAAAATTGGGTGCATAGGTCAGGGGCAGGAACTTGGAATGACTCTACCATCCCCAAAAAACACAAATCCACCATTCATTCACTCATCCTCTTAGGGTTTTGTCAAATACAACAATAAATTGCATAAATTCAGTCAAATACATAGAGATATTTGACCTAGGGCATCACATTAAAAATAGTAAACTATATTTTCTCAGAAAATGCTTTTGGAATCAAGTAGTATACACCCCTAGCCTGCATTTCACCAAGTGGCATGAAATTTCATTGGTGGAAATGCATTCTAGGGCCAAATTTGTGGGACTTCCCTAGAAAACAGGGTTTCTGGACCAGTTTTGAAAGAAAATTCAATAACTTTTGACTCCGACCACTTCAAGACCTCAAACTAGTTGCATTGGAACCTTGACTCCAAGAGATTTCAGAAAAATATCATTTGCACACATGAAAAGTCTGTACAGTCCGTACACAACAAGAAAAACAGTGAAAAATAGTCAGTTTTCTTGATTTTTGTGCCCAAATTCTGTACAAAAACTTCCTCCTCCGTACTAGAGTTAGATATCCACCATATTAACCCATCCAAGTTGGTTTCCAACTTCTAAAACAGCATTTAACTGCCCAAAGTGGTTTTTGAACCGACCCAACACATAACACCTTTGACAACTATGGTGTTTTGCATTAACACAAGGAGGTTGATTTGTTTGGCTCATCCAATGGAGTCCAAATGATCAAAAAACTCCTTCCAACATACTAAAACATTAAAACAACCAAAAAAAAAACTCGAAAACCAATCCTTAGACCTTCTAGGCCTAATTGGCACAACAAGGGTCCAAATGGACTAAGCATGATTGAGGTTTATAGGGTCACCTCAATCATCTTGACCACACAAAAGGGACCATACAAACATGGCTAAAGCCTTATTACCACACATACAATCAAAACAAAACATAGCTTATCAAAATGCATAAAAAAATGCTTGAGGTGTCAGACTGCTCCTAGGTGCCCTGCACCAAAGCTAAATTAGTTGAATGCCAAAAACTTGAAGGAGAATTAGTTTCTTTAAGAAAAGATCTTGAGAATGTTAGAAAGTAGTTAGAAAAGAATTTGAAGTTTGAAGAAAGTTCAAATAAGTTGCATGAGATGTTTGGTAAACAAAAACTTTATGGAGACACTACTGGACTTGGCTATGAGAAAGGAGAATGTTCAAAATCTAGAGAGACTCCCAGAAAGAAGATTGATTTGAATGCTGCCACTGAAAACAAAATGCATAATCAAAGAAAAAGAAATGCTTCTGTTAGACAAGCATACATGTACAGGTATAACTATTCTTTTAATGGTTTTTGTTATACTTGTAATCAATTTGGGCACAAATTAGTTAATTGCAAAAGGAACACTGATATTGTTTGTTACAAGTGCAATAATGTTGGACATATTCAAAGATACTGCAAAATGAACAGAGTGTATGATCCTTCATGGAAGCCTAATATGAGTGCTCAAAGATATTATCAGTCAATTGATTTTGATTACAACATAATTTGTTATAATTGTAACTCTCTTGGTCATAAAGCACACAGTTGTAGGAAAGCATTACCTAATTTGAAAGGTTGGGAAAAGAAAAAAGTTGAAAAGGTTTGGAGAAAGAAAGCACTTGTAAAAGTGTGGAAGCAAAAACATAGTCATGAGAAGGTAAATCCCAAGCTTGTGCATCTAGCACAAGTTACATCATCAGTTGCATAACAGATAGCATGATGTGAGGGGGAGTTGTTCTTGTTCTATCTTTTATCCCCAAGAAGTTACAGGAGGAGATCAGTTGATCTTACTTGCCTGATATTATTTGAAATGAAATTTTTGATGTTTTTGAGTTTCAGTGTATGTCAGGTGTTCATGATCAGTGACATGTTTAGTGGTTCATAATGCATATAAGGAGTTCAAAAGTTCTCTGCACAAAGAGGTTGATGTTGTTGTGACTTGATCCTATTTGTATTTTGTTCATATCAAGTTGATACTTACAAAAAATTGTGTTGCAGTTCAGTGTGATCTTGATTGTCATGGCAAAGAGCTTAAGATGTTCTCAAGAAGCTCTTATCAGAAATTAGCATGTGTTGGCTAAGGTGGCTAAAAATGAAAATTCAATTCATAGCAATTATCTATGCTTTTGATTTGTGCAAAGTGTTGTTGCAGGTTGATGCAGTTTGTTTGTTATTTGATGAGCTAGTTTGAATGACAAAGTCAAGAGGCAGTAGTTCTTGTATAGTACAGTATGTTTCATATGTGGTTTTGTATCAGAATTGACATTATGTTGTGCAGAACATGAGGTTAGTTTAGATGGTCTTCATTCTTTGTCATGTCAGAAAAAGTGTCAGAATAGTTTGGTTGCAGGATGATAGTTCATAACAAAGAAGTCAATTTGTTGGTCATATCTACTACCTTGTTGTGTATTGTTTTTATGGCATATGTTTTGCATAAGTATTGAAGCTTTTAGGTGATTTGGAGATAGTGTTTCACTTGTTTCATTGATGATCTTCCTCACTAATATGTTTCAGACAGAGTTCTTCAAGCTACGACATTGATGGTGATATCCTACATTTCATCAGAGGAAGTTAAAATTGTTCTGAGGGGGAGTTAATCAGAGGATTGAGTTGTCACTATCTTGGGAGATTTGTCATGTGGGTCAAAAAGGTTGTTGATTAAAGAAGAATTATTTGTTTTGAAAGTTTGTGATGTCATCAGGAGTGTGTCAGTCTTCATCTTCATAGTGGTATTATAATAAAAAGTGGTATTGTGCTTTAGATGTAAGTTTCATGGTATCTTTTTGCTCTCAAGTTTGAAATATTGATGTTCAGGATAAGTTCAGCAAAATTGCATTTAGTGCCTTCAGTACCTTGAAAGACAAGTGGTATCAAAAATTTTGGTAAGTGTTTCTAATTTTCGGTTCAAGATAACAAGATAATAGGAGTTTATGTCTTCAAAGTCCTCATAATGCAATGTGTTTGTAAATGCTTTGATCAAGCTTTAACATCTTTCAGTGGAGTTATTTTCTCAGGGGGAGATAATTGTCTTTGTCATCAGATGTCAAAAAGGGGGAGAAAGAAAAATTGCATCAAGTGGATTTGCCATCAATGACAAAGGGGGAGATTGATGGTGACTAATTGTCATTGATGTCAAAAAGGTTGACCATGTGGAACATCAAATAAGAGTTGTTCATTTAGTCAGTATATCTCTTTCATGTGGTGTACAGGTGATGGAATTCATTATCTTGATAACATGTGTTGATAGTTCAAAGTGTTCATGAGTTGTTGATCAAGATAACTAGAGTTGTGTGTAGTCTTCATCATGATTTGATAACTAGATGTATGATTACATTTCTAAGGTGTTTGTTGTTTGGCATTCTATCCAATAAGGATTGGTTTCATTATTTGTGACATACTCTATATCAAGGATTGGTTTCTTATGGTAGAAGTGATCACAGGAGTTATAATAGTTCATATGTATTGTCACCAGTGGTCAAAGTAATGTTTGGTTCATAATGTTCATTTTTTCTTAGATGGTTGATCAATGACTTTCTCTTCATAGTTCATCAGTGACATTCACTATATACTTCGCAAGCAGTTTCAAGTTAGGGCAAGATTCTTGTTTGAATAAGGAGGTAAAATGGCAATGAGCTTAACACCTAACAAACATTCAACAAAGTGCTTCATTTTTTTTCTCAGAACAGGTTGTGCTCAAGACAACATATGAGATGTGTTTTAATCTACAAAGATTGTCTTCACAATCATCTTGGAAAGATTATTTTGGACAGTGGGATCTTACTTTATGTTATGCTGAATTAGTTTGATATTATGGTCCCTTACAAATGATAGTGGCATAATCTTCAATTGAACTCAATTGCAATTGTAAGTTGATCTTCATACAATCAAGTGTAGTTGGTCTTCATGCAATCAGTGTTTATTCTTCTATCAGCATCGTAGCTTCAGAGGTGTTATAACTTTATTTTTGCAGAAGTGAAACTTATATGCCATTACAGGAGGAATGTTTTGTTGGAAGAAATAAAAGGTTCATATATTATAGTTGCAGTTTTTGATTAATGTGTTATTTACATAGCACATCTTTTGTGCCTTTTTGCCCATCACACATTGTGAGCACTTTTTGTTATTTCACTCTATTGACCTACTGTCACAGGTAATGAATCACTTTAGTAATAACTTAAAGGGGTCGCAGTCATAGATTGATCGGCCCTCTCCTCCTAGGAAGACCGACTTCATCATTCATTATATGTTTGAAATGAGCACGATGTGGTGCCATTTGATAATCAAGGGTCTTATTCAAAAGTTCAATGGGTGGGAAAAAGATTTCAACGGTTTTAATTTAAACTCTAAAACTTATAGTTATGTCCTACTTTGACGGGCATGTAAATGTCATTTCTATGGAAAGTTTTTGATTCCATTACAAGACTCTTGTTAAGGCAGTTTTTGGGAGATTTTGTTGCCCGAATGGAAATTTTTTTTGCGAAACTTTTATTAGAAGCTTTAAAAATAAAAGGCAGCACATTAAGAGATGTAAAGTTTTTTTCTTTCTTTGTAGAGTTGAAAACAAAAGAGAAAGTATAAGTATAGGAGTTTTTTTTTTGTTGAAGTCTTTTTTAAAGGCAATCAATTCCAGTTTCTCTTCCATACAATTGAAGAATTTAATGAAGATTTTTATCAGAGAAGGTGAAAGGTTTGATGAAGTAATATTTGAAGAAGTTGGAAAGAACATTATTTTTGGAATATGAAAAGAGGCTCCTAAACTGATCAGAGAAATAATTTTCTTTTGGGGCAGATTTATTAAATCAGCTGAAGATTTTTTTATTCAGGGCAAGAGAAGGATGAATGGAATTTTTGTGTTTTTATTTATTGAAGATTTATTTTTCAAATGAACACAAATTTTTTTTGCAAAGGCAATATGATTTGAACAGTTTTTTTATATAAATAGGAATATGAAGGATCATGCGGGATCATGCAGGAAGATTGATTAAATGAGGAGATTGGATATTTAGTTTAAAGGAGATTTTGTTTGAAGAGGAATATGAAAAATATTTTCATAACATTGTAAATTAGATTTTCTTTTTGCAGATGGTTTGGTGTTTGAACTCCCTGACATTTTTTTTAAGAAGATGAAGGTGGAAGGACTTTCAATTTATATAAAATTGTTTTTTAGGTGCATTGATTAGATGACTAGTAAGACAGAGATGAAACATACAGAGTATGCAGTGTTGTTGAGTGTATCCAGATGTAGGATTGATCTTGAATAGAATGGCCATTTGACAGACATATGTGAGAGAAGAAATGTTTTTGAATTGAATGGAAACAGAGTGTCCCTCTGAACTTGTTTATTACTTCCAGTGAAGATTTGGTTTGCCAGTGAGGCCTTGTATTAGCTAGTGATGCTTGTTGGTCAGTGAGACCTATTTGTTTACCAGTGAGGTATATCAGTGTTGGAAGTGGGTGCTTCTGTTTGGTATTGGAGTTGGTGCTCCTAGATACATATTGTAGCCAATGAGGCATGTTTTTCAGTTGAGCCAGTGAGGTAGTTTTGAGTGGTTTTTCTACCCAGAGAGGGTTTTCCACTCCAGTAATTCTTGTGTTAATGATATGCTTCTATGTGTGTTTTTGCTTCTATGTTAAGATTTATCTCTATGTGGTCCTGCTCATAATTTTCATTATCAAACTTGTGCATATATGTGTAATAGTTTATTGATGACTTTCTCTTTCTGAGTCTTGTAAATTAAAAGTTATAATAAGTTACAAAAATCTACACAACACTGATTCATCCCCCCTCTCAGTGTTGTCCGGACTCCTACAGTATATCCATTTGGTACCTTAGTATCTCCTAAAATAATCAAGGATGTGCAAGAAGAGTTAAATAAAATTGAAGAGGCCAAAAAAGAAGATGCACCTGAGGAGACAATCACAAAAAGACCTGCTCAAACAAAAGATGAAACAGAAGTTGGTACTTCAGGGGTAGATGTATTAAATATTTTGAATATGTATGGTGAATAGAGCGAAGAGGAGAAGAACATAGAAAGCAGGCAAGAACAAGAAAAAGAAGCAAAAGAAGATGATACAGTGGTAGGATCCCCTGCACCTACAAAGCAAATTAACATGTCTGGAAAAGAACAAAAAGAGAGTGAAGATACAAAGAGTGCAACCAATACATAAGACACAATCAAGAAGCCTGAGGATTAAGAATAGCTAGAAAAGGTTGATAAAAATAAAGTTGAAGAACAAACATAGGATTTAAACATGCCAAATATAGAGCAAATACATACAGAGGAGAACCAGGAAAAAGAATCATCAAAAGAAGAAGGTCCTGAAGAGGAAGCTGAGGATGGAGGGGACACAGAAATTAAAGAAGAAAATGAGGGTGAGTCCAAAGAACAAAATGATCCCATGATACAAGAGGAAGCACCTCAAGAACGTTAGTCTCCACCTCAATAGCAACAACAACAACAACAAGAACAGGGGGAAATAGAAAAACCTCAGGAGGAGGTAATAAATGAAGAAAAGGTAGATGTGGAAAGAAAAGAGATTCTTGCTTGGCTAGGAGCAGAGATAAGAAAGGAAAAGAAGGAGGTACAATTAGTACCTATTCATATTAAAAGTTTATTAGGTAATACAACGCCAGGAAAAGAAAAGAGAAAGGCTAGAACAATGTCAGCTATTCAAAGAGGTCCAGATGGATCTAGGATGTTGAACCTGGCCATACCTCAGAAGAAGAAGACTAAGGGAGAAATAACCTTAGATGAGTATAAGATATTAAATTTTGACCTTGGGCATACTACATAGGAGCAACACATAACTTAGTGGGAAGACATGCACCAGGTACCAACAAAAATGTTGAGAAAATATAAAGACAAACAAGAATATTTGAAGGAATATATTGTCCAATTGCAGCAATTTATTTATGGGATATTTGATCCCAATACAACAATATCAGAATTGCCCAGTGACATAGCAGTTGTATCCAAGGATGAAATAAAGGACATGGAAAATAAAAGGCTTAAGGCCAATGTATTTGATGAATGGTTCAAATATTTTATGCAAGAAGGTGAATAGGTAATAAAACAAGCGATGAAAAGTTGGGAGGTGGTTACAAGAGAAAGGAACAAATGCAGTATACTTGTTCATAATTGCCAATTTAGGAGGGAGGAATGCAGATCTAAATTGAAACAATTAATGGAAATTGAGGAAAGAACAAAGGAGTTAATCAATGAAGGAGTAATTACCCCTTTAATGGCAAATCAAGTGCCACAAGTGAGATTAGAACTAAAGTTTGAAGAAGACAATCTTTAAAAATGCATAACAGTTGCTCAGGACTTAGGAGAAAAAGCAGATGACATGATCTGAATGCAGAAAAGAATAGTAGAAAAGCTACTAGATCATGAATGCATGGATACACCAGCATATGAACTGGAGAGAGCTTTGATGGAGTTTAATACCATTTTTGCACCATGCATGGAAAGTCTTGAAGCATATCTCAGTAAATAGATGATCGACTCATTGATGGAAGAAAGTGCCAAAATGAAGAATGACATGAAAAAGAGTGAAGGTTTAGAAGATAGAGAAAAGAAACTAAAGGAGGGAATCATAATGTAGGAGTATATATGTACAAGGAGTCCAAGAGAAGACCGCACCTTTGTAGAAGGTATAATTCATAATTTCAAATCATATCTGAAGAAGTAGAAGTTGTAAAGGGAAGCAACGGTTTTGGGAAAAGTCAAGTAAAGGGTATCTGCGAGTAGAAGTCAAAGAAAAGGGGGAATCTTATTTTTGAAAAGATTCCAATGGCATCCTTTGAGAGAGGAAAAGATACCATCTAGATATTTTGAGAAATAGTTAGAGATGAATATGCACTATCGGTAAAAAATTGAAGGATCTTAACCATAGATTAAAGATTTGTAGCCATAGCAATCTGAAGATTCAAAGTCTATAAAAGAGGCTCTGCTACATGTACATAATTTACACAGGGATTTTGAAAGATAACTAGCAATTGTAATTTGTTTGAACACTTTGGTTAGAAGAGCATTTTTTAGTTTAGAGGAGGTTGCTTGTGTCTGCACTAAGGAATGCGTGGAATGTCCAGCTTTCTTATTGTATCTGTAAGATGTAAATTTTCTATTAAGTTGATTAATGAAGAAAAGAGTCATTCATACATTGTAAATCATATATGACTATGTGTTTTGAATATAAATAAATCTAGAATTTTGTGTCTACTTTCAGAGTATTTTCTAGCTCTTACGTGTATTTGAAATAATTCCTCTTTAAAAGCTTGCAATCTTAGATGTGTGTTCATGAAAATACTCAGGGCTTCACATTCAATGATTTAGTCTATCGATTTGATCAAGTGATATATTTCTTATAGCGTCAATAACAGAGCATTTAGATCCTATAGTAGAATGATGTTCAATTTCAATTTCTCTAACTTTTTCCCAATCCTTTTAAATATTTAGCTTACACACAGAAATTTAAAGGAAATTGTCTGACATTCGAAGAAAGCATGAACAATTGTGTTAATATTTGACAATTTTCATAGTAATTTGAAGAGAAAAGCTTATTTCATCATAAATCATACAAAGCTTTAAAATACAGTGGTAAATTTATGCAAAAGAGTGAATAATTCATTTGTCTTTACAACAATTTGCATAATTCGAGTCCATTGAGTCATAGATCACCTTAAATCAAGTAAGGCCCCTTGCATATTACAGTTTCACATTAACCTACTAAATTGTCCATAAGGTCAAGACCTGACCATACAGAAACTTGGGATTAAGAACTCTTAAGTGACTTCATATCTTTCAAGATAGTAAGGTTCATTTTGTGAATTTTAACTTTTGTTATGAATGTGTAAAAACAATCATCTATAGGGGTCATGGAAGGGAACCTAGAACAAGGTGTCACTAAGTGTCACAAGAGGATGCAAGGGAATGCCAAAAGGCAGTGTTGTAGAACATGGTTAATTTTAGGTGTCTACACACCTATCATAGACATTTCAAACTCTTTCTACATTTCTTCTGCAAACTTTTTGTACATACCATCATTGCCGCTAAAGATAATATCATCAACATATACTACTACTATCAACATGTGCTCCCCTTCTACCTTGATGTAGAGATTAATGTCTGCAATACCTTTCTTGAAGCCTTGTTGGTGTAAGTACTTATCCAACCTTGGATGCGATGCCCTAGGGGCTTGTTTGAGACCATATAAAGCCTTTCTAAGTTTGCATACCCAATTTGATCTTCTGCTAGCTGAAATCCTTTAGGTTGTTCTAGATGTAAAATTCTTCTTCTATATCACCATTAAAGAAAGTAGATTTGACATCTATTTGATACACCTTTAAGTATTTGTGAATTACAAATGCAAGAAACATCCAGATTACTTTGAATCTTGCCACAAGGGAAAATGTCTCCTCAAAATCAATGTCTTCCACTTGAGAATAGCCCTTGCAGACCAACCTTGCTTTGTTTCTAACAACTTCTCCTTCTTCATTCAACTTATTTTGAATACCCACTTGGTGCCAATCACATTCTTACCCTTTGGCCTTGGAACAAGTTCCCAAGTTTCATTCTTCTTGACTTGATTTAGCTCTTTAGGCATAGCATTGATCCAATTCTTATCTTTACTAGCTTCAGAGAAATTCTTTAGTTCTATCTTGGATAACAATGAGAAGTTTACTTGTTCTCTAATTTTTCTCCTAGTCACAACTCCTTCATTTTTGTTGCCAATGATCTATTCTTCAGAGTGATTCTTTTGAGCATACTTTGTAGGTGTCTCGTAGTCTCCTTGGGTATTTCTTTTTCTTCAACTTCATCTTCTTCTTCTATGCAGGTTGATTCATCTGAATAGTTATCTTCTCTTTCATATGTCGAATGACTTAAGTCTTCATCAATCCTAACATTTACACTCAACTATCTTTTGCAGTCTCTTATTATAGCATCTGTAAGCCTTTATTTTTATTGAGTAACGAAGAAAAATTCCATCATCAGATCTTGTGTCAAACTTGCCCAAGTTGTCTTCAACTCTTCTGATATAACATTTACTTCCAAATATTCTAAAATACTTGATGGATGTAGGTCTGCCTTTCCATAGATCATATGGTGTCTTAGTGTTGTTCACTCTTAGTTGTCCTCTATTGAGAATATAAATAGGAGTTTGGACTTCTTCTTTCCAATACACATTAGATAGCCTAGATTCATTTAACATTATTCTTGCCATCTCTTGAACTCTTATGTTCTTCCTTTCAACTACTCCATTTTGTTGAGGAGTTCTTGCAGTAGAGTACTATCTCCTTATTCCATGTTTTTCACAGAATTCCTCAAATTCATTTGATGTGAACTCACCACCTCTATCTGATCTTAAAAAATTGATTCTAGCATTCATTTCATTCTCAACCATAGAATTGAAAATCTTGAATCTATTGAGAGCTTCTAATTTATCTTTCAAAAATATAACCCATGTCATTCTAAAGTAATCATCAATGAGCAACATGAAATACCTTTCACCTTCAATACTTCTTGTTTTGGTAGGACCACATTAGTCTATATGAATCAGTTCCAATGGCTTAGTAGAATAGTATTCCTTTGTCTTGAACTTAGTCCTTGTCTACTTCCAAATTTGACATTCTTTACAAAAGGTGCTTGTAGGCCTGACAATCTTTGTCATATCTCTAACTTTATGTGTCCCATTCTCTTATGCCACTATCAACATTCATTTGTCTATCCTAAAAGAGAGTTCCTTCCTTTGACTTCACTAAGATTATACAGGGTATTCTCTTTCCTTCTTGCTTCTACCACAAGTTTGCCAATACTTGCTTTTTGGATTTCACATCCTTGTGCATGGAAGATGAGATTATATCCTTTGTTGCACATCTGACTTACACTAAGAAGATTGTGCTTGATACCTTCTACATATAAGACATCTTATGTCCTAGTCTTTCTATTTCTTTACCGAGTCCTCTGATAGCATTGACGATTTCATCCACTTGGAGTAGATAGTCAACAATATTTTATTCTTCCTTCATCCTCAAATTTTCAATCTTGCCTCTATAGGTCTATAGCTTAGCTTGCTTCATCTTATCATCACCTTCATAACTACTATGAAGCTTTTCCTAAATCTCCTTAGCAGACTTGTAGTGCATCACTTTACCAAATTCAGTGTTTGTCAATCAACCTAGAATTGGATTCTTAGCTTTAGCATTGTTCTTACATGCCCTCTTATAAGTCTAATCTATTTTAGGAGTTTCAAGAGTAGTATAACCATCCATAATAGATTGTCATACATCAAACCCTAATGAGGTTAGATAGGATTCCATCATTATACTCTAGAAAGCATAGTTAGATCCATCAAAGAGAGGTTCTTTGTTAGATGAGGATCCTTCCTGACCTACCATGTGTCCAAATCCAAGATGTACCTTTAGCTATTAGGCTACACCAAGGAACTTGGCTCTGATACCAATTGTTAGAACACACAGATATACTAAGAGGGGGGTGAATCAATATATACCAATTTTCAATTCACTTCTACTATAACAACATGATCTTTATTGCATCAATCAAATTACATAAAAAATGTGCAATCATAAACATATTCACACATCCACACAAGAGACCATAACACCAGATTTTAGGTGGAAACCCAAGAAGGGAAAAACCACAATGAGTAAGCTACTTGGATCTACAGTCCAAATCTAGTCTCACAAAGAAAAATGATTATTACAATATGATTTGAAGGCACCAACCTTTAGGAGACACCAATCCCCCAGCCAATACAAAGTTTGTGGGTACCAACCCAAAGGAGATTGCAATCCCCTGAACTTAACACCGACCCAAATAGAAGCACCAAACTCTAGAATATCTGAAATGATTACAAAAAAAATTATATACATGCACTATCACTAATAAACTCTACACAATACAATCATCACTTCTGCTATGAATGATAAATCATTATGTGCAAAAATAGAGTCACAATCCAATCATTGTTACACTTATCAACCATGCAATTTAGAATAGAACAATATACTCATGAAAACCTAGATACATACTATGTGACTCCCCAATTATATCTTCTCTTAATTTCCTTGGCACTCCAATCACATTTACCTGTATACTCACTTACTTCATACACATCAAAAAGGCCAAAGTGGTCTACTTTATATGTCAATCTGTAAAAAAATATTCTTCATCTTGGCTAAATTGCATTGAGTTAAAACATTCTCCAAAGTCAGTGTTTGAATTTTGAATTTCAATGTATACACTTCATGAGGTCAGCCCAATCTAAATTTTTGCACATATGAATCTAGGCCTAATTTAAAACAACTGAGTTAGCCACCTTTTTATTTTATTTTCCAATGTGTGGACTTAGGTCGGCCCATCCTGAACAATGAGTATTTCTCACATATGTATCAATCAATGTGTGCAAGCCATAGTCAAATCCAGAAGCTCTGGCCCTTTACTCTTTGTCACCTGTGTGAGCCATCCTTTATTCATTATCAATGAAAATGGCTTTTCACGAACCTTTTCTCAAATGCCTTTATTGGAAATATTTCAATTCCACAAACCACACTTAAAAGCCTGTATTGGAAAAAATCCATTTTCTACAAACTTTGGGCATTCTATCCATTATTGGAAAAAGTGCCACTTTGTGAACTTCCCAACACAATCTTCTTCATATCACCTATTAGTGAAGTTGTCTCATTATTAACTTGTCAAGAAACTTACATTTACACAAACTTAAACTTCAGTGCCTTTATCAACAAAAGTTCATGTCCATGAACCTTGGACATTCTATCCATTTACTATTGGAAAAAGTACAAAATCACAAACCATTCTTCCTTTTGACATGAAAACATCAAATGGCAAACCTGTTAGCAAAATTGCACTTCCACTAACTTATTAGTAAAGTGTTCAATAAACAAACTTGACCTTCAGTGCCTTTATTAGCAAAATTACATCTTTGTGAACTTGTCAGAAGACTGAGCAAACCATCAACCTTCTTCTCTATCGGTAAATTCTCCTATTAGCAAACCTTAAAATCAGTGAACTGAGTCATTCACGAACTAAACATGTTTTTGATACCTTATCCCTTGATGAACTAAAGAGACTTCAACCTTAAACTTTCCTCTTCAAGCTTTCATCGGTAAACTCTCCTATCGCCAAACTTTCCCATCAACAAATTGGCTGTCAACAAACTTTTGAGTTTGTGAACCAAAGATTATGAGCATTGATAACTTGTCCATCGGTGAACTAAAGGAACTTAAGAATTCAACTTTTCTTCTTTTAAGCCTTCATCGCTAAACAGTCTAGTCAACAAATTGATTGTTGAAAAAACCTACCATTGGTGAACTTAAGAGTTCGCAAACTGAATGATTTGCTGACTAAAAGCAGAAATCATTCATGCCTTATAAATTTTCTTTGTCATGTTTTCATCAGCAAACCGAATGTTAGGAAAACTGGTTGTCAGTGAACTTGAGATTTCATGAACCAAGTGATTCATCAGCTAAAGGAAAAAAATATGCCTTAGAAAGTTTTGGATCAACTTCTTCATGACATCCATTTCCCATTGACATATTCTTCTCTTGTGACATCAATAAAAATATTTCCAACAATATCTTGAAATTCTTCCAATAGATCTAAGAATTCTATTGGTACATCTCCATATTCCTCCTTGTTGATCTTAGGGATAAATGTAAGGTACCTATACTTGTGCCTCATACCATCCTACAATTTCTTGCCATCAACCAAACAAATTCTTGTATTACTAGATACCTTCTCTTCTACCTCCTTCAAGGGTTTCAATTTGTGATGAACTCCACCTTTTGTCAGGGAATAAGTGTTTGTATGGACATCAAGGACAATGCACCTATCATACTACCACAACCTTCCCAATAGAAAATGGCATGTGTCCATTGGGATAATGTCACACAACACCTCATCATGCTAGTCTCTAATCTTGAACTTGACGAAAAACTGCTCATTAACCAAATATTTATAGTCATACAACTATGCAATCCAATATGGATGTGGATGCTTTCTCCTCTCCAATTTCAACTTGTTGACCATGTCCTCTAAAACTAGATTATCATTACTACCACTATCAGTAATAACTTTACAACATTTACTTCTAGAATGCATCTTGTTCATAATAGAATCTTCCTCTAGATTGGTTCTCTATCTTTATTCAACAAGACTCCTTATGACAAGAGCTTCCCCTCTCTCAACTTCTTCAAAATGTTTATACCACGCATATTCATCTACATGTACAACATGTGCATTACATTTAGGTCTTCTATTTGTCCATCGTTGATGTTGGGGACACTCATAGGCTTAATGTCCTTCTCCACATTAGAGATAGGTTCCTCTAAAGCCTCCTCTTCTAGGTCTTCCTATTCCTCTTTGTTCACCATTATTTTGGTCTCGAGGGCGATAGGCATTATCTCCTCTTTGATTCTGACTATTGCTTGTTTCTTCATTCTTCTTTTGATATTCATTTCAACCTCCATAGGATCTTTAACCAATCTTTCCACCACAACCTCTTCCTCTTTCTTTTCTTTCCAATCTTTTATTTATCTTCTCCTCTACCTTCATGGCAAATTGGTATCCATCTTCTATGATAGATGACCAGACTCAACTCCTCTTGAATGTTTAGCCTCAACCCGTTAATGTAACAAGCGACCTTCTCCTTGTTGACCTCTAAATGACCTATTTTGATAATAATCTTGTAAAACTCTTCCATATACTCCTTAATGGACTTTTAGATTGTTTCAAACCTTGTAACTTTTTCAACAACTCCAACTCATAATCTATAGGATTAAACCACCTCTTCAATTTCTCCACCATTCTATCCCATTTCTCGATCTTCCCTTTTCCTCTCCTATTTCTCTCTAATTGAACTTCCTTCCACCAGACATTGGCATGACCTTTTAGCTTGGTCTTTACCAATTTGCCTCTTTCAGGATTTTCATCTTCATATTCAAAGTACTCATCTATTTCATTGTTCCAATTGACTCTTCTAGGTCCAGATTTCCAGAATATGTAGAAACTTCAATCTTGCATCTTTTACCAATCTTGGTGATGGCCTTCAACAATCTTACTTGCTCAAGTTCCTCTTCTGTAACTTGTTTTTTTATGAAAAGCTCTTCTTCTTCTTCTTCATCTTCACTTTCCTCTCTTTTTCTTGCCTCAAATCCTTTGCACAACTCCTCTTACAATGCATTAATTTGTCTTTGCAGGGCTCTAAAACCCTCTTCTATCACAATATTTCTCCCAACACCACCACGATTCCTTCGTGGAGCCATTTTGATCTCTATAGAAAACCCACAACCTTGGGTCCTTGTGCAAACTACCTCTCGATTAGTGACATGTCTACACACTCAAGAACTATTGCTTTAATACCACTTGGAGAGCTCGTCCACCCAACATTCACACACAACACAATAATATAGATTCTCATAAAAAAATATGAGGAAAGAAATCAGACAACTTTTACTTCTTTCATCAAATGTAGTACAAAATTAGGAAAATATAATGCTATAGCAACATGGGTTGTATCACCACAAAGAAAATTAACGCTATCAAAATTTCTACAAGTTGGACCCACAATCTACACTGATGGAGCTATCTTCCATAACCTCCCCTGTTGGTGTGAACACATAATTCACACATGTTAAGTTGACTTAGTGAGTCTTCTAGGTGTTTCTAGTTGAGTCTAGTTGTGTGTTGAATTGTTGATAGTTGGAGTGAGTTGTCTTATCCTCCACATGTGCAATTAGTTATCATCCTCTAATTGTCACATGTTGTAGGAATATCTCCACTTTCCACTCCACCTTTCTAGCTCTCACCTTGCCTTTATAATCAAGGCTCTCTCATTGTATTGTAGTTAGGGTAAAATTGTAAATCAGGGCAAATGAATAAACAACAATGATAAAAACCCTAGCAATGCACAATGAAGCACAAGACAACATGAAAATCAAAATAACAAATGTAAATGCAAACCAATCTCCATGCTATTCTCGATTTATCTCCATTGCTCTTCTCCACCTCGCATGAGCATGCAAGATTTTGAAGGATTATTGTTGAAAGAATGTTGGGTGCTCACTTCTGCAGCATAACGTTGATAAGGATGCAAAGGCTCTAATGATATTTCAACAGCATGTGGATACTTGAGGATCAATGCATTATAGAAAATTTGACAGAATAAGGGTGCTTAAGGCTCAATGCATGCTAATGGCTTATGAGGGGGTTGATTTATAGAATTGGCTTGGTTCAAATGGATGGCTAGGATCAATTAGGGCTTTAGATGAAATGGATGGATAGGATTAAGTTAGGTTTCCTTGCACATCAAGAAATTGTAGTCAATTGACATGTGGCAAAGGAGGATAAGGCTTGGGTGTGCTTGTGTAGATAAATAATAAAATTAGGTCCCATTAGTTGTGCATGTGAAAGATAAAAGTTGTAACACATGATTGACTGGACAAGTGTTGGAATGTGATGAAAGATGAGGGCTTAATTCAAATAAAATATTTGAATTAGTTGGGATATGAGTTGGATATTAATTAAATAAATAGAATTTATTCAATTATCTATTTATTTAATTAATTGGATAAATGAATAGGATAGGATTGGGATATGATGTGGAAATTAATTAAATAAATAAAATTTATTTAAATAATTGGGATGAGGATAAGATAAATGGAATTATGCATGTGAAATTAATAATATAAATAAAATTTATTTAATTAATTGGCTAAGCGGGATAAGGATGGGATTGAATGGGATTTTAATTAAATAAATAAAATTTATTTAATTAATTGGCTAATAGATAAATGAAATTAGAATGGGATTTAGGACAAGATGCTACATGATGTCTAGGATAATGTTTTTGACAAGGTGTTGCTAGACATGAACAAAGTTGGGATAATTTTGGGTGTCTACATTTTGCCCCTCTTTGAGATGATGTTCAAGATGATAAGATTTATGTCAAGTAACATCATTTCAAAGAAGTTAAGGTATGGATAGAGGAAAAGGATAGTGATGATGATGTAAGGATATGATGAGGATGATGATGATGATGGAAAGATAGGATGATGATGCCCCCTCGAGAGGATATGTGGGTTGGACAAGCACAGGTATGCTCTCAAAAAGAAATGGCTTGGCTGCAAAAGAAAGATAAGGGGATAGATAGAAGAAATGATGATACGTTATGCTGTAATGGAAGGTGAGCAACCATGATGTTTGATATAGCACTAGATGTTATGCACCAAGGTATAAGGACCAGGGTGACAATGTGTCTCGTGCCCCAGCGTAATACAACCTTGTCTAACGTATGAGGAAGTAAACTTAGAGCATTGAAGTCCTAATGCACAAAAGGTATGATATAACCTCAGATGCAAAGGATAGTGCAAAAAGCTATTCCAACATACACAAGATATGAATATTAGCTGGAAATGATACTGATATGAAACAAATGCAAGATAAAAAGATAACACACACAAGCAAGCAAGCAAGCATGCACAAATGATTCAAAAGCAAACAAGGTATTGCCCCTATCAAGCTGTAAACCAATGATTAATTGTTGAGAGTGTTGTCATTGCGGGGAAAGCTATATCCCTAGATCAACACAAGGTTGTTTGCTGAGTTGGTTGGCTAATTGATTGATTGATTTGGCTTACAACAAGGCTAGGATCAAGACCACTAATTGTGATTGGATAACTTGACTTGATTGATTAACTTGATTGGTATAGCGTTAAGGATTGACTTACACTTGGATCATTGTTTTGAATGATTTGAAGATGATGAAATGATGGATGAAGATTGATTTGATGAAATGTTGATAGGATGATATGTGGTGGATTGAGCTACTTTTGATTTGTTGAAGTGATTGGATTTGTTTTGATTGGAGTTTATGTGCTTTGGTTTTTGATGGTTGGCTTTATCTACTTTGGTTGTGATGTTTGTTGTTGCTAGGTTGATTGTTTTGATGATTGGATTGTTTTGAATGATGATAGTGATGGTGCAATGATTAGAGTGTCCACTCAATCTAAGTAGGAGCAAGTGTTCTCAGTGTGCTCAAAGGATGTAAAACAAACAAGGTATTGCCCTTGTCAAGTCATAAACCAATGATTGATTGTTTGATTGATGATGATAGTGTTGTCATTGTGGGGAAAGCTATATCCCTAGAGCAACACAAGGATGTGGGAACGCTATATCTCATTGATGATGATTGATTTGGTTCATGACAAGATTAGGATCAAAAACTGTTGATTTGATTGGATAATGTTCCTTGATTGATTAGCTTGCTTGATATGGATTAATGTGACGTGGATTTAAGATCATTGCTTAGATTGATTTGATTGATATGATTGGAAAAAGTGATTGATCGAAATGGATGAATGAATGTTATTGATAGGAAGAATTGTTGATGATGATGATTTGATTTTGATTGAATGTTGAAGTGGATTGTTTTGGATTGATGATGATTGGTTTTATTGCTTGGATTTTTTGTTGGATATTGATTTTTTTGTGTTTTTGGAATATTTTGATTTTTTTTCTTTTGTGTTTTTTTGAAATGTTTTGGAAAAACGCCAATGGATTTACAATTTAGGTAGCCTTTGTGCTGGATACCAATGACAAGGGAAGACCAAGTCTAGGTGCAAGGGATGGATAAAAGGGTGGAGAAAAGGATGGGCTCGTAGTAAATGGGATGAAAGGCTCATGATAGTTTGATGGATAGATAAGAGGATAGGCCACATAATGGATGGATGCATACCTCATGATAAACTGATAGGTAGGCTATAGTGGAAATTTAGCTATAAGATGGAAAGCTCATGATAAGGATACACCATAGTGGATGGATCATAAGGGAGCTAGGATGTGATCTCCAAAGGCTATGTTGCATAGGAAGAATAAGTTGCCCCATTCTAGGTGGTAATGCTTAGGATTTTACATGACAAAGCTTATGACCAAGGGATGACATGATTGGATTGGTTTGAATGGGATGGATATATTGTCAATGGATAGGACTTGGTTTGGAAAGAAGGTATGTCAAGAAATATCAAGACATGTTTCAACATTTTGCCCCTGTGTCTTCATCAAGATCAAAAGGAGGAGGATGGGTGGATGAATGGGTTCAATAAGATAGGCATGTATATGTAATGGCTAAGGATGGCAGGATGGTATGGTCATGGTAGGACATGATAGGATGGAAAATGATATAATGGGAAGGATGAGACAATGTGCCCCCAAGTGTAAGTGACATAGAAGATCAACCTACACATGATGCCTATTTGCTAAGTTTTCATCATGGTACTTATCCAAGGCACCTGTTTACCAGGTTTTCACCGTTGGACGAAGGGCTTTCTCTTTACTTTTTTAATTTTTTTTTCTCTTTTTTTCTTTTTTGCTTTTAGATGGGTTGACAATTACACATGGCGCCTGTTTGCCAGGTTTTCACCATGGTAATGGATAGGAGGGACTCAAGTGGCTAGTGCTATGAGAGGTGATATTGTCCCATTAGAGATGGATGATGTCTTCGCATGGACCATGTCAAGTGTGCTCATAGATGTTGATAAGGGATTGCATGGATGGGAGATGGATTAGGTGGATAGTAGATTATGATGTGGATTATGGAAGGTTCATACAAGGATAGATGGATAAAAGGCTTATGCAAAAGTATGGACCATAGGAAGGTGATGGGAAAGATTTGTAGGATAATGGATGGAAGATGGGGAGATGTAGTTATGTGGGAATGTTTTGGAATGGAAGGAAACCATGATCAATGGTTGCACACACCATGATAAACATTGAAGCTTTTGATTGGATGGTGGTGTAGGAAGCAATAGAGATGTTTGCTTAGGGGATGGTTGACGAAGTGATTTAGGAACCCACATAGATTTAGTATTTTTAGTGTTTTTGTTTTGCTTGTGGGATTTTTGAAGGGAACGGAAGTTTTGGATGGAAGTGGGCTTTTCGATGGCTCTAGGTGGTTGGGATTCTTGAGAGGTGGATAAGGATGCCTCATTCGCTTTGCTAGCTATTTTCTTAGGAACCCAAACCATTTTTTCTTTTGGAGGTATGGGCTTGGATAGCTTTGTCAATGTACTTGGCTTAGAAGGTGGATGGTTTAGAGACTTTTCACATTGATGGGATAAGGCATGAGGGTCCTTAGGAGTTTTACTTGGATTTTTGTCTTTATAGATAAAGGCATCAAAATTTTTGCTTTTGAATCCCATGGGGTGGGTGGAGTGGATGGAATGATTGGAAGCTTTATGCTTAGGCGATGTGTGCTTTTGTTGGTCATGATTAGGGATGTAAGGATACTTATGAATGATAGGTATGTAAGGTGTTGGAAGCAACGGTGGCAAGGTGGATGGAGGGATATTTGGAGTTGGTAAAAGTGGAGGCAAAGTGGATGGTGGAAGGTGTATGGTCACATGCTTTTGACATTTATAGGATGATGGAAGTGGAATGGCAACATATGTTTTGGGTATATGATGTGGGGTGCGATGGAAAGTGGTAGGTTTAGAATGCACGAAGGTATTACCAACATCTTGGCCTTGTTTACCTTGGGGTGTGTATCCAAGGCCATATGAGAATGGAGGGATCTTGACATGGTTTGGCTCCAAAATACTTTGTTCATAAAGGCCTAGACCTTTTCCTTGGTAGTTCATGTTTTGAAGTATGTGATGGACTATAGGACTAGGTGTGTTTTGAACACTAGACTTGAGCTCTTTATTGGATGGAAAAGGTGAAGTGGATAAAGGTCATTGTTGTCCTAAGGAAGAATACTCATGTACAAAGGTGGTAAGACCAATAGGACATGATGGTGGATTTGAAGTGGAGTCAATGGTGGATGTGGAATGAGGATCATTAGGATCTTGATTAGCATTGTGTTTATGTAGATCCAAGTTATTTGTTTGATCTTTTATGCTTACTTGGGGGACAAGTGTCTCATCATGACAAGTGGATGTTTGCTCCTTATGGATAGGGCTAGATGGCATATGACTAGGAGCAATTTGAACATCTTGCTCATGGATAGATATAGGATTATGGATAGGATCAAGGTGCTCATGGATAGCTTCTTTATAGGTATCATCTTGATCATAAAGAAGGTAAATGTTATGGATGGGTTGCATGAAAGTGTTTTGATCTTGAGTTGGACTAGGGCTTAATGTTTCCACATGCTTAGGATTAAACCTTTGACATACCTCTTGAGTTGCTTGAATGGAATTGGATGACCCTTGGATAGGCTCTTGGTCAACAACATGAGAACATGATGACTCTTGACTTGGATTCATAATAAGAGACTCTTGAATAGGCTTGATGTCTTGTAGGTCACATGATGGGCTTGAAGGGCTAAGAATGTTAATTGAAGGCTTTTGGATAGGCTCAAGGATAGGTGGACCACATGATGGGATTATAGGATTGAACATGACCTTTGGAAGTTCTTTGGTAGGCTCATAAATGGGTGTTTGACATAGAGGTAGTTTATTCCTAGCTAGTAGCCAATGGATCACATCCTTCGCAAGTGTATGTGTAGATGGAAAATATAATGGATGAGCAATAATAGAGGATGATGTTGTAAGCATAGGACTAGGATTTTGATTAGATGGAAGGATAATGGAGTTTGATGGATTAGGATGTGGACTAGATGGGTGTGACACATGGGATTGGGATGATGTGGCATGATTTCTTATTGTAGGTAGGTACACCTTGTAAACAATTGAGACAAATATTGGGCATTGATTTGTATTATGGCCTTTGGTCCTATGATATGCACAATAATCATGTTCATCATATGGACTTTCTTCACATGGTATGACTTTAGGAAGTTCGATGAGTTTTGCTTCAAGCATCCTTTGTAAAACTATCTCAGTCGCATCCTTTGGTGAAGGATTATAATGACATGGTGATGAAGGTAATGAAGGCCTTGGTGATTTGGAAGGTTGATGGACCAATCGACTAGGAGTAGGATCACATGGTGGTGTTGGGATAGGATTAGTTGGCTCATGTGTTGGTGGGTGATTAGATGATGAAGGCCACTCTAGATAGGTATCTCCCTTGTCAAAGGTAATTAAGTCTTGCATAGGATAACTTGGACTCATTTGGTTTATGTACAAGGGGCCACTTGGAGTTGCATGTGCTTCTTGTTGTAAAGGTGGATTTGGGCTCATTTTTGCTTGTTGGGGAGGCCATTGATAGTCTTGGTAGCTAGGTGTAATGGTAGGATATGTGGACAAAAGATCTTGAGGTGGACTCAAAGTTGAGGGCATTCGATCTTATTGGCAAGGTTGACTTGTGCTCACTTGATTTATATACAAAATGACATTGGGACTTGATTGTTGTTCTTGTGATATCACTTGATTGCCTTGTGGATGAGCTTGGTAGCGCATTAGAATGTCAGCATGAGGGATTGGATAAGATTGAGGTGGATGTTCATATGTTGATGTGGCATTGACTTGGTGGATAGGTATTGTGATAGGTGAAAGTCAGGTGTGGAAGATCAGACCTAGTCATGAAACCCTAACCCTACCATCATCAAGGAATCTAATCTAAATGAAACCAAAAGAACAATGCAATGCAAGCATAACATCACCTAGACCGTGCGATTCCTTGTTTGAGAGGGAGATGTGGACTGCTTCTTCAACAATAAGCAATTACAAAGCTGAAAGCTGCCATTGATGGATGATAAAAGCTCAAATGCTCAAATGCTCAAGATGATAATGCAGATACTATATGATTGATGGATTGCTAGATACTATGTGAATTCTGGATGTCTCATATGGAGTGAGAGGCTGTTTATATAGGACTCAACCAAGATCAATCAACGGTGGAGATTCAAAGGCTATGTGAATGGCTAAGATTGAAAGTTACTAAATTTAGGTCCAATTAGTTGTACATGTGAAGGATTTTAAATGAAAGTTGTCTTACAACACATGATAAATGGGAAATGGACAAGTGTTAAAATGTGATAAATGATAAAGGCTTAATTCAAATAAAGTATTTGAATTAGTGGGATATGAGTTGGAAATTAATTAAATAAATAAAATTTATTTAATTAATATGATAAATGCATAAAATGGGATAAGACATGATGTGGAATTAATTAAATAAATACAATTTATTTAATTAATCGGCTAAATGAATGAGAATGAGATTTTAATTAAATAAATAAAATTTATTTAATTAATTGGGTAATGGATTAGTGATTTAATAAGGTGTCGTTAGACATGGACAAATTTGGGTGTCTACATTTTGCCCCTCTTTGATACAATGTTCGATAGAACGTTGTGTCAAAGAAGATGTGAGATGCGTTCGACAAACAAGTTATGCCCCAGTGTAACTGGCAGGTGATGCCCCCTCGAGAGGTAAGCCAGGCGAACCAGGAAAGACTGGGTTGGCGCTCGATAGAAGAAAAGCGGAAAAGAGGGCAGACGCGAAGAAAATAGGCTGTGGTATAGAAGAATTAGGGTTTGGAGAAGGGCTATAAGTAGGGGCTGCAAGGGCAAATAGACTCATTTGTGCTCATTTGTGCTTAGAAACCTAGAGAAATCCAGAGCTCCTGAGAGTGAGAGTGGCAGAGCTAGCAGGATGGTGATTCCACGCAGAGATCATCGTGCGGAGCGGGTGAGGACACATGGACGACCAGAGGGAGCAGGCGCACCGGTATGTCTCAAAACTTTTCCCAAAAGCGTGCATTTAATAGCCTAGAAGCGTAATTAATTCACACACGTCACCAAAAGCGACTAGTTTAGGACATGGCACATATAGGTCGCTTATGTAGGAGTAGAGGTCGCTTAGAGTAATGCAAGTTGCTTATAGGCGCGGGTAGGTCGCTTAGGGAAAACGAGGTCGCATCCTGTCGGCGGGAAAAACGCAGTGGAAAGGCGCGTATGGAGGGGAACGAGTCGCTTATGAGCAGATAGTAGTCGCATAGGGTAGTGTAGCTCGCATAGGACTAGAAATAGATCGCATATAGTAGATAGCGCGCATATAGGGCGAAAATGGTCGCTTAGTGTGAGTTGGCTCGCTTATGAGGAGAAAATAGGCGCATATAGGAAAAGAGCTCGCTTTGAGAGTAAATAGAGTCGCACATAGGATAGGGCGGGCATATGAAGGGATAATGGGCGCATGTAGAAATAGAGCTCGCCGCTAGTAAAACAGTAAGCGCATAATATAAAAGAGCTCGCGTTTGGTCAAAACAGAGACGCATGTGGTGAAAGGGGTCGCTAGTGTGCAGAAAAAGGTCGCAGGTGGTAAAGTGAACCGCATATGGTAGGTGTAGGATAGAATAGCAAATAGATAGGCAGATTTTGATATGAATGATTAATGGGATGGACTGACAAGAGTAAATGGATGATGCAGGATGTACTACCGCCATTGCTATCACGGGAGCCCCATCCGAGAGATTTGCGGCTGGTGAGACAGTTGGATGCAGAGGAGCTACTGGTGTTGGAGATCCTGGGCTTGGAGCATGTGTCACGATTAGAGCCAGTGCAGGCACATCGAGGGCTGATGACTGCGATGGTGGAGCGATGGATGAGCGAGCACAGTTCATTCTTGTTACCGACAGGAGAGGCGACCATCACCTTAGAGGATGTGTTCCAGATTTTGAGGATTCCGATAGATGGGGATCGGGTAGATTATGATCCGGAGATGGGCCCAGCTGCATTCAGGAGATTATTTGGGACACCAGACATCGGAGCAGAGGGTTTGGAGATACCGATGGGGAGGATGGAGGAGCTCTGTGACAGGTTGCAGCGAGTGGTAGTGGCTATCATTAGATGGCTAGTGGGTGACAGGAGAGCGAGAGGGTTTCCTGTAGGATGGGGGACAGTGATGGAGGGCATGTTCTCCTATGGCACGAGATATGCATGGGCAGAGTGCGTGTTGGGACAGCTCTATCATTACCTACACGATTGTGCATATATGTTCGGAGCTAGTATGTCAGCAGGAGTGACAGTTTTGCACGTATGGGCTTATGAGCACGTTCCAGTGACAAGACCAGAGGGATGGGTCGCTAGAGCAGCAGGAGAGCCATTTGCACGGATGTATAGAGGAGCCTTGACGTATCGACAGCGCCGAGGGGTGGTATACTGGCGACGGAGGTTGGATGAGATAGACAGATTTGTATGGAGGCCATGGCTAGGATGTGAGCAATGGGAGGAGGAGGATGCCGAGCTTGCTTATGCGAGACAGGTGAGGTACATTTTTGGACGCGGCGTGTACATTGTAGAGCGCTATTTGCCAGAGAGAGCCCTGAGACAGTTCGGGGAGGCACAGGCAGTACCTGTAGGGGATGCCATTTTTGGGAGGACGAGGCAGGAGGTGTTCGATTGGGGTCCAGAGGTTGTGGTGGACACAGCCTTGGCAGAGAGAGATGGATTGCAGCCAGTAGCATGGCAGTGGAGACAGGGTCCGGCAGATCCAGGGACATTCCCAGAGTATGATGCACACTGGGCGACAGCTAGGCCGACGCGGTTGACACGGGATGGAGAGATTGGGGAGATTGGGATGGAGAGGCCAGTTCAGAGGCGACGACGACTGGCTCCACCAGCACAGGCAGTAGTGCCAGCTGCACCAGGGATACAGATGCCAGGGCAGGTGCCAGGTCAGCCTGCTATATTAGCACAGCCACAGGCACAGATCGGAGCAGGGGATGATGTGGGTATTCAGCAGCTGCGGAGACGGATCAGAGAGGAGAGGAGATGGAGGCAGCGAGCACAGATGAGGCTGAGGAGAGTGGAGATGGATAGGCATCAGGCCGTGATCAGTCTGAGGCATGCTAGAGCACAGGCACAGGCTTATCAGACTCAGCTACAGTTGGGAGCTCAGAGAGGAGATGGACAGGATGATGGTGCGCTCGTGAGAGTTATAGGAGAGAGGGATACAGCTAGGCAGCATGAGCAGATGATGAGGCTTGAGCGAGATACTGCAGTACAGTAGGAGCAGGCTATGAGAGCAGAGAGAGATGGTCTGCGAGCTGAGAGAGATAGTCTGCGAGCGGAGAGAGATAGGGCAGTACAGCAGCTGCAGGTTATGACTAGTGAGCGGGATAGAGCAGTGACTGCCTTGGGGACTAATGGAGCTACCATGTACTTAGCCACACAGTTGACAGTGGTACAGGCCGAGCTTCGGAGAGTGCAGGGTGAGGCGGAGTATTATAGAGGCCTATATTATGGAGCTGTGCCGGCAGAGCAGAGACAGCCTAGCTTCAGGAGCAGGTCAGGGGCTTCGAGCTCACGGAGGTCAGGTGGATCTCGATCAGTAGCTTCAGTGATGGGGCCACCGAGAGATGGAGGACCGGGTACAGGACCTGTTGGTGGTGGTGGTCAGGGCGAGGGAGCTGGCAGTAGTCGCTAGGGCATACCTTGTTGGCATTGTATCATGATGAGGCCTAGAGCCATTGTTGTACATTCATTCTTTTCAGGGCTCAGCTTGTATTGTAGACACTTGTATTTTGACACACATGTATATATATATGGCAGTTTTGGTGATCTATATGATGTTATAATGGTTGTGATGTGGATATTATGATGGCTATGCATGTTATGTGTATGGATTATATATGGATGATGGATAGATGTTTATGAAAATGGTAATTGATAGAAAATATTTGAATATGTAAAAGGTAATGACATGAATAGATGTATGCATATAGGTAGATGGGAATGAAAAAGATATAGACTTATGTATGGCTAACACTTGTTTTGCAGGAGCGGGAATATGGACAAAGGATGATGGAGATGATTGAGCTTGGCTGAGGATGACGGAACGAATGGATAGATAGAATGAATAAGATAAGATGATGATGGGCAGCTTTCAAGTAATTGCTCAAAAATGAAAAGAAATGCAGTCCTTATGTTTGATATAGCATATGGATGTTATGCACTAGGGTATAAGAGACCAAGGTGTCAAGATATCCAATGCGCAACTAACATGTTACAATCTTGTCTGAACGCATGTGGTCAAGATGTTGAGCCAACATGCACAAGATATGAATAACAGCTAGTGTTGGACTTTGACGCTACAAACAATGGTTTGAACTTATCTCCACGACACATAATGATAGCTTGCTGGTTATATGTATGGAGTTAGTCTTAACATAGAATAGTCTCCAATGCATAAGAGACTGTTTAGCTTCTCAGATGCTAGAGATATTGATATGTAAGATGCTAATCCCAACACGTACAAGATACCAAGACGCATAGGAAGAGAATAAGATCATCCCGCAAACACGGCATACGAAAGCTATATGACCATGCCCCAGTCCTTACTTCATTGCAACATACCAAGATATAAAGAGATCATGGCAGTCTTGACTAGGTATAGAAAAGGGACAAAAGATAAATCAAAGATAAAACAAAAGATACTGTCATCACGTTCTCTTGCCAAATGTTGGGTGCTCTTGGATAGATTAAGCTGGCGCCTTGTTAAGAGGAAAGCTACATCCTGTTGAAGGCTAAAGTTGTTGATAAATGGCTATAGCAAA
Source organism: Cunninghamia lanceolata (assembly GCA_027924645.1). Lineage (NCBI taxonomy): Eukaryota > Viridiplantae > Streptophyta > Pinopsida > Cupressales > Cupressaceae > Cunninghamia > Cunninghamia lanceolata. The sequence continues at coordinate 29,033 of BSBN01000245.1, read as the reverse complement.
TGTTGGCTTAAGGCATGCGGACAAATAGCTTCTGGCTTACCTGTGATTGGTTATAGTGCTGGAGCTTGCAATAGACACATGGTTTGCTTCCTGTTTGAGCTGATCAAAGAGAAGAAGATGGATGATGAATGAAGATGAAGAAGATGGGGGGATCATCTGTGCTTGAGTACTGGAAACTTCCTTCGTGTTCCAGACTGCCTACATACCCTGTATCCACGGGATCAAAGCACATTGACGAGGAAGATGAGACATGATGAATATGTAGTTCTGGGTTTTATTGATGATGTAAGTGATGAAAGATAGAAGAATATGAGCTGAGAGAGTGAAAGATGTTTAGAAGAAAAGATGACAGATGAATGATGAAAGGGGCTATCGTCTTAGCCTGAATCAGAGTGCTTCCTTCGCATCTCAGATTGCCTACATACCCTGTATCCACGGGATCAAGGCGTCAACGATAGAGCTGGATGTAGTTCTTATTGATGTGGCTAATCGATTGGATGTTTGATCAGGCGATGTTTGTTGCGATTGTTGGATGAATATGGATGGAGTTGTAAAGGTATGAGTCCTGGTGGCAAGTCATTAGGTCGTATTTGTTGGTGGACATGTGCCATGGCTGAAGTTGATAAGGTGTGCTGTGTTGTAAGCTAAGTGGTTTGATGTGTTATGAGCTAGAGATAACAGGATCCACTTCCAAATAAGGCTCAACAAATGCCCCCAGTGTGAGATGAGGTTTATTATGCAGAAGCGACAATGCAGAAAAGATGTGGCCAAGATGCTAAGGTGCCAAAAGATATAGATATCACGACAATGTCTCAGGTATGATAGCTAGCATTGGCAAAGGATGAAGAGGAAAGGCTATGTGTGAGATTACGATAGGGCTTATGAAAATAGCTTATACAAGATGCAGTAGGGAAAATGATCAAACGAACCAAACAAATGAGGGAAGCTGGTCACTACACATAGCCCCTGTTTGCCAGGTTTTCACTATGGTACTTATCCAAGGCGCCTGTTTACCAGGTTTTCACCATTGGACGGATTATTTATCTCCTTTTTTTTTTTTTTTTTTTTTTTTTTTGGGGATAGCTGAGATTCATGGATAAAATTTCTTGAGATGAACGCTGTTGACGGGTTCATCCAAGGGAATGCCTTCAGGTGTTGACAAAGTATATGCACCAGATCCATAAACTGCTGTGATAATGAAAGGACCAAGCCAATTTGGTTCAAACTTGCCCTGTTTCTCTCGATGCTGTTGATTCCTTTGATTTTCTTTAAGGACAAGGTCGCCAACCTGAAATCTGCGTTCTCTGATCTTTTTGTTGTAGCTGCGGCGTAGCCGGTTTTGATAGACTTGAAGATGGTTCAATGCTGTAAGGCGGCGTTCATCTAAGAGCTCAAGATCATGGAGTCGGGAGACTCGATATTCTGCATCTGAGATAGTATGTTGCAAGGATATGCGCAAAGAGGGGATCTCAACCTCGATAGGCAAAATAGCTTCAGTGCCATAGACTAGAGCATAGGGTGTGGCGCCAGTAGGAGTTCTAACACTTGTTCTATATGCCCATAAAGCAGGATGGAGTTGTAGATGCCAATCTCGACCAGTTTCGTTAACAGTCTTTTTAAGGATCTTGATGATTGTCTTATTAGAGGCTTCATCTTGACCATTGCTCTGAGGATAATAAGGCGTAGAGAACCTATGTTGAATATGAAACTTATTGCAAAGATCTCTAACCTCTTGGTTCTTGAAAGGCCGGCCATTATCTGTGACAATAGCTTGAGGAACTCCATAATGGCAGATGATGTAATGTAGGATGAATTTAGCTATTTGTTTACCTGTGATGTAGGTCATTGGTATGGCTTCTACCCACTCTGTGAAATACTCAGTGGCAGTGATAATAAACTTATGACCATTTGATGAAGTAGGATGGATTTTACCCACAAGATCAAGTCCCCATTGCGAAAAAGGCCATGGAGTGACGATAGGCTGAAGCTCATGGGCTGGTGCATGTATTAGATCTCCATGTTTCTGACATTGTAGACATCGCTTTGCAAATTGTTGGGCATCTTTTTCCATAGTTGGCCAATAGTATCCTGCTCGCAGAAGTTTCTTAACAAGGCCAGGGCCAGCGGAATGCGAACCGCAGACACCTTCATGTACTTCACGTAAGGCCGTTTTTGCTTCCTCAGAGTCAAGACATCTAAGAAGGATACCATCAAGACTCCGGCGATAAAGGGTGTCTCCTAAGATAGTGTAACGAGAGGCTCGACGGATAAAAGTTTTACGCTGGGTGTTGGATAGTTGAAGAGGCAAGGTGTGATTACGGAGATACTCGTATCTATCTTTATACCACAACGAGTTGGGACCAACAATCTCACATATGAGCTCAGACTGTGGAACTTCAAATGCTGGGATCAAAAGCTGTTCGACCAAGAATTCACATTTATGGGTGTTGGATGGCATGTCTAAAAGAGATCCAATCATAGCCATGGCATCGGCTGCTCTGTTTTGTAGTCTTGGAATTTGCTCAAAGGTAATGTCCTCAAAATATTGCTTAAAATCATCCACCATTAGCTTGTATGGAAGAAGCTTCTCGTCTTTTGTTTGATATTCATCTAAGACCTGTTTGATAACTAGCTGAGAATCACCAAAGACTCGTAACTGTTTGATAGCCCATTGTACTGCCATGCGCAAACCTGTTATTAAAGCTTCATACTCTGCTATGTTGTTGGTACATGGGAATGCTATTCTGTATGATTTAGGTATGCAGTCTCCTTGGGGAGTGACAAACAAGATACCTGCTCCAGATCCGTGTTGAGTGTATGATCCATCAAAGTATAGCTGCCATCGTGCTGGAGAGCTTAAATTAAACAATCCTTCATCAGGGAATTCGGGATATATTGGCTGAATGTCTGTGATAGGTGCTGCAGCTAATTGATCAGCAATGACTTGTCCTTTGATAGCTTTACGGTTCACATATTGTATGTCAAATTCACTCAAGATCATAACCCATTTTGCTAATCTCCCTGTGAGAAGTGCTTTTGAAAGGAGATACTTGAGGGGATCCACATTAGAGATGAGCTTTGTTGTTTGGTTCAACATATAATGTCGCAACTTTTGGGAAGCAAACACTAATGCTAAACAAGCTTTTTCCATGAATGAGTAATTAAGTTCATATCCCACAAGAGTTCTGCTAATGTAGTAGATGGCTTGTTCTTTTCCTGAATCATCATGTTGAGCTAGAAGTGCACCCAATGTTGCGGTTGTTGATGATATATAAAGCAATAATGGACGATCAAGTACAGGAGGTATTAACACAGGAGGTGTTGCTAAGTATTCCTTTATCTTATCAAAAGCCTGTTGACACTTTTCATCCCACTTAAAAGGTTCACCCTTGCGAAGAAGATGCTGAAAAGGATGACATTTATCTGCGAGTTGTGAGATAAATCTGCGGATAGATTGTAGCCTACCCTATAAACTGCGGAGCTGTTTGAGATTCATTGGTGGAGGCATTTCTGTGATAGCTTTTACCTTAGCTGGGTCCACTTCTATTCCTCGTCGAGACACAATATATCCCAATAGTTTTCCTGATGTTACGCCAAATACACACTTCTTTGGATTTAGTCTGACTTGGTATTTTTCTAATCGATCAAAAATTTGTGCCAATACTTGTAGATGTCCTTCCCTTGTCTTAGATTTGCCTAGGATGTCATCAACATAGTCTTCCATGATAGTATGAAAAAGGTCATGGAAAATAACTGTCATGGCTCGTTGATATGTAGCTCCAGCGTTTTTGAGACCAAAAGGCATTACGACCCAGCAATATGTGCCCCATGGACAAATAAAAGATGTTTTATCTTGGTCTTCCTCTGCTATTCTGATTTGATTATAACCAGAAAATCCATCCATCAAAGATAGCATTTCATGTCCTGCTGTAAGATCAACAATGTTGTCTATGCTTGGTAATGGAAAATCGTCTTTAGGACATGCTTTGTTAAGATCTCTAAAGTCCGTGCAGCAGCGAACTCGTCCATCTGGTTTGGCTACAGGTACCAAGTTTGAAACCCATTCTGGATAATCAATAGGCTTGATGAACTTTGCTTCTAACAGTTTCTGAATTTCTGCTTTGACCAATAAGGCAACTTGTGGATGCATTTTGCGCAATTTTTGTTTGACAGGCTTTGCATCAGGGAATACTGCTAAATGGTGTACCACAAGTGAAGGATCTAGTCCTGGCATGTCTGCATAAGTCCATGCAAAATTTATAGCTCTTCTCAGAAAAAATGCTGTGAAGTTCTTTCGTTCTTGCTCTGATAGTGATGCTGCCAAAAAGGTGATCTTCGGATTCTGTTCTGTTCCCAAGTTCATGTCTTGTGATTTTTCAACTAGCACAGTTGATTTCTCATGATAATCAGCGGTGACAGGAAGATCAAATCCCTCATCCTCAGGTGCCTCAGAGAGGTTTTCACCTTCGAATACGTCCTTTATTTTTACTTTTTCACGGTCAAGAGGCACCTTGCGGTTTTCACCTAGTGACCTATTTTGTTGAATTTTGTTTATTTCTCTTTTGCGACTGAAGGATTTGATACTTCCGCCAAAATATGCTAGTTTAGGTAATTCCATCATGAAACCTGCTTTGTGATCACCCAAAGGGATACCTTGTCTCAAACCCATGAATTCTGCAATGGCTTTGTCATTTTCAAATGTATCTAATATCGGTGCCCCCTGTTGGTCCCAATCGATGAGGTCAGGATATACGAGGGAGAGGCGAATGGAGGGATTATGATGGCTAGAAGAGGTTGCGGAAAACATGAAGATGGAATGTTCTTGAAAGAGGTCGGTGATATGAAGGGAGGAGTCGTCGATGGTATCCGAGTTAGAAGTCTCTCCTACCGAAGAAGGTCCAACGTCAATATCGGAAATACACTTAATGTCTTTGGGTCGCGGTACCTCCGGTTGGTAACCAAGGCCTTGCTTATTAAACTTCTTAGACACAATAAGGGGCTCAATAGGTCCTTGTTCCTGTGATCCCAAGCCGCCATGTCCTTTATAGCCCATGTTCTTTATGATACGAAACCCGTTGTTGTATCGCTCTACTTCGAGTTGGACTTGGTCATTTTCATCAAAGAATATCCAAGAGTCTATGTCCTCAATGTCTTCGTCATCCAAGAAACCACCTTTAATGAATACAGTAGGGGGAGCTTTGATAACAGCGGAGGATGAAGTGGGCTTAGATGTAGAGGGCTTACCGTGGGATTTAGGAGATAATGGAAGGGTGCCAACACAACAGGAGTCCTGCAATTTGTATTCACCAGGGCCATGTTCGGTATATTCGATATGGAGGTTGGAAGCGGCTTTGCTAGATGAGGGCTTGAGGAGATCGGATGGGTCTACATAGGAGGAAGACGGATATGCCTCGGAGTTGATAGGGATACGGTTTGGACTCTGATATTTAGCTTGAAAGGCACGGCAAAACTCAAATGGATTAGGATCAGCTTGAATGGTAACTTCAACACCCTTATGCGGAAATTTAAGGCATTGGTGATATGTAGATGGAACTGCTTTAAGGGTATGGATCCAAGGGCGACCGAGGATGATGTTGTAAGGCAGATCAATATCAAGGACTTGACAGCGAGTTTCTGTAATGACCGGTCCAACTTGAATAGGCAATAAAATGATCCCTTCAGTATCTCTTTCAGCGTCATCATATGCTCTGATGGTAATAACCTTGGAGGTGTCTACATTTTTCTCCGAATATCCCAATTGTTTGATAAGTTTCAAAGAACATATATTTAGACCAGCTCCCCCATCTATCAAAACTCGTTTGATACGGCGTTGGTTAACAAATACTTCAATATGGAGGGCCTCATTGTGTGACGGATGCATGGAGGGTTGAAGATCTTTGTCAGAAAAGGTTAAATGACAAGGGGCTGCAATGCTAGCAACCATGGATTGAAATTGTGTGATATTAATATTATTAGGCACCGAAGACTCTTGTAAGGCCTTATCAAGGATAGCTTTATGTGCGGGGGATATACGGAGCAGCTCAAGGATAGATATGTGTGCGGGTGTTTTGCCAAGGTGATCCAAGAGGTTATAATCAGAGAGAGGTCGAGGAGGATGAGGAGGTGCTCCTTGAACGGTAACTCAACCTCGTCGCGTGGTTACGGCACAGTCAGGTGCTCCTTGGACGGTAATGGTAGAAATGCGAGCATGGTCAATGCGGCCAATGGTAGATGATGCATAGCTATAGGGAATAGCATTTCCAGCTTGAAGGTTATTTGTCTGATCATGAGATGGAAGTGGATTCTTGAAAGTCTCTAGATCATAGTTTGATGTGGATTGCTGAGCAGGTTGAGGTGTTGAAGGTGTGACGTTGATTAGACCTTGATCAATGCAGTCTTGGATAATATGTTTTAAGCGCATACAACCATTTGTTTTGTGTCCTTTAACTCGATGGTAATCGCAATACTCATTCTCTTTATACCAAGGAGCTCGAAAGAGTGGTTCGCCATTTGGTGGTGCATTGGGTAGAATAACATCTCCGGCTTGAAGCAACTTTCGAAGAATAACTTCCATGGGTTCCACTAATGGTGTAAATTGTCGGCGTGGATTAGAAGTTTGGCGTTGGTTTCTTCGTTGTGGAAAAGACTGTCTTGGTGGAGAGGCTGCTTGAATGTTGATAGGAGCTCTCATAGTTTGGATATTCTTTGTATCAACAATACCGTCATTGACAACATTCTTGTTCTTGTTCCAAAAGCGAGACTTATCATTGGAATTTTGGGGAGAATCTTTGTTATCACGAAAGATCTTGATAGTTCCTTTGGCAATTAAGGCTCGTTCAATAATAACTCCTTTGGAAACTAGTTCGTCAAAGGTGCTAGCACTTTGCAATTGTAATTGGAATGACAGCTCAGGATGAAGATTTTGAACAAAGATGTCAAGCTGTTGTTTCTCAGGGATTTCCCATGATAATTTGCTAGCCATATTACGCCATCGTTGGGTAAATGAGGAAAAGGTTTCACCATTGCGTTGTTTGTTGTTGACAAGGTCATTCATGTTTACCTCATGTTCAATGTTGAAGGCAAAATGTGATCGAAACTTGGTTGCCAATTCTGAAAAAGTCTTAATTCCTGGAGGTAGATGGGAAAACCATTCGAGAGCTTGTCCTGCTAAGCTTCGAGGAAATAGTCTCAAAAGATATGTATCATCATAGGCAACATCGAGACATGCCACAAAAAAGGCTCGAAGATGGTCGTCCGGATTTCCTTTCCCTTTGTACTTATCAAATTGTGGGATTTCAAAGTGTGGTGGAAAAGGTATCATATTAAGAGACTTGTCAAATGGATAAGCGCATATGTTTTCGAGAGAGAAAGGTTTCTTGCCTTGTCCTACCCTTTCATCTATCATCTGTTGGATATCAGCTGAGGATAACTGCTGTTGTTGCGAAGGGGGTTGAGTGTGATATGAGACATATTGTGCTTGCGGTTGTGGGATGTACGAAGCTGTGACGGTTTGTTGGGGTTGTGTGCCCACAATGTATGTCAAAGGAGTGGTATGTGACATGTAGGTGGTAGAGGATTGCTGTCCTTGAGACACAAGTGGTAAGTGGGTGTGCATTATATGAGAAGTGGATGTTGGATTGATAGTAGCAGATGGTTGGGAAGTTGGGATTGAATTCATGACATGGTAAGTGACGGAGGGATTGGTAGATACAACAGAAGGGTGAACATTGGGATTGGTATTTTGGACAATATGAGGATTGGTATACGTCATGTGTTGGGTGATATTAGAGAAGCCTTGGGTAGCATAAGAGGGATTGATGGTGTGTGAAGGATTGGAAGAAGAGGACAGCATGGATGTAAGTTGATCTACATAAGCGATCTTATTGTTTGGATTGGCTTGAGAAATGAGGGAATCACTCATGTCAATGAGACTAACATTGGGATTATAGGATAACATGGAGGAATTAACAGTTGGTGTATGAGATGTGGTAGATTGCAATGGTTGTGAAGCATGGACAACATGTGTTGTTGGAATGGTTTGAGAGGTATGCACACCATAAGATATGGGAATTGCTTGTGATGCTCGAAGTGTTTGAGCTTGCGTTACATGGACAGCTTGTGTGACGTGAGGCATGGAAACAGTCATGGTAGAAGGAGAGATATGTTGAGGGACATGAAAAGGCGGGATGTTGAGATTTTGTGACATGAAAGGAAGCAAATTGGTGGGCACTATCAATGGTTCTAAGGTATGCTCTGATCATGGTAACTCAAATGAAGCAACAAGAGGCAATGAGGATGATGTTTGCGAGTTAATAGGAGATGATGTGACTATAGTAGATGGTTTATTCGCAACAACAGCAGTAGTGTTGGGATCGTGCTCTCTAATAGTGGATATATCAAAGTCTTTAGGTAGCTTAGCACCCATGCGAGCAAGTTGGAGAAAACAGCGATCAGGCTCAGATATCATGAGTTTCTCAACTTGGTCCCATAGATAGGTATCTTGGAATTCTGATGAGTCGTCTTGAGATTGTTCTTCGAAAGTTTCCAAGGATGGTGGAGGGTGCATTTGTTGTGAAGATGATTCGCCCCTAGTGTACCCTTGAGGTATAAACATATGAGAAGGCATACCAGTTGTGAATTGAGTTGCGTCCTTAAGAGGTGTTGTGAATTGTTTCATCTCAGCTTGCAATTTGGCATCCATTTCAGCTTTCAATTTGGCTTCTATTTCAGCTCGATATTGACTCCTAGTTTGAGGCATGATGTTGATGATGAAGTTGAGCTTGTCAAAGGTTTGAGACCCAAAAGAGGGTAGTTGGTTGATTGGTTGTTGTTTTGGTTTGCTGGTTTGGCTAAGTTGCTTGGTTGATTTGTTTTGGCTGAGTTGTTGTTGGTTGTCCCTAGAGGTAGCTTAATCACTCAAGGGAAAGATTGTTTGCTGTTGATGTTTGTTGGAGCTAAAGCTAAAAGAGATTGTTTGCTGAAGCTAAAGCTGAAGGCTGTTTGTTGGCTGAAGCTAAAACTGAAGGTTGTTTGTTGATTGAAATGATTGGATTGATGTCTGATTTGCTGGTTGGGGTCTCAAAAGATGGAAAAGCTCATGAGTTGTGATTGATTGATAAGCTCAAGATAGGAGACAAAGTTCAGGTGTTTGCTGTTGATCAAAGATAAGTCTGAAAGTTGATGTTTGAGGTTCAAGCAAGCTGATCCTGAAGCTAATTTAGCTGATGCACGGAGATTTGCAAGAATTTTAGCTACAGGCGACTGATGATAGCTCAAAGGCAACTCAGAGGATGCTAAAGGCGATTAATGATAGCTCAAATGCGACCTGGTTTAGATGTGACAGGAAAACGACAGTGCTAACCAGAAGCGAATGTTATGCCAGAGGCGATGACTGTTGGTTCAAAGGCGGTTTTCTATTAATCAGAGGCGAGCTTGTTCAGGAATCAGGCGACTAACTGCGGCTTAAAAATGACTCGGCTCAGGCAATAAGCGACTGAAAAAGAAACCGATGCGACCTGGTTCAGACAGTAGGCGATCAACTGTGGTTCAAAAGCGAGTTTGTTCAAGCAAAAAGGCGATCAACTGCGATTAAAAAGTGACTATGTTTAAGCAGTATGCGGGCAGTTGTTGTTTAAAAGTGATGCAGTTCAGGCGATATGCGAATCACTACAGTTCAGAAGCGATGTTGATGGTCTGTGCGAGCAGTTTAAGTTCAAAAGCAACTGTGTTTGTGTAACAGTGGTCTGATTTTTACAGTTTTTTGCAGCAAGAAAACAATGATAACAGTCACTCACACTCACAACAAGCACAAACTGATACAACCTAGGCTAGGATAGGACAGTATCTGTTGAATCCCCTAGCTGCGCCTATTCAAAGCGGGTAGCTCCAGGATCTTGATAGCACCGGCTCCTCCTTACATTTGCACACACTTCTCACGCATACCAAGATCTGGGATTCTTATAAGGCTTGACCCTCTCCAAACCTTTAGATTGTCCCTGCTACCTCGGCTAAGAACCGCATGAATCGGGGCCGCTTCAAGGGTTTTGCCCTCTGCGTCAACAGATAGAAGGTTTTTGGCTACTACACAAAGTTGCTAATAAGGGCATCCGTTCGGGTGGCTATACGTGCGGCAGCGCTACTCTCTGTTATGGAGTCTCCCAGCCTCCAAGGGTTGCGCCTTGGAGGGTTTTGGGGGAGGTTGGCTATCGGTATAACACAACTGCACCCGTTGTTTGTGGCTTTCGACACAAACACTTTTCTTATATAGCGGTTCGGAAGGACTTGGCTTTAGCCCGTTACCGCTTGGGTCGTATCCCTTCTCACACCGGGAAGGCAAGCCCTCTAAAGATAATGACAAGTTCTCATGCACCCAAGATCCATTTGATAGGCAAGGGGAGAGGATACTTTTGTCATTAAATTTGGGTTACAATCAGGCACATACAAGCAATCAAAAAAGATAAATCAAGCACGGAGCAAACAATAGTTCATTTTAAGCACCAAGCCCAAATATGCCTAATTTAGTGAAAAAAGAAACCACAAATCTTGGACCGATCGAACCTGCAACAGATATGTCAGTAGTTTAATAACCTCCTCTCTTGGACAGATCGATAAGATGCTGCGCAAATACCCAGTTAATAGCCAAAAATCAAACTGGAACTGAAACAGGGTTGAAAACAACAGAGCTTTACCAGATGCGACTCACTGTTGATCAAAAGCGACCTCTATTATGTCATAGGCGAAAGACTGCGGATCATATGCGACGCGCAGAAACACAGTATGCCACGCCTGTTAGCTCATAAGCAATTCATATTTTCCATAAGCGATCGGTTGAGGGCTGGATGCAACCTGTTTCTGCAAAAAACTGATAAACAAAAAACCCTAGCCTAACAGGCGAATAATATCAGTCCATAAGCGACGCAAATAAATTCAAAAGCGGCGTCTGTCGTGTCATATGCGATCGCAATATACCGGAAGTGACCTGTTGGAAGTCGAAAGCGACCTGTCTCTGCAAAACAAAAATCAAAACCCTAACCTGCACAGGCGAATATTATTAGCTCATAAGCGTATCATATCAGAATAGAAGCGCGCACTATTAGGTCAAAAGCGATGCGGATTTGTGCAAAGGCGACCCCTGTTAGATTAAAAGCGATCTGATTATGCGCAAAAGCGGCGGCTGTTAGATCAAAAGCGGCCAATACATTTAACACAGTCGCATACATTAGAGGCGATCATTTTAATGATAAAAGCGACTCGGTTTACCTGAGACGACGTCTGTTCGGTCAAAGGCGATCCAGAGAGGAATATGCGGCCTGTTCCAGCTCAAAAGCGATGCAGAAATCCCGAAGCGGCGGATTTTCCTTTAAAAGCGACTGGGATTTTCTGCGAGCACCTGCAAAATCTGATCTTCAAAGAAACAACTCCAAAAAATGAAGTTAATCAAGGACGTGAGTCCCACCGGGCGTGCCAAAATGTGATAGGTGAAAGTCAGGTGTGGAAGATCAGACCTAGTCATGAAACCCTAACCCTACCATCATCAAGGAATCTAATCTAAATGAAACCAAAAGAACAATGCAATGCAAGCATAACATCACCTAGACCGTGCGATTCCTTGTTTGAGAGGGAGATGTGGACTGCTTCTTCAATAATAAGCAATTACAAAGCTGAAAGCTGCCATTGATGGATGATAAAAGCTCAAATGCTCAAATGCTCAAGATGATAATGCAGATACTATATGATTGATGGATTGCTAGATACTATGTGAATTCTGGATGTCTCATATGGAGTGAGAGGCTGTTTATATAGGACTCAACCAAGATCAATCAACGGTGGAGATTCAAAGGCTATGTGAATGGCTAAGATTGAAAGTTACTAAATTTAGGTCCAATTAGTTGTACATGTGAAGGATTTTAAATGAAAGTTGTCTTACAACACATGATAAATGGGAAATGGACAAGTGTTAAAATGTGATAAATGATAAAGGCTTAATTCAAATAAAGTATTTGAATTAGTGGGATATGAGTTGGAAATTAATTAAATAAATAAAATTTATTTAATTAATATGATAAATGCATAAAATGGGATAAGACATGATGTGGAATTAATTAAATAAATACAATTTATTTAATTAATCGGCTAAATGAATGAGAATGAGATTTTAATTAAATAAATAAAATTTATTTAATTAATTGGGTAATGGATTAGTGATTTAACAAGGTGTCGTTAGACATGGACAAATTTGGGTGTCTACAGGTATATTAAGTTGATAGGAAGTGGATGGATATGACATGTAAGGTTGATGTGGAATTTGTTGAGGTTGGGATGGTGTTTGGACTTCTTGTTGTGATATGATTTGTTGTTGATGTTGGTAAATGTGTTGATGTGATGATGATGGAGGGGTTGCATAAGATAATGATTGTTGTGATATGGATTGATATGGATAAGGGTTGTGATAGGTTGATAAAGGGTTGATATGACATGTGGATGAATTTGGTTGAGATGAAGTGGGATAAGTTGATGCAGAATTGATTTGATGTGTGGATGGATTAGATTGGTATGAAGTGGGATAAGTTGATGTGGAATTGGTTTGACATGTGGATGGATTAGGTTTTGAACTTGTCTCATCCTCATAAGTAAAGAGATGGCCTCCTTGAAGTATAAACTTGGTCTTAAGAGGAGAGGCTCCTTTGACTGTGATCTTTGGTCCTGGATTGTCTTCATGACTTGGATTAGGAGGATAGCCACCTTTAATTGTGATTGGTTTCTTCTCATGATTTGGATTAGGAAGATAGCCACCTTTAATTGTGATTGGTTTCTTCTCATGATTTGGATTAGAAAGAGGGGCTCCTCTAATTGTGATCTTGGGCTTTGGTTTTATTGCATTGTTTGAATTAGAGGGGTAGCCTCCTTGAATTGTGATTATAGGCTTAGGTCTTGTCTCATGATTATAAGGATAACCCCCTTGAATTGTCACCTTAGGCTTGGGATTTGTCTCATGATTAGAGGAATAGCCCCCTTGAATTGTCACCTTAGGCTTGGGATTTGTCTCATGATTAGAGGGATAGCCCCCTTGAATTGTCACCTTAGGCTTGGGATTTGTCTCATGATTAGAGAGATAGCCCCCTTGAATGATTATGACCATCTTGACAAGTGTTGACTAGGAATAGGTTGATGATGATGTGGAGATAATTTGGAATGAGTATGGATGTGACTAGGATATGTTCAGAATAAAATTGATTTGGGTATGATTAGGATATGATGTGAAATGACAAAATTGGGTGATGTGGATGAAATGTTGGATGAATTGTTTGTGTTTGGTGTTTAGAGCTTGATTTGGCAATGTTCAAGCAAATGATTATGCATATACACACATGAATCACTCACGCAAGACACATAAGCAAGTTTAATTTTGAAATATGAAGAATGTGATGATTAAGAAAACACACATGGAAGACACATCAACAAGCCTAATGTCTAGTTTGAAATAGGGTATGGCCAATTAGGTTTTGGGCTATGTTTACACAAGGTTGACTAGGAATTGAAAGTGAAATCTTGCCACATAGCCGGGAGAAAGGGGTAACCCACCCTTCACCTTCACTTCCCAAAGGTATAAAGTTCTTTGGGGCTTAGCCAAGAGTGACAAGATTTACAACTCCCAATGAAGGTGTCTTTTGATTCAGCCTCGATTGAGGTCGTCCCTTGGAGTGGTGTGTCTCCAAGCAGGCCTCCTAGATAGGGTTTACAAAAGCAAACCAAGTGATCTATCACTTGATTCACACTCACACTTGTTAATTTCCCCTTAGAAAATGAAATGTGTAGAAGACAATGCAAGCACTTGTTTGTTTTAAAGCCCAAATCTAAATGTGATGAAAGACAATAGTTTGTTTTAGCCCAATTTTTTGATGTGAATTTGCAAACAATGATTAAGATGAAAGATTAGAATGAGTGCACCTGATTATTTTTTCTTTCCAAGTTGTTGTAGATGATTGATATTGTTGCTACTAAAGCTCCTTATGATCACCTACAACATAAAAAATGATATTATAATGCAGGCATAAAAAATAGGCTCATCAGGCAAGGAAAATTGTAATTTTAGATGCATAGCTGAATTAGATTTGATTATTTCAATACATTTTTAGTTTGAAAATTAAAAAATCAAAGAAGAGATGGCCATTAATTTTTAGAGAGCTTTCCGAAAATGTAAAGAAATCAGAAAAATTCCCTGATTTGCGCCTAGAAATGTAGATTTATGAAAACAGTATAGTCGACAAAGATCTAATTTTTTTGCATTGTTAACGACCTCTAAATTAAATCTATAAAACACAGATCCCCATTAGAATTTTGAGGGATTTCTAGAAATGTAAAAATTACTGAAAAATTTGCTGATTTGCGCCCAGAATTACGATTTTATGAAAAAACATAAAAAACATGATAAATCCCGCAAAAATCACAATAAACCCAAAATATTTCTATTGTAGCTTCCTTATATCATGGACAAACTTTTGCTAAAATATTGTAGAAAAATTCGTAGCTGTTTGGAAGATATGATGAAATTTTTAAAACCTAGGGTTTTGTCCAAAAAGTAGCAGATCTGCAACAAAAAGTTAATTAAACCTGCAAAACTCAACAATAGGGGTTATATGAAAGCAAATTTTTACTACAAAAACCTACAAAAAAGATCAAGCGAAGTGAGTCCCACCGGTAGTGCCAAATGTAGTTAGGGTAAAATTGCAAATCAGGGCAAATGAATAAACAGCAATGATAAAAACCCTAGCAATGCACAATGAAGCACAAGACAACATGAAAATCAAAATAACAAATGTAAATGCAAACTGATCTCCATGCTATTCTTGATTTATCTCCATTGCTCTTCTCCACCTCGCATGAGCATGCAAGATTTTGAAGGATTATTGTTGAAAGAATGTTGGGTGCTCACTTCTGCAGAATAACGTTGATAAGGATGCAAAGGCTCTAATGATATTTCAACAGCATGTGGATACTTGAGGATCAATGCATTATAGAAAATTTGACAGAATAAGGGTGCTTAAGGCTCAATGCATGCTAATGGCTTATGAGGGGGTTGATTTATAGAATTGGCTTGGTTTAAATGGATGGCTAGGATCAATTAGGGCTTTAGATGAAATGGATGGATAGGATTAAGTTAGGTTTCCTTGCACATCAAGAAATTGTAGTCAATTGACATGTGGCAAAGGAGGATAAGGCTTAGGTGTGCTTGTGTAGATAAATACTAAAATTAGGTCCCATTAGTTGTGCATATGAAAGATAAAAGTTGTAACACATGATTGACTGGACAAGTGTTGGAATGTGATGAAAGATGAGGGCTTAATTCAAATAAAATATTTGAATTAGTTGGGATATGAGTTGGATATTAATTAAATAAATAAAATTTATTTAATTAATTAGATAAATGAATAGGATAGGATTGGGATATGATGTGGAAATTAATTAAATAAATAAAATTTATTTAAATAATTGGGATGAGGATAAGATAAATGGAATTATGCATGTGAAATTAATTAAATAAATAAATTTTTTTTAATTAATTAGCTAATAGATAAATGAAATTAGGATGGGATTTAGGACAAAATGGTACATGATGTCTAGGATAATGTTTTTGACAAGGTGTTGCTAGACATGAACAAAGTTGGGACAATTTTGGGTGTCTACATGTATTTAATATGATCTTTGTATAGAATCTTGCTCCATTGTTTAAGCATATTCACTATTATCTTTGTGTAGAAGGTTGTCTTGATTGCGGGGGATCCTGGCTTGTTGAGCCACATTGAATCTTACATGGTATCAGGGCCTGATCTACAATTTCCTTCCCTCATTGGGGAGTTTTTTGTTGGGAGCATCATTTTAGGAGCATCCTAGAGCAAATCTGACATCACGATTGCGATCAGGAGAAGTTGAAAAAAAGGCAAAAAAAATTTGCTTCCGCCCCTCCATGGAAAGGAATATTCCTTGTACAGAAGGAATCTTCGAAGAATCTTTGCCTAATTTGAGTCATTGTCTGCATCATCACTACGTCATCATCCAGGTAATTTTTTTGATTCAGTTTGTTTAGTCTATGGAATATATTTTTTCTAGGGATTTGTTATGGTGTATAGGGTGGTACCATCCATGACAGGTCTGCAGACCTGATCACAGTCTTTTCTAGCCACCATTCTATCAACCGCCATCCCCTTCAAAATGGGCTTCAGCCCTTTATAATACTATACGCAGATCTTATAAAAATAGTTCCATCGACTGGCGGTGAGATTTGTAGATCAGTCAGTGAGCTTTGTAAATCGACAGTTTTAAATTGTTTTGGTAGATATGTTTGAGCTCCAGTGGTTGTTTTTATACCATAGTCTTCTCGGAAGTCTCGTAGTGGGTTCTTCATACCTTTAGGCAGTCTTCTTCAATGACATTTTCCTAGTTTCAAGGTCTTCTACAGTCGGCATTCAATCTTGGCGGCTTACATGGTATATTCAGCAGATCTACCAAAGCATTCCTCAGTTGCTAGAGTCTACGGTAGTCTAAAGACCCTCGACAATCAGTCGGCATCTTAAGATCTTCTGGCGATGTTTTTGCTTTCATCACTGTCAACCTTTGCAAATACCAGTGGTTTCATTTAAATCACTAGCGGTCCTTTGTTTCCATCGATGGTCATTCAGTGGTCCTTTGCAATTTATTTGCAGACTTTAGTGACCACATTGCCATCAATCTAAGAATCAGCAGTTATTTATTTTGATTTTGCATCAGAATCTATACCCAAAACCATCTGCAGTAGTGGTCGACATTCAAGTCGATAGTAGGAAATTCTCCAAGATAGCGAACACTTTACCGGTCGCCATCATAACCCACCATCCAGCTTTGTCGACATCTCAACGGTCAACAAATACTCCGGCGGTCATACATCAAGGGCCAGCTTTGTTTGCATTTGGTGGTCATTATTCGACAGTCAACGCAAAAATTGTCGACTTATAAAGTGACCATAATAAATCATTGATTGTTTACAATATATTTGGCGGTCTCCACTACCTTCGCTAGTTTTCCCTTTGGAGTAAGTGTTTTACATAGTTCGCAGCCATTTTTTGGCTTTGTAAATCATGGTTTCCACCGGCAATTTTGGCCTTTGTAAGGCGGTAAGGGGTTTGGCCAACAGTGGTTTCAGTTTTAAACCCATGGTTTTTAAGAAAAAATGGTGGTTTTGTAGCCAATGTTTTTTTTGGCATTCAACAGGTGTATTCTAGCTGAGAAAAAGAATATTCCATCAACAGGGGCCTATTTTTCCCCTCAAAGTCCTAAAGTAGGGATTTTTTTCTTTTTTGCACAACTTTTGCCCAGGGTGTGAAAATTGGGCAAACAAGATATCAACGGAAAGCTGACAGACAGAACTTCACAGTGGTATTAGTCATTTTGATAGATTTTTCTGATTGACAACATTTATTACAGGTTGAAGAAAAATCACTCCTTTTGGCTCTCGAGCTCATAACTTTTTGCCACAATCTCTGATTTTTTTTATTCTTGCAGCATCAGAAAGGTATTTAGGAGCTCTTTCAATCCATCCATGCACTTTTCTTAGATTCTTCTCTAGGTGCATTTTATTTCATTTGTCAGTTTTTTGGCATTTGATTGATAACTTGGGCATTTTGATACTTGAGGAGGTAAAATTTGTTTTTAGAGGATTTGTTTGTTGTAATACATCATTGTAGATGATTGTAATCTCACTTAGATCTCTTTTTTAAGAGATTTTTTTGTTTTCCCAATTGTGGTCCCTTGAGGACAATTGTAAAACGCACTAAGTATAAAGTGCCACAACAAATTGGGGGGTATCTCTTACATAGTAAAGGGGTGTTGTTGTGTTGTCTTTCTTTTTCATCATGGATGTGCCTCAATTTCCACTTTTAACTCCATATAATTATCTTGAATGGAAGAAAAACATGGAGCATGTATTGTATAAACAAAAGTTACATAGAATAACTTTAGGCACAGATCCTGAATCCATAGGTGCTACTGAGAGAAGAAAATGATTAGATAGAAGAGATGAGCATTATGGCACACTTTGTCTTGCTATTTCTCCAGATCTTAGATTTCATGTTGAGTCTTGTATAACACCAAATGAGATATGGACAACACTAGACAATCTATTTGGTAAGCAAGATAAAATAAGAAGATTCAAATTGGAGTATGAGCTAATTGCACTTAATCCTCAATATTTTGATCAAATTGAAGACTTCTTCACCAATTTTAAGTCTCTTAGGTTGCAGCTCAAACAATGTGGTCTTGAGAAAGAAAATGAACAATTGATTCTATCTATTCTTTCAAAATTGGATCTTGCATATTCAGTTTATGTTTCTACCTTTTATGCTACAATGGATGCTTTTGGTAGTAAGTTTAAAATTCCTTCACTTGAGGAGTTTTCTACATAACTCACTAGGGAACAAGCTAAGCTACTACACATGGGCACTTTGAAGTCACCTAGAAAATAGGCTCTAGTTGCAACATAAAGCACAAAAGATCCTAAGGCTTCACATAATAAGGGAAAGAAACAAAAGGATTCAAAATCTAATGAGCAAGAGAAAGAATCAAAGAAAACCCCCAACTCTTCTTCCAAGGAGGAGTCCAATAAGAAGAAGAAGCCAAAGTGTTCTTATTGCAAGAAATTGGGTCATGATGAGACTAAATGTTATGAAAAAAAATTTGATGAGATGTCACAACTTCTTTAAAAACATAACATTTAGTATTCTTCATCAACAACTATTTTACCCAAGTCTTCTTCTTTGCCACCATCATCATCTACATCTACAGGAACAACATGCATTGCTAATGGGTCATACAAAGGAAAATGACAAGCGCTCTTTGCTTCAACAAGTCTACAATCAGAGAGATGGCTTCTTGATTCTGGAGCTTCTCATCATATGGCATCTTCACAAGGGATGTTCTCTTCATTTTAGTCATGTACTTCACCACCTATTTTGATGGATAACAATATGTACATGCATGCAACTGGAAGAGGAAATATTAATGTTGGTCAAAATACATTCAACAATGTGTTGTGTGTAACTTCCTTGACAACTAATCTCCTTTCCATCTACCAGATTACTCATTGTGGTGCAAGAAAGATAGTTGAGTTCATTCCTCATTATGTGATCATTAGTGACTTGGAGAGCAGAGATATCATTGTTGTTGGGATGGTTGATCATGCATCTCACTTGTATACTTTCTCCCATTTTGTTTCTGATGATGATGTAGATCCATGTTGATTGATATTCATCAAGTGTGAATCATGTTTGTAGGGAGAAGTTTGGTCACTTGAACCTTGGTGTTCTTGCATCTACTTCAGTTCCTGAGACTAGTTTTGAGCTTCCTCCTTCTCTTGCTTCTTCAGAGATTAGTATTGACATAGCTTCATCCACTTCAGTTGAGCAAGATATTCTATCTTCCAGATACAAGTTTTGGGGATGAGTACTTGACATGTATTTCAGACTTGTTTCATGAGTCCTATCTTGATGACCTAGAGGACATCATTGATGACATTCATCTCCTCTTTGAAGGAGTTGATTCTTCTACTTCAGATGAGTGGGCACCATTTTCTCCTCTTCACTTGTCACAGGTCGGCACTGAGTTGGAGTATCTTGAGCATCATTCAGAGGATTCTTTGTCTTTAGAGATTGATGATCTTGAGTTTTCATCTTGTCTTGGATTGTCACATTCTTTGATTGGGCATGCATCACCTAATTATGTGGCATCTTTTGGTTGTGACATGTGGACACTTGAGCAATTTTCAGAGACAACATACATCATGAGGCATTTTCCCTCATACCTTGAGATGGAGTTTCTTTGACATCAGCCTTTGGACTTGTTTCTTCCTAAGGGGTAGAATGTTGTTTGCAGGCTTTGGATTTTCTCTAGCATTCTTCTTCAAGAATTCACCATCGGCACAGGAGCTACTTTATTGTGGGGGGCCTATAGTCTTATAGTTGCTCTCCTATAGGGGGTAATTAATTATACATATGTGTTTGGATGTAGTCCTTGGGGGGTCTTGAGTCCTCCTTCCATCACATCTTTCATTTGTTTTTTGTGTTCTCACTTTTGGAGAGGAGTTTTGTCCCATGAGGTTTTCTCCTTTTTACTCCACTTGAGATTTGTTGTACATGGGTACCTAGCATGGCCTAGTAGCCGGGACCCATCCATCATTGCATCTTTGCTTTAGTCAGCTACTCCCTAAGTTGCACTTAAGGGGGGGTGTTGGTGTGAACACATAATTCACACATGTTAAGTTGACTTAGTGAGTCTTCTAGGTGTTTCTAGTTGAGTCTAGTTATGTGTTGAGTTGTTGATAGTTGGAGTGAGTTGTCTTATCCTCCACATGTGTAATTAGTTATCATCCTGTAATTGTCACATGTTGTAGGAATATCTCCACTTTCCACTCCACCTTTCTAGCTCTCACCTTGCCTTTATAAGCAAAGCTCTCTGATTGTATTTCATATGGTCTTTGTAAACAATCTTGCTCCATTGTTTTAGCATCTTCTCTATTATCTTTGTGTGGAAGGTTGTCTTGATTGCAGGTGATCCTGGCTTATTGAGTCACATTGACTCTTACATCCCCTTCACCTCTTTATTTGGCACCAATAACTCCCATGCCACTTATCCACTACCTTTGAATGTTCTTGAAAGAATAACTCCCCTTTTTGGGCATCCAAAGGTCTAACTGTCCCTTTTCCCACCCAAGAAAATTCTTATTTGAAGTTTAAAATATGAAAATATGGTAACACAACTTCTAGGAGCCATAACTTTTCAACCTGGCATTCGATTGATTAACCGTTTGATGCATTGAAAGATTGTGAGGTACTCTACAACATACTCATTCTAGGTCATGAAATGACCATTTTGGCTCACCAAAAGATTATTTAAAGGTCCAGAATTCAAGTTAAATATTTTTTATAGGATTTTTGAATCTTGAAATTTAATATCTCACTATCTACCAATAAGTCTAAGCTGATTCTTTCACCAAAGGCTGAATTTTACAATTTCGGAGCTCTATAAAATTTCATGCCCATACGTGCACGAATACAAACTTACTAAAATAGTAGGTTACTACTTTTAGCCTTATAAAAAATTTTGACATTCCTAAACCATTGGAAACTTCAACCTGTGCTCCAATTGAACTAAGAAGGCTACAAAAACAAAAATTCAAGCAACATAAAACATTTTTTAGTGATGCAAGATTACCCTTACACCCTAGATGTTCCTACTTCAAATAGTTACATACATAACATCACTAATGAGTTTATGTTCTATAGTATAGCCACCAATACCAACTCCTCACTTGTGGTAGCACATGCAAACATAACATCAAATTTGACTACTTTTGGTACCTTGTGTTATCTTATAGAACATGATACATATAAATATACACATAGGAAAACTAAACATCTAATTGTCCAACTAAAACACATAATACCAAGAGTCATGCAACTATACTTTGATCATATTAAGATGTCAACACACTCCACATGCCACCATGTATGATGTATCCATGTAGATAATCATACTTTATATGTGGTTATTTCTATACACTATGAATCAATAGTTACATAAAATCATCAATGAGTTCATGTTCTCTCATATAGCCACCACTACCAACTACTCACTTGTGGTAGAAAATACAAACATAACATCAATTTTGACTACTTGTGGTACCTTGTGTTATCTTCCAAAACATTATCCTAATATCAAATTGCATTGTTGCATGAAATCTAGCTCTATTGTATGTTCCTACATCATTGTTCATGCTTTTAGGAAACACTATCTTCCATATGCAGTTATGAGTTCTTCAAATGACTTGTGGTTACTCCGTTAACACAACCACATGTAAATCAACATGTATGTTGTACCTCATCATATATAATAGCATTAGTACATTTAAATCACTATGTCCACTACACTACAACATCTATAACTTCACCACATATTACCACATTGAATTGTGTAGAAATCTCTTTCTATAGGAATTTATGTAAGTGAATATCACCCATGTCCCAACACTTTGAAGATTTTCTTTCTTCCCTCCTATCTACCTTAAAACTAAATCACACACATTTATTTCTAATGATTATACTAAACATGGACATATATCCTTATATTCCTCATGCTTCTAACATATATTTTTTGGCTATTTGTATTATCTATATGTCAGATTATAAATGATGTTGTAACACAGTAAATTGCACACCCTTATAGTTTCACATGATGTTTTTGACCCACTTTGGTGTTTGTATCTCCTATCATGTTTATAGTCACATTTAGCCCTTTTATTGGCCTTTTCCTACCCATGGTACTATGGTCACACCTATGTTCCTTCTTTTCTAAACTAATTTTTTGAAAAATCAATTTTATACTAGGGTAAGTGCATGGAAATGAGATACAAAAAGGGGATCAAAAGTTGCCACTCTTTTCATGAAATCAGATAAACTTGAACTTGGATGAGTAATTTGAGATGCATGCACTTAAAATTTGAAGACATGAAAAGAACAAGAGTTGTAGTACTTTGAATCTAGCTTCTAAACTACAAAACCTTTTTTTAAATAGTTTAGATTAAGAGGGTGAAATATTGCATGCACACAAAAGTGTTCATGTTTTTCTCACTAAAATATAACATAATGTCTAGTGTGTGCCCCTCTATTTTTTTGTTGCATTTAGTATTTTTAATAATCGGTTGGCAGAAATACAGTTAAGAGTGAGTACTAGAAGTTGTGTATTTTTTTGTATTTTTATTGAAATTTTTTTTTTTTGTGATTTTTCAAAGTGGATGCATCATGAAAACTACATCACTGAGCCTGTGTGTCACATAACTTGCACAAAAATAATTGAAAATGTAATTTTTTTTTAATGTATAAAGAATAAAGTATAGAACAATCCTATATATATTTTAATTTTGATAAGTGGATCAAAAGTTATAAAGAAAAATCAATACATATGTGATTGAAGATTATGAGGACACTATTTAAAGAAAATAAAAATAAATATCTTAACTTATTCAAAAATTTTAAAAAATTATATGGTTAGAAAGATAAGAATTAGCTCGTCATTTTGGTGGTGGTTTCATCAAATTTTGTTATAAATGAATAAATCTGACGACGTTGAAGTTCAAAAATGTTATTGACTATGACAAATAGGTCCAATCCTTAGGCTTGGTTGCCCAAGCCAATTCCAAGCCTAAAAAGCAGGACAAAAATTTGGAAAAGTAAAACATGAGCACATTTTGAGTTGCACAAAATGTGAACCCATTCTAAGTTGCACAAAATGTGAGAGCATTTTGTGTTGCACAAAATACACTCCTATTTTGTGTTCCACAAAATACACTCATGTTTTTTTGGACCATCAAATGTGCTCGTGTTTTGTGGACCACGAAACACACTCGTGTTTTTTGGACCACAAAATGCGCTCACATTTTTTGGTCCACAAAATATGCTCATTTTTTTTACCACACAATGTGCTTGCATTTTGTGGTCCACAAAACGTGCTCATGTTTTGGCTTGGTATTCACCAAGCCAAAATGTGATCATGTTATGGATATTTAAACATAACATGAGAGTGTTTTCCCCATGTCTTGTGGACCACAAAATTTGCTCACATTTGTGGTCCACAAAATGCGCTCGTGTTTTGGCTTAGTATTCACCAAGTGAAAATGCAATCATGTTATGGCCATTTAAACATAACACGAGCGTGTTTTGCCAAAATTATTTATGTGGCCACTTTTTTTTATACCATTTCCATGCACTTACCCACTACATTTCACTTACTTTTTCATTTTTTGTGGACCTTTCAAGAGCCATGGTTCCATAGATGCTAGTGAAATGTGTGGATGTCCATATGATGTGCTAGCATCCACTGAGCTGCTACTATACATTGGTCATTTCTAGAGCATTTCAGCACCTTGCTATGTCTTTAGATCTCTGGTAACTATCCAAATGTGAATCTAAATAGCTACCTTGAGCCTTAGACCTTATATTTTCCCTTTCATACCTCATTTTTGGATCTATCTTCAAAAATCTTAGAATTTTTAGAATCTGTTGCAATCTTGCAAGCTATCTATCAATAAACATCACTCTTTCATCATTCTTTGGCTCACAACAATATTCTGTTTGGTTATTGGTACTCAAAAGTGAAAAAAAATCTACAAGCTTTCTTCAAAGGTTCTTGAGTACTTTGCATCTTATTAGGGTTTGTCCTTGGCATTTCACCTTATGCGAGATGATTGTGTTCCAACCTTCTTTATTTATGTTACTCTTTACAGAATCTAAAGAATGTTTTGTAGGTAGCTCTTGAGTTTTCATTTTCTTTTGTTCAATCTATCATACACACTAGTATATTTCTCTTTGTAAAATTGAGAGTAATATTCATAACATTTATCACTGCTTTTAATTCCTAGATACGCTTAGGATAAGAGCACACACTTTTATTGCAATCTCTTTATCATTGGATATCTATCAAGATTAAAAGACCAACAAAGGGTCTTGACCACTCTTGGCAATCCCCCAAAAAACCTCAACTATTTCCTCTACTTCAACTATAGGTTTATTGGGATCTCTCAACTACATGGGGGTTTGCAAAGCTTCTTTCTTCTTATTCCTTGTCATTTCATTTTCATTTTAGTAACCAATAGAATACATAGTTTCTTTCATTCTCATTTTCTATTTTCCTATTATGCAGATTGAACTCAGATTATGGGTAGAAAAGTCACATTTACTAGTTACCAATTTGTAAACACAAATGAAAACACATTGCACAAAGGTCTACATGCCACACTAGCATCCCTACCAGTCAACTCTAGTTTTCTATGCTAGGTTCCTCCCTACCTTTCATTTTTAGTCTTGTATTTTTTTTTGTCAAATTTATATTTTAGAATCTGCAAATCAACTTTTTTTAATTTGCATGTATGCTTTAGCTTTGTGAAAATCGTTAATTTACAAGTGTAAAGCATAGTAGGATAATCTATCCTGAGTTTGTTCTTTCTATTAGAAACGAATAAAATCATTTCTTTCTAAATAACTAGTTTTATCCTTGTGTGGTTCCTTGAAAATATTTGACTTTGAAAATGTAGAGCATTTTTAGTTAAATCAAAATTTCTTCACATTTTGGTGAACCCACCTTTCTCTTCTTCCAAAACTTTTCTTTATCATTGTATATTATGCATTATGAAGTGCATTGTTCCTTTCTTTTATGAGATTCACAACCCAATCTTTTAATTAGTTAACATTGTTTGAAGAAGCTATAGAAATATAAGAATGGCCCACTCTCAAACAATTACTTCTACTATCTAAGCCACTCTTGATTTCATCAAATTCTCTTGTGATCTAGCTATAACAACTCTTCCCACTCTTACCAAATTCTCCTGCAACTACTTATCACCATACTAATACGGCCTTGACCACATGAGTTCTCTCTTTGATATGGATCTCAAACCAAGGTGTGCCAACTAGACAAGCACCTCACTAATTATCAGAGACACTTCAATGGTATTAAGGCAACATCTAACACTATTGCACCTATCATTGAGGATCTTCATTTCATTCTTAATCATCATCCTAAGTGTCTTTATGTTTTACATGGGATAAATCTGATTATGAATAGTGATGTTTCCAGTTTAGTATATACTCATGAGAAAATTCAAGACTTGCATTCTCATGCTATAAGCTATCAACTTTCTATACCAATACCAACTCATGTCTATCTCCATGCATGTGGCCACTTCCACTACTCCAATCGGTAATGTAGACCCTTGTTCCTCTAAGATGCAACAAAACCCCATTATTTATTATGGGTTTTTTCCTTCATACTAGCCCTTGGGATTTAATTTTTTTATAGTATATATTACCACCTCCTATTCTTTACCTTCATAGCCATTTCCATCACAACCTCTTGTAGGCATCACTATATCTCTTCCATCTATTACACCCCTACATACCACTGACCCTATCATCAACTAATTAATGTGTAACATGGGTAACCTCCAAAACCATCTATCTTCTATCTCTACTTCATTCCAGTTGGTGATCCTAGCTTATTACTACCACAATCCATAGTCTCTTAATATCTTGGCTACTCCTCTCCATGTTGGATTTGAGGTTCCTTATTTTGAATATACAATGGTAAGGGGGACCCATAGGCACACATGTCTATATTCACCATATTGTATATAGTGATTGCATATTCTAAGGCAAGTTGTTAGCTAAATGTTTTCCACTATCCATTTTCTCTTTTGATCAACTAGTTTTCTAATTTCTTCAATATTTTTAGGCTAACATTGGCCCATAGTTTATTTTTTCTAACTTGGTTCATTGTAGATAGGGTACTAATGAAAAGGTTATTGATTTCATCTTTGATTATCAATCACTATTCTTACAAATTCTTTATGTGCTCCCAAATTTTGATGTGTAGAGGATCTTCAAGGGGAACATTTAGTCTATGATTTGGGATAATATCTTACTCATGAGATATCCATTTTTTTCTCACTTGTGCATATCCTTTCATGACTACTAGAAGAATTTTAGCCAATTCAAGGTACCTACTTCTACCTCATAAGCTCCTACTATGTCCTTAGGGGCCTCTACATCATTTAACAATAATTATAAAATAAGAAAAAAAAACTTGAAAAGCACTATGTCCACAATTATTAACAAGAATTCCATAAACACACCTTCTTCTACCATGGATTTACCTACTCATCCTTAACACAATCATCAATTCACTCCACTACCACAATAATTGCACTCCATCTTGTAGTAGGTCCATACTATTAACTTGGTTTTCCTACTGCCCATTAGACCTCTCGACACCTCTTCCACCTCATATGATTTGAAGTCTTTCATTAGTTCCACAACATTCTTGGTCATGATACCAAGAGATGCATGAGGTTTAAGAATATAATCCAAGACCTCATCAATTCTAGTGTCATTCAAGTGGGGGAAGTAAATTTTTCACCCATCCCATTCAAAATATAAAAATCTACATCAACCCACTCCCCCAACATTCTTCCACCAACATTACAGACCTCACTTTTGATCCTCTCATGCTAGATGATGATTCTATTCATTTATTTTCCCCTTATCTTAGTATGGTAGTCATGGTGCACATTAAACCAAGAGTACCTTAGGGTGTGACAATTCCTAAGCCCACCATCTCCTTTTCTTCCATTGACATGTCTATGGACATATATCATAGTCATCTTTACATCTATGTTCAAATAAACTGGAATAGTGTCTATGGTTCTTTGGTTGACCCTATCAGCATGGTTAACATATTTATCAAGGATTATTATATGTCCACCAACAACATAGATATGCTTATGATCATTTTGGCATATCCATGTGCATGCATGATATCTTTTTGATTCCTACTTTGGGTTTGATCACCCTTTCTATCAAGGTTGGACCTAAAACCCTAGACATTCCTTTCTCCATCATCCCTACCTCAGATCACTTTTTCCTTTTGTTGGACCATCCATGGATCACTATGATGAAAGTGATCTCTTATCATCTACAAATGCCTAAAGTTCCCCCATAATGGAGTAATGTACACTATTTCACACAATGAATTCCAACCAATCTACATTTGGGGAAACTTTTCTCTTGATTATTTTTGGCATGTGCCTTCTAAAGCTCAATCTAAACCAATATTGATTCTCTTTTTAAAGTTGATCAAAAATAAAAGGTGAGTTGTATTCCTTCCCATGCTCCCTATTATGGTCTTCTAGCCTCAATCAATTGATCATGTTCTTGCCCTTATCCATTTAATAGATGAAGGAAAGAAACCCCTATTGGATGATACTTCTCCTTTTTCTTTTAAGGACCAAGCATGTACTAAGTGTAACTAGTTAGATCAACAATAAAAGAGTCAAATTTGTGTCATTGCTCATGCTCTCATAGCTCAACAACCCTTGATCCTCCTATTTATGGGCATTTAGCTTCTTCTTCTTCCTAGCCTCCTATTTCTCATCCTACTTCTAATCCTCTAGCTCATCCTAGCCCTTGTCCTCCCATATTTCCCAAAAAAAAAGAATAATTCAAGTAGTCCTAGCCCCTACCATGCCTTCTTTCTCTTGGCCATTCCTAATAGACCCCCATTCTCTCAATCCCTTGATCTTTCAAATGCTAACATCATATCAAAAACCACCCTCTCTTCCATTGTCCCCTTCATGAGGACCCACCAACAAGTTTTCCCTATGCTTTGTCCCACTACCATTGACATTGGCATTCCCCATCCCCTACCCAATGAAATAAAGAATGATATCCCACTCCACCCTTCTAAAGGCCAAAATCTAACTAAAAATATCCAACTTTAAGCCCTTCTTCATTAGCTCCTTCTAGTGTGGAGGTTCCTTTTTCACCTCATTATGCTACCCCTACTACTCTCATTGTTGTTGCTAGTACTGAGGAGTAGTGTTTGGTTCCATATATAGATGCTGATTCACCCACCCACTCATATGATAGGTGCATGTTTGAGTCTATTTTAGATATCCTTAAATCAATACCAATCTTCACTAGGTCATTTACACTTGTTGCGCCAATATATGGTGGGGAGGAGGCAACTCCTTCAGTTATTTCCCTACATGTTCGTGATAGAAAATTTGTTTGTGCTCTCTTTATGGTGGCCTCTACCCCTAGTTGTCTTCTCTCCCCTCCTATTCCAAATATCAAGAATGATGACCTCATGGACTAAGCACCCTTGAGCATAGCACCATTCATTCCATTTGTACATATGTGTTGTATCCTTGATTGTTTTGTACTCCAGTGTATGCATTGTAACAATTTGTTAGTTCCCCCTAGTAGACCCATGATACCCCTATACACACATGGATATAGGAGGAATTCCATGTGATTCTCCTCTCTTTGTATCTATCTTATATCTACTTGTTGTCTACTTCACTTTATTGATATTTTGGGATGATACAAAGCATTGAGACATTTATAACTCTTCCACGTTGACCCAAAAATATTATTTATTTTCTTGCTAATGTTATTGTC